>CM064332.1:1605881-11605881 GCA_032595735.1 Pelochelys cantorii
TGGTATGACTGAGCCCATCCCATAGTCTCTTGGCATTGCCTAGTCCCAGGCTGTGTAGGCACAGTTGCAGCAGGGCCCTGAGTGTGCTATTGTGAGCCCTGTAGCTCGCTCAGGCTCCAGTGGCAGGAAAATGAGCCCCCTGCTCAAGCCTTTTGTGGTGGCTCTTGGCCTTTCGCTGCCACTGTGGGCCACAGCTGGACTGTCTTGTCCTCTCTGCCTCCAGCAGCTACAGGGGAAACTGAGGCTCAGAGTTGGAAAAGAACTTGCCCAAGGTCGTCAGTGGCAGGACTGAGAGTAGCCTCTAGATCTTGCGCCTAGCGCTGTTAGCACTGACCTGTAACCAGTAGCTCTGCCTCATTCCCGTCACATTCAGCGGAGTGTTCAGTGTGGGGAGCCCTTGGGACCTGTGTCTTCACGACAGTGGGCACCAGGCTGTGGCTTGGAATTGTGCACGTGCACACCCCCAGCCTTCCCCTCACTGTACTGCATGCGTCCAGGGGCAGAGAGCAGTACATGCATTCAACACACATGGGGTCAGGTATCTGTGAGAAGACCTGGGCTGCTTTCCGCTCCTGGAGTCCAAGGGTGTGTGGGGCTGTGGTGTTTGTGTACATGGAGTGGTGGTGGGGTTTTGTTTGTGTGTGTATGACCTGCCTGGGGTGGGCACGTATTTGCAATGAGTCCAGCTATAGGCTCAGCAGGACTCAATGCTGCTTCCTGATCATGGGACTGTGTGTTTGTGCTCCGGCAGTGCCCGTCTTGGCACCAGGCACTTCCTGGACATGTGGGGCGGGTTAGTCGAAGGCACACAGCAACACCGGCAGGGTGGCGAGATAGACACAGGCTGCACACATTGCTGGGTTCCATCTGTCTTCTGCTGCTGTGACCTGCCTCCTACTACACCTGTGAGTGCTGACCAGTGGCTCTTGAGTGCCACAGAACAGAAGGGGCTGGACCAAGGCAGAGGTGGCCTGTGGAGGGGTGGGGTGGGGTGCGGCAGATGAGAGCCATGCCAGTTGAATCTTGCCATTATGTAGGAGAAGAGACAGCACCATTTGGAAATGTCCTTGAACTATAATCCCCTGGGCTACTTAATATCAGGGCTACTCCCTCCTTCCCAGCCACGATACTGGCTACTACCTTTCCCCACCAGCTCTCTCTCCGCCCCATAAAACAGCGTGCAGAGCTGGAACTACGGCCCTGTGAGAGCTATTGGCGTTGCTGGGGCTGTGTGCTTGGGGTAGCGCTGGCTTACCCCCCTGTGCCGTTGTCTGTCCTTCCTGGTGGTTGGAAGTGGACAGGTCAGCTCACTCCTGGCCTGCTTCACAGTGCTCTGTTCTGGAATAGCTCCTCAGTTTTTCTTTCTATCGAGGCTCTAATTGGAAGCTGGTTCAGCTTCCCTTCCCCTCTTCCCAGGGCTCACTAGTCCCAGTGGTGAAGGCCGATTAAGCTGAGGTTTGGGGTTTTTTAATATGGCAGAATTATTTTGGAAGGGCTGGGATCGTTACATGCGGGACTGCTTGAAACACCCCCAGGCTTCGCCTTTCATCCGGGGCCCGTTTCAAGTGGTTTTGCTCCGTCCGCGTCTCTGGGCAGCGACCATCTCAAATAGTTACTGGTAATTATAGATCCTCTTTCCCGCTGGCCCATTAGTCAAAGGATTTTTGTGTGTTTTAGCTGTGTTCTACTTCGGCCTGAATGAGACTCTGTTCAGCATTTCCTAGGGCCGGGGTCGTCTTGTGCATGTGTGGAGCTGTGCTGTCTACCTGCTTTCTAGGGTTTGGAGCGATGTGACAGCAGCATGTGCACATGCATCACTCTGCACATGCTTTCAGTTCCGTGCATACACGCGCCTCTGTGCTTCCAGGCACATGATTTCCATTGCCTGTGCTTGCACTTCTTCCTGCAGGCGCGGCCAGGCACGGCCAGGTTGTGTGCTCACTCCTCAAGAGACTTTCAGGGGCTTGCACTCTGTGCACATGCAAGTAGCTGCGCACAGATATGCTTGCATGCACACCCATGTTTGTACGCATTGTCATGTCCTCTGGGGGGAGTGTGCACATGTGGTCTCAGGGCTGCACTGCTCTTTGGAGGCATTCTCGGGCGTGAAGTCCCAACAGCGCACTTAGGATTGGGCGGAAGACTCAGCTTCTGCTCCCAGGTGCTTCCACTTTTCTTACTGCAGCATGTGGTTAGAGGTACCATCTGCATCACTTCTCAAGCCACTGCATGCTGCCCCTCCCTGCCTCACGGAGGGATCCTCAAACCTTAGATGGCCTAGCCTGACGGGCTTCTCGGGCAGCTGGCTGGGCTCCAGCAGTGCCACAGTTCTCGGGGTTTGGCTGCTCTTCAGTCAGAGAAACAGCAGCATGGAGCGAGAGACCAGGCTCCAGTACTGGGTGCCTCTGTGTGTATCTGAGACTCTGAGCTATAGGAGAACTGTGTGCTGTAACTGAAGGAGGTATCATGTCATGGGCTGCAGGGACAAGGGAGCACTGTCCAGGCTGCACTGAGCCCTCAGGAGAACCTTTCATGTGTGAACAGAGACTCTTGGGTTTACAGAGAATTGGAAAAGGAAGTGTCATGAAATCAAAGAAACAGGGATGGGAAAGTCTCTCTAGTCACCCTAGTGCCTCTCTCCCCTTCTGAGGGCCCACGCAGGACTGATCCTCAATGTCCCCTCCAGTACCTGAGTGGATCTGCTTTTAACCAAGGCTTATCGTCCTTCCACTGGGAGACAGTACCCAGCCTGGAATTTCACTGGCAAGATGTCTGCCACGCTGTCTGTGTGTGATCACACCCCGTAACAGGTCAGTTCCTGCTGACGCTCTTCACCAGGTCATCACCCAAGTCTGTCATCTGCCAGGCATAGGGCTTCACAGCAGGAATGGGGTTTGCTCTTGTCCCCTTGTCGCCTGTGCAGGCTGTGACATAGTGCTTGTCACTCACTGTTAGGGATGTTAAATGCATTTAATTATGTAATTGTGTAACCATTGAAAATTTCAGCAGTTACGTGTCGGGGGGGAGGGGGAACAGATGGGAGCTGGCTTTAAGCCAGCTCCCTGTGTGCGTCAGCTCCCGACCTCCCCCCTTCTCTCCCTCCCCCTGCACTGCAGCCTCTGATACAGAGGCAGCAGCACAGAGCAGGGGGCCTCCATGTAACTGTGCACGTGAACCAATGAGCCAAGGCTTATTGGTTAACTATGAAAATGGTTACACTTTCACATTCCTCCTCACTATAGGATTTGGTCATGGGGGGTAATTTTCAGCATCTCTTTCTTCTGGAATTATGTGCTGCTTCTCTTCCTTCTCTCAACAGGAGCTCCTCCTCTTTTGGTGTGAGGGACTCTGGCTCACTTTGCTTCACCGTGGGGCAGCAGAGTAGAAATTCTCTTGGGTTTGCTCTCTCCCAGTTCTCTGTGCTCGGTGTCTTCCAGGCACTGTACCTGCTTTAGGACAACTGGGTTGATATTGGGCAGAGCTGCTTGTCCTTTGGTTTTTTATTCTACTAAGGTAATTGATTTTGTGAAGGTTCCCGGAGGGAGCTATAGCATTGTAGCTGGTGATTTTAATCTGGTCTTCTCTGTGGCTAGTACATTGTCTACTTAGGCCTTTGTCTAGTGTCCTATGCAGTGTGTGGCTATGGAATGCATTATCTGCTTTCTTGTGGGGAGGTTGGTTCTGGGGGTTGATGCTCTAGAGAAGTTGAATGAGATTGTCATTTTGGAGGTAAGCTGTTTGGATTATGTGCAGGGTCCCATGTGGAACCGGCTGCAGAACTCACCCATGCTGCACAGCAGTGATCTGCAATCTCAACTGGTTAGAAAACGTTTCTAGCCCTCGTGGTTATGAAGAGAATCCTGAATATGTGACCCAAGTATTACCGATACCTAACTGGGTCTCTAGAGAGCCTGAAACAATGGCTCAGAGAGGTTGGTACTGTCCAGTCACCTCACTCAGGGTCCTCTTAACTCCTTGATTCTGGGGCTGTGGAATGCGCCTTTTTCCAAGGTACCATTCAGCCAAATTCTTTCTCTTGTTGTAGGAGGTGCCCATTTCAAAAAAGATGTATTAGAATTTGAAATGGTGCAGAGAAGGGCAGCAAAAATACTTATGGGGATGGAACAGCTTCTGTATGAAAGATGAGAGAGACTGGGACTGTTCAGCTCAGAAGAGAGACATGTAAGGAGTGTGGCAAATGGGCAGTGTTACTGTGGTGGGTCAGGGTATTACCCCTTGCTCCTATTGTTGGGTGTTGTGGGCTCTGCTCATGCCCTGGTGGGGGGAGAGAGGAGAGTGGGGAAGGGATCCAGGCCCATTCTCTTCTTCTGGATCCCAGTCCTTTCAGCTTTGTAGGCTGCTTACTAGGGATATAAAATCAGTTATCTGGTTAAATTTTAGGCTGCATGTGGCCAGCCAGATGGCTGTGGCCCAGTATCACCTAATTACCTGTTCGTACTCCTACTGTTTACCCTCTTTCCCCTTTGGTAGGATTGCCCTCAGTCCTCCAGCTAAGGAAGCCCCTCTGATGTGCTTGGGCAGGGTCTCTCTTCCTCTGGTTCTCTGACTGGCAGCAACACTCCTCCAAACTCTAATGAACTCTCCTTCCCTCCTCCCTCCTGAGTGAAGCAGGTGGGTTTTTATTAAGTCTTGGACGGGGCCCTAATTGGCTCCAGTGCTCCAATTACTCTGCAGTAAGCTTTCCTTAGTCCCCAGGATATAAAACTTTAATCATCTTGGGGCTTATATACTTCCCTGTGACCACTCTTCTGCTAGCTTTGCCCAGTGGCAGTATCATAGCCAATGAGGTTATTCCAAAGTGTGATTACTGCTAGTTGAAACCTTTTTCCAGTATCCCACCATGTTAACTTGAAATATAGCTAATTCTGGCAAATTTGATAGACTCCATTAATGCATCCAGGCAGAATTCCTTTGGGAGCTATCTGCTGGCTCTGTTGAGACTTTGGGTGCTATTCAGGGTTCTCTGCTCAATGTCCCCTTTAGGTTCCCTTGGTTTGATTCTTTGACCTTTACGCCTATCATTGTTATATTTTTGGTTGTTCCCTGCAATTAGTCGAATTCCTGGACCTTGTGATTCTCCCCAAAGGCTGGGGGAGGGACCTTTAGCTATGGGTAGTCTCACGGCCGCCTGTTTCCCAGAACCCAATAGGACCACTCTCCTACTGCTCTCTGGCCCTGCTGTATCACAGGAGGAATATGACAGAGGTCCATAAAATCATCAGTAGTATGGAGGGAAGTGATATAACACAAGAACCAGGAGTCACCCAAGGAAACTAGGCAAGATGATCAGGGACACAACCCCATGCTTTGGGCATCCCTAAACCTCTCACTGCCGTAAGTTGGGACTGAACAACAGGAAATGGATCACTTGATAATTGCCCTGTTCTTTTCATTTCCTCTGACACCAGCCTGGCACCAGCCACAGTAGAAAGACAGGGTATTGGGCTAGCTGGACCATTAGTGTGACCCAGTGTGACTGTTCTTATATTCTCAGCTCAAGAATTGTTTCTGTTCCCTGTCAACACTGTAGCCTCCTACAGGAATTCAACCTGGCAACTGCGCCCAATGGGAACAGATCATAATGCTGAACCAGAGAGCAGAGCAGCCATCAGGGATTAACCAGTTCCAGGCTCTGCTCAGAGAGATCAGAATAGCCTGCTGCAGGCACCATGGTGGGCAGCACATCCACTGGCTCACTAACCCAGCGGGCTTGCCATGGGGAATCAGAACCACAACAGAGAGGCATGGTGAGGAGCAGAGGAAAGAGAGCTCCTACACATGGGGTTTCCATGGCACTTGTATGGAGTGAAGGCCTGTGCGCTTAATTCTGCCGCATGGACCCATGGTTTGATGCCTTGGGAGCAGCACTTGGGAAGTTTTGTGGCAGGTTTAAGACCTTCATACCACCCTCCTCAACTTCCTTGGCTCAACCATCCATGGCCGTATCTGCCCCAACAGTATCAACCCCAGTGGCCACCCTGGGAACCTTGGGACCAATGTCACTCTCAACCACCTCATCAGCACTGATCTCGTCACTCAGCTGTGCCTACTCCAATGCGCACCCCCGCAAAATCTGCCCCACAAATGGTTCTGTCCTCTCTAGCTCATCCCTCCCCCTCCTCGCCGTCAGCCACGACTGAAACCGATTCAGTAGAGGAGGAGGATGACACACCTCATTTGGACTCAGACAGCTTGTCCCCTCTCCAGAAATCTTTGTCCTCCCCAGATGAAGTGGTGTTTCTTCGAGTGATGTCCCCGTGGGTGTTCCGCTTTTGGTGTTGGGTCATTCTGGTGCCGCAGATTGGAGTTTTCACTAGCAGTAGTCAGCCAGACTCCGCATGCATGGTAGGCACCTCGTGCTGTGTGTGTCACACTGCACCTGCAGGTGGTTTGGCTCCCGCCAGTTCCTTCTTTGCCATCCTTGGTCACAGACGGAGTGAGCTCTTCTCAGGGATTCTAGTCAGAGATAGGAAATTTAGTTGTTAGCTAGTGCTTTTGTAGGGTTTTTTCCAGTTAATTAGTTATAGTAATCCCAGAATTAAGTAGCTAATTGTTCCATTTATTAAAAAAGGAAGAAGGGAGATAAAATAACAGAAGAAAAGATAAAGAAGACTCTGCACAGTGGCAGGCTTTCCGGGCTTCAAAACTGTGAAACGTGTTGCGAGCCCATGCCTGTTTCTGACAGGCACTCTGCCTGTATAAAGTGCCTTGGTGAGGCACATGTGCCTCAGAAATGTCCACATTGCTCCAAGCTGATGGCAAGAGCGTGCTGAAATAGGGAGATGTGATTGCGTATGCTCCTATTCAACAAAGCACTGCAGCCATCAGAGACCACTGCCCAATCAGACCCTGTCAGGCTGAAAAGCATAGAGCCACTTCCCCGAACTTGGGCCCCACTAAGAAATGGGCTTTGCCAGCGCACTCTCTTCCACTGACTTCGACAAGTCAGGTAAGTACGGGCTACAAACTGGAACGTCTGGCACTGCAATTTCGTGATCCAAGGCTGCCCCAGAACCAAAAGCGTGGCACAGAACGTCATTGGTGCCAACAATGGAGACGTCATCTCACTGCTCAGCACTGGTGTCGGCACCAGCACCGCCAACTCCAGAGCCACAAATATCGGCACTGACATCAGCACCGACAGAGATGCCGGCATCAACTTCTGTGCTGGCTCGGGACAGACAACCGGAATGACAGCCCAGCTTGCTACCCCAGCGCTGGATGCACCAGTCAAGCCACTGGCACTGGCAAAAGCTTGCGAAAAATCTAACTGGGCCTGTGACATTAGTCTGGGACCGCTGACTTTTTCCCCAGCGCTTTCACCCCTGTCACTGGCACAGCTCTCACCGATTCCACAACATCCAGGAACTGCGCATGACCCCCCATGCACAAAGGAGACATCACAGATCAGTCTCTTTGCTATCTCCAGCACCAGATCATATATCTCCACACAGGGTGTGACGGACCGGGCCGGATCTGGGCACCGCTGAGAGCGTCAGCTCAGGGCGAATTGCTCAAATTCGGGGCTTCTTACAGCCCCCACGCTGGAGACCTTCCCGAATAGGCCACAAACCAGTCCCACAGAGCGCTTCAGCTGCCTGCCTGGCCAGCCAGAAGCCTCACGAGCAAAACCGCTCTGACTCCCCAGCAATATCCCAGATGGCCCCAGGTCTGTCCACAGGTGAGGGGTCTTAGAGCCCAATCTCACCTACCCTGAACAAGTTCTGTCTGGTTCCAAGAAACCAGCCACAGATCCCGGGTCAATTTACACTCTAGATCTTACCCACAAACCACGCTGAGCCAGTCCTTTAGAATCTAACATCTAAAGGTTTATTACTACAAGAAAGAAAAGCATGAGAGTAAGGTTGTTAAAGTATCATACGTTACATGCATCGAATCTCCCAGTTCTCGATGCAGGCTTGCAGCAGAGATGTTATAACTGTTGGCTTAAAAGTCTTTGGTGTACATCCTATGTCAGCTTGGGTCCACAGTTCTTCCCGACTCGTGATTCCCTGCAAGGTTGCCTCTGGGGTCAGGAGCAGATCTGAAGACCAAGATGGAGTCAGCCACATGGCCTATTTATATCCCCTCCTGGCTTCTTCCAAGCTGGAGAGAGTCACATGGCCAGTGGCCAGGTGTGTCTTTGGCCTCCAGAGGTCCATTGTTCCCTGGAGCTTTGCACATTAGCGTGTCCATGGGCAAACATTCCCGGCCCATTGCTCTGCCTCAGACAGAGAATCTTTCAGCATCAACACAGAGTACATATTTATAAATTCACACAGACATTATATAGGTATATGAAGGGCATATACAGAATCCGTAGACAATAAGCTTTTGTTTGACACATCACATGGCCCCCTTTGTACCAACTTTTGGGGCAAACAACCCCCCATGGGCGCAGCAGTGACCTGGCTGCTACCCTAAAATCCAGTAACGTGACACAGGGCCCATCAGAAACACGTCTATGTCTCCTCCCCCTTCTTCAAGGGGGTTCCATGTGATTGCATCCTCTCTGAATTATCAATGCCTGCACCTTACCATGAAGACCGTAGGAATGTTTTCTTCTCAAGACACTCCTTCCCACTGGGTCAGACTATGGGCATCATAAACTTGGATAGCACTACGACCATCCACCCCATTGGATGGCACGTTACCATTACTGACAGTCCATACTCCAGGCACTGTTCACCTTGCTGTCTCAGGTCTTCTTCCAGACACAGATGGATCGTTTCCCCTACGCCTGCATATATATTGCATATTGCATTGGCACCTCTGACCTCCCCCGCTCTGCCTCAACAATCCGAGCCTGAGGAGGGGCAACTATTGGAGCTGGAGGAGCAGCAGTGCAATGCTTTCCCCATGGACCAGTCCTCTTCGTCCCTGTATGAAGCAGTCATTCTGGGTGACACGTTATCCACAGACAAACTGAAGCAATTTCAGGATTTGTTTAAAAGAGTGGACACCAGCTAGGAGGTCCAGTTAATGGAGGTGCAAGAAAAGCAGCACCACCTCCGCAAAAACCTGCAGCCATCCCAATGGGTCAAAATTGTACTCCCCATAGATGAGGCCATTATGGAGGCTGCCAATGAAATTTGGCAGACTCCAGCTTCTGCCCTGTCAACTAACAAGTGTGCAGATAAGAAGTACTTTGTGCATACCAAGGGCATGGAATTTTTATTTTCCCACCCTCAACCTAATTCCCTGGTTGTGGACACCGCCCAGCAGAGATCTAAGCTACCTCAGTATAGCAATGTGTCTGCAGACAAGGAAAGCAAACGAATGGACCTCTTTGGTAGGAAGGTTTATTTTTCCTTGACCCTCGTGCTCCTCACTGCGAATTACGCAGCCCTTTTGTCAAATCACGACTTCAACAACTACATTAGACTCACTACCTTCATGGAGCACCTACCGGACTGTAAAAGACCAATCCTCAAGACCATCATTCAGGTGGGTTATGGCTCTGCAAGAGCTGCCCTCCAGATCACACTTGATGTTGCCAGCATGGCAGCCCGTTCCATGGCAACCTCCATAGTTATGCGGAGAGCCTTGTGGTTGCAATCCACTGGGGTCCCTCATGAGCTGCAAAATAAAGTAGAGGATCTTCCATTTGGTAAGCAAAAGCTATTTGCTGAAAGGACTGATGCGGTTCTTCATTCAAGTAAAGACTCCAGAACTACCCTTCGTACATTGGGTATGTACACGCCCCCATATTGTCGCAAGTGGTACAAGCCCTATCAGAAGCACAGTGATTTTTCATATTCACGATACCAACAAAGAAGCTTTGACAAGTCTCGAACGAGACACTGATCTCAAAGAAGGCATCTTCAAAATAACCGCAACGCTAATCAACATTTAAATAAGCAGCAGGTTTGACTTACTGGTCGAGGGCTTGCAGAACCTCCCCATGACACACCTTCATGATCCCAGGGTTCCCACTTTTCACCACAGTTTGAGGCCCTTTCATCACTGTTGGGCCATCATTGCATCTAATCTCTGGGTTCTTGAGGTTGTGGCATCGGGTTGCACCATCCCATTCACAGCGCTACCACACACCTCCCCACCCTTCACATCCCTCTTCAGGGACCCCTCCCATTAAGATCGACTTCAAGAGGAGGTCCATCAGCTCCTCTCTATCGAAGCAGTGGAAAGGGTACCAGACAAATTCAGAGGCAAGGACTTCTACGCCCACTACTTTCTTACGCGGAAAAGAATGGGTGGTTGGAGCCTATTCTTGACCTTCAAAAACGGAATCAATACCTTTGGAAACAGCGATTCAGAATGGTGACCCTGGCATTGATAATCCCAGCACTAGACAAAGGGGATTGGTTTGCAGCTCTCGACATGCAGGGCACTTATTTCCACGTCACTATCCACTCAGCTCACAGGAGGTTCCTTTGCTTCATAGTCAGATCAGAACATAACCATTATTGCGGGGTATCCTTCAGCTTCTCCTCCGCACCTAGGGTATTCTCAAAGACACTTGCAGTAGTGGGAGCATACTTGTGTCGACAACGAAATCATACTCTTTCCTTACCTTGACGGCTGCCTAATAAAAGGACCATCTGCTGCAGACACGCACCGCATGATACTAACAACCAGACAAATGTTTGAGTCGCTTGGACTTATCATCAACAACCAAAAATCTACTCTCCAGCCTACTCAGGCCCTAACATTTATAGAAGCCCGATTGGACTCTACCACAGCATGGGCATGTCTGCCCACCCAAAGGTTTCAAGCAATCCAGGGTCTGGTCATTGCAGTCACCATGAGCCCCACAGTAACAATACTCCGCTGTCTCCAGCTCATGGGCCATATGGCGTCCACAACATATGTAGTCAACCATGCACAGCTGCACTTTCGATGCCTCCGGCACTGGCTGGTCTGTACCCACTCAAATCACCATATACACAAGCAAGTCTCTCCTCCTACACTGTCATAGCTTCCCTCAAGTGGTGGACTGAGCTGCGCAACCTTCTTACAGGAGTCGCATTCCACCGGGACCAACCGTACATCCACGTTACCACAGATGCCGCCCTCATTGGATGGGGCGCTCATATGGGCGATATGTTTGCACTGGGGCAATGGACGGCATGAGAGGCAACCTTTCATATAAACCTCTTGGAGCTCAGAGCCATTTTCAACACATGGAAACATTTCATGCACGTTCAAGATACCACCGTCAGAATACTTACCAACAACACAATGACAATGTATTATATAAATCACCAAGACGGCTCCCGCTCCCTGTGTGCTGAAGCAATGTGTCTTTGGAATTGGTGCATCCGCAACAGAATCACCCTAGTGGCTTCCTACTTACCTGGGATCAACAATGTGACTGCAGACTCACTAAGCAGACACTTTGCACCAGACCACGATTGGGAGCTCCATCTCCAGGTGTTCCAACCTATCTTCTGCCGATAGGGCTCTCCATTAATAGATCTTTTCACCTTCTACGAGAATACGAAGCGCCGATCATATTGTTCCAGAGCCGAGATTGGACCAGGATCCCTAGGGGACACCTTTCTCCTCAACTGGAAGGGCCCCCTGTTATATGCCTTCCCTCCAACTCCGCTCATACCCAGGGTCCTTGAAAAGATTAACAGGGATAGGGTGACAGTGATTCTCATAGCCCCTTCCTGGGCCTAACAGATATGGTTTCCTTATCTCTCTCAGATGTCTCCTCAACCACCCTATCTCCTTCCCAAATGCCACAACTTGTTAACCCAGAACAACGGGACCCTGCTTCACCCTCAGCCCCAGGTTCTGCTCCTGATGGCTTGACTCCTCATTGGTTCCACGAATCTGAAATTTTCTGTTCCTGCTATGCATGAGCACCTTTTTTACTTGGCTTGAAGTGAACCACACGTTCCATTTACCTTAAAAAAGGCATAGATTCGTCTTGTGGTGCACTGGTAAATGCCTTGATCCATACACAGTGCCCCTACATGAAATTCTAGAGTATATCTGCCTATTGAAGCACTCAGGACTAGCCCTTGCTTCACTGAAAGTCCACTTGGTAGCAATCACTGCCTTCTATCATGTGATTGATGGTTTTTCAATGTTCGCTCACCCCACAACCAAAAGATTAATCAAGGGGCTCTGCAACCTTCACCCGCTGCACAGAACATCACCACCAGCGTGGAATCTAGAAATGGTGCTGGACGCCCTTAACCATCCCCCTTTTGAACCACTAGCTACCTCCCCACTCTCAATAATGATGATCAAAGTGTTTTTTCTACTCACTATTCCACCTGTAGAGTCGGCGAGCTAGTGGCCCTCATGGTGGTACCGCCACATATGACCTTTAATAAGGACAATGTTGTATTGCGCCCTCACCCTTCCTTTATTCCCAAAGGATGTTCTGACTTCCACATCAATGAATCAATCATCCTCCCATCCTATCCCAAGCCACATGCATCCCGATGGGAGGTTGTTCTTCTTTTTCTTGATGTGCGTAGAACACTTGCCTTTTACACAGACAGAACTCGATCTCTCTGTAAGTCAGAATGCTTGTTAGTTTCCTTAGCGGATTGATCCAAGGGTGAACCACTTTCATCTCAATGCATCTCCAAACTCATAGTTTCATATATTAGTAAGTGTTCTGCCATCTGAAATAAGCCACTTCTGGGAACACCTAAAGCTCGTTCCACGAGAGCTGTAGCAACATCCATGGCTTTCCTCTGAGGGGTTCCCCTCCAAGACATCTGCCGTGTGGCCAAATGGTCTGCCAACGACACTTTTTGAAGCATTACACAATCTACAAGCACTCATCTAACAATACTTCAGTAGCCTCAGCAGTACTCTCCGCAGCTGTTAAACCATGACTCCGAGACCTGCCTTCCATGTGTTCTCGGATACTGCTATAAAGTCACCAACAGTGGAGCACTCACGGGGCTGTCACTCGAAGAAGAGGAAGTTACTCACCTGATGCTTTAATGAAAATTCTTTGAGATGTGTTTCCCCAGGGGTGCTCCACTATCCGCCCTCCTCCCCACTTTGGAGTTTGTGGTATTTAATCATGTTTTTCAGATGCTTGGGCAGACATGAGGAACTGGCGGGAGCCAGACCGCGTGCGGGAGCAGTGTGGCACAAACAGCACAAGGTGCCCACCACGTATGCACAGTCCGGCTGACTACTGCTAGTGAAAATTCCGATCTGTGGCGCTGGAGTGATCCAACACCAACAGTGAAGCACCCATGGGGGAACACATCTCAAAGAACCATCGTTACTGTGCCAGGTGATTAACTTCCTCTTCCCTCCTCTTCTCCACCAGCTGATGATCTGAAACAATTTCATAAGTTATTCAAAAGGGTAGCACAGTCACAAGTCATATCCTTACAAGAGGTACAGGAAAACCAGCACAAACTATTAAGAATTTTACAATCTTCCATGTCTTCCAAGATTGCATTACCAATAAATGAGGCCATCATGGAGCCTTTGGAGGCTATATGGCAAACCCCTGCCTCTATTCCACCTACCAAATGTAGAGCCGATAGAAAATATTTTGTCCCTGCAAAGAACATGGATTTCCTGTTTTCTTATCCGCAGCCGAATTCTTAAGTCATTGATTCTGTCCACCACTGGTCTAGACAACCACAGTATAAGTCAGCTCCCCAGGACAATAAGCACAAAAGATTAGATATCTTCAGGAGGAAGGTCTTGGCCATGATCCAGTTTCAAATTTCCAACTTCACAGCCCTCCTAGCCAATTACAACTACTCCAGTTACACCAAACTTCAAATGTTGCTCCTTGACTTCCCAGAACAAGAAAGGCCACAGCTGCAGTCCATCATAAAAGAGGCCCAATCCATTGTCTGTACGGTGCTTCAAGCCTTGATGGATGTAGCAGACACAGTGGCCCAGTCAATGGCAACGGCGATCATTATGCACTGAGCTTCTTGGCTACAGTCATCTGGTGTTCCCAGGGAACTGCAAACTAAAGTGGAGGATCTACCCCTTGACAGGGCTCAACTATTCATGACCAAAACAGATGAGGTACTCCATTCGGTGAAAGATTCATGTACAACCCTCTGCATACATGGGATGTACGCAAATCCATGGATCTGCATTTAATGCATCTGAGGGTACTAAGGGAGTTGGCAAATGTAATTGCAGAGCCTTTGGCAATTGTCTTTGAAAACTCATGGGGATTGGGAGAGACCCGAGATGATTGGAAAAAGGCAAATATAGCGCCCATCTTTAAAAAAGGGAAGGAGGACAATCCAGGGAACTACAGACCAGTCAGCCCTACCACAGTCCCTGGAAAAATCATGGAGGGGATCCTTAAGGAATCCATTTTGAAGCACCTGGAAGAGGGGAAGGTGATCAGGAATAGTCAGCATGGATTCACCAAGGGCAAGTCATGACTGACCAATCTGATTAGCTTCTATAATGATGTAACTGGCTCTGTGGACATGGGAAAGTTGGTGGATGTGATATATCTTGATTTTAGCAAAGCTTTTGATACGGTCTCCCACAATATTCTTGCCAGCAAGTTAAGGAAGTATAGATTGGATAAATGGACCGTAAGGCGGATAGAAAGCTGGCTAGATTGTCGGGCCCAGCAGGTAGTGATCAACGGCTCGATGTTAGGTTGGCAGTCGGTTTCAAGTGGAGTGCCCAAGGATTAATTCTAGGGCCGGTTTTGTTCAACATCTTTATTAATGACCTGGATGAGGGGATGGATTGCACCCTCAGCAAGTTTGCGGATGACACTAAGCTAGGGGGAGAGGTAGATATGCTGGAGGGCAGGGATCCAGAGTGACCTAGACAGATTAGGATTGGGCCAAAAGAAATCTGAGGTTCAGCAAGGACTAGTGCAGGGTTCTGCACTTGGATGGACGAATCGCAAGCATTGTTACAGGCTAGGGACCGACTGGCTAAGTAGCAGTTCAGCAGAAAAGGACCTGGGGATTACAGTGGATGAGAAGCTGGATATGAGTCAACAGTGTGTCTTTGTATCCAAGAAGACTAATAGAACATTAGGTTGCATTAGGAGAAATGTTGTCAGCAGATCTAGAGAAGTGATTATTCCCCTTTATTCGGCTCTGGTAAGGCCACATCTGGAGTATTGCATCACATCCTGGGGCCCCCCCACTACAGAAAGCATGTGGACGCGTTGGAGAGGGTCCAGTAGAGGGCAACCAAAATGATTAGGGGGCTGGAGTACATGACCTATGAGGAGAGGCTGAGGGAATTGGGCTTATTTAGTCTGCAGAAGAGAAGCATGAGGGGGGCTTTGATAGCAGCGTTTAACTTCCTGAAGGGAGGTTCCAAAGAGGATGGAGAGAGGCTGTTCACAGTAGTGATGGATGGCAGAACAAGGAGCAATGATCTCAAGTTACAGTAGGGGAGATCTAGGTTGGATATTAGGAAAACTATTTCACTAGGAGGGTGGTAAAGTACTGGAATGGGTTCCTTAGGGAGGGAGTGGAAACTCCATCTCTAGAGTTGTTTAAGTCCTGGCTTGACAAAGCCCTGGCTGGGCTTATTAGTTGGGATTGGTCCTGCCTTGGGCAGGGATCTGGACTCGATGACTCCTGAGGTCTCTTCCAGCCCTATGATTCTATGATACATGCCAGCCAATAAGAGGAAGAGATACACACCACATCAGAGGACAAGAGATACATCCTGTCAAAGGCTGCATCAGAAGCCCTTTGACAACAGGTCAAAGCAAAGGCCGAATAGAAGAAAGGCACAGCATGCCTAGACATCTGTATCTCAATCCGTGCCAGCAAATTTGAAGCTTTAGTCAAGGGTATGAGCGATCACCCCCTCCATCCAGTGTACAACATCCACATCTTGCATCACAGATTGAGGTCTTTCTACTCCCAGTGGGCCCTCATTACTATGGACCAATGGGTCCTCAAGATTATAAGAACTGGCTATGCCATCCTGTTCCTGTCTGTACCCCTGTGGCCGCATTACTAGTCCGTAAATCTCTTGCACCCTACACAACTCTAAGTCAGTGAGTAGTCCTACTCGCCGGGCAAAATGGCCTACTGGCCAAAGTCAATAAGCCTTCTGGGCTTCCAGGCAGTATGGCCTAATCGCCAGAGTCACTGAGCGTCCTTGCATCAGGGCAGTAGGGCCTAATAGTGAGAGCCAATAAGCCCTCCTCGGTTCAGGGCATAAGGGCCTAATAGCCAGAGTCAATAAGCCCTCCTGGCTTCAGGGCAGTAGGGTCTAATAGCTAGAGTCTCGGAGTGCCCTTGTGTCAGGGCAGTAGGGCCTAATAGCCAGAGTCTTGGAGTGCCCTTGTGTCAGGGCAGTAGGTCCTAATAGTAAGAGTCAACATGACTGGGGTTAACCCCTGGTAGGGAGACTTGGGCCCACACTGCTCCACTGGGTCCCAGCCCAGGGCCCTATGAGTGGTGGGGCTGCCTACCGCTCCCTCTCATTGGGGAATCTGGTCGAAACACGCTGAGAATACCAGGGTGGGAGAGGCAGCTCCTGCACGCTCCCTGGATTGCTTCCTACCGGTCCTGCTGGGGTGTCGTCCCACGTAGCGGCAGGGTCTCCCGGCTCCCTGGGAGTGGTTTCTCCCTGGGTCTCCATAGGGGCTGAGTAGTGGCAGCCTTCTGGTGCTTCAGCTCCCTCTGTCTGGGACGCGGACTGTAGCAGCACTGGAGCTCTGTCTAGAGAATCTTCCTCTTCACTGGCCTGCCCAGACTGAGCTGCTCTCTGGCCTTTTATATTGTTCCAGCACTTAGAGCATGCCCAGTTGGGTCGAAGGGGCAGGACTTCCTCCTCCCACAAGGTTTTCACCTCCCCTCTTCTAGTGAGGGGTATACTCACCTCATCACAACCCCCTACCCATTCCCTTCCCCATCCCTCTTCAGGGACCCCTCTCACAAGCCCCTTCTACAAGCAGAAGCATAACAACGGCTTAGCTTAGGGGCCTTAGAGCGAGTTCCACCAGAATTTCACGGAAGCGGGTTCTATTCCAACTCTTTCTTCACATCGAAAAAGACGGGGATGGAGGCCAATCTTAGATCTCATGAACCTCAACAAGTTCGTGTGCAACAACAAGTTCACAATGATAACTCTGGGAGCCATCATCCCATCACTGGTTGAGGGAGCCTTATTCTCATCCCTCAACCTTCAAAATGCGTACTTTCATATAACAATACATCCGGGCCCCAGGAGGTTCCTCTGGTTTATGGTGGGCAAGGGTCATTATCAATACCGAATCCTTCCTTTTGGACTATCAACAGCACCCCGTGTCTTCTCCAAAACCCAGGCGGCAGTCACAGCCTTTCTCAGAAAGCAGGGGGGAGTCATATTCCCGTACCTTGACAATTGCTTAATCAAAGGATCCTCCCGACAACACACAATGATCATGACAGACTTTACTCGAGACACTTTTACCCAGCTGGGTCTTTCAATAAATGTATGGAAATCTACTCTGGACCCCACCCAGAGAATAGAATTAATTGAAGTGCTTCTAGACTCTACTGTGGCCAGGGCATTTCTCCCTGAGCTGTTTCCAAACACAGTGCACCATTATTCAAATGATTTTATAGTCCTGGTGACAACTGTCCAAATATGTTTACAGGCCCTTAGGGCATATGGCAGCCATGACCTTCTTGGTGTCCCTGGCGAGACTCCACATGAGATGCCTACAAGCTTGGCTGGCATCCGTGTATATCCTCAATCGACACAGCCTTGCCAAGTGAGTTACACCCACACCAGTAGTGCTCACATCGCTGCGATGGTGGACCTGCCTATGCAACCTGCTGTCTGGAGCTGCCTTTCCATCATGTGTAATCGCTAAAGATACTTCCCTTCTAGGTTGGGGAGCCCACTGCAGGCATCACATAGTGCAAGGCAGGTGGTCACAATGAGAGACAAGACTGCACATCAATCTCTTAGAACGCCAAACTATCTGCAACGCTTGTCTCCATTTTTTGCCACTGATCCAGGGCCATACTATACATATCCTCTCGGACAACGCTCCCTGTATGTATTACATCAACAGACTGGAGGGTGCCCAGTCATGCTCACTATTTGCTGAGGCAGTCAAGTTCTGGAACTGGTGCATCAAGAACAACATTACACCGACTGCAGTGTACATACCAAGCCAACAGAATACTAGAGCAAGACAAGCTGAGCAGACATTTCTCATACCACCATGAGTGGGAACTCAGCCTGACAGTCATTTTGCCTATTTTTCTGCTTTGGGGGTCCTAGTCATAGACCTCTTTGCTATGAAAACCAACAGCAAATACCAACAGCAACATTGCTCCTACTCCCAAGGGGAACAAGGCAAACACTCTACAGGGGATGCATTCACCATACCATGGACAGCTCCTCTTTCATACACATTTCCTCCAATTCCCCTGATCCCCACAGTAATCTACAAGATCCTAGATGACCAAGCGAAGGTCATCTTGATAACACCATATTGGCCGAGACATTGGTTTCCACACCTCCATTACCTGTCAATCTCCAAACCCATTCAACTCCCCGTCACTCCTCAATCATTAACTCAACTCAACGCAACGGACAAACACATCACCTGAACCCTCAGAGCTTGAAGCTTACTGCTTGGCTTTTCCGTGGTTCCAGAACAATGAACTTACTTGCTCCCAGAGAGTGAAACAGATCCTCCTCAGCAGTTGCTGCTTTTCCATGAGATACGCCTATCAAAAAAAATGGAAGAGGTTTCAGGAATGGTGCAGCCAAGGCAATCTACATGCACATACCTCCCCAGTACCTACTGTCTTGAAATACGTGATGGACCTTAGTGATGTGGGACTCTCCATTAGCTCCATAAGAATCCATCTGTTGGCCATCACTGTTTTTCACGAGCCAGTGAACGATGCCTCGGTGTTTGCCCATCCCATCACTAAATGATTCTTAGCAAGTCTCTCAAAAGCACAACCCCATATATGTCCACTCCTCCCACCTTGGGACCTGAACCTTGTGTTAGACTCCTTAACAAAACCTCCCTTTGAATCCTTAGTGACAGCCTTAATGCAACATATAGTCATGAAAGTGTCCTTCCTCGTCGCGATCACATCAGCTTGACGAGTAAGTGAAATCTCAGCCCTGATGATGGACCCACCATATACGCTCTTCACCAGAGATAAGATTATTCTCGGACCCCATCCGAAGTTTTTACCAATGTTATCTCCAACTTTCATGTGAATGAGCCCATTTATCTTCCCACCTACTACCCTAAGCCACATACCTCCCCAAGGAAGGCAGCACTGCCTACCCTCGATACAAGAAGGACTATCGCATTCTATATAGACCAAACAAAACCCTTTTAGAAAGTCTGACAGACTATTTATATCCACATCCGGTCCCACCAGAGGAACAGCCATTTCTGCACAGCACATATCCAGGTGGATAGCAACTTGTATAAATACCTGCTATAGACTCAGAAACAAGGAACCACCACAGGCGGTCACAATACAGTCTTCCTGAGGGATGGCTGCATTTACTGCCTTCCTACAGAATGTCCCACTAGCCAACATTTGCAGGGTGGCTACATGGTCTTCCACACATACTTTTGCACAACGTAACACATTACTGTGAGGACCGGTACCTACCACTGACATTGTTAATCCATCCTATGTTACAGTCACATTTACAGTATATTGCACAGACAGGAGAACAAATATGTGTTGAAGTGCAGCATAATAATGCAGAAATTTACTCATGTACTTAAAACTATTGCAGATGCAGGACGTCAGTCCTGGTGGGAAATGCTATTAAGTTGGTCACCTTCTGCAACAGATATGCTAAATATAATGGTACACCCCATTGTGGTGATCATTGGAATCCAATTGGCTTTATTAGTGAGTATGATTGCTTTGGCTTGCTGGGTGAAGAGAACTGTTCGAAGGATACAGGAAGCTGGCATGCAAAGTCAAATGAGGCCCTTGTTAATGATACCCAGGAGGCAAGACCAAGCTCAGCCAGTCTGAGTATTGGACTCCTGAAATAGTAATGTCAGCTTTGGTAAAAGCGTCATTAAGGAGGGGACTGTAACAATCTGGTTTTTCTGTAGCCATCTTGGAAGGCCTGTGCTAGGCCTGAACCAAAGCCGCCTTCTGCAGCCAGACTGAAGAGCAGCAGCCATTAGGTGTAAGGCCTGGAGTCACATACTCACATTCCATCTATTTTATATTTAAAAAAAAAGTGTCACACCAGGTTGTGAGGAGGGGACTTTGTCCTGATAGCTCCCCCAGTCACCAGATAATGAAACATCTCAAGATGGGTAAAGAAAACTTAAGTAACACCATTCTGTCTGGCAAGAAACTGCTTATCAATAGAGAATGTTGTGGAATCCTCATTCTATGATCATTGTCATTACACTTTCCTATTGTTTGACTGTGTGATCTCTGTCTGGTTTGTAACTGTTCCTGTCTGCTGTATAATTAATTTTGCTAGGTGTAAATCAATTAAGGTAGTGGGGTTGTATTGGTTAGGTAATTTTGTTATGATTGGTTAGTAAAATTATACTAATATAATTGGTTAAGGTCTAGCTAAGTAGGACTCAGGTTTCATTATATAAACTGGGGTCCAAGAAGGAGACCAGGAAGAAGATCGGAAGTAACAGAAGCAGAAGGAAGGAAGCAAAAGGCTGGAAGAAGAGCAAAGGGAAACAAGGACAGAAAGGAACACCAAGAAGAAGGGAGAAGACCTGGAAGAACTACTCATCTCCAAGACACAGCCTAAGACCAGAGCTGCCAGGATTCTCCTGCATGACCGTGACGTGCAGCAGCTAAGATCCAGAGAGACTGATCTTGCTTGGCCAACAGGGGAAGTCTGCCTGACTTTATCAGGATTGGTGAGCATGACACTGTGTGCTTAGCGAGTATATTCGGCTTGTTTGGGAATTGTCAATAAACAGAGGATAAGAATTACTGTGTGAGGCTCTTTCAGTGGCTAAAGATCCTGCCAACCCACAGGAAGTTACGCCCTGAGCCCTAGGAATTGGGTAAGGGTGGGTGTGTAAATTAACAGGGTTGCACCTTGAGCCCTAGGAACTGGGTAAAGGTGTGTGTCCCTACAGTGTGGAAGGGATAGAGAAATTTGTGCGAGTAACACTGTGGGCGATGCAGTCCTTGCCTCTGCCAGTAGATGACTCCAGTGCCCACCTCCACAATGGTGGGTACTGCTTTTTACTCACCTGAGTGGAGCCACCCACAAGGACACCACTCAAGGGAGACGAGTACTCACCCTGTGCAGTAACGATGGTTCTTCAAGGTGTGTCCCCCTGTGGGTGTTCCACTGCCTTCCCTTCCTCCCCTCTACTTTGGAGTCCGTTATAGGATTTCCAGTAGAAAAGGAATGAAGGGATACTCGCGCCACTAACAACGAAAACAGTGCGTGGGGAGGCACTGCTAGGCTAAAAATCTTGGATCACCAACTGAGGATGCACCGACACCTGAATGGAGCACCCACAGGAACACACATCTCGAAGAACCATTGTTATTGCAGAGAGTGAGTAACTTCTACCCCAGTGCGGGGACAGTGCTCCCCATATTATGACCAATGCCATTCACCCTGTTGCCGATCCATGTCTAGATATAGGTCCTGGTTGCCAGCAACGTGGGACCACTCCCCTTTGTGTTATCAGTCCCTGCAGCATCTTTCCTCACAACACCCATCTCCCCAGCACCAGAATCAGTCTCTCTGGTATAGCCACTGGTTGCTCACACCTGGTCAGTGCTCCCTAGTAGCCACGAACAGCAGGCAGACCCAGGCCTCAACAGCTCCTCCCTCATCAACAGAGGATGGCTTCTCTGGTGTGGAGGCCCAGTTCAACCTATTGTCCTAGTCTCTGTGGCAGGACTGTGCAGCGGAAACTGTTCTGCTTTTGTGACGTAGTGTGGGTACCTTGCTGGTTGCTATGCTGGGCAGTGGGTTGTCAGTGACCTCCGCTGGCTGCTGGCTGCAGCACGGCCCAGCAGGGCAGGGGATGATTCATTATGCAAGGGGGCTTCGAAACTCGTCAGACAGGTATCTCCCATGGAGCGGAACAATGGAAAGGAAGGGGGCGAGGCCTGACCTGGCTGGGGGCAGGGCTGGAAGGGAGTGGGTTTTAGCTGGGCTGTCTGGGATCATGGAGGAGACAGCCTAGGGCCCAGAGGGGCTGGAATTTAGGGGCCCAGCATCCCCCATCTCAAGGGGGGCTGAGGCATCCTAGGCCCAGTTCCTGTAACCAGATGACATCTGTGCTGTGCTGTATCCTGGAGAAGCAATAAACTCCCTCTATTCTACTGGCTGGTGGAGTCTGTCCGTGCCATTACGGGGGTGCAGGAGTCGGGGGACCCCGATGCGCCGCCACAGCTTTCCATGGCTCTACAGTGGCTGTGAAGCCAGTGACCGTATTGGGGAGCATTGGGCATTCCGCTGTGGATGATTCTCCCTTTGCAGTGTTATCAGTAGCTTTGTCAGAGCAATTTTAACCTCTGGGACAATCTCTGGAAGTTTCAGGAATCCCTTGATTAAGATCAGGAATTTGGTACCCTGATAGAAGGGACCGCAGCAGCCAGATCCCTGCAAATGGCATGGGATGCCGAGGACTTAGTGGAGAGGGAAGTTGCAGTCGTTATGTGATGCAGCTCCTGACTCCGGATGTCGGGTCTTTTTGAGGAGATGCAGGCCTCTATTCAGGACCTTTCCTTTGACAGAGTTAGGTGCTTCTCCAGTCAAGTGGACATCAGGCTACACAGGCTGAAAGACACTAAGATTGACCATCACTCGTTGGGCATGAATACCCCAATCACCCAAGAACCATTCTGGCTTCAGCCACTGTTGAGCCTTTGGCAAGTCCAGCAGGGATCTACAAGGAGAAGGGATACCAGGTTTAGCCATCGTTGCCCTTCTTCCTCTTGATCACCAAGCATCCAGGGGCCAAAAACAATTGTTTTGAGGGTACGCTTTAGAGCAACACCCAAGTCAGCCAGCCAGATCCTACCCATCCTTTCCTCAACTACTTTCCCCCTCCCACTCTGCCTGGTCATGGGTTACCTTGGACCGCTGGATCCTAGATATAGTAATTCGGGCCTATACCTGAAGTTTGTGGCTATCCCTCCTTGTTGCTCCCTTGTTTCCTGATTCCTAACCCTCTTGAGGGATCCCTCTCACAATCAACTTCCAGTTCAGGAGGCCAGCAAGCTCCTATAATTGAGGGACATGGAGGCAGTTCCTCAGAACATGGAAGGAAGAAGATTCTATTTCCAATACTTCCTAATCCCAAAAGCCAAGGGAGGCTTCAGACCCATCTGGGACCTGCGTGGCCTCAACAAGTCTCTCAAGAAGTTGAAGTTCTGCATGGTCTCCCTGACCTCCGTTATCCCCTCCTTGGAGCCGGAGAACTGGTACGCCTCTCTAGATGTAAAGGACACTTACTTCCATATCTCCATAGTCCCAGGACACCGTTCCTATGTTTCATAGGGCAAGGTGCCACTTCCAGTTCATGCCACTACCCTCAGATGTCGGTTGTCCAGCTCTTCTTGATGACTGGCTCATCAAGAGCAGGCCTCCAGAACAGGTGTGGAGAAGCTTCCATCTGCAACACTCCACTGCAACAACTTGAACCTGTTCATAAACATGCAGAAATCCACATTGACACCAGTCCAGCACACAGAGTTTATCAGAGTAGTTCTCGATTCCACGCAAGCCAGGGTCTTCCTTCTGGAAACAAACTTTCAGCATGGTGGATCTCACGACTCATGTGAGGAGACATCCGGTCACTATGGCCCACACTTGCCTGCAGCTGATGTGCCACATGGTAGCATGTGGTCAGGCACGCCTGCCCAGCTTCATCTGTGACCCCTGCAGACATGGCTGGCAACAGTCTATGTTCCCAGCAGTCACCCCTTAGACTGAGTGGTCATGTTGCAAGACTGTGCCCAAGTCAATGCCGTGGGGAGTTCCCTTTTCTCTCCCCATCACCGTCACTCACCCTGGTCTCAAACATGTTAGATCTGGGCTGGGGAAGTTACCTGGGTGAACTCACTACCCAAGGTTGCTGGATGCAGCATGACCTAGCTCTTCATATCAGTGCCAGGGAACTCAAGGTGGTGCACTTGGCCTACCAGGCATTTTTGCCGCCATGTGAAAAGCAAGGTGGTGGTGGTCCTCATGGAAGATGCAGCCACAACATATTACATCAATAAGCAGTGCCAGGGCCTCAGCCCTGTGTTCAGAGATGCTTTGTGTACAGAATGCCATCTCTCTGGTGGCTGCTCACTTACCTGCAACCAGGAATCTCCTGGCACCTCACCTCAGCAGAGCTTTCTCCTTTCACCACAAATGCTGCCTCCATCCAGGGATGGTCAGTCTGATCTTCTCATGGTGGTGGACTCCCCAGATGAACCTGTGTGCATCCAGGCAGAACAGGAAAGGCCATGTATTCTGCCCCCTATACAGCAGGGATAAGGTTCCCTGTCAGATGCCTTCCTGATTCTGCGACTGGGAGCGCTGATGTACATCTTTGCTCTGGCACTGTTGATCCAGAGCTCTGCTGAAGGTGAAGCAAGACAGAGCATGGGTCATTCTCATTGCCCCAGCATGGCCTTGCCAGTACTGGTTCAGCATGCTGCTGAGTCTTTCAGCGGCTGACCTGATGCAGTTCTCTCTCCATCCGGATCTGCTGTCCCAGAACCATGGCAATGTGCTGCACCCGAACCTGGTGTTGCTGCACCTGACTGTATGGCTGCTCTGGGGTTAAGCACAACCAGAGACAGTGCTCCACAGCAATCCAACAGGTCCTTCTGGGCAGCAGGAAGCCCTCCACCAGAGCTACCTATGTGGCCAAGTGGAAGCAATTTGCATGTTGGACCTTGAACAAGAACGTTCATCCCACGGAGGCCTCTCTCCAGGTCATCCCGAACTATTTGCTTATACCTAAAGCTCCTGGGCTTGGCCCTGTCTTCAGTGAAGGTGCATCTGGTGGCCATTTCCACATTCCACCGTTCACTACAGATCAAGTCTGTTTTTGCCCAGCCCATGGTGGCACAGCTGCTGAAAGGTCTGGACTGCCTTTACCCACATGTCCAAGACCTGGTTCCCCTGTGAGACCTGAATCTGGTGCTCTTGAAACTCATGGGCCCTCCCTTTGAGCCCCTAACTTCCTGATCCCTCCTGTTCCTTTCCTGGAAGGTGTCCTCCTTGGTTGCCATAATGTCGGCATAGCGAGTGTCTGAGATCAGGGTGTTCACTTTGGAGCTTCCCTATAAAGTGTTCTACAGGGATATGGTCCAGCAGTACCTGCATCCAGCTTTTCTGCCCAGGGTTGTTTCCTAGTTCTGCATGGGCCAGGTCATCTACTCCCTGGTCCTCTGTCCGAAACCTTGCGTATCAGGTGACGAACACTAGTTGCATATGCTGGCTGTCAGATGGGATCTCGCACAGCTGGGTGATGGGGCCACAATATGGCATGTGAAATCAAATGCTGATAAATGTAAAGTAATGCATATGGAAAACATAATCCCAGCTATGCATACAAAACGATGGGGTCTAAATTAGCTGTTACCACTCAAAAGAAATCTTGGAGTCATTGTGGATAATTCTCAATGTACAGCAGCAGTCAAAAAAGCAAACAATGTTCAGAACCATTAGGAAAGAGAGAGATAATCAGACAGGATATATTATAATGCCACTGTATAAATCCATAATACGCCCACACCTTGAATACTGTAGCAACCAGAAATATTTAACTATCTTGAGTCATTTTACACTGTCTGCAAACTTTGCCAGCTTACTGTTGACCAGCATTGGCCCCAGTACAGATTGTTGGGGAATCCCATTGTTTTCTTTTCTATACTGTGGAAACTGACTGTTTACTCCTCCTCTTTATTTCCTGTCTTTTGATTTCCCTTTGCTAAAGCCATGTTAACTTGTCCCCTAAGTATTGTGTTCATTACTGTGTCTGGTAATTCTGTTCTTTACTATTGTTTCAACCAGTTTGCCTGGTATTGATATTAGTTACTAGCCTTTAGTTGCTGGGATCACCTGTTGAGCCTTTTTTAAAATCAGTGTTACATTAACTATGTTCCTATCATCTGGTACAGAGGCTGATTTAAGTGATAGGTTACACACCACAAATAGTAGTTCTGCAATTTCGTATTTGAGTTTCTTTAGAACTGTTAGTTGAAACACATCTGGTCCTGGTGACTTATGCTGTTAAATTTATCAGTTTTCCCAGAACATCCTTTATTGACACCTCAGTCTGGGAGAGTTCCTCAGATTTGTCCCCTAAAAAGAATGGCTCAGTGGGAATCTTCCTCCATCCTCTTTAGTGAGAATTGCCAAATGATTGGCTCTAATGAATGGAACCATCGCCCCCTGTGTAGTCCTGGGCTCTCTGGCTAGGAGAGCAGCCCATTCTGTGGCAGGCATGTGGCCCTATGATTGTCCAGCCGTGGGAGAGCTTGATAGGGCCCCAGAAGCATTGCACAAGCGTTTGCAAACAGCTCTGTATTTCTTGAGGAAGGGCTTTCTTGAGTGATTGGTGCTACATTCTAGTTCTGGTGGGGCTTCCATCAGCACTTTGCATCTGACACCACTAGACCCTGCTGCCCCATGTCCTGAGAAAAGAGAGACCCAGTGTCGCTAGGTCTGTGTTAGGGATGTTACATTTTGAGTAATTGACTATTTGATTAGTGGATAAGGTGCCTCTGCCTTTGAAGTGTAGCAACAGCCCTAAGGCTGCTGCTACACTTCAAAGGCGAAAGCACTGTGGGGAGCATTGAGCCAGCAGGGCAGTCCCCCACGGGCCCTGTGCTCCCCACTAGGGTTATCAGGTGGCTTCCAAAAAAATACCGGACACATTTGATCTCAGATGGGGGCGGAGACTAGACAGGAGGAGGGCGGGGGGGAACGGCTGGTGGGAAACAGGGCTGGCAGGGCGGGGGAAGCAGGGCTGGCCAGGGGAAATCGGAGGGGGGACGGGGGTAGCGGGGCTGGCTGGGAGAGATGGGGGGGGACCGGCCAGTAGGAAGCAGGGCTGGCCAGGAGCGGGGCGGGGGGAGCAGAGCTAGCCAGGGGAGATCGGGAAGGGGGAGAACCGGCCAGCGGGAAGCAGGGCTGGTCAGAAGGGAGTCGCGGGAGCGGTGCTGGCCGGCAGAGGGGAGCGGGGGAAGAGAATTGGCCGACTGGGCGCATGCAGATCCCAGGGCGCTGCCCATCCCGTGCACGGTCCTGGCGAAGCACAAGCGAGTCTGGCCCCGGGGATTCCTTCCCCCCCGCCTCCCCGCCCACCTAGCTGCCTACTGCCTGGCTGGTAGACACACTGATGCAGTGTGACTCACGCAGTGTGCACGCGTCTACCAGCCAGGCAATTCGCAACTACGTACTGATACTCCTAATAATAATAAAGCTTACCTAATTAGAAAATACCAGACTGTCCGGTTCAAAAGCGGACACCTGGCAACCCTATTCCCCACGGCGTTTCAAAGTGGCAGCACTGTGTGGAGCCCGGAGTCAGCTAGGGACTCCCCCACTGATCCCGGGCTCCATGCAGCGCTGCCGCTTTGTAACGCCACAGAGAGCCTGGCATCAGGCTGCATGTGGCATTTCAAAGCTGCAGCGCTGCATGGAGTCCAGGGTCAGCGGGGGCTCCCCAGCTGATCCTGGGCTCCACACGGTGCTGCCACTTTGAAATGCCACATGCAGCCTGAGGACACCCCAGCTGGTCCTAGGCTGCACATGGTGTTTCAAAGCGGCAACACTGCATGGAGCCCGGGGTCTGGCCCGAGATTCCACGTGGCACTGTCACTTTGAAGTACCCCTTCCTCTCCTCCCCCCCCCCCCCCGCTGCCTTTTTCTGATAGAGGCAGCAAAGGGGGGAAGCGACTACTTGACTAGCCTGCCGACTGATAAGCATTTGCTTATTGGATAGTCAACTAGTCGTTCACATCCCTAGTCTGTGTCAGTCTCCATTTGAGATGGGGTGCTTGGCTTCCTCGCCTCTCCCGTCCCTAGGCCCTAGGAATGGAAGGGGCCTTCATGATCATCTAGTTTGACTTCCCGCACATCACAGGCCTCTCTCCCTCGTGCTTCATCCCCCCACCTGCAATAGACCCAGAACCTCTGGCTGATCTGCCAAAGTCTTCAGATCTTGATTTAAAGACTTCAAGTTACAGAAACTCCAGCCTTTACTCTTGTTCAAGCCAGCAAGTGATCTGTGCCCCATGCTGAGGAGGAAGGTAAAACCTGGCTAGGGTCTTTGCCACCTCCTCTTCTTTCTCCTGCTTTTTAAATGTGTCCAGCTCCGTGGGAGTATGCAGTGCAGAAGCAGAGCTGCCTTGTAGGGAGGGGTTAGGAAACCCCCCCTCCCCATCCAAATGCTACTGCAGCCTCATCTCATCTGGCAATGTGGACAGGGCATCTGTGGTCAGTCCCATTTATAAAGCTGGTAAATATATCGGGATTAATTTCTGTCCCCTCCTAAGGTCAATATTTGTTCAAAGTTTAATTTTAACTTAACAAGCAGTTGTTTGCTGAAGCTGCTCTGTTGTGTATGGGTGTTTTCATTTCTTCATTCCCGTGGATCTGAGCGGTGGGGCTGCGTGTGAGCATGTGCTGGTGGGTGCTGACTCACAGCGGCTGGGGTGCAGAGAGCTGGCACATCTACTTGCTCTTGGGCACACAAAGGAGGTTGCCCAGCTTAGCCCACCCTGGCACTGGTGCTGAGGTTCAGCGAGTGTGTGGAAGGGACTGTGGCCAGTGAAGTAAGCTGTCTTCATAACCCACAAACCTCTGGCAAGCAGTGGCTAGAGGCTGCTGGGAATGTGAACAGGTGAGACGCCCCCAGACTCCTGGCTTGGAACAGTAGGGGGCAGTGAAAGCTGCTTTCCTGGGCCCTCACCAGACCATTGCCCCCCCCCCCCCCGATGTTGCACAGTCATGCTGTCATGCAGGCCAGGCAGATCTAGGTCTTCTCATCTTCCCTCTTCACTCCATCCCTTGGCCCCGAAGGGCTGGTGGCTCTCACTTGAGTTTCCCCAGGAGGCAGGATCTTTCTGGTGCTGTGCTGCTCGGACCAGAAGGTGGCATTCCAGCTTGTCCATCTGTCACACTGCTGCCATATTGCATGAGGGGCCCGGGGGGAGGCGTGGGGGCATGAGGGGTCATGTGCCCCTGGCATGGTAGGTGGAAGGGTGAGGGGCTAGCCAGCAGCCAGGGCAGACTGGGGAGTCTGGCACCCCCTGTAGGGATCTGACCTCCCGCCCCCACACTCACTGGCAGTGATGGGGGAAGTGGAACAACACTCCAGCTCATCTCTGCTCTCCGAGCCGGGTTGCTCAAGGGAGGGGTGGGACTGCCCCCCACACTCACAGACAGGAAGCGGAGCAACACGGCCGGAGGAGCAGAACAAGCCGGGCCACATGACTCTGTTTCCCCCGCCATTGCCAGTGAGTGGGCGGGGGGGCAGATCCTTGCTGCCAGCGCTGGCCCCGCTATTCCCTTGGGCCACCTCAGTTTGGAGAAGGGGGGAGAGGCGTGGCCTGGGGTGGATGGGGGTTGTCCTAGCCCTTCCCTAATCTGGGGGAGTCCACGTGGCTGGTGGCCCCCTGGCTCTGCCCTCTCTAGTTGCTCTTGGGGGCTCCATCTTGTCTGCCATGTGTACTCACCCTGAGCTGCTCTGAGAGCAGAGACTTACTGGGCAGACAAGTGTCCCTTCCACTGACTGCAGCACCACCTCAGTGATCCACCCCCAGGCCCTAGCTAGGCCCTGGGAATTCCCTGGAGTGTACCCCAGGCAGCGAGCTGGTGGGGGCTGTGAAATGTCTCCAGCTCAGTGGAGTAGGAGAGAAGCAGAGCTACCTTCTGGAGAGGGGTTAGTAATGCCTCCCCCATCCAGATGCCACTGCAGCCTCACACAAAGACATCCAGTAAACCCAGGACCCAAATGTGGCTCCTGGAGTTCCTCATGAGAAACCCAGCTGTGGTCTCTCTGGGGCTGGCTTGTGTGCCCCACGCGTGGCTTGGTTGGGGATCATTTCCCTCGGATCACACATACCTAGTGCTATGGAAGGCAGAGATGGAAAATCCCATTCGCCACACCCTGGGCAGCCCCTGTGTTCCTAGTGCTTTGGCCAGGCCGGTTTGGATTGAAAGCCTGAGGCATGTTGTTGTTTCCCACCCCTGCTGTGTTTCTGATCTCTTGGGAGCTCCTGCTCTTGGTTCTCTCTCCTGCCTGTGGATCAGATCGCAACAGCTCTCCCTCTGCCCATTCTCTTCATGCTGGTTTCTTTCCTTCCAGAGTATTGCAAGTCTTGGAGCTAGCACCAGCTCCTGTAGCAGGCCTGTGGCATCTCCTTACCCCTGGCTCACCAATGGTGAGCAATGGTCTCAAGTTACAGTGGGGGGATATTAGGAAACACTATGCCCCTAGGTGGGTGGGGAAGCCCTGGGATGGGTTCCCCAGGGAGGTGATGGAGTCTCCATCCCTAGAGGTTTTTAAGTCTTGGCTTGACAAAGCCCTGGCTGGGCTGATTGAGTTGGGGTTGGTCCTGCCCTGGGCAGGGGGCTGAACTCGATGCCTCCTGAGATCACTTCCAGTTGTAGGATTCTGTGATTCTTCAGGTCCAGACTTAATGCATCCGAAGGTGCTGAGGGAGTGGCAAATGTCATTGAGGAGCCTTTGGCCATTATCTTTGAAAAGTCGTGGAGATTGGGAGAGATCCCGGATGACTGGAAAAAGGCAAATGTAGTGCCCATCTTTAAAAAAGGGAAGAAGGACAATCCAGGGAACTATAGGCGGTCAGTCTTACCACAGTCCCTGGAAAAATCATGGAGGGATCCTCAAGGAATCCATTTTGAAGCACTTGGAAGAGGGGAAGGTGATCAGGAATAGTCAGCATGGATTCATGAAGGGCAAGTCGTGCCTGCCCAATCTGATTCGCTTCTATGATGAGGTGGCTGGCTCTGTGGATATGGGGAAGTCAGTGGATGTGATCTACCTTGACTTTAGCAAGGCTTTTGATACGGTCTCCCACAATATTCTTGCCAGCAAGTTAAGGGAATGTGGATTGGATAAATGGATGGGAAGATGAATAGAAAGCTGGCTGGAAGGTCGGGCCCAGCGGGTAGTGATCAACGGCTCGATGTCAGGATGACGGTCGGTTATAGTGGAGTGCGCCAAGGTTCGGTTCTAGGACTGATTTTGTTCAACATCTTTATTAGTGACCTGAATGAGGGGATGGATTGCAGCCTTAGCAAGTTTGTGGATGACACTAAGTTAGGGGGAGAGGTAGATACGCTGGAGGGCAGGGATAGAGTCGAGAGTGACTTAGACAAATTGGAGGATTGGGCCACAAGAAATCTGACGAGGTTCAACAAGGACAAGTGCAGAGTCCTGCGCTTGGGACAGAAGAATCCCAAGCATTGTTACAGGCTGGGGACCAACTGGCTTAGTAACAGTTCTGTAGAAAAGGACCTGGGGGTTACAGTGGATGAGAAGCTGGACATGAGTCAACAGTGTGCCCTTGTAGCCGAGAAGGCTAATGGCATATTAGGTTGCACTAAGAAGAGCATTGCCAGTCGATCCAGAGATGTGATTATTCCTCTTTACTCAGCTCTGGTGAGGCCACACCTGGAGTATTGTGTCTAGTTCTGGGCCCCCAGTTACAGGAAGGATGTGGACGCATTGGAGAGGGTCCAGCGGAGGGCAACCAAAATGATTAGGGGGCTGGAGTATATGACCTACGAGGAGAGGCTGAGGGAGTTGGGTCTATTTAGTCTGCAGAAGAGAAGAGTGAGGGGGGATTTGATAGCAGCGTTTAACTTCCTGAAGGGAGGTTGCAAAGAGGCTGGAGAGAAGCTGTTCACAGCAGTAATGGATGACAGAACAAGGAGCAATGGGCTCAAGTTGTGGTGGGAGAGGTCCAGGTTGGATATTAGGAAAAACTATTTCACTAGGAGGGTGGTGAAACACTGGAATGGGTTCCCTAGGGAAGTAGTGGAGTCTCCATCCCTAGAAGTGTTTAAGTCTCGGCTTGACCAAGCCCTGGCTGGGTTAATTAAATTGGGATTGTTCCTGCCTTGGGCAGGGGGCTGGACTTGATGACCTCCTGAGGTCTCTTCCAGCTCTAGGATTCTATGATTCTAGGTCTGTAGGCTCCTGGAGACAGGACCTTGGCCTCCCAGTGTTTGTGCAGTGCCTGTATGCAGGGTCCTGAGTGGAGCATGGGAGTGAGTGAGAAGCCAGGGATGCACGTTCCGTGCTGGGGTGGTGTGTTCCCTTTGCCCAGGGGGTGGTCTGCCAAGTTACACACCTGCTGGAGCACCCATGCAGCCTTTGCAGTCAGATGGAGAGAGAGCCTGGGCCAAGAAGCAGAGTGCTCCCTATGGCCAAGTTGCACTCAGAGTGGCACTGGCACCTGCCCCTGGCTGGCTTTCCCCCTGCACCATGTCTGTTCTTGGGTCAAGGGGACAGTTTTCTCTCGCCTGCCTCAGAAGCCTCTGGGCTGGAGAGGGACTTTGGGCAGGGAGGGGCAGGGCGCTGAGGTGGCACCAAGCACTTTGTCTCTCAGGGGCTTGGCTGGCTGGCTCTGGCTCACCCACGCAGGGTTGAGCTGATCCCTGTATGTTGGGGGGGGGGCGGAATTTTTCCCTCCGCCCAGCCTGGCAGGGACTTTGGAGTTTTGTCTCCTTCCACTGCAATGTGGGGAGTGGGTTGCTGGCCAGGATCATCTGGGGGTATCTGGTGTTGTCATTGCCTCGGCATGGCGGGGGCCTTGGGCATGGCTGCCCCTCGCTCCCTCCTCTGCTCCGCCTGTGGCACTGTGGGCTGCACTTCTGGGGGGGGTCTCATTTTGGTGGCTGGGTTCGCCTAGAAGGCCGGGGTTGGTGGCCTGTGACACCCAGCAGGTCAGATTAGATACTTGGTGATCCCTTCTGGCCTTAAACTATGGCTCATTGTGTGGTAACTGTCAGGTGGCTTCTCCCGGCTTGCCATTAGAGGGGCCTGCTGGTTAGGTGGGTTCCAGGCTTGAACCAACTAGCCCTGCCACTGGCCGTAGCTGAGCAGGTGTCCTGTGGAGCTCTCTGCTAGCCATGCTGAGTCTGGGGAGCAAGTTCACCTGGCTCCAGGGCAGCCCTGCTCACTCCTTGTCCAGCTGCAGTGGGCAGGTCTCTGGCCCCCACCAGCCTCCATAGGTGCCTTGCGTCTTTCTCTTCCCCCGTCTCTGGGGCCGGGCATTTAGCAGAGAGGGGAGATAGGCAGCTGGCTGAGACCAGAGAGTGGAGAGGCTGGTCGTTGATCCCTGGTGACAGACTGGCCAGGATGGGACCAGGCTCCACCCCACAGCAGGAAGGCTGACACGCTGGTGTACCCCATGTGTAGGCCAGGGTTCCTGTGCGCCCCGCCCTGATGCACCCACACAGAGATGCCAGAGTAGCCTGCTGTCCTGGTGCCAGTGGGACTGACCTCGTTTCCGTGTTTTGCAGGCTGCCCCGTGGGCGCTGAGGTTTTGTTGTTTCTCGTATTTCTTTTCCTTTTCTTCGCCAGGCTTTGGGCTGCCAACCTCAAAGAGCAAACAGACTGGCTGCCTTGTGAGTGACAGTGCTAGGGGGCTGCACGCGTAAACACAGGGCTCTTGATGGTCAGGCAGTGGGTGATGGAAGTGAACTCATCTCGTGACATCAGCCCTGTGGCTTCAGGGGAAAGCGGTGGTCAGGCTGCCCCAGAAGGAGCGGCTTTGTTTTCCTTCGTGCTTGGTGCCCGTCTAACTTATAAACTTTAATGGCCAGTTTAAGAGGTTCCTGCATGGGCACCTTGTTGCCAGTTTTAGGTTTTTAATGTGGAAACTTTTCCCTTTGTGGTCGTGGGAGGAAAGACTTTTGGCCATGGGGCTGTAATCAGGACTTGCGGGTGCTGATGAGACAGCCCAGAAGGGCTCTGGTTCCCATTGCTGACAACAAAGGAGGGCTGGCCATGCCGGCACGTGACTGGGGTTGACTGAGCTGAGCCAGCTAGGGCAGGGGAGATACTCCCCTGCCGGTAAAGAGAGGATGCTCAGGTGGGACTTCTTCCTGTAGGAAGGCGATGTGTGCAGCATGGACGTGAGGACATGAGACCTGTCAGCATCCAGAGCCACATCAGCAGCCTCGCCATGCGCTCACGCAAACACACCCAGTAAAGCCATGGTCCCAAATGTAGCTCTTCTGGCGTTCCTTACGAGAAACCCCAGCTGTGGGCTCTCTGGGCTGCACTCTGTGGTCAGTGCATGGCAGTGAGAAGGCCTGGGACAGCAGTCAGTGGAGCCCTTCCCTCCATTGATCAGGGGTCCTGCCCCAGTGCAGGCAGCCTGGTTCTAGCGCTGACTTTGCCACTGATTGTGAGGGCTTGGGCATGTCTGTCCTCCCGTTACACTATTCGTTTGGCTGTTGATGCAGCTCTATCCTCTGTGGGATGGGGGTAGTCTCCTGTGTCTGTGGAGTGGGTCGGGTGTGGAGTGACCATCCATTGCTGCTCGTGGATTGTACTGTTGGGGTTTGAGCATGATTCCAGACGGTGGGGTTAGTGGGCATCTTGAGCAGAATGGGTTAAAGCCAGATTGGGATGCCATCTGAGGAATCGGGGGACTGGAGATGGGTGGCGAGGGCTCAGAGCAAGACCCAAGCCTAATCAGAGCCAGGCTTGGTGCTGGAGCTGGTGGTGTCTCACCTCACTAGAACCACACAGGGCTGGCCAGACCTTCCCGCAGGACTGAATGGTGCAGCCTGAAGTAGGGGCAGCACAGGGGGCCTTGGCATTGGGCTCCCTGAAGGGAAAGAGGCTGTCTTGTGTCCTGTTGGCCCCGTGTCCATGCTTAGCAGGAAGGTCATGGCCTTGTCTTGGGACCCTGCCCTTGCCAGGCTGATTCTGCTGTCTGTGCCCTGAGGAGTGGGCAGAACACAGCGTCACTGCACAGCAGAGCTGCTTGCTCTGCTACTCCTAGGGAGCGTGCTGCTCTGGGGCCAGGTTGCCCTGATGGGGGGTTGAAGGTGGCACCATTTGGTTCAGGAAATCCCGTGGCTTGGACCCTAGGTGCCGGAGAGGCCAGCCCTCCCCCGTGGTAGCTCGTCAGCTGAGTCACCTGAGCTAACAGTTGTGTGACTTACAGGAGACCATCTGGCCAGGGCCCTCTGGCCCCCCTCCTGGCCCGATGGATGGCTTTGCAGAGCCCGTTTTGCCAGGCTGTCCCTGGTGAGGGTGTTCTTGGGGTTGGGGTGGGAGGTCCTTTTGAGGAGACTGATCCATGTGGTGTTTTGCTCAGTGTTCAGGCTGTGAGACTGGGCACTTCTAATACATCCAAATACATGTGGAGATGGAGAACAGCCATTAGTCCCAATTAGAGCTGCATGGCTAGAGCATTGGGGTGACCTGTGGAAGGGCACCGCTGGGCAGAAAACCAGTTTGAGAAACAAAACGAAGTATATTTTGGTGGAGCTCCTGATCTGGTTGCTTCCCACAGCTACGCCAGCCCCAGCCAATGGGTGTGTGTCACGCGGTCAGGTCGCGCCCCTCAATGACACCCCCTGATGCGCCAATCGTTCGCAGGCAGCTCAATTTTTATTAGCAGTCCTGCCCCTCAAATGCACTGGGGCTTACCCTCCCACTGGAGGCCTCTATTCACGGTCCTTGCTCAACCAGCCTTAGTCCATCCTCACTGATCAAGCGCCCCTTTCAAAGGGAGATGCCTCCCACTGGTTAGCTCTGCACTGAAGGAAGGGGGACCCAGGCCAGCCTTCTCTCGGGGTCCTGACCCAGGGCCATAAAGGCGGGGAAAACCTTCCCCGACCTGGTTGGCGGGGTGCTCACCCGAAGCTCGCCAACCTGTGGGCTTCCATGCAGCCCCTCCCTAGGTCGCTTCCTTCCTCCCTCTTCCCCCCAGAGCAGGGAGTCTCTGACCTTCCAGCTCCGTTTTGGCTAGGGGTGCCCGCAGCGCTCTCCGGCTCCCTGGCCCTCCTGCCTCCCCCTCCCTTTGCACGGCATGTCCTTTCTATGGGCCGCCCTGCGTCACGCTAGCACCGTCCCCAGCCATCCGGCGTGGAGACGCCTGCCTTGCACCCCGCACATGTGCCACTGCCGGGGCTCCTCCAAGGTGCCCGCCTCGTGCCCTGCGCATGCGCGGTGGGCGAAACTCCGCCGCTCTCCCTTCCCCAGCGGGTCTCAGGCTGCCCCGAGAGCCACGTTAACATGAGTGTGGGGCTCGGATGCCCCGTCACAATGTGCTTGTCCTGTTGTAACAATATGGCTTTTCTGTAGCCATCTTGGAAGGCCTGTGCTAGGCCTGAACCAAAGCCGCCTTCTGCAGCCAGACTGAAGAGCAGCAGCCATTAGGTGTAAGGCCTGGAGTCACATACTCACATTCCATCTATTCTGTATTACAAAGTGTCACCCCAGGCTGGGAGGAGGGGACTTCGCCCTGAGAGCTCCCCACTGTCACCAGATAAAGAGACAGATCTCCGGATGGGTAAAGAAAACTTAAGTCACCCCATTCTGTCTGGCAAGGAACTTATCAATACTTGAGGTTATGGACTCCTCATTCTATGAGCATTGTCATTACACTTTCCTACTCTGTCTGTCTGTGTGATCTCTGTCTGGTTTGTAACTGTTCCTGTCTGCTGGATAATTAATTTTGCTAGGTGTAAATCAATTAAGGTGGTGGGATATGATTGGTTAGGTAATTTTGTTATGATTGGTTAGTAAAATTATACTAAAATAATTGGTTAGGATCTAGCTAAGCAAGACTCAGGTTTCATTATATAAACTGGGGTCCAAGAAGGAGATCAAGAAGAAGATTGGAAGTAAGGGTATGTCTACACTACGAAGTTAATTCGAAATAACAGCATGGCCTAATTCGAAACAGCTAATTCGAAATAAGTGCTTTGTAGACAGTTATTTCGAATTAGGGGGCCTCCAGCCCTTCCCAGTTTCCCCTGGTGGCCACTCTGGGCCAAACCAGGAAAACTCCTCTCCTCTCCCCCAGCCCCGGGGCCCTTAAAGGGGTAGACTCTGGCCACTGGGCACGTGCGAGAGCCAGGCCTGTCAGCAGCCGCAGACCCTCAGCCAATGGCCGCACAATGGCAGCCAGTGTAAGCCAGCCATCCCCCGCCCAGTCCCCCAGCACCCAGGGGCCATAGACGGCGTGCGCCCTCATGGACTAGTGCGGAGATCATGGACCTCATTGAGGTTTGGGGGGAGACCCCCAATGTCCATGATCTCCGCACTAGGCAGAGGAATGCGGCCGTCTACGGCTGCATAGCGGCCACCATGGCCAGGAAAGGCCACAGGCGCACCCAGGAGCAGGTGCACCTGAAGGTGAAGGAGCTGCGGCAGGCGTACGCCAGGGCTACCAGGGGTGGCACCACAACAGAGGCTGTCACCTGCCCCTACTTCCCCGCCCTCGACTGAATCCTGGGGGGCGGGGCGGTCCGCGCCAGCCCGGGAGGCAGCGAGCCGGGAGCTGAGGACCCTGACGTGGGCGCTGCAGAGGGGCCACCGCCAGCTGTCCCGGCACCGGAGTCGTAGGGTCGTCCAGGGAGGCCATACCGGGTAAGTGCCAGCACTGTCCCCTGCCTGGGGGAGGGAGCGCAGGGACCGCGCGTGGGCCATGTCTCCCATGGATCACGCAGCCACGTGTGCACATGCGAGCACGTGCCATGCCACCCTTGGGCAGGTGGCTCCAGCTGCGTGACACCCAGGGGCCGTGGCCTGATAGGCACACGCGTGTGTGAAGAGACCTGACACGCTCCCGACCCCGGGGCAGGACCCAGCAGGACGCCCTCCCTTCACACACCCCCTCTACACAGGGGCAGGGGACATCCCCCCCCCGCCTCGGCCGCACTATACACGGCACAGAGACATGGGTGCGGTCTCGGGGCAGCTCCCGGTCCCGGGCAGAGCCGGACATGCCAACCATGGCCTCTGTGCAAGCACATCGGCTCTGATGGTGCAGGCACGGTCGCCCTCACCTCGCGGGGGGGCTGGGCATCATCCACTGTGGCCCCAGGGAGAACTGACCACTTCTCTTCTTTCTCTACAGCTGCACCAGCTGCTCGTGCAGGGCGCACCACCCCGCCCGGGACATGCTCCCGCACCCGCGGCCTCAGCAGGACCACCACCACGCGGCAGGGGTACAGAGAGCAGCACCTGCAGGCCCTGCGAGCCCAGACCCGGATCATGGAGAAGAAGGCGCAGGACAACCGGGAGTTCCAACGGGAGCTGCTTGCCCAGGGTCGTGCCATCTGTCACCATCTGCAGAGCGTGCTGCCCCGTGCCGGTCCTCCACCTGCTGCCCCCCCAGCTACTGTTCCTCCTCCCACTCCTGCCCCACCTCTTCCTCCTCAACCTCCACACCCTGCTCCTCAATCTCCACACCCCCCACCTCAATCTCCCCACTCTCCTCCCCATCCCCCCGGAGACGCCGAGGCCCCCTCCCCCGCGGTGCTGCGAGGCAGTTGGCCCGGCCAGACCCCCACCCCTGAGCACTGAGCTTCCCCTTCCCCTTCTTCCCCTTGCTTCCCCCTTCCAGCTCCCTCCTCCCAGTTTTCCCCCTCCCTTCTCTTCTGCTCTCTCCCGCCTCCTTTCCCCAGTCTCCCCAGAGGTTCATCCCCCCCTTAGTTGTGTTAAATAAAGACAGTTTCTATTTTTGAAAATACATGTATTTTATTTGACATCAGGAAGGGGGGCTAGGGAAGGGTCAGTGGAAGGACGTGAGGGAGGAATGGGGTACAAGCCCCCAGTGGGGCAGACCGGGGAGACTGTTAGCACTCCTCAGGGTGGAAGCTCTCCCACAGGGCCCCCTGGATCCTGACAGCCCCTCGATGGTGCTCCCGGATGGCAGCCTGCAGACAGTGCAGCCAGGCTGTTGGCAATGTGTCCGTGAGACGCAGCACAGTCCCCAGGGGCAGGTCTGGTTCCATGTTGCAGAGTGCCGTGGTGTCCCGAGTGAGGGCAAGCAGAGCACTCCAAGACACAAATGCTTTGCTGTCCCTCAGCGAGGTAGACCAGCAAGCAGAGAAACCTGAGAACTGTCTGTCCAGGATGGGGGGGGTCAGATCCCTTTAAGCACAGACCTCGGATAGCCTGAGGCAGCAGACCCACACACTGAGTCCGACCCTGATGCCCTGCCTGCACTGGTTCCAGCCAGCCTTACCTTCGATTCAGGGTCCACTCAATGCGGACGTGCTATTTCAAATTAGCAAAACGCTATTTCGAATTAGTTTTTATGTCTAGATGTGTTATTTCGAATTAACTAATTCAAAATAAGTTAATTCGAAACAGTGCTGTAGTGTAGACATACCCTAACAGAAGCAGAAGGAAGGAAGCAAAAGGCTGGAAGAAGACCAAAGGGAGACAAGGAACCCCAAGAAGGAGGACTCACCTCAAAGACCCAGCCTAAGATAAGAGCTGCCAGGACTCTCCTGCACAACTGTGACATGCAGCAGCTAAGATCCAGAGAGACTGACCTTGCCTGGCCAGCAGGGGAAGTTTGCCTGCACCCGGATTGGTGAGCATGACACTGTGTGCTTAGCGTGTGTATTCGGCTTGTTTGGGAATTGTCAATAAACACAGGATAAAGATTTTACTGTGTGAGGCTCTTTCAGTGGCTAAAGATCCTGCAAAACCCTCAGGAAGATGCGCCCTGAGCCCTAGGAACTGGGTAAAGGTGTGTGTCCCTACAGTGTGGAAGGGAGAGAGAAATTTGTGCGGGTAACACTGTTGCTGAAGACAGACCCATGCTGCAACAGGACATACTCTGTGTAGGTAATAACCCTCGTGGCACCAGGACAGGCTCGTCGTGCAGAATGACCCACGTGGCACCAGGACGGGTGTGCCAGGCGGAGGAACGACCCTCGCAGCCCCAGGACGGGTGCGCTGTGCAGGGGAACAACCCACATGGCACCAGGACGGGCATGCGATGTGGGGGAACGACCCACACAGCACCAGGACGGGTGTGCCGTGCGGGGGAGGGACCCTTGCGGCACCGGGACAGGCACGCCGTGCGGGGGAGGGAACCATGCGGCACCAGGACGGGTATGCCGTGCGGGGGATGGGGATGCAATGATGTGCTCAGATTCACCACAGAAGCACACAGAGAAGCCCAAGGAGACTCCATCTTCCCTAGTCTCTCAGTTCTGACCACCTCAGGTGTGTCTGTGTGTGCAGCAATAGCAGGGGCATGTGTTCCCTCTGGCAGCCCAGCTGAGAGCGATTCTCCTAGGGCCAGTGCCACTGTGTTGCTTTCTTGAGAACCGACAGACCCTTGCTGAGACGGGATGGGACCATTTCTCCCTGTTTCACTGGCTCTGTCCTTGGACTGCATTGTTTGTGTGTTGTCCTCACTGCGCTCCGGCTCTGCCGTGCCTGCTGCTCCCTCCGCTAACCCCCAAGGTTCCAAGGGGATCTGGCTGCTGCTGCTGCTTTGGCGATCGATGAGCCTCTTCTTGCCCACAGGCTCTGCATCCCCCATTGCCTAGCAGCTGGCCAATCGGGGAGCTGTGGCAGGGCAATGGGGGGGGTCCTGGTGCCTGCAGTGTAGCATCCCCAGGTGTGCAGACAGGGCTCCACCATGTGCCTTGTCCTAGTTTTTCCATCAAAACCTGGCAGGGGAAGCCCTCCTGGGGGTGCCTGGCCAGCTCCAGCTGGGCGCTGATGGTGCTTTTGCTGGCATCGGGGCCTCCAGGCTGCCCTGGTGGTTGTGGAGAGTGGTGGGCGGGGGGAGCTAGCTTGGCAGGAGGCTGTGCCACAGCTGTTGAACTAACCCGGGGTGGCACCAGCAGCTCCATAAATAGCACTCCCAGCGAGCGGCAGAGGAGTGGCCATGGGTTACCAGCTATTTCATACCATGAGCTTTCAAGTGGTCGACATGCGCCTTCCACATGAACCATTGGTACATCTGCTTTGCTTGGGGGAGGGAGAGGTTCAAAGGGAAACCCCAGCACGCAAAGCCTGTGTATTCTATGTGGCCCAGCACAGAAGGCTCATCCCAGGCTTGGAGAATGGCCTGGAGCAAACTGACTCACAGCCACGGGAGAACCTGGGATCATGTCAGTCCAGGGAGAGTCCAGTACAGATGGAAAGGGCTGGGTAGTTGGTACCGATCCCCTGGGACAAGCACGGGCAGCTTAAGTGGCCCTACCCTGGAGCGACCCCAGGTGGGGAAGATCCTGTCTCCAAGGCCCACTCAGTCCTGTCCTCTGCTGAGGCTGACCAGCCGGCTTTGTTGCCATCTCTGGTGACGTGACTGCCAGTCTTGCAGTGCTTGGGTGTTTGTGACAGCCCCAGCTCCTGGGGTCCTGGAGTTAGGGGAGAATTAGGTGAGGATGTTCCTAGACTCCTTGTTGGCAGGGAGTGGGGGAGTAGGCAGGGCAGCCCCTGTGACCCTGAACTGCTCCCGGACTAAAAGCAAGAGCCAGATGCCCAAACTACCATTGTTTCAACATGCCTGAACATTAGGCCCTGGCTTGGGATTTTCCAGTGTTTGCAGTTGCCAGTGCTGAGTTAATGCCAGTAGGGCATGTGTGTGTAAGACACCTGTCCCAGCAGGTGCTTGGTTGAGTCACCAGGTCTCAGGTAGGGTGGAGTGGGTGTGGGTCTCAGATCCCTTGGATATTCTCTGTAGACATCATAGAAATGTTGGGCTGGAAGGCCCCTCGAGATCATCCAGTCCAGCCCCCTGCACTGAGGCAGGGCCAACTCAACCAAGACCAGCCCTGACAGGAGTTTATCCAGCCTGCTCTGTGATGGGGACAGCACAACCACCCTGCATCACCTATTCCAGCCTGGGAATATTTAACTAGCCTGGGAGTTCAAAAGCTTTTCCCAGTATCTCAGCCATGTCTCCCTTGCTGCACACTGAGCCAGTTCCTCCTTGTGCTGCTCTTGGTGGACACTGTCCTTTATGTAACAACCTTTGAACAGAGCCGGTCCCAAAACAGGGGTCTGTTTTGGGACTGGCTCTGTTCAATATCTTCATCAATGATTTAGATATTGGCATAGAAAGTATGCTTATTAAGTTTGCAGATGATACCAAGCTGGGAGGAGTTGCGACTGCTCTGGAGGATAGGGTCATAATTCAAAATGGTTTGGAGAAATGGTCTGAGGTAAACAGGATGAAGTTTAATAAAGACAAATGCAAAGTGCTCCACTTAGGAAGGAACAATGTGTTTCACACATACAGAATGGGAAGTGACTGTCTAGGAAGGAGTATGGCAGAAAGGGATCTAGGGGTTATAGTGGAGCAAAAGCTGAATATGAGTCAGCAGTGTGATGCTGTTGCAAAAAAAGCAAACATGATTCTGGGATACATTAACAGGTGTGTTGTGAGCAAGACACGAGAAGTCATTCTTCTGCTCTACTCTGCACTGGTTAGGCCTCATTGGAGTATTGTGTCCAGTTCTGGGCACCGCATTTCAAGAAAGATGTGGAGAAATTGGAGAGGGTCCAGAGAAGAGCAACAAGAATGATGAAAGGTCTAGAGAACATGACCTATGAAGGAAGGCTGAAAGAATTGGGTTTGTTTAGTTTAGAAAAGAGAAGATTGAGGGGGGACATGATAGCTGTTTTCAGGTATCTAAAAGGGTGTCATATGAAGGAGGAAGAAAACTTGTTCATCTTGGCCTCTGGGGATAGAACAAGAAGCAATGGGCTTAAACTGCAGCAAGGGAGGTTTAGGTTGGACATTAGGAAAAAGTTCCTAACTGTCAGGGTGGTCAAACACTGGAATAAATTACCCAGGGAGGTTGTGGAATCTCCATCTCTGGAGACATTTAAGAGCAGGTTAGATAAATGTCTATCAGGGATGGTCTAGACAGTGCTGGGTCCTGCCATGAGGGCAGGGGACTGGACTCGATGACCTCTCGAGGTTTCTTCCAGTCCTAGTATTCTATGATTCTATGACTTCTGTGGAGACTGTTCTCAGGTCCCCTCAGCCTTCTCTTTCAACCTTTCCTCACGGCAGGTTTTCTACAGCTCTGATCATTTTTGTTCTTCTCTGGTCTTTCTCCAGTGTGTCCACATCTTTCTTACAGTGTTGCACCCAGAACTGGACACGGTTCTCCCTCTGAGGCCGCACCCGTGCTGAGCAGAGTGGGGCCGTTACCTCCTGAGTCTTCCAACACTCCTGGGGATAAGCTAAGCCTTTGTCACAAGAGCAGCGCTCTGGTGACTCTCAGTAATGCGACCAGCTTTCCTCCGTTTTTAGCTGTGCGTTTGATTTCCCTTCCCAAGTGTAGCATTTGTACGGGTCACTACTGAATAGTCTTACTGGTTTCAGCAAGACCACTTGTTTGGCACATTCAGATCTATCGTTGGGTCAGTGAGTCTGGCCCCCACGACCCCGGGAAGGGCAGTTCAACGCCACCACCCAGCTCTGAGTGGAACTGCCCATTCCCTGGCTCCCCTCTGTGCCACGGGAGGGTGTCAGAGCCCTGGCTCTAGCTGCTCTGGCATCGCTGTGTCACTGCAGCTTGAGCTGCTTGCCTGTCATTTCACGTTCTGTGCCCTGGGCTGCCGTGTGCTGTGGGTGAGGCACATGGGCAGCAGTCAGACAGACGGAGACCCCTCCACCCACTCAGCTATGGGCTTCTGCCAGGGCAGAGTGAGGGAGCCTGGTGCATTATGCCATGTGCCTCTTGTTCAGAAAGCTACAGGAGCAAGCATTGCTAACAGCTCAGACAGGCAGAGCCAGCCCTGCTCTGGGGCAGCTACCCCAGCCGCGTCTTTCGGGCACGTCAGGAACCGGATCACTTACTGATGTGCAGCTAGTTACGTGGTGTGATGGCAGATGTGATGCATAGAGTACCTGATGGCAGAGGAAGGAGCACGGGGGCGCTCTGGGGTGGGCGTGGTTAGCACCGGGCACTCTGCAGTGGCTATGGGGATCTCCATAGGCAGAGGGGGCAGCATGGACGCTGGGGGTTGTTTGGCCTGCAGAGCCCCAATTACAGGTGCTGCAGCATGTGAGGGTAAATGAGCACTGGTTGCGATGGCCTTGGATCAGAGCATGGCCTAGGCTCCAGGGCTAGACTGGCTGCAGACAATGGAGTCTGGCAACCTCACTTCCAGGGACCAGCATATGGCCGAGACACTCTGAACATGTTCGTTAGTGCTCTGGGAGAAGCACTGAGCAGCTCCCTGATGGACCTCACTGCTCATTCTGACCTGCCCTGGAGCGGGAGAGGAGAAGGTAAATGGGGTGGGGGGTGGAGAGACCAGAGGTGTGGGCAGAAAATCCCACCTGCCATCCCATCTGAGACATTCCAGCTTGTCCATGAGGGGCAGCTGGCGGAGAGAGCAGAGGTGCAGTGGGGAGGGAGAGCAGGAGTCCGAGGTGGGCGCATAGCAGCATCTGAGGCCAAGGCGTCATTGTGTGTATACTGAGGCATTCAGGGCCGGCTCGAGCCATTCATGTGCCCCGGGCAGCGGGTGCGCGAAGTATGTGCGGCTCCGCCCCCGGGCGCACGGCGCATGCATGGCCTCGCTCCCCAGCGCACGGCGCACCTTACAGCTGCAATCAGGCGCCCGGTGCCTGATTGCAGCTGTAAGGGGTGCCGCGCGCCCAGGGCTGGGGGCCGCGCGGCACCTGATGGCAGCTCTAAGGGGCGCCGCGTGGCCCCTGGCTGCGGGCGCGTGGCGCCCCTTACAGCTGCCATCAGGCGCCCCCCATAGGTTGGCGCCCCGGGCAGCTGCCCGGCTAGCCCCCTCCCTTAATCCGGCCCTGGAGGCATTGAGAGAGACCGGAGGCTGGGGCCCTGAGTCCTGCACAGGCCTTACTGCCACTGGAGCCTGGCTTTTCCCGCTCCGGCGGTGGGCTCAGTCCCCATATCCATGCAGCACTGAGCACCTTGTCTGCAGGGGACAAATTGTAAGTGGTGCTGACAACAGCTTGTTGAGGGAGCTTAGGGGAGCTGTGGGAATGAGTGGGAGGTCGAAGGGCCAAGGAGGGGAGGAATGTCTACAGGTGGGACAGGGGGTGGCTGGGTGAGGGAACAGAATGAAACAAATCAGAAGCCGCTTGGCCCTTCCTAAGCATGTGATCTGTGAGACTGGGGAGGGGCAGCCGTAGCCTGGGCCAGAACGTCCCCTGCTCAGGACCCCGCTGCCTAAGCACTCAGAAATCTGCCGCTGGGAGCAGCCCTGCCCCGGGTCTCGGGAGAGCATCAGGAGGTGCCGGAGCTGTGGTCCACAGCTGGCTGGTGTCTGCTGCGGACACTCTTGTGTGGGTGGGGCATTCACCTGTGTGCACTCTGCCCAGGATCGTCTAGTATTTATAGTGGCACCTTTCCCACAGTAGCCGTGCACCTCCCGGGAGCAGGGCTGGCCCGTGGCTATAGGCTGACTCGGCCGTCGCCTAGGGCGCCGCCTTCAATGGGGCACCCGATGATGACGTCACTCCATTGACGGCCGTGCCGGTGGGGGCGCCGAACGCGCATTCCGCCTGGTGCGCCAGCTGCCGTGCCCCGCCTCGGGCCGCCCCTGCCTGGGAGACAGTGAGCTCTGTTCTGTTGCTGCAGGCCTTGGGGCTGAATTTCAGCCCATCTTAAAAGAATGGATTTCCTCCTCTTCCCTGTCTGGCTGTCGCAAGCCCAGGAACAGAATGAATTCCTCTGTACACACCTATCTGTAATGTGTGGAAAGCAAAGTTGTTATGGGTAGGGACGCAAGAGTTAACCAGTCAGTATTAGGCTTATTGGCGGCCGGCTGGAGCTGGGCTGGAGCACGGCATGGTGGTATATCGGTTAAACAATATCATTTTAATCTTTTAACTGCTTAACTAATTTTTACATCCCTACTTGTGGGACCTTCCATTTGGGAGATGTATGATGGAATCTCGTGCACCCGGGACAACGTCATTGCAATTTCTAAAAACGCCAGGTAATCATTTTCCAACACAGAAGGGATTTCTCTCAGAATGGGATAAACGTATTGGCCCTCTTCTTGTGGATAAAGATGAATTAATCACCAAACTGGAAGTTGGTGGTTGCCTTGGGACCAGTGTTTGTAGCCTGACTACATTCATTGTAAACAGAGGACTGTCCCAGCTAATATTATATATGTTGTAATTGGTATTGATGCTATAATTGGTGTTTTAAAAGGCTTAATTTCCCAAAGTGAAGGAAAATTGTGAGCCAAATTGATTGGAAGGAAATGTAGGCAGAGGACTGTGAATGAAAATCAGGAGATCTTAAATGCTTCTTAACTAGATGGGCAAAAAGCACATCAATTCCATAATCAAGAAACAGGACCACTTTAGCTAACAGTGCATCCTGATTGCGAGGCAAGGTGGCGGTAGCAATTAGACACGTGTAGCAAGTGGAAAAGGGGAAATAGAGAACAATTCATATCAATTCAAAGTTCTGAAGCAGGGCTGGGCAAGATGCAGCCCAAGGGCCAGATCCAGCCCGCCTAACACTTTGATCTGGCCTGCTGACTGCATCTGGCTGCTTTCTATTTATACCTTGCTGCCTGTGCCACCAGATTTCCAGGCAGTGGCTATGGCAGCAGGATCCTATTTAAAGGGCTCATGGCTCCCAGATGCCAGAGCCATGAGCCCTTTAAATAGCTGCAGCAACCCTGGGCAGCTGCCAGGCAGTGCGGTAGCAGCGGGGCTGTACACCCTTTGGTGTGTCTTTAACTCAACCCTCCGGTCCCAGACAACTCTGGGAGCAGGCTAGTCCCCAGCCCTACCCTTTCCACCCCAGGCCCTGCCCCTTTCAAGGGGATGAAGCCAGACCATGACCCAAAATTCATTGTTGCCCCCCCCGTGAAAATCATTGCCCACTTCTGTTATGAAGTGTAGAGAATTGATAAGAGACGCTAAAAGCCTTGCAGTCCTCTGGGATGTCACCTGTCCCCCAAGAGTTCTCAAAGGTAAGTGATGGTGCATTCTCCATCTCTTAATAGCTTCAAGTCCAGACTGATTGGGAAATGGTTTTAGCTAAGCACAAGGTTATTTGGTTGAATGCAGAGAGAACTGGGTGGAATCCTCAAGCCTGGGCTATACAGGAGGTCAGACTGGATGATCTCATGATCCCCGATAGCCTTACACTCTATGAACTTGTGAGCCCTCAGACCTGGCAGACAACCTTCTAATCATAGAATCACAGAGCACTAGAACTGGCAGGGACCTCGAGAAGTCGAGTCCAGTCCCCTGTCCTCACAGCAGGGCCCAGCACCATCTAGATCACCCCTGACAGGTGTCTGTCCAACCTGCTCTTCAATGTCTCCAGTGATGGAGATTCCACAACCCCCCCCCCCCCAGGCAATTTATTCCAGTGTTTAACCACCCTGACAGGTAGGAAGTTTTTCCTAATGTCCAACCTAAACCTCCCTTGCTGTAATTTAAGCCCATTGCTTCTTGTCCTGTCCTCACAGGCCAAGGAGAACAATTTTTCTCTCTCCTCCTTGTAACACCCTTTTGGAAAACTGCTCTCATGTCCCTTCTAAGTCTTCTCTTTTCCAAACTAAACAAGCCCAATTCTTTCCATCTTCCCTCATAGCTTGTGTTCTCTAGAACTTTCATCATTTTTGTTGCTCTTCTCTGGACCCTCTCCAATTTTTCCACATCTTTCTTGAAATGTGGGGCCCAGAACTGGACGCAGTACTACAACTGAGGCCTAATCAGCACAAAGTAAAGCTCGACTTCTAATGTCAAGCTCTTTGAGAAACTAGCCAAGAATTGCTTTCCAGCATTCCCTGCCAGTGTCCTGAAACCCTCCGCACTGGGGTTCAGACCCTCCTCCTCCTCTCCTGCTGTGTCTCCTTTCTTGCCTTCTCCTCCTTTTCCTCCTCCTCTCTGCCCTGAAGTCCAAGCAGTGAGGCTGTTGCAGGGCTGTGTGGCTGGGACTGGTTCTGTTTCCTGTTGCTGAAGAGCTCCAGGCATCTACTCTCATGAGCTTCCCCCTTGGGTCTAACAGCATCCTACTCCCTGAGGACTCTACCTGCTGCAGGCAAATGCTGTTGTGGAACGGGGTGCCCACAGCCAGTTCCCCAGTGGGTGGGGGAGCTGGTTCAAAGTGGAGCGTGTGGCCATGTGATCTCTCCAGTTCAGCCTGTTCCAGAGTGACAGTCCAGAGACAGGTGACCCCTCTGTTGCCTGCTCCGTGTGAGGAGTACGGAGGGCTCGTCGGGTGGCGCAGGTCAGTCCAATCTGCCAAAGCCATCGACTGTCTGGAGAAGCCCAGCAGGCTGGGGCTTCGCCTCTGCCCTGGGGAAAAAGCAGAGGATCTCTCAGCTCCCTGGGGTGTGGGGCAGGGATCTAGGAGCCATTGGGTTGCAGTGTATCTGCATCCAGCTTCCTTCTCCCCGCTTCTGCCGAGTCAAAGTGTGACCCATCAGGGAGGCCAGGGTGTGCCGAAGGATTCACCAGCTTTGGCTTTCCTTGGCCAGGAGGGTGAGGATCACCTGGGATGTGGCTGGGTCCATGAGCTGGCAAGAGCTGCTGGCGTGCTGGTGAAGGAGGGTTGTGGGGGCAGAGAGAGGGATGGCAGCCAAGGTTTCCTGCCCCCTCTTCTGAACACATGCTTCCCTAGGGGTGCATTAGTGTGCGGGGAGCGTACTTCTGGGTGTGCACTGGTGTGGGGGGGGGCGATGCCTGGGAAGGGGCATGCTGTGGGGAAGTTCCACCCTTTGGATAGGCCCTGCTCGGGGCCCAGGCAGTGGGGCATGTACTGAGGCTGAAGTGAACCCAGCCCACCTGGGAGCTGGGTCTGAACCAGAGCTCAGAGGTGACATGCAGGGGGTGGGTAGGTATGAATTCTTTCACCTCCACCGGGCCTGCCTCCCAAGACAATGTGAGTGGTGTGTGGGGGGAGTGAGCGGCCGAATACTTGGGGGCCTGGTTTCCTATTGTGCGTTTGGTTATTTGGGAGGCCTTTCAGCAGCTCGTCTGCTTGGGGGCAGACCTCTCTGAGCCAGGATAGCACACGGGGTCGTCTCTGTGCTAGCGATTAGCCCGTCCTTCTCCTGGGCTCAGGGAGTCCCCTTTGGCCGTGAGCAGGCTGGCCTCCTGCCCCCCTTTGTAGCCGCTTGTATTCTGCAGGCCACGGCCAGATACTTCTGTTCACTGCCAGGCAGAGGTGTCCTTGGCTTGAGGGGGGCAGTGGTGTCAGGGCTCTGGCCTGCCCACAGGGATGCACTGGGAAGCCATGTTTCTCAGTCATGGCTCCAAGCGGGTGCTGGGGAAAGTGGGTGCACCCCTCTCACCTAAACCCAGGGGGCCTCTGCAGTTGTGGGACTAGGTGTCTCACCACCTCGAGGTGGCTGCCTGCCTCTGGCTGCTGTGACTGGGATGACGATACGCGAGGTGGGCCAGGCCACCTCCCCTCCACGCCTGCCCCTCAGCACTCTCCTTGACTTCCCTGCCCTGTGATTAGCACTAGATTAGACTCAGTGGAGATGCAAAGAGCAGCCACATAGCCTTGGAGGTCAGAGGGCCGGTCACCATCCCCTGTGGGGCGAGAGTACCCAGAGTGTCCCTGCAGGTCACCCTGCCTGTGGGGCAGAGCAGTCCAGCATTCTCAGTGGACTGTGCTATAGTTTTGCCCCTAAACTACCTTCTTTTCCCTCCCAGTGCCTTAGTCCCTTACCTGCTGAGGGTGACACCACTTGACACTCATGCATGGGCTCCCACTTCCTTGGCAGCTTCTTGGACAGCTCTGCTGTCCCTTGGTGTTCTTTCTGACCCTCCCACCTCCCCCTGCTGAAGGGCTTGAGAGTCCCTTGCCAGAGTGTTTTATTGCCCACAGGTGCCCTGTAATCCGACCCATCTCCTGTGCCTCCTGCTGCTCCCTACCCTCACCTGGCAATGAACCCAGGGGCCTGGGCATCCCTGCCCAGGGTCAGCCTGAGGCGGTGCCAGGCTGGCGCTTCCTCCCAACGTGTGGATTACCCAGGCTGTAACCGGAGGCACAAAATAGTCAGCTCTTTACAGCTTGACAGGCTGGTGCTGCCACGGGTGACAGGCGCGTAAAGTGCAATTTCACAGCTGTGGGGTGCTGTTTGCTTGGGCAGCGATCTCTGGCCCATGTTGGCTCCCATTTCTCTCATCCTCTGCCTCGTCATCTCCACCCTCTGGGGCTTGTCAGCTGGGATTAGACCCAGTTGCTAATGCCCCTTGCAGCCGCAGCCTCTGGAACAGGAGGTGCAGCGAGGACCAAAGGAAAAGCCATCCCAAGAGGAAGCATCCCCTGAGGCAGGAGCCAGCTGTTTTCCCTGTGCTGAGTGCTGGAATCAGTCCCATCTGGGCTCTGGGAGAGCTGCAGGGGCAGGGTTCCCTATGGACCCAGCCACTCCCATCCCCAGGGACATAAGAGCGGCCATACGGTGTCAGACCAAAGGTTCACGTAGCCCAGTAGCCTGTCTCCTCGCAATGGCCAATGCCAGGTGCCCCAGAGGGAGTGAACAGAACAGGGAATCATCACGTGATCCCTCCCCTGTCGTCCATTCTCAGCCCCTGACAGAGGCCAGGGACACCCACCCTGCCCAACCTGGTTAATAGTAGGGCTGTCAAGCGATTAAAACATTTAATTGCAATTAATTGCGTGCGCCTCCCCTTTGAAATGCTGCCACGGCATTTCAACTGGGCAGCGCTGTATGGAGCCCGGGATCAGCTGGAGTCCCCAGCTGACCCCGGGCTCCATGCAGCGCTGCCCCTTTGAAGCACTGGGGTGGTGTTTCCAAGGGGGAGCGCAAGGCGAAGCCTGGGGTGCACTGGAGTCCCCAGCTGACCCCGGGCTCCATGCAGCGCTGCCCCTTTGAAGCACCGGGGCGGCATTTCCAGGGGGGAGCGCAAGACATTCCGCACAGCATTTCAGTGGAACCCGGGGTCAGCTGGGGACTCCCCAGCTGATCCTGGGTTCCACTGAAATGCTGCGGGGAGCCTGGGATCAGCTGGGGAGTCCCCAGTTGATCCTGGGCTCCACTGCCCCTTTGAAACTCCACTGCCCCTTTGTGAACAGGGGTGGCGTTTCAAAGGGGCAGCCACCGCACAGTTGATCCGCGTTCAGCTGTGAGGCTGCTCCCCCTTAGAAACGCCGCCTCCGTGTGTTTCAAAGGGGCAGTGGAGCCTGGGGTCAGCTGGGGACTCGCCAGCTGATCCAAGGCTTGTCATTGGGCTGTCCCTTTGAAGCACCAGAGCAGCATTTCAAAGGGGCAGTGCAGCATTAACACCTGCGATTAATGTGTTAAAAAAATTAACACGTTAATCCTGCCCTGCGTTAATCGCAGGCGTTAACGCATGTGGATTGACAGCCCTAGTTAATAGCCATTGATGGACCTAACCTCCGTGGGAATTTACCTGGGGCCAAGGACTAGAACATCCCAGCTGAACTCCTGCAGCCTCCCAGGTCCTAGAGCAGGCAGGGCTTCAGAGCTCAGCCCTGCTCCTGGGGCCAGCACATCCCCTGACAGAGGAATGGGCATGAGCCCTTGACTGTGTGCAGGAGAGATAGGCCCCTGTGGTTCCCCGAGAACTAAGGGCCCAGTGCGGCCAAAAGGGCCTGCAGCTGTGAGCTATGGGGGGTAACCCTCCCGCGATAGGCCTTCCTCCGCACGCTCCTTCCTTTCAGTGCCTCCTGCTGCTGGGGGCGGCACGGCCCCTTTCTCTTGAGCAGCCTGGAGCCTGGTGGTTTGGCAGACGCTGGGAAGGGACTGGCTTCTGGGGATGCTGCAAGCCCCATCGTCCCTGCAGCAGCAGCTTGCATGTGCACAGAGGTGAGCCCAGCACAGCCTGTCCAGGCACTCTGCTCTTGTCTCCCTGGGGCATGGATGAGCGCTAGGGGAAGGAGCGTCAGCTTGGGAAGAAGGGGCATGTGGTGAGAGTGGCATTGTCCACGCTGAGTTGCCTCTGTACGGTGGCGCTTGCTGCGTCCCAGGGTGTGCGCCGCACTCTGGTGGGGGCCTGGGCCCCCTTTGTGCTCTCCTCCCACCATGCTGTGCCACGCCGAGGCTCCTCTGCACGGCACGCTGACTGGCCCCGGCGTGCGGTAGCCCCCAGCAACTCCCCGGCGGCCCGAGTGCTCTGAGCAGGCCTGTTGTATCAGCGCCCTGCCCTGCCCTGCCCTCCCCCCTCCCCCACTCCTGGCGGTTTCTCCTGAAGTGTCACTTCCTGGTTGGTTCCCTGGACCCCAGCTTTGTTGGCTGGGGCCATTTCGTTTTGACTAACTTTATAGTGCGCTGGAATGCAGAATTGCTGCTGGCCCACGGCCAGCCTAAACATCCCCGCCCCGTGTGCAACACTGGCTGATAAGAATGAGGGCTCTGAGTGGGCTTCACTGCCTGCACAGGGCAGGGATCCTGTGCCCAGCCCGCGACCTACCAGGCACATGACCTTGAAGGCTGGGGTGGGTGGGTGTGGGTGTGGGTGGGTGGTGTGTGTGTGTGTGTGTGTGAGAGAGAGAGAGCGCGCGCGCGCACAAACCCACATGGCGGTTGCTCCAGACAGACTCCTTCAAAGAGCAGAGTGTACCTGTGGAGCTGGCATGCCAGCTGCAGGGCGCTGAGGGGTGAGTGTTTGCTCCATGACTCCGGGGCCTCTCGCCCCCTCCCCTGCCCCCAGGCACGCGGAGGGGAGAAATGGGCAGGGATTTTCCACTCTTCTCTTTGGTTTTGGTTTTTTATTTTTTTCTTTTGTAAAGGTGAATTTTTGCTCCCAGGAAGGGCGTGTGCTTGGCAGTCCTGGAGCTGGAGTCCTCTTCATCCCACTGACAGGCTGCCTGGTCTAGTGGCGGGGCAAGGCCTAGGGGAGGAGGGAAGCGTCAGCCCTCAGCTGTTCCACAGCCTCTCCAACCCTGTACGGCTAGTAACTAACTCCTCCTGCCCGCCACGCCCTGGGCAGTGGAATGAATTGTCCCAGGCCCCCCTCCTGTTCAAAAGGGCGCTTCAGAGCCTCTGGGCCCCCTGCCCTGATTGCACTGCCGTGGGTGCTCAGGGAAATCGAAAGGGCAGCAGTAGCCCAGCCTCCCGCACTGGGCGGGGAACTGTGCTGTGGCCCCCCACTGGGCACTGGCTCGCTGCTGCCGGCGCCTGGCTGCAAGGCCCTGTGCGAGCTCAGGCCGACCTAGATCCCTGCAGTGGGAACACAGATGGCTGCTCGAGGGAGCACCCTGCACCTGCACAGCTCGGAGCACCACAAAAGTGGCGGCATGCGTGGGTCTCTGTAGCACAGGTGTTGAGTGCTTGCCTTGGGGCTGTCCCCCGCGTGCCTCCCGGGGCCTGTGAGGCCCACAACACGGGCTGCCTGCCTGGCTCCGCGTGGCAGGAGCCTGAGTGTAGGCGAGAGGAATGAAACCGGCCATGGGGGCTGCCTGGCTCATGTTGCAGAGCCCTGCACGGGGAGCAGCTGGCTGCCCACGGGGTGTGTCTAGCCCTCAGGGTGGGCACAGCGTGCAGCTTGGGGCTGGCACGGGTCACAGCCTGAATGTCCCTTACCCCCTATCTTGGGTGCTTGGTTCCAAAGGCAGCGCCCGGCTCCTCGTGCTTGTGCTGGGTTGGCAGAAGGGGCGACTCTCCAAGCCCTTCTAGATTGCGTCTGAGAATGGTCTTGGGGACACTGTGTCTGCGTCTCTCCTTGCATGGTCGTGCTGTACCACTCAGTAACGCAGGGGCCAGTGGTCTCAGGCATGGGCTGCCTTTCTCCCCTGTCCCAGAGCCCTCTGCCATGCGTGGAGGGCTGGGCTCTCGGTGTGCTGCTGGGAGGCATTAGGGATGGAAGAGCGGAACCGTTCAAACCACCATCAGCTTATCAGTTTCCATTATGGTTATACTCTTCACCGGTGCACACCGGCTCCCAGCCCTGCTCCTGGCTGCTGCCCTGTGCTGTGGGCGTGGCGGTATAAAGCTCGTACTGCAGAGCCTGCAGTACAGCTGGCTCCCCAGGAGCGGAATTGGCAGTCGGGAGCCGATGTGCACCTGTGAGGGCGAGTGAGCTTTGTTTGGGACGGGCCCAGGGCAGCCTGAAGGACACCCCTCACTGCAGTCAGGGGGCGGGGATCGCTGTGCTGCCAGTGACAGCTTTGAAAATCCAGGCGGTCTGGCCTGCAGTGAGAAACTGCAAGGGTGGCTCAGAGATGTCTGTCAGAACCTGCTGTGCGGGGCGGGGGCTGGTTCCCCAGAAGCAGGGCTGACATCTGGAGCCGGTGAGTGCCAGGAGCTGGCTTATGCTGTGAGCTGGCTCCCGGGGAGCTGGCTGCACTGTGGCTCTGCAGTACAAGCTTTACGGCAGTCTGCAGTGCATGTTGGCTTTTAATGGTCACACAGGTACTTTTTAAGCGGTTTTATACATCCCTAGTAGGCATGCGCCAAGATCCCAAAGGCTCCTGGCGGGCTTGCCAGGCTGAGCAGGGGCGAGGGGCGCTGACACTGGGAGCAGGGATGCTAGATAGCGGGTAATTGAATAGTCCTGTAAGCGCATGGAAATGTAGCTGTACACAACAATTCGATAGTCCCTGGGGACGGGGACGGCAGCCAGTGCACTCCCGGCCCCCCTCCCAGTGAGCCCCCCGCCACCTCACGCTGCTGTCTGCCTATCAGAGGCAGAAGCATGAGGTGACAGGCAGAAGCCAGTTCTCAAGGGGAGCTAGTTTAAAAACCGGCTTCCCACACAGACCAGCTCCCACCTGCTGCCCTGCACTCCTCCTCTGATACAGTCAGCAACACAAGCTGGCAGCAGCCCCTGTCTGCGGGGGGTCTGAGCTCCCACAAACAGAGGCTGCACTGCAGCAGCAGCCCCTGCCCATGGGGAGCTCAGACCCCCCGCGGACAGGGGCTGCTGCTGCGGAGTCCACGGCAAGCCCAGGCTGCCACAGGCAGAGGCTGCTTCACTGCAGTCTCCCCCCTCCATGCTGCTGTCTCTAATAGGGCAGCAGCACGGAGTTGGCATGCGGGGAGAGCCTGCTGGAAAGCCAGCTCCCCGTGCGTATTGGCTCCTGCCTGCCCTCTTACCCTCCGTGCTACAGCCTCTCCATAGGAGGCGGTGGGGCAGGTGGATCCCGGTGCTCGTGGGGAGCCAGCTTTTAAACCAGCTCCTCGTGGGCACCAGCTCCCACTCCCCTCTTGCTTCCTCTGCTACAGAGGCACTGGGGTGGGGAAGTGCATGTAGTCAGCAAGATTAACTGCTGAATCCAGGCTTGTCGCTTAATTGTGTAGCTGTCTACACGTTGACATCCCTCGTTGGAGCCTGTGACTGCTGTCCTGGACAGGAGCGAGGTGGGGGAGGTTTGAAAGGGGGCCTGGAGGGGCAATAGTTGGAGCAGCCTTGTGGGGAGGGGCTGTTGCAGGTGCAGAGGTGCGGGTGGGAGGTGGCCGAAGGAGGGATCAGATGAGGATTCCCTGTTGTGTCCCCTCCCTCTGGGACACCCAGCATTGGCCACTGTGGGCAGACAGGACACTGGGCTGGATGGACCTTTGGGCTGACCCCGTCTGGCCGCTCTTCTGTTCTCATGAAGACAAATAGGGAAGCAAGGTGAAGGCTCAGGGCGGCTCCTTTCTCCCTGCCTCTGCTGCCAGGGTCCGTTAGCGTGGGAAGCAGCATGTGCATGTCTCCCTGGCCGTTGGGATTTCAGCGCCCCTGTCGGCCATGCACTCGGCTGTACGGGGGTTCCCAGGCCGGGATGGGGTGGAGCAGGCTGTGTCTGTGTGTTTCCAGCTGTCCCCTGTGTAATCCCCAGTGAAAGAGAATCCCTTGCCATGCATAGCCACCAGCTAAGCCCTAAATCATGCACATACTCCAGCCTGACCATAACCCAGAGCTGCCCTGGCTGGGTTCTTGTGCTTCCCCCATCCTCGCTGGGCCCTTGCTGCCCTGGCACTGTCCCTGCAAGGCCCACGCTGCCCGCTCAGTGCTCAGGCTGGGCAGCTGACTTGGTACATAGCTCACAGTGTGTTCAGTAGCTCCACCCTGCGGCTGGCAGTTCCAGAGGTGTCCAGAGATCTGGTGCTGCCCCCTGCTAAGCGGGAGGGAAGATCCATGAGGTGGTGAGACTCAGGTACGGGAGTGACGGGGCCAGGCGATAGTGAGCGGAGAACCCTGACAGTCCTTCTCCCGTTCCTCGGCTGCTGGGCATTGGCAGGGAGCTCCTGGGGGTGCTGCTGAGCCTGGCACTGCTACCAGAGCAGGCTGCTGTGGCATGGCCGGCTGGGCTGAGGTCTCACTCTCTGGCGTTTGCCTGGCCCCTGGAAGCAGGGCTGGTTTGCGTGGGTGAGCTTGGGGTGCCTGAATGGCCAGTGCCTTGCCTGTGGCCACTCCCTGGGAACTGCCCCTCCCGCTGGGCTTTGGGGGAAGGGAACCCCGTGAAATGTTACTTTGCTGCCTGGATAGCAGTGGCTGGGCAGGCTGGGGAACACACCCAGGGGTTGTTTTGGCTGTGAATGGAGGGACTCATGGGGCAACCTGGCCTCCTGCCTCTGTGTGCGCTGCACCCAGACTCAGCGGCGGGGACAGGTGAGTGGGGGCACCTGGGAACCTGACTGGCCTTGGGTAGCATTGTCCACAGGCCCGTGCCTGGGAACCTGGCTGGCACCAGGGCGCTCTGCAGAGGGCAGCGCCTGGCTGCACTGGGTAGGCACTGTGTGCTAGCCCCAGGAGGGCTGTGGGAGCGGGGGTGCCCCCAGTCTCAGTCGATTTGCCCATTGGTGGCGGCAGGGCTGGGGGATGTACGGAGCTCAGTCTTCCCGGCCTGTCTCTGCTGGCAGGTGGTGACAGCAGGGCTGCCCGAGTCAGCTGTGGAATTAGTGCTGCTTCTCTCATCTCTGCCTTGTGTCCAGCCACTCCCTGCTGCGATTGAGTCAGAGGGAGGTGCTGGCCTGGGGTGCCCCCCAGCAGCTCTCCCTCCTGAGCGCGCTCCCGTGGAGTCTCCAGAGAGCCTCAAGTCCGGGGCTGCTCCCGGCATCCTTCGCGGCTCGTGTTGCTCCTGAATGCGTCAGGTTCCCTCTCCAGCCCCTCGCCTCGCCTTCTGCGCCTCCTCTGCTCAGCTAACGCTTGCACGAGGTGCTTGGCCACGCTGAGGGTCCAGCTGCTCTTCATTGGCCTTCCCCTGGCCGCTGGCTGCTCTCCGCTCCCTGCCTGGGCAGGCGCCAGGCCCTCCAGAGCCAGCTGCACAGGGAAGCCCTTTCCCCAGCAATGTCTGCAAGCTATCAGCACCAGGGCTAGAGCAGCACAGAGTCGTAGGATCCCACCCCCTCTCGCCCCTCCACCTGCACCGGCTGCTGCAGGCACAGGCAATTTGCTCTGCTCTTCCACCCAGGCCCCCAGCGGAGCACAGAGACTTCCCTGGACAAGCGAGGAGGGGACTGACGTTCTGGCTTCTGAAGTGTCACCCCAGATTTGGAAGAATAAAGGGGCCTGGCAGAGTGTCCCCGCGGTGCCCCTGGGGGAGTGAATGCACCTGGCTCCTGTCTTTACCAGGTCAGGCTGGGGGGAGAGGCGTGAGAGGCAGAGTAGAGAAATGGAGATTGGGTGACTGGAGGGATCACGTGAGGATTCCCTGTTGTGATCCTTCCCTCTGGGGCATCTGGCAGTGGCCACTGTCGCAGACAGGACACTGGGCTGGATGGACCCTTGTCCATGTCACCTGTCAGGGTGAATGTGCCTTGAATGGACAGGGGCCCAGGGCCTCCCTGCAGTCAGGGGGCAGGGGGATGGCTCTGTGCCCAGAGACAGCTTTCAAATGGAGCAGTCAATCCAGGCAGTCTGGCCTGCACTGAAGAAGGGCTAGGGGGGCACGTGGGCATCCGGTGTTCCTTGCCTGTCTCCTGCCGCTCCTACAGCTGCTCCCACCCAGCGAAGCTTCAGCACGCTCCTCTCCCATGGCCACTGTTGCTGTGTCTGGCCCCTGCTGGCCCCCACCCCCCTGAAAGCTTTGCATCCCTGAACCCCACAACCCATCTGGCTCTTCTCGGCGACCCTATGGTAACCACCTAGCCCCACCCATCCGGCCCTTCTCGGCAACCCTACGGTACCCACCCAGCCCCACCCATGTGGCCCTTCTCAGCGACCCTACGGTACCCACCCAGCCCCGCCCGTCCGGCCCTTCTCGGCGACCCTACGGTAACCACCCAGCCCTACCCGTCCAGCCCTTCTCAGCGACCCTACGGTAACCACCCAGCCCTACCCGTCCAGCCCTTCTCGGCGACCCTACGGTACCCACCCAGCCCCACCCGTCCAGCCCTTCTCGGCGACCCTACGGTACCCACCCAGCCCCGCCCGTCCAGCCCTTCTCGGCGACCCTACGGTACCCACCCAGCCCCGCCCGTCCAGCCCTTCTCGGCGACCCTACGGTACCCACCCAGCCCCGCCTGTCCAGCCCTTTTCGGCGACCCTACGGTACCCACCCAGCCCGCCCGTCCGGCCCTTCTCGGCGACCCTACGGTACCCACCCAGCCCCGCCCGTCCGGCCCTTCTCGGCGACCCTACAGTAACCACCCAGCCCCACCCGTCCGGCCCTTCTCGGCGACCCTACGGTACCCACCCAGCCCCGCCCGTCCGGCCCTTTTCGGCGACCCTACGGTACCCACCCAGCCCCGCCCGTCCAGCCCTTCTCGGCGACCCTACGGTACCCACCCAGCCCCGCCCGTCCGGCCCTTCTCGGCGACCCTACGGTACCCACCCAGCCCCGCCCGTCCGGCCCTTCTCGGCGACCCTACAGTAACCACCCAGCCCCACCCGTCCGGCCCTTCTCGGCGACCCTATGGTAACCACCCAGCCCCACCCATCTGGCCCTTCTCGGCGACCCTGCGGTACCCACCTAGCCCCACCCGTGCAGCCCTTCTAACCAGCCCTGTGGTAACAAGCCAAGGAAATTCCGAATGGGAAGGGGACAAGCCCAGCAGCCCTGCTGTGCTGGCTGCAAGCGCCAGGGTTTGCCACAAGTCCCCCTCCCCCACCGCACCATCACTCAGTGTCTGTGAGAAAAGCCTGCAAGCCAAGCCGAGCAAACAGCACGGGGGAAAGAAAAGGTTATTGACTTGCAGGCCCACTGTGGTCTCAGTGCCGGCATAGACCCTCGGTTGTTAAGCGGGTGCCTTGCACGGAAAGACTGCCTTGATTATGTGTGAGGCGGCACTTACGCCGCGACAGAGCTGTGCCTTCCGCTCACAGTGCCGGCCTTTATGTGCCTGACATTTACTCTCTGGAAAGAGTGAAAGGAAAACACCGTGCACGCGGGTGCCTGAGCGGGGCTGAGCCAGGCTGCCCTGCAACCCAGGTCGCCTGCGGCTCTTGCCATGGCATTGGCCCTACTGCTGGGCCGGGCACCGTTTGACCTGTAAAGCTGCTGTGCTGTGCTCACACCACCTCCCACAGCCGAGCCAACGGGAGGTGAGGCTGCAGTGCTGAGCCCAAGGCTGGCTCCCTAGCACCCCGGGGTGATGGCCTGGCCCCTCCCTGGTGGAGCCAGGGAGTTCTGTGCATTCGCTCTGGGCAGGCCCTCGGCCGCCCTTCCGTCCCTTTCCCAGGGACATTAGTGATCACAGGCCTTGACCAGCATTCCTTCTCCCTCCGCCCCAGAGGGGCCGCGAGTCCAGGGGCGAGCTCTTGTTCCAGTACGTCTCTGCTTTTTCTTCCCCAAAGGACCAGGCCCAGCCATGCCGGGCTGCCAGAGTTACTAATGGGGTGGATGTGTGTGAGGGCGTTAATGGCCATAGGGGAAGGGTTCCTGAGGAAGTGGGGAGGGAACAGCAGATGCCAATGGGTTCAGTGTTTGAGTGGGGGCAGAAGCGGGTGCCAGTGGGGTAGGTGAGTGAGGGAGGCAGGGGTGGGTGCTGGTGTGCGAAGGGGGGAGGGGCTGGAGGGGTTGGTGTGTGACGGGGGAGGGGCGGGTGCAGGTGGGGTTGGTGTGTGACGGGGGAGGGGCGGGTGCAGGTGGGGTTGGTGTGTGAGGGAGGAGGGGAGGGTGCAGGTGACACTGGTGAGTGAGGGGAGGGGCGGGTGCCGGTGAGGTTGGTAAGTGGGTGGGGGGCAGATGCCAGTGAGGTTGGTGAGTGGGTGGGGGGCGGGTGCCAGTGAGGTTGGTGAGTGGGGGGGGGACGGGAGAGTGCAGGGGCAGGTGCCGGTGAGGCTGGTGAGTAGGGGGGGGCGGGTGCCGGTGAGGCTGGTGAGTGGGGGAGGGGCGGGTGCCGGTGAGGCTGGTGAGTGGGGGAGGGGAGGGGCGGAGGCTGGTGAGTGGGGGGGGGGGGCGGGTGCCGGTGAGGCTGGTGAGTGGGGGAGGGGCGGGTGCCGGTGAGGTTGGTGAGTGGGGGGGATGGGAGGGTGCAGGGGCAGGTGCCGGTGAGTGGGGGGGGGCGGGTGCCGGTGAGGCTGGTGAGTGGGGGAGGGGAGGGGCGGGTGCCGGTGAGGCTGGTGAGTGGGGGGGGCGGGTGCCGGTGAGGCTGGTGAGTGGGGGGGGATGCCGGTGAGGCTGGTGAGTGGGGAGGTTCCAGGGGGACTGGGTGTTTCAGTGCAGGGGCGGTGTGCTGGGGGACGGGCTCACAGGCTCTGCGTGGGTGTTTCTGGACCCACTGAAGCGTTCTCGGGGAGCAGGTTTCTGGACCCACCGAAGCGGGTGAATGTTACAGCTGTGCCGAGCGTGCAGGCGCTGTTGTCTCTTTAGTGTCTGAAGTGGGCTGAGGCTGGGAGTGCCTCTCTGACCCTCCCCCTCCAGCGGGGCAGCCCCTTTTCTCAGGCAGGCCTGGAATTGGGCAGAGGGCAGGAGTTTTTCAGGTCGCCTTACGTAGCTTCTCCTGGCTCTCTGCTGTGGTGGCATCTCCCATGTGTCAGGCACTCTCTTGCCCCTGGACAGCCGGACAGAGCCTAGGGGAAACGAGAAGCCAATGGGCGGTTTGTAGGCAAGGCATCTAGGCTGGCTGTTGGCAGCAGGATGGTGGCTGTTCGGAGGCTGGTCTGGTCTGCAGGGGCAGTGACATGCCCAGGATGGGCAGAGGGGGCCGTTGTGTTTCTTGGGTCCCAGCCAACACAAGGGCCTGGGGGAGGATTTTGCTGGCCACTGCTTGGGATTGTTGCTGGCAGGGAGGGCTGTGGGAGCCCTGGGTCGGTGGGCTGCAGAGGAGCGGGGGCACTGGTCTCTGCCTGATCCGGGATGGGAACTGAAGGGCCCTTTGTGGGCACCGGCTGGCATCCCCTCGCCTGCGTCCGGCCTGTGCTGCTGCTAGCACTGATCTGGTGGGAGCTGGGTACCTAGCAAGCAGTGAGGCCTCCCAGAGCTCCCGGGCTGAGACAGCTGGGGGGTGGCATGTGTTCTCCGCACCTCTGGCGCCAGGCTGCTGCTTTGGAAGGGGGTGACATGGGGAGGCCTGGTGACGAGGAGGGGGTCTGGTGGGGTGATTTCAAAATGTCTCAGGCCACTGAGTCCTCCTGTACCCATGTGTAGTCGCTCGGAGCTGCCAGCCTCTGCAGCTCTGCCCATGACGGCAGTCACAGTGCCGTTCCCTGGCTGTCGCTCCACCACACCGCTTCCATGGAGCCTGCTGTGGGAGTGAGTCTGGGAAAGCCGGAGCTCCCCCTCCCCAGCCCACGCCCTGTGGCGCCCAGCTGTAGCGTGAATTCTGAAGCGTGCCCTTGGTGGAACATGTGCTGAAGCTGGCCACGAGAATGTGGGCAGATCTGACATACAAGCCACAGCAGCCAGCCTGTAATTTCCTACAGGCCCCAATCGCTCGGTTTTTCAGTTAAAAATATATGACAAAATAGGGCTGTGGGGTGTGCAGAGAGAAGTGTTGGCAGCCAGGGAGAAAGCTCTGGTGTGATAATGAGAGGGTCAGTCCCCAGCCGCGAGAGCGACACATTTAGACTCTGGCATTTGGCACGAACACGGAGCTGAGGATTTGCTCCAGCACATCAGACTGTTGGTCCAGCCAGGCTGTGACCTGCCTCCAGCAGGGCCAACAGCCAAGTCCCAGGCCAGGCCGGGTCCTGTGCTGCCCTTCCCTGACAAGCGCTAGTACCAGGAGGTGGCAATTTGCTCATCCCCAGATTGCCACTGAATTGTGCCCAGGGAGCCCCTTTGCCCCGGGGCACTGGAGAGACGGTTGCTGCTAGCAGAGGGCTCCCAACTCCAGGCCAGGGCAGAGCGAGGCCAAGTGGCTAGGGCCGGAGCCAGGAACATGCAGCCAAGAAATAAGGTGCAGACTGGTACCTGGGAGGTGAATGACCCATTGGAACAGCTCCACGAGGCCTGCGGCTCCCCATGGAGTGGAGTCTGTCCTGCCACTGCCGGCGTGACTGGGCGAGGCTACCCCAGGGAACAGACCTCCCTGTTTGGCCACAGAGAGCCCTTCGGGCGTCAGCAGCTGTGTGATACCAGGTGTGTGAGCGGTGCCAACGTGCCCCCGCCCCCAGGGCTGCAGTGAGTGGCTTCCACGGGCCGGCTGTGCGTAACGCGTGCAGGCAGCGCTCAGTGAGGACGTTGCCTTCGCTCCTTTGCGCACCCCTCGTTCTCAAGCCGTGGGGCACTGTGGATTGTGGATACTCTCACTCCAGCCCAGGGTGATCCCCTTGTCACTTGCACACTGTTGTGGCAGCTGAGAGGGTCTTGGCTGAAAGCGGATTGTGGTTCTACAAGCAGAGGGGGCATCAGGATGGCGAAGGAGCGGGCCGGGGAACCACCTGGGGATGCTAGAGTGCTCTCCTGTAAAGCAATGGGCCTGGGACCTGCCTGAACATCCTGGGGCTGCAGTCAGCGGACCATATGAGCCACAATTGCCCTCGTCTGTTCTGCAGCCGAGTGCTGTGTCTGTGTGGTCTCTCCACAGTCCCACTCACCTCCTTGAGGCTCAGCCCAGTAACGCTAGCGCTCGGTTACGTCGCAGTGATCGAGCAGTGATTGCGACATAGTGTTGGAATGCTGTCCAGCTGGAGGACTTCTGACTCCGACTCCTGGAACCCGCCTTGGACGAGAAGAAAGGGAAGGCGGGGGAAGAGCGCTCGATTTTGAAATAAGTGCTGGGTAGAGGCACCCAAATTCGAAATAAGCTCCAGTTGCCTCGCTTCTTTCAAGTTTAGCCCTGCTGTGTAGATGCACCCTCCGTGTCAGGGATGCTCACACAACTCACCAGCTGGTTCCTGGTCCCATCGCACATCCGGCCTCCGCAGGTTAGAAGAGCTGCCGCTCCGACATCTCTCTTTCTTAACCAGGCCATGCAAACATGAGGCTCCGGCTGCACAATGAACTGCAGAGCCCGCCAAAGAGAAGATTAAAATCCCACAATTCTCTGTGGAACCCCCTCAAGGCCTTTGCAGCCGGTGTTCGTGCGGAGGCTCAGTGGAGAGCCCAGCAGAACGTTTTGACTGCTCAAACCAGCTGTTCCGTGGCTGCCAAGGAACCTCCTGGACTGGATTTATGTCGGGAAGGTGGGTGCGACTGAGACAAACCCTCCCTACATGGAAGATGTGGCAAACACCTGTGTGCGACTGTGGTCCTCAGCACAAACAATGGGGCACAGCGTAGCGGAGTGGGCCTTGCTGCAGCCTAGCTAGAACCGTGTGGTCGTTGCTACCGTCCACACTGCAGAATGCAGAAAGGGGGTCAGAGACTGATTAGGGCTTGGAGAGACGTCCTGAACTCACAGCCTGTCCTCTGCTGGGCCGGGGCCTGGGCTGGAGGCAGAAGTTGGATGTTGTGCTGTGGCTTTGCACCAAGGGGCTGTGCTTTGTGTGCAGTGTGCTTGGTTGTGCTGTAAACCTCAAAGCCACCATTTGCCCTCGAGGGTCGTGGTCAGCGAGAGCTCTCCAGCCCAGATGCAGCTCTGTGCACCCGGCTGCTTGCTGCAGGGCCAGACTGTGTCCCCCTGCCCCACCTAGAAACTCCACGGGGATCTTTGGCACAGGAGGTGCTAATCGGGGCAGGGGCAGTATTGAAGTCTTGCCCATCGGCGCTAGCCCAGTGTGCAGGGCCAGCCCACAACATTTTGGCACCTGAGACGGGGAGCTCAAATGACACCCCCATCCCCCTCGCTGCATCAGCAGCAGACACAATTGTCTACACTCTGGGTCCTAGTGGCGCTCCCCCACAGTCTGGCACCTGAGGCGGCCGCCTCAGTTTGCCTCATGGTAAGGCCAGCCCTGCCAGTGTGGAAAAGCCCGTCCTGGCGCTCCCTGGCAGTTTCTGTGGCCCAGATTGAAACTTTCCTCCTGATAATCTAATTTTAGCCCCTGAGGCCTTTCTCAGACAGCTCCCTAACTTCTGCTGCTGATCTGCTCTGCGGCATCACCCCCTCCCTTCCTCATGCCATGCAGACCTCTGGGTAGGAAGGCAAGGCAGCTCTTCGCGTCTGCAGCCCCCTCCCTCCCAGCAAGCATGTCCCCTGCCAACATGGGGTGCAGCCTGTCTAGCCACCCCTCCCAGCTGGGGTTCCTTGGGGCACGAGGAGCTGCAGGGCCAGGATGGGGAAGCAACTCCTCTTCCTCCCAGGCACTGCCGGCCTTGTGGCAGGGATCCGAGCCTCTGTCTGCCCCCTGGAATGCCTTGTTGGTTGCAGATCTCACAGCTCAGGGCATACTGCAAGAGCCCTGCGCTCCTGCCAGAGCCTTGAGCCGCTCCATCTGATAGCCATGCAGCGCACTCGGCCTTGTGGCCCGGGTAGTCAAAACATGCTGGCCATCCCCCGCTCACACGACGCTCCGGCTGGCTCTCCAGCACTGCGGCCTGGGCTGGGATCGGGCTGTGTGGATCCGCTTATCTGCCACCCCGCCAGAGGGTGAAGTAGCTTCACCCCCCGCAGTGCTTTCTGGACAAGGAGTTTCATATGAGCCACCCAGCTGCTGTCCTGGACCTTCCCCCATAACCCCATTTACCTCACTCCCCTCTGCCGCCCCAGGCTGGCCACGAGCTGACTTGAGTGGTGCAGTTCAGCCTTGGGAGTGGTAAGGAAAGCAAGGAGGCACAGCTTGGGGGTGGGCAGGGCCAGGGCTTCGTGCTGGGAGCGCAGCTGTCAGGTGAGAGCTGGATGTGCCAGGCGGGGACCGGGCCAGTCCCGTGTGTCAGTGACTCGTGGGGGAGGTGGCCAGTGGCCTGGTGCCGTTGCTGGTTCCATTATTGCAAGACACTAAGGATTGTGTTCGCTCCCCGGGGGAATGGGAATGTTCAGGGCTTGGGCAGCTTATGAGCTGCATTTTGGGAAGGCAAGCCTCAATTCCCAGGACCACTGGGGTCTGACTGCAGGGTCCACAGAGTAGGAGCCAGCATGGAGCTAGAGGAGGCATCTATCCAGCAGGCACCCAAGCCAGAGACTCCAAAGCAGTGCCAGGTGTATCCTGTTGGGGAGCTGCACAGTCGTCACTGGGATGGAGAAGGGCGGGCGGCTGAGCTGGCTTAGCTGTTGGCTGGGGCACCTGCCTGTGGAGATACTGCAGTCCCAGAGCGTGTTTATCCCAAGGCACAGGGCTGGGGGGAGCCCGCAGCAAAGGGATGGGAGCAGATCTCCAGTGGCAGAAGGAACAGCTGGGAGCAGCCCCACTTCCCACTCACCTACGAAAACGGAGAGAGACGAACAACTAAAACACCTGTTCATGGAGGCTGCCCGAAGAGCCAGTGCCGGCTGGCATCCTCGGTGTACAGTGTACCGGCCTTGGGGTGGGGTACCTCGGCCCCAAGGGGGGATGGCCAGAAGGAGCACAGACGCCACTCCCCGGGGTGGGAGAACAGCTCATCCGTGTGACACCCTTCACAGTCTTTGGTGCCGCACAAGAAGGCAGCAGCAACTGAGGGCTGCTCCCCAGCTAAGCAGGCCAGCTGAGACGCCCCACGTCAGGACACCAAAAGGTTGGCACCTCCATCCCAGGGCTGTTGACTCTGGCCTCGAGGGCAGGGCCACTGAGTCTGGTCACAGTGGACTCCCCAGTGTGTGAGATGTTAGAGAAGAACTTGGACCTTCCCTTCACACCGGATGCTTTTCGTGCTGTGAGGGACTTAATCGTCATGATGGCACAGTCCTCAGCCCCTTCTCCTGGCTCTTCAGCCAGCTGCCATCAGCACACCAGCCTGCCGCTTCATGCCTGGCCCCAACGCTGGCACCACCGTGGTACCACGCCACACGATACTGCCCCCTGCACCGCCTGTAGCTCCATCCATGGTACTGTCCTCAGCACCATCCACAGCTTGACCAGCAGCGCTGACAGCAGCCCCACCACAGCAAACACACCATGGTGAGGCATTGCTCACCATTGCGCCAGAACTGCTCACTGGCACCACTGGGTTTCACCCCTCCCTTGTCAGGCTCAGAATATACCTGAGTCGGGGGTGGCTGCGTCCCACGGTGCATGGTACCAATTGAGATCCTGGCATTGATCTCGGCACTGACAGCAGAAGCAGATGTCCTGGCCTGCCCAGTGGCCTTGTGGGACCTGCCTGATCCCGTTTGGACTCTCTGCGGCCCCGACAGGTGTTCAGAGGGCAGAGCGGTAGTGTCAGCCTTCTGGCGCCAACCCTGGGCACACGTCTTCCCGGGTCTGGAGCTGGACAACTGGGTCATGAAGGACCAGTCCCAAGAACAGGCACTGGAGCGCTTGGAACTGTGTGAACCGCTTTCAGCAGCCTGGGCCCATGCGGATTTTACTCAAGTCCACACTGAGCCCCATGTAAAAGACAGAGGTCACCGGGGCCTTTCCAGACGCCCTGCAGGTGAGAGCCTACCTGCCCAAAACCTGGCTCCGAACCATCCCAGCCCTCACTGACAGCCCGTGGTTCCCAAGCACCATGGTCAGGAAATGCATGAGGCTTCCCAGGCACATGGCGGCCTGCTCTTCTGTGGAGCAGCATGCCCTAGTGTGCCTGCACCCCTTGCAGGCCTGGTTAGCAAGGGTTTACAAGTCCAGGTGGGACTCTCTAGAGGAGCTGTCCACACTGGGCTCAGCCTTGGGTAGTGGTCTGTGCGTGAGGGCCCTGGCCAAGCCCAAGCCACCCTCCCCCGCTCAGACACATTGCAGACGGGCTGGGGTGCGCAGCTGGGCAGCATCAGGACTCGGCCTGTGGTCACAGAACGATCGCTGCAGTTCAGAGCAGTTCCCTTGCTTTGCCAGACTTTTCTCCTCCCCAACAGCAGGGCAGGGGTGTCCCAGCCGTACTGCAGAGACTCATAGACTCATAGATTTTAAGGTCAGAAGGGACCATTTTGATCATCTAGTCTGACGCCCTGCACAATGCAGGCCACAGAATCTCACCCACGCACTGCTAGAATAATCCTCTCACCTATATCTCAGATATTGAAGTCCTTGAAATGATGGTTCAAAGACCCCAAGATGCAGAGAATCCTCCTGCTAGTGACCCATGCCCCATGCTACAGAGGAAGGTGAAAAACCTCCAGGGTCTCTGCCAATCTACCCTGGAGGAAAATTCCTTCCCGACCCCAAATATGGCGATCAGCTGAACCCTGAGCATGTGGGCAAGACTCACCAGCCAGACACCCAGAAAAAAGTTCTCTATAGCAACTCCTATCTTCCCACCATTGGCCTATTTACCACTGATAATGAAAGGTCAATTAATTGCCAAGATCATGTTACCTCATCAAACCGTCCCCTTCATAAACCCATCTAGCTTTATCTTGAAACCAGATAGGTCTTTTGCTCCCACGACTTCCCTTGGAAGGCTGTTCCAGAACTTCACTCCTCTGATGGTTAGAAACCTTCACCTAATTTCGAGTCTAAACTTCCTAATAGCCAGCTTATGTCCATTTGTTCTTGTGTCCACATTGGTATTGAGCTAAAATAATTCTTCTCCCTCCTTGGCATTTATCCCTCTAATATATTTAAAGAGAGCAATCATATCTCCCCTCAGCCTTCTTTTGGTTAAGGTAAACAAGCCAAGTTCCTTGAGTCTCCCTTCATAAGACAGGTTTTCCATTCCTCGGATCATCCTAGTGGCCCTTCTTTGTACCTGTTCCGGTTTGAATTCATCCTTCTTAAACATGGGAGACCAGAACTGCACACAGTATTCCAAATGGGGTCTCACCAATGCCTTGTATAACGGCACTAACCCCTCCTTATCCCTACTGGAAATACCTCGCCTAATGCATCCCAAGACTGTATTAGCCTTTTTCACAGCCATGTCACAATGGCGGCTCATCGTCATCCTGTGATCAACCAGGACTCCGAGGTCCTTCTCCTCTTCCGTTACTTCCAGCTGATGTGTCCCCAGCTTATAACTAAAATTCTTGTTATTAATCCCTAAATGCATAACCTTATACTTCTCACTATTAAATTTCATCCTATTACTATTACTCCAATTTACAAGATCATCCAGATCTTCCTGTATGATATCCCGATCTTTTTCTGAATTGGCAATACCTCCCAACTTTGTGTCACCTGCAAACTTTTAGTGCCAAGGTCAGTAATAAAAAGATTAAATAATAATGGTCTCAGAACTGATCCCCGAGGAACTCCGCTAGTAACCTCTCTCCAGCCTGACAGTTCACCTTTCAGTATGACTCGCTGTAGTCTCCCCTTTAACCAGTTCCTTATCCACCTCTCAATTTTCATATTGATCCCCATCTTTTCCAATTTAACCAATAATTCCCCATGTGGTACTGTATCAAATGCCTTACTGAAATCGAGGGAGATTAGATCCACTGCATTTCCTTTATCTAACAAAGCTGTTACTTTCTCAAAGGAGGAGATCAGGTTGGTTTGGCACGATCTACCTTTTGTAAAACCATGTTGTAATTTGTCCCAATTGCCATTAACCTCAATGTCCCTAACTACTTTCTCCTTCAAAATTTTTTCCAAGACCTTGCATACTACAGATGTCAAACTAACAGGCCTGTAGTTACCCGGGTCACTTTTTTTCCCTTTCTTAAAAATAGGAACTATATTAGCAATTCTCCAGTCAAATGGTACAACCCCTGAGTTTAGAGATTCGTTAAAAATTTTTGCTAATGGACTTGCAATTTCATGTGCCAGTTCCTTTACTATTCTTGGATGAAGATTATCTGGGCCCCCTGATTTACTCCCATTAAGATGTTCGCGTTTGGCTTCTACCTCGGATTTGGTAATATCTACCTCCATGTCTTTATTCCTATTTGTTATGTTGCCATTATCCCTAAGCTCTTCATTGGCCTCATTAAATACTGAAGCAAAGTATTTGTTTAGATATTGGGCCATTCCTAGATTATCCTTAACCTCCACTCCATCCTCAGTGATTAGCGGTCCCACTTCCTCTTTTTTTGTTTTCTTCCTATTTATATGGCTATAAAACCTTTTACTATTGGTTTTAATTCCCTTTGCAAGGTCCAACTCAACATGACTTTTAGCCTTTCTCACTTTGTCCCTACATGCTCTAACCTCAATAAGGTAGCTTTCTTTACTGATCCCTCCCATCTTCCACTCCTTATATACTTTCTGCTTTTTCTTAATCACCTCCCTGAGATTCTTGCTCATCTACCTATACATTTTTTCCTCTTTCTTGGGATACAGGCTTCTGATAGCTTCTGCAACTTTAACTTAAAATAATCCCAGGCCTCCTCCACTTTTAGATCCATAAATTCTTTAGTCCAATCCACTTCCCTAACTAATTTCCTTAATTTATTAAAATTAGCCCTTTTGAAATCAAAAACCCTAGTCTCAGATTTATTTTTGTTTATCCTTCCATTTAGTTTGAACTGAATTAGCTCCTCTCCCCTAGGCCAAGAAACCTTCCCGTTGTGGGACTTCTGCATAACTTGCCACATCCACCTGCAGGCCTCAGACCTTCCGGGGCACAGAGCGACCTTGCGGACCACCTCAGCTGCTCTTCAACGCCCACAAGTGGGCACTCTGAGCCCTCGCCAACGTCCACTACGTCCACGTGGATGTGACATAGTGGGGAGTGCTGTAGTGTGTGTGTGTGTGTGTGTGTGTGTGTGTGTGTCTGAATCTCAGTCCCCCTCCCCCCCTTTTTGCAGCTCTCTCTGCATGAGGGGGGAGAGGCCAGGCATGACTCACTGTGGAAGTGTGTCAGTGTGTCACCTCCTGGGCTCCAGTGACAAAAGATTCACCTTGGGTCTGGGAGCAGGACAATGCAGGAGGCGGAGCTGCCTGGGGGCTCAGGGACCAGCTGCTGAGGGGTTGCGTTTAGTCTTGGCTGGGCAATCATGAAGAGAACAGACTAAGCTGAGTATTGGGAGTTCGGGGGCCTGTGCACCCCTGCCCCAACGGGTCTGAGGCTGCCTGCCCCCCTACTTTGATGTCCACATTGAACGCGGGCTGGGCTGTATCTCGGAGAAGCAATAAACCCTCTTTATTCTACTGGCTGGCGGAGTCTCATCTGGCTGCAGACGGGGTTGCAGGGTTGGGGGGTCCCCGACGCGCCGTCACAGTGGATCTCTGCGACATGGAGCCACAGGAAGTGTTGCCGGTTCTGCTCCTTCCAGAACCACAGCGGATACTTTCATCTCTCCTGCCTGTCACCACCTGCACGCATTCCTGCCAATACACTGGGTTCTCCTCAAGAGCTGACAGGACAAGGCATCCCTCATCAGCATGGCCCTACGGCAGCATGGGGAACGGTCAGTGGACAGGCCATTGGCCCTCCTAATGCTCCCAGATTGCATCACGCAGGACCATGGCCAACTACAAACCTGGGCTTTTCCAAGCTCATGGGCGTCTTTAACTCCCTGCAGGGGTCCAGAGAGGCTGCTCTCAGAGGTGGCAGAAAGAGGAGCAATGGTCTCAAGGTGCAGTGCAGGAGGGCTAGGTTGGATATTAGGAAAACTACAGGTTGAACTTCTTAAACCTGGGACTCTGGTCTGGCAACATCCGTGGTGTGGCCGGCTCACAGATGCTGCTGGACCAGAGAGCCCTGGCCGGGAATGCGAGCCAGTTAGGGAGTCCAATGGAGGGGAGCCCCACCATCCCATGGGTGAGCCCCGGCCCTGGAGAGCCCTGGCCAGGCAGGGCAGCAGTGGAACCAGCGAGTCCCATCCCTGCGGAGCCCTTTTCTGGCATAGCAGCAGCGGGGAAGCCATGGAGCCCTGGCCCTGGGGAGCCCTGGTGGGGCACAGCAGTAGTGGGACTGGTGAGCCCTGTCTCCATGGAGCCCTGTACCAGCGGTGCAGACAGGGAACCCGTTCTGTCCACATGCAGCATTCCTACCTAAGGTAGCCTCGCACTGTCACGTGCACCCAGACCAGCAGTAAGGAGCAAACCCTCCGCTCCCTGGAGGTCAGGCACTCCCTGGCCTTCTGCAGTGAATGCACACAGTCAAGTTGTAAACCTTCACAGGTCTGCTGCAGTAGCCAAGAGGATGAGGGGCTCCCCGTCTCGTCGGGGATCACATCCCATACCGGCACCTGCTGCGACCTGGCCGAGGTTCCGGCTCCGGCTCCGGCACAGACAGCTCACTCCGCCAGAGCGCAGGCATCTGCTGCAGCGTTCCACAGCGGGGCCCCCCGTTCACACGTTCGCGTCCCCACAGGCCAGGGCTGAGCTCTGACCCCTGCTGGCAGCCGCCTATTGGAATGCACACGAGCAGGCGCTCGGAGAAGAAACAGCGATCTGCCTCTCGGCACTGCTGCTCTTGGAGAGGCGCTGGTCACGCCTGTTCCAAACCCAGCTGTTCTCGCATGGGGATGCCAGCCTGGCGCTCCTGCTGTGCCTGGAGCCGCTGAGTTACTCCTGCTCCGCTCTGCCCGGGGACTTTCGCCTAAAGTCTCTCCCCGCTCGCTGCCTTCTCAGGGTGCAACACCGGGCAGCCGTCTGGGGGTGTCCGTGAGAACCCGCCACCAGCGCTGTGTTGTCTGCGCAGGTCTCTGTGGCCAGGGTGCCCTGCCCGCCGTAGAGCTCGGCGGGGCTGCATCGGAGGGGGGGCGCTGCTTTGGCAGCTCTGACCCAGGCTTGGACTGACTCTCCATTGGAGGTGGCAGGCAGCAGAGGTCGCTGTGCCCTGTGCTTTCCGGCTTGCTGTGCCCCCTCCCCGGGGCATTGATCCATGGGCTGTGCTATCTGCTACACTTTGCTCACTCCATGGCCGTGCCCAGCTTTCTGGGAGCTGCTGTTTGCTTTTCTCTGAATTATGACTCCAGCTTGTGCCTTTGATCTGGGCTGCTCTTGGCCTTCCTTTGAAGTGCATTTACCTTCCCTGCTTTGTGTTGCCTCTGGAGCAGACCTGGGGAGCGGGTCTGAGATGCTTTGGTGGTGGGCACAACTCAGTGCCCACACTGCACTGGTGCCCCTGGGCTCTGGTGGCCATGCAGACGTGAGCCCTGGGAGCCCTGTGAGGGGTGTCCATAGCCCCCCCGGGGGCAGAGCATGGGGCACTTCTGGGCTGAGCGCCCATATCCTCCTCTTAGTGCTGAGCTGCAAATGTCACCTGTGGCCGTCTAATCCCCCTTGCCGTGCACAGGGGTGTGGCTCCACACTTGTCTCCTGCTGCAGGGAGTCCCACAGGGTTCTGAACCTGCCATCCCAGCCCATGATCTCTGTGTTTATTCTATGGGGCAGGGTCACCTGAAGGGCTGAGCCCATCTCCCCTCTGTTCCTTGAATCCCCCTCCCTCGCAGGGCAGCCGGGAGCATGTTGGAAAGGTGCTGGCAATGTGCCAAGGATGGCAGGCTGTTCAGTCCTTCCTGCCACTGGCAGCGGGCGAGGAGACGCCAGGCTGGGTCACTGCACAGGGAAAGCAGCCGCTTCAGGTCATGGATCTTCATATTGCCAAGGCAGCAGCAGGGAGCTGCCTCCTGTGCCTGGCTGTGGAGGAGGGGCAGGCAGGCAGACAGCCTGTACCTGCCCCTGGCTCTCCATGCTCTCCCAGCATATGCACTCAGCTGCCCGTGGTTCCGGGACTGCCTTGCCCAGAGAAGCCCTGCAGGCTGCCTGGGCCATGGGCAGTGTGTCCCCAGTGCGCTCCTGTCTATGCCACTTCACTTTTCTGCTCAGCACCTTCTCCAGCGCTGACCCAGGCTCGCGTCTGGGTCCCAGAGCCCCAGTGAAGGGGAGGAGCTGGGGGTCTCAGGCTAGAAGAGCTGAACTGGCAGGGTGCGCAGGAGCCCTGGGGACGTCGGAGCAGCAACGTGGGGAAGCTCAGGATGGAGAGCGGGGCTGGCGGAGTGGGAGCCCTGGGGACCTCGGAATAGCAACGTGGGGAAGCTCAGGATGGAGAGCGGGGCTGGCGGAGCGGGAGCCCTGGGGCCATGTCGCAAAGGACTGATTTCTTGGTGCTCCATTTGCTCAGGAATTGCCAGGTCCCTGACTCGCAGCGCAGAGGCTAGCCTTGGGGCTCAGAGGGAGGAACACTAGCCCAGGAACTAGAGCAGGCTGGTGAAGCATGGCGGAGGCCTGCAGCCCTCCAGGCAGCTCTGGCTCCTGTCCCATGGGCCCAGCCTGCCACTGGGAGCGGGGGCCCGCCGGCCTGGCCCAGGGGCGCTGGGCTAGACATGTTCCCTACGCTCCTGGCCCGAGTGATTGGGGTTGAAGCTGAACCACCTGTGGGCCTGGCACCTGGGCACTGGTGGCAGGAGCTCCCTCGGCTCCACGCTGCTAGTGCAAGCGCGCCCCTCGGGTTTCCAGCCCACCCCAAACGGGAGTGAGACCTGCGAGGCTGCACCAGCACCAGGAGACCTGCCCCCAGTCCCAGCGCCCAGGCCTGCCAGCTCCCCAGGGAGACCCCCCGGCCCAGGAAGGAGGGGACGCCAGCCGCAGGCTCTTGCTGTGACTTGCAGGCGCAGGCTGTGGACTCTGGCCTTGAGCAGATCCATGCCCCCTCCCAGCACAGAGGAACTGGCCGTTATCTGTTACACTTTGTTCTCCCTGCTGTCTGGGTGTGGAGCAGGCAGAGCCGGGAGATTAGCCTCAGACCTTTGACACGCACGCTGCAGGCAAGTTTATGGCTTTGCTTTGTGCTGGGGCTGGGGTAGAGTGCTCGCTCCGCCTCCCGCCCGCTGCCTGTCAGAGCAGTGTGTGCCCAGCACGTCTGGGCGCAGCATCCGGCACCCAGCCACAGCGCCCCCTGCTGGGCGAGGTGGGGCTGGAGTAGCTGGGAGACCCCCCCCCACTGCCCTCGCTCCTGTCCCACCTCCCCACCCCCGACAGCGCCCCCTGCTGGGCGAGGTGGGGCTGGAGTAGCTGGGAGACCCCCCCCCCACTGCCCTCGCTCCTGTCCCACCTCCCCACCCCCGACAGCGCCCCCTGCTGGGCGAGGTGGGGCTGGAGTAGCTGGGAGACCCCCCCCCACTGCCCTCGCTCCTGTCCCACCTCCCCACCCCCGACAGCGCCCCCTGCTGGGAGAGGTGGGGCTGGAGTAGCCGGGAGACCCCCTGTGACATAGTGGGGGGGGAGGCTGTCTGCTCTGTAACCCGGGGTTCCCCTGTGCTGTGCTGTGCGATTCCCACTGACTCACCCACATGCGGATTGGCCCAGACACCTAGGCCCAGCTGGAGCAGATAACAAGGCTCTTCCCAGGGGGAGAGACGAAGGGAGGCGGAGACGGAGACGGCCACATGGCTGGGGGCAGGGCCTGGGAGCGAGGGAGTTTCTGGCTGGGAAGCATGAAGGAAACAGACTAAGCTGGGTGCTGAGGGTTGGGGGGGGCAATGGGCCCCCTAACCCAAGGGGTCTGAGGCATCCTGGCCCTGACTCCTGTAACTACATCAGGTCTGTGCTGGGCTGTACCCTGGAGGAGCAATGAACCCCCCTGTTCTACTGGCTGGCAGAGTCTGTTCTTGCTGCTACAGGGATGCCAGGATCAGGGGAGTCCCTGACATGCTGCTACACCCCTCACTGCCAGCGCTCCTGTCCCACCTCCCCACCCCTGACAGCGCCCCCTGCTGGGAGAGGTGGGGCTGGAGTAGCTGGGAGACCCCCCACTGCTGGCACTCCTGTCTCACCTCCCCCCACAGCACCCGCAGCTGGGAGAGGTGGGGCTGGAGTAGCTGGGAGACCCCCCACTGCTGGCACTCCTGTCTCACCTCCCCCCACAGCGCCCCCAGCTGGGAGAGGTGGGGCTGGAGTAGCTGGGAGACCCCCCACTGCTGGCACTCCTGTCTCACCTCCCCCCACAGCGCCCCCAGCTGGGAGAGGTGGGGCTGGAGTAGCTGGGAGCTCCCCAGCACCCCCGGCTGGAGATGAGGAAGATGAGCTAGGCAGCAGTGAGAGCCTTGCCTGGCAATTGCTTTCCTTTAGAGCAACTTTTCTCAGTCTCCCCTGTGGGCACACAGAGCTGTGCCCACTGCTGGTCCCTGCACCCGGAGAGTGAGGGGGAGGGGGAGCGGAGGTGGGTGCCCTCTGCAAGTTTGGCCTGCTCCCATAGGAGCTGCATGGGCAGCTTCTGTTCCTGCCTGGTGGGTTGGGACTGGGAACCGCTGCCAAGCCCTGTTGCTCCTTCCTTGGTATGTTGAAATAAAGGCGGGGGCCTCCTGGCTGGGGCCAGCTGTGCGGGGCCAACTGCGAGGCGCTTCTCTGCTCTCTGGACAGGTGGGAGATGGGGCTGGGGGGGTTGTGTGTCCTGGGATAGGGTGGCACCCCTAGCGCTGGCCCTTGACTCCAGAGCCAGTAGGCACTCAGAGAGCGAGGGATGGCCTGTTCTGGGGGAGCCCTGGACTACAGGTGGCTTGGGCCAGGTGGCAGGAGCAGCACTGAGCCCTGGGTTGGAGCCGGCTCTGGAGTTATTCAGCAGGGCTCTCCGGTGCCTCACCCTGTCTCCACCCCCCCACCTCCCCATGCCAGTTCTGCCCTGGGACTGGCTTTGGGCTGGGGGGGGGCCTCAGGAATCCCAGCCGCTCAGAGGGGATGGGGCGTCTCTGCCCCTGCCCAGCTGACAGAGCCAGCTCGGCCCCTTATCACACAGGCGGCTTGTGATTCAAGACTTCAGTCTCTGCTGCAGGGGAAGCCACAGCCCTTCCCATTAGATCTTATCAGCAGCGTTTCATGAATGACTCTCAGCTCCCAGGCCTGGCCTCTGGCATCCTCTGCTGAATGGGACTCCGGCTGCAGGCAGGAGCAGGTGTGTGTGCGCGCAGCTGAGCGCGCCGGGCTCTGCCAAGTGCTGCAGCTTGGCCATCAGCTGCTGAGCCCGTGTGGGAGGAGCTGGGCCAGGGCCAGCGCAGCCGTGCTGGGACCTGCAGGCAGGCCTGTAGGCCCGTGCGCCCATTGGCCTGGCAGGGCCTAGACTGGCGCGGAGCTGCCAGGCCAGCAGTGTCCCAGCAAGTCTGGGGATGGGAGTCCAGCCACCTCTTCACTCAGCAGGGCCTGGGGCCCTGGGCCAAGGCTGAGGGGGCTACAGGCAGCGCCCCTGAGCTAAGGCAGCTCCGCCGTCTCCATGTGCACATGGCAAGCCGGAACGGCCCCCTCTCCTCACAGGCCAGGGACAGGAAGCCCAGGGTCAGCGTCTGCAGCAACCTCAGCAGCAGGGAGGGACTCTTCCCCGGGCAGGCAGTGGCGGTGTAGCACGCTGGGGGTTGTTTCCGATGCGATGGAGCCTAAGGCCTGCCCTCCGGGATCAGTGAGGCCCCTTGGCGGTTCTGGCTGCCCCAGCGGAATCGTCAGCAGCCGCATCATCAGTCTGGACACAGACGCTGGCCTGGCCCGGAGGGGGCTGATGGTGTCTCTGTCCCTCGCAGCGTCTGCCCCAGCTCTGCGGCGCAGGGGACGGCCGGGCGTTCGCGGACACTCTGCAGCAGCTCTACACGGCCGTGGCCAGGCAGGAGGCGAGGGCAGGGCAGAAGCGCCCCCACTCAGGTGAGGAACCTCCTGTCGATGGGGGGGCCAGATGGAAATGTGTCCAGTGCAGCTTGTACCAGAGATCCCCTCCCACTGGGCATCGCCCCATCCCAGTGCTCCTGGAGTGTCTGGGCTGGGAGGCTCCAGTAGCTGGAGCTCGGGGTGTTGGGGCTGCTTTGCTCCCTGCAGTCGGCGAGGGACCGGCTCCTCCCCTCGCTATTGGCCTCTGCCCCTCATGCCTTGACTCCTGCCTTCTCTCTCTGGGACAGGGGAGGCCGAGCCCCCTGAGCTCGCCTCATCTCACCCACTGCCGGGGGAGGCTCTGGACTCCCTGGTCACACAGCAGGAAAAGGACGAGCCACCCTCTGACCTGCCCCAGAGCCTGGGAGCCACAGCGGTAAGTGCAGCTCCCAAGCCAGCAGCCGCCTGGACAGAGCAGAGACAAACTGTGCCCCCACCTCACCCCACCCCACAGGGGTTCCACCGCGTGCCCACAGGGCCAGGGTTCGGCTCCGCAGGCCCTGACAAACCGGCCTGCAGAGAGGAGTGGCTGCCTCAGAAGGTTGTGTGTGGGGTACAGGGCCTTGCCCCACTGGCTGGCTCAGTGGGGGAGGGGCCGGAAATGGGGCAGGGGCCTTTCCCCTCTTCGGGGTGCTGGCTCTGATCCGGCCCCATGCAGGGCCTGGCTGGCTCAGGGGGTGGGGAATGGGGCAGGGGCCTTTCCCGTCAAGGGGGTGCTGGATCTGATCCGGCCCCAGGGCAGGGCCTGGCTGGCTCAGGGGGTGGGGAATGGGGCAGGGGCCTTTCCCGTCAAGGGGGTGCTGGATCTGATCTGGCCCCAGGGCAGGGCCTGGCTGGCTCAGGGGGTGGGGAATGGGGCAGGGGCCTTTCCCGTCAAGGGGGTGCTGGATCTGATCCGGCCCCAGGGCAGGGCCTGGCTGGCTCAGGGGGTGGGGAATGGGGCAGGGGCCTTTCCCCTCAAGGAGGTGCTGGATCTGATCCGGCCCCAGGGCAGGGCCTGGCTGGCTCCGGGGGTGGGGAATGGGGCAGGGGCCTTTCCCCTCAAGGGGGTGCTGGATCTGATCCGGCCTCATGCAGGGCTGGCTGGCTCCGGGGGTGGGGAATGGGGCAGGGGCCTTTCCCCTCAGGGGGGTGCTGGATCTGATCCGGCCCTATGCAGGGCTGGCTGGCTCCAAGCACTGTGTGCATTACGCCTTTCTGGCCCTATTTGATCAAGGCTTGTTCCCGTCCAGTGGCTGTTAGGTGACCTGGTGGGTCTCAGCTCCTAATGGGAAGTGTCCAGCCCAAGCACTGTGGCACCTCCCAGCCTTGGGTGTGAACTTCCCCTTCTCTGCCCTCGCCCCAATCTGTGGGGCAGGTACAGAGCTGCCCGCTGCACGCAGCGAGGTGACCCTGGCTCACCTGCAGAGCCTCCAGCTCCTCAGTGTTGTGCCACCCCTACGTCGGCTCCTGTAGCTCCACCAGCCCGATTCCCCCTCACTCCAGCCAGGACCCTTCCCGTGGAGGCTTTACCGAGATGGAAGGGAGCCCGGAGCAGACTGCCCCCTTGACGGGGGGACGGAGCCTGGAGCAGGAAGGGGTCTACCTGGCCGTGTTCTACTAGTGCCCTGCTGGGAATGTGTGTTAATTCTGCTCCTACCCCACAATATCCCACATTGTTTTTTGCATTTTTATCCTGCTCCCGCAAATCCCGCAAAAGAGGCACAACCCCGCCACAGGCAATTCTTACCACTAAGAGTGAAACAAATCTGGCTTAACCATGTCAAACACTTTACCTCTTATTATTATAGACATTAAAGTCTCTTTCTATCCCTCGCTTAAATGTTAGTTTTAAAACCTAGCTACGTTCATGGAGATCAGGTCCATCAATGGTGCCCTGGCCTCTGTCAGGGGCTGGGAAGGGGCGACAGGGGAGGGATCATCTGATGATTCCCTGTTCTGCTCACTGCTTCCGGGGCATCTGGCATTGGTCGCTGTCAGCAGCCAGGACGCTGGGCTGGATGGGCCTTTGCTTGAGCTAGTGGAAAGAAAGAAAGAAAGAACTTGCTTTACCTTGCATGAAATCTATTATGCTGTCATGTCTATCACACAAAATGTCTAAACAAATTGCCCACCAATTTTGCCTTAAAAGATGCAGGTTTTTTTTAATGATTATACAAATGAGTTGTTTTAAAGACCTGGCAATGTTTAACCTACGTACGCACTCTTTTAGAACTTGGAAACACCCCAGTCACGTTAATTCTATCCCTATTACTGCTTTTTGAAAACGGTTGAACAGAAAACCTGCTTGCAGCCCTGACAGTCTGCTGCTACAACAGTGACCTTGTGTGCACCTGTGCTGTCCCAGAACCACACTCTGAATGGAGTCTCTGGCCTGGCTGGAGGCTGGAGCCAGGGGTACACACGTGTAGGAAAGCGACGCTCCAGCAAACGAATTAGCAATTTCCTAAATGGGCTGCTCTCGGTAAACTCAGGATGTAGTGATTTTCCGCAAATGCCCACAGTCTTTTTCTTGTTGCCCCACCCAATCCCATGCACGACAAAGCACATTTCACCCACTCACACCATCATGGTAGTGGGGCCTGCAGGATCCAGGATCCAGTCCTGGTTCTGGGCTCTTCTCCCTACGCCCCTTGGGAGGTGCTGGCTGTTCCCTCTCCCTCCTCCCCTACCCAAAAACTCCTCTTCCCCTGCATGGGGGGAGAACTTGGCCTGCCTCCTACAGCACCTCTGGTTGGCTGCTGTTCACCAGGAGGTGGGGCAGGCAGCTGCTCAGAAGTTTTCCCTTGGGCAAGGCTGGCAATTGCTGGGGCTGGAGCTTTGTGGGACGGTGGGATGGGGAGCGCTGGCAGCGTGGCACTGGCAGCGTGGCACTAGGAGGGTGCATCCTGGCTGTGCAGGGCTGGGCCTCTGGGGGGAGGCATTTGTCCCTTAGCACTTTCCTGTGTTTGCTCATGTCTGGGAGCCAGTGGGGGCTGTAAGAGCTCTGGGAGGGGGGAGGGGCCTCACTGTGTCTAGGGTGATGACTAGGCTGGGCATCAAACCCACACTTTTAGTTGGAAACAAGGGGCCTTCTCTGCCTCCCTTGTGCCTACCTCAGCTGGGTACGTCTCTGGGTACATGCCCACAGGCTGGGAAGTGCTTTGAGAGGGAGGCACTGGAGACACTCTGGCCGGCTTTACAGCTTCTGTTTTGTGCATGCACGCAGGCAGGCCCACAGCCATGCGGTGGGTGCTTGCACGCTGTGTGGTGGGGCACTGAGAGCCACTGAACCACATGCCAACCCTGAAACCACTTCAGGGCATGTGGCAGCTCCCCCCAGCACCTCTGGGCTTGCACGAGATGTGCACACAGCCTCATGCACAGCCCCAGCCTGCAGGAGCATCCCTGTTGGTTTGACAGAGGTTCCTTTGGTTCCAGACTCCCTCCTCTCCGGCCCAGAGAGCCCAGCTGCCCGTGTCCAAGGTCAAGAGGAAGAAGGCAAAGGGGCTGTTTGGCTGACAACATCACTGCTCTGCCCCCTCACCGTGGGGAGGAGTCTGGCCCCAGGGACTAGCCACTCACCATAGCAGCTCCAGGACCCCAGCACGGAGCCTTGAATCTGACTGTGATGCAGCATCTAGAAGGGCCAAGCAGGGCTCTTGCTCTGGGGAGCTTGCGGGCTGCTCTCCTCCTGTGGCAGCTCATTCAGCCCCTTCTCACCTCGCTGGCAGGGAGCTGGTGCTGCCCGTGGCCAGGCCTCTCCGCTGGCAGAGCGGGTGTGGCAGCCGATGCCTCTGCTCCTCACCCCAAGTGCTTCTCTGCCCCCACCCTGACCTGGCTCTCCACCCCCCCCAACCCAGCTCTAGGGCTGCCCCTCCCTTGCTCCACAGGGCTGAGTGCTGGTGAGCTGAGGGGGTGGGAGTGGCAGGCTCCTGGTTCCCTCAGGCAGTGGCCCCATGCTTTGGCTTTACGCTAGTTTGCAATAAAGGCCCCCCACCGCTCAAGGATGCTGTGTCTGGCTGGGGGAGGGGCAAGCTCTGGCTCCTCCCGTTTGGTCCTGCCAGGTACCCCATGGGAGCGATTTCTGCCCCAGCCCCGACCTGTCTCTCCAGCCTGTATGTGCCCAGTGAGAGAGATTCTGCCCAGCCCGGAGGCCAAGCGTTTCCCTCGTCTGCCTGCTGGGGTGCAGCCTGTGGGGACTACAGCTCCCAGCATGCTTTGCTCCAGTGTAATCTTGTGGCACCTGGCAGGGGCTTGCAGGCCAGCCCCTGTGGATAACAGGCCTTCCCCTTCGTGCCTGGTGGCACTGTCCAGAAGTGAGCAGAGGGCGTGGGTGCCAGCCTGAGGCAGTGGTGAGCCCGTGCTGCCCGACGGGCCCACAGCCTAGGGTGGGGTGCGTAGAAACAGCTTCTGAAGGGTTGACCGGTGGCTGAGGGGGGTTAATCCATTGCTTGTGCCTGCAGGCCTTGCCCTCCATGCCATGCTGTCGGCTCCACAAGGCACTTAGAGCCCCCATCAGGCATTGGGCGGCCCTCCAACTTTGCCCATGCGTACAGCCTGGTCCTTCCCCCCACTCTGCCTCAGTGCCAGCCCAGCTGGCCGCCTCTCCCCTTCTTCTCGGGCAGCGTTTCTCCCGCTCATTCCCTGGCTTCACAGGCTGAGACCCTGCTCCCCTGCCCATGCCCACAAGCCGTGCTGTGGGCACCAGGGATACCCCATGCAGGGCAGCCTGGTATGGCAGTGCCATTCCCCGGGGCCCAGAGGGTGGGGATGGTCTCTGGAGGGGGCTGGGCTGGCTGCAGTGAGCGTTTCTCCTTGCTCAGCAGGCCTTGCCAAGGGGGAAACAAAACCATCTCGTGCCCCGTGGCAGGAGCGTGCTGGTGTCTGGGGAAGGGATGAATGGCCCTCGCTGGGCTGCAGCCCGGCTGGTCCCAGAGCAAGCGCAGGGCATCCTGCTGCCTTTCATACTTCGTCTGCAAGCGTGGAGATTGCAGGGTGGGAAGAGGAAACTGCGGGCAGCCCCCCGCTGCTGCAGGCTCCCCCTGCCCGTGCTGAGAGCAGTCTGGCTGTGGCCCCTGAAGCAGCAGCCCACCCCTGAGGTGCAATGGGGGGATGAGGGGCTGCGCAGGGGGTGGAGGGGGCATGGCAGAGGGGCACACAGCAAGGGGGCAGGACTGGCAGAGGGAGCCAGTAGCGGTGGCGATTTCCCCAGCACTAGGGGCACTGTGGCATGGCAGCTTTGGTTCTGCAGGCAAGAGGCACTGCCCCACCCCTTAGTCCACAAACTAAGGCCCAACCCTTCATGTCTGGGGCTGCGGGGCCCAGCCACATGCATCCCAGGCACTGTGGGAGCCCCTGCTCCCGAGCCAAAGGCTCTCTGCACCCCCTCTGCCCCTGTCCAGGCTTGGGACAGCAGGCTTATGGTCGCAGCTGTCAGCCACAGCCTGTTGGGCCTGGGGCCCTGTGCTCCCCACCGACTGGCTGCTGCAGCGTGTCCCAGCCCTCACCTGGGCAGCGGGTTCTCTCCCTGCCCGGTGCCTAGGCCAGTGGGGGGGGCAGTTCGGCTTTCAGGCCAGTGAGGCTGTGGGGCAGTCTGAGCACAGACACTCCTTACCTGCGAGGGGACCGGTCACGCTCCCTTCTGGGCTGCATGTGGCTCCGGGAGCTGGACGATGCCTGCCTGCTTCCCCTTTGGCACATGGCTCCCGGGGCGGTGCCACCTCCACATGCTCCTTGGGGAGCGAAGCCATTGGGGGCCAGCTTGCAGCACCCCCACCCCTTGTGTTCTGGAAGGTGGAACAGGAGCAGGGCTTGCTGGGCCCACAGTACCGGGCTGAGTCCAGGCCCTTCGTAGCTCGGCCAGTGCCCTCATTCCCGACCCGCAGCCCTGCCGGCGCCCCTCATTCCCAACCCGCAGCCCCTGCCAGCCCAGTCCTGGGCTCCCCCCAGCCCTGCCGGCGCCCCTCATTCCCGACCCACAGCCCCTGCCAGCCCAGCCCTGCCGGCGCCCCTCATTCCCGACCCGCAGCCCCTGCCAGCCCAGTCCTGGGCTCCCCCCAGCCCTGCCGGCGCCCCTCATTCCCGACCCGCAGCCCCTGCCAGCCCAGTCCTGGGCTCCCCCCAGCCCTGCCGGCGCCCCTCATTCCCGACCCGCAGTCCCTGCCAGCCCAGCCCTGGGCTCCCCCCAGCCCTGCCGGCGCCCCTCATTCCCGACCCGCAGCCCCTGCCAGCCCAGCCCTGGGCTCCCCCCAGCCCTGCCGGCGCCCCTCATTCCCGACCCGCAGCCCCTGCCAGCCCAGCCCTGGGCTCCCCCCAGCCCTGCCGGCGCCCCTCATTCCCGACCCACAGCCCCTGCCAGCCCAGTCCTGGGCTTCCCCCAGCCCTGCCGGCGCCCCTCCTTCTGGACCCGCAGCCCCTGCCAGCGCAGCCCTGCCAGCGCAGCCCTGCCGGTGCCCCTCCTTCCGGACCCGCAGCCCCTGCCAGACCAGTCCTGGGCTTCCCCCAGCCCTGCCGGTGCCCCTCCTTCTGGACCCGCAGCCCCTGCCAGCGCAGCCCTGCCGGTGCCCCTCCTTCCGGACCCGCAGCCCCTGCCAGACCAGTCCTGGGCTCCCCCCAGCCCTGCTGGCGCTCCTCATTCCCGACCCACAGCCCCTGCCAGCCCAGCACTCGTGCTAGGTTCAGTGCCATTCCTGTGATATGCCCAGCTGGATCCCCAAATGTCCACTGATGGGCAACCTCAGTAGCAGGGCGCTCCCTCGCATCGCTCCCCCCGCTGCCTGTGCAGGTCGGCGGGTGCTGGGCGAGAGACGGGGTGTTTGCTGGAGCGTGGGGAGGGATCCCATGTGGCCCTGCCTGAGTTGGCCCATTGACCCATGGGGGAGTTACACAGGAATCCAGCGCTATGGGGAAGCCACAGGCATATGGGCTGGGAAATCACCTGCCAAGGAGACGCTATGGGGCAGGGAAGCCCAGAGCTCAGCTGTGCTCTCTGCAGTCAGAGTCATGGCAGCAGGAATCTCCTATTGGGAAAAGGGGGCAGCCCCACCATCCCAAATTAGCCCTGCTGGCCCAGGAGCAATCACAGCCCCGGGGGCTCTGACCCCAGCCCGGATCCTGCTGGCCTGACTCGGTGTCTCCCAGGGCTTAGGGACTGCGGCCCCTGCCCCCTGTGCCAACCTGTGTGCCTGTGATCTCTGTCCTGGCTCCCAGTGCACATTAAAGACTCCGCCTCCATCAGTCTGAGTCCATAAATACGTTTTCACGGGGTTTAATGAAGCTGTTATGCAGGGCACGGCCCCGCGCCCCAGCCCGTGGCCTTAATAACGGCTCTGTGGCCTCGATTAAAGGGACCTTTCAGTTGCTTTCAAGTATTTTTAGAAAAGGGGGGAAAAACTCAGCCAAGCCAGGAGAGGAAACTCCCGAGCTGGCCTGGTGCAAAACTAAGGAAATAGCACCCCCTAGACTGCAGCTCCCTGCCTGGCTCTGCTGGGCCAGCTCTGCTCTGCCCCTGCCCTGCCAGGTCTGGGGCCATGGGGCGCCCCCTGAGCCTCCTTCCCCCTGACTTCCCTGCCCTGCACAGTGCCAGGTGCCCACGTACTGACTGGGGGAGGGGAATGCTATAAATAATACATCTGTGCACCTTCCTTGGGCTCAGCATCCCCTTGTACAGAGGGGAAACTGAGGCATGGAAAGAGATGGGACTTGCCCAAAATCATCCAGTGAGTCAGCTCTGGGAACAGACCTGGGAGTCTTGGCTCCCAGCTCCCTGGCCTGCCAGTGGTTATGGGACCAGTCCAGGCTCTTGGATGGACGTTCCCTGCCCCCAGCAGAGAACCACTTTCCCTCGGGTCTTGTGGCCCATGCCTGAGGTGCCATCCATGCCCCCCCACTTTGAAGTGGGGGCACCTCATTTTGTGCAGCACTGAGTGTGCTTCTGCCTTTCCCATAGAGGACACAGGACAGGTTCCCGAGCAGGGTGGGGTATCCCCTCGCCCCCAAGCCAGGGATTCCCTCTAGCCCTTGCCCCATGTGTCCCATGGCCTGGGTGCTTTGGTCCAGGCAGTTGAGAGATGCCCTCATGTGTGCAGTGCAGGGCGGGAGAGCACATGGCCCTCCCCCAACCAGGCCCTTCTCCCACCATGGGGCTGCGGCTGGGGCTGGGGCTGGGGAAGAGAGACCCTGCGGTGTTTCTGGCAGCAGGGGGAACACCCCCACCCCGTGCCCAGCTCCTGCCCTCCCCCTCCCATGCCCAGCATGCGCTTGGTGCCGACAGTCCCATCTCTGGAGCTGAGCCAGGCCCCCTCCCAATGCCCCTTTCACCTATGATGCCCCCTCCCCAAGATTAACCTCTGCCGCCCCCTGCTGGCCTGTGGGAGCAACCCAGTGAGGTACAGGCCAGGGGGTGGGACTTACTGCGGGCAGGGCGGGGCGGGGGGGTAGAGGGACTGCTGCTTTTCAGGCCTTGGTTATGAACAAGTGCAGTTGATTCCCCATCCTGTTCATGCTCCTAGCCAGGCCCCTAGAGCAGGTCCTGCCCTGCTGGGAGGTGACACTTGGGGGCTTTCCCCATATGCTGTGGAGTTCCCTGCCCCCTGAGCCATCAGCTGCACCCTGCTCTCTTCATTAGGGCACCTGCCTCCTGCCCCGCCCTGCAGCAGCCATGCCGTGATGGGTATTAATAGTAGGAGCTGTGGGTGGGGTCCCCATTCTGCTGGGCGCTGCCCAGACCCCGACTGAAACCAGGGCCCCCTTGTGCCCAGTGGGGCCAGACCCCAACCGAGACCAGGGCCCCCTTGTGCCCAGTGGGGCCAGACCCCGACCGAGACCAGGGCCCCCTTGTGCCCAGTAGTGCCAGACCCTGACCGAGACCAGGGCCCCCTTATGCCCAGAGGTGGCCAGACCCCGACCGAGACCAGGGCCCCCTTGTGCCCAGAGGTGCCCAGACCCCGACCGAGACCAGGGCCCCCTTGTGCCCAGTAGTGCCAGACCCCGGCCGAGACCAGGGCCCCCTTGTGCCCAAAGGTGCCCAGACCCCGACCGAGACCAGGGCCCCCTTGTGCCCAGAGGTGGCCAGACCCCGACCGAGACCAGGGCCCCCTTGTGCCCAGAGGTGCCCAGACCCCGACCGAGACCAGGGCCCCCTTGTGCCCAGAGGTGCCCAGACCCTGACCGAGACCAGGGCCCCTTGTGCCCAAAGGTGCCCAGACCGACCGAGACCAGGGCCCCTTGTGCCCAGAGGTGGCCAGACCCCGACCGAGACCAGGGCCCCCTTGTGCCCAGAGGTGGCCAGACCCCGACCGAGACCAGGGCCCCCTTGTGCCCAGAGGTGCCCAGACCCTGACCGAGACCAGGGCCCTGTCAGGCCCGGCACTGCCCAGACCCTGAGATCAGCTGGGCACTCCATGTGCTACGGATAGGCTGTGGGGGATCGAGGGGCTCTCAAGCCTGCCCCAGTAAGGGAGGGAGCACTGTTTGTGCTACTGATCAGCCCACCGGTGGGGGGAAGCTGCAGAGCTTTCACCCAGACTTGAGGCTGGTGTTCCCTCGTGCCGAATGGCCGCAGTCAGGCAGAGGCCCTCGGGGCTCCCCTTCCCTGCCACAGTGGAAATGGCTCCATGGCGGAGGCATATGTGGGTGTCAGGGCACTGTGGTGCCATACGTGAGGTGAAGGGGTCCCGTGGTCCTGTGAGCAGGGGGAGGCTGCAGTGCTGGAGGGGGCGTTCGTGGGCATCGTGGGGCCAGGAGCAGGGCAGGTGGGATTCTCATATGCAGATCCTGGGAGCAGGTGACCCACCCGCTGGAGAAGGCAACTCTGGGCTGGAGGGAGAGATCAGGGCCAACGTTAAAAAGGCCTGGCCCTGGGAACAGCCGGGCCAGACCAGCCGAGGGACCCATCAAGGCCAGTCTCCTGTCTGAGTGTGCCTCGGCCCAGGCCACGCTCCATGGGCTGGCGATGCCCCAGAGAGGTGGGTGGAGTGGGACGAGGCCCCAGGCTGCCCATGCCCCTTAATGGCCTGGAAAATGCCTCCTAAGCAGCGTGCCCCTGAGCTCCATCTGTCTGAGCCCCCAGGAGCCCATCTCTGGGGGGAGGTGCTCTCCCTCTGGCACTGGGCTGAGGGCAGTGTTAGTCCCTCGGCTGAGGGAGGCTGTGGCGCCTTGGTTAATAAGCGGTGCTGGTTCGGGCTGTACAGTTGGAGGCCCTGGGATGAGGAAGGAACTGACTTTGGGGAGCAGCACCCCAGAAATCTGGCCGCAGGCTCCTCAGGCTGGGCATCCCGCCTCAGCGGGCACGTCCAGCTGCCTGCCCCCTGGAGTCCTCAGAGCAAACCCCACTGGCTGCTCCCCTGCACCAGGGCCCCCAGAGCCAGAGTGGGGCCCCCTCAGCACCAGCTGGGCCCGGCCCTGCTGCCCCTCCCTGCCTCTGTCTCCTGCCCGGCCTTGCTGGAGCCGCGGGAAGGGCTGCGGCCGCCGGCGGAGGCTGCCCCAAGGACTCGACTCACCTGGGGAGATGAGGCTGATGTGTGGGAAGAGGGGCACGGGGCCCTCCCCAGGGCAGAGCCCAGGGGCCTCGGCAGTGAAATCAGGGTGTTGTGTTTACTTTCCCCTACTGGCAGCTGGAAGGGGAAGCCCATCCCAGCCCCGCATTGTTGTCTCAGCGAGTTAATCAGATCCCATAATCCTGTTGTGGAAATATTGGGCCTCCCTCCAAACAATAGAGACCGAGAATATTGTGGTTAAATTTCAACCAGCTGCCTCCCTGCTCTGTTTGATCCCCCCTCCCAGGGGCACGAGGGCACCTGGGATCAGCTGGGATTTGGGGGGAGCAGGGCTGGAGGTGGCATCTTTGCAGGCTCTGCCCCAGGTACCCCGCATACCTGGAGCCCCCAGTGCCCAGGCGGCACTGGGTGGGCACTTGCTCTGCAGGGCTGCTGGGGTCCGGGGGGCGCCCGCTAGGATGGGCTCGGGGCCCTCCACGTGTGTTTTGTTGACACCTGTGGAAGTGGCCCGAGCGGGCCGGGAGCCGGCGCCCCCAGAGCAGGGCTGATTCCCGGGGTGGGGGATCCCTCCACCCTCGCTCTGGGGGCAGCTGCCCGCCGGGGCGCGCCTCGGGGGCAGGGCGCCTCCCCGGCCGGTGGGGTGGGCTGCGGCCAAAGGCGCGCCTGGCAGGGGGAGGAGGCTGCGGGCGGCCCATGGCCGGTGCCGCGGGGAGGCGGAGGGAAGGAGCTGGGAGGCTGGGACATGGGCAGGGTGCGGTCCTGGCGGTTCCCGATCCCGGATCTCTTCAATTTCCCCTCTCACTCGTGCCCTGGGAGTGGAGGCTGCAGCGGCTCCGGCTCCAGCCCCTGCAGCCACCGCCGCCCTGACCGCCAGAGCGCAAACCGCGGGGACTCCGGGCAGCCGGGCCCCGGCCCCGCAGCAGCCGCCCTGCTGCCAAAACAAACGGCCCTTCGCTATTTATTGGCGGCGGCCGGCGGGAGAGCTCAGAGCAGGCGGCCAGCCCCGGCGCCGGCCAGCAGCAGCGGGGCGCGCGGCAGCACCTGCCCGGCACACGCCGCCGTGGCGCACTGGATGGCGACCCGCGGGGGGCTCCGCCAGCGCCGCGGCCGAGCCTGAGGGGCTCCCGGGCTGAGGGCCCCCTGGTCGGCAGCCTCCTCCCCGGCGGAGCAGTCCAGCGTCCCCGCTGCCCCCGGACGTGCCTGCCATGAAGCTGGCCCGGCTCCTGCTGCTGCTGAGCGGGTGCGCGCTGCTGCTGGCCCCGGCGGTGCGGGGCTGCGGGCCGGGCCGGGTGGTGGGCAGCCGCCGGCGGCCCCCCAGGAAGCTCATCCCGCTGGCGTACAAGCAGTTCAGCCCCAACGTGCCCGAGAAAACCCTGGGCGCCAGCGGCAGGTACGAGGGCAAGATCGCCCGCAACTCGGAGCGCTTCAAGGAGCTGACCCCCAACTACAACCCCGACATCATCTTCAAGGACGAGGAGAACACGGGAGCCGATCGCCTCATGACCCAGGTACGGGCCCAGCGGCTCCCCCAGCCCGTCCGCGCCGGGCTCCGGGGCCCTGGCTCCACCCCGCGCCGGGCTCCGGGGGACGCTGCAGCCCCCGCGGCTCTCCGGGCGCTCGGGCCGGGAGGGAGAGCGGGAAGTGCCCGGCGGTGCGGGGCAGAGCAATGGGCCGAGCAGACAAGTCTCCACGGGCAGCAGCCCACTGCGCTCCCTCGGCTGTCGGCACCTGTCCTGCCGCCTGGCCCCTCTTCAGGCGGGCCTGCTTTGTCGGCCCGGCCCGGCTCCGCTTCTCGGCCCGCCCCCGCCTTCCTTCCAGCGCCCGGGTGCAGCGAGTGGGGCCGGCTTTGGCAGCGGCTCTCCTGTTCACCTGCGGGGAGCGTGAGCCCGCGCCGGGGAGGCGAGTTCGCAGCCGGCCCCCACTAGCCACAAGATGCGCTGAGCCACGCGGGGCTCCCTGGGCGCAGCTGCTGCCCCGGCGGCTGGGAAGTTCCAGGCGCTGGAGGGAGTCGGGGTCGGATGCTGGGGGGCAGCGGGCGGGATGGGCACGGGTGGGGGTAGGCTTCAGTGTCTGGAATCTCCAGAGGCCCGCAGCTCCGGGTCCCAGTGCTGCAGCGGAGGGTGCCAGGGACCCGGTGCTGGAGGGTGGCTGGGACCCAGTGCTGGAAGGGGGAGGGGCGCTGGAGGGTGTCAGGGACCTAGTGCCTAGGGGGGAGTGCCAAGGGTGTCAGGCGCTCAGGGCTGGAGGGGGTCTGGGACCCAGTGCCTGGAGGGGGGCGCTGGAGGGGGTCTGGGACCCAGTGCCTGGGGGGGGCGCTGGAGGGGGTCTGGGACCCAGTGCCTGGGGGGGGGGCGCTGGAGGGGGTCTGGGACCCAGTGCCTGGGGGGGGGGGCGGCGCTGGCTGGAGGGGGTCTGGGACCCAGTGCCTGGAGGGGGGCGCTGGAGGGGGTCTGGGACCAGTGCCTGGAGGGGGGCGCTGGAGGGGGTCTGGGACCCAGTGCCTGGGGGGGGGGCGCTGGAGGGGGTCTGGGACCCAGTGCCTGGGGGGGGGCGCTGGAGGGGGTCTGGGACCCAGTGCCTGGAGGGGGTCTGGGACCTGGCGCTGGGGGCAGAGCAGCTGAAGGGTTGCAGTGACTGTGTTAAAGCAGCGTGGAGCCTGCTCAGGCTGGAGCGGCTCTGGGACAGGACGGGCAGCGGGCGTGTGGCATGACCCTTGTCAGCGTGGCCAGCTCAGATTGAGCCTTGTCAGCTCAGTTGCTGCCGCCTTGGAGCCCCCGTGGCTAGGCTGCGAGGCCCCTGCTGGGAACCGGGTGGACGGGGTGAAGGACGTGGCCAAGTGGGCTCCATGGGTGGCCAGAGCCCTTTGTTGGTGTGGGTGGCTTGGGAGAATGGAGGCAGGTCGCTGGCAGCTTCCCATGAAGGCTCTGGGCATGGCTGGGTGCTTGGCCTGGCCGGGCAGAACCCTGGGCTCAGGGGCTCGGGTGTGGGTGCCCTGCATGCCCGCTCCCCGGCCTGTGCGCATGGGCTGAGCGCCTGGGATGGCAGTGGCTTTGCAGGGCTCTGTCAGCACAACAGGCCGGCATTCCGCAGGGCAGCAAAGCAGAACCTAGTCCCCACCACTGAGGAGGGAATTAATGTGCCAGGAGCCTGAGCAGCATGGCCTAGTGGGCACAGTCTTCACTCGGAGCAGGCAGCCTGCTGCACAGCATTGGCCAAGCCCCTTCACCTGCTCTGTGCCTCAGTTTCCCCTGCCTGTGTGAGAGGGGAGCTGTGGGTGCTGGGGTGCGGCTGACGGAGGGGTGGGGTGTGGCGTGGCGTTTGGATGACCCTAGCCCAGGAGGCTGCATCTCACAGAGGGGACAATGGCCTGTCGTAAATTCCACCGGGAAGCCAGCAGAGACAGGCTGGGGCAGGGAGGGGGCTCCAAGAAGAAGGGTGCTCTGTGTTCGGGGTGGGCGAGGAGCCTGCTGATGTACATACAGCCCAGGTGACTGTCCCAGCCGAGTCGCTGGGGCTGGGGCCGGGGCCGGGGCTGGGGCCGGGGGGTTCTGGCTCCTGGAGAATGGCTAGCGCAGTCTGGGCTGAGCACGGGGCCGTGGAGCCGGAGGTTTGGTGGACTCTGGCCTTGGTGCGTGTGAGGGCCCAGAACTCCAGGAAGTGAATGTGGTGCGTGACGTTACTGGAGACTGGATCCCTGGAGAGGTACCGCCCAGGACAGCCCCCTGCACCCACGCTGCTCCTGCCTGGCCTGCTTGGACCTCCCCTGGGTGCCTGCCAGGGCAGCTGGGCTGTGCACTGGGAGCCCAGAGCCCCCACAGCTAGTAGTGACTGTCACACCCTCACTGCTGGCAGCTCCTGAATCAGCTGGTGCCCCCTCCGGGGGACGGGCCCTGGGCCCCTCCCTTCCCCCCCCTCGCCCCAAGCCAGACAGTCCCTGCCCTGGGGCAGGATCAGGGCCACCCCCCTGTGTCCCAGCTGAGTCTGTGTCTGTCTCTGCCTCTGGCAGAGCAGGCCCCAAGTTGTCCCAGGGCCACTCTTTTCTCACGTGTGCACAGGGGGGCCTGGTCTCCTGCCAGACGTTCCATCTGAACCCGGCCTTGCTGGCAACCCAGTGTCCACGATGCAGGGACACCTGGCTGGGGGAGCCAGTCACTCCAGACAGGGCAGCTGCCCCGCCCTCCAGTGCCCCCGGGGGGAAGGGCAAATGGAGAGATGCCCCAGGGATGTGGCAGCTTGGGCTCCACGCTGTCAGGGTGGCTGGGGCAGGGGCCCCGCGGGACCCACTCCCATGCAGCCCCCTCCTTTGCCTCACTGGCTTTTACTGCTGGTGACTCACTCAGAACCTGTTTTCCCCAAGTCCAAGGGTCTGGGCCAGCTGGTGCTGGGAGATACCAGGGCGGGGGACAAGGGCTGCTCCCCACCTCCCCTTATCGGTTCATCTGCCTCAAGAATCTGCATGTTTGCTCTGTGCTGGGCCCGCTGGCCGCAGCTGAGAGAAGGCCCCACCCTCCTCTCCAGGGCAGCCAGCCCCTCTCCACCTTGCTGGGCAGAGGAATGTCCCAGGCACCCTCCCCGGCACCCCACGGGCCACCCTCCTAGCCCAGCCCCACCGGCCTGCAGACCCGGCATGCTGCCCCCTCAGGCGGGGCCCCTCGCACTTTCCCTGCTGGGCAGCCTGCCCCAGCCCCTCTTCACCTCCTAGCACCACACAGCGGGGCCTTGGCCCTTCCAGGAAGGGGCTGCTGCCTGCCCTGCCCGTGAGTGGGGAAGGCCCAGGCCCAGGCCCCTGGCCCTGCCATCTCAGGGCTCCCCCTAGGAGCAGGTCCCACCTGGCCTGGCTTGTGAATGACTCCAATGGGAGCTGACAGGCACAGAACAAGTGCTGGTGCCAAATGCCCTGCCAGCAGCAGCACCCTGGGGGAAGGGCGCTCCCTCTCCTAGGTGCCATTTGGCCCTCAGCCTCTCTGCGGGGCGGCCACGCATGGCCCAGATGCCCAGCCCTCTCAGGACTCCACAGGGAGCCCTGAGCAGCGGGGCATGGCCATTGGTCTCCAGCTGTGGCCCATAGCTGATGGGTGTTATCCCGCCCCCCACAATGCCCCTGGCTGGCTGGGCAGAATGCCCTGCAGCGCGGGACTGGACCCTCGCATGCCGCACACCACGACACTGCCCACCCGCTCTCTGGTGGCAGGGAGTTCCCCAGGCCAACCGGCGCTGGGCAGAAGGTCTGAGTCCCCTGCCACAGCCCAGGGTCCTCGCCGGGCCTGTCCCAGCCATCCCCACCACAGGCAGCGATGCGGGCACCTGGCTCCGGTCTGCTCCAGGCCCAGCTCTGGATGCCAGGCTCTGGGACTGCTCCCTCTCACTACCCATCCTGATCTGAGTGGGCGGCTGCCACCTGTCGCTATGGCGATGGCCTGGGCCGGGGGCAGCCAGCCCTGCCCCCCCAGGAGACTTGGCCCCACCCTACATGTAGCCATGTGGATGCCAGCTGGGGTGCAAGGTGCCCAGGTACAGAGCTGCCAGGCCTGGAGGGATTTCTATCCCCCCCCTCCCCCGCCTTGGGCACCTCTCACGCCCCCCTCCCCCCATGATGGCATGTGCCTGGCCTCCCCCGCTGCCTTGCCCAGGCCCTGCTTCCTGAGCGGCAGGCAGCAGCTTGCCCTGCAGGGCCCGTGTCCTCGGGCTTGTCCCCAGCTGGGTCCGGCCCCGGACTCCTGTCACCCGCAGCAACCCGGCGAAGACGCTGCGTGATGCCCCCCGCGCTGCCTGGTTCCCCGCCAGCCGCTCAGGGGCGCCCCAGGCCCTCAAGGGGGCGCCAGGCTGCCAACTGTGTCCTGTCCCTGGCTGCCTCTGGCGCTGCAGTGACACCTGCTGGCTACAGCTGGGACTGGCAGAGCAGCCACAGGGGCCTTCACTCTCCCACTGCCCCCTGCCTGGTGTGGGCCTGGGCTGGGTTTGCTCCCTTGCCAGTAGCCGATGGGGTCTGAGCCCCCGTCCCTGTACAGATGTGTGCCCTGTGCCTGGGCAGTGCGCCCCAGGGCAGGGAAGTGTGATCAGACGTCTGGGGGTTCCAGGTGCTAACCTGGGAGGAGCTGGGAATCCCGGTGGGGCCCAGCAAGCATCTTTCTGTCCTCGCAGCCTCTCGCCTGGGGGAGCCTGGCCAGTGGCTCAGCTGGAGTGAGCGTCCTGCCCTGTCGGGAGGGAGGCTGAGCCCGGGGAAAGGGGACTTGCCGGCAGGAATGGCAGAGAGGGGTGGGGAACGGGCCAGGCACTTGCAGGGGTCTCCAAGCACAGGGGTCCAGGCATGGCAGGGCGGCTCCAATCCAGTGGAGGGATCGCAGCCTGGGAGAGACTCAGATGCCGTGTCTGCGTGTGCAGGCCTGGCCGGGCCATTTGTCCCTCCCACCCAGCGTGCTTGGGCTGGGGGCCATGTGCAGACTGAGCCGGGGGCCACACGTTGGGGGATGAGGTGGGGAGGGGTGTCCTGGCTGGGTGTCAGGGTCTGTCCGGGTCCAGGAGAGCCCAGTTGCAGCGTGTGATTCCCTGGGCCCGGGGGGCTGGCGCTGCTGGGAGCCTCAGCGTGAGCACCGCCTGCCTGGGAGGGCATCAGGTGCAGCTGAGCTGGGGGCTGGGGCAGGAGCAGGGCTGCTGAGAGCCCAGGAGGCAGAACAGCCCCCCTCCCCCAGCCCTTTCCCCACCGGCTACTGTGAGCTGGAGTCAAACTGGTGCCCCAGGCTGGTCCCATTTCTCACTTCCCAGCCTCAGCCGCCCTCAGGAGCTGCCGCCCAGCCTGGGGGTGTCTGGGCTGCAGGAACAGCGGGGCAAGGGGCACAGGGCCCTGCTCCCGGGTGTGCTGGTGGCTGGGCGGGTGGCGCTGGGATGGGTGTTCATGGGGACAACCCCCCGAGAACTGGGTTTGTCAGATCCCTGCCCTGGCTTATCTGTGGCCCAGGGGAGGGGCGAGGGCCGAGAGGAACCTCTGCGGGGCAACGGTTCCTTCCCTGCCCCTTCCCTCTGCATCCCAGCTGCCCTTCCCCCAACGCACTGCACCCAGAAGAGCTCTCACCCCCTCACATTGCAGCCTTTGTCTGTGACCCACCCTGGGCCTGCCTCGGACTCCCCACCCCTCTGCTGACCGCGTCTGCCTCTCCAGCAAAACCCCTGCTGCAGCCGCCTCTGCTGGGCCCTTCCCAGCCTGGGAGAGGTGTCATGGCCAGAGAACCCCGGGGGCTGGTCTCCTGGTTCGGGAGGGGCAGGGGGTATTTGGGAGAGCCCCAGGGGGAGAGCCCTGTGCCAGCTCTGAATGCCCAGCCTGAGGCACCAGCTGGAGCCTGGGCTGATGGCCTGTCCTGCCTTTCCCTGCTGGAGTCCCCTGAGCTGGGTTCGAATCTCCTCCAGCTCACAACTGACATGAGCGTAGAGGCCTCAGCTGCAGTCCCAGGGCCTGGCTTGGAACGTCCCAACTTATCACCACATGGCTATTCATCACCAGCCATCTTCCTGCTCCCAGGGCAGGGCGGGGCTGGCAGGGGCTGCGGGTGGGCGGGAGGGGCACCGGCGGGGCTGGGGGGAGCCCAGGCCCGGGCTGGCAGGGGCTGTGGGGCGGGAGGGAGGGGCACCGGCGGGGCTGGAGGAGCCCAGGGCCGGGCTGGCAGGGGCTGCGGGGCGGGAGGGAGGGGCACCGGCGGGGCTGGGGGGAGCCCAGGGCCGGGCTGGCAGGGGCTGTGGGGCGGGAGGGAGGGGCACCGGCGGGGCTGGAGGAGCCCAGGGCTGGGCTGGCAGGGGCTGTGGGGCGGGAGGGAGGGGCACCGGCGGGGCTGGGGGGAGCCCAGGGCCGGGCTGGCAGGGGCTGCAGGCGGGCGGGAGGGGCACCGGCGGGGCTGGGGGAGCCCAGGGCCGGGCTGGCAGGGGCTGCGGGGCGGGAGGGAGGGGCACCGGCGGGGCTGAGGGGAGCCCAGGGCCGGGCTGGCAGGGGCTGCGGGGCAGGAGAGAGGGGCACTGGCGGGGCTGAGGGGAGCCCAGGGCCGGGCTGGCAGGGGCTGCGGGGCGGGAGGGAGGGGCACCGGCGGGGCTGGGGCAGCCCAGGGCCGGGCTGGCAGGGGCTGCGGGGCGGGAGGGAGGGGCACCGGCGGGGCTGGGGCAGCCCAGGGCTGGGCTGGCAGGGGCTGCGGGGCGGGAGGGAGGGGCACCGGCGGGGCTGGGGCAGCCCAGGGCCGGGCTGGCAGGGGCTGCGGGGCGGGAGGGAGGGGCACCGGCGGGGCTGAGGGGAGCCCAGGGCCGGGCTGGCAGGGGCTGCGGGGCGGGAGGGAGGGGCACCGGCGGGGCTGGGGCAGCCCAGGGCCGGGCTGGCAGGGGCTGCGGGGCGGGAGGGAGGGGCACCGGCGGGGCTGAGGGGAGCCCAGGGCTGGGCTGGCAGGGGCTGCGGGGCAGGAGGGAGGGGCACCGGCGGGGCTGAGGGGAGCCCAGGGCCGGGCTGGCAGGGGCTGCGGGGCGGGAGGGAGGGGCACCGGCGGGGCTGGGGCAGCCCAGGGCCGGGCTGGCAGGGGCTGCGGGGCGGGAGGGAGGGGCACCGGCGGGGCTGAGGGGAGCCCAGGGACTGGCACCATAATCACAAGACTGAGGAAGCAGCAGGCCATGTTCCCCTGGGGGCTGTAGTAGGGGTGATCCCTGGGATGGTGCCAGGGTCCTTGGGCAGAAGGGCTGTCCTGGGGGGAAAGGGGGCTCTATGGGAAGGCTTTTCACAAGGAGGCTCTGATCAGACCCAGGGAGTGGCTCAGCCTTAGCTGGCAGCACAGCCCCACACCATCCCCCGGGGGGCGCTCTCCCCTGCTCTAGAGGAGGCCAGTTGGGGCTGTGCAGGGCACCTGGCCTGGGAAGGAGGAAGGAGCCCGGGCTGCTGGGGGAGCAGCTGGAAAGCATCTCCAGAGTCAGACCCTCCACAGGGGCACTGGGTCTCCAGTTCTAACCCCCAGGCTAGCAGTGAGCACAGGCACCAGCCACCCCCTCGCTGGCCGGCCCCCTGGGGGGGGGGGGTGTGTGTGTGGAGACACTTTGCGGCGGGGGGTGTGTGTGTGGACACTTTGCAGAGTCTGCATTCACTGCACCGGCCCTGGAGAGCCCCATGTCCAGTCACATTGTGCAGCCCATCTCAGCCCGGCTCCAGGGCTCTCAGGGGGGTGATGCTGCAGAGGAGGGGCCACAAGAGGCAGCTAGGAGGCACTGGCTGGGCGAGAGATGGGAGCTCGGCACCTCTCTTCTCCCTGGGTCATGGAACATGAACAAGGGCACTAGGCTGACACTAAAAAGTGGGGAATGCAAGTTCACTGCACAAGCAAATACTTTTCCACATGTCTGATTGACCTGTGGAACTCCATGCCACATGAAGTTACTGAAGACAAGAACCATACACGCTCCAAAAAGGGTGGGACATTTCTGCAGCTCCAGGGCTCCCCAGAGGGGTTATACTAAATTCTGGCAGGACTGTTGTCCCTCCTGCTTCAGGGTTTGAGCCAATCTGCATGTGTGTGTGTGTGTGTGTGTGTGTGGGTGGGAAGATTCCCGCCATCTGCTCCTGGGGGGTCTCCTACAAGTTCCCCTGTGGTATCTGAGCTGGGTGCTGGCTCAGACAGGCAGGCCAGGGTCTGAGCCCATTGGAAGGCCTGTGATCCTCTGCCCCAGTGGAGTGAGCGAGCCGGGACAGGGCTGCTAGCCAGGCTGCCTCCCAAAGGAGCCCTGGCCAGTCACTGCTGGCTGCAGAGCAGGGGCTGTGGTGGGAGAAGGGCCAGGCTGGGCTTACAGGTTGGGGGCTCGCTCAGTGCACTCTGTGGGGCATGGGGAACCCCACACACGCAGCAGGAGGCAGCGGAGGCCTGGCTTCGCCATATGGGGCAGAGGGAGGGAGAGCCCCACAGCACAGCTTTGGCAGGAGGTTGGGGGGTGCTGCTGCCCCATGTACTGCCAGTTTGGCTCCCAGTCGTGTCCTGGGGCTGGGGAACACGCTAAGAAGCCCTGCCCCCACTCGGTTGTGTCCCCCCACGCTGCCCCCCCTTCTATTCCACCCCTACAGTCCGTGGTGCCCCAGGCTCTGCCCCAGGCCCTGGTCCCACCTCCCCCTCCCCCGGCTCTGCACTAACTCTGCCCCTGCCTGCAGCGCTGCAAGGACCGCCTGAACTCCCTGGCCATCTCGGTGATGAACCAGTGGCCGGGGGTGAAGCTGCGGGTGACCGAGGGCTGGGACGAAGACGGGCACCACTCGGAGGAGTCGCTGCACTACGAGGGCCGCGCCGTGGACATCACCACCTCGGACCGGGACCGCAACAAGTACGGCATGTTGGCCCGGCTGGCCGTGGAGGCCGGCTTCGACTGGGTCTACTACGAGTCCAAGGCCCACATCCACTGCTCCGTCAAGTCAGGTACGGCGGGGGCCCGAGCGGGGAGCCAAGGGCACCGTCTCCGCTGGCACCCCCCAACGCCCCGCCCCGCCCAGCGCCTCCCTTCCCCCACTCCATGGGCCAGCCTGCGCTCACCCACTGCATCCCAGAGCCGCCCTGCCCCGCCCCCACCTGCCCCCCCAGCTGTCCCATCTCTGCCTGCCCTGATCCCTGCCAGCCCCCTTATCCACCCCTGCCCCTTCCCCACCTCAGGCTCTGCCACATCCCCCCACTTGCTTCCTCCGTCCCATCTCAGAGCCCCACGGCACCTCCCCTGCCCCCACCCCTCCAGGAGTCTCCCCCTCCCAACTCCACTGCTTTCCCCCCATCCTGTGCAGGGGGATGAGTGGGGAGAGGGGAGGCAGGGGCTGGTTGCCATGGTGATAACAAGCCACTCAGGGCAGGGCTCAGACATGGCCTCTCCAAATGCCCAGTTTGGCAACGTCCACTCAGGGGGAAACTGGCCTGGACCATCGGGGGGGCGGGTGGGAGGGAGGGGCCCCAGCAGGGCTGGGGGAGCCCAGGGCTGGGGGAGCAGGGGCTGCGGTGGAGTGAGGGGCCCCGGCGGGGCTGGGGGAGCCCAGGGCCGGGGGAGCAGGGGCTGCGGGTGGAATGAGGGGCCCCAGCGGAGCTGGGGGAGCCAAGGGCTGGGGGAGCAGGGGCTGCGGGTGGAATGAGGGGCCCCAGCGGGGCTGGGGGAGCCAAGGGCTGGGGGAGCAGGGGCTGCGGGTGGAGTGAGGGGCCCCGGCAGGGCTGGGGGAGCCCAGAGCCGGGGGAGCAGGGGCTGTGGGTGGAGTGAGGGGCCCCGGCTGGCGGGGGCTGTGGGTGGAGTGAGGGGCCCCGGCGGGGCTGGGAGAGCCCAGGGCTGGGGGAGCAGGGGCTGGGGTGGAGTGAGGCCGGGGAGGCTGGGAGTGAGGGGCCCCGGCGGGGCTGGGGGAGCCCAGGGCCGGGGGAGCAGGGGCTGCGGGTGGAATGAGGGGCCCCAGCGGGGCTGGGGGAGCCCAGGGCCGGGGGAGCAGGGGCTTCGGGTGGAATGAGGGGCCCCAGCGGGGCTGGGGGAGCCAAGGGCTGGGGGAGCAGGGGCTGCGGGTGGAGTGAGGGGCCCCGGCAGGGCTGGGGAAGCCCAGAGCTGGGGGAGCAGGGGCTGTGGGTGGAGTGAGGGGCCCCGGCGGGGCTGGGGAAGCCCAGAGCTGGGGGAGCAGGGGCTGTGGGTGGAGTGAGGGGCCCCGGCTGGCAGGGGCTGCGGGTGGAGTGAGGGGCCCCGGCGGGGCTGGGAGAGCCCAGGGCTGGGGGAGCAGGGGCTGCGGGTGGAGTGAGGGGCCCCGGCGGGGCTGGGAGAGCCCAGGGCTGGGGGAGCAGGGGCTGCAGGTGGAGTGAGGGGCCCCGGCTGGCAGGGGCTGCGGGTGGAGTGAGGGGCCCCAGCGGGGCTGGGGGAGCCCAGGGCCGGGGGAGCAGGGGCTGCGGGTGGAATGAGGGGCCCCAGCGGGGCTGGGGGAGCCAAGGGCTGGGGGAGCAGGGGCTGCGGGTGGAGTGAGGGGCCCCGGCAGGGCTGGGGAAGCCCAGAGCTGGGGGAGCAGGGGCTGCAGGTGGAGGGAGGGGCCCCGGCTGGCGGGGGCTGCGGGTGGGGAGCGAAGCGGACACAGGTCAGACTGTGTTTGGGGCTGAGGCCTCATCACTTGCGTTGGTGTTGCCTTGTGGCGAGTGCCCATCCCCAGACACAAGCACACGGGGCAGGGCCCCTGCTGGGTCACTGAGCCCAGCTCCCTGCTGTATGGGGCGCCAGGGCGGACCCGCGAAAGGGGAAAGTGTCCGCTGTGAGAGGGTGGAGGCTGGCCAGGAGCCAATCAGCCCAGGAGCCCGTCCCTGAGCGCCAGGCGGCCTGGGCACGGTGCGGCTGCCCCACATCCAGCAGGGACAGGCCCCAGGCCCGGCCAATGGTGCCCAGGGAGAAGGTGCCCCATGGGCAGTGCTGGATTCTGGGTGCAGTTCTGATTCCTCCCGGCAGAGGGCAGTGAGGTCCCCCATATAATCCCTCTCCCCCAGAGAACGGCCCCACAGCACCCAGTGCCCAGCTGGGCTCCCGCTGGGCGGCTCCGGCGGCAGGGACCAGCCACGCTGAGCCGGGCCGGGTCGGGCTTTGACCTCGGCGTCTTGTGCCCAGTAGCGTGATGCCAGGCACCCGAGGGGCTCTGGCTGCGGGGCAGGAAACATTTGCTAGGCCCCGGCTCCCCCTGTGCTGGCCATCCTGCTGCCTTAGCCCGGACCCATCCGCTGCACACGGTGCCCAGGAGCAGAGAGGGGCAGGCCCTGGAGAGTGGACACTGCCCGCCCCTGGCACTGCTGGAGCATGTGGTGCCTGGCCAGGACCAGGCCTGGGCCGGGAGGGGGGCTGCATCCCACCCTCAGTGCTGCGTGTCGGGGCAGCTGCCTGGCCATGTGGCATGTTCTGTGTATCATACCCACCCCCACTCGTCCCCACACCTGCCCTGCTTAGTCCACCCTGCCCCTCCCCTCCGCCCCAGTGAGCCCTGCTGCTCCAGTTGTTGGGTGTTATAATGGGGCGTGGAGGCTGTGCTGGGTGCTGGGGCTTCGGGGTGCAGGGTGTCAGCGTTACAATGGGGGAACGGGGGTCGCACTTTTGCTCTGACTGCTGGGTTGAAGCATGCCCCACCTGAGGCAGCCAGGGCTCAGTGCTGGGCTGTGTGTCTCTGTATAAACAGGCCCTATGCCGCACCCCAGAAGTGGCTGCATTGCCCGCCAGATGAGGGGTCACAGCAGCTGGGGTGGGCCCTGGGCCTGCAGGGTAACCGCCCTGTCTCTCTGTTTCCCTCTAGAGCATTCGGCGGCAGCAAAGACAGGCGGCTGCTTCCCCGCCCGGGCCCTGGCAACTCTGGAGAGCGGGGCCAGGACCCCTCTGTGGGCGCTGCGCCCCGGGCAGCGGGTGCTGGCCATGGACGAGCAGGGCCGGGCCACCTACAGCGACTTCCTGGCCTTCCTGGACAAGGAGGCCTCGGCCCTCACCACCTTCCACGTGATTGAGACCCAGGAGCCACCCCGGCGGCTGGCCCTGACCCCCACCCACCTGCTCTTCGTGGCGGAGAATGCCACAGCGCCCGCCGCCCACTTCCAGGCCACCTTCGCCAGCCACGTGCAGCCTGGCCACTATGTGCTGGTGGCAGCAGTGGGGACGAGCCTGCAGCCAGCCAGAGTGGTGCATGTCTCCACCCAGACAGACTTTGGGGCCTACGCCCCCCTCACCCGCCACGGGACCCTGGTGGTGGATGACGTGGTGGCCTCCTGCTTTGCCCTGGTGCAGGAGCAGCGGCTGGCCCAGCTGGCGTTCTGGCCGCTCCGGCTCTACCATGGCCTGGCGGGCGGGCCCAGGGCCCAGCCGGAGGGCGTGCACTGGTACTCGGGGCTGCTGTACCGCCTGGGCAGGCTGCTGCTGGCCCCCGAGAGCTTCCACCCGCTGGCCATGGCCCAGTTCGAGAGCTGAGGGCTGCCGGGGGAGGAGTGCCGCTCTGGGACACTGCAGGGGGCTGCGCCCAGCGCAGCTGCATGGGAAAAGGAGACACCAGCTCCTAGGCTGCCCGAGGAAGAGGGGCCCGCTGAGCCCGTGCAGGGCCCGGGCAGGGAGGCGGGGGCACATCCTGCCCTGGGCCTGGATCCTGTGGGCGGGCAGCACCATTCACAGACCCCTGTGGCTCCACTGGCCTGGGCCCTGGGAGGACCCAGCTCATGTCCCCGCTACTCTGGGAGGCTTGGCTCTGGGGGCGTGGAAGCCAGTCTCTGCCCTCTGCTGTCAGCATCAGGGCTGCTCCAGCTCCCCGCCAGCCTGGGCCCTGCCAGCCGGCTGGCCTAGGGCCCCCAGGGGCGTGCTGGAGGAGGGGCCCCGTGGGATCTACATGCTGCTATTTTTGCTGCACGAGTCGCTAATGAGCGTGTTCCAAGGAAGGCGGGAAAGGGGGAGGGGCCAGGTGGAGCACCCCAAGCTAGGAGGATGGGGGTGGGAGTTCTGCAGAGCCTGTGGGTGGAGGGCCCGGTGTATTGGGGAGCCCAGCCCTTCCCCAACACTGCCATGGTAGGGTGGGCGGCAGAGGAGAGATGCCCAGCCAGGCCAGGCCAGGCCACCACCTGCACCCCATAGGCTGGGCTGGGCTGGGCAGCCCCCCTGCTCCCCCCCCCCACCGGCAGGGCAGCCCCCATGCCAGATGGGAGCAAAGTCAAGGCTGAGAACAAGCCGGCCTGGGGCGGCCCTGCCCCCCACGTGGCTTCTGAGGCCGCTCAGCCGGGCCTGGGGGCCCTGGGGTATGAGCGAGCGGAGCGGAGGCTGTTCCCCCGTGTGCACCTGGCTCTGGGAGGGGGGCATTGGGGCTAGGCACGGATGGAGGAGACTGGGTGCCCCGCACAGCCCGGGAATGGTGCTGCTTCACCAGAGGTGAGCGGGGAAACCCCCCATTTAATAATAGAAGCAGCTCTGACACCACCCCCCATCTGCCATTGGCACCCACAAAGCCGGGTGCCCGGGCTCTGAACCTCCGGCCAGGCCCCTGCAGCCCCTGGGAAACGCCAGGGCTGCTCCTCTGATGCCAGGGGCCTTCCCCCGCCTGCTACAGGGACCCCGAGCCCTGGGACGTGTCCCCTCCTTATTTATTGCTCTGCTCGTGGCCCGCGGCCTGGCCCTGCGCCGCAGCCCAGGGGGGTATTTAAGGAGAGGGGTGAGGCTGTGGCTGGCGCACAGCACCTTGTGCAGTTTGTGTCACTGGAGGGAGGTTTCCCAGGGGGCAAGGCCAATAAAGCGATGGACTCACGGGTCTCCGCGCCTCTCTGTGCTTTCCAGCGGGGTCCCTGCCCCCACGTCCGCCAAGCAGCCTCCCGCCGGCAAAATGCAGCCAGCTCTGGAGAGAAGCACCGCGCGCTGGGAGAGCTCCGGGGGAGGCCGGGAGCGTGGCCGTGGGCTGGGCCACGCGTGGGAAGTGCTGGAGGGCCTGTAATGCTCACACGTGGCAGGGCAGGACCTAGCTCCTGTAGCAGATGGCACCTGCCGGGGCAGCCCTGGCACAGATTGCCCCTCCCGTCCTGCCCTGCTGTGCAGGGTGGGGGTGAAGCCGCTCTGGCAGTGCTCCCAAAGGACAGCAGGGGGTGCTGCCCTCCAGCAAATCTGCCAGGGTCAGGGGAGCCGAGCGCCAGGCCTGGGCCAGCTCTGCCAGGGGCTGGCACGATCTGGGGGGCGGGGGGCTGGCTGCGGCTCCCTCCCCCGGGAAGGCCAGGTCCCCCCTCCCGCGGCTGCCCCAGTGCGGGGACGGGCAGGGCTGTGGAGACATCGCCCGGAGGATCTGGGCTGGGGGCTCAAAGCAAGTTCGGGCTCCGGGGCATCCGGATACTGGCTAGCCTGGCGCCCCCGCTAGTCTCGCCTGGGGGTCCCCAGGGCTCTTAGGGGCCGCCTGAAGCCCTGGAGGGGGGGCACTGGCCGGGCTACCAGAGGGGCTTTGGGCACAACTCGCCTGTCTCCACCACCCACCTGGTCCTGGACCCCGACACTGACTCCCCCCCCAGCCTAAACCTGATGCTCAGCCATCACTGGGACTAAACCCCCAGCCCCGCGCTGCCTCCAGCCAACCCAGACCCCTTGGTCTGCAACACCCGCAAACTCTAGCGTCCCCTGAGTCGCAACACCCCCCAAATCCCCACCATCCCCCCACCTCTGCCTGAGCCCCCAAGTTCCCACCATCCCCCCACCTCCGCCTGAGCCCCCAAATCCCCACCATCCCCCCACCTCCGCCTGAGCCCCCAAGTTCCCACCATCCCCCCACCTCCGCCTGAGCCCCCAAGTTCCCAATGCCCCCAAACCTCCAACACTCCCCCCAAATCCCCTGAGCCCCCCCAACACCCCGAGTTTTCCACGCCACAAAATCCCCTGAACCTCCAACTCCTCCAAGACGCCCCTCCCCCATTGTTCTGCCTGGCACCAGCCTCCCCTCCCCTCCCGCACGCAGGGACCCCGCTGAGCCCCGCCCGGCCCAGCGCTGAGCGAGGCGGGGCCCAGCCCAGGCAGCGGCAGGACCCTCGTGTGGCGGTGGCTTCGCTAATTGAATTAGCTTCTTATTACCGAGCGGGACAAATTGGTCCCCAGGGCCCTGGGGTCAGGCGGCGGGAGGCGCTTTATGGAGCGAGGCTCCAGCCCGGGGCGGGAGACGCTGACCAAGCTGCCCCTGGGGAGCCCGGGGCCTGGCTCTGCGCGGCAGCTGGCGCGGGCTCCTCACGCCGGGCCCCGCCCAATAAATCACAGCTCCGGCCAGGGCAGGAGACCGCGGGGCCTGTCCCCTGTGGGTGCCGCAAGGCAGGGCCGGGATGTCCCAGGAAGCAGGGGATGGGGCAGGCTGGAGGCAGGGGATGGGGCAGGGCCGGGCTGTCCCAGGCGGGGCAGGGGATGGGGCAGGGCCAGGATGTCCCGGGGGCAGGGGATGGGGCAGGGCCGGGCTGTCCCAGGCGGGGCAGGGGATGGGGCAGGGCCGGGCTGTCCCAGGCGGGGCAGGGGATGGGGCAGGGCCGGGATGTCCCAGGGGGCAGGGGATGGGGCAGGGCCGGGCTGTCCCAGGCGGGGCAGGGGATGGGGCAGGGCCGGGATGCCCCAGGGGGCAGGGGATGGGGCAGGGCCGGGATGTCCCAGGAAGCAGGGGATGGGGCAGGCTGGAGGCAGGGGATGGGGCAGGGCCGGGATGTCCCGGGGGCAGGGGATGGGGCAGGGCCGGGCTGTCCCAGGCGGGGCAGGGGATGGGGCAGGGCCAGGATGTCCCGGGGGCAGGGGATGGGGCAGGGCCGGGCTGTCCCAGGCGAGGCAGGGGATGGGGCAGGGCCGGGCTGTCCCAGGCGGGGCAGGGGATGGGGCAGGGCCGGGATGTCCCAGGTGGGGCAGGGGATGGGGCAGGGCCGGGATGTCTCGGGGGCAGGGGATGGGGCAGGGCCGGGCTGTCCCAGGCGGGGCAGGGGATGGGGCAGGGCCGGGCTGTCCCAGGCGGGGCAGGGGATGGGGCAGGGCCGGGATGTCCCAGGGGGCAGGGGATGGGGCAGGGCCGGGCTGTCCCAGGCGGGGCAGGGGATGGGGCAGGGCCGGGCTGTCCCAGGCGGGGCAGGGGATGGGGCAGGGCCGGGATGTCCCAGGGGGCAGGGGATGGGGCAGGGCCGGGCTGTCCCAGGTGAGGCAGGGGATGGGGCAGGCTGGAGGCAGGGGATGGGGCAGAGCCGGGATGTCCCAGGTGGGGCAGGGGATGGGGCAGGGCCAGGATGTCCCGGGGGCAGGGGATGGGGCAGGGCCGGGCTGTCCCAGGCGAGGCAGGGGATGGGGCAGGGCCGGGCTGTCCCAGGCGGGGCAGGGGATGGGGCAGGGCCGGGATGTCCCAGGGGGCAGGGGATGGGGCAGGCTGGAGGCAGGGGATGGGGCAGGACCGGGATGTCCCAGCCGGGGCAGGGGATGGGGCAGAGCCGGGCTGTCCCAGGCGGGGCAGGGGATGGGGCAGGGCCAGGATGTCCCGGGGGCAGGGGATGGGGCAGGGCCGGGCTGTCCCAGGCGAGGCAGGGGATGGGGCAGGCTGGAGGCAGGGGATGGGGCAGGGCCGGGATGTCCCAGGTGGGGCAGGGGATGGGGCAGAGCCGGGCTGTCCCAGGTGGGGCAGGGGATGGGGCAGGGCCGGGCTGTCCCAGGCGGGGCAGGGGATGGGGCAGGGCCGGGATGTCCCAGGGGGCAGGGGATGGGGCAGGCTGGAGGCAGGGGATGGGGCAGGGCCGGGCTGTGCCAGGCGGGGCAGGGGATGGGGGCAGGGCCGGGATGTCCCAGGGGGCAGGGGATGGGGCAGGCTGGAGGCAGGGGATGGGGCAGGGGTCTGTCCCCTTACTCCGTTTGGACTCCATGGGGCCAGGGAGCCCTGCTCTTGGTGCCCTTGTGGCCCCGCCGCTAGGAGCCCCCGGCCGGCCCAGGGCAGGGGCCGCGTGAGGCAGGAGGAGGGTGGGGGCGGGTCCCTGGCACCCTGTGGGCAGGGAGCGGGGCACCTGGAAAGCGCCCGGGGGGACGCGGGACCCTCCCTTGTGGCCCGGCCCGGCCGGCGGGCGGGGTGATGGATGCGCCTGGCTGTGGGTGGCGGTTTATGGGCCCGGCACAATGGAGGCGTCTCCGCCAATTTGTCCTCGTTACCATGTGAATGGAGCGGGGGGAAGGGGCAGCAGGAGGTAGGGGCCCGGCCTCCCCGCTCCCATCTGGGGCAGCTGCAGGCGTCGCGGAGGGGGCGTCCCCGGCGGAGTCAGGGGCAGGGGCCGGTGGCCTCTCCCCCCCTGCGAAAGGGCGACACGCCCTGGAGATGTTAACAAGGGGCCTCGGTCCCGCCCCTCGGCCCGGGACAGTGTCCCCGCCGGGACTCCCGGGGCGCCCCGAGGGGCTTGGTATCTGCCAGGCGGCGGGGTCCCCGTGTACCTGCCGCGCGCTCCCGGGGCTGGGCTCAGAGTCGCCGCTGCCCGGATCCAGGGAGCGGCCGGGAGCCAGGCAGGGCCCCCCCGAAAACCGAGTCGCACCGGAGCCGGGAGCGGCAGGCAGGCCCGGCCCTGGGACTCAGCCCCCCAGCCCCGGCTGCTCGGCGCTGCGCCGGGCCCCACAGGGCGCATGAGGGCAGAGGGGCTGCGTGGGGTGCGGGTCTGTGTGACCGGCGGGGGAGTACCCGTGGGCATAGGGGGCAGGGGCTCTGTGGGGGGGGGGTGTCAAGGGCCCTGTGGCGGGAGGGCAGGGGCTCTGTGGGGGCGGGGGTGTCAAGGGCTCTGTGGGGGGGGGGTGTCAAGGGCCCTGTGGGGGGGAGCAGGGGCTCTGTGGGGGGGGAGTCAAGGGCCCTGTGGGGGGGGTGTCAAGGGCCTTGTGGCGGGGGGGCAGGGGTTCTGTGGGGGGGGGTGTCAAGGGCCCTGTGGCGGGAGGGCAGGGGCTCTGTGGGGGGGGGGTGTCAAGGGCCCTGTGGCGGGGGAGCAGGGGCTCTGTGGGGGGAGGTGTCAAGGGCCCTGTGGCGGAGGTGTCAAGGGCCTGTGGGGGAGGGCAGGGGCTCTGTGGGGGGGGGGTGTCAAGGGCCCTGTGGCGGGAGGGCAGGGGCTCTGTGGGGGCGGGGGTGTCAAGGGCCCTGTGGCGGGGGGGGCAGGGGCTCTGTGGGGGCGGGGGTGTCAAGGGCTCTGTGGGGGGGGGTGTCAAGGGCCTGTGGGGGCGGGGGGCAGGGGCTCTGTGGGGGGGGTGTCAAGGGCCCTGTGGCGGGGGGTCAAGGGCCTGTGGGGGGGGGTCAAGGGGCTCTGTGGGCGGGGGTGTCAAGGGCTCTGTGGGGGGGGGTGTCAAGGGCCCTGTGGCGGGGGAGCAGGGGCTCTGTGGGGGGGGGGTCAAGGGCCCTGTGGCGGGAGGGCAGGGGTTCTGTGGGGGGGGGGTGTCAAGGGCCCTGTGGCGGGAGGGCAGGGGCTCTGTGGGGTGGGGGGGTGTCAAGGGCCCTGTGGCGGGAGGGCAGGGGTCTGTGGGGGGGGGCGGGGGTGTCAAGGGCCCTGTGGCGGGGGGGGCAGGGGCTCTGTGGGGGGGGGGTGTCAAGGGCCCTGTGGCGGGAGGGCAGGGGCTCTGTGGGGGGGGGGTGTCAAGGGCCCTGTGGCGGGGGGGGCAGGGGCTCTGTGGGGGCGGGGGTGTCAAGGGCCCTGTGGCGGGAGGGCAGGGGCTCTGTGGGGGGGGGGTGTCAAGGGCTCTGTGGGGGGGGGTGTCAAGGGCCCTGTGGCGGGGGGGCAGGGGCTCTGTGGGGGGGGGTGTCAAGGGCCCTGTGGCGGGAGGGCAGGGGTTCTGTGGGGGGGGGTGTCAAGGGCCCTGTGGCGGGAGGGCAGGGGCTCTGTGGGGGGGGGGTGTCAAGGGCCCTGTGGCGGGGGGGCAGGGGCTCTGGTGGGGGGGGGGTGTCAAGGGCCCTGTGGCGGGGGGGCAGGGGCTCTGTGGGGGGGGTGTCAAGGGCCCTGTGGCGGGGGGGCAGGGGCTCTGTGGGGGCGGGGGGTGTCAAGGGCCCTGTGGCGGGAGGGCAGGGGCTCTGTGGGGGCGGGGGTGTCAAGGGCTCTGTGGGGGGGGTGTCAAGGGCCCTGTGGCGGGGGAGCAGGGGCTCTGTGGGGGGGGTGTCAAGGGCCCTGTGGCGGGGGGGGCAGGGGCTCTGTGGGGGGGGGGTGTCAAGGGCCCTGTGGCGGGGAGGGCAGGGGCTCTGTGGGGGGGGGGTCAGGGCTGGGGGAGGGAGGGGTGTCTGTGGGGGGGGGTGTCAAGGGCCCTGTGGCGGGAGGAGGGCAGGGGTTCTGTGGGGGGGGTGTCAAGGGCCCTGTGGCGGGAGGGCAGGGGTTCTGTGGGGGGGGGTGTCAAGGGCCCTGTGGCGGGAGGGCAGGGGTTCTGTGGGGGCGGGGGTGTCAAGGGCCCTGTGGCGGGAGGGCAGGGGCTCTGTGGGGGGGGGGGTGTCAAGGGCCCTGTGGCAGGGGGTGCAAGGGTCTGTGGGGGGGTGTCAAGGGCCCTGTGGCGGGGGGCAGGGGCTCTGTGGGGGGGGTGTCAAGGGCCCTGTGGCGGGGGAGCAGGGGCTCTGTGGGGGGGGGGTGTCAAGGGCCCTGTGGCGGGAGGGCAGGGGCTCTGTGGGGGCGGGGGTGTCAAGGGCCTCTGTGGGGGGGGGTGTCAAGGGCCCTGTGGCGGGGGGAGCAGGGGCTCTGTGGGGGGGGTGTCAAGGGCCCTGTGGCGGGGGGTGTCAAGGGCCCTGTGGCGGGGGGGGCAGGGGCTCTGTGGGGGGGGGGTGTCAAGGGCCCTGTGGCGGGAGGGCAGGGGCTCTGTGGGGGCGGGGGTGTCAAGGGCGGGGGGGGGGGTGTCAAGGGCCCTGTGGCGGGGGAGCAGGGGCTCTGTGGGGGGGGGTGTCAAGGGCCCTGTGGCGGAGGTGTCAAGGGCCCTGTGGCGGGAGGGCAGGGGCTCTGTGGGGGGGGGTGTCAAGGGCCCTGTGGCGGGAGGGCAGGGGCTTCTGTGGGGGCGGGGGTGTCAAGGGCCCTGTGGCGGGAGGGCAGGGGCTCTGTGGGGGCGGGGGGTGTCAAGGGCCCTGTGGGGCGGGAGGTGTCAAGGGCCCTGTGGCGGGGGAGCAGGGGCTCTGTGGGGGGGGTGTCAAGGGCCCTGTGGCGGGGGTGTCAAGGGCCCTGTGGCGGGAGGGCAGGGGCTCTGTGGGGCGGGGGTGTCAAGGGCTCTGTGGGGGGGGTGTCAAGGGCCCTGTGGCGGGGGAGCAGGGGCTCTGTGGGGGGGGGGGTCAAGGGCCCTGTGGCGGGAGGGCAGGGGCTTCTGTGGGGGCGGGGGTGTCAAGGGCCCTGTGGCGGGAGGGCAGGGGCTCTGTGGGGGCGGGGGTGTCAAGGGCCCTGTGGGCGGGGGTGTCAAGGGCCCTGTGGCGGGGGAGGGCAGGGGCTCTGTGGGGCGGGGGTGTCAAGGGCTCTGTGGGCGGGGGTGTCAAGGGCCCTGTGGCGGGGGGGGCAGGGGCTCTGTGGGGGCGGGGGTGTCAAGGGCCCTGTGGCGGGAGGGCAGGGGCTCTGTGGGGGCGGGGGTGTCAAGGGCTCTGGGGGGGGGTGTCAAGGGCCCTGTGGCGGGGGAGGCAGGGGCTCTGTGGGGGGGGGTGTCAAGGGCCTTGTGGCGGGAGGGCAGGGGTTCTGTGGGGGGGGTGTCAAGGGCCCTGTGGCGGGGGGGCAGGGGCTCTGTGGGGGGGGGTGTCAAGGGCCCTGTGGCGGGGGGGCAGGGGCTCTGTGGGGGGTCTGGGGCGGGGGAAGGTGCAGAGAAGGCAGCACAAAGCGCGGGCGCCGCTCATTGTAGTGAAATAGCAACAGATGCCTGAGGAGTCTGTCAGCCGGCGGGCCCCCCGGCCGCGCCATTGTGCGACTGGCGGGGGGGTCACTGGGAGGATCGCAGATGCCAGCCCGACACCGACACGTTCATTAGCCTAATTACTTCTCCAAGTGCGCCGGGCCCGGGGCGTCCCGGGCAGGACCTGCCATGCGCAGCGGGGGGAGCTAGGCGCTATTCCTGGCCCTGCCGGACCCATCGAGTGCGGTAACCCGCAGCCCCTGCTGCCCCCGCAGCCCTGCCGGTGCCCCCGCCCCGCCCCGCCCCGCCCCGCAGTCCCGGCGCACCGCGCTGAAAGCCCCGAGCTTCACTTCGGGCTGCTCGGGCCACACCAGGCAGCGCCCCCCGCCGCAGGGAAGGGGGCGGCCCCAACGCAGAGGCTCCCTCCGGCCCTTTGGATTGGGGCCGCCCCCTTCCCCCATGGCCGGGGGGCCGGCGCGTGTGCCTGGCGCTTCTGGCCCGGCCCGGTCCGGCCCGGCCCGGCCCGCCTGCGGCACGTTCCCGTGGAGCTAATGGGGCCTCGCGGGAGCCCGGGACAGTCGCGATCGACGGGCCGCGGGGAGCCGCCTCGGGGCGGGAGGCCGCTCGAGTTGCCCCCAGTCGCGCCGCGCCCCCCTCAGGCCGGGGCCGGAGGTAGGGCCTTGCAGCAGCCTCGCTGTGCTCGCCGCCCCGGGTTTGGCCCCTTCGCCCAGCCGCTGGGGCGGAGAGAGACTCCCCCTTCCCTGCAGGGTCCGGGGCTCCGAGGCAAAGCTGGGCCGCCAGCTGGCCTGTAGCGGGCAGTGGGGGGTGCACACGTGCTGCACACACACCCGAGCACCCTCATACCGGCACAGGAACACACTACACAGGCAGGGCTGGGCACACACTTGCATGGACACACCAGGACACCCCTTTCCCCCCAACAGGCCAAGAGCTCTGGTCAGCTACATGCCAAACCCTGGAAGCCCTAAAGTACCTGGCCCCAAATCCAGCCCCCCTGGGAACTCCCCTGCCCCACTATTTGCTCTCAGGCTCCCTGGACCGACCCCTCCCTGCCAGACTGGCTCTGCTCCCTTCCAGGTGCTTGTGGCTGGCAGTGCCCCACGGTGTTTGACTTGGGCTTGGCCCTGGCCCTCTGGGGCCCAGGCAGGGTGGGGCCTGTCCAGGTGCCCAGACATGCCTTGAGGGGCAGCTCTCCCCTCCCCAGTGAGTGCCCAGCTCCCCACCCCCGTGCCAGGAAGCAGCCATGCATGGGCCTGGCGGGCAGGAGTGTGTGGGCACATCCTCTTCCGTCCTGCCACAGGCCTGAGCTCCAGAGGGGCCCTGTCCAGAGGCCCCCCCCGCCCCCCGTCCCAAAGCACCAGACACTGGAATCACTCCCTCCTGCTCCTCGGATGCAGCCACTTCTGGGATGGAGCGAGGACCATGTGCAGGCCAAGGACTTAGGGGGCTGGTGAGCCGCTTGCCCTTCCCATGGCTTCCTTCCCTTTTGCCTCGCCCCCTCCCCAGCCTCCATCCGCTGGCTCCCTCTGCGTGGCGGCGCCAGGGAGCCCAGGGGCCGAGTTCACGCTTTGCACTCCTGGGTTGGCACCAGGTGCCGCCAGTCCAGGTGCACACAGGGCCTGCTCGGGGTCCAGCCTTTCCTGGTGCGACCCCGTCTCTGCCCCCCAGGGCCCCACCGAGTTATTGCCAGCTCCCAGTGCACACAGGGGAACCAAAGGAAGAGACGGGCTCCCTGCAAAGCTGCCCCCCTCCATCCTCAAAGACTCTCCAGCAGCCCCGCACTGACCTATCAGCCACCCGGCCCTTCACCAAGGGGCCTGCTCCCAGTGCTGCCCCTTAGTGCCCCCCACCAGACGGTGCTGGGTCTGCCCCAGCCCCACCATACGGGGCAACAGGGCTCCAGCGTCCTCTGCCAGGGCCTGTTCGCAGGAGCCTGCACTTGGCCTGGCTGCGGGGCCTTGTCTGGAGCCCAGCAATGCAGCCTGTGAGTGGCTCCGAGCGAGGCCTGCGGGCCCTGCCATTGCCTGCCCGCAGAGCTGGGGGCAGCTTGTCCCTGCAGTGCCCAGCAGCCCCAGCCCGGCCTCAGGCTGTGCCAGGCTACTGGGCTATTGTCTTGCCTTGCCCGGGGACCTCCCTGGGACCTGACCCCAGTGCTGGGTGCACATCCCCCAGGCCCTCAGCTAGTGGAGCGACTCCACCAGCTGGTAGCAATAATAGGCTGTTACCTTCTTATATGGACCGGTCACTAGTGAGAAGCGCAGACCACAGAAACCCAGGGGGCCACATGATAACTAGAGCAGTTACCATGGGACCCCTCTCAATTGCCACCAAGAGCCAGGGGAACCCCCCCGCAATGGGCTCAGCGGGAGGTTTGCTAAGGAACGTGAAGCGATTTCATGGTGACCTTCCCACAGACAGATCGGTGGGGGGGGAGGGTGGCCAATGGACTGCGGGTGGGGGTGGGGGAATAAAATCTAATCAGAGCCCTTTTCCTTAATCAATCATTCATCTTAATCAAACGCCCTCCCTCCTGCTCTAATAACTCAAGGCGTCAGGGACCCGGCAGCCGCAACAATGCGGCTAATGGAACAATTTATTTTCATAATGGTGCCGGCGGGGAGAGGGGGCGGCTGGGGGGCCCGGGCGCGCTGGGGGCAAGAGTTTCTAATTAGTGAATGAAATTTGATGTAAGGCTGGAGGAAGATGGATTCGCCGCTTGACAAGGGCCTTTCAGCTCATCATCGCTCCTGACAAGAGAGGTAAATTAAATTAGTTCTAATTCGTCACTAACCTCCTGGGAGTCACCCTGCCACCCAGGAAAGGTGGGGCCGGGCCTTAGAGGAACAGGCAGCTGAAGGACTGTAGCAAGGTGTGTGGGGCGAGATGGGGTCGGTAAACGCCGGGCAAGGGGAGGGGCTCTTTGCCAATGAGGGGTTGTTACACATTGTCAAGAAGACAATAATCCTGCTGATCAATGGCTACTTTGTCGGTTTGTCTAGGCTCCACCTGGCATCTCCTCACAGCTGCTGAGATGCAGCCAGCTCTGGGGTGGAGCAGCAGGCCCGTAACAGCACCACAGCTGGACTCGCTGGGAATCATGCAGCCCTGGACAGTGGGAAAGAGATGCGTTTCCAGCACAAAAGGGGTTGTGGGGCCTGGAGCAGCAGGTGGGTGCCAGTGCCAGGCTCATGCCCTGCTGTGGACATGTGGGAGGCCAGCGGGCAGCATCTGCTCTCAGGATTTGGGACGGGTGGCAGCTTCGCCCAGATCCCGGCCCAGCCGCCCATCCCATCCCAGGGATTTCATTTGGCTACTCTGTTCCCTGACAAAGGGTCCATAAAGACGTGGCCCCCGAGCGGCCCCTCACCTTGCTCTCCGAATGCAGGTGTCAGCTTAACGAGTCAAAGCCCTCACCTGATTCACTGGCCACTGCTCCTGTCAGAGAAAGCCGCCGGGTGGAGCGTGGATGGATGGACGGATGGACTCAGTGGCTTCGCTTGGCGCTGCTGGCCCAGGGGCCCACGGCTGCTTTGTTTATTCCCTTAGTGCCCGGCCAACAGGCCCCGGGTGCAGGGGAAGGTCGGTTCGGGGCCTCACACCTTCCCTGGAAGCTTGCTCCCACCTTCTCCCTCCCACACCCGGCCCTGATTTCCACCAGCCCCACCCACTCTGGTGCCTACACACTGGCCTTGCTGTCCCTGGGCTGGTGGGCCGCGGGTGGAGGGACCATGCGGCTGCCAGCACCAACCTCCTCACAGATCGCTCCTCACACACCCTGGGGAGGCTGGGCAGGGCTGTCATCCCTTTGCCAGGAGGGGAAACTGAGGCACTAAGTGCCTGGCCTGCGTTCACACAAGGAGTGACCCCGGGTCCTAGCCCTGGGCCGTTTTTCCTGCCTGGGTCTAGAGCCCAGTGTGATGGGGTCCCCATGCTGCAGTCTGGGGCCGTGGGACTGCTGGTGCCCCCAACTTTCCAGCCAAGGCTGCCTCTTGCAAGGCTCTGCTAGCAATTGGCAGTGGCCCCCTCCAGGCACAGTGATCACTCAGCATCAGGGCCCGCGCAGCCCTCCCCCCAGCCCGATTGCAGGACTGCCCCCAGAACCGCTCGCGAATCGCCCAAGAGACACCAGCCAGACCCCCCTCCCCCGCACCTCAGGACAACCTGCCTGGCACCGATCAGTTGTGCTAGCCAGCTGTGACGTAGTGGGGGGTACCTTGCTGGTTGCTATGCTGGGCAGTGGGCTGTGGGTGACCTCCGCTGACTGCTGTCTGCAGCACGGCCCAGCAGGGCAGGGGATGAGTCATTATGCAAAGGAGGCTCTGAACCGGTCCAACGAGTTATCCCCCAGGGAGCGGAACAATGGGAAGGAGGGGAGTGGAGCCCTGGCTGGGGGCAGGGCTGGAAGGAAGAGTTATTTTCTGTCTGGAATCATGGAGGAAGCAGCCTGAGCAAAGGGGGGCTGGGATTTAGGGGCCCAGTCTCCCCCACCCCAAGAGGAGCTGAGGCATCCTAGGCCTGGCCCTGTAACCAGATGACATCTGTGCTGTGCTGTATCCTGGAGAAGCAATAAACTCCCTCTACTCTACTGGCTGGTGGAGTCTGTTCGTGTCACTACGGGGGTGCAGGAGTCGAGGGACCCCGACACGTCATCACACCAGCTCAGCACCTCACCAGCGTGCCAGGAAAGACAAACAGGCCCATAAGTTATTGCAGGGGTGGGCAGCTCCGTGGGCCCTGGGCAAGGGGGGTTACCTGCTCCCCGAAGGGGCGGGGCCTTGGCTAGAAGGGGTGGGCAGGTATATTGCCCACAGTGGAGATGGTAAGTGACTGAGAGGTAAAAGGTCAGAGTTGTTACCAAAAGAAAATGACGAAGCGCACCGTGTAAACTCAGCGCTGTGAGCCTGGGCTCCCCTCGCCCAGTGGCCCCCCAGTGCCATTGTGCCACAAGCCTGGGCCCCCCCTTGCCCAGTGGCCTCCCAGTGCCTTTGCTGCAAGCCTGGGTCCCCCTCACCCAGTGGCCTCCCAGTGCCATTGCGCCACAAGCCTGGGCCCCTCGTCACCCAGCAGCCTCCCCAGCGCCATTGCTGCAAGCCTGGGCCCCCCTTGCCCAGCAGCCCTGTGGTAGCGTGTCGGGGTCCCCCCAATCCTGCACGCCCGTAGCAGCCAGAACAGACTCCACCAGCCAGTAGAACAGGGAGGCTACGTCTAGATTGGCATGATTTTCTGCAAATGCTTTTAACGGAAAAGTTTTTCCGTTAAAAGCATTTGCGGAAAAGAGAGTCTAGATTGGCACGGATGCTTTTGCGCAAAACCACTGTTTTGTGGAACAGCGTTGGTGCCAATCTAGACGCGGTTTTGCGCAAGAAAGCCCCAATTGCTGTTTTAGCCATCGGGGCTTTTTTGTGCAAAACACTTTTTAGCTGTCTACACTGGCCCTCTTGCGCAAATACATTTGCACAAGAGGGCTTTTGCCCGAACGGGAGCGTCATTGTATTTGCGCAAGAACACTGACGATCATACATTAGATCGTCAGTGTTCTTGCGCAAATTCAAGTGGCCAGTGTAGACAGCTGGCAAGTTTTTCCTCAAAAGCAGCTGCTTTTGCGGAAAAACTTGCCAGTCTAGATGCAGCCGGAGGGTTTATTGCTCCTCCAGGATACAGCCCAGCACAGACGTGATGTGGACATAAGGAGTCAGGCGCTGGCAGCTCTAGACCCTTTGGGGTCCCCAGCCCCCCCTGAACTTTCAGCACTCAGCTTAGTCTCTTCTAAGCTGAAAAAGACTGCCCCGCTCCCAGGCCCTGCCCCCCAGCCAGGTGCCGTCCCAACCTCCCTCCCTTTGTCTCTCCCCTGGAAGAGCCTTGTTATCTGCTCAGCCTGGGCCTAGGTGTCTGGGCCAATCCACATGTGGGGGAGTCAGTGGGAATCCCACAGCCCAGCGCAGGGGGACCTGGGTTACAGAGCAGACAGCCCCCCCACTACGGCACAGGTCCCCCCCAGCACCATCGCGCCATGAGCCTGGCCTCCCCTCGCCCAGCGGCCCCCCCAGTCCCATTGCACCGTCAGCCCCTTCTGCCACCAGAAGTTGCTGTACCACTCAGCCCGCCCAGCTGCCACCCTGGCTGGGGCAAAGCTGAAGCCCAAGGCAGTGGGGCTTTGGCCCAGTGTGACTGGGTGTTTGCCCTGCACGGGCCATTTAAGGGCAAATGCCAGCCCTGAGCAAGGGCTGCGAGCGGAGCCCCAGCTGAGGCAGTTCTGGCTAAGGAGGGCCCAGCTGGGGGCTGTATAAAGAAGGGCTCCTGGAGGGAGAGGGGGAACTGACGGCTGCTGGGGACAGAGAGCAGGAGGGACCTGACTGCCAGGGAAGTAAGAGGCTTCCTGGAGGTGGAGCAGGGCTCAGGCAGGCAGGGAGGGAGGGCACGCCTGGCCAAGCAAGCCCCTAGGCTGCAAGGCCTGAAGCTACTAGGGCTGTAGGGAGGCAGCCATGGTAGCCAGGGGCAGCAGGTCTGCACTCCTTTGCCAGGGCTGAGGGCCATGTCAGATGGCAGTGTCCCCCAAGGCAGGGGCTAGAGAGAGACTGGCTGTGGGTCACTGAGGCAAGGGGGGGAGAGGGGAACTGGGTGCCCCTTGGGAGGGGAGGACCCTGGAGTGTGCAGTTGGGTAAACAACACCCCCCGGAAGGGGGCCCGGACACGGCTGTGGGCCCTGCTGGGGGGCTGTGTCCTGAGAGGATGCTGGGGACAAAGGAACACGGGGAGACGCTAGCTGGAGGGAGGCATCCACCGAGTCCACAAGCTAATTCCCAGAGCAGCCAGCTGGAGGCACCATGGTGCTGAGTCTGCCCCCTTACGTCCAGGCTTTGGACTTGCTGAGGCTGGGGGGGAGGGCCAGACACCTGCTTTGGTGACCCCATTAAATGGGGTTGTGACCAGGGTTCCCTCTAAGCTGTGCCCTGGGGCAACTGCCCAGGAGAGATTTAGGTGCCAACCCAGCTGATCAGCAGAGCGCTCACTGCCGGCAGCCTGTGTGTCTACTGGTGGTGCACATCCCCCCAGGCCTCGGTGCACAGAACAACATTAATTCCACACATGGATGAAAAAATTAGAGGCCACGTTGGTTGAGACCCGCTTTGGGGTCCCTTTGGACCCACGGTTTGACAACCCCTGAGCCGTTCCCCCCCCCGTATGTATTGATGTTCATAGTGCACTGGCCCCAGGTGCCTTCTCGGTCCCCAGCCTGCAGCCTCCTTCATGCCAGTCACAGGACACGAGTTCCCGACTCCCTCTGCCACTGTCCAACCCCCTTAGCCAGCATGGGGGGGGGGGTCCCCGGGCCCCTCCCATGGCCTGTGCTACATGAGCTCTCTACAGAGGAGGAGCATGGGGGGGCGGAGGCTCCCCGAAGCTGCACAGTGTCGCACCCAGGAGCCCCGACATGCCGGCTGCGCCCCCCGCCAGCCTTTGTTCACTGCCTTGTGCAGCCAGGCCAGCTCCTAAGCACCCACTGTGCCCTGCCCTTCTGCCAGCCCTACCCCGGGCACTTCCCAGGCCTGGCCCTGGAGCCCCTGGTGTGGCCACACTCTCCCCCCCAGCAGTGGAAGCAGTTAATCAGAAACCAGAGAGGCCAGGCAATAAATGGTTGTTATCTCGCTAACGAGCTGACATTAGAGCCCAAGGTCCTGGGAGAAGCAGCTCTGTTCATGGATGCCCTGTGAATGGGCTCTCATTAAACCCGGCTGGGGGGGGGGTGCACTGCCAGTGGGGTAGGGGCTCAGAGGGCTGCCTTCCCCCCACATACCTGTCATCTTCCCACTCCTTGCAACGGCCTGGTGCCACCCTCCGCAGCTAACACAGAGCTGCACCTATGGGCTGCAGGACCATGGCCTGAGGGTTGCAGTGAGCCAGCAGGGCACTGGGCTGGGGGGAGAGGCACAGGGCTCTAGACAACACTAGGAAAGGGAGGCAAATATAAGACCCAGCCCAGTGTCCTCTCATCTGACATCCAGTGCCAGGTGCCCCAGAAGGAGGGAACACAACAGGGAATCATCACGTGACCCCTCCCCTGTCGCCCATTTCCAGCCCCTGACAAACAGAGGTAGGGGCACCATCCGTGCCCAGCCTGGCTAACAGCCATTGCTGGACCTGTCCGCCATGGATTTATCTAGCTCTTGTTTGAACCCTGTTAAAGTCCTGATCTTCACAACATCCTCTGGCAAGGAGTTCCACAGGTTTACACTGTGTTGCATGAAGAAATACTGCCTCTGGTTTGTTTTCAACCTGCTGCCTGTTAATTTCATTTGGTGACCCCTAGTTCTTGGGAAGGAGTGAATAGCACTTCCTAACCTACTTTATCCACTCTAGTCATGATTTTATAGACCTGTCATCTCGCCCCTTAGCGGTCTCTCTTTCAAGCTGAAAAGTCCCCATCCTATTAATCTCTCCTCACCCCGCAGCCATTCCAAGCCCCTCATCATTTTGTTGCCCGTTTCTGATCCTTTTCCAATTCTAATATAGAGCTTTTCTGAGAGAGGCAACCACATCTGCAGGCTGGATTCAAGCTGTGGGCTACCATGCTGTTATCCAGAGTAGTATGATATTTCCTCTCTTAAGACAGACATTTCTTGCTAGAAAGTACAGTGCAGTTGATTAGGCCGATAGTATCAGACAGGTGGGGGAGAAAGCAAAGGTGTTTGCTGCAGGTCACAGCCAACTTCTCTTCTCACCTCTGTGCTCCAAACTGGAGCCATTTCGCAAAATGACTCCCAGCCAAGGCACTGAGGAGACACTGGGGGTTTGCTCCCTCCCCCTGTGACCCATGAACTGGGTCTGTCAGATGTGATCCCACAGCTGCACCAAGTACTTTGTGCTCACTGCTGCGATGCAGCCACCTCTGGGGTGGGAACCAGCAGCTGTTTGGTCAGCCACACATGGACGAACCCAGATTGGATGGTGTAGTAGGGCCACTGATGTAGTAGGTTGGGATTTACGGTCATGGTGTCCCGACCGGTCTCCTGCTCTGTCCATGATGACAGCTGGAAGGCTGCATGCGTATGTGCTCAGTCGTGTGCTGTGCCGACTTGTGCTGTTAGGCAACAGAGCAGACCCCAAGAGAGTCCCCGAAGACCACAAACCAGATAAGGATCAAAGGCACCTGGCCAGGTTTATTGTTAAGCAAAGTACAGTCATAGCTGTCCGCAGACTCTACCCAACCACTACGCACATGTACCCCATAACAATGGACTCAGCTTAGTCAGTGGGAGGTCCCACTGCCCCCCAGCTGGACACAGACTGTCCCCCCCAGGACCCTCCTTTATATACAGGTACAAACAAGTTACACATCACTTCTGGCGTGTCAGGTTACCACACTCCGATGCTGCTTAGATACCACCCATCACCCTGTGCCTCGTGGTCTTCTTAGAACATCTCTATCCATCAGGCTGTCAGTTTAGACCCTTTCCTGAACACAGGTCTGTATCTGTGGGGAGTGGGTACCAAGGTCTTTTCTAATGAGCTGGTGATACCATCCTTCTGGACTGTGCATTCAACCTTGCCCAGTACCAATGACTGTTCTACACCTAGGCCTTGTACTGCAGAGTGTTTTTCTGCAGTACTGTCAGTACTGAGGCCTAATCAGCACAGAGCAGAGGGGAAGCATGACCTCTGGGCTCACCACACTCCTGTTCATGCAGTCCAGAGTCATGTTGGCTTTTTTTGCAACAGTGCCACACTGCTGACTCATCTTTAGCTTGTGGGCCACTCTGACCCCTCGATCCCTTTCTGCAGGACTCCTGCCTAGACAGTCGCTTCCCTTTCTGTGTGTGAGACACGGATTGTTCCTCCCTAAGGGTATGTCTACACTAGCCCCCTAGTTTGAACTAGGGAGGCTAATGTAGGCATTCGAACTTGCAAATGAAGCCCGGGATTTAAATATCCCGGGCTTCATTTGCATGTTTCCGGGCGGGCGCCATTTTTGAATCCCCTTAATTCGAACTGACTGCCTGCGGCTACACGCGGCAGTTAAAAGTTAATTCGAACTAAGTCCTTAGTTCGAATTAACTGTTACACCTCGTGGAATGAGGTGTAATAGTTAATTCGAACTAAGGACTTAGTTCGAATTAACTTTTAACTGCCGCGTGTAGCCGCGGGCAGTCAGTTCGGACTAGGGGGATTTAAAAATGGCGCCCGCCCGGGAACATGCAAATGAAGCCCGGGATATTTAAATCCCGGGCTTCATTTGCAAGTTCGAATGCCTACATTAGCCTCCCTAGTTCGAACTAGGGGGCTAGTGTAGACATACCCTAAGTGGCGCACTTGGCATTTGTCTTATTAAATTTCATCCTGTTTTCCTCAAGCCATTTCTCCAATTTCCCCAGATCAGTTTGAATTCTGCCCCTCTCCTCCAAAGCACTCGCCACCCCTCCCAGCTTGGGACCAGCTGCAAACGTGATCAGCCGCTCTGGGCCATCCGCTAATGCACTGCACAGAGTCAGCCCCAGGACTGACCGTGGGGACCCCATGTGTGCCCTTCCAGCATGACTGCGAACCACTGAGAGCTCCTCTCTGGGAGCGGTCATCCAGCCAGCTCTGCCCCCACCTCACAGCAGCCCCCTCTATATCCCTGCTTTGTTCATGTGGGGCCCTCCACCCTTGTGGGGTGAGACAGAACCAGGGGGCTGCGGCCCATTCCCAAGCCAGCCCCATCTCCACCCTGGCCTCCCCCCAGGACTGAAGCTGCAGGTGAGCCTGGTGCCCCAGATGCAAAGATTGTTTTTCACATCAACCACCAGCTGCTTGTCCTCAAGGTGCTCCAGGGCCCATCCCCAGGGCTGGCTCTGCCCTCTGTCAGACAGGCCCCACCCCCCGGGGAGCAGCTCCCACACATCCTGCTTCAGGTCCCCTGGCCGGGCAGCTCCCCAGGGCCTGCTGCTGGCTGGTGCTGTGCTGAGCCCTTGCCTGTCCTGCCTGGTTCCTTGCAGGCCCCTGCTTCACAACTGGGCCCAGTGGGGCAGGAGCTCCTGGGGGCCTCGGGGCTGCAGAGGGGCTTTGGGCAGGGAGGGGCAGGGCGCTGAGGTGGCACCAAGCACTTTGTCTCTCAGGGGCTTGGCTGGCCACTCTGGCTCACCCCCCTAGGGTCCAGCTGGTCCCCGTATGGGGGGGGAGGGGATTCTTCCCTCTGCCCAGCCTGGCAGGGACTTTGGAGTTTTGTCTCCTTCCACTGCAATGTGGGGAGCCGGTCGCTGGCCAGGATCATCTGGGGGTATCTGGTGTTGTCATTGCCTCGACATGGCGGGGGCCTTGGGCATGGCTGCCCCTCACTCCCTCCTCTGCTCCGCCTGTGGCACTGTGGGCTGCACTTCTGGGGGGGGGGTCTCATTTCGGTGGCTGGGTTCACCTGGGAGGCTGGGGTGGCAGGCTCAGTACATCTGGGGCGTGCAGGTACCCACAGGGCAGGGGCTGCAGGGGAGGGGCAGTAGGTGCCTACAGGGCAGGGGGCCGCAGGTACCCACAGGGCAGGGGGCTGCAGGGGAGGGGCCGCAGGTGCACACAGGGCAGGGGGCTGGGCATAGCAGGTGCTGCGGGCACTGACAGGGGCTGTCCGTAACCCCACAAGCGGGTCTCTGCCCAGCCGGGAGAACAGCAAGGGGGTGGGGAGGGCGCTGGCCCTGCCTGGTGAGAGCCTGGCTCGGAGCGAGGGGGGGGGGCTGGTTTCCCACCGCTCCCAGCTCGGCAGCGGTCACTTCTCAGCGCTTCATTTCCCCACCAGTCATCGCCGGCTGGCAGCTTATTTACCTTCCCCCCCGGGCCCCGGGCTTCCCAGGCTCCAAGGCAGGCGGGGCCCCGGCGCGCAGAGAGGCGGGGCCGCAGCCCCAAGCGGACCCCAGAAGCCCAGGGCCGGCCTGCGGCAGCGCGGCCCAGCGGGCTGGGAGCCAGAGGCGGCTCCCTCCGGGGCTCCCCCAGCTCCGTGCTGCCCTGGCCCGCGAGCGCCCCTTCTTGGCGCTGCTGGTCGTAGGGATCCCGGGCCGGGGGCTGGGCCCCGGAAGAGGGGACGTGCCCGCCTGCTCCCCGTGGGCCCCTCGGGCCAGGAGCGGGGGAACCGCCAGGAGCTGCTGGGAAACGACCCCGCGAGGCGCTGCCAGCTGCTGCCGCCCCCAGGGGCTGCCAAGGCGGCCTGGCGCATCTCTGCAGCCGGCTCCCCGCGCCCCCGGTAGAGCCCCGCACACCCGGGAGCCGCAGCCCCCCGCACTGCGGGCGGAGGGACGCGAGCTCCGGCTGCCCCGGCCGCTCACAGGCTCTGCCCTGGCTGTGCCCGGCGGGATGGACCTGGGGGGGGGGGGGTTAGCAGGAGACGGGCTCCAGCCCCTGGCTGCTCCTTGGGCCGGCCACTGCGCGTTCGGGGCCAGCTGCTGCCTCCCCCGCCCCCGACCGGCTCCCCCCCTCCCGGGCTAGGGACAGAGCCAATCAGACCCCGGCCGCCATAGTCCTGCTCGGATCTGATTAATGAGCCGCCGGCCCTGAACTCCGCCGCGTTAGCATCTGGCCGGGCCGGGCCGGGCCTGGCCCCACCCCTGTTGCCTTGTCGCGGGGGTCACCTCTCCGCGGCCCCCCGGCCCTTCCCCCGCCTGTCCCCGCGCCGAGGGCCGTCGGAGCGCTGCTCCGGGCCGGGCCGGGCCGGGCCGGGTGGGAGGAGGCGTGCCAGGGGCTGGCCTGGGGCCGGGTGGGGTTAGTTTGGATGCCCGGAGCACTTGCCGCCCGCGGCCGGTTTCTGCCCCAGCGCCTCTGGCTCCCAGGCCCCGGCCGCGGGAGGCTCCTGGGCCAGGCGCTCTTCACAGCCCCCAGCCAGCCAGCCCGGAGCTCACCGGCCCAGCCCGCGCCTCGCCCCTGCGGGCGGGCCTTGCCGGGGGTCCCGGCAGCCGGCGAAAGCGGAGCCCGGCCCCTGGAACGCCAAACCGCCCCGCTTCCAACCCGGGGCGGGAATGAAACGGCGCGGGGAGGAGTTCGCTGGGTTCTCCGTGGAGCGAGGGAACCAGGGGCGGCCTGTGCGTTTCTGGGCCCCGCCCGCGCCCCAACGCCAAGCAGGAGCCGGGGCGAGCCGAGGGGGCCCCTTGCAGCTGAGCTTGACGGGGCCGGGAGCGGGAGCTGCCGCTTACCCCCCACTTGGCGAGGGCAGCGCTGCCGGGGACGCGGGGCCAGTTCCGCCCGAGGGGCTGCGAAGCGAGAGTCTTTAGCTGCTGGGGGGAGCGGCCCGGGCTCCTGCCAGGAAAAGCCGCGTCCCGAGCAAAGGTCAGACCCGCCCGGCCTGGCCCCGGGAGCGCGCTCGGGGCAGTTTGTGCGGGAAAAGCGGCACCGCGGGGGGCGCAGTTACACACGAGGCGCGGGGGAGACCGGGCAGGACCCGGCGCTGCAGCCGCAAGTCGCGGCGCCCTCGGTAGCGTCTCCTCGCGGGCCCTATCCTGGAGCCCGTCTCGCTGGCGAGGAGCGGGGGCAGCGGGGCCCGGGGGACGCCGGGGCTCCGCCCGCCGGACGCTCCGGCACCGGAGCCGCCCGCCTGTGCTAGGCGAGCACGTGGGAAGCTCGGCTCCGGCGCTCGTGCTAAGCGGGAGGCGGGTGGGGGTGGGGCTCGCTGGGCCACCTGCCCGGCCCGAGCACCCCGCGTGGAGACCGGCACCGACCCGCTCTCGCCTCGGGCCTGCCCGCACTGCCCGGGAAATGGAGTGTGGCCGTGCCGCCGGGCCACGCCCAGACCCCCCTCCCCCCAGTGCTGCCGCAGCCCCAGCCCCGCCAGCCCCTCGCTGCGAGGGGGTGTCCGCCGCCTGGCCGGGCAGTAGCACCGCCAATAACGCATCTCACAGCCGCGGGGGGCGGGGCAGGACCAGGGCTGGGGTGACCTGCCCACGCTGGGGGGGCTACTTGACAGTTCGCTGCTCATTTGTCTCCCTTTGCAGCGCAGCTCAGAGCCAGCTCTCTCCCCCCCCCCCCATCACAACGGAGTTAGCGCCCTCCAGTCCCGGCGATCGGCCGGTCTGTCCCTCGCCTCTGGTCCGGTCCCTTCGGTTCGCGCGCCACGAGGGCTGAACTCCAGTTCACACTGCGCCCGGATTCGGACTGAAAATCCGCTCAATTCGTTTTGCATTTAAAGATGTGGTGTGGCTGGCCTGTCTCTCCCCTGCCTGCCCCGCCTCCCCCCGGCAGCCCCCACCCCCTGGCCCGGGGCCTGCCCCACACCCCTCGGCAGTCCCGGGGGATCCTGGCGTTGGCGTAAAAGGGGGGGGGGTCAGGCTCCGAGTCCGCCTCCCCGTTTATATTTCACCTGCCCAGGATCTGCTTTGGCACGGCCAGATCACGTTTCGGTCCGTTTCCCCCTCCCCCACTGGGCGCCCCACCCCCGTTTGGCTCCGATCCGACCCGCAAAGAGGGAGGGGCCCAAGGCCTGGGGGCAGCAGCGGCCCGGGGGAGCCAATGAGCAGCCAGGAGCAAAGGGGCAGGTGGAGGGAGTTTCACCCCAGGCACGCGGGGCCGAGGCTGGCAGGAGGGGGCCTGGGGAAGGAGCCAGAGCAGGAGGGGCTCAGAGAGGGAGGGGACAGCGAAGAAGCCACCAGCCGCTCCAAACTTTCCTGCGCCCAGGCGCCCATTCCAGCCGCAGGCGGGCGGCGGATCCGCTCCAGGCTGGGGGTGAGGGCGCCCCGGGCCGGGAGCCCTGCTGAAGGGAGCCGCTGGGCCCTGGGAGGAGGCTGGGGCGCTCCTGCCTGCGGGAGAGCAGCGAGACTGCGGGCTTGGGCTGGCGGGGCCCCCTCGCGTCTCTCCCGGGTGCGCAGGGGGCCGGGCCTCGCAGAGCCCCATGGAGAAGTCCAAGAACTTTCGGATCGACGCCCTCCTGGCTCAGCAGCCGCCTCGGCCCATGCCCAGCGGCTCCCCGCAGGGCCTGAGCCCCCAGAGCTCCGCGGGGAGCCCCGGCTCCTGCGCCCGCACCGAGACGCCCTCTCCCCGTGCGCCCCAGGTCCCGGGCCCCCTGCCTCCACCGGGATTCATCCCCAAGCCCGGCCTGCTGCATTTGGCCCCTCCCGGACTGAGCGCCCTGCCGGCCATGTACCCGCCCCCGCTGTACTCGATCGGGGCGCTGGGGGGCCAGCCCCCGGCCTTCCCTTATCCCGGCTTCGCCCACCTGCCTCAGCCCGGCCCAGAGCACCTGAAGGCCGCGGCCGTGGCTGGCTCGTTCCCGCTGGAGCACTGGATCCGCGCCGGAATGGTGGTGCCCCGGCTCTCGGACCTGCACGGTGAGTAACAGCCCCCAAGGGGCCCGGAGCGCGGCGCCCAGAAGCCCTCGAGGGAGCGAACGCCCAGGGCGCCTGCCGCAGGGGGGCCGGATCCCTTTGGGAAAGATCCCCCCCAGTGGGCGTCTGCTCCGGGCTCCCCTGTTCTGGCTCGCTGGGACCAGGCGGGACAAGACACACGGGGAAGGGGGGGCAGGACGTGGGGAGACCCGGTCACCGCCAGCCCCGAGCGCAGGGCTGCCTCTCTCCGGAGGCTCCCACAGCGCCCGGCCCAGCCCCCTCGCTGCCCCGTCCAGCCTGCCCAGGGGTCCGGGCGCCTGGCGCCGCTCTGGCCGCGGATGCCTGGGCCCAGGACGCCGGGAGAGTGGCAAGTTTTGTAGCCGGATCCGTGGGGTTGCGTGTCGGCGGCTCCCGGTTCGGGGCTTCTTCCCAGGGTCCGCGCGTCTAGGACACCGAGGCCCCATCTGCGCCGCAAGCCTGGAGAGGCGACGGGCGGCAGCTCGGAACACTGAGCCTGGCTAGCCCCGAGGCGGGCCATTGGGCCCGGGCCAGACCCCTGCACCGCCGGGCCTTTGCGCAGCGCCAGGCAACCTGGCTCGGCGCCTCCCCCCCCCCCGCGGGGTCCCGCCACCCAGGTGGGGCCCTGCCCCAGCACTGCCCGGAGCTTGGCCGCTCCCCGCAGTAAAGCGGCATTTCGCGGCTCCGGCGCCCTGGCAGCGAGACCTTTGGCTCAAAGGGGGCTGCGGGTCAAGCCTTTGCTCCGGAGTTTGCAACGTCCGTGTAAACTAGCTCTCAGATCACCACTGAGCCCAGTGCAGCTACGGGGGGGAGCGTCGCCCCGCCCCGCCTCCAGCAGCGCCCAGGCGGGTCCCGCCCCTAGGGTTCATCGCTGGGACCTCTGCCGCCCCTGGGGCAATTCGCCCATGGACAGAGCTGGCGAGAGGGTGGAGGGATAGACAGGGAGTGTGGGGTTACAGAGACTAGATTCCATCTCTCCACACATCCCGTCTGTCTGTCTGCCTGCCTGCCTGCCTGCCTGCCTATCTATCTATCTCCACACACCCCTTCTATCTATCCCCATACACCCCCTCTATCTATCTATCTATCTATCCCCACACACCCCTTCTATCTATCCCCATACACCCCTTCTATCTATCTATCTATCTATCTATCCCCACACACCCCTTCTATCTATCTATCTATCTATCCCCATACACACCCTCTATCTATCTATCTGTCGCCACACACCCCCTCTATCTATCTCCACACACCCCCTCTATCTATCTCCACACACCCCTTCTATCTATCCCCATACACCCCTTCTATCTATCTATCTATCTATCTATCCCCACACACCCCTTCTATCTATCTATCTATCTATCTATCCCCATACACACCCTCTATCTATCTATCTGTCACCACACACCCCCTCTATCTATCTCCACACACCTCTTCTATCTATCTATTCCCATACACCCTCTATCTATCTATCCCCACACACCCCCTCTATCTATCTATCTATCTATCCCCACACACCCCTTCTATCTATCCCCATACACCCTCTATCTATCTATCCCCACACAGCCCTTCTATCTATCTATCCCCATACACCCTCTATCTATCTATCCCCATACACCCCCTCTACCTATCTATCTATCTATCCCCACACACCCCTCTATCTATCTATCTATCTATCTATCTATCCATCCCCACACACACCCTCTATCTATCTATCTATCCCCACACACACCCTCTATCTATCTATCTATCTATCCCCATACACCCCCTCTATCTATCTATCTATCCCCACACACACCCTCTATCTATCTATCTATCTATCTATCTATCTATCTATCCCCACACACCCCTTCTATCTATCTATCTATCTATCCCCACACACCCCTTCTATCTATCTATCTATCTATCCCCACACACACCCTCTATCTATCTATCTATCCCCACACACCCCTCTATCTATCTATCTATCTATCTATCCCCACACACCCATCTATCTATCTATCTATCTATCCCCACACACCCCCTCTGTCTGTCTGTCTGTCTGACCACTCTCGCGCCGCGTTGCTCAGACTGGGGGTCTGCCTTGGGAGGCTGCCCCCCCGCAGCGCCGCTGGGCTGAGCCAGGGGCCTGTTAGCTTGGCCGGAAGCCTCGGGCCCGGCTACGCCCTAGCTCGCTGAGCGGCGCTTGGGTTACAGCGGGCGCCCGACCCCCTTTCACTGTCCCGGTCCCCGTGAGCTGATTTCACTGCGCTCGGCCGGGCCAGGGCCCGTGGGAGTGAGGGGCCAGCCAGCCCGACGCGGCAGCGGCCCGGGCCCAGGGAGCGGGACCTGGCGCGGGGCCTTTGGGGGGCTGCCGCCTCCCGAGGCGCCCCCTGGCAGGCACTGGCCCGGCTGGAAGGAGCTGCGAAGGGGCCCGCTCCGCTGCTCTCCGGGCGGCGGGAAGGTGCGGGCGCTAAGCGCGTGTCAAAGCTCGGCCCGCGGGCCGGCCCGGGACAGGATCGCGGCTTATGGGGGAGGGGCGAGCCACACAGGCTGCGGAGCAGGCCGGGGTGGGGGTCAGGCTCGAGGCCAGACCCCAAACCTCTGCGCTCCGCGGGAATCTTCCCATTGACTCGCTGGGGGGCGAGGCTGGGTGCCCCCCCCAGTCTTCCTCCTGCGCCGCACGGGCCTTCGGGGGCAGTGAGGGGCCGCGGGCTTTGCTTTCCAGGCAGCTCCGGTGGGGCCCTCGAATCTCACAGCGCCCCAGAGGGCGGGGAGGGACCGGCTCCCGGACCGACTGGTTAACGCCACCTGGTTCGGGGGCTCCGCTGGGCGCCCCCCGCCAGGAGCGGCGAGGCGCACAGCGACCGAAGGACACCGAGTTCCGCTTCGCAGGCTGCTGCCCGCCCGCGGGTTTGCAGCGCGACTGGTCCGCTAGACTGGCCAATTATAACAGTCACCAGCTGAAACGAGCAGGGGGCAGAAGCTAGTCATGGCAGGAAGGACTGACAGACAGGCAGGGACGGACCGAGGCGCGGACGGACAGCCAGCCAGAGGCGCGGACAGACAGGCGCGCAGTGGATGGGGCAGGGAGCGTATTCCGCAGGGAAATCGCGCCAGCAAATTCGCGCCTCGGAGTTTCTGTTGCCGGGAGCGGCGCGTTTCTTGCAATCAACGAACCGTCCCGCCGGCCGCGGGGACCCGCCCTGCTGGGTGGGGACGGGCCGAGCCTGGCTTCCGGGCCACCTTGTGCCTGCCGGGGAAAGGGGTCCCGGTGTATCCGCACGGCGAAGGGCGGCAAGGGGCTTCGAAAGCCGCCCGCCCGGAGCCCCGGGCAGAGTCCCGACTTGCAGCCGCAGGCTCGGGACCGGCCCGCCCTCGGGGAGACAGGGGGCCCGTTTTGCAGCCCAGAATCGAAACCCTTTTCCCTGCAGTTCCCCATTGCCCGGCGACCGCACCCAGCCGACCCGCAGGGCAGAGCAGAAGCTGCCAGTCCCGGGGTTCCAGCCCCCCAAGCCTCCCGCGTGCCCGCCGGGATCTGAGAACAGCTGCCCCAGGCCGCCCGGCCCGCTCCGGAGTCGGCTCGAAGTGACCAAGTCCGGCAAAGCCCCTCTTCCCGGTTAACCGCCGAAACGCAGGGGACGCGCTACCCGGCGCCCGACAGCCAAAGGCGGCTCCGTGTGAACGGCCCAGAAGTGCGGTAGCAGCTTCCCCCGCCAAGCTGGAGGGGGAGGGGCGTTTCCCGCAGCAGAGGGGCGCGAACCGACCTGCCCGCATCCCCGGCACTTGGCTGCGCGCGAAACCTGCCTCAGGGAGAGCCAGAGACCCGCGCCCCGGACCGTCCCCAGGCGGCCGGGCCGGTGTGAACCGGGCGTGTCCGTGCGGGACAGACCGAGACAAGGACGGTTCGCTTCGCGCCCGGGGAGCGAGGCTGGAAAGTGGTTTGGCAGAGCAGGAGGCTTGGGGGGACGGTCCGGGGCGCGGGTCTCTGGCTCTCCCTGAGCTGCCACCGCACTTCTGGGCCGTTCACACGGAGCCGCCTTTGGCTGTCGCGCGCCGGGCAGCGCGTCCCCTGCGTTTCGGCGGTTAACCGGGAAGAGGGCCGGGCCGGGCGGCCTGGGGCAGCTGTTCTCAGATCCCGGCGGGCACGCGCTAGACACGGAGGCCCTGGGCCGGGGGCCACTGCAGATGGGGGGGCGACCTGTGCATGCAGTGATGGGGGGGAGAAGAGAGTGCGAGCATGGGGGGGCAGACTCAGAGCAGAGGCTTCAGCAGTGTTACTGAGCATGCTCAGTACAAGCCAAGCACCAAATGAGCGGGAGGGGGACCAGCCCTGTCTGCCCCCCCATCATCTCTATCCAGGGGCTACTTGGGCACTGGAAAACTTTACTTGTGTGTCAGGTCGCCGGCAGGAGCACTGTATCCAATTCGTATAGAAAAGAAAGGAAATTCAATAAATAGGAGACCCACTCAGCTCTAAGACTAGCATAGTCTGACAGCTTGTGGCAAGTCACTACAGGGACCCTGGTTAGGTTTAACATTGTAATGTCTAGTCTTACTTTGTTACTAACTCTGGGCAGAGGAACAGCTAGCCGACTTCTAGGGATTCCCTAGAAGTTAGTCAGATAGGGAACGTGGGAAATAATATATGGGCAAGATCAGATGTGAAACAATCGTGCACAAAAAAATCCAATGTGTCTGTGAAAGGCGGACATATAAATAGTGGTAGTTTTCTAACATGCTTTTACACTAATGCTAGGAGTCTGTCTAATAAGATGGGTGAACTGGAGTACCTCATATCAAAGGAGGAAGTTGACATAATAGGCATCTCAGAAACATGGTGGAATGAGGACAATCAGTGGGACACTATCATACCGGGATATAAATTATATCGGAAAGACAAAACAGGTCGTGCGGGTGGCGGAGTGGTACTATATGTGAAGGATAATATAGAATCAAATGAAGTAAAAATCGTAAAGGAATCAAAATGTTCCATAGAATCATTATGGATAACAATTCATTCCTCTAATATGAATATGGCATTAGGAATATATTACCGACCACCTAACCAGGACAGTGATAGTGATGCTGAAATGATAAGGGAGATTAGAGAGGCTACCAAAATAAAAAACACAGTAATAATAGGAGATTTCAATTATCCCCATATTGATTGGGTGCATGTCACCTCAGGACGGGATTCAGAGATTAAATTTCTTGATGCCTTAAATGACTGCTTCTTGGAGCAGCTAGTATAGGAACCCACAAGGGGAGAGTCGATTCTCGACCTAGTCTTGACTGGAACGCAGGATCTGGTCCAAGAGGTAACTGTTACTGGACCGCTTGGAAATAGTGACCACAATATAATAACTTTTAATATTCCTGTGTTGGGAAGAACACCGCAGCGGTCAAACACTCTGGCATTTAATTTCAAAAAGGGGAATTACACTAAAATGAGGAAGCTAGTTAAACAGAAACTAAAAGGGAGAGTAATTAAACTAAAATCCCTGGAAGCTGCATGGGAACTGTTTAAAGACACCATACTAGAGGCCCAACTTAAATGTATACCCCAAATAAAAAAACACAGTAAGAGACCTAACAAAGAACCACCATGGCTAAACAGCCATGTTAAATAGGCAGTGAGAGAGAAAAGGGCAGCTTTTAAAAAGTGGAAGTCAAATCCTAGTGAGGAAAATAGAAAGGAACATAAACACTCCCAAATTAAGTGTCATAATGTAGTAAGAAAAGCCAAAAAAGAGTTTGAGGAACAGCTAGCCAAAAATTCAAAAAATGATAGTAAAATGTTTTTTAAATACATTAGAAGCAGGAAGCCCGCTAAAAAAGCAGTGGGGCCCTTGGATGATAAAGATATAAAAGGAGCGATCAAGGAAGACAGTGCCATTGCGGAGCGATTAAATGATTTCTTTGCTTCAGTCTTCACGGCTGAGGCTGTTACAGAGGTTCCTAAATCTGAGCCAGCCTTTTTAGGTGACAAATCTGAGGAACTCACTCAGATTGAAGTGACATTAGAGGAGGTTATGGAATTAATTGATAAGCTGAATAGTAACAAGTCTCCGGGACCAGACGGCATTCACCCAAGGGTTCTGAAAGAACTCAAATGTGAAATTGCGGAGTTATTAACAGTGGTTTGTAACCTATCCTTTAAATCCACTTTGGTACCAAATGACTGGAAGATGGCCAATATAACACCAATATTTAAAAAAGGCTCTAGAGGAGATCCTGGCAATTATAGACCGATAAGTTTAACATCAGTACCAGGCAAATTAGTAGAAACACTAGTAAAGAGTAAAATTGCAAGGCACATAGAAGAGCACGAATTGTTGGGCAAAAGTCAGCATGGTTTCTGCAGAGGGAAGTCGTGTCTAACTAATCTGTTAGAATTCTTTGAAGGGGTTAATAAACATGCGGACAAGGGGCACCCAGTGGATATAATATACCTAGATTTCCAGAAAGCCTTTGACACGGTCCCACACCAAAGGCTTTTACGTAAATTAGGTGGTCATGGGATAGGAGGAAAGGTCCTTTCATGGATCAAGAATTGGTTAAAAGACAGAAAACAAAGGGTGGGAATAAATGGTAAATTTTCACAATGGAGGAGGGTAACTAGTGGTGTTCCCCAGGGGTCAGTACTGGGACCAATCCTGTTCAACTTGTTCATCAATGATCTAGAAAATGAGGTAAGCAGTGAGGTGGCCAAGTTTGCAGATGACACAAAGTTGTTCAGGACAGTCAAAAGCAAAAGGGATTGTGAAGAACTACAAAAAGATCTCAGCAAACTGAGTGATTGGGCAGCAAAATGGCAAATGAAATTTAATGTGGGTAAGTGTAAGGTAATGCATGTTGGAAAAAATAACCCAAATTACACGTACTACATGATGGGGTCAAATTTAGCTACGACAGATCAGGAAAGGGATCTTGGAGTTATAGTGGATAGTTCTATGAAGACATCCACGCAGTGTGCAGCGGCAGTTAGTAAGGCAAATAGGATGTTAGGAATTATTAAAAAAGGGATAGATAATAAGACAAAAGATATCATACTTCCCCTATATAAAACTATGGTACGCCCACATGTCGAGTACTGCGTGCAGATGTGGTCTCCTCACCTCAAAAAAGATATATTGGCATTAGAAAAGGTTCAGAAAAGGGCGACTAAGATGATTAGGGGCTTGGAAAGGGTCCCATATGGGGAGAGGCTAGAGAGACTGGGACTTTTCAGTTTGGAAAAAAGGCGATTGAGGGGCGATATGATAGAGGTATATAAAATCATGAATGGTGTGGAGAAAGTGATTATAGAAAAATTATTTACCTTTTCCCATAATACAAGAACTAGGGGACACCAAATGAAATTGATGGGTAGTAGGTTCAAAACTAATAAAAGGAAATTTTTCTTCACACAGCGCACAGTCAACCTGTGGAACTCCTTGCCCGAGGAGGCTGTGAAGGCCAGGACTCTATTAGGGTTTAAAAAAGAGCTTGATAAATTTTTGCAGGTTAGGTCCATAAATGGCTATTAGCCAGGGATAAAGTATGGTGCCCTAGCCTTCATAACAAGGGCAGGAGATGGATGGCAGGAGATAAATCACTTGATCATTGTCTTCTGTTCTCCTTCTCTGGGGCACCTGGCATTGGCCACCGTCGGCAGATGGGATGCTGGGCTCGATGGACCTTTGGTCTGACCCAGTATGGCCATTCTTATGTTCTTATGTTCTTATGACTCCTGAGTGCGCTCTCTGCTCTGGGAGGGCAGTGGGGTCTAGTGGGTATAGCAGGGGGCAGATACATTTCCACTCTATATAAGAACATAAGAACGGCCAGACGGGGTCAGACCAAAATCCTTCCAGCCCAGTGTCCTGTCTGCCCACAGAGGCCAATGCCAGGGGCTTCAGATGGAATAAACAGAAGATTATGAGTCATCCTCTGTCGCCCATTCCCAGCTCCTGGCAAACGGAGACTAGGGACACCGGCCCTGCCCATCCTGGCTAACAGCCATTGATGGACCTGTCCTTGAACACAGCCCCAGCCTTAGGGCAAGGTGAGCGAGGCAGTTGCCTTGGGCTTGGAGCCTTCAGGGCCCCATGCTGCCCAGTGCCTGCCTGCCCAGCTGCTTGCTTGATGCCCTGGCTGGCAGCTGCTTGGCCACATGGTGCAGCCAACCACAACACGCTGCCTTGGGCCCCGCAAACTCTTTGGCCGGGCCTGCTTGAACGTGTTTTGTTCCTGTTGGACCCCTGTTATAGTTTGGGCCTTTCCACCATCCCCTGGCAGAGTTCCACAAGTTGACTGCGAAGAAATAATTTGTTTTGTGTGTTTTAAATCTGCTGCCTGTAAATGTAATTGGGTCGGCTTCTTGTGTTATGTTGTGTTATGTTGGGATATAAAATATATTGAAAGGATAGAGCAGGCCGGGTGGGTGGTGGAGTGGCACTGTATGTAAAAGATAATGTAGAATCAAATGAAATAAAAATATTAAGTGAATCAACATGTTCAATAGAATCGCTATGGATAGTAATTACATGCTCCAATAATAAGAAATTAGCAGTAGGGATATATTACCGACCACCTGACCAGGACAGCGATACTGACATTGAAATGCTGAGGGAGATTAGAGAGGCTACCAGAATGAAGAACTCTATAATAATGGGGGATTTTAATTATCCCCATATTGACTGGGTACGTCACCTCAGGAAGAGAAGCGGAGATAAAATTTCTCAATGGCCTAAATGACTGCTTCTTGGAGCAGCTGGTGCAGGAACCCACAAGGGGAGAGGCAATTCTCGATTCAGTCCTGAGTGGAGTGCAGGATCAGGTCCAGGAAATAACCGTTACAGCACCACTTGGGAATAGGGACCATAATATAATAACATTCAACATTCCTGTGGTGGGTAGAACACCTCAGCAGTCCAGCACCCTGACATTTAATTTCAAAAAGGGGAATCACACAAAAATGAGAAGGCTAGTTAAACAGAAATTAAAAGGCACAGTGACTAGAGCCAAATCCCTGCAAGCTGCATGGAAACTTTTTAAAGACACCATAATAGAGGCCCAAATTAAATGTATACCCCAAATTAAAAAACATAGCAAGAGACCTAAAAAAAGTGTCACCGTGGCTTAACAACCATGTAAAAGAAGCAGTGAGGGACAAAAAGGCATCTTTTAAGAAGTGGAAGTCCAATCCTAGTGAGATAAATAGAAAGGAACATAAACACTGTCAAATCAAGTGTAAAAATGTAATAAGAAAAGCAAAAAAAGATTTTGAGGAACAGCTAGCCAAAAACTCAAAAAGAAATAACAAAATGTTTTTTAAGTACATTAGAAGCAGGAAGCCTGCTAAAAAACCCGTGGGTCCCCTAGACGATCGAACTATAAAAGGCGCAATCAAGGACGATAAAGCCATTGCGGAGAAACTAAATGATTTCTTTGCTTCAGTCTTCACGGCTGAGGACGTTGGGGAGATTCCCAAATCTGCACCGTCCTTTGTGGGTGATGAATCTGAGGAACTGTCCCGGATTGAAGTGTCATTAGAGGAGGTTTTGGAACAAATAGAAAAACTTAATGTCAACAAATCTCCGGGACCGGATGGCATTCATCCAAGGGTTCTAAAAGAACTCAGATGGGAAATTGCTGAACTATTAACTGTGGTTTGTAACCTATCCCTTAAATCGGCTTCCGTACCTAATGACTGGAAGGTAGCCAATGTGACACCAATATTTAAAAAGGGCTCTAGAGGCGATCCAGGCAATTACAGACCGGTAAGTCTAACTTCAGTACCGGGCAAATTAGTCGAAACAATAGTAAAGAATAAAATTGTGAAGCATGTAGAAGAACATAATTTGTTGGACAAAAGTCAACATGGTTTCTGTAAAGGGAAATCCTGTCTTACTAATCTATTAGAGTTCTTTGAAGGGGTTAACAAACATGCGGACAAGGGGGACCCAGTAGATATAGTATACTTAGATTTTCAGAAAGCCTTTGACAAGGTCCCTCACCAAAGGCTCTTGCGTAAATTACATGGCCATGGGATAAGAGGGAAGGTCCTTTCTTGGATTGAGAACTGGTTAAAAGACAGGAAACAAAGGGTAGGAATAAATGGTAAATTTTCAGAATGGAGAGGGGTAACTAGTGGTGTCCCCCAAGGGTCAGTCCTAGGACCAATCCTGTTCAACTTATTCATAAATGATCTGGAGAAAGGGGTAAGCAGTGAGGTGGTAAAGTTTGCAGATGATACCAAACTGTTTAGGATAGTCAAGACAGAAGCAGACTGTGAGGGACTCCAAGAAGATCTCACCAAACTGAGTGATTGGGCAACAAAATGGCAAATGAAATTTAATGTGGATAAGTGTAAAGTAATGCACATCGGGAAAAATAACCCCAACTATACGTACAGTATGATGGGGGCTAATTTGGCTACGACAAATCAGGAAAGAGATCTTGGGAGTTATCGTGGACAGTTCTTTGAAAACTTCCACACAGTGTGCAGCGGCGGTCAAAAAGGCAAATAGGATGCTAGGAATTATTAAGAAAGGGATAGAAAATAAGACCCAGAATATCTTCCTGCCCCTGTATAAAACTATGGTACACCCACATCTTGAATACTGTGTACAGATGTGGTCTCCTCACCTCAAAAAAGATATTTTGGCCTTGGAAAGGGTTCAGAAAAGGGCAACTAAAATGATTAGGGGTTTGGAACGGGTCCCATATGAGGAGAGGCTAAAGAGACTGGGACTTTTCAGTTTAGAAAAGAGGAGACTGAGGGGGGATATGATAGAGGTATATAAAATCATGAGTGGTGTGGAGAGGGCCGATAAAGAGAAGTTATTTATTAGTTCCCTAAATAGAAGAACTAGAGGACACCAAATGAAATTAATGGGTAGCAGGTTTAAAACTAATAAAAGAAAGTTCTTCTTCACACAGCGTGTAGTCAGCCTGTGGAACTCCTTGCCAGAGGTGGCTGTGAAGGCTAGGACTATAATAGAGTTTAAAGAGAAGCTAGATAATTTCATGGAGGTTAGGTCCATAAAAGGCTATTAGCCAGGGGATAAAATGGTGTCCTTGGCCTCTGTTTGTCAGAGGCTGGAGAGGGATGGCAGGAGACAAATCGCTTGATCATTGTCTTCGGTCCACCCTCTCTGGGGCACCTGGTGCTGGCCACTGTCGGCAGACAGGATACTGGGCTAGATGGACCTTTGGTCTGACCCAGTACGGCCATTCTTATGTTCTTATGTTCTTATGTGAAGGAGTAAATCACATTTCCTTATTCTGTTTTCCACACCGTTCACGATTTGCTAGACTTCTCACACATCCCCCCACCCTTCAGTCTACTTTTCCAAGTAGAAAAGTCCCAGTCTGGTTAATCTCTCCTCCTATGGAAGCTGTTCCTTATGCTAATCATTTCTCATGCCCTTCTCTGTACCATTTCCAAATCCAATAGATCTTTTTTTAGATGGGGTGATCAGATCAGCATGCCACATTCAAGATGTGGGCATACCATGGCTTTCTATAAAGGCAATATGGTATCTTGTCTTATTAGCTATTCCTTTCCTAATGATTCCCAATATTCAGTTAGCTTTTTAGTTTTTAGACGGCCACTGCACATTGAACAGATGTTTTCAGGGAACTATCCACAAAGATTCCAAGATCTCTATCAGCTATTTTAGACCCCATCATTTTTTTATTTATAGTTGGGATTATATTTTCCCATGCGCATTACTTTGCACCTACCAACACTGATTTCCATCTGCCCTTGCGTTGTCCAGTCACCCAGTTTTGTGAAATCTCTTTGCAGTCAGCTTTGGATTAGTCCCTGTTCACTCCTTTTTCAAGAACCTTTGTGAGAAGTTGAGGCATCCTGGCCCTGACTCCTGTAGCCACATCACGTCTCTGCTGTGTTGTACCCTGGAGAAGCAATAACCCCTCTCTATTCTACTGGCTGGTGGAGTCTGTTCTGGCTGCTACGGGGGCGCAGGATCGGGGGGAACCCCGACGCGCCGTCACAGAAGTTTAACAGCAGTGATCCAAATGCAGATCTTTGCTGCACAACACTCATTCCTACTCTCCCCTCCCCCATCTTTTAAGTAGAGTACCCAGCAATGTTTTCATGATGATCTAACAATGCTTCAGTTACTTGAATGACCAGCCTTTTGTTATTCTTAATCACCCTGCCTCCCTCTTTGTAAATTTATAACAAACTCTCTGCCCTTAAGGCAAAGCTGGGGTCGTGATGCCAGGCCCTAAGCTGCTAACAGATGAAGCTATAACTGCAGTGGAGTTTCTCTGGCTGGCCCCAGCATAAATCAGAGGATGAATCAGGCTCCCTTTTTATACTGCATACAGAATTATCCCATGGAACTCGTTGCCACATCATATGGAGGCCAAGAGGTTAAAAAGCCTGCAGTGATGCCAGTACACTCTAGGTGCATTAGGCAGAAGAAGCATGCAGGGGTTATAAACTCGCCTGCTGCAGGGCTCCAGCCAAACTCTGGTGGCCGGGGCTCGGGACACCTTTCCCCTATCAATAGATTGCTCTAGCTAGGGGGCTCCTTGCACGGTCCTCTGGTGCAGCTAGCACAGACCACTAGCAGAGACAAGGCACTGGGTAGATTGGCTCCTGGGCCAAGCCAGTCCTGCAGTCCTTGTGCTCCACTGCTCACTGGTTCCTTGCTCCTCAGACTGGCTGATAATCCAGCGCAGGTGTGACTGGGGACAGTGTGCAAGCAGGAGGGCTGTATGCAGGGGTGATTTGGGATGATGCAGTCTGGGCCCTGCTGGACCAGCCCCTCACAGCCTCCGAATCCCCCTGGCTCCTGAAAATCTTTAGGAAGACCAAGTTCCCCGTCATGGCTATTAGAGGTGTAGGTCTGAGATCTGCAGGGCAGGGTCTGTCATACGCACACACCCAGACGCACATGTGCACACAAATGCATGCACATATATGGCCCTGTGCACATGAGTGTACAAGCAGATATGCACACAAAACATGCACACCCATGCAGACATGCATACCAATGCAGATACGCATATGCCCACTTGCACACACCCATGTGCACACAGATATGCCCACACAGAAAAATGCACACACAATCACACACAAGTATGCGCACACACACATGTGCACAGAAAAACATGCACATACATAGACACAAATGTGTGCACACATGCAAACACACAACATTGAGCTCCCCCTTCTGAATAATTTGTGTGAGCAAAATTCACACCATTGTGAAAACGCTGCTCCCGAGAAAAGGTCTTTATCTGCCCTGAGCCCTTCACATGCTTTGATGGATGTAGCCTCACAGCAGCCGCCTGGAGCAGGGCAGGGCAATTCCAGAGATGGAGAGAGGAGCCCCTGGCATTAAGGGACTTGGCTTTGGTCCCCAGGCAGAGCCAAATCACAGGCCAGTGCCCTCACTGCTGGCCTATTCTCCTTTCAGTCGCACTCACACAAATGTGCCTGCCCCATGCTTTGCCTGAGTCCTCTGCACAGGGCTGATCTTGGCTTCCCAAGGAGGAGCCATTCCCCACCCAGACCAGGGGCACAGTCTCTTTATCCCCATTTCAGACGGGTGGGAAACTAAGGCCCAGAAAGGACCAGTGACTCCCCCAGGCCCACGAGGCAATAATGTGACCTGAATGTGAAAGGGTTTGATTCCCCCCTCCCCATGGCCCAGGGGCTCAGCACAAGCCCCTAAGGGGAGGGATTCCTTTGGAGCTCCCTTTGGCAAAACATCCTGGAGTGGCGGGTGCCAGCGGTCTCAAAGCCAGGCTGGGCTGCATCCAGCCAGGCCGCGGGGAGAAGGAAGGCTCAGCCTCTGGAGCTATCCAAGCCTGGGGCTGGGCTTGGTGTCCAGCTCCAGGACAGCCCAGGGAATCTCGGGGAGGGGCTTCGCGCTGGCTTTGAGAGCCAGGAGTGATTACGCGGCCTGGCTGCTTCCAGCTGTTGGGCCCAGCCCTTCCCAGGGACCGGACGTGTGGCCCTTTGAGCACATGGGCCCATCGGACCAGAAGGGATCAAGTCCAGGTGGGTGTGAGCAGTGCGCAGCCGAGCACAGAGGCCCTGCCAGGGCTGCATTTCTCCCCAAGCCGTACAAACCCCTTGGCTGGTGCTGGCTGGGCACCCCCTTGGCTAGGCCACTGGGCCATGTGGCGTGGGAAGGAGGGCTGCCACAGGGAGCTGGGTGGATTCAGATTCCTGGGGGAGGCTAGGACTTCCCTGCCCCGTGAGCAGTAAGGAAGTGCCACGCCGGCAGCTGGGCGCCTGGGCAGAGAGCTGCCGAGCTGGAGATTTATGGGCACGGAGAGTCTTGATTTATGTCCCCCGGCCAGTGAGCGTGTGAAAGCTCTTTGCAAGCAGGAATCGTCTCGGCTTCTCCACTGGGGCCACTTGGGCCTGCCCAAAACAGTGAGGCCATGCACAGGAGAGGCGGGCATCTGGCTGCTGCCCAGGGAACAGCTGGGCAGGCCGAGGGCTGTCACGCTTCTGCAGGGGGCAGTGTTCTGGGGCTCCCCCCCCAGCTTAAAGCAATCTGGGTGTCTGGCTAAGTCTCTTGTGCTCTGCCCATGGGGGATGGTGAAACAGGCAGAGGGCTGCCAGGTGTCTGGTGTTGAACCGGACAGTCCAGTATTGGAGCTCTCTGTTCGGGAAACACGTTGAGAAAACAGAACTGTCCAGTGTTTTCTAACTCAGATGTGATATCGATTGTGACGTCATGTCAAGTGTGTCCGGTAGTTTTGTTGAAACCCTCTGGCAACCCTAGACAGGCAGGGAGTCCCCCGACATGCACTAGACTGGGACTCAGGAGATCCAGGTTCAAATTGGCCACCCACACTGTCTCCTCCCACAGGCCTGCACCCTGCTCTCGCTCAGCACCCACCGCCCCTCTGGGCCCAGGTCAGTGCAGCCCCAGTGCCCAGCATCCCCTGGTTTGGATACCAGCCAGATTCTGGCCTGCCCCTACTGCACCCTGCTGGCAGCTCGCCCGCCTGTGGCACTTCTGCCTGGTGTGGCTCAGAGCTGGGGCGCTGGGGACAGCTGTTCCCTTTCAGCGCGGCAGGTCAGCGGCAGGGCCGTGCCCGGGGGCAGCATCCGACTGGCACAGGCAGCCTGAGGCACTGCCATGTCACACAGCCAGATTCCACTGCAGTGGGTGCCACGTGTCACGATGAGCGGGAGGTGGGAGGGCTCGCAGAGGCAGGGGTGCTGGGAATGCCAGGAAAGGCCGGGGCGCTGGGTTACCAGACCGGGAGAGGCCGGGGCGCTGGGTTACCAGACCGGGAGGGGCCGGGGCGCTGGGCTACCAGACCGGGAGGGGCCGGGGCGCTGGGTTACCAGACCGGGAGAGGCCGGGGCGCTGGGTTACCAGGCCGGGAGGGGCCGGGGCGCTGGGCTACCAGGCCGGGAGGGGCCGGGGCGCTGGGCTACCAGGCCGGGAGGGGCCGGGGCGCTGGGTTACCAGGCCGGGAGGGGCCGGGGCGCTGGGCTACCAGGCCGGGAGGGGCCGGGGCGCTGGGTTACCAGGCCGGGAGGGGCCGGGGCGCTGGGCTACCAGGCCGGGAGGGGCCGGGGCGCTGGGCTACCAGGCCGGGAGGGGCCGGGACGCTGGGTTACCAGACCAGGGAACAGATGCAGGTTGGTGACCTTACATCCGTGTGCAGCACTGCTGAGGCTGACAGAGGAACATGCAGCCAGCTTTGGGTTCCCCTTGTGCAAGAGGCCGTTGGGAAGGGCGCAGGAAAGGCCACGGGAAGGAGTCCTGGGCTGGGGAAGGTGTGTTAGCGCCCGGCTCTGGGCTCGATCTGTCTGGCTTCCCAAAGGAGGCTGGAGAGGTGGCTGACTCACGGTGCATGGTGACAGTGGCTGGCAGTAGCAGGCAGAGCAGGAGCCGGGGGCTGGAACTGCAGCCGGACAAATTCCCATAGGAAGCGCTAGCAGGGCCGGAATCGGTCACTGGGATGCACGCCCAAGGGCAGTGGTGGCTTCTCCAGCTCTGGGTGTCTCCAGGTCTAGCCTGGGGCTGCCTGAGAGGCTCGGTCCAGTGCAGGGTAGCAGGGCATGACCGTTAGGTCAGACTGGGGTTCCATGGGACCTTCTGGCTTTCCAGCTCTGGGAGTCGGGGGCCGAGAGGTGGCATGCAGCAGAGAGCCCTGCTCAGCAGCACAGAGCCTGGCGGGGCAACAGCCCAGTGGGATGCACGGCTTAGAGCCAGACTTTGCCGCGTGGGCGCCAGGCAGCGAGGGAGCCCCAGGGAGCCCTGGAGGGGCACAGGCGGCTGCAGTTAAACTGCAGGATGTGGCCAAGAGGGATACGTGGTGGGTCTGGGGAGCCTGCCAGAAAGGGCGCGTGCCTGAGACCACCAGAGGGGAAGCAAGAGGGAGGAAGCCAGAGAGCAGGGGGGCCCGGTCCCAGGAGGAAAAGCCAAGGCCCGGGACGGCACTATTAAACGCGGTCTATTGTGCTGTGGCACCACGCCAAGGCCGAGGACACCTGTGAGCAGCTGCAGTGCTAGGGCCAGGTTGCTAGGGCCGGTCAGTGAGTCATGGGGCGGGATACGTTCTATGAGCTACAACAGGCCAGCCAAAGGTGTAAGAGCCCAGGTGAAAACACGATGAACAGCAAATCCCAGATGAAACTAGGTCCAAGCGACTGAACCGAACCACGGAAACCAGCGATTCTCTAGGAAGTGTGCGAGTAATCCAGGAAGGCAGCTGTGGTGTTTATTGCTTGGCTCCCAGAGTCCCAGTCTGACAGCCAGGCGTTGGCAGGTTGTCCGCACGGCGGAGGCCGTGAGCATCAAATAATTCCTAGGCTGCGTCAGATGTAGAAAGAGGCTCGGATGCCAGCCAACCCAGCCTGCCTCAACGATAGGCGGGCAGGTAAAGCGGGGGTCTCCCCCAGCAAGAGGATGCTCAGAGCATGCCAGGGAAGGCCTGGCTGGCCCAGATCATCCCATTGAACGGCCAGCTGAAAAGTTTAGGTGGAAATAGCCTGGTTTGTCAAACATTCAGCTGTAGGCCATGGGATGTCGGTACACACGTGCACAGGTGCACACACACACACGCACACAGAGACACACACATGCGTGCAGACACACACACACACACACAGAGCCATCTACTGGGGTTAATGATAGAAGAGTCACTCTGCTAATCAGAATTGACAACCCCTCCCCCCCCCCAAGGTCTAGCAAGATCCAGTGGCAGGAAGATGCAGACAGGAACTCAGGGAGATGTTTGTTTACGCTGAGGGTGATTAACCTCTGGACAGACTTAGCAGGGCCCTGGATTCTCCATCACTCGCAATGTTCACCTTAGGCTGGGTGGTGTTTGCTGCTCCCGCAGGAATGAGTGCAGGGCCGCTTGTGGCCGGGTCAGGGAGAGGGTCACAGTGGCCTCTTCCGACTGGGGAATCTAGGAACAGGTCAGTATTTCGGCAGGGTGGGGGGTTCGACCCTGAGAACTTTGTTCTCTTTCCGGAAGCTGGGCTGGGCTCGAATAGATGAGCCAGCTGCTTTGTCGGCTTGGCTGATTAGTGTCAGTGGACTTGCTGGCTGGCCCCGGGCTACTTCCTTGTGGACTTCAAGTCTGGATGTTGCTCGCTGCTGGACACCCCCCTCAGTGGGCAGCTGATGGGAAACCAGGCCTGCGTCTGGCATGGTGGCATTGCCTGGCCGTTGGCCAGGGCCTACAGCAGCCGCATGGCAGCAGCGGGGAGCCAGGTGTCTTCTCTCCCTTGTCCAGTGGTGGCCTGGCTGGTTCCTCCCCTTGGGGGATTCTCCTGAGCGAGGCGCCTCCGCGGGAGCGTCTTGGCGAACCAGAATGGGCCATTCTCCTCGTGCGGCTCCTGGCATCCTCCTGTGGGGCTGGATTAGGTAAAAGCCGTCGCATTCCAGGGGCTTCTGTCTCAGGGAGATCCTGCAGGTCCTGGTGTGCGCACACTGAGCTCAGGGGGCAGCCCACGGCCGCGAGCCACCCACGTCTCGGAGACCATCCCCTGGCACGGGAAGCCGAGAGCCAGAGCAGATGCTGACTCGGCTGGAGCAAAAAGCCTTTTACAACTGCTGTGTGGGGGCCAGTCCTGTCTGCGGCCCCCGGAGCCGCCCCTCGCAGCTCTCACTGCTCCTCAGGAGGGGGCCTGCGGGTGGATTTGGCTGGCTGCTGCCCTGCCCATAGAGGAGCGGTGCAGGCAGGACACCGGGATGTCACCTGGGCACAAGGCTGCCAGCAGGGTTAGCGAGGAAACGGGCCATGGTGCCCACAGGGACTGGCCGTGCCCGGCTCCGTGGCTGCAGCTTATGGGACTTGGCAGCAAGGGGAATCTCCGTGAGCCTTGCTGGGGGGAGACGTTCCAGTCCTCAGCCCATGCTTGCGTTGCTCCGTTTGATGGTGGGAGCATCTCTGCGCCCCAGTGCCTTGAGCCCACCAGTGTCAGCGCGTATAAACCCTCACAGAACACGGGGTAGAGCGTGTGCATGGGGCACCTGTCCTGCTGCTTTCAGCTGCCTGGGAATCAGAACCACTCTACTGTGTGTCATAGGCCCCACGCTGCTACTCCTAATGGGGACTCTCCTTAGCTCAGGGGCAGGGCCTGACTGATTTAGGAGCACAAGGGGTAAAGCTGCCTGCAGTGACTCAGTGGGCACCAGGGCACTGGTAGGTACCAGGACATACCCCACCCAGCTGGGAGTCCTGGGTGGAGATTTCACCGGGGGAACTCCTCAGGTGCCATCACAGCCAAACCAGGGGGTGCCACGCAGTCCCTGGGGTGCCCCACTCTGCCTCGCCCCTGGTGAGCATCTCAGTGATAGCTGGTCCCTCTCACCCCAATCACAGCAACAGTCAGGCTGTGCCCAGTCCCAAAGGGCCCATCACTTGCTCAGGGCAGGAGTACTTCAGATCTCACAGCAAAGACAATGTCTGTAACCAACTCTGGGGTAAACGATGCCAAGATTTATTAAACAGGAACAGGAAACAGGAGAGGTTGAAGCAGATAAATGCTGATATGCAAATGAGTTACCATCCTAAATTTCACAAATTAAGAGAAGCTTTTATAATAACCAAGCTCTATAGCATAGACTTATAGGACTGGAAGGAACCTCAAGAGGCCATCAAGTCCTCATGGCAGGACCAAGCCCCATCATACTAGAGACCATCCCTGACAGGTGTCTGTCCAACCTGCTCTTCAATATCCGCAGGGATGGAGATTCCACAACCCCCCCAGGCAACTTATCCCAGTGTTTCACCCCCTGTCAGGCAGGAACTTTTTCCTAATGTCCAACCTAAACCTCCCCTGCTGCAATTTGAGCCCTTTGCTTCTTGTCCTGTCAGCAGATGTTAAGGAGAATAGTTTTTCTCCCTTATTGTCATGACTTTTTAGGTACTTGAAAGCTGCTATCATGTTTTTTATTAGGTCATGACCTTTTGTCATGGTACAACCCGTTTTATCACGTGAGTTGGAGTGGAAATTACAGAATCTGGGTAATATGTGCATAACATAAGAGTGGCCATACTGGGACAGATCAAAGGTCCATCTAGCCCAGTGTCCTGTCTGCCAGCAATGGCCAATGCCAGATGCCCCAGAAGGAGGAAACGCAACAGGTAATCCTCACGTGATCCCTCTCCTGTCATCCATTTCTAGACAGAGGCTAGGGACGCCATTCCTACCCATCCTGGCTAATAGCCATTGATGACCTAACCTCCAGGAATGTATCTAGCTCTTTTGGAACCCTGTTAAAGTCCTGGTCTTCACAACCTCTTCTGGCGAGGAGTTCCACAGGTTGACTGTGCGCTGTGTGAAGAAAAACTTCCTTTTATTTATTTTAAACCTGCTGCCTGTTCATTTCATTTGGTGCCCCCTCGTTCTTATATTATGGGAACAAATAAATTACTTTTCCTTATTCACTTTTTCCATGCCAGTCATGATTTTATAGACCTCTGTCATATCCCCTTTAGTCTCCTCTTTTCTAAGATGAAAAGTCCCCGTCTTTTTAATCTCTCTTCATATGGGACCTGTTCCAAACCTCTAATCATTTTTCTTGCCCTTTTCTGAACCTTTTCCAATGCCAAGAGATCTTTTTTGAGATGAGACGACCACATCTGTACGCAGTATTCAGGATGTGGGCGTACCATGGATTTATATAAGGGCAATAAGATATTCTCCGTCTTATTCTCTATCCCTTTTTTAATGATTCCTAACATTCGGTTTGCTTTTTTGACTGCCACTGCACGCTGAGTGGCTGTTTTCAGAGAACTCTTCACAATGACTCCAAGATCTCTCTCTTGAGTAGTTGTAGCTAAATTAGTCCCATTCATATTGTACATATAGTTGGGATAATTCTTTCCAATATGCTTTACTTTACATTTATCAGCACTGAATGTCATTTGCCATTTTGTTGCCCACACACTTAGTTTGGTGAGATCTTTTTGAAGCTCCTCACAGTCTGCTTTGGTCTTAACTATCTTGAGCAGTTTAGTATCATCTGCAAATTTTGCCACCTCACTATTTACCCCTTTTCCACATCATTTATATCTAAGAACAAAAGAAGTTACCTGACAATTGTCAGACCAGTGTTAATGAAGCTAATTAAGTCAGGCTGGATGTGTCTCATTCACAGCATTTGATGTGGAAATGCGAATATCAAAGGCAGGGAAATTGCCTTTGTACTGCATTAACCAATCTTTATTCAAGCCTAAGTTGATAGTACTGAAATTGTAAATGAACTCCAGTTCAGCTGTCTTCCTCTGTAATTGGGTGATAAAATTCCTTTCTAGAAGGTGGCTGCTTTTAAATACATTATTGAGTGTCCAGAGAGGTTAAAATGTTCCTCTACAGATGTATGTGTGTTACCCTTCCTGATGTCTGATTTGTATCCATTTGTCCTTTGGCACAGAGGGCATGTCTACACTAGGAAACTATTTCATAGAATCGTAGAACTTGGAAGGGACCTCGAGAGGTCATCCAGTCCAGTCCCCTGCCCTCATGGTAGGACCAAGCACTGTCTAGATCAGGGCTACTTAACACGTGGCCCGTGGGCCACATGTGGTCTGTGGCCCATTTGTTTGTGGCCTGTGGCGCAGTTTGGGTTTACGCAGGGCTCAACACGTGGCCCATGGGTGGGAGCCAAAACAAATAAGTAGTCAATATTATGGTCTTCTGTTGAGATGCATTTTAGTAGTTACATTCCTGGACTGTCACTGTTCATTCAAAGTGCTGTCCGATGGGTGGAAATTGGGTAAATATTGCCTTTTATTAATATCAGCAGAACTGACTTAAATGTGTGTTGTGTAGTCTTGCCTTAATCTTTGTATTCATGACCCTCAGTGTGAAAGAAGCTATTTGCATATATTTGCATATCTGTTTGCATGTATATGCAGCCACACTTAAGGTGCGGCCTGTGGCATGTGCTGTGAGTATCATCGTGGCCCCCGGGGCTTCCACAGTTGAGTAGCCCTGGTTTAGATCGTAGATATCTAGTTATTTCGGAATAACTCAAATTGATTTAATAACTCCTGAAATAACAAAATCAAAATAGTGTGTCCACACTACGGGGAAGCCTCGAAATTAATCTGAGGCTGGCTCCATTAATGTGGACACGCTACCTTGAGTTAGAGCCCCAGGAAGCACTGGGGAGTAATTCAAAAGTTTCAAAGGGGCAGCCGTGTTAGTCTGTAACTGGAAAAACTTACAAAACAACCAATAGTCCTGCAGCACCTTAGAGACGAACAAAACATGTCGATGGCGTCATGAGCTTTTGTGGGCACAACTCACCACTTCAGTCCGGTCATCTGAAGAAGTGGGCTGTGCCCATGAAAGCTCATGACACCATCGACATGTTTTGTTCATCTATAAAGTGCTACCAGACTATTTGTTGTTTTTGGAGTTTAAGGTGTTGGTCCAGTTTTCAAATACATAGCACAGAAGGGAGGGGTGGAAGAGGAGGAAAGAAGAAAAAAAGTAAAGAAATTGTCAGTTAGAGTGTCCATGCTAAATGAAGCTGCTAAGAATACTGAGTATCCACTCTAAGTCCCCTTTGTTTGGTTTTTTATGTCATTAGGATGTGGAATGTAGCGGGCCATCCAGCCAATGTCTTTGTTTAGACTTCTGTTGTAGGAAGTAATTATTTGGGGAGCAATTAGTCTGAATTACTCTGGGGAGTAGTTTCAAAAAGTGCTTGGAGTGTCCATGCTCCCGCTATTTTGAAATCCTTATTTTGAAATTAGTGTTAAATCAGTGTTATTCCTCAAGAAAAGGAGTAAGATTTCAAAATAAGCAGCCCATTATTTTGAAATAACGGGCTTGGTAGTGTGGACGCTCCGCTTATTAATTCGACCCAAGGGGGATTATTTTGAAATGAAGCCCTAGTGTAGACCAGGGCAGAGACTGCCCGCTTTGGCCCATATACACAACTGAGGGTCCTTGCTGGACTTGATGGGATTGGTTATCCAACCAGATATGCACCCGCCTTCATCTAGCTCCATCTAGGTTGTGTTTCCCTAGTTTGTTTCTTAGAAGGTCATGTGAAACTGCATCAAATGCTTTACTGGAGCTGAGCTATAGCATACGTACCACTTCCCCCTGTCTGTAGGGCTTGTTACCTTGCCAACAAGAGCTATTAGGTTGGCTGCACATGATTTGTTCTTGACAAATTTGTGCTGTTCCTTATCACTTGATTATCTTCTAGGTGTTTGCAAACGTGATTGCTTTATTATTTGCTCCATTGTCTTTCCGGGTACTGGAGTTAAGCTGACTGGTCTGTAATTCCCCTAGTTGTCCTTATTTCTCTTTGTACAGACAGGCACGAGATTTGCCCTTCCCCAGTCCTCTTGCATCTCCCATGACTCTTAGAAGATCATCACCAATGGCACAGATACCGCCTCAGCCAGCACCCGGAGCATTCCGGGGTGTATTGTACTGTACGTTTTAGGGCTAACCAGTGCTAACGCAGGGGATCTCTTTCTTATGCCTAGTAAACTTGCGCCTGGGAATCCAGGCTGCATAGGGACCCACTTCCTTCCTGCCAGGGGGTTTTATTCCCCTTCTCTCTGAGCTCAGAGCTCCAAATTCAGCTGACGGGAGGAATTCACTTGCAAGACTCATCTTCATGGGGGGGATGACACAGCCGCTGTCTTTTGTCCTCCTTATCTCACAATAGTCCGTTGGGAGTTGATGGAGCTTCCCTGCTGGCCAGGACATACCATCTTCAGCTGGGGACCAGCACTGCATGCTGGTTAATGCCTGTCTGCTGTCCAGTGAGTTACACACAGAGACTCACAATGCAAATGCTCACATCTGCCCACACAACCGGCATAGAGCTGTTATACCAGATTAATGCCGGCAGCCTCTCACACACATTCCTTAAGGGGAGCCAGGCTGGTCCTAGCTGTGCATGTCAGTGTTTGGCTGAGACATGGAGACCTTGGCATGAGCTGGCACCTGGCCTGCCACCATCACAGGTCTTTCCTATGAGCTATGGTTAGGGCCCTACCAAATCTAGTCTGTTTGGGTCAATTTCACAGTCATAGGATTTTAAAAATTATAAATGTCATGATTTCAGCCGTTTAAATCTGAAATGTCATGGTGTGGTAACTGGAGGAGTCCTGAGCCAAAAAAAGAGGGGTGTGTGTCTGTGTGTTGCAAAGCTATTATGGGAGGGGGGGATTGCAGGACTGCTACCCTTACTTCTATGCTGCTGCTGGTGGCTGCATTACTTTCTGAGCTGGGCAGCTGGAAACCAGTGGCTGCTGGCCAGGAGCCCAGCTCTGAAGGCAGAACTACCAGCAGCAGCAGCAGCAGCAGCAGCGCAGAAGTAAGGATGGCCTGGTATGCTATTGCCACCCTTCCTTCTATGCTGCTGCTGGCAGGCTGTGCCTTCAGAACTGGGTATCTGGCCAGCAGCTGCTGCTCTCCAGCCGCCCAGCTCAGAATACAATGTAGACGTAAGGGTAGCAATACTGTGACCCTGCCTCCTGCAACTCCCTTTTGGGTTAGGCTGTCCAATTAGAGAAACACTGGTCTCCCCAGGAATCTGTATAGTACAGGGTGAAAGCAGACAAAAAGCGCTGGGGGAGACCAAATGTCATGGCTCGTGATGTGTTTTTCGTGGCCATGAATTGGTAGGGCCCTGATCGTCTGGTTTTTAAAGCACTTTGGGGCCTTGGGATGCAGGGTGTTTTATGGACCTGTCACCATGTCCTGTACAGAGGTCAGTCACTACACTGTCCTCTGGGACAGCCTGCAGGTCACCTGCTAACCTCAGCTGGCATTGGCGACACAAGCTGACGATAGGTGGCAATATTGTGTTGGAAAGCCTGCTGTAGACAGGACTCCCCTCTTAAAATCAAAACTTGATTTGCATCTAGGGACCATTGCTCTTTCTGGAACATTGCACCCCACTGAAAAAGGATGTAAAGTTCTGACACAGAGTTATTAGTGGCTTGTTGCATGAGCGTAGCTAGCAGCTCTTTCCACACTCTGCCTTGAAGCTCAGGCAGGGAGCCCCTTAGAACTGCACCACAACTAGCAACAAGCATTTCTCCGGGATCTGTGTCCAGATGGTCAGTGACACTTGTAGGAGGATCTGTAACAGCCCCCTCGGGTGGCTCCTAATAGTGTTACAGGGAAGACGCCTTGCCCTCCTTTCCAAAAGCAACCCTCTTAACAGGCACCAGCCGAAAGGGCTCTGTAGCTCTCCAGCCTGCGAGGAGTCTGCAGAGCTCAGCTGTCCTCAGCCCGCCACACATCTCCCTGTGGCTGGGAGTGAAACTGGGCGGAAAGCTGGGATGAAAACAAGCCGACAGCACGTGGAATTTGCCCCTTTGGGTTTGACAAGAGGCTCAGCCTCTGCTATCTCCAGGTCTCTGTTAACCCTTTGGTGCCTGCAGTGGCACACGCAGGGCTCGCCGAGATCTCCTCGGGCCAGGCGGCTGGGAAGTGCCGGGGCTCTAAGGGTTAACGCTGTCGTTATATTCAGGGGCTGACATCTGCCAGGCAATCATCTCAAGAAGGGGAGTGAGGAAGCAGATAGTAGCCAGGAAGGGGAGCGGGGCTGGGAGGTGTTCAAGGACCTGGAGCATGAACAGAGCTGGATCTCATGGAGAGAAGTGTCCCCAAAGGGAGGAATGTCATAGGCTCTGACCAGGGACACAGCTCCACTGCCTGCCCCGGCTGATGCAGGTGACCTTAACTCAGAACTCACAAGCCCCTATAAAGTCTGTGGATGAAGCAGCAAACAGGGAAATTGTCGGCATGGGAACCGGGCAGGAACCTCCCTGAGCTAATAACCACGCGCAGCCCTGAGACAGCAGTCCCCGCGCTTCACAAACAGGAGCCCATTAACTGGCGCTAAGCCCTGAGGCAGTGACGTGTCCTGCGGGGGTTTATGGATCTTGCAGTAACTGAATGTTAGAAAGGTGCACGGGGCTGTATCGTAGGTGCCCAGACGCCAGGTGCCATGTAAGAACCTTGAGAGATGAGACCATGTCATGCGCCATGGCCGAGGCCCTCCCACACTCTGAGGAGACTGAGTGGGGATATGATAGAGGTCTATAAAATCATGAGTGGCGTGGAGAGGGCGAATAAAGAAAAGTTATTTATTAGTTCCCATAATAGAAGGACTAGAGGACACCAAATGAAATTAATGGGTAGCAGGTTTAAAACTAATAAGCAAAAGTTCTTCTTCACACAGCGTGTAGTCAACCTGTGGAACTCCTTGCCAGAGGAGGCTGTGAAGGCTAGGACTATAACAGAGTTTAAAGAGAAGCTAGATAAATGCATGGAGGTTAGGTCCATTAAAGGCTATTAGCCAGGGGGTAGGAATGGTGTCCCTGGCCTCTGTTTGTCAGAGGCTGGAGAGGGATGGCAGGAGACAAATTGCTTGATCATTGTCTTCGGTCCACCCTCTCTGGGGCACCTGGTGCTGGCCACTGTCGGCAGACAGGATACTGGGCTAGATGGACCTTTGGTCTGACCCAGTACGGCCGTTCTTATGTTCTTATGTACTCACAGCCATGGAAAGCACACCACTGACATCTGGGCTTCCTTGCGCCCCCCGTAAAATCTGGTCTTCATGCTTTTACGCCATTCTACACAGATTTCACGGGGAGACCAGCCTCTCTCAGACTGGGGGTCCTGACCCAAAAGGCAGGTGCAGGGGATCGTGGTAGGCATTGCCACCTGTATTTCTGGGCAGCCCGCAAGTGGCGGCTGTTGGTTGGGTGCTAGTTCTGAAGGCAGTGCCCCGCCAGCAGCGCAGAAGCATGCTGACTTCAGAACTGGCTGGCTGGAGGGTGGTTGCTATTGCCGGAGGGCCCAGCTCTGTGGACAGCAGTGGAGAAGTAAGGGTGGCCATGCCGTATGCTCCCAGGCCAGCCTTTCTCCTGCACTGCTGCTGGCAGTAGCTCTGCCTCCAGAGCTGGGCTTCTGGCCAGCAGCCACCGCTCTCCAGCTGTGCGAGCAGCACTGCCACCAGCACCAATGCAGAAGGCAGGACAGCAACACTGCAACCCCCTACAGTAGCTTTGTGACCCCCCCCGCCCCCGCTCCCTTTTGGATCAGGACCCCTACAATAACAGCACTGTGAACTATTGGACTGAAACAGCTGAAATCATGAAATGAGCAATTTTTAAAATCCCATGACCGTGAAATTGACCAGAGCAGACCGACTTTGGTCGGGCCCCAGGTACGAATACCAACTCCTCTGCCAGTGACAAAGCAGCTGCTCAGCCCCTGCAGAGGGCTATAGGGCAGGACGTGAGCAGCGGGCTCTTGGGAAGTAGAACCCTGTCGCCTGAGGTGGGGCGAGGCCAGGACTCTGGGGTTTCACCCCACTGAGCCCAGCTCTCACAAGGCTCATCCCTGGATCGTTATGACCAGTTACAAAACGCACCAGTTCTGAGCCAGAGGGAGGAACGTCCCTGAACCGGCTTTCCACAGCCCTCCTCCCCGAACTGCCACCCTGGCTTAGCTGGTGGGACCTAGCAGAGGAGGCCCCGGTTCAAGGTGCCATGGGTACAGGCTGGATGTGCCTGGCTCTGAGCTGCCTGCAGAGATGAGGAGGAGGCAGGCAGCGGGTTCATAGTATTCGTAAGCCCTGGCTCCACGCACACGGGGGAGATCCCCTGGGCCTCAGACGCCCAGCGTGGGCATTCCGAGGATCAGGCCCTGCGGGTTTGCTCCCTTTTCCGATGGGCGTTACAGCCTCTCGGGGTGGCGAGTCAAACGCCGACCCTCAGGCCCACCCTCCTGCCCACCGTGCATCTCACTTGCTGCTGCCCTGCCCCTGGCGCCAGCCCAACGGGCCGCTGGCCTGCCCTGGCCGTGTGGCACACCTCCGGCACTGGCCGGGGGACCCAGCCTGCTACAGCTCCCTAGCGCTCTCTGCGTGGGGCTGGGGTAGGGGCAGAGGGCTGGCAGACTCGGTGGGGGGACACAGCCTAGGAAGCGCTCAGACCCCCCAGGGACCGAGGGGCAGCCTGACCCATAGCCAAACCTTCCATCACCTCTCCATGTCTTGCTCAGCAACCCCCCCTTCTGGTTTGAGGGCGGCTGCTCTCCTCAAGAGCGGCCTAAAGGTGGCCCCGAAAAGACAATAAAGCGAGCCGAGCGGAGATCAAGGGGGAATCAAAGAGAGCGGGCCCTGTCCCCGCTGTGCAGGGCGATGAGCTGCGCCGGGTTCTCAAAGGCACCTTTGTTCTCGCCCTCCTGATTCAGCAGGGCCGGGCGATAAAGGCCCTCGGGAGATAGCATGGGCTGCTCCCTTATCGCAGACTCTGGCAGCTGGGGGCAATCAAAGCCACTTCACGCTCATCAAGGAGTTCTCACGTCGCTAACGGAACCGCTGCCAATCGCCCAACGAGCCCTGATACCGCGGCTGCCGGTTTAATATCAGCCGGGCAATAAAACCATTATTGGAAGGCAAGGTGCTGGGATCCACACTTAGCCCGCCTGGCCCTGGGCCGGGGCTCTGCCTGGCCGTGGGGCGCTCTGCCTGGCCCTGGCCAGGGGCTCTGCCGGGCCGTGGGGCGCTCTGCCTGGCCCTGGCCAGGGGCACTGCCTGGCCGTGGGGCGCTCAGCCTGGCCGTGGGGCGCTCTGCCTGGCCCTGGGCAGGGGCTCTGCCTGGCCGTGGGGCGCTCAGCCTGGTCCTGGGCCGGCGTTCAGCCTGGCCGTGGGGCGCTCTGCCTGGCCCTGGGCCGGGGCTTTGCTAAGGTTGCCAGGTGTCTGGTTTTCTACCGGACAGTCCGGTATTTGCACCTTCTGTCTGGTAGAAAAATTCAGAAAATACTGGACACGTGCAATGTTCGGTATTTTCTGAATTTCCAGCTGGGCGCCGGACGGAAGCCTGGTGGGGGCGGGGGAGCGACTGGGGGGTGGGGCCGCGATTGGCTCTGGGGGCCCTGTGGTCGCACGCAAAAGCCGGGTGGGGCGGGGCAGGGTCGGGGCTGGGACTCCCAGCTACTCCCCCCACCCGGCTTTTGCACGTGACCAGAGGCTCCCAGCGCCAATCGCAGCCCCACCCCCCAGCTGGGAGCCTCTGGTTGCGTGCAGAAGCCGGGTGGGGGGAGCGGCTCCCCCACCCCCACCTGGCTTCTGCTTGCAACTAAAGGGAGTGCCTGCCGGGGGCGCGGCCCAAAGGACTCCGGCTGTGGCCAGTGGCTGCACCCCCCCCACCAGGTCTGCTTCCCGCCCCCCATCCTCCGGGCCCCCCTCTTCTCCCGTCCAGCCTGACGGCCCCCGACCCCCCCAGCTCTGCTTCCCGGCCCCCCCTTCCTCCCAGCCAGCCCCGTCGCCCCCGGACATCCCCACACAAGCTCTGCTTCCCGCCCCCCGTCCTCCCGTCTAGCCCCGAGGCCCCCGGACCTCCCCCCCCGCCAGCTCTGCTTCCCGCCCCGCTCACCTCCCAGCCAGCCCCGTCCTCCTCCCAGCCGATTCTCCTTCCCCACCCCCCGCCCACGATCAAGTGTGTCCAGTTTTTTGGCGGGGTCTACCTGGCAACCCTAGGCACTGCCTGGCCCTGGGGCGCTCTGCCTGGCCCTGGGCTGGGGCACTGCCTGGCCATGGGGCGCTCTGCCTATCCGTGGGGCGCTCTGCCTGGCCCTGGGCTAGGGCTCTGCCTGGCCCTGGGCTGGGGCTCTGCCTAGCTGTGGGGCGCTCTGCCTGGCCCTGGGGCGCTCTGCCTGGCCCTGGGCTGGGGCACTGCCTGGCCCTGGGGCGCTCTGCCTGGCCCTGGGCTGGGGCTCTGCCTGGCCCTGGGCTGGGGCTCTGCCTGGCCCTGGGCTGGGGCACTGCCTGGCCCTGGGGCGCTCTGCTTGGCCCTGGGCTGGGGCTCTGCCTGGCCCTGGGCTAGGGCTCTGCCTGGCCCTGGGCTGGGGCTCTGCCTGGCCCTGGGCTGGGGCTCTGCCTGGCCCTGGGCTGGGGCACTGCCTGGCCCTGGGGCGCTCTGCTTGGCCCTGGGCTGGGGCTCTGCCTGGCCCTGGGCTAGGGCTCTGCCTGGCCCTGGGCTGGGGCTCTGCCTGGCCCTGGGCTAGGGCTCTGCCTGGCCCTGGGCTGGGGCTCTGCCTGGCTGTGGGGCGCTCTGCCTGGCCCTGGGGCGCTCTGCCTGGCCCTGGGCTGGGGCACTGCCTGGCCCTGGGCTAGGGCTCTGCCTGGCCCTGGGCTGGGGCTCTGCCTGGCCCTGGGCTAGGGCTCTGCCTGGCCCTGGGCTGGGGCTCTGCCTGGCCCTGGGCTGGGGCTCTGCCTGGCCCTGGGCTAGGGCTCTGCCTGGCCCTGGGCTGGGGCTCTGCCTGGCCCTGGGCTGGGGCTCTGCCTGGCCCTGGGCTGGGGCTCTGCCTGGCCCTGGGCTAGGGCTCTGCCTGGCCCTGGGCTGGGGCTCTGCCTGGCCCTGGGCTGGGGCTCTGCCTGGCCCTGGGCTGGGGCTCTGCCTGGCCCTGGGGCGCTCTGCCTGGCCCTGGGCTGGGGCTCTGCCTGGCCCTGGGCTAGGGCTCTGCCTGGCCCTGGGCTGGGGCTCTGCCTGGCCCTGGGCTGGGGCTCTGCCTGGCCCTGGGCTGGGGCTCTGCCTGGCCCTGGGGCGCTCTGCCTGGCCCTGGGCTGGGGCTCTGCCTGGCCCTGGGGCGCTCTGCTTGGCCCTGGGCTGGGGCTCTGCCTGGCCCTGGGCTAGGGCTCTGCCTGGCCCTGGGCTGGGGCTCTGCCTGGCCCTGGGCTGGGGCTCTGCCTGGCCCTGGGCTGGGGCTCTGCCTGGCCCTGGGGCGCTCTGCCTGGCCCTGGGCTGGGGCACTGCCTGGCCCTGGGGCGCTCTGCTTGGCCCTGGGCTGGGGCTCTGCCTGCACCAGGGTGCTCAGGGGTAGCAGGCAGCCAGGCAGGGGCTCCCCAGGGAGCAGCCTTGGGTACCAGGGCGAGGTCTCGTGCACACACACGTGGCTCCGTTTCTGCTCCTCCGCAGTGTGGCCGTACCTGGTGCTGGCCCCTCCCCAGCCCCGGCCCCCGCCTGACCGCGCATGGGCTGTCCAGTGGGCCGCCCGGCGGCCCGTGAGCACTGGGGCAGACCGGCTCGCAGCAGAGCCCCAGCCCAGGTCCAGCATCCTGGGAAATGGGCCAGCCTGGCCTCAGTGACTTCCCCACTCCGCGCCATGAAGCTACCCGCTGTGCCAGAAATTCGCCTCCTCCTGTGCAGGGGGATAAGGCCAGGGGAGGGCGTGGGGTGCCTCCATGGGGGGCTGCAATGGAAAGGGTGCCTGGGCTGTGGCCCCGCCCACTCTGCTCTCTTCCGGTCCCCTCTCCATCTCTTCCCCCGTGGCCCCCCCACTTGCCTCTCACACCTCTTTGCACCCTCCCCTGCAGCCCCCCTGCCTGATGAGCGTCTTTCTTGTCCACTTCCTCCTGGGCTCCTTCCCACTGGCTGCTGGAGAGGCAGAGGCGCAGGCAGCATGTGTGGGGGGCCCTCATGGGAGGGAGCTGAGTGGGAGCAGGGCTTTGGAGGGAGGAGCAAGGGCAGACCTTGGGGCAGGGGGCGTGGCCATGGCCTGGGTGCCAGTGGCTCCTCCCATTTCTAGGGACCATCAGGCTCTGGTGCCCAGCCCCCCCAAATGCCCCTGTTCCTTCTGCCTGCCGTGACACCTCCCCCGCCCCCCCCCCGCACTGCCCCTCCACCCGGGACACTTCCCCCTCCTGCCCTCAGCCCCACCCATGGGGGCATCCGCTTCTCCTGCCCAGGCCTTCCAGCCCCGCTCCTTCCCTCCAGCCAGCTGCCGTCTTCCTTTCCGGGTCTCCCACCGTCAGCTCCAGCCCCAGCCCTGCCACCTGAGCGAAATGCCCCCGGGTCAGCCTTTGTCCTCCGAGACGCGGCTCCCGAATTCCTGCTCCCAGGCCCCCCAATTCCCAGCAGCCCCCTCTGCTCCCCCATGGCCCTGTCTTGCCATGGCCCTTAGCTCGCACCAGCTGCCGGGGATCTGAGCGCCTCCCACTCTAGCAGCCCCCGTGCCCCCCCCCCCCCCCCCCGGCTCGGCCGGGCAGCGCTAGCCCATCTGTCTGCCTGGGGCAGGGACTGCCTGCTGACCCGAGCCCGCTCGTTCCGTTGCAGCTGCTCCACAGTCCGGCCTGATAGGGAAATGCCGCCGGCCCCGCACGGCCTTCACTAGCCAGCAGCTGCTGGAGCTGGAGAACCAGTTCAAGCTCAACAAGTACCTGTCCCGGCCCAAGCGCTTCGAGGTGGCCACGTCGCTGATGCTGACGGAGACGCAGGTACTGACTCACGGGAGGGGGCAGGAGCTGGGGCAGGCGGGGGATGGGAAAGGGGCATGGGCGGCAGGGGGCAGGGCCAAGGGGTTCTGGGCCCCGTCTTACAACGAGGAGCCCAAAGATCTGGCTCTTTTACTAGCACAATGACTCCATCCAGAAACTGGCCACCCAGCAGCAGGGCCCATCCCCACGCCGATTTCTGGGGGCATGTTCTGGGACTCTGGGCAGGTTCTAGCCCTGTTGGTCTTTGGAGCGCGTGTGCACGCGTGTGCGTGTGTGTGCGTGTGCACTGCCTGGGACCCTGGGCCGAGTCTAGCCCTTTTGCGAGAGAATCACCGATTCGTGCTGGCAGAGGCCTCGGGAGGTCGTTGAGCAGGGTTCCCGCCAAGCTGCGGCGCACAAACAATTTTAGGCCTGCGGAGCCGTGCAGCAGCGCTCACCTTCCTGCTGCTGGCGGGCGGCTGCCCTGCCCCGGGTTGCTCCGGCTGGAGCCAGGGTGCAGTGAGGTTGTCCCTGCTGCGGCAGCCTCACCGGCCCGGTTCCAGCTACGGCTGGAGGGGCCGTGTGGCGGGCGGCGGCTGCTCCGGCAGCACCGGCCAGGGATGGAGCCGGAGCAGCCACATGGTGGGCAGCGGCGGCAGCTCCTCCAGCCAGGGCCTGAGCCGGCAGCGGCAGCCACATGGCGTCCAAGCTGATCCCCCTGGCTCTCAGCTGCAGTGCTGGCCAGATGGGCGGCCCCCTTACCCCAGGAACCACTGGCCAGCCAGACGGGAGTGCTGGGCAGCGCAGCCCCAGCTCCCCCCCCCCCCCTCGTCCACTGCTTGAGGGAGCCGGGAACCCAGCCCCAACCCTTCCTCCCATGAAGAGCTGCCAGCTGGCCAGGGGTCTGGCAGCCCAGCCCGGCTGCCCCCTGTGGGCAGCTTCCTGGGGGGGCCAGGCAGCCCAGTCCTGGGCCCACACCCTGCAAGGAACCCCGGAGTAATGGGCAGTCCAGCTCCAGCCTCCCCCCCAGCGAGGGGCTGCCACCTCCCCGACCTCTCAGCCCCCCATCCTAACCCCCCTGAGTCCTGCACCCCCTGGCCTGAGCCCTCCCCCATGCCTATATCTGTAGTTAGTTAATTAGTAACAGCTGGGTGCACTGCGGCGCACATGACGTCAGCGCTGGTGCACAAGACACAACGCACTCCTCTCACCCATGGGAAATCTTAGAGGAACGCTGGTGTGCATGGCCTGGGCCCCCTGTGTGTGTGTGTGTGTGTGTGTGTGTGTGTGTGTGTGTGTGTGCGCGCGCACGCCTATGTGCTTCTTGGGCTGAGCTTGTCTGTGTGTGCATGTGTGTTTGTGTGCTCTGGCTGGGACCCTGGGCTAAGTGTGTGTTTGTGTGTCTCTGTGTGCTCTGTCTAGGACCCTGGGCTGAGTGTGTGTTTGTGTGTCTCTGTGTGCTCTGTCTAGGACCCTGGGCTGAGTGTGTGTTTGTGTGGCTCTGTGTGCTCTGTCTAGGACCCTGGGCTGAGTGTGTTTGTGTGTCTCTGTGTGCTCTGTCTAGGACCCTGGGCTGAGTGTGTTTGTGTGTCTCTGTGTGCTCTGTCTAGGACCCTGGGCTGAGTGTGTTTGTGTGTCTCTGTGTGCTCTGTCTAGGACCCTGGGCTGATTCCAGCTGCTGGGAATGTCTCCCCCTCGTGCTGTGCACAAGCAAGCTGCGGGGGGGGGGGGTGGCGGGGGGGGGGGCAGAGCTCTGCTCCCGCCCTGATTCACCCCCCACCTGGGGCTGGGAGCAGGGCAGGCGTGAAGCCCTTATGCCAGCTCCGCACCAGGCCAGAGAAGCTTTCTGTGGGGGGCCTCCTGGGGCAGCCTGTGCCCTACCCAAAGCCTCTAAGCCCCAGAGCCGTGTGACTCAGGATCCGGCCCAGCAGCCTCCTGCCAGGCAGGCCTGGGGCAGGGCAGCTGCCCGGCCATGTGCAACTGTGCATTTCCCACCCTTCGCTGCCACCCGCCCTCTGACCCGTCCCCGTCTCGGCGCGGGACTCTGGAGGGCTGAGGGCGGGGAGCTGGGCAAAGAACCAACACCTGCTGCCTCCCTCCTGCAGCCAGAGAGCTGCCGGCTCTGGGCTCAGCTCCTCCCGGGCTGGGCCGGGCCAAGACTTGGCTGGGGGCCCTGCGGAAATCATAGAATCACAGACACTAGGACTGGCAGGGGCCTCGAGAGGCATCGAATCCCGTCCCCCACCCTCCCAGCAGGGCCCAGCACCATCCAGACCATCCCCGACAGGTGTGTGTCCAACCTGCTCTTCCATATCTCCAAGGAGGGCTATTCCACAGCCCCCCAGGCAATTTATTCCTGATAGGCAGGAAGTTTTTCCTAATGTCCAACCTAAACCTCTCTGGCTGCAGTTTAAGCCCATCGCGCCTTGTCCTGTCCTCAGAGGCCAAGGCGAACCATTTTTCTCCCTCCTCCTTGTGACACCCTTTTAGGGACTTGAAAACTGATCTCATGGCCCCGCTCAGTCTGCTCTTTTCCAAATGTCAGGGTGCTGCAGGAAACAGTGTCAATGAATGGGTACGGGCTGCTCTGGCGTGCACGCCAGACTGGGGTGCAGGACTGCAGGGATGGGGGTGATCTCCCGGGCAGGTGTGAGCCGGCAGGGGGTGATCTCTGGGGGGTGTGAGATGTTAGGGGGTGATCTCTGGGGTGGGGGGGTGAGCCAGCAGGGGGTGATCTCTGGGGGGGGGGTGAGCTGTTAGGGGGTGATCTCTGGGGCGGGGGTGGGCTGGCAGGGGGGTGATCTCCGGGGGGGGGGGGTGAGCTGTTCGGGGGTGAGCTCCGGGATGGGAGTGGGCCGGCAGGGGGTGATCTCCAAGAGGGGGGGTGAGCTGTTAGGGGGTGATCTCCGGGGTGGGCCGGCCGGGGGTGATCTCCAGGGTGGGCTGGCAGGGGGTGGTTTATTTATTTGTTTGGCTCCTTGGTGTCAGTACCTTGCACTGTGTGTGGGTCTGTGTGTGGCCCAGTGGGGCCGGGCTCTGCGCTCCTGGTGCTGTGATGGTGTGGACGGCATGTCGGAGTTCTCCCCGATCCTGCACCCGTGTAGCAGCAAAACAGACTCCGCCAGCCAGTAGAATAGGGAGGGTTCATTGCTCCTCCAGGACACAGCATAGCACAGACCTGATGTAGTTACAGGAGTCAGGGCCAGGATGCCTCAGACCCCTTCGGTTAGGAGGTCCATCACCCCCCCCCCCCAACCCTCAGCACCCAGCTTAGTCTGTTCCCTTCATGTTTCCCAGCCAGGAACTGCCCAGCTCCCAGGCCCTGCCCCTCAGCCAGGTGTTCGTCTCCGCCTCCCTCCCTTCGTCTCTCCCCCGGGAAGAGTTTTGCTAACTGCTCAGGCTGGGCCTAGGTGTCTGGGCCAATCCACATGTGGGTGAGTCAGTGGGAATCACACAGCCCAGCGCAGGGGAACCCCGGGTTACAGAGCAGACAGCCCCCCCACTACGGCACAAATGGGTCAGTGATGAATAAGGCAGCGTGGGCCGTGCCCTGCCCAGGGGCTGGTGGCCTGTTTGCGCTGGGAGCGGCTGCCCTGGGTGCGTGGCTGGGCACTCTCTGTAGTCACCCCCCTGCTCTGCGTCCCCTGCAGGTGAAGATCTGGTTCCAGAACCGCAGGATGAAGTGGAAACGCAGCCGGAAAGCCAAGGAGCAGGTGGCCCAAGCTGAGGCCGAGAAGCCAAGAGGGTTCAGCAAAGGCGGGGAGAAGCTGCTGCCCAGGGAGCTGAGGGGGCAGGAGGAGGGCCCCAAACTCCCCAGGCACGATGCCAGCTTGGAATTGCTGCACCAGCGCGCCACACGGCTCGGAGCCAGCCCCGGCTCCTCGTGCTCCGGGGAGGAAGAGGAGGAGTTCAGTGCCATGGACAGGAAGCCTGGCTCAGCCTTGTGAAGGGTGGCCCGGGGCGATCACCCCCAGAAACAGAGCAGGGGGGCAGCCCAGAGGCGGCGCGAGGGGCCGGGGGCAGCCAGACGCAGCTGGTCTGTGCCCACCTCGGCTGCTCGCACCCTGAGCCCCGGCCGGGTGCTGGACAGACTGTGCAGCACCTGCCCGACTCCTTTAATTTATGTGTGTTTGGTTCTATTTAACCGTAGTGACCCTGTCGGTGTAGCGGGGCCTGGGCTGAGACGCCTGCGCTTCCCCCATAAAGATGTTTGCTACAGTGTATCGGCAAGCTGGTGCTTTTCCTTCCGCGGGCCGAGGCCAATACATGGGCACGGCCCCTCCCTGCCCCACAAGCGGCTCTGCTGAAAGCTGGGGGCCTGGGCCCACAGACCAGGGTGCACGGGCAGGCCTGGAGGGGCAGCGCTGGACACATCTAGGGCAAAGCCTCTGCTGGGTGCTGAGTAAGGAGGCCCTGGCGGGTGGACATGCACATGCCCCCCCATATCACTGCACTGACTCTGCCCTGCATGGAGCACCCCCAGCCCTTCCCCCGACCTGCCCTCCTGGTGATACCCCCCCCCAGCAAACACATGGGAGAGGGACCCAGAGCTCCTTGTGCTGCATTTTGACTCCTCTCAGGCCACTTCTGAGCCCTGGAGAGTGGCAGGCGTGGTCCTCCTGGTGCTTCATGGCACAGCTCCCAGGCCAGGCTGTGCCGGTCGCTGCAGGGCAGGGTCTGGCGCCTGCACATGCAGGGGAGGTTGGTCAATGAGCTGCAGGACTTGGCTCTCACTGAAGTACCGGCTGACCCGACTCTCCTGCCTGCTGGCTGCAAGCCCAGCACCCCTGCCAGGCAGCGTGTGCAGAGGGCAATGCATCCCCTTTGGAGCCAGCACCGAGGGGGGCAGCATCCACTCAGGGTCAGAGCCAGAGAAGGACAAATGCACCACTCTCCATTTGCACTTCCAAGGGTCCTGCAGCCAGTGTATCAAACTCTGAAAGGCCTGTCAGCCTGGCATCCAGTCAGCCAGCCAACCGACCAACCGTCCTGCCAGTCCCTTCCAACCAACCAACCAACCGTCCTGCCAGTCCCTTCCAACCAACCAACCAACCGTCCTGCCAGTCCCTTCCAATCAACCAACCAACCGTCCTGCCAGTCCCTTCCAACCAACCAACCAACCGTCCTGCCAGTCCCTTCCAATCAACCAACCAACCGTCCTGCCAGTCCCTTCCAATCAACCAGCTGTCCTGCCAGACCCTTCCCAACGAACCAACCAATCAACCAACCAACCAACTGTCCTGCCAGTCCCTTCCCAACCAACAAACCAACCAACCAACCATCCTGCCAGTCCCTTCGCAGCCATCCAACCAACCATCCTGCTAGTCTCTATCCAGCCATCCAATAACCACCCACTCACCCTGAAATCCTCTACCCAGCCACCCAGCCTGCTAACCCCTATCCAGCAATCCAACTAATTAACCAACCACTTGTCCTGCTAGTCCCTACCCAGCCATCCAGCTAAGAGAGACAGAATCATTTGTCCAACCATCTCTCCACACAAGCAGCCCATCAAACCCATCCCCTGCCAATGCCGTCTGTACCAGGTGGATGGCCACCCTTTGCATCAGAGATCCCACAGCAGACTTGATGGGGAAGGTCACATGGAGAAGGCTGGTCTGCCGAGCCCTAGGGCTGGAGCCCTCAGTGAGGACAGGCAGCAGTTTGGGGGCTCAGAAAGTTCCCTTCTGCCAGGAGATGGCTCTTTCCCTTCAAGTTTGCGAGTGGCAATCAGCCTGCCCCACACTGCAGCACCGAGGTCCAAAGCACCAGCCCTGGAGCAAAGCCCTGCCCAGCCCGTCCTAGCAAGGTTCTCTGTCCCAGCAAGTTCCCTGTCTGGGGGGGGGCAGGTGTCAGCGTCCCCAGTGGGGCTCAGTACAGCGCCTTCGCCAGGGCCCCTTTCAAAGCCTTGATGGGCGTACCGCTGCCACTGGCCAAGCCAAAGCAGGGTGCTAAGCAGGGCACCCATTGGTCCTGCGGCTGGCAGACTGACCTTCCAGCCCTGAGAGTGCCCGCCCACTGCCCCCGCCGCCTGCCCGGTGGGTGCTGCATTTCTGGCTGTCTCGCTAGCAGCGAGGTGCTGCAGGAGACCCAGTGCCCAGCAGAGGGTTGCACTGAGCCCCGGGGTCCCCAGCGCCCCATCCCTGCTGCTGGGCTCTCCCAGGGGTGGGGACACACTGGAGGGGAGTGAGAGGGTGGTGGAGCAGTGCACCGGCACAGAACTGCAGTGATTGAGCCTTGCTCCCGCCAGGGGCGGTGGGACCCCAGCCTGTCCTGTGAGCAGCAGAGGGATCCCCGGGGGCACAGGAGGGAGCCCCAAGAACAGGCCAAGCCTGGCAGTTTGCCAGGCCCGTGTGCCGGGGGGAACCAGGACAGGCTGTGGAGGGGAGCGGCAGTGTCACCAGGGCGCAGGGTGGCCAGGAGAGTTTTGCAGCTGGCTGGTGCGTTTGCACGGCAGGGCTGGGTAAGCCCAGGGAGCTGAGAGCAAGGCCCAGCCGCCTGCTGTCCCAGGCCAGTGCCTGCTTGCCCAGGGAAGGCCTACCTAGCAGCTGGCTGCGTGGGGCAAGCGTGACGCACAGTGGCTGCCTGCAAGCACTGCAGCTCTGCGTGCCCAACTGCAGCCTGCCTAGGCCGCCCGGGCCATTCGCCTGGCGCTCCCAGCAGCAGCCGGGGCCCTAGGGCTCAGGGTTCCACTGTGGGGGTTGCTGCTGCTCCGGTTACCTGGGGCAGGACGGTGCAGCCCACACTCACGCAGCCCCCAGGGTGCCCCCTCTCCCAGGGGCCCTGCCAGCGCTGCAGGGGCGCTCCCACCGCGTGGGCTTGGACAGGAGACCGGGGACACGGCCCAGCGCGGAGCTACGCAGGCGTCCTGGTCAGCACTCGGCCGAGAGCCCAAGGCAGCCTGCTCCAGAAACCAGCCCTCCGCGCTGTGGGCAAATGCCCGGGCAGCCACCCTAGGCAGCTGTTAGGAGACACGGGCACAGGGAGAGCCCCGACGTTCCCATCACTCCCGGAGACGGGGCCCAGCCCATGCACGAGCCGGCACAGAATGAGGGACATTGCAGAGAGCTGGCGAGCGGGGGAGAGAGCGAGGGAGGGTTGGAGGCTTGTAACGGGGTGGAAGAAGTGCAGGGACTGGGGAGGGACAGGGGTTGTAATGGGGTGGGGGAGGTGCAGGGCTGGGGGGATAAAGGGACGGGGGTTGTAGGGAGGTGCAGGGATGGGGGATAGAGGGACGGGGGTTGTAATGAGGCAAGAGAGGTGCAGGGCTGGGGGCTGTAATGACCTTTGAGTCCGGGGAAAGGCAGAGGGGCCGGCAAGGGGTCTGCCAGTGAGTTCTTGTGAGCATTTTGACTCCCATAATACAGCCATGAGTTGGATGCCCCCCTTGGGCTGTCCCTCCTTGCAGCCCCCAATTCATCTCTATCCCTCCCACAGCCCCTGTAGACTCCTGGGGCTGCCGCTTTGCAGGAGCTCCCGGTGCTGTTGGGAGTTCAGGGTACCCTGCAGAGCCAGACTGCAACACACTGACTGAGCCAGGGTGAGACACATCACACTTTCCCAGCCCGGTTCTGTGGCCCGGGGGTGGGGTCTGCGGTCGTATTCACATCCCTCCCATTCCGGGCTAATACCAAACCAGCCCCGTGCCTTGGCCCAGCAGGCGCTATGGTCTAGGCTGAATGAGGCCCAGCCAGAAGAGCAGAGCAGGAGACGGGGCCGGCCAGACGGGCACCAGGAGAGCGAGGACGTGCGAATGAGCCGGAGGAGAAAGGGCGAACGCGCTCCAGGACGAGATGGGAGTGGGGAGCACGTAGGGATGTCACAGGTTTCAAATGTTCACCTTGATGGGCTGTGACAGGTTTAATTTCCAAAGTACACCCGTTAAAGTGATGGATGGGAAGCGTTAATCTTGCGCCGAGTGTGTTTGGGGCCCTTCGCGGCTGTGAAAAGGGTTTGTTTTGCTGCTGTTATTTATGAGGCTGTTTCTGCAGGCTCCGGGCACGCATCCAGTTCTGGTGGGACAAGGGGAGGGGATGCTCTGGACACCTTGAGGGAGATAGTGGCTGATTTACAGCCACTTATCCACATGACTCATGATGTAAACATAGACAAATGCCATTAAAGACACATTTCTCCCCTGCCCACCCCTCTACCCGCCTTTCCATGCAGTCTCCAAGCTGAGCTGCTCTCTGGCAGGCCAAGGGCACCCTGGCCAGGTGATACCTACAACGGCCTCTGCTCATGGCTGTAAAGATGCAATAAGTAAAAATAAGCTGCAAAAGTAAAGAGCGTGAAGTGTGCTAACCTAAGGAGAGGGGGCGCATCATTCATATTTTGCCCTGGGTGCAAAAATACCTAGTGAAGGTGCCGCTTTGCTAACCCCACCTGGGACAGGCGAGAGGGTCAAATCAGGGTGAATTGCTTAATTAAAGACAGGGCTACTTACTGTAAGCATAATGCACCAAACCAGGCACACAACACTCCTGTTTGTCACGCTGGCCAGCAAGTCACACGAGCAACCACCTCAGACTTTCCAGCTTTTCCTGTGCCACAATCAGCACCCACCTTACGCAGAGGAGAGGTTCTGAAAGCCAATCTCACCAACTCCAAACAGGTTCTACCGATCCCACAGGACCAGTCCCAGTCCCAGGCCAAAATACCTTAGCTCTTATCCCAAAAAGAGCCGCTGGGCCAATCCTTTAGCATCCAGCCTTGAAAGGTTTATTAAGAGAGAGAAAGAAAGAAAAGATTGAGAGTAGAATTGTTAAGGGAATCAAATTACATCCACCCATTACAAAGTTCTTGGTGCTGGCTTGTAGCAGAGATGGAGTAATCTGCTGTTTACAAGTCTCTGGAGAACATGCTTTGTTAGCGGTGCCTCGCCACTGTTCATTACCCACGCCACTGGTTGTGCGGAGCCAGGACTCAAGGCTGGAGGAACCATTCATCTGATCTGATTGGGAGGGAGCAGGGCTGCTGCCGCTGCAGATGGACCAACAAGGAGAGGCAGGAGGCCAGGTCCTAGAGATGAACCATGTCTCATCTGATACCGGCACCAGCTTCAAGGGACCACTGGGATCTAGTCCGTGCAGGACACAGTGGATGGGACCAGATGCTCTGTTGTCTTCTCAAAGGCGGCAGGCTGGGAAGGGTGGGGGGGGAAAGGAGCGCTGGTTGGCAGCCAAGCTCCAGTGGGAATCCCTCCATGCTCCAGGGGCCCATCCCAGGCCAGAGGCTCTGTACCTCGCTGGCCCCAATTCCCACACCAGAGGGCCCACCTGGAGCAGCTTCATACGCAGCCCCGCAGGGCCATGGAGCTGGGGGCTGAGCTGGAGAACCCCGTGTTCTCATGCCTCCCCCTCCCACCCCCTTCCTCCCCTCCCACCCCCCCAGTCCTCCCTCCACCCCCCCCCCCTCCCCTCCCCCCCCCCCCCCCCTCCCCTCCCACCCCCCCCCCTCCCCCACCCCCCCCCCTCCCCTCCACCCCCCCCCCCTCCCCCCCCACCCCCCCCCCCCTCCCCTCCCACCCCCCCCCCCTCCCCTCCCACCCCCCCCCCCCCCCACCCCCCCCCCTCCCCTCCCACCCCCCCCCCCTCCCCCACCCCCCCCCTCCCCCCACCCCCCCCCCCTCCCCTCCCACCCCCCCCCCTCCCCTCCACCCCCCCCCCTCCCCTCCCACCCCCCCCCCTCCCCCTCCCACCCCCCCCCCTCCCACCCCCCCCCCTCCCCTCCCCCCTCCCCTCCCCTCCACCCCCCCCCCTCCCCTCCCCCCCCCCCCCCTCCCCTCCCACCCCCCCGCCCTCCCCTCCACCCCCCCCGCCCCCCCTCCCCCCCCCCCCCCTCCCCTCCCCCCCCCCCCCCTCCCCTCCACCCCCCCGCCCTCCCCTCCCCCCCCCCCCCTCCCCTCCCCCCCCCCCCACCCCTCCCCTCCCCCCCCCCCCCCTCCCCTCCCACCCCCCCGCCCTCCCCTCCCCCCCCCCCCCTCCCCCCCCCCCCCCCCCCTCCCCTCCCCCCCCCGCCCTCCCCCCTCCCCCCCCCCCCCCCTCCCCTCCCCCCCCCCCCCCTCCCCTCACCCCCCCCCCCTCCCCTCCACCCCCCCCCCCTCCCCTCCCACCCCCCCCCCCTCCCCCACCCCCCCCCTCCCCCTCACCCCCCCGCCCTCCCCTCCCACCCCCCCCCCTCCCCTCCACCCCCCCCCCTCCCCTCCCACCCCCCCCCTCCCTCCCACCCCCCCCCCTCCCCACCCCCCCCCCCTCCCCCTCCCCCCCCCCCTCCTCCCCACCCCCCCCCCTCCCCTTTCACCCCCCCCCCTCCCCTCCCCCCCCCCCCCCTCCCCTCCCCCCCCCCCCCCTCCCCTCACCCCCCCCCCCCCCCTCCCACCCCCCCCCCCTCCCCCACCCCCCCCCCTCCCCTCCACCCCCCCCCCCTCCCCTCCACCCCCCCGCCCTCCCCTCCCCCCCCCCCCCCCTCCCCCCCCCCCCCCCCCCCCTCCCCTCCCCCCCCCCCCCCTCCCCTCCCACCCCCCCCCCCTCCCCTCCACCCCCCGCCTCCCCTCCCCCCCCCCCCCCTCCCTCCCCCCCCCCCCCTCCCTCCCCCCCCCCCCCTCCCCCCCCCCCCCCCCCGGGAACCACCCCGCACCCTCAGTCCCTATCTGCCCCAGCCTCTCCCCCCACCCCTCCCCTGCCCTTCCCCCACAGCTTCACCCCAGCCCCCTCTCCTACTGCAACCCTTCGACCACGTCCCCAAACCCCCTCCCCTACTGCTCCCCTTCCCCCCCTCACCCAAGCCTCCCTCCCCTACTGCTCCCCTTCCCCCACTTCCCCAACACCCTCCCCTACTGTTTCCCTTCCCCCACTTCCCCAACCCCCTCCCCTAAGGCTTCCCTTCCCCTACTTCCTCCAACCCCCCTCCCCTACTGCTCCCCTTCCCCCACTTCCCCCCGACCCCCTCCCCTACTGCTCCCCTTCCCCCACTTCCCCAACCCCCCTCCCCTACTGCTCCCCTTCCCCCCAACCCCCTCCCCTACTGCTCCCCTTCCCCCACTTCCTCCAACCCCCCTCCCCTACTGCTCCCCTTCCCCCACTTCCCCAACCCCCCTCCCCTACTGCTCCCCTTCCCCCACTTCCCCAACCCCCCTCCCCTACTGCTCCCCTTCCCCCACTTCCCCAACCCCCCTCCCCTACTGCTCCCCTTCCCCCCAACCCCCTCCCCTACTGCTCCCCTTCCCCCCACTTCCCCAACCCCCCTCCCCTACTGCTCCCCTTCCCCCCAATCCCCTCCCCTACTGCTCCCCTTCCCCCACTTCCTCCAACCCCCCTCCCCTACTCGTCCCCTTCCCCCACTTCCCCAACCCCCTCCCCTACTGCTCCCCTTCCCCCACTTCCTCCAACCCCCCTCCCCTACTGCTCCCCTTCCCCCACTTCCCCAACCCCCTCCCCTACTGCTCCCCTTCCCCCACTTCCCCAACCCCCTCCCCTACTGCTCCCCTTCCCCACAACCCCCTCCCCTACTGCTCCCCTTCCCCCACTTCCCCAACCCCCCTCCCCTACTGCTCCCCTTCCCCCACTTCCTCCAACCCCCTCCCCTACTGTCCCCTTCCCCCACTTCCCCCACCCCCTCCCCTACTGCTCCCCTTCCCCCACTTCCCCAACCCCCTCCCCTACTGGTCCCCTTCCCCCACTTCCTCCAACCCCCTCCCCTACTGGTCCCCTCTCCCCCACTTCCCCCACCCCCTCCCCTACTGCTCCCCTTCCCCCCACTTCCCCCACCCCCTCCCCTACTGCTCCCCTTCCCCCACTTCCTCCAACCCCCTCCCCTACTGGTCCCCTTCCCCCACTTCCCCCACCCCCTCCCCTACTGCTCCCCTTCCCCCACTTCCCCCACCCCCTCCCCAACTGCTCCCCTTCCCCCACTTCCCCCACCCCCTCCCCTACTGCTCCCCTTCCCCCACTTCCTCCAACCCCCTCCCCTACTGGTCCCCTTCCCCCACTTCCCCCACCCCCTCCCCTACTGCTCCCCTTCCCCCACTTCCCCCACCCCCCTCCCCTACTGCTCCCCTTCCCCCACTTCCTCCAACCCCCTCCCCTACTGGTCCCCTTCCCCCACTTCCCCCACCCCCTCCCCTACTGCTCCCCTTCCCCCACTTCCCCCACCCCCTCCCCTACTGCTCCCCTTCCCCCACTTCCTCAACCCCCCTCCCCTACTGCTCCCCTTCCCCCACTTCCCCAACCCCCCTCCCCTACTGCTCCCCTTACCCCACTTCCCCAACCCCCCTCCCCTACTGCTCCCCTTCCCCCCAATCCCCTCCCCTACTGCTCCCCTTCCCCCACTTTCTCCAACCCCCCTCCCCTACTGGTCCCCTTCCCCCACTTCCCCAACCCCCTCCCCTACTGCTCCCCTTCCCCCACTTCCTCCAACCCCCCTCCCCTACTGCTCCCCTTCCCCCACTTCCCCAACCCCCTCCCCTACTGCTCCCCTTCCCCCACTTCCCCAACCCCCTCCCCTACTGCTCCCCTTCCCCACAACCCCCTCCCCTACTGCTCCCCTTCCCCCACTTCCCCAACCCCCCTCCCCTACTGCTCCCCTTCCCCCCAACCCCCTCCCCTACTGCTCCCCTTCCCCCCACTTCTTCCAACCCCCTCCCCTACTGGTCCCCTTCCCCCACTTCCCCCACCCCCTCCCCTACTGCTCCCCTTCCCCCACTTCCCCCACCCCCTCCCCTACTGCTCCCCTTCCCCCACTTCCTCAACCCCCCTCCCCTACTGCTCCCCTTCCCCCACTTCCCCAACCCCCCTCCCCTACTGCTCCCCTTCCCCCCAACCCCCTCCCCTACTGCTCCCCTTCCCCCACTTCCCCAACCCCCTCCCCTACTGCTCCCCTTCCCCCACTTCCTCCAACCCCCTCCCCTACTGGTCCCCTTCCCCCACTTCCCCCACCCCCTCCCCTACTGCTCCCCTTCCCCCACTTCCCCAACCCCCTCCCCTACTGCTCCCCTTCCCCCACTTCCTCCAACCCCCTCCCCTACTAGTCCCCTTCCCCCACTTCCCCCACCCCCTCCCCTACTGCTCCCCTTCCCCCACTTCCTCCAACCCCCTCCCCTACTGGTCCCCTTCCCCCACTTCCCCCACCCCCTCCCCTACTGCTCCCCTTCCCCCACTTCCCCCACCCCCTCCCCAACTGCTCCCCTTCCCCCACTTCCCCCACCCCCTCCCCTACTGCCCTCCCCCTTCCCACCCCCCCCACCCTTCCCCCTCCCCAACCCCCTCCCCTACTGCTCCCCTTCCCCCACTTCCTCCAACCCCCTCCCCTACTGCTCCCCTTCCCCCACTTCCCCCACCCCCTCCCCTACTGCTCCCCTTCCCCCACTTCCCCCACCCCCTCCCCTACTGCTCCCCTTCCCCCACTTCCCCAACCCCCCTCCCCTACTGCTCCCCTTCCCCCCAACCCCCTCCCCTACTGCTCCCCTTCCCCCACTTCCCCAACCCCCTCCCCTACTGCTCCCCTTCCCCCACTTCCTCCAACCCCCTCCCCTACTGGTCCCCTTCCCCCACTTCCTCAACCCCCCTCCCCTACTGCTCCCCTTCCCCCACTTCCCCAACCCCCTCCCCTACTGCTCCCCTTCCCCCACTTCCTCCAACCCCCTCCCCTACTGGTCCCCTTCCCCCACTTCCCCCACCCCCTCCCCTACTGCTCCCCTTCCCCCACTTCCCCCACCCCCTCCCCTACTGCTCCCCTTCCCCCACTTCCCCAACCCCCCTCCCCTACTGCTCCCCTTCCCCCCAACCCCCTCCCCTACTGCTCCCCTTCCCCCACTTCCCCAACCCCCTCCCCTACTGCTCCCCTTCCCCCACTTCCTCCAACCCCCTCCCCTACTGGTCCCCTTCCCCCACTTCCTCAACCCCCCTCCCCTACTGCTCCCCTTCCCCCACTTCCCCAACCCCCCTCCCCTACTGCTCCCCTTCCCCCCAACCCCCTCCCCTACTGCTCCCCTTCCCCCACTTCCCCCACCCCCTCCCCTACTGCTCCCCTTCCCCCACTTCCTCCAACCCCCTCCCCTACTGCTCCCCTTCCCCCACTTCCCCCACCCCCTCCCCTACTGCTCCCCTTCCCCCACTTCCTCCAACCCCCCCTCCCCTACTGCTCCCCTTCCCCCACTTCCCCCACCCCCTCCCCTACTGGTCCCCTTCCCCCACTTCCTCCAACCCCCTCCCCTACTGGTCCCCTTCCCCCACTTCCCCCACCCCCTCCCCTACTGCTCCCCTTCCCCCACTTCCCCCACCCCCTCCCCTACTGCTCCCCTTCCCCCACTTCCTCAACCCCCCTCCCCTACTGCCCTCCCCTCCCCCCCCTCCCCCTTCCCTCCCCCACTTCTACCCCCCCCACCCCTCCCCCCACCCCCTCCCCTACTGCTCCCCTTCCCCCACTTCCCCAACCCCCTCCCCTACTGCTCCCCTTCCCGCCCACCCCCTCCCCCCGAGCTGAGAGGGGCGGGGCGGGGGTCTCGGCGCTGCCCTCTGGCGGCCGCTCCCGCCGCAGCGCGATTCGCCTCCATCTCCGGGCCCCTCCCGGCCGCCGTCGTTGCTCGGGGCGATGTCGCCGCCGCGTCCAGTTTCCATAGAGACGGCAAGATGGAGGCGTCCGGAGCCCCACGGCGCTGAGCCCCGCCCCCCTCTGAGGTACCCGCGCCCGGCACCCCCCCGAGCCCCGCCCCTCGGGTACCCCGCCCCGGCACCCACCCGAGCCCCGCCCCCCCCGCCCCTCGGGTACCCCGCCCCGGCAACCCCCCGAGCCCCGCCCCCCCCGCCCCTCGGGTACCCCGCCCCGGCAACCCCCCGAGCCCCGCCCCGCCCCTCGGGTACCCCGCCCCGGCACCTCCCCGAGCCCCGCCCCGCCCCTCCCCGCCCCTCGGGTACCCCGCCCCGGCACCCCCCCGAGCCCCGCCCCGCCCCTCGGGTACCCCGCCCCGGCACCTCCCCGAGCCCCGCCCCGCCCCTCCCCGCCCCTCGGGTACCCCGCCCCGGCACCCCCCCGAGCCCCGCCCCGCCCCTCGGGTACCCCGCCCCGGCACCTCCCCGAGCCCCGCCCCTCGGGTACCCCGCCCCGGCACCTCCCCGAGCCCCGCCCCCCCCGCCCCTCGGGTACCCCGCCCCGGCAACCCCCCGAGCCCCGCCCCGCCCCTCGGGTACCCCGCTCCGGCACCCCCCCGAGCCCCGCCCCTCCCCGCCCCTCGGGTACCCCGCCCCGGCACCCCCCCGAGCCCCGCCCCGCCCCTCGGGTACCCCGCCCCGGCACCCCCCCGAGCCCCGCCCCTCCCCGCCCCTCGGGTACCCCGCCCCGGCACCTCCCCGAGCCCCGCCCCTCGGGTACCCCGCCCCGGCACCTCCCCGAGCCCCGCCCCTCCCCGCCCCTCGGGTACCCCGCCCCGGCAACCCCCCGAGCCCCGCCCCGCCCCTCGGGTACCCCGCCCCGGCACCTCCCCGAGCCCCGCCCCGCCCCCCCTCGGGTACCCCGCCCCGGCACCCCCCCGAGCCCCGCCCCCCCGCCCCTCGGGTACCCCGCCCCGGCACCTCCCCGAGCCCCGCCCCGCCCCTCCCCGCCCCTCGGGTACCCCGCCCCGGCACCCCCCCGAGCCCCGCCCCTCCCCGCCCCTCGGGTACCCCGCCCCGGCACCCCCCCGACCCCGCCCCGCCCCTCGGGTACCCCGCCCCGGCACCCCCCCGAGCCCCGCCCCCCCCGCCCCTCGGGTACCCCGCCCCGGCACCCCCCGCCGCGCCCCGCCCCGCCCCTCGGGTACCCCGCCCCGGCACCCCCCGAGCCCCGCCCCCCCCGCCCCTCGGGTACCCCGCCCCGGCAACCCCCCGAGCCCCGCCCCGCCCCTCGGGTACCCCGCCCCGGCACCTCCCCGAGCCCCGCCCCGCCCCTCGGGTACCCCGCCCCGGCACCCCCCAGCCCCGCCCCGCCCCGCCCCTCGGGTACCCCGCCCCGGCACCCCCCAGCCCCGCCCCGCCCCTCGGGTACCCCGCCCCGGCACCCCCCCGAGCCCCCCCCCGCCCCTCGGGTACCCCGCCCCGGCACCCCCCCGAGCCCCGCCCCCCCGCCCCTCGGGTACCCCGCCCGGGCACCCCCGAGCCCCGCCCCGCCCCTCGGGTACCCCGCCCCGGCACCCCGCCCCGCCCCCCCCTCCCCGCCCCTCGGGTACCCCGCCCCGGCACCCCCCCGAGCCCCGCCCCGCCCCTCGGGTACCCCGCCCCGGCACCCCCCCGAGCCCCGCCCCCCCCGCCCCTCGGGTACCCCGCCCCGGCACCTCCCCGACCCGCCCCGCCCCTCGGGTACCCCGCCCCGGCACCCCCCGAGCCCCGCCCCCCCCGCCCCTCGGGTACCCCGCCCCGGCACCCCCCGAGCCCCGCCCCCCCGCCCCTCGGGTACCCCGCCCCGGCAACCCCCCGAGCCCCGCCCCGCCCCTCGGGTACCCCGCCCCGGCACCCCCCCGAGCCCCGCCCCCCCCGCCCCTCGGGTACCCCGCCCCGGCACCCCCCAGCCCCGCGCCCCCGCCCCTCGGGTACCCCGCCCCGGCACCCCCCCGAGCCCCGCCCCTCCCCGCCCCTCGGGTACCCCGCCCCGGCACCCCCGAGCCCCGCCCCGCCCCTCGGGTACCCCGCCCCGGCACCCCCCCGAGCCCCGCCCCTCCCCGCCCCTCGGGTACCCCGCCCCGGCACCTCCCCGAGCCCCGCCCCGCCCCTCGGGTACCCCGCCCCGGCACCTCCCCGAGCCCCGCCCCTCCCCGCCCCTCGGGTACCCCGCCCCGGCAACCCCCCGAGCCCCGCCCCGCCCCTCGGGTACCCCGCCCCGGCACCTCCCCGAGCCCCGCCCCGCCCCTCGGGTACCCCGCCCCGGCACCTCCCCGAGCCCCGCCCCGCCCCGCCCCTCGGGTACCCCGCCCCGGCACCCCCCAGCCCCGCCCCGCCCCTCGGGTACCCCGCCCCGGCACCCCCCCGAGCCCCGCCCCCCCTGCCCCTCGGGTACCCCGCCCCGGCACCCCCCCGAGCCCCGCCCCCCCTGCCCCTCGGGTACCCCGCCCGGGCACCCCCGAGCCCCGCCCCGCCCCTCGGGTACCCCGCCCCGGCACCTCCCCGAGCCCCTCCCCTCCCCGCCCCTCGGGTACCCCGCCCCGGCACCTCCCCGAGCCCCGCCCCGCCCCTCGGGTACCCCGCCCCGGCACCCCCCCGAGCCCCGCCCCCCCTGCCCCTCGGGTACCCCGCCCCCCCTGCCCCTCGGGTACCCCGCCCCGGCACCCCCCCGAGCCCCGCCCCCCCTGCCCCTTGGGTACCCCGCCCCGGCACCCCCCCGAGCCCCGCCCCCCCTGCCCCTCGGGTACCCCGCCCCGGCACCTCCCCGAGCCCCTCCCCTCCCCGCCCCTCGGGTACCCCGCCCTGGCACCCCCCGAGCCCCGCCCCCCCTGCCCCTCGGGTACCCCGCCCCGGCACCTCCCCGAGCCCCGCCCCGCCCCGCCCCGCCCCTCGGGTACCCCGCCCCGGCACCCCCCCGAGCCCCGCCCCCCCTGCCCCTCGGGTACCCCGCCCGGGCACCCCCGAGCCCGCGCCCCGCCCCTCGGGTACCCCGCCCCGGCACCTCCCCGAGCCCCGCCCCTCCCCGCCCCTCGGGTACCCCGCCCCGGCACCTCCCCGAGCCCCTCCCCTCCCCTCGGGTACCCCGCCCCGGCACCTCCCCGAGCCCCGCCCCTCCCCGCCCCTCGGGTACCCTGCCCCGGCACCTCCCCGAGCCCCTCCCCTCCCCTCGGGTACCCCGCCCCGGCACCCCTCGAGCCTTGGCCTGGGAGCCCCCTATACTTCTCACCCAGCGGGGCAGGGGCTCTCCCCTCCGTGGGAGCTCACAGCTCAGGGCTTTGCTGTTGCGGTAGCACCCACCCACAGAGCTGTGCCCCCCGCAGGCTGCCTGGTCCCGACCAGGACCCAGAAGGGGGTGGGTGCTGCGGGTGGGATCCCGGGACCAGACTGGAGGGAGTTTGGGAGACCAGCCTGGCCCCAGGCAGTGGCTGGAATGGAGCTTGGCGGAGCTGGACACCCTGGTTCAGCCCAGCTCCCTGGCTCGGCTGTTCCCTGGCCGACGTCCCTTCTGGACACAGAGCAGCCTGCCCCGTTTGTTCCAGCTGCCTGATGCTTGCTCAGACGCCCAGGTCCGGGCACAGACTCAGGCAGGTGAGTGACTGAACCCGGGGCTTCCGGGGATGTTCTCATTGCCACTTGTCTGCTTCACGGTGCCCTATAACTTTCGTGGGTTTGGGGGGCCACTGTGTCACCATGAAGCAGGGTGACCAAAGCCATCCAGTGACTTTTGGGGCTGCACTGTAGGATGGCTGGACCGTCACCCCTCTTGTGGCAGCTGGAGATCCCAGCACAGACAAGGGAGTAGGTTGAGTGACTTCTCCCTCGTCCTGCAGGAAGAGCCATGTCCCCAGCGAGGTCCCCTGAACGCTCGGCACGGAAGGCCAAGGAGAAGAAAAGCACTTTTGGGGGCATTGAAGTGACAGAGGCTCTCCATTGGCATGGCTGGGAGCTGGGAAAGGAGTTTCCCAAACATTTGTCCTTGAAAAACGTTCATATGAAAACCCAGAAGCTGAGTTACAGGTAGGTGGGGGCCTCCTCCTCTCCCCCTCACTAACGGGATCAGTCCCTCTCCATCCCTCCGACCATGCTGATACACTCCCCGACCCTTGCGTGGCACCCTCCTGCCCCTTCTCTTTCCCGCTAGCTCTGGGCTGGAGTGTGTGCTTGGAATCACAGGGCAGACTGTGCTCTCTGGGTCAGGGCATGCCTGCTCTGCAATATGCCCTCTTGGGTACAGAAAGCTTGTCCCTGGCAATAGTTTGTCAAGCACAGTGGCTTGTTTCTTTGAAATAATACTTCTGTCCTTGAGCCGTTTCAAACCCCGATGAGAATCAGCTTCTAGTGGGGAGAGAATCCAGGCAGGATACGTACTGGTGTGGCCGGGAAGCAGTGCATCTGATAGGCCCCCTGTTCTGCAGGGCTTCTCACACATCTCGTGGCCACCTCAGGTCCAACTGTCACGGGTCTGCCCATTGCAGAGTTGCCTGGTGGGGGTGGGGCCACGTAACAATATTGTTCAGGGAAAGAAAGGGGTCGAGGGATGTAATAGCGTAGTTGATTAACCAATAAGCAAAAGCTTGTGGGTTAATGCTATAGATTGCACGCATTCCCCCTCCCCCCCCCCCGCGCCTTGCTAGTAAATATTTTAGCAGGCTGCTCAGCAGCCTGGCTCAGTCCTGGCTCGTGCTGGGTCCGGGAGCTCAGCCCTTTGCCCCCCTGGACAGGGGCTGCTACCACCCTGCACTGCTGCTTCTGTGTCAGAGGCAGCACCACGGGGCGACAGGCAGACGGTCTCCAAGGGGAATTGGTTTTTAAACTGGCTCCCCTCGTGGACCAGAGCCCACCTGGCGCCCTGCGCTGCTGCCACCTCTGATACAGAGGCAGCAGCACGGAGTTGCAGGGGGCTTCCACTGGCTGCCGGCCCCACCCCGGGGACTAAAGAATAGTCGAGTGACCAATAAGAATTCATGAGGTTACTCAACTATTCAGTTAACCGATATTTAACATCCCTAAAGGGATGCCTTGTGACACGGTCACTGCACCGTCTGCCCTGCTGCTCTGGGCAGTGTGATCAAGGGGTATGGAGCAGCACAAGGCGGGGGGCACTGGAGAGGGGGCAGAGGTCCTGGGGAAGTGTTCAAGAGGTGGGGAGCAGGAGGCCCTCAGGTGGGGAGCAGGAGGAAGGGTTGGATGGGGCTGGGGGCTGGGCTGTGCATGGCTGTTTGGGAAGGCACAGGCTCCCCCACCTTTCCCTACCCAGCCCTCCATACAATTTCGTACTTGATGTGGCCCTCGGACCAAAACATTTGCCCACCCCTGCCTTGGACTCAAAGGTTGAGCTTGCCTTTGACTCGAGTTTGGGTGCCCACGGTGTCTAAGGACGAGGGCCACGGTTTTTCAATCTGGGCACCCCAAGTTAGAGGCTGGTTTTGGAACCATTGTTCTTAGCATCTCTGTGTCCTGTTGAACAGGGTAATGCTGCTTCCCCACCTGGCAGGGGCGGGGCGAGGACGGCATCTCAGAAGAGTGGGAGTCGGTGCGGTTGGGGTGCTGACTAGGTGCTGACCTCAGCTCCTCTGATGTCTCTCTTGTTTTGATTTAATTTTCTAGACCTCCTGCCACAAAGTTTTTCATCACTGTTTTCCCACAGCCAATTGTCCTGAGCCCTGGGATGTCCTTAACTCTTCCCATCATATTTCGCCCCTTGGAAAAGGTAAAACGGTACCTCTCACAGCCCTGCTTCTGCTGTCACAGCTGCCATCTGCAATGCCCCGGGAAGGGAGGGAATAGGCGGTGGGGGTCAGCAGATCCCTTTCTCTCAGATGTCCTTTGGGTTATTTAGTTCAGTGGGTTTTGTTTGCTTTTTTTTAAAAACATTTCTTAAGTGACTGTATCACTGGGGGCCTGTATCGCTGGGGGAAGGTGCTGAAGTGTTGGCCCTAGAGACTGAGAGCTTCTGTCCATGCCGGAAAAGGTACAGCCTGAGCAGCAGCAGGGTAAGTTTACAACTCATGCTAGCGTGCCTCAGTCCTGCCCTGAAGGGATTCCTATGGAGGGAGTGTGGTCCACTTGACTCTTGGCTGCTCTGAAGTTTGCCCACACGTGGTTTCCCCAGGGGCCAGTCTGTGTATCCTACATGTTGCCTCTTCCTTCTCAACACAGCCATGCTTGGGCTGTCAGTCACTTGCCCAGATGGGGCCTGGTGCTGGGGATTTTAGTGCAGAGCCCTTGATTCTGGGGTCTGTTCACTTTCCCCTTTGGCCCACTGACCTGGGCATGGTGCGTGGGCTGTCGATTGACTGCGGGGCAGGTTGAGTGGCAAGAAGCTCCCCCCCTTCCCCCCCTTTGATTGCAGAATTTGTTTAGTGTCATTTTTGGGCGTGTGTGCGTGTGCTTGGATGGGGGAGATGGGGACAGACAGTGTGTGGGGAGTGCGTGTTAGACACAAATGGTATGTGAGCCCATTCAAGTGCTGATTCCCTCTGTATCTACCGCATGGCCAAGGCACACGGCTACTCTATGTAATAGCCTGCCCTGTGAACTTGTATGCCCTGGGCTCAGCCATGGCGGGGAGCCTTTCATCTTGCGGGCACTGGTTCCAACCTGCCCTGAGTTTGGGGGGCTGCCTCACTCAGGCTTTGGTGAAGGTGAGAAGGAGCATTTTGCCTGGAGGTTTGTGTCTGGCCCTGGCCGTGTGAGCGGTGGCATGAAAGTGTTACACCCACTTGCTAGTCAGTGGCCTGTGTGAAACGAGTCGGTGGTCGTGTTGTTTTCAGGCAGGCAGGTGTCCACGTCGCGTTGGGCCCCCTGTGCAGCTGGCAGCCTGCTGGCCAGACGCCAAGGACTGCCTGGGCCATAAAGGGCAGGGTGCCAGCTTGCCTACACACGAGCTGCTGCCAGGGTACACGTGTGGCCCAATGGGCTGTGGTGTGTGGAAGGGGTGTGCCTGGCAGTTCCCTGCACTGCAACAAACAGCCCATCAGTCTGCAACCCTCCTCCCGCTCACAGTGCAGGTAGGCGCGCGTCCAGCAGAGCACTTAGCCACATGTCTCTGCGCAGCTCCAGGAGCCCCGCGGGGGGTCAGGGGGGGTCTCTCATGCTGAAAGGACGCACACACAGGGTCTTTGCTGGGTCAGGGTCTCAAAGAGGTTGAAAAAAGAAAAGTGCCAGGGGACAAACAAAGGTTGCATGAATGTATCTGGTAATGCAAATGTGGTGCTCTCTGGGGCTGCGCGATTCACGTCCAGGAGAGAGAGAGCCAGTCCCTAGCTCATCTCATGTCCTACCCCCCATCTCACACGCTCCAGCAGCACTCGTCCGAAGGAGCTGGAACGCCGGAACACCCCTGTGCCCAGAGGAGGGTGGGTGGCCAGGGGCCAGGGAAAGAGTCCAGCTGGTGGGAGGCTGGGTCCTGTCTAACTGTCCAGCTCTCCTTCCCTCCTCCTTTCCTTCTGCAGAAGGAGTATGACGACAGCATCTGCTTTGAAAAGCCTGAGGGTGAGTTCTCAGTCGTCCTCCGAGCGACACTTCCACGCCACAAGCTGCTCTTCCCAGATGCCATCCAGCTGCCTCTCTGTGCCATCTATGACCTCACCGAGACCACCTTTCCCTTGTGCAACGTTGGGTGAGTGAGCCCCCAGGCTGCTCAGGTCGAGCAGAGCCACGGTCCACACCCACTGGCACCGATCCAGACTCCTTGTGCCTCGGCCAATTTGGCTCCATCGGCTCATTGGTTAGATCTTGCCGTGATTCCCACCTGAGGCTGCCGTCATTCCCTGGAAGCCACCTCCGCAGCGCAAGACCTTGCGGGGTTAGGCTGTACAGGGTTGGGCAGGGATGCGAGGTACCAGTTCCTCCTGATCAAGAGCACAGACGTGGGGAAGAGCTTTTCAGACCTAGATCTGTTTTGTTAGAGCTGCCTATGCTTGGAAGGTTACAGCAGTGCTGGTGCAGCGCTCCAGTAAGACACTACCAACGCCGATGGAAGGGGCTCTCCTGTTGGTGGAGGTATTCCACCTCCCTGAGAGGCGGTAGTTGGGTCGGAGATTGCAGCTGTCAGCCTCGTGGCCTACACAGGGACTTGGGTCGGCTGAACTCTGGGGCTCAGAGGGTTGGATTTTTCACACCCCTGACTGATGTAGCTAAACCAACCTAATTTTAGCCCAGGCCTTTCTTGACGGAAAGTCTCATCTGTAGTCGGGTGCCCTGGCCCGTGGAATGCATTGGGAGCATCTCCTAGATGTTGAGGCTGAAGGGACTGTTATTTCATCTAGTCTGACCTACATAACAGACTATGGTGAGGGAGGCCCTAGGTGACCTTTTGAGGTCCCTGCCACCCCCTGTTTCTATGATTCCTCACAGGGCAGGTAGCTACATCACCTCCCACCAGAGCAGCTACCCTCTGTTGGGAATCTTGGCTAACGGAGCCATGGAGACTAGACCCCCCTCTCACTTCCTGGGCTGGGCTAAGGCCTGTTGGCAGGGCAGAGTGCCGGTGCTGAGCCTGCTCTGGGTCAACAGAAGCCTTGGGTCTCTAGGGCTGGGGAATCCAGCCTTAATTTCACCCAGAGAAAAAGGAGCGAAAGCCTCGGGGTCCCCCTGCTGGCAGTTAGTGTCTCCTGTCAGGGCTGGGCTTCTGATGCTGGCAGTGGTCGGAGAATCATGGAATCACAGACACTAGAACTGGCAGGGACCTCGAGAGTCATTGAGTCTAGTCCCCTGGCCTCACAGCAGGACCCAGCACTGTCCAGATCACCTCTGACAGGTGTCTGTCTAACCTGCTCTTCAATATCTCCAGTGATGGAGATTCCACAACCTCCCTAGGCAACTTATTCCAGTGCTTCACCTGGAATTTCTGTTTCTGGTGTTGGTCATCTTCCTTTCCAAGTGCAAACTAATGGTTCTTATCAGCCTCTTGTAACTATTTAGTCATTGAGATGCTTCTAGACTAATAGTTGTTTTTTAAGTTTTTCCTGTTATAGACTCACTCAGCTATCCCTCTGATGCTTATCTACTCACTGTCTTTTTTTTCTTCCTCCCCTTCAATTTCCCCCCCCCCTTCCCTTATTTATTCTTGGATCTGGACTTCCAACACTTCGGTCATCTGAAGAGGTGGGCTGTGCCCACGAAAGCTCATGATACCATCTACATGTTTTGTTAGTCTTTAAAGTGCTACCAGACTATTTGTTGTTTTTTAAGATTTTCCTGTTACAGACGAACTTGGCTACCCCTCTGAATCTTTTCACCATCCTGACAGTTGGGAAATTTTTCCTAATGTCCAACCTAAACCTCCCTTGCTGCAATTTAAGCCCATTGCTTCTTGTCCTGTCCTCAGAGGCAAAGGAGACAATTTTTCTCCCTCCTCCTTGTAACACCCTTTTAGGTACTTGACAACTCATAAGAACATAAGAACATAAGAATGGCCATACTGGGTCAGACCAAAGGTCCATCGAGCCCAGCATCCCATCTGCCGACGGTGGCCAATGCCAGGTGCCCCAGAGAAGGAGAACAGAAGACAATGATCAAGTGATTTATCTCCTGCCATCCATCTCCTGCCCTTGTTATGAAGGCTAGGGCACCATACTTTATCCCTGGCTAATAGCCATTTATGGACCTAACCTGCAAAAATTTATCAAGCTCTTTTTTAAACCCTAATAGAGTCCTGGCCTTCACAGCCTCCTCGGGCAAGGAGTTCCACAGGTTGACTGTGCGCTGTGTGAAGAAAAATTTCCTTTTATTAGTTTTGAACCTACTACCCATCAATTTCATTTGGTGTCCCCTAGTTCTTGTATTATGGGAAAAGGTAAATAATTTTTCTATAATCACTTTCTCCACACCATTCATGATTTTATATACCTCTATCATATCGCCCCTCAATCGCCTTTTTTCCAAACTGAAAAGTCCCAGTCTCTCTAGCCTCTCCCCATATGGGACCCTTTCCAAGCCCCTAATCATCTTAGTCGCCCTTTTCTGAACCTTTTCTAATGCCAATATATCTTTTTTGAGGTGAGGAGACCACATCTGCACGCAGTACTCGAGATGTGGGCGTACCATAGTTTTATATAGGGGAAGTATGATATCTTTTGTCTTATTATCTATCCCTTTTTTAATAATTCCTAACATCCTATTTGCCTTACTAACTGCCGCTGCACACTGCGTGGATGTCTTCATAGAACTATCCACTATAACTCCAAGATCCCTTTCCTGATCTGTCGTAGCTAAATTTGACCCCATCATGTAGTACGTGTAATTTGGGTTATTTTTTCCAACATGCATTACCTTACACTTACCCACATTAAATTTCATTTGCCATTTTGCTGCCCAATCACTCAGTTTGCTGAGATCTTTTTGTAGTTCTTCACAATCCCTTTTGCTTTTGACTGTCCTGAACAACTTTGTGTCATCTGCAAACTTGGCCACCTCACTGCTTACCTCATTTTCTAGATCATTGATGAACAAGTTGAACAGGATTGGTCCCAGTACTGACCCCTGGGGAACACCACTAGTTACCCTCCTCCATTGTGAAAATTTACCATTTATTCCCACCCTTTGTTTTCTGTCTTTTAACCAATTCTTGATCCATGAAAGGACCTTTCCTCCTATCCCATGACCACCTAATTTACGTAAAAGCCTTTGGTGTGGGACCGTGTCAAAGGCTTTCTGGAAATCTAGGTATATTATATCCACTGGGTGCCCCTTGTCCGCATGTTTATTAACCCCTTCAAAGAATTCTAACAGATTAGTTAGACACGACTTCCCTCTGCAGAAACCATGCTGACTTTTGCCCAACAATTCGTGCTCTTCTATGTGCCTTGCAATTTTACTCTTTACTAGTGTTTCTACCAATTTGCCTGGTACTGATGTTAAACTTATCGGTCTATAATTGCCAGGATCTCCTCTAGAGCCTTTTTTAAATATTGGTGTTATATTGGCCATCTTCCAGTCATTTGGTACCAAAGTGGATTTAAAGGATAGGTTACAAACCACTGTTAATAACTCCGCAATTTCACATTTGAGTTCTTTCAGAACCCTTGGGTGAATGCCGTCTGGTCCCGGAGACTTGTTACTATTCAGCTTATCAATTAATTCCATAACCTCCTCTAATGTCACTTCAATCTGAGTGAGTTCCTCAGATTTGTCACCTAAAAAGGCTGGCTCAGATTTAGGAACCTTTGTAACAGCCTCAGCCGTGAAGACTGAAGCAAAGAAATCATTTAATCGCTCCGCAATGGCACTGTCTTCCTTGATCGCTCCTTTTATATCTTTATCATCCAAGGGCCCCACTGCTTTTTTAGCGGGCTTCCTGCTTCTAATGTATTTAAAAAACATTTTACTATCATTTTTTGAATTTTTGGCTAGCTGTTCCTCAAACTCTTTTTTGGCTTTTCTTACTACATTATGACACTTAATTTGGGAGTGTTTATGTTCCTTTCTATTTTCCTCACTAGGATTTGACTTCCACTTTTTAAAAGCTGCCCTTTTCTCTCTCACTGCCTTTTTAACATGGCTGTTTAGCCATGGTGGTTCTTTGTTAGGTCTCTTACTGTGTTTTTTTATTTGGGGTATACATTTAAGTTGGGCCTCTAGTATGGTGTCTTTAAACAGTTCCCATGCAGCTTCCAGGGATTTTAGTTTAATTACTCTCCCTTTTAGTTTCTGTTTAACTAGCTTCCTCATTTTAGTGTAATTCCCCTTTTTGAAATTAAATGCCAGAGTGTTTGACCGCTGCGGTGTTCTTCCCAACACAGGAATATTAAAAGTTATTATATTGTGGTCGCTATTTCCAAGCGGTCCAGTAACAGTTACCTCTTGGACCAGATCCTGCGTTCCAGTCAAGACTAGGTCGAGAATCGACTCTTCCCTTGTGGGTTCCTGTACTAGCTGCTCCAAGAAGCAGTCATTTAAGGCATCAAGAAATTTAATCTCTGAATCCCGTCCTGAGGTGACATGCACCCAATCAATATGGGGATAATTGAAATCTCCTATTATTACTGTGTTTTTTATTTTGGTAGCCTCTCTAATCTCCCTTATCATTTCAGCATCACTATCACTGTCCTGGTTAGGTGGTCGGTAATATATTCCTAATGCCATATTCATATTAGAGGAATGAATTGTTATCCATAATGATTCTATGGAACATTTGGATTCCTTTAGGATTTTTACTTCATTTGATTCTATATTATCCTTCACATATAGTACCACTCCGCCACCCGCACGACCTGTTCTGTCTTTCCGATATAATTTATATCCCGGTATGATAGTGTCCCACTGATTGTCCTCATTCCACCATGTTTCTGAGATGCCTATTATGTCAACTTCCTCCTTTGATATGAGGTACTCCAGTTCACCCATCTTATTAGACAGACTCCTAGCATTAGTGTAAAAGCATGTTAGAAAACTACCACTATTTATATGTCCGCCTTTCTCAGACACATTGGATTTTTTTATGCACGATTGTTTCACATCTGATCTTGCCCATATATTATTTCCCACGTTCCCTATCTGACTAACTTCTAGGGAATCCCTACCTATGGAGCCTCGTGTAAGAGAAGTCTCCGTCCAATCCAGGTGCTCCCCCGCACCAATCGGCTTTCCCCCACCTCTTAGTTTAAAAACTGCTCTACGACCTTTTTAATGTTTAATGCCAGCAGTCTGGATCCACCTCGATTTAGGTGGAGCCCATCATTCCTGTATAGGCTCCCCCTACCCCAAAAGTGTCCCCAGTTCCTAATAAATCTAAACCCCTCTTCCCTGCACCATCGTCTCATCCACGCATTGAGACTCTGAAGTTCTGCCTGTCTATCTGGCCCTGCGCGTGGAACTGGAAGCATTTCAGAGAATGCCACCAAAGATGTTCTGGATTTCAGTCTCTTTCCTAGTAACCTAAATTTGGCCTCCAGAACATCTCTTCTACCCTTCCCTATGTCATTGGTACCAACATGTACCACGACGACCGGCTCCTCCCCAGCACTGCCCATAAGTCTGTCTAGATGTCTCGAGAGATCCGCAACCTTCGCACCAGGCAGGCAAGTAACCATACGGTTCTCCCGGTCATCACAAACCCAACTATCTATATTTCTAATGATCGAATCCCCCACTACTAAAACCTGCTTCTTCCTAACTCCTCTCATGTCCCCTCTCAGTCTGCTGTTTTCTAAACTAAACAAACCCAGTTCTTTCCATCTTCCCTCATAGGTTGTTTTCTGGATCTTTAATAATTTTTGTTGCTCTTCTCTGGACCCTCTCCAGTTTCTCCACATCTTTCTTGAAATGTGGTGCCCAGAACTGAACACAACACTCCAGTTGAGGCCAAATCAGTGCAGAGCAGAGCAGAAGAATGACTCCTTGTGTCTTGCTCACAGCGCTTCTGTTCATGCAGCCCAGAATCATGTTGGCTTTTTTTGCAACAGTGATGGCAGGGAGATGCGTCCAGGGCACTCCAGTGCTGTTCCTAACACTGCCTCTGAGCAAGGCCCAATGTCTTTCAATGTGTCTGATTTGAAACAGCTAATCCCTGCTCGGGGCTCACAGTGCTTTCTCTGTGAATCGCAGAGAATAACTGTCTGTCCTTCCTGCTCTGCACGTTCCTCCCCTCAGATATGTGACTAACACGCATGCATGGGGCAGCGTGTGTTGAAGGAGATCACTATATACTGCATTTCACGAGGTGTGGGGGCTTCCCCTCTGTTTGTGTGAGCAGGTCTCTGTCTCACAGCTCAGCCCACGGCTGTGGTGTTCAGTTGCCTCGAGCCTCCATGTGTGCACCCTGACCTCCCCGTACACGCAGTCAGGATCTTGAACAGCGCTCACACCTGGAAAAAGGGGTGGAGCTAGTTGTTAGTAATTTTGCACCCCTTCCCAGGCCGCCAGCAGAGCTGGGCTGGTGGCTGAGCTTGTTCGTTCAGCCCTTCTCTGAGTTTGCCTCTCATCCCCTGGCAAGCCAGCGGCACAGAAATGACAGCAGGTGTTACCCGCACAAATTTCTCTCTCTCTCCCACACTGTAGAGACACTCACCTTTACCCAGTTCCTAGGGCTCAGGGTGCAACCCTGTTAATTTACACATCCACCCTTACCCAATTCCTAGGGCTCAGGGCGCATCTTCCTGAGGGTTTTGCAGGATCTTTAGCCACTGAAAGAGCCTCACACAGTAAAATCTTTATCCTCTGTTTATTGACAATTCCCAAACAAGCCGAATACACACGCTAAGCACACAGTGTCATGCTCACCAATCCGGGTGCAGGCAAACTTCCCCTGCTGGCCAGGCAAGGTCAGTCTCTCTGGATCTTAGCTGCTGCATGTCACAGTTGTGCAGGAGAGTCCTGGCAGCTCTTATCTTAGGCTGGGTCTTGGAGATGAGTTCTTGGGGTTCCTTGTCTCCCTTTGGTCTTCTTCCAGCCTTTGGCTTCCTTCCTTCTGCTTCTTTTACTTCCAATCTTCTTTTTCCTAATCTCCTTCTTGGACCCCAGTTTATATAATGAAACCTGAGTCTTGCTTAGCTAGATCTTAACCAATTATTTTAGTATAATTTTACTAACCAATCATAACAAAATTACCTAACCAATCATATCCCACCACCTTAACTGATTTACACCTAGCAAAATTAATTATCCAGCAGACAGGAACAGTTACAAACCAGACAGAGATCACACAGACAGACAGTAGGAAAGTGTAATGACAATGCTCACAGAATGAGGAGTCCATAACCTCAAGTATTGATAAGTTCCTTGCCAGACAGAATGGGGTGACTTAAGTTTTCTTTACCCATCCGGAGATCTGTCTCTTTATCTGGTGACAGTGGGGGAGCTCTCAGGGCGAAGTCCCCTCCTCCCAGCCTGGGGTGACACTTTGTAATACAGAAAGATGGAATGTGAGTATGTGACTCCAGGCCTTACAGTAACGGCTGCTGCTCTTCAGTCTGGCTGCAGAAGGCGGCTTGGTTCCGGCCCAACACAGGCCTCCCACACGGCCACGGAAAAGCCAGACTGTTACGCCGGCTTCCAGGACCCACGTTTCCGCGCGGGGGCAGGCACACAGGGACTGCTGATGCTCACAGAGGCTGAAGAGAGGTGGGCTGAGAGAAAGGAAGGTGGCGTGCAGCAGGCTGCAGGCACTGGCTGGGTGCTGGTGTCGCCTGGCCGGGCGCGTTACATCTGCATGTCCCGTGCCAAGGCCTGTCGCTCGAGGACTGCGCTGCTTGGCTCCTTGTGACGCTGCAGCGGCACGCGCAGGAACTGAACAACGCTTGTTGCTTTCCCTCGAGCCCGGCGGGGCCGCGGGGAGGTGGCATAGTGGGCTGTTGCTCAAGCGCAGTGCTCACTCTGGGCAGGGACTCCGCCTGAGCATGTCATCCAAGAGTAAGGAAAGGTGGAGTCATCCTGTGTGACTGGTTTTGAATGAAAGGGCAGTAGGCTCAGGGAGCGTCACAGCAGAGATCACCAAAGCAGTGGGGAGGGCTCGGTGAGAGGGCCAGCCCTGTGGGGAGCTTCAGGGTAGGGGGAGACAGAAGGCTCTGGGGGGGAAAGCAGGTGGGAGGCCTCAGACTTCCTGTTTGGAAACGGTCACATGTTCTAATGTATTTGAAACCGGGGCAGGGGGCGGGGGGGAAGCTGGCAGTAAATTGTGGCTAGACGGCCCACAGGGCCCTGAGGGAGCCAAGTGCAGATGGCTCTGCTGTGAACCATGCTATGTGTCCAAGTGCACTGTGGAAGGCGTTTGCCTTCTGCTGACACCACGGGGGGTGGGGCAGTGGCCCCAAAAGGCTGACTGGAGGGGCACAGCCCTGGTGTGAATGTGCCAGGAGAGACGCACCGAGAGCTGGGTTGTGGGCGTGATGTTTGCTTACTGCACGTCTCCATTTCCTCTAGTGACCTAATCACGTTATTTACCTGGGAGACACCAAGCCCCTTCCACCTGGTTCCGGTCAGTGGCATGCTGGAGCCTGGCGCTGAGTGCGTGGTGAAGGTCACCTTCCAGCCCCAGGCGGCGCTGGTGTACGATGAGACAGCGATATGCTGGTTTGGAGACAACGAGGAACAGAAGAGGACCCTCCAGCTAAGAGCCATTGGTGAGGCTTTCTGGAGCGTAAAGGCCAGGGAAGTCCATCGGTGCAGGAGCCTATGAAATCACAGTCCATACAAATGCACCCAGAGCCATGGCGAATGGCCCTTCTCTTGTCCCAGGCGAATCAGTGGTGACCAAAGTGAAGCCCACATAGAAATTGGCCTATGAAATTCTGCACTATGGTGTGCAGTAGGAATGTGAGCGGTTAACCAGTAAGCTTCCCTCGCTGTGGGCGATGCTTACATGTTGTGGTTAACCCAGGGGCCTGGAGCAGCCTCTGCCCGCGGTGGGCCCGGCCTTGTGCACCGAGAGCAGGGGCTGACGCAGCACTGCTTGTGGCAGGAGGACCCCCTGCCTGTCCCGTTTAATTAGTTAACTCATTAAACGTAACGTTTAAATGGCTAACTAATTAAACGGGTTTACATCCCTAATGTGCAGCCATCCTCATCCGTAATACAGAGAGAATGTGGAGTCTACGGGTCCCAGCATGCAATGCTGCAGCTTGGCCCAAACTGGCGATTCTCATGTTCTTCAGTAACTTGGTGGGGGAAGAGGAGGTGATTTAACTTGCACAGTTGCATACACACTAAAGCTGCAGGACCCTTGCCTAGGGTTCTCATGCGTGCTATCGGGGCCAGAGCGTGGCTCCGTGCAGGCGATTATTTTGAACAGCCAGTTACTAAGATCTAGAGCTGCTCTTTGCCAAGGGCCCGGCCGGCGTAAAGCTGCTGGAGGTCTGGCGTGCGCTATCTGGAGAGGGGCGGACAACGGGACTTGCCTCTGGCTTGTGTGTTCTGATTTTTAACAGCCAAATATCCCCACCTGCTGGTGAGTGTGGTGGGGGAGCTGTGTGAGGACATGGAGCATCGGAACTTCCGGGACGTGCTGTGCTTCGGGTCTGTGGCTGTTGGCACCACCATGGAGAAGCACGTGGAGATCTGCAACCCGTCCGTGGTGAGCTGGCGAGGAGGTTGACGGGTGCTCCTTGATGAGGGTTTGGAATGCCAGTCTGTGTTCCTCCCAGACCTCAGCAGCTAATGTGCTTTATTCTCCCCTCACAGCTGTACAGATAACAGCGGGGTATAGGGGACAGGGCAGTGGGGCTCTGCGTGTCTGGAAGCTGTGAGTGTGGGCACAGAGTGAGGCTGGGAGATTGGAGCATGACAAATAGATTCATGCCCAGTGAAGGAAAGCCCCCCGTTTCTCTCCAGTTCCGCGGGGTGCGAGCCAAGCTGAGAGGGTCACTTCTCAGAGTGAAACTGCACTTTGCAAATGATGCTTGAGGACGGAGTGCAGTTAGCACTGCGCTCAAGCCAGGCATAATGCAGGCAGGACTGTGCAGGCTTCCTGCACCCCTGCAGTTCTTCCAGGGCACTTGACTCCTGACCCTTAGCCTCCTGCTCTTTGCTCCGGGCCATCCTGCCCCCAGATCTGCAATACTGTCACATGTCAGTGGCGGCAACTACATAATGCGACAGTAATGCCAGGATGTCCTAATTAGCCAAGCACGCTGCCTTGAAATGCCTAGTTATGGGGCTAAAATAGGGGTGGGCAATCGTTTTTGACGGGGAGCCACTCAAGATTTGGGAAAGTGGTCGAGGGCCGCACTCTTCCATGCTATTAATGGAGGAGGGGCGGGGTCTGGGATGGAGGTTGGGTGCAGAGGGGAGCTTGGGGTAAGGGATTGGGATGCAGGAGGAAGACTGGAGTCTGGAAGGAAGTTTGGGTGAAGGAGGGGGTTGTGACCTAGGGCAGGTGACTGGAGTGCAGGGGTTTGGGATGTGACCTAGGGTAGGAGGGGATTGTGATCTGGGGCAGGAGATTGGGGTGCCAGATCTGGGAGGGAGTATGAGTGTAAGAGGGGACAGAGGGTTTGGGTATGTTAAGTGGGGGGCAGAGGGTTCAGGCAGGGAGGAGCTGGGGTGCCAGAGGCAGGCTGTGGCCAGGAGACATACCAGCCAGCAGCCAAACCAGCTTGCCTGCCTGCAGAGCTAAGGCTTGCAGAGCTTAAAACGTTTCTTAGCCAGCCTGCTTGCCTGGCCATGTGCTTCAGTGAACAACTGAGCCAAAGAGAGGGGGCGTGGTTCTTCTTGGCTGCCTGTTATTCCAACAAGCAGCTCCCATTGGCTGGTTTCTGGCAAGCAACAGGCCAATGGGATTGTGCTGGGCGTAGGGCGGCTCCTGAAACGTCCCCCTGCGCCCTCCAGCTTTGAAACAGAAAGGAAGCCCAGTAGCCGTTTCTGCCTGGCACGCGGGGCTGTGGGGCAAGCAGGAGAGCCTGCCTGGGGCTCCCTGCTGCCACCGCAGGCTGGATTCGGTGGCTCGGCGGGCCGCATCTGGCCAGCTGGCCGTATTTGGCCCAGGCATGGGCTAAAATCTGCTCTGAGACACCCAGGAGCCCTGCTGATTTCCAGGGGGTTGCATAATTCTGAGCAAGAGTTAAAACCAGCCTGCCCTGTGTTTGAGAGAGATCCCTGTCCACCCTGGTGCCGGGGAAGTGGCTTTCTTGGGTCGGTGGTTTCTCATTCCCAAGTGCCCTGGGCTCAGCGAAGCCCCGCTGGAGAGAAGGGCTTGCTCTGCCTTGGGGCTCGAGAGCCTGAAGCCCTCAGACAAACTGGCTGGCTTCACACCGCTAGGCCAGCCAGTTCTCAGCCACCAGACGGGCTGCAGGTGGAAGGGGATTGTCGATTTAGAAGACAAGAGCGCAGAGGAGAACTGGCCCAGGTTGCATAGCCTGAGAAACAGCGTCTGGAAGCCTTCCTCTTCACGTGATTCTTATTTCTCTTGTGAGAGCGCCTAGAGGCCCAGGCAGGGATCAGAGCCCTGTTACCAGTCAGTCCCTGCCCTTGTGGAAGGGTCTCACAGGGTGAAACAGGCGGAAGCACAGTCAGATGGGAGTGGGGGCAGGACGCAGTGGAGATGGTACCAGCCTCAGTGGGCATAGCAGTCCCAGCTGGACCCTTCCGCCGCTTTACATTCCCCTTGGCTGAGGCTTCCTGGCACGCAACTGATGAGCAGAGCTCTGTGTACGCCTGACCGGGCCTGTCTCAGCTCCAGAAGTTGGTCCAATACAAGCGATTGCCTCCTGCCCTGGGCTCTGCCCCCCTCCGAGCAGCCCAGCAGCTGGCAGCGTTCCCTAGGAAGGCAGGACCAGCCTCCTCCCCATGGGCATTTTCTGGGGGGCGTCGGCTGCTCCGCGGTTTGGGCTGAGCTTGCTGCTGAGACTGAGCAGCAGACTGAGGCCGTGCAGGTGGTGCTGGGCTGGCCTCCTCTGCCGTACACCTCAGTCCTGCTGTGCTGCTCCAGTCCCGCATGCACCCCCGTTCTCAGCTGTAGCACCCTTGGGGTCTCCTACACAGACCCCGCTACGCTTGCTGCCTCGGCAATGCAGGCTGGTGCCACTAGGAACCAGGAGGAGGTTCTCCCCAGCTCGCTTCCTTTGTGACGGGCTGCAGAGAAGGCCCAGCTCTCCAGGGTGAAGGACGAGTGCGCTCACCTGTGACGTAAGAGTGCAGAGCGGTCGGCGCGCCGCTGTTCTCGGCGGGGGGCGGTACGAACCTGCCCCTCTCCCCCACAGGTCAGCGTCCCGTTCAAGATGGAGAGAGCAAAGGAACCCCTGCTCCAGGATTGGGTCTTCTCTTGTGATGTCACGCAGGCCGTTGTTCCAGCCAATGAGAAGCTGCTTGTCTCTGTGCGCTTTAGCCCCCAGACAGCAGGGGTGCAGAGTGTGGACTATTTCACCATCGTGCCGGTGGGGCACCTCACCCAGACGGTCCTGAAGGTGATTGGATCGTGCAAAGGTACCAAAGGACAGCCTCCCCAATGGCCCCCAGCCCCCTCCCGCTGGGGGGTAGGGAGTGGGTGATGGAGAGCCCCTGGACATGGCCTGGGACCGGCCTTCTGCATGGCTCCGGGCTCTTTGCGGCCCCAGTGGGGTGTAAATGCTGCCACTCACTGAGCCTGCTGGAGCACGTCCAGCTCTCTGTTGAGGCAGCTTGGTTCAGGGAACCTGCCCGATGCTTTGGTTCGGATTTGGGATGATCCCCTCTTGGCTGGAGTAGAGTGGGCAGGAGGGACAGAACCGAAATTGGCATGGAAGACCCAGGCCTTGGTTGTTGTTCCAGGTCCCTTAGTGTCCCTGCAACATTCCTTCGTGAACTTTGGCTGGCTCAGCCTTGGGGAGAGTGCGATGCAGCCTTTGGAAATCAGCAACATTTCTGATGTCCCTGCCTATTACCAGTTCGACATTGATGGACGGGAGAGCGTCTTCTCCTTCGACCGCCCATGTGGTGTCCTGAGCGGGATGGCCTCGCTCGTGCTGCGGGTCACCTTTCAGCCGACTCACCCCATCGCCTGTTACCGCAGAGTGGTGTGCCTCGTCCACCACCAGGTAGGAGGGCAGTGGGGGATGACAGGGAGCAACAGGGCTTGGGATGTGCCAGGGGGGGCTGGGTAGAGTGGTGCTGCAGAGTCTTTGGTTGCACGTGGCTCGAGAAGGAGGGGGTCGCTGCATGCCCTCTGCCGAGGAGGTACAGGGTCACAGACTACTGGCTCTGCTTGGCCCGACTGTGCTAGGCCCCAGGCACGGCTCTCGCTTCAGAGCAAGACGCTTGTCGCCAAGACCAGGTTACAAACTGAGACCCAAATGCCCCCCCCACCTAGTTGATGAATGTGGGCTCGGGAGACACTGTGGGTATGGATTGTGCGACAAGCTTCCCCCACGTGGCTGTGCCAGCACACCCCCAGCCTGGCCTGCAGGGCCCTCCAGGTCCAGCCTGAGGCTTTCTGTCACAGGCCTTGCCAAAATAGCATAAGCCTGGCGTACAGGCCCCATGCAGTTCCAGTCCGGGCCTTCCCCCACCCCATGCCAGTGTAGACGGCTCCTGGTAGCACTCGGGGAGTTCACCATTCCCCTGGAACCCCATCAACATCTTAATTGCTAAATGGGGTGCCTCTCCCTGCACCCCCTCCCCGCACCCTCTTCCCACAGGCACCAGGCACCTATGCCAGCCCTGACCTACTGCGGTGTTCCCCTTTCTTCCAGTCCTGGGCTCTGCTTTGGAGCCCGGTCAGTCCCTCACAGCGGCTCCTGCTAATTCAGCCCAGGCCTCTTCTGAGCAGCCTCTTCGCTGTGCTGAGTTATTGCTGGTGTTCCCTAGGGCAAGAGGGAGACCTGCAAGCATGGCTGGGTTTGAGCTCTGGCAATGGAAGGCTGGTGCACTGCCCCTGCATTGTGTGGCCTACATCCTCCCCCCAGCTGTAGCAAAGCAGGGCCAGTGGGACACCTGGGGTGTTTACACAGGGCTGCGTCTGTAGCTTGTACTCTGCGGTGGGGTGCCGAGGAGCAGGAAGGGCAGTCAACAGGAGGGCAGGCAAAGTGGCTTGTTTCCTGCAAGTGTTTCTGCCACTCCCCCAGGATCCATTGTTCCTGGATTTGTTTGGTACCTGCCACTCGGACACAACTAAACCAGCCATCCTGCGGCCCGGACACCTCTCGTGGTACAGGACCAACATGGCCCGGGGACTGACCTTCTACCCTCCGGACATCCTTAGCTCCATGCTGAGGGAGGGCAAGCTGCAGATGGATGGAAACGGAGCCCTCCTGCTGCCTCCACAGGTAGGGGCTGCCATGTGCAGGTGCCACGCTGCTCCTGCTCTGCCCACCAGGGTACCGGCTGCCCACTGTAGCTGCCAGGCTGCCCTGACGCTAGTGATGCAGTCACCACTGTACACAGTGTATGTCGGCATTCATCTGCCCGGCTTCTTATCCAGACTCCGTTGCTAGCCCGCCATGTGCCTTTCTGCTAAAGGCTGGGCCTTCTCTTGCCTCAGGCAACCTCAGATGGAAATTTGCCTAAGAAGAGGAGACTTCCTGGGTCGAAATGCTGTGGCCAGCTGAGCAAAAAAGGGAAGACCTCTGTGCTTTGCTACAGCTGGCTGGTCTTAATGGCAGCCCGCGCAGTGAGGTCACCTGGGCTCCAGCCTGTGCCTGGCTGTAGTGCTTACCCCTGGGCTAGCCAGAGATCTGCTTCCTTCCCCTAGGTCCCTGAAGACAAGCCCCCTGAGACGTATCCGTACATGGATGCCATGACCGAATACTTCCACGATGGCGTAACCAGCGACCTCACCATCTTCCCCCCGCACGTCAGCGTCAGCGTCCAGGAGTTTGACTTCGGGCGCTGCATGCCGCTCCAGGAGGTGGAACCGCTTCCTCTCTGCCTGACCAATCACACCAACGGAAAGATCACTGTGACGTGGACACGCAGGCCAGAGAGTCCCTTCCGCGTGAGCCCTGAAACCTGCGACATCCCACCGCTGAAGTCCACAGCCTTGCGCCTCCTTTTCCAGCCCTCTCAGCTCAACACTCTGTATGCAGCAGAGCTGGAGGGCTTTGCCTTCTACAAGGTCAGTAGGAATTACCAGAGTCTGCAGCAAATGCAGCAGCATCCATGCCAAGGGCTTGGCCTGTGGTTTGCCCAGTTGGGGCTGAGATCTGCCCGCCCTGGTGCTCCAGCCCCAGGGGCGTGTGAGCTGCCACAAACCTGCCCAGGTGGGTTTGTCGAGCTGGCTTTGTTTAATGGCCTTTTGCCATCTCAGACTGTCTCTGCTCTCACTGAGTGGCCCAGAGGACACATGCCCATTGCTGCCTCTTCCCTCTCTGCGGGCAGGCATAGAAGTCCCCTCACAGTGTGACAGCCTCGTGTCCCTGGCCCGTCCTGCCGGGCCCTGCGCTCAGGGCTCTGCATTTCATTAGCACCCGGCCACAGCATTTCCTGGGCCACTGCCGTGCAGTAAGCGGGATTGACCCCCTATCACAGACCAAACCCTGGCCCTTCAACTCAGGGCTAACGATCTGCAGTTCGTTGCCACCCCATGGAGCCACCATGGTTCCCATTGCCGTCGGCGCCAGTAGGAGAATGGCTGGGAAGCGAAAAGGTGGGCACTAGTCTGGGAGTCAGAAGACCCAGGCTGAGATCCCAGTTCTTCCACAGGCTTCCTGTGTCACCCTGGGCATGTCACTTAGCTCTGGGCTTCACTTGCTGTTTTATGGTGGTGTCAAGGCTTCTTCCCCACTCTGGCACGATAAGTGCAGAAGTGGGAGCCTGCAAAAGTATCCCAAAACCTTCTCTTTCCAGCCTTTGGTATAAAACTTCCCCCCAAAATCTTAAAAACCTAGATTTTGGGGATAAAATTTGCTGCCACCACCCAAGTAATGATAAGGGAATTGGGAGAGATCACTTGGGAAATCTCACCCCTAAAGTAAAGACCAGGACACACAAATTAACGAATCCTGGGTTAATAAAAAAAAAGAGAAAGAACTTTTATTATCACCACACTACTCCTGTTGCAAGCTCCATGACTAGATGGAAAAGTCACCAGTGAATATGCTCATGGAGGAAACCCCACGATGGGCCTAGAACGTAATTACAAAGGAGAGCAAAAACCCAGTTTCTGAAATGCACAGACATCAGATCCCATTCACAAATCACAAAACAATAAAACTGAACGGGTTTATCTAACCCTTACCCTACTTACAGACTGTGAAGAGACTGTTCTTGGAGGGGACAGTCTGTCTCCCTCAGAAGCTGGAGAGAGATTGCTCAGGGCCAAAGGAGAGAGAAGCCCCCAAATTCCTTTGTCCCAGTTTGAAATTCCTAGCTACGTTCCTATTGGCCAACTCTACGTGGCTTAGGTATAGTTCACCCCTTAGTCCCCAGGCTGCTGGCTAGCTCTCATGGTCATGAGAGGCAGTAAGTGCATGTGGCAGGGGTAATGCCAGTAAAGAGCGTGCAGCGATACCTGCAGTGGGGGGGCTCAGGCAAACACGGAAGAGAGCTGGCCAAGGTCTCCAGGCACTGGGATGTGTCTCTCTGCTGGAGCGATTCCCAATCCCACCCTGGCAGGCCTGCTTCTCTCCTGCATGTCGGCTGCCATCCTAGGGGATTCGGAGGAATCATATGTATGGCTGCTCATTCTGGAAAAGAGAGGGAACAAAGGTGTCACAGGGAGGAGGGGGGAAAATGGTTCTCCTTGGCCTCTGAGGACAGGACAGGAAGCGATGGGCTTAAACTGCAGCAAGGGAGGTTTAGGTTGGACATTAGGAAAATCTTCCTGCCTGTCAGGTGGTCAAACACTGGAATAAGTTACCTGGGGAGGTTGTGGAATCTCCATCACTGGAGACATTTCAGTGCAGTTTGGACACACACCTGTCAGGGATGGTCTGGATGGTGCTTGGTCCTGCCGGGAGGGCAGGGGACTGGACTCGATGACTCTCGAGGTCCCTTCCAGGCCAGTGTTTCTATGCTGGCCCATGTGCTATCTCCTTTGAAGACGGATCTGCACCATGCTCCCTCCCCACGGACGCATGGCTGTGCCTCTCCTTTGCCGGCAGGTGCTGAGACACTATAGCAATATTGAAGAGGAGAACACCATGTGCCCATCCTGGTGCCTGACCATCCGGCTGAGGGGCCACACCTTTGAAGTGGATCGGCAGCACTTCATCCCGCAGTATGTCCTGGACGCCCCCAGGGTGAGTGGGGTTGGCTCATGTCACACGGAGAGGGAGTGGTGCATCTTTGCCGTGGAGTGCCGGACCATGTAACCCTCTTTCCTGCTGCCCTGTCCGAGACAGGTGCTTTGGTGGCATCCCACTGTAGGGAGGCTGTCAGGTGGGGGACCCCAGTTCTCCTGGGTCTCAGCTCGCAGCGAACGTCTTGGGCCTTCCTGTCAAAGCTGACCTCGTTGCTGGTGAGGATGACTCGGGGAGCCCCTCTGCCCTGGTGCCTTGGCTAGCCTCTATCCACGGGGCGGGGGCGAGGGGGAGCAGCATAGAACTTAAGGACGCTATTGGACGAGAGGTAACCGGCAAGCAGGTGAGGTGTAAGCTGTGCTCTTGCCAGGGGTTGTCCTTCCCCATGCTAAGGAAGAACTGCCTAGCTCCGCCCCCAGGCTTGCCTACAGCCCTCTAGGAAGGCCCCGGCTGGTGCCCAGCAGACTCTGGAAAGGGGAGTGTAATAGGCAAGCGTTTCCTGTGCAGCCTGGCCTTCTGAATGAACCCGGCGTGCTGCTTTCTGCCCCCAGGCCTTCCCTGCGGTGGGTCCGAACACCAACACTTACTGCAGCGTGCTGCTCTGGAACACCGGCCCCTTCCCTCTCACCTTCTGCGTGAGCCGGGACATCTGTCCCTCTGTGCTGGTCAAACCCTGCTCGGGGTACGTGGCCCCAGGAGCCCAGCAGATCTTCCTTCTGGCCACGCAGCCGGCGGCCACGGCCACGCAGCAGCATGCGCTGTCCTTGCAGCTGAACGCCTATGCTAAGTACACCCAGGTAGGGCCAGGGAGCAGGGCTGCTTTGCATTCTGTTCTCACTGCGGGCCTGCCTACTCCTCCGGTTGGGAGCTGTGGGTTCCCCTTCTGGAAATGGGAATGTCAAGTCTGCGAAAGTGGCCGTTGGATGGCATCCAAGTGCCCATTTCTTACTGGCACAGCAGGCCTGGTACCCCTTGCTCTCCTGCCTGCTTGCGCCAAGCTCTCTTCAGGGCTGTCTGTGGCAGCACAAGGGGCAGGCCCAGGCTCTGGGCCCTTCCGAGCTCGGCTCTGTTGGGGCCCCAAATGGGCCTTTCGGAAGGAACCGTGAATGTGCCTGCTCCTCTCAGAGCTCGGCTGGGGTTTCCTGCCACTGTCTCTTCCCCCTTCCCCGAGTCCCACAGGAGATCCTGCTGCAGAGCCGTGGCGAGCCCCTGCTGTTGCTCTTGGAGGGAGATGGGAATCTGTACTTCAAGCCTACCTGTGTGGGAAGCTCAGCCACGCGTGCGTACACCATAAAGAACTGCACGAGACTGCCCCTGCACTTCGAGTGGAAGATCCAGCAGCGTGACAGCAAGGTCCTGTCTGTCAAGCCCGCCACAGGGATCATCCAGCCCAATGCAGCCATGGTCAGTGCTACCAAAGTCACTGCTACCTGCCATACCGCTGGAGAGAGCTGAGCCCAAAAATGTGGCAGCAGTTCACAGCCCCGTAGGCCATAGTTGGAGGGGGCCAGCTCGTGTCTCAGACAGGGTCTAGACAGCTTTCTCCAGCCTGGGCCAGGTTCCTGTGGAGTAGTTTTGCTCCATCAGATGCTGCTGTGCAGGTGTCCCTCAGTACCTCCTGCGGAGGGTAGCAAGAACTAAAGCACCTGAGAAGGTCGGCTAGATGGCTGCGTAGGGGCTGGCTGGGTGTGTGTTCCCAGTAAGAAGCCCCAAAGTCGTGGCTAGGTCATGGGCACAGACACAAGTGGGAGTTGGCGCAGCATTGTATGGTGGCTGGTGACCGAGCGATCAGTGCTGGGAGGAAGGTGCTGTCTGCCTTATGCATCCGGGACTGCCAGCGGCTCCATAGTGTGTTTGGAATTGGTACCCTGGCTCGGGCAGTGGGAAGGCTGAGAACACCAGTGATGCCCTCTCCCTCCTGTGATTCCAGGCGCAGGCATGGACCTTTACTCCAGGGGAGGAGACCAAGTATCTCCTGCGAAGCTGGGTGTCAGTGCGCAGAGCCCAATGGAGTTCAGCCCCTGAGTCTCCCGAGAGTACCCGCTACACCCTGAGGGTGATCGGAGAGGGGGCACTGGGCACCATTAGGGTAAGTACGAGAGTGTGCTGGAGGGGGAACGAGGAGGAGTCTCTCTGGAGGATTAATTGGCTTAGCAGAATCTCCAGCCCCTGGTAACATGTCAGAGGAGGGAGGGGATGTGGGTACTTGGATCCCATGGCAGTAGAGGAAAGACTGAGACTCCCATCCCGCTGTACTTCAGAGTTGGCCCTGCACCCATCTGTCCTTTGGTTGTCAGAGTCCCTGTGCAGTCACCCTCCTCTTGTAACACGCAGCTTTTCCCAATGCAGCCCACAAGCCCTTGCAGGCAATCTTTACCCTATAGTCTAGAAAAGTGCATCTATCCGTCTGTCTGGGAGTCTGTTTGTTTGCTCCTCCTAAACGGCAAGAGCTAGGTCCACCAAATTCGGGAGGCAGCTTCCTCTTAGCCTAACTTAGAGCAAGGTCAGGGTTTGGTTGTGCCAGGACAATGGGATGTGCCTGGAATCGGATTGTTTCTCATACCATGGAAAGGGAGGGGGCTGGAGGAGGGAGATTTATACTGTAGAATGACCACAGGGGGGCAGCAAGGGGCCAGAGATGGGGACAGGAACAGCTATAACCCCACTGGGTTAGCAGGGGGCAGGGGTGGAGAAAGGGACAGCTGTCTACTGTACATTTCAGAGAGTTTTTGTGTGTGTGTCTGTCCCCCAGCCAGAGGATGTGCGCCCCTCCCCTGGCTGTGCCCACGGCAGCTGCAGTGGCCATGGATAGGCACTTCTCCCCTGGCCCCAAGCTGCTGCGGTGAGAGAGGGCTGGGGATGTCCTCTCTCCCCGGGGCAGCCTGCACCCCCAACCCCTCCTCCCCAGCCCCACCCCAGAGCCATGGCTGAAATGAAGGAAAACAAACCTCATTTGAGTGAAGGACGCGAGCCATGCCGGGCCAGTCATCTCGTGCCTCCTAAACTCCATGGGACACTGGGGTCCCTGCCCCGAGCGCAGCCTCACTGTGCCCCGAGCGGTCGCGGCGATGTGCCAACCCCAGCCTGACCCTTGTGTGCTGGCTTTGGGCTCTAGGCACAAGAGGAGCAGCTGGACCTCGGGAACACTCTGGTTGGCAGCCAGCAGTCCTGTGACCTTGTGCTGTTGAATAACGGGACCTGCTCTCTGAACTACATTCTCCATGTGGAGCAGATCATCACAGGACCCTGCGACCCTGAGGAAGTCCTCAGTGACCCGCTTGGTATTGAAAGGGCATTGGGGGCAGGGTGCTTGCAGACAAAGGCGTTCTAAAGGGGATGAAAAGCTCTTGCCGACTAGTGTGGAGCGGTCCGCGGAGGCAGGCTGAGAAACACGGGTTCTTTCTGTGGCAGCTGGTATGTCTGAGAAGGCCCCGGCCAGAGAGTTTTATTGGGTACCCTAGGACCAATCTCTCTCTCTTTTGTTAAAGCCATAACAATTTTCTACTGAAACTAAAGCTTTCTCTTCTCATGGAGCACCAGTTCCACCCAAATTCCTCACTTCCGCGGAAAATGCCCTGCTCTGAGTTTTGGCTCAGCGTATAGAATTGTGAGCACGATCAGTTCAGTTTTGGATTTGGACAAGAACTCTCTGTCTTAAAAAAGCACCTCCAGACTGACACCGGGAGAGTCCGCCCTGAGGACTAGCGTGTGTCCATGGCATGGGGAAGCTGGTTTAGAGGGAGGCGAGCTGGGAACGGTGGGGCGGTGCAGAACTCACCTGTACGCTGAGCGTGCCGTGGCTGTGCTAGATAGCACTATGTATATCGAGAGTTACACTGAGACCTCCCGGTCTCGCCTTTCCTTTCTCGCAGCTTTACAGCTGGATCCTTGCAAAGGGATCATTCCTGCAAGGTCAAAGGCCGTTGTCCAAGTAACTGTCAGCCCAGCCCGTCAACTGCATTACACCTGGTCAATCAGTTACACCATTTCCATGCCCAAAGGTGAGAGCCCTGGCCTGCCACCTATCCAGCCAGCGAGGCCTTTCCACACCAGGCATCTGCCCAGCTGTCAGCTTCCCCTGCGCCGTCTCTCCATTCCCATGGCAGTCTATGCTGAACAGCCCTGCCAGGGCTGTTTCCTTTCTCCATTGTGCTGTGTGCAGAGAGGGGGTTAGACACAGCTGAGCCATGGCAGGCCGAGGCCGAGAGAGCTCCCATTCCCACAGCCCTGCACTGCCCCCTCTCCTGCACCCAGGAACGGTCCCGCTATGTGTTTAGAGCAGACTTGCTTGTGTTTGGGGGCTTCTGACACTTGTGCCACAGCATCCCAGGGGGGTCTGGCTCTGGTGGGGATCCAGACGCTATTCTAGCCCAGCCTGGGCAGTTTCCCTCCACATACGCACACAGAAAGGGAAGCGACTGTCTAGGGAGGAGTCCTGCAGAAAGGGATCTAGGGGTCACAAGCTATATAGGAGTCAGCAGTGTGACATTGTGGCAAAAAAAGCCAACGTGACTCTGGGCTGCATGAACAGGAGTGTTGTGAGCAAGACACAAGGAGTCATTCTTCTGCTCTGCTCTGTGCTGGTTAGGCCTCAGTTGCAGTGTCGTGTCCAGTTCTGGGCACCACATCTCAGGAAAGATGTGGAGAAATTGGAGAGGGTCCAGAGAAGAGCAACAAGAATGATGAAAGGTCTAGAGAACACGAGCTAGGAGTGAAGATGGAAAGAACTGGGCTTGTTTAGTTTGGAAAAGAGCAGACTGAGAGGGGACAGGAGAGCAGTTTTCCAAAAGGGTGTTACAAGGAGGAGGAGGAAAATTTGTTCTCCTTGGCCTCTGGGGACAGGACAAGCAGCAATGGGCTGAAATTGCAGCAAAGGAAGTTTAGGTTGGACATGAGGAAAAACGTCCTGCCTGTCAGGTGGTTAAACACTGGGATAAATTGCCTGGGGGGGGGTTGTGGAATCTCCATCACTGGAGATATTGAAGAGCAGGCTGGACAGACACCTGTCAGGGGTGATCTAGACAGTGCTGGGTCCTGCCGGGAGGGCAGGGGACTGGACTTGACCTCTCCAGGTCCCTGTCAGGTCTAAGTACTCAGCGGTTCTAGGCCATTGCACCGACTAGTTCTTGTTTCTCCTCCCCCAAGCTCTGGACCCTGCAAGCACCACAGGGGAGCAGCAGGCGCTCTGCTGCATAGTGGCCACAGGCGTCTACCCAACTGTCTGCATCACGGACGTGTGCGCAGCCGGAAGTGCCAGTGGCATCAGCAAGCTGCACCTTTGGAGGCTCTTCTCGCTGGAAATGCTGAACCAGTGCCTGGAGCGGGACCCCACCTCCACAGAGCTCACCTACAGGGCTCCCACAAGGCACAGGTGACATGGGCCCTGCCCAGAGGAGCCTGTGCCCTGCGCGGTGCCATCCAGGCAGGGGAAGCATGGCCAGGCGCTTTGCTTTGCAGCTCAGTGTCCCCCGAATGCCTTTGCTGACTGCCCCCAGCAGGCAGCCCCTCCTCTCTCCCTGGCCGTGCCGTGCTTTCCCTCTGCGGGATGTCGCCTGCCTCTCCACGGACTCAGTGTTGCCCCGCTGCTGGGTGGGAGCAGGCCCTCGAGCACAGGCCTCAGGTGGCTGTGCAGTGCGGGCACCTCTTCCTTTGCAGGAGGGCAGTAGCGCTCCCAGGCAGGGCCGCCAGAGGGCTGGGACCTGTGTTGTACCCGTTCCAGGCGCTAAGCACGCAGGGTCTGCCCACGCAGGGGTCAGCTCATGGGTGTGGAGCCACCATCTCCGGGGGCAGGTCTCAGGAGAAAGGGTTTAAATGTCTGGGTGCCTCCTCTCTGGGCAGCCGATGTTCCTGGAGCCCACGTGAGGAGGCACGGTCACTAGCTTCTCCTGCCTGACCACCAGGAGCCTTCCCCAGGTGTCCAGCACCTCCTTGCTCTTGGCTCGATTTCATCTCCTCTTTCTCTGCCCTGCGCAGCGTCTGCCCGGCCCCCCCTGTGCACACCCCCGTCCTGCTGGAGTTCAACTTTGGGGCTGCCCCCCTGGAAGCTGAGCCGTCCGTGGTGAGCCTCATGCTGGAGAACAGCGGGGTGGTGCCTGCGGAATGGTAGGCAGCACTCGTTAGACCAGGCCGCAGGGCGAGGGCACGTGGCTTTGGGGCGTGTTCGGAGGGGCTGAAATACAGCGAATTGGCAGGGACTTCACTGGGAGGGTGGGGAATACCCGACGGGGCTGTCCCCTACCTCGGGGCACTGGCCCCTGGTGGGGACAGGGCACTGGGCTGGACAGGCCTTTGGGCTGAGCCCGCCTGGCTACTCCGACATTCTTAACCACGTAGCATCACTCACTTTCTGCAGAGGGAAAGCAAGTCGTGTGGGACAGTCCCAGTTTGCATGGGCCCCGCCTGTGTCCTGCAGGTCAGGCCTGAGACTCAGGGGATATCTGTGCGGGGAGAGGGGGAGCCGGGGCTGGGTTCCCAGGGGCTCTGCGGGTCAGGCCTGAGATTCAGGGGATATCTCCGTGGGGGGGGGGCAGGGCTGGTTCCCAGGGGCTCTGCGGGTCAGGCCTGAGACTCAGGGGATATCTCTGTGTGTGGCGGGGGGGCAGGGCTGGTTCCCAGGGGTTCTGCGGGTCAGGCCTGAGACTCAGGGGATATCTGTGGGGGGGGGCAGGGCTGGTTCCCAGGGGCTCTGCAGGTCAGGCCTGAGACTCAGGGGATATCTGTGGGGGGGGGGGCAGGGCTGGTTCCCAGGGGCTCTGCGGGTCAGGCCTGAGACTCAGGGGATATCTCTGTGTGTGGCGGGGGGCAGGGGCTCTGCAGGACAGAACTGAGGGGGTGGCAGCGGTGAGTGTCTAGCGCTTGGGTGCCTTCGTGGCACGCTTGCCGTGAGCATGTGGCCCGTCAGGGAGTGCTGCCCATCCTGCTCTGGCTCACTGGCTCTGCTGGGTCCCTAGGGCCTTTCTGTTCCCCTCTGACCAGAAGCTCGATGTGGAGTACTGGGCGGAAAGCACAGAGTTCGACCCCAGTGAGCTGCACCAGATGAGAGTCCAGGACAACCAGCTCTTCAGTGTGTCTCCAAAGTCAGGCAGACTCTTCCCAGGACAGGAGCAAACGGTGCAGCTCTCACACAGGTGACAGGCCCTGCCCCTGGCCTGGGCCCTCCTTTCCCCAGGGCGCTGGCCAGGATCCCGTACACCTCCCCGCCCACGGGGCATCACCAGACTGTCCCCTCTGCTCTCACCCCAGTGCGTCAGTGCGGGAACCATGTCAGTATCTTGTCAAGCAGGGCTGGCCGAGGTGCTCTCTGGGCCCAGCCTGTGGGGAACGGAGGGGTGGCTGGCTAGCACCCTTCCACAGCCCGTGTGGGCTTGGCTATTAGTAGCTTTTGCAACATGCGGCCAGGCCTGAAGGTCGGCGGTGTGGGCGCCAGCGGCTCCATACAGACATTAGCCAGCTCTGCATTTACTTGGCGCCTGATCCTGATTGTCTCCGACTCGTTTGCACTTCAGGAACTCCCGGGCTCGGGCCTGTAAACTGCTGCCTGTCAGCCTCAGACATTTGTGCCCCTCCCTGCCTCAGTGGCCCTTGTGCACCAGTGACGCTCGTTAGCAGGGAAATGAAGAGCATCTCGTTTGTCTGGACTTAGCTTCCAGGCACTGGCGCCTGGTCTGCCTTTCTTTGCTGAAGGAGATGCCAGAGCCTTTTACTGCCCGTATCTTCTCACCCTGAAGTTCCTTCCAGCTTTGGTTCTGCCACCCTGGGCCCAGGGTAGATTTTTAGCGGTTCCCATTCTCTCGCTCTCACCCTGGTGGTTTTTCTCGCCCCTAGACATGATTTCATCGGCACCGATCGGCTCCCGGTCCTGCTGAAGGTCTCCCATGGGCGTGAGATTCTGGTAAGCTAGCAGGTGTTGCTTGCTGCGCAGTGAGCAGGCCAGAGAGTTCCCTCAGAGGCACGATGCAGTCAGTCAGCGGTGGCCTGCCTGTGGGCTCAGCACTGCGCCAGCACGGTGGCGGGGCGCTGGGTGGAGATGCCTTCTTGAGGATGAGACCTGTAACCCAGATTCTGACAGTCTGTGGTCCCCTGGCATCTTTCATAGATGAGGGACCATTACATCATCCAGTCTGAGCGCCTGCCGGGCACAGGCCGTTAGCGGCCAGTTCCCCCGGCACTGAGCCCAACAGCTCGCTTGCTCACAGCAGGCTCCAGCGTCCGATAATCCCCTCTGTTAGAAGCTGTGCTTTGTTTGCCATTGGGGTTTGTCTGGACTTAGCTTCCAGGCACTGGCTCCCGGTCTGCCTGCCTTTGCTGAAGGAGATGCCAGAGCCCTGTACTGCCCGTATCTTCTCACCCTGAAGTTCCTCCCACCCTGTACTTAAGTCACCCCTCGATCTTCCTTTTGAGAAGCAGGGCAGATTGAGCTCTTCAGGCCTCTCCCCCTACGGTGTCTTCTCTAGCTCTTGAATCAGTGTTGTGGCTCTTTCTGCACCGTCTCCAGTTTTGCAACGTCCCCTTTAAAATGTGCACCCCAGGACTTTATGCACCCGGCCGGCGCCTGTCTCACCAATTCCGTGCACAGACGGAAGATCGCCTTGGAGCTTGGTCCTGCCGGGAGGGCAGGGGACAGGACTTGATGGCCTCTCGAGGTCCCTGCCAGCTGTAGGGTTCTGTGCATCTGTCTCACTAGTGCTGATTTACTCATCCAAGGATCACATCAGCCCTTTTTGCAGTATCATCCACTGGGCGCTCATGCCCACTTGCTGTGCACTGTGACCCTGAGCCCTTCTCGGAGTCCGTGGGGCAGTCCTGCTGCGGCGGAGCTGCTGGGTAAAGTCAGCGTACCGAGTCAGGCGCAGGACGTGGAGTCTCCTCGGCGGGCGGGGCTGAGTCAGGCGCAGGACGTGGAGTCTCCTCGGCGGGTGGGGCTGAGTCAGGCGCAGGACGTGGAGTTTCCTTGGCATGCAGGGTGCGGGGCGGCCCCATGCCCAGGCACACTCCTTGTCGTTTTAGAGAGTGGGCTGCCAGGCAGGTGCTGCCTCCCGGCTTTGTGCAGCGCCTGGCCCAACGGAGCCCTGATCCACGGGCTGCTAAGTGTGTGTGTGGTGCTTGGAGAGGGTCACGCTGGTATCGTGCCTTGGGAACCCTTTACGGCCTGTTTGTCTAGCCCTGTTCTCTTCGTGTATCTTCTCCACTTGCTGTACCAGCTTGCCTGCCGGGGCTCATGGGACAGTTTCACGTTTTGACTCCGAGGTTGCGTTGTGGGGTGCTGAGGCCTCCACATTCTTGTGGACTCTGCCTGCCTCCTTTCCGACAGCTGTTTCTGGGGTCCCTCAGTGTCGCAGCCACGCTCTAGATCAGGCAGCTCTGGGGTGCTCCGAAGGGGAATTATAGCTTGCGGGTCCCTGCCCCATGTGGCTCAAGATCTGCCTTTCCTGGGGAGCTGCAGGCGTGGGGTTCTCTGAGTCCCTTCCTGCTGCACTGCAGAGGGGACCCTGTTGGTAACTCCACGGGTTTGCTGCTTCGCGTGTACGCTTGGCAGTTCTGCGGAGGCCTCTCGGCTCTCGTGCTTTGGAGACCCCCAGGACTGGGTGGCCGGCTGAGCGTGAGGGCCTGCCACAGACTGGGAGGAAGGGCCGTCCCTTGCAGTCTTGCCTTGATAGGGCGGGTTGTGACGGCGTGTTGGGGACCCCCGACCCTGCACCCCCGTCCTCAGCCAGATGTGACTCCGCCAGCCAGTAGAACAGGGAGGGTTTATTGCTTCTCAGAGATACAGTACAGCCCGGGTTCGATGTGGGCATAGGAGTAAGGGGGCAGGTAGCCTCAGACCCCTTGGGGTAGGGATCCACAGGCCACTAAACCCCCAGGACTCAATTTAGTCTGTTCTCTTCATGATTGCCCAGCCAAGACTGGCCCTTCTCCAAACCCCAGAACACTCATCCCCCCAGTAGCCACTCCCCTTCCTGTGTCTAAACCCCTTTCCCTGGCCAGGGGAGAAGTCGCTAGGCCACTGTCTACGGGCTTGTCCGCAGGAACCACGTCCCCCCCCCACTGGGCAGTGCTTACAGACATAGGCCAGTAGGGGTCACCCACAGCCCAACACAGCAACCAGTGAACGCCCAACCAGACTGGGCCCAGTGCCACGAGAGTGTACAGCCCCCAACTACGTCACATGGGTACATCTCTGGGTAGAGGAGTAAAGTGCCAGAGCTGTCTCCCAGCTCTCAGGCTGGCAGCGTATGGCCATGGGCAGGGATGGGGACTGGTGCAATTCAGACCTGGGGAGAGGAAGGCAGCCCGGGGCAGTCATACGTACCTCCCTGGCTTGTGCCTCGGAGTGCCTCTCTGCCTCTCCTGTTGTGGCACAGCCGTGAGGGGGTGCTCTGCCTCTCCCGTTGTTCTGGTGTGGTTGTGGCACGGCTGTGAGGGGGCTCTGCCTCTCCCGTTGTTCCGGTTTGGTTGTGGTACGGCTGTGAGGGGGCTCTGCCTCTCCCGTTGTTCTGGTGTGGTTGTGGTACAGCTGTGAGGGGGCTCTGCCTCTCCCGTTGTTCCCCGTGTGGTTGTGGTATGGCTGTGAGGGGGCACTGCCTCTCCCGTTGTTCCCTGTGTGGTTGTGGCACGGCTGTGAGGGGGCTCTGCCTCTCCCGTTGTTCCGGTGTGGTTGTGGCACGGCTGTGAGGGGGCACTGCCTCTCCCGTTGTTCCCCGTGTGGTTGTGGTACGGCTGTGAGGGGGCACTGCCTCTCCCGTTGTTCCCCGGGTGGTTGTGGCACAGCTGTGAGGGGGCGCTGCCTCTCCTGTTGTTCCGGTGTGGTTGTGGCACAGCTGTGAGGGGGCGCTGCCTCTCCCGTTGTTCCCGGTGTGGTTGTGGCACGGCTGTGAGGGGGTGCTCTGCTTCTCCTGTTGTTCCCCGGGTGGTTGTGGCACGGCTGTGAGGGGGCGCTGCCTCTCCCGTTGTTCCGGTTTGGTTGTGGCACGGCTGTGAGGGGGCGCTGCCTCTCCTGTTATTCTGGTGTGGTTGTGGTACAGCTGTGAGGGGGCTCTGCCTCTCCCGTTGTTCCCTGTGTGGTTGTGGTACGGCTGTGAGGGGGCTCTGCCTCTCCCGTTGTTCCCTGTGTGGTTGTGGCACGGCTGTGAGGGGGCGCTCTGCTTCTCCCGTTGTTCCCCGTGTGGTTGTGGCACGGCTGTGAGGGGGCTCTGCCTCTCCTGTTATTCTGGTGTGGTTGTGGTACGGCTGTGAGGGGGCTCTGCCTCTCCCGTTGTTCCCTGTGTGGTTGTGGCACGGCTGTGAGGGGGCTCTGCCTCTCCCGTTGTTCCGGTTTGGTTGTGGCACGGCTGTGAGGGGGCTCTGCCGGGCGAGAATGGCTGTTTCTTTTCCCCGCCTGCACTGCAGCTGAATTTCCTTGGCGTGACCGTGGAACGGAAGCAGCGGTACGTTCACTTCACCTCCACGAAGCACCTGTTCACTCCCATCGCCATTGGCAGCTCCAGCCCGCCCCGACAGGTGAGCAGCCCAATGGATGCGATGAGCAGGCAGAGCGGAGCAGCTCGCGCGCTGGCCGGCCCTGGGGAGGGCGGGATGCAGCCGCATGTGCTTGGCTGTGGAGTAGCCGTGCCAGGGAAGTGGAGAGCCCCCCGCGGAGGGTTTGAGACCGGAACTAGCCAGAGCCCTGCAGCTGGGCTTTAGGGCTGGTTCTGCATCATGGGCCCAGTGTGGGGGCGGCGGGTCCGAATCTCTGAGCTCCGCTTCCCAGAAGGGCTGCCACTGTGCTGGGCAGCGGGTGGGGCGCTCTAGCATGCAGGGGGGAGAGTTGGGGGCTTTGTGTGGCCACCTGCTGTTTTGAATTCTAGCGTTATGGGGTCTCCTCCCTCCAAGCCTCGGTTTTATCAAATGCCCTGACATAGGAACGTCACTAGCCCACCGCTGAGGGCTGGTGCTAACTAGCAGCGGGGGGCACCGCGAGCACTGCCCCCCTCCTGCTCCCTGCAGATCTATGAGCTGTACAATGGGGGTTCCATGGCTGTGGCTTATGAGATTCAGCTGGACTCTGTGATGAAGATCCAGGAGGAGAATTTCCAGCACCCGGTGTTTGTCTGTCTGAACCCCAGGGGGGAGATCGCTCCCGGCTCGACGAGCCACATCGAGTGGGTCTTCTCGCCACTGGAAGCCAGAACGTACTCCGTAAGAGGCTCCTCAGCATAAGCGAGTCGCGGTGTCAAGTGCTTTTCCCGGGGGCCCTGCGGGGCCAGCGTCTTGTGGCCCTCTCTGTTCACATCACAGAGAGGCTTGGTAGGGTTTGATTTAAATCGTTTGTCCTCGGGAAACGTCGATTTCGCCTGACATGCTGAAACTGACCAAAATTCTGGGTGCCCTGGGCAAGCGCAGCCTCTGCTGGACATAGGGCCTCCAGGGATCTGGTATCACTGGCCCCATGGCCAGGCAGGGAGTCTCCTGGGGCGAGGAACCCGGGTAAGACCAGAGAACTTTGGGCCTGAGCGGTCTAGAGGGAGACTCAGGCCCTTGAAGCTGCAGCAAATCCCTAACGGCTGTAGGCTCAGGCTGCATGCTCCCGAGACAGAGCTGTTGTCCAGTATGGTTATGTAACCCGTGTGCCCGGCCCCTCTCGGCGGCTGCTGGGGGACTTAGCTCGTCAGTGTTTCCAGGAATCTCCGTGCAGCATGCAGCAGACCACTTACTCCAAAGTTGTCCTGCTCCGCTAGCAACATCACTGCTTTGTTAGACCCTCAGCATGCAGCCCTGACTGTGTCCTGTTGCCCTTTCTGTGGCAGGTGGATGTTCCCATCCACATCTTGGAGGGAGATTCAGCTCTGATCACCTTCCAGGGAATAGGCTACGACCCACATATTCTGGGAGAGACCGCCCAGTTCGACCAAGTCTCGTCTCCTTCCGTGACTCCAGGCTCTTCCAAACTGACCATGCCCGGGCAGGTGAGCCCCAGCTGGGGTACTGCCATAGCCACCGCGCGGGAAAGGCAGCCCTTCCAGAATGCGTGGCAGGCGGCCTCTTCTCTAGAGCCTCTGACTCCAGGTGGAGCTCCCTAGCCTGCTGCTGGAAAAGCCAGATTCCTGTCTGTGAGGGCGCGTCGGGGCCCCCGACCCTGCACTGCCGTCCTCAGCCAGATGTGACTCCGCCGGCCAGTAGAGTAAAAATGGGTTTATTGCTTCTCTGAGATACAGCCCAGCGTAGGTTTGACGTAGGCCTAGGACAGCGGACAGCCCTAGTTCCCTTGGGGGGAGGGGCTCACAGGCCCCTGAACCCCCTGTACTGGTTCTAGTCTCCTTCCTCCATGCTTCCCCACACTCCGACTGCCCCGCTCCTGGGCCCTGCCCCCCAGCCAGGTGTTCATCTCCGCCTCCCTCCCTTTGTCTCTCCCCCGAAGAGCCTTGTTATCTGCTCAGGCTGGGCCTAGGTGTCTGGGCCAATCCACGTGTGGGTGAGTCAGTGGGAATCACACCGCACAGCAGAGTCAGGTGGGGACACTGGGTTACAGAGCAGACAGCCCCCCACTGCGTCCCACTGTCCACGGCGGCTGTTGCCCGGAAAACCTCTTTACTCCCAGTCCCATTCCCACGGCCCCAGAACCAGAGCGGTGGCTGTGATGTTGCCACGTGACCCTTGCGCTAGTGATGATTAAGCGCCGGGAGCAGAGCAGCTTTCCCTTGGCAGTGACCGTGTGTGACGGCGCGTTGGGGTTTCCCCGTCTCCTGCACCCCTGTAGTGGCACAAACAGACTCCACCAGCCAGTAGAATAGAGGGAGTTTATTGCTTCTCCAGGATACAGCACAGCACAGATATCATCTGGTTACAGGGCAGGCCTAGGATGCCTCAGCCCCCCTTGAGATGAGGGGGACTGGGCCCCTAAATTCCGGCCCCTTCCCTAGGCTGTCTCCTCCATGATCCCAGACAGCAACTAACTAACTATCCCTTCCAGCCCTGCCTCCAGCCAGGGGTGGCATTCCACCTTCCTTTGTTCCTCTCCCTGAGAGGTAACTGGTAGGACAGGTTACCTCCCTGTCCCATCAGCTACTCCGCTGGGCCATGGTACAGACAGCAGCCAGTGGGGGTCACCCACAGCCCAAGCCTAGCAACCAGCAAGGTACCCACACTACGTCACACTGTGTCCAAAGACAGCTGTGCCCCTTTGCTTCTTGGGTAGGCTGCTCAGCCAGTGCGCTAGGCATCACTTGGTCTGCACACAGCCAGCAGGGTGGCCCCTTACACAGGGCAAGGAACAGCTTGTTCGCAGGGCAAAGTGCAGAGGGACTTTGCTGCTGGCCTGCTGGAGCCCAGATTGCGCTGTGTATCCCAAGTTGGGAGGTGCAATGAGGTCACTGACCGAGGAAATCTCAGAGGGGGAGCCAAGTTAATCTGTAACCCCCCAGCAATGGCCTGGTAGCACCTTAGAGAGGAACCAAAAATATAGAGAGAGCTGGTCTCATGAGCTTTCCTGGGCACAACCCACTTCCTCAGATGACAAGTACGGAGCAAGAGGGACCGAGGTTGAATTATAAAGCAGAAGGTGGAGTCGCTCTAAGCGGGCCGGAGAGAGCTCTCCTGTTGACTTGAGTAACTCTGCCGCCCCATGTGGCGGTGGCCGTGTCAGCGGAAGATGCTGTCCTGCAGACACAGCGCTGCCTCCGCTGGCGCAGAGGCCGGGATAGCGTACGTCACTTGGAGAGGTGATTATTCACGCCCTGCACGACATAGCCCGCAGGGTAGGCACGTGTGCATGAAGAGTGCAGCGGGGCTCCCGTAAGGAAGACTGCACTCTTGTGGAGTGCAGAGTACCCTTTACAGCATGCCCCAGAGGGCCGTGGTATCCGTGTCCCTCAGGCATTCTGAAACGTGTAACCTGAAGCTCGTTAAACGTCTCTGTGACAACGCAGTCGGGGTTCCTCCGTTCCTGCACCCCCATAGCAGCAAGAACAGACTCCGCCAGTCATAGAATAGAGAGGGGTTTATTGTTTCTCCAGGACACAGCATAGCACAGATGTGATGTGGCTCCAGGAGCCAGGGCCAGGATGCCTCCGACCCTAGGGTTAGGGGTCCATCACCCCTAGGCCCCCCGCTTAGCCTCTTCCCTCCATGCTTCCCCGACAGCAATTTCCCCCTCAGCCAGGTGCTGGTCTCCACCTCCCTCCTTTTGTCTTCCTCCCTGGGAGGCTGAGCCTGGGTGTCTGGGTTAATACACATTTGGGAGAGTCAGTGAGAATCTCACATCACAGCGCAGGGGGACCCCAGGTTACAGAGCAGACAGCCCCCCACTACGCCACAGTCTCTTGCCATTCAGTGTAATTAACTAGTGCTTGCAGCACCTTGCACGTGTGAATAACCGGCTAGGCTACACCCGCAATGCGCAGGCATGGGGCTGTTGTCTAAGCCAGGACCCCGGGTGTGGCCTGCTATCACCGAGCGGGGCTGCGCTGGCAGGAGATTGTGGTTTAGCTGGGGCCTTTGTGCTCCAGGCCTACCCCAGCTCCCGCATGGCATGCTCTGCACCAACACGCTGCACAGCCTGGAACCTCCTGCTGCCGGAAAGGCTCGCTGCCTTGCTGAAGAGACAGCATGTGGAACCCAGGCAGGGCAGTGGGGTAGGCCGCGTGGCCCAGTTTGCTAGCCCTGCCTTGGAGGACAGGAATGGCCCTGGCGCCAGGCAGTAATTGCCTGCTTGGAACAGTATATCCAGCATTAAATACACCTGGGGCTTCCCTGCTGACCCATCGATTGCGGGGCATCAGACTGATAGAGGGTGCAGGGGGAAGTGCACCCATCTTCTCTGGCTGACGGTCCTGCCTGGTTTCTCCCCTTCCAGGCAGCCTTCTTGTCCCAGCACAGGGTTTGCCTCGGAAACATCCCAGTCTACAGCAAGCCCAGCCGGCTCGTCTTTCTCAACAATGCCTCCGAGAGCGAGGCAGTCCTCTTTACCTGGCACGTCAGCACGCCTAGCGCGAGCGAGGTACGGTCTCCTTTTGGCTCCGCTGCTGGGCGGGGAAGGGCCCTGTGGTCTGACGGCCTCCAGACAGCGTCTGATGGGCACTTCCGTGGCGTCTGTAGTGGCAGATGGGAGGATGGATGATTAGAAACTGGAGGATGATGACTGGGGATGTGAGCAAAGACACCGGGGAGGCCTACGGGCTGGGTTTGAGCGGAGTTACCACAGCAGAGAATTGGAGTGAAGTAGAAGTACAGCAGGCTGCCTGTTTGGAAGCCTGGATCCCAGGACCCCACCGCATCAGCCAAATCTGCACTAGCTCTTTAAATGTGGTTCTACAGCTCCCTCCCGGGCCTAGTGACTTCATGCGCAGGGCAGACCAGGAGAATTCCGGATGCCCTGTGTTACCCCCCTGGCAAGGAGAGGGATATTGGACACAGGTCACTGCAAAGAGTTGTCAAGGCTGTCACTTGGAGTGCAGAAGGTGGGGGGCCTAAGAGACCTTAAAATACCCTGCCCCTAAAGGCTTTTTCCCAGGGTCACAGATTCCCTGACCATGGGGGAGACACTGCCACCGCCCAAACGCCAAACCCCTTGAGAATCCCAGAAGACACACTTGGGAATTTCTTCCTGTGGGATACCCCCAAGCTCTTTAATGCTCCTTCAGAGAGAGCTTGAAAACAAACGGCATTTTCTGAATAGCTGCCCTCTCGGTCTCAGGCATGTGCACACAGACCCGCCTGCCTTCTAGGACACAGGGATCAGACCATGGGCATAAAAAGCTGCTTCTGTTAGCAAAACAAGGAAGACCTGTCTGGCTGGTTGCTAGGGGTTACATTTGCAATTATCGATTGAAAAAAAGCAGATTAAAAGCACAGAGATTAGCTTCCCTGGGATTCATTTTACAAGTTACAGTGTCGGGGGGGGGAGGGCACCTGGGCTCAGCACAGAGTTCAGCAAACCCCAAACTAAAGAACAGAACTTGATTGTGTCTGAATAAACATTCCCTAGTCACTCACGTACCGGTTGTTCCTGGCTCAGTCCATCTCTGTATCTCTCCTCTGGCCACACAAAGACTGCAGCAGGGAGACCACTGCTTTCAGTTCAGATCTCGCACTCTTCCCACTGGCTCTCCTGGCTCCCTGCCAGCACTTCCTGGAGCTTCTGAGAGACCCCTTGGCTCTGGGTTTAACCCTTTACAGGCAATGTAGGTAACTGAGTAGCTGGGATGTCTAGGAAAGGGTAGTGCCTGTCCCATCCATCACCCAAGTCCTTGTTGTGTCTCAGTTGCTACAGATCGTACCGGAGACGGGGGTCATGCAGCCCAGGACCAGTACCCACTGCATCATCACCCTGCACGCATCTGGGAACGCATGCTTCTACAGCTTGGATCTGGTGTGTGAGGTGAGCCTGGGAGGTGCCTGCATCCTTCATTGCCTCTAGGGCCGCCCCGGCAGCAAACAGCCTACTACTGACTCAGGCACTGGAGCACTCGATCCTCGCTCCTACCTGGGCTGTGGCCGTGGCTCGTCATATAAAAATTAACTGTGAGAAAAGCTTGTGTAATGAGTAATGTGCTGAGCTGGGCCAGGCACTTTCCCCGTTTACATCACTGTGATCCCCACCCTGTTTATGCTCCCTGGGCTTCACGGGACGGGAGATTGGCCCGCCTCTCTGGCTTGCCCCGGGGGGCATGGTGGGAAGAGACAGGACTCGCCTTGCCCTGGGGGGCTGTGGCGGGGAGAGACAGGACTCGCCTTGCCCTGGGGGGGTGGCGGGGAGAGACAGGACTCACCTTGCCCCGGAGGGTGGGGGGAGAGACAGGACTTGCCTAGCCCTGGGGGGTGGAGGGAGAGACAGGACTCGCCTTGCCCTGGGGGGCTGTGGCGGGGAGAGACAGGACTCGCCTTGCCCCGGGGGGTGGAGGGAGAGACAGGACTCGCCTTGCCCTGGGGGGCTGTGGCAGGGAGAGACAGGACTCGCCTTGCCCCGGGGGATGGAGGGAGAGACAGGACTCACCTTGCCCCGGAGGGTGGGGGGAGAGACAGGACTTGCCTAGCCCTGGGGGGCTGTGGCGGGGAGAGACAGGACTCGCCTTGCCCTGGGGGGCTGTGGCGGGGAGAGACAGGACTCGCCTTGCCCCGGGGGGGTGGCGGGGAGAGACAGGACTCGCCTTGCCCCGGGGGGGTGGCGGGGAGAGACAGGACTCGCCTTGCCCCAGGGGGTGGCGGGGAGAGAGATGCAGCCATGGAGCTGGGGCCCTGTGCTGATTGCTGGAGGCCTTGCTCCCTCTAATCCAGGGTTAGTCTCCTAGGTGGTCACGCAGCAGAGCCTGGCTAGCTATGAGCGGGCGCTGCGGGCGTGGGAAGCCGAGCGGGAGCGGCAGGCTGTGGAATTCACCATCTCGGAGAAGGACCTGGGTGCGGAGAGCAATCCGAAGCAGCATGCCCGAGTAAGGGATCGGTTCCCCGGGAGCCTCCATTTGTTTTCCCAACTTCTCAGCAGGATCTGGGGTTCAATGAGGAACCGTCTCTAAATCTTAGCCCGTCTGGCAGATGGCAGGCGAGGGGGTCGTGATTTCCCTGAGCTCACGTGGTCAGTTACTCGTAGAGCCCATGATGATCTTGGCTCCTCGTCTTTTGCTTTACCCACAAGAATCCCTCCAAGCTTTTCCTACGTGTGTAACGGGAAGGGCTGAGATGGGGTAGCTCTGTAAGGAAATCAAAAGATCCTTGTCCAGCAAACTCTGAAATGACTAACGGTCGTCTGGAATGTGGAAGGGAGTGTCTGATTGGAGCCTGGGGAGAAGCAAACCAGAGGTGCTGGGGTGAGGTTGCTCTGTTGCAGGTGGGAGAGGGTAACACCGAGCCTGGTTCTGCTTTTTATTCTCCCTTCACTCGGGTTTTCCTTCCTCTTTAGAACACGTCGGACTCCTCTGCAGAGGAAAAGCTCGCTAAGCCCCCCACGGTGACCAGAAAGTACAAGGTAAGGGCTCCACCCCTGCAAACTGGATAATGGAGAGCGCCGGCCGGGGGGCGGGAGGACAGAGCCAGCAAGACTTGTGGCTTGGAAGGCTGAACCGCCAAGCTGGGAGGAAGCGTTTGTCCATAGAGGGGGCTGCTTGGCTGTGGCTGCTGGTTTGGGGGTGGGTTAAAGAGAACCCAGCACACACCCCTGGCTGGAGAGAGGATGCTGCAGGGTGAAGGTCTGGCACCGCAGAGCTTTGGACCCGTGGACAGAGGATTCGGTGGCCGTGCATCGGGGTGTCTGGCCACGGGCCTGTCCGAGGGGACTGTACTAAGGGGCTGTGGGACCTCAAGCAGGGGGTCGGGTGGCTGTGTGCATCCAGCACGGCGTGTCTGGAGCCACCAGAGCCAGCGTGAGTCTGGGGCTGGGGGCACCTCCCATGGCTTGGCGGCAGTGGCAGGGAGGCTGGCTGGGACGGAGATGCCTGAGGGGGAGCAGTGGAGGAGGAAGCTGCAGGCTTTGGCTGTAGCCCCCGATTGGCTCCTGCGAGCTCTGCCTGCGATGACCCACCTCCCCCGCATGCAAGGGGCAGGGAGGTCCGGGCCCAGTCCCGCGAGGATGGGTGTCGGCGGCAGGACCGTTCCCCTCCGCCGGCGACGCCAGGGGGTGATGCAGACTGAGTTGCCCTTTTGCCCGGGGCCCGTCTTCCCTGCAGGGCTCTGTGAACTCAGGCAGGGCGCTGATCGCTGGGCCAGCGCTGCCGCGCCAGGAGCGCTCTGCACTCACGCGGCGGTGCTAGGCCTCCGGCAGCGCGAGGCGCGAGCAGGCCCTGCTGCCAGCCTGGGGCCAGTCTCCTTTCATCCCCATTAGCCCCGTGCTGGGATGCGTCCTCCTCTGGTTGGTGCTTGCGTGGATGGTCCCGCCCCCGCCCAGTTCCGCTCACTCCCTGCCCCCGGGCGGAGCGCGGGCGGAGCGCCGACGGCGAGGTCAGTGCCAGCAACAGGCTCAGCAAAGGGGCATTTCCTTCCTCCCCACAGACTCTGCCCCCCATTAAAAACCTGCCTGCGCCCAGTCCGCCCGTCAACCGCTGTCAGAGGCAGCGCCTGCTGGGCAGAGAAGCCAGCGGACTGTGGGCCAAGCCGGAGCCCCCCAGGTCCCACCTGCTGCACCTTGGAGTCACTGCCAGGTCCCATTCCATGGACGACTTCCTGGGCAGCTTCTGCTCCGAGCTTCCCAAGCATTTCCTGTGCTGGTAAGATCAGAGGCCGCTGGCGCCCCACCCAGAGCCCCGCGTGCCACCGCCTGTGCCCATGGGCACTGCTGCCTTAGGAAAGGGGCTGCGGGTCTGGCCTCGGGGGGCCCCGCCAAAAGGCCTTTTGGGCCCCTGGGCTGCAGGCACCGTGTGTTATCTGGCCCCCCGGCCGGGGTGTGAGGGAGGCGGCTCCGCACGCTGCCGCCCCCTGCTGGGCGGGAGCCGCACTGCCCTCGCCCGCTGGCTCCGCTCCTGCAGCTCCCATTGGCTGGGAAGCGTGGGGGGGTCTGCAGGCCACCACCACCACCAAAGGGGCACTTCTCAGGTACGCACCCAGCATCCCAAGCCCTGAGCCCCTCCCAGACCCTGCACCCTAATCCCACACTCCCTCCTAAACCCCACGCCCCAAACTTGAGCCTGTCCCGGCACCCTGCCTCCTGCCCAGACCCCCTCCCCATCTGCTCTGAGTCGCCCATCCCAGAGCCCTCCCCCCACGCCCTCTGTCCTGCCTCCACCTGCAGCCCTCCCCCGCTCTCTGAACCCCCTGTGTTTGGCCCCTCCCTGGAGCCTAGAGGGCCCCCCAAATCTCATAGGCCCGTGCCCCCCGAAGCGCTAACCCCGCCCTGCCTAGGGCGAGAAGCACAGCAGCTATTTCCCAGCACGCGGCTGGCGCGTCGGGCAGCAGGTGGCGACGGGTGTGTCTCCGTGAGCGCAGGGGCAGTTCAGGGAGGCTGACACCAGCAGTCTGGCTGGGGTGACAGCTTGGCACTGCCTCTTGTGACTGTAATGTCACTGTGTCCCTTTGCCTGGCCTCCAAGTGGCACCTTGACTTCCCTCTGCTGGCTGCTACCGGCGCCTCCAGCTCAGAACCCCGCTGGCTCCTGCCCTTGCCCAGGGAGCCTGCCCCCTGCTCTGTACGGGCAGGACTCGGATGCCCTCTCTCCTGCGGTGCTGGCCAGAGAACACGCCGGTTGGCAGAGGCGGCTGCTTGGAGCCATTGGCCCCCAGCCGGTGCTGAGAGCCCGGGTCCAGGCTGGCTGCAGTTTACTGGCATCAGTAATCCCCGTGGGGCGACGCTGATCTGCTCCCCCGCTTGTCTGAGCGGCAGCTGCCTGTGGCGCGGGGCAGAATCCTTCCGTCCATTCTCTCGCCCTGCCCTGTTCCCCTGGGCTCCCAGCCGCTTGGCAGCACGGCAGCCTGCTGCTCTACGGCATCGTCCCTTCCCCCGTATCCGGCGGGGCCCCGGCGAGCCATCCTCGGGCCTCCCAGAGCGCCCTTGTTTTGTCTTCAGAGCCCATCCCCCTGCACCAAGAGGTTCTCAGGGCCAGGCTGGGGAGCCAGTGCCTGCTTCAGCCCCAGTGTGTGCGTGATGCTACCAACTCAGATCACAGCCCAGGTCCCCTCCGCCCCTGCCGCGTGCAGGCCCTGGCCTGTGTCCGGACAGCCCCTCTGCCTTTTCTCACTGCCAGGGACCGCCAGGCGATGGTGGGCGAGAGCAAGGCTGAGGCCGGGCCGCAGGAGGCGGGAGCCCTCAGGACAGACCCGCGTCTTGTGGCGCTGGTTGGCTCTTCCGAACAGGAGCAGCAGGTGGTCGCTGACGTGCTGATGGCCATGCTCAGGTACAGGCTGTTCCCTTGGGGTCAGAGTCCCGCGGCGGGAGGAACGGCTGCATGTGGGCCCCATCCCCTTACTCCTGGGGACAGCAGGGCTGCTGGCCCTGGCTGGAGCGCCCCTCTCACCTCGGAGGAGCTGGCCACTAGCCGCTGCTTGGACCCCGGCAATGGCAGCTGGATCGTCTGCCGTGGAGACGCACCCGAGGGAGCTCTAGTCCTGGTGCTGGCAGGGGCCAAGCTGCTCACTGGCCCCGGGAGAGCAGCTGGCTAGAGCGGTTCCAAAGGGCCGGTTCCCTGAGGCCGCGGGCCTGGCGGGCAGGCTTCGATGCACCTCCTGTCCCTGAGCCTTTGTCCCTTTCCCTCCCGTGCAGAGGCCTGCTGGAGGACAGCCAGTTCCAGCAGGCCGTGAGCAGGAGCCTGGCGGAGCCCGTGCCCTACTTCCACCAGTTCTGGTCTGAAGAGTCAGCACAGCTCCCGGGCAGCAGGCAGAGCCCGGGTGGCCCCTGCGCAGGCTCTGGCTCCCCAGATCCGTGTGCCAGGGGCAGGGCGGGAGCGGAGGAGAGGGGCGAGCGTGTGCTGAGCCCGGGCGCCTCTCCCAGGGCGGCTCAGGACAGCCTGCACGATGCCCTTGGCCAGGAGCGGCGGCAGGAGGAGAAGGAGGCGCTCACCAGGTGAGGAGGGGCCTGGCTGGCGTGCGGCGGGCCGGCGGTGGGGAGCACAGCGCGGGGCCCGAATCTCTCCCCCCTCCGCGGGCACTGACCTCCCCGCTTACACCTCTAGGCTGCCTGTGGTCAGGAGCCTGGTGCAGCGGGTGCTGGAGAACACGCTCCAGAACATAATGGTTGAGGCCAGCCGCGGCGAGGTGGTTCTGACCGCCCGGCCCAGGGTGATCGCCTTGCCCCCCTCCACCCAAAGGTAAGGGCAGGCCTGATTCTGGCGTCCCCTCTGCCAGAAGCTTCTTCCAGTGGGGCTTGTGCGTTTGCCCCAGGAAATGGGGAGCAGGGTGGGAGGGGAACATGGCCCCCCAGCCTCCTGGGCACACGTGCCGCATGCGCGCGAGGTTCCCAGCCCGGCGTGGTGTGCGGCAGAGCGGCCAGGCCGCGGGGAGGCAGGCGCGCCGTAGCTGTCACTGGGGAGCCTCGGCCCATCCGCAGGGAGCCTGAGCGGGCCGGGGCCGCGGTGAATGATGCTCCCGAGGGTCTATATCCTGGCGCAGTGGCCGAGCCGTGATGTTCGCGCTGGGCAGCCTGAACCCGCCGGCCGGTGGCGAGGGGGCGTGAGGCGGTGGCGGAGCCTCCTGCTGCGTGTGGGCTGGGCCAGAGGGCCCGGTGGACGCCTGCAGCAGGGCCTGAGAGAGGGAGGAGCTGGGCAGGTTCTCCAGCCATGTTGGGCTGGCCCTGGGGCTGGGTGCGGGAGGAGGAGGGCGACTCGCAGGAGGGCCTAGGGAAGATGCTGCCAGATCCAAGGGACTCCTCTCTTCTCTTTCAGAGGCATCAGCCCAGCGGCCCCGGGCCAGCCAGCGTTGCTGTTGCACCCCACAGGGCCCGGGCCCAGCCCCAGCCAGCCGGCAGAGGACAAGGGAACTGAGGGTCGCCCTCAGATCGTCCTGTCTGCCTAGGCGGCCAGCGTGCCCCAGAGCCGCTGCCCACACCAGCCAGTCCGAGCCCCGGCTGCACTCCGAGGCCGGCAGCCCACAGCCCAGGCTCCTGGGCACTCGTCGGCTCAGGGAGGACACAGGCCCGGAGCCCGGCCCCGGGCAGGGAGCTGGGCGTGTCAGCGGGACTGTCGGCAAAGGAGGTCCCTGCACCCCTTGCCCTGGGGAGGGCCGTGGTTCGCTCTACGTGGGGCGTGCTGCTGGTGCCCAGCTCCCTCCTGTGCGCGTTCCAGTCACGCAGCCTGGCCCGTTGGCCGCCGCGTTCACATGCTGGTGAAATGGGACCTGGCCGGCGGCAGGCGGACGCCTCGGGTGCTGCCAAATAAAAGGGGCTGTACGGCGGGTGCCACGAGGCTCGCGCCTGGACTGCTTCCGCCACGGCCCCTGTCCTGCTCTGGGCAGCGTGGCTGTGGCCCAAGGCCCGCGGCTCCCCTGGGGCTGCGCACGGCCTGTCTGCCTCCCCTCCGCACCCGGGGCCTGGCAGGCAGAACAGGGCTGAGCCCGGGGCCCGGAAGAGGCTTTGTCCTAAACAGGCAGGGCGAGCAGCTGCCAATAGATGGCACCAGCCCCTTAGTAGAAGTGCCAAGCGGTTCAGCCAGCTCCCAGACCAGGCCCCTCCTGCTCCTGGGCCTTGGGCGGGGGGGGGGAGGCACATGCCATGGCACTCAACTGAGCTCTTCTCCCCCCGGCCAGCCCCTGTGTGGGGTAAGATGGCTGTGGCCTCCCACCCCTGCCCCGCTGTCTCCTGGGCCCATGACTGGCCAAAAGCCAGGCCAGCCGTGCTGTGCCTAGCACACAGGCCAGTGCAGGCTGGCACCCTGGGCATGGTGCAGCAGTAGGGCAGCGCATTGTGCCTGGTGCCTTTGGGCCCCGTGTACTGGGAGACCCCCGTGCGTGGGGCGTTGGAAGGGTATATCGCCCCGGATACCTGGGCAGCCCTGGCTCTGCCTTTGGGCCCCCTGTACTGGGAGACCCCCGTGTGTGGGGCGTTACGAAGGGTATATCACCCCAGATACCTGGGCAGCTCTGGCTCTGCCTTTGGGCCCCGTGTACTGGGAGACCCCTGTGTGTGGGGCATTCGAAGGGTATATCGCCCCAGATACCTGGGCAGCTCTGGCTCTGCCTTTGGGCCCCGTGTACTGGGAGACCCCTGTGTGTGGGGCATTCGAAGGGTATATCGCCCCAGATACCTGGGCAGCCCTGGCTCTGCCTTTGGGCCCTGTGTACTGGGAGACCCCCGTGTGTGGGGCATTACGAAGGGTATATTGCCCCAGCAGGTCTCAGGAGGCCCCTCCCGCTTGCTGTCCCAGGGACATGACACCGCTGAGGCCAGCACTGGGCGACAGGCCGGAGTTCCGTGTCTGTAAATGTCCCCAAGCCGCAGGGCTGGGCTGTTGCTGTGGTCGGAGCGAGCGAGGGCCCATCTGGCTGCTTCCGGCTCAGCCCGTGTGCCCAGGGGCTGCAGGTGGAGTCTGGACCCTTTGCCTGAGCAGTGTGCTCCCTTCCCCTGAGCTAGGCTCCCGTCCTCCAGCAGGGCCTCCTGCTCGCCTGTCCCGAAGAGCAGAGCGTGAGGTGCCCCCACCTGCCAGCCCTGCCATTGTGCTCCTCGGCTCAGTGCACCCGGGCGCTGGGCGGAGCCGGTGCTCTGCGGCTGCCTGGCTGGACACGGGGCTCAGCACAGCTTGGGCTGGGAGGCTGGCGCGCCGGGCAGGCTCACCCTGGCTGGGCAGGGAGCCAAGGGGGGCCGTCTCCCATCAGGGGCTGGGCCAGCCTGGCTCCAGGGGTGGCTGTTCAGCAGAGAGCCGGGGGTGAATCGGTAGAGGTGTCCCCTCCCCACTGTCCCAGCTCGGGGCGCTGTGCTGCTGGAGGTGGGAACCGGGCATGTCGGCTCCTGGATCGAGCCGAGTGCCCTGAATCTCCGCACAGGGGCCTCCCTTCTGCCCTGCCAGCTGGCTGCAGGGTTCTTCCTGTCGGAAACTGTCCCTTCCCAGTGGGCTTCCTTGTCCCCTGCAGCACTGGGCCCAAGCAACCCTGGGGGCTGCCCCCACGCCCAGCAGGCACGAAGGCACAGGCCTCTTCCGCTTGAGCTAAGGGGCAGCTTCATTAGCTGGCAGCGGCAGTAGACAGTTACCCTCAGGCTGTCTTACCCAGGGGATCAGACCGGATGATTCCAATGGGCCTTTCTGGCTCTTCAAGCTGCAGCTCTTCAGCCAGCCCTTGGAAAGGGGAAGGCACACGGGTCCCTGTGTCATGGATCCTTCAGTGGCTTGCTTTGCACTCCCAGGGAGGCCAGCTTCCTGGGGGGAGAGCTCTTCCTCCTCCCTCCAACTAGGGGCGGACTGCATCCGCAGAGGGAGAGCTCAGCCGAGGGTGGGAGCCGCGTCCCCGGGGATATTTCTAACCTTGGCAGGTAGAATGGCCGAGGAGCCAGACTGTTCCTTTGTCAGACAAGCTCAGAGGCTGGGGCCGAGGGTGCAGTAGTTAGTAGCTGGAGAGCTGAAGCTGAGAAGGCTACCGCAGGCCAGGCAGACCCCTGCCGTTCACAGGGATCCTTCTGGCTGATTCCTTTCCAGGCCCGTCCCCACCCTGGGGCTTGGAGAGGTGGCAGGTCAGGCTTCACCCTGCCCTGGCCTGCTCTCTTAGACCATAGTGAGCGGGGCAGAATCAGCCTGGAGAACTGGCACCAAAGGATGGCCCAGCTCCTGTCCCACCAGCAGCATGGCCCCACTCTGCCAGGGCACCGTCCTCTGGCCTCGCAAGCATCAGACAGGCAGTCCTGTCAAAGGGGTACTTCTCCACCGAGTCCTCTACCCTTCTTCAGAGCATTCATCCCTAGATCTGCAAAGCTGCTCCCCTCTTCTGCCTCTGTCCTCAGGTCCCCATCTGTGGCAGCGCGTCAGGGACCCCCCATCCTGCCCCCGTCTCCAGCAAGATGAGACTCCGCCAGCCAGTAGAACGGGGGGTTTATTGCTTCTCCAGGACACAGCCCAGCACAGACGGGATGTGGAGATAAGGAGTCAGGGGCTGGCAGCTCTAGACCCCTTGGGGCAGGGGTGTCTAGGCCCCTCAACTCCCAGCACTCAGCTTAGTCTCTTCTCTTCATGGTTTTCCAGCCAAAAACTGCCCAGCTCCCAGGCCCTGCCCCCCAGCCAGGTGCCCGTCTCCCCCTCCCTCCTTTTGTCTCTCCCCTGGGAAGAGCCTTGTTATCTGCTCAGCCTGGGACTAGGTGTCTGGGCCATACCCATGTGGGTGAGTCAGTGGGAATCCCACCTCACAGCACAGCGTGGGGGAACCCCGGGTTACAGAGCAGACAGCCCCCCCCACTATGTCACATCTCTCCCCCTCCGAGAACGAACTGAGCAGGGTGACTCCGCTTGTGAACTGGGCAAGTTTGCCCCTCCTCTCCCCCCCGCCGGGTACAGCAGTGACGGCGACATTGGTGCTCCCCTTGGCTTGGGCCTGCCACGGTGGTGCCCTGCAGGAGCCGGCTCCGCAGTGTTCGGCTACTGCACGGCTTTGAGGGGCCATCTCGGGCCCACTCTGCAGTCGCACCAGCCCTTCCACTTCCCTTGGGTTGTGCCCCAGGTCTCCTTGGCTGGGCCCATGCGCTTGGCGAGCCTTTCCCAGAAAGGCTCCTCTGTGATGGGCTGGCGCCTCAAGGCAGCTTTCCCCCCATCTCGGGCTTTCCACGCCCTCTGGCAGGAGTCGCAGGCCGGCAGTACCGCTGCACGGCTGCAAATATCCCGGGACAGTAAAAGGCCTGAAGCAGCCTCAGCCGGGTGCACCGGATACCCCGGTGCCCTGCGAATGGGACGTCATGGGCCAGATACAGCAGCCTGGGGTGATACTTTTGGGGAATCACCAGCTGCCTCTGGGCCCCCCATATCCCTACCTTCCCGGGGGGGGAGCCATTCCTGGTACAGGAATCCCCTCTCCTACAGGAATCTCTCCTGGCAGCCTTTCCCCAGGGGCTGAGCTGCGCCAGGCCAGTCCGGTCCCTCAGCATCTGTAAGGAGGGATCTGCCTGCACCTCAGCCTGGAATTCCACAGCTGGGGCAGGGACAGGGACCTGTCCCCCCCCTCCCCTTGCCTGAGTCTGGGGCTCTAGCCCTGCTGGGCCCTGATCCCCCTGCAGGGAGCCCTTCCCTGGGTAAGGGTTGCCCGCTGCTCTCTGGCTCTGACCAGGGCCCTGTGGGGTCCGTCTGGCCACTCCTCTAGGTTGCTCCCCATCAGCATCTCTGTGGGCAAGTGCCGGTGCACCCCCACTTCCTTGGGACCCTCCTTGGCCTCCCACTTCAGATGCACCCGGGCTACGGGCACCTTAAATGGGGTCCCATCTATGCCCCTCAGGGTCAGCTGAGTGTTGGGCACCATGTGGTCTGGGGCTACTCCCTGGTGCCAGGCCAGCGTCACCTCCGCCCCTGTGTCCCAGTAGCCTGTCACCTCCCTGCCATCCACCTGCCGGGGCACGAGGCACTCACGCTGCAGGGGCCGCCCTGCCCTCACCCGGTACATGGAGAAATCTGCCTCCACAGGGTCAGATCTCCCAAGGGAATTGGCCTGAGTGTCCTTCGCCCCACTCTGAGCTGAGGTTTGCCTGCCGGCCCCTGCCTCTGGGGCAGCCTGCCCTTCCCCCAGCCCCAGCCAGTTAACCCTGGAAAGTCCCAGGTCAAGGGGCCTGTCCTGGTGCCTGGAGCACGGAGGCCTCTTGTGGCCTCTTTGACCACAGCGATAGCAGGTTAGTTCCTGTGGGTCCCTTTGGGCTGGCTCCATCCGGGCCCTGGCTGTCTCTGGGGGGGCGGATGGCTGGCTCCTGTCTCTTAGGTTTGCCCCGTAGGTGATTCTCTCCATTGCTCAGCCAAGAAGCAGTCTGTGCAATTCCCTTTCTCTCTGGGATTCCTGTTGACACCCGGACTGGCTGCCTGTGAACTCATCCACCAGCCTCCCAGCATCCTGGGGGTCCTCTGGCTTCCGGTTCTTGAGCCACAGCCTCAGGGTGGGCGGGCACACTTCATAGAGCTGCTCCAGCATCATCAGCTTAACCAGGTCTTCTGCGGTCTGGGCTCCGACCCCGGACCCCCACTTGCGGCAGTATTGCGCCAGGCAGGAGGCCATACCTACACAGGTCTCCTGTGGCCCCTTCTCCACCCCCTGGAACTTCTTCCTGTACATCTCAGGAGTCAGCCTGAACTTGTGCAGCAGGGCCTGTTTGACCCAGATTCTCCAGCTGGTTGAGCACCCCTGCAGCCTTCTGATCCAGCAAGCAGAGTTGCTAGAGCTGGTCAGCTGGGGGGACCTGGTGTAGATCACAGGCTCGCTCAAAGGCACTAAGAAACCCGTCCATGTCCCCCACATCTTTACATTGGGCCAACACAAGCTTCTCAAAGTGTCTGGCTGTGCCAGGCCCCCTGGGGTCCTCCCCACTCACCGCAGTCAGGGCCCCTTGGCTTCTCCACTCTGCCATGGCCAGCTCATGCTGCCACTGTCTCTCTTGTTCCTGGCGCTCCTCCCTACGGTCTCGCTGCTCTTTCTTTTGTGACTCCAATTCCTTTAGCCTCAGCTCAATCTCTAGCCATTGCAGCTCTGCCGGGCTGGACGAACCGCTGCTGGCAGAGTGTGGAGTGGTGGGCACCGCGTCTGTCTGGCCGACTCCAGCCCTCCCTCTGGGCTGAGAGCGTGAGATGCTCCCAGGGGTTGTCTGGCTGCTCCCCCCGGGACAGGATCCAGGCCTCTGGACGGGTCATTCTCTTCCAGCCGGGCAATCAGCTAGGCCTTGGTTGCTTTGCCCATGGGCAGGCCGCTCTCTATGCACAGCCCCACAAGCTCTACCTTCAGGAGTCGGGTGTAGGCCATCGCCCCGCTGGTCCCCGGGGTGTAGACTCACTGGCTGAGTGCTGCAGCGCCCCACGCCTCCTAGGAATCGCTTCGCTCTGCCTCCAGCCCGCCTGGTTCTTTCACGCCCCTTTCTTCTAGTGCTCCTCATTCCTTGCTGCTGGAAGCTCCATCCACGGGGTGCAGTGCATCCCACTCCTGACACCACTGTGGTGACACGTCGGGGACCCGCCCCGACCCTGCACCTCGTCTCCAGCAAGATGAGACTCTCCCAGCCAGTAGAACAGGGGAGTTTATTGCTTCTCCCGGATACAGCCCAGCACAGACGGGATGTGGGTACAGGAGTCAGGCACTGGCAGCTCTAGACCCCTTGGGGGAGGAGTCCACAAGCCCCTCAACTCCCAGCACTCTGCTTAGTCTCTTCTCTTCATGGTTTCCCAGCCAAAAACTGCCCAGCTCCCAGGCCCTGCCCTCCAGCCAGGTGGCCATCTCCACCTGCCTTTGTCTCTCCCCCTGGGAAGAGTTTTGCTAACTGCTCAGGGTGGGATTAGGTGTCTGTGCCAATACACATGTGGGTGAGTCAGTGGGAATCACACATCACAGAGTGGGGGAACCCCGGGTTACAGAGCAGACAGCCCCCCCGCTACATCACAACCTCATCTGGGCCAAGATGCAGCAGGGCCCCCCAAGTGTGTGATTGCAACAAATCTAGGTGGGGCACAGAGCCTGGGCTGACCTGAAAATGCAGAGGGGCAGGACAACCTAGTGGTTTGAGCCTGGGAGCAAGCACGTCTGGGCCGCATCATTCTGGGTCTCAGCTCCCCTCCCTTGGGGGTGGCAGGATGCTCAAGTGCATGTTTGAAAAGTGCTAAGCATGATGGTGCATTAGCAGTGAACCACTGAAAAGCAAATAGCCAGTGCCTGTAGCCTAGATGCAGTGCGATGCCAGGGGAGTGGCGTTTGTTGCCTAGATGCAGTATGCTGCTGGGGGAGTGGCATCTGTGGCCCAGATGCAGTGCGATGCTGGGGGAGAGGCGTCTGTAGCCGAGATGCAGTGCGATGCTGGGGGAGAGGCGTCTGTAGCCGAGATGCAGTGCGATGCTGGGGGAGAGGCGTCTGTAGCCGAGATGCAGTGCGATGCTGGGGGAGAGGCGTCTGTGGCCCAGATGCAGTGCGATGCTGGGGGAGAGGCGTCTGTAGCCGAGATGCAGTGCGATGCTGGGGGAGAGGCGTCTGTGGCCCAGATGCAGTGCGATGCTGGGGGAGAGGCGTCTGTAGCCGAGATGCAGTGCGATGCCAGGGGAGTGGTGTGTGACGGACCGGGCCGGGTCTGGGCACCGCTGAGGGCATCCACACAGAGCGAATTGCTCAAAACCAGGGCTCCTTACAGCCCCTGACTGGGGACCTTTCCCAAACAGGCCACACACCAGCCACACCGAGCACTTCAGCTGCCAATCCAACCAGCAGGAAGCCTCATGAGCAAAACCCATCAGACACCCCAGCTCTCCCTGTGCCCCAATCAGCCCCGGGCCTGCACACAGGTTAGGGGTTATAGAACCCAATCTCACCTCTCCGAATGGGTCCTCCTGGTCCCAAAGAACCAGCCACAGATCCCCAGTCAGTTTACACTTTAGATCTTACACAAGAGCACTCTGGGCCAAGCCTTTAGTATCTAAAGTCTAAAGATTTATTAACAAAAGAAAGAAAAGGAGGAGAGTGAGGTTGTTGCGGAGAATACATTACACGCACCAGTCACCCAGTTCTGGATGCAGGCCCTCAGCAGAGATGTTACAAACTGCCAGCTTAGAAGTCTCTGATGTACATCCTATGTCAAGACAGGTCAGCAATCCTTCCCGGCGCTGTCCCTCGCAAGACTGCATCTGGGATCAGTAGCAGAATTGAAGACAAGATGGAGACCAACTCATGGCACTTTTATATCCATCCCTGGCGTCTCCCAAGCTGGAGCGGGTCACGTGGCCAAGTGACCTGTCTGTGTTTCACATGCCAGCAGCCATTATGCCCTGACAGGTTTCCAGTAGCATTCCTCAGGTGTGTACTGGCCACCTTGTGAACCATTGTCCCTGGGGCCCTAGTTAGCACAGTCATTCACTGGCCAGTCCTTCCTTACAGCAGGCAGTGCAGGCCTTTGCTCTGTCTCAGGCAGAGAACATTCCCAGTGCCAGCACAGAGCCCATATCCATAACCCCACACACAGACGTCACACACGTACACGAGTAGCACACCCAGAATCAGTAGGACAAGCTTTCATGTGACACCTCACACGGCCCCTTTGTACAGCCTTTGGGGCAAACACCCCCCCCACGGGCACAGCAGTGATTTGAGTGCTCCTCTTAAAATCCAATAATGTGACATGGTGTCTATAACCTAGATGCAGTGCGATGCTGGGGGAGCAGCGTCTGTGGCCCGGATGCAGTGCGATGCTGGGGGAGCGGCGTCTGTGGCCCGGATGCAGTGCAATGCCGGGGGAGCGGCGTCTGTGGCCCGGATGCGGTGCGATGCCGGGGGAGCGGCGTCTGTGGCCCAGATGCGGTGCGATGCCAGGGGAGCGGCGTCTGTGGCCCGGATGCAGTGCGATGCTGGGGGAGCGGCGTCTGTGGCCCGGATGCAGTGCGATGCCAGGGGAGCGGCGTCTGGCGGATGCAGTTCGAGGCCGGGGGAGCGGCGTCTGTGGCCCAGATGCGGTGCGATGCCCGGGGAGCGGCGTCTGGCGGATGCAGTGCGATGCCAGGGGAGCGGCGTCTGTGGCCCGGATGCAGTGCAATGCCGGGGGAGCGGCGTCTGTGGCCCAGATGCAGTGCGATGCCGGGGGAGCGGCGTCTGTGGCCCAGATGCGGTGCGATGCCAGGGGAGCGGCGTCTGTGGCCCGGATGCAGTGCGATGCTGGGGGAGCGGCGTCTGTGGCCCGGATGCAGTGCGATGCCAGGGGAGCGGCGTCTGGCGGATGCAGTTCGAGGCCGGGGGAGCGGCGTCTGTGGCCCAGATGCGGTGCGATGCCCGGGGAGCGGCGTCTGGCGGATGCAGTGCGATGCCAGGGGAGCAGCATCTGTGGCCCAGATGCAGTGCAATGCCAGGGATTCGGTGTTCCTGTTGGTAACGGTGTGGCGGCACGTTGGGGTCCCCCGGCTCCTGCACCCCTGTAATGGCACGGACAGACTCCACCATCCAGTAGAATAGAGGGAGTTTATTGCTTCTCCAGGATACAGCAGAGCATAGATGTCATCTGGTTACAGGAACCAGGCCTAGGATGCCTCAGCCCCCCTTGAGATGGGGGGGGACTGGGCCCCTAAATTCCAGCCCCTTTCCCTAGGCTGTCTCTTCCATGATTCCAGACAGCAACTAACTCTTCCTTCCAGCCCTGCCCCCAGCCAGGTCTGGCCTCGCCCCCTTCCTTTCCATCTCTCCGCTCCATGGGAGATACCTGTCTGACGAGTTTCGAAGCCCCCTTGCATAATGAATCATCCCCTGCCCTGCTGGGTCGTGCTGCAGACAGCAGCCCGTGGAGGTCACTGGCAACCCACTGCCCAGCACAGCAACCAGCAAGGTACCCCCACTACGTCACAGTTCTCCCCCCTCCGAGAGCGAACTGAGCAGGGTCACTCTGCTCCTGACCTAGGGAAGTTCCGGTCCTCTGTGTGGGAACCCGCCCTGGGGACATGGGTGCTCCCCTTGACTTGGGCCGGCCACGGCGAGCCCTGCAGGGGCCAGCTTTCCCCTGTCCCGTTGCTGCACAGCTCGGGGGGGGGGGGCCGGCACTGGCCCGTCTTCGGTGGCTGTACCAGCCCTTCCACTGCCCTTGATCTCTGGCCCGGGTCTCTCTGGCTGGGCCCATGAGCCCACCGAGCTTTTCCCGGAAAGCCAGGACGTCTTCCACCCCCAACGCTCCATCCAGGGAGGTCTTCCCCTCCCATAACTCTCTCAGCAAGCCCAGAGGCTCCTCTATACAGGGTAGGGGCTCCCAAGCAGCTTTCCTCCCGTCTTCGGCCTTCCCGCCCCTCTGGCAGGAGTTGCAGGACCGGCAGTACCGCTGCACGGCCGCAAATATCCCCGGCCAGTAGAAGTGTTGAAGCAGCCTCAGCCGCGTGCGCCGGATCCCCCGGTGCCCCGCAAAGGGGACGTCGTGGGCCAGATACAGCAGCTTGCGGCGATACCTTTGGGGGACGACCAGCTGCCGCTGGACCCCCCATGCCCTCACCTTCCTGGGGGGAGCCATTCCCGGAACAGGAGCCCCCGCTCCCACAGGAATCTCTCCTGGCCTCCTCTCCCCAGGGGCTGAGCTACACGGAGGCCAGCCTGGTCCCTCAGCTTCTGCAAGGAGGGGTCTGCCCGCACCGCAGCCTGGAATTCAGCCGCTGGGGCAGGGATCGGGACCTGTTCCCCGCCCTTGCCTAGGTCCGGAGTCCCAGCTTGGCTGGACCCCGTGTCCACTGGGATGGGGCCCTGAGGACCCTGCCAGGAGTCCTTCCCTGGATCCAGGTTGTCAGCCCCCCTCTGGCTCTGACTACGGGCGGTGACTAGAGCCCGCTGGGATTCATGGGGCCACTCCTCTAGGTCATTCCCCATCAGCACTTCCGTGGGCAAGTGTGGGTGCACCCCACTTCCTTGAGACCTTCCTTGGCCCCCCATTTCAGATGCATCCTGGCTACAGGCACTTTAAACGAGGACCCGTCTATGCCCTTCAGGGTCAGCTGAGCGTGGGGTAGAACCCGGTCTGGGGCCACTATGTCAGATCGGGCCAGCGTCACCTCCGCCCCCGTGTCCCAGAAACCCGTCACCTTCCTACCATCCACCTCCAGGGCACTTGCTCCGCAGAGGCCACCCTGCCCCCAGCCGGTACATGGAGAAATCCACCTCCCAAGGGTCAGACCTCCCAGGGGAGGTGCACTGAGCATCCTTCCCCCCACTCTGAGCTGAGGTTTGCCTGCCAGCCCCTGCCTCTGGGGCAGCCTGCCCTTCCTCCAGCCCCAGCCAGTTAACACTGGAAAGTCCCAGGTCATGGGACCTGGTGCACTGAGCCCTCTTGTGGCCTTTTTGCCCACAACGATGGCAAGTTAGGTCCTGCGGGCCCCTTTGGGCTGTCTCTGCCCAGGCCCTGGCTGGTTTTCTGGGGCACCGTTGACTGGTCCTGGTCCCTGGGGCTCGCCTCGGAGGTGCCTCTCTCCGTCGCTCAGCCGAGAACCGGTCTCTGCGCGATTCCCTTTCTCTCCGGGACTCCCGTTCACACCCGGACCGGCTCTCTGTGAACTCATCCGCCAGCCTCCCAGCTTCCTGGGGGTTCTCTGGCCTCTGGTCCTTGAGCCACAGCCTCAGGCTGGGTGTGCATGCTTCAGAGAACTGCTCTATCATGACCAGATTGAGCAGGTCCTCTGCGGTTTGGGCTCCGACTCCAGACACCCACTTGCGGCAGTATTGCACCAGGCGGGAGGCCAGATCCACATAGGTCTCCTGTGGCCCCTTCTACACCCCCCGGAACTTCTTCCTGTACATCTCGGGGGTCAGCCCAAACTTGTGCAGCAGGGCCTCCTTGACTCGGTTATAATCCCCTGGCTGTAGGTCCTCCAGCTGATTGAGCGCCCCTGCAGCCTCCTGGTTCAGTGCGGGGATGAGCTCCTGTAGCCAGTCAGCTGGGGGGACCCGTTGCAGTCCACAGGCCCTCTCAAAGGAGCTGAGGAACCCGTCTATGTCACCCACGTCCTTCAGTTGGGCCACCACGAGCTTCTCCAAGCGTCTGGCCGCCCTGGGCCCTTGGGGCCCGTCTGCACTCAGCGCAGCCGGGGCCCTAACGCTTCTCCGCTCTGCCATGGCCAGCTCATGCTGTTGCTGCTCTCTGCGGTCCTGGACTTCCAATTCCTTCATCTGCAGCTGGATCTCCAGCCGCCGCAGCTCTGCTGGGCTGGACCCTCCCCTGGGTGGACTACGGCTTGCAGGGTTCCCCTGGGAGGCTGTCCCGTCTCCCTGGTGGGTTCCAGTGCTCTGCCCACCCTCAGAGTCTGACACGCTCCCAGGGGGGGTCTGGCTGCTCCCCACTGGGACAGGATCCCAGCCCTGGGGCTGGTCATTCTCTTCCAGCCGGGCAATCAGCTGGGCCTTGGTTGCGTTCCTCACAGGCAAGCCCCTCTCTCTGCACAGCTTCACCAGCTCTGCCTTCAGGAGTTGGGTGTAGGCCATCTCCCCGCTGGTCCCCTCGGTGCAGACTCACCAGTGTAGTGCTGCTGCGCCCCACGATTCTCAGGAACCGCTTTGCTCTGTCTCCAGCACGCCTGGCTCCACGGCTCTTGCTTCTACTGCGCCTTGTCACTTGCTGCTGGGAGCTCCATCCGCGGGGTGCAGTGCATCCCACTCCTGACACCACTGTGGCGGCACATCGGGGTCCCCCGGCTCCTGCACCCCTGTAATGGCACGGACAGACTCCACCAGCCAGTAGAATAGAGGGAGTTTATTGCTTCTCCAGGATACAGCAGAGCATAGATGTCATCTGGTTACAGGAACCGGGCCTAGGATGCCTCAGCCCCCCTTGAGATGGGGGGGGACTGGGCCCCTAAATTCCAGCCCCTTTCCCTAGGCTGTCTCCTCCATGATTCCAGACAGCAACTAACTCTTCCTTCCAGCCCTGCCCCCAGCCAGGTCTGGCCTTGCCCCCCTCCTTCCCATTGCTCCGCTCCATGGGAGATACCTGTCTGACGAGTTTCGAAGCCCCCTTGCATAACGACTCATCCCCTGCCGGGCCGTGCTGCAGACAGCAGCCAGTGGAGGTCACTGACAACCCACTGCCCAGCATAGCAACCAGCAAGGTACCCCCACTACGTCACAAACGGCGCACATCCTGCCCTGCGGGGGCGGGGGGGGGTCTGGCAGTGTAGCCTTCCCCCCAAAGGAACAGGAGAGTGATGTTTGTCGCCTACTCTCCAGCACCAGGCTGTTAGCACCCCCGTGCCTTTGCTCACACGTTGCTCTGTGGCTGATTCGGTCTGGGCGACTGGGCCTTACACCGGCGCTGGCTCGGGAGCAGCCATGCAGGCAGAGAGCTGAGGCTCCTAAGCTGGAACTGCAGCCTCGGGAACGCGCCTCCTGCCCTCGGGATCCGGCTTGGCACCTTCTCGGGAAGAGTTACGGAGCCTTTGGCTGCGGTGCTGCTTTTCCTCTCCCCCCACCTGCAGGCCCCGGTTGCCACGGTGCCCACATCCAGGCCTCGGAGTGACGGAACGGGCACCTTCCAGACCTCTCCCCGGGTCCGAGAGGCCTTTGGGAGCCCCACGGGAAGCTGCCCAGCCTGTCTCCCTGCAGATTGGTTTTGACAGGCCCGCGGCTTCCCCTCTGTTCCATCGGCACGCCAGGCCCCGGGAGGCCGAATCCCCCAAGGCTGGGGAGTGAGAAAGAATGGAGATATACCCATCTCATGGGGCTGGAAGGGACCTTGAGAGTCATGGAGTCCGGCCCCCTGCCCTCACGGCAGGCCAAAGCACCATCCCTCACAGATTTACCCCAGATCCCTCAATGGCCCCTCAAGGATTGAGCTCACACCCCTGGGTTTAGCAGGCCAATGCTCATACCACTGCACTATCCCTCCCCTAGCGCTGGAAGGGTCCTGAGGGACGGTGCGGCAGACAGGCCCGGCACCAGTGGCAGGATGCCAAGGGGCCATCGTTCTGTGCTCTAGCACCAGGAGACGCGCCAGGGACAGAGGGACAAGCTGTTGAAGTGCCAGGATCCAGCTTGCCCAGGGCTGCTGGGAGAAAGCCTGGCTCTGCAGCCTCCCACCAGCCTCGGGCCAGGCCTGCGCTGAGCGCCCCGGGAGGCGCTGCGGACTCAGGCCCAGGTGTGGCGGGGGCAGGCTTGACGGGAAGAAGGAGCTCTGCTCCTGGAGGGCTGGGGCGCGGTAGCGTTTAGGCCTGATGCCCGCTCTGCGCTGCGGCAGGGCGCCCTCCCCAGGGGCCGCTCCAACGAGATGCTGGCCCAGAGAGGCCAGATCTCCAGAGACCAGTCGCTGTGCGGCCAGGCTGGTGTGCGCGCCCTGACGGGGCCTCTCTGGCGGCTGTTCTGCTGCCCAGCCCGTCTGGGGAGAGCCCGAGGGGGAGAGCAGAAGGGACCCGGACGTGTTAAAACATTTAACGCCAGGCCCATCGCTCCATTGTCTGGAGACAAAGAGAGAAGAAAGCAGCACCTAGGATGCCCGCTGGCTACCAGTTGCACCTTGGGCCATGGCAGATCCAGCACGGCAGTGCTGACGGGCAACCTGAGCCCAACCCGCCTCCTCTGCGGCAGAAAGATGGGGAGACGCCACCCCTGGAGACAGCCCCCCGCTTCCTTGGCGTGGGGAGAGCAGCGAATGGCTCCGGGGGACCCCGGGGCACCTTTGCCCCCCTCTCCAAAGTGCACGAGGTACAATTGCCAGTGTGGTGGCGCCGAGAGCCACCGGGTGCCGCACAGACCCTGACGCGGAGCAGAGCCCAGCGCACTGGGTGCCGCACAGACCATGATGCGGAGCAGGGCCCAGCACTCTGGGCGCTGCACAGACCCTGATGTGGAGCAGGGCTCAAAGCGCCGGGCACCGCACAGACCGTGATGCGGAGCAGGGACCAGCGCGCCGGGCGCCACACAGACCGTGACGCGGAGCAGGGCCCAATGTGCCGGGTGCTGCACAGACCGTGACGCGGAGCAGGTAATCCCCCCCGCAGCACCGATCCCCCTGCCGGGCTCCTGGAGGGGCAGCAAAGCTCCTCCTTCCCACGGCCATCGGGCACTGTGCTGGGCAGGAGCTCCCCTCCCTCCCACTGCCTTCTCCCTGGGGCTGCTCCAGGGGCTGCCAGAGGACCACTCCTGCTTTGCCGCAGCCGCGTGCCCAGTGGGAGCCGGGTAGGGGAGCCCGTGGGCGCCGTGCAGGCAGGGAGGGCTGGGGCGTTTCGAGGGGAGACTGTTGCCGTCTCTTGGACACGCTCGGGTGGCGCCCTGGCCCCGCAGGGCACGGCGACAAGAGCCCAGCGCCCTAGGAATGAGCATGGCCGACACAGCGGCTGGTCGAATGGGCGCGCCTCCAGCTGCCCGCAATGACCCAGGAGGAGCGCGGCGAGTCCCGGGATCCAGGCTGGCTGGCTTGGCAAACGGAGCGCCCGTGGCTGTGTGTGAGCGTAGCTACGGGGGAAGGGACCCATCTGGGAACAGGACCTCCCCTAGGGCAGGGAATCTGCCCCCCCCCCGGCTTTCCCACTCCCAGCCAGCCCCCCCAGCCCTTAGCCGCTGGGTTACCCCAGGGCCTGCCCGGGGGGCAGCGTTTGCCCCCATCTCTGCGCCTTGGCCCGCTCCTTTCATTTCCTGTGGGAAGGGGCAGGCTCCTCTCCCCCCTCCCCGCCGGCCCCGCCCCGGCTGCAAAGTGAGCCAGGCAGGTGGGTGGGAAGTGACAGCTGGTGTTGTTCCAGAGCAGGTTAATGAGGCCCCCCCCGCCAGCGCCCAGGCTCCTGGCTCCTGTCAGCCCGTCAGGCTCCCATGAACAAGCGCCCGGGGGAGTGCGGGGAGCCCTGCTCCAGCTCTGCTCCAGGGGGTGATGCCGCCCCTGCCCAGCCTGCCTCCTCTGGGTCAATATTTGCACTGAGCAAACACAGAGCCTGTGACAGGTGTGCGGGGAGACGCTCTCCGTTGACAGCCCAGCCCTGTCCCCTGGCTGTGCTCAGCCCGGCCCCGGCCCCGGCCCCCCTCGCTCCCTGCCAAGCCAGGCTATTTATATCAGGGCTATAAAAGCCCCACCGCACCGCCGGCGCCCGCATTTTCTGCTGGGAGCCGGCCGGAGAAGGGGAGCGACTCACCTGGCAGCTGCCAACGTGTCACCGGAACCAGGTGAGATCCTGCCTGGGCCGGCCCCTGCCTTGGGGCCCGGGGCTGTCCTCAGCCCGCACTGCGGGGTCCGTGCTCAGGGCCCCTGGAGACGGGACCCCGAGTGGGGGGCTCTGAAACGTGAGCAACTTTCCCACGGATGCCCCAGAGACTCTGCCCCCGACAGCAGAGGGAAAGGGGCTCGGCTCTACAGGGGGGACTCCCCCACCTGCCTTGCCCCCTTCGGCTTCTCTCTCGCCCGCCTGCTTCCCTGCCGTGAGCTTTGCCCTGCCCTCTCCTGCCCCTGCCGTTCCTTGCCCTCTCCCCGGCTCTCTCCTCTGCCCCCCACCCCGCTAGGTGACTCCCTTCTCCGTGCTCTGTTTGTTCCTCCAGGCTGCAGGTGCTGAGCGCCGCCTTCCGGACTTTCCCCGGGAGAAGCTGGTGCCAGGTAGCGGCAGGGACACCTGCCCCGGCACGTCAGACCCAAGAGGCAGAGGGGCCCAGCCAGGAGTCTCCCCCCGCCTGGCCGGTCGGGCCAGGGACGGGCACAAGCGGCAGAGCCCGGAGCAACCTCTGCACTTGCCTGGCGTCGAGCCCCACGTGCAAGACCTGACGTGAACGTTTTGTTCGTTCGGCTCGCGTTAGGCAGGTCCAGCCTGGCGGCACGTGTGCAACACACAGCGCCCGTGCAACGTGCACACCCGAACGGGCCGCTGCCGTGACTTGTGAAGTGTGTGACACGCAATATACACGGGTGTCCCATGAGCAGAGGACCTGCACATGTCAGAGGCGATACACAACGCACACAGGGAGACGGGCCAGCCACGCGGCAGGCGCACACCCAGTGCGCATGGTGCACACACACTGGGTACCTCCGGGAGGACCCCGGGGGCTCCCAGCAGCAGCTCTGGGGAGTGGGGGAGGGAAAGGAGAAGGCCAGGTACCCCCCCTTCCCCCAGCCATTCAAAGGGGGCCAGAGCTCACCTGCCTAGCTGCAGGGCCTGGCTGTAGCTCTCCCCAGGTAGGTCTCTGTGTCCCCCTGCCTTCAGGGGGCTTTCAGCAGCTGCCAGCAGCCCAGCCGGGTGGGGGCGGGGAGAGCTCTGTCCTCGGCCGCGCTGCTGGGATTGCCAGCCAAGGGTCTGATGTGATGTGCACCCCTCGGCTCCCAGGGCACTGTTTCAGGCTTTGTTGAGGGGGGCAACTCTAACCTTACTCCCGGGGCTCCTTAGGCACCTGGAAACTCTGGGGGGTTTTCCAGATACTAATTTAATTAGACAGGACCACTGTATCGAATCCCTTTGTGAAAAAAGAGAATGAAATAAACGTTGGATCCACTCAGCTCGAATGTGAACATGTTCCCATGCTGTGAGCAGTAGCAGGGGGCCCACTGGTCAGAGTTCACACTTCCAGACTGATTCTTACTCTGTTCCGTGAATTCAACAACTGAAATACTTGTAGCAAAATCCAGGTGACTTTCAGTCCCTTTTCTGCCGTTCACCAAGCGCAGGCTAGAACATTGACTAAGCCCTTGTGAATGTACCTGGCCCCTGCCTGGGGCAAATAACAGACCAGAAACTGACGCTTTCCAGTCACTTTCACAGTGGTGCCAATCCCACTTCCGGAATCATGAACCAGGCTCACTAAAAGCTCAGGAGATTATGTACCCGTGGGAACGCTGGTGGGGTTTTTATTTGCCTTCTGCTCTTTGAGCTGGTCGGCTGCACAGGGGGTCATTTTGAAGCTTTCCTCATAGCCATGAGGGCTGGAACCGCCTTTGTCTTTAAGAACAAAGCAGAAATCAGCCCAGATCCACCTGACTCCAGGAGCTGGGGCTTGAGGGAAAACAATTGTTAACACAAGACTCGGGACACAATCGTAAGAGTTGGCCTCAGGGTTTCACTTCCGTTTAAAGGCCGGTTACTTTCCAGACGGTGCTTAGGCACAGCCCAGCAGGGGCAGCTCTCACAGGAGACTATTTAAAACCAAACACCAAGAAAATTCCACCTTTTAAAGTGGAGAAAGAAACCAGAGCCTTCTGAGGTATCTCAGGGCCCGGCAGGCAGGCGTGGGAAATAAACAGGCCCAGGAGCTGTGGGCAGCTCTGGCTCTTGAAAGAAAGTTGGAGGGTCAAATCTTCTAGGCCTTAATCCAGTAAAACGTGATTGTCATCAGTGCCTAACACGTGCCCGGTAACTATACACTCCCTGCTTCCACACCTGAGCCATCGGGTCCAGGGCTTCCCATTCTCCACTGTGGGCGCAGGGACCGCGTTCTGTGGCGCGTGCCGAGCCGAGGGCGCCCAGGCACTGTCACAGTCGTGACAATAAGTCTCGACGTTCCAGACTCTGCAGCTGCAATTTCTGGGCTTCGTTCTGCACGTGGCCTGGATACACTAAGAATCTGAGGCATTGACATGTCGGATACGTACTCGGCACCTTCTGAGTCTGCCCTTTTCGCCACTGCAGAACCAGATCGGGGCGCCCCATGACAAGTCTCTGGGGGGAGCCAGGTTAGTTGGCTCTAGCAAAACCCCCGGGGAGTCTTGGGGCGCCTGAGAGACAAACAGATTGATTTGGGCACTGGCTTCCGGGGGCTGGAGCAAGCAGCCGGCCACACGAGCTCCGGCCCTCGGGATCTGGTGCCCAAACACATTTGCTGGTTCTGAAGGTGCCCCAGGACTCCTGGTTGTTTTGACAACAACATGGTTTCCAGTTAAAATGTATGATTTCCCGGCCGTATTTCCCACCCGCCCAGCCTGGGGAAGGACCTGCCTCTCCCTTCTCCTCCCCTCCCCCGGATAAGTAATCATCTCTCATCTGTCTTACTCTCCATCCTGTCTTAACCTTGGCGCTGCTTCCCATGCTGCCAGCCCCACCACGGCCCCCAGCCCCCTCCTGGGGCTCTTTGCTAGAGTCGCAAACTGCCCGCCTGCATTTTGCGTTTTCTCTCTCTCTCTCTCTCTCTCTCTCTCTCTCTCTTTTCCCTGAAGCATTCAGCAGAAAGAGAGACTGCTGCCCTGGATAGGGAGCTAGGACGGAGAGACCTGGGCTCTCCCCTCACCCCCCGACTTCCTGTCTGACCTCAGGCCAGTGCCTTAGGGACAGAGTTTCAAAGGTTTTGAAGAACATCAGAGCAGCCAGACTGGGTCAGACCAAAGGTCCACACAGCCCAGTGTCCTGTCTGCCCACAGCGGCCAGTGCCAGGTGCCCCCAGGCAGTGAACACAACAGGGAATCATCCAGTGATCCCTCCCCTGTCGCCCATTCCCAGCTGTGACGGCGCGTTGGGGAGCCCCCAACCCTGCACCCCCGTCCGCAGCCAGATGTGACTCTCCCCCGGCCAGTAGAGTAGAAGGTTTTATTGCTTCTCAGAGATCCAGCGCAGCGCCGGCTCGATGTGGACATAGAAGCCAGGGCAGAGCCTAGTCCTCTTGGGGGGACGGGGCTTCACCCCCTTCCTTGGTCCCAAACATCCTCCCTTCCTTTAGCCCAGCTGAGACTGACTCAGCTCCCAGGTCCTACCTCCCCAGCCAGGTGGCCATCCCCGCCTCTCTTCCTTTGTGTCTCTGCCTTCTTATCTGCTCAGGCTGGGACTAGGTGTCTGGACCAATACACATATGGAGTGAATCAAACAACCCAGCCAGGAGAGCGCACTGGGTTACAAGACGGACAGCACCCCCACTACGTCACACCAGCCTATGACACACACAGGCTACGGACACCATTCCTACCTGTCCTGGCTAATAGCCATTGATGGACCTAACCTCCGTGGATTTATCTAGCTCTTTTCTGAACCCTGTTAAAGTCCTGGTCTCCACTGCATCCTCTGGCAGGGAGTTCTACAGGTTGACTGTGCACTGTGTGAAGAAAAACTTCCTCTGGTTTGTTTTAAACCTGCTCCCTATTCATTTCATTTGGGGACCCCTAGTTCTTATGTTGTGGGAACAAGTCAGTCACTTTTCCTTAGTCACTTTCTCTTATAGACCTTGATCATATCCCCCCTCTCCTCCCAGTCATCTCTTTTCTGAGCTCTAAAATCCGGTTTTACGAAGCTCTCCTCAGAAGACAGAACAGGGCAGGCAGCTCATGGGGGCTACAAACCACCCAACCTTCTAGCCGCTTTTGAAAACCCCACGAAGTGCCTAAATACCTTTGGCAATCTGGCCGTGGCTCCGGGTGTGCCTCAGTGCCCTCTGCACACTGAGACCAGCCTGGCTTTGCCTGCCCAAGGGACTGGGAGGAGCAATGGGCCTCGGGAGCCGCTTAGCTGCAGCCTCCGGTGATGGGGCCACCCAAGTGCTGCAGGCAGGGCGGGAACCTTCCCCGTGGCTTAGGCCCCTTCTTGTCGCCCCCCAGCGCCCCTTTTCGCAGTGGAACTTTGGCTCCAGGGGCTTGGCCGTGTTTTCTCCATCCCCTGTATTGTCTCTAGAACAATCCCCCCCCTCCCAGCGGCACAGGGATTCCTGTTTCACAGGCCGGACTTCCAGACCCTTAATTGAATCACCAGGCCCTTCCTCCCTTAATCACCGGCCTGTTTGCAAACCCCGGCTCCCTGCCCCAGGCACCTCTCGGCTGCAGAGCCCTCCGCTCACCTCCTGCTGAGCTGCGGTGCAGAGCTCCCCCCCTGGGGGCAGCTCCCCCACTGCTTTATCAATGGGGGGGAGCTCCCCACCCTCCACCAACTGGTGCTGGCTTGGCTCCTTGGGGCCAGACCCACCGTTTGGCTTCCCCATCTGGCTCCCTCTGCGCAACCCAGTGAGATGGAGCTGGAAGGCACCATAGCCTGGGACCCTCCCACCCCACCCCCAGAGCCAGCCGGAGTCACTGGGGCTCTCTGGGGAGGGGTTTGCCCCGTAGTGGGGAGAACCGCAGCCTGGTTCCCAGCACAGGGGCTGTGGGTGTCCTGGAAGGGGCCTGGACCCGAGCTCCAGAGAGGCTCTAGGAAGCTCAGAGAAGGGCGCTAGGCGTTTGGCGGCTCCGAAATCCAGGTTGTGACAATCACCAAAAGGCCCAATGCCCTGGTATGCCAGGCTGCCCGTGCAGGGCTCGTCTGCTGCCCACAATGGGAGAGGGGCCAGCCCCAGAGCCAGCCGCACACCTCCACCTGCGGGTCTGGGATGGACAGGGCCGTGAGCGAGCCCTGCTGCCCCGCCTCAAGGTGCCCAGCTCGGGTGCCCCTCGATGGAGCTGCCCGGGCTCTCGTCCAGCCTCCTGGAGAAAGAAAGAAAGAAAAAGAAAAGACCCTGCAATAAACGGCCCAGAGCAAAGACCAGCCAGTCTCCACCCACGGGGACCGTTCCTGAGTGTCCCACCCTGCCCGCCACGCCCAGCACAGGGCCTGCAGCTCTGACCAGCATGGATCATAGGCAGGAGCTTTCTGGGGGCACAGCAGAGAGGGTGAAATCTGGGCAAACCGCTTAGAACCAGGGCTCCTGACCGCCCAGGACTGGGCCCCTCCCCTGCGGCACCACACCAGCCACACCGAGCGCTGCTGTTGTCATACTGGCCAGCCGGCAGCCACACCCGCCGTCCCCTCAGACGCTCCAGCTTTTCCTGTGCCGCTACCAGCACCCAGCACTCTGAAAACCCATCCCACCGGCTCCCAACAGGTTCTCCCCATCCCACAGGACCCGCCACAGTCCCGGGGCGATTTGTACCTCGGCTCTCACCCCAAAGAGCTCGCGGGGCCCGTCCCTTAGCATCTAACACCGAGGGGTTTATTCCAAGAAAGGGTTGAGAGTGAAATTGCCAAAGGAATCGACTGACACACGTTGAGTACAGTGCTTTTGGTGGCGGCCTGCGGCGGAGGTAGATTAATCTGCTGTCTTGTAAGTCTCTGGATGCGTCCTCTCTTAGGCTGGGCAGTCCGGGCTCCGTCCATAGCAAAGCTGCTTCTCAAGCGATGAGCTGGAGTGATGACACAGGGAGGAACCCCCCGGGCCCTCTGTCCCCGAGCCCAGTGGAGGGAATCCCCTCATTCTCCATGTGAGCGAGTCAGCCCCAGACGGAGTGTGTCACACGAGCAAGTCCCCGTCCGGCCCTAGCTCCATCCTCAGCCACCCTGGCTCCCGGCTGGCGTGAACATTCGTGGCAAAGCCCCTCCGAGGTGCATTGTCAGTCAAGTGCTGCCGTTCCCTTGACCTCTCGCTCTAGGCTGGCCAAGCCTGTTGGTGTCTCCCAGAGGCAACCGTGAAATGCAGGTTGTGATGTAGTGGGGGTACCTTGCTGGTTGCTATGCTGGGCAGTGGGTTGTCAGTGACTTCCACTGGCTGCTGTCTGCAGCACGGCCCAGCAGGGCAGGGGATGAGTCCTTATGCAAGGGGGCTTCCAAACTCGTCAGGCAGGTATCTCCCATGGAGCGGAACAATGGAAAGGAAGGGGGCAAGGCCAGCCCTGGCTGGGGGCAGGGCTGGAAGGAAGAGTTAGTTTCTGTCTGGGATCATGGAGGAGGCAGCCTAGGGAAAGGGGCTGCAATTTAGGGGCCCAGTCTCCCCCATCTCAAGGGGGGCTGAGGCATCCTAGGCCCGGTTCCTGTAACCAGATGACATCTATGCTGTGTTGTATCCTGGAGAAGCAATAAACTCCCTCTATTCCACTGGCTGGTGGAGTCTGTCCGTGCCATTACAGGGGTGCAGGAGTCGGGGGACCCCGACGCGCCGCCACAGTGGTGTCAGGGGTGGGATCCGAACTGCACCCCGTGGATGGAGCTCCCAGCAGCAAGTGACAAGGCGCAGTAGAAGCAAGAGCTGTGGAGCCAGGCGTGCTGGAGACAGAGTGAAGAGGGTTCCTGAGAATCGTGGGGAGCAGCAGCACTAGACTGGTGAGTCTGCACCGAGGGGACCAGCGGGGAGATGGCCTACACCCAACTCCTGAAGGCAGAGCTGGTGAAGCTGTGCAGAGAGAGGGGCTTGCCTCTGCAGAGCGCAACCAAGGCCCAGCTGATTGCCCGGCTGGAAAAGAATGACCAGCCCCAGGGCTGGGATCCTGTCCCAGTGGGGAGCAGCCAGACCCACCCTGGGAGCGTGTCAGGCTCTGAGGGTGGGCGGAGCAGTGGAACCCACCAGGGAGACGGGACAGCCTCCCAGGGGAACCCTGCAAGCCGTAGTCCACCCAGGGGAGGGTCTGACCCAGCGGAGCTGTGGCGGCTGGAGATCCAGTTGCAGATGAAGGAATTGGAAGTCCAGGACCGCAGAGAGCAGCAACAGCATGAGCTGGCCATGGCAGAGCGGAGAAGCGTTAGGGCCCCGGCTGCGCCGAGTGCGGACGGGCCCCAAGGGCCCAGGGCGGCCAGACGCTTGGAGAAGCTCGTGGTGGCCCAACTGAAGGATGTGGGAGACATAGACGGGTTCCTCAGCTCCTTTGAGAGGGCCTGTGGACTGCAACGGGTCCCCCCAGCTGACTGGCTACAGGAGCTCATCCCCGCACTGAGCCAGGAGGCTGCCAGGGTGCTCAATCAGCTGGAGGATTATAGCCAGGGGATTATAACCGAGTCAAGGAGGCCCTGCTGCACAAGTTCAGGCTCACCCCCGAGACGTACAGGAAGAAGTTCCGGGGGGTGCAGAAGGGGCCACGGGAGACCTATGTGGATCTGGCCTCCCGCCTGGTGCAATACTGCCGCAAGTGGGTGTCTGGAGTCGGAGCCCAAACTGCAGAGGACCTGCTCAAGCTGGTCATGATGGAGCAGTTCTATGAAGTGTGCACGCCCACCCTGAGGCTGTGGCTCAAGGACCGAAGTCCGGAGAACCCCTAGGAAGCTGGGAGGCTGGCGGATGAGTTCACAGAGAGCCGGTCCGGGTGTGAACGGGAGTCCCGGAGAGAAAGGGAATCGCGCAGAGACCGGTTCTCGGCTGAGCGACGGAGAGAGGCACCTCCGAGGCGAGCCCCAGGGACCAGGACCAGTCAACGGTGCCCCAGAAAGCCAGCCAGGGCCTGGGCAGACCCGACCCAAAAGGGCCCACAGAACCTAACCTGCCATCGCTGTGGGCAACGAGGCCACAAGAGAGCTCATTGCGCCAGGCACAAGAACAGGTCCCACCCCCTGGGACTTTCCTGGGTTAACTGGCTGGGGCTGGAGGAAGGGCAGGCTGCCCCAGAGGCAGGGGCTAGCAGGCAAACCTCAGCTCAGAGTGGGGGGAAGGATGCTCAGTGCACCTCCCATGGGAGATCTAACCCTCGGGAGGTGGATTTCTCTGTGTACCGGGTGGGGGCAGGGCGGCCCCTGCGGAGTGAGTGCCTCCTACCCCTGGAGGTGGATGGTAGGAAGGTGACGGGTTTCTGGGACACGGGGGCGGAGGTGACGCTGGCCCGACCCGACATAGTGGCCCCAGACCGTATGCTACCCAACACTCAGCTGACCCTGAGGGGCATAGACAGGACCCCATTTAAGGTACCCCTAGCCAGGGTGCATCTGAAATGGGAGTCCAAGGAGGGCCCCAAGGAAGTGGGGGTGCACCCGCTCTTGCCCACGGAGGTGCTGATGGGGGGTGATCTAGAGAATTGGCCAGACGGACCCCACAGGACCCTGGTCACCACCCGTAGCCAGAGCCAGCGAGGGGCTGGCACCCCGGAACTCGAGGAAGTTCCCCAACAGGGGGCCCAGGGCCCCATCCCAGCAGACATGGAGTCGGACCGAGGCAGTGGGGGGGAACACGCCCCTGTCCCAGCACCAGCTGCTGAATTCCAGGCGGAGGTGCGGGCGGATCCCTCCTTGCAGGCCCTGAGGGACCGGGCCGACCTGGGCACAGCTCAACCCCTGGGGGGAGATTGCCAGGAGAAGTTCCGGTGGGAGAGGGGATTCCTGTACCGGGAATGGCTCCCCCCGGGAAGGTAGGGGAGTGGGGGCTCCAGCGGCAGCTGGTGGTCCCCCAAAGGTATCGCCGTAAGCTGCTATACCTGGCCCATGACATCCCGTTCTCGGGACACCAGGGGATCCGGCGCACGCGGCTGAGGCTACTCCAACACTTCTACTGGCCGGGGATATTTGCGGCCGTGCAGCGGTCCTGCCGGTCCTGCGACTCCTGCCGGAGGGACGGGAAGGCCGAAGACGGGAGGAAAGCTGCTTGGGGGCCCCCACCCTGTATAGAGGACCCCCTGGGCTTGCTGAGAGAGTTATGGGAGGGGAAGACCTCCCTGGATGGAGCGTTGGGGGTGGAAGACGTCCTGGCTTTCCAGGAAAAGCTTGCTGGGCTCATGGGCCCAGCCAGAGAGACCCGGGCCAGAGATCAAGGGCAGTGGAAGGGCTGGTACAGCCACCGAAGACGGGCCAGTGCCGGCCCCCCCGGAGCTGTGCAGCAACGGGACAGGGGAAAGCTGGCCCCTGCAGGGCATCGCCATGGCCGGCCCAAGTCAAGGGGAGCACCCATGTCCCCAGGGCGGGTTCCCACACAGAGGACCGGAACTTCCCTAGGTCAGGAGCGGAGTGACCCTGCTCAGTTCGCTCTCGGAGGGGGGAGAACTGTGACGTAGTGGGGGTACCTTGCTGGTTGCTATGCTGGGCAGCGGGTTGTCAGTGACCTCCACGGGCTGCTGTCTGCAGCATGGCCCAGCAGGGCAGGGGATGAGTCATTATGCAAGGGGGCTTCGAAACTCGTCAGACAGGTATCTCCCATGGAGCGGAGCAATGGAAAGGAAGGGGGCGAGGCCAGACCTGGCTGGGGGCAGGGCTGGAAGGAAGAGTTAGTTGCTGTCTGGGATCATGGAAGAGACAGCCTAGGGAAAGGGGCTGGAATTTAGGGGCCCAGTCCCCCCCATCTCAAGGGGGGCTGAGGCATCCTAGGCCCGGTTCCTGTAACCAGATGACATCTGTGCTGTGCTGTATCCTGGAGAAGCAATAAACTCCCTCTATTCTACTGGCTGGTGGAGTCTGTCCGTGCCATTACAGGGGTGCAGGAGCCGGGGGACCCTGACGTGCCGCCACACAGGTTCAGACTCAGCACTTCAAACCCAAACGTGATACCTGCATAGAGCAGCTTAAACAGAACCGGCTGATCCTCAGCTTTCTGTAGACTCCACCCTGGGACACTTTGCACAAGATTTGGTGCGGACACAGAACAGCGTTTTGCACGTTCACATCAGGAGCCAATAATGTCGGACCAAGTGCATATTCAGGGCTTGTTGGAGCCCAGTTGCACGTCTGGCCTTCACAGCCCCCCGGCAAGGAGTTCCCCAGGTTGGGTGGGCGTCACGCGAATGACCCGTATCCACAGGACTGGCGCTATCACCCTCCCTTTGAGCAGTCCCTGGAGGGACCCTTCCATGAGCCAGAGCCCCCAGGGGTCTCACTTTTCCTCCAAGGCAGGCCCTGTGGCTCTGCCACTTCCTCTGTCCCCGACCCCCAAGCAGCCCCCCTGCTTCCCACCAGGAGCTCCAGGCAGCAAGCCAGCTGAGGCAGCCCCTGGGGGAGATGGGCACCATCTTAGGGACACTGCACCTCCACGCGCATCTGCCGGGACAGCTCAGCCTCTGTTCCCCAGCTGGGGAGATGGGGCCCAGCCCCTGCTGAGAGGCAGGAAAGGCTCCAGGTCATTGCTAGGTGTCCATGGTTGGGCAACTAGCTCCCTCGTCTTCTCAAGATCTCGGCTGATGTAGGACCTACAGCCCGCGACAGCTGGGCACGCCTGTGTCTTGGCCTGCTCCGAGAGCCAACAGACCTCCTCCTCCCCCTCTAGGGACAATGCCACATACAGGGGAAACTGAGGCACACACTGATTCCATACAAATATTACATTGCCACAGGGAGGAAGTCCTTCCCTCTGTCTGCATTAAACCAGATGCCTATTAATTTCACTGGTTGGGGCCTGGGTGCTGTGCTGGGGTCTGGGTGCCATGCCGGGGACTGGGTGCCGTGCCGGGGACTGGGTGCCGTGCTGGGGTCTGGGCGCTGTGCCGGAGACTGGGTGCCGTGCCAGGGACTGGGTGCTGTGCCATGGCGTGGGTGCCATGCTGGAGACCTCTCCTCCCAGAGCTCCTGGTCGTCTGAGTTCCCACCAGGCGCATGAGCAGGACTCACTCTGCTGGCCAGCCCAGCCTGGGGCACGGGCCAGGACTCAAAGGTCGGCTGCCGTGGATCGTGCTGGAGGCCATGTGGCAGCTCTGGCCAGGGTCCCCGTCTCAGAGGGTCACTGCTGGTCCTGTGGCTGGGCTGATCCAGCTGCCTGTTGCCACTGCTGTGGGACAGGCATTGGGTTCTCAGGGTGGGCCTGGTGTGCGTTGCCTGCCGGCGAGCGGCCCAGCATTCATCTCCGAAGAGGCCCTGCCCCACGGGGAAGGTCCCTGATACCCAGCGAGCTGTCGCGGGACGATAAAGAGGAGAAAGGTGGAGAGTTTCGACCCCGCCGGCTCCTGCAGGAGGAGGTGGATTCCTCCCGTTAGCTGAGCCCAAAGGCCGAGGGAGTAAAAACCCTGGTAGGAAGGGCCTGGATCTCTGTGCTGCTTGGACTCAGTGGGGAGCCCCAATGCTCAGCCCGGCCTTGGCCCGGCCTAAGGGATCCCTGGAGCTCCCCTGCCAGAGATGCGACTGTTACTTTTTGAAACTTCCGCTGTAACCCAGTTGTGTAGCTGTGGTTACCGGCCTTCCCGGTGTCAGTTACACCCGTTCCCTTTTCCCGTTGAATGACCCTCTGGCTAGCGGCTCCCAGGGTTGGCTACAAACGTTAGCTCTCATGTGCTGTGAGACCTGCCCTGGGCAAGTGACGGGCCCTTTGGGACCGGGCGCAGCCTGACTGTTGCTGTGATCGGAGCGAGAGGGACCGGGGGAGATGTTCACGGGGGGAGGGGGGGGGCGAGGCAGAGCGGGGCACCCCAGGGACTGCGTGGCACCCCCTGGTTCAGCTGTGACGGCACCTGAGGAGTTCCCCCGTGGGGGCTGGCTGCAGAAATCCCAGCTGGATGGGGTGTGTACTGGTGCCCACCAGTGCCCTCGTGCCCACGCTGAGTCACCGCAGGGCAGCAGGGCACTGGCACCTGGGAACCTTCCTCCAATGACCCCCCCCAGCCACACCCCCTTCCGCCCAGGAAATTTCCCAGCCAGAGCCGGGGCGGGAGCCAGCGCCCCACACCCGAGCCCAGCGCTGTGGGGATATGGGCAAGGGGAGGGAGCCTCGGCCCCGGGCCTGGGGGCATTGAGTCCTCCCAGGCACAGCTGGGCTGGGCTGCTGGGGGAAGTGGCACACGATTTGCATGTGCTTTGTGTGTGCGGGCGCCAGGCCCTGCCCCGGGGGGGGGGCTGATTTGCATGGCCAGGGGGGGTGGGGTGGGCACGCGGCTGGGCGTATTTGCATGGGCGTGAGAGCGCACCCCTGCGGGGGAGGCACTGCTAGTGGCTGGTGAGCGAGTGCCCAGTCCCTGCACGGCACCGGCCCGCGCCCCAAGCCCCGGGGCTGAGAAAGGGCCCCTCCCCCGCCTGCCTAATATCCTGGGCCCCCCATGGCTACTGCATCTGGGAGCCAGGGCGGCTGTCACAGGCTTTCGCCCCCCCCCCCAGTGTGTATGTGATTGTGGCCATGTGTGAGTGTGCCATTGTGTGTGTGTGCTTGCGGGATTGTGTGTGTGTGTGTGTGTGTCATTGTGTGTGTGCATGTGGGATTGTGTATGCGTGTGTGCGCGCCATTTTGTATGTGTGTGTGCCATTGTGTGTGTGCATGTGTGATTGTGACTGTGTATTTGTGCGCATGTGGGATTGCGTGCATGTGATTGTGTATGAGAGTACCAGTGTGTGTGTGTGAGCTTGTGTGTGTGCATGGTGTGAGTGTGTGTGTGTGTGTGTGTGTGTGTGTTTGTGTGAGCGTGTGCTTGTATGTGCGTGTGATTGTGTGTATGTGATTGTGTATCATGCTGGGCCCTGGAGAGGCTGCTGGTCAGCGGGGGAGCAGGATGTGAGCAGAGGCAGCCAAGCTCAGCTGGGCAGGGCCTGCATGGCTGCTCACAGGCTCCCGACCTGGGCAAGTGCAACACCTCCGAAGGCTTCCCTGTGGGGACGGGGAAGGACGGACGGACGACGGGCTGGGGCGGGGGAGCAGGCGCCTGTGGGGACGGGGAAGGACGGACGGACGACGGGCTGGCGGGGGGAGCAGGCGCCTGTCATCTCCGCTGCCCAGGGCTCCATCCCGCAGCTCTCAGGAGTGACGAATGGGTCTTCCGCCCGGGAGGTCGCGCTGCCCCAGGGGCTGGCACTGCCCCTTGGTGCTTTGCCAGCGTCACAGCATCCAGCCGGTGAGACGCCGGGCGCAGGCGGGGACAGAGCTGGCTGGGGAGCTGCACAAGAGCCGGCGCTCACACACCAGACAGGAAGGGCGGCAGGGCTTCTTCCAGCCAGCCTCCTGGGGCCTGGCCTGGGACGCTGGCTGGGTCCTGTGGCCCTGCCTAAGGGAGAGGCAGCCTCCCCATGCTGGAGGAGCCAGAGGCTGCAGACGCAGTCGGGGTCCCTGGTCTGGGGATGCACCCGTGAAACAAGGAGCAGGTGGCTCCAGCCAGCAGGAAAGGGGCAGGGCAAGGGGAACCAGACTCCGCCCACATGGACGGCTTTGCCCATCACTGCAATGCAGCCACCTCTGAGGAGGAACGTGGCAGCTGCATCACTGCACGCAGCAGCTTGGGCCAGGCCGCAAGGAGCCAGCTCAGAGCCGGCAGGGGGCTGCAGGGCAGCAGGATGGAATCACTGGCATGTTTGGGCCAGGACACCGGGCTGACACCGGCCTCCTGGTCCAGGCACGAGCACAGGGATCAGGGCCCAGCCTAGCATGGAATGGGGCTCGTCACCGCAGTGGGGAAAGAACGCCACCTATGTGCCCCCCCCTGCTCCCTGCAGCACCGCGCTCCCCAGCGCCGCCAGTGGGGACAGAACGCCCCCTATGTGCCCCCCCCTGCTCCCCGCAGCACCGCGCTCCCCAGCGCCGCCAGTGGGGACAGAACGCCCCCTATGTGCCCCCCCTGCTCCCCGCAGCACCGCGCTCCCCAGCGCCGCCAGTGGGGACAGAACGCCCCCTATGTGCCCCCGCTGCTCCCCGCAGCACCGCGCTCCCCAGCGCCGCCAGTGGGGAAAGAATGCCCCCTAAGGGCTCCACCCTGCTCCCTGCAGCACGGCGCTCCCCAGCACCGCCAGTGGGGACAGAACGCCCCCTATGTGCCCCCCCTGCTCCCCGCAGCACTGCGCTCCCCAGCACCGCCAGTGGGGACAGAACGCCCCCTATGTGCCCCCCCTGCTCCCCGCAGCACCGCGCTCCCCAGCGCCGCCAGTGGGGACAGAGCGCCCCCTAAGGGCTCCACCCTGCTCCCCGCAGCACCGCGCTCCCCAGCACCGCCAGTGGGGACAGAGCGCCCCCTAAGGGCTCCACCCTGCTCCCTGCAGCACGGCGCTCCCCAGCGCCGCCAGTGGGGACAGAACGCCCCCTATGTGCCCCCCCTGCTCCCCGCAGCACCGCGCTCCCCAGCGCCGCCAGTGGGGACAGAACGCCCCCTATGTGCCCCCCCTGCTCCCCGCAGCACCGCGCTCCCCAGCGCCGCCAGTGGGGACAGAACGCCCCCTATGTGCCCCCCCTGCTCCCCGCAGCACCGCGCTCCCCAGCGCCGCCAGTGGGGAAAGAATGCCCCCTAAGGGCTCCACCCTGCTCCCTGCAGCACGGCGCTCCCCAGCACCGCCAGTGGGGACAGAATGCCCCCTATGTGCCCCCCCTGCTCCCCGCAGCACCGCGCTCCCCAGCGCCGCCAGTGGGGACAGAACGCCCCCTATGTGCCCCCCCTGCTCCCCGCAGCACCGCGCTCCCCAGCGCCGCCAGTGGGGAAAGAATGCCCCCTAAGGGCTCCACCCTGCTCCCTGCAGCACGGCGCTCCCCAGCACCGCCAGTGGGGACAGAACGCCCCCTATGTGCCCCCCCTGCTCCCCGCAGCACTGCGCTCCCCAGCACCGCCAGTGGGGACAGAACGCCCCCTATGTGCCCCCCCACTCCCCGCAGCACCGCGCTCCCCAGCGCCGCCAGTGGGGACAGAACGCCCCCTAAGGGCTCCACCCTGCTCCCTGCAGCACGGCGCTCCCCAGCGCCGCCAGTGGGGACAGAACGCCCCCTATGTGCCCCCCCTGCTCTCCGCAGCACCGCGCTCCCCAGCGCCGCCAGTGGGGAAAGAATGCCCCCTAAGGGCTCCACCCTGCTCCCTGCAGCACGGCGCTTCCCAGCACCGCCAGTGGGGACAGAACGCCCCCTATGTGCCCCCCCTGCTCCCCGCAGCACTGCGCTCCCCAGCACCGCCAGTGGGGACAGAACGCCCCCTATGTGCCCCCCCTGCTCCCCGCAGCACCGCGCTCCCCAGCGCCGCCAGTGGGGACAGAGTGCCCCCTAAGGGCTCCACCCTGCTCCCTGCAGCACGGCGCTCCCCAGCACCGCCAGTGGGGAAAGAACGCCCCCTATGTGCCCCCCCTGCTTCCCGCAGCACCGCACTCCCCAGCGCCGCCAGTGGGGAAAGAACGCCCCCTATGTGCCCCCCCTGCTTCCCGCAGCACCGCGCTCCCCGGCGCCGCCAGTGGGGACAGAGCGCCCCCTACTGAGTCCCCTGCATCGAGGAGATCCTTGGCAGTTTGCCATGTAGGGAGACGTGTCTGTAGCAGCAACCCGGGGGGTGTGGGGCTGGCAAAGGGGGCCAGGCTGGAGCCCCGCGGTGGAGCCGATGTCACAGGATGAAATCAGCCAGGGTCACACAGGCAGGACATGCAGCTGCGGGGATGTTCCTGAGTGTCCTGGCCCAGCACTGCCAGCCAAGGGGCTGGGCTCCCGTAGCCCCCAGGGAAGGGCCCCACCCCACGGCTCATTTCCCCGGCCCCGGGTGTCGTGGCGTAAAGCCGAGCAGAAGCAGTCACAGTGCCGCAGCCCCCCCCAGGTCTGGGGCCCTGCGGGCACCACTTTGAGCCCGTTAGTGTGTGTGTGTGGGGGGGCCTCTCTCCCACCAGGCGTAGAGGGGGCTGGGCTGGTCCCAGCTGGCCCCAGCAGAACAGTTCTGGAGATGTGGGCGCCCGGGGGAGGAGGCCGAGCTGGGCAGATGCCACGCACCAGGGCTGTTGTCAGGGGCCTGGACCAGCTGTCGCAGGGCTGGGTGCCGGGGGCAGCATGTTCTGTTCTCACTATGGCGCTCCCCCCCCCCGCCCGCCCTGCATCGCCCCCGCCTGGGATTTTAATAGCAGGTGGGGGAGGGACTGTTCCACCTGCCTGGATTGTCTCCCTTGCCAGATGAATTTTGTGCCTGTGAAAAGTGCCGGCCCTGCTGCTTCCAGGGCTAAATCTCTTGATTCTCCCCAGTGGTACAGCCCTGCCCCCCAGCTCTGCTGGTGCCCCTCTCTCCTGCCCTGCAGCCCCCTTTTATCCCAGCCCTGAGCCCCCCCCCAGCTCTGCAATGCCCCTCAATCCTGACATGGCCCGCTGCTAGCCCGGCCACAGATTCCCCCCCCCAAGCTGTACCAGTGCCCCTCATTCCTGCCTGCAGGCTCCTGCTACCCCCCCCCCCACTCTCCTGGTGCCCCTCTCTCCTGCCCTGCAGCCCCTGGGCCTTGCCTGGGAGGGCTGCCAGGTGGCAGTTCATACCTAACTGTGCAGCGTTGTGCAGTTATTTGGGTAGCCCAGGACCCAGGTCCGGCCCGGGACCCCGCCCATTGGGTGCTGCTCAGAGGACCGATAGGTGGCCCCTACCCCAGGCAGCAGCTGGCTCGGGATAAGACAAGAGATGCTCTCAATCATCTGTGCTCTGCACCCTACCTGGGCTGAGGCACAGTCCCTAGACCCCTGACCCCCCACTGCTCTACCCACCAGGCATTTCCTCCGCGCGCTCAGAGTGGAACCCAGGAGTCCTGGGGGCCCAGTGCCCCCCGGGCTGCAGAGGCGACGTGATGCACAGGAGAAGCCAGTCACTGCACAGCACTAAGGTGGGGCAGGGGGAGCCAGGGAAAAGCCCCAGCTGCCATCCCCTCCCCCTGGGGTACAGCTGGGGTGCGAGGGGCAGACCAGATCCCCAGCCTGTGCAAGCGGCCCCAGCACCACCGGAGCCGGGAGACCTGTGAGCTGAGGATCTGGCCTGGCAATCCAGGGGGTCTGTGGCTGCCGGGTTCCCCTCCCTCCAGGCCCAGCCTTGGCCGCACCTGCTGCTGTTTATCGCCTAGGTGCTGCTGTTTGCTCAGGGTAATGAAAGAGGAGCGGGCGAGCCGCCGGCAGCCGCATCCTGGTGCAAGCCCCGCCAACAGGGAACTGGGCCTTCTACCGGGCGGGGGCGGGGCAGCTGGCACCCTGGGCAGCGTGGGGCTTTCCCCCTCGCACCCAACGTCTCTCTATCCCCCCCCGTGTGCGGGCGATATCGCTGCCATGGGGTGGGCTGGCTGGGTCGGCACCCCCGCGGCGGGCAGCGCCAAGCTAACATGATGCCCGCCCGGGACTGGGGCTGGTGAACCTGCCCTCCAGCTGCCTGAGTGGCTGGCAAGGGAGCCACTATGCCAGCTCAGATTGGCTGGGCTGGAGGCCATGCCTAGTCCTCAGATGCCAGGAGGTGTGGGTAGCACATCCTATTACTCCCCCGTCCCCGCCCCCTGTGCCCGGCCAGGTCCCCGGTGTGCGCTGCACACGCCAACAGGGGCATGCTCTGCCATTTCCTGGCGGGCCTGCACCCCGGCACCAGGGAGGGAGCGGGGACCCCTGGCTTCTGGTGGGAGGAAGGTCCTGGGTGGATCGAATGCGCCTGGATGGGGCTCCCTGTGGCGCGGTGGCCCACCTCCAGCCCCAGCATGGGCTGTGTGGCCAGACTGGGTGTGACTCCGCCTCCGCCCCATGCCTCAGTTTCCCCAGCTACACCATGAGGATGCCAACCTTCCCCGCCCCTGGCTGGCACTGCGGGTCACACGTGTTGTAAGTCCGTGTTGAGCGGGTCTGCTCTCCGGGGAGGGGGAGACCCGCATGCATGGAGGGAGGCTGGGGCTGAGCCCACAGGGGTGGGTTTGACTAGCAAGCCAGAGTCCTTGCCCTGGACTCTCTACCAGTGGGGCCCCGGCATGGGCTAGGCTGCTCAGGTGCCAGGCGGGTGCTGGGCAGAGGGGCAGCATCGGAGTTCCCTGGGCAGGGGCCATGGCTGGCTGGCCCTGCTGGGCAAGGCGCTGAGCCCCAGGGCAGACCAGCTGCCCAGCAAAGGGTTAATGGCCCAGCCACTTTCCCCGGTCAGCAGTCAGCGGGGCCTGGGCCACAGACAGCTGGCCAGGGCCGCTGCGGGCACATCGCCAGTGGTGCTGGGGGCCCAGGGAGCTCGTGACAATGGGCCAGCGGGTGGCCCCCCGCCCCTGTCCCCTGAGGCTGTTGCCTGACTCTGTCCAGGGCTCTGGGGATTCATGACTATTGCCTGCTCCTTTCCCAGCACTACGCCCTCCCAGCCCCTCACCTCTGCAGCCCCACCGCTGGCAGACAGGGCAGTGCCCGCAGATCACTTGTGCCCGGCTGGCAGGTGCCCTTTGCCTCCCTGGGGGCTCCCAGCAGGCTGGTGGGAGGTGTCTAGACCAGCTCTAAGGCTGCCCGGAAGGGACCCCAGCCCTGTGGGCGAGCTGCCAGGCTGCCCCAGGGCTTGTTAAGGACTCCCAGGTGCCGCTGAGGCCTGGTCCCCGGGTGGCGGGCGCTGCCCAGGCTGGCGTCAGGCCCTGCGCACACCTAGGCTGTAATCCGCTGGCCGGGAGAGCGGCAGCTGGCAGGGCTCTGGTGACCTTCACACGGGATTAATCCCCATGGGAACAGCAGCCGGCGGGCGACTGCTTCCCCATTGTGGGCCGCGCAGCGACCATGGGGTGGGGACAGGGCCTCCTCGGGTCCTGGAGTCAGGCTCTGCCCAGGCGCGGCCGAGCGGGGGTCCGGGTGAGCAGCTGGCCATGGCCCATAACACAGGGCACGTGGACACAGTGGGTGTCCCCGGCAGGGTGGATGCCCTCCTGGGCCCATGGCGCGTGTGACGGGGGCCCTAGGTGTGTACATCGGGGGGCTGACGCGCATGGGCGCCAGGGTCTGTGGAGTGTGTCCCAGGGCCAGTCCCGCTGTGTGTCCTAACTCCACACAGGACCCCAGCCTCCAATATAACAGCTGCCTCCCCATCGCGGCTCTCCCGCCCCTCACGGGCGCTGCCCTGAGTGGCCAGCTGATCCCGCAGGCGGGGGGGTGTCACCTGGGAGCCAGCGTCCTCGCTGCCAATAGGAGCTCAGTGGGGCTGAGCCCCCTGCTCCACCCTGCAGAGCGAGGACACATCCAGCGCTTAGCACAGCTCCGCCCAGAGCAGCCCCCCCCACATGCACCCCAGCACAGAGACACTACCCAGAACGCCCAGGCTGGCTCTGGACGGCCAGGCTCCTCCTGCAATGGGCACATTAGTGTTTTTCAACCCGTGGGACGAGTACCCTTAGGGGTACGTCGCCACAACTGAAATTTGGAGACAACGGAATTTTTGTTTGACGTTTGACAGCGCTTTATTATTTTTGTACTTTTTACACCCAAAAAATGTCAACTCCTGCCCGGCTACGCTGAAGTTGTTTAAACAAATGTGTTGCCATGGTAGAAAAAAAAATTGTGTGTGTCTGAAAACTGTCGGTCCGGGGCGCACTTCTCATTTATGTTTTTGAAAAAGGGGGATTTTATAAAAAAGGTTGAGAAACACCGTGCTACATGACCAGAGGGAGAGACACCAGCAGAGCAGTGTGTCTGGGCCCCCAGAGCTGGGCTGGCAGGGGCTGCGGGTTGGGAGTGAGGGGCCCGGGCAGAGCTGTGGGGGGAGCCCAGGGCTAGGCTGGCAGGGGCTGTGGGTTGGGAGTGAGGGGCCCGGGCAGAGCTGTGTGGGGAGCCCAGGGCTGGGATAGCAGGGGCCTGTGGTTAGGAGCGAAGGGCCCTGGCAGAGCAAATTTTGGGGAAGCTTTAGCAGCATCTGCCCCCTCAATCTCACCTTCACATGCCCCCCAAATTCCCAGGCACAGAACAGCAGGCTGGGTAGGCCAAGAGGCTGCCACAGCCCTGGGCATGGCACGTTAGAGCCGCTCCCCATCTGCAGGGGGGGGAGAGGGCTAATCCCAGCAACATCTGCCAGCCTGATTGTCGTCACCGAGCTGCAGTGGGTGGCGGCGGGGGCTGCGGGAGCGCAGGTGCACACGTATGTCCAGGCCAGCCAGTGGCGTGTGCCCGGCCCTGACATGAACGGGTGCTTGGCTGGGGTGCAGCAGGGGCAGCGTGTGCCAGCATATCTCGCTGCGTGCACACGCCAGCACGGAGCATGTGTGTGGGCACACACGTGTGCGCCACAAGGCTCGGGTGCCCCTGGAGCAGGGGGGCCTGGCCGCTGGGGAGTAAATCAGCTCGCCAGTCCTAGATCTGGGGCTCAGGGGGGTCTGAGACGGGGCAGGGGCTTGTGGGTGGGAGGGAAGCCCTGTCTGATAATGGCCTCACCCAGCCCTGAGTGAATTTGCATCCCTTCCCTGCAGGGTGAGTCTGCAGGAAATGAGGCTGCTGGGGGAGGGGGGCCGGGGGCTGCACCAGCCCTGATCTAATCAGCCAGACCCTGCAAATAAAAGCCACCTGTGTCTGCAGGCTGGAGGCAGGAAACAAGGTTCAGAGCAAACACGGCACCAGGCAACTGGGAGCAAGATAAACAGGGCCCAGCCTTAGCTCCATCTGGTGGGGGGGCTCCCACACAGGCCCCAAACGTCCCTCCCACTGAGGCCTGTGCAGAGCAGAGCAACCCCCATGTGAGACCCACCAGCGGGGAGAGAAGCATGAAGCTGCCCCCTGACGCTGTTATCTATGGGGCTGGTCCTAGTGGGACCAAACAAGCTCCCTAGGGACAAGACACAGCATTGGTCATAGTGGCCTGCTGCATTGGTTCAACCCAGCTAGTCTAGAACCCCACCTCTTGCTGCATTGGTTCAGCCCAGCTAATCTAGAATCTGCCTTCTGTTGCATTGGTTCAGCCCAGCTAGTCTAGAACCTCACCTCCTGCTGCTCTGGTTCAGGCCAAGGGCCCATCATATCTCCTGCCCAACCACTGGCTGGCCTCAACCTGTGTCTTCCATAGCACTGCAGGGCAAAGCTTCCCTCCCCCCCCAGCATGGCCCAGTGCCTGCTGCTGCTGGGGGTGGGGGGTCAGCCCAGCACCCCACCAGGGACCACCCCTATGGTGGATTAGAATGGGAAGCCTGCAGTGCTCTCTACTCTAAGGGCAGCTTTCAGTGCCCTGCTGCCATGCCAGAGCCTTGGGCCCCACAACCACATAGTTAGCCCCCGCTGACCCCTTTGCTGCCTGAATGCCCTGCTGCAGGGAGTCCCTCAGGGTAACAAGGCAGCCTGTTCTCCCACCAGTCCTGGGCACTGATGGGGGGGGCCCTTTGCTCCATGAGGGGGGACAATCCCCTCCCCTGTTTGTCTGCCCAGAGCCTTGGCATTGCCCATGCCTGACCTTGAGCCTGCACCCACTCCTGCCCTGCTGTGCAGGTACTGCTGGGGTCTGAACCTGGAGAAAAGGGGCTGCCCTGGCCCCTGCTGTCCCATGAGCCACGGCCAACCCTGCTCGTTCCCTAGCACCAGCTCCTCTCGTCCCTCCCGCTCTGACCCAGAGCAGCCTCCCCGTACCCCAGCTCCTGCCTCATCCAAATATCAGCTCAGGGCGTCGGAGGCAGGGGGAATGGGCACTGTGGCAGAGGCACCAAGGGCCCTGGGGGGCAGGAGAAGGTGCAAGAGAATTGCCCAGAGCGACTGGTGGTGAGAGACCCACTGTCCCCTCTTTCCAGGCCCTGCATGCAAACCCTGCCCTGGCCCACAGCTGCCCCGCTCCCCAGCCTGGGCCTGGGCATGGGGAGTGGCAGCCTGTAGTGCCCAGCCTGGGGAGGTGCAGTGTGCAGTGCCCAGGGTGGGGAGGTGCAGTGTGCAGTGCTCAGGCTGGGGAGATGCAATGTGCGGTGCCTAGGCTGGGCAGGGGCAGTGTGCAGTGCCCAGGCTGGGGAGGGGCTGTGTGCGGTGCCGAGGCTGGGGAGGTGCAGTGTGCGGTGCCCAGGCTAGGGAGGTGCAGTGTATGGTGCCCAGGGTGGGGAGGTGCAGTGTGCGGTGCTCAGGCTGGGGAGGTGCAGTGTGCGGTGCTCAGGCTGGGGAGGTGCGGTGTGCGGTGCTCGGGCTGGGGAGGGGCCGTGTGCGGTGCCCGGGCTGGGGAGGGGCCGTGTGCAGTGCCCGGGCTGGGGAGGTGCCGTGTGCGGTGCCCAGGCTGGGCAGGGGCAGTGCGCGGTGCCCAGGCTGGGGAGGGGCTGTGTGCGGTGCCCAGGCTGGGGAGGTGCGGTGTGCGGTGCCCAGGCTGGGGAGGTGCTGTGTGCGGTGCCCAGGCTTGGGAGGGGCTGTGTGCGGTGCCCAGGCTGGGGAGGTGTAGTGTGCGGTGCCTAGGCTGGGGAGGTGCCGTGTGCGGTGCCCAGGCTGGGGAGGTGCGGTGTGCGGTGCCCAGGCTGGGGAGGGGCTGTGTGCGGTGCTCAGGCTGGGGAGGGGCTGTGTGCGGTGCTCAGGCTGGGCAGGGGCAGTGTGCGGTGCTCAGGCTGGGGAGGGGCTGTGTGCGGTGCCCAGGCTGGGCAGGGGCAGTGTGCGGTGCCTAGGCTGGGCAGAGGCAGTGTGCGGTGCCCAGGCTGGGGAGGGGCTGTGTGCGGTGCCCAGGCTGGGGAGGGGCTGTGTGCGGTGCCCAGGCTGGGGAGGGGCTGTGTGCGGTGCTCAGGCTGGGGAGGTGCTGTGTGCGGTGCCCAGGCTGGGGAGGGGCTGTGTGCGGTGCCCAGGCTGGGGAGGTGCCGTGTGCGGTGCCCAGGCTGGGGAGGTGTGGTGTGCGGTGCCCAGGCCCAACAGAACATGGCCCAGCCCAGGGTGCATGCTAACGAGCTAGCAGAGGTGGCATGGGCAGCCGCCCCTTGAGGCAGACGGGCCCCACCCGCTGTGCCAGGCCCGGGAGACCCTGCACCGCCCATGTGGTGCAGGCAGCCACAGCAGCTGGCGTGTCCCGGGGTGCGGGGCGATGTCACTGGCCAGGCGCTGGGGAGAAGCCGGGGCTGCGCCTGGCTCCACTGCCGGAGTCCAGCGCCCCAGCTCAGCCCCAGCCCCTCCCCAGCGCAGAGGGCGCTTCAGCCAAGCCTCTGGCGTGCACAGAAGCCAGGATGCCGGGGCCGCCCTGCTCCCCCCTAGCCCCCTCCCCGGCCAGGGCTCCTGGGCTGGCGGGAGGGGCGCTGACTGAAGCGCCCAGCGAAGCCAGCGCATTGCCGGGGGGGGCGCATTGCCGGGGGGGGTCCCCCCCCGCACCCTCCCTCCCGCTCGGCTCCGTGGGTCTCGCGCTGCCCGCAGCACAGAACACCCCCCAGCCCCCACCCCCCGGGGCTCTGGGTGTCCGAGCCCTGCGCTCCTGCGCCCTCTGGTGGCGGCTTGCGGGATTGTTCCGCGGGGACCCGCCCCAGAGGCACCGGGCGGGGCCGGGCGTATCCTCCCGGTCTGGCGCCTGGCTCAGCCCCGGGGTGGCGCCGCTGGGCCCGCTGGGAAAAGGGAGGGAGGGACTTGCCGAAAGTCTCGCAACAAGTTAATGGCGAAGCTGGGCACACAGCTCTGTGCCACCCCCGCCCCGCCCCGCCCCGCTCTAACCGCTGCACCCCACTCCCCTTCCAGAGCTGGGACAGAACCCAGGAGTCTTAGCCCCTCCCCGCCGCGCTCTAACCACTAGCTCCCAGGTCATGCCCCCCCAGCACTCCCTCGGCCCGTTAGGCTGTGATGGCTGTCTGGGGCTACCCCCGTTCCCCAGGAAGCCCAAGGTGGCGGGAACATTTCCTAGGGGCATTCCCAGACAGGAGCAGGCTGACCCCTCACCTCCCAGGGCACCTTTCACCCACCCACACCCCTTAGCCAGCCCGGGGGGAGGGGCATGGGCCAGTTTGGGGCTGCGGCTGGGACCCAGGACACAGCTGCTCCGAGGTGGCTCCGCATTTAACCAAAATGGTCCCACCCCAGCCAGGGTGGCCTCAGCCATGCTGCAAAGCCCAGGGTCCGGGGGGAGAGGCAGCCTCTCTAGGTGGGGGCTGCAGGGATGGGAGCCAGCCACATCAGCCCAGGCAGAGAGAAGGAGGGACTGGAGCAAGCCAGGGGGCCCTGAACCTCTCCAGGAATCCCTTGAGATCTGCGCTTCCTTCCCCAGCTCTGGATGCCTGGATCCGCCCCCGTCGTCCCCTGCTCTCCAGTCTAGCGCTGGCTCCCTGCCCTGTCACCCACAAACAGCACACCCTGCTGGTCATACACTAGCTCAGCCTTGCCGGGGGCTCCTGGCTGGCTGGACGTGGTACTGGCTCCTAGATGCCCCTGGGGGCTGAGGCAGGGCACTGGGATGGGCTGACCGGTGCGTTATACGCTGCCCCAGCGCCACACCGCAGACAGCCTGGAGAGAGGGTGCGGTGCGGGAGGTGGGTGGGCCGAGCCTTCCCAGGACCCCCAGGGTAGTGAGCCCTGGGCATGGAGCCTGGCACAGGCTGGCATCTGTGACCCAAGGAAGTGAGGCAGCTGCCCCACATCACCTGACCCTGCCATGACATTTTGGAAAGCGGCACAGCTGGGAGCTCCCCCCTTGGCACCATTGTCCCGCCCCCGGGCTGGCATCCCGCCTGGCCCAGGCTGTGCCCCTAATCCCCCAGCGCGGGCACATGGTGCCGCAGAGAAAGGAAACTGGCTAGTCAGGCACTTTCCCTATTGTGCCCCTGAGCGGCGGAGCGACCGCGGCCCAGCACTTTCCATTGTGCGGCCTGGGCGGCTGATCTCCCCACAATGGCTGAGTGGAATGGACAGCCGGCGCCTGGCCCCCCAGCCCCCCACCTGGCCTGCACCCCTGCCTGCTGACTCAGCCCTGCCTACATGTGCACACACTGCACTTGGCCGGCCCGGCTATAAAAGGGCCTGGGCGCCCCGCAGCACCACCCTCTCGTTTGTGCCCTGCAGACCAAGTAAGTACCAGGCCCTGGCAGCTGCCCCTACGGCCCCTCTGGGGTGTGCTGGGGGGCAGCATGTGTGGCACAGCTGGCACGTTTGTATTCTGGGGGTGGAGCCTGGTTTGGGGGCCTTGCCCTTGTTCTTGGCTGCCCCTCGGCACAGGATTAGGGGAGCTGGAGGGACAGAGATCTCCCATGAGGGCACAGCTGCCATGCACCCTAATAGCCACGCCGGGAAATCACCCGGCTTCAGCCAGAACATCCCAGTGGGGCTGCCCCAGGGTGGGCTGGGAGCTGCCCATGCCAGGCCTGCCTGGCGGTGTGGGTGGCTCTTGGGGGGGCAGCCTGAAGCCAGGGCAGGGCCCCTTGGGAAAGATCCTGGGTCACGTCTCTGCAGCAGGTCCCCAGCCATGTTGGGCTCCCGCGCTATGGACCGAGCTCTGCACAACCGAGCCCGGCCACCCCCAGCCAGAGACCTCGCCTGCCTTTGCTGAGGAACACGGCCTGGGCACAGACAGGCTACAGCAGGATGGGCCCCCTGGGCCCAGGCCCCGGAGCCAAGGGGACAGGCTGCAGCCGTGTGTGGAGAGTGGAAGGCCAGGGACACGGGGCCGGAGCAAGAGCAGCCCCTTGGGGCTGGGCGGCTGGGGCTGGGTGGGGAGGTGGCTGGACGGGGGAGGGGAGGGCGTCTTTCTATGGACAGCCCTACAGCTTTATGGGGCAGAAGCTCAGCTCTTCAGGGGATCAATTTATTGAGTCGTCACCCACCCCTGGCCGCAGCCTCCTCCAGATCCACCCTTGGGCAGCAGGAGCCTCCCTGGATGGGGGGTGGATGCCTCCTTGCTGGGCTCTGCCCTGGAGAGGGGACAATCCTGCCTTGGCGCTGGGACAGGACAGGACCCCCTGGGGAGGGGGCTGCTCTGTCTCAGCCCCAGAGGCTGCAGTGTGCCCTGCTGGATGGGGGGAAGGGCACTGTGGGCCCACAGCAGCCCAGCCCCACTGTACTGCAGCTGGTGGGATGGGGAGAGCGGGCCTGGGCACTGTGGGCTCTGGGGTGAGGGCGGGCTGTCTGGGCTGGGGCTGGCGGGGGTGGGGCAGGTCTCCCCCTTGCTGGAGTGAAGTTCTCAGTAATTTGCCAACCAGGTACTGTGCCCCCCCCCCCGACTCCCTCCCAGCTGGGAGGGAGGGGCCTTGCTTTCCCCACTGTCTGAGGAAATGGATGGATTGAAATGGGAGGGGCTGAGAGCACCGTGCAGAGATGACTGGAAAATGGGTGTGCACAGCGCAGCCTGTCTCTAGCACAGCTCTGCAGTGCTCCTCATGCCCCATCTGCAACCCCCAGCCCCTGCCAGCCCTGCCCTGGGCTCCCCCCAGCCCTGCCAGTGCCCCTCTCTCCCGACCCGCAGCCCCTTCCCCCCAGCCCTGCCAGTGCCCCTCGTGCCCCACCCTAGCCCCTGCCAGCCCCGCCCTGGGCTCCCCCCAGCCCTGCCGGTGCCCCTCCCTCCCGACCCACAGCCCCTTCCCCCCCAGCCCTGCCAGTGCCCCTCATGCCCCATCCCAGCCCCTGCCAGCCCAGCCCTGGGCTCTCCCCAGCCCTGCCAGTGCCCCTCATGCCTCACCCCCAGCCCCTGCCAGCCCAGCCCTGGGCTCCCCTCCACCCCCAAAGTTCCTCCATCCCAGCCCTCTGCACCGCTGTTCCTCCTGGGAGCAGACTCCTGGGGCAGGTTGAGCCCCAGCCGAGACCTCTGCCCTGCCTTGGCTGGAGCCGTGTGGCTGAAGGAGCCAAGCCCACCCAAGTGGGCCAGGGCAGGGGTCGGATGTGGCTGAACTGGGCTTTGTCTCTGCAGCCGGAGACTGCCCTATGACCAGCCCACCCATGGAGGCCCTGGGCCAGTTCAAGCTGACGGTCTGGGAGGAGGAGAATTTCCAGGGCAAGCGCAGCGAGTTCTTGCTGGAGTGCCCCAGCATCATGGAGCGCGGCTTCCGCAAGATCCGCTCCATCAAGGTGGAGAATGGCCCGTAAGTGCCCTGGCCCTGGCCCCACACGCCTGGGACCCCCAGTGCTGGCAGCTTCATGGCTCGGCACGTCCTTCACGGCTCCCTTCTGCGCGGCCACTGTATGCGGGGCAGCTCCACAGCACAACCAGGACAGCAGCCCAGGGTCACAGCACAGGCTGGGCAGGATGCTTGGGTCCTGTCCCCAGCTCTGCCACAGACTTGCCGGGTGACCTTGGTCACGTCACTTCCCTGAGCTGTGACTCAGTTTCTCCCCCTGTGAGAGGGGGAGAATGAGGGCAAGGCTGAGTCAGCACAGGGCTAGAGATGGGCTCTCTCCCCACAGGCCATGCTGAGGGCAAAGGGCAGCTGATGTGTCCAGGTGGAGGAAGCCCAGAGCGGGTCCCCTTGGGGGCTGGGAGCAGCTGGTAGCGATGGTGCCATGCAGGCCCCGACGGGATATTTCCAGCCCATTCTGCAGCCCATCAGCAGAGGCTGGGCAGTGTCCAGGCAGGGTCCTGCCCTGCCCCCTGCCCCGGGGGCTTTGCCAGCCCTGCTTTCCGGGGTGCGTCCTGCAGACGTGCTGCTGACACCGCCCCTCTCCCGCAGCTGGGTGGGCTTTGAGTACCCGGAGTACCAGGGGCAGCAGTTCATCCTGGAGAAGGGCGACTACCCCCGCTGGGAGGCCTGGAGCGGAAACAGCGGCTACCGAACTGAGCACCTGCTGTCGTTCCGGCCCATCAAGTGTGCCGTGAGTCGCCCTTGCCTTCCATGCGCAGCCCCGGGCTGGCCCATCTCCTCCCTCGCTGGCCTCGGGAACACGGCCCAGCAGGGGGCCAGGGCCAAGGAGACGTGGAAATCTCACGTCACGGACGTGCTGAGCAGGGATGGATAGAGGAGGTGCATGGGGGAGGGGGAGGAAAAGAGAGAATATGAGATTGGATAGACAGATGGACAGATATATGGAAATGAGTGGGGACAGAGAGATAGCGGGTGAGGAGAGATAGACAGACAGATAGATGGGAATGTATGGAGATAGATAGGTAGACAGGCGGTGGGTATAAGATGGACAAACTGGTAGCTAGAAGTGCATGGGGGTAGATAGATGGACAGACAGACAGACAGATAGGGGTGCGTGGGGATATATAAAGGGACAGACAGACAGATAGGGTGCATGGGGGTAGATAGAGGGACAGAGAGACAAGTAGCTAGGGATGCATGGGGATAGATAGAGGGACAGACAGATGGGGTGCATGGGGGTAGATAGATGGACAGACAGACAGACAGATAGGGGGTGCATGGGGATAGATAAAGGGACAGACAGACAGATAGGGGGGTGCATGGGGGTAGACAGAGGGACAGACAGACAGGTAGCTAGGAGTGCATGGGGATAGAAGGACAGACAGACAGATAGGGTGCATGGGGGTAGATAGAGGGGCAGAGAGACAAGTAGCAAGGGGTGCATGGGGATAGATAGAAGGACAGACAGACAGATGGGGTGCATGGGGGGTAGATAGATGGACAGACAGACAGACAGGCTATGGTAACTCCATCACTGCCTTTTCTGGACAGCTGTACATTGCGCAGGTTACAACCCCACCTCTGACCCTTCTCACAAACCAGAGGGATTTTGTGATTCTGAACAAACCCAGCAGCTGGCAGTGCCAGCTCCCCGGGACAGGAGGCGCCCGGTGGCAAAGGGGCAGTCTGGCCTAGGGGTGTTGTTCTGGCCTTCGTGCCGGACATTCCCAGCCAGGCCTCGGCTCTCCCCCACCAGGCTGTGGCCCTATCGCTCCATCTGCAGCGTCGCTGGGGCTTTAAACGCTGGCACGTCCCATGGCTCCAGCCCCGTGTCCCGCCCCAGTTTTAATAACCGCCAGGCAGATATGCTCCGGCTTTAATAAAGGGGCTGTGATAAGATCACTGCTCGCTGGCAGGGCTGCGCAGCGGAGGAGAACGCGGCGGGGGGGACACCACATCTAGTACGGGGCCTCAAGATTAACTCCTTAGTGCCTGCCAATCTGCCAGCCAGTGGCACCCAGGCATGGGCCACGCACCAGCCCCAGCTCTGTGTCCATGGCGTCCGAATCACCCTACGGCTCGCAGGCCTCGAGAAGCTCCGAGAGCTGAGTGGAAACAGCGAGTGTGTTGGCACCGAGACCATTTTGGCCCTCTCGCCCCTGGCTCATGGGGTGCCTCACAGCCGCCAGGCAGGCGCTGGCACCGGAGGGGGAAGCCCCTGGGCATCCCCTGGAGTGAGACAGGGACATGGGCAGCCTGGCCACAGCCCTCCAGCCTGGGCTCCGTGCCAGGGTCACCCTGCAGCTCTGGCCCCCGCTGCCCATGGGCTCCAGTGGAGAGGAGTGGGAGGAGCAGCAGGCCCTGGATGCCAGAGGCGTTCGCTGGAGAAGAAAGGAGAGGTTTGCAGGGCTGGCCTGGTGGGCCCTGCACTGGGCTGGGACCAGAGAAGTAGGTTCTAGTCCCAGCCTGCCCTGCGTGACCCTGGCATCTCAGCCCCCAGCTTCATCCTCCTCGTCTCTATCGCTGGGGTAGAGGCCGGCTTGTGCCAGGTCTGTTCAGTGCCAGGTGCCCTGGCACCCTTTGCTGGTTCCTGGCCCAGCATGGCAGCCCTTGGCACCATTTGTCCCCACACTGGGAGCTGGTGTACCGCATCTCCAGCCAAGGCAGCAAGCTCCAGCTAAGGAGGCAGTTGAAGGTGCCTGGGGCATCAGGCCTCCCCTCTTCCCCCAGGGCACCCCGCTGACTGAGTGGGGTACGGCTGCCTTGCCACAGGGGTGCAGCGTGGGCAGCAGGCCCAGAGGGGGGTGCTCCCCTGCCCCCAAATGGCAGGGGCCACGCACAGAGCAGCACCAGGGGAGAGGGGCTGGGTGCAGAGAGAAGAGGGGGCGAGTGGGGACCCCCGTCTCGCTGGGAGGGCCCCGTCCTGACCGGCCTCTTCCCTGCACAGAACCACAGCGACAGCAAAGTCACCCTTTACGAAGCGGAGAACTTCCAGGGGCGCAAGTTTGAGCTGAGCGACGACTTCCCCTCGCTGCAGGCCATGGGCTGGGGCAGCAAAGAGGTGGCTTCTATCAAGGTGAACTCAGGAGCGTAAGTGACAGACGGTTCCCTGCTCTGTTCACCCCTCTGGGGCACCTGGCACCAGTGGCAGACGGGACCCTGGGTGAGATGGACCCTGGCTCTGTCCCAGCAGGGCCCTTGGCAGGGTCTTACGTTCCAAGCAGTCTCCTGCCATGGGCTGAGTGACCTGGGACAGCCACCCCTCTGGGCCAGGGCCTGGCTCAGTCCTCCCAACTTCCACTGGGGCCACTGGCCATCCAGGGCACATTGCGCCTGGCTGGCTCAGGCACTAAAGCTCAGTGGAGTCCTTGTGCACCATCCTGTACACTAGTCCAGCCCCTGTGCAGTGGGCCTTGTGCACCATCCCGGTCCCTATGCACTATCCTGGTCCCTATATACTAGTCCCTGTGCACCAGTCCAGCCCCTGTGCAACGGCTCCATCTCTGAGCTGCGCTGTGAGGCTCTGGCTGAGACTTGCACTGGGAGGGGAGTGGGGGAGAGGCCAAGCATTCGGGAGAAAAAGGGCCCCTGCACTGGGGGAGGCCCAGGGGAGGGCTTATGTTTCTGTCAACCCCGAAGGGAGGGAGCCAGCTGGAGCCCCCAGGAGGGTGGGGAGAGCACCCCCGCGCCCTGCAGCGGGACCCCACTGGCTCCGGAGGGGCTGTCCCAGAGCGCACCAGGGACTGACGGTGGCAGTGCTGTGCCCTGCAGGTGGGTAGCGTACCAGTACCCCGGGTACCGCGGCTACCAGTACGTGCTGGAGCGGGACAAGCAGAACGGCGAGTTTAAGAAGTACACGGAGTACAGCACGCAGGCCCACACCAACCAGGTCCAGTCCATCCGCCGGGTCCAGCACTGAGCGACCCCGGCCGCGCTGGCCCCGCCGCGCCCGCTCGCCCGCCCTGGGGCCCGGAAGGCGAGAGCCCCGCACCTGCTAGAGAATAAAGGTGTCTCGCAACCAGGCTCGGCCGCTCGTTCTGTCTGCGCCGTGGAGCAGCGACTCGGCTCCCGTGGGCGCGGGGAGCTGCCGCGGCCCCTTTCTTCAAAACCATCTGGCTTCTCGGGCACGGCTCCGCTGCGTTCCAGGGGGGCCCCCCCAAACTGCTGGGTGCCCCCTGCTGGCTCTGCAGAGTGCCTGCCTACACTCGGGCCGGGGCAGGCGGGTGGAGCGAAAGGAGCTGATGCGGAGGGTGTTCCTTCCTCTCGCCCGGGTCTCTGCAGGACCCCACCTGGTCCCTGGCGCTGGGGCTCGCGGGGATGGAGCCCAGAGATGGGGGCGGGTGTTTGGAGAAAGGGAAAGTGAGGAGCAGGCAGAAATTGTGCCCCTCCCTAGAGCTTTAGTCCTGCAGGGGCCATTCCATTGCCGAGTCTGACTTGGGCCAGGGGCTGCGTTTCCTCCCTGGGGCAGGGCCCAAAGTCCCTGCAAAGAGGGATCACCCTGGAGTACTTGCTGACCTGGACCCAGGGCACAGCCAGACACGCCCTCCTTGCCCAGGGCAGAAGAGCAGGGCGTGATTTTCAGCCCGGGGCGCCTTGTGCGACTGAGCGTGCAAGGAGCACTGGCTTTGCACACACACGCAGGCAGCTGCACAGAAGCACACACACGGTGATGTGCAAGGGCCGGAAGCTGCAATCAGCTGTGCACCGGGTAGCCGGGAGGGTCATCGGATCCGCACCCCCCCAGGATGCACGGGGGGGGGCACATGACCTCAGTGCTCCCCTCACAAATCAATCAGCCTCCACTTTCCCTCCAGCCCACACCAATCTGCCTTCATCCCAAGCAGACCTGATTGCCAATTAGTGCCACAGCTCAGCAGCCACTTCGCCCACCAGGGTTACCATTGTGCTCCATCCAGTAAACGTCACCACGGCCACGACAACCCTCCCCCCCAGAAAACCCCTGCTCTAATGGAGAATCCCCTTCGCTGTTGGCAGCATAGAGTCTGACACATGGTGGAGCCGTTCTCAGCGCAGCCAGCAGAGGGCAGTGCCCGGATCATTTCACCAGTAACAGCAAAAGCGGGCATCCTACACTGCCCACAGCCAGCCGGGTGCCCCTCCTCTGGGGTCCTTGTCCCTTCTGGGGGGGCGGTAGGGGCAGGAGAAAGGTGCTGACAGAGGAGTGCAGCCACTGGGAGGTGGGGGTCAGGGGAATCCAGTCTCCGCATAGTCCTCCCACCTGGACACACGGTGCCTCTGAACTCGCCTGGATGGTCATTTTTTAGCGCAGCACAAGTCCTCGTGCGCTGGGGTTTGTGCAGCGCCCTGTGCAGGGGCCAGGCCTGTCACAGCAGAAGAGGGAGGGGACCATCCATAGCCCAGGGGAAGAGAGGGGGAGGGGGAGTCAGGGTCCAGGGAGCTGCGGCAGAAAGGCGGCCGGTGCTAGAGGATGGGAGGAGAGGGGGGAAGTGGGTGGGAGACACGGGCAGCGCAGCTGAAGCAAGCCACTGGCTACAGAAGTGGATGGGAAGGCGGCAGGGCAGCAGGTGGAGGAGGGGCAGAGCGAGGCCAGTGGACTGGAGGGGGGGGGGGCGGGGGGCAGCAGAAAGCGTGGCAGGGGCTGGAGTTTCTTTGCACACGTGGGGTGGGGCGGGGCGCCCACAGGATCCAGCCAATGCCGGTAGCCGCCTGGGGATTTCCCACCGGCCCAGGGGGCCGTGTATCCGGGGGTCACTCACATTCCCAGGTGTTTCGCCGCAGCCCGGCAGGGGAGGCCTGACGTCTCCTGCTCAGGATCTCCACGGTCCCCTGACTCCCAGGGCTGGAGCTTGAAGGAAAACACCAAATCGCGTGAGACGTGGAGACACGCGGGGGCGGTGCCCCATGGACACCGGACACAGCCCCTGCCTGCGGCATCCACAGCGACAGCACCGGCTGGGGTCAGCAGCAGGGAGGGCCCTGCCTGGCATGGAAGGGGCAGCTGGACCGGCCTGCCGGTGGGGGTGACCAAGGCCCCGGGCACTAGCACACATGTCCAGCCTGCCCTTGGCACCGACAGCACTGGCCCCCAGCGCTGGGCAGGCTGTGAGAGGCAGGGCAGGGTGCCTGGGGTGGCATGGAGGGGGAATAATCCGCACAGAGGCAGTTAACGGCCGTATGAACAGATGGGGGCAGTTGGGAGGCACTTAGGGGTTATTCATTGGGGGCAGTTAGAGGTGATGGTGTAGTTGGGGAAGTTAGGGGTAATGGGGCCAGTGGGGGAAGTTGGAGGTGATTTGTTGGGGGCAGTTAGGGGTGAGTTTGGGGGTGATTATGGGGTGATTTGTGGGGCACAGTTGGGGTGACTGGGGCAGTTAGGGTTATGAGGCAGTTAAGGGTGATGCAGGCATTTGGGGCAGTTAAGGGTGATGGGGTAGTTGGGGGATGGGAAACAGCTGGGGCAGTTAGGGGTAATGGAGGCAGTTGGGAAAGTTGGGGGTGATTCGTTGGGTTAATGGGGGCAGTTGGGCAGTTTGGGGGTAATGGGGGCAGTTGGGGCAATTAGGAGTGATGGGGCAGTTGGGGTAATGGGGGAAGTGGGTGCAGTTAAGAGTGATCGTGGGGCCAGTCCCTCCCTGGGACTCTAGGGGCGGGGGGGAGCGGGTTACCGGACATTTCGCGCGGGGCGCAGCCCGGCTCCCCGGGCAGACCCTGGCCAACAGGCGGAGCCGGGTCCCCTTCCCCCACACACGGGTCCGGGGGACCCCCCCAGCCCGCGCCTGAGCGCCCCGGGTCCGAGCAGCCGCAGTCGGTTCTGCGCGCCAGGCCCGGCTGTCCCGGCCACGCTGTCACATCCGCACTGGGGTCCGGCCGCGGGCCGACCGGGCTCCACCTCCCCCGGCCCGCCCCGGTAGCAGCGGGGCGGGCCCCCAGCTCTCAGCCCCAGCGGGGAAAGCCCGGATCGGGGCCCACATCTGGATCTTCTTCGGGGTCCTTTCCTCGCGGAGACGCCCCGTGGGGGGCCGGCCCGCTCCCGGCCAGCGGTGCCCCCCACGTCTGCCCACGCGACTCCGGTCAGGGCCCGCAGCGGGCCCCTTGCCCTCTCTGGCCCAGCGACACAGTCGGGGCAGAGGAGGGGGCGCGGCGCCGGGCGGGGAGGTCGGGGGCTGGGACACAGCCCGGGCGCCGCTCGGGGGATCCGTGAGCTCACGCTGGGTTCCTCCCTGGCTCTGGCGCGGCTTCGGCCCGGGGAAGGTCCCGGCCTCTCTGTGCCAGCTCCTCCATCTGCCCCTCGGGGCAGGGAGGCCAGAGAAGGGCCAGTCCCTGGAGGGGAAGGGCTTTGCTAGGCGCAGAGTCCCAGAGCTAGCTAGGAACCAGACCCTGCTGGTTCCCAGGGGAGTTGGTCGCCTGTGAGGATCGGGGCCTCCCTGTTCCCATGCTGCCCCCAATCCCATGGCTCGGGGATCCCGTGATCTAAAATTAGCCCGCGACACCCTTTGTCCCTTCCCCACCTCGCTCCCTGCCCCCTTGAATGAAAACATCCCCCGAGCCAGCCCCCCACCCTCCTGCCCCCCCAACTGCCGGCTGTGCCCGGCTGCCCAGGTTCCCCCCCAGCTGCCGGCTGTGCCCGGCTCCCCACGCCCCCCCCCCCAGCTGCCAGCTGCGCCCGGCTCCCCACGCCCCGCACACCCTGCCCCCACGGCTCCTAGGAGGAAGTGCCTCTCCCTTCCACAAACACATTCCGGCGCGGCCCACCCTGCCCGGGCAGGTAGCGCACCTGAGCTGCCCTCGCCCGGCCAGGGACACGTCAGCCTCCGGCTCCCTCCTGCCTCTGCCCTGGCTCGGCTGGGCTCCCGCCCTGCTCCCCGGGGCACAGCGGGTTCGGACGCGCCCCAGGACGCCCAGCCGGGCGAGGAGGGCTGAGGACTCCCTAGGTGCTGGCTGGGCTTCCTGACCCTGCTGCTCAGGCCAGAAACTTCCCTGCTGGGCTGGGGGCGGGGCGGGGCTGTGTGTGTGGGAAGGGGACCTGTGGGGGGGGGGGGCAGGCACCAGATGCAGGGCGGGGGATTGTGGGTGGAGGGGGTGTGATGGTGGGGGGCTGGCACCAGATGCAGGGTGGAGGCGGGGTTGTGAGTTGTGTGGGGGTGGGGGTGAGGGAGGGGGCGGGAGCTGGCACCACATGACCTATCAACTTTTTTTCTTTCCTCCCGGCGCGGATTCCCTGCTCCGGACAGGGACGGACTGGGCTGCTATGGGCAGGTGCGGCCCAAATCCTCCCCCTCCTCGCTCTGCTACCCCCACTCCCATCTTCATCCGCTGCTTTCCCAGGCCCGGGCTGCCCACACCCCACGGCTCTGCCAGTACCCCCCGTGCCGCCCCCCATCCAGCCCCGGGCTCCCCACACCCCCCGGCTCTGCCAATACCCCCCGTGCCGCCCCCCATCCAGTCCCGGGCTCCCCACACCCCACGGCTCTGCCAGTACCCCCCGTGCCGCCCCCCATCCAGCCCCGGGCTCCCCACACCCCACGGCTCTGCCAATACCCCCCGTGCCGCCCCCCATCCAGCCCCGGGCTCCCCACACCCCACGGCTCTGACAATACCCCCCGTGCCGCCCCCCATCCAGCCCCGGGCTCCCCACACCCCACGGCTCTGCCAATACCCCCCGTGCCGCCCCCCATCCAGCCCCGGGCTCCCCACACCCCACGGCTCTGCCAGTACCCCCCGTGCCGCCCCCCATCCAGCCCCGGGCTCCCCACACCCCACGGCTCTGCCAGTACCCCCCGTGCCGCCCCCCATCCAGTCCCGGGCTCCCCACACCCCACGGCTCTGCCAATACCCCCCGTGCCGCCCCCCATCCAGCCCCGGGCTCCCCACACCCCCCGGCTCTGCCAGTACCCCCCGTGCCGCCCCCCATCCAGCCCCGGGCTCCCCACACCCCACGGCTCTGCCAGTACCCCCCGTGCCGCCCCCCATCCAGCCCCGGGCTCCCCACACCCCACGGCTCTGCCAATACCCCCCGTGCCGCCCCCCATCCAGCCCCGGGCTCCCCACACCCCCCGGCTCTGCCATTACCCCCCGTGCCGCCCCCCATCCAGTCCCGGGCTCCCCACACCCCACGGCTCTGCCAGTACCCCCCGTGCCGCCCCCCATCCAGCCCCGGGCTCCCCACACCCCACGGCTCTGCCAATACCCCCCGTGCCGCCCCCCATCCAGCCCCGGGCTCCCCACACCCCACGGCTCTGCCAATACCCCCCGTGCCGCCGCCCATCCCAGACCCGGACTGCCCCCCGGCACCATCCGAGCCCTGCTGATCCCCTCAGACCCATCCCGCCACTCCCCGCCACCTCAGCTCCTCCTCCCCTGGAGCTCGGCCCAGCCTTAGCATCTCGGACATGCGCCAGCCCCAGGCTGTGGGGACCCCGCCGGAGGCGGCCGAGGGCGGGACCCGAGTCTGGGCACAATAGGTCAGCCCGGCTCATCTCTGCCCGGGAGTGCCCCCCCCGGCTCCGCCCCAGCCTTTGCTGCCCACCCGGGCCCGCACGCCCCGCAGAGAGCCGGTGCTGCGCTTTGCCCCCACTGGGCGCAGGCGCGGGGCCAAGGGGAGTTGGGCTCCCCGCGCGTGCCTTGGGGATGCAGTTGTGTGCGCGGGCTGCTCCGCGGTCGGCTGGCCCGGGGCCCCTTGCCCTTGCCGTCTCCCGATATGCCAGGCGGTGGCGGGGAAAAAAGAAGGAACAGCTCGGCCAGGGGTGGCTCCTCCGGTTCTCCGGGAGCTGGACCCCAGCTTGGCCCAGACACCGGCCCAGGAGCTGTCCGGCTCTCCTCGGACCGCATCCCCCTTCGGCCCCTCCGTGTGCCGGGCTTGTTTTCAGTTGCCTGCGGTTGGTTAGCAAGACTCAGGCAGCTAAAGCAAGTCTGGGGCGCGTGGGGAGACCTGCTGGCCCCCTGCCTGAACAGAAAGAGCCAGGAGGGAGGGCGGTGGTGGGGGAAAGGGAGGAGGCCAAAGGCTCTCTCCTCCCCAATGCCCTGTCCGAGTCAGCACAGCACAGCGGGCCACTGGAGCTGCGTGGGAATGAGTGTCTGCGCACTTAGCTTAGGGGTTGTGGCCGGGAGTGGGAAAGATATCCCATCCTTGCTGGGGGAGGGTATAGCTCGGAGCTGTATTACCTCCTGAATCCCCTTGCCCTCCTTGATATGTATTTGCAGTTACATTATCCATCCACTGGAGGGCTCTGTATGCTGTACGTCGGGCTAGAGTGGATGTTGTCCCTGGTAAACAATGGTGACAAAGCTGGAATTCAAGCTCTGTAGAAGTCTGTTTATTTGTGCCTACAGTTTACAGCTGTTTTCTTTAATAAATGCCTCTTTTAAGAAAGGCTGTGACTCCATGTGGAAGAGGAGGGGAGAAAAGGAGTGAGATATCGGGATTTTTGCCTCTAGGGGACTGGTTGGGGAATGGGATATGGGCCTTTTACCCCTAGGATACTGGTCTGAATCTATTCCAGTGACTGAGCTCCGACACTACACACGAACGAAACTGCTTTTATGGACAGGGATAATTGCAACAATGAATTGTTCAAATAAGGGTATCAAAGAACTGGACACAGCTTTGTTTAACTCATTTGCATGATCTTTAACAGCCCAGACTTCTTCCTTACCACCTATTGAGGTGCCATCGGAACTGTAAACCCTCCCTCTCTGGCCCACCTTTTGCAAAGCCAGAATAAAGCACCACCAGGAAACTGGCTCTGCCTCTTTCCCTGGGGCTGAGTACATAAGAACATAGCAACAGTCAGGCTGGGTCAGACCAAAGGTACATCTAGCTCAGTGTCCTGTCTTCCAACAGCGGCCAATGCCAGGTGCCCCAGAGGGAGTGAACAGAACAGGGAACCATCAAGTGATCCCTCTCCTGTCGCTCAGACCCAGCTTCTGACAAACAGAGGCCAAGGACACCATCCCTACCCATCCTGGCTAATAGCCATTGATGGACCTAACCTCCATGAATCTATCTAGCACTTTCTGAAACCTGTTAAAGTCCTAGCCTTCACCACATCCTCTGGCAAGGAGTTCCACAGGTTGACTGTGCACTGCCTGAAGAAAAACTTCCTTTGATTTTTTAAAACCTGCTTCATGTTCATTTCATTTAATTTGGTGCTCTCTGGTTCTTGTGTGAGGGGAACAAGGCCTTCACTTTTCGGTAGTCACAGCGTAAGGGCACTAGGAGCAGGCCAGGGAGACTCAGGCCAGACGAACTTTCATGAGCATTGCTTGGCTGTTTGGGGCGGAGCAACGGAAGTGGGGTGGGCTGGGTGCGTGTGGCCCAGGTCGGTGCACCCAGCCAAGAGGTGGGTGGGCTGGGTGGGTGTGTGGCCCAGGTAGGTACAAGGCCGGCCCCCGGTTGGGCAGAGACAGGGCAGGGAACGCTAAAATAACAGGAGCCAGATGAACGAGCCAATAGGAACCTGCCGGGCCGGGTTCATTGCTGTGCCCAGCACCACACTGATGGGTAGTAGCGCTAAAGCCGGCCTGGGATCACCCCCAACCAAGGCTGCCCCCGCCCCGGGCCCAGCACAGGCCGTGCCTGGGGGGGGGGGGGCATGGCTGGGGTGTTCCTGTGCCAGGCTAATGCATGGCACTGCAGGTCCCTTAGCAGGCCAGGGCACAGCCGGGACCTCAGGCTGCCCGGAGGTAGGTTGGCCACAACCCCTCAGCCCTCGGCTCCTGGGTTGGGTGCTGCGTGGGGCTGGGAGGGCCCCTGGCGTCTGGGTCCTGCTGTGGCAGGCAGCTCTTTCCCGGGCCTGGCTGGACCCTGGGCTGTGCCAGGGTCTCGGGAGCAGGGCAGTGGGGGGCAGGAGTGCGGGTAGCCAGCGTGACCCCGAGGCGGAGTAGGAGTGAGGGAGGGGGTGTGATGGGGGGCAGGAACGGGAAGGGAGGAGTGTGGGGATGAGAGGAGACAGGCAGGGGGAGGGGACGAGTGTGACACAGAGGCAAGTGTGTCAAGGTAGGGGAGCGGGCGGGGTGAGTATGGCAGGGCGGGGTGAGTGTGACAAGATGATGGGGTGAGTGTGGCAGGGCGGGGTGAGTGTGACAAGATGGGGTGAGTGTGGCAGGACAGGGTGAGTGTGACAAGATGGGGTGAGTGTGGCAGGGCGGGGCAGCCGCTGGTTGGGGGTGTTCGAGGGATGGGGCTGAGCGCGGCTGGAGGGGTCCGGGAGCGGGGGCTGCGGGGTGGCCTGGGGGAGCCGTGGGGAGGCCGCCCCCCCACCCCCGCTCCCCGCAGCTCCTGGGCTCGCAGCTGGGCCGCGGGCGGCTGTTTGCGAAGAGTTAAGGAGGCGGAAAATGCAGGAGGCGCCCGCGCCCGGCTCCATAGAAACCCGCCCGCCGCCGCGGGGGCCTGGCTGAGAGTCTGATGCGGGGCCGATAGGGGGGGCGGGGGCGGGGGCCGGAGCGGGATCGCGGCTTTAATTACGGCGCCCGCTCTGCAGAGGAAATTGCGGCAGCCGGGCCCCGCGCCCCTCGCAAGTTGCCTGGAAACTGCCCCCCCCGTCCTCGTCCCGCTGCCCGCTCCCCCCCCCAGCCGCTCCCCGAGCCAGTGCCACAATCATCATCCTAATCGGGCCGGATTCATAAGCCATGCAGCCTGCGGGCCGCTCCCAGAGCTGCCATGCCCCACGGCGCCGCAGCTCAGCCGCTGCTACTCAACATGTACCTGCCAGGTACGGCCCTGCGCCCTGCACTGGGGCAGGACTGGCCAGTCGCCCCCACGAGCCGCCCCAGGCTCGGAGCCACCCCCGCGCGGGGGCCGGCGCTCCCTGCGAGGCCAGGCCTGAGGCCACGGGGATGGGTCCCCAGGTCTTCTCTCCCTCTCGCGCTGGCGGGCTCCCCCTCCGCGGCCCGAACCATCTGCCAGGCAGCCGGAGCGGCTCCCGGGCACTCCACGCCCAGCTCTCCAGCTCTCTCTCCCCTGCTCGCCGCTTCCAGCCTGGCGGCGGAGTTGTTACCCCTATTTAAAGCTCTCCCGGCTCCGTCGGAAATCGGATTTCCTTTTTCCTGGACGCGTTTCCTGGCTTCATAGCCCCAGCGGGGGGGAAGCGGCCGCCGCCGCCGGCGCGCAGGGGGCTGGCTGGGGACCGGGCAGCGCTTTAAAAGCCGCCCAGCGGGCGCTGGCGGGAGGTAAAGCTCCTCCAAAGCGGTTTGGGACCTGGCCGGGTGCGGCTCGGTCCCGTGTGAACGCGTCTCTGTCTCCGCTCTAGAGCCAGTTGGAGAGACGCTGTTCAAGGAGGGGAAGAGCCCGACGTGGGGCTCGCTCAGCCCCGGCGTGCAAAAAGGTAAGAGCGCGACGACTCTTCCTCGTGCCGGAAGCTCCGGCGGAGCCAGCTCCCAGAGTTTACACGGCGCTTCTCCTTAGTCTGCTGGGACTTGGCGCGTCTTTGGGCTCCGGCGAAGAGGCGGGTTAGGAGCCTTGCGGGGGAGACATAAGAGCGGCCCCAGCCCTTTTGGGAAAGGGGGAGAGACAAGAAGCAGCAGGACGCTGCAGGGGGACCCCGTCTCCCACGCGCGGGGAAATTGCACGGGTGGGACGGCTGCTTTTCAACCCCCGAAATTTAGCTCCGCGGCATCCGGGCGCCGCGTTCTGGGCCGGGACCCAGATCTAGGAGACCGGGGCTTTCTTTCGGGGCGGGGCTCGTTGGGAACTCATTTCCCCCTTTGAAGCCCGGGCCGGAAGCCAAGCCCCAAACCTGCAATTTCCTCCAGACCCAGCGCCTCCACCTTCTCACAAACCCCGCTGGATTCCTGGAGGCAACAAAGGGAAACTCCGCCCCTCAACATACACCCCAAAATCCCCCCTGGGCTAGGGGGAGGGGAACCCAAGGGAATGGCCGAACTGGAATCCGAACTGGCCGCGAACTCCTGGGCGCTACACGCGGTGTCGGAGCCTCGCACGGAAGCGAACCCTGGGGATTCGGATTGGAGCATTCCCATTTGATCGTTTGCAAATTCGATGCGGAATAAAATTTCGATGTGAAGCTTTGGGGGGAGGCTGGAGGCCGCGTGCCAGCGCCTTGGACCGCGGGGCCCCGAATCTCTCACCCCGCAGCCTTAGCGCGAGGTGCGCGCTCCGGGCTGTGTCCCGCTACCGAACCGCCCCTGTAATCACGCGGCAGGGCGCTCCGCCGATCTAGCCCGCTCCGCTCAGTTCTCTAGCCGAGAAAATCCGCCCCGGCCCGCCCACCTGTAAACCTGCCCCTAAAAAGACTCTCCTTTGGCTCGCGCCCTTTGTAAACCGGAGTCAGGGCGGTAAATTCGAGCCTGATGCAGCCACTAACGCGCAATTCCTGAATATTTTCGGCCTGTGCACCCTCCCGCCAGCCCCCCGGGGTTCTAGCTGGTGGTTCCGGGATCCCCATGCCCCGGCGCTGCGTTCGCCACACGGAGCTCTCGGGGGAACGCGGGGTGGCAAATAACAAGGCGCGGATTTCGAGACGCAAACGGATCAAAGAGCAAACCAGCCCCCGGCGCGAGTCCCGACTCCGCTGCCGAAATATTCTGAAAACGGTTTCGCCGCGCTGCCTGGACCCCTGGCCCGTTCCGTGAGCCACAGCCCTCGGCAACAAGGGCAGCACACGGGCGGGGACCGGACACCGCGCCCGGTCAGATCCGGAGTAAACGCCCCGCGTAGTTCGACGCAAGGTGGATCCAGAGCCCGCGCCGCTAATCCGGCGCATCCTGTCCCGGCGAATCCCTGTACTCCGGGTGCCCAGCCCCTTGTCCGGAGGGGTTCGGAGCGCGGCGTGGGCACAGCCCGTGCGGCGCGGTACAGCGAGGGCGGGTATTTGCGAACAGCCCATGGTCTCCACGGTCTCCGGGCCCCTGTGAACGCTCCGAGGGGAAGTGCCTGGGAATGGACGCTGGGCCGGGTCTGCCTCATTGCCCCTTCCCCCCTTTCCACGGCACTGACTGGCGGCTGGGCCGGTGTCTCGTGCCCCAGAAGCGCTGGGCTGGCTCTGTGCAGCCGGACTACAGCGCCTGTCTGAGCGCAGCGCGGAGCTGCCGGCTCCCCCAGCTCGGAGGTTTGGGATGCTGCTCCCGACACCGGACCCCCGCATCCCTCCGCCCTGGTCGGCTGCACAGGCGGCCAGAGAGCTGGACTAATCTACTAGCGTTCTTTGAGGGGCTCAACAAACACGTGGACAAGGGGGATCCGGTGGGCATACTGAGTGCACTTAGATGTCCAGAAAGCCTTTGACAAGGTCCCTCACCAAAGGCTCTTAAGCAAAGTAAGTTGTGATGGGAGAAGAGGGAAGGTCCTTTCGTCGATTGATAACTGGTTCAAAGACAGGACACAAAGGGTAGGAATAAATGGTCACTTTTCAGAACAAAGAGAGGTAACCAGTGGGGTCCCCTAAGTGTCCCTCCTTGGACCCATCCTATTCAATTGATTTGTAAATGATCTGGAGAAAGGGGGAAACAGGGAGGTGGCAACATTTGCAGATGATCCCATACTGCTGAAGACAGTTAAGACCAAAGCAGACTGTGAAGAGCTTCAAAAAGATCTCACCAAACTAAGTGATTGGCAACAAAATGGCAAATGAAATTTAATGTTGATAAATGTAAAGTAATGCACATTGGAAAAAAATCTTCCCAACAATACATACAATATGATGGGGACTAATTAGGCTACAACTACTCAAGAACAAGATCTTGGAGTCACTGTGGAGAGTTCTCTGAAAACATCCACTCAGCGTGCAGCGGCTGTCACAACAGCAAACAATGTTCGGAATCATTAAAAAAGAGATAGAGAATAAGACAGAAAATATCTTATTGCCTCTATATAAATCCATGGGACGCCCACATCTTGAATACTGCGTACAGATGTGGTCTCCTCATCTCAAAAAAGATATATTGGCATTAGGGGGTTTGGAATGGGTCCCATATGAAGAGAGATTAAGAAGACTTGGACTTTTCAGCTTAGAAAAGAGGAGGCTAAGGGGGGGATAGGACAGAAGTCTATAAAATCATGACTGGTGTGGAAAAAGTGAATAAGGAAAAGTTATTTATTCATTCCTACAATAGAAGAAATAGGGGTCACCAAATGAAATGAATAGGTTTAAAACAAACAAAAGGAAGTATTTCTTCAGTAAGCCTGTGGAACTCCTTGCCAGAGGATGTTGCGAAGACCAGGACTTAAACAGGGTTCAGTTAAGAGCTAGATCAATTCATGGAGGTTGGGTCCATCAATACTTATTAGCCAGGATGGGCAGGGATGGTGTCCCTAGACTCTGTCAGGGGCTGGGAATGGGTGACAGGAGAGGGATCACTTGATGATTCCCTGTTCTGTTCAATCCCTCTAGGGCTGGACGGACCTTTGTTCTGACTCAGTCTGGCCGCTTTTACATTCTTATGTGCAGATTTCTTCTCCAAACCCGGCTCCCGCAAGAGCCTGCAAGGACAGAAAGGGGGGCGGGGGCTAAGATAGGAGGGGGGCAGGTGTGGGCTGCTACTGTCTAGAGCTGTAGGGGGGCACAAGCAGTGCAGGGACCCTTCCCAGTCTGCCCAGGTGGGATGTCTCAGCCCTCTCAAGATGTGGTGTGCCTGGGGTGCTTGGACAGCAGGGTTGGGAGGAGGGGAGAGGACAGAGGGGAGGGAGACAGCCAGACCCTCCAGGGCAGCGACCGTAAATATTACAGCCCCTAGCCAGGGTGCCCTGTTCCGGCCCACTTGGCCCTGCCTGGCACTCACACCCTCTTGCCAATGTCAGGCATGCAGGGGGACAGATTCCAGCCCAGCCTGTGGCTCTGCTAGCAGGTGCCGGATGGAGTGGCCACCTTGCACCCCAGCCCTGGCGCGCAGCAGGGGCACACAAGGCTCTGAACTTTGTGTCCCCAGGGTTTTGGTGGGGGCATCCCCGCCCTGCCCAGGCCTCGGGTCCTTCTCATGCTGGCAGACGGCACCACGTTGTATCGACAAACTCAGAGCAGTGTCAGAACTGAAGAACATCAGAGCGGCCAGGCTGGGTCAGAGCAAAGGTCCATCCAGCCCAGTGTCCTGTCTGCTGACAGTGGCCAATGCCAGGTGCCCTAGAGGGAGTGAACAGAACAGGGAATCATCCAGTGATCCCTCCCCTGTCATCCATTCCCAGCCCCTGACAGAGGCTAGGGATACCATCCCTACCCATCCTGGCTTGGATGGGGAAATTATCAGGGAAATTGACTGGGAGGAAAATCTTCACCAGTTGAATGTGGCTGCAAACAGAGAGCTCTTTAAGAAGAGTTTACTCAGGGACCAAAAAGCCCCGGTTCCACAAGGCCAACTTTAACTAAAAGTTGGTCAGCGGTGAAGGCAGCAGTGAGAAATAAAGAGTCATACTTAGCAAGGGGAAATGAGGGACTAGATTGTCATTGATACAAATTAGAAGTAATGAAGTGCAGAAAATTGGTAAAGGAAGCCAAAGATATCAGGGAAAAAAATCCATGGCTGGCAGGAAATTAAGGAGTTTTTAAAGTATATTATAAACAAAGGAAATCCTAGGGATGATACCAGCTTTAGAGAGAGAGGGAGAAATTGTTAATGATGCAGACAGAAAAGGCAGAAGTGTTCAATAAACATTTATGTTCTATATTTGGAAAGAAGCAGGCTGGTGTGCTTGGATCACATGAGGGAGATGAAGCACTTTCCACTCCATTAGGAACTCAGGAGGATGTTAAACAACATCTACTCGGGATAAATCATTTTAAATCAGCAGGTCCAGATAATTTGCACCCAAGAGTGTTAAAAGAGCTGGCTCAGGGATCTCTGGCCCCTTATTTGATTTTCTGATTTGTAATTAACTAGCAGATGAGGCCCCTTGACCGGGGGCAAAGTCATTTTGTGTAGACTACACTTATAGAAAAGTTCAAGAAATTAAATTCGTGTCATAGAATTTGTATTAATGTGCTCACAAAAGGGAAGGAAAAGGACAGTTTTACATTTGTAGGATTTCAACTTCTAACACCATCCATTGTATTGAATAATTGCCATCCCTAGTACATTTGAATCAGGAACACATAAAGCTTCCATTACTTTTCCATAGCTAATTGAATTATTTTGTGATTTGTAACAGTAATCATTTTCTTTGCTCTAAAATGGCAGTTGAACAGGTGACTTGATTTTAATTTTGTTAGCAAATATTCTGATGAACAGTCATGACCCTCCCCCCAAAGAAAAACAAAATAATTATTTAAACCTTTCACCTAGCATATTACGGTGTAAAAAGTAGCACATTTAGCTAATTTAAGTGGCAGGAACAAGTTGCAGGACAGAGAAACTTGAAAGAGCTGTACGACATCACACAGAAGCTAGCTGGGTCACAATGTACAGTGGATCAGCCAATACAGGATAAGGATGGGCATGTACTAATGAACCCAAGTGAGCAGCTCAGTAGATGGAAGGAACACTTTGAAAGCTATTGAACCGCCCTGCCCATACGGAACCTTTGGAGTTACTGTGGTGGCACATCGGGGATCCCCCCCAATCCTGCACCCCATCTCCAGCAAGATGAGTCTCCACCAGCCAGTAGAACAGGGGGGTTTATTGTTTCTCCAGGACACAGCCCAGCACAGACGTGATGGGGCTACAGGAGTCAGGGCCAGGATGCCTCGGACCCCTTGGGGTAGGGGTCCCCCAGCCCCTCAATCCCCAGCACTCGGCTTAGTCTCTTCTTTTCATGGCTTTCCAGCCAAAAACTGCCCAGCTCCCAGGCCCTGCCCCCCAGCCCGGTGGCTGTCTCCGCCTCCCTTCCTTTGTCTCTCCGTCAGGGAAGAGCCTTGTTATTGGCTCAGGCTGGGACTAGGTATCTGGGGCAATCCACATGTGGGTGAGTCAGTGGGAATCACACAGCCCAGCACTGGGGAACCCCAGGTTACAGAGCAAACAGCACCCCCACTACATCACAGTTACCACCTGCAGATATACCTCTTCAAATTAACAGCAGCAGACCTACAAAGGAAGAAATTAAAAAAGCCATTGCCCATCTGAAAAACAGGAAAGCACCTGGTCCAGTCAACATCCCCACAGAAGCAATCAAGGCAGGAAGTGAGACAGCAGCCAATATGATGTATAATCTATTTGAGAAAATTTGGGACACTGAGGAGATCCCACAAGACTGGAAACATGGCGACCTTGTCAAACTTCCAAAGAAAGGCAACCTGAAGGAATGCAAGAACTGGAGGGGCATCACGTTATTGTCTACTCCAGGACCAGTGTTCAATAGGATTCTCTTGGAGAGAATGAAGACAGAAATTGATAGACAGCTCAGGGAAGAACAGGCCGACTTCCAAAGCAAGAGATCTTCTACTGACCAAATAGCAACTCTCAGAGTGATTATAGAACAGTCACTTGAGTGGAACTCCCCCCGTACGTAACCTTCATAGACTTCGAAAAAGCCTTAGCCAGCATTGATAGAGACACCTTGTGGAAACTGCTGCAACATTGTGGCATCCCATCCAAAATTATTAACCTGATTTGTTCAACGTATGAACCTTTGACATGCCAAGTTGTTCACAATGGTGTCTTGACAAAATCCTTCAGCATACTCTCAGGAGTGCGACAAGGGTGCCTATTGTCACCGTTCCTGTTCTTGATCACAATGGACTGGATTATGAGCAGGACAACTGATGGCCAGCAATGGGGCATTCAGTGGACACCTTTCAAACAGCTAGAGAACATTGATTTTACTGACGATGTCACTCTCCTTTCACATGAACATGAAAGCATGGAAGAAAAGGTCACAGCACTAGACAAAACTGCTTCAGTGACTGGACTGAAGCATCAACAAGGGAAAGACCAAGACAATGAGGATCAACCAGTCCAACAATACCATCACACTGAGAGGGGATGACCTGGAAGATGAGGAGCAGTTCCTGTACTTGGGGAGTATTATGGGCAGAGACAGAGGAACAGACAAGGATATCAATGCGAGGACTGGGAAAGCAACAGCTGCATTCAAGACTCTTTGTCCCATATGGAGCTCACAAATAATATCTGCAAAGACGAAACTGCGAATCTTCAACACAAATGTGAGAAGTGTGCTCTTGTATGGATGAAACCTGGCATACTAAAAAGTCTTCAAATCACAAGCTACAGACATTCCTAAACAGATGCTGGAGGTACATCCTTCACATCAAATGGCAAGACTTTGTCACAGATGAGGAGCTTTGGAACAGAGCAGGACAAGAACCACTTGACCTTCAAATCAAGAGAAGAAAGTGGGGATGGCTAGGCCACACTCTCAGAAAACCATCTTCCAGCATAGTCCGTCAAGCTCTCACATGGAACCCACAAGGAAAACGCAGAAGAGGAAGACCTTGGACAATGTGGGGAAGATCTACTGAGATTGAAGGACGACAACTGGTGTGATGTAGTGGGGGTATGGTCCACTCATTGGGTGCTATGCTTGGGCTGTGGATGATCCCTACTGGCCTCTGTCTGTAAGCACTGCCTAGCGGGGGGGTCGCCCTGAGGGCCCTGATGTGTAGACCATGGCCCAGCCAGTTCTCAACGGAGAGGGAAGGAGTTTGAGCAAGGAAGGGGGTGGTTTGGGGAAGAGTCAGTCTTGTCTGGAAAAACATGAAGGGAAGAGACTAAGCTGAGTACTGAGGGGTCAGGAGCCTGTGGACCCCCTAACCCAAGGGGTCTGAGGCTGCCTGGCCCTGACTCCTTATACCCACATGGCGTCTATGCTGTGCTGTAGCCTGGAGAAGCAATAAACCCCCTCTCTAGTCTACTGGCTGGTGGAGACTCATCTTGCTGCTACAGGGGTGCAGGATCGGGGGATCCCCGACATGCTGCCACACTGGGGTACTCCTGGAGTCAGCTAGAAGTTTTGTCTTGAGACAGAGTGAAGTGGAGGGGACTTGCAGATGACCACTGCTCCACTTGGAGTACAAGGGTTAGTAGTAGTATTGTTTGTGCAAACTATGGTATTTGTAGGTAACTGGGAAGTATGGCTTTAGTTTGACCAAACATATAAACGCAGGCACGCGCCAGATGTTTAAACGCAAGGGGAATACCAGAGGGGGAGGGGGAGTGCTCCTGTCCGGTCAGGGTTTGAAAGGGGTAAGGTGGGATGACCCGGATAACGGTAGGCTGGTCAGCCCGACGTCAGTCCTGGGCAGAGTCCTGGGGGAACTCCCATGGGGCTCAGCCAATACTGATATGAAGGGCAGCAAAGCAGTGGGGCCAGCGCGGTGCTATGGAAGTAGGGTTTGTGAGGCAAGCCTGATTTCAGGTTCTGCTCAGATCAGTGGCGGCCGGTGGCTGGTCAGCGGTGGCTTTGGCACAGCCAGCGAGGTGATGTGCCTGCACAGGGGGTCAGAGGAGAAGATCTAAGGGTGGGTCCCTGGGGCCTGGAAACAGGTTCCAGAGGGCAGCAGGGCTAGTCTGTGTCCGCAAAACCAGCCAGGAGTCCGGGGGCGCTTTGCAGACTCACATGCATTGGGCGCAGCGCTCCAGCTCGCTCCTCGGATGGTGTCCGCACAGACGGGCGGGCAGCTCCTCTCTGGCCAGTTTTTGCCTTGCTAGACACCTGAGGTATCCTGAACAGGCTTAAATACACTTGGCAGAGAGGCCCCGTTGCAGCTCTAGGACGGGCTGTAGCCCATCGCTGTGAACCCGCAAGTTCAACCCCTCAGCCACGGGCGCTGTCGTTTAGTTTTCCTAAGTGGGCGCACTGCTCCGACGCCACCGCACTCCACCTGGGCTTGTCCCGACGCCACGCCCCCATTCCACCTCCGCTCTGATCGGAAGCCACGCCCCCTTGTGCAAAGCCCCCGAAGCACGCTCGAGGCCTCCCCCTTGTGCAAAGCCGTGCAATGCACCCGGCCTTCGTTTCTGGATTGGGCGGGGCACGCTGGGTGTCTCTGGGTGAAGAACTGGCTGAGTGGAAGCGAAGTCAAGGGACGCTCTTGGCATTTCCTTGGCAGCCCGGGGTCTCTTCTGTCTTGTCGCAGGGAGTTCTACAGCTCCATCCAGAGCGTCCCAACTGGGGCGCAGACCTGTTTGATTTACGTGACTCCGCGGTAAAAACCGATCCCTTTCTCCTGGTGTTGGGCCTCCTGCCGCCCCTGCCTTCCCCCATCCTGCCACCCCGGATCCCCCATCCCCCAGCACCTCCTGTCCAGGTTTATTTGCAAGCTCTGGGGCCAGACTGCCTTGTGCGGCGTGCAGGGACAGCGGTGAGGGGAGGCGGCTGGGGGCTGAGCGCGGCCGCCAGAGAAGTGTCAGTACTGGCTGTGTGTACAGCCCTGTCAGTCCCAGGAGGCCAGAGAGCCGGCGGGGCGGGATTGGCTTTTGTTGGGCCAACTGAGGGCGAGAGAGACAAGCCGGCCGCAGGGAGCCCTTCTCCGGGCTGGGACATGGTCTCTGGCCGGCTGACACCCCAGAAGCCCTGGCGCAAAAAGACGGGGCGCGGGGGGTCACCTCCCCCGCCAGCTCTCGGATATTTGTGGCGTTGCTGGTCCTGCTCCACTAGGGGGCAGCACACGCCTAGGGACGGGCTCGACGGGCATCTCTGGGACTGTCCACACAGGGCTGGCTGCTGCCCCAGCGACCCGCTGCCAGAGGGCCCCACTTACCGGGCACGGTGGTGACGTGTGAGCCGCTCCCTCCGCAGGGGCAGCACCAAGGACCGAGCTCTGGGGAGTTCTGGGTGCCCGGTGGGCAGTCCGCTTCCAGGCGCCGGTCACTCCTGGGCTGGGCACAGCCGGGCTGGCACCGCCATCGCGCGGCTCCCAGGGCAGCTGTCGGGCGTTCGGGGGACGGGACGGCCTTGGCTACAGGCGCGCCATAGAAATCCAGTGTGCGGCGGGAGGGGGTACATGTCCATGGTACATCTCCAGCCCTTGTCCTAGGGGCCCGATCCCGAGAGCCTGGCTCAGGGTCAGCGCCAGGCCCGGGGCTGGGGATCGGCAGGGGCGGTGCATGGCCCTGGGGTGCCAGGCCGCTGTGCCGGGCGGCGCAGCGGCCGCACTAATGCTGCCCTTGGCCCCGCAGGCAGCGGGCAGATCCAGTTGTGGCAGTTCCTGCTGGAGCTGCTGTCGGACCGCGCCAACCTGAACTGCATCGCCTGGGAGGGCACCAACGGGGAGTTCAAGCTGGTGGACCCGGACGAGGTGGCGCGGCGCTGGGGCGCGCGCAAGAGCAAACCCAACATGAACTACGACAAGCTGAGCCGGGCGCTGCGCTACTACTACGACAAGAGCATCATGACCAAGGTGCACGGCAAGCGCTACGCCTACAAGTTCGACTTCCAGGGCCTGGCGCAGGTGTGCCAGCCCGCCGCGCCCGAACACGCCCTCTACAAGCTCCCGGGCAGCCTGGCGCCCCTACCCTTCGCGGGCATCTCCAAACTCAACCTCATGGCCTCGGGCGTGGCGCCCAGCGGCTTCTCCTACTGGCCGGGCTCCGCGCCCAGCCTCTACCCCAGCCCCGGCCTGCCGCCCGCCGGCCCCTTCGGCGCCATGCCCGCCTCCCACCTCAACAACATGAACGGCCCCTACCACTAGAGCCCGCCGGGGCGCGCCGGGGGGCGGGGGCGGGTTTGCCTTTGGGTCCCGCTCCGAGGGATCCCTCTCTGCTCCGTGGCCCTCTGGGGCAGAGGGGGTTTGTCTGGGCAGGTGGCTGGACCCCCAAGAGGTGGTCCCCCCCGACCATCTCTCGCCAACCCCCTCGGTGTCAGAAAACCTCTGGGGCCGAGCCAAGCTCTACCGGTTGTGCCAGCCCTGCCCTGAGGCGAGGTTTGTGCAGGGCAGCGTCTGGGAGTGGTGGGGAAAGGGCAGCTCCCGCCTGCGGGTCACTGGAGGCCCCCGGCCCAGCGTCTCTCTGGCCCAGCCCCTGCTTGAACGCCGGCCCTCATGTATGAGCGCTTGAGCCAGGCTCTGGAGCAAGGAGGAGCCCTCCCCCGGGACAGATTAGCGCCGCTCGCGAGTCCTGCCGGCCTCGGAAGCGGCTCTCTTGGGGCGCTGTCAGCGGTGGGCTGAGCCCCGGCTTCGAGGCAGCGAGAAAGTAGGAGGCAGATACCCAGGGGGATGGGGCCACTGGTGGGATGCAGGGCAGTAGCGGCGGGAGGGGAGAGGGGATAACAGGACAGATGGGCCCAGTGATCCAGACCCACGGGGTAGGAGGGCAAGACACCAGGCTAGGTGGGTGTTCGTTTGAGGGGGGAGGGGACCAGGCTAGGTGGGTGTTGGTCCGACGTGGGAGGGGACCAGGCTAGGTGGGTGTTGGTTTCGTGGGGGGGCAGGCTAGGTGGGTGTTGGTTTGAAGGGGGAGGGGACCAGGCTAGGTGGGTGTTGGTCTGACGTGGGAGGGGACCAGGCTAGGTGGGTGTTGGTTGGGGGGGGGGCAGGTAGGTGGGTGTTGGTCTGACCCAGGGCAGAGAGTCCGGGGGCGGGGCAGGTCTCTGGTTTGGCTGGAGCCCTCTAGCAGTAATTGGGGCGGGGGGTGTAAGGCTGCAGATGGGCACGGGGTTGGCAGGGCCGGGAGGACGTGGGGAGTCGGGGCCGTCCGTCGTGTCAGGACACGAGAGCGGCTGGGACAAGCTGTAGGCCGGCGGTTGGGTCCCGGGGCTCAGTGGCCCTGCCGGGATTTCAGTAGCCCCATGGTGCGGGCCCCCTGGTGTCTGACACGGGGCCGCTTGCGGGCGGCTCCACTGTCCCCTGCAGACGCTGTCCGGCCTAGCAATGCTTCGCCCCCTGCTGCTTGGCTGATGGTGACTGGCTCGCTCTGAGCCTGCGGGGGGCGGGGGGGGGGGCTCCCAGCTGCGGGGCGTGGGACTTGGCTCAGCGCCAGCGAGCCCTGACAATTGCGGTGACACCTCGGGTCCCTCCCCCCGCAACAGGCCGCTAGTGCAGTCCCATGCGAAGGGGAGAGCGGCCCGGCCGCCCCATTGCAAGGGGCAGGACTCGGGGTGCCATGCGTGGGGCTGGCACGGTCAATAAACCGCAGAGTTACGAGGAGTTGTCTCATGACTTACGCCGTGAAATCCCAGTCGCCGAGGCTATGAGAGAGCAGACCAGTGCCTCCGCACCACAAGCCCTGCCCCAACCCAACCGAGCCAGGGGGGAGTCTCCCTCCCCTGTGAGCAGTGCAAGGTCTATGACACACAGCCGAGCCGTGCCTCCAGCTCGCCCTGCTATGAACGCTCCACAAAGCCCATGCTAATCGATTGCCACCCCTCTGGGCACGTGGGCCCCGCGGCCCCGGGTCTGCGCGCTCCGGCCCTGCCCAGAGCATCGCTCGGTGCTCCCAGCTCCCAGGCGTGATACCCACAGCAGCCCCGGGTGCTCCCTGCAGCCCCCTCCCCCCCCCCCGCCGTCAGACCCACGTGAGCAATCGCCTCGGGGCAGGGGGTGCCACGTGCACCCGCCCCACGGCACAAGCAGGGCCTGAGGGGCACGCATAGAGGAGCACTGCTGGTAGCTTAGCTCCCGGCTGCAACACAAGGCCCAGCCACAAGGTGTCGCCCTGCTCCAGGCAGCCCAGCGCCCGGTTCGTTCCAGGCGTGACCCTGCCGGAGCGGCGTTCCCTGCTGCCCACTGGCGGGTGTAGCTGGGGAACCCCTCCGGCTCCTGCCCCTCTGCCTGGCTGGACAAGGGGCTTCCCTGGGGCCGGGGTGCGGGTGCCCACCCGGGCAGCAGGGCAATTTTCTGGGGACGCGACGTGAGTCTCGGCTGCGCACCCTTCCCATGGCTGCGCCATTGGCACTGCTCCCGCAGGGAGCTGAGCTCCGGGCCCAAGCCGCGGGCGCTCCCCCGCCCCCCGGTCCCACCCTGCGCTGGGGCGTGGGGCACAGACAGGGCTTGCCTGAGCCAGTGCCAGGCTAAGGGTGCTACAGTGGGCGCTGGGTGCAGATTAGCCAGCCCCGGGCATGGGACCTGGTCTGTGACCGCCAGAAGGACTCCTGCCCACCAGCTTCCATCCTCTCCCCCCCCCCCCAGCTTCCATGCCCTCCCCAGTCTGATGGCTGGGCCGGTACCAGGTCCGCTGGCGCAGTGATGTCATTGGGTGTTTTCCCCGACCGAGCCCGCCCCATGGCCACAGAGCCGGCCCCTGACCCACACCCTGCGTGCCATGGCTCCTCTGCTCCCCGGTGCCCGCTCCCCACCCTGCCCGCACTGGCTCGCCCCCCCCCCCCCCATCGGGCCGGCGGCTTGGTTCTGAGCCGGCCCAAACCCCCTTGAGAGCCGTCCCGGGTCCGGCCCAGATGTGTACAGAGACCTCTCGAGAACTCGGCGTCGTCCACACCATGCCCTGCACCGGAGACCGGATTCGGCTTTGTCCCCAGGGCCCGGCACCCCCAGCCCCGCTCCAAAGCCCCCAGCCACCTGCACCAGCCCCAGCTCAAGCCAAAGGCGGCAGCAGGGAAGGGATCGGTGCCGGCAGCCCCGAAGCTCTCTGGTTAGAGGGGCAGACGAGGGGCGGGTGAGTGCAGGGGGGAAGGGGCGCGGCGGGAAAACGGTCCAGAGAGGAAGCGGAGAGTTCAGGGCTCACGTGTGTGTGTGTGTGGGGGGGGCGAGTATAGAGCCAGGCTCCTGCAGTGTTGGTTAAAGGGCATCACTTCTCCTCCGGGTTACAGCCACGAGATCCATGCAGGGAGGGGGAAGGAAGGAACCGAGGGATGGGCGGGGCGGGGCGGGGCGGGGGGAGCGAATGGCTCATAAGAAAGTGATACCGTCACTAACCTGTAGCCTCCCGCAGCCCCCGCTCCCCCCGGCCCCCCCTCACTCCCGCCCCGCAGCCCCTACCAGCCCCGGCCAGTCCGTCCCCCCCCCCCGTTAGTGCTCCTCACTCTCTGTCCTGCTATCCCGGGCCAGCCTGTGCTGAGCGCGGGAAGGGGGGGGGGGAGAAGAGGGCTGAGGGCTAGGTGCTGCCAGGGGGAGGAAGGAGAGCCCCCCCCCCCCCGCAATGGGTCCCCGCCGCCTGGCTAGCTTAACACGTCCAGGAGCGCAACATCCCCCTGCAGGCCTTAAATCTCCCCGACCAGCCGCAGTCCAGGCTCCTCCCTTCTCAAAGCTCGTTGCAGCCAGCACCTGGCCCTGCCCTCCTGCCGCGGGGCGGGCGGGAGCGCGCTGCCCGGGGATTGGGTGGGCGGGGAGTTCCGGCGATGTCGCCCCTTGGCACGCTGCGCACATGGCACCGGGGCGCCTCGCCGAGGGTAGGAGCCCTGTTCCTGCCAAGGGTGTCCGTGTCACGGGCTGCTTCCAAACCACACGCCGCAGGTGCCCAGGACCAACCATCAATGTCGGCTAGGCTGGGGGAGGGGGCCGCAGCAGCAGCTGTACTCCCTTCCCCCTGCTGCTGTCCTGTGCCCCTGGCTAGGAGCTGTCCCCCATCATGTCTCCTGACCTCCGCTCCCCCCGCCCAGCTGCGTGTTGGCAGTGAAGTATTAGGGGAGAGCCGCTGCATTGCCCCTGCCCTGCAGTGGCTGGAACTGAACAGCATGTCATAGCCCCTGTACTGCTAACAGCTAGTGGGGATTCTCCTGTAGCTCAGCTGGCCTGTGCTTTGGGAGTTCTAGCTGCTGAGTTCCTGCTGAATGTGGTGGTCTGGAGATCTGTTCTGAGGGAGCTCGGAAACTGGGGGTCGGAGGAGGGCCAGAGAGAGTGGTGGGGAGGCTCCAGCTGCGGTCTAACAACCGCCCTGCTACCCCCTCACTGGCAGGGCTCCCCAGGCCCAGCCCTCCCCCCTGGGGAGCGCAGGACACAGCCAGAGCGTCCTGCCGCGTGGGTGAGCTGCTGCTGGAGCAGCCAACCTGCAGAGGCTCCTGCAGCCCGCCGAGGAGCAGAGCGGCTCGCAACTGCTGTGCTGGGAAGCGGCCCTGGGGAGGGAGTTTGCCGGCCCCTCCTGGGCCAGCGCAGAGTAAACAGCCGGGGTTGGTGACTCAGCAAAGCGGCTTTAACCTCTCCCGGGGTAGGACAACAGCTTCACCCTGCAAACCTGGGGGAGGAGGAGGGGAGGGGGCGCCCGGCAGCTGCAGCAGGGCCCAGGAGGGCGGCCAGTCCGGGGGAGACGCTCGCAGGAGCCGCGAACCCCACCCTGGACAGCGGGGCCCAGGTTCGAAATGGACGTTGGCTCTAGCTTCCAGGTGTTGGTTCTGGTCCTGCCCCCTCCCTCGGCCAGAGTCAAGGGCCCCTGGGCAGCCGGCGTGGCCTCGTGAGGCGGATCCTCAACCCCCTCCCCCCAGCCAGTCACCCTCCGGCCCCTTCCTGTGTGATGAATCTGCCCCCGCCATGCCCGGCTCCACCTACACAGGAACCAGCCTGAGCCCTGCCCAGTGCAAAGGAGCGAGCACCCCGCAACGTAGGGGCAGCTGGGTCCAGCCCCCCAGCCCCTCCAGGCCCCGCTTCACCAGCCTGGGGGCTGCTCGCTTCGGAAGGAGCTAGGCTCAGCTGGGAGAGAGGGGGCCGGGGGACATGCCAGAGGGCTGCAGATACGTGAGAGGCTGCCGGCAACAAGCTGGTCTCTCTGCCCCAGGGGCAGGAGCAGGGGCAACGGGGTCCCAGCAGAGCAGAGCTCGACGCAGCAGGACAGCGGAGCAGACGCCCCAGGAGGGCTGCAAGCGCCTTCCCGGGAGGTTTTGCAGAGGGCGCTGTCAGGGCTGGGTCAGGCCCGCTGAGCCGCGCGGTCCCCAGTAACCCCCGGGGTCGGCGGCTCTGAGAGTCTAGGACTGGCTCGTGCCTCACCGGGGGAGTGGAGGGGGGGGAAGGGGCGCTGCCTGCAGCCTGCAGAGCGCTGATTGGCTGTCTACCCCGGAGGCAGGGCCATGGGGAAAGCGGCCAATCTGGGCTGGGGGCGGGGCTTGCACGTGCAATGGGGCGGGTTCTGGCCACCCCCCCAGAGGGCCCCTGCTGCGCTCGAAATCGTGCCTGAGCCGGCGACGCTGCGGGGCTGACTATGGGCCCCCTCCTGGGGGGTTACTTCCCCTGTCACACACTGGGGGGCCGGGACAATTTATAGGGTGGGGCGCTGAGTTGCGTCCCCCTCCCCCACCTCGCCCCGTCCGCGCACCTCACCGCCCCAGGCTGGGGTCACAGCTGGGCCCTGGAGCCTGCGGCTGAGCTGTCCGGATCCCAGGCGGCAGTGGGGCCCAGATGGGCAAAATCTCAGGGCTGACAGCAGAGCTTGTGGGGCTGAGACCCCCGCAGCTTGGTGACTGGGACCCCAAGCAGCAAGGGGGCTGCTGAGCATGTGCTGGCAGCTTGAGGGCAAAAGTCTAGGGGGCGCTGCATTCCTCCTTCTGCCCCCCATAAATTCTCTATGTGCCACCCTCCCATCCCCCTCTATTTCAGAGATTCCCTGCAACCCCTCCCCGCTGCCGGGGCTCAGTGTGCCCTGTTACCCTCCCCTCAAGCCCATGGCTCCGTGTAACACACAGGAACATGCCTCTGCATTTGGTGTTAGATCTCAGGTCACTCAGCCATATAATTATACTGATCATCCTCTTGGCCCTCCTTAAATCGTGGCCAGCATTCCTTTTCTTCCTGCCTTCTTGTAACTTCCCCAGTGTTCCAAAATGTATTGAAAAGCAACACGCATGGGCCTGCCTGCTCCTCGGCCAGCTCTTCCAAAACTTGGGTGCAAGTTCTCCGGGCTCCCTGATGTAGAGAGGTCTCACTTCAGTATCTGCTGCTTAACACCCCTGAGAGTAGGAGTGAAACTGTTTCATCATCATATGCCATGGCCACACCATCAGGCTGCCCCCATGAGAGCAGAAAGAGTCATCAAATATGTTGTCGTTTCCACTTGTTATTGACAAGTCTCCCATTTCTGCACCCGCTGCTCCGGGGCAGGCTGAGCCTGCCCACGTTGCGGTAATAGTTATACCCAGCAGGAGTTTGTGCCAGCGTCACTGTCCTCCAAGGAGCTCTCCACTCCAGGTTCCCATTCCCTGCTCCTCTCAGCCCCCCTGGGGTACAGACAGGCCTCAGGTATCTCCCACACAGGCAGTGCTGGGCTAAGAACCCTGCTTCTGTGCCCCACACAGCTCCAAATACCACTAGCCAGCACTAGTAGCAGCTTTGTTAGAATCCTTGGAATCCTAGGATTGGCAGAGACCTCAGGAATCAACCCCCGCCCAAAGCAGGGACCAAGCCCAACTAATTCATCCCAGCCAGGGCTTTGTCAAGCTGGGACTTCGACATTTATAGGGATGGAGATTTCACCCCCTCCCAGAGGGAATCCATCCCAGTGCTTCCCCACCTGCCTAGGGAAATAGTTTTTCCTAATATCCAAACTAGACCTTCCCCACTGCAGCGTGAGACCATTGCTCCTCATTCTGTCATCTGCCACCACTGAGAACAGCCTCTCTCTGGCCTCTTTGGAACCTGCTTCAGGTAGTTACAGGCTGCTATCCAATCCCCCTCACTCTGCTCTTCTGCGGACTAAATAGGCCCAGATCCCTCAGCCTCTCCTCACAGCCCCCTCATCATTTTTGTTGCCCTCCGCTGGACCTTTTCCAATGAGGCCACATCCTTTCTGTTATTTTTAATAGGCAGCAGGTTTAAAAAAAACAAAAGGAAGTTTTTCTTCACTCAGTGCCCAGTTAACCTGTGGAACTCCTTGCCAGAGGAAGTTGTGAAGACTAGGACTTTAACAGGATTCAAAAAAGAGCTAGACAGATTCATGGAGGTGTGATGTAGTGGGTGCTGTCCACTTGCTGGTCACTATGCTTGGGCTGTGTGCTGTGTGTGACCCCTACTGGCCTGTGTTTGTGAGCACTGTCCAGCAGGGGGTTGCCCCTGAGCTCCAGCAAGTAGACAATGACCAGCCGGGGCTTCTCACCTAAACAAAGGAAGGGGTGGCGCTACCTGGGGGATGGGTGTTTGGTGGTTTCGGGAGAAGGAGTTTTTTTGGCTGGGAAAACATGAAGAGAACAGACTAAGCAGAGTGTGGGGGTTCAGGGGCCTGTGCACCCCTGGCCCAAGGGGGTCTAAGGTTGCCAGCCCCTGATGCCTTATGTCCACATCACATCTATGCTGTGCTGTATCCTGGAGAAGCAATAAACCTTCCCTATTCTACTGGCTAGCAGAGTCTCATCTGGCTGCAGATGGGGTGCAGAGTCAGGAGGTCGCCGATGCACCATCACAGTGGTGTCAGGAGTGGTGTCGCCGATGCACCCCCTGGATGGAGCTTCCAGCAGCGAGTGGACAGCACCCACTACATCACAGGAGGTTAGGTCCATCAATGGCTATTAGCCAGGATGGGCAGGATTGTGTCCCTAGACTCTTTCTCTGGAGGTGGGTGTGGCGGCGCGTCGGGGTCCCCCGGCTCCTGCACCCCCGTAATGGCACGGACAGACTCCACCAGCCAGTAGAATAGAGGGAGTTTATTGCTTCTCCAGGATACAGCACAGCACAGATGTCATCTGGTTACAGGAACCGGGCCTAGGATGCCTCAGCCCCCCTTGAGATGGGGGATGCTGGGCCCCTAAATTCCAACCCCTTTCCCTAGGCCGTCTCCTTCATGATCCCAGACAGAAAACTAACTCACTCACTTCCCGCCCTGCCCCCAGCCAGGTCTGGCCTCGCCCCCTTCCTTTCCATTGTTCCGCTCCATGGGAGATACTTGTCTGAGGAGTTTCGAAGCCCCCTTGCATAATGACTCATCCCCTGCCCTGCTGGGCCGTGCTGCAGACAGCAGCCAGTGGAGGTCACTGACAACCCGCTGCCCAGCATAGCAACCAGCAAGGTACCAGCACTACGTCACAGTTCTTCCCCCCACCCCCGAGAGCAAACTGAGCGGGGCCACTCTGCCGGTGGCCTGGGGAGGTTCGGGCCCCTCACTACGGGACAGTGCGTCGGCGATGATGTTGGCGCTCCCCTTGACGTGGATCACTTCCATGTCGTAGTCCTGCAGGAGTAGGCTCCACCTCAGCAGCTTGGCATTGGTCCCCTTCATCTGGTGCAGCCAGGTCAGGGGGCAGTGGTCGGTTACACCGTGAAACGCCGGCCAAACAGGTACGGCTGCAGCTTTTGCAGGGCCCACACCATCGCTAGGCATCCCTCTCTACGGTCGCGTAGCTCCACTCCCGGGGCAGCAGTTTCCTGCTCGGGTACATGATGGGATGGCGTTCCCCCTTCTCGTCCACCTGCATCAGCACCGCCCCCAGCCCGGTGTCCGAGGCGTCGGTAAACACGATAAAGGGCTTGTCAAAGTCCAGGTTTACCAACACTGGGGCCTTGACCAGGGCTTCCTTCAGTGCACAGAGAGCCCTCTGGCACTGCTCCGTCCAGACCACCCTGTCTGGCCTCCCCTTCCTGCACAGCTCTGTGATCAGGGCAGCGATGGAGCTGAAGTTGGGCACAAACCTCTGGTAATATCCCGTCATCCCAATGAACGCCTGGACCTGCTTCTTGGTCTGGGGTACAGGCCAGTCTCTGATGGCCTCCACCTTGGCTGGCTCTGGCTTCAAGCAGCCGCTCCCCACCTTATGACCCAGGTAGGACACTTCGGCCATTCCAACCTTGCACTTCCCAGCCCTTACGGTCAGCCCAGCCTCCCTCAGCCGATCCAGTACCTGGCTGACTTGGGCCACGTGGTCCTCCCAGGACTGGCTGAAGATACAGATATCATCTATGTACGCTAGGGCACAGTTCTCCATTCCCCGCAGCGGCTGGTCCACCAGACGCTGGAAGGTGGCCAGCGCCCCTTTGAGGCCAAAGGGCAGGACCAGGAACTCATAGAGCCCCAGTGGGGTGATGAAAGCCGATTTCAGTCTGGCCTCCTGGTCTAGCGGCACCTGCCAGTAGCCCTTGGTGAGGTCCAGGGTGGTGAGGTAGCGAGCTCCCCCCAGCTTGTCCAGGAGCTCATCGGGCCTTGGCATCGGGTAGGCGTCGGACACCGTGATGGCATTGAGCTTCCGGTAGTCCACGCAGAACCGGATCGACCCGTCCTTCTTGGGAACCAGCACCACGGGAGAGGCCCAGGGGCTGGAGGATGGCTGGATCACCCCCAGGGCCAACATGTCCTGGACCTCTCTCTCCAGGTCCTGGGCTGTTTTCCCCGTGACCCTGAATGGGGAGCAGCGCACCGGGGGGTGGGTGCCCGTCTCCACCCGGTGGACAGCCAGGTTGGTGAGACCAGGCTTGTCAGAGAACAGCTGCTGGCGGGAGCGCAGCACCTCCCGGATCTCGGCCTGCTGGGCCGGGGTGAGCTGGTCCGAGAGGGAAATTGACTCCAGCGAAGAGTCCTCTCCGGTCCCAGGGAACAGGCCGACCAGGGGATCCTCCCCCTGCTCCTCCCAGGGCTTACACACGGCCAGCACCAAGTTCTCCCTGCCCCAGTACGGCTTCATCATGTTAACATGATACACCTGCTGGCCGCGCGTCCGGCCTGTCAGCTCCACCACATAGTTCACCTCGTTCAGCTGCTTAACAACCTTGAAGGGGCCGTCCCAGGCGCCTTGCAGCTTATTCTTCCGCACGGGGATTAGGACCATCACCTGGTCCCCGGTAGCGTAGGCGCGGGCCTGTGCATTGCAGTCGTACCAGGCCTTCTGCTTCCTCTGGGCTCTGCTCAGGTTCTCTCTGGCCAGGCCCATGAGCTCGGCAAGTCGTTCCCGGAACGTCAGGACGTATTCCACGACCGGCTCCCCCTCCTGGGAGACCTTCCCCTCCCACTCATCTCTCAGTAAGTCCAGGGGGCCCCTCACTCGCCTCCCATATAACAGCTTGAATGGTGAGAACCCCATGGACTCCTGGGGCACCTCCCTGTACGCAAACAGCAGGTGGGGTAGGTACTTGTCCCAGTCCTGCGGGTGTTTGTGCATAAAGGTCCTTAGCATCTGCTTCAGAGTCCCATTGAACCTCTCCACCAACCCGTTGGTCTGGGGGTGATACGCCGAGGCCCAGGTGTGCTGGACCCCACACTTCTCCCACAAGCACCGGAGCAGGGCCGACATGAAGTTAGATCCCTGGTCCGTGAGAACCTCCTGGGGGAACTCCACCCTGCTGAAAATGGTCAGCAGTGCGTCTGCCACCGTGTCTGCCTCAATAGAGGGTAGGGCCACGGCCTCGGGGTAGCAGTGGCAAAGTCCACCACCACCAGGATGTATTTCTTCCCTGTTCGGGTCGCTCTGTTGAAGGGCCCCACAATATCCATCGCCGCCTTCTGGAAAGGCTCCTCTATGATGGGCAGGGGTCTCAATGCAGCTTTCTTCCTATCTTGGGCCTTCCCCACCCGCTGGCAGGAGTCACAGGACCGGCAGTACCGCTGCACGGCTGCAAATATCCCCGGCCAGTAGAAGTTTTGGAGCAGCCTCAGCCGCGTGCGCCAGATCCCCTGGTGTCCCGAGAATGGGATGTCATGGGCCAGGTATAACAGCTTATGGCGATACCTTTGGGGGACCACCAGCTGCCGCTGGAGCCCCCACTCCCCTACCTTCCCGGGGTTCCCCTGGGAGGCTGTCCCATCTCTCCGGTGGGTTCCAGTGCTCTGCCCACCCTCAGAGCCTGACACGCTCCCAGGGGGGGTCTGGCTGCTCCCCACTGGGACAGGATCCCAGCCCTGTGGCTGGTCATTCTCCTCCAGCCGGGCAATCAGCTGGGCCTTGGTTGCGCTCCGCACAGGCAAGCCCCTCTCTCTGCGGAGCTTCACCAGCTCTGCCTTCAGGAGTTGGGTGTAGGCCATCTCCCCGCTGGTCCCCTCGGTGCAGACTCACCAGTGTAGTGCTGCTGCGCCCACGATTCTCAGGAACCGCTTCGCTCTGTCTCCAGCACGCCTGGCTCCACGGCTCTTGCTTCTACTGTGCCTTGTCACTTGCTGCTGGGAGCTCCATCCACGGGGTGCAGTTCAGATCCCACCCCTGACACCACTGTGGCGGCGCATCGGGGTCCCCCAACTCCTGCACCCCCGTAATGGCACGGACAGACTCCACCAGCCAGTAGAATAGAGGGAGTTTATTGCTTCTCCAGGATACAGCACAGCACAAATGTCATCTGGTTACAGGAACCGGGCCTAGGATGCCTCAGCCCCCCTTGAGATGGGGGATGCTGGGCCCCTAAATTCCAGCCCCTTTCCCTAGGCCGTCTCCTCCATGATCCCAGACAGAAAACTAACTCACTCACTTCCCGCCCTGCCCCCAGCCAGGTCTGGCCTCGCCCCCTTCCTTTCCATTGTTCCGCTCCATGGGAGATACCTGTCTGACGAGTTTCGAAGCCCCCTTGCATAATGACTCATCCCCTGCCCTGCTGGGTCTTGCTGCAGACAGCAGCCAGTGGAGGTCACTGACAACCCGCTGCCCAGCATAGCAACCAGCAAGGTACCCCCACTACCTCACAGTGGGTGACAGGAGAGGGATCATGTGAGGATGACCTGTTGTGCTCCCTCCCTCTGGGGCACCTGGCATTGGCTGTGGCAGACAGGACACTGGTCTGGGTGGACCTTTGCTCTGACCCAGTCTGGCCCTTCTTGTGTTCTTATGTGGGGGGCGGAGAATTGGACACAATACCCCAGATGTGGCCTCACCAGTGTCTAATAAAGGGGAATAATCACTTCCCTAGATCTGCTGCCCTACCTCTGTATAGCCAGTAGGAGGCGCCATTCCACTGCGCTCTCCTGGTCATCTGTCGGATTTACTCCTCGCGATTCCAGCACTCTCCTGTCCCACGGACTGCGGGGTGGGGTGAGGTGGGGGTTCTGTTCTGCGTTCGTACAGCGCCTGGCGCCACGGGTCGCGCTCCGTGCCCGGGGCGCCTAAGCACTGCGGCTATGCACGCGACGCCTAATAATAGAGCGGGCCGTCCCGCAGGATGGGGACCGATAGGGTACCTCTCCTACAGGATCGGGCCCGACAGTGGCTCACTCTGCGGGATCGGGCAGTCAGGTACCTCACCCTACTGGCCTCCCGGGAACGAGCCTCCCCTGCAGGATCAGGCCCATCAGGCACGCGCCCCTCCCCCCATGGGTAAGCGCCCCACTTGCCTGGACCCTGGCACCCGCTGGCCCCGCAGCCCCCGGGGGGCCGTGGCAGCCCGCAGCTCGGCCTGGACTATATAGCACCAGTGACCCCCCCCTCCCAGCTTCTCTCCCCCTTCCATTGCCGGCTTTGGCTGCCACTGACGTCAGCCCGAGCTGCCGCCTGCCCCGAGCCCCGGCCCCTTGAGCCCATTCGCTAAGCCGATTAGGCAGGACGCGGGCAGCAGCAGATGCCCCGGGGCTGGCCAGTTAAAGCGCCTGGCAGGGTGGGAGGCCCGGGCTGCAGGAGGCCGGTGCCAGTGCTGGAGAGGTGTGGCAGCCGCACGCTCTGGCTGGCAGCAGTTCCCCACAGGCGGCTCCCCGGTGGGTCACAGACCGGGGCATTTCAGTGCCCCGCGCAAGCCGCCGCCCTGCTGGGTCCCCTGTCCCTAAGCCGTGACTCAGGTTCCCCGCCTGTACCACGCAGATGACTACCGCTGCTCGCCTCGCGCCCGGGGCCGCACAGCGCCTTGGCCAGGTCTGATGCCAGGGCCCGGCTGGCTTTGCTTGCCCAGCTGCGGTTCGCGCCCGGGCCAGCATTCCCAGTCTGCTTCGCTGTCCCAGCTGCGCACTAGGCCCTGGCAGCCTCCCTCGCAGTGCCCAGGCGCAGGTCCAGCCAGGCTGAGGGGGCGCCAGGAGGAGACCCGCCAGCCAGGTGTCAGGCCCGGAGCTCTCGCCGCGGGACACAGTTTGGCGCCCAGGCAGCCCCTGGGAAGCGGGGAAACCGCCTAGAGGGCTCAGGCCTTTGTGCGCTTCTGGCGCTGGGCGCCCGGGTCAGTGTTCTCGGGAGGTGGGGAAGGGACGGGCAGATCCTGCGGAGGGGAGCTAGGTGCCTGGTCTGGGGTTGCGGGTGGACGCCAGCGGGGGCGGGAGGGACGGGAGAGCAGCCAGCGAGTCTCCCTGCTGCTAGATGGAAGTGAACACCTGGGCTGGAGACACTTGGAAAGGGAGGTTTGGAAAGGGAGGGGCCGGTCGGCTGCATCCTGCTCCTGCGGCCTCATCTCCCCTGGGCAGCCCTGCCCTTCCACATCCTCTTGTACCCAGTCCCGACCCCTCCCTTGCCCTTGTGCGCCCAGCCCCGCCCTGCAGCATGGCAGGCCCTGGATCCAGGGCTGAGCCTAGCGGGCACATCCCAGTCCTCAGCTGCTATTTGGTAACCCCTGCGTGAGCGAGTCTGTCGGTGCCTCTAGGGCACCAACATCCGGCACTGGCCAGTTGCCATTTGTGGGCGCTCCTGGCACAAGACTCCCTTCTCCCGCGGCAGGGCTTGGCTCGGCCCGTAGGCAGCCATTGGCCGTGTTGGGGGACTTGCGTGGGGGCTGGAGCGACATTACTCCAGAGCCCTGGGCTTGACGGGCTGCTAATGCCCCCGGCTCAGCCGCTGACCAGGAGTCCCCAAGAGCTGAGTAGCAGAGCGCCCACAGGTAGGGTTTGTGTTCCTGCTGGTGGTGCACAGCCGCACATGCCTCGGTGCACATACAATTACTCCGCACATGGACTGAAAAGATTAGAGGTCGGGGGGCTGTTTTGCTCAGCAGCTCCAGCAATCCCTTGGTGGGCCAAGTGACTGGCACGTGAGCTCCCTGCGGTTCAGCGCGGACTCGGAGCCCCAACCCGGCTCTCCAGAGCCCCCATCCCGCCGGCAGGGGCAGGAAAGGTCAGACCAGCTGGAGCAAAGGAGGAGAGGCAACGGGTCCCCCCAGGGGCAGCAGGTTGTCTCAGCTGGGGGTGGAACGAGGATGATTCTGCCCACTCCAAGGTTGGTCCATGCAGCCGGCCCTGTACCCAGAGCCCCAGGCCAGCTCACCGCTACTCCGGTCACGGGTGGAATCCAGGCCGCACTGGACTCAATAGGCGCCCGGATCTTACCCTGCGTTCTGAGGCGCTACCACGTGGGCTGCGGAGCCTCCTGCGCCCTCTCTTGGCAGGGCGCCTTATGTGTCCTCGGGTGTGGGATCACCTCTGGCTCCCTCTCTTACCGTGACCCCTGCCCCCATCACGGCCATGCCCAGCGAGGACAAAGACTCCAACCCAAAGCAGAAGTGTGACAGACCCAGGGGCGAACCTGGGGAACTCCCTGCCACTGGAGAGATGGGCTCCCTGTACCTCAGAACTCACTCCTGCGCCTGGGCTTCCCCGTAGCAATAACCAACATCCTCTCCGCACGCTAACCAGCAGGCTGGCTGCTCGGGCTGCCTGCGCAGGGAGGCAGCGAGCGATTGTTCCTCCTCTTTACGCCCTTGGGAACCACCCAGGCCCGGCAGCTGCGAGGGCCCGAGAAACCCCTAATTAGCCAGTGCCTGCGCGCAGCGCGCCCTAGGAACCGGGCTATTACGCTGTCAACACGGCGGCGTGGGGATGCTCCTGCCGGCGCTCCCGGCCCACACCCCGCCTCTGCCTGGCTGCCTTAGTGACCATGCGGCGGCGGCGGCAGCAGCGCCAGCCGGCGCGCCTCATTAGCCGCTGACCCGGGCGCCGCACTTTTCAGTCACCAGCTGACAGCGCTAAATAGACTGCACCAAAATCCGACCAATCAGCAGGCCGGCGCGCCCCGTGCCACGTGCCAGATGCCTGATTCACAATTTTTTAACGGGAATTCCTAATAAGGTCCCCACTCGACAATTAGCTGCAGCAGGGGGCGGGGAGGGAGTCGCTCTTCTCCCAGCGCGGATGAGAAGGGGGGCGGGAAGCTGGGGGAGGCTGGTGGATTTGGGTGAGAAGGGGGGGTCATTTTCACCCACCCCACCCCTGTCAGTTTTCCTCGCATCTGTTTGCTTGTGTGTTTTGTGCTTTACCTGCTGGTACATCTGTCTCCTGCAGCTGGCTTCAGCCCCAGGCTGTCGCGTGGGGAGCCCGGGTTGGCTTAATCAGAGATCACTGAAATAGAAAAACACCCTCAGCAGCTTTACGTGCGCCGCGGCGCTTCGGGGACTTTTAAGTCCCTGCGAACAGGGAATTATCAAGAGGCTAGAAGGGAAAACAAAGCGATTCGGAGCAACATGCCTGCTCCTTCTCCAGAGCCGAAGTGGCTGGGAGGGGGAGCGGGGCAGAACCAGGACCCACCTTCCCCACGGCGAGAACTGCAAAGGATCCAGGTGCCCAGGTCTGCCTTTGCTTTCTAAAATCCTTTCCCTCCTGCCTCAGCAGAAAGAACAATCGTCTCTAATTCTGTAGGGCCTACACAAACCCAACGGCTCCCTGCTGGACAAGAGCGAAGCGCGCGGAGCTGGCCGCTGTTCATCACCGGTGCTGGCGGCCCAAAGAGAAAGACACTTTGCCCCGACAAAGCCCAGGCTGAAGTGCAGCTGAACAACAACGTCCCGCCAACCTCGTGAGGGAACAAAAACATACAGCTGGCTGCCACACGGGACAGGGAAAGCCCCGTGGGAGCAGCGGGGAGGGGGGATGGGGCGATCGCTGTTGCGCCCCCATGTTACCTCCTGGCTAGGCAAGGTCACAGTTCTCTGAAACGCTCCCCCCTTCCGCGCCCAGGCTAGGACCCAGAGCCCCGGGCAGACTGCGCCAGGCCCTCCCTCGCTCTGCGCTGGGCAGGTGCCTTCCTCCGCACCGTCCCCTAGCAGAGCCCAGCTTCCCCGCCCCCTTTCCTGCTGGTCGGCTGTCTCAACAAACGTGAACAATAAGGAACAGGGAGGCCCCTTCCGGGTGTTCTCCGGGGGCTGGGCTGCTGGTGAAGGCTCCTCCCTCTGGCCTGCTCAGCCCACCCCCTCGCTCCTCTCCCTCCAGCACTGGTCGGAGACGCTGCCTGCCACCGGGACTCCGCTGGGTGCATTTGACCATTTCCCAGCTGGCTGGGCAGGCGGGGGGCAGACAGATACGTGCGGGCGGGCATTTGATTCTGGCAGGAGCGGCGCCTCCGAGCGACCCCTGCACTGCTGGAGGCAGTAAGAGGTTCCTCGCTTTGAAGGCCGGAGGGACCATGATGAGCATTCAGTCTGACACAGGCCAGCCAACCGCCAAGCACGCTGGCCAGCGAAGGGGGGTCTTTAACCCAACGGGGGGGGGGGGGGGACGACGGGCTGAATACCAGGCCCAAAGCAGCAGCAGCTGCTGTCTAGGGGCTTCCTCGGCTGCCGGGCTGCGGGCCGAGCGCTCGCCTGCTTTGCGCTGGGAAGTGCATTTGAAAGTGGCGTCCTCGGTCACCACTAAAGCCCCCGACCACCGCCCCCTTCCATCCTGCCTCAGGATGCCACTACCCCCGGGACTGGCGAAGCCACGGGGCCGGCGCCTCGGCTAAACAAAGAACCACGCCCCACCCCCTCCCCCCGCAGCCACCGCCTCGCCAGCCGCTCGGCGCTTCCCGGCCAGCGAATCCGAGGCGCCCGGGCGGCCTGCGCGGACAGTCGGTCGCACGGGCTCATTCTGGCTGCACCGCTCAGCCCCAGTGAGCGCGGGCCCGGGCCTCGCTGCTCTCACACCAGAAAGCCCCCCTGCCGCCCAGCCCCCTCCAAGGAGCCTGCCGGGCCACGGCAGAGTGAGCTGGCGGAGCTAGGCGACACCTGCCCTTTGCTCGGGCCGTAGCCGGCCTGAAGCCGGATTGGCAGAAGTCCCCGGGGTCCGAGCGGGCCCTAACTCACAGCCGCCTCCCACCCTCCCCATAGCGAGCCGGGCCGGGCTCTCCGGCGTGGGTCTTTGCCCGGCTCCCTGGCAGCTCTTGCCCTGGCGTTCCCCAAGGAAGACCCACTCCCCGCACTGCGTATTCCACCCACTGGGGACACGGGTCCCGCTCCCAGGCTGCGCGCCCGCCCCCCGGCACATCAGCCTGGGAACTGGCCAAAATCCCATGAGCACAGGGGTGCGGGGTGCATGGCGGGCGGACCTGGCCTGGAGAACGTGCCCCAGGATCGGAGCCACCCGGGGACCTGCGGCCTGGATGCACCCTTGTGTGCCCGCAAACCTGAGCCGCGGACACTCGGGCAACAGAGCGACCCCCGCGGCTCTGCCTGCCCGGGGCTTTGCTTGTGGCTGCTGCTCGCTGTGCCCCGGCCGACACGGCCCGCACAGCCCCTGGAAGCAGCCGCCCACTCTCCCTGCGGCGGCGGCGGCCGGGCGCGCGGGGGGAGGGGGGGACACCTGCTTGATCGGAAGACACCGCCTGGTAGCTGCCCGCAGCATCGAGGCAGGTTTCCAGGCAGGCGGCTCTCAGGAGCCTTTCCCACGTCAGAGGCAGGCGCGGCGGAGCCAGACTTCTGTTCCTGGGGCATTTCTCCGGCTCTTACAGCGGGAGGGCCGGCCTGGGAGCAGACCAGAGACTGAGTCCGGATTACGTGCCAAGGCAGAGCCCCGCTGCAGCCGGCGTGAGCCAGGCCCTGCCCTGAGAAAGCGGGTTGGGGGCTGAAGTGTGATTCCTCAGCAGAGACGTGGCGAGCCGGGGAGCCCTCAACCCCCTTGGTCTCGCCTCCAATTCCCCGCTCCCCCCTGCCCCCCCGCCGTGGAACAGCCCCTACCGGCCCCCGGCTGAGCCAGGGACGGGCCCAGCGCTCCAGGCGGCTGCTCTTAGAGCCGGATTCTGACACCTTCCCTGTCTTGTGTGGGTGTGCAGCGCCAAGCACGCTGCAGGAACAAGGCAGGCGGTAGCTATCCCCGCCCTTTCCAGCCCAGGCCATACAGCCGAAGCTGGGCTGCACTCCGAGGGCGGCGCAGGGGAGCAAAGGCGCTGTCTGTCAGAGCTCCGGCGGGGGGGGGGGGGGCAGAGGCACTGAGCCATGCCACAGGTTTCTCTCCCCTGGCCTGGCCCCGGGGCTCTGGGACAGGAACCGTCACCACGCAGCCCCGGGCTCGCACGCCGGAAAAGGCAAGCCACATGGCTCCAGCAGCCCCGAGGGCTTATAGATGCCGCCTCACGCCCTGGCACGGCCTCTATAACCGCTCGATCCTGGCCCCGAGCGCCCACGCGCTGCCCCAGCGGCAGGATCAGCCCGAGACAAAGCTGCCGCTTGCCCCAGACCCTCGTTGCAGTGAATGGCAGGCTGGCTACCGCCGGGGAGCGGGGCCCAGGAGGAGCTGATGGGCTGGAGCAGGCGCCCACGCCGTGCAGCGCAGACCTCTTTGGCCTGCAGCCGGGGAGAGCTCTCGGATGGGCCGACCGGCCTTCCTGCCTCTAGCCCAGGCTGCCCGCGCCCTGGGTGCTCAAGCCCCCCGCCAGGTCTGCAGGTCACCCCAGCCAGGCTTGTGCCGCCAGCTACTGCCACGGGGCTGGAGGGCTGACAGGAAGCCCAAGGCATTTCTCCAGTCCAAGGGAATATAATGCCCCTCGGGGCCGGGCCCGAGCCCTGGATGGTGGCCAGCGAGCTCGACAGGCGGTCGGTTCAGCCGACACACTACAGGGGACACGTACGCCCCGAATTCACAGTGCTCAGCCAAAGAGCCTCCCCACCCCATGGAGAAGCAGCAGGTGGCGCCTCGGGGAGGCCAACCAATCCGGTTCGAACGTCACCCCTCGCCGCTGCCTCTGGGCGCCAACCCAAGACCCCCAAGGTGACTCGGCTCGGCAGGAGTGTTTGACGGGGCGGAGCAAAGGCGGTTTGCACCCAGGCCTGGTCTGTCGGCAGACCCGGCTCGCTCGCTTTCCCCGCGGTGGGGAATAGACTGGGCGCCTGGAAAGGGGAGAGGCAACTCTCTGCGGAGCAAATGTAACAGCACGGCCGGATGGGAACGTGCCCGTGACTATCAGATCGTCAGTGCTGGGAAGCCTGCACCTTCCCAGCCGCCCCGCCCGGGCACCAGAGCAGGAAAACACATTCAGCTCCATCCCTGACCCGGCCCGCTCGGCTCCTCCGGCCTGGGATCTTCGCGAAGAGCAGCTTTCGGGGGTGCCTCTGAAAGCCGGCGGTGGGGGGGCAGAGTTGAGATCCCCAAGGCGAGGCTGGGTTTGGAAGCGCCCTTCCAATCAGAAAGCGGACAGGGTCCCATGGCATGGAGCTGACCAATCACAGCCCACCATCGCCCAGCAGCTGGAGGCGCAAGCAGAGCGACGCGGAGCACGAACTTGTCCCGGAGTGTTGATGCCACAAATCAAAGGCCGTTGCAGCTGGACCAGAGATGTCCCGTGAAGAGATGAGAGGCTAAACTGTCCGCCCCGGCCCGCCCCCTCGGCCGCGGCTCAGCAGGAGACCGAGCGCAGGCGGGCTAATCAGCTAGTGCAGGAACAGTGACTGGGAATTGTGAAACGAATGAAATTTCAGGATTGGAAGGAAAACTTAGGAAGCGTTTCGATCCCCTTCCCCCATGTGATCGCCCCGTTGGCCCGGCTGAAGTATTCCAAATCATGACATTGTTTCAAAAATTGAAAAAGTAAATAGGGGAGAAAATCCACAGAAATACCCCTCTCCCCCCCCAGAGCAGCACCACCTGAGGGGAATCCAAGCGAGTTTTCTGGTGTTCAGAACAGGGATCCTCCCTCTGTTTTCAATACAAAACCCTGAAGTACACAAATATGAAACAAACCTATCAACAGAAGAAATTCCTTCCTGACCCCTTTGTGTTAGAGGCGGCTCTTTGCCCTGAAGCAGGAGAGTTGAGGGTAAAACCGTTCAAAAGACTTAAGTGACCAGGAGTCTTCAGCTCTGTTCTAGAACATAAGAGCGGCCAGACGGGGTCAGACCAAGGGTCCATCCAGCCCAGTGTCCTGTCTGCCGACAGTGGCCAATGCCAGATGCCCTAGAAAGTTGTATGGGTATAACTTGGTGAGCCAGTGCTAAGCAAGGCACGCCATCGGCAGGGCCAGGTTAAAACCTGCAGAGGCCCTAAGCTATGTCACATTTAAGAGGCCTCACAGCATTACCCCCAAATCTGTATTATACCACCAGAAAGGACAATGAGCATCGAAATACTGAAGTTTGATATTTGCGTATCTACTGGTGCATGGGTGAGGATGCAGCTAAAAACTAGTGATTTGGGGGCCCCTCCTAATGTGAGGCACTAAACTGTATCATGCTTAGCTTGTGCAGCAATCCAGCCCAGCCCTTGGCCTGGAATACAGGTGCCTTACTGCAGGAGACCAGGCCCTGTCTACAGTGGGAAGTTTCCCAGGTAGAATCCTGCCAGCTCACAGCTGCCAGCATTGCGCTTTCAGCAGGAGTCTCTTCCCACTGGCCTGCCCTTGCTGGTGTCCGGTGTCCTCACAGCAGCAGGCTGTATCAGCAAAAGGCACCTGGCACCGCAATACCCCCCTCCCCCAGGCTGTTGGGAAATGTTGGCAATGCATAGTGGGATATGAGAACTCCTCTTGTGGGAGCTGGGGGGTCAAGTTCTTGCTGTTTCTGCCCATACTCATCCCTTCTTTGAACCTGCAGGGAATAGCTAATGCCAGCCCCAATGCGTTTAGCCCTTAGCCCATTGGAACCACCTTGGGCCCCGCAGCTCCAGCCCTAGGCAGGGACAAGCTCCATTGGCGTCAGTGGGACTTGGCCTCTGGCTAGGGCCCTGCACATTTTGTCCCTTCTGAGGCAGAGCTGAAGGTGTCCTCTCAATGGCAATTGGGGCCATTTAAAATCCCCCACCATGCCGCCCCACCACAAGGGCAGAAGTTTGTGTTACCCACCCTCAGCCTAGATGGCTCCTGTGGGGAGATACATTTCAGAGATTTTAACTCCTTGTGGCCCGAGAGGTAGGCTGTGACTTTAGATGCAAAAGAGTATTGAAGATGTTTCAGTCATAGTGGCTGCGTCTAGACTGGCATGATTTTCCGCAAATGCTTTTAACAGAAAAGTTTTCCGTTAAAAGCATTTGTGGAAAAGAGCATCTAGCTTGGCACGGACGCTTTTCCGCAAAAGCACTTTTTGCGGAAAAGCGTCCCTGGCCAATCTAGATGCGCTTTTGCGCAAGAAAGCCCCGATCGCCATTTTAGCCATCAGGGCTTTTTTGTGCAAAACAATTCTGGGTTGTCTACATTGGCCCTCTTGCACAAAAGTTTTGCGCAAAAAGGACTTTTGCCCGAACGGGAGCAGCATAGTATTTCCGCAAGAACACTGACGATCATACATGAGATCGTCAGTGTTCTTGTGGAAATTCAAGCGGCCAGTGTAGACAGCTGGCAAGTTTTTCCACAAAAGTGGCTGATTTTCCAGAAAAACTGGCCAGTCTAGACACAGCCTAGTGTGTTTTTAGCAATTGGGAGCTGTGCTTTGAACCTATGACCTCTAGAGCTTCCTATAAGAGTCTTTACAGCTGGAGCTATAAAGCCAGCTAGCTCCCACCTTAGCCTGCAGAGTTCCCTTGTTCTTATCTCTTGGTGTACGGGGTCTAAGTGCCACTGCCTGGGACAGTGACCCACACGAGGGGTATGTCTACACTACAGAGTTTTTTTCAGAAAAACTTCACTTATGTCCACACTGCAATCGCGTTCTTCCTAAAGTAAATTGAAAGGATGGAGAGAGTTTTCCGACACTGGTAATCCTCATTCTACAAGGAAGAAGCCTTTTCCTGAAAGAGCTCTTTCACAAAAAGGTGTGTGTGGATGGGGAAGAGGGTTTTTTTTTTCAAACGAAGAGGCCTCCAGAAAAAAGCACAGGTGCCCTGGTGGCCACTCCGTCCATAGTAATCACAGCTGAAGTGCAAGATAGCATCCATTCAGGCTACATCTACACGACATGCTTCTTGCGCAAGAAGCCTTTTGCGCAAGAGTTTTTGCGCAAAAACTTCTTGCGCAAGAGCACATCCACACCTCAAAGTGCATTGCAAAAGCCATGTATTTTTGCACAAGAGAGCATCCACACGGCATGCACGCTCTTGCGCAAGAAAGTTCTGATGGCCATTCACGGAGTGGCCATCAGAGCACCTGTGCTTTCTCCATCTGGAGCATCCACACTTGCCTTCTTGCGCAATAGCTGTATCACTAAAAGCAGTTATGCCTCAGAAAAGGAGGTTTACCTACAGCAGAAAATGCCCTCTGTTCTGCGGTTTAACTGCCCACTTAATTGAGCAAGAGCCCGTTTGAGGTGTGGACACTCCAGAAGTTTTTCTGCAAAATCAGCTGTTTTTGGGCGAAAACCTTGTAGTGTAGACATAGCCTCAGTGTGGATGCTATCTTTCAAAAAAGCAATCTGCTCTGGCAGTGTGGACACTCTCTTTCAGAAGAAGTTTTTTTGGAAGCTCTCTTCTGGAAAAGCTTCTTCTGAAAGAAGCCTGCAGTCTAGACATAGCCTAGGTGTGTGGGTTACACTTCCAATAGCTTTGCAAAGCCACTTAGGCCCAGCGCTTTTAATACAGGATCACAGGAGAGGCCTGGTCCCTGTTGTGCAAGCAGGGGCATAGCAAAGGGGCGGAGTGGGAGGGCAGTTGCCCCAGGGCACCGTGCTAGGGCGAGCACAGGAAAAACAGCACGGGTAGTTCTGACGTGGCTATGGCTGCTGCGGTGGGGCCAGGTGGTCCCAGACCTGCCCATGCCTTTCTCCCTGTGCTCACCCTAGTGTGGCACCTGGGGGCAACTGCCCTCCCTGCCCCCCTCACTATGCCCCTGTGTGCAAGCAGGCTCCTTTCCCAGTGACCATTTTTAAAACACCTGCCCCTGGTCCCTGAGGCCTGGCCCAGCTCTGCCAGCAGACTCTACCCACTGCAAAGGCCAGTGGTACACTGGTGATTGGCACACACACCCCGGGCCACCCCTAGGATTTATGGGCCCTAGGCAGAACTATTAAACTGCTGCCCCTGTGCCCAATGGCAGCAGTGGGGGGAGAGGGGAGTGATGATGATTTTTTAGAGCTGCGATTTGATAATCTGCAGTCACACACCAATGAAATGGTTTTAAATCAAGCTGTAAACTAAGGTCCCGTTGACTCGCACAGGCACTCCCAGTATGTACCTGGGGTTGGCACATGCCTGGTAAATGGCTTCTCTGTCATTTGGCTCTTTCACTTGTAAGTTCACTAGCTCCTCTCCAGAGAAGCAGAGCCACAGAGCAGGGAGAGGAAGAGGCGGGTGGGTGGACATGAAGACCCAGGGGAGCCCCAAATTTTCAGGTGCCCCACACAGCTGGGTATTCTGCATAGGGGTGAGGAGGGCCCTGCCCACACCAGCCAAACCCACCCGTGTAGCTGTGGCCTAGCGGTGGGAGCACTGGTCTAGACCTCCCAAGTTCAGTGTGGCACTGTGGGCTGGTCATTTCACTGCTCTGTCCTTAGCACCCCACTGATGGGGACATGCTTGTTCCCTCCCTGGGGGTCTCCTCTGGGAAGTGCTTGGCCTTGGTGATGTTGCCACAAGCCAGAAGGTGGGATCCTCAATAGGAGGCTCCTGGGAGTTTGGGCATTCACACTCACACCACATGCCTCCCCGCCATGTCAGTGCTCAGCGACACATGTGTCTTCACACTGATCTGGATTGGAACTGAATTAACAGTGTGCTCTCCCCACTCTGCAAGCAGAGCTCCCCCCCCCACACACACACCTGTCTGTGGCACCCAAAGGAGCCAGGGTGACCAGCCCCAGGGATTGGTTTGGGGGTACGGAAAGTCCACCCATCCTTCTCAGGGTGGAATCACACTCAACACTCGGCATGGGCCGGGAGCTGAGGTGGCCTCTGGTGGCCCTGGGGTGTGGGGTGAGAGGGGTGAATAGAGGGGGAGTGGGTGCCATTCAGAGCTGGGAAGCGGGGGTCTCCCAGTCTCTAAGCAGGCTCTGTTGCCTGGGCTGGGGGCCATGGGGACTGCAGGTTTCCCAGCGGGGTACTCCAGTGGATGCAGGCCAGGCGGGTGAAAGGTGCATCCAGCAGGGTGCGGAGCTGTGGGAATGGGGAAGTGTGGGGCCACTGCTTGCATATGGGCTGCACGGGAACACCCCACACACGCTCCCTGGCAGGCGGGCTCAGGGCTCGCCCAAGGCAGCTGGGATGAGATGGCCACAAGGCAGAGCTCCAGGCTGGAGACTGTCCCCTGGGAGCGCAGGTGGCACTGGGCCCCCCGCTCTCCCGCTGTGCTTCCACATGGTACGGTGGCCAGGTATGGACATGCCTCTCCTCACCCTAGTGCCACATCACTGGATTTTAAGGGATGTTAGGAAAAACTATTTCACTAGGAGACTGGTGAAGCACTGGAATGGGTTACCTAGGGAAGTAGTGGATCTCCATCCCTAGAGGTGTTTAAGTCTAGGCTTGACAAAGCCCTGGCTGGGTTGATTTAGTTGGGATTGGTCCTGCCTAGAGCAGGGGCTGGACTTGACCTCCTGAGGTCTCTTCCAGCTCTATGGTTCTATGATTCTATGATTAAGGGGATCAGACAGGTCACTGCTGCACCTGTGTGTGTGTGTGTGTGTGTGTGTGTGTGTGTGGTGGGGTGCCTCAAAAGTTGGTACAAAGGGGGCCATGTGAGGTGTCGAATGAGAGATCGGGATCTATAACCCCTCACCTGTGTGTTAGGCCCAGGGCTGATTGGGGCCCAGGGACAGCTGGGGTGTCAGAAGGGTTTTGCTCATGAGGCTTCTAGCTGGCCAGATTGGCAGCTGAAGTGCTCTGTGGGACTGGTTTATGGCCTGTTTGGGAAGGTCTCTAGTCTGGGGTTGTAAGGAGCCCCGAGTTTGAGCAATTTGCCCTAAGCAGATGCCCTCAGCTGTGCCCAGACCTGGCCTGGTCTGTCACACCTAGTATCCGAGCTGTGCCCCCCTGTGGCATAATGGGGGGCTGTCTGCTCTGTAACCTGGGGTTCCACTACCCTGTGATGTGTGATTCCCACTGACTCACTCACATGTGTATTGGCCCAGACACCCAGTCCCAGCCTGAGCAATTAACAAGGCTCTTCCCAGGGAGAGAGACAAAGGAAGGGAGGCAGAGAAGGCCACCTGGCTGGGGGGCAGGGCCTGGGAGCTGCACAGTCTTGGCTGGGAAACATGAAGAGAAGAGACTAAGCTGAGTACTGAGTATTCCAGGGCCTGTGGACCCCCCCACCCCAAGGGGTCTGAGGCATCCTGGCCCAGACTCCTGTAACCACATCAGGTCTATGCTGTGGGGTATCCTGGAGAAGCAATAAACCCTCTCTAGTCTACTGGCTAGTAGAGTCTCATCCTGCTGCAGACGGGTGCAAGATCGGGGGTCCCCGACGCGCCGTCACAGCCTCCCCCCAGCACTGTGCAGGGCCAGCTCCAGAGGCAGAGTCCCGCGCTGGGCGGCAAGGGGCAGGCCCGGGCCTGCCGCCCAAACAGCCTGCAGGGGCGGCCCAGCAAGACAAAGCAGAGCAGCGGTTTCAGCACCTTGGACAGCGCCCACGCGCCACGGCTATTCCCAGCGCAGCCCGCGCGGAGCAATCACCCGGATTTCACCGAACCCCCGGGCCCCTCCAGCCGCTCCCTTCTTGCCAATAGTCGGGATGAGACCGAAGCCTGACTCCACCAGTCGGCCAGGCCTCGCCCCGGGCTCCCCGCTCTGTGCTGGCCCCTGCGGATGTGCCATTGCGCGCGGGTACCCGAGAGGAGACATAATGTGATGCAGCGGGGCTGGCTAGTTAAAAATCCCCCGGGGAACGCGGCCCGCTGGAACCGCGGGGCTTGGTGCCGCACGACGGGGCGGGGGCGCGTCGCGGAGAATGCAGATGAAGGCCGGCGGGCTCCAGCCAGACTTCCTGTCTGGGAAGAGCACATGCTGCTGCGGGAGAGGGGCGGGCGCTGGGAAGCCCCGCAAATAGGGCCAGTTCCCACTCCCGGGTGATTGGGGGAGGTGCGAGGGATTGCAGGGGGTAGCTCTCTGGGTTATTCACCACGGACTGAAGGGGGCTGTTTTGAAATCTGTATCCCCCCCTCCTCCCCGCCCCAGCAATTCACCGAGGGAGGGGAGAGATCTGCTGGATGTCAGGCCTTAGCGTAGGCTGGCGGGGGTGGGCCAGGAGATGGCTCGCAGGGCCAAAGAGCCAGCTGCTGGCGAGCAGTCAGTAGCCAAGGGCATGCACGGCCGAGCTCACCCCAGAACCCACATTTATTTACAATCAGCGCCCCACCCCCCACCACCTCAGGCACCAATATCCCCCCCCCCCCCGGAGTAAGACACTCCAATCAATTCACCGCACTCCGCAGGGCTCTGGGCTCGGCAGGTTTATCTCTCTCTGCAGTATACAATATAAAACAATATGCTTCCGCTTTGTACATTTCAGCAGCATTGGCACGGCGAACAGCTGGCCTCGGAGTTCCAGAACGGGCAGTGGGGGCCAGGCCGCCCCAGCCCCCGAGAGCGGGCGGAGGGGAGGGGAACCGAAGGAGATGCGGGCTCCTCGGCGTGATGTCTCCAGGAGGGCCCAGCCAGCGCTGGCCCGGCTCACGTGCCCCCGCCCCCCAGGAGCCGGGAACCAGGGGCGTTGGGATGGCAGCGTCGCGCGTGACACCCGCAATGGCCGAGTCATTCTCTGTCGAAAGGACGGACACTCGCATGCAAGGTTAGAGCGATTTGTTCGTTTAAAAAAAATGCAAGATTCTTGCCCCCTCCGTGCTGTGATTCACAGCAGCCGCCAAGAGCCCCCGGGTTCCGCTGGGCTCGGGGCCCCTCCCGGGAAGGGGACACCGGAGCGTGCAGCGGCTGCCACCTCCCCCTTTGAAAGCCAGGGCCTGGCTAATCGCGCCTCGGGCCAGCCGCAACCCCCCACATCCAGGCGCTTGGGAGGAAAAGTCACCCCCCTCCACCCCCCCTCTGCTCTGCCTCGCGCCCCTTGGGGGGAGCAGCGGGCCTCCCCTCGGCAGAGCAGCCCCTCCCTCCCCAGCCCCGGGAGAAGCGAACCGGCAGTGCCCCCTTCCCCCAAGGCCTGTCTCGGGCGGCTCCGAGCACTGTCTGGAGGGGGACTGGGAGCCCGGCTGCTCCCCAGCCCCGCGGCGTCTCCCTTGGCGGGCAGCCGGGCGGTGAGGAGGGCGCCCCTAGCGGTCCAGGCTGATAGTCCAGTGCTTGGAGTCCCGCCGGCCGCCGCTCTCCCCTTCGCTCTTGAGGTCCTGGAAAAGCTGCGTGAAGTAGTGCGGGTCCGAGTTGATCTGCAGCATCTTGGCGCTGAGGCGCTGGATGAGCGCCAGGCAGCGCGCCCAGAACCGCTCCTTGTCGCCCTCCAGCAGGAAGGGCTTGAGCGGGTAGGAGATCTCGTGGCCCAGGTAGGAGTAGGCCAGGTAGAGGCAGGTGAGGAAAGCGGCCTGCAGCTCGGCCGGGCTGCCGATCTCCTCGCCGCGCAGCGCCTCCCGGCACAGCAGGTAGACGAAGACCAGGTTGGCCGGCGTGATGAAGCCCTGGTCCTGCCAGCCCTGCAGTAGCAGCGCCCGGTCCACGCTGCGGAACCAGGCGATGAGCTCGCCGGGGCTCAGCTCCTTCAGGCGGTAGCAGCGGCGGCACACGAAGTCGCCCAAGCAGCGCAGCAGCTCGCCGGTGGAGGCCTGCACCACCACCCGGCGCGGGGAGCTCGGGGCGCGGCTGCCGGGAGGCGGCGGCGGCGGGGGCGGCGGCGGCGGCGGCGGCTTGCCCCCGCCCGGCTGCAGCTCCTGCGGGGCGGGCACCGTGGGCACCGGCACGGCCAGGGGCCCGGGCTTGGCGCCCCCCTCCTGCGGCGCGCCCAGGGACTTGCGCAGGTTCTCGCGGTTGCGCTGCTGCACCAGCGGGTCGGGTTGGGCCGGGGCCCCCGCGCTGCCCGGCTTGGGGGTCACCTTCTTGGCGCCCTTCTTCTTCTTGGCCGAGACAGCCACCAGGCGCTTCCAGGTGAGGGCGGAGATCAGCACCCCGGACCGCTTCAGCCGGCTCTGGCCTTTCCCGTGCGCCCTGGTCTGGGCGGCCTCTGGCCCCGCGGGGCCCCCGCCGCCCTTCCCCGAGGCGGCAGGGGGCGAGAGGGACAGCACCGTGCCCATCCTCGCTCCGGGCTGTCTAGGGCGCGGCTGGCAGCCGGAAGCAGGCACAGGCCATGGGAGGGGGCCGGGCGGAGCTGGAGGACGCGCCGCTGCGGATGCTGCGCCCGATCTGCGCTCTGCACCAGCGGCTGCACCAGCCCCGGCCCCGCCGCTCCCCGCCTCTCCTGGCGCAGCCAATCCGAGCCGGGCTCTCCCCGTGGCGCGCTGCAAGGCCCGCCCCCACTCTGGGGGCCTCCGGCTCGGGGCTGGCGGGGGAGCCCCGGCGGCTGGCCTGGACCTAGGGCTCCGGGGAGCAGCCCAGCGGGCAGGGGGGGGGGCGGGAGCCGCTTTCCCTGGCAGATCCCCCAGGGCCACCTTAACCCGGAAAGGCTGTGAAATGGGGGCTTCGCATCGGAGCGGGGGGGACAGCATTCATGGCTCCCACTCGTGGCGAGCCTCGTCCCCGGCTGACCCCAGCAATGCGCAGCGGGGGGTGTTGTTATCCCGGGCTACCTGGGGGGATTCATCCATCCCAGGGCCGGCAGGGACCACAGTACCCATCCGCCCGAGCTCCGGCAGCCCCCCCCCCCCGCCCCGAACGCAGCTGTCCGAGAGCCCCTTGCGAACCTCCCGGGTGCCCCCTTCCCAGCTCCGAGTTGCTATGAGTGGCCGGAAAGGACCCCATGACGCTCAGGGGGTCGGAGCAGCTATTCAGCTTGGCTGGGGGAGGGGCTAGGAGAGAAGCCTTATTACTGAGCAATGGTGAAGAGCCAAGTGTTTACTCCCGCACACCCTGTGTGAACCCAGTCAGTAACTGGGCAGCACCTTTAATGCAAACAAGAGGCACCACTCTTTCCACACAGCCCACAGTTCACCTGTGGAACTCCTCGCCAGGAGATGGTGTGAAGACCACAAGTAGAACTTGGTTCCAAAAAGACCTGGAGAAGTTCCCAGTGGACAGGTCCATCGGTGACTATTGGCCAAGAGGGTCAGGGACACAGCCCCCTGCTCGGGGTATCCCCAAATCTCTGTTGGAAGCTGGCAGTGGAAGACACAGGTGGATTGCTCCTTAGTTGCCCAGCTCTGTGCGCTCCTCCTGTAGCTGCGGGGCTGGCCACTGCCAAAGCCAGGACACCAGGCAAGATGGACCAAGGTCAGACCTAGTTATTATGTTCACTGCCAAAATGCAGCCACCTCTGGGATGGAGGGCAGCAGACACCTCTTGTATGCCAGGGTCCACCAGGCACCCCCCTAAGACTGGTGCAAGGAGACACTGGTAGGATAGCTGCATGAAGAAGACTCCAACCCCCTTGAGCACTATCTGGGGGTCTCCAGGTCACCCCCTAAGCCAATATGGGGAGCAGCAACAGGGACCATCCACGGATCCCAGGCTGCATTGCATGGACCCAGGGGCTCTAACACACCATGACAGCAGCAGGGAGGTGATCCAGTTGCTGTTCCAGCCCTAGCCTGACTCTGGGGCCCAGAAAGCCCCATTTCCCTGGTTTTGGGAGGTACAATGAACCCCTGCCCCCAGGCAGGAGAATGTTCCTGGTTCCCAGCTGGGCTCAGGTGGAGGGAAGGGAGAGATGGGGGGGGGGTCCTCCTCAACAGCTTTGTGCAGCCATCCCATGCTCCAGAACTACGGGTGTAATAGTGCAGTCGATTAACGGATTGACCATTATAGTTAATGCTCTAGACTACACGCGTCCCCCACTCCCCGCCAGTACATTTCTTAGGAGGCTGGCCAGCAGCCCAGCTGTGTCCTGGCTCATGCTGGGTCCGGAACCTGCCCTCACTGCAGCTCTGCATTTAAAGTGTGTTAGGAGCCAGGCAGGCAGGCAGCCCAGCTCAGTTCTGGCTCACACCCCATCTGGGAGCTCAGACACACACACCCTCCCCCGGACAGGGGCTGCTGCCACCCAGAACTGCTGCCTCTGTATCAGAAACAGCAGCTTGGGGCAACAGGCAGACAGTCCGCGAGGGGAGCTGTTTTTTAAACTGGCTCCCCTCATGGACCAGCTCCTGCCTGGCACCCCACACTGATACAGAGGTAGCAGTGCGGGGTGACAGGAGGCTCCCCGGGAGTGGGGCCGGAGTGCACTGGCTGCTGGCCCCACCCCCAGGGACTATAGAATAGTTGAGTGACTGATAAGAATCCATGCGGTAAATCAACTATTCAATTCACTGACATTTAACATCCCTTGCCAGACCCCCGCTTTTCACGACAAAACAAAAGAGCAAGTCCCGGGAGCTTGGGGTTCCAAGGGAAAGTGTCCAAAGGGCAGCCAGCTTGAGACCAGAGCGCTGAGGTGAGAACCAGGTGGGCTCCATGCCATGCTTTGGCTGTTTGCCTGCAGCTGTCAGGAAGGCACCCGCACCACCCCAGTGCCCCGTGCCCAGTCCCTACGTACTGGCACGGGGAGCACCGATCTGAGAAAGGCCTAAGATGCCCCAGGTGAGGCAGCCCAGAAGCGCGTGTGCATGTCTGGCAGGGAGGGGCGCCGACCATGGGAACAGTCTGCAGTGTGGTGGTGGGTTCTGGCTCCCTGACCATTTGAAAGTCATGGCTGGGCGTTTCTCCACTAGCTCTGCTCCAGGCACAGTGGCAGAGGTGGGAGGGGGGTCACTGCCCAGGGTTTTACAGGGGGTTCAACCAGATCATCACTATGGTCCCTGCTGGCCTGGGAATCTCCCCCTCGGTCAGTGGTAGCTGGCTGTTTTCCTGCTTCCTCTGGGGCTTCAGTGGGTGGCAGGATGCTGGGCTGGATGGGCCAGTGCTTGGAGGTGGCTCAGTGAACCCTCCTCCTAGAGGCCTGGCTGGTGGGGCTTGCTCATGTGCTCCAGTCTGGCTAATCACCAGATGTGGGGTAGGGAAGGAATTTCCTACACTCAGAGTGGCAGGGCCTGGAGACAGGGGAGGGGGTCTGACCTTCCCCTGCAACCAGGGTGGGGGCTGCCTGTTGGCTCAGCTGGGTGTCTCTTGTCAATTCCCTGCCATGGCAGGGTGTTGTGGCGTGTCGGGTACCCCCCGATCCTGCATCCTGTTTGCAGCAAGATGAGACTCCACCAGCCAGTAGAACAGGGAGGGTTTATTGCTTCTCCAGGATACAGCCCAGCACAGACATGATGTGGACATAAGGAGTCAGGGGCTGGCAGCATCAGACCCCTTGGGGGAGGGGTCCACCGGCCCCTCAACCCCCAGCACTCTGCTTAGTCTCCTCTCTTCATGTCATCCCAGCCAAAAACTGCCCAGCTCCCAGGCCCTGCCCCCCAGCCAGGTGGCCGTCTCTGCCTCCCTTCCTTTGTCTCTCCCCCTGGGAAAAGCCTTGTTATCTGCTCATGCTGGGACTATACACATGTGGGTGAGTCAGTGGGAATCACACAGCACAGCGTAGGGGAACCCTGGGTTACAGAGCAGACAGCCCCCCCCACTACCTCACAAGGGCGTTTAAGGGAAAAGCAGGTGGGCTGCTGGCTGGGGAGCTGTGGGGCTGGAAACGGGGCTTTCATATCCCCTGCCCACACCCTGCCTCCAGGTATGTCTACACTACAGTGTTATTTCGAAATAGCTTAATTTGAAATAACGGGTCTACACACAAAATGCATTTCGAAATAGCACGTCCACACTGAGTGGATGCTGAATCAGATTTAAGGCTGGTCAGAACCAGTTCTGGACTTACTGTGTGGGGCTGCTGCATGAGGCTATCTAAGGTCTGTGCTTAAAGGGACCCCCCTGGACAGCCAGTTCTCAGGTTTCCCTGCTTGCTTGCCTACCTTGATGAGGGACAGCAAAGTATTTTGTCTCTGTGTGCTCTGGTTGCCCTCACTCGGGACACCACAGAACTCTACAACATGGAGCCAGAGCTGCCCCAGGGCACTCTGGTGCTTCTCGTGGATGCATTGCTGCAAGCCTGGCTGCACTTTCTGCAGGCTGCCATCCTGGAGGTCCATCGGGGGGGGGGGGGAGCTGTCAGTATCCAGGAGGCCCTGCAAGAGAGCTTCCACCCTGAGGAGCACTAAGAGTCTCCCTGGTCTGCCCCACTGGGGGCTTGTGCCTCATTCCTCCCTCACGTCCTTCCACTTACCCCTCCCTAACCCCCTTCCTGATGTCAAATAAAATACATGTATTTTCATGAACACAAACTCTCTTTATTTAACAAAACTGGGGGGGAGGGAATGAAACTCTGGTGAGACTGGGGAAAGGAGGCGGGAGAGGGAGGAAGAGAGAGGGTGGGAGAGGGGAGGGGGAAACCTGGGAGGAGGGAACTGGAAGGGGGAAGCAAGGGGAAGAACGGGGAGGGGAAGCTCAGGGTTGGGGGGTCTCACTGAACCAACTTGATTTTCATGCGAACCTGCGCCTGGGTTCACATGTGGCCTTTGGTGGCCAGGCTGGCAGCTATTCTGCCATAGACGGCCACGTTCCTCCGTCTAGTGTGGAGATCATGGACGTTGGGGGCATCCCCCTGTGACTAGTGGGGGTACCTTGCTGGTTGCTATGCTGGGCAGTGGGTTGTCAGTGACCTCCACTGGCTGCTGGCTGCAGCACGGCCCAGCAGGGCAGGGGATGAGTCGTTATGCAAGGGGGCTTCAAAACTCGTCAGACAGGTATCTCCCATGGAGCGGAACAATGGGAAGGAGGGGGGTGGAGCCCTGGCTGAGGGCAGGGCTGGAAGTAAGTGAGGGCGTTTCTGTCTGGGATCATGGAGGAGATGGCCTAGGGAAAGGGGCTGGAATTTAGGGGCCCAGCATCCCCCATCTCAAGGGGGGCTGGGGCATCCTAGGACCGGTTCCTGTAACCAGATGACATCTGTGCTGTGCTGTATCCTGGAGAAGCAATAAACTCCCTCTATTCTACTGGCTGGTGGAGTCTGTCCGTGCCATTACGTGGTGGGCAGGAGTCGGGGGACCCCAACGCGCCGCCACCCCCCCCCAAACCTGGTCCATGATCTCCACCCTGGACCAGGAAGGCGCCCACCTTCTCTGGGCCCTGGAAGGCTTCTAGGAGCTGGCAGACTGCTCCTGGGGAGCAGTGGAGGGCTGGCTGCCAGTGGCTTGCTGGCTCATGTTTTGGGGCCACTGGGTTAGGGGCAGTGACTGCTGGCTCTGGGCTGGAAGGCTTGGAGCTGGCACAGGCATTGTGGCCAGCGTCTACCCCTTTAAGGGCTCCGGGGAGGGGGGAGGGAGAGGAGTGTTCTTGGTTGAGGCTAGAGTGGCCACCAGGGCACCCTGGGAAGGCTGGAGGCCCCCTATTTCGAAATAAGCGTCTATACAGCACTTATTTCGAAATAGCTATTTCGAATTTGGCGTTATTCCTCGTAGAATGAGGTTTCCCAAATTCGAAATAAGCGCTCTGCTATGTTGAATTAATTTCGAAATAGTGGTTCGGCTGTGTAGACGCTAGGAAAGTTATTTCAAAATAAGGGCTGTTATTTTGAAATAACTTTGCTGTGTAGACATACCTCCCCCTCTCCCCCCCCCCCACCAGGCAGATCCCTGCCTGGAGGAATCTCTCAGTGTTTGCCCTCTTACAGCCTTTTCCTCAGGCCACAGGACCTGCGGCCTGGCCCCACACTGCTCCAGCGATGCGGGAGAAGAAAAGATGAACAGTGCCCCTGGCACGCTGTGCAAACACCCCCAGCCATGGCCAGCTCCATCCCCACACCCGGAATCCAAGCCTCACTCAGCACCTGGAATCTGGGATTCCAGCTGGAGCCCGATGTTGCACCATGTGGTGAAGCCCCAACAACCTCTGCTCAAAACTTGGTCTTTCACCCTGGCCTTGCAGGGCTCTGTCTCCTAAAAATGTCAGTGATTTCCAGCCAGCCAGGGGAGATTCATCTCTCTCCTTTTGATATTTCGACAGCCAATTCATAAACCGCACAGCCCCTGGTCTCTCTAGGGCCAGCCCGAGCTCTTTTGGCACCCTGGGCCCGGGCGCACGGTGCGTGCGTGGGCCGGCCATGGCCACTGGCGCACAGCCTGGGGCCCGCCCCCAGGGCGCACGGCGCATGTGCTGCCCAGCCCGGCCTGGCCAGCACTGCTGGTGCACGCGCCAGGCCATACAGGGCCCCGCGGCCGTGGAGGAAGGGCACTGCTGGGCCGGTGCCACGGGGCCGGTGCTGTAGGAGCCAGGCACGCGGCACCTGATGGCAGCTGTAAGGGACACCGCGTGCCCCTTACAGCTGCCATCAGGCGCCCCCCATCGGTTGGTGCCCTGGGCAACTGCCTGGATCGCCCATGCCTCAGTCCAGCCCTGGGTCTCCCCACAACAGAGAGTTCCCCTCCATCGGTCGGACAGCCCAGAGCAAAGGTTCTCCCTGGTGCCGGGGGCAGGACTTCTTCCCGAGGGCTGGGACATTCTGCACTGCATCTGCTTTCCAGCCCTTGTCTTCAGCCTCCCTGGCACGAAGGAGCCCACCTGCATGTGAATAACCGCAGGGATTGCAGCCACGGAAGAGGCCGCGGCGGGGAATGTGCAGCTCATGAAAATTTCAGCGAGGCTGTATTGATGATGCTGTCTGATACAGCGTGCCGCGTGACATTAACGAGCGGGCGTGCATGGAATGCAAGCGACTTTGGGCCCTGGGGGGGCGGAACGTGAGCTGTGCTGAATTAGAATTAGATCAGTACTGGGCCGATCCCTGGCTCCTGGCACGCTGAGGGCATTTGAATCCAAACTTAGAGCCGGGTCAGAATGGCATGATCCAAACCCTACAGCTGAGCCTTCTTGGGGGAGGGGTGTGGGTGAAAATTGACATTCAGGGACAGATTCTACCACGTGGGCACCACAGCGATGCACAGGGGCTGCTACTGGGCGACAACGGGCCAGGGAGAAGTGCTGGTCCTGTGTTAGTTCTGCCATGAGCAGCCCTTGGATGCTCTTTCCTGGTGCATGTGGCTGGGCCCCGGGGTGGAGGGTGGGGAGGGTCATCGTGCTGTGGGACTTCTAGCCTGTGCTACAGCCCAGGGGCACAGCAGACCAGCTCACACTTCAGGCAGTTTCAGCTCCTGAAGCAGCTGAGAATCCAGAAAGCACAGAGGGGAGGCCATCCCCAGCTGCTCAGAATCGGAGCCCAGCCCTCTGGGCCCATCCAACCCTCTGCCCCCAGGGGCTTGGCTGAAAGGAGATTGGGGGAGAACACCAGCAGTTCTGGGCTGAGGCCCAGTGGGGTGGGACTGGGCAGTGGAGGGTTATGGCGGAGAAGAGAGAGAGATTTGGGGGTGGACCATGTGGTGCTAGCAAGGATTGGGGCCAGCATGTGAACACAGGGTGCGTGAGAGCCAGGCAGCGACAGGAAACAGTTGCTCCTTGGACTGCCTGGTTTCACCAAGCTTGGCTGGAGCAGGAGAACCAGGCTGCGGAGCCTGGCCCGAGGGGGAAGCTAAAGGCTTGTGGGCTGCGGTTCCCATGGAGCAGTGACTGGGTTCTTATCAAATATTAGTTTTTAATCTTTCCTCCAGTCAGGAAGTGGCACAAACCTACATGAAGGAAGCCTGCGATACCATGGGCAGGGCTGGGATTGGAACAGAAGAATTGCCAGGGCCAAGCAATGAGCTGCTGAGACTCGCACATTTTTTACATTCCTACCCGATGCGGTAGGCCCAGAGGTGCCGGGCTCTGAGCTGCCAGGCCCGGAGGTGCCGGGCTCTGAGCTGCCAGGCCGGGAGTTGCCTGGGTCCGGCCGGGAGTTGCCTGGGTCCAGCCTGGCACCCCTTGGCACGGATGAAGCACGACATACAGAGTCTATAGTCCAATCCACGTCGTGCCCTGCCTGCTGAGGAAATGCCAGTGCCCACAGCCTGCTCTCATTGAACTAAAGCCTGTTCAGCACTGAGTCAGAGCCCCCTGGGGCACTCTCAGTCCGTTTCATCGGGCTGACTCCACTTACAGCTGCAGTGTTCACCAGGCCCAGACAGTCTCATTCTGCAGCCTAGCTGGTCGGAGGGGTGAAGGCCGGAGGAATTAACCCATCTAACTCACCTGCCTCTATGTGCAGGTGATTAGGTGGCCGGCCCCTGGCAACTAAATGCGGAGGGTGGGGGGAAATACCAGCCCCCAGAGAGACTGGGTTGAACCCATCAGAAATGGAGTCGCTGCCTGGAAGGGGCGGGGGGGAAGGGGGGTTCAGGGTTTGTTTCTGTATTGCCTATTGAGGGGCCATGTTCAGCATGGGGGCTTTGCAGGAGGTGCGGCTGGCGGTGGGCCGGTGGCAGCAGACTGACAGCTAGTGAGGGGGCTGGCTGAGGTCCTGGGGAACAGCCAAGAAATCTCCTCGCTGCAGGAGAGGGGTTGGTTTTTCTGGCAGGTCTCAGCAGGTGCTCTGCTCAGCACCCCACCCCAGAGGCAGGCTGCTTCTCTGGCTGCGGGAGAACGTTGCCCCGCCCCCAGCTTTGTCTGCCCTGGCCTGGAGCCTACTGACCTCAGCAGAGGTTGCAGCCCCTTTGTGGCCGTTGGTGGCCTGGCAAGACAGCTTCTCACACCCTACACATCCCACAGGCAAAGGGTGGGAGACAAAAGGGTACAAGCCCTGGTTTACAGTTGGGGAAACTGAGGCCCACAGAGGCGATGTGACTGGCCCCAGGTCACATGGGGTGTTCGGTAATGGAGCTGTGAAGTGAATCGAAATCTCACCAGTCCCAGCCTCATGCACACATGAAACCACAGGCCTGGCCTTCTCTCCATTAAGGAGCAAGCTGGGTGAGGCAGTGGGAAAGGTTAATTTTCAGGGAGGTCTGTGCATGCCTCGGTTTCCCTGGGCGCTGCACTGTTCCCTAGCTGGGTGCAAAGGGCCTGCTGGTTCTTGGGCAGGTTCAGAGGCAGGTGTGAATGGTGCCCTGCTATCTGGGCCTACATCCTGCATCCAGGGAGTGCCTGAGAAGACAACAGCAGACTCGATTGCCCCGACATTGACACCTACCATCCAATGACCCAATGACCAATGGTCCCTCTGCCCCAGGAGCAATGGGGTCCCAGCAGAGCTCGATGCAGCAGGACAGCGGAGCAGACACTCCGGGAGGGCTGGAACCACCTTCCCGGGAGGTTTTCCAGAGGGGGATGGAGAGCGTCTGTTTGGGGCGGGTCAGGGCCTGCCAGCCCCGCATGCCGGCAGGGTCAGACCAGGTGAGCCGTATGGCCCCCTCTGGCCCTGGGGATCAGTGCATGGCAGAGTCTAAAAGTGGCGGAGTGGAAAGGACAGCAGCCTGCACAGAAGATGCTCCATTTGGTTTGCAGGCCAAGCCCTGCTGCATCCTTCAGGGGGGCTCAGGCTCCGGGACCCTCACCCAGCAGTTTGGTGGGAGTCTCCCCACGTCCCCAGGGACTGGAAGTCACTGGCTGCTAATGGAGCATTGGGCGTGGAGGAAAAGTGGGAATTACTCATAGAATCCCAGGGCTGGCAGAGACCCCAGGAATCACTGAGTCCAGCCCCCTGCCCAAAGCAGGACCAACCCCAACTCAATCATCCCAGCCAGGGCTTTGTCAAGCTGGGACATAAACCTCTAGGGATGGAGGTTCCACCCCCCTCCCTAGGGAACTGTGATGGGGCTGACAAAGCCCGACCTCCCCGCTGGAGGCCTTTCAGCACCCTGGCCAGCAGCAGAAGCAGTGGAGAGGTCCTCCGAGCAGGGTAGAGGGGCAGCCAGTCAGGGTGTGGCAGGCTGCTCGATAAGGAGCTGCTAGCTAAGGCCAGTTACTTCCTTCCTGGAGTGCAACCCAGGCTGCCCTCTGGGCTGGCTAGAGGAACACCAGACCCATGGACAGCTCCGAGTGGGAGCTGAGCCCTCAGAACTGAGCGGAGCTAGATCCTGCAGCTAAAGGCTAGCCAGTGGCAACTCTGCAGAGCCCCGGCCAAGGGGAATTCAGTAACAAGGCCCTAGAGAAGGGCTGGATGAAATGGCATCCTGGGGAAGTGGCCCAGGGACATGATCATGATTACTGACTTTGAAACTTGGCAGGTAACTGCTACATATAGGGTCCCTGGGCTGGGACCCAGATGCGTGGGTGGGCCTGGGTCCCTCCCAACCCCCTACAAACCACACCCGAGCAAGGGGGTAAAAGAAGAGGTCTGAACCTCGGCCAAGGACTGGACTTTGACTCGCCTGCAGACAGGCGAGTTAAATACTGCGAGACCCCTTTAGCCACCAAGGGGCGCCCACACACAGCACTGAACCTGTTACAGAACCCATCCCAGTGCTTCCCCACCACCTAGGGAAATAGTTTTTCCTAATATCCAACCTAGACCTCCCCCACTGCAACGTGAGACCATTGCTCCTCATTCTGCCATCAGTCACCACTGAGAACAGCCTCTCTCCGGCCTCTTTGGAACCTCCCTTCAGGAAGCTGAAGGCTGCTCTCAGATCCCCCCTCACTCTTTTCCTCCATGACCCCACCTGGGTTATACTGAGCTATGGCAACTACAGGGCCTGGTGGGGGTGAGAGCAGTAGTGGGTAATGCTGGGGAGCACTGGGCCAGCAAGAGCCCAGCTGAGCTGGGGGCTGGGGTGAATTCTCTTTTATACCTGCCTGGGATACCTGTGAGCTCCCACCAGAGCAAGGGTGTCTAGGCTGCTGTAGTTTGCCCCCTGCGGGGGAAAAGCTGGGACTGCAGCGGGAAGGCTTGCATTGGCATTCCGGCTGCTCCATGGGGTCCTGGCTGGTGGAGATGGCCTTGTGCACATGGGGGAAGCAGCAGGCTCTCCCGACCGTCTCACACGCACTGGGGAAATGTAGCCTACGTCAGTGATTCCCAACCTTTTTTATACCGCGGACAGGCAAACCCATTCACAAACTTTGGGAGGACTGCTAACTTGTTATTTGCATATTCACACATAATGTTATGCAAATACAATGTGATTTTGTGTAACTATTATTGTTATATCAGACTGGTTTTTTGCGGGGAGGCCTGTGAAAGAGAAATCTTGGAAATATTTGCAGATGTTTTTTCTTTATGATTTGGACTTTGCTTAGGGAAAAGCATGTTCCGATGTCATTCGGAATCCTTCAGCCTGCCACCGTGTACCAAAAAAACCAACAAGCAAGACAAGAATGTGCCAGGCACCTTATTGGGGTCTAAGGGATTCCCCTTTCACGGGGGCCTGTGTGTCTTGGCCTTCGGGGTGCACTGTGAGGGCCTCCGCTGGGCATGTGAGCTGCCTGGGACGTGCACGGAAGGGGTCTGAGTCCTGGGGGAGGCATGTCGGCTGTAGCTGTGGTGTTGCAGGGGCAAGCCTCACCCACCCCTCTGCCCACCGTACACACCTCCATGCACAACATCGGTCCGGGGGCAGCAGCAGCCCTCTTGGTTTCCTTCCGATCTGTGGACAAATGTCACTAGAACAGGCGTCGTGCAGGAGTCCCTCTCCCACGGGGCCACCTGCTTGTGTACAGGGGGAGGGGAATAAGCAGGCCGCTTGGTCTACAAGTGTTTCCTCTGGCTCTGCTGTGGGGAGCCACTGGATACTTCACTGAGCAAAGGGCCCCCCCCTGCTGATCCGATCCACCTTGCCACGGGTTGGTACCTCACCTGCCCGCACTGACTCAGCCGGGAGTTCCAGTGTCCTGCTCAGATAGAGGCTGAAAGCTCCCAAGGGCAGGGCCGCAGGCTTGAACGGCTCCACCAGTGGTGTTCCCCGTTCCCCTGGCATGGGGCTGATCAAGGAATGCGCCGGGTCACCAGCCCCTGCTGCTTCGTTACTGCCCCATGGACCAGTGCATGTCTAGTTCTACCTGCTCTCCCGTAAAGCATGCTCCCCACCACCGCTCCGTGGGCTTCCTGCTTCACTGTGGCTGGCCCGAGAGAGTGGCTGTGTCCTTCCGCCCGGCGCGGGCTGCATTTCGCACGTGGGCGTGGTCACAGTTCTCCCCCCTCCTCCCCAAGCGCCTCTCATGCCCACATGGGTAGAGGCAGTGGGGGCAGAGCCCTGACCAGGCTGCCATCATACCTGGCTGGGAAGAATACGCCTCCTGCTCCGCCTCCTCCTGCCGCCACCTCAGTCCCAGCGCCACCGACGGGCAAAATCAGCCACCATGGGTGAACCGCTGCGAACATCCAGCTTCAGCTCTGGCAGCCAACGCTTCCCGGCAGCCAGCGGTTCATGGACCGCCCCAGTCCATGGACCTGCACTTGGGAGCCACAGGCCTATGTGAATCTACTGCAAGGTGGGTGCAGAACTGGCTGGAATACTATAAGTGGGGGTCTTGCAGGATTTGTCCTGAGTCCATTTCTGCTCCATATCTTCATGAATAACTTAGCTAATGGCCCAGAGAGCACTGATGAAGTTTGCAGCTGATCCCAAGCTGGGAGGGGTGGCGAGTGCTTTGGAGGTTAGGGACATCATTCAAAATGATCTGGACAAACTGGAGAAAGGGTCTGAGGAAAACAGGATGAAGTTTAATGAGGACAAATGCAAAGTGCTCCACTGAGGAAGGCGCAATCCGTGTCTCTCACACAGAAGGGGAAGCCACTGTCTAGGAAGGAGTTCTGCAGACAGGGATCTAGGGGTCAAAGTGGACTACAGACTAAATGTAGGTCAACAGTGGGACACAGCAAACATGACTCTGGGCTGCATGAGCAGGAGTGCTGTGAGCAAGACACGAGAAGTCATTCTTCTGCTCTGCTCTGCTCTGCGCTGATTAGGCCCCAGGTCTGGGCACCACATTTCAAGACAGATGTGGAGGAACTGGAGATAGTCTGGAGGACAGCAACACAAATAATTAAAGTGTGAGAAAACATGGCTTATGAGACATGGATTATTTTGTCCAGAAAAAAGAAGGCTGCGGGGAAGGGGTGATAAATTCTCCTATCCTCAGTGGTTACAGAGAACAAGCAGCAATGGGCTTAAACTGCAGCAAGGGAGGTTTAGGTTGGACATTAGGAAAAACTTCCCACCTGTCAGGGTGGTGAAACACTGGAATAAATTGCTGGGGTAGAAACAAACCCCTGTCAGGGATGCTTTAGGGGAGACTCAGGTTTGGTCTACCCTGGACATTAGACTGGCAGCTTGGACGTTGTAAAGGCTCCCATGTAGCCACTCTATGCCAGTAGGGGAGAGCTCTCTGCTGGGCACAGCTAAAGCACCCCCAGCGCGCAGGAGGGTATGTGGGAGGGAGAGCATCTCCCACCCCAGTGCTCTGCTTACTGGCACTTTGGGGTGAAACTTGTGGGGGGGTAGGGGGGGCTTAGACAAAGCTGGGGCTCTGTCCGTTTCCTGCGTGCTGAGCCTGAGAGGTGCGGGAGCCAGCACAGATCACACACTGCAGCTTCGGGCTCTGGCATTGGCACTCCCGTGCAAACTGGCTTCTGGGGAGGCCGAGGCCCAGCTGTGTGGTTAGTGGCCACCCCAAGGCCTGGCAGATTCGAACCAGCAGCAGGCTGTTTAGGCCACTGATTTCAGCTGCCTCCTTGGCAGAAGCGGCCTGAGGCGGGCTGCGGCAGCTGGCACCCCAGGTGGAACACGCGATTGGCGCCCCCACCTGCACGGCCATCAATGGACTGACCTTATCATCGGGTGCCCCGGGTGCCCCGTGACGCCATCATCGGGTGCCCTGGCGCCCCGTTGAAGGCGGCGCCCTCGGCAACAGCCGAGTCTGCCTATAATCATGGGCCACCCCTGCTCCTTGGTCCCAGGCCCAGGGCCGTGCTGCACAATCCGCTCTCTGGTCGGCTGAGCCAGACTCTTGCTGGCCAGTGGGAGAGGCCTGGGAAGAGAAGAGATGAAGTGGGGAAGGACAAGGACATGTGGGAGGCAAGGGGAGGCACAACCGCACCTGCCAGGTGTCGGCTGGGGTTCAGCCACAGCCACTGGGGTGTCAGTGGGGTCCCTCTCTTGGCCCGTCTGGCTGGGGCCCCCTCAGGTTGCCAGGCCTGATCTGAAGGAGCCTTCCCGGGCCCTGGGATGCCGTACAGGTTCACCCACAGTGAGCCCCGAATTAAGGCATATTCATGGGCCCTTGAGTTGGGGGGGGGGTGCTAGGGGGAGCTGGCTTTTGAGGAGCATTTTTTTGAGTGATCGCTCTCCAAGGTCTGCTGGGCTCTGCGGTGCCCACTAGTGGCCAATGCAGCATCCCCTGCATTAAAAAAAACTCAGAGAACCAAAGAAGTGCCACCCTGGCTTAACAGGCAAGTAAAAGAAGCAGTGAGATAAAAAGGCATCGTTTAAAAAGTGGAAGTCAAATCCTAGTGAGGAGAATAGAAAGGAGCATAAACTCTGTCAAATTAAATGCAAAAATATAAGAAAAGCCAAAAAGGAGTTTGAAGAGCAGCTAGCCAAAAACTCAAAAAGTAAAAGCAAAATGCTTTTTAAGTACATCAGAAGCAGGACGCCATAGCAACAACTGGGGCCCCTGGATGACTGAGATGCTAACGGAGCACTCAAAGATAATAAGGTCATTGTGAAGACACTAAATGAATTCTTTGCTTCCATCCTCACGGCTGAGGATATTGGGGAGATTCCCAAACCTGAGCCATTCTTTTTAGGTGACAAATCTGAGGAATTGTCCCACATTCAAGTGTCATTAGAGGAGGTTTGGGACAAATTGATAAACTTAACAGTAACAAGTCACTGGGACCAGATGGCATCCATCTGAGAGTTCTGAAAGAACTCCAGTGGGAAATTGCAGAATTATTAACTGTGGTTTGTAACCTGTCCTTTCAATCAGCTTCTGTAGCTAATGATTGTCTTTCTACCCCATGGGTGCAGTGTGGGCCAGGTGGGGGCCCTGACCCATGAGCTGGGTGCCCCTTGTGCCTGAGGGCCCGGGTCTCCAGCGCATGCTTAGCTTGGGTGTCTCCGGTTCCACCTCTGGGCTGGCTAAGAGAGATAGTGGCTCCCTGGGGTAATAACCATGTCTGACGGCGCGTTGGATACCCCCCGATCCTGCACCCCATCTACAGCAAGATGAGACTCCGCCAGCCAGTAGAATAGAGGGGGTTTATTGCTTCTCCAGGATACTGCGCAGCATAGGCACCATGTGGACATAGGAGTCAGGGCCTGGCAGCCTTAGACCCCTTGGGGCAGGGGTGTACAGGCCCCTGAACCCCAAGAACTCTGCTTAGTCTCTTCTCTTCATGTTTTCCCAGCCAAGACTGCCCCTTCTCCAAGCCACCCCCTTCCTTTGTTCAGATCCCTTCCCTGCTCAGGTGAGAACCGGTTGGGCCATGGTCTACCTGACATGAGGTCCCTCAGGGCAATCCGACCCCCCTGCCCCGGACAGTGCTTACAGATGCAGGCCAGTAGGGGTCACCCACAGCCCACAGCCCAAGCATAGCGACCAGTGAGTGCCCAGCCAGAGTGCACTGCATGCCCACTATGTCACACCATGTGTCCAGCTCAGAGCCCTGGCCATGCTGCCCTCCCCTCTGCTCTAGCTGGGGGAGACTCCTTTGCTTCCCCATGCTGCAGCCCAACTCGCCTGCCCTGCCCTGGGCCTCAAAGCCCAGCTGGAGCTTCTCCTGGAGCCCTCATCTGCAGTTGGTGTCAGCCCAGCTTAGCGCCCTGAGCATGATGGGAGCAGGTGCTGGCCCTGGACCGTGTTCCCCGTTGTGCTGCGGGGAGAGAAAAGCAGATCAGAGAACAGCCAATTTCATCCTCCCCCCCAGGACAGAATATCCCCAAAGATCCCCCTGTAGGCCTGGCACAGGTAGCTCCCTACGGTCACCCCTCTGCTCCCCACAGGCCTGGGGTGGGGCAGCCCTGAGGATTCCCCTTTTCCCCCGCAGGCATAGGATGAGTCGCTGGGATGATTTAGCTGGGGTTGGTCCTTCCTCTGCCTCGCCCGTGGGCAAACTCTCTGGGGCAGGGCTCCTGCAATCCAGTGACATGTGATCTGCAGTGCAGGGCATCCCAGGGAGCTGTACACATGCATCCGTCATCCCCCATGCTCCTCTCCCAAGGGTGCTGAGTCTACACAGCACCACGGCGGGACCTCTGCTGAGCTGGGGGGAGGGGCCACGTTCCAGATTCTGCACCCCCCCCAACCAGAGGGCATTGGTTCCACTGGGGTTGGGCTCTCTGTGCCTCTGGGAGCAGGGAGGGGGAGGAGCCACTGCTGGCATTCCCCCTAATGGGGTTTCTGTCTGTCGTGTTACCTGCCCCAGGCTAGAAGAATAAGAGGTTCTCTGGCCTGTGTGGGGCAGGAATCCAAGGGAGTGAGTCACAATGGACCCCTCTGGCCTGGACAGCTGTGGGCTGGTATCTCCAGGACAAACACAAGACAAACACATGTCATGCAGCATGGGGTTGACCTGCGGCACTCACTGCTGCAGGAGTGCAGGGAGAGCAGCAGTTGTCGTGGAGCAGCGAGTGGCCCTGTATGACCCTGAGAGCTCTGTAGTGATCAGAGGCCTCAAAATCCACCCCTCAGGATGCAAGCTGAGTGGCTGGGGGGATGCTGGGGAGGAATCATAGAATCATAGAATACTAGGACTGGAAGGGACCTCGAGAGGTCATCGAGTCCAGTCCCCTGCCCTCATGGCAGGACCAAGCACTGTCTAGACCATCCCTGATAGACATTTATCTAACCTGCTCTTAAATGTCTCCAGAGATGGAGATTCCACAACCTCCCTGGGCAATTTATTCCAGTGTTTGACCACCCTGGCAGTTAGGAACTTTTTCCTAATGTCCAACCTAAACCTCCCTTGCTGCAGTTTAAGCCCATTGCTTCTTGTTCTATCCTCAGAGGCCAAGATGAACAAGTTTTCTCCCTCCTCATGACACCCTTTGAGATACCTGAAAACTGCTATCATGTCTCCCCTCAATCTTCTCTTTTCTAAACTAAACAAGCCCAATTCTTTCAGCCTTCCTTCATAGGTCATGTTCTCTAGACCTTTCATCATTCTTGTTGCTCTTCTCTGGACCTTCTCCAATTTCTCCATACCACCCCGTGCATACCCCCACCCCACGTAGGACAGGACACAGAGCTGGGAGCGTGGGGAGTGGAGGGACCTGCTTTACCTAGAGGCAGCATGTGTGGGTAGGGCCCTTGGATTTCAGGTTTTATTTAACTTTTCCCAGGAGTTAATCTGTGTTTATTACCCCAACAACAAAACCAGGTGAACATCAGTGCAAAAAACTATTAATTTTCTGGCTAAATATTGGGGTTTATACTGGTGGATGGCGGGGGGGGGGGGGTATTCAGTGTGGTTTGCTGCAGAACTCAGAACACAGCGCCACCTCTGAGCTGAAGAAAAAAAAGTCTCTCGAGTCCCCAGGTAAAACTTTTCACAGTTGTAGACTTAGATCTATTGGCCTCTGACTATTTCCATGGAAATAGTAGGCCCTGCCACTGGCAGTGCATGCCCTCAGCTCCAGCCCTTTCTCCTGCCGTGGTTGGTTTAAAACTTCCCAAGACTCGTTCTGTTGTGAAACGGGTTCTGCAACACTTTCATTTCCTCCCGTCTCTGTGTGTCCGCGCATCAAGCCGGGATCTGCCCGCAGCCTGAAATGTGTGCATGGCGGGCGGGAGATTTGTCAGGCCATTCAGAGGTGACCGCACTGCAGAGCCGGTATGCGGGCCTGGGCGTTGATTGTGTGTATCTCCTAGAGGAACACCAAGTCTTGCCGCAGATACACACAGACAACTGTGGTACCATAACATGTCTGTCTCAGGCAAGGCAGTGGGTGTATTTCCCTAACAATGCAAGTTATTTTTATATATTTGAATGATTCGGAAGTAGGGTGACAATTGGGAAAGAGACACAAAATACTTTTTGTAAAATCTGGAATTTTTGATAAAAATGAGTTTAAACTGACAATGAAGGGGCTTACTGGCAGCCCTGGATGAATCCTGCACCTTCCCTTAGACCAGTGTTTCTCAAACTGCTCCGCAGAGCCCCAGGACTCCATGAGACGTCTCCAGGGGCTCCACGGGGTTGACAAACTGGAAACATAGATAGGTACAACACATAGTCAGTGGACCGCTGGGGCTCCACATACATTTTTACGCATGTAAAGGGCTCCGGAGCCCAAAAAGTTTGAGAACCGCTGCCTTAGACTTTCCAACCTCTGGGCCATGGTGGGCTCCAGCTGGGTTCTAGTGTGGTGATGGGCCAGTAACCCCCACTCTGCCCACCAGGTGGCACTGCGTCCCCAACATTGTCTATGCGGCTCAGCCAGGGCTTTGCTGGGGTTAGGTAAAACCCAGGGCTGAGGCTATACTGGCGCGATCTTGCGCCAGAGCTATGCAAATGAGGCTCAGCGTGGAATATCGCCGAGCCTCATTTGCATAACTAATGAGCCGCCATTTTTGCGGAAGAGGCTCTTGCGCAAGACGGAGCTGTCTACACTGCCCCTTCTTGCACAAGAAAAACCCTCTTGTGCAAAGCCGTTATGCTGATTATTTTCAGGCATAACGGCTTTGCGCAAGAGGGTTTTTCTTGCGCAAGAAGGGGCAGTGTAGACAGCTCCGTCTTGCGCAAGTGCCTCTTCCGCAAAAATGGTGGCTCATTAGTTATGTAAATGAGGCTCGGCGATATTCCACGCTGAGCCTCATTTGCATAGCTCTGGCGCAAGATCGCGCCAGTATAGACACAGCCCAGGAGTCTGGATTCTGGCCTTTCCTGAGTTCAGTCCTGAGTCTGCAAGACACGTGTACAAAGCCCTGGTGAGCGCTGTGCAGCTGTGGGTGCCCATCACCGTGGTACCGGGACACCCAGCAGCCTGGCTCCATGGAGCTGGGAGACTGGAGCTGCGGTTTGCAAGCAGAAGGCCTGGATTTGATGTGCATTTTGGCTGGGATCTTATGGAAACCTGCAACCTGAGAAGTGGCTCCCTAAAGCAGGGAGCTCACAAAGGAACGTCCCAGTTGCACCTGATCACGTGCACAATCCCCTTCAACCACTGTGCCGCACTGCCCTGGACACGGGACTAGCTGGGTTTGCGGGGTCCAGCATAGCCTGGGCCCCGCAAGCCAGCTCAGATAATAGAACATGGCCCAGGCAGTTCACCTGCATCCCTCAGATGGAGCCACAAACCCTTGTTCAGCGTCAGGCATGTGCTCCACAGGCTTTTCCTGTAACAACTCAGAGTTCGCCTAGCAACAGTCATGAAGTCCCGTGTTGCACCTTGTGGCTGCTTGAACTCAACAGCAATAGCAACCAGGACAACACTTGCTCCCCTCTCACTTGACACAGTGGAGAATCTCTGTTAGCAGTGCAGGGCCTAAGACACACAGCTTTGACTGGCCTCAGTAGCAGGCAGCACATTCACAGGATGCCCCAGCATATTCATAGAAGATTAGGGTTGGAAGAGCTCTCAGGAAGTCAAGTCCAGCCCCCTGCCCAAAGCAGGACCAGCCCCAACTCAATCAACCCAGCCAGGACTTTGTCAAGCCGGGACTTAAACACCTCTAGGGACAGAGATTCCACCCCCTCCCTAGGGAACCCAGCCCAGCACTTCCCCACCCTGCTAGGGAAAGAGTTTTTCCTGATATCCAACCTGGACCTCTCCCACCGCAACATGAGACCATTGCTCCTTGTTCTGCCACCTGCCACCACTGAGAACAGCCTCTCTCCATCCTCTCTGGAACCCCCTTCAGGTAGTTAAAGGCTGCTCTCAAATCCCCCCTCACTCTTCTCTTCTGCAGACTAAACAAACACAAATCCCTCAGCCTCTCCTTGTAGGTCATGTGCTCCAGCCCCCACATCATTTTGGTTGCCTCCGCTGGACCCTCTCCAATGCATCCACATCCTTTCTATAGTGGGGGGCCCAGAACTGGACACAATACTCCAGATGTGGCCTCACCAGAGCTGAATAAAGGGGAATAATCACTTCTCTGGAGCTGCTGGAAATGCTCCTCCTAATGCACCCTAATATGCCATTAGCCTTCTTGGCTACAAGGGCGCCCTGTTGACTCATATCCAGCTTCTCATCCACTGCAATCCCCAGGTCCTTTTCTGCAGAACTGTTGCTTAGCCAGTCGGCCCCCAGCCTGTGACAATGCTTGAGATTCTTCCGTCCCAAGTGCGGGGCTCTACACTTGTCCTTGTTGAACCTCATTAGATTTCTTTTGGCCCAATCCTCCAATTTGTCTAAGTCACTCTGGACCCTATCCCTGCCCTCCAGAGTATCTACCTCTCCCCCTAGCTTAGTGTCATCTGCAAACTTGATGAGGGTGCAATCCATCCCCTCATCCAGGTGAACAAAACTGGTCCTAGAACCGATCCTTGGGGCCCTCTGCTAGAAACCGATCGCCAGCTAGACATCGAGCTGTTGATCACTACCCAACAGTCTAGCCAGCTTTCTATCCACGTCACAGTCCATTTATCCAAGCCATGCTTCCTTAACTTGCTGGCAAGAATATTGTGGGAGATCGTATCAAAAGCTTTGCTAAAGTCAAGGTATATCACATCCACCGACTCTCCCATGTCCACAGAGCTAGTTACCTTGTCATAGAAGGTGACCCAGTTGGTCAGGCAGGACTTGTCTATGCTGATTGTTCCTAAACACCTTCTTCTCCTCCAAGTGCTTCAAAGGGGTTTCCTTGAGAATCCCTCCATGGTTTCTCCAGGGACTGAGGGGAGGCTGACTGGTTTGTAGTTCCCTGGCTCCTCTACCTTCCTCTTTTTTATGATGGGCACCAGGGGTGCGGCGAGGGTGTTATGCACTCAGGGACAAAGGCAAAATTTGCACCCCCCAATCATTTGTTACCATGTATCTGTTATTTATTTCTAAGTCAGCAAAAATAAGAATGTCAATTTAAAAGGAGAACAAAATTTAAAAGTTTCTTCTGTAAGAGTCCGCGTCCATTGTCAATCTTGTGTCCTGTTGCTTCCGGTGTTGAACGCGTCCTGTTTATTTTTGGAAGGTTTCGCTGAAACCTTTTCACAGTCGACTGTTGGAATAGAGACAAAATAGGAAATAATAATGAAAAAGTTACCAACAACATCACTTTTGGCAGCTACATTGGCGCCCCCCCCCCCAGCGTGGCGACGGGGGGCAACCGCCCCCCCTTGCTACGCCACTGATGGTCACTGCAGGCGCCTCTTCCCAGCTGTTGTGGGCCTCTGGGTCAGTGCAGTGGCCCACACGCAGCTCTGGGGAAGGCTTGGGAGAACAGTGATGAACAGCGTCCACCCAGCAGCCCCGGGGTTCCTGGCAAGCCCTGCATTGACTTCAGGCCCTTACAGAGAAACAGGGCCTCCTCTTCTGCACTGATTCCCCACTGGGCTTCCCTTGTGCTCCATGGCCTGGGGGGTGGGATGGGTCCCAGAGCCGTGAGACAAGGGCTGGTGGTTCGGTGTTTGCCCCTTGCCCGGCGGTAGCCGCCGGGGGCTCAGCTGTGGAGCAGGACCCCCATACCCCAAACAAAATGACACCCCCAAAGGGCTGACCCTCTAAGACACGAGCCTTCGAGCCTGTGTCCCTGGCAACCAGGATCCCCCTGCCCCCCACTTCCCCAGACTCGCCTCTGCTTTCCTGCCCCTCCAAACCACTGAGCCTTCTGACTGTGGGGCTGCCTCCTGGTGGCCAGACGGGGTTTAGCAGGGCTGCAGGCAGGCCCGGGAGACTGGAATTTTCTTCTTTCTGGGCCAGGTGCTGCCTGCGCAGGAGGGGCCTGGGGACGGGCCCGGGCCCTCCCAGCACACCTCCCCTCAGGGCAGGGGACTGCAGTCTCTGGGCCCCTTCTCAGCGCTGAACTGTCTGAGCAAGGGGCCAAATCCGTGCCAATGGGGAGAGTGTATCCATGACGTCTCCCAGGAACCAGAGGGAGACCTGCCAAAGGCATCTCACAGAGCCAAGCCAGTCTCACAACAGTCTCTTCTGGTCTCCTGTGCGTGCAGCAGGGGCAGGGCAGGACGTCACTGCAAACAAGCCAAACAGCCAGGGACAAATCACTTCCCATCTGTCCCAGCTTCCCCAGTCCTCTCTTGGGTGCCTGTAATCAGCAAGCACGCTGCTCAGTGTTTGAATGGGGAGTTACATCCCCACTGCCCTCGAGTGGCCAGAATCAGAATGACTCCGCTGTGTGTCCTACAGCCTAGACAGCTAACCTCTGAGGGGGATTCCTCTTGGCTCAGCGGGAAGAGCTGAGTGCCTGTCGCTGGGGGAAAGCAGGTGAGGGCCCCGGCGCGATGGAGGAGGTGGCTGTGGGATGTTACAGTCGTTATTATCCAGAGTAAGTGGTTGCAATAAGGATCCTTGAGGTGGGAGAGCTCAGGGAGGCAGGGGGGCTCAGGGCGGGTCTATCCAGCTGTGGCTGCAGCAGAGGGAGGGCCCAGTCCCTAACTCCCCCCGGTTCTGTGCAGGTCGCTGGCTGGCTGGGCCCAGGCGCACGAGGCCAGTCCACAGAGGCAGCTGGGCAGCCAAGAATCCCGGCTTGTTCTGAGATTAAATCGCCGGCTGGGGCGCGGGAGGGGATAAAAGGAGCCTTCTGTCAGTAGAGGGAATATGAAGTGCCCAGGGGGTGGAATGAACAGTAGGGGGGGGGATTTTATTCCCCAGGCTTGTAGCTCGCTGGGGGGCTGCAGGCCAAGGGTCCAGCAGTGACAGCAGCTCTCAGTGGTCTGTGCAGTCCCAGGATCACCCTGGTCCCACCCACGTATGGGGGTGCTGGCTGTCTCTGTACTGCCCCCCAGCCCAGTGCAAAGATCCCAGGCAGGCATTTGGCCCAGACCTGCCTTTGCCCCCTCGACTGGCTGAGTCTCCTGCTGAGTTAACCACCCCCCCCCAGCACCCAAGAATCCAGCGGGGATGGGGGGGCGGGGAAATGCAGAATCCATAATGTGACTTTGCTGGGCAGGATCCTGCCAGGTGTTGGGCATGGCAGCTCCCTCTGGAGCCAGTGGGGGACATGAGGGACCAAGCCGCTGCATCCAGCCCGGCCCCCAGGCCAGCATGCCAGGCGCGTTCATGCCTGCGTCCAGCAATGTAACAGCAGCGTGGCCCAGTGAGCTGGGACCCGGGGAACCTGGCTCTATCCTTGCTCTGCTATTGGCCAGCTGGCTGACCTGGGGCCAGTCATGTACCTGCATGTGCCTCAGTTTCCCCTCCTGCCCACTGCCCACGGCCTGTCTGGGTTATTGGGACAGTGAGCTCCATGGGCAGGGGGTTTCCCCAGGTCCGTGAGTGAGTGAGGGTAACATTTGCTCACCCCGAGCCATTAGGTGGGGAACTGAAAACACCCAAAGAGGCTAACGGCCTTACCCAAAGGGTGCGGGGGGAGGGGAAGGAGGGACTCCTTAGCTGACATGCACTGGGACACTGTAGCTGCCACGTGACTGCTGGCACTGATCCGGAATAAGGGCTCAGACCTGGAGCACTTTGGGTCTGTCTACACTCCAGTAAAACCTAGATGGGCGTGGCAGGAGGGTCTCTGAGTCTGAGGGCAGCCCGGAAACAGCTACACTGCAGAGTTCAGCCCCCCTGCCTGAGCCCCATGAGTCCGAGCCAAGTGACCGGGCTCTGCCATTCTGTGCCACGGGGCTTCAGTGGGGTACCCGAGCCCATACACGGACGTGGCCTGTTTTGCCAAGGGGCTGTGCACCCGGCCCCAGACACTGGCAATTTCTAAACTGCCTTTAGAATCTGTGTCTGCATCAAGGCCAGTCCAGAGGACTGGGAGGTGTGAGGGGGAAACAGGCCCAGCAACCCCCTTAAAGGCCTTGTGCATGCCAGCTGGGGTGACCCAGAGACTCAGTCCTGAGGTAGGGAGCCCCTGCAAATCCACGTCCATGGCCCTTCTCCGCCACACCCCAGTGGCACCCACCGGCCCCAGGTCAGTGGCACGGGAACATTTTTAAAAGTGGGGGTGCTGACCCCTGCCCACATGCCCCCCCAGCAAAGCCCCAGCACGAGGGGCCAGCAGCAGATGCCCCCAGCATACAGGGCTCAAACCGGGATGACAGCCAGGTATGGGCCAGCAGCCGGGAACCCAGCACATGGGGTTGGCAGCAGAGCCCCCGGTGCATGGGGCTGGTAGCTGGGACCCTGGAGCTAGCCTGGGAGCCTAGGGGTGCTACAGCATCCCCCATGGCCCTAATTCCCACGCCTATGCCCTGGGTGGGATCAGAGCCCCATTGTGTTGGGTGCTGCCCAGACCCAGCCAGAGACAGGCCCTACCCAGCTGGGATCAGGCCCCATTGTGCCAGGCGCTGCCCAGACCCAGCCAGAGACAGGCCCTGCCCCAGCTGGGATCAGGCCCCATTGTGCCGGGCGCTGCACAGACACAGCCAGAGACAGGCCCTGCCCGGCTGGGATCAGGGCCCCGTTGTGCCGGGTGCTGCACAGACACAGCCAGAGACAGGCCCTGCCCGGCTGGGATCAGGGCCCCGTTGTGCCGGGTGCTGCACAGACACAGCCAGAGACCGGCCCTGCCCAGCTGGGATCAGCCCCATTGTGCCGGGCGCTGCACAGCCAGAGACAGGCCCTGCCCGGCTGGGATCAGCCCCGTTGTGCCGGGCGCTGCACAGACACAGCCAGAGACAGGCCCTGCCCGGCTGGGATCAGGCCCCGTTGTGCCAGGCGCTGCACAGACACAGCCAGAGACCGGCCCTGCCCAGCTGGGATCAGCCCCATTGTGCCGGGCGCTGCACAGACACAGCCAGAGACAGGCCCTGCCCGGCTGGGATCAGCCCCGTTGTGCCGGGCGCTGCACAGACACAGCCAGAGACCGGCCCTGCCCAGCTGGGATCAGGGCCCCATTGTGCCGGGCGCTGCACAGACACAGACACAGACAGGTCCTGCCCGGCTGGGATCAGCCCCATTGTGCTGGGCGCTGCACGGACACAGCCAGAGACAGGCCCTGCCCAGCTGGAATCAGCCCCATTGTGCCAGGCGCTGCACAGACACAGCCAGAGACAGGCCCTGCCCGGCTGGGATCAGGCATTGCACAGACACACAGATGGTTCTTCCTGGCCCCGTATCCCATTGCAGGCTGGGGAGCTGACGCAGACATTGAATATCTAGGCCAAGGTCACAGAGGCTGTAGCCCGATCACCTGAGCTCCAGCCCAGGGCCAGCCCCACGGGACCCGCTGCCACCCCTCTATGGGGCCCGCAGCTCCCCACACCTGCGCTGCGCCCGCTGGGTGTGAGCAGAACCTGCCGCCCCAGGCTGCTGCTCCCGCCGGGCCCTCGGCGGCACAAAAGGGCCTTGTTTTGTCTGGCCCTTATCAGGGGAACTGCCAGCAGCTCCTTCAGCATGGGTCTTAGTGTGCCAGGGAGTCAGCGCAGGTGGGGACCGGCCGCGGCACCGGGCTGGGAGCACAAACAACAGGCCAGCTGGGCAGGGGGGAGTGAGTCGGAGATAAGCGAGAAATGCAAAATATGACAGCGACGATACGGGGAACGTGCCCTCTGGGGCTGTGATAGGGACCGTGGGAACGAACCTCCCCGCCCGGCACCTCCAGCCAGCCACTGCCCCGGGAGAGAGGCGCTGGGAGGCCTGCAGCTGGCCCGGCTGCCCCCTAGGTTCCGAGGGGAACCCCGGAGTGTAAGGGACCCCCAGCTGTTGGGGTGGGGACACAGCTGCTGCCCTTCGCCGGGCGGTGGGGTACGCAGCATTCGCTTCCCTCACCCGCACCTTGGTTTGCTGTGCTGAGCTGAACCAGGCTCCCCATCTGCAGAGCAGGGTCCCATGATACCAGCCACAGGGTGCACCCCAAGCAGACAGGGAGGGAGGGGCCAGTCTGCGGCCACAGGGACAGCTCAGAAGTGCCACGCGCAGCATCAGCACCACCACCACCTGGCGTGGCCCCCGGACACAGGAATTGAGGCTGGCTCAGGGGGTGCACAAGCCAAAGCTTTGGCCTGACCCCCAAAGGCCTGGTCCGTGGGCCCTGGGGAACCCTGGGGCTTGCAGAGACCATGAGGGGCTACTCAGAGCCCGATGCACAGAGGCAGGGCCCTCCGGGACATATGCTTCTCCCAGGCCGGACACAGATCTGGGGGTGCATGTCCCTGAGGGGGTGGGGACCATGCCCTACGCGGCTGCGTGGCTCTCAGCACAGCTGCTTGTACGGGGGCTGCAGCCAGGGGCCCAGCTGGGTGCCCCAACTCTGGCAGCGGGCCCCTCGCCAGCACTCTTGGACTAGCTGCCCTGCCCCCAGAGGGATCTGCTGTGGGTCAGGCGCAGAGGGGCACCTGGAGCCGTGGGTCTGGGTTGTTGGGGCAGGAGAATCTGGGTTCTAATTGCTCTGTCCCTTGGGGTTCTCAGTGCAGCCCAGAGCAGGAGGGGGGTTGATCCCTGGCTGACCCAGGACAGGATCCAGGCACCCTGGAGCCCCCTGGCTTTATCCCAGCCTGAGACCCACAGTAGGCTACTATGCCCAGCCCCCTCGGCGAGACCAGGAGCCGGCTGCCCAGTCCCCCTGCACCCAGACAGCCCCCTTCCCCGCTGGGCCTGGCTCCCCCCAGGGACAATGGGAATCTGTGGAGTACCACACAGGTTCCCCCTCCGCCAGCCCCTGTATTATCAGGCAGTTCCCAGAGCCGGCCGCTAGGTGGCGCCCTTGTCTTTCTTGTGACCCCCCCCCCCCTAGTCTGCCCCCCCCCAGCTCCTTGGCCCACTGTCCCGAGCAGCTGGCTGGATTGTCTCAGACACCGGCTGGGGTCAGGGCGGCGCTCTCCTTGCCAGGATAAACAGACCCACGCGGGCCGGGATCAGCGGAGGGCGGCCCATGAAAGCCTGCAGCCCCCGCCCGGGGAGTGGGGGCGCCTGCTCCGCTGCCGCTTTGAAGGCAGAGCCCCAGGCTCCCAGCAGCGCCCGGCCCTCCCTCCCCTTCCGCTCCCTGCTCCAGCCCTTGGGCCTCAGGCACAGAAATTAGAGGCTGGAAAAAGCCTCCCCCCAGCACTGGCTGTTGGGAAAGGCAACCTCAGGCCCGCCCCCAGGCCTTGCCCTGGGAAAACGAGGGAGGTGAAAGTATAACCGTGGAAATGGTTATGGGTTAACATTCACGGTTACACGTAGGCTCCCGCCTGCTCCTGGGGAGTTGCCCCCCCCCCACAGCAGGTGCAAGTATCAGAGGCAGTAATAGGGGGCTGCAAGTGGGGTCCAGTGCCTGCTGGGAGTTGGTTAAAAGCCAGCTCCCGGAGCCCACCGGTTCCCAGAGAGCCGGCTGCCACCCTGAGCTGGTAACTCTGTAACCACTGATGCGCAGCCAGCTTTGTGCACACGCAGGGCTGCAATTCCAGCCCCTCTGGCTGGGAAAAACCCTGCCAACCCCCCAGCGTCTGCTGGAGCCTGTGCCCACAGCTTTGAGAGGGGAACTGACACAGCGACACTGCCTGAGTCTGCAGGCAGCCGGAGCCAGTAGCTCCTAGATCCTCTTCTGCTGGTCCCAATGGGTGTTAACACTGAAACCTAGCGATGACAATTTCAGTTCCGACTTTTGAACGCCAGTCCTTTCGGCAGATGCACCCTATTATCACACCTGCTCCCCACCAGCCCCACAACCTGCATCCTTTCTCGCCCACAACTGTGCAAAGTCTCAGATGCTGCCAGACCAGAGGATTTGGACAGGGTGGGGTGGCACAAGATACTCCCCTGTAGATTTCTCAATGTCCTGACCACAGCCCCACTGCTGTTCCCATCTTGGGATCCCCATCTGCCCATGCCCAGTTCTGCTGGTGCCCCTCAATTCTCACCAGCAGCCCCCACTTCCTTATTACTGCAGTTCTGGGCTCCCCACACAGCTCTGCTGAGGCTCAGCTGCCCCGTTCGCTGCACACGGTCCAGCCTGCACCCTGCAGGAGGCAGGTCCTCGCATAGCAATACGTAGCAAGGCACATAACATCAGGATGGCAATGCACAGGCGCAAGGGGCAGAGTTAAGGTTAAGGATGCCATGGCAGCTTTGAGAGCTCTTGACTTCAGAGTGCTCCATGAGGTTCAAGTGAACTGGGCAGGCGGGCTGAAAATCAGGTTGATAATGGGACGCGAGCTTCAACCATCTTCCTATCGCGACAATGTGGGAGGGGCCTGTCAGCGTGGCTCCCCCAGACTGAGGTCGGTGCTAAAGTGTGGAATTGTGGGACCCAAACACCGCACTGGCTGTTCCCATCACCTGGACAGCGAGCTTGTCTCTGTGTCACTCAGAGGCAATAAGTCCTCCCTAAGGAACCCTTTGCCCCGGTCACATATCCCCCTCTCCATGCTCCAGGACACCCTGCTCCGCACATATCCAGTCCAGGGGGCAATTCTGGTCTGTGCAACCCAGAGATCTGTCCAGCAGTGCACAAACCCTGAGGCGGCCATTGCTCGGCTGCAAAGACTTTGCTGGCAACATCCAAAGCAGCCTGGAATCGCAGCCCCGGAGAAGGCTGGGGCAACTCCCCCGCTCAGCACATCCTGTGTATGCAGGAGAGATGCTGTATGACCTCAGCCATGCTACATGCAGCCACAGGCCGGAACTGGGGAAGCAGGAGGCTGCGGAGGGAGCAGGGTGGCGATTGCCCAGCCCTTGAGGCGCCGCACAGGTGGGGCTAGGCAGGGCCTCGTGGCTTGTGCTCAGGTCAGAAGGTGGGTTTTGGGGCTCATCTGTAAGACAGCCACGTGGGCGCAGCGCCTAGCGCCTACCTCCCCGCAGCACGGTGCCCCCTATGCCGCACAGGGGAACTGCAGCCAGCACGCTCTACAGAGCCCCCCGGCTCAGCGCACCCTCCCATCACACTGGAGTCAGCCCTGCCCCTGGGAGGAGAGCGCCCCCTACTGCGTTACCCATTCCTCTCCCTGCAGCGCAGCACCCCCTAGTGGGATAAAGCTGGCTGGGACATTGTCTCCCCCCCCCCCCAAAATGTTGAGATTGTTAAAAAAATGTTTCGGGCTGCGGCCACCAAAACCCCAAAAGTTTTTGCTGAAAATTGGGGGGGGGGTTCAGCTGAATTAGGGCGCTGTTAGGCTGCATGTTGTTTTCTGACAAATCGAGAATTTGGGAGAACCCCATTTTGGGGCCAAACTCTGCCTGGCCCGAACTGTTTCGCCTGGCCCTGCGAGGGGGGCACGCTCATGCTGCAGGGGTGACCTGAGAACACCTGTTCCCGTCCCACTAGCTCACTCTCTGCCACAGGCTCCAGCAGTGCCCCGTCCGCGGCTGCACCCCGCACAGCAGCACAGGTCTGGGCCTGCCGCGCAGGTGAATGGGGGAATCCTGCGGCTGTTCTGGGTCCACCCTCCGGAGGGCTCTGGTGACTCAGGCTGCGGTGCCCAGCCACATCAGCGCAAGATCTTGCGTAGAACTAAGGGGAGATTTTCATAAGCGGGGGGACTCGAGCGCTGAACGTGGGCTGGTCAGTGATTTGCCAAAGTGCTGAGCGCCCTGCAGCCCAGGGTGCGTGGCGGGGCAGGGGGTCACCTGCCTCCGGGGCACCCGCCCGCCCATGGAAGAGCCTAGGCTGAAGGGTTTGCTGCCCCATTCTCTCTGCCCCTGTGGTAGGTAGGCAGCAGCGGGAGTGGCCCCCAGCCCTGCCCGCTCTGGTGAGCCAGGCTTGGGCTGTATCTGCAGAACCAGGGTCCAGGCCTGTCTCCGGCGGGCAAGAGGGTCTCTGTGTTTTGATTGATGCCCCGCACTTGTCTCCCCAGGCCTGGCACAGCTTGTAATAAAGAGGGAGTGATTTATGGCCCCTTTTCAGCAGGAAGGAATGTTCCCCGGGGCATCCCACCGCATCGCCCCCCTCCCCCGCCTCATTGCCTCCATGAACTCAGCAGCCAGGGGAGACTGAGGGGAGCCCCGTTTCCCCAGCCAGGTACCATCACCCAACTGGAGTTACCCTGGGAGCCGCTCCCCACCCCCACTGGGGATCACCATGCTGGTCCCCGTGCATGTTGGGAAAACATGGTGGGCTGCCCCCCCCAGTGCCCTAGCTGGCAGCGTGCAGAGCAGCAGCACATGGTAGGGTGCCTGTGGACTGGGGACCACACAGCTGCCACATGCCAGCCATGGCCACTGGCAGGCGTCCTGGTTGCACAACGTGTGGGCATCTCCCTAGCCACTGGAAAGAGCAGGAGGTCACTGCCCCCTTCCAGGCACCCCCCTCTGGCACTCCCCGTCAAGGGAAGGAGACGGGTGGGATGAACAGGAGCTCCCCAGCTCCGAAGGCTAATGAGTCAGGACAGAGGGGCATAAGCGAGGGGGTGGAGCAGGCGCCGCCCAGCCCGAAGCCGCCCCACAAGGCTCCTAGCTGCTAATGAAGATAAAGTGCCGAGTTCCTTTTCTTCGCCCAGTGAACCCTCCTGGCTAAGGGAGGAAAAATGCTTTCAAGTGTCCTCAGCCAGAACAGGGCCTGGGAGGCAGAGATTCCAGCAGCATGAGCTGGGCCTGGCAGACACTTAGCCCCCCCCACACACACGCAGGTGTGTGCACACCCACACGTCGCACAAAGGGCACACGCAGGCCAGAGAGAAGACACAGACGCACACACCCGCCATACAAAACAGACCCACAGTGCACAATCCACCTGCCCCCCAAAACAGAAAGTGTGCGTGCGCAGACACGCCCCCCCCCCCCAACGCACCTGGACAGTAGCGTGGCACGGCCGCTTTGGGCAGGTATATTAACATCCCGGCCCGCCTGCCTGCAGACAGATGGCTCATTGTGAGCGCCGGGGCCCCTCTTACTAATGCATACGGATCCGCTCGGTCGAGCCCGGGAGGGACCGAAACCAGCTGGGTAATTACGCTGCCTGCCCCAGCCACCCCCCGCAGAGGAATGTTCATAAACGAGGTTCTCCCGCCACCCTACGCATGGGCAGCGCCAGGCAGAGGGGCCGCAGCCTGCAGCCCAGCTAGGAACTTGGCCAGGCTGGGGACTGCATGGGGCAGAGGAGAAAGGCTCCCACCCCGGTGCTGCATGATGCCAAGGGTGGAGGGGCCCAGGGTGCAAGGAGAGAGATCCAAGCAGGTCGCAGCCGCTGGATGCCAACTCTCTGACCCAAGACGCACCGTGCCCGGAGCTGCTGCCAGGGCTCCTGGCATAAACCAAGGCCCTGCGTGTCCCTGGCAGGGTGTATGCCCGCCCCGCAGAGTCAGGCCCATGTTCACTCAGCCCAGTGACCCATCTCTGCCTGGGGCCAGTGCCAGCTGCTGCAGAGGAAGGGACAAGCTGTCAGTGAGACGCTGGCAGGTACCCTGCCGAAGAAGGGCTTGTGCCCCGCCCCGCTTCAGGCCTGTTGGGAGCTGTTGGTTTCTTATCACCCACCAAAAGGCCCAGTCCCCAGCCTGAGCCAGCCCCTCTGTTCTAGCCAAGCCCTGGGTTCTGATAGCACGCCCTTCACCGTGGCGTCTGGGCGCCCACCAGATGTGCCTGGTGTGATGTGACTAACATCCCTCATGCCTTTGCTGTCTCCTCCCCACACCTTGCCCCGCAGACTGTGCCCTCCACGTCCCCTCCCATCCCACCTGGGTGGAGTTCACACGTCCCATTGTCCCAGCCCCCTCTTCCTTTCTGGGGCGCCTCCCCACCTCTGCCCCACCCTTTGTCATGAGTGTGGGCCATGCAGGGTCTCGGTCCTTCACTGATTTGAGCTCATGCTCCCTGTGGGGCAGGCGCGTGCCATGCACACAGCCCTGGGGACCCAAAGAGAGATCTGTTTGGCCTAAGCCAGCTCAGGCAGAGGGCAGCCATGCTGCGGCATAAGCAGGCCTGTGGGACCAATACCAGGCAGGGCGGGGAGGGGTTTCAGTAACACGCTGGCATGGACGGAAGAACAAATGCCCATAAACCGTCCATTAGTGCATCAAGGCTTGAAATCGGGCCAAGGTCTCTCCCACCAGCTGCCCACGGGGAGTGGGGGGGGGGCATACCTGGCATCCAGACTATGCTTGGAAATGTTTGTTTGGGGGGGGGCACTCTCAGGCAGGGCAGCCTACAATGGCCTGTGGCCCCATCCGCGATGGCCAGTAGCCAGAGACAGGCCCCAGCCGGGGAGCTGAGTCACTCCAGAGAATTCTTGCCCAGGTGTCTTGCCTGGTGGGTCTGGCCCCGTGCTCAGGGACTCACTGATTGCACGATTTGGGGTCAGGAAGGCGTTTTGGGGTCAGGGAGGGGAGAGTCACCTTCCCCTGCAGCAGGGGGCACGGGCGACTTGCGGGTCTGAGCTAGTGTGACCCACACTGCTCGCGTGGGTCACTGTCCCATGGGGTGGCACTTAGATCACGTGCCGCGAGAGAGAACAAGGGAGCTCTGCAGCCTCAGCTAGGAGCCAGCTGGCTTGAGAGCTCCAGCTGTAGAGGCTTCTCCACTAAGCTCCAGAGCCCCTTGGTTCAAATCTGCCTGGTGGTGGTTACACTAGCTCCTCTGGAACATGCTGGCTGTGACCCACATTTGAGGGGTGCAGGAGCTCAGCAGGGGGCATGGGCAAGGCTCTGTGGCCTGCTGTGGGCAGCAGCTTCCAGGAGATGATCCCGATGATCCCAATGCTCCCTTCCCATCTTCAAGTCTCTGAGCCAGCAGTGGCTGGGCTAGGCAAGGAGAGTCTCTGATGTGCTCAGGGCCCTGTCAGGCACAGGGGTGAGCCAGATGGAGCATGGGCACTAGATTTTGCCCTCCTGCTGGGACCTGCCAGGGAGTGGCTGTGTCCCTAGCTAGGCTAGGCAGGGTCATGCTGTTCATAGATTCAGCCTCAACCTCTCAAGGCCCCTTGCCCTCCTCTGTGCGCTGGCCCAGGCAGGGGGCCAGATCCTGTGGGTGGCTCAGCCATTTCTCAGGGGACGTGGTTCTCCAGCCAGTCGAGACGCTGGCCTGAAAGCAGCAGCCGGGACTGAAGGGAGGTTCCAAAGAAGATGGAGAGAGGCTGTTCTCAGTAGTGACAGATGGCAGAACAAGGAGCAATGGTCTCAAGTTGTGGTGGGAGAGGTCCAGGTTCGATATTAGGAAAAACTATTTCACTGGGAGGGTAGTGAAGCACTGGAATGGGTTACCTAGGGAAGTAGTGGAGTCTCCATCCCTAGAGGTGTTTAAGTCTCGGCTTGACCAAGCCCTGGCTGGGTTGATTTAGTTGGGATCTTGGGACTGGTCCTGCCTAGAGCAGGGGGCTGGACTTGATGACCTTCTGAGGTCTCTTCCAGCTCTATGGTTCTAAGGGGGGGGGGGGAGTGGATGGGCAGCCACAGAGCAGGGAGGCACACAGGGGAAGCAGCATGCACTTTGTTTCCCAGCCCTCCCCAATTTCCTAGAGGAGATGCCTCTTGGCACACGAATTCTCCTGGGGCTGTGCACGCAGAGGCTGGGGAAGGAACCCCAGCCCAGAGAGCCGATGGTAGCGAGTAGAGATACCAGGGCAAGGAGGGACCTGCATAGCGTGGTACCAAATCTCCGGCCCGCGTAACATGTCTGACCCAGCTGTCATTGTCTGCACATGGGGGCTCCTGGGAACAGCAGGGACAGAGCGCTGGCCCCCCTGCTCCAAAAGCAGCCGAGCAGGGAGCCCCGACCTTGTGGGGTCTGCAGGGTTTGTGCAGCGTGCTCAGGGGGGCCAGACAAAGCTGGGCAGGCGCAAAACACGTTCCGGACAGGAAATGCAAGCGGACAGGAGCGGAGCCAGGGTCGCAGGTGACGTGACTCAGCCAAGCAGGCCCTGTGTGGGAACTAGATGCAACCATAAGAGAACAACAGAGGTTCAGCTCCCACGCAGGGCCTGACTAGCCTGGCCTGGCAGAGTTCAGAACCAGCCACGCCTAAGGGACGTGCAAGAAGCCCCTTTGTGGGCAGTTCTGGAATAACCTGCCCCGAGCCCCAGGATTGGTGCATGGCCTGACTGTGAGGGTCTCTGGTCCTTATATGGTTCACATCCTGCATCATGTCCCTGTGGATATGCTCATTGTACATATATGGGGTCAAATCCTCTTCTGAACCCTGCCTTAGCCGTTATCCTGTGGCAGTGAGTGCCTCAGGAGAACCAGGTGGTGGCAAAAAGATATTTCCTCGGGTCTGTTTGGAACTGGGCATCTCTCAGTGCCATTGGAGGGAGCTTTGTTCTTGTGTGGCGGGACAGGGTGAATGGCCACCTTTGACTTGCCTGCTCAGTGTCATTTGCTTCTCAGTCCCTTTCCCACGGCCCCTCTGGTCCATCTTGTCTGCAGACTCAAGGGGACTCATCTCTGGCGTCTCTCTCCACATGCACCCCCATGGTTTCGGCTGGAGGCCCAGAGTCAAGAAGCCCCCACCTAGAATCGCTCCCATCGGGATTGCAAGCGAGGATGCTGCTGTGGTTAGGGGCACTTGGGCAGCTTGGGTCGATGTCTCTGTCTGCTACGCTGCCCACCCAACCAGGAGTAACAGCCCTGCCCTGCCTCCCAGTGGGGGTGGGGGGTAAAAGCATCCTAAAGTGTGAGGTGCTCAGCGTCACGTTACCGGAGTTTAAGGGAAGCAGCCAGGTCACTGCTGGGACCATGGGAGGGGTGTTTGCCTCAAAAGTGGGTACAAAGGGGGCCATGTGAGGTGTCAAATGAAAGCTTACTGTCTACTGCTTCTGTATCTGCTCTTCATATATCTGTATAATATCTGTGTGTGGAGTTATGAATATGTACGCTGTGTTAATACTGGAAGCTTCTCTGTCTGTGGCTGAGCAATGGGCTCAGCCTATGGACATGCTAGTTAGCAAGGCTCCAGGGACAATAGGTCTCTTAAGTACCAGAGACCCACCTGGAAAGGAATCTAGGTGCCTGGCCACTGACCATGTGACTGTCTCCAGCTTGGAAGAGACCAGGGAGGGATATAAATATGCCATGTGGCCGACTCCATCTTGGCGCTCAGCTCAGCTCTTCATCCCAGATGCAGCATTGCAGGGATCAACGAGCCAGGAAGAACTGTGGACACAGCCTGACATAGGATGTACACCAAAGACTTTTAAGCCAGCAGTTATAACATCTCTGCTGTGAGCCCGCATCGAGAACTGGGAGATTCGATGCATGTAATGTATGATACTGTAACAACCTTACTCTCATGCTTTTCTTTCTTTTAGTAATAAAGCTTTAGATGTTAGATTCTAAAGGACTGGCTCAGCGTGGTTTGTGGATAAGATCTAGAGTGTAAATTGATCGGGACCTGTGGCTGGTTTCTTGAGAGCGGACAGAACTTGTTCAGGGAAGGTGAGATTGGGTTCTAAAACCCCTCACCTGTGTGTTAGGCCTGGGGCTGTTTGGGGCACAGAGAGAGCTGGGGTGTCAGAGTGGTTTGCTCATGAGGCTTCTGGCTGGCCAGGCTGGCAGCTGAAGTGCTCAGTGGGACTGGTTTGTGGCCATTTTGGGAAGGTCTCCAGTCTGGGGCTGTAAAGAGCCCCGAGTTTGAGCAATTCGCCCTGAGCGGACGCCCTCAGCTGTGCCCAGACCTGGCCCAGTCCGTCACACTCAGATCCTGGGGGACTAGGGGCTACAGAGGTATGCACACTTTCACATCAGTTTCCTCGCTAGAAGGGCAGCAGGAAGGGAAATATTTCCTTTGCCAGAGGTTGCTCTGATGTGTTTTCTGGAGTGGGATGTTAACACATAGAAAAGCCAGACTGGATCAGAAGAGGTCCAGCTATCCCCTCTTCCTGGCTCTGGCACTGGGCACTACCAGACCCTCCAGAAGAAGGCAGGGGGTTATGTGACGCTTCCCATAGTTCTTATGGAAATATCTTTTGGATAGGACTATGCATAGCTTGAATATGCTCCGTGCCAAACAGAGCAAATAACCTGCCATTCAAGAGCCTGTAACCCCTTCATGTGTATATCCTGTTTGTGCACATGGATCATTCCTGTGTGTGACATTAGAAACATGAAGTGGAGACCTGTTTGATTAGTTCTAGGGCTTCTAGTGAAAGCCATTCGTGGGGCTTAAGGAACTTAATGGCCCGGTGCTCAAGGCAACGATGGTTCTGTTTTTCCTGTAACCCTAAACTGTGGTTGGCCCTACACAGACATGTGACCCTGATGTTGGACTCCATCTTGAATTTGGTATTTTTCCAAAGGGGGAGGAGAATGGAACAAAAGATTCCCACCCTGGGGTGATTCTATTGAAGGGATGGGAAGCAGAGAATGGTTTTCTGCTGGCTTCTCAAACTGCCTCCCCACCCTGAGAGGATTCCTGGAAAAACCCGGGAAAGAAAAGAGCTGCAAGGAGAGGGGTGAGTAGCAGGGCTGGGCCCAGGTCAGAAGTATGATTTGTAACTATTTCTCTTAATGTATGTGGCTTAGCTGGAGGGTTTTGTTTGTTTTTGCTGAGTAACTTACTTTGCTCTGTCTGTTCTCACGTGCAATCATTTCAACCCCACTGCTAGACTTCATAAAACCACTTTTGTTTCTTATGGAGCCCCGTGTAAATAGCTGTTGCTTGGGGAGGGGCCCAGCTGTGCATCTCTCTCTTTCATTGATAAATTGAGGGCACTGAGAGCTTGAAATCTGCCCCCCTAAGCCGGCACATGGGGCATGAGCCCAGACCAGCCTGGCACTGAGCCAGCTGGGTGAGTCTCTCTCCCCCGTTTGTCTAGGCCCTGCCCGTGTCTCTCCCCTGCAGCCGTTGAGGGAGGGAGCGCAGATCCTGGCCAGATCTCAGGCCTGGGAGCTGCAGCGGCCTTCGGACAAGACTTCCATTACGGCCATCTTGGCTCTGCCAGGATGAGGCGAGTTGCAGCCATCTGGCCCAGGAGGTGGGGTCTGTGGGGCCGGACCACACCCCCTGGCCATGGAACCTGGGATTGAACCCCAAGAGGGACCCAAAAGCCATGGCTCCGTGTGGCTCTGATGTGGCGTGTCTGGGCACCAGCACTGTCGGGGTGTCCATACTGGGATGTTGGAGCTGTGGTGTAGCCACAGCCGGCGGGCGACTGGCTCTGCCAGCCCCGGGACACAGGCCAGCCTGAGGTGTGATCACAGAGTGGACATCCCCAAAGGGGGCTGATCTAGCACAACCCACCCACCCCAGACTCTTCTCCAGGGCTTTACCCGCAGTCCTGCCCTTGCCTGCTCTAGGGGGAATTTTCTAGCCTGTCTCCTCCAGGTTTTCCCCATGCCTGTCCCCCAGCGCCGGCTGCATCTCTGCCAGATGTGTCAGGCGGAGGGGGGGGGGCAGTGCAGCTGCAGTGCATTTCGCCCAGATGTGGAAGCGACACTTTGCAAAGACAAACGAAGTGGGGCCAATGCCGGGACTTAGCTGGCAGGGGAAGAAAGGCCATTCTGGTGCTGGTGGTGTCACCCTGTCATTATGAAAGGGAGCTCCCTGCCCCCCAGCTGAAGAGACTCCAGATCGGGGCGGTGGGAGCTGGGGGGGATCCTGCTTGGCCACTGGAACCCAAGCGGCTGCCTCTGGGAATCTCTTGGGCTTTCCACGTGCTGCCGGGGAGCGGAGGTTTTTTGGCTCCCGTTCAGCCTGCTCAGCAGCTGGGTGAGTGCCCTTAACACAAGCCCAGGCCAGGCCGAGTGCACCAGAGCCACACCAAAGCCAGGGCATGCGTGCCGCCACCAGCCGTGGGCAGGCAGCTTCCCTGGAGGAGGTTGTGGGAAGGCGGCTGGGGAGGGGGGGTGTCTCGTCCCGAGGGAGGCTACTCCTGTTAGTCCCCCAGGAGTCCCTCTGCCACAATGCCCTGGCTGGCCGCTGCCCTGCCCGGCTGTCGGGGCCCAGCCATGGTGCACAGGGGGCATCTCCCGGCATTGCTCTGGGGTGAGACCCTGAGGCCCAGAGAACCCCCCCAGGTGTCAGCAGGAGCTGGATGCGCTCAGCGCTGGAGGACCAGGCCCTTGCAGATCTCTTCAGCCTGGGGACATAAGAACATAAGAATGGCCATACTGGGTCAGACCAAAGGTCCATCGAGCCCAGCATCCCATCTGCCGACGGTGGCCAATGCCAGGTGCCCCAGAGAAGGAGAACAGAAGGCAATGATCAAGTGATTTATCTCCTGCCATCCATCTCCTGCCCTTGTTATGAAGGCTAGGGCACCATACTTTATCCCTGGCTAATAGCCATTTATGGACCTAACCTGCAAAAATTTATCAAGCTCTTTTTTAAACCCTAATAGAGTCCTGGCCTTCACAGCCTCCTCGGGCAAGGAGTTCCACAGGTTGACTGTGCGCTGTGTGAAGAAAAATTTCCTTTTATTAGTTTTGAACCTACTACCCATCAATTTCATTTGGTGTCCCCTAGTTCTTGTATTATGGGAAAAGGTAAATAATTTTTCTATAATCACTTTCTCCACACCATTCATGATTTTATATACCTCTATCATATCGCCCCTCAATCGCCTTTTTTCCAAACTGAAAAGTCCCAGTCTCTCTAGCCTCTCCCCATATGGGACCCTTTCCAAGCCCCTAATCATCTTAGTCGCCCTTTTCTGAACGTTTTCTAATGCCAATATATCTTTTTTGAGGTGAGGAGACCACATCTGCACGCAGTACTCGACATGTGGGCGTACCATAGTTTTATATAGGGGAAGTATGATATCTTTTGTCTTATTATCTATCCCTTTTTTAATAATTCCTAACATCCTATTTGCCTTACTAACTGCCGCTGCACACTGCGTGGATGTCTTCATAGAACTATCCACTATAACTCCAAGATCCCTTTCCTGATCTGTCGTAGCTAAATTTGACCCCATCATGTAGTACGTGTAATTTGGGTTATTTTTTCCAACATGCATTACCTTACACTTACCCACATTAAATTTCATTTGCCATTTTGCTGCCCAATCACTCAGTTTGCTGAGATCTTTTTGTAGTTCTTCACAATCCCTTTTGCTTTTGACTGTCCTGAACAACTTTGTGTCATCTGCAAACTTGGCCACCTCACTGCTTACCTCATTTTCTAGATCATTGATGAACAAGTTGAACAGGATTGGTCCCAGTACTGACCCCTGGGGAACACCACTAGTTACCCTCCTCCATTGTGAAAATTTACCATTTATTCCCACCCTTTGTTTTCTGTCTTTTAACCAATTCTTGATCCATGAAAGGACCTTTCCTCCTATCCCATGACCACCTAATTTACGTAAAAGCCTTTGGTGTGGGACCGTGTCAAAGGCTTTCTGGAAATCTAGGTATATTATATCCACTGGGTGCCCCTTGTCCGCATGTTTATTAACCCCTTCAAAGAATTCTAACAGATTAGTTAGACACGACTTCCCTCTGCAGAAACCATGCTGACTTTTGCCCAACAATTTGTGCTCTTCTATGTGCCTTGCAATTTTACTCTTTACTAGTGTTTCTACTAATTTGCCTGGTACTGATGTTAAACTTATCGGTCTATAATTGCCAGGATCTCCTCTAGAGCCTTTTTTAAATATTGGTGTTATATTGGCCATCTTCCAGTCATTTGGTACCAAAGTGGATTTAAAGGATAGGTTACAAACCACTGTTAATAACTCCGCAATTTCACATTTGAGTTCTTTCAGAACCCTTGGGTGAATGCCGTCTGGTCCCGGAGACTTGTTACTATTCAGCTTATCAATTAATTCCATAACCTCCTCTAATGTCACTTCAATCTGAGTGAGTTCCTCAGATTTGTCACCTAAAAAGGCTGGCTCAGATTTAGGAACCTCTGTAACAGCCTCAGCCGTGAAGACTGAAGCAAAGAAATCATTTAATCGCTCCGCAATGGCACTGTCTTCCTTGATCGCTCCTTTTATATCTTTATCATCCAAGGGCCCCACTGCTTTTTTAGCGGGCTTCCTGCTTCTAATGTATTTAAAAAACATTTTACTATCATTTTTTGAATTTTTGGCTAGCTGTTCCTCAAACTCTTTTTTGGCTTTTCTTACTACATTATGACACTTAATTTGGGAGTGTTTATGTTCCTTTCTATTTTCCTCACTAGGATTTGACTTCCACTTTTTAAAAGCTGCCCTTTTCTCTCTCACTGCCTTTTTAACATGGCTGTTTAGCCATGGTGGTTCTTTGTTAGGTCTCTTACTGTGTTTTTTTATTTGGGGTATACATTTAAGTTGGGCCTCTAGTATGGTGTCTTTAAACAGTTCCCATGCAGCTTCCAGGGATTTTAGTTTAATTACTCTCCCTTTTAGTTTCTGTTTAACTAGCTTCCTCATTTTAGTGTAATTCCCCTTTTTGAAATTAAATGCCAGAGTGTTTGACCGCTGCGGTGTTCTTCCCAACACAGGAATATTAAAAGTTATTATATTGTGGTCACTATTTCCAAGCGGTCCAGTAACAGTTACCTCTTGGACCAGATCCTGCGTTCCAGTCAAGACTAGGTCGAGAATCGACTCTCCCCTTGTGGGTTCCTGTACTAGCTGCTCCAAGAAGCAGTCATTTAAGGCATCAAGAAATTTAATCTCCGAATCCCGTCCTGAGGTGACATGCACCCAATCAATATGGGGATAATTGAAATCTCCTATTATTACTGTGTTTTTTATTTTGGTAGCCTCTCTAATCTCCCTTATCATTTCAGCATCACTATCACTGTCCTGGTTAGGTGGTCGGTAATATATTCCTAATGCCATATTCATATTAGAGGAATGAATTGTTATCCATAATGATTCTATGGAACATTTGGATTCCTTTAGGATTTTTACTTCATTTGATTCTATATTATCCTTCACATATAGTACCACTCCGCCACCCGCACGACCTGTTCTGTCTTTCCGATATAATTTATATCCCGGTATGATAGTGTCCCACTGATTGTCCTCATTCCACCATGTTTCTGAGATGCCTATTATGTCAACTTCCTCCTTTGATATGAGGTACTCCAGTTCACCCATCTTATTAGACAGACTCCTAGCATTAGTGTAAAAGCATGTTAGAAAACTACCACTATTTATATGTCCGCCTTTCTCAGACACATTGGATTTTTTTTATGCACGATTGTTTCACATCTGATCTTGCCCATATATTATTTCCCACGTTCCCTATCTGACTAACTTCTAGGGAATCCCTACCTATGGAGCCTCGTGTAAGAGAAGTCTCCGTCCGATCCAGGTGCTCCCCCGCACCAATCGGCTTTCCCCCACCTCTTAGTTTAAAAACTGCTCTACGACCTTTTTAATGTTTAATGCCAGCAGTCTGGATCCACCTCGATTTAGGTGGAGCCCATCATTCCTGTATAGGCTCCCCCTACCCCAAAAGTGTCCCCAGTTCCTAATAAATCTAAACCCCTCTTCCCTGCACCATCGTCTCATCCACGCATTGAGACTCTGAAGTTCTGCCTGTCTATCTGGCCCTGCGCGTGGAACTGGAAGCATTTCAGAGAATGCCACCAAAGATGTTCTGGATTTCAGTCTCTTTCCTAGTAACCTAAATTTGGCCTCCAGAACATCTCTTCTACCCTTCCCTATGTCATTGGTACCAACATGTACCACGACGACCGGCTCCTCCCCAGCACTGCCCATAAGTCTGTCTAGATGCCTCGAGAGATCCGCAACCTTCGCACCAGGCAGGCAAGTAACCATACGGTTCTCCCGGTCATCACAAACCCAACTATCTATATTTCTAATGATCGAATCCCCCACTACTAAAACCTGCTTCTTCCTAACAGCTGGAGCTCCCTCCCCCGGAGAAGTATCCTCGGCACGAGAGGATACAACATCACCCTCTGGAAGGAGGGTCCCAACTATGGGATGGTTTCCCTCTGCTCCCATTGACTGCTCTCCTTCCCTGAGCCTTTCATCCTCCGTAACAGCATCAGGACTGTCAGATTGGAGGTGGGACAGCCCTACTATGTCCCGGAAAGTCTCATCCACAAACACCTCTGCCTTCCTTAGCTCCTCCAGTTCAGCCACCCTGGCCTCCAAAGCACGCACTCGGTCTCTGAGGGCCAGGAGCTCCTTGCATCGAGCGCACACATACGCCACCCACCCACAGGGTAGGTAGTCATACATACTGCACTCGACACAATAAACAGGATAGCCCCCACTCTGCTGCTGGGCTTCTGCCTCCATTTCCTACTCTAATTATATATGAGGGTTAATTAAATGTTTCAGATAGAGGTTGTTATAAAGGATTTAGTTTAAGGGCAATAGAAGTCACTGGCTCCCCCCCCCCCCCCCAAACTCCCCTCTCAAAACTCCCTCCTGTTAGCACTCACCCTGGTCGCGAGCACCGGTCGCAAAGCTCCCTGGTCGCTTACCAGCAGGGTTTAAGTGCTCAGCCTCCCTGACAGCTCCTCCCTCTGCCTACAGCTCAGCCAATCAGCACACGGTGTTTCAATTCAAACCTAATCAGCTTCCAACTGCCTGCCTGCCTGAGCACACGGCCTTTCAAACAAACAAACAAACACACTCAGCTCAGCACTCCAAACAAACAAACAAACTCCAAACAAACACACACAAGCCGCAAACGGGGGAGCTGGGAACTGGACTGGGGCCTGGCATACAACAGGGGTCTCACAGGGCCATGGCGCTGGGCAGTATCCTCCCCCTACAGCCCGGCCCTGCCCAGCCAGCCAGCCTTGCTCTCCTTGGGCTGAGCGCCCCGTCAGTGAGCGCCCGGCTCTGGCTCAGTGCACGTGAGCCCTCAGCCCCTGCACCCTCCAGAGTCCTGGCCGCCATCCCTCTCGGAGGGTCTCCTGGCCTCCTCCATCTCTGCCAAGCACAAGGCTCCATGGTCTTCCCCACTGGGTCACCTGCCACCCACAGGGCCCCCTGTGCCAGCCGCACGCTGCGTAGGGAGCAAGCGGAGCCTCCGGTCTGCAGGGAGCTGTTGTGGAGGCGTGTCGGGGACCCCCCGATCCTGCCAAGATGAGACTCCGCCAGCCAGTAGAACAGGGGGGTTTATTGCTTCTCCGGGATACAGCCCAGCACAGACGGGATGTGGACATAAGGAGTCAGGCGCTGGCAGCCCTAGACCCCTTGGGGCAGGGGTCCACCGGCCCCTCAACTCCCAGCACTCCGCTTAGTCTCTTCCCTTCACGGTTTTCCAGCCAAAAACTGCCCAGCTCCCAGGCCCTGCCCCCCCAGCCAGGTGTTCGTCTCCCCCTCCCTTCCTTTGTCTCCCCTTGGGAAGAACCTTGTTATCTGCTCAGCCTGGGCCTAGGTGTCTGGGCCAATCCACATGTAGGTGAGTCAGTGGGAATCACACAGCCCAGCACCGGGGAACCCGGGTTACAGAGCAGACAGCCCCCACTACTTCACAGCTGTGCCCTGGGAGGGGCTGTGCCAAGCCGAGCCAAAGGGGGAAGGAAGGAGATGAAAGGAAGGGCAGGGTGGGGCGGGGAGGGGAAAGGAGCAGCTGGATTCATTTCTAGGGGTCCCTTCCTCCAATCCCGCCCCAACGGGCAGCATTCCGCCCATGCCAGTGGGCAGTTTGCCTGGACTCGCCGGCTCACGGCCCTGCCCGGCCACCTGGCATGGGAGCTGCCCCATGCTGACGTGTGCTGGGCTGGGGACTGGCTGGTCATGGCAGGCAACGGGGTTGCTGAGCGGAGATGCCAGGGGAGCCTTGTGTCAAGATCACAAGAGCGTAAATGCAGCCAGGCCAATGGTCCAGTGCCGCTCGGCCAGTGACCGGCGCTGGGCGCTGCCGCAGGACCAGGGCTCATCTCAAGTGATCCGCCTCGTCTGCCCGTCCCAGCCTCTGGCAGGCGCTTCCCCAACAAATCCGTGTGGGGTGTGAGTCTGAGAGGTCTGCTCTTCCCTGCCCTGCCTGTCCTGGGGCGCCACTCCTCCACGCTCTGGGGGGGACACCGCCCCTGAAAGTCCCATCCTCGGCCCCTCAGGAGGCTCTGATCCTGCCTTGGCCCAGGGGGCACGTTGGAAGAGCCTCAGGCTGGACTCTAATCCTGGTGCCTGCTGTCAGATCTGCCCCCCCGCCCTGCCACCATCAGCCTAAGGAGAAGGCCCCTCTGTGTCAGCTGGTCACCAGGGATAGGGATTGCTCCTCTGAACCCCCAGCTAGCAACGAGACCCATGGCTTCTCCGCCATGTCTGGGCCATGGCCTCCCTCGGCCGGGGAGGGGCGGGGGGGCACTGAGCATGCCCAGCTCTTTCAGTGCGCCGGCCTGGAACCGAGGCATGTCAGGCGCTAGCTCGGGCTGGGTGAGGGCCTTCTAGTGTCCGTCACAGGTCCCCAGTGGCGGGCGCGCCCCCGGCTGAACTGCAAAGCCGAGTCAGACAGCGGCAGCAGCAACCCCCTTTCTCTGGGCAATGGGGCTGCCTGGAGTGCCCCCTGACACTAAGCGTCGGTGCACGTCACCGTGACAGGAAGCCGAACCCCTGCGAGGGGGGTGTGTGGCTGGCTGTGGGAATGGCGCTCTCCCCATGTTGGGGGCCCCGCGCTTGCTCTGTGCTAGTCCTTCTGGTCATGTGGCCTTCCAGGTGGGCCACCCTTAATCTGCTCTTCCAGGGCCACAAAGTCCAGCGGGACCCCTGCCCAAATGCCGCCGACTCAGGCTCCGTGGGAGCCGCTATCCCCATGGCAGGCAGGGCGCCCGACCCCCCTGCTCCACCAGGCTGCAGCCCAGGGATGCTAGAACGACAACCCAGGCCCTCGGTCCCTGCCCTTGTTGGTGTTTGCCTGGGCTCCTTCATGCCCCACCCCACTGACGCTCCTCGCCTCCTCCCCGACTCTGCGCCCGGTGGCTACTTCAGTCCCCTCCCCGCCTCCTGCCCCACTCCCGGCTCCAGAGCAGGCTGTGGGGGAGACCGGGTGACCTCCCAGGCTCTCCATACCCGACAGGGCTGATGTGGGGAGCGCACCCCATCGCGTGAACCATACTGGGATGGGTCCGGGCGACTCTCCATCTCAAAGTGGTACCAATGCAGCCAAGGGGTGCCCCCGCCAGCCCCGCGCCACGGGGGCCGGGCAGCTGGAGGCTGGCCCAGCTGGAAAGCCGGCCGAGGGAACTCGGTGGCGTTTCCTTAGCGGCTGGCCTGGCGCCATCGTCCAAGCCGCGAACCGAGCCGGCCCTGGCTGCGCCTCCACGCCGCGGCTGGAAGGCAAAGGCAGCCCAGGTCAGAGTGGAAGCGAGGTACGAAATCGGAACGCCGCAGTTCCCCACCGGCACCGCCGAGGGGTGTGGCGGAGCCGCCCTGCCAGGCAGCTGCAGAGCCGGCCCGATGCTGCTTTGAGAAGCTCTGCCCTGGGGACTTTTGGGCGCTGCAGCAGGTGGGAGCAGAGTGTTCCCTGCCGGCTGGGAGTGAGGCAGCTCTGCACCCAGCAGGCACGTAAACTGGGCCTCTTTGGGCCCACGCAGGGGAAGATAAAAGCAGCTGTTTTAGGGAGTAGAACAGGGCACCGCGCCTGCTCTTGATCACCCACAAAACCTGGCTGGGTCCCAGCGATCCAGGGAGAAAAGCAGATACGGGGCGTGTGTTGGTCACGCTCCTGTTGCTCTGGGGTTAAGGAAGACGAAACCTGCCCAGCCCCGTGTAAATGCTGCAGTGGAGTCACTCCGGATTTACACTGGAGTAAGGCTGGGAAGAGTCCTGCTGCTCCGAGTTGTTTAGACGACCCTCCCCCCCCCTCCCGCAGGGCTGGAGCAGCTCCCTGCCTGTGGCCTTGTACAATGGCCCCCGCCCCCCACCGGCAGTGCTATGATCTGCGGGGCCTGGCTGGATTTCCTCTGCGCTGGCCCCGGTGGGGAGCCTGGCTCTGGAGGGCTGTCCGCCTGCTGGCACCGGGGCAGTGGGAAGGCAGTGGCAAGGATGGGGGTCGCCCCACAGCGTCTCTTTGGAAGGGGGCGAGCCGGCTCGCTCCTGGCAGGGTTGTGCTTGCTGGGTTTTGGGGGGCACGTTCGTTCTGGTTTCTAGAGCCCGTCCTGGGGGCTCTTGCCTCCGGGGAGCCCGGCTGGGCTGCGAGGCCTGGAAGAGGCGTTGGCTGGCACATCCCCTCCGCCCCAGGACTCGTGTCTGGGTGCGAATGAACAGCCCGAACGGAGAGTTTCTCGAGCAGGGAGCCGACAGCGGAGGAGGGGGCTGCGCGCCCCGGCGGTGGGGACCCGCGGGGCGGGGAAACCTCCCGCGTGCTGGGAGAGGAATCCCCCCCTCTCCTCTCCCTGGCGGAGCCATGGTGCTCGGGCGCGATGGGGCGTGTGCTGCTGGCCTACATGCCTGTGGTGCCTCTAGCCCCCCCGGGCGCGTGTTAATGGGCCGGGAGGGCAGGCCCCATCGCGCCCGGTGCCCCGGCATGCGGCTCCCTCCCACGGCTGCGAGCCAGCTGGAGAACAGCCCGGGCCGGGAGGCTCTTGAGAGGAAGAGGCTGGAGCCGGCTGCGGAGGAGGGTCTGCCGGGCCGTGGCTCTCCTGCTGCGCCTGGATCAGCCAGAGGGGGCGCTGCAAAGCAAGGGCCGGATGGTGCTGACTGCAGTGGGTCACGCAGGGGTTCCCCCCCCCCCCCCGCCAACCTGGGGGGCAGAGCGTGGGCCTGACCCTGGGGCTCCCGTGGGGGAGGGGCAGAGCCCCGGCTGGGCACTGGGCCCCCTTCCTGCTTCCAGCCCACAGGCCCTGCACAGCGGGGATGTGGGGCGCACACCTTGCCGGCTGCCCTGGGTCTGCCATGGTCACAGGGCAGCAAGGGGTGGGCTGGGGATTTTGGGAGTGCCCCCTCCTACCTATTCCTTCTCCTCCTGCAGCCGCAGGGCCCAGCCCTGGGGCTCGAGGTTCTGTGGCCAGGATCTGCCTTCGCTTGATGCCCCATCCTAACAGCTGCTCTTCCTGCCCCTAGGCAAGAGACCCGGGAGGCCTGGGGCTGGCCTGAAGCCTCACGTCCCTGGGCCTTGCTGAAATCCACGGGGTGCTTTCTGTGGGCTGTGGCAGGCCCCGTTGGGAGAGAGTCCTTTGAAAGCCCTCTGCAAAAGCCCTGACTCCAGGAGCTGGGGCTTGACAGACTGCCCTGAGCAGCGGGGGAGCAGTGACTCAGGGGTACCCCCTCTCTTCACCCATAAGGTGCGGGGGGTTCTCGGGACCTGTTAGAACCAGTGCCCTAATGGGGTAAAACCTCACCCTGGTTTATCCGTCACTCAGAGCAAGCGGCTGGGCAGGGGCGTTTCCCTTGCGGGGCAACGTGGTTGTGGCCAGTCTGCGCCAGGGATCTCGAGAGCTAAAAGCCAGGGCCTGGGACAAATCCTTCTGGGAGGCCTGGTCCCGAGTCTCACTTCCTAGCAGGGCTGGCCAGGGTGCACTAAGCGCCTCTCAGGAGGCAGCTCTGAATTCCCTGGTGCCCACGAACCCTCCTAAGAACATGAGAGCGGCCAGACTGGGTCAGACCAAAGGCCCATCCAGCTCCGTGTCCTGTCTGCCCACAGCGGCCAATGCCAGCTGTCCCAGAGGGAGGGGACACAACAGGTAATCCTCAGGTGATCCCTCTCGTATCACCATTTTCCAGAGAAACTGAGGCTAGGAACACCCTCCCTACCCAGCCTGGCTAGTAGCCATTGATGGACCTAACCTCCATGAATCTATCTAGCTCTTTTTTGAACCCTGTGAAAGTCCTAGCCTTCACCACATCCTCTGGCGAGGAGTTCCACAGGTCAACTGTGCACTGAGTGAAGAAAAACTTCCTTTGGTTTGTTTTAAACCTGCTTCCCATTAATTTCATTGGGTGACCCCCTCGCTCTTATATTGTGAGAACAAGTCAATAACTTTTCCTTATTCACTTTTCCCATGCCAGGCATAATTTTATAGCCCTCGCTCCAATCCCCCTTTCATCTCCCCTTTTCTAAGCTGCACAGTCCCAGTCTTTTTAATCTCTCTTCATATGGGCCCTGTTCCAAACCCCTCATAATCCTCTTGCTGGCCCTGGAGCCCACCCCACCCCCTCTTCTGCCCCATTTCTCCTCCACGTGCCTGGGTATTTCTGCGAAGGGGCACTGCTCCTGCCGCCATGTCGAAATGGAGCGGTGGCAACAGTGCCAGTGAGCTGGGCTATGGACTGCGCTGGGACGTGCAAGCCAGAGGCCTCCTGGGGCCAGCTAAGCTGAGAGTCCCAGGTGACGGTTCCATCTCCTCCAGCCTGGAGCGCAGCTCCGATGGGCTGTGAGCAGGCGGGCTGTGGCCAGACGTTCGGTGACAGCTGTGGCAAACAGCAAGGGAGTGTGTTCAAACCAGGGCCAAGTCTAGTGACAACGTTGCTGCTCCCTGGCATATGGGCCTGTGCGCTGTTTGGGGCCAGCTCTGCTCCCAGGTCAGAGTCTAGAGGGTAGCTGAAGAAGTGATGGCAGGTCAGTGCTGTGGCTGGCTGGCTGGCATCTGCTCAATTCCCCCTGTGCTGGGTGCTTCCTGGGGCTGGCTGGCATTTTGGGGAGGGCCTCAGACCACGGCCTGGTGCCTGCGAGCTCGGTGCTTTGGAAGTGCCCCAGCCTGTGATTGTGGGGGCCGGGGGTAGTTGTGTGGGACTGAGGGATGTAGCTGGGGTCCCGCTGCACCTCCCCAGAGACCACATCAAGGAGAAGGCTGGGGAGCCGCAGGCAACGTGGCCCCAGCAGTTGCAGCCCGTAAGTGCTGCTGGATTAGTAGCTGGGTGTTAATGAGCCGGTGGAGGGGAGAACCAATTACTGTCTGAGGCAGGCAGCCCAGCGAGATCACACACGCCAAACCAAACAGCCCCTTGGAGTCTGGCACCAGGCGCCGAGTACAAAGGGCCGAGGTGTGATTGATGTACGGTAAGCGGCTGCCCTGCCTGCCCCGAGACGCAGGGGCTGACCAGCTAGGAGTCACCATGCTGCTGGTGATGATGTAGAGATGGGAGGGGGAAGTGTCCTGCATTTCTATGCAGCATTGTACTGGGCAGAGGGGTTCCCAGCCCTGCGGGTCCCCATCAGTGTTCTCTGGAAGCTGAGCGTGTGGGCAGCCACCCAGGAGAGATTCAAATGCCGCCCAGCTGGTTAGCAGAGTGCCCAGAGCTGGCAGCCTGTGTTTCTCCTGGTGGTGCACATGCACACATGCCTTGGTGCAGGGAACAAAATTTATTCCAGGCATGGATGGGAACAGTTAGGGGCCATTAGCACGGTGCCCAGCATGCTCACCACCAGCCGCATGTGGCTATTTGTCCAGTTGAGTGTGGCTAGTTTGCTTCAGAACTGGTTGGACACCAGTGAATTAGAGAGCACGTTGGTCCTCATTCACGCTCTAAGGCTAAGACCCCCTGGGGGATTAGAAGAGGCGCCTCAGGGGAGCTGGAGGGCCCAGGTGACTGGGCACGAGGGGCAAGAGAACAGGGCAGCTGGGAACCAGCCCCACAGTAGAGGGCAGATGGCAGTTGCAGGTGGGGGGAGCGGCACAGGGCAGCTTTCTGCTCCTGGCGGAGGTGGCTCTGCGAGACGTGGGAGCAAATCTCTTTGCAGTGGCACAGACTTGGCCTGTGTGAAGAATCCTTCCCTGTAGGTGTCCAGGAGCGAGCCCCAGAGTCCTAGGCAAACCCAGCCCAGCCCCCCAGTCCGGCCTCTCTGCTTCCTTCCTTCCTGCGGGAATCGGGGTGCCCCCTGTGGCCGCTGCACACTCCTGGCCAGCCGGTGTGTTTCCTCGGAGGTGGCTGCATTCCCGTGGCGGGGGATGGCCACCTGTCTGCACCGAGCAAGTGGGCACCATGCTAAGTACCTGCCCCTGGGCGGATTTGAACCTGTCGGAGCCTCTACAGCAGCCATGGCCAACCCATGGCCCACATGCGGCTCTTCGCCCCCCAGGGTGCAGCTCGTGAAACCTCCTGCGCGCCCATGCCCCTGAAAATGGTCCTCTCCTCCCGGCTCCCTGTGCTCACTAGGGCAGGGTAGCTGCTGGGCGTGGCTGATGTGGCCAAAAAGCCTCCAAATGCATTTTTTTAAAGGGGCAGTCCCTTTTTTTTTTTTTTTTTTTGCTTGACAATTTTGTCCTTGCTCTTTGCACTAGATCCACTAGATCCACTGATATCTTGGCTCTTTGCTTGGAATGGGTTGGCCACCCCTGCTCTACAGCGTGAGCTAGATAGCCAGCTGGCTCCCAGTGTGGGCTGCAGGACTTCCTTGTTCTTATCGCTTGCTGTATGTGGTCGAGGTGCCACCACGTGGGCAGTGAATCGCACTAGGTGTGTGGGTTACACTGACACACAGCAACCCCCGCGATCAGGAGCATGTCTCTGCAGGGGCTGGGTAGCTTTTCTGTCCCTTCTGTTGCCCCTGGCTTGGCCCTGTTTCTTGTTTCTGGCTCTACGCTCCTAAGGCAGGGGCCAAGCTCCCCCCATGAGGCAGAGCTCTGATCTTGTGTGAGACTTCTGCAAGCTCTGGCACACGTTACCACCGAGCAGTCACAGGTCCAGTCACAGCCAGGTGGGAGTTGCCATGTGTTCTGGGGCTTCCCCCTCCCATCCAGCTGGAGCGGGTTGTCCCAGCTGCTGGCCGGCCCACGGAGGAGCCGAGTGTGGTTTGCGCTGGATGCCTGGGCTGGACACTGCGCTGCTGTCCATAGCCCTTGCTGAGTCACAGTCGCTGAGAGGCTGGGCAAGGGTGCCCCGGGTGCCAGGCCACTCGAATGCCGGGCAAGTGGGTGAATGTGAAGAGGGTTGGGGAAGTGCAGGGCTGCCCCGGCCCCCTCTAGCCTGGTCACAGGGGTGCAGACCTGCCTCTGCCCTGGGGGTGTCCTGCCTTTCCCAAGCGCCCCCTTCACATTACTGGGATTTAAAAGGAGCACGCAGATCACTGTTGCACCCACTGGTGTGTGCTTGTCCCACATTCTGGGCCAGGTGAGGCGTCTGATGAATGCTGAGGCTGTGTCTGCGTCCCATGCACTTGTCTCGTTTTAGTGTGAAGTTGTGGCCATGGGCTCTGGGCTTGTCTTTAAATGTTCCCTGTCTGGAAGGCAGCAGGAGGCCTCGCCCACCTAGCGGGAGGGGCGCTCAAGGCTGCCAGGAAACACCTGAGGGATGCGGCTGGGAACCTGCCGACCAGCAGGGACCCCAGGGCTGCCTGCCTAGTGGGACATGGACAGGCCACTTGATCATGTGACCAGCCCCAGCGTGGGAGGATCCAGCACTCAGTGACTGCCCGCCGCATGGGCCGGGGGTAAAAGGATCCTGGGGGTTTCTCCACCTTTGTCTGCCCTCCTGCTCTTGGCTCCAGGCGCATCCTTGCTAAGGAGAGGGCCAGGAAGGGCTGGCTGACCCAGCCTGACCCAGGACGTGCTCCAGAGACTTTTCAGCAGGTAGCCTGGTCCATCTCCGCTAAGAGCCTGCATCAAGCACTTGGGGACCAATGTGTGGGATGTGCTTTCCTCAGCCCACCGCCTCTCAGCCTTTTCTTCCCATTATTAATAAACCCTGCGCTGGCAGAGGCGAAAGGACGGGCCCAGAGAGCTCTTTTGGGTAAGAGCCAAGGTACAAATGGCCCTGGGACTGGATGGGGCTGGTCCTTTGGGACTGGAAGAACCTGTTGGGAGGTGGGGGGATGGGTTATAACCTCTCCCCTGTATAAGGTGGGGCTGGGTGGGACACAGGGAACGCTGGGTTGTCTGACGGGAGGTGGGGGGATGGGTTATAACCTCTCACCTGTGTAAGGTGGGGCTGGGGGGGCACAGGGAGCACTGGGGTGTCTGAGGGGAGGTGGGGGGATGGGTTATAACCTCTCCCCTGTGTAAGGTGGGGTGGGGTGGGGCACAGGGAGTGCTGGGGTGTGTGAGGGGAGGTGGGGGGATGGGTTATAACCTCTCCCCTGTGTAAGGGGGAGCGGGGTGGGGCACAGGGAGCACTGGGATGTCTGAGGGGATTTGCGTGTGAGGGTTCTTGCTGGCCAGAGAGGCAGCTGGAGTGCTCAGTGCAGCTGGTTTGGTGCCTTATGTGGGGGACACCCAGTCTGGGGCTGTAAGTAGCCCCGGCCCTGAGCAATGCAGCTGGATCTGACCCTCTCCTGGTGCCCCAGGCCCGTGGTATATTACAGCAGACAGCCACAGGGGCTCTCGTGGGCTGGAGCCGGTGCCCAGTGCCCTTTATCCCCCTAGCACATATAGCCTGGGCGGGGGCGGGGCCGGAGGCGGCCTCCATGGCTGTGCTGGGTCCGACGTCAGCTTCACCACAGCCTGGGCCCTGCTGCCCCTGCTCAGGCTGCCCCGCGGAGGCCGGATCCTGAGCGCCCCGGCCCCCCTGGAGTGTGGGCCCAGGGTGCTCAGGGAGCACAGAGCCAATGGGCGATGGAGGTTACGGTGCTCGAAGCAGCACCCCTGTTTCTAGGGGGTCTCTCCTGCCTTCCCACAGCAGCATAAGCACCCTGGGAATCCAGGGGGATTCAGCATGGAGGGGGCTGCCCCCCCATTCCACCCCTCCCAACTCCCTGCCCCACCCGGCACTGAAGCCCTGCAGGGCGCCGTCTGCAAGCCACTTTTATTCACAATAATAAAATAACTTACCGTGCCCCAGCCGGGGCCCCAGGCACACGCGGCGCTGCCACGAGGCGCGGGGGCCCCTCCTCTGAGAAACGCTGGGTCAATGTCCCTCCAGAGCTCGCTCCTGCAGGGCTCCCCAAGTCCCCTCTAGGGCAGCGGGGCGCGCCTGGCGCTGGCTCCCGCAGGGGAGCTACCCTGGATGGAGCCGGGCGGGCAGGCGGGTGAACCAGGAGACCGACGGGGTCTCTGGCCCCCTGCGGGTCTCTGCGCGTGTCCCCACGGGGGAGTTTTGGCCGGAGCCATGTGTGGCCAGATCCTGTCCACGCTTGGTGGCCCGTGGGCGGGCTGATGCTGCCACAGAAGAGGGACTGTGCAGAGCTGGGAAATGGCCCTCCCCCGTCCCAGCCCGCCCTACCACAGAGCGGCCCTGCTGTGTCCGGGGAGGAGCGGGGGTCAGCGGTGGCCTTTGCCCACGGCCGGGATCTGGGGCACCTGGCGGGGACAGGCCCCACGGCGCCGACAGAGTGGAAGGGGCGAGGTGATGCCAGCCGTGCGGGGGCTGCATCCCGCGGGCCCGGAGCAGCCGGGGCTGTCTGTCCCGTGGCGCCCTCGCCCAGCCCCCCTCACTTGCAGACGCTCACCCACTCGCTGAGCCGGCACTGCTCGCAGGCCACGAAGCAGCACCAGTGGAAGCGGCAGTGGCAGCGCTCGCTGCGGGTCTGGCGCAGCACGTTGTGGCCCCGCCCGCAGCAGAGGCTCTCGCAGCCACCCATGCCTGGGCTGCTCTTGCTGCACCGCCGGCCCCGCGTGCCCCAGGAGTCCAGCGCCGGCTCCCGCTCGCAGAAGTCGGGCGATTTCTCGAAGTAGACCAGGCTGCCGAGGCCGGCTCGGCGCCGGGGCCGCCCGGGGCCTGGCTCCAGCTGGCCCGTGTTGCGGTTGTGGGGCCGGATGAGCGTGGCCCCCCAGAAGCGCTCCTTGAGCACGGCGCCCACCAGGCGGAACTCGGGTGTCACCTGCCAGCACGTCTTCAGCTGGCAGCTCCCGGAGGTGCCGTGGCACTTGCACTTCTGCCGCATGTTCTCCAGCACCACCTGCGGGGACATGGCTGCGTTAAGCCCAGCCTGAGCGCCCCCCCCGCCCCCGCTACAGCTGCACAGGGAACAGCCCAGCCCCCACGGCTACTGCCAGGAGCACTTGGCACAGCCATGTGCTGCGGCTCCCGCTGGGTTACCGGCCGAGGGCGAAGGCAAACGGGCCAGCAGGCGCGTGGGCCTGGGCTTTGGGGAAGAGGGCTGCTGGCACCGGAATGCTGGAGCTGGGCACCCGCGGACGCTACGTGTAACTGCCACCGGGCAGATCTGAACCTAGGACATCTTAGGAGCTTAGTACAGGAGCCGCTACCCTCTGAGCTAAAAGCCGGCTGGCTCCCAGCCCATGCTGTAGAGGTCTCTAGTTCTTAGCTGTTGCTGTGGTCTAGGTGCCACTGCAGGGGGCAGTGAACCACACTCGGTGTGCAGGTTACACACCCGCCCAGCTTGGATCCAGCCCAGGGGTCCCCCCCCCCGCCGCAGGCAGCTGCTCCTGTGACGCAAGCCGGCTTTGATCTGGCTGGGCCCCCCCACCCCGAGCTCTGATCCGCCTGCAGCCCCTTGGCGGCGCCAGGCCGCCCAGCTGTGAAATGGGGCCATTCACTCCCGGGAGGGCTGTGCAGGGGGAAGCCAGGGCAGCGTGGGGAGGGCCGGGAGCAGCTGCAGAACAAAGGCCCCACCACGGAGAGAGGCTGGCGCCCCCAGGCCATTGGGCAGCTGCGGGCCGTGGGACACACCCGGCTCTGCCCCGCGCTCTCGGCAGCCCAGGGTGGACACAAGGCCGAGGGGCGGCAGGGCAGCTCAGAGCAGGGGTCTCCAGCCTTTTTAAGCACAAGAATCACTTTTTGAATGTACGTGCAATCCAGGCTCTACCTCACACCCAAATCCCCTGGCCCCGCCTCCTTCCCGCCCCTTCCCCTTGGCCCCGCCCCTGTTCACGCCGTCCCCCCCTCCCTCCAGGCTGGGGCAGCGGGTTGGGGCACAGGCTCTGGTCTTGAGCTAAGGGATTTGGAGTGAAAGAGCGGCTCTGAGCTGAGCTTGGGGCAGCGAGTTGGGGTGCAGGCTCTGTGACGTAGTGGGGATGTCTGCTCTGTAACCAGGGTTCCCCCACGCTGTGAGGTGGGATTCCCACTGACTCACCCACATGTGCATTGGCCCAGACACCTCGTCCCAGGCTGAGCAGATAACAAGGCTCTTCCCAGGGGGGAGACAAAGGAAGGGAGGCAGGAGACGGGACACCTGGCTGGGGGGCAGGGCCTGGGGCTGGGCAGTTTTTGGCTGGAAAACCATGAAGAGAAGAGACTAAACTGAGTACTGGGGGTTGAGGGGCTGGGGGACCCCTCCCCCAAGGGGTCTGAGGCATCCTGGCCCTGACTCCTGTAGCCCCATCACGTCTGTGCTGGGCTGTATCCGGGAGAAGCAATAAACCCCCCCTGTTCTACTGGCTGGCGGAGTCTCATCTTGCTGAGGATGGGGGTGCAGGATTGGGGGGGGTCCCCCACGCACTGCCACAGGCTCTGTAAGGGAGACTGGATCCAGGGGGCTCAGGGCTAGGGCGAGGTTTGGGGTGCAGGAGGGGGGGTTCATGACTGGGTCAGGGGTTCAGCGCTGGCTCCAGCTGGGCCCTGGTTATCTCAGGTGGCTCCTGGGGGGGTGGTGCAGTGGGGCTAAGGCTCACCCCTGCCCTGGCCTGGCCTGGCCTGGCCCTGCACCACTCCCAGAAGCAGCCAGCAAACTCCACTGCAAGTCTTGTTGTGCCCCCCTTCCATTCTGTGGAGATAGGATACAGGGTGGAAGAAGGGACACCTTGATATCACTGCCCCTCCTTTCCCTTCCCCACTTTGCCCAGCAAGCAGGAGGCTCCTGCGGGAAGGCAGCTCTAAGGCAAAGGGCAGGAGGTGCGCAGCAGTGGGGAGATATATCTATCTCATAGAGCTGGAAGGGACCTTGAGCGGTCATCAAGTCGAGTCCAGTCCCCTGCCCTCACGGCAGGACCAAGCACCATCCCTGACAGATGATTTACCCCAGATCCCTAAATGGCCCCTCAAGGATTGAACTCACACCCCTGGGTTTAGCAGGTCAATGCTCAAACCACTGAGCTTGCCCTCCCCGCTGTAACTTGGCTCCTCCTGCTCCAAAAGCAGAGGTGGCCCCTCTTGTGCAAGCTAAAGGAAAATCTCCCCGAGCTGTTTGCTGTATAGGTCATAGGACGCACTTTTGAGCATTTTGGATTACAGTCAGTAGAGGGCAGCAGCCTCTCTGGCCCACAAACAGGGCAAGAGAGACCCAGCCAGCCACTACAATACAACACACACACACAGGGGCTTGTACTTCCACCATGTTTACAACAGAGCCATGAGGGTTTTAGGCAAAGGAGCAAAAAAGCAAAATCCCCCCAGATCCCCCTTTGCCACGGGGGCCGGGCAGCCACAGGGGGTTGCACTGAGTCCCTTGCCCATTCTGGCAAAACAAGTTGGCTCCTGGAGCCCCTCTGGCCCGGGGGGGGGGCGGGGGGGCTGACTCTCGGGGGAGGGGCAGACCCCTGGCTGGTGTGAAGATGGCACTTGATGGCCCCTCCCTGGCCTGTGGTCCTGAGCCAGCCCCGTACTTCCTGCAGCAGGGGTGGGGAACCTTAGGCCCAGGGATCAGATGAGGGATCCTGCCCCCCAGCATTGGGGAGCCCCCGCTGACGCTCCAGCCCCACTGCCCCCTGCCAGACTGATTTTTCTGTGGGTCAGCGACCCCCAAACTCCAAACGTTCCCCACCCCAGTCCTAAGGAGCGGAGGCTGGCCGGCCCTGACTCATGCTGGCTGAGTGGCTGGTGCCGTGCTGGGTGCAGGTGGGTTATTTGGCTGGTGCCGGGTGCAGGTGGGTGCTGCTGGCACAAGTGGGTGGTTTCACTGGCGCCGTGCTGGATGCAGGTGGGTGGTTAGGCTGGTGCCGTGCCGGGTGCAGGTGGGTGGTTAGTCTGGCGCCGTGCCGGGTGCAGGTGGGGGCTACTGATGCCGGGTGCAGGTGGGTACTGCTGGCATGGGTGGGTGATTAGGGTGGTGCCGTGCCGGGTGCAGGTGGGTGGTTAGTCTGGTGCCGTGCCAGTTGCAGGTGGGAGCTGCTGATGCCGGGTGCAGGTGGGTGGTTAGTCTGGTGCCATGCGGGTGCAGGTGGGGGCTGCTGATGCCGGGTGCAGGTGGGTACTGCTGGCATGGGTGGGTGAATAGGCTGGTGCCATGCCGGGTGCAGGTGGGGGCTGCTGATGCTGGGTGCAGGTGGGTGCTGCTGGAGCAGGTTGGTGGTTTGGCTGGCGCCGTGCCGGGTGCAGGTGGGTGCTGCTGGAGCAGGTGGGTGGTTTGGCTGGCGCCGTGCTGGGTGCAGGTGGGTGGTTAGGCTGGTGCCGTGCCGGGTGCAGGTGGGTGGTTAGTCTGGCGCCGTGCCGGGTGCAGGTGTGGGCTGCTGATGCCAGGTGCAGGTGGGTGTGACGTAGTGTGGGTACCTTGCTGGTTGCTATGCTGGGCAGTGGGTTGTCAGTGACCTCCACTGGCTGCTGTCTGCAGCACGGCCCAGCAGGGCAGGGGATGAGTCATTATGCAAGGGTCTCTCAACTTGTCCGACCAGTTACTTCCCAGGGAGAGAAACAAAGGAAGGGGGCAAGGCCAGGCCTGGCAAGGGGGGCAGGGCTAGAAGAGAGGGGCAGTTTCTGTCTGGGATCATGGAGGAGACAACCTAGGGAAAGGGGCTGGAATTTAGGAGCCCAGTCTCCCCCATCTCAAGGGGGGCTGAGGCATCCGAGGCCTGCCCTGTAACCAGATTACATCTATGCTGTGCTGTATCCTGGAGGAGCAATAAACTCCCTCTATTCTACTGGCTGGTGGAGTCTGTCCGTGCCATTACGCGGGGCGCGGGGGGGCCAGGAATCGGGGGACCCCAACGCACCACCACAGTGGGTACTGCTGGCATGGGTAGGTGATTAGGCTGGTGCCGTGCCGGGTGCAGGTGGGTGGTTTGGCTGGTGCCATGCCGCGTGCAGGTGGGTATTGCTGATGCTGGGTGCAGGTGGGTATTGCTGATGCTGGGTGCAGGTGGGTGCTGCTGGAGCAGGTGGGCGGTTTGGCTGGCGCTGTGCCAGGTGAAGGTGGGTGGTTTGGCTGGCGCTGTGCTGGGTGCAGGTGGGTGCTGCTGCAGCGGGTGGGTGGTTTGGCTTGCACCGTGCTGGGTGCAGGTGGGTGCTGCTGGAGCGGGTGGGTGGTTTGGCTGGCGCCGTGCCGGGTGCAGGTGGGTGCTGCTGGAGCAGGTGGGCGTTTTGGCTGGTGCTGTGCCGGGTGCAGGTGGGTAGTTTGGCTGGCGCCATGCCGGGTGCAGGTGGGTGGTTTGGCTGGTGCCATGCCGTGTGCAGGTAGGTACTGCTGATGCTGGGTGCAGGTGGGTGCTGCTGGAGCGGGTGGGTGGTTTGGCTGGCGCTGTGCCGGGTGCAGGTGGGTGCTGCTGGAGCGGGTGGGTGGTTTGGCTGGCGCCGTGCTGGGTGCAGGTGGGTGGTTTGGCTGGTGCCATGCCGCGTGCAGGTAGGTACTGCTGATGCTGGGTGCAGGTGGGTGCTGCTGGAGCGGGTGCGTGGTTTGGCTGGCGCCGTGCCGGGTGCAGGTGGGTGGTTAGGCTGGTGCCGTGTCTGGTGCTGCTGGCGCAGGTGGCTCTGGAGGTGGTTAGTCCAGGTCCCCATGCAGGCCCCTGGGATCTGCATGGTGGCTCTGACCTGTACTTGCAGGTGGGGTGGGTGCCGCAGGCGGTTGCTGCAGGGTGGGCGGGCAGGGCAGGTGTCTGTGGCCGTGGCTGGGAGCTGGTGGTTTGTGGGGACTCGGGCTGGGAGGGGATGTGTTTGACGTGGGGGCAGGGCCTGCGTGGGTGGGAGAGCCGTGGCCAAAGGCCTGCTGGAAGCCAGAGCGTTCCCTTGGAACAGGCATCTGCTGCCGCGAGCCAGGTGAGGGGAGCTCTGGGTGGCCTGTCCCGCCTTGGCCCAGCCCAGCCCAGCCCTCTAAACCCTCCGGAGCACAGGCTGGCGCCCCCGCCATGCGGTAACATTACCCCAGATTACAGAGCACGAAGCGCTGGGAGGCACTCGCCCCTCTGCGGCGCTTGGGCTTTCCTGCATGCGGGCAGGGCCCCTACCCCGAGCTGGTACCGCCTGGGGTGGCTGCAAGGGGCAGGCCCCCTCTGGGCAGCGGAAGGCCCTTTGGGGAACTGCAGCGTGGAGGGGGGGCCAGGGAGGCCTTGGTTCAGCCAAGCGCCTGAGGCTTCTCCAAACCCAACTCTCCGAGCATCCTGGGTCAAATTCACCCCCGCTGTGCCCCGTGGGGCCACACCCGGGTCCCCCCCAGCCGCCCCTCCCCACTGCATGCCCAGGAACGTGTGGGCACAAAACTCCCTCTCCCGGGAGCAGCCACGTGCTTGCGGCTTCTGCGGCTGCCCCCCATGGCCCCAGCGCCGTGGAACGAGAATCCTGCCCACGCACCCTCTCCAGGGCACCGCGACCCGCCTGCTTGGCACAGGCTCAGCTCCCTGCACAGGGTCACCGCTCGCCAGGGGCCTGGCCCCAGCCACCCGAGACACCCCCTGGCCCTGCAGTTCCTGCCCGCGCGGCTGCGAAACAGTCCGCCACTGGGGCGGGGCAGAAAGGACAGAGCACAGGTCCTGGGAAACCGGCCCCTGGGCCTTTGGGAATGGACCCCGTTGGTCTTAGCTGTGCCTGGTGTGGGGCGGGGAGGGGCGGATGCCCTCAGGCCTCCGAGCAAGAGCTGCTCCATCGCAGCAGGGACAGGAGGCGGGCTCAGAGCCTCTGTCTCCTCCCGCGTTTGCAGCCCGTCCGCGAGGGCTAGAAATCCTGGGGAAGGGATGGAGCCTCCTGCTCCCCATGAGCTCCTGGTTCTCCGCTCCCTCCCGGGGCTGCGGGGCCAGCGCAGCGAGGGGCTGGCCCGATTGTGCTGGGCGGCGGAGGGGCCCTGCCTCTGTGGCGTGAGCTCCCAGCTGGGCGCCCTGGAGTCAGCTGCTGGAATTCCCCTGCCTGGGAGCTACAGTGACTGGCTGGTTTACTCTGCCCTCCCCCAGCTCGGGCCCCTGCCTGGCCCTGGGGATTCCCCGCGTGGCTCCACGCCCAGGGTGCATCAGTGTATCCTGCCACCCCACCCCCCTGTTCTGTTCCTCGCCGTGTGTGCTGGGGCCGCTTAGCCCTGGCTCCCTCAGTCAGGGCCCTGGATGCGGAAGGGTTCGGCTGCAGCCAGCACCAGGTTTCTCCTGGCTAGCAGGGCCCCTGGCACGGGCATGGGGTGTGACACTGCAGGCGGCACCTGGCTCTAGGGAGTAGCTCTGCTGGTTTCCCACACAGGGGCCGATGGGACATGCCCCCCCACACCCTCAAGCCCACAGCTCCCCAGCTGCGGCACAGAGTCTGTGTGCCAGGCAAGAGCTCACCACCCACGTCGGCAAAGGAAGGGCTGTTCTTCCTGGGGCACAGATGGGGAAACTGAGGCACGGAGCCACTAGCCTGCGGCGTGGCCAACCCGGCAAAGTCGAGCTCCCCGGGACTACCGTGGGTCTATGCTCAGAACAGGGCTGGGCCCTGCTAGCATGGCGTGGCAACATGCGAGCTAAACTCGACTCGGGCCCACCGGACAGCGGCGGGACTCAAACCCAGCCCTCCAGGTTCCCATTAACACCAGCTCCTCCGGCATTCCGGGCCTGGACACGCCTCTGCCCTGCGGTGCCCGGCCCGCGCGGCCTCCCACATACCTGTGCAGGGTCCCCTCCCCCCCGTGCGTTTTACTGCTGGGAAGCCTTGGTGGTGAGATGAACAGGCATCTGTTCCTGCTCCCCTTTCATCTCAGCCCTGATCCTGTGTGCCCCATAAAACACACGGCAGCTGGGCTCTGGGGGCCCGTCCTGAGCCCTCCCACCGGTCCACACTCCGCTGGCCTGTCCCTGCAGAGGTGGGGGCACAGGGCTGTGTGATGGTGCAGAAACCACCCTCCCCGAGGGGATGGGCCGCTGCCGCCCCCGAGCCAGGTGCCAGAGGTCGCTGCATTCTGAGACCAAGCAGAAATTCCATGTGGGGTCCCGGGCCCAGGCCTCCCGGTTTCTCAGCTGGGAGTGTCCCAGGCCAGCTGGGAGCGCAGCCTGCCGGGGCATGTAGGTGGAGGCAGCACCAATCAAAAGGCGTCACATTGCTGAGAAACCGGCAACACGCCCCGGCCGCATGGAGCCAGGCGGAGGTTTATAGGCACCCTTTTAGGGTGGTTCCTGCACTGCGCCCGTCCCCAAGCCATGCCAGGAGTACCCCACCCCGCCTGCATGCCCGACAGCCAACACAGGGGATGGGCGCCTCACTCCCTCTCTTCCCCCTTTCCTCTCACAAGCTCGCCACGCCCTCTGCAGGGTGAACCTGGCGCCAGGGGGCCCCAGGCCTCGCTGTACCCCTCACTCAAATGCTGCCACCTCTGGGGTGGGACACAGCAGCCAATTAACTGGTCACAGCCAAATGCCACAGCAGTTTGCTATGGAAGTCCCTTCATTTCTGCCTGTATCGCTTTCGTTTGTGTTTAGTTACAAAAGATAACTAAACACTGAAATAAAAACCCAGCGTGAAACCCGCTAACCGCGCCTGTCGTGTCACACCCACTTACACACACACGCTGAGCCGGGTCATTAAATGTCAGGCAGTGTAAACACCATTTGTCCAAACTTTTGCTGACAAAAAAACTTCCATCCCCCCTACAAGGGGCTGGCCATGTGCCCTCCTGCCTGCAAAGCACCGTTCACAATAGTTGCCCCAGCAAAACTGTTGTCAAGGGGAGGGAGCTAAGCCCCTGTGAACCACAAAAGCCTTGTCCCTCAATCATCAGTGTAGTTGCAAAGTTAAGCAGCCAAAAGCTAGGAAATAGCAGGAGGACGCGCCCAGGGCATATGCGTTAGGGTTCTTGTCCCTTTTGCGTTTTCCTCCTCCACTCTTCCTGCGCCAAGGCGTTTCAAAGCGGCAGTGCATACGGAGGCCGGGGTACAGGCTCTGTGCAGCGCTGCTGCTTTGAAGTACCCCCTTCTCCCCCCCCTTTGCTACTTCTATCTGATGGAGGCAGCAAGGGGGCAGGGGAATCGACTCGTCAACTCAAATAGCAAATGCTTATCAGATAGTTGACTAGTACTTAACATCCTTAGTCTAGGTCACTCTGGACCCTATCCCTGTCCTCAACATGTCTACCTCTCCCCCAGCTTAGAGTCATCCGCGAACTCGCTGAGGGTGCAATCCAGCCCCTCCTCCTGGTCATTCATAAAGATGTTGAACAAAAGCGGCCCCAGAACCGGCCCTTGAGGCACTTTGCTGATATTGCCTGCCAGCCAGATATGGAACCGTTGATCACTAACCTTGGAGCCTGACAATCCAGCCAGCTTTCTGTTAGGGATGTTAAATGGCATTTAATCAGCTCACCAGGTAGTCCTGGAATTTCCATCAACTACTCGATAAGGGGGGAAACTGCAGAGCCCTGGCCAGGCCACTGCAGCTCTGTGCAGATGTGTGGCCGGGCTGGCGGGGAGAAAGCCCGTCCTTACGGAGCGGATCTCCTAGCAAAGATGTCGCACCCGCAGGCGAGAGGAAGAGACTTTGGGCTCAATGTTTGCCAGGTGGGGAAGTCCCAGGCGGAGCACCAAACCAAACCCCATGGCTCGTCTCTGCTAGACAGCCCAGAATGCCCCGGCAGCCAGCTTGGAAAAGGGCCCGTGGATGTGGCAACAAAACGGGGCAAGAAACGAGCGTTTTTGTCTTTTTTGCTGCGTTCCGACTTTCCCCACTAACTCTGCTTCATTCGGAAGCCTTTGGGCGGTGGGAACAGAGCACAGGTGGTTGAAAAGCAAAGGGCGAGAGAGGGAGAAGGGGATTTCCCACCAAAACGAAACACGGGCATTGCCACCAAATGACGCCATGGAAAACAGGAGTTTTCTGCGGCAACGCCGGCTCGTCCGACAGGGGAAAGGCTGTTCTGGGCAACATTTTCTTTCAGCAACAAAACTTCAAGCAGCTTTGGGTGCGAGACGCTTCCCCCCCCCCCCTGCCCCCTCCCGGTGCCTCCCCTGGCTGCCCCTAGCGGCGACTCTAGCCCCTGCCTCTGCTGCCCCTGTGCCCTCCGGCGCCCCCCAGGGGAGCTAGGGTTGCAGTGCCCATGGCTCCGCCCGAACAGCCCCACTCACCTGCCGGCCCACGCGGTTGTTGTGCAGCCTCATGCGGGAGTGGATGTCCTTGTAGGTTTCCCGGGAGTCTAGGAAATCCTTGGCAAACTTCTCCCCGTAGTCCACGTCGGGGCTGCAGCCCCCCCAGTCCCAGGAGTCCTGCTGCCCCGGGGCCTCAGGTGGCACATGCTCCATGTGGACCCCGTGCACCATGCCCTTGCCCCGGTTCATGGCCTCCAGCTGCAGCCGCTGCAGCTTGGTGCGGAAGGCGGCCTCGTCCCCCCGGCGCGTCGGGTCGCAGCCGCAGGCCTGCAGCTTGCCGAGGGCGCAGGCGTTGGCGACGGCGTGCACCACCCCGGCGGCCGCGATGGCGGAGGCGAAGGCGCTCTCCCGGAAGCCTGCGAGGAAGCACAGGGCAGGGGTCGGTCGCAGGCTGGGGAGTGGGGCTCTGCCCAGCCCGGAGGAGCTGGGGTTTCCTGGCAGCGGCGAGGCCCGGCTTGGCCTCTGGATCCCTGCAGCCCTGGGCCTCGGCTGCAGTCTCCAGCGCGCAGGCCGGTTAGCCTGGGCCAGTGAGGCTGGGAGGTGGGGACACCTGCCCTGAGCCCCTCCCCCGGCCCTGGGAGGTGCTGGTGGGGGGGGCGATCTGCAGAGAACCTCGCCCCCCACAGGAGCCAGGAGCCCCTCCTAGGAAGCACATCAGGCCCCATGAGTGAGCTCAGTGCTGCCCGGGCGTCGCCAAGGACAGCACAGGCCCACGGGCAGCCCCGCAGGGGCCAGGCTGAAGGGGGCTCTGCTTCTTTCTGTGCTGAGCCCCCCTTCAACCCCTTTTCCACGGACCCCACCAGGGCCCTGTCCAGCACCATGCAGCTGGAGGCTCCTCTTTCCCTCCCTTCTCCCCGGCCCCTCCACCCCAGGCCCCAGTGCCTCGTTCCTTCTGCCCCATTCCAATCCCCAGGCTTCTGCCTGCTGGCTGCCCCACCCACCATGGTCAGTGGGTAACCCCCCCCAGCCCCGCCTCTTTCATCCAAGGCCCCACCCCCACAGCAGGGCAGATCTCCAGCCCCCCATGTGCCTCCCTGGGGAAGGCGAGCCTCAGTGTCCCTAGCCACAGTGCGGCTGACGCAGGGGTGGAGTGTGGGGGGGGGCCATGCTTGGCTGCGTGGGACGACAACGCCTTCCCCTGCCTCTTCTACCCCTGCCCGTGCTGGCCACCCCTCCTCCTCCCCCTCCCTCTGCCGTGCAGCTCTTCCCTCCTTAGAGTCCACAGCTGGTGGTATCACCACTGCCATGGCACAGCGCGGGGAAACTGAGGCAGGGCGAGGGACTCAGCCTGGCCCTGCCAGTAAGGTTGTGCCTGAGAAGGGAGCAACACCAAGAACTCCTAGTTCCTGGTCTGGTGCCCTTCAGCAGGGCCACTCAGCTGCTGGCCAAGCTCCTGCGCCGCCTGTGTGCCACTACAAGCCCAATCTGAGCTCTCTGAGTCCCCAGGCCACCTCTATCCCTGCCACCGCTTCCTGCTCTCAGCCCTGTGTCTGCCCACGTGCCACCAGCGCCCTGCTGTTCTGGGACTCGGCCAAGCGCGGGAGCTGTGCCCCAGGCTGTGCGCACTCTTGCTGTGTTTGCTTCTGCGCCCTTTCCGCTGTGTGCCCCGGGGGCCGAGACCGGGATGGCCTGGGCACTGCCCTACAGCACGCCGTGGGTCTGGGCAGCACCCCAGAGTGGAGCCAGGGTCCTGCCTCTGCTGGGCTGGGGATCTGCATTTCGGGGGCACGCAGGGCTGGACTGAGCTGCTGCCAAAGGGACCCAAAGGCTGGGCCCCCTTCTGGAGCAGCTCCCCATGGGAGCCTGGATGTCTGCCTGGGTCGCTCTCCCGTTCCGTGAGGGCCTTTCCTGCTGTCCCCACTCTCGCCAGCTGCAGGGTGACGCTGGGACAGCTTGCACATCTGAGAGGTGACAGGAAGGCCCTGGTTTCAAACATAAATTCCTCCTCCTGCTAGCGCCTGGGGTCCGGCTGCAGCATGTTTGTGACGCTCGCCACAGTTTACTGGATGAGCTGCAGGAGCCCAGCCAAAGACGGGGCCCTGTGGGGCTAGGCACTAAGAACATAAGAACGGCCACCAAGATCCATCTAGCCCAGGATCCTGTCTGCCAACAGGTGCCCAAAGGGAGGGAACACAACAGGGAATCCTCACGTGATCCCTCCCCTGTCAGCCACCTCCAGAGAAACAGAGCCTAGGGACACCACCCCTACCCAGCCTGGCTAGTAGCCATTGATGGACCTAACCTCCAGGAATCTATCTAGCTCTTTCTTGAACCCTGTTAAAGTCCTAGCCTTCACCGCATCCTCTGGCAAGGAGTTCCACAGGTTGACTGTGCACTGAGTGAAGAAAAACTTCCTTTGGTTTGTTTTAAACCTGCTGCCTGTTCATTTCATTTGGTGCCCCCTAGTTCTTATTCTGGGAATAAGTAAAAACTTTTCCCTATTCATGTTTTCCACACCAGCCATGATTTTATAGACCTCTGTCCTATCCCCCCTTAGTCTCCTCTTTTCTAAGCTGAAAAGTCCAAGTCTTTTTAATCTCTCTTCATATGGGACCTGTTCCAAACCCCTTGTCATTTTTGTTGCCCTTTTCTGAATCTTTTCCAATGCCAAGAGATCTGTTTTGAGATGAGGTGACCACATCTGTACGCAGCATTCCAGATGTGGGCGTCCCATGGTTTTATACAGAGGCATTAAGATATTCTCTGTCTTGTTCTCTATCCCTCTTTTAATGATTCCTAACATTCGGTTTGCTGTTGTGACTGCTGCTGCACACTGCGTGGATGTTTGCAGAGAACTCTCCACAGTGACTCCAAGATCTCTCTCTTGAGTAGTTGTAGCCTAATTAGTCCCCATCATGTATGTATATTTGGGATTATTCTTTCCAATGTGCATTACTTTACATTTATCAGCATTACATTTCATTTGCCATTTTGCTGCCAATCACTTAGTTTGGTGAGATCCTTTTGAAGCTCTTCACAGTCTGCTTTGGTCTTAACTATTTTGAGCAGTTTGGGATCATCTGCAAATTTTGCCACCTCCCTGTTTCCCCCGTTCTCTAGTCTAGATCATTTATAAATAAGTTGAATAGCCGATAGGACAGACCACGGGGACCCCACTAGTTACCTCTCTCCACTCTGAAAAGTGACCATTTATTCCTACCCTTTGTGTCCTGTCTTTTAACCAGTTATCAATCCACGAAAGGACCTTCCCTCTTATCCCATCACAACTTACTTTACTTAAGAGCCTTTGGTGAGGGACCTTGTCAAAGGCTTTCTGGAAATCTAAGTACACCATATCCACTGGATCCCCCTTGTCTGCATGTTCATTGAGCTCCTCATAGAACTCTAGCAGATTAGTAAGGCATGATTTCCCTTTACAGACACCATATTGATTTTCCCCCAACAAATTATATTCATCCATATATCTGACAATTTTATTCTTTACTATGGTTTCAGCTAATTTGCCTGGCACTGACATTAGACTTACTGACCAGTAATTGCCAGGATCACCTCTAGAGACCTTTTTAAATATTGGCGTCACATTAGCTATCTTCCAATCACTCGGTACAGAAGCTGATTTAAAGGATAGGTTACAAACCACAGTTAATAGTTTAGCAATTTCCCATTGGAGTTCTTTCAGAACTCTTGGGTGAATGCCATCTGGTCCTGGTGACTTGTTACTGTTAAGTTTATCAGTTTGTTCCAAAACCTCCTCTAATGACATCTCAGTCTGGGACAATTCCTCAGACTTGTCACCTAAAAAGAATGGCTCAGGTTTGGGAATCTCCCCAATATCCTCAGCCATGAAGACTGAAGGAAAGAATTCATTCAGCTTCTCCGCTATGACTTCATCATCTTTGAGTGCTCCCTTTAGCATCTTCATCATTCAAGGGCCCCACTTCCTGCTTCTGATATACAAACCCAGGCTAAAATGACAGACGAGTCCCAGACAAGAGCCCACAAGTTGTGGGAGAACAAGGAAACAGCCCGGCACCAATGGCTGGAGGATGCGGCTTACTTTGCAGATGTTTGCTTTCTGCATCACCACGGCCCATGGCACAGAGGGGAAACCGAGGCACCCAGGCCGGATCAAGTGACTTTCCCAAGAAATCTGTGGCAGAACGGGGATCTAAGCCAGGGTTTCCCAAATCCTCGGCTGCTACTCTAACCACTGGGATACCTTTCCCCTCCCTCTGCCTGCTTTGGGCAGCACTCGGCCTGGGAGCATTGTTCTGCCTTGGGTGGGTGAATCTTTTTTTTTTTCTTCCAAATTTCCCGCTCACCGTGTTGGGTTATTTCTGATGAAAAGCTGAAAAGCTGTTGGCGTCAGAGAGCGGAAGATTACCAGGCTGGAAGGCCCATGGCAGCAGGGAAATATTGACATTGTTCAATGATTCATTCCGACTAAACTAATTAACGTGTTTCATTCCAGAGGGGGAGGGGCTCCCTCCTGGCTCAGGCACATCCCTCACGTCCTGGCTCTGGGAGCTGCCGCTCCCCCCGCCTAAGCAGGTGGGGTGAGGAATGCTTCTTTCCCACTGGGGCATCTCTCTGGGGCAGGCGCTCTGGCCCGTCCTTTGGAAGGCAGTTTCCTGGGGTCAGGGATCAGAGTTTGCCTCCACTCCCCAGCCCGAACTGGGTTATCGCTCCAACCTGCACCCTACACCTGGGGACGGGCAGCATGCGAACCAGGGCTCCCTGCAAGTTGGGTGCTTGGGCAGCCACCCTGGAGAGATTCAGGTGCTGCCCAGAGCACCCACAGCCACTCTCAGCTGGTAGCATGTGCTTCTACTGGTGGTGCACATCTGTACATGCCTTGGTGCACAGAACAAAATTGATACCACACACAGATGGAAAAATAATTAGCGGGAACACTGGTGTGAATTCCCCTTTGGGGCGGTTAGTGCCCCAGTCTTGCCCCTTCTGCCCCCCCCCCACCCGCCAGAACCCAGAAGGCCCCTTCCTAGCTGGAGGAGCCCTTGCTGAATCACCCAGGGCTGCCAGTCAGCCCAAGCTGCACCAAGCTGTCCACCAGCCTAGACCAGCCCCTGCCATCAGCCAGCCCCCCACCCCAGCTCCAGGCTCAGGCTGCAGGGGAGAGGGGGAGCGAGGACGGAGCCTCGGGCGGAGCATGGGCCAGGGGAGGCTGCTCCCCGGCTCCCCTGGTGCATGATGCCCACCCCCCACATCTGTGTTGTGCTGAATGGGTGCTAAGAACAAGCCGGGCCCCAGCGAAGGGGGGGTCTGGAAAACTGGAGCCTGGAGCAGGGAGGTGGCTTCCCCAAGGATGCCCCGAAGGGAGGCGAGAGATGGGAGCAGAGGGGGGTCAAAAGCTTGCCCTAGGGTGAGGGCATCCAAGGCCTGGCCTTCACCAGCTCCCCGCCCCCCCACAAGGCTGAAAGCTGAGGGAGGGGCACTTGCCCAGAAAAGCCCCAGAGCCCCACCAACCACAGTCCCCCTGCTCTGCCTGGGAGTGGGGGCAGGAGTTTTCCTCCTCGAGGGTCCTCCACCGGAGATTCTGAGCCAAGCGGCTGGGAAGCAGCATTTTCCCATCCGAAGTGTTGTGACCCAGCGGGACCTTTCCCCTCTGGGCTGCAGTATTTCGCATTCCTGACGCTTTTCCTTTTTATGGCTTTTCAGGCCTTGGGTTTTTCACCGCATCCACTGAGCAGTTTTGATCAGAATGGAAGGCTTGGGGGGAAGGTGTCTGTGATGTAGTGGGGTGTGCTATACACTCTGGCTGGGCACCCACTGGCCGCTATGCTTGGGCTGTGGGTGACCCCTACTGGCCTGCATCTGTAAGCACTGCCCGGGGGGGGGGGGGTCGCCCTGAGGGCCCTTATGTCACATAGACAGTGACCCAGCCAGTTCTCACCTGACCAGGGAAGGGGTCTGAACAAAGGGAGGGGGCAGTTTGGAGGAGAGTCAGTTTGGCTGGAGCAAACATGGAGAGAAGGGACTAAGCGGAGGGCTGGGAGTCCAGGGGCCTGTGTCCCCCTGCCCCAAGGGGTCTGAGGCTGCCTGGCCCTGACTCCTGTATCCACATGCGCCTAGGCTGGGCTGTATCCCAGAGAAGCAATAAATCGTCCCTATTCTACTGGCTGACGGAGTCTCATCTTGCTGCAGATGGGGTGCAGGGTCGGGGGGTACCCAACGTGTCTCACAGTGTCAAATATCGGGGGGGGGGTCAAAACGTGTTTTTCACTGGAGACTATTGGAGCAGCTCCGGTTTGGGACTGGGACCGGGGGAGCTAAATAGATCCTGGCGTGAGCGTGTTTCCACCTGGAGGAGCCTGGCTTTCTCTGGCTGTGCGCACGGCAGGCACCTGTCTCAGAGGGGGAGCCTGGAACTGTAAAACCGGGGAGCTGTCCTGTGCCACCTTAGAGACTAACAAAACCACAAATGGCGTCGTGGGCTTCCGTGGGCCCAGCCCGCTCCGCAGAGGCGCTGGGGCAGAGTCCCTCGTGGGGTGCAGACCTGAGAAGCCACAGCTCAGCCCACCTGATTTCCAGCCCTGGCCGTGTCACGGGAAATGAAACTGCTCTGACTGCCCTGCTCCCCCCCCCCCCCCCCCCGCTTAGATCGCAGGCGCAAGAGTGAAATGTCCCCCGGTGCATTTATGGTGCACTTAGCCTGCTTCCCAAGCCCCAGCTCGCTTCAATGATTCATCGCCCTCTGCCGAGCAAGCAGCTATGATCTTATTAGCGGGGGAAGGAAATGCACCACGAAGCTGCGCAGCCGGCTCGTGCGTTAATTTGTAAAACACACTGGTGCCAGATTAACGAGGCGCTGCGTAAAAGCAGTCAGGGCTCATCCCCTCCCCGCCCTCCTTCCCAGCACTAGACTAACCCTGCGATGCTTCCACTGCGCAGCTGGCACTGTGACGATCTGCTGGCCGAGGATGCTGGGCAAAGTGCCAGCGGCATCTGTACTGGAAAACTAACTCCAGTGCATCAGAGCTTCCTTCGACCCCTGGTAATCCAGGCCAATCGAGGGCACTTTCCCCAGCGCTCACGTATGTCTTAGCCCAAAGGCCGCCTTCTCCGCCAAACCCTCCTCTTCTAACCCCCCGTCTTCAGAGGAGGGGTCCCAGTGGTATTTGTCATTGGGGATGAGTCCGGTGTCTCTCCCTCCCCGCCATTTGCACAAACAGAGGGCCCGGTTTTGCTCAAACTTTCCAGGAAGATTCTCACGTGGACGAGGCACAAACCCGAACAGCCGTGGCCCAAAGGGGAAATTTGGAAAGTTCTGAGCACAGAATGGGAACTCCTTGGCAAGCCAGGCCAGCGGGTCGCTAAGCCCCGCTGGTGTGCTGAGACCACGGATCCATGGGAAGCACGGTTGGCCGTGCCACGTTCCACCACAGCCCCGGGCGTCAGAGGCCGGGAGCAGCATGGCTGCAGGCAACGGCCACAAAACCTTCTTCCCGGTGGCGCACGAGAGCCTGACACACTGCGGCATGTTTAGGGAAGGGTTGGGGTTACACCATGGGAGGCCCCGCATCGGGTCACCAGAGCCCTCCTGGGATGACACGGCCCTTACAGCCAAAGCCTGTGCAGACCCTGGGGCTAGTGGAAAGGCCATGGGAAAGCTGGCTTCTCCAGTGGGTCCCCCAGCCCTGTAGCCTGACTTCTGGCAGTGGCTGGTGCTGGGTGCTTGGAAGGGAAAAAACAGAACAGAACCGGGCACCCATAGAGCAATCCACCTACACACCTAGCGACTGACAGGGGTGCCCAGAGTACGGGCTTGCACCCCTGGTTCTTGTGTTACATGAAGGGGTAAATTACACGTGGTTCACTCTCTCCACACTGGTCGTGATTTTACACACCTGTGAAACCCGGAGTTACCTCTTTTCTAGGCTGAACAGTCCCAGTCTTTTCAATCTCTCCTCCTATGGAAGAGGTTCCACGCCCCTACTCGTCCCCACTGCCCCTCTGTATCTCTTCCAAGTCCAGTATCTTTGTTACATGAGGCAACCTGTCTGGCCGTGCCCTGAATTTCCATGGTGGCTTTATGGGATTTCTGTCCAACCCCCCCAGCTCTTCCCACAGGGTTCCCGGCGTTCTCTTTGCCACAGCGCAGGGTGTGGATGTTTGCGATGGCTCCGATCTCTGTCTGGAGTGCTCCCAGCTAACCTGGACCCTGCCACCGTGCACGGAGAGCTGACACGATGGTTTCCAATGGGCATGACTTTACCCTGATTGTGATGTTGGTGGGGGGGGGGGGCGTTTGCCCACTCTTGCTGTCCTGTGTTCACACTGTTGTGGTATTCACTGGTTGCTTTGTCATGCTGTGTGTGATTCCCACTGTCCTGCGCTGCTCTGCAGTGCCTCTGTGCATGTGTGTGTGTGCCTCAGTTTCTCTGAGCACTGCAGCACTATCTGCACGAGGAGGGGGAGGCCGGGCAGGACTCACTGGGGAAGTCTCTCACTTCCTGAGGCCCAGGAGACAGCAGATAACACCTTGGGCCTGGAAGCAGGACAAAGCAGGAGGCAGGACTGATGGGGGGCTGCGAGCAGTGGGTGGGAGTGGGAGTTAGTTTTTCTGCCGGCTGGAGGGAGAAGGGAGCCTCGCTGGCTTGGGGGGCCAGCAGGGGAGCCAGAGCTTGGGCTCTGGGCCCCCCTTTCCTCAAGATGGGCCACACTGACGGCTTCTGGTTCCTGTCACAAGAAGTGGGAACTACGCTGTGTCCCTTCCGTTCTCCCTGCCGGCTCAGAGTCCCATCTGGCTGTGGATGGGGGTGCAGGGCTTGAGGACCTCCCCACACCCCGTGACACTGATCAACAATGAATTCCACTTGCCATGTTGTTGCTCAGTCGCCCAGTGGTTTGAGATCCTTGGGGAACCCTTGGCACTCAGGTTTGGACTTAACTATCCCCAGTGCTCCTGTATCCTCTGCAGACTGCCCCCTCCCTGTTTGCCCCCTCTTCCAGATCACTTACGAAGCGGCTGAACAGCAGCGGCCCCCGTACAGATCCCTGGGAGGTCTCACTGTGTACGCCTTCCCACGGGAAAGCTGGCCGGTTACTCCTACCTTTGCAGCCTGTCTTCTAACAAGTTACCCAGGCACAAGAGGGCCTTCCCTCTCGTCCCAGGGCAGCTTCCTTTGCTCCCTGGCCGGAGGTGAGGGACCTGGTCAAAGCCTTTCTGAGCGTCCAAGCACATTGTACCCACTGGATCCCCTGGGCCACATGCTTCTTGACACCAAAGAATTCCAGCAGATTGGCGAGGTCTGATTCTCTTGGCAAAAGCTGTGATGGGTCTTCCTCAGCGTGTGGCGTTCATCGGCAGTTGTTCATTCCTATTGCTTCAGCCCATTTGCCTGGTACTGACGTTAGGGCTCCTGGCCTGTAACTGCCGGGATCACCGCGGGAGCCTCCTTAAAAACTCCGCACCACATTAGCTACCCTGCTGACCTCTGGCGGAGGCAGATTTCAGCCACAGGCTGCACACCCTGGTGAGTGGCTCTGCTCTTTCAGATCTGAGCTCCTTCCAAACGTGTCCCTGTTTAGTGTATCAGTTTGTCCCCAAGCCCCCTCTAATGGCCCCTCCGTCGGGACAGCTCCTCAAATCTGTCCCCAACCAGAACGGCCCAGGCGGGGGACTCTCTCTCCTGTGCTCTGCAGTGAAGAGCAATGCAAAGAATTCCTTTAGCTTCTCCACAACAACCTGCTCTTTCCTGAGCATCCTTTAGCGCCTCCATCCTCCAGCAGCCTGGCTCACTGTTTGGCCAGAATCCTGCTTCTGATGAACTTTTGAAAAAGATCCCTCCCCTCGCTCGTTTGCATTAAAGGGAGCCAATTATAGTTGCCTTCCCCTTTCATGTGGAAGCAGTCTGGAGAGACTACAACTCCCAGAATGCAATGTGGCCTGTTTCGAGGGGGTTGCATGATGGAGCCTAGACACCCAGCTGGTGTCTGGTCGCCCTGGTGGTGCAGACCAAGTGGAGTTGGATGGAGACAGCTGGTGTTTTGCAGTCACCTCTCCCCTTGAAAGGACTGGGGGCCTTTCTGGGCCAAGATCAGAACCAGCCAGAACCTGCGGCCGACCCCAACCAGTCCTCTGAGGCTGGTGACATTTTCTCGGTGGTTTCCCATCACCTTTCCTGCGACAGGTCTCTGTGCTTTGGGACCAGGCTGGGAACGGCTGGTCAGTGCTGATGCTACAAACAGTGGATTCCCACCTCCCTCCCCAGGATTTCTGGGGTGGTCAGGAGGCACGTGGGAAGTTCCCAGGAGCTGAGGTGCTCAGCCAAGCTCCAGACCCTGCCCAGCCAAGGGTCCTCCAGGAGCTGCCCTGCTATGGGAGTTCTGCCCAGAGAGGCTGAGCGGGTGCCCAGGGCCTCCGAGGACAGGGGAGGCAGCCAGTTGCAACATGTTTTCTGTTCTCTCTCCTCTTCCCTCCCGCTCCCCCTTTTCCTAATTAAACTGCGGGTGAACCTACCAGGCCGTGGCAAGGCGCCAGACCCGAAATTCCTCCGTGCACATCGGAACTTGCCTCCTCGCACCTTCCGAACACGCTGCTCGGGGAATGCAGGCGCTCTGTGCCGGCCTGGGACTGGAGCGACCGCCCAGGGCTGCTTGCTTCTTCTCAGCATGGTCCGGGCCCAGCTCCGCAAGTGCACGTAGGCTCCTAACTCCCATGGGCTTCAGTCATAGGAGGAGCCTAAATACCTTTGTGGAACCAGGCCCTAGAGGCCAGGGCGCTGCAGTGGGGCTCCAGGGACGCCCAACCACCACTTCTCCCCTCCGTCTGACCTATCTGGATTTTGTTCTGGAACCTGGTGTTGTGGGCTTGTGCAGCACCAGAACCCCAGGCCCCGATCCCAGTGGGGGCCTCGCGTGCCAGCGCAGTGCCAGGTTTGCCCACGCTGTCTCCAGCACGGGCCGGGCATGCCCGAGCGCAGCCGCCTGCACCCGACACCCGCCCTGGCTCCGTGCTACAAGAGACTCACTCTGGGATCCGCCTCCTCCTCTCCCAAACCAGCTTGCTGGAAAGAAATGGAGGGTGGATGCTATATCCCAGCCCCTGCGTGGACACCAGCAAGAAAAGGGCAACAAAACGATGAGGGGGTTGGAACGGCTGTCATGGGAGGAGAGATTAATGAAACTGGGATGTTTCAGCTTGGAAAAGAGGAGACTAAGGGAGGATATGATCAGCCTATAAAATCATCACTGGTGTGGAGAAAGCGAATAAGGAAAAGTTATTTCCTTGTTCCCATAGCATAGGGGTCACCAAATGAAATGAATAGGGAGCAGGTTTAAAACAAACAAAGGGACGTTTTTCTTCAAGCAGCGCACAGTCAACCTGTGGAACTCCTTGCCAGAGGATGTGGAGAAGGCCTGGACTTTAACAGGGTTCAAAAAAGCAGTAGATAAACCCATGGAGGATAGGTCCATCAGTGGCTATTAGCCAGGATGGGCAGGGATGGAGTGCCTAGCCTCGGTTTGTCAGGGGCTGGGAATGGGAAATAAGGGAATCTCTTAGAATCATAGAACACTAGAACTGGAAGGGACCTCGTGAGGTCACCAAGTCCAGTCCCCTGCCCTCATGGCAGGACCCAGCACTGTCTAGATCAGCGGTTCCCAACCTTTTCCAGATGGGGACCCATTCTGACAATTCAGGAAGACTTGGTGACCCAGGGCAATTCAAAAAATGTGTGAATGGCTCCTTAAGAGCTACCTGAGGAGACACCTGGCGACCCTTTAGAAATGTACTGGTGACCCATATTTGGGTCCCGACCCATAGGTTGGGAAACCCTGGTCTAGACCATCCCTGACAGATGTCTGTCCAAGCTGCTGCTCAATATCTCCAGTGATGGAGATTCCACAACCTCCCTAGGCAATTTATTCCAGTGCTTAACCACGCTGACAGGCAGGAAGTTTTTCCTAGGGTACATTTAGACTATACCTCTCTGTCCACAGAGAGATGTAGATTAGGCACATCGAAATTGCTAATGAAGTAGGGATTTAAATATCCCACACTTCATTAGCATAAACATGGCCACTGCTTTTTTTTCAAAACATAGCTTTTTCAAAAAAACCTGGCAGTCTAGACGTGGATCTTTCGAAAAATAAAGCCTTTTTTGAAAGATCCCTTATCCCTCAAAAAATGAGGTTTACAGGATCTTTCGAAAAAGGCTTTATTTTTCGAAAGATCTGTGTCTAGACTGCCCTTTTTTTTTTTTTTTTTCAAAAAAGCTCAGTTTAAAAAAAAAAGTGGCGGACATGTTTATGCTAATGAAGCACGGGATATTTAAATCCCCACTTCATTAGCAATTTTGACGTGCCTAATCTACATCTCTCTGTCGACAGAGAGGTGTAGTCTGGACACAGCCCTAATGTCCAGCCTAAACCTCCCTTCCTGCAGTTTAAGCCCATTGCTTCTTTTCCTATCAGCAGAGGCCAAGGAGAACAATTTTTCTCCCTCCTCTTTGTAACACCCTTTTAGATACTTGAAAACTGCTATCATGTCCCCGCTCAGTCTGCTCTTTTCTAAATTGAACAAGCCCAATTCCTTCAGCCTTCCCTCATAGCTCATGTTCTCTAGACCTTTAATCGGTTTTGTTGCTCTTCTCTGGACCAATTTCTCCACCTCTTTCCTGAAATGTGGTGCCCAGAACTGGACACAAGACTCCAGCTGAGGCCTAACCAGTGCAGAGCAGCGGAAGAATGACTTCTCGTGTCTTGCTCATAACACTCCTGTTAATGCAGCCCAGAACTGTGTTTGCTTTTTTCACAACAGTGTCACTGTTGACTCATTTAGCTTGTGGCCCACTCTGACCCCTCGATCCCTTTCTGCAGGACTCCTTCCTAGGCAGTCGCTTCCCGTTCTGTGTGTGTTCTTCCTCCCTAAGTGGAAGAAGTCTGACCGGACAACCATGTCTGCTATGTGAACGGGCCCCAGTACGCCAAGCGGACAGGAGCTGTGGGCTCAGGGGAAACCCCACCTTCGGCAGCCTTGCATAGGTGTGTGGGGCTGGTTTCCCTAGTCCTATCCAGTGCACTAGCTCAGTCCAGCCATTTACAATGGAAGCACCCAGGATGTGATAAAGCTGGGAGTTTTGCTTCCCCCTTCCCAGAGACACACAAAACCCAGGCCGAGATCTACTAGCTCTAAAATCTGCCAGGAGATGGGTACCCAACTGTGACGTAGTGGGGGTGCTGCCTGCTCTGTAACCGGGGGTTTCCCTGCGCCGGGATGTGTGATTCCCACTGACTCACCCAGTGGGAATCTCTCAGGCAGCAGGTGGCAGAGCTACAGGAGGAGGTGGCCAGGTTGAGAAGCACCCGCACCCATGAGCAATTCCTGGACTGTGTTCATGAGGAGACAGCTGAGGTAGCTGTCCTAGTACACAGGAGCGTGGACACACCACTGGTGGAGGAGGAGACGGCTCAGGGTGGACACTGGCAGCTGGTTACTTCTGGCAGCAGGCACTGCTCCACCCCTGCTCCGAACCCTCCCGCCGTGGTACTAGGAAACCGTTATGCTCTTCTTTATACAGGCAATAAGGAAGCACCCCCTACAACAGAGGAGGAGAAACCTCATATCCCCAAGGCTGGGAGGTCTGCTACCACCACTGCGAATAGGAAACATAGGGTAATGGTGGTCGGAGACTCTCTTCTGAGGGGGACGGAGGCGCCCATCTGTCGCCCTGACATTTCATCTCGGAAGCTATGCTGTTTGCCGGGGGCCCGTATCCGAGATGTTACGGAGGCATTGTCGAGGATTATCCGGCCCTCTGACTACTACCCCATGCTACTCATCCATGTGGGCACAAATGATACTGCGAGGTGTGACACTGAGCGGATCAAGAGTGACTACAGGGCTCTGGCGGTACGGGTGAAGGCGTTTGGAGCACAGGTGGTATTCTCTTCAATCCTTCCTGTCGAAGGTAGGGGCCCAGGCAGAGACAGGTGCATCCTGGAGGTGAATGCCTGGCTGCGAAGATGGTGTCGCCAGGAGGGCTTTGGCTTCCTCGACCATGGGATGCTATTCCAGGAAGGACTGCTGGGCAGAGATGGCGTTCACCTTTCGAGGATGGGGAAGACCCTATTTGGACACAGACTGGCTAACCTAGTGAGGAGGGCTTTAAACTAGGTTCGACGGGGACAGGTGAGCAAAGCCCACAGCTAAGTGGAGAACATGGAGACCTGGGAGATGGGTCAGAAATGGGAGGGAGCGTGGGCTATAATGGCAGAGAGAAAGGAGGGTCAGGGCAAAACTGGGAGGCAAGGTCAAATCAGTATCTTAGATGCCTATATACAAATGCGAGAAGTATGGGTAATAAGCAGGAGGAACTGGAAGTGCTAATAAATAAGTACAATTATGACATTGCTGGCATCACAGAAACTTGGTGGGATAATACACATGATTGGAATGTTTGTATAGGAGGGTACAGCTTGCTCAGGAAGGATAGACAGGGGAAAAAAGGACGACGTGTTGCCTTATATATTAAAAATGAACACACTTGGAGTGAGGTGGAGATGGACATAGGAGACAGAAGTGTTGAGAGTCTCTGGATTAGGCTAAAAGGGATTAAAAACAAGAGTGATGTCATGCTAGGAGTCTACTACAGGCCACCTACTCAGGTAGAAGAAGTGGATGAGGCTTTTTTCAAAAAACTAACAAAATTATCCAAAGCCCAAGATTTGGTGGTGATAGGGGACTTCAGCTATCCAGATATATGTTTGGAAAATAACACAGCGGGGCACAGACTATCCAATAAGTTCTTGGACGCATTGGAGACAACTTTTTATTTCAGAAGGTTGAAAAAGCTACCGGGGGGAAGCTGTTCTAGATTTGATTCTAACAAATAGGGAGGAACTGGTTGAGAATTTGAAAGTGGGTGGCAGCTTGGGTGAAAGTGATCATGAAATCTTAGAGTTCACAATTCGAAGGAAGGGTAGAAGGGAGAACAGCAAAATAGAGACAATGGATTGCAGGAAGGCGGATTTTGGTAAGCTCAGAGAGCTGATAGGTAAGGTTCCATGGGAATGAAGACTGAGAGGAAAAACAGCTGAGGAGAGTTGGCAGTTTCTCAAAGGGACATTGTTAAGGGCCCAAAATGAAGCTATTCCGCTGTGTCGGAAAGATAGAAAATATGGCAAAAGACCACCTTGGCTTAACCACGAGATCTTGCATGATCTAAAAATAAAAAAGGAGTCCTATAAAAAATGGAAACTAGGACAAATTACAAAGGAAGAATATAGGCAAGCAACACAGGAATGCAGGGGCAAGATTAGAAAGGCAAGGGCACAAAATGAGCTCAGACTAGCTATGGGAATAAAGGGAAACAAGAAGACTTTTTATAAATACATTAGAAGCAAGAGGAAGACCAAGGACAGGGTAGGCCCACTGGTCAGTGAGGAGGGAGAAACAGTAACAGGAAACTTGGAAATGGCAGAGACGCTTAATGACTTCTTTGTTTCGGTCTTCACCGAGAAGTCTGAAGGAAAACCTAACATAGGGGATGCTAGTGGGAAGGGGGTAGGTTTAGAAGATAAAATAAAAAAAGAACAAGTTAAAAATCACCTAGAAAAGTTAGATGCCTGCAAGTCACCAGGGCCTGACGAAATGCATCCTAGAATACTCAAGGAGCTGATAGAGGAGGTATCTGAGCCTCTAGCTATCATCTTTGGAAAATTATGGGAGACAGGAGAGATTCCAGATGACTGGAAAAGGGCAAATATAATGCCCATTTATAAAAAGGGAAATAAGAACAACTCAGGAAACTACAGACCAGTTAGTTTAACTTCTGTGCCAGGGAAGATAATGGAGCAGGTAATTAAGGAAATCATCTATAAACACCTGGAAGGTGGCAAGGTGATAGGGAACAGCCAGCATGGATTTGTAAAGAACAAATCATGTCAAACCAATCTGATAGCTTTCTTTGATAGGATAACGAGTCTTGTGGATAAGAGAGAAGCAGTGGATGTGGTATACCTAGACTTTAGTAAGGCATTTGATACGGTCTCGCATGATATTCTTATCAATAAACTAGACAAATACAACTTAGATGGGGCTACTATAAGGTGGGTGCATAACTGGCTGGACAACCGTTCTCAGAGAGTAGTTATTAATTGTTCACAATCCTGCTGGAAAGGTATAACAAGTGGGGTTCCAAAGGGGTCTGTTTTGGGACCGGCTCTCTTCAATATCTTCATCAACGATTTAGATATTGGCATAGAAAATACGCTTCTTAAGTTTGCAGATGATACCAAGCTGGGAGGGGTTGCAACTAATCTGGAGGATAGGGCCATAATTCAAAATGATCTGGACAAATTGGAGAAATGGTCTGAGGTAAACAGGATGAAGTTTAATAAAGACAAATGCAAAGTGCTCCACTTAGGAAGGAACAATCAGTTTCATGCATACAGAATGGGAAGCGACTGTCTAGGAAGGAGTACAGCAGAAACGGATCTAGGGGTTATAGTGGACCACAGGCTGAATATGACTCAGCAGTGTGATGCTGTTGCAAAAAAAGCAAACATGATTCTGGGATACATTAACAGGTGTGTTGTGAGCAAGACACGAGAAGTCATTCTTCTGCTCTACTCTGCACTAGTTAGGCCTCAGTTGGAGTGTTGTGTCCAGTTCTGGGCACCGCATTTCAAGAAAGATGTGGAGAAATTGGAGAGGGTCCAGAGAAGAGCAACAAGAATGATTCAAGGTCTAGAGAACATGACTATGAAGGAAGGCTAAAAGAATTGGGTTTGTTTCATTTAGAAAAGAGAAGATTGAGGGGGGACATGATAGCAGTTTTCAGGTATCTAAAAGGGTGTCATAAGGAGGAGGGAGAAAACTTGTTCATCTTGGTCTCTGAGGATAGAACAAGAAGCAATGGGCTTAAACTGCAGCAAGGGAGGTTTAGGTTGGACATTAGGAAAAAGTTCCTAACTGTCAGGGTGGTCAAACACAGGAATAAATTGCCCAGGGAGGTTGTGGAATCTCCATCTCTGGAGATATTTAAGAGCAGGTTAGGTAAATGTCTATCAGGGATGGTCTAGACAGTACTTGGTCCTGCCATGAGGGCAGGGGACTGGACTCGATGACCTCTCGAGGTCCCTTCCAGTCCTAGTATTCTATGATTCTATGTGGATTGGCCCAGACACCTAGTCCCGGCCTGAGCAATTAACAAGGCTCTTCCCAGGGGGAGAGACAAAGGCAGGTGGAGACGGGCACCTGGCTGGGGGGCAGGGCCTGGGAGCTGGGCAGTTTTTGGCTGGGAAACCATGAAGAGAAGAGACTAAGCAGAGTGCTGGGAGTTGAGGGGCCTAGACACCCCTGCCCCAAGGGGTCTAGAGCTGCCAGCCCGACTCCTTATCTTCACATCCCGTCTGTGCTGGGCTGTATCCTGGAGAAGCAATAAACCCTCTTTATTCTACTGGCTGGCAGAGTCTCATCTTGCTGGAGACAGGGGGCAGGATCAGGGGGGTCCCCAATGTGCCACCACACCAACACAATCAATTACTTCCCTAATGCTGGGTCCTGCTTTCCCTGGTCCCCTGGTCCTTCATAAATGCAGGGTGTGCTGAGAAACTCAGGCCTTACACATCCGGCGTGTTCAAGGCAGGTTCGTTTGACTAATTTAAAACCTCATTCAAATGCTTTTAATTGACGTGAATTTCAACACACATCACAAGCAAAATGTGACTCAGGAGGACTGATGGTTCCCTGTTGTGTTCCCTCCCCCTGGGGCCCATGGCACCGGCACTGTGGGCAGACAGGACCCTGGGCTGGATGGGCCTTGGGACTGACCCAGCCTGGCCGCCCTGATGTTCTAACAAGTAACAAACAGCAGAGATATGCCTGCCGCCAGGGTGAGCACCACCGGGCACGAGGCTGACAGAGCCGGTCTGCCCTGTGCAAGCCCGTGAGCAGGGTCCCATTCCGCAGGCAGAGCCCTGTGTCCCGGGGGGAGAAGCTGCCTGCCTGACTTAGGCACCCCTCCTCCTCCGGGCCTATCTTTCTTCCGTACAGCATGAAACATGGGTCTCCCCCAGCCTGTACCAGGGCTGATGAGACTTGCCTTCCCTGACATGGCCCCTCCGCTAGGAACCCTGCCCTGCCAGAGGAGACCACTCCCTGGCCGGCTGGCAGTGGGGCTGAGATAGATCACCTCGGGTACCCTAGACATGCCACTGGCCTGGGTGCCCGAATAGGAGCAGCAGGGACCAGTTTGGTGGGCATGGAGGTGGGGAGAGGGCTGACTCGGCAGAACCTGGCCCACGAAGCCACTAAGCCCTGCTAATGCCTCACCCTGCATCTCAAACAGCTCCCCCCCCCACCACTTCACACATCTCAGCAGGTCCGGCCAGCTGCCTTCTGCCACTGAGGGGTGGGGAGCCACCAGGCCCTGCACCCCTAGACGTGACACTGAGCCGGCAGGTAGAACAGAAGGGTTATTGGTTCCCAGGGACACAGCATAGAACAGACTTGTTAGCATGGGGACCAGGAGCCATCAGTACAATCCATCTTGGGGAGAGGGAAGCTCCGCACCCAGGGTATGACCCCCGGTCTCTGCCCCCCAAGCCAACTGGTCTCCCCCACACACCCAGCAGCATACCTCCCAGTCTCCACCCCACCTCCCTTTTTGTCCAGCTCCCCCGGCAAAAGGGGTCACCTTCCGTGGCATAGTGGGGGGGCTGTCTGCTGTGTGAGTCGGGGTCCCCTTGCGCTGGGATGGGAGAGTCTCACTGACTCTCCCCACGTGGATTAACCCAGACACCCAGGCTCAGCCTCCCAGGGAGAGACAAAGGGAGGAGGGTGGAGACCAGCACCTGGCTGGGGGGCAGGGCTGGAAGAGAGTTGGGTAGTTTCTGTCTGGTATCATGGAGGAAGCAGCCTGAGCAAGGGGGCTGGGATTTAAGGGCCCAGTCTCCCCCATCTCAAGGGGGCTGAGGCATCACAGGCCTGGCCCTATAGCTGGATTACATCTGTGCTGTGCTGTATCCTGGAGAAGCCATAAACTCCCTCTATTCTACTGGCTGGTGGAGTCTGTTCGTGCCACTACAGGGGTGCAGGAGGTCACACCTGGTCACACCCCTTGCAGGCTCAGGTTTCAGGAAGCCTGGCCATTGTCTATATGAGGAGCTGATCATACCTCAGTGAGTCACACCTGAAAGCCCCAGCCCCATCTAGATAGTGGTGCAGGCCCAGGGAAACTGAGGCACAAGGGGTTACTACAGGACAGTGGAAATCACATGCAACAGAACAAAGCAAACAGAGTGGATACGATCCCCACGTCGTCCCACCTTCTGTCTCCTCAGAGAAGGCGTCTCTCCAAGCCAGAAAAGCCCTAGTAAGGGAGGCTTGAGGGGACTGCAGGCCAGGGCCCAGCGGCCAGAGCATCAGCAAGGGGTGGAGACTGGGACAGGAGCTGGTGCCAGGGGCTGGCTGAGGGCTAGAAAGAGGGAGCCGGGAGGTAGGCGGGGGAGGAGGAGGAGTCCGATAGGAGCCCCCAAAAGTTTCAGAGAAGCATTTTGCTGGCAGCTGGTTGGCCTCACGCTGTGATCTCATGCAACTGGAAGCCCAGCCTGGGTGGCACTGGGATGGGAGAACCTCCCCAGGAAAGGCCTGGTGAGCTCCTGCCAGCACAGGGGCGCTAAGGGGCCAGTCCAGCGGAGGGGCCACCTCCCTGGGGAGAGGTCCCATGCCAGGTGCTGCCCACCTGGGGTCACTCGAGATCCCAGGGCGCCAGTGGTAAGACTTGAGGTGCACATGGGGCTGCCTTCGGAACACGGCACTCATCTTCACTTCCTGTCCCAAACTGTTGGGTGGTGCTGCCCTGGCCAACCCCAGCCCCTTGGCCAAGGCAGCCTTCTCACCCAGTGGGGAGCCAACCGGAGGAGGGGTGCAAAGGGCCCCAGGAGACCCCGGCTCGGGTTTGGCCTGCCCTGATGTTAAGCCCCAGCCCCTTGCTCTGCAGCTGGAATTGGGGCTCAGTTAAGCAGACAGAGGAAGGGGCTGGGGGGCAGCCCACGAACCAGAGGGTAGCACGGGGGGGGGCAGCAGCGCGAGAGCTGGGGGGCAGAGCCCCTGGGGTAGAGCCGGGGAACAGGGCACGAGCGGGGCTCTACAAATAACTGAGGAGGTGGTGCAGGAGCCGAGGGGCAGAGCCTGGGGGGGGGGGGAATAGAGCTGGGGGGGTAGAGCTGGGGAACAGGGCATGATCAGGGCTCTACAAATAACTGAGGAGGTGGTGCAGGAGCCGAGGGGCAGAGCCTGGGGGGGGGGAATAGAGCTGGGGGGGTAGAGCTGGGGAACAGGGCATGAGCAGGGCTCTACAAATAACTGAGGAGGTGGTGCTGGAGCCGGGGGGCAGAGCCTGGGGGGGGAATAGAGCTGGGGGGTAGAGCTAGGGGGCAGAGCTCGTGGGGTAGAGCCGGGGAACAGGGCACGAGCCGGGCTCCACAAACAACTGAGGCAGCGGCGCAGGAGCCGGGGGGCAGAGCCGGGGGGGGGGGGGTAGAGCTGGGGGGCAGAGCCGAGGGACGGGCCGGGGAGCGCCGGCTCTACAAATAATTGAGCAGGCGGCGCACGCCGGGCGCCGCTGATGGCAGGAGCCGCGGGCCGGCGAAGGGAAGATTCACGGGCTGTCACTTCGGGTTAGGAACACGCAGCCTGCAGACGCGCGGAGCTCCCGCGGGCCGGCGGGCGAGGCGGCGCACCAGGTGGAAACGGGGCCCCGTGGGAGCCACATGTATTAGCGCCTGCAGCGCAGCGTCGAGGGGCGCGGGGAGAGACAATTACCCCCCCCCCCGGCAGCTTTGTTCCTTCTAGTAACAGCTGCCAAGAGGCGCTGTCTGGAGAGGCTGAGAAGCCGGGAGATCCGCCGGCAGGGCCGGCTGCCGTGTGCCCGGCTCCTAGCGACTGGCAGCAGCTCCCTGGCTCCCTGCCCCAGCGCGCTCCCGGGCCCCTCTCCCCCAGGGAACTCCTGGCCGGTCGCCGTGCGATCCACCCGCCCCAGCCTCCAGGCCTGGTTGCTGGAAACCTGCAGTCAGAGGCGAGGCAGCCCTGGGCTGTGCTGGCGGGGGGACTGAGAGCCGGGAGTTGGGGCAGGCTTGTTTCCTGGCGTCTTTCCCCGGGACACTCTCCAGTCCGGTTTAAAAGCGCCAGTGACGCGGCTCCCGTCGCCTCCGACGGGACGGGACGGGACGGGGTCCTCAGCTGGCGGCTTTATCCAGCCCCCGCCTCACTCGGCCGCCTCTCCGCTCGCCTGAGGGCTTCGCCCGCCCACTTCCTGGGTTTCAAATAGGCCCAGCGCAGAGCCCCGCGGGCTGCTGCTACCTCTGCCCCCCGAGCCCGGCCCAGCTAGCCCCGCGGGCTCTGCCCACGGCAGGACGCGGCGGCTCGCCCTGCGCTCAGAGTTCTGTCCGGTATCAACCAGCAGGGCGGGGGCGCCGCCTCGGCTGCCGGTGCCGGAGGAGGCTCAGACCCGCCCCGAGGCAGACGGGGCTTGGAAACACCTCGGTCCCCGCAGCTCCCCCCCGCAGAACTGCTCCGGGCGCAGCGGAAAGCGACGCGGCTGCGCCCCGGGGAGCAAGTGTCCAGCCGGCCGGCCCCGAGCCGGGCGGGGATCGGGCCCGAGGGGTCAGTGGCGGCGCTGCGGGAGCCCCTGGCGCGGGGGTGGGCACGTGCCTCTCACGCGCCCGGTCCGCGGGCTGTTCTCCGCGCCCGGACAACCAGAGCGTCTGGCGGCGGCTGGAGCTCAGCCCTGGGCGGCAGCGGGAAGCGCTGCTCGAAGCTCAGCCGTGGCCTTCCCCGGGACGTTTCCTCCGCCGGGCCCCTGGGCTGCGGGCTGCAGGCGGGCCCGGGTTGCGCTCAGACTGGCAACCCGCGCCGGCTCGGGACATGCAGGGAGCTCCGAGCCCAGGCCGCGGCTGGAGCTGTCTGGAAGCAGCGGAGGCGTCTCCCGGGACCCCGCTGAGGGGGCCGAGCGCTGCATTGGCTCGGGGGGGGGGGCAGGGAACGCGGCTCCCCGGCTGGGCCCTGTGTTCCCCGCCCCCGCTCGGCCCGGCCTCCCGCGCTCCCCCCCTCCCCCCGCCAGACACGTGGCACTGAGCCAGCGGGAGGGCTGGCTACGGGGGGGGGAGGAGGGGGGGGTTGCACAGAGAAAGGTGCCTCTCCTGGATCCGGGAGCAATCCATGGGGAGCGATTGGGGGGGGGGGAGGGGGAAGGCTGCGAGACATGCTGGAGCTTTCTCCGGGCAGGCGGCTCCGTCCCCAGAAACAGACTCGCAGGAACCGGGGGGTTGCCAGGTGGGAATGGTGGTGACCCCACTCCCTGGGCCAGACCCCCCCCGCGAGGGTTACATTTGGTCCCCCAGACTCCCCCTCCCGCCCCTGCCGTTCCTAGTGGATAACGCGATTCCCATTCACCTCCTGCCCTACACTATTCTGCGGCGCTGCTGCTACTGGCCACGTCCTACCCCAGAGCTGGCTGCCTTTCCGAGGAGAACAAGCGCTCTCCTCCCGCTGCCCCCTGGGCGGGAGAAGCATCCCCTGCGCATGTGGCCCATGAGGACGTTGCTGGGGGGAGAGAGGGAGGCAGAAATGGGGCTGGGGCTGGACCGCGTGGAGCAGGCGCTGGGCGTGCGTGGGGCTGTTGGGCCCCGCCACACCTCGTGGCCCCCCCGCTGGCTCTCCAGGCTGACCCGGGCCGGGGCAGCTCTCTGGCGAGCCCCAGGGGCCTGGCGCGGGGGCGGCGCAGCGGCCCTACCTCGGCTGAAGATGACGCTCTCGTAGGGGATCTTGTTCTTGGTCTCCAGGCTGGAGCAGTTCCAGCGCTGGTCCCGGAACTGGTGCTGGCACTCGTGGATGGCGATCTGCAGGCCCTGGATGGCCGAGGCCGTCACGTCGGGGCTGCGTACGCACACGGCCAGCTGGCGCCGCGTCAGCCCGGGCAGCGTCAGGCACACGGTGTTGGCGTTCAGCACCGGCTCCGCCGGCAGCCGCAGGCCCAGGATGTCGTTGGAGCAGGAGCTGCGGGGTCCAGAGAGAGCCAGGCTCAGCGCCCTGTATCGCCCCCCGCCCCGGCAGGGCACCAGGGATCGGCTCGGGGGGGGAGCCCTGCAGGGAGACAGTCTGCTGGGCTAAGTCCCCACCGAGACGGAGCAGCTAGGGAGGCGGCGTGGGGTGGAGCCAGGCCTCAGAGAGACTCACAAACCAGCCCGGCGGCTCTGAGCAGGGGCAGGGGGGCTGGCGAGGAAACCAGGGCCGAGGGGAATGGGGGGAGCTGGCTGGGCGTGGGGGGGGGGGATAAGGAGGCTGACACAGGACTGCAGGGCGCTGGCAAAGGGGCAAGGTGGGCTACGTGCTCGGCCAATTGGGGGATCCCACCCCCCAGCGCCAATCCCCAGCTTCCGGATCCCCAGGAGAGGCGCCTCCCTGCCCATTCACAATCAGCAACAGAGACGCTCAGAGGCAGAAACTGCCCCCCCCCCCCCGCCCCTCTCAGGGAGTTTCCTCAGGCAGAGGCTGCGCTGCTCCTCAGGGGACCCCCGGGGCTGCTGCTGGGGTGGGGGGCACCAAAAGCCAGGGCCAAGGGACCAGCGCCCTGCCAGCTGGCAGTCCCCAGCCACAGCCTGTCCCCTACAGCCTCCCAGCATCCCTTGTGCTCCCACAGGATTGGACTCCGCTCTTCTCTCCTAGGTCTGATCCCAGCCCATCACCACGGTGCAGGTCCAGCCTCTCCGATTCGGCAACACCCCTGGGCCGGCATGACATTAGTTAGCGGGGTGGCTACTTCCCATGGGTGTGGCCAGGTTTCCCGCAGTCCCACACAGGGTGTTTGCCGCCACCAGTCCTGGCGCTCAGGGCTCTGTGCTGTTGTTTAGCTCTAATTTACCCCTCCATGTCTTCTCAGAGCCCAGTAAGCAGGGGAAGTGCTGGTGATGCTGCTAGACAGTATTGACCTCCCGCGGTCCCGCAAATTGCCTGGTTCAGCACCAGGCATGTCCCCAGGGTGCTGGACTAGAGAGGTTCAACCTGTATTTGGGCACCCTGTAGTCATGCAGGAAGGGACGTCTGTGCGCTGGGAAGGGGGTGTTCTGTGTGCTGGGAAGGGGGGTTCTGAGTGCTGGGAAGGGGGGTTCTGTGCTGGGAAGGGGGGTTCTGTGTGCTGGGTGGGGGGCTCTGTGCTGGGAAGGGGGGGTTCTGAGCACTGGGAAGGGGGCTCTGTGCTGGGAAGGGGGGTTCTGTGTGCTGGGTGGGGGGCTCTGTGCTGGGAAGGGGGGTTCTGAGCGCTGGGAAGGGGGGTTCTGTGTGCTGGGAAGGGGGAGCTGTGGGAGAGCTGGGTTTGAAATGTCTCTCTTGCACCATGTCTGTGTCGGGTCAGTGCCCCGCTATGGGGAGCTGCAGGTAGGGAGGTTTGGGACCATCCTTCCTTTTCTCTCCCACTCAGGGTCCAGCCCTGAGGATGCTCTTGGTCCCTTTCTGGACAGCAAGACACCCCTGGGGGCCCCAGGAACAGAGGGCTGCCCGTGGTGCCTAGCCCAGGCCATGGAGCTGTGTGAGGAGAGGGAGAGATACCATGGCTGTGGGTGCCAGGAGGAGGTGCCTGTGTTGGTGCCCGGGTGAGTGGCGCTGTTCTGGCTGCTGGCTGAAAGGTGACCATGGCCATGTCCTGGCTCCCTGACGGGCGACCAAGTCAGGTTCCACCTCCCAGCGGCTTTCTGCCTCCAGACCCTCCTGCCAGGGACTTTGTGCAGGCTCTGGGAAAGCCCATGGGAACTTTGCCAGGCGCCTTTCCTCCACTTCCCACTCTGGGACACCCACAGGGCTGACCTGGCTACATCCCTGCCATGCCAGGCTCCCAGGCTGTGTCCAGTGCCTGTGTCAGTCAGCTCCGTTGGGGACAGCATGGGGCTCCCAGATGGGTCACCCATTGGGCACAGCCCTCCCACTGGCTCGAGGCCAGGCTGCTTGCCCTGCCGAGGTTAGTTTCAGGAGCTGGGGAAGGATCTCAAAGCACAATGGGGGGAGTTCCCTGAGGTCTGCAGCTCACCCAGCGGCAGGGACCTGGTCCCAGAGAGGCAGTGTCAGAGAGCCTCTCCGGGACAGCACAGCCTCATCCCTTAATAGCATAAAAACAGAACCGCCAGGCTGGGTCAGCCCAAAGGTCAATGTAGCCCCGTGTCCTGTCTGCCCACAGTGCCCCAGAGGGATTGAACAGAACAGGGAATCATCAAGTGATCCCTCCCCTGTTGCCCATTCCCAGCCTCTGACACACAGAGGCCAGGGACACCCTCCCCGCCCATCCTGGCTAATAGCCATTGATGGATCTGTCCTCCGTGAATGTAGCTAGCTCTTTTTTGAACCCTGTTAAAGTCCTGCCCTTCACAACATCACCCGGCAAGGAGTTCCACAGGTTGACTGTGCTGCATGAAGAAAAGCTTCCTTTGGTTTGTTTTAACCCTGCTGCCTGGCCAGAGACCCCTCCTGAGCTCCCGAGGTGGGCCCAGCTGCCAGGGCCTGTCCGAGTCAGATCTGGCACTGGCCTCGCAGGCTCTTCAGAGGGGCCCCTGGCCCTTCCGCAGGGCAGTCAGCACACCTTCCCTTGCTCTGTCCCTAGGCTTGGCCAGAGGAGAGACGATCCCCACAGCTCCCGTTTCTTAAAGGCCTTGCTGCCTGCTGAGCAGCGCACACACCGTCTGGCCCAGACACAGCGGGGAGCCAGGGGTGGAAAGTAACTCGGGCGGAGAGGGGCTGGCCACTCCCTGCCCAGGCTGGAATACATTGGGGAGGGGGGAGTGTGACAACGGGTTGGGGTTCCTCCCATCCTGCAGCCCCGTAGCAGCAAGAACAGACTCCGCCAGCCAGTAGAAAAGAGGGGGTTTATTGCTTCTCCAGGATACAGCACAGCCTAGACGTGATGTGTCTAACAGAGTCTGGGCCAGGATGCCTCAGACCTTATGAGATGGGGTCCCTGGGCCTCTAGATTCCAGCCCCCTCCTTAGACTGGTTCCTTCATGATTCCAGCCCCAGACTGCTCCTTCCCCCAACCCTCACTTCCTAGTTCCCTCGCTGCCCTCAGCCGGTCAGACCGGTTGGGTCTTAGGCAGCCCACCTGCTGGGCAGTACTCTGGACACCGGCCAGTAGGGGTCACCCACAGCCCACAGCCCACGCATAGTGACCAGCAAGGTACTGACACTACATCACAGGGAGGCTCTGCCATCTGGACAGCCAGGCCCAGCTTTTTTCCTGGGGGCTGCTTTATACCCAGTGAGCTCCTGTCAGTGGGCAGCTTGCTCCAGAGCCAACCCGGTGACTAGGGGAGCACCCAGAGTCCTGACCCAGGTTGTGGTGCCTGATTCCCACCCACCCGGGAGATCGGGACCAGTCCCGCGGCACTGCCTTGCTGGACCTGTCCCGTGCAAAGAGGTTTCCGGGTTCCCAGCCCTACACATGCCTGACTTACATCATAGAACACTAGAACCAGCAGGGACCTCGAGAGTCATCGAGTCCAGCCCCCTGTCCTCCCAGCAGGAGCAAGCACAGTCTGGATTATCCAGATCCTCCCTCCATTCTCCCTTAGCTCCATCCTTCCCTCCCCCACCTCGCCCTGATCTAGGGGCAGGGTGACAGCACATCATACCCAGCCACTGCCATTTCTACTCTGATCCCTGGCTGCCCCCCGCCCCCTCGCCACGGGACTACAGGGGTTAAACAGGATTTCGCGGTGAAAGGCCCGCGGGCCACAGACTGCCGCGGCTGCTGCTTTAATTAACACGCGTTCCAGCGCCACCACATTCTGTTTGAAGGGGAAGGAAAAACCCAGCCCAGAAACCGGGGCTGGAACAAGCCAAAGGGAAGGAGGCGAGGAGAGAGAAGTTAACCCTTTCCTGCCCGGGTGTATGGCAGCTGGATGCGGGGAGATCAAAGGAAGATGCCTGGAGTGGCCTGTGATGCGGAAGCGGGGGAGAGGGGTCTTGGCAAGCCAAGGGGGGCATTTGGGTGCCCAGGTGTTCCATGTGCACTCACACCCACATCCCCACCCGTGTCCATTCCTCCCAGGGCTGGGATTACAGGGAAAGCAGGGGCCTGGCCTGGCCTCCTGCCCCCTGCCCCTCAGCGCTGCTCCCTTCCTGGCTCTCCCCGGTCCTGGGGCCTCTCCTGGATGCAGCCTGGAGGTGCTCCCTGTGTGGGTTGGGGCTGAGACCTCCCTGGAACAAGAGCCACACCCAGCTCCCAGCTGCTCCTTCCATCACTAGGGCCCAGCAGAAGGCACTGGAAGGCCCCACACAGATGCTGGAAAAAATAACCCAACGACAGGTACAAGATGATGGAAACTAATGTAGCTACAACTACTCAAGCGAGAGATCTTGGAGTCACTGTGGAGAGTTCTCTGAAAACACCACTGCGTGTGCAGCGGCAGGCAAAAAAGTGAACAGGATGTTAGGAATCATTTAAAAAGGATGGAGGATAAGACAGAGAATATCTTATTGCCTCTAAATAAATCCATGGTACGCCCACATCTTGAATACTGCGTACAGATGTGGTCGCCTCATCTCAAAAAAGATATATTGGCCTTGGAAAAGGTTCAGAGAAGGGCAACAAAAATGATGAGGGGTTTGGAACAGGTCCCATATGAAGAGAGATTAAAAAGACTGGGACTTTTCAGCTTAGAAAAGAGGAGACTAAGGGGGGATATGATAGAGGTCTATAAAATCATGACTGGTGTGGAAAAAGTGAATAAGGGAAAGTTATTGACTTGTTCTCATAACACAAGAACTAGGGGTCACCACATGAAATGAACAGGCAGCAGGTTTAAAACAAACCAAAGGAAGTTTTTCTTCACTCAGTGCACAGTCAACCTGTGGAACTCCTCGCCAGAGGATGCAGTGAAGGCTAGAACTTTAACAGGGTTCAAAAAAGAGCTAGATAGATTCCTGGAGGTTAGGTCCATCAATAGCTATTAGCCAGGATGGGCAGGAATGGTGTCCCTAGTCTCTGTCTGGGAATGGGTGACAGGGGAGGGATCACGTGATGGTCCCCCGTTGTGTTCCCTCCCTCTGGGGCACCTGCCACTATGGGCAGACAGGACACTGGGCTGGATGGACCTTTGGGCTGAGCCAGTCTGGCCCTCGGATGTTCTTATGGTGCTGCTCAGTCCCCCAGAAACCCGCCAGCAGAGGCAGGGAGAAGGCGGCCCCCTTGTCCAGCCTGGGAAAGGCAGACAGGTTCCAGGGGCCTGGCTCGGCCACGCCTGTGTTCGAAACCCGGCCCAGCCCTGACTCAGCGGCCCGACGCCCGCGCAACGCCGGGTCTAACCAGCTGCCGGGCACTGGCGGCTTGGTCTTTAAACAGGGACGCCGGAGCCGCCACACACCCACCTCCACCAGCCGCGGGGCTCGGCCCGCCTGGGCCAGGCAGCCAGCGAGCCGGGGAAGGGACCCAGAGCCCCGGCCTGGCCCAGTTGCAGGGCGCGGGGGGGACCCGCCGTTAGACACGCCGCTGGCGGGTCGCTTGTTCGCTCGCTCTCTCCACGTGCTGCAGCAGGAGCGGGGCGCGGCGTGTGACCCTCGCAGGCCCGGGTGCCCGGCGGTCTCGGAGCCACGCCAGCCCTGGGGGGGGGGGGGAGGCTGAACGGAGGCGCTGCCTCTGCTCTCCACACAATTCGCCCTCCAGGGGTCCGCTCTGCAGGCCAGGCGAGCCCCGGAGCTCCCAGCGGGGACCAGGCTCTGAGCTCGGCTCCGCCCGCGGTCCAGACGGGCCAACTCCAGGGAAGCTGCCCCGCCGGGGCGGATGCGAGGGACCGTGAGGCCCCGGCTGGGACCCCAAGCGCCCGCCCCAGGAAGCAAGGCCGAGCGGAGGCGGCCCTACCCCTGAGGGAGAACTGCCCCTCCGTGGGTCAGACCTGGGGCCGCGGACAAGCAGCCCCAGCCGGGGAAGCAGCCAGAGGCCCCGGGTCGCACGCTGCGTGGGAGAGGCGCGGGGGCCTGTCACCAGCAGGGGTGACAGCTCTGCCCGGGATGGGAGGGGGGGCGGCTCATTCCCAGACCCCGGAGGGGGCGAGGGGCTCCTGGCCCGGGCAGGGGCCTAGCAGGCAGCGCGGGCGGAAGGCGGCAGGACAGCTCTTACCTTGGCACCCAGAGGCCGACGAGGAGCAGGGGCAGCAGCCGGGTCGGTCCCATCTTGTCTCCTGCCGGCTCCGGGGGCCGGGCCAGGCTCGGGGCTGCTGTGCGGCCGGGCCGCCTGGTCTCTCGCTGCAGCTTCGTGCCCTTTCCTCTGCTGGTCAGGGCCTCAGGGCCCCCGCGCCTGGGTTGTGGGGCTGGAGGTCCCAGCAACACGGCGCCATCCTGGCCGCGGGCAGCCCAGAGCCCCCAAGTCCCCAAGCCGGAGCCCAGCGGCATGGACCGGGCAGGGCCGCTCCCCCTACCAGGGCAGCAGCGTTCCGGGCCGCTGCGGGGCGCTCGGAGGGGGAAGAGCCGCTCGCACGCCGGGCTCCATGGGGCAGGTCCTGCCCCTGGAGGGGGCCTGCTGCAGGGGCTGGCGAAGGCAGGACTCCCGGGGCTCTCCGCTCGGCTCACGGCGCTGCGGGCCCGGCTGCGGGGGGTGGGGGCTGCCCTGGATCTCGCAGGCGCACGTGGAGCCCCGGCTGCTCCCAGCTTCTGCGCCGCTTGCTCCAGCTGCCTCCGCTCAGCGCCTCTGGGGTCCGGCCGCCCTCGCAGCTGGGATCGCGCTGCGCGCTGCCTTCCTAGCTCCCGAGCCCCGACAAGTCCGGAGCCAGCCCGCGGAGGGAGAGCGGGGCAGAGGGGGGCGGCGGGCGGGGCGCGGGGGAGGCTGCCGCGCGCGGCCCGGCGGACGGGCGGGGCGGAGGGAGGGTTGTGCGCGGGTGGGGCGGCTGGGTAGGTGGGTGCATATGTAAGGTGCGCGGGAGGATCTAGACCGGTGTGGCTGGAGATGTGTGTGGGGTACATGGGGGGTGCGCAGTGTGTGTGCGTGGGCATAGGGGGCGCAAATGTGTGGTGGGTGCGTGGTTCTATGTAGGGCTGTGCCTGGTCGTGTGAGCTGCATGGATCCAGGGGGTGGGCAGGGAGCTGCGTGTGTGCCTGTGCCTATGTGCGCTGGGACCCAGAAGTGGACGCAGCTGTGGATGTGCAGAGATGGGTGGCTGTGTGAGTGCAGGGATGCCTATGTCTTTGTGAAGCTGCGTGTACGGGTACATGGAGTGTGCATGTGTGTGCATTTGTGGGGGAGGAGGTGCATGGATTTGGGAAGGTAAGGAGAGATCTTGGCACTGGAAAAAGTTCAGAAAAGGGCAACAAAATGTTGAGGGGTTTGGAAAAGCTGCCATTTGAGGAGAGAGTAATAAGACTGGGACCTTTCAGCTTGGAAAAGAGGAGCCTAAGGGGGGAATAGGACACCATGACTGATGTGGAGAAAGTGACTAAGGAAAAATGATGGACTTATTCCCATAACATAAGAACTAGGGGTCCCCAAATGAAATGAATAGGTAGCAGGTTTAAAACAAACCAAAGGAAGTTTTTCTTTACTCAGTGCATAGTCAACCTGTGGAACTCCTTGCTAGAGGATGTTGTGAAGACCAGGACCTTAATGGGGTTCAAAAGAGAACTAGATACCTTCATGGAGGTCAGGTCCATCAATGGCTGTTTGCCAGGACAGGTAGGAACGGTGTCCCTGGCCTCTGTTTGTCAGGGGCTGGGAATGGATGACAGGGGAGGGATCACTGGATGGTTCCCTGTTTTGTTCACTCCCTCTGGGGCACCTGGCATTGGCCACTGTCGGCCGACAGGACACTGGGCTGGATGGGCCTTTGGGCTGACTCAGCCTGGCCTTAGGCTCTGAAGCTGCAGGCACTGAGTGCTCTGGTGAGGGGAGATGAGCTTGGAGTGGGGGAGCAGACCCCCTAGGCGAATGGCTCTGCAGGTGGAGACGGGGGCAGGGAGTGCGTGGATGAGGGGAGATGTGCTTGGAGGGGGTGGAGCTAGCGGGGGGGCGCCTGTCACGCGAGGGCTGGAGGAGGGGAGTGTAGGGGGACAAAGGAAGCTAATTGCATTTCACCACTTGCTGGGGGATGATTGGGGTTCTCACCTCGCCAGGCCCCTGGCCGTGGCCTTACACGTTTCTCACGCCCCTACATTCCCTGCCGCTGAGCCCGGGCCCTTGCGCCGCGCCCGGAAAGGTGCGGCCCCGGTACTGCTGCTCTGGGCGCAGGGGGGCGGGTTGTGATGGGCGGAGGCAGCAGCAGCGGAGACCGGAGCGGAGGGGCTGTTTGCCTCGGGCTGAGCGTCCCTTGTTCCCTGGAAGCACCAGCCTGGCCCTGCCCCAGCTGCTCCGAGCAGCCTCCCGGCCCCTGCCCTGCTGGGTCCCAGCCCAGGCCACCCCGCCGGCCCGTCCGCAGGGCTGTGGGTACGGCAGGGGGTGGGACCCGGGCGCGCGGAGCCCCGCCCCGTCCAGTGGGAAGGAAGGAGCCGCCAGTCCCCTGTGCTGGGGGGATCGGGGCCTCGGCCCGGGGCGCGTTGTGCAGTGTCCAGCCCCTTGTCCCCCGACAATGGCCCGTGCCCCTGGGGCAAGAGATAACTGGGGTCCCGCTTGGGGGGGCGGATGGCTCTGCCCCCTGGGGACGGGTGGGAGGGCGGGGCTACGCCCCCTCGGGTCCTGCCCTGCCCCGTCGGGGTTTGCTGTGTAAAGAGCCGCACTCTGTCCGCGGCCCGGACGGGGCTCCCCGCCCAGCGGGGCTGCCAGTGGGGCGGGGGGCGGGAGGTGTTTCCGCCGGGAAATGGGCCGGAGAGGAGCCCCGGGCCGAGGCGGCGGTGCCGGCGCAGGTGCAGACAGAATTCACCTGTCACCTGTCAGTCACCTGCCATCAGCAGGACAGGCGCAGCTCGGTCCCTGCCCACCCCCTCCCGGAGGGGCGCCCCGCAGCTCTGCCCAGTTCCCCAGAGCCAGGCGCCGCCCGCCGAGAGGGCCCGGGGGCGACCGCAGCCTACGGGCCTGACTCCTGCAGGCTGCTCTGCCGGCGCGGCCCGGGGAGGCCGAGCAGGTGCTTGTGCCAAGGTTCCTCCTCTCCAGCCCGGCCCTCGCCCAGGGGGCAGGGTGTGGGGAGAGGCAGAGGGACCCCCGCCCCGGTCCCTCGCATAGGCCGTGTCTGGGCTCCCCTGCCTTCGGAGAGCTGCCCCGTCCCAGGGTGGCCAGCCTGCCCGGGGCCTGCTGGGGCATGGCAGCCCCCCCACACTGTCAGACACCCCCCTCAGACCACCCCTCACTTCAGACCCCCCACCCACTGTCAGACCCCCCCTCAATGTCAGACCCTCCAGTCAGCCCCCCCGCACTGTCAGACACCCCTCTTAAACCCCCCCACTGTCAGACCCCCCCACACTGTCAGACTCCCCCTCAATGTCAGACCCCCTGCACTGTCAGACACCCCTCTTAAACCCCCCCACTGTCAGACCCCCCCACACTGTCAGACTCCCCCTCAATGTCAGACCCCCTGCACTGTCAGACATCCCCCTCAGATTGCCCCCATTGTCAGACCCCCGCTCACTGTCAGACCCCCTCCTCAATGTCAGACCCTCCAGTCAGACCCCATCTCACGTTCAGACCCCCCCTCACTGTCAGACCCTCCAGTCAGTCCGCCCCCACTGTCAGACACCCACTCACTGTCAGACACCCCCCTCAGACCACCTCCCCCCCTGCACTGTCAGGCTCCCAGCTGCACCCAGCGCCGGAGTGCCCTTTCCAGCCATCCTGTCTCCGAGGACGCAGCGGGAAGCCCAGGTGCCCGCTAAGGGGGTAACTGACAAATAACCAGGGGCCAGTCCCCAGCCCCAGCCCAGCAGCTCCCACTCGGGGGCAGGGGGCGGGGTGGCTGTAGAGGGGAGCGTGTCTCAGCGCTGGCCCCGGGAGGTGCACCGGAGCTTTTCTGTCTCCAGCGCCTGCATCCTGCGTTCCATGCTGTCCCCTCCCTGCCTGCGGGGCCTGGCTCTGGGCGAGTCCCAGCTTGAGTGGGGGGGCTTTGCCAGGGCCCCCTGGGGTGCTGCCTGCGGGTGGCATCTGCACAGGGGGCAACTCCACCCAGTGCTCCTGGCCTCGCTGCTCAGTGCCTCCATGCAGGGCGCCCGCAGATTGCGGGGGTTTGCTGCAGGGGGCTCCTGCCAGGCGATGTGGCCCCCTCTTTGGGCAGGCAGACTGGCGGGGGGAGGGGGGTCATGCATGGTGGTCAGTACAAAGGCTGATCAGAGGCGCTCCCACCTGAAATCACATAACCCCCCCCCCCCCCGTGTGCCTGAAACCAGCCCTGGAGGCAGCAGCATGGAGGGGGGCGGACACCCCACCTGGCCTGCGAAGGCTGGCTGGGACCTACACCCTGAGCCTCGCTTCAGTGAAACCCCACAGCACAGAGGCCTTGGAGCGCCTGAGTCATGCCAGGGCCCCTGTGAGATCAGCCCCTTTCACCTCCCTTCCTTGGAAAGTGGCGGAGCCCTGAGTGCCCCCCCCCCCACACACACACCCTGTGCACCTCTCCAGCATGTCCCCACGTGCCTGTGGGGAGGCTGCCCAGAGCTGCACCCGCTTCTGCCCAGGCTGGCTCTGAGAGTGGTGGGGGAGACGTTTAGGGATGAGCCAGGTTCCTGGGAGGCCTCCAGCCAGCTCCTGTTGTCCCCTGGTCCGTGACCAGGGCCCTGTGTGATGCAGTGGGGGGTGCTGTCTGCTCTGTAACCCGGGGTTCCCACCTGACTGTGCTGTGCTGTGTGATTCCCACTGACTCACCCACGTGTATATTGGCTCAGACACCTAGTCCCAGTGGGAGCAGTTAACAAGGCTCTTCCCAGGGGGAGAGACGAACGAAGGGAGGTGGAGACGGCCACTTGGCTGGGGGGGCAGGGCCTGGAAGCTGGTGAGTTTGTCGGGGGGGGGAGGGGAACATGAAGAGAAGAGACTAAGCAGAGTACTGGGGTTCAGGGCCTGTGGACTCCTGCCCCAAGGGGTCTGAGGCTGCCTGGCCCCTCACTTCTATGCCCACATAGAACCTGGGCTGTGCTGAATCAATAAACCCTCCCTGTTCTTCTGGCTGGTGGAGTCTCATCGTGCTGGAAATGGGGTGCAGGGTCGGGGGGTACCCGATGCACCGCCACACCCTGTCACTGATACCTCGTGCTGGCTCAGTGTCTTTCAACCTGGGCTCCAGCTCCCTCCTCAGAGCCCCAGACGGGACGGGACGGGCTGTTGCTCCAGCTGCTGGCACAGGCCCGGGGAGTTTGGGGCCAATGCAGAAGGCAAAGGGGTCGACGTGGGGCTGGGCCTCAGGCTGCTGTTTTGCCTCGGAGGGACTTTTGCCCCGAGGAAGGGGAGCCCCATCAAATACCAGCAGGGAATAAGGAGCTCCGCGCTGCAAGCCAGCCAGACGTGCAGAGTCCTTCGCATCCCCCACTCTCCTGCACATCTAGAGGTGGCCTGGCACTGCAGGGTTTATGCCCCAGACCTGGGGCTGTTTCCAGACAGATTAACCGATCCAGCACATGGACAGATGGCAGGCTGCACCACCTTTTGGTGGCCACGCCACTAGTGGATAACAACTTACTGCTGCTGCTGGCTACAGGAGCTACTCCAGGCTGGGTAAGTGCACAGCCCACTCTTCCCATCCCTCCCAGTCACACAAGCCCTTCAGAAAGCAACAGGCTTAAATTGCAGCAAGGGAGGTTGAGGTTGGACATTAGGAAAAACTTCCTGCCTGTCAGGGGGTGAAACATGGGAATAAGTTGCCTGGGGGGTTGTGGAATCTCCATCCCTGGGGATATTGAAGAGCTGGTTGGACAGACACCTGCCAGGGATGGTCTTCACCCTGCCGTGAGGGCAAGGGACTGGACTCAATCGCTCAAGGTCCCCTCCAGTTCTAGGATTCTATGGTTACAATAGCATAACTGAGAAACCACAAAAGGTGGGGTTGTTGGGAGGGGCTGGCTCCCTCCAGACCATGTATGTTTCCAGGACGATCACTGGTACCTGGCAACCCAGGGCTGACAACCAGTGATTGAGCATTGGTAGTGGAGAGCTGGAACAGTCAACCAGTGGAACTCCTCGCCAGAGGATGTGGTGAAGGCTAGGACTTTAACAGGATTCAAAAAAGCACTAGATAAATTCATGGAGGTGAGGTCCATCAATGGCTATTAGCCAGGATGGGTAGGAATGGTGTCCCTAGCCTCTGTTTATCTGGAGAGGGGTCACGAGAGGATTCCCTGTTGTGTCCCCTCCCTCTGGGGCACCTGGCATTGGCCACTGTGGTCAGACAGGACACTGGGCTGGATGGACCTTTGGTCTGATCCAGTCTGGCCACTCTCATGCTCTTAACTAGCACATAAACCAGAATATAACAGAACTACTGTTCTTTAACCCCAGCCCTCTCCCACCTCTTCACATGTGCTACCAAATCAAGCCACCCGATGGGGCGGTTCGTGCCGGGCTGTTGTTTATTGGGTGCTGTCAGTGGCTGGAGGTTCCTTGCCCACAGCCTAGTGTAGGGATGGGTGTGCCAGACTGCGGCGGCGCGTCGGGTACCCACTTACCCTGCACCCCGTTTCCAGCACGATGAGACTCCGCCAGCCAGTGGAATAGGGAGGGTTTATTGCTTCTGTGAGGTACAACACAGCCCGGGTTCAATGTGGGCATCCAAGTGAGGGGGCAGGCAGCCTCAGACCCCTTGGGGCAGGAGTCTGCAGGGCCCCGAACCCCCAGTACTGCTTAGTCTCTTCTCTTCATGTTTTCCCCTGACCAACTCCCAGGCCCTGCCCCCCAGCCAGGTGTTCATCTCCACCTCCCTCCCTTTGTCTCTCCCCCTGGGAAGAGCCTTGTTATCTGCTCAGCCTGGGACTAGGTGTCTGGGCCAATTCACATGTGGGTGAGTCAGTGGGAATCACACAGCCCAGCGCAGTCAGGTAGGAACACTGGGTTACAGAGCAGACAGCACCCCCACTGCATCACACAGACACAGGCGAGCTCGCTCATTCACAGACCCCCCTGGCCAGAAGTGACCGGTGGGAACATCCAGTCTGAACTCCTGCTGGAAGAGCTCACTGCACCCAGCCCATATCTTGTGGGTGAGCTAGAGCGGATCTTTCAGAAAGGAGCCCAGTCTTGATTCAAAGGCTCCAAAGGATAGTGGATGGAAGGCCGGGGAGGGGGGAGGGGGGCGTGGCTCTATCACTTGGGGTGGGTGACACCAGACAAGAGCAAGGTCAGCATGGAGAGTTGAGCTGGGCACTGTGGGAACCACGAGGAGAAGCTCCCATGCAAAAGGGGGCTCCTCCCTTCCAACCCCCATACCTCCCCCGGGAGGAGCATTTAGGCTGCTCAGCCTACTCATCCCCTCTGGGGTGGCCAATGGCTCCAGAACCCCCCATCCATGCTCCCAGGGCCAAAGGGAAGAGCTGTCCGACTTGTCCCTGCTAGGCCAGGCTGCTCCTTTGCTTTAAAACAAACCAAGGGACACTTTTCTTCAGGCAGTGCACAGGCAGTATGTGTGGAACTCCTTGCCAGAGGATGTTGTGAAGACCAGGACTTTAACAGGGTTCAAAAAAGAGCTCAATAAGCTCACAGGGTATGTCTACACTACCACCCTAGTTCGAACTAGGGTGGTTAATGTAGGCATTCGAAGTTGCAAATGAAGCCCGGGATTTAAATATCCCGGGCTTCATTTGCATCTTGCCAGGCGGGCGCCATTTTTAAATCCCCTTAAGTCGAACTCCGTGCCCGTGGCTACACGCGGCACGGAGTAGGTAGTTCAAATTAGGATCTCTAATTCGAACTACCGTTACTCCTTGTGGAACGAGGTGCACCGGTAGTTCGAATTAGAGATCCTAATTCGAACTACCTACTTGGTGCCGCGTGTAGCCGCGGGCACGGAGTTCGACCTAAGGGGATTTAAAAATGGCGCCCGCCCAACAAGATGCAAATGAAGCCCGGGATATTTAAATCCCGGGCTTCATTTGCAACTTCGAATGCCTACATTAACCACCCTAGTTCGAACTAGGGTGGTAGTGTAGACATACCCATAGAGATTAGGTCCATCAATGGCTATTAGCCGGGATGGGCAGGGAGGGTGTCCCTAGCTGTGTGTCAGGGGCTGGGAATGGGTGACAGGGGAGGGATCATGTGATGATTCCCTGTTCTGTTCACTCCTTCTGGGGCACCTGGCATTGGCCACTGTGGGCAGACAGGACCCTGGGCTGGATGGACCTGGCTGCTCTGATGTCCTTGGGAGGGCGTGGGATGGCCTGGCCTTTGACTGCACCATTAGTCACTGCAGATGGAGGCCCTAGTCGAGCAGTGCTGGCTCATCTTGCTGCGTCACAGCCCCCAGCTGACTCAGGCAAATGTGTCACCTCCTGGGACTCGGCCCATGCCCGGTCCCCAGCCCATCCCGACCAGCTGGAGCTGGGGGCAGCCCACCCCCCGCACCTGAGCCCGGCTCCCTCCAGGCCATCCCCACCCCGTGCTCGTGGCTCTTGCACAGCCCCCCAGAGGCACGTCAGACCCAAGCAGAGGCGGCTGTGCTGCCCTCCCACCTCACCCTAGGCAATGGCAGATACAGCCCAGGTGGGACAATCGCACCAGGCCGCATTTCATTGGTGCCAGACAGGGAGCTGGCCAGGCGGAGGTCAGGTGTTGCTGTCCCAGGCAGGGGAGTGCAGAGCCGCTGGGATCTTTGCCTGTTCTGCCCCCAGCGCATCCTGCTGCCAAGGCCAAAGCAATTTGCCTCCCAGCGTCACCGACAAGTGAGAACTGAGCCCAGGATCTGCCGCTGGAATGGAGGGTGTCATTCCTCTCGCTGGCAGGTAGCAGTAGTAGACTCTTCTCCTCAGCAGGGGAGCAGCCACTAGAAGGGCAAACAGACCTGCGCTCCCCTAGTGTGGCGACAGGAACATCTAGGAGGGAGAGGAATTGTTTGGGGTGGCCCAGGCCGGGCTAAGCAGGCCAGCAGGGTTGTCTCTCTGCAGGGAAGAGATGGGCCGAATCGCAGGACACTTCCAGACAAGGTGGGGTATGGGAGTGGGGAGTCACACCCAGGGGGCAGGGAGGGGGGCCGGCTGTTCTCTGGAGGGGGATGGGTTGGAGCTTATCCTCCAGGGAAGGGCTGGGACCCCCCTCACTCAGGACACGTACAGCTGGCCTGCACAGAGCCCCAGCTGATGCGCCGTGGGGTGTGACCCTGCCGGGTGCCCTGGAGAGGTATTGCAGGAACTGGGCTGACCCACGCCAGCCTGTCCGTAGCCTGGAATCTCCTGGGGGCTGCTGGCCCAGCGCGACTGGAGAGCTCAGGGGGCCACAGCAGCGAGTGGCTCCTCCAAGTCTCCCACCCCACCGCTCTCCGTGGCACCCCCATTCCCCAGGCGGCTCCTCACCGCTTCCCCGCACCACGCCTGGCTCTCATGGGCGGGGGCTGGCCACTAACGCCAGGTGGCACTTCAAACGCCAGGGCTGGGCGTGGGCAAGCGCCCGGAGACACCACTGCTGCACCAAACTTGACTGATGCTTCGGAGCCGGCAGGGCCAGGACAGAACAGCTTCCTTCAGGAGAAGCCTCGCGGGAGCAGCCTGGCCGAGCAGGGAGAAGCAGGCGCCTGCCCAGTCCAGATGGAAAATCCCATTTAATAAGTTAACCAGCTAAAAGTGACATTTAACCAGGATCTTGCAGGCAGGGGGCCGCGCCCACCCGGTTGGTTAACCGCTTACCTGGTAAGTATCACCCTTCCCAGGCCGCTCCAGCCTGGCTAGTTAACCCACTTACCAGGTAAGTGGTTAACCGGTTAACCCTTGACATCATAGAATCCTAGAATGGGCAGGGACCTAGAGAGCATCAAGTCCAGTCCTCTACCCTCGCGGCAGGACCAAGCACCATCCAGATCCCTACTCCACAAGGGCTCTGGTGGGCTCTCATTCCCCCCACGATGGCTCATTCCTCCTCACCCACTGAGGCCTTTTCCAGGGCTGGCCCAGAGCTTCAGAAGTGGCTACAGAAGTAGGGCAGACTGGGCAGCCCCGGTGCGTGTCCCACCCCCCTCTGCAGGGGCATTGCGGGTATTAGCTGGCAGCTGGACTCAAGGCCAGGCGCCGGGAGCTACCAGCTGGGGGGAGGAGCTCTCTGCTGGAAGCCCCAGTGGTCTGGGACCCACGGATTGTGGGGCAGCCAGGGCTGGCCAGGAGAGAAACTCCCAGCCTTGGTGGTTTTGAGCCCCCTTTCTCATCCCAGTCCCTCATCGCCAGACGCCTTGGTCCCCGGGCCTCAGAGACCCTGGCATGTCTTGGACAAGGCCACGTGACAGTCTCATAAGCAAACTAGGGACATACAGGCAGATTAGGGGTTTGCGGGGCCCTGGGCCAGAGCAAGCGGGAGCCCCTCCCCACCTCTTCTGCCTGCAGTCCCCCCACAGCCCTCCCCACGATGCTCCTGCTAGGGAAATGGGGTCAGGGCACAGGGGTTTCCTCCGCTTCCTGGCAGGCACACTGCATGGGCAGACGGGGTTGGGGCACCAGGTGCCTATTTTCTCAGGGCCCCCCAACTGGCTGTGGCTGTCGGTGGTTTCGATGGAACCCCGCAAAGGTGGGTGACAAGGGGCTGCAGGGTTGTACTTGCTTCCACGTGGGGCGGGTGTGACCCACGGGGGCCCCGTGTCACACTTTCCCTCAGGAGGTGGGTAGTGGCGTGGCCAGCCGGCTGAGAACTGCGCACTTGCTGCAGGGGTTGCAAGCTGCTAAGAGGCCAGCATGGGAGTTCAAGGCGATGGGAATCAGGTCAGAATTCAGTTCGTTCCAGAATGGGCTTGAATTCAACGCAGGGTTACCTGGGGGTTAGTGCAAAGCGCGGCCCTTTGGGAGGAAAGCTCAGTGCACCTGCCTGGCCGGGGGCCTGCCTGGCTCCATGGCAGAGCTGCTGAGAGGGGTCTGGGGCTACCCGGACCACAACCGTCTGTGTGTGTGGCTGGGGAAGAGGCGGTCTCATTCGGAGGGTGCTACCAGGGGAGGCATGGGGGGCCACTTGCTGCGGGAGTCCCGTGTCCAGGTCTGGGAGTCGCGCGTCAGGAAGGAAGGGAACAAACCAGACAGAATCCAGGGGAGAGCAACAAAACTGATCCCAGGGTTAGAAAGCCTGCGCTGGGAGGACCAGCCCAAGCCTGGGCACGCTCAGCCTGGAGAGGAGCCTGGCCCCTGGGAACAGGGCTCAGCTCGGGGCAGGGCTGGTAGAAAGGGGATGCTGACTGACAGTTCTCCGTGACGGCAGAAGGCAGGACAGGCAGTGACGGGCCTGAGCTGCCGCAAAGGAGGTTGAAGTTGGAGCTTGGGGAAAGCGACCCGCTCTCGCGGCGGCTCGGCTCGGGAATCGGCGCCCCAGGAGGCCGGGGGATCCCCAGCGCCGGAGGGTTTCCAGACCCTGCCGAGGATGGTCCGTGTTTCCATGGGCCGGTCTCAGTGCAAGGGGCTGGATGTGATGGTCTCTGCAGGTCCCTTCTAGGCCTCGCACCAAGCCCATAGGCAGCCCCAGGGGGTCCTGCACTTGCAGGCCAGGGCTGGAGACAGGCTCTGACAAAGCTCACATTCGCCACCCCTAGTCCTGCCCAGATGGGGGGCAGCAGGGCGCCCGCTAAGCATATGGGCCATGCTGGCCCCGTGGGCCTGAGCACCACTCCCTCTGCCCCAGGACTTGGATCTGAGACCCTCGTCCCCAGCTGAGCCCAGCCCAGGCCCCCAGCTCTGTCTGGGGGGATGGTGACAAGGAAGGCTGGACATGTTCCCCACTGGGGCAGGGGCGGGGGCACAGTCTTCCCAGCAGCATCTCTCCTGCCACAGTGTGCCCTGCACACAAGTCACCACCTGTGGGAGAAATGCCAGTGAGGAGGGGCACTGTCCTCATTAGACAGGTGGGGAAATTAGGCCCCACAAAGTCAAATGACTTGACTAAGGCTACCCAGGGAGTCAGTGGCAGAGTCAAAAATAGCCTCTGACTTCCCTGCTCTAACTACTAGACCCTATTCCCCTCCCAGAGCTGGGATGTCACCCAGGAGTCCCAGTTCCCCAAGCACTAGGCACCATGCCCTCCCAAAGCTGGGAATGAAGCCTAGGAGACTTGCCTCACATCCTGGCATGGGTGGTATCCGGAACCCAGGGATGAAGGGCCAGTTCCAAGGGAAATCGCTGGTCACACTCACAGGAGACCTGAGCTGCTGGGCGAGACCCACACCTGGGGGTGGGAAAGCTCGTGTGATGGGCAAAGTCAGTGGCAGGAGACCTGTGGGCCACGCACAGCCCGTCAGTGGCCCATGAGCCATGCTGCTGACTGCTGCCCACTGGCTGGCTCGAGCCATTCCAGTGCCCCAGGCAGCGGGCAAGCAACACATGTGTGGCTCTGCCCCCGGGCTCATGGTGCTTGCGTGGCCCCGCCCCCGGGCATGCTGTGCACCTTACAGCTGCAATCAGGCGCGTGGCGCCTGATGGCAGCTCTAAGAGGTGCCACACGGCTGGGCGCACGACACCCCTTACAGCTGCCATCAGGCGCCCCCCATAGGTTGGCACCCCGGGCAGCTGCCCAACTAGCCCCCCCCTTAATCCGGCCCTGCCCACGTGCCAGGTTGCCAGATTCTGCCGGTTCCCATCTGAGTAATTTTTTTCCTACCAGTGTTACTGACATGACATCGCACTCGTGCGGCCCTCCCGCTGGTCTCGGCTGCCCCTCGCTGGACAAGGTGGACCTGCCAATGGGGCGTAACGGAGCCACCCAGGGGACAAAGGGGGCACACAGCAGGACCACAACCTACCGGCGGGATGGGGATAAAATAGGGGGCTGATTCTCCTAACCCCCAGGTTTTTCTGCTACATCCCTTGCCCCGGTGTGTGAGTTACATTCCCTTTGCACCCCCGTTCAGTGTCAGTACCTGGCCACCCCTCCCCTCCACCACCCTTCAGGTCCTGCTGATCTCAGGACCCCGGAGAATCAATGCCAGATGCTCCGGGGGGGCTGCTCTGGATTAACACCTGGGAAGCCAAAATCAGCATCTGCCACCTTACGTCTCCTGCGAAGACCCAGCTGCTGAGTGCTAGGGTGCTCCTGCCTCAGGTCGTGGTGCTCAGACCCCCGGGAGCATTAGCCCGGCTCTGTGCACTGACCCCCCCAGCCTCCCCAGCTGTCACAAGGAGAAAGGCTCAGGTGCCTAGTGGCCTGGCGGTTGTGGCCAGTGAGGCCACATGAGACACCTGGCATCGGTCCCTACTTGCAGGCCTGGCCTGGCAGGGCGGAGAACAGCATCTCGTGGTGCTTCTGGCTGAGGCCCTGTCCGGGGCTTCCCGGAGCAGCCCACTGCCTCTAGCAGACGCTTCTCCGAGAAGGACATTAACCCAGGGACTAGCTCAGCACGGCCCGGGGGCCAGCACAGGGCACCGGGTCCTGCTTTGAAAGGGCCGCAGCTGTGGGAAGAGGCAGGCGTGGGATAGAACCAGATTGGAGCCCTGAGGGCAACGCGGCTAAGGAGCCGAACCCGCCGACGTCTGCAGGATGAGAGGCAGACAACACGCGGCCCCTGGGTATGTGTGCGCCACAGCAGGGGGGCCCTGAGCAGACAGGGCCCACTGGGGAGGGCTGCTGTGTTAATTCAGTGAAGGGGGTGGGGGTGTCTCACCAGCCTTGCAACTCCCCCCCCCCCCCCCCCGCACACACCCACTCACCCACCCACCCCTGCCAGGTGCTGACATCCAGCTGTTTGTGGGGTGCTGCGGGCAGGCAATGAGCCGCTGTCCACTGGCCCACAGCACCCTGTACACCAGCAGCCCCCAGCACTGCTACAGCACAAATAACCCAGCCACCTGGCTTTTGTACCCTGTATCAGTCATGTGACCTTTTCACCAGCCAATCACCAGGTAGGGTTCTCCAGGCTCTTGATGCCTTTCTCTGGCTGCAGCGATCAGGCCCGGAGTCCTGATTGGCTGACACTAATCTCCGTTTCCATAGCACCCGTCAACCCAACCACTACAAACTGCGGCTGCATCACCCAGCATGGAAATGCAGCCCCCTCTGGGGTGGACATGGTGGCTGATTGACAGCCCCCCCCTTAATGCAGGGCCTGGTTATTACTCACCAGGGCTGCTCTTGCTCCATCATCCCGTGGAATTGAAGTGGGAGCATCTTAACAGGGGTGAGCTGAGCAGGGTCAGGCCTGGCCATGCGGACGCTAGGAGAGCAGTATGAAAACGCTGGCAGCTGCACCAGGCAGTCCCAAACCTTCTTGAGCTGCTGCCATATGGCCCCAGCTGGGCCTTTAGCACAAGAGCTGGTCCTGGCCACACCTCAGCTCTCTCCACTTTCCTTTGCCCGGGCCATTTCTGATCCTATTTGACACTTGCTGTGTGGCTGCCAAACAGCTGCTGCCCTGCCCTCCGGGATTCCCTGAAAGCCGAGCAGCTGCCCAGGAGAGATTCCAATGCCGCCCAGCTGATTAGCAGAGCGCCACAGCCAGCAGCCTGTGTTTCTCCTGGTGGTGCACAACTGCACATGACTCAGTGCACAGAACAAAATTTATTCTGCACACAAATGGAAGAAAATTAGAGGGAACATTGCTGCTCCCCCCCAGAGGTTGGTGCATTTCAGCGCTGTGTGCACATTGTCTGGCTCCAATGTCCTTTGGGATCCTTAGGAAAGATGCCATAGAACCAGCCCATGATTAATCCCATACAGGGCTCGAAAGCTCTGCCCCAAGGGCATCTCCAGCGAACATCCTGCCCCGAGGGAGCAGCCAGTTTGAGGGGGACAGCCCAGGGGCCACTGCCATGACATCCTGTCTGCTCTGACCCTGGCCATAGTGACTAAGGGGGGACTGGGGCCAGGCCGGTGCTGTGGTCACACACGCTGATGCGTTCCAAGCAGACGCGTTCCCAGCGAGCTGGGGCTCTCTCCTGGGTCCCAGCTGGGAGACAGCTGGGCTCTGGCCAGGCTTGGATGCCGGGAGATTAGCTGCAGCTGTGGTGTCCAGCCACAGTGTTGCTGGGGTGCGGGGCTGCCAGGAGACGTCTCCCTCTGCCCAGGAACTAGTTTTGCTTTCCCCGAAGCCATTCAAGGGGGCCAGACACGATGCTGCTGGCTGCTTTGCTGCTTGATGGAGCCAGCAGCAGTGGGCACTGGCTGGAGCTGGATTTATCCCAGGGGCCTTTCACACACCCCAGGCCACAGAGGGAGCGAACGGGGCTTGCAAGCGGCTACTGGCAGTTGCAGAATCCCAGGGAGAGATGGAAACCGCCCCCTGCCCTCCCCAGGCCGGACTGTGGAAAGAATCAGCACACTGACAATCCGTCAGAACAGCCCCCATTCTTTAGCACTTCGCCAAGGATCACGTGTCCCACGCAAGGGGATGCCTTTCCCCGGGTGAGGCGGCTCCACGGCCCCACACATTTCACCCCCCCAACCCCCCACCACCACCAAAGCCCAGCCTCCAGGTTCTCTTGGCCAATCTCCTTGCTCTTCACTAGGCCGCTGCACAGCGCCCGAAAGAATTCGCCTCCTTGATTGCTGGAAACGGTCCCCAGCTCTCTGCTCTCTGGACTAACATAGAATCAGAGACACTAGAACTGGCAGGGACCTCGAGAAGTCACCAAGTCCAGTCCCCTCACCTCACGGCAGGACCAAGCACCGTCTAGATCATCCCTGACCAGTGTGTGTCCAACCTGCTCTTAAATATCTCCAGTGATGGAGATTCCACAACCTCCCCAGGCAATTTATTCCAGTGTTTAACCACCCTGACAGGTAGGAAGTTTTTCCTAATGTCCAACCTAAACTTCCCTGGCTGCAATTTCAGCCCATTGCTTCTTGTCCTGTCCTCAGAGGCCAAGGAGAACAATTTTTCTCCCTCCTCCTTGTGACACCCTTTTAGATACTTAAAAGCTGTTCTCATGTCCCCTCTCAGCCTGCTCTTTTCTGAACTAAACAAACCCAGTTCTTTCGGTCTTTCCGTCCTAGTTCATGTTTTCTAGAACTTTATAAGAACATAAGAACATAAGAATGGCCATACTGGGTCAGACCAAAGGTCCATCGAGCCCAGCATCCCATCTGCCGACGGTGGCCAATGCCAGGTGCCCCAGAGAAGGAGAACAGAAGACAATGATCAAGTGATTTATCTCCTGCCATCCATCTCCTGCCCTTGTTATGAAGGCTAGGGCACCATACTTTATCCCTGGCTAATAGCCATTTATGGACCTAACCTGCAAAAATTTATCAAGCTCTTTTTTAAACCCTAATAGAGTCCTGGCCTTCACAGCCTCCTCGGGCAAGGAGTTCCACAGGTTGACTGTGCGCTGTGTGAAGAAAAATTTCCTTTTATTAGTTTTGAACCTACTACCCATCAATTTCATTTGGTGTCCCCTAGTTCTTGTATTATGGGAAAAGGTAAATAATTTTTCTATAATCACTTTCTCCACACCATTCATGATTTTATATACCTCTATCATATCGCCCCTCAATCGCCTTTTTTCCAAACTGAAAAGTCCCAGTCTCTCTAGCCTCTCCCCATATGGGACCCTTTCCAAGCCCCTAATCATCTTAGTCGCCCTTTTCTGAACCTTTTCTAATGCCAATATATCTTTTTTGAGGTGAGGAGACCACATCTGCACGCAGTACTCGAGATGTGGGCGTACCATAGTTTTATATAGGGGAAGTATGATATCTTTTGTCTTATTATCTATCCCTTTTTTAATAATTCCTAACATCCTATTTGCCTTACTAACTGCCGCTGCACACTGCGTGGATGTCTTCATAGAACTATCCACTATAACTCCAAGATCCCTTTCCTGATCTGTCGTAGCTAAATTTGACCCCATCATGTAGTACGTGTAATTTGGGTTATTTTTTCCAACATGCATTACCTTACACTTACCCACATTAAATTTCATTTGCCATTTTGCTGCCCAATCACTCAGTTTGCTGAGATCTTTTTGTAACTTTAATCATTTGTGTTGCTCTTCTCTGGACTTTCTCCAGTTTCTTCACCTCTTTCCTGAAATGTGGTGCCCAGAACTGGACACAAGACTCCAGCTGAGGCCTAATCAGTGCAGAGTAGAGCAGAAGAATGACTTCTCATGTCTTGCTCACAACACTCCTGTTAATGCAGCCCAGAAACATGTCTGGGTTTTTTGCAACCATGTCACACTGTTGACTCATATTTAGCTTGTGGTCCAATCTGACCCCTAGATTCCTTTCTGCAGGGCTCCTTCCTAGATAGTCACTTCCCATTCTGTATATGCAGCATGTCCTACCAGCTGGGTCTTCGGTTCCAGTGGGGCTGCCCCACACACCAGATCTCATGCTGCCGGGATAAATGGGAAGGAACCAGGTGGAGACACACAGACTGCACAGATTCCACTGAAGATGGGCTTTGATGCCAAGTTAGTCAAATCAGAGTGACTCCGGGTGTAGATCCAGGTGGATGGGTGTGAACAGGGCGCCAAGAGGCACAGCCTGCCACAGTATAGGCCAGGTTTGTAGCCATGTCAGAGCGTCCACACCCAGAGCTGCACCGGTCGCCCAGGAGTCACCTGGCCCAATGTCAGTATCCCCATGGGGGCTCCTGCCGCCGGTTGGATGAAATCAGTTCAGCGACACACATGGGCAGCAGGGCCACCAGGTCCTGCTGATACAGAGCTTGACTTGACCTTGGCAGAGGGAGCTGGTTCTGCCCTGGGATAGCACAGAGGGCGTAAGGACATGTGAGTGAGGGCCGGGGGGAGGAAGGGGGAGCCCAGGGCTGCAGGTCGGGAGTGAGGGGCACCAGCAGGACTGTGTGTATAGGACAGCCCAGGGCTGGGCTAGCAGGGGACCCTAAGACCTGCCTGCCCTATGCCTGGCTCTGTGTGGTCTCCCCCTTCCAGCACCAGCCTCCCCCGGATCTAGGTGCTACCCGGCCCCTCTCCAAACCAGCATCCCCAGCTAAGCACCCAGGGGCTGGGTGAGCGGCAGGCCGGGTGCCCCTGGGACCAAAAGCATCCTGGCACCCCTCCCCCCACACCCGTGGCACTCACCTGCCCTGGGTAACTGGGCCTGCACCGCTGAGCTCTGGCCCATAAGACTCTCGGGGGAGGGAGCAGTGATGAGTCATGGGGCAGTGAACAAGGAATGTCCAGCCCCACGGGAGGAGGGCTGCGTGTGCAGACATGGCTGTGACTCACCCTGGGTGTGACTCAGAGCCCTGTCACCCAGCCCCTCTGAGCATCTGGGGCTGGGGGAAGGGGGCTGGTGACACACTGAGCAGCCCGTTGGCTCACTCCTCGGAGCCCCGATGTGTGTGAGAGTGAGTGTGAGTCTGTGCGTGCAGCCCCTGTGTGTGTGTGCGCACGGCTGTGCTCTGGGGCTGATTCTGAGTGGGTCCTGGCATGTATGGGGGAGGGTGCAGAGTGACACACATGTTCATATACACGTGTGTGCGGGGTTGTTTGCAAGTGTGTGTGTGAGTCTGCATGTGCCTGTGACTCTGGGTGGGTGCAGGTGTGCATGGGGGGGTGTGGCCAGTGACCTGTGTGTGCACTGCTGTGTGGTTCTGGTGCGCAAGGGGTTGTATGTGTCCACCAGAGCCCCAGCCTGCTGCTGCCCCCAGACCTGGGCTAGGCAAGGAACTGAGTCCCACGGTCCAGCGACACATTTCAGAGACTTGCACCAACCGCCCCAGGCGACTGGGGCCTTGAGCCGGGCTCTGCTGCTGGCAGAACAGGCCGCAGCAGCCGCACAGCTGGGAGGGGAACCAGAGCCGGAGCTCAGAGCCAGGGGCAGTGGCAGCAGGGCTGTGGGCATGGGGAGCCAAGACGAAGCAGCTCCCTTGCCACTGAAGTGGGTTCTCAGCTGTCCCTGGGCCTCAGGCTGCCCGGGCAGCTCCCTGCCAGGTGGGACTGGTCCAGCCGCCCAGAGGGCTCCAGTTATGGGGCTGCTCCCTGTCGGGCCAGGCTCTGAGATTCACCCAGCCCATGCCCGAGATGCCTGGGGGTGCACTTGCCCCTTGTGTGCCAGCCACTGTGGTCGGGCATTGAGGGTGCAGGTTCCAGGGGCACCCTGCCGTCTCATGCCTGACACCCCCAGTGGGGCACTTGGCATTCAGGCCCCTGGCAGCCAGGCATGCCAGGCACGTTCCTGGACACCAGGGGCCCCTGGGCGTAGTTGGCAGCACTTGCTGGTTGAGTGGCAGCCGCAGCCCCGGGATTCTGCTGCCCACAGACAAGCCTGCCCGGCAGTGGGCACGAGGGCTGGTGTCCAACCCACACAGCCATCCGTATGTGCCTGGCCCCACGGGCTCTGGCCAGTTGTCCCACAGCCAAGGCCAGGGGCCGCACACCGGGCCGGCCTCAGCCAATGCTCCTTTGGCCTGGGCATCACTGGCAGATGGGACTTGTCATTGTGGAGTTGCTGGTTGGCGATATGCACCTGTGCAGTACACAGCTGTGTGCTGGGGCTTGTGCATGTGTGTGCATGCACGCCCGCCGGCTTGTGCATCTTGGGGCATGTGCACGTGTGTCTCTGTGCATTGCTTGTGCGTGTGTCCATGCACCGCTGTGTATACGCAGGTGTACCCTTCTGAAGGCACGGGCGTTTGTGTCCGTGGGCTCCTCTTTGTGAGTGTCCATGCGAGTGTGTGCACAACCCTTGAAACACGGCTCTGCCCCTCCCCCCATAGCGGGACAGCAGCTCCCTCATCCCCATCAGTGGCAGGAGACTGCAGGGTCCAGACTAGCGGCTCCCAGATGCCTGGTGCCTGCCTGGCTCTGGGGTTAGGGCACCAGCTGGCAGCCAAGGGGACCTGGCTCTGCTCTGGTCTTATGGGAGCTGCCGCTCTGGGACACCCCCCATCCCTGGCTTGTCCTGGCTCTGGGGTTAGGGCACCAGCTGGCAGCCAAGGGGACCTGGCTCTGCTCTGGTCTTATGGGAGCCGCCGCTCTGGGACACCCCCCATCCCTGGCTTGTCCTGGCTCTGGGGTTAGGGCACCAGCTGGCAGCCAAGGGGACCTGGCTCTGCTCTGGTCTTATGGGAGCCACCGCTCTGGGACACCCCCCATCCCTGGCTTGTCCTGGCTCTGGGGTTAGGGCACCAGCTGGCAGCCAAGGGGACCTGGCTCTGCTCTGGTCTTATGGGAGCCGCCGCTCTGGGACACCCCCCATCCCTGGCTTGTCCTGGCTCTGGGGTTAGGGCACCAGCTGGCAGCCAAGGGGACCTGGCTCTGCTCTGGTCTTATGGGAGCCGCCGCTCTGGGACACCCCCCATCCCTGGCTTGTCCTGGCTCTGGGGTTAGGGCACCAGCTGGCAGCCAAGGGGACCTGGCTCTGCTCTGGTCTTATGGGAGCCGCCGCTCTGGGACACCCCCCATCCCTGGCTTGTCCTGGCTCTGGGGTTAGGGCACCAGCCCCAGGAACAGCCTGGCTCAGTCCCTGCACCTGGGAGGCCCCTGCCCCGAGGTGGCTCCACTGGTGGCAGGAATGAGCCCACGGGTGTTTGTTCTGTCACCCTGGCCTGCACCAGGGCAGGGTGCCGACAGCTGGAGCCGGCAGACAGGCCTGGCATGGCCGAGGGCCTGGGGGTGAGGGGCCAGCCCTGGGCGGGGAGCTCGGGCAGGCCGGGGGCACCCAGGCCACGTGGACACACCCACTCGGGGCCAATTCACCCCACTTGGGGAGGAGGGAAAGTCTCTGCTCCCCACGTGCCGCCCGCTGCCCCGCTACACCGGCCCAGGGCGCCCTCTGCTGGCCAGAAGGGGACATGCATGGGCCGCGTGCTGGGCAGCCGGGCAGCCGGGAGCAGCTGGCTCCGGGGAATCTCCGGGTGACTCTGGGGCGGGGGGGTGGCGGGAGGGAGGGTTACTATGGAGACGCCCAGGATGCTGCAGGGAGGACAAAGGAATCCTGCAGCCGCCCCGGGACCCCTGGCAGCCGAGGGGACCTGGCTCTGCTCTGGTCCTAGGGGAGCCTCCGCTCTGGGACGCCCCCCAACATCCCTGCCTTGCCCTGCCCACCTCTTTCCGAGCAGTGGCTCTGGGCAGACTCGGAGGCGCGGTTTGTCCCCCCGCTGGGTCGTAGAGGCACTGGCCCATCTCATAGCGCCCGCTCCAGCCTCTCGGGGCAGTGCCAACCCTTCACCAGGGTGCTTTGTGATCCCCGGAGTGGCACTTCCCTTGCTAGTGGGCGAGGGGCGTCACCCACAGCTCTGCAGCCTGGTGCCTCCTGCAGGGCCCCCGTAAGAGTCCACACCCCAGCAAGCCACCCCTGCGCCAAGGAAATGTCTGTCTGCAGGTGTTTAATTAGCCTGCGGAACTAACTGCTGCAGGACACATTGGTGAAGCAAAGAACTTACCAAAGGAGTAGATGTGGCTATGGCCTCTGCAGTGATGTTACTGGCCCGCACCATCCTGCCTCGTCAGGAGCACCACCGGGAAGAACCCCCACCCCACCCCCAGCAGACAAGCCAACCCAGCCTTCAGAAAGCAGCCAATCAATTGAGCAAAACCAGCTACCAATCAGACCACAGGGGTGGGGGCACCCACAGAATTGGCACCCAGGGTGAGCCCTGTCCCTAGACCCTGCCCTGCTCCTCTTGCTTCAGGGCACCCACAGGGATCAGGTTTATCTCTGCCCCACTGCCCATGCCCAGATCCCTCTATGTCTGGCAGGGCAGGAGTGCGCCCCGCCAGCTGGGTCCCAATGCCCGGGCAGAGCTGAGTGAATGGCTGGGGGGGCAGGGCAGGGCAGGGCAGAGCCAGCAAAAATTGTAACAAGCCAATGTTGGTTCATGTCAGGCCCAATTTGGTCAGGATCTGGGGGAATCAGAAAATCCCTCGTGCAGGGGAGGGTCCCCGAGCTATGGTTTACAGCCCCATGGCAGAGCCCTGCCAGCCCGAGGCAGCTGCCCGTGACTCACTGCAACGCAGCCAGACCTGAGCACTGGGCTGATGGGTATAAAGGGGGCAGGACCCAGTCACTTCACCTGGCTGTTGCAGACTGTCCAGTGGCCAGAAACCAGTTTCCCTAGCCCAAGAGACTGGTCTGAAAAATCTCGCTGGGGTCCAGGCCTGGCTTTGCTCCTGACCCTGCCACTAGCCCCTGGGTCGCCTTCCAGCAGGTTGGCCACGATTGCCCCCTCTGTGCAGGAGCGCTCGGGGGCTCCGTGGCTGGAGGGGCACTAACTGGCGGTGGGACCAGCCCTCACCCTGTGACCAGCCCAGCAGGCATGAGCCACTGGGAAGGATCTGAATTGTTTGCTGGAGCGAAACACATCTCCAGCAACCTGCAGGGTCCAGGCTGCCTCAGAGCCCCTAGGGAGTCAAGTGATCCATCCCCTGCTGCCCATTTCTAGCCCCTCACAAACAGAGGCTAGAGACCATCCCTGCCCAGCCTGGCTAATAGCCATTGCTGGACCTGTCCTCCATGAATTTATCTAGCTCTTGTTTGAACCCTAAAGTCCTGGTCTTCACAACATCCTCTGGCAGGGAGTTCCACAGGTTAGCTGTGCATTGCATGAAGAAAAACTTCCTTTGGTTTGCTACCTATTCATTTCATTTGGTGCCCCAAAGTTCTTATGTTATGGGAACAAGTCAATCACTTTTCCTTATTCACTTTCTCCACAGCAGCCATGATTTTATAGACCTCCATCATATCCCCCCTTAGTCTCCTCTTTTCTAAGCTGAAAAGTCCCCGTCTTTTTAATGTCTCTTCATACTGCACCTGTTCCAAACCCCTAACCATTTTTGTTGCCCTTTTCCGAACCTTTTCCAAGGCCAATATATCTTTTTTGAGATGAGGCGACCACATCTGTACGCAGTATTCAAGATGTGGGCGTCCCATGGATTTATACAGAGGCAGTAAGATATTCTCGGTCTTATTCTCTAGCCCTTATTTAATAATTCCCAACATGCTGTTTGCTGTTGTGACGGCCGCTGCACACGGATGGGTGTTTTCAGAGAACTCTCCACAATGACTCCAAGATCTCTCTCGAGTGGCTATAGCTAAATTCGTCCCATCCTTTTTTACATGGGATGTGCATTGTTTTGCATGTATCAACATTACAATTCATCTGCCACTGGGGGCTCTGCATGGCCAGAGAGGTCAGAGCCCCTGGGCCTAACTCAAGCACACATGCAGATCACGAACCAACTGGGCCCCGAACAGAGCTCCCCTGTGGGGTGCAGCAGTGGCTGGGTGCCCAGCATCCCCTCTGGGGTGTGATACACTCTGGCCTGGCCTTTGAGCTCTGTGCCGGCTCCAGCGAGAGGGGCAGGACTCTGTTCAAATACCTTTACTAGCGTCGCCCCCCTGCCTGCAGCGCCCCTGGGCTGGTGGCCAAGGGGGCCCGAGGAGGCTGCGGGGGAGGGGGCAGCCCAGGCACCAGCCTGGCCTGAGGAGGAGTCACCAGTGAGGGAGTCAGGCCCCATTCCCGCCGAGTCTGTACGTTGCCCCCCAGGCCTCGGTGCCCCTGGCCGGCAGGGCGGGGCCTGGCCAAGCCCCTCCCCCAGCGCCCGCGTCCGGAGAGAGGGAGCTGCCGGGCGCCTGGTGTCGGGAGCCAGCTCAGAGGCAGAGGCTGAGCTCCTTGGTCACGCGGCACTGGCGGCACTGCACCACGCAGCACCAGTGGAAGCGGCACAGGCAGTTCTCCTCCAGCACCAGGGTCTCGGCGCGGTGCCCACGCCCGCAGCACAGCAGGTCGCAGCCGCTCACGCCCGGTGCCGCGCTCTCGCACACCCGGCCCCGCGTGCCTGGCGAGCCCGTCTTGCGGTTGGCGGTGCAGAAGTCGGGCGAATCGGCCGAGTAGACGAGGTCCTGCCGGTCGGGGGGCTTGATGCTGTGGCCCACGGGGAGCAGCGTCTTCCCATCGTTGGCCCCCATCACCTTGAAGGCCCCGTTGAACCGCTCCAGCAGGCGGTCGCCCACCTCGCGGAAGTGGGGCATCTTCTTCCAGCAGGTGTGCAGGGTGCAGGAGCCCGAGAGGCCGTGGCACTTGCACTCCGTGCGCATGTAGCTCCGCACTGCCTGGGGGGGACAGGGCCGCTGAGCGGGGATGGGCCACAGACCCTACCCAACCCTGGGGATCCACTGCCTGTTCCCCAGCACCGCCCTGCCCCCCCGCCCTGGGGATCCACTGCCCAATCCCCAGCACCACCCAGCCCCCCTGCCCCAGGGATCCACTGCCCGTCCCCCAGCACCGCCCAGCCCCCCTGCCCCAGGGATCCACTGCCCAACCCCCAGCACCGCCCTGCCCCCCCGCCCTGGGGATCCACTGCCCGTCCCCCAGCACCGCCCAGCCCCCCTGCCCCAGGGATCCACTGCCCATCCCCTGGCACTGCCCTGCCCCCCCCCCCGCCCTGGGGATCCACTGCCCATCCCCCAGCACCGCCCAGCCCCCCTGCCCCAGGGATCCACTTCCCATCCCCTGGCACCGCCCTGCCCCCCCGCTCTGGGGATCCACTGCCCATCCCCTGGCACCACCCTACCCCCCCGCTCTGGGGATCCACTGCCCATCCCCTGGCACCACCCTGCCCCCCCGCCCTGGGGATCCACTGCCCATCTCCTGGCACTGCCCTGCCTCCCCCCGCCCTGGGGATCCACTGCCCGTCCCCCAGCACCGCCCAGCCCCCCTGCCCCAGGGATCCACTTCCCATCCCCTGGCACTGCCCTGCCCCCCCGCTCTGGGGATCCACTGCCCACCCCCCTTGCACTGCCCGGCCTCTATCCAGAGCCTTTCATCAAACCCTGCCAGGATGCCAGCCCCCGAGGGGCGCATGAGAAGGGGCACTCTGGGCTCAGGACAATTGGGGTGTGTCAGTGGGAGGAACAGGGGTGATGCTGCAGGAGGAACAGCCCCTGCCCCCTGGGCCAGCCAGAGCCATCCTCCTGTAACCCAGCAGGGCAGGTGCATGAGGGGCATGGTGCTGTATGGGGCGGGGCTGTGACTCACATGAGAAATGGCCATGGCTGGGGCTGGCAGTGGCAAGGCAAGGGGCAGCCCCTCTGGGCATCTCGGGATGTGGCAGGGGTGCTCCATGGAGCTCCTGCCTTGGCAGGAGGGAGCGGGGGCAGGGCAGGGCAGAGCCCGGGGGTGGGGGCATTACCAGGCGCCCAGCCTCATTGTTGTGCAGGTCGATGAGGGTGCGGATGTCGCTCTTGCCCTTCTTCCGTTTGGCGTCCATGAACTGCCGGGACTTCTCGTAGCCGAACTCCACATCGTCCCCGCAGCCGCCCCACTCCCAGGCAGAGCCCTCGGCGCCCGGGCCAGCCGTGGGCAGGGGGGGCGCCCGGCTCCGCGTCGCCGCGCAGCTGCACTGCAGCAGCTCGCCCATGCTGCAGGCCTGGGTGACGGCGTGGCTCACGCCCGCTGCCGTGATGGCGTAGACGAAGGCCGTCTCCCGGATGTCTGCAGGCAGGAAGTAGCATCAGCTGGTGGCTTTGGGACAGCAGGCAAGTGGCACTAGGGGGCGCTGTGCTGCAGGGGGCGCTGTGCTGCAGGGGGCGTTATGGTGCAGGAGGTTCTGTGCAGCAGGGGGCGCTATGATGCAGGGGGTGCTGTGCAGCGGGGGGGGGCACTGTGCTGCAGGGGGCGCTATGGTGCAGGGGGTTCCGTGTCGCAGGGGTTTCTGTGCCACAGGGGGCGCTATGGTGCAGGGGGCGCTATGGTGCAGGGGGCGCTGTGCCACAGCGGGTGCCGTGCTGCAGGGGGCGCTATGGTGCAGGGGCTTCTGTGCAGCAGGGGGCGCTATGCCACAGGGGGTGCCATGCTGCAGGGGGCGCTATGGTGCAGGGGGTTCCATGTCGCAGGGGCTTCTGTGCAGCAGGGGGCGCTATGATGCAGGGGGTTCTGTGCAGCAGGGGGGGGGGCACTGTGCTGCAGGGGATGCTGTGCTGCAGGGGGCGTATGGTGCAGGGGGTTCCGTGTCGCAGGGGTTCCTGTGCAGCAGGGGGCGCTGTGCCGCAGGGGGTGCCATGCTGCAGGGGGCGCTATGATGCAGGGGGTTCTGTGCAGCGGGGGGGGGCACTGTGCTGCAGGGGATGCTGTGCTGCAGGGGGCGCTATGGTGCAGGGGGTTCCGTGTCGCAGGGGTTTCTGTGCAGCAGGGGGCGCTGTGCCGCAGGGGGTGCCATGCTGCAGGGGGCGCTATGGTGCAGGGGGTTCTGTGCAGTGGGGGGGCACTGTGCTGCAGGGGATGCTGTGCTGCAGGGGGCGCTATGGTGCAGGGGGTTCCGTGTCGCAGGGGTTTCTGTGCAGCAGGGGGCGCTGTGCCGCAGGGGGTGCCATGCTGCAGGGGGCGCTATGGTGCAGGGGGTTCTGTGCAGTGGGGGGGCACTGTGCTGCAGGGGATGCTGTGCTGCAGGGGGCGCTATGGTGCAGGGCGTTCCGTGTTGCAGGGGCTTCTATGCAGCAGGGGGCGCTGTGCCACAGGGGGTGCCATGCTGCAGGGGGCGCTATGGTGCAGGGGGTTCTGTGCAGCGGGGGGGGGGGAGGGCACTGTGCTGCAGGGGGCGCTATGGTGCAGGGGGTTCCATGTCGCAGGGGGTTCTGTGCAGCAGGGGATGCTGTGCCACAAGGGACGCTGGCGGGCTGGGCAATATCCCAGGGGCTGGGCAGTGCCACTCACCCGTCCCCCTTTCCCACCTGTCCTCTGCGCTGCCCCAGAGGTGGCTGCTTGGCCCCTGTGCCAGGAGGGGGGTAGGGGACCCTTGTGTCTGGTTTGCAATGGGATGTGCCACAAAAAAGGTGCTTGGAAAAGCTGCAGGGTCTGTCCCCCCCCCAGGGGGATCACTGCTCGCACTTAGCCCTGGGGGTGTTTGGGGGGCAGGCTGATGGGGGGAAGGGGCTCAAGGCTGGAGCTGTGGGGAGGGCTGCACTCATGCCCTGAGATGGGATGGCAGCTATGCAATGCTGTAGCTTGTCCACCTTGGCCAGGTTCCCTTTGCTCTCCCAGCCCCTGCCCCCCCAAGGAGGGTTAATCCTGCCCCATCCCCCGAGTACCTTTTAGCACCAGCAAGGGAGCCCAGAGATAGATGTCACCAGAGGCCGTCCCCTTGTGCAGCACCTCCGCCACATGGAGTCTCCACATCTCCCTTCTGCCCCTGGCTCTCTGAGACCCAAAAAGTCTGGGTCCCCACCTCCAGCTAACTGACTCCCCACTGGTTGCAAGCAGTACAGGGCTTTTGACCCACAGCTGAAGAGTTCTGAGGGCAGCCAATAGCAGGCAGGAGTGATTAGCTCGGTGCTGTAATCTGCCTCCCTGTCAGCACCGGGACAGTGCCGAGACTGAGCGGGAGCCAATGGCCCAGAGGGACTCCACTCCCCGCCCACAGCTTCAACCTCCCCCCCCCTGCTGAGAATCCAATGGGGGCTGGGTGGGCAGTGACAGAGCTGGGGAGGCCCTGCTAGGGCCCATCTCCCCCTCATGCAGCTGCTCCCGGTGGGGTGACGCCGGGGTGCTCCCCTCCTCCCCCCCTCCCCCCGCCCGCTCCCCTGGCACCAGCCTCCGCCCTACAGGATTATTTATTATTAGCGTGTTCTCCCCGTCTCTGCTCCGGGACACGAATTCCAAGCATCCTTCCCCTGCCCGGACCTGCTCCGGCAGCCCCACTGGGGGGGCTCCGCTGCCTTAGCCCAGCGGCTGTGGCGCCAGGGTTCGGGGCCCATCCAGCACTCAGCAAAGCCCCCACCCTCCGCTTGCGGCCCACGTTGGAGCCCAGCTCCTGGGCCTGGCAGGGCTGTGGGCTGGCAGTGGGGGGCAGCCCTGGGCCCCGCCCTGTTGCTGCACTCAGGGTGTCTGCCTCCATGACCAGATGCCCAGGGAGGGACCTGTCCCTGGCTAAAGGCCACCTGCCCTGTGGGCAGGGAGGGCCACGGCAGGGCTGGGCGCAGCAGGGGACAGCAGGAGAGGGCATCTGGGCCATGAACACCTGGCAGCAGTCACCCAAGGCGATCAGCCCCCCAGACGGCTGTGGTCAAAGCAGGAGGTCCCCCCTTGGCTTCCAGACCCCAACCCGCCTAAGCGTGCTGCCTCTGGCTCTGCTGTGCCCTCCCGTGGCTAACGGGCTGGGCCCCCGGCAATGCAGCGACTCTGCCGAGGACCCAGGTCCCCTGGTGAGCTCCTGCAGCGTCCGCCAGCCCAGCACCGGGCCCGTTCCCGAGGCTCAGGATGGTGCGGCAGGGGACAGGGCTCGGAGAAGGGTGCGGGAAGGCGAGGGCTGGAGAACCCAACTGAGAGCGAGAGCCGCCTGGCTCTGTCTGGCGAGGGGCCCGGCACAAGCCGAAAGGGGCTGCTCACCAGCTAGGCCAAGGGTGGGCAGTCATTTTTGCAGGGGGCCACTTAATGAATGTTGGTACTTGGTTCCGGGCCAGCTCCACCCCTGGAAGGGGCAGGGGCCTGGGACTCACTCGCCTCCTTCCAGAGTTGTCTGGGGCTAGAAACTCTGAAGTTAAAACACAACAAAGGGCTCCTGGCTCCGGCACTGCCATGTCACCTGGCAGCCGTCCGGGGCTGCTGTGGCTATTTAAAAGGCTTGTGGCTCTGCCCCTGCCTGGTAGCGCTGTGACCAGGAGCCATTTCAATAGGATCCTGCTGCCTGAGCCACCGCCTGGAAATTCGGCAGCATGGGCAGCAGGTATAAATAGAAAACAGCCAGGTGAGGTCCACAGGCCCGATCAAAGTGTTAGGCAGGCTGGATCTGGCCCTAGGCCTCAGCCCTGCTCTAGATGGAGCCAGGTGGTGGAGCCTATGGCCATCCAGCATGGTGCATGTGCATTGGGGCGCTGCATTCATTGTGGGGTGCCAGCTAACCCCCCCGCCCCCTGCAGGCCAGCTGCAGGGGGAGCCGTCAGAGCCAGAGCCAGCATTACACATGGGGCGCTGGCACATTTAGCGTTCTGAGGCCCATGGGTGGGGACTTTACTGTTCCCCAGCCGCCCCCCTCCTCCCCCCCCCGAGAACTTACTGGCCTCAGAGCGGGCAGGAATGGGCACTGCTTGAGAAATCTGGGAGCTGGCCCCACTGGGACGAACGTCTCCACAGCAGGGGGTGCTCCAAACCCGTGCAAGATGCCCCGGGCCCTGCAAGGAGCTGGGTCCTTGGAGGGAGCGGGAGCCCTGGGAAGGTGTGCACCTCGCTGGGTGTGCCAGGCAGTGCCATGCACAGCCCCACACGGGCCTGCATGCACCTGCAGGGATGGGCTGGCTGTTGGCTAGGTGGGGCAGCCCTAAGGCGCTGCTGAGGTCTGCAGAGGTGACAGCTCCCAGCATGCAATGCTCCATGTTGATCCAGCCAGCCCAGCTGTACTGCATGCTGGGACATGGAGCCTCCATTGCTGCTCAGGGAGCACAGCTCTGCCTGGTCCAAGACCTGGTAGAGTCAACAAGAGTCTGTCCATAAAACCCAGCTGACCCAGACTTCTGCAGCAAAGGAGAATCCCCAGAAGCTCTTAGCACTATAGGACTTATGACACACAGCTGAATCATTCAGTTCCACCAGTAGAGGGCAGTGTCTGGAAAGGCAGGGGCCTGCGTGCTAGTTCCTGGCAGTATGGTCAGTGCAGGTGACTGCTGAGCCGCAGCCAGGGGGCACTAAATTCCCCTGTGGTCCCCATAGGGGTTCCATATCAACTCAGGTCCCACATGTGCTCGGGCACCCTGGAAGGACAGCCAGGCCAGGCAGGGCCAGGGCAGCATGGCATAGTGGGGGAGGGGGCGAGCCCCCCTGCAGGTCCTGCCATCTGGTGCAGAACTCTGCCCACTCCACTGCCTACGTGGCACCTGGACTGGGGAGTGTGTGTGGGGGAGGGGCAGACCTAGCTACAGCTGGGCCAGGCACCAGCCAAGGGCAGGAGAGAAGCCACCACTGCCCAGCCCGGTGCCCCTTCCTCATGGCAGATCCCTGCCCACCCCCAGCTCCCTAGCAGCACCCTCCCTTTCCCACAGGCAAGCTATCCCCAGCTGTCCCCACCCTCGGTGCAGATGCAGGCAGGGAGCGGGGCGTCTTCTCGGGGCACGGTAAATCCCTGCCGCAGAGCGCTAGCCTGCACCCTAGCCCGGCTCACCCCGGGGAGCCAGCGCAGAGCTCGCGCCCGAGACAGCACATCGTCCCTCAGCTGGTGGCCTCTGGACAGGTGAGGACCCGTTTCCCTCCAGCCCTTTTCCCCAGCCCCCTGCCCTAGGAGCAGAGAGCTGGGAAGGGCCTTGCAGAGGAGGGCCTGGAGGAGTTTCCAGCTGTTCCCAGGGTTTCAGGGGGGTGACGTTTCTAGCTGATCCCAGGGTTCTGGAGGGGAGGGGGGAGTTTCCAGCTGTTCCCAGGGTTCCAAGGAGGGTGGGGGTGGGGGGTGGCCAGGATGCCCCTTACCCTGCTGCAGGATGCGGCCAAAGTACTTGCTGTGGCTGGTGCAGTTCCAGCGGCGGAAGCGGAACTGGTGCTGGCACTCCCGCACGCCCAGCCGGGCACCCTTGGCCACCTCCTGCACGATGTCGGGCTCTGTCTGGCACAGCTCCGCCTGCTTCCCCGCCAGCCGCTTCGTCTTCCGGCAGATGCTGTTGGGGTCCATGACCAGGGGGCTGCCCACTGCCCTGCAGGGGGGAGAGCAGGAGGCCAGCGCTCTTTCAGCCGGGGACCATGTGTGGGGCAGGAGGCCCCCCAGTGGGCTAGCGCAGACCCAGAGCCACAGCCCTCCTCAGCCAAAGAGCCACCCATGGCCCTGTGCAGGGCACCCCGCTTGCCCTCCTGTCCACCGTCCTTCCCAGGGTGTCCTCTCTCAACTCACACCACGTCACCCACCAGGCCTGCCGCCTGCCGCCTGCCCCACCTCCATGCTCCTTCCCCTGTGCCCAGAGTCCCCTCCCCGAGCCAGCCACCTTTGCCAGGGCACGCGGCCAGGGTCTCAAGGGGCAACGAGGAGAAGCCGCCTCCACTCCCCAGAGATGGGGGATGCTACTGGTGCCATGTGGGTACCAGTGGGCAGTCAAGAACCCGGACAGCCCCTCGACCCCTCGCCTGAGGCTGGCTGGTGATGGCAGGGGAGCGAGGTGCCATCTTTCCCTGGGGGCACCTGGGCTGTTCACAGAAGCAGCTTTCCCCCAGGTGCTGGGCTCACAGTGGAAGTGGGGCGCTGGCGAGAGGGGGAGGGGAAGCTGCTCCCTTGGTCTCTTCCCCCCCCCCCCCCGTCTCTCTGAGAAGTTTGCAGCAGGTGCCAAGTGAGCGAGGGGACGGGGCAGGAAGGGGCCAGGGAGCGCCTGCCCCTCCCTACGCTGGGGGATCTGCCTGACCGGCGAGGGGAGCTTGCCTGCCCACTCCCACCAGGTCCCTTGGCCCCTCCCTGCCTCCAGTATTTGCTCCACGGTAGCAGGAAGCCCTTGTGGATTGGGGCTCTCCCAGCCCACCAGCCACAGGGCCAAATCCAGACGTGGTGTGAGGCCTCCCAAGCCAGACACTGTTACACTAGGAATGTCCCCCAGGAGCTGACGCAGAAAGTGGCCTGTGAGGGCCTGATCCGGTTCTGCCGGACGGGCATGACGGGGGCGTCACTGCGGTATCAGTCCCCCCGGTCTGGGTTCGGAGGGCGCCTGGCCCAGGAGAGCTGCTCCGTGCGTGGCACCCACCCGTGCTAGATAACAGGGATGCCCTGGAGAGACACGAGTGTGGCTGAGATCAGCCCATGGCCCGGCCTCTCTCGGCAGAGCTGCGCAGGGCCGTATGCTCAGGCACCTGGCCTGTGGGCCCTTAGCCAGGCACGGCAGGGACCAGGGCATGCCGCGTGGCAGCCTGGTTCAATGGCACATGCACCAGGCTGAGCATCAGGAGAGCTGGCTTCTGGACCCAGCTTTGCCACTGGCAAGTCCTGTCCTGGCTCGGTGCCTCAGTTTCCCCTCTCCGCCCCATTTGTTTCACTCAGGCGCCTCCCCAGGGGCTGCACAGCCTGGGGGGCGGAGGCAATTACGACAGACCCCCGTGGCCCAGCGGAGCCCAGCCCTGGATTCCATGGCGTCTGGGTCCCGGCCCAAGGTGGGCAGTGCCCGGACGGGCTGCGGCGTGCCACGCATTCCCGGAATGTCTCCTCCCCGGGGAAGGGAGCACGCCTGCAGCAGGGGCTGTTCTCTGTTTACCTTGTGGGAGAAGAGGGAATGACCTTGCCCCGCGATAACGCCCCAGGAAGCCCCTGGCTGCTCTCCAGGTCCCTCCCCAGCTCCCATGTTTGCTCCCCCAGTCCCCGATGCCCCAGCATCCACCTCCAGCGACAAGGTCAGGAGATGCTGCGGCCGGGCGAGCGAGTGGCGGGAGAGACCGGCCAGCCTGGCGGCTCCTGGGTCAACAGCTGCCCAGCCACCAGCCAAGGCAGGACCCTTAGGGAGGGTTTATTACTGAGTCTCCTCCAGGGATCCCAGACAAGAGGGTGTTCGGGGATGGGACAAGCTGGGTGTGGCGGCTTGGAGTCACGCTGCCCGGGCCAGACCTGGCAGCAGCGTGGGGGAGGCCAGGGACCTCGACCGCCTGCCCCAGCCCTCTGCTGTCACCCCCTTCCCAGGCCCCACACGCCAGTCCAGGCCTTCCCAGGCTGTGCCAGAGGCCCAGAGCGAGCGATGCTGCCAGGGAAGGGGAGCACTTGCCCTTCCGCTGGAGGCACCAACTTACCCAGGACAAGACTGCAAACTGGGGGCCTAGTGGGGAAACTGAGGCACGGCCCCCACCTGGGTCTGGCCAACACATGGGCATTTCTAGCTCCTTAAACGCACAGAGGCGGCATGGCTCCCCTCTCGCGAGGGATCCAGCGACACCCAATGCCCTCCACAAACTGGCCAGTAACACGCCGAGTGCCGCCGTCCCGCCTGCACCCAATAAAATGCAGCCGCTTCTGGGCTGGGTCGTGGCTGCTGCCTTTCTGCACCGCCACCCAGGAGGGACTAGAGCCAAAGGGCAGGAAGTGAGAGGTGATTAACCCCCACTCCGCCCGCAGTGCCCAGGCTGGCTGAGCCAGGCTATGGGATAGTTCTTGGGGCAAAGAAACCGGGCAGCGTGCGTTTTGTACTCGCTACGCCTGCATCACAGAATCCCAGTACAGGGGCCTCTGGCCCACGATGGCGCTGTTCTGAGACTATCCTGCCCAGCACAGTGGCGTGTACACACACGTGCACACACACACATGTGCACACGCACCTGCACACACACGTGCACATGAACATACACACACCCATACACCTGCACACACACACACATCGGTGTGCAAACACACATGCACACACACACATGCGCACACGCACCTGCACACACACGTGCACATGAACATACACACACCCATACACCTGCACACACACACACACACACATCGGTGTGCAAACACACGTGCACACACGTGTACACAGTGGCCACGTGCATACAATGCCTTGTCCGCTCCAAACATCCTTCCTCCAGGGCCCCCAAAGCGCACCCTGCCTCTCTTGCAGCGACCCCACCTCCCAAGCATGGGGCCAGAGCATGGTGACCCCCAGCTTGCAGGTGGAAAACTGAGGCACACAGAGGGGAGTGATGTCCCCCAAGCCTGCCGTACGGCATACCCCGGCCCTGCACCGTATGCCCCCCGGCTCTGGGCCGGAAGGACAAATGGCCCCTGCCCACTCCTCTCTGGCCTGTGGTCTCTCTGCAAGTCACGAACCCCGGGGCTGCCCCACCCAGCGAGCACAGGCGCTGGAGCGAGCTGGGGGGGCGGGCGGCCCAGGGGTCAGGCCCTCGGGATTGGCAGGGGCTCTGCAGGCTTGGCTGGCTGCACCAGCGGGGCCCGGACTTGCATTAAGAGGCCTCTTTGTGCTCAGCTGCGAGCCAGGGAGCAGCCCGAGGGCCGCGGGAGCAAATGTTGAACTGTAGCTCACCCCGGCCTGCTGGGTTGGCTGGGCTGGTGGGGAGGGAAAGTGCAGCCCAGCAAAGGCCGGGGTCTTCAAAGCCCCCGTCGGGCTCCGGCCTTCCTGGCCAGCCCAGCGCAGAGCCCAGCGCTACCCCCCCGCCTTCCTAGCCCAGCGCCACCCCCCTGCCTTCCTAGTCCAGCCCAGTGCGGAGCCCAGCGCTACCCCCCTGCCTTCCTAGCCCAGCGCAGAGCCCAGCGCTACCCCCCCGCCTTCCTAGCCCAGCACCACCCCCCTGGCTTCCTAGTCCAGCCCAGCGCAGAGCCCAGCGCTACCCCCCCACCTTCCTAGCCCAGCGCTACCCCCCCGCCTTCCTAGCCCAGTGCCACCCCCCCACCTTCCTAGTCCAGCCCAGTGCGGAGCCCAGCGCTACCCCCCTGCCTTCCTAGCCCAGCGCAGAGCCCAGCGCTACCCCCCCGCCTTCCTAGCCCAGCGCTACCCCCCCGCCTTCCTAGCCCAGTGCCACTCCCCCCCCCCCGCCTTCCTAGTCCAGCCCAGTGCGGAGCCCAGCGCTACCCCGCCACCTTCCTAGCCCAGCGCCACCCCCCCGCCTTCCTAGTCCAGCCCAGCACAGAGCCTAGTGCTACCCCCCCGCCTTCCTAGTCCAGCCCAGCGCTACCCCCCCCGCCTTCCTAGCCCAGTGCGGAGCCCAGCGCTACCCCCCCGCCTTCCTAGTCCAGCCCAGCGCAGAGCCCAGCACTACCCCCCTGCCTTCCTAGCCCAGTGCAGAGCCCAGCGCTACCCCCCCCGCCTTCCTAGCCCAGGCAGAGCCAAGCACTACCCCCCCGCCTTCCTAGTCCAGCCCAGCGCTACCCCGCCCACCTTCCTAGCCAGCGCAGAGCCCAGCGCTACCCCCCCATCTTCCTAGTCCAGCCCAGTGCAGAGCCCAGCGCTACCCCCCCGCCTTCCTAGCCCAGCGCTACCCCCCCGCCTTCCTAGTCCAGCCCAGCGCAGAGCCCAGCACTACCCCCCTGCCTTCCTAGCCCAGTGCAGAGCCCAGCGCTACCCCCCCCCATCTTCCTAGCCCAGTGCGGAGCCCAGCGCTACCCCCCTGCCTTCCTAGTCCAGCCCAGCGCAGAGCCCAGCACTACCCCCCTGCCTTCCTAGTCCAGCCCAGCGCAGAGCCCAGCGCTACCCCCCCGCCTTCCTAGTCCAGCCCAGCGCGGAGCCCAGCGCTACCCCCCCTGCCTTCCTAGTCCAGCCCAGCGCAGAGCCCAGCGCTACCCCCCCGCCTTCCTAGCCCAGTGCAGAGCCCAGCGCTACCCCCCCATCTTCCTAGCCCAGCGCAGAGCCCAGCGCTACCCCCCCACCTTCCTAGTCCAGCCCAGCGCAGAGCCCAGCACTACCCCCCCACCTTCCTAGTCCAGTGCAGAGCCCAGCGCTACCCACCCCTGCCTTCCTAGTCCAGTGTAGAGCCCAGCGCTACCCCCCGCCCCCCACACTCCTAGTCCAGCCCAGCGCGGAGCCCAGCGCTACCCTCCCCCCCCCCCGGCCTTCCTAGCCCAGCCCAGCCCAGCCCAGCGCAGAGGCCAGCACTACCCCCCTCCCCCGTGGTCTTTCCCCCCTTGAGGCCACTACCCCGCCAGCTGAGGGGCAGGGCAGGACGGTGCAGGAGCTGCGCTTCAACGTTCGTTTCCACCAGACTCCTGCCTGGCACCAGGGGCCGATGCCGGGACCAGCAAGTTGTTTCCCTTTTCCGGGGGGGGGAGGAGGGAGTGAGAAAAATGCTGCCAAACTGCTACTGCTTTGGCGAGCTCCCTCCCTCCGCCTCCGCTGGATCTGCCTGAGCCTGTCCCCTGCACACCCGGGGGACTATAATTAACACGCCACGCCCCTGCCCTCGGCCCCTCCTCCCCAGCCCTGGCCAGGGACCCGCTCAGGAATGAGCAGGGCTGGGCGGCTGCCCCGGGAGCAGGGGAACAGCCCTGCCAGGCCCCGCTGAGCCTCCCACTGCTGCTCCTGTTCTGGGCTGGGACCTGCCTCGCTGGCTCACTCGCCTCCAGCTGCCGAGGCCTTCGCAGCCTGACCATCTCTCTCCTGGGCACTGCCAGAGCACTGAGCACCGGGGGTGCCCCGCCGCTTGCTGCCACGATGCAGCTACCTCTGGGGTGGAGCACCACGGGTGTGTCACAGCTCACAGCAACGCAAACCCTCAGGCTGGGGAGTGGAAATGGATCTCCAGCCCTGGCTGTGGGAAACTGCTGGGGTAAGGCAGGGCATTTAGGGGAACAAAATCCAAGCAACCCATCTGGGTTTTGGCGGCAGCCCCCTGCCCTGGCAGAAAGCAGCCGGGGATGCTGGCGTTGGGTGCAGCCAATGGGGTGGTGCCCCTCGTGGTGTCACGCCGGGTCACTGGCCCATTTCTCCTTTGCAGGACAGAGCCCACTCCCGCCACGCTGGGGTTCCCTGGGGGTTTGCCAGGCACGGTGGTTGTCACTGGGGCAGCCCCGATCCCTATGCCAGAGGGCCCCTCTGACAAGGGCAGTCCTGGAGCAGACGCACTTGCCATAGGGGTCAGTGACAGAATCCCCCAGGACCCCTGGGAACCTGTGCCAAGGCCCCAGGTGCAGAGAGCATCGTCAGGGAAACTGAGGCCCAGCTGTCCACGGACCCGCATAGCCTCCTGCTTCTCCAGCTGCCGCTGAGGGAGCCTGGCGATGGGCAGCGTTCGGGCACTCGGGGAGTTCTGATGGGGTCGCCACTCCAGCGAGCTGCAGGACACAAGACCAGTCCTAAGGGACGAGGGGCTGCTGGAGGGTAGGTCGCTGGCCCTGTGGCTCAGTTCAGTCCTGTGGCTTGGGCTAGCAGGGAGCTGCAGGCTGGGCATGAGGGGCACCAGCAAAGTTGTGTGTAGAGGGGACCCAGGGCTGAGCTGGCAGGGGCTGCGGGTCAGGAGTCAGGGGCACTGGCAGAGCTGTGGGAGGGAGCCAGGGCCAGGTTGGCAGAGGCTCTGGGTGGGGAGTGAGGGGCACAGGCAGGGCTGAGCTAGCTGGAGGATTGCGGGGTGCGGTTTGGGGCTGAGAGGCAGCAGCATGGTGTGCCGGCCGGAGGTGCTGGGGTGGAGGAATGGACGGGTGGCACGGGGGCATGAGAGGCATGTGGAGCCGCGTGCCTCTCGTGGGGGTTACGTGCCCCCAGACATGGGCGGCCGACCCCTGAGGATTTGTGCCTCTCCCACCCACCGAGGCAGAGCCGGTCCATGCCCCCGACAGCTCACAAGCTAGCGCCCAGCCAGGAGGGGCGATGCCTGCGGTCTCGAGGCTGGTTCCCACTCCTGCCCAGCACAAGGCGCGGGGAGGGGCTGCACGGAGGCGGCAAGGCCCAAAGCCGGGAAACGCCAGGGCAAAGGGTGGCCGGACACCCTCAGTCCGGCCCCTCATGCATCTGCACAGGAGACAGCCTGTGATCTCCTAATTACAGACCGTCTTCCCCGCAGCCTGCCCCGCCAGGGCCCCCAGTGGCTCGTCCCCATCACGCCCAGTTTCTCCCCAGCCCCCTCTGGTCCTTGAGGGGCCCCCACTGCGTTTGATTTGCCCTCCCTCCTTCTCCAGCATCCAGGGCCCCCCCCCCACGATTCCCAGAGCCACGCTGCAGCCTGTCTGCCCCTCACTGCTCAGCTCAGACGGCACCATCTCTGCTCTAAGACCCAGCTCCACAGCAGCTGAGACACACCATGGCAGGGAAAGTCCTGGCCAGCCCCTCTGCCCAGGGCTGGAGCATGCTCAGTCGCTCTGTGGGGACGCTCCGAGCTAGGGCAGGGCCGTGGGGCTGGAGCATGCTCGGTCGCTCTGTGGGGACGCTCCGAGCTAGGGCAGGGCCGTGGGGCTGGAGCATGCTCGGTCGCTCTGTGGGGACGCTCCGAGCTAGGGCAGGGCCGTGGGGCTGGAGCATGCTCGGTCGCTCTGTGGGGACGCTCCGAGCTAGGGCAGGGCCGTGGGGCTGGAGCATGCTCGGTCGCTCTGTGGGGACGCTCCGAGCTAGGGCAGGGCCGTGGGGCTGGAGCATGCTCAGTCGCTCTGTGGGGACGCTCCGAGCTAGGGCAGGGCTGTGGGGCTGGAGCATGCTCAGTCGCTCTGTGGGGACGCTCCGAGCTAGGGTAGGGTCGTGGGGCTGGAGCATGCTCAGTGCAGACAGAATGGTGGGAGGATTTAGCTGGCAAATGCTAGCAAGTCTCTACTGCGCATGTGCAAACAGGTTTCTTGTCAAAGTCTGGCCCAAAGGCCGGTGGCTTTTCATCGGGGGGGGGGCAAAAGGTGGGTCCCAGAGGCCAGGCGCTGTCTGCTCCTGGCCCCATTGCAAGCCCCTGCCCCAAGCATGGCGTCACGAGAGCGTTTCAGCCACATGGCGCTGGGAATCTCTGCAGCGTGGGCCCTGCATCGCAGCCCTCGGCGCTTGGGCCTGGCCGTGGCGGAGCCAGTCCTCGCTGATGCCTTCCCAGACAGTGCTGCCCGCGGCAGGCACCCAGCACCGCGTGTGGGATCCGCTCTCGTCACAGACTGGCCCAGGCCAAGCTGCTGCCAGCCGGGCCCCAGGGTGCAAGCCGCGGGCAGCCGGAGCGATCCACCCGGGGCAGCATCCGCTGGCTGGCGGCCGGTAGCCCCACGGCAGAGGGGAGTCCAGGCGAGGGGAGGGGCAAGCCCTGAGCTGGTGGTGGAGAAGCTGAGCGAGGCTGGGGGAGGGGCAGATGCTTCACCGGGAGATGGGGAGTCCAGGAAGGGGCCTGCAGCGGAGGCTGCCGTAGTCTGGCTGGGAGCCAAAGCCAGCCCGGGGCTGGTGAAGGGGGAGGGGGGTGACACAGCGTCATCGTGTGGAGGCAGCAGCGAGGTCCGGCTGTGGCCAGGCTGTGCAGAGCACAAGTCCCTGGGGTTCCGGGCCGGAGTGACAGGGACACTGGCAGGTCGGGCCCATGCAGGAGGGTCGGGTCCCCTCCCATCACACGGCTTTGCCTTTCTCCTCCCTTGCAGGGCAGCTCTGCTCCTGCCCCCTCAGCTCCCTGGGGAACCCCGACCCCTTCTCCAGCTGCCTGCCCGGCCTCACCCTCTTGCTGTTGTGCCCCCGTGGCTGGGGCTGCCGTACAAGGCAGGGGATGTACAGCCTACATGTCTAATTGCACTGAGATGGGAGGGGGGGGCGTAGCACCCAATGCACCCCCGACACCACTGCCCCAGCTGGCATCCCAGGAGCCGAGGTGGACTCGATCATCCCTGGGCCTGCCAGGAGCTCACTGGCGTTAGCCCCTTATGCCCACAGCGGGACTCGCTCCCGTCTGCTCCTCGGTGGAGGGCCCAGCCTGTCCGCTGCTTTTCCTTACACGCAGGGCAGCATGGGGCAAGCAGCTAGGCAGGGCTTGGCTCTGGGCAGGCCCTGCCCTTCCAAGCTGGCTGAAAAGTCTGGGTTGTCCGAGTGACGTGTCCCACTGGCGAACAATCACGTGGACTAAAACCTGGCGGCGCCTGCCAAGAGACCCTTCCATTTGCCGGGTCTGAAGCTCTTCACAAATATTCATTGAGTAGTGCTGCCTGCATTGCATGGCTGGGAGGGGAGGGGAACTGAGGCACGGGGCAATGTTAGCAATTTGAATAAAATCACCCAGCCAGTCTCGGGATCCAAGCAGAGGCTCAAACCCCACAGATTCAGCACCCTAAGCCAGGGCTAGAACCCAGCCAGCCCCGCTCAGCCAACCCACCAGAACAGGCACCTTCGATGCTAGACAGGGTAGATCAAGAGTTGCTTTTCTCTCTCTCTCCTGAGAGAACAGGGGGACGTGCAGTGCGAGGGAGAGGCACCGCATCACGCCGGTCGTTACCTAGTGGCAGTGAGTTCCGCAGGCTCTCATGGAAGCCAAGGGCTTAGCAGGATTCACGAGCTGAATACGGGTGATTGTCAGATGAGATAAGACCAATGACCAGTGGGAGGGTCCCTCCTGCATCAGATGTGAGTCCCCCATTTAACTGATGGTCTTTGGGGGACACTCCCCCCCCCACACACACACAGGTAGTGTATTCCAGAAGGCAGCAGTAGGGGGGCCTGTTGCTCTTTGCTGGCCAGGCCTGAGGCAGGGCACTGGGCCGGATGGACCCCTCTCTGATCCCACTGGTTGCCCTGCTCTCAGCCATATTCTCAAACCCTGAGCACTGAGTCATGCCCACAGGTCCCTGCCCCCCATGAAAGTGCGGCGCACATGGGCTCTGGCTTCTCGTGCAAAATGGGGCAAAGACACATGGCAGCAGGATGTGGAGACCAAAAGTGTCACGCTCATCCCTGAGGACTGACCACCCCTCGAAGAGCCCCACAGCCAGACAGAGAATATCTTAGTGCCTCTCTATAAATCCATGGGACACCCACATCTTGAATACTGTGTGCAGATGTGGTCGCCTCATCTCAAAACAGATCTCTAGGCATTGGAAAAGGTTCAGGAAAGGGCAACAAAAACGATGAGGGGTTTGGAACAGGTGTAGTATGAAGAGAGATTAAAAAGACTGGGACTTTTCAGCTTGGAAAAGAGGAGACTAAGGGGGGATAGGACAGAGGTCTATAATATCATGACTGGTGTGGGGAAAGTGAATAAGGAAAGGTGATTGACTTGGTCCCATAAGAACAAGGGTCACCCGATGAAATTAATAAGTTTAAAACAAACAAAAGGGAGTTTTTCTTCACAGTTAACCCATGGAACTCCTTGCCAGAGGATGTTGCAAAGGCCAAGATTTTAACAGGGTTCAAGAAAGAACTAGATAGATTCCTGGAGGTTAGGTCCATCAATGGCTATTAGCCAGGCTGGGCAGGGATAGTGTCCCTGGCCTCTGTTTGTCAGAAGCTGGGGATGGGTGACAGGGGAGGGATCACGTGATGATTCCCTGTTCTCTTCCCTCCCTCTGGGGCACCTGGCATTGGCCGCTGTGGGCAGATAGGACACTGGGCTAGATGGGCCTTGGGTCTGACCCAGCCTGGCTGTCCTTACGTTCTTATGATGGTGAAGGCGATGCTGGCTCCGGAGGCTAGGAGTGAGCAGGGAGCAGCATCAGTCCACATGGCACAGAGCGCTGGGTTTGCCATGGGCTGAGCCCAAGGAAAGAGACAACACGCCCTCCTCCCTTGGCATCACACCGTGTCCATCCTCACTCAAGTTCCCTCCTTCCCCTCTCTCCACCAACCCCCGCTCAGCGCGCTATCCCACGAGCTCACCGGGCCACGGACTGCAACAGGCAGCCAGATGGACACTCGGTCCGGGTGCTGCCAGCAGGACTATCTGCAGAGTACGGCTGGACAGGAGGGCCCCGGGCAACCATCCCAACCCTCCGCACAGCTAAGGTAGAATCTTAGCATGGCCTCCCCTGCTGCCTGGGGAAAGAATTTCCCGGCCGGTTTGCAGCCAGGTCTCCTCGGGGCTCTGTCTCCAGCTACGTGGTGTGTTGGTGCCCCTCACCGTGGTATCGGGCCTGTGGTTTAGATGATGGCTGTTCTCATAACGGTACCTGCTGGAGTGAGGTTCTCCTGCTAGTGCGAGAGTGGGGCTCTACCAACCCCACACAGACGCACACGCGCACAACCCTCAGACACCTCTGGAGGCTGAAGTCAGTGCAGGAGGCCAGGCAAGCAGCTGGGCATGGACCCTTCTGGCCTTGTGCTCCCCCTCGGTGGCCCTGCAGCCAGCCAAGCCACTCCCAGGGAGGCTCTTGTGCAAAGGCGCCGGCGTTCGGAAGAGGCTTGTGGGGCTCTTTAGTCTGTGTCCCTGCGCTATGCAGACAGCAGAGTGGATGGCCTGGCTTGCCACTAAGACAGCAGACTGGCACATGGGCCTCCGTCTGCCCGCCCTTTGCCTGTCTCGGCCGGAAGCTCTCTGTGCCCCGGGCTGCCTCATTCTGTGTCCATGCAGCACCCAACACATCAACTGCGCTAGAAGCAGCCGATAGGTGTTTTCTAGGCAACAGGTCTCTGGAAACAAGCCTACTGCAGGTCACTGCAAAGCCAGGAACGTCCTTCTCCCAATGGTCTAACACGGTGTTTCTCAGCCTTGTTTTATAAAGTCCCCCTTTTTCAAAAAGAACTTATAAGTGCCCCCAGGACCAACAGTTTTCAGACACACAACGATCTTTTTCTACTGTGGCAACACATTTGTTTAAACAACTTCATTGTAGCCAGGCGAGCGATGAAACTTTTGGGTGTAAAATGTACAAAAATAATAAAGCGCTGTCAAACTTCAAACAAAAAATCAGTTTTCTCCAAATTTCAATTGTGTTGACGCACCCCCCAGACTTCTCTCGAGTACCCCTAAGGGTACTTGTACCACAGGTTGAGAAACACTGGTCTAACACTCCCATTCTAGCCCAGCAAGGCCACCAAGCAATGAAGCCAAACTCCTCTACCACACAGAAGTCTGGCATGTTGAAAGTAGTCCCGGCTGAAGCAGATTAAGGGGCCACATGTAGGTGAGTCCAAGGTGCATAGCACCCTGGGAAAGGATGTACTAAGCCCTGTCACACGACCCTGTTGTTTCTCACGGCAGTGTCATGGCCACAGGTAGGCGGTACACACACGTGGGATGCTAGGACAACATATATTTGGCTGGAATATAGGAAATGCTGACATTGCTAAGTATAACCTTAACTCTGCCCACTTCTGGAGAATCAAAGCTGTTGTACATCCCATCCAGAATTAATCACAACTCTCCCAGGCTTTTCCCAGCCAGGACTAATTTCCTGCTGACGACCCAGCCAACGTGCTGCAAGCCCCAGCTGTCATTCCAGGGCTGTGCAGCCCCAGCACAGTAAGGCCCGAGCGGGGTCCAAACACAACTCTCCTCATCGCAGAGCTGTTCAAACGTGACTGCGAGAATTTTCAGAGGCAACAGAAAGTGAACTTCTTTTGCTCACCTCAGAATCAAAATTTCCACAAAACTTCGCCCCAGGCTAGGAGCAGATTGACGGCGGAGAGTGTTGTAAAGTGACGAGTGACTGTGAGCTGGGTGCAGATGGTGCGCTGTTACTTTAGATCAATATCAGAATTCACGCTGGTGGACCTGCTCCCAGTTTATCCCCATGTAAACGAGAGCAGCATTGGGACCAAGGGCAGCCTTAACATGAGTGCTGCAGTTTTTGTGGGTATGCCTGGGTGTGTCTGGCTGCATGGGGAGTGGGAGTGGGTCTGAGTGAGAATCTGTGTGTGTCTAAGAGAAGAAATATGGAGTGGGGCACATGTGCAGGTGAAACAAATGTACCGAGGTCTGTCCAAGACACAGGTGACAGTGTTAGTGTGTAGGAGGCGTGTAGGTGCTTCATGTCTGACATTCTCAGCGGGGTAATGCCTTAGTCTGTAGCTAAAAAAACCTTTAAAAACAACAGTGGTCCTGCAGCGCGTTACAGAGCAGGGGTGAGCAATAATTTTGAAGGGGCAGGGCCAGGCCACTTCCTGCGCTCGCCACCCACAGACTCTGGTTGGCCTGGAGGTGGGGGAGCATGTGAACCCTCTTGCCCCTGCCCCTGCCTTGCCAGGGGTGTGCGGTGCCTCGAGGGAAGTGCCAGCTGTTTTGAACAGTTGGAGGTTCCCTCTGCTGCCGCGTGCCCTCCCCTCATCCCCAGGTCTCGATTGGCCTGGGAGTGGGAAGGGGCAGGGTGGCCGCAGGCTGGATCAAATGGCTTGGTGGGCAAATCTGGATGCGGACTGGCCCACCCCTGTTATAGAGACTGCCCATTCCACACCCTAATGATATAAAACCCAACCAAAGGTGCTTAGAGTGGGTGGGTATTAGGCGCTTTTACCAGCTTCCTTCGGCGTGGACGCTCCAACTGGCCATTTCTTTCCCCCTTTTCCCCTTCTTTTTCCTTCTCTACTGTAGAAAGAGGTTTTAACCCACTGTTAAACTCCCCCCAGCCCCTCTCTCTGCTCCTTATTTGAAAACAGGACCCCTTAACCTCCAGTCATCTGAGGAAGTGGGCTGGGCCCGTGAGAGCTCATGAGACCATCCACCTGTTTTGTTAGTGTCTAAGGTGCTGCAGGACTGTTCCTTGTTTTTTACGCTTTTTCAATATATAAATCGTAGCATGCGCTTTCGTGGGCACAACCCACTGCTTTGCCATCTGAGGAAGTGGGCTGCGCCCACGAGAGAGCTCATGCAACCGTCGCTACAGTTGCGGGTCAGTCCCTAAGGCACTGCCTGTTTGACCTGTACCTCAAGGGTCAGGCAAGGGGCTCGGGGAAAACAGAACAGATCTGAACTCTTGGCTGGTGTCTTGTGACCCTCTGGGTGGCCCCCGCATTTCCTAGGGGTGCCCCGAGGCCCCCAGGCAGCCTTGCACGCTCTGTCTCTCCCCGAGCCTCTCGTGCAAACTGCGGCCGGCGGGACCCAGCAGCGCCAAGCATGTGCCCCAGTGACCCAGCGGCGCTGCCAGGGGCCAAAGAGGAACCACCAGGGGAAAGCGAGGCATGAAGGGCGGGGGAAGGGGGAGTTCGCAGGGGGGCAGGATTTGCAGCCAGGATGAGAGGGGGAGAGGGGCTGGGGGGAGGGGGCTCCAAAGGTGGAGGGGTGGAGACGTTGTCCTGGGCAGAAGGTTTGCTGCGGGGCTCCCAGCCCAGCCTTCCTGCGTGAGGGGATTAGTGGCAACCCGGATCTCCCTCCCCCACGCACCTATAATTAACCCCCTCGTGGCCGACCTCCCCGTGACCCGCAGAGTTCAGGGGCCCCGCTCTGCCTCCCAGCTAGAGCGAGGGTGCAGGGAAAGGAACTGCCATGGAGGGACGGGCGAGGGGAGCCCCCCCCACCGCCTGCGCCCGGATCCGGGCTTGCTGAGGTAACCCAAGGGACTGGCTCCATTTCGGCCGGAGAAACCTGCCGGCCCAGACCGCGGCCCCCCGGCCCTGCAGGCCCGCAGCGAACCCGAGCCCGCGGGTGGGCGGCCCGCTGCCGTGCGGGGCTGTGAGGGCAGCGGCCCGCGGGCCGGGGCTGGTCCAGGGGTTGCGGGAGGCGCTAGGCGGGGGAGAGAAGGTGCCGCTTTGCGGGAAGCGCGTGTCAGTTTCTGCCGAGTCTCCGCTGCCCGGCGGGGGAGGGGAGGGAAGTCCCGGGCGGTTACTGACTGGCCTGGCTTAGCCACTGCGCCGGGCCGGGCAAACACGGAACGGGACAGGTCCCCGACCCCCCCCCCCCCGAACACCCCAGGCAGGGAACGGGCCGAAGGAGGAGAGGCAGAGGGGCAGGAACTCGGGCGGGGCAGAAGCCGAGGGGGCTGCATGTTAGTGCGATGCCCTACCTCGGGGCGGGGGGGACCTTTTTAGGGTCCGGGCCGCTGACCCTCAGAAAAGTCAGTCGGGGCCTCACACAAGTGAGAAACCCTGGACAGAGGGAGAAAGATTCTCCCCACATGCCCCTCCCACACCAGCGCCTGGGGGCCAGGCTGGCAAATTTGGGGCGCTCCAGCCCCACGGAGGAGGATGGGGGGCTGGAGCGCCAGCGCAGTCTCCCCAATGCTAGGGGGAGTCCCGACAGCAGGGAGCCAGAGCCAGGCAAGCCGGGGGCCGCATCCAGCCCCCGGGTCATAAGTTCCCCACCCCTGGCCTACCCACTGGGCCGCTCTGCCTTCGCCCAAAGCGCTACCAATCAGCCCAGTGAATAAAACAGCCGAGAGCCCCGCACACGCGCTGCCGGCCCGCGCTCTGCTCTGCCAAAGCCTGAACCCCACCCCCCATCACCCAACAGCCACCGACATCTTGGTGCAAGTTGGGGGGGGGAGGCGCGCTGCTGTGGGGGACATCCCAGCATAGAGCGGGCCCTTTGGAACTCACCCGGCCGCTCAGGGGTGGCTGGGAGCCCGGCGGGGGGTGCCGGGAACAAGGCCGGGTTAGCAGGGATGCTGGGTGCCCTGCCCCGGGTCTGCCCGTGTGGTAATATTGGGACAAGGGGCAGAAATGCAAAGGAACGCGCATTGGAACCCCGAACCCGCCGGCGGGGCGCACTCAGCTGTTACCACTGAGCCCCGGGGGTAGGTCCCCGCAAACAGCCGCAGCCACTCCGCTTGCAGCGCCAGGCACGACGCGAACAGCATGCTGGGAATCATTGCAAAAGGGCTGGAGAATAAGACAGAGAACATCTTATTGCCTCTTTCTAAGATCATGGGACGCCCACATCTGGAATCCTGCTGCAGATGTGGTCCCCTCATCTCCAGAAAGATCTCTGGGGGCTGGAAAAGGGTCAGAAAAGGGCAACAAAATGGGCAAGGGGTTGGAATAGGGATGTGAAGGGTTAACCAGTGGGGGCTGTAGGGCCCTGAGCAGGCGGCTGCTCCAGTCCCTGGAGCCCACCCATGGTCAGGGGCGCTGGAGCCAGCCAGCGCAGCCTCTGTCTGTGGCGGAGGGGGGCGCTCCAGGCTAGCCTCCACCTGCCCTCCTTTAATCTGTTAACTGGTTAAACTTACATTTAACTGGTTAAACAATTACATGGGATTTTACAGCCCTACTCTGGAGCCACTGCCATATAAGGAGAGATTAACGAGACTGGGGCATTTCAGCTTGGAAAAGAGGAAGGGGGGATAGGAGAGAGGTCTATAAAATCATCAGTGCTGTGGAGAAGGGGAATAAGGAAAAGTTACTTGGTCCCACAATATAAGAACCAGGGGTCACCAAATGAAATGAATAGGTAGCAGGCTTAAAACAAACCAAAGGAGGTTTTTCTTCATGGAGTGCACAGTTAACCTGGGGAACTCCTTGCCAGAGGATGTTGTGAAGACCAGGACTTTAACAGGGTTCAGAAAAGAACTAGATAGGTTCATGGAGGTTAGGTCCATCAATGACTACTAGCCAGGGTGGGCAGGGATGGTGTCCCTGGCCTCTGTTTGTCAGAGGCTGGGAGTGGGTGACAGGGGAGGGATCACTGGATGAGTCCCTGTTGTGTTCACTCCCTGGGGGCACCTGGCACTGGTCACTCTGGGCAGGCAGGCACTGGGTGGATGGGCCTTTGGGCTGGCCCGACCTGGCCTTTCTTCCTAAAAGCTTCCCTGTGCCTGAGCTTCAGCTGAGCGCGGGCCACGTGTGGAAGGGGGGGGCTGGGTTATTCCCTGGGGCCCGAGCCTGCTGGGGGAAGGCTGTTCTGGGCCAGCGAGGATCCGGCCCTATTGCCTTGCTATGGCAGGCAGGCTGCTGGGTAGAGACCGGCTTCCCCTGGCAGGGGACTCAGGGCGGCGGCGACTCGCTGCTCTGAACCGGGCTGTTCAGAGGTTGGGTTCCGGGCTGAGCGGGTGCGTTTGGCCCCGGCCCTTGCTGAGGGGGGCGGGGCGGTAGGTTTGAAATGAAAATATTTTCCTTAAGGCAACAGAGGAACAACACTGGCTGCCCCTTCGGCCTGTCTCCCCCCCGCATCCCCGCCGCTTGCGCTGCCAACACGCCCGCCATCGCTCTGTCTTGGGCTGAGAAACATGCAGCCCCCGCTGCCACCCAGCCCCCGGGAGCCCCCTCCGAGAGACGCGGGCTAACTGCGGAGTCCGGGCGGATCCCAACGGGAGTGCTGCTGCTCTGAATACCTAGACAGGTTCCCCTGTGCCAGCGCTAGACCTGGAGGGCCGGCGGGATCGCTCGCTGCTTTCCTCTCTGCCCGGGGTGCTGTTGGCGGTGGCGGCGCTCCTCCCCAGAGCTGGCTGCACGCGCCTGCTTTGCCTTTGCCAGGCCTGGCTCAAGGGGCTTTGCTGGCGCTTAGCATTGCGAGGCTGGGGCAGAGGGGGGGAGCAGAGCAAGCCGAGATGAAGAGAGAGCGCGGCGAGCTGAGCGCCAGTCTGAACGCCAGCGGGAAGGAGGGGGGGGGGTCTGTCTGTCTGTCACTCAGCGCGCGAGGCTGCCCCCAGGAAAGGAAATGTTTGCCATTGCATACCTGGGCCGCGTGAGCCCGCCGGTGCGGATACCCTCTGCCCCACACCCCGCCCCCTCGGGCAACATTCCAGCGCAGCTGCGTCTCCCCCTCCCCGAGCTCCTCCTTCCCCCGCAGACAAATACGGTAGGTCCTACTGAAATGCCAGACAGGCCAGGGCCCGGTGGAAACCAGGATCTATTCCTCCGAAACCTCCCTGCCACCCTCTGGGCTGCAGCCTGCCCTTTCGGCGTCGGGGCTTGCGGCCTGGGAGGCCAGGGGCGGGAAGGGGGTGGGCGAGCTTTAGGTGCGGGGCCAGCAGACGGTGCCCGGGCGGTGCTGCAGGAATCCAAGCGTTTTCCGACGGGCTCGGCAAAATTCTTCCTTCCTAGATTTAAACCCTTCGTGTTTGGGCAGATCTCCGGGCTGGGCCCGGCTGCGGCTCGTGCCCCCCCGCCCGGGTCCTGCCGCAGTCTGCGCCTTTGATGCAGGCTCCATTACAAAGGGGGGGTCCCTGGAGCTCCGGCCCGTGGGGGCGCCTCACGCCGGCCCCCGTCTTTTAATTAAAGCAGACGGAGGGAGGGGACTGTGACTCCCGGGCGGTGGGGGGGGGGGAGGATGCGAGCCCTGAACCCTGTACAGATGTTCGTCGCACCGCGCTCTGCTCCCTTTGCTGCCAAGAGGGAGTCTGCCGGTGGGCTGGTCCCAGCCGCACCAGAATAAACCCGGAGTAACCCTCCCCCCTCCTTCCGGACCCGTGCAAACCCGGAGTAACCTCCCCCCCAGGACCCGTGCAAATCCGGAGTAACCTCCCCCCAGGACTCGTGCAAATCCAGAATAACCCCCAAGAACCGTGTAAACCCGGAGTAACCCCCCGACCCACCACTGCCCCTGCGCCTCCCATGAGTAACGCTTCCCGCAGCTGGGTAACCGCTGGGAAACCCCGCCAGCACGGGCAGACCTTGCATAACTCCCGCCCCAGCTGTGCGGGCCCGGAGTGACTCCCCCGCCGCCGCGGAAGCAGGGCTCCGGGGCACGGGAGGCACTGGACCTCCCGCAGTGGTTTGCCCCCAGCCCCACTTTGCAGAGGTTTCTGTGCTCCGCTCCCCCCTTGCGGGAGACCGTTTGATCCGGAGTGAGGTTGGAGGTGCTGCCACAACCCCCCCTCTCCCCCCATGTCCCTGAACCGATGTCCCGGAGTGCAACCCCCGCGCAACGCCGCGATTCGCCGCGGAGTCACGTCACCTAGCTCCGCGGACTCCAACGGGTCTGACTCCGGAGTGACACCGGCGCGGCGCAGGGCAGAGGGCAGCAAGTCCGCGCTCCTGCGCCGGCCCGGGGCTGGGAGCAGGAGCCCCCGAGCCGCATCCGCCCGACCGCTCCCGGCTACTCACCACCAGAGCCCGATGATGTTGGCGGGGCAGAGCAGCACGAAGAAAAGTCCGAGCTGGGCTCGGGACAGGGGCAGCATCCTGCCGGGCGCAGGTAGAACGGGCGCGGGGCGGGGCACGGGCCGGGGCCGGGGCCGGGGCCGGAGCTGGGCGGCGCGGGGCCAGGGGCCGGGCAGCTCCGGCGGCGCAGCGGGCTCGCAGGCGGCTCCCGAGGAGGAGGGACAGGGCTGGAAAGCCTCTGCCTCCGCCAAGGAAACCGGAGCCCGGGGGGACGGGCGGGGGTGGGGAGAGGGCGAGCGCCAATTCCGGGAGCGCCGCGCTGCGGATCGGCCCCGGCAGGCAGAGCCCCGGGAGCACCGGCCTGGCACAGTGGGGCCCGGTTCCAGAGCGCCGGCCTGGCACAGTGGGGCCCGGTTCCAGAGCGCCCCTGGTTCCAGAGCCCCGCCTGGCACCGTGGTGCCTGGTTCCAGACAACGGCCTGGCACAGCGGTGCCCGGTTCCAGAGCCCCTTCTGGCACAGTGGGGCCCGGTTCCAGAGCACCGCCTGGCACCGTGGTGCCCGGTTCCAGAGCGCCTCCTGGCACAGTGGGGCCCGGTTCCAGAGCACCGCCTGGCACAGCGGGGCCCGGTTCCAGAGCACCGCCTGGCACCGTGGTGCCCGGTTCCAGAGCGCCTCCTGGCACAGTGGGGCCCGGTTCCAGAGCACCGCCTGGCACAGTGGGGCCCGGTTCCAGACACCGGCCTGGCACAGGGGTGCCTGGTTCCAGAGCGCCCCTGGTTCCAGAGCCCCGCCTGGCACCGTGGTGCCTGGTTCCAGACAACGGCCTGGCACAGCGGTGCCTGGTTCCAGAGCCCCTTCTGGCACAGTGGGGCCCGGTTCCAGAGCACCGCCTGGCACTGTGGTGCCCGGTTCCAGAGCACCGCCTGGCACGGTGGTGCCCGGTTCCAGACACCGGCCTGGCACAGTGGGGCCCAGTTCCAGAGCGCCTCCTGGCACAGTGGTGCCCGGTTCCAGAGCACCTCCTGGCACAGCGGTGCCCGGTTCCAGAGCGCCTCCTGGCACAGCGGTGCCCGGTTCCAGAGCGCCTCCTGGCACCGTGGTGCCCGGTTCCAGAGCCCCTCCTGGCACAGTGGTGCCCAGCCCCACAAACCCAGCCTGGCAGAGCAATGGCCAGCCCCAGAGCCCCAGCCTGGCAGAGCAGTGCCTGCTCCTTCAGCGCCACTAGCGCGCAGCCCAGCAGCACTGTGCCAAGTCCCATGCCCCCAGCAATGCCCATCCCGGAGGGATGACTCCCAGTGAGCTCTGGGGACCAGGCAGTCCTTCCGAGCTCAGCTGAGCCAAGCCAGCCCAGGTCATTGAGAGCACAGCCAAGCAGAGGCCTTCGGGTCCAAACCAGCCCTAGTGTCCTGGCTACTGGCCTGCCTACCGGATAGTGAGAGGCGACCCCCACACACACACGTCCCCCCATCCTCCCAGACACTAACCAGAGATGTTCCTGGCTCCCAACCTCCCTGCTCCCCCCTCCCACCAGGACATCCCTGGACCCAGCTGCTTGGGGGAGGGGGAAGGCTAGCAGGAGAAAGGAGGAGTGAGGAGTGTGACGAGGAGAGAGCAGAGGAAGAAAGGGAAAGAGACCAGAGCAGAGCATGGTCCGGAAAGGCCCAGGCCCCCCAGGTGTGGTGGGGCCCCAGTGAGCAGACAGTCCAGAGCAGGAGCAAGGGGAGAACCTGGGATCTCTCCTCCCTCCCCCTCATCTTCTTCGAAATGCCCTGAGCCCCGGGCTGCGTGGACCTTCCCCAGAGGTGGTGCCCTAGCTTTCCATCCCAGAGCTGGGCCTGTCTTGGGGGCGTGGCTTCACTGATCCACTGCAGTGCCCCAGGCCCTGTGGACACTCTTACTCCAGTTTCCTTTCAGACCAGGTTTAAAGTAAACCGGGGGCGGGGGGAGGTGCCACCTTTTTTCATTTGTGGATGCCTCCAAAATTTCGAAGGGGGGGGTGGACCCCTTTGGAAATCTTTGGCATGGTCCGTGGCCCCCTGAGGCTCACAGGCCCCTCCGAGCTGGAGTGGAGCGAGCCGCTCTTCCGCTGCCATCGGTGTCCCTCCCAGTGCTCACACTGGGCACTGCATGGGGTGTGCGCGCAGCCAGAGCCCAGCTCTCCACCCCGGGAACTGCTGGCTCTTTCACTGCCATCTCAAGGCCAAGGTCTGGGCCCTTATCGTCAAGCGTTCAGTGGCCAGGGCTCCAGGACCAAACACAGCCATTGTTACCAGCCACGCTCCCAGCCCTACGGAGCGCTTGGGGGCCCAGGGAAGCTGGGCACAGGGGTTGGGCACAGTCTGGGGGGTAAGCACCTGGCAAGGGATGGGGACCGCAGATGACACCTCCACTCCTCTGGCCTTGTGGGACGTTCTGCCACCTGGGCAGGACCCAGAGGGTCCTTGAGGGCCAGGCCCAGAGTATGGAACAAGCTCCCCCAGGCACCAAGGACAATCCCCAAACCTCCCCCACTCCCTTGTGCCAGGTGCATTCTCCCCCAAGCTCCTTGGCTGGAAGCTCTGCACCCCCGGGAGCACTGAGACCACCAAGCCCCTGCCGGGCCTGTGCGCGTATGTTCTCCCAGCAGGGGCAGGGTGAACAAGCCCTTGACAGCTGTCAGTCACATGGCTCAGGGTGCCAAGGAGCAAGGGGGTGGGATAAGAAGGGGCCAGGAGCAGGCCCTGCCTAGCTCGCAGGTCTCCCTGCCTGTGAAGAGCCAGACTTTGGATCTGTTCCCCTTGCATTTGCCCAGGCAAATCCCATGTTCTGTTTTCCAGGCTGGCTTCCTAACCTCTCTGGGTCAGAGAACATGAGAACATAAGAGCAGCCAGACTGGGTCAAACGAAAGGCCCACCTAGCCCAGTGTCCTGTCTGCCGACCGTGGCCAGTGCCAGGTGCCCCAGAGGGAGGGAACACAACAGGGAATCATCCAGTGATCCCTCCCCTGTCCCAGCCCCTGACAAACAGAGGGGAGGGACACCATTCCTGCCCAGCCTGGCTAATAAGTATTGATGGATCTAACCTCCATGAATTTATCTAGCTCTTTTTTGAACCCTGTTAGAGTCCTGGTCTTCACCATATCCCCTGGCAAGGAGTTCCACAGGTTGACTGTGCGCTGAGTGAAGAAAAACTTCCTTGGGTTTGTTTTAAATTAAGAACCATAGAATGAGGGGCCAGTTCCCTGCCTAGTCCCTGCAGAACTCTCTCTTCTCCCTGCAGTTTGCAGCTCCTTCCCAGTCAGTGTCCTCAACACATTTCAGGACCAGCTTAGTTGCCCTTTCCTGAGAAGGCCTGGCCCAGCAGGGAACCCTGCAGGCCCCTCTCTCCTCCTTTGCTGCCTCCTCTCCCCACTCTCAGTGCCCAGCAGCCCGAGCAGAATCCTTTTGGGGAACAGGATCCCGGGCAGCAAGGGAGCAAGCGTGTCCCTAAACTCCTCCCCATGCCCTGTGGCGGGTCTGCCTCTTGCCAAGCAGCCAAGGTGTCCTGGGCGCCTCCCGCTCCCAGCGCTCCTCACATCTCTCCTCCTTGCCGGGGCCCGGGCCAGCGCCGCCTGCTCCCGGACGACTGAGAACCAAGCAGTCCCATGTCCTGGCTACACAGTTAGGGGTGTTCCTGCTTTCAGCGGCTGGCACCATGTAAAGCCAGGTAGCCCCTGGGCACTGCTGCCCCGCCCCCAGGCTGAAATGAGTGGGGGTTTGGGTGCAGATGGGCACTCGGCCTAGGGGTGCCATGGCAGAGCTGGCCCTTTAAAGGGAGCTGGGCTTAGCCTCAGGGCCTGTGACTCCGCTGCCTGCCAGGACAGGGTGCGAGGCCAGAGAGCGGTGGGGCTGGGCACATTTGGCTGGGGAACAGAAGCCTGTGACATGGGGAGGTGCATGTGATGCCCTGGTGGGCCACTCACAGCTCACAGGAGGGTGCTCACCTACCACTAGGCCTGCTGGTGACTGGGGCTAAGAGTGAGGGTCAGAGAAGCCATCACCAGAGCCTCTTTCCTGTCCCCTCCAGCCTCCACAGCCCTCAGCCCAGACGCCTGCCTGGCATGGCCAGGAGGGGACACGTGGTGGGTGGGCAATGAGAGGGGCACCTCCCCCCTCCAGCTGGCCATGGGGAGGGGAGGGACAGAGACACAGGCCAGGGGCTCTGTGGAAATGGGGAGCCCATGAGCGTGTGTGCCTTGCACTTCCCACCCAGCACGCAGGGCTCCTGCCTTGCTCCTGTTGGAGGAGAGGGGCTGGGCCTTGTCCTGCTCCACCCACCCAGTGGTCCCAGCAGGCTGCGGGAGCCAGATACCCCATTCTGCCTGCCCACTGCTCCTGGTTTGGAGTGGGACTGGGTGCCAGGCCTTGCCCCATTCTGGCCTCCTGCTGCTCCCAGTGGGTTGGGGTGCCGGCGGGCTCGTCCCAGCTCCACTTGCCCACCACAGAGCAGAATCAGGGGCTTACAAGCCCCCAACCCTGTTCCCTGGCAGGGAGGCCAGATGCACAGAGCAGAGCAGAGCAGACCAGCCTCCCCCCCACATTCTCCTGGAGCACCAGGCAGAGTGGGGCAAAAGCAGAGCCAGGACTGTGGTGGGGGGGGTGAGCCTGGATTCTGAGGCCCCCGCCCCCGTGGCTAAGACCCTGCCAGGGAGCAAGGGGGGACTCAGGGCCTTTGCCTTGGGGGGGGGTAGTTGCAGGAAGCAAAGCCCCAACTCTCAGGCGCCTGGTCCCCCTGTGTCAGCACTTTGCTAATTCCTCCTCACCACGTCCCGGGCTTCCCCACGTGCCTTTACCTGCCCTTTGTCTGCAGCTTCTCCCCCCAGGGAAGGAGTCTGGGGCTGCGCTTCCCACACGCACCCCCTTCTCCCAGCCAAGCGGGAGAGGCCCTGGAGCCTTGGCTGGGCTGTCTGGGCATCTGTCTCCATCCCACCTTCCTGGGGCCACTCACTCCAACTCTGAGCAAAGGTGGGGGCAGCAGGGACCATCAGCTGCTCCTCCCCCGGCATCCTGCCCTGCGGGGCTTTGCATGTCCCCCAGGCACGGGGCATCAGGCGCTGGGGCCAGGCCAGGACCAAAGTGTGTCGGGGGGGGCGGTACGGGGCTGTAGCGCTCGTCATCCATGTGGGCCTCGCTCGCAGCTCTCCGGACAGAGGGGGGTGGGGGTGGGGAGACCTGAAATCTGAGCCGGTCTCCCGTGTTGAAAAGCTCGCCGCCCCCCGCGTTCGGAGCCATTTTGGTATCTGCCATAAAGGGACCCCGGGCAGGTGAGAAGCGTTTATCTGATGGATTCATGTCAGAAAAATCCCTTTGATTCCTGCCGGGTGGGGGGGGGAGTCCAAGGGGGAAAGAGGCAACCCCGCTCCGGAGCGGCAGGTGCAGGAGCCCCGCGCCGCGGCAGCCCCCCACCCCAGCACACACACATATCTCGCGGGGTGTGTGAAATGACTGGAGGCGGGGGGGGGGGGTTGAGATTCCAGCTGGGTGCAAAGCGCTAGGGAGCGATCCAGCTTCGCTCCGGGATGAAAGGGGGGGAGGGTGTCGCTGCTGGAGGCTGGATCTGCACGGGGGGACGCGGCGCGGGCCGGCGGGCCACAAGGAGCAGCAGCCCCGCGGCCAGGGGTGAACGGGGTTTCTAGGGGCTCTAGGGATTTATCCACGAGTCTCTCTGTGTCTCCTCCACATCAGACCTGAGCCCCTCCTGGGCGTGAATGACCATCCCCGCACCACGGAGCCAGGGCAGGGGCGTTGTCCCTAGTCTACAACCGGGGAAACTGAGGCACGGGGAATCAGGGACGCTCCCAAGAAGAGCCCGTGGCAGCGCTGGGAAAGGAGCCCAGCTCGCCTGGGCCCCAGGCCGGTGCGTTTCAGGCCAGGCTGTAAATAGAACAGACGAGACACCGGCGATCCATATCTGGAGTCAGTCATCACAGCCCCATCCCCCGAGCGCCGCTCTCGGCTGCCAGCTGCAGGCCTGGGGGGGGGGGAGGGGGGCAGAGGGAGGCCCGGCCTTTGCCCACCGCCCCGCCTGCGCAGGACCGGCCCGTTCCGCCTTGTTCCTGCCCCCGACCAGGGCCTGGACGAGCTCGTTTCGGCCCGCAGGGGAGCCCGCCGCGCTCCGACGTCGCCTTGCCAAGCGCGCAGCGGCCGCGGCCGTGGCAGCCGCAGGAAATGAATAACGCCGAAAGCGGCTCCGAGGACCCGCGCGGCTTGCCCAGGCCAGCGGACGCCCAGCCGGGTCTCCGCCTAGGTCCGAGGGTCTCCAGCGGAGTCCTCCTTCGGGCCTTCCCCGAGTTACCCGCTAGGAGCTGAGCTCTGCTTTGCGCAGCGCCTCGGGAAGGGCTGGAAGGGGCTTGGCTCTGATCAGTCGCTGTCCTGCCGCTGAGCTAATGAAGCCGGCAGGGCTCACAAGCCCTAAATGCAGCCACCTCTTGGGTGGGACGGGCCAGCGGGTTAGCACGGGTTTGGGGCAGGAAAGGCAGCTGAAGCCCCCCTAGAAAATGGAGGGAGCATTTAGGGACGCGAGTAGCCTCGTCCGGCGAAACCAGACCCCAAGGGCTCGGGGGTTCGTTTCAAATCTCCTCGGAAGCACAGTCCTCCCCCCCCCCCCCCGCCGCGCCTGGGGACTGGTTTGAGCCTTCACTTTAAGGGGACAGCGCCGGGGGCTGGAACTTTCGGATAGTGGGAGAAGGGGGGAGGGGGGCTGGAAGCCATCGAGCCAAACGGTAGATCCGGTGAATGATGGAAAACACTTCAAGAGCAACCCCCCTCCTGCACCCGCAGTCCCAGCAGCCCCTCCCCCACCCCTACTACCCCCTCCCCCGCCCCCAGTCCCTGCACCCCCAGGCAGCAGCCTCTCCAGAGCCCCCCCACCCCAGCACCGCCCTGCTGAACCCCCAGGCACGGGCCCATGCCGGCCAGCGGTGTCCTCCCGCCCGCCACGTTCCGCCGCCCAGCCCTGGCTTAGCCGGTGAGCCGGGGCCGTACCCGAGGGGGTCTGGCTGCCCTCGCGGAGGCCGGAGGGGCGACGGGCCATCCCCGCTGGGGGAAAGCGCGGCCCGCTCCAACGCAAACAGCGCCCGCCCCGCCGCCGCATACTTTCCCAGCGCTCGTCTCGCCCCCCGCCCCGCCCCGCGCCTGCCCCTGCCGTGAGGTCACCCAACCGTGTTTGGGACATCCCCGCCGTCTCCATGGCAGCGCGCCGTGACGTCACCAGCTCGGGGCTGCGACCCGCGGCGGGGGGAGAATGAGCTCATTAAACCAACACCCCCCCGCCGGGGCAGCGCGGCGGCCGGGGGCCCCGAGGCCAAACGCGCCTCAGCCGCGACGGGGCGGCCGGGCCGTGGCAGGGCCCTACACCTGCGGCCGCGCTCCCGGCCCCTTTCGCGGGGGGGGCCTGGCCCCACCTCTCCTGTGCCCCCGGCTGCTCCTCGGGCCGGAGCGCGCTTCCTGCCCCTTGCCGGGCTAGCGCCGGGTCTGGGCCTGGCGCCGCGGGGCCCTGCCCGGCCCTCACCGTCCCTACGGTGCCAGTGAAGACCCCGCTGCCGACGGGAGACGCTCGGTCTGGTTGCAGGGAAAGCGGCGCGTTCGCAGGCTGGGGCGCGGCTGGAAAGGGCCCCGCGGAGCGGAGACGCGGGAGCCCGCACAGAAATCTTGAGCTGTTCCGAAGTCAGTTCTGTGACCGGGGGATTTCGGCCTCTGGGCTGGGACTTGCTCTGCACGCACCGGGGATGTCTCCCTCCTCCACCGGGAGAGCTCGTCCCGGTCTCCCGCGGATCCTCCCCCCCCCCCACACACACACACAGCGGCCCCTCTGGCTCTTGCTTTAACGGGCTCTAAATACCACGGGCCAGCCACCTCCCCAGGGACCCTCGGGCTCGGGCCCTGTTGCGGGGACACCTCCACCTTCCCAGGCGCTGTAGCAAAAGGTACTGCGGGGCGCACAGCCCGGCCTAGAGCGGGGCTGTGTGTGGGGAACGGGAAAGGGCCTTGGGGGGATGGGAGGGGCAAAGAAGTTCGATCGGGAGCCTACTCTGGCCGGTGACTCCGGAATCCACGAGGTCAGTGCCATGAATTACGGGATAAATCAGAAATCGGATGAGGTCCAACAAGGACAAGTGCAAAGCCCTGCCCTTGGGAGGGAAGAATCCCAAGCATTGTTACAGGCTGGGGACCCACTGGCTAAGCAACAGCTCTGCAGAAAAGGCCCCGGGGATTCCAGTGGTCGAGGAGCCGGATATGAGTCAACAGGGCGCCCTTGTAGCCAAGAAGGCGAATGGCATATTGGGCTGCATTAGGAGGAGCGCTGCCAGCAGATCTAGAGAAGTGATTGTTCCCCTTTATTCGGCTCTGGTGAGGCCACATCTGGAGTATTGTGTCCAGTTCTGCCCCCCCCCCCCCACTACAGAAAGGATGTGGATGCATTGGAGAGGGTCCAGCAGGGGGCAACCAAAATGATTCGGGGGCTGGAGCACACGACCCACGAGGAGAGGCTGAGGGATTTGGGCTTATTCAGTCTGCAGAAGAGAAGAGCGAGGGGCGATTTGAGAGCAGCCTTCAACTGCCTGAAGTGGGTTCCAAAGAGGATGGAGAGAGGCTGTTCTCAGGGATGGCAGAACGAGGAGCAATGGTCTCAAGTTGCAATGCGGGGGGGGGGGGGCAGGTGTAGGCCGGATATTAGGAAAAACTATTTCCCTAGCAGGGTGGGGAAGCGCTGGGCTGGGTTCCCTAGGGAGGGGGTGGAATCTCCGTCCCTAGAGGTGTTTAAGTCCCTGCTTGGCAAAGCCCTGGCTGGGCTGATTGAGTCGGGGTTGGCCCTGCTTTGGGCAGGGGGCTGGACTGGATGACTCCTGAGCTCTCTGCCCGCCCTGGGATTCTATGATTCAGTTCAGTGTTAGAGCTGAAATGAGCTCTAACACCGGGTGCCTGCAAGATTGGACCCTATGGGGGGGTGTGCTTCCCCTGGCTCCCCCCAGGGGTAACCTTGAGCAAGCTCTGTGCCTCATTCCCCCGCCCCCCAGGGCTATGGGGATGCTGACCCTAGGCACTGCAGGGTTCAAGTGACACCTGCTTGCAGAGGGCCCGGGGAGAGCAGGGTCCAGGAGAAGCCAGTGACACAACGCCCTAGTGGCAGGCCCAGAGGCCTGGGGCTGTGGGTTCTGGCGCAGCTCAGGACTGCAAGGCAGGCCTGGAATTCTCAGCAGGGGGCTGCTGGCTGGATCAGTTTCTCCATGCAGGGGGGACGGAGCCAGCTGGGCTCCCCGAGCCTGGGGATGAGCACAGAGCAGCGAGGGCCCGGCAGCATCTCCACAGCAGCACCCACACCCCCAACTATCGCACACAGCCCCACAGACACCCACACCCCACACCCATCAGACACCCCCCCAACTACTGCACACGGCCCCACAGACACCCACACCCCACACCCATCACACACACCCCCAACTATCGCACACAGCCCCACAGACACCCACACCCCACACCCATCAGACACCCCCCCAACTACTGCACACGGCCCCACAGACACCCACACCCCACACCCATCACACACACCCCCAACTATCGCACATGGCCCCACAGACACCCACACCTCACACCCATCACACACACCCCCAACTATCGCACACAGCCCCACAGACACCCACACCCCACACCCATCACACACACCCCCAACTATCGCACACGGCCCCACAGACACCCACACCCATCACACACACCCCCAACTATCGCACACGGCCCCACAGACACCCACACCCCATACCCATCACACACACCCCCAACTACCGCACACAGCCCCACAGACACCCACACCCCACACCCATCACACACAGCCCCATAGCCACACAGACACCCACACCTCACACGCAGCCCAATAGCCACAGACACCCACACCCATCACACACAGCCCCATAACCACACAGACACCCACACCCCACACCTATCACACACAGCCTCATAGTTGCAGACACCCACACCCATCCCACACAGCCCCATACACCACACCCATCACAGAGACCCACACCCCACACCCATCATGCACAGCCCCATAGCCACACACTGACACCCACACCCCAGACACAGCCCCATAGCCACACACAGATGCCCATACCCCACACACAGCCCCATAGCTGCAGACACCCACACCCATCACACACAGCCCCATAGCCACACAGACACCCACACCTCACACGCAGCCCAATAGCCACAGACACTCACACCCCAGACCCATCACACACAGCCCCATAGCCACACAGACACTCACACCCCACACCCATCACACACAGCCCTATAGCCACACTGACACCCACACCCCCAACTACTGCACACAGCCCCATAGCCACACAGACACCCACACCCATCACACACAGCCCCATAGCCACACACAGACACCCACACCCCCAACTACCGCACACAGCCCCATAGCTGCAGACACCCACACCCATCACACACAGCCCCATAGCTGCACACAGACACCCACACACAGCCCCATAGCCACACAGACACTCACACCCCACACCCATCACACACAGCCCTATAGCCACACTGACACCCACACCCCCAACTACTGCACACAGCCCCATAGTCACACAGACATCCACACCCCACACCCATCACACACAGCCCTATAGCCACACTGACACCCACACCCCCAACTACTGCACACAGCCCCATAGCCACACAGACACCCACACCCATCACACACAGCCCCATAGCCACACACAGACACCCACACCCCCAACTACCGAACACAGCCCCATAGCTGCAGACACCCACACCCATCACACACAGCCCCATAGCTGCACACAGACACCCACACACAGCCCCATAGCCGCACAGATACCCACACCCCACACCCATCACAGACAGCCCCATAGCCGCACACAGACACCCACACCCCACACCTATCACACACAGCCTCATAGTTGCAGACACCCACACCCATCCCACACAGCCCTATAGCCACACTGACACCCACACCCCCAACTACTGCACACAGCCCCATAGCCACACAGACACCCACACCCATCACACACAGCCCCATAGCCACACAGACACCCACACACCACACCCATCACACACAGCCCCATAGCCACACACTGACACCCACACCCCAGACACAGCCCCATAGCCACACACAGATGCCCATACCCCACACCCATCACACACAGCCCCATAGCTGCAGACACCCACACCCATCACACACAGCCCCATAGCCATACACAGACACCTACACCCCACACCTCTCACACACAGCCCCATAGCCACACACAGACAGCCACACACAGCCCGTATTGCAGCACACACAGCTTCCCTGCCTGCAGACACCCCCACAACCTGCACCATGCACCCCTCTAGATGCCCATCACTTTGTCTGGTGACATCTGGCATGACTCTGGGCACATACCACACGCCCCCCTTACACCCCCTGTCTCTAGCCCAGCCCGTTTACTATCCATCAAACGCTCCCCACTGGTCACAGGCCTACCCAGCCCCAGCCCTGCTAAGACCTCCTGCCCTTGCCGGCCGCTCCGCATTCTCCAGCTGGGATCTGAGGAGGCAGCCACGCGACGAGCTGCGGCTGGAGACTGGGCCCTGGCTAGACCGACCCCGCACGGACCCACAATTTGAGCTGCGGGTCCCCCCCCCCCCCCGATTCCCACGGAGATGAAGCGGACGCTGGCGGATTTGCAGGGCTCTGCGGAGCGGCCCCCCCGGTGCCAGCGCCCGGGGCTCCAGTTCAGTTCGTGTCACTTCCACCCTCAAGCTGCACCCCAGAAGGGGAGCGTGTGAGCGGCCGCTATGCCGAGAGACTGGTCGCGCTGGGAAGGGGCAGCCTCTCCCATTACGTGTCCATGAACGCCCAGCCCGGCCCGGCCTCATCCTGCTCCCCGGCAGCTGCGCATTGTGTGGGCACAGCCAAGGCAGCCCGTGGCCCTTAAAAGAGTGGGGCTGAATTATGAGCCAGGCTAGGTCATCAGCCAAGCAGGAGGCTTTTGGGGTGTTATTAACCAGTTAAGTTATTCCCATGTGCTACTTACCAGTCCCTCGCCCTAGTATCTGGGCACCCTCATTGTCTCTCCTCCCAGTGTCCCTGGGAGCAGGACAAGGCCGTCACCGCCATTGTACAGAGGGGAAACTGAGGCACAGGGCGACTCATCCACGGTCGCACAGGGGATCTGAGGCAGACTTGGACCGGGGCTCCTAAGTCCCAGGCCTGCTCAGATGGGTTCCCCGGGGGCCTTTGGCGGCGCTTGCTCGCAAGACGCAGCTTCTTAGGGAGAAGCCCGCCGGGGTGGCGGGAAGCTGCAGAGCCCACCCTGCCGCCCTGGGAGGTGGTGGTCTGGGGTCTGCGCCTGGCTCCTTGTGTGCCCTTGGGCACAGCCTGTCCCGTCCCGTGCCTCAGTTTCCCCAGCTATATCGCTGGAGCTACGGACACAGAGCCCCAGTGGGAAGTGCTTTGGGAGCGTTCTTGGTCCCCAGCGGGCGGAGCGGGACGTCAGGGATGGGGCTGGCATGGCACAGAAAGGCCTGAGGCCATGTGCCATGGCAGGGGGTGGCCGTGGGCCCCGCCGTGAAGAACAGAGCTCGGGCGGGCGGGCGCTCGCGGCTCGCGCTGTCTCCCCGGGGCCATGGCTGCGAGTCACGCGCCCCGGCTGCGTAGGAGGCATCGGCAAGGGACGGCAGCCAAGTCCGCCTGGGGCGGGGAGATACAATCAGGTTTGCTTTGGGTTGGCGGCAAACAGCCACGTAGAGCAGGGGCAGGGACACGGGGGGAGGGGCTCTCTCCCGCCTCCCCCGGGTGTCTGGGACCGAAAGAAGAGAGGGGCCTGCCGCCGCCCCACCCGGGCCGGGCTCTCGGGAGCTGACTTTCATCTTCCTGACCAAGGGGGGGCCGGGAGGAAGACCTGGCTGGGAGCAGAGCCGGCAAAAGCAGGCCCTGGCTGGCAGCCTCCGGCTCCCCCGGGCCTCTTTGCAGCTGGCCCAAGCTGCAGACTGGCAGCCTTTGCCAGCCTGGGACATTGTCCTCCCCCCCACCCCCCTATGCTGGGGCTCAGGCAGCATGGAGCAGGCAGCCACCCCATTCCAATGCAGAGGCTCCCAAGATCCAGGCCAGAGTGAGGAGTAGGCCCAGACCAGGAGTCTGGTGGGATGAGGATGATGGGAAACTGAGGCTGGCTGGGAGAGGACCCTGGGACAGTGAACTCGGGGGCAGGCTGGGCCTGGCTGGGCAGCCAGACAGCTGGGGTGGAGAGGAAGCCAGGGAGGGAAATGGGGGGTCTGGGAGCCAGTTGGCAGGGGATGGGAGAACTGGTGGGGGGTGAGGAGGTAGGAGCCTGGAGCAGTGGATTCACAGATTCCTGGACCACTGTGATCCCCAGGTCTGACCCTGCATGGGGCAGGCCCCACTGCTGCTGGCCTGGCTTTGTTCCTGTTTGAGCTAGAGGGGATCTCACTGGGCCTAGCAACCAGGTGGTGGTTGGGTGGGGGGGGGGGCATCTGAGAAGCTGGAGTGTATGGACAGAATGGGAACTGGCTGGGCAGAGACAGGGCAGGGTGTGAGGTTGTGGGGGGACAGGGTCTGGGACAAGGCCTGGCCGGCCAAGGAGAGTGGGACCCAGAGGCAGGAGAGACAGGGCAGGGCAGGGCAGGGAAGGCTGCAGGGGATGGGGCAGAAAGGGTGAAGCTTGGAGGGTCTGTGTTCCCTACAGCACTTTCCCCACCAGAGCCTGGACTGGAGCCAGGATGCCTGAGTCTCACCATTGGGGCAAAGCACGTGGTCTCTCCCCCCCCCCCCCAGGGCTGCTCCACCTAGGATAACAGCCTACTGCTGCTGTCCGTTCCTCCCTTAGTGCCCGTGGCAGAGGTGCGCGGGAAGGCTGAGGCTTCCTACCCCGCTGATGACCCTGAGGGTCGTACGAGGCCACCTACGGGAATTTCCAGCTTAGCGTGCGGACCCTGCGGTTAATTGGCAGCTCTCACCCTGTTCCTTCCGAGGGTGCCTGCCTCTCAGACCTGCCCCAGGAAATTCCAGCCCATGGCATAGCAAGCTGTGATGGCCAGCTCCATGCGGCTCTTGTGCACCGTTCTCCGAAGCCTTGGGCACTGGCATAGCAGAGCAGTGCGGGGGAGACTGCACGGCCCATTAGCCGCATGGTGCAGGGTTTACTGTCTGGTGCTGGAGTTCTGGGGTTGGCCCATTTTTGAGCCCTGGCCAATTCCATCCCCTTCCTACCTCGCTAGGGGAGCTGCTTGTCCCCAGGCTGCTGTCGCTGGTCCATTTCTGCTGGGCCTAGCCCTGCTTGCCTCAGTCTCCCCTTTCTGTTTTTAGCGGGGGGGAGGGACAGGGCCCCCGGATTTCCATGCAGTCTCTCCTGGGCTGCAGACACTGGTTCCCAAGAACCTGCTGGGCCCCGCTGGTACAATTCACTCCCCTGCTTTGTTCATGCTCTGGGGGGAACTTACCCAGCGCAGGCCCAGCCATCCAGGCGAAGGGGCGAGGCTCCAGATGGGAAGCCCTGCCCTCCCTCAACAGGATGCAGGGATCTCTGCCTGAGTCTGCACCTGCCTAGCCCGATAGCTCAGCCCGGAGCCAGCTGCGCCAGGGCCGGGAGCTCCGCAGCCTGTCAGTACCCCCCTTGGTAGCTGCCCCGGGACCGCTCCTGTGCGCGGAGAAATCCAAAGCCCCCTCCCCAGTTGCCCCCTCCACGGCGTCACCCCCACCCGCCCGGTCCAGCAGCGCAAAGGGTGTGGTGAAATGGAAACCTGGGCGCGGCCTGAAATAACTGGGGGGGGGGGGCTGCTCTGACCGTCCCGTTGGGGCGCCCTCCTGCGTTAACCCCTTCCTGCCCGTGCTCCCTGCGCTCACTCCAGGCGACCCTCTGTCCGCCTCTAGCGGCAGGACCCGGCTTGGCTGCTGAGTCTGTTACAGCCATTGGCCCGCTCAGGCCTGGGTCTTGTGAGCTTGGACGGTCAGATCTCCGGTTCGATCCCCACAGGCGCTGTGCTGGAGGCTGCCGTCTCCGGGGATGGTTCTGGGGCCTTTGGCTGTAGGGACAGCCGCGAGCGCTGGTATCCAGGAGGTTGCGCGTCTCCCGCACGGGCTGACAGGCTTCTTCCAGGGACTTGGGAGCTGCTCCCAGTCCGGGACCTGCGCCTCCGGCAGGAAGCCAACGGCTGCCGCAGCTTGGCACACACGCAGCTGTCCTGGGCCCCCCGCGCAGCAGGTTCGCAGCCCGACGCCACGGTGACGGGCACCTGAGCGAGACGAGCAAGGGAAGGGGCGATGTGGGTTAGGCTCCCCGGCGCCCTCTTGTGGCTGGACCACGCACGTGAGTGCATCTGCTCCGGCTCCAGCCTGCGCGGGGGCCGCCCTGCCCAGTGTCTCTGCTGCGCTCCCGGGAGACTTGGCCCTGCCCAGCCCTCCCTGCCTGCTATCTGCCGGGCCAGCTGAGTCACCAGCCCCCCCTCTCCCGGCACAGACCCCCCACGCAGCCCGGCGAGCTCGCCTGGTTCCCAGCCACGCCCCACTGACTCATTCTGCATCTGCCCCTCTGCGCTCGCCTCCGGTCCACGCTGGCAGGCTCTGGGGGACAGCCGGGCAGCTCCCCGCTCCCCATCATAGGGCCTCCGGCCCGCAAACCCGGGAACTGGGGGGTGGCAGGGTTCGCAAACTCCTTGCTCTCGGCTCCACGCGCGACCCCGAGCAGGCGCGCCAGTTGCGGGGAGCAGCCGCTAGAGGGAGCAGTGAGCCGGGGCTGTATTCGGCCGATAACGCACGTCTCCCTGGTTCCAAGCGCTGCCCAGAACCTGTCGCCCCCGGGGCCTTTCCCAGACTTGCTGAATTCGGTGGCAAAGGCCCCTCAGCTCTCGTCTTGCCCCAGAGCAGGATGGACCCTTGCTGCCCCTTGTTTGGCCAGCCTCGTGGGCGGGGGGCGGGAGGGAGGGGGCCGTACGCCAGTCCCCACGCTGCCCCCTGAGCTAAAAGAGCGCTGCTCCGCCCAAACGGCAATCCAGAGCAGGGGGCAGGAGTGTCCGGCCGCTGGCAGGGGCCCGGGCCCGGTCCCCCTCCAGCCCGTCGCCATTCCTAGTGCTACACGCGGGACCCCGCTGCCTTAGGCCTGATCCTGAGCTCCAGGGAGCAGTGCGAAGGAGGCAGAGTCCGGCTCCTGAATCCCCTTCCCTCTGCCCTTTGTCCTCGCTGAATGCTATTGTTGTAAGTGAGGCAGCACAGCCTAGTGGTTAGAGAGCGAGGTGTGGGAAGAAGGATTCCTGCGTTCCAGCTCTGATAGACGCGTGGGATCTGAAGAGGGGAGGGCTGGGGGCGGGGGAGGGTCAGGACTCCTGGGTTCTTGCCCTGGTTGTGGGAGGGCAGTGAGTCAGAAGCTGCGGGGTCTACTCCTGGCTCTGCTGCGTGGCCGTGGGCGAGGTGCCATGCCTCAGTTTCCCCATCTGTGGAGCGGGATTTGACCCAGGTTTGAGCTGTGTGCAGAGCAGGGCTGCGGGACCCTGCCTCTGGCCTGAGGGGACAATCTGCAGTCCTGGGTCTCTTGCCTTGACTCCCACCCGCTAGCGGGACAGGTGCCCAACCGCAGACCAGCCCTTGCTGGCAGCCTGCGGTTATCCGGACCCCTGGCGTCCCCATCTGGGTCCCGCCCCTGCCCAAACCCAGCCCTGGGAGCGATTCTGCTCTAGCCCCAGGGCTGAGGGCTCCGCGCCGCTTCTGTCCTGGAGCCGGAGCAAGGGCGCCATACCATGTGCACGGGGGCGGGGTGTCTGATGCAAGGAGGGACCAGGCTCGCCCCGCCTTGGCCGGCCCCGCTAGACCGGAGCGGAGGCTGCCCGGGCGGGTCCGGTCCAGCCGCACGCCAGCGGCGGTGTTACGGCGCCACCTGGTGGCCCAGAGCTGCCAGGCGAGCCGCGGGAGCAAACCCACCTGGGCTCCTAGCCAGTTCTCCCACCTGCCTGGCACCGGTGCCAACGCCAGCGCCAAGTTTTAGAAGACAAATGCCAAGTGCTCCGCTTAGGCAGACGCAGTCCCTGTCACACACACAGAACAGGAAGCCACTGTCTAGGCAGGAGTCCTGCCGAAAGGGATCTAGGGGTCAGAGTGGCCCACAAGCTAAAGATGAGTCAGCAGTGTGGCACTGTTGCAAAAAAAGCCAGCATGACTCTGGGCTGCATGAACAGGCGTGTGGTGAGCGAGGCAGGAGAAGCCATTCTTCCGCTCTGCACTGATTAGGCCTCAGCTGGAACATTGTGTGCAGTTCTGGGCACCACAGTTCAAGCCAGATGTTGACAAATTGGAGAGAGTTCAGAAAAGAGCAACAAAAATGATTACAGGTCTAGAAACCACCTCTGAAGGAAGACTGAAAGAACTGGGCTTGTTTAGTTTGGAAAAGAGCAGACTGAGAGCAGACATGAGAGCAGTTTTCAGGTATCTAAAAGGGTGTTACAAGGAGGAGGGAGGAAAATTGTTCTCCTTGGCCTCTCATGACAGGACAAGAAGCAATGGGCTTAAACTGCAGCAAGGGAGGTTTAGGTTGGACATGAGGAAAAACTTCCTGCCTGTCAGGGTGGTTAAACACTGGAATAAGTTGCCTGGGGGGTTGTGGAATCTCCATCACTGGAGATATTGAAGAGCAGGTTGGACAGACACCTGTCAGGGATGATCTAGACAGTGCTTGGTCCCACTGTGAGGGCAGGGGACTGGGCTCGATGTCCTCTCAACGTCCCTGCCAGTTCTAGGATTCATTGTGTTACTGTAGCACCTAGCAGCCCCAGTCATGAACAGAGTCCCCTCCCCCCCCCCATAGGGGGTAAACAAACCCAGAACAAATTGCTTCCAGGCTAAGTGTAGGACAAGAGGGCAGAGGGATAAAGGCAGAGGAGCCAGCCTAGGGCCACAGGTCCACTGCTGTACTCTGAATCCCTTGTTGACCTTGGTCATTGTGACATAGTGGGGGGCTGTCTGCTCTGTAACCTGGGGTTCCGCCACCCTGCGATGTGGGATTCCCACTGACTCACCCACATGTGGATTGGCCCAGACACCTAGTCCCAGGCTGGGCAAATAACAAGGCTTTTCCCAGGGGAGAGACAAAGGAAGGGAGGCAGAGATGAACACCTGGCTGGGGGACAGTCTTGTCTGGAAAACATGGAGAGAAGAGACTAAGCTGAGACTAAGTACTGGAGGTTGAGGGGCCGGTGGACACCTACCCCAAGGGGTCTGAGGCTGCCTGGTTCTGACTCCTGTAAGCACATCACGTCTATGCTGTGCTGTATCCTGGAGAAGCAATAAACCCTCCCTGTTCTACTGGCTGGTGGAGTCACATATTGCTTCTATGGGGGTACAGGATCAGGGGGTCCCTGACATGCCATCACAGTCATATTTAACCAGTCCCTTGTTGACTCTCTTTATTCTGCCCAGGCGGGAGGTAACATACATTTGTGTCACTTAGTCTGCCTAGAGAGCAACCCAAACCCTTGTCCCCTCCCATTGGGTAGCTGGTAGAGGGAAACTGAGGCACACACTGGCTTCAGAAAACCATCACAGGGAAGTCTCACTTTGTCACAGGGTGCAGGCCAGGCAATGGGCTTGCGGTGGCATGTCGGGTACCCCCTGATCCTGCAATCCATCTGCAGCAAGATGAGACTCCACCAGCCAGTAGAACAGGGAGGGTTTATTGCTTCTCTGGGATACAGCCCAGCACAGATGTGATGTGGACATAAGGAGTCAGGGGCTGGCAGCCCTAGACCCTTTGGGGTAGGGGTACCCAGGCCCTGGAACCCTCAATACTCAGCTTAGTCTCTTCTCTTCATGTTTTCCCAGCCAAAAAAACTGCCCAGCTCCCAGGCCCTGCCCCCCAGCCAGGTGCCCGTCTCTGCCTCCCTCCCTTTGTCTCTCCCCCTGGGAAGAGCCTTGTTATCTGCTCAGCCTGGGACTAGGTGTCTGGGCCAATCCACATGTGGGTGAGTCAGTGGGAATCACACATCACAGCATAAGGGAACCCCAGGTTACAGAGCATCTCCAGGCTAGATGGACACCTGTCCCCTGGGGGGCTGGACACCACAAGGAGTGCTTGGCAGACTCAGGTGTTGGGGTGTGCCTATCACTAACCCATCCAAAGAAAGTAAGGCCTGCAGAAGCCCAGAGGGAGTTTGTGTTGTCAGAGACTGATGTAGTCGGGGAGGTGACACAGCAGGGATAGACAAGACTTCCTCACACTAAAGGCAGGTAGCAATGAGGTTCCTCACAGCCCTGGGGACCCAGGGAAAGCAACACACAGTGAAATATATTAGAAGCTAGAAACTGCAGAAAATTGATAAGGGAAGCAAAAGAGCACAAGGACTCCTCTCTGGCTATTGGCATTGACAATAAAGAAGGCATTTTTAAAATTATGTTAGGAACAGAAGGAATTCTAACAATTATATTCATAGACAGTGGGTGAGCCTAGGCTGGGGGAGGCAAGCCTCAGCCCTGCCCCTCCTGTCCAAAGCCCCACCCCTGCTGCCCAAGACTTCTGTGGGAGCCAAGCCCTCCCCTGCACTGTGGAGGCAGGCTACCCCCATCCCCCACTGTGAGGCACAGTGCATGGGAAGGGAAGGCAGCCTTCCCAGCCCTTGAGTGCGGGCAGCTCCCAGCCCCAAACTCCCCAGCTCCAGGAGGACTTGTGGCATGGCCCCTGCTTTGGTGGGGCAGAAGCCCAGGCAGCCCCTGGAGCCAGGGGAAACCATGCTGAATCAGGGGCGGGGCGGGGCTGGGGCCAGAGTGTGGGCAGGGCCAGCCAGGCACTTTGCCTTCCCCTGCCTCTAAAACCCACCACCCATGAGCTATAGGTCTCTGACCATCTGGAAATGACAGCGTTGCCAGGCTGAGTGCAGAAAAGGCTGGCGTGGTCCTGAAGATGGGAAAGGGCCAGGTGTTCACCTTACATGATGATGCTAAATTTGTCCTGTTCCAACAGTAACTGAGAAGGATGCTAAACAGCAGCTGCTAAAGTTAGACATTAAGGCAAGGGCCCGTCTCTCCCTTGCCAGCCTCCACCTCTCCCCTGGCCAGCTGGGCCTCAAGGAAAGCACCCCAGGTAGTCAGTCAGTCAGTCAGTCAGTCTTCCTCTGAGCAGAGCATTAGGCTTGTTAGCATCCCCAGGGTAGGGAGCCCAGCCTCTCCTCCTGGAACTGCTCACTCCCCTGCTGTCTCTGACTTAGTAGCCAGGGGGGGGGGTCTCTCCCAACAGGGGAGGGTTTAAAAAGGTCTCAGGCAGCCCTGAAATGGAATCAGCTGATCCTGGTTGGTGCCAGGTTTCCCTCTCTCCGCTGATCCTACTCTGTCTGAGACACGCCCTTTTCAGCGGATCCTGATTGACCTGCAGTAACCCATTTCTAGTTAATAGGGGAGTGGGCCTTGCCCCCCTATTGCCACCCTCTGGCCCGACTTCGTCACAACACCTTTCAGTCAGGAGGTCCAGATGATGGGCTGTGGCTGCGCGTAGGGGTTCCCCCACCTCCTGCACCCCCGTAGTGGCACGAACAGACTCCACCAGCCAGTAGAATAGAGGGAGTTTATTGCTTCTCCAGGATACAGCACAGCACAGATGTCATCTGGTTACAGGGCAGACCTCCGATGCCTCAGCCCCCCTTGAGATGGGGAGACTGGGCCCCTAAATCCCAGCCCCTTCCTTAGGCTGCTTCCTCCATGATACCAGACAGAAACTAAAAACTCTCTTCCAGCCCTACCCCCCAGCCAGGTGCTGGTCTCCGCCCTCCTGCCTTTGTCTCTCCCTGGGAGTCTGAGCCTGGGTGTCTGGGTTAATCCACATGGGGAGAGTCAGTGAGAATCTCCCCTCACAGCGCAGGGGGACCCCGGGTCACAGAGCAGACAGCCCCCCCACTACGCCACAGCTGTCCCCCCTCCGAGAGCAAACTGAGCAGGGTCACTCCGCTTGTGATCTAGGGAAGTTCGGGTCCCCTGCCCGGGAAAGCCGTAGTGGTGACATTGGCGCTCCCCTTGGCTCGGGCTGGCTGCGGCGATGCCCTGCAGGAGCCGGCTCCCCCCTGTCCCCTTGCTGCACAGCTCCGGGGGGACCGGCACAGGCCCGTCTTCGGTGGCCGTACCAGCCCTTCCACTGCCCTTGAGCTCTGGCCCGAGTCTCTCTGGCCGGGGCCATGAGCCCAGCGAGCCTTTCCCGGAAAGCCAGGACGTCTTCCACCCCCAACGCTCCATCCAGGGAGGTCTTCCCCTCCCATAACTCTCTCAGCAAGCCCAGGGGGTCCTCCCCCCTTCTGCACCCCAGCTTGGTCCGGGAGAGCCTGGCAGACCCTTGGGGTGCCTCCCCCTGTGCAGACAGCAGGTGGGGCAGGTACTTGTCCCAGTCCTGCGGGTGCCGGAGCATAAAGGCCTCCAGCATCTGCTTCAGGGTCCCCATGAACCTCCCCACCAGCCCGCTGGGCCGGGCGCCATACGTTGGGGTCCAGGTGAGCCAGGCCCCGTGCTTCTCCCGTAAGAACCGGAGCAGGGCCGACATGAAGTGGGATCCCTGGTCCCTGAGGACCTCCTGGGGGACCCCCAGCCTGCTGAAAATGGCCAGCAGCGCGTCTGCCACCGTGTCTGCCTCACTAGAGGGCAGAGCCGCGGCCTCGGGGCAGTTGGTAGCCGTATCCACGGCTCCCAGGATGTATTTATTCCCCGTCCAGGTCGCCTGGCCCCACTATCTCTATTGCTGCCTTGCAGAACCGCTCCTCTCTATGGGGTAGGGGCCCCAAGCAGCTTTCCTCCCATCTTGGGCCTTCCTCACCCTCTGGCAGGAGCTGCAGGACCGGCAGTACCGCTGCACGGCCGCAAATATCCCCGGCCAGTAGAAGTGTTGGAGTAGCCTCAGCCGCGTGCGCCGGATCCCCCGGTAGCCCGAAAGGGGACGTCGTGGGCCAGATACAGCAGCTTGAGGTGATACTTTTGAGGGACGACCAGCTGCCGCTGGACCCCCCATGCCCTCACCTTCCTGGGGGGAAGCCGTTCCCGGAACAGGAATCCCCGCTCCCACAGGAATCTCTCCTGGCCTCCTCTCCCCAGGGGCTGAGCTGCACGGAGGCCAGCCTGGTCCCTCAGCCTCCGCAAGGAGGGGTCTGCCTGCACCGCAGCCTGGAATTCAGCTGCTGGGGCAGGGATCGGGACCTGCTCCCCGCCCTTGCCTAGGTCCGGAGTCCCAGCCTGGCTGGACCCCGTGTCCACTGGGATGGGACCCTGCGCCCCCGGCAGGGAGCCCTCCCCTGGGTCAGGGTCGCCTGCCTCTCGCTGGCTCTGACTATGGGTGGTGACCACGGTCCTGTGGGGCCCTCCTTGGCCCCCCATTTCAGATGCACCCGGGCTACAGGCACCTTAAACAGGGTCCCGTCTATGCCCCTCAGGGTCAGCTGAGTGTTGGGTAGCATACGGTCTAGTGCTACTCCCTGGTGCCGGGCCAGCATCACCTCCGCACCCGTGTCTGGAGACAGAGCGAAGCGGTTCCTGGGAATCGTGGGGCGCAGCAGCACTAGGCTGGTGAGTCTGCACCGAGGGGACCAGCGGGGAGATGGCCTACACCCAACTCCTGAAGGCAGAGCTGGTGAAGCTGTGCAGAGAGAGGGGCTTGCCTGTGTGGAGCGCAACCAAGGCCCAGCTGATTGCCCGGCTGGAAGAGAATGACCAGCCACAGGGCTGGGATCCTGTCCCAGTGGGGAGCAGCCAGACCCCCCCTGGGAGCGTGTCAGACTCTGAGGGTGGGCAGAGCACTGGAACCCACCGGGGAGACGGGACAGCCTCCCAGGGGAACCCTGCAAACGTAGTCCGCCCAGGGGAGGGTCCAACCCAGCGGAGCTGCGGCGGCTGGAGATCCAGCTGCAGATGAAGGAATTGGAAGTCCAGGACCGCAGAGAGCAGCAACAGCATGAGCTGGCCATGGCAGAGCGGAGAAGCGTTAGGGACCCGGCTGCGCCGAGTGCGGACGGGCCCCAAGAGACCCCGGCTGCCAGACGCTTGGAGAAGCTCGTGGTGGCCCAACTGAAGGACGTGGGCGACATAGATGGGTTCCTCAGCTCCTTTGAGAGGGCCTGTGGACTGCAACAGGTCCCCCCAGCTGACTGGCTGCAGGAGCTCATCCCCACACTGAACCAGGAGGCTGCCGGGGTGCTCAATCAGCTAGAAGACCTACAGCCAGGGGATTACAACTGAGTCAAGGAGGCCCTGCTTCACAAGTTCGGACTGACCCCCGAGATGTACAGGAAGAAGTTCCAGGGGTTGCAGAAGGGGCCACGGGAGACCTATGTGGATCTGGCCTCCCGCCTGGCGCAATACTGCCGCAAGTGGGTGTCTGGAGTCGGAGCCCAGACCGCAGAGGACCTGCTCAAGCTGATCATGATGGAGCAGTTCTACGAAGCCTGCACACCCACCCTGAGGCTGTGGCTCAAGGACCGGAGGCCAGAGAACCCCCAGGAAGCCGGGAGGCTGGTGGACGAGTTCACAGAGAGCCGGTCCAGGTGTGAACAGGAGTCCCGGAGAGAGAGGGAATCGCGCCGAGACCGGATCTCGGCTGAGCGACGGAGAGAGTCATCTATGAGGCGAGCCCAAGAGAAAAGTCGTCTGCGCCCCAGAGAACCAGCCAGGCCTGGACAGAGACAGCCCAAAGGGGCCCGCAGGACCTAACTTGCCATCGCTGTGGGCAAAAAGGCCACAAGAGGGCTCAGTGCACCAGGTCCCATGACCTGGGACTTCCCAGGGTTAACTGGCTGGAGCTGGAGGAAGGGCAGGCTGCCCCAGAGGCAGGGGCTGGCAGGCAAACCTCAGCTCAGAGTGGGGGGGAAGGATGCTCAGTGCACCTCCCCTGGGAGATCTAACCCTCGGGAGGTGGATTTCTCCGTGTTCTGGGTGGGGGCAGGGCGGCCCCTGCAGAGCGAGTGCCTCGTACCCCTGGAGGTGGATGGTAGGAAGGTGACGGGTTTCTGGGGCACGGGGGCGGAGGTGACGCTGGCCCGATCTGACATAGTGGCCCTAGACCAGGTTCTACCCCACGCTCAGCTGACCCTGAAGGGCATAGACGGGTCCCCGTTTAAAGTGCCTGTAGCCAGGATGCATCTGAAATGGGGGGCCAAGGAAGGTCTCAAGGAAGTGGGGGTGCACCCACACTTGCCCACGGAAGTGCTGATGGGGAATGACCTAGAGGAGTGGCCCCATGAATCCCAGCGGGCTCTAGTCACCGCCCATAGCCAGAGCCAGCGAGGGGCTGGCAACCTGGATCCAGGGAAGGACTCCTGGCAGGGTCCTCAGGGTCCCATCCCAGTGGACACGGGGTCCAGCCAAGCTGGGACTCCGGACCTAGGCAAGGGCGGGGAGCAGGTCCCGATCCCTGCCCCAGCGGCTGAATTCCAGGCTGAGGTGCGGGCAGACCCCTCCTTGCAGAAGCTGAGGGACCAGGCTGGCCTCCGTGCAGCTCAGCCCCTGGGGAGAGGTGGCCAGGAGAGATTCCTGTGGGAGCGGGGGCTCCTGTTCCGGGAATGGCTTCCCCCCAGGAAGGTGAGGGCATGGGGGGTCCAGCGGCAGCTGGTCGTCCCCCAAAGGTATCGCCTCAAGCTGCTGTATCTGGCCCACGACGTCCCCTTTGCGGGCCACCGGGGCATCCGGAGCACACGGCTGAGGCTACTCCAACACTTCTGATGGCCGGGGATATTTGCAGCCGTGCAGCGGTACTGCCGGTCCTGCAACTCCTGCCAGGGGGGCGGGAAGGCCGAAGACGGGAGGAAAGCTGCTTGGGGGCCCCTACCCTGTATAGAGGAGCCCCTGGGCTTGCTGAGAGAGTTATGGGAGGGGAAGACCTCCCTGGATGGGGCGTCGGGGGTGGAAGACATCCTGGCTTTCCGGGAAAAGCTTGCTGGGCTCATGGGCCCAGCCAGAGAGACCCGGGCCAGAGATCAAGGGCAGTGGAAGGGCTGGTACAGCCACCGAAGACGGGCCAGTGCCGACCCCCCCCCCCCGAGCTGTGCAGCAATGGGACAGGGGAAAGCTGGCCCCTGCAGGGCATCGCCATGGCCGGCCCAAGTCAAGGGGAGCACCCATGCCCCAGGGCGGGTTCCCACACAGAGGACCGGAACTTCCCTAGGTCAGGAGCGGAGTGACCCTGCTCAGTTCGCTCTCGGAGGGGGGAGAACTGTGACGTAGTGGGGGTACCTTGCTGGTTGCTATGCTGGGCAGTGGGTTGTCAGTGACCTCCACTGGCTGCTGGCTGCAGCACGACCCAGCAGGGCAGGGGATGAGTCATTAAGCAAGGGGGCTTCGAAACTCGTCAGACAGGTATCTCCCATGGAGGGAACAATGGAAAGGAAGGGGGCGAAGCCAGACATGGCTGGGGGCAGGGCTGGAAGGAAGAGTAGTTCCTGTCCGGGATCATGGAGGAGACAGCCTAGGGCCCAGAGGGGCTGGAATTTAGGGGCCCAGCATCCCCCATCGCAAGGGGGGCTGAGGCATCCTAGGCCCGGTTCCTGTAACCAGATGACATCTGTGCTGTGCTGTATCCTGGAGAAGCAATAAACTCCCTCTATTCTACTGGCTGGTGGAGTCTCTCCGTGCCATTACGGGAATGCAGGAGTCGGGGGACCCTGACACGCCGCCACAGGGGTCCATCACCCCTAGGCCCCCAGCTTAGCCTCTTCTCTCCATGCTTCCCCGACAGCAACTGCCCCTTCCTCCCAGCCCTGCCCCCCAGCCAGGTGCTGGTCTCCCCCTTCCTCCCTATGTCTCTCTCCCTGGGAGGCTGAGCCTGGTGTCTGGGTTAATACACATTGGAAGTGTCAGTGAGAATCTCCCATCACAGCTCAGGGGGACCCTGGATTACAGAGCAGACAGCCCCCCCCACTACGCCACAGGGTCTGAACAAAGGAAGGGGGTGGCTTGGAGAAGGGCAGTCTTGGCTGGGAAAACATGAAGAGAAGAGACTAAGCCGAGTACTGGGGGTTGAGGGGCTGAGGGACCCCTGCCCCAAAGGGTCTGAGGCATCCTGGCCCTGACTCCTGTAGCCACATCACGTCTGTGCTGGGCTGTATCCCGGAGAAGCAATAAACCCCCCCTGTTCTACTGGCTGGCGGAGTCTCATCTTGCTGAGGATGGGGGTGCAGGATCGGGGGGTACCTGCCACGCCGCCACACCCCTTGGAATGAGCCCCTACAGCACCAGCAAGCTCCGGAGGTAAACAATCTACGCTGGGGGGGCAGGAAAAACCCACACAGACGTGTCACCCAACTGAGAAGCGAAAAAGAGACACGCCCCTGACGCCCCTCAAGCCCCAGCCCCACAAGGATGGGAGGGGGGAGGCACTGAGGCTCAGTGCTTACCCCCAGGGCCAAATTAACTCTGCTGGGGGAATGGGACAAGTAGATTTTGCAGAGCCCCTCTAGGCTCCAGGTGGGGCCAAAACTGAGGGGCTCCATGTGTAGGAGGGGGCCACTAGGGGTCAGGCTGGGGTGGGATATGGGAGGGAGGGAGCCGGGTATTGGGACTCCTACCTGGTGCAGATCTTGGGGGGGGGGGGGGGAAGGGGAGGACGCAGGTGTCTTTGTGGGGTTCTGTGTGCTGCAGTCTTCCCCACCCCCACTATTCCCATTGGCTGTGATTCAGGGGCCCTGTCATGGCTCCTTCCCCACTCTGGCATGATAAATGCAGAAGTGGGGACCAGCAGATGTACCCCAAAACCTTATCTACCAGGCTTTGGTATAAAACTTCCCCCAAAATCTTAAAACCCTAGATTTTGGGAATAAAAACTTCTGCTGCCACCACCCAAATGTTAATAAAGAAATCAGGGGAAAGATCATTTGGGAAATCTCACCCCTAAAATAAAAATCAGGGCACACAATTAACCAATGCCAGGTTAATACAAAGAAAAGAAAGAACTTTTATTATTACAACAATATTCCTGTTGCAAGTATAATGGACTAGATAGAATAGTAACAAAATATACTCATGGAGGAATTACCCCATGGGCTAGAGCTCAGTTAAAAAGAAAAGCCAAACATCTCTTAAAGAGTGCCAGATATCAGATCCCATACCCAACCTTTAAACAATAAAGCCTAACGAACTTATCTAAACTTTACCCTACTTACAGAAAGTGCAGAATTGTTTCTTGGAGAGAGAGAGAGACATGGTTGTCCCTCTCTGTAGCTGCAGAGGACTTCCCCAGAGAAACAAAGGAGAAAAAAACCCACCAAATTCCTTTGTCCAAGTATGAAAGTCTTACCTACATTCCTACTGGCCACTCCACCTGGCTAGGTGTAGTTAACCCCTTAATCCCCAGGCTGCTGGCTAACCCTCATAATCATGACAGGCCTGTCAGCTGTCAGTCGGGTTTTATAGGGTCACCCATCGCTGGCATTTCTGAGCGCCTCTCGCGGGCAAGGGGGAGCAATAAAACAAGGGCCAGTGGTGGGTTTGCTGCAGAGCCCGGCCCTGTGCATTCCTGCTTTGGCCCTCCTTGGAGCTCATTTCAGGAGCTGATTTCTCAGTGCACCGGTGCCAGGCGGGCTGTGTGAAATCAGCAAGTCCAGGGAGAAATGGGGCAGCCTGTCTGTTTGCAAAAGCCCAAGTTGTTCCTGGCATCTAATATGGCAATATACCTCTCTCATAGAGCTGGAAGGGACCTTGAGAGGTCATTGAGTCCAGTCCCCTGCCCTCACAGCAGGACTAAACAGCATCCCTGACAGATTTGCCCCAGATCCCTAAATGGCCCCCCTTAAGCATTGAACTCACAACCCTGGGTTTAGCAGGCCAATGCTCAAACCACTGAGCTACCACCTGCTAGGCTCCCCCATGTACCACATGGCTCTCACTGAGCCCCAGTGGGCACTCAGTGCCAGGGGCACCCCCACCTGGGACCGTGTGCACACAATGAGAGAGGCCCATAGGGTCCCAGGCTAACCCAAGGCTGGGACACACGGGCTACGTCTAGACGGGCATGATTTTCCGCAAATGCTTTTAACAGAAAAGTTTTCCGTTAAAAGCATTTGTGGAAAAGAGCGTCTAGATTGGCGGCGCGCTTTTCCGCAAAAGCAGAAGCCCGGAACCATTTTGCGGAGGGCACAAGGGCACCAGCCCTTTCCGGGGGCGGGGGCTGGAGCTCCTTTCAGACACGTGCTTAAAGGGATCTCCCTGGACAGCCGTTTCTCTCCGCTCCGTGCTATAGGGCCTCTTGCAGGGACTGACAGCCATAAGCAGGTTTGGTGGTTGCCCTCTGCCTTTTGGACACCGCTGCCTTTGGCCACCTACTGCTTTTGCCAGGGGGTTTTTTCCTTCCTTGTTTCTTGTGCCATGGAACCAGGGGTGGCCATGTGCCTGCTCTGGCCCCTGTCGGACATTTTCGAGTGCCTGCAGCTGCTGCTCCAGGTTGGTGCCCTCCTCTTCCAGGACCAGGAGGGGCACATCACTTTGGACTCCCTCACCAGTGAGGCCATGGCGTCCCTGTGGCACCCCCACCCCAGGGTGCAGAGGCGACTGTGGAGACTGGACACCAGTACCGAGTGGTGGGACTGGCTGGTCCTAGGGCAATGGGACGACCAGCAATGGCTCCGGAACTTCCGCATGCGAAAACGGACATTCCTGGAGCTCTGTGCCTGGCTCACCCCCGCGCTCCAGAGAGCCACCACCCGGCTGCGGGCACCCATCCCCGTCAAGAAGAGGGTCGCCATCGCAGTCTGGAAGCTGGCCACCCTGGGCAGCTACCGATTGGTGGCACACCAATTTGGGGTGGGCAGATCCACCGTCGGCACTGTCATGATGGAGGTAAGTCCCAGGGGGAATGGGGAGTGGGGTGGGGGGACGGTGCTACATTCCATGCCCAGGGGCAGCCAAGACTCCACGCTGGGTCACCCAGGGGTTCGGGCCATCCCTCCCTTGCACAGGCCTGCTGGGAGGCGGGGGTGTAGGGCAAGGGGGCTGTGGTGTGTGTGTGCGTGCATGCGTGCGTGTGTGCATGAGGACAGAGGGAATCACGGGGAGGGGGCCAAGGGAGCGCACACCCACCCCTGCCTTATGTGATGTGTTCCCCTGTGTTTCTCTGCACCCTTCTGCAGGTCGTCTGCGCCATCAACATCCTGCTCCCCAGAGTGATCCACCTGCGGGACGTGGACGCTACCGTCGCCGGCTTTGCTGCCCTCGGGTTCCCCAACTGCGGGGGAGCCCTGGATGCAACCCACATGCCCGTCCGGGCCCCGGAGCGTCGAGCGGCCCATTTCATGAACAGAAAGGGGTACTGCTCCATTATTCTGCAGGCCCTCGTGGACCACCGGGGCCACTTTCTGGACATTTATGCAGGCTGGTCTGGCAGGGCACACGACGCCCGCATCCTCCGCAACTCAGGACTGTTTCGCAGGCTGGAGGCGGGCACCTACTTCCCCCGGCGGGAGTTGACTGTCGGGGATGTGCCTATGCCCATCTGCGTCGTTGGGGACGCGGCCTACCCCCTGCTGCCCTGGCTAATGCGGCCCTACATGGGGCGGCCGGACCAGAACCGGGCCCGGTTCAATGACCACCTCAACCAGGCCCGCAATCAAGTGGAGCTCGCCTTTGGCCGATTAAAAGCCTGCTTCCGGTGTTTGCTCACCCGTCTCGAGATGGGTGAGCAGAATGCAACGGAGGTAGTGGCCGCGTGCTGCGTGCTCCACAACATTGTGGAGCGGAGCAGGGAGGCCTTCCTTCCCACATGGATGGCAGTGGAGGGCCAGGCCTACGAACAGCCCCACAAAGCTGCCAGCCACCAGGATGGGGTGTGCATCCGGGAGGCCCTCACAGACCTCACAGGCCCCAGAGTAGGGTCGCCTTGGTTTCCCTGGACAACTCCCTCCCCTCACCTTCCAATACACACCACCACACTTTGGGGGAGAGGGGGATGTTGTGCAGAATGTTCATGATTGTTATATGAAATATGTTTGAGCAGTCTCGTTCAGAGCAGAGTGCTCTTGTTCTGTTAAGGGTTTGGTCAGGTCAAGCGGAAGGCTTGTACCTACCAATTAGGATTAGGTTTAGATTTAGGTTTAGTTAGATTAGCTATCGTCGTCGGTTCAAAGCATTTCGGCCGTCGTCGAGTTTGTTCGTCGGGCGCGTCGGCCGTAGCTAGGGTTTTCTTTGAGTTCAGGGTTAGGTTTAGGGATATTCTAGTCCACCATCGTCTGTTCGAGCTGTCCCGAAGAACAGGAAGAGGATTCGAGGTTCGTGCGGAAGGCTCGAGTCAGCGCCCCCGATTCCAGTCATCTAGGTGATCTCCTGTAGATTCCTTTGAGGCCCAGAAGGACAAAGGATCGAGGTCGCCAGCCACAGCTTCGTCGGAGGGATCTCCTGGCAGTTCCTCTCCTGAGGCCCGGAAGGACCAAAGGATCGAGGGCGCCAGCCACAGCTTCGTCCATCGAGGGATCTCCTGGCAGTTCCTCTCCTGAGGCCCGGAAGGACCAAAGGATCGAGGTCGCCAGCCACAGCTTCATCCATCGAGGGATCTCCTGGCAGTTCCTCTCCTGAGGCCCGGAAGGACCAAAGGATCGAGGTCGCCAGCCACAGCTTCGTCCATCGAGGGATCTCCTGGCAGTTCCTCTCCTGAGGCCCGGAAGGACCAAAGGATCGAGGTCGCCGCCACAGCTTCGTCCACGAGGATTCTGGAGTCGTCTGAGCCCGTGGCAGGTCGTCCATCTCCTGAGGCCCAGAAGGACCAAAGGATCCCCGAGGCCCAGCGACCAAGGCATGGCCCTCCGTGCCTATCGCCACCGTGCTTTATTTAATTATTGTGTGTGTGTTTACTCTTTTGTAATCTATCCCTTGCTTGATTGTGATTTTCTGCATGTCAAATATAGTCCTGTGGTTAAATTTTATCTTCAGAGTTGGTATTCATTTATGCATCACAAACTCATAACCCTTTAAAATTATTTCCCTTTTTTTTTTTAGAAAACCTGTGATAGGTATGGAATTTGGAGTCCGCATTTGTCATCTTCATGATTTTATTCGGCTGATCGGCATTCCAAATTAATTATTCACGTTACCTCGCGTAACAGGGAGGAGACCTTGAACTGGGAGGGGGAGGGGAGCTACTCCTGGGAGGGGTGGCCCCTGCGACCGCTCCTGCGGGGGCGGACCTGGACATGGCGGGCAGGCTGAACGGGGAGGTGGGCAGGAGGAGCAGGAGCAGGAGGGGGCGGGAACAGGTGCACCATGATGGGGTGCGCATCCAGGAGGCCCTCACAGACATGTTCTCACAGGCCCCGGAGTAGGGTCGCCTCGGTTTCCCTGGACAACTCCCTCCCCTCCCCTCTCCTCCCCGCCCCTTGCCTCCCAATACACAACACCACAGTTTGGCCGATTAAAAGCGTTTCACCAAAAAAACTTGTCGGTTTTTATTTACAAAGGGGGGAGAAGGCCTAGAACTGGGAGGGGGAGGAGACCTTCAACTGGGAGGGGTGGCCCCTGCGACCGCTCCTGCGGGGGCGGACCTGGACATGGGGGGCAGGCCGCATTGGGGCAGGCTGAATGGGGAGGTGGGCAGCAGGAGGGGCAGGAGGAGGAGCAGGAGGGGCAGGAGGAGGGGCAGGAGGGGGCGGGGGCAGTGCTAGTGCTAGGGGAGGGATGGCGGGGGCATGGGGCGAGGCCATGCCATAATGGATGGCATGTGCAATGTGTGCGGATAGGCTGGCAACGGAGTTCGCCATCAGCGCACAGTGTCCCTGGAAGGTGGCCCAGGCCTCCTGGTGCCACTGCAGGTCTGCCTCTGTGCGTCTCTGGATGGCAGCCTCTATTCGCTCGACAGCCTGCACGTGGCGCCGCAGGAGCTGGTCCCGGTGTCTGACACGCTGCCTCCGTGGTTGGGTGGCTGGGGGTGCTGCTGCTGCTGGACTGGAGGGTCCCCCGCTCCTGGTTGGTCCCGCTGCAGGGAACAGAAGAAAGGATGGGTCAGTCAGGCAGCCCGGCCACTGTCCCCACACCTCATGCCTTCCACCCCACCCCTGAGCCCAGGTGACACCACAGGGGTAGTGTGGCTTGGGCCCCCTCAGTTCCCGCCCTGCTGCCCCTGTGTTGTATGTTTGCATAGAGGACCGCCCCTGGAGTAAGGTCCTCCTCCATGTATTGGAACCCCCGGTCTGTGTCCTGGCCCCGTGGAGGGTGGAAGGGCGCTTGTGTTGCATTAACCTGTGGAACTCCCTGCCGGTGGAGGCTGTGAGGCTTTGGGCTAATCAGTGGTGTTTGACAGGGAGCGAGATGAATCCCCACGCAGTGCCTGGGAGCACGTCTGGCAGAGGTGGTCTGGGCTCTCAGATCCCCATCGCGTGGGATATCTCCTGGACGGAACCAGGAGAGTGACTGGGGAGTGTCCCATCCTTGCAGCAAAACTCAGGCGGCCCTAGGGGCGGCCCGAGCGCTTCCTCCCCTTCTCCCTCCCACTATCCCTCACATACGGTAGCCCAGGGACATGTGTGGCCGCAGTGGGGACTTCCCTCGGGGAACCAGCCAAGGCACCGGGAGCAGACAAGGGGCTCGGGGGGGCCACACTCACATGGCTGTGACGCTGTGGTTTTCCCAGGAGCAGCTGGCTGTGCCTCAAAGCCAGGCATGGGACAGTGTGCCGTTTTGCCTGCTACACCCTTGCGGAGGTGCGGGCTCTGGCCTGAGTCACTGGGGCCCTGGCTGGTTCCAGCCGGCATCCACCCTTCCCCCCCCCAGTCCTGCCGGATGTGTGTGAGCAGCACGGTCCCAGGTGTGCCCTGGAGCTGCCTGCCGTGGCCACGTGCCGCTCGGTCACCAGGCTGCATGTGGTTGCACGTGCTGCTTGCTGCCTAATGCTACACAGTGTGCAGCTCATGTGGCCCGAGTGACATGCTCTGCCCCTCCCCCCTCTGGGTGCCTGGCTCCCCTCCCGCCCTCCCTTGTGAGTGCAAAGTGCAACACTTATCGGTGGATCCTTCCCCGGCCTCCAAGGACGCACGGGAGACGTTGGGGCTGCTGGAGGGGGCCTGCTGGGCGGTACTGCTGGCCTTGTCCTCCGATGCACTGCTGCTGCTGTCTCCCTCCCCCATCGTGGTGGTCCTGGTGATGGGGGGGGGCGCACGCTGCTGTCGACGGGGACCTCCGGGGCTTCTGGAGCTGGCTGTCCCAGGATGCGGTGGAGCCGGTCATAGTGGGGGCAGGTGTCTGGTCCTGCCCCCCGGCCCTCGCTGGCCCGCACATAGCCCAGGTGCAGCTCCTTCACCTTAGCCCGGACCTGTTCCAGGTTCCGGGCTGGATGTCCCTGCTGGGCTAGCACCTGGGCCATGCGGCCAAAGATGTCGGCGTTGCGGCGCTGGGACCGGGTCTCATGGAGGCCCTCCTCCTCCTCCCACAGGTCCAGGAGGGTCTCCAGCTCCCCTGAGGTCCAGGAGGGGGCTCTCCTTTTGCGGCCCCTGGGGCCTCCTGTGCTGGGGGCGCGGGTGGCTGAGTGCCCGGAGCTGCCATGCTGGGCTGCAAGGTGGCTGCTGGGCATGGCGGGGGCACTGTGGCAGACCTCAGGGCCAGAGGTCTGAGTCACGCTTCTGCCACGTGCGCTCAGCAGCCTGCGTGTGCTTTAAGAGCCCGGGTTACCAGGACGTCCAGGGCGGCTACGGGGTCTCCCAGTGTCCAAACGGCTTTTTTCCGTTTGGCCTGCTTTTGCACAAAAGTCTTAGCTAGCTGTCTACGCTGGCCCTTTTATGCAACAGTTTTTTGCAAAAAGGACTTTTGCCTGAACGGGAGCATCATAGTATTTGCACAAGAACATACATGAGATCATCAGTGATCTTGCGCAAATTCAAGCGGCCAGTGTAGACTGCTGGCAAGTTTTTCCAGAAAAGCGGCTGATTTTCCGGAAAAACTGGCCAGTCTAGACACAGCCACGTGTGATGCAGTGGGTGTGCTGTACACCCTGGTTGGGCATTCACCAGTCGCTATGCTTGGGCTGTGGGTGACCCCTACTGGCCTGCGTCTGCAAGCACTGCGCGGAGGGGGTTGCCCTCTGGGCCCTCATGTCAGGTAGCCCATGGCCCAACCAGTTCTCACCTGAGCAGGGAAGGGGTCTGAACAAAGGAAGGGTGTGGCTTGGAGAAGGGGCAGTCTTGGCTGGGAAAACATGAAGGCTGTGTCTACATTGGCACAATCTTAACTTGCTGCCTGTCTACACTGGCCGCGAGTTCTTGTGCAAGAACACTGACATTCTAGTGTGTGAAATCAGGGCTTCTTGCGCAAGAACTCTGACGCTCCCGCTCAGGAATAAGTCCTTTTGCGCAACTGTTCTTGCAGAAGAGGCCAGTGTAGACAGGCAACATGAATTTCTTGCGCAAGAAAGCCCGATGGTTATAATGGCCATCAGAGCTTCCTTGCGCAAGAGAGTGTCTACACTGGCACGGATGCTCTTGCGCAAAGGCACATGCCAGTGTAGACGCTCTCTTCTGGAAGAGTTTTTGCACAAGAACTCTTCCGCAAAAGAGTTCTTGTGCAAAATCATGCCAGTGTAGACGTAGCCAAAGAGAAGAGACTGAGAAGTGCTGGGGGTTCAGGGGCCTATGTCCCCCTGCCCCAAGGGGTCTAAGGCTGCCTGGCCCTGACTCCTATAACCACATCACGTCTAGGCTGGGCTGTATCCTGGAGAAGCAATAAATCCTCCCTATTCTACTGGCTGGCAGAGTCTCATCTTGCTGCAGACGGGGTGCAGGGTGAAGGGTACCCAACACACGTTATGTGTGATGAGGGGCAGACACAAAAGACCCCTGGGGGCTGTTTCCTGGGGTGCTGATAAGCCCACCGCCACTCGCCTTCTTGCCCCCAGGGTGCCTCACTACCCTGTCCTGCTGGGCCAGATCTCCTGGTCTCCCCCAGCCAAGGCACCCTTCCCTTCCCCAAGAGCAATGCAGACACTGAATCACTCCCGCTCGGGAGAATGTGGACACAGCCCCCAGGAACCCAGCCCCAAATGAATCCAGCTGCCACTGTATGAGCGTTCCACCCATTGAGAGCACCTCCAGGCAAGCCCCCTTTCACAATGAAAGGGGGGTGCCCACTGACTGCTCCCCCAGGTAGTTCTTCACCCTGGGCTTGATAGCAAATAGAAGTAGCTCATATTGGAACACAAGAACGGCCAGACTGGGTCAGACCAACGGTCCATCTAGCCCAGGGTCCTATCTCCCCACCGTGGCCAATGCCAGGTGCCCCAGAGGGAGGGAACACAACGGGGAATCCTCACATGATCTCTCCTGTCACCCACCTCCAGAGAAACAGACGCCAGGGACACCATTCCTACCCAGCCTGGCCAATAGATTCATGGAGGTTAAGCCCATCAATGGCTATCTAGCTCTTTTTTCAACCTGTTCGAGTCCTAGCCTTCACTACATCCTCTGGCAAGGAGTTCCACAGGTTGACTGTGCGCTAAGTGAAGAAAAACTTCCTTTTGGTTGTTTAAAACCTGCTTCCTATTAATTTCATTGGGTGACCCCTCAGTCTTCTATTGTGGGAATAAGTAAATAACTTTTCCTTATTCACTTTTTCCATGACAGCCATGATTTTATAGACCTCTATCATATCCCCCTTAGTTTCCTCTTTTCTAAGCTGAAAAATCCAAGTCTTTTTTGTCTCTCTTCATATGGGACTTGTTCCAAAACCCTTGTCATTTTTGTTGCCCTTTTTTGAACCTTTTCCAGTGCCAAGAGATCTGTTTTGAGATGAGGTGACATCTGTACACAGCAGCATTTCCCAAAGCGTGGTCCACGGCCCAGTACTGGTCCTTAGAAAAATTATCATGCACGATCCTATTAATTTGTGTGACGGGGTAGCAGCATCCCGCACTGCCAAGTGCAGCCCTCGTGGGAGAGGGCCCGCCACCACCGCATCTCTGCTGGGCATGCTCCCGGGTGGCAGGGCTAGATCCGGCGGGCACTAGGACACAGGGAGGAGGCCAGACGCCATGTGCACCAACGCAGCACGCCCAGCGCTAGATGCAGCCGGGGGACTTCACTGGTTGCAAGTGAAAATAGCACATTACAGACCTGCATCCTCTTCAGGCCACCCCCCAGCAGTGCCCACTCCACTGTCTCAGCCCCCTTCCCGGGGGGGGGGGGGCGGAGGGAGAGAAGAGAGGTTATCACTCTCAGGAGTCCTCACCATGCCCCTGTACCCATCTGACCCACTGCCAGTCTTCATCTAGCCCCTGCCACAGGGGCAAACTGCCATCTGAAATGGCCCCTCATCACTGGCAAGGGAACAGACCTGCTGCTCTTGCCTATCCTGGCCATCACCGCACAGCCTTTGCACCAAGGCCTTGCCGCAGGCCCTGCAGCTTCCCTAGCAGCCAGGTCCCTCCTGCTCCCCCACAAGAGTAGGTCCCTTTTTGCCTCCCGGAGCCCTTATTTATACAGCCCCCAGCTGGGCCCTACTGGGCAGTATCAGACTCAGCCATGGGCTTTGCACCCAGCCCTCTCCCAGGCCTGGGTTTTACCCTTAAAGGGCCAGTGTGGGGCACATGCTCAGCCCCACAGACTTAAAATAGAAGGAACCTCGTAGCTAGGACCAATACACCCAGGCTGTGTCTAGATTGGCCAGTTTTTCCGGAAAATCAGCCGCTTTTCCGGAAAAACTTGCCAGCTGTCTACACTGGCTGCTTGAATTTCCACAAGAGCACTGACGATCTCATGTAAGATCGTCAGTGTTCTCGCGGAAATACTATGCTGCTCCCGTTCGGGCAAAAGCCCTCTTGCGCAAATGCTTTTGTGCAGGAGGGCCAGTGTAGACAACGCGGTATTGTTTTGCGCAAAAAAGCCCCGATGGCAAAAACGGCGATCGGGGCTTTCTTGCGCAAAACCACGTCTAGATTGGCCAGGGATGCTTTTGCGCAAAAAGTGCTTTTGCACAAAAGCGTCCGTGCCAATCTAGATGCTCTTTTCCGCAAATGCTTTTAATGGAAAACTTTTCCATTGAAAGCATTTGCGGAAAATCATGCCAGTGTAGACGTAGCCTAAGGCTGTGCCTACGCTGGCCGCGAGTTCTTGCGCAAGTACACTGACATTCTTATGTACGAAATCAGTGCTTCTTGCACAAGAACTCTGACGCTCCCGCTCAGGAATAAGCCCTTTTGCGCAGCTGTTCTTGCACAAGAGGCCAGTGTAGACAGGCAACATGAATTTCTTGCGCAAGAAAGCCCTGTGGTTAAAATGGCCATCAGAGCTTTCTTGCGCAAGAGAGCGTCTACACTGGCATGGATGCTCTCGCACAAAGGCACATGCCAGTGTAGACGCTCTCTTCTGGAAGAGTTTTTCCACAAGAACTCTTCCACAAAAGAGTTCTTGCGCAAGAAGCTGCCTGTGTAGACGTAGCCCCAAGCTTATTGCAAACTTACCCTAAAACTGTTCTTGTTTCTGGCAAACCGGCAGGTCAGAGACGCTCTCTGAGCAGAGTTATCGGAGGAAGTGACTTCTGTGGACAGAAGCTCATGGTACTACTTATGTTTTTGTTAGTCTCTCAGGTCCCCCACCACTCCGGCGGGTCGTGACACTGCCAGCGATAAGCCACGTGAGGAACATGGTCCAAAGCATCTCCGAGTTGTGCACAGTTGCGTACATCAGACAATTTCCTATGGGGGGAGGGGTCTGTCACACAACACGCTAGCAGAAGACTGGGCATGGAGAGGTGAGGTGACAGGCCCATGGTCACCCCACGATTCAGTGGCAGAGCCATAACCAAGCCCAGGTCTCCCAGCTCTATGGTATAGCCGTCCCAGGAGCCTTGGAAGCCCATGCAGGCCATCAAGGGAATGCTCCATTCACTGACACGGGGGGCAGGGGTCCCCTGCAGCACGGGCAGCACAGACGCCCCCTGCCCCATGCACTGCCATGGCCTTGGGAGTCAGGCCACATTACCGCTGCCGGGGGAGCCGGAGCCGGCCCTGAACCTCAAGGCCTCACAGACCTGGAATAAGCCATCGCCAGGCTACCTACTGCAGGGCTGGCATGGCCCCGAGCCCAGCGCCCCGGCCAGGCACTGGGCAAAGGGGTGTCAGATGCTCCCAGTCCCAGAATGTGCATGTCCATGAGCGGGTGAAGGGCACCCCCACAGCGCTGGGCAGGGGGAGCAGGCAGGGCACTGGTGCAGCGGCCTCTGGGGTGGGGAGAGGCTTATGGGGAGAGGCAGGGGGTGGGGACCACTCCCAGCAGGGACTCTGCTCTGGGCAGCTTGAGACCCCCACAGCCAGATCCCCTCCTGCCCCGGCCCTTCCTCCCCACCCCCTCCAAATCCCCCCACCCCTCGCTGCCCCCCCCGCTGTTCCCTCCCGCCCCCCCTACTCCAGGTCCCCTGCAGGCCCCCTCCCCCTCAGCCATCCTCGCTGTCGTCCCCCCCGCTGTTCCCTCCCGCCCCACCCCTTCCTGCCCCCCCACTCCAGGTCCCCTGCAGGTCCCCTCCCCCCCAGCCATCCTCGCCGCCCCCCCTTCCTGCCCCCCCCCACTCCAGGTCCCCTCCCCCCCAGCCATCCTCGCTGCCCCCCCTGCTGTTCCCTCCCCCCCCACTCCAGGTCCCCTGCAAGTCCCCTCCCCCCCAGCCATCCTCGCCTGCCCCCCCTCCTTCCCCCCCCTCCAGGTCCCCTCCCCCCCAGCCATCCTCGCTGCCCCCCCTGCGTCTCCCTCCCCCCCAGCCATCCTCGCTGCCCCCCCCGCTGTTCCCTCCCCTCCCAGCCCTTCCTCCCCCCGCACTCCAGGTCCCCTGCAGGTCCCCTCCCCCCCAGCCATCCTCGCTGCCCCCCCTTCCTGCCCCCCCACTCCAGGTCCCCTCCCCCCCAGCCATCCTCGCTGCCCCCCCCGCTGTTCCCTCCCCCCCCAGCCCTTCCTCCCCCCGCACTCCAGGTCCCCTGCAGGTCCCCTCCCCCCCAGCCATCCTCGCCGCCCCCCCTTCCTGCCCCCCCACTCCAGGTCCCCTCCCCCCCAGCCATCCTCGCTGACCCCCCCCGCTGTTCCCTCCCCCCCCACTCCAGGTCCCCTGCAAGTCCCCTCCCCCCCAGCCATCCTCACTGCCCCCCCCGCTGTTCCCTCCCCCCCAACCCTTCCTCCCCCCCCACTCCAGGTCCCCTGCAGGTCCCCTCCCTCCCAGCCATCCTCACCGCCCCCCGCTTCCTGCCCCCCCCACTCCAGGTCCCCTCCCCCCCAGCCTTCTTCGCTGCCCCCCCCGCTGTTCCCTCCCCCCCAGCCATCCTCGCTGCCCCCCCCCCCCGCTGTTCCCTCCCCTCCCAGCCCTTCCTCCCCCCCCACTCCAGGTCCCCTGCAGGTCCCCTCCCTCCCAGCCATCCTCACCGCCCCCCGCTTCCTGCCCCCCGCCACTCCAGGTCCCCTCCCCCCCAGCCATCTTCGCTGCCCCCCCCGCTGTTCCCTCCCCTCCCAGCCCTTCCTCCCCCCGCACTCCAGGTCCCCTGCAGGTCCCCTCCTCCCCAGCCATCCTCGCTGCCCCCCCGCTGTTCCCTCCCCCCCCAGCCCTCCCTCCCCCCCCACTCCAGGTCCCCTCCCTCCCAGCCATCCTCGCTGCCGCCCCGCTGTCCCCTCCCGCCCCACCCCTTCCTCTCCCAGCCCCGGGTGCCGGCTCCGCCCCGGGCCGCCGCGCTGGGCTCGGCAGAGGGGCTATGGCGGGGCCGGGTGGCGGGCTCCGCGCTGCGGGGCTCGCCCTGCGCCGCTGGCTGCAGCCTGGGGCTGGGGCCCAGCGTCTCGAGCCGGCCCGGAGGGACCGAGCCAGCGCGGCCAAAGCCGCCGCTGCGGTGCAGGGCGAAGGGCGGCTCAAGGGCCCCGAGGAGCTGCCGGGACCGGGGTTACTCCGCTCCCTCTACTGGCTCCTCCTGCGCGGCTACCTGCTGCACACGCACCAGCTGCAGGTGCGGCCTGGGCACGGGCTGGGCGGCGGGGCACACGCTGGGGGGCTGGGCGTGGGGCACGCGGCGGGACACACGCTGGGGGGCTGGGCGTGGGGCACTCGGCGGGGCGGCGGGGCACACGCTGGGGGGCTGGGCGTGGGGCACTCGGCGGGGCGGCGGGGCACACGCTGGGGGGCTGGGCGTGGGGCACGCGGCGGGGCACACGCTGGGGGGCTGGGCGTGGGGCACGCGGCGGGACACACGCTGGGGGGCTGGGCGTGGGGCACTCGGCGGGGCGGCGGGGCACACGTTGGGGGGCTGGGCGTGGGGCACGCGGCGGGACACACGCTGTTGGGGAGGCTGGGCACCTGGCATTGCGGTTCTAGCAGTGGTCGGGGACCATGCTCGGTAGCTCTGCCCCTTTGGCCCTAAGGAACGTCAGGCTTGTCTGGACAGGAGCCATGCGTCTGTTGGGGGCTGGACCCAGACCCAGCCAGGCACCAAGGACTGTCCCAAACCTCCCCGCTCCTTGAGCCCCGAGCCATCTCCACCAGCCTAGCATGGCCCGAGCAAAGCAGGTAGGACTCTCCTGTGGTTACAGGAGGAGAGAGCGAGAGCCCCAGGGGCCAGGGCTGGTCGTGTCACTCGCCACAGGCATAGAAGGGGCCCAGGTTGTGCAGTGACGGGGGCAGGGAAGAACCTGTCCCAGGTGGCACCGAGGACATGGCCACAGGAGCAGAGGGGTGGGAGGCCCACGTGCAAGAGGGGGCAGCGGTGGGGTCCCGGCGGTTGGTAGGTCGGACTTGGTCACACACCTGGGAACACAGAGCGCAGGCCAGACACCCAGGCTGGGGGGCTCTGGAGAAGGTTTGGGGGCATGGTGGCTCCTCAGCTGAGCATGAGCCCCCAGTGCGGCCAGAGGGGTTTGTGTGACCCTGGCCTGTGTGAGCAGGGGGTCTTGTGGAGAAGCAGAGAAGAGATTTGGCCTCTGGACCAGGCACTATGCCACCGCTGCTGGCAGGGTTGCCAACCGTCAGTACAGTTACAGACAGTCTGTAAAAAATTAGCCAAAATTGGACATGTCCGTCAAGTTTGTAAAAACATTTAGGTGTCTGTAAATTTCATAAAAGTGCAATAAAATTTCAAAAACCAGCAATTCTTCTATAGCGATTAAATTTCTTCTGTGCCGCTTCAGCCATTTTACTACAGAGCAGCAGAAATTGGATATTTTAGTTGTTTATTTAGCTCAGTGGTTGAGGTGACATAATGTGAATCACATGATCCAGGACCATGACTAACTAAATTAGTGAGTTAAACAGCAAGTTGTTCTTGTGATGTATGAATAACAACGATTGTTTTTCACTTCGGGCCATTTATGTCATCTTAATATAGTGTAAAAATTATGGCCGTAAAACAATTTGTCCGTAAATTTTTCCCATTTTGTCCGTAAATGAAATTTCTGTGGGTTGGCAACCCTGGCAGCTGGGTTACAAAACTCGGTGATTAGGCAACAAAATGGCAGATGAATTGTAATGTTGATAAATGCAAAGTAATGCACGTTGGAAAAGACCATCCCCACTCTGCCTACAATATGATGGGGACGAATTTAGCTACAACCACTCAAGAGAGATCTGGGAGTCATTGTGGAGAGTTCTCTGAAAACACCCCCTCCGTGTGCAGCGGCAGTGAAAAAAGCAAAGAGCATGTTGGGAATCATTAAAAAGGGTTGGAGAATCAGACAAAAAATATCTTATTGCCTCTATATAAATCCATGGTACGCCCACATCTTGAATCCTGCATACAGATGAGGTCGCCTAATCTCAAAAAAGATCTCTTGGCATTGGAAAAGGTTCAGAAAAGGGCAACAAAAATGATGAGGGGTTGGAACAGGTCCCATGTGAAGAGAGATTAAAAAGACTGGGACTTTTCATCTTAGAAAAGAGGAGACTGAGGGGGGCTATGATAGAGGTGTATAAATTCATGCCTGGTGTGGAGACAGTGAATAAAGAAGAGTTATTTACTTCTTCCCAATTATGCAAGAACTAGGGGATCACCAAATGAAATGAATAGGGAGCAGGTTTAAAACAAACAAAAGGAAGTTTTTCTTCACACAGTGCACAGTCAACCTGTGGAACTCCCTGCCAGAAGATGTGGTGAAGACCAGGACTTTAACAGGGTTCAAAAAAGAGCTAGATAAAGTCCCATGGAGGTTATGTCAGGATGGGCAGGGATGGTATCCCTGGCCTCTGTTTGTCAGGGGCTGGGAATGGGCGACAAGGGAGGGATCATGTGATGATTCCCTGTTGTGTTCCCTCCCTCTGGGGCATCTGGCATTGGCCACTGTCCGCAGTGTGACGGCGCGTTGGGGTTTCCCCATCTCCTGCACCCCCGTAGTGGCAGGAACAGACTCCACCAGCCAGTAGAATAGAGGGAGTTTATTGCTTCTCCAGGATACAGCACAGATGTAATCTGGTTACAGGGCAGGCCTTGGATGCCTCAGCCCCCCCTTCAGATGGGGGAGACTGGGCCCCTAAATTCCAGCCCCTTCCCTAGGCTGTCTCCTCCATGATCCCAGACAGCAACTAAAAGACCGTCCCTTCCAGCCCTGCCCCCCAGCCAGGGGCGGCATTCCACCTTCCTTTGTTCCTCTCCCTGGGAGGTAGCTGGTAGGACAGGTTACCTCCCTGTCCCATCAGCTACTCGGCTGGGCCATGGTACAGACAGTAACCAGTGGGGGTCACCTACAGCCCAAGCCCAGCAACCAGCAAGATACCAACACTAAGTCACAGGCAGACAGGATCCTGGGCTGGATGGACCTTTGGTCTGACCCAGTATGGCCGTTCTTATGATCCTGCCCCCAGGCCTGGTGCCCACCGTTCCACGAGGTTGATAAATTGGAGAGGGGTCAGATCTCTGTGTACCCCAGGTGAGAACCACTGATGTAGTGTATCCCCCGCCAACTCGCAGGGAGTGTGAGAGAGCAAGCTTGAAATGGGAATGCTCTTTTCAGATGCTTTCAAAGCTCAGTAGCAGTCGAGAAGGTCCAAAGCTGAACTCCAGCGTAACAAAGTTTCTTGCCTGGGGATTTCCTGAGTTCTATTTTGTTGAAGAAGAGCAGCCACCTTAGGTTACAGGGTGGGGTGAGCCACTGGTCTGACCCATCTCCCAACAGTGGCTGGTGCCAGATGCTCCTGGGCAAGTTCTCAGAGCAGAACGCTCATCGAGTGATCTGTCCCGTTGCTGAGCACTCGGAGGCACAGGGGTCCCTGGAGCGTGCGGTTGCACGTCTGAGCAGCTTGGCTCCTACCCAGTGCTGGACCTGTCCGCCGGGAATTTACCTAGTTCTTGTTTAACCCACTTATAGTTTTGTCCTTCACCACCTCCCATAGCAAAGGCAGGAGCCCATAAGAAGCTGCGTACGTTTCCCTGTGATTACAGCTGACAAGAGAAAGAGATAAATTAGCTACTCGGTAATAAGAATCAAGCAGAGACCTTGATATTTTTGGCCATCCCACTTGTTTTGTTGAGAGCAAGTGACATCCTGAGCCCACACAAACTGTAATGAGCAGGCTCAGGATTTACACTGACCCCCTCCTGTGCGCCTTTCAGCCAAGCACATATCCGCCGTGTCACTTGTCAGGCAAAATAATCCTGCTTCCCAGCAGGCTGGCAGCCCATCAGCTGAATGCACTGAGGTTGCTAGGTTGCTTTTCAAGTTGGGGCTGAATGGGGAAATTCCTTGGAACAGGGCATCGGAGAAAAGGGCAACAAAAATGAGGAGGAGTTTGGAACGGCTGCCCTATGAGGAAAGATTAATAGAACAGGGACGTTTCAGCTTGGAGAAGAGGAGACTAAGGGGGTGTAGGAGAGAGGTCTATAAACTCATGACTGATATGGCAAAAGCGAGTAAGGAAAAGTGATGGACTTGTTCCCATAACACACAATCTAGGGGGCGCCAAAAGAAATAAACAGGCAGAAGGTTTAAAACTGAAGGAAGTTTTTCTTCACGCGGCGCATTGTCCACCTGTGGAACTCCTTGCCAGAGGAGGTGAAGTCCAAGACTGTAACAGGGTTGAAAAAAGAGCCAGATAAGTTTATGGAGGGCAGGTCCATCAATGGCTATTAGCCAGGATGAGTAAGGAATGGTGTCCCTAGCCTCTGTTTGTCAGGGGCTGGGAATGGGCGACAGGGGAGGGATCACTTGATGATTCCCTGTTGTGTTCCCTCCCTCTGGGGCACCTGGCACTGACCACTGTGGGCAGACAGGACACTGGGCTGGATGGGCCTTTGCTCTGACCCAGCCTGGCTGTTTTGTAGGCTTAAGAGAGGGTGATTCTGTCGGTGAAATGGACATGTCCAGCCCTGCATGTCTTTGCTCCGTCGGGGAGCCCTTGCTCGCAGCTGGAAGCCGATAGACGTGTGTGTGGGTGAGAACCACTCCCGGTGGGAGCGTGCTCCCCGTGTGCCTCGCTGTGTCTGCGTCCAGCCTGCAGGGAAAGGAACGAGGTCGCTAACACCGGCAGGCGAACCCCCTGATGGCGAGCAGGGAGGGGAAGCGTGATGGCGAACGGCCAACTCGTGCGCATGCCTGTTGGCCAGTGACCTTGCTCCTTTCACTCCTGAAATAGTTGTTCTGTGCCTCTGCAGGGTGCCCATCGTGCCCTCTCCCTAGACAAAGGCCCCAGTGGGAGCGTAGCCCGAGAGGGAGCCCAGGAGAGGCTGGATTTTGCAACCTTGGTGTGTCCTGATGCAGCAGCTGTAAGAGGCCGTGGCGCCTGGCTCTGGAGGGAATAGCCGTGGCCTTATCTGCGCCAGCAGGGTCACGCTCGCATGTTTCCGAATAAGGCTCCAGGCCCCTGCAAACTCATTGGCTGAGGGGGGAAAGGCCTTTTAGTTTGGCTTTGCTCGGGGCTGTGTACTGTGCTTTTGCCCAGCATCAGCCTTGACCCCGTGGCAGACTCCTGAGGGCTCGGAAGGCTGTGTGCTTAAGGTTGTGCCCTCGATTGTGAAATTGGCAGGGACCGGGGGACAGATCAAAGGTATGTAGGGCCTTGACCTCCACTGAACCTAATGTTTCCCTGCATCGGTCTCAGCCGTAATGGCCTGTAATGTGACAGGGGCACTGGCTGGCTGGCTCACACTGAGATCTGGGCCCCGTCTCTGACAGCGTCCAGAGCAAAATGCCCGAACCCCCTAGAGACAACTTTGGAACGTCCTGCCCGGACGGGCGTTCCGGGTGGTGAATGGTCCTTGTGTCCAGTCTGCCTCGTCTCTCTGTTCGCTGTTCCGTGCGCCTCTGTCCCGCCTCCCCCTCCAGCTGCCCTCTCCCAAGGGGCCCAGCCTCGCTCTGCGGGTGGAAACCTCTTCGTCTGTCCGTTTTGCCCGTTCGTTCTGCTCTCAGTCTCTTCCTGCTGTTCCTTTCAGAGTGGTGCTGCCCGCCAGAGCCAGGGAAGGCTGTGCTGCTGAGTTAGCTAAAGGGAGCAGAGTTCCCCATAAATATTCTCCAGCCCTGTCCTTACGCAGCTGAAAATCTTGGTGGCTTTTTTTTTTCTCTTTTTCCGGCAGCTGTGCTTTCAGCCCAGATCTCCACTGTCGGCAGTGATGCCCAGGGCCCTTTGTTGGGCTGACACGGTCAATTTCGGGAAGCGTGTGGGTAGATTTGCAAAACCAGCGAGGAGTCCGGCAGCGCCTTAACAACCGACATTGGTATTTTGTGGAAGCTTTGTGGGTAGTTTACGTCCCCTCTGCAGGTGCTTGACTTTGCACTACTGTTGTTGTGTCACCTGGTGACACAACAACAGTAGCACAAAGTCAAGCACCTGCACAGGGGACGTAAACTACAGTCCTTTCTTGTCACAGGCAAAGAGCTGCCAGAGAGCAGCGGGGCCCGGCTTGGCTCTGCACACCCATAGAGATTTCTTTCAGCCAGTTTGCTGGATAGACCTGGGATTCCCCCAGTCCCCCTGAGAGCCTTTCCCAAATATAGGCAGAGTGTTTGCTACTCTCCCGTTCTGCGGGCCCGGGGCTGTTGGTAGCGAGATTGTGTTGGTTTGCTAGCCGTTCAGCCCCTCCATCCTACAGCTCCTGTAGGTCTCCTGGATGCACCACCTGGGTGTGGTGACAGGTGGTGCTTCTTAAATGGGGAGACTAAGGAGTGCATAGGAGAGAGGTCTATAAAATCATGATGGGTCTGGAGAAAGTGACTAAGGAAAAGTTATTGACTTGTTCCCATAACATCAGAACTAGGGGTCACCCAATGAAATGAATAGGCAGCAGGTTTAAAACAAACCAAAGGATGTTTTTCTTCATGCAGCGCACAGTCAACCTGTGGAACTCCTCGCCAGAGGATGTTGTGAAGACCAGGATTTTAACAGGGTTCTAAAAAGAACTAGATCTATTCACGGAGGTTAGGTCCATCAGTGGCTGTTAGACAAGGGAGGGATCACTGGATGATTCCTTGTTGTGTTCAATCCCTCTGGGGCACCTGGCATTGGCCGCTGTGGGCAGACAGGACACTGGGCTGGATGGGGCTTTGCTCTGACCCCGTCTGGCCATTCTTAGGATCACTTTACACCAGCCCCCTTTCTCCTGTCACCTCAGTCAGTGCGAGCCCCCAGGCATTACCAGGGAAAACCAGAGTCAGGGTAGGACTCCGTGAGTACCCACCTTGGTGGAATCTGATGCTTTCGTTGGTCCCATAAAGTTGAGATCTGCCCTGCACCCAAACCTGCTGGGCGGGGAAGTAGCCCTGTGTGCAGGGACCTTGAGGCCGCAGGGGGGTGGGTTCTGGCTGGGTGCTGGACTGGGCAGGTAAAGCCAGGGTGCCGGCGCTGCTCCTGGGCCCCCAGCGGTCCAAGGCTACCCGCTGTCGTGCCTTGCAGGTGCTGTTCCGGAAGCTCTACGGCCCCATGTGGAAATCCACCTTTGGGATGTACAAGAACGTCAATGTGGGGAGCCCGGAGCTCCTGGAGCAGCTGCTGAGGCAGGAGGGGAAGTACCCCATGAGGAGTGACATGGCCCTGTGGAAGGAGCACCGGGACACCCGGCAGCTGCCCTACGGCCCCTTCACTGAGTGAGTCCTGCAGCCCCGGCGTGAGCCGTCCCGAGGGCGCGCCCGGGCTCCCGCAGCCAGGCAGGGCTGGATCCCTGAGCAGCCAGTACCGCTCATGGCCTGCCGTACGTGGGAGGCAGGGCAATGTGCCAGGTGTGTCCGGAGAGCGACGGGCAGGGTGAGCGGGTCATCGAACCATTGAATCACAGAGCACTAGAACTGGCAGGGACCTTGCGAGGTCATCGAGTCCAGTGTCCTGTCCTCACGGCAGGACCAAGCACCATCTAGGCCATCCCTGACAGGTGTCTGTCCAACCTGCTCTTCAATATCTCCAGGGATGGAGATTCCACAACCTCCCTAAACAATTTATTCCCGTGTTTACCTTGACAGGTAGGAAGTTTTTCCTAATGTCCATCCTAAACCTCCCTTGCTGCAATTTCAGCCCATTGCTTCTTGTCCTGTCCTCAGAGGCCATGGAGAACAATTTTTCTCCTTCCTCTTTGTAACACCCTTTTAGGTACTTGAAAACTGCTCTCATGTCCCCTCTCAGTCTGCTCTTTTCTAAACTAAACAAGCCCAATTCTTTCAGCCTTCCCTCCTAGCTCGTGTTCTCTCGACCTTTCATCATTCTTGTTGCTCTTCTCTGGACCCTCTCCAATTTCTCCACATCTTTCCTGAGATGTGGTGCCCAGAACTGGACACAACACTGCAACTGAGGCCTAATCAGTGGAGAGTAGAGCGGAAAGAATGACTTCTCGTGTCTTGCTCACAACACTCCTGTTCATGCAGCCCAGAACTATGTTGGCTTTTTTTGCAACAGTGTCACTGCTGACTCCTATTTAGCCTGTGGTCCACTCTGACCCCTAGATCCCTTTCTGCAGGACTCCTTCCTAGACAGTCACTTCCCCTTCTGTGTGTGAGACACAGATTGTTCCTCCCTAAAGTCAGAGCTGACTGGTTTTCCCCATGTGTGTCATTCCCTGGGGGGAACTCCGGCTGGGCGGGCTCTGTGTCCATCCGAAGGCAGGTGAGGGTTGGGATTAGGGAACCAAACGCAGGTCAGGAACTCTTGCAGAAAACCCACACGACATGCCTGGTTCCTGCCTGGCCCCCGTGTCACTCAGTTTCCATGTGTGCGGAGAAGCTGAGCTCCGGCGTCTTTCAGAAGAGGGGGGGCTTAGTTCTGGGGGCCCCACCGCGCGCTGTCCCGGGTGCCGAGGGGCAGGGCCCATCCCCTCCCCATGCGGAAAGGCGGATGTTGGAGCCGTGTTTTGTGGCTGGTCAGGCAGCTGGGAATTTGGGAGCTGACAGCTGGGCAGAGGGCTTGGGGACCATGGCAACGGGGCTGCTTTGGCTGAAATTCTCATGGCAGATCCTTGCCAGGGCTGAGGTCTGGTGTCCGCTCATGAGTGAAACTCTGTGGCCGGGTGCTGCTGTGGGGGTCAGAGCCTGGGGCAGGGTGGGACCCTGCCAGGGCCAGAGAGAGTCAGGCCAGTGTTACGGGCAGCAGGCGGGTGGAGGGTTTACACAGGGTTTGCCCAGATGGCAGGCGGTGCCAGCTGCTTCCCCGGAAAGAGCAAGAGCCCCTCTCCCCCAGTGGGCACCTTGGGAATAACCAGCCCGCGGGATGCCCAATCTATGCCCCGGAGCAGGGGGTTTAGCGCCCTGACCCAGCTGTCCCCATCGCCCAGCGATGCGGGGACACCCGACATGGTCTATGCGGCTGCAGACAGCACCTGCCAGCAATGTCTAGGGGTGGGGGGGCTGGTACCTCCATTTGGCCATTGCTGGGGGCAGGCAGTGGGCATGGCTGGAATTGCGGGGGGGAAGGGAGAGTGAATCCCAGTGTTTCGGGGGAGTTCCCTGCCAGTCCCAGCATGCAGGGGGGTGGCTCGGCATCCCGCCCCCAGCTGCCCCTTGGCGTGGGCGGGAGCTGAGCCCTCTGCCTGTGCCAGGGAAGGGGAACGCTGGTACCGCCTGCGGCATATTCTCAACCAGCGGATGCTGAAGCCGTCGGAGGCCATGCTGTACGCCGGGGCCATCGGCGAGGTGGTGACGGACCTGGTGGCACGGCTGCAGGCGGAGCGGGCGGGGAGCCCCTCGGGGGTCTTGGTGGGGGACGTGGCCAACCTGCTCTACAGATTCGCCCTGGAGGGTAGGTGGCAAGGGGGCGGCGTGGGGGGAGAGGTGGGGCTCTGGGGTCCCAGTGGACCTGCTGCAGCCTTGTGCTGCTTCCCTGGAGCCCTCCCCAGGGATGCCCAGGCCTGTGCCCCTTGCCCTGTACCAGCCCCTCTGCTCTCCTCCGTGCCAGGCATCTCCTACATCCTCTTTGAGACCCGCATCGGGTGCCTGGAGCCGGAGATCCCCGCCGAGACGCAGCGTTTCATCGACGCCATCGGCCTCATGCTGAAGAACTCCATCTACGCCACCGTCCTGCCCCAGTGGAGCCGGGAGCTGCTGCCCTTCTGGAATCGCTACCTGAGCAGCTGGGACACCATCTTCGCCTTCGGTCTGTGCCTGGCACCACCGGGAGGCTCCCTGGGCTGGGAACCACGGCGCTGCCACCTGTTAGCTCCCTGCAACCAAGCCCCAGCTTGCAGCCCTCCCTTCTGCGCAGGGCCCTGGCAGACCCCCTCCCGCCTGGCCCTGGCCGCTCCCAGCAGCCTGGCAGACTCTCTGCCAAGAGACGGGGTCCAGGCCCCTTGGCCCCAGCCAGGCCCAGGCCCTTGGAAGAGCCCGGCCCCGGGACACATTTATAGCGGAAGAACCGTACGTTGCTCAGCACAGTGAGTGCGGGGGAGGACTGGAGCGGGGCCAGGCTGGAGGGTGAATCGCACCCCTGCGTCTACGCTGCTCCAGGCTCCCACGCAGCAATGCAGGTTTTGTCCCACGGATTCAGCCTGGGGCAGAGCAGCTGGTTTTCAGCGGAACCAGGATTAGGGTTGCCAGGTGTCTGGTGTTCACCCCGACTGTCCGTTATTCGGGTTCCCCCCTCTGGTTAAAAAACCCAGAAAAATACCCGGTATTTCCGGTTTCCCTCGGCCGGAAGCCCGGCGGGGACAATTTTCCTCTGCCATGTCTGGTGGGAGTGAGGAGCGCTGGGCCATTTAAAGGCACAGCGCCCTTTTTTTTTTCTTAACAACTTTGGTTCCCCCCCCCCCTTTTTTTTTCTCAACAAAATTTTTCCCCGGTGTATTTTTTTTGGGGGGGGAGAGGGGGTGTTTGGTATTTTTTGTTAAACCATCTGGCAACCCTACTCGGGATCCGCGTTTCCCCCCCCCACCCTTATTTGAGACACCCCCAGCTGCCCTGGGCCAGCTGCTGGGCTCACGGGGCTTGGGCCAGGGGCCGTTCAGGGTTCTGGGGTCCTGGCCCCAGGAGGTGGATGGGTCTGGGGGGAGTTGCTAATACGGAACCTTTGGCCCGGAGGGGTCCTAGGCAGCTGGAGTGAATCCTGCTGCCTCGGGGTCTCTGCTCCCCCCCCCCCCCAACTCCCTGGGCCCACTGGCTGCTGAGATCCCAGTCAGCTACATGGCAGGACAGTCCGCACAGGGAGACCGACCTGCTCTGTGCCGCATGGCCCAAGCCCCCCCTGCCCCCATCCCCGTCTGCCCTGGGGGGCAACAAGGAGCCAATCCATCCCATGCAGCTATGGCTGGGGGTGCCCTCCCAGCGTGGCCCCACCTGCAGTCAGGGAGCCCCTCCAGTGCCCACTGGCAGCTCAGCACTTGGGGGGGGTGAAATCTCGCGGCTGGCCCCTGCAATGAATTCATGCCCCTCCATCTCTAGGGTCTCTGGCTATAGCCCGGGGCTGGGCTGTAGCCACTCCAACCCACCTCATCTCTTGATGCCCCCAAGCCAGCTGCCCCTGGGCCAGCCCTCACCTGCCTGGACTTTCTGGCCCTGCAGGCAAGAAGCTGATTGACAAGAAGACGGAGGAGCTAGAGGGGCAGCTGGAGCGGGGTGAGCAGGTGTCGGGCTACCTGAGCTACCTGCTGGCCAGCGGCAAGCTGACGCCGGAGGAGGTGTACGGCAGTGTGGCCGAGCTGCTGCTGGCCGGCGTGGACACGGTAGGGAGGCCTGGCCAAACGGCACCGGGCTCCCGCTGCCTCCCAGCCCTGGCGGGTCAGGCTGGGGGCTGTTTGTGGAGGAGCTGCTCGGGGAGGGGTGGGTCCCCTAGGGCAGCTGGGGGGGGGGGCCTCTGGAAAGGTGCACCCTCAGTCACCACGAGCTCTGTACCTGTCGGGCCTCATGGGGAGGGCAGCAGGCCAGCCTGGATTCCATTCTTGGCTTGCCACATCTGAGTCATGTCTCCCTCTGGGCCTCAGTTTCCCCTTCCAGCCTTTGTTTGTCTGGTCTGTTTAGATGGTGAGCTCTTTAGGGCAGGAGCTGCCCCGACTGTCTTTGGGCAGGGCCTGGCCCAACAGGGCCCCCCTCCATAGGGGTCTGGGCAGTCACAGCCTGCTCCTGCTTTTCCTCCCTGAGACCTGGCTTGTGTCCATGTGGCTCCCTCACCCTGCTCTGCTGTCACCCCCAGACGTCCAACACCCTGTCCTGGGCCCTCTACCACCTGGCCCGGGACCCAGTGATCCAGGCCTCCTTGCACCAGGAGGTGGAGAGCATCGTGCCCAGAGAGCGGGTCCCCAGCGCCGAGGATCTGACCAAGATGCCGCTGCTGCGGGCGGTGATCAAGGAGACGCTCAGGTACAGCCCGGCCCAGTCGGACTACTGTGAGAGGGCCCCCCATGGCGGGCTGCCCAGCCCCAGCCGGATGGCACCCTGGGAGGAGCCGTGCCTCTGATGGGAGGGCCCCGGGAGGGCTCTGTCAGTGTCATGCACTCACTAACCTGCCCTTGGCCCCCTCCCCAGCCATGTCCAGGGCCATGGTTCTGTACCTGGTGCTGGTGCCAGTCGGAACCCCGGACCAACCAGTCCACCAGGGTATGTGCCAGGCTGGTGTGGCAGCCAGGGCACTGGCTCCAGCTCAGCAGCCAGTCTCCGTGCCTGTCTCCCGCTGGGCCCTGGCGCTCATGGCCCCACCCTGCCGGGGGAACGCAGCGAGGCAAACAGTGCAGATGGCCAGGCACCTGGGCGCTGGGAAACAGCAGCGCCACCCGCCTGGCACGGTTTGTGACAGATCCCCAGCCACGTCCACGGGCCGTTCTCAGGCCCAGCCTCTCGCACCTCCGCCAAGCAGCCTGTGCCCCGGCCCAGGGTACCCGCGGGGCTGGCAGAGCAGCAGCCGGCTGGAGGGGCCCAGAGGCAGTTTGGGGTTTGTGCCTCGCCAGCAGCCCCCATTTCTCCTCCCTCCCCTCGGGCCCCTCTTTCCGGCCACAGCCCCTCTCGTCTCCCTGCCGCAGGCTGTACCCCGTGGTCCCCACCAACGCCAGGGTCATCGTGGAGAAGGACATCGCCATTGGCGGCTATCGCTTTCCGAAGGACGTGAGTGGGGGTCCCTGGTCTGCTTCCGCCCGCCCCTCCCTCGGGCTCAGTCTGTCCAAGGACCCGGCTGCCCTGGCGACGGGTCCCTAGAAGGGGCTGGAGGAACTAGATGTACCACGTGAAGGCAGCACAAAACCTGCTCCCCGTTGGGCACAGCAGATAACTCTGCTTGGAAGGGGACAAGCAGGGGGTGGGGGGAGCCCAGGGACGGGCTGGCAGGGGCTGCAGGTGGAGAGTGAGGGGCACTGGCAGCGCTGGGGGGGGGCAGGGGCTGCACGGCGGGAGTGAGGGGCACTGGCAGCACTGGGGGGGCAGGGGCTGCAGGTCGGGAGTGAGGGGCACTGGCAGCCCTGGCGGGGGGGGGGGGGAGCGGGGAGCCCAGGACTGACTGGCTTCCATCAAGGGCTGCTGGCAATTAAGCACGTGCCAGGCCCAGGTCCCCCCGCCACCCCAACCCCAGGGCTGGTCCCACGGTGGTTGCCAGGCGGCGCGGTGCATTGCCGGGCACCCGGGTTGCCATGGGGACGTTTCTCACCCCTCTTGTGTCCGGTTGCCCCAGACGCTCTTCGTGCTGGCTCACTACGCAATGGCACACGACGCGGCCAGCTTCCCGGAGCCCGAGCGCTTCCTGCCCCAGCGCTGGCTCCGGGGCCACGGCTCCTCCCACCACCCCTTCAGCTCCATCCCCTTCGGCTACGGGGTCCGGGGCTGCCTGGGCCGCCGCATCGCCGAGCTGGAGATGCACCTGGCTCTGGCCAGGGTGAGTGGGGCCCGTGGGGCCAGCGGGCGGAGGGGGGCGTGGCCTCACTGGAGCTAGAGGTGCCCAGCTCCTGAGCGATGAAGCCGCGGGGTGTGTGGCCCCCCCAGTCTCAGGGACACCCTCTGCCCTGGGGGGGGGAGGGTGGGCGGGCCCTTCCCCCTGCTGGAAACTGAACTCCGAGTGCCCCATTCCCGGCACCGGGGGACCGGTGGGCAGGGCCATGGGGCAGAACGCGGCCCGAGCCACACTGGGGGAGAGGGGTTGGAGAGAGTCTGGGGAGGGGGCTCCGGGCCATGGATGAGACCAGGTGTCTCCTCCCCACAGATCAGCCGGATGTTCGAGCTGCGCCCGGTGCCCCACGGCAAGGAGGTGACGCCCCTCTCCCGCATCGTCCTGGTGCCCAACCGGCCCATCAACCTGCAGTTCCTTGCCCGGCAGCCGGCCCCCTGAGCGCGCCCGCCCCACAGTGCCGTCGGCATCCGCCCCACAGCAGCATCCGCCCCACAGCGCCGTCGGCATCTGCCCCTCGCCCAGGCCAGCCAGGCTCGATGGCTCTGCCCCGCCTCGCCGCTGGGCCCAGTGAAGGCGGCAGCCCCATGGAAGCGGGGCAGGGATCTGGCTGGTAGGGCCAAGCAGCAGCCGTGGGGTGTCCGTTTAGCTGGGGTACATGGGCCAGAGGTGGTTCCATGCCCCAGTCCCTGCTCATGCCGGGGGGGGGCAGGGATCTGGCTGATGCCAGCAGCAGTGACCATGCCCGCTGGGTCCCTGTCTGCTGAGGAGACAGCTCGGGGGCTCCTGTCTCCTTTGGAGGAGCCTGCTGGCTGCCGGGGGGCCCAGGCCCCAACATGTTCATCTGCCCCCTAGCCCCCCCCACACCAATTGTGATTCATTAATTTCCAGTCCCCCCCCCCCCAGGCCTGTGCTGTCTAGCAGGGCCCTTTGGCCAGCTGGAGCTCGCGCCAAGGGTCCGGGCCCCAGCCTGGGTGTCGCTCCAGCTTCCAGGGAGGGGCCCGGGCTGCCTGCTGCTCAGCGGGGCCCCATGTAACCGTGAAAGCTCAGATCTCCCCATGGGCTGCCCGGGCTGGGCACAGGGAGGGGCTGTGGGGTCTGCCCCAGGCAGAAGCCCCACTGTGTCCCTGCACCACACCCCCCCCCCACCCCCTTTGGCTCCTGGGTTCCTGCCCAGCGCTGGCTCTGCCTCATGGCCCCTCCCTGGACTCGGGCCCTGTGGCTGGCTGCAGAGCAGGGACCTGCTGGGCCACTGAGGTAAGCAGCCCAAGTCTGGGGGCCGGGGTGGGGGCCTGGGCAGCCAGCACTGCCCGGGGAGCAGGGCCCTGGTAGCCCAGCCGGGAGCTTGAGGGTACAGAGTGCCCTGGGCGGGGGGTGCCACAGGTGCGGGGGTGGGCGGGTTCCCAGGGCAGCGCTGATGATGCCAGCCTGGGGCATGCGAGGGAGTCGCTCTTACGCGCTCAGGAGGCGCACGGCCACAGCCAGCCAGGAATCAGAACCAACCAGCCGGGGCCAGGCTTCATGGGCTACAATAACAGACCAGGGGGCAAAGGTCAGCGTCCAAGCAGTGGGAGCGCCTCGGCCCCCACGCAGGGGGGCACGGCCACCCGATAACAGCAGGGGGCCCAGGCAGGGGCGGGTCTCGGCCCTGGGCAAGGGGAGCACGCAGGCTGGGTGCCCACACCCAGCGGGAGCAGGCGGGGTGAGCAGTCTGGTTTGCCGAGGGGCTGGACTCTGCAGGCATCTCCCACGTCACGGTGCCTGGGCCCGGCGGGGACTGGCAGCTCCGCCCCGGGCCAGGTGCTAAGGCGAGGTGCAGCTCCGTGGCTCCGGCCGGCCGCTCGCGTTTCCCACGTCCTGCTGCTCTTCAGCTCCCAGCGGGGCAGCCCGAGGCCAGGGCGCCCAGCCAGACATGGCAGCGATGTGTCCTGGCGCCGTCAGAGCGAGCGCCGCTTGAGGCCTGCAGAAAGCGGGGTGCGGGGGTTACCAGGATGCAGCAGCTTTCCCCCTGCTTCTGGGGCCCCCGCCCCCAGGGTGGCACAACTCCAGGCACCCACTGCAGGCCCAGCATGCTATGCCCTGGCTGGGGCAGGTAGCATGGGCCCTCCAGCTCCCCAGGCTGGCTGCACAGCCCGCGTGCCCCCTGGCCCTGGCCACCAGCTGGCTGGAGGGCCGAGCCCAGACCCACCCACTGCGCAAGCAGGAGCTGCCGGCTCCAGACGCAGGGAGGCCAGGAACCGGCTCCTCCCCTTGGCTCCGGCTCCGGCCCAGGCAGTGGGAGCATCTGGCTCTGGGCGGGCAGAGGGCTGGCAGGCGGGAGCAGCTCCCATCCAGGCCGGCTGCAGCCAGGTTAGAACCGGGCCCCAAGCCGTCCCTCCCCCACCTGCTTGGGCAAACCCCCCAGCACCCATCCTGCCCCAGAGCGCAGGCAATTGGCTGAAGGGGGGGCAGCAGTGAACAAAGGCTACCAGGGCACAGAGCGGCAGCCAGGCGCATGCCACAGGAAAGGCCCCAGGTCTCTCTGGCCAAGCAGCCGTCTAGGAGCTGCTGGCAAGGGCATGCACCCCACCCGCCACACCACACACACACCCCCATGCCCAGCAAGGCTGGGGGGGAACCCTGTTACCTGGGACCTGGCCACACTGGCACTGGGGGCGGGGGCACATGACCCAGGTGGCCCCGCATGCCAGCTGAGCTCTGCACCCGCCCTGGCCGAATGTGCCAGCCAAGCTGAGTTTGAACACGCACATACACGCTCCCCAGCTTGGGGGGTGCCAGCAGGAAGCCCTCTCACTGCCCCCAGCAGCCGGACAGCCTGCCCACTCCCCACTTCAGTAACTTACTCAGCTCTGTCTGCTTCCCTTGCAGTCACTTACACGCCCCCTCTGGCGTACTTAATAAAACCACTTGTGGCTGATCCAGCTGGGGGAATCATTGGGGGGGGCAGGGCTGTGTGTGTCTCAGCGCCAGGGAGCAAACTCCAGGAGCGTCCCGTGTGGACAACGCTGGTGTGAAGTACGCCGCTTCAGGGGGGCTTGGTCCCATGGGGGCCAGTCCCTGCAGCTGCGCCATCTGTGTTCCCCTACTGGGGGCTGTTACCCCAGCTCTGGGCCTTGGCTGGGGAGACGGTGGGTGCCCATGGGCCGGCAGGCGGGCTCAGGGGTATGATGGGCACACTGGCTGGCAGTCTCCAGGGGATCTGGGACCCAGCCCGGCACATGCATCTCCCAGCTGGCACGCGGGCAGAGAGGAAAGCCAGGAGCCCAGGGATGACAGGGCCGCGGGGGGAGCTGCTCTGGGCATACCCCCCCAGCAATGGCGGCTGCGATTTGCGCGTGCGGCCGGCGGGGGGCACCGATGTTCCCAGAGCAGAGGCGGCCGGCAGGAGACCCCGGCTGCGGGCAGCGATACAGACCTGGAGCGCAGCCGGCCCGCGGGGTGGCGAGGCGGCGGCGAGCGGCAGGGGCAGGAGGCCGAGGGCTGAGCGTACCTGAGCCGGAGGAAATGGAGGGGACGGATGGAGAAAGGACGGAGCGTCGCGGGCTAAGAGCTAAGAGCATCGATACCTGCGGGCGTCAGCACCAGGGCCTGCAGGATGTCGGAGAGGGACAGGATCCCCCGCGGCAAGTTCTGCTCGTCCACCAGAACCAGGCGATGGACCTGCCGGCCCAGCAAGACCTGTCAGCCTCCCACGCCGGCCGGGGCAGGGGGGCCGGGGACAGCCAGGTGGGGGAGGGGTCAGAGGAAACGGGGTATATGCAGGGAAGGGGGTCAGCCAGTGGCAGATTGGAGGGGGGATTTGGGAGGTCAGTCAGTGGGGGGGTTGGAGGGGGGATTTGAGGAATGGTTGAAGGGGGGATTTGGGGGGTCAGTCAGTGGGGGGGGCCAGGGGGGATTTGGGGGACGGTTGGAGCAGGGCTTTGGGGGTCAATGAGAGGTTGGAGGGGGATTTGGGGGTCAGAGGGTAGTGGGGGGTCAGAGGGGGATTGGGGTCAGTTAGTGTGGGTTCAGAAGGAGTATTTGGGGGGTCAGAGGGGGATTTGGGGGTCAGTCAGTGGGGGGTGTATAGAGGAGGGAGCTGAGGGGTATAGGGGAGGGGGCTGGGGCTGGGCGAGGGAAGCGAGTCTGGAGATGGGTATAGGGGAGGGGGCTGGGGCTGGGCGCGGGAAGCGAGTCTGGAGATGGACAACCGCGCGCAGGGCCAGGCGGGCGCCCAGCTGGGAACTGGGCCAGCATTAGGGCAGCAATGCCCGATCCCCCCCCCCACCCTACCTGCTCCTTTGCGATGCGGTCGATGACGGTGCCCAGCGTCTCGTGGGGGCGGCAGGTGAGCACCCCCTCCAGGCAGAGCGAGCGCTGCGCCAGCGCCTCCCGCACACTCATGTCCAGGTGGTTGTAGGTTTTCTGGGCAGCCAGGTGCTGGGGGGACAGCGGGCCGCAGTCAGGGGCCCAGCAAGGCACTGGAGACCCCTGCCCCCTTGTGTGGGTCGGCCCCACTGTCCTGCTGCCCCACAGTCCCTCCCCCAGCCTGAGCAAGGGGACTCAGCTTCACTTCCCCCCCCCCCCCAAGCTCCTGTGCTGTGAATCAGCTGCCACGTCCCACCCCAGAGGTGGCTGCGCTGGCGGGGGAGAGGGAGGGATCCCTGCCCAAGAAGGCGCGAGGCAGAGGGCAGTAGCGACCCACGGTGGCTGGGGAGGGACGTGCCCCCCTGCCCAGAGCCCAGCGAGCCAGCCCCAGCGGCAGTACTCACAATGACGTCGAAGCGGGAGTACAGGCCCACCACCTGCCCTGGAAGGAGACAGAGAGCGGGGGTTACCGGCCCGGCGGGGGGGGGGGCTTGTGGGGGCAGGGGTTTGCAATGGGGAGGTGGGCCCGCAAGACCCAAGGAGCCCTGGGCCTGACAGCCAGTGGAGGAGCGAGCCACGGGCCTGGACAGCGCAGGTTCATGAACAGGGATGGAAGATCTGGGGGGAACAGGACAGGGCCCGGAAAAGGAGGTGGACGGGCTCCCTGGGGCCCCCAGGCCTGCCTTACCGGCAGCATTGACAACGGGCAGCGCCGACACCCGGCGGTCGACGAAGATCTCCAGGGCCATGTAGACGGGCGCGGTCTCCAGCACCATGGCCACGTCCCGGAAGGTGCCCACGCCCAGCTCCTGGATGGTCCTCTGCAGGAAGCGCGGCTTGGGCAGCGTGGCCCCCTGGCAGGCAAAGGGCAGCAGTCGGGGCAGCTCCCAGGCACATGCCCTGGGCCCGGGCAGGGCTGGGGTTTGCACGGACAGCGCCCTGGGCTGTGAGCGGCACAAGGCAACACTGCCCCCCCCCCCACACAGCTGATCCCAGGCTCCCTTGAGTCAAACCAAGGGCAAAGGCCCTGCAGACCCCTCCAGCAGTGGTACATGGCAGCAAGCAGGCCCCGCGCGCTACCTGCACTCACGCATCTCCCGTACACCCCGCGCGCTACCTGCACGCACGCAACTCCCGTACACCCCGCGCGCTACCTGCACGCACGCAACTCCCGTACACCCCGCGCGCTACCTGCACGCATGCAATCCCTGCACACACGCATCTCCCGTACACCCCCGCGCGCTACCTGCACGCACGCATCTCCCGTACACCCCACGTGCTACCTGCACACACGCAACCCCTGCACGCACACATCTCCCGTAAACCCCCCGTGCGCCCCCTGCACACACACATCTCCCTGGATGCGAGCCCCCTTCAGCTGCACTACAAATGCCTGCAGGTGGCATGTGGGGGCTGTGGACAGGTGCCCATTTGCGGATGCCGTGTGAATGCCCCCTCCCGGCCCCCCTGCCCAAATGCAGGCACCTCTGCCCCCAGGCTGCGCACAGACCGACCCATGGCCACCCCTCGCCCCCCGCCCTGGCAGATACACTCCTCCCCCACTCCTCATGCAGACGGGCCTCACCGTCCCCCCATCCCTCCCCACCTGCTGCAGCAGGCCCATGGGCCCTGCAAATTCCCTGCCAGTGCCACCCTCCCCTCCCCTGCAGGGTGGGGCTCAGGCACTGCCCCTCCCCTCCCCCACTCACGAAGATGTGCAGGAACTTGAGGATGCGCTTGTGGGTCAAGATGTGCAGCACGTTGCCGGAGCCCGGCTCGATCACCGGCAGCCGGTGGATCTTGTTCTTGATCAGGAAGTAGACAGCGTCGAAGAGGCTGGGGAAACCGGCAGGGGTGGGGGTAGGGAGCATTGGACAGGAATGTCCCCTCCCCCCAGGGTGCAGGGCACACTGGGGTAACACCTAGGATGGGGGGCTCAGGAGTTCCCTTCCCCCGTTGCCCTGGCCTCCTGCCCTAAAACCAGCCCGTGCTGGGTTGTGCTCATGGCTGGTTCTGCCCTGGCCTTGCCAGGTGCCCGCTGGTCAGCTCAGCCCTGGCTGCCGACCTGGGGGCCCAGACACCTGGGTTCTGTCTTGGCCTCGCCCCTCATCTTCCAACTGCCCCCCCCAGCTCCGCCCCTGACTCCATGCAGGGCCTCCCCCACCCCCACTGCCCCCCCCCCCCGCCCTGGCAGCCATGCACCAGGGGCTGCAACTGCAGGCTCCATCTGGGGCAGCAAGTGTCTCAGCATGGCCAGAGACAGCCCCCCCCCCAGTGTTCCCCCCACAGGGCTGGGGGGTTACCTGTTATTGGGGGAGATGGAGACCAAGGGCTTCAGAGAGCCTTGCAGATAAACCTCTGGAAAGGAAACAGAGGGGGTGAGCTGGGGGTCAGGGGCACTGGGGGGCAGAGGGAGGAGCTGGGGGTCAGGGGTACTGGGGGGCAGAGGGAGGAGCTGGGGTGGGATAATGGGGGGCAGGGGGTGAGCTGGGGATTGAGGGCACTGGGGGGGCAGAGGAAGGAGCTGGGTGTGGGATACTGGGGGCAGAGGGGGTGAGCTAGGGGTCGGGGTGCTGGGGGGCCAGAGGGAGGAGCTGGGGGTTGGGATACTGGGGATGGAGGGGGTGAGCTGGGGGTCAGGGGCACTGCAGGGGGGCAGAGGAAGGAGCTGGGTGTGGGATACTGGGGGGCAGAGGGGGTGAGCTGGGGATTGGGGGCCCTGGAGGGCCAGAGGGAGGAGCTGGGGGTCGGGGGCACTGGGGGGGCAGAGATGACCCTTAGCGCTGAGCCGGTTCGATGTCTGTGTTGCTCTGCAGAGGGGTGGTGGTCCCAACTCTTACTGCCCCTATATAAAACTATGGTACGCCTACATCTTGAGTACTGTGTACAGATGTGGTCTCCTCACCTCAAAAAAGATATTTTGGCCTTAGAAAGGGTTCAGAAAAGGGGAACTAAAATGATTAGGGGTTTGGAACAGGTCCCATATGAAGAGAAGTTAAAACGACTGGGACTTTTCAGTTTAGAAAAGAGGAGACTGAGGGGGGATATGATAGAGGTCTATAAAATCATGAGTGGTGTGGAGAGGGCGAATAAAGAAAAGTTATTTATTAGTTCCCTAAATAGAAGAACTAGAGGACACCAAATGAAATTAATGGGTAGCAGGTTTAAAACTAATAAAAGAAAGTTCTTCTTCACACAGCGTGTAGTCAGCCTGTGGAACTCCTTGCCAGAGGAGGCTGTGAAGGCTAGGACTATAATAGAGTTTAAAGAGAAGCTAGATAATTTCATGGAGGTTAGGTCCATAAAAGGCTATTAGCCAGGGGATAAAATGGTGTCTCTGGCCTCTGTTTGTCAGAGGCTGGAGAGGGATGGCAGGAGACAAATTGCTTGATCATTGTCTTCGGTCCACCCTCTCTGGGGCACCTGGTGCTGGCCACTGTCGGCAGACAGGATACTGGGCTAGATGGACCTTTGGTCTGACCCAGTATGGCCATTCTTATGTTCTTATGTAACTCAGGCCTTTGCTGCTGGGAGAGACCAGAGGATCTGGCCCAGCAGGACGGGGTGGGGAGCCCCAGGGAGCAGGAAGGGGGCACCCCCACCAGGGAACAACCCCAAGGGGATGCCTGTGATCTAACCCATCACTGGTGCCCACACTTCCTCCTCCACCCCAACCCCCGCGCCCTACGCCCCCTTCCCTGCCCCCACTGCAAACCCTGGGCGCCCCCATGATGCAGTGGGGGGGGGGGCTGTCCACTCACTGGGCACTAGACTTGGGCTGTGGGTGACCCCCAATGGCCTGTGTCTGTGAGCACTGCCCAGCGGGGGGGTCGCCCCTGAGCTCCAGCCCATAGATAATGGCCAGCCGGGGCTTTCACCTGAACACAGGAAGGGGGGGGCTACCTGGGGGATGGGTGTTGGGTGGTTTTGGGAGAGGCAGTTTTTGGCTGGGAAGACGTGAAGAGAAGAGACTAAGCTGAGTACTGAGGGTTCCAGGGCCTGGGTACCCCTACCCCAAGGGGTCTTGGGCTGCCAGCCCCGACTCCTATGTCCACATCACGTCTGTGCTGGGCTGTACCCTGGAGAAGCAACAAACCCTCCCTGTTCTACTGGCTGGTGGAGTCTCATCAGGCTGCAGAGGGGCTGCAGGATCGGGGGGGGGGGCGTCCCCAACGCACTGTCACACCCCCTTACCTCTCCAGGTCTCAATTTTATGCTCTTCCAGCTCATAGATCTGCACCTGTAGTGCAGGAAAAGGGGGTGAGGCGGACAGCAGAGAGGGCCCCACAGGGAGGGGCATGTTAGGGGGGAGGTTTAGGGGGCACTGGGAGCTGCCTTTGATGGTGCGAAGCCCCAGGGGCCCATCGGGATGACCCCACAGCCCCCCAGGCGCCTGATGGGCATTCGAGCCCCGCCGGCTCTGCTGGCATCGTGCACCACGCCAGGGACAGAAATCCCAGAGGCAGGGTGCCCGCAGGGACATCCCCGGGGCCTGCCAGAGCGGCTCGTCCCACAGCCCATCTAGCCGGTGGCTGGCTCTGCCCAGGGGCACTGCCTCCAGCACTTACTGGGAGCCAGCTGCCCGCGGACGCTCTCCCCGGCCCCCAGCAGGAACTGACCAGTCCCCCGGCGCTGGGCCCTGGCAGTGCCCAGCAGTGATGTCCTGCCTGCCCCCTCCCACCCCACAAGCAGCAGCTGCCAGTCAAGCCGGTCCCAAGCCCCTCCCCGCTTGCTGGGGGGTGATGTATGGGGGGGGAGCTGCCCCCAGGATGGCAGGGGCCCCCCAGCCAGCTTACCAGAGGGGACCGGTAGTAGCGCTGCAGGATGTTGATGAAATCTGTGATGGTCAGCATGCCTGCAGGGAGAGACAGGCAAGGTTGGGGGGGCAGCTGGCGGGGGGCACCGGGGCCACTGCCCAGTGGCTGATTCACAGCCCCACAGGGCATACACCAGCCGGGCAGTGGCACCCACAGCCCTCCCCAGCACCCCACGGGGAGGCACCCACCCCCGCCAGGGTCAGAGGCAGCCCGGCCCCTGGCACAGTCACTACGTGGCCTTTTTGCGGAGACAGAACCAGGGCCTGGGTGCAGCCCACAAGGGGTGAACAAACCCAGCAGACCACATGGGCACAAGGCCAAGCAGAGAGGGGCAAGGGAACTGGGCAGGAGCAAACCAGCGCCCTGCCAGCAGGGCCCTGGAGCACAAGGGGCTGTGTGCCATGCTGGGCATCCAGGGGCATCAGCGCCACACTGAGGGCCTGGGGGGATGTTGGTGCCATGCCGGCTGTCTGGAGTGGGGGAACATCGGAGCCGCGCCAGCTGTCTGGAGTGTGTGTGTGTGGGGGGGATGTCAGTGCCACAATTAGTGTTCAGGGGGTGTCCAGCACAGCTCAGGCCTTGCCAGCACAGGGCACATGTTGCAGCCCCTCCCGTTGGCTGCCGTGGCCCTGGTGTTCTCCCCCCCCCCCGGCACTCACCCACAAAGCACTGCCGCTCGCTGTCCCAGAGCGGGGCTGCCCGCACCCCGTTGGCCACCAGCGCTAGGAAGGCCTTCTTCATCTGCAAGCCGAGCAGAGGGGTGTGAGACCCCTGGGGGGAACAGGGCCGCCCCCTCCCTGTCTCAGGGGGCTGCAGCACTGCTCGGGGTGGGGGAAGGGAACCCCAGGCCCCCAGCCCCAGCGCCCAGGGCATCCCTGCAGGGTGGGAGCTGCCCCTCGCCTCTCACCTGCAGTGTGGTGTCGAAGACCAGCAGCTTGGAGCTGGTGGGGATGGCCGCATAGCAGCTGTGATCCTGCAGGAAACGCATGTACGGCTCGGCCTTGGGGCCCTGGAACATGGCATCCGGGCACAGTACCGGCATCTCGGCGAGTAAAGGGGGGCTCCTGGCATCCGAGTCCACAGCCTTGGCATCAGAGCCAACCTGCTGGGCATCGGAGCCCTCGCTGGGGCCCATCACCCTGGTATCGGAGCCTGTATCCTTGGTATGGGAGCCCTCGCTGGGGCCCATCACCCTGGCCTTGGAGCCTGTATCCTTGGTACGGGAGCCCATCGCTGTGGCATCTGCACCTGCTTCTCTGGCACTGGAGCCCAAGCTGGAGCCTGCCTCACTGCCGTCAGCACCTGCCTCCCCGCTCTCTGGGTCCAGGCAGGAACCTAGTGGGGTGAGGTCACTGTGATGTGGTGCCGGTACGTCGCTGGGCGCTATGCTTGGGCTGTGGGTGACCCCTACTGGCCTGCATCTGTAAGCACTGCCCGGGGGGGGGGTCGCCCTGAGGGCCCTTATGTCACATAGACAGTGACCCAGCCAGTTCTCACCTGACCAGGGAAGGGGTCTGAACAAAGGGAGGGGGCAGTTTGGAGGAGAGTCAGTTTGGCTGGAGCAAACATGGAGAGAAGGGACTAAGCGGAGGGCTGGGAGTCCAGGGGCCTGTGTCCCCCTGCCCCAAGGGGTCTGAGGCTGCCTGGCCCTGACTCCTGTAACCACATCACGTCTAGGCTGGGCTGTATCCTGGAGAAGCAATAAACCCTCTGTTCTACTGGCTGGCAGAGTCTCATCTTGCTGCTACAGGGGTGCAGGGTCGGGGGTCCCCTGGCATCTTGCTTTGCCCAGCCCATTCCTGTCCCAAACCCCCATCAATGGCAAGACCACGGGCTGCGGGTGTCAGGGCCCCCAACCCGGAGAGCTCAGCTTTGGGCCTGACAACCCAGGGGTGTATCTGGGGCTCAGGGCAGCCTCTGACCCTCCAGCTATGTCAGGAAGAGTCGGCCCCCAGGAAGAGCGGGGGGAGGAGTTGGCGGGAAATGCACCTCAGGCTGATCCGGTGCCTTTGATCAGCTGTGTGCCTGGCAAGGAGAGCCAGGACTGAGGGGAGGGGCTGTGGGTTGGGAGTAAGGGGCATCAGCAGAGCTTATGGGGCTGAAGAGTGAGGCATTTGCTGCACAGATGAGCGAAGCTGCCCCCCAACCTCCCCTCCCGCCCCCTACTCACCTACTTCACCTGAGAAGAGACCCGTGGCCAGCGGCCGCACCTGGGTGGGGGGAGAGAAATCCATGGGGATGCGGGCAGAAACAAGAACCAGCCCATGTGTCTCCAGGAACCTAGTGCCTACAGGCCCTGCTAGGGCAGCCCTGCTCTGGCAGGCTCTCCTGCCCATCACCAGGGCATCAGGGCCTGGCATCTGCCAACACCAGAGGGGAGCAGACCAAGCAGGGCGGCCCCAAACCAGTGGCGGTTTCTCTGCAACTAGCTCCATCCACTCCTTCCCCAAGTCAGGCCCTGTGCCACAGCTCCCAGACTGCATGCCAAGGGTCTGCGCCACCCGGCTCAGGGCACCCAGGGCTCTGCCTCTGGGGCTGAATTACCCACCGGGATCTGCCACTGCCTGGAGCCGCCCATCTGGGATGGCAGGAGAGCTGGGCCTGGAGGTGCCAGTCTGGGTCACGCTACCCATGGGGCTGAGGGGGCAGCTGGGTGTTGGGGTCACATGTTTACTGGGTGCCATGCCCAGTGCTCCTACAGCAGGATCGGCTGCCCTGGCTGGCTAGGGGGGGAATGGGGGCAGGGGTGGCGGGCAGGGCCAGACTGAGCCATTCTGGCGCCCTAGGCAGACAGTTTAATTGCACCCTGGGTTGGGGGAGGGTGCATGCGCAGCCCCGCCCCCACCTGGCACGGGGGGGAGGGCATGCGGAGCTGGCGGCGGTAGAACACGTGCCCAGCCCAGCCCAGCCCAGCCTGGCTACTGCTGCTGGTGTGCAGCCCGGGGCCACCCGGGGCAAGCCGAGCCTGGCCGTCCAGGGCCCCCGCGGCCACGGGGGGAAGGGCGCTGCTGGCCAGCGCTGTGGGGGTTAACGCAACCCCCAGCCCGGGCGGCCTCTGGGAGCTGCTGCAGCCCGCAATCTGGAAGCCGGGTGCGCGGCGCCTGATGGCAGCTGCCCAGCTAGCCCATGCCTTAATCTGGCCCTGGTGGCGGGGCAGACAGGATGAAGATGAGGGTGGAGGGGGCTGGGAGGAGAGGCTGAGCGGCAGCAGGGGACAGCCAGGAAGGGGGTGGGGCAGCTGCAGTGGGGCAGGCCATGGGGCACTGGGAGGGTGAGAAGCTGGGAGGAGAGGAGGTTCCAGTGATCAAGGCCTGGCCCAGAGCAGGGGCAGGGCAGTGGAGTTTGCTGAGGGGGAGGCACGGGGGGGGGGGGGAGGGAAATGGGTCTAAGTAGCTCAGGGGCTGGAATGGACATGCCCCCCCATGGGCCCTTGGGAGTGGCGGGTGCCCCCCCCCGGCAGTGCTCAAAGCCACGTCCGGCCCCACTGGCGCAAAGCCCCCGTCGCCCTCACACAGCTGGGCCCGGAGAGCAGCCCCCGAGACACTAGGGGCCGCCCCAGGGTAGGTGCAAATGCCCCTGGGGCAGATTCATGGCCCCACCCCAACCCCTGGGAACTGAGGGGGGAGAGATCACAGCTCCCCCCCCCCAGAGACAGACACCCGCCACCACCATAGAGACACCCCAACAGCCTTAGAAACCCCCCCCCCAGAGACACCCCCAGACACACACATCCAACAGGGACTGTGTGTGTGTGTGTGTGTGTGTGTGAGAGACCCTAGGATAACAAGGCAGAGAGTGTGAGAGACCCCACAATAACAAACTAGCGCGCCGGGCTCCGTAGGCAGAAAGAGCCCAAATCCAGCTCCGGCCAACAAGCAACCCTATAATAACAAAGCAGCCCGGCAGCCCGCTCCTGCGACCCCAGACCAGCCTGCCCCCTCCGCGCAGCGCGCCGCGGCCGGACAACCCTACAATAACACGGCGCCCGGCGCGCCCCGGCAGGGCGCAGGCGGGGTCAGGTTCCTGCCGGCTGCGTTTTTGTCCCAGGGCGGCGCGAACGGAGCCGAGACTGGCTGACAGCTGGCCCTGCAGAGAGCGGGCAGCGGGCGCGGCCGGGGTGGGGGAAGCTGGGCGGGGGGCGCAGTTTGGGACAGGGACCGGCCCGTGCTCGCCCCGCGGCGGCAGCAGGGCCCCAGGCAGCCCCCCTACCGAGTTCTGCACCGGCCCCCTGGCTCCCCCGGGCTCCCTTCCTACCTGCGGCCCCGCCGGGGCTGGGAGCTGCTCCATGCCGCCCCGCGCCGCGCCGCGCTGCTATTCTGGGCCTGCCGCGGCCCGGCCCCGCCGACTGGCGCCCGCACAGCTGGGTCGGAAGCAGCCTGCCCGGCCCTCGGCGGAGACTCGCTGGAGCCGGCTGCACGGGCCGACCGGGCGAGGACACTTGTCAGTGCGACCCCGCTCCGGAGCTGACGGACACGGGGCCGCCGGGCCACGGGGAGCCGCCTGAGACAGAGCCCTGAAATAGAGACCGGCCCCTGGCCCAGGCGCGGGAGCGGCCGCCGGGAATGGGGCGGGCTGGGGACGCACGGGGCGGGTGCTGGGCCCGCGGGCGGACGGACGGGGCCAAGGGCCAGGAAGGGGGCGCCTGGCAGCACAGCCGGTCCCGCACGCCTGCTGCTGCTGCCGCTTCCCCCGCACGCTCGCTCCTCGCGCCCCCGGCTTTCCCCGGCCTGGCACGGGCTGGGGGAGCGCAAAGGGGTCTCGCCCCAAGGGCGGTGGGTCCAGTGAGAGAAACTCCCTGCCCCGCTCTTCTGTGGGGCCCAGTGGGTCAGGCAGCGCACGTGGGCCTGGGGATAGATGGAGGTGTGTGTGTGTGTGTGGGCTGTGGTTGTGGGGGAGGGGGGTTGTTATTGTAGGGTCGCAGAGAGGGGGGTGCTGGGTTATTGTGGGGGCCATGTGAGCTGGGTTGTTATTCTAGGGCTGCAGGGGGGCGCTGGGTTGATATTACATAAGAATGGCTGTACGGGACAGACCAAAGGTCCATCTAGCCCAGTATCCTGTCTGCCGACAGTGGCCAGCACCAGGTGCCCCAGAGAGGGTGGACCGAAGACAATGATCAAGCGATTTGTCTCCTGCCATCCCTCTCCAGCCTCTGACAAACAGAGGCCAAGGACACCATTTTATCCCCTGGCTAATAGCCTTTTATGGACCTAACCTTCATGAAATTATCTAGCTTCTCTTTAAACTCTATTATAGTCCTAGCCTTCACAGCCTCCTCTGGCAAGGAGTTCCACAGGCTGACTACACGCTGTGTGAAGAAGAACTTTCTTTTATTAGTTTTAAACCTGCCACCCATTAACTTCATTTGGTGTCCTCTAGTTCTTCTATTATGGGAACTAATAAATAACTGTTATTATAGGGTTGCGCGGGAGGGGGGAGAGGTCTGGCTGGACCCGCAAGGCCGCTGCCTTGGCGCCCGGTGCCAAGCTCTCGCTGTGCCGCACGCCCGGCTCCCAGCGTCCGCCCACTGAGCATGGCTGCCCGGCGCCCAGCCGGCTCCGCTCCCCTCCCGCACTGCCGCTGGGGATGCCGCAGGCGTGACTCACGCTCCCAACAGGGAACCCAACCCCCCCCGCACAGCCCGACACCTGCTAGGACGCCCCGCACTGGGCGGCTGGGGCCGGCTGCAGGGAGCGCTGGGCCCGGCGGGCTTTCCCCCTCCGGGTCCGGCGCATCGCTGGCCACAGCGCCCGGCCCGGCCCAGCTCGGACCCCATCGCCCCAGGGCAGGAGCCTGGGCGGATCGAGATCTTCCAGCTCCGCCCGGCCCGCCTGCAGCTCAGCGCAGCGGGGCGCCCGGCCCGGCTCCCGGGAGGGGAGAGGGGAAGCGAAGGGGCGAAGGGTTGCGGGCAGGGTTCTAACTGTGCGGAACCGCTGTTGTTCGTGCACCGAGGGGTGTGCGCCACCCGTGGAAACACCTGCTCTGTGCGCTCTGCCAGTCAGCGGGGCGGCGCCTGCGTCTCTCCTGCGTGGCCCCCAAGCGCCCGGCTCGCAGGGGACACTGGTAGGGGTGCAACCGGGGAGGGGCTCGGGGCCCGTGTTACCCAGCTCCCGTGTGCCCGAAAGACGCGCCCGCCTCGCTCCTGCAGGGAAACTTCCCTCGCGGCTTTGGCTCTTCGCCTTCTCCCGGCCTCCCCCCAGCTCTGGCCGCTTGGCGAGGCGCGCCGGCTATTTTTGGAAGGCTCCAATCACCCCGAACTTAGCGGGCCGGAGGCCGCTGTGTCTGCGCCTGGGCTGGCGAGAAGGCCCGGCCCCAAGGCTGCAAACCGGGCGCGTGTCCCGGGTCAGGGAACAGCGGGGCGCGGCCGCTCCCGGCTACACGCGCCTTTCACCGGGGGGGGGGGGGGAGCGCCTCTACCCCAGCGACGCGCCCTCGCTGGCTGCCCGAGTTCAGGGAGCAGGAGCAGTTAGTGGGGGGCGGGGCACGTCCGTCTAGCGTCAGGAGGCAGTGAGGGCTAGTGGGTAGGGCCCAGCCCCAGGCCACCTGGCTCCTGTTCCAGACTGGGGCGGGGCTGGGCTAAACCCCTTTTGCTGCTGGGCCCAAGGGCAGATTAGAGTTTGGAGGGGCCCCTCTCCAGCCCTGCCCCCAGCTGCAGTGCCCCGCCCGGAGAAAGGTGAGCAGAGGGCAGCCCTGAGCCCCTGGCAGCACTTACACACGGGAGAGGACTCCCAGGGGAGCTACGCCCATGTAACCCCCCCCCCCCCCAGGCACAGCTTCACCCCATGCTGCAGCAGCAGGGCAGCGTGGGGTAGGGGCTGCCAGCGGGCCAGATGGAGCCTTGGTGCAACCACAGCGCTACATTTGCAGCAAGCCCAGCCCAGCACCCTCAGCAAGGAGCCAGCTCCGCCAGCTGGGGAGGGCTCCCATGGGGGGCAGGCAGTGGGGCGGGATGGCTCCAGGGAAGCAGAGGCCAGCTCGGGGCCTGCATTGGTAGGGCCCTGGTGCCACCTGCAGCCGAGCAGGGATGCTGATGTAACCACCATCGGGTGGATTTGAACCTCAGACCGCCATCCTTAGCGTAGGAGCCCTACAGCTGGCACTAAAAGACAGCTGGTGCCCAGCCCAGGCTACAGAGCTCCCTCATTCTTCTCTCAGTGTAAGGGCTCTAAGCACCACCGTGGCACGGTGACCCAGCCAAGGTGCGGGGGTTACACAGGGTTCTTGGGGGGGACCCACGAGTGGCCCCAGGTTGGTACTACCAGCAGGCTATGCCCCCAGGGCCCTTCCCATGGCTCCCCACACAAACAGGGCCCGGAGCCATGCGGGAGAAGCGCTGCCGGGGGGGGGGGGAGCGGGGGAGCACACGGGCTGCCAGCTGTGCTTGGCTGACCCTGGGCTCAGCCCCACCAGGATTTCCAGCAGCTTTGGTACCTGCCAGAGGGCACCGGGCACTACCCACAGGCTGCTCCGCTAGCAGCACCATGCCCCTCCCCCTGCCAGCAGGGGAGAGTTCAGCATGGCAATGCCAGGGGAGAGGGGGGAAGGAGGACCCCCCCATGGCTTTCACCCAGCAGCCAGCCTGGGGCTCCTGCAGGGCTGGGGGCTAAGGGGAGCTCCAAGACCACACTGTGGACAGCAACAGGCAGAGCATGGAGTGGGGGGAGCCAAGGGGGCTGGGCCGGTGACAAAGCAGGCCTGGCCCACCCACGGCCCCCAGCTGCTGCCAAGGGGAACTCTCTGCCACAGCTGCAGGGAACAACTCCACAGGCTGGGAGGGCTGGATCCGGCTGCCATTGGAATGAAGTTTTTTTCCAGATTTCAGATTCAGGTCCCTCACTTGCAGGGGATGTAGGACGAGGCCCCACAGGTCAGAGCAGGGGGCCAGCTCACCCAGAGCCCTGGCTCCATCAGCAGCCAAGGGCAGGTGCCTGGGAGGGAATGAGATTAACCCCTTTCCTACCCTGTGGTCCCAGCTTCTGGCCCCCCCACAGCCCAGGGTCAGGTCCCTTCTCCAGCCATTGCAGGACCTGCCCTCCAGGACTGTAGCAAACCCCTTCTGCCACCCTTACAGCTCCGGCCTCCACACCACCCTCGGCAGGGAGTTCCACAGGTGAACACTCCGCTGGCTGCAGCAGGGGCTGTACACGCTCTGTGCCAGGCCCCACCTGCTGAGATCCCAGGATCCTGCAGAGCAACAAGAGCAGGGGCCCCCTCCTGGGAGGCAGGCAGGGTGAGCCAAGCAGTACAGCGTGTGTGGCTGGAGCACCAGGAGGGGGTTGCCTCTCCCATCCCCTGGGCAGAGCAGAGGGGAACACAGGCCAGGCAGTTTCATTAGTAGGCATGGGTAGGCAGGGCAGGGCCCGCAGCAGCTGGAACGCTTCAATTCCCCTCGCTGCTGGGAGTGGTGCCCTCTGCACGTAGGGCCAAGGGGCTGGGTTGGTGCTGGCTGCACCAAGTGGGGCTGGGCACTAGGGGCCAGCGCCGCAGCTCGAGTACGCAGCACTTAAGGCAGCCCCAGCTGAGCCCGCGTGGGGGCCTAGCAGGCAGGTGCCCTGGGCTCACAACACAGCACAGGCTGCCTCCCCCCTGCAGAGATGCCCCTCACACTGGCTGTTTGCCTGCACCTGCCCCCTGCTGGCACTAGCCAGCTGTCGAGCGACCCCCTGCAGCCAGCAGGCCGGGGGGGGGGGCACAGCTCCGGGGGGGACCGCCCGTTCTCTGTACCACGCCCAGGCAGCAGCCCGGCCCGGCCCTGCTGCTCAGGGCATGCTGGACAGCCACAAGCTGGGACAGACGCTGCCCGTGGGGAGCTGGGATAGGCCAAGCCCGGGACGAGCAAAGGGTTAAGTCCTTTCCGCAATGGGGCCGCAGCCACCAAGGGCTGCACCTCCCCTCCCAGCCCCACAGCCCAGCCAAGGCCGCATGGGGCAGGAAAGCAGGGAGGGCCCTACCCTGCTGCCAGGTAAATGCAGACACCCAGCCCCGGGCCAGCTCCCTGCACAGGGCTAGGTTAGCAGGGCTGCCGCCCCTGCCCCCGCCCCACCTCACCCCACCCCAGGAACAGGGCTGCTTGGGGCCAGCGCCAGCAGGCGCCTCCTGGCAGGGATAGCGGAGCACAGGAAGACAGGGAACAAAGGGGGGTAGGGCAGGCTCCCCCCTCTCTGTGTGCCCCTTGGCTCCCAGAGGCTGGGGGTGAGCCGGGGAAAGGAGCAGGAGCCACACAAGGCAGCGAGAGCAGCAGAGGGTGTGAAACTTTAATCCAGCTCCTTGGAAAAGGCAGCTAAAAAGCTCTGGCGAGAAGGTGGCGCCCCCCAGCGGGGCCCTGGGCAGCTGCAGCCCTTGTGCCCAAGCGAAGGCGGCCCCGCGGGGCACTCGAACACAGGCCACGGCCGCCGGGTTCTCGTGCCAGACACGCCGAGGCATGAGGCTGAGCAGGGAGCAGAGGCAAGAGACCGTCTGCGCCACTCACGGCGGGAGACAAGATCCGAGCCTGCAAGGCATTTAGTGCACGAGGGGCCCACGCGAGCCAGCTCCCTAAGCCCAAGGGGCCTCCCGGGCAGGCCGGGGCCGCGGCGCATTAAAAAGACACAGTCTGCTCCTTCCAGAGGAGACAAGCAGCAAGGGAGCCGGAGGCCCTAGCGGCGGCTCCTGGCCAGGCTACCAGGGCGGGGGGCCCTAGCCCACGCTGGCTAACCCGCACTGTACAAAGCAAGGGGTCCTCCCGCCGCTGCGGCAGGTGCCTGGCCTTTGGCAGCCCACCCTGCCAGTGGCCCTTCCTCGGGCGACGGAACCACCTGATGCCCCCCGGCTGCTGTGGCAGGAGTTTTAAAAGGGAGCCGAGGAACATCTAACACTTTGGCCAAGCACCGACCTCTCCCCCGGCCCCTCTGGCCAGCGTGCACCCGCGCCCCCCGCTTGGCCGCCAGCGCGGCCTCTGAGGTAGGTGTGTGCGCCCCCCCCCCGACGGGCGGTGGCGGCTCGCGGTCACATGACCAGGCTGGGGTCAGGCAGGCGGCTCGGCGGGAGGACGGGTTTCTTGCTGGCGCCGCTGCTGTACTGGATCAGAGGTAAAGTCTGGGGGCGGGCGCTGGGCTCCAGGCACTTGGCAGCCTCCTCGGCCTCTCGCGGAAGAAGTCGGCTGCAGGGAAAGGGCAGCGAGCGCTCAGTGCCGGGCACGGCGGCCCAGGCAGAGCTTTGGGGCATGCCCAGCTGGCTGTGGCGGGAAGAGGCAGGCCCGGTGGGCACAGAGCAGCCCCCCACACACCTGGCCCGGGCCCCTGCCACGCCCACTCCAGGAGTCGCGGTCACATGAGCCTTGCTCCTTTGGGCGGGCAGTCGAGCTCCGATCCCATGCAGCACCCCACGGCCAGGGCCGCTCTCCCCTCCCCTCCGCCGTGGGCACTCACCCGAGTCGGCCCGATTCCAGCTTGCAGCAGCCGTTCAAGTGGCTCTTTGGGAAGAGGGGGGGCCTTGGCAGCGACCACTGAGGGGACAAGAGCGGCCGTGAGGGCTGCGGGTGGGCTCTGGGCTTGGCGACAAGTCTGGCTCATATCGGGGCCATGCGATGCCCCCCGGGCCGGCTCTGGGGCAGCCGGCAGCTGATGTGCCCAATGGCCTGGCAGGGCACCGGACCCCTCCACGGCCCGAAGAGAAGGAAACAAGAACAGGCAGCGAGACAGGAAGCCAGAAGGGGCTCTGAGGGAGATGGAAGCTCAGAGCTGGGGGGCTTCCTCCCAGCCCCCCCAAGGCACAGGCAGGGCCTGAGGCCGGCAGCCTGGGGACAGCAGGGTCGAGGGAGACACTCACCACCTGGGCCAAGTCCATCGCTGCCCCGCTGAGGTACCCTTTGTGACACCAGCTGCGCAGCAGATCCAAGCCTAGGGAAGGAGGCAGGCGGTGAGCCCGGGGCTGGACAGAGCCGGGCTGTGCTGCTGGCACGGCCACTCCACCCCCTGCTCCCCGGCCACGCCCACAACCAGCAGCATCGCTGGCTGCTTCCTGTGGCTGGCAGAGCCCAGACAGGAGGTGGCAGGGCAGGCGACGGCCCCACAATGCCAGCTCCCGGGGTGGGCTGCCCGCCCCGACGGAGGGGACCTGGCTGACAGCTACCAAGAGCGGCCACAAGCCCACTCAGGCCCCCAAGCCCAGCTGATCTGCTCCCAGGGGCAGTGACGCTGGGATGCAGCAGTAGGACCGGGCCACTGACGAGTTCCTGGAGCTGAACTCTGCCCAGGCACACCCACGGGCCATCTCCAGGGGCAAGAGCTGCTCCCTTCGAGCGCCCCACATCCCAAGGCCCATTCAACCTGCCTGGTGGCACCAAGCAGCGACAGCCCGGCTGGGGGCCCTGCAGGGCCCTTCTCGGCGGCCGGGCGCTGCCGCAAGACACAGGCTGCTTTGCTCATCCCCCCTTGGTACCCTGCCCCACCGTCGGCTCCTGCGGGACCACACACCTGCCCGCAAAGGAGAACGGACCCAATGCACCTGCGCCCTGCCCACAACCGAGGACCCAACACTCTGAGGGTGGGGCTGCCACCATGCTCAGAACCGGTTACTACCAAGTTACCCAGCCACGGAGATACACCGGGGCATCATCTGCACCATGCAGCAAGCACAGATCTGCCAGGGCACCGAAATCTCACAGGCTGGTGGGTGCCGATTTTCTGATTCCAGCCCTGCTGGCCGGTGGGACCAGGCCTGCCCCTGCCCTGCCCAGCCCGGACAGCATGCACCTCTCCAGGTTGCCTGGCCACGGGGCTGAGCTTCCTGCCCCCGGGTGCCTGGCCAGGAACAAGCCCCCAGACAGCCGGGTACCTCGGGGCCGGTTCAGGTAGTACTTCAGCTCCCACTGGGCGGTGAGGATGTTGAAGTAGCGTGGCTGCTCGAAGAAGCGCAGGTAGCGCATGGAGAGGCGGGTGGGGAACACCCGCTCAAACTGCCCCCGCCGAGCAAACTCATCCTCCGTCTCCACCAGCACCCGCACGTCATCCGGGGTCAGGGTGTCCAGGATGGAGGAGTAGAAATCCTGCAGCAAGAGCGCCTCCGCATCACGAGCCCCCCCGGCACTGCCCCGCGCTCCACAGAGTCTCGCCCCAGGATCACAGTGCACGGAGTGCAGGCGCCCCTCGGGCTGCAGGCAGATATGGAGGAGGGGGAAACTGAGGCACAGAGGTGACCTGTAGAATCCCAAAGGAGGCGCAGCAGAGCTGGGAACAGAGCCCGACCCCAGCGGACAGGAGACCCACCAGGAGCCCAGCCCATGACGCCACAGGTGGAGCAGAGGAGGGAGCGAGGGGCAGCCGTGCCCGAGGCCCCCGCCATGCCAAGGCAGTGACCACACAAGATACCCCCAGATGATCCTGGTCAGCGACCCGCTCCCCACACTGCAGAGGGAAAAATCCCTCACTGCCCCCATATACAGGGATCAGCTGGACCCTGGGGGGGGTGAGCCAGAGTGGCCAGCCAAGCCCCTGAGAGACAAAGCGCTTGGTGCCACCTCAGCGCCCTGCCCCTCCCTGCCCAAAGCCCCTCGCAGCCCAGAGGCGCAAGCGGAAGATTTAGAAGCCTCCCAGCATGCAGTGGGCCCCACTGAGCACACGGCAGAGGGTCGAGATGCAGGGACATGCCGCAGTGCTAGTGGAGGCGGGGGGAGGGGGGTCCTCTCACACCTGGTCAGGCAGCTTCTGGGCCAAGTAATAAGCTCGCTTCATCTTCTCGGCCGTGAGCTGCTCCGGGGTCGAGCTGGGCCTCTCCTTCGTGGCGCTGCTTACACTGAAGAGAAGAGGAGCAGCGAGTGAGCTCAGCCGCAGCCGGCTCCCACCACCAACGTGGGGTACCACGCGGCCTCCCACAGCAGCCCCCACCGCCCGCCCGTCCACCTGCGCAGGGGCCCCGGCCAGGCCAGCAGCCCACGCGGAGATGCTGCAGCTTTGGGGCACACGCAGCCTTGGCAGGAAGCCATGAGCCACGTCCCAGCCACCGAAGCAGCAGGGAGCCCTGGGGAGAAAGGCAGCTGCTGGTGCTGGGCGGCAGCTTAACACAGGGGCTCTGCTGGGGTCTGGGGCTCAGCCCCTCCCCTGGGGAACTGCTTCCGGGCCAGCAGAGGGGCCCAGCCGCCAGTCAGTGGCACCGCAGGCCTGCCTGGTCACACCGGTGCCGGGGGAAGGCCCAGCCCGCGAGGCCGGACAGGCGCACGTGGCGGGGGAGTAAGCAGTGAAGCAGGCGACCCGCGGCTCTCACAGCCCACCCGAAACGCCGGGGGCTGCTCTGACCGGCTGTTATCGGCAGGGGCACGAACATTTCCGGGGGGCTGATGCCAAGTGCCGTGGCACGCGGGGATGTGAATCCGTAACCGTTACCCAGTACGTCTCACCCTTAACAGGTGGGGGCTGCTCCAGCCCAGCTGGGGCGAGCCCCCTCCCCCCGCCCAGCCCTGTAATCAGTCGACCAGTTAAACAAGCTGCATCACCGCTTAACCAATGAACGGGGGTGTTACCTGCCTAGGCTGAACCCCAAACAGCCCCCGGCCAGCAACACACTGGACTGGCCCCAGCAGGGGAGCCTGGGGCTGGGGGGGCACACGAGCCAGCCTCGCAAAGCAGCGGGCAGCAAGGCGAGCCGGAACTGAAGCCAGCTGAGCAGCCCCCCCTTGGCTGGTCACAGCCAGTCATGCTGGGAGGGGGCGGAGCAGCCGGCAGCACCCCAACACCTCTCTCAAGACAAGCCCAAGCCAGGCAGCTCCCAGCCCCCCACAGCAGATCTGCACGCAGCCGGGACCATTGGGGGCACACAAGCAGCAGGACAGCCCCTGACACAGGCTGGCGGCTGCATGTTCCCAAGTGCAGGCAGACGCTGCTGGGAGCCGAGCAGGGCACAAGTGCCCCATAGGAGGCAGCCGCAGCCCCTCAGCTCTGGGGCCTGTGCACACTCGTAGCCTCTCCCCCCCCGGCAGGCGACAGCCTGGCCAGAAGCGCGGCAGGACCATCTCCCCCACTTCCCTTCCCCGCCCCGCCAGCCCCTCCCTCGCAGTCCCGCCTCCCACCCCATAAGCACGAGGAAACGTGTCCTGTGGGGACCGCACGGAGAACGGCCCGTCCTCCCCAGGGGAGCGCAGATCAGGCCCCGATGCCCCTCCCAGCACGGACTCTGGTAGCAGAGCCCAGGGCGACTACACAGGGTGGTTAAACCTGCCAAGGCACCAGCAGGCCCCCGAGGGTTTCCAGGCCGTCCGATGGCCAGAGCTGGCGCACTGCAGGCTGCCCCACGGACTAGACCCCATGCAGCCCAGGGGCGCCAGCTTCATAACATTTAATAACTGGACACGCCAAGAGGAGTGCCAGAACTGGCCCCGCCCCTTCCCCTGAAGCCCCGCCCCTGCTCCCGAAGCAGGGACAGGCCTGCAGAGCTGGCTGGGAGCTCCAGATGCCCAATGCTGTAGGTGGCAGGCCCGGCTTGGGAGGGGCTGGTGCAGGCGCCTCCCCCACCTGTAATAACCAGCAGCTCTGCCCAAGCACGGCCAGGCCCCTTTCTGAGCGGGCACCCCAGGTCGGCTTGCTTGGCAGGACTCAGACTGGGGCAGGCAAACACCCGGCTGCCCAGGTTAGCCCCTGGCAGCCCCCACACGGCCGAAGGCACCTGCGCTGCTGCAGGGATGGGCCGATGGGGGCTGCGGTCACCCGTAGCTACCGAGGCGCAGGTCAGTATGGCAGCAGCGGCCCCCGGGGGCTAACCCGGTGGAACCGCCACCGGTTTACGGCCCTCCCCTGGCTTAGAGCCGTCACGGCGGGGGAGTGCCTGGAGGGGCCGCAGATGGGCAGGGCCACCCTTGCCAGAGGGCCAGCTGGCTGGCCAGGCCCTGCGGCGCCTCGCCCTGACCTGGTGGCGGAGCTGCTGGCGCTGCCCGTGCCGGACGCCACCTCATCCCCGCTGGGAAGGACGAAGCCGGCCAGGTTGAGCAGGTCCCGGATCATCTGGCCCTTGATGCTCACATCCAGCGGCGAGTTGGAGTGGAGGCTGGGAGGGAACAGAAGGGAGCTGGCTGAGTCCCAGCAGCCTCACCCTTGGGAGAGGTCTTCCCCAGAGGGGCAGGGCTAGGGGGCAGCTACGCTGGAGGCCAGGGCCCTCTCCTGGGCAGCCTCCCTGCCTGGACAAAGCCCTGGGAGAGGCGGGTCAGCGCTCCCGGCCCCGGCAGCTTCCGCCGCCCTGCTGGGGACGCCGACAAGGGGGAGGCCCGGTGCCCCGGCCCTGTGGATAAATCCCTGTAATATTATCACTCCTGTAACTTTGTATTAAGATCTCGTCCTTTTAGATCTATCTTCGTTAAGTGTTCTTATAGAATCTCTGGAACATTTCTCCTGTAACTTTGTATTAAGATATATAGATCTTGTAAGAAAAAATGTCTTTTGAGCTCTCCCCTTTCCTTGAGTGCCCTGTTGCAATGAATGAGGTGTGAATGCAGAATGAAAGGGGGGCACCTCCAGCAGCAGTTGCAAGGGTGGAGAAGGTCTGGGAGCCAGACCCAAGACAATCCCTGTGCAGTGAGCTCATTAAGAAGACTGGACAGACAGACGCTTTGGGAGTCAAGCAGCAAGTGCTGCCCTTGGAAGAGCTCTCTCTGAAGCAGCATTAGGAAAGGGGAGGTGATGACTAAGTGGCTGCATGAGAGGGATAAATAGGAGGCGTCTTGCAGAGGGACCCTGGGTTTTCGTCTTGTCAACATGGGAGCATCAATCCGGCTCGGCAGAAGCCTGGCTCCCCCCCACAACTTTTGGTAACAAGACGGGGGAGGGAGGGGGGGGGGGGAAGAGAGAGAGAGAGAGAGAGAGCATGAGTGAGGTGTCCTATGCATGTGATAAGTATTGATTGATCTATGGATGTTCAATAAATGTGGCGTGTTGCCTTATCCCCCTGAAAAAGATCCCGGGTGCTTCTTTTAAGCACAACAGCCCCACGACGCTGGATCCAACACTCCTTTCGCAGGTGCCAGCAGGCAGCCCCTCAGTCCTGCCCCCACCCCACACAGGGCCCATGACTGCTTCTCCTCCCCAGCTGCCCGTGTCCCACAGCTGTTCTGTGCCAGGCCGGGGCAAGGAGCCCCAGAGCCCTGCTCGGTCCTGGCAGCAGCTGCCTTCGAGAGGCCGCCCGGGGAGGTCAGAGTGCTCCCCGGTACAGAGCGGTGGGGCCAGGGTCCCCAGAGCTAAGAGCGGGCGGCCCAGCCGCAACAGGGGGACCCACAGGAAGCTGCTCGGGCCCGGCCCCTCCAGCCCGGAGAAGGGTTTGACGGGGGACAAGCGACCGGGCCCCGCCTACCTGGGGGAGATGTTCACTTCCAGGATCCAGGGTTTGAGGTTCTCGTCCAGCATGACGTCGAAGCCGAAGAGCTCGTGGCAGCAGGACGGGCGCCGCACGTACATCTTCAGCAGGCTGTTCACGTAGGGCTCCGACCTGGCAGCGGGGAGCAGGCGCAGGGTTCGCACGCAAAGGCCCTGGAGCCAGATGCTCACGGCTGCTCGGCTTTGCTCTCCAGGCTTCGAACGCCCTCGCCGGGAGCAGAGTGAACGCCCCGCCCGCCCTGCGGGGAGCCTCTCGCCAGGTCCCACATGACCCCGCGGAGCTGAGCCGCCGGGAGCACTTCCAGGCCACGGCTGGGAGGCTCCGCTTTCAGAGCAAGACCCCCGCCCCACAGACGGGCCGGGGCGCTGGGCAGAGGACGGAAGTGCTCGCAGGACACCAGGGACACGCGGGTCTCTCTGCTCGGGGTGTGGAGGGGAGGGCCCTGGGGAGGAGACCACACGCCCACCCTGGGGCTGGGCTGGGAGCCAGGGCTAGGAGTCGGCTGCGGAGAGCGCCGGGATCCTGGCGGTGGGTCTGGCCCCTCGCCAGATGCCCCAATCTCTGGCTGGCCAGAGGAAAGGTTACGGTGAGAAAGCCAAGAGAGAGGGGCCGCCGAGCCCAGCGTGGGGGGCTGGGACTCACGCAATGATGGTTTTGATAACGATGTCCTTGATCTTCTCCCAGATGGCCTCGCTGTTCACCCCCTTTTGGCTCAGGTAGCTCCAAAGTGCTTTCAGTGCCCTGCGTGGCCAGACAGCAGAGAGGTCACGGGTGCAGCACTGCCCCCCAGCTTTCCCGTCCCACCAGCCCCTGCCCTTCGGGAAGGGCACTGCTCCCCCACGCTGCCCCAGGGAAGAGGGGCCAGGGCGCAGCACCATCCTGTAAACGATGAGTGCCGGGACCACCGGCCTGTGCCCCTCCCCTTCCCGCAGGCAGCTGCCCTCAGACTGTGGCTCTCGCGGGATGCCACAGAAGAGCTGCCTGTACCCGCATGTAGTGAGACGCCCCCGCTGGAGCCCCCGCCATGCTCCTTCCCCAGGTGGGTACTGGGAGAGATGCTCCTGAGCCAAAGCTGCTTCGGCAGCCTGGCGGGGGAGGGAAAGAAGAGCCAGGGAGGCTCCTCTCCCCCCCCCACCCCGCCTCCCACAGGGCAGGAGGCAGATCTCAGCCGGAGCCCTCAAACTGTGGCTGCTGGGCCCACTGGTGGCGCACGGAGCACCGCAGAGGTACAGCCCCAGGACACAGCACTGCACCCCGCAGTGCCCGCAGCCAGATGGGAGCGGGAGAGCCACCAGCCAGAGCCGCCCCTCTGCCCCACTCTGGTGCAGCCCTGGCCAGCGGCCATTAGAAAGCTGCCCCGGGCAGCCAGCTGTGCCCACTCGCAGAGGAACACCGAGCCGCTCCAGCGCCGGGAGAGGGGGCTGGACGTGTTGTGCTTAACAACTGTGATGCACAAGCAAGGTCCAATGGCCCGGCCTGACTCCGCCCCACCTGCTCCCTTCACTCTGTTTGGCCAGCGCGGGGCGGGGCGGTTCACCACGGCAGGGCTGCCCACGCGCCAGCGAGGCGCAAGCAGCCGGCAGGTTGGCCTCTGTTGGGCCGACTCCGGAGCCAGCAGGGCCCAGCACAACGCCCGGTTCCAGGGAGAGGCAGAGGGTGCCTGCGAGGAAGCTCTTTCTACAGTGTCCACAGAGCCATGCGGGAGGCTTCACAGAGCAGCTCTGACACGTGGCTGCCCTGGAGCAGCAGCAGAGCAGGGGGAAGGAGGCGGCATCTTTTAGCAAGACGTGCAGCCAATGCGATCTAGGGGGCTGAGCACAGAGCCGGACTCAGGAGGCCTGGGGTCTATTCCCAGCTTCACCAGGGCCCTCCCAGCCGTGGCCAAGCCGCTTGTCCTGGCTCAGTTTCCCTCGGAAGGCGGCAGAACAGCTAGTAGCTGCAAGCCCTGAGCGCGAGGCCGAGGGCCGTGAAAGGAAGCTGCCCCGCCTGGCCCCTACCCGGCCCCTGCCCGCTGCCCCTTACCACTTGTGCCCCTGGCAGGCTGTCTCATCCCCGTTGGACCTGTACTCCGCGTTCTTCTTGTTCACGCTGTAGTTGGTGAGGTGCATGAACTTGTTGCCGAGGCTCTTCATGGAGGAGGAATACCTGGGCCGGGGTAGACGATTAGAGAGGGTTAGGCATGGCCACGGGGCTGGCAGCTCCATTCCACGCCCGTTCCCCGGCCAGCCTCCCAGGAACACGCCAACCGGAAGGCGTGCCCACCACCCACGGGCTCCGCACCGGACACCGGAGAGGCCTCAAACACCCACCGCTGTGGTCACGCTGCTGCGCATGGGCAGCCGGCGTCCCCCTCCCGCTATGCCCCGCTGGAGGGCAGCCAGCAAACCGCGAGCGCCGGGTGTATCTGGTGAGCCCCCGCCGCCACCCAGCCCCCCGCCGCTCCCCCGGGCCCTACTTGCAGCTGGCAAAGCGCACTAATCCATCTCTGAACAAGTAGATCCTGAGGGGGTCGTAGCAAGTTACGTAAACATAGATCCTCAGGTCGAACTTGCTCCCGCTGATGAGGTAGGGTTTGTGCAAGTACCTGCAAAGGAGAACGAGGCAGGTGGGCGGGAGCAGCGCCTGCCCTGAGCATCGATGGCACGGAAAAGGCCTGGCCCAGCCCAGTGCTAGCCCGGGGAATCCCGAAGCCTCCTTTAAGTGCTTAGACACAGAGCCTCAGTTGGTAGGCCCAGCCCCCAGAATCGCTGCCCTCCCCGTGCAGCTAGAGGACTGAGCTTTGCCTCATGGAGACCTAGCTGCACCCCTTTCCAGCCTGGGCCCCATCTGGCACCACGCTGCCTTGAAACTAGCCCCGCTGCAGCTGGGGTTCTTGCTCAGGGAGCAGGCAGCCGGCTGTGACTTGCACAAGGCATTTGAGGGTACGGGGCTCAGGGTTCCACACTGCAGAGACACCTCAGACACAGAGCCGCTGCAAACTCCCCCCAGTTGCCCATCAGAAAGGCCCTTTTTCCCAGGGACCCTGCTGGGTGGGCAGCAAGAGGCAGGGTCCCAGGTTGGTTCTCCGGCAGTTTTCTGGAAACCCCCGTCCTGTGAAAAATGCCACAGGGTTGTGTTCTCTTCCTACTCTGGGGCAGAACATTTTGGAAAACCAGGAAGGTTTTTGCTGGAATGACTTTCTGTTTCCCAGCCCGCCCCAGCCCCGCCTCAAGGGGAAGGGTTGCCAGTGAGTGTGCTGGAGGAGGTTCGTTTCAGAGTGGTCTGCCTGCCGCATTCACAGCTTCCCTGGCTGCCATGGAAAGCCACCAGACGTGTTGCACTGAGGGAGAGCCGCCGTTGGAGCGTCTGCCTCACAGACGGTCAGAGGATGGTGTTGGGAGAACTGATTTCAGCGCATGCCACAAATGAGTTCACGCAGAGGACAGTTTCCTCCAAGTATGTTTCTGGAAGAATCGCGACAAAGGGAACCGTGCCCCTGCACCCCTGTTCTCTGACGACAGGGCGGAGGCAGTGACTGAGGGGCAGGACGACACAGCTGCCAATCGTGGCATTAACTCAGCAGGGATAAAGGGGTTCGGAGCTATGTCAAGTATCAGAGGGGGAGCCGTGTTAGTCTGAATCTGCAAAAGCGGCGAGGAGTCCTGTGGCACCTGACGGACTAACTGAAGTGTTGGAGCAGAAGCTTCCGTGGGCAAAGACCCACTTCGTCAGATACATGCATTGAGGAAGCGGGTCTTTGCCCACGGAAGCTTCTGCTCCAACACTTGGGTTAGTCCGTCAGGTGCCACAGGACTCCTCGCCGCTTGAGCTATGTCAGATGCTTGCGTCCCCCGGGGAGCAGCAACCTGCTCCGAAGTTTCTGGCCGCAGCCAGGACGAGAGGGCGGAAGTAGATTCGAATCCGCTGTACTCCTGGGGAAATCTGGCGCCACTGCACACGTGCAGTATTCGCAGCCTTCTCCCGAGCAGCTCTGCAGTTCCGCCCCCGCCCACCAGAGGCTGCTGTGGCACCGGAACAGAGCGCAGCCAGCCGGCCATCCTGCACTGCCAGGGAAGGGGGGTGGGGGGACAGACAGGGCTGCTGGCGGGTCCGACTGGACGAGGGTACGTGGCAATTCATTACCGCGCAGTGACGCTGGCCTGATTCGGCTGCCATGCTGACAAAGCCCCCGTGCAGCGTGCCCCCGGTGCAGAGCGCGCGTTCTGTCCTGCTCGAGGGGCCGACTCACCTCTGCACCAGCAGCGGCCTCCTCTTGGGCAGCTGGCTCCATTTGTGGATGACCTGGATGCCGATGCCTCTGGCAGACGCCGGCTGGGAACACACACAAGGGGCATCAGCGTCTCCAGCTGCAGCGGCCGGCGGGTGAGCCGCTTGGCCCCGCGGGGTTCTTACCGGCTTCACGATCCACTTCTGGCGGCTGCCGCTCTCCTCCCAGGCCTTCCTCAGCAGCTTGATGTCCTGGGGCAGGATGAAGGACTGGGGGAAGAAGTTAAACTCCTTCTTCCCAAAGCGCGTCTGCATCTTGGACAGGTTGCGCCACAGACGGTCCTTCCTCCCGATTTGGAAGGAGCCAGGGAAGTGGTTTAGCTGGGAGAGAGCCAAGCAGCGGCAGTGAGGAGGTGGCCTGGAGTCACACTCCCCGCCCCCCCTCGCTCCTGGTAGGCCCCTTCCCAAAGCTCCCAGCTGTTCTCCTCTCCCCCAGCAGGGAGGGGGCAGGCCGCATCATGTGACTGAGCAATCTGGGGAGGCACGTGACCCTGCAGGTCCCTGCCCCCTATGTCGCCCCGACCTACGGCACCTCTGCAGCCCCAGGTTCAAATCCCAGGTTCAGCCACGAGTCCGAAGTGAGGCTGGAGACTCCCCCACGTGGTCCCCTTGTTCGCCACGTCCCCCCCCATCGTCCCTCTCTGCCCTTTGCCAAGCGCCAGCCACAGGGGCCTCGGAGCACAGCTGTGATGGAGGGAGCTCCTGGTGGCGTTCGCCCCCAGGGCTCACCCTTCCTCTCCCCAGGAGAGCAGCTCCCATCCCTGCAGGAGTCTGGGGATGTGGTCTCCACGTGGCACTGGCAGTGATGGGGGACCCAGGAAGCAGGCGCTGGCCCACACCGAGCCCCAGCGCTCTCCTACCTTCTGATGCTCCTTGATGGCGCGGAAGCCAGGGGACTTCATGTGATGGCCCCAGCAGCCCAACCAGTCGCTGTTCTCTGAAGAGGAGGAGGAGACAGGGCCAAGCTCTCCACCAGCCCAGATTCCACTTCAACCAGGGTACTCGACCGCTCCCCCTCCTCACCTGAGGGCCAGGCGCGAGGGGCCGGGACGCTGCAGCAGGACCCAGACACGCTACTGACACCTCCGGCTTCAACAAGCCAACCACGCTGACTAGGCCCCGGCTTTGCTGGGGGGCTGCTTTCCCTGGGAAGCTACCGTGGGTGCAGAGCAGACTGCACCTCCCATCTTCAAAGCACCCCCCCGCACTGCTGAATTCCCTGCCCCCGCAGCCCGGGGAGGCAGACCAGTGGGGAAACTGAGGCAAGGGGTCAGTGTCCTGCCCAAAGCTAACGGGAAGCAGTGGGAGAATAGAGGGTTTCTTAGTTCCTGATCCTCTGTACTATAGCGCCTCTTTGCGTGCATGTCGCTCTACTCCCTGCGGCTGGGGAGGCGCCCAGGCACAAGTCCCCATGGCTAGACGGGTCAAGGCCAGCAGGACCCATAGGGGACAGAGGGCCTGAATGAGCTAAGGTGGCTTCCCTCCTCCCTGCCATCTCAGACCTGCCCAGCTCCTCGACTGTACAACCTGCAGCCAGCAGTGCACCGGGCTCGTGAACTACAGCTGGACATGCCTGCGCCCCCTGCCCGGCGACCCACGCAGCTTTCACTGATGCAGTAGCGGCGGCTACAGGAAGGCTCTGTACAAGCAGCACTGATGCTCCCTGGCTAGCACAGCCCCCCCCCCACGTTACCTGCACCCCTCAGCCCCCACCCAGCCTGGCAGGTCAAGCAGGAACAGCGGGCGATGCCAATCCCTGGCCAGCCCATCACACGTTCCACTGCCACCCTGCACGACTCACGTCCCCAGCAGCCAACAGGCCCAACCACCCCGGGGGCCACGGGCGGAGACGGGGGCAAGACACCCTCCCCTGCCGGCTGGGAGGCGTGCCAGGCCCGGGGGAGCTGGGCACGGCCCCGCAGGCCACTCACTCTTGCTGACTTTGAAGTGGGACCTGCCGATGGTTTGCTTCACGATGTTGGGGGTGACGGTGCTCATCTTCCAGCGCAGCAACTTCCGCTGCTCCCACGGGAGCTTCTCCACTGGCAGGGGAGGGGCGGTGGCCGTGTCAGGGAAGAGGAAACCAGGAGCTAACCTTGCCGCAGCCCCCTTTCCCAGATCCCTTCCCAAGCCCGGGGCCGCTGAGGGTCAGTGCAGGAGGCAAGGGGAAGGAGCGCGCCGGACGCAGCTCAGACAGGCCAAGCGATCCCTGAGACGGGCGGGCAGGCACTAGCTAAAGGAAACAGACCAACCCACCTAGAGACGGGGACCCGTGTGGCCCAGTGCCCTCGGTGCCCCACACGGGGAAGGCTGCAGACATGTTCTCACGCCCACTACCGTGCATGGAACCTTCTGCGCAGGCACCGGCTGCCCATCACCCCGGAGCACTCCCCACTGCTATGCCAACCCCGGTCCCCCCGCGGGCCACAGCAGCCAGCTGTCCGGCTCAGCTGCCTCGAAGCCAGAAACATCAGCTGGGCAGAGCCAAGCACGAGCCCCGCAAGGAGAGCGCCGCGTTCCTGGCACCGGCTCGGGATCAGCTGCTGCCCTCTCCTCCCCCACAGATGTTCTAGCCCCTGGGGTTTTTTTAGTCCTGGGTAACCAGTCGCCTCGGGAGCTCCAGGGGCTCTTTGTTCACGGCGGGGGGTGGGGGGGTGCTCATTTGTGGGTTACTTGTTCTTTTAGCACAGGATGAGAAGGGAGGGCCCAGCTGGCATACTTCAGAGTATCACTGCTCCACCAATCATGCCAGCCCCCCACCGCTATGCCCGGTTCCTCCCACCCTGCCGGTCCCTGGCCCCTGCCTGCTCCAGCACTTGGAGCGGGGCTCACCCCCAGCTCACCTCTCTCGTCCCGGGTACTGAAGTAGAGGGTTGGAGGCATATTAGGGAACAAACTGCATACGAGAGGGGGTTTGAGGATCCGCTCCGGGGCCTCAAGCGGCTGGGCCAGACACGCGATACAATTCCTGGAAGAACAAGGGAGGGCGGGTGGGGAGACCGGGCTGGGCAGGACATGAGACAAGGCCCTGACCACAGGGCCAGAGAATCCTAGAAGTGGAAGGGACCTTGCGAGGCCATCGAGTCCAGTCCCCTGCCCTCATGGCAGGACCAAGCACCATCTAGATCATCCCTGACAGGCGTCTGTCCAACCTGCTCTTAAATATCTCCACGGATGAAGATTCCACAATCATCCCCCCCCCCCCCCCCAGGCAATTTATCCCAGTGTTTAACCACCTGACAGGCAGGAAGCTTTTTCTCATGCACAACCTCCTTTGCTGCAGTTTCAGCCCATTGCTTCTTGTCCTGTCCTCAGAGGCCAAGGAGAACAATTTTTCTCCCTCCTCCTTGGAACACCCTTTTAGATACTTGAAAACCGCTCTCATGTCCCCGCTCAGTCTGCTCTTTTCCAAACTAAACAAGCCCAATTCTTTCAGTCTTCCCTCCAAGCTCATGTTCTCTAGACCTTTCATCATTCTTGTTGCTCTTCTCTGGACCCTCTCCAATTTCTCCACATCTTTCCTGAAATGTGGTGTCCAGAACTGGACACAACACTGCAACGGAGGCCTCATCGGTGCAGAGTAGAGCAGAAGAATGACTTCCCATGTCTTGCTCACAGCACTCCTGTTCATGCAGCCCAGAGTCATGTTGGCTTTTTTTGCAACAGTGCCACACTGCTGACTCATCTTTAGCTTGTGGGCCACTCTGACCCCTAGATCCCTTTCGGCAGGACTCCTGCCTAGACAGTCGCTTCCCCTTCTGTGTGTGAGACACGGATTGTTCCTTCCTAAGTGGAGCACTTTGCATTTGTCCTCACAGAACTTCATCCTGTTTACCTCAGACCATTTCTCCAGTTTGTCCAGATCATTTTGAATGATGTCCTTAACCTCCAAAGCACTCACAACCCCTCCCAGCTTGGGACCAGCTGCAAACTTCATAATCGTCCTCTCTATGCCAATAGCTAAATTGTTGATGAAGATATTGAAGAGAACCGGTCCCAGAACAGACCCCTGCAGAACCCCACTTGTGGTGCCCTCCCAGCAGGATTGTGAACTGCTGATAACTACTCTCTGGGAACGGTTATCCAGCCAGTTAGGCATCCACCTTATAGTAGCCCCATCTAGGTTGCATTTTGTTAGTTTATTGATCAGAAAATCATGCAAGACCGTGTCAAATGCCCTACTCAACTCTAGGTATCCCATGTCCGCCGCTTCTCCCTTAGCCACAAGACTTGCTATCCTAGCAAAGAAGGATCAAAGAGAAACAGGCACCCTGCTCACCCAGCAGCCTCCGGGAAGCCAAACCCCAGTAGAGCTCCCCAGCAGCCCTCTTCAGTACCAGCTCCCCTGGGACTCGGTGACGTGCCAGGAAGGATTTCTGGCCTGTGGCCAGTCACGACAGGCTGTGCAGAGCAGTTTCGGGCTGGCTGATCACCCCACTGTCCCGCCTGGGAGGAGAAGCTAGGCCCAGAGTGATCTGCAGCTCACCCCTTACAGCTGCCAGCATGGGACCAAGCTGCCCCCCCATCAGCCCGTTGCCTCTTGTCACTGCCCACAGCTCTAGCAGCATCCCTGAGCTCACCCCTCAGGCTGCATGTCTGGGGCAGGCACCCACCACACAGCCCGGCGGGGGCCAGGTTAGCCGCACAACAGGAGCACGGTCGGAGCAAGCGCCTGTCTCCATGGGCTAGTCACTCCCTGCTGCAGGAGCCAAGTGGCCACACAGGGCCAGGTGGGCGGCTGCTTTGGGGTATTCTGACCACAGGCGCCAGGACCAGGGCTGGAAGTGGTTTGCCGTCTGGTTCAGCGGCTCTCCAACCCCCCCCTCCCCGCTACACCCGTCACTCCAGCCCCCGGCTCAGGCTGGAAAGTGGACCAAGATGCCCTCAACTCCTTTGCCAGATGTCAGGCACTGGGAGAGCCGTGGCTAAGCCCAGCGGGGGCATGTCCACAGGGGTAACAGAGGGACGCGGGCAAGGTGCAGGCTCGTGCTTCACCTTGTAGGTGGCCCCTCTCGTTACAGACCAGGCCGTACGGGGACACCGCGCCCTCAGCGCTCAGCAGCTGGTTTTGATTTGCAAGCCAGTCACAACACTCTCTGGATCCTCACCCCAAACGGCTCCTCTCTGCCCAGGGGCCGACTGCCTGCCTGAGGCTGTGGGCCCCACTGAGCGCCACTCACCTGGAAATAAGGGCCACGGAGCCGTTGGGCGACAGGCCTGTGACGGAGGAGCTGTCCGACTCGCCTGCGGGAGGGAGGAGAGGAGACAGTGAGACGAGGCCCGGGGGCTCCGGGGATACTGGAGATGAGGGAAAACAAAGGGCCACCGAGGCTCTCCCCAGCGAGGGCAGGAACCCGGCCAGGTGGGAGCCCAACGCTCCCTGCCCGCTGGCTCCCGGCCCTGCGCACAGCCAGCCACAGACGAGCTCCAACTCCCAAAGACCAGGCCAAGCATTCCCCAGGAGCCGCAGAGCATGGCCTGGCCCTGCACGGCCGACACTAGCCCCCGCGCCCATCGGCATAGCCACACGCACCCTCTTCCTCCTCCTCGTCCTGGCTGCAGCCATCTTCCAAGCCGTCCGGGAGCTCCTCTTCTGCGTCAGCCTCAGGCTCCCCGGGGTCCAGCAGGGGCAGGGTGACGGCCGCACTGGAACCCAAGGAATTCAGGGAAGGGTCAAGTCCACCCAGGCAGCCCCACACGAGGGTGGTCCCTGGCCCAGCAGCCCTGGAGCAGGGTCTCCGTCATGCCGGGCTGAGGTATCTGACGCCACGGCAGGGGAGGCGAGCGCGCGACACCCGGGGGTTTCCAGCTGCCTGGCTCTCAGCTACAGCTACTCCCAGGCTCAGACTTCTGGAGGGGAGGAGCGGCAGGCGGGGCAGAGCGCCGACAGCCCCTGGGGAGCCCTGGGGCTGATACCCAGGCATGCGGGAGGGCAACAGGCTGTTAGACCCTGCTCTGCGTGACCCACGGGGGTCCCGCTCGCCAACTGCACCCCGACACCCGGCACGCAGGGGGAGACACTGGGATTATTTACTGCCCTTCACACGGGCTCCAGCGCGCTGGGGATCCAATTCGATTGCCCCTCCACCCCGCAGCCATTCGAATCCCTCCCCGCTCCACTGGCCACTCTCTGGGTAGACCTCGGCTGCAGGCTCCACTGCCCCTGCCCGCCATGTCACCTCCGCGCTCACATCGGGCCAGAGGCCTCAGCTCTGAGGATACAAGCCCGGGAGCGCAACGGCTGCGTCTCCAAGGGGCTGTTTGCGGAGGGACGGCCGAGCGCTGCCCCTGAGACGCGGCTCCATCGTCAGACTCGCTGTGCGGCGCCCGAGAAGCTGAGCAAAGCGCTGCAGAAGCCCCTGGGACCAAGGCAGGCAAAAGGCCCTGCCTGCTGAGAGCCTCCTGTGCATGCGGGAAGCAGAGCGAGCTGGCAGACGTGCTGGGCAATTCCAGGCAGTGCCCCGGGGAAGCCGTGAAGGGAGCGAGGTCCCTTTGATCTGGGATTTCATCAGGACACTGCCAGGCCTTGCCAGCTCACCTGTCCTTCCTCGCTCCGCTGCCCTCCTGCAGAGACAGCCCTCAGCAGCACCGGGCATGGCCCTGTCCTTTCTGCAGGTCCCTTAACCTGCACCCAGGAGCCGACCTGACCAGCACCCTCCGCACCAAAGGGCTAGTTCGTTCAGGTCGGAGCTTCCCCCTCACCGGGGCAGTAATACCGGCTTCGTGCTCATTCAGTGACAGCCGGGGAAACCGAGGCACGGGGTAGTGAAGGGACTTGCTCTAAGGTACGCTGGGAGCAGGGGGCAGACCCAGGCATGCTGGCCGACGCCCTGGCTGGGGCACACGATTCCACGGCCCGTGCAGCACCGCTCCCAGGTACTCTCCTGCCTTCGCAAATATCACTTCCCGTAAGCGGCCACACGCCCGAGGGACTCAGTTCTCAGTAGGGTTGCCAGGTGTCCAGTTTTCACCCGGACTGTCTGTTATTTGGATCCCCGGTCCAATAAAAAACCCAGAAAATACCGAACATGGGAAATGTCTGGTATTGCCTGTTTCCCTCGGACGGAAGCCTGGAGGGGACAACTTTCCCCTGCTGTGCTGGCAGGGGCAGGGGAGTGAGGCGCGCGGGGCCATTTAAAGGAGCCGCAGCGCCCTTTTTTGGTTTGTTTGTTTTTGCTCAACAACTTTGATCTCCCCCCTTTGTTTTTCCTCAATAGAATTTTTTACTGGTGTTTTTTTTTTTGGGGGGGGGGGGGGGAGTGTTCAGTATTTTTTGTTAAATCATCTGGCAACCCTAGTTCTCAGGGCGCCTGCGAGAAGCGTGGTGGGGCGCCCACGAGGGGGCACGAAGGGCTTTTACCCGTGTACTCACTCTGGGTCCCGCGGGGGAGCAGCCTGCGCCCACGCCGGGTCCTTGCCCAGCTGGATGGTGGACATCTGGGCTGCCACCGCGGAGACGTCGGCATGGCGGGCAGGCTCAGGTCTCCCTGCCTGGTCCCCGCCGCTCAGGGCCAGGAAGTTGACGGTCCGGCAGGGGGCGCTGGGGCCCGATGCGTCGGAGCTGGAGGCTAAGAGGCGGACGCTGATTCGCTTGGTGCAGACAACGGCCCCGTCGGGGCCCGCAAGGCTCAGTTCGCTGTGCAGGCACCGGTTCCCCAGCTCCAGGTTCAAGGGGGCGACCGTTTCTTTTGGGCTCAGCTGTGCGAGGAGCTGCTGTCTCCAGCGCCCGCTCCTGCGGAAGAGGTTGTACTGGAAGCCCGTGTTCATAAGGCAGGAGCTCTCAATTCTGCGGCCGAAGTCACTGCAGCTGTTAACCTTCCCGCTCAGCCTTCTCACGGCTTCCGTGAGCCGGATCTCTCGCTCCCTGGCTCTTAAACTCTGCCCCCGGGTCTCGCTGTCCTGCCACAAGGGGCGCTCGGCTTGGAGGGGCTGCACCGGAGACAGGAGAGGTCTGGGGGTGGCTTGCTCCACTTTATGGCCTTTGCCTTTCCCAGACCTGTTCTCCAGACTGGTGGGGGAGCCATCCCCGGTCCCCCCACAATGGGACCAAGATATAGCGGGCGAGCGCGAGATGCTCTTCAGTTTCCTGCTCTCCGGGAGCTGCAGCGAAGGCACTTTGGCGCTGTGCGGCCGCAGGAAGGAGTTCTTGTTCAGCACTGGCTTGTACGGGCTGGCGGCATGTTTCCCTGAGCCGAGAGGAGAGCTCTTCCCCCCTTCTCCGCTGGGCCGGGGCAAGGGCTCCACCGCCGAGGAGGCCATGCTGCAGTCAGAGGTGGAGGTGCAGCCCTGGAGCCTGCTGGCCGGGAACGGAGGCTGCTGGCCCTCCGGAGCGCTGGACCGGAGGCAGATGGACTCAAGGCGCTGGTAGGGCTTGTGCCTGAAGTACGCACGCCGATAGAGCAGCGGGCTCCCAGCGGGCTCCAGGAAGGGCTGGGGCGGACTGGGGCGCGCTGCCTCACTGAGGCATCCCGGCGCCGGGTACCAGAAACAGGAGCACTGGGGCGAGATCCCGGAGAGCACGGGCCTGTGCTCCTGGAACGGACTCACATGCTTTCTGCCCAGCTTCCAGAGGGGCTTCACCTGCTGCTGAGCAAGGAGCCAGGCCCTGCTCCCAGGGGGCCTCCCCGCAGCTGGCCCGGGGAGCTGGAAGTCACTTCGCTGTGGGAGGCCAAGGCTATAGTGCTCCGGGCCTGCAGAGGCCATGGAGAGCCATAGCACAGCGAGCAAGGGCTGACTCAGAACCGGGGCGCAGGCAGCATCCCCAGCCTCCTCCTCGGGGTCCTGTCAGCCTGCAACAAGGACACAGTAAGCGAAAGCCGTCAGCTGCTTCCTGCCCCGCGCGCGCTTCCATCCCAGGCCAGGGGACCAGTGTGCTCAATGGACAGCGATGCAGCATTAGAGGGGACGGGCAGGGGGCCCCCGCCTTCCTGGTGCCTACACCAGCCCTCCCTGCCTGCGGCCCCTCGGCACGGGCATCCCAGCGAGATGCGACTGGCTCCGCTGGGGGCGGGTGCGCGGATGAAAGGTGGCGGCGGAAGCTTAGCGGGAAGATGGGGACGTTCCTGGTGGCAGTTTACAAAGCCAATGCCCAAGAGCGAGTGACCATCCAAAGCAGCATTTCGGTCCCCAGCCAGGCGGAGCTTAAACCCACCAGCGGGCCCTGATCTTCACCTCTGACGCCCAAACCAGGCTCGCTCACCTCTTGCTCTGCGCCACTGGGACGCAGGCTACGGCAGCCCACGGGGGCAGAGCCAGAGAGCTCCAGCTGAAAGAGGGGAACTCGGTCTGCTTTGGGGGCTCACACACTCGGGGCTGCTTACAAAGTAGGTAGGGAGTTAACCTGTTGGAGTCAGGTGATGGGGGGGGAGAAGGGGAGGGATCTCAGGAAGCTAAAACACTAGCTGGGCAAGTCAGTGTCACCCTCAGCGCCCTCTCTAAGCCAGCGTGAGGAAAGTGCCCAGGGAGAGAGGCTGATCACAGGCCCCTTCCACAGAACCGGTGTCCAGCCTCTGGGCTACCCTGCAACGGAAGAGCCTGCCACCCGCCCATCTGGAGAGGATGGCAACGTCAGAACACGTGATTTCTGAAGCCTCGGCTGCACACCGATCACAGGCTGAGCAGTGACTGCTCCCCACGCTGCTCCGCGCTCTGCCAGCCCCACGGGGCCTGCACCCGTCGGACCCAGGCGGACAGGGCGATTCACAAGTTCCACTGCTCAGGCTGGCCCCACACAAACCCACGCACCCTGCAGCCCTGCCCAGGGCAGAGGCGAAGATGCAGGGCAGGAGGCGGCAGGCAGAGCATCTGTGCTTAGTTCTGAGCTCTCTGGACTGGACACAGAGCCAAAGGACAAGCTGGTCTCCCGAAAAAGCGGATGGTGCAGGGAACAGCTCGGGGAGGCCTTAGGAACAGCTCTGCCCACCCCAAAGCCTGGACGTTCCTAGCCATGGCCGGGGAGCAGCCCCTTTCCACAGTGACTGCCAGTCACAGAACAACGGCGCCGCTTGCCAAAGAGTGCAGGCACCTCACACCCGAGCCTGGGGTCCCCTGCTGCCAGCCCCCGTCCAACACCGTCAGGTTCAGCACTCGCCCCCAGGCTGCAGAGCCCAGCCCTGCCCGTAAAGAGCTAGCCCCGGAGCTGTGATCCCACGGCAAGCCCCACCCTGCAGAGAAAAAGAGCGTGCTCCGACGGCTCAAGCCTGCTCTCCATTAGGCAGTAAGGTCACTCGAAGGATGGCAGCCGGGCTTGGGGACATTAAGACGTGTGCGAGGAGTCGGCTATCCCTCGATCCTGGCATCAACCCCGCTGCAGCTCTGCACCACAAGCGCCAAGAGCAGCGTGGGCTTGACTGAGGCAGCCTGTCAGCCACCCGCTAAAAGCGGACTTGGGGAGGGGGAGCGTTGCACGCAGCTGACGGCGTTAGCCGGACGCACCGCTTACCCGGGATGGTTTTGTCAATGCTACATTCCTAGTCGGGGAGTGGAAAATCCTCACTCCCCCGAGCACCACAGCGAGGCCAGCCCGAGTCCACAGGCAGACAGCACTATGAGGGCAGAAAAAGTCTTCCATCGATCTATGTGGGGAGGTGGGTTACCTACCCCAACACGAGACCCCTTCCCAGTGGGCTAGGCAGTGTCTACGCCAAAGCCCTGCATCACCGCAGCTGTGCCGCTACCGCGCTTTCACGGAGACAAGCCTCCGAAAGCAGCGTGTCTGGCGGTGCAGCAAGCACGCTCCCAGCCGGGCAGACACGCTAAGGACAGTGTCCGGCAAACCCACCGAGGAGCACTGTCTGGGCTGTGCTTAGTTCCCACCGGCACAAGGATTTAGAAGCAGGACCCCGCTGGACTCTCCCCTTGCGCGTGGTTATCCGTGCTGCTCTCCCCGCTCTGGGAGCTGCCACGCACAGCGCGCTGGGGCCGTCCTGTGGGGGCGTGCCGGATGCTACCAGGGAGCAGGCTCTGCCCCCCACCACACGCACCCCTGTGAGGAGCTGCAAGCAGGCAGCATGGTACATGGCAGCAGCTCCCCCCAGTTGAACAAGGCGCGCGCTCCCCAGGGTTCGCGGCATCACGTCACACCCTCCCCCGCAAAACTGGGCCGAGCCCCAGCACAGACGCACCCTCCTCCACTCCAGGGTCCCAAGGCCTCGTGGCCGCATGGACCCGGCGATAACGCAGGCCAGCAGAACGGCGCAGAGCTGCTGCCGGCAGAGACTCGAGCCGGGGGCACAGCAGGACGCTGCGCAGCACTGGGTTACCTAGCCTGCACCCAGTAACCAGGGATGTGGCTAACCCGTTTCACGCCGGATTTATCGAAGGTTAACCGACTAAGCGGGATCCCAGGCAGGGGACTGCTCCAGCTGCCGGGGGCTGGCTGCCGGCTCCACGTCCTAGCCACCATTCGCGGGAGCCTGGTGAGGCTGCTGCGGGCGGGGGCGGATTTGTTTTGAATGAGGAAGCCCGTACCCAAGGTGTCCAGCTGCTGACGAGTTCTCTGAGAGCTGGTGCCTCTGTCCTGTGCTCTGCTCTGCTGGTGGCTCTGGAGTCTGCAGCTGTTCCTGTCCCCAGCCATCACGCCCGGCGAGCCGAGGCTGGCAGGACCCTGGGAATACCAGCCCCCTCAGGACTGGGGCTTGCACACATCATCTGTGTCCACCCGGACAACACCATGATTGGAACCATCACAGGTAACAGCCAGGCCTGGCCTGGGCACCCGCCTCTGCCACGTGCTGGCGGCCCGCAGCCCTTGGCTTGCTCCTGGGCACAGGGGCCCGCGAAGCATGCCGGGGAGCTGGATGGGTAAATAGGCTGCCAGGTGACAGCTCCAGGCACTCAGCAGGTCGCTGATTCAGAGGGCGTCAGCTGGGCTGGTGATGGAAAGTGCCTGCCCCCTTCATCCTCTCGCTGTCCCCGGGCCCTGCTGAGGCTAGGGGCTGTGCACGCCCCTGGATGGACCCCTCTGATGGACACGTACCACTGGTGGGGCGCAGCACCTGTTGCGGCTGCACAGCCGGTTCCTCTGGGCTGCTCAACGCTGCAAGACCCAGGGTACAAATCCTGCCAAGGACGTTTGCAGGCAACTTCCTGCGGGAGGAGAAGCTGCAAGGGCACTTAGCATCATGCCCGCTTCTCCTCCAGATCTCAATGCCCCCTGCGAAGATGGACGGTAACAGGCTGCAGGGGAGGCTAATTGCCTTGCCTCTCACTAAGCCCCGGGAGCTGAGAGCACCCCAGGGACAGGGAGGGACAAAGGTAAGAAGCCAGGCACCAAGTGGAAGGCGGCAGCAGACGCTGGCCATGGGGGAACCAGCCCTTGCTGCCTTGGCTCACTGCTTAGTGCTAAATGAAGCCTCTGGGGGAGGTGCCTCAGAACACAAAGCAAGCGTTAATTAGACAAATGGCCCGCACGGGAGACAAGCCCAGCCACACTCGGGTGGGAGGGAAGGAAGGGGGGGTTGAGTGGGAGGGCACTGCACAGACTCAGGGGCTCTGGAATCTAGCCTTGGGTCGCCTCTGCCAGCCACATGCTGCATTATTCAGACGCGCTGGGGGTGTCGAGGGCTCGGAAGCCTGGACCCAAGGTCTGCCTGTGTTATGACCAGCTCGGTGCAGTACTGAAGGGAGAAGCCGCTGCCAGCACCACGCTGGAAGCAGCAGGCAGACGCTTCACCGGGCAGGCTGTGTGCTGGGAACCAGGAGAGAAACAGCAGTGACTGGGAGCCAGTCCATACTGCCCAAGGTGGGAAAAGCAAGACGCTGTAGCTGTCTGCGACCCCTGCCCCGCACCTGACAGCAGCTCCCTCTCTGGCTGCTTCACCGTGACCCGGGCTGGGATCAGACACGTGGGCAGAAACACTCACGCACCCAGAGCTATCCCATCCGAGAGGGGCAATCAGCTGCCCCCCAAAGGCCCTGGAGCAACGACCCACAAGCACGCCATCTAGCTCTGGGGGTCACATTTCACTGAGGATCCTGTCACGCTACTGGATTTTAAGGGGAGCAGCCAGGTCACTGCTGAACCCATGGGGGGGGGGGGTCTTTGCCCCAAAGTCTATACAAAAGGGGCCATGTGAGGTGTCACATGAAAGCTTCTGTTCTACTGATTCTGTATGTGCTAGTCATTTACTTGTATAATGTCTGTATGGGGAGTTATAAACACGTACTGTGTGTGGACGCTGGAGGGTTCTCTGTCTGCGGCTGAGCAACGGGCAAAGACCAGTCAGCCAGTGGCTATGCTAATTAGCAGATCTCGACGTGCCAGAGACACACCTGAGGAATGTCTGGAGACCTGCAAGCCAGCCAGGATAATGGTTGCTGACTTGGGACACAAGGACAGGTCAATGGACCATGTGACCTACAGTGACCTGCTCTGGTCAGGAAGATGCCAAGAGCGGTATATAAGTGCCATGTGGCACCCTCCATCTTGGGCTTCAACTCAGCTCCTGATCCCAGATGCCGCCTTGCAGGGAACCACAAGCCGGAAAGAACTGTGGACCCATCCTGACACAGGATGTAACCAGAGACTTTTAAGACAGCAGTTTGTAACATCTCTGCTAAGAGCCTGCATCGAGAACTTGGGAGATTCGATGCATGTAATGTATTATCCTTTAACAACCTTACTCTCATGCTTTTTTTTCTTTTAGTAATAAACCTTTAGATTGTAGATTCTAAAGCATTGGCTCAGCGTGATCTTGTGGGTAAGATCCAGAGTGTAAATTGACCTGGGATCTGTGGCTGGTTTCTTGGGACTGGAAGAACCTGTTTGAGGAAGGTGAGATTGGGTTCTATAACCCCTCACCTGTGTGTTAGGCCTGGGGCTGATTGGGACACAGGAAGAGCTGGGGTGCCAGAGGGGTTTTGCTCATGAGGCTTCTGGCCGGCCACATTGGCAGCTGAAGTGCTCGGGGTGACTGGTTTGTGGCCTATTTGGGAAGGTCTCCAGTCTGGGGCCGCGTTTGAGCAATTTACCCTGGGTGGACGCCCTCAGCTGTGCCCAGACCCAGCCCGGTCAGTCACAGATCCTGACAAACTGGCAGAGTTCAAGGAACACAAATAATCAGGGGGCTGCAGGGACCAATCTGTGAGGAGCAGAATCAGTTTAATCTCAGCAAAGCAACAACCGCAGATGGGTGGCACCTTAAAAGCTGACACATTGCTTAGGGCATTAGCTTTCATGGGCCACAGCTTACTTGGTCAGATGTGGCTGAAGTAGGGGCGTGAAAGTTAATAGGTAACCTGTGGGGGTGACGTAGCTCCCCACCTGCTGTGGGCAAGGGGGCTGATCCAGCTCCGCAGGGGGCCCACCACGGACAGGGGCTGCTCCAGCATCCAGAGCAGCCTCTGTCCACGGAAAGCCCAGGTGCCCTGCAGGCAGGAGCGACTCTGGCGGGGGGTGGGAGCTGGCAGCAATCCCAGCCCTAGCACAGGGCTGGAGGCGAGAGTCCTATGGGCTGAAGCGGTCCCTGTCCAGATCCTGCTTAGTTGGCCAACAGGTTAAATGTTAGGTTAACCTACTGGTTAACTGATTAACCTGGATTGTGTATCCCTAGGTTGAAGGCCCATAAACAATGGCTCCAGCCAAGGAAAGCTCACACCCAATAACTGTGCTCGTCTCGGAGGTGCCACGGGACCCCGCACTGGTTTCGCTGAGACAGACTAACGGCTCCGCTCTGAAGCCGCGAGACCAAGAGCCCCGCTGACGCCTGCAGGTACGAACGCCAAGGGGAGGGGAAGTGTTGGACAGAACTGCCAGGTAACAATGGCGGGGACGGGGACAGGCGGGCACTTCTCCCGCATTATCTGCCCATTTGACAGTTACCGTCCTACCTGCTTGCACCTTGTCACACTTGGGCGGGAGGCTCCCGTGGGCAGGGACTGACTCTGCAGCAGTTTCTGCCGCAGCCCGCAGAGCATAGGAGCCAGTGCGATACAAATCGCTCAGTCTGGCACGGAGGGCACAAGCAGGACAGGTCAGATTGAAGGGAAAGGAAGAAGGCTGAGGTGCTGCTGCTGCAATGTCGGGAGCAAGCTCCCAATCAGCCCGCTCACATGCTGGATGATCTAACAGGGCTACTACGAGTCACGGCCAGGCTGGCAGCGGAGAGCAGCACAGCACGCCCCTTGTCCCTGGGCTGAGTCACCAGGTCACAGGAAAGCTGCCCAGCAAGGCTCCTCCACCTCAGGCGACTGAGAAGAGGCGGCCAAGTGCTGCTCTGAGGCTCTCCCTAAACTCGCGGGCTCAGGGGCTGCGGGGGCTGGGGCTGGGGAAGAGCTCAGAGCACGGCGTCTATCCCGCAGGGGCCTATGCAGCACGCCCCCTTACTAGGCTTCACACTTACTGGAGGCACGGATTTAAAGGCCAGAAGGGAACACGTGGTCACCCAGTCTGCCCTGCAAACACAGGCCATTGGCCACTCCCAGCAGTTCCTGCAGCAGCCCAGCAACATGGGCTCTGGCCACTCCAGCGTTAGAGCCCCACACAGAACGCCCACAATGTCCCTCGAGGTGGCTGTGCCAAGGCCTGATTCAGCGTCCTGTCAGATTCCTTCCCAGGATGCAGCTGGACGGTTCCCTGTTCATTTTCTCCCCCACCCCGTATCGCTCAGCAGGCTGGAAAGATCGGTGGGGACAAGAGCCCATGCTAGCATAGCCCCCTAGCACGCACACAGCCTGCCCCACACCAGGGGGCTTCTGGCAGTGTGCTACTACCACCTCCCTGAACCACTGCACTGCAGGGACAGACGCTTTGTGGAGATCACGGTGGCCACATGGAGGTTTTACCGGCAGAGCCTTCTGAGTCAGAGAGGTGGTTTCTCACACCCTGACCAATGCAGCCACACCTACTCCACAGCTAGGTCTACGCTACCTGCGTCAGGTCAGCTTACAGCCACCCCAATAATTCCTGCCGTGGCTGATGCCCACCCTGACCTCCTGCCAGTGGAGCACATCCGCAGCAGGACCGCTTCCACTGACCGAAAAGGGGCACTGTGGGGGGCTGAGAGCGAGGGCGCTCAGCTCCATGCAGCTCACCTCCCTGCTCCCAGCTGGCAGAAGGGGCAGCTGCCCAGGGCTCCTCACCTGCAGCAAGGAGACACGCACCTGCAGTCCCGTGCGGCTGGGCTCCCAGAGGGGGAAGCAGCCATGGGCAGGAGCAGGGGTGGAGGCCCAACTCGGAGTGGAGCCCAGGCAGCAGCCTGGCTTGAGAGCCTGGAACTGGCTTTCTTGCCCATTTCATGGCTTCTCTAGCAGAACCGTGAAATTAACAAGACGTCCAACAGCCAAAGTAAGACAGCGTCATCCTAAACACACCCACAGGAGCCCTACTCCTCCCCTTGATGTAAGCATAATCTCTAAGAAAGCGGAAAGCAGACCCAGAGGCTCCCGCCCCCAGCCCGGTGTGGGGGCTGTGGCTGCCACTGGCTCCCAACCCCTGGTGGAGTAGCCCTTGCCTGCGGGGCACCTAGGCCTGTGGCAGACGAAGGCTGATCTGAACCCTGTCCGTGGTGGACGCCCTGCAGGGCTGGAGCAGCCCCTATTCCAGCCCCCATCAGTTATGGGTCAACCACCCACATCCCCAGGCAAAACGATGAACCGGTTAAACGATCACACTCAGCAGGTTAACCGTTTTATAAGAGGGCTCAAAAAAGAGCCAGATCAATTCATGGAGGTTGGGTCCATCAATGGCTATTAGCCGGGCTGGGCAGGGGTGGAGTGCCTGGCCTCTGTTGGTCAGGGGCTCGGAATGGGCCACAGGGGAGGGGTCACGTGAGGATTCCCTGTTCTGTTCACTCCCTCTGGGGCATCTGGCCCTGGCCACTGTGGGCCGACAGGACACTGGGCTAGAAGGACCATGGATAATATGACCCAGCCTGGCTGCTCTGACGTGCTTACATGCTGCTGCCCGTCCTGACTGGGTGCTGCTGGCAGCGCTAGGGGTGGGATAACCACTGAGCACACTGGTCGCCCTTCTGCTTCCCAGTAACACCCCGACTGCCCACGTGCAGGGCAACGATACCGGGCACCCCCAGCTGGGCATGTGGGAGCCTGGAGTCACGGGGCAGGTCCGGGGGGGGGGCGAGGCAGACACGGGGCAGGTCCGGGGGGAGGCGGGCGAGGCAGACACGGGCAGGTCCCTGGGGGGGGGGCAGGTCCCGGGGGGGGAGCGAGGCAGACACGGGGCAGGTCCCGGGGGGGGGGGCGAGGCAGACACGGGCAGGTCCCGGGGGGGGGGGGGGCGAGGCAGACACGGGGCAGGTCCCGGGGGGGGGCAGGTCCCGGGGGGGGGCGAGGCAGACAGGGGGCAGGTCCCGGGGGGGGGGGCAGGTCCCGGGGGGGGGGGCGAGGCAGACACGGGGCAGGTCCCGGGGGGGGGCAGGTCCCGGGGGGGGGGGCGAGGCAGACAGGGGCCAGGTCCCGGGGGGGGGGCAGGTCCCGGGGGGGGGGCGAGGCAGACACGGGGCAGGTCCCGGAGGGGGGGCAGGTCCCGGGGGGGGGCAGTCCCGGGGGGGTGCTCGGGGGCCCGCCGCGGGGGGGGGTAGGCAGGGAACCCTGGGGCGGGTACAGTCTTGGAGGGGGCTGAAGCCGGACACGTGGGGAGAGGGGCGCTCGGACTCACCGGCTCGGCGGGGCGGGCGGCCCGGGCCCCTCCCGGCTTCTTCCTGCCGCCCCGGGCTCCCCGCGCGCCGGGCGCCGAACCGCCCGCCGTTACCATAGAGATCCGGGGCGGGGCCGGAACACCACGCGCTCCCGTCGCCGAGACTACAGCTCCCAGCGTGCCCCGCGCCCAAACTACAGCTCCCAGCGTGCCCCGCGCCCAAACTACAGCTCCCAGCGTGCCCCGCGCCATGAGACACACTGCTCCCAGCGTGCCCCGCCCCCGTCGAGCCAGGGCTACTGTGGGCCCGCCGGCAGCGTCGGGCTGCTGAGTCTGGGGAAGAGCAGCCTGGCAAGGGGCGTGAGGGCAGTTCTCCAGGCCCTAGGGCGGGTGTGAGGGGGTTGTTCTCCTTGGCCTCTCAGGACAGGACAAGAAGCAACAGGCTGAAACTGCAGCAGGGGCGGTTGAGGTTGGACATGAGGAAAAAGTTCCTACGTGTCAGGGGGTCAAACACTGGAATAAGTTGCCCAGGGGGGCTGTGGACTCTCCATCCCTGGAGATATTTAGGAGCAGGTTGGACACACACCTGTCAGGGATGGTCTAGACCCATGGTTCCCAGCCTTTTCCAGATGGGGACCCAGTCTGACAATTCAGGAAGACTTGGTGACCCAAGGCAATTCAAAAACGGGGGGAAGGAGGAGGGGCAGAGCCACCTGGTGACCCTTTTGAAATGTACTGGCGACCCATATGTGGGTCCCGACCCATAGGTTGGGAAACCCTGGTCTAGATGGTGCTTGGTCCTGCCAGGAGGGCAGGGGACTGGACTCGATGACTCCTGAGGTCCCTTCCCATTCTAGTGCTCTGTGATTCTGTGCCCATCTGTTGTGGGTGCTGGGGAACCGTCCCAGGTGTGCCAGTACTGGGCTCTGTGAGCAGGTAGAGTCCCACATCTGGGTGGATGCTCATAGACTTAACTTGCCCCCAGGCCTGCTGTTGTGGGGCGGGGGGGGGGGGGGCAGGATGGGAGTTGCCCCAGGGTCTGTGATTCAAAGGGACCCGGGGCTCTTGGCAGCTGCTGCTGCAGCCCTGAGCCTTTTAAATTGCTGCTAGAGCACTGCTCTGTCTGGCACTTGAGTGCTGTGAAGGACCCGGCCCTGGCTGCCCCAGCCCACCCCTCCTGCCTGTGGCCACAGAACCAGTCCCCCCCTTGTCCAGGGACCCATGGAACCTGTGGCCCCCCTGCTTACCACCAGTCTGCAGGTCAGACTGCCAGCATAGGGCATAAGGGGAGTCAATGCACGGGAAGAGGTGCCCCACCTCCCATGGGACGATAAAGAGCTCTCTGCTGCTCCGGTGACTGCCTTGTTTGCTCACATCCTCTGAAGCACCTGGCACTGGTCACGCTCAGAATACAGACTAGCTGGACCACTGGTCTAACGCAACATAGCTGTTTGTATGTAGATTCCTGATGGGCTCCAAGGAGCCACAGGGGTCTCCAGCTCAACTTACTTTAGGTCCAGTGCCAGTCCTCAAATCCTCCTAGCAGGCCAGTAAGCACCCCTCTCCAGCAGGGCTGGGATCTATGCATGTCTGCCTCCCCTCCACGTCTCCCAGCTCCATCTGCGGCCCATGTGCTCCCAACCCCCACGGGCGTCCATAAGAACGGACACACGGGGTCAGCCCAAAGGTCCATCTAGCCCAGTGTCCTCCTGTCTGCCAGCAGTGGCCAATGCTAGATGTCCCCCAGCCTTGCCTGCTGTCCCGGGCAATTTACACTGCCGGCCCCAGGAAGACGTGTGCAGACCTGTCCCATCCATAAGCCACTGTGACCAGGCTGGCCTGGGAGATGGCGGTGGAGTGGAGCAAGCTTCATACATTGCTCTGCTTCTCCGCGACTCCTGCTGCCCCTCCCCTCCAGCCAGATCCTCTGGTAATCCCCCAGGCATGTCCCTCGGTGGGAAGGGGGTGCAACAGAGAGGAGACAGCAGAGCAGGAGTGGGAAGAGGCAGTGCGGGGGCAGAGCAAGGGCTGGGGCTTGGCGGAAGGCTATAGACACTCCCCTCCCCTTCCAAGGCTGCAGGAAGTCACGTGTTGGCAGCCATGCAGCCTGGATAGTGGAATTCTTGGGCCACAGATGGCCGGCGGGTCATGAGTTTGAGACCCTGGGTTACAGTGTCATGGATCCACATTTTCTGCTGCTCCAGAATGTTTTCCAGAGTAAAATTCTGCAGGGCCCCTGGGGCCTTCTACACTCTGGCCAAAGCCCAGCTCTGTTAATTTCTTTAAGGCAGTGGCTCCCACTTTCCCAGACCATGCCCCTTTCAGGAGTCTAATTTGTCTCGTGTACACCCAAGTTTCACTGCACTTAAAACCTACTAGCTTAGAAAAGCGGCTATGAAAATGCACAAGTGTTCCAGCACGTAACTACTGCAAACTGCTTTCTTTGTCACTTCTACTATATAAACTAAATCAGTTGGCAGACAGATCTTGTACTTGCAGTTCAGTGTGGAAACAAGTCCTCGTACGAAATGTTAGTTTGCACTGATTTTGCTAGTGCTTTTTACGTAGGTTGGTGTAAAACTAGGCAAATCTGTAGATGAGTTGAGGTATCCCCTGGAAAACTCATGTACCCCCAGGGGTATGTATGCACCTGGTCGAGAACCACTGGGTTATGGGATCCACACCCTAAGCAGGAAACTTTCCCTGGAAGGGAAGAGCCCTTTATTATAATAAATTACAAAAGTACAGCTAACAGTACAAAAATAAATCTAGAAAAGTCACTCCAAACCAACATCCCACAAATCGCTGTTGGAAATGGTCACCACAGATGGCTAGAAAGTGCAGGCTGGAAAAGTCCAGCCAAGGGCTTCATGGACCCCCAAATGCACCGTGAGCCCATTGGATGGAGTCCGTTTGGACCCACAGGCAGGGAGGGTACGTGGAGGGAAGTGCCTGGTGTTGCCCACATGAGGCCTGATTATGGAATGCTCAGGTTCCACTGGTGGCACTTGGCTGTCCAGCTCCCTCCCACCAAGGGCAGGGCCCCCCCAGTGATGGAACAGGAAGCCCAGTCACAGAGCAAACCCCCCCCCACCACCACCACACACACACCAGGGATAACAGAGGAGATCTGAACCTGTCTGCATGATGCTGAGCCAGGAGGCCAAGCCCCAGCTTCACCGCGGCAGAGAAGCCCTCGCAGCTGAGAACAGAGCCCTGCCCACCCCACGAGTTCCAGCTCAGCTGGGAGTCCAACACAGAGTCTGGCTCACGCCTGGACCCGGCCATTAATCTCTGGGAGTGCAGAGTGTACTGTGGCCTGGAGAGGGTCCCTGACTCATCAAGGCTTGGTGGTGGAGTTGGTGCATCCAGGCTCTGGTTCAGTTCGATCTGATCTCCCTGGAGCTCATGCAAGGAGGGTGGGAGTGAAGGGCACTTTTCTGTGGCGGAGACGGAAGGGGGGGAAAAGGCCAAAGGCACTGTGGATATTGGGGCTGGATCCCCGGCCTGGCTCGGCCTAGGTGACTAAGGCACATCTCAGTACACGAGGCCCCTTTTTGAAAGCTGGCTCGTTAGGGTTGGAGGCACCTGCCCTGGAAGGCACTTGGAGTCAGGACTGCAGCCTGGCTCTCAGCATGGACTGTGGTCACGGCGGAGGTGGTACAAGCTGGAGCATTAGCCATGACTGTCCCTGAGGAAGTCTGGGGCACGACATTTGGCTTAAAGAGACCTCTGTGGAAGGACAGCGAGTTGCTTGGCATGATCTCTCCAGACTGCCAGAGGGGTCCCGTCGGAGAGTGGGGACCGGACGGCGAGGGCGAGGCGTCCCAGTCTCTCACACACTACTTCCCCCAGCTGTTTCTCAGACACATTTTGTAACCAGCTGTCGCCAGAGCAGTCTCCCCTGACCCCGCTGGGCTGCGCCAGGCTCATGCACTGGGGGGGGGGGGGCTGCCTTTCTGAACAGAGCGCAGGTGCACCCCATTTTCTAGCACTGTGTTGACCCCAAGAGGTGGATGGCCCGGCCCCCCCTGAGCAGTGGCTCTTCTCAGGCACTGTGTGTTGGCCTCAGAAGGTGGATGAGCTTCTTACAGTGATGAGCTGAAGACGGTCGGGGACTCCTACAGGATCTGGGCTGAGCTTCGTTAACAGAAAGTGCCAGCAGCTTCTCGCTGGCCTTGAGGGACACCAGCACCTGGAACCAAGAGAGACGGCCCTCAGCACACTGCCAGCCCAGGCAGCACCTTAGCCACACTCCTGCACCGTCTGCCCGCTTCTCAGGGCCTGAGCCCAGCTCTCCACGCGACATGTGCAGAGCTCAAAGGCCTCACAGAGTCAGGGAGGCGCCTGAGAGCTCTGGATGGCACCTGGGGCGGGGGCATCATTTAGGTTGCCTTCATGGCCCAGGATGCGGGATTCCCACCCGCCTTCCCTGCCCTGGGCGGGAGAGCCGGGAATTCCCAGATGGTGGTAGTGAGGGGCACTGGGCCTGGGAAACCGCCTCCGGGAGCTACAGCAACTCTGGCAAGCAACCAGCATGTGGGTGCGGGTGCACTGTGGAAGCCACAAACTGCCGCCCCTTGACGGACTGGTGCCCCCCAAGCCATGCGAGTGGCCAGGCTGTTGGGGGGCAAAGGTGGGGAGGGAACAGGCCTGGCCCAGGAGCTTCCCCAGGCAGGGCGGGGAATAGACCCCTGCTGAAATTCCCCGCCCCCACTGCCATGCAACAAGGCGCTCCCGACCTGTTGCATCTTTGGCTGCTGGCTGACGGAGCGCAGAGCGATCAGCGCTGCCTCCCGCACGGCTGGCTGGGGGTCGTGGCAAGCCGCGTCCAGCAAGAGATGGGGGGCTCTGTTCTGGATCAGCACATCCCCGAGGTCCGCTGCTTGCCTGCCCAGGTTCCCCAGAGCGGAAGCGGCATGGCACCGGGTCTTGGCCTGCGGGTCGCTCAGCAGCCTCCCCAGGCAGGGCACGGCTTTGCCCAGGGCATGCGGGAGGGATCCGGCCTGGTAGGCAGCGTTGCCCACTGCGAAGCTGGCTGACTTGCGCACATGCTCGTCCTGGTCTGACAGGCGCTCCAGCAGGCGCTCCAGCAGGCCCGCCTGGCTCTGCAGCGCCCGGGGGAAGTCCTGGCCCTGCCGCAGCAGGTTGCCCACCAGGCTGCAGGCTTTGGCGCGGATCGAGTGCTCCTGGTGGCACAGCAGGTGGCTCAGCAGCTGGTAGGCCGAGTCTGAGCCAGCCAGGACCTTGTGGAGGAAAGGCAGGTGAGCGGGGCAGGCCCGGGCCACATGGGTCAGGAGGGAGAGGAGGTCCATCGTGAGCGCAGGGCTGTCGGAAAGCAAGACGGTTGACAGGAAGGAGGTGGCGTGGTCCGAGGCCGCGGCTGCCCCCACCAACTGGTCCACGACCTGCTCGTCGGACAGCACGAGGTGGCACAGGAGGCTCATGGGAAGCGCAGTCTCCGAGAAGGGCAGGTGGTGGCAGCAGACCTAGGAGGAGGAGAGACGGCAGCTGCTGAGGATTCGGACAGGCAGGTCAGTGTGGCTGGGGACTGGCACCACGGCTGAGGTGCAGGAGCAGGAGAAGTCTCCAGGGTTCGGGGGGCAGAACCCAGACAGAGCCCGGTGCCTGCTCCGGAGCCCAGCCTGGCGCGTGTGACATCACACTCCATATTCTCCAGGAGAAATGCTTCTGCCCTCGGCAAGGTGGCCCCTGGAAGGCAGGGCTGGAGGCGACGAGTTACTGAACACGGCTATCCCGATGGGTGCGTGTGCCATTGGGCAGGCGGCGTTAGGATCACTGGCAGCCGGGGAGCGGTGCGTTCCTCCCCCCCAGCAGCAGGGCCAGATTCAGCAAGGGGCTTTAAATGCTGCAGCCCAGAGCCCTGGGCTGCTTTGGGTCACGCCCACTGCTGACACTTCTGGGACTCCAATGGAAAAGCCAGGAAGGGCTGATGGCCCAATGGCCTTCCTGCACCATGCTGCCGTGGCCTCACGGACGCTGCCTTAGACAGAGGCAGGTGACCGGATACTAGCCTCCATCTGGGTCTGCCGAACTGTTCCACTGAAGGTGGGGGAATCATACACAGAATTCCTGCCTCATGGAAATCCACTGTAAGGCGGGGGGAGGTTGGGGGCAGGGAGACCATCCTGGCCTTCAGTTTGCGTCTCCTCTGGCTCCCCACCCAAAGAGACACTTGAAAACACATGGGAAAAAAGGACTTGGACTGGTTTGCGGGGAGAGGGAGAACTGCCAAACCCAGGCTAGAAAGCTCTCTGGCCTGTGAAGGCCTCTACCGTCCTAAACCAATATCTAGGGCGAGGAATTACTGAGTGTAAGCAGTCTCCAGTGAACCTAGCTTAGGTTGCATGCTTTGTTTTATTTTCTTAGTAATCTGCTTTGTTCTGTTTGCTACCTCTTCAACCACTTAACACGCACCTTTTCATAGCGAATAAAACTCACTGCTGGTTTAGAACGTAACCCAGTGTATGTACCTTCTAACTGGGGGCGGGGACAGGCTGTGCAGACCTCCCTCCACACTGAGGGAGGAGGCAAATTTCATATAAGTTTGGGTTTGTACCCCAAGGGGCGTGTGAACACCTGGGTGCTGGGGCAGCTGGATGTGGCCCTGCCTGTGTGCTTTGCTGGAGGAGGCTTTAGCGCCTGGCTCACAACGCAAGGTAAAGGGAACCAGGCTGGCAGAATAGGCTAGGTCAGCGGCATCTCAGGAGCTCCAGCCGCCCTGGATACCTGGAGCAAATGGGCAGGGGTCTCAGCATCTCTCAGGGCCTTCATGACCCACATCTGGGTCTCTGTGTCCACGTCCAAGGAGAAGGGGAAGCAGAGCAGCTGGCAGGTCTGGAGCACCACAGCAGGGACCAGCTCGGGGTCACCGTCCTCCCCCACCTGCCTGGGCTCATGGGAGGGAACAGATTGAAAGAAGGTCAGAGAGCAAGGGACGGAGGAGCCCCACAATGCCAGCCCAATGGGCAGGTCCGTGTGCTGCGGTTCCTCAGGGCACCAACGGCCCCTCAGCCCATGCTGAGCCCACTGTCTGAGTGGGGCCATCTGCAGCGGGCAAGTTGTGTCTCAGCTGCCCCTAGATTCTCATGTGCCCAGGCCAGCAGGACCCACTGTGACCATCAGCCTGGCCCCTGTAGAACCCAGCCAGAGACCTGCCCCAACCATTCCCAGAGCGTGTAGAGAAACACCCAGTCAGTGGGGCGACTCCACCACCACCAAGGTTCCCTCTAAGCTGCCTAATAAGCCCCATGCCCTGGATCCCAGTCCCCCGCACTGCCGGTCCCCACCTCCCGGCAGCCGAACACCTGCCTGGCAGAAAACTCACGTGTGCGCCAGCTGAGCCAGGAAATCGAGGGAGAGCAGCTGGTTGAAGGTTGCCATGATGACGCTGTGGGGGTGGGCCAGCTGGGGCAGACACTGGTGGGGCTCGTGGGTGAAGACGATGAGGGCCAGGCTGAGGAAGAGCGCGGTGCCTGCAGGGGTGGGGAGGTTGGCAGACGGGTCAAATGAGGGAGTCTCCCCCATCCCAGGTGCTGGGCAGGGCTGGTCCTGGCAGGCCTGAGGCAGCGGGGAGTGGTCCTGCGAGCAGGTCTCCACACTGCTCGAGACCAGGAGAGCCACTGGAGCTCAGTGAGCCAGGAGACCCCAAAGGCTGCTGGGGAACAGGCCTGCGGCTGGAACGTCCCCATGAAGGCGCCCGAACGTGACAGGCCCTCCTAGGGACAGGCCTCTTGGCCTGTCCCTCTCTTCTCCAGAGCCGCTTTCCTGTTCCTCTCCTCCCAGCCTGGCTCCCAGCACGGGCAGGGAGACCCGCCCCACCTTGGCAGGCTCTGAGCAGGGCTGTAGGACACCGTCACCTCCCAGAAGCACGCAGCCTAGGCCAGCTACGGGAGGGATTTGCGGCCACCAGCAAGGCAGGCTCCCCCCGCAGGCTCTGGCTGTCCAAGGCACCCGTCACCTGCCTCCCCAAGCCCTCATGTTAATGGCCCGGATGCCAACGGGGCTGTCCAGACCTGGAGAGGGGGTGCCGAGTAGAATCGAGCTGCTAACAAGGCCAGTGGGCAGGTGCCGTGACTGGAGGGGCAGGCTGAGCCCCGACCAGGAGCGAGGCAGAAGGCCCACAGGCTGCACACCAACCTTTGCTGCAGCTCTAGCGCAGGCACTTGGCAGCCCCCCTCACTGAGGTACCTGAGCACCAGGCAGGGCTGCCGTCCCGGGGGCAGCTGGGACACGGAGGCCCGGGCAGACTGACAGACAATCTCACACAGCAAGTCTGTGGTGGAGCCTCTCCTGGGTGCCAGGCTAACCGCAGGGCCGCTTTTCCACCCTTACACGTTCACCAGCAGGGCTCCATGGGGCACAAGTCTGCCAAGGACCCTGCGCCGCTCGGCCATCTTGGGAGCTGCGCTAATGGGAGCGGTGGGCCAGGGAACTAGGCTGGGGGAACCCGTTGAGCCATTCCCAGGGGAGGAATCGTTGCCTGATGTGAAGAGCTGCCCCGAGTGAAGGAAGCAGCTTCTGCCCCTCCCAGATGCGAAGTACTGGCTGGCCAGAGAGCATTCTGGGATGTGTAGTCTTACACCCAGTAAAAGAGACACTGCCCCCTCCCTACCTTGAGGGGAGATGAGGGTCCAGTCTGGCTCTGGAGCAGGCTGGCCTGACCCTGGCGTCTCGCCCTCCATCCCCGGCTTGTCGGCAGCCAAGCGGAGCACCATGGCGACACGGTGCCAGGCGAGTTTCCACAGCTCCGAGCCGGCAAAGCCCCGGACCATCACCGTGTTGCCCTGGCGGAGGGAGAACACCGATCGGTGCGCTGTGCCACGCAGGGCAGAGCACCCTCGCCCCCACTATGGGCCAAACCTGGAGCCCTGCCCGCAACCAAAGCTCCCATCGAAGGAAGGGCCTGGCCCCGCGGGGGCAGGGGCAGGCGGGCTCAACACTGCAGCCGGGGCTCAGACGCTTTCAAGGCCACATCACACTAAGAGATGGACTCATGGGAACCTCCTCCCATTCACCAGCCTCCACCACCCTCTGATGGGCCATCCCCAGCCCCTGCCTCCCCTCCCACCTGCACCCACATAACAGCCCAGTGGCATCTCCAGCAGCCGCTCCCCTGGGCAAGTCCCACATCTGGGAAGCTGGGGGCCCTGCGTGTGGCACTGGTGGGCTAGAAGTGCTGAGTGCCCCCCTCTGAAAGCCAGGTCCCTGCAGGGAGGCTCCAGGACACTGCAGACGCTCAGCGAGGGGCGAGCAGAGCTCTGTCCCTACTGGGCTCACTGAGCAGAGCTCACAGGGTGAAGCAGGAGGCCTGGGCCAAGAGGTCCAGCTTGGAGCGGCTGCGGGGCTGACCCTGGAAGAGCGAGACCGTTCCACAGCTGGGGGTCAGCTCTGATCCGTGGGTCTGGGGCACCTGGTTTGACCACCGGCTGCATCCACCATCCCGCCCTGCCCTGCCCTGCCCCAGCGGCCTCCTGCCAAGGCCGGCTCCAAGGCAGCGAGTACCTGGGCGAGCAGCTGCAGCAGGAGAAGCAGGAGTCCATCGTAGAGGCCGGCGCCCATCGGGGGAGGCACATGCAGCTGGAAGAGAAGTGGGTGGGGCAGGTTGGGCCTGGTTAGCACTGGGCACAGGGGCTAGAACTGCGCGGTTCCAGACCCTCCCACGGCGTCAGGCTGGATTCGTGCTGAGCCGCAGGCGGCCCGATCGGAGTGTCTGACCCGGCCTGCCCGTCCCCCCGCTGGGGTGCGCTGGGGGTTCCAGGCCACACCCTCCCATGGGGCAGCCCCCCAGCTGCTCGCCCCCTTACCTCAGCAGGCGCGGTGAGTGCATTTGTCATGGCCGACATGGCCTCATCGCACCCCACCTCGATGGCTGCCCCGTGCTGGCCAAGCTGAGCCAGCAGGAATCCCGCAGCACTCTGCAGCGGAAGGGAGAGTCAGCACTGTACAATCTGGGGGTACCTACCACCAGCCACACTCTGCCCCCCGTACCTCTTCCCCCACCCACAGGGATCTGACTGCGAACATCTCCCCGAGTGTAGGAACAGTCAGACTGCTCTCCTACCCTTCCCCATCGGGATCTGACTGTGAGCAACTGCCCCTGAGTGTAGGAACAGTCAGACTGCTCTCCTACCCCATCCCCATGGGGATCTGACTGTGAGCAACTGCCCTTGACTGTAGGAACAGTCAGACTTCTCTCCCACCCTTCCCCACGGGGATCTGATTGTGAGAGACTGCCCTTGAGTGTAGGAACAGTCAGACTGCTCTCCCACGCTTCCCCATTGGGATCTGACTGTGAGCGACTGCCCCTGAGTGTAGGAACAGTCAGACTGCTCTCCTACCCCATCCCCATGGGGCTCTGACTGTGAGCGACTGCCCCTGAGTGTAGGAACAGTCAGACTGCTCTCCTACCCTTCCCCACGGAGATCTGATTGTGAGCGATTGCCCCTGGGTATAGGAACAGTCAGACTGCTCTCCTACCCTTCCCCACGGAGATCTGATTGTGAGCGATTGCCTCTGGGTGTAGGAACAGCCAGGTGGACAGAACAGTCTCACTCCTGAGGGGCACCTGAAGGGAAAGGGCTAGGCAGAGATGCAGGGCTCTGCCATTATACACATGGCGATTAGGCTGTTTCAGGCCAGGCTCGGTCCTCCCAGGGACAGGAGTGGATTGCGTGGGACTCACCACAAGGGAGACGACAGCCGACTGGGTGAAGATCTCGGTGACGTCACTCACCACTAAGTCCAGCCTGAAACACAGTGACCCAGACATCAGGAGAAATGGGAAACTGACCCCTGCCAGGGACTGACTCACCCCACAGGCCCTAGAGAGCTGGGCAAACTGCTCACAGACAGCAACCGCCGCCCCAGCACTGAAAGGCAGCCACCTCGGAGAAGCCATGCAGCAGCTGGATCACAGGGCGTAGCAATGCCGCCCCCCGCCTGTCTCCGAGGGCAAAGCTCCCGCATGGAACGCCACATCCCACATCTTTCAGCCATGCAGCTGCTGGGCTACTTTGCAGGAGAAGTGTCCACGCAGAGCAGAGTGCGGAGCCAGAGCTTGAACCTACCACGGGGAGGTCCAGGGCTAACTGCAACCCTGGCCTGGCAGGGATCCTGGCTAGGGGGCAGTTTTCTGCAGTGGCTGCCAGACAGGAGGGATGAGGAGCAGACTAGACCAAAGTTCCCCAGGTGCTGAATGGGGGTGCAGGGTGCGGAGAGGCGCATGCTTACCAAGGGGGCACGCCCTGCAGCTGGAGGGCCAGCAGGGACAGCAGGTGCAGCGATGCCTCACATGCTTGCACCCGCAGCCGCTCCGCCATCGGGACCTGCAACGGGAGCAGAGCTCAGAGCTGTGGGCAGTGAGATCTGGGGGTGGGCCGGAGGCCAAGGCTGCTGGGATGAGCCCCAGCGAATCACTGGGCAGCGCAGACCAGAGGCCAAGAGGCAGAGCTGGGACATTGGCTCCTTCCCAGATTACCTCCCTCCACCATACCCTGCCCCTGGCTCCCCCCAAAGCTGTCCCAGCTCCTCCCTGCCAGGCCCTGGCCAACCTCCCTCTCCCCTCCCCCAGGCATTCTCCCTGGCCCCCACCTTACACCTTCCCTCGCACTGCCTGCACCCCCAGCCCCGCGACTCTTGGTACAGTCCTCTCTGCTCATTCTGCTCTCCCAGACCCCACATCCCTCTGCCCCCACAGCCCCGCGACTCTTGGTACAGTCCTCTCTGCTCATTCTGCTCTCCCAGACCCCACATCCCTCTGCCCCCCCAGCCCCGTGACTCTTGGTACAGTCCTCTCTGCTCATTCTGCTTTCCCAGACCCCACATGGCCCCACATCCCTCTGCCCCGCCCCCCCCCCCCCAGAGCCAGTGGGCAAAGGTACAAACTCCCCAGCTGGGGGCCAGACCTAGTCCATGCTACTGGCAGGGCAGCAAGAGTCTGACATAGAGGAGCCGCCTGTCCCCATGATCCGCCCCATTGGGGTGAGACGGACATACCTCACCCTTCACCAGCCGGGCCAGGGAGCTGGGCACTTGCTGGCCCTTTGCCAGGAGATGGCACAGGCTTTTACTGATGTGGCCGCAGGAATACAAGACCTGGGGGTAGCAGGAGAGAGGAGGTCAGCGTGGGGGATGTGCCGGTAGCCAGCCAGGGGCAAAGAGAGGCAGCTGAGGAAGGGGAGGGGTGTCCTGCCCCAGGGGCCATCCTGGGCTCAGTTTCATGGTGGCCAAGTCCCAGTTTTACCCCCGATCCTGGCCCTGGCTGTTGGTGACTCTCCAGGGCACTCGCTCCAGGGGAAGTCCACGCACCTACTTGCCCTGCCAACATGGCCTGGGGGAGTCTCCTGGAAGGGGTGGGGATTCAGCCTCGCTGGCCTAGCCAGTCCCTGGCCTCTGCAGAGGGGACCAATGTGAGGCTCCGGATACACTGGGCACCCGACTGGGGCCATGGCTCATTCCACGAGGCCCAACGAGCAGGGAGAGGGGAGCAGGGCAGGGTGGCACTGTCATGCCCCAGGGGTTTCATTCCCCAGCAGGCAGGTGCCCCTGGGGCACAGGCAGAAGGCAGGGTGGCGGAGACCTACCACCTTGTGAGGGCAGCAGGCCTGTTAACACCTGGCACCACTAGTGCCGTGCTAGGAGAGCGCCCATCAGCCCTGGCTAAAGCGGGCGCAGGGCAGTTGTGCCCGGTTACGTCAGAGCTGGCTTCCATCTGCAGGGGAGAACACAGCTGGGTGCCACTCCCACCCATAGCCCCGCCCCTCAGCCCCATGGAAACTCTCCAGGGGCCGATGGAGGCATGGAGGGTGAGTCCAGAGAGAGCCCCACTCAGAGGGAGGCTTTACCTTGAGTGCGTGCAGGGAGCAGGCCGGGCGCTCGAGTCCGGCCAGGAGCCTTACTAATAGCTGGCTGTTCTCCACGGTCAGTTCCTCTGCCACTTGCTGGGCGACCTGCGGGAAATCAGCCAAGAGGGTCACAATTGCAGAACCCCCCACGCGACCTCAATGGTAGGGGGCGCTGTGCTGCAGGGAGCCGGACAGGAGCTCAGCTCTCCTCGGCAGGCGGCGATGATCCCAGGATGGCTCTAGGGGGCGCTGTGCTGCAGGGGTGGGTGGGGCCAGTAGGGGGCGCTCTCCCTGGCAGTCGGTGCTGGCCCCAGGGCCCCAGCACAGCGCATTGTCTTCTGAATAAGGTGTAACACTGTGACTGCTAAAGACCCGGTGACGCGTTTTGGCCATCGGGGGGGGGGGGGGGGGGAGATTAACCCAGCGTCCTGCTCAGATCCCAGCGGGATAATGACATTCTCTCCCCAAATCCTCCTCAGGGTTCAGTCGGCTCTCGGAGACCCATTTACTGCCTGTCCGGTGCTGCATGGCCCTGCTGTGCGCTGTTATACAGTCGCCACCCCAGAGGTGGCTGCATGCGAGTGGCCCGGGACAGTGTCTGTAGAGTGCTCAGGGGCCCCATGCTCTAGCTCAGGCCAGCATGCATCAGAGTGCAGCGGCCGGTTGGGAAGGGTGGCCTCCTCTTTCAGGGCCCTTTTGGCCTCGTGGCAGGGCTGGAACTGTGAGGGGCACACGCTCTGACCTGCTTTTTGGCCTCCTGGCTCCCGCTGCGCCCCACGGGGAGGCTGCAGACTGCGGCCAGTGCTGCTGTGAAGACATCGGCCCCATGCTGCTCCTGGGACGATCTTGCCTCCCTCGCTGGCCCCAGGCAGGGACAAAAGAGCAAAGCCACAAATTACGAACAAAGCTCAGGGCTGCGGTGAGAGATCCAGATGGACAGTTAGTGCAGAGGGGCTGCGGGTCGGGAGTGAGGGGCACCAGTACAGCTGTATGTAGAGGGGAGCCCAGGGCTGGGCTGGCAGGGGCTGTGGGGCGGGAGAGAGGGGCACCAGCAGGGCTGGGCTGGCAGGGGCTGTGGGGCGGGAGGGAGGGGCACCGGCAGGGCGGAGGGAGCCCAGGGCCGGGCTGGCAGGGGCTGTTGAGCAGGAGGGAGGGGCACCGGCAGGGCTGGCCATGGGAAGCTGCCAGTCCTACCCTTGGCTCTGATCAGGGCCACTGGCCACTTACCTTCTGCAGTGACGAAGAACCGCGGGCAGTGACTGCAGCTTGCTGGAGAACCCTGCCCGCTGGCCTGAGGGGCCAGAGGAGCCCAGCCATCAGGCAGATGTGGGGCTGCCCACACCACAAGGGATCCCCCCCACTCAGCCCAGTGTGGGGGGAGCGTTACCTTCCGGAGCGGGCTGCTCCAACGTGGCCCCCTGGAGGAGCGTGGCCAGTAGGGGGCGCCGCTCGGCGAGCAGGCTGGCGTAGAAGGGGCCCGACACTGAGGGGCCGCTGCTGTCCAGGCACTCGCAGAGCAGGGCCAAGCACTGCAGAGACACACGGGGGGGCCGCGGTCACCGCAGGGAAGGACAGGACAAAGGAGGCTGTGAGCGGAAGCTCCAGGCCTGAGAGGGGAGGGGGCTCCAGGCAAGCCTGAGCGGGTGGCTGATCTGGCAGGGAGGGGCGGAGGAGCAGGGGCCGGCGGGCAGGGCAGCAATGCCCCAGGGCACAGAGGCCAGGTGAGCGACACAAGGAAGGCGGGAGGGAGGGAAGGAGGCAGGGCAGCCAGCGCGGGAGGGGCACCTTTACCATGCTGCTTTGCTGGCGGAGCCTCATCTCGCCATCCGCTGGCAGGGCCAGCAGCTGGGGCAGCAGGGAGAGGAAGCCGGCCGCCGCCTCGTGGAAGACCTGCAGGCTGGAGGAGGCGGGGTTGGTGGGGTGAGGCACTGGGGACCGGGGGTCACAAAGGACAGCTCTGTACAGGGCAGGGCCTGCGGGCTCTCCCCAGGATCCGCCAGCAGCGCCCTTATCGCAGAGCCCCCAGGGGGTGGAACCTGCTGTCCCCTCTGCCTCTCCATCGCTCTGACCCCCGGGCCTGACCGCCCCCCCTCTGCCCACCCATCGCTCTGACCCCCATGCCTGACCGCCCCCCCCGCCTGCTCATCGCTCTGACCCCCATGCCTGACTGCCCCCCCCACCTGCTCATCGCTCTGACCCCCATGCCTGATCGCCCCCGCTCTGCCCGCCCATCACTCTGACCCCCATGCCTGACCGCCCCCCCCTCGCCTGCTCATTGCTCTAACCCCCAGGCCTGATCGCCCCCACTCTGCCCGCCCATCGCTCTGACCCCTGGGCCTGACCGCCCCCTCCCCCCCGCCTGCTCATCGCTCTGACCCCCGGGCCTGACCGCCCCCTCCCCCCCGCCTGCTCATCGCTCTGACCCCCGGGACTGACCGCCCCCTCCCCCCCGCCTGCTCATCGCTCTGACCCCCGGGACTGACCACACCCTTTCTGATCCCCATCCCTGCCCAGGAGGAACAATTCTGTTGCCTGCTTTGCCCAATATCTCTGCAGCGCCCCCTAGGGCCACAACAGGGGAACGCAGGAGACAGAAAGGCCCTGGTTCTCATGCTAGGACAGCACAGAGGCAGGAATCCGGCTAACAGGCAGGTGAGCCCTGGCGGAGGCGGCACGGCCCAGCAGGGAGGGCTCAGGACCGGGAGGCAGGAGGTCGGAGCTCTTGTCAGCTCTGCTATCTTGTGGGATCTGGGAACATCCCTACGCCGCTCCATGCCTGTTTCCCCCCTCTGTACAATGGGCTGATGATGATCCTGCCTCTCCTCAACGAGGGCTTTGCGAGCTGGAAGGGCCACGTTTGGGTCTCTCCAAGCTCTGATCCCAGAGTGCTCCACGGATGGAGCCTGCCCGAGGGGCTGGTGGTGAGAAGGGGGGGGACTCCGGGCTGTGCTCTCAGAGACTCCCCACCCCACTGGCAGCCACTCTACCTTCTCCAGCTCCGCCCCCGATGGGAGTGGCTGGTGAAATAGGCCATCGTCACGCCAACGAGGTCTGCCAGCAGCGTGGTGCACCAGGGCTGCTGCGGGAGCAGAAAAGAAACCATGTGCCAGGGAGCTGTGCTCTCGCTGGCCAGTAGCCAAGCTGATCTGAGCGACGGTACGCCAGGCTCCGCCCCCTCTGCTGGGCTCACAAGGGCCTGCAGCGGTGACGATACAACAGCCTCTGGGGCGACACACCCCCGGCGCCCCAGCACGAGCAGAGCCAGGCTCCCCGCACCCACCTGCATGCTGCTGGCGCTCTCCAGGATTTGCCCGGCCAGGCGCAGCAGGAAGGCAGGTAAATCTGTGGCCTGGCAGAAGCGGCAGAGAAGCTCCGAGTCGCACCTGGTGGCCAGAAGGTTGCCCACGACGCGGAGGGCAGGGCGGAGATGAGACGCTCCCTCCAGCATCCCCTCCAGCACCTGGGCACGGAGAGGGCAGAGAAGGGGCCTGGGATGTGAGATGGCAGCACAGCTGGATGTGGGCACCCAGCACTGGCCTCTCCGAGCCACAGGGCTCCCTCCTGCCTACAGAGGAGGAGGCAGGGATACCTCAGGGATCTGGGGAAAGCAGGGATCCACCAAACAGGAGAGCTCAGATCCCTGGGGACCGAGGACTGTCGTCCCTTGGCTGGGAGGGGGGACAGAGGGATCCAGAGGTTTCCCCAGGGTCACCAATCCAGCGGAGGGGAAGGCCTCCCTGCCTTGCTCTGAGCTGCGCCCCAGGCGCATTACGGAAGAGTTGGGATCATAATCCCATGCGCAGGTGGGGAAATGAGGCACAGGGAGGGGACTCTCCCAGGGTCCCGCAAAGTAGCCCAGCTGACGACAGGGTTTAGATCCCCTGCCCTGAGCCCTTCCTGGAATAACAAGCTGGGAACAAGGAACCAACTGCAGCTTCGTGCTGCCCCCGGCTCTCTGCCCGCACCTCTACCCCCAGCTCACACCCACGGCTGCCTCCACTCACCTGCTGGCTGGAGTCCTGCAGCCGGGCCCGGATGCGCTGCACGAAGGCCAGGTCCCCCAGAAGGCTCAGGGGTGTGCTCAGCTGCATGGTGGAGGGGTCCGTGGCCTCGATCAGATGCTGCCATTCCTCATCACTATCCACTTCCTAGGTCAAAGGTCACGAGCGAGACCGCTTTCATGCCATCAGGTCCAGGGGAGCCCACCCCAGACCTGCACCACCCCTCCAGCCAGTTCCAAAGGGAAGCTGCTGCCCCCCCAGTCACGCCTCACCTCGTTCTCCAGGTCCACGGTCTCAATGCTGCGCCTGCCGCGTGGCCCCGCCTTGCTGCCCCCAGCCGGCCTGGGAGCCCCCCTGTCCACCGCCGGGAACTCCCGCTCGTAATCCTGCGTGATCCGGTGCTCCCTGCCCAAGAAGCAGCGCAGCTAGAGACTGGCCCCATGCCATCTCCTTGCTCACCAGTGCCCCCCAGCCCAGCCCCCCCAGGTAGGGTTACCAGATGGTCTCCCAAAAAATACTGAACACACGGGCTTTAAAAAACAAAACAAAAACCAACACAACACACCACCCACACGGAACACACACCCTGTGTGGCTACTGCCAAGAGCCACCAAGCTGGGAACGAAGGGGGAGGCAGCAGAGCCTGCGCTGCAAAGCAGAGAGAGGCAGGCCCTGGGGCAACACAATGGCCGGGGGGGGGGCGACTCCCCCATAGCCAGGTCTTTGGGTGTCCCAGTGGGAAGAAGCAGAAATTCCACCCCAGTCAGTTTTGGCTGAGAGCCCCAGGAAGGCGCCTAAATGCAACCAAAAAGCGCCTGCGGGCTTCTCTCCTGGACCACGGCGCCGCAACGCGCTGGAACAGCGCTCAGGAGCAGGGACGGGGCTTCTCCCCCCCCCCCCCACGGCGTCACCCTCCTCCGACGCAACCAGCTGAGGGCTCCCAGCGCCGATCGCGCCCCGCCTCCCCGCCACTGCCCCGCCCCCGCCCGGCTTCTGCACCCAACCAGAGGCTCCCAGCGCCGATCGCGCCCCGCCTCCCCGCCACTGCCCCGCCCCCGCCCGGCTTCTGCACCCAACCAGAGGCTCCCAGCGCCGATCGCGTCCCGCCTCCCCGCCACTGCCCCGCCCCCGCCCCGCCCCCGCCCGGCTTCTGCACCCAACCAGAGGCTCCCAGCGCCGATCGCGCCCCGCCTCCCCGCCACTGCCCCGCCCCCGCCCGGCTTCTGCACCCAACCACAGGCTCCCAGCGCCGATCGCGCCCCACCCCCCCGCCACTGCCCCGCCCCCTCCCGGCTTCTGCACCCAACCACAGGCTCCCAGCGCCGATCGCGCCCCGCCTCCCAGCCACTCCCCTGACCCCCGCCAGACTTCCGTCTGGTGCCCTGCCAGAAAAACAGAAAATACCGGACATTGCACATTGCACGTGTCCAGTATTTTCTGAATTTTTTTACTGGCCAGAGGGCGCAAAAACCGGACTGTCTGGTAGAATAGCGGACACCTGGCAACCCTACCCCCGGGAACCCACAGACCCAGCTGAGCCCAAGCAGGCACCACTGCCCCTCACCGTGGTGTAGGGGGAGGCTCAGTTTTCTCCCACTCTGTCTCATTGGGCTCCTCTCCCAGTACAGCTTGAATCTTGTCTCCTGGGGGGGATCCCGGAGCACGGGCTGTCTGCTCCCCCTCCCTGAGGGCTGCCTTCCCAGCGGCTGCTTTGGGTGTGCGCCCCTGGCCTCCTCTGGCTGCCTCCTTTTTAGATGGAGCGTCTGCCTTCAGCTGCTCCTGGAACACACCAAAGAGCTTCAGCCAGGTTAGATCTCTGTGTAACCAACCAAGCCCCCACCCTCCCCTCCTCCACCATCGGAGGGTCTCTCTCTGTGTAACCGACCAAGCCCCCACCCTCCCCTCCTCCACCATCAGGAGGTCTCTCTTTGTGTAACCGACCAAGCCCCCACCCTCCCCTCCTCCACCATCAGGAGGTCTCTCTTTGTGTAACCGACCAAGCCCCCACCCTCCCCTCCTCCACCATCGGGGGTCTCTCTCTGTGTAACCGACCAAGCCCCCACCCTCCCCTCCTCCACCATCAGAGGGTCTCTCTCTGTGTAACCGACCAAGCCCCCACCCTCCCCTCCTCCACCATCAGGAGGTCTCTCTTTGTGTAACCGACCAAGCCCCCACCCTCCCCTCCTCCACCATCGGGGGTCTCTCTCTGTGTAACCGACCAAGCCCCCACCCTCCCCTCCTCCACCATCAGGAGGTCTCTCTCTGTGTAACCAAGCTCCCACTCTCCCCTCTTCCACCATCAGGGGGTCTCTCTCTGTGTAACTAACCAAGCCCCCACCCTCCCCTCGTCCACCATCGGGGGGTCTCTCTCTGTGTAACCGACCAAGCCCCCACCCTCCCCTCCTCCACCATCGGGGGGTCTCTCTCTGTGTAACCGACCAAGCCCCCACCCTCCCCTCCTCCACCATTGGGGGGGTCTCTCTCTGTGTAACTGACCAAGCCCCCACCATACCCTCTTCCACCATCGGGGGGTCTCTCTCTGTGTAACCGACAAGCCCCCACCATCCCCTCCTCCACCATCGGGGGTCTCTCTCTGCGTAACTGACCAAGCCCCCAGACTCCTCCCTCCCTCCCCCACCATCGGGGGTCTCTCTCTATGCAGCTGACAAGCCACAGACACTCTTATGCTTGTCTGCATGTAAGTGACCAAGCCCCCAAACTCCTATCAGCCCCAGGGCCACATCTGTGCGGCTCCTGTTCCCTCACTGCCCCAGTCACCAGAGGTCTCCCTCCCAGCTTCCCTGCCCTCCCCATGTCCCGCTGGAGGGGCCCTGCTCCATCTTTCCCCAGTCCCCCCCCCCCCCCAGCAAAGTTCCCCCCTTCATTCGCCCAGGCTTGGGTGCCCCAGCGAACTCCTAGCCAGCTGACCCCAGGCACCCACCTTCTGCCGAGCCGCCTCAGCCATCTTCTGCCGTGCCTTCCTCAGGATCTTGGACTGGCCGCTCCTGGGGGCCAGTGAGAGAGCCTGCTTCTCCTTCAGCTCCTGCAGCTCCGGGGGCAGCTTGCTGGTGAAGGCATTCGCCACCCCGTGTTGCTCCGCGTCATCGATCACTGCCGGGATGGGGGGGGTGAGCCCAGGCGGGTTCTCCAAGCACAGGCCACCCCAGGGGCACTCTGGACACTGGCCCAGGCTGGGGGGCTGGTGGCCCGAGGCGAGTTTGGAGAAAGGGCCGGGAAAGGCAAGGATGCAGGGACAGCTGCCTAGTGCGTGCAGGGGAGATGGGGGGGAGGCGGGCTGTGGGCAGTGGTACTGCAGGAACAGAGCAGGGGTGGGGGCAGCGAGGAGCTGGTACTCACGGGTGACCCGTCCAGCGATGAAGGGGTGGTAGAGCAGCTCTGGCCACGACAGCCGCTGGCGAGGCTCCTTCATCAACAGGCCCTGCAGGAAGCTCTGCCGGGGCACAGAGACCCATCGTCACACTCGCTGCCTCTCTGTGCCCCAACCCTGGCTCCTGCCGGGGCCCAGCGAAATGGGCATGTGCCTGCCCTGACAGGACTCCTGGGCTGGGGAGGGGAGGCTGGTGCAGTGGGCAGAGGGGGATATTTCCACTGAAACAGGGCAGCATCATTATGATTCAGAGTTAACACCCTGGAGATGAATGGGCCAGTCTGCCCCCAGCGCTGCTGTTTCAGGCTCTCAACAGGCTCCGGCAGGCACGGCTGCGTTCACCGCCCCCGAAGGGCTCCTTCCCCACCCTATGGGCCAGAAGCCATGTGTGTGCATGGAAGCTGAGATCCCAGGGGACGATTCAGCAGCAAGTAGTGGATCCTGCATGGAACGCCACCCAGGCCCCCATCCTCGCCCCACAAGGGGCTGCTGGATCCTGGGGGGAGCTGTCCGGAAGTGAGGCAGCTGGGGCTCTGTGGGGCCTTCCCAGTCCCTCCCCCCTTTACCTTGAACAAAGGGCTCATGGTTTTGGGCCACTTGATGGGGTCCTTGATGATAAGGCTGACCAGCTGGAAGATGCTGTTGGTGTAGAAGGGCGGCGTCCCCACGAAAAGCTCATACAAAATGCAGCCCACGGACCACAGGTCGGCCGTGTGGTCGTAGGGCTTCTCCTGCACCAGCTCAGGGGCCATGTACAGCGGGGTGCCCTTGATGGACGTCAGCACCATGGTGTTGATGCTCATGGCACGAGCAAACCTGCCGGGGCGCAGGGAACCCCTTAATTCTGCCTCGCCTCTGAGAGGCTCCCGCAGGCCGCCACACCCAGGAACACTTCAAAGGGCTCCATGGCCCTCAGGTGCTAAGGGCAGGCAAGCTCGTGGGTGACCTACCCAAAATCGCACAGCTTGATGAGACCCCCTTTGCCCAGCAGGATGTTCTGGGGCTTCATGTCGCGGTGCAGGATCCGGTGGGAGTGCAGGTAATAGAGGGCAGAGACCAGCTGGGAGGCAATATCCTGAACCTGAGAGACAGGGCGACTCTGACGCCCGCAGCAGCCGAGTCTGTGTCCTGACCACAGCCCTGCCAATGCCCCTCACTCCCCACCCGCAGCCCCTGCCGGCCCAGTTTTGGGTTTCCCTCTACACACAGCTTGGCGGGCACCCTTGATCCCAACCCATCCCTCATCCCTATTCCACTCCTGGGCACAGGTGGGCAGTGGGCTGAGCCTAAGGCTGTATCCGAACCCAGCTCACTCAGAGGTGAAAGGTGAGTTCTCTCTCTCACTCGGCCAATCAGACCCTTCTGCCCCTGCATCTGGGCTCCAATTCACTCCTCTTTGGTGGGTCAGCCCGAGAGTACAGACTCGGCCATGTCCTAGCCAGCTCTGACGTCCCTGGCCTGGAGAAGCAACATCACCACTTCCTGCAGGGTCCTCCCGCCACAGCCTGACGTGACTCCTACTGGCCCTGATGTGTCGGCCTCCCGGGGCTACCTGGTCCTCTGGCAGGTTCCCATCATCCTCCAGGATCTGGAAGAGCTCCCCCTCCGCATAGTCTGTCACCACCACCACCTGGAAGGGAGTCAGAGTGTCAAGAAGTGATCATGGGACCTGAGAGAGCAGGAGTGAGCCCCGGCTGTGTCCTGGGGAGCCAGAAGGAGGGGATCCGACAGCTGGAGCACTGGTGAGGTAATCAAAGAGTCCCGGGAAACAACACTGATTCCAGCCACGCCTGGCCAGGTCCCGAGACCCAGCCTTGGGCCTTCCTCAGACAGCTCCCAGTGGTGCCTGAGGGACGCAGAGGGTTTTAGCCCAAAGGGCGGAGAAACAGCCAGTGGGGCCCGGGGGGCGGACGGGATCGCTGGGGATACAGTGAGCGCTAAGCAGGTTGGCTGTCGGACTCCCCCGTGCTGCACTCCTGGGTATGGGAAAGCAAGGCACTAGCCCAGCTTCTGGCAGGGAGAGACAAACATGCAACAGCTAATGCTTGCTCCTTCCAAGCAGGGACTTCCCCTCGCCCCTGGAAGGGAGAGGACACCCCTAGCTTCTGCTGTCCCGGAGAACCTGTGCAGCTGCCAGTGCACGGACCTCCCCACCCTCACAGCTAGATGGCGCCACACAGGCCCCCTCCTACCTCCTTGTCCGTCTCAAAGCTGTCCAGCATCTGGACGATGTTGGGATGGTGCAGGCCCCTCATGATCTCAATTTCCCGCTGCAGGTTCTTCAGCTCCTTCTCCGATCGCCCGATTTTGGGGATGAACTTCAGCGCCACCACCTGCGGAAGCAAGCAAAGCCGCGAGCTGTGAGCCCCACCCAGGCCAGGGCCAACTAATGACTGCTGGGGTAGAACTGGCCTTGGCCACTTCTGCGCTCCCCTATCCACTGCATGTGAGCGTAGCACTCTGCATGCATTATGGGGGCCTGGGTTTGCTGCGTGTCCCTGCTTGTAACATTTACAATATTGAACGGATTTTCTTCTCACGTGGCTAACTGCTGGATCTCAGTGAGATCCACCAACAGCTACAGCTGAAAACCTTCTTTGTACAGGTGTGACAACTCAATGCTGGGAGATTCTGTAAGGTGTGAATGTCACTGCTTGGGCCCACGGGCAGACTGCAACTTTCTCTGAGGCTCTGATTTTTTAAAGTAGCCCCTGGTTTCTTGGGCAGATTCTTGCACACAGTGACTGCAAATCAGGTACCCAGTTGTCTAAATATCACTAACTGAATCTGCAATGAATTGCAGGCAGACCAGTGTTGTGAACAACTGTGCCTGTAGAAATGGAGTCTAGGGGTGTGTCTAGACTACAGGGTTATGTTGACAAAAGTGGCCTTTTGTCAACAAAACCATACCTGCATCTACACTACCGCCGAGTTATATCGACATAACGCTGACAGAACTTGGCTGTTTTATCAACAGTGGTAAACCTCATTCTACGAGGAATGACGCCTTTTGTCCACAGAGTTCTGTCGACAGAAGGCGTTATTGCATCTACACTGTCCTTTGTGTCTACACTCTCATGTCGACAAAGCAGCTTGCTTTGTCGACAGAACTGGCCGTAGTCTAGACGCTCTCTGTCGACAGAAGCTTTGTTGACAGTATCTGTTGACAAAGCCTCTGTCGACAAAAGCCTGTAGTCTAGACGTACCCCTCGGTGAAAGGCCTTTCTACAATGGGCATGGGAATGTTCCAGGAAGTTCTGAATATGTGAAAACAGGGGGTTTAGAAGGGGAACTGTCATGCAATCTTAAACAGTGAAAAACTACGAGATAAACTATCTGTTGTGGATGACTGTTATGCATCACACTTGACTGTTACAATCAGAGAACCCCGTGCTCCGTATCAAGGAGTCTCTAGCCCTGTGTTGTGTTTCCCCCACATCTCACTCTGGTGCTTTTTCCCTTCCCACCTCCGCCTCAGAGTGCCCCATCCCGGATCTCTCCTCACCTGGGCACTATATTTTCGGCGCCCCTTGTACACCCTCCCAAAGGAGCCCTCTCCAATCATCTCCAACACGTGGTACTTCTCCATGGTGGGTGTGCCAGCCTGAGAGTGCAAAGTGGCGCATTAGAGCGTGTTCAGTACATCTTCCACCTCCTGGCTTCACCGGCCCTCTCAGGCCTGGGCCAGCTCAAAGGAAGCATGGTGTAATGGTTAGGGCGCTAGCAAGGCGCCGGGAGACCGGGGTTCAAGTCCGTGCTCTACCATAAAGCCCCTGGGTGACCTCGGGTCCCTGCGGCCCAGCCCCTCAAAAGTGCTGTTTCAAGGGGAGCCGGGGGCCTAAACACCTCGGACGGCCCCACGCAGGGGGGGTCTCCAGCCTGCTCGCCCCCCGCCCCCCCTTGGCCTGCGCTCGCGGCCCCGGGCCGCACGGTCGCCCTCGCGCCGATCCCTAGACTGGGGGGGGCCTAGGCTCGGTTCTAGTGGAGGACTGGGGGGGGGGCCTTCCGCGTGATCCCGCCCGTGACCCGGCAGCCAGACCCCACCAGCGGGTCCCGCTCCGCACCTGAGCGCCGGGCCGCGCCCCCCTCCCGCCACTGGCATCGGGCGCCCGCGCACGTGCCTGACTGCGCCCCGGCCTCGCAGGCGCCCGACTCGGACACCCACACCTCGCGGCGCGGCCTGTCCCGGCGCTCGGCCAGGGGAAGGGGCGCCCGGCCCGCCCGCCTCCCTGAGAACACCCCACTCGGAAGGTGCAGGTGACATTTGCTCAGGCGGCGCCGCGGCCGCCTCGCCGCCTGAGGACCCGCGTCGCCTAGCAACCGCCCGCCGGGGGCTAGCTAGCCTTCCTTCCTTCCGCTGGGGGCCTCGCGCACTTCCGCTTCCGGGGCAGGCGGGCAGGATGGCGGCGGCCGGAGAGGGGGAGGTGGCGGCGGACTGGTAACTATGGCGATGGGCGCTCCCCGGAGCCCTCCCGCCGCGGGGGCCCCGCCTGCGCTGCCGGGGGCGGAGGCGGCGCAAATACGCGATCGCCTGGTCCCCGGCTGGGGGGGCCCTTCAGCCGCGTGTCCCCCCCGCCCCCGCCGGGGTCTGGCTCGCCTGAGCCTGTGGTGGCCCGAGCCGGCGCTGGGGCAGCCGCAGGACGAGGACGAGCACTGAGCGGCCGGGTCCCGGGTCCCAAGGGTTCGGCCCGTTAAAGCCGAAGCCGAAGGGTATGTCTGCGGTCCTCTTTAAACCGAGCGGCGGGCAGCACCGCTGCCGCAGCTCCGAGGCCCGGCTCGCGCACACGCTGAGACTCAGGGTCCTGGAAGGAAAATTCAAGTTAAAAACCCCCCGTTTGTCCCCTTTTAAGACTCTGAGAAGCCGGGGGCTATAACGTAGTTCCCACGGGAGTCGCTGCAGTTCCACAGTGAGGGCGAGACCTCCACTTCTGAAGAGCTGTTATTCAAAGGGGGAAGACAGGCCCAGGCAAGGGAAGTGACCTGCCAGAAGTCTCACAACAGGCCAATGGCAGAACCAGGCATAGGCCACAGGGCTTCCAACTCCTACCCTATTGTTCTTTCCACTAGACCCTGCTGCCTTCCGCATGACTTCTGTCTAGTGTTGGTTTTTTCTGTAAATAATTGGGAGTTGTGCAGAATCTTTTGCCATAGAAGGTCCTAGGCAGACTAGTGTGCGGCTCAGGGAGGAAGAGGAGGAGGGAGAGCAGCTCTGTATGATGTCCCTTCTCTTTTCTCAGGGCTCTGCCATCAGAAGTGGAGGTTTTAGAGTCCATATACCTGGATGAGCTGCAGGTGTCTCGAGGAAATGGCAGGTATTTGTGCTATTACCAGGTGTCACTAATTCAGAGGGAAGGTATTTCACCCCTTTGGTGTAACTTATCTCAGCTGTGGTGCTGGGAGCCATCCTTGGAGTGTACATAGGTGTTACGGGTATCAGCTTTTGCATTCTGCACTTGGATCCAAAGCTCTGGTGAGCTGAGAATGAAGCTCAAATTGGCATGTCTGGACTGAGTGCTCACTGAGAGAGTCTTGCTGTCCTTAGCCCTACACCGGAGCACCAGCATGCTCAGCTCTCTGGCCGGTACCTGAGTTCTTGCCGATCTCTGCCCTTCGTCCTGCTGGATCCTTTTCCTCTGAGCTGTCAGTGCACCTGAGCCCCTACTGGGGCAGGACAGGCACACTCAGCCTAGGGGTCTTATCTCTGCTTCACTCCATGCACCTCAGCCCCTTTTTAGCCCCATGGAGCTTGCATGGAAGGTTTGTGCAGCTGTGACAATATGCTGTCTACGTCGCCCTCACTGCACCATCTGTACTTCGTTAATACTCCACATGTAGTAGCTGGATGCTTCACCTCAGCCTCCCTGCCCTTGCAGGTCAGCACCCTGGGAAATCTGCATTACCCTGCACCCTGCAACAGCGGAGGATCAGGACTCTCAGTATGTCTGCTTCACACTCGTGCTGTCCGTGTCCCCACAGGTAAGGTCATAGTACCTGACCCCCAGCAGTGCCGCCAAGCTTTGCAGGAAGAGACTGGCCAGGACTTTGAGTCCCATTCATCCTTGAATTTGTTTTTCTAGTATCCAAATGAAGTGCCGAAAATCTCCATCCGGAATCCTCGGGGGCTGTCTGATGAGCAGATCCAGAAGTGAGTGAGAAGGGTTTTCTCCTACCCTCCAGACACAGGAGGGGAAAAAACATCCTGCATTCCAGCTGGGGGTGGGAAACATGAATCCCCCATTTCCCCTCAGTTACATGGAATTGCTGTGTCATCCAGAGCTGCATCGGCCTGGACGGAAAATAAATCAAGGCCATTAAACCATGCTGCTTCAGTGCACAGCCAGCTGCTAGATAGATGCCTGGGGTTGGGAAGAAAATTCTCCCTGGACAGGTTATTCCATCATTGCCACTAGGGGAATCTCTTGCACCTTCTTCTGAAGCAACTGCTCCGTCCTCCAGTCGGGCAACTCCTGTATCCTTTCTCCCAAGTCCCAGAGCGTTGTGGGCGGGTGTGATGAGATCAGGACAGACTTTTGCAGTCCTGCTGTTTGGCCTGGCTTCAGTCTGTCACCACTGACAAAGTGGTTGGAACTGAAGGGCTGGCGGGGTTAGGTCCGTGACAGGCAGGCTGTACTGAGTAGAGAATCTTAGAGAAGGGCTTGTGTGCACCAAAGACTCGAGGGCATGAGTCAGATGTCTAGTGCTCAAACCTGTTACAGTGGGACTCCTCTTCCACCCCGCTGCCAGGTGGACGGGCACATGGGAGGCTGACAGGTCTGCATATGTTAACCACATCTGAGCACAACGATTTCCATACCCAGCTTGGCACGCTATTGACCAATCCAGTGGCTTCCTCACCCACTGTATTGAAGCTGCTGGTCCCAGCTTAGTACTGCAGCTCTAGAGGGGTTAGGATGTTCCCTCCGTAGCCACGACTTTCTGCCTCTTCATTCTAGGATTTCCCAGACGCTGGGACAAGTTGCAGAGGCTGGGGTGGGGACAGCGGTGCTGTATGAGCTGATTGAGGTAAGAGAGGAGGGGACGCCTGGGGTGGGGTGGGCCTGGTGCGAGATCGAGGTAGGGAAAATTTTTTGGGTTGGGGGCTGCTGAACCACAGAAAAATCAGTTGGGGGCCACACACAAGTGAGATGTGGGGGGGAAAAAAACAAAAACCCAAACCGGCACTGACTGAGAGGGAGACAGACTCTCCACACATTCCCCTCCCCCACCAGAGCTTAGGGGGGCCCAGCCTAATAGATTTTGTGTGCTCCAGCTCCACTGGGGAAGGGGCTGGAGTGCCAGCGCGGGCTTCCCAATGCTGGATCTCAGGGGCCAGATCCAAGCAAGCTGGGGGCCACAGCCAGCCCCTGGGCCTTAGGTTCCCCACCCTGTGCTAGATACACACCGATATTGACACATGCTCTCCTGGTCTCTGTGTGTGGGTTGGCTGGGTCAGAGTCTAGGCCCGCCTGGGGCTCTGGGTGATTGGGGTGTTCATTCTCCCTCTTTCTCCAGAAAGGGAAGGAAATTCTCACTGACAACAACATTCCTCATGGCCAATGCGTGATCTGTCTCTACAGCTTCCAGGTAGGAAGCCCTGGGATTAGTGCGTGGCCCCGCGGCCTACTCAGGAGAGGAATGGGGTGCGTTGGTGGAGGGACTGGCAGCTGTAGCCCAGAGCTTGTGGGGATGGAGGAGAGAGGGGCGCTGGGAGCAGGTGTATCTGAATCGGAGCTAGCTGAGGGTGAGCGTTAGCTGAAGCTGCCCATCCTGGGAGAAGGTGCTGGGGGCGCACACAGGGCTCCTTCCAAACGGCCCCTCTCGCCGTGTAGGAGAGAGAAGCTTTCACAAAGACTCCGTGCTACCACTACTTCCACTCTCACTGCCTGGCTCGCTACGCCCAGCACATGGAGCAGCAAATCCACTTGCAGCAGGAAGAGAGAGAGCAGCACCTGGCGCCTCCTTCCAAGCAGGTAAAAGGGCCTGGGCCCTGTCCCGTGTCACACAGAGGAGCCTCCCTCGGCCAGGCCAGGCGCACGGCCCCCACTGAGCTTCACAGAGCCACACCCAAGAGCTCGCTCCTCGAGCTGCTGTTTGGGTTCCTGACTCCAGCCCTTGAAAATCATAAGTCAGGCCCTCAGAAATCACGAGTTTAAAAGCAGAAGTAACTTGGGCCAGACTCCCAAAGACCCAGTCCAGGCTGCGGCTGGGCCACGTGTCCCTGTAGACACGAGGACCAGATGCTGAAGTAAAGCAAGGCAGGAGTCCCACGCTCACGCAGCTCCAGGGGCTGGGCAGTCTATTGGACCCTTCGGTTTGGGCTCAATGGTGCGCCCAGCTGGCAAGCTGGCCTCAGAGCGCTTGGCCAGTCCTTGCACAGTCAGAAATAAATTGTGCCCGGGCCCCTTGCTCTGATGCCTCAGCCAGCACCCGCTGCCCAGCAGTGTGTGAGGGGAGGGACAGGCCCTCAGTGAAGGCGACCTCAGCCATGCAAGGCCTTATTGGTCATAACCAGCGCCTATGCAGTTATTGATCGGCCATTAGATGGCAACTCCCAGCATGCCCCAGTGGCCAGGCTATTGCGGTGCTGCTGGAGCCGAGCAGGAAAGTGCAGCGTAGGCAGGGGCAGCCGGGTGCACCCACCGCCAGAGCTGTGCGCAGGACGCCTGGGACTCGAGCCTGGCGCTCGCTTCCTAGAGGAGGAGGGGGTGGAGTTGATGCGATGGGGCTGCGTGCCAGCTCTTTTCTCCTGCAGGGAGCCGGCGTGCAGTGCCCCGTCTGCAGGGAACCGCTCGTCTACGACCTCTCTGCTCTGCAGGCAGCCCCGCCCCCACAGCACCCCGTGGTAAGGAGCCCCCGCTGGACCCCCTCCACTGACGGGTAACAGGCCTGTGTCAAGCTGATGCAGGTGGGAGGGAGGGAGCTTTTACGGGTGCCTGAGGCATGTGTCTGATGGGTACAAACGCCCTGGGGAGAGGCTGGGCCACTGCCCCACAGAGCTTCCAGGTCCCGTGACTGCAGGGGTGATGGGGCAGAGTGAAGCCAAGGAAACGTGGCTCCATCTCGGCACTGACTAGAGCCTTCTTGCAAGGTGCCGTAGATCCAACAGGCCAAAGCACAGACCTGCCCTGGGACAGATGGGCCCAGGACGGTCCCTGCTCTGATTTCCAGGCTGCATGGAGGAAAGCTGCCCTGTCCCTTCAGTGAGTCCTAGTTCTTGCTGGTTCATGGAGACTGCTGGCTCTCCAGCACCCTCGCAAGGACGCAGGCTGGACCAGACCCTGAATCACAGAATCCTAGGGCTGGAAGAGACCTCAGGAGTCATCAAGTCCAGCCCCCTGCCCAAGGCAGGACCAATCCCTGGTTCGGCTGCTGTCTCTGCTGCAGCTACCCCAAGTCCGACCCTCCCACAGGGGAGCCCAGCACCAGTCGCTGCAAGGGTTCCCTCTAGTTTGTTGTGTCCGTGTTAGGGATGCCAGCGACTAGCTGACAAGCAAATACTTATTGGGTAGTCAAGTAGGAACTCGAGCCATCGCTTCCCACCCCCCTTGCCATCTCTAGCAGAGAGAGGCAGCACGGAGGGGAGCACGAGCTGGTGCTGGGGGGAGCTGGCTTAAAAGCCGTTTCCCCCCTCCCCCAGCACCATCTCTGTGGGTGGCAGGGGAGGCAGGAGGCAGCGGGGACACTGCATGAGCAGGGATGGAAACAGTCCCGCCCGCACTGGTCCCACGGCTGCTCCTTTCCCTTTGGAATGTACAAGAGCTGCCTGCAACTCTGGTACATTTCAAATGAAGAGGCACAGAGGGAAACCCTTCCCAGCCAGCGGGTTCCTGCTGCCTCTCTCCCTTTGACGTGTACAGGAGCCACGGGCGGCTCTACGAATGTTGTTACGTGTGGAGATGACGTGCGGCACACGCCTGCATACTGGGCACATCGCAAAGTTCATTCTGCACGTGGATGATTGGGGAGGGCAGGGGATGAGGGGCTTGAGGGGGTCTCCGGGGTGGGGCCAAGGGGTTTTGTTGTGCGGGAGCAGGCTCAGGGCAGGTGGTAGCAGTGCGGGGTCTGAGCAGGAGGTAGGGTGCAGGAGAGGGCCAGGGCTGGGGTGTGGTGGGGGGGCCCAGGGCTGGGGTGGGGGGCCTGGGAGGGAGCTCAGGGCCCAGGCTGGGGTGCGGGGCGCTTACCTGTTTGGTGGTGGCTCTGTGCAGCCCAGCTCCCATTGGCTGCAGTTCTGGGCCACTGGGAGCAGCGGGGACGGAGCCTCGAGGTAATGGCAGCACAGGGACAGAGCTTCCCAGTGCTCGCAGCAACGCGGCTCCAGCCAACGAGGGGGCCGTAGTGGTGGAGCCCCCTCTGCCCACCAGAAGCATTGGCCACTGGTGCCTGTGGGAGGAGGGGGCGCAGGGAGGGAGCACAAAGGGGTGCCCCATTGAGCAATTGGGATTTTGTGAGGGGGGTGGTTCTCTTCCCGGGTGCTATCAGGAGTCGCCTGCGCCAGAAAGGGCTGGCCCAGAGCACTGGGGCTTTAGGGGTCCCAGGCTCAGGGGGGCCTGGCCTGCAGCCCCTAATGCCCCTTTCTTCCTCCAGCCCTGCTGCGGGGGCCAGAGGGGTGCGCCTCCCCCCGGCCGTGGCAGCTCCGTGTGGGGCTCGTTAGGCAGCGGTGCAGCTTAGAAGGAAGCTGGGTGGCTTGGGCCGGAGGGAGGCCTGGCACTGCGCTGGCTTGATCCCAGGTCTAGCTGGCTGCAGGCGTGCGGGGCGGGCGGCAGGCAGCCGCTCTGTGCCAGGCTGGATATTGCCGGAGCAGGGCCCTCACACCCCTGCTCTTCCCCAGGAGCCGTACAAGCCTGATGCCAAGACGCTGCAGGCCCGGGAGGAGCTGCGCAGAATCTACCAAAGGCAGCAGGAGAAGGGGGGCATCATTGACCCGGAGGCAGAAAGAAAGCGCTACTTCATCAGCCTGCAGGCGGTATGCTGCTCCTGGGCCGGGTCGGGAGGAGCGCTGCGGACCGGTGCAGGGAGTGGGGCGCCGGGCTCTGCCAGCCTATGGGGAGCTGCCTTCTGGAGCTCCGGCGGGTCCCTTGCCCACTGTCACGCGACGTTCCTACCTGCCGGGAGAAGTGGGGGTACAGGTCCCAGACTGCGTTTAGGGTGGGGGCCGCCCCCCCAGAATGGAGCGCTCCGCCCCGGGTCAGAGGGGCGGCAAAGGGCTGCCTGCTGCTGGCAGTGAATCTCCCCGAGTAACTGGGGTGGGCGTGGGAGCCAGGCCGTGGCCAAGCCCCCCTTGGGGCCTTGTCCTGCAGTCAGGAGTCAGGTCACGCCGCAGGCCAGGCCCTTTCCTCACAATTGGCTCCTTTCTCAGCCTCCGGCAGCTGCTGATCTCGGCCATGGAGCTGCCTCCGAGCTGTCGCCGCCTGAAAACGCCGAGGCTGCTAGTGAGCAACTCTGCCGAGCCCCAGGTGTTCCGGAGCCTGCCAGCCCCCCCCGAACTCTCCTACTAGAGAGAGAACCAGGGCAGCTGGTGAAAGCCTCCGTCCCCCTGGAGCAGCAGAGCAAGAGAGACAGACGCCAAGCAGAGAGGCCAGGGTTCAGAGGCCAGGGCCAGCAGCCGTACAGCGACGCCCAAGCAGCAGCTGCGGAAACTTACCGCCTTCTCCATGGCTCGGGGGCACCCAGCAGCTTCGCCTGGAGACCCGACCAGAGGGAAGACGGGAGCAAGAGACCCAGTGGGAGATCCAGCTGGGAGTTCCCTAAACCGCACAGCAGAGGCAGGGGCGCTGCCTTGGCTGATGGGAAAGATGTGGGCCCTGAGGGTCTCTTGCTGGTGAAAGGGGCATTGGCCTTGAAAGAGGAGACTCCTGGTATGGGCAGACAGACACCAGAGTCAGGAGCTGAGACCCAGGGCAGAGAGAAGGAAAACCTGGCCCTAAACCATCGTGACGCCCGGGGACCCACCAGCTGGCAGGGTTATCACAGGACCTGGGACTGTGCGAGATGGGAGAAGTCCTGGGGCAGAGAGCGTGGGTCCTATCCCCGGGCACCACGGGGGCGAGGGGCATTCAGGCCCAGTGGAAGGAGAGGCCCCCATGGCCAGGTGAAGGAGGATGGCTCCTAGCAGGAGACAGGGCTAGTATGGGTGGGGGGCAGGTTTTGCTGGGTGCACAATTAAAGAATCTGTTGGGATATCCGCTCTCCATTTCTGGCTCCCGGAGGAGAAGGGCCAGCCTGGGTCTTGGTGTTTGTGGGCAGCTGGCTTGGGACTTGTCTTCCAGGGTTACACGCTCCCTGTATGGGAAGACAGGACCCAGGAGTAGCCAGAGGCTTCTCGGCTGCAGCCATCAGTGGAAGGGCTAGGCAGGGCCTCCCCCGAGACTGGCTCCTGGAGCAGAAGCAGCGGCCCAGCCTCGCTGCTGCCCGTCCTGTCGGGATCTGCAAGGCCACAGGCGGTGGCGGTGCTAGAGCTGAAGGGCAGACGGGACTGTCCTGGGGAAGCCAGGCCTGGCACTGGGACACGCTGGACTCCACCTGCCATTGCTCTGCAGTCAGCCCCCCGGGGCAGCGCTGTCCTGGGGAAGCCAGGCCTGGCACTGGGACAAGCTGGACTCCACCTGCCATTGCTCTGCAGTCAGCCCCCCGGGGCAGCGCTTTCCTGCACACTGGGGCTTCCAGCTGCCCGGGCCGGCAGGTGCTTTGGAGTCTTGGAGCTTTCAAAGGGCCATTTGCTCTGTCAAGTGACCTGTCCCTTTTTCAATGCCCCCTGCCCCCGTTCTGCCTGTTCAGGGATCAGAACCGGCTCTCTCCCCCCTTCGAGGAACAGCCGGGGCTGCTGGTGTCACGTAGTTAATAGCTGCTGTTCTCCCGCCAAGCACGGCTTTTCTCGGCACGCTCCAGCCTGTCTCCCCAGAGCCGAGCCAGCCCCCAGTCGGAGTTCTTCCCCTGCTCCTCTGTGTACAGCCCAGGAGCGGTGTCCCCAAACAGCCCCTCAGTGCTCACCGAGGGCTTTGTTCCCAGCCAGGCCAGAGGCGGCTTGTCGGGAGGGACTCTGCATACTGAGCTGGATTGTTTCAGTCTCTTCACAACCGTTCTCCAGCCCTGCCAGCAAGGCCGAGCATTATGTTTCACTCTGCCTGGGCCGGCCCTGCCCATCCTTCCATGGAGTGACTTCTCCCCTTTGCCCTAACAGCCAGTGCAGGCAGCAGAAGGGGACAGGTGTAGAAGAGACAAGCCGTTAAGGCCTTTGATTCTTGTCCCAGCTCCCGTTCCTTTGCCTCACTCAGCCAGGCATAGCGCGAGCTGGGGCCTAGCGCCTTTTCTCAAATGACCCCTGAGTTACCTGCTCCAGCACTGACCCATTGCCCATGCACTGGAATTCAATGCCCTTGATGTAATTTGTCTGGCTCCCCCAGTGGGGTTTGCACAGAACACGTGTTCTGTTTCCCGTCAGATGAGAAGCAGCCCCCTTGGGACTGTTCTTTCCACCCTCCTGGGAAGGCTGTGGTCTAGGAGGGCAGGGCGTTTGCACGGCTGGTTCACACCCAGCTCAGGGCTGATGTCCTTAGGAAAGGTGATCTTCCCAGTGGGCCGTGCAGACCCACACGCTGTGCTTGGTAACGCAGCAGGCAGGGAGGGGGGTGGATTAAAGGGAGGGCAAGAGAATTTCCCAATTGTGGGGGGATGGGACTTTTAGATTCAAATCTACATTTAAAGGGTAGACGTGAACCTGGCACGTGGGAGCCAGGAGCTGCTCCCTCTAGCTGAGCAGCCTCGCAGGGTAAATGCAGGGGGAGGGTTTTGCCCCATGATTCCTATGCTATGGAGGAACCGCTGGGCTGTCCTTCTGCAGCATTGCTGCCTCGCCCTCTCCGGACCCTCCTCTCCGTGGGGTCAGGCTGGAGAATTTTAAAACATGCTCGACTGTCAAATACCAAACTGACCGGGAAAGTCCTGAACCCACCCCCTTACAGCAGAGACAAGGGAGCCATGGTGCTGCCCCCAGCATGGCCAATACAGCCACCTCTTCCCCACTGCATGTTCAAAAGTTTCAGCGGGGGAGCTGTTGGTTGTTTTTTAAATTACAGACCAATAGTCCTGCAGCACCTTAGAGACCAACAAAACATGTCGATGGGACTGAGCTTTTGTGGGCACAACCCACTTCTTCAGATGACCGGAGTTTACGGGGGCCAGGTTTTGACATTAGCTTGTAATAATATGGCAACTTTGAGATCCATGAGTGAGTGCCCAGGCAGGATTGGCAGACTGCACATCCATCAATGGGATCTGTGCCAGCAATGCCCCTCTGCCATGTCTCTTGGCCAGACTGGAAGGTCTCTATGACAAAGGATTAATGGACACAAATCAGATATTTGAAATGGCAACACACACAAACCTGTTGGGGAACATTGTATCCTGCCTGGGCACTTGCTCATGGATCTCAAAGTTGCCATATTATTACAAGCCAATGTCAAGACCCAGCTTGAAAGGGAAGCTGCAGGGCTTAATTTCATTTACAAGTTTGATACCTACAGTAGAGGTTTAAACAAAGACCGTACCTGGATCACCTGCTACATTCCACATCCCAATGACATAAAAGGCCAAACACCAGGTACCTCAGAGTACTTAAACCCTCTCTATCGGCTTCATTTAGCATAGATGCTCTAATTGACTGTTCTCCCATTTTTTTCTCCTCTCCCTCCCCTCTCTTTATTTATTTGGAACCTGGCCCCCTTAAACGCCGCTCATCTGAAGAAGTGGGTTGTGCCCACAAAAGCTCAGTCCCATCGACATGTTTTGTTGGTCTCTAAGATGCTGCAGGACTACTGGTGGTTGTTGAAGTTTTTCCCCCAGGTGAGAGACACCTGGTGCGACATCAATTCACCCCATCACAGAGCACCTGGTCCTGTGCAACAAAGGGGGGGGTAGGGCTCAAGTAGTACTGCCCTCCTAGCCTACAGCGCAGGGCACCCTGGCTTCCCAGAGCAGTGCAGCCTGAGCTCCTGGAATCCACCCTCCCAGAGCAGCATGGCCTAGTGGTCAGAGTCCCTGAGCAGCACCCATGCCTGCAGTGGGTGCGGGGCAGAGGAGGGAGATCCAGGTTGTGAGAAACCAATCGTGTCTAGTTCCTCATTTTAACCGTTAGGTTCCCTGTGCTGCTGTCTACGCGCGGGTCTCGCGTGGTCGGTTCTGGGGTACAGGTGCCCTCCGGCTCAGTCTCTGCAGATGGTAGCCCCTGCCGCTCGCTGGCAGGAGCTGGCAGCAGCGTGTGTTACTCTCCTCCGTCGCCGAGACTGCCCCCCTTGCAGCCTGTCCAGGCTGAGCGCTCCCAGCAGGGACGGGGAGTCCCCAGCAGAGGCTCGAGTTCCAGCAGGCCCTTCTTGGGAACCCCCCCGACCCAGTCTGCTGCCGGGGCTGGCCAGACTGCCACGGACTTACCAGGTGCTGAGGCAGGCCCTTCTTGGGAACCCCCCCGACCCAGTCTGCTGCCGGGGCTGGCCAGACTGCCACGGACTTACCAGGTGCTGAGGCAGGCCCTTCTTGGGAACCCCCCCGACCCAGTCTGCGTTGGGTGAGACCAAAGGGCACTCTCCTTGGCACAGCGGTGCCCCGGCGGGGATGACGTGACATGCTTAGCCTGTGAGCTCCTTGGGACCAGGACGATCTATGGCCGCTCTGGGCCAGGGCCGGCCTTTTTGTTCTGGGTTTGCAGGGTGACCGGCTCCCAGGCCATGCCCGGGGCTGCCACAGCACAGGTAGAGGCTGACAGATTGTGGTTACCAAACCTGTAGGTGCAGCCTCTGCAAAGCACGTGGTAGACAGAAGGCTCCGGGCAGTGCATGGTCGGGTTGCAAAAGGCCCCGCCGTGCTACTTCATGCTGGGCTGGAGTTACGGAGCACGTTGGAAAGCAGCTGGAAAACAGTTATGCTCCACTGTGGAGCCCGCCGTCGTCTCGAGCTTCCTCCTATTGTCCCCTCCTGCTGTCTTTCGCTTGCCCTCATGCCGGGCGGCCCAGGAGGCTGAGGGCTGGGTTCTGGCCTCGTGATTAGCAGACTCAGAGCGCCCTTGCATTTCAAGCCCAGAGGAGTCCAGCGTGTTAGCAGCTGCATCTGGGGAGGAGCGATGACGCAGGACAGCACGTTGCTATCGAGGGTTCTGGTTCTTTTTATATTTTAATAGAAAGCCAAGGCCTTGCTGAGGTAGCAAAACAAACAGTGGTCAGCTCCAAGGTCTGCCACATTGCATCCTCACAGTTACCCTGGCCCCCATGAGTCACACCCAGGGCACCCAAACCCCGGGGAGCTGCCAGCCCCTCCCCTCTGGTTCTGCCCGCCCTCGGTCACAGCGACATTGTCTGCACGTTCTCAATGGCTCCGGCTGGGTCTGCTTTGTACAGCATGAAGTGGCCCTGCACCTGGGCGGCGCTGATCTGCTTGGAGACGCGCAGGGCCTGCTCTGCGAACCTCTCGCCGGCAGCCACGGGCTGGTCAGGGTAGAAGCGCTGGAACATGCGGGAAATCTGCCAGTGGGAGCAGTACCCCACATGCTGCTTCAGATCCACCCGGCCGGGGCGCACCAGGGCCGGGTCCAGCCTGTGGAGGCAGAGACGGAGCGGTGCTGTCAGCCAGCTGCGTGGAGCACAGCTACGGGCACATCTTTGTGTGACCTCCAGTGCAAACGTCTCCTTGAATACCAGCCCGGAGACCCGCCCATTGTGGCACAGAAGGACAGGCAAGGTCCCCCAGGGCCGGCTGGCTCGACAGACAGAGGAGATCAGCAACCCCGGAGCTTCCTGAACAGCTCAGGCTTCTCCTGGGGCACCGTTCCAATGGGTCGGTGGTCCCTTCGGCACGCCTGGGCCTGGCTTCCTGCTGGGGAAGGAGCAGCAGCCAGGAGCTCTGCATGGGAACATGGAGGAGGGCTGAAAGGGACAGGAGCCAAGCCAGGGGAGAGGTGGGCTGGGAGCTCACAGCGACGGTGGAAGGGGGGCTGGGTATTTAGCCAGAGCGAGGAACTGAGGCGGGTGCCGGTGGGTTCCATCTCACCTCTCGCACCCTCGTACCCCGCAACGGGGTTCCTGCCCTGGGACCCCCCCTGCCCGGCAGGACACGGCTCTGACCTGTCAGCGTGGTTGGTGGTCATGAAGACTATCCTGGCTTCCGTGGAGGCGACGCCGTCCAGCGCATTGAGGAGGCCGCTGAAGGTCAGCCGTCCCATGCCCTGGTAGGCAGCTGGGTCTGGAGGAAAGCCAGACGGGGAGCTCAGATCCCAGGCAGGTCTGGAGCACCCAAACTGCCCAACGGACAGGGGCACTGGCAACTATCTGCTATAGGTCAACCAGCCCACCTCCACCTCCACCCAGGAACCTGGCCACTCTGCACCCTGCACTCCCAGCAGGGCAACCGCAGGGCCACCAGGCAGGCCAGTGACAGGCCTGCTCCCAGATACTCGCTGCGCCGGCAGCAGACTGCCTGCCCCACACTGCACACAGGGCAGGGGAGGGGGCAGAGGGCTGAATCAACCCCCTGGCTGAAGAGCAAATGGGAATATGCAGCCTCCAACCTGGGGATCAGGCAGGGTGAGCTGCCTCCAACCTGGGGATCAGGGACTCCCTGGCCCAGCAGGTGAGACGAGCCACCTTGGAACAGCTCCCCCAGCCCCACTGCCCAGGGAACCGCGCTGGGGCCCCCGTTCCGTTCAAGCAGGCCACAGCGACCAGCGCATTCTGCTCCCTGCCGAGCTGGGCAGGGACCCCGAGGGGGCAGGGAGGGCAGGTGTCTGCATGGCCCCAAGCCGGGGGCCCCAGCATGTGCTGAACAAGGGCCTGGCCCACGTCGGTGCCCCGGGGCCAGGACTAACTCTCGGCGGCGAGGTCCCGGCTGACAAAGGCTGCGTCCACGTCCTCCAGGAGGATGATGCTCTGCTGTGGCGCCACGCTGAGGAGGTGGTTGAGGCGGTCGTCGGAGAGGCCGCGGTCGCTCAGGCTCAGCAGGCAGATGCCATACTCCAGCTCCCCGGCCAGGGCGGTGCTGGGAGGGGGACATGGGGAGAGTAAAGCACAGTGAGGGCAGCGCTCCCTCTCCAGCCCCATAGGGCCAGGCACCAACCTCAGACCTCGCCAGGAGGCCAGGGGTTGGGGGCTGACCTGGAAGTTCCTTTCCCAACCGTGACCCGGATCTCCTGTCCAATGTGCGGCAAGTCACGCCTCTGCACCCTGCCTCCCAAGGGGATGGAAGGACAACGCAGGAAGGGCTGTGGGGCGCTCAGGGATGGGGCCCCTGTGTTCCTCCAGCAGCTGATTCCCCTGCTAGGCACCTCGCAGTTACCTGCCCGCGGGCAAGGCAAGCACAAGGGGCGGGCGCTCTGCTCTGGGAGTTGGAGGCCCGCCCTGCACTGTGTAGGTGACCAGACAAGGTGCCCAGACACGTGTCAGGCTGAAGGGGGATCCAGAGGGAGCAGTTCTGGGGCCCTGATGTAGCCCTGTTCATCATCCGGGACGTGGCCTGTTAGCATGTGTGGGGCTGGCCTGCTTCTGGGCTGTGGAAATAACACAATTCACATTCCAGGGGGGCGTGAGGGGGCGCCCCAACAGCAGCCCAGCTCAGGGCCCCCAGCGGGCTAGCAGCACCTCCGGACATGGCCCTTGGCCTGCGCTGCTGCCCTTTCCTCCCTGGCTCACCCCTCCCGCCGGGCGAAGCCGCCACCGGCCGCCCGCCCGCAGTGCATACTCACATGAAGCTGCTCTTCCCGCAGCCCGGGGGCCCGTAAAGCAGATACCCCCTCCTGTAGGGGATTCCTAGGGCAAGAGGGGCCCCATCAGAAGCCAGCAGCTGCCGCGCCGCAAACCCAGCCTGCCCCGCAGCCCTAAAGCACAGAGCCCATCTAAGGGCCCCACAGGCAGCCCGCCCCCCCCATACCCAGGGCCCTAATCTGGACTCATGAGCGCCTCACCAGCCAGCAGGCTCCCCTCACGCAGTGCCGCCCTCAGCTCTCGCGCTGTCCCTGAGAGGAAGCCCTGGACCACTGGGGCCTGCTGAGCAGAGCAGAAAGCTTCCAGCTGGGGCCAGGCCTGGAGCAAGACGGACCCCAGCTGGGGAGCTACGGGGCGGAGGGGTAACCTGCTTGCTCCCTACCGTGCCAGGGAGAGACCCGGCACCGAACCCACCCTTCCCTGCAGTGAGGGGCCCCGGGGCCCGGACCTCCCGTAGGGCGGCTACCTAGAGCACTGGGCCTGCATCGCCACGGCAGGGCTCGTTTCTCACCCGGGCCGCTGCAGTGAATCGGGCCCGCTGAGCACAGAGAGAGGCACTGCCCATCTGGCCCAGAAACTCTCCACTCCCAGCTGTGGCCACTGCAGTTCCAGTGCCCCCAGGCAGCTGCGAGGCTTGTACATGAAGCCTTCTTCATGCACACAAACCCAGGCCCCCGGGGAGGAAGAAGGGAGAGGTGAGTCAGACCTAAGGTGCTGCGGGGCTAGGCCAGGCCCCAGGTGCATCAGGAGAGCCAGAGCAGGCTGGTGAAGTTTGTGGAGAGGCCGGGGTAGCTGCACAGCGCCTGCCTGCAGCACCCTGGCTCTACGGCGCGTTCCTTGCCCTCCCTGGTGCCCTAGAGGAGGCCAGAGCCATCCCTGGGAGGGAGCCTTGCCTCTCTCGCTGTACCACTTGGGGTTATCGATGAACTCTTTTACATCCTGCACGATCTTCTCCGAAATCCCTTTCTCCAGCACCACCGAGGCGAGCGGGCGGCGGCGGCGCGGGAACCCGAACGGCCGCCATTCAGCCCCCATGGCTGTGTACATGACCGTCTTCCCCTCCTGCTGCCTCAGAGCCAGCTCCCTGGCTAGACAGACGGAGAGAGGCTGGCAGTGAAAGAGGCTCTCCCAGAAGGCACCAGGAAATGGCCTGGCTTTTACAGCTGCCAGTTTCAAATCTGCCGCAGCAGGGCACTAGCCGGCCCGTGCCCCGTGCCCCGCGAGCAGCCGTACCTTCCTGGAGGATGTTGAAGAAGATCTCCCGGTTGGTGCCCAGGGCTGTGAATGTCACTGACTCCCAGGGGGTCCCCGTGTGCAGGTCAATCATTTGCTTCTCTCGATTCCGTTCAATGCGGATCCACTTCCTCCGGTACCTGGGAGCAGCAGAGAGAGGCTGAGCAGGGAGGCCAGACCAAGGGACGATGTTGGACGAGGCTCAGGAGCATCCCCACGTACCCGCTTCAGCGGTGAAGCTGAACTGACAGCATTTTACGTGGCGACTTGCCCTAACGCTCTGAGAAGCACCTTTACAATCCCCCTGCTGTGCGAGGTCCATGCGTCCGCTCCACCCTGCACAGACACAGATGGGTTTCCACTTGGATCTGCCGTGTTTTAACTTCGCCGAGTAGCCTCTTCATCTCCTGGGGCGGGCAAGGCCGTGAGGGGCATTCCTGACACCAGTCCCTGGGCCACAGGACCCCAGTGACAGGAGCACTGGAGATGAATTCGGCATGCGACTGTACATCAGCCGTATCACCTGGTGTTCATCTCTTTTCCCAGCTAAGCAGTCATAGAGTCCTAGGGCTGGCAGAGACCTCAGGAGTCACCGCGTCCAGCCCCCTCCCCAAAGCAGGACCAACCCCAACTCAATCATCCCAGCCAGGGCTTGGTCAAGCCGGGACTTACACACCTCTAGGGATGGAGATTCCACCCCTTCCTAGGGAACCCAGCCCAGCGCTTCACCACCCACCTGGGGAAATAGTTTTTCCTAATCTCCAACCACTGCAACTTGAGCCCATTGTTCCTTGTTCTGCCATCTGCCACTACTGAGAACAGCCTCTCTCCAGTCTCTTTGGAACCCCCCTCAGGTAGTTGAAGGTTGCTTTGAAATCCCCCCTCTCTTCTCTTCTGCAGACTAAACAAACCCAAATCCCTCAGCCTCTCCTCGTAGGTCATGTGCTCCAGCCCCCTCATCATTTTCACTGTCCTCCACTGGACCCTCTCCAATGTGTCCACATCCCTTCTGTCATGGTGGCCCAGAACTGGACACAACACTCCAGATGTGGCCTCTCCGGTGCCGAATAAAGGGGAATAATCACTTCTCTGGATCTGCTGGCAATGCTCCTCCTAATGCAGCCCAATATGCCATTCGCCTTCTTGGCTACAAGGGCGCCCTGTTGACTCACATCCAGCATCTCATCCACTGTAATCCCCAGGGCCTTTTCCACTGAACTGCTGCTTAGCCAGTCGGTCCCCAGCCTGTAGCAGTGCTTGGGATTCTTCTGTTCCACGTGCAGGACTCTGCACTTGTCCTTGTTGAACCTCATCCAATTTCTTTTGGCCCAACCCTCTAACCTGTCTTGGTCACGCTGGAACCTGTCCCTGCCCTCCAGCGTATCTACTAAGGACCTGTATCGACTCCACAGTTAGTCGATAGGACCGCTCTGCAGAGCTGCAGTGAGGGGAGCTCCAGGAGCCGGCTCGAGCCAGGACTGAGCAGTCCTGGTTTGTGCCTGCTCCGGGAGCCACCTGCACTGTGGCTCTGCATTTTAAATGTAGTAAGAGCCGTGTGGGGCTCCTGCCGGATAAGGCTGGTCACCGTGAACAGAGGGTGCTCCAGCACCAGCCTCTGTTCACGGCAGTCAGGGCTGGCCGCGGACAGGGGCTGCTGCCGCCAAGCAGTCCCTGTCCACAGGGGGGTCCAGCTCCCTGCTGGGAGCCCCGCAGACAAGGGCTGCTGCCAGAGCAGCCTCTGCCCACAGCGAGCCTCAGCCCGGGTTTATAACTCTGACAAAGGCAGCGGATGGGGGCGGGGGGAGGCTGCACCGCGGAGACAGTGCTGGGGGAACTGGCTTTTAAGCTGGCTCCCTCCAGCACCGGCTCCTGTTTCCCTCCTTTGCTGCCTCTCACCAAGGCAGCGAGTGGGGGGGAGAGGAAGTGAGTAGTCGATACTCCAGTCGACTCTTCTCTAACATGCCTAGTATCTACCCATGCGCTGCTTGCTCCAAAGCCCACTGAAATCAACGGGACCCTTTCTGACTTCAACAGGAATCGGATCAAGCCCCCAGGCCCTTCAATAATTTTTCTTCACACACAGCCCTCGGGTCAGGGGTGCAACTGGTCAGTTCCAGCCCATTCCTCTGCCCACCCTGCCCCCTCACCAGATGAAGTGGTTGCCAGGGCTGGGGATGAAGTCGAACTTGGTGCTGACGCGCCCGCTCTCGTGCTGCAGGTACGAGGTCTCCACGCTCAGGTGCTGAGTGTGCTTGGCATAGTGCGAGATCCAGCTCAGCAGCCACTGGTAGCTCTTGTCCTTGCTGGGCACCTCCAAGGTGATCATGTAGTGTCGGCGAAAAGCAACCACCCCAAACTGGGCCCCCTTCCGGGCCAGAGCCAGAGCCGTGCCCACCCCTACCAGGCCAAACCCTGCCCCGAAGTAGGGATTGTCCTTCAGCGCCAAGACAAAGTCAGAGAAGGGCATGGTGGGCCAGGGGAGTCATGCGACAGCTTTCAGTGGCATCGCCTCTGCCAGCCAGAAGCAAACCTGATGATAACACAAGAAGGGAAAAGGCTGAACCACAGGTGCCGATGCTAATGCTCAACATGAGGGGCCGGCACAGAGCCCAGGTGACACCCAGACCACCCACTTTCGAGGCCCTCTCTGTGTGGCACATTCAGATTTGCCACCAGCAGAGCTCTCTTGAAAATGCAAAGCAAGTTTCTAGCCCTTAAAGCTGCAGAGAAAACCTTCCAAACCTGACCCAAGGGCAATGGGCCCAGCCACAGCTCCCTGAAGCAACAGGCCCGCAGCATCGGAGAGATGTTACCATCTCAGCCCATCAAGCAGTTACACGCTCTGCCCCAGTGACTCACAGCCCAGACAGATCCCGGCTGGCTTTGGGCACAGCTCTCAAAATGGAGCGGTGCTGGTGACCACATGGGAGCCCAAGGACCCGTGTGATCAGGCCAGCTGCCTCTGGAGCGCCTTCTCGGGGCCTGTGGTCATGGTGCAGCAGCCCTGCCTCAGTTTCCCCACTTGTTAGGGCTCTCTCCATCGCATTACCAAAGCAAACAACGTTCAGCAACACCTTCCCATGGCTGGATTCTTAGTGGAACTAAACAGGCAAAGTGAGTTCTCAGGCTCTCCTCCCCCATCAAGTCCATGTTCCTAGTCCTGCTGGGGGCCTCCCTCGGAGCCTTTTCTCTGAACAGGGTTCCCTGCTGGTTCCTCCCCCCAGCACTCTCCAGTCCCCTCCCCAGCTTCCTGCTGCTTTGACACTGTAGCCTGCCTAGTAGCAAGGGCTGGCTTGGCCCAGCCACTAGGTCTGAAAAGGAACCACCACTTTTGGTATGCAGGCTCAAGCAACTGGGAGGATGCCACCCGTACAAGGCTCTCCGGAGCTGGGGTGAGGAAGCTCTTTGGACAGGGTGGCAGAACAGCATCACAGGCCATTGGGAGGAATATGGGAGCGCAAGAGTGTAAAAGCAATCTAGGCTTGTCACAGGTGAAGAGCCAACCCATGGCTCTCTCATTAAAGCCCTCCGGCCACAAGCTGTTAGAAAATACTGCCCAGGGTGCAGTTCCAGAGGATTTTTTACTGCAACTACTCATCATGCATCACCAGTTGCATCCCGAAAGCCTGTCCCATGCAGCTGAGAGCCTGGACGGGACGGAGACGGAAGCAGCCTCTCACGTCTGTGATGGCAGTGGAAGGCCTAAAGCCACAGAGCCATCCTGCACCAAGTCGTGGAAATGGTTGCCTTTTAAAGCAGTGTGGGCAGGCAGACACAGCACTATCCGGGGTTTTAGTCTTGGCTTGATTTTGGGCAAGTCCCTTCCCTTTCCATCCCTCGCTCTGTGAAACACGAATGATGATTCTGGCCTTGTCCATGAGGGGCTTTGAGATGAAGCTGATCTATATAAGCTAGGGACCACTGGGAACAGGCACTGATGATGATGCAGGATTTGGGCGGCAGTTGGGTTTAACTCTAAAGTCCTGTCCCAACCTTGGCCACCTCAATGCTCTCTTGCCCTGCTATTGATGGAGCGTGCCAATAGTTTGCCTTACACGTTGCGGGATGAGCTCTCTCCTTGGGCTGCACCTCCCCAGCAATGAGGATACCCAGCACATTTCACACTAATGTGCTGCAGCATCGGTGACTTAAGCCTCATGTTGCCAGAGGGATGGGGGCAGGGGTGTCACATGATCGCTCCCATTGCACAGCTTGGGAAACTGCAGGTCACAGGTGAGCTGGAGAGCCTGTGGCAGTCAGAAATAGACTCCAGGGCTTTGTCTACACTGGCGGCATCTTGCACAAGGGTTCTTGTGCAAGAAGTCTTGCGCAAGAAAACGTCCACACTGCCATGTGCGAGCTGTGCTTTTGCGCAAGAGCGTCCATGGCAGTGTGGACGCTCTCTCGTGCAAGAAAGCTCTGATGGCCATTTTAGCCATAGGGCTTTCTTGAGCAAATCCCTGCCGAGCGTCCACACTGCCCTCTTGCGTAAGAGCTCCTGCGCAAGAGAGCTTACAGCTGTTAAAAAAAGAGCATAGCTCTTGCGCAAGGAGCCCTCTCTTACCACGCCGTACTGTAAATTTCCTTGCACAAGAGCAGGCAGGCAGTGTGGACGCTCTACAGATTCTTGCGCAAGAAGCCGCGAGTGTCGACATAGCCCAGGAGTCCTGGTTCTCGGCAGGCTTACTCCCTGTGCAGTCAGTAGCGCGATGGCAGGCTTGGTGTGCCAGCCACAGCCGGCAGCGATACAAGGACCAGACTGAGGGAGTGCCATTCCTGACAGGCGTGTGTCCAACCTGCTCTTAAATCTCTCCAGGGATGGAGATTCCAGATTTTCCCCAGGCAACTTATCCCAGTGTTTCATCACCCTGACAGGCAGGAAGTTTTCCCTAATGTCCAACCTCAACCTCCCTGGCTGCAGGTTAAGCCCCTTGCTGCTTGTCCTGTCCCCAGAGGCCAAGGAAAACAATTTCCCCCTCCTCCCTGTAACACCCTTTAGGGGCTGGCAAGCTGCTGTCATGTCCCCTCCCGGTCTGCTCCTCTCCAGACTAACCAAACCCTTTCCATAGGTCTGCCATCTCCCCTCAAAAGGAGCCTAAAGCCCCCACCCGAGTTCCCCTTTCCTGGGGCCTGGGTCCCTCTCTGCTCCCCCCCCCCACTATAATGGGTCTGTCCGCCCCCCCCCCCGCAAGGCAGCCTAAAGCCCCCACCCGAGTTCCCCTTTCCTGGGGCCTAGGCCCCTCTCTGCTCCCCCCCCCCACTATAATGGGTCTGTCCGCCCCCCCCCCCCCGCAAGGCAATCTAAAGCCCCCACCCGAGTTCCCCTTTCCTGGGGCCTGGGGCCTGGGCCCCTCTCTGCTCCCCCCCCCACTATAATGGGTCTGTCCGCCCCCCGCAAGGCAGCCTAAAGCCCCCACCCGAGTTCCCCTTTCCTGGGGCCTGGGCCCCTCTCTGCTCCCCCCCCCCCACTATAATGGGTCTGTCCGCCCCCCCCCCGCAAGGCAGCCTAAAGCCCCCACCCGAGTTCCCCTTTCCTGGGGCCTGGGACCCTCTCTGCTCCCCCCCCCACTATAATGGGTCTGTCCGCCCCCCCGCCCCCCCGCAAGGCAGCCTAAAGCCCCCACCCGAGTTCCCCTTTCCTGGGGCCTGGGACCCTCTCTGCTCCCCCCCCCACTATAATGGGTCTGTCCGCCCCCCCCCCGCAAGGCAATCTAAAGCCCCCACCCGAGTTCCCCTTTCCTGGGGCCTGGGGCCTGGGCCCCTCTCTGCTCCCCCCCCCCACTATAATGGGTCTGTCCGCCCCCCGCAAGGCAGCCTGAAGCCCCCACCCGAGTTCCCCTTTCCTGGGGCCTGGGCCCCTCTCTGCTCCCCCCCCCACTATAATGGGTCTGTCCGCCCCCCCCGCAAGGCAGCCTGAAGCCCCCACACCCCGCGGGGTCTGACCCCCAACTGCCCCTCCCCCACCTCGGGGCCGGCCCGTTCCCCCGCCAGGGGGTCTGTCTCTCCCCCTCCCTTACCGCCCAGCAGCGCCGCTCTGCCCCGCCGGCCGCGCGCTCTATGGTTCCGGCTCCACCCGCCCGGCCGCAGGCACCATAGAGCGCGGGCGGGACAGAGCGGCCGGAAGGGGCCGCAGCACAAAGGGGCCGCTCCCGGCCGGGCGCGGGGGCACCATAGAGATGGGGCGCTCCGGGGGCAGCGCGCGCCGAGCCCCTCAGGTGCGGAGGCCGGGCCGGGGGCTCTGTGGGGGGAGGGGCTCCCCGAGAGAGGGAGGTGGGTCCCGAGAGGGGGAGGGGCTCCCGCAGAGGGGGGGTGGGTCCCAAGAGGGGACCCCGAGAGGGGGTTCCCCAGGGAGGGGGAGGGGTTCCGAGAGGGGGTTCCCCAGGGAGGGGTCCCGGGAGGGGGAGGGGTTCCGAAAGGGGGTTCCCCAGGGAGGGGGAGGGGTTCCGAAAGGGGGTTCCCCAGGGAGGGTTCCGGGATCAGCCCGGGGGGGGAGGGGTCTCTGCACCACAGCCCCAGGGGGGACGGGGGTGTCCTCGGCAGGTGGGGGCGGGAGGGGAGGTAAAATCCCGTCGCATCAGGTAGCCGGTGGGTTGGTCTGTGTGGCCAGGGAACCAGTTCAGCAGGACCCTGCGCACGGGGCTGCTCTAGACTTGCCTGCCCCCAGCCAGGTGAATAGATGAAATTCATTTGAGTCTGGAGATCCATTTGCCGGGGGGGGGGGGGAGCCACACCGTGCTGCCAAACCACCTCCCATCGAGGGACCGACCCCCCTCTCTACCCGGCACACCCCTGCCGACAATATTAAAAGAAGAAATGAGTCAAATCTTAAATTTCCAAACTCTCCACCAAGCAGAGGAAGATGCACCAGGACCCCATGAAATCCAGTAGAGACTTTGCTACTGCTACTGATTGTAAGTGGAGGTGCCCAAGACTCCAGCGATGGGTGTCAGGATAAAGACAACCAAAGTACTGCAGCCCACGGGGGATTATGCTGTTATGTGGCACAGGTGGAGAATGTGAGAGAGCCTTGTGTCAGGTGTAGCTTTCAACCGCTTTTGGAGTGCACAGATCAGCGCTTTGCCCCATTGTATAACTGGGCTGGCCTAAATGCTGAAGAATAAACTAGCCTGGCCAAGGGGGAGCAGAGCTGCTGCTGAGGGGCCCTTTCCCATCTCTAATCCTGCTCCAGTTCTGTGCTCATACTTCATCCTCTGGTAGTTTATACTGTGGTATCGCCAGAAGACATGCCTGCCCCAAAGAGGTGACTGTCCAAGACAAAGACAAGACACAGAAGAAAAATAGGGGAGCACAAAGCTGGCAGGTGAAACTGACCTGTCTAGTTTCCCTGTCCCAAAGTGAGTGAGTGGTATAAACAGTGACCACCCTACAGCCGTGTCCAGAATCGTCAGACATTTGGTGGCAAGCCTGTCCAGCCCCCCCGCAGCTGGAAGCAGAGGGTGGTTGAGGAGCCCTAGAAATTGTGGTAGTGCTTGTTCAGCTGGGGGCTCTTCTCTGAATTAGCACCAACGCCCATCCCCCTGAAAGGGACTGAGGCCATCCTGGGGCTGAGATGTCACTGAGTTCCTGACTCTTTGAAATCATTAAAAGTCACCTACCCACCTCTTGGAAGAGCCAAGATATTTGTCCTGTGTCTGGGTCTGGTAATTTGAGTGTCTTTATGTCTTCTCCTTCCTCCTGTTCACCCATGGAAGGCAGCTCACTCACGGTGCATAAGGGGAACAGACAAGTAGGTGACCTAGTCGTCCAGTTTCTCTCCTGTATCTCTACGATTTTCACTTCATTTCAGCTGCCCCCAGGAGTCACCTCTCCCTGGCTTACAGCACTGCACAATCTTGTGGTGAGCTGTTACATAGCTGTATTATCTGGCTGCAGAGCTGTTGCACTGTCAGGGTATGTTTTGTGCATCAGCCGGCAGGCATCAAAACACTTGGAAGCCCTTTGGCCTAGTAGAGGTTATTGTTACAATTAAAAGACATACATTAAGATGACAGGTAAGAACTATAGCTAAGATTTTAAAAAGAACGCAGTTTGAGCATCTTCATATTGGGTATCCACTGGGACCCACCTGATTTTTCACCTGAGAACTCTTCAAAAAAAAAAAAAAAAATCAAACCCATCTGAATCATCCCAGGGTGGGCCCCCGAAATCAACTCTCCTTTTTGCAAATCTTTTCTCTCCAGGAAAGTTCTCACCTTAAAGGGAGACACCTTTGGAGTCTTTTGCCCTCGCACCCTTTCCATACCGGCAGTCCAGCTGTGTCACTTTGTGTCTTTTCAGAACGAGACTGACTCCTCCACAGCCCGTGCAGGTGTCTGTTTGTGCGCGGAGGAAAATGAATGCAGAAGTGGCTGCAGAGCCCGCCAGAGGAGAGATGGATGCCCTGTGCCCAGGGCTGCTGTTGCCCATCTCGGGAGAGGCAGGAACCGGAGAAAGCCAGGGGGCCTCGAGTGCCTGCATGGCTGGTTCAGCCCCACTGACCGTGGGACAGAGCTTGTTGCTGACAGATGCGTCCATGGCTGGGGATGGAGCTCATGCAGAAGCAGCTGATGTGGAAATATTTGTAGAGGCCGTGTCAGGCAACATGTCTCTGAGCAGCACGGGCACCGCCACAGGTATGGCACGCCTTTTTGGGGGCAGCCAGCGATCCTTCCAGCAGATTGTCCCCCTGCCATTCCCCCGCCATGTGTCAGGAAGGCCAAGTCTAGCTCTCCAGTCCGTTCTCTCTGGAAGAGCAGGCAGGGGATTCCAGCCAGTCTTGTGGGGCAGGTTGCGTGGCTGTGGCTCCCGTCCCCATCCCCACTCGCTGAGAGCGTTGGCCAGGCCAAGCAGTGTGCAGCCGCCAGACAGCCCTCCGATGGCCTGTCCTGTAAGTGCCACCTGTCGGAGGCCCCGGCACACTGTGATCTTTCTCTCCTGAAGTTCATTGTGAATCTAGTGGTGGAGAGAGGTACTGGCCTGCTGCATAGCTCAGGGTGCAGCCTGGGGCGCAAACAATGTGAGCTTCCCCTCCTGGGGTACCCCTGTGGAGGTGAAGGGGGAGTTGAATCTCCGAAGCCCATTGAACCTGTAGCTGATGCTTCCAACAAGTGGTCAGCTTGGTACTGATCTGCTCGGGCGCTCTCACGCAGTGGTAGTGTGCATGCTGTTTCACCAGGACGTGGACTGAAAACTTTGTTTTCTACCACGTGCCTAGAATATTGGGACAAAAATTGCTGCCCTTGGCCTGAGCTGGATTTGAACTGGTGCCCTCCAGGCAAAAACCTCCCGGTCTGGCCTGCACTGTTTGACATGCGCTCTCTCTCCTCACAGAGGTCTTGGTCAAAGTGGTTGAGCTGTATTTCTGCCAGAGATGCGGTCAGAGCTTCTCCGACCCCAGCCTACCGTCTCAGCACCAGTGCATCCCGCTAGCAGCCCCTGAGCGCCTGGAACTGCCAGGTCTGCCCCAGCTTGCAGGGGAGCTGCCGGCCCTGCCCAGCGCGTGCAGAGGGGAAGCCGCTGCCTGCCAGGAGCCAGCACAGAGCTCGCCAGGAGCGAGCCAGCAGAACGGGGACCTCAGTGCTGCTGTTGAGCGGCTGCTGTGCCCTGTTTGCGGGGGGGAGTTTGTGCTGCCTAGTGAGCTCAAGGAGCATTTTAAGACCCATCGCAATGCCCAGGGAGCCGTGGCCTGCCCTGAAAAGGGCTGCCACTTCACCTCGGAGGACCGCAAGCAACTGCGTGGGCACCTGCGGGGCGCCCACAAGGTGTCCCCCGTCTCCTGTGCCTACCGTGCCTGCCCGCTCTTGTTCCGGAGCCGCCAGGACATGGAGCTGCATCACAAGAGCCACTTCCCCTTCCACTGCGGCCACTGCGACTTTGTCAGCTCCAGCGCCAAGCTCTTCAGGCAGCACACCCAGAGCCATGCGCCGGGGAGTGGAGAGCCCCCCACAGACACAGGGCTCATGGAGGCCACCTGCAAGTGCGACTTCACTGCTGTGGCTGGGCAGGTCCCCAGCGAAGCCCTGCATCTGCACTGCGGTACCTGCTGAGCCCAGGGGGCAGGGGATAGGGGTGGCATGTGAGCCCTCTGCGTGCAGGGTCCTTGAGTGCTGAGCTTTGAAAGAGCAGGTCCCTCCTGCCTCCGCTGGGCACAGCTGGCCTGTGGGGGTGGCAGAATTCAGGCGGCCTACCTGGAGGGAAGCTCCAATGGGAGCTGTGGGTGGGAGAAATGAAATCTGGATCCTTCCTGAAGAGCAGGTGCTGCTGCTGGGCTGGGTTCCCCACAGGGGAATAAACTACTAACGCCCCTGAATTCCCATCTGCTCCCTACTGGGATTGGATGGACGACATGGATCCCTTCCAGGACTCTTAGCCAAGTGAGTGGAGTATGGAGACTCTGAGGGCCTGCATGCGGCACCCATCTGCTCTAGCAGCCAGCAGGCCTGCGTGCCATAGGGCAGCGCTCAGCTCGGTTCCATGCCAGCTGCGTGGCCCTTAGGCTCCTGCCCAGACCTAGGTTTGGGTCATTGGCATCTCCGCCAGTGGGTGCTGGACCCAGTGGGGATTAACTCTTTCCTTTTACTTTCCAAGATGCTGGGGAGACAGTGGAGGAGGCGGAGAATTCCCTACCTCAGAGCAACTGGGAAGCAGCAGAGCCAGCGGCTGGCCACGGGCAGTCTGGTGGCCCCAGGGCAGCACCGGACAAGAGAGCGTCGGCAGCGGAAGAAGACTCTGAGAGTGCAGGTGATGAATCGCTAGAGGAGGAAGAGGAGGAGAGCGCCTGTGAGGCAGAATCCAAAGGAGATGGGAAAGCGGCGTCTAAGAAAGCAAAGGCGCCTCGGGCCCAGCAGTTCAAAGGTGGAGTCCCTCATTCACACGTGAGCAGCGCAACTGCTCCGAGTGCTGGCAGTCATACCGGGCAGTGGCCCCACGCACCGGAGCTGGGTGACGCAGGCAGGGCAGTTGGCCACGTGGGACTGTGGGGCAGAGGACGCGGGATTGTGGGTGGGCTTTCTGGGAGAGCAGAGAAGCTGGAGGAGATGTTTTGGGGATTGCCAAGGGCATGAACTGATTGGCCCTTCCTTTTATGCTGCCCGTGGTGGGTCCCAAGGTCCCGATGGCACTAGTAACAAGGCGTGTACAGGGAAATGTAGCTTAGCCCCATACCAGTCAGTGTGCCTAAAGCCAAGGGGACACTGGGGCACCTGCTGTGTGAAGCGAGGGCAGATCATTTTGTTAGCAACAGCACTTGGCTATGTGTGCTCAGATAGGTCCAGTCAGTCCTGATGGAGAAGCCCCGGAAGGGTTTTCCGTTGTCAACTGCATGAAGTCCTGCCAAGAGCACAATGTTGGGCTTCTCTTTGCCACTCGCTTCTGCAGTAGGCAAGAGCTTGGGTTTGATGGGCTACGTAGGCCGCTCGAGGCTGCCAGCCCTGTGCCCAAAGAGAGGGGCTGTACCAGAGGGAGAGCCGGGCTGAGCCAACCGTCTGGGTGCGCGCCCCCCGTGCCTCAGTGCCCCCTGACTGTCCTCATCTAGCCCCTCTCAGGGCAAGTTACAGTCTGTACAGGTTGCTCATCATTGGCGTTATCTCTACTGCCCCGCTTACCTAGGCTGCATTGTAATCCGCCTCCGAAGCCTGTGCCTTACCTCCGGCCCCTAGCCAGGGAGCGTCTTGGCTGGCCCTCTCCCAGCCCTAGCTGGCTATCCCCGGCTGTCCTTCCTCCTGGGAGCCCCTGCTTCCTCGGCCTTCTACCCTTCACTCCTCTTCCTTAGCACATGGTGCTTCTCTATATAGCTGCCGGCTAGGCTCTCACTCACCCTAACGGCTTCAGCTGGCCTCTTCAAGCAAACTGTGCTTCACTAGATGGCTGCCAGCTGGGCTCTCACTAGCCCTAATGGCTTCAGCTGGCCTCTCTGTTCTCAGCCCCAGCTCAGGGCCTGAGTCTTGGCCTTAAAGGGCCAGTGCAGGGCAGGCACCCTGTCACACCAACAAAGAAATCCCAGCACCAGGAGGTGCGCTGTCTGCAAGCAGGACCGCTACAGCCCCCGAGACTGACCAGGGTTCTCTGCAGAGAAGGGAGCATGTTGGCTCCCCTACTAACCCATCTCCAGGACTGGTCTGGCTCTGGAAGTGAAATCAGAGCCAGGTCTGGGTGGGGCCTGTTTGTGGTGCCCCAGGTGGCAGTGATGGCCAGGCACCGCCCAATGGGACGTTAGGCACAAATCGTTCCCGGTGAAGGTGCATAACCCCCAGAACAAACTCCTGGGGAGCACTGGGTTCGCCAGCTCCTGGTGGCCCTCGAGCTGCCTGGCTGCCTTTTTGGAAGCAGCTTTAGCTACACGTGTCACTGGGCTCTGCACGGGGTTCTGGGGGAAACGTAATGGCCCATGATACGCAGGACTCAGACCAGACGAGCTAATGGCCTCTTCTGGGCTGAAATCCACAGATCCTTACCTGGCAAAAAGACGCAGAGAGCAAGTGAAGCCTGGTACTAGCTCCCGGTTCTGGCTGTACAGCCGGTGGCTGCGAGATGCGGGCCGCTGCTTCCCGATTCAGGGGTGGCAGGGGTCTGGCTGGCAGGGTGGCTGCTCCATGTGTAGCTCCTGGTGGCAGGTAAGCACAGGCAGCGTCAGAGAGAGTGTGAGTGTATGAGAGAGAGATGGGGAAATTGTCTGGGCACTGAGATCCGTCCAGTCGGTAAGGCAGGGGTCTGCAGGCAGTGGCTGGCTCTGAGCGCAGGGTTTGCAGTTGAGGTGCATGTGAGATGCTGGCTACTTCACCGGCAGTGATCAGCCATGGTTCTGGGCTCCATTTACTGTCCAGCTGAGCGGAGACTCGGGGAAGAAAGGCAACCCTTCTGGCTGGGCTTCCTACCCAGCCCCGCCTCCTGGGCATCCCACCTGGCGTCTCCCATCCTCAGGGACCTCTTCCTGTCTGTGCCTCTGACCGGGATCGTTTCCTTTGCAGGGCATGTCACAGAGGGCTCTGAGTACCTCTTCAAAACCCACATGTGCCCGGAGTGCAAGCGGTGCTTCAAGAAGCGGACGCACCTGGTGGAGCACCTACACCTGCACTTCCCCGACCCCAGCCTGCAGTGCCCCAACTGCCAGAAGTACTTCACCAGCAAGAGCAAGCTGAAAATCCACCTGCTGCGCGAGACGGGGGAGAAAGCTCACCGCTGCCCACTCTGCCGCTACAGCTCCGTGGAGAAGAACGCCCTGAACCGCCACATGGCCAGCATGCATGAGGACATCTCCAACTTCTACTCCGACGTCTACTCCTGCCCCGTCTGCCAGGAGACCTTCCGGCTCAGCCAGGCGCTCAAGGATCACCTGAAGACCCACAAGGCTGAGCCCAAGGGGCTGAGCTGCTTCCAGGGAGACTGTGACTACTGCACCAATGACCGCAAGGACTTCATCCGCCACCTCAAGGAGGCCCACGGCATCAAGGCGGTGGAGTGCAAATACCACGCCTGCTCCCTGCTCTTCGCCACGCCCGAGGCCATGGAAGCCCACCGCAAAACCCACTACGCCTTCCACTGCCAGCAGTGCGACTTCGTCTGCTCCAACAAGCACGTCTTCCGCAAGCACAAGAAGCAGGGGCACCCTGGCAGCGAGCAGCTCCAGTGCGGCTTCTGCCCCTTCGCCACCTTCAACCCCGTGGAGTTCCACGACCACGTGGGCAAGATGCACGCCAACGAGAAGATCCACAAGTGCACTGAGTGCAGCTTCGCCACGGCGCACAAGAGAGTACTCATCCGCCACATGCTGCTGCACACGGGTGAGTCGCCCGGTCTCGCCTCTCGGCTTCCCCATCGCACCGCTCTTCGGGGGGAGGGGTTATCAGCTGTGCCGCTCCACTGGGCGGGCATGTGAACTAGTGGTTAGAGCATGGCACAGTCAGCGCTCCCAGGTTCAGTTCCTGACTGTGGGAGGGGCTGGGATCCAGTGGTCATGAGGGGCTGGGAATCAGGACTCCTGGATTCGGTTCCCTGCTCTGTAGCCTTGGGTAAGTCCTGTAAGCAGGCAGATGGCCCTGCCAGAGGGGTAGCAAGCCAAGGCAAAGCCGCCATGTTGTTTCTCTACCTGGCTTGTCAGACCTGTCGGCAGTGCAGGGTGGCACGGTGGGCCCTGTACCATGGGGAGGAGCAGCCCTGCAGCAGAGGGCAGTGCCAGACCTGAGGAACCTGAGCTTGGATGAGAAGTGATGGGATTTGGACTGGTTCCCGCTGGAGCCAAGGCGACAGCAGGTCACACAAAGGAGAGGACCTGGTGCCTTTCCACTCGTTCTTTGATAGGATAATGAGTCTTGTGGCTATAAGGGAGAAGCGGCAGACATGGGATACCTAGACTTTAGTAAGGCATTTGATACAGTCTTGCACGATATTCTTATCAATAAACTAGGCAAATACAACTTAGATGGGGCTACTATAAGGTGGGTGCAAAACTGGCTGGATAACCGTTCTCAGAGAGTAGTTATTGACGGTTCACAATCCTGCTGGAAAGGCATAACAAGTGGGGTTCCACAGGGGTCTGTTTTGGGACCAGTTCTGTTCAACATCTTCATCAACGATTTAGATATTGGCCTAGAGAGTACACTTATTAAGTTCACAGATGCAACCCCTCCCAGCTTGGGATCAACTGCTTTGGAGGATAAGGTCATAATTCAAAATGATCTGGACAAACTGAAGAAATGCTCTGAGGTCAATAGGATGAAGTTTAATAAGGACAAATGCAAAATACTCCACTTAGGAAGGAACAATCAGTCTCACACATACAGAATGGGAAGCGACTGTCTGGGAAGGAGACTGCAGAAAGGGATCTAGGGGTCATAGTGGACCACAAGCTAAATATGAGTAAACAGTGTGATGCTGTTGCAAAAAAGCAAACATGATTGTGGGCTGCATTAACAGGTGTGTTGTGAGCAAGTCACAGACGTCATTCTTCCGCTCTACTCTGCACTGGTTAGGCCTCAGTTGGAGTATTGTGTCCAGTTCTGGGCACCGCATTTCAAGAAAGATTTGGAGAAATTGGAGAAGGTCCAGAGAAGAGCAACAAGAATGATGAAAGGTCTAAAGAACATGATCTATGAAGGAAGACTGAAAGAATTGGGCTTGTTTAGTTTGGAAAGGAGAAGTCTGAGAGGGGACATGATAGCGGTTTTCAGGTATCTAAAAGGGTGTCACAAGGAGGAGGGAGAAAAAATTGTTCTCCTTGGCCTCTCAGGACAGGACAAGAAGCAATGGGCTTAAATTGCAGCAAGGGAGGTTTAGGTTGGACATTAGGAAAAAGTTCCTAACTGTCAGGGTGGTGAAACACTGGAATAAGTTGCCCAGGGAGGTTGTGGAATCTCCATCTCTGGAGATATTTAAGAACAGGTTAGATATCCCTGATCAATGTCTGGTCTAGATCAGTGGTCCCCAACCTTTTGGGGCTGCCGGGCACCCGGGGTGGGGGCCGCGCATGCGCCGAGCGCTCAGGGTCCAGGGCGCAAGAATGGCTCAGGCCGGCCCTGGTCACTAGGCGGGCGCACGTAAATGCCCCGGTGGGCGCCATGGTGCCCGCGGGCACCACGTGGGGGACCACTGGTCTATATGGTGCTGGGTCCTGCCGTGAGGGCAGGGGACTGGCCTCGATGACCTCTCGAGGCCCCTTCCAGTCCTAGTGTCCTATGATTCTATAATGCACATCTCCCGTGCGAGGGGCTGGCCAGTGGGAGTGGTGGTGGTGGGATGCATCCACCCTGTATCAATCAATCCCAGGGTGCCTGGGAAGGGCTGCGTGGGCCTGAAGTGATTCCTCTTGGTGTGCAAAGCTTTTCCCACATTGCCTCTATCTCGCTAGATCCACAGCCACCTCCCTGCAGCACCTCCTACCTCCTCATCCCCCCGCTGCCTGGTGCTTAGGGCTCGCTGCAGGGCCTGCCCTGCCTCCCCTCCGAGCTGCACCGTTGTGGGGCTGGGGGCGAAAGCAGCGCCACTCTCGCCCTGCTGCAAAGGTTCTTTCTCTCCTCTGGCTAGGGGAAAAGCCTCACAAGTGTGAGCTCTGCGACTTCACCTGCCGGGACGTGAGCTACCTGTCCAAGCACATGCTCACCCACTCCAGCGACAAGAACTACATGTGCACCGAGTGCGGCTACGTCACCAAGTGGAAACACTACTTGAACGTGCACATGAGGAAGCACACCGGAGATCTCAGGTACCTGCCTCCGGCTCGCCCCTCCAGGGATGGCCGCTCTGCTCCCAGCCCCCCGTGTACTGAACCCTTCATTTTTGGCCCCACCCCAGAGCCCCATAGAATCTACTCGCCCCAGGCCCCGTAGGCTCTGGGCTGGAGCTTGAAGGTAGTGGGGTGAATAGCTTTTTCTTTTCTTCTTCTCAGTTGCGAAGGGTTTCCCCTCGCTCGGGCCGGGTCAGCGAGGGAGGGTTTTCTTGGGTTTTCAGCTTCTCGCTTGTGTGTGGCCCCCGACAGATTTTTCTGGGGGCCATGGCCCCCAGCCCAAAAAAGGTTCCTCACCCCTGGCTTAGGGGCTAGTGTTCTGCATGCTCACCCACTGCGCCTGGGTGCGCTTCCCACTCTTGGCCTGCTGGGGACTTGGAGGAGCTGTCAGCGTGGCATGTCCCACTGTCGGAGGGACCAACCCCCGGGCAGGCGGCTTGGAAGCAGGGCACGCACCCCACGTTGGCTGTGAGTCCTGGGCTGAGATGTCCCCATCCAGGTATCAGTCCTTTGGGTACCTGGTCTGTCTCGCCACAGATGAGCGTGTCCCTGTGACACCATGAATCACAGCAATATGCAAGTTCCTCCCCATCCCAAAGGAGCCGGCTGTTACTCTGGGCCAGTACCACCTGAGCTCTCGCGCCAAACACAGAGGCTAGGTACAGCTTTATTCTATGCAACAAGGAGGCTAGGCCAAAGCAGGCGAATGCACGCACGCAAACAAGTAACAATCTTGTGTTTCAAGAAGTAAGAAAAGCATCTGTAGTCAGCAAGCGCTATGTGATGTGTAGGGCACCCAGGGTAAGCCACTGGGGATCTCTTGGCTAGAGCTGGAACCCTGTCACCCCCAGTTCCAAGCAGCATAGAGATCCTTAGTTCCTTTCGTGTGAGGTTTTTACCCCCCTCCTCACCTGATGGGAGGAACCCACTTGTCTGACTCCCCTTCACAGGCAGGGGAGCGGAACAGCAACTGGCTTCTGTCCTCTCTAATGTCCCACACTAGCCAGGCGGGTGTCGAAGGGCCTTTCCAGCTAGGAAGGACACAAACGCTTTCTCTTGGAGACCAGCCATTCACGCTAGTTCACGTTGCTTCTGCCCGGGGACGGACACAGACACAGGTTCACAGCACACCCGCTCTGACGCAGCTGTTACAACTCACAGGCATTCTAAAGGCTAAACTCCGAACCCGTCCTTGTAACCCTAGTGCTGGTCTTACGGGGGAGCCAGACGGGTTCCAGCCCTGCATTTACCAGTGCTCAGCTGAGACGGGGGGGCGGTGGGATGAGCTGGCACCTGGCCTGCCAGCATCCCAGAGTGCACCGCGCCTGACTGCTGTCCCTGTGGCCAGCTGAAGGACAGTCCCTGGCCTGGTGGTTTGGTGGTCCCACCAGAGGTGAAGCCAAGCCCGCGGGTGGGAGCGGGCAGAGGGAAGCCGTGGGGCAGTGCCCAGGAAGGGCAGGCCCCAGGCTAGGTTGAAGTGAAGGGCGGCACAAGGGGCCTGACCCTGGGAGATGGCCGGTGCCCGCGCTGCTCAAGCCCTTCGCTCGGTGTCACCTTTTGGGGAGGGAGCTGGCCCTGCAGCAGGCCCCAGCCTTGCTCTGGCCGAGGGGTGGCCGGGTCCCTGACGGTCTCCGGTGTCTCCGGCAGGTACCAGTGCAACCAGTGTTCATACCGCTGCCACCGGGCCGACCAGCTGAGCAGCCACAAACTCCGGCACCAGGGCAAGAGCCTGATCTGCGAGGTGTGCGGCTTCGCCTGCAAGCGCAAGTATGAGCTGCAGAAGCACATGCAGGTGAAGCACTCGCAGAACTACCAGGTGCCCGTCTTCCAGTGCCAGTTCTGCACCTACCAGACCAAGTACAAGCAGGCCCTGCTCAACCACGAGAACTGCAAGCACACCAAGCAGAGGGAGTTCCGCTGCGCCCTCTGCTCCCACTGCACCTTCAGCAACACCAGCCTCTTCTTCCACAAGCGCAAGGTGCACGGCTACGTGCCAGGCGACAAGGGCTGGCTGGAGCACTACGCCAGCAAGGAGCTGCAGAGCAGCTCGCCCAACATGCTGCTCAGCTACGAGCTCGGCGCCGCCCTGCGCTCCGACTCCCTCCCCTCCCTGCCCGGGAAGGAGCTCTGGCTGAAAAGCAAACCCCCGCAAGAGCCCCCTCGGCAGGCTTTCGGCGTGGCCCCCTCCGGCTGTGCCCCTGGGGCTGAAGACGAGGGGGGTCTTTCTGCCGAGGTGGGCCCCCGGGGAGATTCTTGCGCGCAGGCCTCTTGCGCGGTGGCGGGGGATTCGGGGATGCTGGACACCGCCGGTGACGCGGTTGAAAGCTGCACGTTGCACTTGGAGCCGCTGAACGTCACAGCAGCCTCTCCGCTGGGACACGTGGGCAGCGAGCCTCCTGCAGCTCAGCCAGAGAGTGCAGACCCCCTGAGCTGCAGGGCCCCGGCCTACGAGGTGCTGAGCTCGCAGGATGCGCTGGCCCTGGAGGACAATGACAACGGGCTTGAAGACGTCCCTGACTTGGAGGAGGAGCCAGAGGGCCAAGAGCAGGAGAGGCTGGGGGGCAGTGCAGGCGACCTGGCCTGTGCTGTGCGGCTGGAAGAGAGCCCTGAAACGGACACGCAGCCGGGGCCTGAGGACGGTGGGGACGGGCATTGCTCTGACTTGCCCAGCATGGCCGCCGACAGCGACGCAGCGCCAGACGCTAGAGAGACCAGCATGCAAGAGGCCTGGTTTAGCGTCATAAAGCCAGCTGAGCAGAGCCATCTTCCTGCCCTGGAAGCCCCGGTCTCCCCGTGTGCGGAGGCCAAGGCGGGGCCGCAGTCGGAGTCGGTGCTGAAAGCTCTCCGGAGGCAGGACAAGGAGCAAGCCGAAACCCTGGTCTTGGAGGGGAGGGTGCAGATGCTGGTGGTGCAGTCGGAGAGCCAGGTCTTCAAGTGCGAGACGTGCTCGTACATCGCGCGGAAGGAGAAGTCCATGGCCCTGCACGTCAAAGCCGGGTGCCAGAGCCGCAGGGCCCCTCTGGTGTGCCGGGAGTGCGGCGCCAGCTTCAAGCAGCAGCGGGGCCTCAACACCCACCGGCTGAAGAAGTGCCCCGTGCTCCTGCGAAAGAACAAGCCTTCCAGGGCGGCTGCTCCGGGGCAGCCTGGCGGGGCAGGTGAGGGGAACGGCAGGGCCGGCATGGGGGAGGGCGAAGCGAGCAACATTTCGGAGCCCCCCTGGGAGATGGAGCTGGGGCCTGTGAAAGCCTCCTCCATGAGCCAGCCCCACCCTGAGGCGCCGGCCGCAGGCAGCCCAGCCCCCAGCCAGGAACGGGAGGGTACTGCTGAGCCCACGGTGGCTAAGCCGTCTGTGCCAGGAGCCCAGGCCCAAGTGGGGGAAGCCAAGCGCCCCTCCCCGCCTGAGAAGTACCGGCTGGAGCAGGGAAAGCTGCACTGCAACTCCTGCTCTTTCGTCTGCTCCCGGGTCTCCACCATCAGCTCCCATGTGGAGGACGGGTGCCGGAGCCTGGAGCGGTTCCGCTGCTCCCTGTGCCCGGAGGCCTTCCGCTCCAGGCGGGCCCTGAAAAGCCACCACTTGGCAAAGCACATCGAGCCAGAGGCCCCCCGACCTGCAGGAGAGCAGGGCCGCGCGTGGGCCGGGCCCCCCGAGGAAAGTGGCTGCCAGGAGGCCAACCCTGCTGGCAGCGAGAAGGGCCAGCCCAGCAAGGCTGCGGGCTTGACGGCTGCCCCGAAAGCTGCCCGGGGCAAGAGACGGCACTTCGCCTGCCCCACCTGCCCCTTCACCTGCCACCAGGAGCGGCCATGAAGACCCACAAGAAGCGGGGCTGCGTCCCGCTGGCCGAGTTCCGCTGCCCCGCGTGCCCCTTCGCCTCCAAGGCGGCCAGCGCCCTGCGGCTGCACCGCAAGCTGCACCGCAAGTACAGCAAGCGGCCGCAGCTGCAGTGCCGGCAGTGCGAGTTCACCTGCAAGCAGGCCCGCTGCCTCCGCCAGCACGTCCGCATCAAGCACGAGGGCGTGAAGCCCCACAAGTGCCTCTACTGCGACTTCAGCACCACGCGGCGTTACCGGCTGGAGGCCCACGAGTCGCTGCACACCGGGGTGGGCCGCATCGCCTGCGGCATCTGCAGCCAGACCTTCGGCACCAACTCCAAGCTGCGCATCCACCGCCTGCGCGTGCACGAGAAGAAGCCCACGCACTTCTGCCCCCTGTGCGACTACAGCGGCTACCTGCAGAACGACATCACCCGCCACGTCAACAGCTGCCACTGCGGGGAGCTGCGCAGCTGCTGCTCCCGCTGCGAGGCCCGCTTCAGCTCCGAGACGGCCCTCAAGCAGCACGTGCTGCGCCGGCACGAGGAGAAGGCCTCCCACCGCTGCCCGCACTGCGGCTTCGTGTGCCGCAGCGAGGCCACGCTCCGGTGCCACGCCCAGAAGCAGCACCCCCACCTGGAGTGCGGCACCTGCAAGGAGACCTTCGCCACCCGCGAGGCGCTGGAGGAGCACAAGCCGCTGCACTTCAGCCACCGCTGCCAGCACTGCAGCTTCGCCGCCAAGGAGCGGCAGCAGCTGGTGCGCCACTACGTGGAGAGCCACGAGCCCACCGCCCCACAGGACAGGCCGCTCCGGTGCCCCTTCTGTGACTTCGCCTGCCACCACCAGCTGGTCTTCGACCATCACGTGAAGGGCCACGGCGGCACCCGCGTCTACAAGTGCTCCGACTGTGACTACACCACCAAGAACAAGCAGAAAATCACCTGGCACATCAGGATCCACACCGGGGAGAAGCCCTACAAGTGTCACCTCTGCAAATATGCCTGTGCGGACCCCTCGCGCCTCAAGGTGAGAGCCCTCCGGCCCCTGCTCCCAGGAGCCTTTCCTGGGCAGTGCCCGGCCCCTTGCCACTGCCCCGGGGACGGGGAGGAGGGAGAGACCCTGGGGCCGCGCCTGGCCCCCTGCCACTGCCCCGGGGACGGGGAGGAGGGAGAGACCTGGGGCCGCGCCCGGCCCCCTGCCACTGCCCCGGGGACGGGGAGGAGGGAGAGATCCTGGGGCCGCGCCCGGCCCCCTGCCACTGCCCCGGGGACGGGGAGGAGGGAGAGACCCTGGGGCCGCGCCCGGCCCCCTGCCACTGCCCCGGGGACGGGGAGGAGGGAGAGACCCTGGGGCCGCGCCCGGCCCCCTGCCACTGCCCCGGGGACGGGGAGGAGGGAGAGACCCTGGGGCCGCGCCCGGCCCCCTGCCACTGCCCCGGGGACGGGGAGGAGGGAGAGACCCTGGGGCCACGCCCGGCCCCCTGCCACTGCCCCTGGGGATAGGGAGGAGGGAGAGACCCTGGGGCAGCGCCTGGCCCCCTGCCACTGCCCCGGGGACGGGGAGGAGGGAGAGACCCTGGGGCAGCGCCCGGCCCCTTGCGGCCCACTCCTGCGGGTGAGAGGGCACTTACCTGTTGCAGCATCTGGCCCGCTTTGCCCACTTCAAGGACAGAGTGGGGAAGGCCTTCCCCTAGGGCACTGCCTGGCCTCCTGCTGCCCACTCCAAGGAGAGGGCATGGCGGAGAGCACCCCTTGGGGCAGTGCCCGGCCCACTGACGCTCAGCTCCTAGCTGGGACAGTCCCCTGAGGCACTGTCAGGGCCTTTCCCTGTCCCATCACTGCAGAAACTAGACTGCCCGGCAGCGAGCTGCTCATGAGAGTCGCATATTTCCTGAGAGCTTAGCTAGGTGGGAGACCCAGCAGGACTGGCGTGTCTGGGCTGTGGGAAGCGTCCTGTCCCTGCACAAGGGCCAGCACAGCCCCGTGCAGGCAGGATGGTCCTGGGGGAGGAGATGATGCTCCATGTGCTTAAGGAAGCAGCCCAACCGAGAGGGCCCAGCTGAGTGCTGGGAGTCGGGATGTCCCGAGTTCGAATCCGGGTTCGGCCAGGGATTCCCCTGGACATTGGTGCCGATCGTCCGTGGCTCTGACCTCGGGGCTGTGTCTGTAGCTCTGACAGCACCTTGCCAAAGAGGGGGATCGATGCCCCCTTGGTATACCTGGGGAAACCGAGGCACGGAGCCATGACTTGCCCGTGGTCACCCCGTGGCAGAGACTGGAATAGAACCCACGCTTCCTGCCTCTCAGTCCAGTGCTCCAGCCAGTAGGCAATGCTACCTCCACCTTGCGACACAAGGGAGGGCCCAGCCCGGGGAGTTGGCCAGCGGGGCTAGCTACAGTGACCTCGGTGTGCTCCCTCCCCAGTATCACATGCGGATCCATAAGGAGGAGCGGAAATACCTTTGCCCGGACTGCGGCTACAAGTGCAAATGGGTGAACCAGCTGAAATACCACATGACCAAACACACGGGTGAGTGCCGGGGTGGGAAGGGAGGCCTAGCGGCCCCCACAACTGGGCTGGCGCCAGGTGCTGAGCCCTGCAGGGGCAGGTCCAGGCAGGGCTGTCCCAAGGGGCACTTCTCCCACTCGGCGCCTCTGTGCAGCCAGCAAGCAGCCCATGAGGTGCTGAATCCCCGAGGGGAAGGGCCTCTGCATCCATACCCACTGCTTTCCCGGGGGCTCGTGCGCCTGTTGTGACCAGGGCCTGACAGCCCGTCATGGCACGCTGCCCGCAGGCTCGGGACGGGCCTAGTGGCAGGCGGCGTGTCTCCACGGGGCTGTGCTCTGGGTGTGGGCTGCTCATGGCTGGCCCCGGGCAGCCAGCTCCCTGGAGGAGGCGGCAGGGTCACTTCCGTGGAGGGCGGAGACTTAGCTGGGGCGGCCTGAAAGCTTTCCAAATGCTACTTGCAGTGGTGAGCACAGGCCAGCATCGGGCCCCAGACCCCTAACTTCCTGGGCTACAGGGGACCCAAGTCTGTGGCGTGGAGTGTGCAGGCCCCGGCCTCTTGTTGGGAACAGGAGTGAGGGGCCTGTTGCGGCTGTGGGGAGAGCAGGACCCAGCGCCCTCACTGCCCCCATGCGTGGGGTGGGGTGGGTGGCGATGGCGGGAGCATGGCCCGTGTGCAGGGCCCCTAGTGTCTGGGCACCCCTCTCCGGCAGCCCCTTTGGACAGAGTTCCCTTCTCGGAGAGGGCGCCAGGGCCTGCGACTCTGGCCAGCCTGCGTCCAGCCCCTCTCCCCGGCCTGGGGAGCTGTGGCCCCCGCCTGAGCGGCTCTGTCTCCCGCCCGCAGGCCTCAAGCCCTACCAGTGCGACGAGTGTGAGTACTGCACTAACCGGGCCGACGCGCTGCGCATCCACAAGGAGACGCGGCACCGCGACGCCCGGGCCTTCATCTGCGAGCAGTGCGGCAAGGCCTTCAAGACCCGCTTCCTCCTCAAGACCCACCTGAAGAAGCACAGCGAGGAGAAGCCCTACGTCTGCAACGTGTGCTACCGCGGGTTCCGCTGGGCAGCCGGCCTGCGCCACCACTACCTCACCCACACCAACGAGCATCCCTTCTTCTGCCGCTACTGCAGCTACAAGGCCAAGCAGAAGTTCCAGGTCATCAAGCACATCCAGCGGCACCACCCCGATTGCGGCCCGGGCGACCTCAGCCAAGGGGTCGGCAAGGACGCCAGCACCCCCACGCTGCACCTGCACGATGTCCAGCTGGAGCCCCCCAAGCCGGAAGGCGAGGAGGGGGCCCTCCCAGTGGCACAGGCCTAGCCGGGCTGGAGAGAAGCCAGCTCCCCTCGTGTGCCGAGCCTGCGAGGGCCGGGGCTACTCTGGGTCCCTGGTGGCTGGCTGCGGGCACAGGCCCTGTCTAAACGTGTGTATAGGCAAATGTGTATATGGGATGTAAGATATGCAGCTGTATAAATGGACTCTCGTTTCCATTTCTGGTGGGGCTCCGTTTCTTTGCAGGGCCTTCTTTCTGCTGCCCCGATGCTGGGCTGGGCTCGATCCACTGCCTGGGTACCTCCTTGAGGCCACGCAGCCTCGGCAGCTGCTGTATGCACCGTCCCATAATGCTGGATGCCCCAGTGCCCCATAGAGCCGGGCTCCACAGCATTCAGTGTCCACCCAAGGGTGGTCACCGCATGAGCGATTGCTCAGCCCCCTCCCCCTCCACGCGCATCGGCACTCGCTCCTTTGATCTGAACCTGGCATGTGAGAAAAGCCGTTGCCTGCGAAGGAGAATTTCAGCGCCCCATGGGACCTCAGAGATGGTCGGCCAAGTTCCTGAGCTGTCCAGCAGGCAGGGTGGCTCGCCCTGCAGGCGATCCCATGTCCAGCAGAGAGCCAGGCAGGCTTTGAAGTTACTGGTTTGTCCCAGTGTTAACCGGGAGCGTCGGATTAAAGCTTCGAGAGGCTGAAATGTGAAAGGGCTTTTAGCCGATAACAGGCTTGGTATCTTTCAGCTCCACAGAGCCTGACTCCCCTTTCCAGCCAGATCAAACCCTGGCCCAGCCCGGGAGAGATCTCCCAGTCACACCTCCCGCTCTCTAGAGGGCATCACAGTTCACACATGGCTCCTCACAGCGAGACAGCGCAGTGGGGAAACTGAGGCCCCGGCAGTCTGTTACCTGGCCACACCCACGCAGTGAGTTTGTAGCACAGCTGAGGTTGGTGCTCAGGCTCCCGTCTCCCAGCCCTGTGATCACTTCTCCAGCCCGTGCTATGTGGGCCCTGCTTGGCTAAAGAGGATGCATTGTGGGAGGGTTCCCATTGAGCAGCAAGCATTGTGGGGACAGGAAACAATGCCGCTCTTCCCACATGGAGCTGTGCCTGGACAGCACCAGACACTGAGCTGAGCGGAGAGGGGGCATCTCAGATTTCATGCCACTGTGCCCAGACGCGCTCGTGCCCCTTTTCTAAAGAGACTGAGCGTTGACCCCTGGCCAGCTTCCTGCTGGTGCCCCACCTTCCCCACACTCTGACTTGGACATCTGGGTTCCTCTCCCTGTCGAGCTGCTGGTGGTACCCAGCAGCCGTGTGCCACACAAGGGGCAGCCGCAGAGGCGGGGCAGAAGGGTCTGGTGTGCACACTTTTTGTCAGTCCCTCTTCAGTATGGCTTTGGGAGGCTGAGGGAAGGGGCTGGACCACGTTGACCTTACTCGGACTGGGCGAAGGGCTGGCCTGGCTGTCTGCATGGTGGCTTAGCCGCCCCTCCTGTCCTATTCACTGAGGAGAGAAAAGATTCTCTCGCCTGCACTTCGTACCCTTTCTGTCTCTGGGCAGCAGGGGGCTTGAAACCAGGGTGAGCTGCAGCACTGACCTGCGGGCACCAGCTGGCTTCCCCCCGCTGGTAACTAGACTCCAGAAGATGTTTACCAAACCTTGCCCTGGAATCGCCCCAGCACCCCAAGGATGTTAAATTTAGTGACATGATGGTCACTCGTGCCAGGCTGCTCAGCTACATTCACTTCTTGGACCACAGCCTGAGCACCAGCAGGACTAAATCAAGAATTGCCTCCCCCCTTGAGGGGTCCAGGACTAGCTGCTCCAAGGCACAGTGAGTGAGAATGTCTAGAAATGTTCTCTTGTATCCCATTGACAGGGGACAGGTGTCCAGTCAGTGCGGGGATAGCTGAGATTTCCCCTTATTGGGTTCTCACTTTTGTAGCCTCTAATTTCCCCGAGCCCTTCAGCCACCTTTGCCATCCTGGTCGAGGGGGTCGTATCTCCCTGCTGCTCTGCTCTGACTGTTCACGCATGGAGTTTCTATCCCTAGCGATTCTGCAGGACAGTTTGAGTCACTTCAGACTGTTAGGGTACGTCTACACAGCACCGTATTTCAAAATAAGCTATTTTGGAATTTTTTCCCCAAAATAGCTTATTTTGAAAAAGCACGTCTACACTACAGGGAAGCCTCCAAATTAGTCCGAGGCAGGCTTCCCTAATGTGGACGCACTACCTCCATTTAGAGCCCCAGGAGGCACTGGGGTGCAATTACTTTGAATGGCCCCGGGGAGGCTACTACTGCCGTCCACACTACTGCTATTCTGAAATAGTGATTTCGGAATAAGTGTTACTCCTCGTGGAATGAGATTTACAGATTTTGAAATAAGCCGTCTGTTATTTCCAAATTATTTCGAAATAGCGGAATTGCTGTGTAGACGCTCGCATTGTTGTTTTGAAATAACGGTGCTGTATAGAGGCATCCTTACCCTATTTGACTCTGGGCTTTCTTTCCCAGCTAGTGCTGCTCCCACACCAGCACCACCTGGTGGGAATGGGTGGCAGGGATGGGATCACTGGATGATTCTCTCTGGGGCACCTGGCATTGGCCACTGTCTCAGACAGGACAGTGGGCTAGATGGACCTTTGGTCTGACCCAGCATGGCCAGTCTGTCATTCCTGTATATTTTATACCCTGGTATTACTGTGTCCCATTGGCTATCATTATTTCGCGATGCCTGTTGTATCAAAATCCTCACATCAGACCAGATGCTCCAGTTCAACCATCTTAATACTTAGACTTCTAGCATTTGTGTAGAAGCACAAAAAAGCCACCACCCCACCCGGCTTTGGCTTTGTAACCAGCCTCTTATTTTATTAAGCTGCCTTCATATAAAGAGATTGTACAAGGTGTTAGATCAGCTACCCCCAGTCTGTACAGCCGCACGTTCTAAGCGCAGCATCTAAAACTACATTACATACAAAAGTACCTGAGCGAGGGGGGGGCTGGGGAAAGGCAGCACGGATGGCTGGGACATGGTCATGAAATCTGAGGGGTTTGCAGCTTCCTACCACGGTGGCCCCCAGATACTTTCTGGGTGTCTTCATTTTTGGCCTTTAGAACTCTGAGCTGGGGGCCTGTGCGCTGGCTAGTTCTGCGGGCATTGGGCTCTACCCATGCCTGCCCTCCTCTGCTTGTATCTAACAAGTTATCCTCTTACCCTCTGCTGCACCAGCCACAACCCATCTTGTGTGCTCAGGAGGGGGATGGACATGCATCACGGGGCACCCTGCTGTCCTGTTGCTAGGTACAGGCGCTTAGCAGTCCCAGCAAGGGGTGGGTACGTTACTAGATGGGAACCACCAGCCCACAGAATTGGCATGGTCTGCATAGAATTCCCCTCCAGGGACCCCCGCGAGCTATAACGTCCTGCTGCCCATGCACAGGGTCCATTCTGCACTGGTTCCCTGCTAGGTGCTCTTGCTTGGCTGTTTGCTTGTCGGGGCGTGATTGCAGCAGCACCATGGGAAGCAGCTTTGGTCATAGCCTAGGCTGAGTCTGCCAGCAGTACTCTGGAGGGAGGGATGTTAACAAGCCCTTGTCCATGTGGCGAGAGCCTTGGGAAGCTGGGGAGCTCTCTGGAGCGAGTGCCCCACACAGCAGTGATGGAAATGACAGGGCCAGCTGCAAGAGGCTATGTCACTGGGGCAATGCCAGGGTTCATGCAGCATGCCAGGCGCATGACTAGACACAGCAGGATTGTCTGTGGCTGCTGCTCCAGTTGGGCTGTGATAGGATCTGTCAGGCTGGGTCAGAGCCCAGGCCATCCAGCCAGGTATCCTGCTTCAGCGGCCTGGGGAGTTCGGGGATACGCTGCCTTCAGGGCAGTCTCTGAGCCTGCGGATTAGCAGTCAGCTCATGCTGAGCTGTGAGCGAGTTTTCCTGGTGCAATTGTTCAAGCTGCAGCTGTCGGGAAAGCTCCTTGGCCATTGATTGTCATGCAGAGGAGCAAGGGCGCAAAGGCAGAGTGTGCAGGGCTGGGGGAGAACACACGAATCCTGCACTATTGCTGAGGTCCGCTTGGCAGCACAGTGAGGACCACAGGGCCAAGGCAAACTGATTCAGCGTCCTGCACCCTGGGCTGCCCCTGGCCTGAGGAGCATTGCAGCAGCGGGCCAGGCTGCTTGGGTGCTCATGTAGCTGGCTGGCCAGGAGGCTGTGCAGACGCAGACGTAGCCTGCCAGGTCTTGTGTCCGTGTTCCCCGGTGCACCACCCTCCAAGCAGCCACCTAGTGTGAATCTCACAGGGGAGATCTCTGTTCCCGCTGCCCTAGCTGGGGAAGAGATAATCTCTGGCTCATCTGGAGGCATCCCAGCTCCTGTGAGGTGTCCCGGTAACTCCAGCTGTGATCCAGATCTGTGGATAGGGGAGTCTGGTTTCTGGGCACAGGAGCTAGACACAGCTGATGCAAGCCATGGAGACACTGTCCCGGTGTGGGCCTCAGCCCCAACTCGCAGGCTGGAGGCTTCGTGAGGTGCCGGTAACTGAAGCGCCGGCTGCCTGCATGAGATGAAGCCTTCCCAGAACTAGCTAGAAGGACGCAGCGGCATGTTAGGAGGCAACACCCTGCAGAGAGAACCGCCCCTTGGAGAGCAGCTGCTTGTTGGCCACCGGCCGCAGGGGGTGGATGTGGAGCGGCGGGATGGGGCTGGACGCCTTGCTAGGGAGCTCGGTCGATGTTTGTAACGAGGCAGAACAATTAAACCAAGGCCGTGTTGTGACGGGGTTGAGGTCGGTACTTGGGGCAACCGAGCTGGCGTCTGCGACCCTTGACCTCGGAATCCATGCTGGATCTCCTCAGGCACCGGCCGCTCAGGCCGGTCGGAACCGGATCTTCCCGCCAAGCGCTCGCGAGGGTTCCGCTCCCCTCAGGCTTGCCCCGCCCCGGCGGCTTTATAAGGGCGCCGGCGCCTCAGCCTCGGGGCTGCCCCCCTCGTGGCAGCAGCGCCCGGCCCCTCTGACAAGGGACAACCCCAGCCGCGCCTGCAGGGGGGGGGAGCAGGGGGCTTTACCACCCTGCTCGTACCAGCCTGCGACTGCTCTTCCCCCCCCAGTCCTCCTCCCCTAGGGCCCTAAATCAGCCTGAGGGTGGCAGGTCCTGGGCGCCTCCCCCCGTGCCACAGCCAGGAGGGCCCGGTACTTAGGGGTTAGTCTTGCCCTTTAGTCACTGAGCCAAAGGGTTTGGGTGAGTGGGTGTGGGCTTCACGCCCCTTTGTGCTGCCGCTGGCACCGGTTTTGTTTGATGTTGCATCTGCCTCCAATTCACTTGCCCCTTTCTCCCTTTTGTAATCAATCCCTGACCAACCTCTTACCTTGTTTGCACCCGAGCCCCACCTCCTCCCTCTTTAATGCACCTACAGCAGGGGGATGGACCCACCTCAGCACTTCATTAATTTGCAGGTGATAGGGGGCACACCCTGTACTTCTGCCGAAGGCGCCACGCAGCATTTTAACCACGTTTGCTACGGATGCCCTTGGGTAACAGACTGGTGCCTGCAGCAGGGCCCCTCTGGAATTCATTTCTCAGTGTAGGTCCTGCTAGGATTGTTTGTGACTAGTGACAGATTGGCGCAATGGCGTAGGGGGGGGGGGAAATCAAGGCGCAGCGCCGCGCCCTTTTGAAGCAGCAGCTTCCCAGCCCAGAGGGCGAGAGGCAAGAGCTGTGAGCGGTTGCAGCGGTGCTCTGTGTGCTTTCCTACCCGCCCTTCCGGTGAGGTGTCGGAAAAATCCTAGCACCAGCAGACAGAAGCGGCTGGATTTCTTTAGCGAGCTTCTCGCTGGGAAGCAGCTGGCGGTGACGGAGCTGACCCTGGCTGTCACGGGCAGGGCTCTACTTGAGGGAGTTCAGCACGGAGTGGTTACCAAATTGGGCTCTGCTGGGTGCCGCGTTTTCCTGACGGTATAGCAGTTTGGACAGTAGGAGGAGAACTCTCCTATCATTCTGAAGCTATCCCAGCAGCAGGAGTGCACCCATTGATTTTGAGCAGAGGCAGGGACTGCATAAGAGCTGTGGCGTGTTCTGCATTTGCCCTTTTTGGAAGCAGCCACTTCTAAAGCAGCTTCCATAAGCCCTTTCCTAGGAAGACCCCTGGAAGCAGTCTTTGCCTGGACAGAGTGAACCTTTTATAGAGAACGGAGGTAAGCTGTTCTTAGGAGAGCAGCGTGGACTGCGTGTTCAGTGTTAGAGGATGGGAGAGGAGATGCAGAGAAATAAAAGCTCAGTTGACTCCGGTCTCGAATCTTGCGGGAAGGGGAGGAATCCTTGGAAAGAGGGGAGCCTGGAAGGGTGGACTCTCTGAAAAGCTTCAGGGCGTAGCCGAGTTAGTCTGTACAGGATAAACTTAAAAAACAACAAATAGTCTGGTAGTACTTTAAAGACTAACCAAACACCTTGATAGTATCAGGAGCTTTTGTGGGCACAGCCCACTTCTTCAGATGACCAGGTTTACTGAGTTATGGGAGCGGTATTCCATCTGTAAACCTCACCCAAAGAAAGCAGAGCAGTGAAGTGCCCTCCTGTATGGTTTAGCCACTGTACGCCAGGAACTAGATCACCAGGTAATCCTGCTACAAAAGCAGGTGGCTCAGACCTCCGAGTCCGAAAAACAAAGGGACCAATTGATTCAGCAGCAAGCCGCTGACCTGATGGCCTAAAAGGTCAAAGTGACATTGCTGACTTTGCAGGTCTCCCACCTGGAGGCTCAGTTAAGAGGGTTGATACAGCGAGTGGCCATAGCAGAGCAAGCTGATGAAATAAAAGCTGTAGAGGCGGGGGACTCTCAAGCCGCTGTGCGGCAGCTGTTAAAGGAGGCTCGTAATAAAATGGTGGGGCCTAGCAGCCATGCTGAGTGCAGGCAGCAGCAACCCATTGGGGACTTGGAGGGGACAGATGCTGACTCTGAAAACTAGAGTCCTCCTCCAAAATACTCAGAGAAGTGTCCTTCAGGGGCGAAACCATCTTCCCCTACTGAGGAGATGGGCCTGAAAGAACTCAGTGAGGGCTTTCCATTGGCACCAGTAGTCAATGCAGTGTCCACCTGTGATGGCAACCGACAGCCCCCCTGCATTAAGCAGGAAACCAAGGCCTACACACCAGAGCAAGCCTGAGCCTGAGGCAAACATCTGGGGCCTTGTAATAAGAGTACAGATTTAACTGGCTGGCACAAGTAGCAATGATCCCCAATTTAACACATGAAGATTTTGTAATTCTGGTGAGGGAATGTAGGACACCTGAGGAACTGACTGTCTTACCTTATGAAGCCATGGTGAATGATAATGTAAATCATGTTAATGTAGGCATGTGGTTAAGGTACATTTTCCCCACGATAATACTGTGGGAAGAGAATATGCAGAAAAGCAGGACCCTAAAATGAGAGCCCTGAAAGATACTTACGGAAGAAATTACTGTTCTGGTTAGTGGGTATGGAACGTGATGGAGGGGGAATTGTAACCTGTGATGTCCCTGAATTGAGGAATTTGTATGTGCATGGATTGAGCCCCCAGTATTAGATTGGCCTTAGGCCCTGTCAACACCAAGCATACGAGCTGAAGGGAACTTGAAACCTGTGACCGAGAAAGTCATGATCTGCAACAACATACTTGTCCAGCCACCAGCACTAGCACCACAGGCCAAGCTCCCAATGCCAACTCAGCAGCAAAGAAACGAGTAGCTGCTTTCAATAAGAACAGAAATGTCAAGGAGAACCAGCCTCCCCCAGAGCAGGCAGCCTCTGACCAGGAGCAAGAGCTAAGGTTCAGAGTACAGGGGAGGAGTGAAAAGCAAGGAAAAGGTTGCTAATGAGGAGGTTAACTAAATATGTGCCATGGAAACAGCCATCAAAACAGAAGCTGACAGCTGAGGACATGTTTAGGAAGCTGGCAGCCTACGAAACTGGGCAACGACAGAATAGTTCAGCCGAGATAGCAGCATCTACTAGCCATGAGGCTGTCTCTGCGGGAAACAGACTTTGAAAGGGCTGATGTTCCTAAGACCCCCAAGTGGTGGCACCCATTGCAAATGATTGCTGGGGGCGCCCCACTGTGAATCTAATTGTTAAAGGGAACATTGGCACTATTAGGCAAAAAGCTTTGGTGGATACGGGGGCCTCCACCAGATTACTGTGTACCAGAGACAATTCGATATTAAGGGACATTCCCATCAAAGAAATCAGATCCTTAACATCTTACAGTGGGAAAGAGAGCTTAATGCCATTTACCAAGAACTCGCCCTTTGTCCATCCGAGGGTCCATGAGATTACAGGATCTCGAGGGATGCAGCATTCTGGGTATGGACCTTCTATCAAAATGTAATGTTATAATAGACTTGCCAAGTAGGGTAATAAGCAGGGCTGAAGATGGAGAAGCAGGGAGGATAATCCCAGCAGCCCACTGAGTTGCAGCCTTAAAGGCGTCAGAGAATCTAACGATTCCTACATGGGAAAAAGATACAGAGCTAAGTACCAGTCAACACAGGGCTGCCTTTGCTACAGCTAAGTTAAGCTGTGGAAGGAGCAATGCTGCCATTAATATCAAGGGGCCTGACCCTAAACCCATACAACAGTACAGGTTCTCAGAGGGAGTGAAGGAAGGAATAGGGCGGACCACTGAGATTCTCATTGAACAAGGCGTTCTAGTAGCATGTAATAGTATCTGCAATTCAAAGAAGGCAGATGGCAAGTCATGGAGGCTAACAGTAAACTACCAAGCTTTAAATCATGTAACACCTAGATTAGCGCCGGCAGTAGCAAAACTCCCAGAAATTATGTCTTAAGTCTGGCGCATGCTGGTTCACAGTGCCTGATATAGCAAATGCCTTCTTCTCTATTCCACTGCATCCATCATGCTACTACAAGTTTGCCTTCATAACCTTCACCTGAGTACCACAGGGCCTGCATAACGCTCCAAGGATATGCCATATGGACGGGCCCGTCCCATGCATCACACATCATCAGCTACACTGATGACATTCTGATAGCCACTAAGACCAGGGAAGAAAACCTAGAAGCCCTGGATGAAGTGCTGGAAAAGGTGAAACCAACTGGCTTTCTTGTGAATCCAAGTAAAGCTCAGATGGTCAAGCAGCAAGTAACCTACCTGGGGGAACAATGAGAGCCTCCTGGCAGATGACCTGGTGCTAGCAGAATTGAGCTTATCTCCAAGTTACCAGTCCCAAGCTGCTCAAGAAGAACCAATCGTGGCAGTGGGGCTCGAATGAACAGAACACACACACACAGCAACTCGGCGAAGAGTAGCAGCCGGGGAGAGCGGGATCCCACAAAGAGCGGTTGGAGGCACAGTCTGCCCCTCTTGGCTGCACATGAAGCATGGCCAGGAACCTCTCTGCAGTTGCTGGAAAAGCACTGGGGAGAGACGTGAGCCAATTCTGTGGATAACTGGACATGCAGTGGGGGTCAGTGAGGAGACGGGCTCACAGTTTGCTTACGTTCTTTGTGCTCGCAGTGCCAGGCAGAAAGAAGAGACCCTCCCTGCACAGGGCCCTGTCTCCGAGCATGTCAGGCCAAGGGACCCTGCCCTTTCCTCTGTCACAGGGAGGTAGCTGTTGCTGTCTATCCATGCCCCTAGCAGAGGCTGGCTGCTGCAGTGATGCTCTTCGGACAGGACAGGGAGCAGAGGTTGAAGAGCCGTGAGAAGGGCAGGATGCTGGGATTGTCGCTGCCAAAGGGGCTGGGAAACTCCATCATTCCAGAGCCCTGGAGTCCAGCCGGCCCGTCTCTAGGAGCTTGGTGCTGCATTGGACGCACCCTTGGGAAGGGGGCTCACCCAGTGCGGGGGAGCTTTCTGGCACCAGGCTTCCCTGTAATCCAAACGCTAGGAAACAAGGAGCAGAGCGCACCCATGGGCAGAAGCAGCCTGCACGAGAAGGAGCAGCTGGGAGCCGTGCCCAAGGAAGATGAGGAAAGCAAAGCGGAGAGGAGCAGCAGAACCAGGCAGGGTTTCTGGAGCAGAACTTGGAGCGAGGGGAAGAGAACAGAAGGGTGGGGCAGAGGGGGTGCTGGAAGGGCTGCACTGTACAGCCATTGGGGCCTACAGCTCTCCTGCTGACCGGTGTAACAGCTCCAGACAGGGGATTTTGGCCCGAGCTTTCTCCTCTAGAATACAGCCTCCAGGTTTGGTGCTATCCCAGCCATTCTACTTTCCTGGGAGCTCCTAGGCTGCTGCTGCTTTGGGGCCAAGACATCACTGTGTGTCCAGAACACAAGAACAGCCAGACCCGCTCAGACCAATGGTCCATCCTGCTCAGCTGACCATGGCCAGGACTGGGTGCTTCAGCGGGAATGAACAGAACAAGGCAACTATTGAGTGACCCGGCCCGTTAGCCAGTCTCAGCTTCTGGCAGAGCGAGGCGAGGGACACCTAGAGCAGGGGGCTGTGTCCCTGCCCCTCCTGGCTAATAGCCACTGATGGACCTGTCCTCCAGGAACTTCCTTCACACCATCCCCTGGCAGGAAGTTCCACAGGCCGACTCTGCACTGGATGAAGAAATGCTTCCTTTGGTTTGTTTTAACCCTGCTGCCTGTGAATTTCTTCAGGGACCCCTGATGCTTGTGTGATGTGCAGGGTAAACACCACTTCTCTGTTCCTTTTCTCCACACCAGTCAGCGTTCAGACCCCCTCATAACCTTTTTCAGGGTGAACAGTCCCAGACTTCGCAACCTCTCCTCAGCTGGCAGCCATTGCATCCCTTGGAGCATTTTTGTTGCCCTTCTCTGATCTTTCCCAATGATACCTGAGGGGTTTAAGAGGGGGTGACCAGACCTACAGCCCGTATTCCAGGTGTGGGTGTGCCAAGGGTTTATACAGGGGCAATATGATATTTTCAGCATTCTTAGCTGTCTTTTTCCTAACAACCCTCAACACACTGTTCACTTTTTTGACGGCTGCTGCACACTGAGGCTACATTGACACTGCAGGCTTTTGCCGGCAGAGAGTATGCTAATGAAGTGCTCGTTAGCATTTGTCACTGTCATTTGCATATCTCTGCTGAGGCTTTTTGCGCAAACGGTTTTTGTGCAAAAACAAGCAGTGTAGACGGGTCCGTTTTGCGCAAAAAACCTCTTTTGCACAAGATCCCTTATGCCTCAAAAAAGGAGGTCTACAGGATTTTGCACAACAGTTTTTTTGCGCAAAATGGACCCGTCTACACTGCTTGTTTTTGCGCAAAAACCTCTTGCGCAAAATGACAGCATCACAAATGCTAATGAGCACTTCATTAGCATACTCTCTGCCGGCAAAAGCCTGCCGTGTCAACGTAGCCTGAGAGGACATTTTCGGAGAACTCTCCTCTGTGACTCCCAGCTCTTTCTTGAATGGGAGCAGATAACTTAGACCTCATTTTCTCTGACAGTGCGGATTATTTTTCCCACTGCGCACTGCTGTGTATTTATCAACACTGGATTTCACTTGCCATTTTCTTGCCCAGTCACCCAGTTTGGTGAGATCCCTTTGGAACTCTCTGCCATTAGCTTTGAACTTACTTATCTTGAACAATTTTGCCGCGTCTGCAAATTTTGCTGACTCTCTGTTTACCCCCTTTTCCTGATCATTTATGAATATGCTGAACCAACCCCTCCTCCCTTCGTTTTCTGTCTTTAACAAGTTGCTGACCCGGAGACCCTTCCTCTTACCCATGGCAGCTTACTTCACTTGAGAGCCCGTTGGGGGGCATCAAAGGCTTTCTGAAGGTCTAAGGACACGGTATCCCCTGGATCACTCTTGTCCACATGCTTGTGGACTTCTTGTAACCCCCACATCCCGCCGGGGCTGGTTCTTGCAGGCATGCTGGGGAGGAACGAGACTGGAGCTGCAGGACTGGCAGAGGGCGCCCTGGATACATATTGGTGGAAGTGTGCAGGGCTTAATCTCTGTCATGAGTGAGCCCCGGGCATGTGCCTCTGGGCAGGGCAGTTTGGTGCCCCCAGCAACACTGGGCCTGGCAGCTCAGAGCCCCGGCACCTCAGGGCCTCTGCATGTTATGAATTTAAAAAATTACCTGAGCCCTGGCAGCTATTCCCTTCCAAACGCAGCCTGGGACGTGTACGGAGATGAGGGGGGAAGGGGGATGCTGCCCAGGCTGGGTGGCTGTGGCCGTAGGGCTCTGCATGCGGCGGGACGCACGTTGTATCTTCCTGGGGCACCGGGCAGCAGCAAGGAAAGAGAACAGGACAAGCGACAAAAGGGACAGAAAAGAGCATCCCCCCAAGCTGGATCAGTGCCAGCGCTGCAGGCAGGGGGCAGTTCATAGAGCGGTGGGGTGGGTACAGACCCGTCCCCAACCCCAGCTTCAAGCATGAGGGAGAATTGGTACAAATGGGACCTCAGGGCTTCCCCAGCTGATGGACACTGAGGCAGTTCCCTGCTGGCCAGGCCCTGCTCTGTCGCTTCCCCAGAGAGAGGCTATGCAAACCTGGTGCACTGGGTGCCCCCCCTCTGAAAACTGAGATCGGCTCTCCATGCCCCGGGGGAGTAGCTTCCAGCTCCTCAATCAATGGCAGGCATCTGGGGCCCTGACCCCACCCATCAGGCCAAGCACCTGCTTTCCTTGAGCTCTTACCCCCCCACCCGTCTGCCCCAGGTGGCTCTTGTCCTTTCCTCCCACTGGAAGTTCTCTGGGGCAGGGGCCATGTTCTGGGTCTAGGCAGCACCTGGCAGAGAGGCCCCGATCCCTGTGTGAGGATATTGCAAGCCAAGGAACAAGGACAGGGCCACTGGAGGTGGGAGAGGGGAGGTGCTGGAAACCAGAGCTGGCCTGATCCTAGCTGCAGAGCTGGGGCTGGGCTTCTTCTAGTGCTGTCACTAAAGCAGGGTGCTACTGGATGTGCAAATTACCCTGAGTCTCTCTCCTGGTGGCCAGGCCGCACTCCCACCCGCAGCTTCGCGCAGAGCGGGGCATAGAGGTCAGGTGGGAGCCGCTTGACAAGGAATGGGCTGCTGCCTCCCAGCCGGCTCAATTCAGGGCCAAAATAGCAGCAGCCCAAAGGCTACAGACGGGCAAAAAGAAAAGAAGCGTCGTGCAAAGCAGCTGCTTCTCCAGCCGCCTCCTGGCAGGGAGCAGGCAGGGCCGGGCGGCTTCTGTCCAGCAGCTGTCGGGACAGGGCCATTCACAGGCGGGGCAGAGGGCAGGAGGCTAGCGTGACCCACTCGGCCCCTACTCAGGGTCGGGAAGCTCCGTGATCTTGATGTGAACGAAGAGCGAGGAAGGCGGCATAGCCGTGCCATCCTTGGAGAGGAGGTGGATGTGCCGGTACCCTGCAGAAGAGACACCAGTGAGATGGGGTTGAGCTGGAGGGCTGCGGTGGAGGCGAGACGTGGGGTTCCCAGGCTTGGGCATGCGATGCTCCCCGGGGATCTATTCTCCTGGGCTTCCTCCAGCCTGATTTCAATTGCCCCCAGCGCCGGGTTTCCTGCCTCTCCCCAGCATCCAGGCCGTGCCCTTCTCTAGCACAGCATCAGCAGCGCCCGATGTCCCCCTGTGGGCCCTGGTTAGCCCCTCCACAGTCCCATGCTTCCTGGGGCAGGGATCTCCCTCCCTGCATCCCAAACTGGCTGGAGGTCACCTTCCGTCTGCCCTTCACAATCCCTCTGTGACCCACCCGCTCCCCATGATGCAGCCGGGACCTACCTGGCCACCATGCTGCCTGCTCCACCTCCCTCTCTCCGTGGGGATGATCAGAGGCATAGTGGCATATACCTCTTGCTCCAGCCTGCTCTTCTGCTGAGCTACTGCTCAGCTTTGGCAGCTGGCATCCCCTGGCAATGCCACAGCGAGGCTGAGCTCTGCCCCCTGCCCCCGCTGAGCCCCCGGCGCTGGGCAGAGCGAGCCGTGAGTCTGGCGCTCACCTGCTTTGATGCTTGTGAATGGCAGGGTGAACTGGCCCATGAAGTCGTTCCTGGACATCCTGTCATAATCCTCCACCACGAAGCGCACGAGGGCCAGTTCAGGGACGTGCACTGTGAACTGCAGGGTCTCCTCCCAGCTGGGGTTAAAGCCTGGAGGGGGAGGCAGTGATGGGGCCAGGGCTGGGAGCCCAGGGACCGCTCCTCCACCTGGACGAGCTGCAGGCAGTGGGAGGGGCTGCCCTGAGGGAAGACAGGCTCACCGGCCCGAGGCCGGTGCCTTGCCCCAGCCGGCTGGGCCAGACTCACCATTGTTACTGACGTACTTGGTCTCCTCCTTGGCCTGGTCGGCAGGGACGCCATGGATCTCCACGCGCACCAGCGGGTCCATGATGGACCTGGCCGTGCTGTTGGCCACTTTGGGGAGCTGCTGCCCGCTGATGACCTGCGGGACACCGCGCAGTGGAGCGAGGGCCCGGGAGCTCTGCCAGCAGCTGGGGCAGGCTGCTCGCCACATGCTGCCTGGGACGCTGCACCCAGGCCCGGCCGCTGGGCCCAGACCCATGTCTCCGGGCGTCTCTCCAGCAGGCCATGGCTGCTCCAAGGGGGTGATGAGACACCCGCCTCCCTCCCCCACTCCCTTCCACCAGGCACCATCTGCCCAATTTCCTCTCCTCATGCTGGCGAAAGGCCCTTGGGCAGTGCGGTTCTGCCCCTCCAGAGGCTGGGGTACCTGAATCTCCAGGCTCCAGGGGCCGCCCCTGGCCCAGCTCTGGGAATCAGCAGGGTCGAAGGTGGTTCCTTCATCCCTCATGAACGCCGGCTTCAGCACGTAGCCGCAGCGGCCGTTCTGCCGGAAGAGCCCGTCGCACAGATCCATCTCCGCCCCGGCCGTCTGCACGTTCAAGGCCACTGTGGGGGAAGGCAGAAGGTGCAGGTGGGGCCCCGCTCAAGGCCGCATGGGGGTCGGATGCCGCTTCCTGCCAGGGCTCCCCACAAGCTCTAGGAACATCCTGACCCTCCTTGAGCCTCAAGCTCCCTCCGCCCCCAGCCGGAGACCCCTGGCTCAACCAGCACCCAGCAGCTTAGGACAGGAAGTGAAGAGGGCTGCTGCAGCCAGGGCACGGGTGGTAGCAGCACTTGCCCAGCCCATGGGGCCCCATCCACGTGCCCAGCAGCCACCCAAGCTTTGCTGGCGAATCCCGTGGGGTCCTGGGCCCCAGCCAGGCCATGGTTGGGTCAGATTGGCCAGCACCTGGTTCTCGCGCTGGGCCCCGGGTCCCCAGACCTGGTCTCTTGCACTTGGGACCAGGCCCCTGCCCTTCATCACTGGCCCTACCGAGCTGGCAGCCCACGTTCCACATCTCCTGCGGGTCGTAGTTGGAGGAGTCCGCCCGCAGCCCTCTGGGGTAGATGCGCGTCAGCTGCCTGGCATTGTGACAGACAAACTCGTTCCCTAGGGGCAGAAAGAGATGGTCACTCCTAGGCTCACCGACCCCTCCCACACAGGCATCCTTCCCCCACCCGCAGCCTCACTGACCCCCCCCCCCCGGACCTCTATCCCCCTCCCAGGCATCCTGCACCTACCCCTACTCACAGGGCCTCTCTGACTCACTCCAAGGCCTCCCCACCCCAGCCTGCAGAGCCCACCCCCCCATCCGCCTGGGCACAGAGCGGACTGGCCAGGGCTGCCCCAGTATGAGAGCCCGGTGGGCGAGGGGCTTCACACTGGGCATGCGGCTTAGAGCCCCAGCCACTGGCTGGACACTCCTGCTGGCTGCAGCCGTCTAGTAGCACCAGGGCCGGCCAGACTCCAGTGAGCCGGAGCTGCCCCGGGCAGTGTGGGCTGAGCAGGGCCGGGACATTGTATGCCAGGCCCAGTGAGCCCAAGAGGGGCTGGGGCTCCAGCTGCAGGGGGGTGGATTTTGCCAGGCTGCAAGGGACTGACGGCCTCAGAGCTGCCCCCCACAGCAGGGCACTTTCTAGCCCAAACTGTGACCCAGACACCTGGGGTCTGGCACAGGCCAGGCACCCTCCCCACAGGGCAGGACTTTGGTTAACGCAACTTCCCACGGGCCCCAGAATGTTCCCCTGCTGGGATCTCAGTATTATCAGCCTCATTGGGTGGCACGGGACACTGAGGCACGGGGTGGGGGAAAGGCCTGGCCGCAGCTCCCAGAGGGGCACTGGCAGAACCAGCGACAGAATGCAGGAGTTCTGGCTCCCAGTACCCACTGCTCTAACCACTACACTCCACTCCCCTCCCAGAGCTGGGCTAGAACCCAGGGACCCTGCCCCTGTTGCCAATGGATTTCAGGCCATCGGTGCCTCAGGAACAAGACCTCACAGCCCATCACTCAGCTGGGGGGCTGCTGCAGGCCAGGAGGCTGAGCTGGGTGTTTAAACACCTGCACCCCTGGCCCCTAAGTGTTTGGACTTGCCTCTGAGCACCCCCTGCCTGGGACACTCCCCCCTTACCAGCCTCCTTGATCAGTTTCCTGGCTCTGGGCTCAGACAGAGAGGCCATCTCGTAGGGTTGGTGGCAGGCGCGGGCCTGCTGGAAGCTGCGGAAGGGGACGCTGCGGCAGTACACGACCCAGTCGGATAGCGCGTTGGCCTGGGACATCTGCCAAGTGCCAAGTGGGTCAAAGCCCGGGGGCAAGGCCAGTGGCGCTGGCACCCACAGCACCGGCTGAGCCAGCTGGAGGGCCCCAGGCAGAGCCAGCATCCAGGGAAATCTGTGGCTGCTATGTGTGCGCACGGCGACCTTTGGGCTTCGGGACTGGCACTGAGAAGCCCATGGCTGCTGGCTGGTCGTGCCACTGTGGGCCAAGCCCATGGGCAGCCAATCTCAGGTCACCGGGATAAGTCCTAGCAAAAGCCCAACCCTGGCTTATGGAGGCTTGGAGCTGGGCTGGGACAGCGCCTGGCCTGGCATTGCCCAGTGTCTGGGGGCGTTCTGGGGCCAGGGTGGCACACCATGGGCCCCACGGAAGCCCCAGGGCAGGGTGCAAGAAGATGTTAGCGCTCTATGGGACGACGCCACCAGTTGGCCAGTGCCCACCAAGAGCAGCCTTCCATTCACAGAGCCCACGCCCCGGGGAGGTGCCCCCGGCTGGGGGAGGGCATGTCTGTACCTCGTGACTCTGTCTCTCTTCCTCCACCTCCAGCCCTTCCTCCTCCTCCTCCTCCGTGTCCCCCTCCGTGGCCTCGTCCGGCTGCCCGCTGAGCGAGTGTGCTGGGCTCTCTGCCCGCTTCCCCTTCAGCAGGATCTTTCCTCTCAGCGCCTGCCGGACACCGGGAGACGGAGGCAGGGTGCAGGCCATTGTGACACGTTTGCAGCAAATGGTGCACAACGCGGGCCAAGCGAGATGTGTGTGCAAAGCGCCTGGCTTGCGGTTCTGGTTGCGTGATTGCGGGCAGGCATCAGCATGGGGCTTGAAGACCTGAGCACCGGCTGGGTCCGTCTTTCAGTTCCCACCGCGCGCCAGCCAGCGTGTCAGGCAGGGCTAGCCGGGCTGCGTGGCCCAGCAAGGAGCAATGGACAATGAAGCACAGGCGGCACCAGCAGCACGGAACGGACTTTCCTGCAAACCCTCCACCTGGAATGTGGGCCCTGGTGTCTGCCTAGAAAGGCCTGAGCCAGGCGTGAACAGCGGCCTGTGGCAAACTCCATCTTGGAGCTGTATGTTCCCACAGGGAGCAATGGGAGTCCCCCTCATGGCCCAGGACGTAGAAAGGGCCCTGGGGGCTCCTCCAGTGTCGTCAGCCCAACTTCTCAGGAGCTTTGCTATGAACCAAAGCTTGGAACAAAGGACCGATGGATGACCCCTCCGAGCAGCGGCTGTGCTCCAGAGACTTGGCTTAACCCAGCAGATTATCCCACCTCGGCCACAAGCCGGCACCAAGCACTAACTAACTAACTCACTCCCTTCCTTCCTTCCGACTGCGGATTCTAAAGGAGCCCAGTGAGCTCTTTGGGGTAAGATCTAGGTATAAATTGCCCTGGGACTGTGGCGGGTCCTTTGGGAGGTGGGGAGATGGGTTTTCAGGACCTCTCCCCGGTGTAAGGAGCGGTGCTGGTTGTGGCACAGGAGAACTGGGGTGTCTAAGGGGATTGCGGGTGTGACTTCTTGCTGGCCCATGTGGCAAACAGAAGCGCTCGGTGTGGCTGGTTTGGTGCCTTACGTGGAGGACCCCCTGTCTTGGGCTGTGAGTAGCCCTGTCACTAAGCAATCTGCCCTGAGCTGACCCTCTCAGCAGTGCCCCCAGACACCCCCTGTATTACACCCCTCGCAATAGGCGGTGGATGCCTGCTGCTGTCTCCCAGACCGAAGGGGAAAATACAAGCACAGAGCCCATGGTCATAACTTCACATACCAAAACCCACACATGGCTATGAGTAGCACAAACAGAATCAGCACAGCCTCAGCTTTCATCAGACGCCTCACCTGGCCCACTTTGCACCAAATGCGGGGCAGACACACACCAGTGGGTGCAACAGTGATCTGCCTGCTCCCACTGGAATCCAGTAACGGAGCGGGGAGGACACAGGGGGAAGGATGCAGGGCATGGCAGAGGGGATGGACCCAGAATGGGCAAGGATGGCAGTGCAAATGGATTCAGGAGAGCATCCCCACTGGAGAAGGGAGGAAATGCAACTCCACCTCCCCCAGGGGCCCTGCTGGCAGTGGCTAGCTGCGCTCTCCGTGCGCTCAGGGCAGACTTGCTGGTGTGTGGGGCGGGGGCAGCTGTCACCAGTGGGGTGGAGACGATGGGCCAGGCGAGCTCAGTGCCCTGGGGAAGCCACCCAGCCACAGCCCCTCAGCCTCTGCCCTACCTCTGGCGAAGGCAGCTGGGCGGGGTCCCAGCCCTCCAGGGGGGTCGTGAGCAGCTGCTCTCCCAGGATGCTTGTGAGGTGCTGCGCCAGGGCGTGCTGCTGCTCCGGGCCACAGTGGTTCTCCAGGGACAGGATGACGGGGTAGTCGGATGCCTGCAAAGCAAAAAGCCCGCAGCTCCTGGTCCCTGGGGCAGGGCAGAGACCAGGGCGGGGCCTCCGGTTCCCCTCCACCTGCTGCCACGGCCTCCCGCAGGAACCAGCCAGGGCTGGCATGTGCCAGGGAAGAAACCACCTGGCTTCCTAGGGAAGGCAAGGCCTAAAAATGTCCCTGCTGAGCCCCTGCCCAGCCTCCGCCCAGCTCCCTGCAGCCCAGAGCCCCCCTGCCCAGCCCCTGCCCAGCCCCCGCCCAGCTCCCTGCAGCCCAGAGCCCCCCTGCCCAGCCCCTGCCCAGCCCCCGCCCAGCTCCCTGCAGCCCAGAGCCCTCTTGCTGAGGCCCACCCCCCCCCAGCTCCCTGCAGCCCAGAGCCCCCCTGCTGAGGCCCGCTTCCCCCCCCAGCTCCCTGCAGCCCAGAGCCCCCCTGCTGAGGCCCCTGCAGAACCTGGGGACACTGATCTGCAGCAGCAGAGAGCTGCAGCCACAACCCCCCTGTCCTGCCCCAGTCCCAAGGAGGGAGAGGGAAGCTGAAAGAAGCCTGGGCCCTGAGTCATTTGTAGCACTTCAGCTGTGGCCGGCGATGACCCACCCTGGCACCTGCTAATACCGCTCTCGGGCCGTTCCTCGGCTCGCCGGCCACAGGGACGCAGCCGCCTCTGAGTGGAACGTGGCAGCTGCTCCACAGTCAGCTCCCCTGGGGCCAGTGGCTGCCAGCACTCAGCCCGGACAGGCCCTGCAAGCACACCCGTAGGCAGGGCTAGCCTGCGCCTTTCCTATATCCCAGATCCACTTAGCAAGAGGAGAAAAGGATGCTCACGACCTCCTGAGCCCTGTGGCGACCCACCCCCGGGCCCATGAGCCCTGCCTAGGACCCGCCCCAGCCAGTCTGCTAGCAGGGCTGGCCGGGGCAGTCCTACCTGGAAGGCGTATTGCCCCAGGGCGGCCACCACGTCCTGGAAGGAGATCTGGGAGGTGAACGTGTGGCCGTGGCACACGACGGGCTCCCCGCTGCGCCCATCCCAGCAGTCCACCTCCACGCAGCGGCAGCCCCGCTTCAGAGCCCTGCCGAAGGGAGATGCGCCGTGAGCCACCGCCTGGTCCTCTATAGCAACTCTCCCTCCAGGCGGGGCGTGGGGGAGAATGAAGTTTCCCACATTTGAGCTGGGCCGGGGCCGATGGGGCTCTGCTGAAAGGGGGCTGGGGGAGCTGATGCTCAGGGCAATGGGTTTACAGCTTGCTGGAAAGGCACCACAATCATGTGAACTTAGAAACCCTCCACAGTCCTTCACACCCAGCGCTGGGCCCCCCCTGGAGACCATGCGACGCCCCGTGGCCCTTCAGGAGCAGCTGCCTTCTCTTCCCACACCTGATGTAGCCCTCGATGCTGCTTTGGCCCTGGAGCTGGTCCCCCAGGAGGTAGGTGTTGTGCGAGGAGGAGATGAAGTAGTGGCAGAGGGGCTGGGTCATGTCCTGGCAAAGCGACTTGTGAGCAGGGTTGAAGATGTCACCTTCTGGCGAGAGCAGGTAGAGGAGGAAGCCGTCGATGGTCAGCATGTGGCGCACCTTGGCTGGGGATGAAGGAGGAGAGACACAAAGCATGGCATCAAGGAACCGGGAAGCTCAGTCCGGCCACCCCGCCTGCCCAGGGGCCCATCTCCAGCAGGGCCGTGAGCCCAGGGAAAAAGAGGGTTACTAGCTGCTTGGAGGCAAGCATGGTGCCAGTCTTCCCAAAAGGGGAGAGGAGAGATCCTGGCAATGACTAGAGCTCACGAAACACCAGGCTGAGAGTCAGAGAGAAAAAATCCCTAAACTATCTCATGGGTCAGAGAAACAGGCAATGGGCAACTGGAATAAACCCAGCTGGAATCCCAGCCTCTGACAGCAGGTCGGGCCTGACAGCGCCACATGCAAACCTGTTCTCGCCGCCCATTCAAATTCCCTGCCTTTGACTCTGCCCTGGAGCCTGGGGCCAGCTGCTGTCAGGAGAGGATCCGCTGGTGCCCAGGGGGTCTAATTTCCTAGCAGCACCGATTTGGAGCAGCGTTTCACGGGCAGCAAGAGACAATCGGAGGGAGCCTGAGACATGCAGGTTTACTACAATCTAATACCAAGACAATCCCCCACTCCCTACGTGCCCGGACCCTGCAGGGTCTCCGTCTATCCCCAGACACACACCCATGGAGCAGGCACACTGATGTCCACACACTCTTCACTCTGTGGCAGCAGCTGCAAGGAGATCATGAAAAGGCTGGCACTGTGAAGAAGGGGGTGCCGCTCTGGAAGGGGTGAGCCCCATTGCTCCCAGTCCCTGAGAGCAATTCAGCCGGAAGGTTCCCGGGGAGGCCAACAGCCTGTTTCTGCCCATGGAACAGACCAAGCAAAGAGCTAGCCAGGCCCTGTAGACACTGGCCCCTGCCCTCTCTCTGACCCTCACCGGTCTCGGATGGCTCATATCTGTCTATCAGCTGCATGGCCAGCTCCTTGGTGTTCTCCGTCTCCTGCTGCTCCCGCTGCAGGAAATCCGCAAACTCCAGCAGGGTCAACTTCTTCCCCGCCTCCGAGAACTCCTGGAAGATGCGCAGCACCTCGCCTCGCTGCATCAGCGCCGTGTAGAACAGCACAAACTCCTCATCCTCCAGCGTCTCCGACTTCGACCGGTCGGCCTCCTGCAGCGAGAGCAGGGCCCGGGCAGGCCGCAGGACTGACCCTGCAAGCGTGCCCCCCGGCACTAACCGACCCCCGGCACTAATCACGCTCCCCCACCCCCGCACTGACCGCCCTGTCAGTCGGGTGTGAGACCCCTACCAAAATCATCTCTGCCAGACAGTGAGATCTGGCCTCCACTCACCACCCTTCACTATGCCATGATGGGCGTTATAGGCAGCTCTGTGGGTGCCAAGTAGTAAAATATGGCAGCAGGGGTGGGTGCAGGATGGTGGATGGATGGTGGGTACAGATGGATGGATGGATGCTGGACAGACGAATGTTGGGTATGGATGGACCGGTGGATGTATAATGGGTACAGATGGACGGACGGACAGATGGGCGGACAGATGGATGGTGGCTATACATGGACGATTGTATTATGGGTACAGTTGGCTGGATGGATGGATGGATGGGTACAGGACAGACAAACAGATGGTGGGTATGGGTGGATGGATGTATAATGGGTACAGATGGGTGGATGGAGAGATGGGCAGGCAACTGGATGGTGGGAACAGATGAATGGATGGACAGGCAGATGGGTGCAGGACAGACGGCTGGATGGTGGGTATGGATAGGGAATAGATAGGGTTGGTAAAATGTCTTTTCCTCTATTTTTCTAAACCTAAACTTGGGCTCCCAAACTCGTTGGCTGTGTCCCCCTTAAACCTCCCTGGGGCTGTGTCTAGACTGCACCCCTCTGTCGGCAGAGGGATGCAGATTAGGCACGTTGAAATTGCTAATGAAGCAGGGATTTAAATATCCCATGCTTCATTAGCATAAACATGGCTGCCACATTTTTTCGAAACGGAGCTTTTTAAAAAAAAAAGCGGCAGTCTAGCCACGGAGCTTTCGAAAAATAAACCCTTTTTCAAAAGATCCTATAAACCTCTTTTTTTTTTTTTCGAAAAAAAAAAAAAGTGGCGGCCATGTTTATGCTATTGAAGCGCGGGATATTTAAATCCCCGCTTCATTAGCAATTTCGACGTGCCTAATCTGCATCCCTCTGCCGACAGAGGGGTGCAGTCTAGACGCAGCCAAGGGGAGAGGCTGCTAGCTCCCAGGAGGCAGGCAAAGGGGCCAACAACATGTCTAGTCTGCATCCGACTCTTAGCCACTAGGCTGGGTCCGAGAGCAGCAGGGGTTGGAGAGAGGGGAGCGTACGTGTGAGACACTAGCATGAGTGATTCTCCTGGGCTTGAGAGACACGCCAGGGCTCAGGGAATCTATGGAGCCGATTTCAATCCAGAGGCTCTCAAGTGCGTCCTCGACAGCTGGCTGCCCGGAGGGCCAATGCTAGGCCTTGGGGTGGGGAGCAGAGCGAGGCCATCGCAGGCTGGGCCCCTGTGGGCTCCAGCCGAGGCACAAAGGCCCCCACAGTGGCAGCCCTTCCGCCAGCCCTTTGTGGCCCTCCTGCCCTTGGAGGGCACAGCCAGTCTTTGGGGGCAAGGTAGGGGGTGGTGCCCTTCCTGCCCCAGCTCTGCCCTTCAGGCCCGGCGCTCACCTGGAAGATCTGGCGTGCATGGTCCTCGTTCATGTCCATGTTCATAAGCCTGAGGAGCTGCCGTGCCTCCGGGAAGCTCATGCGCCCGTCCCTGTTCTTATCGGCCTTCTGGAACCAGTCCCGGATCCACCTGCTGGGGGCTAAGGAAAGTGACCGGGGGAGCTGAGGGGGGAAGGGAACAGGTAGGCAGGTGCTGTCCATAGGCAGTGGTGGTAGCCCCCCACCACTGACCTGCCCATGCACAGCCAGGCCGGGTGCAGAGCTACACACCCATCGGGGCCCAGTGCCCCCAGCACGTGAGCCCTGCCCCAGGGGCCCTTCCCCATTGGCGGGGGAAGAGACACCCAGGGGACACTGAGGCAGCCAGCGCCTCCCGCCCAAGGCAGCTGGGTCCCCGGCTTTGCTCCTCTGTGCGGGTGGAAGGGCACCGCGAGGGCAGGGGGGCGGGGCGCGGCCAGGCTGGCAGAAGGATATTGATCCGTTTTCTCCTGCTGGTCCATGCTGGTGACGAAGTCGAGCAGGCGGCGCAGGCCCTGGACCCAGCACTGAGCCTCCTGTGGGGAGCCGGCGACCAGGTCCAGGTGCCCGCGGCGCCCGTGGAAGACGACAGTGAAGCAGCACTCGGGCGGGAACTCCTCTGCCAGGCTCTGCAGCACCTCCGACTGGTGCCCCTCCCGCACCGCCTCCACCTCGCTGAGAGAGACTGGATGGGAGGGGCGGGTCAGGCGCCCAAGGGGGCGGGGCCTGTGCCAGATGCCGCCACCCCCCAATCCATCTGTCCATCCCTCCGTCCGTCTGGCTCTGGGCTCTGTCCCGGGGTATCTAAACTCTGGGAGGCCTTATGCGATAGGGAGGCTGTGCTGGAGACCTGTTCAGTGCCCACGGGCCCCCCCGGGGATGGCAGGAAGGGGGGCTGAAGAAGGGAGGGTGTGACAATCTGGGGCACACGCCCCGGGGGAACCGTGAGAACGGCCACATTGGGTCTCACGTTTGACGTGTGACCAGACTCGCCCTTTCTCCCTTCAGCCACTGCTCTGTAGTCACAGGTTTGCCTGCAAACCCTTGGGTGCTGAGCGCACCTCCGTTAGCAGCAGGCTGCTGCGTGGCCCGCTCTTCACGCGGTGGACTGAATCATTTCGGTGAGTGTCCGACGAGAGGGACCACACGCTGTAGGGACCTGGGGCTCTCAGTGACTCCTCCATGCCAGGGTGAGACTGGCAGAGTCTCAGGGACTTTGCTGCGGGTGGGCAGCTGTCCCACAGGCAGCGCTCTCGCTCCCAAAGGGCAAGGGGCACCCCAAGCAGCACACAACGAAGCAGGGGCAATCTCAAGGCTCCAACCAGGAGGGACATGGGTGATACCTTCCTGCATGGACATGTATGCGCACACACCTGCACAGACACATACACACTTGTGCATCCAACCACACAAATCACACGCGCACTCATGGTCATGTTTGTACGCTTAACACGCACACACCTTGGTGTGCATACACATTGATGGGGTTTGCGTGTGCAGCCGCACATCGTTCACTCTGAACCCTACTGAGGGCCCGGGGGCTGGCTCCCAGCCGTGGCTGTACTCACAGGTATACTTGGCCTTACAAGTGCAAGAAGACTGGTGCCAGACAGTCATGCAGTCGTCCTGCAGCTTGAAGTACCGCGGCTTCTTCCAGCTCTTGGACTTCACCTTCTGCATCGTCGTCCCCTGCTGCATCTGGCTCAGGGTCTCGTCCAGCTGGAGGCCTGCGAGGGTGCAGGGCAGCGGGGCTCAGTGAGGGAAGGCCTGAGGCTACCCTGCTGGGAGTGGCTTGCCATGGGAGCGCGTGGCTACCACCCCCTTAGCCAGCACCGTGCCCATTGCTGCCCGGCGGGCACCCGCCCCTGGGACCCAGCCGCTGCCCAGCGATGTGGGGTTTCCTAAGGCTCCCTGGGGCTCACTGGTTTCCTCTGAAGGGGCCAGACCAGCCTGCACGGGCCTGTCCTAAAGAGGCTGCTCCTTGCGGTGCCTCAGCTGGGGACGGGGACGCGTGGGGCAGCCCCAGCCCTGCCTCCTTCTGCTGGGCTGTGGGGCGTCTTCTCTGGAGCCCACTGACCCCAGCGGGAACTTCTGTCCCCTGGGAAATTCCAGCCTCGAGACAAAGAGTCCAAAATATCCCAACTTCCCACAAACCGGAACTTCCCTAGAACCTGTCCGGGGTCGACCTGCGTCTGCTGGGCTGCTTGAGTCGCCGCTTTGCCTCCTGGGAGTTGTAGTTCCATGCCTGGGGTGCCCCTGTTCTCCCCATGGCCCCGCTGCCCGGCTGGCCTCCACCTCCCATGATGCACTGTGGTCTCTCACGGGGGCATCGGGAGGGAACCGGCTCTCACGGGGAGAGCTAGCGGCCGTGGGGAAGCGCTGTAGCTCGCCCAGCCTCTGTGGGGCTGCACCAGGAGTGACTGTGGGGGGCCCATGGCTCGGCTCTGACCCACCCGTCTGAGCGCGCCCAGCCCTGCCCAGAATTTGCTGCTCCAGCCCCTTCCAGGCTTGCTGGTCCTCCAGGGCCACCCGATGGGCTCCCTGGCTGGACTCCCCCCCTCGCCCAGCCCCGCTACGTGAACCTTTTCTTCCCCCCAGCCCATGCCATGCCCTCGTCCCCTGCCCACACACCATTCGGCTGGGGGGAGCTCAAGGGACACTCACGGGGGATGGGTGACGCCATGGTGCTGTCAGCAGGAGCCTGGCCCAACAGGAATCTAGCGAGAAAAAACACCAGAGTCATTGAACAATGTCACGTCTTCCTGTCTTATCCCACCAGCGCCTGTTCTGTGGGACCATGGCACTCAGCAGCCCTGGGGGAGGGGAGGCTGAAATGGCACGTGTTCCATGCTGGGGACACAGAAACCCCCTTGGGACTGTTTCCAGGGGTGTGTCAAGCCAGCCAAAGACAGAGCCTGGTGGCTTTGCAGCTTCCTTTTAGGCAGGAATTCTTCGCTCTCCATCCACCCTTCCATGGCAGATAGCTGGTTAAAGTGGCAGGCCAGTATAAGCTGGGTTGCTCACGTGTCCTTCCAGGACCAAGCCCTGCTCAGAGACATTAACGTGTCTCCGCATTGGGAACACCTGCAAACGGAAGGTGCCCTCATAGTTCACTGAAACCCCCCTGCCCAGGCCCCCTCCTCTGCCCCAGGACAAATTCCCCCCTCCCCCTGCAGCCCCTCCAGACTGGTACCCTGCCTGCCCCCTGGCTTGGTGCACCAGCCTGCTCCCCCCACAGTACCATGGCCAGCCTGGGTCAGACCAATGGCCCATGCAGCTCAGGGTCCTGCCTGCCACCAGCAGCTGGTGCCAGGCACCCAAGGGGCTGACCAGGGCAGGCAGCGCCCCATGATGCAGCCTGTGGGACAGTGCCCAGACCCGCCCAGGCCAGGGCGTGTTGGTGACGCTGCGGAGAGACTGGGCAGGGCACGTTGGTCCCTGGCGTGGGGCAATCTCACCAGCTGCTTGAGGCATCTGCCTGGAGTTCAGCGCTCACAGGCTCATGAGAGACTGGAGGCAGCCCCCCAGGGGCGTGGGCACCTTCCTGATGGGGCATCTCCCAGCCCGGCCCGGCTGCCTCTGCGGACGCTGCTTTAGCCAGCCCGGGGGCAACGGGCAAATGTCTCCGATCTTCTCTGCGCCCTGCTTTGCTCCCCGCCCTTCTGGCATTAGCCTCGAAGACTCCACTGAGGTGGGGGGGGGGGTCACAGGCCCCCTCCCCGAGCTTGACTCTATGTGGGGAGCCTGGGGCAAAGCCAGCGGGAAGAAAGAAGCCTCCTATTGCCCCCCCCACCTGGCTGCAAGGTGGCCTCCTCAGCAGAGCACCCAAAGCTGGATGCAACCTGGGCCCATGGAGGGGCCCAGTCGCCCAGCCAGACTCAAGGTGCAGCCTTTGCCCTCCCCCAGGTGTCCCAGGCTGGAGCCAGCAGCTGTGCTTTGGGGCAAGTCTCCTCCCGGCATGGCTCAGACCCAGGCAAGAGCAGCTGCCCCGGCTGCTCAGGGAAAGGGCACAGCTGGGGGGAAAGAGGGGGAGGAGAGAACACAGGAGAGGCCAGATGGGAGGGGATGGAGCCCTCAGCTGGTGGGAACCAGCACAGCCCCATGGACTCAGTGCACAGGCGGAGCCAGGGGATTTCCTGCCCCTGTGGGGTCTGGAGGAGGAGGATGGGGGCAGGGCGCAGGGTCCCAGTCTGAGTGTGGTTGGTGCTGGCAGGGAGGGGACTGGGTTTCTCCCCCCAGGGCACCAAGCGATGAAGTTGCTATCAAGCAGCCATCCCTGGGAGCAGGGGGAGGCATCTGTGGGGGATGAGGGCTGCCACAGATTTATGCTGGGACCTCGCCAAGCCTTGTCCTCCTCCATGCCTCAGTTTCCCCCCATTTGCAGCAGGCTGCGTGATGCTGAGAGCATCAGTGTGCTTTGGGACCCTCAGGTGGAAGGGGGCAACCATCTGTCCCCAGGGATTTGGAGTGAGTCCTGCCTTCCCCATCTCTGCCATGCTGGGGAGCATGCCAGGTAGTGGTAAAAGGCCCATCCCCATGGTGTCTAGGCAGCAGCTGAACACAAGGAAGCCCAGGCTCTCGGCTGGCAGTGAAGGCTCTGTGAAGCAGCAGCTCCTGCACAAAAAGTTGCAAAGGGGGGCAGGGAGCCCGGGCCGGATCGCTCGGGGCGCTGAGTGCCTGCAGTGCCACGGGCGGTGGGCGCTCCTGGAGCTGGAAGAGCCCCGGGAGCTGCCAGTGCCCAGCTGCCACGGGGCTGCAGCACAGAGCGCCTGGCACTGAGCGGCATGGGCTAGCTAAGGCCGCGGGAGGCCAGCTGGGAAACCATCCAAACCCGCTCCGCCGCAGCCCTGAGAGCAGTAAATGCGGTGGGAGCTCCGCGCACCCGCACGGGCATGTACCCTGCATGCCCCCACTCCCTGCAGACACCTCTCAGCTCTGCCAGGGCTGCCCAGTGACCCCCAACACCCCAGGTCCCCCAGAAGCGGTGCTGCGGCCGCTGGGGCACCCTTACCAGTGGCTGGTGCCTCTTGCTGTTGCCTGGGCAGGGCTGGCTCCCGTCTCGGCTCCCTTGCTGCGGGGGGCCTGTGCCATGCTGCAGGTGCTCTGGGCAGCTACTGAGCCAGCAGCTGAGCTTGCATGGAGAAATAATCTCCCAGCAGCTCAGCGGCTCCTTCTCCTCTTAAAGGCACAGAGCCAAGGACTCCTTGTCACCTTGCCACTTGGCAGTCTGCCTGGAGTGCCGGTGCAGGGAGCTGCTGTCTGGCTGCGGGTGGCGAGAACCCCCCAACTCACAGGGGTCCCCAGTCTGGGACTCACTTCCTCCCCCCCCCCCCCCCGCCCAGGGGCTTGCCAGGGCCTGGATTGCTTGTAAGACTCACCTGGCCCCAGCTGCTGTTGGCCTGTTTCACTCGGCGCTCTGGGCTCTGATCCCGTCAGCCGCAGCACGGGGACACTGGCACAGACCACCCCTTTGTGGGGGGCACCAAGACCAGCCTGAGAGGCGAGCCTTCTTCCCCTAAAAACAAGGATGGAAGGGGGGCTCTGAGCTCGCCAGGGGCCAACGGCGGACCTGGGGCACTCAGGGGCTGGGCCACTGTCCCATCTCCCGGGGTAGCCGTGTGGTTTTCACAGCCCTGCTGCCCCACACTACCGACCGGCCCGGCCTTCCAGGGCAAGTGCGAAGCTGGGTCCCGCTCACCGTGCGGTAACGCTCCCGTTCTAGCTGGACCAGGAACAGCCTGGGGATGAGCTGTGGAGCCATCTGCCCCTGCAGCCTCAGCTGGGAACGGGGTCACAGCTGCAGCCCACGTGAGCCTCAGCTCAGCCAGCGACGAGCCGGGTTTCATTTCCAAATGGAGTCGCTGGCGTCTCCCCAGCCTGGGCACTGCAAGGTCCCACCCTTCCCTGCGGGAGGGGCCTGGGCGCAGTTTAGACAGAAGGATGGTTGTTGGGAGGGGAGGGGGTTAAGGGAATGAAGAGAAATAAAATGAGCAATAAAGGAAGGAAGGAGACAAATAAGGGAACTCAGTGAACCGAACGAGAATGGAGCTACTGGAAACTGACAACGACCTTGGTTTCACACACGACCCTAGCTGGGGGGCCGGGTATTTGTGGTGCCCTCCCGAGCCCTTAGCTGTGCCCCCAGGCACTGCAGAGGGCAGCGACAGCCACGGCATACCCCAGGGGGTTCTGCTTCCTTGCCAGGAGCTGGAAATGCAGCCATGCCCAGAATTCCCACCCCGCAGAGACGGGGCTGGGGTGGGGGGAGGGATGCAGGGTGGGCAGCAGGATATGTAACACAGCAGTGTCTCGTTCCCAGCCCTGGGTTGCTATGCTCTCTTAGAAAACATCTGGCCCAAGGGAGATTTGAGCAGGGCAAGGAACCGGGCCCAGCCTGGAGGGAAGCCCCCTCCTGCCAGCAGTGTAAGCTAGTGGCGAGAGCGCACTGTCTCGGCCCTAGAGAGGAGAGGCGGTACCTCCCAGCAAGCGGGAGGAAGGTACCCCAGCCCAGTGGCCCCTGCGAAGGAGATGTACTGGCCCCATCCCCTGCACCCCACAGTTGGGAGCAACTGAGGGAGGGACCGAGACAGGTTAAAATAGACCTGGAACCGTAGCAAGGCCCTGCTGGCACCAGCCAAGGCCTGGAGAGCATGAGCCGGGAAAGGGAACAAAGAGCAGCGAGGTGGGTGCTGGAGGGGGACGATCAGGCTGGAGGAGATGGCACCATTTGTAGGACCCTCGGGGTGGGGGCCCTCAGGGTCTGCAGCCCCAGGCCAGCCCATGGTACAAGCCAGGCCAAGCAGAACCTGGCCCCTTGTTAATCTCACCCCCACAGGAGGAAGAGAAATGTCATTTCCCCCTTGTGGGCAGCACCTGACAACAGCTTTTCAGAACCTGAAAGGGTGTCACAATTGTTTCCTTGGCCGCTGAGGACAGGACGAGAAGCGATGGGCTGAAATTGCAGCAGGGGAGGTTTAAGTCGGACATTCGGAAAAACTTCCTACCTGTCAGGGTGGTTAAACACTGAATAAATTGCCTGGGGGGCTGTGGAATCTCCATCCCTGGAGATACTGAAGAGCAGGTTGGACAGGGATGCAGATGTGCTTGGTCCTGGCGGGAGGGCAGGGGACTGGACTTGATGACCTCGTGAGGTCCTGTCCAGTTTTCTATGATTCTCTGCTTTTATCTTCCCACGGGACTCCAGGGGAGGCCAACGCCTGCCACAAATCACCGAACTCTTCCCAGGACCCCAGCGCTGGAAGGGGAAAAGCCCCATCCAATGGGCTGAGAGACAGGAGCTGAACTGCATTCAGGAGGCTTAGTTCACAGCTGGGTCCCAGCCCGGGACCTTGCCCCAGGCTCCCTGCCGGTTTGTAGTTCACTAATTAACCCTTGAAACAGATCAGCAGCCCCGAGCAAAGTGCAGATTCTTTAGCGGGACTGAGCCCTTGGGGTGGCCTGGCAGGGCCATGGGCAGTGCCAGGGAGGGGCGGGTATCTCTGCCAGGGGAGCTCAGACGTGACGCTTTCAGTAGCTAGCAGGAACCCCACCTAGCGACGAGCACAAACAGGCTTAGCGGCTCTGCCGGAGAGCAGGCACTTGGAGTACAGCCCAGGGAAGGGGGGTAGGAAGGAACCGAGCTCCCCCTCTCCCGCCACAGACACTCAGAAGCAGGGCAGCATCTCCCTGGAGGTGTTTCGGTGCCAGAGATTTTCTCCCAAGCCCAGTGATACGTTCTAGCAGCAGGTGGCTTTGGCCCACTTCTCTGAATGGTGGCAACACACAAGCAGCTCCTGCACCCAGAATGCTGACAAGACCCTGGGACGGGCCAAGGCAACAGACCAACAGAGGAACAGGCCAAGACAGCTACAAGCTGTGGTCCCCCACTTAAAACGGCCAGGAACCTCCCCAGAGCAGTTTCACCCCTCCCACCAGTAACGACTCCAGGAGCCGGGAGCACGCACTTGTCCGGCTTTCCGCATCCCCTGCCTGCAGGCGCCTCTGATCCCACACTCAGAGATCAGACGGGAGCGGTGGTGCTTTGGGTTTTTTTTTATTAAGTTTAAGTTACAAAACAGAAGCATTTTTAAGTCGTGTCAAGGTGGGGATGGAAAAATGAGCCTATCGGTATAAAACCAGAGCCCGGGGTGAGGGAGGGGGCCCGGCGCTCTGCCACCGTGCCACACGGCAAGCCGTGGGCGGGGGAGGAGAGGCCTGGAGGGGGTTAAGACACTATTGGCACAATGACATGGCCGATGATCAGCAAACGGGGAAAAAGCTTCTTCCCGAGGAAGTGCGAGCTTTGGCTGCCGTCTGCTCGGTGCCAGGGCCGAGCAGCACTACTGCAGGGCAAGGGCAGCGCTGGCACTGGGGGCTCCCAGCCTCTAGCCCTGTAGGACAAGCGATGGCCAGTCTGCCTCCCCGCTTTGGTTTGAAGAGTGACGCAGGCAGGCGTGCGGCTGTCTCTCCAGACAGGGGGCCAGGGACAAGGAGTGGATGAAGGGGGAGGAACAAGAGCCCTTGTGGATCAAGGCAGCCTCGACGCCTGGCACCCCAGCAAAGCCGACGTCCCTGCTGCCCTTGGCACCTCCTGAAATCACCGCCCCTGCCCGACTTGCTCCTCCATGGGCCCTCTGCTGCCAGGATCTCCTCATGCGCTGAGCGCCTGACAGCAAATCGGCCACACTACCGCACCCGGCCAGCAAAGCGGGCTCAGGGGGCAAAGCCCAGCCTCCTGCCAGCCAGGCGGTGCTGGGAGAAGTGCTGTACTACAGCCCAGGAGATGCCGGACAAGCAGCTCGGGTAGGTCGAGTACAGCCGCCACCCAGCAGCCAGAGCGCCCGAAATGCAGGATTCACATCCCAGAAACACGACCGCCCCTAAGGAAGGGCCCACAAGCCAGAAGGTCCTCTGCCTTCCCATGCCCTCTGCAAGCAGAGCTCCAGCCGGCAAAGCCGGGGAGACACTGCCAGAAAGGAGCTTTCTGCGTCAGGAGAGAGCCGCCCAGGGCGAGACACAGCTGGTTTGTGCTCTGAGGAGGGGAGAAAGCGACCGGGTCAACTTTTATTGAGCTCGCTCATCGAACAGACCTGGAAACGGTGAGGGGACAAGGAACGCGAAGGAGGCAGCCCGTGCCCCACACACCGCGGGGGAGAGTTCACGTCCACAGGGGTATGGCCTGGCCTGGCACCAGGCAGATGCCAGCTGAGCTGGGGAGAGGTGGTGCTTGGCTGGCAAGCTGCAGTAACAGTATGTGCTGGTGTCACAATGCCCAGAGCCCCATGGCTGGGGGAGCGGCCCTGCTGGCTGGGAGGTGGGCAGTCCAGAGCCCGGCCTGCGCCCCCAGGCAGTCCTGGAAGAGGTCATGGGTTCCTGGTTCTTTGTAAACCTGAGCTGTTTCCTCCCTGGTCCCCCGCCTCCGCGGGCGTCACTGCGGGGGCAGGGGGATGCCCCTGGGGTCGGTGACTTGACCCTCCTGCAGGTTCTTGATCAGCTGCGCCAGCCAGCGCTTAGTGGTGGTGTCGTCCTTCAGCACCTGGGCGAAGGTGGTGTCCTTCAGCTGGTCAGGAAGGCACTGTCTGAGAGCCTCCCGGGCCCTACAGCGGGGACAGAAACGGGCACCAACACAGACACTCACACTGACAGGAGGGGAGCAGGCCTCCCGCTGGAACAGCCCAGTCACTGCAGCCCGGGGCCGCCCGGCGCTCTCCTGCCCACTTGGCCTCCCCAGACCTCGGCTCTGGTCTCGCCCCTTCCCCAAACCCACGAGCTCCGGGCAGATCCCAGCCTCCCCTTGATCCAAGGGCCCCCCATCCCAACACCTGCCCAGCCACAACCCCCTTTCACATGCAGAGGTGGAGAGTCGGGCTCCAGAGCCAGCTGGGATGGGCGCAGAGCAACCGTGAATGTAACTAGCCGGAGACGTGGCCCCTCGTTACTCCACCGCTCTGTCCCCACGAGCCCCTGGCAGCACGTCTCAGCTCCAGGCGAGCGAGGTGGAGCACACAGGGCACTGGTCCCTACATTCTGACCCAGGGCAGGTGTGCTGAGACAGCTGGGGTGTGTCTAGACTACATGCCTCTGGCAACAGAGGCATGTAGATTAGGCTACCCGGCATACGAAAATGAAGCGGTGATTTAAATAATCGCCGCTTCATTTAAATTAAAATGGCTGCCGCGCTGTGCGGATCAGCTGTTTGTTGGCTCAGCCTGGTAGTCTGGACGCTCCGCAGTCCACATCAAAGGCATTTGTCGACCTCCCCGGTAAATCTCATCCCAGAGGCATACCGGGGAGGTCGACAAATGCCTTTGATGTCGACCGCGGAACGTCCAGACTACAGCACTGTGCTGACAAAGAGCTGATCGGCACAGCGCGGCAGCCATTTTAATTTAAATGAAGCGGCAATTATTTAAATCACCGCTTCATTTTCGTATGCCGGGTAGCCTAATCTACATGCCTCTGTTGCCAGAGGCATGTAGTCAATTATGGCCCTTCAACCTGCCAAACCTGCATTACAGGCTACAATGCACAAGCTGGGCAGAGCAGAGGGAGCTCGCGCGCGGCTGGTCTGGAGACAAGCCCCACTTCTCAGGCGGAGCGCGAGGCAGACACACGGAGCGGGAACGGAACGGCCCGTCCAGCGAGAAGGGCAGCTCAGTTCTCGCCCCCCGCGGCCCTGACAGACTCCTGAAATGTTTACCTGGGGTTATCGGAAAGGCGAAGGTAGCAGCGGACCATGTGTTTCAGCAGCCTTGCTGACGGCTCCTTGGAGAGCTGCAGGACCATCTTGCCCTGTGCGACAGAGGAGCAGAGTCAGAGAAACAGTGTTTGGTAAAAGGACTGGGAAGTCCTGAATGCCGGTGGTTTCATTTCATCCTTCTGGGACTGGGGTCCTGCAGCCACCAAGGCAGAGATGACTCTGCCCACTGACAGGCAGAGAGTCACTGTTCCAGCCCTGCTTGTAACACTACCAGGAGATAGCACCAACTCAAAGATCCTGCTCAAACCGGAGCCATTACTGCAGAGCTCTGGCCCTCCAAGACTCACTCGTCCATGGACAGAGCAAGGTGTCACCACCGATTATAGCCCCAGGCCAGTCCCTTCCCAGCTGAATTCTCATTCAACCAAGGACCTGCAGGAGTTCCATCTCCCTGATCGCTGTCCAAGATTCAGCATGGAAAGCATTTCCCAGGACAGCGTTTAGCATCCGCTCGCTGGGTTTGCCTGTAGGTAACAGCCCTCCCCTCCGCTAGTGCTGTAATAGACAGGCACAAATGTTTAATAGGAAGTTGGCAGAAACCTACATAATCCAACCTCAGGTCCCTGCTGCTAAAAAAAGCTACTTTTTGTATTGTTTATGTCCCACCTCCCCGAGGGATCTTCTTGGGAGATTCTAACTGTGCAAGTCTATTCATAAATACCATTGGCAGGCTTTCCACCCGTGGCAGTATGAGTTACATGAGATGCTGCGGGTGGATTTACAAAGCTGTGGGAAGCTGGCATAGGACAGACCCTCAGCAGCAAGTGTACACTCATGATCACAAGCCGCCTGTTCCAGCCTAAACCCTTTAGGAAGAGAAGGGAGCAATCGACCCTACCAGTATCATGGCGACATGAGAAAACCGCTCATAAGTCTGGCAGATATACGCCAATCCTGTGTCATCCAGCAGGATCTTCTGTAGAATAAATGTAGCAACCTGGAAGAGAGAGGAGAAATCACTAGACCCACTGCACCCGTAATGGGCAGACAAGGGACCATGTCCTGTTTGCCCTTCTGACAGCAACCCCAACCATCTACAAACGGACACGTACCAAGGGGATTAGGTATCGTAACAGGAGTGGGAACTAGGGATGTTAATTTAGATTTAACATTCGATTAGTAAATTAATGTTAAATTCAGATTAATCAAATAGTCGATGGGATTTCCATCAACTATTCGATTAGTCCACAAGGGCGCCTTCCAGAACCCTGCCGGGCTCCCTGCGGCACTGCAGCCTTTAAAATGTACAAGTGGGACTACTGTACATTTCAAAAGTGGAATCGCCACAGAAGCGGCGCGAGTGGAGATTGCTTCAGTCCCCGCTCGTGCCGTTTCCCGCTGTGCCCCTACCACCCCTGGCCCCCCCCGGAGACGGTGCTGGGGGAACCCGCTTTTAAGCTGGCTCCTCCCAGCACCGGCTCCTGCTCCCTGATAGAAGCAGCAAGGGGGGGAAGTGACTGGTCGCACCACTAGTCGGCTATCGGCTTACATCCCTAGTGGGAAAGGGTTTACTCCGATTCAAGCTGGAAGGAACAGCTGAAATGCACGATGAAAGGGAGAAAGGAAGATGCTCTCCACAGACCAGGACCTGCCAACATCAAAGCAGCACTAGAGCCCACCCTGAACAGAAGATGCAAAACCTGCAGACATCTCCACTGCTGCCTTGAGAAACACACCCCAGAAGGCACCATCCAAGCTCCATGGTCACTAGACGTGTCTACGGCGAGACGTGGTGCACCTCAGCCAACGCCCCAGTCACAACGACGGGGGTGAAATCAATAGGAGGCCAAATGGACTCACACAGAACAGTGATACAACACCCCCCCACTCCGCATCCGCTGCGGGTGAACCCGTCAAAGCGATTGCGCTCTAGCTGAGTCCTCCACCTCAAGGAAACCTGCCCAACATGTTCAAAGAGCGGCCGAGAGCTTCAGCTCATAACTCTGCCAGACACTAAATATACAATCTTAATACAGACACTGGACGTATGGCTTATCACGCCCATCTGTACACCACTAACTCCTCTTTTTGTCCTGTGGCTGCAGGGTTGTGCACGGCCCACTTCGCCAGGAATGGCCCTGCAGAATACGTATGAAGAAGTTAAGGAGTTTCACCTTGCATTTAGCTGTAACGCTTTTCCCAGACTGGAAGAAGAGCTCTCAGAAGTCTGCCCCTCTCACCAACAGAAGCTGGGCCAATGACAAATATGACCTCACCTATCTTGTCCCTCAAATATCCTGGGGCTTACATGGCTACAATGACACTCCGAAGGAAAGAGAGGCAGATACAAGAGCTGGATATTAATGAAGGGCTGTACGGAGTCATTCGATCACTAAGGCTGTCTGCACTAGTGAGCTTACAGTGGCACAGCTGTAACTGCCGCACCCATGTAAGCACTCTCAGGCAGCTGTTCTGCTGGGGCACGAAAGCTCCCCTGTTGGGGTAAGTAAACCACCCGCAGCGAACGGCAGTAGCTCCCCCGCCGACACAGCGCTGTGCACAGCCATGCTCATGCCGGTGTCACTTACATTGCTCGACGGGATGGAACATTCACACCCCCAGGGACAATTCTGGCCAACGTAAGTAGTAGTGCAGCCATGGGCTAGTCATGCAGCTATGGGATATTCCTGCCACGCTACCACGGGGAACGGGCAGTTGTGACCTCTTCGTGCAGGCCGATCAGGCTCTTGGAAGGGCGAACAGGAAGGAGCAGCCCACCGCACAGCCCTGCCTAGCTATATACCGCCTGGCCCAGTTGGCTTGGAGTTCTCATCTCTAGGGTTATGCTGCCCGGATGCTTAAATCAACCACCAAAGGCCTGGGCTATAGAGGAGGTGGGACTACACTCATAGTACCCTCCCACCTTAACATCCACCAATCCGAGTTAGTGGCGGGGGGAGCACATCTGACTGAGTGGGTCCACGGTCAGTCTGTGGATGGCAGGACTAGTGAGCGAGGTGCTGCTCTCATGCTTCGGCACTGCACAGTCACTATGGTCCCAATCCAGGGCCAGCAGAGCCCAGAAAGGCCAACAGGAGGCCGTTCTGCTGCAAGGGGGGCGTCGCAGGCAGTACACCCCGCCCTCCCCCTCCCCCTCCCGCGCCGCGCGAGAGCACGCGGGTAACATCCAGCTCAGACTGCCAGCGCGATTGCCTTTGCCATTTTACAGTGTCACGTTATATCGGGGGGAGTTCGACTAACTGGGAGCGACGCTGATCTGCTGCGGGCAGGGGCGTGATGAACAGAACACAGGGGCCCCAGAGGAAAGCAGCCAGGCGGCCCACAAAACCAAATCACTGACTTGGACAACAGGCAAATACCGTTTTGGAAAGTTCGCTGCCAGACTCCATGATGCGCAAGCAGAGGGGGATGATTTCTGTCGTCAACAAAAAGTTGATCACTTCTTGCTCATCTGTCTTCACCAGGGCCCCTTAGAGAGACAGACAAGAGAGCATCAGAGAGCAGGCACTTGGAAAGAGAAGCCTGAGCCAGGAGGCAAAGATCTGTATGGCCCCGCTGCGGCCGGGGTGCAAGCGCTGCTCAGGATTGCACGGACTGCGGGCACTGCCAGCGCACAAAGAAAGAATATTTCAGTCACTAGGGCTCTAGCAGCAGCCATACCCCAAATTCGGCTTCTCAAACTGTTACCATCCAGTGGGGACAATCCTAGTGCTGCTTTGCTGAAAGTGGCCCACCGCTCGCTGCTAACGGGGGTCACTGCCGCCGGAGGTCTATCCAGGCCCTGGCTGCCGGGGTGGACCTAGCTGACTCGCAGAGAGAAGTAGAAGGGGTCACAGATCCCTTTCAGAGAGACCCAAGTGCTGCTGTTACCCACAGCAGGGCAAACTGCCCCTCCTTTTCTCTGTCTGACTGGGCCTTTTCGCCACGGACACTGACTAGCACATCGTGACCAACGTGCCACACCATGCATGGGGAAAAAGGAGGGAGAGAAGATGGCTTCATGCAACAATAGGTCCTTGTAACTGTTCTCCAAGCCTCACGCCTTCGCCACGCTGTGCATGGAGCACAGACTGACCACTCCTCTGGGGCGACAAGTCTGAGTGAAGATCAGCGTGACCAGCATGGGAAAAAGCTACGCAAACTGGGGCCTGTAGTCACCCAGGGATTTTAAAGGGGGCACTGGGCAGCCAGTGCAGTCCTCATGCTGAATCTGCTGAGGTGTCTGGCGAGGGAACCTCAGCAGAATAAAGCAAATTTGCCATTTTAAAAAAGGCAGGTCAAGTCTAAGCTTTGTCCCCTGCCAGCAATGGAACAAACGCGAGCAGAATCGTACCCTCAGCTGACCACTGGCTGCCTGGATGGAACATGAATGTGTGTCGGAGACAGCATCTTCCCGCCTGCCCGACTGTGCAGGGAAACGGCAAAGGGGGAAATGACGAGAAAATGGACACAGTCTCTGGAAGTGTGGCGCCCCCTTAACCATTTCCCTTCACGGGCTCAGACTATAGCTCAAGAACCAGCAGCCTGACCATCCCTGACAAGCAAACTCCCCGCCTGCTTTCAGGCCAGAATGTCCCAATGGAACCAAAGCTTCCGGTGCCAGAGCAAGAGGGGACATTGGTCCATGCTACGGAAACATCAGATGCACTTGCACTGTGAGACACAAACCCCACCAGCAGCACAGCCCACGTCCCAAGCCTCCAGGGTCTCTTCTACCGACATGTAGCACTTAGACATACTCTTCCCGCTCCTATTAACGGGAGTCAGGCAGGCAAGGCACGCCAGTGGGAAGTCAGACGTTCTCACATAGGGAAGAACAGTGACAGTGATTTAAGGTCCTGGTACACTAGGAGGCATGGAATGAACCGGCCACAGGAAAGGAGGAGCCAAGGCTCACCGCGTTTGCAGGAATGCTTACCGATCACGCCGAGGCTGGTAAGCCGCAGGTATTCAAATGGCCGAGTCTTGCTAACTGTGTGCAAGAAGGGATACAAGAAGAGAGGGATGTGAGCTGCAAGGAAGGCTGACCTGGAAGAAAAGGCAGAAGACACATTGAACACACACCACAAGTCAAGAGGGCTACACAGGACACACAACACTAACACAGCGGGGCACATCTGACTGCCTGATCAGACATTAGCACCCATTGCTCAGGCGGGCAAGCCAAGCATCCTCCTTTACAAACACACCCAGGGGACATGATGTGCTCTGAGCTGCACTACTGGTGCAAGATGAGCAGGCAGGCGATGGGGCCCGGGCACCGCTCCCAACAGGCTATGGAGTACACGTCTCCACATTTCTGTATTACCTCTTCTCCCCCATCCTGATCTGCTGCTTGTCTCATCCATATTACAACTGATCTTTCAGGCTGCAGGTGCTTTGGTGCAGCGACTGATTTACCAGGTGCATGCCCAGGCCCTGGCATGACAGGACTGCAGTTTGCCTGGCCTCCAGGTACCACTCCACTATAATCAATATTTCATAAACCAGCGGCCCCCACAGCACTCAGTCATGCCTGGCTCCTAGCCCCAGAACCCATTCAGAGGATGGGCTGGAGAGAACTCAGACTGCGGGAAGTCCCACAGGAAGGGGTTCCCCTGCTGACATTTCATTTCCATAGCCCGTCCTAGGGGGATCGCTCTCTGCCGAAGACCCAGGATTGTGCTCAGAGTAAAGAGAATCCAGCCTGCAGATACTGATCTTGCGCGTTCACACTGTTATGAAGTTAAAGGAACCCAAGCCTGCTGCCTTGAATACTGGCTCAAAGAACGGTGCCGTTAAACCACATCAGGTACAGGCTGAATGATGTTCTGCTTCCTAACTGTTCCCACAGCCCGTTTCATGATGGGGCCTTGTTCACAGGTGGAGCAGAACATGCGGGAACGTGGCCATGAGGCTGGGTTTCAGCCACCTGGATCACTTCTTTCCAGGTAGTCGAGCAACGGGCACAGTCCCCAGGGACCTGGAGGGGCCGTGCTCTCCAGCAAATGAAGCACTGACTGGGACTCGAGAGGGCCTGGGAGTGAGTTGGGGACATGTTCCCTTGTCTTCTACAATTACATTGCAAGCTCCCCAGGTGGGAGCTGTCTCTCATTAGGCATTGGCACAGTTTTGACTGGGGTGTCTTGGGGAGATCAGATTTTAGAGCCTGGGGCATTTAAAGAAGTCTCAGAAGGCAACGTGCTATGTTTGGGGCTCTGTACAGCTGTCTACACTGATCCCCAAAGGAACGAGTGACAACGCAATGCTGCTGTCTGCCATCCAGTGTCAAATGCCACCCTGCCCTTAACGTGGGGGCAATATGAATGAACTCACCAGTTGCCCAGTGTAGCACCAAGCCAACCATTTACACAGCACAACACACAGTTCCCAGGCACCTCCAGGCTACCCAACGCTCTGAACGACATTTACCTGGTTTCTGGATGCGATGCAACACACTGCAGGAGCGCCAGAGCATTGCAGACTCTGTTAGACTGATGGGCCGTCAGGGTTGGGGGGTTGATTGATGGATAAATATTTACAATTTCCTAACAAGGTTAAAGAAAGAACAAAATTAAAGGAGAAAACTGGACCACGCTGCAAAATCGTGTTTGTCTGCTAAGTGGCTGCAGGTGCCAGAGAAATGGCTGCCATCTATTTGCCACCACATCACTGCTTCAAGCATAATTGTAAAAGGAAGTTATACAATCTGGGGAGGCCACACTTTACCCAGCTGAGGGCTGCACCAGGTACCAAGGTGATACATCTAATTTGCATGTAATGAAGCATATGACAGCTGCCTTTAATGGTTAGACAGACACGATGGGGATTGACACCCTGGAAGCTCACTGTGCCTAGAAGTCCCAGCATACAAAGCTCTGCTCTCATCTATCATATGCTGGGACCTCTAGTCTCCTTGAGCTGAAGATGCCCCGGGTACCAAGAAGGATGAAGTGCATGAGCACAGGGGGAAGTGAGCGTGGGGAAGAAGTCTGACCCATGACGGTCAAGTTCTAACCTAAGCCTGTCTGACTTCCTTCCCTTGTTCCATGTGTATGCTGAAGAGGAGGCTCACAGTGCCTGTCGCTCTTATTTTAATTCCTCAAGGAATCCCCAGGTCTCATGCTGAGAGTCCAGCAGCAGCCATGAAACAAGCTGGACTGATGAGGAGGTGAACAAAGGGACCGGGGCGGGGGGAGGAGGTGTGTGATTTCTAAGGCTCCCCTGCAACAGGAAGGGTTAAGTGACCCAAGAAAGGCCACATCAACGAGTGCGCTCACCCTGAGCGGTTCTTTCTGGCAGAAAGAGAAAGCACCCACCTGGAGAAGAGCCGCAATTGTACCAAACGAGTGCCATAGCATCGGGGCGAGGTCAGGGACTGATTCACGCTTCTTACTCAGCTCCAGCAAAGCATTCTCCCGGGTCTCAGGGCTGGACAGCTCATTAATCCACTGATAGATCTTCTCTCTGTCCACCTGAGCCAGTGCTGTGGGCACAGGCTGGAGGGCAGACAATACAATATGTGAGAACATAACCATTTTATCAGATTCAGACCAGCCCCTTTTCACTTGGAGAGCGGCAGATGAACCCACTCAGTTAATGCTGAGTTCCAGTTGGGAAAGTGGAATCGGTTACCTGTATCCAGAACACGTCTCAGGTCAATGCTTAGCATTTCACCCACTACAAAACATGGACAGGTGCTTTGCTTCATGGAATAAATCTATCGCTACTGCAGTTTCTCTGTATCTTGTGGCAAAATGTTACCTAGTAACTTCCTGCAGTAGCACTCAGTGAATCACAAGACTTCCCATCTCTACAAGCCAAGCACTAGGGCAGGTTATTTTTAATTCTCTCTCCAGTGGAAATCTGTGCTAGATCACGGCACCAGCCTTGTCTACTGTAAGTATCCACAGACTCAAGCGCAAGCATAATAAAAACATATTTAAAGGATTACTTAAAAGTACAGAAAAAGACATAAGTTTAGATTCCACTGCTTTTATAACCTCCAAAATACTTAAGGCAGCAGCTTTTCAACACAAGCACGCTCACTCAAATCTACATTAAAATAAGGGTCCCACATAAAAGAAAAAAACTTCTCATGTTTTATACAATGAAGCATTTTAAAAGTATTGCTAGAGAGACATTGTGCTACAAACAGGTGTTGCACAAATCCACCCTGTTCATCTTGCTTGTGTTCCCACGAACCTCAGCCACTTCCCTAAGTATCAAGTATCAGAGGGGTGGCCGTGTTAGTCTGAATGGGCGAAAGTGGCGAGGAGTCCTGTGGCACCTTACAGACTAACCCAAGTGTTGGAGCATAAGTTTTCGTGGGCAAAGACCCATGCATCTGATGAAGTGGGTCTTTGCCCACGAAAGCTTATGCTCCAACACTTCGGTTAGTCTAGAAGGTGCCACAGGACTCCTCGCTGCTTTCCCTAAGTATATCTCTCAAAGGGAACTCCCTGATACTTTGCTTTGTGAGAAAAATTCTTCCCAGACTACAACAGAGAAGGGTAAATCTGTACCTACACTCAAAAAATATTTTTAAGATTAAGCAGGACAGTTTTAAAAGTTATTTCCATCCCCCTTCTCCACAAGATCAGTGAAATCTCAACATATTCAGTGAAATCTCAGAAATAAAAGAATCACACTGGGGAATCCAGGATTTTAAGATCTCTGGGATTTCCTTTTCAGAGAAGTTAAACTTTTATTAAAAACAAAGTTTCATGATCTTTCAAATGCTCTTTAAAACAGCAATATAAACGAAACTCTCCTGCACTAAGTAAAGTAACAGCTTGGTACTTTCAGCTCAAAATTTAGGTTTAACTAGATCTCAATAGGACTATTTTCTTGAACGTTAAGCCAACTAGTTGCAGTGTATTTGGGTTTAAGTATTCCCTCGCAATCTCCTCTACAATTCGTCATGCTCAAGAACTAGGAAGTGAAACCAGCTAGTACCAGAAGTGAAACTGTACAATTGGGATCAATCTTTACCGAACTGTAGAGGTTAGAGATGAGAGATGCATATTAGGGACTAATTCTTTGGGATACCATTCTACAGCCTCGCTTCTCAATATCAGCAAGTGTTTCTTGACATTTAGAAAATTTTTTCCTCTATTTCATCCATTCAATCCCATTATATACCATGCACATTCTAACTAACTCTCTCTCACCTTTGGTATTTATAGGATCAAGAATCTGTAGACTTATTAACTGCTTGCTCTTATTAAACTTAGGAAAGTATTTATTTAGTGCCATCAGATTATCTATAGATGTATTATCCACACTTGATCCCTGCCCTGCAAAGCTCGCCATACATTTTAACTCTTTGACTTTCCTCAAATCAATCCTTCTCTGACTCTCTCGTCTGTTTTCCAGATTCTTTTTCAGATCGTGAAACCAGGATATTTTGTGAGCATGGTGAACTGTGACAAGTGTAATCCTATTAGCACTCCCTATAAGGGGGCTTAGAAATACAGGGAAAATGGGAAGGTCTAATTTGTGTTTGTTTATGATGGCAGGCCCTTGGAGAGCTACACGTTCAGGTCTGATTCACTAGACATATTGAAAGCTTCAGTTCACGTTAACAGTTCAAATACGCTGACTCCTTAGCAACTCAGGCACACATCCATGGTGTCCAGTGCCTTCCTCAGTAAGAATCAAATCTCTCCCCACAGATCCTACAGATTCCCATCTGATGTTATTTTTCCCTGTGCGTCTCACCTATATTTCATGCGGTTGTTGATAAATTAGTCTAATTTTCAAACTGCTGTTCTCAAGGCTGACGGAATCATTCTTCTTCCCTAGGATCTTGGGTAATGCTAAATAAAACATTGCAGATACATATTGATCTTACTAATGCACTCTGCTGTGCTTCATGCATGCAAGAGTGAGGTCATAGCTGTTTTAAAGCACCATACACTGACCATTTGTGGATCACTGAAGAGTTCAGGACACACTGTCTGCAACTCTTATTATTACATAATAAGGATGTTAAATTGCACTTAATCAACTAATCGACTAGTCGATTGGAGGGAAACTGCAGAGCCGCAGTGGGGTTAGCTCCCGGCCCTGGGGAGCTAATCCCACTGCAGCTCTGCCTTTTAAATGTATTAAGAGCTGCCAGGCTAGTCGCTTACATCTCTATTACATAGCAGATTTGATTTTGCTTAATTTAAGAAAAAGTCTCCAACTGGCAACTACCCTGAAGCATTCTAGATAAAAACATCAATTAATACATACAGCTGTCTATTTTCTACCTATATTGTTAGATTTTCAACCCCTTAAAACCAAAATGAAACCTTTATTTAACAACAACATTGCAAGGCACTGACTGATTTGTAAGTTCACTCTCATGCTTCTATATCAAGTTGTCTGTTTTTATTGTTTTTGCTCCATTCTCTGGACCTCCCCTTTGTTATGTTATGCTCTTTTCAGATTAGCAGTCTAAATACAGACTCTGCCAGTGGTCTCACTTCGTAAAAGGCCAGTGCTCCATCTTGCTCAACGGCCTTGCATAAGGATAGCGCTGTGTACTGCAGCCACCACCACCCTGCAGACAGTTGCATTTACCAAATGTAAATAGCAGGAGAATGGACCCTAAGTATATTTAATCACAGTGCACAAAGCATAAACTTATGGAAGACTTTTTTAAATGAGCACTCAACAAACTTGCTCTTCATTCACATTGTTTTAAATAACTTGTTTAAAATGTAAGGACTAATGAAAATAGTTATCCTTCTGTTTCACCATTTTGTACTCTACAAAATCATTTAGTCCAGGAATGACTATTTACAATGTTAGTCTGGGACAGAGAAGACTAAATTAAAGATCTAGAGAACATGACCTATGAAGGAAGGCTGAAAGAATCGGGTTTGTTTAGTTTGGAAAAGAGAAGATTGAGGGGGGACATGATAGCAGTTTTCAGGTATCTCAAAGGGTGTCATGAGAAGGGAGAAAACGTGTTCATCTTGGTCTCTGAGGATAGAACAAGAAGCAATGGGCTTAAACTGCAGCAAGGGAGGTTTAGGTTGGACATTAGGAAAAAGTTCCTAACTGTCAGGGTGGTCAAACACTGGAATAAGTTGCCCAGGGAGGTTGTGGAATCTCCATCCCTGGAGATATTGAAGAGCAGGTTAGGTAAATGTCTATCAGGGATGGTCTAGACGGTGCTGGGTCCTGCCGTGAGGGCAGGGGCTGGACTCGCTGACTCTCGAGGTCCCTTCCAGCCCTAGTGTTCTGTGAGTCTAAGACGGAGACGGGGCGCCATAACAGCTTTCAAGTAGCTAAGAAGCCGTTAGGAGAAGGGAGAAAAAGCGTCCCCCTGTGACAGGCCAGGAAACACGGGGCTTAAGGCGCGGCAGGAGAGACTGGTAAGCGCAAGCTAGACAAACGCCCGTCGGGAGGGTCTGCTGGGGCGGTGCTGCCATGAGGCCAGGGGACGGGACGGGACGGCTCCGAGCAGATGTGGCCCCTGCGGACTCGCGCTTCTTCATTAAGCTCCACCTCGTGCTGGCGCCGCAGGAGTTTTAAACCCCGCCGGCCGCCGCGGCGCGCGCAGGGAGAGGGGGGGGGGGCGCGGGCTCGGGGCGGGATTTGTACCTGGGAGCCCGCCCGCGGGGAGTCCCTCAGCCCCACGGGGGGGGGGGGGTAATCGCCCCCCGGCCCCGCGTCTCTGCCCGCAGGGGGCGGACCAGGGGGCTCCGCGGGCCCGTCCCCGGCGGCTGTTGGCGGGAAAGGCGCGTTGGACCCGCCCGCGCCAGAAGGAGGGGGAGGGGGAGGGGCCGGGGCCGCGCACGGCGGGGGCGGGGGGACTCACCGCGGCCGTGGCCAGGCTGTGCATGTTCGGAGCCGCCGCCGCCCGGGCCCGGGATCAGGAGGCCGCTGCCGTCGCCATGGGGCCCAGGCCGCCTGCGCGCCGCCCTGACCCCTGCCCTCCGCCCTCTCACCCCGTCACGTGCTCGGGAGGGGGGGGGAGGGCGCCTGCGCGCGGTGCGTTCTGGGGGACCAGGGAGCGCTCTGCGGGGCGGCGGAGGGCCGGCGGCGAGCCTGCGCGCGCGGTGACGCGACCGCGCTGTACGTGCGCGTCTCGCGCGGGGAGTCTCGCGCTGCTGCCCGCTTCCCGCCATCTGCCTCCCCCCCTGCCCGAGGAGCGGCCCGAGCGAGCGCCGCGCCCGGCGGGGCCTCGCGGGACCCGAGCGGCAGGTAGCGCGGCAGGGCGGGGCCCGCGGCGGGGGGCGGGGGAGGAGCCCCGGGCCCCGGGCCCCTCTCGCTCCCGGCGCCCGCCCCCGTGCGGCCCCCTCAGCTGCCCGGCGGGGTCGCCCCGGCCGCGGACTGCGCGAGGCTCCGCCGGGGCCCGCCGGCTGCTCCCCCAGAGGCTGGCTCGCCTGCGCCCCGGGGCCCGCCCCCGCGGCCCCGCCGGCCCAGGGGCACGTCCGTGGGCAGGGCCCCGGCCGCCTGCAGCCACGGGAGTCCCCCGGCCGAGCCCGGGGCGGGTCCGTCACCTCTGCCTCCCAGCCGGCTCCGCTGGCGGCACGGCGGGCAGAGCCCCGCGGGGAGCGGGCTGGCCAGCCGACAGCGGCGCGCTGGGCTTTTGCAGAACGCTTCCCTCCCGCGCAGCGCTACAGGTGCCCCAGTGCAGGGCTTTCACTGACGTGCCGTCTGAAAACCTCAGTCCCCCCCCCCCCCGCCCCCAAGCTCCTCTCGAGAAGGGGGTTTGCCAGTGAAAGTTCATGGGACTACGGGTATATTTTTGTTAGTCTCTAAGGTGCCACAGGACTACGCCTTGCGCATAATCTTGTGGGGTGCAGACCTAGCTGGCGCCTGTGTCTTGTGGATATTGGACCCTCCCAGCATAGCTTTCACTAGCAGAGCAGTTCTGGAATGAAAAAATCTGCACTAGGGAATAGTTATGTATTGCAGCTTCTTCGTCTTTTGGGTGAGTGGCATCACCTTTCGTGGGATTTGCATCAGGGTGAGAAAAGGCATGTTCAAGAAGGCAGTCTGCTATACACCCTCTCATTGTCCTTAAAGAAACGCCCTTAAAACTCAGCTGTTCAAACCTGAACTATTTTGACCCTGCTGCTTAGTTACTGTAGCTTGTGTGTCCCTAGGTTGTATTTAAGAATTGCATCTTAGTCAAAAGTTAAATAGAAAAAGGTTGTATGTGTGTTCGTATTAAAAACCAGTGAAGGAAGGAAGCTTTTATTAGACAGTTCCTGTCAACATGTGGATTATTTAAAGAGTAATTTGTCACATTATTTTAGTAATTTGTATTAACGTTGCTTAGAAGCCTCAGTCAAGTTGGAGTCTCGTTGTACAAAGTGCTGTACCAATATCAAAACACAATTTATAATCAAAAGATAATAATCTAGATCAGTGACAAGATGCAACAGGTGGCTGAGACAGAGAAATAGGTGAAGTTGAGGTGACAATAATTAAAACTTGTAAATACAAACAATAAATTTTATTACAAAAAAGTCAGTTTCTCATTAGAGGTTTTGTTGTCCAATTTTGGAAACCAAGTGGTTTCCTTGAAAATGTGTTGTCTTTTCCCCTCATCTTTCTCTGCTTGCTCTTAGCTCAAGATCAATTTGTTTTGGTAACTCTGTAAATGTCATTCTTAGACTTGCAAGATCTTTCACTGTTTGTACTGAGTCATCTCACTCAGCGTTAAATATTTAGGGATTAAAACAGAGTTCCCCAAGGTGTGGGACATACCCCACATCGAGGCCTCAGCTCTACTCCTGCCCCTGAGTCTGGCCCCCAACTGTGACCACAGCCTCAGGTTCCTTACTTTTGTCTACATTTCCTCCCCTTCGCCACAGTTTTGCCCCCAGTCTGGGGAAGGAGCATGGACCCTGAAGAGTCTGGAGACCGGGTTAAAGTAATGCTGGCCAAATTATGAAAGATTTCCTAATACATATTTTATTTACTGTATTCTATTTTTTTTACTAGACTCCTGCAAAAAAATGCTGTTCCTTATTTTTACACTTTATGCAGATATATTTATTTGCTAGTTGCCAATTTTAATTTTTCTTATTTTTAACAGGATTCAAAGTGAAGTAAATTTAGTTCAACTGTTGTAAGTTATTTATCTGCAAGAAAAATGGCTCCACTGAAGGTGCATGGGCCTGTACGGATGCGCAGCATGCAAACTGGGATTACAAAATGGAAAGAAGGAAGCTTTGAAATTGTAGAGAAGGACAACAAAGTGAGTTTAGTCGTTCACTACAATGTTGGAGGAATTCCAAAGACATTTCAGGTACTTCAAATATCAAGGTGTTTTATATGAGTAATGCATGGATTGTTCCCTTTTGTGAACAGCTTTCATCTCAAAGACTACTAAGTATCACACAAACTTCCCTCTGTTCCTGTTTCTTGGTTTTCATTTCTAGAACATTAATCCTTTTGTATAAACATACTTTACATTATTCAGGTGTATCATTGGGTAGAATGCCAAGGCAGGAATGGACAAACCAATTATTGGGAAGAAAAGAAAATGCTTAAGCCATGAAAGTAAAATGACCAAACACTATATAGTATCTTGTTATTTTGTATTCGCATTTTTAAACTCTTTTTGCTTATTTGACAAACTTTCAGACCATCTGTGTGGAGATTTATTAGGTCACGTATGCCTTTTCTACTACATTAGTACTTTTTCCAGTTGAAGTGCTGAACATTTCCAGTGTAGATGTACCCTTAGTCCAGGTGCAAAACTCTTCACTGTTGTACATCAACTACACTTCTGTCCAGTCTAGGTTTTAAGTGTGCCAAGAAACTTGACTTTCACCACTTCCTTTTGGAGCTTTGATAGCTCTTGCTGTCAGAAAAATAAGGTTCATACCAATTATAAGGAGATAAGTAAAATGTGTGCACTTGATAATATTCATGTTTTGGGACAGGAAACATTAGGAGGAGTTTTAGGCCTTTTTTCTGTCTTCCGGTTCAGAAACCTCTTCATCTGTAGATTTGGGAGATCCTACTGTCATGTTATAGAGGCAAATTGAACTAAATCTTTCTCTCTCTTCAGTAACTGGCAGCTCTTCATACTTGTCAAAATATTTTTTTATTTGTTAGTGGTGCTTAGAAGCCACAGTCAGGTTGGGGCCCCATTGTGCTAGATGCAGATATAAAGTAAAAGATTCTCTTAGTCCCAAAGAGACTTTATAATATAGTTTAAACAAGTCACAACTGGTGGCTGGAGAGTATGGATGATGATGAATGCTGTTAAGTCATAAGAGGTTTTTTGTGTTGTAATAGAAGGTTTGACCTTGGATGGTGACGTGGTTGAAATTCTTCCCTGCTGTACTTATTTTAGGGGAGAGTGGAAGACTTGAAGGCCATCCTTGAATTCTTCCTGTACTGAACATTTTTAGTTAACCAAAAAAGCAAGGATTGGGTATAAAATAAGTCTGATGTCAGTACCAGGCAAATTAGTTGAAACTATAGTAAAGAATAGAATTGTCAGACACATAGATGAACATAGTTTGTTGGGGAAAGTCAACATGGTTTCTGTAAAGGGAAATCATGCCTTACTAATCTACTAGAGTTCTTTGTGGGCATCAGCAAGCATGTGGACAAGTATCAGAGGGGTAGACATGTTAATCTGAATCTGCATAAGCAACAAGAAGTCCTGTGGCACCTTATAGACTAACAGATTTATTGGAGCATAAGCTTTCGTGGGCAAAGACTCACTTCATCAGATGCATGTATTGATGCATGTGGACAAGGGGGATCCAGTGGGCATAGTGTGCTTAGATTTTCAGGAAGCCTTTGACAAGGTCCCTCACCAAAGGTTCTTAAGTAACTTGTCATGGGATAAGAGGGAAGGTTCTCTCATGGCTTGATAACTGGTTAAAAGATAGGAAGAAAAGGATAGGAATAATGGTCAGTTTTCAGAATGGAGTGAGGTAACTAGTGGGGTCCTATAGGGGTCTGTACTGGGGCCAGTCCTATTCAACATATTCATAAATGATCTTGGAAAAGGTGCAAACAGTGAGGTGGCAAAATTTGTAGATGATACTAAACTGCTCAAAATAGTTAAGACCAAAGCAGACTGTGAAGAGCTTCAAAAGGATCTCACAAAACTAGGAGATTGGGCAGCAAAATGGCAAATTAATTTTAATGTTGATAAATGCAAAGTAATGCGTATTGGAAAACATAATCCCAACTACACATACAAAATGATGGGGACTAAATTAGCTGTTACGACTCCAGAGAGATCGTAGAGTCATTGTGGATAGTTCTCTGAAAATATCCACTCAATGTGTAGCAGCAGTCAAAAAAGAAAACAGAATGTTGGGAATAATTAAAAAGAAAGAGAATAAGACAGAGAACATCTTATTGCCTCCGTATAAATCCATGGTATGCCCACATCTTGAATGCTGCGTACAGATGTGGTCACCTCAGCTAAAAAAAAAAATATATTGGCATTGGAAAAAGTTCAAAAAAGGGCAACAAAAATTATTAGGGGTTTGGAGCGGCTGCCATATGAAGAGAGGTTAAAAAGACAGAGACTTTTCATCTTCGAAAAGAGGAGATTAAGAGGGGAGTATGATGGAGGTCTATAAAATCATGATTGGTGCGGAGAAAGTGAATAAGGAAAAGTTACTGACTTGTTCCCATAACACAAGAACTAGGGGTCACCAAATGAAACTAATAGGTAGCAGGTTTAAAACAAACCAAAAGAAGTATTTCTTCACACAGCGCACAGTCAACCCGTGGAACTCCTTGCCAGAGGATGTTGTGAAGACCAGGACTTCAACAGGGTTCAAAAAAGAGCTAGATAAATTCATGGAGGACAGATCCATCAATGGCTATTAGCCAGGACGGGTGGGAATGGTGTCCCTAGCCTCTGTTTGTCAGAGGCTGGGAGTGGGTGACAGGGGAGAGATTGCTTGATGGTTCCCTGTTCTGTTCATTCCCTCTGGGGGCACCTGGTATTGGCCGCTGTTGGCGGACAGGGCACTGGGCTAGATGGACCTTTGGTCTGACCCAGTATGACAGTTCTAAATATGGTGACGGCAGTTTCTCCAAATGAAAAACTCAAATCATGGACTGAAGTGGATTATGTCTACACTAGAAACGTTACAGTGATGCTGCTGTAAAACTTGGTTCCTTAGGATACCAAGAACTCTGATTCATCTGTTTAAAAATGTTTTTCTCTATGTACAGGCATTGGTCAGGTGATTTCTTGTAGCTAACTTAGCAGAAAGTGAGAGGGGATATGTGGATGTGAATGAGTAGTTGACTACCCAGTAAACCTAAGCTTATCAGGTAGTTGAGTCGACTACTTGCATTTCCCCCCACCCTTACTGCTTCTGTATCAGAGGCAGCAAGGGGGGTGGGAAGCAGGAACCAGTGCTGGAGGAACTGGCTTAAAAGCCAGAGTATCATCTCCACCATGCTGCCTGCCCCCTCCTCCCCTGCGCTGCAGCCTCTATCAGAGGCAGCAGTGTGGAGGTGGGGCAGGGGAGGTCACTGCAAATCAGCCTCTGTCTGTGACAGGCCCAGGCTCACTGCGAGCAGAGGCTGCTCCGTAGACAGGGGCTGCTGCCGGCGCAGTCTGTGTTTGCAGCAAGGCCGGGGCTGGCTGTGGACAGAGGCTGGCCACGAACAGAGGCTGCTCCACCAGTAGCCCCTGTCTACAGTGGCCTGGGCTGGCAGTGAACACAGGCTGCTCTGGCAACAGCCCCTATATGTGGGGAGTCTTAGCTCCCTGCTGGAACCCCCAGTGGACAGGGATTGCTGGGTCCTGTGCAAGCCAGGACTGAGCAAGCCCGGCTCACTTGTCACTCACAGTGGGTCCAGGACTGTTGCGGCTCTGCATTTTAAATGTAGTAAGAGCCAGCCGAGCTCTTACTACATTTAAACTGCAGAGCCACAGCGGAGATAGCTCCCAGACCCAGCTCAAGCCAGTACTGAGCGCCTTCCCCTATCGAGTAATTGTGTAGTTGATACAAATTCTGTTGACAACATGTTTAGCCAGTTACCTGCCTCTTAACATCCTTAATGTGGATTAATTAGGGAGAGGTCCTTTTTTTTTTATGTTACCATTGTATTTGACTTTTGCTGCACTAGTACTTTTTAACTTTATTTAAAACTAGCAGGATTACCCGGTGTTGCTTGGCTGTGTAACTCAAGGAATGGTTTATTGGGTTCTGTTGGGAACTAAAAGGAGGTGCCGGGGGAGGCCACATTCTGACCCCGTGAGGAGCTGTGTGGGAAGGAGAGAGGAGGGTGCCCCTAGGCCCAGAGAGGAGCTCTACGCTGCATGAGCAGGAGGAGGGAATCCCCACTCTCTGGGTGAAGTGGCCAGGGGTGGGGAATCACTAGACCCCATAGGAACCTCAGATGGGAGGGAATCTCCTCGTGCCCGAGGGGAGGGGAGGGGAGGGGGGAGTGTGCAGACCTCTGAAGGTGAGGAGGAAACTCCAGGCCCTGTAGCGGGGGGGGAAAGGGAGAAAGGCCAGGCCCTGTAGGTGCGGGGAGGGAACCTTAACCTGTAGAAAGTGGCCTGGACTGCAACACAAGAGCCCCATCTTCAGCCCATCAACCCTGTGCTGCTGTGGCTGCCTCCCAGTACTCACTCTGCAGTATCCCATCCCCACTTGCTGCCCCCAGTAGTCAGTGTGAGGATCGTGTCTCTCTCTGCCCCTGCCTTTCCACTGGCGAGGGCGGGGAGCCACATTCCTGCTACTTATGTTCCCAGCACAACCAATGCTGACCTTGCCGTAAGGTAGGCTAAGAGGAAGCTGCCTAGCTAATTTGGTGGCCCTAGCTGTTACCGTTTAGGAGGAGTTCTTGGACAGATTTTGTGTGTGTGTGTGTGTGTGTGTGTGTGTGTGTATATATATATATATATATATATATATATATATATATATATATATATAAATGAAAAAGTCAACTATATATGGAATATTCAGCAATCCTTTGGCAATCCTTTGGTACTCACTGGTTACCAAGCACTTTTTTTTTAACAACTTGTCAAGAATTTTGTACTTCGAGGGCTAACTATATGAAAATTTGTAAAAGTCTTGAATTATTGAAAAACGGAGGAAAAGCTGAAAAAATATTCTTAATTGATTAAAAGTTTCTTTAATTTTTATATCTGTAGAAGTTTCAGAATACTGTAAACACTTGAAAATAGGGGTTTGTCAGTGATAGCATTAGTGTTGTCTTTTCTGAGCAGCATTTTTAAAATCATTAACCAGATTAACTTGAGTTTTAGTTACGACTTGAGGAGAAGAAGGGGAAATATTTGTATTTAAATACATTTTTTTCTTTATAACTCTTGGACAACATAGTTGGTTTTTGAGGAAGTTCTTAATAATTTCTTACAATGATCTCTGTTGTAGTCACATGTATTTTCTTTCCAGCTAAGCCATAACATTAAAACTGTGGTCCTTCGACCAAATGGTGGAAAATTATGTTGCTTGATGCTAACTCTAAAAGATGCCAGCTTCCTGACTATTGATAAGGTACCCTCTAAGGATGCAAACGAAATGAGGATGTATCTGGATGCAGTCCTCCAGGACAGAGTTCATACGAGTAAGTGCAAAGAATGAATTTTGGTAACAGCAGGTTGCGTAAAGATAAGATTCTGAATTAGTTTGTGTTTGTTCACCTTTAACTATTTTGTCTTCTATGCCTTGCATTGATTTTGTTTTAATTTTCTTTGGGCCATTGAATTCAGCTTTATTTTAATGTTTATGTAACTTTCTTGCAATGTTGGCATGCATAGTATTTAATGTTAAAAGTATGCTAGTATTTGAAAAATGATTACCAAATGTTTACCATTTTCAAAGACATGCACAGTTTCCTCTCCTTTCTTTGAATGCTTGGGTTCGGTGCACATTAAATATACAGACAGTATGAGGAAAATCTATAAACCTTTGCTTTTTAAACCCATGTACTCCTGATATTGTATTACCTGCCATGTATAGATTCTGCTTTTTACATGTACATCTGGTGTGTTTTGAAAATCTAATCTTAAATGAGTTGACAGAGAAAACAAGGGTATATACAATAACAAGTAGACTAAATGACATGTGCATTTGTTATCAGCTGTGAAACCATCTCAGGGATCTGGCAGCTTTGGAGGTGTTCTGGGCAGCAGGACAACTCAGAAGGAAGCTAACACCAGGCAGTTTCAGTATATAGAAAATCAGGTTTGTTAAACAGTTCATTTACACTTTAGATCTTTGCTTTTCCCTTTAAATTCCTTTTAATCACTTCCTCTCTTCGCTCCACCTTCATTTTGCATGTGACACACATTGTTGTAGCACAGTAGTTGAATCCAGTGTCCCAAGCCTTCTGAATCAGGACAGGTTTGGACAGATAGACATGCCATTAGTTGAGACCTTGGTGGGATAATGGGAGAAAAGTGCATTCCATTCTGAAGCAAAATCTTCTGCATGATCCAGGAATGTCATTGACTGGCTCTTGAAAGGTGCATTATCCCATTATTAAATAGGCAAGTCACGTTGCTGGAGCAGTGTAATAAAGGAGTAAAACACATACTTAAGGATCTGCACCCAGCATAGTTCCGAATGTTTCTGTAAGTTTTTCTGCTGAAATACCAAACAGAAGTTGGATACGATAGATACAATGAAAACGCAAAGCTGCTGTATTTGGTAATTGGCAGATTTGGCTGCAGGTGACATTTTATATATAAAAATCTTGTCAAACATTTTTTTAAAAGCTGGGTGCTCCCAAGTACTGGCTTCTCGGAGCTGCCTCCCCCTAATGCTGCTGCCTCTATCAGAGACAGCAATGCGGTAGGGACGGGGGCAGGCAGGATGCTCCCCCCTCCCCCTCCGGACAGAGGCTACGCTGTGGGATGCTGGTGCAGCCTCTGTCTGCAGGAAGCTTGGGTCCCACCCCCCTGTGGACAGGGGCTGCTGCCACCACACACTGCTGCCTCTGACACAGAAGTGGCGGCAGGTGGGAGCTGGTCTGTGCAGGGAGCTGGTTTTTAAGTGATATAGAGGCAGCAGCGTTGGGTGGCAGGGGGCTTCTTGGGAGTGAATTGGCTGCTGGTGCTGCCCCCCCTCTCCCCCCCCGGGCCTCCTCCAGGGGACTAATGAATAATCGGGTAACTGCTAAGATTTGGTGTGGTTACACAATTATTAAATTAAACAACATCTAACATCCCTACACAATGACTGCTCACAGAAATTCCAGATCCTCTGCACTGAAAGGTATAGTGTACTCCAGTTTTACCTTAAACTCCCACTCCTATAAACCAAAATTACTTGTGAGCACTCGCAATAAAACAAAAGTAGGTTTATTTAAGAAAAAAATGAAAATGTAATAGAAATAGTGTGGTATACCCTTTTTATTTCCAATACAAAACAAAATCCATAAAACACAACCCTGGGTTTGCATTTATCAATGGTCGTCTTTCCTGTCTAATGAGGTAGAGTCTTTTCCTCCCCCTGCCACCAAAATACAGCCTGTTGCGGAGTTGCCTGGTTTCTCAAGAATCAGGATACAAATGTTCCTGAAAACACCCCTGTTCCACAAGGGGTTTCCTCAGTGAATGGATACAGAGTGCTTCTCCTCCTCATGTTATAGTACAAATAGCCACTTGTTTCTAGTCACAGATGGGACGCACCCCTGTCTTATTGTGAGGTGCTCCCTATAAGTGGGTTTGATTGTTGCCTTAGATGGTTTTCTTTTCTAAGATTTAGTATTGTACAAGTCTAAAGAATGTGAGCATTGCATTGCTCAAACAGGACAGGGTGACATTTCCCCCCCATCCAAGTGGGCCGTAGCTTGGAGGAGAAATTAGTCAGTAGAAAATAATGCCCAAGCCTATATAAAGCATACTTTCAGTGTAAATACACTATTCCTTAAATACTACCAATACACTTTCTCATAATTTCTCAATGATTATGAAATTTGACATGTTTTGAGCTTTCTGTATCTTACATGTAACTCTTTATGGATGAATATCCTGTAGGATGTGTTTGGTGTAGTGGGATTGTCAGGTCTGAGGTAAGAGTTGCTGAGGTAAGAACAGAGGATCCTTTGCCAAGGGACCTTGGTCAGTCATTGTAAGTTTCGCTCTGTAGTTAAAGGTTATATAACAACTGTGTGAATGAACCAAGTCAGTCCTTTTAATCCAACCCCAAACTGAAGTTGTTTTAAAATTATTTCCATCAAATTTTCAGTGCTGCTTAAAAAGTTGTAAAACAAAAACTAATGTGTGGTATGTGGTAACCACTGATGTGGTTTAACCCTGCTGGTTAGCCTGAAACCTAGCCATATTCCTTAGAATTACCCAGCTATTAGTCAGATCTTTCCATGATCTTACATTGTTTTTGTTTTTGTTTGGTCAAAAACTATAGGATACTGCTCTTAAAACATCTTACTATTATAGCACCTTATTTTATGGCACTCAGAGATGTGCAATGCTCGTCTCAGAAAACCTAAGTCATGGTCTGTATCTGAAAGAATTTAGCGTGCTGTAGACAGCATAAATGGCACTGACAGTGTGGGGAGGGGAAGAAGGATAAAGTTTGCATGGATACTCTGTTCATGCACGTCCACAATTTAGTGGTTTCACATATGCAAACTTTACTCCACCTGAGTAGCATTAAAATATTGTCCTCTTTGCATTTCCCTGTTTTCAGATATTGCATTTGTGGGAGGGATGTGCCAATGCCACTTCAGAATAACTATAAAGTAATTTTAATTTTTGATTATTGAGGATTTACTCTGTTGCGTTTTGCAGGTTCCTTCAAAACGAGTGACTGTGGAGGGAAAGGAAGACAATCCATTTCGAAAGGTGCTGGGCAGCCCAAGTAGAGCATCTGTTAAGACTTCCCCAGGAAGTGGAACATCTAGCAACAGGGTTAACATTTCAGTGTCTCCCACTTCATCAACTCCTCACAGAACAGGCTTACTGGAAAACCGGTATGAAATAAAGTTCCTTTAATATGCTATCATTAAAATTTAGCGCTATACAAATATGTAATCTTAATAGCAATTTACTTCACCTACAAATTCATACAACCCCTTTCGGTTCGTTTTTATAATTTTTTTTATATTGCTTTGAAAACAGTGTTAGCTGCATTTCCAACTCATGACTAGTCTTAAGGGCTCTGGGAACAACCTAATAAAATTGCTATGTATGCAAAATTCTTTGCTGTATTTTATATTATAAACTTGAAAATTGTGAATGTTTGGTGAGAAATACAGAGAGCATATATAATGTCTGTGGTGAAGGAAGAGGTTTATATATGTCCTTTTGAATTAATGATTCCAGAATGATTTATTCTTGTGCTTTTTTAGTGAAAAGAGGAAAAGAACACAGCCCTCCAGTTCAGAGATGAATGAAGATTATCCCAAAGAGAATGATTCTTCAACGTAAGTTACTTCTGATTCTTTCTAGTTTCTTATGTAAATTCCTCCTGCATTTGTCCAACTACGTTTAAAATATGAAAGTCTGATTGAAAAGAATAGTCTGATCTTTTTCTGTCAAAATAATACCATAATATATGTTTGGAAAGGATTTGGGAGTATGTAGTGAAACACAGTCCTGTGCCCTGTAGAGGTGTGCTAATTCTGTGATTGTATGTTATCTTCTGACAAAGTGTTTGCCTTGTGAGTTAGCACTAACTGAACACATCTGTAATGGTGTTGGATTCTAAATACATATCTGGGATCTTTGGTTATTGGTGGCAGTTTGCCCTTGTTTTGCAAGAAGTGTAGTCTTACTGGATTTGAACTTTGACTAGTAAGAGGTCAAAGCACAAATGGGGTTGGTATTTAATTCAGCAGAGATATGTAAGCTGTGTGTTGACATGATAATGAGAGGGCCTATTTAATGAATCAGTTACCTAAACTTGTTTGCTGATAAGATTTACATATTTCAAGCTTTATTATAACAAAGGACAATGTGAATTAAATATCTAAGGACATTTAAAAGTGTAACATTAACCAGAAAAAAAACCCTGTACTTCACATAACTACTCTGACTTCAGCTTTTGTTTCTCTGTAGCAATAACAAAGCTGTGACTGATCCAGCATGGAAGTTTTTAAATAGTAGCAGAGAGAAACAGCTGAATCTGAAACAGACAGAGGAGATCAGGACATCAGGTAAATGTGCATTTTATACAATTTTCTCTGGCCTTGAAAAATGCTGTTTTGCTCCACTCATATCAATTAAGAAAGCTGCTGCAAAAATAGCTTTCCTATCCTATCACTTTGACTGTCAGCCATCTTTTTGAAGTCCTCCACTGGCTTCCCCCTCTATTACCGCAAACATAAGCTACTTGTATTCACTTTCAAGGCCCTTCCCAGCCTATCCCAACTAGGGATGTTAAAAATTGTGTAATAGGGTAACCATGTAACCACTAAAAATCTTAGCAGTTACACGTGCAGTGGGCTCGGCGGTATAAAGCTTAGCTTTATATGTCAGAGCCCACAGCAAAGCCTCCCCAGCAGCAGGGCTGCCAGCCTCTGCCGGCCCGACTCCCAGGAAGGAGGCTTACTGCCCTGATGCAACAAAGCCACCTCTCCGAGATTGTAACAGATACCATTGACCAATAAGCATCAGCTTATTGGTTAAATGGTTAATCGGTTATACTCAAACATCCCTAATCCCAACCTAACCTATTGTGTCTCATTCACTATTGAATTCTCAATTTCGATTGGCCCTTAATGCCAGTCACATCATGCACTTGTTTGAAAATTCAAGCACCTTTGTGTTTTCTCTCACACTGTCTCTCCCTCCTTCTTGGGAGGAGCTTCCCATAAACATCTGCCACACTTATTCTTTGTCCTCTTCCAAATCACTCCTTAACTTTCCTTTACCACCATACCTACCCAAAACTTGGCAATATTTAGAGCATTGGTATGTTGGCACCACTGTCTGTTTTGTTGACAAATGTTGTCTCAGGGCAGGTTTTCACTACTGCGCAGAGTTGGTGCTGCTGCGCTCAATGCAGCAGCATCGATTTAGCTGGTCTGGTGAAGAGGTGCTATATTGGCAGGAGAGCATCTCCCTTTGACACAGAGCCATGTAAGCACTGCGATAAATGGATATAGTCATGTTGACTTCAGTTACGTAGTTATGCTGTTTTAGTTATATACATAGCTTTGATTTAGTGTGGTAGTGTAGACCAGCCCTCATTTATTTCTTGTGCTAGCCTCCTGTTGTTCCTTGTGTTATACTTGGACTGGAAGATCTTTGAGGGCAAGAACTATCTTTTTGGTGTGTCTGTACTGGGTTGTAAAAGAGTAGTCCAATGGTCAGCTACTCGATAAGCCTATCGCATTTTCCCTCCCCCATCCCCCTGATAGGACTACTTGCATCCTGCCCTTGCTGCCTCTATATTAGAGGCAGCAAGGTAGAGGAAGGAAAGCAGGAGTGGCTTAAAAGCCAGTTCCCCCAGCACTGTCTCCGTGGTGGAGTGGGGGCAGGGGAGGCAGAGGCACAGTGGTGCTGTTGCTCTGCGTTTTAAATGTAGTAAGAGCCAGCCAGCTCTTACTACATTTAAAAGGCAGAGCCACAGCAGTTGGGTATCTGGCGCGAGTGGGGACTGCTTCAGACAGTGCTGGAGGGAACTGGCTTTTAACCTGGCAGCTCTTACTACATTTAAACTGCAGAGGTGCAGTGGGGTTAGTTACTGGGGCTGGCTCTCACCACCTCCCAGAGCTAACCCTGCTGTGGCTCTGCAGTTTAAATGTAGTTGGAGCCAGGCACATTTAAACTGCAGAGTCGCAGCAGGGATAGCGAGCGTGCCCCCCCCCCCAATCAACTAATTGAGTAGTTGATGGAAATTCCATCGACTGCTCGATTAGCTGATTAGGGATGTTAAGTTGTAATTAGTCTGTACAACAGCTAACACAATGGGTTCTTGGGGCTTGATGATAATACAGAATATTATTATTCTTGAAATGGAAATGTAGGATTGCAGGGGACCTAGGCAGGTCATAATAAATAGTCCTGCCAAGTCAAGGTACATAAGTGTCAGTCATAGATTCTAATGCAGTTCTTTTAGAACAGGGGTGGGGAACCTGCCAGGGGATACTGACCTGCAGAAAAAAATCAGTCATAGGCCACACACAGCTCCAGGGGCTGGGGGAGAGGTGTGTGGGTGATTGCTTGGGGCTTCCCTTAGGCTTTTAGGGCTACTAACTTTCCTGGTTGGGTAAATGGAATCCTGTCTGTCCGGTTGGGAAAGTTGGCAACTCTTTATTGGGGTGGGGCCAAAAACGAGGGGTTTGGGGTGTAGGAGGGGGCTTTAGGCTGGGGCAGAGGGTTGGAGTGTGGGAGAGGGGTGAGGGCTCTGGAATGGGGTTTGAGATGAGGAGGGGGCTCTGGGCTGGGGCCAAGGGGTTTGGAGTGTGAGGGTGGGCTCAAGGCTGGGGCAGGGGGTTGCAGTGCTGACCTCTGGCAGTTCCCAGATTCTGAAGTGGTTGGCACATGACCCTGCGGCTCCTGGGGGCGGAGGGGGGAGGAAAGCAGCTTCACACGCTCCTCTCACCTGCAGATACTGCCCCCACAATTCCTGGCCAGTGAGAACTGTGTTTGCAGGTGAAGATAGCAGATGGAGCTTCCTGACTGCTGTGAACTGGTGCTCACAGCTTCAGTCCCATGTGTGTGTGTTGGGGGGTGGAGGGGGAAGAGTGTTGCTGAGGCTGAGTTGCAGTGTGGACACTTGGCACAACCTGGATGAAATTAAGCAGTGGACCTGAGGTTCCCCCATCCCTGTCTGAGAATCTTAGAAGTATAAGCATTGTTCAGTGCCTAACTACCTTGACAGTTGGGAAGTTTTTTCTCATGTCCAACTTAAACCTCCCTTGCTAGCATCTTAAGTCCATTGATTCTTGTCCTATCATCAGAAGTCAATGAGAACAATTTTTCACTCTTCCTTGTAACAGTCTTTTATGTTCTTGAAAATTGTTATCATGTTTCCCCTCAGTCTTCCCTTCTGCAGACTGAAAATGTTTTTTCTAATCTTCCCTATAGGTCATGTTTTCTAGACCTTTAATAAGTTTTGTTGGTGTCCTCTGGCCTTTCTTCAATTTGTCCACATCTTTCCTGAAATGTGGTGCCCAGAATTGGACACAATATAGTACTCTAGTTGCAACTTTCCAGTGTAGAATGAAAGAATTACTTGTCTTGCTTTACCACACTTATTGATACATTTCAGAATGCTTTTTACTTTTTTTGCAACAGTGTGATACTGTTGACTCATGTTTAGATGGTGGGTCCACTGTAACTCCCAGGTTAATTTCCTTCCTACGCAGTCATTTTCCATTTTATAGGTGTACAATTGATAGTTCCTCTCTACTTAAAGCACTTTTTATTTGACCTTATTGAATTCATCCTATTTACTTCAGCCCATTTCTCCAGTTTGTCCAAATCATTTTGAATTTTAATCCTATTCTCCAAAGCACTTACGATCTCTCCCAGTTTTGTATCATCCTCAAACTTTAAAAGTGTACTCTCCATGCCATTATCTAAATCATTGATGGAGATGTTGAACAGAACAGGACCTGGTACCAGTCCCTGCAGGACCCCACTTATGCCCTTCCAGCTTTACTGTGAAGCATTGATAACTACTCTGTGGGAATGGTTTTCCAACCAATTATGCAACCACATTATGGTAGCTCCATATAAACTATATTTCCCTAGTGTATGTATGAGGAGGTCATGTGGCACAATCTCAGAAACCTTGCCAAAGTTAAGATCTACCACATCCACCGCTTCCCCCATCCATAAGGCTTGTTGCCCTGTCAGAGAAAGCTATGAGATTGCTTTGACATGGTTTGTTCTTGACAAATCCATACTGACTGTTGCTTATCAATTTATTATTGTCTAGGTGTTTGCAAATTGATTATTTGCTCCATTATCTTTCCAGATACTGAAGTTAAGATGATTGGTCTGTAATTCCCCTTGTTGTCCTCATTGCTCATTTTTATATATTGGGTCTATATTTACCCATTTTTCATGAGTTTTGGAAGATAATCATTAATGGCTCTGATATCTCCTCAGTCAGCTTTTTGAGTATGCTAAGATGTAATTTATTGCAATTCTTAACACTGAGAGCCTTTATTCACAAAGGGGAATGTAACCTATTTTCTTTTTTTGAGAAACGTTGGTGCAGAATTAAAAATGTGAACACACTTTATTTTGATATTGCTCAGACTGTATAATTATTTTGCTAGTTGAATAAGTAAGGTTGATGCTGAAGTAATGAGTGAAGTCTTTAAAAAAAGAGAGGTTTTAAAATGACTTCATAATTAGAGAACAAAGCTCTCTGCTTATCTGCATGTACAGGTAGTCATAGTAAACTTCCCTGCATATCCAGGTGGCCTTGACTTTTGCATCTTCCTTCCCAAAGGCATGATGAAAGTGAACAATAATTTTCTGTACAGGCTAGTTTATATTTAATAGACATACTTCTGTCTTGTAAGGTTATGATTTTATGTGGCAACATTTTATAATTTGAATCACTGCGGTGTTAAGAGTACATCTCATTTAAATCATTTTGTTTTGCTTCCAAATGAACATTAATTTACAACAAAATGGAGAGTGGGAAAATAAAATTTTAATTTTTCAGTACAAGGTATTCACTTTGGATGTTGCATCCACTGTGTCGAAAATCATAGCTAAGAAAGGGTGTGTGTGTCTGCTTTTTCATGTGTTTATCAGCTGTTCAAACATATTACATTGTTTCACTACTTACTTCTACATTTTAACAGCCTTTTTGAAATGAGCAAATCAGAATGTCCAGGTGGAGGGAACAAACCCATTTAGTTTAGAACTTTAGCTTATAAGAAAAAAAACTACATGGTCTCATGTTGCAGTGGGAGAGGTCCAGGTTGGCTATTAGGAAAAACTATTTCATTAGGAGGGTGGTGAAGCACTGGAATGGGTTACCTAGAGAAGTAGTGGAGTCTCCATCCCTAGAGGTGTTTAAGTCTCGGCTTGACAAAGCCCTGGCTGGGTTGATTTAATTGGGATTGGTCCTGCCGTGGGCAGGGGGCTGGACTTGATCGCCTTCTAAGGTCTCTTCCAGCTCTATGGTCCTATGATTCTGTGCACATAGTATTTAGAGCTAGTGCTTTCTTCATTACACAGTTCTGAAAAAATTGCTTGGTGAAAAGATTTTTAACCCTTTAACATATTAAGTATAGTCATTTACCTTCCTCAAATAGAGTTCATAGTAAGGATGTTAAATACCAACTAATTGACTAATCAAATAGTCAATTCATTTTGCATTGACTATTCTATTAATCGATAGGATGCCTCCGCCTTTGAAATGTAACAACAGCCTGTTGCTACACTTCAAAGGCGAAAGCGCCACATGCAGCCTGATGTTCGGCTCCCCACGGCATTTCAAAGCAGCAACACAGCATGGAGCCCGGGTCAGCGGGAGAGTCCCCAGCTGATTCCGGGCTCCATGCAACACTACCACTTTGAAATGCCGCATGCAGCCCGGGGACACCCCAGCTGGTCCTGGGCTGCATGCCGCATTTCAAAGCGGCAGTGCCACACGGAGCCCGGGGTCTGGCCCCAGGCTTCAAGTGGTGCTGTTGCTTTGAAGTATCCCCTCCTCCTCCCGCCCCTGCCCCCCCACCCTTGCTGCCTCTTTCTGATAGAGGTAGCAAGTGGGGTGGGAAGCAACTAGTCGACTAGCCTATTGACTAGTTCTTCACATCCCTAGTTCATAGCTGAGCTTCTTGGAAAAATAACAAACTCTTTTCTGCTGCTTTTCAAGGGGTTTTGCCTCTACAATCATCCTCCTTTTATGGTAGCAGGTCTGCATCAAAGGACTACTCCACTGGCAATTCCAACCTGGACAGGTAGGCGCGACTCTATAATGTTTATCTCTGCAGGACAAAACTGTTTTTCAGGAATTTAGGCATTTTAATTTTCATGTTTACCAAATGATATGCATATTTTATTCATGAAAACAAATACATCTCGTTTTTGTAAAACAGATAATGCAGGATTGCTGAAATGTGCTATATTTTTGTACATAGACTTTGGTTGTTGTGTAGTCTGTATGCCCATTGGGCTATATGAACTTCCTAAAAGCTCCTAAGCAATCTGCATGTTGTAAGCTTTCCCCAAGAAAAGCATTAGTTGTATCAAAGCCATACACAACAGACTTCTCTGTTGAGAAGCTTTGCTGGTGCTGAGTAAAGAAGTCACCAAGTCAGTGAAGATCAGAGACCCAGATTCAGTTCTGCTGGCCTGATTGTTTAACACCATGTTACTTGAAGGATTTGGAAGAATCTGGGATCAGAAACAAGCTCTGCAGGGAAGAGTGGCTGGTTTTAACTGTCACGTTTAGATATTTTAAACTCTAGAATTCCAGACTGAAATCCCATCAAGACTGAATCAGACTTCGGCCTTTCCAAATAAACTTGGATTATTTTTATAAGCACTAATTACATTCCAGTAGTGCAAGATTGGGGCTACTTTGTGCTAAGTACCAAACATATTTCCTGCCCCCAAATATTAGGCCAAAAGATAAGGAGGGAGGAAATATTCATACTTTAGAGATGAGGAACTGAGGTGTAGAGATCAAGTGACTTGCCCGGGGTTTGCATTGGAAGTTAGCGGCAGAGCCATGAATTCAAATTAGATCTCCTGGGTTGTGGTCTAGTCTGGCTTAATCTCAAAACCATCCTTCCCAGAGTTTACTGTGTAGAGATTTGTCCAATGGTATTTTAAAAGCCAAAGGCTCGTCTGTTGTTCAGTGTTTTCCCTTCCCATACATACTCTGCTATTTTGAAATGTAGCATGCACCAGTTGTGTGCCTGGCTGCTGCCCTTTATTACAAAGGCAACACCATTTTATTAGTGAATTGATTCCTGTATGAGAGTCCTGTTTTGAGATTCTTCAAGCCATAATCTAATAAAGGTAGAGTAGGGCAGTCTTCTCTCCTCCAACTGAATCCCATTTAAATTGCCATGAGTAAGTAGGCAGCTCCTTGTCAAGTGCTATGGATAAGACTGATTCGATTGTCATTTTTATCATTGGTTATAATTGTTGTCTTTGCCATTTCTTGAAAGAATAATGCGGTCAAAAGCTTACATTGTATGCTTTTTTACGCTATGGGTCTAGCTAGGGATGTAAAAATGCATTTAAAAATTTAACTATGTACATGTGAAAAATCATAGCAGTTACATACGCTGCTGGTTCTGAAGTATAAAGCTTAAATAAATAAATATAAATAAGTATAAGTAAGCTTTATACTGCAGAGCCCACAGCGCGTGTAAGCGCTATGATTTTTAGCGGCTACATGATCGCATTTTTACATCCTTAGCTAGACCTAAAGAATATGGGCATCTGGCTGGGCCCACTCCAGACGGGCTGCTCTGATGGACCCCGTGGGGCTGGAGCAACTTCCTGCCTGAGGCAGGCAGCAAGCTGCTCCAGCCCCTACCGGTTAACTCACCATTAAGGGTGAGACTTATAAGCTAACCTTTTACATCCCTAGGTCTAGCATATCAAGTCAGACACCCTCAGCCAAAAGAAGCTTGGGGTTTCTCTCTCAGCCTGCCCCACTCTCTGTTAAAAAAATGAGATCTAATCAAGACTACACAGGATGGAACAAACCTCGAGTGCCCCTTTCCAGCCACCCACAGCAACTGCAAGGGTAAGTTTCAGCTACTTTGATATCAGCCTTTTTTGCCCCCCCAGTCATGTGAGCAGACTCAAGTATACTTATTGCATAGAAACAAATTCAAGGCCTGATTCTGAAATCGGAGAATTGTGCCTGAGTAAGGAGTCCTTTCCCAGTTTGGGAAAAGGAACATTGTTAGCCAAAATGCTAACCTGAGAACTTAGTGAGTAGTTGATGCAGTGAATCCAACAAACTTGTGGAAGGAATAAGCTTATTTGAAAATTATTCTCTGTATGAAATGAGTGATCACAGTATTTTCGTGTTTAGATTGTATAAATACCCGTAAAGTCAAGGTAGCTTAGCCTGACAGACAAAATTGAACAAATAAGAAATTGAACTAATGGTCTGGGGGGAGGAGCTGTGTTGGAGCACAGCACATGCCTTGATAGGTCAGTGTTCAATCATATCTTTTTTGTTTCTTTTCAGGTTTTCAAACTTGGGAAATACCTGCTACATGAATGCCATTTTGCAGTCCTTGTTTTCAATTCAGTCATTCGCTAATGATTTGCTTAAGCAGGGTATCCCTTGGAAAAAAATTCCACTCAATGCACTTATCAGGTAAACGTTAATTTGCTTGGGTGGGAATTTTTTTTATGATAACTTTGTTTCTAGAGCTTGGGGTGAATTTGTAGGGCATGATGCTTGAGTACGGCATGTAGGAGTTCATTGTGCCTTAAACCCTGGCTATAATGTAAAATTAGGAAATCAGCACACAATTCTAGCTCTCTTTGAAAATCTATCATAATTTGGGAATGTATAAATTACTGCAGGACAGATTTTAGACACATAGGCTGCGTCTAGACTGGCATGATTTTGCGCAAATACTTTTAACGGAAAAGTTTTCCGTTAAAAGTATTTGCGCAAGAGAGCGTCTAGATTGGCACGGACGCTTTTGTGCAAAAGCATCCCTGGCCAATCTAGACGCGGTTTTGCGCAAGAAAGCCCCGATCGCCATTTTAGCCATCGGGGCTTTTTTGCGCAGAACAAATCTGAGCTGTCTACACTGGCCCTTTTGCGCAAAAGGACTTTTGCCTGAATGGGAGCGTCAAAGTATTTGCGCAAGAAGCACTGATTTCTTACATTAGAACGTCAGTGCTCTTGCGCAAATTCAAGCGGCCAGTGTAGACAGCTGGCAAGTTTTTGCGCAAAAGCGGCCGCTTTTGCGCAAAATCTTGCCAGTCTAGACACAGCCATAGAGTAGCTTGCGTAGGAATTGCTACACTGTGCCATGCCAGTGGTCTATCTAATTCAGACATTGGCAGAAATAGTTGCCCCAGAAAAAAAACACAAGGAAATCCATAAGACAAGTATGAAACCTGTTCCCAATATAGAGGAAGCTGCTTCTTAGTCCCAGGCCTTTGATAGTTGATGTATGCTCTAGCACATGAAGGCTTTTATATTTTATACTTTTTTGTTCTTTATGTAACTGTAGAGGTTTATTGTTCATAAAGACTTCTAATCTTTTTTTAATACTGCCAAGCTTTTGGTTGGTCTCAGTTATACCTTGTGGCAGTGAGTTCCATGCTGGATTTTAAACAGTTTCTTCTCTTACCAGTTTTGATTATGTTGCCTTTCAAATTTCACTCACCAAAATCCCTTGGTTCTTGTATTATTAGAAAGGGCAAATGGTGTTTGATCTACCCTCCTTTGACCATTCAGTATTTTAAATACTGCTATCATTATTTGTCTCATTTCCTAGTTAAATGGTTCTAGTCTTAATTTCTCCTACTATGGAAGGCATTTTATGTCTGTAATTGCTTTTGTTGTCTGTCTTCAGACCTTTTCTATTTCATTAAATCTTTCTTCAGCTCCTTGAACTCTTCCTGCACTGTTTTGGACTTGGCAGTTATATATGCCATTTGAAATGTTCTTTTGCCAGGATTTACAGTAAGACCTCTGTTTGGCCTTAGGATGACAGGTTTCAGAGGTAGCAGTGTTAGTCTGTTTCAGCAAAAACATATCCAGCGTCACCTTGAAAACTAACAGTGTTCTTATGGTGTACGCTTTCATGAGTTGCAACTCACTTCATTACGTGAAATTAAAAGAAACAATAGGGACACGGAGATGAGAGTGTTACACCAGGGCTAATTCAGTCGGGGTGGGTGCGAATAAGAAGGTGAGAATACATCAAGTGGAAAATTAACTTCTTGTACTGAGGGCTGTTCCCAGCTCCTGTTCAGACCAATTCTGAGGGTGCATCAAATTTGCATATGAATTCCAGCTCAGCAGTTTTATGTTGCAGCTCATTTTTGAAGGTTTTTTTGCTTGAGGATGGCAACTTTCAAGTCTGTAACTGTGTGTCCAGGGAGGTTAAAATATTTTCCCACTGGTTTTTGGATGTTACTCTCTTAATGTCTGATTTGTATCCACGTATTCTGTTGCATAGAGACAGCCTGGTTTGTCCAGTGTACATGGCAGAGGGGCGTTGCTGGCACATGTCACATTAGTAGATGTGCAGGTGAATGAGCCTTCCGTGTGGTGGTTGTGGTTAGATCCCATGATGGTGTCACTAGGGTAGATGTGTGGACAGAGTTGGCAGCTGGGTTTTTTGCAGGGATTGATTTCTGGATTAATTTTTCTGGTATGTGGTTGGTGGCATATGATTCAGGTTGCAGGGGTGGGGGGAGGCGGTCTGTAAGTGAGGACTGGCCTGCCTCCCAGGCTTTGTCTACACTGCAGGTTTTTTGCGCAAGAAGCTTGTTGCGCAAGAGATCTTCTTGCGCAAAAGCGCATGCACACCTCAAAAGAAGAGAGCGTCCACACTGCATGAACGCTCTTGCGCAAGAAAGCTCTGATGGCCATTAACGGAATGGCCATCAGAGCACCTGTGCTTTTTCTGATAGGCTCTTTTTGTGCATGAAACCTCTACAGGGCATCCACACATGGCTTTTTGCGCAAGAGCTGTAGCACAAAAAGGAGTTATTTTTTGTGGGGAGAGGAATAACTCTACCAGCAAAAGCCCTCTCTACTGTGGTTTTTTTTTGCGCAAAAACACACTTGAGGTGTGGATGCTCTGCCAGTTTTTGCACAAAAACCTTGTAGTGTAGACATAGCCTCAAAGTTTGTGAAAGCAAGGAATCAACTAGACTAAGCTACGTCTAGACTACAGGCTTGCGCAAGAAGCTTTTTTCGGAAGAGAGCTTCCGTAAAAACTTATTGTGAAAGAGCGCGTCTGCACTGCAAAAGCGCATTGATGTGCTTTTTAAAAGATAGCGTCCAGACTGCCTGGACTCGCATGTAAGCAGTGACTGCTATGGACTGAATGGCCACCAGGGCACGTGTGCTTTTTTCCTCTTCCCTCTTCTTTTAAAAAAAAACTCCCTCTTCCCCATCCATACGCACCTTTTTCTGAAAGAGCTTTCGCAAAAAGGTGTTCTTCCTTGTAGAATGAGGATTACCAATGTCAGAAAAACCCCTCTGTTCTTTCGATTTACTTGTGAAAGAATGCAATTGCAGTTTGGATGTTCCTCAAGTTTTGTGGGAAAAACAGCCGTTTTTCCGACAAAACTCTGTAGTGTAGACATTCCCTAGGTTGTAAGGTTTTAAGCCTTCATGATGTACTGGAGAGGTTTTAGCTAGGGCTGTAGGTAATAGCCGTTGGCGTTCTGTTGCTTTCTTCATGGGATCTGTCCTGTAGTAGGTAACTTCTGAGAGGCAGGCCAGTCATAGTCCTTGTTGTTTTGGCTTTAGGGTGTCAGTCATAGAATAACCATGTTGTGGATACTTTGTCTACTATTACTTCCAAGCCCAGATAAAGTAAAATAAGATTTTCAGAAGACCAACTTGGGGCTCTCAACTAAATCCTGTTCTGTCAGAGGGGATATGGTGCATATTTTTCCTCTTGTAATTGTATGAATACACCATAAAGCTGCACTAAAGGTGGTGCTCTATAGCCTCTCAGGCAAACTATGTAGATACATTATAATGTGACACATTATAAGAAGATCTTCTAGTGGAGGGCCATGTGTGATTGTAGTTGTACAAGACTGACTTGAATGCTTCATAGTGTTTGCCTTCTGTTGCTTTCTTTCAGGCAAATTATCAAATTATTTTGTTAACAAATTTAGTTTTCTTTCCATTTTCATATATCGCTTGAATGCATGCATACTGCTGCCTTCTACAATATCAAGAGTTCATGTATCTGCATATATAAAATCTGATTGTTTAGATTGTTCTGCTTTGAATGTATTGTTCTAAGGGTATCTAATCTATCCATTGAAGAGTCCTATGAAATTAACTAGATCACAGTAACTGAAGGGTAGGGAAGATCACACTTTAGTATTAATAAAATTACCAACAGCAATGGTTTATCTAAGTGAAAACAAACTTTCATCTTGCCAGATTTCTTCAGCCTCTGTTACATAAATGAATGAAGCTGTATGTTGCAACTTTTTGGATTGCAAAAAGAAATAAGACTTTCATCTGAGGGAGTGGAATTTACAAAAGTGTTTATTGCTATGAGAATTAGGGCTAATTATCTGTTTATTTTAATGGGAAGTTATTTCATAAGCTATTTTACATACATTTCTAATGATGCTCTTTAAATTAGATGAATTTTTAAACACGGAGTGCCACTGAAATGATTGTATCAGCAGTAATGTTTTAAAATTCTTGTAGTCTGAGGGGGTAGGGACTAGGTATTTTAAAATGCAGATTTTGGGGGTGGGGGTAAACGTATGACTGCTGAATATTTCCACTGTATCCGAGGCAGCAGCATGGGGGGGACAGGTGGGAGCTAGGGATGAAATAGTGTAGTCGATTAAGCAAAAGCTTATAGGTTAATGTTATGGACTACACGCATTTCTTCCCCCCAACCCCCCACCTTGCCACTACATTTTTTTATCAGGCTGGCCAGCAGCCAAGATCAGTTCTGGCTTGTGCTGGGTCCAAGACCTACCTCTGCTGAGGCTTTACATTTAAAGTGTATTAGGAGCCAGGCAGGCAGGCAGCCTGGCTCTGTTCCGACTTGCGCTGGATGGGGACTGCTGCCTCTAATACAGAGGCAGCAGCGCAAAGCGACAGGCAGCCTGTCTATAAGGGGAGCTGATTTTTAAACTAGCTCCCCTCACAGACCAGCTCCCTCTTGCCATCTGATACAGAGGCAGCAGTGCAGAGCGGCAGGGGGCTTCTCAGAGTGGGGCCAGAGTGCACCGGCTACCGGCCTCATCCCCGGGGACTGCAGAATTCATGAGGTTAATCGACTATTCAATTAACCTATATTTAACATCCCCAGTGGAGAGCCGACTTTTAAGCCTCCCCCACTGCTGCCTCTGGTGCAGCAGGTAGGGCGGGGAGAGCGAAGGAGGAGACAGCCCCCTTGGCTTTTAAACTGGCTCCCTGTGTGTACTAGCTCCTGGCTGCCCCCCTGCGCTGCTGCTTCTGTTTCAGAGGCAGCTGTGCGGGAGAGGGGTAGGCGGTTCCCTAGGAGCTGGTGTTCATAGTGAGCCTGCTTAAAAGCCTGCTCCCCATGAGCTTCCTGCCTGCTCCTCCCCCACTTCCCTTGCTGCCTCTGATAGAGGCAGCAGTGCACAGGGTGGGGAGGGGGTTTGTGTGTAACCAAGTTCATTGGTTAACCATTTAAACGTATATACTATCCCATACCTAGTAGGGACAGATTGTGGGATGTTATACAAGTTGAATCTTGTCTGCTTCATCCCTTAATGGAAAACAGACTTGGCAAATGTTTTTAGAGAGGAATCTTCAGGTTTTACACCATCTACCATAAGATTTGGAAAGTCAACCAACCAACTTCTCACTGCATTAATTTCTTCAGACGCTTTGCCCATCTGCTTGCTAAAAAGGATGTTTGCAGCCCTGAGGTAAAGAAAGAGCTGCTCAAGAAAGTGAAAAGTGCCATTTCAGCGACTGCAGAGAGATTCTCAGGTTACATGCAAAATGTAAGTGCTCTCTCTTTAAAAGCTGTTAGTTGAATGGATGGTTATTGTCCCACTTTGGCTATAACATAACTTTCATGTGATCCTGTCTAAGACAATTGTATTGAGAGGCTGTATGTTTGTAATCTGTGTTTTTACTTACACTCTTATCGTAGAGAGATTGAAAGCAGGACACGAAGAGAGTCATTTTAATCTAAAGAATTTACATCATTTCTAGGATGCACATGAATTTTTGAGCCAGTGTTTAGATCAGCTGAAGGAGGACATGGAAAAGTTAAACAAAACTTGGAAGAGTGAGCCAGTGTCTGGTGAAGATAACTCTCCAGGACGGGCCTCTGATGACATCTCAGCCACCAAAATTTACACTTGTCCAGTTATCACTAACTTAGAGTTTGAGGTTCAACATTCTATCATATGTAAAATGTAAGTATTTTTGAGAGAAAATACTTTTGAAGTCCAAAAAGTAAAAGTTCTTCAGTTGAAAGGGAAGTATTGCCATATTCTCTGAGCTCATTCATCCACAAACCATCTGACCATGTGTAGTACTAAGCAGTTTCCTTCTTTTCCTACATATGATATAAGCAGAAATGAAAACGTTTCAAATGCTTGAAACTGCACAGGAAGATTGTTCTTAAGTGTCTTCATAGGGCAAACCCTCACACCACACGGCTCTTTAACACTTTTGCCCAGCAGCCTGCTAGCTTTTAAACCTCTTTTTTGCAAGAAAGAGACTGTAGTTTCTCAGTGTAGGTGCTTTCTTGTTTGCTTTCCCATCCATGTCAACTAGACAAGGTCAGGGCTTTACAGCAGCAAGGAGCTTGTTCCCAGAAGTGGGCAGGCTACTTTTCCTCCATCTTTCTTCCATGGGTTTCCTGTGGCTCCATAAGGAGCTTTGTCTGTGGAGGCTACAAGGTGTGTTGAATTGGCACATCTACCTGGTCATTCACCCTATATGGCCAGTGCCACATATGTTTGGTAGTGTGCTGGTGTTAATGCCATTCTAGACAACTGGAGTTGATTTGTGTGTCTCATGTTGGGCTGTTAAAAGTTGTATGATACCAACTTGAGTCCAGTTTTTAGATCCTGAAATGAAATTAAGGTTTTTAAAGGTGCGCAAATATTAGTATTTCATTTAAAAAAAATCAGATTTCCTTTTGCTGTCTCAGGGTGTTTGGCTGACTTCTTTCCTCCCAACAGAGTTGATGCAGATAGGAAGGCTTTCAGACGGGCATGATGATTTTCCAATAGGATAGATCCCTTGATCACTCCAAAGTACTTGTTAGAGTTTGGGCTTGTGCTTGCTCTCAACTGTTATTCACAGGAAATCTTTCTTTAAAACAGGGGTGGGGAACCTCAGGCCTGGGGGCAGGATGTGGCCCACAGCTTGCCTGGATCTGACCACCAAGGCTCAGCACTGGGGAGTTCATGCTGGTGTTCCAGCTCCTCTGCCACCCACCCACAGGACTGGAGCACACAATCTGCTAGCCTAGGCCCCCTTAGGCTCTCGTGTGCAAGGGGAATGTGGGGAGTATCTTTCTCCCTCTGTCAGGGGCTTTTCACTTGTGTGCAGCCCCCTACTGATTTTTCTGTGGGTCAGTGGCCCCGACCCAAAAAAGTTCCCCACCCCTGCTTTAAAACATGAAAATACCAAACCCAGGTTCCAAAACTGAAATTGTAAGTTCAGTCAGTGAGAGCCTTTATCATCTTGATGAGTTAAAATGGGCACAATATGTCTATGTGGGTAAAGTTACTGTGAAATAAACCATGTAAGCTGTGATATATTTCCAGCATATGCATAAGTAAAATGATGTGTGCTTTTTTTATTATAGGTGTGGTGAAACGGTCACTAAACGAGAACAGTTTAATGATCTTTCCATTGATCTTCCCCGAAGAAAGAAATTACTTCCATCTCGGTCCATCCAGGATTCCCTTGATCTCTTTTTCAGGGTACATAATGCTTATTTATTACTATTCACATCTCTCTAACGCTCACACATTATATCAATATATATTTAGAGTATAACAGTATTCCGTTCTGTGTGTTTCCATGCAATGGGATGGGTATTCTTACAAATCATTTTATTGGGTCTTTAACAGGGGTTGTAGGCATACAAACTATCCAACCTTGGAGTCCTTTGTAGGGATTGTGTGAAAGCAGCACAGTAACGCTTTTCATTTTAAAATACTGTGTAGACACAAACTGATACTCCCAATTCCCCTATGATGCACGTTATACTTTTTTTTAAAAAATAGGGAGATTAAAGCACAAACAAATTATGTAAATCCTAGAGAAGAGTCTACCTCAGGATTAGAACTCAGAAGTTATTGGCTATCAGTCCTGTGCTAGGGTGGTTGGACAGCTAGTCTGTCTTTTTAAAAATCAGTACAGAGAAAAGAGGCTGCATATATCTGTTTGTTTAAAAATAGTTATTGTATTTGAAATATCTAGATACATACATTGTAAATAGAGGTGGTTCAAAACAGGAGATAAATATTTCCTGTGAAATTCACAATACTGCATTTTTTAAGAGTCCCCTATGAAATCAAAACTGATCAGTAGTAAGATATTTTTAATCTGTGAAATCTGCTGTGCTCCCTTTTATATACACTAGTCTTCATTTTATTATGAAACACTGCTTGGAAATTCAGACTTATCCTTTCTAAGGCTGAATAACAAGCCCATTGATTATACTTGAGATACAGACCATCCTTAGTAAAAGAGTAGTGGTGTGGTCCTGACCTCTTGACTACAGAAATTAATTATATAAATAGCAGCCAGTGTCTAAATATTGCTGTTGTCTGCATATTCCGTGCACAATGCTTTTCATCTCCTCTAGCTATCTGTGCTTCAAAATCCCGTTTAACTGCAATACATCAGTAATGATCTTAGAGGAAGAAGGCCTTTCAGGAGAGAGAAATAGGAACCTTGGACTAGGAATATGAAGAATTAAATATTGTCCAGCAAGGGCTATGAAAAGCTACGTGGTAGATGTTTCTGAGAGGAGAATCTGCAGGGCTTGCAAAATTGTTGCCCCCTCATTTTGAATATTAATATTTCTTTGCCCTTTCAGTTTTCTAGTTCTATGTATCAGATTTGCAGAAAGTGATTTCTCCCTAACTAATTCTACCTGTCTTAACTGACAGATCTTCAGTTGCAAGCTAATTTCTTGCTCTCTTATCAGATGCATTTTTGGGGGGATGTAATGTTGAAATTAGAAGTAACTTAAGAAATAGACTGCTCCTTTCAGAGGAACCACTGGACTGAAAAAGGCCATCTGCTTTCAATGGCCATCTGGTTGAAACCTCCTTATATTTTGCTTTGTCTTTAATAGGCAGAGGAGATTGAGTATTCTTGTGAGAAGTGTAATGGAAAGTCTGCAGTTGTTACACACAAATTCAATAGGCTTCCCAGGTAAGGGTAAAATCCTACTCTGGTACTTTCCCCAAAAAGCGTGTCACAAAAGTGGACACAAGGGTTGGTATGTAGGACAGCTTGGCTAGAGTAATGGAAAGGATGAAGATATCATTAGAAAATTGTCTGCATCATTGCTTCTATCTACAGAGCTCGCTGTATACAACAAGGAAGGCTTACATTCCTTTATTCCATTCCCCTCCTGTCCCCCCAGCTTCCTGTGTGCCACCATTCCAGCTTCCTCTATTTCAGGACTCCCTGTAACCCTTCTCCTTTAGCTCATGCTAGGGATTTATCCTTCATTTCCTCCAACATCCAATGCCAGGAGCTCTATATGCCCCTATTCACTCCTTCTGCCACATGCCTGGGTGGGTATTTGTGTGCCCCCATATCCGTGTCCCCCATTCTTCTCCCCAGAGCCAGTGGCTCTGAATTCTCCCTCCTCATTCCTCCCCTCTTCCACATGCCTGTGGTGCTGTACTCTGATGTCTCCCTCCCTCTTCTCCTCCCCATGCATGCAGCTCTTTACATTCCTCCCTCCCCCCCCCCCATTATGTATTTTCTTTCTGTCCGGGGCGCAATGTATGCTGAAGAGTATATTGGCATAGCTGCAGTGCCTTAGCCATGCTGGCATAACCAGCACCAATAATAGTTGCAGAACCACGTTCCATTGACCTACCTTTATCTTACCCGAGGGAGCTAAGTTACATAGCTGCATCGCTCAGAGATGTGGATTTTTCACCTCTTTGAGCAACTGTAGCTGTGCTGACCTAAATTTGAAGGGTAGGCCAGGCCTGGGGGAGAAATCATGCATATTATCAATATTTTAAACTCATCTGAGAGGAAGCACAGGGCTGAGATGGGCGTCAGGGTGAGAATGACATGGAAGTTGTTAATGGCTGCCATCAGGTGACTCCTTGATCTTTAAATTATGGTGGACCTGGTTGAAGCTGATGTGTATGATAGATACCTGGAGCTCCATGCATTCCTCACTTCCCCTTCCAGTTTTCACTAAAATTAATAGGAGTCTGTCCACTGATGCCTAGAACGTTACGTTCCCTGAAGTAGCTCCATTTGGAATAGATTAGGTATATCTCCCTCTCATGTAGAGCTGGAAGGGACTTGAGAGTCATCGAGTCCAGTCCCCTGCCCTCACGGCAGGACCAAGTACCATCCCTGACAGATTTGCCCCAGATCCTTAAATGGCCCCCTCAAGGATTGAACTAAACCCAGGGTTGTGAGCAGGCCAATGCTCAAACCACTGAGCTATCCCTCCCCCCTTAAATGTGGTATTCAAAAGTTAGCACATTGCATCCAGACTGACAGAGAAATCCATCTAGTTGAATGCAGGACTTCACTTTTCTTGGCCAGTAGTCCCTTTCACCTTGGTTCTTGCTGTCTTTCTATATCACAGTAAGCATAGTAGGGCTGCAAGGAAGAGTATGTCTATATTGCTTTCCCGATGGAAAATCAGATCTTTCCCATTTGTGAAGAGAGGTTTACAGCTGCCGGTTTTGTCCTAAAGAAAGAGCAGAGTATCTGGGTGGTATCTGAGAGACTAGGCATGCTGATATCAGTAGAAATACACAGTACTCTTGAATCAGTACTGATAGTGTACTGGTACTTTTCATCACACAGATGGGACTTTTGTAAGCTCTTTGTGACAGGGATCATCTTGTCATGGTGTATGTCTTACAGTACCCAGCATAATGGAGTGCAGGGTCCCTAATTTAGACCCTTTGATGATACCATAATTCAAGTAATACCACGTGGCCCCTGCTTAGTCTAGATAAATACCAAATGCAGTGCATGAGGGAAGGCTCACAGCACAATGAATATTTGTAAGGTTGGTGGTAATTTCATAAACAAAACCCTGTGCACAGTTTGTGTTAGTGATGCCCTTCCTGCTCTAGGATGCTTGATTTTCAGAGCCAGTCAGTCTAAGGCTGTGTCTATACTTAGCAGTAAATTGGTACCACTGTGATCGATGCAGCAGGGGTCAATGTTACGGGTCTAGTGAAGACCCACTAAGTAGATGGTAACGCACTCTCCTGTTGATCCTGGTATGCCAGCTCCTCAAGAAGAGTAAGGTTAGTTAGCAAGAGAGCATCTCCATTTGACACAGCCCAGTGTAGACACAGTAGTAAGTGGATCTCAGCTATGTCAGCTTCAGTTACTTTATTCGCGTAACTGGAGTAATGTAACTTACGTTGACTTATCAAGGTAGCATAGGCCAGGCCTAAGTCTCGGCCACTCCTGTTGTTAAACATGTGCATTAAGTCAGTAGGGCATATTTTGAGGCAATGGGAATATGCTGGTGGCACTAGTCTGTGATCATAGTGCTTGGCTCTGTTTGGAAGCAGTCATTTATTTCCTAGCGCTCTCTTTAACTGGCAGAAATAAGGACTTGTATAAATGCCAGTTGGCCGTAAGCTCATCCTGGGCGTGAACGAAATAATGCTGATTGAAGCAGGAAGTCTTATGAGTTGGCAGAGTCTTGACTGCTCCATCACAGCAGGATACCAGTGGTAAAATGGTTTGCAACTTTGGGATCTTGCTAGATAGCAGCGGTAACAGAACTGTCTCCTGGGAGGGTCAGTCTGAGAGCATGTTGTACCAGCGCTCTTCATTCTGAACTAGCAGCCAGTAAATACACAACTATGTTCAGGAGACTATTTATTATCTATAGAGCCCTAAGTGGCCTAGTTCCCAGAACTATAATAAAATGTTTGAAACTGAGGTGACTATTTTGTAGGTAGGGCAAGTGGGGTTTTGGATGTGTTCGTTTACTGGCTACTGTCTTTGGTTTTGAACTTAATGCTATTTCTGCCCTGCTTCCTCCTGTCTTTCAGGGTTCTGATTCTTCATCTGAAACGATATAGCTTCAATGTGGCGCTCTCTCTCAATCACAAAGTTGGGCAGCAGGTGGTTATACCAAGATATTTAACTCTGCTATCTCACTGTACAGAAAGCACTAGGCCCCCGCTTACTCTGGGATGGAGTGCACATTCTGCAGTGTAAGTATGGAGTGCAGAATTTACCACATTTACCTATTCCCAGGCATTAAGTTCATGTGTTGCACACAGGAGGGGATGATATCAAAGGATTATATTTAAGACCTACTAAAGAGAGAGTCAAATTAATAAAAGAAATTAAAAAATTGCTCCTACCCTCTCAAAGGTCATTATGATTCCCCTTATGAAATTAAAAACCAACCATGGCTGCAAATTTGGTAGGGCCCTACATATTTGGTGCACCAAGATAGTTCTTACCATAAGATGCAACTTCATATCCTTTTACTGCTGATTTTCCCCTGCACCTTGTGCTGTGTTGTCCTATCCATTAATTTATTTATAGGAGTTTTTTTTGTCGTGCTGGTCACTACTGTATCTATTACCTCATACAATGTGAAGTAAGGGAGTATTACATGAGAGTGGCTATACTTGATCAAACCCAAGGATCTGTGTAACCCAGTAGCCTTTTCCTGGCCAGGGCCAGCTGCTTCAGGAGGAATGAATAGAATAAGGCAGTCTTTAATTATCCATACCCTATCATCCAGTCCTATTTTCTGGCAGCTAGGGGTTAGAGCAGAGGTGGGCAATAATTTTTCAATAAGGGCCACTTCAAAAATTTTTGAAGTGGTCGTAGGCTGCCCCGGAAGGGATGGAGCCTCGGGCGGAGGGGTGGGTCTTTGAACAGTAGGAGCTGAAATGGCTTGCACCTCCCCTGCAGCTCCCAGGAGGGGGCCGGGAGCTGCAAGCCCTTTCAATTCTTGCTATTTAAAGGGCTCGCTGCTCCCGCAGGCAGTGCGTTACCTGACAAGCACAAGGAAGGTGCGAGCCCTTTTAATAGATGCAGTTACAGGGGCTCGCACGTCTCCGGCTCCCAGGCAACATGCTAGAGGCCAGGCCTGGAACTGCCACGCGGGCTGGACCAAGGCCCGCTGAGAGGCTTTTGCCCATCCCTGGGCTAGAGACATGTGGAACATGGGGTTGTGTCCCTGACAATCTGTGCTAATAGCCACTGATGGATTTCTCCTCAAGGAACTTACCTCATTCTGTTTTGAACCCAGTACACTTCTGGCCTTCATAACATCCCATAGCAATGAGTTCCACAGGCTGACAGTACATTTGATGAAGTCTTTCCTTTGAACCTGCTATCCATTAATTTCTTTCGGTGTCTTCCAGTTGTGTTATTTAAAGGGGTAAATTACACTTCCCCATTCACTCTCTCCATATGCCATTCATGATTTTACAGACCTTCATTGTACCTCTTAGTTGTCTATTTTCTAAGATGAAAAGTCCCAGTCTTTTTAATCTCTCCTTATCCTTTTTAATCTGTTCCATATCCGTATAGTTTTCATTTCCTTCTCTGCACCTTTTCCAATGCTAATATCTCTCTTGAGATGGGATGACCAGAACTGCAGGCAGCATTCCAAGTGTGGGTGTACCACAGCTTCTCATTTTGACAGATGGCAGAGTGAGGCATAGAGCATTGTGCCTAGTGTCAAATAGGAAGTCTGGCTGAGCAAGGAACAGCACCCAGATCTCTTGTGTTCCAGTCCAGTGTCATAACCAGGGCTTGACGAACCGTGGCAAAAGCCGCTCGCCAGCCCCGCACTGCGCATGCGCAAGAGTCGCATTGCACATGCGCGCACCGCTGATAAATGGGGCGCCAGGCTGAAATCTACTCGCCATGGGCAAGTAGATTCAATAGATTGTCGAGCCCTGGCCATAACCATAATAGCATAGTGAGTTGGGATGTATCTGGCATGTTGAGCAATATCACACGTGTTCTTCATGCCTAGTTTTGCATACAATTTTTTAACACCATATTTTTATAATTGAAAACTCTTTTTTTTCAAGAAAGAAAGAAAAACACTAGGTAAGGGAGCCAGTAAAGCCACTAGGGCAGATTGTGGGAGAGCATGGTCCTGAGTTGGCAGTAGGGCAGGAAAGATGTTAGAAAAAGGAATGAGTTGCTCTCCTGGCAGGAGTACTGCAAGCTTTAACTCCCAGAGCTGTCCTAGGGTGTGCCATCAAGAGGTGAGTCAAGTTGAAAGGGTTAATTATTTTTACAAACATCTTTTCTACATTCATAACATAGAATTCTAACTCTAAATATCTGTGATTAACAAATACAAATGGGTATTTCCCTTATGGCTTTTTTGGTCATGGACTAACATGCAGATGAGTAAAAAACACATTTTTCTCAGAATGTAACTGTGGCAATAATTACTTTGCTCTTTTTATAGTTCTCGACCCTTGAAAGCCTCCCAAATGGTGAATTCGTGTACTGTAAGCACTTCCACACCTTGTAGGTGAGTTGAAATTCTGAAATTTCCATGAGTTAGGGGTTCTCTGAAGAAGTTTTGCACATGTAAATAACAATATTGCCTTTCTCTCCCACTTGTGTTTTCCTTTACCATTTTTACTCCCTGTTGATTTTTCTGTTGAATTACTCTGACTATACTCTCTTTTCCATGCTCCAAAGTTGTGCTGAAATTGCATATTCAAGGGCACAAATATTAAGGGCACTGTGGCTTGTCACACATCCCACATTTTCTCTTTCCACATTATTCTTATAAACCAGTATTCTGAGGTTTATAATTATAACATAGACTAGATTTTTCCAGTAGTTAGGACAACTGAACTTAGTTTGTCTGTACTCTGATCATTCCACTCTTCTTAAGAACTGGTTGTAACCAGAACTGTAAGCAAGTTGGTTTAGAAGTCGTTTTCCAGAGAAGCAAAATAGTCTCTTATTTGAAAAGCTAGCTCTTTTCTCTGTCCTTACATTTGACACACCAAAGTAATTCTGGAAGAGTCATTTAATCCTAGGCTTTGTATGTGGGATTGGACATTGTTTTTACACTTCATTCTGAGAAACTGTGATACTTGTAGTGTAGGGTAATGTTACATTGTATAAAAGTGAAGGCACTGGAAGATGCATGTGGAGAGCACAGGTTTTCTTAACTCAGTGGTTCTCAACCAGGAATGTGTGTACTTGTGGGGGTATGCAGAGGTCATCTAGGGAATACATCAATTCATCTAGATAACTGCCTACTTGTACAACAGACTACATAAAAAGCACTAGTGAAGTCAATATAAATTCCAATTTTATACAATGACTTGTTTATATCACTCTATATGCTATACAGTATAATGCAAGTACAATACTTATACTCCAAATGATTTATTTTTATAATTGTATGGTAAGTCAGCAATTTATCAGTAATAGTGTGCTGACACACTTTTGTATTCTTATGTCTTATTTTGTAAACAAACTGTTTTTTTAGTGAGGTGAAACTTAGGGAATGCAATACAAATCAGACTCCAGAAAGAGGTACAGTAGTCTGGAAAGGTTGAGAGCCTCTGTTTCAACCTATATAAAGTGCTTTTATTTTTCTCCTTCTGGTGCCATCCTTGCTTTTGGTTTTAATAAAACCAAAAGCTAACACCCAAAAGGCCAAATGGAAAATTTGAAAAATATTACATGTGTGAAATTTTGTCCTGCCAAGACTGTTTAGCATCCCTATGATCTTTACAGCTTGGTTTCAGAGAATAATTGCAGTGTTTATATAATTTTCCCAAATTAAGCAGTATATTAGTAATGTGTTCTGTATACTACGATGGAGTCCACTTAATGTTTACAGAATGTTGTTCATGCACTGTAAATACCTAAACATAGAAGTGCAGGGAAGTTCTCTTTATGAATACCTTATAAAGGAATATAGTAACATGTACCAGAAGATAAGCTAGGATAGAACACTGATCTGCTAAGTAAATAGATTTTAAAATACAGCAAGCTGGAGTCTGATCTAAGTCTGCATAACTGTCCTATCTGCACCCAAATTTCCTTTTTTTTTTTTTTTTAAATAAACAATTTAACAGGTTTCTACGGTGTTAGAAAATTATAGCTGCATTTTTAATTTGCAGAAAATATACATTCAAATCTAAGAGCTCCGTGGCACTCTATGTGGATTCAGATAGTGAGGATGAGCCATTGAAACGTTCTGTTGCTCACAGTCAAAGATTGTGTGATGTACAAAGCAGAGAGCAGCAGCAACAGCAAGAAGAGCCTGAAAAGGTAAAAGATTCCTCTCTGTAGGACTTACAATACACATGCCTTTTCCATTATTGAGAGGGGAAAACAGACCCTTTCAAACCTAAACAAATCCTTTGCATATTTGTGTCTGGGCTGTCAGTCTAGCAGACTGTGAATAAAATAGATGAAAATACAAGACTGGTTCATAGTTAGCACAATGCTGCTGAAGGGGAATCTAACTGACCTCGCTGTACGTGTTGGTTTGGAATCCCATTGGCAGTAGAGGTATTGTATTAGAACTGCACTGAAGTCTTTAGCTTAGGTATGCCAACTGCACAACAGTTTTACTATTCAGTGTTTAGAGGGTGTTTGAATGATCTTCCATTGGAGCTGCTTGCTGGCTGACGCAGGATGAAAAGAAGTCACTGGTAATAATTATCCAGTAAAATTCTTTGTTTAAATCTGGGGCCAGGATATGCATTGAGGATGGGGAAATAAAAATAATAATGTACGGTTATTGAGTTTGTAGCCTCCCAAGTTAAGCGTTTTGGACCCTGAAGAGTGAAGCTGTCAGGCTCAGGTGATGAGTACTAGAAATGTTTAGAGGCCTAGTTTCTGATGGGGCATAGTTCAGTACGTCTTGCCTTTGAGGTCTGTGTTGTGACAGATGTTGGCTGCATCCAAAGACGTTTCTTGCCTGTACGATGGCATTGTAAGTGCAGTAGGAAGGAGTTGACTCGGGGTCGTATTGGAGGGGAATGGCAAGTAAAACAAACTTTAAGGGTTCTGCTTTGCACTCTCCTCAAGGGATAGGTGAGAGATTGCAGTGCTGTTGGGACAGGAGATGTTATTGCAAAAATGGAGTAATGAAGCCAATTTATGTGAATAGCAAATTAGTCATTTCTAGTCCACCAGTTATCACTAACTGGGCTAACTCTTCTCTCTAGAATTTCACCCTCCTACCTGCCTTCCTTTCCTGTCCATGGTCTGCCTGTGGTAGTACTGATTAGGGATGTTGTTAATTGTGTATTTGCTTAAATGTTTAGTGGTTACATTTTTACACACAGGGGGGTCAGGTGGTAGCTGGTGATGGCAGGGCGTTCCCCGCAAGCACCGCCTCCTATCCCCTTCCCTGCTTCTGATACAGAGGCAGCAAAAGGGGAGTACGTGTAACCATTAGGATTAACTGGTAAGATTGGGCTTATCAGTTAATTGTGTAAAAAATTATAGGTTAACACCCCTACTACTGATCTTACAGAATCAGAGATGTAAATGATGTCTGGTCTGAGTGCATGGTTATGTTAACCGGTGCATTAGCCAGTTTGTAGCTTTAGCAGCTTGTATGTTCAGCTGCTTGATAAGTACAGAAGGCTACTGCATCAGTGCATGGGCTGGTTAACACACCAGCAACATAAAGATATAGCATTAGCCAGAGTTGACAGTCCTGTCTATTGTGAGAGAACCATTTCTTTTTCTTTTATCCCTTGCTATTTGTTGCCCTGATCTTCACGTTTTGTCCTTTCCTGGTTACATCTGCTGAGACTGTCTGTTTTATTTGAGAAACTGAGTTCTTTCCCCTTCCCTTCTCATCCTGGTCCAGGTTCAGTGGCTCTCTTTCTGTCTCTTGGTTCAAGTTGCGTTATCTCTTGCAGCTTCTGCCTAGCTTCATTAAACACCTATTGGTGATGACTTTGCAAGTGGTACATGGAGGTCATCAGCAGTGTTCCCTGTAAACTCTTTGCTTGGGTAGCCACCCAGGAGAGATTCAGCTGCTACCCAGCTGATTAGCAGAATGCCAAGAGCTGGCAGCATGTGTTTTTACTGGTGGTGCACAACCACACATGCTTTGGTGCACAGAACAAAATTTATTCTGCACATGGAGGGAACATTGGTCACCAGAGGTTGAGGGCTCGCCACTACCTGGAAAGAGTGTCACGAGAGGAAGGAGGAGTGATAACAGGTGAAGAGAGAACTGTATCCTTGACCATGTTCCAAATCCTACTAGTTGTAGATCAGTGATTTTCAGCTTGTGATCTGTAGAACCCTAGAGAGTCACAGACTGTCTCACTTTTCCAAAGGCATCAGCACATTGATTTGAATTTTTTTAGGGGTCTGCAGATGGAAAAAAGGTTGAAAACCACTGTATTTGGTCTATTATTCATAGTTAACCTTAGTCCCTAAAAGTTGTATTCTGTATATCTGAACTGTATCTAATATGGTTAAGACCAAAAGTCCCACCTCCTGGTGGCTAATCCAGAAGAAATGTGCACAGTAAATGCAAACTGGATGTGACACCTCTGTGATTTCTGTAAAGCCTTTTAAGCCTATATCCATTCTTTTGTAGGGTTCAAAAAGAAGTAAACCAGAGTGTGATAAATCGTCTGACTTGGGAAATGTTGGTTTCGATGGAATGAGTGAAGATGAGCTGCTAGCAGCTGTGTTAGAGATTAGCAAGAGGGAATCCTCATTCTCTGTGAGCCATGATGAAGATAAACCCACGAGCAGCCCAGACACTGGTTTTGGAGAGGACGAGATGCAGGAATTGCCGGAAAATCTGCAATCTACAGAGATGGAGAAATCCAAAGCAACTACAGAATCAGGTATGATGAGAAGTAGCTTTATCTTAACTGAACAGATGCAGTGGTGATTCTGAAGTTGGTATTTACAACAGGAGGTCAGCGATATACAGGGCATGAACTGCATGTGAGTGTGGATTGTATTCAGTGTCTGATATACATGGAGAAATATAAATACCTTACATTTTTCCTGTCTTTAAAGCTTTTTGTTTGTTGAATTTTGAAAATCTTCTCATATCAAACATTTATAGTATGTCTGTGCAAAACTTGAGGTCATCACCAATGTTTTGTTTGGTGATTATTTTTTTTCCATCTCCTGTTTGACAATCACCTCTGTCGATTTTCTGACTATAGAGATCAAATTGTTGAAATTAACAGGATTCAGAATTTACTCTTCCATATTTGGAGTGCACTTTTTTCTGTAACTGTAGGTAGTTGCAGTCCTGAGTAGCATAGAAATAGCATCTGAAGACAGTTGTTTTGTGCAAGATTAATACATTCAGAGGATAAAGGCTCTCATCTCTCTGGTGGGTAATGAAAAATAAATAGAATTGTAATTAATTTGGTCTCATCTGTATACAGTTTAAAAAAGGGGTTTTACTAAAACGCTGCCTTACAATTATGAAAATCCTTCAGAATAAGCAATCCCAAATAAGCCCCAAATCCTGCTAAAAATGTTAGGTGTTGTCAAATTAAACTTCATCTCAGAAGTCAACATATGAAAAAATAACTAGGCAGAGCAGAGTTACAATTCTGATTCTGGTGATCCTGCATTTTCAGAATGTCGTAGATGCTGGCATTTTGCTTTCTGTAATCCTCTAATAACTAATGAACCAATGTGGAAATTTGCTCTTCCAGTTCAAAGTGAAGTGTGTGTGTGTAGGGAGTGGTGGTAGATTGCTTTGCAAGTTCTTGTAGGGAGACTCTGACCATTTACCTGTAGCCAAATGGGCATTGAAAGTATGCTGCAGATAGGAGAAGTGGCAACAGATATTCCCTACAGAAGCTTTGTAAAACAGCTTCTTTCTTCTTGCAGGTGAAGTATAAAGTTTTTAAGTACTTGTGCTTTTGCACTATTTAAAAATCTGTAGATCATCTAGGATGGCAGTCAGTGTTCCCGCTAAGATTTTCCACTTACGAGCAGAGTGAGTTTTGTCTTGTGCGCCTATATTGAGGTCATGTGCACTTGCTCGGATGTATATAACATTTAAAATGTTATGGAAAAAAATGTATTAAAACAAGGGATAGTTAACAAGGTGCATGACTTTAAGTATTTCATATGAAGTCAACTAAAAGAAAATTAATCCTGCAAAGTTTTCAGTAGCCTGTTTATAGCCCTCTCCCAGACCCTCCCCCCGCTGGACGAGATGATCTCTTAGGCCTCCCTTCCACTCCTATGATTACTGTCGAAATTCAAAACACGAAAAGGACATTGGCAGGTTTGCTAGCAATATCAAGAGTATGAGATCCAGCATTAAAGTTTGAATTACAGCATCTCAACTTTTATAAGGCTACCAAGGCATGGCCACAGTGCAGGAATGCTGAAAGATCAAAAGTTGTATCTAAGCCCCCTTTGTGCCTTCTGTATTTTCCATTTTGCCAGCAGCAAGTCCAGCTGCTGTTGTAAGGGGACTTAGAGCAATTAACAGCTAGTATATAGACCAGTATAAACAAGTCATTGTATGAAATTGTAGTTTGTACTGACTTCACTTATGCTTGTCATGTAGCCTATTGTAAAACTAAGCAAAAATGTAGATGGGTTGATCTTCCCCTTGGAAGACCTCCTCTTGCCCCCGGGGATATACATACCCCTGATAGAGAACCATTGGGTAAACCTATAAGTTTAGTCATAGTCATTTTCGGTTTCATTTGTGGGCAAGAAAATACCTTGCTTTCACCATCAGAGCAGCAACAGGTGATGGATTTGTGATTCCTCTGCCACTTAAAAGTGTTTCAGTTTTCAGTTCAGGAAACATCAAGGTGAGGTTTGGAAAAAAGGACTGGAAAGAAGGCAGAATTCAGTTTACGTTTCTTTTCTAGCGATGGGTACGGTCTGTGCTGTGCATTTCTAGGAGTTGTGTCATCTGAAAGTCACTGAGGGTCTTATGGGCTGGCATTAGACCCTGATGGCCTGATTTCTAGAAGTGCTTGGCATTTGTGCCAAAGCTATGTTTTCATAGGAAGTACTCATTCTTTGTTAGTATTGTGCAGCCGCCTAAAACACCCAGCCCCAGCCTGCTGGAGCACAGCAGCCGCTCCCCACACAGCCCCAGCCCGCCACAACAGAACAGCCACTCTTCATGCGGCACTGGCCGCTGGAGCAGAGCCGCCACTCCCCACATGGCCCCAGCCCGCCCAAGCAGCTGCCTACCATGCAGCCCCGGCCCTGGCAGCCGACCATGGGCAGCCTCGGCCTCGGCCTCAGCCGGAGCAGCCACACCATTCACCTTCCATGTCCAACAGGCAGGTGAATGCTGCTACATGGCACTGGGAAGGAGGTGGATGGGCTTCGAATTTCTTGCACACGGTCGCGCAGGCGCTCACCTTTGGGGGAATCCTGACAGCAGGACATAAGCACTGATTAAGTCTACACGTTGTAACTGGCAAAAGTCAGTTAGCTGCATTTGGGCCAGTTGTGAGAACCTAGGAGAATGGGGCACATTTGTTTAGGCAAAGGCTGTTGGCTTTAAATGAAAGTATAGAATCTGGGGAGAGGAGGTTTTTATAAAACCTTGCTCAGTCCCAAACATGGAATGCTTGTTATAGCATTCTCCCCTCCCATCATATCCTTAGGCATTCACAAGAACTTATGAGCTGTCCCTCTACCAGTAGATGCTGCTGTGCTCCAAGGAAATCAGCGGCATAAAGAACTTAGCTGGTAACAAACAAGGGGCCATAAATGTCCTCTGTTTCTTCAGGTCCTGCCAATTTCACTGAGATGACAAAAGATTTTGATGAGAATAAGGAAAACAAAACTCCGGAAGGCTCGCAGGGGGAGGCTGACTGGCTGCAGCAGTACGATATGGAGCGTGAGCGGGAGGAGCAAGAACTTCAGCAGGCGCTGGCTCAGAGCCTCCAAGAACAAGTAAGAGCGAGGAGTCCCTTCCCTAAGTAGACTGTCCTAGCCTCGGAACCCTGATGGCCAAATGAACTCACCCTAGGCTTGGACAATCGTTGCAAATTGTCTCTCCTAGGAGAGACCAGCATGGAGAGCACATTCTAATGCACTACCCAGTGCACTCACTGAGGCCAGCTCTATTAACCCTAGTAAATGTAAATGTTGACAGTCACACCTGGATATTTAAAAGATTCGCCTATACTTAAACAGCTTTTTCTTTTTTTCCTCTCACCTGGTTATGTATTGAAAATTAACAAGCCTCACTCTAATTTCCTTTCCCCTCCCAAATTCATCCCCCACTTGAAGGCCTTGCAGCCTGTCAAGAGGCAGAGGGAGAAGCAAGTTGTGATGCGGACGACCACTCCCTCAAGCAACCATGCCAGCAGCTCTCTTGTTTCAATCAGAACAGGCTTAGCTCAAACTATTCCTCTGAGCTCAACAGCTGAGGTATCACATGAGGGAAAAGGGCAGGTTTCTCAGATAATTCGATCCCAAACCATTCAAGTTAATATTAGGAACTCAAATTACATGCCAAGATAAATTGGGAGCTGGTGCAGATAATACAGTACTTCTGACACATGCTAAGCAAGCAGCAGCACCCTATGGCCAGGATAGCAGCCACCCCCACATCTTGTGCCCCATTGTCTTGGGCACCTCAGCTGTTCAGAGAAGCCCTTGCAGCCCTGCTTGTCAGTGCTGCTCTAACTGTAACCCTGACCCATCCCCCCTTAATTTCCAGCATCTGTATGGGTGCAGGAACTAGGGGAGCTGCCACACTCCCTGGCTTGAGTGATTTCCATTATACACAGGGTTTAGTTTGGGTCAGTGGCTCTCTGCCCCCCATTGTACAGCTTGTTCCAGCACCACTGAGTCAAAAGTAAAATATTTTAAAATTAAAAAAATCTTCTCCATCTATTTTTATTGTTAACATTAGAAAAAAATCTAATTTTGCCAATCCTGCTTATTTGCTAGTTTGAAATACTTAGACAGCCTGGAGTCAACTTCACTCTTCATCCTTCCCGCATGGACAAATTGAGTTCACTACAATTTACTGTGCAGGGGAATGAGATAATTTGTTAGGAGTCCTCAAACTGAGGATCCTGTCTGCTTTGTGTTGACATTAGCTATCATGGTCTTCCTTGTAAGAGATGGAATTGACCTAGATATCCCGGGGGGGGGGGGGATATTTTCCTCCCTCTAGTGTAATTTGTTTTGTGGCACATTGATGGATTGCTTTGTTTCAGCTGTGATCTCAGATACAGATTCCTAGGTGCTTTAGGAACTGAAATGAAAAACCCCTATAACAATAATGGAAAATGGATTTACATGTTACCTTCTGGTATAGTTATAACGAGGACCTGCTATTCCACTTGTGATTCAGGCAGGTGAATTCAGACCTTAAATTAAGGAGCCTGTTCATAGAGTAGTGCCAGCTAGCTTTGGAGACAGCCATATACAATCTCTTGAGATGGAATAAATGTTGCTACATCGCCAACCTCTTTTCAGGGAGTTGGGAGGAGACAGAGCAGAGACCTTTAATATGATTTCACTTTTATTATCTATGTCCACCTCTTAAGGTTAATTGATGTAATGTCTGCAAAATCCTTTTCTGAAGTTGGGAAATACACTAAAAATTCCATGAATTATGTAATCTCAGAGGGGTAGCCATGTAACTTTAAAAACAGGTAGTCCTGTGGCACTTCAGAGACCAATTATATATATTTTAGTTAGTGTATAAGGTGCCACAGGATTACCCATTGTTCATGAGTTTTATAGTTATATATAATTTTTAAGGTGCATGCCAAGCCCCTCTCAGCAATTTTTAAGATAAAGTGTAGCAGATTTTTTTCACTTTTGATTGAGGCCTGTGTTCTCTGTTAGCTTGGTTCAGAAAATAGTAAATACATTCTGTCATAGTCTGGGGACCGTTGTGTGTAAGTGACAGTTTTACTTTGCAAACGGTTCACAAACTCGTTATGATGCTTTTCAGAGCAATGATCCAGAGAGAGCTCATGGTGTTACTAGGACTTGCTCTGCTGCATACCAAGCTTCAGCAGCTTTGACAAGCTTTAATTAAGGTTTGTCCCAGGTTCTGTTGCACTGGAACATTGGTCTCTTGCTGGTTGTAAACATTCCTTCACATGGAACTTTTAATGTACAATGTCAGGTTTGTTATAGAAACCAAAGCAGCACAGTTTCAATAGAAAAAGCACACTACAAGAATTTTAAAGAGTGAAGTGTCTCAGTGAACTAAGTTTTGTTTTCTTTCCATCAGGAGGCACGAGAACAAAAAGAAGATGATGACCTTAAACGAGCTACTGAATTAAGTCTACAAGGTAAAATTTATTTAACAGCTTCTAAAATGCTGCTTCTTAGGGGAAATAGCTGTGTGTGAATGCAGCTCTAAGCATCGGAAAGGCAGCTGGGATTTCATGCCCTTTTTTGTGTTTGGTTGTACTTGGCTCAGTTCTTTTCAGTTTTGTTTCTTTCAGTTATGGAAGTAAATGCCAGCAAAAATTCTTCGTGTGAAAATGGCAGTTGTTTTTCGTTCCTAAGTTCAATTTTTTATAAATATTTTATACACAGATATTTGGATCTTTATATTCTGTGTTCCCAAAAAGTCAGCTCTCTATAGCTGCAGAATACCGTTTAGGGCAAATCCATTCCCAAAGCCCTGGGTTGTCTTATTTCTGTAGTTTTGGATTAACATTTTAATATATTTAAATGTAACAGATTTTCCTAGGAGAATGGGAAATGCTTTATTTCTAATAAGAACACAGAGGTCAATAATCCACAGCAAGATGTAGCACTGAAGAGCACTCAACGTGGGCGGGTACACTGCCTGTCCGTTCTAAACCAAAGTAGCACTGTAAGCCCCGTGGTTGCAGCAGTTGTGAGGGTGAAATACAGGAGTGTTACTTAAAATTCGCTTTTAAGCGTGCCTAGGTTCCTTAAGAAGTCCTCTCTTGATTATTACTGAAGAGGCATCGGTCTGCTCTTTAACAAGAGTTATGCATCATAATACACATAGGGGCGAGGAGTCCTGTGGCACCTTACAGACTAACCGAAGTGTTGGAGCATAAGCTTTCGTGGGCAAAGACCCACTTCGTCAGATGCATCTGATGAAGTGGGTCTTTGCCCACGAAAGCTTATGCTCCAACACTTCGGTTAGTCTGTAAGGTGCCACAGGACTCCTCACCGCTTTTACAGATTCAGACTAACACGGCTACCCCTCTGATACATAATACACATAATACCACATTGTAGAGATAAAGGTTCAGCCAGTCACTACCGTGTACTCTAACCAGTGTCCTGTGTCCGCAGGCTCTCTTTGCAGCCCACTGTTCACTCTTATCAGATATTGGGGGGGGGGTTGGCAAAGAAAGTTCCTTCTCCAGCCAGGCTTAAGGTCACTCTCCCTACAGCACTTCAAGTCCATAGCAGGCTGGCAGGGTCCAGCAGCAGAAATTTAGAATCCTCTTGATTTACAGTCACTTAATTTTGTTTGACATCCTGAGTATTGTCAAATGCCTTTCATATGCTGCCATGTCATTCGTAATTGGCACAGCATGTACCTGCTGAAAGGGAAGCTAGTAAGTTTTCACTATGAAGCTGCCATTCCCTTCTCGCATCTAGCCCGCTTAACGTGGTCCGTTGTCAGTGCACTGAAACCAAGCATCCTATGTCACTGTGCCTCCATGTGTGACACTTACCAGCCTGCATTTCCCTGGGACAGCATCGCCTACAATGCTCTGAACAAAGAGCATCATGAGACCTGGCAATAAAACATTCTCAGCTAAGAGGGTTCCACTGTGAAACACGTATGAAAGGATTAGTCTAATCCAGTGTCTGATGACTTTACAGAGCAAGTTGCATGAACCTTCCTTTTGGCAAGTATTTCCATCATAACTGGCATCATGACTGTTCTAAAAGACCAGGGAGCGGAGAAGAGCAGAGAACTCCAAGCAGGTTTCAACATGCAAATTTAAATCATCTGGGACAAGTTTAAGTGCTTCTGTAACAAGTACTGGGGAAAAAAGCTTTAGTTGCATAACTACAGAATCCTAGAAAATTAAGAACGGTGTGTATGGGAGCCCTTCCGCCTTGCACAGAAAGTGGTGTGCATTTTGTTCAGCCAAGCATTTTGAAAGTTCCTGCAGGGAGCAGCCCTTCTCATCATGTATAAACAATGAAAAGATGGATGCTGCCAGCAGGAGGTTGAGATGCCAGTTTTAATTGATAAATGTACTTGTGAATAGAGTTTATAGTTGAATTATAGAGAAATGCTTGTCACCATGGAAACTTCCCAGTCACTGAGCAAAATGGGTACAGTTCATTTAATGTGGATTTTGACCAGGGGCCATCAAAGCTTATGAAAAACACAGCTGTGGAGTCAAATGGACTTTGCAAAAAAGTTTGCCATGCAGCTTTACTGTTGCACTAACTGGTTTGCATCCTCTAACATAGACTGACTTTAAAAAAAAAAATGGTGAAAGGTTGGTATGTTACTTTTTATTCTGCCATCTGTAGTTCAGAGTCTATTACTGGACACTCATACACAGCATAAGTTACTGCTTTTTTTGGATGGATGGGATAGATGGAGAAGGGAGGAGAGGTAGTTTTTTGTAAAGTTTCAATGTCTCTTGCTTCCCTCAGAAGAGAGAATCTTTAGCTTTAGCATTTCCTTTGTGTTTGCTTATGGAGACAAATATACCCCAACATTCCGTATCTTCTTTGACATATACAGGAATGTAGACCGCAGTTTCTGATATGGCAACATTGTGTCTTTATGCCATTTAGAATTTAACAGCTCACTTCTGGACAGTGTTGGCTCTGACGAGGACTCTGGGACTGAGGATGTTCTCGACATGGAGTACTCAGAAGCTGAAGCCGAAGAGTTGAAAAGGAATGCTGAGGTGATGGTCCATTGTCTCAAGTGCCATATGGGGAACTAATGCTTCTTCATATGGTCAGCACTAGATATTATGGAGCAAATAATGGACTTTGTTAGAGGACCTTGTTAAGTAGCAGTCTCCCACTATCATTGGGAAGTGATGTATAGTTAGTCTCTTGCCTCTTAAGAGCATGTCCTACAGTGAGAAGAGCTGTCAAGACTACTCAGTTGCTGTGAGAAATCATATGCGTGGGGAGGAGGACAGAGAAAGAGAGTCATTTGACTCCTGGAAGCATTCTGCGGTGTGTCAAACAAGTACAAAAATGGGCTGCTTAATTAGCACACAGGGAAAAACAGCATTTCAGATGGTGGAGTGGTATGTGATCGTAACTGCTGTGGGTTTCTGGCTTCTGGAACATTAAAGGTCAGACGAGTTGTAGATGAGACCAGCATGGAATATAGCAACAGCATCTGCTGTCTGCCTATGCTATCTGAGCCCTGAGTGTCACTTATCTTTTTTGTAAGGAGAATGCTATATGGCCATCTAGAAAGGACAGAGTTAATGTTTTTTATAGGGAAGTCCTTTAAAGAAGTTTTACTTCCCTTCCAGTTGCTGTACCTTTATCTAGAGAGCTGTATTGTCATACCCCATCAATCCCCACAGTAGGGATGTGAAAGGGTACCTGTGTACACTGCTAACGGTTGAGCCTGGGCTCATTGGTTAACCTTCACAGTTACACACAGGCTCCCAGGACGAGTGGGAAGCTGCCTGCCCTCTCCTCCCCCCTGCGCTGCTGCCTCTATCAGAGGGCAGACGGGAGCCAGTGCATGTGGGGAGCCAACTGCCTTCCCTGTCCCCTCCTCTTTCCCCCTGGTGTGTAACTGTTACACACTTAATTAAATGCATTTTAACATCCCTCCCCCGCACATCACTTGGTCTGTCAGGCCAAGGAGGACCAGGAAATCTCTCTAAAGCTAGCCAGCATTACCTGTTCTTAATTGTCACTGCTGAGTTGATGAGAAGAACTTGCAGAAAGGGGAAAATAGCCCTCTCCTCTTATTTGGAAGCAAGAGCAGGGGAAGAGAGCATCTCTAGGCCACCAATCCAGTCTTTCTCTACTCATTTACCTCATTAGACAAATGGTTTTTTAATACTGCAAAAAGCAATGTAGTTCTCTGATTTTTTTTAACTTTGTGGTCTTATTGATGCCAGTGGAAAATGATCACTCAGAAATAGTTGGTCTAGACAATTGGCAGTGCAAAGCAAAATGGAGGACTAGGTATGTTACTGGTTTGGAATCAAAATAATGACTACATGGTTGCTGTTCCATTAGTAGATTGGTTAATGGAGGAAAACAAAACAAAACAAAAACCTACATGGAAATTCCCAATTTTAAAGAGACATTTTCCTTCGGGCCTGATCCCGTATGGGAGTTCCTATGTTCTTTGTTTATTTTTCTCCAACAGTTGAACTTTGTGTACAGAGTACCCGAAGCCAGAGTCTTTCTTCTGTAAGGCCTGTTGTTCTGAGCAAGGGGAATTAAGAGCATACTTCAAAGCAAATTATTGGATTGTATTTTCCAGGTAGGAGAGCTCCCGCATTCCTATCGTCTCATCAGCATTGTCAGCCATATTGGAAGCACATCCTCGTCAGGTGGGGAAATATAGTATTTTTCTCTCTCTCTGTTCTTGTGTAGGTTAAAGAAATGCAATTGAAAATGGTTGTAATAGTTTTTAAAGATGTAGAAAAGCAGCAATTTACTGATTTGTTTTGAACTATAGCATGAAAATAAATATGGCTTCTCTCTCTTTTTTTTAAAAGGCCATTATATTAGTGATGTCTATGATATCAAAAAACAGTCCTGGTTCACCTACAACGACCTCGAAGTGTCTAGAACTCTAGAGGCTTCCGTGCAGTGTGATAGAGACCGAAGTGGCTATATCTTCTTTTACATGCACAAGTAAGAGAATCTCAGCAGTCATGAAGTTCTGTGCCTCCCTCCCTACCATCCTCTTCAGTGGAGCTGCCAAAGCTAATATTGTCAGTGCAGCTTAATTTTGATTGCTAGTGCTGCATATGATTTTGACCAGCATTGGAGCTTCCTCTGAAAATTCAGTGGCGCAGAATTATCCTTTGCTATTACAGAATAGTTCAGACACAACAAATCCTGTATGTTGGCAGGACGTTAGAGTAAATGACCCTTGCGGTCCCGTCTAACCTTGTGATTCTGTTTGTTTGTTGTTATGCGATGAGAGCTGAGTTAAAGGCATGTTTAAAGAGGATTTTGAGTATCTCAGCTAAGCATTAGTCCTTAATATACGTTTTCCTCTGGTATATAGTCCAGTATCTGTAAATTCTCATATTCCCCGAAACCCTTTTATTAGCATTAATTTATTTTATGTTGGCTGTCCTCTTCCCTGCAAGACTTAACATGCTCTTAGATTTGCTATAATGTGTTGTAGGGTTGTACTGCAGCTTCCAGTTGGTTCTGAATGGTTTCAGAGTTCCAGGAGCCCTGCTTAGAGATCTGTGTGGAAATGTAATTCTTTAGGTTTCACTAGTAGGGTCTATAGTTCTGAAATTTCCAAGGCTTAAGTGAAACCACTTATTCCCTATATGTCATTCTCCCTTTCCTCAGGGCTATCTTCCTCTTGTACAGCAGGTGTGTGTTCATTGATTTCATAATCATCCTTCCGGTATTTTCTAGGGAAATCTTCGATGAGTTACTAGAAACTGAGAAGAACACACAGCCACTTAGTATGGAAGTGGGGCGGTCTGTTCGTCAGCCTCTGTGAAGAGCAAATCCCTTGTTTCTTCTGAGCCTGGAACATTCGGACCTTGTGCCACACATGCAGGAGTAGCAAACGAGACAAAAAAGTAAGGCATGTGGGATGTTTAACTTGCAGAACCACACCTGCAAACCTTGGGCCTGAACCACACTTGTGAACCTTTGGCACCCTCCTGCAGTGAGATTTGTATTGTTCCAGACATATTTTTGTCATCATGGAACCTTAAAAGAGTTCCATCAAGCCACAAGATCACAGCTGCTCATAAACTGATGAAACAATAGTGCAAAGAGAGACTAGACTTTAAAAGTCCATTAACTATGGTATGTGAATGGGGAAGATTTACATATCACATGGCATTCTATTTTTTTCCACGAGCAATTAAAGCAATACAGCCTGCAACCTGGCATGTATCGTGTCAGTAATATTCACTGGAAACCTAGATCACAAGTACACTATTGCCAGTCTATCCCGCTAACAGGTGTGTCGACATCACTCAAGTTGACACGTTTTGACATTCATGATATTGTAAATGCCCTGTCATTTACACGCATTTCCAGGAAACAAACGATTGGTGCTGGGGAATGTATTTCATACCTTCTCTGTCATACTACACGGTTCGTTGTCTTTGGTTAGAAATGAGATTATATTTTTTCATTTAAAATTTATTCTTTCTGGCTGCATTTTCCTCATAGTGTCCTTGCGTACTGCAGTTGACATCTTTCTGTCAGTTTATCATCTTCTCGCTGACTTCACATCGCTTACAGCTGCCTTGTTTTGACTCTGACCAAAGCAGCTAGTGGGGTGGAAGGTAGGCTTTGGCCTCGCTGGCAGTAAAAGGAAATGAACTACAACTCTTTTCGCATCACACCTGGGAAAGAGAGCATTCTGGGCTTAACCCTTCAGGGTTTGCAGGCATCAGTGTTTGTGTCTGTCCTCCTCAAGTGGAAAGTCTGAAAAATGCATTTAGCACTTAGATTGCTATTATGCCATTCCATAATGTCACGTTTTTCCTGCACATCCCAGAACTCACAGAGACAGATGTTTTTATACGATCTGTGGGTTTTTTAGGCATATTGGCTGCTCAGATGGAATAAACTGAATCAGTTGAGAAGCTTTTGAAAACCCGTATAGAGTGTTAAAATAAGATATTACAGGGCAGAACTGTTACATTTTATTGTCCTAATTGTACTTGGTAACATGATGCTCATTTTATCGCTGACTTTGGCAAAAATATCCAGTGATTTAATTTTTATTAGAACCTTCAAACAATCTTTTATTTAATATGGGCAAATATTTCCTTAATTGGTATTTACTTTTATTGCAAAGAAATTGTTGCTAATCATTGGACCAGTTACTCTTCTTTTGTCCCTTCTTTGGATTTTGCAATTTGAATAATTGGTTACAAATAGTGCAAATATATTTGTTTTTAAACTACCATTAGGAGTTCCTCAGGAATAAACCATCCAGAGCTTTTACAAACCATTGGTGTAGGCAAAATAATTCCTCCGCAGATCTTGCAGAGTTAAGGCCGATCTTCTGGTCTGTGTAGTAGCGAGTCTAAATGAGTTTTGTTACAACTTGGATAATATTGTATTGGTTGTGTTGGTCTCATCGTAAATAACCTAAGCATTAAACTTCTGTCACAAACAGGATAAAGCTTTTACCTCGTAAGGTACAGCACCAGTAGTACATGACATGTTAATTTATTATAAATCGGTATGATTTTGTACTGTTAACCGTGAATATGTTAATGGAATGTGTGGGGGGGAATTTAATATAGGAGTTTTCTTTTACAGAGTAGGGCACATACCTGTGAAAATGTGGCCAAGATCTTTTCCATCATTAAAACAAAGCTTCCTTCCTCATTTTAACCAGCATCTCCATTTTCCCTGCATGCTGAGAGCAGCATACATGGCGCTTTACTTAACAGCAAGTTAGCACTGCTGATTGCTTGGTTGGGAGCTGATTATCATTTGGAGGCACAGCACTCCAAATCAGTTTGTTTGTAATAAAATCTAAGGTTGCCTAGTTTTACTTGAGTATCCTAATTTCTGTTTAAACCCTGTTTTGGCATAGACCCAGAGTTGAGAGCTGATGCTTGAGACCAGATTTCATGGTCCCTCTAGTGAAAACCAGGTTCTTAGCATAGCTAGTAACAACTCGTGAACATGTGGCTTCCATTTTTTGGCATATGACTGCTTGAGTGGCCCTAGGAGCCTTTTCACACACAGAGCAGGTTGTCAGCTCAACACTCTGCACCCCCATGTCCTGTCTACAATGGATTCTCTCTCCGCTCCAGGGTGGCAATCGGGAAGGAAGTATGCAACTTGTCAAGGGATGTACGTATAAATTTATACGTTGGGGGGTTGCACAAGATGGCTACTTCATTCAGAATCTGGCAGGGTGGGGGGGAAATATGGGTTCCCAGCATTCTGTTTCATACCTAATGAACTTTTACATTTCATACTACTTGCATTGTTGCAATAACTCTGAAATTCAGTAGAGCTTAGCCCTGAGGGACCTTTATAACCACCTGGGATTAAATGTAGGACAGACAAAAACCAAATAACCCAGCACATACAAGAGAGTTTAGCATCAGATAGTTTGGAGAGGAAATAATTTAAGTAGCCTACAAACCCTTAAAGCCTTTACTAGAGTGGCAGTGTTCATAGTATTGGAGCCTGTTAAAGAGAATGGGGCTTTCTGGGAGAGGGTGGAAGGCGGATGGTATGGATTATGTCTCTTACTAATTAAAGAGGGTTCCATGGAGTGCATATGATAAAACTCTTCAGCATTTCCTGAAATATTCAGTCATCCGTTTCAAAAGAACCCGAGAGCCAGTTTAGTTTGGTCTGAGCGTGCCTCAGAGTATAAGAAAGAAAACACCAATGCCATTCTTCCTTTGTCTCCCACTCCCCATCAGATGTCTGCTCTAACTTGTTCTTGGTTTAGTCCTTCACTGTATTTGACTACTTTTTATGGTAAATGTGTAAGTGTTTATGTAAATGAACTGGAATTTTTGTCCAAGATACTGCACTGTGTGTGTGTCCAAGTCCATAGAGAGGACTGTTGTGCTGGGATGTGCAAAAGAACTTACAAAAAAACTCCAACAGGTACTAGCTTCTTAATTAAAGCTGCAGTCTGATGTGAGGACTTAATAATTGGTAGGAGGAGAGCATTTTGATTTGTCCAACCGTGGCTGATTGCCTTCCCAGACATGTGTCCATCATGGTGTAGATGGCATGATTGATGTGGACTCTACTTCCTTTTCTGTGTGTGCTGTCTCATGTCCTGGAAGGGTTAACAGATGCTGTCTGCACTGTAGCTGAAGGGAGAAGCAGTTGATTATCCAGTGTTAACATTTTATTGAAACTCACAAAAGCTTTTAGATGCTCGTGAGGCATTCTTTTCTTGAGGAGCTTGAGGGGAAAGCTGTGTGTGGCTGGGAAGAACTAACTGGGTCACTTTGTAACTGATCTAATCTAGATTGTAATCGACTGCCAAAGAGAGAGACTAAAAAGGGGAGTATGTACCCCTTGCACTCTGCTTTCAGTATTCCCTGTCCCCCCAGAGATATTGTGTGCCTCCTGACAACATAATTATTCTTTAAAACCTAAGGGTGTATGTGTGAGCGGGGAGGGGGGGATTCCCAAGTGTGTGTGTTTGAGAGCAGTCAGGGTGGATGCCATATGACTGGGTTACTTTCTGCATCAAGTGACTTGATTCTGTACACAGCTGATGTGGAGCAGCACTTTCTGTGTTTTAGCAGATCTGTTCCTCTGTATTCTTTACAGTTTTGCTCTTGTTTTTTTCCTTTTTAAAATGTGTAGATAGAATTTTGTGAAATTAAAAATTCTTTATTAACCCTCTGATGGGTTTGGATCTTATTTCCACAAAGATGGCGTTTTCTGTAGACTTCGGGAGATGTGTTTACCGGAGCATTTGACCCTGCTCTGCATACATTGGGGCCTGTACCGTACCATTAGTGAAGAAGAAAATCATTTGGACTGTAGAAGAGCACAGTTCTGGTCCATTGCTCAGTCACTTGGTTGTGTGCTTTTTGTAGTGACCGTAAGTGCTAGTGAAAAGCCACTGCTGGTGCTCGCTGCTGCACAGAGACTAGTGCGTGTAGGCTCTTCTTATGCCTCCAGGTGAGATGGGCCTTTATTTTCAGTTGTAAGCTTCTTTGAACTAGAGCATCTGGACTGTGCAGCTCCAAGCTCTTTCAGGGTACGTCCACACAGCGGTGCCATTTCGGAGTAACATCTATTATCCCGAAATAGCGTTGTGCGTGTCTTAACAGCACGCCCGTTATTTTGAAATACATTTAAATATTGGATGTCTTAACTGGCTTCCTGTAAGAGGAAGACGCCAGAACAGCACTCTGTTTCACAATTTGGCGCTGTGTAGACAGCGCCAAATTTCGAAATAGGCTCTCTTGAAATAAGCTACGCAAATTGCATCGCTCAAATTGCGTAGCTCATTTTGAGCTATGCACGACTGTGTAGACCTACCTTCATTGGTTAGCAAGGATCCCTGTTGCTCCAGTACTTTACCCCTTCACTGGCCCTTCTCTCATGGCACTTCCATAAAGCCACAGCTCTGCCCCTGCACTCAGATGTTTACCACCAAGTGGGGCTTTCTAGTGAAGTTGTTTGCATTTTCCCTTGGAGACCAAAGTGAAAACCCAAATTGAAGTCACAGGGGAAATTTTGTTTTCACATCTCAGTACGGAGTGAGTGGGAATCGTACTAAGAACACACACAAATATTTGTGTGTCTGATACAACTAGCAATGCCTGCTGTAGCAGACAGGCCCTGCGTCCCTAGTGCGCTCAGCCTTTCCAGACCACTGTATCCCTTTCAGGAATCTGATTTGTCTTGTGTTCTCCCAAATTTTACCTCACTTAAAAATGACTTGCTTGCCCAATCAGACATAAAATTCCAGTGTGTCACATAGGATGTGATCAGAGGCAGCAGCACAGGGTGGGAGGGGTAGCTCCACCAAAGTCGGTGCCTGAACATTGGCTCCTGCCTGCCTCCTGCTTCATCTGGGGGAGGCAGCTCCAAGGAAGCCAGCATACACAGAGGGCTGTCTTAAAAGCCTGCTCCCTGTGTGTGCCGGCTCCCGCCTGCCCCCCCTGCACTGGTGCCTCTGTGGTAGGTAGTGGGGGGGGGGGTGGCTCCATGGGAGCTGGCTTAAACACCAGCTCCCCATGTGTATTGGCTTCTCCCTGCCCTCTGCCTGTGATGCAGATTATTACTGAACAATTGCTGACTTGCTCATTTTGTCTTTGACGTGTTAATTTGCACTGACTTGTCTTGTGCTTTTTATATCAACAGCTCGTTGAGTTGATATACCCTCTGCCCAGCCCCCAGCACACCCGAACCCCTGGTTCTGCCCTAGAAGATATTACCTGCCTCAGTTAGAGCTAATGTGCAGACTGACTCAATTGTCACCCCTTTCTCCCACAAAGCCTGCCCTGCCGGTTTGTATAGCACCTAGCACAAAGGGGCCCCAATCCCAATCGGGCCCTGGAGGTGACACAGTAATACAGGTAGGACAAACAGGGCCACGGTCATTGAAGTGCACGCTCTGCTTCAGTACTGTGTGGTGTGTGGGTTTTTAAATGTCAGTCCCTGCTGTGGCTGAAATCTTTACCTCCAGCACCACAAATATTTGCACAAGTCTTTTCATGAAAACTGAACGGAGGCTGCAGCAGGCGGCTGAATATGAGTGAAAATGTAAACAGCTTTGCAAAGATCCAACCTCTCTACAGGTGGAAGATCGCACCAATGCCACTTAGCCACATGCTGTTTGGCACCTCAAATCCAGCGTCCCCACTTTACGGCTGGGATATGCCATGCCCCCTCCCCCCCTTCCCGGCAGTGCTGTGCAGCAGGTCAGGGGTGTTACTGGGATTCTGATTCCCACCTCTGCTCCCGTTCTGGCCTTGATGGTGCTGTCCCTGCACAGTCCTGGCTGGAGGTTGGAGAAGAGTCAAAAGAAGCCTGAGGTTGAGGGGGCTGAGCTACTTGGAGCCTGGTGAACAGTCGCCAGGCCTTTGTGCTGTCACGCTACTTGGCTTAAGGCAAGATCCCATGCACAAATTGCAGCTGTCAAACCAACCGGACCCAGCTGGGAGCTTGGCCAAAATAGGTACCTTCCTGCTGGAGATGAGTGTTTTCCCTGCTCAGAAAGTCTCCAGCGGGAGGAATGGTTTTGGCTGCTTCACTGCACTGGTGCAAGGGCAGGCACGCAGCCCTGTTCTCAGAATTAGCTTTAATTTTACTTAATAAAAATACTCAACCGCCTACATTCCGGGTTGCTGCTGCGGCTCTGCCTTAGAAGAGCCCCTTTTCCTTCTTGAGCGCCTGCTGCTTCCAGCGGGGCAGTGCCGCAAAGGCGTTCTGGGCCATGCCAAAGACAGCGCTGAAATCCTGACCGCACAGGTACTCCTGCGGGAGGCAAGGGGCGAGGCTGAGCCGGTGGCCCTGCACCGCACCACCCTGCTGAGTCACAGCCCCCGGGCAGGGGCCTTGCCAAGCTGTTTGGCACCTCTGGGGGCTTCCCGCTGCCATGCTGGGCAGCGCTCTGGGCTAGCCCCCCGCCGAGGGCACTGGGTCCGAGGGAGCAGTGGATTCTGCTAGACCGTGGCAGATTTCCAGGAGCTGGGCAGGGGGCTGGAGTTCCGCCCCTTCCATTTCTAGGGAAGCCCCTCGCCCCGGCCTCCATGTTGATGGTGTAGAACTGAGCACAGCTCCATGCTGGTGGGACGCTGCTCCTGCCCCTCCCAGCCCCCAGGCCCCTCAGTGCCTGCAGCAGCTGAGGTATCCTCACCTGCCCCCCTCCCACCTTCCCCGGGCTCATTTCAGCAGGGGTTGGCACAGAGCTCCAGGGCCCAGGGGAGGCCCGCAAGAGGCAGGCTGGGGGCTGGGGGTACAAGGCGATCTTTCCTCCTGTTCAGACTCCGGGGGCGGGTGCTTCATGCTGGTATAATTCTCTGGACCAGCTAATGCCGCTGGGCCCAGCAGGGGGCAAAACGGCAGAGGAGCTGTCCTGGGTGGGGTCCCCCCTTTTGCTTCTCTCCGTGCAGGGCCGGCTCCCTTGGCTGGGCCTTGGCTCTGGGGGCCTGAGTAACATGTAGTGCACCCAGCATTCAACCCACGCTGGACTGCGACTGGCCCCAAATAAGTAATACTGACCCTTGGCTAAGCAGCCTCTCTCCTCCATACCCCGTTTGGGGCAGGGACGTGACAGCCCCAGAGCCCCTAGAACAATCCTCACCCTTAAACTGGCACTTCCGTATGAAGGGCCTTGCTCCCCCGTGTATGGCCCCTGGACACCGAGCTGGGGGTGCCACCAGCGGAGACTTGCGCTTAGCGGGATGCTGTGGAGCGGCTCTTGCCTCCCATGGGGCCCAGGGAAATGCTTCTAATCTCACTGGGGTCGGGTCAGCCCCTACAAGCCCCCTGGCCCTGCAGGCCAGGCCTAGCTCCTGCTCTTGCATGGGGCTGCACCCGCTTTGAATGCCACCCGCTCTGCCTGTGTGGCAAACACCCCACTACGCGGGGGGGGGAGGGGATTGAGCAGAATGCAGTGAAAGAAACATGGCCCTGCTGCTCACCTCCTTCCTGCTAGGGTCCACTCCCTCTGGCAGCTCCTCCGGGGTCTTGTTCACCAGCACCTCCAGGGGGAAGGTCTGGAAGCTCACCTGGCTCAAGCTGGTCTTGGCAGTGAACACTTCCTGGTTTGTGATTTCCTGGGTGGGGGAGAGTCGCTCAAAGCCATCGCTGGGAGCTCGACAAAGCCCCCAGCCTCTTGCATTCACCCTGGGCCTTGGCTAATGTGCATCTCGTTGCCCTTTGTCCTCCCTGCGGCTGCTTGGACCTCCCATCGGGCCGCACCCCTCAGGGCCTGGCATGGCCCCCGGCAGGACGGGGGAAGGTTTCTGCGTGGGGCCATGCCTCAGTTGGACTACAAGCCCCGTGGGGTGGAACGGGATGTTCCCCAGCTGTGATCAAACCATAAACCAGGTAGTGATTCCTGTCCGAGCTGGGTCCCAGGTAGCGTAGGAGGGAGAAGCCTGGGAGCGTTTGTCTCCTGCAATAGCCAGGAGCAGCAGGCATGTATAGCATCCCAGCAGCCCCCATGTCTCCCCCGCCTGCCCCCTCGCTCGCACATGCTGCTGCCTCGCGCCTGGGCTGTCTTCCCCAAAACACTCACAGTCGCTAGCTGGTTGAACTTGCTGTTGTCTCCCAGCTCGGCTTTCAGCTCCTCATAGGATTTCCTGTCCTGCGGGAGAGAAGCGCGGTCTCAGCCATGAGGGCTCAGGGGCAGGCAGGTGGGGACGGCAGAGCTGGCTGGGTTTGGAGCGGGAGCACTGGGCCAGAACCGCTCTGTCACCGGGTCTGTAATGGCCCTGGCTGCGCTGTGCTCCCCCTCCGCCCAGCCCTGGGCCTTCCCTTTCCCAGCACTTCTGCATGTACCGCGCAGAGGGGGGTGGCCAGGGATCAGGGAGAGACGTGGCCGAATGGCGCAAACCCACCCCAGGGACCTGCTGGGGAGCAACGTTTGCTGTGGCTGGGGATGTGAGTGTCTCAGTGAACAGCACCCGCTGCCCCGTGGGCGGGAGGGCGGGACTGGGGCTGCGTTAAGCGATGGCCATAGGGTGTAACTGTCTCGGGCAGTTGGCAAAGGAAGATGGGGCCGGCTCGCTGGTTCCTGGGGAGTGGGCGTCTGCACCCAGGAGCCACGTCCCCGCCCCTCGCTGGCGCCTCTGGAGGCCAAGAACTGCACGGTCCCAGCCTGATCTCCCAGCCCAAACACGCCCTGGAGCCGCCTCCCCAGCTGGCCAGGCCGTGAGGGCAGCAAGCAGGGCTGCGTGTCTCCCGCTTGTCAGCATGCAGCCCGTTCGCCCTGAAGGGGGACGTAGTGTTCGGGCCCTGCCTGCCCCCTTGGCTCCAGGGCCCCCCCGCCCGGGGCCACTCACGCTCCACTTCAGGGGGTCCCACGCCAGGAACCAGCCGGTGAAAGTGGGGGGCTCATAGCCTTGTTTCACCACGATTATGGGGGTGTTGGGGTCGCGCCCGCTGGGGTGAGTTCTCAGGTACTCCTGTGCCATCTCCGCCGCCTCCTTCTTCTCCGTCGCATTGGCCTGCTCCCCGATCCAGAAGAACACCTGGGCGAGAAACAGCCTGTTCCGTGCCAGGGCCAGCCAGCTCCCCCTAGGGGTGCTAAATCTCCTCGGCCGCTACCGGGGAGCCCCCAACGCGCCCCAGGCTGGGCCTGCTGGGCTCCTGTTCCCCCATACCTGGTCTCTTCCAAGGGAGGATGGACGGAGAGACCTGGGGCTGAAAGCAGGGAGCCGGGGGTCAGGAATTCTCGGCTGCAGGCTCCCCTGGGACCGTGGGCAGCCAATGAGGCCTGGCGGAGCGTGCGAGGGGTAGGGAGATCCCCGGTTCTAACCCTGCCTGAGCCGTTGTGGGGGAGAGTGGCCCCTTGGCTCTCTCGTCTGTGTGGGGTGGGTCACGCTCCCTCTCCGGGGGGGTTGGGGGTGGTGGTGAAGGCTCCCCTTGTGGCACACAGCCCGGAAGACCGCTGCCCGTCTCAGGAACAACAGGTGCCCACCCCACCCCCTTCCAGCCCCCCCACCTGATCCCAGGTGTCCAGCAGGAAGACATCGTCCTCCTCCAGATCGTCCTGGTTAAAATTGGTGATCTCCGTGGCAACAAAGGTGCCCGTCTGATTGGAGCATTCGAAGAGGCGGGGCGTAATTGACAAGATCTCCTCCTGCAGCCTGTGGACAAAGGGGGTGGGGGGGTCAGGTCCCAGGGAACCCGGCCCGGTCATGGGGCGCCCGTGCGACACCAGCTGGATTCAGGCTTCAGCTGCGTCTGCCCTGGAAAACAGAGCTGGCCCGCAGGACCCTCAGGGCCAACGAGAGCAGGGGAACCGCCAGGGGCTAGCACCAAAGGGTGGCCCAGGGGTGTGCTCAGATGGCGGAATATTCGGCTCTAGCCATGATCCCATTTCCTCTGGCTCACGGTCCGACCCCCTGGGGTTTCGGAGGGGCGACAGCCGCGCACTGCCCACAACGATGACCTGGCCGTGCCCTGATGTCCCGCCCCGCGGCCCTGTCTACGCCCAGCACACGTCAGGGCCACGCCCCTGGGACCGGCCGGGGACCTGCAGACAGGTGGCATCTCGCGTTCCTGAGGATACAACCCTCAGTGGGCGGGCAGCCATGCTACCACTCTGGGGCGGGCACGGCCACCACCGGGCCTGGCCACTGCTGCTCCAGTCACCCGGGCTGCCTGCTCTGCACCACGCAGGGGCTCAGTCAGGGGGTGGCCTTTGGGCGAGCTGTCTCGCCGGCCTGTGCCTCAGTTTCCCCTGCCTGTGGCATGGGGTGGCGGCGCCACCCTCCTTAGGGAAGCAGGCCGGGATCTGCTGATGGGAAGGGCTAGGTCCGACCTCAGGGCTCCTCTGTGTTCTCCAAGCAGCTTGAACGGTCCCCCCCCCCCCCAGCCAGAGCGCCCTCCCCCCCAGCCCCCGAGCACCATGCGTGTGTGGCTCCTGCCACTGGCTGGCTGCCTGGGACGTGGCTTCATGCGCCGTGTTCTCTGCCCGACCGGGGCCTTACCGCTTGCTGCTGGCGTACGGGGATTTCCCTCCCAGTGCCAGCCAGAACGGGGCCGGCTCCTGGCCTTCAGCGATCACCAGCTTTTCCGTTTTGGCAATGAGGTCGGCCACACTCTTGGCCATCTCCCGCTCATCCCCGCTGCAGCCCTGCGGGCAACCGGAGCAGGCTTGGTCAGGGCTCCCGGCAGGGTCCCCCGGGCCTCCCGCCACCGGCTCAGCAAGAGGCCTGGGGGACCCTACAACAAAGGGGCTCCAGCCCCCCCAGGCCAGGAGAATACTTTGCCCCAGGACTCTCGCGGCAGGCTCTGGCGCCCGCTCGCCCCATGCTCAGTCCGTGCGCCAAGCGCCATACTCACCTTCCCGTACCAGAGGTAGCAGCAGGCCTGCGTCTTCAGCACGAAGACGTCGTTGGAGTTGAGGGAGGAGGCGCGTGGCTGCACCTCGAAGGCCTTGGTGTTGGAGGCGTTGGCGCCGTGCACGTGGAAGAGGCGGGTGGGCGGCGCCGGCTCCGTGCTGCCCTCCCGCGAGGTGCCGCCCTGGGGAGTGGCGGGGTGGAGGGAGAAGACGTCAAACTGGCCTCCAGCCTCGGGGAACGGGGCCCTCAGCAGCACGGACACAAGGCTGGGAGCCCCTTCACCAGCTTTAGCAGCCTGGAGGGGCCCACCCCGGCTCCGGCCCCAGGCAGCTGCTTGCCGATGTCACCCAGCCCTTGGTGGGAAGGTTTTCAAAGCAGAGCCCTGGACATCAGTAACCAGGCCACCTGCTCGGCCAGCGCCCAAGGCTGGGAGTGTGACGCGCCTCCGCCCCAAGCGAGCGGCGTCGCCCCGTACCTCAGTTTCCCCTGTGGCGGAAAGGGGGTAACACCGCTTGTGTCCCCTCAGGGTTCCATGGCTGGCAGGGAGCTGAGCTGTCTCCCAGCGGCGCGGCTGTTGCAGGCAGGGGGGTGGTGCCCAGTGCTGCACAGCACCCGCCGCAGAACCAGTCCTATCTGCTACTGGCCCAAGCTTGGCCAGCCCAGGGATGTCGGGGGGCCCAGGGTCTCCCTGCTCAAGGCTCCTTAACTCCCCACCAGCCGGCTGGGAGCAGGTCTAGTGGCTGGCCACGCACATGAACATGTGTTGCAGCCAATGTTCCTTCTGATTGTTTCCATCCATGTGCAGAATCAATTGTGTTCTGCGCACCGAGACAAGGGCAGGTGTGCACCACCAGTAGCAACACACGCTGCCGGCAGTGGGCGCTCTGCTAATCAACCGGCCGGCACCTGAATCTCCCCTGGGTGGTCGCACAAGCACTCAGCTCCCAGGGAACGCTGGGGACAGGCTCTTGCCCGTGGGCCCTGGGCTGGCACTGGGGGAGTGGCAGATGGGGTGACGGGGGCAGAGACATCCCCCCAGGCCGGGCACTCACCGCGTACACCACCATCTTCCCCTTGAAGATGGCCAAGAAGTGCGCGGGTTCCTTGCCCATGGGCACCCGCACCTGCACGGCTGCGTTGTTGTACTTCTGGTCCAGGGCGACGGCCTGGTAGGCCGAGGCAGCGATCTCATCCCGGCTGGCGTGCCGGCCCTAGGGAGCAGGAGGGACGGAGGGGAGGGGCTCAGAGCGGAGCGGCAGGGTCCCCAGCCCCCCGTCACTGCAGCAGCCCCGGGCACGGGGCCCTCCAACCACCCAGCACTGGGTGAGGCGCATCGAGTGCAGGAAGCCAGCCCTGCCGAGAGTCAGGCTGGCCCCTCACCAGGCCTCAGTTTCCCCATCTGAGATAGACTAGCGAAGACAAGGCCCCGCCCCTCAGTGAGCGAATTCGTGGGCGGGTTAGCATATGAGTGGCACGTGCAAACCCCTGCCCAGCGTGGCCACTGGCTAGCACTAACTCTGAGGGCACAAAGCATTGTGGGTAGGGGGACCCTGGTGTGCAGTGACCTCACCCCCACGCCCAGCCCCAGCTCTGGGGTGCTGCACAGTGACTGGCGGGTGCCCCACGGGGAGCGGCTGGCCCCGTGCGTGTGGGCTCTGGCCTCATGGTTACAAACGTGGGAACCAGGAGATGTTAGATGAGTCTGAAATGGGGCAAATTCAGAGCTAAACCCAGCACGCGTGTGGCCTGTGGAACTCCCTGCCACATGATGCAGCTGCAGCCAAGGGACTGGGCATACTGTGGGGGACAAGAACATGCCGGGGGAGCCCGGTCAGGGATCCAGGGTAGGGGGCAGAGATCATCCCATGCCTGCTGTCTCTGGCCCTGCTGGAGCTGGGGGCTTGGCCGGCCTGGGGCTCACGCACCTGCCACATGTAGATGATGTAGTGCAGCTTGTTGCTGACCAGGTACGTGTAGAGGATGAGATAACAGTCGCCGCCGTAGAAATGGCCCAACCAGCGCTTCTCCACCGGCACCAGCTCCAAGTCCTCCACGCGCCAGACCTGCCGGGAGCAGGGGGTGAGCCGGGCAGGCCCTGGGCAGCACTGGGCTGGGCGCTGGGGGGGCAGAATCCAAGGGCTGGGGCATCGGGGGCTGCTGGCACCTGGGATCCAGGGGCCGACTTCTCCGTCTCTGTGTGGCGCCTGGAGGATGGGCCGGGGGCCGCTCCGTGTGGCCCTGCTTGGTGCCAGCCAGGCCTGAGGCGACGGGCAGCCCTGCCCTGGGCTGGGGCCACCAACCCCCTGCCAACGGCACTGGCTCTGCTCAGCCGCACGCCAGCAGGTCTGCCTTGTGCCAGGCCCCCCCCCCAACATCTCAGCGTCAGCACCCGCCAGCCTGCCCTTTACCTCGACCACCCCGGAGCCGTCATCCACCATCTTGTGCTGCGCGGCCAGCTCGGGCTTGGCATGCATGGTGCTTGCGTCAAACTTGGTCTGCTCCACTTTGGCTGGGGGCAAGGCGGGCACTCAGGCTGGGGGCACCTGGCAGCCATTCCCCCTCCTCAGCCCCACCCCGGCATGGGACCGAGGACTGGCCTGGGCCACTCTGCTTCTGCCCGGCCCCCCAGCCCTTACCTGCTCTATCTGGACCCGGCTCTTACCCGCTGTGCCCGCCCCCGGCCCTTACCCGCTGTGCCCGTCCCCCGGCCCTTACCCGCTGTGCCCGTCCCCCCGGCCCTTACCCGCTGTGCCTGTCCCCCTGGCCCTTACCCGCTGTGCCCTCCCCTGACCTGTACCCGCTGTGCCTGCCCCCAGCCCGTACCCGCTGTGCCCGTCCCCCCGGCCCTTACCCGCTGTGCCCAGCCCCTGGCCCTTACCCGCTGTGCCCGTCCCCCTGGCCCTTACCCGCTGTGCCCGTCCCCCGGCCCTTACCCGCTGTGCCCAGCCCCCGGCCCTTACCCGCTGTGCCAAGGCCCCCCGGCCCTTACCCGCTGTGCCCGGCCCCCCGGACCTTACCCGCTGTGCCTGTCCCCCTGGCCCTTACCCGCTGTGCCCTCCCCCGGCCTGTACCCTCTGTGCCCTCCCCCGGCCCGTACCCTCTGTGCCCAGCCCCCGGCCCTTACCCGCTGTGCCAAGGCCCCCCGGCCCTTACCCGCTGTGCCCGGCCCCCCGGACCTTACCCGCTGTGCCTGTCCCCCTGGCCCTTACCCGCTGTGCCCTCCCCCGGCCTGTACCCGCTGTGCCCTCCCCCAGCCCGTACCCTCTGTGCCCAGCCCCCGGCCCTTACCCGCTGTGCCTGTCCCCCTGGCCCTTACCCGCTGTGCCCTCCCCCGGCCCGTACCCGCTGTGCCCAGCCCCCGGCCTGTACCCGCTGTGCCTGCCCTCCGGCCCTTACCCGCTGTGCCCGTCCCCCCGGCCTGTACCTGCTGTGCCCACCTCCCAGTCCTTACCAGCTGTGCCCTCCCCCGGCCCTTACCCGCTGTGCCGGCCCCCAGCCCTTACCCGCTGTGCCCTCCCCTGGCCCTTACCCGCTGTGCCCTCCCCCGGCCCTTACCCGCTGTGCCCGGCCCCCAGCCCTTACCCGCTGTGCCCTCCCCTGGCCCTTACCCGCTGTGCCCGGCCCCCAGCCCTTACCCTCTGTGCCCTCCCCTGGCCCTTACCCGCTGTGCCCGTCCCCCGGCCCTTACCCGCTGTGCCCGGCCCCCGGCCCGTACCCGCTGTGCCCTCCCCCGACCTGTACCCGCTGTGCCTGCCCCCAGCCCGTACCCACTGTGCCCGTCCCCCGGCCCTTACCCGCTGTGCCCGGCCCCCCGGACCTTACCCGCTGTGCCTGTCCCCCTGGCCCTTACCCGCTGTGCCCTCCCCCGGCCCGTACCCTCTGTGCCTGCCCCCGGCCCGTACCTGCTGTGCCTGCCCCCGGCCTGTACCCGCTGTGCCTGCCCCCGGCCTGTACCCGCTGTGCCCTCCCCCAGCCCGTACCCGCTGTGCCCAGCCCCTGGCCCTTACCCGCTGTGCCCAGCCCCTGGCCCTTACCCGCTGTGCCCTCCCCCGGCCCGTACCCGTTGTGCCCAGCCCCCGGCCTGTACCCGCTGTGCCTGCTCTCCGGCCCTTACCCGCTGTGCCCTCCCCCGGCCTGTACCTGCTGTGCCCAACTCCCAGTCCTTACCCGCTGTGCCCACCTCCCAGTCCTTACCCGCTGTGCCCTCCCCCGGCCCTTACCCGCTGTGCCCACCTCCCAGTCCTTACCCGCTGTGCCCAGCCCCTGGCCCTTACCCGCTGTGCCTGCCCCCGGCCCTTATCCGCTGTGCCCTTCCCTGACCCTTACCCACTTTGCCTCCCCCGACCCTTACCCGCTGTGCCCTCCCCCGGCCCTTATCCGCTGTGCCCGGCCCCCAGCCCTTACCCGCTGTGCCCTCCCCGGGCCCTTACCCGCTGTGCCCGGCCCCCAGCCCTTACCCGCTGTGCCCTCCCCTGGCCCTTACCCGCTGTGCCTGGCCCCTGGCCCTGACCTGCTGTGCTCATCCCCCGGCTCTTACCTGCTGTGCCCAGGCCCCCGGCTCTTACCTGCTGTGCCCGGCTCGTACCCGTTGTGCCTGGCCCCCGGCCTTTACCCGCTCTGCCCGCCCCCCAGCCCCGACCTGCTGTGCCTGGCCCCCAGCCCTTACCTGCTGTGCCCAGGTCCTTCAGCACTTACCCACTTTGCCCAGGGTGTGGGTCTTGCCTAGGCCACTGGTCTGGTTGCTGACGGTCCATTTCTGGAAGAGCTGCTTGAACATGGCCGACTCGGCACCGTCGTTCTCGGTCTGCACGCGGGTGCTGGTTGGATACTTCTTGGCTTTGATGAAGCCCTGCAAGAGGCAGGACACGGCGGGCGAGGGGGAGTCAAGGAAGCTCTGGGGAGGGGGGGCAGGGCGGGGGCACCAGGAAACCACCGCCATGCCCTGGGTGCGCCAGGCGCTCTGGCAGCTACATGGCTCCCAGCCGTCTCCTCGAGACCCCGGCAGATACAAAGCTCTGTGCGTGCGTGCGTGCGTGTGATCTGTGTGTGTGTTTATGTGCATGTGAGTGTGATATCTGTGTATATGTGTGTGCATGTGTGCGTGCGTGTGTGTGTGTAGGGGGCTGTGTACATGCATAGTGTGTGTGTGTGTGTGTGTAGAAGGCTGTGTGCATGTGTAGGTGTGTGTGTGTGTGTGTGTGTGTAGAAGGCTGTGTACATGTGTAGGGGTATGCATGTGTGTGTGTGTGTGTGTGTGTGTGTGTAGAAGGCTGTGTGCATGTGTAGGGGTGTGTGTGTGTGTGGTGTGTGTGTGTGTGTGTGTAGAAGGCTGTGTGCATGTGTAGGGGTGTGTGGCTCCGGCGTGGCTCCAGGGTGGCTCGGCTAAGAGACAGGCCATCACACAGGCCGTGGCAGCGGAGCGAGGAGAGCCGGAGCCCAGGGGCGGGGGCTCAGGGCCCCACCTGCTGCTGCGCCCCAATCGCCCAGGGCCGCCCCAGCCCGTGGGACTCCCCTTGGGGGCCTGCACCCTCCCTGAGGCTTCCCGGACAACCCACCGGCTGGGAGCCGGCCAGACCCTCAGGTTAATTCCCGCGGGGCTGCCGGACAGCGGGGCAGCAGGAGGTCACAGCGGGGAGCAGGCGGCCCCCCCCACCGGGTGCCTTGGGGCCAGGGTGAGAGGGGTGCAGGGGATCTCCCGCCCCCACCCCCACTCACCAGGGCTCTGCTCATGGCCTGCTGCTTCTCCTGTTTGTTGGAGCTCCTGCCCTTCCAGACGTAGATGGACAGGCCCCCGTGGTCGAGGATGTAGCAGTCCTGGGGGGGGGGAAGAGGACATGCTGGCACCCCCCTGCGCCACCAGCCTAGGGCCCTGAGCACACGCTGCACCGCCCCCTGGTGGCTCAGTGGGTCAGGCCCCCCCGCGCCCTGGGTCCCCTGCACCGGCTCAGCTGGGGTCGCCCGGGGCACGGGAGGTGGCTGACGGAGGCGAGAGGGGATGGAGATGCAGGCACCACTCTGGGCAGACACCGGCGTGCTGGAGAGGCCGGCCCGCAGGGAGCAGGCACGGAGTCAGCGAGGAGATGCCAGCGGGTGGGCGGGGGCAGCGGGGGGAGCTGAGATAAGGAATCTGCTGTGGAGTGTCCCTCGTGTCCGTCTGGGCGCCCAGCCCCGGGGAACTGGGGGAGTCAGCGGGAACCCCTGGGAGGTTCCTGGGGGGGGGGCACGTACCTCGTGCCGGAGCAGATCTTGGGTCAGCGGGCGGGTGGCCACCTCTTGGATCAACAGGTTCCCCTCCGCATCCGAGACACTGCAAGACACCAGCCCCAGCCCCCGCTCAGCCCCCGGAGCAGGGCATGCGGGGCTCTGGCCTGCGTCAGCCGCCTGGCCTGGGAGGCGGCGCTGTAATCTGCAATTCGGCCACTTGGAGGCGCCGCGTGTGAAACCCTGGTTACCTCTGACCTTTGCAGGGCCCAGCAGGCGGGCGTGGGCAGGCCGCAGAAGCGCGTGACACGGCGTCAGGAGTAAACCGGGCACGGGAGGGAAACCGCAAACCAAGACCTGCCCCGCCCAGAGCCCCAGAGGCGACCCCGCGCGGGGGACGGACTGGAGACAAGAGCCCACATGGCACAGAGACCCGGGCGAGGCGCCGGGCTCGCCAACCCGGAGAGCGGGATTCACTGGTAGATCCTGGAGCCTCTGTCAGGGGACCCTGGGCGGGTTGGCCGGGAGGCCATCAAGTGCCTGTGCCTCCCACCCACCCCCTGCTGCTCTGCCGCCTGCTGGCTGTGTGGGGTGGGGCAGGCAGAAGAGGGGGCGCTGATGCCGGGGTGTCCCCCTCCTGTTAGCCCTGCAGCCCCGCTCCACAGGGAGGTGGGGGAAGGGGGGCTCGCTGGCTGCTTTCAGGAGTGGCTCAGGGCCAGGGAAGGGTGAGCCTGCCTTAGCCCAGCTGTGCCACTGCCCCGGAGCTGCCTGAGGTTAAATGGTGCCCAGCTGGAGCGCACATCCCGAACCCCTGCCCCAGTCCTGAACCCCTCCTGCCCCACGAGCCTGCCCTGCACCCCAACCCTGGCCCCAGCCCCGAACCCAAACTCCCTCCCCGCACCCTGGACCCTCCTGCACCCCCTCAGGTCAGAGCCCCCTCCCCCACCCATTCCAAACCCCTTGGGCCAAGATCAGAGCCTGCGCCCCAACCTCCTGCCCCAGCCTGGTGCGGGGGGGGGGGAGGCTGGAGTGAGTGGGGCGGGGTCTCAGAAGGGGCGGGGCCTAGACAGGGTGCGGGAGGGGGCAGGATGGGGCCGTCTGGGGTTGAGGTGGCTCCTGGCTTGCGCTGAAGTTCCAAGGGGTTTTGTGCTTGAGCACGTCGGGGAGCCCTGCTGTAGCTGGGGAAGAGGCGGCTGAACGGCCCTGCCCCAGGCCCGCTGTCTGCCTCAGAGGCGCGCGGCTTGCGAAGGGGCCGGGTCCCACCAGGGCATCCCAGGGCGAGGGGAGAACGCCGGGCGTTTGACAGCAGCTCTGCCCTCGTGGGCGGGGCAGGGTGACTACAAAACGTGGAAACCTCAGGGCCAGGCTGGCTCCTGTCCCTCCCCAGTGAGATTTAACCCCCCCCCCCCCACCGGAGCTATTGACTTTAAAACTGACGTGGGAACCGACATCACCCGACCTGGCTCTGACTCTGCTCCATGCCTGTCCTGGCTGCCTCTGTAGGGGGAGTAGTTCATGATTCAAGCACCCGGGGGCACTAAAGAGCATGGGAAAGACACTAGGGAGACTGAGGCAAAGAAACTATGTTGCAATTAACTGTGGAACTCACTGCTGCAAGATGCTGCCATACAGCTTTGGGGGCTGGGTTGATGGCCCTGGAGGCTGAAGCCCTTGTTAGCCTCAGATAAGATGCAGTGGGGGCAGGCCAAGGGGTGGGAGAGTCCAGGGAAGGCCACACAAGCCCCAGTTGCGCAGGGGTCTCTTGCTGACAGCTTCCTTCCCCCACCCCGCCGAGTGCCACATGTGGGGGACTCACTGGTAGAGCTTGAGCGAGGTTTTCAGCGTCTGCTCCACCACGGCGTCGGGGATGGCGGCCTTGAGCTTCTTCCTTTCCCCCAGCACGTGGGTGAGGATCTTCATCAGCCCAGGGGAGGCGTCTTCATCCTCGCCGTCCACCACACCCACCTGGGTGCGCCCGCCCCGCTCCCGGTCCCGGATGTCCTTGGCCAGGTTCATGCCCTGCACCAGAACAGGCCACAGGGCCCACGCCACATGAGAGAACAACACGGGCACAGTGCAGGGGCTGCGGGTGGGGAGTGAGGGCAGGGGCAGGGCTGGGGGGAAGGGGCTGTGGGCCGGGACTGAGGGCAGGGGCAGGACTGGGGGGCAGGGGCTGAGGGCCGGGACTGAGGGGCATTGGCAAGGCTGGGGGGCAGGGGCTGTTGGTCAGGACCGAGGGGCATTGGCAGGATTGGGGGGCAGGGCTGGAGGGCAGGGGCTGTGGGTCAGGCGTGAGGGGCATTGGCAGGGCTGGGGGGGCAGGGTCAGGGCCTGTGGGCCGGGACTGAGGGGCACCGGCAGCGTTGCCATGGAGGGACGCCCCCCCCCCCTTGGGCAGGGCTGACATGGGGGACCAGCTCCCATTCCATGTAAAGGGCACGTGGGGGCAGCTTCCCCTTGTCCCATCCCAGCTTCTCCCATGCCACAGGGCTGTGTGGGACGGGATGGAGGTGGGGGGGCAGTGTGGCTCCCAGTAAGGTATCAGGGCTGAGCGGCCGCCCAGGCACCAGTAGCCGAGGCCCCGGGAGCTGCCACTCGGATCGCACATCCCCCCCCGGGTCTCGCTCAATCACCAGCCGGGCTGGGCAGCAGGCCCTGGCCATGGAGGCGGCCCAGCGCTGAGCCCCCGGGGGGAAGGGCTCTAGCCTCTCCCTGGCCCGCTACCTTCAGCCTCTCGGCGCGGCTGCTCTCGGGGCCGTTCCACTGTATGATGAGCTTGCCCAGGTCCAGCAGGAAAACGTCCCCCTTGTTGAAGCTGTCCCAGCTCATCTCCACCTGCCGGAGGAGGGCAGCACAAGGGGGTAAAGCACAGGGCTGGTGGCAGGACTCCGGGGTTCTCTCTCCCTGGGAGGGGAGTGAAAGGGAAATCCCCACCAGCAGTATAGGGCCTATGACACACAGCACTGCAATTCTGAGTCTGCCCCACAGAGGGCAGCATTGCACTTGCCCTGTCCCAGTGCCTAGCAGCTGCCATCAGGCTCACCATGATATGAGTTGGCCTCCGCTCTCCTGCTACACTGAATTTCATTGGCCTCTCTTGTGCTATCGCCACAGCATCCCCGCCCCATAAAAATGCAGCTGCCTCTGGGGTAGGGCCCAGGGCATGGCAGGCCCCCAACAGACGCAGCAGCGCTGTGCATGGATGGCCCAAAATGCAGCCACCTCTGGGGTGGGGCACAGATGCTAGTGACGCCCAGTGGCTCTGTGCAAACGTTTGGGACAGGAAGCGAAGGAGACCCTTGTGTACATGCTGCCCTGGCAAAGGGCCCCAGGAACTGGGTTTAAGCTGCAGGGGGGGGCCACGCATGGCCCTCCCCTCCCCCGCCGCTACCCACCTCTCCAGCCACCACGTTCTTCTTGCCCTTCACATGCAGCAACCGCTGGATGTTGTACGTGTTGGTCTCCACGTGTTTCATCCCCGAGGCGACGCCGCCCTTCTTATAGCTGAGGGGGGAGGCCGAGTCAGAGTGGGGAGCCTGGGGCCCACAGCCAGGCCCCCATTTGCAGACTCAGAGGGGTTGTGCTCCCCTGCCTCAGGAAGCAGGCCTTTCAGGGTCACTCTGTTTGGATGGTGTTCAGGGACCTGCCCCAGTTGCATGGGGGGTAGAACACAGATGCTCCCCTTCCCCTGCTCTAACCACTAGACTCTGCTGCCTTGCGATACGGGTAGCCAGTGCCAGAACTCCTGGCCCAGAGTGTCTCATTCCCTGGGGAAACTGAGTCCCTTAGTCCCTGGGAACCGAAACCTGCTGTTCTCCAGGACATCTGATCCGCAGAGGCCTCTGCTTACGGGGCAAGGGTGCCCCCGACCTGGCTTGGGAGGATGGGCCATGCCTCCGCCCTGCTGGCCCTGCTTTGTGGGGATTGCTCAGTGGCCCCCCCCTCTCATACCGCAGTGGCTAGTGGGCGGCTCCCTTTTTTCCTGGCTGGGCTCGGGCTCCAGCCAGGGCCCAGCCCCGCATCTGGGGCTTCAGTCCCGGCTGTGGCTGGAGGGGCCATGTCAGAGCTGCTGTTCCTGCACCGAGCCACAGCTGTGTGATGGCCCTGGGGGATCAAACTGGGCTTGAGAGCATGGGTCACACCAGCTGCCGGGCCCAGCCAGTGGGCATGACACAGGCCCCGAGAGCGCGGGTAGGAACCTGCTGTTGGCATTTCCAGGCCCAGCCAGCAGGGGGCGACACGGGCCCCGAGAGCAGGGGAAGGAGCCCGCTGTTGGCGATTCCAGGCCCAGCCAGCAGGGGGCGACACGGGCCCCGAGAGCAGGGGAAGGAGCCCGCTGTTGGCATTTCCGGGCCCAGCCAGCAGGGGGCGACACGGGCCCCGAGAGCAGGGGTAGGAGCCCGCTGTTGGCGATTCCGGGCCCAGCCAGCAGGGGGCGACACGGGCCCGGAGAGCAGGGGAAGGAGCCCGCTGTTGGCGATTCCGGGCCCAGCCAGCAGGGGGCGACACGGGCCCGGAGAGCAGGGGAAGGAGCCCGCTGTTGGCGATTCCGGGCCCAGCCAGCAGGGGGCGACACGGGCCCGGAGAGCAGGGGTAGGAGCCCGCTGTTGGCGATTCCGGGCCCAGCCAGCAGGGGGCGACACGGGCCCCGAGAGCAGGGGAAGGAGCCCGCTGTTGGCGATTCCGGGCCCACCCAGCAGGGGGCGACACGGGCCCCGAGAGCAGGGGAAGGAGCCCGCTGTTGGCGATTCCGGGCCCACCCAGCAGGGGGCGACACGGGCCCCGAGAGCAGGGGAAGGAGCCCGTTGTTGGCGATTCCGGGCCCACCCAGCAGGGGGCGACACGGGCCCCGAGAGCAGGGGAAGGAGCCCGTTGTTGGCGATTCCGGGCCCACCCAGCAGGGGGCGACACGGGCCCCGAGAGCAGGGGTAGGAGCCCGCTGTTGGCGATTCCGGGCCCACCCAGCAGGGGGCGACACGGGCCCCGAGAGCAGGGGAAGGAGCCCGCTGTTGGCGATTCCGGGCCCAGCCAGCAGGGGGCGACACGGGCCCCGAGAGCAGGGGAAGGAGCCCGCTGTTGGCGATTCCGGGCCCAGCCAGCAGGGGGCGACATGGTCCCATGCACTGGAGTGGCACATCCGCAGGAGCTGGCTGGGGAAGTTACAGAGCCCCCCCCCCGCTTCCGTCCCCCCCGGAGGCGGCTTCCCGGCCCCTACGTACGTGAGCCCCTGCTTGAAGAGGCCCCTGAAGGCCTCGCTCTCGTTGCCCTGGGCCTCGCGGTGCTGCACGGCCACCCCGCCCAGGTGCTCGATCCATCTGCGTGGTGTAGATGGCGGCCGCCCCCTGCTCGTCCTGCGAGGACTCCCACCCCAGCCAGTAGTGCAGATCGTAGGTGAAGCTGCTCCCGGTCTTGTGCGTCTGCAGCCAGAGGAGCCTGCGCTAGCGGTGGGCCCGGCGCCAGCTGCCTGCCTTGGGCTGGGGCCCGGGACCGCGGCAGGGCACCGGCAGCCGGATGCAGCCCCCAGCCAGCAGGCCCGCATTTAGATGTGCTGCTCGCTCCAGCACGGGGGCTGCCTGGTGACTTGCATGAGCTCGCACGCCCCCTCGCACGGGGCCAGAGCGGGCGTCATTGGGAACAGATTTAGGAGGCCGGTGTGTGCCTCAGTTTGCCCTACATGGCATGGCGCCCCAGCGGGTGGCAGGTGCCTGTTTGCCCTCAGGGCCGGGCCCAGATCGGGTGGGTGTGGCCCCTGCTTGCTCTCACCCATAGCCAGGTGTTAAGCACCCTGCCCCCCCCCCCCGGGTGAGGCAGCAGGCTGCCCACTGCCCCCACCCCCGCGCTGAGCCCCCTACCGCGAGCAGCACGTAGCAGTCGCCTTCGTAGAAGTTCCCGTAGCTTTTGGGAGGCACCGGCACCATCTGCATTTTCTGGAACAGGAAGGAAACGTGGGTCGCTGAGTCCGGAGGGTGCTCCCCCGGCAGACCCTGCCCCTTCCCAGCTGCCTCCTCAGTGCTGCAGGCCGGGGAACCCTGCCCCCCAAGTCCCAGCCCGCAGCCCCCGAATCACAGCCCGGGGGTGAGCATCTCCGTGAGGAGGGTCACCCCTCTGGCACCAGTGGCCCTAGGGGAGCCCTTGGTCCCAGGGAAGCAGCTGGACCCAGCTGCTGCGTGTGGGATGAGGCTGCGTTCCCCTGCCCGTGGGGCTGAGATGCTAGCAGGCAAAGCCACACCGGGGGGCTCCCCGGGCCCAGACACTGGCCAGGAACCCTGGGCCCCCCTTGCCGGTCCCGTCACCCACCTCGATTCTCCAGATCTGCAGGCCGGGGGTGGTTCTGTTCAGCGTCTTGGTGACTTGGGCGCTGAGCTCCGGCATGGTGGGTGGCACGACGGGGGCCTGGCAGGGGGAGAGGCAGTGCTGGTGACGCCCTCGTTAGCACTCATTGAGAATGGGGACACTGAGCCGAGCCCCAGCGGGTGGTGGGCTCCGTGTGCCCCCCCCCCCATGCTCCAAGGCACCGGGTCTCATTCCCAGAGATGGTTCGGTGCCCCCCACCCCTAGGCTGGGCCTAGCGGTGCCCATCCATGTACCAGGGCCCGCTGTGATCTCACGCCCGGCCTCGGGGGGCCAAGAGAGATACCGGCTTCGGGGGCCAGGGACCCGCGTGGCACAAGCCACAGAGCAGGGATGCAGGAAGCTGAGACCGTTGGCCAGGAGGGACCCGAGCACAGACCTGGGGGGCAGGGGGACTGGCGGGCACAGCCCTGCCCCGCTGCATTGCCCGCCTCTCTGGGCAGCTGCAGACCTGCCCCCGCCCTGCACTGGCCGGAGTGGCTCAGGGGCTGTTGGAAGCCCCCCTTCCAGGCAGTCGTGCCTCCTGGTGGCCGGGCAGAGGGGGCTACGGGGCATGTGCCAGCAGGGCCCTGTGCCCGAGTTAGCTGGGCGGAGGCTGGACTGGCAGCCCCAGGGTCCCTGAGCCAGGCCCGGGCTGGGGGGCCTGGTGCTGTCGGCGTCGGAGGTGTCCCGTTTAATCCCTGGTCCCAGCCCAGCCAGCAGCTGTCGCGCCAGGTGGGGGAGGGGGTTACCTGGCGCGTGGACAAAGTGCGAGCGAATTGTCCTGGGCGTTCCCCGCCAGCTGGGCTGGCTGAACATTCCTGCTGCCTCTGCCCAGGTGGCTGCCGCCTGGGTGGGATGCACCTGCTGGGGGGCAAGGGAACCCCGACCCTGCCCCCAGCCAGGACCCCGCTCCCCAGTTGTGAGACCTGGCCCTGGAACCCTGTGCCCGGGGGTTGGGGTAGGGGGGGTGTAACGGGAGGCGGCGGCGGTGCCCAGGCTGGGTGACTCCCCCTGGGGAGACTAACAGGGGCGCCCACGAGTGAGTGTCCCATGGGGGTCCCCACTCATGGGGAGAGGGGGAGCAAGGGGAGAGTCCGCAGGGCAGCAGAAGGCAGCCCAGGAGGCAAGGCAAGGCACTGGGCAGTGGGGCCGGGGGAAGGCAGCTGGGGGTCCCGACGCTGGGTTGGAGGAACCCCGAGTCCTCTGCTGCCCATTTGCCATCCCCGAGCGCTGACCGATGCCCCCGCCCCCAAAGCCAGCGCGTGCCGCCCCTCTGGGCCACCAGCCCCAGTCGGTTCCTTGGCCAGGCCCCGGGCAGCTCCCGCTGTGGCTGCCACGACCCCCCGGAGCCCTGGGGGTGGCACCCCCCAAGATCTAGCGGCACTCAGATGATCTGCCCCCCAATGCCTGAGAGGCTCAGAGACTGGCCCCTCTTGCTCCACCTGGGTCAGTTGCCCCCCAGCTTGGCCAGGCCACTCTGGGCTCTGTAGCAGGGATGACGATCTGCCCAGACCAAGCCTTTGCTCTGGGTGTGGGGTTCAGCCGCTCCCCTCTCCCCCCCACATGCTCGGCTGGACCCAGCCCCCACCTGCCTGCCCCCCCACTCGGCTGCACCTCCACCCCATCCCCTGCAGTGACCAGGCCCCAGAGCCTCCCCGGGCACCTGCTCCATGCCCATCTCAGACCCTGGCACCCTCTGTGGCCTGGCGTCGCTCCCTGCCTCAGTTTCCCCATTTGTTCCATGGAAATACTGCTGCTGCCGCTGCGGGCGCTGCCATGCAGAGATGCCCCAGGCCCTGGCCACCGCTTGGCCAGTCAGGTGCCTGGCACCTGAGAGTCGAGGCTGGGGGGGGGGTCAAGGTACAAGTGGGGCCACGGTGCGTCCCAGCAGGGGTGGGGGCCGGCAATTGGCCTCCATCAGGGAATGGAGCCTGTGCCCCACGGGAGGAGCGGGAGGGGGTGATTGAAGGGGGAGCCCAGAGGGGTCCCCGCCCCATGCTCTAGATCAGGCCCCACTGCCTTAGCCCCTTTCAGGGCTCTGGGGGCTCCCCCAGAAGTCACCAGCCAGGATCAGCCCTCATCCATCTGGAACCTCTTGTGCCCTCCTGCCCCCCAGGGCTGCCCCGCCCCCGGTCCGGGGGGCAAATGGGGCTGGAAAGGGACTGCAGGTGGGTCCCAGCTGTTTGGGGCTGGGCCCTGGATCGGGCCCGGAGCCTGCAGGATGATGCTGGGCATAAGGGATGCCCTGAGGGGGGCCCGCCCCAGCCCCTTACCTCTTCTGCGGGGCTAGCTCAGCGTGGGGGGACACAGCACCCAGGTGGCAGCTTGGAGACGCCTGGCACCCGTACAAAGTGCACGCCTGCTGGAGCCGAGGTGCCCTTTGTCCTCTCCTCTGCCCGGCCTGCCTTCGCCATATAAGGGCAGGAGCCTGGGAGGGACACGCACGCGAGCCAAGGTCCCTTGGGCGCTTCCCCGGCACCGTTACTCCCCGTTTATGGCCGGGTGGGCGGCAGCGCTATCGCGGCACAGATCTGGCCCCGGGGCCAGCCGCAGCCCTGCAGCCGCAGGCACCTGGAATGCAGCCAGGGCCGGGTTCCCGGGCAGGTGTGGAGCCCAAGCTCACGGTGCCGGGAATCAGCAGGGAACTGGCGGGGTGTGGCCAGCAGCGAGGCACCGGGGACAGCAGCCCCAGCCTGTGGCAGAGCCCCTGGGCCGCTGGGTATCTGGGAGATGGCACCCACCCACCGCCGGGGCCTCGGTACAGCAGCCACCGAGTGTTCTTACGAAGAGAGATTCATGGGACTGGGAGTTTCAGCTTAGAACAAGGAGCTTAGCTAAGGGGGGGTATGATAGAGGTCTAGAAAATCATGGCAGGTCTGAAGAACATGAATAAGGAAAAGTGATGGACTTGTTCCCATAACACAAGAACTAGGGGGCACCAAATGAAAAGAATAGGCAGCAGGTTTAAAACAAACTGAAGAAAGTTTTTCTTCATGCAGCGCACAGTCAACCTGTGGAACTCTCTGCCAAAGGATGTTGAACAGGGACTTGAACGGGGTTAAAAAAGAGCTAGATAGAATCGTAGACTCATAGGGCTGGAAGAGACCTCAGAAGGTCATCAAGTCCAGCCCCCTGCCCAAGGCAGGACCAATCCCAACTAAATCAACCCAGCCAGGGCTTTGTCAAACTGGGACTTAAAAACCTCTAGGGATGGAGACTCTACGCCCTCCCTGGGGAACGCATCCCAGTGCTCCACCACCCGCCTAGGGAAATAGTTTTTCCTAATATCCAACCTAGACCTCCCCCCCTGCAACGTGAGACCATTGCTCCTCGTTCTGCCACCCCTGAGAACAGCCTCTCTCCTTCCTCTGTGGAACCTCCCTTCAGGTAGCTGAAGGCTGCTCTCAAATCCCCCCTCGCTCTTCTCTTCTGCAGGCTTAACAAGCCCAAATCCCTCAGCCTCTCCTCGTAGGTCGTGCTCCAGCCCCCTCATCATTTTGGTCGCCCTCCGCTGGACCCTCTCCAATGCATCCACATCCTTTCCTTAACGGGGGGGCCCAGAACTGGACACAACACTCCAGATGTGGCCTCACCAGAGCCGAATAAAGGGGAGAAAATCACTCTTCCTAATGCACCCTAATATGCCATTAGCCTTCTTGGCTACAAGGGCGCCCTGTTGACTCATATCCAGCTTCTCATCCACTGCAATCCCCAGGTCCTTTTCTGCAGACCTGTTGCTTAGCCAGTTGGCCCCCAGCCTGTGACAATGCTTGGGATTCTTCCGTCCCAAGTGCGGGGCTCTACACTTGTCCTTGTTGAACCTCATCAGATTTCTTTTGGCCCAATCCTCTAATCTGTCCAGGCCACTCTGGTCCCTATCCCTGCCCTCCAGCATATCTACCTCTCCCCCTAGCTTAGTGTCATCTGCAAACTTGCTGAGGGTGCAATCCATCCCCTCATCCAGGTCATTAATAAAGATGTTGAACAAAACCGGCCCTAGAACCGAGCCTTGGGGCACTCCGCTAGAAACTGACCACCAACCTGACATCGAGCCGTTGATCACTACCCATTGGGCCCGACAGTCTAGCCAGCTTTCGATCCATCTTGCAGTCCATGTATCCAATCCACATTCCCTTAACTTGCTGGCAAGAATATTGTGGGAGCCTGTATCAAAAGCTTTGCTAACGTCAAGGTATATCACATCCACTGACTTTCCCACATCCACAGAGCCAGTTACCTCATCATAGAAGCTAATCAGATTGGTCAGGAATGACTTGCCCTTGGTGAATCCATGTTGACTGTTCCTGATCACTTTCCTCTCCTCCAAGTGCTTCAAAATGGATTCCTTGAGGAACCCTCCATGATTTTTCCGGGGTCTGAGGTGAGGCTGATGGGTCTGTAGTTCCCTGGATCGTCCGTCTCCCCTTTCTTAAAGATGGGCGCTACATTTGCCTTCTTCCAATCATCTGGGATCTCTCCCAATCAAAATAGATAGATTCCTGGAGGTTCGGTCCATCAATGGCTATTAGCCAGGATGGGCGGGGAGGGTGTCCCTGGCCTCTGTTTGTCAGAGGCTGGGAATGGGTGACAGGAGAGGGATCACTGGATGGTTCCCTGTTCTGTTCACTGCCTCTGGGGCACCCGGCATTGGCTGCTGTGGGCAGACAGGACACTGGGCTGGATGGGCCTTTGCTCTGACCCAGCTTGGCCATTCTGATGTTCTTGGTAGAGGTCACCAACCCACCTGCTGCCAGTTCTCTGAGTGCACCTGACCACCACCCGGTACCTGCAGGCTGAAGGCAGAGAACAGCTGCACTGCTGAATTCTGCATCTGGCGGACCAGCGCCCTTGGGCCAGGGGCCATCCCAGCCTGCTGCTGAGGTCGGCAGGAATCAGGTCTCCCTGATACACCCGTCCCCAAAGGGCTTGCAGGCTGCTCTGGCCGGATGCGCCAACCCCCCACGGCAAAGAACGCTGCCATTTGCTGTGCCCAGCTGCCGTGCTCCGGGCTGGATCTGAACTGCCTGGAAATTCGGGGTGCAGTGGGGTTTGGATCCCAGTTCAGTTCCAAGCCGGGCCTGGCTTAGGAGGACAGAGACATTGTCAGCCCCATTTTTGTGTTTGTTTTTACCATGAAGGAAGCATTTCGCTCCAAAGGGCTTTGTGCTCCCCTGCTGTTCCGGAGGAGCTAGCAGCTGCATCTTTGACCCCCCAGGCAGCCTGGCGGGTGTTCCAGCCGCCCTTCATGTGGGCTAAATGGATGAAGCAATTAAGCTCCGGGAGTGTGGGGACAGTGGAAGCCACCGTCCAAGGCTCTCGGATGCCCACAGGGCCGAACAGCAGCTAAGCTGGGGGATTTCCCAGGGGCTGCAAAGTGAGGCCAACAGGCAGCCAGGGAACCAGCCTAGACCGGGACCTGAGTGGGGGCAGAGCTAGCACTCCTTGGGGCACAGGACTGGCTGGAAGCAGGCCTGGAAGTGGAGAGCCAGGGGAGTGCCCACTGGGGTTAGCTCCTCCTGGGCGCAGGGAAACAGGGTTTCTCCTCTGAGCAGAGCTCAGACACCGGCTCAGAGCTGGGCCACGGGGACCCATGGCTCTGTAACAACCTGTCCAGCCACTGGACTGTGCGGCCGCTGGGCACAGCCCGGCACCAGCAGAGCGAGAACACGGCACCGCCTGCTCCACTGAACCAGCACCTGCTGGTGGAGTTAAAGGGGAATCCCCGCCAGGGCTAGCAGGACAGGGTCTAGGACACATAGCTCGGCTGCTCGGATTCCAGGCAGAAGGTCACACACACACGCCAGCTGGTTTCGTAGACGCTCCCCGCTGTCTCTTTTAGTGCCACCCCGCTCTCAGCCACCGCCGCGTCCTGTGACGCCGCCGTTTGGGAGGGAGGGGGGATCTGCCCCTGCTCAACCAGAGCGCTTGGCCCATTGGCTGCTGGCGTCATGTGCACATTTCACAGCAGCCAAAGGGCCAGGCGAGCGTCCCACTCCGCCTGGCCTGCTGTAGGAGTCCGACTGGGGTAACAGGAGGCAGACCTCTTCCAAGCCCCGCCCTCAAACATCATTGGGGTGGTCCTCCTCCAAGCCCCGCCCACAAAACGCTCTCTGCTCCAGCTGAGCCACTAAAATGAGATGCTGTCGCTCGCTGGCCACTGGGCAGGTGTTTGAATAATGGTTGAAGCCGCTTGGCGTCCCTGCATCCCTCCATGGGCTGGGGCCGGTCCCTGGGCTCTTGGGTTCGCTGACTCTGGGGAGGAGGGAATTATTGGTGGCACAGGTGTGGGAGGGGCCTGCTGTTATGACCTCATGCTGCCAGCCCAAGGGGAGGGGCAGGGACTTAAGAGGTCAAGAGGGGCCAGCTGCTCCAAACACGCCCCTCTCCCAAGGAGCCCGGGAGGGAGGCCAGGAATCCTGGTCTGTGAGGGCGGGACAGGTCCGGGCACGAGCAGAGCAGGAGCGAATGTCTCCCCGCACGGTCATTGGGTAGCGCCCGCTGCCTGGTGGGAATCCCTCCCGGCCTGGTAAATATTTACCCAGCTGATGAGAAGCAAAACCAAAAGACTCCTTGAGCACTTTCGCTGGCCTTGCACCCTCCGTGTCCCCGTCCCCCGAGGGCGCAGCACGACTCCCCCGCCCCCATCCTGGGACAACACGTCTCTGGGGCAGCGGGCGCCCAGGGACCCTGGGGTCCTGCCCAGGGGCTGCACAGCTGGGCCTGTCTTTGCAGCCAGTGGTCACATTGTGGCTGGTCCCAAGCCACACCCTTGGCATGTGCTGCATTCAGCTTCTGCGGGAACCCCAGGGAGCCCTTAATCACCAGCGAAGACTGTGTCTATTTCGCCTAGTGGAGCCCAGCGTTTCGTACCACGGACCACAGTCCCTCACCCAGCTCCTAAACGCAGCCACTGCTGGGGGGGCAGCAGCTGTTGAACAGCCACGTTGAACGGGGTGTGCCTGCCTGGTGCTGAAATGCGCCACCTCTGGGGTGGGACTGGCAGCTCTGTGATGCTTTGGGGCAGGAAGGGACAGGAAAGCCCCGACTCCAGGGATCAGGAGTTTGGGGTCAGGGATCCTTGAGGCCTACAAGCAGCCAGGCCGGCAATCCCCCCTCCAGGTCACCCCCCACATGCATTGCCCAAGGGGGGGAGAGCGAAAGCTTTGGTGGGAGCCTTCATCCTGTTTTATCACTTTACAGTGCAGGGAAGTTTCTCCGGCTTATCTAATCTCCTGTGCTGAGCCAGCGCCCCCCTCCTCCCTGGGCCAATGTCTGCGGCTCCCGGAGGGGAAGCGAAAGGGCAGGCCCTGGGCTGGGCTGAGAGCTCCGGTGGGAAAATTGTCCCACGTCCTGGAGCTCATGGGGGTCCCCCGTTTGCCCTGGCTCAGCTGCTGCAGCACCCCACACGGCCAGCAGGGGCTCCCCTGCCCCCAGGAGTGGCGGGGGAATGTCTCAGCTGTCCAGGAGGGAGGGAGCCGCCCCTCCAGCAGTTGGGCCATGGCACCAGGCTTGGGATGCAATGAAGGGGCCCCAGGCCATGTGGCCTGTGTCCCTCTGATGCTGGCACCTCGCAGGGAGGCACGGCCCAGCTGGGTCCTGGCTTGCTGGCAGCAGGGCTGCCTGGCCGTCTACTCCGGTCTGAGCGAGTGCTGGAGCCACGTGCCGGCCGTGCCAGCCGCGCTGCTGGTCCTGGGTGCCCCGAAATGCCCTGGCTTTGCTGCATGTGCCTGCGCAGTTCTGGGCCGGAGAGGGGCTCGGAGTCTCCCTGTCTCAGGCTCTGCCCTGGCTGTCCAGGGGGATCCCCCACATTCTGGGCTCCCAGCGGCTCTGTGCCTCCTGGGCCACCTGCTGCTCAAACAGCCAGGAAGGCACCAGGCATTGACAGGAAAGCTTGGCTCTGTTTGTCCCAGGCTGTGGCCTCCCCAGCAGGTATCCATTGGGCAGCTGGTCTCCAGAGCGCGTTGGCCGGCAGAGCAGCGTTCGCCCTGGGCTCCGCCGCACGGCATCCCACATCACGTCTCTGGGGCCTCGGGCGCTGAGGGGCCGTGGCTGATCCAGGCCTCTGCGGCCCCTGGACCGGGAACTCCTGCCTGGCTTTGGCCTCCTTAGTGCTGCTGCTCCAAGCCCAGGCAAGACGTGTCAGGGAACTGAGCATGGCTGATCACACCGGCGTGGGCAGTGGCCCAGTTCTGGGACCCCTAGCCATGATCCCTGTCTCAGTGCCTGCCGGCCATAAGCACCATGTTTGTATCCACCCACCCCTCAGCTAATCAGAACATGTCATTTACCCCACCCCACATCACATGGGCCGGGGCACCCCAGGAAATGACCAGGCAGCAGGTTGGCAGCAAACAACGGGAAGTGCATCGTCGTGCAGTGCACAGCCAACCTGTGGAACTCCCTGCTAGGGGATGTTGTCAAGGTCAAAAGTACAACCGGGTTTCAAACAAAACTGGCCACGTTCCTGGAGGGCAGGTCCATCAATGGCTATCAGCCCCCTGCTCCGGGGCCCTGAGCCTCTGGCGGCCAGATGCTGAGGCTGGACGGCAGGGGATGGGTCACTCGGTGGTTCCCTGGGTCTGTCCATGCCCTTTGAAGCACCTGGCACTGGCTGGTGTAGGAAGCCGGGGCGCTGGCTCCCGGTGGCCCCCAGGCTCCATGGCTTTGAAATGCACAAGAGCCCCCGCTGGAGACCCTTGTGCATTTCAAAGTTGGCACCTGCGTGCAGCCCGGCGTCCAGGGGACTTCCTGCCAGCCCCAGGCTGCACACGGAGTTCCGCCTTCCGCCTCTGAAATGTACAAGAGCCCAGCGGGGGCCCAGCGGGGGCCCGTGTACATTTCCAGGGAGGAATGCGGAAGTGCCTGGCGAGTAGCCGACTAGTCAATTAACTGCAATTTATCATCCTTGCTGGGAACACGCCCCCCCCCCCGTGCAGAGCCATGGGGCTGCGGCTGGCTGGGGTAGGACCGTGTTGGGCTGAGCCCCTGGGCTTGCCAGCCGTGTCTGTGAGGCAGGCAGACCGGCTGACAATGGCAGCGCCAGCTGGGGAGAGGGGCAGGCCCCCAGTCCCTGTTATTGGCCCTCGCTGGGGGCCCAGCCCAGCCCTCTGCAAACAGTAACCAGCGTTTCCTCCTGGGGCCATTTATGGCCCAGCCCGTAAATGAAGGTGCAGAGGCAATTTATAATGTTGACTCTGTGGCAACCTGTGGACTTTCTCATGGCCCCGGTGCCCACGAAGGACAGGGCTGCAGGACCCCGCAGCCCAGCGGAGCCCACACCGCGCTGGTGCCAACGCGGTGGGCTGGCTGCCCACTGGGCCAGGGCTGAGATCAGCTGAGCCAGGGCCCCCCGCTCTCTTCCCAGTCACAGCTCCCAGGAGCAGCGCAGACCCCTCCTTTCAGGTGTGGGGTACCAGGGCCCCCTTGGCCAGCCTCCCAACCTGCGAATGGGCACCCGGTGGCTGTGGGCTCCCTGGGGCAGGGTGGCATGCCAGGCCAGCGCCCTGGCACTGGGCTCTGCATGGCGGGGCGGGAGGCCAGGGGGTGGGCTCCTGCTGGGCTGTGCCTGGCTAGAGCGTGCCGCACTGGCCGGCCGGGAAGGCCTGCGTGCCGGGGCACTGTGGCCTGGAGGGGTGGCCAGGCCCATCCCCCGGCTGGGAGCAGGCGTCAGGAGCCCTGGTCTCTGCCTGGCACCAGCTGCAGGCTGGGCATCCACAGCTGCTTTGCTGGAGTCCAGCGGACTGGGCACCCCCATCCCTTGCAAGAGAGACTCCTTGGCTTTGCCTGGCAGGCCCTGCCCCACAGAGCCCCATCTCCCTCCCCCGCCCAGCCACCCTGCCCCCACCCCCTGTGCCATCCCCGCATGGGACACAGGCCTGGATGCACCCCCCCCTTCACTGAGCCAGCCCCAGGCCACCCCCCTCAGGGCCCCGCTTCCCCCAGAGAGCTTGCTGCCGTGTAAAACCAGCTACCCCCCCACTGCTGCCGGCCTGGCTGGGCTCGGGGAGCGGAGCCTTGAACCCCCAGCTCGTGTCCTCCTGCTCCGTGGGCCGTTCCACCTACCGCATCCTGCGCTGGGGCTGGTCTCGGTGCCACCTGGCTGGGCCGTGCCTGGCACAGCGGGGCCCAGAACAGAACCACCTCTCCCACAGTGGCACTGAGAACGCGCCAGCCTTCGCCAACAGCGGTTCCAAGTGCCCGGCCCCCCCGCCACAGCGAGACCCGGGTTTGCCTGCCCGGCTCAGCTGGCAACCGCCCCCTTACCCGGCACAGGGCAGCTGGGGCTGGGGGGGAGCTTGTCCCCCCCCAAATACTTGTTCGTCCACTCTCGGCTGCTGTGGGTTGTTGCTATGCCCAGGGCTCAGCCAGCCAGCTCTGGGCAAGGGAGGGGACCCTGCCTGTCCGCCAGACCGCCCCTCCCCCTCCTGCCCGCTAATGAGCTGAACTCCAGCAATTAGTGCACCAAAGTGGGGGGGGGAGGCATGCCAGGGCCGACAGGCAACACATTCATAAGGCAGTGGGATGTGCCGGGGCGGGGGGAAGCGCAGAGCCCTGGAAGCAGCCGGGCCAGCACAAATACCCAAGGGGGGGCACTCACACTCGGGGGACCCCCCCAGCAGCCTCCCTCCCTGACGAGGGAGAGTGATGGGGGGGGAGGGGAGTCAGGTCACCTAATGGCCATTCCACCCCCCCCATCCTGAGTCTGAGCAGATTTGGTGGGGGCAGAGGCTGGGCGGTGCTCAGAATGGCCCCAGCCCCCCCCCCCCAAAACGTGGTTCAGACGCGCTGGGGGCTGCGTTCCCAGCCTGAGGCTGGCCCCCCAGCCCAGAATGCACCTGGTGCCAAACCTACTGCTTTCCTGAGGCTGGCTCCAGAGTGCTGCTGCCTGGGAGGGGTTGGCTGTGCTGTGCCCCCCCCCCAGCAGTACCTCTGGAAGATAGGTCGGTCGTTTGCCCCAATCGGGGGGGGGGGGTGTCGCCTGAACCCCAGCCCTGTGACTTAGCCACAAGGCTCCCCTCACTGCAATGCCGGGGGCCCCCCCCGAATCCTCCAGAGTTTGTGAGTGGGGGGGTGGCTGGCACCAGTGGGCGGCCCCGAGGGTAGCCCACCGAACACAAGGCACCTCCCTTTGCCGAGCCCGCACAGAACGGCTGCTGCGAGACGGGCCGTTAAATCCCCTTGTGCCCCGGGCAGGGACCATCCCCGGCCAAGGCCCCTGGCTGTGGGCTGCCCCCGCCCGCTGCCTCGCCCCCAGCCCAGAGCTGGCAGGACAGCCCGCGAGCCGGGCAATCACGAGGGGTGGCACAGAGCGCCAGGGCAGAGCGGAGCCAGCAAGACCCAGCGGCCTGGGCCAGCAAAGAATGAGGCACATGCGTGCAGGTCATACCCCCTCCTTTCCTCCAGCAGGGGGCAGCGCAACACAAACTTTAGCACATACCATTCTGCCAGCAGAATGCTAGAGCGGGGTGTGTGTGTGTGTGTGTGTGTGTGTTTCTCACACTCACATGCACACAGGCCTGGGTCTCTGCAGCAGGGGGCAGCGCACACAGGCCTGGGTCTCTCCAGCAGGGGGCAGCGCACACAGGCCTGGGTCTCTCCAGCAGGGGGCAGCGCACACAGGCCTGGGTCTCTGCAGCAGGGGGCAGCGCACACAGGCCTGGGTCTCTCCAGCAGGGGGCAGCGCACACAGGCCTGGGTCTCTCCAGCAGGGGGCAGCGCACACAGGCCTGGGTCTCTGCAGCAGGGGGCAGCGCACACAGGCCTGGGTCTCTCCAGCAGGGGGCAGCGCACACAGGCCTGGGTCTCTCCAGCAGGGGGCAGCGCACACAGGCCTGGGTCTCTCCAGCAGGGGGCAGCGCACTCAGGCCTGGGTCTCTCCAGCAGGGGGCAGCGCACACAGGCCTGGGTCTCTGCAGCAGGGGGCAGCGCACACAGGCCTGGGTCTCTCCAGCAGGGGGCAGCGCACACAGGCCTGGGTCTCTCCAGCAGGGGGCAGCGCACTCAGGCCTGGGTCTCTCCAGCAGGGGGCAGCGCACACAGGCCTGGGTCTCTGCAGCAGGGGGCAGCGCACACAGGCCTGGGTCTCTCCAGCAGGGGGCAGCGCACACAGGCCTGGGTCTCTGCAGCAGGGGGCAGCGCACTCAGGCCTGGGTCTCTCCAGCAGGGGGCAGCGCACACAGGCCTGGGTCTCTCCAGCAGGGGGCAGCGCACTCAGGCCTGGGTCTCTCCAGCAGGGGGCAGCGCACACAGGCCTGGGTCTCTCCAGCAGGGGGCAGCGCACTCAGGCCTGGGTCTCTCCAGCAGGGGGCAGCGCACACAGGCCTGGGTCTCTCCAGCAGGGGGCAGCGCACACAGGCCTGGGTCTCTCCAGCAGGGGGCAGCGCACTCAGGCCTGGGTCTCTCCAGCAGGGGGCAGCGCACACAGGCCTGGGTCTCTCCAGCAGTGAGCAGCGCACACAGGCCTGGGTCTCTGCAGCAGGGGGCAGCGCACTCAGGCCTGGGTCTCTCCAGCAGGGGGCAGCGCACTCAGGCCTGAGTTTCTCTAGCAGTGAGCAGCGCACTCAGGCCTGGGTCTCTCCAGCAGGGGGCAGCGCACACAGGCCTGGGTCTCTCCAGCAGGGGGCAGCGCACTCAGGCCTGGGTCTCTCCAGCAGGGGGCAGCGCACACAGGCCTGGGTCTCTCCAGCAGGGGGCAGCGCACACAGGCCTGGGTCTCTGCAGCAGGGGGCAGCGCACACAGGCCTGGGTCTCTGCAGCAGGGGGCAGCGCACTCAGGCCTGGGTCTCTGCAGCAGGGGGCAGCGCACTCAGGCCTGAGTTTCTCTAGCAGTGAGCAGCGCACTCAGGCCTGGGTCTCTCCAGCAGGGGGCAGCGCACACAGGCCTGGGTCTCTCCAGCAGGGGGCAGCGCACACAGGCCTGGGTCTCTGCAGCAGGGGGCAGCGCACACAGGCCTGGGTCTCTGCAGCAGGGGGCAGCACCCTGACACACACTGACCTGGCGGGCGAATCGTTCATTCCACAGCAGAGCCAGGTTGGTTCTCACTGTATTTTTTTCCTTTACAGATTATTTTACAGTTTGAATCACACAAAAGGCACTTTGATCGGTTTTTCTCTCCCGTAGTTGCGATCAGCTCTTGGGTTGTCTTAAACCGACACATACACAGTGAAAATACAAACAGCCCCAGGCCCGCAGCCCTGTCTCCATATGCCAGCCCTGGGGCACTAACCACATTCTCGCAGTGACAAAACTGCCCAAGTCCCCAGAGCTGGGGTGCCGTGATAGATAGATAGATAGAGGGTGTGTGTGGGGATAGATAGATAAAGAGATAGATGGGGTATGTGGGGATAGATAGACAGACAGATAGATGGGGTATATGGGGATAGATAGATAGGGGGGTATATAGGGATAGATAGACAGATAGATATATAAATACAGGGGGTATATGGGGATAGATAGATGTGGGGTGTATGGAGATAGATAGATACGTAGATAGGTAGGGGGTGTATAGGGATAGACAGATAGATATATAAATACAGGGGGTGTATGGGGATAGATAGATAGATAGGTATATGGGGATAGATGATAGATAGATAGGGGGGTGTATAGGGATAGATAGACAGACAGATATATAAATACAGGGGGTGTATGGGGATAGATAGATGTGGGGTGTATGGGGATAGATAGATATATAAATACAGGGGGTGTATGGGGATAGATAAATGTGGGGTGTATGGGGATAGATAGATAGATAGACATGAAAAGAACAGATCTGAAGGGATAAAACTGCCCCCTCCCCCAGTACTTTTCTCCTGGGGGTTACAAAACAAAGGGAGGACAGAGCACAGAGCAAACCAGCCTGAGGGCCCAGATTTGCAAGAGTTAAGCTCTCCTCTGAAAACCCAGCACAGAGGGAGGCTGTTAGAGCCTGGGCCTTGGGGACAGCCTGGGGCTCGGGAGGGGCAGGCATCTGGAGAAGGGCTGCAAGCATCCAAAACAGACACCATCCAGCAGACAACATCCCCCCCACCCTCCCTCCCCCCATCCCTCCCGGCTCCTTTACAGGAGGAGTGACCCGGACCAGAAAAATAACCATCTCCCCGAACATCATTAAAAACACCGGCTGTAAAAATCCTCGGGTGACTTCTGCTTTGCCTTTGCTTCCTACAAATATATATACACATGATACATATTTATATTAGCTAAATGTGCCTGGTTAAAATTCATGACACCCCCTGGCCCCCCCCCCCGAGACCGCTCCCTGAGGGACATTTCCCAAGTAAGGCGAAAGAGATCCGGGGCAGCGCGTCTCTCGACACGCCCCCGCGGCAAGGCACGGCCGAGAACGGCTCGCATACAGACTGGTTAAGGCAATAGGAGGGGGGGCTCAGGACAGCGCCCCCAAGTGGTGTGGGGCACAAGGGGCATTGCGGGGAGCCTGATGGGAGGGGGGGCGCAAAGCAGACTGGCAGAGTCTCCTGAATGAAGCTCAGGGAGCCGGCTGGGGCGTCAGTAGGTTCACGGGGAATTAACCCTGGCTCCCCAAAGGAAGGTCCAAAGCTTGGGGAAGGCTCAGAGCAATTTGGCTGGGGGAGGGGACAATCCCCACCCCCATCAGAACAGCTGCCATTCAACCAACCCACTGCCCCAGTTCAGGGGGTGTGGCTAGAAGCCACTAGGCCCGCCTTGGGGCAGCAGTGAGCAAATCCAAGGCTCCCTTGGGGGGGTGCAACTTCTCAGCCCCTCTCCCTCCCAGGCTCCCCACATGGGACATGGAGCCCCAAGGCACAGTACGCTCCTCAGACGGGTGGGGTGAGGGCTGCTTGCAGTTAGGGTTCTGGACACAGTGAGAAGGCAGAGGCTGGAGCCAGCCCCGAGGCCGGGGAATCCACCCCCTCCAACCATTGGGAAGCGGCAGGGAGGGCTGAAGGCACTAAAGAGGAGACACAGACATGATCCCAGGAGAAGGGCAGAGTTAAGGGGATTTGGCCATCCTTTCAGGTGCCAGTGGAGTCTCTTAAAACAGGCCCGTGGAGTTGCTCTTTGCTAGAGTTCCTGCACCCTCCCACCTCATCTGGTAGGAATGCAGCAGTACCCGGGTGTCAGGGCACCCAGGGAGCAACTTGCCCTGCACCTGGGACAGATTTGCTGGTGGCCACAGCCAGCCAAGACCCTCTAGGTTGGGGTCAACCCAACGGCCCAGCCTACTTCCTGCTCTAACCAATCACAAGATGGGGGAGCCTTGATGGCTTCTGACAGCTGCCAATGACAGTTTCTCTGTGGGGAGGGGTTAGAGCCCCTCCGTGCACTGCAGGGAAAGGTGAGATTTGCATAAACCAAGAGCCGCTGCCCCTCACCCCCAAGGCACCTAAAAAGCCACTTCCCTGCGAGGCCCTGAGGAAACAAGAACCGTTTTTTGGGGCGGGCACCCCCCATATAACCAGCAGGGGAAGGGTTAACAGCTGCCCAGGAAATCTCATCTTAGTGCCCATCACCATCCCCTTGGGCCTGGACCCTGGTGGGCCAACCTACTCCTCTCCCCCAGACCTCTGGGCTACTCTAGCTCCTCTCAGCTCAGACCATCTGCAGCCCTGCCACTAGCCCACCTCCCTGCCACTAACTCACAGACTCTCTGATTCCCTCCGGGCTCCTTCCTCTCCACTGTCACTGTCCAAATCCTCCCTCTCTCAGCCCCACTGAGGGAGCCTATGCTGCCCCCGCCGTCCGGCTCACCGCCCCACCTTCACACCACCAACATCCCACTGGCCCCAGTACTTGGCACGGCCCTGCCAAGTACCCCCCAGTCCCTGCATGATCCCCCTGGAGTGGGGCCCGCACCCCACCAGTGGGTAACAGGCGCCCAGGGCCTTGTGGAACGGGATCTAGGACTCAAATTCCCTTTGCCCACAGCATGGGGACCTGCTCCCCTCTGGGCAAAGTAGGTGGGAAATGCCCCCCCGGGGGCACTTTGCACCCTGCTTCGGGGGAGACAGAGTCTCTGCCCGACCGGGCTCCTGGGACCAAGCCCACCCACCTCTCCCACCTTGCTGGCAAGTGACACGGGCTGGGCCATGGTCCTGAGCCCGCCCAGCCCAGTCGGAGGGGACCGGGCCACGATTCTGTGGCCCCCGGCGGACAGGAAAAGAACCGTTACACGCCGGCACCAGTCCAGGGGTGTGGCTGGTTTCGAGCGTTGCAGCCGGGCACCTCCACTGTGTCCGGCGGGCATGAGACCCAGGCTGGGCACCGGCCTGGCCCCTCGGCCACCTGCCACGGCCTCCGCGCCACATCCCGAGAAGCTGCAGGCTCACGCTGGGGCTGGCGGGGAGATGAGTGGGGCGGCCGGCAGTAGGAGGGTGGGGGATCCCGCCAGGCTGGCATCTGGCCCGGCCCCTCCCCCAGCCCCGGTCACTAGCTGCTAGTCCGGTGCTGCTTGAGCACTGTGTAAACGTCGTCCACTTTGCTGAGTCTCTCAAAGAACGGCAGCAGGTCCAGCAGCTCCGTGTCGGCCATGTTGTCGAACCACGACGCCACCGGCACCTGCAGGGAGACGGGGGTTAGCTGGGCCCTGCGCTGTCAGCCGGTGTCCCCCTCCCCGGTGTGCCGGGCCCCCGCCGCCTCCTCCATGGCGTGCTGGGCCCCCGCCGCCCTCCTCCATGGCATACCGGGCTCCCGCCATCCCCCTCCTCGGCATGCCAGGGCCCCGCCGCCCCCTCCCCGGCGTGCCAGGGCCCCCGCCGCCTCCTCCATGGCGTGCTGGGCCCCCGCCGCCCCCCTCCATGGCACACCGGGCCCCCGCCATCCCCCTCCTCGGCATGCCAGGGCCCCACTGCCCCCCTCCCCGGCATGCTGGGCCCCTGCCTCCTCCTCCATGGATGCTGGGCCCCCGCCGCCCCCCTCCTCAACATGCCAGGCCCCCGCTGCCTCCTCCACGGAGTGCCAGGCCCCCGCCGCCCCCCTCCCCGGCATACTGGGCCCCCGCCATCCCCCTCCTCGGCATGCCAGGGCCCCACCGCCCCTCTCCCCGGCGTGCTGGGCCCCCGCCGCCTCCTCCATGGCGTGCTGGGCCCCCGCCGCCTCCCTCCTCAACGTGCCAGGCCCCTGCTGCCACCCTCCATGGCGTGCTGGGCCTCCGTGCACCCCCCTCCTCAGCATGCTGGGCCCCTACACTGTCAGCCAGTGCCCCCCTCCACGACATGCTGGGCCCCCGCTGCCCCCCTTTATGACGTGCCGGGCCCCCGCGCTGTCAGCTGGCGTCCCCCTCCACAGCACTGTCAGCCCTGCACCAGCATTCCCACCCCAGTGCCCCTTGGCATGCACCCCAGCGAGCTGCGCCGGCCAGTCCGGGTGCGGGGGCGCTAAGCCAGTGCCCAGTCGGATCCCAGGCTGCCCTGCTGCATCCATCGGAGGCAGGAGTCACCGTTGCTTCCTGTCCTAAGCAGCTGCCGGCCCCACCCCAGCACCAGCTGCAGCTCAGCCCTGGGGGAGGGATCCCGGCAGAAACAGCTGCCATGTCCCAAGCCAAAGGTGGCTGCGGTGAGCAAAGCCTCCGCGCAGCCTGGATTTGCCGGGCCGGCCGGGCAGGAGCTGCCCTGAGCAACTGGCCATCTGTCCCTGCCCCATCTCAGCAGCAACAAGGGGAGATGGAAGGCCAGCTGGCCAGGGGCCCGGTGCCAAAAGCCCCAGACAATTGTGGCTCCTTCCTCCTCCCCACGGACAGACGCCGGCACAGGGAGCGAGCCAGAGGCCGGCTCTCAGAAAGCAGCATCGGCCGGGATCTCACTGCAGTGATGTAGCCTGGCATCCTGCCCTGCCCTGTCAGGGAGCCACCTGGTTCTCGCCACTGCCCCCAGAGCCACCCCACATGTACTTGAGCAAAGGGAGACTCCCCATTTGCTATGAGCCATACGGGGTGTATGACATGCAGCTGAGCAGAGCCAACTCAGTCCAGCAGGGGGCAACGGTCGCTGCTGGGCTGGCCCTGGATTCCCTGCCAGAGACACAGCCCTGCCAGTGCTCCTCCCTCCCCACCCGCAGCCCTGGGCCAAGGGACAACGTGAACCGAGTGACCCCAACAACCCGTCACGCTGGTGACTATGGAGCAGTCACATCCCTGGGCTGAGACCTTACAGACTCATGTCACGTGTGACCGGCGTCGCGCCTGACCCAGACCTCTGGAGACTCGGAGCCAGTTCAAGCCCCGAGCCCGCAGAGCCGTCGCGCTGGCCCCCCGGCCACCTACCGCGTTGTCCGGGTGGAAGATGTAGGAGGCGGGCGAGTTGTCCACGATGATGATGCGGCTCAGGTCCCGGCCCAGGCGGCTCAGGTCCTTGACGTAGTTGCCGCGGTGAAAGACGCAGGACTCGCGGAAGAGGCGGGCGCGGAAAGCTCCCCATTTGTCCAGCAGGTCGGCCACGGGATCCGCGTACTAGGGGCCGGGGCACAGGGTCAGGCTCGGCCAAAAGGAACAGGAGAGGGGCTGAACCCTGGCCCCTTTGGCCACTAACACTTGGGGTCCCCCTCCCGGCCCTTGAGAGCATGGGGGTCCCCTCTCCGGGGGCACATCCCAGCCCCTGGGAGCTCTGGGGGATCCCCCTCTCTGGGGGACACATCTCAGCCCCGGAGAGCACTCAGGGGTTCCCTCCCCAGGGGGGCAAGTCCTGGCCCCTCAGAGCACTTGGGGGTCCCCCTCTCCAGGGACATGGGGGTGCCTCCTCTGACAGCAGGAGCCCCACAGCCATTGTTCAGGCTTCTAGGCACCCCCGTCCCCAAAGCATTGAACACCCCGGAGGAGGAGGACAAGGAGTGGCTAGACTGGAGGAGGAGTATTGTCTAGTGATTAGAACATGAGATGAGATGCCTGAGATCTAGCCCAGTTCTGGGAGGGCAGTGGGGACTAGTGGTTAGAGCGTGTGTGTGTGTGGGGGGGGAGCTGGGAAGTGGGACTCCAGGATCCTAGCCTGGCTCTGGGAGGGCAGTGGGGGCGAGGGCTAGTGGTTAGAGCGTAGGGGACGTGGGGGGAGGCTGGGAAGTGTGACTTCTGGATCCTATCTGGGGCTACTGATTCAGAGCAGAGCAGGGGGGCAGGTGACCATGGGTGAGCCCCGTCTCTCAGTGCCTCAGTTTCCCGGGTGGGAGAAGGCTGGCGCCGAGGGGCTGCCCGGTGCCTGGGGCTCACCTTGGCCAGGCTGGCGGTGAAGAGCACGCACTCGAAGAGCTCGCCCATGCGCCGCAAGAACTCGTCCACGTGCGGCCGCTTCAGCACGTACACCTGGGGGAGGGGCAGCATGAGCTGGCTGGTGGGGCCGGAGGCAGGCAGTGCCCAGCGAGATGGGCCCCCCGGGCCCCCCCCGACCCACGGGACACCCAACCCAGCAGGCTAGGAAACGGAGCCTCCCACCGAGCCAGGGGGAGGCCGGTGCCGGCTGGGAACCCCCCCAGCGCCCCATAGCCATCACTGCGCCAGCACTGGGAAGAATAGGGGGCAGGCTTGGGGTGGGGGGCAGCAGCGGGGCCCCAGGCAGCATCTCTCCGGCGTCTCCCCCTGAAGCAGCCGGCTGGCTCCGGCCCCAAGTAATCGAGAACAGGCCGACTGCGCAGACCACAGCCTATCCTGGATTACTTGAACCCGGCGCCGGCCTCCGTGCGGGGCAGGCTCCTGCCTGAGAACTGTGCCAGGCGGTGGGAAAACCCGCCCCCCAAGCCCCGCAGGAAACCTGCCCAGCCCCATGCCCCAGAAAGGGGCGGGGGGGGGGGATTCTCCTCTGAAGAGCCAGGTTGCACCTCAGGCACAGCTGCAAGATCCCTCCCCCCCGCCGGCTCCTCAGTGCCCGTCAAGAGGGGGCCTGGGGCCCAAGATCTCCCCCTTCCTTGGCTGGGCATCCACAGGGGTGGAGGGGAGAGGGTGCTGGCTGCAATGCCAAGGGGCTGCCCCCAGGGCCCAGAAGCCTGGGTCTCCCCAGCAGGGGCTGAGTGCCTGGTGGCCCCAGGGGGGTGATGGGTGCCCCTCCACAAGAGCGTCCCCTTACCTGGTGCATGATGCCATCAATCTCCACAGGAATGATGAAGTCGGCATTGTTCACTGGCTGCAGAGGGCACAGGAGTCAGTGGGGGAGAGGGGGGAGGCACCCCCACTGCCCCCATGAAACCCCTGACCCCCTCCTGCCCCACCCCCAGGGAACCCCCCCAGCCATACCCTCATTCTGCCCCATTCCTGTGGCCACATGGCCTGGAAGGGGGTGGCACACAGAGGCTGGCCGGGCAAGGGGTGGCACACAGAGGCTGGCCGGGTGGGGAGGGAGGACGGGGCACCCCCAGGGACGGACCGACCTTGAAGGAGCTGTGCACCAGCGTCTCGTCCAGGTCAATGACCACGCACAGCTTGCTGGCATCCTGGGGTTTGATCTCGGGCAGGAGGTACCTGACGGAGGCCTGGGAGGGCGACAAGTCCGGGGCGAGGGCATTGGAGTGTCTGGCTGGCAGCAGGCCCCATGAACCTGGGGCCCCACATCCTGGCCAGTGGAGCAGGGCTGCCTGGGCAAACCCCAGCTTTTCTCAGCCCACGCCCCCCCGGATCCCTCACTTCCTGTCCTAAACCTCCCAGCAGCAGGGGAAGGGGTGACAGGAGGGAGCCCTTGGCTTGGGGCAGTTCAGTCTGGGCCCGGGCACAGGCCTATGAAGCACTCGGCCTTTGCCCCCCTTGGCCCTTTCTGACCTGCAGTCGGGGGTTGCTGTGCGCTGCCCCCCAGCTGCCACGCTGCTCCCCACAGGTGGTTGCATCGGGGGCCCATCAGCAGTGCCAGTCTCTGACTGCTGCCTCGTGTGTGTGACTGGCCCCCCAGGCACTGCCCGGCGCTACCTCGCCCTGCTGCTGGCCTGACCCGGGGGCGGCCCTGTGCCGGAGACCCCGGCAGCCCCCGAACGCACCCCCAGCTGGGAAGAACTGGCTCAGCCTGGGAAGGCGCAGTGACGCCGCCAGACACCAGAGGGCACCAGCTGCCTTCAGCTGCCGGAATCTGGCCGGGCAGGGAACGGGGACAGCTGCCGCCAGGGCTCATGGGCCGAGAGCAGAGCTGGGGATTGCAGGGGCCGTGGCGACCGGCGGCCTGTCCTGCCGGCCCCGGGCATTGCGGTCCGGCCCAGCGAGCCCTGGGGACTAGGAGAACACGGCTCACGACTGCAGGGGGCGCTAGCGCTGCTTGGAAAGCTGGGCCCTGCCTGCCTGCAGGCCCTGCAACTGCTCCCCAGCAGGGGGTGCTCTCCCCTCGCACCCAGGGCCAGCCCTGAGCATGACACTAGGGGGCGCTGTGCTGCAGGGAGCTGAGTGAAGTCCACAGGGGGCGCTCTCCCCCCGCTGGTCCCATGGGCCCAGCATGGCACTAGGGGGCGCTGTGCTGCAGGGAGCAGAGGGAAGTCCACAGGGGGCGCTCTCCCCCCGCTGGTCCCATGGACCCAGCATGGCACTAGGGGGCGCTGTGCTGCAGGGAGCTGAGTGAAGTCCACAGGGGGCGCTCTCCCCCCGCTGGTCCCATGGGCCCAGCATGGCACTAGGGGGCGCTGTGCTGCAGGGAGCTGAGTGAAGTCCACAGGGGGCGCTCTCCCCCTGCTGGTCCCATGGGCCCAGCATGGCACTAGGGGGCGCTGTGCTGCGGGGAGCAGAGGGAAGTCCATAGGGGGCGCTCTCCCCCTGCTGGTCCCATGGGCCCAGCATGGCACTAGGGGGCGCTGTGCTGCAGGGAGCAGAGGGAAGTCCATAGGGGGCGCTCTCCCCCTGCTGGTCCCATGGACCCAGCATGGCACTAGGGGGCGCTGTGCTGCGGGGAGCAGAGGGAAGTCCATAGGGGGCGCTGTGCTGCAGGGAGCTGAGTGAAGTCCACAGGGGGTGCTCTCCCACTGCTGGTCCCATTGGCCCAGCATGGCACTAGGGGGCGCTGTGCTGCGGGGAGCAGAGGGAAGTCCATAGGGGGCGCTCTCCCCCTGCTGGCCCCATTGGCCCAGCATGGCACTAGGGGACGCTGTGCTGAAGGGAGCTGAGTGAAGTCCATAGGGGGCGCTCTTGCCTGGTGGGGACCATGCTGAGCAGTTAGTTTTCCACCTGAGATGTAAAATGGCCATCCTCTGACCCCAGGGCTCCACCTCAGTTTCCCCCGGGTGGCTCAATTCTGCCCCCCCCGTCCAGTTTCACTGGGATACAGGATCACTGCTCACTGCCTGCCCCAGCTAGACCAGCACGGCTGGCCCCAGCATCTCCCTGGGTGGGGACGGCCTGTGAGCTTTGGGGGGATGGGCGGGAGGGAGGAAAAGGGCTGGTTCGGCAGCACCAGCTCATCCGCAATTACCCGATGGCCTGCTTGGCCCCCCCAGGACGTCCCACGGGCAGCAACACTGGCAGTCCCAGCATCGGCTGCCCCTGCCCGTGGGACGTGACGTGCCACTCGTGGGAATGGGGGTGGAGGGCACAAGGGAAACTGCCCCAAGCAGAGCCCTTGGGGATCTCTGTGTTTGTGAAAAAAACACCATTCATAGCTCAGCTGGAGGCCTGGCCCAGGGCCTGGGGGATGGGACTGGAGGGACAGGATAAGGGGGACTCCCTGAGGTCAGGCCGGGTGGGCCTGTGGGGGGCTCATCCCAGGGAAGCAGGGGCCAGCCAGCCAGTGCCCATGGAATCGCCCCCACCCCCAGCACCCCCCTACCTTGGGCACGACGCCGTTTTCCTCCACCAGCAGCGGCGCGTTGTTGTTGACCGGGATGGGGTCCGAGTCATCATGGCAGAGGCAGCAGAAGAGGGACTGGAAGATGCTGCGGTTCCGGGGCTTCTTGGATGGTGACGGGCTGTGAGCACCTGGGGGCAAGGCAGGGACGGGATTAATCCACAGCGCACCCCCCTCGGACAGACCCCCCCCGGTGCCCAGCCTGCCTGCAGCATGCTCCCGTGCTGGATGGGGGGGTGGGGAGCTGAGGGGCTGAGCCAGGGTGGCAGGGGGCTGCCCCCGTGCCTGCTGACGTCAGCACGGGGCACCCAGGAGGGATGAGAAGTGCTGTGGGACGTGTGCCCAGGTTGCTGTCCGGGTGCACCCGGCTCAGCCTGGAGGGGGCTGGGGGCACAGCCGGGAGGACAGTGCAGGGGTTGGGATGAAGGGGGCGCTGTGCAGAAGTTAGGGGCAAAGGGGCACGGGATGGGGGTGCCGGGGTTGGAGAGCCCATGGATGCAGGAGCAAGGCTGGGTGTTCGTACGTTGCCTTCCATGACAATGTAAACGGTGCATGTACTGTTGTTCGCGCCTGGCGGGCGCCGTGGTGGCGCCTCTGGGCCAGCACCCGGCGCCTCCATACAGGTGCACAAGCCACGGCTCCCGCTTGGAAAGCTTAGCGGGACACTGCTGGCAACCCAGCCACATGCAGCCCTGGGGCTACAGGACGCTGGTGGCCCCTGGGGACCCCTTTGTGGGGGAGCAGCCCTCAGCTGCAAGGGCTTGGCTCCCATCGCCCAGCAGCCCCCCTGGGCTCTCCCCCTGGCTCTGGGGGAGGGGAGCGAGGGCTAGTGGTTAGAGAAGGGGGCAGGACTCTGGTGTGAAGGAGGGCAAGGATTGGCCCTTTGTGCGTCATCCGGCTCTGCCCCTTCACCCGCTTGTGATACCCGCACCTGCGGCTGCTGCCCTGCCTTGCAGACGCCCAGCCAGGCGCTGCCCAGCAGGTTCTCTCCTGGGGCTGCCCTGTTTCTCGCCCGTGTGGGTCCAGTCTTCCCCTCTCCAGGCCCACCCTACTGCACAGCCCCTGCCCCTCCGGCCTGCCCCTCTGCCTCCCTACGGCCTGGACACAGCCTGGCTGTGGGGCAATGCCTGGGATGGGGCAGACGCAGCCTCTCCAAACCAAGTGGTGGGTGCCCAGTCCCCAGGTGAGGCAGGACCAAGATGCCCGGGGATGGGCACCACCCTCAGGCGGGTGCAGCCAGGAGGGTGACAGGCTCGGGTGGGAGGGCACATGGGGGCAGGGACGGATACGGGGGGTGGAGTGGGACAGGCAGTGGCACCAGACTGGGACCCCTGTGATCCCAGCCCTCGGTCCCCCACAGCTCTGCTGGTGCCCCTCACTGTCCCCCCAAAGCCCCTGCCAGCCCAGCCCTGCCCCCCAGCTGTGGCAGCCCCCGGAGACCCCTGTCCTCAGCTCCCCCCATCCCCTTGCCCCTCACACCCAATCCGCAGCTTCTCCATCTCTAATATCAACCTCAACTCCCCCATTGCCTCCCACAGTGCCCCCCCCCCATTTGCTCTCCCGGCAGCAGATCCCTGCTGAGCTCTCTGCGGTGCCCGGTGCTCGACGGCTGCTCTGTCCCCTCCCCCCCCCCAGGCTTGGATTAACCTGCTCCCTGCATAATCCACTTGAGCCAACTCCTCCCCTCCTGCTTTAATCCGGCCCGAGATAACGAGATCCTTCTGATCTGTTTACCGGACTCGGCGCTCCGGCCAGCCGGGGTGGCAACCAGCAGGGGAGAGCGGCAGGGCTGGCAAACCCCTTGGCACGGGCTCCCTTCAGCCCCACGGCTGCCTGGTTCTCCCTGGCTTGGCACTGGGGAGATGGGGGCTACATCTAGGGCCTGACCCAGCAAGGCTTTTTCTTTCCTTCCGGGTGCAGGAAGAGCCAGTGGGGACGTGGGGAGGCAGTTTCAGAGGGACTGAGAGTTGTTTCAGATGAAGTGGAAATGGCCAGAGAACAGGGACAACCCCGGGACACCCCAGTGACGGGGGTTGGTCCGATTCTGGGAGGGGCTGGGGTGCGTTTCAGGCTCAGAGGAAGGGCAGTGTGGCTCAGTGGGCAGAGCAGAACAGCGGTGCAATGCATCTCCCCAGAACACAGGTGGCAGGTTAACTCTCTCTAGGCACTGTGACACCGGGGACCTCTGGGGGGGCTTGACACTGGATTGCATGTGGAAGCAGAAGCAGGTGATGGAAGGACAGCAAGCCAGTTACTGCGAAACAACTGGGCTTCTTACTCCAACTCCTGCAACCCTCATTTCCTGAGGAGTAAAGGAAGTCAAAGGAAGAGTGCTCTTCCTCCCACTTCCTGCTGTGTAGACAGCGCCAAACGCCCAATTAAGCTACTTTGACTTCAGCTACGCAATTAGTGCAACTGAAGTGGCGTAGTTTAATTCGACTTTTGCCCGCAATGTGGACGTGCCCAGTGTTAAAAGGCCTTGTGAGACGGATCTTTCACAGTTGGTGCCTGGAACTAGTCTAATGTGCTGTAGGTGAAGGGAAACTGAGGCCCATGACCCTGTTGCTGTCATGGCTAAATGCCAAGATTCCCACACTAGGGAAAACACAAATACCTATGTTAACTGGATGCTATTTGGATTCCAAACATTTGCCAGAGCTCGTATGGAAAAATGAACTATTTTCTTTCATGCTTGGCAAGATCCCCTAGGATGCGTGGGAAGCATGCTGCAAAAGCAGGTCCGATCCACCGTCGGTCTCACCAAGTTGGACCTTGGCTTTGTAAAAGGATTCAACAGGACGGTTATCTGCATGATGACTCTTACACTGCTGAAACCTGTTCTATACCCAAACGTGGCTTTCATAACCCATTCCAGTTATGCACTGGTACTTCTAATGCGGGATTCGAACCGGTAGTAACACAGAGCCACACATGGGCAGGCCCCAAATGTTGTGCAAAGTGGCCATGTGAGGGGTCTATGGATGCTTTGCTGGTTCTGTTGATACCACACCCGTGCCTGTAGGGATTTTGTATGTGATGTTATGGGGATTGGCTCTGGGCTGGTATTCCAGGGATTTGCTTCCAGGAGACACCAACAGGCATCACCCACCTACTGTGGAAGGGCGGATAGTCCAGTGACTAGCAGCACTTGACTGACAATGCACCTTAAGTGGGGCCAATCCACAGCTGAGGGACTTTGCTGTGAACCTGCAGAGCAGCAGGTACGCCTTGGCGGTTTGCCTAAAACCAGACACGGACAGGTGACTTGCTCATGTGACACACTCCATCTAGGGAGATGCCTTCACGCAGGAGAACAAGTGGATGCCCTCCATGTGGACAAGGGGATAGAGGGCCCTGGAGGTTCCTTCATTTGTCTTCACTCCAGCTCACCACTTCAGGAGCATCTTGGCCGTGACCGGAGCCCGGAAAGCCCGATGACTTTTCAGACTCCTCATTTTTTGAGGAGTAACGTTAGTTCGAACCAAGGGGTTTGATTCAAACTACCATGGCCTGGAGCGCACTTCCTGGTTCGAATCAGCTGGTGAGTGGAATAGCGCGCGGGCAAGATTATGCTAATGAAGTGCGGGATATTTAAATCCCCGCTTCATTAGCAATTTGGGTCGCCTACATGTGCATCCGAACTAGGGGGCAAGTGTCGACGTACCCAACTTTCTCTCCATTTGAGATTCTAGAGGATTGGCCCAGCGTGCTCTTTTGGGTAAGAGGCACACACGAGGAAAGTGGCTGGTCCTTTGGGATTGGAAGAACCTGCTTGGATTTGGTTTTCATAGCCTCTCATCAGTGCAAGGAGGGTGGTGGCACAGGAGAAACTGGAGTGGCCAGGGGGGTTGCTTGTGGGACTTCTTGCTGGTGTGTACGCATGCGCACGCACACACGCACACACACACACACACACGTACGTTTAGGTCCAGCCTTGACGCTCCGTGTCACTACTTCATTCAGTTCCCTGGCACAGGGTCCCCTAGGGGTCAGAAAAGGGACCCCCCCCCCCAGTTCACAGCTGCACACACAGCAGCTGCCGGGTGGGCAAGCGGGGGCCGGGAGCAGAGCAGCGTGGGCTGTGCTAGGCACAGGGGGCTGCTGGCACCTGCTCCCCGCCACCTTCCACTGCCCTGCAGCCAGCTGGGGATGACGGACCAGCCACCCAGCCAGTTTTGTCCCAGGCACCTTCACCCCTGGGCTTCTGGGCCTAAAATCCGGCCTTGGGGATCCATCCCAGGGCACGGCCTTGCCTGAGTGTGCCCAGGGCCTGGCTGCTCCTCGTGCTTGGACCAGGCCCTATGGAAGGGGGTTCCATCCCACCCATGTGTGCCCCCACATCTTCCCACCACAACCATACCCCAGAGATGCCAGCCAGTCCCTCCCTCTGGCAGCTGCAGGGAGCATGTGGCCAGGGGAGGGGTAGATGGAGTGAGGTCCCCCCAGCTGTGCCATGGCTGCCAATCACCCTGGCATCTCCTTCCCCTCTGTAGCAGCCCAGCCCAGGCCCTGTCCTCACCCAGCTCCCCCGGGGAAAGGCTGGTGGAGCTGCTGAGTGGTGCATGCCCCCACTCCCACAAGAGGAGTTTCTTGCCCTGCCAGGTGTTGGCACGGGGACCTGGCTCAGCATGAACGGTGCTAACTGGGCGGGGGGGCAGGTCACTGCACCAGGAGTGAGGGGGATGGGATGGGGGTGGGCAGCTGCTGGGTGACATCCCTGCAGCCCTGGCCTCCCCAACTGGCCAGTCAGGTCCAAGTTCAGCTGCTGCACCCAGCCAGCCTGGCCGAGTGGCAGCAGTCGGGAGCAGGACGGGGAGAGGGGCAAGCTCAGCTGAGCGGCAGCAGCCGGGGGCGGGATGGGGAGAGGGGCCAGCCGGGCCAAGCGGCAGCAGCCGAGGGCGGGACGGGGAGAGGGGCCAGCCGGGCCAAGCGGCAGCAGCCGAGGGCGGGACGGGGAGAGGGGCCAGCCGGGCCGAGCGGCAGCAGTTGGGGGTGGGACAGGGAGAGAGGTCAGCCCGGCCGAGTGGCAGCAGTCAGGGTGGGGTGGGGAGAGGGGCCAGCCGGGCCGAGCGGCAGCAGCTGGGGGCAGGGACGGGAGAGGGGTCAGCCCGGCCGAGCGGTAGCAGTCGGGGTGGGGTGGGGAGAGGGGCCAGCCGGGCCGAGCGGCAGCAGCTGGGGGTGGGACAGGGAGAGGGGCCAGCCCGGCCGAGCGGCAGCAGCTGGGGGCGGGACGGGGAGAGGGGCCAGCCCGGCCGAGCGGCAGCAGCCGGGGGTGGGACGGGGAGAGAGGCCGGCCGGGCCGAGCGGCAGCAGCTGGGGGCGGGACGGGGAGAGGGGCCAGCCCGGCCGAGCGGCAGCAGTCGGGGGTGGGACGGGGAGAGAGGCCGGCCGGGCCGAGCGGCAGCAGCTGGGGGCGGGACGGGGAGAGGGGTCACCCCAGCCGAGCAGCAGCAGTCGGGGTGGGGGGGGCAGAGGGGGCAGGCCTGGTGAGTGCTGGCATGAGCGGGCAGGACTGCGTCTCCTCAGTGCAGGGAAGGCATAAATATTTAGAGAGGCCAGCAGGGACGCAGCTGCCAACGAGCTGGCCTCCAGGCCACCCACAAACTCAACCCTGTGGGCTGCGCTCAGAGATTGTGTGTGCGGGGGTGCAGGTGTGTGCGTGGGGTGCGGGGGTGCGTGCATGGGGGTGTGGGCCTCCTGTGGCGACTGGTGTAGGCACTGGTCCAACCAGGCAGGCTCTGTTAGTGACGCCTGGCACAGGCCTGGGCATTGCAGACTGGGCAGCTGGGGGGAGGGGGGACTTACAGCTGCCCTTGGGTTCCTGCTCGTTGGGGGGGGGGGGCACGGGAGGTTTCCCACCCCCACCCTGGCCTGGCTGGCACCAGAACAGATGTTGCAGGGGCTGAAGGGGCCAGAACAGGCAGGAAACGCTGCCCAGGGGCCTGTGACGGTTCCAGACCAGTTCCCAGGGCCCAGGGCAGGGGCAGGGTGGAGCCCTGGCTGGAATGGGGAAGCAGTAATTTATTAACCAGCCGCAGGTTCCCAGGCCCGGCCTTGGCCCTTCCTCTCCAGCACAGCCGCCCGGTGCCAGAGCCAGGATGCTCGGACTGCAAATCACGAATGCAGCCAGCTCTGGGGAGGGATGCACGGGAAGCCAAGGGAGGGCAACTAAAATGATGAGGGGTTTGGAACGGGTCCCATATGAAGAGAGATGAAAGAGACTGGGACTTTTCAGTTTAGAAAAGAGGAAACTGAGGGGGGATAGGATAGAGGTCTATAAAATCATGAGCGGTGTGGAGAAAGTGAATAAGGAAACGTTATTTACTTGTTCCCATAATATAAGAACTAGGGGCCACTAAATGAAATTCATGAGCAGCAGGTTTAAGACAAATAAAAGGAAGTTCTTCTTCACACAGCACATAGTCGACCTGTGGAACTCCTTGCCTGAGGAGGTTGTGAAGGCTAGGACTATAACAGGGTTTAAAAGAGAACTAGATCAATTCATGGAGGTTAGGTCCATCAATGGCTATTAGCCAGGCTGGGTAAGGAATGGTGTCCCTAGGCTCTCTTTGTCAGAGGGTGCAGATGGATGGCAGGAGAGAGATGGCTTGATCATTCCCTGTTCTGTTCACTCCCGCTGGGGCACCCAGCACTGGCCACTGTGGGCAGACAGGGCACGGGGCTGGATGGACCTTTGGGCTGACCCAGTCTGGCCGTTCTGATGTTCTATGGAGAGCCAGTAGCTGGCTGAGCCTCAGTGGGATGTAGGGGAGCAGCCCGGCCACGCCCGCCTTGGGGTCAGGCCTGACCTGGGCAAATGGCCCAGAGGGCAGATCACAATGGAAAGGCAGCAGCTGCCAGAGCAGGGCCCCCATCCCCATGACAGGAGGCCAGGAGGAGAGAGCCCCCCAGCCCAGTGGGCAGAGCCCTCCCATGTTCTGCCCAACAGAGCCCCCCAGCACCAGTGTCAGAGCCCTCCTGCCCTGCCCCACAGTGCCCCTCCATCCCAGAGGGCAGAGCCCCCCATGTTCTGCCTCAGCACCCCCCCGCCTTGCCCCACAGCATCTCCCTGCCCTCCCCCACAGCGTCCCACAGCCAAGAGGGCAGAGCCCCCCGCTCCGTCGCACAGCATCCCCAGCAATGCACTGGGGCCAGCGCTGAGCACGAGGGGAGAGCGCTCCCTCCCCCACAAGCCCCCTGCCCAAAGCCCTGGAGCAGGGCAGAGCCCCAGGCCAGTACCCTCCCCCCCACCCCGCTAAAAGGGCACAGGCAGCTTCACCCCCACCCGGCAGCCAGGCTCCATGGGCCGGCCTCCCCTGGACTTGGGAGCAATCTGTCCTGAAAGGCTCTGAACGCCCCCCCCTCCCCAACCTGGGTGCAGGAAGAGCCCAGAACAGTCCCCACCCCACCCCCAGGGCCGCTGCCACGCAGTACCCACAACGGCAGCCTTGGGTTGGTTTCCTGCTGCTTCCAACCTTGGGCCCCGCTCTGGAGAGCGGCCAGGCCTGGCCTGATCCCCCCAACCTTCCCCCTGCAACAAGCAGGGCCAGGAGCCCTGCCTAAGGCTGCCCCCGGGAGTCCAGAGCAGGGCTGGGCTGGCAGAGGCTGTGGGGTGGGAGTGGGGAGCAGCGGCAGGGCGGGGGGGCAGGGCTGGGCTGGCAGGGGCAGTGGGTTGGGAGTGGGGGGCACCGGCAGAGCTATTATCCCAGCCCTGAGCTCCCCTTGCCCAGCTCTGCCCCCAACCCCGACCCACAGCCCCTGCCAGCCAGCCCCAGGGCATATCCCTCTGCACTGTCTGGTCTCCCCTGGAGGGACCGTAGGGCCATGTGCGGCTCAGGGGACTTCGCAATGATGCATCTGTGCACAGACTGGGGGCGGGGGGTGTCTCCCCTGGCTTCTCCCTGGGGGCTGGGCCCTGCTGACAAGCCTGAGCTAAGGGGCACTCAGCCCGGGGTACGGAGACCCCCATTGCCCCGGGGGGGAGCCCATGTCAGTGTCTGCCCGGAAGGACTGGCCCCCGCACTGCACTGCACCCCTGCCCCATCCTGCCCAGGGCTGCACCCAGCAAAGCACCGTTCCGCCCCCGTCCCCGCTCCCCTGCCAGCCTGAGCGCTCCCCGGCCCTTCCCCAGAGGTGGCTGCATTTGCACAGCGCAAGGCTGCGCTTGTGCCTTTGGCCAGAGCCGGCCAGCAGCCAGAGGCGCCTCCCCATTGTTACTGGGGGAGGTCAGGGAGAGGCCAGGGTGGGAGGGGAAGGAAGGGCCAGGACAACAGGCCCCTCGCTGACTTTCAGGGCTTGGCTCCGCTCACAGTCAAAGGGCCAGGGACCCTGCTGGGGCATCGCTCACCCGGCCTTGGCAGTGCCAGCCCTGTGTCCAGCCCAGGGACAAAGCCATCTACCCCCCACCCAGCCTCTCCCCTGTGCTCTCCCTTCTCCTGCTCCCATGCCCACGCCTGCCCCCTGGCCGGGGAACTGCCCATGCGGATCCATTCCAGCCTGTGCCTGCCCCGAGTCCAGCGCTGGGGCCAAAAGCTGCAGCGCTCCCCCCCACGCTGGCCAGCCCCTCCCCTGCCTCCAGCCCAGCCAGACCCCACAAGCCCCAGCAACACACGGGGGCAGCGTCCCCTCTGTTCGGCTTCCCTGGGGACGCTTCCCTGACCACACTGCCCCTTCCCTTGGGGAGCTGGCCACAGCAAAGCTGCTTGAGCAGCTCGGGGGCGAGGGCCCTGCGGTCCCCACCGGCCCAGCCCAAACGGATCTTTCCTCTGCAGTTCTGTGCAAGTTTCTTGGTGGCAGCACCGGCCTGAGTCTGGCCGGGGCCCTCGGAGGAGCAGGGACGCTCCTGCTCCCCCCACAACTGTGCTGACTCTGAATCCTACTGATGACACCGTTTAAAGCAGAAAACCAAACTAGCCCGGCATTGTGGGCGGAGCCTCCAAAGCGCCTCCTTCCCAGCCACCCACAGCCATACGTGTGGCAGGAAGGATGATGGGTAGGAAACTCACCAATCAGAATGAGCGCTCTGCCCTACGGTGTGTTTCCTGGATGCTCATTGGCTGGCACACCCCCTGTGGAGCAGCATGGGCACGGAGATCCGGCACCGACAGAGCCGGGGAAGGGGACATGGGAAAGGGGTTTGACTTGGCAGGTGGATGGACAGAGCCAGGAGGGGGCACCGGGTACTGGGGCACTGTTCAGGGGCAGCATCTCAGCCTGGACTAAACTTGCCGGGCGAACAGCCCCACAGGCCTGGAGCACCCGCCCAGCGGTCAGTCAGCACGGCCGAGAGCCCCCAGAATACGCACCGCTGCACCCCGGCTGTCCAGCAGGTGTCTAGCAGCACCGCAGGGGAACCGCGGTTACGCTCAGCCCATGGGGAGCATTCAGGGCAGCCCCCCCCCGGCCCTGGCCCAGGCCTGCAGGGCTCCCAGACAAACAGCCCAGAGCCCGAGGCAGCACCACGGCATAACTGAAGACAAGGAGTCAGCAGCCAGACAGCTCAGTGCACCCCAGACATGCAGCACTTTGCAGCTCAGACTCAGCTCTCCCTCGTTGGGATGCTCAACCCCGTCTCCAGAGCTGATGGAGACTCCCCAGGGCCTGTCAGCAGTATAGGTGTTATGACACACATCAACAGCTCTAATTCTGGCCACCAGGGGACAGCCCAGACACCTACTGAGCCGCTTATTAGGCTAAAAGGTTGCACAGCTCTCCCGATTCTCGGGTCTGGGATTTATACCCCGGTGGAGGAGTTTGTCTGTGTTCACCCACATTCCCTGCCCTCCCTCTGCCACAGCCAACGCCACAGGCTGTTGGAGTTTCACCCGCATTTTCCCATTAATACACCTGGAAAATAACCCCCATTTGCCCACGGAACAGACCCAGCTGCCACTGTCAGGAAGTGCCCCCATCCCTGCCCGCACTTCTCCTCTGCTCGGGAGACCCCCCCAATGCGGAGAGGGGACCCCAGTGTCTGGCGCATCCAGTCTGGCGCCACGCTGTCATTGGCTGCCCGCGGGAAGCCCAGCCCAGCCCTCCAAGAACAGAACCGAGAGTAACAAACCCAGCACAAGGCCAGTTACTGGGCCAGTGCCCCACGCTCCAGACCCACAGCCCCTGCCAGCCCTGCCCTGCCCCCTGCTCCCAACCCACAGTCCCTGCCAGCCCAGTCCTGTACCCCACAGCCCTGCTGGTGCCCCTCCCTCCCACCCGCAGCCCCTGCCAGCCCAGCCCTGTCCCATAGCCCAGCCTTGCCCCCCACTCCTGACCCGCAGCCCCTGCCAGCCCAGTCCTGGGCTCCCCCAGCTCCTGCCCCTCTCCTGGCCTCCCACCTGGGCCAGGCTGGGATTTCGGTTGCCCCTTTGGTGACCTTGGGGGCTGGGATCCCAGCACAGACCAGGCCTCAGCTTCGGGCCCCTGCAAGCAGGAGGGGTCTAGAATGAGGGCGAAGGTGCCAGTGCTACTGCCCCGAAGGGCAGTGATGCCCAGGCGGGGGTGGGAGGGTGATCTCTGTCCTCCAGCAGGGGGCTCTGGGGCCTCCCCCCCTCACGTCTCCACCATGTTTCTGTTGGTGTCCAGAACCTGGACTGGAGGTTGGGGGGGGGGGGCCTCAGACCAGGCCTTGGGGACCCTGGGGGGAGCTTTCTGCTCCTCCTAGCCCCCCTCGCTCCCAGTGGGTCAGCATGTGACTGACGGTTGTTCAACCCCAGGCCCAGGTAGGAGGCCCCTCCCTTCCGGGCACAGGGACACCCCAGGCAGGGCTAGGCAGGAATGGGGGGGGGGGCCACAGCTTCGCATGGACCCAGGTTCAGTCCTGCCTCCGCCACTGAGCTGCCGTGGGCCCCTCTCATCTCGCTGTCTTGATCCCCCGGGGGCTGCAGGGGTGCAAACAGCATGTCACCTAACAACCCCTCCTGCCCTTGGGAGCATTTCCCCAGCGCCGGACAAAACCTGCTACAGCCGATCCCGAATCCGCTTCCCCAGCACCGGACAAAACCCGCTATGGCCGATCCCGAATCCACTTCCCCAGCACCGGACAAAACCCGCTACGGCCGATCCTGAATCCGCTTCCCCAGCACCGGACAAAACCCCCTACGGCCGATCCCGAATCCTCTTCCCCAGCGCCGGACAAAACCCCCTACGGCCGATCCCGAATCCGCTTCCCCAGCGCCGGACAAAACTCGCTACGGCCAATCCCGAATCCGCTTCCCCAGCGCCGGACAAAACCCCCTACGGCCGATCCCGAATCCTCTTCGCCAGCGCCGGACAAAACCCCCTACGGCCGATCCCGAATCAGCTTCCCCAGCGCCGGACAAACCCCCCTACGGCCGATCCCGAATCCGCTTCCCCAGCGCCGGACAAAACCCCCTACGGCCGATCCCGAATCCGCTTCCCCAGCGCCGGACAAAACCCCCTACGGCCGATCCCGAATCCGCTTCCCCAGCGCCGGACAAAACTCCCTACGGCCGATCCCGAATCCGCTTCCCCAGCGCCGGACAAAACTCCCTACGGCCGATCCCGAATCCGCTTCCCCAGCGCCGGACAAAACCCCCAACGTCCGATCCCAAATCCGCTTCCCCAGCGCCGGACAAAACCCCCTACGGCCGATCCCGAATCCGCTTCCCCAGCGCCGGACAAAACCCCCTACGGCCGATCCCGAATCCGCTTCCCCAGCGCTGGACAAAACTCCCTACGGCCGATCCCAAATCCTCTTCCCCAGAGCCGGACAAAACCCCCAACGGCCGATCCCGAATCCCAAATCTGCTTCCCCAGAGCCGGACAAAACCCCCAACGGCCGATCCCGAATCCGCTTCCCCAGAGCCGGACAAAACCCCCAACGTCCGATCCCAAATCCGCTTCCCCAGCGCCGGACAAAACCCCCAACGGCCGATCCCGAATCCGCTTCCCCAGCGCCGGACAAAACCCCCTACGGCCGATCCCGAATCCGCTTCCCCAGCGCCGGACAAAACCCCCTACGGCCGATCCCGAATCCGCTTCTCCAGCGCTGGACAAAACTCTCTACGGCCGATCCCAAATCCTCTTCCCCAGCGCCGGACAAAACCCCCTACGGCCGATCCCGAATCCGCTTCCCCAGCGCCGGACAAAACCCCCTACGGCCGATCCCGAATCCTCTTCGCCAGCGCCGGACAAAACCCCCTACGGCCGATCCCGAATCCGCTTCCCCAGCGCCGGACAAAACCCCCAACGTCCGATCCCAAATCCGCTTCCCCAGCGCCGGACAAAACCCCCAACGGCCGATCCCGAATCCGCTTCCCCAGCGCCGGACAAAACCCCCAACGGCCGATCCCGAATCCGCTTCCCCAGCGCCGGACAAAACCCCCTACGGCCGATCCCGAATCCTCTTCCCCAGCCCCACACCATCCCTTCAGGCCAAGAGCCCCTGTCAGAGCGACACTGGACCACCATGCCCCATGGCGAGTACCCACCCTCTCCTGAAACTCTGTCCCCTGCCCCTCAGGCCTGGTCCTCCCCCAACAAGTGGGGAGGTTCTGATCTCCATCACCCCCCAGCCAATCCAGACCAAGCCCAGGGAACGGTTCGCCCAGGCACCGTGGGAGCTGCTCTTCCGGATTCACCCTGCGGGAGTGAGGCCAGAACCTGGTCCATGCCCATTTCTGGCAGCGTCCCACCGGCGGGTGGCCTGGCCCGTTGGGGGGTGGGGTGCCAGCCGGGGAGATGGGAGCGCTCCTGCACTCCGGGCTGAGACCGCACCCCTGGGAGGACGGCCCCGATCCCATGGGCAGCAGCAACTCACCGCCCAGCATAGAGCCCCCCAGAAGTGCCCAGGGCCCTGAGAACAAGGGCTCTCTGGCAGGTGGCTCTGAGGGCCCCTTCCCTCCTCACCAACAGGCCCCACGCAGCTGTGGGGCGGGTTATTTCCACAGGGCCGCACCAGCCCTTTCAGACCCCGCCCCCCGACCTGCTATCCTCCGCTGCAGCCCCATCCCCGGACACCCCCAAACATGGCCCCAAAGTCACCACCTGGCAGGGATGTGTGCCCGGCCCATGCACAGAGCTGTGCCTAAGTCAGCCGCCCCCAGCTGTGCACACCCTCTGCCCACCCCCTGCCCCGGCCGGGCAAACCCAAGAGCAGGAGGAGCCTGCAGTGGGGCAGGGGCCGCTCCTCCCGCCCAGGGGTTCGCCCCCTAGCTGCACCCCACCCCCAGCAGGGCCATGCCCTGACCCAGCCCCTCCCCCCCAGCAGGGCCATGCCCTGACCCCGGCTGACCTGGCCGAGCAGCCTCCCTGGCTCGTTGGGGCTGGAAAGCAACATTTGAAAATAAACCCGGGGGCGAGGGGCGCTACAAACCCACCCCCGGGCGGGGAAACACGTTGGGCAGAAACCCCCCCCCCCAACCCTGCAACCGCCCAGCCCTCGCCCCCTGCGCTGCCCCCCGGCATCCAGAGCTTCGGGGATCGGCCCCACCTCGGAGCGCTGGCGGGGGGGAGAGACACCCGGGGCGCGCGCAGGAATCTGCAGACAGCGCCGAGCGCGCGGGGGGGGGGGGGGGGGCGGAATACCCGGGGCGCGCGCAGGAATCTGCAGACAGCGCCGAGCGCGCGGGGAGGGGCGGAATACCCGGGGCGCGCGCAGGACCCTGCAGACAGCGCCGAGCGCGCGAGAGGAAAATACCTGGGGGGGGGGATGTTGGGGGGGGGTGGGCAGGCACCGCTGTATGTTCTATTTTTATACCCCCGACCCAAGAGGCTCAAAGGCCGCGGGGGTCGCTCCGCGGAGCATGCACAAGGCCGCCCCCCCATAGCGCCTGCTTTGCACAAGTCAGTTTGGGGGGGGGGAATGCACGCGACGCTGCCCCCCGCCGGGCGCAGTTACCTTTCTCCTGCAGAGGGGTGTTCACCTCTTCCTTGCTAACCTGGGTGATGATGGACTGACTGTCCATTAGACCCGCCGGGCTGGCTGGGGGGCTCCCTCCTCGCTGGCTCCTCCCGCCGCGCGCCGACCCTCCAGGAGTTACTGCGGGGGCGGATCGGGCGGCGGGGAGGGGGGGAAATCGCCCCCCAACCGAAAGGAAGCGAGGGGGCGGGGGAGCCGGGGAGGGGAGAAAAACAAAAAAGGGGGAGAGAGAGAGACGCCCGCGGAGGAAACTTTGTTACAACATGGAGTTTCCTCTTCACAATTTCTGCTACAAACATGGAACCCGGACGCGGTTTCAAGGAACCCCTTAAAAGGGCGATGGCTCCCTGGGGCCCAGCCACTCTGGCACCAGCTGCTTTGGCTGCCAAAGTTGGAAAGGAGAGCCCTCTTCCCTCCCCCGTGAGACACTCAGCACATTGCACTGGGCCCAAGGGGGACCTGACACACTGGGAATCCAGCTCTGATCGACCCTGCAAATATCCCGCAGAGTGGAATTGCTTCTGTCCAACCCTGAAATGCGGCCAGCTCTGGGCTGGGGCAGGGCAGCTGTTTATACTGCCCCAGCTTAGCCAGCACTTGCCAGAGCTGCTCACTGGGGCACACCCGCTCCCCTTCCCCGCTGTCCAGACTGCTCCAAGTCTGAACAACGTCCCTGAAGCATTTGCCTGTTTCCAGAGAAGGTGGTTTCCAGCGTTTGTGTGGGCTGCTGACAGGACACATCTGCCCCGAGTTTACCCTTCCCGAGGAATGTAAATACACCCACCACACAAACCACGACCCCACGGTTCTGCAGGACCTCGTGCCCAACAGGGCTCACTACCTGTCGGAGTCTGCCTCCACAAACAGGCCGGGACACTATTCCCACCGAGCGGCATCGTTAGAAGTGGAGAAATGCCACGTACCGCCCATTGCTTGGCTTATGGTGCCGTCCTCTGATGGCCAAGGCCCTGCCGGAGGAAGGTTTGCTGAAGCTCTCAGCAGGTGCAGAATGGGGGATGAATGAGCACATGGCAGACTGATAGCCTGCTGGCGCTGTCGACAGCCATTTGCACTCCAGGCTCACCAGTGCTGTCTGTATTACTGGGGCCTGCTGGGCCCTTCTCAAGCTGCGAGGAGAGCCACTGGCTGCAGAGCCGCCCTAGGATAATGCTGGACTGTGGAGCCGGTGCATTCAGCCAGGCAGTAGGAAAGTGTGCCCAGCCGTCCCAGGTGCGGCATGGGCCCCCTCTAGAGGGAGACTCAGACCTGTCTGACTGTATTTGCACAGCCGTGCTCAGGGGAGGTGAAGTGCTGTCACTCTGTGCTGGAAATGGGGGGAATGGAGTGTCAGGGATTTTGAATTATGGATGGCGTGACAGCTTGAGGCCCGGGAGGGGCAGCGATTGTGGGGCAGGGACTGTGCATTTCCAGCCCCCAGGGGTGGATCTGAAAGATGCATGGAGAAACTGAGCCAGGACGTGGCCCCCCAGCTGTGCCCTCGTGTGGCTTTTACCTTCAGCTTTTGCAATACACATCTCACGACATGATGCTTAGAAACTTTCCCCGGAAATTAAAGCCTCTCTCTGTTACCCTGCCCCTGCGACAATAAACCAGTATGAAAGGACTGGCGGGTGTAAACACAACCACCCATCACAAAATACCCCCTGAAACAACACTGCAACATCCTGCCCCCGTGCAAACCGATACATCCCCTACCCTGGCTGGGCCCGGCCCTCCCTTCTTCCCTTCCCTACCATGGGGAGCAGGGCTTGGGAGCAGAGGACGGCAGGGGGCAGTCCAACTAGCATCCAATCTCTGCCACCTGGGCCAGCCCTCCTTTAGCACTATCCAGTGCGTTCCTGGCCTGCAAGTCCCGTGGAGGGTTACTGCAAGTACCTTCCCGCTTCCCAGACAGATCTATGTGTGGATGGAAGAGCGGTTTGGCTGGCTCCGAGTCTGGGCTTACAATGTAGACACACCCAGGTTTATCCTCACACAGCAAAATCGAGGTGAGTTCTGAGATGTGCAGTGGATCACATCTTGTCTGGTGTCCACAGCAGCTGGGGGGGGGCGGTATTTGACATGAGAGCTTCACTGATGCCTTGTGAGCCGTGCGGGAGGTGTACTTGCTGTGAAGCAGGGTTTACACTCCGCCGGTAAATCTGGAGTGACTCTACTGACTTCAAGGAAGATATTTCAGACTGAAGCTCTTGCAGCTGAGAGCCAGGTTTGCCGCCTTCAGTGTGACCAGCTGGACTGCCGCAGCCTTTTTGTAAGGCGTGGCTTTGGGGTCTGCCCCAGACATGCACTTAAGAAGACGTTTGAAGGGGCTGCAGGTTGGAATAAACACACTCGAGCGGTGCACCCAAATGCACTCACTACCCTGCTGTGTCCATGGGTTTCCCCCACGGTAATCAAGACACTTGTGCTTGTTGTGGGCATCCAGTGCCCACGGCTAGCAGAAGCTCTGTGTGGCTGAGATTCTGGAAATGGATCCTTGCCCCTGCCCGAAGCCCCACAGAGCTTCTCTCGTGCCTAAAATGGCTCAGGTACACAAGTGTTTGAAGGATCGGGGCCTAAGCTACCAGCCACTTTTCCTTCCTTCTGGGGGCCTGTGTAATTGCTGGGACATTAAAGAGGTAATTGTAGGGCAATGTCGTCAGCTTGTATCCGAGGGGTAATTTTACAAGTGGGGATTTTTTGTTTTGGACAGAGCAGGCAGCAAGATCCCTACAGATTTCTCTGCCCATGGAAAACAAAGCTTCCTCTGGAGAGTGAACAGAATCAGAGAATTTTTTCATGGGCGGCCGGTAATCTAGGCAAGGGAAGGCACAGCCTTCCCAAAACTGCCTATACACCCGACCACTGAAGACTGGGGCTGCAGCCCGGCTTTCCTGGCTGCTGGGGAGAGCTGGGGCCAGGGTGTAAACACCACCAGAAGTCACAAAATGCCCCCTGAAACAAACACTGCAACATTCTGCCCCTAGTGCAAACCAGCCCCCACCCTCCATGTGGCCAGGAAGGAACAGGCTGGGGTGGGTGGGGCTCAGCTCCAGGGGCGGACCTTAAGCAGAAGGGGCGGGGCAGGGCGGGGCTGGGGCTTGTGTTCTCCAGCTGGACTTTCACCTGCCGCCCATGGCCTAGGAAAAGGACCATCAGGTTCAATGCAGCTCTCCGGCTGGGCCGTGTTGTATATTATTTCCGAGAGCATCCCCCAGTCGTTTTTAAATATTCCACCCCTTCCTGCGGCTGGCTCACACCATCAGTAGCTCCCCCGGCATTTAGCTTCAATTTCCCATCTTCATTTCATCCCATTTCTCTTACGTAGGTTCCCAGGAGCGACTCGAAATCATTCCTCTTTCTCTGCGGCTTGACCAGCCTCCCAGCAGGCCTCTGCTCACTGTGTTCTCCAGCTTCTAACAAAGTCGCAAAGCAGGACAGATCTTTCTCTCTGCACCACGTCCGGCCGTCACTGGTCTCTCAACTCCCATCTCTGGTTTCAGAGGCCCTTTCCCCACACGCTGAATCTCATTTCGAAGGGTGGATGAAAATAGGGTTGGCAGATCATCTCCCCAAAAATACCGGACACGCAGTATTTTTTGGTTGAGCAAAAAAAAGAGCGGCGATCACAACCCTGCCTACCAGCTGGGAATCCAAGTCACTCCCCCAGCCCCTGCCAGGCTTCTGCGCAAACACAGGGTCCTAGCGCCAATCATGGCCCCGCCTTCCAGCCACTTCCCCCGCCCACGCCAGCCTTCCGTCTGGTGCGCAGCCAGAAAAATCAGAGAATACTGGCTATTGCACATGTCCGGTATTCTCTGATTTTTTTTTACCGGATATAAATACTGGACTGTCTGGTAGAATACCGGACACCTGGCAACCCTAGATGAAAATGTTCTGTCTGAACAGATTTTTCAACAGAAAATTGGGATTTTGACTTTTTTTTTTGAGAGGGGTGTAAAAGCACCTGCGTTCAGTGCAAAATTTTATTTCTTTGTAAAAAAAAAAATTTGAACTAAACATTTCAGCTGAAAACATCAGTATTTTGACCTGAAAATGTTGCCACCATGCCTCATGGGAGTTGTAGTTCAGTTACCTCATCTCCCCTTTCTGTTCTGCAGGCCACACTCCCAGCCACACTACATTTCCCATAATGCACTGTGATTGTAGGCTCCCACGATGCACTCCCCTTTCCAAGAGGTGAGCAAGAGATGGTGCCTCATGGGAGTGGTAGTCCATGTTTGGAGCCCCGCCCAGGGAGGAGAATGGAAATAGGAGACCTGGATCAGATCTTTGTATTGTCCCTTTGCTGCCTTCTGTGATGTTTGCAATGCCTCCCAATTTACAGTCTTCTTTAGTTCTTGATGCTGGTTGTATTACTTCTTCCTGAAGCGCCTAGGCCCCAATCTCGGGGCCAGAATCCATTGCGCGAGGTGCTGTACAAACAGGGTGCAAAAAGACAGCCTCTTTCCCAGACAGCTAAGGATTTGTAATGAGATTTTAAACCCACCAGTCCCAACAATGACTTTCTTTTTAAATGAACAGCTAACCATGTTGGTGGGCTCCACAACAAATCATGGTTTTATTGGCCCTGCAAGCAACAGTGGTTAAAGTTCTGCTCCCAGAGCAGTTACAGTCAACAATGCCCATGCAAGCATGATTCATAAAGAAATCGAGGAGGGTAAAGTAATTTATGCTAATCCACATGGGTTTATGGGGAAAGACCCCGTCAGGCTAATACCCTAATAAATGTGTTAGTCTTTAAGTGCCACCCAGACTCTTGTTTTTGTTGAAACAGACCAACACAGCTACCTCCCTGAAACTTGATTTTGTGTGTGTGTGAGATGAGATTACACATTTGGTCAACAAAGGTAACAGTACTGAAGTAATCATGAATGTCAGGTATGTAAGGCGGGGGGAGGCGTTGCCTTCCCAAACCACCAGGCACAGCCCCGCCCACACTCCACCCCAGAATGCCTGCTGTAGCCTTCTGGGGGCGGAGTGTTGCTGCCCCCCCCAGTGCCCGCCCTCCCAGTGCTCCAGGGCTGGGGAGGCAGTGGTGAGCACGCATCTGCTCCCCTCCCTTCCCTGTGGCTGGAAGTGGGGAGCATGCACATGGTGTGCTGGGAAGGGGCAGGGCTTAGCAGAAGGGGCGGGGCTGGAGGCGGGACTGGGGGCTTGCCTCCCCCAGCCTTGCCTTCACCGACCGCCCATGGACATAACAGACTTTTGTTCGGTGTTTGACTGGGCACCGCTCAACATTTTGATTAAAATGCTAGAATGACCTGAAATTAACAGGGCTCAACATGACTTAAAAACTGGCTAACTGATAGATCTCAACATGTAACTGTAAACGGGAAATGATCACTGGATGGGGGCATTTCTCGCAGGGATCGGTTCTTGGCCCTGTGCTACTTCACTTTTTTATCAATGGCCTGGAAGAAAACATAAAATCATTGGTGATCCAGTTTGCACATGGCACCAAAAGTGGGGGGAGTGGTACATAATGAAGAGGGCAGGCTGACCACTGATTCAGAGCAATCCGGATGGCTTGGTAAACTGGGCTCAAGCAAACAGTCTCAGTGTAAACGTGGACATCCAGGAGGAGAGAAGGCAGGCCATGCTCACGGGATCGGGGTGCCGTCTGGGATGCTGTGATTCAGAAATAGATTGGGGGGTCGTGGTGCGCAACCAGCTGAACAAGAACCGTGCCACGGGGGCCAAAAGGGCTAATGCCACCCTGGGATGCAAAACCTGGGAATCTTGTGTAGGAGTGGAGGCCTTGTTTGACCTCTGTGTGTGGCTCTGGGGTGGCCGCTGCTGGAACCCAGTGCCCAGGTCTGGTTTCCACGGCTGCAGAAGGAGGAGGATAAACTGGAGAATGTTCAGAGAAGAGCCGTGAGAACAATTAAAGGGTTAGAAACCCTTCTCCATCGCGACAGACACACGGAACTCAAGCTCTTTCAAGTAACCAGGGAAAGGCTAAGGGGTAGCTGACTCCCAGTCTGTAAGTATCTGTGCAGGAACCAAACACCTAACAGCCAGCTCTTCGGGCGAGCCGAGACAGGTCTAGCACACACCAACAGCCAGAAGCTGAAGCTAGACACATTCGGACTGGAAATGAGACCTACATTCTGAAAGGGGGCAGTCATTAACCATTGGAACAACTTCCCAAGGGTCGGGCCGGATTCTCCTTCCCTGGCAGCTTTTCGCTCCAGACGGGATGTGTTTCTAAAAGCTCGGCTCTAGGACCGATCGTGGGAAGGTCTCTGCCTGGTTATCGATGACCATAATGGTCCCTTCTGGCCGGAAAATCTTTGAGAAGCAAGGACAAGCCTTTTAAAATGGCAGTGGACATTATTTGAAAACCATTCAGCCTTACGAACCTAGGTCAGGTGGTTTTATAGTCAGGAACCTTCCAGTAAATAACTATTTATGGCCAGAGCAGTAGTCAGTTAAAATCAGGCTACATGCCTAGTTCTTATGCAGTGTCCTTTGTCGGCAGATCTCGAAACGCTCTGCAAAGGAAGTCAGAATCGCAAGTGTTGGAATGGTTTTGTGACTTGGGCTAATATCCCCATCTCTGCCTCCAATCTACTGGGTGACGTGGGCCAGTCACATCACTGCTCTCTGCCTCAGTTTCCCCACCTCGTTCCTGTCTGTTTAGATTCTGAGCACCTGTGATGGGATGAGATTTTTTATTATTATTCTCCCTCTGCTGAGGACGTGCGGGCCAGCTTCCCGCAGTAAGAGGGAGCAACTGTCCCCAGAACTGACCCCAGTTAGAGATTCGGCCTTGCTGCTGGCCCACTGCCTCCAAAAGGAGCTGGAATGAGAAACTCACCCCAGTGCATCATCCCCTGCAGAGATGGTTCCTGGGCCAAGAAGCCGGGGTGTGAGATGACATGTAATGGTGCCGCCTAGTCACTCTGATGGTGACATTGCACTAATCAAACTGTTTTAAACCTCCCTTACTCTGATGCCCAATGAACACATGGAAGAAAGGGCATCTTGGTTACAGTCTGTGTTACAACCCCCACTCACCCCTCTAGCACAACGCATGGAGAGTCCAGCCACGCCTCCTAAATGTAAAAAACAGGTTGGGGGGGATTATTATATAGCAATCATGAGAAACACCAGCCCCTTTGGGGACTAAACCACGACGGTGTTTTCAATCCGCCACAAGCCCCTGTGAAACCCCTCGCTCACCTTTCCCTCTTGTCTCACGAGGGCTGTCAGCCGCTCCACTCCATCTCCCTTTCCACAACCCCGGCACTGTCTGTTTAGCCGGAACCTTCTTTGCAGCAAGGGCTGTCTCGGAGGGCCGGTCTGCACTTCAAACCCCGCATGGCCCAGCGGCACCAAGGCAGCTGCTGTGCTGGAATGAAGCTGCTGGAGAGAGCTCTCCCATGGGTGTCGTTATCCACCTGCGCAAGGGACGGTGGGAGAAGCCCTCCCGCCTAACAGCGCCATCGGCATTGGGGGTTAGGCCAGGAGGGGGATGGGTTTTTCACACCTTTGAGTGATGTAGTTCCACAAGCACAGGTCTGCGGTGTAGGCCAGACCGACTTTGAAGCTTGCACAGTGCCTGATCTTCGCTGGCCATACGTGCTACCATGATAAACGTAATGGCTAATGAGTCGGGGGCTGGGAAAAGTGGCTTGGAAGTTAAACCGAAACAGGGGCCATGTGCTAAATCGGGAACCCAGCGACAATCATTATGTTCTGCAGCATCCCCTGCTGGGGCATCAAGGTCCCCCCCCCGCTTCCGTGGTAGGGCCAGGCGGCTGGCTCCAAAGCCATGCGGATCCCTGGGAGTCTTCCAAAGGGCTTTGGATCAAACCCCAGTGCGGGGGCCGTACTCAAACCACAAGGAAATCACCACGATTGCTGGGGAGAGGCGCCTTAGTGCTGGGCTCAGCAGACAAAGGTCACAGCAGAGCCAGAACGAAGTGAAGAGATCGTTGGTAGGACCAAGCAGGGGGCAGGCCCCGGGGCGTCGATATGGGGCCAGTGGCGAGGACATGATAAACCCTGGCATGTGACACAGAGATGCTGGGGAGGGAGGGACCCACAGATGCGTGGGGAAGAGGGGGAGTTGCTCATGCCAGGTGCAGGTGGTGAACCCAAGAATGTAAGGCCCAGGGTGAAAACAAGTCACCCAGCGATGGCCCATAAATCCATGAGCTGCAGTCTGGGTGCAAGCCAACAGAGATGTCAGTGTCTGTCTCTAGGAAGCAGGGGTGCCGGCCGTTCTCCCACGCCGGGGGACTCTCTCCTGAGGAGCACAAAGGGGACGCCCAGAGCAACACTGTGGCCAGTGTGGTTAATGGGACCCCGGGACACACGGGGGATCCTCCCGAAGTTATTTGACCTGTGTGCCTGGTGCTGTGCGACCGCTGTTGGGGTCCTGGTCCCAGTCCAAGGAGGCTGGGGACCCACTGAGGAGGCCTCAGAGAAGAGCCACGAGACAGAGCAAAGGGTTAGCAACCTGCCTGGCAGCGGCAGACTCCAGGCGGTCCATCGACTTCGTTGAACAAGGAGGTGGCTACGGGGTGACTTGTTGGCAATCTCTAAGGACCAACCAGGGGAGCAAATATTTCCTACCGGCCCCCTCCGTCCGGCAGGCAAATGTATCATGTGGCCCAGTGTTTGGAAACCGAAGCAAGACAAGCCCAGGCTGGAACCGTGCGCTCGTGGCAGGGAGGGTGACTACCCACTGGAACAATTTACCGACGGATGGGGGGGGGGGGGATTCTCTGCCCCGACAAGCTAAACTGAGATCGGCTGGTGCACTGAGGGTCTGCTTGAAGAGTGACCGGGGGTGGGGCTGGGGGTCTGCCATGGCTCTGGGGCCATGTCTACACTAGGAAATTATTTCAAAATTAGTAAAGTTGACTTAACTCCCGATTTAACAAAATTGAACTTAGTTCCTTCCACTAAGGGGAAGCCTTGAAATGAGTCCGAGGCAGGCTCTGTCACTGTGGACGCGCTACCTCGGACTTAGAGCCCCAGGAGGCACTGGGGAGCAATTAGTCTGAATGATTCTGGGGAGTCGTTATTTCGAAATAGCAGCACCGGCGTGTCCGCACGACCGCTCTTTCGAAGTAACTATTTCAGTATGAGCGTTCCTCCTGACGAAGAGCGGGAGAACAGATTCCGAGTTCTGCAGCCCATTATTTCGAGATCATGGGCTTGGTAAGTGTGGACGCTCCGCTTATAAAGTCAACCTACGGGGGGTTATTTCCAAATAAAGCCCTAGTGCAGACCAGGGCTAGATGATCACGATGGTCCCTGCCGGCCGGGCAGCTGATGGAGCCTGGGGGACCGCAGACTGCCTTAGCCTTGTCTGGGGGATTGACAGCCAGTCAGTCAAGGCAGGGAGGGGAAATGGAACCGGTCCATGGTCTAGCCCCTTTATACGTGGGTGTAGCTCCATTGACATCCACAAGGCTACTGCAGTGCGCCCCAGCTGCCGCGAGGAGCTGATATGCGGTAAGGGGGACGCAGGAGGAGTCTGTGGGGGCCCATTACTCCTTATGCCCCTCACGGGAGAACAGACAGTGGCTCCCCCAGCCCCACTCTGCCCGACAGCACCGACAGCTGCCCAGCCTCTGCCCCTGGCCTGCTGGTACCAAGCTGGGAAATGCCAGGGCAGCCTCCCTTGTCTGGCAGGGACCACAGCTCCCAGCATACACTGCAGCTTTCCCGAGCAGCCCAGGGGAGCGTAGCCTGTTGGGCCTGGCAGTGTCTGCAGGCTGCTCCCTGGCAATACCCTGCCAGAGGGGGTCCCCCAGAAACACGGTCTGGCCATTCTTGGGCCTTCGGGCGCTTGGTCAGTATCGCCCCTGAGAGCCCCAGGGCAGGATCGCACACCAGTCCCTGGCTCTGGGAGCTCCTCGAGACCATCAGGGACAACGCTGCAGCCTCCCCCCACCTGGGAGCCATTAAGCTGTCCCCCCACCCATCTCCCCTCCATGGGGCAGCAGCACAGTCTTGCCACCAACCACAGAGGAAAGGCCCCTGCCTGGAGGGGCTCCCAGGGGGAGCCAGCAAGAGGGGGCCCTGAGCAACAGAGCAAAGGGGGGCGGACAGGAGATGTGGGAGGCAGCTGCAGGGCCCTGGCACTCAGCCCGGGGAGCAGGGGGTTGGCGAGGGTGCCACAGAGGCCCTGCTTCGAGGGAACCTGGGTGAAGGAGCAAAGCCAGATGCTGTGACATGGGCGGGGGGAGGGGCAGGGATTCACTAACAGAGAATACCCCAGGGCATCGTTATGGCTCGTAATTACGGGGCATGCAGCGCCAAAGCCAAGCGACATGTGAGTCTTCTTGCTGCGACTCCAGAGCCCCCCAGGGCTTCGCACCCCGCCCATCTTGTCCAGCACTTCTGTGCTGCCAGGACAAGGCAGCAGGGCCCACAGAACAGGCAGGATGCAGTCAGCCCCCAGCTCTGTACGCACATCACACAGAAACAGCTCTGCCTCCCGGCTCTCTCTGTCCCAGCCGAGATCAGCCCCAGGGCAAAGCCACGGGGAGGGGAGCCCGGGCAGGATGGGGGAACAGCCTGCCTGGCAATGCTGGGGGCCATGAGCCCAAATCCCCTTTGGTACCCTGCCCCTGCAGTGGCTCCACAGGGAGACAAAGTCCAGTGCAAGATCTCGGTCCTAATATTCACCCCCCTCGCCGCTGTGGGATTGGCCCCCAAGAGACTCCTCCTGCCACAGACTTCTGCCCTCGCCAGGTCCCCATGGGCAGTGTCACTGCTGCCCAGTAGGGGGAGCTGGTGAGGGCGAGAGACACTGCCCCAGACTGCGGAACTCACTGCCACTAGAGAGAAAAGACCAGCCCCTACAGGGACCTGAGTGCAAAACTCACCTTGGTGACTTGGCTCCCCCTCCAGGACCTTTCCTCACCCAGACACACGCATGGAATAGACCCATTTCCAGCACCTTTCTCCTCCTAGCCTTGCTCCTGGCTGTTATGTCAGTGTGGAAGTGCACAGGCAGCCCCCAGCGGTGGGGTTGGGCTGTGGGTATGGCCCTGGAGAGACACAGCAGGTCCCCTCCTGTCCGGTTCCCTGCTGGGGCAGAGGGTCGCTCACTGCAGCAGTTTTGCCAGACGTTTTCCTGAGTCGTTTTAAAAGTCCCAGGTGAGAGGGAAGCATCGGCCCTTCCTGCAGGGGCAGGATCCCCAACCCGCTGGCTATGCAGAAGCTGTTCCATGTCTCTGTGTCTTAGTTTCACCCTGTCATGCTCTGCCACCCACCCTCCCGCCTGGGGCCCAGTTTTATCCTTCCCCCTCCCCAGCCAAATTAAAACTTCCCCTCCCCTCCTGGCTCCTCTGAACCCCGCCCCCAGGGCCAGCGCCCTCTGGCAGGCTCCGAGCAGATGGCGTGCCCTGTCCCTTCCTTGCCCTGGACTGGAGGGGCCCACAGCTGCAGCCAGGGTCTGGCAGGCGAGCTGTCTGCAGGGGGACCCTCCCCCCACTGCCCTGGGTTTATTGCACCGGTTTTTCTTGCTGCAATCTCGGGTGCCCCTGGCCGGGGAAGGGGGTGTGCGTGCAAAGGGGGCGGAGCCGAGCTGGATGCATGCTCAGGGGCCTTCCCCCTCCCAGACCCGCGGCGGTAGGAGGGTCGCCGTCTCCACGCCTCCCTCCCTCCCGCAGCCATCGCCCTTTTAAGAGCGCAGAAATTCTTCACATAAACAAGCGCTGGAGCCTGGGAGCTGGGGCTGAGGAGCTGGGATTCCAGGGGGCCCCCCTCACCCCAGGGCGCCGGGGGGGCTCGCACGGGACAGGGCCCCCGCCCGCGGAGTGAGGCAGGGGCGCACGGGGAGGGATCCAAGGGCGGGGGGGCTGGGGAGCCGCTAAAAGTTGCCCCAGTTCAGGGAGGAGTTTGGGGTCTGGGGCAAGGGGGGGGAGCGGGGGGAACCTTGAAACAGCCCAGGGAGCGTCTAGCAAGAGCAGCTCCGGGTCCGGGGCGAAGGGGCGACGTCAGGGGCCGCGGCTCGCGAGGGAAGCGCCGGGAGCAGCCGGGGCCCAGCCCGGCGAGGTGGAAACAGCCGCCCCCGGTTGCTGCGCCCTGCCTCGCTGATTGCGCGGGCCAAAAATTGGCGCAGGCGCAGGCGCTGCGCGGGTGGGGGAGGGAGACGGCGCAGCGATCTACCACACCACCCCGTTCCGCACCGACTCCGGCCTTTGCAAACCGCCTCCCAGCAGGGCTCCGGGGCAGCGGCGGGCGCACGGAGCCGTCCCGCGGTTGTAAATGCGGCGCAGCGCGGAGCCCCGGCCCAGGCTCTGCGCGGCCCCCTCGGGGGTGGGGGCGCTGCTAGGCAGGCCGGGCCGGCCGGGCCGAGGCAAGGGTCCGGCTCTAAAATTCCTTTCCCTCCCGAAGCGCGCAAAGCGGAGCCTCCCCCCGAGCAGTAGTGGAGGTGAGCCCCGGCTCTTTAGGGAGTGGGGGGGGGATTTTATAGCAGATCCCCCCTCTCCTAGCCTGGGGGGCCGATTTGCTCATGCCAAGCAACCCCGCTCGAGGTGGGGGGAGCTGCCTCTGGCCCCAGGGTTATTCTCTCCCCCCTCCCCAGGGCCCATACCAGGGCAGGATCACAACTCCCGCCCTCCGCTACATCAGTCTCATGGTTGGCTCTGGCCCCATGGCGCTGCGCAGTGACCTGCGCCCCCGGGCCTTATTCGAGGGAATAGCATCTTGCAGCAGGGAGTTCCCTGCGGTAATGCCAGCCTGTGTCACTTCCTTGTCTCTACTCTGAGCCCCTGGCTCAATAGTGCCACCTCACTTAACCTTTGAGCTCCACAGTCCCCACAGGGTGGCCCTGGCCCGTCCCTCTTCTCCTTCCTGCAGCTGGGTCCGCAGGGCCAAACAGTCTCAGCGTTGGCCATTTGCTCACAGTCAGGCTGGAAGGGAGTGTGGGAAGGGATCAGCCCAGCCGCCTGTGCAGAATAGGACCCTGTGACCCTAGGCCCGGGGGGACAGTGCCACAGAACACCAGACCCTGGTCACCTTGATGTAGGGTGATGGGGGGGGGGGTGGCTGTAGAAGGCTTCCTGCCTGACCTGGTGCCACAGACCACATGGTGCCCCAGAAGCAACCACCAGCAGGGCCAGCTCCTGGATGGGGGGGGCCACAGGGCTCCGCCCCCCTGGCCAACGGGAGCTGGGGGGCAGTGCCTGCAGGTGAGAGCAGCATTCAGAGCCACTGGTGTGCCTCCGCCTGCTGGCTGCTTCCAGGGCCCAGCATGGTCTGTGGTGCTAGGCCAGGCAGGAAACTTATCTTAGCATTCCCACTGGCTGGGAACCACTGGTGGCAAAGCCTGTACCCAAGCCCTCCCCCCCCCCCTGCAACCCAAAGTCCCTCATCCCTGGCCCCACCCCAGAGCCTGTGTAACCACCACCGGGTGGATTTGAACCTGGGCTCTCTGGAGCTTAGTGGAGGAGCCTCTACAGCTTGAGCTAAAAAGCCAGCTGGCTCCCAGCTCAGGCTGCAGAGCTGCCTTGTTCTTATGTCTTGCTGTATGTGGTCTAAGTGCCACCCCACAGGACACTGACCTACACGGGGTATGTGTGTTACACCTGCACTTCCAAATGGAGTCTGTACCCCCCCTGCCCTAGCCCAGAGCCCCCTCCCACAGCTGAACCCCTCTGCCCCATCCCCGCAGCTTGGAACCCCCTCTTGCACCCCAAACCTCCCATCCCCGGCCCCACCTCAGAGCCCGCGCTCCAGCCAAAAGGTAGAATTCTGCTGGGTCACGGCATCAACAACTCTCTTCAACTCAGTCACAAGGACACAACGTTTGAAAACCAGGCCCTAGAGCAGCCCTGCCCTGACAGGGCTTTGTCCAGCCTGGTCTTAAACCCCTCCCCCCCACCAATGGGGATCCCACAGCTTCCCTGGGAAGCTAAACGTCCCAGAGAATTAGAAAGTTGTTTCCTAACACCCACCCTAAAGCGCCCTGGCTGGATTACGCCCATCGCTGCTTGTCCTGCCAGCTGGTGGTGTGAACAACTGACCACTCGCTGGTCTCTATACAGTGACCAGTCACAGATCTGGAACCTGTTAGCGGTCCCCTCTTGGCCTCCTTCCTTAAGATTGAACATGCCTAGATTTGTAACCTTTCCTCGGTGGCTCTAGTGCGGAGCTGCCCTGCCCTCGGAGTACAGTGCAGAAGGAACTTGCACACTAAAAGATCACTTTAAACCCCCCTTTTAACCTTTTAGAACAAAAAGAGTAATTGTGTGACAGGACAAGAAGCAATGGGCTTAAACTGCAGCAAGGGAGGTTTAGGTTGGACATTAGGAAAAAGTTCCTAACTGTCAGGTGGTCAAACACTGGAATAATTTGGCTAGGGGGGTTGTGGAAGCTCCCTCACTGGAGATATTGAAGAGCAGGTTGGACAGACACCTGTCAGGGATGATGTAGACGGTGCTTGGTCCTGCTGTGAGGGCAGGGGACGGGACTTGATGCCTCTCGAGGTCCCTGCTAGTTCTAGGATTTAATGTTTGTACTGTGGGAGCACTGCCAGCTCCATGGCTCAAGCCTGCAATGCTACATCCAGGGCTCAAAAAGTCTTTCCCTTTGCACAGCCCAGTTTGCTGGTATTTCTATGGCCACAGCAGTGAGAGGCCGCTTCTGGGCCCCGGGACAAGGTGCTGCAGGGACGCATGGGGGGAGGCACCCCCTGCCCTGGAGGCCTCTGCCCGGTTTCTGACTTTGTGCCTTGCACTCGGGGGAGCTGGGTGGGGCATTTTTGAGCCAAAATATTTCAGCCAGAAAGCAAGCGGTGTAGTAGACAGTGACGTGTTGGTGCAGTGCCTCATGGGAGTTGTAGTTGGGCACTCATGCTCCCATTCTCTTCGATAGGCTGGGCTCCTGGGTGTGACTACAGCTCCCATGCTGCAGTACGGCTGAGGCTGTTCTCCACAGGGAGGACAAGAGGCCTTCTACTGGTGTCAGCTGGAGAACTCCCTTAGCTCCCCTGCCAGAGGCTGGTGGTCTGGGAGCTGACGAACCAGATGCAGGTGGGAGTTGTCTGGCAGGCTGCAGCTCTGGCCGGGGCATAGAACGGCCAGACTGGGTCAGACCAAAGGCCTATCCAGCTCGGTGTCCTGTCGGCCGACAGTGGCCAATGCTGGGTGCTCCAGAGGGAGTGAACAGAACAGGGAACCATCACGTGATCCCTCCCCTGTCACCCATTCCCAGCCCTTGACACACAGAGGCCAGGGACAACCTCCCTGCCCACCCTGGCTAACAGCCATTGATGGACCTGTGCTCCATGAATGTATCTAGCTCTTTTTTGAACCCTGTTACAGTCCTGGCCTTCACAGCATCCCCTGGCGAGGAGTTCCACAGGTTGACTGTGCGCTGCGTGAAGAAAAACTTCCTTGGGTTTGTTTTAACTCTGCTGCCAATTAACGGCACCTGGGTTCACGCTCGCCAGTTAGAGGATGTTCATGCTGCCCAGGCTCTGCTAGGACGCTGCATCTGGGGTCTGGAGCTGGGCCCTGAGGCTCTTCCCTGCTCTATCACTGATTTGCTCACTGTAACTTTAGGCAAGCCCTCTCAGGGCGCTGGCAGCTGGGCCTTCCCTTTAGCTTACGGTGCTGTCAGTTTCACTGGCCACATGCCCTCCTCCCCAGAGGGATAGTGAGGGCCCCTGGCGGGACCCACTAGTTCCCTTCGCCTGCACACAGAGGTGCTAGCTCCCAGATACACGCCGTTTGCTGCAGCACGCTGTGTGGCCTGCACAGCCTCTCCTGCCTGGGGCTCTGGGGGGTTCCCTTAGGTGTAGCTGCCGCCTGCGTGTGCTGCACCCAAGCGAGCCAAGCCAGCGTGGTGCTGCCGAAGCTGGGCAGTTGCAGGCAGGGAGAATTACACGCAGACTTGAAGTGGAGCAATCATCAGGAATTACCTGGGGCTGGCAGATCCCGGATGATCTGAAACTGGGCAAAGACCCAGAGCGCAGGCGGTGGGAAATCCACCAGCTGAGCAGAGCAGGGAGCTGGTTATTAGCACGCCCGGGCCCGGGGAGGGCTCCATTCTCAGTGCTAATTGGGAGGAGAGGCTCTCTGGGGGCTGCGAATTCACTTAGGCCTGAGCGCCAAGTGGCGGTGCCGGGACCCAGGGGGTTTGCCAGCTCGCAGAGGCAGCCGCTCGCAGTGAATGGTGCTGGGAGCTGCCTACGGCTGGGGGGCGCTGGGGGCAGTTCCAAACCCTGTTTAACCCTGTCCCCGCTGGCAGCAGGTGTCCCCTTTCTGTAGCCGCCTGTGCAGAAAGTTCCTTGCCAATGCAGGGGAGCCGGCCGAGCCACTGCACCCGGGCCCCACCACTCCCGGCTGGCCGGGGGGTGACCCCGTATGCAGCTGTGCTCCAAGGGGGGTGCAGTATTCTACGGGCACAGCGGCCCCTGGACTATCCCAGACCCTGGGCAGCTGTGCAGGATCCCTGCCCTGCCTCCACTACCCCCTGGGCGGGACCTCGCCCCCCAGCCCACCCCGCTGCCCTTCCACAGCTGGCCTGGTTGAATCAGGGTGTGGGGGGGAGCTGCTGCTTCCTGGGGTACCCTCTGGGAGACAAACCCACAGGGTGGGACTCGCCCATCAGAGCCAGTCCCTCCACAGGCTGCAATGCATGCTGGGAGCTGTAGTCCCCCTGGCCCTCGCCTCACCTTCGGGTTCCTGCCCTGCCGCCCCTGGAGCGCCCCGGGGCCAGGTCACCAAGCACCAGGCTCGTTCGCCTCCACAGCAAGTCGCTGGTTGATTTAGCTCCAGGCTCCGGCTGGGGCTGACCTGCGGGGGGTGGCCTGCAAAGCGGGTCGGGGTGGGGGGTGGGGGGCCTTGTTTGGCTCTGTGAAGGGCTGGCAGGTTTGGGGCTGTCGCCAGCCAGCCTTCGGCCAGTAGCTTTTAGCCGTCGCTGCCCACATGCGGCCGCACGGGGACCAGGCGACTGCACGGCCCTGCAACGCGGGCTGGGGTTAGCCGGACTGGGTCAGACCAAAGGTTCATCCAGGGTCCTGTCTGCCCACAGTGGCCGGTGCCAGGTGCCCCAGAGGGAGGGAACACAACAGGGAATCCGCATGTGATCCCTCCCCATCACCCACTGGAACGGGTGGGTTTGTCTGCTGCCGTTGACCCTAGTGAACGCCAAGGCCCGGCACATGCATGGGGCAAGGAGGGTCTTTGGTACAGATTCCGTTCGTGCCGCTCCCCACCTCTTCCTGCAAAGCCAGCTGGGATGCGCCTGGTATTTCCAAGGGGGAAATGGAGCCGCTCCCCTCCCCCACGCCCCTTTTTAACCCTTTCAGGGCCCCTTCCTGCAGCGGGGAGCCGCAGAAATGGGAACAAATGCCCTTGGAACAGCATGGGGTGCTTTGGAGCAGGCTGCCGTCACCCGTGACTGTGCTGCAGCAGCTCAGTGTGTAGACACCAGGGTCCCTTCGGGCCCGGGGGTCCAGGGCTGGCGGGGGTGGCCCCAGATCCCAAACATCAAATTCCTCAATTCACAGCCCTGCAGCCCCGTCCCAGAGTCCCTCCCTCGCAAGCCAAGGTGCTGAGCGCCGTGTACGTGCCAGCCAGGGGAGACCCTTACGCCCCCGTCTGCACCGTGTCACCCCCCCCCCCCGGGCCTGCTCCAGCTGAGAAGGGCTTTGCCAGGTGTCCTTGATCAGAGGCCCCACTGCTGTTAACGGGCAGTGCTGCACTATGGCTGCTGTGCTCCACCCCAGAGGTGGCTGCATCCCAGGCTGGCCTGGGACATGCTGTGGATAGGCGGAGTGGGCTCCTGGGAAATGTTCCTTTTCGGAGCAGTGACTGGCACTGAAGGGCAACACTAGGCTCTTGGAGGGAGGCTTGGCCCGGTGCCCCGGCGGTGGCTTGGCTCTGGGAGCGGTTCCTCCTAGTGGGCCTGCACCAGCCAATGACCCTCCTGGAGGAAACCCTGGAAATCAAGTTTATTACCAAATCGTAACCTGGCCGGGGAAGTGCCTGGCTAGCCGGTCTGTGACCTGAACTCCCCATCTCCTTCAGGCTTTCGCTCCCTCTGGCCACAGCTGCCAGCCCCTCCTAACCCCAGCCAGCGAGGCTCCAGGGCTCCCCAGGGGCGAGTTGCCTCCATTATCTGTGCGAGTGGAGGGCTGAGGGGCAGGGCAGGGCTGGCAGGGGCTGCGGGTGGGGAGTGAGGGGCACCGGCAGGGCTGGGTGGGGCAGACTGGGGTGGCGGGTAGCAGGGGTGTGTGGCTCAGGATTGGGGAGCAGCAGCAGAGCTGGGGGGGGGGCTGTTCACAGGAACTGGAAAAGTGAAGGTGCTGATTGGTCAGTACCCCCCCACGCTCTGAGATGGGGGTGTCCTGGATGCTGCATGTCAGTCAGTGTGGGGGGGCAGGGACCCCAGCCCCGAGTCCCCTCTCTGCCGGTGGTGACAGGTGCGTTCCCCCTGGGCAGGGAGACAGACCCAGAGGCAGGACAGGCCCGTGGTGCGGGTGCCCGGCCGGCAGGGGCCAGGCCCATCATGGAGGCCCAGCCCAGGCTGGCGGGTCCATGGAGGGGAGCCCATAGGAGAACCGGCTGTGGCGTCCGCAGGCCAGGAACCCAGCGCCGTGTGCAATGCAGCATGTCCAGATCTGCCGGGGGCGAGAGGGAAGCCAGGTGAGCAGCTGATTGGGAAAGCTGTGAAGTGGGGGGGGGGGGGCGGGGGGTGCTGAGAGGAAGCTGGGCATGTTGGAGCTGGGGGGGGGGGAGAAGATGGCAGATGACCCCCCACTCTCTGCCCCAGAGTCCAGTGGGATCAGAGCCCCCAACCTGAGCCACATGCCCCGGAGGGAGCAGAGTCTGGCACCAGGCCCATCTCTGACTGGGTGCTGGGGGTTGGATAATGCAGCAGCTGGTTCTGGTTTCCCCCAGGCTGGGGTCTGCCAGGCAGCAGGGGCAGGTAGGGGCCGGTACGTCCCAGACACCTCCTCTTGCTCTGAGCACAGGGGCTGTGCTGAGGGATTCCCCCTTAACCCTCCCATCTGACCAGCAGGGTTTCCCTTTGGACCAGGCACTGGGGAGGGTCATGAGGTCCCAAGACCTTACCCCCCACCAGCCCTAGAGCGCAGGCCCCGCCCCGCCTGCCCAGCCCCCCTACCAGGTAGGCGGTGAAGGCCAGGTAGCCGGCCAGCACAAAGGCCACGGGGATGTAGTAGGCCAGGCTGCCCAGCGTGGGGATGTAGATCACCACGAAGTAGAGGTTAATGGCGCAGATCAGCCCGGTGATGAGGACCATCAGCACCTTGCTGACACTGCAAGGAGAACAGAGCACCCGTGAGCCCAGCCCGGCCCCCTCCCAACACCTCCTGGGCCGGGCCGGCTCCGCCCCTGGGCAGGCGTGGGCATCAGCGGGGCGGGGGCTCCCCTGCAGCTGAGCTCCCCGTGCCGGGCTGCGTGCCCTGGCTAGCACGTGGCGAGCCTGGCTCGGCCCACCTATGCCCCGCCCCTCCCTGCAGCCCTGCTGTGTGATTGGCTGAAGGATGCCCCGCCCCCTGGTCCTGCCTCCAGAGTTCCGGGGTTCTGCTGCTTGTTAATATCGGCCCTGGGGGGGGGGGGGCGGATCTGATTGCCGGTGCCAGGGAGGCTGCCAGTGGGGGGGGCGGGACCCCCGGTGCGGATACTCACATGCCATTGGCAAACTCCTGCATGAGCGGCCGCATGCTGGTGAAGGTGAGAACTGGGAGGACGGCGAAGGGCAGCTGCAAGGCAGAGGGGCAGGGTGAGGAGGAGGGGACCCTGCTCCCCCCCTCCCCCCCCCAGTCAGCTGCGCGCAGGCCCCGGCTCTCACCAGCAGGCTCTGCAGCACGTTGAGCAGGTCGTTCAGGCCCGTCAGGTGGCTGACGTCCTTGAAGGCGGCGATGAAGACGGTGGGGAGGATGGCGAAGGAGCGGGTGAAGAGCACACGGGCAAAGCGGGACCAGCGCAGCTGCAGGAACCCCTGGGGGGGGGGACAAAGGGGGGCGCCCGGAGCGCATGAGAAGGCACCGGGCGCCTGACGCTGCGCGGGCACTGGAGCCTGGCAGGAGGCGAGATAACAGGCTGTCGGCCCCCAAAATCACCCAGGGCTACAAGCGGTTTCTCCAGCCAGGGCCTTGGCGTCTGGGGGCGTGTGCCCGGCGCTGCCCCCTCTCCCGCAGGGGCTGGTGTCCCTGGGTGCGACCTGCCGCCCTGGCGCCTCCTGCTGGTCGCTCGGGAATTCGCGCTGGGCAGCCCCGGAGCGCCCCCTTCCGGCCCGTCTCTCACCTACTGGTACCTGCTTGTGCGAGCGGTTCTGCCACCTTCCATCGGGACCCGCCGCCCTCCCAGACCGCAGCGCCCGCCCCCTGGGTCCTGCCCTGCCGCAGGGCCCCCACACGCTGGGAACCGCCAACCCCTGCACCCACCTTGCCTGGGTGACCCACCGCTAGTCGGCAGCCAGCCCCTGCCGCAGGGCAAACTGCCACCTGAAATGGCCCCTCATTGGCAAGGGGTGTGGACCTTCTGCTGCCCTGGGACCCTCAGGCCCTGCAGCCTGGGAGCTGTGTCAGGCCAGAGCCCCCCAGCCCTGCTTTGTCTCAGGGATCCTCCAGCTTCCCTGGAAGCCAGGCCCCTTCTGCTCCCCAGCTGGAGCCAGAGTGAGTGAGTCTCCCTTCCCCTCCAGGAGCCCTTATTTACACAGCCCCAGCTGGGCCCTCCCTGGCTGCTCCCTGCTACCTCCACAGCCCTCTCCAGGGCTGGATTTAGCCCTCAGGGTGGGGCAGCCGCCCCCTCACAGCTGGATACGGTGATTTTTGGCCCCAGCTGCTGGAGCTCTGACCCCCCACCTCTGCCTGTCTCCAGCCTAATCGCTTACCCTGAGTGTAACCCCCACTCAGCTCCCACCAGTTCTACCCCCCCACTGCCCTCGCTCACCCAAGGGCTCAGAACCCACCATCACATCCCCCCAGGGGTGCGAGTCAGTCCCATGTCTGCCCTGGAGGGACGCGCCCTGCCATGCTGCCCCTCCCCAACCCCAGGGCTAAATAACCAGCTTCCTTCCCCAAAGCATCCTGCCCCCGGCGGGGAGGGACGGCGCTGCCACCCGGGCTGTGTCCACACTAGGAGCAAACACCCGTTAACTGGGCTCCTCGCCCACCCCCCGGGGCACCCTGCCCAGGGAACACGGGTGAAGCCCCCGCTCGCCTCGTCCCCGCTGCGTCCGTCTGTTAATGCATGTTGCAACGCCAGCTCCCTAGCCTGGGAGGGCACGGCCAGCGTGAGGCAGGGCAGCAAGACCTGGGCCTGCGTGTGGGGATGAAATGCAGGAGGAACTGGGTCAGGAGTGAGGAGCACCGGCCGAGCAGCAGGGGAAGCCCAGGGCTGGGCTGGCAGGAGCTGTGGGTGGGGAGTGAGGGGCACTGGCAGGGTGAGGGGAACCCAGGGCTGGGCTGGGAAGGAAGGGGCTATGGGTCGGGATAGAGGAAATTAGCAGAGCTGAGAGGTTGCAGGGAGCCCAGGGCCGGGCTGGCAGGAGCTGCGGGTGGGGAGTGAGGGGCACTGGCAGGGTGGGGGGAGCCCAGGGCTGGGCCAACAGGGGCCGTAGGTCAGGACAGGGTATTAGCAGAGCTGGGGCGCTGGGGGGAGCCCAGGGCTGGGCCAACAGGGGCCGTAGGTCAGGACAGGGTATTAGCAGAGCTGGGGCGCTGGGGGGCGCCCAGGGCTGGGCCAACAGGGGCCGTAGGTCAGGACTGAGGGTATTAGCAGAGCTGGGGTGCTGGGGGGAGCCCAGCACTGGGCCAACAGGGGCCGTAGGTCAGGACAGGGTATTAGCAGAGCTGGGGTGCTGGGGGGAGCCCAGGGCTGGGCCAACAGGGGCTGTAGGTCAGGACAGGGTATTAGCAGAGCTGGGGCGCTGGGGGGAGCCCAGGGCTGGGCTGGCAGGGGCTGTGGGTGGGGCGTGAGGGAATTAGCAGAGCTGGGGGGAGCCCAGGGCTGGGACAGCGGGAAGGGGCTGCAGGATTGCGGGGCACTGGCAGAGCTGTACAGAAGGGTCCATTATTTCTCTGGGCTCTCCCAGCCCTAACACTTGGCCCCTCTCTCAGATGGGCCGACTCCCTCACTGGTTTCAGGAGAAACAAACCAAGCGCGGCCGCTAGAGGTTTCCATGGTTGGGAAGATGAGAGGGCCAGGCCCTGAGGCCAAGCCCCCGGACACCGCACTGGCCCGGGGCAGTGGATGTGGTCTGTGGAGCCGGGGGGCTGGTTCTCTGAGCCGCTGGGATGGGGAGAAATAGCCGCATGCAGGGTTGGGACTGCAGCCCTTTGCTTGGGACAGATCTGTTCGGTCTGTGCAGTGCCCCAGCCAGCCACAGTTGTCACTGCCACCCTGGCCAGCTGGGCAGCCCACCCTGCAATGCATCATACACTCAGCCCCTCTGCAAAGACTGCAACCCGCTGGCAAGCGCCCGCCACCGAGACTGCGTGACCCACGGTGGAAATGCAGCTACCTCTGGGGGGGAGCACCACGGCGGCGGGCTGCAACGGAGCCCGAGAGCTCTGACGAGGGGAGGGGCTGGGTTTGTCTCCACGTGAAAGTGCAGCGGGAGTGGCAGGGAGGTGACCTCCGTTCCTCAGACTGGAATGTGCAGCAAGGTCCCGGTGCTTCCAAGGGATCGGGGGCTTCCTTTCACCCCTGCTTCCTGCCTTTGCCTGCCCACCAGTCTACAGACACTTACATCCACTCATGCTGGGAAGGGGCTGAGGAGAAATGTAGCAAACTCCCACTTACCCCCTGTGGTTTTCCCCCTGGAGAGCCCCGCCAGGCGCCCAGATGCTAAGCTAAAGGCCTCAATTGGGAGGAGAGAGACAGACCCCCCCCTTCCCGCCAGCCCCTCTGCTTTGCTTCCACTAGGGGACAGAGCAGGAGTGGGGGCATTTACTCTAGCTCCAGCCAAGCCCACGAGTTCCCAGAGCAGCCAGGGTTCCAGTAGGAGGCTCAGCAAAGGCAAAGCTGGTAGGTACGGCCCCATGGGAATCATAGAATACTAGGACTGGAAGGGACCTCGAGAGGTCATCGAGTCCAGTCCCCTGCCCTCATGGCAGGACCCAAGCACTGTCTAGACCATCCCTGATAGACATTTATCTAACCTACTCTTAAATATCTCCAGAGATGGAGATTCCACAACCTCCCTGGGCAATTTATTCTAGTGTTTCACTACCCTGACAGGTGGGAAGTTTTTCCTAATGTCCAACCTAAACCTCCCTTGCTGCAGTTTAAGCCCAGTTTAAGTTTAGGGAAGCAAGACTCGGAGGAAAAACAAGTGAAGTGAGTTGGCAGTTTTTTAAAGGGACATTACTAAGGGCCCAAAAGCAAACTATTCCACTGTGTAGGAAAGATAGAAAGTCTGGCAGGAGACCGCCTTGGCTCAACCGGGAGATCTTACATGATCTAAAAATCAAAAAGGAGTCGTATGAAAAGTGGAAACTAGCACAAATGACAAAGGAGGAATATAGGCAAACAACAGAGGTGTGCAGGGGCAAGATTAGAAAGGCAAAGGCACAAAACGAGCTCAACCTAGCTAGAGGCATACAGGGTGTAGAAACCATTTCATATTTAGCTAGAAGCCATCTTGTATAACAGAAACCATTTCAGCTTTTCTCTTTAGCACGTAGACCAGAGTGAACTTTCTGTCACCCCGTGAGAAGAGGCCTACAGGATGGGCTATTGGAATGTGTTAATTGGGCTGGTTGAGACAGGAGATGTACTCCCTCGTACCTGTCCACCATCTTGTTGATAAGGCTTTGTTTTTCCAAGTTTAATTGATGATTTCTGTAATTGGATGCCCTGACGTCAGACTGTTTGGTTAAGGGTATAAAGATACTAGGATTGATTGTATTAGGCAGCCTTACTGGGCCCGGCTCTGCTGGGACCATGTTTGGCTCACTTGGCTTTACTGATCAATAAAGCTGTCTGTTTAGCCGCCTAAAACTGAGTGAGGCTTTTGCTTCGACAAGGGTAACAAGAAGACATTCTACAACTATGTTCGAAGCAAGAGGAAGACCAAGGACAGGGTCGGCCCATTGCTCAGTGAGAAGGGAGAAACAATAACAGGTAACTTGGAAATGGCAGAGGTGCTTAACGACTTCTTTGTTTCGATTTTTGTCAAGAAGACGGATGGTGACGGAATGCCTAACATAGTGAATGCTACTGGAAATGGGGTAGGTTTAGAAGTTAAAAGTTAAAAATTGCTTAGACAAGTTAGATGTCTGCAAATCACCAGGGCCTGATAAAATGCATCCAAGAACACTCAAGGAGCTGCTAGAGGAGGTATCTGAGCCTTTAGCTATCACCTTTGAAAGGTCATGGAAGTTGGGAGAGATTCCAGAAGACTGGAAAAGGGCAAATATCTATAAAAGGGAAATAAGAACAACTCAGGAAACTACAGACCAGTCAGTGTAACTTCTGTGCCAGGGCAGATAATGGAGCAGGTAATTAAGAACATAACATAAGAACATAAGAATGGCCGTACTGGGTCAGACCAAAGGTCCATCTAGCCCAGTAGCCTTGGCCATCACCAGGTGCCCCAGAGGGGGTGGACCAAAGACAATGATCAAGCAATTTGTCTCCCGCCATCCGTCTCCAACCTCTGACAAACAGAGGCCAGGGACATCATTTCTACCCCCTGGCTAATAGCCTTTTATGGACCTAACCTCCATGAAATTATCTAGCTTCTCTTTAAACTCTGTTATAGTCCTAGCCTTCACAGCCTCCTCTGGCAAGAGTTCCACAGGTTGACTACACGCTGCATGAAGAAGAACTTTCTTTTATTAGTTTTAAACCTGCTACCCATTAACTTCATTTGGTGTCCTCTAGTTCTTCTATTATGGGAACTAATAAATAACTTTTCTTTATTCGCCCTCTCCACACCACTCATGATTTTATAGACCTCTATCCTATCCCCCCTCAGTCTCCTCTTTTCTAAACTGAAAAGTCCCAGTCGTTTTAACTTCTCGTCATATGGGACCAGTTCCAAACCCCTAATCATTTTAGTTCCCCTTTTCTGAACCCTTTCTAAGGCCAAAATATCTTTTTTGAGGTGAGGAGACCACATCTGTACACAGTATTCAAGATGTGGGCGTACCATAGTTTTATACAGGGGCAGTAAGATATTCTGGGTCTTATTTTCTATCCCTTTCTTAATAATTCCGAGCATCCTATTTGCCTTTTTGACCGCCGCTGCACACTGCGTGGAAGTTTTCAGAGAACTATCCACGATAACTCCAAGATCTCTTTCCTGATTTGTCGTAGCCAAATTAGCCCCCATCATACTGTATGTATAGTTGGGGTTATATTTAATTAAGGAATTAATCTGCAAACATCTGGAAACTAATAAGGTGATAGGGAACAGCCAGCATGGGTTTGTAAAGAACAAATCACGTCAAACCAATTGGATAGCTTTCTTTGCTAGGATAACAAGCCTTGTGGCTAAGGGAGAAGCGGTGGACGTGGGAGACCTACACTTTAGTAAAGCATTTGATACAGTCTCGCATGATCTTCTTATCAGCAAACTAGGCGAATATAACCTAGATAGAGCTACTATAAGGTGGGTGCATAACTGGCTGGACCGGTTCTGTTCAATATCTTCATCAACAATTTAGCTATTGGCATAGAGAGGATGATTATGAAGTTTGCAGCTGATCCCAAGCTGGGAGGGGTGGCAAGTGCTTTGGAGGATAGAGTCATAATTCAAAGTGACCTGGACACACAGGAGAAATGGTCTGAGGTCAATAGGATGAAGTTTAATAATGCCAAATGCAAAGTTCTCCACTTAGGAAGGAACAATCTGTTGCACACACACAGAAGGGGAAGCGACTGTCTAGGCAGGAGTCCTGCAGAAAGGGATCAAGGGGTCAGAGTGGGCCACAAGCTAATCATGACTCAGCAGTGTGATGCTGTTGCACAAAAAGCCAACATGAGTCTGGGCTGCATGAACAGGCGTGTTGTGAGCAAGACACGAGAAGTCATTCTTCTGCTCTACTCTGCACTGATTAGGCCTCAGTTGGAGCCTTGTGTCCAGTTCTGGGCACCACATTTCAGGAAAGATGTGGAGAAACTGGAGAAGGTCCAGAGATAAGCAACAAAAATGATGAAAGGTCTAGAAAACACGAGCTATGAGGGAAGGCTGAAAGAATTGGGCTTGTTTAGTTTGCAAGAAGAGCAGACTGAGAGGGGACCAGATAGCAGCTTTCCTGTACCTAAAAGGGTGTTACAAAGAGGAGAGAGAAAAATTGTTCTCCTTGGCCTCTGAGGACAGGACAAGAAGCAATGGGCTTAAACTGCAGCAAGGGAGGTTTAGTTGGACATTAGGAAAAACTTCCTCCCTGTCAGGGTGGTTAAACACTGGAATAAATTGCCTAGGGAGATTGTGGAATCTCCATCACTGGAGATATTTAAGAGCAGGTTGGTTAGACATCTATCATGGATGGTCTGATGGTGCTTGGTCCTGCCGTGAGGGCAGAGGACTGGACTCGACAATGACTCGAGGTCCCTTCCAGTTCTATGATTCTATCTGGTGCGATGGTTGCTGTCATTAGACTCCAGAATGAACACCCCCAGGGAGAACAGAGCAGTTCACCCCTGGCTCCGTGAGGCTGAACACAGGTCTCTGCTGACTCAGGCTGGCAGCTGGGTCACAGCTGGAAGTTTCGCTCTGCAGCAAGCAGGGCTGGAAAAGCTAACACCCAAACCAAAGCCGGGGGGCTCCCAGGGAAGTGCTGGTTCCAGCCCAGCCTGGCCCCTGGCTCACCTCCATGACGAACTGCCCAGCGTAGGTCCCAGTCATGGTGGAGCTCTGCCCCGCGGCCAAGATCCCAATGGCCCAGATGTAGAGCGCGACGGAGCCGAAGTAACAGCCCAGGATGACGCCCTGAAAGGGGATGGAGCAGAGCCCTGTTAGCAGGGCCCAAAGGGGGACCCCAAAACCTCCCTTGCAGGGAGGTGGGGGCTGGATCTGCTTCCCATGCTGAGCTGGCAGGTCAGCTGCTCCTAGTATCCCCTCGGTCTGTCTGTCAGCTGGTGGGGCAGTGCCAGCCGTGGGAGTGAGGGGCGGGGTGGGGTACGAGTGTGTGAGGTGGGGGGAACGGCAGGGACCCTGATGGCTCCAGCAGGGGGCCGGGAGGGGGTGGTGGGCACCTGGATGCTGCTGGAGAAAGGGGCCTGCCCTGGGAGCCCAGGCTCCTCCCATGGGGCCAAGGCATTTCCGTGCCGCTGCGCTCTCCCCTCCCCCGCGGCCCCGGGAGGGGTCTGTGCCCCCGACTCACCCCTTGGTAGATGTCCACCGAGACGGTCTGGTTATTGGTGGGGAAGATGGGGGCGTACTGGCTGACGCTGCTGTTGGCACAGACGTTGTACTGAAACACACAGGGCGCCGGTCAGGAGGCTGCCTGGCAAGTGGGGGGGGGAGGGCTGGCGGGGGGCAGGAGCAGGGCGGCCCTACAGCAGGCGAAGTGGTCAGCTCCCCACATCCCTACCTGGGGCCCCCCCAGTGGGACCAGGCCCCCCACAAGAGCCCATCAGAGCCCAGACACTGGCGGCCCCTCTGGCTGCTGGGTGTGCGTGCTGCCCTCTAGTGCACGACATGAGTGAGCTGTGTATCAGCACCCCCTACAGGCTGGCTCTGGGGGAGCTGCTTCTTTGGCTCATGGGGAGGACTTGGCTTTTTAGAGCAGAGGGACGAGAGTTCTAGCCCCCGGGGCAGCTGGCAGGGCACTAGGCTTTAAACGCAGCTGAGGCCCATCACACAGGCCTTGGGGCTGAGAATGACACTCCCGCAGGGGGCTGTGGGAACCGCTGAGGGGCGGCCCCCACGGGAGCTGCTGGGAAGTGCAGGCTGGGTGGCAGGGGAGCCCAGTGGGTAGAGTGGAGTCCACGGGGCACGTGGAGGGGAGAGGGCCCCCCGATGGCCGGGACTCACCACATCCTGGTTGGTGCGGTGGTAGAAGGCCTGGCCGAAGACAGCCATGACGAAGAGGTTGATGAGGAAGGAGACGAAGAGGGCGATGCAGGACTCGATCAGGAAGTACATGTTGGCCTCGCGCACCTGCTGCCTCTCGGAGCGCTTCACATCCCGGGTCTGGGTGGGGGGCAGCATTATGGAGGCCCAGCCTAGACCCCCCATGGGGCCTGCCAGGCCAGCACTAGGGAGCCTGGCTCCACAGCCTGGGACAGGGCGTCTGGCCAATGTTCCCTCTAATTTGTTTTCCACCCAAGTGCAGAATAAATGTTGTTCTGTGCACCAAGACATGTGCAGACGTGCACCACAACAGAACCACAAGCTGCTGTGGGGGCCCCTGAATCTCTCCTGGGTGGCTGCCCATGTGCTCTGCTTCCAGGGAGCCCTGAGCCCGCGGAAGGGGTGGCCTGCGGCGGGCGTGGCATGCTCAGCTGGTTCCCAGGGGTTTCGGGGGGACAGTGTGGGCCGGGTGCAGCCCTGGGCATGGGGCATCAGAGCCCAGCACTTGCCCCCTGTCCCCAGGGCACTGCCCCCTGTCCCACCCGCACTCCTGTACACTGAGTGCCCACCCCCAATCCCCCCCCCAGCATCCCTACCCGGCGGCTGCAGGGGCTGGGAGTGCAGCAGTGCCCCCGCTGGCAGGTTCACGCACTGTGCCCAGGGCTGTGCGGCGGGGAGCGCGCCGGGGCCCCAGCGGGTTCCAGACGAGCACCCTGGGGCGGAGCGGTGGCTGGGTGCCCGGGCCGGGCCCTCACCTTGACGAGGGAGGAGTGGAGGTAGATGTTGTGCGGCATGATGATGGCTCCCACGATGCCCACGGCCTGCAGCAGCTCCTCCCGCCCGCAGCCGCGGCAGTAGGGGAAGAAGATGCCCTTCAGCACCTCCTGCTGGTCTGGCTTCACCACCACGTACTGGGGGCAGAGCAGGGGGTGAGCGGCTGCAGCCGGGTCCTGCCCGGGCACAGCCCTCCGGGGAGGGGTACAGGTGCCCCAGCAGCCCTACCTCCTGTGGGGCACCCCCTTGCCAAGTCTCTCACAGCACAGCCCTAGCACCATGGCCCCGTGCCCCAGAAGAGTTGCTAACGCCAGTCGGCCCCGATGGAGCAATCCCCCAAACAGATCCCCTTGGGCCAGTCCCCCGATGCTGCAACACAGGAACCCCGAGGTCCCAGCAGGGCCACGCCATCCCCTCTGCAACTGAAACCCTGGGAGGCAAAGAGCTACTCTGTGCCCGAGCCAGGCTGCTACCCTGAGTCCATGGTCTCTGAAAGGCAACGCCTCACCCAGAGGAGCGCCAGCCTCCCTGGCGCAGGGGTCCCCACTCCAGACACTGCCCAGGCTGCCCCTGCTTAGCTGGGGAGCCAGGCCAAGGGTGTTAAATTGCATTTAATCAGGGAACACCGCGGAGCATCCCTGCCTGGGGGGCTCTTACTCCGTTTAAAAGGCAGAGTTGTGGCAGGGGACTGGACACGAGCCGGGGCTTATTGGACAGTCGACTAGTTGCGCACAACCCCACGCCAGACATGGCCCCTCCCCAGGCAAGGAGCGATTGCAACTGACGGGCCCTGGGGGGGCTGGGTTTGGGGCAGGCCCGCGGAGAGAGGAAAGCCGCCTGTCTGCTCTCTGCCACGCCCCCCAGCACAGCTGAGACGCCTCCTGGCTCCCGCCATGCTCAGTGCACCCAGGTGTCTCTTTGGCCGGGCACGTCTGTCAGACCAGAGGGCTGCCCACATGGCCCCCCCGTAACATGGATCTGATGTGGCCCCCCTGTAACACAGATCCTGTGTGTGCCCTCCCGCTGAGCACACACCCAAGGGATCCAGCTGGGCTCAAGAGAGATCAGGGAGGGGGTTAGCTGACGGGGTTGCCCGCGATGGGGGAGGGGCTGGCCCCAGCGACCCAGGAAGTGCCTTCCAGTCACCTGGGCCACAGGTGAGCTGTGATTCTCGGCCTGAGACCCCGCCCACCAGCTGGACGAGGCACGGGCTGGGTGAGGCAGCGCGAGCACCGAGGAGCCGGGAAATGTACCTCATAGCCAAAGGTCACCGCCATGATTGTGATCAGGAGGGCGAAAAAGGCTTCCAGCTTCCGGAGGCCTGGGGGAAGGGAGAGCTGGGCTGTGCCAAGCTGCAGCGTGCCCAGGCGGGCAGCTCCCAGCCAGCCCTGAGCCAGGGCGGCCGCTCTGCCTGGCACCCTGGGGACAAGCCCCCAGCCCCGCAGAGGCCAGGGCCAGAAGGGAGCAGCGGGATCCAGGCTGACCTGCGCCTGCCCCGAGCCCCAGCCGAATCGCTAACCCCTCGTGGCTTGAGTGGCACCTTCCAGAGATGCCCCCTTGCTCTAGTTCCAGCCAGCAAGTGACCTGCACGCCCAGGGGCCCTGCCACACCCAGGGGCACTGGGTAGCTTGGCAGGGGGAGACTGAGCCCCCCCCAAACAGCCTAGCATGTCCCTGCCCATGTTGCCCCAGACCAGGCCTCCTGCTGTTCCCAGTGTTGTGCCCTGGTGGGCCCAGGCTGGCTTGCCCCCTGCAGGGTCTCTGGGCAGTGAGTGCTGTGGCCGCCCTGCCCGCTGGAGGTCAGACCCCCCCCCCCGGCACTCTGGGGCTGGCCGCGTGGAGCACTGGGACTGGGGATGTGGTAGGGCTCTGGGCTTCTGCAGGTGGGTCACTGGCCACCCACACCCAGGGACAATTCCCTCCCCACATCAAATCCAGCCATCACCTGGACCCTGTGGATGGCAACAAGCCCTGCCTGGCAGGCCCTGGGAACGAATCTCTGCAGTGACTCAGAGCCCTCCCCATGACTGCGCCCCCTTCCTGGCCACTGGGGGTACCCACTGCTGGCAGGTCAGCTGCACGCCCTGGCCTCTTGGGTACCCGCTGCTGGCAGGTCGGCTGCACGCCCTGGCCGCTGGGGTACCCGCTGCTGGCAGGTCGGCTGCACGCCCTGGCCGCTGGGGTACCCGCTGCTGGCAGGTCGGCTGCACGCCCTGGCTGCTGGGGTACCCGCTGCTGGCGGGTCGGCTGCACGCCCTGGCCACTGGGATACCCGCTGCTGGCAGGTCGGCTGCATGCCCTGGCCACTGGGGATACTTGAGCCTAACCTGGGGGATGGCCAGGTAGTAGCCCTTTGTTCTGGTGTCCACGCTGGCCTGTAACTGGTATAACCAGCCCACCCCCCTGGACTGGGTTTTATCCCTCCGGTGTGTGACAGACAGCGAGCATCTCTCCCCTCTCCCAGCCTTTGTTTAGGCCAGGCAAGCCAAGCATGTCCATCCCTTTGATCATCCAAATCGCCCTCCTCTGCACTTGCTCCTGTGCAAATGCCTCTTTCTTACACACGGGAACCCAGAACAGCACATGCCCGGTGCAAAGGTAACAACTGGGGCTGTCACATTATTTAAAAACAATCACAATTAATCGCACGGCGATACAAGACGAGAACACCATTTATTGACATGTTGGGGTTGGTCTGCTACATTTTCAAATAGTCTGATTTCAGTTGCAACACTGAATACAAAGGGTACAGAGCTCATTATACTCTTGATTACCAATATTGGCACTGTGAAAAAGGACCAAACTAAATAGTATTTTTCAATTCATCTAATACCAGTGCTGCAGTGCTGTCTCTTTAGCGTGACACTTGAACTTACAAATGTAGAATTACGTACCAAAAACCTGCACTCAAAGCTAAAACAACATAAAACTTCGGAGCCTCCAAGTCCACTCAGTCCTACTTCTTGTTCAGCCAATTGCTCAGGCAACATGTTGTGTTTGCATTTATGGGAGATGCTGCTGCCTGCTTCATGTTTACAAAGGCCCTTGAAAATGAGAACAGGTGGTCGCATGGCACGGTTGTAGCCGGCATTGTAAGATATTTATTTACATGGCCACTGTGGTAAGGGTGCCTCTGTCCCTTCCTGCTTCAGCCACCATTGCAGAGGAGAAGGCGTCCGTGCTGAGGATGGGTTTGCTCAATAAGGATCTAGAGCTGAGCTGACCAAGGCATGGTCATTTCCATCTTCTGCGGCAGAAGGCTGATTTTTTTTTTTTTTTTTTGGTGGTCCGGGTTCTGTAGCTTCCACATTGGAGTGTTACTCTTTTAAGACGTCTGAAAGCCGGCTCCAGGTCCCGCCCCTCTCTGATTTTGGAGAGCCCTTCAGATTCCCACCCCTTGCAACGAGAGCCGGGCTCTCTCACATCGGTACTTTCTTTGTGTTTGGTCAAATGTGCAGCGATAAGGTTCTTACATCAAACGGGCGCGGGGCCGGGGGTGACCGTATTTTCCCATTTGTGGCCTGAGGCATATTTTAAATGGGACACCACACTCTCTCCTCCCCATGTCTGGGACGGGCCCAAGTCCCCGCTGCCACCCACCCCATGAAGCTGGCCCAAAGCCCCCCTCTACTCCTTGTATATGGGGCCGACCCAAGGCCCCTGCTGCCCCTCCTGTGCAGGGCAGGCCCAGCCAGAGCCTCTCTCAAGCCCTCCCCCTCCCCCAGTCTGGCATTGCTGCTTGCCCCCCCGTCCCCTCCCCTGTACGTTCCTTTCTGCCCTGCTAGGGGGTCACAGCCCAATGCATGTTTGTCCCCTTTGTTCTTGTTAACAGATAATCAGTTGCCAAGAGCCAGTGGGACAAATCCCCAATGTTGCCAAAATAGCCAAGGCGGCCAGGACAGGGCTTAAAACAGGGATTGTCCCAGCCACAACGGACTGTACGGTCACCGTCTCTGGGTTGCCATCTGAGACGGCCTTCCCACCAAATGCAGGGCAGAACGTGGGTGAAACAGAGCAGGAGATGGACGACGAGCTCAGACACAAATTTAATAAGCACATTTTTTTAATGAGCATCCGAGGGCCCCCAGAATTGCTGGACCCCTGGGCAAAGGGGGAGAGGGTGACTCTATGCCCCTGGAAGGGGTGGGGCCTCCAGGGGAAGGGGCGGGGCTAGGAGCAGCCAGCCCCCTGTACTGCCCGAAGCACTCCATATCCCCCCACTCAGCCCTTAATGCCCCCCGGAGCACGCCGCCCAGGGCTCCAGCAGCGATGACAGGACCCAGGGTTCTGGCTGTTGCACAGCAGCATTGATAGGGAGCTGTGGGCCCTTTCCAGTCACCGGCTCCGGAACAGTTCCCCTCCCGCCATCGCAGGCCTGATCAGCATGGGAGCATGGCCTCTGGGATGGTGGCTGACGCGCAAAGGGCACACGAATCTTTAGCACATCTGGCACATTGACACCTTGCCGTGCCGGCCAGCCAGGGCCGTGCCAGTACCCGCGCTGGCTTCCAGGTGACGCCGTGGCTAAGAGCAGGCAACAGCATCTCCCACACCCGGAAACAAAGGTGGCTGGCAGGAGGTGGAAGAGGACTGAATGAACGGGTTGGCTCCACACTTGGGACGCTGTTTGGGTTTCGAGTGCAGTCATGTAACCAAAAAAAAATCGACATTTGCAAATTGCACTTTCAGGAGACAGGGATTGCCGCCCTGCACTGGTCTGAGATGAACAGAAAAATACTGGGCTTTGTTACCATTTTCACAGGTGCAAATATTTGTACCCAAACCACTAACATTGTACTCTGCGCTGCCATTGAAATCCATCTCTTTGGAAATGTAGAGACACGTCCAAACCCGTCAATAAATTGCAGGTGGTGTTCTGCGGTTTAGCAGTGTGATTAACCCCGCGATTCATCGCCACCTGTTTTCTACACCACGATTCATTGGTTGGAGGTCATCGCGAGAGTTCACGGTGATTGATTGACAGCCCCGGTAATAACGCTGCATTGGCTCTCCTGGAAATGCCATGCCTGATGCAGCCTAGGACTGCACGAGCCTTTTTTCCTGGGGGTAGCCCATTAGCGGCTCATAGTCGTCCTGTGATTACCCGGGTCTTTCTCCTCCTCTGTTACTCCCAACAGATACGTCCCCAGCTTTTCACAAAGCATCCGGTTGTTAGACCCTAAATGCACAGCCCGGCACTTGGCACTATTCAATGTCATCTAATGTCTATTGCTTTGGCTTTTAAGGGTTCCAGATCTTCCTGTCCGACATGCTGGTGCTTCTCCACATTGGCAGCACTGCCCCACTTCGTGTCAGCTGCAGATTTGACTGGCCCCTCCCACTTTCTGGGAACGTCATTACATTAAAATCAGACCGGTCCCAAGAGAGCCAGGAGGAACTCCTCGGGTGGCCTCCCTCCAGCCTGCCCACGCAGTCCGTGTGGGACTGCGGTTCCCCTTCCCAACCTGGGCACCCCTGTATCAAAACCACCTCTCTCCTGCCCCCTCGCTGCTGGCAGCCCCCACCGTACAGCTCTCACCCGTGTCTCCTCTTCACCCCTCTGTCTTGGGTCCTGGCTGGTTGATGTGTGGGGGAGACGAAGCCCCCTGCGGGCAGCAGGGCTGGGAGTGGGGTATATTGTTAAGCTTTGAGCTGATTTTTTAAGAAGCCCCTGGAGAGCCGGGGCTGGGCTACAGAGCTGCAAGCAGGGCGGGCTGGTAGCCTAGGGATGAGGCAGGCCTGCCCTGGGAAGGGGAGCACGAAACTGACCAGAAACAAAGCATGAAACTGACCAGCCTGGGAAAACCCACCATGCTCTGCAGCTGCCCTCTCTATGCCGCTCTCTCTAGCAGCGCAGACAGCACCTGGAGCCCCCGCCCCGGCCCTGGCCACCCCAATGTACCGTATTTATCCAGGAAGAGGAAGAAGAGGGTGTCCACGATGGTGATGAGGACTCCGCCCCACAGGGGAATGCTGTGGGGGGAAATCACAGGGGTCACTGCAGCGATGCTGGTGGCGGGAGGTTCATTCCTGACCCCTGGTGCTGGACAAGGAGCACCAAGCCACCGCTAGAGGAAGACGCTGCCTTGTGGCAGCGTGACTGTCTGCAGGGTGCGAGCGAACCCAAGCCCCGAAGCTCTGGTTTAAGAGCAGGTTGCACAGGGGCAGAGAGTCCCAGCAAATCAGGCCAGACACCTAGTCTGACCTTGTCATGACCATGAGGGATGGCCAGCAGCCTGGGGACTAAGGGGTTAACTATGTCCCTTACCTAACCAGGTAGCAGGCAGCCAATAGAAAGGTAGGTAGGAATTTCAAACTGGGACAAAGGAATTTTGGGGTTTTCTTCCTTTGTCTCTGGGCAGTTTCTCTCCAGATACTGAGGGAGACAGACATATCTGTCTCTCCAAGAAAAGACTCTTCACTATCTGTAAGTAGGGTAAAGTTGAGATACATCCGTTAGGTTTTATTGTTTTATGGTTTGGGAATGGGAATCTGATGTCTGTGCATTTAAAAATGGGTTTTCCCCTCTTTTGTAACTAAGCTTTTGGCCCATAGGGGTCCCCCGTGAGTATATTAATTGGTGACTTTTCCATCTAGTCATTATGCTTGTAACAGGAGTATTGTGGTGATAATAAAAGTTCTTTCTCTCTTTTTTTATTAACCCGGTATTGGTTAATTTTTCTGTGTCCTAGTTTTACTTTAGGACTGAGATTTCCTAAGTGATCTCTTTCCTGGTTTTCTTACCATTACTTGGGTGATAGCAGCGGATTTTTATCCCCAAAGTCTAGGTTTTTAAGATTTTGGGGGGAAGCTTTATACCAAAGCCTGGAAAGAGAAGGTTTTGGGGTACTTTTGCAGGCCCCCACTTCTGTATTCATCATGCCAGAGTGGGGAAAAAGCCTTGACAGACTTCCTGTGTGATGCAGGGCACCAGGTGTTCCTGAATCCGGGCCTGTTACCACCAGAGAGGATCCCGTCCTGATTCCAGCATGGCCAGCGATGCGGCCCAGATAGCTCAGGATTTGGGCGAGGCAGCTCGGGAGGAGCTTGCTCTGAACGCAGCCTGGTTTGACCGACTAAAATCTCTCTGGGTCCCGCTCCTAACTCCACCCTAAAAACCACAGGCAGGCCCAGGAGCCAGGGGCTGGTGCCTCCCAGGGCAGGCATGGAGGGGGACATGGGCCGTGGGTAAAGGCCCAATTGGGAAAGGCAGGCCCCACCCTCGCCCCACCCTTCTGCCCTCAGCCCCGCACCTGGAGCCAAGACCCGCCCACTCCCCGCCCGATCCTTCCTGGCCAATTGGAGGGCCGGGACTGATGTGCCGCAGCCCCAGCCTTCCCGGTGGCCGGGGCATGTAGGCAATTTTGGGAAGGCTGTGCCTCCCCTTGCCTGCATTACCGGTGGCCCATGGGGGGGAGGGAAGCAGGCAAGGCCCAGCTCAGAGCTAGCTAATCCTGCCCACCTTAGAACCAGCTGGCCCTGCTCTGAGCCTGGGGGCTAGGACTCAGTGCTGCTAATGGAGGATCCAGCCCGCAAGAGGGATGGCACCATATGCTGGCTTGGTATGTACCTGTGATGTCACCCAGAGAAAGGGTAATGGACTCGCTACTGCTACAAGCCAAGGGAGCGCTCTTGTAGCTCAGGGAGCTGGCGCACGCTGGGGACTGCAGGTGCCCGGGGTTCTAGGCCCAGCCACCCCCATCTGTGGGAAAGGTCACGGGGGCTCATTACCGTCCGGCCGAGAGGAGGCTGAAAGCGATGGCCGTCCCGATCACCTCCTGCATGTCGGAGCTGATGATGGCAATCTCGATGGTGAACCAGAGCAGCATGCGTGGTACCTGCAGCAAAGGGAGAGTCCTGGCTGGGGCCTCACTGCACCCAGGGGAGGTAGATCAGGCCAGCAAGGCACTGAGACATGGGGGGGCCATGCACAGCGCTGGGGCAGAACCCAGCAGTCCTGGCTCTAAGGACACACTGCCTCCTCCCCCCCCCCCCCCCGCCACACACACACCCTGAGCTGCGAATATCTCCAGAGTTTCCCAGCTACACCCCTTCCCAGAGCTGTGAGCACAGCACAGCATCCCAGATGCTCTAATCACTAGCCCCCAGGGCTGCTGGCTGCTTTGTCACTGCAAGGCACAGCAGGAGGGGTGGGGCAGGTCCCTTGCTGGGGCGCATGACAAGGACCTGCCCGGGGTGGGTCCATAGACGGTTGGATCCCTCGCTGCAGAGAGCTCGGACAGGGAACACAAGTTGGCCTCCCTCTCAGAACGAGCCTGGCCAGGGCTTGTGCTGTGTCTCCGTGCCCTGGGGGGGGTTCACTGGGGTTTGGCCTGCCCTACAGCCTGTGTCATTCCCTAGGGAAGGTGCCACACATTCACTGAGTGGGCTGGGGCTGTGGGTCGGGACTGGGGGCACCACCCAGGGGGCGTGTGCACTTGGAAAGCACTGTCCTGCACTGGAGCTGGTTCTGCCCACGGCTGCCAGCTCCCCAAATCCATCCAAGCCCCCCAACCTCCATTGGCTGCTGCAAGGCAGGAGGGGACAGAGCTCCAGGCGGGCGGCCAAAGCCGGAGGAATCCAGGCTCCGTCCCCTCTGCCTGCTGCAAGGCCAGGGCTTGCCGGGCATCCGTGGCCAACATGCCCCGGCCCCTCCCTTGCCAGGCGAAGACTCGGCGTGGGCCGCCCGGCGCTCACCTTGGGGTAGTACTGGTAGCAGACCTCGGCCAGGTCCAGCCCCGTGACGACGCCCAGCCGGATAGCCAGCCGCTGGCACAGCAGCCCCAGGACGGTGGCCCAGAGCAGCACCCATAGCAGCTGGAGGAGCAAAGGGACACAGCCCCTCTCAGCAGGGGCTCCGGGAGAAGCCCAGCCCACGGAGATACAGAAGCAACCCGCCGGCTGATTCCCCTATACACACCGGCCTGGGCAGGGTTCCCCCTCCTGCATGCGGAAGCAATTCTGTCCGGTGCGCTGAGGCATGGGCGGATGTGCACCACCCCTAGAAACACATGCGGCCAACTCTGCTGATCAGCCAGGCAGCATTTGAATCTCTCCTGGGTGGGGCGGCCAAGTGCTCAGCTTACAGGGATGCTGGCCCCGATCCTGGCCCCAGTGGAGTCAGCAGTAAGACTCTCGCAGGCTGAGTGACTCTGGGACAGCAAGAGATACCTAGGGCTCCGGGCAGGTCCCCTCCTACCCCAGGCCGGACTTTGAACCAAGCACGTTACAGCCAGACCCCATGGAACCCAGGCCAGGCCACCCAGCAGACCCTGCAGGAGCAGGGGAGGGGCAATAGGGGGGCGAGGGGCAGCTGGGGGTGCCAGCTCATTACCTTAACAATCAGTGCTTGCTGGGGGTTATGGTACAGCCTGGAAACCCCAGGTCTGGGATCATGGCCCCCGAGTGCAAGGCGCTGTACAGACCCGTCCCAAAGCACGGCCAGTCTCTGCCAGTGGGAAAGACGGGTGGACGGATGGTGGCCAGCACCACCCAGTATTATTTGTGCTTGGGGCGTTATTGAGGGTGGGTGAGAAGGACCCAGCTCGTAGCCACAGGGTATGTGGCCACAGGGACCCTTCTGGCTGCCTGTCTCCGGCACCCAAGGCTGGGGGAGCTCCCGGGGGTGGGCTGGGAGCCCCACCACACAGGGCAGTCGCTCCATGGGTGGCTTCCAAGCCGGGTTCGCTGCGGCAGCTCCTGCCCTGCTGGGCTGGGGAAGTCAGGCCCAGCAGCCAGCCTTCAACCATCCCCTGTCTGTGGGGAGATGATCCCTGGGCCCCCATCTCATCCCCCATGTCTGGGGCCCCCTCCTGGCAGGGCCGCCCCCCGCTCACCTTGAAGCCGGCCACAGCCCCGCACTGCAGGTCTGACTCGATGTTGCCGGGGTCCAGGAAGGCAATGCTCATGAGGAACCCGGGGCCAGTGAAGGCCCAGAGCTTCCTGAAGCTGAAGCCGGGCTGTGAAGGGAAGGTTGCGGTGGCGGTTAGGCCCAGGGGGACGCAGCTGCTGGCGGCCCCTGCCCTGCAGCCCTGGCGGCTCCGTGGGGGGGACCCGCAGCCCTGCCCAAGCACCTGCCAGCCGAGCGGCTCAGCCACTCCTAGGTTTACCAGATGGTTTAAAAAAAATACCGGACACACTGGATCTCAGATTGGCCAGGTGGGGGGGACCGGCCGGGAGGGTAGCGGGGCTGGCCGGGAGGGGGTCAGGGGGAGTGGGTCTGGCCAGGGGAGATCGGGGGGGGGGGGAACCGGCCAGCAGGAAGCAGGGCTGGCCAGGAGGGGGTTGGGGGGAGTGGGGCTGGCCGGGGGGAACTGGCCACTGGGGAGTGGGGCTGGTGGGAGGGAGCGAGAGGGGGGAGAACTGGCTGGCAGGGAGCGGGGCTGGCCAGGAGGGGGTTGGGGGGAGCGGGTCTGGCCGGAGGAGCTCGGTGGGGGGAACCAGCTGGCGGGAAGCAGAGCTGGCTGGGAGCGGGGCTGGCTGGGGGGGAACCGGCTGCTGGGGAGTGGGGCTGGCGGGGGGGAGCAGGAGCAGGAAGAACCGGCCGGTGGGGAGTGGGGCTGGCCTGGAAGGGGGCGGGGGGAGCGGGGCTGGCCAGAAGAGATGGGCGGGGGGAGAACTGGCTGGTGGGAAGCAGTGCTGGCCGGTGGGGAGCGGGGCTGGCCAGGAGGGGGTCAGGGGGAGCGGGGCTCTCCGGAGGAGATCGGGGGGGGGGGAGAACCAGCTGGTGGGAAGCAGGGTTGGCCGGGAGGGGGTTGGGGGGAGCAGGGCTGGCCAGTGGGGAACCGGCCGCCGAGGAGAGGGGCTGGCGGGGGGGGGAGTGGGAGGGGGGAGAACCGGCTGGCAGGGAGCAAGGCTGGCGGGGGGGGAGCGGGAGGGGGGAGAACCGGCCGGCAGGGAGCAAGGCTGGCGGGGGGGGAGCGGGAGGGGGGAGAACCGGCCGGCAGGGAGCAAGGCTGGCGGGGGGGGAGCGGGAGGGGGGAGAACCGGCCGGCAGGGAGCAAGGCTGGTGGGGGGGAGCGGGAGGGGGGAGAACCGGCCGGCAGGGAGCAAGGCTGGTGGGGGGGAGTGGGAGGGGGGAGAACCGGCCGGCAGGGAGCAAGGCTGGTGGGGGGGAGCGGGAGGGGGGAGAACCGGCCGGCAGGGAGCAAGGCTGGTGGGGGGGAGCGGGAGGGGGGAGAACCGGCCGGCAGGGAGCAAGGCTGGTGGGGGGGGAGCGGGAGGGGGGAGAACCGGCCGGCAGGGAGCAAGGCTGGCGGGAGGGGAGTGGGAGGGGGGAGAACTGGCCGGCAGGGAGCAAGGCTGATGGGGGGGGAGCGGGAGGGGGGAGAACCGGCCGGCAGGGAGCAAGGCTGATGGGGAGGGAGCGGGAGGGGGGAGAACCGGCCGGCAGGGAGCAAGGCTGGTGGGGGGGAGCGGGAGGGGGGAGAACCGGCCGGCAGGGAGCAAGGCTGGTGGGGGGGAGCGGGAGGGGGGAGAACCGGCCGGCAGGGAGCAAGGCTGGTGGGGGGGAGCGGGAGGGGGGAGAACCGGCCGGCAGGGAGCAAGGCTGGCGGGAGGGGAGTGGGAGGGGGGAGAACTGGCCGGCAGGGAGCAAGGCTGGTGGGGGGGGAGCGGGAGGGGGGAGAACCGGCCGGCAGGGAGCAAGGCTGGCGGGAGGGGAGTGGGAGGGGGGAGAACTGGCCGGCAGGGAGCAAGGCTGATGGGGGGGGAGTGGGAGGGGGGAGAACCGGCCGGCAGGGAGCAAGGCTGGTGGGGGGGAGCGGGAGGGGGGAGAACCGGCCGGCAGGGAGCAAGGCTGATGGGGGGGGAGCGGGAGGGGGGAGAACCGGCCGGCAGGGAGCAAGGCTGATGGGGGGGGAGCGGGAGGGGGGAGAACCGGCCGGCAGGGAGCAAGGCTGGCGGGAGGGGAGTGGGAGGGGGGAGAACTGGCCGGCAGGGAGCAAGGCTGATGGGGGGGGAGCGGGAGGGGGGAGAACCGGCCGGCAGGGAGCAAGGCTGATGGGGAGGGAGCGGGAGGGGGGAGAACCGGCCGGCAGGGAGCAAGGCTGGTGGGGGGGAGCGGGAGGGGGGAGAACCGGCCGGCAGGGAGCAAGGCTGGTGGGGGGGAGTGGGAGGGGGGAGAACCGGCCGGCAGGGAGCAAGGCTGGTGGGGGGGAGCGGGAGGGGGGAGAACCGGCCGGCAGGGAGCAAGGCTGGCGGAGGGGAGTGGGAGGGGGGAGAACTGGCCGGCAGGGAGCAAGGCTGGTGGGGGGGGAGCGGGAGGGGGGAGAACCGGCCGGCAGGGAGCAAGGCTGATGGGGAGGGAGCGGGAGGGGGGAGAACCGGCCGGCAGGGAGCAAGGCTGGTGGGGGGGAGCGGGAGGGGGGAGAACCGGCCGGCAGGGAGCAAGGCTGGCGGGAGGGGAGTGGGAGGGGGGAGAACTGGCTGGCAGGGAGCAAGGCTGGTGGGGGGGGGAGCGGGAGGGGGGAGAACCGGCCGGCAGGGAGCAAGGCTGGTGGGGGGGAGCGGGAGGAGGGAGAACCGGCCGGCAGGGAGCAAGGCTGGTGGGGGGGGGAGCGGGAGGGGGGAGAACCGGCCGGCAGGGAGCAAGGCTGGTGGGGGGGAGCGGGAGGGGGGAGAACCGGCCGGCAGGGAGCAAGGCTGGCGGGAGGGGAGTGGGAGGGGGGAGAACTGGCCGGCAGGGAGCAAGGCTGATGGGGGGGGAGCGGGAGGGGGGAGAACCGGCCGGCAGGGAGCAAGGCTGGCGGGAGGGGAGTGGGAGGGGGGAGAACTGGCTGGCAGGGAGCAAGGCTGGTGGGGGGGGAGTGGGAGGGGGGAGAACCGGCCGGCAGGGAGCAAGGCTGATGGGGAGGGAGCGGGAGGGGGGGAGAACCGGCCGGCAGGGAGCAAGGCTGGCGGGAGGGGAGTGGGAGGGGGGAGAACTGGCTGGCAGGGAGCAAGGCTGGTGGGGGGGGAGCGGGAGGGGGGAGAACCGGCCGGCAGGGAGCAAGGCTGGCGGGAGGGGAGTGGGAGGGGGGAGAACCGGCCGACAGGGAGCAAGGCTGGTGGGGGGGGAGCGGGAGGCGGGAGAACCGGCCGGCAGGGAGCAAGGCTGGCGGGAGGGGAGTGGGAGGGGGGAGAACCGGCCGACAGGGAGCAAGGCTGGTGGGGGGGGAGCGGGAGGGGGGAGAACCAGCTGGCAGGGAGCAAGGCTGGTGGGGGGGAGCGGGAGGGGGGAGAACCGGCCGGCAGGGAGCAAGGCTGGCGGGAGGGGAGTGGGAGGGGGGAGAACCGGCTGGCAGGGAGCAAGGCTGGTGGGGGGGAGCGGGAGGGGGGAGAACCGGCTGGCAGGGAGCAAGGCTGGTGGGGGGGAGCGGGAGGGGGGGAGAACCGGCCGGCAGGGAGCAAGGCTGGCGGGAGGGGAGTGGGAGGGGGGGAGAACTGGCTGGCAGGGAGCAAGGCTGGTGGGGGGGAGCGGGAGGCGGGAGAACCGGCCGGCAGGGAGCAAGGCTGGCGGGAGGGGAGTGGGAGGGGGGAGAACTGGCTGGCAGGGAACGGGGTTGGCCCAGGTGCACACAGATCCCGGGGTGCTGCCCATCCCGCTCCGCCCCCCTGCCCTACGCCCCTCTACTGCGTAGCTGCGTACTGCCTGGCTGGCAGACACACTGGTGCAGCGTGGGCGCGTCTACCAGCCAGGCACTACGCAGCTACGTACTGATACTCCTGACAACAATAAAACGTAATCAGAGAATACCCGGCATTTCTCTGTCCGGTATTTTCTCCATTTCGTTCCCTGAAATCCCGGACTGTCCAGTTCCAAACCACACACCCGGCCACCCTAGCAGCCCTGTGCCCCCAGGGCTGGCAGGTGCCAGGAGTGACGGGCCCCTTGGCAGAGCGTTGGGGGAGGAGCGTTGAGGTGCCCAGATCTCCCCAGGGAAACAGGCCGGGCTGGGGCGGGGCAGGTGTGCAATTATGGGATAGGCAGGCCTGTCCAGCGAACCCTGGGGCAGCACCCTGTCCCCCCCCCACTCGCAGCCCCACCCTTGGGGAGCCTGCAGCTGATTCCAGGAAGCTGGTTGTAAGGCCAGAGGCTGGCGACACAGCCCCACCCCCCGGGTGTTGGCCACAGGAGTCACCCGCTGCCAGAGCTGGCCTGTCGAGGGCGCCGTGAGCCCCCCGCTTGTCCCAGCCCCATAGCCTCTCGGACTCAGCCGGCAGGGCCTTCTGCCTGGGGGACCCACCGGGGGGTTCGGTGCCCGCTGCCACGTGGTGCCCGCAGGGAGACCTGCGTTACGCCCCCGCCCCACACTGGGCACCCTTATGCCCCTGCCCCATGCTGGGCACCTTTACGTCCCCGCCCCATCGCTGGGCACCTTTACGCCCCCGCCCCACGCTGGGCGCCCTTATGCCCCCGCCCCACGCTGGGCGCCCTTATGCCCCCGCCCCACGCTGGGCACCCTTCCTGCCCCTGCGGAGGCAGCTGCCGGAGGGTTTCTTCCCGCTCTGGAGCCATGTGCGCAGTGGGGGTGGGTCAGGCCAAGTACGTCACCGGGGCGGGAGAACACGGAGGTGGACACCAGGCCTGGGGGAGGCCCCTGCGTGTCACCCCCCCTTGCTTTTCTGTGACCCAAGAGTCGCATCCATCCTGTCTCGTCCTGCCCCCTCCCCCCACCCCGTCTCCTAGTTCCTCTTTCTGACCCTGGCCCGGCCGCTCTGGGCTGAGCTCAGCACCTCTCTGGGCGTGTGACTTGCTGTCTCCAACTTCCCCGGAATGGGCAGGCCGGGGGGGGGCATGTCTGGACCAGCTTGGCCTGGCTAAGCCATCAGCGCCAGGAGCAAGGCAGCCCCAGCCCCCGGGCACAAGTCCTCACCCCCATCAGAGGGCAGGACAGGTCCCTGCTGGTGACCCCCACGGGGCACTCGTGGGGGCTGAGCGATGGCCGTGGGGTGATGGCTCTCACTCAAAGACTCAGGAGCCCACCCTACAGCCAGGCTCAGTGGGGCAAAGGGGGTGGGACACCCCAGGATCCCCCCGGAGAGTGACTCCCCACCCCAGCCTCGGAGCCCATGGGGCGGATAGCCTACAGACAGGGCCGTTCAGTCCTGCAGTGGGGCAAGCTCCCCCCTCCCCATGGGGGCAAACTCAGCCTAGGAGGAGAGAGGTGATCGCTCCCCACAGCCAGTCTGGCCCCGGTCCGCTCTGCTGGGCCTGCCCGCCAGGGGGCTCCTAGGCACTGAGTCCAGAGATGCTCCAGGCCTGGCACAACCAAGGAAACCATAATGGGTGCTTAGCTGGGCATTGATCAGCTGTTTGATGGCAGGCAAGAGGGACTGGGGGGAGGGGGCGGCGCAGGGGTGGAGCATGCTCAGGGGAGGGGGCAGAGCAGGGGCAGGAAGAGGGGGATGGGACGGGGCTTCAGGGGAGAGGAGCGAGTAGGGGCAGCCTTGGAGGAGGGTGTGGAGGGCTGGGGGGGAAGTGGGGTTGGTGCAGTTCCCACCTGGAAAGGAGAAAGTTGGTGCCTGTGAGGAGGCTGGATAATTTCCCCTGGATCTGGAGACTTAGCCACTAGGACCTGGTCTGAACCCCTCTCCACCCTCACTCACCTCGCCCAGGGCAACCGAGGCAGCCCAGGACAACAGCACCTGCTGGGGGCGGGGTGCAGGCAACTCTCGGATTCCATCATCCAGGCAGCCACCGCCTGAGAGGTCATCCCACCCCACGGCCTGAGCCATGGGCCTCTGCTCCACCCCCACCCTGCAGAGACCGGCCAAGCCAGCAAGCCAGGACCCAACCCCGCAACTTGCTCAGCAGGGGTTGAAATCAGGATCTCTGTCCCCCCGCATTCTGCCTCCCGTGCCCAGCTCTGGCCCCCGGTGGGGGGTTGTGAAGGTGGTGGGCAAAGGGGTAACACTGGGCCTGGCCCATTTCTGAGGGATGGAAAAGCTCAAAAGGGATTTTTGTCCAATGTTTTTTCTGCATAGAGTTTTAACCACAGAAAATACCAGGCATGCCGGTCTTCCCTGCGGCGTGATGGCAAATGCCTTGGAAAGCCCAGAGCAATACATGGGAAGGCTGTCAAATCTTTCACTTGAAGAGCTTTTCTCCTAACTGTCCTCAAGGCATTTGAGTTAAAGGGGTGCTAGAGACACAGAGGGTGTGTCTAGACTACAGGGATTTTTAAAAAAAAAGTGGCTTTTGGAAAAATCTTTACCTGCGTCTAGACTGCTGCTGCATTCTGTCGACAGTAAATCGAAAAGAACGCGGCAGGTTTTTCGACCACGGAAAACCTCGTTGTATGAGGAAGAATGCCTTTTTTCGAAAGTGCTCTTTCGAAAAAAGGCGCTGTGTAATGCAAACTGTGCTTTTTCGAAAGAGAGCGTCCAGACTGCCTGGGTGCTCTCTTTCGAAAAAGCAGCTCGCTTTTTTGAAAGTACTGGTTGTAGACTAAACGCTCTTCTGAAAGAGGCTTGCAGTCTAGATGTAGCCAGAGCCACTATCACTTCCCCTCCCAGCTATGCAGGTTTCACTTCTGCCCAGCGTGCAACGCCCCGGTTCTGCTGGCTCTCCCAGTGCCCAGGAAACACAAGGCAGGAATTTGTAATGTCAAAAATCTCTTTCTTTAAAAACAAGCACCAGGCCACCGCCACCCCCTTCTCAGCACTACAGGTCACCATCACAAGGCAGCAATTCCTAAGCCAAAGCACTCGGCCCTGGTCTGTTCTCACCACCGTCCGGGCCTTCCACTTCCCCCTGCCAGGGGACCCAGCGCAGATGGGGATCCCAGGCTGAGATGCTGCCCTGAGTTCCCCTGCGCTCTGAAACCCGCCCTGCAGAGGGCATGGGGCTGTCGGTAGGGCCAGTGCCGTGGGGCAGGGGTGGGAACGAGGAAAAGCCAGCCAGGGGAGGCAGTGTGTTCAAGCGGCGAATGCTCAGACTGGGGCAGCAGAGATCTGCTTTCGACTTCCCGGGTGACTGTGGGCCGGTCACTGTACAGCTCCGTGCCTCAGTTTCCCCACTTGTAAAATGAGAACAGTGCCCCTGGGAGTGGTTAGAAAGCCACTGTGGAAGCAGTGCCATTGACTAGTATCAGCTCAGCACTTTCACGAGGAACTGTATGTGCAGAGATCTCAAAGTGCCGCAGCAGGGCAAGCCATGATCCATCGTGTACAGCGGGGGAAACTGAGGCACAGTGCAGCGCAGGAGCCAGCCCACAATGAAATAGAACCCAGGAGTCCTGGCAGACAGCCCGGTGCCCCTCAGGCCTCCCCAGGCCAAGTACTCGCTCTGCTAGCGGAAGCCGGGGAGCTCCGTCCTGCCGCAACGTAGGGGGGGGACTTACCCCTCCCACATCCGGGATGCCAATCTTCTCATCCAGGTAGGTCTGGTCCCGGTGCTGCTGCAGTTCTGGGGCTCCCCTTGTGCTGGAGCTCTGGCCCCTCGGATCCCGCTGCGGGGACCCCCCGCTGCCTGGCGGAGTCACAGCAAAGAGGAATCAAGGCGCGTGCATGTTTCGCTCCAGCATTCAGGAGGGAAGGCACAACCTGCCCCCCCGGGATACTGGAGGGTGCCCCCAGGAATGTGCCCCCCTTACACCCAGCAGCCCTGTCCCCTATGGCACTCCCCCCCTGGAGTAATGTGCATACAGCTGCAGGCACCATGGGGTCCCCTTTCCTGTATCTTATGCCCCCACTACCCCCAGCTTCTGGGGGTGCCAGGGCACAGAGAGGAGCCAATAACCCTTTCTGGATGTCCAGCTGTGGCTGGCTGGGGCAGGGGTGGCAGGTCCCACGCGGGACTCATGTTGGCATTGGCTCCCCTGGGTCCCATCAAGGCGGGGTACAGCAGGGGTGGGGCCCCGCTCGGCACCAGAGGAAACAAGGGGCTTGCACTGGGGGGGGTCCTGCTAGGACTCCCCCCCCCCCCGGAATAAGCCACAAGGCTGACATCTAGGGATTGTCCCGGTTACTCCCTGCCACCTCTCCAGACCAGACTGGGGCACTGATCCCCGGGGCAGGCAGGGGACCCACCCCCAGCTCTTCCACCCCTTTCCTCCCTCTTGCCCCCCTCCCCACCCAGCCACCCCTTCTGCCCCTCCTCTGCCTGGCAGCCCCCTCCACGGGCACCCCGCTAATGCAAGATGGGGAGGAACTACCAGAATCTGGGGTTTCTCTTTAGAGGAGCTGAGAGATTCCTGAGGCTACAGGGCATTGGTTAAAACCGGCTTTAAAAGGCTAGAATCCATGAATCCCAGCTGACCAGGCTGTGGAGGACACGGGGATTGTGCCTGGTGATATTCCCATAGCGTGAAGAGGCCCTGGCCAGGATCAGGGCCTCCGTGCTAGGCACTGTACATGCACATGGCAAGGGGCCGTCCCAGCTGCAAAGCTCGCAGCACTAGAGGAAACAGACAAGACTCCTGGCCCGCGTGTGGGATCGCACACTGGTACGTGGCTTGGCTGCCCTTGCGCAAAGACAGATGGGCCTGTGGGAGCTGGGAAGTTCTGGCTCGCCCCTGCTGCGTTCACTCCCACGGGTGCGGGATCCCCTTCTCGCCACCATCGGCCTGGGCCTCTTGCCCACGTGGAGGCAGCCCCAGAGACAGACAGCGCCCCCTAGCGCCGGGGGCAGACCAGCACCATGCCCAGTATTGCTAAAGGTGGCAGGTTCCAAACCGCGCAGAGGAAACCAGCCCTCTGGCGCAATGGGAATTGGACTGAGGAACTCCTTGCCACAAGAAGCACGTGAGGCCAACAATTCTGCCAGATGTAAAAGGCCGCGGGAAGAAGACGAGCTCGAGGCTCACGCTAAGAAAAGCGGGGGGGGCTACGAAACCGCCTGCTGCAGGCCTGGCACTGGGCTCTCCCTGTGATCCACGATCTGCCAGTGCAGGGTCCCACACTTTTCTCTGGATCAGCCACTGGGGCCGCGGGCCGAGACAGGACCCTGGGCTACAGGGACCTGGGGCTTGGCCCAGTCCAGCACCGCCTGTGTCCATGCCTCTGAGAACCCGCCTGTGTGCGTTTTCATTGGCCCAGGACCGGGTTAGGGGCCTCGTCTGGCCCCAGAGCAAAGCCTGGGGGCCCCGGAGGCACAAGCGAGCCGCCGCCCCAAAGAGCAAAGGACCTAACTACCCTGGCCAGGGGGTGGGCGTGGGGAAGAGAGGGGCCGAGGCGCAGAGAGATCAGAGCCCCCCAGCACCAGGGCTGTTCCATGTCCTGTGGGTCTGGTGGCGCAGTGGGGAGGGGTGATGCCGGCAGGGGATCGGGCCCTGATCCAAAGCCTGGAAAGACTCGCCGGCCATGGGGGCACGTCCAGGCCCCCGGGTCACACGGGGTCACCAGAAGGGGGAGGGGCAAAGATGGCGAGGGGGGCACGTGGCACGAGGTGGCTGCGGCCCATCCCCACCTGCTCCTGGGAAGGGGCATGACAAGAAAGAAGCCGGCGGCTGCACTTGAGGCATCTGTCCCTGCGGCTGGCACAGCCGGGCATGGGGCACGGCGGGGACCCAAGGCCAGCGTGCCGGGCTCTGGGGCTGGGTGGCAGCCAGCAGGGCCCGCTGGCAAAGGGAGCTTGTGGGTTGGGCTGCAGGGGCTTTTCCCGCAGGCTTGGAGCCCTGGGAGTCCTGCCGCGACGGGCTCTGCCTGCCGGAGGTTGTGGGCACAGCAGCGCCCAGTCCGAAGTGCGGAGACCCAGGGGCAAAGAGAGCCCCGAGCCACCTGCCCAAGACGGGGCCATCTCCCTTCCAAGGGGCTGGTGGCAGGCAGCGGGGGGCAGGTGGACCTAGAGGGCAGATGGGCTGGGGGGGAAGGAAGGTCCCGGGGGCAGATAGGGCAGGCAGGCTGGGGAAAGGGGGACCCTGAAGGGCAGATAGGACAGGCAGGGCTGGGGGGCAGATGGGGCATGCGGGTCGGGGGAAGGGGGACCCTGGGGGGCAGATGGGGCAGGCAGACCGGGGGAAGGGGGACCCCGGAGGGCAGATGGGGCAGGCAGACCGAGGTAAGGGGGACCCTGAGGGGCAGATGGGGCAGGCGGGTCGGGGGAAGGGGGACCCTGGAGGGCAGATAGGGCAGGCAGGTCGGGGGAAGGTGGAGCCTGGAGGGCAGATAGGGCAGGTGGGGCTGGGGGGCAGATGGGGCAGGCAGACCGGGAGAAGGGGGACCCTGGGGGGCAGATGGGGCAGGCGGGTCGGGGGAAGGGGGACCCTGGGGGGCAGATGGGGCAGGCAGACCGGGGGAAGGGGGACCCTGGAGGACAGATGGGGCAGGCAGACCGGGGGAAGGGGGACCCTGGGGGGCAGATGGGGCAGGCAGGTCGGGGGAAGGGGGACCCTGGAGGGCAGATAGGGCAGGCGGGTCGGGGGAAGGTGGACCCTAGAGGGCAGATAGGGCAGGTGGGGCTGGGGGGCAGATGGGGCACGCGGGCCGGGGGAAGGGGGACCCTGGGGGGCAGATGGGGCAGGCAGACGGGGGAAGGGGGACCCTGGGGGGCAGATGGGGCAGGCAGACCGGGGGAAGGGGGACCCTGGGGGGCAGATGGGGCAGGCGGGTCGGGGGAAGGGGGCCTGGGCAGTCCGGCGGAGAAGAGGCAGGAGGCGCTCACCTGGCTCCGGGGGCGCCATGTGCGCTGGGGCCGGGCCGCGCCGAGGGGCCGGGGCGAGGGGCCGGGCGCTCCCGGCCGGCTGTCTGAGCCGAGGAGGAAGTGTCACGGACGGGCGGGAGCTGAGCTTTATACCCCCGCCCCGCCCGCCCGGGGCTCGGGGACGCCTCGGAACCGGGAAGTGCCTGGGGGGCGGTGGCTGGGGGTGATGCCCCCCCCCCCAACGCAGCGCGGCAGGACCGGCGCTTGCTCCCGGTGCGCGGCCCGGACAGCCAGTTGCGGGGGGGGGGGGGCTCAGCCGCCCCAGGCAGCAGGTCGGGGGGGGGGTCCGAAGCCGGGGAGGGGGAGCGGTTGAGAGATGGGAACGGGGCAGCCCGGTGGCCCGTGGCCAAACATCAGCGTCACACCCACCCCCCAACACTCACACACGCACACCAACACTCACATGCACACACACACTCACACACTCACTCACACATGCACTCCAACACTCACATACACATGCACACACACACACACACACACACACACACTCACACACACACGGGGCACAGACACCAACTCTCACACACTGGGCCGCACACACAAGAACCTGAGAAGGCCAGACTGGGCCAGCCCAAAGGTCCATCCAGCCCAGTGTCCCATCTGCCCACAGTGGCCAATGCCGGGTGCCCCAGAGGGAATGAACAGAACAGGGAACCATCCAGTGATCCCTCCCGTCACCCATTCCCAGCCCTTGACACACAGAGGCCAGGGACACCCTCCCTACCCATCCTGGCTAGTAGCCATTGATCGAGGTAGCCTCCATGAATCTATCTAGCTCTTTTTTGAACCCTAAGTCCTTGTCTTCACACCGTCCTCTGGCGAGGAGTTCCACAGGTTGACTGTGCACAGTGTGAAGAAAAACGTCTTTTGGTTTGTTTACAGCCTGCTGCCTGGGAAATTCATCGAGTGACTCCTGCTTTGTGTGGGGTGCGCCAGGCTACGAGTCTGTCTCGTTAGTGGACAGGTCACGGGCAGTAAATTCACAGAAGCTGGTGTTTGTGACTTGTACTAAAATTAACTGACAAAATGGGGTGGGGGACCCAGCACCCACCACTGCTGTGACTCTAGGGCCCCCCAGGCACCCAGGAGCTGTGCCCCCCCCCCCCACTGCTCACAGCAGCTGGGAATTGTGGGTCCCTCCGGGCAGAGATGGAGGGAATCTTAGTGCTGGGTCTGTGCGGTGTAAATAACACTCCCCACGGGGCAGGATTTGAGAGACTTGCACCCTCGCCCCCACCCCCTGCCTCTGTTCTAAGCCGGAGTCCCAGACTTGCCAATCTCCCCCCATAGGGAACCTGTCCTGCCCCCTTTGGCTGCCCTTCTCTGCAACCTCCCAGTTCCCATCCTAGGCCAGACTCTATGGGTGATTTGGGGCTGGAGCACCCGTGGGGAAAAGCACCCACTGGCCCCCAAGCTTTTCCCTTTGCCCCTTTTCCTCTTTTCCCCCCCAGCACCTCTCACCCCCCCCCCCCACTGATTGCCTCTCCCACCCAGTATGTCCCGCCCTTCGCAAACAGCTGCTTTCCAGTGTGCAGGATGCTGGGGGGTAGAGGGAGGAGGAGCAGAAGGGGGCAGAAGGAGGCAGGGTGGGGTTTGGGGAAAGGGGTGGAGTGGGGGCATAACTGGGGTGGGGGCAGGGAATTGGGGAGGCGGTGGAGGTTGGGGGAAGGGGTGGGGGCAGGGAATTGGGGAGGCGGTGGAGGTTGGGGGAAGGGATGGGGGCAGGGAATTGGGGAGGCGGTGGAGGTTGGGGGAAGGGGTGCAGTGTAAATGTGACCCACACACCAGCTGGGGGTGGGACACTGCCCCATCTGGTAGCACTGCGCCCCACTTACAGAGAGACTCCAGTCCCTTCTACAGCCTCAGTTACCAGCTGGCTTTTAGTCCCGCCATCGAGCAGGGGTGGGGAACCTAAGGGCCAGATCCTGCCCCTGAGGCTCAGGGCTCCCCCCCAGCATTGGGGAGCCCGTGATAGTGCTCCATTTCCCCCCCCCCCCCCCGTGGGGCTGGAGCACACAAAATCTACTAGCCTGGTCCCCCCCCTCAGCCCTGGGGTGGGAGGGGAATGTGGGGCAGGTCTTTCTCCTTCCCAGTCGGGGGCCATCTCAGTGAGGGTTGTGGGGAGGTTGTGTCTCACTTGGGCGCGGCCCCCAATTGATTTTTCTGGGGGTCGGAGGCCCACCCCCACAGGAGAGGCTCATGCAGTCAGCCGCAGTGGGCGCAGGTTCGGTTCTGCGGGGGTCCGTCCCCGTTACATAAAGTCTGGATCGGGATGAACCCTGAGCCTGCTAACCCTCCCCCCCAGCAGCCCTTGCTGCCCTCCCCCCAGGCATAAAGAGCCCATCAGACGGGGGGGGGGGCTTGGGACTGCCCCGACCCTGCATGTTGGCCCGCAGGCTTGCCCTGTAGAGTATGGAGGGTCTGAGCGCAGCTCCCATTTCGGGGCTGGGCTGCGTCTCTGCGTTGGTGCAAAGGGAGGGGCAAGCAGGCGTGGGAGCCGCAGGCCCTGGTGCCGCGTGGGGTGTCTGGTTGCAGCGTGAGACTCGACACCCGAGCGGCTGAAGGAGACGCTGGGGCTGGCAGGGAGGGGAAGAGGCAGCGGTGGGGTGCGGCCAGCCAGGGTTGCTGGAGCAGGAGAGGCAGGGAGGTGCTGAAAGCCTCCAGGCCAAGGGCCTTCTGGCCAAGCCTGAGGCTGGCCTGGGGGCAGTTTTGGGGCAAGGAGAATGGCAGGCCAGCCTCGCCCTGCTGTCTACATGCCACCAGCGTCAAGGCACCATACAACCAATGCTGTCATTAAAGTGGGGTTTGCGGGCCCCTCGCGCACTGTCTGTCGGCAGGGCGAGGCCTCACCAGGAGCACTTCCCCTCACTGGTGTGGGGCACTGTGATCATCCCGGATCTGCAGATGGGGAAACTGAGGCACATGGCAGGCTCGCCCGCTGTGTGCCCTGCATCAGGACAGCCCCAGGGCAGAGGGGGCCCTCCAGAGATCAAAGACAGAGTCCAGTCAGCGACCCTGCCTGGCTCTGAGACATGCTGACGCCCGGGGGCGCTTGGCCCCCTTCTGCTCTGTGGGGGCAGAGGGTGGTTGTGTGGACCGGTGGCTGCATGGTTGAGGCAGGCGATTGGGAAGCAGAAGATGTGGGTGCTGTTCCCAACTCTGTTGCTGATGTGCCGTGTGACTCGCAAGCGAGCGACAGCCCTGCCCTGTGCCTCAGTTTCCCCACTGGTAGGTCAGGCTAATCCCTCCGACCCGCATAACTCAGCCTGGCGCAGAGCGGTTGGAGCCAGGCAGCCACCCCCAGCGCTGTCCCGTGACACAGACTTTTGCAGCTGCTCCCAGACCAGCCAGCAGAAGCAGGGGACCAGCTGTGCTGGGTTTCCTCTTGGCGGCTGGGAAGGGAAACCTGGTTCTGCTTTCCCAGGGGCAGCAAAAGGCTTTGGCTCTTCTGGCTCCCTTGCCCCTGGTTGGGGGGGCCTGCCCTTTACACTGAAATCGGCTGGAGCCCCTGGAAGCAGGATCTGCTGGCAGCCAGGAGCAAAAAGTGCCGGGATTTGCCCAGGCAGAAACGCACGACCAGGCTGGGGCAAGACAATTTGGAGGCTCCTGGCCCCCGCGGTGCTCCCAACCTGCGCCAGGCGGGGGCTGCAGGCCAGTGCCCTATGGGTGCCAGGGAACAGGGAAGTCTGACCCTGTCGTGGGCCTGCCAGGGGGCAGAGGAAGGTGGCACAGACCGGTATTGGCATTAGCCAGACCCGCTCTCCAGGCTGCCGCAGGCTGGTGGATGGGGATCCTGGTGCCAGGCTGCGGGGGCGGGGGAATGCTGTACGCAGCAATGGGACAGGCAGAGCCGGGGGTTAGGGCTGGCATGACGCACACCAGCTCCCGCACCCGTCACCACGGCCTGGGGCGAGGCAGGGGACCCAGGGGCCAGGCCCCAGCCGAAATCCCCCCTCCCACCCAGCCTCTCACAGCTCCAAATGGGGACAGGCCTAGAAAGGGGATGTACCCCCAGCCCCCGCGAGTACCTAGGCCCAGGAGGGTGTGACATCGTTGGGGGCTGTACACTCTAGTGGCCCTAGGCCCACTCTGTTGGGCATTCCCTGGTTGGTGTGTGGGCTTGGGGGTGACGTCACCCCTGCGGGCCGTCATATCAGGTAGACCATGGCCCAGCCAGTTCTCACCTGGCCAGGGGAAGGGGTTTAGACACAGAATGGGGGGTGGCTGCTGGGGGATGAGTGTTTGGTGGCTTGGGAGCTGCGCAGTCTTGGCTGGGCAAACATGAAGAGAAGAGACTAAGCTGAGTACTGAGGGCTCGGGGCCTGTGGACCCCTCCCCCACGGGGTCTGGGGCTGCCTGCCCCTCACTTTGATGCCCACGTGAACCCGGGCTGGGCTGTACCTCGCAGAAGCAATAAACCCTCCCTGTTCCACTGGCTGGAGGAGTCTCATCCTGCTGCAGATGGGGTGCAGGGACGGGGGGGGTCCCTGACGCGCCATCACAGAGGGTCAATCAGGATGTGCTGGGGGGAGGGGATTCCCTTAGCTATGGGCCCTCCTGGGCTCCCTCTGCAGGGGTCAGGCTGCGGGGGGGCGGGGGGTGCTGGGGCAGGGGGCTACTGTCCATGGCAGCTGGGCTGAAGTTAGAGCCACTTAAGCAGGGTTTGGGGGGGCTCTCTGGGATGCAGGGCCACCTGACTCGCTGTGGGGTGGGGATTGGTGTCCCAAGGCTGATCATGGGATGGTCAGACTGATGGATTTAGGGCCAGATTTTGGCTGCCTCTATGCAGGGACAGAACTGGGGGGGGGGGGATTCTAGAGACTCCCTCCCCCAGCGGCTGCCTGGTGCAGTGCCCCTCCCCACATGCCACCTGGCAGCATCTCCACCCCCCCTTCCCCCCATGGACAAGGATCCCGGATGCCAAGCCTGGGCTAATCCTGCAGGGGCACTGGAAAGGCCTTGCCCGGAGCAAGCGCTCATGGGGGAGAGGGGTGAATCTTCAGCTGAGAATCACAGGCCCAGCCCCTGCCCCCAGCCACGTGAGCGCTGCCGAAAAGTCTGGGATTGTGACATTTTGCAGGCACTGGGAAGGGGCCGTGTGCTGCCGGGTTCCTGCCCGGCCCTTCTGAGTCACCCTCTGAAAGCCAGGGCCAGGCCAGGCCAGCAGGACTGCAGCCCATCCTAGGCTAGCAGGCACAATGCTCCGTCCTCCCAGCGCCAGCCCCCCCAGCCCCACTGCAATGGAGCAGCCGTGCGGCCTAGTGCAGGGGTCTCCAGCCTTTCTAAGCAGGAGATCACTGTTTGGAATGAAGTGCAAGCCAGGATCTACTACCTCAAACCCAAATCCCCTGGCCCCGCCTCCTTCCCACCCCTTCTCCAAGGCCCCGACCCTGCTCACACCATCCTCCCTCACTGCTATCGGGTTGGGGGGCAGAGGCTTGGGGTGCGGGGGACGAGGACTCTGCTCTTGGGCTAAGGGATGTGGAGTGTGGGAGGGGCTCTGAGCTGAGCCTGGGGCAGGCTGTTGGGGTGCCAGAGGGGGTTCTAGGTGCAGGCTCTGGGAGGGAGTTTGGATGCAGGGGGACTCAGGGCTGGGGCCGGGGTTTGGGGTGCAGGAGGGGTTCGGAATGCAGGCTCCAGCTGGGCACCGCTTACCACAGGTGGCTTCTGGGTGGGGTTCAGGGGACTAAGGCAGGCTCACCCCTACCCTGATCCTGCACCACTCCCAAAAGCATCCAGCAAACTCCCTCCATTCCTGTCCCGTCCCCCCCCAGCTCTGTAGAGATAGGGTAGAAGGTAGGGGGAGGGGCACCCTGACATCAGCACCCCCTGCTTTTCTTCCTGTGCCCTGCATAGCAAGCAGGAGGCTCCTGGAGTTGCGGGGGGCGAGGGGGGCAGCTCCAAGGCAGAGGGCAGGAGCAGCATGGCAGTGCTGAGCGGGACAGAAAGTGCGGGCACTTGACAGCCTCCTGGCCAAACCTGTCAGGATCCCCTGTCAAAGGCTCCAAGATCCCCATCTACTGGTTGGTGACCACTGGCCTAGTGCTTAGAGCAGAGGGGTCTGTGCCTAGCTCTGCAGGGGAGGGGTGTGGGAGTCACGATGCCTGGGTTCTATTGCACCCTCTGCCGCAGACACGCAGGGTGACCTGGGGCAGGTCAGACCCAGGCTGTGCCTCGGTTTCCCCTATGCCACAGGGAGACTAAAGCTTACCCTGGCTCCAGGGGCTTGAGAGCTGGGCTGGAAGGGATGGACATCATGGGAACGGCTCTTGGCCTCCATCGGTTTGGCCAGGGGTGGGGGTGAGAGCGGGGGGGACGACACAACCCCGCAGCCCCCTTACCCTCCTATCTCAAGCCATTCTCTGCTGTGGGTAGGGAGGGGGGTTGGGGAGCGGCCCGCGGAGACCCTGTGCCCTGCAAAGCCCCTGGGGGCAGAGGGCTGGGAGGCCCGAGTCCATACCAAGGAGGCAGCCACTCTTGCATTGAGAGCAAAGGTCAATTTCCAGGCCCTTCTGGGCTGAGTGGGCACCATTCTCCTCCCACGCCCATGCTGCCAGGGACCTCCGGCTCCCATCTCCGCCTGACTCCTGCCAGCTGGTGGGCGGCCAGCCAAGCCATCTGCTCCCGCCTCAAGCCGCAGCTGACGCGTGGTCTTCCCTCCCGGCCTGCCCGGGTGTTATAACGCCAGGAGTGAGTGAGGGGCAGGCTGATCTCAGTGCCCCCGTCGGGGGCCAAGGCCCGGGCACTGGACGCAGCCGCCGGGTGTTTCATAGCACCCACGCTTGGACCCATGACCTAAATCGCCTCCTTCAGCCAGCTCGCAGCCTGGGCTGTGCACTGCCTGGAGGGCACGGCCCCGAGGGTCCGGGGGCGGCTGCCCACCCGCGAGGCATTGGTGCGGCAATGAACGGTGCCCTGGCTGCATTACACTCTGGGGGCTTCTGCTGGCCAAGGGGCCAGGCGGGCGCGCTCCCCAACACGGCAGCTTGGCTCGGGGCGGCAGACCGGGCTTCGCGGCCGGGGGCTACGCCCTGCCCGTGTAACCGAGCGGAGGGTGCCCCAGCCCCACTGGGAGTGACCCCTCCCCAGCCCTGCTGCCTCCTTTTCCGCTGGGGGAAATGAACAGACCCCATCGGGCACTGCTGCCTGCCGGTTTAATGGCCAGAGGGGGCCAGCCCCTCAGACCGGCTGCGGAAGGGGCTGGGCTTGCTGGAGGCCTGGAAGGTGCGGCCTGGCGGGCGCTGGGCAGCGAAGGGGGAGAAGAACTGGGCGGCGAAGGTGACTGGGTCGTCCGGCTTGTGCAGCAGCAGGAGCTGCAGGAAGTCGGCCAGCAGGGCGCTCAGCTCCGGGTGGCGCCGGGCGTAGGAGGCGTGGCTGGCCTGTAGCTCCTCCTGCAATGGGAAACAGGCCCCGCCTCCATCAGCCCCATGTGGGTAGCTTTGGGGTGACGCACTGGGGGGAGAGGAGAGGAACCCACACTCACTGAGCAGGCCTGGAGTCCTGCCCCTGCTCCAGAGTGGGGAGACCGCCCCCCACGCCGTGAGCCGATGGTAGTACCAAGAGAGACAGGCAATCCAGCCTCCTGGAGCCCCTCAGGCACAGCGCCCGCCCCATCCCGGTTTGGCTTCGCCCCCTGCTGAGTCCTGCTTTGCACGTGGGGCTCTCAGGTCCCACCGTGCCGCGCGTCCGCCTGAGCCACAGACAGCCCCTCTCCTGCCCCCACGTGCCGGGAGCCGCAGCCTCGGCGTGGCGGCTCTGAGTGCCCCGGACTCACCTTCCTGTCCAAGAACTGGGAATACAGCTGCACATCTTCCTCCCAGTCCAGGGGCTTCTTCTCGAAGACGGGCCGCAGCTCCGCCTCCGCTGCAGAGCACAGGCGGGATGGGGGAGCGTGAGTGGGCCTCACGGCACCGGAGCCATAAAACAGGTTGGAGGGAGGGGGGCTGGCACATCCCTCTTGCCCCACAGCACCTGGCAGGGCTAGGCCAGTTCTCCCTATTGTGCCAATCCCCTGCCCTCCCAGCTTTGCCATTATTCCCAATGCCCCCCATTTCAGGGGAGCATGGGGGAGAAACGTGGGCCCACGGTCCCGGTGATATTTAGGTGCCTAACTCCCATTGGCATCAGTGGGAGTAAGCAGCCTATCTGCCTCAGAGTCTCGGCCTCAGCCCCTCCGGCTCCACGATGTGAGCACAGAGAGTCCCCACTAGCTGTCAGCAGTATGGGGCCTCTGACACACAATAGGATGGCTCCAATTCCAGCCCACAGAGGGCAGTGGGAACACACACTGGGGGGGGATGAACCTCTGGGGAGACTTGGAAAAGGAAGTGGGAGAGGGGAAGAGAGAGGATGGGAGTGGGAAACCTGGGAGGAGCGAGCTGGAAGGGGGAAGCAAGGGGAAGAAGGGGGAGGGGAAGCTCAGGGCCCAGGGTTGGGGATCTCGCCGGACCAACTTGACTTTCATACAAACCTGCTCCTGGGTTCGCATGTGGCTTTGGTGGCCAGGCTGGCAGCTATCCTGCCATAGACGGCCATGTTCCTCCGTCTAGTGCGGAGCTCATGGACAGTGGGGGCATTGTCACGTTACTGAATTTTAGGGAAGCAGCCAGATCACTGCTGCAACCATGGGAGGGGCTGTTGCTTAAGGAAGCTCATAGGGAAGAGAGTCCTGGCAGTGCTTGTAGCAAGCAGTTTGCTGTAGCTGAGGGACGTGACAATGCCTGGCTTGGAGAAGGCATTCAGGAGGAAGCTCTGCCTGTAAAGGGCAACAGCTTGTTGTGTGAGGCACTCGTTTCAGTGCCTGACAGACAGAATTGTTCTTTTAACAGCGACTCCACTGACTTGGATGGAGACAAATCCAGTGTGGATGGTTGTGGAGAGGCCTCAGAGGGACTGAGGGTTGTTCCAGATGAGGCAGGAACAGCCAAGAATTGGGGCAGTCTGATAACCAAGGGACTGTGTGTGACCAGCTTGCTGGGAAGTCCATGTGTACGGGACAGATTATTCCCGGGTGAAGGAGGAGAGTGGGAAGTTAGCGTCTCAGATTCAGGAGAAGGACTATGTGGCTAAGTGTGCAGAGCAGAACAGCTGTGTGGTTCCTCTCTCTAGGATGCAGGAGATGGCAGGTCAGCTCCCATCTCTGGACATGGTGGACACTCATAATCAATCAGGGAAGTTGCTATCTAGTTCCATGTGGACACAGAGGTTGGAGGTGGATGGAGGAGAGACTTGGGAGTCTACAGCTTACTGCTGTTACCACACTGAGTGGGGGAAGGGGGTGAATTCCAGGGCCATTGTGAGCCAGGGAGTCACACCCAGCCAGCCCTTTGTTTTGGGTAGGCCAGAGGTTTCAGGTTCTGAGCCCGCAGGACAGGGGGGAGGGGCAGAGCTTGCTTTGGCAAAGAAGATTTGCAGTTTCAACCCGAAGGGCCAAAACTGCAATGGTGTGGAGCCACACAACAAGAAGGGGCATGAGGGAGAATGTTGTCAATATACACCTGATATAGGAGTGTTCTTGTTACTGATGTCAATTTGTGTAACCAATGTATTATTGTTGCAGAGAATTGTAAAGGTATACAATGTGCATGATCTTATGGGAATACCACGTAATCTGTCAGGAGATGTACCAAACAACAGACGGTATGTAAGAGGACATTGTGATATTGCTATTTCATGGTTAATGCTTGTAACTGGTTTTGGAACCTCTTACAGGACAAAAAAGGTTCTAGCCAGAAGGTGCTGTGTGGAAAAGGGAAACTGAGGCGCGCCACCAATTTGTTTTCGTGGCTAAGTGCAAAAATACCTACACTAACACGATGTTAATTGGAATTCAGACTGTTGCCAGAGCTGGCCTGGATAAATTCACTATTTTCTTCAGCTCTGGGCAAAATCACCTGACACGCTTAGGGACCCATGCTGCAAAAGCACATCCAAGTAGCTGTGGTTCTTACCAAGTTCTCCCTTGGGTTGGTGAGGCGGTGCAAGGATGTGGTTGTCACTAGGACAGACCTTGCAATAATGAAGCCTAGTTTAGGCAAACTGGGTTCTCATACACTCATCCAGCTCTGTACTGTTGTTTCTAACATTGGATTAGAACATGTGATGACACAGAGCCAAAACATGGGGAGGCCTATGATGCCCACAGTGATGTTACTGGCCTCACTTCCTGCATCAATTTTGCATTGGGGGTGTCACATTACTGAATTTTAGGGAAGCAGCCAGATCACTGCTGCACCCATGGGAGGGGCGGGGTGTTGGCCCCAAAAGTGGCACAAAAGGGGCCATGTGAAGTGTCAAATAGAAGCTTACTTTCTTCTGATTCTCTATATGCTATTCATGTGATTGTATAATGTCTATGTGTGAACGTATAAGCATGTACTTTGTATGAGTACTGAATATTTCTCTCTGTGGTTGAGTAATGGGCCAGGAATGTTTGCCTATTGACATGCTAATGAGCAAGTCTCCAGGGAACAATGGATCTCTGGAGGCCAAAGACACACCTGGCCACTGGCCACGTGACTCTAGCCAGCTTGGAAGAAACCTGGAAGGAGGGTATAAATATGCCACGTGGCCGACCCCATGTTGGTCTTCAGATCTGCTTCTGACCCCAGACGCGGCCTCGCAGGGAATCACGAGCTGGGAAGAACTGTGGACCCATCCTGACACAGGATGTGCAACAAGGACTTTTAAGCCAGCAGCTATAACATCTCTGCTGCGAGCCTGCATTGAGAACTGGGAGATTCGATGCATGTAATGTATGATTCTTTAGCAACCTTACTCTCATGCTTTTCTTTCTTGGAGTAATAAGCCTTTAGATGGTAGATTCTAAAGGACTGGCTCAGCGTGATTTGTGGGTAAGATCCAGAGTGTAAATTGACCTGGGATCTGTGGCTGGTTTCTTGGAAGCAGACAGAACTTGTTCGGGGAAGGGGAGATTGGGTTCTAAGACCCCTCACCTGTGTAGGAGGCCCGGGGCCATCTGGGGCATGGATATTGCTGGGGTGTCGGAGGGGTTTTGCTCGTGAGGCTTCAGGCAGGCAGCCGAAGTGCTCTGTGGGACTGGTTTGTGGCCTGTTTGGAAGGGTCTCCAGTCTGGGGGCTAGAGAGAGCCCCGAATTTGAGCAATTCGCCCTGAGCGGACGCCCTCAGCTGTGCCCAGACCCGGCCCGCTCCGTCACAGTGGCGTACTCGGCAGGATCCACAGATCTTGGTCAACTGAGCTTTGGATCAGGACCCCACGCTGTCTAAATTTGATTTTGGTGTTGAGAGTTTGGTTGGATAAAGAGACGCTGCAATGAGCCAGAGACTATATGAGAGTCTGGGCAAAAGTTCTCTGAAGGATTTGTGCTTGGGGAGAGGCATTGCCTTGAGGAAGAGGGCCTCTAAACCAGAACTGGAAGGGTTGTTAATAGCCAGAGATATGGCTGAAAGAAGGCAGAAGACAGATGAAGAAGTTGCTCAAAGAAAGCAGGAGCTGGATTGGGAGCTTGAAAAGAAAAAGGCAGAGAGGACGGCAGAGATAGCCAGAGAAATCAGACAAGCCGAGGAGGAAGCCGCCAGACTTCGGCTCAAGAAAATGGCAGAACATGCAGAGAGAATGGCAAGCCTTGAACTTCAGCTTAAGAGAATCAAAGATCAAAAGGGACTGTATCCTCCTGGAAATTCGATATATAACCATGTGGGTATGTGGTGTGATCATGACGTGGCAGACGCGTTTAGCCCAGCTGAGGTTATAACCCAGTCCCAAAGCATGTATGAATGCAAACCTTTTGTGTTACCTGTAACTGACAGGGAGGTTTGGGAAGGGGGTGCAGGTGACTCTGGAAAGTTTTCTGGGGCTGGTCAGTCGTACTGTAACCAAGGGGAAAGTGTCTCTGAATATGTGCCTGTGGCAGACAGCTGTGTGTCTGTGCAGGTGAGCAGTGAGCCTGTGAGTGAGGGATCTAAGGGCCTGTCTGATGCCTCAGAGGTGAGGCCGAAATCAGAAGCAGGGCAGGAAGAGCCCAGAAGTCAGGGACATGTTTCTCTGGGGGCAGTCTGGGGTGGCTGACCAGAGTGAAGTTTTAGTTGAGAAAAAGGATAAAGTTCTGGGGGATGAGGAGTTGTTGGCCGGTGAGGTTTGTGAAATTGAACCTGCACAAGCTGAAAATGAGTAGTGTGAAGAAGCCCAGTGTGTGCAAGCTGGAAATTTGGCCGGTACAAGTAGCAGTGGGGCAGTAAAGGAAGCTGTCTCAGTGGCTAGCTGTATGCCTGAAATTAGCCAGGGGTGTTGGGACAAGGGAGAAGCTGTCTCTGGTTGTCTGTCTGTGTGTGGGGAAGAGTTTCTTCCTTTGTCTGAGGAAGGCGCCCCCGCAGTCTGTGAGAGCAGGCTGAGAGCAGGGCTGTTGTCCCGGAGTGGGGTCTGGATACACAGACGGCCCAGAAAGGCGTTGGCTCTAAGTTTCTGTCTGCTGGGGAGAAGGATGCTCTAGAGAGAGCCCCGAATTTGAGCAATTCGCCCTGAGCGGATGCCCTCACCTGTGCCCAGACCCGGCCCACTCCGTCACAGGCATCCCCCCAAACCTGAATAAGATCTCCATGATCTCCACCCTGGACCAGGGAGGCGCCCGCCTTCTCCAGCCCCTGGCAGGCTCCTGGGAGCTGGCAGACTGCTCCTGGGGAGTGGCAGAGGGCTGGCTGCCAGTGGCTTGCTGGCTCATGTTTTGGGGCCACTGGGTCAGGGGCCCCAGCAGCCACTGCTGGCTCTGGGCTGGCAGGCTTGGATCTGGCACAGGCACAGTGGCCAGGGTCTACCCCCTTACTGGCTCCAGGGCTGGGGGAGAGGAGAGGAAGTTTTCCTGGTTGTGCCCGGAATGGCCACCAGGGCTCCCTGGGAAGGCTGGAGGCCCCCGATTTCGAATTAAGTGTCTACACAGCACTTAATTCGAAATAAGTATTTCAAAGTTGGCACTACTCCTCGTAGAATGAGGTTTACCAAATTCGAATTAAGTGCTCCGCTATTTTGAATTAATTTCGAACTGGCGGTTGGCATGTTTAGACGCTAGTAAAGGTAATTCGAAATAACGGCTGGTATTTCGAATTAACTTTGCAGGGTAGACGTACCCTCAGTGCCCAGGACTCCTCCCCAGGCTTCTTACCTCGGTCGACAAGAACAGGCATCCGCAGCAGCAGCATGGTGGCCGGGGACCCCACCTGGACACGACGGGCCAAATGTCTGGGTGATGGAGACGAGAGGGTGAAGGGCCAGGTCACCCATCGTTACTGGCTACCTCCCTATGCCTGGCGGTGGGGCCACCTGCCCTGGGGCCCGGGCAGCCCCCGCACCTGGCACAGAAGCACTACAGCGGGTTCGTTACCCCCCCATTTGTCCAGGGGGCGGGCAGGGCTAGATTACGAAAGGGGCTTTAGAGGCGGCAGCCCAGGACTCCAGGCTAAGGGCCCCGTGTTGGAGGGACACAGGCAGCTGTCCCCAGGCCTGGGGCAGGCAGAAGCTGCCAGCGGAGAGCGAGAGCGAAGGAGGGGCCGGGGGAGCCAGGGTGGGAGGGGGCGGGCAGAGGCTGCTAGCGGAGAGCGAAGGAGGGGCCGGGGGGCGCGGGAGCGGGCAGAGGCTGCTAGCGGAGAACGAAGGAGGGGCCGGGGGGCGCGGGAGCCGGGGCGGGAGGGGGCGGGCAGAGGCTGCTAGCGGAGAGCGAAGGAGGGGCCGGGGGGCACGGGAGCCGGGACGGGAGGGGGCGGGCAGAGGCTGCTAGCGGAGAACGAAGGAGGGGCTGGGGGGCGCGGGAGCCGGGACGGGAGGGGGCGGGCAGAGGCTGCTAGCCGGAGAACGAAGGAGGGGCGGGGGGGCGCGGGAGCCGGGACGGGAGGGGGCGGGCAGAGGCTGCTAGCCGAGAGCGAAGGAGGGGCCGGGGGCGCGGAGCCGGGGCGGGAGGGGGCGGGCAGAGGCTGCTAGCGGAGAACGAAGGAGGGGCTGGGGGGCGACGGGAGCCGGGACGGGAGGGGGCGGGCAGAGGCTGCTAGCGGAGAGCGAAGGAGGGGCCAGGGGGTGCGGAGCCGGGGCGGGAGGGGGCGGGCAGAGGCTGCTAGCGGAGAACGAAGGAGGGGCTGGGGGGCGCGGGAGCCGGCGATGGAGGGGGCGGGCAGAGGCTGCTAGCCGAGAACGAAGGAGGGGCTGGGGGGCGCGGGAGCCGGGGCGGGAGGGGGCGGGCAGAGGCTGCTAGCAGAGAGCGAAGGAGGGGCCGGGGGGCGGGAGCCGGGGCGGGAGGGGGCGGGCAGAGGCTGCTAGCGGAGAGCGAAGGAGGGGCCGGGGGTGCGGGAGCCGGGGCGGGAGGGGGCGGGCAGAGGCTGCTAGCGGAGAGCGAAGGAGGGGCCGGGGGTGCGCGGAGCCGGGGCGGGAGGGGGCGGGCAGAGGCTGCTAGCAGAGAACGAAGGAGGGGCTGGGGCGGGAGCCGGGGGAGGGCGGGCAGAGGCTGCTAGCGGAGAGCGAAGGAGGGGCCCGGGGGTGCGGGAGCCGGGGCGGGAGGGGGCGGGCAGAGGCTGCTAGCGGAGAGCGAAGGAGGGGCCGGGGGTGCGGGAGCCGGGGCGGGAGGGGGCGGGCAGAGGCTGCTAGCCGAGAGCGAAGGAGGGGCCGGGGGGCGGGAGCCGGCCACCGGGAGGGGTAGCGGCAGGGGAGGCTGCGCCGGAGAACGAAGGGAGGGCTGGGGGGGCGCGGGAGCGGGACGGGGAGGGGGCGGGCAGAGGCTGCTAGGCGAGAGCGAAGGAGGGGCCATGGGGGTGCGGAGCCGGGGCGGGAGGGGGTCGCGGCAGAGGCTGCTAGCGGAGAACGAAGGAGGGGCCGGGGGTGCGGGAGCCGGGGCGGGAGGGGGCGGGCAGAGGCTGCTAGCCGAGAGCGAAGGAGGGGCCAGGGGGTGCGGGAGCCGAGTTCTCCCACCCGTCGGAGAGGTAGTAGAACTGCCAGCTCATGGGGAGGCCCTTGTCCGGCCACACGACTCTCTCGATCACAAACACCTCGGCCTCCGTGGAGCCCACCAGCTGCCTCTGGAAGCCCAGGGCGGTCTGCAGAGCAAGAGCTGGGTTGGTGAGAGAATCGGGTGCAGGGCAAGCTCTCAGGCAGTGGCCCCCGGCTGCCGCAGGCCATTGGGAGGGCAGCACGGTGGGAGGGCAGGTTCATAGATCCCCAGGCTAAGTGATCGGCTGCCCCCCTCTGACCTAAGCAGGGGCACGCAAGGTCATGCCCCCCACCAGTTGGGTGCCAGGGCAGAACACAGGGGCAAGGGGAGCCCTCCGAAAGCAGCCCCCCGTTTATCCCGGGCCATGCCCCAATGGTGCTTCAGAAACGGTCCATGGCGGAGATTCCCTGCCGTTACAACGTGCACTTGCTCTCCAGCTGCGCATCTCTGGCGCCAAACGCCAGGCACCGGACACGCTGGGCCTGTCTCTGCTAGCCCGAAATGCACACGCCTAAGTACAGCGTGCCCTGCGTGGACGCTCACAGCCGGCCCCCCGGAGCCCTCTCTTCGCTACGCTACGTCGCTCCTCGGCTGGTCACAAGGCAGGAAAGTCACGTGCATTTCTTATAGGTACTGTCCCATCGCAACCCCGCTTGGGGGGGAGTCCCTGGGAGGGGGGTGTGATACGACAGTACCTGTAAGAAATTTAAGTGTGGGATGTGGGGGGGCCTCCGGGCAAGAGGCTGGGAAGTGTGGGGGATTCAGGACAGAGTGTGGGGGGTACAGAAGTCAGGGCAGGGGGTGGGGGTGTAGCAGGCAGGGGTGCAGGAGCTCAGGGCAGGAGGTGGAGGAGCTCTGAGTGCAGCTGCAGCACTGCCTAGGCCCCCCGAACACTGGGGCTGTGCCCCCAGGGGCTGTGGGTGCTGGCTTGGGCCCACCTGCCGGCTGGCACTGGGGCCAGGGCCACGGGGAGGGGGTGTTGGTGGTTTGAGCTCCTGCAGGGAGGAGGGTAGAAGGAGAGGGGTGGGCCGCCCATGCCAGCACGGGACCCTTACTCATGTCCAGGCTCCAGCAGCACCTAGACCCCCCGGCCGGTCTCACCCTTCCCAGGGCGCCCGACTTTCTTCCTCCACCAACCCTTCTCGGAGCCCCCCTTTCCCTACACCCTCCCCGGCTGCGGCACAGGGTCCCGGCACCGGGGCCAGACACAGAAGTAAAATAGCCCCCCCGCCCCTTCTTGAGCTTCCCGCCTCCACGGCCCAGCACCTGCTAGCCTCTTTGGCCCCAGCGCCACACTGGGAGCGGAGCATCCATCACCCACCCCCCCATCTCCCTCGAGAGCCTCCCACCGCCCGGCACCCCGCTCCCCTGGAACCGCCCCCCCAGCCCCTGCCCACCGGGGTGGGCAGCGCCAGCCACTCACATAGGTGGAGGTGCAGATGCGGGCCTCCGTGTCGAAGGCCAGGAAGACGGTGCCCTGGGGCACGGCCCTGCGCCTGGCCAGCACCCGCAGCACCAGCAAGTTGGCAGCCTCTGAGACGAGGCCGAGCAGGGAGGCACAGTGGTAGGAGAAGCTCTGGGTCTGGGGCTCTTGCTGCAGAGAGATGCCAGGGGGGTGACCCAGCCTGCTGCCCCAGCTGGCTCTGCAACCCTACCCCCCGCAGGGACAGGAGGGAGGAAGCAATTCACTGGCTCAGCCCCCAAGGCCCAGGCTGGCCCAGCCATGGCAGTGGCTGAGCCATGGCTGGGAGGTGGGGCCCCTCTTCTAGGGGACTCTGGGCAGGGAGCCCCAAGATAATTGGGGCCCTGTGCTTTGAGGTTTGTCCCCATCCCCCCCATAAACCTGCACCCTAAGTGAGACTGGCCAGCTCTGCTCCAAGGCTAGGGTCCCTGAACCTGCCCCCTGGCGGCTGATTCAGAGCCCCCCATCCCACAAGCCTGCCTCTTTAGGGCAGCCGGACCTGCCCCCCATCTCTGCCCCAGTAATGGGAGCCAAGGCTCTGCCCAGGCAATGGCACCCCCTGCTGCTTGGCCACGGGACAGCCGCAGGCTGCAGGCCAGGTGCGTGGCATGGGAAGGGAAGCCCCATCTGGAGCTCCAAACACCAGTGGGCGGGGGGGGGGCGGGGGGGAGAGGGCGGCCAGGCTTGCAGATCCCCGCGGACGCCACCCCCCTCACCTCTCCTTCCTCGATGATTTTCTTGACAACCAGCCTCTCTCCGTGCTTGGCCACATGGGTCTTTCTGTCCAGGGGGTGGGCTCGGAACTGCGAGAGGTGAGCAGAGTGATGGGCACAGGGCGGGGGCGTCTGGGGGGCACCCCCTCTGGGGACAGCCCAGCCGCCCCACCCGGGGACTCGTGGCGTTTGCTCTGTGACGTCCGGCTCCAGAGCTGCTTGCCTGCTCGTTCCCCACTCACACCCGGCCAGAGGGGGACCCAGCCTCAGGCTTCAGGGCCACAGGGGTCAGGAAGGAGGTTTCCAAGGGCAGCACTGCAGGACTGGCCGGGTGCACCATGGGAGGTTCCACCTCCCGAAGCCGCAGCTACCAGCTGCGGCCAGAGGCAGGTGCCAGGCCATGAAGACCAGTGGTCCGATCCTGCAGGTTGCTGGCAGGTGCAGGTGCGGGGTGTCTGGGGGCAGGATGGGCCGGTGGGGGCCGAGATGCCGGAGGCCATGGAGCAGGGAGACAAACACACCTGCCCACAGTGCTGCCCACAAACAGGAGGAGGCGGCTGTGCTGTGCAGTGGTTGGAGCACGGGGGCTAGGAGCAGGGAGGACAGGGTTCTAATCCCAGCTGAGCCCCACGACAGCTCCTTCCAGCCCAGAGCAGAACTGCCTCTTCCCCGTGAAGGAGCCAGCTCACAGCCGGGACGCCTGGCCCTCTGCCAGCGACGGCAAAGCCGCCGGAGTTACCTTCACGTATTCGTGCTGGTGCTGCTCCAGGGTTTCCAGCCGCTTCGAGACGTACGCTGACGGGGAGGAAACAAGCCCCAACCTCAGCCACAGGCCCCGGGCAGACCAGCTCCGCTCGCCAGAGTTTTCCGCCGGGCCTTCCGGCTCCCCACTGCAGGCACCTTGGGAAGGATCTCGCCAGCGTGTCAGGAGTCTTGCTGGCCCGGCTGCCTGGTGCTGCCCAGCCCCTGCGCAGGGCAGCACCTGGCACGTGTAGGCTGCTGGGGCGTTTGGGGAGGGGGGTGTCCCCTCCTGGCTCGGGGACTCGTGTCATTTGCTCAGGGACATCCGGATCCAGAGCTGCTCGCCTGCTTGTTCCCCACTCGGACCCCGGCCAGAGGGGGACCCGGCTTCAGGGGTCAGGAGGGAAGCTGCCACAGGCCCAGCAGTGGTACGTCCCTGATAGAGTAACAGGATCGCCTGGGAGGGACTATGTGTCCATGCGCTGCAACTGGCGGGGAACCCCCGGGGCCTGTTGGTGCCGTCTCCCTGCCCCAGACTGTCCCATTTTTGCTGCTGGCGTGGGAGAGACACGCCCTGGCAGTTCCTGCTCAATGACCAGTGCAGAGAGCTGCCAGGTGTCATGGGGGCTGCGTGACCCTGCGTCGTCTCTGTACCAGAGGGGGCGGGCTCCAGTGTCCCCCCTAAGCCGAGTATTGGACGGCCACCCAGGAGAGATTCAAATGCCTCCCCGCTGATTAGCACAGCCAGCAGCATGTGTTTTTCCTGGTGGTGCCCATTCGCACATGCCTTGGTGCACAGAACAACATTTATTCCACACAAGGATGGACAAAATTAGAGGGAACATTGGTGGGCTCCCACTCCCAGGCAGGGGCTGGTAACATCTTGCTTGGGAGGGGCAGCTGCCACGGGGTCTCTAGCCATACCTTCCCCCCGAGGCATTACGGCCACTCCTGCCTCTTGCCTGAGGCAGATCGCATGCCATGGGCTACCACCGACCCCAATTCCAGGCGCCCGGGGCTAAGAGGATGGGACAGTTCAGGTTAATGAGGGACCTCACAAGAGAAAGGGGCAGGGGGGAGAAAGCTGGGCCCATCTGGCAGCTCCTTAGCACGTGTCTCCCTGCCCAGCCGGCTCCCCCACCGACGCCAGCCCCGCGGCCCCTGGATGGCCTACCTGTGATGGAGGAGCTGCAGGGCACGTCGCTGACGGTGCCCTGGCTGGTGGCGCAGACCAGGTAGCAATCCTCTTCCTGCCCACCTGGCTCCTCATAGCAGGCTGGCTGCACCGAGATGGAGAACTGCCCCAGCGGCTGCCCGCGCTCCGAGACCATGACCAGCGACTCCGCGAAGAGGCAGGGGCGCAGCTCCTCCGCACCTGGGAGCCCGGCTCACCGTCACTGCCACGCCCACACCTACTGGGGGCTCCGGCCATTCCCCCCAGAGCTCCAGTACTGCTGGGTACCCCCCTTCCAGACACATAAGTCAGCTCGGCTCCTCCCCTGTGCTGCCTGACCATGGGTCTCAAACAGCCATTAGCAAAGCCCCAGAGACCCACAGGGCAGTGGCTGTGCTATCGGGCTATGCAACACATGGGGAAACTGAGGCACGGCAGGAGGCAAAAACTTGCCACAAAGTCCCACAAGAAAGCTGCAGTAGAGCAGAGGGTCAGAATCCCAGGAGCTGCTCTGACCACTAGACCTTGCTCCCATGAAGAACCAGGAAGAGAACCAGGGCTCCTGACTCCCAACCCCATCCTTTGGCCACAAGGCAGCCTGTCTCCTAAGTACATCCGAGATGGAAATCTTCCCGGTGCACCACAGGGAACACACTATGTTGCAGGCTCCTCTGTGAACACATGGAAGGGAGGTCAGAGAAGAGTGAGGAGGCTAAATCTGTCTTGCTGGGCCAAAGGGTTGTAGGGAGGGGCTGGCAAATGTCTCAAGGGTGTAAACGCCAAGGAGGGGGAAGGATCTTCTGAAGACATTACCCCATGCGGGGAGTAAGGATGTTAAGTATCCACTAATTGACTGTTTGCATCGACTATTCAATTAGTCAGCAGGGCTCCTCGGCCTTTGAAGTGTAGCAACAGCCCTAGGGTTAAGTATCAGAGGGGTAGCCGTGTTAGTCCGCGTTGTCACTACACTTCAAAGGCGAAAGCGTCAGGTGGAGCCCGGAATCAGCTGGGGACTCCTTCACTGACCCCGGGCTCCGTGTGGTGCTGCCGCTTTCAAACTCTGCGTGCAGCCTGGGGACACCCCAGCTGACCTTGGGCTCCCTGTGGCGTTTCAAAGCGGCAGCACCGCACGGAGCCTGGGGTCTGGCCCCAGGCTTCAAGCAGCACTGTCACTTTGAAACACCCCCTCTTCTCCCCCCCCCGCTGCCTCTTTCTGATAGAGGCAGCAAGGGGGGAAGTGACTAGTTGATTATCCTGTCGACTAGTCCTTCACATCCCTAGTGGTTAGATATTGCTGGATGTTTGGTGCATGTGTGTTCCCTCTGTGTGCCGCCCCAGCCCTGCCCAGACAGCTGGCACAGCAGACCTCGAGCGAACTGCCCAGTGACCACAAGATCCATTAAGGGACAAAGGCAGCCAGGCAGAGTATCCTGCAGACTCTAATACGTGCACCCTGTAACAATGGACCAACTCAGAGAACGCAGGACTTTCTGTTCCTCCCTAGGCCAAAGACACTGCCTCTGAGATACATCCTTATATTCTGATTCAAACAAGTTAGTACTGCCCCCAGCGTGGCTACTTATCACCCAAAGCTTGTACGTGTAGGTTCAATTAAAGCATCTCTACTATGTACTGTCGCCCTGACCTTATCTTTTAGGAGGTGCCAGTGTGTTCCTGGGGGATGATTTTGTACCATGTAGCAGGATGTTGTGGTACCTGGGATGTGTTTGTGTGAGCGCTCTGGGACTAGCAGCTCCACCTAGGCTGTATTTCCCTAGGTTGTTTATGAGAAGGCCAGGGGAGACAGTACCAAAAGCCCTACTAAAGTCAGGGGTATACCACATCTACCGCTTCCCAGCATCCACAGGGCTTGTTACGGGGTCAAAGAACACTGTTAGATTGATGTAAAAACAACAAATAGTCTAGTAGCACTTTAAAGACTAACAAAACATGTAGATAGGATCATGAGCTTTCGTGGTTTGATTTGTTCTTGACAAATCCATGCTGATAGTTCTTTAACACCTTGTTATCTTTAAGGTGACTGTGAATTGACTGGGATGGGGTGGGGCAAAGGGACAGGTAGGCCTGCAGAAACTATTTGCTAACAGGGAGGTGTCTCTGAAGGCCAATTCTGCCCTGACCTCTGGGGGTGGTCCCAACCCAACCTGTACCTATCTTTGATGGCTACCAAACACACAGGTAAACGTGGGCATCCCTCCCTGCCACCGGAGGGAAGTTGGCAGCTAGCAAAAGCCACAACACATGTGCCCTTGAAACCAAAACCACAGCATCCTCAAGATGTTGTGGGGTATCAGCCACAACAGCTTCGCAAGCAGGTGTGAAACCAGAAGACTGAACGGTGGGATGCAGAACCATGTGATGGTGAGGTGAGGGGGGGGCGGGGCTCGGAGAGCTAGGAGTCCTGGGATCTGTTCTCACTTCTACCACTGTCTTGCCATCTGACCCTTCTCTGCCTCAGTTTACCCTGCCATAAAACAGGATGACAGTCTTTCATTGCTAATAGAATAGCAATAAAATAATAATCGGAATTTACGCAGCAGCTCCCATGCAAGGATCCCAGACTGGACACGGCTGAGCCGCACAGCTAGGGCAAGTTGGATTTTTTTCCACGGAAACCGACAAGTCAGCATTTGACTTTTCACAGGTTTCTGTCAAAAACCTGAATTCCTGAGACCTGAAATCATTCCTTTCCTGCAGTGCTGCCTGGGAGTTGTAGTTTGGGAACCTCCGGCCCCCGTTTCTCTCCCTGGGTCTAGCTCCCAGCTGAACGTCATCTACCCTGGTGCACCCCGCCCAGAGAAAGGAGACTCTGATGCATCATGGGAGATGTAGTTTGACCAGAGTTGAGCCAAAGGAGACTAGGAGTGCAGGACACCTGAACTACAACTCCCAGGAGGCTTCGGCATAAGTGCAAAGTTGTCATTCTGCAGAGCATGGTGAGGGGAGCCACAGGGAGTCGGGGGGCCCAGTACAGATCCCTTACAGCACATGTCACACGTGCACATGTAACCCACACACTAGCTGGGGGGGGGGTGTCACTGGCCCGTGGAGTGGCCCTGAGACCACTTACAGAGAGAATGAGTTTGCTCTGCAGCCTTCGCTGGGAGCCAGCTGGGCTTTTGCTCATGCTCATGGACTAAGCTCCAGAGGCCCCAGGGTTGATCCCATCTGTGGGTGCCTTACACACACTGCACCCAGTGGTGATGAGGGGCTCCGTGGGGCAGTGCATGCTGCTCCCTCCTGCACACCAGCCCTGCTGGAAAGGCATCACCCTGGCTGCCATTCACACGCCCCCTCCCTCTGGGGGGCTGAGCAGGGAACCCTCAAGGGAAAGTGGGCGGCACCCACCGATGAGTGAGAGGAATTCTGTGGCCCCCTCGCTGGCTGCTGGGACCCTCTGCACTGGCGGGTCCCCCTCGTCCATCCCGGGCCGAAAGAGGAGGCGAGGAGTTCACAGTCACACGGGAGGGTCAGAGGCCGCACACCTGGAAATCCTGCGTGGGAGAACCAGAGCCCAGAGCAAGGCGGCATGGCACAGGGGGGACCCCATACAGGTCTCCACCCTCAGCCCTGCAAACCCCGGATCGAGCCCAGCCCCCAACCGCCCAGCCCCCCACGGAGCACCCCCCCAGCCCTCTGTGCATGGCCGGGGGGGGGGGCATACAGGTCTCCACCCCCAGCCGTGCAAACCCCGGATCGAGCCCAGCCCCCAACCGCCCAGCCCCCCACGGAGCACCTCCCCAGCCCTCTGTGCACGGGTGGGGGGGGGCATACAGGTCTCCACCCCCAGCCGTGCAAACCCCGGATCGAGCCCAGCCCCCAACCGCCCAGCCCCCCACGGAGCAGCCCCCCCCAGCCCTCTGTGCACGGCCGAGGGGGGGGGCATACAGGTCCCCAAGCCCAGCCCTGCCCTGCCCTGCAAACCCCGGATCGAGCCCAGCCCCCAACCGCCCAGCCCCCCACGGAGCACCTCCCCAGCCCTCTGTGCACGGGTGGGGGGGGGCATACAGGTCTCCACCCCCAGCCGTGCAAACCCCGGATCGAGCCCAGCCCCCAACCGCCCAGCCCCCACGGAGCACCTCCCCAGCCCTCTGTGCACGGGTGGGGGGGGGCATACAGGTCTCCACCCCCAGCCGTGCAAACCCCGGATCGAGCCCAGCCCCCAACCGCCCAGCCCCCCACGGAGCAGCCCCCCCCCAGCCCTCTGTGCACGGCCGAGGGGGGGGGCATACAGGTCCCCAAGCCCAGCCCTGCCCTGCCCTGCAAACCCCGGATCGAGCCCAGCCCCCCGCCCTCTGTGCACGGCCCCAGCTGGGCCCCACCCACCTCAGCCCTGCGATCGGGGCTCCGAGCCCCCGGCCAAGGGGGAGCCCCACGTGGCTTTAGGGGCCGCCCTGCCCCCTCCACTCGCGGCGCACCGCGGCAGTGTATCCAACCGTCTCCACGGTAACCGGGCTCGCCCCGCCCCTTAAAGGGACAGGACGCCGGGAGCGGGCGGAGCAGCCGGGGGGGGGGGACAGTCCGAGATCACGGTGGCCCCCCCGTCTTCGCGGGCTGGGGTTGGCGGTGACTCCGCAGTGGGGGGAGGGGTGCAGCGATTTGCAGGGCCGGGGGGGGGGGGCAGGACAGAGGGGCTCAGGTACCCCCCGGGGGCTGAGGCTGCGGTGAGGGGCGCTGCCGGGAGCCCAGGGCGGGCCGCGCCCAAGGCCGAACCTGCCCGCCGGGCCCAAGGATCGAGGCCCGCGGCTACCGGGCTGTGCCTAGGTCAACCTGCGGGAGAGACCTGCCAGCCACAGCCACAGCCACCCCCCGGCTCCCCCGCCACGTCCCTTACCCCGCGGCGCGGCAGGGGCCCGGTCTGGCCGAGAGGTCCCGGACTCCAGGGGACTAGCCCGTCGGCCCGGGCTGAAAGGGGGGTGACATTGCCGCGGGGGCGGGGGGAGCGGCTGGCCCGGCTTGGGCCTGACACCCCCCCGGCAGAGGGGCCGCAGCCCACGGGCAGTCCTGCTAGCAGAGCCCGGGCCCAGGCGGCTGCAGGGAGAGGGAAGCGTCGGCAGAGGGAAGCCGCTGCCCGCGAATCGCAGGGAGCCCCCCCCCCAGCGGATCCAGGAGCCCGGCCCTGGCTGCACCGCTGCCAAACCCGGAGGCAGAATTAACCCCTCGCCTACTCGCCAAGCATGCAGCCGGGGCCGCATTAGGCCCTTTGGCAACAGCATTGCACCAGGATACGCCCCCCCCCCCGCCTTTTTCAGTCTCCGCTTCCCAGGATAGACCCCCCCCCTCCCCAAGTCTGGCCCACAGCCTCTGCCCCCCTCCCCACCCCGCTTTGTTCCACTGGCGGGTGCGCTAGCTACTTGGGGCCCCTTTATGCCGAGCATGCTCTAGGGCCCTTTGGGAGAATCCACCAGGAGAGCCAGCCTGCTTCTCCCCCCTCAGGACAAGGCCCCCTCCATGCAAGAGAGATCCCAGTGGGAGGGGGCCTGGAAATCAGGTGAGGGGGGGCTGAACACAGGGCAGTTGCTTCTTTGGCCCTGTTCAATACAAACCCACATTGCTCCCTCTCCCGCCTCTGCTCTGCCCACCCTACCAGCCCCGAGTCCCCCCATGTCCTCTAACACCACCCATCTCCCACGCTGCCCCTCGTGCCTTGCACGAGCCTCCGACCCCCAGTCAGCCAGTCACGGCCTTCCCTGCCCTGAGCCTCGGCCCTGCCACGTTCCCCCAGCACCTCGGCAGCTGGCAATGGCGAGGCAGGGGAAAAAGGGGTCTCCCTGTGCCAGTCTATTGCCACCTGGCCGCACCCCACTTCCTTATTTGCTTCCCCCTGATTCATGGGTGGCCGGTGTTACAGGCAAGGGAAAGCGCAGCCTTCCCAAATCTGCCGACACACCCGGCCACCAGGGAGGGCTGGGGCCATGGTGCAGCAGCCGGCTCCCCTAGCTGCTGGGGACAGGGTGGGCTGGGGTGGGCGGGGCTTGGTCTTGCCTTCTCCAAGTGCCTATGCCCCCCCCAGTCTTCTCCTCTTGCAAGTTGTTGTGTGGGCAGGTCTCTGCCTGCTGGGACAAACAGTAACACACCAACAGCTGGATCCCCTGTGCCTGGCTAGCCAGCCTCCCCGCGGGGGGGGCAGACCACTGGGATAGGCCCCCCCCCCACACACACACCTGAGGGTGGAGGTACATGCACCACAGCATTTGCAGGCAGCTACAGGACAAAGGGCAGGCCAGAGAGCGCACCTGGGTGTGGAGGTGGGGGCAGCTCCCCCCCCCAGCCCTGGGCCACCAGGCAGCCTGGGAGGGAGGCCACTGACCCAGAGATGAGTGTCCCTGGCGCTGGAGGGCGGCCCACAGCACAGATCCGGCGAGGGTGGCAGCAGAGTCAGCTCCATCCGTGAGATGGGGCAGCAGGTCTGCCTGGCGCTCTCCCCCACGCGGGCCAAGCCCCCGTGGCCCAGCTCCCAACCCCCCCCGCCCTGCTGCCACTGACAGGCCCCGCAGTTACTCCCCCCCCCGGGGGCGCAGGCCCTGGGGACCAGTGGGAGCTCCCCTTCCCCCAACGCATTCCAGGCCCCCAAACCACTGCAGCTGCCCCCTTTCTACCCTGCAGGTACCTGGGCAAGGGCTCCCCTCGGCTTTGTATCCCACCCCCCTTCGCTCTGCCCGCTGGAGGTCCAGCTCCCCTGGCCTGGGTGGAGAACCCAAAGCCACTTGCCGGGCAGTAGGGGGGTCTGTCTAGCCTACCCCTGGACAACACCCCCTCACTCAGCCTCCTGCAGGGAAAGGCCCTTGGACTGGAGCTCCCTCTCCCAGGCTGTGCCCTGTAACCCCCCCCCCCCAAAGGGCCAGGCCTTGCCACGCGGGTTCGAGCTGGGGAGAGCAGCCGGACTGAGCAGCTCTGGCCCTGCTGGAAGATACAGCCACACGTGGTTACAGGACCAGTGGCCTCTCTAAAGGATCAGAGAACAGGCCTTGCCCGGCCTCCTACTGCTTCTCTTTGATCTGCTAAGGCAGCAGGAGCCGCGGGAGGCGGCCCGGGAAGGGTTAAACTCACCTTTCCCCACCTTGGCCCAGGGATCCATCCTGCTCTAAGGCCCAAGTGCAGGGAAGCTGCTGGTCTCCGCCCGGGCTTACGGGGAAACTTGCTGGGATTCAAGAGGGGTCGAGAAGTTCCAGGGCTGGGGCAGTAACCTAGCAAGGGGGGGATCCCCCTCTCTCCAGTCCGGTGGGATCCCCAACTGTGCCTATTTGCCCCCCGTACCCTCGCCAGCTCAGTCTGATGGTACCTCCTGGCCACAGAGAATAATGGGGTGCCCCCAGTCAGGGCTGCAAACCAGGGCCCAGGGGCACCAGCAGGTGCTGGGATGCACTGGCACTGGGAGGGGTCCCAGTTCACACCCGCTCTGCACCCGCACCACTGCCCCCCCCCCCCCACGCACGAGCACAAAGGCCCGCACACCAACACCGCTAAAACGAAGGGTTGATTTATTGGCATTTAAAATCCAAGGACAACACGGGACAGTGGCTACAGGAGACTGCGTGCTCCCAGCCCAACTCCCAGCGCCGGGAACGAACACGGTCAGCGGAAACCTGCCTCCTGCCCCTCTCCACACCCACTGCCTCCAGTGCTGCCTGGCTCAGCTAAAGCCTCACAGTGCGAAATCGCTAGTGGTCATCTATTTCCAAGGGCAAGAGAAAGGGAGGGGGGGAAACAGACATGGAGTAAATCCTGACCTAACGTATCTTCTCTAACACTGTGCGTTCTGCGGCACTGCCCAGCCAGCAGCTTCCAGCCACTTTACAGACCCCAGGGAGCCCTCCCAGCCGCTTTTAGGGCAGGTATTTGCCCTAGTTCACGGATGGGGAAACTGAGGCACAGAGCAGTGACACGACCTGTCCAAGGTCACCCAGCAGGAGCTGGGAATGGAACGCCAAAGGCCTGTACTCTGTTTTCCTCCCCCAGGCTGCTGCATTTTTAAATCAAGGGAGTTTGGTAACAATATAAACCTGGAGAGCCAAGCTAGTCACCAGAACCCCCTCCCAAACCCAGCCGTGCTCCATAATGCTTTTACGTCTCCAGAGCCCTTCCCACACAGGCCCTCACTCACAACCTCCATGGGAGACTGGGAAGTAATATTGCTATTTCAGAATTGGGGAAACTGAGGTAGCAGTCTCTCCCAGGGGTTGCGTGTGGCTACACAGGTTTCACATGAACAACCACACACCCCTATTACACACACACGCACGCACACACACACACTCTCTCTCTCCCCTCCCCCCCCCTTCAGGAGCGTGGACATAGGAGCAACTCTGCAAAGTAACCAGATCACTTCACCCCACTACATCCACTTTCCCAGCCCCTCTCTAGAGAAACACGCCCCGCAACCACCGAACCTCTGCCCTACGTTGCACTCTGAAAAGTCCGTGTCTGCATTTAGCCTCTTGTGCAGCATTCACTGGGACAAAGATGCGTAACAAGGGCTCAGGCCTGGCTGTCCAAATGCTGCGGGGGATGCTCTTTCTTCCCTGGATGATGGGTGAATTCACACTCCCCCTTCCCCATTTGTTGACTATCTTTCACTTTCTCCCACTACAAATCACTTGTGCATCTGTGTACGTTGTGTTCACTGACTGCGAAGGGCAACAAACGTAGCCCGGTGCATTGTGTGACAGAGGATTCCCTTTGATCGCTGTAGCCGGTGGAACTCATTGCCACAAGAGAGCAGCGAGCCCAAGAGCTGAGTAGGACCCAACACAGGGTCAGATATTTATACTGATAAGATTAGGGGTGGGGAAGATGCCGGCTTCAGCCCACATCACTGGATCTGGACTGCGGCTGACTCACCGGGGCCCTCAGGCACAAAGCAGCTCACGCCTCTTGAAACAGCTGGCTGCTTTCTGCTCTGGACACTGGGGGAGGCTTCACATGCTGCCCCCGCCCCCCTAGCGCACTCTCTCCACTCCCATTGGCCAGTTTCTGTGCTCTCACATCTGGCGCCGTCAGGGGAGGAAGCGGGCTGGGTCTCCCGACCCGAACTGGACCACAGCGCAAACCCCTCAGTGGCTGAGGGTTTGACATTTCCAGGGAACGGGCCACAGCTGGCCCAAGCTGAAAGCCCCTCACGCCCCTGCCGCCTGGCCCCGCTCTGGGTTCCCAGGTCTCTGGCCCCAAGCAGGGGCTGCGGAAGAAGCAGGGGGCTGGGCAGGGAGCAGCCCCAGGACACGGTCCCATCCTTGCTCCCTGCTAGGAGGGCTGTGCCCGCCCCCGTGGGGCAGGGAGGGCACGGCTGGCAGGAGCGCTCAGTGCCGAGTGGGTATTTTCCGTCCACTCCCCGAGCTGGAGTCCGTGCAGTGGCGCCCCCCGCTGGAGCACATGGCCTGGCCCAGTCTGTCCCCGCCAGCAGCAGGCTGGGCGGGCGCTCCCGCGGCAGGCAGCGGCTCTTCCCCACGGGGCCCGCTAGGGCAGGGTGCAGAGGAAGCGGCCGACAGACCAGTGGCCGTGCCCCTCCCCACACGCTGGGGCGCCCCGGGGCCCGGGTTTCCACCGGCCACAGTCCAGTGCCCCACAGAAAGAGGCACAGCCTGCGCCCCGGAAAAGCCGCCAGCCCCCCAGCTGGGGGTGTTAATTCATCCCCCGCAGCAGTCAAAGGGCAGCTGTCACCACATCCAATCGGACTCCTCCTGGGGGTGGCTGGGGCGTGTCAGCCTGGAGTTTACCGCCCCCCCCCCCTTCTTTCCACTGGGAAGGATGCACTGGTGGGGGGAGGGGGGGAGAGAATGCCAGCTGAACCCAGCTATCCACAGGGATGAGATGGGGGCATTTCCTGCTCACTAATCCGGCCCAGCACCACATGGGGGGGGGGGGGAATCCTTTCCAAGCCAGCTGCTCCCGCTCCCTGGGGAGGCCGCTGCTGGGCAGGGCCCTGCCGGGGGGCTAGTTGGCTCTGTAGACGTCCTTGCGGTGCCGCACCTCCTTCAGCACCCGCGCCCGGAAGCTCTCCCAGTCCTCGTTGCCCAGCGGTTGCAGGCCCAGGGCCCGGTGCAGCTCCCGGCAGTGGGTCCGCAGGAACGGGTTGTACTCCTTCTCCTCCCGATGGTGGAGGGGCACTAGGGCAGGGAGAGAGGGGGGGTGGGTCAGCCTAGGCAGAGCAGAGCCTATGCGCCCTGCACAGAGCTGCAGGCCCTGGAGACTACCCATCCCAGCATGCAACGCACAATCTGCCGCAGAGATGGACAGCACCGGGCATGCTGGGATTGGTAGTCCCTAGGGGCTGCTCTGCGCTGTGAAGGCACCGGGTGCCCTCCACGCTATGCTCACCAGGAGCGGCACCGCACCCGCCCTTAGTCCCGCCCGCTTGCACCCAAACTCCATAACGCCGCCGCAATTTCCATGGCTTCTCCCGCTGCTTGTACCCAGAGACCGGCTCCTATGCGCCCGTTTCAAAGCCATTTCCTTTTGCAATTTGCACTGCAGTAACCCCCCGCACGGCACTGTAGGGCTACTGAACTGCAGCTGCCTCTGGGGAGGGGCGTGGCAGCCATACATAACAGCAGGCTGCTCCAATACGCCGAACAAGTCCAGCTTGAAACCCAGCGAGGTGAGTTTCGGGAGGAGGAATGGAATTACCCAGGCACCTGCTGCCAACAGTGGGAGCCAAGACACCTTAGCGGGGTGCAGTGACGCTGTTGGGGGGTGCAGGGGGACCTGGCAGTGCTGTGGCACGTGTGGGAGGGATCGACACCTGCTTGCCGAGCCCAGCCCTTGCAATGCCGGGGCTTCCAGCCTGCCGGCCACATGGCGAGGGGTTAACACTGCAGCACACGGCTGACCCCAAATGGCCACTCTCTGGCCTCGCCCGATGCCCTGGGTTCCGGCGGGCAGGCAGGGATTCAAACCGCCCTGCTGCCGGGCAAGGAAGCAGCTGGAGCCGAGCAGCAGCGGAAGCAGCATGTGCGTCTGGCCAGGTGTTTCCCAGCCCCGGCACAGGGAGAGGGGCAAGAGCCAGGAAGCCGGGCCCCAGGGCCGGTCGCCCCCGCTACTCACCGTGCTCCTCTTCTCCAGCCGCTGCTGCGTCACCCACTGCAGCTTCTGCTCCAGCACCGGGTTCTCCGGCTCCAGCAGGCTGGCGAACATCAGGCACTCCTGGGCGTACTCGTGTCCTGGGGAGCAGGGGGCAGCAACCGGGGGAGAGGGGCTGGGGGTGAGCCGAGCGCTCCTCGGAGCCCGCCCGCCTGCCCAGGGACATTCCCAGCTCTCTGGGGACCTCGCACCAGCCTTTGGCCCCTTGGGTCCCCTGCAGCCGGCTGGGAAGGTTAGCTCTCAGGAGCCACGGAACCAGCGCTGGGGACGCCCGGGACCCCATCTGGTACAGTGACCCCTTGTCTCCCCATGCGGGACAGAGAGCCCCCCAAACTCGTAGCACTGAAATCCAGGCTGCGCTCCTGCCCCCGCAGCTCAGCGTAGCTGGGGAGAGCCCCCCGCCTCTGTCCCCCCCACCCTCGGCTGGCCACCCAGCCGGGCGCTCACCTGGCCAGAGCAGTGTGTCCTCTGCCAGCTCGGCGGCCGTGTCCAGCGAGGCCAGCATGGTTTCCGGTGTCCCCTCAAATATCCGCCCTGCAAGGCCGGGGGGGCGGGGGGGGAGAGGGTGTGACTCAGAGGAAGGGATCGCGGTCCCCACGCGCCACAGACCACCCAGAACAGCATCCTGGGGCATCTCAGCACCTATGGGCTCTGGCATCACTGGGGCAGCAGGCAAAGGCCCCCCCAGCCGCACCTCACCTGGGGAGCGAGGGGGGGAGGTTTCTGACCCATGTCCCAGGGCGGGGTCTCATGGCCCCCATCCACCCCCCCGCCAGCAGTGCCCAAACTGCCACAGGCCCCACAGGGCACCCATGAGCGGCCCCAGCCCCGGAGGATAACGGACACGCTACTGCCGCCAAGGGGGGAGCGCCCCCGGGACCCAGGGCCAGAGAGGAGCCTTTGGAGCTGCAGGATCCGAGTTCTGCCCGGATGCTGCCCACTGGGAGCACACCCCACCATCTCCAGAGCGGGGTGGGCCAGAGGGACATCGGGGAAGGGACCCAAGGACACTCGGGGGCCTCTTGGTCACTGACAAACACCACGCCCCAGCCCCCCCTCCCAGTGCTAAAATGCAGCCACCTCTGGGGAGGAACAGGGCAGCCCGGTGAAGCCTAGACACATGGCAGCCGCATCTTGTTCACCCTGAAGAGTGAAGGGAGGGAGCAGGGGGCCCCGAGTCCCCCGAATCAGCTGATCCCACAGACAGAGCCGAAGGGCCCAGCTCACCGCAGCCCGAGAGGAAGAGGAGGTCTCCGGAGAAGAGGCAGGCCGGCCCCGCGAAGGGCTTCCCGTCCAGCACGTAGACCATGTGCCCCACAGTGTGGCCGGGGGTGAAGAGCGCCTTGAAGCGCAGCTGTCCCACGGCGATGACCTCCTTATCCAAGAGGGGGCTGCGAGAGGGAAGAGGGGAGGCTCTTAGGGGGCTGCAAGGGGAGTGGGACGGCCACTGAGCCATGGACTGGAGGACGGAGTCAGGCAGCGTGTCCCGTCCCCCTTGGGAACAGGCAAGTGGCTGCTGATTGGCCCACACGTGGCATGTGTGGCGCAGGGCTCAGCCCAGCTCCATCCCCAACCGCCGGGGCAGGCGCCGCAGAGACGGTGGCCACAGAGCAGGGCTGCGCACGTTGTCCACTCGCCCCGGAGGGCAGGAGGCCCAGCCCCTGCGGTCACATGCCCCCCCCACCCCCCGCCCCCGCCCCACTTACTTGGTGAGCTCAGAGATGGCGTCGCAGGCGCTGCCGTACACCTTGCAGGCGCTGTGACGCCGTCTCAGCGCCATGTTCCCCCCGCTGTGATCCCTGCGCAAGAGACACCATCAGACCCCGCCAGGCGCCCATCTCCCCCGCGTGAGAGACACCGTCAGCCCCCCGCCAGGCGCCCATCCCCCCCGCTGTGATCCCCGCGCGAGAGACACCGTCAGCCCCCCGCCAGGCGCCCATTCCCCCCCCCCCCCGCTGTGATCCCCGCGCGACAGACACCGTCAGCCCCCCGCCAGGCGCCCATCCCCCCCCCCCCCACTGTGATCCCTGCACCAGAGACACCGTCAGCCCCCCGCCAGGCGCCCATCCCCCCCTGCCCCGTGATCCCCGCGCGACAGACACCGTCAGCCCCCCGCCAGGCGCCCATCCCCCCCCGCTGTGATCCCTGCGCGACAGACACCGTCAGCCCCACTCCAGGCGCCCATCCCCCCCCCCCCACTGTGATCCCTGCACCAGAGACACCGTCAGCCCCCCGCCAGGCGCCCATCCCCCCCTGCCCCGTGATCCCCGCGCGACAGACACCGTCAGCCCCCCGCCAGGCACCCATCCCCCCCCCCCGCTGTGATCCCTGCGCGAGAGACACCGTCAGCCCCCCGCCAGGCACCCATCCCCCCCCCCCGCTGTGATCCCCGCGCGAGAGACACCGTCAGCCCCCCGCCAGGCGCCCATCCCCCCCCCCGCTGTGATCCCCGCACCAGAGACACCGTCAGCCCCCCGCCAGGCGCCCATCCCCCCCCCTGCTGTGATCCCCGCGCGAGAGACACCGTCAGCCCCCCGCCAGGTGCCCATCCGCCCCCCCCCCCGCTGTGATCCCCGCACCAGAGACACCGTCAGCCCCCCGCCAGGCGCCCCTCCCCATCCGTGATCCCCGTGTGAGAGACACCGTCAGCCCCCCGCCAGGCACCCATCCGCCCCCCCCGCTGTGATCCCCGCACCAGAGACACCGTCAGCCCCCCGCCAGGCACCCATCCCCTCCCGCTGTGATCCCCGCGCGAGAGACACCGTCAGCCCCCCGCCAGGCGCCCATCCCCCCCCCCCGCTGTGATCCCTGCACCAGAGACACCGTCAGCCCCCTGCCAGGCGCCCATCCCACTCCGATGTGATCCCCACGCGAGAGACACTGTCAGCCCCCCGCCAGGCGCCCATCCCCCCCCCCCGCTGTGATACCCGCACCAGAGACACCGTCAGCCCCCCGCCAGGCGCCCATCTCCCCCCCCCCGCTGTGATCCCTGCACCAGAGACACCGTCAGCCCCCCGCCAGGCGCCCATCCCCCCCCCGTGATCCCCGCGTGAGAGACACCGTCAGCCCCCCCCCCGCTGTGATCCCCGCATGAGACACACCGTCAGTCCCCCACCAGGCGCCCATCCCCTCCCGCGCGAGAGACACCGTCAGCCCCCCGCCAGGCGCCCATCCCCCCCGCCCCCGCTGTGATCCCCGCACCAGAGACACCGTCAGCCCCCCGCCAGGCGCCCATCCCCCTGAGCCCTGCCCCCCTGGGGTGCCCCTCCCATACGGATCGCTGGGAGAGTTGGCACCCGCCCCACCAGGGGCCCGTCTCTCTCCACCCACCGACACCCCCGGCCCAGCCCAGCCCAGAGCTGGCGTCACTCCGAGACGCCTGCACCCCAGTATCTGCTGGGTCCCCTCCACAGCCTGTGCCCCCCTCGAGGTGGGACGTGGGGACGTAGCTCCCCGCACTCGCCCACGCAGGCCGGGCTGTGGCCACTGGCGGGTTGGGGCTGCCGGGGCCCAGCCAGGCCGGCATGTGCCGGGCGAGAGAAGCCAGGCACCCACCTCCTTTCCAGCATTAAATTTGGGGTTTGCAAACACCCTCCCCCCCCCCACAGCTCAAAGCCCCCGCGGTCCCTGGAGAAAGCACTGGGGGGGACTAGATCAGGGCCCCCATGCCAGCCCGGGACAGCACCAGGCGCAGGGAGGGGGCAGGGCGCAGAGGGGCTGGGACCGCAGGGGCCCATGGTTGAAGCGAACAGGCTGCAGCAATTGGCTGAGCTGGGGGGCTGGAAGTGGGGAGGGGAGAGCCCAGGGCCTCGGCCTGCAGCTGCCCGGCTCACCCGCCTGGGGAAGGAAGCAGCTGTTCAGGGAGCCCCTCTTTTCCCTGGGCTGGGGGGGGCAGGATCCCCCCAGCTGACGCTGCAGCCAAGGGAGATGGCCCCAGGACCACGGCTCCTTGCCCCCGCGCCAGCAGGTGCCCAGGGGGCACAGGGGCGAGTGGGGAGCTCCGTCCTGGGCCTCGCCGGGGGGTTAACGAGGGGGCTGGCTGTGGGGTTTGGAGCTAGACCGTGGTCCCCTGGGCAGTGGGCTGAGACCCCCAGCCCAGGGAGCCCCTCACAGTGGCTAGGATGGGGGGGCAGATTTTAAGGGCACAGAGGAGAATCCAGGGGGATACCCCCCAAGGAAGGGTGGGGCACTGGCTGGAGATACCATCTCACTGCCCCACGGGGGCTCTGGGGATGCGTCCGTTCTGAAGGAGGGAGAGGGCTGGCCCAGGGCCCCCCAGCAGTCACAGCCCAGGGAAGGAAGGGCCGAGGGGCTGGGCCAGGGAAGCAGAGCGAGGCCTGGATTCCCCCTTTCCCCGGCTCACGAGCGGCTTGCACGACGGGCTCCCCTCAGCTCCACCAACCCCCCAGATGCCCCCTCTGCTCCGACACTGCCCATCGCTTCCACATGCCAGCACCGGGCCCTGCCCTTCCCCCACTTCCCACCTACAGCCCAGCCTCACGCTCCCGCCCCCCCCGAGCCCCACAGCAAAGTCCCCACCCCGCGCAACCCTTACCAGTGTTTGTGGGTGCACAGGATGGCCTCCAGCGTCACCCCCTCCTGCTCGATGGCAGCCTGGGAGAGGAGAGAGCGTAACAGCGGCAGCCTGGCCACCTGCAGGCTCTGCCAGCTCCACCAGCCCCCCGGCTAAAGCACAGATGGAGAGGGGGATGGGGGGGGGGGTGTTGGTGTTGGGAGAGACTTCATCAATGAACGGGGAGGCAGCCAGGGGAGGCCCTGTGGTTCGCTCCGTGCGAAGGAACGGCCCCCCCAGAGCCCGCCGTGGTTCACTCCGTGTAAACACCCCCCAGAGCCCGCCGCTGCCCCCGGGGACGATGGGGGAGGCTCGCCCCCCCAGAAGTGCCACAGGGCAGGCAGAGAACAGAATGCAAACCTATGGCTCCCCGCACAGCACAGGGCCCTGGGGGGGGGGGGGTGTCTGGACTCTCCCGGGGGCCTGGCCGGTCCCACCTCGCTGCTGGGGACCCCCAGGACAGCTCTGGCTCTGCTGGGGCCAAGCAACGGGCCAGCTAACCCAGACCCTGCCTGACAGCAGTGGTGCCAGGTGCTGCGGAGGCAATGAACGGACCAGGGCAAGGAGCAAGTGGCCCACCCCCTGTCAGCAGGGCCCTCCCTCGGGGTGCATGGGCCAAGACACCTGCCCTCCACCCTGCTGCCAGCACCAGGCCTCCTGATAACCCCACCGGCCACCCCGAGCCCCCCAAAGCGCAGAGCCCCACACCAGGGCCCCAAGCTGTCCTATTGACAGGACGGCTCTGCTGCTGGCTGGTCCCAGCCACTGACAGTGTGGGTTGCTTCCCTCACCCACCTGGCTAACAGGCGCTGAGGGACCTGCCCTCCAGAAACTTCCCTAGGTCCTTTGTGAACCCCGTTAGGTTTCTGACATCCCCAGCATCCCCTGGCAGGGAGTTCCACAGGTTGACTGTGTGCTGTGTGAAGGAAAAACTCTCCTTTGTTTGTTTTAAACCTGCTGCCTGGTAATTTCATCGGGAGACCCTGGGTCCGGCCTTGAGAGAAGAGGGATTAACACTTCCCTAGTCACGTCCACCACCCCAGGCATGACTTTAGAGACCTCTCTCACATTCCCTTAATCACCTCTCCCCTAAGAGGAGCAGCCCCAGACTTGACTCCCTGGACAGAAGCTATGCCCCCCCTCCCCCAAGCATTTTCCTTGTCCTTCCCTGATCTCCTCCCACTCCTAATCTCTCTCTTTTGGAGACACGGGGGCCAGAGCTCCATGTGGCGTTCAAGGCAGGGGTGGGCAATAATTTTTGCCCAGGGCCACTTCAAAAATGTTTGAAGTAGCCTCGGGCCACCCTGGAAGGGGCAGGGCCTCAACTGGAAGGGGCAGGGCTACCCACCCCCAGACCATGATTGGCCTGGGGGTGGGGGAGCCCCTTTGCCCCCCCTTCCCACTAGGCACCCATGCCCTGGAAGAGGCTTGGCACACTCCCCCACCCCCAACCCAATCAGGGCCTGCAGGCGAGGGAGCGTGAGAAGCCTCCTCCCGCCCTGCCAGGAGCACGTGGCACTTTGAAGTGCCACGGGCTCCTTGCAGGGCCAGGGCCAGGGCAGGGCGAAGGAAGCTTCACGCAGCTCCCCCACCCCCAGGCCCTGACTGGCTAGGCGGGGGAGCAGCAGGGCCTCCACGGGCCGGATCCAGGCCACGGAAGCCCTTTAGCCCACCCCTGGTTCAAGGTGAAGGCATCACTGGATTCCTATCACAGCATTACGAGATCTTCTCTTATCCAACCCTCTCCTCGTCGCTCCTAACACGCCGTGAGCCTTCCTGACAGCTGCGCACACTGAGGGGTTTTCCGGGAGCCCTCCCCGGGGCCCGCCAGGTCTCTCTCCAGCGGGAACGGCTAGTTCCGACCCCGTACCGGGGGAATTAACCCCCCATCACCGAGCTTCCCTTCGCCCGGACTGGCACTGCATTGCATCTGCCCGTGCACCGCTCGGCTTGCGAGCTCCCTTGGGCCTGCCCCCGCCAGCTCCTGGCTCCACTAGCTCCAATCCCTTTGCGTCCTCTGCAAACGTTGCTGCCTCACTTTCATCTGCAGCTCAGACAAGCCATTTCCTGCCCCGGGAGCTTTGTACTTCGCAAGCTGTTTAACTAGCAGCACAGAGCTTGGGAGCCCGCCAGACAACCTCCCGGCCTGCCAGGCAACTTGGGGCGGGGAAGGAGGGCAGGCTGCTCCCAAGCCTCCAGGGCCGGCCACGCGAGAGGTGCAGAACCCGCTGCCGCCCCCCCAGTTCACTCCGTGCGAAGGAACGGCCCCCAGAGCCCCCCGCCGTCCCCCGTGGTTTGCACCGTGCGAAGGAATGGCCCCCAGAGCCCGCCGCCATCCTCCGTGGTTCGCACCATGCAACCCCCCGTGGTGCCCCCCGCAACCCCCCGTGGTTCGCTCCTTGTGAAGGAACGGCCCCCAGAGCCCACCGCTAACCCCAGGGACGATGGGGGAGGCTCGCCCCCCAGGAGTGCCACAGGGCAGGCAGAGAGCAGAATGCAAAGCCAGGGCTCCCCGCACAGCACAGGGCCCTGGGGGGGGGGGTCTGGACTCTCCCAGGGGCCCAGCCAGCCCCACCTCGCTGCTGGGGACCCCCAGGGCGGCTCTGGCTCTGCTGGGGCTGAGCAACAGGCCAGCTAACCCAGACCCTGCCTGAACGCAGCCGGTGCTGCTGTGCCAGACTCACTCCCAGACCCACTCTTCTCTTCATCAGGGGCCTCTCATGCGAGCTCTATGGGGGGCTGGGAGCCCCCCAGCTGCTCTCTAAGGCCCATGGCCCTGCCTACTGCTTCCACAGGGGTCCTGGGGGCCGCGATCCTGCTGGGCAAGGGAGGGAGTCTGTCAGAGTCAGTCCTGTCCTGCTGGGGAACTCGGGAAAACTGCGCCCTGGCCAGCAGCTGCATCTCTCCGGAGCGGTTTGCGGGGATGCGCCAGCCCCTGGCCTGGATTCACGGCTCTTGCTGGGGAGGGAGGCCCAGGCTCCGAGGGGTTAAACAGCAGCAGCACCAGCACAGTAGCACTTGGCATGCACTCTGGCTGATCTGTCACTCAGCAAGCTGGGACAAGGCTCCAGAGAAGCCAGCCCAGGCCACGCGGGATGGGGAGCCTGGTGCAGCCTGGCCACGTGCACAGGGGCAGCTGCCATCAGGGAGGGCACCTCAGCCACACTCGGATGGGCACCAGAGCGGAGCTAGCGGCAGGTTTGGATCGACAACCCCCGCGCCATCTTGGTGCATGGCCCGTGCCAGAGGCGCCAAGGAGCGGACACGGCTGCTGGAACTTTCTCCTGCCACTTGGCTTGGCCATGGCAGGGATAAAACAGGCAGCCAAGCTCTCGGTCGAGCAGCAAGGCAGTGCATGGACCCGTTGCCCTCTGCTGCTCCCCTGTGTCATCGGCCCTATACTGCTAAGATTCAGAGGGCATTCGCCTTCATGCTGTGCAGCTGTCGGAGCAGAACCGAGCCCAGTTGTGATGGCATGCAGCTTGGACACAAGCCCGGAGCCTGGGTCCTGCCCCAGCCCTGTGGTCCCCTGCTTCCTGCCTCCCCGCGAGCAGGGGGGTGCCAGAGGAGTATTTCAGCAGCAGGGATTTCCCACCCCCAAGAAGCGACAGCTGCATTTCCTTTCTTTGCCCTTCCCGGCAGCCCTGCCTAGCTCCCTGTTCATCCTCCCCTCCCCCCCTTCCACAGTCTGCTCGCTCTCAGGGGTTCAGCCTTCCCCGTCACCATGACATCTGGGCTCCTTCCCTGCGAGATCAATAGCAACAGCCCAGTCGCCAGCGGGCTCCACGGAGTCTCTGGCACCCCCAGATGCGGAACAAACAGGCGGCCGAACAAAGGGCTTGTGGCCTCCGGCAGCAGGAAGAGGGGGCTGGGCGGGTGGCCACAGGGGCCTTTGAAGAGCGGGGGTGGGGGGGGAGGGGCTGATCTTTGATGCCTGCCGGGGGCGGGGGGGGCAGGCAGGGATTGGAGCTGCTGGCAAAGGCATGCCCAGGAGGAAGTGAGCACCCCCCTCCCAGCCCCACGGCCACTCCAAAGTGCAGCTGTCGCATGGGGGTCCCCTCCCTGCACCCTGCTGCATCTCCCCCTGCACCGGGGGGTGTCGGGCACAGCACCTGGTCAGTTTCCCAGGCTGACAGGTGGGGGCAGGTGCCACTGGGGTGGCAGAGCACCCCCGCCAGGGCAGGAGAGGAGCTGCCCCGTGTCGGGCCCTGGAGGTGGGGGCTCTCACCTGTACGGCCAGCGGGTCGGAGGGGTCGACAGCGGCAGCGGCGTTGGAGCAGGTGTCAATGACCAGGTAGCTGTAGTTGTTGGATAACACTGGGATCGGCAGGATCTTGACCCCTGGGGGACCAGGGCAGACGGACAAGCAGCTGAGAGGGGGAATCTGAGCCGGAGCCCCCAGGGTCTCCGCCCAACCAGCTCAGAATGGGGAAGTCTGAGCAGACGAGGTCCCGGTTACGGCTGGAGCCGCTCAGGCCAGGGAGACCCCCCTCCAGCCGGCGCCTGGAGCCACGCGTCAGCACGATGGAGCTCAGCGCCGTCAGCCCTCCAGCCCGGGGCTCTGCCCCTGGAGCTAAGGGAGCAGCTCCCCTGGTGGGGAGCAATAGTAGGCTCTTATCCTCTTGTGCACCAGCTGCTGGAGGTGGCTAGCGACCCGCCCTCCCACAGGGTGTTACTTTGGCACCCTGGCCCAGGGCCCCGGCCTCGTGGGGATGCCCGAGGATAGACTCTGGAGTTGGGGGAGGGGGCAGCCCCAGCAGTTCAGGACTCACCGCTGAACACCACAGGCTGGGGGATGGAGTGGCCGTGCGGGAACCGCTCCCGGGCTCTCTTCACCTGGCGCTTGTAGAACAGGTAGCCCAGCTTGGTGCGGGTATACAGGCTGTACCTGGGGAGACAAGCGAGGGTGAGACACGCAGGGCCCGTCTCCCTCCTCCCCCCCCTCCGGGGCCCCGTCATTCAGCCCCTCTGCCTGCCCCCCTGACGGTGGGGGGCAGATTGGCGGCAGGATCTGTGGGGCCCACCCGGAGCGCAGGCAGAAAGGCCCCAGGGTCTGGATTTCCCCCCTTTCCAGGAGAGGGCAGCAAAAGCTTTTGGAGCAAATGCTTCCTGCTGTCCCAGGTAGCCCAGAGCAGTGGCCAGGTGACAATGGGAGCCCAAGGAACAGGGAGCCAGGACGCCTGGGGTCCATCACAGAGGGACGCCAGACACCCCTGCCAGCATCCCAGCAGGGAGGGGGTTTTCAGGAGCCCTTGCCAGCCCCTTACGGGGATCCTGCCCGACACACGTCTGCCGCTGGAGCCTAGTTCAGTCGCTGCCCCCGCACGTGATAAGCTAGTAACCCGTCTCGGTGCCAGCACCCGCCGCCCCTCCACGAGCAGGGGTCACTGGCCCCCGCCTGTCCTCAGGGCACCCCCCTCTGTGGCCCGGGCCAGACTGCCGAGGGGGAGCAGATCAGCGTAGCCCCCTTGGTGTCAATGGGCTCCAGCCATTTGCACCAGCTGGGGACCCTGGCCCCAAGCTGTTAGCCCCGTGCTGCAGCGCAGGAAATGGGATTTAACAGCTTCACGCACCCCTGCCTCTGCTCCTGCACCCGGGGAGCCCGGCTCTGGCTGCCAGCCCTCCAGCACCCGGGATTGGCACCGCCTGTCTGCCCAGCTCCCCTGCGCCCGGGGAGCCCAGCTCTGCTGCCAGCACTCCAGGACTGGCACAGCGGCCAAGCGCCATGCTGACAGGATCTCCCTGCAGGGCCAGTTCCCCCAGAGATGCACTGGGGCAGGGCCTGGGCTACCGCTCTCTGGCGGATCTCCAAGTCAATGCAACCGCCAGAAGCAGGAAAACCCCAGAACAAACCACTGCCAGCTGGCACCGGAGAGGGGAGGAGGTTACCAGGTGGCAGCGGACGACCCTGCTACCGGTAGGCAGCTCAGGCGGGCAGGCCAGGCACGAGCCACGGGAGCCAAGGCAGGCTGGGTGTCACTGAACGCCCTGGGCCCCCTGCAACGTGGGGAGGGAGCTGTGGGTCGGCCCGAGGGGCGCCAGAAGAGTCGTGCGGAGGGGAAGAGAGCACAGTGCCCAGCTGCCCAAAGCCAGCCGTTAGGAGGGGGTTCCCAGGCGGCAGGCCGACCCAGCTGCTGGTCGCCATCACAAAGCGGCCCTCTCTGGGCATGAGCCGTGGGCAGCCGCTGCAGGACCAGTGCGGACCAAGGCTGGGCCCGGGGGCACGCAGGCTAGGCTGGAGAGAGGGGCCCTTTGCCCTTCCCCCCAACCACAATCATCCTCCAGCTTATCAGGCCGCTCTGGAATTTCCCCGGGCAGCAGGAAGTCCCGGCGCCCCCGCGGGCCCAGCTGGGCTCTGAGCGAGGGAACAGCCTGGGGAGCTGCTGTCAGCCAGCCCCCCAAGCAGAAGGGTTGGGGGGGGGGGGTTTGGCAGGTTGCCAAAGAGTCCACCCAGGAGACAACGTGCGCGCCAGGCGCGGGAAGCCAGGTGGGGGCCCAGGGGTGGTGGGTTTGGTTGGGGAGACCTCCCCCCCGCGGATCCTTGGGCAGGAGGGCCCCCAGCCAGCTGCCTTGGGAAATGGGCCTGTTGGGAATTCGGGGCCCTGTGGGGCCAGGGTGCCAGTGAGCGGCTGCCTGGAGAAGGAAGGTGGCGGGGAGGGGAAGGGCATTTCTACTGGTGTCTCTAGAAAGGGGCACGAGCAAGCCCCCACCCTGCCAGCCGGGGGGGGGGGCGCACAGTGGGGAGTGGCTCTGGTCTCAGGTCTGGAGGCAGGAGGGGCCAGCGGGTCAGGACTCCTGGGTTCCACCCCAAACTCGCCCGCCCTCGGGCCCCAGACCAAGGGCTGCCAGCCTGGCGCCCCTCTGGCAGAGGCAATGCCAGCAGCAGGGTGGTGCCAACCCTCAGCTGGGAACTGGGCACCTGGCGGGGATGGACCAGGGCAAGCAGCGCTGTGTGCGGGGCGGGGGGAGCTGTCAGCGCATGAACCGAGGCTGCCAGTAATTTTCCAGCAGGCTTCCCCACCCCCAGTGCTCTGCACCGGTTCCCTCCTCCAACGGCTCTGGCCAGCCTTGGGATCACACAGCCACCAGGCCCTCAGCCCTGCGGTTTCTGAAAGGGGGAACTAGGCAGCAGCAGCCTCAACGGCTTCTCTTGGCTTTTGCTTAGCTCAGTCTGGCTGTCCCAGGCAAGGGGGGGGGGGGGGAAAAGGTGGCCTCAAACTGTCCCACGCGGAGGGGTGCTTTGGTCAAGCGCCCCCAGGCCTTCCCTCATTTCCTGACAGAACAAGAGTTGGCCTTTCCCCGGTGCCTCCCCTGCTGTGGGTTAGGAAACTGAGGCACGGGGCAGGGACGCGACCCCTCAGGGCTGCATACGATTTCCTACCAGCTCTGAGTTCTAGGGGAACCAGGGAGTGACGCTCATGGGAAACCACCCTCCTCCCCCAGGCCTCGGCCTGAATCACAGACAAAGCAATGAAAAGGCCGGGGGAGACCCCCCTCCCGACAAGGGCGGTCAGGTTCAGGGAACACCCCAGCCCCATCTGCATTGACGATAGCCCAGAGAGACATGTCCATGCTGTGTGCGCGTGGAGACCAGCTCTTCCAAAGCAGGAACCACACTGAACTATGGGATACCGAACGCAGAGACGCACGGCCTGATGGGAAATCTCTGCTCCCGATGCTAATGAACCCAGGCCTGCTCACCCCCAAATTAGTCATTATCAGACCAATTCTAGTCATGGACCCTATTGATATCCAAATGCTGAAACCGCCTAGTTGCACTGTGAGCTCCTTCAGGGAATATCCCTCATAGCCAGGAGCGATCAATCTCTGTCCTCTCACCTCTGTTTACCCATAAACAAATCCAGTGTCCTCCTCGAACTATTGTCCTGCCCCTACAAAAACTCCTCCCCTTGCCCCAAGAAAAACTGTTCTGATGCCTGGATTTAAACTGTATCAGTTCCATTGAGACTTCTTCATCTCCTGTCTGATCCTGCTGGGGGCTCTGCTCGTCTCCTGCCCCCCCGGACCCCCAGCGCCCCCGTCACCATCTGGGAACCCTGATCAGTGCAAGCTCCACAGAGTGGTGAGGTAGGTAGGTATGTGTGTGTGTGTCTCTCTCCCCCTCTCCTATGAAAACGGTTATATGGTTTGCTAGCCCTAATCTTGGTAATCAGTTTCAATTTAGATTTAATATTGTAACTGTTGTGTGTGTTTGGCTCCTCATACCTATCTATATTCACTACCCAGAAATAAATAACTTTCATTGTTAAGCTGGTTGCTTCTCTCTTTTCCTTTCTTTTTCGCTGTTCCTCAGGGGTGTTGTTTCGGCTCCCCCATTCACTCTGCAACAACGCTCCTTGTACCCAAGCTAAAGACCCCGTAGTGCCCCAAAAATCCAGTGGGGTTTGCTCATCGAGTGGTTTACCAGCGAATGATTGTGGGGTGAGAGCAGGGAAAGGGTAGGGTTGCCAGAGAGTTTCAACAAAAATACCGGACACACTTGACGTGACATCACAATCTACATCGCATCTTAGTTCTATTTTCTCAAGTGGTTTCCCGAACAGAAAGCTCAAATACTGGACTGTCCGGTTGAAAACTGGACACCTGGCGACCCTAGGATAGGGAGGTGCTGAACCTGGGGGCATGAGGATGGCAGCTGAAAGGGCTGTTTAATCCAGCCCGCTGAGTCCAAAGGCACATGAGGGTGCAGTGCAGCACTGCTGTTAACCCAGCCTGCTGAGGCCAGGGACATATGAGGGGTCAGCTTGTGAGTGCTGATTCCCCAGTCCTCTCAGCTGTGCTCTGGTAGTGGGGGTGAGTGTCCGTGTGTTGCTAAGGCGGGAGGAACCCCGTCTTGAGGAACCTAGCTCCTGCAGGAGAGCTCCAGTGGGAGGGGGAACTGGCAGCCAGGAGAATCAGCTCCATATGAGAGCACAAGCAGCACACGGATAGAATTATTCACCTGCCCCATAAGAGTAACCCTATTAAATGAGCATACCGCAGAGTATTGGACAAACCTGGTACCACCACAGAATGCCTGGCAGGGGCTGAGACCCGGGAGTCCTGACTTAGGGCCCTGTGCTCTAACCAGTAGTCACCGCGCCCTCCTAAAGGAGATCCAGGGCAGCAGCTTCCTTGCCCCCACCTCCCTGAGCAGTGCGGCCTCCCCGCCCCCCCACACAGCACAACCCCCCAGGGATTTCCAGCTCAGCAGGGCAGTCACAGAGGAGGGCTCCTGGGTGCCGCCCCCTTGCTCTGGGAAGGAGGGGGTGGGGTCTAGTGGTTAGAGCAGGGACTAGACTCAGGACTCCTGGGTTCCACCGCAGCTCTACCATGGGTCTTTGGGCAAACCCCCTCCTCCGACTCCCTGTGCCCCTCCATACCACAGGGGAAACAGCAGCAACTGCCCAGGTGGGCATGTGGCTTCTGGGAGTGCTGGAGACGGGACCCTATTGGCCTCGGGGTGGGACCCCATGAGGCCGGACAGAAGAGAAATCCCAGGAGACGTTGGGCCCGGGAAGGTGCAGACCACGGGGAACCCCACTGGTCTGACACCCCCCTTCAAAGGAGGCAGCAAAACCCACCAGAGGCCCCTCCACTAAAGCTGAACCTCTGCCACGCCTCCTCGTTCCCAGCTCCTTGCTATGGGGGCAGGGAAGGCTGGGACCAGCTGACGCGTCCATGGCGGCCACACGGACAGCGCTAGGCAGCAGGGCGAGCATGGGAAGGCGGAGAGGGATGCACGGTTCCACCTCTGCCGGCAGAGATCGGCTCCGAGCCCGGCTCCTCTCGTGAGGGATCTTGTCCCGAGAGCAAAACATTCCCTAGGGAGCAGTTCGGCCCCACGCCGGACAATTATGGAGCAGGCTGATTAGCAACATGTGCTGAGCCCTGGGGCAGTTACTGGCCGGCTGGCGCGCAAGAGCACCAGAGTTTTACGCCCCCCACCCCCCCTTCTCCCCGGAATGGATGCTCCGATTATCTGCAGACACAGCAGTTCCAAAAAGGGTCTGACGGGAGCCCTCGAATGCCGCAGCAGTTGCGTGGGTTCGCTGCAGCGCGGGTCCAGAAACAGCTTTCGTTGGGTTGAAACCTCCCCCAGTGGGGGGGGGGGCATTTTTCCAGCCACGCCAAACTGCTGCCCCGGTGGAAACGCCACCGCGGAATACCACCACCACCCACTCACTTGGGAGTTTGAAATGTGCCCCGAAACTTCCAAACTCCTCCCCCCACCCCCTCCCCATGCCGCAAGAGGGAACTGCCGCTTTTCAAGCCAAGAAACATGCTTCCAGGAGCAAGTCATGCCCGGAGAACAAGGAAATGAAACAGACCTCATGGGCTACCACTGGCCAAGTAAGAGAACAAGCAATCGGTCAGATGGCCATAAATCTGCAGCAGATCTTAAAAACCAAAAACCCTTCGGCTCCAGTTACACACGGTGCCGACAGCAACACAAGCAAGGATGGTGGTTTCTGATACAGGGCAAGTCACAATGTTTCTTTACAGACCCAGACTGTTAGATCCGGCGGTGGGGGGGGGGGTGTAGAACCGGATTCTGGGTAAACGGGTCGGTCAATAACTACTTCAAAAGTAAGCTGTTCCCACACCAACATTAGTGGTTGTAGAACGTTTTCCTGTTCTTGACACCTCACTTTTCTCTCTCTCTCTCCCTCCCTTCCCCCACCCCGCTGCTGTCTGAAAGACCCGCAGCAAACCCTACCAAAGTCAACAGATGACACAGCCAAATGCGCTACCCAGTGGCACACACAAAGTAAACAAACCACAGGGACAGGGGAATGTAAAGCCTTGACTGTAGGAATTCCAGATCCTTTCAGCTCAGCTCGCGCTCCAGCACAGCTGCGTGAAAGAACAGTACCAAAGCCCTGTAGTGGACAATTATGAACTATTTTTGCTGGACAAAGTCAGACTAGAAAGAAGCTACAACATGGAGGGTAATTAAGCCTTGGAACAATTAACCGAGGGTTGAGAGTGGATTCGCCCATTGCTGGGAATGGTTAATCAAGAAGAGATGTTTCTCTAGGAGATCTCCTCTAGGTCTGAACAGAGCCAATTCTTGTGTTGTTCTACAGCAGGTCAGGCTAGACAACCACAATGCTCCCTACCTGTGAATTTGCTCCATATGGGCAATCTCTGCCCACTTATGGTTGGCTTAGGGGCTGCAGCACACAAGGAAATAGCCTTAGCAATTACAGGCCACCCTACCTAAATTAGGGGCATGCCTCGAGGAGCTCCCTCCTTGTTTCTCCATGTCGGCCCCAGCATGCTGGCTTTGCTCTCCTCCAGAAAGAAATCCTTTTCTGAACCCTCCTAAGTTCTGCGACTCTGAAACCTTGCGGCGGAGAGTTCCGCAGATTTGCAAGTTATAGTGTAGAACAGCGGCGAAGCGCTTTCAGAGAGAGGTGTGATTTGAGCGGACACTGTCCCACAGCATGGCCTCTCCTACAGAAACGAGACCAAACCACCTTCCCCGCACGGGCGCCGAGACTTGGCGTCTGTGAAAGCGCCTCGCCTTCCAAGCACACGTCTCTCAGAGTCTCGCAGACCGTAAGAGGTGTGCGCAGCGCAGCTGCTCGCCACGTGCACAGCAGAGCCGGCCTGCTCTGAACATGCCTGAATTCTCAGTCGTGTTAGTGCTGCATTAACCTGGGGGTAGGGCACCGGAAAATGAAGGCAAGGCATCCGACCACCTCTTCCTTAAGGCTCCCCAGCTGCCTCGGGCTCAGTTCCTGCCACTGACGTCAGCAGGAGAGACTGTGGTGGGCCTGATAGATAGTGAAACCACAAGCAGTATCTCCGAGGGCCATACTGGATGAAGCTTATGAATCATTCCAGGCCAGGCACTGTGTGTAACTCGGGGTGGTGGTGGGGGGCGCTGCCACAGCCCCGCCAGGAACCATGCACAGTGCACGTACGGGGGGGAATATTAAGGAGAAGCACCCAGGCTGCCCAACCTCCCTCCAGAGAGATACCAGCCTCCGGGGAGGTTTCCACATCCTGGTTCAGGCGGCACGTTCCAGCCATTGACTGACAGAGGGCTCCTGGTATAAACAGGCAGCATTCCAACAGCCTCGGGGCCTTCTTTCTGGCCCAGCGACCGGCCCACCGACGGGGCCCATGGGATCTCCCGTAAGCCTGGAGGAGCTCCCTCCTTGTTGCTCCATGTCGGCCCGGGAGGCTTTTCCCTTACGAATGAAAGCGCTGGCTTTGCAAGCGGGGGGCGGCGACGCGCCCCTGGCCCCGCGCCCTCGGAGAGCAGGCCAAGCGCCGGGACCAGCCAGCCGGCTCGCAAGGGCTGTGCAGCCTTCCAACCCCACTCAGGGGGAAGAGACACGCGTCTCTGCCAGACAGGACAGAGACATGGACGCGCTGGGGGGCCATGCGGGGGATACAAGTGCAGTCCCCCAGAACCAGGAACATCGGATTCAGCGTTGCCTGCCAAAGCCCATTTACTTCCTGCAGCCAGCGACACAGCAGTGCAAGAGATCAAAGCTACATGCCACGCACGGCAGCCCCCACTCCCAAGGCCCAGCCGGCAGAGAACCGACTCGGCGCATCGCAGGTTAATTCTTACACCCCGGGAATACATCCCACTGTGCTTTAGCGAAAGGCAAGAGCTGACAGTCTCCCCCACTCTTGGCTCTGGTATGGTTTCCAAACACGCCTCCAACCAGCCCATTAATGACACTTGGCATTTGCCCAGCCGCTCACACGGCCAAAGCATTGTCTGAACATGGAGCTGCCGAGGGAGGGTTCAATTCCTTCTCCCAGTGACTTCACCGGCAGGATGGGATTGGGGGAATAAAGCCATTCCCGCCGATAATCCCAGGCTCCCTTCAGGCCAGCGGCACACAATTCTTCCCGGCTAGTTATTTGTCAGAGACATTTGGGCATTTGCAGTGACCCGAGAAAGGCAAGTCCCAGAGGGGTCACCATGTGAGTCTGTGGGTAAAAAACACTTCATCCAACAGGAGAAAATGGGAGTATGACAAGGGAAGGCTGAGCTTGTGACCTGCGACCCCGCAGAGTGAGGGTCAATTGGCCACCCGGTGCGCACAGTTAACTCACTTCATCTCTCTGAGCCTGGCCAAACTGAAACAAGGAGTTACAACTCACCAACACTCAAGGCCTAGAAGAACTGGTAGTCTTGAAGGTGCCACCGGACTGGCTGGTTTTGCTGAAACAGACCAACCCAGCCGCTCTCCAGGGAAAAGGTGTTTTATGTCAGCTTCCACCTTTCCCACACTAGACACTGATGCAGCAGCTGGCTTGGGCAGCATTTCCGCTTGGTGGGTTTTATAAAAGGCTCTGGAGGCAACAGTTAAGGCTTGGGTCTAAAGCCAGTCAACAACAGCTCTTCCAACCACTGAACAACTGCCCCCACCTCCTAGGAGAACTGCTTTCCCAGAGGTTGAGTCCCAAGGCAAGACACCACTAGGCCAGACTCTCTTTTCAAGGGGTCTCAGCCTTCGATGGCCGAAGTTCTGCCTCCTGGTGCACCCCGGCTCTACACACAGGAAGGAAAATCCAGGTGAACACACACAGGCCAGGTCTGTGCTAGTGTGAGACAAAGGGCGTGCACGTTCCCACGTGTTCGAAGGCTAGTGCAGACAGGACAGCTGTGGGTTAGCGTGCATTGGCTGGTCCTGGCAAACCCACTGCTCCCCCGTCACACTCACCTTTACCAGCTCACACGAGTGACAACTACCAACTTGAACCACGTGCACGAGGATTAACACATTAGGTACCACGCACCTTTCTTCTAGTGAAGAGAAGGTCACAAGCTAAACAAGCCACCTGGCTAATCGGGCTGTCTCTGTGTGCCTGGCTCACTCTACACATATAGGCTGCATCTAGACTGGCATGAATTTGCGGAAATACTTTTAACGGAAAAGTTTTTCCGTTAAAAGTATTTCTGCAAAAGAGTGTCTAGATTTTTTTCTGCAAAAAAGCATCCATGCCCAGTATAGACGCGCTTTTGTGCAAGAAAGCTCCGATGGCCATTTTAGCCATCGGGCTTTCTTGTGCAAAAAATTAAGGTGCCTGTCTACACTGGCCCTCTTGCACAAGTATTCTTATCCCTGAGCGGGAGCGTCAAAGTATTTGCGCAAGAAGCCCTGATTTTGTACATTACAAAGTCAGTGCTCTTGTGCAAATTCAAGCGGCCAGTGTAGACAGCTGGCAAGTTTTTGCGCAAAAGCAGCCGCTTTTGTGCAAGATCTTGCCAGTCTAGATGCACCCATAGCGTGGCTCCCACTGAGACAGATGCTACAGGTTAGGGATGTGAACAACTAGCCTGTCGACGATCTGATAAGCAAATGCGCTAACCCCCAGGCCACTGGAGAACACACCCCACCTCTCTACCATCAAGGCATCCCTTATCCGGCTTTCCTGATCTGATGGAGCAGCTGGTGCCGGCTGTGGTGATGCTCCATGGGGGGGGGGGGGGTTGAGGGTGAAGCTCGAACCCACAACCGCGGGGTCCCCAGGCCAATGTGCTAACCCCATGGCCAGTCCAGAACACATCCCACCTATCTACCTTCAGGGAGTCCCTTATCGGGCCTTCCTGAGGGGGTAGCTGGTGCCGGCTGTGGCCGAAGTGTCCACTAGTCCCTTCCCCCCCTTGCTGCCTCTATCAGAAAGAGGCAGCAAGGGAGGGGTGGGGGGGAGAGGAGGGAGTGCTTCAAAGCGTCAGCACCACGGGGAGCTCGGGGCCAGACCCCAGGCTCCCCACGGTGCTGCCACTTTGAAATGCTGCGTGCAGCCCGGGCCCAACTGGGAGTCCACAGCTGGCCCCGTGCTCCCTGCAGGGCTTTTGCCTTTGAAGTGTAGCAACAGCCCTGGGGCTGTTGCTACATTTCAAAGGTGGAGGCACCCTGATTGACTAATGGAATAGTCGACTTATCGACTAACGGAATAGTTGACTAATTGAATATCAATTAACTGATAAGGGCGGAGGTGCCCTTATCGACTAATCAACTAATTGACATTACATTGACTATTTGATTAGCCAATTCATCAAAATTTTACATCTACTTGGGGTTGAACCTCCCTAATCCGGCACTCTCTAGTCCGGCAACATCTGTGGTCCAGTATGATTTCAGTTAGCTCGATGCCCGCTTATCGTGCATGTGGCCAAATTTCTTGTGGTCCCATAAAGTTTGTTTACAGCCACCCATCCTGGCTCTCAGGGTTCTGTGCTATTATTTAGCTCCAATTTACCCCTACGTGTCTTCTAAGACCCCAGCAAGCAGGGGAAGTGCTGGTAATGCCGCTAGACAGCATTGACTTCCCATGGCGCAGCAAATTCTCTGGCTTGGCACCAGTCAGGTCCGGAGGGTGGCAGGTTAGAGCAGTTCCGCCTGTACTATAAAGCGTCCTGACCATCAAGTAGCAGCACCCGAATCAAAGCTAAAAATCAACCTCCCAGCTCTAACCCTTGAGCAGAAAACTGTTCCGAGTGGCCCTGAACGTAAACCGGTGCAACTCCACCTTCCTGAGCCTGCCCACAGCTCACCACCCCACCCTCCCCCTCCGCTTCCCCAAGCTGCAATGATTGAATGCACATGGCCAGTTTTCAAGGTACTTGCTCAGATCCTGTGAGCGCCAGCCAAAGTGTCGCACGTTAGGTCAACGTCCCGCTGCCCGGCAGCGTGTGCCGGAGTTATTCCCCAGGCAGGAGGGCCGACAGAGGCAGAAGCTAGGGGAGAAGAAAAGCAGACGACCCCCCTCCTGGATCGGAGCCACAGGTCTCGGGAGGGATCACAGATGGCAGGAAGCGCATTCGCCCCATGCAGCAGCCGGGAGAGACTGGAACGTTGAATTTACCAGACGCCTCCTACCTAGATGCAGACCATGACAGATGATGGCCCTGCAGCCCCCCTGATAAGCCAGGGAGCCCAACACCCACCAGGCATGTCACAGAACACGCTGTACACCACAGTGCCTGCCCCGAGGCAGCCACAGCCAGTTCCAGACATGAGATAAGGGAGAGACGGGGTAAGAACAGGCGGCTGCACGCACCCGACAGCTCACAGGGCTTCTACAATTCTTGTTTACTGGCTTGCGGCATGCACCCTGGGAAAGGGGTGCGGGCAGAGGGAGCTGGGTATATTGCCAAGGGGCTGACCCGCTCCTCCATCGCTGCATAGCTACAAAGGGCCCGGTAAGTGTGTCAAGCCGAATGCACAGTGCGGCACGTACCCACACATCAGCCAGGCAGGCCGGGCTATGCCAGGGTCCTTTAACACTCACTTGGCACATGACCCATCTCTTACCGTGCAAACAAAGGGACTCGCCTCTCGGCCTCCGGCTGCCGGAGCCCTCTCCTCCCCGCTGCTGAGCCCCCTCCCTGTTTCGGCAGCCACAACACAACGCAAACCTGGCCCATCAGCCTCTCCTCTCCCCGGCCTGTTACTTTGATTCTCCTGGCTTTTGCATGGACCAATTTTGGCCTATTCGCCACAGTGCAAACCCCGCACTGCTGCGTCTGGTGACATGCCTGCCCTGCCCTGCCCAGCGCCCTAAGGGGACGGGCTGCAGCACGCAGGAAGGATGCTCGAACCTGCGCCAGCGGCGTGTCACAAGGCCTGACGGACAATAAGCTACTCAGTCAGAGGCTAGGCGCCCAGCTGGGCCCAGAGGAGCAGATGCCAGAGGAAGCTGCTGCTGCTGCCACACCCCTGGGTCTGGGGATCTGGGTCACGAGCGGGAGGGATGCTGCCAGGCTTTGTGTGGGATTTGAAAGCAGCGTTTTCTCCCTCTCACCCCACGCAGCTGGAGCGTTCCAGAGACGCCGGCGGAGGGGTGCGCTCGCTGCGGCGCCGAGCCCAGGGCAGCAAAGGACGCGTCGCTCCCTGGCACAGCACAGAGAGCCAGCCGGGACCCTCTGTGCCACAGGGGCCACGTGCATTACAGACACCCCCGCCGTGGCACACGCATCCCCCTCCCACACACACACACACACACACACAAAGTGGCTTAGGCTGGTACCTCAACAGCCAGTGCTGGCCAAGCCTTTTGGGGTGCCCCTGGGGGAGGGGCGGCAGCTGTGACACAAATGCAGCCATGGAAGAGACTTCAAACCCAGACAGGGACCCACCCGGCTCAGCCGCCAGCCCTCCCCTTAGCGACCCCCGTGAGGCTCCCTCTCCCCCCAGCCGAGCCTCCTGGATCCCTGCAGCCCGCCCCTGAAGCCCGGCGCCCCCAGCCCTCCTGGCAGCCCGCCCAGCTCCCCCTGGCTAACCCTGCCCTGGCCCCGACGGCCCCAGCTCCAGCCCCCCGGCGGCGGGCGGGAGCCGAGCGAGGGTCCCAGCGCCAGCCCCCGGCTGACTCACCCGATGCGGAACACCAAGGGCCCGGCCAGGGCCATGAGCGCCTTGGCGAGGCCGTGGCGGAGCCGGCGCGCCGGCCGGCAGCGGGCGAGGGAGGCGGCCCCCAGCCCGCAGCAGGCGACCAAGGCGGCGGCCAGCACCTGCAGCCGGGCGAAGCAGCCCAGCCACGCCATGCTCCAGGGCGCTCCGCCCCCCCGGCCGGCCCCGCCTCCGCCGCCAGGGCGACCAGCGAACGCCCCCGCCCCCAGCCTTCGAACCACGCCCACTTCGAACGCGATGTAGCCAGCGCTAAGCGCCCGGCTCCGCCCCCACCACGGCCGCGTCCAATGGTAGCCCGCGGGAGTCAACTCGACGGGGCCGCAGCGCCCCCTTGCGGGCTTCGGCTGCCGCGGGCCTGCTCCGAAGGGATTGCGGATTGCCCTGGTACATGCGTATCACCGTTCGTTCACCTTCCTCTTCCCCCTCCCGCGTCAGCAGACAGGCCCTGCCACCGCTATTAGTCTGGCGTCACGGCTGAAATGCCAGCTGCTCGATGTTACAACAGCACCAGCCCTCGGCCCATGGCGCTAGGCGCTGTACAAAGCAGCAGGAACAGACATGTCCCATCTTGGGCCCCCTTCCTACGTACTTGTCTCTTATGTTACCCTCTGTCCCGACATCTGTGGTCCTCCCTCCAGCGCCGCCAGCTGCAGTGCCCCACGTCTGCTACCACTATCTGCGCTTTTCTCCCCCTTCCCCGGATGCACCAGCCTTCTTCCCTCCCTGCCGCCTGAGCCTGCAAACACCCAGGCACATTAGTAAAGTCAGGGGAAGTCTACATGGGCACAAGGGTCACGCTGCATGGATCTGATTACGGGGTTGGAGGTTAACTTGCATTTTCAACTCGTTCTGCGCTCCCAGCCTGGTCACTCTAGAACAGGACTGGGCCAGAACCGGCCCACCTAACACTTTGATCCAGCCCATGGATGGCATCTGGCCACTTTCCATTTATATCCTGCTGTCTGTGCCACCAAGTTTCCAGTTGGTAGCTCAGGCAGTGGCTCAAGCTTCCCTGTTGCGGCGCTGCCCCGGCAGGTCTGGAGCCGGGAGCCCCTTCAATAGTGGTAGCAGCCCTGGGCAGCTGTCAGGCAACACAGTAGCAGCAGGGCTGGAAGACAGGACCCCTTTGCTGTGTTTTTAATTCAAAGCCTCCAGCCCTAGACCACAGTGGGGGAGGCTAGTCCCCTGCCCCACCTCTTCTGCCCTTTCCGGGGGTGGAGCCAACTTCTGACCACATACCAAAATTCATTAAGTGACACCCCCCCCCCCCGCAAAAATTATTGCCCACCCCTGTTCAGAATCATCTTTAACTCAGGACTGTAATCCCTTCCTCCTGGACTGGCCTTGTCAGTTTCACAAGCGAGAGACAGATTATAGAGCACATGACCCTCATCACAAGAATGCAGATCCCAAGCATTAAAGTTGTTTATGAAACACTGCCAAACCCTCAGGCTGGGTTCGCTGCACAGGGCGAGTTTCACCCCTTGTTTGTAAAAACTGACACTCCACAGAAGGCTGTCCTTATAACCAACCGTTCCGCATTCGAGGCAGATATGAAATTAATGGGAATGGCCACTGGTGAGGGAGAGTGATAGGTCCAGATGTTAGAAAGTCAGAACAGTGCCCTTGGAAACCATTTGTATTTTAAGGGACCGTCCTTCAATTTATTTATTTGTTCCTGTGACCTCCCACCCCTTATTTTAGGGGACTTCCCTTGACTATTTTACACTGTACAATGCAGCTGATGAAATCTCAGAGGGGGAGCTGTGTTAGTCTGTAACTTTAAAAACGAGCAGTCCTGTGGCACCTTAGCGACTAAGAAAAATATATAGAATGGTGAGTTTTCATGGGCACACCCCTCTTCCGCAGGTGAGTTGGGGTGGAAATAACAGAAACCAAGATTATATAACAGCAGAAGAAGTACCTGTCAATTGTAGAACCGTGTTAATGAGCCTGATTAAGTGGACTGGATGTGTCCCATTCATAGGTGTGGATGTGGAAATGCAGCTTATGCTAGTTGTGCTGTGTAGAGCTAAACCAGGGGACGATTAACAATCAGCAAGGGAGGTGACCTGTAAGCAACCTTTAAGGACATAACAAAAGGGTTTGGGCAGGGTCCATAGGCCCATTCGGAGTAGGAAGTTAGCAAAGCCACTTTTAAGCAGAATTCCCTCTTTAACCTGTTTGCCTGCATTTTTAGCTAGGTAGCTAATATTGACCTGGGTTTACTTGTAACTTGTTAGAAGTTTAACGATGGAACCACATTCCCTTGGAGATGCTAAAGACCTTTCATTGGCTTACATCAGGGCTACTCGACACACGACCCACGGGCCACAGGCAGCCCATGGCCTGTTTGTTTGCGACCCGCGGAGCAGTTCGGGTTTACACAGGGCTCAACACACAGCCCGCGGGTGGGATCCTTTGAACGTGGCCTCCATTGGGAACACGCTCCATAATGGCGAGTCAATATAATGGTCTTCTGTTGAGATGCGTTTTAGCAGTTAAATTCCTAGACTGTCATTGCTCATGAAAAGTGCTGTCCTATGAGTGGAAATCGGGTAAATATTGCATGTTATTAATATCAGCAGAACTGACTTAAATGGGGCCTGCGTGTTGTGTAGTCTTGCCTTAAACTTTGTATTCATGCCCATCAGTGTGAAAGAAGCTATTTGCATGTATATGCAACCACACTTAAGTTGCTGCCCTTGGCATGTGCTGTGAGTATCCTCGTGGCCCCCGGGGCTTCCAAAGTTGAGTAGCCCTGCCTTACATTATGCACCCCTGTGACTCCCTCAGTTACCTTAAAGATCAAAGATGCGAGATACTGTAGGAAACTAACAGGGTTATTTACATTGACTCCAGCTTAACTAGCTCTGCTCTGAAATACCTGCTAATGGCCTTATGTCAATGAATGTAACTAGCTTACCTGTGTCCTCTGGGGAAGCAGGTTAATTGCAAAGCAACAATTCACAGACAATATGCAGGCTTAGGCTACGTCTACACTGGGGCGCTATTTCGGGATAGCTATCCCGCATCTTCACGGTAAGCCTCCTATTTTGAAATATAACGGGCTTGTTATTCTGACATCCCAGTAAACCTCATTCCACGAGGAGTAAGGGATGTTTCGGAATCACGGGTTATTTTGAAATTTGGCGCTGTGTAGACAAGATAAACTATTTTGAAATAAGATCTGCAATTTGCATAGCTCAGATTGTATCTCTTATTTCAAACTACGGTGCATTGTAGACGGAGCCTTACAGGGTAAGATCTAAGACTCATATTGACCTGGGAATAAGTGTCCGGTCCTCTGGGACTGGTGGACCTCACAAGTGGGGAATCTGGTTTACAGGAACCTCTCGCTGCCCAGATGACAGCCAAACACTGGGTGGCTTAAAGAGGACTGTATTTGGTTTCTTGGTCTTACAGAGAGATTGTTTTGTTACAGGCTTGGTGAATCTAATCATAGAATAAACTGCCAGTTTAGGGGATTGTCTGCCTCATTCCTTGCAGACTCAGTGTGGCCAGCCTGAGACCATGACCAATGCACACTTGAGAGACAAACTGAGGGTGCTAAGGGAAGTGGCGTTTCCCTGAATTGTCCCTTCACATAAAGCCATATCCCTTACTTTCCATGGGATTGTCACTGATTTCCAGCTGGCAACGGTGGAAGCTGAAGGATGGGACAGGCTGAGTTAAGAGGAAGGGGGTTTACGGAGGAGCGAGCTAGGGCAGTACAAATGTAGACTGGAAGGTTACCAGTTGTCACTGTGCAGTACTGGTATCGTGGATTTCTCTATGGAGAGGGGTGTGTTTCTTTTGCCCGGACTAGAAGTACAGGTGGTATGAGTTCGGGGAAGAGAGTTTCTGGAGGAGGAAATTGGCCCTATTGAGATTAAACTAAAAGATGTTTGATGGCATATTGCCAGAGATAATTAACCAAAGGAAACCAGCTGCTGGAGAGGGGGGACGATCCCAGAGACACAGAACCAGGGTGGGACAGAATGTGTCTAAATACTTCCTCCACTGATCGGGGTTATGGATCAATAGGCAGTGAGAGAAGGCCCAGCTGGGGAAGGCAAGCCCAAGCCCTGCCCCTTCTGCCCAAAGCCTCACCCCTTTCCCAAGACCACACCTCTTCAACGATCTCTTCCCCCAAGCCAGGCTCCACCCAATCCCAACGCTCAAGCCTGATCCTTCCTGGCCACCTGGCTGCTGGGCTGTGTAGGCAGTTTTGGAAAGGCAATGCCTTCCCTTGCCTACCTCACCCAGGACTCATGCATGGATCAGACAGTGATGAGGAAACAACCATGCCTGTGCCTGGGGGAAGGAGAGAGCCAGGACCACACCAGAAAGCCACCAGGTCAGGAATGGGAACTGTCAGTCAAGGGGCACTGGAGCTCAACCCGCCCTGCAGCGTGTGACACCCTCCTGGGTGGCTCTTACCTGGCTCGGGTAGAGAGAGGCGGGGTCTGTCTCTTTTTACGCCTCTGCAGTGGCTAGGTCCTGGGATGACGACACTTGTGTCGATGTGTGGACAGAGTTGGCACTGGGGTGGATTGCAGGGGTGGGCTCCCAGGTGTGTATGTTTGAGGTGTGAGGCGTGGCAGTCTTTGGACAGTCTCCGCACAGCAGATCTTCAAAATGCAACCACATAGAAACCTGTTGGGAAACGTTTGAATGGATCGAAAGGCGGCTGTTCTCTTCCAAAGCAATTTCAGGAATCAGCCAGAGAGAGAGACTCTGCAGAACCGGCCTTCATATGCCAATCTGATACTCTCTCGCATGGCCTGAGCAAAGACATGAACTGGAGGGGCCGTTATTCCACATCCAAATGCATCCAAAGCTGAGTATCGGGTACCTACAGCCCACTCTACTAGCCTCATTTAGCAGGGGCTAGTTAATTGACAGTTCCTTTCCCCTCCCCCTCGTCCCTCTTTCTCTGCTGTATAATTCAACCTCTGTGCCTCTTGGTCTGCATTTGTCATCTGAGGAAGTGGGTTGTGCCCACAAAGGCTCATGATACTATGTATCTATATTTTGGGGTTAGCCCCAAGATGCTATAGGACCACTGTTGGGGTTTTTTTTAGTTACAGACTCACATGGCTACCCCTCTAAGGCCCTAATGGGAACAACCTGCAACAGTGCAAATCCGGCTAGCTGCTGTTCCCTCCTTCAGCCGTGCAGCAAAGCGCTCTGGAGTGATTGGTAACTAGCCCTTTGGTCCGTACACCAGCTATAGAAACACAGTTTCTTCCCCAGCATCCTCTCCATGGTGTTCTCTCTTGGTGATCACAGAGGGCCTGGTTCTTAGTCACACGCTCCCCCATCACCTGGCCCTGGCCATCCCTGCGGGTAAGGGGGGGGGGAGGAAAGCTGGCACTAGGGCAGCCCCCTTAAAGGGCTCCCCAAGGGATGTGCTCCTTCGTGCGGTGCACAGACCAGCCTGGCGAGCTGGTGCGATTTATGGCTGCGAGAGAGGCTGTGGCCCCGTGTCGATTCGACCCCCTCCCACCCCATCGCCATTTCCGCTCCCATTTTGATTCTTTTGTTTAATTAAAAAAAACCCTCTCTCTGCCTTTCCCCAGGGGCAACCCAGGCATTACTATGGCAGCAATGCTGTCAGAGGGGTGGGGACATTTCGGCAACCTCCACAGGGGGCAGAGAGAAAGAAATGCGCACGTCACACAGTGGCTGAAACAGCCCAAGGGGAGGACATGCTGAAGCTCGTGCTGGTGTCCCCAAGATGCAGAGGGTCCCGATACCACGGTGATGGGCCGGGGACAGACAGACAGACAGACCTGCCCATTTGGGGACCCCAACAGGTGAGCAACATCCCAGCACCACGGTATTAGGAAAAATGAGTGGTCCTGTGGCACCTTAGAAACTAACAAAAATACATAGTGTGGCAGGGTCAGTCCCACCCCTGGGCCCCCGACCCCTGTTCAGCCCACTGTCCCACAGTCTAGGAGTCACAGCATATGGCTCACTCGCCTTGGTTTGGGGTTTGTTGTCTCCCTGTCATCTTTAACAAAGTCGATGCTGCTCTCTTGGCTCCTCCAGTCTCGGTCTCTGTCCAAACGCCTCCTCCACTCTCCAAAACTCCTTCACAGCTCCCCAAACTCCTTCTCAATTCTCTCCACACTCTCACAGCTCCCCCAAACTCCTTCTCAGCTCTCTCTCTCTCTCCTCACCCCCAGGGAGGGTTCTTAAATAGGCCTCCAGGCAGCCCCAATTAGTTTCACCTGGGCCTTGATTGATTTTGTAGCTGCCCTGTCTCAGCCGCCCCTAGTTAGCCAGGATTGCTGACTCTCTCTGCCTCTTTCCCCTTCCACCAAGCTCTTTCACCTGCTGTATTGCCCTGGCTCAGTCTTGTGACCTTGAGGTGGAGAGAGGAGCCACTCCTCCACTGAGCACAGCAGCTTGCTGGTCTGGGCTTGTTGTGCTTTTCCCCCCCTGCACCCCTCCCCTTCCCCTTTTTTGGGAGGGGTGTGTGGGGGGCTACTGGGGTTGTGGCACACAGGCCCTGGCTACATTTTGGGCCAGGTCCCCTTTTCTCTCTGCCTGCTCTGTTTGCAGGCAGTCCTTTTCCCCTCCCACCACCCCTTAGCTGGCTGCAGGAGCTGCTGGGGGTGTGGGGGTGGATAGGGGGGCCTTTGCTGCCCTCACCCTGGTGGGGGGAGTGGGACCCCCATTTTCCATCTTTTTGGGGACTGCCTGGCCCCTTTCTTCACTGCTGCAGGCCTGGACTTCACCGTTCCTGTGGCTGCTACGCCCCCTGGAGTAGAGAAGGTAAGGGGGCTGCTTTATAGCAGCTCCTGGGGTTCTTCCTTCCCCTCCACAAGTTTGTGTGTGTGGGGGTGAGTGTATGTGAGGGGCCTCCTGCTATCTGGGCCCCTAGGGGGCAGCTGGCACAGCTTCTGTGGGGTACTGGGGCTGGGGGGTGGCTCCCTCTGCCCCCCGCTGTCTCCCCTGCATCTCTGCTGCTGCTGTTGCTGCTCCCTTCCTAGCCCCAGGTGCTGCAGGGGCCATTTCCATCCTTGGTCCCACTGCTTGCCTCCCCACCCCTCCCTTGCTCTGGTGGGTCCTGCAGCTGGTGCAGTGAGCCTGCCACTCAGGCGCCCGTGGGCACACTAGTTTCCTCCTCCCCCCCCCAGCAGTGTCTTGCTGCCCCTTGCTTCCTTGAGCAGACCCCTCCTCACAGCCTGCATGCCCCTCTCCTCTTTTCGTGTGCCCATGCCCCCCTTTGTCATCTCGTTTGGCCCCTGAGCCGCCCTCTCTCCTTTAGTTACCCTCCCCCATGCACCGTTTCACTTCCCACATGTCTTTCAAATAATTGATCCTCTCACATTCCCAGTGCAGCCGGAGGAGCCGCTCTTACTCTCCTGTGCTGGGAGCTGTACCCCTTGTTCCTTTACCCCCCCCCCATGTGTGTTGCTGCCCTCTCACCCCGCTTCCGGCCTAATGGGGGGAGTGGTGAGCCTTTCTCTCCCTCTCTCTTCCCCCTCTTCCCTGCTCCTTGTTCCACCCCCTGGCACTATTGGTCTCCCCTAATTGTCTGTTCCTGTCTCCCCCCGCCCCTCCATCCATGAACATAATGGAGGGGCAGTCATGCGATGCCCCTACCACCCCTTGCCCACCCCCCTCACTGCCTTTATGAACCCTGAACCCTCTGAGGCTGCCGGGCCACCTGCTCATGTAGCGGAGGTGGTGGACATGGATGGAGATCCCGGGACCCTGACCACTCCTGCTGCGGCACCTTCTGCCACCAGTGTCACCACCAAGAAAGCCTCCCTGAAAGGCAGGAAGGGCCAGGGGACCAAGAAGGGCAAGAGCCCCACCCGGAAGGCAAAACCTCCTGTGGCGAAGGCTCGCCCCCCTGCCGCAGCCAAAGCCGCGGCTTCCCCTCTTTCCTGTCCCCCTGTTCCTTCCACCAGCTCTGAGGGTGACGGTGTCCTGGCCCCCAGGGCATACACCCAGGTAGCTGCCACCCCCCCGCCTGCTGCCTCCCATCCACCGAAGCCGCTTATCAGAATTCCATCCCCGGCGGTCGTAGCCCCTTCCCCACCCTGACCAGGAGGCACGGGGTCTGTTGCCTCCTGGTGTTGGCCTCGTCCCACGTGGAGACCTATGTGCGGGCGTTGGCATGCGTGGTTGGGCCCGCGGCCGTGGTGGCGGCCTCCAAGATGTTCGGGAAGGTGGTATTCTTCCTGGTGTCGGAGGCCGCTGCCCAGGAAGCGGTGGAGAAGGGTTTGGCGGTGGGGGGAGTCCACGTCCCACTCGAGTCTTTGGAGGACCTGGGCATACGGGTGGTTTTTTCCTCCGTTCCTCCCTTCCTCCCCAGTGCCGCCCTATTGCCTTTCCTCTCCACCCTGGGGAGGCCCTTGTCAGTCCTTAGTCCCCTTCCTTTGGGCTGCAAGGACCCTACCCTCCGCCACGTTCTCTCCTTCCACTGGCAGGTGCAAATCCAACTCCTGCCGGCGGGGCGTGGTGGAGAAGCCCTAGAAGGGTAATTTCTGGTGCCCTATCAAGGGGCCCAGTACCAGGTATATTACACCTTGGGGGAGGCCCGGTGTTTTCTCTGTCGGGCGACAGGGCACGTCCGAAGGGACTGCCCTCTGGCCCGGCTCAGAGATGCACTTGGGACCCCCGACACTCGGGAGGGCACCGGCTCTACCATCGCTGGTGGCCCTGATGATCTAGACCCTGGGGTCGCCCCTCCTCCAACCGTGACCGTTATCAATCCTGCTTGGGCTCCACAGGGCCCAGACGAGCGTGCGGGCGCCACTGCCACCACCAAAAGTGGCAAGGCCAGGCCTGCGGAGGAGAGGGCGGCGGGGTCAGAGACGGGACTCGGACAGGGCCTACCTCAGGGGGAGGTTTCCCCTTCCCCAGCTGCCCAGCCCCCGTCTTCCCTCACCCTCCCACTGCTGCCCTCGCCCCCTGGCTCTTCCCCTAATCGGGCCCAACTCTCCTCCTCTGAGGGCTGGGAGGTTGCCATGGGGAGGCGCCGCAAACGAGCCCGATGTTCCACCCCACCTATTGCAGGGGAAGATACCCTCCTTGTGCCTCTAGGGGTGGGCGTCGGAGCCATCCCTCCCTCCGAGCCCCCGGACGCTTCACAGCGCCATGAGGCAGCTGAGGTGGCCGCGGTGGTTGTGGAAGGGGTAAATGCCTCCCTCCCGGAGTCCCTGCAAGAAGGAGTGTCCACAGGGGATGCTCCCACTCTCCCCACCTCCGCTGTGAGGGTGACCGCTGACCCTGCCGCCAACAAGGGCGACGACGTGGCAGCGGGCTCACCTTCCTCTCCCAAGAGATGGAGGCCTTAGGGTTAACCCCGGCTGCCTCGGAGGGGCATCAACATGCCTTGGAGGGACAACAGTCGGCCTCTCCTTCCCCTTCTAGCCCGCCGTTCTTCCTTTTCCCTGCCTCCGGGTTGTCCCAGGGTGTAACCAACTGCCCAGCCATCAGCAGCACTTCGGCCACCGAACCCCTGGGGGATCCTAGTGGGCAGGAGTTCCTGTCATTCCCCATTACCCCTGGCGCTGGAGCCTCCAGTGCTGCACTCCTAGTGGTGCCGGAGCCTGGCACTGGGGAGACACTAATTTCCCCCACCACTGCCACCGATCCCCCACCCTGCGAGGAGACACGGGAACCCGGTGCCTCTACTGCTGAGGCTTCAGACCCTACTCCTGCTCCCCATTCAGCCCCTCTCCCAACCAAATTTCCCACTTCTCTTCCTGCTCCCCCTCCTCCTTGTCTTTTTCCTAATCCCCCATCTCTTCCTCCCCCTACTCCCCTTCCTGCTCTTCCTCCTTTCCCTGATCCCTTCCCTGACCTCTTTTCCTCCCCTTACACTGTTACTGCTGCCCCCGGGGCTGCCACGTTCAGCTCAGACGTTGGCCCCCGGGAGGCGGTTTTTGTTTCTCCCGCTCCCAGCACATCTGGGGCTGTTCCCCCTCCACCACTACCCCTGTCGTCATCCCAGCAGGGACTTCAGAGTCCCTGCTTTCCCGCATCAGTAGGTCGCGGGGCAAGCGGAGGGGTCTGGCCCAAGGCCCTGACACCCGACGCGTTGAAGGGCGAGATGCGCAGCTTCTTGGAGGACATTCGTGGCTCCAAGAACAAAGTGGCTCTTGCCCTTCAGCGCTGGGGGGATTTCCATCTCATCCTCCAGACCATAAGGGCCATTTTGGGGGAGGGCAAAGGGACTGGGTAGCGGGAGGCTGCGGCCTACCAGAGGGCCTGTGGCTTCCGTGATGCCCTGCTTACGTTTGGGTATGGTCACGGTTTGCTGCGGGGCCCAATGGGCACTCCTGCCAGCGAGGATCTCCCCAGCCCTCTCGATGCCGCCATTCGTCATTGCCACTCTGAACACCCGGGGCTGCAGGCTGGGTCTCCACAGGTGTTGGGTACTCTCCTTCCTTCGGGAGGGGGGGTACTCTGTCATCCTCCTGCAGGAGACCCATACCGCGTCGGCCGCGGAAGCGAGCTGGCGGCTGGAGTGGGGAGACAGGGTGTACTTCAGCCACTTGTCGGCCAATCAAGCCAGGGTGGCGACCCTGTTCTCCCTGAACCTGCGGCCTGAGGTGCTGGGGACTGCTGAGGTCGTGCAGGGCTGCCTGCTGCACCTCCGGGTCCAGGTAGAGGGGCTAACATTAAATCTCATTAACATCTACGCCCCGACATCCGGCCTGGAGAGGCTTCGCTTCTACCAGGGGCGGCTGCCTTCCTCGGCTCTTTGGATCCTCACAAGTGCCTGGTCCTGGGCGGGGATTTCAACTGCACCCTCAAGGAACGGGACCACACGGGGACCGAGTGGTGCCCAGCTGCCACGGACGTCCTCAGGGAGATTGTAGACCAACACTCCCTGGTGGACGTCTGGCGTGACCTCCACCCGGGCGAGGATGCAGCGTTTACCTTCGTCCGGGTGGAGGGTCAATGGTCATTTCACTCCTGGTTGGACCGCATTTATCTCTCACGTCATCATCTCTTGCGAGCCCACTCCTCCAGCATTCGGCCGGCCCCGTTCTCGGACCACCACTTGGTGGCCGTGACAGCCTTTCTCTCCTCGGAGAGGCCGGGGCCAGCCTACTGGCATTTTAACAACAGCGTGCTGGGGGACGTGGGCTTTGCAGCGTCCTTCCGGGAGTTCTGGCTGGCCTGGCATGGGTGGCGGTGCACCTTTCCCTCGGCGCAGCAGTGGTGGGATGTGGGGAAGGTGCGCACGCGGCTCCTCTGCCATGACTACACCCGGGGGGCCAGGCGGCAGAGGGATGCGGCGATAGAGCAGTTGGAACGGGAGGTTTTAGAGCTAGAGAGGCGGCTGGCCACCGACCCCAGAGATCCACCCCTCTACGGAATGTACCGGGAGAAGCGGGAGGAACTTTGGGCCCTCGACGACCTTCGGGCCCAGGGTGCTTTTGTTCGTTCCTGCATCCACCTCCTTAGGGAGATGGATCACGGCTCCCGCTTCTTCTATGCCCTGGAGAAAAAGAGGGGGGCGAAAAAGCACATAATCTGCCTTCTGGTGGAGGATGGCACCCCCCTCTCGGATCCGGTGGAGATGCGCGAGAGGGCTCGCGCCTTCTATGCCTCCCTTTTCTCGCCGGATCCGACCGACGCCGACGCCCGCAGAGTCCTCTGGAACGAACTCCCGATGGTCAGCGTGGGCAACCGAGACTGGCTAGAGCTGCCTCTCTCTCTGGCCGAGTTCTCGGAAGCCCTCCGACTCATGCCCACCAATAAATCCCTGGGCATGGACAGGCTGACCGTGGAGTTCTACCGCGTGTTCTGGGGCGTCCTCGGCCCGGACCTTGCCAAGGTCTGGGCCGAGTCCCTGGAGAGCGGGGTCCTCCCTTTATCGTGCAGGCGAGCGGTGCTCGCCTTGCTGCCCAAGAAGGGGGACCTCCGCGATCTGAGGAACTGGCGTCCCATCTCGCTCCTCAGCATGGACTATAAAATTGTCGCCAAAGCCATCTCCCTGAGACTCAAGTCTGTGCTGGCGGACGTGGTCCAGCCAGACCAGACCTACACCGTCCCGGGCCGTACCATCTTCGACAACCTTTATTTGGTCCGGGATCTCCTAGAGCTAGGGTGTAGGGATGGTCTGTTGTTCGCCCTCCTGTCCTTGGATCAGGAGAAGGCGTTCGACCGGATGGACCCCGGGTATCTCCTGGGCACTCTGCTGGCCTTTGGCTTCGAGCCCTGCTTTGTTGGCTTTCTCCAGGTGCTGTACGCTTCCGCAGAGTGTTTGGTCAAGCTCAACTGGACCCTGACCACACCGGTCAGCTTCGGGCGGGGAGTACATCAAGGCTGCCCGCTGTCAGGCCAGTTGTATACTCTGGCCATCGAGCCCTTCCTCCGTCTTCTTCGCAAGAGGTTGACGGGGTTGGTGCTCCGTGAGCCGGAGATGCGGCTGGTCCTGTTGGTGTACGCCCACCCCTCACCCCCAGCCCTCCTGATCTATCCATCGGCCCCCAGCCCCGTGTACCTTCCCGACCTCCTCCTCCTCGTCACCCGAGCCGGCTGCACGCGATGCAGCCAGTCCCCTTCTGAACCGCGCCAAAGAATCACCTGTACACGCTCGTGCTTCACACGCTCCACTTCCCCATCCTCGTGTCCTGCCCAGACACCAAGTGGTGGGACCTCCTACCACCAATGGAGGGTGGGGAGCCCCGGTGGGCCAGCCTCTATTCGACGTTGGTTCCATGGCCCACCGGGGATATCTGCTGGAGAATCCTGCGCGGCGCGGAGAGCACGGGCGTGTACTTGGCACGGTTCACCCCCACCCCCAAAACGTGCCTTTTCTGTGGCGTAAGGGAGACCCTGGCGCACATCTACATCGAGTGTGCCAGGCTACAGCCCCTCTTTCAGCTCCTCCAGAACCTCCTGTTGAGGTTCTGGCTGCACTTTTCCCTCCACTTGTTAATTTATGCACATCCCATCCGTTAGCCCACAAAGTCGTGGGACCTCCTGGTCAACCTCCTCCTGGCTATGGCCAAATTGGCAATCTATAAAACCAGGGAGAAGAGGTTGGCCGGGGGAGGGGCCTGCGACTGTGGGGCCTATTTCCGTTGCTGTATCCGCTCACGTATCCGGGCAGAGTTCCAATGGGCAGCGACCGCTGGCTCTCTCGAGACCTTCGAGGGCAATGGGCGCTGTCCGGGGTTCTCTGCTCGATGTCCCCATCCGGTTCCCTTGTTTTAGCTGTTTGACCCTCACACCCATCCCTATTTTCTCATTTTTTGTCCCCAGTAATTAGTTGGTTCTTCTTGGTTCTGTGGACCCTCCCCGCAGGCTGGATCAGGATCAGGCGTTCGACCGGATGAACCACGGGTATCTCCTGGGCACTCTGTGGGCCTTCAGCTTCAGGCCCCGCTTTGTGGGCTTTCTCCAGGTGCTGTACGCTTCCGCAGAGACCTGATGCGGGTGGAGGCCTGTCAAGCCGTCTACTCGGCGGCCTCCTCCGCCCGGGTCAACTGGGTCAAGAGCTCTGGCCTGGTGGTAGGGGCCGGGTGGCAGGCAAGCTCTCTCCCACATGCAAGAATTGGCAAGGTTTAGAGTCCAGGGTGGCTGAGCGGTTGCGGAGACGGACAGGACTGCTCTGGTGCCTCTCCCTGCGTGGGAGGGTACTGGTGCTTAACCAACTAGTCCTGTCCATGCTCTGGCACCGTCTCAGCACCCTGGTCCCACCCCGGGGTTTCCTGGATCAGATCCAGCAGCTGCTGCTGCGGTTCTTCTGGCCAGGACTGCATTGGGTCTCTGCAGGGGTTCTCCATCTTCCCCTGAAGGAGGGAGGGCAGGGCCTGATGTGTTCGCGCATGCGGGTTCCCATCCTCCGCCTCCGGGCCCTGCAGAGACTCCTATTTGATGCAGGTTGGCCGGCGTGGAGCACGCTTGCGCACACTTTCCTTCGCCGCTTCCGAGTGCTCCAATATGACCAGCAGCTCCTTTATTTGAGAGGTCTTCCGTGAGACCTCTTCGGGCTACCGGCCTTCTACCAGGACCTCCTCCGAGCCTGGAAACTGCTAGAGGTGACCAGGTCCTTGGGAGCCACCGTGGGGGCAGACCTCCTCGCAGAGCCCCTGCTACACAACCCCCATCTACGTGTGCAGGCGGCAGAGTCCCCCTCGGTGCGCCAGAGGCTTGTCCTGGCAGAAGTCACAAGGATCGGAGACCTCCTGGACTACAACCAGGGAGACTGGGTGGATCCTCGGGCGCTCGCCCAGCGCATGGGGCTCTCCACCCTATGTACTCCCCGGTGCATACTTCAGGAGGTGAAGGACCCTTTGCTGCCCACTGCTCGGGTTTATCTCAACAAGGTCCTGCGAGAGGGTGCACCCTGCCCACCCCTCACCCCCGGCCCGCCCGATCTATCCATCGGCCCCCAGCCCCGCGTACCTCCCTGACCGCCTCCCCCCTCATCACCCGAGCCGGCTGCATGCGTTGCAGCCAGTCCCCTTCCGAACCGCGCCAAAGAGTCACCTGTACACGCTCGTGCTTCACACACTCCACTTCCCCACCCTTGTGTCCCGCCCAGACACCAAGTGGCGGGACCTCCTACCGCCAACAGAGGGTGGGGAGCCCCCGTGGGACAGTCTCTATTCCACCTTAGTTCCACGGCCCACCGGGGACATCAGCTAGAGAATCCTGCACGGAGCTGTGAGCACGGGCGTGTACTTGGCATGGTTCACCCCCATTCTGAACACTTGCCCCTTCTGTGGCGAGAGGGAGAACCTGGCGCATGTCTACTTTGAGTGCGCCACGTTACAGCCCCTCTTTCGGCTCCTCCAGAACCTTTTGTTGAGGTTCTGGCTGCACTTCTCCCCTCACCTGTTCATTTACACACACCCCATCCGAGGCCCCACAAAGTCGCGGGACCTCCTGGTCAACTTCTTCCTGGCTATCGCCAAGATGGTAATTTATAGGACCAGGGAGCAGAGGTTGGCCGAGGGAGGGGCCTGCGAAGGTGGGGCCTATTTCCGTTCCTGCATCCGCTCACATATCCGGGCAGAGTTCCACTGGGTTGCGTCCGCTGGCTCTCTCGAGACCTTCGAGGGGCAGTGGGCGCTGTCCGGGGTTCTCTGCTCGGTGTCTCCGTCCGGTTCCCTCGTTTTAGCCCTTTGACCCTCACACCCGTCCCTGTTTTCTTTTTATTTGTCCCATGTAATTACTTGGTTTCCTGGGCTCAGTGGACCCTCCCCGTAGGCTGGGGGGAGGTCCTTTAGATGTGGATGGGCTAACGCCCGCCCCCCCTCCCAGACTCCAATAGGCACAGTATCTAGTCCCACGAGCTTTCGTGGGCATGGCCCACTTCCTCAGATGAGAGTAACGAAAAAAGGGGGAACCCCCCAATATAGAACAGAAAAAAAAGGGTGAGAAAAACATGCCTGTCAATTGCTGTGCCAGTGCTAATGAGGCTAATTGAGTGGGCTGAAAGTGTCCCGTCCTTAGCTTTGGATATCAGTTGGGTGTGAGGTGTCTTTGTTCAGGCCATGACAGATGGGGTCACATTTGCATGTGAAAGCCAGTTCCCCAGTTTCTCTCTGTAGCTGGTTTTTGAAATGCCTTTGTAGAAGAACGGCTACTTTTCAATCCCTGACCGAGTGCCCAGGCAGGTTACAGTGGTCCCCGACTGGTTTCTGTGTGTTACCATTCCTGGTATCCGACTGGTGTCCATTTACCACTGTACTATACTATATAATATATATTATATGTACACTCTATTATATATACTATATATATCATTGTACATTATTAGGAAACATACATAGGATCAGATATTTAACGGCTGATCTTTGGCTCCATTGTCCACAGTGACAATAAGAGTGGCCAGACTGGGTCAGAACAAAGGTCCATCTAGCCCAGTGTCGTGTCTGCTGACAGTGACCAATGGCAGGTGCCCCAGAGGGAGGGAACACAACAGGGAACCCTCATGTGATCCCTCTCCTGGCACCCATTTCCAGACAAACAGAGGCTAGGGACACCATTCCTACCCAGCCTGGCTAATAGCCATTGATGGACCTAACCTCCATGAATCTATCCAGCTCTTTTTTTGAACCCTGTTAAAGACCAAGTCTTCACAACATCCTCTGGCAAGGAGTTCCACTGGTTGACTGTGCGCTGAGACAAATATCACACACAGTCTTGAGCCTGATGCTGAAGCCGAGATAGGGTTTCCAGGGGAGCAGCAGCAAGTGGATTCAGGCCATTTCTTCACCTTAGCCACAAGCTGCCCTTTCCTAGAGCCGCAGTTTGTCTCGGGGTCATTAAAGGCAGGGGCCGGCCAGGCAGGTTAGACCTACAGTGAAGCATGGGGCGGGGGGGGGGGGAGGAACAGCCCTTTGCAAAGCTGTGGAAAGGAAGAGCAGGGGGCAGCGGGCTCTTGGACGGTGAAATGTCCCCACCATGGCACTGTGGATGTGTCTGTGAGAGCAGGACTGGTCTGTGGAGGCGTGTCTATGATGGTGACAGGTGACCAGCTGTGCGCCGGGCTGGCTCTCCCCCCGGGCGAAGGTTGCAGGCTGTTGGCTAGGAATAAGCCCCCCTCTCCTTTCCTTATACCCAGTGCACATTGAACCTGGCTTCCTTGGGACCCAGTCTACATGGAGCCTGATGCTGGGGTTTTTATGCCGGGACAGGGCATTTCAGAAGGCTTCCCTTCTCATCCCCCCCCACCAGGGTCCCCTTCCTCAGCCCTGCAGACCCGTCCCAGCTGCTGTCTTTTCCTGCCCCCTGCTCTGGGCTGCCTGCAGCTTGGTTCTCTGGCCAAGCCATGTCACAGTTCAGCCCCCGCTGCTGGGGTCGCCAACTCCAAGCTGACATGCACCAAAGGTCCTTCAACCCTCCTGGCTGCCTCTGATTTCCGAGCACCGGCGCCCCAGTTTTTCCCCATTGTGAGTCCAGCTACCACCCCCGTGCGGCCTCCATCTCCTCCTGGCCGCCTCTCAGCAGGATGCCCCAACTCCCCTTTGCCAGGGACGCGGCTGTTTTTCCCTGGGGAGTGGCCAGCTCAGTGCATGCCCTGGGTCCAGGTCTCCCGCTGGACTCCTCCAGCTCTTTCCAAAGACAAGATCACCTCGTTTTCCTCGCTAGGGCCTTCTAACCCTCTTCCGGCTTCCCCACGGCAGCTGGGGGCCGCTTGCTCATTAAGCACACAGCGGGGGTTGCTAATTAGTGCTTAGCTCATCGGGGAGGCTGAGGAATGGCGGCTAAGTCCTGGGTAAGGTTATGCCCAGAGGTGCCGCCCATAGAGCCAACCTGGCACAAACCTTTTCGTGTTTCTACTGGACAACTCTTCTCCTCTCGCCCCCTTGGCGGGAGCAGTGTAGACACTTGGATCGTACTAGACTCCTGGGGTTCTCAGGCCCAGCTGCTGCGGTTGTGTTGACCAGAAGAACATATCTCCAGGGACAATCGGGGGAGATTTGAAAGGTGCACTAAGAAGTGCAGCAGCTCTAGCAGTGACAGGCCTGTAATGACAGTGGTTTTCAAAGTGCGGGTCCCCACCAGCATTCCCTGTAAGCTGAGCACTGGGGCAGCCCCCCCAGGAGAGATTCAACTGGCACCCAGCTGATTAGAAGAGCACCCACAACATGTGTTTTTACAGGTGGTGCACACCCCCACTTGCCTTGGTGCACATGACAAAATTTATTCCGTGCACAGGTGGAAAAACTTAAAGGGACCATTGGTCTCAACCTAGTTCTGGGTCTCAGAACATCAGGCACCAGGTTGTCTTGCTGTAGGGTGTCTAGCGAGGGTGTTAAGGCAACTTCCTGCCCGTGTGGCCCATGCCACAGTCCGGAAAGGGTGGGCAGGAAGTCTAGCTCCAGGGTGGGGGTCCCCATGGGGCTCTGAGCACAGCCCCTCTCTGAACTCCCATGGGCTCTCTTCTTACATGCCCTTCCTGGAAGCTGTGTGGAGCACAGGCCTGCGGGTTACGTGGGTGAGGCCCCAGCTCTGATGATAGCCCGTTGGCAATCGGGCTTGGAAAAGTCGAGCCAGGGTGCCTGGAGGTGACTGCATGAGATGGCAGGTTTGTCCTTTTCCAGCTGTCTGTGTCCTATCCCCGATCCACATCCCTGCCCCCGGGCCTCCTAGGGGCAGCCGCGGCCAAGGCTGGTCCGTCCCACGAAGACTGAACTCCCCCTCTCCCTAGAGAGGTCTCTGGAAGGCAGGGATCGGGCTGAAGCAGGGTTTGCTTGCACTGCCCTCTGGTCTCTGGCTGTGCTGGGCAATCCAGGCCCTCCTCCTTCCCCTGCATATAAATCAATAGGCACCGGGCGCTTGGAAAAATCAAAGTTTTGCTTTATTAGGTGCAACTTATTCTCTGGTGCGGGGAGATGACCGCGCCGGGGAGCCGCTACAGAGGACATAAGACATGCAGGTGCCATACAAACATCCCTTCCCAGCCGCTCCTGCAGGACTGGGGCCACTCCGAACCCAGCTGGGGGTGCAGAGCTCTCCCCAGGGAGGGGTGCCTCACTCTGTTCTGCTGGGGGGGCAGTAACCCTGCAGCACCCCCTCCCTCGGCTGGGACAGAGCCGGGCTCTGCTGCCCAGCAGGCCTGCACCCAGGACAGGCTGGTTTCCCTCCCTAGGTGGGTGTAGCACGTGAGTCTGAGGAGGGGGGGCCTGTGAAAGGGGCGATTCCCTGCCGTGTGCTGTGCCGGCCTCCCCACCCCACCAGGCCCAGCCGGGTTTAAGGCACTGCGTGAAGAAGGCTGGGCCAGGCCGCTAGCAGTGTGGAAGGAGCACCGAGGGTTAACGCTCGCTGCACCCACTTCCTGGGCCCTGCCCTTGGGGCGTTCGCCAGGGCATGCTGATGGGGCTGCCCTGCTCTGAGCTGGGACCCGGCTCTGCTTTCAGCTGGGTCCCCTCCCCAGGAATGGCCTGGAGGAGCCAGCGTGCCAGGCGGTTTAAAAACCCAACCTAAGGCCCCTAGTAGATGAATGGCAGGAGACAGAAGCTGTATTACTCGGCTGGAAGATTATTGTTGTACTATAAAAACTCAGAAGCAGGGTGAAAACTGGGCTGGGCAAACACCAGCGTTTAAGACATGTATAAAAAAATCCCTCCCTCCTTGTAAAAAAAAAAAATATATCTATCTATCTATCTATCTCTCAGTGCATGGACTGCAGCCCCTCTGTGCCTCTCCAGTGGAGGGCGCTCTGCTGGGCAGAGAGAAGGTGCAGACTCTGGTTTGGATCGGTGCGAAGACTTGAGCCCCCCGTCTCTCCCTGCCCTTGGAGGGGATTTGGGGCTGGAGCTGCTCCCCGGGGGCCGAACAGCAGCTAGGACTGATCTGTCCCACGCTTGGCCTCTTGCAGCCCCGGGGAACTCAACTCACCCAGCTAACGTTGCTCGCCAGGCCGGGGCGGGAGCCGGAGCCGGAGCCTAGAACCCCGTTCTCTTCCACGAGGACGTGAATTCACTTCTCAGGTCAGAGGGTCCGTCTCACTGCTCAGCCCCTTTACTTTGGCAAACTGTTCCGGGGTCGGGTGCCTCGCCTGGCACTGAACTCCAATGCCCAGAAAGAAATGCCCCTCCCAGGAGCACCCAGCTGGAGAAGGGGGGAGCCTGTCAGCTAGCTGCCAGAATGCAGGATGCCAGCTGGCAAAGGCAGCAGTCGTGGGGAACACAGCACCGGTGATAACAGGGGGGAGGTTGGATCATCGCACAGCATGGTACCAGGGGCTCATTACTAGCCCCGTTAATGTCTCCAATGCGGGGGGCTGAGAGCTCCCCCCCCCCCCGCAACCCTTCACTCTCCCCCAGCACCTGCCAGCTGCTAAGAATTTAAAACCTGACTCCGCACCACCAGGCCCCTGGATTTCTCACTTGCCAGGGAGCTGAGCCCAGAGGCTCGGGGCTCGGTAGCAGGGCCACGAACAGCCCTCTGCAAGAGAGGACGTACCGGGGGAGGAACTCAGTGCCCGGACCCGCCCCTGGGGGCAGAGGGATGACAGGCAGGAGGCCGTGTAGGAGCACAGAGGGCCGTAGAGCAACAGACAAGGTGGGCGGGAATAGGCGGACGCTGGCTTCGTTGCTGGGCAAAGCCTTATCGGGCTTCTGCAGGGCACACGGGCCGGCCCCACTCAGTACCCCTCTGTGCACAGACCAGGGGAATCCCACGCTGGGCTCCCAGGCAAGGCAGGAAAGCAGAGGCTATTAGCCTGGGAGACGCACGCCAGGGCAAGGAGGGAGAAAGAAAGAGACAGCAAGGAAAGAAGCCAGGCGTTCCCAGAGTGCCCCTTGGCCCCAGGCTGTGCCAGCCAGAAGCCACTCCCAAGGCCCTATCTCCAGCCCACGAGCCGCAGCAAGAACAAGAAGATGTAGATAATATCCACGTAGATCTCCAGGGCGCCGAAGACATACTCCTCCGGGTTGATGGCGTACTTCCGCTTCCCTACCAGCAGCTGGGTGTCGAAGGCCAGGAACTGGGGAGAGCAGACACAGGGCGGTGTGTCAGCCAGGCTGCGAAAGATGATCGGCCCCTCGTGCCAGAGCCCAGAGCTGCCTCCTGCCCGCCCCAGGAACACAGGTCCAGGCTCAGCTGGGACAGAAGGCAGGCGGCGCTACTCACCAGGGTGAAGACGATTGCCCCGATGGCCGCGTACAGCATGTGGAGCCAGTGGACCTACAGAATGAAGGAGGAACGAATCACCTTGCTGTGAGGTGTTCGGGGCGCAGACGAACCACGCAACCCACCCGTCGGGGGCTGGGGAAGAAAACCAGCCAGCTCCCAGAGCACAATCCCTACGGAGTCTTTTCCCCACCCCCAAAATGCAGCCACTTCTGGGGAGGAGCATGACAGCTGTGAACTAACCTCCGCCCTCTTGCAAACAAGCCCAGGGATTATTTTTAGAGATGAAGGGGCTCTTGGGGTTGCAGATCATCTGAAAGGGCCACTCTGGCACTACAGCGCCCCCTTGCACAACTCAGGGGAGCGAGGGGCACCCCCAAAGCTGAGGGAAGATCACCCCTCCTGATCCACATTGGATGCATCTGGGGTTTCCTTAGAAGTCTCCCAGCAAAGCATCAAGCATCCACCTTTTAAGGCGGACCAAGTCTCCCAGGCAATACTTCCACTGCCAACATGACATGCGCCGGCATCCTTGGCCGAACACGAGCTGTTGCCGAGGGCAGCTGGCTCAGGGATGCTTTCCTGCAAGATGGCGGAGTGGGATCTGTTTGCGAGACCCAAATCTGGTCATTTCATTCACCCCCTTCCCAGAATCTGATGTGATCAGAGAAGAAATTGCCCTGCTGCGGACATTCTGGTTCGCCATCATTAGGTTTCAGAGCCATCACCCCTGTCAAGTCAGAGTTAACACCCCCCCCTGTGAAAATGGGCTATTGCTTCAGTCTCTCTGCAGACTCAGGCCAGTCGTGTGGTTACACTGTGCTTAAGTTCTGCGGCTACGGCTGGGACTTGCAGCCTCATGTCCCAGCCTGTCTTTGACCGGGCCTCCCCTGGCCTTGCAAGGAGCAGCCTCTACTCACATATTTGTAGTAGAGGACAGTGGCGGTGACTATCGAGGTCAGAAGAAGGACGATCGCCAGCACACAGAACAACCCGATACATGAGGTGAAATCCACCTGCCGGCGGGAGGGAGACAAGGCACTGAGAGACCCACAGAGCACATAGCTATCCCCTCACACCAGGACGGATTGACTGCAATCAAAGTCACTCCCATCGCTGATTTTAGCCACCATTTAAATCACCAAGCAGGAAACCTTGATTTAAATAATTGATTGTAATCATGGCTTGCATCTGCACCGTGTCGTTATTGTCCGAAACACAACAGCTCATTGGCTGCCAACCATTCGTTGCACATCTACATGTTTAAAAGAGAGAGCTTTGACATGAAATGTGGTACTTTTCTTGGCTAAGCAGGAAGAAGCACTGTATCTATACACATCTATTTAAAGCAGTTACAAAGATTCACTTTTTACCAGATGCGGATTAAGTTGCGATTTGTGTCAAGTGCGGTTTGGATAGAAATTCAAACAATACACAAAAAACAGCAAATTTGTGTCATTAACTACCTTAGATACACAAGGAAAAAAAAAAGTGGACCACCACATGTTTTGCATTCATTGTTTCTACTCTAGTCACTGTTACCTTCAAGATTTTAGAACTAGTAGATTTCATCCTCTCAGCTGGTTTTTACTGAGAAATTGGAAGAGGAAAATGAAGTTTCCTGCTTTTTCGTCACCCTCAATTGGTTTCTTAGCTTTGAAATGAATTAGTTGAATCAACTGAAATGGAGAAAGTTCTCTCCCTACACCTGCGGAGGACACGGCTGCTGTCAAAAGCTGGATTAGCCCTTCAACAACTCACAGTGCTGAGCCAGTGAGTTCCACCAGTCAATAGTGACATTCTTTACCACACGGCAGGAAACAGGACCTGCTTAATAGTTTTTTTGCATTTAATTGAAATGATATTACAATCAGTTTTGGTCTTAAATTGCCAGCTTCAAGTTTTTAATAAATAGCTTTAAAATTTCCAAACATATTTTAATTAACCCTCCCCCCCACTGATTTTGATTCGCCCTGGTCAGCACAGGGCTTCCCCAGCAGGGGGCGCCAAACACTGAGGGTGGCTGCTCCCCAGGGCAGCCAGGATGGGCCACACTGGCTCTTCCCCGGGGGGGGGGGGGGGGGGGGCAGAAGGTGCCTGGGTCAGGCCTGCAGGGTACGGTGCTGCCCAGCTGGGACGCAGCCAGTGGGGAGCCCCTCCTGGGAAGCGGCCGCCCTGCAGGCTCTCTGGGCTGCTGCACGAGATCCCCGTTGGAGTCCTGCTGCCGGCTCCAGAGCTGGGTGCAGGCAGCACGGCCCCCCAGGGCAAGGGGCTCTCTGCCCCCCCAGCACCCTACGCTGGGTGATGCGGCATTGGCCTGGTGCCCAGCCCCAGCCTACGCCATGGGGGCCCTCAGGAGGGCAAGTCCCTGACCCCCGTCCCCGCTGCCCCGGAGGGGCCGGGCACCCCTCGAGCCTCACCTTAGTCTGGAAGCAGAAGACGGTGACAGCGATGGCCACTATGGCGGTGATCCCCATGGCGATCAGGACAGCCTTGGTGCTGTACATGCTGCGAATAAGCGGGGGGGGGGGGGGGCGTTTCAAAGCCATTCGATTATTTGCCACATCCCCCTCCCCGTGTAACGGGAGCTCAGACCCGCGGCTCGCTCCCCAGCAGCGCCAGCCAATGGGCTCGGGGGGGGGGGGGGAAAGAGGGTGTCCCAACACTGCCCCCAGGCACCTGCAGAAAAGCTGTCCCAGGCAGCCTGCAGCTCTGCCACTCGCCCCCAGGAGGCGCCATCTGAGCCCAGACTCCAGGGCCACTCAGAGCGGAGCCCAGCCAGGAGGGGCCTGCAAGTTGGGGGGGGGGGGGGGACTGATTTCCTTGCCATCCACATTCTCAGCCCCCGCAGGGCGAGCAACTAGACGCGGCAGGGCTGGGCCAGCACGTGGGGCCCACAATGGACACCGGACGCCTCATCTTCTGTGCAGTCGGGGACAGGTGTCACCAGGCCCAGACAGGGAGGCGCGAGGCCTGGGGGCCACGTTCTTTCCAGCCCCTTCCCCCCTGCAGGTGCCAGGCAAACTCGGGGCCAGGCTCAGAGTGGGTGTCCCAGCCGGTACCTGGCGATGGTGCCCATCATGAAGGACATGGCCAGCGTCTGCAGCAAAGGGAAGGAAAGGGTGGGATTAGCTAGGGAGCCGGCCCCCAGCAGGGACAGGAACAGGGACGGACGGACAGATGCACGCATCCCTCCCCCCCCCATTTCTACCCCCTGGTGTCCCCGGGCCCAATCCAAACCACTTCAGTCCATCCCGCTCCTCCCCACAAGGCCCCCTCCCGGGATCAGGGTCCCCCCCCCTCCGGCCCACAGCCCCACTTACAAAGATGCTCAGCAGGATGATGTTCCAGGGGAAGCGTCTCCTGGGGGAGGGAGCGAACACAGAGGTCAGGGGATGGGGCCCGGAGCCCAGGGTGCCACGGTGCAGGCTGGGGGGCTCAGCGTGAGGGTGCAGCATTTTGGCCCCGATGAGACTACAGGGCACGGGGGGGAGGGGGGGGGAGCCGTGAAAACCCACCCCCGAGTCAGGGCAGGCGGCCCCAGATGGACGGAAACAGACCCTGGGGCCTGGCCCCATCTCATCGGCCCGGAACTAGAGCCCGGTCTGGTCTGGACCCGTGCCTCGGTCCCCCCCAATTGCCAGGAGACGCCAAGCCGGGGCACGGAGGGAGGGGCTGCACTCTCTGACCTGTTGTGATGGACACTCACCTGGGGCCCTGGCAGCAGACCAGCACCAGGTAGGTGACCAGGAACACAGCGCTGGGGAGGGAAGAGACAGACAGACATCGGACCCCTCCCAGCCCTGTTCCCCCCAGGGCCAGTCGGAGCCTCGTGCCAGGCAGCAGGTTTCACACACAGAGTCGGGCCCTTTCGATTCCTGGTGCCCCCCAATGCCAACCTCTGCCCTTGTACTGCACGCTGCCCTTCGCCTCCACCTGAGGGTCCCCAAAGCACCTGAGCAACAGCCCTTACGTTTCCCATCCCCCCTCTTGGGTGGGGTAGTATCATCCTCGTGGCACAGAGGGGAAACTGAGGCAACACAGTGGCTGAGGTCACACAGCAGAACTGGTATCAGTAGACCCCAGCAGGCTCACGCTCCAACCACTAGACCTCACTCCCTCTTCAAACGTCCAAAAAAGACTTCCTGGGCCACTGAGTCCCATCTTTGCTATTGCAGGCAGCCCCAACCCATCGCCCCCGGACGTATTTACAGGCAGAAATCAGTTCCCCTCTCAGCCCTCATTTTGCTGGGTTAAATGAGCCAAACTCCTCCACTCTCATCCCAGAACAAGACCCACTATTCCCCTCGTCCGCCTAGCGGCTCTTTTCTGCTCGCAGTGGCAGCATGGTTGTCTCCGTCACATTTCTCCCGCTCATTCGCCGGTCGCACGGTACAGCCCCCAATCCGACTCGTCAATAACCCCTGGCCGGGAGCCCAGCGATTTTGTTACCTTCAGCAACACAACGCCGTGCCCGAGCGGAGTTTCGGAAGCCAATTTCCTGGTTTCCTTCCTAGTTATTAACTGCCCCCTTCCTCCCCGGGATGGGGGGCCACACCGACCCTGCACCCGCTGCCTCTGGCATGGGGCACTGGAGCCTTGTGGCCCTCAGTAGGGAGCCCCCGACCGGGTCGCCATGACTCCGCCAGGCCTCACCTGGCAGCACAGGGCCCTGCCAAGAGGGCGGGCAGGGAGGGGCCCTGGGGCGGGCAGCGCTCCCCGCGGGCAGAGACACTTACTAAGAGGCGTAGTACACGGCAAAGTTCCTCCACACAAAGGTCTGGACGGGGGCGCTGCAAAGAGGGAAGTGCGTGAGATTGGCCCCCAGATTCGCGCGGCCCCATCTCCGCCTCCTGGCACCTCCACCCCCCCGCGGGTGCAGCACGGGGCCTGACCTAAGGGAGGGGGAGCGAGATTCTCCCCGTTCCCCATCGCCCCGAGCCAGCCGTGCGGCATCCAGTGGGGAGGAAGGACAGGCCATTAACCCTGCCCCACGCTGGGCCCGTCTCCCCGCCAGAACCCCTCCAGCCTCCTGCCAGTGCAGGGCAGCGTCCCCCCGTCCTGCCCCACGGGCCTGCACCCCGCCCGGCTGGCAGCAGCCCTGGGGTGGGCCCCTCCCTCGTGAGACGGCACCCGGCTCCTCCAGCCCCCGGCGCGGCTCAGGCCCCTCCCCTCAGCAGGGGCAGGGCCGGGGACAGATGGAAGAGCCGCGGGGCGGCAGCCAGGGCCGGGCGCGGGGAGGCGGGACTCACACGAAGGTGAACACGGCAATGATGCCCACGGTCACCAGCAGCTGCACGGAGATGATGGTGTAGACCTGGAAGAGACAGACACACAGAGACGGGGTCACCCGCGGGCACCGGCCCTGCCCCCTGCAAAGACACGGCCGGGCCGTCCCCCGACGTCACCGCCCCCCACTGCCCCGCGCCAGGCGGGAGGGAGCCGCTGGCTCTCGCTGCTGCTGGACGCAGCCCCAGCCCCTGCCAGGCCCCAGCGCCAGCCAAGTGCCAGGGACCACGTGGGGCACAGGGGAGCTACCCCTGCCACTGACCCCACTGGGGGCTGCCACCGAGGCAGGAGCTCCAGTGTCTTACTTGCCCAGAGACCACGGGGAGGGTCCCCATAGCCCAGGCCACTCCAGCCCCAACCCCCTCCCAGCCCAGGGCCGAGCCCCCAGCTCCTGCCAGCACTGGGGGACCCTGCGACCGCAGGAGCATGACACCGCCCCAGCCACTGGCCTCGCAAGACGCCAGCCCCACAGCCCCGCGCTGCACCAGGTACCAGGCGCGCCCCCAGCCGCAGCCTGTGGCCCAGGGCCAGAGTCAGAGGCACCCCTCCCCCACCAGCTCCCCCCCCCGCTGCAGCCCGGCCCCCTCGGGCGTTACCTTGCGGATGAAGCCCTGTCGCACTCCCTTGTCGTTCCAGTCAGCGGCCCCCAAGTCGTTCCCCAAGCTGATGGCGACGTGGGGATCCCCTGTGGGGAGACTGGTGCCCACTAGGAGGATGGAAGGGGGGCTATGAGCTTTCAGCACCCGAACGCTGGCTCCCCTGGGCCCCGTGGAGCCAGCTCGTGTCTGGAGGGTGCCCCGCCAGAGCACCGTGTCCCTCCCCGCCCACCTTGCGCCATGAGCCAGCAGGGGGCTGTCCCACGGGACATCCCGCCCTGACTCCCCTCAGCACCAGCCGGGGTCCCGCTGACGCCGTGGCCGGGAGGACTGGGCCCCGCAGGATGAGGCCGGGGCAGCACCCAGTGCAAGGAAGAAACTTTAGCGGCGCTGTCTCCATTCTCCAGCCCCCCGGGCTCAGCCCGGCAGTAGAGTGTTCCAGGGGGTCCCCCCTCCCGAGTCAGACCCCCCTCCGGTCTGGCCGGGAGCGCCTCTGTGCAGCCCCACTCGGGGCCACGCCAGGGCTCCCCCCTCACAAGAGGGAACTTCCGTGGGCAGGGCAAGGGACAGACCGTTCTCCACATAGCAGCCACTGTCTCCCAGCAGCTGGGGGGGGGGGGGAAAGGTTCCCAGAGCCCTCCCCCAAGCCCTGCAGCTTCACAGGCTCCCCCTCCCCCCCAAGTCTTGCTGGCTCCCAAATCCGCAGGCTGAGATGATCGGATCCCAATGCCGCTGGCACCCAGCTCCTAATCGGGGGCGGGAGGGGAGCAGTTGTACGGCAGCAGGTGGGAGGGCAGCCGGCGCATGGGGGAGGCTGGGTTCCTTGCAGGCCCTGCCTGTGGGGCCAGGTGAACAGGCCCAGGGCACAGACCCAGCAGGGCACACAAGGCAGCTGGGCGGGGGGCGCACACAGATTGGGGTTCAGAAGGGCTAGTGGAGCAGGACAGACTTGGGCAGGGCTGAATGGGAGGTGGTGGCTCGGGGAGTGGGGGTAGCTGAGTGAGGTGCAGGGATACCTGGGGGCAAGGACAGATTAGGGGTCAGGCAGGGTCTGTATGGGGAGGCTCCCCCCCCCCCACAAACCCCAAACCTTGTCCATATGTCTCCCAGCCCCCCCGCCCCCCCCGGTCACACCCAGCTTCTGTACTGCACTACTTCCCAGCAGAGCAGGAAATATGGCCACATGACGCAGTGCCAGTAAATGACTGCTCCGTGTTCAGTACGAACATACCTAATACGGAATCTATTTGTCAAAACAACCAAAACCAAAAAAATCCTGGTTCTTTTTCGTCCTCTGTATTGTGACAGACATATCTGCTGACGGGTACTTTGAGATAAATGATCAGAGTAAATGAAAAATCGGCATGATTCTATGGTGTTATTTTGACACCTAAAATAAGCAGAAAGTAGCCAAATTCCCTGGGGAATGAGCTTGGAATATTTTGCTTCCTACCAGGAGATCTCCTCTCTAGCTGATCTGGGGGATGACAGATCAGAGCCCATCCTTCCCAGAAGGTCAAGGAAACCCCCACTCCCCACTCCACACACCAGGCCCTGCAGCACCCGAGTCACCTGCCCTTTTAGGGACCCCTGCCCCTCACCCCACCGTCTCCTCTGCCTTGCACACCTCACTCCTGGCCTCTGGTCCCACACGGGCTCTGCCACCCTGATGGCCCATCTGGCCCCATCCCCTGGGAGCCCCTTGTTACTCTCTTTGCCCCGGTCCCTCAAGAGCTCCGAAACCAGGGCGGTCCCTTGTCTGTTTCAGCAGGCTGATGGCCCTGGGTTTACTGTGTGCAGCCCTCTTGGCTCAGGGGGTTTCTGTGCAGCACCCCCATAAGAAACACCCTCTCGTGAATGCCCAGCTTACCCAAGTGTGTCGGGAGCAGTGGCACGGGGGGCTCCGGGCCCTTTGGCTGGGGACAGCCCCCCGAAGGTGCATATCCTCCCGGTTGCAGGGAGCCCCCGGCACAGGGGGCAGAGGGCACGGACGGCCCAGGATCGTGGCCCAGCTCCTGGAAGCCCTCGACAGAGGGGCCTGGAGGCGAGCAGGCGTCCGGCTGCAGCAGGATGAGGGGGTTCTTGTCGCTGTAGGGAGGGGGGTCGCAGAGGTCGCTGTAGGGAGGGGGGTCCCAGGGGTACGACATGGCGCCTCCGCAAGGCTCAGGCTTCGCACCTGGAGAGGGCAGAGGAAAACTGGCCGTCGTGGTCCAGCGCAGCACAGACCCCCAGCGGGACCCTGCTTCCAAGATGCCGATCTTTCTGCCTGGTCCCCAAAGCCACCAGGCCCGGAGCCGTGAGGGGGCAGCGCTGCCACAGGCGGCCCGCGGGCAGGGCCTGGCACAGGACAGGGACTTGCAGGAGCAGCCTGGTGGACCTGGCGCGGGACAGCTGGTGCTGCCCGGCCCCCCGCGGGCACAAGCCAACCCCGCCAGGAGCATCCCCACGCCGGGCAAAGCCCCCGGCCCTGCCCGGAAGCCGCCTGCACCCTTGTGTTAGGTGCCAGGGCAGCGTCTCGGTGCCTACGCGCCCGGTACCCAGGGGCCTCCCCGGCGAAAGCATCCCACCGCCCAGCCCGCTGGGGGGGGGGCAGAGGCACCAAAGGCGCAGCAGGAGGGGGGCGGCTGGCGCAGGAAGGGGTTAATTCCCCTCCCCGCTAACTCTCTTACTTGCTCTGCCCCGGGGGACCGGGGCTACTCCGGTCTCACTCTGGTCTCACTCCGGATGCTGCGAGAGCCACGCAGCAGCAGGGTTCAGAGTCCGCACCCGCCTTTCCCGAGGGGAGCCCGGGCGCCACGCTGCAGGCCGGGCTCGCTCCGATTCCGAGCGATTCGGTTTCGTTTTCAGCGCCGCCCCGCCCCCTTCCCTGGCGCGGCTCCGGGTTGTCATTGGCACCGGCCGCTGCTTCGCTTCACAGAGCTCGGGTAGCTACTGCCGGCTTCCGGCTGGGCTGGGCTGGGCTGGCTTGCGGACCCCCGGCGCATCCCCTCCACCTGGGCTGGGGGCACCCTGTCCCGGCTGGGAACCCCCGGCGCATCCCCTCCATCTGGGCTGGGGGCACCCTGTCCCGGCTGGGAACCCCCGGCGCATCCCCTCCACCTGGGCTGGGGGCACCCTGTCCCGGCTGGGAACCCCCGGCGCATCCACTCCATCTGGGCTGGGGGCACCCCTGTCCCGCTGGGAACCCCCGGCGCATCCACTCCACCTGGGCTGGGGGCACCCTGTCCCGGCTGGGAACCCCCGGCGCATCCACTCCATCTGGGCTGGGGGCACCCCTGTCCCGCTGGGAACCCCCGGCGCATCCACTCCACCTGGGCTGGGGGCACCCTGTCTCGGCTGGGAACCCCTGGCGCATCCCCTCCACCTGGGCTGGGGGCACCCTGTCCCGGCTGGGAACCCCCGGCGCATCCCCTCCACCTGGGCTGGGGGCACCCTGTCCCGGCTGGGAACCCCCGGCGCATCCCCTCCACCTGGGCTGGGGGCACCCTGCCCCGGCTAGGAAATCGGTGCCCCCCTCCCATGCTTCAGGCTGAGCCCAGCAGGCTGCGGGATGGACCTGTGATAGCCCCTGCCTGTGTGCCTGCTGCCTGACTGCACACAACTCGCTCCGCACAGCTGCCCTAAGCAGGCCCCTGATGCCACTGGGAGGTCACAGCTCCGGGGCACCGCCTGTTCAACCCCCAGGACAATAGAGGAGAGTGGGTCCCAGGAGCCTGCTCCTCGGCCCAGGCCTGGCTCACCCCGAGAGGCACGTCCCAGGAGCCAGTGGGACTGAGAGTTACCCAGGCTGTGGGCTTCATCTCCACCCCACAGCACCTGGGGGCTGATGGCTCTTCTGCGGCAGCAGGGCTTGTCCTCCCTGCCCCAGGCTGCAGGCCCTGGTCCACGACTGCTCCCTCAGTAGGTTCCTCCGCTCAATCCGTCGCTATTGCCTCTGGATTCCACCCGCATTCAGGGCATGGTACTGGGAGTTCTGAATTGGTGGTGTCAGATCCCTCACCCTGGGGTTCTTCCCACCGGAACAGCAAAGGAGCCCGGCATTCGCAGACCCATCCGCACAGGGAAACCATGCTCAGTGTCCGTGCTGGAAGTACTAGGTTCTTCCTGTGAAGGGAAGGTGTTGAGGCCTACCCAGAATATGTCAGTTTAGTTGTAAGTGTAAAGGAAAGGCAGCATTGTGAGATACAGGAAATGTAAGATAAAAAACCCAAATTTGATTGGATGACCAGCAGTAACCCCGTTTTTAGGGAAGTAAAGTAACACAGACTGCAACATGCAACAAAGTGCTGATGACGCCAAACGGAGCAGACGAAAGTTTTGAAAGGGCAGAACGAGACAACAAAAATCAAACGTCAGCAATTGTCAGGCGAGTGGAGGAATACTGAAATACCGAAACAGGGTATATAAGGTTGGACAGAACAGACCAAAAGCGGACGGGTTGCGAATCCGAAAAACCTAGGTCTGATCAACCAGGGCTCCCCGGCGCTGAATCTCGCTGCCGCATATAAGCTCCGAAAGGGGAACAACGCCGGTTGTAAGTTGCAACGAAAAATCCAAAAAAAGGAGAGACGTAAAGAAAAGAGTATCTCCTGAATCTAAACAATGCTTCTGTCTGTCTTAACGTGAGTATTATATCTTTGATAACTCCATTAATTGTTGAAAGGTAAATCTGGAGGGCATAGCTGTGGGAGGAGTTATTATTTCTTGTTTAACTGTATTGTTCTTCTACTTTTTATTTGTATGTTACGCTGTCTTAAAAGAATCAAAGAGAGTGAATTGATTTAAATGGAAAATGAATTATAAAGTAAATAGAAAAATAAAAATCTGTGTTTAACCCTAAAAAGAAGTATTCCTCTGTCTGTGGTTTCAAATCCTTTAAAGAACCAAACCCGGTTACTGAAACTTCCCCAGGTGTAACTGGGTGAGCGGTATCTGGAGATGGCACAGACATCTGTTAGGGATGATCTAGACCAGAGCTACCCAACTTTGGAAGCCCTGGGGGCCACAATGCTACTCGCCACACATGCTAAGTACCCGGTAGACTGCGTGGGCATAAAGGTGTTTAGCATTCCGGCCGGCAGCCGTGTCAGTAACCAGGAAAACCTCTTTCTGGGGCAGCTACCCAAGCAGCTTGTGATCGGCTTTGTAGATAACGAAGCCTTCAGCAGCAGTTACGTTAAAACCCCTTTTAACTTTAAACATTATAATGTTAATTTTGTGGCCCTTATATGTGGACGATGAACGGGGGGGGGAGGTAAACCGCTGCAGCCCGATTTTGAGAACGGAGTACATGCAGCTGGTGCAGGTGACCAGGAAATACAGAAAAGACCGCTCAGTCTTGCTAGACGGTGATGAATTTGTCCAGGGTTACACGCGCTTCGCTTTCGACCTGACTCTGGACCAGGAGTGCGCCGACCATTATTCCCTGATTAAAACTGGCAACCTGAGAGTGGAGATTTGGTTTGCTGCATCGCTGCCCTCTACCATTAACATGATAGTGTACGGCGTGTTTCACAACATGTTGGAAGTGAACCACAGAAGAAACACCCTGTTTGACTATGTGTAACGATGAACCCCGGGCAGATAACACATTTTTTATCAAAGGATCCTTCATTTTTAGATGTTTTTCCTAGCGACATGCTCCGGGGGGGGGGGCCATGCACCCCTATAATTTGCCCGGGGAACACTGGCTAGCCCTTTACTTACCAAAGCAGGGGCCTGGGGAGTTTTTTGATTCCTACCGTTTTCCTCCAGTCATTTTTTTCCTAAATCTATTATGGCTTTTTAAAATCGTAACTCTAATCATGTTATGTTTCAGCAGAGACAACTGCAGGACCCTTTAGCTGTGACCTGCGGATATCATTGTATATATATTTTTTAAAGAAATGCAATAGGGGTTTATCTTTTGATCAGATTTTGAAATTGTACTCTGATTGACTGGAAAACGACCGCATGGTGACGCGGTTTGTAAAAGGAAAAACATTGCGGGGCCCCAAGCTTGCTTCAAACGCGTTTCAGCACGTCCAGATATGTTTGTCTTGTCGCGAGTTTAAAGAGGCGCATTAATAAAACGCTAAAATAAAAGCTGAATTTTGTTTTAGTCTTTTATGTTACACCATTAACCACACGATTTTCCGTTTTTTAGCGGAGGGCTGGTTAAAAGAGGCGCCGTTACTTACGGTCTCAACTGGCTCTAGCCCCAATTTTAGATGTTCTAAATATTCTTTATTGGTAACATGACCCACAACGGACATCAGTGCGTTTAGCTCCGCCAAGGTTTTCATAAAAGCTTGCCACCCCCTAGGAGCCCTCTTGTTAGTGAAAGAATGAGAGCCTGTTACTCCCCTAACTAAGTCGAGCACATGAGACCCGGCCACGCCCGCCCCCCGGTACACAAAGCTTCAGTTGGCGGTCCAAGAGGCAATGTCTTTATGCTGTTTGAGTGTATGTAACAATATTTCAGATTTTTTTTATAGTGAGGATTTACCCCCTGCAACGCCTCTCAAACCACAAAGTCCGTAGGGCTTCCCGCGGCTTCGGAGGGATGGTTTTCCTTGGGCGCTTCTCTCGCGTGCTCGGGGACAAAGAGACTTATCTTAGTCTTTTCCACTGCCCCCTGCCTGCCCAACATCAGGCATCTTTGCAGGATCCTTTCATAAAGTTTAGCCTTCTCATAGTCGGCTAAGCGGTTCTTTGAAGAATGTCTTTCATTTCCAAATCCAGCCACTGAGCGGTTGTGGTTCTGACACTTTCTTCCCCACAAGAGGTGTCTTTCAGCTGATCCAGCTGGTGGCTAGGCACCAGATACATTTTTTCAGCATGTTCCATTCTCTGTTCCTGACAGCAGAGGGAGGGCAAAGCTCAACAAGGGGTGGATAAAACCTTCGGACTGCTTGACAATTAGCTTCGTCTTTTTGAGGGACAGTCTTTTATTGCTCAGTTTTTTGATTGCCGCCTGGCTTTTTTTCAGCACACTTATTTGGCACGGTTTCGGGGGGACGTTGCCCTTGAAAGTGTTGAGTGTTATTTCTGAGATGGCCACTACCCAGTCCTCGGAGTCCGTGCAGAGAATAGCTTTTCTTTGCGGTGGCTTGGCTTTTATGAGGAGCCTTAAAAGAGCCAGGTTTCTCTGCACGCGCCTGGACATGCTTGTGAGGGGCCGCTCTTTTATAAAATGGGGCGCTCAGTACAACCGACTATTTTTATAAGCTTTTTAAAAGACGTATATGCAGGGCCAGACGCAGGGGAGAGCCCTGTTCTTAGCCTGTAGGCTTCGGGCGTCGAAGGGTTTAAATCCACCAGCAGGTACCTGTAAGGCTTTTTGGTAGAGTCCTCAAAAGCTTCCAAAAAGAACTGCATTTTACTGGGGTACATTTATCGGGCCAGCATGGTGATTTGCAGTTTATCGTGGGGGGTTTTAAAGAAAACCATATACAGTAGACTTCCGATAATCTGGCACCTTTGGGACCCAGGGGGTGCCGGATTATCGGATATGCTGGAGTATCAGGAGGTACTCCGGCAGGGGGGCTGTGACAGGTCTGGGCGGGGGTTGGCGGGGAATGGCACGACATGGGGCGAACCCTCCGCCATTTTGCAGGGAGGCGGGGGAAGCCCCGCTCAGCCGCCGGTGACAGGCCAGCTGGGGCTGCAAGCGGCAGCGGCAACTTGGGGAAGCGGCGGGGCAGAGCAGCTGGGGTGCAGCCCAGTTGGTCCCACAGCGCTGCCCCTCACCTGAGCGGCACTGCGGGACCAACCCAGCAGCACCCCAGCTGCTCTGCCCGCGGCTTCCCCAAGTCCGCCGCTCGTCAGTTTCAGCAGCGGTGGACTTGGGGAAACTGTGGGGCAGAGCAGCTGGGGTGCTGCCAGGCGCCGAGCAGGGGGGTGAGGGGCGGCGCTGCGGGACCAACCAGGCAGCACCCCAGCTGCTCTGCTCCACGCTGCTTCCCCAAGTCCCCCGTTGGTCAGTTTCAGCAGCGGCAGCAGCGGACTTGGGGAAGCGGCGGGGAGCAGCTCCAATTGTCTGGCTGGCCGGAGCACTTCCGGGTTCCAGTTGGTACTGGACTATCGGGAGTGCCGGACCACTGGATGCCGGACAATTGGAGTTTTACTGTACTTAGTATTTAAATTAATCATTCTGGTTTTTTTCCCCTGACAAAAAATGTTTTGCACAATGTACATAACCCTTAGGTTTCTGGGGTGTACATATTTTGTAAAGGCTTTTTCGATTTCACCACTTTCAGAAACAGACTCCATCAGGTCATCTATAATCACCATATTCGCTTTATTGCTAGGAAATAATTGTTCATCATTAAAAGTGTCTGGTAACCCCTCCCTTGACCCCCTCGAATCCCATAGCTTTGGGTAACTTGCTAAGTTTCATGGGTAGAAAATTTAAAGAATCTATGAACCTGATGTTTAAGTTCATCACCGTTAACACGCAGTAGTTTTCTGCCTTGCGTTACGGGGCTGACGGGCATTTTTTCCTTAATCAGCTGTCTCAGGACAAAATAACAATCGTAACCTTTAGCGTTATGAGCAATAAAAGTGTAGTCCTTAAAGCGCTTGTCTACAAAGGTTCGTACAAAATCGCTGATGCATTCTACGCCCTTAAACTCCCAGCTGTCTTTTTTATTTAAGTGCAAGGCATACACACAATTTGACACGTGCACCCCCGTTTCTTACATACGTTCAAAATCATAAAACACATAGTCCTCCCCCTCCTCTGGAGACAAGATGTTACGCATGTAACACTCATGGTCCTCTGTTGTCTGTCTTTTGGTAACATTGGGGGCACTTCTTGCTTTTACACTTGTGATTTTTAGCAACGTAGAAGCCGCACTTATTGCAAAGGCTTCTGGTTTTACAATCAACCTTACCAGCGGCTGCCAGCACCCGGTGTCTTTCTAAACAGGCCTCAGACCGGCAAAACAGCTTACAGCCGGGACAGCACTTTTTTCAGTGGCCACTTCACAGCACTCAGCCCCATGACAAGTACAACAGTGACTTTTACAGGCGTGCTGGTGTTTGTGGCTGTTTGTGGCGTAACAGTCGTTGCACAGATACGGGGCCCCATAAAAGCTTTAATGTTTAAAACACCGTAATAATGCTTGTCATGTAACAGTACAAGAACAGTCTTGGGGTATCGCCCCCCTACCTCCGTTGTAAAAAAGCGCCAATTCCGCTTTTCATGACACAGCACAGCGATAGTCATGCCTAAGCACTCTTTGAAAGAGCTCACTTCTGTAAAACCGATCATTTTTTGGTCTGGAAACCCCAGCGCTCAGTGAAGGCGCCTGGCCCCTTCTCATAATTGGGTGTCTGTGAGTCTTTCACTTGATAACAGACCCAGGACGCTTCCAGCAAAGCATAAGTTATTTCCCTGATTATGTAGGTCAACTACATGCTTTCTTTTTTTCCCTATGATTTTACTGTATGTGATAGCCTTTAAGGACCTTCAGACCCTTCGCCCGTCCTGTTTTGATAATCGTGACAACCAAGCTTCGAGTCTACAACCCCTGCATTACTCTGCACCACTGAAACAATGTTGTTAAAAAAATCTGCAGTGTTTAAATCTTCCCAAGGCCTGCGCAGAGAAAAGAGGGGCTGGTTGAGACCCAGGGCATCTAAGCACAGCTGCACGAAATCTTCAGGGCCCAATTGTCTATTAATATTGTCTAGCAGATTTTGAATAGTGGTGTTAATAGCAGCCATGGCCTCTGCAAATCATGCTATTCTGTCCAAATTAGCAAAACGAAAATCTTGGTTATATTCATAAGCATTAAAGACTCTTTGGGGTCTTATCCAGTGTCTTACCACTCCAAATATTGAGGAGACTGAGGGGGGATATGATAGAGGTCTATAAAATCATGAGTGGTGTGGAGAGGGTGAATAAAGAAAAGCTATCTACTTGTTCCTATAATATAAGAACTAGAGGACACCAAACAAAATTAATGGGTGGCAGGTTTAAAACTAATAAAAGAAAGGTCTTCTTCGCACAGCGCGTAGTCAACCTGTGGAACTCCTTGCCAGAGTAGGCTGTGAAGGCTAGGACTATAACAGAGTTTAAAAAAGATCTAGATAAATTCATGGAGGTTAGGTCCATAAAAGGCTATTAGCCAGGGGGTAAGGAATGGTGTCCTTGGCCTCTGTTTGTCAAAGGCTGGAGATGGATGGCAGGAGATAAGTTGCTTGATCATTTTCTTCGGTCCACCCCCTCTGGGGCACCTGGTGCTGGACACTGGGCTAGATGGACCTTTGGTCTGACCCAGTCTGGCTGTTCTTATGTTCTTACAAATACATCTGAGGGTGGTTGGGAGAATCAACAGCTTCAGCAGTGGGGGTTGGGGGATTTATGTCCGATTCCCTTTCCTGGCTCGGGAGGGGGGAGTGTTCGATTCCCTTTCCAGGCTCGGGAGGGGGGAATGTTCGATTCCCTTTCCGGGCTGGGGGAGCATTTTCATAAACATGCTCTGTTTTTTCTACGTTTTTTCACCCAAAGCCTTCTTAGTCTTTTAGATCTCCCGCACTTCCCCCCCCACCCACTCTGTACCTTTTTAGCTTTCATGCTTAGTCACTGACGCCCTTCCCCATTGGACCAGTTTTCCAAGTTTTCAATCACCTTTTTTGTTTCTGCCAGCTTTTGGGCTAAATCCCTGCGGTCTTCTGGAAAGTTCTGCTTTTGCCTCATTTCCAGAACCAGCTTGGGAAACATTTTCTCCACCAGCTGCCTCACACCTGCATAAACGTGTCTTACTCTCGCACTAAGATCGAATAATTCAATGATGCATTGCGAGATGTCATTTAGATCCCTGTCTCTAGGCTTCTTGGCACCACAGAGTTCTGCCCAGGAGCTCTCCCTGACCCCATGCCAGGAGGCGGCTGGGGGCTTATTGACCCCTTTTACAGAGCACTTCTTTTGAGGGTTGGCGGTATTGCTACCCCCCTTGCGACGCTTACTCCCAGCCCTGGATACAGCGTCGCTTGCCCTTTTGAACCCCCACTCGCTTTGTCTGAGACAGGCTTTGGACGGGCAGGGTTGATCGAGATCGGGGGCGTCGGTCTCTTTCTTGTCACTCTGGAAAGCATTCTCTGCCGTGGAGGTGGCTTTTTTGGTCCTTTCCATAGGCTTCTGCACCCTTTCTTCTTGCAAAAGTCCGGCTTCTATAGCTAACAACACACTGTCACGTTACTGGATTTTGAGGGGAGCAGCCAGATCACTGCTGCACCCATGAGGGGGGGTGTTTGCCCCAAAAATTGATACAAAGGAGGCCATGTGAGGTGTCAAACAAAAGCTCTCCTTCTACTGGTTCTGTATATGCTATCCATATACTTGCATAGTATCTGGGTGTGGGAATTATGAATATGTATTCTGTGTCAATACTGGAAACTTCTCTGTTTGTGGCCGAGCAATAGACAGGGAATGCTCAGCCCATAGACATGCTAATGAGCAAAACTCCCAGGAACAATGGACCTCTGGAGGCCAAAGACACACCTGGCCACTGACCACGTGACTGTCTCCAGCTTGGAAGAGGCCGGGGGAGGGGGGGTATATAAATATGCCATGTGGCCGACTCCATCTTGGTGCTCAGATCAGCCCTTCATCCCAGATGCAGCCGTGCAGGGATCGAAGAGCCGGAAAGAACTGTGAACTCATCCTGACATAGGATGTACACCAAAGACTTTTAAGCCAGCAGTTATAACATCTCTGCTGCAAGCCTGCATTGAGAACTGGGAGATTCGATGCATGTAATGTATGATACTTCAACAACCTTACTCTCATGCTTTTCTTTCTTTTAGTAATAAACCTTTAGATTGTAGATTCTAAAGCATTGGCTCAGCGTGATCTTGTGGGTAAGATCCAGAGTGTAAATTGACCTGGGATCTGTGGCTGGTTTCTTGGGACTGGAAGAACTTGTTCGGGGTAGGTGAGGTTGGGTTCTATAACCCCTCACCTGTGTATTAGGCCCGGGGCCATCTGGGGCACGGATATTGCTGGGGTGTCGGAGGGGTTTTGCTCGTGAGGCTTCTGGCTGGCCAGGCAGGCAGATGAAGTGCTCTGTGGGACTGGTTTGTGGCCTATTTGGGAAGGTCTCTAGCCTGGGGGCTATAGAGAGCCCCGAATTTGAGCAATTCGCCCTGAGCAGACGCCCTCAGCTGTGCCCAGACATGGCCTGGTCCATCACACACACAAACAGCCTGTTTCAACACACACCTTTTACTAGCAGACGAGCACAAATCTGGCATAGCTGTTAAAAGATCAGCCCAGCATACGAGAGGCGTTAAAGTCTGGGTCGGGGGAGCAGATGGAGAGCCCTACTCTGCAGGGCGAAAAGGAACAGCAACAAATACAAAAGGAAAAACGATGTAGCACTCTAAAGACTAACAAGATGGTTTATTAGGTGATGAGCTTTCGTGGGCCAGACCCACTTCCTCAGATCATATTCTGAAAGAGAATTGGCATGACCATATTTTACTTTTTTCATTGTATTCCTTTGGTATCTATGGTCATGCCAATTCTCTTCCAGAATATGATCTGAGGAAGTGGGTCTGGCCCACGAAAGCTCATCACCTATTAAACCATCTTGTTAGTCTTTAAAGTGCTACAGAGTTTTTCCTTTTGTTTTAGCAAGATCAGCCTAACACGGCTACCTCTCTATTACTAAGCGACAAATACAACACCCCACACACCCACCTTGCCCATCCTCTTGTAACAATTCAGGACTAGTTGGCAAAGTATCCGCTCGCCCTACATCTGGCCCTAGATTAAAACAGACAAATGCCTTTTCAGTTCTTTTGTTTCAAACAATGCAATTGTAATTTTGTAAAACAACCCACAGCTTACGGAGATTTAACTCTGCCATGGCAGCCTCTGACAGATCAGGTGAAAAGGCATCACCCTGTTAAAAAGCAGTTATTAACTTTTAAGCCATGACAACGCCAGGCATGAAAAATATAGCCATACACACAGATTAAAATGCTCTTACCACCGTGTTGCTCTCCATAGCGAAATTTTGAACAGTGATAGCATGCCAAAAGTTCTCTCTCTATTTATAACTAAATCTTAAAACAAGTGTGGGTGTATGGTGTGGGGTGATAAGGAAACTCCTGGGCAATTGGGATTACGGATGGAATGCAGGATGTTTGTTAAAACGGGATGTACGGCCGGCGGGCATTGTTGTATTTCAAACCAAACGCTCAAAGCTCCCTTCAGTGTCACGACTCCCATACTTTCACGACAGCCAGATAAAAGCTTATCTTCTCCCCCTTATCCCTTATCTCTGCTTACAGGCACAGGAAAACTGTAAGGGAGAAGGGGGGCCAGCTGTAAGGTAACTGACACCCTTCTCCTTTACAGCTTCCACAGTAAAAGCGCTCTGTTTTTAATTGCAAAAGTGTGATAGTCTTGGTGAGGGACATAGGTTTAATTAAAAGCCCCCCCCCCCCTAAAATCAGCCCAGTCCTGCTGTCTCATTCTGTGGATTTTTTTTCTTTCGGATCCTCAGAACTAGTCAATTGCTATAAGAAAGCAGGCTTACTACCCAGGTTGGGAAATAAAAGAGGTTATTGCTTGGAAAAACTTTCACTTTGTGTTTTATGCCAGGGAGAGATGTTAAAGTCTTGGGGGGGGGTGACTCACCATGGGGGAAAGCAAAGCAACGTGTCAGTTTCAGACAGGGGAAGAAAGGGGGTTAGGAGAGTGTGACGGCGCGTTGGGGGTTCCCTGATCCTGCACCCCCGTAGTGGCACGAACAGACTCCACCAGCCAGTAGAATAGAAGGAGTTTATTGCTTCTCCAGGATACAGCACAGCACAGATGTAATCTGGTTACAGGAATTAGGGCCAGGATGCCTCAGCCCCCCTTGAGATGGGGGAGACTGGGCCCCTACAACCCCAGACCCCTCCTCAGTCTCTCTCCTTCATGGCTCCAGCTTAGCCTGTCCTCCCCCAGCTTCCCCTTACAGCCACTGCCCCCCTTCACCGGAAACCTCCTCTTGGTCTCTGCCCCCCCCCGCCTTTGTCTCTGTCCCTGGGAGGCTGAGCCTGGGTGTCTGGGTTAATACACATTTGGGAGAGTCAGTGAGAATCTCCCATCCCAGCGCAGGGGGACCCCGGGCTACAGAGCAGACAGCCCCCCCACTACGCCACAGAGAGCCCCTGAGATTTTGATTCCGCAAATAAGGATCGGGCGTGTGTTAATTTCAACCACGTGTGCAGCGCCCGCCCCGGCTAAAGCCCCCTGAACAAATGGCTTAAATTGCACAGCTCAGAGTGGGGAACGAGAGGGACTTAACTAGTCAATTTCAATAAGAAAACAGATTTATTACCAAGGTCAGGAAATATCTTGTGTTTTATGCTGATGAGAGGATAAAGTTTTCGGGGGGGGGGCATAGAATTAAACTTGTTCCAGAACATTAAAAATTAACTAGTCAAAGTGTGTGTGTGTGGGGGGGGGGGGGCTTCTGGTTGGACAGTTTGAAAGTATGGGATGCTTCTGATTGGACAGATCGGCTGCCCGGAGCCGGCAACACGTTGAAGATTCTGAGGTGCTCAGGCAGGACCCCGGGATATAGAAGTTCCTGAAACCGAATGATGCAACCGTGCCTTCAGAAGCCCCTTCCTTCATGATGGATTAGAGGAGCTATTTTTGCAAGGTTTGGCTCCATATTTCACCAGCTTCCGCTGTCAAGCTGTCTCCGGGCAGAATGACCTGAAGGATGCAGCCCAGTGCCGGCCTGAGGGGGCCTTAACGTGGCCTTACACGTGTAAGCGAAAGTGACCAGTGATCAGCAAATGGAGGACAGCCCATCTCCTTTGGGACCCGGCCTCAAGTGACTGGCCCGCACAGACACCAGCCCAGGCATGCAGCCAGTTTGCACGGTCGCTCAGCTGAAGATTTTGCCCTCTCAAGAGTCCAGTGTGATGAGCCAAGCCACCGCACAGAGCCATGTGCCAGCCCCTAGTTGCGGCAGGTGAATGGAACGCCACGAACAGCGGGCAGAGCAGCCTGGCAGGAGTCGCCGATTCCCAGGGTGTAAGACAGAAAGAAGCTTTCAGTCATCTCGCCTGACCTCTGGTGCACCATGTCACCCGTTACCCCAGCATAGACCCCAGAACAAACGGTCTCCACCCCACTCAAAGATCTCTGTTGGAAGGATGCTGCTTCTCAGGGCTGTCCAATCCACCTGTGTGCCCGGATTGTCTTGGGATTTGCTTGGCCTCATGGGAGAGTGGAGCTGGTTTGGGGGTCAAAATGTGGGGTCGTTTGAGCGAGAGATTCCCCAGGTCCAGCCCCCAGCTTTTCTTAAAGTTCACAGCCTGCGGGAGCTTTTCCTACACCCCCGGCTTCTCACCTTGGAATGGCGCCACAGGAGGGCCGGGGGCACTGAAAATAGTGCCAGGGGAGGCGAGAGGCGCACCAATTTTCTCTCACATGCTTAAAGTTCCTGTGATCACCAGGCACAAAACTCTCAATTTCTTGGGCCCCAGACCCGGCTGGAGATTTCCCCATTAGCAGCTCGTGGGACCACTTCACAGCAAGCCCGCTGCCCCAAAGCATACCCAGGGGCAGGACACTTGGAAACCGCGTTGCAACAGTGTGGCCTAGTGGGAAGAACAATGGACTGACTCAGGAAACCTGGGCACTAGACCCTGGTCTGATGGCTAATGGTGGCCAGGTGACGTCCTCTCTGGTCCAGTGCTTCTCTCATCAGGAGGGGGGATAATCATGTCCTTCCTTGAGCTCTGCTGAACTAGGCATCCACACCCCCTGTGAGAGCCCCCACTCTGTTCCCGGTGGGCTGGGGTCTTTACCCTGCTCTCCGCCTTGGGTCAGTTTCACGGCACCTTTCCGTGCTATGTCATTCTCTGCCGTGTCTCTCCCACGCAGCCCCCCTCGGCCTCTCATTCCTCTGGTCCCAAACGGGAGCAGCCCCAGGACCCCTGTTTCGCTTTACATTTTTTCATGGGCCCCTCAAGCCCCATGCCCTGGCTCAGCCCCAGGGACGCCCCCACTTTTCCTGTCCCTGCTGCACCCTTGCTCCTCCTCTTCCCTGCATCTTACCACTTCCCCGACTGCTCCCCATCCCCACTTCTCCCCCTCCCTCCCGCAGCCTGCTCAAGAGCTGTTCCCACGTGCAGGGGTCTGTCCAGTTTGAGAAATGCTCTCTAGTTCCTTGCACTCTGGTATGTCTCTCCAGAGAAGGTCTCCGTACCGGGTCCACTCCTGACGCATGTTCAAACCATGGCCACATTAAGGTTGCCAGGTGTCCGGTTTTCGCAGCCCCTGTCTTGTAAAAAAAAACCCCAGAAAATTGTTTTTCTCGGAGGGAAGGCCGGTGGGGTCTGGCACGGACGGGGGGAGCAGGGTTATTTAAAGGCACAGTGATCTTTTTGTTTTTCTCAACAAGTTTGGTCCCCGTTTTTTTTTTTTTCTCAACCAATTTTTTTCTCGCCATGTTCGGTATTTTTTTTTTTTTTTTGGAAAGTATCTGGCAACCCTAGCCATTGTCTGGAATCTTCTGCAGTAAGGGCATTTCTCGCCCCAGTGGCTACACCACCATTCCCACCCAGATAGCAGTAGCGGCCCACCGGGTGTCTCATCTGGCCCGATTGCCACTGCTGTCTAGCTGTCTCTCCCCATCCAGATCTGGCTGAACTTTCCAAACACAGCAGCGGCTAAACTGATTAGTTGTGGGCCACATCATAAAAAAATGTGTAGATGGTGACCCATGACAATTACAACTGTCTTAAAAGGCCAGTGCCGCCCACAGTAGCATTTCTTTTTCTGTTCAAAAGGTTAGGAAATTCACTTCCCAAAACTTGATTACTGCAAACTTACGCTAGCCCAGTGGTATGACTGGCGCACTTTCCCAGGGCCTGGAGTTCAATAAAACAAATATCTGAAAGCCGGAAATGACAAGTTAAAGTATTTGGAAACACAACTTCCAGCTGTAATTCACCAGGGCAAAGTAACTCACTAGTTTAACCCCCTCTGGGTTTAAGCCCAGCATGAAATCCCTGTCCGTAAACATCTGTGTATGTGTCCGGGTAAACATAGTAAATGAAGCAGACAAGGCTTCTATATAAAATATTGGTACCCCCACATATGGAATACTGCATATGTAGTTGCCTGGTCTCAAAAAAGATCTCCTAGCCTTAGAAAAGGTTCAGAAAAGTGCAACAAAAATGATGAGGGGTTTGGAACGGGTCCCATATGAAGAGAGATGAATAAGACTGAGACTTTTCAGCTTAGAAAAGAGGAGGCTAAGGGGGGATCAGATAGAGGTCTATAAAATCATGACAGGTGCGAAGAAAGTGAATAAGGAAAAGTGATGGACTTGTTCCCATAACATAAGAACTAGGGGTCACCAAATGAAATGTATAGGTGGCAGGTTGAAAACAAACCAAAGGAAGTTTTTCTTCAAGCAGCCCACAATATAAGAACTAGGGGTCACCCAATGAAATGAATAGGCAGCAGGTATAAAACAAACCAAAGGAGGTAGCCAGGGTGGGTAGGAATGATGTCCCCAGCCCCTGTTTGTCTGGAGATGGGCAACGGAAGAGGATCACGTGATGATTCCCTGTTCTGTTCCCTCCCTCTGGGGCACCCGGCATTGGCCACTGTGGACAGACAGGACACTGGGCTGGATGGACCTTTGGTCTGACCCCGTCTGGCCATTCTAATGTAAGGAGCAATGCTTGCTAAAAGGTGCCTGACTCATTCAGCCCAAGACTGAGATAACAGTGGCGGGAAACCAGAAGGAACATGTACCAGCATGTCTTTATCATGTGGTGGAAGGTAAGTTTGTGAAATTTTGCTTTTAAATGGAGTGTGTGTGTTTCAACTGAGTTTAAGAAGCTGGCTTATTGCTTCACCTGTACCCTGTATTTTAGGAGTAAGGAGGAGGAAATCCCAGGTACAAACATGCTCTTTAACTTAGCAGAGAAAGGCAGGCCAAGAACCAGCGGGGGGGAAGTTGAAACCAGACAAATTCCCATGAGAAGCAAGGCACATGTTACCAGGGAGGGTGGTTAAACCCTGGAACAAACTCTCCAGGGAGTGGTGGGTTCTCTCACTGTCTCCAAACCCTGCAGGGCTGCCTTTCGGGAAGATGCTTTAGCCAAACACGAGTCCCTGGGCTCCGCATGGGGTAACAGGGTGAAGGCAAAGGCCTACGATAAACAGGAGTTAGACCAGGTGATCTAATGGCTCCTTTGGACCTTGGAATCTATGTAACGCACAGGCCTCTGGTGCTTGATTGAGTGATGGCCTCATCTCCAAAAAGGTCTCTTGGCGCTGGAAAAGGTTCAGAAAAGGGCAACAGAAATGATGAGGGGTTTGGAACGGATCCCATGTGAAGAGAGATTAAAAAGACTGGGACTTTTCAGCTTCGAAATGAGGAGACGAAGGGGGGATAGGATAGAGGTCTATAAAATCATGACAGGTGTGGAGAAAGTGAATGAGGAAAAGTGATTGACTTGTTCCCATAACATAAGAACTAGGGGTCACCCAATGAAATGTATAGGTGGCAGGTTGAAAACAAACCAAAGGAAGTTTTTCTTCAAGCAGCGCACAGTCAACCCATGGAACTCCTTGCCAGAGGATGTTGTGAAGACCAGGACTTTAACAGGGTTCAAAAAAGAGCTAGATAGATTCATGGAGGTTAGGTCCATCAATGGCGATTAGCCAGGATGGGCAGGGGTGGTGTCCCCAGCTTCTGTGTGTCAGGGGCTGAGAATGGGCAACAGGGGAGGGATCACTGGATGGTTCCCTGTTCTGTTCACTCGTTCTGGGGCCTCCGGTATTGGCCACTGTTGGCAGACAGGACACTGGGCTGGATGGACCTTTGGTCTGACCCAGTCTGTCTGTTCTTATGTAAGGGAACCTCCTACATGATAGCAGTAGTAGGTCTCTTCTCCTGTGAGCTGAGCCAGTAGATGGCGACACCTCTCCCTCACTCTGTTTCACAGGCACAGGGCAGGTCAGTTTCATGTGCATGCGACTTTCTGTCCCAACACAGACTCCTCTGGCTCCAAGGGGCTGGGCCAGCTGATTCGGCAGCAGGTTGCTGGTGCTCTTCACCCCACGCTGAAGCCCAGCCCAGCCCTGCCTGGAGGGGGAATGAGCCCCACTCCCGTGTGATGTGCCAGCAGCAGGGACCAGACCCGCAGCCTCAGGATTGTAGCCCACAAGGCTGGAGCGCAGAGCCCCACTTTGGCTGGCTCGTCAGTCTCTGTGCACGGCCCAGGCCCCAGGGTGGAGCGTAGGCGGGTCATGGAGGCCGCATGCGCCACGGCAGAAGGGGAATGACCCTACAAAGCGCATCCCCCCCCGCCAGCTCCCTATCGAGCTGCGGCCCCTGACTCCAGTGGCCCCCTCGCCCCAGCAGAGCCCCGCAGAGGGGAAAGCAGCGACAGGTCTCCATGCACGGCCCCGCTGGGTTTTTCCCATCAGCTCCGGGGGCGTTCGGCATAAGTGCCGCACCCTCGTGCCCCAGGGATTCAAAACTCTTCTCTGGCATCTGAAAGGCCCAGGGCGATTCAGGGCACGGCCAGTCCAAGAGCGGGGAACCTAAGGCCTGGGGCCGGATCCAGGCCCTGAGGCTCAGGGAGCCTCCTCCGCAGCATTGGGGACCTTGCACCAGCATCACCCAGGCCCTGCCCCCCAAGCCCACTCAGACCCCCCAACCCCAGCCTGGTTCTGCACCCCCACCCGCCCAGACCCCCCCAACCCCCAGCCTGCTCCTGCACCCCTTCTGCCTAGACCCCTCATCCCCAGCCTGCTCCTGCACCCCCACCCGCCCAGACCCCCCAACCCCCAGCCCGGTTCTGCACCCCCACCCTCCCAGACCCCCCCCAACACCCAGCCTGCTCCTGCACTCCCACCCGCCCAGACCCGCCCCAACCCCCAGCCTGATCCTGCACCCCCACCCGCCCAGACCCCCCAACCTCCAGCCTGGTTCTGTACCCCAACCCGCCCAGACCCCCCCAACCCCCAGCCTGCTCCTGCACCCCCACCTGCTCAGACCCCCCTGACCCCCAGCCTGCTCCTGCACCCCCACCCGCCCAGACCCCCCCAACCCCCAGCCTGCTCCTGCACCCCCACCCGCCCAGAGCCCCTAACCCCCAGCCTGTTTCCCAGCAGCCCCCTCTCACACACTAAAAGTCTTATTTTTGTCCCCAACTCAGAGTCCATTGGGAGGGGCTCACCAAATCTGCTAGCCTGGGCCCCCCTACACTCCGGTATGCAAGGGGCATGTAGGGAGGGTCTTTCTGCTTCCCAGGCAAGGGCCACCTCCCCGAGGGTTACTATTATTTTTTGCTCTAACTTTTGTGCACCCCCCGACTGATATTTTTGTGGGTCAGCAGCCACAAAAGGTTCCCCGCCCCTGTTCTAATCCTTTCCATCGGGGTGCAGGCTAAATTTTGTTCTGTGCACTGAGGCACGTGGGGATGGGCACCACGAGTAGAAACACCTGCCTAGCCGAGGGGGCTCTGCTCACCCGCTGGGTGGCATTTGAACCCCCTGAGTGGCTGCCCAAGCGCCCAGGGACACTGGGGCAAAGCCTGGCCGGGGGGCTGGGGAAATGTGGGGCCCGCGCAGCCGGGGCTGGGTAGGTTATTCACTCCCGGGAAGCCTTTCCCCCATGCCCTTTTCCGGAGCCCGGCTTCACTTCTTGGCGGTGTCCAGGAGACCCCAGCTGCCCTGCTCTGCCAGCCTGGCCAGGGGCTGGATCAACGCACGGTGCGGTACGGGAAGCCAAGGAACCCCACTGCAAGCCCTGGATGGGAGGGGAGTCGCTCCCAGCCCTTCTGCCCGGGGGACGGTGCCCGGACGCAGTCCCGGATGCCCCCTGCTGGGTGCACTGTGCGCCCCTCCGTGCGCCCTGAGCGCAGCGCATCACCAAGCCAGTTGGGGAGGAGCCGGCCGCCTGAGCCCTCCTTTCTCGGGCTGCTCCCGGAGCAGCTGAGCTCGGGGGCGGAGAGCGGCCAACAAACAAGTCGCCTCTGGGAGGACGGAGGCGAGAGGCCCAGAGCCCCAGGTAAGGAGCCAGCCCGTCCCAGCGAGCCGGGGGCCGGGAAGTTCCCTGGCACCGTGCGCAGGACAGGGCTGAAGCCGGGGGGGCGCGTGGGGAGGCAGGGCGCAGCTGGGAGATGGGGCCCACCCACAGGTGCCCACAGCCCGGACTGACGCTGCTGCTCCGTGCCCGTATCCCGGCTCTCCCCCGCCCCCGGCTCTCCGCGCCCAGAAGGGCCTGGCCCTGGCGGGGGCCCCGGCGTCTAAGCCCCCTGGATCAGAGCCGTGGCTCCGCAGGGCATGGGAGAGAGCAGGCACGTGGGGCCGGCCGGGCTGCCTGGCATGGAGCTGGCGTGCCCCAGCGCCCAGGCGTCCCTGCCCTGGTAGTGTAACCTGCCAGGGAGGGTCCCCACGAGGGCTGCTGTTTGGTGACCAGGGGCTGGGTGTGATACTGACTTGGGTGGGGAGGAGATGGGCAGCCGCCCCCCCCCCCCGGGTGCGTGCTGGGCCCCAGGCCTGTGTGACGGGGTGGGGGGGGGGGGCTGGCTGGTCTCCCTCCTGGCATGGCCCCTATTTGCCTTGGCTTTGGGTGGGGCCCGGCTCCCAGAGAGAGAGGCCCAGGCCCTGGGAGTTGAGCAGTGAGGTCCCAGGAAATGCTGGCCCCAGGAGCTTGGAGTGGTTAATGCTGGGGGGAGCACATGAGATGTACCAGCCTGGCAGAGGGCAAGCACACGCTGGGCAAGCTCCCCATGTACAGCCCTGCTGGTGCCTCTCCCACCTGGCCTGTGGCCCTGCCAGCCCAGTGCTTGGCTCCTGCAGCCCTGCCGGTGCCCCTCCATCCCCACCCGCAACTCTGCCAGGCCACACTGGCTTTGCCCTCCCCTCCCCCCCCAGCTATGGGACTCCTGTGAGTTATTTAGCCCAAGCGTGCGTGGGGAGGAGTAAAAGGCCTGTGAGAAGGGGGGCGGGGCGTTCTGGTCTGGAGGAAGCTGCTTCTCTCCCCACGACAGAGGTTGGCACATCTGCCGCATGGGGAAGGAGCCGGGCCAACCCTCCCGGTGCTCATGTGGCTGTTCCCAGCCTCCCTTCCCGGGCTGTTCCCCCTCCCTCAGGCCAGCTGTGAGCGCTCCCCTCCTCCAAGGCATGCCCAGGGCTCCCCTTGCCCCCACGCCCGACACAGGCTTTAGGAGTGTCCTAGTGGTAGGCACCTATCTTTGGCCTCTCGTACTTCCTGGCTCCTTTCTCCTGCCCGTGCACCAGTGTAAACACACCGAGCGCCAGGGCGTCGCTCCCGTGGCGGCGAGCCGGGTAGCTCGCAGGCAGCTCGTTGCTGTGTTTGGCTCTGCAGCAGGCCCCCGATGCCACCAGCCTTGCTGAATGGCTGGAACAGGCCCACCGAAAACGTGACTCACTCCTTCCGTGTTTTCATTTTGCTAGCCTGGGTGTGTAACCGCTCCAGGGGCCCAGAGCTGGGATTTTTAGCTGCTTCCAACTTACCCCTCCATCCAGGGAGGCTTCTGTGCCGTAAAACCTGACAGTCAGGGATAATCAACAAGAATGAACACTTCTATGAACAGGAATTGGTTAGACTGCGGCAACGGCGTGCCGGGTAACTGACGGGACACTTGCAGCAGCTGGTTCCGCACTGCTTTTATGTCCCGACCCCCATCAGTCTTGTCCATTGTAAGGCAGTGTTCCCTCTAATCTTTTCCTTCCATGTGCTCATTTTTCCCCATATGTGTGCAGAATAAATTTTGTGCGCCCCAAGGCGTGTGCGAATGTGCACCACCACTCGGGGAAAAAAACCACCTAACTATGGGCAGTTTGTGAATCAACTGGGTGCCCCACTTACAGGGAACGCTGTTGTGAGGGAGGAGTAATAACCATCTCGAGGCAACGTACCCCCGCTAGCTCTGACGGAGCTGGAGATAGGAGCGTGACTATGACCGGCCGTGTGAGCTAGCTACGCCAAACTGGATCCCATCTGAAACCCTGCATGTGTACCTGGGCAGACAGCCCCTCCTGTCATGACTACACAGGCTGGCTTTAGTGCTCGAGCCCCCACGGAGCCGGCATGGGTATGTCTGTGTGAGCGGGAAATTACACCCCCAGCTCCAGTGTAGACCGATGCCTCGGGTCTGCCCAGCTCCTCCGATCTCCTGAGTTCAGCTGGGTCTGCAGCAGTCGGCCAGCTTTTATACGCACCTACCTGAGCCCCTGCTGATCAGTCTTAGCTGGGAGATTGGGGGGGGGGTGGTTCTCCCATTAAAGGGCCAGCCACTCTGTGACCACTTCAACGGGGGGAGCTTAAAAAGGCCTGTTCGGTTTTGGAAAGAGGCGACTAAGGGGAGAGATGATGGCAGTCTGTACAATCACGCCGGCTGTGGAGAAAGTGACTAGGGGAGGGTCATTCCCCTCTTCGTGTATCACAAGGACCAGGGGTCCCCCGATAGAAATGAATGGACAATGGGTTTTAAACAAATACTAAGAAGCATTTCACACCGCATGCAGTCAACCTGTGGAACTCCTTGCCAGGGGATGGTGTGGAGGCCCAAACTATAACTAGGTTAGGAAAAGGACGAGAGGCGTTCCTGGAAGACAGGCCCATTGGTGGATATGGGAGATGGTGGTCAGGGATGTTAATCCCCTGTTCTGCATGTCCCTATGCCTCTGAGTACCGGAAGCTGGAATTACAAGGCAAGGCTCACTGGATGATTCCCTGTTATGTTCATTCCCTCTGGGGCACCTGGCACCGGTCGCCGTCTGAAGCCAGGATCCTGGGCTAGATGGACCTTTGGCCAGACCTAGTCTGGCTGTTTGTATGTTCTTACGTTACTAGACATCACTATTAATAAATCACTTCTGTCCTGCCTTGCCAGGGTTTGAAAGCGCTTCACAGCTAGTCAGTGGGAGAGTTTATTAGAGAGACGAGGCAGTGGGCAATGTTCCCTCTAATCTTTTCCACCCACGTGCAGATTTTTTGCCACCCACGTGCAGAATAAAATTATGTGCACCGAGGTGTGTGTGAGTGTGCACCACCAGCAGAAACAAAAAATCCAAGTGTGGACACTCTGTGCCCAGCCGATTAGCAGTCAGAATTTCTCCTGAGTGGCCGCACAAGCGCCCAGTTTACAGGCAATACTGGCGGTGGAGCGGTATCTTTGTTAGACCAACTTCTGTTATATGATACCAGCTATGCTGTCCCCCACCTCGTGTCTCCAAGATCCTGCGACCGAGGGGATGTCAGCACCATGACAGGCAGCTGGGGAGAGTCTAGTCTATTAATAGTTATGATTCATTTGAACTCCAGGGGCGGGTTGGCTGCGTGACGCCAGGCTGCACACGGAGCGGCCGGGTGACTCCCGGAAAGTATTCTAATGCCTAATACACAGAGGGTGTGGGCTCCCTGGGGTGTGTGCCGAATAGGAGGGGTAAGAAGAATGATCCAGGCCTGGAAATACTTGGGTGTGACGAGCAATTGAAAAGTCCGGGGCTGTTGCTTTGGAAAGTAGAACCCCCATCTGACAGTGGCAGAGAAGGCAGCTGGGGGGGCCGCTGGCCCCTGTCTCGTAACACAAGAACCAGGGAGACGTGATGAAATTAAAAAGCGGCGAATTGGAAACCAATAGAAGGCAACGCTTTAAACCGTGGCGTGGAATTAGCCGGTGGAACTCTCTGCCACTGGAAGTTGTTGCAGCCAAGAGCTTTGGAAGCTTTGAAAAGGGATGGGAGCTGTATCCGGACGCACAAGCTCTCCAGTTATAATAATTAATGCCAGCGTAGAGTGTGGCGGGATATTAAACTTCCTGCCTCAGGGCTCGAGCCGACCTGTCACCGCTGGAGATCTGGATGGGCCTAATGTGCAGGGTCGATTATCCCACATTTGCTGCCGCTGGCTCTTGTGCCCCCTGGGCAGCATTGTTACCAGCCACTGAGTCAGAACCAGGGCTCCCTGTCAGTTGGGCGCTTGTGCGGCTGCGCAGGAGAAATTCTGATGCCGTCCAGCTGGTTAGCAGAGTGCCTACTGCTAGGGTTTGTGTTTCCGTGGTGGTGCACGTTCATACTGCCCTTGGTGCACATAACAATTTTATTCCACACGTGGATGGAAAAAATCTGGAGGTGAATGGGGAAGATTAGTGGGAGCCTTGGTCAGAGCCCGGGGTGAGATGGACCTAAGCTCTGACCCGGTCTGGCTGTTCCTAAGTTACTCCTGCGCACGAGCATTTTCAGGCTGGGCCCTGGCTTTAGGGTGCGGGGAACGTGAGCCAGTGAAACGCACAGATTGAAGCAGGCCCCCGCCGCTGGCTCCTGCTGCTGGGCAACTCGTGTTGCTGTGGGCAGCAGTGCAAAGTCCAGAGGGCTGGGGCGCTGCCTGAGAGTGGCTCTGCGCAGGCCGGGCTGGATTGGGCCTGGTGCCACCGGGCGTTGGGACTGGGCCGGGACGCTCGCCCACGCGGCGGGAGGGGCAGGGAGCGGGCCGGGCGCTGCCAGGGAGAAGCGGCAGGTGGGTGATGGGAGAGCAGAGGCGCCGTGGTCACGGGTGGGTGCCTGGGTGGTGTTGCATGGAGCGATGTCCGCTCAGGATCGGGCCTCTGTGTTACGTGGAACTGGGAGTTCCCGGGGCAGAGCCTGGAGTGTTCTACTCTGGCTCGGCTGTGAACGGGGCTGCTAGACTCGAGCCCCCCAGAATTAATCTGGCGAGGCCCCTTTAATAAATCAATCAATTAATTAATGAAACTGCCCTCGTGTGGAATCAGGATCGTCGCCCCCCTGCCAGGACAGGGAAACTGAGGCAGGGAGGTGGGGGGGGCTTGCCAAAAGAGGCTCCTCCTTCAGAAGCATGGGGGGGAAGGGTGAGTGTCCGGAGGGAGGGCGGGCAGGGGCAGGATGCCCTGGCACTGGGGCGTGACTGTGCTGAACACACTCGGAGAGCTGCCTTTGGGGGGGGTGTGGGTAGGTCTTGCGCTTGGGAGCTGGTGCCCCTCCTTCCCATGGCTGTTCTTTCCCCACCACCCAAACAGGAGGGTCCTCAGGCAGAGGGGCCGTGGGCCGTGCTCTCCCCACACAGGGCATTTTGTGGCTTCTCCTGCCACCTGATGTCCCCTCCCCATTTCCTTCCGGCATCACCGCAGCCTTGCCTGGGCCCTGGAACCCGCCGCCTTGGCCCACGTGCTGGCTGGTGGCCAGGCCGGGTGCCCGCTCTGGGCAGACTCTCCTGGCTGCTGTGGGGCTTGGAGCAGAGCCTGGGAGAGCCGCTAGCTGGCAGCTGCAGTGGCCCTGGGGGCGGACTCTCAGGAATGCCCGGGCATCGGCCGTTGCGTTGGTATCCCCGTGGGCTGCCTCCCCCTGGCTGCCCGCTGGGTAGGGCCGGGCCTGGGTTGCTGGCCTCACCCACCAGCGCCTGGCGCACCTTGTCCTGGGGAAGGGTTAACCCTGGCCCAATCTGCTGTGGGGCAGGAAGCCGTGGGGGGCCGTGGATGCCCCACACCTGTGCCCAGTGGGTGGGGAGCAGCTTTACACCTCGCTGAGCCCGGGTGGCCGATCTGCCCGTGTCGGGTCCGCACAGAACCACCCTGGGGTTTTGGCTTGTATGTTTCAGGGCGGCTGGTCCCTTGTCCCCATCCCCACCACTCGCGGAGCATCAGGTCCAGGGACGCGCCGTGCCCGGTGGCTCAGTGTCATGGCCGGTTCCCCGTACGGGTCACTCTGGTTGGGGTGCCTGCTGTACTGGGGGGCAGCGTGTCCCCCTCCTGACTCAGCAGCAGCTGGGCAAGTGTCCCCCCCCCCCCCCGCCCCCCAGTCCCAGGGGCTGCATGCTTTGGAATTACCTCCCCTTTGGGGACACGAGCTCTGCCTGCAGGGCCCATTCAGCCCTTGGCCTGCAGCAGCCAGGCAGGGCCGACAGGGCCAGGACGTTTTGTGGTGGGCGCGCCCGGCAGCTGAGACCGCCCCCAACTCCTGCCATGCAGGGGCACCTAGTTCGGCCTGAGTCCACCCAGAGGCTGTCAGTGAGAGCCACAGCTGCTCCCAAATCCAGAGCCTCCAAAGTGTCTTGGTACCTGGTCTCAGAGTCAGCAGGAGTCTGCTGCCTCTGGGGGTCCAGGCTGGGCCTCCGTGGGAGGGGGAAGCTGGCTCGGAGGGGAGCAGGCAGTGGCGTGGCTTGGCCAGGGATCAGCCCCTCACCGGTTAGAAGGAGCTCAGCGTAGACCGAGTGCAGCTGGGGCAGGAGCTGCCAGCTAAGAACCAGGGTGCAGATGGAGCGTTGGGTGCCCCCAGCTGGGAACTCTCTCCCTGGGATGCTGCCCAGCACCTCCCAGGACCCAGCTCCTGAGAGCGGGGTGTTTCTTGCCCAGCGGGTTCTCTCCCGCCCAGCTGCCCGTCCTGCTGGATCAGAGCAGGTCACAGAATCAGAGAATCACAAAACCCTGGAACAGGAAGGGACCTTGCGAGGTCAAGTCCAGTCCTCTGCCCTCATGGCAGGACCCAGCACTGTCTAGATCAGAGGTTTCCAAACTTTTTGGCATCACGCCCCCTTTTTGATTTCTGAAAAACCCTCACACCCCCTCCCCGCAAATAGCAGCAAAACTTGTTGAGCCAAAAAAAAAAAGGAAAAAAGGAACTGAACAGGGCAGCAAAACTTGATGGGGGGGGGGGAGGCTGAGTCGCCTCGCGCCTCCCTGGAATTTCTTCATGCCCCCCCAGTTTGGGAACCCATGGTCTAGATCATCGCTGACACGTGTCTGTCCAAATTGCTCTTACATATCTCCAGTGATGGAGATTCCACAACCTCCCCAGGCAACTTAGTCCAGTGTTTAACTACCCAGACAGGCAGGAAGTTTTTCCTAATGTCTAACTTAAACTTCTCTTGCTGCAATTTCAGCCCATTGCTTCTTGTCCTGTCCTCAGAGGCCAAGCAGAACAATTTTTCTCCCTCCTCCTTGTAACACCCTTTAGGTACTTGAAAGCTGCTCTCATGTCCCCTCTCAGTCTGCTCTTTTCTAAACTAAACAAGCCCAGTTCCTTTAGTCTTCCCTCCTAGCTCATGTTTTCTAGACTTTTAATCATTTGTGTTGCTCTTCTCTGGACCTTTTCCTATTTCTCCACATCTTTCCTGAAACGCGGTGCCCAGAACTGGACACAAGACTCCAGCTGAGGCCTGATCAGAGCAGCGGAAGAATGACTTCTCGTGTCTTGCTCACAACACTCCTGTTCATGCAGCCCAGAGTCATGTTTGCTTAAGAACATAAGAACGGCCAGACTGGGTCAGACCAAAGGTCCATCCAGCCCAGTGGCCAATGCCAGGTGCCCCAGAGGGAGGGAACAGAACAGGGAATCATCACGTGATCCCCCTCCTGTCACCTATTTCCAGACACACACAGGCCAGGGACACCATTCCTACCCATCCTGGCTAATAGCCATTGATGGACGTAACCTCCAGGAATCTATCCAGCTCTTTTTTGAATCCTAGTCTTCACACCATCCTCTGGCGAGGAGTTCCACAGGTTGACTGTGCGTTGCATGAAGAAAACCTTCCTTTGGTTTGTTTGAAACCTGCTGCCCGTTAATTTCATTGAGTGCCCCCTAGTTCTTATATTGCTTTTTTTGCAACAGTGTCTCACTGTTGACTCCTATTTAGCTCGTGGTTTGTTGGGGACCCCCTTGTTTCCACCTTGGGGATCCCCCCATTACTCCAGGTGGCCTTGGGATGGGGTGTAACTATTAACCTGTTGGGTGCTGGCGTCTTCCCCACCGCCGGCTGGATGGCAGTGAAGGCAAATCCGCTGCAAAGCAACCTGGCAGCTTTGCCAGGGAAATTAACGGGCACCCAGGCCAGGGCAAGGCCGGTGGTTTCCTGCCCGGCAGACCCAGCTGGGACTGGCTACAGAGATATGCCTGCCCCTCAGTTCCCCATGCGCCTGGGAGACAGGCCTCCCAGGGTTCAGTCGCCGGCAGGGCTGCTCCGGTTCGGCCTTGTGTTCTCAGTGCTGCGCAGTGACTCTGGGGACCCAGGAACTGCTGAGTCATCTCGCCGGCTTGTGTTAGAGCTCCAGGCCGGCCCAGGAGGGAAATCCTGAGCCTGGAGCAGGGAAGGAGCGGCACAGGGAGCAGTGACAGGGCTGCGGGCGTGGAGGGCGGCGCCCCTTCGGTGTGGGGAGCCCGCTCGGGGGGCATGTCGTGTTGTGGGGCGCAGAAGCTGGCAGAGCCAGCCAGAGCTGCCATGAGCGTGTGGCCGGCTCTGGTGGTTGGTGCAGAGATGCTGATCTGGGACCTCACTGCTCCTCGGCTGTCCCCTGAGCCTGCTGCCTGGCACTTAGCTGGGGGCCCCAGGCTGGGCCGGAAGCTGCTCTGCAGCCACAGCAGAGACGCTGGTGCTCAGGCCTGCAGCCTTCCCCAGCCTGGAGGGTTTCACCCTGGCTCGGGCTCCCCAGGGCCCTGCCACACCTAGCTGTGGCTCTTTTTTGAACCCTGTTAAAGTCCTGGTCTTCACAACATCCTCTGGCAAGGAGTTCCACAGGTTAACTGTGTGTTGTGTGAAGCAATACTTCCTCTTCTGGGCAGGAACAGGCGGGGGATACCAGACACCCCGGGGAGAACAGCGACGTCTGCTGGGGCACGTGGTGGCAGAGGAGCCTGGGGGATCTGCGAGGAGAGAGGCCGGCAGGAAAATGAGAGGGGGACAAAGAGAGCAAGGGAGCAGGGCAGAGGAGGTTCGATCAGGGGGCAGGCAGAGGAGCGTGCAGGGGCCTGAGGGGTGTCAGGAACCCGGCCAGGAACCAGTTGCCTAGTGGCTAATGCTGTCCCAAGGGGCTGTGGCCGGGCTGGGTGGGGGAAGAGTCCAGGGGGCGGGAGGCTGGGGAGATGATCAGGCAAAACTGAGCTGGAAGAGGAGGAGGTGGGGGAATCTGTCTCCACCAACCCCCCACTGATTGCTGTCCCAGGGGTGCTGCTCCATGTCCCCTGCAGCCCTCCGCTCGGGCTTGGGGGTGGTTGCTCCCGCACGGTCCATGGGGCCCCTGGGGGCTCGTGGGCCAGGAATGGCGGTGGCTGGGAGTGTGTCTTGTGGCGCATGAGCCAGGAGAGGGGGCGGAGAGGCACCGGGAGGCACGTTGGGAGCTGCCTTCCTGGAAGCCTCTCTCAGTGAGCCGAGCCAGGACTAGAAGTGCCCGGGCAGGGGAGGGGCCCGGGCCTGCAGCCCAGGCCGGCTGCCAGGGGCCTGGAGGGAGGTGTGGCTGGAGTCATCCAATCGTGGCACACGGGGAGCTGGGAAGAGGCCCGGGTTCCCCAGGGGTGCCAGGCCTGCAGGGCTGGCACTTCTGGCACCGGATCAGCCGGGCTGGGCTGGTTACGCCCCAGTTTGGCAACCTGGACGCAGCGTCGGGCCCTGCCATGGTGGTTCTGCAGCTGCACCGCCCAGCCGCCGGCCCGGGCGGGGGGACACCCCCATGAGCAGCCCAGGGCAGGGAGGCAAAGCGCCCCCTTGGGCCCACCCGGAGGGGGGAGGGCAGACGCCTCTCTTCCTCCGGCCCGGCAGGAGGCTGGGTCCCGAGGGGCAGGCTGCCGGGCCGGCTCTCGGTGGCAGAAAGTGACGTGCCTGGGGACCTTTGACCCGAAAAACAGAGCCCCCCCGGGAGACATTTCCAGGTTGGTGGGAGGCGGCGCCGCGAACTGGCGCTCAGCGGCTACGCTCAGCCTGGGATGCCTACGTACGGAGGTGCCCCTCGCCCAGCGAGCCCAGCTCATCAGGGATCCTCCGCGCTCTGCAGCTGGGCGCTCTGCAGCCGGGCCCCCTGCTCCACCAGGCTCAGCCCCGCCTGTTAACCAGCCCCCGGCCCTCCCGGGGTCTGTGTGTCACAAGCTGGCTCCTTGCCAGGGGGGGTTGCAGCTGTTCCTCTTGCTCTGATCAGCCCCCCCCCCATGCGGTGGGGCCGGCATCTTCCCCTTTCAGCTCTGCAGTTGTTCCGCCTGCCAGGGCCTTACCGCCCGGGTCTTGCTTTGGCCCCGAGAACAGCAAGGCCAGACCAGAGCCTGTGATGTAACTGGGGCAGAAGCAGCGCTGCTTAGTGGCTACATCCGAGCAGGTCTCAGGTCTGGGACGGCTCCCACCTCTGCTACCGGCTCCCATCCTGCACCGGATTGTTCTTGAGAGCACGTTGCTTTGTTCAGACGCCCTGTAAACACCCCTGGCCGGGGGCTCCCGCCCTGCCCTCTGGGAGCTGGCTCTTCCCCAGCCTGATTTCCCACCCTGATTGCATTCTCCGCGCCCTGGTCCCGTGGTCCGCTGTAGACACAGTGGGACCACATCTCCCCACGCAGCCCCACCCAGCTCGGCCAGACCTCCAGCGCGACATGGGGCCAGGCCTTTGCTCACGGGGTGGAACTCCCCTGGGGACCCGGCCCCAGAGGGCAGACTAAGGGCGAGAGGTGGGGCCTGCCACCCATGGGTGGCCTGCGCCTGACCCTGCAGAGGGGGAAGTTGAGAAGCCGGCAGCCAGGCTGGGAGATGAGCCCTGTTGTGTGTTCATTCCTGCAGGATGGGCTGGACCTGCCCATTCTGAGTGGTCCCGGGAGCCCCTCGCTTCCTGCAACTCCTGCCCTGTGACCGATCCTCCTTCCTGCCGGACTGGGCAGCGGCCCATGGACCCACCGCTCACCCCCTTGGTCTGCTGGGATGCTCTTCGGTTCCTTTCCCCCATGACTCACCCGGGCCAGTTCCACGTTCCTGGGCTGCCTGGCGCTCCACCCCTCGGTTATCCCAGCACCGGGCTGCAAAGCCACGGTGCCACGTGCTGACAGCAGCACCGGGGAAATTCTTTTGTCCGAGGCATGAGGGTGGCAGCCTAGGGCGGGTCATCCCCGCCCTCCAGCTCCCAGACGCCAGGATTTCCAGGTCACCCGCTGGGCAGTTTATTTTTGGCAGCGCAGTCGGACGCTGCCGAGGTCAGGCGGAGAGGGCAGCTCCTACCAACGCCCTGACCCCGTGGGAGACGCTCTCCACCTCGGGGCCGGGCGGCTTGGGATCTGAAAGCCTTTCCAGGCTGGCGTTTGGTTCCTGTCCAGATCCTCCGAGGAGAGACCCACCCAGCCCGGCTTGTAGCCCGGCCCTGGCAGGGTTGGGCTGCGCACAGAGCAGGCCGAGTGATTCCCAGGGGCCAAAAAAGTGAAACTGACCAGCCCGGCCCATGGGATCTGCTGCTCTGCTGGGCCCTGGAGTCCTGTGGCGTGAAATGAGCGTCCATGGCGGCGTGTGCCAGGGCGGCGCCTGAGCAAACGCACAATGAGCGCGCCCGGAAGAGCTCTGCCTAGGGAATGGCGAGGTACTGACGTGGCCCGTTCGCTGCCACATCGGGGCCCCTCTCGGGCCCCCTGGCAGCATCTGTCTGCAGATGGAGGAGCCACGGGAGAGAACCACGGCTGCACCGTAGGCCTCTCGGGGAACAGCTGCAGCAGCAGGGTACGGCTTGCCCTGGCAGAACCGGGACGCTTGTACCTGGGTGCTCCCAGAAGGGCGTGTCCCGCGTTGGTGTCTACTAGGTCTCAGAGCACTAGAACTGGACGGGACCTTGAGAGGGCATCAGGTCCTGTCCCCTGCCCTCACGGCAGGACCAAGTGCCATCTAGAGCATCCCTGCCAGGTGTCTGTCCAACCTGCTCTTCAATATCCCCAGTGTTGGAGCTTCCACACCCCCCCAGGCAATTTATTCCAGTGTTTCATCACCCTGACAGGCAGGAAGTTTTTCCTAATGTCCAACCTAAACCTCCCTTGCTGCAGTTTCAGCCCATTGCTTCTTGTCCTAGCACTGGGGTCTCCAGCCTTTTTAAGCAGATCACTTTTTGAATGTAAGTGCAATCCAGGATCTACCTCACACCCAAATACCCTGGCCCCGCCTCCTTCGTGCCCCTTCTCCGAGGCCCCGCCCCTGCTCACTCCGTCCTCCCTCCGCCAGCCCCCCTCGCTTTCACCAGGCAGGGGCAGTGGGTTGGGGCGCAGGCTCTGGTCTTGGGTTAAGGGATCTGGAGTGCGAGAGGGGCTCTGAGCTGAGCCTGGGGCAGGCTGTTGGGGTGCCAGAGGGGGTTCTAGGTGCAGGCACTGGGAGGGTGTTTGGATGTAGGGGTGCTCAGGGCTGGGGCACAGGCTTGGGGTGCAGGAGGGGTTCATGACTGGGGTAGGAGTTCGGGATGTGGGCTCCAGCTGGGCCCTGCTGGCCTCAGGTGGCTCTGGGGTGGTGGTGCAGGGGGGTTAAGGCAGGCTCACCCCTGGCCTGGCCCTGCACCGCTCCCTAACGCAGCCAGCAAACTCCCTCCAAGTCCTGTTGTGGGAGAGAGAATACAGAGTGGGAGAGGGGGCACCCTGACATCAGCACCCCCCTCCCTCCCCTGCCCTGCACAGCAACCAAGAGGCTCCGGGGGGGGGGGGGAGAGGGGCACAGCTCCAAGGCAAAGGGCAGGAGATGCGCAGCCGTGGGGGGAGGGGCAGCTGAAGTCCCAGCACTTGAGAGCCTCTTGGCCAAACCCGTCAGGATCAGATGTCACAGGCGCCAAGATCCGCCGGTAGATCCGGCTCGACTGGCTGGTGATCCCTGGCCGAGCATCAGAGGCCAAGGAGAACAATCTGTCTGTCTGTCTCTCCTCCTTGTGGCACCCTTTTAGGTACCTGAAAACTGCTCTCCTGGCCCCTCCCAGCCTGCTCCTTTCCCGACGGAGCAAGCCCAGTTCCTCCAGCCTTCCCGCTTCCGTCCCTGGGCACGAGCTGACCCCCGACAGCCTGCCAGCCCTCGTGCCGCCAAGCTTGGCTGAGCCGCGTGGGGGGCCCTCTGGCTGCTTGTTGCCCCTTTCAGGGGCCTTCCCACAAGCCTCTGCAGCCCCAAGATGTCCAGCAGGTTGACACCCCCTTCCAGTCCTGTGTGGTTAGCCGTCCCACCCCTCTAACCCAGCCTCTGCCTCAGGAGCCCATGTGGGGCGGATTAGATTGCGTTGGCTCGCACCCTGCTGGGGCAGCCAACTCCCCCGGTCTCTGTGTCAAAGGCAGCTCCTCTGAGCCGTGATGATTCACGGGGCGTAACAACAGCCCAGCCGGGTGTGTCAGTCAGCATGTCCCTCTGGCGGCCCGAATCCAAGCTGCAGCCTGTGTCATAGACCCCATACTGCACAGGGCAAAGGGGGATTCTCCTTTGCTGCTGTTGGAAAGACTTCCGCTTCTCTAGCTGGAAGGGCCTTGTCCTGGCCCTGCTGCTGGGAATTTCCGAGCGAGTCCTGGGGGAATTTGGAGCCCTAGTAAAATTGCTGAGTTCCCCCAGGACTGCAGAGTGGATGTTGTTAGGTGGTTCTGAATTGGCTCCAGTAGTTCCCTGTCTCCGTGTGCCTCATGGTAGAGGCTCAGTAGTGAGTCTCAAGCATCAACCCCACCCACATGGCAGGGAGGTATCTATTATCCCCCACGTGCTAGGGGGGAAACTGAGGCATGGCGCGCATCAGCAACTTGTGTGAGATCAGGCCTCACGTCTGTCGCTGAGCTGTGCTTAGAACCACCTGAGGCGTGGACACAAGGTCTCCTGTTCTAACCACTAGGCTGACCTGCCTCCAGGAGCCGCCCAGGGAACCCACGGCCCAGGCTGGAGTCCCGGTGTTTTAACCACGACCTCGTCTCCCCGGTTCCTACCAGAGTTCTAATCTGAGCACTTCGGACAGAAACACTCGCCAGGGGGGATGCGAGAGGCCCATGTCCTTAATTTCCGTAGAAATGAAAAGCTGAGACTTCCGTGGACTGTATGAAAAGGAAACTGCACCCCATCCCCCTGCCCAAGCGCCTTCCCTTCTGGAGATGATGACCAGGAGAATCCTGAGAGCTGGCACAGCAACATCTCCAAGCGCTTTGCAAAGGGTCATCCTCCCCCCTGCACAGATGGGGAAACTGAGGGAGGCGACTGGGGGTCGCAGGTCCCCCCCAGCAGGCCAGTGACCGAGCAGGGAATAGAACCCGGGACTTTGGTGGAGGACCCAAACGAGGCTTTGTAAGAAGGAGGCCCTATTTAAAAATCAAGTCGCCCTCCTGCAGCTCTGGACCCCAGGGAGCCTAAGGTGTTTGCAGATGTTCAGTACATGGGGCGCCCGCTCCAGCCCTAATGCCTGCTGCGCTTGGATGAGTTCGTCTAGACACTGTGCCCCAGTCCTCAGGCGCGGGAGCGGCGGAGTTGTTGGGCTCAGGCCAGTGTAAATGGGATGTAAGGGGGCTCAGGTCAGGCCTCTGGCCCCGAGGACACGCTCAGAGCCGAGGGATGGGTCGGTGTTTAGGCGTGTCTCCTGCTCCGGCAGCCAGGGGTGTGCCACGCTGCAGCGGGGAGACGCCCCGCACGCAGAGGAAGGAGCTGCCGGATTAACGCCATGCCTGCCCTGCGCCGGGTTGACTGAAAGGACGCTCCTGGGAACAGCGAACCTGGCACGCCTGTGAGAGCGAGACAGGATGCGTGGCGTAAACGGTAGTGTAGACAAGTCCTTGCCGCGTCAGATTCCTGCACGTCCCCTCTTGCTCCTTGCCTCCCAGTGCCGGTCTCCGGGTGGCAGTAGCTAAGTCACACCCAGCCAGAGCTGGGCCAAGAACCCTGCTCTTTTGCTTGGAAACCTTCCCCTCCGCTGCTTGAGCTAAAGGTGAGCCGCTGATCCCATGTCCCCTCCCCTCCGCCGGCCCTGCCACTAGTGCGCCCTGTCGTCACGCACCTCACAGCTTGTGCGTTCCGCACGCAGGCTGCGCTCCCTTGCATCTCCGTCCCCTGCTCTGCCTCCACTCAGGCTGTGCCCCGGGCGTGTCGGTTCCTGCCTGTCTGCTGCGTGCGCCCCATAATCCCCATTTCCTCACCGTAGCCTTGTGAGCATGACACGAGAAGTCATTCTTCCACTCTGCTCTGCGCTGATTAGGCCTCAGTTGGAGTGTTGTGCCCAGTTCTGGGCACTACAGTTCAGGAAAGATGTGGAGAAATTGGAGAGGGTCCAGAGAAGAGCAACACAAATGATGAAAGGTCTAAAGAACACGAGCTAGGAGGGAAGGCTGAAAGAATTGGGCTTGTTTACTTTAGAAAAGAGAAGACTCAGAGGGGACATGATAGCAGCTGTCCTGTACCTAAAAGTGTGTTACAAAGAGGAGGGAGAAAAATGGTTCTCCTTGGCCTCTGAGGACAGGACAAGAAGCAATGGGCTTAAACTGCAGCAAGGGAGGTTGAGGTTGGACAAAACTTCCTACCTGTCAGAGGGGTTAAACACCGGACTAAATAGCCCAGGGAGGTTATGGAGTCTCCATCCCTGGAGATATTGAAGAGCAGGTTGGACAGACACCTGCCAGGGATGGTCTATGGTGCATGGCCCTGCCAGGAGGGCAGGGGGCTGGATTTGATGCCCTCTTGAGGTCCCTGCCAGTCCTAGTGTTCTATTAGTCAATGATTAGCTTCGTCTCCTTCCCTTCTCTGGGGCAGGGACCGCGCCAATTTCTTCTATGGTGCTACCGCCTCAGGGCGTGCTCCCAGCTCCTCTGAAGTCAGCCGGAGTTTTGCAATTGAGGTGGAGGCTGGATTTTCACCCCCGGCCACAAATGCATCTGGGATCCCTGCCCTGCATTGCTTTGCTCACCGGTGCCCTCGCTCCTTGTAGGTGCCAGCGGGCACTGGGTGGGCTCTGGCTGCATTGGCACGAGAGCACAGCAGGGGAGCGCACCCCCTCCAGCCCTGGGTGGCTTGGGGTAAGGAGCAGAGCGAGTGTCCACGTGCTGTGGACACGCCCTGGGACGCTGCCTGCACACAGCCCTTGTGCCAGATCAAGGAGCCCTGTTGGACAGCTGATGAGGGCAGAGCCGCCAGCTGGATCATCCCAATCCCCGACAGCACAGAAGGGGGCGTGTCCCCGGCCCCTCGTTGTTACTAAGCTCTCCCTGGAGGATCCAACGCTGGGTTGTCCAATGACAATTCATGTCCCTGGGAGCCAGGGTTGCTGTGCGGGTGTCTGATGCCCGGACTGTTGTGGGGTGGTATCTGAGTCCCTCTTTCCATCCAGGTTCCACATACAGAGGGTTCCACGTGCAAAGGGTAACGATAATGGTTCCACGTACAAAGGGTAACGAGAACAGTTCCACATACAGAGGGTTCCACGTACAGAGGGTAACGAGAACAGTTCCACATACAGAGGGTTCCACGTACAGAGGGTAACGAGAACGGTTCCACATACAGAGGGTTCCACGTACAGAGGGTAACGAGAACGGTTCCACATACAGAGGGTTCCACGTACAGAGGGTAACGAGAACGGTTCCACGTACAGAGGGTTCCACGTACAGAGGGTAACGAGAACGGTTCCACGTACAGAGGGTAACGAGAACGGTTCCACATACAGCGGGTTCCACGTACAGAGGGTAACGAGAACGGTTCCACATACAGCGGGTTCCACGTACAGAGGGTAACGAGAACGGTTCCACATACAGCGGGTTCCACGTACAAAGGGTAACGAGAACGGTTCCATGTACAGAGGGTTCCACGTACAGAGAGTAACGAGAACGGTTCCACATACAGAGGGTTCCACGTACAGAGGGTAACGAGAACGGTTCCACGTACAGAGGGTTCCACGTACAGAGGGTAACGAGAACGGTTCCACATACAGAGGGTTCCACGTACAGAGGGAAACGAGAACGGTTCCACGTACAGAGGGTTCCACGTACAGAGGGTAACGAGAACGGTTCCACGTACAGAGGGTTCCACGTACAGAGGGTAACGAGAACGGTTCCACGTACAAAGGGTTCCACGTACAAAGGGTAACGAGAACGGTTCCATGTACAGAGGGTTCCGCGTACAAAGGGTAACGAGAACGGTTCCACATACAGCGGGTTCCGCGTACAGAGGGTAACGAGAACGGTTCCACGTACAAAGGGTTCCACATACAGAGGGTAACGAGAACGGTTCCACGTACAGAGGGTTCCATGTACAAAGGGTAACGAGAACGGTTCCACGTACAGAGGGTTCCGCGTACAAAGGGTAACGATGCGAAAAGGTGTTATCATGTTACAGTCCTGAGCTGCAAGGGGTGCTGATATCTCTCCGCACCCCTGTATCGGGGCTGCAGCCACATGCTGGCTTGACTTGGCCTTCTCCGTGGAGTGACCCCTCCCCTCTGAACCGAAGTGCGATGAAATGTACGCAGAGCCATCGCATGGACTCTGGGCTGGTGGAATGCCCCCTTCATGCGGTAGAATGATTTCCCCGCTGCCCGGCAGGGCTGAAATGTTCCAGCCTGGATTCCAGCGTAGGGCATTGCCCCACCCCGCTCTTGTATGAACTCTGGCCCGACTCCCGGGCTTTTAATGACAGCTGGAGTGTTGAAAATGCTGCCTCTGTTGCCGGGCGCCCGTGTCTGGCTGTGCTGAGGCAGGTTTAGAGCTGCGGGCGCCATGAAGCCAGTGGTCGGGAGTTGGGGCCGTCCGGACCACGGGGTGTGACTTGGCTCGTGGGCTGTGATGTCCTAGAATGGCTGCCCTAGCCCGGCGGGCAGAGATCCCTTGATTTGAGGGGTGGGGGCAAGCGAGTCGCTCCCTGGGGCGAGAGGAAGGAGGTGACCGCTGGCATTTTAAACCCGCCCAACCCAGCGTTGAAGACTCTTTGGCAAAGGGTCCATGAGTGGCACAGGGACCCTAATGGCAGATTTCTCCTCCCTCTGTCTGCAGGTGCTTGAGAGAGCTAGTCAGAGCCTTTTGGAGGCGCCATGTCGTACCCCAGCGCTCCCCCTCCCTACGATGACAAGAACCCCCTCTACCCCCCGCAGCCCAGAGCCTACCCCGGTGGCTACCCGCAGCCCGGAGCCTACCCCGGCGGCTACCCGCAGCCTGCACCCTATACCGGGGGCTACCCACAGCCAGGAGGATATGGACATGCAGGGGGCTATCCCCACCTTGCTGGCCCAGTGCCCCCCATGCCGACAATCCCGATGCACTTGGGTAAGCTGGGCATTCACTAGAGGGTGTTTCTTACGGGGGCGCTGCGCAGAAACACGCTGAGCCTAGAGGGCTGCACACAGTAAACCCAGGGCCATCAGCCTGCTGAAACAGACGAGGGTCCACCCTGGATCCGGGGCCCTTGGTAGTGGGGCAGGTGGCCCCAGGGAGCGGGGCAAAGAGCGTAACAAGGGGCTGGATTCTGCTTCTAGGGGGCGGGGCCAGATGGGCCATCAGGGTGGCAGAGCCCAAGAATTTCCCTGGCCCCCGGGGACAGGCGGGCTCCGATCTGTCACTCCCCCAGACTGGAGAGAGAGCAGCCATCGGGTAAGAGGCTACATCTTCCAGTCCCCAGACAACCCATCATGCCAAAGCTGGGCACCAGCCGGGCCCGACAGCCCATCGCCGTGGGATCTGGTCCCCTCCACCTGCAGAGCTGGCGAGAGCAAGGGGCAGCGTCTGCAACTGCAGGGAATTGGGGAAACACCCCCACGCTGCTGGGGGACAGTCCAGAGGATGGTGGCCTCTGTGCGGAGAGCTATCTGTCCCATCTCCCGCCTGAGGCTCGGTCCCACCGAGCTGTGCCCTGCTGTGCTGGGGGGAGCTGTGACTGGCCCTCCAACAGGGCTGCGCAGAATCACTCTCGGCCGGAAGGAGGTGGCCTCTGATGGGGGAGGGGGGGATGCAGCGGGTTTGCGGGGCTTTTACCAGTGAAAGAGCCTCACACAGGAAAGTCCTGCTTACCCACTAGTTATTAACAGCCCCAGGCCGGGATGCCCACGCCCAGCATACGGTGCTCACCAAGCTTCCCCCTAATTGGGTCCATCCACGTGCGGAATAAAATTGTTCTGTGCACCAAGGTCTGTGACTGTGCACCACCAGCAGAAACCAAAAAACCTAGCGGTGGATGCTCTTCTGATCAGCTGGGCGGCATCAGAATTTCTCCTGAGCGGCTGCTCCCCACACCCAGTAAGACGTGGCCTTTTCTTGCTGGCAAGGCAGGGTCAGGTCCATCTGGGGAACTTCCTTTGGGCCCCAGTTTATATAGTGAAGCTTGAGTCCTGCTTGGCTCTACCTTAACCAGTCCTTGTCCTGAAGTGCTACCAACCAACCCTCACCTACTGCAACAGGCTCACCTAAGCAGTCCCTCACTTGATGTACACCGAGCGAATGTCATTATACCGCAGGCGGAGACAATGGAAGAACCAGAGAACAGGAAAGCAGGGAGCCTGGTCCCAGAGCAGTAAAGGAAGGAGGGTTTTGCAGCTGCTTTCAGCCTGGTTATAGGCCTCCCAATATGGCTCCAGAAGATGGCCGTGTGCTTACAGCGCCGGATGTGCCCTCGGCCTCGCCCTGCCGGGTACCAGCCCAGTGTCTCCTGTCTGGGCCTAGCCCTCGGCCACGGCGTCAGCGGGACCCTGGCTGGAGCCGGGGGGCTGTCAGGGCGGGACGTCCCGTGGGGCAGCCCTCGGCCGGGGAGGGACTGGATGCTCAGGCATGGCAGCCCCTGGACATGATCCCCATCAGCTGGGCCCAGGAGAGGTGATGGCACCCCCCCCCCAGCTGTGCCAGTGTTCGGGTGCTAACCTCCCCTGTTTTGTGTCCCCCCCCCCCCCCCAAGGGGACAGCTATGGCAACGGTGACTCAGGGGAGGAGAACGGGCTGAGAGCAGGCACCTGGGATGACAAGGGAGTGCGACACGCCTTCATCCGCAAGGTAAGGCCCCAGGGGCCCGGGCTGCAGAGTGGGGAGGCCTGGTGGGGGAGGGGTGCCCCCGACTCCAGCCCTGGGGCATTGGCAGCAGTGGAGGGCGCGCCTGGCACCTGGGTGCAGTACAGGTCTGGGGGGGCCAGCGGCGTCATGCTCCTGTGGCCATCTGCCCCCCCCCCCAGTGCTGACAGGAGCTGGGGGCTCGGCCCTGGCCTGGGAGGGCGTTGGGGCTGGTGTGGCCTGGGCTATGGGGACCCTCCCCGTGGTCTCTGGGCAAGTAAGACACCTGGAGCTCCTGCCTCGGTGGCAGCCCCCAGTGGGGTCAGTGGCAGGGGTAGCTCCCCTGTGCCCCACGTGGTCCCTGGCACTTGGCTGGCGCTGGGGCCTGGCAGGGGCTGGGGCTGCGTCCAGCAGCAGCGAGAGCCAGCGGCTCCCTCCCGCCTGGCGCGGGGCAGCGGGGGGCGGTGACGTCGGGGGACGGCCCAGCCGTGTCTTTGCAGGGGGCAGGGCCGGTGCCCGCGGGTGACCCTGTCTCTGTGTGTCTGTCTCTTCCAGGTCTACACCATCATCTCCGTGCAGCTGCTGGTGACCGTGGGCATCATTGCCGTGTTCACCTTCGTGTGAGTCCCGCCTCCCCGCGCCCGGCCCTGGCTGCCTCCCCGCGGCTCTTCCGTCTGTCCCCGGCCCTGCCCCTGCTGAGGGGAGGGGCCTGAGCCGCGCCGGGGGCTGGAGGAGCCGGGTGCCGTCTCACGAGGGGGGGGCCCACCCCAGGGCTGCTGCCAGCCGGGCGGGGTGCAGGCCCGCGGGGCGGGACGGGGGGACGCTGCCCTGCACTGGCAGGAGGCTGGAGGGGTCCTGGCGGGTCTGGCGGGGAGACGGGCCCAGTGTGGGGCTGGGTTAAAGGCCTGTCCTTCCTCCCCACTGGACACTCCACGGCTGGGCTGGGCTGGGGGCAGACAGTGGCTCGGGACGATGGAGAATGGGGAGAATCTCGCTCCCCCTCCCTTAGGTCAGGCCCTGCGCTGCGCCCACGGGGGGTGGAGGCGCCAGGGGGCGGAGATGGGGCCGCGCGAACCTGAGGGCCGATCTCACGCTCTTCTCTCTTTGCAGCGCCCCCGTCCAGACCTTTGTGCAGAGGAACTTTGCCGTGTACTACGCCTCTTAGTAAGTGTCTCTGCCCGCGGGGAGCGCTGCCCGCCCCAGGGCCCCTCCCTGCCCGCCCCAGGCCACCCGCCCTCTTGGCAGGGCCCTGTGCTGCCAGGTGAGGCCTGGAGGAGTCACGGCCGCCCGGTCGGGGGCTCCCTGTTGGTGCCCCCTGCCAGAGGCAGCGGGTGCAGTGGCCATGTCCCTGTATCGGTTAAAGCAAGGAAGGTTAGAATGAAGGGAGGGAGCGGGGAGTAGTGGTTGGAGCATGAGACTGTTGGGGTGGTCTGCTCATACTAGTTCTATCACATCCCCTGACCTCAGAGGTGCTGTAGCCAGGCTCTGTGCCTCAGTTTCCCCTTTGTGCAGTGAGAGTAAGGCTTCTCTGCTGCCGAGGCCCAGTGTGAAACATAATGAATGAACCCCGGCCCTTCTGCTGCCTGGCATGAGGCTCCGACTGGCCCTGGCTCTGGGGCGAGCATGGCTGGGAGGGGTCCAGTGACTGTCTCTTCCCTCCCCAGCGCTGTGTTCCTGGTCACCTACCTGGTGCTGGCCTGCTGCCAGGGCCCCAGGTGAGTGTCCATCACAGTCAAGTAGGCGTGGCTTTGGGCACTGGGGATGGGGGGTGTGTGATTGAGAGAGGGGGGAGAGGTCAATATTCCCTCAAATTGTTCCCACCCATATGTGGAATAAATGTTGTTCTCTGCACCAAGACATGCAGCTGTGCACCACCACTGGACACACACTGCCAGCTGTGGGCACTCTGCTAATTGGCTGGGTGGCACGAGAATCTCTCCGGAGCGGCCGCCCAAACGCTCAGCATACAGGGGATGCCGGTCACGGCCAGACCGGGCTCTGGCTCCGGGCCAAGGGCCGGCGACACGGGGCTGCGTCTTAGGGTCTGTGTCGGTCCATCTGGGGCCGCCTGCCCTGACTCGGGGGTGGGTTTTCACGGGGACCCCCCCGTGCCCTGTAGTCTCATCGGGGCCAAAATGCTGCACCCTCACGCTGAGCCCCCCAGCCTGCACCCCCACCCCCTGACCTCTGTGTTCGCTCCCTCCCCCAGGAGACGCTTCCCCTGGAACATCATCCTGCTGAGCATCTTTGTAAGTGGGGCTGTGGGCCGGGGGGGGCCCTGATCCCGGGAGGGGGCCTTGTGGGGAGGGGCGGGATGGACTGAAGTGGTTTGGATTGGGCCTGGGGACACGTGGGGGTAGAAATGGGGCGTCCGTGTGTCTGTGCCCGGCGGCGTAGCTAATCCCACCCTTTCTTTCCCTTTGCCGCAGACGCTGGCCATGGCCTTCATGACGGGCACCATCGCCAGGTACCGGCTGGGACACCCGCTCTGAGCCTGGCCCCGAGTTCACGCGGGCGGCGGGGGGGAGGGGAACTGGAAAGAACGTGGCCCCCAGACCTCGCACCTCCCTGTCTGGGCCTGGTGACGCCTGTCCCCGGCTGCACAGAGGACACGAGGTGTCTGGTGTCAGTTGTGGGCCCCACGTGCCGGCCCTACCGCGTCCGGTCGCTCGTCCTGCGAGGGCTGAGAGCACAGACAGAAAGTAAAGTAACACCCCCCCCCCCAAACTTCTGCTCAGAGTGGTCCTGGAGTCTGGGCTCAGACAGCGCCTCCTGGGGCTGAGGGGCAGAACTGCAGGCTGCCTGGGACGGCTTTTCCACGGGGCATGTGGGGACAGTATTGGAAACCCCCGCCCCCACCCACGTGCAGTTCCTGGAGCTCCCGTTACACGGGGAGGGGGATGCGGGAAATAATCGAATGGCTTTGAAACGCCCCCCTCCCCCCGCTTTGTTCGCAGCATGTACAGCACCAAGGCTGTCCTCATCACCATGGTGATCACCGCCATAGTGGCCATCGCCGTCACCGTCTTCTGCTTCCAGACCAAGGTGAGGCTCCAGGGGCGCCCGGCCCCTCCGGGGCAGCGGGGACGGGGGTCGGGGACTTGCCCTCCTGAGGGCCCCCATGGCGTAGGCTGGGGCTGGGCACCAGGCCGATGCCGCATCACCCAGCGTAGGGTGCTGGGGGGCAGAGAGCCCCTTGCCCTGGGGGGCCGTGCTGCCTGCGCCCAGCTCTGGGGCCGGCAGCAGGACTCCAACGGGGATCTCGTGCAGCGGCCCAGAGAGCCTGCAGGGCGGCCGCTTCCCGGGAGGGGCTCCCCACTGGCTGCGTCCCAGCTGGGCAGCACCCCCCCCACCCCCCCGCCCCCGGGGAAGAGCCAGTGTGGCCCATCCTGGCTGCCCTGGGGAGCAGCCACCCTCAGTGTTTGGCGCCCCCTGCTGGGGAAGCCCTGTGCCGCAGGATGCTGCTCCTCGTGTCCCCCCCTCACGTGTCACCGTCCCGCCCGCAGGTGGATTTCACGTCGTGCACCGGGCTCTTCTGTGTGCTGGGCATTGTCGTCATGGTGACGGGGATAATCACCGCCATCGTCCTCTCCTTCAAATACGTGAGTAGTGCCTGAGTCTGCTGAGAGTCTGAGGCAATAGCCCTGCCGGGTGCGTGACCTGCCCATCTACGTGGGGGCAGCGTTAACTCTGAAACCTAATAGTGGCACATCGCAATGTTGCAGCAGGGTGATTTCATCTGTCATTGTTTCAGTGGCTGCGTTCACCTGGCCTGGGACGTGGGCAGGTGAACGAAGCTACCAGAGCTTTGTCTCCCAAACCAACCTCATGTCCGTGTCCTGCACACACACGGAGCTCTGTCCCCAAGCTGTACCAGCCAGGGATATTGGCGCGTGTTTTTGCTGACAGGGAAAATTGCCGGAGAGACGTGGTCCCGTGGGATCACCATTAAACGAATGTCCTTTGCCATGTGCCAAACGGCACTGAGGGAGCAGGACTAGGCCTGGTTGCTGGGGCGGGAGGCGACCCCAGATGCAGCGGGGTGAGGCGTGGATGACTCAGGAGGAGGCGCTCTCCTGTCTGTGCTGTGCTCGCGGGCACCGCACCCTTCTGAAGAAAAGCAGATCCAAGCGCCCCCGTGCCCTGGCGCTCATTTAAAGCGCAGCCACAGCCCATCTCTTTAAAGCTGGGGTGCGAGCCAGCGGGGGTCGTGCTCCTCCCCAGAGGTGGCTGCATTTCAGAGCCAGGGGCAGCTATTCCTGACGGATACACCCTGGCATCCGAGTCATTTTTCTCCCGCCCTAGCCTCGTGGGTGGCATGGCCGGGCTGCGCCCGTGGGCAAACACTGCCGCTCTCTGAGCACCCCTCTCCTTGCAGATCGCATGGCTCCACATGCTGTACGCGGCCATCGGGGCGATTGTCTTCACCCTGGTGAGTAGCGCCGCCCGCCCTCTGTCCCGGCTGAGCTGGGAGTCCCCCGTGTTCCCGGGGGAGGCTGGAGGCAGTGCCGGGCTCCGGCACAATGAGCTGATGGTCTCTAGCAGCCGGGCTGACCCACCGCCCTGTCTCTGCTCTCCCCAGTTCCTGGCCTACAACACCCAGCTGGTGCTGGGCAACAGGAAGAATTCGATCAGCCCCGAGGAGTACGTCTACGGCGCCATGGAGATCTACATGAACATCGTCCAGATCTTCACCTTCCTGCTGCAGATCGTGGGCCGGAGCTAGAGCCTCGGGGCCGGGAGCGTGCTGGGAACACCTTGCCTCCTTCCTTTCCCTCGTCCTTCCCTGCTCAGCTGGGGAGCCCAGCCTGGCTGCTCACAGAGGGGCCCGCCTGGCCTGCCAAGTAACGAGGCTTTGCCCAGCAATGAAGCCAGCGTCCACCCATTCCTGCCCGCCTTGTTAATTGCTCTGCTGCCCTCTGTGCTCCTATGCGGCCTCCTGCCTGTCGTCTCTCTGCCCCCAGGGGCGGGTCCAGGCACTGAGTTCCACCCCGGCGCGTCCTCTCTTGCTGTTCGTGGCCCTGCTACCGAGCCCCGAGCCTCTGGGCTCAGCTCCCTGGGAAGTGAGAAATCCAGGGGCCTAGCGGTGCGGCTCTGCAGTCTTTGCCACTGGGCTCTTTATTTTGGCTGCCTGACGACAGGATCCCTCCCCCCGACCTTTTCTTGCTGTGTGCCCACGCGAAGGAACGTTCCTTCATGTGGCAGGCTGGCATCTGGTCTCACGTCCACAGGGCAGGGCTGACCTCGGAGCTCTGTGCCCTGCCATGTCCCTGCCCCCGTCTACCTCTTCTGTCCCTGGAGGCTAAGACCAGGGTGACTGCAGCCTTCTCTGGTTTGTCTCTGCTAGACTACAGGCGCTGCTAGGCAGGATGCTGCAGGAACGGGCCTTCTGGGGGGGCAAGGACCCCCCCAGCCTGTTCAGACCAGGCGCCATCAGGCCAAAAGGGCACGTCTGGCCAGGGCGCTCTGGATACGAGCGAGGGAGACTCTAATGCACATCTCTCCACGCTGCTCTGACATCTGCGGTGTCATCAGCCTGACCCGCCCAGCCCCAAGCCTTGCGGGCAACGTTCTCTGGTAGTGACTCGCAGCACGGCTTGTGACTTAACGCTTCCAGCGGTCAGAAGCCGGGCCCACGGGGGCGTAGGTGTCATGACACCAGGCAGAGGGATGGCACCGGTCCGGTACCCACCCAAATGCAGATGGGGCTGGGTCCTTGCGCCTCGCCGAACCAAGGTGTGCGCCTCTCTGCCACCTTGCAGAGCGGCCTCTAGGGAGGAGCAGGAGGCGGGCAGTCCAGACCCTGGGCCAGCTTTACAGCCGAGGGGAGATTTGTCACCTCGGTCGGTGCTTTCTAATCCCCGCAGGCTTCTCCCCTTCTCATCGCCTAGCCGGGGGCTGTGTTGTGTGTCACCGAATAGATCAGGCCACGCTGATGCGTTGGGGCACTTACACCTCTTAACTAAATTTTAAAAAAAATCCACTTTGCGCGAGGCTGGGGAGGAGAAACGCAGAGGCAGGACCCAGGCTGGCACTCAGCTTTTGGGGGTTTCTCATTCAATATATTTTGTCCTGGGTTAAGCAATGGTTTGTTTTGTATCAAGCTGCCATGTGTATTGGACTAGGCCGGGAAGCCAGAGAGCCTTGCCATAACAGTGCTTAGCATGGGTAGCGGTGAACGGCACAAGGGGAATTGTGAGAACTGTGCTGTACATATTGCTCACGCTGTCTGGTCAGCGAGTGGCTTATTGCAGGAGGAAATGCAATGGACGGGGCCTCAGACGCTTTGCCTCATCACCCCTACGCCCGGAGGCCGGAACAGAGGTAGTAAGGGGGGAGGCTCCCCCCACCTACAGCACGGGGCAGAAACGCTGCAGGGAAGCACGCTGCCTCCTCCAGGCCGTTCCTGGGGAGGGGGCCCAGCTGAAAGCAGAGCCGGGTCCCAGCTCAGAGCAGGGCAGCCCCATCAGCATGCCCTGGCGAACGCCCCAAGGGCAGGGCCCAGGAAGTGGGTGCAGCGAGCGTTAACCCTCGGTGCTCCTTCCACGCTGCTAGCGGCCTGGCCCAGCCTTCTTCACGCAGTGCCTTAAACCCACCTGGGCCTGGCAGATGGGGGGAGGCCGGCGCAGCACACGGCAGGGAATCGCCCCTTTCATGGGCCTGTCTAGGTAGGGAGACCAGCCTGTCCTGGGTGCAGACCTGCTGGGAAGCAGTGCCCAGCTCTGTCCCAGCCGAGGGAGGGGGTGTTAGCCAGCTGGGGTGAGCTTTAGGGCTGTCAGGGGTGCTGCAGGGTTAGTGGCTTGGCTCACCTGCCCCCCAGCAGAACAGAGCGAGGCACCCCGCCCCGGGGTGGGCTCTGCAGCAGGGGGCCTGAGGGAACGGCTGTCTATAGCATATGCTATATTAGAGTCTCATGCCGTAATAAGCTGTATTATAGCCTAAAGCCGAAGCCGGGGGAGTGGCGTGGTCAGCCCCCAGCACCAAAGAACACTGAACAAGTTGCACTCAATAAAGCACAGCTCTGTAACTTTGCAGCAGCCGTCACCGTTAGATTTTTATTCACCCTTGTGACACGGTAGAGGGGGGCGTGACCCCCCGCCCAGGGCCTGAATCGCAGACACAGGCGGCAGAGTAACCATACACCCCACCCTCCACAGAGACCACCTCTGAAATGAGCCGGGAGCTCAGGGCCTGGCTCTAGCCATGTGTGTTGGGGGTCGGGGAGAGGGAAGGGAGCTACCTCCCCCGTCGGACCAGGACTGGGCCTCTCCGGCTTGTGTCACGCAGCAGCTCCCAGCCTGCAGCCTCATGGAGGTGGACCTGGTTCAAAGCAGCGTCTCAGCTCCTCACCTGCGCCAAGCCACAGCCCCGGTGCAGCAGCATAACCCCCACCCCTGCAGGGACAGGGGGCTTGAGCCAGCTCTAACATCTCCCCCACCAGCCTGTCTGATGGACGCAGGCTCCTCCCTAGACTGAGAGGAAGGGCGCTGGGCTAGATCTCGGCTAAGGGCACTTGGTGCAACACCCCTTCCAGCCGCGCCCCTCGGGGTTCCAGCTGCCTGGGGCAGGCTTCTCTGAGGTGAAGGGTTTTTTGAGGGTTCCCCCTCCCCCAGAGTACAGCGCGATTGGGGCCCAAGCGGCACAGCCCCCTGGGGAACAGACTCTCACAATGCAAACAGGCGGGCAGCACCCAACACTAAGGCCTGGGAACGTGTCTCGTGCTGCAGCCCCAAGCAGATTTGCCCCCGCGCTCCGTGCAGGAGGGAAGTCTCTGTTGCCTGGACGCCGCGTTCCAGGGCTAGGCCTTGGTGTGGGCCGTGCCCTCCAGCCCCTGCGGGCTCCTCCTGTACCGGGTTCGCTCATACTCCCCCACGTTGGACCCCTTCATCTTCTGGCGCGCCTTGAGCTGCTTCAGGCGGTTTCTGTCCACTTGGCGCTTGGTCAGGAGGAAGAGGAGGATGCCGGAGGGGAAGCCGATGGCCCTGCAGGAAACCAGAGCTACGGTGAAACTGCGTCGGCAGCCGGCGGGCATGTCGAAATGAGAGGTCTGCACTGCCCAGGCTGCCCCTCAGTTCTGCCTTCGAGCCCCCCGTCCAGCCCTGGGATCACCACATACTCAGCCCTGCCAACCTACAGCCCCACACGTTCTAGTCGTGGGTTCCCCTCGCACGGCTCTGCCAATGCAGCTGAGCGTCCCCCTGCCACCGCCATGCCCGGGCCGGGCCAGATCCCCTTCCAGGCACCTCAAGCTGCGCCTTACGGCGGGGGAGAGGACGCCAGGCAATCCTATGGCATGCGGAGCCGGGACAAGCGACCCAGAGCGGGGGGCAGGCAGAGCGGGCACTGGACGAGCCATTTGTCCACACAACGGGCTGCAGGGTATTGCTAAGGAGGGGACCCCGATGTCGGGGGCAAGCGGCGATTTGCACCACACACCAGGCCACGGCGACCGTCTTCATGGGGTTCTTGGCTTTGCGAGGGGGGACGTACTCGGGGATCTCACGGGCTTGCCCGCCAGCGGCTGGCTTGGCCCCTGATTCCAGCGGGGCAGGGCAGCTGCCATGGAGGTGTCTGACGTTAAGCCGGGCCAGGGGTCCCCAGCTCAGAGCGGCAGACAGAAACCCTGCAGGAGACAAGACAGGCTGAGCTGGCCAGGGAGGGGGAGACTCCGGGAATCCCTGCTGGGGGGGGGCGCACGAGGTGGGGGCCCTGGGGGTGGGGAGAGCACGAGGCGGGGGGGGAGATGTTTGGGGTCCTGGGGGGGAGGAGTCTGGAGGGCTGGAGAGGGGTGTCCAGGGGGAGTCTGTGATCCGGAGATCCCGGGAGGGGGCATGAGGCAGGGTGTCCCGGGGAGGAGTTCCAGGGGGCAAAGAAGGGGGGTTCTTGGGGGAGATTCTGGGACGACATGAAGGGGGTCCCAGGGGTGGACATGAGGGGGGTTCCTGGGGAGAGGGGGACACGGGGGGGATCCTGGGGGGCGGGGGGACATGAGGGGGGTCCTGGGGACACGAGGGGGACATGGGGGGTCCCGGGGGGTGAGGGGGGGGGACACGAGGGCAGTCCCGGGGGGAGGGGGGCACGAGGGGGGCTCCGGGGGGACATGAGAGGGGGTCCCAAGGTGGCGGGGGGATACGGGGAGATCCCGGGGGGGTTCCAAGGGGGCAGGGGGCACGAAGGTGGTTCTGGGAGGCAGGGGGGCACGAAGGGGGGTCCCGAGGCGGCAGGAGGGCACGAGGGGGGCACGGGAGGGTTCCGGGGGGCGGGGAGACACGGGGGGAGGTTCCGGGGGGTGGGGAGGGGAACACGGGGGAGGTTGGACACGAAGGGGGGTTCCGGGGGATACAACGGACACGGGGGGGACACGGGGGGAAGGGGGACACGGGGGGGGACACAGGGGAGGTTCCGGGGGGATACGAGGGGGACACAGGGGGATCCCAGGGGGGATACGAGGGGGGTTCCGGGGGCGGACAGGACACGGGGGGGGTTCCGGGGAAACGGGGGAGGCCAGGGGAGGGGGGGACACAGGAAGGGTCCCGGGGGGCGGGGGACACGAGGGGGGTCCCGGGGGGATATGAGGGGGGTTCCGGGGGAGGTTCCGGAGGGAGGGGGACACGGGGGGGGTCCCGGGGGGATACGAGGGACACGGGGGGAGGGGGGACACGAGGGGGACACGGGGAAGATTCGAGGGGGGGTCCTGGGAGGGATACGAGGGGGACACGGCGGGGGTCCCGGGGACACGGGGGGGTCTGGGGAGGTTCCGGAGGAGGGGGGTCCCGGGGGGGATACGAGGAGGGTTCCGGGGACACGAGGGGGGGCCGGGGGAGGGGGGACACGAGGGGGGGTTCCAGGAGGAGGGGGGACATGGGGGGGGGTCCCGGGGGGATACGAGGGACACGGGGGATCTGGGGGGGAGGGGGGACACAAGGGAGGTTCGAGGGGGGGTCCCGGGGGATACGAGGGGGACACGGGGGGGGCTCCCGGGGACACGGGAGGGGGGTCCGGGGTGGGGTTCCGGGGGAGAGGGGACACGAGGGGGGTCCCGGGGGGGATACGAGGAGGGTTCCGGGGACACGAGGGGGGACCGGGAGAGGGGGGACACGGGGGGGTCCTGGGGGGCGGGGGACACGAGGGGGGGTTCCAGGAGGAGGGGGAACAAGGGGGGGTCCCGGGGGGATATGAGGCGGGTTCCGGGGGGAGGGGGACACGGGGGGGGGTCCCGGGGAGATACGAGGGACACGGGGGGTCCGGGGGGGAGGGGGGACACGAGGGAGGTTCGAGGGGGGGTCCCGGGGGGATACGAGGAGGGTTCCGGGGACACGAGGGGGGGCCGGGGGAGGGGGGACACAGGGAGGGTCCCGGGGGGCGGGGGACACGAGGGGGGTTCCAGAAGGAGGGGGAATATGGGGGGGTCCCGGGGGGATATGAGGGGGGTTCCGGGGGAGGGGGACACGGGGGGGGTCCCGGGGGGATACGAGGGACACGAGGGGTCCGGGGGGGAGGTTCGAGGGGGTCCCGGGGGGCGGGGGGTCCCGGGGGATACGAGGGGGACACGGGGGAGGTCCGGGGGGGGGGTCCGGGGACACGAGGGGGGGGCCGGGGGAGGGGGGACACAGGGGGGGTCCCGAGGGGATGAGGGGGGTTCCAGGGGAGGTTCCGGGGGGAGGGGGACACGGGGGGGTCCCGGGGGGATACGAGGGACACGGGGGGTCCGGGGGGAACACGAGGGGGGGGTTCCAGGAGGAGGGGGAACACGGGGGGGTTCCGGGGGAGGTTCCGGGGGGAGGGGGACACGGAGGGGTCCCAGGGGGATACGAGGGACACGGGGGGTCCGGGGGGGAGGGGGGACACGAGGGGGACACGGGGGAGGTTCGAGGGGGGGGTCCCGGGGGGCGGGCGGTCCCGGGGGGGATACAAGGGGGACACAGGGGGGGTCCCGGGGACACGGGAGGGGTCCGGGGGGGTTCCGGGGGAGAGGGGACACGAGGGGGGTCCCGGGGGGGGAGCGTGTCCCGGGGGGGGGTCCCGGGGACACGGGGGGGTCCGGGGGGGTCCCGGGGGGGATACGAGGAGGGTTCCAGGGATACGAGGGGGGATACCGGGGGGGGGGGTTCCAGGGGGGATACGAGGGGGGGTCCCGGGGGATACGAGGGGGGGTCCCGGGGGGATACGAGGGGGGACACGAGGGGGGTCCCGGGGGGATACGAGGGACACGGGGGGTCCGGGGGGATACGAGGGGGACACGGGGGGGTTCGGGGGGGTCCCGGGGGGGATACGAGGAGGGTTCCGGGGACACGAGGGGGGATCCCGGGGGGGGACACACAAGGGGGGTCCTGGGGGGGATACGAAGAGGGGTCCCGGGGGGCGGGGGGGTCCCGGGGGGATACGAGGGGAACACGGGGGGGGTCCCGGGGACATGGGGGAGTTCGGGGGGGGTCCCGGGGGATCCAGGGGGGACACGAGGGGGGTCCTGGGGGGTACGAGGGACACGGGGGGTCCGGGGGGATACGAGGGGGACACGGGGAGGGTCCGGGGGGGGTTCCGGGGGAGAGGGGACACGAGGGGGGGCTGGGGGAGGGGGGACACAGGGGGGTCCCGGGGGGATATGAGGGGGGTTCCGGGGGAGGTTCCGGGGGGAGGGGGACACGGGGGGGGTCCGGGGGGGATACGAGGGGGACACGGGGGGAAGTCCGGGGGGGGGTTCCGGGGACACGGGGGGGTCCCAGGGGGACACGAGGGAGGTCCGGGGGGGATCCAGGGGGGGATACGAGGGGGGATCCCGGGGGGGTTTCAGGGGGGGACACGAGGGGGGTGCCGGTGGGATACGAGGGGGACACGGGGGGTGTTCTGGGGGAGAGGGGACACGAGGGGGGGCCGGGGGAGGGGGGATACAGGCGGGTCCCGGGGGGATACAAGGGGGGTTCCGGGGGGAGGTTCCGGGGGGAGGGGGACACGGGGGGGTCCGGGGGGGATACGAGGGGGCAGATATGGGGGGGTTCCGGGGACACGGGGGGGTCCCGGGGGGGATACGAGGGGGGATCCCGGGGGGGATACGAGGGGGGACACGAGGGGGGTCCTGGGGGGATACGAGGGGGGATACCGGGGGGGATCCAGGGGGGACACGAGGGGGGATCCCGGGGGGGTTCCAGGGGGGACACGAGGGGGGTCCCGGGGGGATACGAGGGGGGTTCCGGGGGGGATACGAGGGGGGATCCCGGGGGGGATCCAGGGGGGACACGGGGGGGATCCAGGGGGGGATACGAGGGGAACACGGGGGGGGAGGGGGGGAGGGGACACGGGGGGCGGATACGAGGGGCGGTTCCGGGGACACGGGGGGGGTCCCGGGGGGGACACGAGCGGGGTCCGGGGGGGGTCCCGGGGGGATACGAGGGGGGTTCTGGGGGGATCCAGGGGGGACACGAGGGGGGTTCCGGGGGGGATACGAGGGGGGGATACGAGAGGGGACACGAGGGGGGTTCCGGGGGGGATACGAGGGGGGATCCGGGGGGGCTCCGGGGGGGACACGAGGGGGGTCCCGGGGGGATACGAGGGGGGTCCCGGGGGGCGGATACGAGGGGGGGTCCCGGGGGGGACACGAGGGGGGGTTCCAGGAGGAGGCGGGACACGGGGGGGGTCCGGGGGGGGATACGAGGGAGACGGGGGGTCTGGGGGGGACACGGGGGAGGTTCGAGGGGGGTCCCGGGGGGGATACGGGGGGGGCCGGGGGGGTTCCAGGGGGCGGGGGGACACGAGAGGGGGTCCCGGGGGGGAGGGGGGACACGAGGGAGGTTCCGGGGGAGGGTCCGGGGGGGGGAGGGGGGACACGAGGGAGGTTCCGGGGGGGGACACAAGAGGGGGTCCCGGGGGGAGGGGGGACACGAGGGAGGTTCCGGGGGGGACACAAGGGGGGCACACGAGGGGGGGTCCCGGGGGGGATCCCGGGGACACGAGGGAGGTTCCGGGGGGGGACACGAGGGGGGGTCCCGGGGGGGATCCCGGGGACACGAGGGAGGTTCCGGTGGGGAGGGGGGGACACGAGGGGGGGTCCCGGGGACACGAGGGAGGTTCCGGGGGGGGACACGAGGGGGGGTCCCGGGGGGGATCCCGGGGACACGAGGGAGGTTCCGGTGGGGAGGGGGGGACACGAGGGGGGGTCCCGGGCGGGGAGGGGGGACACGAGGGAGGTTCCGGGGGGGGACACGAGGGGGGGTCCCGGGGGGAGGGGGGACACGAGGGAGGTTCCGGGGGGGACACAAGGGGGGCACACGAGGGGGGGTCCCGGGGGGGATCCCGGGGACACGAGGGAGGTTCCGGGGGGGGACACGAGGGGGGGTCCCGGGGGGGATCCCGGGGACACGAGGGAGGTTCCGGTGGGGAGGGGGGGACACGAGGGGGGGTCCCGGGCGGGGAGGGGGGACACGAGGGAGGTCCCGGGGGGGGACACGAGGGGGGGTCCCGGGCGGGGAGGGGGGACACGAGGGAGGTCCCGGGGGGGGACACGAGGGGGGGTCCCGGGCGGGGACACAAGAGGGGGTCCCGGGGGGAGGGGGGACACGAGGGAGGTTCCGGGGGGGACACAAGGGGGGGTCCCGGGGGGGATCCCGGGGACACGAGGGAGGTTCCGGTGGGGAGGGGGGGACACGAGGGGGGGTCCCGGGCGGGGAGGGGGGACACGAGGGAGGTCCCGGGGGGGGACACGAGGGGGGGTCCCGGGCGGGGAGGGGGGACACGAGGGAGGTCCCGGGGGGGGACACGAGGGGGGGTCCCGGGGGGGAGGGAGGACACGAGGGAGGTCCCGGGGGGGGACACGAGGGGGGGTCCCGGTACCACGCGGGGCTCCGGGCCGGTCTCACAGCAGCGCTCAGGCCCGGCTCAGGATCGGGCCGGGAGGGGGGGAGGGGGGGGCGGGTCACGTTACCTCGCAACCCGCTGCCCGCCGCCGCCATCTCCGGAGGTGACCGCTCGGCCCAGCCGCGGTGCACGCCGGGAGCGGGTGGGGGGGGGGAGGAGGGGCAAAGCGAAGCCAGAAACTCCAGCCCCCAGAATTCCCTGGGGCGCCCCGACTACATCTCCCAGAATGCTCCGGGCGAGGCGAGGGCGGGACGCCCCGCGGTTCCCCTGTTCCCTCGGGCCGACTACAACTCCCAGAATGCCTAGCGGGGTCCCATCCCGCCAGCAGTGGGCGGGGCTGAACGCATCGAGAGCTTTGATTGGCTCGCACCCCCGGGGCCGCTCGGTGATTGGCGGATCCGGCCCCGCCCTTCGGAGTATCGGGCTCGGTGGCGGCGCGGGCGCAGGGAGCGGGCCGAGGCCGAGCGCAGCAGCCCGGCATGGAGCCCGGCGCCCCGGGCGCGCTGCACTTGCACGGGGACGAGGAGATCATCGAGGTGGTGGAGCTGGGCCCGCCCGGCCCCGGTGAGCGGGGGCCCGGCCCGGCCCGGGGGTGGACTAGGGGAGTTGGGAGCCTGGGGGGGATAGGAGTGGCCCTGTCCATGGGGGGCCTAGGGGAGTTGGGGGCCTTGGGGAGCGGGGGGCCTAGGGGAGTTGGGGGTCTGGGGTGACAGCTCTGCGGGGGATAGGAGTGGCCCTGTCCAAGGGGGGCCTAGGGGAGTTGGGGGCCTTGGGGAGCGGGGGGCCTAGGGGAGTTGGGGGCCTTGGGGAGCGGGGGGCCTAGGGGAGTTGGGGGCCTGGGGTGACAGCTCTGCGGGGGATAGGAGTGGCCCTGTCCATGGGGGGCCTAGGGGAGTTGGGGGCCTGGGGTGACAGCTCTGCGGGGGATAGGAGTGGCCCTGTCCAAGGGGGGCCTAGGGGAGTTGGGGGCCTTGGGGAGCGGGGGGCCTAGGGGAGCGGGGGGCCTTGGGGAGCGGGGGGCCTAGGGGAGTTGGGGGCCTGGGGTGACAGCTCTGCGGGGGATAGGAGTGGCCCTGTCCATGGGGGGCCTAGGGGAGTTGGGGGCCTGGGGTGACAGCTCTGCGGGGGATAGGAGTGGCCCTGTCCAAGGGGGGCCTAGGGGAGTTGGGGGCCTGGGGTGACAGCTCTGCGGAGGGTAGGAGTGACCCTGTCCAAGGGGGGCCCGGGGGAGTTGGGGGCCTGGGGTGACAGCTCTGCGGGGGATAGGAGTGGCCCTGTCCAAGGGGGGCCTAGGGGAGTTGGGGGCCTGGGGTGACAGCTCTGCGGAGGGTAGGAGTGACCCTGTCCAAGGGGGGCCCGGGGGAGTTGGGGGCCTGGGGTGACAGCTCTGCGGGGGATAGGAGTGGCCCTGTCCAAGGGGGGCCTAGGGGAGTTGGGGGCCTGGGGTGACAGCTCTGCGGAGGGTAGGAGTGACCCTGTCCAAGGGGGGCCCGGGGGAGTTGGGGGCCTGGGGTGACAGCTCTGCGGGGGATAGGAGTGGCCCTGTCCAAGGGGGGCCTAGGGGAGTTGGGGGCCTTGGGGAGCGGGGGGCCTAGGGGAGTTGGGGGTCTGGGGTGACAGCTCTGCGGGGGATAGTAGTGGCCCTGTCCAAGGGGGGCCTAGGGGAGTTGGGGGGCCTGTGGGTGACAGCTCTGCGGTGGGTAGGAGTGACCCTGTCCAAGGGGGGCCCAGGGGAGTTGGGGGCCTGGGGTGACAGCTCTGCGGAGGATAGGAGTGACTCTGTTCAAGGGGGACCTGGGAGAGTTGGGGGCCTAGGGAAGTTGGGCCTAGGCGGTGGCGGCTCTGCGGGGGGATTGGAGGGGCACCCCTGCCTGAAGGGAGCCTAGGAGAGTTGGGGCCCTGGGAGTGGCAGCTCTGCGGAGGCCTGGGGGTCCCTGCCCCAGTTGGGTGGTTGCTGTAGATGCCTCCCCCTGGGGCCACGAGTTTCCTGCCGTGCACTGCAGATCCAGGCGCTGGGGCTGTGGTGCAGGGGTTGGGGAGGGGTGTCCCGGACCCGCTGACGGCCGGTCTGCAGGCGGCCTCTTCCCTGTGCTCCGCCGTCTGTGCGGGTCCTGCCTCTTGGTCCCTGGAGCGTCCCAAGGGAGCAGCTTGGACCCTCTGTCCTGTCTGTGCCCTGCAACAGCTTGGGAGCAGTAGCCGGGTGCCCCGGGCCCTGGCCCTGCTCTGCAGCATGGCCTGCGGAGCCCGTTCCTGCCCTTGGCCTCTGTGCTGAAGCTGCCCAGCTGTGGATTTTGTGGTGCGGATGTTTGCCCTGCATCGAGTGGCCTGGGACAAGCCCGCATCATGCAGATGGCCACAGTGTGGGGGTGCAGCCTGGAACCGAAAGCCCCGCTGTGCAGTTATGGAGAGCTGAGGGCCTGCCATCTCCTCTTGTTGCGGGGCCCAGCCAGCCGGGAGGCAGTGGAACTGGCCCGGTGAAGCCAGACTCTGCCCAAGCCACCCCCTGTCTCCCAAGGGAATATTCTCCTCTGGCCCTTCCTGGCAGCACAGTGCGTGGGCCATGGAAGGGAGGGGCTGCATGAGACACCCCCAGCCCTCACCTTCCCCTGCTTGGCCTCCGCAGATGACCTGGCCAATGAGATGGAAGCGGTGGATTTTGAGGAGGAGGCGGCCGTCGAAGGCGCTGACGCACAGGCCTGGGAAACGGAGGAGGAAGATGAGGGCGTGGAGGATGGGATGGAGGCCCAAGATGACAGTGAGGTCACGTTCTCCAAGCACTCGGGTAAGCTGGAGGCAGGGGTGGGAGGAGAAACCGGGGCTGGTGTTGACCACACGTTTCTCCTGGCTCAGCTGGGCCAGGGGAACCTTGCAGGGTGGGTCGGGCCTGCCAGAGTGAGGGAAGATCTCTGCACCCCCTCGCGGGAAATGGGACAGATCTGGGTCAGCTGAGCTCCCTCCAAGAGCTGGCTTGGCCCCGGCTGTCCTTAGCAGGGTTGTGCTGGCCCACGTGTTAAGTCAAGATGTTCCTGAGACTTTCTCCCTGGAGGGGCTGAGCCTTGAACTGGCTGATCGCAGGAGCAGGCGACCGATGGAAACTGACGCCCAAGTGGGAACTGGAAGGAGGCTGGGCAATCCAAAAATCAAACCGACCAATCAGCCGCCCCTTAGCCTGGTTCCTGGATCTGCCCCTCCCTGCCTCTTGCTGTGGCCCATGCTGGTGTAGCCATGTCTAGGACCCTCTCTGCCCCAAGCGACCAGGTCCTGTCCTGGATCTTGTATGTGTGTGTGTGTGGGGGGCGCCTGGGCGTTATTATCCTGCTCTGTTACCGATCCCCTTCGGGGCTGAGAGCGGGGCGGCTGGCTGGCATTTGAGGTACATTCAGGGTGTGATGTTTATCGACGCTGCTCTGTCCTGGGAAGCCTCCGTCTTCTGCGTGAGCCTCGATCCCAAGACCAACACCCTGGCGGTGACGGGCGGGGAGGATGACAAGGCCTTCGTGTGGCGGCTGAGTGACGGCGAGCACCTGTTTGAATGCTCAGGTGAGAGGCGCTGGGCTGGACCGTTCTCTGTCCGGGGGGAGGTTCCGCTTTGATTTCTACTGGGCACGGTCTGCTCCCTTTCTGGCTGTTGCTGTGGGGTGTTAAACATCGGCCGTGTTCCACCCCAGAGAGAGTTGCATTGCAGTGGTGGCTGAAGAGAGAGAATTCTGGGGTGCTTAGGGGGGATGAGCTGTATAGACGAGGTGGAACTGCTGGATCCAGCCTGCTCCATCTAATCTTTTGTGTGGCTTGGTGCTCTCTGTCTCGGCTGCTGCAGCTCCTCGTGGCTGGCTAAGCCCCTCCACCCTTTGCCGTCTCTCCAGGGCACAAGGACTCCGTCACCTGCGCTGGTTTCAGCCACGACTCCACGTTTGTGGCCACGGGGGACATGAGCGGCCTGATCAAAGTGTGGCGGGTGGACACGAAGGAAGAGATCTGGTCGTTCGAAGTGGGCGACTTGGAAGTGAGAAGGGGTGGGAGGGAATCCACAGGCGTGGCTGATGGAAGCTGCAGCACGGACCCCACTCTGGGCGGGGGGGAGAAGCAGTAGAGGGTTGGTTGGTTTGTTTAGAGACCAGAGCCTGCATTGTGAGGGGCCCGTGGGCTGGCGCCGGGGAACTTTCTCCAGGAGGTGAAGCTGACGGGTCTAGTTCCTGGCTCCTTGGTTGAGCGATTTCCCTGATCGTCCACTGAGGCTGAGTGGAAGGGACCCTGCAGCGCCCTTTGCTGGCCTCTTGGCAGGGGGCGGGAGACATCTGGGGCAGGCCCTGGGCACACACAACGGTCCAGGCAGTTCAGTGGCTGCTGGGCTGGAAGCCTGGGGGAGTTTTGCTCCATAAAGCTTTGTAGCATCTGTTTGCTGTCTCAGGAGGGGCGGGTGTCCCTGCCTGGCCCCTGCTCCTTCTGCCCGTCCTCCGGCGTGGGAGCTGTGGGTGAGAAGTTCAGGGAGTGCGTCCCCTCGCGTGTGTCTCTTGGTGCTTTTCTTAACTCCCCCAAGGGAACGCGTGGGTGTTGCTAGCAAGAGTCAGAACTTCCTGGGGACATGGGAAGATACAAACCTGCCTCCTGCCCGCACCAGTAAAATGCTGTGGCAGGGAGGGGCAACCTGGATTTCAAAACCGTTCTAGACCCTTCTAGTGGGCTGGCGTAACGGAGGCCAGGTGCTGTCCTGGACGCAGCTTGGCTCTTGATCGTGGCCTCTGTGTAGTGCATAGTTCCTCCAAAGAGCTGAACGGGCTGGGGAAACTGAGTCGCAGAGGGACAGTGGCTGGTGCAAAGGTCACCCCGTCTGAGAGAGAGCATATGCTGGCCCCTGCTGTAATCACTAGGCGGTACTGCCCAAAGTCTGGCCTTGAACGACTTGCTTCTGTGGGTGCTGGAGTAGCATACCCAGGGCTCCATGTTTGCATGCCAGCTGGCAGGCAGGGTAACATGGCGCCTGCCTGAGCCAGGCCTGCAGCGTGTGGCTCTCCCCAGGCCTGACTGCTCTTCGGCCCCCCTCCCCCGTCTCTCCCCTTTCCCCAGTGGATGGAGTGGCACCCACAGGCCCACGTCCTGCTGGCGGGCGCCGCAGATGGCAACTCCTGGCTGTGGAAGATCCCTAGCGGCGAGTGCAAGACCTTCCCGGGGCCGAGCTGCCCGGCCACCTGCGGCCGGATCCTTCCTGACGGTGAGGGGTGGGGGGAGCTGGCTGTGGGAACTCGGCCGTGTGCTGCCCAGCCGGTCCTTACGGGACAGCCGCTGACTCTCCGTGGGCCCCCTGCCGGTCCTGTGGGGAGCCGCGGGTCTGCTGGTGGCCCCGCAGGGCGCCCCCTGCCTGCCAGCCGAGGGACTCGCAGACGCTCACAGCTCTGGGGAGGTTTTGCCTTGGGGAGCTGGCCCGTGCAGAGGGCAGCCCGGGAGTGGGAAGGGGGGGGCACGGTTTCACAAGTGGCTTTTGAGCATCTTTCTGCCCAGGGAAGAGAGCGGTGGTTGGCTACGAGGACGGGACCGTGCGGCTCTGGGACCTGAAGCAGGGAAGTTCGCTCCACGTCCTCAAAGGTGCGAGGGGTCGGTAGCCAGGCTGAGCGTCGCGGCGGGGTCCCGTCGGCTGGTCTGCCTTACGCAGGGTGGGGCGTGGGCCGGGGGGTGGGTTCACCAGGCCCTGCCCAACAAAGCGGCAGGGGGGCTCTCCCTTCAGCGACGGGGGAGCCTGTGTGTCCCGGGAGAGTGCTTCCCTGGGGACCCCAGTCTGGGGCTGCCTCTGCAGAACCCGGCCCGGTGGCAGGAGGGGCATGGCTCTTCCCTGGCATCAGCAGTGCTGGGAGGGCAGCTGGGCGCTGGGGTCCTGCAGGCCCGGTGGGAACGTGGTCCAGGCGTCTGACTTCTCGCTGGCTCTGGACTCTCCTCAGGCCAGGACGGGCACCAGGGCCCTTTGACGTGCGTTGCCAGCAATAAAGACGGCAGCCTGGTCCTGACGGGCTCCGTGGACTGTCACGCCAAGCTGGTGAACTCGGCCACCGGCAAGGTGAGGCTCCCGCCAGGGCGGGCGGTGGGCGCGGGCAGGCCCGGGAGTTTTGCCGCTCGAAGGCTGAAGCGGGGGAAGGGGCTGGCTTAGCGGGCTCCAAACAAGCGTCCACCCTGCCGGCCCTGCTGGGAAAGGAAGCCACACTGGCAGGTCCGTCTCAGCCGCCCACTCGGCCCCCAACGGTCGGTCTCCGCACCCTGCTGCTCCGGGTGGTACCTTCAGGGGTGATCTACTGTAGGCTACGGCACGGCCCTGGCAGCCCGGAGTGGGATGTCAGAAGTTAACCCATAACATCAGCGTATTGGTACCGGTGGCGGATAAACTCTTCCACCGGCGCGTCCTGGCTCCCAGCCGCCAGCCCTGCTGCTGGGAGGGAGCCGCAGCATAATCCGTACACGGCAGAGCCGGCGGCGCGTGTCACTGCTACGATTTGTAACGGTGACCCAGTTACTTTCTCACATCCCTGGTCCGGAGTGGGGTTACTGCAGGTCAGGGCTGGAGCTGGCAGGGGGGTTCCCCTGAGCTCCTGGCCCCGTTGGGGTCATGTCTGTGATGGGGACCCCCCAGCCCTGGTTCCTGGGGAAGGGAGAGGACCTGGTGTATTTGCAGGGCCCCCGCTCTGGGGCAGGAGAGGTGCCTGTGGCTACCACGCCTGGCTGAGGCTGCAGTGGGCTCAGCCATGTCTAGGTGACCCTCGCGGGCGTTGGAGGCTGCTGCAGTGAGACCCGGAGGCCCCAGGTTGGGTCCCTGCAGGCGGCAGTTTTCCTAGTGGATCTAGTGGGTCCAGGGTTCAGAGCTGTCCATCCCCCAGTCCTTCTGGGGGGGGGGGGGGGGGTCCCAGCCCTCCCGGCCTGGGAGAGTGGGGAACGCTGGATTGGCCCTGATGGGGGTGGGGGGGGACTGCTCCCCGCCCAGGTGCTCTGTGTGTTCAAGATGGACAGTGCAGCTGCGAAGTCCCCGGCAGGGGAAGCTGAGGAGCCCGAATCCAATTCGGTGGAGTCCCTGGGCTTCTGCAATGTGTGAGTGCGGGCGGGGGGGGCGAATCCAGCTGCTCTGTGGAGTGGGGGGGGGCCCAGGGAGCTGATGCTGCCATGTTGCTTGACATTCATGTCCGGGGGGGAGGGAGGGGAGGAGGCTGGGAGGCTGTTCTCCTAACTTGACACCCCCACCTCTTAACCCTGGGACAGACCCACTAGGCCCTGCTCCCCCACCCAACCTGCCAGCAAAGCTGGGGGGACAGTTCCTTCGAAATCCAACCCCCTTTGCTTCTGTGAGGGGGTCCGGCAGGTCATGGGAGGCTGTTCTCCTAACTGACACCCCCCCCCGTTTAACTTCCTGGGGGGTCAGGCGGGTCATCCTAGGCCCCTGCCCCTCGCCCCACCCAACCCGTTTGCTTCAGCAAAGGGTCTGGCGGGTCATCAGTTCCCCCCGTCCTCGAAACCCCCCCCCCCCGTTTGCTTCTGTGAGGGGGTCCTGGCGGGTCATCCAGGCCCCCTCGCCCCCCCCCCCCGTTTGCTTCTCTGAGGGGGTCTGGCGGGTCATCCAGGCCCCCTCGTCCCCTCGCCCCCCCCCCCCCGTTTGCTTCTGTGAGCGGGTCCGGTGGGTAATCCAGCCCCTCCTCCCCCTCCTTTTGCCTGGCTAAGAGGTGCTGCTCTGGGGAGTTGGGGCCCCTCTGGGTCCTGCCTCAATGCTCCCCCTCTTTCCCGGGGCAGGATGCCGCTGGCAGCCGTGGGCTACCTGGATGGCACCTTGGCCATCTACGACATCTCCACGCAGAGCCTGAGGCAGAGGTGCCAGCACGAGGTAACGGCCCGGCCACCAGGTGGCGCTTTGGGGGTGACTCACTGAACCCCTGGAGCCTTCGAGCTTCCTGACATCTCAGGGCAGGGGGCTCTCCTCCCAGGCAGCAAGCCTGGGGCTGCCCGCTCATAGCTTGGCTCCTAGCTGATCCTCGTTCCCGCAAAATTGTCACTGGCCAGCATTCCCTGGAAGCTGTGCACTTGGGCAGCCGCCCAGGAGAAATTCAGGGGCTGCCCAGCTGATGGGCTGAGCGCCCACAGACTCCAGTGTGTGTGTGTGTGTCTACTGGTGGTGCACATCCGCACCTGCCTTTGTGCACAGAACAAAAAATTATTCCGCACATGGGTGCAAAAAGTTAGCAGGAACATTGTGGCTGACCCAGCACTGCTGCCATCTCCGTGAGGCATCATTCGGCCTCCTTGGATGGGCTCTTGAGGGGGGTCTGGGCTCTGCCCAGTGTCCTGCAGTGTGCCCAGACAGCTGCTCTTGCCTGTCCCTCGGGCAGTGCCTGGCGCAGGGCGCTGGAGGTCCCGCCTCTGCTGCCAGACTGGCTGAGCTGGACCACATGTCGCTGCCGGGGCGAGTCACAAGGGGTCCGGTGCGGCCTCCCGGGGCTCTCACCGATTTCCCTGCCTGCAGTCGGGCATCGTGCAGCTGCTGTGGGAGAGCAGCTCGGCCGTGGTCTACACCTGCAGCCTGGACGGCGCCGTGCGCTTGTGGGACGCGCGCTCCGGGCAGATGATCAGCGAGTACCGGGGCCATTCGGCCGAGATCCTGGACTTCGCCGTCAACAAGTGAGTGGCCAAAGCGGGATCTGCCTGCCGGGCCTCTGCCCTCGCGCTGCGCGGGCCCAGCCTGGCTGGCTGCAGGACAGGGTGGGGGCCTGGCGCCTGTGGACCCAGAGCCGGCGAGCGTTGCGCTGTCCTGCCCAGCTGGCAGCCCGGGGGCCCTGGATGTGATCCCGCTGGGGGGCTGCGTTTCATTAAGAAGGGCGCTGAGAGCAGCGCGCTCTGCCTCTGGAGGCCAAGGAAGGAGCAGCGCATGCTCTGGGGGGGGCAGGGGAAGTGGAGAAAGTGGCTCTGTGGAGCCGGGAGGGGAGAGCCTGGGTCGGCTGAGGCCGTGGAGGCAGGGCTGTAGCAGCTGGTGCCCTGTGGGCTGGGACTGAGGGCGCTGGCAGAGCGGAGGAAGTTAAGGCTGGGCTGGAATAGCCTGTGGGAGGGGCAGAGGTGCCTGGAGAGAGACCCTGAAACGAACTGCTCATGCCTGAGCCCTGATGCTCTTTCCACACCTGCGGGCTGGGGGTGTCTCTGCCCGTTGCCCCCCGAACCCCTAACCAATCTCCCATCTGTTTCCCAGGGACGCCTCCGTGGTGGTGACCACGTCGGGGGATCACCAAGCCAAAGTGTTCTGCGTGCAGCGCCCGGATCGCTAGCCCTGCCGCCTGCCGGGACGCGGAGCATTGTGGGAGCTGAGAGCAGTGCATTGTGGGCTGGGGGAGGACTAAACCCAGCAGCGGAGAGTGGCGGTGCGATCCCCCGCTGGACGTGGAGGGGGGCAGGAGCCTGGCGTGTACTGCATGGGGGGCCCTCCACCCTTTCCGCAGGCTCGTAGCTATCGCTTGGCCCTTGCCGCCCTGCGTAGTTTTAGGGCTAATCCCAGGGTTTTGTATGAAATGTTTTAATTATATAAATTATTTCACATACCGGCTCCCATCTGTTCCCACCTCTGCCTGGCAAGCGGTCTAGGGGGAGCAGCTCCCACCTACTGCACCTGCTCCACCCACTGCACCTGCTCCATCTTGGGGTGCTTTTCCCAAGGGGGGGGAAAGGAATGTGCTGGGGGGAGGGGCAGCTTCCTCCTTACCCATGGCCACTCCTGGGAAGTGCTGCGGAGAGGCTGGGCTGAGGGGTTATGAAGGTCCCCCCCCCGGTAAATTGTCTTCGTGGCGGGATTCTTATTTCTCCTTTCCCTTCCATTGGTCTCCGTCCCAGCAGTGCTTTTGGGCCTCTTAGAGGCCTTGGTGCCCATCACCACCCCCCAATGGGTCCCCCAGCTGTAGCCACCTGGCTCTAGGGTACATCTCTGGGGACCCCTCCCTGTGAGCTGGGAGGAGAGAAAGACAGTCCCTGCTGTATTGAAGGGAGCCTAGAGATCAAGTCACGGGGCTGGGTTTAGCCAGGCAGGTGGGGAATTGAACCCGGCTCTCCTGGGTTCCGGGCGTGCTCCAAGAATGCTGGTCCGTCCGTCCGTCCCTCGTCTCTTGCGCAGCCAGAGACTTAGCAGGGCTGGGCCCACGGGGGCCAATGTGGGTAGAGCCCTGCCCGGAAACAAAGGTTTTATCCCTGTCTATATGTGCAAAAATGAGGCTGGGCCATGGCAGCCATAGCTGTGGCTATAAAGCAAGGATCTGTGGGTTTGCGGGGCTAGCTAAGGGTCACACCCAGCCTCGTATGGCATGGGGGGGATCCCTTGGCCTGGGGCGGAGAAACTGCGGTGTGGCCTGAGCTTCGGTCCCCACCCCACGGGGCTGGAGCTGTGGCTGCTGGTTTGCTGGTATCTCCCTGCAGCCCCTAGGCAGCGAGCAGGGAAGCTCTCCCCCATTGCCAGTGCCGCAGCTCCCATTGGCCAGGAACCACAGCCAATGGGAGGTGCGGGAGGGTGGGGGTAGTCACAGAGCTGCCTGGCCCCTCCTGAACCCCTCATTGCTGGCCCCAGCCCAGAGCCTAGGGGCAGCCCTGCCGGGTTGTGTTTTTGGCCCCCAGACAATTGTGGGGTTAACAGCCCCGATAGGATCATGGTTCCCTCCCCCACCCCCGTTCTGGTGCCTGCTTTTCTCAGGGCAGCCGGGACTGAGGGCCCCAAACGCCAGGCCGCAGGTGGGGGAGGGAGGATTCGGGTGGGGTGGTGCCCGGAGTGGCAGAGTGCCAGGCCCGGGAGGGGTGAAGATGAGGGCGAGGGGCCACCTGGCCCAGCCGTTGGGATGACATTTCCTCCTCTTGACCCAGAAGGGAACATCACTGATGGCCCGGCTCACGCGCTCCTCACAGGAGCTAGAGCGGCCAGATGAGGCCTCTTCCCCTGCAGGCAGGATGGGGAGAGGCTAATGGCCACTTGGGGCAGGGCCCAGCCCAAGGATCTGGCTCTGGGGCTTGGGCTGGGCTTTATGCTCATGAGGGCTCTGTTGCCCCCTGCTCACGGCAGCCCTTGGGCCTAGGATCTGGCCAGACCCTTGCAGTTTGCGTCTGTCCTATGCTGCCACCTCTGCCAGTCCCATCCCTGGCAGATTCCTGACAAGCAGGGGAGGCCTGGACACTCAGGCAGCAGGTTTAAAACAAACCCAAGGAAGTTTTTCTTCATCCAGCACACAGTCAACCTGCGGAACTCCTCGCCAGAGGATGTGAAGACCATAACAAAGTTACAAAAAGAGCTAGATACAGTCATGGAGGGCAGGTTCATCAACGGCTGTTAGCCAGGCTGGGTAGGGATGGTTCTGTAGCCTCTCTCAGGGCTAGGAATGGGTGATGGGGGTGGGATTGCTTGATTCCCTGTTCTGTTCACTCCCCCTGGGCCACCTGCCATTGGCCGTTGGTAGCAGACAGGACACTGGGCTAGATGGGCCTTTGGTCTGTGTCAGCCTGGATGTTCTTATGTTCATCCCTGAGATCTGTTCCCTGTGCTGCCAGTGACTTTTGGGTGCCTCAGTTTCCCCGTCTCTAATGGGGATAATGCCCAAGGCAGTGGGGCTCAAATTACTGCTGTCGGGGCACCGCTGGCTGTCTGAGGAGAGACTCTATCGAAACGTGTCCCTCGCATGCGCTCAGCTCACCCGTCTCCGTCCCGCAGCTCTGGGTCTGGGCCAGGGCCACCTTCACAGAGGCTGTTTGCCAGGGCGATGGGCTGAGCCCCGGTCTCTTAGCGAGCTTGTGGGCTGTTTGCCTTGTGCCAGGGAACCATTCCGCCACCCAGGCGGGACAGAGCGGGTGGGCTGGGCTGGAGGGGAGCTGGCATTGGCGGAGTGCCCTGGCCTGGCTGTGGAGACCGGCAGAAAGCAGCCTCCTGTCTGGTCCTGCCCCCGAAGGAACCAGCCTCCCCAAGAGCAAAGCCAGAGCCCAGCTGACAGCTTGGCTCCAGTATCTGCCTGTGCCAGTAAGTGGAACCCCCCCTTTCTCCCAGGCCTGCGGCCAGCAGCGTAAGTGTGTGGGGGGAGGGGGGGACGAGAGAGGAACCAGCCCAGCTCAGGGGGGAAGGGCCCATTGGCTCCCCTGGCGAGGGGCGTGGCTGCGGGCCGCCCCACCCCGCACTCATGCGGGGGCTTGGCTGCAGGAGGGGCCGGGCGCCGCCGGGTGAATGCCGCGGGAAGCGGGCGCTTCAGCAGGCGGGAAGTGGGCGCCCCGCGGGCGAGTCCGGAGCCGGGCGCCTGCCTGCAGCCACAGCGGGCGGGTAAGGGCGCGTTGTCCATCCCGCGCCGCCAGCAGCACTTGCGGGGGGCTCTAGCCCGGCTGGGGGACACGTGGGGCGGGCTCTTTGTGGCCCAGATCAGGGCCCCCTGTGCCCGGCCCTGCCCGCACGCCAGACCGCGCTGTGCCCTGCGCGGGGCAATTCCTCCCCGGGGCAGCACCGACGGCTTTGTCTCACGGTTGCGTTGCCTGGGTGGGAAACCCTGCGGGAGCGCCGGGTAGCTCCGCTACCGCTGGCGAAGGGGGAAGGGGCCCCGCTGGTTCCCACGGCCGGGGGAGGGGGAAGTGAGTGGAAGCTGTTCCCAAGCAGCGGGGCGCGGGGTCCCCCCGCCCTACCCTCCCGGGTGCCTGGCCGCGCAGCCGGGTGCGTGGAAGGCCCTCGCGAGGGCGGCGGGGACTAGATGCCTCCTGACACGCGAGGGCACTGGCCGAGTTCGTGGCCCAGTGTAGCGGGCCGCACTAGGGAGGCGTCTGGGGGGGAGCCCCAGACAAATCGGGTGCCGGGCAGGGGGGCAGGGGCCCGGAAGCGCGGAGAGCCCCGGCCCGGGAAGGCGTGCGGGGCTGGGATGCTCGGGAGCGGGGCCAGCCGGTGACTTTCCCGCAAGAATGAATTCTCCTGGAAGTCGCTCCTGGTGGCGCTTTGCACAGGGAGGGGAGGCGGCCCCCCGGCCCGTGCCAGCGCCCTTCGCTCGCAGCCTGGGCCACATCCCCCCCCCCCCCGCCCCGGGCCAGCGGGAGCTGGGTTCCCTGCCCTCCTCTCCCCCTTTCGCGAGGGAATCGTCGACTCCAGCTGCTTTCTCACTCCCGGTCCAGAACGGTTGCGGGGCGCTGCCGGGCTCCACCCTAGAGCCGGCCCCCGGCTTCCAGGGCTGGCGACCCCGCAAAGGTGGCGAAGGGTGAGAGACACCCGCGGGTTTTATGGGGCGCCGGCCTCCCTTCCAGCTCTCGGCACACCTAAAACGCCGGGCCCCGGCTTCCCGGGGCGCGGCTGGGCCCAGAACTGGCAGAGTTGGCCGGTGATTGGTTCTAGACCCAGCGGTTTGCAAACTTTTCTCACGGGCGGATCTTTAACAGCCCCGAGGGGGGAGGCGAGAGCCCTTTGCAGACGCTGGATCCCTCTGCAAACCGCGGCCGCAACATCCGAAAAATTTCTTTTTGGGGAAGGGAGACGTTTCCCGGCCAAGACCCAGCGCCCCTGGAAGGCCCCAGTGCTGCACCCAGCTTTTTGTGGGTCACAGCGCCGGGAAGGGGAAATGAATCACTTCGCCACCACGGTCTGGGGCCTGCTGGGGGGCTGTGAGCGTGTTTCAGGCTGGCCAGCAAGCAGGAGCATTGGATTCTCGGGGGGGGGGGGGCAGGGCTCCCTGTGAGCTGAGCGCTTGGGCAGCCACCCAGGAGAGATTCAAACACTGCCCCGCTGATTAGCAGCGCCCCCAGCCTCCCACAACTGCCACCACGTGTTTCTCTTGGTGGTGCACATCTGCACATGCCTTGGTGCATAAAATTTATTCCACACATGACAAAATTGGAGGGAACCTTGCCCTGGGCAGACAGCCAAAGCCCCACTGTGCAGGGGGGAAGCCCGGGGCTCTGAGCCCCACCACAGATGGTGGGAGCTGAAGTAGCTTAGCTTTGTGGGGCTCCCTGGGGCCTGGCCCTGGAGTGGGGAGTGCGGGGCTCAGAAAAAAAAGGGCTGGGGACAATGCTGGGCAGAAGCACTGAGGAGTCACGTGGGCTGCTCTGACCCTTTCTGGTTTAGGTCAGAAGCCGGGTGTTGACAGCCCGGCCCCCGGATCACAGAAATGAGCCAGCAGGTTGCAGCCTGGCTTGTAGTGATCAATGTGCCATGTAACAAACCTCATCGGTGCCCTTTCTAGCCCCGTTGGATGGATTTGCAAGTGCCTTGCACCCAAGCAGGCTGCTCTCATTGTGCCTGTTTTACAGGGGGGGAAACTGAGTCACGCTGACTCAGGCAGGGTCAGTAGCAGAACGTGGACTAGAGCCCAGATCTCCTAGCTAGTGCCTGTGGGGTCAGCCAAGAGGCAGCGGGCCATGGGAGCAAACACCCCTCCCGCTCCGTGACGTGTGCACCCTGCTGCGGTCTAGAGACCTAAGGGACTTCAGGGCCTCCATGCTCCAAGTGCTGCCTGGATACAGCGAGCTCCCGTTCCAAAGGGACAAGACAGCTGAAGGGAGGAGTAGCGCTCGCTGCTTCACAGATGGGGAAACTGAGGCACAGCACCGTCAAGGGACTTGACCAAGGTTCCTCGGGGAACCTGTGGCAGAGCCAGGCAGGGAAGCCAGCTCTCATGAGTCCCGGTTCAGTGCCTTAGCCCAGCTAGGTGCAAGCCTTTGGCCTGCGGGCCCGCGTGTTTCGCCTGAGATGAATCTGCTTCCAAACAGGATTTTAATGAACTAAAAGCCAGGCTGCGTGTCCCCCTGTGCCCTGCTCTGCGCCGGGGAGGGGTCTGGCTTGCTGACAGGCTCCTGCTGCCCATTACGGAGCAGTAACGAGGTAATTGGTTCCCGACGTGGGCAATCTGCAGCTCCCTAGCAAGCTGCCTCCTGCGCCCGGGCTCGTTAGGAGTCCATTAAAGGCGCATCCTCGTGGCTGTTATTGCCCGGGCCCCGGCCGCTGGCACTGCAGGCAGAGCGTGTCCTTGGCCGGAAGCAGTTTATGGTTCTCTGGCTCTAAATGAGCCGGGCAGCAGGGGACTGAATGGAGCCGGGGCCTGCATGCCTGCGTTGCTGGGTGCTGGAAGCATCTCTGCTCAGGCTGGGGGCTCTTGCCCGTGTCCCCAGCCGGGCACATGAAGGGACATCGCATTGAGTGTGGATTGGCTCCCGGGCTGCATGGATCTCCCGGGGGACTTTCCACGTGGGCACATGCCACGGGGCGCCGAGGCGTGAAAAGCGGGTTGAAAGTTGCTACAAGCACTGGGGGCTGGAGCCGGGGGAGCGTCCGAGTGAGGCTGGGGGTGCTGTGAGCTGCGGCCCACCGGGGCGGCTGCTGGAGGTGCTGGGAGCATCCCAGCCGGGTCCCAAGCTTGGACGCTCCGGGGCCCGTGGTGAGCTGGGGTGTAACCAGCGCCTGCCAAATAGCCTGGGCGGATCCGGCGCACGGGTGCCGCTGCGGGCAAGGGAAGTGGAAAACCCCCAAGGAGAGGTAGGGTCCCCTCTTGCACACAGCCTGGGGTAAGGCACCCGCCCTGCCGTTGCCTGGACTGTGCCTGCGACAGCCCGACATTCACTCTAAAACATGTGGGAATGCCCAGGCTGGGTCAGAGACTGGGCCCAGCCCCGGCCCCCAAGGGCAGGAAGTGCCCGCTGGTGCCCTCGCTGTGCCTTGCCAAGTCCCTGCAGGCTGGGAGCTCTGGCCCTCCCAGCCTGAAGCCACGAGCCGGGAATTCTGACGGGGGGCGGGCTACTGAGTCAGCTGGGAGCTGCAGGGGGCATGGCCCTGCCATTGTCCAAGGCCCTAATGGGAAAGGTTTGCTCCACGGGGCGGTGTCCCCGCTGGGGGCCTTTCTGCAGGCGTGACAGTGACCCTGAGCTGAGCTGGCATGACACCCCCTCGTCACCATACAGTTTCCACTGAGGCTTTGGCCAGCCTGTGTGGTGGCAAAGGGGGTCTCGCAGAAAGGAAGAGTTGGAGACACAGTGTAGCCCTACAGACTCTGTGTTGCATAGACATAGCCCCTTTCATCCCTGGCTCCCAAAGCCCTGTTCCTAGATTATTACGGGGGGGAAACTGAGGCACGGCACGCTAATCCCTGGTCTAAGATGCCTGGCCCATCATCTCCTCCTCCATCCAGACCTTCTGTCCAAGTGGGGGCCACGAGAAGAAATTCCATCCCCGCTAGCAACATGGAAGAGACACACGCTAAGATGTCCGTCGTTTCTGCCAAGCTGAAGTTGGCAGAGCAGTAGATCAGAGGAGGACTGCAGTCCCGTACAGCACTCGCGGACAGTGCCAACGGCAGGCAAGGCCCGGTGCTCCCGTGGCTTTGGGAGCCAGGCGAACTCTAAGGGAAAGTAGCCAACCCCAAGCACGTTTTAATGTGTTGATTTTCATAGTGCAACAGAGAGACTTGGACAATCTGAATGCTCTGGTTGGTTAGGTAGCGAATGGTATGTCTCAATGAACTAGCTGTAATATTGAGGGTTTCTGGGGGCACTGCTGAGAGGGTCAGATCAGGTTGAATTGCTCAAAGTCAGGGCTACTGACAGCCCCAGACTGGGGGTCCTCCTCCAACCCAGTCACACAGAGCACTTCTGTTCACCACACTGGCCAGCAACCCCCTCAGACACCTCAGTTCTCCTGTGCCACAACCAGCACCGCTCCTTACACCGGGGAGAGGTCCTGAAAACCCATTCCCCCAACTCCCAACAGGTTCTCCCAGTCCCAAAAGACCCGCCACAGTCCCAGGGCAATTTACAGCTCGGCTCTTACCCAAAAGAGCTCACTGGGCCAGTCCTTTAGTATCTACCATCGAAAGGTTTGTTAATAAAAAAAGAGTGTTGAAAGAGAAATTGTGAAAGGCATCAGATTGCACACCCCCACTGCAAAGTTCTTGGTGCAGGCTTGCAGCAGAGATGAATTCATCTGTTTTATAAGTCTCTGGAATAAATCTGTTGTTGGGATGGGCCATCAGTCCTTCCGGGCCCCATGTATAGTGAAGATGCCTTATGAGTAGTAAGTTGGAATGAAAAGAAAGATGGATCCCATCCCTGGTCCCTCTTTATGCTCTTGCCCATGTGGAGGGGATCTCGTTGTTCTCCTTGTGTGAAAGTCAGCCCCAGCTGGAGTTTGTCACGTGAGCAAGTCCCCTGTCCATGCAGGACTCTGTGCCTGCCATTGATTACATGCTGGTCTGAATGTTCATGGCAAAACTCCCCAGACTGTGCATTGTCAGTCAAGTGCTGCCAGTCACTTGACCAACCGCCCGTCCACAGTAGGTTGGCCAAGCCTGTTGCTGTCTCCCAGGAGCAAACGTGTGAAATACAAGTACAGAGCCAACACGCATCACTTCCGATACAAAAATGACATCTGCCGCCGAGCAGTATCGACAGCATGAGCAAATGGTCAGCTTTTCATAAGCATCTCCCTTGGCCCACCGTGCACACGATTTGGTGCAAACATACCACAGCGGCTGCAACGCTGGTTTGCACGTCCAGATCCGAATCCAGTAACGTCGCCCTCGCTGCGGTTGAGCCGTGTGATTTAAACCCAGCTTTGGAACGAAGAGCCCCTTTTCTCCCTGCCTGTTTGACTTTGTGGCTCTGCACAGCCGGACGGTGACCGCAATCCATTGATTGCTTTGCCAGTAGATTAATGTGGGCAGGAATTAAATCTACTCTCTTGTGGGCCACGTCATGGAACTGTGGCTGAGGCAATGCCAGTCAACTGGGATACAATTCTGATCGATTAGTTTGTGTTGGAGCTGCCACAATTGCCTGGCTTTGTGAATCAGTGATTTCGTAGATGCTTCTCTTTAAGCAAACAAAACCCATAGTGAGGATGGTATCTACAGCTATTTATCCCTAGGTTACTCCGGATAGCCATAGCTGGTTCTCGGTCGCTGGCGACCTAGCTCTCTAGCCAGTTCCTCATTTGCTCCCAGCTGTGGCTTTGTAGCTTAACAATGTTATTTACATCCTGGGACTGTGGAGGCCTTTTTTGGAACATTTTCTGCTTTGTCTTCTATTGGAAGGGGGCACCGTGCACAGCAGTTGAGATGCCTGCTTGTGGCACCCGCACTGCGATCGTTCATAGCCATGAGCGAGCGTGTCAGGAATGAGCGTGCCAGGAATCAGGTCGTAGTTTAAAAAAAAGGTTGGTGCTTTCCCCTCCCCCCCCCCCCCCAGCACAGCGCTCCCTGTGGGGTCAGACGCACCACACCCCCAGCACAGCGCCCCCAGAACAGCACCCCCTATGGGGTCAGACGCACCACACCCCCAGCACAGCGCCCCCTATGGGGTCAGACGCACCATGCCCCCAGCACAGCGCCCCCTATGGGGTCAGACGCACCACGCCCCCCCCAGCACAGCACCCCCTATGGGGTCAGCCGCACCACGCCCCCCCAGCACAGCACCCCCATGGGGTCAGACGCACCACGCTCCCCCCAGCACAGCGCCCTCTATGGGGTCAGACGCACCACACCCCCAGCACAGCGCCCCCTATGGGGTCAGACGCACCATGCCCCCAGCACAGCGCCCCCTATGGGGTCAGCCGCACCACAGCCCCCAGCACAGCACCCCCATGGGGTCAGACGCACCACGGCCCCCAGCACAGCACCCCCATGGGGTCAGACGCACCATGCCCCCCCCAGCACAGAGCTCCCTATGGGGTCAGCCACACCACGCCCCCGGCACAGCACCCTCTATGGGGTCAGCCGCACCACGCCCCCGGCACAGCACCCCCTATGGGGTCAGCCGCACCACGCCCCCGGCACAGCGCCCCCTATGGGGTCAGACACACCATGCCCCCCCCAGCACAGAGCTCCCTATGGGGTCAGCTGCACCACGGCCCCCAGCACAGCACCCCCATGGGGTCAGCCGCACCATGCCCCCCCAGCACAGAGCTCCCTATGGGGTCAGACGCACCACGCCCCCGGCACAGCGCCCTCTATGGGGTCAACCGCACCACGCCCCCGGCACAGCACCCCCTATGGGGTCAGACGCACCATGCCCCCAGCACAGCGCCCCCAACCCTGTCCTTGACTTTGGGCTCAGCAGTGACTCTGAGAGTAAATGCCCCCTGCTGCTCCCTCCTCACACAAACTCTCCCCCCAGTTTCCCTGGGGGGCTTTGGCGATGTACCGATCGCACCTGATCTTTGTACGTCCCTTGAGGGTGGGGAGTGGTGGCTCCTGTGTGCACAGCCCTGGGGGCCGCCACACAACAGGAAGGCCGGGGGGATCTTACCCCATCTGGGCCCAATGCCACGTTGGCCACAAACCGGTGTTGCTCAGACAGGAAATGCTGCTTGTGCATGAGCCGGTTAGATTCTCCAGGGCACGCCGCGCCGACGGGGAGTCCGCAGAGAATAACTCACCCACGTGGTCTCTTTCCCGGCAGGCGGCTCCGGAGGGCAGAGTGGAGGGTGAGCCCGGAGGCCCTGGCTGCAGCACTGCCCGGCTCTTGCCCCGTTGCACAGCCTGATCCCGTCCCCGCCGGCGCTGAGCGGGACGATGGGGAACCACTCGGACCCCTCCCTGCAGCTCATCATCTGGTTCACAGGCTCCCTCGCCATCTTCATCATCCTGGCCAACCTTGCCATCATCCTGGGGATCCTCTGCAACCGGACGCTGCACGGCGCTGCCAACTGGTTCTTCCTCAGCCTGCTCTTTGCTGACCTCCTGACCGGGGCGGCCCTGCCCTTCATTCCCCGGGTGAAGCTGGAGGTCAGCTGGGGCTACCACCGCTGCTTCTTCATCCACGTGGTCCCCAACTTCTTCTTCCTCTCCTTCCTGGCCAACCTGCTGATGGTGCACTGCCAGAGGTACCTGAGTGTCTGCTACCCGCTGCACTACCACCGCCTCTGGGTGTCCCGCTGGGTGCCCCTCTGCCTGCTGCTGGCCTGGGCCCTGCCCCTGGTCTTTGCCTGTCTGCCCGTGCTGGGCTGGAACCACTGGGAGCCCAGCTCCAACTGCTCCTACAGCCAGGTCTTCCCCAGGGCTTACCTCTACCTGGAGATCTACGGCTTCCTCATCCCCTCCATCCTGGCCATGGCCGTCATGTCCGCCCAGCTGCTGCGGGTGGCCCGGCACCACATGCAGGCGATCAAGAAGGTGCTTCATTCGGTGCACCCAGGCCAGGCCCCCTCGGCGCTGGAGCAGCAGCTGGAGCTGCGGCACGCCAAGTGCATTGCCAGCCTCTCGCTGATCTTCCTGGTGTGCTGGGTGCCCTACGTGGCCAGCCTGCACCTCTCGGTGCTGGCCATCCAGAACAGCTTCAGCGACAAGACCACCCTGGTCATCCTTACTTGCGTGGGCAGCGGCAACGCCGTCCTGGTGCCCATCATCCTGGGGCTCAGCAACCACCAGTACACCCAGTTCTGGCGGGACGTGGCCGCCAAGGGCTGCGGGGGCTGGTGCTGCGAGCCCGGGGGGGCCGGGCGCCGGGAAGGGGAGGCGTCGCAGGCCAGGGCCGCTCTCCCGGAGGCAGAAGGCCCGGCTCCATCTCCCTGCTGAGGGGCGGCCCTCGGGGTGGAGCCACCGAGCCTGCCACAACGGTCTCGGACCACAAGACGTGTCCGGGCGGCGGCAGCTGAGGAGTCAACGTGGACCCTCCGGGGAGGGGGGAGCCCTGTTCTGTGTTAACGACTGAGGGGGGCAGGGAACGCCCCTACCCCCTAATGGAGGCTGGGCCGGTCGTTGCTGGTTTCTGCACTTTGATTGGCCTAAGGAACAAGCTTCCGGCTCATGCCCGGCCCCTCAGCTTTCAGTCGGCTGGTTTTTCAAAGCAGGCTGTGGATGTGGGGGATGAGCGTGGCTTGGGTGTGGCTGGTCCTCGCCCCACGAGCCGCCTCCTGCCACCTGCCTGGCGGGGGCGGCTCCCGGCCTGCACCGAGGTGCCTCCCAGATTTGCTCCGTGGACCTGAGTGTCTGGGCTGAGGTGCGGGCCCGATCCTGCCAGGGCCTGACCGCTCAGGATTGGGCCCACCAGAATTCTCAGCTCCCTCGTGGGCATTCTCCCGTGTGGGGTCCGAAAGGCCGTCGTGCCCCCTCAGGACGGGGGGGGGGGCAGGGGGCTGTATTAAAGCTCGTGCTGCCAGCCAACCTGGGAATTCCTCGAGTGGGGCCCCGCAGCCTTGCTGGGGCTGGCTGGAGTTCCTGCGCCCCCGTGTGCGAGGAACGCCGGCCCCCAGTCTGCGGGGTTTGTTCTTCCCTGGGCCCCAACTCGGCCCAGGGCGCGAGGCTGCCTGTGGGGCCGGGGTGTGCCCGTTCACAGCTGCTCTTCCTTCCTGTGCCCGCAAAGCTGCTATGTCAGCTGCCGGGCAGGAAACCAGACGTTCCGTCTCTGTGGGGGGAAACCGCAGCCCCTGGGGGTGGCGATGGCAGGGCTGGAAGGGACAGGCCGGCGGCTTTCCGGGGTGGGGAGGGGAGTCTCCCCCCAGGAATTTCCATCCTGTCTGGGCCTGCCCCACCCGCCGGCTCCGGGCTCTGTCCCGGGCTCCCTCGTGGCTCAGTGGGCGATTTCTGGGGATGACGGAGCCGGGTGTGAGCCAGGGCTGAGGGCCAGAAAGACCGGCCCCTTGCTGCTGTGTCCCATCGCCCTGTGGGCCCGGATCCAGTCCTGCCCAGGACTTGGGGGTGAGGGAAGGATGCAGAGGGGGCCGGGATACGCCCCAGGGAGACCCGTCCCTGTCTATGGATAGTGGCTGTTTGTGCTGAGGGAAGGGACCAGAGCCAGGGACAGGCTCTCCAGATGGCTCCACCAGCTCCCCCAATCCTGAGCCCCCCAATATTGCACTCCAGCCTGGTGTCTCTTTGGACTGAGCTGCAGCTCTGCCCGGCTCTCCCCCTGCCCCGCTGGGTCCCACCCCCCAGCTTGGCTGGGGCCTGCCGGGTCTGGCTGGCATGGGCTGGAGACCAGGCACGGCCCCTAGAGGCTGGAGCAGAGCGAACCGGCCCCCATGGAGCTGGCCTGGTTGGGTCTCGGAGACCCTGCTCCGGAGCAGCTGTTGGTTCAATTGAGCTTCTGAGCGTCATTGTAAACTGTCTCCAGGCTGTGGGGGGGGGGTTCCCCTGTGGAACCCTAGGATCCCCCCAAAGCTGGGCAGGCCAAGGACGGGGGGGGAGCTGCCCCTCCTGGGGGGGCAGAAAGGGGGTGCTGCTTTGTCTATACAGCTCTGGGGCTCCTGGCCTGCCTACCCCCCCACGTGAGTCCAGGTGCCAGCCTGCAGCACCCCTGCCCAGCCAGGTGTTTCCTGTTCCTTTCTGGGGTCCCATGGCTCCTTCCCTCCCCAGGAACCTGATGCCCATAGCATCCCCCTTTCCTTCCAGCTCCTGGTGCCCAGAATCTTGCCTGGCTCCTGGCCTCCACAGGGGCCCATTTGCCCTCCTGGTGCCTGCAGTCCCCCCATTCTGTCCCGGGGCTCACTCCCCCCCACCCTAGTGCCCGTGATGCCCCTACCCTGCAGCTGGCTCCTATCTAGGGCCCTACCCACCTCTTTGCTAAGCAAATCGGCAACTCCAGGGATTTGCATAGGGACCTGGAGAGACACGCACACTTGCTGGTCCTTCCTGTGAGCAGTGGGCTTGGCCCTGGCAGAGGCTTCTGGCTGCCATGGTGCGGGGGTCGAGGGTGCTGCTGCCCCTTCAGCTTGAAGGAGCAATAACAAATGCCATCATTCCCCCACTGGGTCTGACCCTCCACCTCTGCATGCTCCCCCTGGCTTTGCACAGCCCTGGGGGCACTTATCCTGGCCCACAACCCACAAATTCCGCCGCTGCTCTTCCGGCTTCACTCCCCTCTCTGCAGCCAGGAGTCGAACCCGAGCAGCACCCGTTCCCACGGGGATTTCTGCTGGCGCTGCCCCCAGAATTGTGTCTACCGGCCAAGCCCCCAGGATGCTGCGTTACCGCCTAATGGAAAGGGGCAGTGTTTCCCCAGCTATTTTCTCCCCCCGTGGGCTTGTGCGTTTGCTAGTGAAAAGCCAGTGCCAGGCGCGTGTGGATGCACCGGGAGAGGCCTGGCCCAGGCTGATGAGAAGGGGCTGAGCGAGGAGGCGGCCAGCCTGCACGAGCAGGGAGGGGACAAGGTTAGGTGCCCGCCCATGGCAGGAGGCAATACGGGGCCAGAGTTAGTTGACCCCTCTGGGAGACTCCAATCCCACAGAGCGCGGGGGGGGGGGGTCCCTTACCAATAACACTTCACGCCCAAGGAAAAAGGTAACGGCTCACCAGCCCTTCTTCTCCTACCCATCCCCATCTTCTGCCAGCTGCTTCATGTGGGGCCGGGCCCAGGCCCCAGACTCCACCACTGGGCTCCCCTACACTGGAGCCAGGATCAGCACCCGGTCCTGGAGTTTGCTCCAAGCAACTGTGTGTCCGCCAGCCCCCCAACGCCAGGAAGGCGCCCGTGAAATGAACGTTAGTTAACAGATAAACCAAGTCCCCCCCTCTCCTCCCGAATGGCGTGCTGTCTGATTCTCAGACTGAGCTTTGCTCTGCCCCGGGACCTGCACCATCGTCGTCCCTTGGTGGCTAGACCCGGAGCGGGACACGCTGGGTGTCACGGAACAGAACCCAGATACGTAGCAGGCCAGCTTCCAGCCTGAGCTGCCCCATGCCTGTGGCTGTAGCACATGAGGTTGGGGGCTCCTCCGTCCCCATGCAGTTCGGACCAGTCCCCACATCTCTCACTAAGCATCTCCGCAGTGTGGGCCGGAGCAGGTGCAAAGGAGCAGTGGGCCCCTGGAGACAGCCCCTGCCAGTGCTGCAGGGGCCAGGCACGCCGCCCAAACTCCCTCCCCGCCATGGCCCTGGGTGACTGTCCCACACCTCTGAGAAATAGGAGCGCCTCCCAGGCAGCCCAGCTCCGACCGGGTCAGCTACGGGGAAGCAGGCCGGCGGGTTCAGGGGCGTCTCGGGATCTGCTCCACCGACAACGCAAGCAGTGGTCGGCCAGACCCCGTCACCGTTCGCTCTTGGTTACCGCTGTGCGCCGGCTGTTCCCCCAGCCCGCTGTGCCTCCTGCTAGGAGCCCCCCCGGTGCAGGGCCAAGCCCACGGCACCGGCCCACACGCAAAGCTTGGCACCAAAGTCTGGGGTCAAACGCCTGTTCATTTGTGCGGCTGCCTGGCCTTTGCCCGCCAGCAGCGCAGCTCCTGATGCTGCTTGGGGTGGCAGAGACTGTCCCTGCTAAATGGGCAGCAGAAGAGCCCGTGTCAGGCACAGAGTCGCTATCAGCCGGGTACCTTCCCCTTCCCTCCGGCTCAGCCCCCGGCCTGGGCTGTGGCCTGAGCTGTCTGCGCTCAGTGATTATGCCAGGCAGGTGAGCGTGCCAATGTGGCTTGAAGGATGCTCGTGGCCGGTACCCGCAGCGTGGCCCCACTGCCTGTGAGCGCCCAGGCTCCGTGGCTGGCCCATGCAGGGGAGATGCTCTAGGCAAAATTGCAGAGGGTTGAAGGCTAGAGGGAACTGTCCCTATAATCTAGTTTGATCAGGCCAGTGATTCCTGCAGGACCCCCCCCCCCCAGCTTCTGTTTGAGCTCAGCAGCTAGGCATGCCACCCCGAGCCCCAAGCCATGTGCCTTCTTATTAGTGTGCAGAGTAAATGTTATATGCACCAAGGCAGGTGTGGATGTGCACCACCAGGAGAAACAGACCACAGGCTGTGGGTGCTCTGCTGATCAGCTGGACGGCACGTGAATCTCTCTTGGGTGGCTGCCCAAGCACTCAGCTTACAGGGAACACTGGCCCCAAGTCCAGTGTCACGTGGTCCCTGCATGCCCAGCTTGGGGCTCTCCCTGGCTGAAAGGCAGCAGAGCCAGTTGCAGGGCCCGGCTCTTGCTCCATCCACGGGGGAAGTGAACAGAGGCCCCTGCTTTCTGGCCTGGGCTGCCGGCCTTTCGCGTAGGCTGGGGACTAACTGAGCTGAGCTGGGAAGCTCGGGCCATCTCTGGAGGCTCATCTTGCAACCAGAAAGCGGATCCAGGTGCACGTCACTTCTGGATCAGCCAGGCCAGGCCTGGAGTTGCTTTGGGGGTGAGAATTAACTGGGCCTGCAAGCGTTTCGGGAAGCCGGGCTGACCTGTGTCCATTTCCGCTCCCATCAAAGGAGGCTCTCCAGCCAGCGCACGCTTTGAACTGTTTTCCCCTCGCCAGAAGGGAAGTAAGTCGAGCAGCTCACGACGGTGAATGCCACCCGCTGGGCAGAGCCCCCCCACTTCAGGTCTCATCTGCAATGAGATCTGACCAACCTCGACATACGTGGGAACTGCCAACTCACCAGATAACCTGCCCACCGAGTCCCGCGCAGCCTGGTGGGGCCCACCAGTCGGTCTTGGCCCCCAGGCCAGCTGGGCTGAGGGAGAGCTGGTTGCAACACCAGCGATCACAAAATATTCAGGTTTCTCCCAGTCCCAAGAGACTCGTTCCTTACCCCAGGCAATTCGCACCTTCGCTCTCCCCCAAGACAACTCCTGTGGCCAGTCCGACCGCAAACTTACTGCGGGTTTAGTAGCTACGAATAGAAACGAATGAATGAGGACAAAGTTAAAGCAGGTAACCATCACAAGTGAGTTGCAGTCCATGGGTTTTAAAGATGACAGAGCTGTTGTAATCTGTCAGCTCTAACATGGGTAGACCCTGGGAATCTTCAGCCATGGGAGCGACCAAGCAGAGGAAACCTTCTCTTGTCTGCTGTTTGTACTTCCTTCTTCATGTGTGTGTGTGTGTGTGTGTGTGTGTGTGTATGACGGGGCAATTAACACAGTCATTGATTGTGATGTTCCACAATGGCCCATTTAGTTCTGATAGCCCGTCATAATGGGTCGAGATGATTCCACCCGACAGGTTCCTGGTGTCAGAGGAGTTTTTACAGTTATAAAGGAAAAATGTAAATGTTGCTTTATAGCATGTGATAAAGCTATTACATGGGTGATTATTGCAGGCAGCTGCTTCCAAACACCGAAAGGCCAACTATATTGTCACAAAGCCCAAATCCCTCTGAACCAGACTAAAACCCAGGTGCTGTGGACTGGTTTCCCTCATCGACCAAGCCTGGGTCGCACAGACCCAAACCCAGAGGCTGCGTCTAGACTGGCATGATTTTGCGGAAATGCTTTTAACGGAAAAGTTTTTCCGTTAAAAGCATTTCCGCAAAAGAGCGTCTAGATTGGCACGGGTGCCTTTGCGCAAAAAGTGTTTTTGTGCAAAAGCATCCGTGGCCAGTCTAGACGCGATTTTGCACAAGCCCCGATCGCCATTTTCGCCATCGGGGCTTTTTTGCGCAAAACAGTTCTTCCCTGTCTGCACTGGCCCTCTTGTGCAAGTGTTCTTGCGCAAGAGGGCTTATCCCTGAACGGGAGCATCATAGTATTTGCGCAAGAACGCCGACAATCTTACATTAGATCGTCACTGTTCTTGCGCAAATTCAAGCGGCCAGTATAGACAGCTGGCAAGTTTTTGTGCAAAAGCGGCCGCTTTTGCGCAAAATCTTGCCAGTCTAGACGCAGCCAGAGTGCGATCTGGGACAATCGCAGGCCACCTTCCAAGCACGGATGATGTTAGCAAGACTTGTACGGTCCTGGCTGCGTTACCTAACGCCCCAGCCTCTGGAGTCCCATGGCACTGGGATTAGCTCAGCTTTCTGTACAAAACAGAAGGGGCTAGCCCGCCCGGCTGCAGAGACAATCCCGAGCATGTCACCTAGCAAAGACAGGAAATCAAAGCATGTCTTGTTGACACTCATGATTTTTAAGACAAGCTGGTGATTGGGGGGGGGGGGGGGGGGCCTGTTTGGTGATTTCTGGCTGGCAGCACCGTCTGCCTCATGACGCGAGCTCCTTGTGTCTCCTACGCACACGGGATTTCTAGCCCTCCCCGGAGAGGCACAGCCATGGACGCGATTGCTGTCCCATAGCAGGACGCCACCTCTCCAGCGGAGCAGTGGGGGCATCTTAACCAACACCTGGAAGGGCCCAGCTCTGTGGCAAGTGTCTAGTGGCCACTGATCAGCTCCATGGCCTCCTTGCGCCTGTGCCCTGCTGAAGGGCTGGGCGCGGTCTTCGCAAAGGCTGGGCCAACTCCACACTGGTGTCACACGGCCCACGGGGGGGTGGCATGAGCTGTGGGCAGAGCACAGCGCCTGCTAGTGGGGACTGGGCCACGTCCAGCTTCCCTGCAGGATGGCGGGCGAGACCTTCTCGGATGCAACCGACAAAGCGGCGCTCCAATGAGCCAGGGCCGGCTGTGTGGCACAGCCAACCTGACGCATTTCAACGGTGTCTCAATCAAAGGCCATTTCTTTGGGGTGGGCGGGGGTGTCGCTCTTCTTCTGTTGCTGCCCATCCCCGTAGCGTTGAGCCGGTAGGCCGGGCTCACGTTCCCTGCTGTCCAACCCCTGTGTGAGTGCGAGCGAGGGGTTAGCCTTGGGCTGGGCATGGGGAAGAGCCAGCTGGAGGCTGCTCCGCCGGGGATCAAAGCGGCCATGTGTTTGGATAACTCTCGGCATCGCAGGGGGAGGCTGCGTGCACCCCAGCCGGGTCATAAGAACATAAGAACATAAGAATGGCCGTACTGGGTCAGACCAAAGGTCCATCTAGCCCAGTATCCTGTCTGCTGACAGTGGCCAGTACCAGGTGCCCCAGAGAGGGTGGACCGAAGACAATGATCAAGCGATTTGTCTCCTGCCACCCCTCTCCAGCCTCTGACAAACAGAGGCCAAGGACACCATTTTATCCCCTGGCTAATAGCCTTTTATGGACCTAACCTCCATGAAATTATCTAGCTTCTCTTTAAACTCTATTATAGTCCTAGCCTTCACAGCCTCCTCTGGCAAGGAGTTCCACAGGCTGACTACACGCTGTGTGAAGAAGAACTTTCTTTTATTAGTTTTAAACCTGCTACCCATTAATTTCATTTGGTGTCCTCTAGTTCTTCTATTTAGGGAACTAATAAATAACTTCTCTTTATCGGCCCTCTCCACGCCACTCATGATTTTATATACCTCTATCATATCCCCCCTCAGTCTCCTCTTTTCTAAACTGAAAAGTCCCAGTCGCTTTAACCTCTCCTCATATGGGACCCGTTCCAAACCCCTAACCATTTTAGTTGCCCTTTTCTGAACCCTTTCCAAGGCCAAAATATCTTTTTTGAGGTGAGGAGACCACATCTGTACACAGTATTCAAGATGTGGGCGTACCATAGTTTTATACAGGGGCAGTAAGATATTCTGGGTCTTATTTTCTATCCCTTTCTTAATAATTCCTAGCATCCTATTTGCCTTTTTGACCGCCGCTGCACACTGTGTGGAAGTTTTCAGAGAACTGTCCACGATAACTCCAAGATCTCTTTCCTGATTTGTCGTAGCCAAATTAGCCCCCATCATGCTGTATGTATAGTTGGGGTTATTTTTCCCGATGTGCATTACTTTACACTTATCCACATTAAATTTCATTTGCCATTTTGTTGCCCAATCACTCAGTTTGGTGAGATCTTCTTGGAGTCCCTCACAGTCTGCTTCTGTCTTGACTATCCTAAAGAGTTTGGTATCATCCGCAAACTTTACCACCTCACTGCTTACCCCTTTCCCCAGATCATTTATGAATAAGTTGAACAGGATTGGTCCTAGGACCGACCCTTGGGGGACACCACTAGTTACCCCTCTCCATTCTGAAAATTTACCATTTATTCCTACCCTTTGTTTCCTGTCTTTTAACCAGTTCTCAATCCAAGAAAGGACCTTCCCTCTTATCCCATGGCCATGTAATTTACACAAGAGCCTTTGGTGAGGGACCTTGTCAAAGGCTTTCTGAAAATCTAAGTATACTAGATCTACTGGATCCCCCTTGTCTGCATGTTTGTTAACCCCTTCAAAGAACTCTAATAGATTAGTAAGACAGGATTTCCCTTTACAGAAACCATGTTGACTTTTGTCCAACAAATTATGTTCTTCTACATGCTTCACAATTTTATTCTTTACTATTGTTTCGACTAATTTGCCCGGTACTGAAGTTAGACTTACCGGTCTGTAATTGCCCGGATCGTCTCTGGAGCCCTTTTTAAATATTGGTGTCACGTTAGCTACCTTCCAGTCATTAGGTACAGAAGCCGATTTAAGGGATAGGTTACAAACCACAGATAATAGTTCAGCAATTTCCCATTTGAGTTCTTTTAGAACCCTTGGATGAATGCCATCCGGTCCCGGAGATTTGTTAACATTAAGTTTTTCTATTTGTTCCAAAACCTCCTCTAATGACACTTCAATCCGGGACAGTTCCTCAGATTCATTACCCACAAAGGACGGTGCAGATTTGGGAATCTCCCCAACGTCCTCAGCCGTGAAGACTGAAGCAAAGAAATCATTTAGTTTCTCCGCAATGGCTTTATCGTCCTTGATTGCGCCTTTTATAGTTCGATCGTATAGGGGACCCACAGGTTTTTTAGCAGGCTTCCTGCTGCTAATGTACTTAAAAAACATTTTGTTATTTCTTTTTGAGTTTTTGGCTAGCTGTTCCTCAAAATCTTTTTTTGCTTTTCTTATTACATTTTTACACTTGATTTGACAGTGTTTATGTTGCTTTCTATTTATCTCACGAGGATTGGACTTCCACTTGTTAAAAGATGCCTTTTTGTCCCTCACTGCTTCTTTTACATGGTGGTTAAGCCACAGTGACACTTTTTTAGGTCTCTTGCTATGTTTTTTAATTTGGGGTATACATTTAAGTTGGGCCTCTATTATGGTGTCTTTAAAAAGTTTCCATGCAGCTTGCAGGGATTTGGCTCTCGTCACTGTGCCTTTTAATTTCTGTTTAACTAGCCTCCTCATTTTTGTGTAATTCCCCTTTTTGAAATTAAATGTCAGGGTGCTGGACTGCTGAGGTGTTCTACCCACCACAGGAATGTTGAATGTTATTATATTATGGTCACTATTCCCAAGCGGTCCTGTAATGGTTATTTCCTGGACCTGATCCTGCACTCCACTCAGGACTGAATCGAGAATTGCCTCTCCCCTTGTGGGTTCCTGCACCAGCTGCTCCAAGAAGCAGTCATTTAGGCCATTGAGAAATTTTATCTCCGCTTCTCTTCCTGAGGTGACATGTACCCAGTCAATATGGGGATAATTAAAATCCCCCATTATTATAGAGTTCTTTATTTTGGTAGCCTCTCTAATCTCCCTCAGCATTTCAATGTCAGTATCGCTGTCCTGGTCAGGTGGTCGGTAATATATCCCTACTGCTAATTTCTTATTATTGGAACATGTAATTACTATCCATAGCGATTCTATTGAACATGTTGATTCACTTAATATTTTTATTTCATTTGATTCTACATTATCGTTCACATACAGTGCCACTCCGCCACCCACCCGGCCTGCTCTATCCTTCCGATATATTTTATATCCCGGTATGATTGTGTCCCACAGATTTTCCTCATTCCACCAGGTTTCAGTGATGCCTATTATGTCAATCTCCTCATTTAACACTAGGTACTCTAGTTCACCCATCTTATTAGTCAGACTCCTAGCATTTGTGTAGAAGCACTTTAAAAATTTGCCACTGCTTATTTGTCTGCCCTTCCCTGGTGCATTGGATTCCTTTGTATGCGGTTGTTTGTCTGCTCTGGCCCATGGTTTGCCCTCTCCCCTACTCTCTTTCTGACTAAAGCTTAGAGAATCGCTATCAATGGATTCTCCTCTAAGAGAAGTCTCCCTCCGATTTACGTGCATCTCCGCACCAATCGGCTTTCCCCCATCTCTTAGTTTTAAAACTGCTCTACGGCCTTTTTAATGTTTAGTGCCAGCAGTCTGGTTCCACCCTGGTTTAGGTGGAGCCCATCCTTCCTGTATAGGCTCCCCCTCTCCCAAAAGTGTCCCCAGTTCCTAATAAATCCAAACCCCTCTACCCTACACCATCGTCTCATCCACGCATTGAGACTCTGAAGCTCTGCCTGCCTACCTGGCCCTGCGCGTGGAACTGGAAGCATTTCCGAGAATGCCACCATAGAGGTCCTGGATTTCAGTCTCTTTCCTAGCAGCCTAAATTTGGCCTCCAGGACATCTCTCCTACCCTTCCCTACGTCATTCGTACCTACATGTACCACGACCACCGGCTCCTCCCCAGCACTACGCATAAGTCTATCTAGATGTCTCGAGAGATCCGCAACCTTCGCACCAGGCAGGCAAGTGACCATACGGTTCTCCCGGTCATCACAAACCCAACTATCTATGTTTCTAACAATTGATCACCCACTACTAACACCTGCCTCTTCCTAACTGGCATTCCCTCCCCCTCAGAGGTATCCTCAGTGCGAGAGGATACCGCAACATCCTCTGGGAGGAGGGTCCCAACTACGGGATGGTTTCCCTCTGCTCCCATTGAATGCTCTGTTTCCTTGAGACTTTCATCCTCCTTAAGAGCACTGGGGCTATCAGACTGGAGGTGGGACAGTACTACAATGTCCCGGAAAGTCTCATCAACATATCTCTCTACCTCCCTTAGCTCCTCCAGTTCAGCCACCCTGGCTTCCAAAGCCTGAACCCGGTCTCTGAGGGTCAGGAGCTCCTTGCAACGGGTGCACACATACGCCACCCGCCCACAGGGCAGGTAATCATACATGTGACACTCGACGCAATAAACAGGATAGCCCCCACTCTGCTGCTGGGCTTCTGTCTCCATTTTTCTAATGAATAAGTTTAAGCAGAAACTGGGATTCTTTTTAAACCTCTGGAATATAGATTATTATAAGAGTTGTTTTTAAGAAGGTCAGAAGTCCCTCGTGCCCTCTAATCTCCCCCTCTGAACTCCCTCTCCAAACTCCCTGTTATCTGCTCCTGTTCGCAAGCTCCCTGGTTGCTGAGTCACAGGCTTATATAGCCCCGGTAGCCCCTCCCCCTGACTGAGGCTCAGCCAATTAACAGAGGCTTCTAGATTTCAAACCTTTTAGAAGCTCCTTCAAACAAACCAACCAACCAACCAAACACACAAACACAAGCTCAGCACACAGCAAATAACTCCCACACACACAAACACACGTGGTCTTGTTTCACCTGACCGATTCAGATTCAATGCAGGCCAGATGCTGGTCTCGGGTGGTGGTGTCCATCTGGCGTCACTCCAAGTGGAGTGACTCCGGATTCCAAGCCTACTCCCGATGTACTAGTGTCTCCCACAGCCTGGTTCACAAAATGCTCTGCAGCTACACACACAGTGGTGTCCGACATGGAGACAAGGGACAAACAGACTTTAACCTTGGGCACACAGCCCAGGCGGGCCCACGTCTGTTTAGATGGAAGCGCTGTGGGGAAGGGCTTGTCTCTCCCCGTGTAAACGCCCAGCCCCCCCGCACACGGGTCAAAGCCAAGGACAATTGAAACATGCCGCCATTCACCCCATTTCTCTTGGCTTGCCCCCGAGCCGGACACCTCCTCCCAAGCCACTCTGGGGTCCCGGGCTGGGGAGCATAGACCTGCTGTCAGCCTCTGGGACTTGCTCCAGCAACGAGCTGTTGAAACATTTCCGCTGGCTGCCGAGTATTTTTGGACACGCTGTATAAATATTAACGGTAAGGCGCTCTCTCCCCGACTTGGCTCCGTGCCCCCGCTGCGACCGCCTGGCTTCCCGGCACGGGATCCCCCCGTTTTGGTATGCACCCGCCAGGCAGCCTGCACCCGGCTTTGTCTGGGCTGCCGCTGGCCCCGCACCAAGTTGTCCTCTCTTGGGGGAGCTGAGTCTTGCTTGCCGGTGCCCCCCGCCCCGCTGCTCTCTGGGGCTGTGTCCACGCTGCAGAGCAGGGGTGGCCGCTAACTGATCCGGGGCGATTACACGGGTGCAAACTCCCACTGTGCAGCGTGTCCGCACGAGCCAGGCTGCCTCCGCCACAGCGTCCGGCCACACGAACTGCAGCTGCGCTGGCTTCTGGCCCTATGGGGCTGGGGGCCAGGGCTCAATCTCCCATAAGCCCCTGGCAAAACCCTGTGGTCCCAGTGGCTGGGCACTAACTCCCCCACCCCCACTTCCTGGCCCTGTCTCCCCAGGCTTGCTCAGCGCTCAGCTCCACAGGTCGGGGGGGGGGGGTCACAGCTGCTGGCAGCTGGCTCCCAACTAGGGGTTAGGGCATTGGCCTGGGGACCCCAGGGTTGTGGGTTCAAGCCCCACCCACCCGGGAGTGTCACCACCAGCTGTCCCCTTAGGAAGGCAGGATAAGGGATGCCCTGAAGGTAGCGAGATGGGGTGGATTGGCTTAGGGGTTAGGGCATTGGCCTGTGACCCACCAGCCCCCCTGTCTCCCTGTGACCCACCAGCCCCCAGTCTCCCTTCTCCCTCTGACCCCTCTGTCCCCATGCTCCCCAGGTCAGGCTGGTTAAAATCCATTGGTCCCTGTCATCGTAACGGACTCCACTGGGTGTCAGGGCTCATAGCCACTGAGCGATTTGTGAGCCAGGCTGCGGGAGACACCAGTAAATAGGGTGTAGGCTGTAGGCTCGGAATCCGGAGTCACTCCACTTGGAGTGACTCCAGATTTACACCAGCACCCAGCCGCAGCACCCCTGGGGTTCATAGGTCATCCTCTGCAGACACGGCCGGCAGGGGAGGAGAGGCCGTGGGAGATCATCCAGGGCTGGCCCCTGGGCTGAGGATGCGCCAAGCCCTGACTGGGGCTTGTCCAACCTGCTTGTCACCCCCACCAGGGCGCAGTTCCCACAGTGGCCCTGGCCCCAATTCCAGAGCCACCCAGCCCCCCCGAGGGGCAGCTGCTCCCCCCACAGCCCCAGCACCCGCAGCTGGTCACACCCATCCCCCGTGTGTCCTGCCCGGGGGGGTCAGTTCCCCCCTTCAGGACGGCCCTTCCCTGCACCGCGCCCCCCCTCCCCCGGCCTGCCGCTCTCCAGCGTGCTCCCCAGGGTGTGTGGAGCCGGCCCCCGGCCGTGTGTCCGACTGGGACCTTCAGGTAACTTGGCCTGCACTGACCTCAGCCTGTCCTACAGCCACGTCATGTGGGCGAGTCCCATTCACCCTGTGACCCCCACATCCTCCTTTGCCCTGTGGCCCCCCTTCCTCCTGACCCCCCGATCCCCCTTCACCCTGTGACCCCCCCAGTCCCTTCACCTTGTGGCCCCTGCATCCTCCTTTGCCCTGTGACCCCCCATCTCCCTTCACCCTGTGACCCCCACATCCTTCTTTGCCCTGTGACCCCATCTCCCTTCACCCTGTGACTCCCATGTCCTCCTTTGCCCTGTGACCCCCCCGATCTCCCTTCACCCTGTGACCCCCCCAGCCCCTTCACCTTGTGGCCCCCGCATCCTCCTTTGCCCTGTGACCCCCCCAGCCCCATTCGCCCTGTGACCCCCCATCACCCTGTAACCCCAGCATCCTCCTTCGCCCTGTGACCCCCCAGTCCTCCTGCCCCATTCGCCCTGTGACCCCCCCAGCCCCTTCACCTTGTGGCCCTTGCGTCCTCCTTTGCCCTGTGACCCCCCATCTCCCTTCACCCTCTGACCCCCATCTCCCTTCACCCTGTGACCCCCACATCCTCCTTTGCCCTGTGACCCCCATCTCCCTTCACCCTGTGACTCCCATGTCCTCCTTTGCCCTGTGACCCCCCCCAGCCCCCTTCACCCTGTGACCCCCGCATCCTCCTTTGCCCTGTGACCCCCCCGATCCCCCTGCACCCTGTGACCCCCCCAGCCCCTTCACCTTGTGGCCCCCGCGTCCTCCTTTGCCCTGTGACCCCCCATCACCCTGTAACCCCAGCATCCTCCTTCGCCCTGTGACTCCCCAGTCCCCCTGCCCCATTCGCCCTGTGACCCCCCCAGCCCCTTCACCTTGTGGCCCCCGCGTCCTCCTTCGCCCTGTGACCCACCAGCCCCCCCCATCCCCATTCACCCTGTGACCCAACAGTCCCCAGCCCCATTCTGCTCAGCAAGTCCGGCTCTCCCACTGCTGAACACGCCTGCGGTTCACAGAGCCATGGGCCCAGACATCGGGTGGGCCTAATTCCCCAAGGGAAAAGCTGCCCCAACCGCTGTTCCCCCCCCTCCCCCCCGGCTGGCCAGAGCCACTCGTCTGAGCCCTATGCCCACCCCACCCCCAGGGCTGGTGTCTCTGCCCCGCCCCCCCCGCCCCCCCCGCTGCCCCTGCCTTGCTGACAAAGCCGCGGCAAAGCAAAGGCAGCGAGGGCGCTCTTTCGCTGGGCGCGGCTCAGTGCACCCTGCCTGTGGGCTGGGGCCCAGGGGGCCGGCTGCCCAGGGCCCCCGCGGAAGCAGGATGCAGCCGTGGCGACAGCTGGTCAGGTCTCAGCCGCCCTGGGTCCCTCGCTGGCTGGCTGGGGGGGCCTCGCCCTGGAATCTGGCCCCGCTCCGGCCCGGGGACATCTCTTTCTCCACCCAGCCACCCAAGGGCGTCCTGCTCCCGGCCCCAGCCCGCCTGGCTCTCCCTGTGCCAGCCCCTGGGCAATGCCTTTCCCAGCCCAGTGGGGGCGCTGGGGGGCCTAGAACCGGGCAGCCCCTTGCCCCACGGGGAGGCAGGGGCTTGTGTCTCATGCATGAGCGGCGGGCACCCGGTCCCTGTGCCAGGCTGAGCGTGCGTGTGACGTCGCCACCTGCTGGCGGAGACCCAGGGCGTATAAAAGCCTGCGGCTCTGGGGCAGAGGCTCGAGTTAAGGAAGCCCAAGGCCATAGGCTGAGCCCTCTGCGGCTGCTGCAAACCAGGCTCCCCTTCCGGGCCCTGTCTTGCTGAGCCCAGGGGGCGGGCTGGCGGGGGCAGGGAGTGGGGGGCTCTCGCCAGCGGGGGGGGATTGCAGGGCCTGGTCAGACCCTGGCCTCTCACCCACACCAGCGTAGGGCAGGGTTGGGTCCCTGGCTCCGCCTGTCGTCTGGGGAGGGGGCGTGAGGGCACCTGGGCTCTGCTCCTGGCCCTGACCAAGGCTGCCCACCAGAGTGGGGGGGGGGGGGGGACACATGGCTGGGCTTCCTACTGCCCACCCGCGCCTGGCGGAGCTTCTCCTTTTCCTGGGCTTTGGTCCAGCCCTGAGGACAACCCCCGGCACCCCCCTCCCTCCCCGGCACCAAACTGCCTGTGAAGGGCAAGGAACAGTCCAGCTGGTTTCTGAGGCGCACCGGCTGCATGGGTACAGCCGCCGCCCTGGCACAGCCGCCGCCCTGGCACAGCCGCCGCCCTGGGCACGGGCACAGCCGCCGCCCTGGCACAGCCGCCGCCCTGGGCACGGGCACAGCCGCCGCCCTGGCACAGCCGCCGCCCTGGGCACGGGCACAGCCGCCGCCCTGGCCGGGGGGCAGGTGGGAAGCAGCAGGGAGCTGTGACACCCTTCCCTTCCCCCCCCACAGCCCATCCAGCCTTCCCCATCACTGACCCTTGCCCCCAGTTCCCTTCGGCTCCCTTCATCCCGAACGCCTCAGGTCAGTGTTGCCAGCCCCTTGCTTCCTTCTCCGGCGAGGAAAGCAGCCAATTGCCCTGCAGAGCAGCCGTGCAGCGAGCAGTGGACACCCCACCTCCGGCCCCTCCATCTAGCAGCCGCCGCCGGGCCTGGCGGGCTTTGCGGTGCGGCGCCAGGGACGGGAGATGCCTCACGCATGAAGGGTGGACGAGGCAGCAGCAGCGTGGCCCTGCCACCACCTGCTCCGCCCCGGCTCAGTGCCCCAGACTCCTCTTGGGCCGTAGGAGCCTTAGAGCGGCCACACTGGGTCAGACCCATGTCCAGGCCTCATTCTCGGCCCCTTGCCGCAGGGATCCCAACATGGGCTTTTCCCCGCATCACATGGCTGGGCTGTCTCCTCAGTGCCTGCAGAACTACCCCCACTGGCTCCAGGAGTATTTGGGTGGCACCGCTACTGCCCATTGCGTCGGGTGAGTGGGGCTGACATGTTCAGCGGGCAGGACTGTGCGTTAATCAGCCCCATTGCCACCTGCCAGCCCCAGGCCCCAAGCGCGGGAGGTCCCTTGGGAATGCCTGGCAGTCAGCTTTGGGCTTGGGGACATGTGTGGCCTCTGCGAAATTTGCCACCTCCCGTCGCTTTTCCAGATCACTTAGAAGTATGTTGAACCAAGGCAGCCCCCTAGAAGACGCCACAATTTGCTTCTCTCCAGTCTGAAAACTGACCATTTATACCTGTCCCTGGCCCGCTGGGCTGAAACAAGGACATGGACTGCTGGGCGCATTACAAAGGCAATTTCTCCTGCTATTAACATGCACGTTTCCACATCAAAAGCTATGTATAAGAATGGCCAGATGGGATCAGACCAAAGGTCCATCCAGCCCAGTGTCCTGTCTGCCCACAGTGGCCAATGCCGGGTGCCCCAGAGGGAAGGAACAGAACAGGGAATCATCACGTGATCCTGCCTCTGTCACCCACCTCCAGACAAACAGAGCCTAGGGACACTGTCCCTACACATTCTGACTAATAGCCATTGATGGACCTAACCTCCACAGAATCATATAACGCTAGAACGGGAAGGGACCTCGAGAGCTCATTGAGTCCAGTCCCCTGCCCTCATGACAGGACCAAGCACCATCTCGACCATGAATTGATCTAGCTCTATTTTCAACCCTGTTAAAGTCCTCGTCTTCACAATATCCCCTGGCAAGGAGTTCCACAGGTTGACTGTGCACTGCATGAAGAAAAACTTCCTTTTGTTTGTTTTAAACCTGCTGCCTGTTCATTTCATTTGGTGACCTCCTAAGTTCTAATATTGTGGGAATAAATAAATAACTTTTCCTTACTCACTTTTTCCACACCAGTCATGATTTTATAGACCTTTATCCTATCCCCCCCTTAGTCTCCTCTTTTCCAAGCTGAAAAGTCCAAGTCCTTTTAATCTCTCCTCATATGGGCCCTAATCCAAACCCCTCATCATTTTTGTTGCCATTTTCTGAATGAGATGCATCCAGCCCACTTAATTAGCCTCATTAACACAGGTCCTACAATTGCCAGGTACTTTTCCTGCTGTTCTCTTTCTCCGGTTCTGTTATTTCCATTCCAACCCATCTGATGAAGTGGGTTGTGCCCACAAAAGCTCACAATTCTATCTAGTTTGGTTAGACTCCAGAAGGTGCCACAGGACCACTGGTTTTTAAAGTTACAGACTAACCTGGCTACCTTTCTGATACCTTTTAACCAGTTCCTGATCCATACAAGGACTTTCCTTCTTATCTCAGGACAGCTTCCTTTGCTTCAGAGCCTTTGGCGAGAAACCACACCAAAGGCTTCCTGAAAGCCCAATCCTGCTCCGACCCCTGGATCACCCTTGTACACACATTTCTTGAACCCTTTAAAGAATTCTAATAGCCTGGCGAGGCGCGATTTTTCCCTTAGCAAAATCCATGTTGACTCTTCCTCAAAAGAGCGTGTTCATCGCTGTCGGATACTTCTGGTCTTTCCTAGAGGGTCAACCAGTTTGCCTGGCATTGAAGTTGGGTTTGCCGGCCCGAGAGTGCCAGGATCGCCTCGGGGGCCTTTTTTCAAAATTGGGGGCCCAGTTGCGCTCCTCGAGTGTGTCTAGACTACAGGGTTTTGTCGACAAAAGTGGACTTTTGTCAACAAAACTATACCTGCGTCTACACTACCGCCGAACAGAACTCGGCAATTTTGTCGACGGCGGTAAACCTCGTTCTACGAGGAATAACACCTTCTGTCGACAGAATTAACACCTTTTGTCGACAGAGTTCTGTTGACAGAAGGCATTATTGCATCTATGCTGTCCTTTGCGTCTACACTGTCATGTCGACAAAGCAGCTTGCTTTGTCGACAGAACTGGATGTAGTCTAGACGCACTTTGTCGACAGTATCTGTCAACAAAAGCCTGTAGTCTAGACGTACCCCTCCCGTCCTCTTCTCATCCAGAGAATCAACCCCTCCAGCCCTGAGGCTTCTCCCCACTTCGATTCAGCCTGGCCAAGCCCCTGCATTCAAAGATCAGGAGGCAGGCTAAAAAATGGCACCATGGAAAGAAAAAAGAAATGTTTCAGGATTGTTTTATTTGGCTTTGGAGGTTAGAGAATTCAGGGCCACATTTGCACGTTTTTCTCGGTTACCAGAGTGTTTTGTGTTGTACAACGAGAGCTGAGCTTTTCGGGGAATAACATGAGGCCAGCATTTGGGGTCTTTAAGGCTTGCACAAAATCACAGGCGTTGGCAACATTTTCCATTTTAACCACCCAAATCCATAGTCCCTACCTGTCCCCAGCCTCTGCAATACGAACACAACGTTGCAAAACCTTTGGGGGTAATAGTGTTTTGTGTGTGTGCACGTCCGTGCCTCTCTCCCCCTCTAGCAACTGGTCCCAAGGAACCAGCCCCATGCCCACAAGGGGCTGCATGGCGGGCGCACACGGACAATTCACAGCCGCCATATGGCTGCACGCTGGCAACTCCCTCCGTGGGCGGGGAAGCCAGCGGGGCAAGGAAGAGCGAAAAGGCAACCCGTCCCATTTGCACAGACATCCCTGCGCCAAGGCAGGGACCAGTTTTAGGCCTGTCTCTTCCCAGCCGTGTTGTTCCTCCTTCGGTGGGCTTGCTGGAGAGGCAAGGTGACCTGCGCAGGGCCCCTGGCTGCAGAATGCCCCAGCTGAGCATCGTGTAGCAGGGACGTTGCAATGGTCTCTTCAAACAGCCCCCAGCCTGCCACAGAGCAGAGCCCACCTGGGGCACGGGGGGAAAGCTACAGGTGGGCAGAGACATGAGCCAGCGTGAATAGGGAGGCGGGCAAAGCATGAGGGGAGCCTGGGAGCATAAACTCCCTGGAACAGGAATAGGCTGTGACACCCCCCCCTTCTCCCAGCTGCTGGGGCCTCTCCCCTCCCCAGCCCTTGGGAAACCAACCCACACAGGACCCCTGTGGTGGATTTGAACCTCGGACCTCGGGAGCTTAATATAGGAACCTCTACTGCTGGAGCTATAAAGCCAGATCCCAGCCTAGGCTGTAGTGGTCTAAGTGCCACTGCATGGGACAGCGACCCAAGCCTCATGCAGGAGACCGCCCCCCTTAAGCACCCTTCCAGTCCAAGGAGGAGATTGCCCAGCCCTGGGCTAGAGTAATAATTTTCAATGGGGGGGGGGGCAATTCCCAGAATGTGGTACGTGGTCAAGGGCTACTCTTTCCTAGGCTAGTAATGGGGGGGGGGCAGGGTCTGGGATGGAATTTGGGTACAGGAAGGAGCTCTGGCTGAGGGAGCGGGGGGCAGGGGCAGAATTTGGGGGCAGGAGGTAGCTGGGGTGGGGATGAGGTGCAGAGTCTGGGAGGAGGGTTGTGAGGTACAGCAGGGGTGGGGTGCTAGGGGCAAGCTCTGGCTAGGAGGTGCTTACCAGAGGCAGCTCCATGCCTGCCACACAGCCAGCTGCCTCCCGGCCAGCTCCCCGCCACCCACCTGTGGCTCAAAGCAGCCGGATGCCAGGCCCAGTGTGTGTCTGGGCAGCGGGCCCCAGGAGAGGAGGGGGCAGCAGGTCCCCGTGGGCTGCACCCACCTGGCCGCACCATGCCTGCAGATCCCATTGGCCTGTCTCCAGCCACTGAGAGGCTGCAAAGATGGTGCTAGGGTAGGGGGCAGAAACACATGCTGGCCCACACAGCTGGCTGCTTTGAGCAGCATGGGGGGGGGCCGCAGCTGGCCCGATCCAAAGTTTTGGTGGGCCACACGCAGTCCAGCTTGTGACCGCCCCTGCTCTGGCCTATGCCCTTCTGGTGTGAGGACACTGCTTCAGCACAGGCCCATGCCATTGCTCTGCTCAGCTTCTCTGAATGGGCCCATCCCCACGGCACCTGGGCACCAGCAGCAGGATTGCTCTATCCCAGTCATATGCAATAGGGAGCCCTGCAGCCGGGTCCCGGGGTGCTAGCACTTGCCTCTGAATTGAGCAACTGTCTGGAACATGGCTGCTGCTTGCCCAGGCCTGGCCCATGCCGAGTTTGCCCTCCTGGCCCTAGCACAGTAAAACCTCAGGAGGCCGCAACCCCCTGCCTGCAGCTGTAATACTAGCCCACAGCCTACCTCCTGCTCAGTAAACCAGCACGCACCCCTTTGAGCTGTGTTTTGCCAGCTCACTCCCTGCTAGGGGGCTTAGGGCGCTAGGCAGAGACCCGGGGCCCCTGTCGGCTGACGCTGATGGCTTTGCGGCCATGCTGAACGCTTTCCAGAGGCCTGGTGGGAACAGCTCCCTGGCCCATGGAGCTTAATCTCGTGGCCCGATTCGGTCCCCCGTAAGCCAGGGCAGAAAGGGGTCTTGCGCCAGCCAGGCCATGACGCGGGTCTTAGCCCGGCTCTGCCCCGTGAGGCCAGGGCTAGTTTTCTGAGAAGTGGCTGGACTCCGACAGGACCTTCCCGTCCTTGGTCTCGATGGTCTTGATGAGGATGGCTCTCTTGTGTGAGGTGGGCTCGGGCGCGGGTGGTGAGGCGGCCCCAGGCGGGGCGGGGAGCGGCGCACGGGGAGGCGGGCGGGGGGCTGCGTAAGCAAGTCGGGAAGGGGGTGGGTTTAGAAATCTAGTCGAGAAATCAGAGAGGATTCTGTTTTAGGAAGAGGCTCACGACTGGTTCCCAAAGGGCTTCAGCCCAGGAGAGGCGGGGAAGCTGGGATTGGTTGGCTAATGAGAGGCAAGGCTTTATGCATGCAAATCGATGGGTGAAGCATATTGGACATGGTTCAGCCACCAAGGCAGGCAGGGGCAGACTGACAGCGACTAATTTGCATATATTTACATACAGATCACCCCAGCTCAGAGACAGAGACAGGGCCCAGTCAGTGGAAAGAGCCTTCCTAGGGAGGCCCAGCCCGGTCCCCACTGCACCAGCCATTGGCCACGGTTCATGCTGGCACCAGCCCGGTCCCTGGAGCAGCGTCACTGGCTCCCCATGTTCTAGGACGGTGCCTGTAGGGATGCTCCCCGCAGCTGAGCCCAGCCCTGGGGCACCATCCCCTCACCCACAGTCTGCCCCCCCATGGGCAATGGCGCGCTCTCCGGGACCCCCACTTCCCTTGTACCGGCAGGAGGCTGAGAGCCTGGCCCATGTACCTGGGCCCTGCTGCGCAGGGAGGCTGCTTGTCCGGCCATGGGGGGGGGGGCTGAGAAATGCAGAGGCAGCTGGTACCCACAGAAAGGGGCTGCCCTCCCCCCCCAGGCCAGACCACGGGAGCCGGGGAGAGACTCACCCAGTCTGTCCACGGCGCTGATTTGCGGGGTCAGGCCCGGGCTGGTCATCCTGGGAGAGGAGCGGAGACAGGGGCGCTGTCAGGAGGGTCCAGAGCCTGGCTGGCGGGATGTCACCCACCAGCCCCAGCCCTGCCCTCGCTGGCTGGTGGGCACTTGCCACGCAGAGGGGGGAGAAGGCCCCGGGTGGCTCGCTCCTGGAACAAGCCTCCTCTACATTTGCGGGGGGGGGGGAGGGGGGACAACTACTCATCTGGGGTTCCCCACAGCACAGACCTCAGCCCCTTCGTTCACGGGGCCTCTAGCGTAGGAAGCCAGCCCCCGAGGAGGGATGTGTCCTTTCTGGGTGTCACCCCCACTTCCAACACAGCCCCACCCGCACCCCGTGCGCCCGCCTGTCCAGGCAGCCCTCCAGCCTCTTCCAAGAGTCTGCCAGGGTGGCTTCTACCAATGCACCCCACGATTCTGGGTCCCCCTTGCTCTGCCGGTGCCCCTCACTCCCACTCTGCAGCCCCCACCAGCCCGGCCCTGGGCTCCCTCCACCCCCGCCAGTGCCCCTCCCTCCCGCCCCACAGCCCCCGCCAGCCCGGCCCTGGGCTCCCTCCACCCCCGCCAGTGCCCCTCCCTCCCGCCCCACAGCCCCCACCAGCCCGGCCCTGGGCCAGCCCCACCCCTGCTGGTGTCCCTCACTCCCACCCTGCAGCCCCCACCAGCCCGGCCCTGGGCTCCCCCCCACCCCACCATGGGCCAGCCAGGGATGGGCAAGTCCCTCTGGCGTCCCAGCCGGCCCTGCCCGCTCACCGGCTCTCCTCGCCCTCCAGCAGCTTGCGGTAGGTGGCGATCTCGATGTCTAGGGCCAGCTTGAGGTTCATCAGCTCCTGGTACTCGTGCACCTTCCGCGCCATGTCCTGCTTGGCCTGCTTCAGCGCCTCCTCCAGGCTCTGCACGGCCTCCCGGGCGCTGCGCAGGGCCTGCTCGCCCTGCTCCTCTGCCAGCTCCACCGCCTGCCCCAGGCTGGCGCGCTGCCCGGGGCAGAGACGGGTTACGGGGCGGGGGGGGGTGCCTGGGCTCCTATCAGAGACTCCAGGGGCGGTGAAGATCACCCGCCACCACCCGCCACTGCTCCCCGAGAAGGCTTTGCACCTCCCTGGCAGTGGCCTCGGGACCCAGGGCAGAGGGGAGCAGGACTTCCCGGCGGAAGGGGGGAGAACCCGGCTCCCCGGCAGACTCTGGCCTCGGAGGAGCTGGCCGGAGTGGCCGAGCTGCGGGAGGGGCCCCTGGGATGAGACCGTGGCCCTGCCCCACCCCCAGCCCCATGGCCTGAGCGGGGCCGCCTGAAGCGGGGCTCACCTGGTTCTTCAGGGCCTCGATTTCCGCATTGAGCCTCTGGGCGTAGCGGTTCAGCTCCGCGATCTCGCCCCGGACGCTTTTCGTCTCCTCGCCGTGCTGCCGGGCCTGGGCCGCCATGTCCTCGAACTGGGGAGAGGGGGAGGGGTCCCTAAGGCCTTGCCCGGCGCGGTCCCAGACACCAGGCGGAGCAGAGCCAGCCAGCCGTTCTCCAGTGCGCCCCCTTCCCCCAGGAGCTCGGCCCTCGCACGGGGCCGGGACACTTCTCCCTGGCTCCGTGACCAGGGCCCAGGGAGCTGGTGGGAGCAGAGTCAGCCCAGGTATCCGCCCAGCCTCCGGGTGGGGGACGTGAGCGCACAACCTGCAGCTCCTGCCAGAAGCCACCCTCAGCTCTTTGGGGGCTTGTGGGGGTCCCACTTGGGTCCCCTCTCCTTCCATGTGGCTGCTGCCTCCCACTCCCAGCTGGGCTTGCACCCCTGGGGGAGGGAGGGGGAGTCACTGATCCTTGGGGAGGGGTGTCTCTGCTCATTCGTCCGTGTACCCTTTGGGGGGGGGGGCACATCTGGGGCATGCCACAAGGCCTGACTGCAAGCCCACAGTTGGCTTGTGCACTCCCCAGCTCCATGTTCACAATCAGCCAGCGTGCTCACTGCACACGTGGACTTGTGCGAGTTGCACTGGGAAGGAGGCAGGGCAGGCAAGGGGGAATGCAGGTGAGCATCGAGGCGTGGGGAACAGGCAGGCAGTGGATGAAGTTCTGCCTGCCCGGGGCCGTGCCTGTGAGCTTGCGAGCAGGAGGAAGCATGACCGTGCATGCGGGGGGGGGGGGGAAGGGGAGAAGAGAGCCACTCACCTTGCGCTTGTACCATTGCTCGGCCTCTTCCCGGCTCTTGGCCGTCACGGCCCGGTACTGAGCTTTGACCTCATCTATAACCTGCTTCATCTCCAGCTCCCGGCTGTTGTCCATTTCCACCGTCACCTGGGTGTTGTGCACCTGGGCCTGCAGCTCCCGCACCTCCTGGGGAGGAAAGCAATCAGGGAGGAGGGGGTGGGATTCTTCTCTGCTTGCCTTCTCTATGGACTCCCCGTGCCAGCAGCCCCCTGCCCCTCAGGAGGGACCGCCAGCAAGCAGAGGTGACGGAGCCTTTGGACCCGACCCCAACCAGCCCCCCGCATCGTTCCCCATAAGGCAGGCTCACCAGCCGGCACCCACCTCGTCAAACAGCTGCTTGAGGCAGTGGATTTCGTCCGTGGCGCTCCCCAGCTTCGACTCCACGTCCACCTTCCGCAGGTACAGGTCGTCGAGATCCTGCCGGCCCCGGAGAGATGCCGTCAGGGCACCTCCGGGTGGAAGGAGGGGCACGCCTGTCAGCCCCCCAAGCACCATGGGGGCAGAGCCCTGCAGCCCGGGGACTGGGCAGTCAACCACTGCCACACGGGTGGAGGGTCACGTAGGCAAGGGAAGGCATTGGTCTTCCCAAGACTGTGCACACGGCCCAGCCTCCCGGGGGTGGGGGTGGGGGGGTGGGGGGGGCTGGGGCCACAGCGGCCCTCCAGGCAGCCAGGAAGGAACAAGCTTGGGGGCAGGTGTTAGGTCGGGCAGGTTGTTGAAGGGGCGTGGTTTCAGGCAGAAGGGGCGGGGCTTGGACTTGTCTTCCCCACCTGGGCCATCACCCACCACTCACGCTCTGCAGCCAGTCTGCTCTGTGGGACAAAGGGGCGGGGGGGGGGGGGGGGGGGAAGATGTTGGCCAGGTTTAGGCTTCTAAGCGGCACACGGGACCTTTTTTAGGGACCAGCCTAGTGGCCAGTTCGGTTGGATGGAAGGGAGGTCGGTCCTGAGCCCTGGGGCGCTTGGCAGGAGGAACCCGAAGCATGGTGCACGCCAGCCCGTCCTTATTAGGAGTTTTTCCTCATTTGCAAGCCGACAGATTTGGCTGCATTATGTTACTTGGCACCGTAAGTTCATGCGGGGGCGGGAGTGACAAAATTGCCAGGCCACCGGGCGAGTTCGGGAGGGGACAGCTCAGTGCTCTCGGAAGGGGCGGGCCCTTGAGTGGAAGGGGTGGGGCTGGGCAACCAGCCCTCAGCGCTGCCCGAGGCCTGCCCCAGTCAGTCCTCCGAGCTGCACAGAGTCCAGCGCCTGCGCTCCGGGTGTGATTTAAAAGATGCCCGGGGCAGTGGTCCCCGCCCCCCCCCCCTTGTCTCCCCCCCCGCCCCGATCAGCAGGCCAGTGCTTATTTGGAAATGAATGTTAAACGATAAAACCATGTGCTGCTGCTGCTGTTTGTGGGTGCGGTCCTGCCCAGGTTGCGAGGGGGTTGGTTATTTCACCCGGCGGGGTGCTTAGGCCTATCTCTAGCGCAGCAGGTCTGCTCTTACGGCAGGCCTGTCACGTGGCCGCCGAGATCCCAGCTCCCTCTTTTGGGGCATCTGAGCCTAGAAAACCTTCAGACTTGCTCCGAGCGCGCCACCCCCATTGTGCATGTGACCCACGCCCCAGCATGCCGATTGCAACCCAGAGCTCTGCACCTCCCATTGCCACAAACCCATCGCCTACGGCAGCTGGCCCTCACACACGGGGCCAGTCAGTCACTGGGACTGCTCCGCCTGTCCCTGCCTTGCCATCCCTGTCCAATGCACCTGTGCCAACAGCACCAGGCTGCTCCTTTTTGCTCGTCAGAAGGGTGGCTGGCGGGGGACACGGAGGCACGGTCCGCTGCGGAAGGCTTATTGGTTTTCATACCAACACAGAACGTGACATTTTAGCTAGGCAGCTCCACCAGGACCCCTGGGCTCCCCACAATTTCCCTCCCAAGTTCCCTGTGGGTCTTCTTCCCTGGGGAAGGGGCCTGGGGTGAATGGTTCCTCCAGTCATGCAGCACCCCGAGACTGACCCTGCCCATGGCTGGGAGGGGAGCGGGATCCAGGGGACAGGGTGCACCCTGCTGGGTGGTACAGGGTAAAGTCAGGGCTGGCTGGGCACAGATACCATGGGAAGGGGGTGGGGTCCTAGGGGCCCAGGCACAGACATCCCCAGGAAGCAGGGGGGAATTCTCACTTTTTTTGTCATGACAAATTCGTTCTCCAGCTGGTTCCGACGGTTGATCTCATCCTCGTACCTGGGGAGAGAGGGGACATGCCGGTACCCGGGCAGCATCCATGGGCCTGACATGCAAGCCCAGCCCCCAACCCCATGGCAGAGGTGTGCTTGGACTGGGCCTTGCTGCTCTCTGATGCCGGACGGGCTGCAGGTTCGAATCCTGGGCGCGTCTCACATGCCTCAGCTGGGGGGGTTGGAGGATGCTCAGAGATTGGGGGGTGGCACTGGGGGCGCAGCCTGGAGTCAGTTCACTAGCACCCCCTACTGGAGAGGGCTCAGCAGCCCCAGCCAGTCCCCACAGCAGCCTGGGGGAGGTGGCCATGTGGAGCCCTCTGAGAGGCAGGACCTAGGAGGAGAAATTGCTGGGCCCCTATGGGGGTTGGCCAGGGCTGGGGGCTGCCTCTGGCCTGCAGCGGGAGGCAGCAGCGAGGGGAGCTAATGAACGCTGGCTGGTGGGATGGCCCACCAGAGACAACCCCTTTGGGCTGGGCTTCTGATTTCCAGCTTCCTGAGAAGGAGGCGCCAGGCTCGGTCCCATTTGGTTTGGGGGGTGAACGAGGTACCGTGGGGGTGGGGTGGGAGGGGTTTGCTGGGCAAATATGACCCAAGACAGATGGCGGCTGGTCCCAGCCAGGGCCAGCTGTGGGGTCAGACAAGCCCCCGCCCAGCACCAACGTGATGGACAATGGGTCTCCTGGAGGAGGCCCTGGCCACAGGTACCTGCCCTTCAGCTCCTCCAGCAGCTCCTGCATGCGGCCCAGCTCTGCCTGCAGCCGGTCTCTGTCCTGGCTCAGCGCCTCGATGTGCTGCTTCAGGTTCTGGCTGGAGCGTGTCATGATCTGCCCGAGGTTGGACTTGAACTGCTCCTTCTCCTTCAGCAGCTTCATCTGCGTCTCCAGCACTTTGTTCTGCTGCTCCAGGCTACGGACCTGGTGGGGAGAACCAGTTGGGCTGGGCGCGGCCCTTTGCTCCCGCCGGGTCACCCAGGCAGGAAGCTGGGCAGTGACACCCCTCCGGGGCTAAGGCAGGGCCCCCAGAAATGCCTAACCAGGGTCAGCGTGCCTAGGGGGATGCTGAGCAGGGGACGGCTGCAGAGTGCCAAGCATCGGGTGTAAAATCCCCATCTCCCTGCAGCACAAACGGGGTCAATCCTGCTGAGGTTGGCTGGCCAGGCAGAGCCACAGGAACCAGGGTTCCCCCTGGAGCAACGATCCTCCCTACCTCAGATTCCAAAGCCAGCAGGGACCACTGATCAGCTGGTCTGACACCCCCCCCCCCCCCCGTCTAACCCAGGCCAGAGAATGGCCCCCCTGGGCATCCCTGGGGCAGGAGGTTTGGAAAGCCAGCCCTGTGGAGTGGCATGGAATGTAAGGCGCCCGATCTAAAAAGGCCTGGCTGAAGTTTTTCAACCCAAAAATCCCCCCTCCATCATCAGAACAGACAGTTTCATTTAAAAAAAAAAACAAAGTCAATTTTTCCTGCAGGAAAATGCTGGGTTTTGACTTTCTTTCACTTGATCCAAAACAAACCAACCAAAAAACACCACCACACACACAACCTGCTTCCCCCCCCCCCCCCCAACAAGTCATTCAAGACAGCTTTGAATCAACATTTCTAAGTGTGGCCTTTCCCTCTCCCTGAAGCCAAGCGTTCTGTTTTGCTCAAAGCACATCAATTGCCTCTGTGTCGACCCTGCGGATGCCAAACTGTCCCCCGTTAGGGTTGGCAACATTTTGCGCCCTGTGAATTTTCCGTCTGATTCCGAACAGAGCGCGACTCAAATGCCAGAAGTGTCCCGTCAAAGGAAAATCCTGCTTTGCGGACGGCTCTGTCGATTACCCACCCACCTGGGTACTAGGGGATCCACCCCCAGAGAGCCCCGCTTCACCACCAGGGGGCGACGCAGGGCCACCTTGCCCAAGAGGTGCGGGTACGTGCTACCCGCAGGCCCATCAGTTCGGCATGCAGGAGCGGTGCGATGCTCCACACCACCCAGCACGAAACAGACCCCTCCGGGGCTAAGAGGGAGCAGCCTGCCGCCTGGCTTGGTTCAACACTGTCCCAAGCTGGGCAGGACGGGGGCGGTACAGGGCAGCTCCACCTTGCAGCCCCCAGGTTCATCCATCTTCTGGGTCAGGCAAGAACGAGCCTGGCTCCCTCTGGGCAGGGAAGCGGGTAGTCTCTGTGGGCCCCCGGGCAAAGTGTTGGGGGGGGGGGGGGCTCTGCTCTCCCAGGAAGGGCAGGGCCTTGGGCAGAGGGGGCAACCAGCTCAGGGCACTGCCTGGAGCACATGGTGTGGCACTCCGGTGGCTATTTAAAGGGCCCAGGGCTTTGGCCACGGCCGTTACGGGCTGCGGTCAGGAGCCCCTTTGAATCGCCCCACCCGTAAGCTCCAGGGGAGCAGGGCCTCGCCACATAACCGCTCCCCCAGAGCCTGCACAGACCCCCCCCCCCCAGGATCCGGCCTGGAGCAGAGCGAACAGAAACTGCTGCTAGGGTGTCCGTGCAGCAGACAGAGGCCGGAGTGGGAGCGAGAGACCAGCACCAGTGTTGGCTGGAGCAGGACAACCACAGATTCAAGGGCTCCGAAGGGACCTCAGGGCTCACCTATTCTCCCTCCACCCCCCCCAAATGCAGGTGTGGGAGGGGAACTGCCAAGCTACTGGCAAAGCAAGTGCATGGACGTGGCTGGGGCTTTCTGTACCTTCCACACGCCCAGTAAGAAGCAGCCACTGGGTCTCCTATAGATCTACGGCTGGGGGCTGCCCCACTGTTCCAGTTCCCTAGCGGCTGGGATGTGGGGACCCACCTGTAAGACCCAGGCTGAATGCAAGGCAAGGGATCCTGCTTGGCATAGCTGACTTCAGAGGGGCCACCCCGCAGCTACCAGATGGGCGTGACCAGCTGGCACCCACAGGCCTGGGCCGGATTCGAGGGAGGATTCAAACAGCCGTGCCCCATCCCCAGAGCTGCCCTGTCCCCCAAAGGGGTGTTCCAGAGGATCAGGGATGCTCAGAACTAAGCAGCTCTGGGGGACATTTGTATTGGCATTGGCCTGGCAGAGCAGGAAGAAGGACACATCTCTGGGTCTTCTCTGCCACAAGAAGGGATCAAGTGGCAGCGTTTGCTTCTGCTGCCTGGAGCTTCCTGGTGGCTTTGCCACAGCCAGCCCTGGCCTCAGCCCTTTCCCGCCCGGCTCGGGTCCCTTGGGCTGGCCTGCACCAGGCTCTCGGGCCCGCCCTGTCAGAGTGGCACCCACGGACGTGGCCCAGTGACAGACACGGCCTCGCCTGCTTTGTCGGGCTAACCTCCCTGGCTGACCTGGCAACACCACCCCCACGAGTTGTGCCCGCCCCAGAGCTCCCTTCCCCGCCAAGCCGGTTGCTCGGGCGTGGCAGGCGGCTGGCATGCAGTGCAGCCCACTCCCAAATCACTTCAGTTCCCAGCAGCTGACTCTTGTGGCTCTCCCCCCTCTCCCACCAAGGGATTTTCTCTCCAAGTGACCCACGACCCAGGGCCAATGCCATGAACGGGAGCCACCGGCGCACACCCAAGCTTGGCCAAAGGCACCAGCTCCGGGGCGGGAGGAAGGAGGAGCGATGCAGGGACAATTTACCCAGCAGTATTTTGCCTCCAGCCGCCACTTCCCCATCGAACAAGTTACTTTTCTGGCCTTCAGCAAACCAAGGCAGGAGAAAGCAGGCACCTGGCTGGAGGCTAACACGGTTAGGTCTACACTGTGGCACGGCTAGCAGGGCTCCAGGAGCCCTGTGTTCGGTGTTCCCGAGTCTGGGCTTTAGCGTCCACACTGCACTTCATCCGGAGTCACGCCGCCCGGCTCCGGATCGCCCCGCTCCTGCGCGCTGCTAGGGCTGGGCTGCAGCGCGGTACGGAGGCGGGGGGCTCAAACCGGAGTCAGATCCGGAGCATGCAACGCAGTGTTGACGCGACACGCCCTAGGTGCCTGGCCTCCCAGCCCCGGCAGGAGCGGGGCCCGAGGGGCTCGGGGCCCGAGGGGCGGGGCAGTGCCCGCCGCGCCCCGCACCTTGTCGATGAAGGAGACGAACTGGTTGTTGACTCCCTTGAGCTGCTCCTTCTCCTCGCTGCGCAGCTGGTGCAACGCGGGGTCGAGCTCCGGGCCGGGCAGCGGGGCGAGCAGGAGGGAGGCGGAGGCGAGCCCGAGGAGGCTGCCGCCCGGCGAGCTGCGCAGGAAGCCCGAGGCGGCGCGGCCGGGAAGCGAGCCCTGCGAGCGGCTACTGAAGCCCATCGGGCCGGTGCGTGAGAAGCTGCTCATGGCGGGGCAAGGCGGCGGGTTCGAGCCCCGTGGCCGCCGGCGCCCAGAAATAGGGCTGCGGTAGCCTAGCCCCGCCCTCGGCGCGCCTCATTAGCATAGCCAGGTGGGGCCAGCCCAGGTGGCCTTAGACCTAGCTCCTCCCTGTCCCCAACTTCATTTGCATAGCCCCACCCTTCCTTCGGGGGCACGAGTGTTCACTCTTCTAGCCTATCCCCAACCTTATTTACATAGCCCCACCCCTTTCGGGAAGGGACATGGATTTTTCCCTCTTCCAGTCCCATCTCGGGCGGGGGCGGGGTCTACAGCGCCGCCTTCCATTGGCCGGCCTCTACCTGTCCATGCAAATGAGGCTCCTGAATAATGCAGCGGCCGGGCAGATAAAGCGGCAGCGCAGCCCGGAGCAGGCAGCGCCCGGCTCCCCGCAAGCATGTCCCGGCCCCGCAGCGGCTCCCTGGCCGGCGCGCCCCGCCTGTGGCCCGGCTTCTCGGCCGGCAGCATGTACGGGGGCGCGGGCGGCTCGGAGCCGCGGATCTCGCTGTCCAGCCTGCCCGGCCTGCTGTCCCGGCAGCGCGCCCACATGGAGGCGCTGGGCGCGGGCAACCAGCAGGAGGCGCTGCAGGGGCTGAACCAGCGCCTGGCCAGCTACCTGCAGCGGGTGCGGGGGCTGGAGGCGGCCAACCGGGCGCTGGAGGAGGAGATCGCCCAGCTGCGGGCCCGCCGGGAGGGCGCCGGGCAGCGGGACTGGGAAGCCTGCGAGCGGCCCCTGGGGGAGCTGCGCAAGCAGGTAGGGGGGCACCCAGGGGTGGGGGCCCTGAGCTGCCGGGCTCTGGGGTGGGCCATGCGACCCTTGCCCCATCCCCTGGACAGGGCGGGGCCCCTGCGGTGGGAGAAGGGGGCCCAGCCGCCCTTCCTTAACACCAGACACAGGGAAGGGGTCGGCCTGCATCTGTGCTGGCTGCCTGACCCCCCTGGGGTGACCCGCAGGCGTGGGGCCAGCCTTTAGCCGCCAAGGCCCAAAGGGGAGATGGGGCGGGGCAGAGAGAGCCAAGGGGGCGGCAAGAGGGACAGAGCCGGTTAGTGCAGGACGCTTAGCGGACCTGGGACTCCATCTCCGGAGACTGGCTGTGGCTGCCTCAGGTTGCCATGGGGCACCGCCCCAGAGAGGCCTGGGGTCTCCTGGGGGCGGGGGAGGGAACCTGGACTCCAGACATTTTGTGCCCGCTGTGGCCACACGAACGGAGCTGAGCGGGTCCCTGGCCCTCAGCTCACTGGGGCTTTGAGTGGCAGCTGGCCTGGCAGAGCTCTAGGTGGGTGCGGCTTGGGCCTCTGGCCTCCCCCTCGCCCTGGGCCGGGCAGTGCAAGGTCGGGGTTATTGAGGGTTACACTGGTGCCCTGCAGAGGCCTGGGCTGTCCCATTGTGCAGCGCACCTGCCTTCCAAGCCCCAGGCCTCCTCCGGGTCTCGTTACCCCCCAAACTGCCCTGGTCGGAAAATGGGGGGCTCAGGGGCTGGCCCCTTAGGGTCCCCTTATGCTAGAGAAAGGCAGCCACTAAGTCCTCTGTCACTCCGGCTTGGAAGTCTTCAGCGGCTCCCCAGCTGTCTACTCTCAAGCTTTCCTGAGGGCTGTGCCCTCCTCTGCTCTGACTTGGCTTGCGTCCCCCCCCCCCCCACTTTCAGCGCCCGGAGCGATGGCTGGCTGGCACAACCAGCCACCAGGGTACCAGCATCCCAGCCCAACTGCTGAACCGTGGCCTGTACCCAGAGCCCTTACAGTTCAGCGTACAGCACCGAGCGCGGTAGGAACAAGTCATTGTCGTGCGATGTGTTAGTGCACATGGACTTCACTAGTGCCTTTTCGGGGGCCTGTGGAACACGAGGCCGACGCACCCCCTGCAGATCTCTGCCTGCCCTGGCTGAGACCCGCTGGCCTATCCCAGCGGGCCAAGGAGAGGAGATGTCGGTGCCTGCAGACAGCAGCTGGGCATCAGACGCTGCAGAAACAAACCCTCTCATCCTCTAGAGTCCTTGGATCCCTGCTCAGCACAGCGAGCCGGCTCTTGCTGCCTCGCTGGCCTAGAGCCAGCGCTTACCCCTCCCCCGTGTGTGGCCATCTCTGGGGCTGCGGGTTCATCACTCGCCGAAACAGCCCAACCCCAGTGTGCGTGTTCTCCCCTCCTGCAAGTGTAAACAGGCGCAGAGCTGGATTCCCTTGCGTTGCACAGATCTTGTCAGCTGGCCAAGCAGTGTGAGCGGGGATCTGGGCGTGCCTGAAGGGTTTCAGCAGACCGGGAGTCAAGCGGAAGTCAGGGTCACTGAGACACGCACAGAGTCAGAGGCTCCAAGGCCAGAAGGGACCATTGGGGTCCAGTCGGACCCCATGGCACAGCCCAGGCTGGAGGCTTTCCCCCCAGCCAGCCTCAGGCACAGTTTGTGGAAGGACAGCGTCTCCGGTCCCACCGTGACCTCGGGCAAATTGTCCCAGTGGCTAACAACCGTCACACTGATGCCTTCTTTCCAGTCTCATCCGGTCTCTCTGGCTCCTTGTGTTTCTCTGCCAGCTCGCAGAGCCTGTTGTAATACATCTTCTAGCATACCTGGCATTGCTCAGGTCCTTAACTCAAATAACTTTTGTTTTCTTCATGTAAATCATTGCTCTGGGGTGGGGCTGGGGGGGTTCAGTCTGCAGGCTGTCCCTGGGAGAGAGGACATCCCCAGTCCTCCCTCCACAGCCACTGCAGCTCAGGGGTGCATGTCCTCTGGCTGTGGGACAGATACAGACAAACTCTCTGACTTATATAGTAGATAGCTGTCCCCTTTTCCACCCCCCCCTTCTGCTGGCCCAGTGGGGTTATAGCTGTCCTGGGCTTCATCACTGGCCATCTGCTGCCCCCCTGTGGTCATGCTGCAGTGTAACTGTCCCTCTTACCAGACCCCTCCCTTTCCATTTGATGAGAAACAATCCCATTCCAGGCACATCCCATTGTCCTGGAGCAACCAAACCCCGACCTTGCTTTAAGTTATGCTAAGAGGAAGCTGTATCCTGAATTTGGTGGTGCTAGCTCTTACCATTTACAAGGAGTTCTTGAACCAACAGACTCACAGACACATGCACATTTCTAAAATATAAAGTAAGAGTTGTTCTCCACAGAGCTATTTCTAGACTGTAACCAAGTAGCCTTCTCTTCGTTAACGTAAATGGCAGGAGCGCTCTGAGTCTGTCACAACAAGACTTGTTGTTCAGCCCTTTGGTCTTTCTTGAGGTGTCTCTCTGAACCCTCTCCAGTTTATCAACCTCCGTCCTGAGAGCAGAATTCCTCCTCAGGAGCAGCGCTTGTCTAGGTGTCCAGCAGCGATGGGAATTCCCTGGGTGCAGCATAGCTAGTCAAGGGGGCTGGCCTGCAGCTAGATAGGCCATTCACTATGGAGTGCTCACCCCTTGTGGTCAGTAAGGATCAAAGAGCACAAGAATGGCCACCCTGGATCAGACCAGTGGTCCAGTTGGCTCAGTGTCCCGTTCAGAGGCAATGAACAGAACAAGGCTTTTTTCAGTGATCCATCCCCTGTCATCCTGCCCAGCTTCCAGCTGTTAGAGGCTAGGGACACCGAGAGCATGGGGTTGTGTCTCCCCCCATCCTGGCTAATAGCCACTGATGGACCTGTCCTCCATCAACCTCTCTAGTTGTTTTTTTTTAAACTCAGTTCTACTTTTGACTTCCACAACATCCCTTGGCAAGGAGTTCCACAGGTTGACTAGGCATGTGGCCTTCTGTTTGTTTCCAACTGGCTGCCTATTAATTTAATGGGTGACCCCAATGTGTGTGATAAATGAAGGAGTAAATTACACTTCCCGATTCACTTTCTCCACATCATTCATGATTTTTTGTCTCTTTCCTGAGCTGACACTCGCAGTCTGTCTAACCTTGGACCGTCCACAACCTGCTCCAGATTGCTCATCATTTTCATCGCCCTTCTTTGTCCTCCCCCAATTTCTGTTGGGTATTTTTGGATCCATTCTCTCTGTCCCTTCCCTAATGGCTCCTGACATTCTGTTCCTGTTTAGACTGCTGCTGCCCAGAGCCCAGGTGATTTCAGGGACTTATTCATGGCCACTCCCAGATCTTTCTTGAGAGGTAACTCATGTAGACCCCCGTCAGCCTGGAGGTGGTGCTGGGATTATGTTTTGCAACGTGCGTTACTTTGCATATCAGCCTGCCGTGTTGTGGCAGGCAGGTCTGGGAGATCTCTTTGTATCTCTGCACAGTCCTCTTCAGCAGGGGCAATTTGGCGTAGCCTGCAGACTTTTCCCACCTCATTCTTTTTCCAGATCATTCACAAAGATGTTGAACATCCCTGGTCCCAGCGCAGAGCTGTGGGGGACCCCGCTACGTGCTGCTTTCCACGCTGAAAACTGACCATTTAGTCCTACCCTTAGTTTCTGCTCTTGTAACCAGTGACTGATGCCCCAGCAGGACTTTCCTCTTACCACGTCGGCTTACTTAGCCTCAGAGCTTGCGAGGGACCCCGAGAAAGGCCTTCTGGAAATCCAAGGGCACCAGATGCATGGGACCCCCACTGTCGCCCTCTCTGACACCCTCAAGGAACGCCCATGCCTTGGCAAGGCGTGATTCCCCTTTACGAAAGCTGCGTTGACCTCCACCCCCACCCCGGCGTCGTGTTCCGCTCCGGCTCTGCTCCTTCTGTTCTCTGCTCCAGTAACCTGTTTGCCGGGTGCTGAAATCCCTCCTCCGGCAGGCTCGGCCCTCAGCATCTCTGGGCAGGTCTTACGAGGCTAGGGCTGTGAGCCGGGTAGCTGGCCCCACTTACAACGTGGGCCACTCTTGCTCAGCTGTTCCCCCCTCCCGCCCAGTTTCCATTGCAAGCCATGTTCTCCTTTCCCTCTCCCCCACGGTGCCAGCCCAGCAGTGGCTGCATTTTGGGGCTGGGTGATGGAACCCTGTACACTGCAGTCAAAGGCCACCTCTCCCCCCGATTTCGCTGGAAAACAAGAGCATCCGATTCAGGGGAGTGATTTGATTAAATATTTGCATCCTGGCCTCTCTGCTGCTGCATTTCCAAGCAGGAAGGAGGATCAGTCTGTTTCAGATGGGAAGAATCAGAACACTAGAACTGGCAGGGACCTCGAGAGATCGTTGAGACCAGTCCCCGGCTCTCCCGGCAGGACCAAGCACCCTCTAGCCCTTCCCTGCCAGGTGTCTGTCCAACCTGCTCTTCAATATCTCCAGGGATGGAGATTCCACAGCCCCCCAGGCAATTTATCCCAGTGTTTCACCCCCAGACAGTTAGGAAGTTTAAGAGGGAAGGTACTGGGGCCAGCTGCTCACTTTTTAAAAACCCAGCAATTCACCAAAGGTGGATCATTTCCACCTGCAGGGGGCAGGGCTGACTCACCTTGACAGTCCATTGACAGATGGAGAAGGGCCACAGTGTTAAGGAAAGCACCCAGGGACACTGAGGCACACGGATCCCAGGGGCCTGGGCCGCAAAGGCCTTTGGATGCCTTTTGAAAATCTCCCCCCAAGGCTCGTTGGAGGGAGGCTGGGCGCCTGTTGCCTTCTGTGAGCGGTGGGAGGGGTCTGCACCTCCAGAAGTCAGACTTCCGCTGCTTAGCTGGAGGTCCCCCGCCTGTCTCTTGGGCCCCAGAGCCCTCTGCGACTGTCTCCCATCGATTGGCGTCCTGCGGAATCGAGGGGCACTTCCGGCCCACTCACTGCGTTGTCTCCTACCGCTACGGGTCTCTGAGCCTGCCCCGAGCTCCATGGAGACAGCTCCGCCCTGGCAGTCGGGCTCCCGGGCAGGGCAAGAGTCTGCCCTCGTGGGACACGGGGATCACGTCCCCCACCCCTGAAATGCAGCTGCCTCTGGGTGACACTGCAGCGGTCTCTGGCTTGGCCATCCCCTGCTCATGCCAACTGGGACCCTTGCCAGGGGCCGGAACGAGTGTGACGCTAAGAACGGTTCTTGGAACAGCTGTGTGGCTCCGGTGCCGTCCATGGGAAGGCTTCCGTGGACTCGGAGCAGCAGCTCCGGCCCCGTGGACAGGCCGCCACTAGTTCCCAGCTGCCTCCACGGGCCTCCCCCATGTGACCAAGCGCCCCGAGGATCCAGGGAGGGGGTGCCTTCTGCCTGGTGCCCCTGGCCCGTGAAGTACAGCTCCCCGGCCTGATGCAGCCACCTGTCCTTGACTTGACTTTGCTGTCGCCCAAAGAGCCCTGGGTGGGGGGCAGATGAAAACAAAGGCCGTGTTTTGCTTTGCAAATGGGCCAGTTCCTGAAACGCAAAACCCACTGGCAGGTTCCCGCCGGGCTGGAGCAGCCAGGTCCGAACTTGTTTCCGAGGGAGCCACGTGGAAGACGGGATCCAGGCAGAGATAAGGGCCCAGCCCAGGCATGTGTGTAGCCACCCAGGAAATGCTGGCACTTAGTGGCAGGAGCGCTGGGGCTCGGAGGGGGAAGAGCGGCCCAGGGGTGGCATTTCCCCGCTCTCCACAGCCACAGCTGCCCTAGGTCTTGGGGTCACTGTGCCCCTGTTCCCCCGCCTCGAAACAAGGGACGAGCCCTGCCCTGCTTGGCCCGGAGCGGGGAGACAGCCGGCCGGGAGCTGCTGGGCAGGCAGGAACAAGGGGTGCTAGAGCGGACTGGCTAGGCGGCTCAGGCGTGCTGTTGGGGGCGGGGGGCGAAGGAAACGGGAGGGCCCGGGCAAGGGAGAGCAATGGCTGGACAGTGGGAGAAGGGACCCGGGTTTGCCGGGAAGGGGAGGCAGGCGTTTGAGGGGCTAGCTGCAGCGAGAAGGCCTGGAGCAGGGTCGGACTGGGTGCCTCCAGCGGGCGCTGCCAGCCCTAGGACTCCAGGGCTGGGGTTCTAGAGGGAAGCAGCACAGTGCGGGCGGCGCTGCAGGCCGGGGCTGCGCAGGACTCCAGCTCAGCCCGGGCGCTGGCCCGAGGAGGGCAGTAGGCCGGGAAGCGGACCCTCCGTAAGCTGGCCAGGAGGACTCTGCAGAGCGGAGGGCGGGGCTGCAGGTTCTCCCCTCTCGGGGATCCCGCCTGGCGAGGGAACGTCGCTTCTCTGCCGCGGGGCCCCTGCCGCGGGCCGCGGAGAGGGGTGGGCTCTCTCCTTCCCGCCGGCGCCCCCGCCTGACGCGCCCGCCTCTCCCGCAGGTGGAGGACCTCAACATGGACAACGCCAAGCTGCTTCTGCAGATCGACAACGCCAGGCTGGCGGCCGACGACTTCAAGGTCAAGTAAGTCGCGGCGGCCGGGGCCCCTCTGGCCGAGCACCCCCAGAGCAGCAGCGGCTTCCCCGAGCTGGGCAGGGAGCAGCCGGTATCCTAGCACCCGCCACTGCCGCCGCCCAGCAGCGCTCACCCACACGCGTCCCAGCACAGACGGGGGGGACGAGCCCCCCACACTGGGAGGCGAAATTCCCCGGCTGGGGAGAGGCAGGTCGGACTGTCGGCAAGCCCTGCAGGCCTTCACATCTTAGATTCCGCTCTGCGCCCCACGATTCTTCTCTGGAGCAGCCCCCCCCGGCTGGGCACCAAGTACTCATCCACTTCTACCCCCTCGCCCCTGGGCTCCGGGCACCTCCGCGAGGGTCCAGCTGGAACCCCGGGCGCCCTGCCCCGCCTGGCGGGAGTGGATCCAGCTACCACGCAGGGCGGAGAACCTGGCTGCTTCTGCAGGTCTTCCAGACATGTAAGAACGGCCAGGCTGGGTCACCCAAAGGTCCATCCAGCCCAGCGCCCTGTCTGCCCACAGTGGCCAGTGCCGGGTGCCCCAGAGGGAGGGAACACAACAGGGAACCATCCAGTGATTCTTCCCCTGTCACCCACTCCCAGCCTGTGACACACCAAGGCTGGGGCCACTTCCGGGCACCGTGTCCCTTGACCAGCAGCCAGCTCGGGGAGCAAGAGATGCCCACCCCTGAACGTGGGTTCTCGGGATGGGAAGGAGATTCCACAGGGCCACTGCTCCCGCGAGGAGCAGGCGCAGGGCAGGTTCTTGGCTGGGTGCTGGCTCCGGGAGGAGTTGCTCACCCCCCAAGTCTGAAGGTAACCGCTAGCTTCAAGCTCTCTGGACTGTCCAGTCCTCAGCTGGCCCCGTGGCTTCCCCTCCCTCCTCCTTCGAGGGCGGGACGAATCCCCTGCTCCTGCCGGGAAGGATCATGCCCCTTTCACAAAGCGAAGGTGGTTCCTTCCCCACGGGGCAGCTCCCTCCCCTCCCCGTTCCGACGCCGGCTGGGGCTCTCCAGACTCGAACGCGTCAGTGCTCTGAATGGGGTGCCCCTCCCCGTGGACTCTGGGCCTGTGCGGATCTGCAGGCTCCAGGGGCGCTCGCGCCGTGCTGGCTTAGCTCATCCGTGTCGCCCTCCAAGAAGGCTCCCCGCAGGACGGGGAGGCGGCGTTCGCCGGGCAACCTGCCCGAGACCCGCCCTCCGGCAGGGTCTGACCCCCCCCCCCCCCCGCCAGGCTGGAGACAGAGCAGGTTGCGTGTGACAGCGTGCAGAAGGACACCCATGGGCTGCGCAAGATCACGGAGGACACCAACCTCCTGCGCACGAAGCTGGAGCTGGAGCTGGAGGGGCTGAGGGAAGAGCTCGCACACCTGCGCAAGAGCCACCAGGAGGTATGGGCTGGGCGCCGCGGCGGGGGGCGGCTGGGCCCTGCTTCGACCGGGGTGATGGCCCTCGGGGCGACCAGCGCCGCGGCTCACCCCGCTGCCCTCTCTGCAGGAGGTGGAGGCCCTCAAGGCGCTGATCGCCAGCTCTGACGTGACGGTGGAGGTAGACAACCCGCGGCGGCAGGCGCTGGGTGAGAGCATTGCCCGGATCCGGAAGCAGTACGAGAAAGTGGCCGACCAGAACCGGGCTGACGCCGAGCAGTGGTACAAGGACAAGGTGAGGGGAGAACCGTGGGGTGCGGCGGCAAGGCCGGTCCGGTCCCTGAGCTAACCCACCCGCCTCTCCTCTCCCCCGCAGTTCGACACGCTGACCCAGGAAGCCAACGTGAACACGCAGGCGCTGGAGGACGCCAAGAGCGAGCTGGCCGAGGTGCGCCGGCAGCTGCAGGGCCTGGAGCTCGAACGACAGACCCTGCAGAAAATGGTGAGGGGGCCTGCCTCCCCCGGCTCTGCGGCTGGCAGCAGGCGCTGCTTCTGCGGGCGGGCCGGATGTGGGGGTTTGAGATGGGGGGGGGAATCCCCCCAAGACCCAATCCTGGGTGTGGAGGGTCCTCTGCAAAGCCGGGAGGTTTTCACGATCAGCGCCCATCTCCCAAAGCTTTGCCCTGAGCCGGGACTGAGTTCCACGCCCCCGCAGGGTGCATTGGCCGTGTCTTCTCCCCCAACCCCCTGCCAGCTTGACCCCGCAGCGCCCGCTATGTCCGCCTCTCTGGTGACGATGCGGCTAGCCTTGGCAAGAGCCAGGCCCTCCCCGGGAAAGGGGTCCTTGCTGTCACCGAGCGAGCCAGCCCTGATCCCAGCCAGGCGGCCATGGCAGGAGCAGCCTGCCACAGACCAGCTCCCGCAGGGACAGAGGCTTTTTTAAAAATAGCTGCCCTGGCTTCTCGGGCTCTGCTGGCCAGGCTGCCCACTAGCGGCTCTGCCCCCAGTCTCACCCCCGGCTCCGAGGCGCAGTCCAGGGAGCGCCGAGCGCACGTGCGTGGGGTGAGCCCAGGGACCGAAGGGCTCACGCTACGGGGCAGGCTTGGGTCCCAGCTGAGCCTTCGCGGCCAGCGAGGAAAAGGCACCTTCGGCGGGCGGCCTCGCCTGCCTGATGGGTCTCGTCAGCGTCACTTCCACCTCCCCACGCTGCTCGGCGGGAGAGGCTCCCCCTGGCCACAGGCTGACGGCGTGGCGCTCTGCTCCCTGCCAGGTGGGCACGCTGGAGCGCGCCTTGAAGGACACAGAAGGCCGCTACGCGGAGGAACTGGCCAAGCTCAACCAGGTCATCGGCAAGCTGCAGCAGGAGCTGGCTGCCTGCCGGGCAGACCTGGAGCGCCAGGCCCGGGACTATGAAGCCCTCCTGGATGTGAAGAGCAAGCTGGAGAACGAGATCAGTCAATACAGCCAGCTGATCGAGGGCGTGGCAGCCAGGTACATGCCTGGGGACAGGTCAACTGTTGCTTGGGGTGTTACAGACTCGCGGAATTCACTGCTTCCCCTGCTCCTGCTCCGTCACCAGATGGGGGATCTTCCTCCCCCCGTTCAGGGCTGTCCCTCTGCCCTGCCAGCTCTCTCACGCACTCCTTGCCAGGCTGCAGGATGACAGGGCGTGGGCTCGGCTCAGCCAGGGCTTTTGGATAAGATGAGCGCGCCCCATGCCCATTGTGGGGAGGCTGGGGACCCACCAGCAGGCCAGGATTCTAACCTTGTGCACCGGGGGGCAAGGTGCTGAGCAGAGCAGGCGGGGGTGGGGCGTGGTGTTTTCACACGTGGACTGAGTCCACGTGGCTCCGAGCAGTGGTTTGCGAGCCCTAAGTGTCAGGCAGAAACGGTGTTTGTAGCACGGAAGCGAAGCAGCAGCCCATGGCATGCAAATTCCATGTCACAATGGCGGTAGGTGCCCAGGGCTGTCCAGGGAAGGGTGCCTCCCTCTGACTCAGGGCTGGGAGCCTTTTCGGGGTCGGGAGCTGCACTCAAGTGAGAAGCAAAAAGAATCCCAAGGCTGGGGGGGAACCCTGAGCCTCAGGCAAGCCGGGGGCCACAGCCGGGCCCTGCTCTAAGCAAATCACCACGGGAGCTGCCGCCACACACACGTGGCCACAGTTTGAGTGTGCGGGGAGGAGCTGCTGACTCGGCCCGCGTGGAAAGGTGAGCCTGCGTGGTGCCTCACCAGCAGGGGAGCCGGCTGCTTTGCCGTGCGTCTGCCCCGGTATCAGTGTGGGCAAGCTTCCTGGGGGCTCGCAAGCCACGGGCCAGACCCATGGCCTGTCCTGCTCCTTCTCTACCAGTGCTGCCATGCCGGTCAGCCTGGGTCTGCCCTGTTTGAGAGGAGGGCTGCAGTTGTTGGCTGACTCCCACTGTTCCGGGTCAGCTCCTGGCACTTCCACTTAGACTCCCCAGGCTGGAAGAGACCAGCCCCAATTCATCCTCCCCGCCAAGGCTGTGTCAAGCCAGGACTTGAACACCTCTATGGACGGAGATTTCCCCCCCCCCCTAGGGAACCCAGCCCAGCGCTTCCCCACCTGCCTGGGGAAATAGTTTTTCCTAATCTCCAACCTAGACCTCCCCCAGTGCCACTTGAGCCCATTGCCCTCGTTCTGTCCCCCTGCCTGAGTCCCGGCCGGTGCTGAGCAGAGGGGAGCTGCAAGCCGGGGCCCAGTCTAACACCCGGTCTCTCTCCTCGCCCAGGTTCCAGGAGGCAGAGGGTTAAGGAGGTGGTGGATGCAGAAGCAACTGTGCAGCAACCAGGAAATAATTCAGTCGAGTGGCAAATCCTGCTCCACCGGTGCAGCATTTGGAGGCTGCTTTGAGCCGGCCGGGGGTGGGGCTGGTTTGTGCTCTCTCCTGTCCAGTGCTGGGCTCTGCTGCCTAATAAAGTCCTTCTGACAACTTGCTCCTGGTCCCTCTGGTGTGTCCGGACCCCGGGGCGGGCCGTACCACTGCGCTCTCACCCAGGGCGCCAGCAGGGGGAAGCTCCCCGATGGTACCGGCGAGCCCATGCTCTTTGGGGACAGCAGGATGGGCTCCTTGTCCTACGTGAGCCTCGCATGGGGGGGTGTCCTGGTTGAGAGGCTGGGGCAGCCTGGGGATTGCTGCCGTGCACTGACCTGGGGGGCTGCTCTGGTTCAGGATGGTGTGTGGGGGAGGAGCAGCAAGGGAAGCAACCCCCAATACGCCACATCCCTTCACAGGGCCTGGAGGGGTTTCTTACCCTACACCAAGTCATCCTATGGGCCTGCAGGGGTGCACTGGCAGGCAGTGCACACAGCAGAATCCCAGGAGCAACTCCCCGTGCCTGGGCTGGACACCAACCCATCCCCTGGCTGGGGACCGTCCCACTAGCTCACTGGTTCTTTGTCCGGTGCCAGGACACAGCCCACCACCGAGTGGCAGCAAAGGCACCAGCGCAGGAGGACACGGGCTTCCCCGGGCCTGCCCCAGGCAGCAGGGCTGCCCTGGGGATCCGATGCTGACTAGCAAGTGTGAGAAACCAGCCTCACCACGTTTCCAGCTCTGCCCTTCCACTGAGCAGACACTTAACACATGGCGCCCAGGCATGGCTGGGTGGTCCTGTGCATGCCCGAAGCCCCTCTGCGCCCACCAGGAACCAGAGCTGCACAGTGCCAGGGGCTGAGACTTGAGCAGTCCCTGCCCCTGGGGTGCCCACAGGGACAGCCTGCAACAGGAGAGGCGCACCCCCTTCAGTGCTCTTGAACCCACAGGAACGAGCGACAGCTGAGGGGCTAGCGCTGCTCCAAGCTTAGCGCTCTGGTTTGCGTCCTGGCCTGAGGGTTAGCCCCTCTGCGGAAGGGGGCGGGGAGCGTGAGGCTGCAGTGAAACGCCCAGAGCAAGGAGCGCTCTCTCCCAGCAGCAGTGCCCGCTGTGGCTCTGCCCACTCTTCTGTCCTGCTGGTGCCAGTGCCCACAGGGCAGCGCCCAGCAAGCATGCACAGAGGTTCCAGGCCAGCATTCACCAACCTGGCCATCACGATCGACTGGCAGATCCCCAAGCCTCTGCCAGTCCAGTGCGCTCTGCAGGCAGGCTGGCTGGGCGCAAGCACATCGCTGCAGCCCCGCAGCAGGTCCATGCTGCCTCTGACACCAGCCCTGGCAAAGCAGCATCCCTTGGCTGGAAATGGGCCAACAGGGACAGGCTGCAGGCAGACTGGAAACCCTCTTCTCCCTCCAGGGGTGCACACAGAGGGAGCCTGAACTCAGCCACGTTTCCAAGAGCACCATGGGGACAGCTTGCGCTTGAGTCCCACTGTGCTGCCGACAGACCAGCAGCAGGCTGCACCCCAGCCCCTGCCCCAGTCCAATAAGAAGGGAGGGAGGGGAGTAGGCGGGGCTTCAGGGAAGGTGTGGGGTAGATCTTGGGTTGCCGTGACACTGATCTTCAGCATACAGAGGTTGGAGATCACCCCTCTACACTGTTCGCTTTTCACAAGGGCAGAGGCCCATGTGCACGATCAGGGTAACAGCCAGCAGCAGTTCACACTTCTACCCCATTGCCTGCAGCGGCACGAGGAAGGGCCACATTTCACATGGCAGGGGAGAAAATTCTCTCCCCCCTCTTTCAAAATCAAAGTGACCTTTGCTCCAACTCTGGAACCATTCCCTCCTGGGCTGGGTCCACTTTCAGCCCCAAGCCCTGAAGACATGACAAACAGGTGAAAGTGCTTAGACCAAACGTTCATTCCACCTACATTCGCCCCGGGCGGCAGAGCCGGCTCCCGTACTGCCCCTGGGACATGCTAAGTGGGGCTTCTCCCAGTCTGTTCCATGTCCCATTTCTGTACCACCCACAAGCAGTTAAGATAGAAAGATCTCCTTTATTAATGAACCCCCAGCAGTATTTCTTCAGCTACAGAGTTTTGAACTCAGCTAGTCAGAAGAAAACAAGTTAATTTCGCAGGAGTCTCGTACAAGATCCTGAAACTCATTACCAGTAACATATTGCAAAGCAAAACAGCCTGAAAAGGAAAAGAAAGAAAAAAGAAATGGATCCAAAGGGAACTCAAGTTGGTTTGTGGTTTGGAACTAGTAAGTCCTTGCAAGCATAGCTCGATTCTGCAGATTACTCCCCCACTGTCGTACAAAACAGACCCCGATTGGTTGAATTCCTTAAGCGCCCAGAGAGGTGCCCCGGGACAAGCTACGATGATCAGGTAGCAAGTGCTCCAGCCTTCTGTCTTCAACGGCCGCCTCCGCCACACCCCGGCCTTAGCGGGATGAGAACGTCTTCCCCCTGTTGGGAGCAGAAGGGCAGCGTTAGGGGGGTTCTCTGAGCAAGCGTCCCAGGGGTCACGCCGAGCCCTGTGTTGGCATGGTGCTGCGGGCATACCCGGCCCCACGCAACGCAGGCCAGACCATGCCGCGTGGGAACGGGGCTGGGGAGACCACCACAGCGGGGACGACGTGGGGAGTGTTTCCAAGGGGTGCTCGGCAGGCAGAAGAGGGAGGCTGCTCTGAGGTGCACGGGGCTGGGGGATCGCCAGCCCAGGGGGAAAGGAGACCACAGCAGAAAGAAGAGGCCCCGTCTCTGGAAGGCCTAGACACCGAGGACAAGGGGCAGAAGCCAGCGAATTGCGAGCGAGCAGCGGGGGGAAGATGCCCCAAGGCTCAGGGTCACCAGCCGCAGGCTTGGTCGCAGTCTGGTTCGCTTCCCTTGGGCAGCTGGGTGACAGTAAGTGGAGGGAGGCTCCCTTCACTACAGCCAGACTCACGAGCGTGGGTAACAGCAAGGCTCCCCTTTGGGATCTCAGCCCCAGGAACATGATGATCCGGGGGAGGTTTGTTTACATGGCGGCGTAGGCAGGACTCAGCCGACTCCCAGCGGGGAGCCCTGGGCTTGCGCGTCTATGACTTCAACCTGGCGTTCGGGGCTTTCTGCCCGAGGTCTGCCCCTTCCCCCCGCAGCGTGCAGACCCGAGGCAAAGTAACTATCCCCGAGTGCCTCGCGCCCCCCACCCTATGAATGTGGCACGCTGTGGGGCACCCCACTGCCCACCGCTTCCGCACTGAGATGGGCTCCTGCCGGGGCTCAGGCGCTAGAGGCGCACATGAGTACAGACAAGCCAACGAGTGCCTGCGCCGGGCGTCCCAGGAGAACACCTGGACGCCACAGTGGGGGCCCCCAGCTCTGGGCCGAGCCCGCTGGTTGGACAACGCCAGGCGCCTGTTCGCAGGGTAATCGGGAATCCGGCTCCGGGGCTGGCAACAGTTACGTGGCCTTGGCGATTCTGAAGGTTTAAAATGGGCCCTGATGGTACACACTGGCCGGACCCCTCTGCGTACGCAGCCCCAGGGAGGGGGATCCTCTTCCCCCAGCCCTGCCGAGCCGGGAGCTCTGCCGCTCCCCCTCCATGCAGAGCGGCGGCTTTGTCCCCACTCTAGGTCCTCTCCCCGCTTGGGGCTGTGTGCACAGGGCGCCCGGGCAACGTGCACCCCAATCTGGCTCTGCTCCGGTGGCCTGGAAGCAGCTCTCTGCACAAAGCGCCACAAGGAACTCGGCCACAACCGGAGGAATTCCAGACCCAAGCCACGGAGGGGCCCTGTGCACACAGCAAAGCAACAGGGCTCAGACCCTAAGTCCCCAAGTCCCACAAGCTCAGACCTGCCAGCCCCACGGAGCCCTGGGACTCTAGGTTCAAGCGTTGGGGGAACGCAAGGGGACTTAGGCTAGAGCCTGGGCATACGCAGTGGCGGGACATACCCTGGGGGCGTCAATGCACTGGCAGACGTGAGCAGCCCTTTCAGAACCACTCGCCAAGCCCCAGACGCCCCCCAGAAACGGGCCGACCCCCTTCTGGAGAGCGACCGCAGCAAACGCCCACAGCAGGCTGGGACCAGGCAGCCCTGCCCTCTGCCTCCCCAGGCTGCCCATGGTGTGAGGAGAGAACTGTACAGCATTTACCCCCGGCAGCTGGCATTTCCCTGGCTCACACGTAACACCAAATGAATCCGCCCGACACTGCAGCCCACGGGAGGGGCTCTCAGCAGCTCCCTGCAGCCGGAGGGCCCGCGGCCAGAGGCCCAGGGGGAGAAGGCTGCCCCTAAAGAGCGGGGGTAATCGCTTGGGTTAAAAAGGAGCCTGGCCCCACTGACAGAGCATGGGGGGACTTGGAAGCCTGTGGGGTCTCGCACTGGCGTCCCTCCAGGAAGTAGGTTCTCCGGCTCCTCCCCAGAGGTTGGCCGTTCCCCACTAAGGGCCCCCATGCAAACCTGCGCGTTTCTACGGCAAGCCCCCCCAAGTATCCCTCCTCTAGCCAGGACAACCTGCTGCTGCAGAACCCCCCCTTGCTGCACAGGGTTCAACATCTGCTTTGGGAGCGATCCGGCACGGCCGACACACACTCCAGAGGGCTCTGCGCGCTCCCCAGAACAGCGCGTCCCTGCGAGCGCCGCCGGATGCGCCTGCTTTCCCTGCCCAGGCGGAGCCAAGGGCAACACGCAAACAGCGCAAACGGGGTTAAGTCAATGAGATGAACCCCTGCCCCGTTCTCATGCTGTTCCTTCCTTCCAGCCCCAGAGATGCTTCTCACCTGCCTTTTCAAGCAGGGTTCACAGCCAGCACTGTCTCAGAGATGGGAGAAGCCCAGCTCACTTCATCGGCCATGGGCGCGTTCAGGGAGCCTGGATAAGACCGAGGGTCCCCGCCCAGGACCTCACCCGGCTCAAACGCCACTTAGCCACAAATGGCTATTTCCGCGCTGGACCAGTACACCCGGCCACGCTCCGTCTGCCCGGGGGAGCTGGTCCCAAAGCTCACCACAGCAGCACGAGCCATAGGGCCGGGTGTAACCTGTGAGCCCCCAGGGCATTGCTTCTGCGGGGCGATGAGAGAGCTGTAACAGCGGGCACCAGACACTGCTCCTGCCCGTGACTAGTCAGTTCCCGGACAGTCACCCTGCTAGGTAAGCAAGTAGCATTCGAACACCCAACGGAGACCACAGGCAACGTGGTCCTGGCCACGTCCAGCCCCCTGCTTTCCTGTCTAGCCCTCGCGAGGACCAACTGCCAGCTGCCTTTCTTCTGTACCTAGCTGCTCTCTCATCTCTCAGCCTCAACTGCTCTGCCTGCCAGCCTTTGCCTCTGGACCACGACACCTGGGCGGGACTCCGCCTGCTGCAGGGAGTCGCCAGCGAACTGCCTGGCATGGAAGAGGCGCCTGCGAACAAGAAGCGAGGGGGAATAAGCAAACAGCACGGCCAAATACACGAGGGGGGACAAGCTTGTAACCCAACCCCCCCATCGGGGTTGTGCTCTTGGATCCAAGCCTCTGCAGCCCCCTTGGCCCCCATGCCCGCCGTCCGCCCCGCCAGGACGGCTCCGCAAGGGATGCCAAAGCCATCCTCATCAACCGCTGTGTGGTTTCTCCAGGCCCCCCAACAGCCTCAATCCAGACCTGGCCAGTCCACCTGCTCCAGGAGGCAGAGGCAGTTCTGCCCCCTCCCTACCAAGGGGTCCGGGGCAGGAGGCTGCGGCCGCCAGCTATCCCGCAGCCTAACAGGCAAGTTCGGACACTTCTGGAAATGGGCGAGACGTCCTGGCTCCTCCTCCTTTGGGCCCCAAAGCGGCGTATAAACCGTCACTGCGCGCGCGGTGGCCAGGAAGAGGTCTGAACTCCACGCCTGCGAGGGCCAAGCTTTCTGATGAGCACAGAGACCCCTGCAAGACTTGCCCAGCACTCTGTTACAGAAGCGCTTCCGTCCCTTCCCCGCAGATCCAACAAGCACAACCCCCCACCGGGGAGACCTCAGCCGGCACATGCCCATGGCACAGGGCCCAGCTCCCCAGCTGCCTGCTCTTTCCCAGCAAACCAGCCCAGGCAGGAAGCCGCTCCAGCTGGAGGCAGGAGGAACCAAATCCTTTTAGGGCAGGTACCCAGGTCAGCCAAGGCAAGAGCTCCTCAGGGAGGCAGACAGACAGCTGAGCTTTTCCCCATCATCTGGGCTAGCCGGGTGTGGGAGAAAAGCCTTCATTTCCCTTGAAGACGGGCAGTTATGTGGGAGTCACGTGCAGAGCAGCTTCAGGGAGCTTTAACTGACCTGGAGGCAGGCCAGCCTGTCCCAACTCCCAGGGATGACTTCCCCCCACCCAGAGGTCTCAGGGTTAGCTGGGGAACAGCAGCGTCCCACTGTGACAGCAGCCCCCTTACAAGAGACGGCCACAAGGTTATGCCCTGATGCTCCAGCCCCTCGTCAGAAAGACGGAGTCACCTTTATACGATCGCACCGTACGCATGAGAAGCAGCCACCAGGTGTGACTGTCTGGGATTCTCTTTTGCTCACAGCGCAGCAGAAGTTTCACATGATGTGTTCAGAGCGCTTTAACAGAAGAGCGGCCAGACTGGGTCAGACCAAAGGTCCATCTACTCCATTAGTCTACCAACAGCCGCCAATGCCAGGTGCCCCAGAGGGAGGGATCACAACAGGGAATCATCACGTGATCCTTCACCTGTCACCCATTCCCAGACTCTGACAAATAGAGGCTACAGACACCATTCCTACCCATCCTGGCTAATAGCCATTGATGGACCTAACCTCCATGGATTTATCTAGCTCCTTTTAAACCCTGTTAAAATTATGGTCTTCACAACATCCTCTGGCGAGGAGTTCCACAGGTTGATTGTGTGCTGCATGAAGAAACACTGCCTTTGGTTTGTTTTAAACCTGCTGCCTATTCTTTTCATTTGCTGAGCCCTAGTTCTTGAGTAATGGGAAGAAGTAAATAACTATTCTTTATATACTTTCTCCACACCAGTCATGATTTTATAGACTTTCTACTGAGTCTTTTACAGAGATACTCCACCTCCCTGGATGGCGGAAGCTATTGGCACTACCCCCATGAAATGGAAACAGAGGCATAGCAGTAACTTCATTTGCCCAAGACCACAGATTCAGTGCAAGTGAAATCCAGCCTGGATTCCCAGGCCACATCCTCCCTCCCAAGTGCCTGCTGGGAGGGAAGGCTCTAACCACCGGAAAGCAAGTCTGCTTTTTAAATGCAGGCATGAAGGAAAAAGTTTGCCGCTCTGGGATTTAATTTTAGCTTGTGTGTGGATTTCAAGGTGAACTTTGTTCATTAGCCTGCAGTCTCATTTAGGGTAGCTGGGTCTTAGCCTGGGACAAGCTTTCCCATGAACACTTGCACCAGGTTTATAAACTGTGCACGAGCCCAGTCTGTGCTGCTGTACCACACTGGCGTGGGCCATGGAATAACTCTACCGATTCGGAAGGGAGTTGCCAAAACGTGAGACTATCCAGCAAAAGGCAGGACATTCCAAGTTAACCCGACAGCATTCACAAGCTGCTGTTCTGCCGGGACGACCCAGCAGCCTCTCTTCACAAACGTCTAGTTGGTCCTCACAACGTTACATGTGGAGGGACTGTGTTAAATCCAGCGGTTCCCAGCCTTTTCCAGATAGGGACCCATTTTGACAATTCAGGAAGACTTGGTGACCCAGGGCAATTCAAAAAGTGTGTGAACGGCTCCTTAAGAGCCACCCGGGGAGACTACTGGCGCCACTTTCGAAATGTACTGGCCACCCATATCTGGGTCCCGACCCATAGGTTGGGAAACTGGTTTAATTGAACACGTTTTTAAGTCTTCTAGGTACAATCTGGAGAATCAACTGCAGCGTCAACTCTGCGAAGGCCAGGCCCTCCAGCGCGAACCAAGACTAGCCGTTGAAAACCTCAGCCAGCAGAGCCGTGCAAGCCCAGCCCTAGAGCGCTTTGCTCCGCACCCCTCAGCAATGCCGTCTGTACAAAAGATGCTATGGGCGCAGGCCCCCAAATGCTTCCGTGCCTCCACGTCTCCTGCCTTCCACCAACCCAGAGCTACCCCCTTCAGACGGGAGAACATGCCCTCTTGGGAAGGGAGCGCACCCCTTGCAAATGAGCTGGATCATTAGCCAGGAGGCGAGAGACAGCAGAAGCCTTTCCACAACCACGCCTGGTTATTGAACCAAGAACAGCATACGGTTCTCTAGACTACTGCTCTTTTCCCAGGGCGGCCTGGGGCTCTGGACAGAAACGCCTGCTCCATTTTATCACACGCTCGCGTCCCAGGAAGCCTGGCCTTTCCGTGTGCGCTCCCCACGCCCCACTACTGAAAAGCTCCCGCCCGCACGCTGGCTGGGACAGCAACACGGCGTGGCCCTTGCGGATGAGCCTCTCACAGGCCCCGGGATCCCAGCTGTGGTACTCACGTGATTGTTTTCATTTCCTTCTTCTCCGCGTCGGGACGGGCCCGGTTCAGCACCTTGAGGAAATCGGACGTTTTTGCCCGCATCCGCGTGTGAATATAGGCCTGTGTGGCAGTCAAAACAGACACGGCTGAAAGACCCAGCCTCGTACTTTGGTGTGGCAATCCCCTTGGCCGGACTCGGCTCTGAGAGCCCTCGGGCTGGGAAAGGGTTGGAGCGCGACTACCAGCAGCACGCACGGCCTGCAGCCCACCTGGGACGGAGACCCTCTTCTGGGCCAGGCGCCCTGGTTCTAGGGCTGGCAGTGCTTGTGGTCAGCAGCCAGACGCCCCAAGGGGGCAGCTGGGCTTACACGGGACGCCAGCAGGAAATGGTATGCTGCTGCTAGCCTGCACTCTCTGGTACGAGGGGCCAGAACCAAGGCAGCAGGCAGGGTATAAAGGTGCCCTCTGCAGACTCTTTCCCCACTCGGAGAGCAGGCCCTGGCAGGTCCAGAGCACTGGCAGAGCATGACCCAGAGGCTGGGATGAACGCTGCATGGAAAGCCCTCCTTGGGAGCTGGCCGCCCCGCCCCCACTCGGAACGCAGCGTGGCATGAAAGCCCCCCGCCCCAGTACCTTGGAGCATTTGATGTGATAGTGCAGGTAGTCCCGGAACGTGTGGATCAGGTTGATGGTGTTGTCCCTGGCAGCGGTGTTGGTGTGGCGGGGGAACAGCACTGGAAAGAGACAGCAACGGTGCAAAGCGTTTCACAGCTGAGCCAGGCTGGGCACCCGCTGGCAAGAGTGCCTCGTGCCTCTCTGAGCAGCAGCAGCCGACACCGCTGTTGGCGGGGACCAACAGTGACCGAAGAGCTGTCTGAACCCTGAAGCCTTACTCCTCTAGGTCTGGGAAAGGGCCCTGGCCCGCCCCCTATGCCTGACTGGCACTGGGACTGTTAACACAAGACCTACCGGCACTTCCCCAGCATTTGTGGTCTCATGCAAGGAGAGTCACCCCGGCAACTCTGACAGCTGCATGGGCTGAGACCATCCCGATGGCACAGGGGATGAGTTAATCTGAAGGCGCTCACGTCACTGTATTGTGACAAGCCCCCCTCGCTCACTTTTCCTAGGGTAGAGGGACGTCTCTCCAAGATCCCGCCAGAGGGCAGATGAAAAATGAACGAAAAACTGGCCTGTTAAGAAACCTAATCCCAACTGGGTCTTCTAAGCCAGTAACGAAGGCACCTGACATATGTCTACTGATGACAGTACCCCTGTTAAAGTCCTGGTCTTCACAATCTCCTCTGGCAAGGAGTTCCACAGGTTGAGTGTGCGCTGAGTGAAGAAAAACTTTCTTGGGTTTGTTTTAAACCTGCTGCCTGTTCATTTCATTTGGTGACCTCTAGTTCTTATATTGTGAGAATAAGTAAACACTTCCTTTTCACTTTCTCCGCACCAGTCCTGATTTTACAGACCTCTATCATATCCCCCTTTAGTCTCCTCTTTTCTGCTCTGTCCTAATCCAGGCAGGCAGTAAGATTTAAGAGGCCCATCAGAGAAGGTGAGATCGTACGTGGTAAATCCAGACCATATGCATATCCAGATTCCAGCTTTACAGGGCCCCTGCTCGTCACCAGACCCTCCCCCTGCCAATCACCACAACCAGCTCCAAGCTAACAGAGCAGAGAGCACCTCGGGCAGCCACCCGGACGCTGGCTGCCCTGTCACTGCTGAGTGTAATCTGCTAAATCCTGAAGCATCCGGAGGCAAATTACTGCTGCTCAGGATGAAATTTGGCCCCCTGGGTGCTGAGGGTTGGGGGGGGGGGCAATGGACCCCTAACCCAAAGGGTCTGAGGCATCTTGGCCCTGACTCCTGTAACCACATCACATCTATGCTGGGCTGTATCCTGGAAAAGCAATAAACCCTCTCTGTTCTACTGGCTGGCAGAGTCTGTTCTGGCTGCTACAGGGCTGCAGGACTAGGGGGAACCCCGACTCACCATCACAGGGGCACCAAGGAGTCCGGAGGCTGCTGCAGAACTTTTATTGTACTGGCCCCTTCTGCCACAGTACAAACAAGTGCCTGTCACAGAAGGCAGCTTACGGCCCTGCCTTGCAGGAGAAGCCAAGTGCTATTAGATCGCTGGCCCGGGAAGCAGCGTGCCAACAGAGCGGCTGGCATGCGCCGTTCCAAGGGCCATGACAACTCAATCCCCTGACAGGCCTCTGGCATGGGGCAAATCTCCCAAGGGGCAGTTACATTGGGCACTGAAGGGGAGCTGCTCACACCCAAAGCCGGTAACCGAAAGCAAGTTGCAGGGCTTGCGCATGGTCTAAGATCGGCTAGGACACTTTGCTGCCATAGCACCCCGAGTGGTCCGATGCCTTTGAGGTACAGATCTCGGCTCAGGGCTCTTGCACAGATAGGTACAGCAGCAACACGCCAGGCTGAACTTAGCTGTGTTCAGCTGGGGAGGCAGCAGCAAGTCTGGTCTGCTCTCCCATGGGTGCAAGAAAGTGAAAAGTCTTAACCTACCAGTCACTTTAGTCCCGCTCCAGCTGTTCAGTAAAGGTGCAGCCAATTAACTACACTCATGGTTCATTCTTAAAAACATTTGAGCGCTAATAATGGAACCATATTTATTGCGCAAAGACAAAATAATACATTAAAAAAAGAAGACCCTCCTTCTGGGAAGCCAATATCCAGGGCACGTTTGCCTTGGAACCATGCATTTAAACTAGCTGCATTTAGAGACAGCTTTACAAAAAGTTTCAAACTGTTCTGTATAACTGCAGTCCAGCCCGGCAGTCTGGACTGGTGGCGCTGCACTTTCTCTCTCTGCTCTGGAGACTCGCATTGCAGGGACCGGTCTGGGGAGTCCCAGCCCTGTGCTTCCCATCGCGTTTCAAACGCCGCACCCCCGGCGCTGAGAAGCCGTGACCGTGGCCCCTGGCAGTCCTCGGAACAAGGGACGTGAGCACTCTGCTTGGCCAAGTTCCTGCTTTCTAAGCCAAGCTGACGTTGGCTTTGCAGTGTTGAGGGATCTGTCGTCGGGACCAGAACTGTGGGATGACCCTGATGGTTCAGTTAACTGCCCGACAGCCACGTACATACGGTACATTATGTCACTACCATGGGCACAACACCCATCAGCGAGGGGTATGCAACACGGCCATGCACATCCTGGCTGACACCTCAGGGCTCGGTGTGGGATAGCAGCCCTCGCTTGGCTCTGTCTAACCCATCCCAAAAATCAGTCGGGTGTCCTGCATCACAGGGAGGAACTGGGACGAGCCTAGCAGAGGATGCTGCGGCGCAGGAATCAGATGTATTGGAACAGCTTTCAGCCTGCTTGCACCTCCGTCTCTAGCCTACAACAGCAGCTCCTAACTCAGGGGTGGGCAATCATTTCTGATTGGGGGGGCGGGGGGAAGAGACACTCCAAGATTTCAGTAAGTGGTCCTGGGCCGCACTTTTCTATGGAGGGGGCCTGAGAGAGGGGTAGCTACACCCCATCTGTCGACAGCTGAAATGGTTTTTCAAAACAACACAAACTTTTGTTCCCACTATTTAACATGCTTAATGAGGCTGGACTATCAAATGATTAACCATCCCTTCTGCTTCCTCCTCTTCTATTCCAGAGAGCCCTCGGAACAGCGCAACCGGGTACACGTGATTCTTATCGACGGGCAAGGCGAGATGACAGATGAAGACGCGATGTGGACTTCTCCTACGCCCAGAACATCTCAAGCTGCAGGCGTTCCGTGTGCCATCCCCCCGCCCCGAGAACTCTCCAGCGGGGCAGTTGTTATTACTGCTGTTACATAAAGCTGGGGTGACGTGCCAGTAACACCAAAGCGCTGAACATTTCCCCACACCACTTGGACCAATTTGCAGCCTTCCCTCTCCGTCTTGAGCCACAGATGACCCACCTTGCTGAGCCATGCCGTGGTTTCGGGCTAGGAACTTGTGTCCAATAGGAACTGTCAACATCAGCTGCGAGCAGGGATGTTAAGTAGCGATTAATTTGCTAGTCGAGTAGCCGATGGAATTTCCATCAACTACTCGATAAGCACTTCTGCGTTCCACCTTTGAAATGTACAGGAGTCCTCAGCGGGAGTCTTGTGCATTTCAGAGTTGGAACGCTGTGTAGAGCCCAGGGCCAGTTAGAAGTCCCGCTGACTCCGGGCTCCACGCAGGCGTTTCCGCTTTGAAATGTGCAAGAACCCCCGCTTGGGACTCTTGTACATTTCAAAGCTGGCACGCTGCACGGAGCCTAGCTGACCCTGGGCTGGGAGCACGACATGGAGCAAGACAACTGCCTGACATTCACAGGCTGCCTCAGATGGAATGAGCGCAAGACTCACTGCCCAGCTGGAGAGGTAACTGATCCCCTGAGGTGAATGACAGCACCCATCTCTGCAACACAGCCCCCTCCATAGGAAGAACCATGCCCTCACGAGTTTCACTCCCAGCCTCACGCCACGAGACGGCGGGAAGCAGCTGTGCGCCATGAACAATGCAGGACGGAGATCCAGCACCCTTCCTAGCCCCAGCTTACCAAAGGTGATGTAGCCGATGTTGTCACCCACTGCTGCGTCCGTGTCTTTCAGTTCCAGGGGGGGTTCCCTGTGGCTGAAGAGCACCTGTGGAGCTGTGTGGCTGGCCCGGCGACCTTCCTTAAATTCCTGAGCAGACAAAACCAAACCACCATGAATTCACAAGCATGACCATAGCTCCCACACGGCCATATTACATTTCAAAGCCCCAAACACCTTTGGCATTCAAAGAGTTAACCTGACCGTGTCTGCCTTCCCCTGAAGACAGCGAACCAGGATATTTAGTTCAGTGGAATCAGAGTCCTGTTCGGCCAGATATTTCCAAACCCCGTGGAAGCTTTGTTTAGTCCATGAAAACCCTGCCCAACTAGCCAACCGTAACACAAGCCCAGATACGGACTGTGGGGCGGAGGAGTAGAAAGCATCCTACTTCACACAAAACAAACACCGCACCGAAACACGGGAGGGGAGGTCACAGAGCAGTCATGAACGAGGGCATCCGGGCTTTCCTAGGGGAGCGGCTTCTGACCCGCCCCTGCCATTGAAACAGTTTCTAGAGAATGAAACGATGGCCGCTGCCAACAATGGCGCATTTCGGGCAGAGTGGAGAGGTATGCAAAGGAAAGGGGATCATTAAAACTGTAAGCCTTAAGTCAACACTAACTAGGTGAAACACAGCCAAATGCTCCGAGAGCTAAATTGCCAGTTACAAAGGCGCTCAATCCCCTAAGGTTATAACAGATGGGAGGCTGCTGGCAGGAGGTTCCCCGTATGGGCCCCAGGGCTCTGGTCTCTCTCCCACACGCCTGCAGAAGAGCCCCGATCTGTCAGCTCTCACGGCGCATTTGTTCCATGTGGCACGCGGTGAGGGTATGGCTGGTGTACGGAAAGCGGCTCTTGGCAGAGGAGCCGAGTGAAGTACCTATTTATGTTTGGTAACTGATCCTAGGGGATGTGCCCACGGCTTGTATGTGGTCTCTTTTCACTCACTTATCCGGAAACAAACCAGGAAGTGCTTCGACCCACAATTCTAATATGACTGACAGGTGGGAAAGACCTGCAGACATCCCCTCAGGCTGAGAGGCCCCTCCCGGTGTTACCCAGACCAGGCACCGTAGCACTGCGCTCTGCTCGATTAACACAGACACGCTACTCGCAACTTCCCCACTTCACGGGAGGTGCCTGCACGTCACTACCTCAGCACGAAACATATCGTAAGAACATAAGAATGGCCAGACGGGGTCAGACCAAAGGTCCATCTAGCCTAGTACCCTGTCTGCCCACAGTGGCCAAGGCCAGATGTCCCAGAGGGAATGAATTGAAGAGGTACTGATCAAACGATCTCTCTCCTGCCATCCATCTCCACCCTCTGACAAACAGAACATAAGAACATAAGAACGGCCGTACCGGGTCAGACCAAAGGTCCATCTAGCCCAGTATCCTGTCTGCCGACAGTGGCCAGCACCAGGTGCCCCAGAGGGGGTGGACCGAAGACAATGATCAAGCGCTTTGTCTCCTGCCATCCCTCTCCAGCCTCTGTCAAACAGAGGCCAAGGACACCATTTTATCCCCTGGCTAATAGCCTTTTATGGACCTAACCTCCATGAAATTATCTAGCTTCTCTTTAAACTCTGTTATAGTCCTAGCCTTCACAGCCTCCTCTGGCAAGGAGTTCCACATGCTGACTACACGCTGTGTGAAGAAGAACTTTCTTTTATTAGTTTTAAACCTGCTACCCATTAATTTCATTTGGTGTCCTCTAGTTCTTCTATTTAGGGAACTAATAAATAACTTTTCTTTATCGGCCCTCTCCACACCACTCATGATTTTATACACCTCTATCATATCCCCCCTCAGTCTCCTCTTTTCTAAACTGAAAAGTCCCAGTCGCTTTAACCTCTCCTCATATGGGACCCGTTCCAAACCCCTAATCAATTTGGTTGCCCTTTTCTGAACCCTTTCCAAGGCCAAAATATCTTTTTTGAGGTGAGGAGACCACATCTGTACACAGTATTCAAGATGTGGGCGTACCATAGTTTTATACAGGGGCAGTAAGATATTCCGGGTCTTATTTTCTATCCCTTTCTTAATAATACCTAGCATCCTATTTGCCTTTTTGACCGCCGCTGCACACTGTGTGGAAGTTTTCAGAGAACTGTCCACGATAACTCCAAGATCTCTTTCCTGATTTGTCGTAGCCAAATTAGCCCCCATCATACTGTACGTATAGTTGGGGTTATTTTTCCCAATGTGCATTACTTTACACTTATCCACATTAAATTTCATTTGCCATTTTGTTGCCCAATCACTCAGTTTGGTGAGATCTTCTTGGAGTCCCTTACAGTCTGCTTCCGTCTTGACTATCCTAAACAGTTTGGTATCATCCGCAAACTTTACCACCTCACTGCTTACCCCTTTCTCCAGATCATTTATGAATAAGTTGAACAGGATTGGTCCTAGGACTGACCCTTGGGGGACACCACTAGTTACCCCTCTCCACTCTGAAAATTTACCATTTATTCCTACCCTTTGTTTCCTGTCTTTTAACCAGTTCTCAATCCAAGAAAGGACCTTCCCTCTTATCCCATGGCCATGTAATTTACACAAGAGCCTTTGGTGAGGGACCTTGTCAAAGGCTTTCTGGAAATCTAAGTATACTATATCTACTGGATCCCCCTTGTCCGCATGTTTGTTAACCCCTTCAAAGAACTCTAATAGATTAGTAAGACAGGATTTCCCTTTACAAAACCCATGTTGACTTTTGTCCAACAAATTATGTTCTTCTACATGCTTCACAATTTTATTCTTTACTATTGTTTCGACTAATTTGCCCAGTACTGAAGTTAGACTTACCGGTCTGTAATTGCCCGGATCGCCTCTAGAGCCTAGGGACACCATTCCTTACCCATCCTGGCTAATAGCCATTAATGGACTTAACCTCCACGAATTGATCTAGTTCTCTTTTAAACCCTGTTATAGTCCTAGCCTTCACAACTTCCTCAGGCAAGGAGTTCCACAGGTCGACTATGCGCTGTGTGAAGAAGAACTTCCTTTTATTTGTTTTAAACCTGCGGCCCATTAGTTTCATTTGGTGGCCCCTAGTTCTTATATCACATGGGTCCCTATCAGCTGTCCTCTGCTAGCTGTGCACAGTCTCCAACATTTGGGCTCTTCACTGTCCACACTCCAGAAATAGAAGGTAACACATGCATCCCCGAACTGGGAGAATTCAGGCAGTTTACTAACCCATCTGCTGGGATCTCCTTGTATTAAACTTTACAGCTTTGACTTCTAACTGCTAAGGCCAATGGAGAAAACAGTTCAAAGAGCTTTGCCCTGCCGGAGGGGGGGTAACTGGTCTTCTCTCCACAAAGGGCAGCTCGGTTGTCACTAACGTTAGTCACTGCCACATTACATAAGTGAGCAGAGGGAGGGGGGCTGGAGGAGTGCATTTAGCATGGCAGAGTAGAAATTCCTGTGGTTTGAACAGTACGTTTTGAGAAGCTTCAAAGGATATTGAGCGTGGTGCAGCCGTTCCTCGGCAGGCTCCCTACACCCCCAACTGGTTTTATTAACTCCACGGGTTCCCCTTGTTTCATAAAGCTGAAGTTCAGGGACCCCAGAATTAGCCTAGCACTGTGCGTTTCGAGGCGGAGACTTTGGCAGCTGCTGGGGAATTCCTCTTTCAAGCAGAAACTCGGCTCTGAACTCACACCGCAGCACAAAGCGAGCTAGGAAGTCGGCACAAGCCTTTACTCTGGGACATGCTCACTGGCAAGGGCTGTCAGTCTTAGACCTACACCACTCCAAGGTTAATACTGGTGGACTGTGCTTCGCCCTGCCAGCAGCCCAGGTGGGCACAGGACTGTTCTCCGAGAACCAGCCTGCCACTCCTTCTACAACGCGGCCAGGACTACTCCTCTTCCCTCCCAGCTCTCTGTGCAACAGGACATGCCAGGGCCCGCCAAGCAGTCTGCCCCTTGCTGTGGCATTATGGGACAGATGCCCAGATTTTTCCCAGAGTGCACTGGGAGGCAGCGTCACTGGCACGGATCGATAAGCATCTGGCAAATGGCGGTGGTGGGGAAAAAGCTGGTGTGTGAACAAGAGCGCCTGCTTTCAGGGTTTAGAGAAGGGTTCTGAAGTGCAGGCAGAATGGCAGAGATGAAATCTCAGCGTGCCAAACCCGGAAAGCTGTTCCGTAACATGCACACTGTTTATTAGAACGAGAGAAGAACTCTCATTTGGCCAAGTGACAACTATGAGGAGGAAAATGGTCTAGAAATGATTTATTTGTAAGACTGATATGGAAAAGCACTTATCCCAGGCTGTCACATATTTATAGGTTTTCAAACACACGCAATACCAAAAAAGCCCAACTCCTTAAAACAGGCTAGGGCGGTTTTTTTAAGGCGGAACACTCCTCCAGAGACTCTCAGAAACGTAGGTCTGGAAGGCACCTGGAGAGCTCAAAGTCCAGCTCCTTGAGGTAAGGCAGGACCAAGTAAGACTAGACCATGGCAAACTGGGTTTTGTGCAACCTGTTCTTAAACCAGGGGAATGACAGCGTCTCCACAACTGCCCCGGCAGCCTGTTTCCACCACTCCTCTATACCCGGAGTGTTAGAAAGTTTTCCTACTAACTACCCAAGTCTCCCTTGCTGTAGATTCAGCCCATCATTTGTTGTCTCTTCAGCAGACATGGAGAACTGGTCAGCGTCCTCTCTCTCGCAGCCCCTCACAGAGATGTACCAGGCCCCGGGCTCAGTCTTCTTTCAAGACTAAACACGCCCAGGGGCTTTTAACTTTGTGTCACAGGCCGGGTTCTCTAACCCTTTTATCATTTTTGCTGCTCTCGGTAGGGCTTTTGTCAATTAATCCGCATCTTTCCTGAGTGCAGTACCCCAACTGGACACCCCAGTCCTGCAGAGGCTTTCCCAGCAGTGCGTGGTGTGAGACAGTTCCCTCCCGCATCCTACATATGCCACTACTCCCGGTGCCTCCCAGAACACTGGCCTTTTTTGGAACTATATCGTGTCACTGACTCAATCTGTTATCTGCTATAGCCCCCCACAGCCTTGTCAGCAGTATTACAGCCTGGCCAGTTATCCCCCTCCCTCCCCTTGTAGTTCTGCACTTGATTTCCCTAAGCAAAATCCTTGGCACAGGTCTTCATTGAATTACATCTTATTGATTTCTGACCAATTGTCCAAGATTCTTTTCAATTCTAGTCCCATCCTCCAAAGTTCTTACACCCCACCCCCCGCCGCTTGGCATCAGCTGCAATTTTATAAGCACGCTCTCCGCTCGGTTATTCGTCATCAGTGAAAATACTGACAACTACCAGAGGCAGAACCAGACCCTGCGGACGTCACTAGATGCACTCTCCCAGCCTGATAACGACTCTTGGAGAGCAGTTGCACGAGTCTGCATCCAGCTTATCGTAATTTCCTTTCGGCCTCAATCCCTAGTTTGTTTATGAGAACGTCATGTGGGCCTGTGTCAAACACCCTACTGAAACCCAAATCTATCACATCGACTGCTTCCCCCCCATTAGGCCAGTGACCCTGTGTGGCATGATTTGTTATTGACAAACCCAAGCTAGCTAGTCCTTTAACCCTATTAACATCTAGGCACTTACAAATCAATTAACGATTTGTGCCAGTATCGCTCTAGATACCAGACCTAACTCCCCGGTCTTCTCTGTTCCCCTTTTCAAAGGCAGGTATTATGTTTGCCCTTCTCCAGTGCTCTAAGATCTCACTCATCCTCCAGGAGCTCTCAAAGATAATTGCTAATGGGTCAGATTGCTTCAGCTAGCTCCTGAAGCACCCTAGAATGAATTGCATAATCCTCTGCCAACCTGAATACATCTGACTCGTCTAAATACTCTTTAAGGCAGTCTTTTCCCATGTTGGCTTGTAGCCATTCCCCTTGTTGTGACTGAACCGCACTGGTTACAGCATTCCCGAGCAGTGCTTTCACGGGGAGAAGCTACCTGCTTTCGTTGGTTCTGTTCTTGGAACGGAGAAGGGAACAATCGGATTCCTGAGTACAGCCCAATGCTGGTCCACTGAGGCCCTACACAAAATGGGGCTTTAGGCGAGGAGTGACTTTATAGTTCACCTTATTTTGTATTGCCTTTGTAGCCCATTTCGCAACTGATGCAGGATTTGCATGCATGATTCATCCCAGTCATTTGCATGCTAGATCTGTATATGTTCATGCTGCAGATAAGCAAACACCACAACTCTTTTCCTCCAAGCTTTCAGAATTACACAATAAGACAAGTTGCACAATATCGCAGCTGGGCTCTCACTCCACTTTGTGCTTGTATCTCACGGACTGACTTAACACCCTGCGCTTTGCATACCCACAAGGGCATGACTGACAACACTGGAGGAGGGGCAAGGAAAATGTAGGTCTCACCCTCTGGATTGTTCCACGAGATTCTACAGAAGCCAAGATCACTCCAGGAGGCAGTGACAAATGAATCCACCTTGGAAATGCATGGAACATTGTACTTCTATTTTCCCTTCCATCTAACACTGAAAACCGCCCTACGAGCCCAGTGCCTCCCACCCCAGCACCCCAGGCAGTCAGCTCCCTGCCCCTAAACCCAGCCCCGCACTGAGGCCTGGAGCAGTTTAGAAATAGCGATTTGGGATGGGCCTGTCTACCCTACAGGTATAAAGGGATGCCCCAGTACTTCCCATAACAACAAAGATTTGCTCCGGTGCATCAAAAGGCAGCCTTCCCCCACTGAGCTGAACCCCAGACCAGAGGTGGCTGCATTTCAGTACCAGTGCAGGGATGGTGTCCCTGGCCTCTGTGTGTCAGAAGCTGGGAATGGGCAACAGGGGAGGGATCACTGGATGATTCCCTGCTCTGGTCATTCCCTCTGAGGCACCTGGCATTGGCCACTGTCAGCAGACAGGACACTGGGCTGGGTGGACCTTTGGTCTGACCCAGTCTGGCCGTTGTTATCTGCATGCTGACGTACTCTGGGATGAAAAGAGTTCTGTAAATATGTAACAGGAGCCTAACAGTGTTAAGCCAGCCAGGAATTCAATAATTAAAGACACCAACACGACAGACCAGATGAGAAGAGACTGTCTAAGAGCATGAAAGTGGCTCTGCATCCTGCAGAGTTCCAGCCCACAGAGAACAGGCTGCTGAGAGGCATTTACAAGCATTAAGCCACCAGTGATCGCTCCTTGGTGCCGCACCTCCACGTTCAGTGATTTAGCTATAAAAAGGAGTGTTTCGATTTCTGGATTATGCCATTTCTAACCCCACCCCCCCTCCCCCGAGCAACTCAATACCCTTTGTGTGCCATACCTGCATGAACACTTTTCCGAGCACCACGTCATCGTCATCCTTAAATACTGTGCTGAACACAACCGTGACACGGTCCTTCTTCGACTCAACGTACCTAGGAGGGAAACCAAGCCCTGGTGAGGACAGGCTGAAAACTTCACCCCTGAGACATGCACAGCTTGCAAAGCCATTTTGCTGCTGCCACATACAACCCAGATGAACAAGGCACAACCGCCGGGGGCAGGGGAGGGTCTGCGTCGGGTGCCTTTGCCTGACAAGTCACAAGATGAGCTCCTGAAGTGAACTGTAGTCTTTAAAGTGCTGCATAGTCCTGTCTTTTGTTTCAGCAAGACCAGACTAACACGGCTACATCTCTATTACTGTAGTAACTACAGGTGACATTGGTCATATGCAAGGACAGCTACTGGCACATTAAATCCATCACCCCTTTGCGCCTGGAACCTGAGCATTCCCAAGGGCACAAGGCATGGCGTTTGAGTGTCCAACATCACCATGCCATCACTAACCACTCACTGGGAATTAAACCTCGGTCAGTCAGATGGACACAGCACTTCCCACATGTTTGAACACACAGGCCTGGAGCGGATTTACACCCTGCCGGGCCCCGCTCTCCCGGCTGATGAACGCCAGGAGGGGGCTGCCCTCGGCATGCTTACATCGTCTCGTCGTCCCTGTAATGGATGACAGCTCGCTTCTCCCCTTCCTTCCCCTCTTCCTGGCACTTGAAGTATTTCTCGAAGACGGAGGCAAAGCAGTTCCGCTTCAGCATGCCGGCTTGGTGCACGATGGAATCCTTGGTTGCCGGAAGGTTCTCCAGGTCATATAGCAAAGAGACATTGTAACCTGGAAAGGGAGGTTAACCCACCTTGAATCAAAACCCACCACATGAGGTAGCTTGTATCTTTTGTCCTCCTGCCCCTTCCACAGCCCTCCAGAGCGTGGGACCCCCCGGACATGAGTGTCGGATACTGTCTAACCCACCGGAGGGGACAGCCATGACACCTCAAAGCAAGGCCATGGTACGGTTAAGCATTTTTTCCTCCGTCTCAAAGGCAGAAGGGATAGCTCAGTAGTTGCTGCTCCTAAATTTTGCAACGCGTGAGTAGGAAGAGAGGTTGTTACAAGTAACCATGGTTTTCTGAATCTCATTAAAGGCCTGTCAGTCTCATCTCACAGAACAAAAATCCCTATTGTGAGGAACGGAGGCTGTCTCGGGGGTGGAAGCAAGAATTACGGTTTGTGCTGTAAATACTCTGCCCTGCGATACCCAGCCCACCTGGATTTGGTGCTTTGTTTTAAATGCCTTTCGGCAGTACTAAGGGCCCAACTGTGTCTAAGCACAGTGCTCGTCTCACCCCCATTTCTAATGCAGAGAGCGAGCCGAGGCTGATGCCGCCCGCACACATTTTTTTAAAATTTAATTAGATTCAGACTTACCTGATTCTGGGTTTACCAAGAAGTTTCCATACACTCTCTTCAGTAACTAGGAAACAGACAAAGCATTGGCAGTGTAAGTCTTTCCTTCCCAGCACATCCTACTCTTTCCCTGCTGCTAACGCCTCCCTTTTCTCAAAGGCCAGGCATCAGCTGTCTGGACATCAGTTCAGGCCAATTCTGGCCTCGAGACAGAAGCCAGATGCTAAAGAACAGTGCAGTCGCCAAGATTTCAAGCCAGCCCCTCCTCACCCCTACTGCCTGGCACATAGGAGGCTGGCAGAAGGAAGTGCTGGGCCAAGCTGCTTGGATAAAATCCCAGAAGCTGAGCCAGCAAAGGAAGCCATCTCCAACAGTAAGCTGTGCGAAGCTTCACATCCCTGACATGTAGTTGCGTGTGTCCGTGAGGAAGCTGGGGAATGAGAAGTGTTTGATGGCAACAGAATGCATTAATGCTGCAACTGAATTTCGGGGTGTTTGCTGCAGAGATTGGTCCCATCATACCACCTAGTGCACAGGACCGTAGCTCGTTGTGACGGGACACAACAGAAGTTCATCTAACGGCCTTTGCATCAAGAATTAAGAGACGCCTTCGTGATGTCTGCATACCAACCCCCACATCCAGCGATCAGCATTTCTCTAGCAACAGCCAATGACAAGGGAGATATTTAAGCTGGGATGGAAACGGCCACTTTGCACGCATCACGACATCAAGGGTGCGGACAAGACCATCAACTGTGGCTTGGGATACTAAATTTCGTCTTCTCCACAGTGCAAAAGAAACTATTTAGATGACTTTATCTTAAAATGGAATTGCCGTTTCCAAGTACAAGCACGGGATGGATTTACGTCCTGATTTGGAAGCCAACACAGGTATTTGGTTTTTTATAAAATATTTCCGTTCTCCCTCTACTGATGAAATACACTGAGAATCTATATTGGGGGAGCTAGAAATGAGTCCCTAACCTTCCACATGGAAGTGCAGGCCGCAGAGGCTATGGATCCCAGACAGCTGCTTGGGTGAAGATACGTCTACAACAAACTTTGTTAAAGTCTCTCACTGGTGCTGTAATGCAAAGGCTGGAATGCTTGTTTGGCATATTTATCACTGGAAGCACAGCTCTGGCTCAGAGCGGCTATAAGCCACACGGGGGAATACGCTGGCAGTTGGTCTACACTAGCACTGCCAGTCGTGGACTGCACCGATGGGAAGTTTTATTAAAAAGTTCAATGCAGACCAGGCTTCTGGAAGCTGCAGTTTCCACAGGCTGCACCTTCTGTATTGAAGGGAAGGGGAGCACCAGCTTGCTCCTTTACAGACTGGTTAACCGTGGACTCTGGTGCCCAGGAAGTTCTTACTGACACCCAGGGCTGAGCATTCCTAAGTCAATAAAAGGCAGCCGCCAGATTAGCAAATCACGACTTATTTCAAGCATTGTTGGACTGTTCCCACTCTCCCCTTGTTGGGAGTTCGCTAGGTGTGAGATGCTTTCCAGTCACGTGTGGTAACCCCAAGGGTTAATCATAGAATCATAGAACTGGAAGAGACCTTAGAAGGTCAAGTCCAGCCCCCTGCCTCAGGCAGGACCAATCCCAATTAAATCAACCCAGCCAGGGCTTTGTCAAGCCGAGACTTAAAAATCTCTAGGGATGGAGACTCCACTACTTCTCTAGGGAACCCATTCCAGTGCTTCACCACCCTCCTAGTGAAATGGTTTTTCCTAATATCCAACCTGGACCTGTCCCGCCACAACTTGAGACCGTTGCTCCTCGTTCTGCCACCTGTCACTACTGAGAACGGCCTCTCTCCAGCCTCTTTGGAACCTCCCTTCAGGGAGTTGCAGGCTGCTATCAAATCCCCCCTCACTCTTCGCTTCTGCAGACTAAACAGACCCAAATCCCTCAGCCTCTCCACGTAGGTCATGAGCTCCAGCCCCCTAATCATTTTGGTCGCCCTCCGCTGGAGGCTCTCCAATGCGACCACATCCTTTCTGCAGTGGGGGGCCCAGAACTGGACACAAGGGTTGAGCCATTCCCCCCTTTTTTCACAGGAAAACCAAGCAGCAGGCAGCCGGAGGTGAAGTGCTGCATGTCTCTCTGCCGAGGCGTGCAGCGTGAACCCCATTAGGTAACATGAGGAGATGTGAAGACTAAATCAGGAACTGAGTCATACTTCCTGCTCCAAGACCCAACCACAGTGCACAGATGTTCAGAAAGGCCTTTTCTTTCTACCATAAATGGCTCTGCGCAGCATGAGCACAGTTGAACAGGAACTAAACCTGCGACTTCACGCACCAGCTCCAAAAGCGGAACAGGCAGCAGGGCCTGCCGATAAAGGCTTGTGTGTGTTCCAGGCAGCCTTCCATTTGCTCTCAAGGGCGGTTAGCATGAGAAAAGCAACATTGTGGGATTCCGGAGTTATTCACTCTGTGACTTCCTTAGCAAGTGGGCTCCTTGTGCAAGAGGATATTTCGAAGGGCCAGTGCCCTACAGGCCATGAGGGGATGTGAAAAACCAGGTGTGTTCTGCCTCTCTTGCTTTCCCCGGTAGCAAGGCTCACTAACTGGAACTAATCAGATATCGACAGAACAGAATTCAGCCTGTTCTTCCAGAATTGTGCGTGCCCAAGGCTGGCGACAGGAGTTACACCGTGTCTATTAGGCGGTGCAACTTTGCAGAGACACTTTTCTGACCCGCCGGGTCTTGACCCATTGTAGTCAGGGGGGCCCCCTCACAGTATGCTCAAGGGAAAGGGTGTGCGGGGTCAGGGCTAGGATCCCAGGAAGAACGAAAATAGGCACGAAAACTCACCTCATCTGCACCGTGCTCCTGCAGCTCTTTGTAGAATTTCAGAGAAATACTGACCATCACTTTGGTCTTGTCTCCATTGGGGTTGGAAATGTGATAGAGGACTCCATCGAAATCTTGGGAGGAAGGAGAGCAGAGGGATGTTAGGAACTCTCGTGCAGTGTCCTAGTCCCAGAGCACTGCCCGGTGTAAACGGGTTTCAAAATGGGAACTCTACCACGGGCCCTCAAGCACAGCCGCCTCGACTTAAGGAAACAAGGGTAACGTTACCTGGGAGTGCTGGAAATTAGTAACAAAGACAACAAAGATCCTAACAACTTTGTATCCCAAGTTAAAAGTTTAGCCCAGTCGTGTTTCAACTGTCACTGACAAGTGTGCCGCACGCTTAATCTATGCCACTGTATGGAGATGAAACGCTCTCTCAGGCCGAGCCGATATTGGCACTTCACAGCGCTGTAAAATCAGAGGTGGGAAAAAACCACCCGCCTCCACGAACGCAGCAAGCTACAGCACTGTCAAGTGCCCGTGTGAACCAGTCGACAGCAATACGACGCGTGCTCCCAGCGCTGTCAGCTACGCCCCTTTGAGATGGTTTACATAGACCCCTGCGTGGGTACAAAATTTGTATCCACAGCCATATCCTCAAAACTGAGGCATGGATATCTGCATCCGTACCTGCAGATGCGGATATGCGCGGATATAAAGCGGGTATCCATGGATTTGCAGAGCTCTACACACAGTGCTGGGAAAGCCTATGTTGTGGCTGGGCTTTAAACTTGTACATGTAGACAAAGCCTCAAATGGTGAGCTTGTCTCCCCCCACTTGACCTGAAGTTTGCCTTTGGCACCAACGGGACATCGACACCCTTGTACTGCATGGGTTAAACAGTCCTCAAAGTGGGGAAGTCAAAAGCCAGATGAGCAGGAGGTGCCTTAGGCTTCCTCTACATTTATAGAACTAACGTGCTGGTGCCTCCTGGCACCGGCGCTAGGGCCGTTGGAAAATCACCTCCCGAGGAGCATGGCTCCCAGTGCTGGGAGCCTGTGTACACTCGCATTTTGCAGCACGGGTGGTTTTTGACACCCCCACACAAAGGGCAGCCAGTGCAGCAGCAGTTTTCTTTTTAGGCTCTCCGCTTTGGTTGAGAAGGCAGCTACTGTTTGGTTTAATTTCAAAACGTGGTTCAAGTTGGCTTTCTGTCCAGAGCAGTACAACGCCAACCAGTACCTGGAATCTAACAGCTGAACGGCACGAATACTTGCTTCCTGTGCTCGAATCCAATCCCATCTCTCTGGAGAGCAAGCTCTCCCGGGAACAGGCTTTTTTGAGTGCTTATTCTAAATTAGATTCCTCTCTGCTGCAGCCAGATGGGTCTTACATACCTCATTACACATGCCATCCAGGCACATGGGGTAAACAAGTTAAAACCATTTAGTTCATTCACTGTATAAGCGATGTGACCATTTAATTCACTGCCACTGGCAAGGGAATCGGGTGAGGATGGATGGAGAAAACAGCCTAACCAAGGACAGTTCGGCCATAGGAACGCCTAACTACACTGTGCAGCACATATGCATAAAGCCGCAGGTTTGTCGACTGAACAAATCTCTCCATGGAGCTAGCTGAATTCAAGCACACCAGACACTTTGATATTCAGGCCAGTCAAGCTTGAACGTGCTAAAAGGAGATGAACAATGTGTGAAACGTACCTGCAAACGTTACTTCCACTGCCTCTGGTTTGTTCCTAGTGAATAGAAAACATGGGATGTCAAAAAACAAATTGCAGCCGCCGTAACTGTACAGAAACATTGGTTTACTCATTTTAAAAAGCCACATGTCCAAGTTTTATTAGAAGTGGCGGCTTTCTTTGGAAAGCCCCAACTGTTTAACTCCTTAATACTATTCAGCTAGGAAAGATGTTACAAGCATTCTGGGCATCACTCTCTCCTGGTGAGCAATGATTTCCCTCAACAGCTGGCTAGACCCAGCTTGAAAACAAATCTTGCCATTTTAGTCGGATATGACTAAGTGTTCACAACTGGCAGGAGAGAAAGACTCTTCCTCTGAGCTTGGGTCCTTGTAGCTGAACAGAGCAAGAGGCTTTTCAAATGTGTGTTTCATCATATGAATCTAAACGGTATCCAGGCATTCTGTTTGTAATTTAGGATCCCAAACAAATACAACGTTTAAACTAGGGCCGTAATAGTATAGTCAATTAACTGATTAGCAAAAGTTATTGCTATAGACTTACAGGCACACCCCGCCCCACACCAGTAAATTTTTTTAGCAGGCTGGCCAGCGGCCTAGCTCAGTCCCAGCTTGTGCCAGGTGCGAGACCTACCCCTGCTATGGCTCTGCATTTCAAGTGTATTAGGAGCTGGGCGGGCAGACAGCCGGGCTTAGTTCCAGCTCACGCCAGGTCCAGGAGCTCACCCCTGCCCCAGACAGGGGCTGCTGTCACCCCACGCTGCTGCCTCTGTATCCGAGGCAGCAGCGCAGGGCGACAGGCACTGTGAGGGGAGCTAGTTTTTAAACTGGCTCCCCTCACAGACCAGCTCCCGCCTGGCACCCTGCGCTGCTGCCTCTGATACAGCGGCAGTAGTGCGGAGTGGTAAGAGGCTCCTTGAGAGTGGGGCCGGATTGGCCCCATCCCTGGGGACAATAGAAGAGTCGAGTAACCGATAAGAATTCAGGAGGTTAATGGACAAATCAATTAACTGGTATTTAACATCCCTAGTTTAAACCATTTCACGTCACCATCAAAAGCTCTAAGCCTGAAGGCTTAATAAAAATGCCCTGAAAAGTTGCATTTCTCCAAGCAACGGAGCTAAAGTGGCACTAACTACTCAAATGGGTCTGAGTGCTTAGGCAGGGTGAACCTGCTATTATCTATGCTGAGTGGTTTGTCTTCTGTCTCAGCAGCCTGAGGGGTTTCGTTGAACCCACAGCCATTAATGTGAACGTCTCTGATGGGAAGAAATACAGAGGTAGCCGTAAGGCACGGAATTCCATAGAGCAGGGGGTCTCAAACTTTGTGACACCGCGACCCCCCTCTAAGTTGCTCGCGAGCCCCCAGGTGGTCAGGACCCACAGTCTAAAAAACACGGCCATAGAGGACAAACAGAAGAACAGGGCAGACAATTTGGAGAATAAAAAGACAAGGTGGGGGAAGGAATATCTTATTGGACCAACTTCTACTGGCGAGAGAGACAAGCTTTCAAGCATACAGAGCTTGAAACAGCAGAAGTAGGCCCAATAAAAGATATTAACCCCCCCGGTCTCTCTAATCTTGTGACCACCACCGCTACAACAGCATTGCATACAATGTGGGGACCGATAAGTTACCCATTCTGTGGTATACGTTTGCTTATTTTAAAAATAGAGCCTAGTGGTCACTATGGGGCTGGGTGCAAACAACAGTATGCAAAACACTGCTTCAAATATTAGCCCCAGCCATCTCAAATGTGTTTGGCTTTCACCTGCACACAGCTGTATCAAAGCAATGAAGCAAATGGCTCAGTTCAAGCTGGTATCTATACCCACATGTCTTTCAGGCTGGACCGCCTGTTGAATCTTGCTCACTGTAGGCAAGAGCTCCCTGGCCCTTGGCCTACTGGAGAAGTTACATAAAGGATAGAGGGAAAGCAGTGGCTTGGAATTTATGTTCATCACATTGTTTCAGAACTGAACAATTTTAATGGTTTTTTTTTTTTTTTGCAAGATAAAAGCCACTGCCGCTTTGCCCTGCCATCTGCTGTTTGCAGACAGATCCATTTCCACCACTGGGATGGGAGGCCAGGAATGCAGCAAGATGTGCCAAAGCTCAGCACAGACACCCGGCAAGACGGAGGTGATGAAAAGCAGCAATGCTAGGCCTGCGAGGAATTCATACAACTGCCTTGCTCAGACAGAAAAGGCTCAGGTCCCAGTGCAAGTGGATCTGGTGGGTTTACCCAGCGGCCCTCAGGGGTACTCCCAGTGCTGATGAGTTATCACTACGTTTTGTAAGTCAGCAGCTGTGAAAGGCCATCGTCTCCTCCATTACAAAACGGCAGAACCGCACTGCTACGGTAGCAAAAGGGAACAGCGCTTGGACGAAGTGCTGCAAGTGGCCTTGGGGCAGATCTGTTCGGTTACAAACATCACTAATACTTGCTATACTCTAATCTCTGCTGCCAGCTGGGAAGTTCTTCCCCCTCCACTTCAGAAGGCACTTTTATGTGGCAACTTCTGCTCTGGGGGATGAAGCAGCTCCAAGTCTCACCAAGGCACTGGGTATCAGCCCACAGCAGAGAGAAAAATTCCACGGGTGCATATCAACTCGCCACACAATTCATGATGACTGGCAGGGTGGCTCTGCTCAAGGGAGGGCCATGAGCACCACAGCAAAGAGCTCCCTGTGGCCAGGAGCAAAATACTATGAACAATGTGCACAGCGCCTCCCCAAAGTATTCGGCTGAAACCACAGCCATGACTAGGCTATTTGTGGATAGGAAACAATTTGCTGGCAATCATTATGGCTCAATTCACTCAAAACTTAAAAAATAATGGGCACTAGGACTATTTCAACAAAAATCTCAGGAAGGGAACTCTGAGGTGGCTCATCTAAACACTCCCAGAGTCAAAAAATACCAAAGTCAAAGGTGCTCAAGCAATCTTAACTCTGCCCCGTCATGCATAACTAATACAGCAGTTCTTAATTAAATGAATCTCTTACTGCCTCTGTATAAACCCATGGAACACCCACATCTGGAATATTGTGGACAGATGTGGTCGCCTCATCTCAAAAAAGATACCTTAGCATTGGAAAAAGTTCAGAAAAGGGCAACAAAAACGATTAGGGGGTTGGAGTGGGTGCCACATGAAGAGAGATTAATAAGACTGGGACTCTTCAGCTTAGAAAAGGGGAGACTAAAGGGGGATAGGACAGAGGTCTATAAAATCATGACTGGTGTGGAAAAAAGTGAAGAAGGAAAAGTTACTTATGCCCATGTCCATCAATAGCTATTAGCCGGAGAGGGGGTGTCCCTAGCCTCTGTTTGTCTGGGAATGGGTGACAGGGGAGGGATCACTTGATGGTTCCCTGTTCTGTTCCCTCCCTCTGGGGCACCTGGCACTGGCCACTGTCGGCAGACAGGGCACTGGGCTGAATGGACCTTTGGTCTGACCCAGGACAGCTGTTCTTATGATCTCACACTATTTGTCACGCTCAGAGAAAGAGTGTTTTCTAGACCCTCACCTATAATTCTAACACCTTCTGCTACTGTGCACTCCTCTTGTGCCCACGGGACTAGTGTCCAGAAAAGTATGTTATTTGCAATAGTGTAGTGAACGAGGCAAAGACTTTGCCTAAGAAGGGAACCGAGCCCCTACCCATGTACTTTGCATCTCGCCTTAAAATGCTGTAGAAAAAGAAATAGACAGGCATTTCTCAAGGAGTTTCCCTGGCAGGTTTCAACTTCCTCATCACAGCCATTTTGGCATCATCATTTTTAGGGTCAAGTATCTGAATATTTTTTCTTACATTAAAATCCCCTCAGGCAGAGATCAAAGCAAAAACAATTTCAGGCCCACAGCTGAGAGTTGTACAAGCAACTGAGAACAGGGTTAGAACGGAAGCGCTCACACAACACTAAGCTCCTTTCGGATCGCTCCTTAGCAGTGGGATGCAGTTAAGTGTCAGGGATTGCTTTACATTCACAACCACCGGAGCCAGCAGTTTAGAACCCAGGGCATCACTGCAACATCAGTTTCTACACCAGCCCACAAAGCCAAGCGGCCTGTACCGCGGAACCTTACTCTTATGTGGTATCCATAACTGGAGGTGTTCAACCACAGTCGTCCAGCCCATACATCCTGATGCACGTTTCTGTGTGTATGAATAGTCCTGATCTAACCAAGAGCTTCTTTCTCGGCATGCTGTTCCTCCGCCATCAGCTCCTCCCCCAGGGCCTGTAAACATGCATTGCCCACCGAACCTCTTCTGTGAAGCCCCACGTCCCTCAAAATCAAGCTCTCTTGGATAGGCACTAAACTGGACTTCACGTATCCCCAGCCAGCACGGTTCTCTACACTCAGACTGAAGGGTTTCCCCAACCTTAAGGCTTCACACAGTGTATGCCTTCCGCTACGATGCTCCGCTTTATCCCTATGTTGCTTTCTCCATTTTCCTAGGGCCAATATCCACCTGAACAGGGGAAATGCAAGCTTCTCTTTTTTGCTACGTTCTGTCCCAGAAGGCAAGCGAAAGAGGCTCACACACCAAAAGTAATTCAATCAGATCTTTTTGTTACCGACTAAACACAAGAGACCTGACTGAAATCTATCTGGACCCAAAACGGCAGTCGTTCCTACCCAAGGCAGCTGTCCATGTTCCAACCAGCTTTAATATGAACCATGTCCAAGCCACCCACATGCAGGCAGATCCTCACTGAATCCCTCATCCAAAACATCTGCTCTGTGCTTAGAGGCAAGCACAAGAAAAGGATTCTGGCTGGTATAATCTCTTCCTCCCCAACTTCCTCTCATCATTTCTGCCTACCGCAATAGGTTCTTCTAGAAGATTATTACATCGTCTCCTCTATAAGCTTGTCACATGAAGTCCACATAACGTATGCGGAACGCCCAATCAGATTTTTCATCCCTACCCAAGCTATTGCTTCAAGATCTGCAGCCTCCACCATGCACTTAACCGCAAATCCTCACCCGACAGCATTTCCTCAGTTTTGACTCAGACTAGGGAGGTAGAATTCTGGTTAATCAATTAACTGGTCAAACCTTAGGTTTGACTGGTTAACCGAGTAAGCGGGATCCTGCTTCTGCACCCAGCTGCATGGTCAGCTCTCTACCTCCCCCCCGAGCTGCACCCAGGTACCAGTTAACCTGCTACTTGTTCACATCCCTAAGCGAGACAAGTTCCTCAGCCTCATTACTCAGGCTGCAAATGTTTGCAGTAGGATGCAACAATAATTTTTTAAAAAGAGAGAACAGATCATTATTCAAACAGGCTTCTAATTTGCTATGTTAATCAAGAGCGTGTGCAAATGCAGACTTGGCTACTAACCACACAGACCGTCTGACTGAAGGATCACATAGCTCACAAAGGTCAGTCTGGGTACTGGCAGAGGTATGCACAGGTATTATCTCATCTCAAATTTCCAAGGATAAAGATCAGCTACTTCAAAGCTTAAAGCCTTACAGGACAAAGCATCGCTCTGTAATCACTGGGGTCTATGTACAGGTTTACCGAGAGGGGTAAGATAGCATCTCATGTCTGATACAGCTTTCAGAGACTGCTGTCACACCCTGGGTAGGATCAAAGCAGGGAAGCATGGTCTAATGGTTAGACTAGGTGACTGGGACTATTCTATTCCTAGCTCTGACACTTACTCATGTTTAGATCTTGGCCACAGCACCTCTCCAATCATTAGTATTTCCCCTCATTTGTAAGGTGGAGATATAAACCTGTTGTGAGACTGTGACGGCGAGTCAGGGTTCCCCCTGATCCTGTAGCCCCACAGCAGCAAAAACAGACTCCGCCAGCTAGTAGAATAGAGAGGGTTTATTGCTTCTCCGGGATACAACACAACATAGACATGATGTGGTTTTAGGAGTCAGGGCAAGGATGCCTCAGACCCCTTGGATTAGGGGGTCCATTGTCACCCCTAGACCCTCAGCTAAGGCTGTTTCCTTCATGTTTCCCAACCCTGCCACCAAACCAGGTGTTCGTCTCCGCCTCCCTCCCTTTGTCCAGGGAGGGGGGGGGGGAGCCTTGTTATCTGCTCAGGCTGGGCCTAGGTGTCTGGGCTAATATACATGTGTGAGAGTCAGTGGGAATCACACATCACAGCGCAGGGGGACACCGGGTTACAGAGCAGACAGCCCCCCTACTACGTCACAGAGACTTGTTCATAAAATGCTCTGAGATCCTCAGCTGAAAGGCACAATAGAAGTTCAGTGCACTGGGACATGGCATGACCAAAGAAATGTAGTGCACATATCCGGAGTCTTGCTTCATTACATACAGTGTGCCATAACCTCACAGATTTCCTTTCTGTTTTGCAGCAGACACATTGCAAGCATTCACCTTGCTGGTCTTGTGGAACTCAGAGAGAACTAACTATAATGTTAAGTCCAGATTTCAAAAATCCCACTTACCCACTCACCTATTGCAAGCCCTACCTGGACCACACAGGGATCTAAGCCAGCAATATTCTAAATAATGCTGGCTAGCATATTTCGTTCTCTGGCTAGCATTCAGACTTTTGTCTTAACCACCAAAAGCGTGCTCAGTGTGGTTTGAGACATGCTGAATGCCCAGAGAAGCTTCCATTTGATTCTACTACAATTCCTGCTAAGATGATTTAAGACAATATAACTAAGACGATTTAAACCAGACTCTTCAACAGAAGCACCCCAGAGAAACTCTGAAACACGCATCCTGCAGTGTGCCAATAGCTCTAAAACCATTTTAAAGGTGTGGGGATGAAAGACAGCAGTTAACATTAACATTTACTCCCAGGGCTCCTCTCTCACTGTAGGGCACAAAGGCTGAAGCGTTCTGATGAAGAAAATGCAACAGTGTCCAGCAACAGAGGCGTTCAAGTGGCATGTATGCAGTAATAAGTGCAATACATTATGTGGCAACAGCTTTTAAAGGCCCTATAAACCCAACATTAAAGATGGCATGGCTGCATTTTTGTCCTGGCTGCCAAAGGAGTCACAGATTCCATCATTTCCACAGGTTTTTCTTTATAGGGAACATGCAGGAATTGACATTCTGGAATTCTCGCATACCGGTGGGTGGATGCAATGAACCAGCAAGAACCTCGTGCAACTTGGCAGCTCTCATGGTTTGAGTGGGAGACAGCGCGAGGGGCTCAGTTATATATGAAACCAGATCAGTAAATTCTTCTCAAGAACTTAAAATCTTCCAAGGGAAAGGAAAGATTCTTTCTAGAGAGAAATACAAGGCCTGTAAAGTGCTATCCACTTTTAAGATGCTTATCAAAGTGATCATTTCCACGGGAGTAAATGGAACCCACATTCCGCAGGATCACATCTTTACACAGTACACATCTCAGAGCAGGGACCTTGCTGCCCAGCCTTTCTAATAAAGTCCTATGTACACAAGTGAGGCTATAAATCAGGGTTGGGGAACCTAAGGTATGGTGGCCAGATGCAGCCTCCTGGCTTGCCTGGATTCTGTCCCCGAAGCTCAGGACTCCTCCCTTTCCCATGCTAACACCATGGGATTGGAGCACACAAAATCTACTAGACTGCCTCCCCCACAGGCTCTGGTGTGCAAGGGGAATGCAAATAGTGTCATTTCACTGGGGGCCATGTCAGAGAGGGTTTGGGGTTTTTTGCTCTTTTCACTTGTGTATGGCCCCCCGACTGATTTTTCTGTGGGTCAGCGGACCCTGACCCAAAAACGGTTCCCTACCCCTTCTATAAACATATCTTAAACTGGCAGTAAGCTGGATTTCAGAAGTCACTTCTTATTCTATAAAAGTATTTCAGGGCAGGTTCTGAAAGTTTTATACATGGTGGATATTATCCATGTTCTAGAGCTGGGAAAACAAAGCTAAAGTAAGTGACAACACCAAGGTCGTACAGCAAGCCAGTGGCAAAGCTTGAACTATGACCCATGCTGCCTCATACCCAGTCCTGTATCCTAACCATTACACAACTGCCTCTACACTAGTTGGTATTCTCACATCTCTCTACGCATCTCAGGACTTGCTCAAGTTATTTGGAAAAGAGTGGGGAAACGATTACTTCCAGTAACATGCCCTAACTTGATTCTTTTCCTGTTACCAAAGTCTCATGATATTGCCCTCATCACAACCATCCTACAATGCCTCAAAAGACATTGCCTGAAAAAACAACAGCTAAGATGGAATAAAGCAAATGCTACCTGTGCCACCCAAAGGTCTTAAGATCCCATCATGGACAATCATCCCTTTTCCAAAAGGATACACACCAGAGTTGTGCTTTGACTTTGAACAACAGAGCACATTTTGAGATCACAAATTAATAAATGTACAGACCGACACCCACTCCATATGACTTATGAGACACACGACAGCTTGAAAAATACATCCCTGAATGTTTCATATCCTTGTCTTGCCCCTGTTCTTGCCTGAACAAGAGTGCCTTAGTATCAACTAAAAAAAAAAAAAAAAAGTTACAACTTCTTCTCTTCTATCACCATGAGCAAGGTACAGCAATAAAGTCTATTTGATTCACTTTGAACACACAAAAGCAATGCTCAGATTAATATAAAGCGAAGGCAGACAGCATCAGCAAACCAAGATACCGAGATAAGTAGAAGCAACTGTTGGTCCTGCATGCAAGGAAGGTCAATGCAGAAGCGAGGCTTCCTTGTAGAGCAGAATGGAAACCTGCAACTGTTACAGAATGAGTAAACGGTCATCTTCGGGTTATGTGGCAAAAGAACATCTGAAGGCTGTACTTTGCAACCTCAGCTGTAGTCATTTTATTAGATAAGAACAGTGACACACATCCTCCAAGCTGCCTCCAACAGGATGAGCTCCCGAGTGTGAAGCCTCACGACAAATGAGCAACTCAGAGACACACAACCTCTGACAGACAGTATTTCGCTCTAGAAGGCCAGGCAGTAGCTGCGCTTTCACAGGGTCAGCGGAGGACTGCGTGTATAACGTGGTTGCCACACATTAGCAGGACCCTTTGCGTTAAATGCTTGGAAGGAGAAAAGCTGTTTAGAACTATGTAACGCTACAGCCCACCAAAACTCATCAGGCACTAAGAAAAGCCAGGCGGCTGCTCAGATTGCTCTTTTACCCCAAGCGCCCAAGGAGGAAAGAGGAGCATGTTCGTTGGCAAGGGCCTAGTCAATGTCTGAATGGTGGGGGGGCGGGGGGGGGAGCAGAAAGAAGCATGCCCCGTTTTGCACAAGTTAGCGCTGACCTGCGCACCCCGAGGACACCCAAGAGTAACAGGCCAGAAGTGAGAGACACGCCAGGCTGGGCCCCTCCCCGCACGCCTGCCAACTGCCCCTGCCTGATGCAGTGAGCGGGCAGGCAGGGGGCTGGCAAGCGGCAACTCCGCCCCGCTAACCCAGGAAGTGCGGGAGGGCCAGGCCGGGCTGCACAGAAAGGGAGCCGCGTTAGCTACACGGCGGCGCGGCCCCCCCCAGCGTGACCCCCCCCCGGCAGCGCAAGACCCGCGGGCGGGCCAGTCCGGGGGGGGGGGGTTGTGCGCGGACCCCACCGGCCCCGGGGGGCGGTGACTGGGCGCAGGTGGCGCTTGGGCCGCCCCAGGGCAGCGCGGCGAGGGGAGGGGGAGGGGGCCCCGCGCGGCTGCGGAAGTGCCGCCCCCCGGCCCCGCCACAGCCCCCCCCCCGCCGCCCCCCGCGCCCCTCACCCGGCGGCCGCGCCCTCGAACTTGAGCGCCAGGGTCTCCTCGATGATGCGGTTGTTGACCTCGAGCAGGATCATGGCGGCGCCGCGGGGGGGGGGACGGGGCGGGGCGGGGGGGGGCCTGAGGGACCGAGGCCGGGGAGGGAGCCGAGCCCGCTGCGCGCACCGGGGACCCGCCCGAGCCTGCGCCGCCGCTTCCGCTCTGTGCCCCGCCCCCCCCCGCCGCTCGCGTCACTTCCGCCTCGGCCCTGGGCGGGGGCCGCTGCGCGCGCCGCCTAAGGTTGGGCGCGTGCGCGGGGCCCGCTCGTGCGCGTGCGCGTGCGCGGGGCGGGGCGCGGCGTCGCGTGGTGCCTGCCGAATCCGAATTCGTACGCGCGATGGGCTGGTGCGCACGGGATCCCGGGGTGCCTGCCGAATCCGAATTCGTGCAGGGGATGGGCTGGTGTGCACGGGGGTGCCTATCAAATCCGAATTCGTACGCGCGATGGGCTAGTGCGCACGGGATCCCGGGGTGCCTGCTGAATCCGAATTCGTGCAGGGGATGGGCTGGTGTGCACGGGGTGCCTATCAAATCCGAATTCGTACGCGCGATGGGCTAGTGCGCACGGGATCCCGGGGTGCCTGCCTGAATCCGAATTCGTGCAGGGGATGGGCTGGTGTGCACGGGGTGCCTGTCGAATCCGAATTCGTGCATGGATAGCACAGATAGGCTGATGTGCTATGAGTGAGCTTGTGTACACGGGATCCACATAAGCCTACAGAATTCAAATTAGTGCATGGAGTCTGTTCGCCTGCAGGAGTGCAGGGGCCTAGTGCAGAGGCGGGCTTGTGGGCATAGGATCCCCCATCCCCCTGTGCTTGTGGGCATAAGATCCCCATTTGGTTTTTTTGCGCGGAGAGGGGGTGTGTGGACAAAGGGGATTCAGTGGATATTGTGTACTTGGACTCTCAGGCTGTAAAGCAAAGGTGCTATGGGGTGAGAGAGAAGGGCTTTTCATGGAACAGTAACTGGTTAAAAGACAGAAAACTAGCTAGGAAGAAACAGTCCATTTTTCAGAATGGAGAGAGGACTGGAGTGCCCTTCAGCTATTCATAAATAATCTGGAAAAGGGGGTAAACAGTGAGGTGGCAAAATTTTCAGATGATATAACATTGCTCAAGCTAGGCAAGTCCAAAGCTACATTGTCACAAAGGGGTCTGACAGAACTGGGTTCCTGGGCCACTACACGGCAGATGAAGTTCAGTGCTGATAAATGCAAAGTAATACATGTTAGAAACCAGTATCCTAACTACATACACGACATCATGGGTCTATATTAACAGTTTAGGAAAGAAATCTTGGAGTCACTGTGGAGAGTTCTCTGAAAACCTCCACTCTGTGCAGCGCCAGTCAAAAAAGCCAACAGAAAGTTGGGAATCGTTAGGAAAGGGACAGAGAATAAGACAGAAAATATCACATTGCTTCTGTATGTGATACCTGCATTAGTACACAGGTCTACTGGATTCCATTTAGCATCCAGGAACCATAGTCATGCACAGGGTCAGCTTGTATGCACAGGATCTGCATTAGTGCACACATCTGCTGGGGTGCCCAGAATCCCAAAGAGCACACAGGTTCTTGTTCGTGTGCCACCACAATGCAGCATCAGTGCATGGGTTCTGTAGCTATGTCCAGGATCCATATTAGCTCAGTGCTTTCGCTTGTGTGCCCATATGTGCATTCAGTATGTATCCATGCGCCCATCTTGACAGGAGGACTCCAGTCCTGCACTGTGAATCTGATGGTGCACCGAATCGGCACATGGGTACAAACCACCAGATCCACTCACAAACTTCAGAATCCAGAGTGATGCAAACGATCTGTTTGTGTCAGGATCTGCATGGCTGCACACACGGCAGCCACAAACCACTGGCGCTTGCCACCTGCTGGCGTGCACGGAATCGGTGCGAGCACACAAGTTTCACGCAAGTGCTGAGAAGCCACATGGGTGCACTGGTTGCCGGCAGGGATCGAGGGAGTAGATGTTTTGTTTAGCTACATGGAAAATAATTGCCAATGAAACGTACAAATGTGTTAACTCTTTTACTGTGGGGATTGTGATCAACATGTGCCTCAAAGATCTGAAGCGGGAGAAGTGAGGAATTGAACCCAGGAGAGCCAGCACCTACCACAGAGTCCCACACAGAATCTGTTCATATTCCCAGCACATGCTTTGCTGTAGTACAATGACTGCACTTTGTGGGTTATCTGTGCTGCTTATTTGTGTATCTGGTGTGCACTGAAACCGAAGGAGTGCCCCTAAACCCACGGTGGTGCATGGATCCCAGATACACAACACTGTCTGGGCAGGGCACCAAATTTGCTTTGTGTGCACTGTATGTGGCAAAGTGCCTAGGTCGGGTCTCTGGACAGTAGCAGCTCGAGCAGTTATGTGAGCACCGGTAAATTGCTCACATTGACACCGTCCTAGTCCAGCGTCCCCGAGGCATCAGTCTCTAGAGGGTATGCGTCACTCCCCTTTAAGTTGTCCTGCAAGAGTGACCCTGGGAGACTTGAGATCCTATCTTGGCCTTGCCACTGCCCCTACTAGTCCCAATGTGCAGGTTGCATGCTCAGAGCCCAACCCCCGAGGGCTTTGCAATCTAGTCTATATTTTATTTGAATGTATAAATCTCCATCTGGCAGGCCATCGTGTCCAAGCGACACACCAGGAAGCGCAAATCCGGGTATAGTGGGCAGAGGTGTCCCCGCCCCCAGCAAACTAACCCTCCCTAATGAGCAAACAGGTGGGGTGGCCCTTCCCCGGCCCAGCAAGGGCTGGCAGAGACCGGGGTGATGATTGCACTGGGCAAGACCACACCTCTGCCTCTTGTGTTGGGACCTTGACAGGGCTGGGACGAAAAGCTGTGTTTGGCTCCTAAAACCCACAGGTTATTTACGAGGGGGAGGGAGCGCTTTCACCGCGGGGCAGGGCTGAAGAGAGCAGAACGTGAATTGTGTGGTGGGCTGGATCATCAGCTCGGGAGAGTCAAATTCATTCATCTGCGGGACGGGGCAGTATGGCACAAGGGCAGGGCAAGCTTCTCCAACCCCTCCCCTGGGGGCCCTTGTCCCTGCCCCTGGCTCTGGGCTGAGAGGGATTCGCTCTCCAATGGTCGGCTGAGTCCTTGGCTGGTCTATGGGGCCTATCATCTAGTCCCCATAGTGAGTCAGCACCCGTCTACGGGTCGCAGACTAAACCCCTCGCCCCCTGCAGTCAGCCACTCCACAGCCATGACGTGAGTCTGTTCGATGGGACTCCATCCAGCCAGTCGGAAACCGCGATCCCATTAAACAGCCGCCACGCTGCACCCGCGAGGCAGCCACGTGTCAGCTTGCTCAGCGGTTCAGGCCGGCGGGCGTGGCCGGCGTGTCAGCCAGTACCGTTGCTCCCTTGCAGGACTGGCTAAGGACAACTCCTCAGCCCAGCTGTCCCAGTGTTTGGGGAATTGTGCCCCCCCCGGGCTGGGATGCTGAGCGTTCATTGATTCCTCCTGTGTGGAAATGCCCCACTGCCCCCCAGCACCGTCGCTGCTTGCCAAGCATGCATGGGCCGCCCAAGGGGGTGGAACCCGCTGGCTGTTGTCACAACATCATGGGATGTGACAACGGAAAACATTTTCCTTCGGCACAAACCTTCAAGGGGGAGAGAAGCTGCAACCCCGCTTCTAACCCCCCAAGTCCACAAGGACGGCGTGTTAGCCGGTGCCTAACTCCCTTTAACGGGGTGCAAATGGAGGAAGAACTGTAAAGGGCTAACTCTCCCCATGCTGCCTGGATCTAGATGGCTTTCCTGCTGCAGATCCACTGTTGCTTTAACCAAAGCAGCTCTGAAGCCTGACGCGATGGGCCCTTCCAGCCCCTGTGCCCTGCCTGTGCTGAATCAAGAACAAATCTTGGTACCATTGGCATCCCTGCTCTCCCTGCTAATGCTGGGTGTGCCCTGGGAGCTCGTAATTGGGTCTGATGCCATGGTTATCACCATAGCAACCTCTGTGGCATCACTATGGGAACCTGGCCTCCCTGGATACACCTGGTACCTGCCTTGCCCTCCTCCGGTGCATAGAAACTGTAGCAGCTGGGCTCCTTTTGGCCTGCCATGCCTGGCTCTCCCCTGCTTCCAGGCCAGGTGTCCAGACTTCACCTTCCTCACCCTGGGCCGCTTTGCCCCTCCCCTAGCGCCCAGTTCCAGGGGTGACAGACCAGAGAAAGGGCCGGTATGTGCAGAGCTAGCTCGCAGACCGAGCGCCAGGCCCTGGCGTGGAGGAATATGGCTCGGTGGTCTGGGAAGAGTTTGGGACCAAGGTTATTGTTGGTAGGCCCCACATATGGCTTTGGGATGCGGCAGCCCTCAGCCCCGCTCCTCCCCCTTCCCAAGCTGTCCCCCCAGCTTCTTTGGCTTGGCTGATATGTCAACCCTTCATCCCCTACCTGTGCAAACACCTTCCTGCTTTCTTCTTCCGGGCCTGTGTGGGCATGCCGTGCGGCCTTCGACTGGGCTCTGCTCCAGCATGGGTGTGCGTGGGACACAGCCAGGCCGTGTGTGTGCGCACACGTGTGTGTGTACATCACTGGCTTCTGCTGGGGAGATGGGTACGCAGCACAGCCCTCTGCCAGAGAGATGTGTGTGTGTGTGTGTGTAGCACAGCCCTCTGCCAGAGAGATGTGTGTGTGTGTGTGTAGCACAGCCCTCTGCCAGAGAGACGTGTGTGTGTATGTGTGTGTGTGTGTAGCACAGCCCTCTGCCAGAGAGACGTGTGTGTGTGTGTGTAGCACAGCCCTCTGCCAGAGAGATGTGTGTGAGTGTGGACAACACTGCCCTGTGTGTGTTTTTTCTCTGGAAATGGGTGACGGGGAGGGAGGAATCACATGAAGATTACCTGTTGTGTTCCCTCCCTCTGGGCTATCTGGAATTGGCCGCTGTCAGCAGCCAGGACACTGGGATAGATGGACGGTTGGTCTGACCCAGTCTGGCTGTTCTGATGTGTGTGTGAATAGCACTGCCCTGTGTGTGTGTGTGTGTGTGTGTGTGTGTGTGTGTGTGTGTGTGTGTGTGTGTGTGTGTGTGTGTGTGTGTGAATAGCACTGCCGTGTGTGTGTGTGTGTGCGTGTGTGTGTGTGTGTGTGGTGCCGTGTGTGTGTGTACAGCACTGCCCTCTGCCGAAGGACCCAGCGTTTAGAACCCGAACTGGCTCAGCCTCTGCTCCCCCTGCACCCCCCGGGTGGTGCCCAGGTGCAGCCAGCGCAGCTCTCAGACACAGCCGGGCCTCTCACAGCATCTGCAGCTGGCCAGCGAGAAGACCGATTTCTCCTCCCCAGGGCCGCCCCGTGCAGGGAGCCCGGTTGGCTTTGTCGTGGGAAGATCGTGACCGATCTTGTTTGCCAAGGGAAGGGAAGCCGCGGTCTGCTGCAGCCGTGCCAGCTCCCGGCGGACGCTGGAACCTGCCCAGCCTGTTTTAGGAGGGGCTGGGCGAGCTGCTTTCTTCCTCCCCCGCCCCTGTCCTCCAGGGGCAGCCACAGAGTGGGATGTCACCCCGTGACCTTCGTCTCACCTGGCGGGGGGGGGGGGCAGCGGCCTTCCTGTCCAGACCAGTAGGGGTGGGTCCCCTCTTCCCTGCCGCCTGGGGTGCCCCACCACGCCTGGCTGCTGCAGCTCCCACCTGGGGTGTCCACATGCAACTGCAGCCGTCCAGCGCACCCCAGCCACATTCTGGTTTCCACCGCCCTCGGCCACCACAGGCAGGGTGAGCCCAGCACCCCCCCCAATTGGATTCCCCCCCAACAACACGTGTTCTGCATGGCCCACCCTCTCCTGGGCAGCCTAGGTAGATTGGATCTGGAGCCAGGCCACGGGGACCCATACATAACACTCCGCTCCCCTCAGCGGGGGGCCCCCCCGCAGAGCACCACATGGGGTGAGGTTGGAGGCAGGAATAAAACGTGTCTCTGTAACTGCCAGCAGGCGGGTTTGAAGAGCCCCAAGTAAAGACAGGGCGGTCAGAAATGGGAAGATCAAGGGCTGGCTTTTGCTGCAATGTAACAGCCTGGGCTTGGGGCAAGGTGGAAGCCCCGGCCACTTTTCCACACTCTCAGGCCAGGCTCGCCTCCCAAAGACTGTTTCTTGGGCCCCTTCAGATGAAAGAGGGAGAGAGAACTTGCAGTGTTTGCCCCACACTGTTGTCGTCCTGTTCCCCTTCAAGGTGCATTCTCCGGCAGGTTACCCCTGCATGAAGCTCGGTCCTGCCACAAGGGCAGAGCCAGGGTGCCTTGTGGTGAGAGAGGTGTCATGCTGCTGTCTAGGTGCAGATCTCCGGAGTTCTGGCCCCCCTGCTTTTTCCGGGAAGAGCCACTTGCCAGATGATGGCCCATCAGCTGTGGCTAGAGGTGTCAGATTGTCCTTGCTCCTTAACAAACAGGGTTGCCTGCTCCCTGAGCTTGTCCGCTAAACATGCGTCAGTCGTATTTTTGACCCATGTTCAGAACGTTATGCAGAACGTCGCTACTCACATTTCATCACAGTTTCAACTGGATCATAGAATCAGAGAACAGTAGAACTGGAAGGGCCCTCGAGAGGCCATGGAGTCCAGTCCCCTGCCCTCACGGCAGGACCAAGTACGGTCTAGACCATCCCTGATAGACATTTATCTAACCTACTCTTAAATATCTCCAGGGATGGAGATTCCACAACCTCCCCAGGCAATTTATCCCGGTGTTTCACCCCCATGACAGGTGGGAAGTTTTTCCTAATGTCCAACCTCAACCTCCCTTGCTGCAGTTTAAACCCATTGCTTCTTGTCCTATCTTCAGAGGCCAAGGAGAACCATTTTTTTCCCTTCTCCTTGTAGCATCAGGGCAAGTGTGCAGGGCGTGAATCCTAGGGTGCCCTCAGTCCCAAGAGGGTGCCTGCCCCTGTGCTCCTGATGCATGGAAATCGACACGCATGTCAGCCTGGCTGTGGGTGAAGGCAAGAAGAACGGGGGCCCCCAGCATTAACCACTCTGCTAGGTAGCAGATATAGCCATCGTAAGGAACAGTGTTTCTTAAATAAACTGTGTTCCATGGTACACCGGTGTGCCGTGGAGAACAGCAGAGTTCAAAATGGCCACCCTTAAAGGAGCAGGCGCTCTTTTTTTTTTTTTTTTTGCTCAACAAAAAAATCCTTGGTGTTCCTCATAAAAAAAATTATTGTTTGGTGTTTCTCGTTCTTAAAAAGTTTAAGAAACACTGGTAAGGAAGATCCTTCCAGTCCAGCATTAAAGGCCTCATCTCCCTCCTCTGTTCAGCCTCATGGACTAGTCCGGCCTTTTTATTGTCAGTCTGCTGAGCAGCCCTGGGGACAGGAGCTCTCTATTATCCTTAGCCAGGGAATAGATAGCGCTCTAGCTTCCCCTAGACACTGCCCCACCCATGGACCTGCTGGGACTGCCCTGGAGCTGAGCAGGCAGCCCAATCTGGCTGCTCTATTCGGTCTTTGGCCTCTCTGACACTGAATGGTGGAGGGTCTGACTTTATACAGGGGGTGTGGCCACGGGCTTGTAGGGGGCGGAGCTAGCACTATTCACTGTAAAGGGTGAAACTGACCTTGCCCTGGGTTCCCCCCGTAAAGTTCCCACATTGCTACCCACTCAGCGCCCAGGGCCAGCAAAGGGAAGATCGGGTCTCAAACTCACAGAGACCATCTGTCGCCACCATGGCCCTGCTATGGTTGTTATCTGTCCCAGCGGCTGGGGTCAGGAGCTGGAATGCAGGGACACGATTCGGTTGCTTGCACAGCTGCTTTTATGGGTTGTTTTTCTCTTCCACTTGGCAGACGCGTGGCCCTCCTCTTCCTGCTCCCATCAGATACCAGCTCCCTGTTTATTCAACAACCTGCCCCTTTGTTCTGTCAAATCCCCCTGTCCAAGCAGCTGTGACTCATAGCTATGCTCATAAAACCCAGCAATGCAATAAACGCATTGATCAGATACTGAGCCAAGGGAGTTACGCTCCTGGGCACAGGGTTAACATCAGAGACAGATTTGGGGTCAGGCTGTCCCCCAAAGGGTGCTGTCGCAGGAAGCGCTGGCCCTTTAAGAAGAGATGGTGGTTTGGGTCTGACCCGGTTACCAGTTAAGCCCTGAACCAAGGCATTCTGGGCTACGAGGCAAGCAAGAGGCACACGGGCAGGGAGAAATGTAAGGTTTTGTCCCTGGCCTGGGCACCAGGTGGGAACGCTCCATTGGAGTCAGGACAGAGCTATCGCCCGCCATCAGTATCCCAGTCTTGCAGGTGGATCTCAGCTTAGCCCACCCTGGCCAAGGTCCAAGGGCATCGGTGGGTGTTACGGGAGGGGCACCACATGTTTCCAAGGAACCCGGGGCTGAGAGCTGCTCACAAGGGCCGAACGGCCTTTGCTCCAAATAGAAACACTCTCTGGCTTTGGTTCTTCTTGCCGTCGTTGCAATGTTTCAGTAAAAGGCAGCTTTTCTGTTCCAAAACGATGGCCTTTGGAAAGGGGCCGATCGGCGGGAAGGCAGGGCCGTTCCACAGCTGGTGCACTGAGAGCAGCTTGGAACGGTCACCGGTTGCTCCTTTTTCCTCTTGCCACCCGCTCTACAAAAGGGACGCTGATTTTCCGGCTCTTGCCCATCCCCAGCATGCTTCTGAGGTTCTCCTTCTCCATCCCATCCCTCCGGAGGCTCCACAGGGGGCCGATCCCTGGCAGGCGCTGGGCAGAAGGGACCTGCCTCAGACTGAGACATGGCCACGAGATCAGAGAGCCAGACCAGTTTCTGCTTGGAAGGAGGGTTCAGTTACTTTGGATTACTATAAGCAAAGCAGATGTAACTACAGCCATGGGGGAGAGGGGTGCCCATGGATTCTGGGAGCTGTCATGAGATTGGGGTGCTGGCCATTGTAACCCTGGCCTTGGTCAGCTGCTGAAGTCAGGAAATAATGTCTCAGGCTGCGTCTAGACTGGCATGATTTTCCGCAAATGCTTTTAACGGAAAAGTTTTTCCGTTAAAAGCATTTGCGGAAAAGAGCGTCTAGATTGGCACGGAGGCTTTTGTGCAAAAGCACTTTTTGTGGAAAAGCGTCCGTGCCACTCTAGACGCGGTTTTGCGCAAGAAAGCCCCGATCGCCATTTTCGCCATTGGGGCTTTTTTGCGCAAAACTGTTCTCAGCTGTCTACACTGGCCCTCTTGCGCAAAAGCATTTGCGCAAGAGGGCTTTTTCCTGAACGGGAGAGTCATTGTATTTGCGCAAGAACACTGACGATCGTCACTGATCGTCAGTGTTCTTGCGCAAATTCAAGCGGCCAGTCTAGACACAGCCCAAGTGTTTAAGAACATAAGAACAGCCATACGGGGTCAGACCAAAGGTCCATCCAGCCCAGTGTCCTGTCTTCTGGCAGTGGCCAGTGCCAGATGTCCCAGAGGGAGGGAACAGAACAGGGAACCATCCAGTGATCCCTTCCCTGTCATCCATTCCCAACCTCTCACAAACAGAGGGGAGGGACACCATCCCTGCCCATCCTGGCTAACAGCCATTGATGGACCTAACCTCCATGAATGTATCCAGCTCTTTTTTGAACGCTGCTAAAGTCCTGCTCTTCACAACATCTTCTGGCGAGGAGTTCCACAGGTTGACTGTGTGCTGCGTGAAGAAAAACTTCCTTTGGTTTGTTTTAAACCTGCTGCCTATTCATTTCAATTGGTGACCCCCTAGTTCTTACGTTAAGGGAACAAGTAAATAGCTTTTCCTCATTCACTTTCTCCACATGCATCATGGTTTTATAGACCCCTATTCTATCCCTGTCTTAGTCTCCTCTTTTCTAAACTGAAAAGTCCCAGTCTTTCTAATCTCTCCTCATATGGCACCCGCTCCAACCCCCTCATCATTTTTGTTGCCCTTTTCTGAACTTTTTCCAAGGCCAAGAGATCTTTCTTGAGATGAGGCGACCACATCTGGGCGCAGTATTCCAGATGTGGGCGTCCCTTGGATTTATACAGAGGCAATAAGATATTCTCCGTCTTATTCTCTATCCCTCTTTTAATGATTCCCAGCATTCTGTTTGCTTTTGTGACGGCTGCTGCATGTGGTGTGGATGTTTTCAGAGAACTCGCCACAAGGACTCCAAGATCTCTCTTGAGTGGTAACAGCTGATTTCCGATCAGCCTTCCCATGAGTCCCAGACCTCTCTCAGTTCCATCGCTTCCTTCACCTACCTGCCTACCCCTACAGCTGGGCATTAGGGACAAGTGCTGTGCAAATCAGTGGACCATTGTTTTATTGTTTTTTAGTTCTACCCCATGCAGGTGGCTGGTGATTCCTCCACCCGCCTAGAGAATTCCCCAGCATGGCTCCGTCTCTGCCCAGTTCCACTGCGTTTGCCCCTTGAAGCCATGAGGGGGTGGCTGGAAATTGCTTGGGGTCTGCCTGCTTTGGGGCATTGCTAGCAAAAACACCCAGGCTATGTCTACACTGCAGACTTCTTGCACAAGAACCTTTTGCGCAAGAGTTCTCGTGCAAGAAGTTCTTGCACAAGAGCGCGTCCACACGGCTATGTGCTTTTGCGCAAGAGCGTCCATGGCAGTGTGGATGCTCTCTTGCACAAGAAAGCTCTGATGGCCATTTTAGCCAGAGGGTTTCTTGTGCAAGAAACCCCTGCTCCTATCCACACTGCCTTCTTATGCAAAAAGGCTTATTCCTTGTGGGGAGAGGAATAACACTTTCACAAAAAGCCCTCTGTTCTTACGATTTACTGTACTTTTTCTTGCATAAGTGTAACCACCAGCAGGCAGATTTGAACCTGGGACCTGTGTATAGGAGCCTCCACCTTCTGAGCTAAAGGCCAGCTGGCTCCCAGCCCATGCTGTAGAGGTCTCTGGAGTGTAACTGTTGCTGTGATCTAGGTACCACTTACATTGCTCAGTAACCACACTAGATGTGTGGGTTACACAAGAACGGGCTTGTAGTGTGGATGCTCCACAAGTTTTTGCACAAAACCAGCTGTTTTTGCATTAAAACTCTGCCGTGTAGACGTAGCCCTAGTCCTCAGTGTTTGCCTTAGCAGGAACAGAATCAATACAAACATTATACAGCTTATTCAAGATGACATGTGGACCCAACACCGATCCTTCTGAAAGCCCCAAACCAGTTTTTAAAGCCAGATGGGAACTTTATGGTCACGTAACGTTCTGCACAGCCTGGGCGTGAAAGCCGCCCCTGGGCTTCCTGCCCCCAGCCACAGCTGGTGGCTTAGCTGAAGCATATTTTTAGAACAAGCCGTGGAGACTCTTGACTAATGGCAGAAGCAGTGTATCCTGTGGCAAGCTGTTCCGGGGGTTAATTCCCCAAACTGTTCCGAACAGGCCCCTGATTTCTAACCTGACTCTGCGCCGTGTCTGCTCTCCCCTCCCCCCCGCCTCTCTCTTACAGCCTCACCCTTTTCCAGAGGTCACAAGCTGTTCCAGAGGAACCACTGTGCCCACCACTGAAATGCAGCCACCTCCGGGCTGGAACAGGGCAGAGCAGCATTACCCAGCAGTGGGGGGTTAGGGGACGCAGTGAGTTCACAGAGCATGGGTGTATCAGTGGCTAGTAACCAAGGTGCTCTGGGTGTCCCCAGCTGCTGTTTGCCACCCGCTCTACAGTGGGATGGGTCACTCCATGGCTGAGGTTCTGTGCCCTCACTGAGTTGCCCCAATGGTTAATCACCCACGGGCCCTGCAGTGCCAGCGCTGTTCGGGACTGGGGCGAAAGGGCCAGGGTTCTGCCCTCACGGAGTTCCCGCAGGCTGCAGAACCGGGGCCAGGGCTCGACCACCCATACACAGGTGTGGGAAGTAGGGGGATGGGATGCTGCACCCAGCTTCCACGCCTGGGGGCTGGCCCTGCTGCCTGCTCCTCCAGCCCTGGGTCCCGGCCTCCTGCCAGCCCCCATTCCAGGGTCCCGCGGCTGAGAGTTGCCATCCTTCCCAGACTGGCCGGACCGGACACCGTTTGCAGCAATGGAGTCTGGTCTGCCTGGTTCAGGAGAGCTGGCCACCCAATCTCCACTGGTCTAAAAGTGGGGCGCAGCTCAGAAACCCCACTCTACAAAGGGCTCCCACGCCACTGCCCTCCTCTGCAATAGGGCTGTGCTGTGCTGCTGGCCCTGGGCCTGGCCAGCCCTCCCTGCCCAGGGGGGAGGCCAGCCAAGCTGTGCTGGGACCGGTCACACGGACAGTCTGTTCCTGCATGTCAGGGAGCCGGGAGGTCGCCCACAACTCGAGTCCTGGTGGAGTCGGCTTGTGTGTGGGGCGGATAGAAGGGGGGACCTGAGGGACATTGAGTTGGGGGCCAAAACGGGGCCCCTGCTGGAATCTCCCCACCCCAAAATCTCTGTCCTGGAGTCACTGCCCTGCCAGGTATAGCTCCCCGTGGGAGCCCTGCCTCGGTTTCCCCACACCACGCCGGCCTCCAGATGCTAAGGAGGGGCTTCTTTATGAACAGCAAAGCCCAGCCCTCAACGCTCACTGCTCCCCCCATCTCCGGGTTATTCAGTCCCGTGTCTTCAGCCTCCGTGCACCCTCAGTTCCTCATCTGCAGCCAGGGCGTCTGCGGGGCTCTCAGCCGGCAGCCACCCATCCCCAAGGCAGATGCCGAGTCTCTGTCTGGCAGTGGCCTCTCCGGCTTCCTTCTCCTGGGCTGCTGATCTCCCCTCCGCTCTCCCCCGGCCCCGGGCACGCCATCTCCCCAGCCTCTTCCCGCCCTGAGCGTGGGAATCTGAGTAGGTCCGGGCACTCCTTCCCCGGGTGCCCCCTTCACTCTCAGCTCAGCAAGCGTGACACCCACCCCTTATTCCCCATCTGAACGGGCTCTCTTCGTCTTCCTCGCCAGGCCTGGGTGTGCTCCGCTGTAGGGCCCATAGCAGCCCTCTGGCAGGGCGGCACTCGGAGAGCGGGCCGGGGGTTCTGAACACAAAGGGGGGGCGTTGTTGCTGTGTTAGATCCGGGCACTCAGAGAAGCCAGCCCAGCCAGCCCCCCACCCCAGAAAGGTGACAGGAGTGGCTTCCGACCACAGCTCCCTCTCCAGAGATCACCGCGGAGCTGCAGGAAAACCTGACCGAGGTTTCGCCTGTCGCCAGGCTGGCAGGGCCCCGGTGCTTCCGGGCACCAGGGTGTGGGGCCAGGAGACGCCCGCAGAGCTAACAGGAGGGACAGCGTCAATATGAGTTTGTGCTGGTTTCTTTTCAAGAATGAGGAACTAGCCCTGGGCTGGCAGGATCTGGGAGCTGAGTCACACGCAGCCCCTGGAGATTCCCCCCCCCCCGCCCTCAAAGCACCCCCTGGGAGCACCGGTGATGTAAGGGGAGTGGCTCTGCAGGGGGTGGGGGGCGGAGCAGCCTCAAAAGAACCGAAAGGTTTGGAAGGGGATTCCAGTACTACACCTGCACGCCTGGGCCAGTGGCTCTCCAGCTGTTCAGCCATGGGGCGTTCACACCGGCCGACAGGTTTGACAGTTGAAATACTGCGCTGGGGGGGCACTTGGCTAGTTGGATGTGTCGTGTCAAGACAGGAATACATCTTTTCCATAGGCCCTGTCCACACGCTGCTGGCTAACTAGGTCCACGGGAAAACCAACTTGCTGTTGCAAAATGTCTCGGTTTTTTTGGGGGGGGGGGTGGTTTGTGCAGCCAAGAAGCTGTGAGTATCCGCCCACTTTTGGGGTGTTTCACCAGGTTCTGCAAAGGGGATTTGCGCTGCAGCCTCCGGCGTCTGGTCCGGGCGCTGAGTTCTGGGGGCGCTCGCGAGAAAGGGCGGTGCCCGGGTACAACGGCCGCAGGGAATTCTGCTCACAGCCTTGTCACCGCACAGAACCACAGAGCACCAGAATGGGCAGGGACCTCGCCAGGTGACCGAGTCCAGGCCCCTGCCCTCACCGCAGCACCAAGCACCCTCTAGAGCAGTGGTCACCAACCAGTCGATTGGGATCTACCAGGAGATCTTGGAGCCTCTGACAGGAGATCCGGACTGGTTTGGCCGGGAAGCTACCAAGTGCTGGCACTTCAGTTGCCCTCCCCCCCGACATGCTGCTCCTGCCCTCTGCCTTGGAGCTGCCCCCCTGAGAGCCTCCGGCTCGCTGTGCAGGGTGTGGGAGGGAGATGCGAGGGGGTGCTGATGTCAAGGTGTCCTCCCTGTCTCCACTCCTGTACCCTGTCTCCACACAGAGAGAAGAGGATGGCGGGAGCTTGGCTGTGCAAATCTCTGTCACTCACACACAAGGCCGGCCTGAGCCCTTTTGCGCCCCCCCCCGGGCGCACAGGGCATGTGCAGGCCTGCCCCCGGGGTGCACGGGCCCGCCCGCGGGGCGCACGGCGCATGCACGGCCCAGCCATGGCCGCTGGCGCGCAGCCCGGGGCCCTCCCCCAGGGCACACGGCGTATGCCATGGCTGCTGGCGCGCGTGCTGGGCTGTGCAGGGCCCCGTGGCCGTAGGGGGAAGGGTGCTGCTGGCCGGCGCTGCAGGGCCAGCGCTGCGGGAGCTGGGCGCGCAGAGCCTGATGGCAGCTGTAAGGGATGCCGCGTGCCCCTTACAGCTGCCATCAGGCGCCCCCCATCAGTTGGCGCCCCGGGCAGCTGCCCGGCTCGCCCATGCCTCAGTCTGGCCCTGCTCACACACTGTGTGTGTGTGTCTCTGTCATTCTCACACGCGAACCCTGTCCTTCACGCTCATCTCCCCACCCAACACACACGTGGGGGGTTGTTGCTACTACGTTTACGGCTTGCAAAGTGGGTTCGTTTTAGTGTTGGACTGGTCTGTGCATTTCGTCATGTTCATTTCTCTCTCACACTTAAATATCATTCGTGAGCAGTCAGTTCTCAAATGCGGAAGCCTGCCGTGGCTGGAGTCGTTATCCCTGCGGGAATTGCTGCTCCTGGACGTGCTGGCATGTCCCTGCAGCCCCTGAGAGAGGCAGAGCAGGGGGTCTCCACAGGCTGTCCTGGCCTGCAGACACCGCTCCTGCAGCTCCCAGTGATCAGTAACGGGAACCGTGGCCAGTAGAAGCTGTGGGCTCGGTGCCTGTAGATGAGGGGCAGCACATGGCACCATGGAGCCACTACTGTACGTGCAGCTGCCTTCAGGAGAGGTGCAAGGCCAGGGCAGGAGTAAGCCGGCCTTAACCCCCCTGCTCCCCCACCCGGAAGCTGTCTCAGTTAAACGGTGCCCAGCCAGAACCTGCTTCCTGAACCCGTCCCAGCCCAGAACCTCCTCCTGCCCCCAACCTCCTGCCCCAGACGGGAGTGCAGGCGAACTCAAACTCCTTCCCAGAGCTTGCCCCCTGAACCTCCTCCTGGACCCCAATCCCCCACCCTGGGCTAAGCCCAGAGCCCCTCCCACACTGCACACCCCTTGGCCTGAGACCAGAGCCTGCACCCCAACCCCCTACCCAGCCGGGTGAAAGTGAGTGCGGACGGAGGAGGAAAGGGGATGCAGTGAGCGGGGTGAGGCCTCGGAGGAGGGGCGGGGAGGAAGTGGGACAAGGGGATTTGAGTTGGAGGTAGATCTTACATTGCACTTACACTGAAAAAGTGATCTTGTGATGAAAAAGGTTGGAGACCCCTGCTCTAGATCCGTGGGGCCCGACCTGTGGGCCGCAGCCCCTGGTGCTCTGCAACGGTACTGCAGGGGGTCCGGGGAAAGTTTAAAAATAAGGATCGGGTCCACCCCTTTCTTTTCTTTTCTCCCCCCGGGGGGGGGGGTCTGTGAATTTTTAAGAGATTGAAAAGGGGTCCGTATGCTCAAACCCCCTCCTTCCTATGGCATCCTTTTAGATTCCTGAAAACCGCTCTCATGTCCCCTCCGTCTTCTCTTTTCCAAACTAAACAAGCCCAATTCCTTCAGTCTTCCCTCCTAGCTCGTGTTCTCCAGACCTTCATCATTTGTGTTGCTCTTCTCTGGACCCTCTCCCATTTCTCCACATCTTTCCTGAAATGTGGTGCCCAGAACTGGACACAACACTGCAACTGAGGCCTCATCGGCGCAGAGCAGAGCAGAAGAATGACGTCTCATGTCTTGCTCACAGCACTCCTCTGAATGCAGCCCAGAGTTACCTTGGCTTTTTTTGCAACAGTGTTGCACTGTTGACCCATGTTTAACTTTCACTCTGACCCCTTGATCCCTTTCTGCAGGACTCCTTCCTAGACAGTCACTTCCCCTTCTGTGAGTGTGAAAGGGATTGTTCCTTCCTAAGTGAAGCACTTTGCATTTGTCCTTATTAAACTTCATCCTGTTTTCCTCAGACCATTTCTCCTGTGTGTCCAGATCATTTTGAATTATGGACCTCCCCTCCAAAGCACTTGCCACCCCTCCCAGCTTGGTAGCATCTGCAAACTTCATAAGCGTACGCACAAGTTCTTTGCTGTGATCTGAGCACATGTGGGTCCCAGGCCTCCCAAAACCCACGGGGGCTGGACGTGGGGGCCCTGGTGCTCAGCTGCAGCACCATGACCGCACTGAAGAGTGACCTCCTCGGCGCTTCTGCTTCGCTAGCTCCATGCCCCTGGAAAATGGGAACTTGGTCCCTACATCACTTTGGCCCTTGAAAATTGTACCCAGAGCTGGCATCTACCAGATTTGAATGTGGCAGCCTTAGGGACCGATGCCAAGTCAACGGCGGAGGCAGACTTCACTCTCGTGGCCATCAGGAACGTGGCACACTCTGCTAGCGCTCTGCTCCCATGGGAGTCAGCTGGAGCCTTCCCTTTGGCAGAAGAGACCACAGTGATCAGCCAGGCTGGACTCCTGTGTAATACCCAGAAGTTGCCCCCACGGGTGCCGGATCTGGCCTGTTCCCATAGGGCCTGCCCCTGTGGAATTCAGCGGGCGTTTCGCCATTGACTTCCATGGATGCAGGACTGGGCCGCCCCATGCAAGCGCCTGTTGGAAGGCAATGGACTTGGTTGTCTCTCCGTGCTGGCTCTCGCGCCCATGTGCCCTGGTGAAGGGGAAAGCATGCAATGTATCGAAACCCACTGGGCTTTGAGCAGCCCCTGTAGAGAGCAGACCAGGAAGCAGTTTCCCGGCCTGTGCGAATTTCTGAGATTTTGACATTTGTTTCAAATCACGGTGAAAAATCAAAAGCTCAAAAAATGTTCATCCCCCCCCAGATCTGTGTGTTGGGCCGCTGGAAAGGTTCCACATGGCTAATTTTGAAATGTTCCCTGTCGTGGAATCCCAGAGCTGGAGGAGACCTCAGGAGTCATCCAGTCCAGCCCCTGCCCAAAGCAAGACCAACCGCAACTAAATCAGCCCAGCCAGGGCTTGGTCAAGTAAAGAACAAATCATGTCAAACCAATCTGATAGCTTTCTTTGATAGGATAACGAGTCTTGTGGCTAAGGGAGAAGTGGTGGATGTGGTATACCTAGACTTTAGTAAGGCGTTTGATACGGTCTCACATGATATTCTGATCAATAAACTAGGCAAATACAACTTAGATGGGGCTACTATAAGGTGGGTGCATAACTGGCTGGATAACCGTTCTCAGAGAGTAGTTATTGACGGTTCACAATCCTGCTGGAAAGGTATAACAAGTGGGGTTCTGCAGGGGTCTGTTCTGGGACTGGCTCTGTTCAATATCTTCATCAACGATTTAGATATTGGCATAGAAAGTACGCTTATTAAGTTTACAGATGATACCAAGCTGGGAGGGGTTGCGACTAATCTGGAGGATAGGGTCATAATTCAAAATGATCTGGAGAAATTGGAGAAATGGTCTGAGGTAAACAGAATGAAGTTTAATAAAGACAAATGCAAAGTGCTCCACTTAGGAAGGAACAATCAGTTTCACACATACAGAATGGGAAGCGACTGTCTAGGAAGGAGTACGGCAGAAAGGGATCTAGGGGTCATAGTGGACCACAAGCTGAATATGAGTCAGCAGTGTGATGCTGTTGCAAAAAAAGCAAACATGATTCTGGGATGCATTAACAGGTGTGTTGTGAGCAAGACACGAGAAGTCATTCTTCCGCTCTATTCTGCACTAGTTAGGCCTCAGCTGGAGTATTGTGTCCAGTTCTGGGCACCGCATTTCAAGAAAGATGTGGAGAAATTGGAGAGGGTCAGAGAAGAGCAACAAGAATGATTAAAGGTCTAGAGAACATGAGCTATGAAGGAAGGCTGAAAGAATTGGGTTTGTTTAGTTTAGAAAAGAGAAGACTGAGGGGGGACATGATAGCAGTTTTCAGGTATCTCAAAGGGTGTCATGAGAAGGGAGAAAACGTGTTCATCTTGGCCTCTGAGGATAGAACAAGAAGCAATGGGCTTAAACTGCAGCAAGGGAGGTTTAGGTTGGACATTAGGAAAAAGTTCCTAACTGTCAGGGTGGTGAAACACTGGAATAAGTTGCCCAGGGAGGTTGTGGAATCTCCATCTCTGGAGATATTTAAGAGTAGGTTAGATAAATGTCTATCAGGGATGGTCTAGACAGTACTTGGTCCTGCCGTGAGGGCAGGGGACTGGACTCGATGACCTCTCGAGGTCCCTTCCCGTTCTAGTGTTCTATGATTCTATTATTCTAGGCTGGGACTTAAAAACCACTAGAGATGGAGATTCCACCCCCTCCCTAGGGAACCCATCCCAGTGCTTCCCCACCCTCCTAGGAAATAAGTTTTCCTAATATCCAACCTAGACCTCTCCCACTGTAACTTGAGACTGTTGATCCTTGTTCTGCCACCTGTCACGACTGAGAACAGCCTCTCTCCATCCTCCTTGGAACCCCCCTTCAGGAAGTTGAAGGCTGCTCTGAAATCCCCCCTCCCTCTTCTCTTCTGCAGACTAAACAAGCCCAAATCCCTCAGCCTCTCCTCGTAGGTCATGTGCTCCAGCCCCCGAATCATTTTCGTTGCCCTCCTCTGGACCCTCTCCATTGAGTTCCCTTTCGAGTTTCGCCCGCTTACGATGTTTTCAAAATGACGAATAAACCAATTCCCACCTGAAATGTTGTGCCAACCTGAAAAACGCAACGTGGTTGCTGCCAACGTGGCGAGACGGGGCCGGGTTTTGTTTTCCAAACTGCTTTTCTCAACCGCTTTTTGAAGCAGGACATGGGCTTGACCCCCCCACGCCCACCGCCATCCCCTCCCAGCCAGTTTTGGTTTCAGGGATTGGCACGGCTGCCCAGCTCTTGCCACGGCCCTCTCTTGGCTCTGAGAGCAAAGGGACCACAGCATGCGGTCAGAGAGCTGGCTGGCACCTTACTGTGTTCAGCTCTGGTGAGGCCACATCTGGAGTATTGCGTCCAGTTCTGGGCCCCCCGCTATAGAAAGGGTGTGGACGCATTGGAGAGGGTCCAGCGGAGGGCGACCAAAATGATTCGGGGGCTGGAGCACATGACCTACGTGCGATTTGGGCTTATTTAGTCTGCAGAAGAGACGTATGGGTAGGGTTGCCAGATAGTTTCACAAAAAATACCAAACATGGCGGGAAAAAAATTTGTTGAGCAATAAAAAAAAAAAGAACCACCACCACAAAAAAAGAGTCACACCGCCTTTAAACCCCACGCTCCACCTGCCCCCACCTGACGCGGCAGGGGAACGATGTCCCAAGTGGCCTTCCGTCCGAGATAAACAGAAATTTTACGTGTCCAATATTTTCTGGGTTTTTTTACTGGACAGAAGCCGCAAATACCAGGCCAGTACTGGACACCTGGCAACTTTAAGCCTGAGGGGAATTTGGTAGCAGCCCTCAACTTCCCAAAGGGGGGTTCCAAAGAGGATGGAGAGAGGCTGGTCTCAGGGGTGGCAGGTGGCAGAACAAGGAGCAATGGTCTCAAGTTGCAGTGGGGGAGGTCTAGGCTGGATATTAGAAACAAACTATTTCCCTAGGTGGGTGGGGAAGCGCTGGGCTGGGTTCCCTAGGGAGGGGGTGGAATCTCCATCCCTAGAGGTGTTTAAGTCCTGGCTTGACAGAGCCCTGGCTGGGCTGATTGAGTTGGGGTTGGTCCTGCTTTGGGCAGGGGGCTGGACTGATTCCTGAGGTCTCTGCCAGCCCTGGGAGATACTCAGCATCATTGGTAGCACGTCAGACCCACTCCCAGTAGCTCCCCAGTTGCTCAGGCCAATCCCCTGGCCTCACTGAGAGGCAGGCAGAGGAGATGCCAGCTGCTGCCCCCCCGGTTTGCCCGCTGCGCTGCGTCTCTGGGCACCCAGGACAGCGCTCGTGCGCCAAAGGGATCGCCAGCAGCTCTCCAGAGCCCAGTGGGGCCTTTCCGCCCGACACGGGAGCCCTTCTGGCTTTATCTGGAGTTATCGTCGCTTCCTGGAGCACCCGGGGGTGGTGAGCTCAGGGTCCCCAGGGCTGCCCTGGTGCTACATGTGCCCACGCGGAAGAGCCAGGCGCAGCCCCAGGCGCTCAGCACCCACTCAGAAGGAGCAGCGGGGATGTTTATCCCCACTTTACAGACAGGGGCGTGAGCCATCGAGGGATTGGTCACCCGGGGTCTGTGGAAAGGCTGGCGTCCGAGCCCCCCGGAGTCCTGCTCCATCGCAAGCGCAGCCCACCAGGTCTCAGGGGTCCCAGCTCCTCCGTAGCCCCAACGCTCCCCCCAACAGGGCACTCCTCCCGGAGACGTGGGAGAGAGAACCCCGGGGCAGAGACGAGGGAGCCTCCCAGCTGGGCTCAGCTGCTGAGAAGGGGTGGGGAAGGGAGAGGCAGCGTCTGGGGGTTTGTAGATCCGGGGGAGCTGGAGTGGGTGGGGGAGCCTGCAGATGGACACATTTCGGCAGCAGTTTCCCTGAGAGTCAGACAACGGCTCCCTCTGCCGTCTAGATGGAAGACAGGTAGGACTGGGAGGGACCTCACACGGCATCCCAGCCAGGATGTTGGATAGCACAGCCTGGCTTGCGGCCGCCCGAAACTGTCCCAAGGAGACCTCCAGGCCTGGGGCCGCCCCACGGCAGGTCCTTCGTCACCGCTGGTCTAGTCCAGCCCCCTGCCCGCAGGTGGGGCAGTGTAATAACTAGGCCGCTCATTCCCAGGGCCGGGAGAAGGAGTTAAATCACCCCCCTCAGTCCATTCAGAGGAAGCCGCATCGGGGGGGACAGTGCTGGTTCCTGGATCCCTTTCCGGGCAGGATCCCAGCTCCCCTGGGTCTGAGTGCGTCCTGCCCAACCCCATTCACTCACGGCAGGTCTGTGGCCTGCCCCGGGTGCCCCCACCCCGTCTGGTTTGCCCCCGGGACTCAGGCATGTCCCCCAAGCCTCCGTGGCCCAAGGAGCTCTGGCTAGCCAGCTGCAGCCACACCAGCTGGCCCAACCTGCCCCTGCAGCCGCCCCAGCCACCCTAGGCCACCAGCATGCCCCCACGGCTCCTGGCAGCCTCTGGCCCCAGCCCCAAGTGCCAGGCTGTCAGCTGGGGGTGAGCCCCTGCTGGGTTGAGGGAAAGAGGGTGCGACGGTGAGGCCTTGGCACAGCATGTGGGGGGCATGGCCTGGGTTAGAGGGGGCTTGGCCCCCCTCCCCCAGCTTTCGACACCCAGCCGCCATGCACAGCGGCAATGTTCAGTGCGGGGGGGGAGTTCTATTCCCGCTAGGTTCGGCCTGGCGTCCAGTCCTGGTGCCCACAGCTCCGGGAGGAAGCAGATAAAGCGCGGCGGGGGCAGAGACAAGCCGGGCAGTGGCCAGAGGGTTCGGAAGCCTGGTAGTGACCGACGCCCTCTGGTTTGCTGACAAAGAGCCCCGCCACTGCCTGCAGGGCGAACGCGGACTCTCGCAGGCCAGGCCCGGCAAGAGCCACTGGCTGGAAGTGGACGGGAGACAATGTCCGGCTAGGAAGAAGGCGGGGCCGGCGGGGTACTGCCGACGGAGAGGATCACAGCAGCCCCCAGGCCACAGGCCCTGTGCTCACCGGCCACAGACGTGCATCGGGTCGCTCCCTTTGCGATGCGGTGCCAGGGGGAGGGTTCGGGGGGTCCCGTGCGGCCTGCCGGGCCCTCCAGCGAGGGAGCTCAGGGGACCGGAGAAGAGCCAGGACTGCCGGGCCTTAGGGAAGGGGGCCCACGCCACGCCCCGTGGAAAGCAGGAGCCGCCACGCACACTCATGGGGGTTCGCGTCCCTCTCAGAGGAGCCCCAGGAGGGGTTAGCCCGATGGCTCATCCCACTGTGGAAGGGCCTGGGGGCAGAGCTGCCGTGGGGCAATGCTGCAGATCCCGCTACGGCGGCCATGCGCCCCGCCACGCCCAGTCACCTGCGCACTCACACACGCCGCGGGGCTGGCAGGGGGCGTGTTGGGCAATTGCAGGGTTGAACAGGACGGGCTGTCCCCGGGACAGGCTTGCTGAATTCACCGTTTCCTGGAAGTGCCCGGGCTGGGCACTGATGGATTTATCCCATTGCATCAGCCTCCCTTCCTCTGGCCTGATTGCTACACTGCTGGGATGGCCGCCACGGGGTCTCTTTCCTCGTGGCATGTCACCGGCCACCTTGCAATTCCTACGTGGCTCTCCCGCCCGCCTGCCAGCCCTGCACTGGGCTTGCAGCCTTACCGGGGTTCCGGAGCAGCCCCAAGTCCTGTCGGGCCACAGTGGAAATTAGAGCCCCCCCTCTGGACTTGGAGACCAGCTGAAGCTCTAACTCTGTCCCTTGCACCAACCCTCCACGCCCTGGCCAGACTCTGTGCTGGCTGGCTGCCAGCCACCTGATCCCTTTGCCCCTTTCTCTTTCCGCCCTATCCCCTCGCTAGGGGGCGCTGTGGCCCGGTGGAAAGAACCCAGTATGGGGATCTGAGCAACCTGGGTTCTCTGCCACACATTGGCTGGGTGACCTTGGCCAAGTCACTTTGCCACCCCGCGCCTCAGTTTCCCCAGCTGTAGCATGGGGCCAGTGATCATGACAAGTGCTTGAGAGCTGCTGAGGAAAGACCTCCCCCGAGGGCAGAGACTTTGCCTAGGGAGTGGCTCTAATGCAGCCAGGCAGGATGCAAAGTGATGGAGATGCCCCACGCTCCCAGCAAGCTGTCCCCCTCAGGGTTTGCAGTGTGCAGCTCCTTCCCCGTCTGGATTTGCCAGGCTCCATCCTCCAGCCCTGGGATCTCACAGAGTGCAGAGCTGGGGGCGTCGGCCTGTCCCTGTTTGCCCCCTGGCTTGCTCCCCAGCCCCACGGGGGTGGACCTGCACTCCCAGGGAGGAGAGAGTGAGGCCGGATGCTCCCTCGGCCACACCCCACTGGCTCCCCCGGGGCTGGCGTGAGCGGAGCCCGGAGGAATGGCCTAGGTGTGGAGGAGTTGCTGCAGCTCTCACAACTTCTGCGTTTGTGGTGAGTGCTGCCTAGCCAGGCCGTTGCGAGGTAGAAATCGGAGCCTCCTGCTGTCCCTTGCAGCTGGGATTTTGCAATGTCTGTTCCTCCGCACGGGGTATAAAGCTGTGGGTGGGAAGGCCCGCCAGGCAGGACGCGGTGAGCGGGCAGCTGCAGAAGGTAGGCGAATGCTCTTGTCTTTCCTTCCAGACATGGGGGGGGGGAGGGACCTATTATAACAATTCCTAGCAGAGGCCCCTTTGCATGGGGTGCTGCCCCCCCAAAGCATCACGGTCAGGGCTTTGATGTGGGGGAGGGGCACGACGAGCCACCCCCTTGGGGCTGCGGGATTGCGCCCCGGCGCGTGAGAGAGAGAGCGCCCTGCTCTGGTTCTGCTTTGTGGCTGGTTGTGGCACCGGGGTTTGTCCTACACACGGCCCACGGGCCAGCCACACGCGGGGCCTGACTAAAGGCCCATGGTCCATCTAGCCCAGGTCTAGGGGGCCACTGCAGCCCCCTCCCCAACCCCTCACAAGATCTCCCTCCCAGGGGGGAATATCCCAGCCCCCAGCTTCCCTGTGAGCTGCCGTTCTTCCCCCCTGGGGACTTCCTTCCGAGCAGCTGTGGTTATTCCTGCGGGGAGCGCGCCTTGGAAGGAAACCCCCTCCCTGCCCTACAGCTTGGTGGAGGGGGGGGACGTAGCACCCCATGAGGTGCTTCCATGGGCTCAGATGGGGCCAAGCCCCCCGTGCTGCACAGAGGCCCTTCGCTGGGTACCTGGGGGGCCCTGCGCAGGCGGGGAGGGATGGGGAAGTGCCGCCCCACTACCACCAGCCTTCAGTTGCATGTCAATTTCGTGCTACATGGGAACTGGGGCCCAGCGCCCTCCGCCGTCCCGACCCAGAGAGACCGTGTGGTTCTGGGCTTTCTGGATCCCAGGAGGGGGAGACCCCCCCAGCTGGGGTCTCCTTGTGTGCCATGCTCAGGGAAGCAGGGGAGAACATGCTTGGGGCTGGGAGCCCCTAAGGGAAGGCCCCACGTCCCCAGCGTTCGGGTCCTGCCGGGCTGCCGGGTGCTAGTGTATCAGGACTGCGAATGAGCCAGGCCTTAGCTCCGCCGCCTGGGGTGAGGCTTCCCCACCCAGGCCCCAGGTCGGGCCCTTGGAGCACCCCCAGTGGTTGTTACAGGCAGGCGGTGTTTTCCCTCCCCTCCTGCTCCTTTCACTCCCTCCCTCTCCCCCCAAGTGTCTCCCCAGCCCATACATCCTCCCGGGCAGCCCCCTGCCTCTGGCGGACCCCCCAGCCTGACTCCTAGCCCGCAGGTCTCACCAAGGACTCCCCCCAGCCTCTCCGGTCCCCAGCCCCCGCCATGCCTACCCCTCCCAGGACAGGGTCTCCCTCTGCTGCCTCCCCTTCCCCAGACGGGCAGGGCTTCTCGCTGCTGCTGGCTCGGCCCAGGCTGGGGATCCCAGCAAGCCTGGCCAGAGTCCGCCAGCCCCAGCCCCCCAGCCTGGCTCGGGAACCAGGTGGTGGCTTAGCAAAGGGCTATTTCCCAGCCCTGCCCAGGGACGCTTTCACCCTGATTCATGATCTGGCATCAGCCTGCAATTTCTGTGGCCACAGGGCACGGTCTGGTCACTGCAGCGCCCGCTCGGGGGCGTTTCTCTTCCTCCCCTCCCCCATGTGGGAGGCAGAGCAGTGATCCTGGGGGGGCCGCGCCAGAGGCTGGGGGGCTCCCTCCAGCCCATTCCACACAAATGCTGCAGGACCAGGCCAAAGAGAAACTGAGGCTCAGACCTGCCACTGATTGAGGGGGAGCGAGGCAGCCCCGTACCTGGAGGAGCAAGGTGGAGGTGCCTTCACGCAGGTACCCCTGTGCCCAGGTGAGACTCGCCCCCGGGCTGTGGCTGGCCCCACCTAGCTGGGCAGGGACCAGTGGCTGAGAGCGGGGGGGCATGGCGCACCCCTGCATTTGAGGGGGGTGCACCCCATAGTTTGGGGGCACTGCAGGAGACACGGGAGCGGGTGCTCAGGGGAGGGGCAGCGCTGACATGAGGTCACAGGACTCAGGAAGGGGCACATTGCGCTGTCCCGAGCGAGGTCCCTGCTCCATCCGAAAGGGGACTCCCCTGGCAGTGATTTCACCCCTGTGACGTGTACGCCTCTGTCTGGGCAGGAGTCCGCCCGGCCTGGCTCTTTAGAACCCGGCCCGCTGAGGGGCCCTGGGCCAGGCGGGAGGGCAGGGGATGCGGTCCGCAGCCGCCCTCCGGCCTGGGCACAAGCACCGTGATGCCGCTGCCCAGTGTAGCTGGCTTGGCAGGGAGGCTAACAGCAAACACGGTGCTGCCACGGGGCACCAGTGTGTGGCTGTCTGCCCCTGGAAAAAGAGGCCTCGCACCATTGCAGGGAATCTGCGTTTCTCGGTCTGCAGCGCCTCTGCCAGATCGGGGCACAGACCCTACCCAGCCGGGCCTGCCAGTCTGGACACTGGCGACTCTTGTGCCTGCCCGGCATGGGGGGGGGCTGCCACCCCATGCCTGCCCACATTGCAGGGGACCCACTGCCTGGCAATGCCTGTTGCTGTCACACAAGGCAGCAGGAAGGCACAGGAAGGGCCAAAAAAAGCCCAAGTCTCTACAATTGCGAGTGTCAGCAGAAAGAAGTTCCTGTTTTTATTTTAGGGCGCGGTGCCTCTTGCTTCCCTGGGCTTTGGGATGTGGCCGGGGGGCATCCCTGCGCTGCACCACCCGTAGCCTGGCCAACGCGGGGCCCCGTGTTCTCCCTGTGGCGGGGCAGACAGGGCTTTTCATTGTGTTAGCGATCCCGGAAGAGCTGTCTGCCTCCCTGTCAGGCCCCAGGCAGCGTGCCTGGCGTGGGGCGGCTGGGTCTGGGTCTCGAGCGGGCGAGAAGTAAACTCCCGGTGGCTCTGTGAATAGGTGCCTGGAAACTGAGGGGGAAATGTAGGTGTGGAAGGGCTGGGAAACATGCCCAGAGCATTATGGAATAGCATTGGTGGCTTCTCCAGATGGAGTCCGGGAACCGAGGCTTGAGCTGTGTCCACACTGCAAAAAACCTGGTAATCAGGTAAACTGAGGCACACCAGACAAATACTGCCTCTAACTCCCTCCATCCCAGTAACTAACCATAGGACCAACTGCCTAGGATGGGCTGGACTCTCCAGCCCTCGGGGTCTTTGCAGCGCGACTGGGTGTCTTGAGAACAGACCCCGTTCCAGCTCGGAGAGAAGGGCTGGGCTGGAGGCAGGTGACCCTGCGGAAGGTCTGGCCTGGGCTAGGCAGGAGCTCTGACTTGTTGGCCGTCGTGGTCCCTTTTGGGCTTACAACTCCCATCCCAGCGGGACCCCAGGGCAGGGCCGTGCTACACCAGGCTGGAAAAGCTGGATCCTCCACGATACTGTGGACTCCTATTTCGCTTGTGGCCCACTCTGACCCCCAGACCCCTTTTTGCAGCACTCCTTCCAAGAAACAAAAGACAGGACTATGCAGCACTTTAAAGACTAACAAGATGTTTGATTAGTCTTTAAAGTGCTGCATAGTCCTGTCTTTTGTTTCAGCTAGACCAGACTAACACGGCTGCATCTCTATTACTAGTCCTTCCAAGAAAGTCACTTCCCATTTTCATAGAATCAGAAATCTTGGAACTGGCAGGGCCCTCGAGAGGCATCGAGTCCAGCTCCCTGCCCTCACGGCAGGACCAAGCCCCGTCTAGACCACCCATTCAGAGTGCCAGTCCCATCGCCATTCGGGGTCACTCCTGGTGCCATTGGTATGTCCACACCCATTCACCCCCCCATTTGTGTGAGGCTGAGCATCCCTCCCTAAGCAGGGCACTTCGGCCTGAGCCAGCGTCGTCCTGTTGACCTCAGCCCATTTCTCCAGCGTGCCCAGATCAGTCTGAATTTTAATCCTGCCCACCCAAGCACTTGCAACCCCGGCTTGGTGTCATGAGAGCAGCCAGGCTGGGCTGGACCACAGGTCCTTCTCGTCCCGTGTCCTGTCTGCCACTAGTGGCCCATGCCAGGTGCCCCGAGGCAGGGAACAGGCCAAGCCGACCGCCTGCCGCAGCTGCCTGAGGGGCCGACAGAAAAGCCGTCGCTCCCGCACCACAGAGTCGTGCAAAGAGCCCTGAGGGGCCGGCGAACACCCCTTACAAGCCCACTTGCTGTGGGGCAGAGTAGGGGCAGGCGACCCCGCTTTTCCCGCCTTTTTCTCCTTTTCCCGCCTTTTCCCCCTTTTCCCACCTTTTTCCTTTTCCCGCCTTTTTCCTTTTCCCGCCTTTTCCCCCTTTTCCCGCCTTTTCCCCCTTTTCCCACCTTTTTCCTTTTCCCGCCTTTTTCCTTTTCCCGCCTTTTTCCCCTTTTCCCCCTTTTCCCGCCTTTTTCTCCTTTTCCCGCCTTTTCCCCCTTTTCCCACCTTTTTCCTTTTCCCGCCTTTTTCCTTTTCCCGCCTTTTCCCCCTTTTCCCGCCTTTTCCCCCTTTTCCCACCTTTTTCCTTTTCCCGCCTTTTTCCTTTTCCCGCCTTTTCCCCCTTTTCCCGCCTTTTCCCCCTTTTCCCGCCTTTTTCCTTTTCCCGCCTTTCCCCCCTTTTCCCGCCTTTTCCCCCTTTTCCCGCCTTTTTCCTTTTCCCACCTTTTCCCCCTTTTCCCGCCTTTCCCCTTTTCCCGCCTTTCCCCCCTTTTTCCTTTTCCTGCCCTTTTCAGGCGGGGGATGGTGACAGGGAGGCCGACCAACGCCTCAGAGAGAGGCAAACAAAATGGAGGACATAAAACGGGGTGCCCCAGCCCCTGGTCCATTCCCAGCCTCTGGCAAACTGAGGCAACGGGCCTCATCCGCAAATGTGACCCGGCTTGTCCCGGCGCCGTTCGCTAATTGCTGGCGAAGGTGTTGAACAGATCCCTGCGGGCCCCCCTCAATGTGCTGGACTCTGAACCATGGCCCACGCCTCTCTGGGAATGGCTGTCCAGCCGCTTACGCACTCGCCTTGTGCAGATTTGGCCCTTAAATTAGAAGGGTTTGAAAGCATCTGTGGGCAGCGCAGTGGGATGCAGCCCCCGCCCCCGCCCTCCGGGATGGGTAGAAAGGGCGTTGTTTGGAAAGGGAGCGCAGCTCCTGGAGCACCAGCCCATGGCAAAGCCAAGCCACCGGTGCAGCCCCGCGGAAGCTGGGGGTCCAGGGATAGTCGGCAGCGGGGGCGAGCCAGTGGGTGTGACACGTGACCAGCTGGTGGGCGTGTGTTGTGTAGCCCTGCTGGCTCGGTCTGCGGATGGCCTGCGTCTGGCACAGCCTCCCGGGCACAGCGGGGGGCTCTGGGTGCCCCCACTTTGGTGGCTGGGGGTGGCTGTCACATAGGAACGTGCTGGGGTGCTTTCCATTCCTCATTGCCATTCATGCAGGGCCCTGGCTGTTCCCAGAGCCCCCTGCCCCAGAGCCAGGGCAGGCCACAGGCACAAAGCAGGGGGGCTTGGTTTATGCCCCCCTTCTCTGCCTTCTTCCCTTTATTGAGGAGCAAAAAGAACAAAGAAAGAAAGTGGGGGGTCCAGTTTTGAGGAAGGGGAATGAAAAATTTGCCCCCCTCCATTTTCACGACGAGGCCATTTTCCACGGAGATCTGGCTAAAGGGGAAGATGGTGAGTAGCTTCCCTTGCTGAGTGTCTGTGTGGGGCTTGGCCCGGGGGGGGCGCATTTCAGGAGGGGTCCATGCAGCCCCTGGCATGACCCATTTCCCGGCGTGGCTGGGTCTCTGTGAGTTTCTCTCGGACACAGACTAAGCATGGAGTGGCCAAACTAACCCCCGCCCGGATCCAACCCCCCCACAAGCGTCCAAGCAGCTCAGCCCACCTCTGGCTTTCGGGCTCGCCCGTGCTTTATAGGGCGGGACCCCACACCGGGTTAAAAAGTAGGGCTGGCTCCCCAGCTGGGGTGACTTGGCCTCCGTGGTTTCACTTTACCCAAATATCAGGCGAACGAATTGCACTTGCTCCTGCCTGCCGGGGCAAGAAGGCTCCCTGGGTTCTGCCACGTCAGGGAAACGAGGACGAGACCCTAGGGCAATGGTCACCAACGAGTAGATCGGGATCGACTGGGAGATCTTGGAGCCTCGGGCAGGTGATCCTGAGAGGTTTGGCCAAAAGGCTGTCAAGTGCTGGCACTTTAGCTGCCCCTCTCCCCACTGCTGCGTATCTCCTGCCCTTCGCCTTGGAGCTGCCTCCCGCCTCCACCCCCGGGAGCCTCCTGCTTGTTGAGCAGGGCAGGGGAGGGAGAAGAACGGTGCTGATGTCAAGTGCCCCCTCTCCCACCCTCTATACTATTTCCACAGAGCACATTGGGGGCACAACAGGACTTGGGAGGGAGTTTGCTGGATGCCTTTGGGAGTGGTGCAGGGCCAGGGCAGGGGTGAGCCTGCCTTAGCCCCCCTGCACCACCACCCAAGAGCCACCTGATGTAAGCAGTGCCAAGTCAGAACCCAAATCCTGAAACCCTACCCCCGTCATGAACTCCCTCCTGCACTCCAAGCCCCGAGCCCGGCCTTGAGCATTCCGGCATCCCAATGCCATCCCAGCGCCTGCACCTAGAAACCCCTCCAGCACCCCAACTGCCTGCTCTAAGCTCAGCTCAGAGCCCCTCTCCCACTCCAAATCCCTTAACCCAAGACCAGAGCCTGCGCCCCAACCCGCTGCCCCTGCCTGGTGAAAGTGAGGGAGTATGAGGGAGGGGAGGAGGATGGAGTGAGCAGGGGGCGGAGCCTCAGAGAAAGGGCACAAAGGAGGCGGGGCCAGGGTGTTTGGGTTGGAGGTAGATCTCGGACTGCACTCGAATTCAAAAAGTGAGCTCATGCTTTAAAAGGTTGGAGACCACTGCCCTAGGGGCTGGGCTGAGCAGCCCTGAGGGAGGACCCGGAGGGCGCAGCCCCCGCTGGCCTGGTTTTTAGTTTCTCCCCCTCTTGAGTCGTGCGTGGAGAACGCCGAGCTCCGTGCTGGGGCGAGTGTGAGCGAAGGGGGCCTGCGTCGGAGGGCAGGTTGAGAAAGGCTCCTGTTTCCTGTTGCACAATGTTGCTCCGCGGAGGTAACGTGCCTGAGTTGCTGTCACTGATTTCCCCCTATTGTCGCAACGTGGCCACGGAAAATATTTACCGGAGTGGCCCCACAAGGAGGAGCATGACTCATGGCCAGGGACTCAGGTCAGATGCCAGTGCGATCGGCTGAGTCTGGCCTCTGGGTGCGGAACTTATGCCGGCGGCTCTTCCCGGTGCAGCTGAGGGGCAGGTTTCCTTGGAAAGGCAGCACTGAAGGGCTGGCGGGGCGAGGCTTGTTCCAGCCCCGCCCCTTCTGCTCAAGGCCCCGCCCCTTCTGCTCAAAGCCCTGCCCCTTCTGCTCAAGGCCCCGCCCCTTCCAGGAGCACAGAGCTCCCCCCCTCTTGCCCAGGGGCCCGGCAATGCTGTCGGCCGCCCTGCTCGCTGGATGAAGTATTCCCAGACCAGTGGTTCTCACACTGTAGGACGGCCCCAAAAGGGTTGTGACCCCGGTGTAACAGAGTCACCGGGGCCTGGCACCAAAACTGAGGTCCAAATCCAATCACCCCCCAGCCCTGGGACATCCCCACTGCCAGGCCGAGCTGCCGGCCTGAACCCTCCACCTGGCTGGCCCCAGAGCTGCCCCAGGCTGCTGGCAGGTCCGAGCTCAGGGCCACCGGCTGGAGCTGGGCCCCTGGTGCCCAGCCGGCCTGAGATAGGGAGGGCGGGCTGGGCCGTGGGGCACAACATGGGCAGGACCTTGGCCTGGCTCCCTGCCCTGGCCTGTGATACCCATCGGCCATGGTCACTAGGGAAGAGCTGCAACATCCACAAGGAAAAGCAGAGCCCGGTGATGGACAGGGACGCCCTACATGCCACGCATCGAGGATTTCCAGGCCAGCTCCTCAGCGTGGCTTCACTAGCCGCCTCCCTCGGGGTTTTTTTTACCCGGGGAGTCTTCATCCATGTTGGGCCTGCTTGTGCCACAAAAACACCACAGAGTAGAAGAGACTGAATCTGCAGCCACCTTGAGGGGCAGGGATGTCTACTCAGCCCATTACAATTCTCTTTTTGTTAAGGTTCCTTTAACTCCAATGTCCAATGCACCCCAGGGAGAAAGAAATTCTTTGTTAAAAATTGCCTCATGGTGTTCCAGACATGTACTTAACAACCGCCACTTGGCCTTTGCCAAGTCCCAGGCCAGGCGTTCCCCAGGCTGACTGCGCGTTGTGTGAAGAAACAGTTCCCTTTGTTTATTTTAAATCTGCTGCCAGCTCGTTCCGTTAGGTGAGCCCTGCCTCGTGTGTTCTGTGAAGCCACAAGTGACACTTCCCTAGTCTCTCCCGCCACACCAGCCATGGCTTTATAGAACTTGCCCCGAGTGCCTTTCTGCCGTCTCTTCTCCAAGCTGGAAAGCCCCAGCCGGTTTCTCCTCTCCTTGTGCAGAAGCTATTCCATCCCCGGAGTGTTTCTGTTGCTCGTCTCGGTACATTCCCCAATTCCAACAGAGGCTTGCTGAGCCAGGGTGCCCAGAGCGGCACACAGTGTTCGAGGTGTAGTGCAGCGTTCAGGGGGTGATGTAGGCAGGGTGCGTACACCTTGAATGCTGCGTACGCCTGAAGGCTACTTCGCTTCCGTGGCTGTAGGCTCTGAGGGCTGGCTCCTCGAGGGTATTGAGGCGTGGGACGCCCTTTGGGGGCCTTCCAGGCGCGTATGGGGCCACCTTCACAAATGCCTTGAAGCGGCAGGGGAGGGAGGGCTGGGGGTGGAGCGTGCGGGGTCTCGAGGGAAGAGGCGTGCGAGGGCGGGGCCTCGGCGGATGGGGCGTGCGAGGGCAGGGTCTCAGAGAAAGGGGTGGCATGAGGGCAGACGCTCACAAGGGGCGGGCGTGGGACTTCGGGGGGCAGGGCCACAGTTTGGGCCCCCCCCACTTTTAGGGATCATCTGCCACTCCTGACCCACCTGCCTCCCGTTACCAGCGGGACGGTTTGCACAAGGGGTTGGGCAGACCCGGCAGCTGTAGGCAGCTTCCCCGCAAGCACTGCTGGCCCGGCCATGCCTTCCCCTTGCAGCCTGCCCGGCAGGGTGAACACCCTGCTTGTCATAACTCACTGAGGGGAGCCCCTTTCTTACCACCCCGACAGGCCCAGCACGATCCCTCCAGCATGGGTGACATGACATTCGATGGCGATCTGTTCGAGCTCTTCCAAGGCTACAACTACACGGACTACAACACCGTCAACCCCAGTGCCGCTGCCGCCCCGTGCAAGACCGACAGCCTGAATGTGAACAAGTACGCGGTGGCGGTGGTCTTCTGCCTGGTGTGCCTGCTCAGCCTGGTGGGCAACTCCCTGGTGGTACTGGTGATCAGCTACAACCGGCAGCACCGCTCGGTGACCGACGTCTACCTGCTGCACCTGGCCATCGCCGACCTGCTCTTCGCCCTCACCTTGCCCTTCTGGGCCATCTACCGGGCCCACGAGTGGATCTTCGGCAACTTCCTTTGCAAAGCCATCTCGGTCCTGCAGGAGGCCAACTTCTACAGTGGGATCCTCTTGCTGGCCTGCATCAGCATCGACCGGTTCCTCGCCATCGTCTACGCCACCCGGGCCGCCACCGAGAAGAGGCACTGGGTTAAATTTGTCTGCGTGGGCATCTGGGTCCTCTCCATCCTGCTCTCGCTGCCCATCCTCCTCTTCCGTGAGGCCTTCCTGGCGCCGCACGGCGGCGTGGTCTGCTACGAGTGCATCGGGGAGGAGAACACGGCCAAGTGGCGGGTAGTGCTGAGAATCCTGCCCCAGACTTTCGGCTTCATCCTCCCCTTGTTGGTGATGCTCTTCTGCTACGGCGTCACGGTGAAGACCCTCTTCCAGACCAAGAACAGCCAGAAGCAGAAGGCCATGAAGGTCATCTTGGCCGTGGTGCTGGTCTTCCTGGTCTGCTGGCTGCCCTACAACCTCACGCTGCTGGTGGACTCCATGATGAGGACCCGGGCCATCACGGAGACCTGCAGCCGGCGGAACCACATCGACGCGGCCCTGTCAGTCACCCAGATCCTGGGCTTCACGCACAGCTGCATCAACCCGCTCATCTACGCCTTCATCGGGCAGAAGTTCCGCAACAGCTTCCTCAAGATTCTGGCCTACCACGGCCTCCTCAGCAAAGAGTTCGTCTCCCGCTACGGACGGGGGTCCTCCTTCGCCTCCACCTCCGGCAACACCTCCACCACCCTGTGACGGCCACGCCGCTCCTCCGCTCACCGGAGGAAACGTCCCACCGCTGCTAGCCCCAGCAGGTGGCTTCATTGCCTCAGGACAACGAGGACCACACGGATTCTTCTAGCACTATAGCCTCACTTTACCGTGCCTCCCCCACCACGCCGGCTCTTTGACCCAGCAAAGACCGTTATGCAGGTTGCCATTATGCAGAACACAGCCGCAAAACGCAGCCCCCTCGTCTGGGGGTAATGCAAATGAAGACCCTTCAGTCCCACCCTACGGGACAATCCGATTGTTCAGCCGCCTGGAGCATCCAGGCCACGCCCGTAACAAATAAATAACTCCAAATAACTCAAGGCTGCATGGCTCTACGTGGCGCCCTGAATTCCTAATCCCCACGCACTGCGGGGTGTAGGAGCCACATCAGAAAACCGTCCCTTCCCCCAACAGCGTGTGGAAGAGGGTCAGAACATGCGGTGGATGCAGCCATCAACATTAGTGGCCGGAGATCTAGTACATTGCCGGAATATTCTCAACTCTGCCCCTGCTGCTCCATTAGCCTTTTACATGCATTTTGCATATTTCACAAGGGGGAATGAGTATGGTTTGGTCTTTTTTTTGGTAGGCACAGTGTTGAAAAATGTAATTTATCAAAGCATGCCTGCATAGCTGCGGTCATGCCAACATTTGATTTGTGGTCATTCGTTAAGACACTAATAGGTGCTGCTTTAATGTGGAGGCAATCGCTTTACGACCTCATGTACTAGGAAGTATTTTGGGGAAGGGGGTGTTTAAACATTAACGTTGCATCTGTTGATTGTACCAGGGACGCTGAATCGTTTCGCTGTGTCGACAAAGATTGTGATTGGAATGGCCTTAGCTAGCCATGCTTATATAGCACCAGGACAGGCACTGTAGAGACCCCATAAGCTCTTTTGATGAACGTGCGGTAGTTGAATTGTTGAAGTGTCTTTACATGTGTGTGTGACGGTGCGGCCTGACCCTGCACCCCCGTCTGCAGCCAGATCGCCAGCCCGTAGAGTAGAAGGTTTTATTGCTTCTCAGAGATACAGTGCGCACAGGCTCGATGTGGACATAGGAGCCAGGGCAGAGCCTCGTCCTCTTGGGGAAAGGGGTTTACAGGCCCCTGAATCCCCCTGTCCTGGACTTAGTCTGCCCTCCTCATGCTTGCCCCCAGCCAAAACTGCCCAGCTCCGAGGCCCTGCCCCCCAGCCAGGTGCCCGTCTCTGCCTCCCTTCCTTTGTCTCTCCCCCTGGGAAGAGCCTTGTTAACTACTCAGGCTGGGATTTAGGTGTCTGGGCCAATCCACATGTGGGTGAGTCATTGGAATCCCACCTCATGGCACAGCCAGGTGGGGACACCGGGTTACAGAGCAGACAGCCCCCACTACATTGCAGTGTGTACCAGTATGACCTTTGGGTAAATAAGACAGTAAAGGTTTTTTTTCAAATGCAAACGCAACTTGTGACCAAGTTGCCTGCGGGCTAATGCCCACTTTCAATTTTAGTGGTGAAAACCTGCTGGTGGCAGCATCAGCATTTTTCACGTCTAAAAATAAAACAATAAACCCTTGACCTCGACAGTTTCGGATCCCCGACCCTTTCCGCTGTAGATGGCAAAGATGTTGTCATCCGAAGTTTCACAGCTTTAGAGGCCAACACTGTGGGTGTCCAAAACTTGAGAGAATCAACTCACCGGGAAACGTTCCTCCGAAGTGATGACTGTGTGGGGACACGAGAACTGTTTTGAAGTACAGGTGGGACCTCCCAAATCCAGGACTCTCTGGTCCAGTAGGACCATGGATGTTGCTGGACCAAAGAGCCCCGGAAGCCAGGAGCTAGAGCCATCCAGGAGCAGGGGGGAGCCCAGGTTTCAGAGAGCCCCTCCTGGGTCAGTGGCAGGGCAGAAAGCCCCCGCCAGAAAGAAGCCATCTTGCCCAGTGCCTGAAATGTCTGGCTATGCGAGCTAGATGCCTATGGAGCCCTGGCAAGTACCAGCACAAGGCAGTGTTCGCCCCTCACCCCGTAGCCATCCTCCACAGCCCTGCATCCCAGTGACCGGGTCCCCGGCACGGGGCTATGGGGAGGGGGACTTGAGAGCTGCCCATACAGTCGGGAGTGGGACGTCCTCCTTTCCCCGGTTCTGTGCTGTGCCTGGTGGGGACTGGACTCCTGCCGGAGTCGCTGGGTCTCAGCTTGACATGAGTTGGCCTCCCAGGAGCCATGGGCTCTGGTCCCACCCCGAGGGGCACCAGCCACGCTGCTGGGATCAGGTGGCTCATGGACCTGCGTGGACGCTCTGGCTCCATGCGGACACAGACGTTCCCAGGGCACTTCGTGTACCAGACGTCACGCTCTCCAGGTCCCCTGGCTCGGGGTTCCCCTCCTCACCCCTACGTTCTGCGCGGCTGCCGCCCTCTGCCCCAGAGGTGGCTGCATTTCAGGACGGCTGTGTAAAACACACGAGCCGATGCCGGTGTGTGTGACAGCAGCGCTTCATTTCCACCAGCTGGTACCCAAGAGTCCCTTGCAGAGGTGGCACATCCAGTGCTCCTGAGATGCCAGTCCTTGCGGACAGGGAGCTGCGGGCCTCATTGTCGCAAGGCAGCCGAGCCGACAGCATTGGCAGCGTGGCCACACTCCCCAGAGCGGAGGAAGACCCAGCCTCGCTCCCAGCACCCAGCTTTGATTTCCGTAATGCCCCCCCCCGCAGGATGCCGCCCCTCCGGGGAACGCCGCCGCTAGCTCGGGTAGGGAATGGCGCACCGGCCTGGTGACAAGCTCTCCGTGCAAGGGGCAAGGGCTGGGAACAGCTGGCCGGTGCTCAGCCTGTCTGTAAGGACCAGGGTGACTAAGAACAAGCCAGTCCCGTTCTCCACAGCAGAGGACGACCTGGGCCGTGCGGCTCTGGGGAGACCCCCAACCCGTATGGCATCGCAGGCTGGGAGGCGCCTTTTCAACCCCTTAGTGGCATATGAACATCAGAGCGGCCAGGCTGGGCCAGACCAAAGGTCCATCCAGCCCAGTGCCCTGTCTGCTAACAGCAGCCAATGCCGGGTGCCCCAGGGGAGTGGACAAAACAGGGAATCCTCACGTGATCCCTCCCTGGCACCCAGCCTGGCTAACTGGGAGGCCATTGGGCTAGCCAGGCTGGCAGTGCCATGGGGTGCGCACGGCAGCAGCCTGGATTCATGTGGGGACGCGTGGAACGGCCCAGGGGCAGCACCAGGCAGCAGAGGGGCCGGAGGAAACGAAGGGCTTGATTCTCCTCCCGCTTCCGGTGGACAGAGACGGGCCAGGGCTGCTGCCCACCTGCGCTGGTGGGGAAGGGCATTGCCCCCCACCCTGGCTGTCTCTGCACCAGCCTCTCTCCAAGCGATGCCCTGCCCTGGCTGACTCACATGGCTGAAACAGGCAAGCTCCGGGCAGCCTCCCAGAGGCCCTCTGCCCTTTCCTGCTGCCTCCGCCATGGGCGGTGGGTGAAGGTAGGGCTGGGGGAGGAAAGCCCCAGCCCCGCCCCTTCTGCCCAGGCCCCGCCCCCACGGGGAGGGCGGACGGTGCACAGTCCCAGCTTCCCAGCACCCTGGGGAAGGAGGAGGGTGTGTGGCCCCAGCCCCAGAGCACGGGGAGGGCGGGCACGGGGGGCAGCAACGCTCCGCCCCAGTAGGCCTCCAGCAGGTGGTCTGGGGGCGGAGAGGGCGGGGCCAGGCTGGCGGGTTGGGAAGGCAACGCCTCCCCCTGCCTAGGATATCCGCCGCCCCTGGCTCCCGCGCTAGATTCCCAGCCCCCAGGCTGCGCGTGCACCAGGGGCCGCCCAGAGGGGCTGAGGAAAGACAAAATAGCCCCCCTGGGGCGGCCGTGCCTGGCTGTACCTTACCAATGGGATCCGGCTCCCCTCACCCCCGGCCCAGCTCCCTGCAAACAGGCCCCCGGCCCCCTTTCAGCTCTGAGGCCCAGGTGGGGAAAGGCCGCCGTGGTCCCCGGGCTGTCTGCCCCCTCCCCGGCCACGGGCAGCCACCTGGCTGGGCTGACGGCACGGGGCCAGGTGTCTGCCCTGCGCCGCAGGGGCCTGGCGCAACGGGCCAGGAGAAGGGGCCCTTACACAATGCCGCAAAGCGGGAAGTAGAGTCCTGGCGCTTCCTGTGTGACTCTTGAGCAACCCCCCAGCGTTGTGAGAAGGGCCGGGGGGAGGATCCGGGGCCCCACGGTGGCCAGGTTTCCGATTCAGGGCCCGGGGAGCTGAGTCGGAGCACTTGGGGGGCAGCAGAAGAGGAAGGAGACGGGGCAGAGCGCGCGGGACGGGCGTGCGCAAAGGCCGGCGGGGGTCCGGCCACGGGAGGGTCACAAGGCCCCACGAGCTCTGCCAGGCCCCTGCCCCATGTGTCCATGGGCTGGGAACTCTCCCATTCAGGGCTCTCTGGCGCAGGGCTCAGCTAGGGGCCAGCCCCGCATTGGGCCCCTGGAGCTAACGGGTCTTCTCCATCGCCCTGCCCCCTCGCTCTCTGCGGCTGCTGGGCCAGGAGAGCCGCAGGGCGGCTGGCACCCAGCGATGGGAAATGGCTGGGCATTGGATGGGTGTGGGGCAGCAGGCCCGTGGGTGCAGTGGGGTGCCTCTGGGGCTCTGGTTATTACTCCCACGAGGCTCGTCCTCTGCCCCTCGTGCAGCCGGAGCCAGGGCCGCGGGCGCCATGCTGCCCCATTCCTGGCAGGGCAGAGGCCCCTCAGGCCACAGGCTTGGAGCTGCCCCCGCTGAGACCCCTCTCACCCACACAGCTTTGTGGACGGCCACGTTGTCTGGTACTCCGGGGCCTGCGGGCCCATGGAAGCCGCAGCCGCCTCCAACCGGCCGGGCTTTCCTCTCAGGGGCCCGACTCCCCTGGGATTCGAGGGGCACCCAACTCCCTTGTGCTGCTGGGAAAAGCCCAGAACCCCACGGGCGCCCCGGCAGGGAGAGGGGAGGGTCCCGGCGTGGCACCGATCTCTAGGCAGGGCCTGCTGATGGAAGGGCACCTGCAGCTCACGCTGCCCGGGCAGGAGCCTGGTACGCGGTGCCCTCAGCCAGTAAGCCCAACCCTGGAGGGCCGCGGGCGCCATGGGGTGTTGGGGGGTGCGGTGTCCACACAGAGGCACAGCCCTGCCGCTGGGCTTTCTGGGATGGGACGCTGGGCCTTCCCACCCCTTGGGGACTGGCCGGGTCTTCCCATCCCCTGGGGACCGGCCGGGCCCTCCCACCCCCTTGGGGACCGGCTGGGCCTTCCCACCCCCTTGGGGACCGGCTGGGCCTTCCCACCCCCTTGGGGACCAGCCCCCACGGGTGGTGCGGGGGGGGCTGCTCTGTAACGGTAGCTGGGAACCCCGTTGCCCAACCGAGCCCGTCACGATTTGCTGCAATCGAGCCAGGAAACCTCGCCGGAGGTGTTGGCCAAGAGGCGTCTCCCGTGCCGCATTCCACGTGTCACGCTGAGGGGCTGCAAGGCCGGGTGACGGGGCACCTTGCTGGGGGCAGGACCTGGTGCCGTCAGACCAGCTGCCCTCGGTTTACCCGTAGGAGCCTGTAACTAGGTGCCCGCCCCCCTCAGCGGACGGGCCCCTGGCAGGGTGCCGGGGAGGCTACCACGGCCAGCCTCTCAACTGTGCTGTCCCTCTCCCCCTCGCTGTCCCCAGCCCCCAGGGACACCCCCAGGGAACTGCCCCCAGGTCTTTCTGCATCCACAGCACAAGCCCCTGCCCCTGGAGCTAAGGGCTCGCTCCCTCCGCTGCGAGGAATTAGCAGGCTGTTATCCCCCTGTGGCCATGTGCACCAAAGCCCGAGAGGTCAAGGGCTTTGGATGGGGAGGAGGGCAGGCCCCCAGCAGACTAGTCTCCAGACCTGGGCAGCCATGGCTTGCTGCTAAACTGCCGCACTCCCAGGGCATGAGAGCCAGCCCTGCCACCTCCCCCGGCGGAGCCACGTGTCTCTCCCCATGCCCGTCGGCCTGCAAACCTGGTCTGGACCCGCCGTGACACAACACACACAGAGCGGCTTTGCTGAGTGTAATTGGCCATCGGAAGCCCTGCGGGGCCGGTCGGAGACCTTCGCTAACAGCCCGGCTCCCGCCACAAGTGTGGGCCAATCCCCTTCATGGGCCGTGAGCAGGCATGGCCCTTTCCTGCTTAAACAACCCTGTCAGCAGTAGTAGGTTGTTATCCTCGAGGTGGCCAGCCACCCAACTAGAACACGCCCGACTGCCAGTCATTCTACGGCGTCTCTGGGGTGGAAGGGCCAGGACAGCTCAGCTGCTGGAGGCACGATGGCCTGGCTGGCTGGGGCATCAGACGCGGTCGGTTCCCTGCACCGGACCGTGCTCCGGGGACAGGCCGCAGGGGAACGGCTGCAGGCCCAGCCCGGGAGATTCCAGCGAGGTGCAGGCGGGTTCCAGGTGCCCTATTCCCACCCGGAGAGGCAGGTCGGCGCCGGGAACGGCCGCGGTAGGAGGGCGGGTGGAGGCCCCTGCTCAGGTGCCCTTGAAATTCCTCTTCTGCCAGCAGAGCAGACAGCAGCGCTGCTGCCGGCCACTCTGCACCGAGCAGGCCTGGCAGACGGTGCCTTGGCACAGCCTGCGGAGAGAGCCAGGCAGTCACGCCATGCACGCGGCCCCCACCACCAGCTGCCTGCTTGGCCCGCCCTCGCCCCACAGCCAGAGAACCGATCCCGCCCCGCGGCTTTCACTGGGGCGGACAGAACCCCCATAGGGCTGTGGGGCAGGGCTGGGCAGGGGGGGCATAGCGCTGTGGGGCAGGGCTGGGCGGCATAGTGCTGTGGGGCAAGGCTGGGCAGGGGGGCCCCATCGCACTGTGGGGCAGGGCTGGGCGGGGGGGCATAGCTCTGTGGGGCAGGGCTGGGCAGGGGGGCCCCATCGCACTGTGGGGCAGGGCTGGGCAGGGGGGGCATAGCGCTGTGGGGCAGGGATGGGCAGGGGGGCCCCATTGCATTGTGGGGCAGGGCTGGGCAGGGGGGGCATAGCGCTGTGGGGCAGGGCTGGGCAGGGAGGCCCCATCGCACTGTGGGGCAGGGCTGGGCAGGGGGGGCATAGCGCTGTGGGGCAGGGCTGGGCAGGGGGGCCCCATCGCACTGTGGGGCAGGGCTGGGCAGGGGGGGCATAGCGCTGTGGGGCAGGGCTGGGCAGGGGGGCCCCATCGCACTGTGGGGCAGGGCTGGGCAGGGGGGGCATAGCGCTGTGGGGCAGGGCTGGGCGGGGGGGGCATAGTGCTGTGGGGCAGGGCTGGGAAGGGGGGCCCCATCGCACTGTGGGGCAGGGTTGGGCAGGGGGGGCATAGCGCTGTGGGGCAGGGCTGGGCAGGGGGGGCATAGAGCTGTGGGGTAGGGCTGGGCGGGGGGGGCATAGTGCTGTGGGGCAGGGCTGGGCTGGGGGGCATAGCTCTGTGGGGCAGGGCTGGGCAGGGGGGCCCCATCGCACTGTGGGGCAGGGCTGGGCAGGGGGGGCATAGCGCTGTGGGGCAGGGTGGGGTAGGGGGGCCCCATCGCACTGTGGGGCAGGGCTGGGCAGGGAGGACATAGCGCTGTGGGGCAGGGCTGGGCGGGGGGGGCATAGCGCTGTGTTGCAGGGCGGGGCAGGGCGGGGCAGGGGGGCCCCATCGCACTGTGGGGCAGGGCTGGGCAGGGGGGGCATAGCGCTGTGGGGCAGGGATGGGCAGGGGGGCCCCATCGCACTGTGGGGCAGGGTTGGGCAGGGTGGGCATAGCGCTGTGGGGCAGGGCTGGGCAGGGGGGCCCCATCGCACTGTGGGGCAAGGCTGGGCGGGGAGGCATAGCGCTGTGGGGCAGGGCTGGGCGTGGGGGGCATAGCTCTGTGGGGCAAGGCCGGGCAGGGGGGCCCCATCGCACTGTGGGGCAAGGCTGGGCGGGGGGGCATAGCGCTGTGGGGCAGGGCTGGGCGCGGGAGGCATAGCTCTGGGGCAGGGCTGGGCAGGGGGGCCCCAGCGCTGTGGGAAAAGGCTGGGCAGGGGGGGCATAGCGCTGTGGGGCAGGGCTGGGCAGGGGGGCCCCATCGCACTGTGGGGCAGGGCTGGGCGGGGGGAGCATAGCTCTGTGGGGCAGGGTTGGGCGGGGGGGCATAGCGCTGCGGGAAAAGGCTGGGCAGGGGGGGCATAGCGCTGTGGGGCAGGGCTGGGCAGGGGGGCATAGTGCTGTGGGGCAAGGCTGGGCAGGGGGACCCCATCGCACTGTGGGGCAAGGCTGGGCAGGGAGGGCATAGTGCTGTGGGGCAGGGCTGGGCGGGGGGGGCATAGCTCTGTGGGGCAGGGCTGGGCGGGGGTCCCCATCGCACTGTGGGGCAGGGCTGGGCAGAGGGGGCATAGCGCTGTGGGAAAAGGCTGGGCAGGGGGGGCATAGCACTGTGGGGCAGGGCTGGGCAGGGGGGGCATAGTGCTGTGGGGCAAGGCTGGGCAGGGGGGGCATAGCGCTGTGGGGCAAGGCTGGGCAGGGGGGCCCCATCGCACTGTGGAGCAAGGCTGGGTGGGGGGGGCATAGCGCTGTGGGGCAGGGCTGGGCAGGGGGGCCCCATCGCACTGTGGGGCAGGGCTGGGCAGGGGGGGCATAGCGCTGTGGGAAAAGGCTGGGCAGGGGGGGCATAGCACTGTGGGGCAGGGCTGGGCAGGGGGGCCCCATCGCACTGTGGGGCAGGGCTGGGCGGGGGGGGCATAGCTCTGTGGGGCAGGGTTGGGCAGGGGGGGCATAGCGCTGCGGGAAAAGGCTGGGCAGGGGGGGCATAGCGCTGTGGGGCAGGGCTGGGCAGGGGGGCATAGCGCTGTGGGGCAAGGCTGGGCAGGGGGACCCCATCGCACTGTGGGGCAAGGCTGGGCAGGGAGGGCATAGTGCTGTGGGGCAGGGCTGGGCGGGGGGGGCATAGCTCTGTGGGGCAGGGCTGGGCAGGGGGTCCCCATCGCACTGTGGGGCAGGGCTGGGCAGGGGGGGCATAGCGCTGTGGGGCAGGGCTGGGCAGGGGGGGGCATAGTGCTGTGGGGCAAGGCTGGGCAGGGGGGGCATAGCGCTGTGGGGCAAGGCTGGGCAGGGGGGCCCCATCGCACTGTGGAGCAAGGCTGGGTGGGGGGGGCATAGCGCTGTGGGGCAGGGCTGGGCAGGGGGGCCCCATCGCACTGTGGGGCAGGGCTGGGCAGGGGGGGCATAGCGCTGTGGGAAAAGGCTGGGCAGGGGGGGCATAGCGCTGTGGGAAAAGGCTGGGCAGGGGGGGCATAGCACTGTGGGGCAGGGCTGGGCAGGGGGGGCATAGCACTGTGGGGCAAGGCTGGGCAGGGGGGGCATAGCGCTGTGGGGCAAGGCTGGGCAGGGGGGCCCCATCGCACTGTGGAGCAAGGCTGGGTGGGGGGGGGGCATAGCGCTGTGGGGCAGGGCTGGGCGCGGGGGGCATAGCTCTGTGGGGCAGGGCTGGACAGGGGGGCCCCATCGCACTGTGGGGCAAGGCTGGGCGGGGGGGCCATAGCGCTGTGGGGCAAGGCTGGGCGGGGGGGGCATAGCGCTGTGGGGCAAGGCTGGGCGGGGGGGGCATAGCGCTGTGGGGCAGGGCTGGGCAGGGGGGCATAGCTCTGTGGGGCAGGGGGGCCCCATCGCACTGTGGGGCAAGGCTGGGCGGGGGGGCCATAGCACTGTGGGGCAGGGCTGGGCAGGGGGGGGCATAGCGCTGTGGGGCAAGGCTGGGCGGGGGGGGGCATAGCGCTGTGGGGCAAGGCTGGGTGGGGGGGGGCATAGCGCTGTGGGGCAGGGCTGGGCGGGGGGGCATAGCTCTGTTGGGCAGGGGGGCCCCATCGCACTGCGGGGCAAGGCTGGGCGGGGGGGCCATAGCGCTGTGGGGCAGGGCTGGGCAGGGGGGGCATAGCGCTGTGGGGCAAGGCTGGGTGGGGGGGGCATAGCGCTGTGGGGCAGGGCTGGGCGGGGGGGCATAGCTCTGTTGGGCAGGGGGGCCCCATCGCACTGCGGGGCAAGGCTGGGCGGGGGGGCCATAGCGCTGTGGGGCAGGGCTGGGCGGGGGGGGCATAGCGCTGTGGGGCAAGGCTGGGCGGGGGGGCCATAGCGCTGTGGGGCAGGGCTGGGCGGGGGGGGCATAGCGCTGTGGGGCAAGGCTGGGCGGGGGGGGCATAGCGCTGTGGGGCAAGGCTGGGCGGGGGGGCATAGCGCTGTGGGGCAGGGCTGGACAGGGGGGCCCCATCGCACTGTGGGGCAAGGCTGGGCGGGGGGGCCATAGCGCTGTGGGGCAGGGCTGGGCAGGGGGGGGCATAGCGCTGTGGGGCAAGGCTGGGCGGGGGGGCATAGCGCTGTGGGGCAGGGCTGGGCGGGGGGGGCATAGCGCTGTGGGGCAGGGCTGGGCGGGGGGGGCATAGCGCTGTGGGGCAAGGCTGGGCGGGGGGGCCATAGCGCTGTGGGGCAGGGCTGGGCGGGGGGGGCATAGCGCTGTGGGGCAAGGCTGGGCGGGGGGGCCATAGCGCTGTGGGGCAGGGCTGGGCGGGGGGGGCATAGCGCTGTGGGGCAAGGCTGGGCGGGGGGGGCATAGCGCTGTGGGGCAGGGCTGGGCAGGGTAACCCTGACACACTCCCATGGCCTGATGCCATGGCACATAGTCCGTTCCTAGCGGCCTCTCCCCCCAACCCGCCGCCCCCTCCCCATGGCCAGGGCCCCTCACCTGCACTGGAACTTGCGGGACAGGCACCCAAAGGCCTGGCTGCAGCGGGCGCACAGGCCGAGTCCCCGGGGCATGATGCCGGGCGCCTGGGGGTTGATGCCCTCGGTCTTCTGCCACAGGGCGTCCTTCTCCCTATGGGGGGAGGGTCCGTCATTCCCCTCCTGGGGCGCCCCCAGCCCGCACTCGTACCCCCAGCCCCTCCCCTGCCAGCCCCACCCCTTCAATCTAACCGCCCTGCCGAGCCCCAGGGCCACCTCACAGGCCTCCCCGTGACGCTCCCCCACCCGCCGCTGCCAGGTGTGAGCAGAGCAGCCTCGGCAGCCCCCTCCCCATCACAGCAGTGGGCCTGTCACCTGCCCGTCCCGTCCCAGAGCTACGCGGCGGCATTTCGGCAGCGGTGGCGTTTGGAGCCATAGGGCTGCTGTCGCCCTGCTAGAGCGCTAGAACGGGCAGGGCCCTCGAGAGGTCATCGACTCCAGTCCCCTGCCCTCCCGGCAGGACCAAGCCCCGTCCAGACCATCCCACACAGGTGTGTGTCCAACCTGCTCTTCGATATCTCCAGGGATGGAGACTCCACAGCCCCCCTGGGCAATTTATCCCAGTGTTTCACCACCCTGACAGGCAGGAAGTTTTTCCTAATGTCCAACCTCAACCTCCCTTGCTGCAGTTTACGCCCATTGCTGCTTGTCCTGTCCCCAGAGCCCAAGGAGAACCATTTTTCTCCCTCCTCCTTGTGACACCCTTTTAGGTACCTGAAAACCGCTCTCATGTCCCCCCTCAGCCTGCTCTTTTCCAAACTAAACAAGCCCAATTCTTTCAGCCTTCCCTCCTAGCTCATGTTCTCTAGACCTTTCATCATTCTTGTTGCTCTTCTCTGGACCAATTTCTCCACATTTTTCCTGAGATGTGAGGCCCAGAACTGGACACAAGACTCCAGCTGAGGCCTAACCAGCGCAGAGCAGAGCGGAAGAATGACTCCTCGTGTCTTGCTCGCAACACTCCTGTTAATACAGCCCAGAATCGTATTTGCTTTTTTTGCAACAGTGTCACACTGCTGACTCGTATTTAGCTTGTGGCCCACTCTGGCCCCTAGATCCCTTTCGGCAGGACTCCTCCCTAGGCAGTCTCTTCCCCACAGTTCAGCGCTAGCCCCCTTGCTGTCCCCAAGCAGTAGACAGGCCCCTGGGCTGCATGAATCCAGGCGTTTGGGGGCTGTGGTGGCTGGCGGTTACCCCCTGCGTGGGGCGGCCGCTAGAGACGCACGCATTGGAGGTGAGTTACACAATGCCCACGGCTGCAGGCCCAGCCACAGTGACCGCACCCAAACGGCCGTGGCGCCGGCCAGCGGCTGGTGTGCATGCGCAATGACCCCCTGCGTTGTCGCAGACGCCGCCGCACGCACCCCGTCAGAGACACTCTGCCCCCTGACAACGCTGCCCCGCAACGCACGCTGGCAAAACCAGTCCCAGCCACGCGTGTGAGATGGCGGGGTCTGCAGCAGCTGGTCCCACCCCACAGCCATCTCGGGGGCACCGCGGACGGTTCTCGGAAGCCACCCCCTCGGCGGGCAGCAGGAGCCGGAAAGCGAACAGACTGGGAGGCACCGTTAGCAAAGGGCCCGAGGATGAGAGAGAAAACGCTGTGTAAGTCCGGGGTCGCCCACCCCGGGAGTACGGCTGCCGTCCTGGGGGCCCCATGGCCAAACCCGATGTGTTGCACTGGAAAAGGGGCAGAGAAGGGCAAGGAACACGAGGGAGGCCAACACCCCGGGGCTGGAGCCAGCGCTGGTGCCGGCGGGAGACGCCAGGGCTAGGAAGCCAGGGCTGGTGTGGAGAGAGGAAAGGCCGGGGCAGCGCCTCACTGGGGATGCACAAAGTTGTTTAAAACTGGTGGCGGTGACACGGGTCCCCCCGCTACGGCACTGCGCACGGCTCGGCCCCTCTGACGGCAGCTCAGGGCTCAGCCGACCCAGTGCTTGGCCAGCGCAGGCTACGGCTCAGCCCCGGGGTCCCCTGCGAGCTCTGTGCCGCTCTGGGGCGCCGCAGCCGGCACTCCCCCGGCTCGGCCCAGTCAGCGCCAGGACACGGCGGGGGCACCGCACATCTGACCCCGTGGCCAGTCGATGGAGCTGAGCCATTGCGTTTGCAGAGCCCCAGGCAGCACCGTTAGCTGCAGCTGGAAGGGCCACGCTGTGGGGAAAGGCAGAGCCGGAGCTGGGGCTGGAAGGTGAGTCCGGAGGGGGCTGGGCCCCAGGTCTGGCCCCGTGGGGTGCCAGCGCCCCCTGCTGGCCAGCGAGAACGAGCTCAGCACTTCCTAGACCAGTTCCTCATTGTGCTCCCACCCCAGGGAAGGCAGCTCGGAGCACAGCTCCAGGGGAGCCCAGGGCTGGGCTGGCAGGGGCTGCAGGTGGGGACTGAGGGGCACCGGCAGGGCTGGGTGTCTGGGGGCTCGGGGCTGGGATCACAGGGGCTGCAGGTGGGGAGTGAGAGGCACCGGCGGGGCTGGGATCACAGGGGCTGCAGGTGGGGAGTGAGGGGCACTGGCAGGGCTGGGTGTCTGGGGGCTCAGGGCTGGGATCACAGGGGCTGTGGGGCGGGAGTGAGGGGCACCGGCAGGAGTGGGTGTCTGGGGTCTCGGGGCTGGGATCACAGGGGCTGCAGGGCGGGAATGAGGGGCACCGGCAGGGCTGGGTGTCTGGGGGCTCGGGGCTGGGATCACAGGAGCTGTGGGGCGGGAGTGAGGGGCACCGGCAGGGCTGGGTGTCTGGGGGCTCGGGGCTGGGATCACAGGGGCTGTGGGGCGGGAGTGAGGGGCACCGGCAGGGCTGGGTGTCTGGGGACTCGGGGCTGGGATCACAGGGGATGCGGGGTGGAGGGGGAGTGAGGGGCACCGGCAGGGCTGGGTGTCTGGGGGTTCAGGGCTGGGATCACAGGGGCTATGGGGCGGGAGTGAGGGACACCGACAGGGCTGGGTGCCTGGGGGTTCAGGGCTGGGATCACAGGGGCTATGGGGCGGGAGTGAGGGGCACCGGCAGGGCTGGGTGTCTGGGGGCTCAGGGCTGGGATCACAGGGGCTATGGGGCGGGAGTGAGGGGCACCGGCAGGGCTGGGTGTCTGGGGGTTCAGGGCTGGGATCACAGGGGCTATGGGGCGGGAGTGAGGGGCACCGGCAGGGCTGGGTGTCTGGGGGTTCAGGGCTGGGATCACAGGGCTATGGGGCGGGGTGAGGGGCACGGCAGGGCTGGGTGTCTGGGGGCTCGGGGCTGGGATCACAGGGGCTGTGGGGGGGAGTGAGGGGCACCGGCAGGGCTGGTGTTTGGGGGCTCGGGGCTGGGATCACGGGGCTATGGGGGGGAGTGAGGGGCACCGGCAGGGCTGGGTGTCTGGGGGCTCGGGGCTGGGATCACAGGGGCTGTGGGGGGGAGTGAGGGACACCGGCAGGGCTGGGTGTCTGGGGGCTCGGGGCTGGGATCACAGGGGATGCGGGGGGGGGGGAGTGAGGGGCACCGGCAGGGCTGGGTGTCTGGGGGCTCGGGGCTGGGATCACGGGGTGGGGGGGGGGGGGGGGGGAGTGAGGGGCACCGGCAGGGCTGGGTGTCTGGGGGCTCGGGGCTGGGATCACAGGGGCTGTGGGCGGGAGTGAGGGGCACCGGCAGGGCTGGGTGTCTGGGGGCTCGGGGCTGGGATCACAGGGGCTGTGGGGCGGGAATGAGGGGCACCGGCAGGGCTGGGTGTCTGGGGGCTCGGGGCTGGGATCACAGGGGATGCGGGGGGGGGGGGGATGAGGGGCACCGGCAGGGCTGGGTGTCTGGGGGCTCAGGGCTGGGATCACAGGGATGTGGGGGGGGGGAGTGAGGGGCACCGGCAGGGCTGGGTGTCTGGGGGTCGGGGCTGGGATCACAGGGGCTGTGGGGCGGGAGTGAGGGGCACCGGCAGGGCGGGGTTGGGGGCTCGGGGCTGGGATCACAGGGGCTGTGGGGGGAATGAGGGGCACCGGCAGGGCTGGGTGTCTGGGGGTCGGGGCTGGGATCACGGGGCTTGGGGCGGGAGTGAGGGGCACCGCAGGGCTGGGTGTCTGGGGGCTCGGGGCTGGGATCACAGGGGATGCGGGGGGGGGGGCAGTGAGGGCACCGGCAGGGCTGGGTGTCTGGGGGCTCGGGGCTGGGATCACAGGGGCTGTGGGCGGGAATGAGGGGCACCGGCAGGGCTGGGTGTGGGGGCTCGGGGCTGGGATCACAGGGGATGGGGGGGGGGGGGGGGGGGGATAGGGGCACCGGCAGGGCTGGGTGTCTGGGGGCTCAGGGCTGGGATCACAGGGGATGGGGGGGGGGGAGTGAGGGGCACCGGCAGGGCTGGGTGTCTGGGGGCTCGGGGGGATCACAGGGCTGTGGGGGGGAGTGGGGGCACGGCAGGGCTGGGTGTCTGGGGGCTCGGGGCTGGGATCACAGGGGCTGTGGGGCGGGAATGAGGGGCACCGGCAGGGCTGGGTGTCTGGGGGCTCGGGGCTGGGATCACAGGGGATGGGGGGGGGGGGGGGGAGTGAGGGGCACCGGCAGGGCTGGGTGTCTGGGGGCTCGGGGCTGGGATCACAGGGGCTGTGGGGCGGGAATGAGGGGCACCGGCAGGGCTGGGTGTCTGGGGGCTCGGGGCTGGGATCACAGGGGCTGTGGGGCGGGAGTGAGGGGCACCGGCAGGGCTGGGTGTCTGGGGGCTCGGGGCTGGGATCACAGGGGCTGTGGGGCGGAATGAGGGGCACCGGCAGGGCTGGGTGTCTGGGGGCTCGGGGCTGGGATCACAGGGGGCGGGGGGGGGGGGGGAGTGAGGGGCACCGGCAGGGTGGGTGTCTGGGGGCTCGGGGCTGGGATCACAGGGGCTGGGGGCGGGATGAGGGCACCGGCAGGGCTGGGTGTCTGGGGGCTCGGGGCTGGGATCACAGGGGATGGGGGGGGGGGGAGTGTGGGGCACCGGCAGGGCTGGGTGTCTGGGGGCTCGGGGCTGGGATCACAGGGCGGGGGGGGGGGGGGAGTGAGGGGCACCGGCAGGGGTGGGTGTCTGGGGGCTCGGGGCTGGGATCACAGGGGCTGTGGGGCGGGAATGAGGGGCACCGGCAGGGCTGGGTGTCTGGGGCTCGGGGCTGGGATCACAGGGGCTGTGGGGCGGAGTGAGGGGCACCGGCAGGGCTGGGTGTCTGGGGGCTCGGGGCTGGGATCACAGGGGCTGTGGGGCGGGAATGAGGGGCACCGGCAGGGCTGGGTGTCTGGGGCTCGGGGCTGGGATCACAGGGGCTGTGGGGCGGGAATGAGGGGCACCGGCAGGGCTGGGTGTCTGGGGGCTCGGGGCTGGGATCACAGGGGCTGTGGGGCGGGAATGAGGGGCACCGGCAGGGCTGGGTGTCTGGGGGCTCGGGGCTGGGATCACAGGGGTGTGGGGGGGGGGATGAGGGGCACCGGCAGGGCTGGGTGTCTGGGGGCTCGGGGCTGGGATCACAGGGGTGTGGGGGGAGTGAGGGGCACCGGCAGGGCTGGGTGTCTGGGGGCTCGGGGCTGGGATCACAGGGGTGTGGGGGGGAGTGAGGGGCACCGGAGGGCTGGGTGTCTGGGGGCTCGGGGCTGGGATCACGGGGCTTGGGGCGGGATGAGGGGCACCGGCAGGGCTGGGTGTCTGGGGGCTCGGGGCTGGGATCACAGGGGGCGGGGGGGGGGGATGAGGGGCACCGGCAGGGCTGGGTGTCTGGGGGCTCGGGGCTGGGATCACAGGGGCTGTGGGGGGGGGGGGGGAGTGAGGGGCACCGGAGGGCTGGGTGTTGGGGGCTCGGGGCTGGGATCAAGGGGTGGGGGCGGGGTGAGGGGCACCGGCAGGGTGGGTGTCTGGGGGCTCGGGGCTGGGATCACGGGGCTGGGTCGAGGGAGGGAGGGCCCACCGGCAGGGTTGGGTTTCCCGGGGGCCCGGGGCTGATGGGCTGTGGCCCGGAAGCCGGGGCACCGGAGGCTGGGGTTCTGGGGGCTCGGCTGGTCCCCGGGGCTTGTCCGCGGGGCGGAGTGCAGCCGAGGTCCCCGCGCCGGGCTGGGGGCCTGGGGAGGCTGCCGCGCCGGCGGGAGCCACAGGGCGTGTGGGGGCGGGGGGCAGGACCCCGGGGACCGGGGGGGCCCGGGGCGGGGCCTGGGGTTGGGCTCCCTGGGCTCTCGGGCTGAGGGGCGACAGGGCTGGTTTCACTTGGGCTCGGCGGCGGGATCCCGGGGTTGGCGGATAGCCCCCGGCGGCGGGCCTGGGGCCCTGGACAGGGGATGCTGAGCGGAAGGGCCACGCTGTGGGGCACAGGCAGGGCCGGAGTCTGGGGCTCGGAAGGCTGAGATCCGGGGCAGTGGGGTGGGCCCGCAGGTCTGGCCCCGTGGGGTGCCGAGCGGCCACCCTGCTGGCCAGCGAGAACGAGCTCAGCACTTCCTAGACCAGTTCGCTCATTGTGCTCCCACCCCAGGGAAGGCAGCTCGGAGCACAGCTCCAGGGGAGCCCAGGGCTGGGCTGGGCAGGGGCTGCCAGGTGGGGGACTGAGGGGCACCGGCAGGGCTGGGTGTCTGGGGGCTCGGGGCTGGGATCACAGGGGCTGCAGGTGGGGAGTGAGGAGGCACCGGCGGGGCTGGGATCACAGGGGCTGCAGGTGGGGAGTGAGGGGCACCGGCAGGGCTGGGTGTCTGGGGGCTCAGGGCTGGGATCACAGGGGCTGTGGGGCGGGAGTGAGGGGCACCGGCAGGAGTGGGTGTCTGGGGGCTCGGGGCTGGGATCACAGGGGCTGCAGGGCGGGAATGAGGGGCACCGGCAGGGCTGGGTGTCTGGGGGCTCGGGGCTGGGATCACAGGAGCTGTGGGGCGGGAGTGAGGGGCACCGGCAGGGCTGGGTGTCTGGGGGCTCGGGGCTGGGATCACAGGGGCTGTGGGGCGGGAGTGAGGGGCACCGGCAGGGCTGGGTGTCTGGGGACTCGGGGCTGGGATCACAGGGGATGCGGGGGGGAGGGGGAGTGAGGGGCACCGGCAGGGCTGGGTGTCTGGGGGTTCAGGGCTGGGATCACAGGGGCTATGGGGCGGGAGTGAGGGGCACCGACAGGGCTGGGTGTCTGGGGGTTCAGGGCTGGGATCACAGGGGCTATGGGGCGGGAGTGAGGGGCACCGGCAGGGCTGGGTGTCTGGGGGCTCAGGGCTGGGATCACAGGGGCTATGGGGCGGGAGTGAGGGGCACCGGCAGGGCTGGGTGTCTGGGGGTTCAGGGCTGGGATCACAGGGGCTATGGGGCGGGAGTGAGGGGCACCGGCAGGGCTGGGTGTCTGGGGGTTCAGGGCTGGGATCACAGGGGCTATGGGGCGGGAGTGAGGGGCACCGGCAGGGCTGGGTGTCTGGGGGCTCGGGGCTGGGATCACAGGGGCTGTGGGGCGGGAGTGAGGGGCACCGGCAGGGCTGGGTGTCTGGGGGCTCGGGGCTGGGATCACGGGGCTATGGGGCGGGGAGTGAGGGGCACCGGCAGGGCTGGGTGTCTGGGGGCTCGGGGCTGGGATCACAGGGGCTGTGGGGCGGGAGTGAGGGACACCGGCAGGGCTGGGTGTCTGGGGGCTCGGGGCTGGGATCACAGGGGATGCGGGGGGGGAGTGAGGGGCACCGGCAGGGCTGGGTGTCTGGGGGCTCGGGGCTGGGATCACAGGGGATGCGGGGGGGGGGGGGGAGTGAGGGGCACCGGCAGGGCTGGGTGTCTGGGGGCTCGGGGCTGGGATCACAAGGGCTGTGGGGCGGGAATGAGGGGCACCAGCAGGGCTGGGTGTCTGGGGGCTCGGGGCTGGGATCACACGGGGCGTGTCGGGGCGGGCAGATGAGGGGCACCGGCAGGGCTGGGTGTCTGGGGGCTCGGGGCTGGGATCACAGGGGCTGCGTGGGGCGGGAATGAGGGGCACCGGCAGGGCTGGGTGTCTGGGGGCTCGGGGCTGGGATCACAGGGGATGCGGGGGGGGGGGGGAGGTGACGGGCACCGGCAGGGCTGGGTGTCTGGGGGCTCGGGGCTGGGATCACAGGGGCTGTGGGGCGGGAGTGAGGGGCACCGGCAGGGCTGGGTGTCTGGGGGCTCGGGGCTGGGATCACAGGGGCTGTGGGGCGGGAATGAGGGGCACCGGCAGGGCTGGGTGTCTGGGGGCTCGGGGCTGGGATCACGGGGCTATGGGGCGGGAGTGAGGGGCACCAGCAGGGCTGGGTGTCTGGGGGCTCGGGGCTGGGATCACAGGGGATGCGGGGGGGGGGGGGAGTGAGGGGCACCGGCAGGGCTGGGTGTCTGGGGGCTCGGGGCTGGGATCACAGGGGCTGTGGGGCGGGAATGAGGGGCACCGGCAGGGCTGGGTGTCTGGGGGCTCGGGGCTGGGATCACAGGGGCTGTGGGGCGGGAATGAGGGGCACCGGCAGGGCTGGGTGTCTGGGGGCTCGGGGCTGGGATCACAGGGGATGCGGGGTGGGGGGGGGGGGAGTGAGGGGCACCGGCAGGGCTGGGTGTCTGGGGGCTCAGGGCTGGGATCACAGCGGATGTGGGGGGGGGGGAGTGAGGGGCACCGGCAGGGCTGGGTGTCTGGGGGCTCGGGGCTGGGATCACAGGGGCTGTGGGGCGGGAGGAGTGAGGGGCACCGGAAGGGCTGGGTGTCTGGGGGCTCGGGGCTGGGATCACAGGGGCTGTGGGGCGGGAATGAGGGGCACCGGCAGGGCTGGGTGTCTGGGGGCTCGGGGCTGGGATCACAGGGGCTATGGGGCGGGAATGAGGGGCACCGGCAGGGCTGGGTGTCTGGGGGCTCGGGGCTGGGATCACAGGGGATGCGGGGGGGGGGGGGGAGTGAGGGGCACCGGCAGGGCTGGGTGTCTGGGGGCTCGGGGCTGGGATCACAGGGGATGCGGGGGGGGGTGGGGCGGGAGTGAGGGGCACCGGCAGGGCTGGGTGTCTGGGGGCTCGGGGCTGGGATCACAGGGGCTGTGGGGCGGGGAGTGAGGGGCACCGGCAGGGCTGGGTGTCTGGGGGCTCAGGGGCTGGGATCACAGGGGCTGTGGGGCGGGAATGAGGGGCACCGGCAGGGCTGGGTGTCTGGGGGCTCGGGGCTGGGATCACAGGGGCTGGGTGGGGCGGGGAATGAGGGGCACCGGCAGGGCTGGGTGTCTGGGGGCTCGGGGCTGGGATCACAGGGGCTGTGGGGCGGGGAATGAGGGGCACCGGCAGGGCTGGGTGTCTGGGGGATCGGGGCTGGGATCACAGGGGCTGTGGGGCGGGAATGAGGGGCACCGGCAGGGCTGGGTGTCTGGGGGCTCGGGGCTGGGATCACAGGGGCTGTGGGGCGGGAGTGAGGGGCACCGGCAGGGTGGGTGTCTGGGGGCTCGGGGCTGGGATCACAGGGCTGTGGGGCGGGAATGAGGGGCACCGGCAGGGCTGGGTGTCTGGGGGCTCGGGGCTGGGATCACAGGGGATGTGGGGGGGCGGGGAATGAGGGGCACCGGCAGGGCTGGGTGTCTGGGGGCTCGGGGCTGGGATCACAGGGGCTGTGGGGCGGGAATGAGGGGCACCGGCAGGGCTGGGTGTCTGGGGGCTCGGGGCTGGGATCACAGGGGCTGTGGGGCGGGAGTGAGGGGCACCGGCAGGGCTGGGTGTCTGGGGGCTCGGGGCTGGGATCACAGGGGCTGTGGGGCGGGAATGAGGGGCACCGGCAGGGCTGGGTGTCTGGGGGTTCGGGGCTGGGATCACAGGGGCTGTGGGGCGGGAATGAGGGGCACCGGCAGGGCTGGGTGTCTGGGGGCTCGGGGCTGGGATCACAGGGGCTATGGGGCGGGAATGAGGGGCACCGGCAGGGCTGGGTGTCTGGGGGCTCGGGGCTGGGATCACAGGGGCTGTGGGGCGGGGGAGTGAGGGGCACCGGCAGGGCTGGGTGTCTGGGGGCTCGGGGCTGGGATCACAGGGGCTGTGGGGCGGGAATGAGGGGCACCGGCAGGGCTGGGTGTCTGGGGGCTCGGGGCTGGGATCACAGGGGATGTGGGGGGGGGGGGGAGTGAGGGGCACCGGCAGGGCTGGGTGTCTGGGGGCTCGGGGCTGGGATCACAGGGGATGGGGGGGGGGGAGTGAGGGGCACCGGCAGGGCTGGGTGTCTGGGGGCTCGGGGCTGGGATCACAGGGAGCTGCAGACGTTTCCAAACGAGGGAACAGGGAGGCTGCATCCCCTCCAACCCCGCCCCAGCAAAGGCAGTTTGGGGAATTTCCCCCCGGCCACGAGCAGCCCTGGTGGCCTGATGGAGCTGTCCCCGCGCCCGTGTCCCACAGCCCCCCGCCCCCCCGCGTTCGCTCACCGGAGCAGCTCCAGCAGCCGGCCCTTCATGTCCCGGACGAGCTCCTGCTGCTCCGCCAGCTGCCCTCGGTGGCTCTTGTCCCGCTCCTCCGCTTCCCGCTGCGCCCGCTGCAGTGCCAGCCCGAGCCGCTCCCCGTCCTGCCGGGCCCTGGGGAAGAGAAGGCCTGAGGGCCAAGGCCTGGCCAGCGTCTCGCCGGCGGGAGGCCGCACAGGGCTGTGTGGGAGGCCGGCTGGGGCAGGCGATACCCCCGGCATGGAAGCCGGGGGGAGCCCCGGGGGACAGGGAGCCGTGGGGTTGGTGCTCCCTGTGGCTCCTCGAGGCCTGAGGGGCTGACACGTGGCTCGGTTTTCACTCTGGGTCTCGGCCAGGCCAGGAGACTCCCTGGGGATCTGGCAGGATCACGCCCTCCGAGCGGCAGGGCCTGGGCGCCCTGAGCAGCAGAGGGCGAGAGCGTTAGGACCAGTCTGAGTTTCGGGTCACACGGGCCACCAGGGGGAAACTCTGGACTTGCCCCCCCCCCCCCCGGACCAGGCTCCAGACCCCAGGGCCAGCCCCCCAATGGGTGGGAAGCCACGGGCAGGCTGTGGCTTGCCATCCGCCCCCCAGCATCCCTGGCTCTCCCCAGACGCCCTGCCTCGCAGAAACGGGAGGCGCCAATGCGCCCGGGCTCGCTGCTAAGGAAGGACAAAGGGGATCCTTGGGGGGCACCAGGCGCCTCCGTCCTGCTCTGCAGTTCTCCGGAGAGCCCCGTGTCCGGTCCTCCTGGCCCACACGCCCTGTACAGCTCCGCTGTCGGAGGCTGCACATCCTCCCATTGGCCGCTGTGTGGGGGAGTCGGCTCTCGGGCTCTCGTCTGATTGGCTGCCGTGTCGGTGAGCTTGTAGCAAGGGGTACACGTGACCCCTGGCTGTCAGCATTTCTAAGGTACCCATCACCACAGTATCTGGCCTGCAGCGACCCCACCTGATTTACTATCCTGGCTCTTTGCCAGCTTCTCGCTGGACCCCATTCTGCCCCTCTGCCCCCCCAGTGCCACTGGGTTCAGTGGTACCTTGCCTCTTTCCCTGCTGGGTAAGCGAGGTCAAAATCAGCCCCTGGCTGGGACAGCAGCTGGGTTCTGTGGGGGATGCCAAGGCATGGGTGCCCCCACACCACGTGACACAGGGCACACAGGGCACGGCTGGGCTCAGTGACTCTCCTACCTGCCCAGCTGCTCCTCCAGGTGCTTTGCTGTCTCTTCCTTGGCCTTTAGCAGCTGCGCTTTCTGCTGGACTTCCCCCAGTGCCTTCTCCAGACTGGCGGTCAGCTGCTAGCATGGGAAAGCACTAATGTGAGGCTAGGCCTGGGCTCCCCAGCAGGACTACATCTCCCATGATGCACCGCAGTGCACAGTCAACCTGTGGAACTCCTTGCCAGAGGATGTTGTGAAGATCAGGACTTTAACAGGGTTCAAAAAAGAGCCAGATAAATTCATGGAGGTGAGGTCCATCGATGGCTATTAGCCAGGATGGGTAGGAATGGTGTCCCTAGCCTCTGTTTCTCTGGAGGTGAGTGACAGGGGAGGGATCACGTGAGGATTACCTGTTGTGTTCCCTCCCTCTGGGGCACCCGGCATTGGCCACTGTGGGTAGACAGGACACAGGGCTGGATGGACCTTTGGTCTGACCCAGTCTGGCCGTTCTTATGCACCACAACCATGTGACAGCGCCCCCCCCTTCCCCCCAGAAGGGAGTTCCTGGGGCATTATGTGAGATGTAGTCAGACAAGAGAGCCCAGGGCAGCCATACACATGAAAGGCCAAATGAGTCACTTGAACTACAATGCCCATCATGCACTGCAGTACAGCCCTATCATGGCCCGGTGGGGGGGGGACAATGGTGCACCATGGGAGATGTAGTCTGACTAGGGAGTCTAGGCTATAGAGGTGAGTGGCTGAATGAGGCTTCCTCACTACAATACCCATGATGCACTGCAACCACTTGGCTGAATAGAAATATTTTGTGGTTTGATTTTTTTTTGCTGAAAACTCAGTATTTCCCATGGAGACCTCCTCCACACACACACATTTTCCCTGCCCCATTGTGCTCCAGCCCCATGGACCTCCCTTTGAACGGCCAGTCCCTACCTTCACCGTCTTCTCATCACCCTTCCTTGGTTTCCGCTCTGGGCTGGCCTTTTTCCGCGGGGCCACTGCTCCCGGGGCCTCTGTCTGCAGCCCAGCTCCTCCAGCCACCTTCTCCTCCACTGCCCCGCTTCCTGTGGCCAGCCACACGGGCTCCTCCTCCCCGGTGTGCGGCTGGCATCCTCCCCCCACCCGCTTCAGCTCCGCGGCGGCTCTGCCCTTCTCCAGGTCCAGCTCCTGCACCTGGCGCCGGAGCGCCAGGATCAGCCCGTCACTTTCCTCCTTCTGCCGTGCCAACGCGTCCCGTTCCCCCTGGGCCGTGGCCAGCGCTTCCTGTAGCCAGGTTTCCTCCTGCTGGCTCCGGGCCCTCAGCTCCTCCAGCTCGGCCCGGAGCCGCGCCACCTCCTGGCTCTCCCCGGCTGTTGCTGTGGCTTGCGCTTGCCCGACCAGGACCTCTCTCTCCATGCGCATTTGCTCCTCGCCCTCCGCCAGCTGTCCTCGCAGTTCAGCTACCGCCCTCTCGCGCCCAGCGTGCTCAGTGCCTCGTGCCTCCTGCTGGGCCTTCTCGCTCGCTCGGCCCGCAGCCGCCTCCGCCAGCTGGCTGGCCAAGGCGGCGCTTCCCGACAGGGCGTCCCGCAGCTTGGCCGACTGCCCCTCCAGCTCCCCCTGCAGACCCCGCACCTCTGCCTCCTTGTGCGCCAGGGCCCTCTCCGCGTGCTCCAGAGCCGCCTGGAGGTGGTTGATTTGCTCCTGCTGCCTGGCCAGCTCTTTCTGGAGCTCCTTGGTCTCCAGCCGGGCAGCCGCCAGGCTCTGCCCCTGAGACACGGCAGACTCCAGCAGGGCCTCTCGCTCCTTCTCCAGCTCCCTTCTCTCCAACAGGCCCCGCTCCAGCTTCTCCCTCAGCCCCATGGCCTGCAGCTCGGCCTGCTGGAGCCCGCTCTCCAGCGTGGCCCTCTGGGCCGTCTCCTCCTCTGGGCTGAGTGGGGGGCAGCTGCTGGGCTCTCCCTGCTGCGTCTGGCTGAGCTGGCTCTGCAAAGCCGCCAGCTGGGCTTCCTTCTCCTCCAGCCGCTCCTCGCTCACCCGCAGCTTCTCCTGGAGCCGCTGGCTCTGCAACAGCAGCTGCTCCTGCCTCAGTTCCTGGGCTTCTGCTTCCGCCAGGTGCCTCCTCCTCTCGGCCTCCAGCGCCCTGAGCCGCCGCTCGGCCTCCTCCAGGGCCTGGGCAGAGGCCTGAGCCGCCTGGTGCTGGGAGGCTGCGGCGGCCGCCTCTCGCTCGGCGTCACGCGGTGCCTGGGAAAGCTGCTCCTGTTGGCACCTCTCCCCCTCCGCCAGCCTGGCCTCCAGCTCCGCCGGCTCCTGCGCCCGGCCTGCCTCTAGGGACGTCGTCTCCTCCTCCCTCCGGGCCAGCTGCTGCCTCGGGGCGCTCCGCAGCGGCTCCACCTCCTCCAGGCGGTCGCCCCGGGAGTCCTGCAGCTCCCGGAGCCGTCTGGCTGGCTCCGGCGCCTGGCTGCAGTGCGGGGTGGCCTCCTGCCGCAGCCTCTCTCGCTCCTCGCCGTGGCACTGCTGCTGCTGAGCCAAGTGGGACTCTAGGTCCTGGGCAGCTGCCAGGCTGCATTGTAGCTCCCTGCCCAGCGCCTCCACCTGCAGCTGCAGCTGGGCATTAGCCCTCCGGAGCTCAGCCTCCAGCATCCCATCTCCAGCCACTGCCCAGCCCTGTGGCTGCCGGTGGTCCAAAGCGGCCACCGGTGGCTCTTCCAGGGTGGGCTGGAGCTGCCCGTCAGCATGAAGCCCTGGGGATCGGCCGCCCAGCTCCTCCTGGGGTCCTCTCCTGGCTCCGGCGTGCATCCCACAGTCTCCGGCTGGGCTGCCCACCTGCAGCAGAGGGAGAAGAGAGCGGAGAGAGAGCCAGGCCCGGCCCGGAGCCAAGACGCATGAGGAGACATGGGTCTGGGCCCCATTTGTGGCTAGGAGGAAAATGGACGGGGTCTCTTCGCTCCGGTGGCAGGGCCCGGGGCGCTGGAGCTGGAGGGCCCAGGTTCGGTCCCCCTGGCAACCCAGCGCCGGAGCACTCGGATGACCCCTCCCCATCAGACCCGGGGGAGGTGCAGCCGCTCTGAGCTGAGGCACCGTTTGTGCCATAAGGATGCCCGAGCTCTTGCCCGACCCTTCCTCCTCCCTAATCGCTTCCGATGGGGAAACTGAGGCCCGGGAGACAATTTGCGCGGGGTGTCAGCGGCAGAGCTAGGAACCCACGGTTCCTGCCTCCCTGCCTGGCATTTGCATTTCATCCCCCAGCCTGCCTGGGGCCGCATGCCGGGCTCCCGCCCCCGCCGGGCAGCTCAGGTGCGCCACGCCCGCAGAGCGGCAGCAGCAAGGCACCACCGCTCGGAGCAGGGGGTGGGGGGCCAGCAGGCCTGGTCTGAGCTGCCAGAGAGCTGGGGGGCCCGGCCAGCAGGCAAGGCACCGCCCGCACTGGGGGTGTTATGGAAATGCTGCGCCAACAATGAACGATGCAGCGTGTTCGCCAGGCAAACCACCTACCGGCCAGGCCGTCCCCTCCTGGCTGCCCACGGGGCTGTGGCTGGCAGATCTCGATAGCGTCCTGCAGGAAACAAACACGCCGGGTAACAGCCTGGCAGGGGCTCCCCGCACCTCCCAGCTGCCCCCGCGGGTCCGACCTCCCCCGACACCGCAGCCTGAAAGGGAGCGAGCAAAGCCCGAGTCCTGCCCTAGGGAGTGGCCCACGCCCGGCCTGCGCCGCAGGGGGACGCTGACAGCGGGAGAGCCCAGGAGAGGTGACGCTGCAGCTGGACATTTTCCCCCAGCAGCCCGCCAGATAAAGCTGCCCTGGTCCCCCCCATCTTATTGGGGTGAAATTCCTGCCTGAGGCCCCCCGCCCCCTTTCCTTGTCATCTGCGACAGGGCGCATAATGAAGCGGGGCATTGTCTCAGCGTGTTGCATGGGCTGTGCCTCAGTTTCCCTGTGTGCTGCCCGTGTAACCAGGAGAGGACTTTGCTGTTGCCAAGGGCCTGGTGTGGCCCTGCCTAGCAGCTAGGGCCTGCCTGGCAATGGGGGGCCCAAGTGACTGGTGACCTGGTGACTATGGGTTCTGGCCAGGGGAGGACGAAGGGGAGAGAGGGGACCCTGTGACCCGGCCAGTGAGCAGGGGAAGGATGGAGGGATGGCCGGGTGGGCGGGCGTCTGCTGACCTGGACAGCAGACAAGCGGGTGCCAGGCCTGAGGGGCCTGAGAAGAGCCTTGGTTGGGTTCAGACATCCATTAGACCCTCTGTCTGACAGGGGCGGGGGGGGGGCAGAGTGAGGGGACTCCCTGAGAACCCCCACCCCACTGCAGAGACATCCAGAGGTGCAATTCTCCCCAGGGTGCCTAGGCTGCGAAGGATTAACCCTTTCCTCCCCTCTGCCTCTTTCAGTGTGCTGGAATCAAGCCACAGCTGCCAGGGATAGACTCATAGAGTCCTAGGGCTGGCAGAGAGCTCAGGAGTCATTGAGTCCAGCCCCCTGCCCAAAGCAGGACCAGCCCCAACTCAATTAGCCCAGCCAGGGCTTGGGCAAGCCAGGACTTAAACACCTCTAGGGATGGAGATTCCACCCCTCCCTAGGGAACCCAGCCCAGCGCTTCCCCACCCGCCTAGGGAAATAGTTTTTCCTAATGTCCAACCTAGCCCTCCCCCCCTGCGACTTGAGACCATTGCTCCTCGTTCTGCCACCTGCCCCCACTGAGACCAGCCTCTCTCCAGCCTCTCTGGAGGAGCAGGCAAAAGACCGAACCGGTTCCAGCCTGGTCTGGATCTGGGTGCAGAGGGGCTGGTGTGATGAGACCACGAGAACAGCTGGACCGGGGCAGATGTAGCCTGGTAGCCAGCCTGACTGGGGCCTACCCTGGCATGCAGCCATTTGGGGGAGCGGGGAGAGACAGGCCTGGGCTGGCAGGGGCTGTAGGGCGGGTGAAGGGCACTGGTGTGGCTGAGAGAAGCCCAGGGCTGGGCTGGCAGGGGCTGCGGGGCACGAGTGAGGGGCACTGGCAGGGTTGGGGGCGAGCCCAGGGCTGGGCTGCCAGGGGCTGCAGGGCGGATGAAGGGCACAGTAGAGCTGGGTGTGGGAAGTTTCTCTAGTGTGTGTCTGTTTTGCACCCCGTGCTGTGTTGGTGCCCTGCTCCCAGCCCCAAATTGCCCCGCCCCGCCCCCCCACTCACTCAGAGGCCATGGGCCAGGCGGCGTCCAGGTCGGCTCTCCGCAGGGCCAGGTGGAAGGCGATGCCGTCCAGCTCGTACAGGCAGCCCATGACGTCGGCTCGCAGGTGCGGGTGCAGGAAGGGGCTCCGGGCGTAGTACCACTCGCTGCAGCAACACACCAGAGGGGCCCTAGGATTACCAGCCAGCCCCCTGCACAGCCTGGGCGCCCAGCTAACTAGCAAGCCACTGGTCCGTGGGGGCGCCTGGGTGGGCAGAATGCGGCGCCCACTGCGCTTTGTGGCACCCCCTCTTCCGGGAGGCGGGGGGTTCAGGATCTGCCCTCTTGCAGGAAACTCACACGGGGAGGGGGGGTTAAAGCTGCTCTGCTGACACCCCCCTTTGCACACTGCCTTCGACCCTTCCTCCTCCCTAATCGCTTCCGATGGGGAAACTGAGGCCCGGGGGACAATTCTCACAGGGTGTCAGTGGCAGAGCTAGGAACCCACGGCTCCTGCATCCTTGCCTGGCATTTGCATTGCTCTCTCCTAGGCAAAGTGGCTGCTGGCTCGCAGGCCGAGCCGTGAATCCCCCGCCTCCGGCCACACTGAGCTGTGGAGCCGCGCTCAAACCAGCCCCCGCGCCGGCTGACGGTTGGCCCTGACACTGCAGGCTGTGGGCCAGGCGGGGAGGGTCGCTCCTGGCACAGTGTAGACGCACCCTGGCCCCCTCCGCACTGGGCCCCTCACCTGGTTGTCTGGGGGTCCAGGAAACAGAGTTGCAGGGACTCGGCCAGCTGCCGGTGCACCAGGCAGTAGCGCAGGAAGGCGCGGCCCTTCCCCACGGGGGTCCGGAGCTGTGGGCACAGGGGAGGGGTCAGAGACATTAGCCTCAGGAGGGTGGGTCAGCCCCTGCTCTGTGCCCCGCTCCCGCCCGTCCGTCCAGCCACCGCGTTCCCCAGCCTGGCACGCCAAAGCCCCGGCTCACAGGGACGGGGAGAGAAGGTTCCTGGAAGGGCAGGTTGGGCTGAGATCTAGGCCGGCAGCGCGGTTCAGTGTTCTCCTGGCGTAGGCTGGGGGGGCCCGGCAGAGCTGGGGGTGCGGCAGCGTGAGAAGCCCAGGGGCGGGAGGGAGGGGCAGTGGCAGGGCTGTGGGGGGGGGGGGGGCAGGGCTGTGCTGGCAGGGGCTGTGGGTCAGGAATGTGGGGCACCGGCAGGGCTGGGCTGGTGGGGGCTGCAGATTGGGAGTGAGGGGCACTGGCAGCGCTGGGGGCAGTGCTGGGCCGGCAGGGGCTGTGGGTTGGGAGTGAGGGGCACTGGCCGAGTGGCAGGGCTAGCCCCAGCAGGCCAGGAAGGAAGCGCGACGTCCCTAGCGCCCAGCGCAAGGCCACAGACTGGCCCATGTGCCGAGACACCCCCCCAGGAGACCCAGCTGCTCCAGGTCCCCGTGCCCACCTCACCTTCTCCAGGGAGCTGACGAATCGCACGCCTTCATGGCCCTGGCGCTGGCTCGCCAGGCCCTGGCACAGGAAGTCCCAGTAGTCCCGGCGCTGCCCAAAGAAACTCCTCTTCTCCTTCAGGTCAAACTGAGTGGGGCGAGCAGAGGCAGCCGTGAGCACCAGGCCTTGGGCCGGCCCGGGCAGGGCGGGCAATCGGCAGGCAGGGGCTTTCCTCTGTTGCAGTTGCTTAGGCCCGTGGCCAGGAGGCTTGGGGTTCGCCTGGGGTTCCCCCTGCACATCCGGGGCCGCTGCTGCCCACATGCCTCGCTGGCTGTGCCCCTGCCCCCGGGAGGCCATTGTCGGAGCCTCCGAATGGCCAGACAGGGTCAGAGCAAAGGCCCGTCCAGCCCAGTGTCCTGTCTGCAGCCAGCACCAGGCGCCCCAGAGGGGCTGAACAGACCAGGTGATCACTCAGTGGTCCCTGGGGAGCCCCTGGCCTGCTCTGTGCCTCCGTTTCCCTGTCTGCAGCATGGGGGTCCTGAAACGGGCCTGCCTCTGGTGATCAAAGCCCCCCGTGTCATTACATGGGAGGATGTCCCCCCATACACCCAGCTGTGGCTAGCGGCCAGCCTGAAGCCTAGCCGGTAGCCTGCCTCCCCCACAGAAAATCCCAGCCCTCGCTGCCCTAGCAGGGTGAGGGTGTGGGGGGCACATTCCAGGCATGTCGGTCATAGAATCAGAGAATCCTAGAACTGGCAGGGATGCAGTCCCCTGCCCTCATGGCAGGACCAAGCACTGTCTAGACCAGCGGTTTCCAAACTTTTTGGCATCACACCCCCTTTTTGATTTTTGAGAAACCCTCCCCCCCAATAGCAGCAAAACTTGTTGAGCAAAAAAAAGAAAAAGTTGCCTTTTTAAGATTGGAGCAGGCATTGCCCTTTTAAGGTGGCCATTTTGAAGTGTGCCTGGGATGCCTCGCGCCCCCCCTGGATTTTCTTCACGCTCCCCCGGGGGGGCGCACCCCCCCCCCAGTTTGGGAACCCATGGTCTAGATCATCCCTGACAAGTGTCTGTCCAACCTGCTCTTAAATACCATGTTTGCTTTTTTTGTAACAGTGTCACACTGGTGACTCATATTGAGCTTGTGGTCCACTCTGACCCCTAGGTCCCTTTCTGCCGTACTCCTCCCTAGAGGTCACTTCCCGTTCTGTACACGTGAATCCTGGGGATTACAGTGGATGAGAAGCTAGAGATGAGTCAACAGGGCGCCCTTGTAGCCAAGAAGGCGAATGGCATATTGGGTTGCATTAGGAGGGTCATTGCCAGCAGACCCAGAGAAGTGATTATTCCCCTTTATTCGGCTCTGGTGAGGCCACATCTGGAGTGTTGTGTCCAGTTCTGGGCCTCCCATGACAGAAAGGATGTGGATGCATCGGAGAGGGTCCAGCGGAGGGCAACCAAAATGAGTAGGGGGCTGGAGCACATGATCTACGAGGAGAGGCTGAGGGATTTGGGCTTATTTAGTCTGCAGAAGAGAAGAGAGAGGGGGGATTTGATTGCAGCCTTCAACTCCCTGAAGGGAGGTTCCAAAGAGGATGGAGAGAGGCTGTTCTCAGTAGTGAGGGATGGCAGAACAGGGAGCAATGGGCTCAAGTTGCAGTGGGGAAGGTCTAGGTTGGATAACAGGACAAACTATTTCACTAGGCAGGTGGGGAAGCGCTGGGCTGGGTTTCCTAGGTGTTTAAATCCCGGCTTGACCAAGCCCTGGCTGGGATGATTGAGTTGGGGTTGGTCCAGGGGGCTGGACTCGATGACTCCTGAGGTCTCTGCCAGTCCTAGGGTTCTATGATTGTTCCTCCCTAAGTGGAGCACTTTGCATTTGTCCTCATTAAACTTCATCCTATTTACCTCAGACCACTTCTCCTGTGTGTCCAGATCATTTTGAATTATGACCAGGGCTTGACAAGCGGCGGTGAGCCCCGCTCGCCAGTTGTGCGGTTTGGCGTGCTGCGGCGCCGTGCCGGGCTAAAATCTACTCATCACGGGCGAGCAGATTGCCCTAATTGTTGAGCCCTGATTATGACCCTATCTCCCAAAGCACTCACAACCCCTCTCAGCTTGGGATCAGCTGCAAACTTCCTAAGCGTCCTCTCTATGCCAATAGCTAAATCATTGATGAAGATGTTGAACAGATCCGGTCCCAAAACAGACCCCTGCAGAAACCCACTCGTTGTGCCCTCCCAGCAGGATTGTGAACTGTTAATAACTACTCTCTGAGAATGGTTATCCAGCCAGTTAGGCATCCACCTTATAGTAGCCCTATCTAGGTTGTATTTCCCTAGTTTACTGATAAGAAGATCCTGCGAGACCTAGACTTTAGTAAGTCTTACTAAAGTCTAGGTATCCCTTGTCCGCTGCTTCTCCCTTAGCCACAAGGCTTGTTATCCTAGCAAAGAAAGCTATCCGATTGGTTTGACGTGATTTGTTCTTTACAAACCCATGCTGGCTGTTCCCTATCACCTTATTAGCTTCCAGATGTTTGCAGATTAATTCCTTAATTACCTGCTCCATTATCTTCCCTGGCACAGAAGTTAAACTGACTGGTCTGTATTTTCCTGGGTTGTTCTTATTTCCCTTTTTATAGCTGGGCATTAGATTTGCCCTTTTCCAGTCTTCTGGAATCTCTCCCATCTTCCATGATAGGATACCTCCTCTAGCAGCTCCTTGAGTATTCTAGGATGCATTTAATCAGGCCCTGGTAACTTGCAGATATCTAACTTGTCTAAGCAACTTTTTAACTTCTTGTTTTCCTATTTTAACTTCTGAATCTACCCTATTCCCACTAACATTCACTATGTTAGGCCTCCCTTCGTCATCAGACTTCTCGGTGAAAACTACAAAGAAGTCATGAAGCACCTCTGCCATTTCCAAGTTTCCTGTTATTGTTTCTCCCTCCTCACTGAGCAATGGGCCGACCCTGTCCTTGGTCTTCCTCTTGCTTCCAATATACTTGTAGAATGTCTTCTTGTTACCCTGTATGTCTGTAGCTAGACTGAGCTCCTTTTGTGCCTTTGCCTTTCTAATCTTGCCCCTGCACACCTCTGTTGTTTGCCTATATTCCTCCTTTGCCATTTGTGCTAGTTTCCACTTTTCATACGACTCCTTTTTGATTTTTGGATCCTGTAAGATCTATCGGGCAGTTCTCGGCCCGGCCACTCTGGAGTGGAATGGCTCCACACTCCACATGCTGGGGGTCTTGGTGCAGGGGTTTCCAAAGCCTGCTCCTGGGAGAGCCGAGGCCGCGGGGAGGGGAGGGGCTGGGCCCATGGGCAGAGCCTGGGGCGGCTCGTTTGACTGGGGCGCCGGGGGTGCCGGCCTAAGTACCTGCAGCAGGAACTCCAGCTGGGCACAGAGCCTGTGCAACTCCCGGCTGCCGTCGGTGACTGGCAAGCTCCGCTCCTTGTAGCTCTGCCTAAGCTCTCGCACGGTGCCTGGAAGGAAGAGGGGAGCCGTGAGCAGGCAACGCCCAGGGCAGCCAGGCAGCCTGTGGGGGCCCGAACCTACCCTTGCTGCTGGGCAGGGCGCCTGTCTGTGGCTGAGGCTGTGGCCGCGTGGGAACGTTGGACTGTCTGTGCCCCCAGAGCCTAGAGGAGAGAAAGGGGCGAACCCAGCCGCCAGGCCCGGGGGAGCAGCCACGGCCCAGCGGAAGGGAGAGGGGCCGGGGAGCAGACAAGGGAGAAGCTTGCAGACAAAGGTGGGGGAAGGAAGTGGGGAGCAGTCCGGCAGTCCCCCAGCCACCCCGGCTCCCTACCCGCCCAGTGACCTGGCCCCGGGCAGCCACCTCCTGCTAGTTCCCATCTGTACCCCCCCCCCCCACACACACACACCCCGCATGCTGGCCTGACTCACCTCCCAGCACCCGCAGGGCTGGCAGGAGTCTGACGCTGGGACGGGCTGGCAAACCCGCTTGAGAGGGGGCCCCCGGGCTCAGTGATGGAGTGTCCCAGAGAAGGGTCGGGGGGGGGGGGGACGGCTCCTCTGTCCGGCAGGGACAGGCTTGCCCACGGCTGGGGCTGGGCGCTGCAGCGGGGCCTGTCCGGTGGGGCAGGAAAGCGACGGCCCCGGGAGAGTGGTGAGCCGGAGGAGGGTCACAGGGTGCGGTGGGAATTCGGAGCCCAGGCCTGGCTGTGTCCCCTGCGGAGCAGCTCTGCCCAACAGGCCTGGCCTGTGCCCCGTGGCATCCCTCTGACTCACTCCTGGCCAGCCCCTGACTCACTCCTGGCCAGCCCCTGAGTCACCCCCCAGCTGCCCCGGTTCCCTACCCGCCCAGTGACCCGAGCCGGGCCAGCCACCCCCTGCTAGTTCCCATCTGTACCCTCCCACCCCCCGCATGCTGGCCTGCCCCCCTCCCAGCTGCCAGATCCCAGAGCCCCCCCCCCCCACACACATTCCCGTTGGCTCCTGGCAGGGGATACTCAGGGGTTCAGGTGTTCCCCTGCCCCAGCGACTCTGCCAGGCAGAGAAGCTCTCTGGGCTGAGCCAGCATGTGCCAGGAGCCCTGGCAGCCACTGCCCGGGGCCCTGTCCTGGTGCCAGCGTGGCACCCGCCGGGTGTGTCCCAGTCCCTCCCATGTGGGGGGGGGGGGATCGTGGTCACACTTACTCCTTAAGTCCTGAATCACGCGGAGCAGTTCTCCGGCGCCCGCCATGGCGCCCGCCCTGCTGGCCTGCAACGGGACAAGCTGGGGTTAAGGGGGCGGCGAGCACCGGTGCTGTGGGTCTGTCTCGGCCCTTGTCCGCAGGAGGGTCTGTCTCGGGCCCTGCGCTGCCCCTAGGAGGGCTGTGCAGTGGTGCAGCAAGGCCCAGGGGGTGGCGAGGGGCTGGTGGGTGTGCTGCGGGGTGGGGGATATTCCGGCAGTGCCGGGGTGTGACGAGGGGCTGGCGGGGTGTGCCGTGGGGTGGGGAATATTCCGGCAGTGCCGGGGGGTAGTGAGGGGCTGTCGGGGTGTGCCGCGGGGTGGGGGTACACTGGCAGCATGATGGGGGGCCGAGGGGATGACGTCAGGGTGGCACCCCAGACTGTGATGCCCTGCCCAGCTGCGATGGCCCCATGGCCCCGTGCAGGGCCATGATGGTGTCACATCACTGGGCATCGGCAGGTGGGGGGGCTACAGGCAAAAGGTGAACCCCAGTCACTCCCTCTCCCCTTGTTCCCCCTCAGTCACCCGCTGCTCCAACCAGGTGGTCTCCGAGTGACCACCCAGCCCTCCGAGGCCCTGGGCACAGGCTGGGTGCGGGAGAGTCCTTCCCACGCCCGACCCAGAGGGCGTCTGGACGTGGCACCTCCCAGCCATGCGGCGGGCTGAGCTGGCATGACCCCCACCCTGCCCAACCCCTCAGCGAGCTGCACCCACCAGCCAACAACCCCGGGGAGCTGAGTGGCAGGGGACCCCTTTCTCCAGCAGCCCCCCATCGGCTAGCACTGCGGGAGCAGCTCCATTAGCTGGGAGCAGTAGTGGGCCCTTATCCTGTGGTGACCAGCCCCTCCCTGCCAGCCCACCCCTGAGCTGCCTCCCACCAGCAGACCCTGCACCCCAGAGAGTCCTGCCCCCCAGGCGAGGCTGCCCCCCACCTCACGTCACCCCGATGCCTGGCTCTGCCCCTCCCACCTGCTGGAAAGCCCCCATGCCTCGCTGAGCAAAGGTGACTAATATGACCCAGGGGCGGGGAAATGCTTTGAAGTGCAGCCAGCCGTGGGGAGGGGGAAAGGCTGCAGTGCCCTGGGGGAGGGGGTTGAGCCAGCCCGGTGGGTCACCCCAGGGCAGGACACCCCGGCACGACTGCTGGCACCCCAGGGCTGCGGGGGGCTCCTGGCACTCCTCAGAAGCTGGCCTGGGAGGCCCAGATGGAGCCGGGCATTCAGCACCCAGGGAAAAGCCGGGGGACCCAGGAGAGCAGCACGAAGGCCGGCCGGGCCCTTTTGGAGGGCGCCCTGCGGGCGGCGAGAGACATGTCCTGGCTGATTTCTCCCCCACAGACTTAGCAGGCCCTGGTGACCCCATGGGCGGGGCTGGGGGCTGGTACCACCCCAAGGTTGTGCTCCAACCTGCTCTGTCAGCGTCCTCACCCTGGGGGGAGCTGTCTGTGTTGGAGGGGGGAACTGGCTGTGCTGGGAGGAGCTGGCTGTGCCCGGCTGGGGGGAGCTGTCTGTGCTGGGGGGAGCTGTCTGTGCTGGGGGAGGGGGAGCTGTCTGTGCTGAGGGGGGAGCTGTCTGTGCCTGGAGGTGGGAGCTGTCTGTGCTGGGGGGGGGAGCTGTCTGTGCCTGGAGGTGGGAGCTGTCTGTGCTGGGGGGGGGGAGCTGTCTGTGCCTGGAGGTGGGAGCTGTCTGTGCTGGGGGGGGGAGCTGTCTGTGCCTGGAGGTGGGAGCTGTCTGTGCTGGGGGTGGGGAGCTGTCTGTGCTGGGGGGGGGAGCTGTCTGTGCCTGGAGGTGGGAGCTGTCTGTGCTGGGGGTGGGGAGCTGTCTGTGCTGGGGGGGGAGCTGTCTGTGCTGGGGGTGGGGAGCTGTCTGTGCCTGGAGGTGGGAGCTGTCTGTGCTGGGGGGGGAGCTGTCTGTGCTGAGGGGGGAGCTGTCTCTGCTGAGGGGAGTTGTCTGTGCCTGGAGGTGGGAGCTGTCTGTGCTGAGGGGGGAGCTGTCTGTGCTGAGGGGAGTTGTCTGTGCCTGGAGGGGGGAGCTGTCTGTGCTGGAGGGGGGAGCTGTCTGTGCTGAGGGGGGAGCTGTCTCTGCTGAGGGGAGTTGTCTGTGCCTGGAGGTGGGAGCTGTCTGTGCTGAGGGGGGAGCTGTCTGTGCTGAGGGGGGAGCTGTCTGTGCTGAGGGGGGAGCTGTCTCTGCTGAGGGGAGTTGTCTGTGCCTGGAGGTGGGAGCTGTCTGTGCTGAGGGGGGAGCTGTCTGTGCTGAGGGGAGTTGTCTGTGCCTGGAGGGGGGAGCTGTCTGTGCTGGAGGGGGGAGCTGTCTGTGCTGAGGGGGGAGCTGTCTCTGCTGAGGGGAGTTGTCTGTGCCTGGAGGTGGGAGCTGTCTGTGCTGAGGGGGGAGCTGTCTGTGCTGAGGGGAGTTGTCTGTGCCTGGAGGTGGGAGCTGTCTGTGCTGGGGGGGGAGCTGTCTGTGCCTGGAGGGGGGAGCTGTCTGTGCTGGGGGGGAGCTGTCTGTGCCTGGAGGGGGGAGCTGTCTGTGCTGAGGGGGGAGCTGGCTGTGCTGGGGGAGGGGAGCTGTCTGTATCCCGGGGGGCTTCCAGGTTGTCCCGCAGTGAGACTCCCCTCCCCCCTGCATGCAAGCCCGGCCAGGAACCCCGGGCTGAGCTCAGCTGGTCCCCTGCGGACAGCAGCGCTGGCTCTGTTCCCATGGAGGGGTCAGGCCCCCAGGGCTCAGAGGCAGGGCAGCCTGGGCTAGTGGTTAACTCCGCGGCCCAGGGCCCGTCCTGTCTGCATCCCTGGCTCCGAAAGCCGGGGGCTGACGCTCACCTGCCGGGGGATCTGTGCGGGGAGGCCAGGCGCGGTGCTGCTGGGTCGGCTCATGGTTCCCGGGCGCAGGGCCTGCTCAGGGCTCCGTGCCACGCGTGGGCTGCTTCTCCTTTCATGTGGGAGTCGCCGCTTCCCAAGGAGGAAGTGCGGGGCGTGAGCTGTGCACGGCAAACAGGAACCCCCGCGGCCCCATCCCAGCAGGAGCCTAGCAGCCAGGCCCAAAATATCTGCAGGGGGAAATGAAACAGAGTGGGGGGAGGTGGGAAGGAGCCGGCTCTGGTTGGCCAGCTGGGGGGGATGGGGCTCATGGGACAGGGGGGCATGGATGCTGGATGGGGCATGGTCGGTCCCAGCCACACGGAGGCAGAGTCTCCCCCCGTCCAGGCGGTACCACATCTGGGTCCATCCGTAGGGGCCCCTCTCAGCCGTGGCATGTGTCCTGCCCTGCCCAGGGCAGCTCTGGCCAGATGCCACTGCAGGACGGGAGGCCTCACAGAGGGGCGCCCTCAGAAAGCCCCTTGGGGCTGCAGGCATTCTGCAACCCCCACCCCACCAGCCCCTCTGCTCCGGCGTCGGGTCACTGAGAGAGGCCAGCGCTGGGTGCTACCAGGGCAGCCAACCCCACACTCAGCCTTCTGCCCAGAGGCTGATTCCTTCCTGACCCCAGCTGGTGCTTAGCTCCTGCCCTGATGCCTGTGGGTGGACGAGCCTTCTCCCTGCAGCCGAGCAGCGCCCCTGGCTGGGCTGTGGCCTGCCACCGGCCTCCTCCTCCCGCAAGGCAGACATGGGCGCGCTGGGCCCGCACAGCCCGGCCCTACTCCAGGCTCGGGGGCACAGGGGCAGCTGCTGGGGGGCTGGTGTCTCTGAGCTCAGTGCTGGCCCATGGGGATGCCCAGCCTGGGGCGGCCCTTCGGGGCACGGGGGCTGCCATGCTTGGGGCAGGGCAGGTTCAAATCCATGGTGGCAGCAGGCGCCGATTGCACTGCAGCTCCCGCAGAGACCCCACACGCCCAGCCCAGCCTGGCAGGACCCCCAGCTCAGAGCTGCTGGCAGAGGGGAGCGGGTGCTGCCGGGTGGGTGCCCCACGCCGGGCATCGCAGAAACAGCTGCCAGCAGGAGCTCAGGGCTGGGCTGGGGGGTTCCTAGAACAGGGGCAAGCACCCCCCTTAGCTCTGCCCAGCTCCCCAGGCAACGCTCAGCCTTGCCCCAGCCAGCGCCTGCATCCAGCCCTGGGGGTGGGGGTGCTGGGTCAGGGCTCCCCGATCCCCTGGCAGCAGCTGCGGGTGCTGGCCCAGCCCATGCCACCGTCCCAGTTGGGCACCCCAGGGGCTGGGGGATCTGGGCACCTTATGGCAGGGGGCAGGGATTCTCTCCCCTCCCCAGCTGCTTCTCCGGGCCCCCCTGCCCTGCCCCTGCAGCAGGAGCCCCACAGCCGGTTCCCGAGTCTGGCCCTGCCCCAGCCCGCCGTGGGGCAGCCCAACGTCTCCTACCTGTGTCAGCTGGGGGCACAGCCGGGGGGGGAGGAAAGGGAGCTGGGAGCAGGGCTGGGGGGTCCCTGGAGCTACTCCCCAGGCTGCCACTCGCCACCTGCAAAGCGAAAGCAGGAAGTGGCGCGGGGACCTGCCTGGCTCCCTCCCCACCGAGTCAGAGAGCGAGGAGCAGCGGGGGCAGAGGGAAGAGCCCAGGGCCGGGGGGGCAGGGGCTGTGGGGGGGGGGAGGGGCACTGGCAGGGCTGGGCGGGCAGGGGCTGTGGGGGGGGAGTGAGGGGCACTGGCAGGGCTGGGCGGGCAGGGGCTGTGGGGCGGGAGTGAGGGGCACTGGCAGGGCTGGGCGGGCAGGGGCTGTGGGGGGGGAGTGAGGGGCACTGGCAGGGCTGGGCGGGCAGGGGCTGTGGGGGAGGGAGTGAGGGGCACTGGCAGGGCTGGGCGGGCAGGGGCTGTGGGGGGGGGCAAGTGAGGGGCACTGGCAGGGCTGGGCGGGCAGGGGCTGTGGGGGAGGGAGTGAGGGGCACTGGCAGGGCTGGGCTGGCAGGGGCTGTGGGGGAGGGAGTGAGGGGCACTGGCAGGGCTGGGCGGGCAGGGGCTGTGGGGGGGGGCAAGTGAGGGGCACTGGCAGGGCTGGGCTGGCAGGTGCTGTGGGGGAGGGAGTGAGGGGCACTGGCAGGGCTGGGCGGGCAGGGGCTGTGGGGGGGGGCAAGTGTGGGGCACTGGCAGGGCTGGGCGGGCAGGGGCTGTGGGGGAGGGAGTGAGGGGCACTGGCAGGGCTGGGCGGGCAGGGGCTGTGGGGGAGGGAGTGAGGGGCACTGGCAGGGCTGGGCTGGCAGGGGCTGTGGGGGAGGGAGTGAGGGGCACTGGCAGGGCTGGGCGGGCAGGGGCTGTGGGGGGGGCAAGTGAGGGGCACTGGCAGGGCTGGGCGGGCAGGGGCTGTGGGGGGGGGCAAGTGAGGGGCACTGGCAGGGCTGGGCTGGCAGGGGCTGTGGGGGGGGAGTGAGGGGCACTGGCAGGGCTGGGCGGGCAGGGGCTGTGGGGGGGGGCAAGTGAGGGGCACTGGCAGGGCTGGGCTGGCAGGGGCTGTGGGGGAGGGAGTGAGGGGCACTGGCAGGACTGGGCGGGCAGGGGCTGTGGGGGGGAGGGAGGGGCACTGGCAGGGCTGGGGGGGCAGGGCTGGGCTGGCAGGGGCTGTGGGGGAGGGAGTGAGGGGCACCAGCAGGGCTGGGCGGGCAGGGGCTGTGGGGCGGGAGGGAGGGGCACTGGCAGGGCTGGGGGGGGCAGGGCCGGGCCGGCAGGGTCTGTGGGGGGGGAGTGGGGGGCACTGGCCGAGCTTTGGGTGAAGCTCCATCTGCCCCAGTCCCGCCCCCGGGTACCCAAGGAATCCCCTGCAGGAGCCCTGCGCTCGTTCTGGGGGCTCCCATGGGCATGCTCTGGGGCTCAGACCGCGCCACAGCCCCCCCCAGCCCTGCACTGGGCCCAGACCCTCTCCCCAGCTGTGGGGGGAGGGGCGGATGAGCCTTGCCCAGGGCCGGTGGGGGCTGGGAACCTGGCCCCTGCCCGACAGAGGTAGCAGCACCCACCGCAGGCTGGGCTCCGGGGGGGGCGGGGAGGGACTCCTGTCCATTTCAAAGGTGGAACGGTGCCACTGTGCCCCTGCCCCCTCCCACAGACCTGGGGCTGGGGGGAACCAGCTTTTAAACTGCCCCCCAGCAAGCCCTCCTTCCCCCCTTCTTTGTGCTAGACTAGCCACTTACACCCCTAACTGCCATTTCTTCAGATTCTTTTTTTCCCCCGTTTTTTTAACCTACCTTTGCAGATGGCACCAAAGCCGGAGGAGGGCCGGGGGCTGGTCCAGAGCCACGTGGCTCGTGCGGTCACGGGGAGCCAGCAAACCAGAGGCGGTTTAACGCCGCTCAGTGCACACCTCTGCCTCTGGGAGCCAAGTGGGCAGGCCGGGCTTACGGGGCCTCTGTCCTGAGGAACGGCGACTCCGCGAGAGATTTGGGGGTTGTGGGGGCCAATCAGCTGGGCTGGTTCATGTGAGCGTGAGCGGTGCTGTCACGTTACCAGAGTTTAAGGGAAGCAGCCAGGTCACTGCTGCGCCCGTGGGGGAGTGTTTGCCCCAAAAGTGGGTACAAAGGGGGCCATGCGAGGTGTCAAACGAAAGCTTACCTTCTACTGAGTCTGTGTATTCTATTCATGTAATTGTATAGTATCTGTGTGTGGAGCTATAGACATGTGCTCTGTATGGAGACTGGGAGTTTCTCTGTCTGTGGCTGAGCAATGGGCTCAGCCTATGGACATGCTAATTAGCAAAGCTCCAGGGACAACAGGTCTCTTAAGTACCAGAGACCCACCTGGGAAGGAATCTAGGTGCCTGGCCACTGACCATGTGACTGTCTCCAGCTTGGAAGAGACCAGGGAGGGATATAAATATGCCATGTGGCCGACTCCATCTTCGTCTTCAGCTCAGCTCTTGGTCCTAGAGGCGGCCTTGCAGGGAATCATGGGCTGGGTAGAACTGTGGACCCATCCTGACGTAGGATGTACACCAAGGACTTTTAAGCCAGCAGTTATAACATCTCTGCTGCGAGCCTGCATCGAGAACTGGGAGATTCGATGCACGTAATGTATGATATTTTAACAACCTCACTCTCATGCTTTTCTTTCTTGTAGTAATAAACCTTTAGATTGTAGATTCTAAAGGACTGGCTCAGCGTGATCTTGTGGGTAAGATCTAGAGTGTAAATTGACCTGGGGCCTGTGGCTGGTTTCTTGGAACTGGACAGAACCTGTGGGCAGGCCCGGGGTTGTTTGGGGCACAGAGAGAGCTGGGGTGTCGGAGGGGTTTTGCTCGTGATGCTTCTGGCTGGCCAGGTAGGCAGCTGAAGCGCTCTGTGGGACTGGTTTGTGGCCTATTTGGGAAAGGCCGCCAGTCAGGGGCTGTAAAGAGCCCTGAGTTTGAGCAATTCGCCCTGAGCGGACGCCCTCAGCGGTGCCCAGACCCGGCCCGGCCCGTCACAGGCGCCAACGGGGAATCCTGAGTCGGAGCGGAGATGGGACTTTACTTCTGTCTTTGGCGCTGGTCCAGCTGCTGGTGGGGTCCTGCGCCCCGTCCTGGCACCCACAGCTCATGAAGGACGTGGCTACATGGGAGAGGGGTCAGAGAAGAGCCAGAATGAATGGATCAGAAAACCTGCCTGCGGCGAGAGAGTCAACCTATTGAGCTTAAGGAAGAGAAGGTCAAAGGGAGGCTGTTCTCAGAGGTGGCAGGTGGCAGAACGAGGAGCAATGGTCTCAAGTTGCAGTGGGGGGAGGTCTAGGTTGGATATTAGGAAAAACTATTTTGCTAAGAGGGGGGTGAAGCCCTGGGATGGGTTCCCTAGGACGGTGATGGAATCTCCATCCCTAGAGATTTCTAAGTCCCGGCTGGACAAAGCCCTGGCTGGGATGATTGAGTTGGGGTTGGTCCTGCCTTGGGCAGGAGGCTGGACTTGAGGACTCCTGAAATCTCTTCCAGCCTTTGGATTCTAAGGAGTGGCTGATCAGTCTCGCTGTACCTACCTGGGGAACTGATACCTGGCAATGGACTCCCCAGTCTAGCCGAGGCCCGTGGAACATGGCCCCGTGGCTGGGAACTGAAGCTCGACAAACTCCGATGGCACTAAGGCGCCCGGCGCACCTTTGCAACAGGGAGGGGAGCTAGCCATCGGAACGGTTCACCGAGGGGCGTGGGGCATCACCCCGACCTGACAATGCTTCCGTGGTGGCTGTCGTAAACGTTCTGCTCTAGGAATTAGGGTGAGGGAGGTGGGCAGCCTGGATGAGCAGCAGGGACCCTTCTGGCCTTGGGATCTGGGCCTCTCTGAATGGTGTTTCCCAATTTTACTGGGCCATGGAATCCTTTTAAACGTGAAAGAATTTTGCAGAACCCCTAATAACAGTCTATATATGGAGCTGAAAAAGTAGACCACAAATAAACAAATGCTAAGCAAGGTCATGAGATCAACACAAACGAAAATTGTTTTCAATAAAATTCATAAATGTTTAAATATGAATTATTATTTTTTAAATCAGAAAGGGTGTGTATAGACTACAGGGTTTTTTCGAAAAAAGTGGCCTTTTTTCGAAAAAGCCATACCTGCGTCTAGACTGCCACTGTGTTCTGTCGACAGTAAGTTGACAGAACGCGGCGGTTTTGTCAACGGCAGCAAACCTCATTCTACGAGGAATAACGCCTTTTGTCGAAAGTCATCTTTCGAAAAAAGGCACTATTGCATGAAAACAGGGCGAGACGCTTTTTCGAAAACTCTTCTTGTTGTCTTCTAGACACTCTTTTTCAACAGGCTTTTTCAAAAGATACTGTTGAAAAAGCCTCTGTCGAAAAAGGCGTGCCGTCTAGATGTAGCCAAAATGTGATTGTAATGGAATTTTCTCGCGGAACCCTTATTTTACCCCGGGGTTCTGCGGAACACCATTTGGGGAACACGGGTGTGAGGAAAGGGGAAAGATGTGTTACAATGTTCAGCTCTGTGGGGCGGGGAGTGAATTCAACACGAAGGCACACACCAAACACTGCTTTGATGTTTCGAAAATTAAACAAAACAACCTTCAAGGTGCTGGATGCCGAAGGAAAAAAAGTTCACCCTGAAGTTTATACAAACAGGGCCTTCAGAGCCAGCTGATTTATGAAACAAAGGCGGCATTGCCTGTTGGTGTCAAGGTTATTGCGTCCTTGAGGCGTTTAGAACTAGTAGATGGCATCCTCTCCCGCCTGGTTTGAACTCATAGCTTGGAAGAGGAAAACAAGCTGTCCTGCCTTTTCAGCCCCCAGTTAGTTCAGCATGGAATGAACTTGTGGCTGAACGAAATTGTTTGAACAAACCGAAGTAAAGACGTTCATCTCTCTGCACCTACAGCAGAGGCTACAGCTGCCAAACTGTGGCTCCAGAGCTGAGCCAGCGACTTGCGCTAGCTCGGTGGTGACTCCCTCTAAAAAAGTTGGCCGCAAACATGCACGGCGTGATCTTTCTTTAATTCACTGAAATGCTTTTAATAGCTTAGAACACAGGTGGGCCTCAACAAACTGCCCATTTCAAATGTACTTTTAAAGAGCTTTGGGGTTGTTTTTTTTTTTAAAGAAACCTGGGTTTACTTTAAATACAAAAAATCAGTGATCTTTTTAATCTGTACTGCTCAAAGGGAAGCCATCTCTGCTCCAAGGGGTGGGTCCTACCAGTTGGCCAGGGGTTCTCAGGAGCCTGGAAAATGCCTGAGCTCTCTTTGGGCCTCCGGCCATATGACGGTGTGTCGGGGCCCCCCCAGTCCTTCACCCCTGTCCTCAGCCAGATGAGACTCCGCCAGCCAGTAGAACAGAAGGGGTTTATTGCTTCTCCAGGATACAGCACAGCCTAGATGTGATGTGGTTACAGGAGTCAGGGCCAGGCAGCCTTAGAGCCCTTGGGGGAGGGGTCCCCCAGCCCCTCAACCCCCAGTACTCAGCTTAGTCTCTTCTCTTCATGTTTTCCCAGCCAAAACTGCCCCTTCTCCAAGCCACCCCCTTCGGGTATGTCTAGACTATGTGCCTCTGCCGAAAGAGGCATATAAAGTAGACATACCGACAGAGTCAACGAAGCGGGGATTTAAATACCCCCCGCTTCATTAGAATAAAAATGGCCGTCGTGCTGTGCCGGCTCAGCTGTTTGCCGGCACAAACCGGCAGTCAAGACGGGGATCGGTTGGCAAGGAAAGCCTTTGCCGACCGATCCCGTAAACCTTGTTGCACAAGGCATAAGGGTCTACCTGACATGAAGGTCCTCAGGGCGACCCGCGGCTTGGCAGTGCTTACAGACACGGGCCAGTAGGGGTCACCCCCAGCCCAAGCATAGTGACCAGTGAGTGCCCGAATGGACAGCACCCCCAACTATATCACAGGTCATGCGATAGGATTGCAGGTCAGTGACTGCGGAGGGGACCCAATTCGGCAACTGCCAGCCCTGGGACCAGGCCCTGCTCACCTGCCTCTTCTCTGCCTTGGCGGGAGCCTGCCCGGGAGTCTGTGCCAAGGATGTGCAGGGCTTTTCGCTCCTGGGCTCAGCTTTCACCCACCACATCAAACATCAGCAACAAAAGTGGAGCCAAGACTTGGGCTGGGAACGGGATTGTCCCTCCGGCCACCTCTGTGCTGGGGTGGGGTGAGCAACGGACACGTTTCCACCGCTACATCCCAGGCTACAGCCTCCCGCAGGACGCCCGGCAGATCCTGCAGCCGTTAGAACATCAGAAAGTCCAGACTGGGTCAGACCAACTGTCCTGTCTGCCCACAGTGGCCAATGCCAGGTACCCCAGAGGGAGGGAACAGAACAGGGAATCATCACGTGATCCCTCCCTGGTCCCCCATTCCCAGCCCCTGACAAACAGAGGCCAGGGACACCATCCCTCCCCATCCTGGCTAATAGCCATTCACGGACCTAACCTCCATCAACCTATCTAGCTCTTTTCTGAACCCTGTTAAAGTCCTGGCCTTGCAACATCCTCTGGCAAGGAGTTCCACAGGTTGGCTGTGCACTGCGTGAAAAAAACTGCCTTTTGTTTGTTTTAAACCTGCTGCCTGTTCATTTCATTTGGTGATCCTCAGTTCTTACGTTATGAGAACAAGTCAATCACTTTTCCTTAGTCACTTTCTCCAGACCTGTCATGATTTTATAGACCTCTGTCCTACCCCCGCTTAGTCTCCTCTTTCCTAAGCTGAAAAGTCTCTGTCTTTTTAATCTCTCCTCGTATGGCCATTTCATACCCTTCATCATTTTTGTTGCCCTTTTTTCTGAACCTTTTCCGATGCCTGTATATCTTTTTTGAGATGAGGCGACCACATCTGGACGCAGTATTCAAGATGTGGGCGTACCATGGTTTTATATAGAGGCAATAAGATATTCTCTGTCTTATTTTCTATCCCTCTTTCAACGATTCCCAACATGCTGTTTGCTTTTTTGCCTGCCGCTGCACACGGAGTGGGTGTTTTCAGAGAACTCTCCACAATGACTCCAAGATCTCGCTTGAGTGGTTAGAGCTAATTTGGTCCCCGTCATTTGGTACGGAGAGCTGGGATGATGTTTTCCACTGTGCATCACTTTACATTTATCAACATTAAAATTCATTTGCCATTTTGTTGCCCAATCGCCTAGTTTTGCCGTTGCCATGGCGTTGGCTTGACAACTATGTGCGACAGCCTTGCTGTAAAATGTCCCCTCCGTACAGGGAGGCAAATGGCCACAGTTAGGCCTGGAAGCCAGGACTCCTGGGTTCTCTTCTCGGCTCCGGTGGGGCAGGGGAGTGTTGCCTAGTGGCTAGAACAGGTGGGCTGGGAATTGCGTCATCTTGGTTCTTGTCTCAGGTGTAACAAGGAGCCAGGATGGGAATCTGGGGTCTGGGCATGGCTGTAGGTGTTTGACCCGGCCTGGGGGACATAGAATGGACAGTGCGTGTGCCTTACCAGGGGGCCAGGAGATGATGCGGCGGGAGAAAGGCCAGATCCAGAAACGTGTTTAGGCTGCTAACTCCCACTGATCTCTGGGCCCCAAACTGGGCCAGGCTGCAGAGCCAGATGGAGGAGGTACCTGAGAGAGGTAGAGAATGCCTAACCGGGACAGATCTTTCCCCAGGGCACCCACCAGCCTGACAACACAGGGGAGCCAGCGAGGTGGGGGGCCGGTGAGAGACGACGGCCCCTGAAGTCAGTGAGGGACCTGGTGGCTTTAAGTCAGACCAGGTGGCTTTCGGAAAGCCCTACTCCCCCCGAACTCCCTTTGTGACCGAGCATGTTTCCCGGCCTCGCTTCGTGCCTCAGTGTCCCCACCTGTGGCCGGGGTTAACGCTGCCGACCTGCTTTCCCAGAGGTTTTATTGCAGGCCTCTGACCCACCCGAGGTGGATCCCAGGCTTAAAACTCAACCCAGAAACACAAGCTCTCAGCACCTCTCCCCTGCGGAGGTCGGCCGGCGGGTCTATACACCGCCGTGCGGGTCCCTGGTGGAGGGAAAAAGCCACCTGGCTCTGCGACACCCCAACGTTTCCACAGCAACAGATGCTTGGGAGGTTTGCAAGCCATTTGTGCTGGTGTCCGTGTCTCGCGGGTGGCTAGGTAAAGCCTGGGGCTGGCGACTGCTCCAGCAGCTGGGAGCTGAGCTTTGGAATAAGTCCCGTACCACTCGGGCACCTCCAGGGAGCGGCCAGATTTCCAAGTGCCCAGCGCAGGGGCAAACTGGCAGCAGGGCTGGTCCACCGGGTGCATGCAAGAGTTCGCTCCTTCGCGAGGTCAAGGGGCAGGGCAGTGGGACGGAACCTTCCTTCTGGGCAACCGAGACCCAGCGAGGCCAGGCCCTGGGTTACTCCCGCGCCGGTTGGGCTCCTGCGGCTTTGCAGGGGGTCGGGCTGGTCCCTGCTCGTGGGAACCAAGCAGCTGCCGCGCCCACGTGGCTGGTGCCTTGCGGGCTGCAGGGCCCGATATGCCAGCCCTGGCTCTCTGTGCTGGGAGTTCACGCCCCGTTCCGGCCCTGCTAGCGCACTAACGGGAGAATGGAGCAGCACAGGATCCCCCCCACCCCCCAGTACATCCCTAGCACGGAGGGCTCACAGGTCTCGAACCCACAGCCCCAGGCATCCCTCCAAGCACAGCCCCCTGTACCACCAGGAGGTGAGGGCTGGGGGCCCCTAGCTCACAGTCGGCACTGCCCACAAAGCCCCCAGGGAGGACGTGTCTGGCTTCCCTGATTGGCTCAGACTCACAACAGAAGCCTGAAGACGGCCCAGGAAGTTGTCTGAGCAGCGAAGTGAATTGGTGGCTGGGTTCCACGTGGGCCTGCCCCAGGCCACTGGCTCCTGCCTCGGTTGCTGGCCCCACGGAAGTCCCTGGAGCACCAGCAGGACTGAATGCAGACTAGCTGGTGACACGCCACTCCCGGAGGGACACTGGCGGATCAGCCGCCACGCACAGAACCAGGCGTGTGGGCCGGGTGGCAGGGAAACACTGGAGGCAGAGTTTCTGGCAGCTCAGACGTCACTACCTGCCCCTGCAGCAGGAGTCAGGGGAAACTGAGTCAGAGCATCAGGTGACTGAAAAAGTTGCTGGAAGGAGTCAGATTTGCTGGGGGGCTGCGGCTTGGCCAGCCATTCCCGCTGGTGGGAAATGCTAGCACAGCCCCCGGGCAGCGTGGACAGCCTGAAAGAGGGGGACGGAGAGACCTGGGGGAGCGAACAAGACTGCTGCCCCTTCTTCAGACACTGGTGTCACCTCTGGGCTGGGGGGTGGAGCTGTCAAGTCTGGGGCTAGTTTGCTTTATTGACACACCTGTCCCAGGCCTGGAAGGAGAGAGACAAACAGTCTGCAGGGCGATCCCAGCCCCACGCTGACTCTGCTGTTTGCACGGCACCGCCCCACAAAAGCTCCCAGCGCCCCAGCCCCACCCCACTGTCTTCCCCACACTCCAAACTTACTTGTGCATCAGGGGAAGCAGTGAAGCTCGAGGGTCCCTGTGGGGTCCATGGGTACCACATGCCCCTTGATGGCCCCGGCTGCAGCAAAGCTGAGACTGTACACCCCGCGGAGCTGGCTTTTGGTTACCTGTGTGTACAGCACCGTGCGCAAGGGGATCCGGATTCCCAATGAGGCCTCTACGAGCAGCCCGGCACCCTCAATCACAGCCAAGCCATGTGGCGCTTAACACATCTGGCAGCTGGAAACACCCAGCAGCTTGCAGGGCCAAGACCTGGCTGGGGGAGGGGAGGGATGATTCCCTAAAAAAATGTAAGCCCAGCCAAGAACGTCCGCCCCCTGCACCCACCCAGAGGGGCAGCCCAATGGTCCCAGCTCGGAGCCCCTGGAGACCTCCTGCCTCTCCAGGGAATTGCTGCTGGCCCAGTCGCTGGGGAACTGCAGCGGGGCAGCAAACGTCAGACAGCGGGAAGAACCCGGGCTTGGCCTGGGTGCTTCCCCACCAGCCCCGTTCCCCCGGGGAGAGCTCAATTATTGTCTGCCGGGGGCAGGGCAGGAGGTGCAGAGCAAAGTCCTGCCCTGGGCAGTGGGGGCGAGGGGGGAGGAGAGAGTGGCTGGAGGAGCGGAGCGGAGCAGAGCAGAGCAGAGCAGAGCAGGGGGGGGGGGGCAGTGCCAAGCGAGGCCCTGCCCTGGGCACAGAGGAGCAGGGCCCCGGGGGGGGGGGGCAGTTCGAGGGCGAGGGGGGGGGTGGCTGGAGGAGCAGGGCCTCGGGGGCGGGGGCTGGAGGAGGAGGGCTCCGGGGGGGGAGGCTCCGCACCCGCTGGGCGCGCTGTCCCGGGACTGGGGTCCCGGCCGCACCAGCTGCCTGGGCTGGTCCCCGGAGGGGGCGGACACCGCGCGGGACCGAGCCCCCAGACGCTGCCCCGCCCGGTCGGAGGGGGAGCGCCGCGCGGGGCCCGCCCCGGCTCCGGCTCCTTCTCCGGGGCGGGGCGGACCGGGCGCTCCCCGCCCGCGCCCATGGGACGCGCCGGGCGCCCGGGCTGCTGCGAGCGGGGGCCGCGGGGCGCTTCGGCGCGGAGCCGGGAAGGGAAAACGCCGGAGCCGCGCGGGGGGCCGCGGAGCCAGGTGAGGAGCGGGGCGGGGCAGTGCCGGGGGGCACCGCGTGGGCACGGGGGCGGGCCCAGGTACGGCCGGCACCAAGCCCTGGCACCGGGAAGGGGCTAGGCAGCCTGGCCCGGAGGGAGATCGTGCCAGGCTGGGCTCCTGCCCCTGGGCCGGAGCTGCGGCACTTTGCCTGGCGGGGCACGAGTCTTGCGCTCAACTTTCCGAAGGTCCCAGGCAGGGCGCGGGAGGGGAGGACATCTCTCCGCCAGGACCCCCGCAGGGCCCTGCTGCGGGCCGAGCAATGCATGAATCCGGTGGGGTGAGTGTGTGGCCCGATCCTGCCCCTCTGGGACCCGGAGCAGGAGCATACAGGGATGTGGCCTAACTCTGCAGCCAGGGTTCCCTCTCCTTGTTTCTGTCCACGTGTGGGATACGTTTTGTTCCGTGCACCAAGGCATGTGTGGATGTGCACCACCCATAGAAACAGGTACCGTGGGCACGCTGCTAATCAGCTGGGCGGCGTTGGACTCTCACCTGGGCGGCATACAGGGGGAGCGTCTGAGAGGCAGGGGGAGGCCCATGGCCTCCCGTGGCTAGTTTGTTCTTGCCGCTGTCCCGGAGCAGCAAGCAGAGAGGTGGCAGGAGGGGGGCTGGTTGTTACTCAGGTTCTGGGTCCTTGGCCAGCCTGGTCCATGCGTCGCGGGTGTCAAAGAGCCTCTGGCACACTGGGTGATTCCTAGGGGGCTGTCCTCCCATGGGGGCAACACCCAGTGCGGGGGAGCCATGCATTAAGAGCGCAGAGCAGCAGGGGTCGCTGTGCAATGTACAGCACCTGGCGTGACAGTTCCTGGCCAGGGGACACGGCAATAGGTCGTCTGGGGCCAACTTGCCAAAGGCCTTTCCGTTGACCCCACGGCGCTTTTCCATTGTGTGGCCGCTCGCTGGGGCCAGAGGGTCAAAGGTATTTAGGCACCTAGAGATGCAGATAGGTGCCTCATGGGTTTCATTACATCACACTTCCATGGGGTACAGCCAGCCAAGCCGTCTGCGCCTGCCAGCGCCTTTGGGAAACCGCCCCTAAATTGCTCCTCTGCTTGTGGGTGCCCGATTTGGCCTGGTTCCCCGAGGACAGGGGGAGCATTTCAGATGCTGTTCCTGGTCGCTGGCGGGGGGTGGGGGCAGCTGGCACACTCAAAGGGCAGGGCATGGCAGGGTGGCAGCGAGCCAGGCAGGGCCCTGGCATGGGTACCGTTCTGCGAGGCTCGTTGCAGCCAGGCGAAGGGGAACTAGCCGGAGTCCTGCACAGCCTGGCACGCCTCTGGCTCTGCTTCCAGCCTGCCTGCTGCCCGCTCACACAACGACCCAGCAGATCCCGGCTTGTGTTTACAACCCTCGCTGGCAACCTCTCCCCCCCCGCGTCCTTCTGGGTGCCAGGCTGCAGCGGGTCTCCTCGGGGCGCTTAATGCTCTCTAGCGCGGGGGTGGATCTAGCGGCAAGGGAGAGTTTTGATGCCGACCTGAGTCCCAATTCTGGTGTCTCCGCTGAAGATGGGGGGTCCTGGCGGAGGAGGTCAGGGGAATTCAGGCCCTGTCTGTGCAGCATGGGCTACGCTGGGCAAACTTCGGATGTGCACCCGTGCCCAGAGCAGAGGAGGCAGGCGTGGGGTGCCCTCCCAGGCAGGGGAGATGCAGAGGGCCCCATGCTGCCCGCAGCGGTCCCCCCCCAATCCCCTCATTTTGGTTAGTCCCCCCTCCCCGATTCCCTCCACTTCAATGGGCCCCCCTTCCTCCAGGCTGCTGATCCAGGGCCGCTTCTGTGGGGCCGGTGGCAGTTAGTGGCCTGCACCGGCCTGGCCCCAATTAACTCCCCTGGCAGCTGCCCCCTCCCACCTCTCCACCCAGGCGCGTTTTGGAGCCGGCAGCCGAAGGGACGTGAGTGAAATCGGGGTGGTGGGAGTCATGGGAACCGGCAGGAATTTTGGCCCTGGGCCAGGCCCTGGGCAGCGCAAAGGGGAGGGGGGGCAGCTAGACCGGCAGGGCCCGGGGCTGCGAAGGAGGCAACAAACCCTTCCAGGGCCCTGGGGCAGCCCAGAGAGCCAGAGAGAACGGCAGGGTCTGTCTGAGGCCTGCAGCAGGGCATGCCCCCGTAGGTAGGCACGGGTGCATGCTCCTGCACTCTGCTGGACGGCTGGGTGCAGATCAGTGCTGTGCTCTGGTGCCTGGCATCGGCTCTGACAACCATGTGTCAGTGACACCGTACTGCTCCCTCTCCTGGAGAGTCTCCTGTCAGATCAAGGGCTAGAGGCCTGTGCATTCGGGAGGGGAGGTCAGGAGCTCTTTCCCCCCTGTTTGATTTGCCATTGGCCCCGTCCTGCCGTCTGTGGAAGCTGCAGTCCGGGGCCCTATCTCTGACGCTGCACCGCCATCGGGGGAGGTGGGGCCTGGGAGAGAGCCCAGAGCATCAGCCACACAGGGCAGGGCCAGGGAGAGCCACCGACGGGCCCGGCGCTGCACAAGGACGGTCCGGGCAGAGCCCGGCTTTGGAAGGGGCTGGCGCTAGCAGGGTGGCGCGAGCGAAGGGCTCCGTGCCAGCCGCAGGGGCATCGGCGTTGTCGTGGGTGGCGGCTGGCAGCACCTGCGGGTGACCGTCACCCCCACGTGAGTCTGGCACAGCGTGATACGGGGGAGCTCTGGTCAGGGGACTCCAGCGCTCGGCTTCGCAGTGCAAGAGCCGCTGCCCCGGCTGCTGAGCCGCTGCCAGCCTCTGCCCTTGGGCCCCCCCCAGCTCTGCTGTCCCCCGCCTTGGTCCGTACTGGGCCAGAGATTTGCATGCAGGCGGGCGCTGTAATTCTCCTCCTCTGGGTCGGCGATGCCCCAGGCTTGGGGGCGGCTGAGGCCCCCCTCCCCTCCCCTCCCCTGCCTGGCATCTCCACCACCCCAGCCAGGGAAGGGAAAGTCTAGGGCAGGGTAATTCCGCCTGGCCATGCCACACCCCCAGGCCTTCCCAGCAGGTGTCCGCGGCTTGGCTCTGGAGGGGATTAATTTCTGTGGCTGGCTCTAATCCCTACCTGCAGAGAAGCCTTTGCTTGTGACATCTCGGTGGGTTGCTATAGAAATCGTGGGGCTGGCTTGCGCTGGGAGGGAAGGGCGTGTGTCAGGGTGCTGGGAAGGCAGAGACGTCGGGCGGCCCGGAGCCAGGGCCCCAGCGTGGCTCCAGGGGGCGCTACGCTGCGGGGCAAGTGGGGGCATCTTCCTGCCAGAACCCAGGGTCCTGACCCCTTGTGGTCCTTGGGGGTCTCGTGACACTTGTCTCCAGGGGCAGGTGTGAACCTCGGGCTCCGGGCTAGAGTCCTAGGCAGCTGATCCCATCTGGCCCACCTGAGTCCTTCCCAGCCGGAGCAGCGGCCTCGTGGGCCCGTGCGCTGTTAACAATGGCTGTGCCTCGCCCCAGAGGTGGCTGCAAGTCGGGGGCAGGCCGAGCGGTTAAGCTTGTTGGGACGCTGTGGGAGGAGAGGCTCGGGCTAACGTCCCTGCCGTTCTCAGCGGCCGGAGGGGCCGGTCTGGTTTTGTTAAAAGGGGGCGGGAGCTGCAGGGCAGCGGGAGGGAAGGGAGGATGCTCTGCACAGGGCGGTCTGGGGGCGGCGCTCCACCAGGGAGCAGGGAAGCCCCGAGACGCAGGGCAGACAGGCGGACGTCAGCCAGCCAGAGTCCTCACCGGCCTTCCGCGGGAGACCACAGGGCGTGGGCTGGGGGAGGCACGGGCCGTCCCGGGTCGCCTCGCCCCTCTGTCGGCCGTGCCTTTCGGAGGGTGCTTTCCACAGGCCCCGGAGTTTTCAAATGTTTCCCCCTTCAAGCTGCAATGTCCTGAGCGTGGCCGCCGCACTGGGGGAGTTTCCTGCCCCTCCTGTTGTGAGACCCCCCCCGCCCAGCGCACTTTGACTTAAAGTCCCGGGGGGGGGGGCAGAGCAGGTGATTTGGCTCTGGGCTCACGCACGGCCGCCTGGCCTCTAAGCCCCCAGGGATCCCTGGGCCCAGCTCTCCGGGCCGGGGACCCAAAGGGGCAGGTCGGGAGTGCGGACACGTCCTCACGGACGTCAGATCTGAATGCGAGAGCGTCCCGTGGAGTTCTGGGCTCATGCTGAGAAAGCAGAGCCCTGCCTTAGAGGTTCACGCCCTGCCTGCCCCTAAAGGGAAGTCCACGGGAGCTGGGTGCACGCTGGCAGAGCCATCCCGCCACCTCGGGCGCTGCCCTGGGGACCCCAGCCCGCGTGGGTCCCCCGTTCTAGCACCGCAGCCACGCGTGCCAGCGTTGGCTCGGTGCATCGGGCAGCGCTGCCAAGAGATGTCAACTTTTGCCATGGGACGGCAGGGGACCCGTGTGTCCACAGAGCCCGCCAGCCATGGCCTGCAGCCACGGCAGTCCCCTTTCGGTTCCTTGCTCGTCTCTTCAAAGCAAGGACTTGTAATGCGGCCACCGGGCGCCAGAGCGCTGCACATGACATGGACCGGCGTGGCGGGCAGGCTTACCTACAATTAACCCCGGAGCGCTGAGCGCCCGCTCTTAGGACGCCAGGCGCCCAGAGCCTCTGGCCAGAAGGGACCGTGAGACCCGCCTGTCCCACTCCCCATATCCCCCAGTGTCACCCCGTTCATCTGGGTTGCGCCCAAAGGTGTGCTTGGCTAACGCAGCTCCCAGGCAGGCACCTCCATGGGGCGTAGGGTCCGGGGCGGGTACCCGGCTGGGCAGATAGCTGGGCCTTGGTTCCTGTCGGAACGGGGCTGGTTTCGCTCCCAGCCGTTGGCTGTCCCTGTGCCTCCCCCCCGCTGGCTCTCAGGGCTGGCGCTGGATAAGGGCGCCCTGGGCTCAAGGCACCTCTCTGTCGGCTTTCTGAGACGCCCAGCAGACCAAGCCGGGCTCTCCCAGCCGGCGCTGTCTCGCCAGCCCTCTGATGGCCGCAGGGATGCTTTCCTGCACCCTCTCCAGTTTTTCAACATCTTTCTTAAACTGCGGGCGCCAGGACTGGCCGCAGCAGCCCAGGGTCGGCCTCATGGGCACCACCCCTGTGGCAAATCACCCCCCGAAGGGGTTTCAAGTTTGACTTGGGGTCGGTCCCTCAGCCTGTCCCCCACGGGCTGGGCCAGCGCCTCTCGCCTTGCTCCGGGTCCCAGTGCCAAGGAAACGGCGCACCAGCCTTCGCCTTCGATTATTCCCTTCGATTCGGCTCTGGGGAGGCCACCTCTGGAGTGTTGCATCTAATTCTGGGCCCCCCATGACAACAAGGATGTGGACACATTGGAGAGGGTCCACCGGAGGGCAACCAAAATGATTCGGGGGCTGGAGCACACGGCCTACGAGGAGAGGCTGAGGGATTTGGGCTTGTTTAGTCTGCAGAAGAGAAGAGGGAGGGGGGATTTCAGAGCAGCCTTCAACTTCCTGAAGGGGGGTTCGAGAGAGGCTGGTCTCAGTGGGGGCAGGTGGCAGAACGAGGAGCAATGGGCTCAAGTTGCAGTGGGGGAGGTCTAGGCTGGAGATTAGGACAAACTATTTCCCTAGGCGAGTGAGGAAGCGCTGGGCTGGGTTCCCTAGGGAGGGGGTGGAATCTCCATCCCTAGAGGTGTTTAAGTCCCGGTTTGACAGAGCCCTGGCTGGGCTGATTGAGTTGGGGTTGGCCCTGCTTTGGGCAGGGGGCTGGACTCGATGCCTCCCGAGGTCTCTGCCCACCCTGGGGTTCTAGGGTTCCCTGTGTGGTTTGGCCTCCTGGCGCATGCCCTGCAGAGCTGCCCACGTCTCTCGTGTGGCTGGCAGAGCCGTGTGGCCGGCGCCGATGTGCTCGCAGGACTGGTTCCGGCGCGGGCGAGTGGCAGGGCTGGCCGAGTGGCGGGCTGGGTGCCCAGCTGGCAGAGGGGAGCAACTCCGGTGAGAATCGTGTTTGAAACTGACCCAAGTGCCGGAGAAGCCCGTGTCCAGTGGGGCCGGCGTGTCAGAGCTCCCTCGGTGACCTGGGTGCTGTCCCGGGTGGCAGGCTCAGCCCCTAACCATCTGCTTCCTCCAGCAGCGGCCGCTGGAGGCGAGAAAGCCCCCCCCCCTTCCCACCCACAGCAGCTCCTTCTTTCGGGGCCCCCCCAGTGTCTCGCCAGCTCCTGCCCGACAGGGCTGAGTGGCACCTGCTGCCCGGGGGGCTCCCGGCTTCACGAGACCCAGGAGAACTGCCTGGCAATGACTGGATCGTTGCCTCAGCTGCACCGGGCGAAATTTGCCAGGTCCCGCAGAGTCGTCTGCCGGAGAGCGTCGGTCCCCTGGGAACGCTGCAGCCGCCACTGCCTCAAAGGCGCCATTCACCCAGGACTCCTCCCCGCTGCTGATCCGGGACCGTGCTGGGAAGGGGGGGCTGCGGCAGGAGAGACCCTGCCAGGGGGCCTGGGGTTGGCCTAGCTCCGGAGACGGGCTAAGTGTGGAGCTAGGTGGGGGTCTTTGGGTGGGAACGCTACCAGCTGACAGCCCAGTACTGCGTCCTGCCCACAGCCCCAGCAGCACAGCGCCCCCTAGTGCTATTGCGTGGCATTGGGGTCAGCCCCTCCCTGGGGTGCCTGCTGCCCTGGCTAATGGGGAACATCCTGTGATTTCCCGGGGGAGCTGGGGGGGGGGGTGTGTTAATTCCATTAGCAAATCACTGATGGACCCTGGCTTGAAGCGCCGCTCCCGCCCGTTTGTCACCCGCATCTGTCAGCAGAGCTGCTTCCAGCCTGTGGGGGGCTCTGCGCCCCCCTCGTGGAGCTTCCCCCAAAGCCCCTCCCTGCTCCCTCCCCCTGTGCCCCACAGAGAGGGGGGAGGGAGGATCCCTTGCCAGGGATGGGGGAGTCTGGGAGGGGAAGGAGGAGGAGGCTGGGCTAGTGGCAGTTCCAGGCCTGTCGTGTGACCCAGGGCTGGCCACAGGGTCTCCCTGTGCAGCACTTTGTCATCTGTAAAATGGAGGCCGAGTCCCCCCCCCCCCCTTCCCCACACCAGTCAGCTGGGGCAGGGCCTGTCTGTGTCTGTGTCTGTGCAGCGCCTGGCACAACGGGGCTGATCCCAGCCGGGCAGGGCCTGTCTCTGGCTGTGTCTGTGCAGCGCCCGGCACAACGGGGCTGATCCCAGCCGGGCAGGGCCTGTCTCTGGCTGTGTCTGTGCAGTGCCCGGCACAACGGCGCCCAGATCTCTGCTGCCAGCACCGCTAACACCCGTTGTGCTTTGGCTGTTGCGTGTGTGGCTGCGGAAGGTGAGCGTGTCCCGCTCAGAGGGCAGCCGGAATTGGGGCTGGTTTTATCCTCGTCCCCGGCACCGTTCCCCCCGTCACCGGTGCCAGGTCTAACCGTGTCCCATCCCTGGCCTGCCCCGGCCGCCGAGCTCTGCGTGTGGCACTGTCCGCTCCTGGCGCTGGGGCTGGGGGCGATGGGCTCCGGGGAGGACCGGGGCTGGGAGCTCTGTGCCCTGTGCCACCTCTGGGCACACCTGGCCGGGGGCCGTTTCTGAGTGTGACCTGGCAGGTAGAGGGGGGAAGCAGGGTCAGGTCCCTTGCCAGAGTCGGGGGCTGGGAGGGACGACGACTTCTCCCCTGCTGGGGGCTGTAGCATGGAGCGGAGAGGCCCCAGCAGCTGCCCCGCTGCTCTAGCTGGGTTCTTAGCCTGCCCCGGCCCCGAGGGCCTTGCAGCCGAGCGTTGACCCCTCCCCGCCCCGGTTCCCATCCGCGATGGTGACTCCCTTCTCTCCCTGTCGGACCGCAGAGCAGCGGCGGGGCAGCCAGGCGGCGTGCGTCGCAGGAGGCGTGAGAATTCCCGTGGAGGTCTCCAACGTGCCTTCCGCATCTCGGCGCCTGGCTCTGGCTCTGCCTGGCCTGTGGCCCCCCCTCGTTGCTGGGTACCGAGTGGTACAGCAGTGCCGCAAGGCAGAGTCTCTCGCCCCTCATCCTGGAGCCAACGCCTGGGAGTGAAGGGAATAATTGCCCTGTGGGAGCCAGTCCGAGTCCGGGAATAGCTCCCGCTGCTTCGTCTGTTCCCCCTGGATGTCAACGGGTCCAGGGCGGCTATTGGACGGGGAGTGTTCTCTAGCCCGGAGAAAAGCTCTGTCCGCGGCAGAAGCTGCATCTCACACGGGATGAATCCTGCCACGCAACGATCGGGAGGCCAGTCTCCCTGTTCCGGCGCTTCCCTAGAAGGAGAAGAATTCCCAGTGTTGGGTTTAGGGCGTAGAAAGGCTCATGTTTCCAGCCACAGGGCTGAGTTCCAAGCATGAGCTGAGATCCCGGCCGGGGGGAGTGTCAAAAGCCTCGCTACACACCCTCAGAAGCCAAGAGGGAAATACAGTCTAGATGGGATTTCTATGAGGCCGGGGCACAGCCGGTTGAAAGTCTGTATTTGAAGAATAATTTTCACCACTCGGCTGGCAAACTGGGAGGGAGCATCTAGCGGGGTCCCACGGGAGCCGGTCCTGGGTCCGTGCTAGGCAATATTTCCACGAACCTGAATAACTGAGCAGAGAGCTGCTGTGCGTTCGGGATATTAGATACGAAAGGAGCCAGTAAACAACAAGGAGAAACTATATCACTAACTTTATTGTACGCAGACTAGTAAAGGAAAGCAATGCCGAGTTACAGAAATCCGGTCCAATCCACGGGGTAGGTAGCACAAGCAATATAACACCTACACCTCGAAACTAATGGGCAGCAGGTTTAAAATAAATAAAAGGAAGTTCTTCACACAGCGCATAGTCAATCTGTGGAACTCCTTGCCTGAGGAGGTTGTGAAGGCTAGGACTATAACAAGGTTTAAAAGAGAACTAGATCAATTCATGGAGGTTAAGTCCATTAATGGCTATTAGCCAGGATGGGTAAGGAATGGTGTCCCTAGGCTCTGTTTGTCAGAGGACGGAGATGGATGGCAGGAGAGAGATCACTTGATCATTACCTCTTCGATTCATTCCCTCTGGGATACCTGGCATTGGCCACTGTCTGCAGACAGGACACTGGGCTGGATGGACCTTTGGTCTGACCCGGTATAGCCGTTCTTATGGACAGTACACAAGATATTTAACTTTAAGGATATAAATGTAAATGTGCTTATTCCTATAACTCTCTCACAGTTCCACCGGTAGCAACTTACTGTTGTCGGATAGAAGGTGGTGGCCTCTTTCTTTCCCCATGCCCAGAGGCGTCCACAGTGTATTCGCCGGTGTAGGGTTGCCAGATAGTTTCACCAAAAATACCGAACACCGCAGGAAAAAAATTGGTTGAGCAAAAAACGGGGACTAAAGTTATTGGGGGGAAAAAGAAAAAAAAACCCCACCAAAAAAAGAGTCACGGCCCCTTTGAATCTCCACACACTGTCCCCAGGTGGGCGAAGAATGTCTCAAGCAGCCGTCCATCCAAGAAAAACTGAAAATACCAGACATTTTACATGTCCGGTATTTTCTGGGGTTTTTTTCCCGGACCAAAGCGGCCAATACTGGACACCTGGCAACCCTAGCCGGTAGGAACAGGCACCGACTTCTAATTGCAGCGAGTAAGCTAGTGGGGACCCCTTACCCAGTCCCTTCCACTGATTTATGTTTTCTACTCCTATGTTCAGGGCTCGACAAACTGCGGCGGGATCTACTCGCCAGACCGGCACTGCGCATGCGCACAGCGCCGGTGAACGGAGCGACCGGCTGAAATCTACGCGCCACAGGCGAGTAGAAACAGCGATTTGTCGAGCCTGCCTATATTTATACTCAGCTTGGTCGGTCTAATCATCTCTACCAATCGATTACATCTTGTGTAAGGCGCCTGTTATGCCCATTTTGGGGGCACACCCTGCTACTCAGGATGTTGCAAAAACTGCATGTGTGGTTAACAGCTTTATGGCTGTATCTTGTATTTTTGCTTATCAGAAACAGAAGTGCCCATACAAGGTTGCTTGTTGTGGGTTTTTGACGTGGTCTCGCTGTACCAGGTTTAATCTGCATGATTGTGCAAAACATTCCTGCCTCCCAAAGCTTCCCCACCAGCCTTGCCTGCGGGCTTACGTGCACCAGGCTTGAGACAGGCCTGGGTTTTGCTCGTGAGAGATGAGAGATCCGCCCTGTGGTCAAGGCAGACACGGCCGACCCGGCGCCCTGACGAGCATGCTTGGCGGGGAGGGCTTGCAAGCACTTTGGAGGCTGGGATCAGGATTCAGAAGGAGTTTCCTAAGTTGCAGATTTGACCCAAAATCCGGATGGTGAACTTCCGCTACGGTCACGCGCGAGGTTCCGTACGTAGGAAACAAGCAGGGGGAGAACTGGCCGGGCTGCTGGGACGGAGCGGGTGGTTCTGCTGGATCCCACGCTGACCGAGCGACCGAGGGGGAGCTGTTGTGAGAGTGGCGAATATGGCTGGCGCGTGTTAACCGGCGTGGAGTGCGGAGGATTCGGCAGGTGCCGCGCTGCGAGGCAATGGGGAGCTGTGAGCTGGAGGTCCAGTTCTGGGCGTTGCAAGGATGGTGATCGATGGGCAAGGGTCCCAGCGAGAGCAACAGAAAGGCAAACCTGCTCCGGGGGGAAAGGCTAGAAACCTGGGCCCGCTGAGCCCAGGGAAGGCTGGGGGGAGCCACTGGGTCTGGCATGTGTCCCAGGCTGGCATCGAGAGACGGCATTTGGGGTTTGGATTTTCCAAAGAACTTGCTGACTGCGTGGGTGGGGAGCTCCGAGACAGGTGAGTGGGGGATTCTCCGGCTCGGGACGGGGGTGGGTCTCCGTGGCCCTGCCTCAGGGGTCCGGCCCGGCCCTGCGGTTGGTGGCTGCAGTGCAGCATTGGGAAGGATGTAGTGCTTGAAATGTCCAGCGGGCTGGGACATTTCAAGTTCTGGGCTCCTTACCAGCAGCCCGAGCTGGGGCGCCTCTCTCCCAGCCGAGGGAGCAGACCTGCACACCATTGCCTGGGGGAAACCGAGGCAGGCATTAGGGAAGAGCCTTGCCTGCGTTCCCACTGGCAGGGCTGGGACAAGGACCCAGGAGTCCTGCTGCTTAGCTGTACCCCTTAATCACTTACCCCCCGGGGGCCTGTAGGAAATGTAGCACAGGGCCCCCCCTGCCAGCACCCCATGCCCCGCTCTGCACCCTACTGAAGCAGGAGAATAGGAAGGATGGTTCAGCGGTTAGAGCACTTGCCAGTGCCCAGGCGTCAAGTCCTGGCTCTGCCCCAGACTCCCTCTGTAACCTGGAGCAAGTCAGCTGGGCAGTCCGCGCCTCAGTTTCCCCTCTGTCTGTGGGGTAGCAGGCCAGCCCCGCCCCCCTGGGGTGAGGGAGGAAAGATCCACTGGCGATGTGCCTGCAGCGGGGGCAGCGGTCGAGTCCCTTGGAGGGGCTCCCTGCAGCCAGGCCCTGGCTTGCCCTCCCCTTTGCTTGCTGGCCCCTGCCCTGGCTGCCCTGGGGCTCAGCCCCATGCGCCTGTGGGGCAGCCTCGCTCAGCTCCAGAGCTGAGCCCCGCGCCAAGGACACGAGCCGAGGCGCCGGAGCCGCTGGCAGCTGCAAGACAAAGCCTGTGCGGGGATCTCATTAGCTAATGGGAGGTGGGAGTCGCCAGGCGGCTCTGGAGGCAGAGCAGCGCTGGGCTGGCTTGGGAGCAGGGCCTGGGGTGGCCCGGAGGCTGTGTCCTGCTCTCCGCAGCCGGGGCACTTTGGCTAATTGCCCCACACCCTGGAGAGTGCTGGTGCTGGAGGCTTTCCAGCCTGGCTGCCCGCCTCAGGGCCCCGCTGGCTGCCGCTGCCTGTCGCACAGCCAGGATCCGGCTGCCTCGCCCGCTGGGGCGCAGGGGAGTGTTCGCCGGTGGCTCCGGCACCCGGCCGGGTCGCTGTGAGGCTCAGGAGGGGCTGGGTGTTGCCCGAAGCCCCCCGGTTCTGTGGAGCAGGTGGTGCGGTGAGAGACGGTCGGGGTCAGCCCAGCCACACGCCCGGAGCCTCCGGTTTCTGCAGGGCTGGGGAACGGCCCCTCCCAGCCGTTGGCGCTGGAAGCTGCCTTGTCGTGGGGACTGGAGATCGAGGGGGGCCGGGGGCCAGGCTGAAGCGAGCGATGAGCCGTCTCGGCTGGTGCTTCTGCTCGCTGCTCCGTGGGGGCAAGTACCTGTTCTGCGCCCTGCCCCAGCGCCTCTGCCGGCCCCGGAAGGTAAGAGGGGCGGGGTGGGGGGAGCTGCCATGGGGTTCTATTTGAGACCACCCACCGCCCATTGCAGCTGGGGGGTGGCAGTGCTGGGGGATGCTGGGCCGGGAGCAGCGAGCACCCCCGAGGTGGGAGCCAGGGGCTACATCCTGACCCGGATCCACCGCCCTGCCAGCTGGGGGCCCCAGAAGAATGAGACCTGCAGCTAGCACCCCCATGTGCCTCCCGCTGGCCTGGCAGCCTCCTCGTGGGGTCCTTGGCCTGGCCAACAAGGGGGGCCAACAGGTGGGCACTGGGCTGAGCCCCCCCACCCCCATGCATTGCACGCAGCCCCCGAGTAGCCGGGGCGGGTGGCAGCTGGGCAGACAGGCAAGATGGAAGGTCCCAGCGAAACATTTATCACCTACCTCACAATCCATCCTCCAGCAGCCCTGTCGCTCGGGAACGATTGAGGCTGCATTACAGCTGGTGAAACTGAGGCAGCGAATTTGTGCCAGTGTCCGAACCAGGGTCAGATCTTGGGTGCGGGCCAGTGGGGGGGGGGCTGTCCTGCCCCAGAGCAAAGCGCTGTCCGTCGGTGGTGGCGGCGCCTTTCTTTGGTGGGCCAGCGACGGGCCAGCCGTCCCCTGAACCTGTTTGGCTGGAGGGTACCCGGGCAGAGATGCCTGAATGCAGCTGGCTGGTAACCAGGCCTGGCTGTCTCTCCCTCCCGCTGGCCAGGAAATAGGCGTGGGGCCCAGCGGCCTCTGCGCTCCCCTGTTCAGGGCCACGGGTGGGAGGCTGGGGAAGGCTCCCAGCGCATGCCAGGTGGTGGTGACTGTAAACCAAGACCCCCCCCACGACACCTACGGAAGTAACGTTCAGTCTACTGCTGTCGCTCCGGGCTGGCTTGTGTGTGCACGTGGGGCCGAGTGTGTGTGAGCTCAGCATACCCAGCCACTCGGCTCCCTTTTGGTGCCCCACTGGGGCCGGCGACAGGTTTGTTACGGGTTTGCGATGACAGAATGGGTGCAGGAGGGGTGGGGTGGGGGGTCTGGGTGGGAGGGTGCAGGGGTAGGATGGGAGTGGAGGGTTTGGCAGGGAGGTTGGGTGCAGGAGGAGGGTGGGGGGTCTGGGTGGAAGGGTGCAGGAGGGGGCTGGGGGTCTCGGCAGGAGTAGAGTGCAGGGGGGGAAGAGGGTGGGGGTCTGGGCAGGAGCAAGGTGGGGGTGGGGGGTGAGGATGCAGGAGTAGGGTGGGAGTTCGGGGGTCTGGGCGGGAGGGTGCAGGAGAGGGCTGGGGGCCTCGGCGGGAGTAGAGTGCGGGAGCGCGAAGAGGGTGGGGGTCTGGGTGGGAGGGTGCAGGAGGGGGTTGGGGGGGGTCTGGGCAGGAGGGTGCAGGAGCGGGGTGGGGGGTCTGGGCGGGAGTAGAGTGCGGGAGGGAGAAGAGGGTGGGGGTCTGGGCGGGAGGGTGCAGGAGCGGGGCTGGGGGTCTCGGCGGGAGTAGAGTGTGGGAGGGAAAAGAGGGTGGGGGTCTGGGCGGGAGCAGGATGGGGGTCTGGGCGGGAGAGTGCAGGAGGGGGCTGGGGGTCTCGGTGGGAGTAGAGTGCGGGAGGGAAAAGAGGGTGGGGATCTGGGCGGGAGGGTGCAGGAGCGGGGCTGGGGGTCTCGGTGGGAGTAGAGTGCGGGAGGGAAAAGAGGGTGGGGATCTGGGCGGGAGCAGGGTGGGTGTGGGGGTCTGGGTGGGAGAGTGCAGGAGGGGGCTGGGGGTCTCGGTGGGAGGGAGAAGAGGGTGGGGGTCTGGGCGGGAGGGTGCAGGAGCGGGGTGGGGGGTCTGGGTGGAAGGGAAAAGAGGGTGGGGGTCTGAGTGGGATGGTGCAGGAGCGGGTTGGGGGGGTCTGGGCAGGAGGGAGAAGAGGGTGGGGGTTTGGGCGGGAGGGTGCAGGAGCGGGGGGGGTCTGGGCGGGAGGGAGAAGAGGGTGGGGGTCTGGGCGGGAGGGTGCAGGAGCGGGGGGGGTCTGGGCGGGAGGGTGCAGGAGCGGGGTGGGGGGTCTGGGCGGGAGGGAGAAGAGGGTGGGGGTCTGGGCGGGAGGGTGCAGGAGCGGGGTGGGGGGTCTGGGCGGGAGGGAGAAGAGGGTGGGGGTCTGGGCGGGAGGGTGCAGGAGCGGGGTGGGGGCTCTGGGCGGGAGGGAGACGAGGGTGGGGGGTCTGGGCGGGAGGGTGCAGGAGCGGGGTGGGGGGTCTGGGCGGGAGGGAGAAGAGGGTGGGGGTCTGGGCGGGAGGGTGCAGGAGCGGGGTGGGGGGTCTGGGCGGGAGGGAGAAGAGGGTGGGGGTCTGGGCGGGAGGGTGCAGGAGCGGGGTGGGGGGTCTGGGCGGGAGGGTGCAGGAGCGGGGTGGGGGGTCTGGGCGGGAGGGTGCAGCCACTCCCAGGCACCTCCCCCCGCTGCTCCCGTTGGTCAGGATCCGGCCAATGGGAGCAGCGGGGGAAGCCCCCAGGTGAGTGGTCCCTGCACTGCTGTTCGGGGATCGGCGGCTCATGGAGCCTCCTCCTCCCCCCGCCAGCCGGATCCGGCCTGTGAGGCCCCCCCGCCCCGGCCGCGGGAAGCCGGCGCTGGCTCCAACCTTGCAGGAAGGGAAGGGGCGGGGCTGGAGCGCCGGCGCGGGCTCCCCACTGCCGGGGGGGGAGGGGGACCGAGCCCACAGCCCAGCGGCAAGACGGTCGGACCCCCCACTGCTGCGGGGGCGCCTCTGCGGCCAGGCGGCTCTCGGCTCTCGCGGGCCGGCTGCGAGCTGGCACGCCCAGCCCTGCCCCCGTACTCCTGCCTCCCGTGGGGCGGGGCAGGGCAGGCCCCATGCCTGCCTCTCTCCAGACAAGGGCCAGGGGCTGCCTTGGGGTAGAAGACCCAGGGCTTATGCCCAGCGCTTGCACAGACAGAGGAGCTTCAGCAATTCCACTTCCCTGCCCCCCTCGTGCGGCCTCCCTGGGCGTCTAACGAGGTGATTAGCTTTGCGCTCTCGGCAGCCTGGCATCGTTCCCAGTCAGGTGGGCAGGGGGCAGCCGACTGCAGCGGGCCGGGTCACTGCTCTGCGCACGCTTGCTCCCTGAAGCCCTCTCCGTGTGGCTGTGTGGGCCAGCGGTTAGAGCACCAGAGGGCTAGTGGGGGGCCTGAGTTTGCCTCCTTTCTCTGGGGCCCCTGCTGCATGAACTGGGCTGTGTCCCTTGCTTTGGCTGGGCTGCTGAGCTGGGGGCGCCTGTCTTGGGTGCCTCGGGGGGCCCAGGGCTGGGATTTGGGGCAGCGAGGCCCGGGTTCAAGCCCAGCTCAGTGACGTGCGGTGGGGAGTTGGCTCCCAAGGATCTTGCCATTGTGGTGCGTTTTGCAGTCGTTTGTGTCGTGTGTAGCCATGTGGGTGCGTTTCGCTGTCCTTTGTAGCCGGGGTGTGCGTGTGGGTGCGTTTCTCTGTCCTTTGCAGCCGGGGTGTGCGTGTGGGTGCGTTTTGCAGTCGTTTGTGTCGTGTGTAGCCGTGTGGGTGCGTTTCGCTGTCCTTTGCAGCCGGGGTATGCGTGTGGGTGCGTTTTGCAATCGTTTGTAGCCGGGGTGTGCGTGTGGGTGCGTTTCGCTGTCCTTTGTAGCCGGGGTGTGCGTGTGGGTGCGTTTCGCTGTCCTTTGCAGCCGGGGTGTGCGTGTGGGTGCGTTTCGCTGTCCTTTGCAGCCGGGGTGTGCGTGTGGGTGCGTTTTGCAATCGTTTGCAGCCGGGGTGTGCGTGTGGGTGCGTTTCGCTGTCCTTTGTAGCCGGGGTGTGCGTGTGGGTGCGTTTCGCTGTCCTTTGCAGCCGGGGTGTGCGTGTGGGTGCGTTTCGCTGTCCTTTGCAGCCGGGGTGTGCGTGTGGGTGCGTTTTGCAATCGTTTGTAGCCGGGGTGTGCGTGTGGGTGCGTTTCGCTGTCCTTTGCAGCCGGGGTGTGCGTGTGGGTGCGTTTTGCATTCGTTTGTAGCCGGGGTATGTGTGTGGGTGCGTTTCACTGTCCTTTGCAGCCGGGGTGTGCGTGTGGGTGCGTTTTGCTGTCCTTTGTAGCTGGGGTGTGCGTGTGGGTGCGTTTCGCTGTCCTTTGCAGCCGGGGTGTGCGTGTGGGTGCGTTTTGCAATCGTTTGCAGCCGGGGTGTGCGTGTGGGTGCGTTTCACTGTCCTTTGCAGCCGGGGTGTGCGTGTGGGTGCGTTTCGCTGTCCTTTGCAGCCGGGGTGTGCGTGTGGGTGCGTTTCGCTGTCGTTTGCAGCCGGGGTGTGCGTGTGGGTGCGTTTCGCTGTCCTTTGCAGCCGGGGTATGCGTGTGGGTGCGTTTCGCTGTCCTTTGCAGCCGGGGTGTGTGTGTTTGCACAGGGCAATAGCAGTGCGGCGTAACCTCTCTCTACCGGCCAGCTTTGCACCTGCCCTGGGGGGCTTTGGTGTGGGGGCACAGGGCAGCGGACGCTGCGTGGGGCGAGTGACGGGCGGCACAGAGGGGAGCAGCGGGGAGCAGCGGTAGCCCCGTCAGCGGCGGAAGGAGGAGAAATGAAGACGCAATATGTTTGCACTGGGGCCGGGAGAAGGAGAGGCCACGAGGCCCGGGGGCTATAGGGAGGGTGTTCCAGAGAACTGGAACAAGGCTTTGCCTGACCTTGCATCACACTGCCCTGCCTCAGTTTCCCCAGTTTGTGCTTCTCAAGCTGCTCCCAGCAACTTGCCGGGAAGTGCTGCCGGGGCCGTGCTGGTCCTCTCTCTGGTCTAATCCTTAGCCTCCCCATCTTTCTGATGGAGCAGGGCAGGCTTCCTGTCCTAGACAGCTTTCCTCCCAGCTGTGATTTTCCCCCAGTCCCAGGGCAGGGCTGGATGGCCCAGCACAGGACAGGGCCAGCCCACCCCATGCCAAATGATACAGGAATACATCCCTGGAGCATGAAAGACATTGAGAAAGTGTGTGTGTGTGTGTCCTAAGCCCCGTACTGCTAACCCTACATGGGGATTCTCCTGTTGCTCAAGTGCCAGAGGCCTTCTGGGCTTTTGGAACAGGAGCCTTCAGATGAAACCTGGGGAGCTCCAGAGCAGAATTTGGTCCTTGTCTGTTGCGGTGACTCGGGGGCCAGGGACGTGATCCTGAGTGGTGCTTTTGCCGGGCTGGAATGGCAGCTTGCTTACAGTCTGGTCCCTCCCCTGCCGCTAGTCCTGTGGCTAGCTGGCAGGGACCTCGACCTCGTCCTACTGACACGGCTGAGGCAGCGCCCCCGGCTCTTTAATTAAAGCAGGGCCCTCTTGGGCTGGCCACATTATTGTCTGCGCGGTCAATTCGTCCAGAGCGGTTTGCGCTGGGAATCAATCTTGCGGCTGTTGGCAGCTTAATGGCTGGCCAAGATGCGATCGGCCGCTTCCTGCGCTTTTCTTGCCTTCCGTAAGAGAAGGGCCTGCCTCAGGCCGGGGGGCCAGGCGTGGGGCTGCCGTTTGATCTCCTAGCGCCTCCCTCGGTCCCGCCCCCTTTCCAAAGTAAGAGGCCAAGAGAAGGAGCCCAGCCCAGAAATGGCATCTGATGGGCGCTGTGCCCAAGGGGAGGCGATCTCGCTTCTGCCAGGGGCTCAGATGGCCGGCGGGGTCATGAGCCGTTTCTGCTTCGCCCGACTCTCCGGGGACAGCGTGGCCCATGTTTGTGTGTTGGGTTCCCCCCCAGCCCCGCTAATGGATTCATCGTCATGACCCCGTCGGAGGCAGGCCAGCGCAGTTCTCTGCCTGGACCAGATGGGGAAACTGAGGCACGGCACTTGGACTGGCCGAGGGTGCCCTGTGGGGAGGCTGGGGCAAAGCTGGGAATTGCACCCAGCTCTCCTGAGTTCCAGCCCAGTGCCTTGCTTGGTTCCCTGCTCTGACATGGCCTCCCTGGCTGACCTGTGCCTCGGTTTCCCCATCAGTCCAATGAGGACAGTGCAATCCTGCTGTGAGCTGGGGAGGCCCTGTGTTAGCTTGTGAGGTGGGGGGGGAGGGAAGCACTGTGGGAAGATGGGGGGACCGTTGGCACGTTCCGACCCCTGGATCCTGCTCGCAGTGGCTGAGGATGTGGCCGTGGGGGTGGTAATGAGGCATCAGTGGCTGACTGGCTGCATGTTAAGTGCCGAGCTTTGGCGCCCGCCACCCGAGCTAGGGACCAAGCTTGGATTCCCAGCCTTGGGCTCGTGCCCAGCATGGCTCCCCACCCGCGGCCGGGTGCCCGTCTACCCTCCCCTGTCCCTCTGCTCTCCTCTGGCCATGCCTGTGTCCCTGTGTGGGTGTGCCCAGGGCAGGGACCCCGGATTTCGGTGTGATTCGGAGGCGGGTGAATCCCGCCTGCGAGTCAGGCTGGCGGGTCGAATACCAGGAGGCACGCGGGGGTGGTGTGTGTGTGTGTGTGTGTGTGTGTGTGTGAGACACAGGCAGGGGTAGCAGCGTGGGGCGGGGGGGGACCCCAAGCGCGTGTCGCCAGGCCGTGGCCTGTGGCTGTCTCTCGTGCCAGCCCTGGCCCTGTTGCAGAGGCTCTTGGGAACTGGCTCCCCCAGAGGACCGTGGCTGGGGGCAGGGTGGGGGGTTCAGTGTTGGGTGGGAGAACGGGGGGGGGGGCTGAACCTCGGAACCAGGATGGCAGGGGAATGGAGGGGGGAGAGAGTGCCCGGCCTCTCCGTCCCACCAAGGGGGATGGGGCCTGGCTGGGTTCGGTTGCTAAGTGGCCAGTTGCTGGCCGGCAGGGGACCCGGGGCCCGCTGCAAACCGAGAATGGCCAGCAATGGTCGCCCTGCCCCTCCCCCCTCTAACAAGCCCTAAATCAAGCTAATGGCCTGCGCCCGCTGGGGCTCGACCCCTCTGCCCCTCGGGCCGGGGGGAGGAGGGAGATTTATGGGGCGGCTGGGCCTTTGGGATGGCGCCTGCCACTCTCTCTCCCTTCCAACGGGCCACCTGGGCCAGCGCTGGCGGCGGGGGCCTGTGATTGCCCCCAGCCCCAGCGGAGCCCCTGGGGAAGGGCACGGCCTCTCCCCACACCGGGGACTAGCACTAGGGAGTCCCCTTGGAGACACTTGGCCAGAGGCTCTGATCTGCCTTTGTGGGGGACCCCGCCCTGGAGCGCTGCAGCCTGGAGGGGGCAGGGAAGAGACAAGGGAGCCGAGGGGGGACCCTGGCTGAAGAGGGGCAGCCCCCAGCATTCGAGAACTCCTGTGCTCGGGGGGGGGGGCTGTGTGCACCCAGCCCAGCTTGGCCTGTTTCCTTTCCTTTACGCACCCCACTGCCTCCCCGCAAGGGCCCTTATCACCCTGCCCCACCTCATCCCCTAGGCCAGACACGCAATCGCTCCATGCCTCAGTTTCCCCACTTTACAAGGCAGGGCCTTGTCCTTGGGCTGGGCCTCAGGGTGTGAGCCGGACACCACCCCAAGGCCCTGGGATGAGACCCCCCTCGCCCTTCTCCCCAGCCCCGTGGCCTTTCAGTCCCATCTCTGCTGCCAGGGGGCTGGGCCCAGGATGGCTGCACTGGGAGGAAGGGCGAGGGGGTTCACGCGAGGCTTGCACGGGTGTGGCACACTTACACGAGGGCTTTGCACTTGTGTGGCTGAGGCTCAGCAGGGGAGTTCTCCCCCAGCACAACCACGCCCGTGGGGCCAGGCTGGGGACCTCCGGGGTGAGCCACGCTCCAGCACTGCTCATGAATGGGCCACGTGGGCTCAGGTCTTTCGGCAACTCTGCGGGAGCAGGGCCGGGAATGTGACTCAGACTCCCCCAGCAGGTCCCACCCAGGGCTCTGGCACGGGCCCATCTCTCGTGGGTCATTTAACACTTGCCCGTGGCTGCTGGGGTGCACCTCGTCGGGTCTGGTCCACCAGCGGGGCCGTGTAGCCATTGAAAGTGACGCCCCCTCCTTGGATCTTTGCCGGCTTTTAGACCAGCCCAGCGGAGACTCTGAAAAGTCTTGCCAGCCTTTGCCTGGCATGTCGCTTTCCTGGCTGCCTTGTGGCTGCTTGGTGCGGGCAGCGGGGGGTAAAGGAGGCGTGGGGTCCAGCGCTCCCTGTAAGCAGAGCATTTGGACTCAGGAGAGATTTGGGTGCTTCGCAGCTGATCAGCAGAGCGCCTACTCCCGGCAGTGTGTGTTTCTGGGGTGGTACACATCTGCACCTGCCTTGGTGCAGGCCACAAAATTTATTCTGCACATGGGTGGAAAAATGAGGCAGGGGACAGCAGCACTGGGCGGTGGGGAGGAGTCCCTGGCTGTCATTTCCATCCCCGTGGCCTTTCGCAGAGCTCTCAGGGCTCATCCCTGCTTTGCCTTGGGGCAAATTAGGTGGTGTCCCAGGGGCCACGTAGAGCTGGTGCCTGGTCCCCGGGAGACCCATGCCGCCAAAGCTTCCTGGGGAGGCCGTGCCTGGCCCAGCGAGGAGCCGCGTACCCGCCCCTGAGCGCTCGACGGCATTTTGTGGCCACGGGGCCTGCGGATCTGAGCCAGGGCCTCGGCGCAAGTCTGGGCAGGGAAAGTGGGAGCCGGCGCCGCCCCTGGAGGTCGGCCGTGTTCCTGGAGGCTTCCTCACACGTCATCTTTCATTAACGAGCCGTCTTTAATTCCTGGCGGCTCCAGAGCCAGCCACGCAGAGGGGAGGAGGGCGGGAACTCTGAGGGCGGAGTGGGCCCTTTTTATGGGAGGGCACCACGGGAGGGGCCAGCAGTAAAAGATTTACGGGACGATTAAGAGCTTTCACGAGCTCCAGGTCCTGCGAGCCGGGAGCCAAGGGGAGAGAGCCGAGGGGCCAGCTGGGGTGCGGAGGGAGGCTGGGGCCAAGCCAAAGCACCCCAGCAGCCCGGCTGGGAACTGCCGGAGGAACAAAAGGGATTTCTTGGGTTTTCTGCTGAGCAAAACCCTTAGGGTGGTCGGGACGTCTTAGGCAGTACCGGGGCTTTGGGCCAGCATCGGTCTCTCGAACGTCTTAGGGCCAGGTGCTCCACATGCCTGGCCCACCCCCAAATGCTCGGCTACCCCTGCCCGCAGCGGTAGCCTGTCGCATCCTCACCCCATAGAGCCCCGAGGTGCAGGGGGAGGAGCGGGAAGCCAGCCTCCCAGGCGTGAGGCGGTGCCGTGAATTGCTGGCTGGGCACTGGGCCGGAGCCGGGCAGGAGCCCAGAGGTGCCGGGGCAGGTAGCTTGCGTCTCTAAGGGTTTTGGTGGGGGGCTGCTTTCTCCTAGGGAAAGAGGGGAGGTCCTGGGGGAATCCCAGGGGCAGGCTTCTCCTCGGGGTGTTCCCAGCATTTCTGGGGGCTCTGCCTCCGTGGCGTTGGGGTCTGAGCTGGGCAGAGCCCGGGCCTGGCTCGGGACAGTTACCAGCATCTGGGGCAGATTCTGCCCACCCCGAATCCCACAGCTGCTGTCGAAGGGGCCAGAGGATGTGCCCAGGGCAGCAGCCTGGCTGGGGATTTGGTACCTGACTTGCGGGAGATCCTCGGGAAGGCTCTCCGGCCAGGTGTGGGGAGCAGCAGCTTTTCTTGTGTTCACGCCCTCTCCCCCCGCGATGGACCGTGCTCTCTGCATCCCCCCGGCCCTGCCGTGCGCGCCCCAGGCCGCTCCAAACGGGCTGGCGCCAGGGAGCCACGAGGGCCGGCGTGTGGCGGGCACAGCAGGCCATGGCTGTCTCTTTGGCCTGGCCGGAGCTGGGAGGGGACACACCGGTACCAAGATGGCCCGTTAGCAACCCCTTGGCTCTGCTTGGGACTTCCCCGGTGCCCCGCCCCGGCTGCTGCCTCCCCGGTGTCACCGCACACACAGGAGCACTTCCCTCCCTTCCCATGCACTGCGGCCCTGGGACCCCCAGCTCTGCCGCTGCCCTTCACTGCTGGCCTGCGTATTCCCCCCTCCAGTCCCCCCCTCCCTGCATTGCAGCCCTGGGCTCCCCTTCATGGCTCTGCCGCTGCCCTTCATTCCTGGCCTGCCTCTCTCCCCCCCCATCCCCCCACACTGAGGTCCTGAGCTTCCCCCCATGGCTCTGCTGAACATCCCACCCTCCTCCTGGGCCGTTGGGCTCAGGGCTTGTGGTCGCCTCATTGCAGGGGGCTGAGTTCCCGAGCTTGAGCCAGGTGTGAGCAGTCGGGGTCGGGGAGCTGGGGTAGCGAGGGGCGCTGCTGGCTTGGGAGCCGTGCCGGGAGGCCGTGGTGGGGGGCTCAGAGCACAGCAGGGGACAGAGGGAGGTGAAGGTACCCGAGCCCGCCAGGCACAGCAGCCCCTCTCCTGCTGGGTTTGGCTAGCTCTGCCCTTGGGTGCCATCGGTCCAGGTCGGCCCCTCTTTCCCTGGCACCCCTGTGAGGGGGCCCCCTTGCCCCGGCAGCTTGGCTGGGGTCCTGAGACCCCCCATGCCACCCTCAGGAGGCCCCTACTGCCGTCCCCAGCCGGCCCCATGGACCCCCTGCCTGGTCCGGGGCCCGAGCCTGCAGCAGGCTCTCGGTTGGCTTTGGCCAGCCCCTCCCCACCCCGTTTCAGCCCTGAGCCAGGCCCCTTCTCCAGCAGCACCAAGCAGGCAGCACCCCACGGCCGGGGCCCCTCGGCTGGGTCCCTGGGCTGCAGCATGACTGGCTCCCCCCTCTCCCCCGAGCCGCCACGGTCCCATCTCCCCAAAGCCGGAGGGCGTGGCGTTGTCTCCTCACGCAGCCTGCTCCTCCTTCCCTGCCTCGCACACCCTTCCCCCTGGTGTACCAGCCCCCCTCTTCGGTCCTGGGGCTACAGCCTCATACCCCCCCTCCCTTGGTGCCTGAGCCAAGCCCCTCTCTGGGTCCCCAAGCCCCCTGCCCCACTCTGGCCTCCTGGTGCCCCCCGCCCCTGTGGCACCTCCCCGGAGGGGCATGGGCCGATGGAGCGGGCTGAGAGCTGGGGCTGCCCTTGGGGAAGGGGGCCGGGGCAGGGAGGGGCGGCGTGTTCCCAGGCCGCCGGGAGGCAGGGTGGTCCGGCGTTCGGCGGCTGCGGGCCCGCACAAAAGGCGGCATTGTCTGGGCAACACAAACAGGGGGGCTCGGCCAGCCCTGCCCTGCTCACAGCCTTTGTGGTGGGATCCGATGGCGGGGGGGGAGGCTGGGCTGGTGGGGGCAGCCTGGGTCTCTGGCTGTGGGCAGAGGGGGGATGGAGAAACGGCTGGGGAGAGCCGGCGGAGGGGGGCGTGTGAGCAGGCCAGGGGCATGTGGAAAGTCCGCGGCGCCGATTCCCTGGCTCCGGGGGCACCGGGAAGGGCTGGTTCCCCATAGCTGGCAGTGCAGCCCCCCCCATTGGACCCCAGGGGGGTCTTTGTGTGCGTGTTTGGCGAGGGGCTGGAGGGAGCAGGCAGGATCCTTCCTGCGCAGCCCGGGTGATGCCTGGGCGTCTGCCAGACTCCAGCCCGGTGCCCAGGGCACGGCCCCCTCCCCTGACTGCAGGGGCGCTGTGCTGGGAGGGTGGAGGAGGCGTGGGTGGGGAGGGCATCGTTGGGGCGGCTGGGTTGGCACAGGGGAGCTCCCCTTGATGGCACGGCCATTGGCCCAGCCACCAGCCAGGCGAGGGGCACAGCTGGCCTAGCCTGGCTTTGAACCAGTGCCCCGAAGGAGGGGGGGGGAGTCGTCTTACTGCCCCATTGCTGGCTCCCTGAGCTGCCCGCTTTCCCCACAGCCGGGCGCCGGGTGCTGGAGGAGACCCCTGAGGGGCCGGGCAGCCCGGGTGCGTGGGGCAGAGGCGGGCACACGTGGGCCCAACGGGCTGGCATTTCTCCCACCCCCCTGGGCTCTCCCTTGCCCGGGGCATCCTGGCACTGCAGCCAAGGTGCAGCTGCGTGGGTGGCACTGGCGGGAGCCGGCATCCGCTGGGGCTGTGGGGGAAGGCGAGTTGGCAAGAGTTCACGGCACGGGGAGCAGGGAGGGGCGTCTGCCACAGGCCTCTGAGAGCTCCTGGGGGGGGTGCTGAACCCCCCCCCCCGCCTGCAGGCCCCCCAGTGTAGGGAGGACCCGGCCCTGTCTCTGGGTGTCAGGTGCCCCCTCGGCACCCCCTCTCGCCCCCAACTGCAGGGGAGAGCTGAACTTCCCGGCCTCCCCCCGCCCCACCGCTTTGTGTCCTTCCTTGAGCGCGGCCGGCCCCCTCGGCCAGGCCCCCCGCGCCGGGCCCAGACGCATGTGGCAGTGGGCCGGGAGTGAAGGCGGGCCTGTGGGGGGCAGGAAATGGGAACCAAATGTTGGTCGGGAGCATGGGGGGAAGGCGGCTGGTCCCAGGCGAAGCTGTTTGTGATGAGGGGCGGGGGCGGGGGCAGCCCCTCGGCTGCTTGGGGGAACCCCCCGTTGGCTGCAGCCGGACAGCTTGGCTGGAATGGGGGGCCCCGGGTTTCCTGGCCTGCCGCTGCCTCCTGCTTTCTCAGGCCTCTGCCTGTCGCTGGAGGGTTCCCGGGGCCCTGGCGGTGTGTGGCCCCGGCTTTGGGGGGCAGAGCGAGGGGAGGCGCAAAGCACGGGGCAAGTCTCCCCACTTTGTCCAGGCCCCGTTGGCACGAGAGACCCACCCACGTCTAGTTGCCCAGTGGCCCGTTCCAAGGCAGGCTCCCATCCGACGGGAGCTGGCAGCGCCTGGGAAAATCCGGGCGCTCGGGTTCTTTAAAGCAGGGCCCGGCGGAGCTGCGGGGGGAGGATTTTGCAGGCGCCTGGCAGGTTTCCCTCCAGGCACCGCCTCCTCCCGGCGAAGGAACTGACCCAAGAAGAAGAGAAAAGCCGGAGTGACAGGGGAAGGAGGCAGGCACTCGGGGAGCGGCGCAGACACACACACGGATGCCGCCGGCCAGAGAGATGGGCTGGCACCCCCTCCGGCCATGCCGCCCCGCCGCGGCCCCCCTTGCCATGCCCTGCGTCTCCCTGAGCCCGCCGGGGGCCCGCTCCGCACCCAGGATGACCTGGGTTTGCTTGTCCTGCATGCTCTGGGTAGGTGGACGCCGCGGGGCCAGGCCGCTCCCAGGGGCTGGAAATACGAGGGGCAGGGTTGGATTTACAGGGGGGCTGGTGAGCGACTCCCCTGAGCATGAGGGGGGCATGGGGGGGTTCGGGGGGTAGGGGAATCCCTGTTCCCCTGCCTTGGGCTGCGCCGTCCCGTCCCCAGCTTGGGGGGACGGGCCCTGCTTGGATTTACGGCCTCTTGGACTGATGCTCCCGGCAGGGCGGTGGGAGGGGGGTATCCCTCCCTCCCCACTCCCTGCAGTAAAAGGGGTGGTTGCCAAGAGCCGGCTACAAGCGTTGGCAGCCCCGGGTGGCGAAGGGGGGCGGCCGTGCTGTGACCTCAGATGGGGATCCTCTGCGGGCTGCTTTGCCAGGCCATCCCCCGGCGGCCATGGGCTCCGGGGCTGGAGGGGGCTGGTGGGAGGGGCTCCTTGGCACGCTGCTGTGGCAGCACTTTTCTGGGTGCCTGGGTTTGTGTTTTGGGGCGGGGGGGGGAGTTGTCCCCCTGCCATGGGGTCCCTGCTGTCCCCCCCCCCAAAAGCTGGTGGGAGCTGAGCGCCTCTCTGGATCTGGAGCAGGGTGGGGAGGAAGTCGTGTCTCCGAGTGCTGGCAGGGGAGGCCCTTTGGGATGTACAGCCTCCCCCCGCCCCCCTCCAGGGGCATGACTGGGTCGCCGGGGGGATGGGGTCGGGTCCTGGGGGGCTCGGCCGGCGTGGGAGGCTCTGGGGGCGACCCAGCGTTAGGAAGAGCCATGAGGGGCAAGGGTCAGATTTCTTGCTGCAGCCTGGGATCCCCCCGTGCTAGGGGCTGAACAAACCCAGGCCCACAGGAAAGGCCCTGCCCCATAACCCTGCTCTTGCATTGCCCCTGCCCTTCAGCTCCCCCAGTGGGTCCCTTCCTCCAGCGAGAATCCCACCCCAGCCCCTCCGCCCAGCCCCTGTGACCCCCCTTAGTAGACGCATGGCCCGGTTGCTGTGGAAATGCTTCGGGGGAGCCGGGACACCTACCCCAGTTGTCCGTGGGCTGACCCCTGGGCCCGGTTCTACCCTCCAGGAGGAACCGGCCGCCAGGGCAGGTGGGTTATGGAGACAGATGCAGTCGGAGAATAACAGGGCGCCTCGGGGACACGGCAGCAGGGATCTGCCGCTGGGAGGGGGGGTGGGGGCTTTCTTCCCCGCCGGCCTGTAACGAGCTAATGAATAACTCGCTGCTGACATCACGGCTCCCGGGGAGGGGAGCTCTTCGCGCTGCTCTCGGCCTGTGTGTTGGGGGTCGAGCTGGGGTGCAGAAAATGCCCGGCTGTCCCTGGGCAGGGCGGGTACCTGGGGCCCTGTCTCCCGGAGCTCTTCGTGGCCCCTGGCACTGCTGCCCCGTTGCTGGGACCGGTGGGGGCCGGTCTGCCTCTGGGCATGCCGGGCTTTCGCCGGGTCCTTGCATTGCTAGTGAACAGACACGCGGACGGCCCTGCAATGCACCGGGGGGCTCTCTGAGCACTTCGGGAGCCGTTCCTACCCCTCATGCGGGGGAGGGCAAAATCTGAGAGCCGTCCGACAGCTGGCTGAGCCTGGGAAGCGATGCCCCGTGTTTCCCGAACGCCCGCCAGTCGAACCTCTTTGGTGCCAAGCGCAGGCCAAGCACGAGACGATCCCTGCCCCCCCCCCCCCAGCTTGCACAGACACGAGGACCTGAGGGCGAAGGGGCCATGGGCAAAGCGACCTGCCCCAGGTCACTCAGAGGGGCTAGCTGCAGAGCTAAGAATAGAACCCAGGAGTCCTGGCTGCCCGAGTCGCTAGCCCGGCCAGCCTCACAGCAGCTAGCTGGGGGCTGCGGAGAGTCCCGATCTCTTTGGCCGGGACAGTCTGTTCTCTGCACCTTTGAAAACCCAAACCCGGATTCACAGGAGCGGGAGCATGGTGAAACGCAGAGGGGAGTGGCTTTGTTCCAAATGCAACGCGCAAATAACGTAACGCGTCTGCCTTGCCTGCATCAGTATGGACGATTCCACCACCCTGCTATAGCGCCCAACCTAGGCGGCTGCTAAGTTATCTTGTTCCTGATAGATTAAAGCCACGAGTTTTCTCTAGTATCCTTAGCCCAAGTGGCCAATACCTTTAGCTTCCCTTATCGATTGCCTGCTTGTCATAAATGGGCCTTCCGTGGCATTGCTGCCAATGCCCCTCTATCCCATGCACTCCTAGATTTGGCATGGAGTGCTTTTTAATGGTCAGAATGGAAGAGTGGAAATCAGGAACCCAGGTTCTGTGTTTGGCTCTTACTTGTCCTGTCGTGTTTACCTGTCTTGAGGCACTGGCGGTTTAGCAAGGTCACCTCTTGTCTCTTGATGCAGGAACTACCATGCGGTCTCTGTGCCAGCTCCAGAAGTCTGCTTATCTCGTAGTGAGTCACCTGCCGCCAAAGCCTGGCGTCAGCTTTTCGCTGCCTTATCTTAAGCAAGTAGAAGTAAACCCCCGTGCGACAGCTCCTGGGGCCGGGGCCGGGCAAGCAGCAAGAAGCAGAGCGCGAGGCTGTGGGCCAGGGGAGGGCACGGGTGGGGCAGCGGAGATGCCGGGAGGAGCCCTCAGCCTAGGGATTAGTTGGACTGACACCGTTCCCCCTGCTCTGCATGCTGGGTAACTGCAGCACCCTGCCCACGGGTCCGAGAGCCATCGACAGAGGTGCTGCGATCGCAACCAGCCTTCCAGCCATGTGTACTCAGACTGACGGTCCGGTGTCCCCCCACCAAACGCGTCCCTCCTGCACCTGTGCTCCTCCCTCCTAGTTCCTTGCAGGGGACGGCCGCTCCCAGTAAGTGCGTTGTGGGAAAAGCTCTGGTTTGCTTGGCTTGGGTGGTGACTTCACTCAGGAGGAGAGGGAGAGAGGAGGGCTGATGCCCCCGAGAGCCGGGAAGGGACAGAGGGTACCGGGTGCCCTGGGTCAGTGATTGGTGGTTGGCACTTGCTGGAGAGGGCCTGCTCAGTGCCCAGCGAAGCGATGCTATGATGGGGGCTAATTTAGCTACCACTAATCAGGAAAAAGATCTTGGAGTCATTGTGGCTAGTTCTCTGAAGACGTCCACGCCGTGGGCAGCAGCAGTCACAAAAGCAAACAGGATGTGAGGAATAATTAAAAAAGGGATAGAGAATAAGACGGAGAATATCTTATTGCCCTTATATAAATCCATGGGAAGTCCACTTCTTGAATCCTGTGTGCAGATGTGATCTTCTCACCTCAAACAAGATCTCTTGGCATTGGAAAAGGTTCGGAAAAGGGCAACAAAAATGCTGAGGGGTTTGGAGCGGGTCCCATACGAGGAGAGGTTAAAGACACTAGGACTTTTCAGCTTAGAAAGGAGGAGTCTAAGGGGGCATAGGATAGAGGTCTATAAAATCATGAGTGGTGTGGAGAAAGTGAATAAGGAAACGTTATTTACTTGTTCCCATAATATAAGAACTAGGGGCCACCAAATGAAACTAATGGGCAGCAGGTTTAAAACAAAGAAAAGGAAGTTCTTCTTCACACAGCACATAGTCAACCTGTGGAACTCCTTGCCAGAGGAGGCTGTGAAGGCTAGGACTATAAGAGGGTTTAAAAGAGAACTAGATAAATTCGTGGAGGTTAAGTCCATTAATGGCGATTGAGCCAGGATGGGTAAGGAATGGTGTCCCTAGGCTCTGTTTGTCAGAGGGTGGAGATGGATGGCAGGAGAGAGATTGCTTGATCATTACCTATTATGTTAACTCCCTCTGGGGCACCTGGCACTGACCACTGTGGGCAGACAGGGCACGGGGCTGGATGGACCTTTGGTCTGACTCTGTCTGGCTGTTCTTATGACAGTGCCCCAGGGCAGCAGTGCGCAGTCGCCCCGGTTTGGGGGAACAGCCTGGCTGAGAGCTGGGTACAATGTCCCAGAGGTGGGGGCAGAGGCTTGGTGGGGTGGTGAGCATTGCGGGGGCGAGGGGGGGGGCATACAGCCAGGCAGGGAATGTAGGGCGGGATCCCCCATGGGGCGAGGGGGCGGGGCAGAGCGGGCCCCTCTTTTGGATGTCCCGCCGCAGGCTGATGTGGGCGGGGCAGGTGTGGGGGGTGGGATGAGCAGGAAGCAAAAGGCCCCTGTTGAAACATGATCCAGTTTGAGAGGAGCTTGTGCATGCACTGACGGATCAGGGCCACCCCCCGTGGCCCAGGGCAGCGCGGACGGACAGATGGATGGACACCCACTGGTGACCCTCTCCAGCTTCGAGGGACAGACAGATGGGGGCGGAAAGGCAGCCACCTCTGGGGCAGCGCAGGGCCGCTTTGGAACAGCGCCCAACGCCGCCGCGTGGGGAACGGAGGAAGAACAGTCCAAAGCGCTTGGGGGAGACTGGAAGGAGGCAGACGGAATTTGCCTCGGGGAGGTTGGGGCCGGTCCATAGAATACCTTGTCCTTCTGCCAAAGACGAAAAAAAATAGCCACAGGGGTGTTCAGCTCCTGAAATGAAGGCAGGGGAAGGAGCAGGCCGTGGATGTAGGGAAGGAGGCTGCGTTCGGTGCGTTCTCTGTGCTCCGTGGCCGGGCTTTCGGTCCCATCTCACAAGTGGGAAACTGAGGCACGGAGCAGCCAACTGACCCTCCCACGGTAACAGAGGCTGGGATGCTGGGCCAAGCGAGCCCGGATCTACTTCAGACCCATTGTCTCCTCCCAGTTAGCGCCCGCTGCAGCAGGGCAGCTGTCTGTGCCCCGCGGACGCAAGCAGGTGGCGTGGCATAGGGGGTTCTGGCGTTCAGGGCAGCAGCTTTCATGGGGGGTGGACTTGGATGGTCCCTGGCTCCCCGCCTCCATGCATGGGGCTGCTGGCGCTGCCCCGAGGGGTGGGCACAGGGTGGGGGAGGGGGTCATGTGAGACGTGGGGTGCGGGAAACCCGCCTTTCATCTCGTGGTGTTGAGGCTTGCTCTGTGGTTTGCAGAGGCCTTTACCGCTGGATGCTGCTGGGAGCGGAATGAGGATAATTGCGGCTAATTAGCAATGAAACGGGCACGATGCTGCTGCTCGGGCATCCGGCGCTGGGGTGGTGGGTTCTCCTGGCTCCTTGGTGTATGTGTGCACAGGGTGGTTACGCAGAATGGCCCTGTTCCTGGCCTGGAGGGTGGGGGGGGGGTCCCCTCACAGATGCTGGGGGAATCGGGGGCTCATTCTGATACAATGCAGGCGAGTCCGTTTTAGCTGCCTCCTTGCCCTGCCATTGCTGGCGGTGTGTTTCTATCTCTCTTAGGTACTTCGATCCCCCTGCCCGGGACACAAAACCAGTCTCAGAGCTACCTGCAATCCCGTGTGTTTATGCTGCAACTCTGAGTGGCAAGGGCAAGGCCACTATTCCCATGTTACATGGGGGAAACTGAGGCACAGAGTGGCTAAGTGACTCGCCCAAGGTTTGGGAATTAACATAGGAACTCTGGGGTCTGAGGAGACCTTCCCAAATCCTGTGTGTTTATCCTGTGACCCTGTGTAGCCAGACATGAACCCCATCTTGTCCCCCCCCCCACCGGCTGACACCCTGACAGGCAGGGCAGGGCCAGTATTCCTGTGTTACACAGGGGAAACTGAGGCACAGAGTGGCTAAGTGACTGGCCAGGGTTTGGGGGATAAAATAGGAACTCTGGGGTCTGAGGAGACCTTCCCATTGACTCTGCTGCCCTCAGTGGTGGGGTCCTTCACCAGCACAGAGCGGGGAGAGATTGAGACGAGTTCCCAGCTTGGGGCCTCTCTGCCCGCGGGGTGTTGTGGGGGGGGGGGAGGGGGCAGAGAGTTCACCTCAGGCTGCTGGAGGATCCTGCCTCCTTCCTTGGGTGGGGGATCACCCCCTAGAACCTCCCCATAGCTCTGCAGGGGGGCCGGGGCCCGGGGCCACGAGGTAATTGACGCAATCGAGAGGCAGACGGGCCTGGAGGTTGGGGTCCAAGAGACACCAGGCTCCTGTTGCTGAGCGGAGATGCTGGGACCAGCCTGGCTGGGGGCTCAGAGATCCTTGTTTATCCAAGCTGCTTGGCTGGGGTGCTGGGGGCCAGAGTCCCCCCTCCCCCAACCGGGAGTCTTGGCCTGGTCTGTGGGGCAGGGACATTGGGGAGGCTGCTGGGATGAAGTAGCCCCGGGTGCCTAGCCAGGTAATCACTGCTAGGTGGGTGATGGCTCAGATCGGGGGGGGGGCATCACCCCCAGGGCTGCACAGACCCCATCTGAGATGGGGGGCCCTGGCCCTGCACAGAGCCTGTCTGAGATGGGGGGCCCTGGCACTGCACAGACCCCGTCTGAGAAGGGGGGTCCCCATCACTGCACAGACCCCATCTGAGATGGGGGGCCCTGGCATTGCAAAGACCCCGTCTGAGATTGGGGGGCCCCATCGCTGCACAGAGCCTGTCTGAGATGGGGGGCCCTGGCATTGCAAAGACCACCTCTGAGCTCAGGGTTGGGGGGGGGGCGTTGTGCCTGGCACGATGTGCACCCTGTTTGAGATCGGGGGGCCTGGTGCTTCAGGGACCCTGAGATGGGGGGTCCCCTTGTGCCCTCGCTGAGCAGACAAGTAACCAGAGGCAGACCTGGCTGCAGTGCACCCCAGATCAAGCTGCCTGGGAATGGGGGGCTCTGATTTGCACCCCACCCTGAGGGAGCCGGTCCGTGCCACGTGACCCATCCAGTTCGGACCGGGGCCCACGCTGGGAGTGCTGGCTCTGGTTTCTGGTACAGTTTCCAGCGGTAAATACGGCCCAGGGATGGCCCAGCGAGGTGATGGAGGATATGCAAATAGTTTGAACATGTAAATTGCCCCACCGGTAGCTGTGAGAAGTGGGCGCAAGCCCCCAGATGGGCTATGTGCCCAGTGTGGCCCCCAGCAGCTTAATGCTGGCAGCGGCCTCAGCAGAGGGGGATGGTGGGGGGCCGGGGCATGAAGACTGAGGCTGGGAGCGGCTCTGGCCGGAGGCCAGGAAGGGGGAATGGACTGTAAGATGGATAGAAAGCTGGCTAGACTACCGGGCCCAACGGGTAGTGATCAACGGCTCGATGTCGGGTTGGTGGTCGGTTTCTAGCGGAGTGCCCCAAGGCTCGGTTCTAGGACCGGTTTTGTTCAACATCTTTAGTGATAACGTGAAGAAGGGGATGGATTGCACCCTCAGCAAGTTTGCAGATGACACTAAGCTGGGGGGAGAGGTAGATATGCTGGAGGGCAGGGATAGGGACCAGAGTGGCCTGGACAGGTTAGAGGATTGGGCCAAAAGAAATCTGATGAGGTTCAACAGGGACAAGTGGAGAGTCCTGCCCTTGGGACGGAAGAACCCCAAGCATTGCTACAGGCTGGGGACCAACGGGCTAAAAGCAGTTCGGCAGAAGAGGACCTGGGGATTCCAGTGGATGAAAAGCTGGATATGAGTCAACAGGGCGCCCTTGTAGCCAAGAAGGCGAATGGCATATTGGGCTGCATTAGGAGGGGCATTGCCGGCAGACCCAGAGAAGTGATTGTTCCCCTTTATTCGGCTCTGGTGAGGCCACATCTGGAGTATTGTGTCCAGTTCTGGGCCCCCCACTATAGAAAGGGTGTGGACGCATTGGAGAGGGTCCAGGGGAGGGCGACCAAGATGATGCGGGGGCTGGAGCTCATGACCTATGAGGAGAGGCTGAGGGATTTGGGCTTGTTAAGCCTGCAGAAGAGAAGAGTGAGGGGGGATTTGAGAGCAGCCTTCAGCTACCTAAGGGGGGTTCCAGAGAGGCTGGCGTGAGGCTGGTGTCAGTGGGGGCGGATGGCAGAACGAGGAGCAGCGGTCTCGAGCTGATGGTGGCGCTGGGCAGTGCCCGCCCGCCCACTGAGCTGGGCCCTGCGCTGGAGGGAAACAAACGTGCTAATCCCCTCCCCGCCCGTCCCTGCGGGGGGCTCGTTTTGTGTCTGGGTCCCAGGGGAGGAAGGGTAGGAGCCGAGCGGCATGGGAAGGTCTCGCCCCCCCCACTGATTAGGAAGCAGCTCACACTCGGCGTGGCGGGACCAGGCTGCTCCCGTATGCGCGGGGCGCTGCGGCTCTCTGAATAGGAGACGCGGCCCCTCCCCTGCGAGCTGGGAAGCAGCCGACTGGGCCGCCCCCGAGGGCTGCGTGGCGGACGCTGTGGCAGAGACTTTTGCCTGCACTTCAGCAGCTGCGGCATCGCTGTGCTTCTCTTCAGAGCCTCCCCGCCCCTCCTTGGTGGCAGGGCTGTCGGCCCCGCTGGGTAAACTGAGGCACCGAACATGGCAAGGACGTGCCCGTGGTCACACAGGGCGTCCAGGGCAGAGCAGGGGATCAAACCAGCCTCCCTTTTGCTGGGGTTGGTAAAGGTCTGCCCTGCTCCCAGTGCCCCCAGCTAGCCCTGCTCTGGCTAAGAGCATGCGGGCTCCTCCCGGCTAGAGGGGCCCAAAATGCACCCCCCCCGTCTGCACCTGGCCAGACTCCTGAGCCTGTCAGGTGGCCCCTCCCTCTGCCGTCCCACCCCTGCCCTGCAAGGTCTCTGTCCTCAGCCCTCCCCATGGGATCAGGCCTGAGATGCCTCCTTTCCCAGCGTCCCCTGGGGCCGCGCCATTATCAGCGGGTAAGGGGAGCAGGTGAGTGCAGGAGACAGGCCCAACCTGCGGAACTCGCTGCCACTAGACAGACAGCAGCTCCAGTGCCATACCCTCCCACAAGGGCCCGGCCGGCATTCCTAGTCTCATTGGGGCGCTCGTTACCAGGAAAGGCTTTCTAACAACTTCCTCTTTCCCAGCTAGGAGACGGGGTGGGGGCTCCTGGTGGCCACGCTGGTCTGCAGATCAGCCTCCCCCACTGACAGCACCGTCCCCTGGCTCTGTCCGTGACGGGTGGCTTCAGCCGACCCCATGGCACTCACGTGACCCAGCTGGGGGGGGGGGGGGTGGCGCAGGGCTCCTCCCACCCAGCCTCTGTGGCTGAGCCCCTGTTGGGTCCCTGGGGAAGGCTGGGGGGGTCGGAGGTTGAGGTGTGTGAGGTTCCTTGGCCATGGGCCTGGGTCATGGAGGGGAATCAGGGGTGATCCTGGGGGGGAACCGAGCAGCCGGTTCCTGTCCTAGCCCCGTGTGCAGGGCTGATGTCCCCAGCACAGCGCCTCAGAGCTGGCTCATGCTCTGGGGCACCGTGGAAAAGGGGGGCTGGTTTGTAACTCCCCCACGCTTCCCCCTGCCAAGTTACCTCCAGCAACTGCTCCCCTGGCCCCAGAGTCTAAACTGCCTTATGGGGCAGGGCTCAGCGCCCCATGGGGCCTGAGCATGGACGGGGGCCCGGTGCCTGGCTCTGTGTCCCAGGACATGCTGGTGCGGACGGGACCCTGGTGTCCGGCTCCATACCCAGCAAGAGGCCAGTCTCAGAGGGGCCGGTTAGCCCCTGGCATCTCCGCTCTGCCGGCCTGCGAGGGGGCCGGATGGGCCCTTCCAGCTGACGGCGGCTCTCAGCCCTGCCCACCGCGAGTGGCACATGCAGTGGGTGTCTGCGTCCCAGCCTCCAGCCCTCCAGCTCACACTGCGCCCTGCCCCGCCTGGGGCTGGCAGGGCTGCGGGTGGGGAGTGAGGGGCACTGGCAGAGCTGGGGGGGGGGTAGCTCTAGGCTAGGGGGACAGCTCAGACAGTTTTCGGGGCCCCCGGGCTGAGCTCTGGCTGGCAGTGAGGCGGGCGCTGAGTCTGGGGAGCGGCCCCCCTCTCCCTGGGCCCTTCTGGTTGCTCTGCCAGGTGCCCTGGCCTGTAACACCCGGGGCTGCCTGGCCAGTCCTTGGCACACCTGGCGGGACTGCCAGGGGGTGGGGGCATCGTGGCCGGCATGCGAGTGCCTGAGCCCGTGGGGGGGCCAGGCAGGCAGGGGCCGTCTGGGCTGGTGCCCGGTGTGCTACCAACGGGCTCTGGCTGTCTGCACGCCAGGCGACGTGCTGGGGGGCCGGGCCTGGAGATGCCCAAACTCCCGGCCAGCATGGCAAACCCCTCTCGAGCACGGAGCGGCCGTGGGCCGGGTGCCCGGCTCTGCGGCTGGAAGGTGCCAGGGGTGTGCGTTGCGCGGGGGCAGCCAGCGGGCGCTGACCTGGCTGGGGAGGTTAATTGGGGTCAGTCCCCTTCCATAAAGCCTTAATTAGCCGGCAGCGTGGCCGAGGCAGTGAGTGTCAGCCGGCTGCGCCGCGAGAGAAACCGCCAGCTGCTGCTGCTCCGGGCCCTGCTCCTGCCGGGTGCCCAGCTGGGCGAGGCTCTGTGGGGAAGGACTGGCCTGGCTCAGCGCTGTGCTGGGGGCACCGCCTGGGTACTTGGCTGCCTGCTCGGCGGCCGGCCTCGGGCGCTCCGGGGGCAGGGCTGCCTCCTAGCCAGGCAGCTGGCACTGCCCAAGAGGTGGGCGCTCAGACAGCCGGCTGCTGCCTGCAGTTCGTCCCCCCACCCCATGCCTGACGCGAGTTTGGGAGATCTCTGGCACTGGAGTCCCAGGCCCGGCACTGCTTCCGGGTCGCCCAGTGGACGTGAGGTCGGGGGGGGGGGGCCCTGAGCTCCCAGCTACCCCGCCCTGGCTTTACCCTGCCAGGAGGCGCATGCCCGCGGCGTCCATAGAGTCAGAGCAGCGGAGGGCTGGAAGGGACGATGGGTCTCCTGCAAACGGGGCGTCGCAGCGTCACGGGCCGGTGGGGTTGGGGGGCAGGCGGCTCTGGTGCTCCCGCCCCCCCTTGCTGCCCTGCTACAGAGGCAGGGGGGCGGGGGGAAATGCGACTAGTTGATAAGATGAACCGGTAAGCCCAGGCTTACTGGTGAACCGTGTACTCGACTTGGCGCTGACATCCTGACGCGGTGCTGCGGTAGGGGCAGGGCTGTGCACGGGGCAGGGAGACGCAGGTCGCTGCAGGGTGGATAAGTGGGAGGTTGGGGGGCTGAGGTGGCTGCAGGGGGGGGCTGGGTCGCTGGAGGGTGGGGGTTGGGGGGCTGAGGTAGCTGGAGGGCGGGGGTTGGGGGGCGGCCGTGGGAAGGGCCCTCAGAGGCTGAGAGGCGCCTGTGTTGCCTGCTGGGATTGGAGCTCTTGGGCCGGGGGCCAGGGCTCAGCGTGGGTGGCTGACGGGGCAGAATGGGTGGGTGTGCTGGGCAGCGCCCCTTTAAGCGGCTTGTGAGCCTCGAGCGTCGCTCACTGTGAGCCTGGCTCCAGGCCTCCCCTCCCTGCTGCCGTGGGGCTCGCCTTAGCACAGAACAAACTGGGAACAGCTGCGGGGGCCTGGGGATACCCCAGTTCGCTGCCAGCCCCAGCACATTTGGAGGAGCCGGGGGAGGAGTGCGCCTGGGAGGCAGAGCCGTTCCCAGAACAGCACTATGACCATTTACACCTGCTGTGGATTTGGCTCATACATTTTTCCTCATGTAGCAGTGAGTTCCACAGATTAACGGTATCCTGCAAACAAGCGATGCTGTCAAACTCTGCTGTTCAGTGCTGCTACCTTTGGCTTGGTCCTGGGGACAATCGAATCCCCCAGGGGGTCTGACTCAGCGCTCCCCTGAGCATGGGGAGGGGAGGAAGGTACAGGGTCGCAGCTGGTCCAAATCAGTATCCTCCATGGACCCCAGTGCGAGCTGCCCCTGTTTGCTCCGCAGGAATGGGAGCCAATCCATTGTGCCACCAGAGGGGAAACTGAGGTAGGGGCAGTGCCATGCCGTGCCCGGGCTGCTGCTGGAGGCAAGGCTGGGCGGGGCGCCGGGGTGTCGATGGCTGTGGCACCCGGTCCCGCGCTCAGTCTGTCGCTGGTAGTGGTGATGTGGGGCGGGGGGACTCCCGGCCGCAGGGGATTGACGGCTCTCCTTTCTGCCCCCACAGCCCGAGGACTTGGAGGCCCCCTCCGCCCACACGTTCAAGGTGAAGAGCTTCCGGAAGGTGAAGCCATGTGGGATCTGCGGGCAGGCGATCACGCGGGAGGGCAGCGCCTGCCGAGGTGAGTTCCCGGGCCAGGGCGCCCAGCGGCTGCCGAGGGGGCCTGGTGTGAGCTGAGCTGGGAGGTCTCAGCCTGGCGCGGGTCGGGGTGTGCAGGAGGCTCTCCTGCCACTGCCTCTGCTGCGGGGTGACTCGGGGTAGCCACGGCCAGAGCTGCCAGGCTCCTTCCACCGGTGCCAGACTCCCACGGGGCCACGTGTCTGGGAGCGTCTAACCCTGCGCACCAGCCTGGCCCCCTTAGAAGTCTGGCCCCAGGGCAGCTAGATGGTGCCAAAGTTCCCAGGGTGTGGCTGCGTGAGAGACCAAGGGCCGTCTCGCCTCCGGCTGTGTGGCCCGTGCTGGGTCTTGAGGGGCAGTGCACAGAACAGGGGGGTAAGGCGTGAACCAGCCCTGTCTTCCACTCCTGATTCTGCCAGGCAATGGGGCTGGGTCCCTGTGACGGCGTGTTGGGGACCCCGACCCTGCACCCCCGTCCGCAGCAAGATGTGACTCCGCCAGCCAGTAGACTAGGGAGGGTTTATTGCTTCTCCGAGATACAGCCCAGCCTGGGTTCGATGTGGACATAGGAGTACGGGGCTGGCAGCCTCAGACCCCTTGGGGTGGGGGTACACCGGCCCCTGGACCCCCAGCACTCGATTTAATCTCTTCTCTTCATCTTTGCCCAGCCAAGACTGCCCAGTTCCCAGGCCCTGCCCCCCAGCCAGGTGTTCGTCTCCACCTCCCTCCCTTTGTCTCTCCCCCTGGGAAGAGCCTTGTTATCTGCTCAGGCTGGGCCTAGGTGTCTGGGCCAATCCACATGTGGGTGAGTCATTGGGAATCACACATCACAGCGCAGCCAGGTGGGGACACCGGGTTACAAAGCAGACAGCCCCCCACTACGTCACAGTCCCGCCTAGCTGGGCAAACAGGTCCTCGCCTCTGGGAACGTCTCCCATTCCTTTCTGAACCCAATGTCGCCGCTGGCTTCCCGACATCCCCCGGCAAGGAGTTCCACAGGTTATGTCCCATTCCTAGCACCCAGCAAGCCTTTTGAACCACTGTGGCACCTGGAGCTCACGTTTTTCTGGGCATGAGCCATGGTGACTCCAAACCCCTTTCGTGGGTGGCCACAGCCAGTCAAGACCCCCCATCCTTGTCCATGTTTAGCTGGGATCGTGTTTTCTGACGGGCGCTACTTGTTACGGGTCAGTCTTGGATTTCATGTGCTATTTTCTTGCCAAGTCACCCGCATTGGTGAGGTCGCTTGGTAGCTCTTCACGGACAGCTTCGGGTTTAATGTCGTATGGTCGGCAAATGTTGCCACTTGGCTGTGTACTCAGAGCCCTGGTCCCCGTACACTGCCTGGCGGCGATTTCCCTCTCTCCTCCGTGCAAATGGACCTTTTCTTCCTGCGTGTCACCAGTTCTTGATCTGAGAGCAGGCCCTTCCCTCTCCTCCCACGCCCGCTTCCTTTGCATGAGAGCTGTGGGCGAGGGAGCTCGCCCCTCTGGACGCCCCCCGCGGCCACACACCCGTCGGCCCCCTCAGCGACGTCTAAGGGAGCAGGCAGGCGGGAGTTCCCTGGCCGCGAGCTGTGCGGACTCTTCCTCCGGCAGAGGGTGTTTCGTGACCTTACTGATCATGCCCTGCTTCAGCCGCTTTGCCGGGCCCTGAGGGGAGGCTCGCGGCGTGGAGCTGCGGGAACTGTTGTAAAAACCGGCATCCCGGGAGCCGCCCGCCAGCCCCCTGTGGCACAGGCGGGTGCTGTGGGGTGCCCGTTGCAGTTCTTGGGTGGGCCACGGGGGGGCGCCTCGAGCCCCTTCCTCACGGAGAGCTGAGGGGTGGCGCTGGCCAGGGCTGGGTGCTACACAGGGGGCCGTGTGTGGGGCGCTGAGCTGGGACCTCACCCCAGTGAGCCAGCTGGGGGGGGCCTGGGGCGAGTTCCATCCGTGTGCATGTGCAGCCAGTGGTGAGTCAGAACCCCCGGGCTGAGCCGGGGACGGGTGGCGGGGGGGCATGCCTTTGCCCCAGGCCTCTGCCTCTCTGGGGGGAGGCTCTGTCTCCCTGCGGAGGAGGCAAAGAGCAGGAGGAGGCGCTCAAGGGCGGGGCAGGGATGAACGATGCAGGGCAGAGGGGCCCTTAGCCTGGCGGTGCGGGGGTATCGGGGAGCCTGGAGCTGCCTTGGCCAGGCTGTGGGGCTGGCGCCCCAGGCCCGTGCACAGCGGTTTTCTTTCAGCGGGTTCCCAGCCCAGCGTGACCTTGCGTCATCGATGGGGAACCTCAGCTGGGCCCTGACCTGGCACAACCCGGAGCCAGAGCGACGAGGCCGTTCCCCAAAGGGTTTGTGGTCCAGGACAGTCGGGGGAGCTCGTAGGCTGCATCCCCGGGGGCCGGGCTCTGAAGAGCCGGGCGGGAGAACCGGGCGGCTCGCACCAGAGGCCTAGTGCGGAGGTCCTGGCAGAGGAGGTTTGACCCAACGCCGAGGCAGCTCCATCTTGGAGAACGGGGGCCCGAGACGCAGCTCTTGTCCCCCTGTTATGGCTGATGCCTTCCCTGACTCTGCCCCACCCACCGGCCCGACCCGGCCCGGCCCTGCCCCAGGCTCTACGTGGCTTACTCCTTGGGTGGGAGCTGGCCCCACGATCAACGTCAGCCAGGATACTGCAGGGCCCTTTCAGACCCCAGCCCTCCCCTGTCTGAGCCCCCTGCCCGGTTGGACTCCACAGAGCCCCCGTGGCAGGGCTGTGGGCGTGGCATGTTCAGTGCTGCCTCGGAGCCAGCAGGGGGCGCTCACCCAGGGGTTTGATGGTGCCCCCCCAGCCAGCTTAGAGGTGTGTTTTGCTGTCTCAGCCGAGCGGTGGGGGGCGGGCACGGTGCCAGTGGGTGTCCCCCAGCACCTTGAGAAGCAGGTGGGGTTAGCACGCCCAGCGTGGGAAGGCAGGAAGAGAAGTGCCAGGGTGGGGGCTGGCCCTGCCGGCTTGGGTGTACCTCAGTTTCCCCACTTGTGTGGCAGGACCACAGTTCTGACTCGAAGAGCGTGTCTAGGGCTGGTTTACAACTAGGCAGGCATTACCGCAGTGCCAACAGCTTGGCAGCCCCCGGCTGCCCACGCCCCAAAGAGGTCCCGTAGAAGGGGGCTTTATACACTCCGGAGCAGATCTCTAAAGCCACAAGGCTTCCTCCCTGCCCTCGCTCCTCCCACTTCCCCACGGTCGCACCGCTTTTCCTGTGGCTTAGCGCCAGCAACACTGGAATCCGCTTCCTAGTGCTTTGCAGGTTGTGGTAACTACGTTTGAACTCACCCACATCTCCCCAACAAAGGATACCTAAAAAAAAAATAAAAAATCTAGGCTCCGTGCCTGTGCGCTTACATCACAACTTGACATAATTGGCACAAACAATCAGAACGGTTTGTCCTCTTCTCCCAGAATGCCCTGGGGGTAAGCCTATGCAAATAAGCGAGATGCTGGGACTGCACCTGCCCAGTGGATGGCGCTGTGAGCTGCGTTTGCTAAGGGAGAGGGCTGGAGCGAAGCTGGATGCTGGACTCCTGGCGCTCCTGCCCCACAGCTGTCTCACGCCGCCCCCACGCCAGCGGCACACGCTGATTGGCGGGCAGCTCGTGACTGCAGCTTTCCTGGCCCATGGGCCGGGGGAAGGACAGAGGAATCTGCACCCAGCAAGCGCAAAGTCCCGCTGGCGCTCGCATTGTGCCCAGATGTACTGCTGCGGGGCGTGGGACCCACGGCCGCTCCTGGCGTGTCTCAGCGGCTGGGCACATGTCACGCGGCTCAGCCTGGGCGTGACTGCACCAAGGCCTGGCCCGGTGGGTGAGGCTGGCGTGGGACCCAGGACATCACGGTTCAATTGGTGGTCCCGCCGTGGGCTCTTGCGTGGGTCCCGTCATCTCCCTGGGCCTCATTGTGCGTCTGGGAAATGGGGCTCCCATCCTGCCTGTCTTGGCTGTGTCCACGATAGTTTGCTGGCAGGGCAGAGGCTTTCTCTGCGTCTGTGCACGTACAGCGCCTGGCGCGATGGTCCAGGGATCTCGCTGGAGCCCTCGAAACGTGCTGCTGGAATAGGGGAGGGACCCTAGTACCGCAGGGCGTAACGTGATCCATTCGATAGGGGGTAAGTGTAGGGCTGCGTACGATGCCAACGGGCAGGGTGCTTCCTCTTAGACCGGGGTGGGGAACGTCTGGCCTGCGGGCCACCCGTGGTTCAGTAGGGTTCACTGCTGTCGGGCCCCTGGGAGCGGCAGGGCTCCGTGCCTGCAGACGCTCAGGTAATCCAAGTGTCTGGCGTCCTGCCAGCGGCTAATCCTGACGAACCGCGTGCAGGGGGCGTGCCAGAGGTCCCCGCCCCGCCGTAGGCCGTGTGATCAGCAAAGCTCTCAGGGTGCGTTGTGTGCCGGGGCGGGGAGGTTCACGGCGTAAATTCCTCCTGCTCGTCTAGCCGGAGCAGGCGCACGCCGCGTCCTGCCGTAAACGGGCCTGTTCTGTGTGGCTGTGGACGTGCTGCTCCGCCCCACCTGAGAGGTGGCCGCATTCCACCGGGGAGGCCCGTGCTGGGGGGCTGCTTTCTCTCTCTCGCACGCGCGGGCCGCCCGAGGCATGTGCATCACGACGGAGGGACATGTGCCTGGGTGGGAGGGCAGGGGCTGGCCGGGGCAGACCCGGGTACCATTCAGGCCTTGCTGATACGCATCTGGGGAGAGGTGAGGTCACCGGGCAGTGTGCCGCGAGCTCCGGGGCCCGGCCAAGTCCCTGTTATCAGGGCGGGCAGGTGCACCGCCGCTCAGGGCTCCTTTTCCGATGGCTCTGCCGAGAAGGAAAAGCTGAGTTCAGCCGCGACAATGCCGGCTTCCTGTGTTCCCTGCCGCGCGGCTGCACCAGGAAATAACCCTGGCGGGGAGGACGGGGGTGCTGGGCAGCTGGCAGGCCAGGGCTGTGGGCTGGCGGGGGGGCCCTTTCCAAATCCCCTTCCCACCACGGGCTCTGCGATCAGCTTTGGGCCCCTGTGCCAGCTGGGAAGGCGGCTGTGCGGGGTCACAGAAAAGCCTCGCTCCTCCCTCACTTTTGGGGAGTTCAAAAGCGACCGCGCTTCCTTCCGCAGGACGTCTGTGTGCCTCCGGTGAGGGTCCGGGCGGGGCGGTGGTGGGGGAGGGGGGGCGGGGTGAGGCTTGTAGGCGCTGGTGTGTTCCCGCAGGGTGGCTTGCACGGGCGAGGCGGCCGGCCCAGGGCTCCGACGAGCCTCCGAGAAATGGTCCCAGAAAGCGCCTCCCGCAGATTGCCAGCCCGGCGGCTCCGTGCACGGGGGGAGGCTCGGAGGAGCATGGAGCCATTTGGGTTCCTGAGCCCAGCAGTTGTTAATGCCCGGCGGACAGACCAGCTACGGCGGGAGGGTGGGGGGGTCTCTCTGCCTCGGGCTGTGTGGCGTGGTCCCGTGGATGCCAGCCTGCCCCCTCTGAAGCGCTGGGGGGTTCTGTTCCCGGTTCGGGCCCTGACCTTGGGCAAGTCCCTTAGCCAGGCTCTGTGCCTCAGTTTCCCCACCTGTGAAAGGGCCTGGCGGCTCGGCCGCTCTTTCGGGACGTGCTCGGGGCTGGGCCGGTGGGACGCTTGGGGAAGAGCCAGCTGAGTTGTATTAGCAGTACCGTTCCTTGGGATGTGAGAGTCAAGCTGGGATCTCCTTCCCCCCACCATCACCTGGGTGCTGATGGGAGGCTGGGGCGCCGGAGGGGAGCCCAGCCGGCAGGGCTGGCGGGAGTTCCAGAGCCGACTCGGGGACACCCGGGTCTGGGGGGGAGGTCGGACTCAGGATTCCCAGAGACACTGAGCAAGGGCCTTTTCTCCTGGCCTTTAGTAGCCCAGCTTCCCGTGGGCTCTGGCAAGCAGGGGGTTAAGAGATCACCCCAATAGCCAGGGCTCCCTGCTGGCCAGCATGGGGGTGGAGGGGTAGGTGAGTCTTCTTCAGCGGGGTGGGGCCAGGCAGGTGCGGCCAGGAGGGGGCTTTAGGGAGGGGCTCCCCGCAGTGTGGAGGTGGGTTGGAGGCAGGATGTCCCTTGCACACGGAGCCCCCCCACCCCAAAGGCTCTTCAGGGGCGTCCCGAGAGGACCTCTCCCTTGCTGAGCTGCCTGCGGCCTGTTGCCCTTTGTGACGGAGCGGGCCGGGTCTGGGCACAGCTGAGGGCGTGAGCTCAGGGCGAATTGCTCAAACTCGGGACCTTCCTAAATAGGCCACAAACCAGTCCCACCGAGCGCGCCAGCTGCCAGTCTGGCCAGCCAGAAATCTCACGAGCAAAACCCCTCTGTCACCCCAGCTCTCCCTGTGCCCCAATCAGCCCTGGGCCTGCACACAGGTGAGGGGTTATAGAACCCAATCTCACCTTCCCCGAACGGGTTCTTCCGGTCCCAAGAAACCAGCTGCAGATCCCAATCGATTTACACTCTGGATCTTACCCACAGGATCACGCTGAGCCAATCCTCTAGAATCTACCATCTAAAGGTTTATTCGTAAAAGAATGAAAAGCCTGAGAGTAAGGCTGTTAAAGGATAATACATTACATGCATCGAATCTCCCAGTTCTCGATGCAGGCTCTTAGCTATCTGAAAAGACTCTGGTTACAGCCTATGTCAGGATGGGTCCACGGTTCTTCCCGGCTCGTGGTTCCCTGCAAGGCTGCATCTGGGATCAGGAGCTGAACTCAAGACCAGATGGAGGGTGCCACGTGGCACTTATAGACCTCTCCTGGCATCCTCCTGGCCAGAGCAGGTCACATGGTCCAACGACCTATCCCTGTGTCCCATGCTGGGCCCTGGCTGGTTTGCAGGTATCAGTCACATTCCTGAGGTGTGTTTTGGCACCTAGAGCCTCATTGTCTCCTTGCTAATTAGCAAAGCCATTGGCTGAGCTTTCCTTGCCCATTGCTCAGCCACAGACAGAGAATTTTCCAGCATCCACACAGAGTGCATCTTTCTAACTCCACATACAGATATCATACGAGTACATGAGTAGCACATACAGAATCAGTAGAACACAAGCTTTCATGTGACACCTCACATGGCCCCCTTTGTATACACTTTGGGGAAAATACCCCCTCCCATGGGTGCAACAGTGATCTGTCTGATCCCCTTAAAATCCAGTAACATGACACCCTTCTCAGCTGGGGCCGAGCCTTGCCAGGGCCGGTCGGGAACGTTCTCCGCCCCGGTGGGGGAAACTGAGGCAGCGGTGGGCTGTGTCACTGTGCCCAGCGGGGCTGAGTGCCGAGGGCAGGCCGGCCAATCTGCCTGGGCCTGCAAAGCAAAGGCAGTGAGCGAGGCTGGCCAGGCCGGCCCCCCGCGGGGAACAATGGCTGTGTTGTACCAAAGGAACAGATGCTGTTTCTGGCAGGGCAGCAAACTGGAGTAAACCACTGCAGGGAGGGGGGGCACTTTACCTGGCCGGGGGCTGTGCTGGGATGTGCCAAGGGCCCGCAGGCAGCGCCTACGTGGAGCTGGCATGACAGCAGGGCTCCGGAAAGTGAGCACCAGGCAGCGTAGGGCAGGCGGAGATCCGGGGGTGCGGCGGGTCCCCGGCGGGTGCAGTGCCATGGGTCAGCGCACGGCTGGTAAATCGGGGCTGGGGCTGCTGGCGCTGGGCCTGGTGGGTGGGCATTTTACCCAGCTGGGGGGTCTCCCGGGAGTGCCCCAGACACCAGCTGATCTTCAGGCTGTCTTGGCTCAGAGAGCTGGGGACGGAGACAGCCCCCTGGGGAAACACGCCCTTGCTGTCAGCCTCTGGGGCCTCTCTGGGCCCTGATCCTGCCCCCTGAACCTCGCTGCCCTGCACCGTGCCAGCCTCGGGCCACCTGTGCGGGCTCTCACCCCGGCAGCGCCTCTGGTGCCCACTCCGCCTGGCCCCCGCGGGCCGGTGCACTCAGGAACGCGGGTGTTTCTCTGCACCCGGGCTTGGCGCTCCAGAGACCCCTCGGCTGAGTCCTCGTGGGTGGCTGGGCGGGAGCCAGGAGGGTGCCTGTGGCGAAGCGAAGGCGGGACATGTTAGCTGGCAGATCTCTCCTCGCCCGGGACAAGCAGGCTCCCGAGAGGCGGGCAGCAGAGGGGAAGGCTTCGGGAGTTTGCATGCGGCGACATGCCGGGGGCCCAGCCGTGGGGGCAGAGAATGTGCCTGTTGTGCACGGGAGGGGTGTGCCCACGCACACGCGGGGGGGGGGCATTCTGGGTGCCTGGGCAGGCCCACACAAGTGTGGGAATGGCGTGTTGAACTCCGCGTGTCTGGCCACTGGACGGTCTTGGCTCACGCCCACACAGAGCGGACGATCACCGGTCAGGTCTGTCCACGGGTGTGTACGAACGGGCTCGTGGGCAGATCTGTAGCTGCCTCTGAGACAGCCCCTGCCCCCTTTTACATCTGGGGAAACCGAGGCACCGAACGGTTAAGTGACTTGCCCAAGGCCGCAGAGGGAATCGGTAAGAGCTGGGAAAAGAACCCAGGCGTCCCGGACTCTGTGGGCAGAACCAAAGTGCTGGGTGGGATGCCAGGCTCTCCTGCAGGGCCCGTCGCTGGCGCGGAGGCCGGCTGGTGCTGTCCGTCAGGCTGAGATGCCACCGCCGGAGAATAACACAGGGCCCGACCCTGGAAGGACGTGCTTGGTTTCAGTGGGGCTTCCCCCATGCAGGTCCGCTGTGGGGCAGGAGTCCGGAGTTTGCAGGGCCCATTCGCAGCCCCCCTCCTTGCAGGACAGAGCTGCCCTGAAAGAGTCTCTTGGGGGCTCTCCAGTGCCGGCGCTGCGGCTGCGGCTGCGTCAGAGCCAGAACCTCACCCGGCTGGTTTCGCACTCTCCAGTGAGTGGCTGGCTTTTTTTTTTTTTTTTTTTTTGCCTCTCGTACAGGAGGAAGGTAAATTACACAGCCTCCGGGCTGGAAAAAAGAGAGCTGGATTTCAGAGCCGGGAAGGCGACGCTTGCTTCCGCTGCCGACTCTCGAAATTGCCCCGGCTCGCGAACTCGTAGCATTGCCTCCTTTGTGGTCTGTGAAATCCATGGGGCAGCCCCGCGGAGCGGGAGCCGCTGGTTTAGAAAAACCCGCCGTTGTCTGGGCAACTCGAACGAGACGTAACGGGCCTGGCGCCCGTCAGCCGTAGCGCTCAAATGAGGTCAGTGCCATTTACAGCTGGGAGATGGGGAAACTGAGGCACGGTGTGTGAGTGGGTGTGTGTGTGGGGGGGAGGGCAGTGACTTGCTTCAGGCCACCCAGAGCTGGGATGCGAAGGCTCCAGCCACGCTTGGCTGCGTGTCTGTGTGGAGGATCCCAGCCCAGATACTAAGGTGATGGGCAGCTGGGGGCCATATAAGTATCTGGGACTTCTCTGAAATAGCGCTGGGCCCTGGCAGCCAGTGGGTGGTGGAGGGGCCCCGGCGTCAGGGCTGCACCGTGTTGGCCTCGGGGGAGTTCCACGGGGGACAGCCCCGTCCCGTCGCGTGTAGCCGGTGCACGGCTGGAATGAGGGGTGAGCTGAAGGCTGGCAGGAGCAGGTGTGGGGGAGGGCTATGGGCGGCGGGTATCCTAGGCAGGGGGAGGCGTTGCCTTCCCAGCCTGCCAGCCTGGCTCCGCCCCCAGACCGCCTGCTGGAGGGCTCTTGGGGCGGCCCCCCCCAGCGCCCGCCCTTCCCGTGCTCCAGGGCTGGGTGCTGTGCCCTCTTCCCTCCCCAGTGCTCCCGGGCCAGGCCGGCTGGGGCCACATGCCACTTCACCTCCCCATGGGGGGCAGCTTGGCTCCTGGGGGGCGGGGTCTGGGTGGAAGGGGCGGGGCCAGGGGCTTGCCTCCCCCAGCCCTACTTTCCCCCGCCGCCCATGGGGAGGGCAGTGAACCAGGGGCCGGCCTCCTCTGGGTTCTCCTGCCGGAGCAGCGGCAGCGCCGCGGTGCCGTGAGGGCGCTTCTCGGTGAAATGGGCCCGTTTGTCCGTCCGGTCGCGTTCCTGGGGGGTGGCCAGCGGCAGCCAGGGTCCGGGCAGTCGCCGAGGGCGCTTGTGGGGCGCCGCGCTCTGGAGGCCCGGGACATGGGCGCGTCCTCCAGCCGGGGCATCGCCTGGCCGCACAGTGAGCGGGCACCGTTCCTCCGGGAGCGCTGCCCGGCTGGAGGGTTGGCAGGGGGGTCGGGGCTCCTGGCAGCAGGGGAGCAATGCTTCCCTGGGTTCCTGGTTCTGTCCCTTTCCCTCCATCCGGATCTGCCGCCCCCCACTCCCAAGCCACAGCCCCGTGCGTTTCCAGCCCAGCTCCCTCCGCTCTGTACCCCACCCGCCAATGCCCCTCAATCCCCCCTGCTAGCCCAACCCCGAGCCCCCCCCGGAACGGGAAACTGGGCCCCGCTTGGCAGCCTGGGACCGAGGCCAGCTCTGACCCCAGCCCTCTTTGTCCATAGCACCGGGGTGCCGGCAGCTACCCGGCCGATGGAGCACACGTGCCTCCTGCTTTCCACAGCCCATCTCTCCTGAAGCTTGGGGAGAGGGTGCCCCCTTGCTCTGCCCCGCCCGGCGGTGTGTGTGCCCGAGCTCCAGGCTCCGAAACGGGCGGCCGCGAAATCTCCTCTCTGGGCTCCTCACCTCTGGGGAAGGGGGCGGTTCCCCAGCGCAAGCATCTGAGCGGCCCAGGCGGGGAAGCAGGAGGGGACCGGGCGCATTTTGCGCATTCCTGCTCAGGAGTAGGGCTCCCGGAGTGGGAGGGAGGCCAGGTGAGCCGTCAGGTGGGGGGTGGCGGGGGAGGCTGGGAGCCCCGGGGCGGGCGCTGCCGGCGCGGCACAATGCGCTCAGTATTTTCCCGCGGAGCCGAGCGGCTGCCGGGGGCCGGCGTACCCGTGCGGCTGAGGCGCCAGCCTGCGCCTGCTCTCTGCGGGGCCCGCCGCGGCCGCCTGGCGCGTGTGGTGCTCGGTGGCTCTGTCCCGGGGGGCCCTCCTTCCCGGCGTGCGGAGCTGAGCCCTGTCTCTCTCTCTCTCGCAGGGTGCAAGCTGGCCTGCCACAGGAAATGCGAAGCCAAGGTAAGGAGCCGCGCCGAGCGCAGCCAAGTTTCCTTGTGCCAGGGGGCTTGCGTGGGCGGGTGACACGGGGGCGGGGTGCTTCTCTCCCTAGCGTTGTTTCTGCGCTGGGGTCCGGATGGTCCGTCCGGCGGCCCGCTGGGGTGCAGGGGACCAGTGACAAGGCGCCGTGGGGTCCCTGCTGCTCCCCCTGCCAGAGGGGAAGCAAAGCACTTCGTACACCCAGTGGTCGTCCCTTCCTGGGCCAGGCTGCCGCTGGCTCCAGGTGGCGCCTGCCTTGCAGGGCAAGGACCTTTCCTTCTGCCCCCAAATCCCGGCCCCGCGGGGGTCAGTGCCATTCTTGCCCCCCGGTGTCAGCCGGGGCGTTTGAAGCTCATTTCAAGCTGGTGCCCCTGAGCTCCCTGGGGGGATGAGCGCCATGCCCCCTGGGCACAGCTGGGGTCGAGTTCTTGCCCCGGCGTCGCCCGGCCAGGCGTGGCTTGGAGCTGGGGAAGATGCTGGTGCTCGGCCCCCGGCCTGGGGATCAGCTGCTGGTTCGGGATCGCGTGGCCGCCCCGGGTGAGAGCCGCAGGGGCTGGCGTGCCAGCTTCCCGGGGGGCATGTGTCCCACGGCACGTGGGCCTCTGGGCAGGGTGCAGCTGCGGGCACGGGGCAGCTGCGTGTGCCCGGAACCCCTCGTGCTACAGAGGCTGCAGTGGGTGCATTGGGGTGACGTGCAGGAAGGGACACGTCCTCTGGTCTCCCCCCGCCCTCCTCCGCTCCTTCACCTGCCTCTGCCGCCCCCTCCGCTGGCTCCGGGTTCCTCATGTGCCGCTTGCGCCTCCTCCTCCCCCCGCTTTCCTCAGCGTCCCGGATGTGCCGGGCCTCACGGGCAGCGTCGGTTCCTATCTGTGGCCCAGTCCGACGGCGGAGGGCGCGGTCTCCCTGCCCCCGTCAGGGCGTTGGTGGAGACGGTTGGGGGGCTGACGGCCTCCTCCGGAAGGGGGGGTCTTGCGCAGAGGGGCTGGGTATGAAACTGGGTCTCCGGCCGGGGATGCCACCTGGGGAGGGTGGGCGCTGGTGGAGAAGGGCAGGAATCGGGCAGGTCATGCTGTCCCCAAGCCCTGCCGAGGACCTGGCCGTGGGGTGGGGACAGGAGCCCGGTGGTGTCCGACGCAGCAGTCTCCCCACGTCTCTTCTCCAGCCCCCTGGGGAGACCCCCCCCAGTACTGCAGAGCCCCAGCCTCCTCCTGGGGTCCCCCCTCCGCACGGACAGGTGGTGGGTGAGAGCTCTGGAACCAAACGGAGCTGGGGTCACCCTCTGGATCTGGGGTCCCCTACAAGACTCCTCCAGCGTGGTCACTGCCGACCCCTCCTCCATGCTGGTCTCCCCAGAAGGCAGGGTCCCGAGCATCTGGAGCTGGGTGGAGTTCTGCTGAAGCTCCGCCCACACCTTTAAACTCCGCCCACAATGTCAGAGGAGGGGCTGCAGGGAGCGTGGCCCTCGTTAGGTTTCAGAGTCAACGCTCTGCGCCGTGGGGTCGGTTTGCCGACTCCAGGGCCTGTGATGGTGGGGATGCAGCCAGGGGGTCTCTCCTCTGTGCCCGGGCTCTGCCCCTGCCAGCCTCACTGTCCTCTATCGGGTCTGTGTCTGTGGTGGGACTTCCCAGGGCTGGGGGCAGGTGCCTTTCCACTGGCATTAGGGCGCCAACCACTTCAGCCCGGGGTGCTGACCTGGCTACACTCTGTGTGAAGAGCCCTGCCCACCCTGAGCTCAGCGCCCTTGGTACCATCCTGCCCGGGGCAAGGAAAGGGAAGAACCCCTTTTGCCCACCAGCATGGGGCGAATGTAACCCTACCCTGCCCGGGCTAAAGGACTCACCCAAGGTCCCCAGGATGTCTGTGGTGGAGCCCAGGCTGAGCGTCACTGGCCTGCGTGCGGGAAGGATGGTGCTGGGGTTCAGGGTTCTCTCTCCGGGCTGGGTTCGAGCTGAAGGGATCCAGTCTCCTGCAGTGTGCGGGGCGGGACCCCTCCATCCGCAAGGCCGAACAGCCTGGGATGGAAGTTCGAGAGACCCGGGGTCACTTCCTGGTGCTGGCATACGAGACATAGGGCGGGTCACTTCTGTCGCTCTCTGCCTCAGTTTCCCCTGTGTCCAGCTGAGCCGGTCCTGCCTTTGTCTGGCCGGTTTGGATGGTGCCTCGTGCTCTGTGACTGGGCAGCACCTGGCTCCCGGTGCCCCCCTAGTCCGTAGCCTAAAGCCGAAGGCAGCCCCTGCCACCGTGGTGTGCCCCGGCTCAGAGCAGGTGATAAATGCGCCGGGGTTCCGTCTACACTAGTGCCCCTGAGCCGGCCAGCGTTCAGTGCCGGGAGATGGCCCAAAAGATGCCTGGGTAGACTGAGTATGCAGCTGCCGTGCACCCAGAGACGGGCAGACGGACTCACGGACAAGCCAGGACTCCAGGTCCCATCACCTAGCTGGGATCCGGAGGCAAACGGGGCCCTGAGCCTGGGGGAGCAAAGCCGGTTTCGGAAGGTGCTGGCGGAGGCGGTGGGGGCCGTGCCTCAGAGCAGCATCTGCTCTGGCTGGGAGCCGTGTTGCGCGGGCGAGGCCGGCGTGTGTCAATACCCCCCAGCAGGGGGGCGGGCGCCAGAGAGCCAGGTGTCCTGTTGCAACACGACAAGCCGGGCGGTGAAAAGCAGCGAGCGACGCAGAGACCCCGCTGGCGCCCTTCCCGGGCCTGTGCACGGATCTGGCAGCCGTGAGCACGCCTGCGGGGGGCCGCGTGCCGTGCGTGAGCACACACCTGTGTCTGCAGGTGCACGGCGGGGTGGGCGAGCGTCTCTCGCTGAGCGCCCTGGGGAGCCTGCAGGCCGGCCTTGTGCCCCCCCCCTCCTGGCCCCGTCTCCCCTCGCAGCCCCCCATCGCCCGGTGGTGTGTTGGGATGGCCCGGGTGGATGGAGCACCGGGAAGCTCCCCTCCGAGGCTGCTAGTTCTGCTCTGAGCTGGCTCAGCCACCCTCCCCGGGTGCATCGGTCCCCGGGGCTTCTCCAAGAGGAGGAGGTGCCAGGCCCTGCTCGGGGCTGCCCCTGCGGCCGTGGGCACCAAGAGCCGGCAGTGCGGCCTGGCTGCTGCCCTCATGCCAGCAGGGAAGGGGCCTGCATGCAGAGACCTGGGCCCCTCCGTTGCACCCTGCTGAGTTGGGGCTCTCCGAAGGAGGGCCAGCGCCCCCATCCCTGGTGCCCGGGGCTGTGCCCTCGTGCGTGGGGAGGGCACCGGTGGCGTGCATGTGCAAGGAGGAAGGGGGCGGCGGGGAAGATACCAGCCCTCTGGTTTGGCCTGGCTCCGTTGGAATAAATCAAGCTGGGGATGTTGCTGGCTGGGCTAGCCCGTCATTTCAGGTCTCCGTGGCTACGGCTTTAAACCCCAGCCGAGCCCTCGGGCTGTCACCCGTCCAAACCCCGGCGAGTGGCCTGGGCGTGCCAGGCTCCCCGCCAGCGGCTGCCCGCGCCCCAAGGGAAACGCTCTCGCTTGCCCAGGCAGGCTCATTAGCCTGAGCTGAGGGAGAAACCCCACCTCCGGCCCAGGGCATGCGGGGGGGCGCGGATCTCCGCGGCTGGTTTTCGTGGCTACGCCCGTGGACCCCAGTTTTGTGTCTAGAACCCTGCAGGCCTACGGACAGCCGCTTTATAGCCGGGAGTGGGGTGAAGATCTGCGGCTCGTGTTTGCAGACACTGATCCAAACGTCGCCCGGGCCCAGGGCTCTACCGTGAGCTTAAAGAAAGAGTTTGGCTTTTCGATTCCTACTTTTTTTCTGGTGGAGCTATCCTGGCAGCTCAGGGCCTCTCTCGTCCCCTCAGCACCACCAGGGCTTAAAAACGGCTTTTCTCTTAAAACCTCCCCCCAAAAGCAGCGATTTTCCAGCAAGGCCAGGGGCAGGAAAAGCAGCACGTTTCACAAGGCTCGTGATGCAGTCGTGCGAGTGGGCAGGTCAGTAGCCCAGGCCAGGCCAGGGGCTGGGGGCATGCGGCCTGCCGGGGGAGTACGGGTGCCGCTCTAGAGGGGGATGGCGCCCCCCGGGGAGCCGAGGGGAGTACTGCACCCACAGGACTGAGCCGGGCGGGTTTGCATGACACCCGCCTGCATGTGATAGACGCTGACTCCCACGGAGGTTGGGGGAGGGGCTCGTTCCCGGCTTCCAGTCACCGTCAGCTTGGCCTGTGCTATTAATAAGGCTTACCTCAGGCATCAGGCATCCTTCCCTCCCTGCATTCCTGGGGATGGAGCTGCAGAGCCCCCCTCCCGGCCCGGGCCCCCACCGCAGAGCCGTTTCCTTGAAGCCTGCTCCAGATGCATTCAGGCCTTGATTTCTCAAATTGCTGCCATCTGGTTAATACGATGGCAAAACTTCCCGGGGCTGGGTGTAAACCGCCAGGCGTGGGTCTTGGGGCACCCGGGCGGCCGCTTGCAGAGATGCTGGCTCGAAGGGCTGGAGCATCCCGGGGATGGAAACCGCCTGGCGGGGGGAGGAATCTGGGTCCTTTTCCAGAGCCCTGAGGAAGGTCATTATAGATCCTCTCTTCTTCCCACGCTTCCCTGACCTGGAGGGACCCCTTTCTGTGGGGGGAGGGGCTAGCAGCCTCTCGAGCTTGCTTGGTCCTCTGTGTCTCTGCTGAGTAACAAAGAGCCCCATTGGTGCCAGCGGTGGGATGGATCTCGGCACAACTGAGACCGGAATCAGGCCCGGGGGAAGGGACGAAAGTGTCCCCTTCCCATTGCCCTGAGTTCTCCAGTTCTCTAATATCCTGGGCCCACCCTCTCCCGAATGGCTAGCAGAGGAGATCCGGCGGCCTCCTGGTTTGTCCTGGGAAGGGTAGTGGGGAGGAATGGGGCTTGTCTGTGGCTGCACTGCACACGCAGGTGTGGGATTGCAGGGTGGCACCACACACGCTGGCTTTGTTATTGTAGGGTCTCCTGAGGGTTGGGCGGCACGCTGAACCTCGCTGTGGCGGCGGCTCTGCCTTGGAGCCACGTCCGGTACTTTACGCTGCCCTGTAAAATCCTTCCCTTCGCTCCTTCCCTTCCCAAGTCGCGTCTCAAATCCCCATCCTGACATGCCGCCGTGAACCATGCTCCGGGACAGAACGCAGTGTGGTGTGCTCAGGCTGTAGGGATGCCCCCAGTGGGGAGGTTGGGCAGAGCCAGCGAGAACTCCAGGATCTGTTTGTCTGTCAATCCAGCAGCCTCACCACAGAATCACCTTTATCATCCTGACCTCTGTGGTTCGCCTTCTCTCGACGCAGGCCAGGAACGCTCCCCCCCCCTTGAGTACTGCAAGTTGGCACTTGCAGAGAAAGGGCCATGTGATTATATTTACTTGCAATGCATCATTGGCCCACTAGATGTCTCTGTGCTGTACAGAATCCCAATCAGGGTGTGGCCCCTGGTAAACATAGGGAGACCAAGCTGGGGTTCAAGCTGTGTGGAACTCCCTCTGTGTGGTTGAACACCATCTTGTAACTGCCGTGATGAGTGTGGTAGAGGAACTCTTGAGAACAGAATCCCTAGATAGTGACGGACAAGACCCGTTCCATCGCACGGCTGTGGAACAATCCAGCTGCAGCTCTGCCCTGGAGGAGTTTCCAGCGCTTCCGCAGTCAGTACTGCTGTCAGCCTGGCGCCTGGCCCTGAAAGAGATCCAGAGAGTGAACAGCAACATCCTGCATGGGTTTGTGCCATAGAAAGTTGGCAGAAGTGGGGCTCCGGTGGGGCTCTGCCAGGAGGCTGGGAGAATTCCATCTCCCAAGCCCTCTGCTGCCTCTGCCAGCGTTCTTCCGTGCGGGACGCCAAGGGTGAAGTGATCTGTCCGTGCCTCCTGGGCAGTGGGACCAGGAGTAGGCGGGGGCAGTCAGTTGTTAGGATGACCAGGGAGCTAACGAAACTTGGGACTTGGGATGGACAGGCTGACAGGAGGCTGGTTTCCGATCTCTCCCAGTTCCTTTGGGCTCTGCTGACTCAGGGTGTCGGCGTTTTCACATGTGCTCCCGGCCTGGGACTGGAAAACAAACGCTGCCTCTGACCCCCCCACCAAGGGATTTTGCATCCGGAACCAAGCAGGGTTGGGGGGTTCTGGGGTCAGAAGCGGGTTGGCTCCGGGTGGCTGCAAAGCGCCGGGCAGGGAGTGTTTGGTGCTGTGGATCAGTTTCGCCTGAACCGGTTTGCCCGGTCTGAACGGTGAGCGGGGACAGAGCGTGCTTACGGCGGAGCATCTTTTAGGCCTGGGGGTAAAGGCTCCATTCCAGGCACATATGGTGCAGTGCGGCTCTTCATTGCTCGGGAAATGCAGCCACCTCTGGGGTGGAGCCTGGCAGCGGCCGAAGGGTGCCCCGCACCTCCGCCGTGGTGCCAAAGCGAGGGATGCCCCTGACACATGAGGCGAGCGAAAGGCTGCATGCACGGGCGGGACGGGGAGGGGGTAGAAGACTTTAAGAACTGGCAGGGAGTTGGGGTAGAGCACAGTTTTGGCAGGAGCCCTGGGGAGCAGAGGTCGGAGGCCCCGTGCGCCCCTGTGCAACGTGGCTGCATGAACAGAGGGGCAGAGGGAATATTTTGAGTGCCAGCCATGTGCATGGAGCCCTGGCCAGGGTCCATCTGGACTCCTGGGCCAAGCAGAGCCAGCTCGCTTGCTCCACCCCTGGCTCCGTCCCTCTTTGGCTGCGTTTCCGTGGCAGGGCTGTCAGCAGGGCCGATGTCTGGCCCCACCCTGGACCCGGGAAGCAGGGGAGGTAGCTAGGGGGCCCTGTTTGCGCCTGGGCCTGCCTGTCCATGGCTATCTGGGAACCGGGGTGCTCCCGGAGGCAATGTGACTGGGAAATGGCCCGTGGGCGGCAGACGCGCCCTCCTGGGCCCTGATGCTTTGCTGGGGGGAGCTGCAGACCCGACCTGCAGAGAGTCATTTTAATGAGCCCTCAACCCTCCCGGATTGCCTGGGGTTTCTTCTGGCCTGGGCCGCTGCCGGCGTGGCGGCCGTTCCACGCCCTCCCTGGCAGCCCAGCCCTTGGTCCGGGCTATTCTTAGCATCTTCCCGCTGTTCCCCTAAATATTTTATCTAAACTCCCCCTGCCTCCCCCCGCACTGTCCAAGGCCTGTGACCTCTTGTTCTGCCCTGGGCTGCTCATAAGCAGAGATGATCCCTGTCCTCTGTAGCATGTCCCGCGGCATGTGCGCAGGCAGCTGTCCCCGGCAGAATTCCGCCCTCCGGCGCGGCACGTCCGGGTCCCTGTCCTGGCATGCACCCATTAACCAGCCATGTTCTCCTTTGGGGGGGGGGGGAGAGAGGACGCTACACGTATCACGATGGTTCCGTGGGGCTGCCGCTTAGATCCTGGCCCCAGCTGAGGTGGGAGACAGGAAATCCCTGTATCCCTGTTTCACCGATGAGGAAACGGCGGCACGGTGAGATCAAGTGATGTGACCAAGGTTATGCAGTGAGGCGGTGGCAGAGGCAAATGGCACCCACGTCCCCTGAGTTCTATTTCAAGCCCTTCCTTGCCCCGTTGCCTTCCTCTCGGTGCCCTGCCATTTCTATGGGTCTGAACTGTGATGCTTGGCGCTTGTGGGAAGGGCCTTGAGCGGTTGCCCTGAATACTGGAGAGCTGAGAGCTAGCAGGAGGTTGGAACTCTGGTGGCCAGCCCTGGCATCGTGGGCGGGAGATGCCCGCAGCTGACAGGCCTTGGATGGGAGAGCACAAGAGGACACCACGTTCTGGAGAAGCGGGAAGTTGGGGCATGGACTAAGGACAACACCCCTGTCTCCCGCTGCCTGTGGCTCATGTTTTACCTGGCAGCTCCCCCGCCTCCCTTCAGCCCCAGCCTGGCTCGAAGCCCAGCCCCAGGGGCTCCGGAGCTGCTGTCCCCGGCAGGCGCCGGGCACACGGAGTGGCATGGCGAGCCATGCAGGAGGGCAGGCGCTTTCCCCGTGTTGCGGGGGGAGGGGGGCATGCGTGCCACGGAACCAGTGTGTGTTCCCCCGTGGGCATGTCCCTGCGCCTCCCCGGGCGGAGGAGACGTCCCCGTGCTAGCTCTGAGAGCCGTAGTGCTGAAAGGAGCCAGGCAGGCACTGCCGTGCGAGAGGTGGGAAGGTGGGCTGGACCGGGGGGGGGGGAGGGGGGGGCAGCCATTCCGTCGCCACGGCGACGCTATCCGTAGCAGGCCGGCTGCATCCGAGTTAGCACGGGCCCGTCTGCGCCCGCCGGAAATAGCAGCCCCGGCTCCTCAAAGCAGCCTGCGGGGAACGGGCCCTCCAGGGACACGGGGGGGTCGCGTGGGGAGCCCCTGTCTGGGGGGTGTTGAGGAGAGTGGTGGGGAGAGAGAGAGGAAAGGGGGGGAAGGGGAAGGGGAGAGGAGCGGAGGGGGGGCAGTGTGACTGAAGGTGATGATAGAGGAGGAGAGTGGGGGGGTGATGGGGAAGTGTAACTTGGCGGGGGACAAGGATGGGGGAGGGGAAGGGAGCAGGAGAAGTGTGACTGGGATGAGGAGGTGGGCCTTGGGACTGAGGAGGGGGAGGGGAGTGGGGGGGTGACTTGGGGGAATTGGGAGTGGGGGGTGTAACTTGGGGGTGAGGAGGGGAGGGGAGTGGGTATGTGTGACTCGGGGGGATGTAGATGGGCAGGGGAGTGGGGGGTGTAACTTGGGGGTGAGGAGGGGAGGGGAGTGGGGTGTGTGTGACTTGGGGGGATCAGGAGTGGGGGATGTAACTTAGGGGTGAGGAGGTGGAGGGGAGTGGGGTGTGTGTGACTTGGGGGGATGTAGATGGGCAGGGCAGTGGGGGGTGTAACCTGGGGGGATGAGGAGGGGAAGGGGTGTGTGTGATGTGGGGGTGACTTGGGGGGATCAGGAGTGGGGTGTGTGACTTGAGGGTGAGGCGGGGGAGGGGAGTGGGGTGTGTGTGACTTGGGGGGATGTAGATGGGCAGGGCAGTGGGGGGTGTAACCTGGGGGGATGAGGAGGGGAAGGGGTGTGTGTGATGTGGGGGTGACTTGGGGGGATCAGGAGTGGGGTGTGTGACTTGAGGGTGAGGCGGGGGAGGGGAGTGGGGTGTGTGTGACTTGGGGGGATCAGGAGTGGGGGATGTAACTTAGGGGTGAGGAGGTGGAGGGGAGTGGGGTGTGTGTGACTTGGGGGATGTAGATGGGCAGGGCAGTGGGGGGTGTAACCTGGGGGGATGAGGAGGGGAAGGGGTGTGTGTGATGGGGGGGTGACTTGGGGGGATCAGGAGTGGGGTGTGTGACTTGAGGGTGAGGCGAGAGAGGGGAGTGGGTATGTGTGACTTGGGGGGATGTAGATGAGCAGGGGAGTGGGGGGTGTAAGTTGGGGGTGAGGAGGGGAGGGGAGTGGGGTGTGTGTGACTTGGGGGGATCAGGAGTGGGGGATGTAACTTAGGGGTGAGGAGGTGGAGGGGAGTGGGGTGTGTGTGACTTGGGGGATGTAGATGGGCAGGGCAGTGGGGGGTGTAACTTGGGGGGATGAGGGCGGGGAGTTGAGGGTGCGACTCGGAGAGGAGGGCAGGGGTGGGGGCGTGGGCAGGGAGCGGGGAGGCTGCCAGCTCCCCCCCCCCGGGGCCGGGGGGCTCCCGCCGGGGCGGCGCGGCAGCACGGGGCCCGGGGAGCTGCCCGGATGCTCCGTGGGCCCGGCGCTCGGCTGGGAGGCGCGGAGCAGCTGCAAATGCCCATGTAAGGCCGTCCCCGCCGCCGCCAGCGCCCCGCCTCGGCAGCCAGGCTCTGGGAACTGCTACGTGCTTACAAATCCCTGCTCCCTTCTGGCTGGGGCTCTGTGAGGGGGGGGGGCTCTCCCCCGTTCCAGGCCCCCCCGCCGACACTGGCAAGCAAAGCCTCCTGCGTCCAGCCACAGAGATTCCTTCATTCCCCGCCAAGACCTCCACCCGCTCCCTGTCTCCGCGGCCCCCTGCCGCAGCTGAGCCCGTGACCCTGCTGCGGACCCTGCCAGAGCGGGGCTCCCCGCTGCGCCCCACGGAACAAAGGGGGACACAGGAATGGCTGTGCTGCCCCCTCCCCACATCCGCCTGCCCGGCAAGGAGAGCCCCTGTCCTTCGCCGTCTTTGTCTGCTGTATTGGGTCCTCCTGGGGGGCAGGCATCCATTTGACAGCCAGGGAAACTGAGGCACCCGGGGACTAGTGGCATAGACCCCACGCTGTCATCGCTCCGTAGGTTCCCAGGACTCTTGTGCATGTCTCGTTTGACCTCCTTGGGAACGGGCCCAGAGAGCCGCCCCAAAATACCTCCCGAAACAGCTCTTTCTGCAAGCCACCCGTGTCTTTTGGGACCTGTGCCTGGTGAAATCCAACCCCTGGTCCCGACTCCAACCCAGCCGCATTTCCCAGCCTCGCGCCGGCTGGGAATGCCCACGTAGTGTGGTCGATAGGCCCTTTGAGAGGTGGACCATCTGCTCTGTGTTTGTCCAGTGCCTGGCACTGGGGGGGCGGGGGCGGCTCTTGCAAACGCCTGCAACACAGACAATGCCCCAGCAAAGGCTCGTCTGGGGGCGCAGGGTGGCGGGCCGTGGCGCGGACAGAACCGGTAAGCAGAGGACGTCTCTCCCTTCGCCAAGAGCTCCGAAAACATCTGACAGCCTTTGGCGTCTTCATGCTGTCGGGTGCCTGGCGGGGCCTCCCGGCCGCTGGGCACCCTGCAGTCCGGGTGTGTGTCTGGCTCGGAGCCGTACCGGTTTGCTGCCCGGGCGCAGGGGCTGGTCTGTTTCTCCGCAGCCGGATTGCAGGAGGAGTGTGCTTGCTGGGATCAGCGTGGGATGGGCGCTCCCTGGGCAAAGTGGCCGGCAAAGCCAGAGTGCCGCAGGCCGGATCCAGTGTCGGTTTGGCCCTGGGAGCCGGCAGGGGAAGACAGTTGTCATAGCAGAGGACGACTTTGTGCACAGAGTCCTGGTGATGTTCATGGGACATCTCTGCTCAAATTTCCCCTCGGCACTGGCCTCGGTCATGCTGCCTTGGCCCCTTATACTGCTGCCCGGTAGCTCCCTACCCGCTGCTGTGGAGGGGTTCCTGCAGGCTTGCCCCAAACGCCTCAGAAGCTGCTGGAAAAAAGGGGTGAGCATGTAATAATATGGAGCAAGAGAGCGGAGCCCAGCACCTGGCCAAGGCGACTGGCCCTTGGTTTTGGGCACTCCGTGTCCGTCGCCTTTAGCTCTGGGCTGCCAGAGCGCCATGGGGGTTGCCGGAGGGAGCTCCTTTCGTGCCCAGTGGGCTGCTGTGCCGCCGCACACCTGCCGGCTCCGGCTCCCTTGGCATCCTGGCCAAATTCTTCTTGGACACTCAATGGGCAAGGCCGCTTCTCCCCCATCGGCAACCCTGGAGCAGCTGGCCTGTCTAGTGGGCATGTGAGGCCTGCCCCTTTGGGGTCGCCAGCCCCTGTGGCCGGCGTCATGGGACGCTGACAGTGCTCCAGGATGGGGGGAGGATTTTGGAGAGGCAGGATGCCCCTCCCCCCATCTCCAGGGAAGGGAAGGTCTCCGGGTCCGTACGGATGCTGAAGCCACGGAGCGGCTGATCCTTCTGGGTTGATTTGCATGGACGGAGCTCTTTTTCCAGGGTCAGATCATGGGGCAGGGGTCACGTTGAGGGTCACAGGGGGGCAGATCACGGTCTCTGGGTGTGATCTCAGCACCCACGTCATGCATAGATGTTTCTTGTTGGGGTTGGTTCAGGGGAAGGGCTTTGCCTCCCCAGAGGGCCAAGTGGGGCTCTCAGGTACTGGCTGCCTCCCCCCAGCACAGTGGGGTGTCCCCAGGTTGTGTCCCCAGATCACCCTGACTCTCTGGCCTGGTTGTGTCCTGCCCTGGCACCCTGGCAGACCCCCCCACTGCTGCTGGTTGTTGGGCCTGCACAAATGGAACCCTCCCCCCCCCTCCAAACGTACGGAGTACTCGGTTTCAGCTGGTTGGATGCAGCTGACTCTGGGGAGGCACAAGGCAGCCACATATAAAAGGACGACCCAGGCTACTCAAACACTGCCTCCCATTGGCATGGAAGGGGAAACGGGAGGGTGCATGCTGTCATGCAGCCAGGGGGGCTTCGGTGATCACAGGGGTTTAGCACCTGGGCTTTGTTTCTTCAGACGATTTTGCCGGGAAATGTCAGTTTTGCACCTTGTCGCACTGAGAGCAGTTCCCAGTGGCACGTCAGCTGCGTGTCTCCACTGTCCACGTCCCAGGGGGCGCAGGGTGTGGCTGGCTGCATTTCCTAGGTCCTCACCCAGGCTGGGCTTTTTGGGCTGGGGCGGGCGGGTGAAATGTTCAGTTTGCCCCTTTTGGGTCACTGGGCACTGCTCCGGGATGCCCGGGTCTGGTCCTGCCTCCCTCTTTTGGGTGACGTAGTTCGCCCCTTCATGCCTCAGTTTCCCCAGAGGCCCTTCCCCAGGTCCACGTGGCTGCAGGGCCCGGTCCGGGGGTGAGCCTGGGTTCCCCATGTGGCCCCATGTACTGTCCCAGCGAGGCTGGGAGGTGCCCAGCCGGTGGTGCAACCCCGCCAGGCCCCCTGCAATCAGGTTAGCCGCCACCTGGCTGGGGGCCGATTCAGACCCGCTCTCTGCTAGACTCTGCCCAGCGATGGGGCGTTCTCTGGTGCGCCAGGTTCCCCCCCACGGCTCCGCAGTGGTGCATGAGCGTGGCAACGCGCCTGCGATTTGTGACTGGGGATTGGCCCGGCGTGCCAAGCGGCCGAGGGCATCTCTGCCCGCAGCGGAGCGCAGCCGGGAAAGGCATGAATATTGCATGGCCTGCAGGCCGGCGTGGGAATGGCCGGTGTGGCTTCCCAGGGAGAGTGCGGTTGCCATTTTGCATTTGCTTGTTCTGGGAAGCGAACCCGGCTGTGGTGTGGAGCCTGCCCGCCCTTTCCCGCTGGCCTCAGCAGGCCCGGGTATGTGGGTCATGCACCCTGCCCGCAGACTGAGCCCAGGGCATGGAGACCAAGGTGCCACGCTCTTGGAGACACCCCCCCCCCCCCCCGCGTCCCTTCGTGGTCCAGCGGATCAGGCCCTGCCCCTCTTGGGAACTGGCTGGATTTCTCCCGGGCGGCAGGGGGGAACCAACCCAGTGTACTCTCCAGGGGCTGATATGGTGATAGTGCGTCCCTCTCCCACCCGTCTGAAATTTGCGATCCCACCTCCTGGGAGCCCAAGGGCTCGGGGGCCGGCCGAAGTGGCCTCCATGGTACCCAGGCTTGTGCCCAGGAGGGCTGGGTGTGTGAGCTGGCCCAGCACTGTGCAGCTCATGTCTTGTGCTATGCTACCCTCACTCAAACCACGGGCCGGGTTTGGTTGCGGCAGGACAACGGGACATGCCTGAAATCTGATGGGTTTCCAAAACACGGCGAGGGAGGGGCACGGGGCGGGGGACACCGTGCTGCAGACTCACCCTGGGGGCAGCGAGTGAGGGGACCAGCAATGCTGCCCAGTGTCCTCAATGCCCAGCGGAGAGATGGGCCTGAGAGGGTGGGGGTATGGCCTGGCCGTCTCTTTACCAGGCAGGTTGGTGCCCACCCTGCCTTTGGAGACAGGAGCAAAGGGGCACAGGGCTATGCAGGGCGGTGCAGGATGGGGCTGGCACATCGGGATGTGTTCCTGGAGTGGCGGGAGCTAGGAATTTCCCATCTGTGTAACGAGGGTCAGCCGCTGGGTCTGGCTGGACACTGTGGCTTTATAAAGGCTGGTTTGTGGCAGCAGGGGGAGATTTCTTACCCCTGTTCCCCTTGCCCCATGAGGTGCCCAGAGACGTGGGGTCATCGCTGCTGTCTGTCTCGGCAATCCAGCCACCCCCCCGCCCCCGTATACCCACACCACCCCTGCGTTCCCCTCCTGTCGGGCTCCCTGCCCACTGGTGCACTGGGGAGAAGAGGGGCTGGGCAGGGCACAGACCCGAGACTGGTGAGACCTGGGTTGCAAACGCTGCTCTGCCAAAGACGTCTTGCATAACCCTGGGCAAGTCACTTAGCTGCATGGTGCCTCAGTTTCCCATCTGTGTAATGAGGATAAAGAGCCCTGCCTTGCAGGCTCAATGCACGGGTGCGGGGGGACGGGTGCATAGATCGTACAAAGCTTTTCCATTCCAGCAGCCAAGGCCTGGGCGGGCGGGGGAGGGGCAGCAGGGCCTCTGTGGCGGGAGGTGGGTTTGGCAAAGCCCATCTGCTTTCGCAGCCAGGAGCCTGGCTGGTGCCCGCCTTGACCAGGCGAGCCAGGGAGACTCCCACGCATGCCTGGTGCCCCCGGGGAGTGCTTCTGGTTGGCACCCCCCTCGTTAGCCAGCTGCCCAGCTCTCTAAGGGGCAGCGGCGGCATGCGCTGGGCCTGCCGGGGTGTCCCGGGAGCGCTGGCTGCAAGACGGGAGCTTTGTTTCCCAGAGGCCCTTGCTGTGGCTGGCACCGGCAGAGAGGCTCATGGGAGTTTAGGCGGAGAAGGCAGGCCTGGGGGCGGGGATGGGGGGGGGTGTCCTTCTGGGCCTGATCCGGGCAGGAGCCGAGATTCCGAGCTCCAGCCGCTGAGCCGGGCCCTTGGGTCTGGGCGTCCCCACTCCAATCCCGGTGCCGGCCAAGAGAGGCGAGCGGCCTTCTTGCGCTGCCGTGGGAATGGGGCTCTCTGTGGGGCCGCCGGGCGGGGAAAACTCCTCCCTGAGTGCTGGTTCAGCCAAGCTAGCTTCCCTGGACCCTACTGCTGCCGCTGCGGGCTTCTGAACGCATTCTCCTGCCGTGGCTGCGCGCTGCGCCCTCGCCAGCCTGGGCAGCAGCAGCCGGGCCCGTCCCACGGCCGGAACTAGCAGGGTAGCTCCCTCAGACGGCAGCAGTAGGGGGCTGTTATCCTCCACTGGCCCGGGCCCGCGAGAGCGGGGTAAGGCTGACCGCGTCCATGCGCTGTGTCTGCCGCCCACACACTGCCGCCAGGTGCTAGGCCCTGATTGCTGGGAAGCGACCGGACACAAAGGGGGAGACTGGTGCAGCCGGGAGCCACTGCAAAGAGCGCCAGTCCTGCCAGCAGCAGGCCCCGGGCCCCCCCTGCCCCCTTGGTGTTGGCTGCTGCCGCCTCCCCTTGCCCTCGCTGGCACTGGTTCCGTGCCACGGGGCGGCCCGTGCACACCTGCTTCGACCTGGCACGGGATTCCCCCCGAATTAACTTCCTCAGTTTCTGGGGGGGCTCCTCCGTCTCCCCCCGTCCTAGCCAGGCCCGGGGTGGAGAAAAGCAGGGAGCTCCGGGCCGAGCCAGTTGGGGGCGCCCACAAGGGTGCCGGTGGGGGGAGCTGTCCCCCACACCCCAGCCTTGCGCGGCCTCCTTGCAGCTGTGCAGAGGACATGGCTCCTTGCTGGCCTGCGGCCAGAAGCGGCTTGTTGTTGCAAAATAGCCTCCCCCCTCGGAGCTAATGGCCATTTGTACATGATTAAGCCGGGCGCTGGCAGGCGGCCAGCCCTGCCTGAACACTGTGTGCGCAGACAAACAATTGCTGCAGGCGCTCCGGACAGCGGGCAGGACCTCGCCGCAGGTACGGGGGGCCCGGGAGTGGAGCTTCGCCCCGGTCACGGCTGTGCCACACCCCAGCTGGCCCCACCTGAGGCCCGGTGCCGGGGCTCGTGCGCCCGTTCGCCGGCCCTGAGCCCTTCACCCGGGGTGCAGCTGGGGTACAGCTGGGTCCCCCACCCCGCCTGCGCCCAGCTCTGGGGAGGCACTTGGGCAGGCCGGTGAGCCTGCTCTTCTCTGTAGTGCCCGGGATCCGCTTGGGTGCTGCCTCCCGGAGGGACGTGGTAACAGGCAGGTTCTCCAGTGATTGCTGGGTGCTCGCTGAACGTGGCGCGGGTGGGGTGAGAGCCGGGCTGTGGCTGGGGGGTTGTAGTGAGGGAGGAGGGTTATAGCTGCAGTGACTACGTGCCTCATAACTTCCCCATAGGGCCTGACAGGGCTGTTTTCCTTTCTGGGGAAACTGAGGCATGGAGGCTAAGGGATCTGCCCAAGGTCACACAGGGAGGCTGTGGCGGGGGGGGCTGACTCCTGGTCACCAGGATGCCAAGCTGAGTGACCAAGTGCCTCATAACCTCCCCATAAGGCCTGACAGGGCTGTTCTCCCTTTTCACTGGTGGGGAAACTGAGGCACGGAGGCTAAGGGCTCTGCCCAAGGCCACACAGGGAGGCTGTGGCAGAGGGGGCTGACTCCTGGTCGCCAGGCCCGTGTCTTACCCAGCAAGGCTCCTGTGTCTGAGGACAGAGCCAAGCGCACACATGTGCCATGCTCGCCTGCTGTGCATCTCCCAGCTCGCATGGGGCAGGGCTGTGGGGCTGCTCCCAGGGGTGCCTGCAGGGGCCTGGCTGGGATCCCTGCTGCCCAGCATCTGTGCGGGATGGGGGAGTGCTGGCGGGCAGATCAATTCAGGAAGGGAGCCCAAGGCCAGGGACGGGGGACTGGTCGTGGGTCAGCCCCCCGGACAGGGGGGAGTTTGGGGCGGGTGGGGCAGGCAGGTCATGGGAGCAGAACAAGTCCGTGTGCCGCTGCCAGAGCCCTGGGGCTGGGCTACCCATGGGCACCGCGGGGCAGAGCCCTGTGTGGTTGGAGCATTGTGTGTGTGTGGGGGGGGGGGAGTGGCACACACTGTGCGGTCTGCCAGCAGTGCATTGTAGGGGGTGTCGGTGCTGGGGGGGGGCAGCCAAGCAAGCCAGCCTTACAGGAGCAGTGCCAGCTGACTTGGGTGGCACCCAGCTCCCTGGGCAGTGGGTGGAGATGGCAGAGAGGTGCCAGGGCCGGGAAGTAGCACGAGGGCATGAAGCCGAGGGCAGCATGTCTCCCTCCCTGGCACCTGGAAACCTCCTGCAGCTGCTCCTGCCATGCACCCTCCCTCTGGGCCCGTACACCTGCCCCAGCCCGGCCTCCTGTGGGGGCTGGTGAAGCAGTGTGGGGCTTCCAGAGCTCACGTTCAGTAGGCGCGGCCCTCGGTGTTCCCGCTGCTTTTTGCCATCGGTGTGCAGAATACATTTTGTTCGGTGCACCGAGCCATGCACAGATGTGCACCACCTGCTGGCGGCGGGCACTCTGCTCCTCAGCTGGGTGGCACTGGACTCTCTCCTGGGTGGCCGCCCAAGCACTCAGCTTCTTGGCATGTGCCCTGGGTGGGCCCTGAGTTCCTACAGGGAGGAGAGGAAAACAGGGGCAAGTCCCCACCCCGCTCCATGCCGGCCTCTGGGTCCACTCATCTTGTTTGGGGGCCAGCACTGACCCACTCCCTAGGAGGAGACTGGACCCCGGTGCCCTCCTTGTGAGGGGGAAGCTGACCTAGACTTGGGGGCATGCCCACAGCCCTCCTGCGGCCTCATCTGTACTACAGGCAGCTGCCCCGCGAGGCTGAGGTCCCCCGGGTGCAACTCCCAAAGGGTGGCCTGTGATGCTCTGCGCCAGGTCTGTGCCCCCCCTCAATCCTCCCCAGTGAGCGCAGGGTCCCCTGTGTTAGAGCTGCCCCCGGCCCACGCTGCAGACGTTGCGGCAGGTGGCTCTGTGCTGGCCCCCGGCCTGGTGCCCCTACTCCCCGGACGAGGGTAGCAACCCTGGGTGTCTCCACAACAGGGCCGGCGGTGGGCCGGGCGCCTGCGCAAGGGATGCAGGAATGTGGCCTTGTGCCGCCAAGCGGGCCCAGCTGGTGCCGCAGCTCTGGGCAGCCGCCGGGCAGGGGCACCCTCCCTGTGCGGGCAGGTTGTGTTGACTCAGGGCCGGGCGGGGCTTTTTGTGTCAGTGCAAAACTATTTGGCCTCTGTCTGAGTTCCACGGGGTCACTCAGCCCCAGGGGGCAGCCTGGCCCTGTCTGCGGGGGCTTGGCATTGGCACAAGCCCGCCCGCTCCCCCCCGAGCCCATCTCGTGCCCAGAGTCGCCACGGGCATCGTGGCACGGTCCGGTCATGGCACGGTCCCTAGGCAGCCCCGCAGGCCGCTCGGGGTCCTAGCAGGACCTCCCCTTCTATCCACCCACGTTGCTCTCTGCTGCCTCCTCCCCCCACCAGCCTGGGCTCTCCCTGCTGGGGGGGCAGCTGAGCCCGTGCGGCTGGGAACAGGCTACAGGCTCATGTCTCACTGTCTGGGGCAGTCCAGCGTCCTCCTACACCGTCTGGGGCGTTCGGCGGGGATTGTTTGGGGATGTGTCACTGATGGGGAGAGCTCTGCCCTGGCTCCCCGGCCTCCTCGGATACCCGCCCGCTGGGACAGAGGGTGCGTCTGTGAGCCCCCCCCGGCAGCATGGCAGCTACTGGCCACGGCCCTCTGCGGCGGGTTGTGGCTCTGTGCACACAGCTGCCCCCTTGCTCCAGCCATGCAGGACAGCAGGAAGTCCTGGACTGGTGTGAAGAGCCAGGAGATCTGGGTGTTATTGCCGGCCCATCCACACTGCCCGGCCCAGACCCACGGCGACCTGCCCCCTGCCCATCGCCCTACTCAGTGGGGACGAATCCAGGCTAGGCACTGCTGATGCTGGGTGCTCCAAAGGGAGGGGCACCCTGCCTCCGGAAGGCCATGCTGTGCCCTGGGGGGACAGCGCTTTCCACCAAAGCATCGCTAATGCAGAGCGCGTCAGTTACCGGCTCTAGCGCGTCAATTACTGGCTCTAGCGTGTCAGTTACTGGCTCTAGCGCGTCACTTACTGGCTCTAGCGCGTCAATTACTGGCTCTAGCGTGTCAGTTACCGGCTCTAGCGCGTCACTTACTGGCTCTAGCGCATCAATTACTGGCTCTAGCGTGTCAGTTACCGGCTCTAGCGCGTCACTTACTGGCTCTAGCGCGTCAATTACTGGCTCTAGCGTGTCAGTTACCGGCTCTAGCGCGTCACTTACTGGCTCTAGCGCATCAATTACCGGCTCTAGCGCGTCAGTTACCGGCTCTAGCGCGTCACTTACTGGCTCTAGCGCGTCAATTACTGGCTCTAGCGTGTCAGTTACTGGCTCTAGCGCGTCACTTACTGGCTCTAGCGCATCAATTACTGGCTCTAGCGTGTCAGTTACCGGCTCTAGCGCGTCACTTACTGGCTCTAGCGCGTCAATTACTGGCTCTAGCGCGTCAGTTACTGGCTCTAGCGCGTCACTTACTGGCTCTAGCGCGTCAATTACTGGCTCTAGCATGTCAGTTACTGGCTCTAGCACGTCAATTACCGGCTCTTGGCTTGGAGCGCCTTGGGATTGGTCCTGCCGTGGGCAGGGGGCTGGACCCGGTGACCTCCTGAGGTCTCTTCCAGCTCTGGGATTCTATGATTCTGTGAGTTACTGGCTCTAGGGGCGTGGGTCCCACCTCCTGCCGAAGCTGCGGTGAATTGCGGGAAGGCGTCGGTGTTTTGGAGACGGTGGGAGTGCGATCCGGCGCCCCAGTGAAAAGACCTCAGCTTGCGCGTTACTCGAAGGGGACCTCTCCTCCCCCCGGCAGCTGGCTCCCGGCTCCCTTGCCACTGGCCCCTAGCCTGGGCGTGGATTTCTAGCTGGTGCTCGTGCGCTTTGCTGATCACCCGGGCAGCAGGTCCCCCGCCCCCTCTCAGCCATGCCATGATCTAGCTCGAAACAGCCCTGTGGGCCACGGTCAAGTTGGCGGCTCTTCCCGTTGGCTTGCGAGAGCCCATCGGCTTCTCGTCTGCTGGCTCATTCGGCGGCTCATGCGGGGCCTGGATTTGAGTGGCGGTCGTGCTCCGCTGCCGCTGCCAGCCCTCGGGCTGCGTGGGGGGCATCCCTGCAAACACAGAGGCTCGGAAGCTGGGTCTTAGGAACCTAAAGCTGCCCAGGGCCCATGTCCCCAGAGGACCATCTGCATTGGGCACCTGAGTGCCTGGCCCAGGGTGGGGAGGAGCGGGGGGCAGGCAGCGTTCCAGGCCTGGCTCCATGGCCTGGTTCCCCCCGCTGTGGGGCAAATGGAAGCGGCTGGCAGGAGGGAGTGGGGTTGGCGGCCCAGGGCCGTGCTGCTCCAAGCTGCTTCGAGGAGGCAGGAAGGCAGGGGCAGGGGATGGTGCCCGTCCAGTGCTGGCTGGTGAGGATCAGAGCCGGGCCGTCCCAGGAGATCGGGGGGCAGGAGAGCGTGGGGAAAGGGTGGGGTTCAAATGGGTGGGAGAGCTGATGCAGGGGGGCCGCCTGGCCCAGTGTGCAGGCAGGACCGGCAGCCTCACGGGGGACCTGCCGGGTGAAACCGCTGCTGTCGTGGGCTTCCCAGGCTGAGCAGATGCCAAGCCCCCTCCAGCAGGGAGGGCAGCTGTAGGCAGCCCCCGTTTACCTGCGCCCCTGTGCGCCCCGGTGGGCACACCGCCTCCATGCCGGGAGGACACTATGTGGGACCGGACCTCATACCCCAGCCACCCCTTTCTCCTTCCTCAGTCTGTTGCCTTGTGGGTGCTCGCGCCCACTGCCTGGGCCCGTGGGGCCGAAGTCCCTGGCTGGCCTGGTTCTTTATCCCCGCAGCGGTCAGCATTTCCCAGGCTTTTCTGGCCCTCGGGGAGCGCTCCAAGTCCGATGCGATTTCCCAAGGCAGCGTCTTGCCAGGCCGAGCACACCATGGCTGGAATCCCAGGGATCTCGGCCGGCCGGAGAGGGACGCAGCGCCATGGGCGGCTCCTGGAGCACCGCTCGCTGGGTGTGTGCGACTGCGCGTGGCTTGAGGCCCGGCCTTTGGGCGAGGCGAGCCCGGCGGTGGCCTTGGGCCCCGTGTCTTCAGAGCCCCGCTGTGCAACTGGCCGAAGCCACGGGGGCCCTCACAGCCGGCTGGATTTCTTGTGCGGCGAAGGCGGCGCCGGCTCACAGTGGGTCTAGCCATACGACGGGCACCTCCAAGCCTCCTCGGTGCATAAAAAAGGCCCCGGGAGATTATTTCTGGCGACGTCATGCTTTGCCGCGATCTAGCCGGGTAGGAAAACGTAGTGATTGCAGCCATGTGGGTGTTGTATCCTGCCAGGCCCTGACCCGGCAAACCGCCAATGAAAATCGGGTCTCCCGGCGTCCGACTCTGATCCAGCCGGGGCTCTTGGGTGGTTTGTGCCAGAGGCTGGGGGCTTCCGTTGGGAGTTTTACAGCAGAGAAGAGCGACGTCCCGGTGCACAGTAAAAGCGCGGCAGAGGCCGTGGACGTGGAGGCCCAGTTGATATTTTTCTTAACTCGGGAGGCGTTGTGGATGGAATATCTCCAGTGAGCGGCTTGTGCTGCCCAGGCTGGACCCTGTGGCCCCTCCCCTGGGTTTGACTCAGACTAAAGCATCCACCGGCCGGGCCCCACTGTCGGCGGGACGCCGCAGGCCCCACAAGCAGGCCCCGCAAGCTCTTTGGCCAGGCCTGCTTGGGTGCTGCACAGGGATCCCAGAGCTTGGCTCTGGCGCTGGCATGCAGCCACTTCTGGGGTGGGGAGAAGCAGCCGAATGTGGTGGAGACAGCCTTGGAATTTGGCCGGACGCCAGGTGCTGACGGGCGGGCTCCTGGGGAAAAGCTTGGGGAAGGCAAGGCAGTGGGGCCCCAGGCTATGAGCCTCGCCTGAAGGGCACCTCCGCGGGGTCCTGTCTGCCAGGGAAAGCGCCCCTCTTGGGCTGGTTTCCGGCACCACCCTATTCTTTTCCCCCTGGTGGGGGCTCATCCAGGTGGTGCAGGGGGTAAGACGTGCTGTCCGGGTGGCGCTTGCCATGCTGGGTTACAGTGCGCTGGGGGGGGCAGGATCAGGCCCTTATAGCTCCTCCCCCGTTGTGCCTGTGGGATGGGGGAAGGGGCGCTGGATGTAACCCCTGATTCTCCAGGGGCCAGGTACGGTTTCCGCCCCTTTGCAGCCTAAGACCCGCCCCGTGCTTGGTGCTGTACATGGCGCGTGGACTGGCCCAGAAGGCCAAGGGGAAGATGTGGCGTGGGTGCTTGTGGTACCGTAGTGGGTGATATCGGGGGGGGTCCAGCCCTGCTCCCCATGCAGCGTGATGGGGAGGGAGGGAGCAGTGCGTGAGTTAGCTGCTCTGCACTCTGCACTTGGAGCCGGGTCCCTGGCCAGCGGCCGCTGCTCTGCACTCGCACTTGGAGCCGGGTCCCTGGCCAGCAGCCGCTGCTCTGCACTCGCACTTGGAGCCGGGCGCCCGGCCAGCGGCCGCTGCTCTGCACTCGCACTTGGAGCCGGGCGCCCGGCCAGCGGCCGCTGCTCTGCACTCGCACTTGGAGCCGGGCGCCCGGCCAGCGGCCGCTGCTCTGCACTCGCACTTGGAGCCGGGCGCCCGGCCAGCAGCCGCTGCTCTGCACTCGCACTTGGAGCCGGGCGCCCGGCCAGCAGCCGCTGCTCTGCACTCGCACTTGGAGCCGGGCGCCCGGCCAGGGGCCGTTGCTCTGCACTCGCACTTGGAGCCGGGTCCCTGGCCAGCAGCCGCTGCTCTGCACTCGCACTTGGAGCCGGGCGCCCGGCCAGCGGCCGCTGCTCTGCACTCGCACTTGGAGCCGGGCGCCCGGCCAGCGGCCGCTGCTCTGCACTCGCACTTGGAGCCGGGCGCCCGGCCAGCGGCCGCTGCTCTGCACTCGCACTTGGAGCCGGGTGCCTGGCCAGCAGCCGCTGCTCTGCACTCGCACTTGGAGCCGGGTCCCTGGCCAGCAGCCGCTGCTCTGCACTCGCACTTGGAGCCGGGTCCCTGGCCAGCAGCCGCTGCTCTGCACTCGCACTTGGAGCCGGGCGCCCGGCCAGCGGCCGCTGCTCTGCACTCGCACTTGGAGCCGGGTCCCTGGCCAGCAGCCGCTGCTCTGCACTCGCACTTGGAGCCGGGTCCCTGGCCAGCAGCCGCTGCTCTGCACTCGCACTTGGAGCCGGGCGCCCGGCCAGCGGCCGCTGCTCTGCACTCGCACTTGGAGCCGGGTCCCTGGCCAGCAGCCGCTGCTCTGCACTCGCACTTGGAGCCGGGTCCCTGGCCAGCAGCCGCTGCTCTGCACTCGCACTTGGAGCCGGGCGCCCGGCCAGCGGCCGCTGCTCTGCACTCGCACTTGGAGCCGGGTCCCTGGCCAGCAGCCGCTGCTCTGCACTCGCACTTGGAGCCGGGCGCCCGGCCAGCAGCCGCTGCTCTGCACTTGGAGCCGGGAGCCTCTAATAAGCATCTAATAAGCTTGGGACCTGCTGCCCAAGCCCTTTAAGGCACTTCCTCTCAAATGGAAACTGGGACTCGATTAGAGCAGCAGCCAGGCCGAGGCAGCGTCTCACCAGCCTGGTGAGGATGGGCTCGTGGGTTTCGGGGTGGGGGACCTGCTGAGTCAGCCCTTGCTGTAGGGGCTGTAGTGGGTGCAGGGGGAAGCAGGTGATGTCTTTGCTGGGCCCAAGAGATTCTGCTGTCTGGTGGTGGAGCAGGGTTGGGGTCTCTCCTTGTGCCCCGCTTGTGACAACGGGAATCCTGTTCTCGGGAGAGACCCAGCTGAGTCTGCAAGGAAGCCGTGGGGTTTCAGGGAGGTGGTGGGGGTGTCCCTGAGGCTTGGAGGAGTTTCTCCAGCTAGTGGAGTGAGGATACGGGGAGACAGGCCTGGGCTACCCAGCCTGACTCACAGCCCAGAGCGATGTGCTTATTAAAGAGCTCACATTTGGGCGTGCTGAGCCCCGTGTCCCGTGGCTGAACTCGAGGGGGCCTCTCGGCCAAATTGGCCCTGATGTGCATTTCACTCAGCGGGGACGTGCCCATCGCCGAAAGGCCCGTGCGGGTCCCTGTGCATTTAAAAAAAATCCATCTGTGACTAGCAGACCTGACCCAGGCATGGTCCCTGGCTCCCCGCTCTGCAGGCCCGCCCCCAGAGCTGGGTCCCTGGCTCTCCCCCTCCACAGCCCCACGCCCCAGAGCTGAGTCCCTGGCTCTCCCCCTGCAGCCCCATGCCCCAGAGTTGGGTCCCTGGCTCTCCCCCTGCAGCTCCCCACCCCAGATCTGGGTCCCTGGCTCTCCCCCTCTACAGCCCCCCACCCCAGAGCTGGGTCCCTGGCTCTCCCCTCCACAGCCCCCCACCCCAGATCTGGGTCCCTGGCTCCCCCCTCCACAGCCCCATGTCCCAGAGCTGGGTCCCTGGCTCTCCCCCGCCACAGCCCCATGTCCCAGAGCTGGGTCCCTGGCTCTCCCCTCCACAGCCCCCCATCCCAGAGCTGGGTCCCTGGCTCTCCCCTCCACAGCCCCATGCCCCAGAGCTGGGTCCCTGGCTCTCCCCTCCACAGCCCCCCACCCCAGAGCTGGGTCCCTGGCTCTCCCCTCCACAGCCCCCCACCCCAGATCAGGGTCCCTGGCTCTCCCTTCCACAGCCCCATGTCCCAGAGCTGGGTCCCTGGCTCTCCCCCGCCACAGCCCCCCACCCCAGAGCTGGGTCCCTGGCTCTCCCCTCCGCAGCCCCATGCCCCAGAGCTGGGTCCCTGGCTCTCCCCTCCACAGCCCCACATCCCAGATATAGGTCCCTGGCTCTCCCCTCTGCAGCCCCATGCCCCAGAGCTGGGTCCCTGGCTCTTCCCCTGCAGCCCCACATCCCAGAGCTGGGTCCCTGGCTCTTCCCCTGCAGCCCCCCACCCCAGATCTGGGTCCCTGGCTCTCCCCTCCGCAGCCCCATGCCCCAGAGCTAGGTCCCTGGCTCCCCCTTCCGCAGCCCCCCAACCCAGATCTGGGTCCCTGGCTCTCCCCTCTGCAGCCCCATGCCCCAGAGCTGGGTCCCTGGCTCTCCCCCCCGCAGCCCCACACCCCAGATCTGCCCGGGGAGGTGACCGTAGCGGGGGGGGGGAATGCCCAGGAGGGAGGGGACCCCCCGGAAAGCAGATTCCAGCCAGGGTCTCACCAGAGGGTTTCTCCTCTGGAGAAGTTGCAGGGGGTAGGTTCCCCCTCGCTGCTTTTCCTCTGGGGACACCCGCCCCCCATGGCTAGCATGGGCCAGCGTGCCTGGGAACGACCCCTCGTGGCCCCCGCGGCCCCTCCGCCGCTCCCCAAGCCTGCCCGGAGGAGGGATGGAGGCAAAGCCGTTCCTGCTGGCGGAACCGCCCTCCCCGCCGCTCCTTCCTCCTTCCCCCTTCCCTCTCTCTTTGAACCCGGCTCGGAGGAAGCCGTCAGAGCCGCCCCTGGCTCGCAAACCACAACTGGAACCAGATGTGCACGCAAGCCCAGTGCGGGGAGGCTGGGAGGGGAGGCCGGGAAAGCTTGAGTCATGCGTGGCTGAGGTGGGGCTGGCTTTGGGGCCAGCCCCTGGGCGGGCAGGGGAGCGCCGCTCTCCTCGTGGACCAGTGAGGGGGCCAGCAGCGGAACACAAAGTGACCCGGCAGCCCGGCGAACCCAGGCCGCTGTGGCCGGCGTGGGGGCGTTCGGAAGGCCGCGCTGTGGATTCCTCCCTGGGGGCTGGCTGGCCGGTGCCTGCGCCGGACCACGCGGCCGCCGGGAGCGGATGGATGCCGGCAGCTGGGGAGCGTGGTGGCGAGGGACGTGGCCATACCGGCGTCGCCTGCCGCGGCAGGTGAGCGGCCGGGGCGCTGGAGCTGGGAGTTCCCTGCCGAGTGGGGAGGGGCAGTGCTCGGGCAGCAGCCTCCAGTGCGTGGCGGGGAGGGGTAGGAGATCCCCTGCTGGACTTTTAGCCTTTGCCTTGGGTCGGGAAAATGGTTCTCTTCAGGGTACCCATGGGGCCTTCGTGGCCTGGACGCCTCCCCCCGCTCAGCATATCTACCCTCAGGCTGTCCCATGGAGACTAGTCCCTCATCTGGGGAAACCGAGGCACAGAGCGGCTGCCTGACCTCCTCCCAGTCAGGCAGCGCAGGGAATTGGAACCCAGCTCCTCAGTGGCAGGGCAGGGCCCTCCCGACGGGGCCTCCCCGGTTGGGTTCAGGCCGGGCTTTGCATGGGACTGGGGGGTCAGGGCCACCATTATTGGGGCACCGCGGGGCCGGGGAAGGGCGCCTCGGGTGTGGGGCTGGAGCAGCTGTTGGCTGCCACCCCAAGCCCTGTCTCCGCCATTGGCCCCGGGAGGGCCCGTGTGCACCCTCCGCCAGCGCGCTGTCATCGCCATGACGACCTGCAGCAGCTGGGGGGCTTGGGGCTGGGGGGCACAGGGGTGCTCAGTCAGGAGCGTGCTTGGGGCACAGTGCATTATGGGACAGTGAGGAGTGGTGCGGGCGGGGGGGCCAGGTCTCTGCGAACATGGCGCACGGCCGGGGGGGGGGGGGGCTAGCTCTTGGAGACAGGATTGCCTAATGGTCAGAGTGCTAGTGGCCCGTCGGAGACCTGGGTTCCAGTCCTTGCTCGGGCAGAAGCGGCCATGGGTGGGTTACCTCTTGTCTCCACTGCGTGGGGCTGGGTGACCGTGAATATGGTGAGGGGGGCCCAGGTACTGTGGGGGCCAGCCAAGCCCCCCCAGGATGGTGATACGAGGCTTTGCGCTGGCTGGGAAAGGCAGCCGGACCCCCGGCAGCTCCGACGTGCTCCCGTGTGTCTCCCTGAGGGCTGGGCCGTGCGAGACCCGACGCACGTCGGAGCCAACAGGCGGCGCCTCGGCCCCGCCCCTTCTCCCACCTTCCTCCCACCACCCCTAGTGCCTGCGGGGGTGCACTGCGCTGCCTCCCTCGCTCTCTGCTCGGCCGCCGTCCGTGCCCGCTCCGACGGGGGACACACGCTAGGGCCGCACACTTCCCCTCCTACGGGTCATTCAGACACCCGCCCTCCCAGTTGCAGGCAGACCCCCCGAGCCTCCCCCCCATCGCGTCCCCTCATGGCCCCAGCTCCAGCCAGGGCGGGAGTCGGGGGCCGATGTCTCCATGGTGTCTGCGGGCCTCGGTTGTCCCCCGGTGTGTGCAGCGTAGGGAAGGCAGGGGGCATGGGGTGGGGTGTTCTCTTTGGGGCAGGGGCTTTGGGCTGCCTTTGTACAGCGCCGAGCACAGGAAGGCACAGAGTCAATAAGGACGAGGGGAAGGCAGGACGGGGAGAATGCGTCGGTGGCGGCACCAACCTCTCTGCCTGGCCACGCGGTGTCGCCGTGGGGTGCAGGGGATGGGTGTCGAAGGGACAGGAAATCAAGTCCTGTCATGAGGAGTTGGGAGCCCCGTAGGGCGTGAGTCTGGGCAGCTCTCTAGTGGGTCGGAGCACCCACTAGAGCGTGGCCCATGGAGCTTTGTGGCAGGGGTGTACCGGGGCTGCCTGAGGCTGGCAGAGGGGAGGTGCCCTTTGGGTCCATTATTCCATCCCTGGCCACCAACGCATTTTTTGCCCCTCTCTGGGTAGCAGCTGGCACTGCCCGCTGCCAGCCATGGGGTCCTAACTCCCCTGGGCTTGGATCCAGGCTGCCACCACGTTCCGCCCCCCCACGATGCTCCCCATGCTGATCCCGAAGCCCAGCGGGGGAGTTGCCGCGCCGGGTCTTTCAGGCGGCTTCCCCCCCGGCCCTGGCGCGGCCCCGATGCCAAACCCTCCAGCCAGGCGGCGGGTGATAAGGCCCAGACGGGCCGCCCCTCCGTCTGTTTGCACAGGAGCCTTTGGAACCGGGACGGGTGACCTAGTTTGTTGTTGTATCTGCCTCCCCCCCCATCCTGTGCATTCCCAGCCCCCTCGGCCTCCCGCCTTGGTGCAGCTGGGCCGGGTTCTGGCTGCCCTGCCCTCTCGGGCCGAGGAGGGGGAGGCCCGTGGCGGTGGGGCGGTGTGCATGTGTGTGTTATCCTTGGACGGCCGTGCGCACGAGGAGGGAAGCGGGGGGAAGAAAAGCTGCGCGAATGGGTTGGAGCTTGGGCGGGTGGGAAGGAGAAAGCCCTTGGAGTAGTCCCGGCCGCCTCGGCTCTGCACTCGGACGCCCTGCGCGCTGCTTGCCGGGCCCCCCCTCCCCCGACCTGCGGTGCTGCCTCGGTTTCTCCCTCCGCCGGCAGGACTCCCAGCCCCCGGGCCCAGCTCTCCCTCTCTGCTGGGGGGGGAAGCGCGCCCGCCAGCCTGTGCCCCAGCTGCCCCAGGACCCTCCCGCGCCCCAGCCCCCCGTGCCGCGCCCCGAACGCCGGAGGGGAACGGACCGTCCGTGGATGTAGCCGGTGTGGCGGCCGAGCAGAGCCAGATGGATTTTGGGAGTGTCATGAAACAGGTACGAGCTGCCCAAAGGGTAACATGCCTCCGGGCAGGGGGGAAGGGGGCTGGGAGCGGCAGGGTGTCGGCCAGGCTGGGACGCGGGGCAGCGATTGCCGGAGGAGATTGTGGGGGTGGGACGCCCGCCGGTGCTCAGCAGCTCCCTGGGAATCTCAGCAGCCGAATCCTGGCCCTGGTGTGTCCCCCACAATCCAGCCCCATGCAGCTGTCAAGCCGGCATGGCTGCGTTTCGCCTGTGTGCCTCCCCACCTGTGCCCCCCTCTGCCTGTGCCCCCCCACCTGTGCTCCCCTCTGCCTGTGTCCCCCCGCCTGTGCCCCCCTCTGCCTGTGTCCCCCCCGCCTGTGACCCCCCCCCGCCTGTGCCCCACACCTGTGCCCCCCCGCCTGTGCCCCCCCTGCCTGTGGACATGCAGCGGGAATTCTCGGGGTCTCTCGCCGCGTTGCCCACCCCCGGGGTATCTGATCTCCCAGGTGGGGGCAGGGAAAGACGGGGCCCAGCGAAGGTGCTGGGTCTGGCGGGGGCAGGCGGGGCGGCAGGCCGGGGTGGGTGGCGTGTGGGTGCCAGCTGGACTCCAGGGGGGCAGACGAGTGTGCGCCAGGTGCTCCTGCGGATGCCGGGTGCTCGCAGGGGTGAGGAGGGTGCAGAGGGCAGGGCTGAGACGGGCCACTGGGCATGTGGGCAGCCAGCCATTCCTCTCGCCCATGGCAGCACATGGGGACCTGGAGAGCCAAGGGTTAATTTGTGCTGGGGGCACCCCAGGGCGTTGTGTGGCACAGGAGGCTGGGGGCACCCCAGGGTGTCCGGTGTGCAGGCGGCTGGGGCTGGGAAGTGAGTAATGGCTAATCGGGCGGGTTAATGAGTGCCCAGCCCGTCAGTGGCCTGGAGGTTGAAGATCTGGGCTCCAGCAGGCTCCAGGGGTGGTGGCGGGGCAGCGGGGAGGTGCCCCATGGGCCGAGGGGCCGGCCGCGCCCGGCGGTGGGGTGCAGGGAGCGTTACGCAGCCGCGCGCAGCCCGGCTTCCCAGCAGCTGCTTTTAGGCTTGGTCACTGCTGTGTTCCTAGAAAAGGAAACGGCCCTCGCAGGCCTGGAGCGGCACCAGGCGTCGGCGCGGGGGGCGGGGGAGCCACATAGGCCTGGCCGGGAAGCTCCTAATGACCCGCAGCAGGAACCCAGGCGCTCTGCGGGGACGGCGGGGGGACAGGGGATGGAGACAGGGAGGGGGAGGGGGCCAGGCCAGGGGGTGGGGGAGAAGGGGCCAGGCCGGGTAGGGGGATTTCTTGGGTGACACGCTGGGCTCTGATACCTCTCCCCAGCTGGTCTGCTCTGAGGCGGGTGCTGGGCCCCCAAGGGATCTCTGCTCTTCCCAGACTCACCGGTGGCCTTAGGGCAGGCAGGGAATCTCAGGCCCAGGGGCTGGGTGTGGCCCCCGGCTTGCCTGGATCCAGCCCCCGAGCCTCGGGGGGAGCCGGCGCTGGCTGCCAGCCCGGGTCCCCCAGCTTGCCCATGCCCAGTGACGCTCTCCCCCGGGCCCCTGGCCGCCCGCTCAGGCCCACCCAGTGCTGGGGGTCTGGAGGCTGGCTCGGTGCCACGTTCCCCACGCCGCTCACCATGTCCGCGTGGGAGTGGGCGTGCAGTGCGTAGGTCGCTGAGCCGGCCAGTCCGGCAGTGGGGCATGGCTGATCAGAGCCGGCCAGAGAGCTGCCCCGGGAGGAACCTGGCTTGGGGGCTTTCTTCTCCCTCCTGCCCTTCACGGCGGGGTTGTCGCCGCAGGGGTGACAGCGGCCGGTGAAGGTGACAGCTGCCGGTGGAGAGTCAGCAGGCTGGGGGGGGTGCGTCACCCCTGACCTACGAGTCCCTTTGCTCTCTGGAGTGCCAACCGCTGCAAGCCCGGGGCCTGACCGTGGCAACAGACCCCACTCCTGTCCCTGCCCCGCCAGCTCCTCGAGGCCCCTGCTTCCCCTGCCGGGCGACCCTGGAAGAAAAGCACCAGGGACTCCTCCTAATACAGTCAGTGCCGGGCTCCAGCAGGGGCGGGACCGGCCCTGCAGCTCAGCCACCCGTCAGCCAGCACCCCGGTGCCCGGGTTCTAGCCTGCGCCAGGCCGGGCCAGGGAGAGCAAGGGGGGGAATGGCGCTGGGGGAAAGGGTGCACGACAGCCCTGCAGCCCCACACAGCGGGCTGAGCCTGGCAGGGAGGGGGCAAGCCCAGGGGCACTGCCCAGGTGGGGAGAGGACGCGGCTGCGGCAGGTTCCTCCCTCGCCCAGGGTCACCTCCTGAGCACACTGGGGCAAAAGGGGCACAACAGACCCTGGGCTCCCAGCTCCTGCGGCAGGGGCAAGGCCGGGTCCCGCAGCTTTCCAGGGGGCCATGCCCATGGAAAGGCTCTGAGGTCAGCTGCCGGCGCACAGGGGTCGGGGCAGGAAGGTGCTGGGCTGAGCCTTGTGGGGGCACAGGCATGTGCTGGAGGAGCTGTGCTCCGGGTGCCTGGCTGTTGTTTTGTGGCATGGCTGGGCAAGGAAGGGTGATGGTGTTGGGTGGTGCAGGGTGCCAGTGTCAGTTGGGGAGGGTGCCGGTGCTGGGTGCGGCAGGGTGCCAGTGTCAGTTGGGGAGGGTGACAGTGCTGGGCGGGGGAGGGTGACAGTGTTGGTTGGGGCAGGGTGACGGCACCGGGCGGGGCAGGGTGACAGCGTCGGGCGGGGCAGGGTGACGGTGTTGGTTGGGGCAGGGTGACAGTGCTGGGCGGGGAGGGTGACAGTGTTGGTTGGGGCAGGGTGACGGCACCGGGCGGGGCACGGTGACAGCGTCGAGCGGGGCAGGGTGACAGCGTCGGGCGGGGCAGGGTGACAGTGTCGGTCGGGTGACTGTGCTGGACAGGGCAGGGTGACAGTGTTGGTTGGGGCAGGGTGACAGTGCTGGGCGGGGAGGGTGACAGTGTTGGTTGGGGCAGGGTGACGGCACCGGGCGGGGCAGGGTGACAATGTCGGTTGGAGAAGGGTGACTGTGCTGGACAGGGCAGGGTGACGGTGTTTGTTGGGGCAGGGTGACGGTGCTGGGCGGGGCAGGGTGTCAGTGTTGGTTGGGGCAGGGTGACAGTGCTGGGTGGGGGAGGGTAACAGTGTTGGTTGGGGCAGGATGATGGCACCAGGTGGGGCAAGGTGACAGTGCTGTGTGGGGCAGGGTGCTGGTGCCGTGAGGGGCAGGGTGTCAAGTAGTTGGGGGGTTGTTTACTCTAGTCGTCGTAGGCCAACTCTAGTTGGGCATTCACTGGTTGCTGTGTGGGCTGTGGGTGACCCCTACTGGCCTGCGTCTGTAAGCACTGCCTGGCGGGGGGGGTTGCCCTGAGGACCCTCATGTCACATAGACCATGGCCCAACTGGTTCTCACCTGAGAGGGAAGGAGTTTGAACAAAGGAAGGGGGTGGTTTGGGGAAAGGTCAGTCTTGGATGGGCAATCATGAAGAGAAGAGACTAAGCTGAGTACTGAGGGGTTCGGGGGCCTGTGGATCCCTCCCCCAAGGGGTCTGAGGCTGCCTGCCCCCTCACTTCGATGCCCACGTGAACCTGGGCTGGGCTGTACCTCACAGAATCAATAAACCCTCCCTATTCTACTGGCTGGTGGAGACTCATCGGGTTGCAGACGGGGGTGCAGTATCGCTGCTACACAGGGTGACAGTGCCATGCGGGGCAGGGTGACAGTGACAGTTGGGGCAGGGTGCCTGTGCTGGTTGGGGCAGGGTGCCGGTGCTGGTTGGGGCAAGGTGCCAGTGCCAGGCGGGGCAGGGTGATGGCGCTGGGTGGGGCAGGTTCACGGCGCTGGGTGGGGCAGGGTGACAATGACAATTGGGGCAGGGGGCCGGTGCTGGTTGGGGCAAGGTGCCAGCGCCGTGCAGGGCAGGGTGCTGGTGCTGGGTGGGGCAGGGTGCCGGTGCCGGGCATTGACGGGCAGAGGGAAGCGAGCGGAGCCCTCTTGGTGTCTCCTGCCGAGGCCGGGCTGAGTCACAGCCCCGGGTGGAGCCGGGGTCGTGGAGAGCACCGGGTGGGTTGCCAGCGCTGGTGCCAGAGCCCCTCCTGGGTGGGCAGGTCTCAGCAATCCCACCTGCTGAGCTGTTCCGTGGCTCTGCCGTCAAAGCCTTGGCCGGAGACGCTCGCTCTGCAGGCCGGGGCTGTGAATTCCCGCCTGGCCTGTCCCCTGGGCCCCCAGCCCAGAACGGTTCAGCACCACACAACACCGATCCTCCGCACGGGGAAACCTCAACAGCATTCCACTGCTGCGGCCCCGGGCAGGTGGCATCTTCCCGGGAGCTCGCCCCGACGGCCCGCCCTGGGCATTTCCCGCTCTGATGTGGGCGCCCAGTGAAGATGAGTAAACGCCTTCCCTCTCCGTGCCCCCTCCCCACTACTCCGTCTCCGCGGCTGCCCGGGCCTCCGTCGCCCCCTGCATCTCCGAGGCCCCCGCTGGCAGCTTGGCTCCCCACGCCCTGTGCCCCAGGGACTTTCCCCGCCTCTCCTGGCCCCGGTGAGGCCCAGGCAGCCCCAGGGAAGAGCCGGCTGGCAGGCCTCTCGTGCTGGTGCTAAGGAGTTAGCGGGGGGTGCTGGCGTCTGCAGGGTACCGGTGGCCGCAGCAGTGGAATGCTGCTGAGGTTTCCCCGTGCGGAGGATCGGTGTTGTGTGGTGCTGAACCGTTCTGGGCTGGCGAGCCTTGGAAATCAGCTCCGCCGCCTCCTCTTATTCCTTAAAACGTAGGGGAGACGCCTGGGATGTGAACATGCATTTCATTCATTGACCATGGCGCCGCGGGGAATTTCAGGGGTTACACGGCTACATGCAGGGGGCAGGCGGCTCCCTGGGAGCCGGCTTTGAAGCGGGCTCCCCGCCCGTACCGGGAGCCTGGGGGTAACCAGGAAGGGTCTCCCATGGGCCCAGAGTCGTTGGTTTACTGTGTACACAGTTACATTTTCACATTCCTAGAGAAGCTGTTAATGGAGTTGTTTCAGGAAGTCCCGCCTTCCGGAGGCGGTACTTCCTGGAATGCTGGAGGAGGAGGAGCACGGCCAGGCTCAGAAGTGGAGTGGTGTAGACAGACTTTCTAACAGGGCACTCTCCCCTGCCCGCCTGGCAGGATGGGCCCTAGGATTATATGAGGGCAAGCCCACAGGGGAAGCCATGGCATGGATGTGCTCTGCCTTGGGGTCTAAACGCCCCTGGGGGCAGAGGAGCGGAGGCCCTGTGGGGAGAGGGGCAGCAGCCCTGGTGCGCGCCAGGAGCGCAGGAACGCTGCTTGGGGCCAGCCCGCCTGGCGCATTCCTGGGCACGGGCTAGTTCTGGGCGGGAGGAAGCGCCGAGGCGGACGGCAGGGCGAGGCCGGGAGGGCTGCTGCAGGCGGGAGCCCGTGGGCCTGAGCCAACCCTCGGCACAGCGGGCTCGGGCCTGCCCCGGCGCCTCGGGAACGTTGCCTTTTTAGGCCTTGGAGCCGAGATGTTGAGCAGCAAAGCTCTAGTCCCAGCTGTGCTCGAAGCCTTGCCAACGGCCCGGGGGAGGGAGCGGCCGGCTGGAGCCGGCCCCAGCGGGGTCCGAAACGGGCAGCGTGCGGCCTTCTCAGACCTCTGCCTCCTGCTCGCTCCGGGTCCGCGTGGTCGGGAGACGAAGCAGCGTCTGAGCGACCTGCTTACCCCCCCGTATTCCCTGGGGCCGGGTCCACCCGCAGCGCGGCGCCGACGTGAGATACGCGCCACGTCAAACCCATGCGGCCTCGCTGGTCTTGGTGCGGCCCTGGCTCACGTGGGGTTCGCTGGAGTCGGTCAGGAACGGGCTCAGGTGGCAATGAGTGTCCAGGCAGGGGCGCGCTCCGGCGTCAAAGCAGTTTCGCGAAGGCGGTGCAAATCGTCTGCCCTGCGGGGCGTGAACGTTCCCACCGGATGAGGCCTAGCGAACCGTCCCGCCCAGCGGCCGTAGCCTTGGAAGGGGGGGGCTGGCTTGTCCCGCGCAGGCGGCAGGACGGCGAGCAAGGTCCCTACGGCAGGATCTCTGCTCCGGCGACCCTAGCGGGGCCAGCAGGGCCCGGCTCTGCCCTCCGGGGCCGTTGGCCGGGCTGGCAGAGAAGCCAGGCAGCTTCGAAACACGCCGCCTGAGCATGTGCCGTGGGGAGCCGTCACCGCAGGGCCCTCCCCGCCGCGGAGAGCGCTGGGGTCAGATCCCGTAGCCTCCGGTCAGGACCCCAGGGAGCGAGCGCGAGGGACGGGAGGCAGAGGGTTCCGGGGAGGAGCCCTTAATAAAGTGGGGGGGGGGAGCGTTCCAGTGTGGGAAGGAGACGGGGAGAGCCGATGGGCCAAGCGGTGGGACGGGGGAGGTCTGCGTGCCAGAACAGGGAGCACCTTAGCCCCTCGGGACAGGGACTGTCTGTCCATCCAGCCCCTCGCCCAATGGGGCTCGGCCCAGGGCTGGGCGCCTGTGGGACCAGCGGGTGGCTGTCGGTCTCTGTGCTCCGGCTGGCCCCAGAAAGGGGTTCCCCGCATGGCAGGTGGGGCTCGGCGGGTCTGTTCTCCCCAGCGAGCGGGGAAGGGGCGACTGAACGCTGTCTCCGAGTACCCACCGGAAATCGGGTGGGAGGGGCGCGTCGGTCCAGACGACGTCGGACTTAGGAAAAAGGGTGCACAGGTTTAGCAGCGAGCCAACCGCAAGTTTGCCAAGGCGCGGGGGGGGGGCGTTGCCAGCACGGGCCGCGTGGAACCCAAGACGCGGGCTGGGAAAACGCGTTTCAATCGTTGGCCGGCTAAACGTCTGAAATGGCAGCGTTTCACTACTTAACTGCCTGCCCGACTGGGGCCGCTCCGACACAGCTGGGGGGGGGGGGGGGCTGCCTTCCGCCTCCCCCATGGCAGGCTGGGCCGAGAAACCGGTAACCTGTTAACCCTTCCACTAACCCTAAAGTGTTCCAGGTCACTGCTTAAACGGTTCCCCTTTTACATCCCTACGCATGAGCGAGCTGGCCTAGGACAGATTTCGGGGCAGGGCTCTGCCTGGGGGTCTGCAGATGGTCGAGGGACCCCATGGTCCGGTCTAGCCTTAGATGGGATCTGGGGAAATCCACCCCAAACCGGGCCCTGAATTCTGACCCCTTCCCTACAGGTTCCCCCTTGGCAGAAAACCTGCGGCTTGCGTAAGCACGGCGCCCGGCACACCCGCCTGGCAGCCAGCAGGCGCCTGGGAGGGACGTCCCAGTGTGCAGAGCCGATCCCCCCGGCCATTGCAATGCAGCCGGAGGATTGGCACAGGGCCGCTCGGGCTCAAGGGCAGCCTGCTGCCAGCGCCGCGGTCCTGTCTGCTCGGAGCACCCTCGCCCGGGGTCACGCCTCGCCCGCCGGCTCTGCCCGCTGCTCTCCCCGGCTTCCCAATGCCCCCCGGAGGAGGAGCTGCCCCCACCTGGAGAAAGGGCTCCGGGCTTGTTTTTCCTGGCAGTAGCCTACCATTCCCCGTGCCTCAGTTTCCTTTGGGCTCATTCCCATGTGAGAAATGGCAGCCTTGGCAAACCCAGCCGAGAGCAGCTCCCCACCGTGCTGTCCAGAAACCCGGCGAGGGACCTGGGCTCGCAGCTTACGCTGACAAAGGGCAGGAGGGGAACCAGAGAATGAGCCAGCAGAGGTATCAAGAGAACTCACATTCGCTGTGCTGTGCTCTAACCATTGGGCCACGCTGCCTCTCTCCTTGCCTCCCCTCTTGCTCTGACAGTGACCAGCATTAGAGGAAGGGGGGAATCGAATAGTCGAGTAACCTCCTGAATTGTTATCAGTTACTCGACTCTTCTATCGCCCCGGGGGTGGGGCTGGCAGCTGGTGCGCTTCAGCCCCACCCCTGCCGACCTCCGGCCACTCCGCACCGCTGCCTCTGGACCCGAGGCAGCAGCGCAGGGTGCCAGGCGGGAGCTGGTCCGTGAGGGGAGCCGGTTTAATAACCAGCTCCTCTTGCGGACTGGCTGCCTGTCGCCCCAGGCTGCTGCCTCCTGTACACAGGCAGCAGTGCAGGGTGGTAGCAGTCCCTGTCTGTGGGGGGCGGGTCTGAGCTCCCGGACTCAGTGCAAGCCAACACGGAGCCGGGCTGCCGGGCTCCTAATACACTTGAAATGCAGAGCTGCAGCAGGGGTAGGTCCCGGACCCGGCGCGAGGCAGGACTGAGCTGGGCTGCTGGCCAGCCTGCTAAAAAATGTACTGGCGGGGTGCTGAGGGGGGAAATGTGTGTTGTCTAGAGCATTAACCGATACGCTTTTGCTTATCGGCTAATCGTTAATCGGCTACACTATTGCATTCCTACCCAGGAGCAGAGAGGAGATAACCTATCCCTCTGTCAGGTCTGATCCTGCTCTCTGAAAGGGGGAGGTGGACGCAAGCCCGGGAGCAGACGGTTTAATAGCCCTTCCACCGCAGGTCGGACGAGGTCGGTGCTCCGTGTGGACATGCAGTTCCTCCTTGAATCGTGTTAAGTTCTTGGCCTTGCTGATTTCCTGCAGCAGTGAGTTCCACCGGCTAATCCCACGTGGCGTGAAAAAGCATTTCCTTTTGGAAATCTCCACCCGGTGCCTCTCCCTGGCTCTTGTGCTCTGGGACAGGGAGACTTGCCCCGCCTGCTCACCTCTCTTCCGTCTTCCTGCCTGTGAGAGGTTTTTCCGCAGGCCCTTGGTCACTGGTGTGGCTTACGCCGGGTGCGATCTGACGGTTTCTTCCTTTGCCCTGCTGCATCATTCCCCCGTTGCACGCTGCCGGGCTCGCACTCTGCTCCGGACGGGCAAGCGGACAGAGATTGCAGAGTTAACGAGTGCTGTGCGGAGCCCCGGGCAGCCGCTTGGGAGAAGGCCTGTCGGTCTAGTCCACTGCCTTGCACGGCATGGCATGATTCCCCCCGTGCAAAGCACTAGCAGCCAGAATGGTGGCAGGGGAGAATTGGGACCCGAGTCGCTCGCCCCTGGAGGTGCTTTGGGTCGAACCAGGCTGCTGATCCCCCGAGCCGGGCGTCCCAGGGTGTGCGGAAAGAGCAGTTCTGGAGAAAGGGTGACTTGCCCAAGAAGAAACCTTTTCCTTTGGGTTCTGCCTTGGGTTGTTGTCATCAGCCTGGCGGGGAGGGACGCGTGCTGGAGGGGGTTGATGGAGGAGGGCAAAGCCAGTGGAGAGTTTTCGGGGGGGCATGGGATTGCTCCAGGCATTGACTTTTCACCTTCTTCCGCAGTGCATGGGTGCGGGCCCCAGGCCCGTGTGATCCGGATACGTCTCGGCTAATTGTTTCCCTGCTATTGCAGGCGCCTCCAGCCTGGCTCGCTCTTAGCCTTGTCCCCATCGTGGCGCCGAAAGCTGCCTTGGGTCGACAGACTGGGGAGAGCGTTCACGCTGCCGAGTGACTTCCGGCCCGAAAAACACCCCGTGTGGGCGACAAAAAACTTCTGGCCCTGCGAGAGGCTTTGGCTTTTCCCCTCGCAGAGCCACGGTGGGCTCTGCTGTTGGTTTGTCGAGAGAACTGGCTTCGGCCGGTGTCCCACCAGGCCTGCCCTGATGGCTCGGCTTAGTGTTCTGTGATCTCTGCTGCCCTGCAGGCCTGTGGGGCCCCCCCCCCCCTCACAACTCTGGGAAGTATCTGACAGCTGAGTGAACAAACTAAGCAAATCACTGGGATGCTCCTGTTCTGCCCGGCTAGGAACACGGCAGGCAGGCGGCTGTGGCAGGGGGAGGGCTGGGGAGACGGCTGTGCTGCTTTGACGTCCCTCAGCACAGAGAGCTCCCAGAGCAACTCATGATGCTGCTCCCGGCAGCTGAGGAGGTGATGGGAGAACGCAGAGGGAATCCCAAGGAACGCAGGGATCAGCCCTGTGGGATGCTCCCCCACACTGCTGTGCTCTATCCGTCAACAGGGGAGTGAGCCAGGTGGCCAGGAAACGTGGACAATGGGAGGCAGAAAAACCGATGTGACCGGTTTTCCCTTGTGCAAGTCATCAGCCCTTTTGTCGCCAACCCTTCCCCGTATAGACACAGCCTGGGACGGGGTGTCGGCAGGGTCGCCTGACTTGCTGGACGTGGGGGGACTGTGTGGTGGGCTCCGGGGAGTCCCAGACAGGTCCCTCTGTCTCCAGGATGGAGCCTCTGAGCTCGGCCTTGAAATCTCCAGCCGGGAGTGGGGGCCGTCTTGGCCTGTGAGCTCCGCTGCCAGCCCCACCCAGCCAAACCACGGTGTGTTCCCCTGTTCCCCGCGCTGGGAGCAAGGAAACAGCCCCACCGAGCGCCCGCCATCGCATCGGTGCCTCAGTGTCCCTGGAAGAATACAGCGCCATCCCCGGGTGTTTGGAACGGGCTGGTGCTTGCATCTTCCCCTCCCAGCCGGGACGTGCGGGTCCCCCGCCGCCTGGCCTGCGGGAGGATTGTGCAACCCTCCGCCGGCTCCCTGCCCAGCCGGCTCCCTGCCCTTCTGCTCCCGGTGCCAAGCGGTAGCCCAGGAGCCGGGGTGTCCAAGGAATTTAGGTGCTTACACAGACAGGTCGGCAGAAGTCACTGGAGGCTCACGCTGGATCCAAGGGGCCTGATTCCCTTTGGCAAAGCCCCACTCCCCTGTCTCGTCCTAGGCTCTCCTGCCACTACAGGGCGGGGCGCCGACCGCGGCAAAACAGCCAGATTGGTAACCGAACGGAGGGGCTGCTCCCACTGGGTTGGGAGCCTAACTATCCGTTTCCAATGGGATTTAGGCACTTTGGAGCCAAACGTCCATTGACAGTTGATGGGAGTTAGGCTCCTGAGCCGCCTGCCCCAAAGAGCTTACAAGAGGGAGAAAGGGTGGGAGGGAAACTGAGGCATGGGACCGTGACGTGCCCAGCAGGTGGGAACAGAACATGAGTCTCCTGTGCTCTACCCATTGGGCCATGCTGCCTCTCTCTGTAAGAGCCTCCCACGACACCTCGCGCCTTGGCTCGCTCCAGCCCGCAGGGCAAGGGGGTTCGGTAGCATGGTTTGGCGCCGGGTCTGCGTCGCGGTGACGGGGGGCGCATGGCCCCCCGGCGGGTGGCTGTGTTCTAGCACGGAGAGGGACAGGGGAGGGCTCTGTGGGGATAGGCAGGCTGCTCCTCGGGGGCAGATCCCCGGGGCAGATGATACATGATCCGGATTTGACAGAGGCGCCCTGGCCATGCAGGGAAATAGGTCCCCCCGTGCTGGGAGTCGCATGGCTGGCGAGCCGGGCCGGGGAAATGGCTCACATCCCAGTGGCGGGGAGGGGGCAGGGAAATCCCACCCCTGATCTCCAGGCCGGGAGCACACGGGAGGCTGGCGGGCAGCTGTTTCCCCCCCACCCGTACGTTCTTCTCTCTGCGGTTTGGCTCCTCTGGGGTTTCTCAGCCTCCATCCTTCCGGGTCCCAGGGTTAGCAGCTGGGAGGACCCACTTCCTCTGGGTGGCTTTGTCTCCCTGGCCGCTTGACCTTCCCCGGGGGGGGGCGGGGGAAGCAGGCAGGGCGGGGGGAGCACAGCATCTGGGGATGCTGTCAGCCACTTGGACAGTGGGAACCCGGCTGGGCTTTGTTGATTTCACGCTGCCAAAGGAAGCCAGACCCTAATCCCCTTCCCTTGCAAAGCCCAGCCCGGTGTGGGTGCCCAGACACAGCCTCTCCCATGCAGCCGGTGCCCAGGGACCTGGCTGTGCTCCCCCACCGGTAGCATCAGCTGGGCTCACCACCCATTTCAGTGTAACCCTCGCCATGCTGGTCTCTCTCCTCTCCTGGGCCCCTGGGGGAGTTCCCCGTGAGCCGTGCGCTTGGGGAGATTCACATGCCGCCTGGCCGCTTAGCAGTGCGCCCCCTGCTAGGTCGGTGTTTCTGTTGGTGGTGCACATGGGCCCACGTCTTGGTGCACATAGAAAAATTATTCCGCATGTGGATGGCAAAGATTAGAGGGAACATTGGTAGTTCCCGGGGGCACTCAGCAGTGAGGGGGGGGGCCTCGGCCATGCACGGAGCCGGTGTGAATTTGTACCCAGGCCGGCTTTGTGTGTTCAGCTGCAAAGGAAGCCCCCTCCCGGCCTGACCCCCGCTGCTCCCAGCCGCTGGGATTATTCCACTGGAACCGCTGTCCCAGGCCTCCTTGAGAACAGGCGTTAAGCGCCTGGCTGCCGGTGTGGTCATTAACTTTCTTGGCTGGGGCTGGCTCCGGAGAGATGGGGGGGGGGAAGTTTGAGGCAGAGTCTGTTCCTAGTTACTGCTCCCTGGGGCAAGCCCCGGAGGTTTGAGTTTAAAAATAGCACAAGGCCGGCTTGCAGCGCTGGGTTTGTGCGTGCGAGATCCCTCCCACTGGCTGGGCCAGCCCCTCACTTCTCCGTCCTGGCATCCCCGGTGTACCGCTGCAGCTGTAGCCCACCTCTGCGCCCTGGGGCGGTGTCTCTGGGCCTCCCAGCCTGCGTGCCACGTCGCCCAGGGTGAACATAGGAACGGGCAGACTGGGTCAGACCAAAAGTCCATCTCGCCCAGTGCCCTGTCTGCCCACAGTGGCCAATACCAGGTGCCCCAGAGGGAGGGAACAGAACAGGGAACCATCAAGTGATCCCTCCCCTGTCATCCATTCCCGGCTTTTGACAAACAGAGGCCAGGGACACCATCCCTGCCCATCCTGACTAAAAGCCATTGATGGACCTAACCTCCATGAATCTATCTAGCTCTTTTTAAAGTCCTGGCCTTCACCACATCCCCTGGCGAGGAGTTCCACAGGTTGACTGTGCGCTGCGTGAAGAAAAACTTCCTTTGGTTTGTTTTAAACCTGCTGCCTATTCATTTCATTGGGTCACCCCGAGTTCTTATGATCTGGGAACAAGTCCATCACTTTTCCTGATTCACTTTCTCCTCACCCGTCATCTCCTCTCCTCTTTTCGAAGCTGAAACGTCCCAGTCTTTGTCGTCTCTCTTCGTGCGGCAGCCGGTCCAGCCCCCTCCTCATTTGTGTTGCCCTTTTCTGTGCCTTTGCCAATGCCAAGACGCGGCGACCGGCCCTGCGTGCAGGATTCCGGATGGAGGCTGCATCAGGCGCTCGCTGGCCAGCGTAAGGCAGGGGCCAGCCGGGAGCCTGGCCCAACAGCCCATGACAAGAGCTGCCCGTGTTGGGAGGCCCCTGGAGGGGGGCGGGGGGTGCTGCTCGTCTGGTCAGGTGCGCTGGTCCAGCTGTGCGCGGTGACGGTTGCCTCTCCCTGAGCAACGGCCTGCTCCAGCCCCCGCCACTCTGTTTAGGAGCCCCCGTGTCTTGCCCAACCGCCGTCCCCTCCGTCTCTTCTGATGCCTGAAGGCCGCCGCTCGGTGGGCCAGGGCAGCTGCCCATCCCGGTGCAGCGGGGGGCTGGCAGGGGGTGTCGGGCCCACGCCTGCCCAGTTGCTCCATCCCAAGCAGGTTCCCGTTTGCAGGATGAGACCAGCCGTGCAGAGAAACCTGGGGGAGGGTTCTTGGTTAGCAGAAGACGGGGTCTCTTCCCAGTCCAGTGGCCGTGGCTGGTGCAGAGTGGTGTGAGGGGCCAGCATGCATGGAGCACTGTGAGGGGCCGGCATGCACGGAGGTGTGCGAGGGGCCGGCATGCACGGAGGTGTGCGAGGGGCCAGCATGCATGGAGCAGTGTGAGGGGCCGGCATGCACGGAGGTGTGTGAGGGGCCGGCACACACGGAGGTGTGTGAGGGGCCAGCATGCATGGAGCAGTGTGAGGGGCCGGCATGCACGGAGGTGTGCGAGGGACCAGCACGCACAGAGGTGTGCGAGGGGCTGGCATGCACGGAAGAGTGCGAGGGGCCAGCATGCACGGAGCAGTGTGAGGGGTTGGCATGCACGGGAAGTGCGAGGGGCTGGCATGCGCGGAGCAGTGCGAGGGGTCACCATGCGCAGAGCAGTGCGAAGGGCCGGCATGCACAGAAGAGTGCAAGGGGCCGGCGTGCATGGAGGTGTGCGAGGGGAGTTCCTTGCCTTGCCTCCTGGAAGGGGGAAGGGCAAGGGTTTTCTGTGTGGTCAGGTTGGGAAGGGCGGGGGATGTCTGCCCAGGTGCGCCAGCAAAGATGTGCCCCCTTCATTTACAGGGTGAGGGCATCGGCCAGGACTCCCCCAGACCTTCCCCTTCACAGCTGCTTCCTACTCAGCCCCTTGGCATCCCCGTTGCCCCTCCCCTCCTCTTGTGCCAGCTCCCGTCCGCCCATGCCTGGGCCACTCTCCTGGCCTCCTGCCAGATGTGGGTGCCCATCTGCCTTTCTTGCTGCCCCCGGCTTTGTGCCAACCCGGAGTCTCCCTGCCTGTCTGCTCTCGCCCGCTGCTCCCTGGCTGCGCGTCACCAGGGGCCAGGCTCTGCCTGTTCTGCTGTCGGGGCTGTGGGTGTGATGCCAGGGAAGCAGCGTGGGCTGGTGGCCGCAATTCCTTGGCGTGCCAGGCGGGCTGGCCAGTCACTGCCGCCCCTTTGCACCCAGGATCGCTAGAGCCAGCCACCTCCGGTGCAGTACGCCAGGCCCCCGCCCCGGCCAGCCCCATGGCGCAGCGTGGGCAGAGCCCCCTGGAGACGGGCACGGCCGGACTCTGCGTGGAGCGCTGGCCTGCGAGTGCCCAGGCTGCCCCCCCGTCCGTCGCCGCCTCTTTCCGTCCTGTCTTTCCACTGCGGTGGCTACCACCGCGCCGCATCTCCCGGCCAGCGGGCATGCTCCATCCGGGCATCCTGCTTTCACGCACCCATGTCGGGCACAGCCTGGAGGAGGCAGGAGACAGGCCGGGCAGCTCAGGCTCCGTACTTCCTCCGAACCCCGGCAGCGAGCGGTTGGCGGGAGCGTTTGCCTGTATCCCTGGGCGCCGGGGTCCCTAGAAACACCTAATCCCGGTGGGAGCCTCTGTAAGAAAGACCCCAGACTCGGAGCCGGGGCAGGTCGGAGCCAAGGCAGGCAGCCCGCCCGGTCGTGGGCCGCCGTGTGCCCCCCATTGGCCACCTTGCGGGCGTGGATCATTGGATGTTCGGATAATGGCGGGGGCAGGAGCCACTTGGCTGCGGAGTGGCCGCCCCCGTCGCCATGGATTGACCCTCCTCACCGTCCTGGTCTGGGGTCTCTGCCGCAGTAGCTGCACCCCTGCCTTGAGCATGCTGGAGCCGTCGAGCGATGGAGAACCCGCCATGGCCCGGGCGAGGCCATTCCCGGCGTCGGTCGCACTCCCCGCTCGGAATCTGGGCATTGTTTGAGCTGGGATTTGTGGGGCTGCCGCGTCGGGCTCTTGCTCTGCCTTTCACGGCTGGACGGGAGAGCCCTCGACGGGCCCAGATCTCCCTCAAGCAGGGCGCGGACAAACGGGAGACGCGTGATGGATGCAAAGGGGCGCGGGCTTGACGGAGGCGGGCAGGAGGGGCTGATGGCTGCTCGTCCGTCTGTCTGAGCTTGCGGTCCAGCTGGGAGGGGCTGATCTCCACCCATGGGCACTGCCAAGGTGCAGCCCCCCGCCCGAGAGAGCAAAATGAACGGGAGTAATGCTGAGCAAAGGAGAGTGTCGGCTCCTACCTGGGGAGCTGGGACAGCGTCGCCCTTAGTCATAGGAGCCTCTGCGGGGTGGCCAGGTTAGTCTGTCACTTTAAATGCCACGAGGAGCCCTGCAGTCTTTGTGGGCAGAGACAATGCGAATGAAGCGCTCGTTAGCATTCCTTGCGCTCTCGTTTGCATCGTCTCTTCCGAGCTGTTTGGTGGAAGAGATTTTTGCGCCAAAACCCGCAGTGTAGACAGGGCAAAACCCCCTTTGGCACAAGTTCCTGTGCACTGCTTTTTTGAGGAATAAGGGTTCTTGCGCAAAAGGGGCTTTTTGTGCAAAACGGCCCCGTCTACACTGCGTTTTTTGGTGCAAAAACCTCTTCCGCCAAACGGCTCGGGAGAGACCATGCAAACGAGAGCGCGAGGAATGCTAACGAGCGCTTCATTCGCATTGTCTTTGCCGACAAAGGCTGCAGGGTCGACGTAGCCTTGGAGACTAACAAATCGATAGAATCGTGAGCGTTCATGGGCAAAACCCACTTCCTCAGATGAGCCGAGTGGGGAGAAAAGGGGGACCCAGAATATAGACCTGAAAAAGAAGGGAGAGCAAAAGCAAAGTACCCGTCAATAGCCATGTCGGTCGCTAACCGAGTGGGCGGGAAGCGTCCCGGCCCTGGCTCTCGATGTCAATGAGGTGTTGAATGTAAGGAAGGCTGGTTGTGTAATGGGCCATCCGGTCCGTGTCTTAGTTCAGGCCCAGGGACACAGGGTCCTATTTGCAGATGAAGGCCCGTTCCGCAGTCTCCCTCTCTCTGTGCTTGGCTGGTGAAATGCCTTGGTAGAAGGACGGCTACTTTTCCATCCGTGACTGGGTGCCCAGGCAGCTTCCGATGTTTCCCGACCGGTTTCAGTGTGTTCCCATGTCCGATATCCGGCTTGCGCCCGCTTAACCGTCCTCGCAGAGACTGTCCCGTTGGGGCAGTACCCGTGCAGGGGGGCATCGCTGGCACGTTCTGGTATATGTCCCCGTCGAGGATGTGCAGCCACATGAGGTTCTGCTGGGAACCCCTGGAGCGAGGCTGTTAACCCTACACCAGGCTGCGGAGACTGGGCAAGGGCATTTTCCAGCTCTGGGATTTGGTGGGAGCCAGCTTCATCTTTTGCCTCTGCGGATGGCTCGGTGGACCGTCCTGGGGGGGGCGCCCTGTGGGACGCTCACCAGCGCTGGCAGGGGCTGGCATTGTCTCCACCAGAGGCCGGGGGGGGGGGCACGGCTGTCGGGAGCCGAAGAGAAACCCCGATGCACCGGCTGGCCTAGGCCTCTGCCACGTGGCCGAGAAGGAGCATAGGGCACTGGACGCTCCGGGGGAGGCGTGGGCGGCAGACAGCTGACCTGCCCCACCCAAAAGAGGGAGAGATCAGCTGGCCGGTTGTGGGCACGGAGAAGCCTGCCACACCCTGTCCAGCGGCCCTGCCTTGCCGCAGCTCCCGAAGCCCTGCTCTGCCCTGGGGAGTGATTTGGAAATAAGCGCCGCGTCCGCGCTACCCAGCCCGCTCTGCCGAAAGGAGGGGCCGAAATCTGGGCGCCAGCTCCCCTCAAGACTTCGGGAGCAGCGACCTCGGGAGGCACTCCGCGTCAGCCCCCCTTCCCTCCCTCCCGGCGCAGCCCTGCCCCGGGCCTGGGCTTCGGCAGCCAGGGGTGTTGGTGGGAGCCTGTGGAAAAGGAAGGGACGTGCGTCAGAGATGGGCCTCAACAATCCCCTCCCGTGCAGGCTGCCTCGGGCTGGGCTGCGGGCCAGCGTCCAGGCCTGAGCCCGGCCTGGCTGGAAAAGGCCCCACTGCCTTCCTGCAGTGCCGCTGGGGGAAGGAGGGCGGGGCGGGTGTGGGGATAAATCTTTGCTGTTTCCCTGCAGCCCCGGCCGTGCCGGGACGGGCACCCCGAGCCGGTGACGTTGGCTGTGCAGCGCGTGAGCCGAAAGTAGCGGCGCGGGCGTGGGCCCGGCTGGCCGCCTGCGTGCGATCCCGCCCGAGAGCCAGGGCAGGGCTTCAGCGGCCTGTCAGCTAGCGCCTCCACGGGCTTGTCTGCGGGCCGGCTCCCGCCCAGGTAGCGGGGGGGGAGCGTCCCTGCCGAGTTCAGGTCTCGGGAACTTTCCTGCTGGTGCGTGCCGGTTCACATCCCCGCCGGGAAGCACTTAGCCCCTTAATCCTCAACGGAGCGGAATTGACGGGCCCCGATTTCGCTTTGGGGCTTTCCTCGAGCGCGGCCGGCGGGAGAGACGAGCGGCCCCGTTTGGGGCTGACTCCGCGGATTGAGGAAGCGCCCAAGGCCAACAGGGGCCGTTTCTGGGTGGCCCCCGGGTGACGCGACCCCCCTGCCGGCTGCTTTCGGGCCGCGCAGAGGTGCCAGGCGCTGCACCAGCGGGGGGAAGGCTAACCCCCGCCCCGAGGGCTGCATGCTGTGGCCGGCGGGAGGCGGGCCCTCTTGAGAGATGCTCGGACAGACAGGTGCAGCCCTGAAGGGCCGCTGCGCCGGCAAGCCCTTGGATGCCTCATTTAGCGCATTTGGCTGCGATGCCAGCACACGGGGCTCCGCGTGAGAGGGTCTGTGGAAATAGGAGAGGGCCGGGGGTGGAAAAACCCAATGGGGGAAATGAAGCAGAGAGGCGGAGAGGGGAAAAAATTCCCACGAACAGAGAGAGCCGCCCTCCAGGGCAGCACCTGGCACAGTGTGGTCCAGTGGGCGGAGCACTAAACCGAGAGGCAAGAGAGCGCGGTGTGATTCCTGGCTCTGCAGCGACTATCTATGGTCCCACAGCAAGATCCCTCCCCCCTTGTGTGCCTCAGTTTCTCCTCTCGTTGTCTGGTCTATTTGAGCTATAAGCTCTTCAGGGCAGGGCCTGTCTGTGTCTGTGCAGCGCCCGCCACAACGGGGCCTGATCCCAGCCGGGCAGGGCCTGTCTCTGGCTGTGTCTTTGCAACGCCCGGCACTACGGGGCTGATCCCAGCCGGGTAGGGCCTGTCTCTGGCTGTGTCTGTGCAGCGCCCGGCACTACGGGGCCTGATCCCAGCTGGGCAGGGCCTGTCTCTGGCTGTGTCTTTGCAACGCCCGGCACTACGGGGCTGATCCCAGCCGGGTAGGGCCTGTCTCTGGCTGTGTCTGTGCAGCGCCCGGCACAACGGGGCTGATCCCAGCTGGGGCAGGGCCTGTCTGTCTGTGTCTGTGCAGCGCCCGGCACAACGGGGCTGATCCCAGCCGGGCAGGGCCTGTCTCTGGCTGTGTCTGTGCAGCGCCCAGCACTACGGGGCCTGATCCCAGCTGGGCAGGGCCTGTCTCTGGCTGTGTCTGTGCAGCGCCCAGCACAACGGGGCTGATCCCAGCTGGGCAGGACCTGTCTGTGTCTGTGTCTGTGCAGCGCCCAGCACAACGGGGCTGATCCCAGCCGGGCAGGGCCTGTCTCTGGCTGTGTCTGTGCAGCGCCCAGCACAATGGGGCCCTGATCCCAGCTGGGCAGGGCCTGTCTCTGGCTGTGTCTGTGCAGCGCCCGGCCCAACAGGCTGATCCCAGCTGGGCAGGGCCTGTCTCTGGCTGTGTCTGTGCAGCGCCTGGAACAACGGGCCTGATCCCAGCTGGGCAGGGCCTGTCTCTGGCTGTGTCTATGCAGCGCCCGGCACAACGGGGCTGATCCCAGCCGGGCAGGGCCTGTCTCTGGCTGTGTCTGTGCAGCGCCCGGCACAACGGGGCTGATCCCAGCCGGGCAGGGCCTGTCTCTGGCTGTGTCTGTGCAGCGCCCGGCACAACGGGGCCTGATCCCAGCTGGGCAGGGCCTGTCTCTGGCTGTGTCTGTGCAGCGCCTGGAACAACGGGCCTGATCCCAGCCGGGCAGGGCCTGTCTCTGGCTGTGTCTGTGCAGCGCCCGGCACAACGGGGCTGATCCCAGCCGGGCAGGGCCTGTCTCTGGCTGTGTCTGTGCAGCGCCCGGCACATTGGGTCTGCTCCATGTAACCGTGACGCTCAGAGGAAGGCTATAAAACCACAACACGTCCTGCCGCAGGGCTGCCATGTAACCCAGACTCATTTCCTGGCACCCAGACCCAAAAGCAGAGCGCGCCAAAGCAGGCTGCTGCATAAGGCACAGCGAGGGTCAGGGCTGGCTCTCTGCACGCTCGCCACCAACAACCCGGAGCTTAAACCTCCCTGCAGAGCCACGCAGGGTGCTCCGGCCCAGGAAACCCCGTTTCACTCGGGGCAAAAGCTCGTCCTGCGATCACCGCCAGCTTCTCTGATCTCTTTGCAACGAGTCGCCGATTTCCCCCGCGCCTTGTCCCGGCTCAGCCCATCGGGCGCCTGCCGATCCTGGCCCGGGGCTGCAATTCGCTGGAGGTTGGCGAGCGCCGGAAGTCACGGGCCAGTGCTTCTGTGTCCTGATTGGCTGAATCGTGTAAGTAACCGGCACGGCGCTAATGGCCACGCGACCAATCGTGTGGCGGGGTTTCCCTTACTGGCTTATCTGCTGTCCTGTAGGGAAAGGCCCTGGAGAAAGAAGTGGGAAGGAAAACTTCCCGTGTATATATCTTTTTTTGAGCCTCCTATCACATTTACTGCAATATCCCGCCAGTAGAGCTGTTTGGGAAACCGAAACCGTCGCCGCACCTCCGGACAGAGCGTCTCGTATTCGCCACGTTGAGTGATTTGCAGAGAAGCAGGAGCCGCCCCGGGTCGCGGCTGAGTAGCGCTCCGCATTCCTGCGCGGGGCACAACACGAAGGGCTGGGCTGAGATTTGGAGATTTCGAGGAATGTAAACACGGGAGCGGGGAGGGAGAACGGCTTCTGTGTTCTCCAGTAGGCTGCTGCGAAGGTGGGCCGGCTGGCCGCGGGGGGAGCAGCTCTTCGCAGGACAGGGGGGCAAATTTCACATTCCATTCACTCTGGCTTGCCAAACCCTGCGGGGCACAGGAGGGGCTGTGGATGTCCGGGCCACGTCCCCACCTCTGTGCAAGGCAGGTGCATGAGCCCCATGTCTCCGGCTCCCAGTGCGGAGAGTTCAAATGCAACAACTTCCTGCCACCGCAGTTGTGCGCTCCACCCCAGAAGCAGCTGCACTTCCGGCGTGGCGGACGCCTGTCCCAATTAGCGTTGCCGCTTTAATGAAGATTCCTGAAGCAGCCTCCTCCTCCTCGTTCGTCAGATAGTTTCCCACGGCAGGGTCCCAAGCTCTCCTGCAAACTCCCCTGCGAAATCTCGCAATCCTTGGCTTCAGTGGAAGGAGAGCATCCTTTAGCCACACCCTTAAAGCTCTGTCTAGTTCTTAGCCCACTCCTGGCTGGTGGCCGTCTAGTGTGGGCTGCAAGCGTCGTGGGGAGGGCGGGGGGGGAGGGAATGTAGCGAGCAACTGTTTTTCGTTGGAAAATGCTGATTTGTCAGAACGGAGCCTTTTTGCGGGGGGTCGGGGAGGGGGGGAGTTTTGCCGACTGCCCTGCTTTGGAAAAGAGGTTTTGAAGTTGTTGAAATGTTTTGCTGTTTTGGAAAGCGAAGGGCCAGGGGTGGGGGGGGGGCATCTTTTGGGGCTTGGAAAAGACTTTCCTCTAGAAATATAAATCAACCAACGGCAAAAAGGCGGGGCGCGCAGTCGAAGGAACCGTCCGGCAAGCATCTCAAACACGCAGGTCGCCGGACCCCTCCGCTGTTTTTCAAAAATGGCTCCGTTCCCGAATGTTTTCGAGACGTGGATGTTTTGTCCCACTTGGCACGAGAAGGTGTTTTGGAAGCCTGGCCTGTCAGGAAACCCAGCTCTCGGTTTGGGGCCAGGGCTGGGTCTCCTGCCCTGTCCTGGGCAGGGAACTGCTCACATTTCTGGGGGATGCAAGGCCACCCCGACAGTTTGATACCCATTTTCATCTGCCACCGCCCCCCCCAGCTGGAAGAGCCCCAAGTCCTACCCAGCTGACTGCCCTGCCTGCTCCAGCTACCCCAAACCCTGGGTTTCCAACCCCACCCCAGCCAGCTTTGGGAGTGAGGCAGGAAGAGGAGGGCGGGGCCTTGGGTGGAGGGTGGGTGGGGCCTAGGTTTTCAGCCCCGCCCCCATAAAGGACGGATGTTCGAGCACAGGTGAACCGCTCTCTCTCGAGGCTAACGCAGCTTCCCCGCTCGTCCCAGCTGGCGGGGAAGGGAGGGAGGGCGTCTCCCACACCCGCAGCCGCTCCGTGAACGTTACCCCTTTGCGAGCGGCAGGCCCTAAGCTCGGTTCCTCCCCCTGCGTCTCCAGCCAGCCGTCAGGTGCCGGATGCTGGATGGGAGCTCCACTCCAGGAGAGATGGGTTTGCCTTGGTGGTGCTGGTGTTTTCTCCTCCCTCTCGTCCCTTTGCCCCAAGACCAGGGAAAAGTCTATAGAAGGGAAAGGCAGCGTGTGAAAAACAAGAGGGGGGCGGCGCTGGGAGAAGGACCGGCCCGAGGAGGGGCCGGGAAGAAGGAGCAAGGCTGAGCATGGCCCCCCCGGTGCTGCTCCGTGGCGCGTTGCCCCATGGGAGCCCTGTGGGGCCGGCTCTCCGTCAGCTCGGCTCTGCCTCCGGTGCCCAGGGGAGGAGCCGGAGCGACTGATGTGTCACTGTGCCAGGGCCGGGCCGTGGCTCTTGCGGGGGCACCGGTGGGCTCTTGGGCCAGGGTGCCACGAGGGTTGAAGAGGGGCCAGGGTGGAAGAACCCCTTCCTATCCCCTGGGAGGGGGGTTTCCTGCCTTCCTCGGGCTGGGCAGATACTGTGTGCTGGGGCGGGCGGGGATTCCCTGTTCCCAGACTCCCGTGCTGGGTGGCTACATTTGGGGGTTCCCCACCCCCGGTCACGGTGGGATCACTGGGGGCTCTTCCGCCTTTCTCTGCCCAGGGGCTGCGAGCCCTCTGCCATGAGGGATATGGGGCGTCGGCTGCACCCGGGTTGCCCCTCTTCTTTCCCCGGGACGCAGCTCAGTCCCTGGGGATCCAAAATGGTTTGGTCTAACCCTCACCTGGCAGGGATGCAGCCGGGCGTGAAACTGACCGGCCTGTGATACACCGGAGAGGAGACCGGTTGGCTGAGCGGCCCTCCTGTGACCGGCCTCGGCCTCCTGCTGCACCCAGCAAGGGCCCAGGCGCTCTCTGGGTCTCCTGTAGGGAGCTCCCTCCATGCCGGTTTCCCCCCATGCAGATGCCTTGAGACACTGTGTAAACAGCCCTCACCCGGGAGCCAAAACGCGACTCGCGCGCTGGTCCAAGTAGAACATTCCAGGCGCTCGGTGGATCGGCGCCAGCCCCAGAGGGCAGCAGAACGGGCCCTTTTATGGTAGCGTTCCTCCGCTTGAGTCGAAGCCCCAGCCCGGGCCGGAGCCGGGCACGCACGCACGGCTGCCGGGGGGCAGGCCCGGAGAGGGGAGCCAGGCGCACCCGTCAGAAGGGCGTGGGGTTAGCGGCCTCCCGGCATGGCGCGAGGGCAGGCCTGCGTGTGAGTGATGGGCTGGGCAGGGCGGTCCGGGAGGACGAGCAAATAACCCCTCTGGGGTGGGCGTTTGGCGAAGAGACGTAACGTTCCCTTTTCCGTGCTTGGGGCGGATCACTGGCAACGAATGAGCGGGCAGGCAGAGCCATGGGGGGGGGGGGCACAGGGCGAGATTCCCTCCCTGCCCCCCATGGCCCTTTCGGCCTACAGGAGGGAGCATGTCCCAGGGGGCAAACACCCTTGCCAAAGTTTGTCCCTGCAGATGAATCTTCCACCAACGCAGCCCGGCCCTGCCCGGCGAGAAGAGGGCCCCTGGCAATGTGATGGAGGCCACGTGCCTGTTACATGGGGGTCCCGGGAAGGGGGCAGGGGGCAGAGAGCGGTTCTGTGGAGAAGCGAGTGAGAACACGAGGCCAGTGTGGTGAGCAAGGCATGAGACGTTGTTCTTCCGTTGTGCTCTGCGCTGGTCAGGCCTCAGCTGGAGGGTTGTGTCCAGTTCTGAGCACCGCATCTCAGGAAAGAGGTGGAGAAATTGGAGAGGGTCCAGAGAAGAGCAACAAGAACAATTCAAGGTCTAGAGAACATGAGCGGTGAGGGAAGGCTGAAAGAACTGGGCTTGTTTAGTTTGGAAAAGAGCAGGCTGAGAGGGGACATGAGAGCGGTTTCCAAGTATCTAAAAGGGTGTTACAACGAGGAGGAAGAAAAATTGTTCTCCTTGGCCTCTGAGGACAGGACAAGAAGCAAGGGGCTTAAACTGCAGCAAGGGAGGTTGAGGTTGGACATTAGGAAAAACTTCCTGCCTGTCAGGGTGGTCAAACACTGGAATAAATTGCCTGGGGAGGTTGTGGAATCTCCATCCCTGGAGAGATTTCAGAGCAGGTTGGACAGACACCTGTCAGGGATGGGCTAGATGGTGCTGGGTCCCGCCGTGCGGGCAGGAGACTGGACTCAGTGCCTCTCGAGGTCCCTTCCCATTCCAGTGCTCTCTGATTCTCTGGTTGCAACGGTCGGACCAGGCAGGCATGCTGGGCAGCCCACGTCTGACGGCCTTGTCTATGCTCAGACATTTGCCTCAGTAGCTACTCTGGAGTAATTCCCTAGGGATAAGCCCGGCGTGGACTCTTCCCCCAGAGCAAGGCCATCTGCTTGTGGTCCAGCGGAGTCCACCTTGGAGCGATTGTTTGGGACCAGCTGCTTTGGCACGTTTCCACGTGGGGCGGGCCCAGGCTCGGGGGATGCACATGCAGGGGGAGAGCCAGCCGCAGGAGGGCAGAGATGCCACTCCTGTCGGCCATGGGGGTGACGCTCTTCACCGGAGCCTGGTTTACGTCTGGGGTCCACGCTTCAGAGCGCCGTCTTGGAGTGGGCCCAGACAGGAGCTCCCAAGGCGAGCAGTGGACTCTCCTTCCCTGAAAGCCTTTTTGAATGGGGGCTGGTGCTCGGTCTGGAGGACCCGCCCTGGCAGGGCCCGGCATAACAGCTTGAGAAAGAAGGATATGAGAGAGGTCTATAAAATCATGACAGGTGCGGAGAAAGTGAATAAGGAAAAGTGATTGACTTGTTCCCATAACATAAGAACTAGGGGCCACCACGTGAAATGAATGGGCAGCAGGTTTAAAACAAAGAAAAGGAAGTTCTCCTTCACACAGCGCACAGTCAACCTGTGGAACTCCTTGCCTAAGGAGGTTGTGAAGGCTAGGACTATAACAGGGTTTAAAAGAGAACTAGATAAATTCATGGAGGTTAAGTCCATCAGTGGTGATTAGCGAGGATGGGTAGGAATGGTGTCCCTAGTCTTTGTTTGTCAGAGGACGGAGATGGATGGCAGGAGACAGATCGCTTGATCATTACCTGTTCGATTCACTCCCTCTGGGGCACCTGGCATTGGCCACTGTGGGCAGACAGGACACTGGGCTGGATGGACCTTTGGTCTGACCCCATCTGGCTGTTTTTATGTTCCTATGTTCACGCCACGGGCGGGAGTCAGATTTGAGGGTCAGAGAGGTCCTGTCTGGCTGTGACCTCTTGGAGTGAGGGAGGATGCTGGATTCTCACCCGTGTGACCAAGAACTAGCCCTAAGCTTTCCTGCTGCCCTCCTTGTTCCTAGCCAAGGGACGGTTTGGGTGGGTGCGTCCATGGGAGAGCCTGGCTACCGGCCCCTGGCCCTTCGGTGGGAACGGGCACGGGTGGTTCCTTGTGCAGTTTCGGGATGATGTCTCTGAGCAGCCCAGGAAGACGGAGGCCAGGGGCGGGAGCAGAATGGAAGGAAACCGCCCGGGGAACCAGGAGCGTTGCTGCCCAGCTGGGCCGAGGTTTGGCCGGCCCCGCTACTGAAACGCAGCCCACGCGGGATTGGCCTCGGGAAGCCTGGAAGGGTTGGATGCCGCTAAACCATTTTTCTCTGCCCAAGCTGAGACAGGCACCAGACATACGGGGGGTCCAGGGGTCGAGTGAGCTGGATAACGCAGAGAGCCGGCATGGCAGGCAGCCGGAGGTCGGGGCATCTCCCATCCTTTGGCAAACCAGGGCCTGGGACAGGGAGGGATAGGAGCAGAGACCCAGGTTAATTGGCAGGAATTTGCTCCGGTAATTCCTGGACCAATCGCTTGGCTGTTGGGACTGGTACCTGCAGAAATGCTCTTTTGTTCCACTTCGAACGCTCCCTCCACACTGCTTAACGCAAGTTCGCACAACGATCTGGGTCATTGAGCTAAAGGAGCGACTCCCCTGGCATGTAGCAGTAGTAGGCTGTTGCCTTCTGGGGAGCAGCCCTTAGAGGACACTGCAGCAGTAGGGCTGTTGATGACGGTCGAGGCCTCTCTTCACGCAGGGTCACTCCTGTGTAGAACGTGGGGTAGCACGGAGGGCCTGCTTTCCGCACCCCCAGCACCTCGGGCCAAAGGGCAGTAGCGGACTCATTACGTAACACAGCAAACGAGCTCTCGGTAGGATTACCACGAACCGCTCCGCTGGCACTCAGACCAAATGCCCCGTAGCGTCGCACCCAACTAGCGGCTGGGGAAACTGAGTCACGGGCGGGGAAAGGGACATGCCTGAGCCCAGAGAGGGGTCAGCATCAGAGCCAGCAATAAAAATCTGGGGTCCCATTCATGGGCTCGGACCGGGACCCTCAGCCTCTCCAGCATCAGCCACCAGAACAACCTGCGGCCGGCAGCCCTCCCTTCCGCCTGTCCGTCCATCTGTCCATGCCTGTCCCGGGGGTAGCAGAGCCCCGAGCCGGCGCCTGCTGCTTGGAACAGGGATTCTCAGGCTGGAGGGCAGGGGATCGGGAGGTTATTCTGGGGCGGGGGGGAGGTTGCAAGCTGGCAGCCTCCCCCGCCCCCGGCATTTATAATGGCATTAGACAGAAGGAGGGGAGGGGGGCAAAGGGGGGAATTGCAGCCCCGGGGCCCTTTAAATTGCCGCCGGAGTGCTGTGCCAGGCACTCTGTGCGGCTTTGAGGTCTGGGGGGGGAGCAGCCCTGTGCTCTGGGCAGCACTCAGGGCTGGAAGCCGCCCCCTCACCTTGTCCCCGGGTTCATGGCGGCGGTTGGCCCCCCAGTGTTAAATGTGTACAAAAGTGCATTTAATTTGAAGGGGGGGCGGGTTGGACTCAGAGCCTTGCTGTGAGAAAGGGCCCCCCCCCCCAGTACAAAAGTTTGGGAGCCACTGGCTAGAAGCGACGAGACCTGCTGTATGCCCAGAGGAGGGGTCGAAATCTCATCGCTCCCCTCTGCCGGGGGCAAATCAATTCCTCTCCCGGCCGGACAGGGTGCCGACACTCGCCCCCTTGGGCCGGTCCACCCCCTGCCGGGCCCAGGCCGTGGCCCAGGGGCGCGGGTTGAGCACAGAGCTCTGCGTGGCTCGGGCAGAGAACAGGAACAGCTGGGTCTGCTCTGCATTCTGTCACTGGGATGCTGGGGGAGCTGCAGTGGGGTTGCAAAGGGAGCCAGCCCCATGCTTCAGGGCCCATCAGTGGCTGGGGTCAGGAGGAATTCCCCTGCATGTAACAGCTCCACGGATCCAGTGCACGGGTCCGCTAACCAAAGGGACGGGTTGGGGGTTCGCAGAGGGGCGTGCGAGACCCCCCGGGGCCCTCTGCCGGGATTAGGGACCTGGGACTGAGGGGGCTGACTGCAGCGTCCCACCAGCCGCACGCTCTGATTTCGGGAGCCCGTGCAAAGCGGGAGCCAGATCCGTGCCGAGTGACTGCAGCCGCTCTCGCTCCCGCAGACCCCGGGGCGCAGGGGGCGGAGGGGGACCCAACTAGGGACTTGGGACACTCTTAACGCTGGCCTCTTCGTGTGTTTGCTTTGCAGGCGACCACCCCGTGCGTGCCCCCCGCCACCGCTGAGCTGGTAAGTGAGCCGAGCCCTTGCCTCCCGGCCGCGGTTCATGGCCTCTGTGCCGCTGTAGAAAAGAACACCGGGAAACTGCATTGGCAGCTGGGGAGGGAGCGCTGTCCAGTGGTCGGAGCGCTGGGGTGGGAGCCAGGGGAGCCGCATTCTTGGCTCTGCCATGGAGCCTGCAGTACCTCAGTTTCCCTCTCTGTATTAGGTGGGGCCCGTTGCAAAGGCTGTGCACTGTTTTCCTTCCCTGCCTGGGGTGGTTTCCTCCCGCCCGGGGACATGGCTCTGGCAGATGTGCCTCCGGCACGCTGCCCTTTCTCTGACGATGTTTAGATTGAGGGAGATAATTGTTTTCACCCCTTGTTTTCCCTGGAAAGCCCAATGTAAGTCAGGAGCAATTATGCTGACAAGCCGCAGGGATTTCTTCGCCAGAACAACAAACAGGAACGCTTCCCAGCAGGGCTCTGCTGGCCGGAGAGGCGCGGGGAATTGTTCAAACAGCTGCCTCGCGAAACAGCCCATGTTGGCCCATCTGCGCTGGGCGCGTCCCAGGGACGAGGCACTGGCCTCTCTTGCCACGAGCTCCCCTCAGGGCTCTGCTCCAAAAGCGGCAGCATGCGTCTGCTGAAATGTCACACTCTTTGTTATTGTAGGGTTGCACGGGAGTGGCGGGGTGTGCTGGTGCTTTGTTATTGTAGAGGTTGCACAGGAGTGCTGGGCTGTGCCTGTGCTTTGTTATTGTAGGGTTGCACAGGAGTGGCTGGGCTGTGCTGTGCTTTGTTATTGTAGGGTTGCACGGGAGTGCTGGGCTGTGCCTGTGCTTTGTTATTGTAGGGTTGCACGGGAGTGCTGTGCTGGTGCTTTGTTATTGTAGGGTTGCCCGGGAGTGCTGTGCTGTGCTGGTGCTTTGTTATTGTAGGGTTGCACAGGAGTGCTGGGCTGTGTCCTGGTGCTTTGTTATTGTAGGGTTGCACGGGAGTGCTGTGCTGGTGCTTTGTTATTGCAGGGTTGCCCGGGAGTGCTGTGCTGTCCTGGTGCTTTGTTATTGTAGGGTTGCACGGGAGTGCTGGGCTGTGTTGGTGCTTTGTTATTGTAGGTTTGCACTGGAGTGCTGGGCTGTGTTGGTGCTTTGTTATTGTAGGGTTGCACGGGAGTGCTGGGCTGTCCTGGTGCTTTGTTATTGTAGGGTTGCACGGGAGTGCTGGGCTGTCCTGGTGCTTTGTTATTGTAGGGTTGCACGGGAGTGCTGGGCTGTGTTGGTGCTTTGTTATTGTAGGGTTGCACGGGAGTGCTGTGCTGGTGCTTTGTTATTGTAGGGTTGCACTGGAGTGCTGGGCTGTGTTGGTGCTTTGTTATTGTAGGGTTGCACGGGAGTGCTGGGCTGTGCCTGTGCTTTGTTATTGTAGGGTTGCATGGGAGTGCTGGTGTGTTGGTGCTTTGTTATTGTAGGGTTGCACTGGGAGTGCTGGGCTGTGTTGGTGCTTTGTTATTGTAGGGTTGCACGGAGTGCTGGTGCTGTGCTCTGGTGCTTTGTTATTGTAGGGTTGCACGGGAGTGCTGAGCTGTGTTGGTGCTTTGTTATTGTAGGGTTGCACGGGAGTGCTGGGCTGTGTTGGTGCTTTGTTATTGTAGGGTTGCACGGGAGTGCTGGGCTGTGCCTGTGCTTTGTTATTGTAGGGTTGCACGGGAGTGCTGAGTTGTGTTGGTGCTTTGTTATTGTAGGGTTGCACGGGAGTGCTGTGCTGTGTTGGTGCTTTGTTATTGTAGGGTTGCACGGGAGTGCTGGGCTGTGCCTGTGCTTTGTTATTGTAGGGTTGCACGGGAGTGCTGGGCTGTGCCTGTGCTTTGTTATTGTAGGGTTGCACGGGAGTGCTGGGCTGTGTTGGTGCTTTGTTATTGTAGGGTTGCACGGGAGTGCTGGGCTGTGCCAGTGCTTTGTTATTGTAGGGTTGCACGGGAGTGCTGAGTTGTGTTGGTGCTTTGTTATTGTAGGGTTGCACGGGAGTGCTGTGCTGTGTTGGTGCTTTGTTATTGTAGGGTTGCACGGGAGTGCTGGGCTGTGCCTGTGCTTTGTTATTGTAGGGTTGCACGGGAGTGCTGGGCTGTGCCTGTGCTTTGTTATTGTAGGGTTGCACGGGAGTGCTGGGCTGTGCCAGTGCTTTGTTATTGTAGGGTTGCACGGGAGTGCTGTGCTGTGTTGGTGCTTTGTTATTGTAGGGTTGCACGGGAGTGCTGGGCTGCGTTGGTGCTTTGTTATTGTAGGGTTGCACGGGAGTGCTGGGCTGTGCCTGTGCTTTGTTATTGTAGGGTTGCACGGGAGTGCTGGGCTGTGTTGGTGCTTTGTTATTGTAGGGTTGCACGGGAGTGCTGGGCTGTGTTGGTGCTTTGTTATTGTAGGGTTGCACGGGAGTGCTGGGCTGTGTTGGTGCTTTGTTATTGTAGGGTTGCACGGGAGTGCTGGGCTGTCCTGGTGCTTTGTTATTGTAGGGTTGCACGGGAGTGCTGGGCTGTGTTGGTGCTTTGTTATTGTAGGGTTGCACGGGAGTGCTGGGCTGTGCCTGTGCTTTGTTATTGTAGGGTTGCACGGGAGTGCTGGGCTGTGCCAGTGCTTTGTTATTGTAGGGTTGCACGGGAGTGCTGGGCTGTGTTGGTGCTTTGTTATTGTAGGGTTGCACGGGAGTGCTGGGCTGTGCCAGTGCTTTGTTATTGTAGGGTTGCACAGGAGTGCTGGGCTGTGTTGGTGCTTTGTTATTGTAGGGTTGCACGGGAGTGCTGGGCTGTGCCTGTGCTTTGTTATTGTAGGGTTGCACAGGAGTGCTGGGCTGTGTTGGTGCTTTGTTATTGTAGGGTTGCACGGGAGTGCTGGGCTGTGCCAGTGCTTTGTTATTGTAGGGTTGCACAGGAGTGCTGGGCTGTGTTGGTGCTTTGTTATTGTAGGGTTGCACGGGAGTGCTGGGCTGTGCCAGTGCTTTGTGCTGCCCCCTAGTGGAGGCAGAGGGGCGTGGCTGAGGGCTGCCTCTGCTGCTTGTTGGGATTTACGCCCAAGACGGACCAGCTGGAGCCAGCCCGCTCCCTGCTTCTCCCCCTGGGGTATTTCCCCTGACTCTCTGCTCCAGCCTCTGCGCTCTGGGTACAGGCCAGGGGAGGTGCTTACCCGGGAAACGGGCCAGCTCATCCATCCGGAGGGAGCTGGGAGGCCCCGTGCGAAAAGCCAGGGCTGGGAAGGAGGGTGCTGGGGGGACAGCAGAGAGAGCCCCCGGCCAAGGCCCCAGCAGAGGGGAGCCGGCGGAAAGGCTGGTGTGGAGGGACACGAGGAGGCTGGAGGCTGCTCCAAAGCCTTGGATCATGCAGACATGCTGGTTTTGCATGTGGGTCGGGCAGTGCGAGGCAGGAGAAGAGGTCTGGGGTAAGAGTGCATGGGCGGGGGGGGGGGGAGAGTGCACGAGGGAGTGTGCGTGCAAGGGGCTAAGTGTGAGATGTAGGAGCGGGTGAGAACATTCACAGGAGTGGGTGAGTGTGCACGGGTGAAGGCGTGCATTGGAGCAGGAGCGGGTGTGAGGTGCCCAGGGGTGCGTGGGAGGGGTAGAAAGGTGTCCAGGGGGCAGGAGCAGGTATAAGGGTGCCTGGGGGTGAGGGTGCCCGGGGGCAGTGGTAGGTATAAGGATGCCCGGCAGGGTTCCCTCTAATCTTTTCCATCCATTGTGCAGAATAAATTTTTCTATGTGCACCCATATGTGTGAATGTGCACCACCCATAGAAACAAAACCTAGGTGTAAGCGCTCTGCTCATCAGCTGGGCGGCACTGGGATCTCTCCTGGGCAGCTGCACAAGTGCCCAGCGTACAGGGAACACTACTGCCTGGGGGCGGGAATGGGTGTGAGAGTGCCTGGGGACACGTGGATCAGCGGGTTTGCATGCGCACGTGCGTGGATCAGTCAGATTGCATGTGAACGTGCGTGGATCAGCGGGTTTGCGTGTGCACGTGCGTGGATCAGTGGGTTTGCGTGTGCACGTGCATGGATCAGTTGGATTGCATGTGAACGTGCGTGGATCAGCGGGTTTGCGTGTGCATGTGCGTGGATCAGTGGGTTTGCGTGTGCACATGCGTGGATTAGTCATTTTGCATGCGCAAGTGCATGGATCGGTGGGTTTGCGTGCACACATGCATGGATCGGCGGGTTTGCATGCACACATGCATGGATCGGCGGGTTTGCGTGCACACATGCATGGATCGGCGGGTTTGCGTGCACACATGCATGGATCGGCGGGTTTGTGTGCGCACCTGTGTGGACTAGCGGGTTTGTGTGTGCACTGTGGCATCGGAGCGCCTGCGTTAAGTGAGGGGATAACGCCATCCCAGGTTGCTTGGTCTTGCCCCCTGGCTGCTGGGGGAGAGGTGTGAGCCGCGTTCCGGCGGGGGCTGGCCTGGCTTTGCTCTGCCCTCTCTTTGTCTCAGGCGGGGGGTTCTGTGGGGCATCTCGCTGCCCGCCGGGAGGTGTCGGGGCAGGAGCCCTGCAGGCCAAGGTCCGGAGATTGACAAGCGTGGAGGGATTTTGGCCTGGCGTTTGGAAAGGGCTGTAACCCCCCCGCTGTACAGGAACCTGGCGTGGCCTGCGGATCACTCGTCCCTTTTGCAGACCCTGGCCGGACGTCTTGCCCCGCCCCGGCAGCACACTCCCCGGCCTCTCTCAGCCCAGCCCCGGCACAGATCCGCTCTCCCAGGGGGGTATCTCTCCAAGATCCTTCCGGGCCCCTAGTTATGTCTGCTCGGAGCACATCTCAGGCTGTGGTAGCTGTCTGCTCCCCCCACCTCCCGTGGCCCTGCTGAAGGCCAGGGCCATTCTCCCCAGTGTACAGTTGGGAAACTGAGGCACGGAACTGGTGGGGGTGTTCGGGCTGAGGAGCTGGTGGGGGGGCGTTCAGGAGCAGATGGGAGCCTCAGACCTTTGTGGCTCTGGACCGAAGGGACTCCGGGGTCACAAGGAGTCCATTACGGAGCGGGGATCTGACCTGGCCCAGCGTAACCACTGGGCCGTCCATCCCTTTCGCTCTCCCTGCCCGGCCCAGTCACCTCAATCTCCCTGCCGTGGCTGCAGCGACGAGGCCGGCCGGAGCGTCGGGGCGTTCGGAAGGACCCCGCCCACGGGGAAGCGCGTGGAGAGGCAGCGCCCTGCCGCCCGCCAGATCTTTCCAAGCGGTTCCCTTGTGTGGCCTGTCGATCCAGCGGCTACTGGGGCGGGCGGGGGGTTAATCTCCCCTCGGCACAGCCCTGCCGTGAGCGCCGGGAGCAGCGCCGGTCCCCAGGGAAGCTTGCCAGCCCCTCCAGGAGACTTATCTGGGGAAGAACACCCGGCGGGGGCCGTTTGGGGCCATTAGTGCAGCTTGGAGAGGAAGCAGCCAGCGGTGGCGGGGGGTGAGCAGCCCAGCCCAGTCTGGAGATTACGGGCCAGGCGCGTGCCAGAGACGAGAGGGCGAGCCCTGTGTTTGGAGGAGCCCGTTCCAGGCTGGAACCGGGGCAGCGCAGAGGATCAGAGGCTGGAGCTGGGGGCTGTGTGGGGAGGGGGGATTTGGGGCACAGCCCTTCCTCAAACACCTGCCACAGCCCGGGCGGATCCCAAGGCGTCCTCCATCGCTGGCAGCCGTAAAATCGACCAGGATCTGCACCCCCGACTCCCTGCTGCTTGGATGGGCCAGGCCACGCTGGCTGTCAGCACCGCGCCCCCTCTCCGATTGGCCCTGGCACCCGGCACGACGGTCTTCAGGCCCGGCCTGCCCTGCGGTGCTCACCCGCGTCGGGTTAGCGAAGAGGAGCCCAGCTCAGAGACCGGCCGAGGCCAAAGGGAGCCGAGTTCCCACCGTGCTGCCCCAGCATCCGGGCTCCGATTGCCCCTCAGACAAGTGCCTGGCTCTGTGGATAAAGTGCTATGCCCTGCACCCGCCCTGGGACCCCATGTGGCCGCTGCCCAAAGCCAAGGTGCCCTGGGGAGGGGCGCAAGCCAAACCCTCCCATAGCCAGCAGCAGGAAAGAGGCCCAGCTAAGCCCATGCTGGCCTGGCAAGGATGCAGGTGGAAACTGACAGAGCCCCCAGGCCAGCGTGGAGCTGGGCCTGCTGCTCCGAACACACTGCTCCCCGCAATGGACGGACCCGCTGCCCAGCCCCAGCTCCATGCTTGGAGCCCTTTCCCCAGCAGCCAGCCCCTGGAGACCTTCCTCAGGCAGGAGCCTAGCTGCTCCGAGATGAGGCTAACAGGTGATCCTCTGCGCCAGGCTTTGCTGCCCGGTCTCCCTGCAGGAATGTGGCCGCTCAGATTTGCCCAGTTCCTCTGCTCCCAGGAGTCTTGCTTTCGGCCTGGCTTCTCCCTGGCCAGTTCCTCTCCTTGCAGGAGTCCTGCTCTCCGAACGCGGCCTGGCTTCTCCCCTGCCCGTCTCCGCCCCCTCCAATCTCAGCCCCGCCCATCTCCGTCCCGCTCTGATCGCCTCCCTGCCCGTCTGCACCCTGCTCCGATCGCCTCCCTGCCCGTCTCCGTCCTGCTCCGATCTCGGCCCCACCCGTCTCTGCCCTGCTCCGATCTCGGCCCCACCCGTCTCTGCCCTGCTCCGATCTCGGCCCCACCCGTCTCTGCCCTGCTCCGATCTCGGCCCCACCCGTCTCTGCCCTGCTCCGATCTCGGCCCCGCCCGTCTCCGCCCTGCTCCGATCTCGGCCCCGCCCGTCTCTGCCCTGCTCCGATCTCGGCCCCGCCCGTCTCCGCCCTGCTCCGATCTCGGCACCACCCGTCTCCGCCCTGCTCCGATCTCAGCCCCGCCCGTCTCCGCCCTGCTCCGATCTCAGCCCCGCCCGTCTCCGTCCTGCTCCGATCTCAGCCCCGCCCATCTCTGCCCTGCTCCGATCTCGGCCCCGCCCGTCTCCGCCCTGCTCCGATCTCGGCCCCGCCCGTCTATGCCCTGCTCCGATCTCAGCCCCGCCCGTCTCCGCCCTGCTCCGATCTCGGCCCCGCCCGTCTCTGCCCTGCTCCGATCTCGGTCCCGCCCGTCTCCGCCCTGCTCCGATCTCAGTCCCGCCCGTCTCCGCCCTGCTCCGATCTCAGCCCCACCCGTCTCTGCCCTGCTCCGATCTCAGCCCCGCCCGTCTCTGCCCTGCTCCGATCTCGGCCCCGCCCGTCTCCGCCCTGCTCCGATCTCGGCCCCGCCCGTCTCTCGCCCTGCTCCGATCTCAGCCCCGCCCGTCTCCGCCCTGCTCCGATCTCGGCCCCGCCCGTCTCTGCCCTGCTCCGATCCCAGCCCTGCCTGTAGCATGGAGTCACAAGGAGTCCATTATGCAGCACAGATTGGACCTGGCCCCAGCGTAACCACTGGGCCGTCCATCACTTTGGTTCCACCTGCCCGGCCCAATCATCTCTCGATCTCCCTGCCATGGCTGCAGCGACGAGGCCGGCCGGAGCGTCGGGGCGTTCGGAAGGACCCCGCTCACGGGGAAGCGCGTGGAGAGGCAGCGCCCGCCGCCCGCCAGATCTTTCCAAGCGGTTCCCTTGTGTGGCCTGTCGATCCAGCGGCTGCTGGGGCGGGCGGGGGGTTAATCTCCCCTCGGCACAGCCCTGCCGTGAGCGCCGGGAGCAGCGCCGGTCCCCAGGGAAGCTTGCCAGCCCCTCCAGGAGACTTATCTGGGGAAGAACACCCGGCGGGGGCCGTTTGGGGCCGTTAGTGCGGCTTGGAGAGGAAGCAGCCAGCGGTGGCGGGGGGTGAGCAGCCCAGCCCAGTCTGGAGATTACGGGCCAGGCGCGTGCCAGAGACGAGAGGGCGAGCCCTGTGTTTGGAGGAGCCCATTCCAGGCTGGAACCGGGGCAGCGCAGAGGATCAGAGGCTGGAGCTGGGGGCTGTGTGGGGAGGGGGGATTTGGGGCACAGCCCTTCCTCAAATACCTGCCACAGCCCGGGCGGATCCCAAGGCGTCCTCCATCGCCGGCTGCACCGAACTCGACCAGGATCTGCACCCCCGACTCCCTGCCAAAAGGGGCTTCCCCGGGGCGATGGGTCGGGCCAGGCTGGCTGTCAGCGCCGCACTCCCTCTCCGATTGGCTATGGCACTGCCCCCCTCCGATCTCAGCCCTGTCCATCTCCGCCCCGCTCTGATCTTAGCTCTGCCCATCTCCACCCCTCTCCGATCACCGCCCTACCCATCTCTGTCCTGCTCCGATCCCAGTCCCACCCATCTCCGCACCGCTCCGATCCCAGTCCCACCCATCTCTGCCCCTCTCCTATCCCAGTCCCACCCGTCTCTGCCCTGCTCCTATCCCAGTCCCACCCATCTCCGCCCCTCTCTGATCCCAGTCCCACCTGTCTCTGCACCGCTCTGATCCCAGTCCCACCCATCTCTGCCCTCCTCCGATCCCAGTCCCACCCGTCTCTGCCCTGCTCCTATCCCAGTCCCACCCATCTCCGCCCTCCTCCGATCCCAGTCCCACCCATCTCCGCACCGGTCCAATCCCAGTCCCACCCGTCTCTGCCCCTCTCCTATCCCAGTCCCACCTGTCTCTGCACCGCTCTGATCCCAGTCCCACCCATCTCTGCCCTCCTCCAATCCCAGTCCCACCCGTCTCCACCCCGCTCCGATCTCAGCCCTGTCCGTGTCCGCCCTGCTCTGATCTTAGCTCTGCCCATCTCCACCCTTCTCCGATCGCCGCCCTACCCATCTCTGTCCTGCTCCGATCCCAGTCCCACCCGTCTCTGCACCGCTCCGATCCCAGTCCCACCCATCTCCGCCCCTCTCTGATCCCAGTCCCACCCGTCTCTGCCCTGCTCCGATACCAGTCCCACCCATCTCTGCCCTCCTCCGATCCCAGTCCCACCCGTCTCCACCCCGCTCCGATCTCAGCCCTGTCCGTGTCCGCCCTGCTCTGATCTTAGCTCTGCCCATCTCCACCCTTCTCCGATCGCCGCCCTACCCATCTCTGTCCTGCTCCGATCCCAGTCCCACCTGTCTCTGCACCGCTCCGATCCCAGTCCCACCCGTCTCTGCCCTGCTCCGATCCCAGTCCCACCCGTCTCCACCCCGCTCCGATCTCAGCCCTGTCCGTGTCCGCCCTGCTCTGATCTTAGCTCTGCCCATCTCCACCCTTCTCCGATCCCAGTCCCACCCATCTCTGCACCGCTCCGATCCCAGTCCCACCCGTCTCTGCCCCTCTCCGATCTCAGCCCTGCCCGTCTCTGCCCTGCTCCGACTCCAGCCCCACCCATCTCTGCCCCGCTCTGATCCCAGCCCCTCCAGGCTTTTCCAGGGCTGCGCTCAGCCTGACTCGTGTGATCTTGCAGCTGTAGCAGACGCTGCTCTCCTGCCCCATGGCCGGCCCAGGCGATGCATTTGGACAGCTCTGGCCTGGGAAGGAACGTGGGACTGTTTGTGGGGTCGGACATGCTGGGGGGGGGGGAGTCAGGAAGGTTCAGGGCTGCCCCCAGGCTGTGGGCACCAATGGGTGTTGCTTTTCTCTGCGTTCCCAGCAAAACATCTTTCTGAGACCCCTGGCCGCAGCAGAGCCCACCCGGGGCGGGCGGCTGGGGGCAGGTTGGCAGCAGGAGGCGTGGGCAGGTTCCTAGGCGGGGCGCTCTCCCCCCACTGGCACTTGTGATTTACCTCAGTTCTTCTTAGGGGCCAGCGGGTGCCTGGGGGGCTGGGAGCAGTCTGGGTCCCCTGGTTTCTCACTTCCCTGGGGTCTCTCGATGACATGAGGCCCGGCAGGCAGGCAGCTGAGCCTTCGCTCGCCAGGATTTACCTCGAAAACAGCCGGTCCCTGTCCCGCTGGCTGCCTGGGGTTCACTTTGCCAGCCTGGCCCTGCCAGGACATGCCCACACCCACCTCCCAGCCCAGGCCCGGGCTGGTAATTGTCTCCTCCCTGCCCCGGGCGTTTTCACGCCAGGCTGGGAGCGGTCAGACCCCGTAAAGTCGCCCCGCAGCCAAAGGAAACGTCGTCACTAGGACCGAAGTCGAGGTCACTCCGTGGCCTCCTGGCGTGGCCTCCGCTGGGCGAGCCACCCCTGTGTTGCAAAGCAGGGCAGCCGCAGGCGCCAACTCACAGGTGCTCTGGGGCGGGTGTCAGGCACCCAGGGGAGAAATAAGGGGTGCTCAGCGCCCACGGGGTGCAGCTGATGAGCACGGCTGCCGATCAGCTGTTTCCCTGCTGCTGGGAGGTGCTCCGGGAAGGGGGAGAGGTGGGATGGTGGGATAGGTTGTAGGGGGGTGGAGTGGGGGTGGGAAGAGGCTGAGCAGGGGCGGAGCCTTGGGGAGGGGGTGGGGCAGTAAGAGGTGGAGTGAGGGCGGAGCCTTGGGACAGCACAGGCCCCGCCCCAACCCAACCCATTCCCAGAGGCCCTGCCCCACTCTGCTCCTTCCCATAAGACCCGCCCCCAGTCTGCCCCTTCCCAGAGGCCCCGCCCCAATCTGCCTCTTCCCACTCCACTCCACCCCTCCCCCAAGTCTCCCTGCCCACAGGTGATCAGCTGATCTGTGCCCCCGAATAGCTGTGGCTGGGGGGGTGCTGAACAGGGCCTGTTTTTTGCTGGGGTGCTTGGGCCCCAGAGTGCCCCTGGCGCCGGTACCTGTGCCGAGCACGATCCCGTGCGAGATGCAGACACGGACCCAGCAGCAAGCCCTCCCACCATGGCCCCTCGGCTCGTGTTTGCACGCGAGCGTGAGCCGAGCTGGTGCACACATGTCTCCAGGTGCTGGAGTTGACGCCTGCAGCTGGGAGCGTGGACTCTGGGCTGTGCAGTCCCGTGGCCAGGTCTCCTGGGCCGGCTGGCCTCCAGCGCTGTCCTTGGAAGGAGGCAGAGCCGCTGAGCCTCGTGGGGGAAGGGCGCCAAACAGCCGGGGGGACCGTTTCCACGTGCCAGGCTGTAACCCTCTCCTCTCCCTCTTTCCACAGCCGACCAATGGGGAGCACACCACCAAGCATGTAGATGCCACCGTAAGTGACGCGGGTCGTGGCGGGGCCCAGGCCGAGGGGCCCGGCATGCGCGGCCAGCGAGTCGTGGATGCTCTCCTGCGGGGATTCCCTCTCGTCTCCTCGCGTGGGGGCCGTGGCGCCCGGCGGGATTGAGTTGGCTAGCCAGGGGAGATGGAAGCCGGCGCTTTGGTGCTGGTTCTGGAGCGTGATTTGGTTCCCCTCTGCCAAGGCAGGCGCGGCCGGACCCCATGAAGGCTGTGCGGGCGTTGTGCGTCCGGCCGTGCTCTTGTCCGGGGAAGGAGGGTGACGGTACACGACGCACACGTTGTGGGCTGGGTTTCATGTCTTCCTAAGCTGAAATCAGAGCCGGTGCTTGGGGAGAATCCACAGCGGCGGGGAGCCCTAGCTGCAAACCGGGCTGGACGTTGTGCCGTCAGCACCGGGGCTGGGCTGGTTGGCTTTGGGAAGCAGAGAGCAGATTTCAGCTTTCGCCCAGAGCTGGGATGAATGGGGGAGCTCGTCTGCAGAGCCGAGGAAGGGCTGATAACGAACGTTCTCTTAATTCCTGCTGGCCAGTTGGGAGGGGCACAGTGTTCCCTGTAAGTTGAGCACATGGGCGGTCGCCCGGCAGAGATTCAGGTGCTGCCCAGCCGACTGGCAAAGCTCCCACAGCTGGCAGCAGGTGTTTCTATTGGTGGTGCACATTGGTGCATGGAGCAAAATGTATTCTGCACACCGATGGACAAAATTAGAGGGAACATTGGAAGGGAGTCTGGCCAACAGGAGAGATTTCCACCTTGCATATGCTGCTAGCTGCTATTGGATCCTAGAGGCTTTTCAGATGCTAGAGGTTTTTAAGTCCCAACTTGACCAAGTCCTGCCTGAGCTGACTGAGTTGGGGCTGGTCCTGCTTTGGGAGGGGGCTGGACTCGGTGACCTCCCGAGGTCTCCGCCAGCCCTAGGACTCTGTGTTTATATGACCCCTCTCTAATTAGACCCAGCCAATCTTTTGTGGTTCCCCCCAGTACGGAACCCGTCTCCCCATCTCTGCAGACAAGGGAGCGTTGGAACCTGGCTCCGCTGCTGTGGTCCTAATGACCCAGCCCAAAGGAATTAATGAGCAAGCTAGATCATGTGGCATGAAGCTGAAGAAGGCTTCTGTCTGCAGTGGCAAAACAGCCCTTTGCTGGCATCGGGCTGGGGGGTGGTTCCATGCCGTGTGCAGCTGTACATATCCGTGCGGGCATCTGACAGTAGGATTCAGGGCTGTTTCTTGCCACGAGGCAGCAGCAACGCCTGGGGCTGTGCAGATGAAATCTCCATCTGACCCACGCCGGCGTTCTGTAGGGGGCATTGTTAGCAGCAGAAGCTGCCAAGGGGGCAGGGTTGCGGTAGCCAGGTGCTGCCCAGACAGAGTCAAAGCCTCTGCTCCAAAGATCTGCCAGGCGAACGAGACCAGAGGAGGTTTGCTGGCCCCATTTCACGGCTGGGCCGTTGAAGCAAAGTGACATGGTCAAGGCCAAACAGGACATCGGTGGCAGAGGTGGGGACACAGCCCTGGGTTTCTGAGTCCCTGCCACAAGGCCAGTCTCCCTGGCTAAGGGCTGGTTGGTGGAGACGTTGCAGGTCAGAGCGTTTATGCATCTGAGTCGCAGCTGACGGCAACCTCCGAATCCCGTGAATCGTGGCCAGCGTGAGCCACGCAAGAAACGAGTTTTGCCGCACAGGCAGCGTGTGTGACCGTGTCGCCCTCTGGTGGCTGGTGGCCATATTACGGCAGCTGGCTGCTTAGAGCTGGGGGAGCTGCACTTTAGCGTCCGCGTTCGGGGCTTGTGGTTTTGGTGCGGAAGGTCCCAGGTTCGATCCCGGCAGCCAGCCTGTGGTCTTGGGGAGGCAGTTTGGCCTAGTGGCTAGGGAGCTGACTCATGAGACCTGGCCTGCTGCATGGCCTTGGGCAGGTCGCATCCCCACCCTGTGCCTCAGTTTCCCCCTCTGTCAGATGGGGACGACGAGACCCCCTTTGCCAAAGTGCTTTGGCAGTGACTGATGGGAAGCAGGGTGGGAGAGTTCGGGGCTGTTCCATCACGTTGGCAGCCTTCTCCACGCCAGTGTTTGAAACGCACTTCGATCCCCATCTCCTGCCCCCCCCCCTTCCTGTTGCTAGCCAGGGCCCCTGCTCAGGGCGGTCCCTCCCTGCCCCCTCTCTGGGGCCCCCGAGGTGGCAGGGGGCCAGTTGCATTTACACAGTGTCTAGTTGGCAGGTAGCGAAAGGAGCCGGTGCAGATCGACGCCGGGCGGTTTGCTGCAGTCCCCCCCAAAGCTCCGCGCCTGCTTTGGCGGCTCCTTTGCCGCTTCGCTTGCTTTAGAAGTGAAGTGAAACTGGGGTGACTCTTCTCCCACTCGCCCCCCCCCGTCTTCCCTCTTAATTTTTTCCATGTGCAGAATACATTTTGTTGTGTGCACCAAGGCACGTGTGGCTGTGCACCACCAATAGACACACAGGCTGTGGGCGCTCGGCCAATCGGCTGGGTGGCACCTGACTCTCGTGGGGGGCCGCCCAAGCGCACGGCTTACAGCAGTGCTGGGAACCTGCCCCGGCTGACTCCCTTCCCCCACCCGCTTCTCACACGCTTCCTCCCCCTCCCAGCACTTTTGCGCGCGAATCGCCTGGTTTGGCTGCTGGCGCTCTGCCAAGAGTCACCACCAGGGACCAGCCTCTGGGCTTTGCCCCCTCCGGCAGGGGCTGGAGTGAGCCCCCTCGGGCCTTCTGTGTAACTCTAGAGTCTGCAGCCCCAGCCAGACCCCGCAACCTCCTGCGCCCCAGGCCTGAGCCCCCTCCCACACTCAGAACCCGCTTGCCCCTCCCCACGAATTTTGTTACGTGCCCCAGTGTGAAAAGGATGGCCCCCTCCGTGTCGCACTGCCCCCTCCGTGTCGCACTCTCCCCTCCGTGTCACAAGTCTCCCTTCATGTTGCACTGCCCCCCCCGTGTCGCACTGCCCCCTCCATGTTGCACTTGTTCCTCCGTGTCACACAGCTCCCTCCTTGTCACACGTCTCCCTCCGGGTCGCACGCCCCCTCCGTGTCGCACTGCCCCCTCCGTGTCGCACTGCCCGCTTTGTGTCACACGTCTCCCTCCGGGTCGCACGCCCCCTCCGTGTCGCACTGCCCCCTCTGTGTCGCATGTCTCCCTCCATGTCGTACTGCCCCTTCCGTGTCTCACTGTCCCCTCTGTCGCACGTCCCCTCCGTATTGGTGCACATAACAAAATTCATTCCACTCAGGCATGGGAAAAATGAGAGGGACAATTCCCCGAAGAGCAGGACAAAACCAAGGTCTCCCAACGAACGGGGCAGGCTATTAAACCTCCTCCTCTGGGGGGCAACCCAGTCTCAGAATGGGACCTACAGAGGGGGCCGATCCCGCCCCAGCCAGAGCCGGGCCCTGAGCTAGACGAGCCCGGGGCCTGTGCCCCTCAGGCAGGGGGGCGCTGGGGAACCGGGCCGGCCTGACCCAGGTGGCGCCCGCGTGCGAGGCCGGGCTGGCCCCCGCCGGCGCCATGAAAGGCCCTTTTGTGGCCTCCCTGCCCGCAGCGTGGATGCGGGTGGCTGCGCGTCAGGAGCCCTTAACCACATTAGCGGGGCCTGGCCTGGTTCGCTCAGCTGATCGCGGGCTGACTCTCCCCGGGGCGGGAGGGGCCGGCGGGCGGGTGTGCAGGGGCGGCTCCGGGGAGCGCGCCTGTGGTGGGCCTGGGCAGCGGCCGTTGGAGCTCAGATCGCGGGGCCGGCTGGTGGCGGTCGGAGGGGTGCGCCGGGAGCCTGCGCCAGCCTCGTGCGGGTTCAAGACCCTCCCCCCAGTCGCTGCCCCCGGGGGCGCGGTGCCGCCATGCCCTGGAGGTGGATTAGCAAGAGCTTCGCCTCGGCCAAGGTAGGTGGGGAAGGCTGGAGTGAGGGGGGGGGATTGCCATGCTTTGACAGACCCTGGCGGGGGCAGGTCTATGTGTGGGCGAGGGGGTTCCCGGGGGCGGTCCTGGCTGCTTCGAGGCCCTGTGGTTTCTACCTCGCTTGGGGCCGCCGGTTCTAGTCCCCGGGGCGCCCCTATCCGGTGCTCAGCACAGCGGCTCCTGGGGCCTTTCCTCCCCCTCGCTGCTTCCTGCCCAGGCTTCTTGGGGACCCTCCTGCCAGCTGGGTGCGGTGGGGGCGAGGCGGGCAGGGCAGCGGCATGCCCACCCTGCAGAGGAGCTGGTCTGGGGCGCGCCCCACGCCGGAGGCTGCTGGGCATGTGATTCCTGGCACGGGGGCTTTGGGCGTGTGATCCCGCCGGAGAGCCTGCCCCCTGCTGGCCTGAGACGCCGGGGGCAGGAGGGCAAAGGCCGGTGGCTGCGTCAGGCACCCGGGAAGCCTGTCAGGGTGGGGGGGCAGTCCCATGCCTCTGGAAGGGCGTTGTTGCGCTGCCTGTCTGTCTGGACCCCAGCAAGTCACCATGTGCAGCCTGGAAAGGGACGCCCACAGTGCAGCCAAAGTCGCGGGGCCAGTGGATTACAGGGCTCCGTGTGGCGGGTTTTTCTGTGCCGTGTAGTTATTTCTCGGAGGGCGGGGGGCCGGATGTTCGGAGCCCCAGGGCTGCCGGCCCTCTGCTCGCTGTGCAGGTCCATGCCCGGCCCCCTTCTGGATTCAGACAGGCTGTTGTCTGGGGGAATCTGATCCCTCGGAGGGTGGGTCCCCACCAGACTTCCTTCAATTTTTTCCCCGTTTGTGTGCGGAATAAATTTTGTTCTATGCACCAAGGCATGTGTGGATGTGCACCACCTGTAGAAACAGATGCTGCCGGCTGGGGGCACTCTGCTAATCAGCTGGGTGGGTGTTTGAATCTCTCCTGGGTGGCTGCCCAAGCGTTCGGCTTACAGGGAACAGGGGTCCCTGCTCCCGCCGGCAGCGTCCCGCCCAGCTTGGGCAGACGAGCCCAGAGCTAGCAGTGAGGTAGCGGCTCCAAGAGAGCCTCAGGCTAGCCTCACAGCTCGGCTGCATTGCTGATTTCTGACATCTCCTCTCAGAGGCTCCGATGCTGGCAGCCACGGACGTGCCCGCTGGGAATGGGTGCAAACACCGGGGTGTGCGGCCGTGTCGCCTGGTGCTGAGCGCCCGGGCGGCCGCCCCGGAGAGATTAGCAGCGTGCCCACAGCATGTGTTTGTACTGGTGGTGCACATCTGCATAGGCCTGCACAGAACAAAATTTATTCCACACATGGATGGACAAAGGTAGAGGGCACATTGGCGTGCAGGGCTGGGGGGTGAGGGAGAGCGAGGGTGAAAAAGGCGTGGCTTGCGGAGACTGGTGGGGCTCTCCACTGGCACTTTCCCGCCAACGGGGCGGAGGAAGGAGATCTCGGGCAGGCTATTTAGGCTGCTGCCCTCGTTTGGGATTCCCCTGAGGCAGCCCTGGGGCGGGGTGGGGTGTGTCTGGCGGGTGCCCTTAAGGGAGCGGGTCTTCCTCAAAATGTCCCAGCTGGCTGTTCTGTGTGGGTGGGCAGCCACTCAGGCATGGCTTCCTGACAGTGCCCTACATCGCTGGAGTTCCCACCCCTCCAGCCAGGCCCCTCCAGCCTGTGGGGCAAGCCTGGCTCCTTGCCTGGGCCTGCGTAGGGCTTCCCTCTGCAGTAGGGGGCGCTCTGCCCAGCAGGGGGCGCTCTTCCAGCCACGCCCGTAATATTTCCACATGAGTCCTAATTCCTCCTTCTGTTTCACTCTGGGGCAGGATCTGTCGTCACTCGGGGTCCCCAACCAGCGTGCGCTGGGCGTTCTATTTAGCTGCCGCGCTGCACCCCAGAGCCAGCCGCATTGCCACTGGAGGGACCGCGCCTCCGGGCTCTGAGGGGCCGGAGCAGCCAGTGTCCGTCAACAGAGTGCCGACCGGGCTCCGTGTGAGGAGCCACTGTGTGTGGGGGCTCTCCGCGCGGCCAGATGTGGCTAGCGGAGGGAGATGAGCGTTTAAGGGACTCGCCGCTGAGGGCTGGAGATACTCACACCAGTGGGGTGTGATGGCGCAGCGCGGGGCTGGAAAGGGCTCTGCCTGTCAGCCGAGGGCAGGAAGTCACCCAGCCCACAGGCTGCGGATGAGATTCCCGTGCCGGGAGATTGTGCATACACAGGCGCTTCCTGCCTGGAGCGCTCCCGCACTTCCTCTGACGCGCCAAGCCCAGGCAGACGCCGGCTGCCTCTGGCCGCTCACGCAGCCTTGCTGGGGAGGCACCACGGTGTCCTGCAGGTGGTACTGGCCTGCTCGGCCGAGACCACCCCCCGGGCCCTCGCGTGGACCCTTCTGTGCAATGGGCCTGGCTGAGACTGGGGGAAACTCGTGACATCAGTGGATCCATGTGACTTTGGCTTGTAAGAAAGACGGATGTTTTCATCCCCCTTCCGCTGCTCTGGGCCAGACACAGACTGTGGGGCCCGGAGAGAGGGAGTTAACCCTTTGGGCGCTGGCTGAGTCTCCTCCACAAGGCACCTGCTGATGGCTGGGTTTTCGGGGGGAGGGGGAGGGACTGTTGGCCTTGCTAGCAGGGCTGGGTCTCCTGCAGGGAGGCCCCACAGACGGGATGGGTTAGAGCACGTTCCCGTGGCTGGAAAGGCTCAGCGATCGTGGCTTACGCTCGCCACATGGCCCCAGGCAGCGCTGCCCAAAAGACAGGCGGAAGCAGAAGTGCAGCGAGTTGGCGATGGAGCCAGGGAGGTCCGGGCTGGCTGGGGCTGCATCGCGGAGTGCCTGGGGAAAGGGAGGAGGCATCTGGGGAGGGCCGGGGGGCTGTACGGGGCAGGAGGGAAGGCTGAGGAAGAGAGGTGACGTGTACAGAGCGCAGGGAAGGGCCGACGGGCAGGATTTCCTGACCGGGTAACTTTTGGAGACTTGGGAATTGTTTCCCACCCTCACCGCGCCCAAAAGGCCAACGCAAACGGTTTCAAGAACCGACAGCCTCACCCCCCATCAGTCTGCGTCGGGCGACACTGGAGGGCACGTTTCCTCTTGAGTTCACTCTCCTAACCCCTCCCGCCCCGAAAATTGCAAGATGCAAAGCCATTTGGAGCCAGCAAAGAAAACTCCCGGGAACAGAGTGGCCAGGTGTCCGGTTTGGAACCAGACAGTCTGGGATTTGAGCTTTCTGTCCGGGAAAGAAATGGAGAAAATACTAGACAGAGAAATGTCGGGTATTTTCTAATTAAGTAAGTTTTATTGTTGTCAGGAGTATCAGTACGTAGGGTACTGCCTGGTGTGTCTCCCAGCCAGGCAGTACGCAGCTACGCAGTAGAGAGGAGGGGGGCGGGGGCGGGGTGGGCTGGAATCTCCGGGGCCGGACTCGCTTGTGCGCTCTGCTGGGACCGTGCGCAGGATGGGCAGCACCCCGGGATCTGCGTGCGCCCGGGCCAGCTCCGCTCCCTGCCGGCTGGTTCCCCCTCCCGTCCAGCCCCACTCCTGCCGAGCCCCTCCCAGCCAGCCCTGCTTCCCACCGGCCGGTTCCCCCTGTCCAGCCCCACTCCCCCCGACCTCCTCCTGGCCAACCCTGCTTCCCGCTGGCCGGTTCCCCCCGTCCAGCCCCACTCCCCCCGACCTCCTCCCGGCCAACCCTGCTTCCTGCCGGCCGGGTCCACCCCCATCTTCCCCAGCCAGCCCCACTTCCCCTGACCCCCTCCCTGCCAGCCTTGCTTTCCACCGGCCGGTTCTCCCCCCCCCCCGATCTCCCCTGGCCATCCCCGCTTCCCCCGACCTCTCCTGGCCAGCCCCGCTTCCCCCGACCTCCTCCTGGCCAGCCCCGCTTCCTGCCGGCCGGGTCTACCCCCATCTCCCCCAGCCAGCCCCAATCCCCCCGACCTCCTCCTGGCCAGCCCCGCTTCCCCCGACCTCCTCCCAGCCAACCCTGCTTCCTGCCGGCCGGGTCTACCCCCATCTCCCCCAGCCAGCCCCAATCCCCCCGACCTCCTCCTGGCCAACCCTGCTTCCCGCTGGCCGGTTCCCCCCGTCCAGCCCCACTCCCCCCGACCTCCTCCGGCCAGCCCCGCTTCCTGCCGGCCGGGTCTACCCCCATCTTCCCCAGCCAGCCCCACTTCCCCCGACCCCCTCCCTGCCAGCCTTGCTTTCCGCTGGTCAGTTCTCCCCCTCCGATCTCCCCTGGCCAGCCCCGCTTCCCCTGACCTCCTTCCAGCCAGCCCTGCTTCCCCTGACCTCCTCCCAGCCAGCCCCACTCCTCTCCCGGCCGGTCCCCCCCACATCTGAGATCAAGTGTGTCTGGTATTTTCTTGAAGCCATCTGGTAACCCTACCCGGGAACTCTCCAACCAGAATGGCTGATTGGGGACTAGACTTTCCGCTTCCCCTTTTTGGAGGAGACGGGGAACAGGCCTTTTCCCACGGAAAAGTCTGGGTGGGCAAAGCAGTGTTTTCCAGGGGCTCTCTTGCCAGCTTGGCCGTTCCCTGCATGCGGTGCAGGGGGGAGCCGGCCGCACTGTGCCTCCAAGGTGCCTTGTGAACCGAGCGGGGCTCCGAGCGGCTCATCGGTGGGCGTGTCTCAAAGCTGCCTTGAGATTGTCCTTGAGCTGCACATTGCTGCCTGCTCCAGTCCGGCTCCGGGTCTCCTCCGCTGCGTCGTGTTCCGCCAGCCGTGGCCGGTGGCCACAGATAACAATCCTCAGAGCAGCTTCAGTTCCCTGCTCACCTGTGGGCTGGTGCTGCTAATGGCCTAATTAGCCATGCTGAGCTGTTGAGCTCAGGGTGCATGCTGCCTCTGGCACAACCAGGATTTAAGGACAGAAGGCCCAGCGCTGGCCCTGTGAGGATGGTTGGTTTGCAAATCACTTGGCAACATTCATGTAGCGTATCCACCGCGGACAGCCCCAACGCCGAGGAGGCAGGGCGATGGCCAGGGACTTGCCAGGAGGGGCTGGGCTTTCCCCTTGGGCTGAGCAGATGTTCGCCGAAGGCCTTGCTGGGTTTTCTTGTAACATGCGCAGTGTAAACGCTTGGCTTTCCAGCACTCCTCATTTCTCTGCTGGAGCAAATGATTCTAGAGATGTTTTGGCTGCTTAAAGCCGCAGCACATTTGACCCCTTATTTTTCCTCCCTCCCCTCAGATCATTCATAACTGGCTGAGCGGACTTTGCAAATCTGTAGGCTATAAAAAAGGAGGGTCAATTTCAGCCGGCCGGGGGAATTTTCAGCCCGTTATAAATGTGACTCAGAACAGAGGGGTTTGCTGGGTGTTTCCCCGTGGCCTCGCCAGCTGCGTATTCTACCACCCATGTCGCCACAAAAGGGCCAGATCCTGCTCTCCTCACTCAGGGCATGCTCTCGTGGGGGTCGCTTTCGAGGGGCCGGGAGATCCCGGCAGCCTCTACCTGTGCTTTGTCCTTGATTCTGCCAACAGAGCCCCGATGCTGCATAGGTTCCTTGGCCGGGTCCGGGCCCAGGGGCGTTCTCATTGAGTGTAGAAACCTGAACATCTGCAAGGCGAACGCTCCAGTCTTGGGTGCCCAGGTGCATGGGCGTCATTGGCCTGGGATTGTCTCTCTTGCCGGCAGCCCCCTGCAAAATCGGGACTCGTGAATGTTCGCTCATTGAAACGGATCCTTCCTCCTCTGCTTACCCTTCTCTGGTGGGAGCTGAGCCAATTGGGTAGCAGTAGCCTCCCCGGCCAATCAAAACTGCCCAGATTTTGACTATTGTGGATGGACAAGCGGCAGGCATGGAATCGTTTGCAGTGCTTATTCGGCAACTTGTTTCTGCGGGATGGGCCCGGTGTAGCCCCTGGGTTTGCTCGGGGGAGTTTACAGGAGGGAAAGGGGCCAGCGCTGGACAAGGAGCCGAGGGGGTTTGGGTGCCCAGCTTGGCACACCTGGGGGCAGGTTTTCCAGAACACACCGACAGCACCAATTGCAGGCAGCCAGCTCCTGCGAGAATGAGCACCCACGTTTAGAGGCCATGTCTGCCAGCGTTGCCCTGGGTAGTTCATTTTGTGGCTGTATCTCACGTGGCCACAGCGTGGACTTTGGTCTCCCACCAGTGGCCACTCCAGGTGGAAGTTCTGAACCTGCTCCTGTGTCTATAAACACCAGCTGCTCTAGAGGGGCCTGCTCACACAGGGTGGCACCAATCTTGCTGTGCTGTCAAGGGGCGATGGGACGAGGGGAATGAATTAGTCGCCTTGAGCTGTGGCACGGCTGCTCGTGAATCACCAAGGTAGCAGCATTAAAACAAACAAAAGGAAGTTTTTCTTCATGCAGCACACAGCCAACCTGTGGAACTCCTCGCCACAGGATGTCGTGAAGGCCAGGACTTTAATGGGGCTCAAAAAAGAGCTAGATAGTTTCATGGCGGTTAGGTCCATCAATGGCTGTTAGCCAGGATGGGTAGGGATGGTGTCCGCAGCCTCTGTTTGTCTGGAAATGGGCGATAGGGGAGGGATCACGTGATGGTTCCCTGTTCTGTTCACTCCCTCTGGGGCACCTGGTATTGGCCACTGTCTGCAGACAGGACACTGGGCTGGATGGACCTTTGGTCTGACCCAGCCTGGCCGTTCTTATGAGGGAGGGCACCTGTTAGCCCTGAGACCTGTGCGCCGGTGACCCCATTCCCCGTCCTGCGATCCCTCCTGCTTGCTTCCCTCTCCCATGACTCCCCACAAGGGTAACTTTGGCTTTTTTTCTCTCGTCTTTAGGAATCCAGCAAATCTCCCAAAGGTGCCCAGCCTCGACGCAGATCTTCCAGGTACACCCCCCCCCCCACTTCCCGCCCCCGGCACCATGCCGGGGGCAGAGACTCCCTGGGCCTCCTTCCCTCCCCAGCGCAGGTGTCCAGCAGCCTGGGGCCAGGGCTCAGCCTGGTGTTTCACTGCAGAAGGTGAAAGCCAGGAGCCAGCGGCAAGCCTGAGGCCGGGCAGCCTGCAGACCCGCAGTGTGGGACTGTAACCAAGTGCCAGGCCTCGGGCGACGCTGTTTCAACAAACGGCGAGTTTCTCCCCCCGGTGCTGGTGGCGCATTGGCCGATTGCTGCCCCTCCGGTTGGTGACTGACCAGCACTGTTGCGGGGTGCCCGGGGGCACTGTGCTGCAGGCATGGGGCACTCTCCCCGTGAAGGGACCCCGGAGGAATGAGTGGCAGGAGGGGGACCCAGATTTCCCCCTTTTCCCAGCCAGACTAAGATCAGCGCTCGCCCCTTTCCCTGAACGCTCCGCTTCCGCTTCCGCCCACTGCGTTCCCAGCCCGTCCTGGGGGGCCCTGGGCGCCTCCCGCCTGCAGCGAAGGCAGCGGGAAGGAGGGATGCTCAGCTCTTAGCAGGATGGGGCCCATTTCTGGGGTCCTCGTGGACTCCCCTGTATCGCGGGTGCCCCTTTCTTGCCCTCATCTCTCTCTGCCGGACGCCTGCGGTCTCCCTCCTTCGCCCTGCTGAGAAACACTGCGCGCCCTGCGGGGAGGGGCAAGAGAGCCCCGGTGAGACCCCCGCGTCCGGGCATGTGTGCTGGGTCTGCGGCCGATTTCGCACGAGCGTCTTTATTCCTTTCGGGGACCCCGGTGAGTTCCCGGGGATGCGGATCTCCCTGGTTCGCGCTGCACCCGGTTCCCGGAGCTGGGCTCTTCCTGCTGTGGTCCACGGCTGTTCTGCCAGCTGATCCCGGAGCCGCTGTGCCCCGCCCCATTGGCTGCAGTGGTAGCAACGCCCTGGTGTCCCGGCACAGCCTGGGGTGTGCCGAGGGGGGGGGGAAGGGCTCGGTGAGTGCACGGCTGGGGAGAGGCTGGCCGGGGCGTCCTGCTGCGCACGGCCAGGACCTGAGGGGGCGGCGTCTTGTTGACCCAGGAGCGCGAGCGTGGCCCAGGCCATGGAGGAAAGCTGCGAGCTGGACCTAGTGTACATCACCGAGCGCATCATCGCCGTCTCCTACCCCAGCGCGGCCGACGAGCAGCGCTTCCGCAGCAACCTCCAGGAGGTGGCCCACATGCTCAAGTCCAAGCATGGGGATAACTACCTGGTGAGAGCCCCGGGGAGGGACGTCGGGGGGCATGCGGAGCTGGGTTCCCAAGGGAGGGGGAGCCGCAGAGGCGGGGCCCCGGAATTCCTGGGCTTGCCGAGACATCCAGCCCCGCAGTGCGTCAGACAGGGCCTCGGGAGGGCGAAAGGGGCCCCCAGAGTTGGGGCCTGGGGCAGTCAGGGAGTCCCAGGGGTTTGCAAGGACTGTAAGACCCACACTTCCATGTCAGGTCGGTGGGCCGGCTAGCCCAGGGGGTGCCAACGATCTGGCCCTAGGGCTGTGCGGTGCGGTTTGGGGACGCTACACGCCATCCCTGGCCCGGATCCCTGTGGCGTGGTCGAGAGGCCCTGCACCCCGTCCCTGGGGCTGGGGCCCGGTCCCTGCATTGCCCCCCGTCCCTGGAGCTGGGTCTCTTCCTGTGGCATGGCCTGTGGGCACAGCCCCGTGTCCGTGGCTTGGCCCGCGGGCTGGGTGTCTGTGCAGCTTGTCTCCTGACCTGTCTCTCTCCGTCTCTGCCCAGCTGTTCAATCTGTCCGAGCGCCGGCGCGACATCAGCAAGCAGCACGCCAAGGTACTCAGGCTGGCGCCGGGGGTACCAGCGAGGACGGGGGGAGGGGGTCTCCGGTCTAGGCCAGAGGGTGGGGAGGAGCAGGAGGGCGGGGGAGGGGGGGTTCTGGGACCCCCAAATGCCGCCCTGCCCCAGCCCTGTGCCCAGAGAGACGGCTCGCACTCAGCAAGCCCCAGCAGCATGCCAGGGGCCGGCGGGAGCAGGGACAGGCTGATAGCGCCGGGGCAGTGGGCACAGGTGGGCGTCAGGGTGGTCTCCTGGGAGCAGAGAAGCCAGCCGAGGCCAGGGCCCCTGTGGTCTCTGCATTTGGGCAGCAGCCAGGCGACGGGGAAATCGGCTGGGCCGGCCCGGGGGCATGAGCTGGATGAGTCGGTGGCCGGCGGATGCTGCCCAGGGTCCCTACCACCCACCTGCCCACGCAGATCGCTGCTGCCGATTGGCTCCCGGTGTGGTCCGTCGGGACCTGGAGACCCTGCTGCCTTAGCAAGGGGGCTGAGTCCCCCCCTGCCCTGGGCTTGGGGGTGGGTCCAGGCGCTGCGCTGCCGATCCATCGGGGTGGCACAGGGACCCCCATGGCGCCAGGCCCGCGGCTTGCACAGGGGGCGCACGGATGCAAAGCGGGGTGGAGGGCACAGGGCACAATAGACCCTTTCCTGCCCATGCACCCCACATACCCCCCACCCCCGCTCCAGGCCCTGCCTTGGCCTGTCCCTTTGCTGCGTGTCCCCCCCCCCGCCCGCTGCCGTGCAATGCATGCCCTTCCCCAGGAGCTGGGGGGCGGGTAGGCCGGCCAGCGCAGCTGGGGGGGGGGCGGTTGCCGAGGGGCTTCCTGTCACCGCAGCCGAGCGGCCTAATCTGGGTACCAGGCGATGGGTGGGCATGTCAGGGCTCTGGGTAGGGGCTTCTGCGACCCATCCCCTGGCGAGGTGCCAGCCCCTTTCCATTCTGAGGGGGGGAGCAGGGCAGGGGGGGAGCCAGGTGCCAGGTTGCTTTGAACCCCTCCCCCCCGCTTACGCCTGGGCCCTGGCAGCTGGCATGGTGCCCTCCCTGCTGGGCACCTGGAGTGGGGAAGGCCCCGTATGGAGGCCTGTTCTGCCCCTGGAGGGGCATCTCCTGCCTCCCCCACCCAGCAGCTCTGCGCACGCGGGGTCCCGCCCGGGCAGGTTCCCCGGCGGGCAGCAGCGCCCCCCCCAGGCCAGGCTGGCGCGAGGGGCCCCGGGTATCTACGGCAACCACGGACAGAACGCCCCGGAGGGAGCCTTCCTCCCCGCCACCCTCCTCGTCCCCCCGTCTCTGCCCCGCCCAGGTGCTGGACTTCGGGTGGCCGGACCTGCACACCCCTGCCCTGGAGAAGATCTGCAGCATCTGCAAGGCCATGGACACGTGGCTGAGCGCCGAGCCCCACAACGTGGTCGTCCTGCACAGCAAGGTGAGCGCCGGCCCCCCGGGGGGCAGGGCCCGTTGGCCGCAGCCTGGGCCACGCAGCCCCACTCCAGTGGGGAGGGGGAGAAGCCGGGGGCACTGCACGTGTGGGGCAGGGCACAGGGACACTGGCCAACGACCCCCCCAGTTCACTAGGACCCAGGGTTGGCTGGGTCCTGGGGGTCTCCTACCCGACCCTCTTGTGCAGCCTGGAGCGTGCCGGTTGCCTGTGACCCCCCCCCCCAAGAGGTGGCTGCTGTTCAGGGCGGTGGCACGTCTAGGGCCCAGAAAGAGAAACGCAGCCCACCACCTTTCCCCCGCCACTGAAAGGCAGCCACCTCTGGGGTGGCACGTGGCAGCTGTTAAACCGCACCCAGGAACAGCGGACAGGACTGGTCCATGGAGAAGGATTGTACGTGGGCGTGGCTCTCTGGGGGCGCTGGGGGGCATTGCGCAGACCCCTCCGATCAGGCAGCCACGCAGTCCTGTGCCCCCCCGGAATCGGGCCCTTGCGGGTGGCATAAATTCACATCCACCCCTGGCGGGAGTTCACCCAAACCGGCCCCTCCTAGCCCAGGATCTTTGCTCTACATTTCTGCAGCCCCCAAAGGGTTCATTGTTTCCTTGTGCCCAGCCGGCCTCCCCCCTTCCAGACCCTCGCTCTGCCTCTCCCTGCCCCCATTTGCCAGCTCAGCTGTCCTGCAGGGAGGGGGCCGGCTGCACCATGGGACCCAGCAGTCTGGGGGGGGTTATGACCCTGCATGCCCCCCCTTCTGGTCTAGCAGATAGGGCCGTGAGGACACACAGGCGTGACGACACGCTCCGCGTGTGCATGCTTAGAAACGCAATAGCTCCCACGTCCAGCCACAAAAATCCCCCTCCCCGGAAAAAAAATCTCCCGTAGGGGGTTCTTCATCAGTACAGAAACCCAGCACCGATGCCTCTGGTTCTGCTTGCACCTCCCTTCCCTAGCAGATCCCTCGCGGCATTTCAGGCTGCTTTGCCTGCTGCTGAAATGCAGCCACCTCTGGGGTGGCGCACGGCGGCCGGTTGCCAGTGCTAGCATCGCAGCCCGGGCCCGCTCGGCAGCCGGTGGACATCCGCAGGAGTGTGTGCAGTCCCATCAGGCCCTGTCCGAAGGAGCCTGCCGCCGGCTCTCGGGTCCTGGGTTGTCTCTGGGTGCCAACCGGCCTGTGTGTTGTGGTCTCTCGCAGGGAAACCGAGGCCGGATGGGGGTCGTGGTGGCCGCCTACATGCACTACAGCAACATTTCAGCCAGGTGAGGGGAGCTGGGCCTTCGCCTTCCCATGGCCGCTTCCCGCCAACCTCGTCCGCTGCTGCTGGCTGCCGGGCAGAGGGGGCCAGGACCCAGCCTGGCGCTTGGCTGGCAGCAGGGAAGGGGGGCCAAGGACTGACGATACCGGGTGGCCCCTCAGTTGGGGGAGAATGTGGGCAGCAAAGCGGGTGCCTGTGCTGTCCCTGCCAGAGGGGTGGGGGGGGGTCATTGGGGGGTGGCCCCAGGTCTAGAGGGCCCCTGCTTGCCAGCCCGATTCAGGCAGCAGCCCGTTGAGCCGACCAGCCCCCGTGTGTGTTCGTAAATCTGGGGGGCAAGTTAGAGCCGCCTCCCCCAGCTGGGGGCCCCAGTGGGGTCATGTGGTGACCGCAGTAAGGGGGGGGAGGCCTGGGCAGCCCGTGTCGAGGGTGGGCAAATGGGGGGCTGATTGGGAGGAGGGGCACTCTGGGCAAACGCCCGCCTCCTGCCCCATGGCGCAGCTGGGGCCCCTCACTCCTGACCCCCAGCCCCTGCCAGCCCAGCCCTGGGCTCCCCCAGCCCTGACGGTGCCCCTCAGTCCCCACCTGCAGCCCCTGCTAGTCTAGGCCTTGGTGCCAGCACAGCCTTGCCCAGGCCCCCCAGCTGCACCTGTGGGCCCTGCCAGGACACAGCACCCTGGCCCCCAGACAAGCCCCAAGGGGCCTTTTCCCAGGTCAGATAAAACCCAAAGAATAGCCCAGAGGGCCCCCTGGCACTTCCTGCTTGTAAACGTGTTGGGGGAGACATGCCCCCCCACCACACCCTCCCCCCACTGGACCTTGCTGCGCCCGCCTGGCAGCCCGGACCCCTGCCCACCCCGCTGACCCTGTGTACCTTCCCCCCAGCGCGGACCAAGCCCTCGACAGGTTTGCCATGAAGAGGTTCTACGAGGACAAGGTGATGCCGGTCGGGCAGCCGTCGCAGAAGAGGTCAGTCCCGCGGCACCTCCCTCCCCTGTGGCCTGAGCTGTGAGCACTGGCCTGGCCTCTCCGGGGCCTTCCCTGATGGAGATAAAGGGGGTGATTGAGCTGGTGTTTGCTCAGACATGCCAGACCCCCTGGTGGCAGGACGTGGTGTGCAGGGGCATGGAACCAGGTGGGAGAAGGGGCCCCGTGGTGGCAGGATGTGGTGTGCAGGGGCATGGAACCAGGGGGGAGAAGGGGCCCCTTGGTGGCAGGACGTAGGGTGCAGGGGCATGGAACCAGGTGGGAGAAGGGGCCCCTTGGTGGCAGGACGTAGGGTGCAGGGGCATGGAACCAGGTGGGAGAAGGGGCCCCTTGGTGGCAGGACGTGGTGTGCAGGGGCATGGAACCAGGTGGGAGAAGGGGCCCCTGGTGGCAGGACGTGGTGTGCAGGGGCATGGAACCAGGTGGGAGAAGGGGCCCCTTGGTGGCAGGACGTGGGTGCAGGGGCATGGAACCAGGTGGGAGAAGGGGCCCCTGGTGGCAGGACGTAGGGTGCAGGGGCATGGAACCAGGTGGGAGAAGGGGCCCCTTGGTGGCAGGACGTAGGGTGCAGGGGCATGGAACCAGGTGGGAGAAGGGGCCCCTTGGTGGCAGGACGTAGGGTGCAGGGGCATGGAACCAGGTGGGAGAAGGGGCCCCTTGGTGGCAGGACGTGGTGTGCAGGGGCATGGAACCAGGTGGGAGAAGGGGCCCCCTACTGGCAGGACGTGGTGTGCAGGGGCATGGAACCAGGTGGGAGAAGGGGCCCCTGGTGGCAGGACGTGGTGTGCAGGGGCATGGAACCAGGTGGGAGAAGGGCCCCTGGTGGCAGGACGTGGTGTGCAGGGGCATGGAACCAGGTGGGAGAAGGGGCCCCTGGTGGCAGGACGTAGGGTGCAGGGGCATGGAACCAGGTGGGAGAAGGGGCCCCTGGTGGCAGGACGTAGGGTGCAGGGGCATGGAACCAGGTGGGAGAAGAGGCCCCCTACTGGCAGGACGTGGTGTGCAGGGGCATGGAACCAGGTGGGAGAAGGGCCCCTGGTGGCAGGACGTGGTGTGCAGGGGCATGGAACCAGGTGGGAGAAGGGCCCCTGGTGGCAGGACGTGGTGTGCAGGGGCATGGAACCAGGTGGGAGAAGGGGCCCCTGGTGGCAGGACGTAGGGTGCAGGGGCATGGAACCAGGTGGGAGAAGGGGCCCCTGGTGGCAGGACGTAGGGTGCAGGGGCATGGAACCAGGTGGGAGAAGAGGCCCCCTACTGGCAGGACGTGGTGTGCAGGGGCATGGAACCAGGTGGGAGAAGGGCCCCTGGTGGCAGGACGTGGTGTGCAGGGGCATGGAACCAGGTGGGAGAAGGGGCCCCTGGTGGCAGGACGTAGGGTGCAGGGGCATGGAACCAGGTGGGAGAAGGGGCCCCCTACTGGCAGGACGTAGGGTGCAGGGGCATGGAACCAGGTGGGAGAAGGGGCCCCCTACTGGCAGGACGTAGGGTGCAGGGGCATGGAACCAGGTGGGAGAAGGGCCCCTGGTGGCAGGACGTAGGGTGCAGGGGCATGGAACCAGGTGGGAGAAGGGCCCCTGGTGGCAGGACGTAGGGTGCAGGGGCATGGAACCAGGTGGGAGAAGGGCCCCCTGGTGGCAGGACGTAGGGTGCAGGGGCATGGAACCAGGTGGGAGAAGGGGCCCCTGGTGGCAGGACGTAGGTGTGCAGGGGCATGGAACCAGGTGGGAGAAGGGCCCCTGGTGGCAGGACGTGGTGTGCAGGGGCATGGAACCAGGTGGGAGAAGGGCCCCTGGTGGCAGGACGTAGGGTGCAGGGGCATGGAACCAGGTGGGAGAATGGGCCCCTGGTGGCAGGACGTAGGGTGCAGGGGCATGGAACCAGGTGGGAGAAGGGCCCCCTACTGGCAGGACGTGGTGTGCAGGGGCATGGAACCAGGTGGGAGAAGGGCCCCCTGGTGGCAGGACGTGGTGTGCAGGGGCATGGAACCAGGTGGGAGAAGGGCCCCTGGTGGCAGGACGTGGTGTGCAGGGGCATGGAACCAGGTGGGAGAAGGGGCCCCCTGGTGGCAGGACGTGGTGTGCAGGGGCATGGAACCAGGTGGGAGAAGGGGCCCCTGGTGGCAGGACGTAGGGTGCAGGGGCATGGAACCAGGTGGGAGAAGGGCCCCCTGGTGGCAGGACGTGGTGTGCAGGGGCATGGAACCAGGTGGGAGAAGGGGCCCCTTGGTGGCAGGACGTAGGGTGCAGGGGCATGGAACCAGGTGGGAGAAGGGGCCCCTTGGTGGCAGGACGTGGTGTGCAGGGGCATGGAACCAGGTGGGAGAAGGGGCCCCCTGGTGGCAGGACGTGGTGTGCAGGGGCATGGAACCAGGTGGGAGAAGGGGCCCCTGGTGGCAGGACGTAGGGTGCAGGGGCATGGAACCAGGTGGGAGAAGGGGCCCCCTACTGGCAGGACGTGGTGTGCAGGGGCATGGAACCAGGTGGGAGAAGGGGCCCCTGGTGGCAGGACGTGGTGTGCAGGGGCATGGAACCAGGTGGGAGAAGGGGCCCCTTGGTGGCAGGACGTGGTGGGCAGGGGCATGGAACCAGGTGGGAGAAGAGGCCCCCTGGTGGCAGGACGTAGGGTGCAGGGGCATGGAACCAGGTGGGAGAAGGGGCCCCTTGGTGGCAGGACGTAGGGTGCAGGGGCATGGAACCAGGTGGGAGAAGGGGCCCCTGGTGGCAGGACGTGGTGTGCAGGGGCATGGAACCAGGTGGGAGAAGGGGCCCCTTGGTGGCAGGACGTGGGTGCCAGGGGCAGGAACCGTGGGAAAGGGGCCCCTGGTGGCGAGGGTGCAGGGGCATGGAACCAGGTGGGAGAAGGGGCCCCTTGGTGGCAGGATGTGGTGTGCAGGGGCATGGAACCAGGTGGGAGAAGGGCCCCCTGGTGGCAGGACGTGGTGTGCAGGGGCATGGAACCAGGTGGGAGAAGGGGCCCCTGGAGACGTGGGGAGGGCGACCGGTGGGAGAGGGGCCCGGGGCAGGACCGGGGGAGGGGCGACCGGTGGGAGAGGGGCCCGGGGCAGGACCGGGGGGAAGGGGCGACCAGGGGGAGAGGGGCCCGGGGCAGGACGGGGGAGGGGCGACCGGTGGGAGAAGGGGCCCGGGGCAGGACCGGTGGAGGGGCCCGGGCGGGTGGGGAGGGGCCCCTGGTGGAGGAGGGGCCGGCTGGACAGTGGGGAAGGGGCTGGACGGGGAGAGGGCCCGGGGCAGGAGCCAGGGGAGAACAGGGGAGGCCCCCTGGTGGCAGGAGTGTGCAGGGGCATGGAACCAGGTGGGAGAAGGGGCCCCTTGGTGGCAAGGGTGAGGGGGGACAGGGGGGAGGACCCGTGGAGGAGGGGCCCAGGGGCAGGAACCAGGTGGAGGGGCCCCTGGCAGGGGGGAGGGGCGACCGTGGGGAGGCCCTGGGGCAGGCTGGCAGGGGGAACAGGTGGGAGAAGGGGCCCCTGGTGGCAGGACGTGGTGTGCAGGGGCATGGAACCAGGTGGGAGAAGGGGCCCCTGGTGGCAGGACGTAGGGTGCAGGGGCATGGAACCAGGTGGGAGAAGGGCCCCTGGTGGCAGGACGTGGTGTGCAGGGGCATGGAACCAGGTGGGAGAAGGGGCCCCTGGTGGCAGGACGTGGGTGCAGGGGCATGGAACCAGGTGGGAGAAGGGGCCCCTTGGTGGCAGGACGTGGGTGCAGGGGCATGGAACCAGGTGGGAGAAGGGGCCCCTTGGTGGCAGGACGTGGGTGCAGGGGCATGGAACCAGGTGGGAGAAGGGGCCCCTGTGGCAGGACGTGGGTGCAGGGGCATGGAACCAGGTGGGAGAAGGGCCCCTGGTGGCAGGACGTGGGTGCAGGGGCATGGAACCAGGTGGGAGAAGGGGCCCCTGGTGGCAGGACGTAGGGTGCAGGGGCATGGAACCAGGTGGGAGAAGGGCCCCTGTGGCAGGACGTGGTGTGCAGGGGCATGGAACCAGGTGGGAGAAGGGGCCCCCTACTGGCAGGACGTAGGGTGCAGGGGCATGGAACCAGGTGGGAGAAGGGGCCCCTTGGCAGGACGTAGGGTGCAGGGGCATGGAACCAGGTGGGAGAAGGGGCCCCTGGTGGATCATAGAATCAGGGGACTGGAAGGAACCTCCAGGTCATGGCACTCGTGGTCGGACCATGCACCATCTCTAGACCATCCGTGATCAATGTCTGTCCAACCTGCTCTTAAATATCTCCAGTGATGGAGATTCCACAACCCCCCCAGGCAATTTATTCCAGTGTTTCACCACCCTGACAGGTAGGACGTTTTTCCTAATGTCCAACCTAAACCTCCCTTGCTGCAGTTTAAGCCCATTGCTTCTTGTCCTGTCATCAGAGGCCAAGGAGAATATTTTTTCTTCATTCTCCTTGTAACACCCTTTTGGGTACCTGAAAGCTGCTCCCATGTCCCCTCTCAGTCTGCTTTTGTGCAAACTAAGCAAGCCCAATTCTTTCAGTCTTCCTTCCTAGCTCATGTTCTCTAGCCCTTTCATCATTCTTGTTGCTCTTCTCTGGACCTACTCCAATTTCTCCACATCTTTCCTGAAATGTGGTGCCCAGAACTGGACACAATACTCCAACGGAGGCCTAATCAGCACAGAGCAGAGCGGAAGAATGACGTCTGTGACTTGCTCACAACATTCCTGTTCATGCAGCCCAGAATCATGTTTGCTTTTTTGCAACAGTGTCACACTGTTGACTCATATTTAGCTTGTGATCCTCTATGACTCCTAAATCCCTTTCTGCAGGACTCCTCCCTAGACAGTCACTTCCCTTTCTCTGTGTGTGACTGTTCCATCCTAAGTGGAGCACTTTGCATTTGTCCTTATTAAACTTCATCCTATTTACCTCAGACCCTTTCTCCAGTTTCTCCAGAGCATCTTGATTTCTAATCCTTCCCTCCAAAGCACTTGCAACCCCTCCCAGCTTGGTATCATCTGCAAACTTAATGAGCCTGCTTATAAATGCCATTATTGAAATCATTGGTGAAGATATTGAACAGAACCACCCCCAGAACTGATCCCTTCCAGACCCAGCTCACCATGCCCTTCCAGCATGACTGGGATCCATTGATGATTACTCTTGGAGAACGATTTTCCAACCAGTTTTGCACCCACCTTATAGTAGCCCCACCTTGGTCGTATTTCCCTAGTTTATTAATGAGACGTCCATGCCAGACGGTACCAAAAGCCTTATTAATGCCGAGATGGACCACATCTGTGGAAGAGCACCCCCTGGTGGCAAGACGTGGTGTGCACCATGTGGGGGAGTCCAGGGAGGGAAGAAGCCCTTGAGCAGAGGTAGCTAGGCAGCCCTGGCTCCCCGCAGCAGGCGAGGGGTCTGGGAAGCAGGTGCATTGGAGGGCCAGGATGCCTGGCCTGGATCCAGAAATTGGGCCCTGTCCCCGTGCTGGGGGTTGGAGTCCCCCCCCCCCCACAGTCCACACTCACTCAGGCTACATTGGGCTTCATCATTGTGAGTGACTGCATGTCCCCTTTTCTTTTCCCGTCACCGGTATCCCTCTGTGCTCCCCACATGTCCTGTATGCATGCAAATCATTCTCCAGGCTTTTGGCTCAGTTCAGTTGGCTTAGGTGTCAGCCTGGCACACTCGTTGAGGGTAGGGGGGACTGGTCCCACTCCACTCCAGTCCCCAACCCAGGACCCTAAGAGCAGGGACAGCAAACGTCTGCTCTGTTGGTGGGGACTCATCCCGCAAGGCACCAACCCGCGGGGGGTTTTGGGGCCCTACTGCTGGCCCGACGTCTGTGCCCACCCATCCTGGGTTACTTCCTACCCCTTGGTACCCGTCGTTCCAGGGCAATGCCGTCCGCTGCGTAGCGCCGAGTGCTCCCGTCCGGCGTCATCCACTCTCCTCCCTCGGAGCCCATCCTGGGGCCGGACGGCCCTCTTCCATCAAGGGGGGGCCGCTGGTCCGCTGTCCATCCCTCCAGCCTGAGCAGTCCACGCTCTACTGTGGCCGCCGATCCGCTGCCCCTTCTCGCCGGGGCCACTGGGTTTTCAAAGCCGGCGCCCTCCTTCTGGGACACCGGCACAGGCACCGTCCTGCTGACTGGCAAGCCGGCCCTGAGTGCTCCCACGCATGCGCCGGCGGCAGCCAGGGAGAGCCCCAGCACCACTGCACGGGAGCTGCTCCGTGAGCCCAGAGCACCTCCGCTCTCCGCACACCCCCCCCCAGGCTCAGACCACAGGCAGGGGCTTGGACTCAGGGGCGGGTTGACGGTCTGGGTCGGCTCTGCCCGTGTCAAGACCCCAAACGAGTGTGAGGCGCGTAGGTGTGTGTGTGGGGGGGTGGGGTCTGTCATTGCCCGGGGTGTGCGTGTGCATCGAGGTGTCTGCGTGGCAGTGTCTGCAGCAAGGCACACGGGGCAGGCCCAGAGGTCAGTACCCATCTAGGGACCTTCCTCTTGCTGGGCCCGTGGCACTGGCTCAGGATTGGGCCCTGTCGAACGGCGCTGGGCTCTGTCAGTGGCTGGGCTGGTTGGCTCTCCCCCGGCCCCGGGTTTGCTGGGCGGCGCCCCGTTGGGCTGGCTCATGGCGCATTGTTCCTGCCAGCATCCGGCTGGCCGAGCCGGGACTTGGTCACGGCCTTGCCACTTGCACTTCCCAGGCGTGGCAGAGGGGCCGGTGCCCATGAGAGTCCACGGGCGAGCAGGCAGGGAACGCTGCAGGGCCGGCTGGGCCGCCAGCCCCGAGGGCACGGTCACGCCCCCCCCCCCCGAACCGGACACGGGTTGTCTTGGACGGGGACGGTGCAAGACTCCCCCTAGTGGACAATCATGGAACCACCGCAGGGGGAGCTGCCCTTCTAATTGCACCCTGTGATGCCCCCCGCATGGGGCTGGCTCAGAGCCCTGGGCCGGGCGGAGCTGCCCCCTCCCTTGCCATGGGCACGGTTCCTGCCGGGGCTGGGATTAGGCATGGCCAAGCCGTGGAGGGAAGAGCGGCGTGACCGCGGGCAGGGAAGGGGCCTGGGGCAGCTGGCTGGTATCAAAGTGGCAAAACCCCTCTGGGCAGGATGCCCCCTCTTGGTGTGGGGGCTGCAGGTCAGAGTAATGGGGCAGCCCCCCTCCGAGGCTGGGGGGAAGGGTCCTTTCCCGGCCCCGCTCACCGTGCAACACGCATTCGAACGTGCATTCCCCTCGATGCCACTCGGGGGCAGGAGCGGCCTCCCGCTCTCCATGCTGGGGCTGTTCCCACTTGCAGCCCAAGGGAGAGTGGCCGGGTGCCGCAGGGAGACCCGTAGAACCAGGGCGGTTTCGAACCCATCTCCTCTCCCTGCCCTGCCTCTGCGCCAGCGGTGCCCCCCTGGGTTGCCCTTGTCCTGCCTTGCTCCCCTGCGCCGCACCCTGGCCTGAGACCAGAGCAGCCCCGGGCAGGCGTGAACGCGGACTGGACTCTGGATCGGTCTGGCTGTGGGGAGAAACCCAGCCCAACGCGGTGGGGGCCGCGTGGGGCCGTAGCGAGGGTGCCGGCGCAAAGGCCAGTGCCCGGGCACTCAGAACCCCCGCGGCTGCCTGGGGCCGGGGGTGTGATTGCAGGAGGGTTGGGATGGAGGGCCCAGAGGTGAAAGCGACGGGAGCTTGGGGCTTACAAATCTTGGGGGGGCCCAGGCTGAGCTCTCCTGTGGAGGGAGCTTAGGTTGTAGTTTGAAGCATGGGCAGTGGGGGGCCCCATGGCTTGGGGAGGTAAGCCCCTAGCCCTGCCCCTTCCACTCCAGGCCCCACCCCCTCTTTGTACACCAGAGCCCAGCTCTGCCCTCCACTGCGGCCACTGATGGCCCGTGACCAGCTGCCCCCCTCCAAACTGGCCTCTGGCCTTTGTCCCCTGACCCAGGATAACGCCCCCAGCCCGGGATAGCGTGGCCCCAGCCAGCCATGGAGGTCTGGGGACCCACCAGGCAGCCCGGCCTCAGCCAGCCCCAGAGCTCCAGGGAGCTGGAAGGAGTGCGGGGGGATGTAGCCCCTGCCTCCTCAGCTGTGCCTGCCGGCTGGACCCCTCACCAGGAAGTCCCCCCCTTCCCCGCAGTTGAGCCGCCAGAGCCGGGAGGACAGGCAACGTGGCCCCCAGCCTCGGGCACCACGCCAGCAGGCTGGGGGAGGGGCCTGGGAGACTCCGGTGGGCGGGGCCAGGCGAGGCAGTTTGGGAAGGCAACGCCTCCCCCTGCCTGTGCTCCCTGCCGCCCAGGGTTGGGAGGTTTGGGGATTTCACTGGTGTCTCCCCCTCCCTGCGTTTCTGCATGCCCGCCATGTCGCGAGGGGCCCTGGCCATTCGGAGGCATCCTCTCCATTGCCAGCTGCCCACCGAGGGTCTAACGAACCCCAGGGCTTGCCCAGTTTGGATCAGCGAGTCCGTCTTTCCCTGGCCCCGGTACCGGAACCGCTGGGAGCACAGGGCCTCCTTAGGGTGAGCACATCTCTGAGGCGAACCGTGGGCCGTGCTAGCGCGAGCGGGGTAAGCCAAGGAGTTCTGCTCCGCGAGCTTGCCTGGCTCCATCACGAACGCCGGCGCGCCCGCGCCCTCTCCCAGCGCGCAGCCACGGTCAAAAAATGCCGAGAGAATTTCAGGGACCAGCAGCAGAAGGCGGGATAATAAGGGAGAAAATATCGTAATGCCGCGATATAAATCCCTGGGACGCCCACCCCTGGAATCCCACGTGCCGGCCTGGCCATCCCATCTCACAAAATCTATTGAACTTGGAAGGGCAACACGATTGCGTGGGGGTATGCCACAGCGTTTATGGGAGGAGAGATTAAAAAGGCTCTAGGAAAGAAATGACTGGGGGGGGGGGGGCTATGACAGAAGTCTGTAGCATCACGCTGCTGTGTGGATGAAGTGAAATGTTATTTATCCTTTCATGTAACACACAGACTTGTGGTCTGCCGATCATATGAATGGGCAGCAGGGTTAAAACAAACATGAGGAAGTACTATGGCACACAAGGCACAGTTAACCTGTGGAACTCCTTGCTAGGGGATATTGTGAAAGCCAAAAGCATAACTGGATTCAAAAGCGTGTGAGATGAGTTCCCGGAGGATAGGCTGATCAGTGGCTATTAGCCAAGCTGATCAGGGACACCACCCCATGCCTTGGGTGTCCCTACACCTCTGCTTGTCAGGTCCTGGGAGTGGATGGTGAGGGATGGATCATTCACTAATTGTCCTCTTTTGTTCATTCCCTCTGAAACACCTGGCATGAGCCTCTGTCAGAAAGCAGGACTCTGGGCCCATGGACCATTGGTCTGACCCAGTCTGGCCATTTGGGCGTTTTTAAGACCCTTCTGTGACGTAGTGAGGGGGCAGTCTGCTCTGTAACCCCGTGTCCCCCCGCGTTGTGATGTGGGATTCCCACTGACTCATCCACATGTGTATTGGACCAGACACCTAGGCCCAGCCAGAGCAGATAACAAGTCTCTTCCTAGAGGGACAGACAAAGGAAGGGAGACGGAGACGAACACCTGGCTGGGGGTAGGGTCTGGGAGCGAGGCAGTCGGGGGCTGGAACCATGAAGGGAACAGACTAAGGAGGGGCTGGAATATAGGGCCCAGGGACCCCATCTCAAGGGGTCTGAGGCATCCTGGCCCAGACTCCGTTAGACACATCACGTCTGTGCTGTGCTGTATCCCGGAGAAGCAATAAACCCTCCCTATTCCACTGGCTGGCGGAGTCTGTTCTTGCTGCTATGGGGCTGCAGGATTGGAGGGACCCCGACGTATTGTCACACCTTCATCACAGGGTTGAGTGCCTTTCATGATGTCACCAGGATGGGAACAGAGCTACCGAGGATGGGCCTGAGTGAACCAGGCTGCGGCCTTAGATGCAGACAGACGCTGAGCTCGTAGGCTGCCACGTGTGTGGGTCTCAGGAGAATTCTGGGCCCTCCAAGTCCCTCGGCAGACCAGCATCAGACGCCTGGCTAGGGCAGACGGGACCGACGGGGTCAGGCCTGAGGCTGGGAGAAGCAGAGGAGTGTGTAGTCAGGTTCCAGGCCGAGGCCTAAGCCAAGGATCCGAGTCTGAATCAGGTTTTAAGGCCTGGGTCAGAAGGCGAGCTCCAAGGCAGGTGTTCCAGAGCAGGCGTGATGGTAGCAGCTCTCAGAGAGGCCCACAGTTGTCTGGATACTTCCTGGACTGCTCCTTGGGTTTATATACAGCAGGGAGCCAATCAGGAGCCACGAGGTGGCTGCCTGTCAGACCTTTTGAGGTGGGATTTCCTGGGGTCTGTGTTCAAAGTGGGCTGTGGAACGAGTGGTGGGTGGAGCTTCTCCTGGGTGGGAGCATGGGGCTGGCTGACGCTTGACAGCGTTGAGGGCCCGAGTTCACGGCTCCCCGGTGGGAGAAGACCAGTTTACGGACGGAGCATGTGGGTGGACGGGGGAAAAGAGGCAGGTGCCTGCCCCCGCTCCTGCAGCCAGGAGACCACCACAGTGTGGCTGGCCGTGCACGTACCTTAGCAACCTCCTTGGTCTCTGCCTCAGGTACATCCATTACTTCAGCGGCCTGCTGTCCGGCACCATCAAAATGAACAACAAGCCCTTGTTCCTGCACCATGTCATCATGCACGGGATCCCCAACTTTGAGTCCAAAGGCGGTAAGTGCCGGCCTGGCCTGGGATCCCCTCTGAGCCCCCCCTCCCCTTCCTGCTCTCTTTGCCCCCAAGACTCTGCCTCTTGGCTGGGCCATGGGTAAGAGCGGCCCAGAGAGCCCAGGCCCCTCCAGCTGCCCCGTGTGGGGGGCTAGAGCAGCCCTGGTGAGCGTCCCTGCCCCCGGGTGCGCCCACAGGGCAGGTGGCGGGTCAGGGGCTCGCCACATTGGCTCTGTCCTGGGGCTGGGCGAGGTGGTGTCCAGATGCATTGAACCTGGTCCTCAAACTCTGCTCTGGGGGTCTGTTCTGCCCAACTGGGCACAGGCTATCGCCGGCCACCGTGCGGCTCCGGGGTCGCGGGGGGCAGCCCAGGTGTAGACGGAGCACCTTGGCCGGGGCTGGTTGCTCTGTGGTGTGGCCATTTCCGGTGGGTTCCACACCTGGGCTTCCGGGGGGGAACCCTAACCCTGGGGCTTGCCGGCACCTTCATGTAGGGGCCATGGTCCCCCCAGTCGCTGTCTCGTAAACTGCGCAGGCTCCTCTCCGGTGTCCTTGGCCGGGGCTGGTTGCTCTGTGGTGCGGCCATTTCCGGTGGGTTCCACACCTGGGCTTCCGGGGGGGAACCCTAACCCTGGGGCTTGCCGGCACCTTCATGTAGGGGCCATGGTCCCCCCAGTCGCTGTCTCGTAAACTGTGCAGGCTCCTCTCCGGTGTCCTCGGGGGGGGGGGGGGCTGGCGCACAGAGCTGGGGGCGCAGTGGCGGGGCGGACCATGCGTAGGGCCCTCCCTGCCCCCACCACGGGGTCAGGTTTTCAGCTGTCCTTACAGGCATTGCGAGGGGGAGGCAGGTGAGGGAGGGTCCCCGCGCCCTCTCCGCCATGACAGGGCTGTTCCTTTTCCTTCCCCATGACTCGTCCCCGGGGCTTACCGTCCTTCTCTCCATTTCTGACCCGTGTTGTGCAGGTTGCCGGCCCTTCCTGAAGATCTACCAGGCCATGCAGCCGGTCTACACCTCCGGGATCTAGTAAATATCTCCTCAGGCTGTTCTCTCTCCCCCCGCCCGCGCCTGCGACTGTCTCCGTCCGAGAGAGGCTCCCCCCACGGGCCTGGCTCTGCTGGGGGGTGAACCAGGGCTGGGTCCCATGTGGGGAAAGGTTGGAGTCAGAAACAAGTCTGCGATTTGGGCATGAGGCTCGTGCTGGCCGTGCAGAGCCTGGTTCCCTGGCCCCTTGTCCCCAGGCTGCTGGGCGCGCTAGGACGAGTGCTGGGCCCCCACAGGCGGGACCATCCCTTCCCAGCTGTCTGTCCTCGCTCTCCTGCGGTGGAATTTGTGCTGGGGCTTGGTGCGGCAGGGGGGCCAGGGGACCAGGGGGGGGCCTGAGGCAGCTCCCTGCCTGGCCTGGCACCCCAGACTGCGCTGCGCCCCAGAAGCAGCCGCAGCAGGCCTGGCTCCTAGGTGTGGGGCCGGGGGGAGTGCCCAGGGCTCTGCGCACGGCTCCAGCCCCCAGCACTAGCTAACTCCTGTTGGCTGGGAGCTGCTGCCGGCTGCTTCTGGGGGCAGCCTGGTCTGCGGGGCCAGGAGAGGCAGGAAGCTGCTTTAGCCCCCTTGCTGCACCGCTGACCGAGAGCCACTCAAGGGAAGCCCCTCCTGCCCCAGCCCTGCCCCCCCAAAGCCGGAGCCCCCTCCTACACCTCAAAGCTCCCAGCCCCGCTCTGGAGCCCGCACGCCAGTCACATTCTGTTGGGTCGCGGTACCAACCATTTCCTTCAGCTGGGCCATGAGAAAAAACTGAGGGGGAGCAGGCAGGCGGGCGACCCATCAGGACAGGGGTGGGGATAAGAGGAGCCTGTCTAAAAAAAAGCCCCGATTATGGGGACAGCTGCTCCCCTGCCGTCCAACAGGCTGGGTGGGGCACGGGATGAGTGAGGAAACGGCTAGGCAAGGAGGTGGAAGTGCCTGGCCCGGAGCCCCGTAGATAGCTCAGGGCCCGGCTGTGAGGTGCTGTGTGTCCTGGGTCATGCCCTGCTCTAACCACTAGGCTGCGGCGTCCCCTGTTCTCCCAGGAGGCACTGCTCCTGTACACATCTTGGCCCTCGCATCAGGGCGCATGGGGAGAGATGGGGTCGGGGTTTTGATGCTCCTCTGTGCTTTCCCTGGAACGCTCTCAGATAGTTTAGACGCCATCAGAGACCCTGGGACCTGTCTCTGCCATTAACCTGCCGCGGGAACGCGGGCAAATCATTTCGCCCCCGGCCTTCGGTCTGTGTCTCCCCCAGCTCTTCGGGGAGCGCCTGAGCGCACGAGGGCCCCGAGCCCGGGGGGACAGGGCCTCTCATGTAAGCAGTGACACTCTTCCCTGCCTGGAGGGCAGCTGGACACAGCAGACGCCGCCCGGCGGAGCCTTTTCTCCTGGCTTTTCCAGCCAGGGCTCGGGCGAGCTGGGGAACCCCCCGCGTGGCTAGGTTGTCTCTCCTCGCCCATCCCCGGGGCCGCTCCCTTTGGGCGCCAGAGCACTTGGGCCCTCGCACGGCCTGAGTTTGTGTCCTTTCTCCGCAGCAATGTGCAAGGGGACAGCCAGACCAGCATCTGCATCACCATTGAGCCGGGGCTGCTCCTGAAGGGAGACATCTTGGTAAGAGGCCCTGTGGCCTTTTGAGCTTTCATGGCAGCCTGGCCTGAGCCTCCCAGCCGCCGGGGAGAGGCAGCCCGGGGCTGCCGGGGAGACAGAACAGCCATGGGCAGGCCGGGGGAGGATGGTCTATAGGGCCTAAGGGGGCTGCCCCCATTCAGCATTTCGAGGCGCCTGCCCCGGGGTGCTTCCCGGCTGAGTTCTGGAGGGGCTAACGCCTCTTCCCTCCCCCCGGCAGCTGAAGTGCTACCACAAGAAGTTCCGCAGCCCGACCCGGGACGTCATCTTCCGGGTGCAGTTCCACACCTGCGCCATCCACGACCTCGACATCGTCTTCGGAAAGGAGGACCTGGACGAAGCCTTCCGAGGTGAGTGCGCCAAGCGTGCCTGGCGGGCGGAGGGCGGCGGGACCCCGGCGGGGAGGGGCAGTCTGGTGCCCTGCGCAGCTTGGGGGGGTTTCTCGGCGGGCCTCTTCGCCAGCGGGGTTTTCACACTGCTCCAGCGGGGTGCCGAGGCAGCGCCCCTCACCGTGGAGTCTGGGGGCATAACGGCTCCCGCTGGGAGGAGGTTTGGTAACATTCAGAGCACTTGGCGTCCCGATCGGCATCCGCGTCTCTCTGGTTTCCAAACTTTTCGGCATCACGCCCCCCGAAATAGTAGCAAAACTTGTTGAGCAAAAAAAAAAAAAGGAACTGACCGGGGCAGCAAAACTTGATGGGAGGCCAGGGGAGAGGCTGGGTCGCCTCGCGCCCCCCCTGGAATTTCCCCCCCCCAGTTTGGGAACCCATGCTTAGCATATCTCGCTGTTATGCCGGTTCGAATCCCGGCCTGTGCAGTGGGCTCTGTTATGACCACAGGGCTGCGGTGTTGCCTCTCGTCTACGACGCTGTCACAGCACTTCCCGGTGTCAGGAGAGCCCCCTGAGCCAGGGCAAAGGGTGTCCCCGGCATCGCAGCCTCCGAATCTGGGCGTCTTTGGTCTGTCCCAAGCACTGCTCACTGGGCAGTTCTCGACATCTCCCTCAGCGCCCAGTGGGCACCGTCTGAGACAGGGGCTTGTGCTTGATGGAAACCTGCCCGCTAGGTCCCACTAGTGCAGTGGGTCTCAAAGTGGCCCGCGGACCACCCCACTCAACGCGGACCTTTCCGCGCACCACCAGCCACCCGTGAGGGCAAAATGGGTGCAGAAGGCGTGGGAATGGGGGAAGATCCCTGTCACAGCGGCGGCTGGCGGGAGACATTTGCTTAGGAGGGCTGGTGCTGAGCCTGGTGGGACAGGCAGGTGGGACACCCCCGCTCGGTGAGGGTGGGCACCGTGGGGATGAGGAGATGGCTTGTGGGTTTCTCCCTCTCTAAATCAGGCCCCCAGTCAATGACTGGAGGGAGCTGCCACCCAAAGGCCGGTGTCTGTGAAAGTGAGGTGGGTCGTAGTCCGGTTCCTGGCTGAGATTCGGCTAGACCGGCACCCATTGGCCCTTTGTGATAGCCTCCCTGCGGGGGTCAAAGAGCTGGAAAGCCATGGAGGTAGAACACACAGCAGCAGTGGTGGGGTGGCGGTGGCGGCTGAACGCACGCCGGCGGTTGCGGTGCGGTGGCGGCTGAATGCATGCCGGCGGTTGCGGTGGCGGCTGAACTCACGCCGGTGGTTGCGGTGCGGTGGCGGCTGAACGCACGCCGGTGGTTGCGGGTGTGGTGGCGGCTGAACGCACGCCGGCGGTTGCGGTGGCGGCTGAACGCATGCCGGCGGTTGCGGTGCGGTGGCGGCTGAACGCACGCCGGCGGTTGCGGTGGCGGCTGAACTCACGCCGGTGGTTGCGGGTGCGGTGGCGGCTGAACACACGCCGGCGGTTGCGGGTGCGGTGGCGGCTGAACACACGCCGGCGGTTGCGGGTGCGGTGGCGGCTGAACGCACGCCGGCGGTTGCGGGTGCGGTGGCGGCTGAACGCACGCCGGCGGTTGCGGTGCGGTGGCGGCTGAACGCACGCCGGCGGTTGCGGGTGCGGTGGCGGCTGAACGCACGCCGGCGGTTGCGGTGCGGTGGCGGCTGAAAGCACGCCGGCGGTTGCGGTGCGGTGGCGGCTGAACGCACGCCGGCGGTTGCGGGTGCGGTGGCGGCTGAACGCACGCCGGCGGTTGCGGGTCCGGTGGCGGCTGAACGCACGCCGGCGGTTGCGGGTGCGGTGGCGGCTGAACGCACGCCGGCGGTTGTGGTGGCGGCTGAACGCACGCCGGCGGTTGCGGTGCGGTGGCGGCTGAACGCACGCCGGCGGTTGCGCGTGCGGTGGCGGCTGAACGCACGCCGGCGGTTGCGGGTGCGGTGGCGGCTGAACGCACGCCGGCGGTTGCGGGTGCGGTGGCGGCTGAACGCACGCCGGCGGTTGCGGGTGCGGTGGCGGCTGAACGCACACCGGCGGTTGCGGGTGCGGTGGCGGCTGAACGCATGCCGGCGGTTGCGGGTGCGGTGGCGGCTGAACGCACGCCGGCGGTGGTCGGTGCTACTGGCAGGACTGTGCCCTCCCTTCTTACTGGACTGAAGGCTCTGGGCAGCAGATCACCTGAAGACCTGTTTGTTCCCTCTAGGGCACCAGGTTTCTCTGGAAGTTGAGCGCTTGGGTGGCCACCCAGGGGAGAGTCAAATGCCACCCAGTGGATTAGCAGGGCGCCCAAAGCCGTCAGTGTGTGTTTCTACTTGTGGTGCACACCTGTCCATGCCTTGGTGCATGGAACAAAATGTATTCCACACATAGATGGGGTAGATGAGAGCGCACATTGTGGGGCACCCGGCCTTGGCCACTGTGGGCAGACAGGACACGGGACTAGATGGTCCTTTGGGCTGACCCCGTCTGGCTGTTCTGATGTTCTGTGTGATGAGTGTGAGACTCCATCTCCATGGCTGGGGGGCTGACATCTTGCCCCAGTTCAGATCTCATGGTGGCTGGGGCTGTGATGGGAGCAGCGCCCAGGCTCGCGTTCCAGGCAGGAGATCCTCCCGCGACAGACCGAGGTCCCCACTGTCTGGCGTGGCCGTGTGGGGGTCGGTTGCCGTGGTGGTGGCTGCGGGGAGGCGCCGGGGCGGCTGCTCCGGCGGGTTGGCCACGTGCTGAGTTCCCTCTGTTCTCTTTCCATCCCAGACGACCGGTTTCCGGAGTACGGGAAGGTGGAGTTTGTGTTCTCGTACGGCCCTGAGAAGATCCAAGGTACAGCCGGCGGCCCCTCTGCAGCCCAAAGCCACAGCTCTCTGGGCCCCTTGCTCCCCTACCCATTCCTGCCTGCTTCAGCCCCTGCCCTTCTCTCGCTGCCCCTCCCCACGGCACTGGGCAGCTCCTCCTTGGCTGTATGTGTGGGCAGAGGGGCCCTGCTGCCAGTCACGCGGTGAGTCCTGCCACTTAGCCAGTTTTCAGTCCCTGGTATGTATCCCAGAGAATTTTATATTGTTCCAGGTTTTTAATCAGAATGTCACGGGGTCCCAAATCAGATGCCCTACAGCCATCTGTATATATTACAGCGTATATTTTTATTGTCCACATTTGTAATCTCATCAAATAAAGTCCTCAAGTTAGCTTGGCAGGATCTATTTCCCCTACACCCATGCTGATGTGCATTGGTTACGCTGCTGTCCTCTAGCTCCCACATCCGTCACCCCATTATCTTGCCAGGGATTGACGCCAGGCTGACAGGCCTATAATTACTGGCTCATCCCATTTACCCGTTTAAAAAATTGGCCCGCTATTAGCTTTCTGCCAGCCTCCTGGGACTTCCCCGGTGTTCCGAGAGTTGCTGAAAATCAACACTAGTGGGCCCAAGAGCTCCCAAGCCAGCTCTTTTCAAACTCTTGGTTGCCCGGTCTCTGGATCTGCTGATCTGAAAAGGCCGGCTGTAGTGGCACCTGGTTAACCTCTTCCAGAGATACTGATGGAATGGAAACACATTATCCTCACCGTGGGGAGGTGGGGCCCCTCTTGCAATCAGGGTTGTTTAGCCCCGGGCTCGTTCACCCAAAAGCAGGCCACTCAGTGCCACTGGAGGAGCCCCCCAACCTCCCTACATTTTGGGCCCCCCCTTATCCTTCCTTCATCCCCAGGGTGCCAGGTGTGTCCATCAGCCAGCTGGTGGTGGATGTCCCTGGAGGGTGCGGGGGGGCGGGTGTCAAACCCTTGACCTCGGGCTCTGGCTCTGGCTCTGGACCTCTCTGGGCATCTTTATGCAAGCCCGTTGGTCACTGCCTGTCCCCATACATGCCCCTGTGTCTGCCCCATTTGTGCCTTTCCGTCTGCCCTCAACACGCCCCTCTACCCGCCCTTCTACGCGCCAGCCCCAGGCGAATGAACGGCTGGACCTGCCTGGCATTGGCAGCGGGATGGACTAGATCCCGCGAGGAGTCCTTTCCCTCCCCAGATGCTGCGATTCCTCTCCTCTTCCTTTTGTCCTGCCTCCCTGTGCCCCTTCCACTTCCTGTGTCTTTCTAACAACCCCACGTCTCTCCCCGCTCCCCCAGCCCTGCCCGGCCTGCTCCCTTCCCTCCCCTGGCTGTTCCAGAACCGGGGGCCGTGTCCACCTCCTTCACTCCTCCGCCTCCCTCTGCCCCCCAGGGATGGAGCATCTGGAGAACGGCCCCAGCGTCTCGGTGGATTACAACACCTCCGACCCCCTCATCCGCTGGGACTCCTACGACAACTTCAACCTCCGCCGAGAGGACAGCGTGGAGGGCACGTGGGCTGGGCCCCACCAGCCCCGCAAGCCTCCGGACGCAGGTCACTGCTAGGATGTGTTATTGTTACCCCGACGGGCGGTGCCAGGCGCCGGGCAGCCAAGCCAGGAAGAAGGCCGGTCCTGCCCCGGAGAGCTCACGCTCTTGGGGGTCAGACAGGTGGACGAGACAGACAAACAGGGGTAGAGGGGAGCGATAGGTCTGCCGGTCTTCCAGCTCCCTGTGCGCGCTCAGCGCTCACCAGAGACGCCTGCCTAGAGAACGGGGATGCTCAAAAACCAGGGGTGGGCCCCAGCCACCTGCTGGGCTGTCGGCCCTGGCAGCTCCCGGGCGGCGGGCGTGGTGGCAGGGTTGTTTGGGGAGCACGGTCCAGGGGGAAGGGTCCCTCCCATCTCGGGAATGTCCTGCCCCCCTTTATACAGCGGTGGTCTCGCGTGAGCGCCCCCTGCAGGGCGCAGCTGAGGTGGGAGGGGGTCTTGCAGGGACGTCCAGACCTCAGGCTAACGCACAAGTGGGGTCACCAGGAATCTGTCTGGGCTACGGATGGAGACCCGATCGCCGTGGTGATGAAGCTATAAAACCCATGGCTCCTGGCTCGGGGCAGGCGCCTGGGCAGGGCAGCGCTGTGGGAAGCGGGCGCTGGGATGGGAGCAGCTCCCTGACTCCAGGGCCGTGGCTCCACGTAGGTGGGCGTTTGGAGAGGGCAGGCTGGCCTGGCCAAGCCTGAGTAGATGTTGCATTCCCTGGCAGAAGGCGCAGGCCGGCAGGGCTCCAGGTGCCATGTGCTCAGACGCTCATCTCCGGCAGCTCCGGCACACGAGGGGTGGAGGGAAACACAGCCCAGGTCTCTCCTTGCCGATCCCTGGCAGCCCGGCTGATGCTGCGGGCTGGATCGGGTTTTGTCTGCCGGGCGCTTGGGGGTCAGGGCCCATCCTGCGCTGTGAGGCGACGTTACAGGGCGTGAGCGGGCCGGGAGACAGGCAGGCAGCAAGCGGCGCAGCCTGGCCGAGGGCTGTCACCCACTTCCCTCCCACGCGCCTGCCCATCATCCCCTCCCGGGATTGGCACCTGCTTCCGTGGCCGGTAGGCAGCCCTGGCAGGGGAGGCAGAGGGAACTGAGAGAGAAAAGTTATTTATTAACCTTCCGTCCTACCCTGGCGCCTCCTTCTTGGGGGTCTCAGCGTGCTGTGTACCTCACTGCCATTTTCTAATGCCTGCGGTATCTTGTATTTGTATCACCACACACACATACGCACCTTTTACGGTTGGTCTCATTGACCCCATTTGACAGCAGGGGAAACTGAGGCACGGGGGGGGGGGCAGTATCTGGTCCAAAGACTCCCACCTGCTGCCCACCTGTGATCCAGGAGTGAAACCCACATTTTGCAGGAGGGTTGGCTTGGGGTCAGTCGTGAGTCTCATTTTCTGTTGCTCGTGCTACTGCAGACTTGGGCGAGTTGCGTGGCTAATCGGTGCCTCGGTTTCCCCGTCTGTAGAGCAGGGGTTATTATCGCCACCTGCCTGATGCGAGGGACGGGGAGTGGGCAGAGGCGTTGACCTTGGCAGCTGTGCAGCGTTGTAGATAGAGGCAGAGGATTCCCTCTTGGCTGGCTGCTCCTGCACTGTTCTCTCCAGATCATCCTGGGCCACCAGGGTTTGCATGCAGGGACCAGAGACTGGGTTGATTTTGGAGGCATATGGGGCTGGGTGGTTGCCTGACAGGCACCTTGTCCTTGCTTCCCCCTGCCCGGGGGCAGCAAACCCAGCCCTGTGTGCAGGGGGATCTGGGACCATCTCGGGCTGCCCTGAAGGTCGCTTGCTGCCAGCCTGCCTGATGGGAGATGAAAGGTTAAAGAACTGGGCTGGTTTAGTTTGGAAAAGAGCAGGCTGAGAGGGGACATGAGAGCGGTTTTCAAATACCTAAAAGGGTGTTACGAGGAGGAGGGAGAAAAATGGTTCTCCTTGGCCTCTGAGGACAGGACAAGAAGCAATGGGCGTAAACTGCAGCAAGGGAGGTTGAGGTTGGACATTAGGAAAAACTTCCTACCTGTCAGGGTGGTTAAACACTGGAATAAATTGCCTGGGGAGGTTGTGGAATCTCCATCCCTGGAGAGATTTCAGAGCAGGTTGGACAGACACCTGTCAGGGATGGGCTAGACAGTGCTGGGTCCTGCCGTGAGGGGACTGGACTTGATGGCCTCTCCCCTTCAGCCTGCCAGGAGATGTTTCACTGCTTGCTGGCTCCGCCCTGCTTCCGTCCGGCCGCCGCTTCGCCTGGGAGTGGAGAGCTGCCGACGGGCCGGCGAAGGCCAAGGGGTCCCTGACTGTGTGTGGGGAAGCGGTGGCTACGGGAGGCGCACGCCGGAGCGAGATCAGGGCCTGACATGCGGGCGGCCCCTGCGATTACAGGATCCCGCCCGAGAGAGGTCGGGAGGAGCCGAGCTCCTGGGGAGCCTGCCTGTGGCTGCGAAGCAGAGCGTCGTGCCCCATAGCGCCGCTTTCCTCCCTGCACGCGGCGCTCCTCCTTGTCCCTTGTAAGGCCAGCGGCGGCTCCCGTTCCTGGAGACTGGCCCTCGGGAGCCTGGCGCCCGTTGCAGGGAGTGCTCCCGAGCACGGCTGGCTTGGGAAATTCTCGGCGGGGCCGGCCTCCCGGTCCGTGGCTTCGCCGGGCCAGGGGAAGGTCCCGAGGGAGCATGCGTCTCGCTGCCGCCGTTTCCGTTCCTGGCTTGTGGAAAAGCCGTGGAGGAGTCGAGCCGGGCGTCGCGCCACAAGGGGCTGGCGAGTAATTTCTCCTCGCCGGCGTTCTCCTTTTCGCGGCCCGGGAGAGCCGAACGCTGCCGCGCCCTGTCCCCTTGGTTTGTCTTCCCTTCCTGCTTGGGCCAGGCAGATGTTCCAGGCCTCCGGCATCCCAGAGCCTCTCTGGGGCGTGCAGGGCAGGATCCCCCATTAGACTCGGGGAAAGCAGCACTGTTCACAGTGCCCGGCGGGCAGAGGCTTCCTCTCTTCTTAGCCGCCATCCCCTTGAGGCGAGGCCCTGGCACCGGCCTCCTTCGGCCTCTTCGGAAGAGCAAGCTGGGCTGCCGAAGCACCGGGAGGGTCGCTGGGAAAAATAACCGTGGCAGGTAGCAACAGGGGACACAGCGATGGAGTCACGGATTCCAGCCCCCTTGCTCAGCTGGTCTAACGTCCTGGGCATCACGGGGCATTAGCCCCTTCTCGGCCACTCGTCCTCGAGTCCCCAGACCCGCGGGAAACCCAGCTGTTGTGCGCCGCAGGCAGAGGGCAGGAGGGACCAGGCAGCCAGGTAGGAGATTGATTTGCCCGGCTGGGCAGCAGCAGGCGGAGTCTCGGGGAAGCACCCTGGTGAACCGCACCACGGGACCCGAGCTGCCTCGGCTTCGGGTCTGGAGTGGTGCACGGGCCCGTCTCTGATCTGTACGGAGCCGGCAGACTCCTGGCCACAGTCCGTCCCTCCACCTCTCCCAGCAGGCAGGCCTCTGTCGCTCCGCCCTACTCTGGGGCGGTCAGTGCCGCTGTAGCAAGGGGGTCTCCCCATCTGAATGAATTCCGCCAGGCGATCGGCTGCCAGCGCCGGCCTCTCCACCCGGCGCGGTGCATGCTGCAGGGGCGGGTAGCATGCCGATCCCGCCTCGGCCGAGCTGAGCTCGGGGCAAGTTGGCGCCAGTGGAAGGTCTTAGCCGGATGCTCTGGGCAGGACTTGAAGCAGCTGGACAGGCAGCGCAGCCGTGGGGATCAAAGAACGGTGGCGGGGGAGCGCGTGGAACGCGGACCCGGACGGATGGAGGGGCGGAGATGGAAGGGCTCGACCAATCAGCAACAAGGAGGGAGAATTGTGGGTAGAGTGGTGGAGTTCCACCACGCTGGCCTGTTCATAGCGCTCGGGCCTGCTCTCTCGATGCCTGGGAGGTTGTGGAATCGCCATTACCCAGCATGCAGTGGTGGGGAAACTGAGGCACGGGGCAGCACGATGACTGGGAGTAGCCCCCGCGAGGCCTACATTTTCTCTGACTGCTAGATTAATATCCTCCCTCCAGGGTTAAAAAACAGCAGTGGCTCAGAAAGAGCCTGGGGCCAGCTGCTTTCTGTTTTGAAGGACGGCTGTTGATATCTCAGCAAAAGATTTCGCTCTGTATTTACTTCGTTTAAACAGTGTGTACGGGGCAGGAAACCCCTGCCCGAGGGCGGCCTGAGCGGGGCAGCACGAGCGGAAGCGACAGTCCGAGTCACACAGCCGAATGGCAAATCTTTTGAGGGGAGCGGGAGAGGTGTTTACAATCCCCGGGCCTCACCAGAACATCGGCGCAGGCACCCCCACTTCAAGCGGCCGAGGGACGGAAGCCCGAGCTCCCAGCCTCAGCCCCCAGGGCATGTTTGGCAAGAGCTGGGTGTTCTCTTAGGGCCCTGGACACCTCACTGCGCCGGGCACGTTGTGATTTGCCCTGCTGGCTTGCCTGGGTCCGTTTCCACGCTCTCCGCTGGCACCGAGGACCCTGCTCCTGTGTGCAGGTGAGCCGGCAGGCTTTCCCCTGGAGCCCTCCCACTCTCCTTTGCCCTCACTGCTGAAGAACCCAGCGTCTCCAGCACCCAAGGTGGCCAGAGAGACATTCATGCCAGGGCATTGCCTGAAACGCCCCCCCTCCTGCTGACATCGGGCCATCCCACGCCCCCGGGCCTTCCAAGAGGGATTGATGGCTCAAGGCAGGAGCCAGCCTGCTCCCTCCTGGCTCCGTTCTCTGCCAGCGGACGGCCAGGTTGTGCCGCAGAAATGTGTGCGCAGGACTTTCCTTCCCCAAGGAGTCACGTAGCTCTGTGTTCAGATTGCTCTACTCTTTCTTTCTTGCTTTCTTTCTTTCCGAGCATGTCTGTGTCGAGTTACCTGTTGTCACGTTGCGAGCACACCTCATCTTGAGGCAGTGCGTCCCAATGGCCACAGTCTACAACACAGCCCAGTGGTTCAGGGCAGGACTGCCTAATGGCTAGAGTCAGTAACACAGCCCTGGGGGTTCAGGGCAGGATTGCCCAATGGGTAGGGACAAGGATTTGGGGCAGCAGCCCCAGTGGGCGGGTGGGGGGGGAGGGAGAAAGAGTCCAGGCCCGCCGTACTCCACCGGACCCTAACCAAGGGCTTTATCAGTGGGGGAGCGATCCCCACTCGCTCAGCGGGGGAATCCCACCGCAACACGCTGAGCTCACTCAGGTCGGGGATACCCCTCGCATCACTTCCTACCAGTTCTGGCCTTGGGGTGATCCCCGTAGTTTTAGAGTCATCAGGCTCTGCAGCACCAGCCTTCTGCAGTTCTGCCAGGTCTGGAGGTTCGATGCTGTCTCCTGGGTCTCCTCCACCTCTGGAGCTCCTCTAGAAGGTCTTTCCTCTCCAGCATCCAGCCCAGACTGAGCTGAGCTGCTCCCTTTTGTACTGCTCCAGCCCTCAGAACGTGCCCAGTGCGGCTGGGGGGGCGGGACTTCCTCCCTCCACAGGGCATGAAGCCCTCCTGGCCCAGTGCAGGGTCCACCCACCCTGTCTCACCTGTCTGTCTTTTCAATACTCTGGTGCCCCGAGGTTTGTAGCATTGCTCTCTGGTAACGCAGGGAGAGGCTGCTGGGGCGGGTGGAGGGTGGGTCGCGGTGGCTCCTTTTTCAGCATGTTTGTGGCTTGGAGGGACCCCGGTTGGCCAGCCAGGAGAGGAGAGGTGCCCTGGCAGAGGGCAGGAGCCCCCAATCCCATGTGACTTCCAGTGGAAAAAGAGGAGAGAACAACCAAGCCTCTGATGTGCTGCTTAGCCAGAGCCCAGTCGAGAGAGGACAAGCCAGGGCGACCGGGAGGGGGCGGCGGGCATCCTAGGGCGAGTGCGGGGGGAAGGGACCTTGTTTAGCCTTGTTCTGGCCTTATTTGGTCCGAGAGCTGCATGCAGCATTTTTGGCACTGCAAGAATGAGTGTGCATTGGTCGGGGACCAGGCAGGGAGGGAGGGGTCAGGTAGCTGGTAGCTTCCCCAGGGTGAGAGAGCCCTCCGTGCAGCGGGCCGGGGGAGGGCCAGGTTGACATGTGAGTGGGTGGGTCGGCTCCGCGTCGCCCCTCTGCCCGAGGCAGCGGCCGTGTAGGCGGGCAGCTAGCTCCGTGGCGGCGAGCGGAGGAGGCCGGGGGAGCACACAGATTATCAGGCCGTTGTTCATGAGGGTGCCCTCCGGAGGGGTGCAGGCGACCCCTGCAGTGTGTGGCACTCCCAAGGGGCTGGTGGCGATGTTGGGCAGTGGCCGGCGAAGGAGGAGGAGGGCCGGGACTCGGCGGTGAGGCTGGTGTCCCCAGGCCTGTTGATCTGCGGTTCGCCGTGGCGGGGGTGTTTTAGTGCTGGAAGAACAGGGGGGTTAGCTGTGCTGTGGAGATCCGGGGGGGAGGAGTTCGGGGGGCCCCAGAGAGTCTGCGTCAGGGTTGGGAAGGGAGCCCACTTTTTGCTGAAGAAGGTTTTCTCCAAAGAAGGGGTGTCTGGCCATGTGCCTTCTAATCATTTTCAGCCACACGTGGAATGTTTCTCGGCCATGTGCGGAATAATTTTATGTGCACCAAGGCACGTGTGGATGTGCACCACCCGGATAAAAAAATCCTAGCTGTGCATGCTCTGCTAATCCGCTGGGTGGGATTGGAATCTCTCCTGAGTGGCGTCTGGCCGGAGGTGTTTCTCCGGGGAATGTGCCCCATGGGAGGCCAGGCCACACTATATCTTGTGCACGGGGATGGCTGCAGGGCCACCCCTTAGTTCAGGCCCACAGCTGTGTGCACGAGGGGTCCCGGCTCCGGGGGAAACTCTTCTAGCCCTAACCTCCGTGACTGCCACGGTGCGCTGCACTCTGGGATCAAACCTGGTGTGCTCCTTACAAGCCTGGAAATAGCTGGAAAATTCCAAGTCGTCAAGTCATTCTGGGTCCTCTGGGTTAGACGTGGGCAGATCATCTGCAACCCGTAATTTATTAACTGGATCAATTTAGCTTCTTTCTGTGCCCGACGGTCCATTAGCAGACCCCGAGGGCCTCCAGCGTGTATGTGGTTTTCAGTGAGTTGCCAGTTTTGTTGGCCCAGGCTTGCTGCGTTCTTTGCGAATCTTGGCTCTGGGAGTTGTGCGGCTTAGCTGTGATTGGGCGGCGGGTGGCTCTGTCTGCTGGCTGCCTTCACCTTGAAAGTCCTTCGGGGCAACTGTGCTGCATAGGTGGCTTTGAAATCTGCCTTCTGCGAACATCCCGCCCTGGCAAAACGTCCCCGGAGAGCGCACGCCCCTGCCCCGAACATGGCATGCACTGAAAAATTCCAGTGCGTGGCCGCGGAGAGTGGTTGTGAGCGTCACCAAAGGCATGTTAGACAGACAAGAACGGCCACTCCTGGACAGAACAGGCATCTGCCTGGGCGCCTGTCTTAGCTACGGCTGTAGGAGCAGAAAGCGGCGGGCCTGGGAGAGATCTCAGCTCACCCAGTCTAGCCGCTGGTCTGAGACAGGACCGAGGAGCACAAGAACGGCCAGACGGGGTCAGACCAAAGGTCCATCCAGCCCAGTGTCCTATCTGCCCACAGTGGCCTATGCCAGGGGCCCCAGAGGGAGTGAACAGAACAGGTCATCCTCACATGATCCCTCTCCTGTCACCCACCTCCGGAGAAACAGAGTCTAGGGACACCATCCCTGCCCATCCTGGCTAATAGCCATGGATGGACCTACCCTCCATGAATCTAGCTAGATCTTTTTAGAACCCTGTTCAAGTCCTGGCCTTCACTGCATCCTCTGGCGAGGAGTTCCACAGGTTGACTGTGCGCTGAGTGAAGAGAAACTTCCTTTGGTTTGTTTTAAACCCTAAACCAGACCGGGTTTGTGCGGCCTGGTCCTATCCACCTGCAGGGCTCGCGATTCCACAGCCTCCCTGGGAAGCCAACTCAGCGCTGCAGTACCCGGAGAGTTAGAAAGCGTTCCCTAGTATCTCACCTCACTCTCCCTTGTGACGTGACACCCATTCTGCCTTTGGTGGACGAGGATCACCGCCGATCGTCGTTCTCTGTACCAGCCCTTGGCAGACGAGAAGACGGTTACCATGCCCCCTCTCCATCTCCTTTTCCCCAAGCCTCAGCACGGCCAGGGTTTTAAACCTCCCCTCCTGGCTCAGGGTTTTGAAACCTGGCATCATTTTGGTTGCTCTGCTCTGGACTGTCTCCCGTTTGTTCCCATCTGCCCTAGAGCCCCGCGCCCGGAGGGGGACACAGCCCTGCCCCCGTGCTCGGCACGCCCCACTCCTGCTAGAGCGCCCCACGACGAGAGGAGCCTTTCTCGCAGCAGCATCCTGCTCTAGCGTCCGAGTCAAGCCCCGGAGCCTGTCCAGCAGTGCCACTGCCAAGCCGGCCGTTGTGTCGCTGAGAGTTTGCGGGTTCCTTCCCACGTGCGGCACGTGTCTTCACGGATGTTTGCATTCTTCGGCGCGGTGGCCGCTCACGATCTTTCACATGTTGGATGGTCACAACACTGCCCCCGGGGGGGCAGGGCAGAGCTGTTACAGCAACAAGGGATTTCTGCGTGGAGGTACTGCCTCCCCTCCCAGCCCCACCCTTCCCAATCTAGTTACCCTCTCAACAACTCCGGGAGAACACCTCGCTGCTGCTTGCCAGCATGGGGGCAGGCAGGGGGGCGCACAGTGCCATGCGGCTTTCCCGTCCCGAAGCGGAGCTCCGTCTGCTGCTGCACGCAGCTCCTTGCACGCCCCCGGCCAGCGGCTGAGTCGAGCCACGGGGCCAGGGAACCAGGCTGGGAGCTGCAGCAGTTGTCCCCGGAGACGCTGTCGTGTTGGCTGGGATCCCGCCTCCCTCGCTTCCACATTCCTGCCGGGTGGCCGCACAAACAAAGGAGCCCTCGTGTAGCGAAAGCACAGGCTGAGCACATCCCCCGGGGTGGGAGAGCGCTCGCCCGGGCCCCCTTGGCCTGCGGAGGCTCGGCTGGTGCAGAGAGTTCAGGCTGGCGAGGCCCGGGAGCTGTGCCGGGGTGCCCGTCCCCAGTGGAGCAGAGGGAGCGCCAGGCACACTGAAGAGCAACTGGCCAAGCAAGCCCAGTGCGGGGAGGAGGCCACTCCTCTCCAGTACTGTCACTTGTGCCCCTTCTCGGGTGCTGCGGCCCAGCTGGTGCCACTTCTGCATCTGAAACCTGTGTGCTGCCTCTCGGGGGAGTTGTGAGCCCCTTGGGGTAGGGCCCCGCCTGCTCGGATTTCAAAAACCCAGTTACAAAGGAGACAGCTGGACAGGAATTCATTTGCAGATTCGACACTATCAGCTTGGGGCTGACTAAGAATCTCAACTTCAAGGCACTACAAAGGCAATTTCCCCTCTCTGATTATTCACATCTCCACACCAAATGCTGTGAACGAGCCACCTCCCCAACCCCCGCCCCCCCCCCCGACTTGATTAGCCTCATTAACACGGTATATATGTGTGACATAGTGGGGGTACCTTGCTGGTTGCTATGCTGGGCAGCAGGGTGTCAGTGACCTCCACTGGCTGCTGTCTGCAGCACCGCCCAGCAGGGCAGGGGATGAGTCATTATGCAAGGGGGCTTCGAAACTCGTCAGACAGGTATCTCCCATGGAGCGGAACAATGGGAAGGAGTGGGGTGGAGCCCTGGAGGGGAGGAAGAGTTAGTTTCTGTCTGGGATCATGGAGGAGACAGCCTAGGGCCCAGAGGGGCTGGAATTTAGGGGCCCAGCATCCCCCATCGCAAGGGGGAGCTGAGGCATCCTAGGCCCGGTTCCTGTAACCAGATGACATCTGTGCTGTGCTGTATCCTGGAGAAGCAATAAACTCCCTCTATTCTACTGGCTGGTGGAGTCTGTCTGTGCCATTACGGGGGTGCAGGAGTCGGGGGACCCCGACGTGCCGCCACAATATGTAACTCACTTCGTCAGATGAGTTGGAGTGGAGCAGGGATGTGTGTATATATATATATATATATATATATATATACACACACACGTATATATACACACACCCCTGTCTCTCTAAGCTCCAGTCCAGCTCACCTGACAAAGTGGGCTTTACCCACGAAAGCTTATACCCTAATCGGTCTGTTAGTCTCTAAGGTGCCACAGGATTCCTTCTTGTTTTTTCCCTCAACCCTGGTAGCCTCCAAGGCCTGACGGAAGTGTTGCAAAGGTCTAGCCCGGCCCCTTGTGTCGCATGGGTTGGAGAACGTCCCCCCTGTAATTCCTAGAGCAGAGCTGTAGGGGAACCATCCAGTCCCGACTGCAAACCTCTCGGGGATGGAGAATCCACGGGCAGCCTGTGAAAAGTTGTTCCCAGGGTTAATGACCCTGACTTTCACATGGGCGCCATGTTCCCTGCCTGCGCTTGTCTAGCTCCAGCGTCCTGTCCAAGCCTTTTCTGCGAGAGCCCAGAGACCAGTAAGGAACGTTTATTTCCCATGTTGGCGCTTACGGGCTGTGACCAAGCCGCCCCTTCACCATCTCTTGGCTAAGCTCCAGGACTCGCTGTCAGGCAGGGCGTCTAACCCTTCCATCGTTCTGGGGGTTCGTCTCTGACCCCTCCTCAGGTTTTCGCTGTCCTTCTCCAAGTGTGGGCACCGGAACGGGACAGAGCCCCTCCAGCAGCGGTCGCACAGGGACAAATACAGAGATCTCCCCGGTTCCGAGATCGGTTCTGGGCTCTCCCTGACTCTCACCAAGCGCAGAGCAGACGCTGCCTGTTACCCTGGAGAGGAGAGCTGGGCTCCAGGAGCTCTCTGGCCGCCCCCTTGCTGCCCCAGACCTGGCCAATGAGATAGCCGGGAGCCGCTGGGAACCCCAGCGAGGGAGAGCCAGTGGCTTCCTGGCCCAGTGGGGTTGCCAGGGGCAGATCATAAGAACGGCCGTACTGGGTCAGACCAAAGGTCCATCTAGCCCAGTAGCCTGTCTGCCAACAGTGGCCAGCGCCAGGTGCCCCAGAGGGGGTGGACCGAAGACAATGATCAAGCGATTTGTCTCCTGCCATCCCTCTCCAGCCTTTGACAAACAGAGGCCAGGGACACCATTCCTATCCCCTGGCTAATAGCCTTTAATGGACCTAACCTCCATGAAATTATCTAGCTTCTCTTTAAACTCTGTTATAGTCCTAGCCTTCACAGCCTCCTCTGGCAAGGAGTTCCACAGGTTAACTATGCGCTGTGTGAAGAAATTTCTTTTATTAGTTTTAAACCTGCTACCCATTAACTTCATTTGGTGTCCTCTAGTTCTTCTATTATGGGAACTAATAAATAACTTTTCTTTATCGGCCCTCTCCACACCACTCATGATTTTATAGACCTCTATCCTATCCCCCCTCAGTCTCCTCTTTTCTAAACTGAAAAGTCCCAGTTGCTTTAACCTCTCCTCATATGGGACCCGTTCCAAACCCCTAACCATTTTAGTTGCCCTTTTCTGAACCCTTTCCAAGGCCAAAATATCTTTTTTGAGGTGAGGAGACCACATCTGTACACAGTATTCAAGATGTGGGTGTACCATAGTTTTATACAGGGGCAGTAAGATATTCTGGGTCTTATTTTCTTTCCCTTTCTTAATAATTCCTAGCATCCTGTTTGCCTTTTTGACCGCCGCTGCACACTGTGTGGACGTTTTCAGAGAACTGTCCACGATAACTCCAAGATCTCTTTCCTGATTTGTCGTAGCCAAATTAGCCCCCATCATACTGTACGTATAGTCGGGGTTATTTTTCCCGATGTGCATTACTTTACACTTATCCACATTAAATTTCATTTGCCATTTTGTTGCCCAATCACTCAGTTTGGTGAGATCTTCTTGGAGTCCCTCACAGTCTGCTTCTGTCTTGACTATCCTAAACAGTTTGGTATCGTCCGCAAACTTTACCACCTCACTGCTTACCCCTTTCTCCAGATCATTTATGAATAAGTTGAACAGGATTGGTCCTAGGACCGACCCTTGGGGGACACCACTAGTTACCCCTCTCCATTCTGACAATTTACCATTTATTCCTACCCTTTGTTTCCTGTCTTTTAACCAGTTCTCAGTCCAAGAAAGGACCTTCCCTCTTATCCCATGGCCATGTAATTTACACAAGAGCCTTTGGTGAGGGACCTTGTCAAAGGCTTTCTGAAAATCTAAGTATACTATATCTACTGGATCCCCCTTGTCCGCATGTTTGTTAACCCCTTCAAAGAACTCTAAGGGTATGTCTACACTACCACCCTAGTTCGAACTAGGGTGGCTAATGTAGGCATTCGAAGTTGCAAATGAAGCCCGGGATTTAAATATCCCGGGCTTCATTTGCATCTTGCCAGGCGGGCGCCATTTTTAAATGCCCTTAGTTCGAACTCCGTGCCCGCGGCTACACGCGGCACGGAGTAGGTAGTTCGAATTAGGTTCTCTACTTCGAACTACCGTTACACCTCGTTCCACTGCACTGCCCATCTTCGCTCTGCGAGGCTGGATTAGCCAAGTAGCAGAGAGCGGTTCTCCACAGTCCCGCCGTGGGCCTTCAGGTGCGTTTGCTCCTCAGCACGCCCAGCAGCTGCAGGCTGGCACCTTGCCCCCCGAGGCACCAGGGAGCCGGGGGCGGGCACAAAGGGCGTTGCCGTCATCCACGGCCTCTCACTGGCGCTGGGCAGGGGTCGGGCCCGTGTGAACCAGCCGGAGAGCAAGGCCCAAAGGCGTTAGCGCACCGTGTCACTGGCTCCTTATTGCCGACTGCCCCAGCCGAGTGCCAGCGTGGGGCTCAGATGTTGCCACGCTGCCTGCTTTGCCCTACTCCGGAGTGGGTCTCTCCTTTTGCTTGTGGGGTAGAGCTCCCGGCTCCAACCCTGGGATACTGCAGCCTGAAATCCGTCCCTGGGGCGGACTGACTACGCCCGGGCTGGGTGGTTTGGGGAGACAGGCGGGCAGGGGGGGAGAAGGAAGCCCAGGGCCATGTGCACTGCGGGAGATGGATTAGGGGGAAAACGGGTTTACTGGGAGGGGCACAATACACGTGGCATGTGGCGGTGACGAGCAGGGATGTTAGCACCACGGGCTAACCGGCACTAAGTAGGTGCCAAGAGGGGGGACGCAGGGACTGGCCGGATCCTGGAGTGAATCGGCATCGCTCCCTTGAAAGTTAACGGGACAGTGCTGTGCGCACCAGTGCGGGGGTGGGTCCAACTTCGTGAGCTCCGCTGCTTCACGCCGGCTGCATCCCTGGCCCCGGCGTCTCCCTGGGCGTGGAGAGAGGAGAAACCTCAGAACCAGTGCTCTAGAAATGTCCTTTTGCGGATGCGACCTCTTCTGTCGGGGCCCTGTGGCTCGAGCGCTCTGGGTGCGGGAGAGGCTGGTGAGGGTCCCCGTTGTGGTGTCTGCGTTGGTTACACCAAGTCAGCTTGCATGGAGAAGTGTCCGTGTTTCTCCGGCTGAGCCTGTCTGGTTCCAGCCCAGAGCATGGAGCCTGCCCCAGATCATTGACTCATAGAACGGGCAGGGACCTCGTGAGGTCATTAAGTCCAGCCCCCTGCCCTTGAGGCAGGACCAGGAACCCTCTAGACCAGGGCTACTCAACACGCGACCCGCGGGTGGGACCCTTTGAACGTGGGCTCCACTGGGAACTCTCTCCACAACGGCGAGGTGTCTTCCGGGCGGGGTGAGCATTGACAGACGCAAGCGGACGGGCTGGCTGGAACAGGCATTTCTAGCCCCCCGGGAGGAGGTGCTGGGAGTGTCGGGGCATTGTGGGAAGTGCCGACCACTTAGCCTTGTGGGCAGAGCCTGAGTGGTGCTGACTGGCTCACACTGGCCACGTTTGGGTCCGGCGCATCGTAAGGCTTAATCTTTGTATTCATGCCCGTCAGTGTGAAAGAAGCTATTTGCATATGTATTTGCATGTATATGCAATCACACTTAAGTTGCAGCCCTCCGCAAGTGCTGTGAGTATCATTGTGGCCCCCGGGGCTTCCAAAGTTGAGTAGCCCTGGCCTAGACCATCCCTGGGAGGTGTCTGTCTAACCTGCTCTTAAACATCTCTGGACACATCTATACTTAGGTGCTGGAGATTGATCTTCTCGTGTTTGATTTAGTGGGTCTAGTTAAGACCCACTAAATCGAACACAGAGGGCGCCTCCGCTTGGCACCAGTACTCCCACTGTGACGATGGTGCTAAACTCGGCTTAAGGTATGTCGACACTAGCCATGTTATTTAGGTAGCTGGAGTTGCACACCTTAAGCCGACCTTATGGGTCTAGTGTAGAGCTGGCCACCAGTGATGGAGATTCCACAACCTCCCTGGGCAATTTATTCCAGTGTTTAACCACCATGACAGGCGGGAAGTTTTTCCTAATGTCCAACCTAAACCTCCCTTGCTGCAGTTTAAGCCCATTGCTTCTTGTCCTGTCCTCAGAGGTTAAGGAGAATAATTTCTCTCCCTCCTTCCTTTATTCCTCTGACAATATTTCATGGAAATTGTTTTGTTTTGCAACAATTTTTTTTCAATGTAAGAAAAAATTACTCTTCCTATATAAGAAAAAGTCCATTTTTCACTGAAAAAAGCTTTGAACAAGGACATATACTAAGAGTAGATCTAAATATGACTAGCTCGGCTACATGAGAACTAGAGGGAGAGCTATCTATCTATCTATCTGTCTGTACCCATACACCCCATCTATCTATCTATCTATACCCATACACCCCATCTATCTATCTATCTATACCCATACATCCTATCTGTCTATCTATCTATCTATACCCATACACCCCATCTATCTATCTATCTATACCCATACACCCTATCTGTCTATCTATCTATCTATAGCCATACACCCCATCTATCTATCTATCTATACCCATACACCCTATCTGTCTATCTATCTATCTATAGCCATACACCCCATCTATCTATCTATCTATACCCATACATCCTATCTGTCTATCTATCTATCTATAGCCATACACCCCATCTATCTATCTATCTATACCCATACACCCTATCTGTCTATCTATACCCATACACCCCATCTATCTATCTATCTACCTATCTGTCTATCTATCTATCGATAGCCATACACCCCATCTATCTATCTATCTACCTATCTGTCTATCTATCTATCTATAGCCATACACCCCATCTATCTATCTATCTACCTATCTGTCTATCTATCTATCTGTCCCCCTCTTCACCCTCATATCTGAACGCTCACAAGTCCAGGTCATGTCTAATGTGCCTTTCAGATTTTGCCTGCTCTGTGGTCTGTGCTTCTCTGCAGATAAATGCGGGTTAATCAGGCTGGCCTGCTGAACGGAGCTGCTGTACGAGATGTGTTTCAGGGTGGTCTGTGAGGCAGCACATTACCCTGTGATTCCAGGCTTTGCCGTAGCCTCCTAAATAGCCTTTGCCTGGGAGGGATGGGCAGAGTCGCTCTTTCTGTGGCTTTCTCAGACATGCTATCAAACTGAGTTACTGGCGGGTCCGGAACCGTCTTGGCTGAGCCAGGCTGGAGTGACTGAGCAGGGGAAATTCAGCAAGGGAAAAGCGCCACTTGCCAGCAACCCGCAACTGTCTGTGAGATGGGTCTGTCTGTGTTTCTGAAAGAACCCCCCTCCGCTTCTGTCGCGCTGCAATAGCCTCCTGAAGAAAGTGCTGGGTGGGTCATTGCCTGGAGACATGAAATTAAATCGTTAGGATCTCTGGGGACTGTAGTGCAGGGTATACACTGTGGTTGGGGGGTGTGTGTGTGTGTGTCAGTGTGTGTGTGTCTCTGGAGACTGTAGTGCAGGGTATACACTGTGGTTGGGGTGTGTGTGTGTGTGTGTCTGTGTGTGTGTGTCTCTGGAAACTGTAGTACAGGGTATACACTGTGGTTGGGGTGTGTGTGTGTGTGTCAGTGTGTGTGTGTCTCTGGAGACTGTAGTGCAGGGTATACACTGTGGTTGAGGTGTGTGTGTGTAATGTAGTGCTGGGTATATACTGTGGGGAAGGTGCTGGATGGAAACGTGTGTTGTGTGTGTATCTATAATCACTTCCTGGCTTTGCCACAGACTTTGTAGCCCTGGGCCAGTCACTTTGTCGTGCCGTGCCTCAGTTTCCCCCTCTGTCAAATTGGGGGACATTCTCTTTCCTTCCTCCGACCCTTTTTCTGCCTTATCTCTCTGGGGCAGGCTCTGTCTCTGGCTATGGGTCAGTGCAGTGCCTCCCCCCATGGGGCTGGGATCTGAGTCGGGCCTGGCTGATCCCATGGTACAGATTCAGAACGGCTTGCTACCCACGCGAGAGCCTCGCCGGGGCCTGGCTCCTGCCTGCCTGTGCTGTCTCTGAAGTGCCAGGGTGAGCTGAGGCTGGTGGAAGGCGGAAGAGCAGGGTCTCCGGAAGGAGATGGTCACCCACGGTGGGCGGATGGGTGAGAATGGGTTAGTGTGTTGGGAGATAAGGAAGACAGACCCTCACCGTCCACCGTCAGTGTTCTCCCCCTTCCTGTGGCCTTTCTGCCGGCCAGTGTGGGCTAGTGGCTAGGGCCCCATTCATGCAACACTTGGGACCTTCCTCCTGGAGCCTCCGAGAGCAGAAATGGTCCCTCCGGCCTCCTGGCCTGACCGTGGACACCACAAGCCGCCTCTGTTCTCACGGCTGCTCAGCAAGGGCAGGGGGGCTGCCGTTAGCCACCGCAGAGGTCATTGGCCCATTTCTGCCCTGGCCTTGGTAGGGCTGCGTGGGCCAAACCCGAGGTGCCCAGAGACGAACAGTGTTCAGCTCCCTGTGCACCTCTGGGGGGGGGGTAGGGAGGGAACCCAGGAGTCCTGACTCCCTGCCCCCCCCCCAGTTGCTACTCCTTAGTTTACGCTGCTCATAGATGCCAACTTGGGGCACCCATGGGAAAAAAACCAGTGGGGGCTGGGCACCCACCAGCCCCAACTGTTTGGGAGCTCGGGGCGGGGGCTGGAAGGTAAGGGTCGGGTGGGGGCCTTGGGAAAAGGGTTGGACGGGGGTGGGAAGAGGCGTAGCGAGGGCGGGGCTTTGGGGGAGAGGGGGGCGGGGCCTGGGGGCAGAGGGGGGCGGGGCCTGGAGATGGAGCCCTGCCCCCGGGTGAAACTAGAAGTTGGCGTCCGTGCCGCGGCTCCACTCCGGGAGAAGCCTGGAGGGCCCTGGCTTCCTGGCCCCTGCGCTAACAGCCCGGCGGGTGGCCTCCCGAAACCCCTTTCCCTGCTGTGTCCGTCCCAGTTCTGCAGCACCCCGGGGGCCCCGGGTCTCGTGGGGGAGCCAGGGGGAGTCTGCGTGTGCAAGGCCGGTTTGGGCCCGGGACAGTGCGTGCACCGCAGCTCAGCATGGTCGGGGGGGATGAAATCACTCCCCCAGTGTGGGATGGGTCCCTGCCATGTCGGGGCAGCCTCCCCACAGCGATGGTTCTCTCCATTCCTGCCCTACACCTCCCCCCTGCCCCAGTCCCCCCATCTTCCTTTCCCCCTCCGGCTGCTCTTGGTGAGGGGGGCTGTGACTGTCTCCGGTAACAGGGCGCCTGGGGCTGGCGATGGGGGAGCGAGGGCCTCTGGCCAGCGTCCAGCTCCGACATCTGCAGGAGACTGGCTAATTCCCCACCTGAATCATGGCTTTGGCAGGGGGAATGGCCCCCCTGGCCTGCTGGCCCCGGGCTGTTTCCAGCAGGCGGGAGCGGCGGTGGGTGGGTCAGCCGCGGCCTTTCAAACATTCTGCACATGCCGCAGCCCCCCCCATGCCTCCCCGGCCAGCTGGTTGGGCGCCTGCCCCCGGCCCCGGCACACCCGCCGTGCTCGGGCCTGCTCCCCCGGCCGGATCTCGGCACCTTCCTCAGCGCGGTGGGACTGGGCCGGCCGGAGCCGGGCCCCGCACGCTGGGTCTCGACAGTGTGGGCGAGCGCCCTGCCCCGTTGCGAGACCCATCCCTTCCGCTTGAGCGCAGTGAGCCGAAGCCCCTCGCCTAGCCGCGCTCCTGGGGCCGAGGCCGGGCAATGGGAGCAGCGGGGTGGGGGAGGGCGGAAGACGGGGGTGGAGGCTGCGATGCAGAGTCCCCCAGCCCAGGCTGCCCCCGACGTTGTGGCCGACGTGCCAGGGCGATAGGGCAGAAAGCCCCTCACGGGGCCGCTGCGGGCCTGGCGTGGGTTTGTTGCGCTGTGGAATGGGCGGGGATCAGGGGTTATGGAGCAGAGAGGAAAGCTGGGGTGGGAGAGGTGATTTGGGGAGGGGGGGCGGGTTGGGGAGGGGCGCAGAGGGCAGCTTGTGTTTGAGGGGAGGTTTGGGGGGGACCGAGCTGGCTTGAGGGGGGAAATCTGGAGGACTAAGAACATAAGAACGGCCATACTGGGTCAGACCAAAGGTCCATCTAGCCCAGTAGCCTGTCTGCCGACAGTGGCCAGCGCCAGGTGCCCCAGAGGGGGTGGACCGAAGACAACGATCAAGCAGTTTGTCTCGTGCCATCCTTCTCCAGCCTCTGACAAACAGAGGCCACGGACACCATTTCTACCCCCTGGCTAATAGCCTTTTATGGACCTAACCTCCATGAAATTATCTAGCTTCTCTTTAAACTCTATTGTAGTCCTAGCCTTCACAGCCTCCTCTGGCAAGGAGTTCCACAGGTTGACTATGCGCTGTGTGACTAGCCCGTTCCCTGGATTGCGACGCTGGAGGGGAGAGGTTAGGTACCCTTTGGGGAGCATGTACATGGGGCTAGGCCTGGGGGTGTGAAGACAGAGGAGTGCAGGGTACTTCGGGGGGGCGGGGATTAGTCTCCCCGGTGCTGTCGGGAGGAACAGCAGACGCAGCGATTCTGTCGGCACCGCCGGGGCCTTGCAGCGCGGGGACACGTGCTTGCGTGGCTATTTATTGTGCTCAGCAAGAGCAGGGAACAGTCCGTAGCAGGTGTCTGGGACCCCGTTGTATGTCCTCGTGCCGCCGGCTCGTGCCGCCGCATCTTCCCCCGCTAGCCGCTTGACCTCACACCGTCCAAGCCGGCTCCGGGCCGGGTGTGTGTGGCAGGCACCGCTCTGATTGCAGCGTAGAGAGCCCCCTCTGAAATCCCCCTCCCCGCCACTGACGTGCCCCCCAGTCACCCGCCAGGAGAGCTGGGCTGAGCCTCCTACAGAAACTCCGACCCCGGCCGCTCCCTGCCTGTGTGTTCCTGGGTCTAGCCAGGGAAATGCTGAAGAACTGGGACAGAGTCCGTTTTCCTGAGCCTCCCACGAGGTTCAGCTAGATCAGGGCACTGGGGGGGCAGCATTGTCTAGTGGCTGCAGCGTGGGACTGGGAGGCAGAAGAACAAATGTGCGTGACTAGGAGTGAGATGCTTTCCTGCCCGGTGCCTCAGTTTCCCCACGTGTTAACTGGGGCCGCCATTCTGACCTGTGCCCGGGGTGGCGCTGGGACACACTGCAGGAATGTTTGCCGAGCACTCTGGGTGCCGTGGGAAGAGCAAGGGTTAGAATCATCCCCACGCCCGGGTATTTTTCGTAACAGAAACACTGAATCTTGGCCCTGATGTGGAGTGGCCGGGCGTAGAGCCCTGGGTGCCGGACACGTCTCTGGGGCAGGCCCCTCATGCACTCTGCCAGCCCGGCACAGGGTCCCCGCTGGCTCTCTCCGTGGGCAGCCTCCTTTGGGGAGGGAGAGGAGACAGAAAAGGGCTGATGCCCAGGGAGAGTTATTGTCAGAGTTTCCTTGAGATTTAAACCTGCCAGAATCGGCGAGCGAGCGAGCCAGCAAGGGAGCCCAGCTGGCTGGACCTGAGTTTGGAAGCGTGCGCCGAAAGCCCTGCCAGCGCTGAGCTTGGCTGCCAACCTCGGAGCGCTTGCGCTGCCTGGGAGCTCACGTTGGTACGGCCAGCCCCCCCGACGGCGGGCGGAGGATTTGCAAGGCCCTGTCTGGATGTTCAGCAAGGCCCCATGCCTGGCCTGGCGTGACTACAAATGTCCCCCCAGCGCTGCGGGCCGGCTTCCTTTGGCAGAATGACACCCACGCTTGCTCCCTTGGGCCCAGGGTAGGGGATGGAAATACAGCCGGCTTCTGCAGGAACCTCTTCTGGCAGTTTTAGTGGCGGGCGCAAGATGAGAACCGGGCCGCCAGTCCCGCGGGCCAGAGAAATGCCGGTCCCCGGGAGAGCTGCGCTGCAGGAGCTGTCAGGTATCTCTCCGGCATGTGTCCTGCCCTCTCGGGGAACGCTGCCCAAAATCGCCTTTGCTCAAGGGTTGCCGCCTGGCTTCTGGACCAAAGGAGCCGGCTGTTCCCGCCCCCCCCAGCTGACCCCAGAGACTGGGCTTTGGAGAAGCGGCCCAGGATTGGGAGACGTTGGCCCGGGGCTGACACTCAGCGTGTGTGAGACTGTGAGTTGGGCCTAGCTCCAGCTCGTGTTGATGACAGTGTCCCGTCGTGCCCTAGGAAGGGCCGGAGTTGCTGCCGCCTCCGGCCGGAGTTTATATTCTGGGTGTGTTCCAGTCGGCCCCGGCCAGCAGTCGGCCCCATGGTGCAGAGCGCTGGACGGGGCCCGGAACAAGACAGGCCCTGCTAGAGACCCCACAGTCTTGGCCAAGTGGCGAAGGAAGCCTTGGGGGACGAGGGACCTGAGCAAGCGGGCGTCACAGCGCACGCCCTGGCTAGTGGGTCAGATGGCGGGGGGCGCGGCGGGCGGGCCGGCCTCTCACGGAGGCTGGGGCAGAGGCTTTGCAGGCTGTGGCGAGGACAGTTTCCCAGGGGTTCGGGCTGGCTGGGGAGGGAGCGTGGAGAGGGGATTTCAGTGTGTAGCCGCAGAGACACCCCCGCGCTAGCTCCGTCGGGCTTGCGGGCTGCAGACACTGCAGGGCTGGGAGCTAGCTGCCCCAGGGCACACCTGCCGTCCTCGTTAGCTGCATCCTTGGGCCCCCGGGCATGGGTCTGCACAGCCTGGCACGTGCCAGGAGCGCGCACGCCGGGCACCGGGCGCCTCTCTACCGATCCGCCACCCAGAGCCCTCCTGGCCAGTCAGCGCCGGGCAGCAGAGAGAGCAGTCGGGGGGGGGGGGGGAGGAAATAGCAGAGCACGGCTTGAGAAATGGTTAATACGCAGAGCTCTTGTCGAGCCAGCCCTCTGTCCAGCCATCCGTCCCCTCCTGCCTGTCTGTCCATTCTCTATCTATCTATCTCTCAGCTCTCCAGCCCTCTGTCCAGCCATCTGTCACCTCCTGTCTGTTTGTCTAGCCCTCTGTCCAGCCATCCGTCCCCTCCTGCCTGTCTGTCCATTCTCTGTCTATCTATCTCTCAGCTCTCCAGCCCTCTGTCCAGCCATCAGTCCCCATGCACCCCTCCTATCTGTCTGTTCTCATACACCTGATCTATCTGTCTGTCTATCCAGCCTTCTGTCCAGCCATCAATTCCTATGCACACCACCTGTCTGTCTGTTCTCATACACCCTGTCTGTCTGTCTGTCTAGCCCTCTGTTCAGCCATCAGTCCCCTCCTGTCTGTCCGTTCTCATACCCAATCTGTCTGTCTGTCTGTCTATCCAGCCCTCTGTCCAGCCATCAATTCCTACACACACCACCTGCCTGTCTGTCTGTCTAGCCCTCTGTCCAGCTGTTAGTCCCCACACAACCCGTCTGTCTGTCTGTCCCGATTCACTCCCTCACTCTCTCTTCTTCCTTCTTGACGGGCTACGTTCTTCTCCCTCCATTGACTTCCGCGGGGCTCATTTGAGGTGAGTTTGTTCCCGTGTCAATAACGTAACCACAGGCTCCACTGAGTCCCCCTGCTTCCCGTGCGATTGTTCCCGGCTGTATCTGAGCCGCCTGTCCCCTGTGTGGTCCCCTTTGCAGAGAGCTGTGGCCGGGGGGGTGGAAAATCACCTCCTCTCTTGGTCTGTCTCTGGCCTCCTCCTCTCGCCTCTGCCTTTCCATCTCCCTCCCTTCGCCCCGGTCTCACCACGCCTGCCCATTGGCCTCTCCTCCCTTTCTCCACCTCCTCCCCTCTCCGCCCGGCGCTGGGCGAGGGCCCTGTCTAGCGCTGCGCTTGGCTGCTGGCCTCGCAGCCTCTCTGATGTCATGCTCCACTCACATAGCTGCAGGATGATCAGTCCCTGGGAGCCAAAGGGCTGAAATTTCAGACGGCGTTGTAGCCTGCGCGCCAGGAAACACCCCGCGCCCGTCCCTGACGGACGGACGGACGGCGAGGCGGAGCAGCAGACAGACAGCCGGGGCTGCCCTCAGGAACACTTACAAAGCTCTGGGACTGGAGGAAAAGGGAGTGAACGGCCGGGGAAGGAAGTTCACCCCGTTCCTCCTCTCCGGCAGGGTGCTTTCCTGGTAAGTTCCGACTCCGGGCTGGCCTGTGAATCTGACCCAGCGGGTTTGCGAGACGGGGAGCCTGCGATTTGCTGGCTCATGACCCCCTAGAGCCAGGCAGCCCTCGGCACTTCCCCGCCGGAGCAGGGACGGCGCCTTGGCACGGCCGCGCCGCATAGCTGGGCAGGCGATGACACGGAAGCGTCGTCGGCCAGGGGCTAAGCACCGGGAGCTCCAGCTGGGATCCCAGCCGGGCTTCATCCCCTGGCACGGTCCCTACCTGCCAGCCAGCCTTGTTGTCACCGCAGGGCACGTTTGGAGACGCCGCGGGCCGGCTTCCCAGCGGGTGTCGTTCAGCCCCGGAGTTGTGTTGTGCCGGTTCACCCTGGGAATTGGAGCCCAGCAGGCCGGGCTGATCACACTGTGGGAAGGAATCTTGGGGGGGTAGGAGGTGCAGAGCTCCCCCACACCCCAGGTGCTGCTACCGCTGCTTCGCCTCTGGACTGCCTTTCCCTGGCTCCTGCGATCTGCTGGCTTAGCGCCCGACTCGCTGTTCTCCTTGAATGTGGCCGCCCAGGCTGGAAGCAGCGTGTGGGGGGCTAATTCAGCAGTGCTCTGTCCCCTGGGTGGGGTTCCCTTGGCTCTCAGGGAGCTGACCTGCCCTGCTGTTGTGCTAGCGAGTTGATAGCAGCGAGCCTGGGGCCCGGTGGCCAGAAGCCCGGGGATGGGTGCAGGGTGAGAACCTGGGAGTTCCTCGAGCAAAGCACCGAGGTTTTGTTTGGCTCCTTCTCCATCCTCCCTGACCGAACTGGGTCACACAGGCCCCTGTGTGTGTGTCATTGCCCCCTGAAGGGGGGTGCCAAAGAGGGTGGGGAGAGGCTGGTCTCAGTGGGGGCAGATGGCAGAACGAGGAGCAACGGTCTCAAGTTGCAGCGGGGGAGGTCTAGGTTGGATATTAGGAAAAACTATTTCCCTAGGCGGGTGGTGAAGCGCTGGGCTGGGTTCCCTAGGGAGGGGTGGGATCTCCGTCCCTAGAGGTGTTTACGTCCCGGCTTGCCCAAGCCCTGGCTGGGCTGATTGAGTTGGGGCTGCCCCTGCCTTGGGCAGGGGGCTGGACTCGGTGACTCCCGAGCTCTCTGCCGGCCCTGGGGTTCTGTGATTACCTCTGAAAAACAAACGCCTCCAAGTGGCTACGCTACCGGAGTGAGGCTGCTTGGCCCCCCCCGACGGTCTCGGGAACGGAAGAGGCAGGTGCCGCGGGGCAGAGACTGGGACTGACTGCCCCTGCTTTGGCTTTGCACCTGTGTCTGACACCTGACCAAGGAAGCAGGTGCCCACTGGCTTGGAGCAAGAACTGGGATTCTGCCAGTTTTGCTCCGCATGTGGCTAATCCACCACCTGCCCCTCCCTTCCCCGCCCCCGCCGAGAGACTCGTGGGTTCGTTTCACGGCAGTCGCGCTGTTTCATCATTGTGAGCCTGTGCCCGGCCCTGGCGGGCCCCGAGAGGCGGTCCGCTCACAGACCCAGGCACAGTGCAAGGGGGCCTGGAAGCCAGGACTTCGAGCCGTGCCTGCCGCCTGGCGTGTCCACGGATTGCCAAGGGTGTTTCTGTCTCTCGGCTCTATCAGTCTGTGAGTGGGTGGTGAAAGCATGGATGTGGGAGTCGAGTGTGTGTGAGGGCGTGTCCCAGTTCTGACACCGATTCCTCGTGCAGGCCGGGGTGAGTCACTTAACCCGCCTGCAGCTGGTTCTGCAGACCTGCCTGGCTGGGACCGGGGCAGGCAGTGGTTCCAGACCGGGCTGGAAAGGGCTACATCGGAGCAGGAAATATTTTGGCTCCAATCACTCCAAACTGGACCAGCGTTGCCAGCGGCGGAGCCGAGCACAGCCGAGGTGCCTGGAGGTCTGGGTGGGCACTGGGACGGATGCGAATGCGTTGGAGTTCACAGCCTCTGCCCTGGAAGGGGCAGTGCTGCTCCCCTTCCCCGAGGCAAAGAGCTAGGGCAGGCCCGCCGTCAGGGAGGGAAAGGGGGCAAATACCCCGGGGCCCGGAGAGTCAAAGGGGCCTGGAGCTCTGGGCCTCTTTGAGTTGGCACCGGAGTGCCGATCCATGTGGCGCTGAAGGCTTGGGGCCGGGGAGGGCACACCGCGGTCTGGGCGGCACTGAGGACTGCCCTCAGCCCTGCCCCTTCCACGGGGGGCCTGCCTCCCCATCTTGCTCCAGGCCTGCAGCCCCGATGAGCTGGGGACTTAGGCCGCTGCCTGAAAAGGGCCTCCGGGGTCACAGGGCCCCATCTGGGCACATCGGCCCGTTTGTGTTAAGCTCCCTCTTGGTGTTCGCTGGGCCGTTGGCTGCTAGGGCTTGGCCTTCCTCCTGCCTCCGCCCCCCTCACAGAGAATCCAGCCCAGCGACCACGCGGGGTAAAAATACCCCCAGCCCGGCCAGAGGACCATTCTGGCGTCTCCCGGGAGCAACAGGGCGGGCTCTGAGCCACGGGCTAATTCAAGCCTCTGCCCTCTATTTCCCCCTGCGTCCCGGGCTGTATTTATTTGATACGGCCAGAACCCCGCGGGCTGTTATTCCTGCCTCTCCGTGGCCCGTGCCCGGCCTCCCAGGGCCTGCTGCAGCCAGGACCCGCCTCGTGCCGCCACTTTGGCGCCAGGAGAGCGGCTGAGCCCGAAGGGCAGAAAATAGCCCGGAGAACATGAACCTGGCTGGGGGGTGAGGTGCGGGGGGCTGATTTGGGTTTCCCCTCCGGGAAGAGACAGCCCTGGGATCCTCACGGAGCTCTGTGCTGGCTGCCCAGCCGCAGGGAGGAATGGCAAAACAATGAGTAGACTGTCAGATGTATTAGGGCATCCGCTTTCGTGGGTCTGGGCCCTGGGCCCGAATACATGGGCCCCTCTGTAAGGGGCCCCGGGACTTCTCGGTGCCCTGGAGTAAGGCCGGGCCCTGCCCGAGAAGGGCATTTAACCCTGGGCGTCCCGGGGCCGGTGTGCCAGGCCTGCGCACGCATTGGATCCAGTACCCCTGGGGAAGTGCGTCTCCCTAGGCGGCCCCCGCGCGCAGGGAGGGCTGGTCTCATCGGCGTGCAGAAGCAGGCAGCCCGTTGCCCGCACGGTTGCAGTGTGGGCAGGTGGCACGGCCGCACGGCGCTGGCTGCGTGCATGGCGCTGGCTGTGTGTCGCGGGGCGCTCGCTGGGCTGGGGGCGGGCGTTGTGTGTGTGTCTGTGCCCCTTGGTGGGGAGCTACTCCACCTGAACTGTTCTATGCGTTGTGTGTGTGTGTCGCCCGGGGGCGTCAGCCTGTGTGCGTGTTGCGTGTGCGTGTTGGGTGGATGTGTTGTGCTCTGTGTGAGGGTCTGTGTGTGTTGTGTGGATGTGTTGTGCCCTTTGTGAGTGTGCATGTTGTGTGGATGTGTTGTGCTCTGTGTGTGTGTTGTGCTGTGTGTTGTGTGTGTGTGTGTGTTGTGCTCTGTGTGAGTGAATGTGTTGTGTGGATGTGTTGTGCTCTGTGTGTGTGTGTGCATGTTTTGTGAATGTGTTGTGCTGTGTGAATGTGTATATGTTGTGTGGATTTGTTGTGCTCTGTGTGTGTTGTGTGGATGTGTTGTGCTGTGTGTGTGAATGTTATGTGGATGTGTTGTGCTGTGTGTATGTGTGCATGTTGTGTAGATGTGTTGTGTGTGTGTGTGTGTGTTGTGCTCTGTGTGAGTGTGTTGTGTGGATGTGTTGTGCTGAGTGGATGTGTGTGTGTTGAGTTGATGTGCTCTGTGAATGTGTGTGTGCGTGTTGTGTGGATGTGTTGCGCTGTGTGTGTGCATGTTGTGTGGATGTGTTGTGCTGTGGGAATGTGTGTGTTGTGTGGATGTGTTGTGTGTGTTGTGTGGATGTGTGTGTGGTGTGTGTGTGTGTGTTGTGTGGATGTGTTGCGCTGTGTGTGTGCGTGTTGTGTGGATGTGTTGTGCTGTGTGAATGTGTGTGTTGTGTGCGTGTTGTGTGGATGTGTTGTGCTGTGTGTGTGCATGTTGTGTGGCTGCTGCAGCGTTTAAACAGAAGCCCGGGGGCTGCTGCGGGCTCAGGGCTCTGGTCCGGAGGCTTTGCCTGCAGACAGGAGCGGGCTGGTTTCCCGCTGTCGCACGGAGCTCGCGCCCGGTTCTGAGTCAGGGCCCTGGCTCGCGCCCAGGGGAGCGTCACTTTTTCCTCTGGAAAGAAAGCGCTTTGTGCTGCCTCCGCGGCCTTCCAGGGGCCCCCCCCCCGCCCCCCATCTGGCCAAAGAAGACGCCTGGAGTCCAGCAGAGAGAGGGGCCTGGAGGGCGGAAGGGCAGTTTGCAGAGGCCCAAGCTGCCTGCATGAAGGACCAGGCTGGGAGGCTGCTCCAGGCCTGGACGGGGTCGGCAGGGCTAGTGTGGGTTGTGGGGCCCACAAGCGGGAGTGGAGCGTCCGAGGGGGCTGGTTGCTTTGCTTGGGCCTGAGTGGAGCACGGGGGAGTCTCCCAAATGGAGGGTCCCGCCCAGCAACCCCATAGCCAGGAGCTGGGGTCTGCCTTCCGGGGCTGACCCATTGCCGCTTCAGGGCCTGCCCACAGAGCCGGCTGGTTCCTGCCCACAGGCCGCCCAGGAGCACACGTGGTGGAAACGTGGCCATGTCACCACATGAGCAATGTCTGGGATCATGAGTGGATCACTTGGATATAAAACTGGCTGGCTGGCAGGTCTCCAAAGATCCCCACTAAAGGGGAATCGTGGCCAGGCTGGCGTGTGTCTAGTGAGCCCTGATCCCCAGTGCCCCGATGCTACGTGGGGCCGAAGCTGGGAGCCCCGGTGCCACGTGGGGCTGAAGCGGGGAATCCCGGTACCCCTCCACAGGTTGACTCAGTGCACAGCCAACCTGTGGAACTCCTTGCCAGAGGATGTGGTGAAGGCCAGGACTTAACAGGGTTCAGAAGAGCTAGATAAATTCCTGGAGGTTAGGTCCATCAATGGCTATTAGCCAGGCTGGGTAGGAATGGTGTCCCTGGCCCCTGTGTGTCTGGAAATAGGTGACAGGAGAGGGCTCACGTGACGATTACCTGTTCTGTTCCCTCCCTCTGGGGCACCTGGCATTGGCCACTGTCGGCAGACAGGACATTGGGCTGGATGGACTGTTGGTCTGACTCTGTCTGGCTGTTGTTATGTTCCCATGGTGCAGAAGCTGGGAGCCCCGGTACCCCGTGGGGCAACAGACCCCCAATCTCATAGGGCTGAAGCCCCTCCCTTCCGTCGGTGGTGCAGGAACTCAGACAAAATGATCCTTAAAGTCTGTGAGCCGGTGAATCCCAGCATTGGGGAGCTCGTGCTGATCCTCCAACCCCCCCCCCATCTCACTGTGGGGCGGGAGCACACAGAAGCTCCTACGCTGGGCCCCTAGGCCCTGGGGTGGGAGGGGAATGAGGGGAGTGTCTTTCTCCCCAGTCAGGGCCACGTCAGTGCGGGTTGGTTTGTCTTTTGCTTCTCACTCGTGTGCAGCCCCCGTCTGATGTTTCTGTGGGTCAGCGGCCTCTGGGCCAAAAAGGATCCCCACCCCTTAAGCCAGGGCTGGGGAACCGTTTTCGGGTCAGGGGCCGCACACAAGTGAAAAGAAAAATCCAAAACCCAGGCCTCACTGATGTGACCCCCGACTGGGGAGAAAGATGCTTCCCACATTCCCCTCCCGCCCCAGGGCCTAGGGGGCCCAGCCTAGGAGCTTCTGTGTGCTCCAGCCCCATGGTGGGGTGGGGTGGGGGGCTGGAGGGTCAGCACGAGCTCCCCAATGCTGGGGGAGGGGAGCGCTGAGCGTCGGGGGCCGGATCCAGGCAAGCCAGGGGCCACATCCGGCCCCCGGGCCTGAGGTCCCCCACCCCTGCCTTAAAGCCTCAGCTCCTGTCTGAGTTCCCTTCACCCAGCAGGGCTCCCCCTGAGAAGGGGGTAAAAAAGGCCTCCACCGGGCCCTGGCTGGGGGCAGTTTCAGTGGGCGGGCAGATCCAGCCAGCAAGCCCAGAGCTGTAGGAAAAGGGCCCCCCCTCCACTTTCCTTCCCCCCCCATTCTGGGGCTCCTCTCCAGAGTCCTGCAGGGCCGGATGCCCCCTGCGGCCCAGCTGGCGGGAGCGCTCACTCTCAGGCTGTATCGATCCGGCCTGCTTTTTTAGCTCTGTCACTGCAGAACATCCTGCGCTCTCAGCGCCAAGCAAGCAGGCTTCCAGGAAAGTCCGCAGCCGGGGGCTCAGGAGACGCTGTCTCCTCCGGGAATGGGGGGCGTTAGCCGCAGAGGACAGGGAGCCGGCCTCTCTGCCGGAGCCGGCGCCCGCAGGAGCGCGGTGGGGAGGTGGTGTGTGTTTCCTGGGCCGTCTAAGTGCTTGGCGGGCGGCCGGCAGAGCTGCGAGGCTCTTTGGTCAGTGTCCGAGCAGCTCCGAAGGTAGCAAAGTCGAGAGCTGAGCGCACCCCTGACCGCGCCTTTGTTCCCTTCTCCCCGTGCAGAGCTGGGGCACACGCAGGGGCCACTCGACGGGAGCCTCTACGCCAAGGTGAAGAAGAAAGACTCCCTTCGCGGTGGCGCCAGCGGCCCCCTCACGGCAGCCCCCAACCACCTGGCGCACACGCTCTCCGTCAGCAGCGACTCCGGGAACTCCACCGCCTCCACCAAGACTGACAAGACCGATGAGCCGGCAGCGCCCGGCAGCGGCCAGCCGGCGCTGAGCCCCGAGGAGAAGCAAGAGCTCGAACGCCTCCTGAGCGGCTTCGGCTTGGAGAGCGGCGCCTCCATGCACAACCAGCACCCCGGGGCGGCGCCAGCCAGCGGCTCGGCCCGCACCGGGCGCCACATGGTGCCGGCCCAGGTGCACGTCAATGGGAGTGCCAGCGGGCTGGTGGCCGAGCGGGAGACGGACATCCTGGATGACGACCTGCCCAACCAGGACGGGCACAGCGTGGGCAGCATGGGCACCCTCTCCTCCTTTGACGGCACCACCAATGCCAGCGAGGTCGGCTCCCAGGAGGTGCCCCGGATGGCGAGTCTCTCCGCCCTGCCCAATGGCCCGTCCAGCTTTGACGGCGCGGCAAAGCTGCACAGAGAGGGGCTGTATGGCACAGAGCCGCTGATCAACGGTGGGTTCCCCCACGGCAGCCAGAACACGCTGCGGGGCGTGATGGGGTGGCACCCCCAGCCCCTACTGAGCCACCTCCGGCCCACGGTGTCCGCCCAGGAGAACCTATCCGACTACCGGCAGCAGGAACCTGGCTTCCCTGAGCCCGTCTGGCTCCAGCCGGCGGCCGCCACGCAGCCCTACCCATACGGCTTGGATGCCCTTGGCATGTACCGCTCCCAGTCCTACTCGGCTGTGGAGCCGGGCCCCCTGCTCCCTCAGGCGCCGGCTCGGAGCACCAGCAGCCGGGAGGCCGTGCAGAGGGGCCTCCACTCCTGGCAGCAGCAAGGCAGCAGCGGAGCCGGGAGCAGGCCGCCCTCCCGCCAGCAAGACGGCAGCCTGGAAAGCCAGAGCCCGAGTAGGTCCGGTTCCAGCCCGCAGGTCAGCCCCCTGCCGGCGGCGGCCCCGGCGAGCCATGGCATCCCCGAGTTCCCCAGGGTGGCCTCCCCGAAGGAGATCGAGCAGTCCATCGAGGCGCTGAACATGCTCATGCTGGACCTGGAGCCCGCGGTCTCCCTGAGGCACAAGTCCCCGAGCGTTGCCGCGGCCGCCAAGGAGGACAGGCCCGGCCCGATTGGCTTCTCCCTGTCTGCCCAGCCGGTGCCGGACTTTCCCAGCCAGGCGGCCCCTCAGGTGACCCAGCCGAGGCCCAGCTACGCCCTCGGCGCCCTGCCAGCAAGCCTGCCCTCCGCCGCCGTCTCCCAGCCTCCGCCGGCTTCCGAACCGTCGGCCCATGTGGTCTGGGGCACTGGGGAGCCCGAATCCCCGGGGCAGGATTTCGGGGGGCCCTACAGCCAGCAGACGAGGCGCTATGGCCACGCCCCGGGAAGCTCTCCCCTCCCTCCGGCAGCACCTTACAGCCCCGGCGGGTCCTGGCAGCCCCACGTCCCGGCACCGCCCTCCCCCACGGCGGCCCAGCTGCCCTCGAAGGGAGCCGAGCAGCACCGGGAACCTGCTAAGCCGTCGGAAGAGCCTTTGCACCTGGAAGGGCTGGTGGCCCACCGCATAGCAGGTAGGAGGCTTTGTGTCGCAGTGCCGTCTCTCCCCGCAGCCGTCTCTGGCTGTCTGTCAGCCCAGGGCCCGGGGCGTCTGTCCCGGACCGTTGGGAGGGGCAAGGGATGGCCGGGAGCCCCTTCTCCAGCGACCGCGCTGGGGGTTGCATGCCCAGTTCTCGCAGCAAGGCCCCCGCACAGAAAGGAGCCACGGACGCAGCGAGGTGCTGGCTGTGTGGGAATCCCTCTGGCTTGGAGACGCCCTGTTGCCCCATGTCCCAGCCTGGCTCCAGGCCACCTGGAAACTAGACCCTCTGGGCCCTGAAAACACCTGGGGAAGCCGTGCCCAGCAGAGGCGACTCGGGGCGTTTCCGGAGGAACGGGGGAACCCGGGAAGGACACGCAGGGAGGGGGGCAGAGGGAGAAAGGGCTGGAAGTTGCGAGAAGGGTGAGATGAAACGCAGCTCGGCAGGACCGAGGACAAAGGCTAGTTAAACGTCCCCCCGCCCGTTCCCAGAATCCCCTCTCTGCAAACGGGGTGCTGCCCAGTGTTCCCTGTGAGCTGAACGGCCGCTCAGGAGAGATTCAGACGCTACCCAGCTGCTTAGCAGAGCACCCACAGCCAGCAGCAGGTGCTCGTAGTGGTGGTGCACATCTGCACATGCCTTGGTGCATATAACAAAATTTATTCTGCACATGGGTGGGCAATATTAGAGGGAACATGGGTCCTGGCTGGGATGGGGGTGTCTCCCACATGGCCTCGCTCTCCAGGCAGGGTCACCACCCAGCCGCTGGGCTCCCCTAACGTCCCGCTGGCGAGGTGGCGGCAGTGTGAGCCGTGCAGGGCTAGGTCACAGTCTTCCCCGGGGCTGCCTGAGTTACTTCGTGCACCTGGCTGCATCGGGCCTGCTCTGACGGGGTGGCCAGTCTGGATGTGCCACTCCGAGAGCCCTGGCATTTCTGGGCACTTCCCACTGCCCCGAGCTTTGCTGGCGGCTGGCGCGGGGCGGGGGCTCGGGCTGGCACCAGGACCTTCTCCGCCTGCGGAGGTGTGCGGTGGCTGCCGGTGATCTCTTCCCGCTGCCCTCCTGCGGCTCCTCCTTCTGCAGCCAAAGGGAAATTGCGCCTGCTTCTGGGGCTGGGAGACATGAGCCTGGGCGGGGAGCCGCTTGGAGCAGCCGCATCAGGCCAGTCTTGGAGCAGGAGAAAGCAGAGGCAGTGGCTTGTAAAAGCAGCGCACAGCGAGTATTTACCCCCGCAGGGCAGGGCAGGGCAGGGCAGGGCAGGGCCATTGCACGGATGGGCAGCGGAGACCCAGAGCCGCTCGGGGACTTGTCCAAGGTCACCCGCGGAGTCTGTAGCGGAGCAGGGGGTTGAATGCTGGGCTCCTCCATCACAGGGCCAGCAGCCTTGCCTGGGTCCACGCCCACCCACGAGGGCTGCTGGGCCAGGTCCGTTCTAGTCCGCTACAGGCCCTGCCCCACGCTCCGGAGCCGTGGCTTTCTGATCTCAGCCCCACGGGAGCTGTGATGTTCTGAGCACGCCGTCCCGGCACCGGGATTGGGGCTGGGGGAGCGAATTTAGAACCAGGTCGGGCTCAGGTCTAAAAAATCGCAAAGGCCATTGATCCGTATGCTCCAGGGCACGTGGCCTCGAGTCGGGGTCGGGAGGTAACGTCCCCATGGGAGAGTGTGGCCCAGTTAGGTGCGGCGTGGGGAATTTACACCTTCGCCAGCAGTCAGACATTCGCGTGGAGCTGTTCATTGAGCAGTGCGGCATTTTTACCGTGGACAGGTTACCTGGACAGGACAGGGAACTCGCCTCCCCATGGGCGGTGGGTTATGGTAGGGGTGGGGGAGGCAAGATCCCAGCCCCGCCCCTTCGGCTCAGGCCCCGCCCCTGTCACGGGGAGGCAGAGTGGTGTGCGGCCCCAGCCTCCCTGGCCCCGGAGCACAGGGAATGTGGCCTGGGCCCCCCAAAGAGCCCTGCCTCCTGCCCTTAACGGTGGGGCAGGTTTTCCCTTGCCCTTCCCTGGGAGCACGGGGGCTGTGCTCCAGCTGGCAGGGCCAGCGCTTGGCCAAGCAGTTTATTCCAGCCAGCGTCTCAGCCTCGAAACACGAAAGGCATTAGAGGGCGGGAAGACAGCTCAGCTGCACCCCTCCTCCCCCCCCGATACACCCAGGCTGAGTCACTACTCCGCCCAGCGAGGGAGAGGGGGGAGCCGGGCCCGGCTGAGGTCTCGCCCCTTCCGCCCACCCTGGGCTACAGGGAAAGGAGTGAGCCAAACCTGGCTCCGAAGAGCTTTTCTTGAAAAGACCCAGTCAGACCGTGGCCTGTGTGATCAGGCCACCTCACACCCCAGGCCTGTGGCTAGCTACTGAACGGAGTGTCTTAAAATCCCTTTGCCCCGGGTGGAAATGCAGCCACCTCTGAAGGGGAGCGCGGTAGCTGCTTACCGGCTCCCAGCCACCGTGTGTCTCAGGTTAGTACAGCACAGGAGGCTGTTCGGTGTCCAAATGGCAGGGTGATTTATGGGGTACGTTGGCCAGGCCCAGCAGGGCCAAGTCCCTGACTTCAGCAAGGCATCTCCAGGGCTTTAACGGCCGCCCGGGCTCAGGACTTGGTGGTTACCTGCCACCGCCCAAAGCGCCGGCCTGCGGCGCGGGGTTTCCAGCCGGCATCGGCCCACATTCGCCTCTGATCCCCATGCCACCGGGTGCAGGTCCCCTCTGCCTGCCCTGGGAGAAGAGGGACCGGGGCTAGGCAGGACGTGGGCTCACAGTGGGAGCAGCCCCTGGCGCAGGGCCATATGTCACCAGCCCCGGGAAGAGCAGCTTAGCACGTAGCCCAGCTGGCATGTTTACATCCCAGGAGCACAGGGTGTCCCGGAACAGCGCTGGCAGCGTGGGGGGTGAGTCAGAGGGCGGATTATTTATGGCCCGCGCTGCTGGAAGTGGCCAGTTTGTCCCCCGGCGAGAATGTGGGGAATTTCACACCTCCCCCTCCTGCCTGGGTCTCGCAACCAGGACAACTCCAGTTTCCTCCCCGGCGGGCGCCAGAGGGGTGGGCCGCAGCACCGGTTCCGCACGCGCAGGGATGGGTTACCGCAGACCCGGCCCCCGACGCCCCCGGGAACAGCTTGTTCACCACCGAGGCGCTGACCTCTGTGGGCGCCCAAAGCGGGCCGGATTCGCTCTGCCCCGGGGGGCGTTTCCACCAGGGATGGCGCCGCCCCACTTCCCCACTGGCAGGTCGCATTTTATACCTGCCGTGTGCTCAGGCCAGTGGGCTGTCTGACCCCTGTCCTGGCGGGCTGGACTCCGGGAAGGAGCCGGGCCCTCCCGTCTGACCCCGGTGCTGCCCGGCCGGTCTGCCTGCGCCGGGCCAAAGCCAGGAGGTTTGTATGTGACTTGCACAAGGCTGTGGAGGGGCAGCTCCCTGGGGAATCCGGGTTCCCTCCCCAGGCTGGGGGGTCAGTGGGATAGCAGCATCACTCGCCCCGAGGGCAGAGCCGGGCCGTGGTGGCCTTGGGTCAGATAACAACCCGCCCCGGGCACCGCGCTTCCGAATCCAAGATCCCTCCGCTCAGACCTGCCAGGGCTGAGCCCCGCCTCGCGCCCGCAGCCGCTCGGGGCTGGGGGCTCCCAGTTGTTGGCTGCCCAGGCACGGGGGTGCGCGGCCCGGTTTGAAGGGAGGCATCGGCCCTGGTTATTCCGCCCTGTTGTCCCGGAGAACAAATTCCACTATGTGGCTGCTCTAGACCCCTTCCCTTCTGGGCTGGGAGAGACATGCCCCTGTTCTGGGGCAGCAGGGACCCCGCAGTGTGCTGCCCCCCCATGGGCAGCAGGGCAAGGCCCAGCTGGGGAAGGCAAGCTCCAGCCCCGCCCCTTCCACCTGAGGCCCCGCCCCAGAGCCAAGCCCCGCCCACCCTCGCTCGCTCCTTCTTGGCCACCTAGAGGGCTCGGGCTGCCAGGCTGCAACCTCAGCCTGCCCGGGTGGCCAGGGTCTGCAGGCAATTTTGAGAAGGCTGCACCTTCCCTTGCCTGCATCGCCGGCCGCCCATGCTCCCCTCTGCTCCCTGCGTCCTGGACTCGGCCGCCGCCCCACGCAGGGTCCCGACTAATCTTCTTCTCCTGTTTTTTCCCCCTGTCTCCGTTCTGGTGTTTGTCCCGTCTGTCTCTCTCCGTGGCGGACTGTGTCTCCTCCCACTCCTGCGCCCCTCCCCCCTGCGCCCGGCCTCAGAGTACAACGCCAAACTGCGGGGCCCCGGCCGAGCGCGGACGCCCCCCACCCTCCTCTGCGCCGGCAGAGATCCTTCTCCTTCGCTGGTTCGTTCCTTCCCTCCTTTCGCATCCCCGGCTCTCCTGCATGCTGGATGGCTGCCCACCGCGGCACGGGCAGGGCTGGTTCATGCGCCCCGTGGCGGAGGGGGGGGCGGCGAGCTGCTCCGCCCTGGAACCCGGGACAGAGACGGGCCGGTCCCCAGTCCCGGGCCAATCCCGCCACAGATGCTGTTCGCTGACACAGCCCGGATCCCGGGAACCTCTCCCCTCCCACCCACGGCGCTCTGCTTCGGCGTAGCTTTCCGGCTCCCTCTCCCTGCCTGCCGTGTGCCTCGCTGTGCGTGATGCAAGGGGTGGGAGGGAGGTTCACCGGATACGCTGGTGCTGCCGCCACACTGGGGCCGCCCAAAGGAGGGCCTGGGGAGGGGAGGCCCACAGAGGGTTAACAGCCCCGACGGGGGGCGGGGCGGGGCTGGCTGGGGTTTGGTCGGAGGCGGCAGTGTACGGCGAAGCACCCCCCTGTGTCCAGCGGGGATCTCAGAGGCTGGATCTGGAAACAGTGGCTGACATCCAGCGCCGAGCCCCCCGCCATCTCACTGCGGCTGCGTGTGTGTGTGTGTGTGTGTGTGTGTGCGTGTGCGTGTGCGTGTGCGTGTGCACGCATGCATGTTTGCTTCCTCTCTTGGCAGGTCTTCCTCCGGATTGGCGGTGATCCTCCATCCGGGCCGGAGCGCGCACGCTCAGGGCGTCATGGCTCTGGGTCTGCTCTTAAAACAGGCCTTCCGAGGCCTTGCTGCCTGGGGCAGTAGCCAGCTTGATGTCAGATTCCGAGCAGACGTCTTCTTCCCCCTCTGTCCGGCTCTGGGGCAGGGGTGGGCAATCATTTTCACAGGGGGGCCACGTAGTGAATTTTGGGGCATGGGCGTGGGCTGGCTCCACCCTGAGAAGAGGCGGGGCCTAGGAGGAGGGGGCGGGGCCTGGGACTAGCCCCTCCCCCCGTTGTCTTTGAAGTGAAAACACAGCAAACAGCTCACAGCCCTGCTGCTACCGCATGGACAGGCAGCCGCCCGGGTCGCTGTGGCAATTTAAAGGGCTTGCAGCTCCGGCCCCAGCCAGAGTAGCATCAGGACTGGGAGCCAGGAGCCATTCAAATAGGATCCTGCTGCCTGAGCCACCGCCTGGAAATTTGGTGGCACGGGCAGCAGGATAGAAATAGAGAGCGGCCAGATCTGGCCCCCGGGCCGTGTCTTGCCCAGCCCTGCTCTGGTGTAAGCAGGGCAGCGCGAAGAGGAGAAGGGTGGTAGGGGACAGGTGAGGGGGAAGGGGCGGGATGGAGTCTGGGGTGGGTGTCGCATGGAGGATGCTCTAGGCATGCATGTGGTGGAAAGGTGGCCAGGCTTTTGCCGTGGGGGCCGAAGGGGCTCGAATCTTCCGAGGGCGCGGGCCACGGTGATTGGATTGTGCGCTCGGCTGCCATCGCGTCTGGTTCCCTGCGATAAATGCAGCCTGCTCTGGAATTGCTCTCGCCGGGGAGGGCCCCAGCACAGAGATGAGCAGCCCAGGAGTGGAACCAGCTGAGGGAGCTGGCTGGCTGCTCATCAGCTAGGATTAGTGTAACGTGTGTCAAATCATGCCTGGGGTGGAGAAAGCGAATCAGGAAAACTGATTGACTTCTTCCCATCACACAAGAACTAGAGGTCACCCAGCGAAATAAGCAGGCAGCAGGTTTAAAACAAACCAAAGGAAGTTTTTCTTCACGCAGCGCACAGTCAACCTGTGGAACTCCTCGCCAGAGGATGTGGTGAAGACCAGGACTTTAACAGGGTGAAAAAAAGAGCTAGATAGATTCATGGAGGTTAAGTCCATTCATGGCTGTTAGCCAGGATGGGTAAGGGATGGTGTCCCTGGCCTCTGTTTGTCAGAGGGTGGAGATGGATGGCAGGAGAGAGATCGCTTGATCATTGCCTGTTCGATTCACTCCCTCTGGGACACCTGGCCTTGGCCACTGTCAGGAGACAGGACACTGGGCTAGAGGGACCTTTGGTCTGACCCAGTGTGGCTGTTCCTATGTTCTTGGCCTCAGCCATCCCTGGCACAGGCAGTAACTCAGAGGGCAAAGCTGGGGGAGAGGCAAACAACGCCATGAGTGTCTGCAGAGTTGGACTCCCTGGGGTTGCACCCATTTACGGCGGCCGAGAATCTGGCTTCCTGGTCCTCTCGGCTGGGATTTAACCCTCTCCCGGTGGGCGTCAGAATGGGGCAGAGCGTCGTTCTGTGGGTCACCGTTCAGGTTACCGTGCATGGGGGGGGCAGAGCGTCGTTCTGGGTGTCACCGTTCAGGTTACCGTGCACGGGGGGGGCAGAACGTCGTTCCGGGGGTCACCGTTCAGGTCACCGTGCATGGGGGGGGCAGAGAATTGTTCCGTGGGTCACCGTTCAGGTCACCGTGCACGGGGGGGGCAAAGTGTCATTCTGGGGGTCACCGTTCAGGTCACCATGCATGGGGGGGGCAGAGTGTTGTTCCGGGGGTCACCGTTCAGGTCACCGTGCATGGGGGGGGGCAGAGCGTCATTCCAGGGGTCACCGTTCAGGTCACCGTGCATGGGGGGGGCAGAGCGTCGTTCTGGGTGTCACCGTTCAGGTTACCATGCATGGGGGGGCAAGCGTCGTTCCAGGGGTCACCGTTCAGGTCACCGTGCATGGGGGGGGCAGAGCGTCGTTCCGGGGGTCACCGTTCAGGTCACCGTGCATGGGGGGGGGCAGAGCGTCGTTCTGGGTGTCACCGTTCAGGTTACCGTGCATGGGGGGGGGCAAGCGTCATTCCGGGGGTCACCGTTCAGGTCACCGTGCATGGGGGGGGCAGAGTGTCGTTCCGGGTGTCACCGTTCAGGTCACCGTGCGTGGGGGGGGCAGAGCGTCATTCCAGGGGTCACCGTTCAGGTCACCGTGCATGGGGGGGGCAGAGCGTCGTTCCGGGGGTCACCATTCAGGTCACCGTGCATGGGGGAGTGCAGAACGTCGTTCCGGGGGTCACCGTTCAGGTTACCGTGCATGGGGGGGGCAGAGCGTCGTTCCGGGGGTCACCGTTCAGGTTACCGTGCATGGGGGGGGCAGAGCGTCGTTCCGGGGGTCACCGTTCAGGTCACCGTGCATGGGGGGGGGCAGAGCGTCGTTCCGGGGGTCACCGTTCAGGTCACCGTGCATGGGGGGCGGGACTAAGAAGACAGCGCCTTCGCCCCTTTGCTTGGCCATGCGTTGGCCGGCCGAGCAGGCTGCAGCGTCTCCATGCTGAGCCGGAGCGATCTCTGCCATCGGGCGGCGAGGCAAAGGCCGGGAGCCAGAGGGGCCGGCTCGCGGGAAGGCGCCGCGGGGGGAGGCCGAGAAGCGGCCGTGGAGCAAGGCTTGGCGGGCTCGGGAAGGAAATGCACCCCGTGTGGGCGGCGCTGGGACGGGACGGGCACAGCTGCAAGTAGCTTAGCAATGACCAACAGGCCTGGTACCACATGGGGCATCGCTTGGGGTAGGGTCCCCGCGAGGTTCCTGTGTGGGTGGGGGGGGTCAGTCGCCCAGGCTGCTCCTGCCTGTAACATCCCTGGCTTCTCTCCCGCCCCGATTAGCCCCGAAGAAGTGTGGCCAGGAGGCCTGGGCTGAGGGGAGGGGCCAGCAGACCCGGCACGTGACAGACGCCAGGGCAAACCGGAGCAGCTGTGCGTCGCCCTCTGTGAGAGTGGCAGCCTCTGGCGTCTGGCAGGGACCGGAGCCCTGGCCTCACCAAAAGCAGACAGGAGGCTTGTGGGCAGGCCCCGGGCCTGTCTCTGGCCGGGCAATGGAGTCAGGCTGCTATCAGAGGGGAGAGGGCTGGGGCGCTGGTATTTGACCGTCAGAGAGCGCGGCAGTGGTGACCCCCGGGAGGAGAGATACGCTACCCGGGTGGTGGCCACTGGAAAAGGGAGCTCCAGCCGTGGGAATCTCTGCTAGAGCCCGAGAGGTGGTGTAACCCCATGGCTCACCAAACGCTTCACCAGCCCCGGCTGCAGGCTGCTCCTTTCCATAGAGACCGGGCGGCCGTTTTGTCCCGACGAGCGGACATTGGAGTGGGACTCAAGTGCTGGACTCTCTTCCTGGCTCTGCCACAAACTCCAGGGGTGGCCTTAGGCCAGTCTCGCCCCACCTAACGTGCCTCAGTTTCCCCCCCCCGTAAAATGGGGCTAATGACCCTTTCCTACATCATGTGCGAGAAAGAGTTGTGTGCCTAGATTTATTCATGTTTGCAAAGTGCTTCATTGACAGATAGATGGGGGGGTATATGGGGATAGATAGAGAGATAGAGGGAGTGTATGTGGATAGATAGATAGATAGGAGATGTGTGCGTGGATGGACGGACGGATGGATGGATTGATAGATGGAGGTGGTGTATGGGGATAGATAGATAGATAAATAGATAGATGGGGTGTATGGGGATAGATGGATGGTTGGATACCTAGTTAGCTAGCTAGAAACACTTGGTTCGCTAAATATCTTTATACCCATTTCACAGCTGGAAAAACAGACAGAATGCGAGAAGCAGCACACCTAGCTCTTATATAGCAGGGATGTAAATACCCCTTAAAATGTTAACCAATTAAATGATATAATTTTAAACATTTAACCAGTTAACCAGAGTCCAGAGAGCCTGCAGGGGCTGGAGGGCTCCTTCAGCCATGCCCTCCGTGGTGGGGGCGGGGGGGTGTGCGTTAGCTGGCCATGGTTCCAGCTGGCCTGGAGCATTCCCCACCACTGGGCCTCGGCTTAGCGAGTAAGTATCACCCAGGGAGGTCACTCTGCTTTGAGGCTGCTGGGAGTCCACGGAGGACAGCGGTGAAAGCGGAGGGGCAGGAGGCTGGGCTCTGGCATCTGGGAGGTGGCGTTGGGGGGCGGGAGGCTTGTATCCCGAGCGCTTGCTGCATGCCGCAGGATCTCAACGCGCTCTAGCCAGCCTTCGCGTGGCCACAGGCAGCCCTCCGGTGTGCTGGGCGAGGGCTCCCCCCTGCTTCCCTGTGCTTGCTGAGGTCACGCCGCACAGACGGCCGGCGGGTAATAGAGACAGCTGGGAAGGCTGGGGCCACAGTGCCAGCTGTGCGGCTGCCCCCGGGGCAGGAGCGGGGGCTGTGGTGTGGCTGCTCCTGGGGCTGGGGGCAGTCATAATAGAGGAGCATGGGGGAAGGGGCAGGCACTGAAGGGGCAGGACTGGGGCTTGCCTCCCCCACCCGCGCATGCTGCGCCGGCCCATGAAAGTGCCCAGGAACCTCGACTCCCTGTGCAGCGCGTTCATCACAGCCACCTTGTGATGCAGCTGAGGGAACGGGGTGCCGCTCGCCCGCCCCCTCCCCCAGAGGCAGCCGGGCCCACCCAAGCCTGGCGCCCCGGTGGCTCCTGCCCTTGAAGCGGGGAATCTGCCCCAGGGGAAGGCGCTCGGAAGAGGTGCGTGTGGCTGCAGGCCGGTCGGCGGTTCCCTGGTCCGCAGCACGCAGACCCGGCTGGATCCAGAACAGGCCCCGCAATGGCTGTTTGCCGAGATGGGCAGGGGTGAGCCCCAGGCTCCACGTGGCCCGACCCACCCCCTGGCGGAATCTGGGAGGGGGCGACAGTGCGGGGTCTCTCCGTGGCTGCGTGGTCTGGGAGGCAGAGAGTCATGTCTCTTGGAAGTGGCAAAGGCATCTCCCAGGCGGCTGGCCAGGGACTGGACCCACAGGCAAAGCCAGCTTGCCCAGAGTGAAGACAGAGGAGCTGTACGTCTGCTCCAAATTGCGCTACAGGTTGGACCTCTCTAATCTGGCACACACTGGTCCGGCAACCTCCGTGGTCCGGCATGGTTTGAGTGAGCCAGATGTCTGTTTCCCACGGGTATGGCCAAGTTTCCCACGGTCCCATAAAGTTGGTTGACAGCCCCCAGTCCTGGCTCTCAGGGTTCAGTGCTGTGATTTTGCTCCAATTGACCCTTAACAGTCTGCTCAGAGCCCAGCAAGCAGTGGGAGTGTTGGCGATGCTGCTAGACGTTATCGAGCTCCCGTGGTCCGGCAAGTTCTCTGGTTCGGCGCCGGTCAGGTCCAGAGGGGGCCGGGCTAGAGAGGCTCCCCCGCACTAATTCCCCAGGCGCAGGGGGAATGCCCTTTCATTTGTAAAGCGCAGTTTCCCAGGTGTGCGGTTGCGTTGCTCGGAGCCCGCGTTCCCCTCTGCGTGACTCTCTCCTGGCTGCGGCCCGCCAGCGTTCCCAGTCCTGGCTCCCAGACAATGAGTCCCTTCTCCTTTGCGTGTCCCCCGGGGAGGGAAGAGACAAGACAGGCCGGGGTGTTGCTGGGCGCCCCCCCGCGGGCCGGCCCTGCCGAGGGTGGGGGGTAGGGGGGAGAGGCGTTTGAAATGGGCCCGGCTTGGCCTTGCTCAGCTTTGGCTGCTGCCATGCTCCTGGGGCGGGAGTGGAATGTGCAGCGGGGGCAGTCGCTGCCTTTCATGCGTCTCTGGCATCCGTCCGCAGTGCTCGGTGCCTTGCCTCCCGTCCCCTTCCCCCCCCCTCGGCTCCTGCCCTCCCCCTCTAGAGCCTCCCACTGAGCAGCCTGCAGGAGGGGTTGGGGGAGGAGGGGCAGGGCTGGGGCAGAGCAAGGGAACTTCGGTGCTCAGTCCCCGCTGACATCGCTATGCTGAAGCCTATGGGAATTAGGCGCCTTCCATACCTTGGTTCCGTAGCTCAAGCTGTCAAGGGGCCTGCTTTGGGAGCCGCAGGCTGCTGGTTCAATTCCAGCTGTACCTGCGCCGGCTGCCGAGCTCACACAGCCTTTGGCGGGTGCACACGGGTAGCAGCTACGATTGTGGAACCCCTTTGAGCCCCTCCACATTCAAGGGCGCTGGCCCCAGCTTTGAACTGAGCGTGCGGCCCTGAGATTTAGGGAACGCCAGCATGTGCGTACGGGCCTTGCACGAGGATTGCACAAATGCCCTTGGCTGGCCTCGTGCAGCCACGCACGCTCCCTGTCTCACCTTACGTGCGGGAGGGCTGCCGCGGGCTCACAGCCAATGCCAAAGCAGGGGGGGACCATTGAATGAGAGGGTCCGTGAGCCCCTGAACGGCGGCGCTCCCTGGGTTTCCGGGTTCTGCCTGAGTCGCAGTGCGCGGTGGGTTTCCGGTCCCCTTGCCCTCGCTGACATGCCAATGGAGTTCTGCTGGGGGTGAGGGGGGTGCCCGGGACAAGCAGAACGGGGAGCGACCAAGCCCTGGGGACGTGCTCCGCACAGCGAGGTGCACGGAAGGGTCGTTAACACGCCTGGCCTGCTGCTTAACGAGGCGCGTGCGTGAGCATTGCAGGAGGGGGCATGGCTGGAATTGAACCAGGGGCCTGCAGGCCCGTTGACAGCTTGAGCTATGGAACCAAGGCGTGGCCGTGCAAAGGCGCCTAACTCCCATAGGCTTCAGCCCAGCGATGTCAGCGGGGACTGGGCACTGAAGTTCCTTCAGCTTCTGGGCCTCAGCCTAAGTAACTGGCCACCGAACGCTGCTCACTGCAGCAAGCAAAGGTGTCTTCTTGCCAGGTGGGTCATTTTTGAGGGACACAGGAAAAGGGGCAGGAAATTACCCCGGGGCGAGTGGCAGTGGGGGCCTCGCCAGGCGGCTTCTCAGGCCTCGGTCCCATGGGACGTCTGGCTGGCACGCCGCCGCCTGCGCCTTCTCCCATCCCGCCTGCACAGCGAGCGTCTTCGGCCTTCCCGGCCCCGGACTTGCACCGCCAGGCAGCCGGCTCCGGCGGAACGGCCGGGCGCACTCGGCTCCTGAGTCACTGCCAGCGGAATTTTCCGATGCACGGCCGTGCGCCCGGCCAACTCCCCGTGGGCTGGGTGCCAGCTTTCCGCTCTCTGCCGTCGCCCCCCCGGGGATGGGTTGCTCTCGCCGGCGCGCTGTGGTGTTTAGTTAGGAGCTCCGTTGGGACGCTGTGACAGCGCGGCGGGGAGCCCCCCGACCCTGCACCCCCGTCCACAGCCAGATGTGACTCTCCGCCAGCCAGTCGAGTAAACATGGCTTTATGGCTTCTCCAAGACACAGCCCAGTGTAGGTTTGATGTAGGCAGAGGATAGGCCAACAGCCCTAGTTCCCTTGGGGGAAGGGGTTCACAGGTCCCTGAACCCCCATACTGGTTTTTAGTCTCCTTCCTCCATGCTTCCCCACACTGCGACTGCCCCGCTCCCAGGCCCTGCCCCCCAGCCAGGCGGCCGTCTCCTCCTCCCTTCCTTTGTCTCCCCCTGGGAAGAGCCTTGTTACCTGCCCAGGCTGGGATGAGGTGACTGGGCCAATCCCCATGTGGGTGAGTCAGTGGGAATCCCACCTCACAGCGCGGGGAACCCGGGTCACAGAGCAGACAGCCCCCCCCCCCCCCACGCCACAGACGCCTTCGCCCTTCAATGGTGTAGCGAAGCCGCGTGCGGCCAACTTCCTCCCCGCTTGGCGAGCAGGCTTTTCGAGATCTGCAGACGGGAGGAGGGAGCGTCGCTTGGCTCAGAGACTCGGGGATGCTTCTCGGGATGTCGAGCCGAGCCGGGGGGCAGCTGATGGCTTTTCAGGGGCCTCTGGGGAAGAAACTGGGGGGGGCTCAGTCCGTTTTCCAGCCCCCACCGTGATGCTAAATTCCGTGTGGGTGGCTGCCTAGAGGAGAGAGAGGGCGTGGGTGTGTTCGCTGTGGGGTGTTGCGTTGTCCGGCGCTGGTGGGGTCAGCCAGCCGCCGTCGGCGTCGGGGGGCTGGCTGTGCGGGACAAGCTGGACGGAGGCTGATGGACAGATGGGGCGTCCATCTGAGAAGACGGCCGGCAGCTCCAGTGGGTCCCAGCATTTCCCGACCCCCCGCTGCCTCTTCCTGCCCCTGGGATTTCCCGCCGGCCGCGCGAGTTGATGTCAAGACAGCCCGCTAAAGTGGGCATCGGCGCTCCGGGGCTGGAAGCCGGGCCACCTCTGCTGCCGTGCCCGGCCCCACCGCATCTGAGCAGAGCAGCTCCCCCTCCCGCTGCTGTGGGGGGGGCTGGGATGGGGGCCCCGGCCGCTGGTGGGGAGGCAGACCCAGACGGGGCCTGGCCCCCGTGCTCTAGAGGCCGGGCTCTGAGGTGCACTTCTCTGGGGATCGGTCCCATGGGCGGGCGCAGGGAGAGGCATCCCCGGCTCGGTTGTTTGGACCTGCTGGGCCTCTCTGCTCGGAGAAGTCGCTTCAGGCTACCTGCGCTTCCTTGCGTGTGTCCCGGGCCTGGGTCTGTCTTGGGCTCCGGCTCCTTCGCCTGCTGCCTGGCCGTGCAGTGTGTGTGGCTGGTGCTTGCGTTTCACTCCCAGGGATGATGGGGGGCTCCCTCCGGTTCCCTGTCCTCAGCCACGCCCACCGCTGGCTCTGCTGCCCGGCCACGTCGAACACCCGCAGACTGCCATGGCCTTCCAGCCTTGGGGCCTGTGCTGGCAGCCCCCAAAGCCAGCCGGGGGATGGATCAAGAGCAAAGGGGTGACCCAGGGCCTGAGATGCTAGGCACAACCCCGCAGTCAGTCCCAGCACTGCCACTGATGGCTTGCATGGCCTTGGTCAAGTCACTTAATTTCCCTGCACCTCATTTTCCGTCTGTAAATCCGGGGTCGTGCCCTCCCCCTTACGGAGGGGGGGTGTTGCAGAGATACAGGCGCCCAGGTGTGACGGGAGTGGGAGATGAAGCATCATAACGATTGTGTCTGTTGCATTTCCCATCCCCTTGGAGCAGAGGCGACTGGTGCCTGCAGGGGGTGGGGGTGCAGAGAGGGCCGCCCAGAGGAACAGGAAGGGGACACGTGGGGGCACCCCATTTAGCAATTAACCCGAGCCCTGCAGCACCATGCTGGGTAGCCATGCAGAGGAAATCTTCTCTGGGCAGTGGGCACAGCTGCGCCTCTCCGGCTGGGATCAGGCAGGGAGCTCTCCCACACATGCTGTGCCTCTCCCAGAGGAATGGGAAGGCTCCGGCTCCCTTTGCCTCCATGCCAGCCCCTTGCGGCAGGGCAGCCGATCTTCGAGCAGTGTTGGGGTTGCAGAGTTCTCGGGGTGCCCCGAGATGCCAAGGAGCTGGGTCCATCTGATGGGGGGCGGCTCGTGCCTGGAATAAATCAGCCCTGTGCCAGGCTAAGCTGCCAGGTGGCTTCCCGAGGGTGAATTAGAGCCCAGCCCATCATCCTCTTTGCCTGACTCTGCCCATGCTGGGAAGAGGGAAGTGGATGAGTTGCTGGCTTCCCCACAGAGCTGGTGCCCCCATCTCTCCTCCCTTCCTAGCCCCGGGGGCGGTGGACGGCCCACTCCCCCCAGCGTGCCCCGGGCTGCTCGTTAATGGGGCCTGCGTGAGTCTGGCTCACGTGCGCTTCCCGATGTGCGCTTGAATTCCAGGGGTGCAGGCCCGGGACAAGTCCCCGGAGGAGCCCGGCGCGCCCATCCGAAGACGCGCGACCAGCGACAGCCAGTACGAGAACGGCCCCCAGGAGCCCGGCACGCCCCGGAGCCCCACTGTCCGGTCGCCAGTGCACAGCTTCGCGCCGGAGGTGGTCAGCAGCATCGCCGCCAACCCGGGAGGGAGGCCCAAAGAGGTGCCTTTGCGTGCTCCCGGGGCGCTGCGGGAGGGGACCCCGCCGGGAGGAGGGGCCGTGGCTGGCCAGAGGCCCACAAGGACGCTGAAGAGATCCCCGTTCCTTGGGCAGCGAAGCCCCCGGCAGTGGGTTCCCAGCATCCCGGGGCTGGGTTTGCGGGAAGGGCAGGAAAGTTTCTCCCACCCCGCTCAGCTCCGGGCTCTGCTCTCGCTGACGCGGCCTCTCGCTTTTCTCCGCAGCCTCATCTCCACAGCTACAAGGAGGCCTTTGAGGAGCAGGAGGGGACGCCTCCAAGCAGCCCGCCCTCCAGCGGAGGTGAGAGCCCCCACCCCACCTTTCCCACAGGCCCCTTGCCTTCGCCCACGTAAAGGGCCGCAGCGCCGGGGGTGGGGGGCGGGGGGAACCGGCAGGCGGCCCTCGCAAAGCCAGGGAGAGGTCATGGCGCGCCGCGTTCCAGGCCCTTCCCATTTAATCCCCCTCTCCGGTTCTCTCATCCCTCCTGCTCCCCTCCCTGTCGCCCCGCTTCTCCGCTTCACTGCCCCCTCCGCCAGGCCGCGCGCAGCAGACGGCTTTGCGTTGGTGGCCATTTTGTTCCTCTCGCCAAGTCTTAACGCTATTGCCAGCCACGTGCGTGTGTGTGTGTCCCGAAGGCACGTGAGGGGAATAATTGAACCCTGTTTTGGGGGGAGCACCCCCTCTGCCAAGAAAGCGCCCTGAAAATGACACTGGGCGTCCACGTGCCAAGGAGATCTCTGGTTTGTTTGAGGAGAGCGCCCATATTCTGAGGAGAGCTCCCGTTTCAACTCCCCGCACTCCTGAGTTTTAAAAAAAACACATATTTTCGGGGGGAGGGGAGCAGAGGAGAACCCAGACAAGTGGGTCGGTGACAGAGCAGTGGGGGATCTCTGCCATGGCTTTCCGAGGCAGCGCCACGTCCAAGCGTGGCACCTCCCGGTCAGACCGGGCTGGCAGAAGGAACTTTCTCCCATTCGGTCCCAGCCTCTGCTGCCGGCTCTGCGAGGGAGGGCTGATGTGAAAGCAGTGACGTGGCAGAGGGAACAGAAAGGCCATGTTAGGTCCATCTTCATAGCTTCCTCCGAGTCCCGGACAGTCGGACGGGTGGCAGGGAAGGTGGCTTGTTTCGAAGGCGGAAGGTTCTGAAAAATAGGCCCCATGGGATTGTTTGAAAACTCCTGGAAGCCTTCCCCGGAGAGCGTGGCTGTAGCCCCGAGACAGGCGGCAGGCCAGCCAGGCGTAGGAACAAGTTGGCCGGGGCACTTTTTGAAGCCAGCCTGCTTGGACTCCAGCTCTAACACAAGCCCCGAAGTCCTTGGTTGGACACCACTGATTAGTCCTAGGTATCCGGCAGGAGCACCTAGAACCAAGCAGGGCCCCCACGCGATAGGGGCTGTACTGCCTTGCTCGAAAGAGCCTAAATTGAGGACCAGCCTGTATCCCCCGTGTGCGTAGGTATAGATGTGCCATAGTGCACACGTGTGCCTAGCTATAGACATGCCATAGGGCACACGCGTGCCTAGCTGTAAATGTGCCGTGGGGCACACGTGTGCCTAGCTATAGACGTGCCATGGGGGCAGACGTGTGCCTAGCTATCGACGTGCCGTGGGGCAGATGTATGCCTAACTATAGACGTGCCGTGGGGCTCACGTGTGCCTAGCTATAGACGTGCCGTGGGGCACACGTGTGCCTAGCTATGGACATGCTGTGGGTCTCACATGTTCCTAGCTATAGACGTGCCACGGGGCACATGCATGCCTAGCTATAGATGTGCTGTGGGGTACACGTGTGCCTAGCTATCAATGTGCCATGGGGGCAGATGTGTGCCTAGCTACAGACGTGCCATGGGGCACACGTGTGCCTAGCTATAGACGTGCTGTGGGGTACACGTGTGCCTAGCTATCGACATGCCATGGGAGCAGATGTGTGCCTAGCTATGGACGTGCTATGGGGTACACGCGTGCCTAGCTATAGACGTGCCGTGGGTCACACATGTTCCTAGCTATAGACGTGCGATGGGGGCACACGTGTGCCTAGGTATAGACATGCCGTGGGGGCACACGTGTGCCTAGCTATAGATGTGCCGTGGGGGGCACACGTGTGCCTAGCTATAGACGTGCCGTGGGGGCACACGTGTGCCTAGCTATAGACGTGCCGTGGGGGCACACGTGTGCCTAGGTATAGATGTGCCGTGGGGGCACACGTGTGCCTAGCTATAGACGTGCCGTGGGGGCACACGTGTGCCTAGCTATAGACGTGCCGTGGGGGCACACGTGTGCCTAGCTATAGACGTGCCATGGGGGCACACGTTTGCCTAGCTATAGACGTGCCGTGGGACACACGTGTGCCTAGCTGTAGATGTGCTGTGGGGGCACACATGTGCCTAGCTATAGACGTGCCGTGGGGCACACGTGTGCCTAGCTGTAGACATGCCATGGGGCACACGTGTGCCTAGCTATAGACGTGCCATGGGGCACACGTGTGCCTAGCTATGAACGTGCTGGATCTGACCCCCAGGCTTTAGGTCTCTCACCCCTGCTGTAGAAGCTCGTGCACTGAGTTCCGGAGGTCCCAGGTTTGCTTCCGCCTCTTGGCATCACACACCCAGCCCCTGTGTCCGGATGAGCATCCAGGATCTCATAGAAAACTGGCAGGGAGCTCGAGAGGCATCACGTCCAGTCCCCTGCCCTCCTGGCAGGACCAAGCACCATCCAGACCATCCCTGCCAGGTGTCTGTCCGACCTGCTCTTACATATCCCCAGGGATGGAGATTCTACAACCCCCCAGGCCATTTATTCCATAGAATCCTTGCGTCGCCTGAACGGATAACTTGGAAGAAATGAATTCCACGTTGACTGGTTCTGCCGCTGTCCCATTCTGCAGCAGCAGGAGGGTGAGGGGTGGGGGGGGGGGGAAATCCTGATCAGGAGAGCGTTTCCAAAGTGGCAGTCACCTCCCAAAGGATGTCTGAGCCATATAGTTGCCCCATGGTTTTAGGTTAGAGCGAGGCAGAAACTTCCACTCAGATCTTTCCTATGCATGAAAAATGCAACATTGGTGACACCAAAACTTTCCCAAGGTCACGCCAATGGGTACATCTAGACTGCGTTGCTCTTTCGGGGTACTGGAGATATCCCGAAATAGCAACGCCGCATCTTTAAAAGCGCCTGCTATTTCCCCATGTAGCGGGTGCACTATTCCAGCATCCCTGTAATCCTCGTTCCACAAGGGTTAAGGGATATGTTGGAATAGTGCCTTAGTTTGAAATATTGGCGCTGCGTAGACTTTCAAAATAAGCTCTTTCGATTTAGACTTGGAATAAGCTACGCAATTTGCCTAGATTATTCTCACAGAAGGGTGCTGTCTAGACATACCCAATATTGTCAAATTGTTTTGATTTTTTTTAGCATTTTATTTTGTAGGGTTTATTCGCCCGAGACATTTCAGTTTTTTGGTTCGAAATGACTTTTCCATTCCACAGTTCTTTGAATTGTATTTTATAAAAACAAAAAAAACAAAAAAACAAGCAGCTTTTCAAAGGGTTGAAATTGAAATGTTTCAGTCTGGGTTTTTATTTTCTCTGGGATAAGCTTCCCCCCACACAACTTTTCCACTTGCTGAACAGTTTCAAGAAAATTGTTTTCTGTTCACCCGCCCAGTCATTTTTTTAAAATTGCCAAGTCTGAAAATCTGCTAGTCCCTCCGTTCTCAGTGGTGGCAGTTTAAATGCAGTGCGTTTAGCAGGAGACGGAGAGGGAGCTGTGTGAGTCTTTTTCAGCGAAATCGATAAGGAGTCCGGTGGCACTTTAAAGACTACAATTATCACCCCTAATGTCATTACCTCACAGACACTAACCTTCGCCCCTCACCCCTCCTCTGTTCTTAAACCTGATTCGTCATTTTTATATTGTTCACTTTTTTTGATTGTACCACTTTGGTATATATGGTCGTGCCAATTTTCTTCCACATATTGATCTGAGGAAGTGGGTCTGGCCCACGAAAGCTCATCACCTAATAAACCATCTTGTTAGTCTTTAAAGTGCTGCATAGTCCTGTCTTTTGTTTCAGCAAGACCAGACTAACACGGCTGCATCTCTATCACTGATTAGGGGATAAGCTTTTGTGAGCTACAGCTCACTTCCTCAGATGCTGACGAGAAAGGAAAAGAAGGACGGCAGGGCTATAGAGGTGGGAGTGTGACCTCAGGGCCTAATGACATCAGAGTGGGTGCGGCTTATCTCCAACACTCCCGTCCTCTGAAGAAGTGGGCTGTGCCCACGAAAGCTCATGACACCATCTACATGTTTTGTTAGTCTTTAAAGTGCTACCAGACCATTTGTTGTTGTTTAAGTTTTGAATGGTGAGAAGCTGAGAGTACCTCAATGCGAAATGACCTACTGCAAAGTGAGAGCCGCTCCCTGTGTCTATTTAAACCTTGTTTCAGGGTGTCCGCATTGGTAGATGAATAAATCAATACATTGATATGCAAATCTGACACCCCGGAACCAGGTGTAAACAGGCACACGGAGTGGTTCTCGCATTCTCACATTGCAATAGGTCATCTCCATTCATTTGCAAGGGCCAGGGTGTGGCCGGGTCATTGGGCCGTGCTCTGCAGCCTTCCTGCCTGGCTGTGCTGGGAATGCGTACGGCACGGCAGAGGCCTCTTGCCAGCCGTTCATCGTGGGGATGAATTTCAGAGTGACAGGTTCGTCGTGGAGGGTTGAGAGACACTTCTCGCCCTGTGCAACGCAGGGGCTGGTTTGCATCTTGGCCCTGCTCTGGCAGGCTCCGGTGAACTGAGCAGCGCGGGAGTTGAACTTTTTGAGATTTGCCCATAACGAGCTGCAGATCCAGCCACATCCGATCTAGAATCCCACATCCAGCTGCTCACATCCCGGGAAGGGGGGAACTAAAATCAGCACCCTGCCCAGAACAGCATAGCTGGGGTTGTTAGGCTGCAGATGCAAATGGATTTCGATTCTGCTGAGAGCGGGTGACCGTGGTGTTTCTGCTCGCTGCTGGCTGGATTTCACAATGGTTGGAGGTTCAACTCCCCTCCTGGTTCTGCTGGATTTTTCTCCTGGGCAGCAACCTCCCACCTGTCTGAAGCAGCCCCAGTGCGTTAGCAGGGACACTTGGCTGGAAGTCTTGGCCCATCGGTGGAATTGCTCTGTCCCCCAGTAATTTACCCACATTGAGCAAACGGTTCTAACCAACGCAGCAGCCGTGACGACTCATGAGGCCTGGCTTTTGTTTCCACGCCTGCCCCCCGCCTCTCCCCGCGGCCGGCGTGGGTGCGGGTCTGAATCTGTAAGTCAGAAGGCTGAAATGCAAGCGAAAGGAATGTGGCAAATTTCCTTTCGGCAGCTCGGAGCCTCGTGTGTCGCCTTCGTTTTTGCTTTTTGCAACATTCCCACACCTCTTCCTTCCAGCGAGAAAGCCGGAATTGTTTGGCGCTGGTAAAATGCCACATCAGGGAGATAGAAATCAACAGCGAGACGGTCCTTCCCCACCGCACACAGGCGCTATACAAAGCTTTATTTGTGAGACCTGTAAGACACACAGCTGCCTCTGTTTGCCCCTGCTTCACATGGGTAATCTCTCTCTGTAGCAGGTGTGCTATATATACCACCCACCCTCCTGTGAGCATGCATACGCCAGACCAGGCTTTCCCTCGATAACACATGCGTGCCCTGTCGCGGGTGCGTTGGTACATAGGCTGGTACATGTGTCATACACGCGTGGCTAGCTGGTTTTACAGAGGGGTATCTATGCTGTGTGTGTGAAAGCTCACGTTCTGGGCTCTGTTTCGGTTTCTGTACCAGAACCAATCCAGTGGGTCGAGCCAATGCTTTGACATAAAGTGTGGGTCCCAGGTTAGGCTAAAGCTAGTTTGTCAGGTGGGAGATGAGGTAAGGGGACTGGTTTGTGGGCATGGCGGGGGCGGCGGGGGGGTGAGAGCATCCGGGGCGTATTCTGTTCTCGTTTGCACCATGCTGAATCTGAAGTCTCTCGGATTAAATCAATGGAGTCCCTCTGGATTTAGATCTGGGGCACAGGCACCGGAAAATGCCCCCCTGTCTTTGTGTTAACATCAGCGGGAGTACGTCTACACTGCACAGCTGTTTCGGGATACCGGAGGAATCTTGAAATAGCTACCTCGCGTCCAAGGAATTCGCCTGTTATTTCGAAATATTTTTGGAAATAACGGACACGCTGTGTCGCCATCCTGGTAAACCTCGTCGCACGAGGGATAAGGGATGGCTCAAAGAGCGCGATCTTTTGAAATTTGGCACCTTGTAGACGCGCCCGATTTCGAAATAGCCTGTTTCGAGTTTCGGGGGCTGTGTAGAGGCACCCTCTGAGTGCAGGTGAAAGGCCAACTTCCTGGGTCACTGCAGGCGGGGCGTGTTACCGTTGCGTGCCTCAGTTTACCAGCCTATCCAGTGCGAGAGGGAGGGTTGTTAAACACCCTCATCAAGTAGGGAGGGGTCATCCGTCACCCACGGCAGGGGTCAGAATTAGTGAATCCCTGGGTGAGAAGAGGTGGGACAATAGCGGGCACTGTTATTTGGCCAGAGGGCTGCTGCTTTGCCACCTCTCCCCGCCAGCTGGGTGATGCGTTAGGTTTCCTGCAAGCTCCGGGGAATCGGTCTTCCTGGCGGCCCACCCCTAACACTGGGGCTGCCCAAGGGCTTTCTTCTCTCGGAGGCAAGGGGTTCAGGCCCCCAGCACACTCAAGCATCAAAGGAACGTGTCACCCTGCCCTGCCTTCCAGACCCCACAGACCATCTTCCTGTGGCCGCCCCCCAATCCGCAGCAGGGAGCTGCTTTGTCTCCCCGGGTCTAGGTTCCCTCCCCACGCGGCCAGCACCGGGCTAAGGACGTTAAGGACTGGTCAATTCTGCTCCCCCCCCCCCGCCTTGCTGTCTCTATCAGATAGAGGCAGCAAAGGGTGAGGGAGGGAGAGGGAGTACTTCAAAGCGGCAGCGCCGCACAGCTGATCCCGGGCTCCAGCCGGCATTTCCACGGAACCTGGCATCAGCTGGGGAGTCCCCGGCTGACCCCGGCTCCGCGTGGCACTCTTGTACCATTGTACCCGCTGGCGACTCTTGTAGATTTCAAAGCTGGCACCCACGTGCAGCCCGGAGTCAGGGGGACGTCCCGCCGGCCCCGGGCTGCACACGGAGTTCCGCCTTCCTCCTCGGAAATGCACACGGGCCCCCGCCGGACCCCGCTGGGCCTCTTGCACATTTCCAAGGGGGAATGCGGAAGTGGCTGTCGACGAGTCGAGCAGTCGATGGAAATTCCATCGACTACTCGACTAGTCAGGTAACCGTTATTTAACATCCTTACCCCCGGCCTGGCCGCATCACTGCCTCCAGCAAGAGAAGCCCAAGGTTCATGTCTAAGAAGGGGTCTGCCAGCCAGCAGGCTTCATCTTGTCCAGTTGCTCAAGCCCCTTGCCAGGACGTAACGACAGCCGTTGGGTGGAACTCGGAGAGCCGGGGCTGCAAACTCCATTCAGTAGCAGCCGAGACGCCGCTCGCGTTTATCGCGCTTTCCATTGAATTCCTCTTCTCTGACCACTGGATTTTGTGTGTGTGTGTGTGCCTTGACTACAGTGCGCTCCCCGCCCGGCCTGGCCAAGACCCCGCTGTCTGCTTTGGGACTGAAGCCCCATAATCCAGCGGAGATCGTGCTGCAGCCCACAGGAGGTGAGTGAACGGGCGGGGTCCGAGGGCTGGTGGCAGGTCTGCAGGGGATTCCTTTAGTCCACACGGCGACCACTCTGCTGGACCAGAGTCGGATGTTGCTCGACGTCCGTCCTGGGCCTCAGAGCCCGTGGCCAGGAAAGGCAGGTTCTTGGAGCCGCCGGGGGGTTGAGAAATACCCCGGTGGAGCAGAAGAATGGCTGTATTTGCTCAGCCCGTCCAGCCCCGTGTCCTGTCCTCCCACAGGGCCAGGTGCCCCCGAGGGAGCAACCAGCGCAGGGCATCATCGAGTGATCCCTATGTATTGGTGTACCAATTCCGCCGTGGCTCGGGGGCATCCTAGGACCACGGGGCTCTGCAAAGGTCGCTAGGCCAACCCCTGCCAAGATCCAGGGAGGGGTGAGACCACCTCTTGAGGTTGTTTCCAGCCCTAGAACAAGGGGATGCTCGTCCCTGTGGCCAGGTGGTCCCGTAGCCACATACCACCAGGGCAGTGTGGCCACTGGGAGGCCACTGGCAAGGAGCTGTGCAGGAGCATGGTGGCCCATCGCCCTCCGCCCTGTGGGGCCGTGTTCTCCTCTCTGGGCTGGCACCTGAGGTCCTTGCTGGCGGAAGCCAGTGGGGCTATCCTGGCGGAGCGTGGAAGGTTGTTAGGATTTGGCCGTGTCGTGGTTCGCTCTCCCCCCCCCCCTTCTCCCTTCTTCTCTCGGCCTGTCTGTGTCACTCTCCCCTTGGCTCTCCGGCCTGTGGCTGTGGGCTCAGGGACAGAGCCCAGCTCGCCAGCCTCCCCCCCGCCGAGCTGGGAGTCTTGCGTGTCTCCTGCTCCTCACGGCCAGAGGGAAGCAGAGGCAGGCATTTACCAGGCGGGCACCCCCCCCTCGGGGAAGCCTGGGGCTGTGGGCAGCAGCATTTCAGCGGCCGGCTCTCGCTGTGGGGAAGCAGAGGGCGTCAGAGCAGAAAGGCTGACGCACAGCCTCAGGAATGAAGAACTGCCGTGGTGGGAATGTTTCCAAGGGAATTGCCTCAGCCCACAGCGAGCCACCTGGTGTAGGCTCGTGCGGCTTCTCCCCAGACCTGCGTGCTGACCAGGGAAGGCAAATGGAAGGGAATTAGCCTGCTAATTAATAACACCCTCCCTTTTGGACATAAAGCAGCACCTGCCTAGGACCTGGTTGGCAGGGCAAGACTTGGGGGGAGCCATAGGAATGATCCCGCCGGCTAAGCGCTATGGGCCAGGGGTGTGTGAAATCAGTGGGGTTTAGGCACCTAATTACAGTAACTTTAAAACTCTCGGCCTCTTTCCCGTTTCTGTGCCAATTCAGGTGACGAGAAAGCAAAGAGCATTAACAAAGATTTTTCTCTCTCTCTTCCTTCTCCTCGCATCGCTGCTTTTCCTTTCTCTGCTCTGGTCTGTCCGTCCTCTCCCTCGCGCCTCCATCTCCTGTCTTTCCCCCTTCGCTCTAGCAGGGGAGGCAGTAGTTGAATCTGATGAAGGTAAGAAGGGATTGGTTTTTTTTTTATTTCTGCTAACTCTTTTGGGCAGAAAGAGAAGCTGACCTTCTGAGCTCATGAACGCTAACACCCGTGGTCAGCTTGATTTTTTTGCCTGGTGCGCAGAAGGGTAAAAAAGTGCCTGCAGGATTCTACTGCAGCACGGCCTGCTAGTGAATTTTAGGAGGGCACCAGTCTTGAAGCAAATAAATCCAGGGAGAGTTGCCTGGATGTGAAGTGTACAGGAAAATGATCTACTATCCAGGAGTGTCCTTTCGGCCTCTTCCTTATGCTCGCACATCTTTTCCTGTTGCACTTCCTGCTGGCAGGCGGTACTTCCTGGAATGCCATTCCGCCCTAATGAATCAGCTTGCCATGAGATCCTCCCTCCAGGTTGCCAGGTGTCTGGTTTTTGCCCAGACAGTCCATTATTTGTGGCCCCTGGCTGGTAAAAAAAACCCAGAAAATACCGGACTTTTTTTTTCTCACCAACTTTGGCTCCCCGTTTTTTTTTTCTCAACCGATTTTTTTTTTCCTGCCATGTTCGGGATTTTTTGTGAAAGTATCTGGCAACCCTACCCCAGCGCCTCTTTCCTGCTGCCACGCAGCTGGTTGCTGGGACCACCAAGTCATTAAGATGTTGTGAGTGATACGTTGACATCCCAAGACTCCCTTTTTGTTGGCCTGAGGGGAATGAAATTAAGCAGGGCCACAGAGCTAACGTTCATGAGTTTCAGGTGGCACGACGTGTCTTAGGCCAGGCTCACCTGAGGTACGGTTTGTGCTTTGGGTTTCAAACAAGTCATACGGTCCAGGTGGAATGCTAAACCCTGTTAAACAAGAATGTCCAAGTGTTTATAGGAGCGGGACATTAGTGTCCAACGAAACATAAGCATGAGCCTTGTAGCTACCGAAGAGAAGAGCTTGGAATTTGCACGCCTACGCAATCTGTCTCCATGCTTGGCTAGTTCGTGTGTTGCAACCAGATGAAGACACTGAGTTTGAAGGGGGACGTTTCCGTCAGAACCTCTGTTGTCAGGCACAGCGTGGGCCGAGTTTCTCGCACATATTTCAGTCCTGTCTGAGTCTCTTGGGGGGGGGGGTTTCATCAGAGTCTGTCCATTTTTGTGGTACCCAAAGCATTCTCACCTTCTTTTCTCACATTTCTTCAGCATGGTGTTTGCCTTTCAGCCCCGGCTCTTGGAGTTAGCCAATTACAGGGCAGTTTCAGCTTTAGTTAAAAACCAAAGTTTCCAGGCCTCATAGTTTCAGAGCAATGCCTAAACTCATGGCAAGAGTTAGTTGCGATTTATTTTGTTGTTGTTTAAAATGTTTTTTAACAAGCAATTGGCTTTTTGATCAAATTGGCTTTTTATGTGATTAATACAATTTTCAACCAATTCCCCCCACCCCTCCCAAGTTTTCATTAAGAAAAAGGAAACAATTCAGCCGAAAACAGAATAGTTTGGGAGTTTGGCTGATTTTTTTTGGTTGCCAGAAATGGACAAATGTTTGATTTTTCAGGTTTTTGGCCTTTTGACAACCCCCCCAAATCTTTTGATGAAAAATTCGGATGAACATGAAACCCTCTTGCTTTTTCTCAAAAGTGTTTTGCAAACCAGGTTCATATGCAGCCCCTTACAGCTCAAAACCAGAGGGGAAATGAAAAAAGACGTAAAAGATTATTTGTAAATAATACATTTAAGCTCTTTTTAAGCCAGTTTCATGCTGTTTAGGGTTTGTCTGACTCATGTCTTTTGAACACTTTGGGATTGGCATGACCTCTTGGCCACTACAAAATTCTTTTACCTGTTTTCTTCATGATTTAGACACCTTGAAAAAGCATTGTCTTTTAAAACTGAGCTATTCTGGGTTCTGAACATGGACCAACGCTTTTGCCACAAGGAAGAAATTAGCTGAGCAAGTTGACTAGCTTAGAAAAAAGAAATGTTTTTTGATAGAAAAATGCCCTCCCCCTACATGAACATTGTTGATCTTCTCCTATGTTATAGGGTTTGTGCTTTTTTTCCCCCTACATTTTTTCCTAACACTTCTGTAAAAAAATTCTGCTTCCCTAAAACAAGTTTTCAGCAGATGAAACACACTGGCGACCTCTCCACTCATACCTTTGATAAAAAGGTGGGGGACAATGCACCCCCAAATTTAGGAAATGAGGAAAAAACCTCTGGGTTTTGAACTCTTGGGTGCACAAACAAGGGGGAAGGTTTGAAATGTTTCACATTTTCCCTCCCAACTAAGTTTAGAATGAACGTTCTAGCTATTGGAGAACTGCCAATCATATCGCTTCGGGAAGGCTGTGTGGTGTAGTAGACAGAGCACCTATTCAGCAGCAAGCAATCGCTGAGTTGTGCATCCTTGCCAATGCAGGGGGCGAGGGGAGTCGAACTGGACTTGGTCAGTAGCCCTCAGTAAGCATTGTATGCATAATCGGCACGAACACCTGCTCTCTAGTCTCCTTTGGCCCTGCAACTCTCCTGAACTGTTCAGCTTGTTCCGTGCTACGTGCCAAGCCCAGGGATGGTCTAGCAAGCGTGCCCTGGGATAGATCCAGCCTGGCACGCACCGAAAGGTGCAGCTGCACAGCTGGAAGGGTCGTTGAACTCCTAGGCGTGTGATTATTTTTGTTGGCGGCGCAAAGCAAAGCAGAGTGTAGCCTGACGCTATGGAAAGCGCACCTGTGTTCCTTTCTGCATGTACGTTACAAAGGGGTCTTTCCTGACATGTTCCTGCTAGATAATGGGCTAGAGAATTGGGCCAGGCATAGGAAAGGAGCTGCAGGTTTTTCCACACTACGCCTCTAGGCAGACTGTCTAAGCCAAATGTGATTTATGTGTAAACAGCACCATTTTGCAAACACCCCAGAGCAAATGTTTGAAGTCTGCTTCTGGTTTTAACATAAGAACGGCCACACTGGGTCAGACCAAAGGTCCATCTAGCCCAGTGTCCTGTCTGCCGACAGTGGCCGATGCCAGGTGCCCCAGAGGGAGGGAACAGAAACAGGGAATCATCACATGATCCCTCTCCTGTCATCCATTTCCAGATACACAGAGGCCAGGGACACCATCCCCCCCATCCTGACTAATAGCCATTGATGGACCCAACCTCCAGGAATTTATCTAGCTCTTTTTTGAACCCTGTTAAAGCCTTGGCTTTCATAACATCTTCTGGCAAGGAGTTCCACAGGTTGACTGTGCGCTGTGTGAAGAAAAACGTCCTTTGGTTTCTTTTAAACCTGCTGCCTATTCATTTCATTGGGTGACCCCTCGTTTGCAAGGAACAGTTAATTATGGGCACAAAACGGCAGGGGCGGCTTTTCAATTGCTAATTTACCGGATGTTCCTTCGCAGCCGGGGCCTGGCTATCTGAATGCTGAATATGTACTTTTCCGCTGGCAGTGTCAAAGACTGGGGTGAGGGGCCTTTGAAGAGAACATCCTATCTGTATGGAGGTGTGGCTCTGCTCGGGGTAACTTCCTACCCATCCTCAGCTGCTAACACGTCTCTTCCTTTGCGGTTACGATGTCATCCCAGCAGTTCCCTTTAGCCCTAGAGCCTTCCAGAGACAGTCGACAAGAGCCACATTTTTATCCTTAAAACCAGGCCAAGCTCTCTTTCTGCCCCCAAACTTCCCACGCCCGCCTCCTCTCTCCTGTGACCAAGCTCTGGATTTTCCTGGTCTCACTAGACCACGATGCTGCTGGCATTCCTCAGCCCCTTGCAGGCTGGCTCATGCCCTTGGACTGCCTAATGCAGGGGCAGGGACTGGGAAACGAGCAGATTTAATTACTGATTCCAGGGAAGGTTTATTACTCCCGTTCCGTCCCTCGAGCAGCACTTTGGCCCGAGGCTGAGCCAATGAAATTCAGCAAGGGCAAATGCAAAGTTCTCCACTGAGGGAGGAACAATCTGTGTCACACATACAGAACGGGAAGCAACTGTCTAGGGAGGACTCCTGCAGAAAGGGATCTAGGGGTCAGAATGGACCACAAGCTAAACATGAATCAACAGTGTAACATGGTTGCACAAAAAGCAAACATGCTTCTGGGATGCGTTAGCAGGAGTGTGATGAGCAAGATATGGGAAGGAATTTTTCCGCTCTACTCTGTGCAGATCAGGCCTCAACTGGAGTGTTGTGTCCAGTTCTGGGCGCCACATTTCAGGAAAGATGCGGAGAAATTGGAAGAAGTCCCACGAAGAGCAACAAAAATGGTTAAACACATGAGCTAGGAGGGAAGACTGAAAGACATGGGCTTGTTTAGTGTGGAAAAGAGCAGACTGAGAGGGGACATGAGAGCAGTTTTCAAGTATCTAAAAGGGTGTTAGAAGGAGGAGGGAGAAAAAATTGTTCTCCTTGGTCTCTGAAGACAGGAGAAGGAGCAATGGGCTTAAACTGCAGCAAGGGAGGTTTAGGTTGGACATTAGGAAAACTTCCTAACTGTCAGGGTGGTTAAACACTGGAATAAATTGCCCAGGGAGTTTGTGGAATCTCCATCTCTGGAGATATTTAAGAGCAGGTTGGATAGGCACCTGTCAGGGATGATATAGACCAGTGTTTCTCAACCTTTTTTTATAAAGTACCCCTTTAAAAAAGATTATAAGAACCCCCAGTCCCTACAGTTTTCAGACACAATTTTTTTTTCTACCGTCGCAACACTTAATCGTAGCCGGGTGCAATGTTTGGGTGTAAAAAGTACAAAAATAATAAAACGCTGGAAAACTTAACACAAAAATTCAGTTTTCTCCAAATTGCAGTTGTGGTGACATACCCCCCAGATGTCTCTTCAGTACCCCTAAGGGTACTCGTACCCCTGGTTGAGAAACACTGGTCTAGATGGTGCTTGGTCCTGTCGTGAGGGCAGGGGACTGGACTCGATGCCCTCGCGAGGTCGCTTCCCGTTCTAGTGTCCTGTGATTCCATGACCCAAGTGCTGGGTTCGGCCGAAATACCGAACCCCACCCAGAATGTTCGGTCTGAAAGGATCAGCCCTGCTGGCTGCCAAGGTCAGTTCCTGCCCTGCCCAGCTATGTAGGCAGGGCTGGAGTGAGAAGTTCTGTACCCAAGGGATTGACTCATCCCTTCCCCGCTCCCTTCTCTGAAAAACCTGGCCCTCGCCTTGGTTCCTGAGGCGGGGATGCGCCGGCCCTGGAGGGAAGAAGGGAGGCTCTGTCTTGCCAGTGGGGTCCTTGTGTAACACTTGTGCTGCCGGACGGAGTACTTAAAGGTAACGCAGGCTCGGGGCTGTACTAGCAAAGGGTACCAGGCAGCCCTCTGCCCCAAACAGCTCGCGGGGCATCAGCCAAACCAACCAGACCCGGGGTGGGAGGAGGCTGGGTAACGGAATAGGAGGGGTGCTCTCTTTTTAGCCAATCAGGAGCAGCGAAGACAATCAGGAATCCCGTTCATTTCCAGAGCGGTTCGTTTTATTCCCAGCCGCGGATCGCGCGTACTGCCCGCCGCGCTAGAGATGCCAAAGATCTCTGAGGTTACCTGAGTCACGGCCTCGCCCACGCGGGACAGGCGCCTCCAGTGAGTTCAAGGAGGGGAGAAGAGTCCGGGTGGGGGGGATATCACCGATGCCGTGAACATAAGAACGGCCACACTGGATCAGACCAAAGGTCCGTCTAGCCCAGTGTCCTGTCTGCCGACAGTGGCCAGTGCCAGGTGCCCCAGAGGGAGTGAACAGAACAGGGAACCATCACGTGATCCCTCCCCTGTCACCCATTCCCAGACAAACAGAGGCTAGGGACACCATTCCTACTTTCCCTGGCTAATAAGTATTGATGGACCTAGCCTCCAGGAATGTATCTCGCTCTTTTTTGAACCCTGTTAAAGTCCTGGCATTTACAATGTCCTCTGGTGAGGAGTTCCACAAGTTGACTGTGCGCTGAGTGAAGAAATACTTCCTTTGTTTGTTTTAAACCTGCTGCTTATTAGTTTCATTTGGTGACTCCTAGTTCTTGTGTTATGGGAACAAGTCAGTAACTTTTCCTTATTCTCTTTCTCCACACCTGTCATGATTTTATAGACCCCTATCCTATCCCCCCGTCGTCTCCTCTTTTCTAGGCTGAAAAGTCCCAGTCTTATTCATCTCTCTTCATATGGCACCAAGGCCAACCCCCTAACCACTGTTGTTGCCTTTTTCTGAACTTTCTCCAATACCAAGACCTCTGCTTTGAGACGAGGCGACCGCCTCTGCGTGCAGGATTCTAGGTGTGTGCATCCCACGGAACAAAAAGGCTGGAGAAGCCCGGCCTCTGGACAGGAGGCTTGTGAGACAAGGAGGCAGAGCCGGGGGGTGGGTGAAACTCAGGTCTTGTGCGGTGCTGGTGGATTTGATTTGCTGCCCGGGCTGTGTGTATAGCAGTGTAGCGGCCCCGCCCCTGGGGCTGGCATGCCACCCTGCCTCTCGCCTCCCTCGGGAAGAGTCTGAAACCCATGCCTAGGGCTGGCCGTGTGCCACGGGAAGGCAGGTGGGTGGCAGCACTGCGGTGGCATGCCTGGCTCAGCACCAGCCTGCCACAGCCCCTGGCCCTGATGCAGTGTCGCCAGCCTTCGTGGGAGCCGTGCGGAGACCTCGGCCTGACCGGGACGGGCGGGAGGCAGGGGGTGTCTTTCCCCAAGCCCCATGGAAGCCCTCACGCATTCAGACGAGGCCGCGGTGCAGCCAGGCCGCCCGGGTGAAGGCAGGGTCAGGGAAAGGCTCCCCGCAGAGGCAGAAAGTAGGACAGCCAGGGGGCATGGGAATGGGGCACAGGGAGTACGAACAATCCCACCGCTTGTTTGTCTCTCCCTTGGAAGGGGGGCTGCAGTGCTGGGGGGAGACAGGTTGACTCGGTGTCTGGGGGGACTGTGGCCAGAGGGGGAGCCGGGCGGGGGGGCAGGAGGCGCGTGGCAGGGGGCAGGTGACGGAGGCCTTCTGTACCTGTAGCTAGAGCTGGCGCTGAAGTAGGAGAGACCAGAGAGAGCTCTAAGCTCTGCTGTTGTCCGGGGGGGGCCGAGCTTCCCGCCAGGCCAGTCGTGTCGCGCAGAACGCGCCTGGCTTCTGTTCGGGGGGGCTAGATGGGCAGCTGCTGCAGACGCGTGTTACTCCGCCGCGGTCGGCGTCACGCGGCTTCCCGCCTGCTGGGGAGCCGGAGCGGCGACCCCACCGAGCGCCCGAGCGGGTGCGGCCCTAGACGCCCGCTCCCCTTGCTCAGCGCGGGCGTGGCCGGGCCAGGGGCCGGTCCGGCTCCACTGAGAGGGGCCCGGCGAGTGTCGTCACACTGGTGCGGGAAGGGGAGACCTGCCCCGGCGGCGGCGGGAGCGGCGGCGGGTCGAGTGGGCGGCTGCCGAGGGCCGCCGTGCAGGGAAACGTGGGTTGCCGCGGCACCCGGCCGAACGGAGCAGGGCCAGTGGCCGACGTGGGGGCGAGTTTCCATTCCCGAGGCGACAACTGCTGCTTCTTGGGGTTCAGAGAAACCGCCTCCCTGCGCCCCCAGCATGGCCCGCGGGCCGGCCCCGCCTCTCCCTGCCGGTGCTCCAGGCAGGCCGCAGCGGCGAGGGAAGAGCACCCAAGGCCTAGGGGCCGTCCTGAAGCACCCGCCCTGGGCGTGGCCGGCGGAGCTAACCCTCTGCCATGCAGTGGGTGGACGTGGGGTGGGGGGGGGGCTTTAACTGCCCCCTCCAAAGGGGATCCTCTTGGCTTGCCTCATCTGCGGCTCTTAGGGGACAGAGCCGGGGGCTGCAGGGGCAGAGACAGGAGAGTCCGACTGGCTGCGGGCCAGAGAGGGCCTGTTTGGGGAACCCGCCGCCCGCTGCCCGGTTCAGTTTGGCCGGCTCTGAACTCAGCTGCCCTGCACTGATGCTCTCTGAGGAGCCATCTCCCAAGCCGCCGGGCTGCAGCTGGGTGTGGCACCTTAAGAGACAACCCTTTGTCTCCCCCGGCACTTTGGGGGGTTCATGGCCCTGCTGTGCTGGGCGTGCAGGGGAAACGGGCCCGGGCCCTGCCCGGCTGAGTTGCCGCCTGGTTTGAGAAGCGATCCGACCTGCGAGGAGCTTAGGGCCAGGCAGGCAGGGAGCTGGTTTGAAGTGGGGATGGCGGCTGACTTCTCATGGGCGCGGCGGGGCCTCCCGGGTGTGACGGGCAGGGAGCTGTGGGGTGCACGGGGCTCTCGTAGCGAGGAATGATGGGGGGAGGCAATTCGGAGGGATCTGGGGGGGTGTCTTACAGTCGTAAGGCGAATCTGACCCGGCCGATGAGACATCCGCAGCCTCTCGCGGCACCTGGTTCTGAGCTCCTGCCATGCCTGCTGGCTTTGTCAGCAGCAGTCCGGGACAGCTTTGGCACTGCCCATGTGACAACACCCCGATTGGGTGAGGGACAATGTTCCCTGCAATTTTTTCCCACCCATGTGTGGAATAAATTTTGTTCTGTGCACCGATGCCTGTGCGGATGTGCACCACCCTAGAAACAGATGCTGGGGGCGCTCTGCTCATCAACAGATGCTGGGTGGCATTTGAATCTCTCCTGGGCAGCCACCCAAGCGGAGGGGCGGATGGGTTTAATTAATTGGTGGGACGGGGAAGCAGTGGGTTCTCAGGCCAGCTGTCGGGGCCGCACCAGTGTTAGTGATTTGAAACGGGGAGGCTGTTGTACAGGCCCTGGTGGTGAACGGCCCCGATGCTGAGCTGCAGCCAGAGGGCATGAGCATGTCGATCTCCCCCCTTCCTTTCCTTTCGCCCCCAGAGCCCAGGAGCTACGTGGAGTCGGTGGCCCGCAAGGCAGTGACGGGAGCTGGGGGGGTGTCCCCGAGCCCCCCCTCTCCGCCGACCTACAGCCCTGAGACGCCGATGAAGAATGGGGCCTTCAGCAATGCCTTCACCGCCCCCAGCCCCATCTCCACCAGCAGCCCCATTCACAGCATGGACGGGTAAGGAGAGCCGGGTGCTGGGGGCAGCCGGGAGCAGGCACTGTGGCGCTGGGCATGCTTCAGCCTGCAGCCCTTCCTTACCCGAGCACGCCCGTCCTGACTGGATAAGCGCCCTGCGGTCAGTTTGCAGCTGCGCACCCTCATGCTTCAGGGCATCAGCTGCCCTCCAGGGGACAGGAAGGTTCCTCCACACCCAGCTCCAGCTCCAGCTCCAGCGTGGTAGCTGTGAGCCAAGTGCATTATGGGGTTTCCACCTACTCAAGTAGCATTGGCCACGGTTGGAATAGATGGGTCTGGTGCCAGCGGTGGGGTAAGACACACACTTACCCCAGGGGAAGAAAGGCGGGGTGGCGATTTTCAAAGCCTTCTGGTGTCCACTAGGCCTGGCTTTTCCAAAGGGATTTAAAGGCATTCGGCCCCCGGCCCCCATCCAATTCCAGTGGGTCCTTTGGCAATCCCGCCCAACGTGGGGCGCGAGGGCTGGGATGTAGGACGGCCGGGGTGGGGGTTCTGCCCAGGGTGGCGTGGGGGTGGGTGCGTGAGGCTTTGCACGTCCAGGCCTGTGGGTGTGAGGGAGGTGTGTGTGTGAGTGAGGGAGTGGGTGGACGTGGGAGAGGGTTGCGAGTGCGTGAGGTGTGCATGTGTGTAGGGTTGTGGGGGGAGGGGGCATGTGCGTATGCAGGAAGGGTTGTGTGTGCATGAGAGTGTGTGTGTACACATGTAATGTATGCATGTGCATCCATGTAGCGTTGTGTGTGTGTGTGTGTGTGCGCACACATGTAGGGTTGTGTGTGTGTATGTGTGCACACGCACATGTAGTGTTGTGTGTGTGTGTATGTATGCGCGCACATGTAGGGTTGTGTGTGTGTGTGCGCGTGCACATGTAGGGTTGTGTGTGTGAGTGTATGTGTGCGCGCACATGTAGGGTTGTGTGTGTGTGTATGTGTGCGCGCGCACACATGTAGCGTTGTGTGTGTGTGTGTGCGCGCGCACATGTAGCGTTGTGTGTGTGTGTGTGTGCGCACGCACATGCAGGGTTGTGTGTGTGTATGTGGGTGTGCGTGCACATGCAGGGTTGTGTGTGTGTATGTGTGTGTGCGCGCACATGCAGGGTTGTGTGTGTGAGGCTCTGTGCACCCTTCTGTGTGCAGGGGGCGAGCGGGAGATGGTGTCCCCGAGTGCAGCGTGGGGAGCTGGGACTGTCTCTTGGCTCCCTGGGAGCTGTGGGAATGGGCGCTGCTGGGCCACCCCACACCTGGCCCTCGCTAACCCCTTCCCCTCGTCTCCAAGGGGGTGGGCAGGTCCCCAGGGAGCCCTCGGCGCCCACAATTCTGTGTCCTGAGAAGGGGGGGCAGCACAGGGAGGGTGATCTTGGGGCTGAGACACCCAGGTGGGACATGGAAGGTCTGGGCTTGATTCCGGGCTCTGCCACCGATTTCCTGGGTGACCTCGGGCAGGTCACTTACACTCAGATCCGCACCAATTTCGAGGCACCGACTGCCCCCCGAAACAGAGGGGCCTTGGAGGTCTCCGTCTTCTTGGCCCGGTGCCTCAGATGTGAGCTGAGCTGTTCTCTTGCCTCTCCCAGGGTGTCGCTCCGCAGCTACCCGTCCGAGAGCAGCGGCCCCAGTGCCGTCACGCCCCCGCGGCCCTCGGCCGAGTCCAGCTTCCTGTCGGCGCAGAGCAGCTACCAAAACGCCTCGCCCCCGTCCTTCCTGGGCTCCATCTACACAGGCCCCGAGGACGCCCCGGCGCCGCAGGACGCCCGCCCGCGGCCGCCGGCCCAGGTCAGCGTGGTGGGGGTGCACGTCCTGCCGGGGAGCCCTCACACCCTGCACAGGACGGTGGCGACCAACACGCCGCCCAGCCCCGGCTTCGGGCGAAGAGCGCTCAATCCCAGCATGGCGGCCGCCCCTGGCAGCCCTGGCCTGGGCAGGCACCCTCTAGCGGTGGCCCCGGGCAGCCCGAGCCTGGCCCGGCACCAGGCCACGAAGGCAGGCAGTGCGCCCGGCACGCCCGGCAGCCCCAGCATGGACCGGCACCTCATGTACGGCTATTCCGCCCCGGAGGAGCAGCACCCCTCGCTGTCCCGGCAGAGCAGTGCCTCGGGGTACCAGGCCCCCTCCACCCCGTCCTTCCCCATCTCCCCTGCCTACTACCCCGGGGTGAGCAGCCCGCTCTCCTCCTCCCCGGACTCCGCCACCTACCGGCAGGGGAGCCCCACGCCACTGCCGCGGCTGCCAGAGAAGCGGAGGATGTCGGCCGGCGAGCGGTCCAACAGCCTGCCCAACTACGCCACGGTGAACGGCAAGGTGTCCTCGCCTGTCGCCAGCGGCCTGTCCAGCCCCAGCGGCGGGAGCACCGTGGCCTTCTCACACACCCTGCCCGACTTCTCCAAGTTCTCCATGCCAGGTAAGGCTCGGCGGGTGCAGTGCCAGGGCCGGGCCCACGGTGCTGGAGGCCACGTTCTCTCCAGAGGCTACCTGCTCTCTGGCTAGGCTGCGCTGTCCCTCCTCTCTGGGCCTCGCCCTTCCCCGAGCGACCGGATGGATCCGGGCCTTTCCTTGAGAGCAGCGTCTCCCTTCGGCTCTGGCCTGAGGATGCACCCTGAGGGCCTGGCTCGGGTCTCACGCAGGCAGAGCTCCCGTTAGCTGAGGAACTGCCTTAGGGTTGGGCCGCTCGGGCCTGTCAGACGTGCATGGACCCCGTACCCTGTGAGTCTGTCCCGGGCAGTACCGCCTCCTGCCTGCATTTGGCCCACAGTTCCCAGAGCCGCTGGGGAGCTGGGAACGGCCGGGTTGGGTGGATTTGCCTCCGACATCGGGAGATAGATACATCTCAGCCTCACCGTGAGGGTCCAGGCTCGCCCCCCTGGCCTCCTTTGCTTTCCCTTTGGCTCACATGGTCGCATTCACACCAGAGCTAGCAGCCAAGGGAAAAGCACCGTGCAGTCCCCCAGCCTGCGCATGGTGAGGTCCAAGCAGCTCAACCGGGTACATTCCTGTTCCTGGCCGCCTGCCGTGCGCAGGTGAACTCACCGCTACCTGGATAAGTCCTTTGCTCTGTTTGACAGGCACTGAACGGTGCTTCTTCCAGGTAATCCCTCCACTGGTGCTGGCCAGTGTAGGTCCTCTGAAATCAGGGCAGCTCGGGGAGCTGCTGGTCCTGTGTGTTTATTTGTATTTTACATGGCTGGCTTCCCTTTCGGCTTAGCCTCCTAGGCCAGGAGCCGGCCAGTCACAGCACAGCTGAGAGGAGCGCATGCCACCCTGACCATGCAAACTCTTCAGCACACGCTTAATTCCCAGTGCAGGAGTCATAGAATCAGAGTCCTAGGGCTGGCAGAGAGCTCAGGAGTCATGAAGTCCAGCCCCCTGCCCAAAGCAGGGCCAGCCCCAACTCAATCAGCCCAGCCAGGGCTTGGTCAAGCCGGGACTTAAACACCTCTAGGGATGGAGATTCCACCTCTCCTTAGGGAACCCAGCCCAGCGCTTCCTCACCCGCCTAGGGAAATAGTTTTGTCCTAATATCCAACCTAGACCTCCCCCACTGCAACTTGAGACCATTGCTCCTTGTTCTGCCACCTGCCCCCGCTGAGACCAGCCTCTCTCCATCCTCTTTGGAACCCCCCTTCAGGAAGCTGAAGGCTGCTCTCAAATCCCCCCTCACTCTTCTCTTCTGCAGACTAACCCATCCCCAATCCCCCAGCCTCTCCTCGTAGCTCATGTGCTCCAACCCCCTGCATCATTTACACCTGTTGCGTCGCTCGGTTAGGTCAGGGGGTTGGAAAGCTACAGCCCGTGCCTCAGTGTTTGCCGGCTCAAGGACGAGGGCGCCCTAGAGATCTCTAGATGGGCTGAGCTGGGGGGTCAGGACATTCACCAGGGTTCCAGGAAAAGGAAGCTACTGATGCTTTCAGAGAGCGGCGGTCCAGCGAGACCCATAGGAGCCTCTGCCCCGTCCTGGTCGCTGGGAGGGCTGCCCTGCGGGACCCCTCTGGATGGCGAATGTGGATGGGCTCGAATGCTTCCCTTGATTGTGTCTCTCCCTCCCCCTCTCTCAGACAGCAGCCCTGAGACGCGGGCCAACTTGAAGTTTGTCCAGGACACCTCCAAGTACTGGTACAAGCCGGAGATCTCCCGGGAGCAGGGTGAGTGGCTGAGCCAGCCCCAGGGGAGGGGACGTGGAAATCGGCACGCGCAGGTGGGTGGGGACAGAAACCCTGCAGCTTATCCCCAACCTCGATCATTCCCTCCCCCGGCCCCGCATTGTGGCCGCCATGACACACCCGCTGCCCCGAAGGCCTGTTCTGTTGACCCGTGGGAGCCGAGACCTCTGAGCCCCACGTCTGCCACCTCCTTCTGTCTCTTCCTGCCCCTCCCTGCTCAGTTAATTGCGTACACGTCAATAGCCCCATTGAGGGAAACGGGGTCTGATCCCCGACCAGGACGCCTGGGGTCTTTCCTGGGCTCGCTCCGTGCGACCTGAGGCTGGCAACGTCCTTTTCCAGCTCCCCTGTCTCTGCAGAGTGGAAAACAACCATGCTACTAACCTCACTGGGAGGCAACAATGAATTAGCCACTCATTAAAGCACTCAGAGAGCTTGGGTGGGGGGCAGGACTTAACGGGCTCTCCTGGCCCCAGGAGGCGGGTAGGGAATTCTTCCGAGCTCCTTTGTACAAGGAGAAACTGAGGCACAAAGAGGCCTGAGGCTGCTTTGTCAGATGTTGGGGGCTGGGAACCCTAGCAACCCATCTCCTCAATACCACCCGGCAGGCCGGGCAGGCGTGTTTGAGAAATCCAGTGATGTGTCCCAAGACGAGGCCGGGTTAGAACCCAGCAGGGCCCAGGGCCCACGTCTGGGCCTCGCCCAGTGTAGACAGCAGGCGGGGAAGGTCCTCGCTCGGATCGGGCCCGCTGCTGCGGGTGAGTGAGGCGAGCACAGAGCTCGTCGGCGGGGCTGGGACCGGCTCGCAGAGCGTCCCGGCTACATGCAAGGGGAAAGAGATCGTTTCGCATCAGAAGGCAGTACACATGCTTAGGGACTGTTCGAGGTGGAAGGGCCTGCTAAGAACCTGCAATCACAGGGTCAGAAGCCGGGGGTTACTGGGGTACAAATTGCTGTGATGAGCCTGAAATCCAGCAGCCTCTTCAGTCCATGTGTCCAACAAAGTTATGAATGTAAGGCCCCTGGCTTGCCTCTTGAAGGTGCTGTGCAAAGGTCCATCTAGTCCAGTGTCCTGTCAGCCCACAGTGGCCAATGCCTGGTGCCTCAGAGGGAGTGAACAGAACAGGGAATCGTCACGTGATCCCTCCCCTGTCACCCATCCCCAGCTTCTGACAAACAGAGGCTGGGGACACCATCCCTGCCCATCCTGGCTAATAGCCATTGATGGACCTAACCTCCATGAATTGATCTAGCTCTTTTTGAACCTTGTTAAAGTCCTGGTCTTCACCACATCCTCTGGCAAGGAGTTCCACAGGTTGACTGTGCACTGAGTGAAGAAAAACTTCCTTGGGTTTGCTTTAAACCCGTTGCCTATTCATTTCATTTGGTGACCCCTAGTTCTTATGTTATGGGAACAAGTCAATCACTTTTCCTTCTTTACTTTCTCCACACCCATCATTTTATAGGCCTCTGTCTTATCCCCCTCACACATCTCATTTTCATCTAATAACACTGAAAAGTCCCAGTCTTATTAATTTCTCACAAGGAAGCCATTCCATACCCCTCATCATTTTCATTGCCTTTTTCAGGACTTTTTCCAAGATATCTTTTTGGAGATGGGGTGATCACATCTGCATGCAGCATTCAAACTGTGGGTGTCCCATGAATTTATAGAGAGGCAATAAGATATTTTCTGTCTTATCATTTGTCCCTTTCATTCCCAGCATGCTGTTTGTTTTTGTGACTGCCACAGCACACGGGGTGGGTGTTTTCAAAGAACTGTCCACAATGACTCCAAGATCTTTTTCTTGAGTGGCAACAGCTAATTTAGACCCCATCATTTTATATGTGTAGCTGGGATTATGTTTTCCAACGTGCTTTACTTTGCATTTATCAATATTAAATTCCATCTACCATTTCGTTGCCTCCCCCACCCAGTTCTGAAAAATCCTTTTGTAGCTCTTCCAAGTGACTTATTTCTGGTGTCTTGTTACTGTTGGGTTTATCAGTTTGCCCCAAAACCTCCTTTACTGACACCTCACTCTGGACAGTTCCTCAGATCTGCCACCTACAAAGACTCAGGTTTGGGAATCTTCCCTCCAATCCCCAGCCATGAAGACAGACGCAAAGCATTCGTTTAGTCTCTTCACAATGACCTTATTGTCCTTGAGTGCTCCTTTAGCATCTCCATCGTCCAGTGACCCCATGGGTTGTTTGCAGGATTCCTGCGTCTGATGGCTTAAAAACATGGCTATTACTTTTTGAGTCTTTGGCCAGCTGTTCTTCACATTCTTTTGGGGCCTTCCTAATTCTGTCTTTACTCTTCATTTGCCAGAGTTTGTGCTCCTTTCAGTTTTCCCTCACTAGGGTTTAATTTGCACTTTCTAAACAATGCCTTTTTGTCTCTCCGTGCTTCTTTTGCTTGGGGGTTTAGCCGTGGTGGCACTTTTGGGGGTTTTCTTTTTAAGGAGACACCTTTATGTTGAGCCTCGAGGACGGTGTCTTTAAAAAGTTTCCATGCAGCGTGCAGGGATTTCACTTTTGGCACTGTGCCTTTTAATTTCCGGGTAACTAACTGCCTCATTTTGGATCTGTTACGTTCTTCCTGTGAGACGCTCTCCCCCGCAGGCGATAGGGTGTTTTGGTCTTTTACTGTTTTCCTGTGGGACTTCCATCAGGAGCGTAGTTACTGCCTGATTTGGGGCATGGAGGGCACTGGATGGGGGGCACCCCATGTTGTGATATGGGTCGGATCGAGGTGATGCGAGGGGTGTGGATCAGCGGAGATATGCCTGCAGGTGTCGGATCTGCTCTTCTGGAGGGGTCCGGCGCCGTTTGACGGGGTGTGTGCTGGTCTGGGAGGCGTCTGCTTCTGAGGCCGGGTGGCTGTTTGAAGGCCAGACGTGGGGTCGCCCTTGGATGTGGGTTGTGTTTGGTGCAATACAGGATATTCCCTCCCCCACCTTCTCCCTCTAATCTGAGACCGACACTGCACCCCTGGGGCCGCCTGCCTCCAGCGGGGACGGGGCGACGCGAGGGCTGTCTCCTCGCGTGTCCTGACGGCGCTGCTCCTCCCTTCCTAGCCATCACGCTCCTGAAGGACAGGGAGCCTGGAGCCTTCATTATCCGAGACAGCCACTCCTTCCGGGGAGCCTACGGGCTGGCCATGAAAGTGGCCTCTCCGCCGCCCACCATCCTGCAGCAGAACAAGAAAGGTATTGTCGGCCGCTCCCGGTCCTGCCCCCTCCCCGCACTGTTCTGCCAGCTGAGCCCGCGGCTGGGGACGTGCCGCGGCAGCAGGAGCCGACTAGCCCTCGGCCTGCCCCGGGAGCTTTTCCGCTGGGGCTGGGCTCCCCTCCTACCTCCCCCCAGGCGAAGCAGTGAAGTTAGTGCTTGTTGCCCGGAAGTTTGCCTCTTGCCTGCAGCCAGCATTTGGAAGGCGGCCCCCGGCTGGCGCCCCTTAGGGGACAGCAAACCGGAGCTGAGCCCCAGCTGTCTCCCCGGAGCATGGGCCCGGATCGGCCAGCCTGCCCGGCAGGCCAGAGGGTGGGGGAGGCCGAGGGCCGGCCTGCTCCAGAGCCCGTGGCCCTCGGGTGCCCGGGAGATTGCATCAGGAGGGGCTGGAAGCCAGTCACGACCTCTCTCCCGCCAGGCGATCTGACCAACGAGCTGGTGAGACACTTCCTGATCGAGACCAGCCCGCGGGGGGTGAAGCTAAAGGGCTGCCCCAACGAGCCCAACTTCGGTAAGTGACCATCAGCCGCCCCGCCCTGCGTCACGCCCGGGCGTCAGCGGCGCCCCCTTGTGGGCGGTACGAGGAACTCCCCACGGGCACGTGGGCAGCCTGTGCCTGCCGAGCCGCTTGGGGGCCCCGTTACACAGGCCGTGTCTGCAGAAAGCCCGAGGGCGGAAGGATCAATGTGAGCAGCGTACGGCCCGCTGCACCATCCCCCGCTCCTGCTGGCCTGCCCTGGCCCGGGGGGGGGGGGTGCTGGCAAGCAGCTGTGGGAGGCAGGTATTTGCTCCAGCAGCCAAACCTGGCCTGTAATGGCTGCGAGGGGGCAGACCGTCCTTAACCGCAGCTCCGCCACTGATGCCTTGCATTGCCCTGGCTGCGTCACTTAAGATGGCAGTGCCTCAGTTTCCTTGTCGGCAAGCATTCCACCGGTGTGGAGAGAGGATGCATTCAGCATTCTCCGGGCAGCATGTGGAGGGCCCGAAGGGTCAGGAATGTGAGACACACTAGTCCTGTGTGTGAGGGGAGGGGTCTGGGGCCTGGCAAAGCCAGAGGCAGTCACAACACCTGTGCTCCGGGAAATTCTCCATCTCTCTGGGGTGGAGAGAAGGTGGGGAAAAGGCAAGATTCCCCCCCACACTCCATGGAACTCTGCACCCTGCGCAGAGCTCGGGATGTTAAATGTCGGTGAATTGAACAGACGAGTAACCTCGTGAATTCTTATCGGTTACTCGACTATTCTATAGTCCCCGGGGGCAATCAGTGCAATCCGGCCCCTCCCGAGTAGCCCCCAGCCACTCCATGCTGCTGGATCCGAGGCAGCAGTGTGGGGTGCCAGGTACCCTGGGGAGAGAGCTGTTTAAAAACCAGCTCCCCTCACGGACCAGTTGCCTGTTGCTCCTCACTGCTGCCTCTGATACTGCTGCCTCTGTCTGGAGGGGTCTGAGCTCCCGGACCCGGCGCAAACCGGAACTGAGCCGGGCTGCCTGGCCGCCCGGCTCCGAATACACTTTAAATTCAGAGCCGCAGCGGGGCAGGTGCTGGACCCGGCGTGAGCCAGGACTGAGCCGGGCTGCTGGCCAGCCTGCTAACAAGCGTACTGGCAGGGGTGGGGGATGCGTGTCGTCTGGAGCATTAACCAAGTGAGTCGGTTCATCGACTACACTCTTACATCCCTATTCAGAGCTGGGTTGGAATCCCAGCCTCTCCCGGCTGCGTACGAGGTCCAGGCACTGGCCTTGCTCCGCTGGTTCCCACGGTCTCCGCGGCCGCCGGGTTGGGAGAGGGGCCTGCCGGCGCTGCTAGGGCAGGATGTCCGCAGGCCCGGAGCGAAACTGACTCCTCTGCAAAGCAGCGCTGAGCGGGGGCGAAGTCCGGGGTCCCGTGTCTCTAGTCCGGGAGGGCAATGACCTTCATCCGCGCTGAGCGGCATTGGCTGGGCAGGCAGGAGAGCACCAGAGGCAGCTGACAGCCTAGCGTTGGCTGGTGCTGGGTGTTACACTTGCCCAGGGCAACGTCCCGGCTGGGTTTGGGAAGAGGAGGGATGTCAGGTCGGAGCCGGCCCTGGACGTGCCATCCACTGGCCTGTGCCGAAACCAGCCCTGAAACCGGCCTGAGCTGCAGGCCAGGGGGAGGCGGGAGACCCCAGGAAAGCCGGAGCCGGCCTGGCCCCCTTGAGTATCCCGCCTACACCAGCGGTGCCGGGGACGTCACCAAGGCGACCCCGGGGACCCGAGCGACGGCGGAGCAGCCCGGCGGCCAGCTTGGGGGGGGCGGAGAAGGAAGGTCCCCACTGGAATGCCTGCCCGTGACCGTGTGCCCGTCCGGCTCTCTCCCCAGGGTGCCTGTCGGCGCTGGTGTACCAGCACTCCATCATGCCGCTGGCCCTGCCCTGCAAGCTGCTCATCCCCGACCAAGGTAGGGGGCCCGGCCCGTGCCGGGGGGCACTGGGGCAGCCTGGGGCTGGGCGGACGTTTCCCCTTGCTCGGTGCCGGAAAGTGTGGGAAGGGAAAACCCTCAGCGCCACGCCCTATCACCGTGCGTGGCCCTGGTGCTGCCTGGAATTCGATTCCTTTTTTGCCTGTCAGCCCCGTGTCCCTCAGCTCGGTGGGCCCTGTCAGAAGCGCGTGGCTCTGGGCCGTCCCTCCCATGAGTATGATTTGTCCGACCTCAGGGCCTACAAGGAGTCGTGGAGCCCAACAGCAGCTCCTAGGCCCCATGGTGACGGAGGGACGGCCCGGACCCGACACACTCCCACCCTCTGATTCTCCGACCAGGACCTCCCCGCGCTAGGTGCTGCACAAAAAGGACGCCCGGTCCCTCTTTGGGACCAAGCCCCTGGGGAAGGTCCGGCCCGCCCGCTGCTCGCGGAATACTTACTCACCACGCGGGCGCGCCTCGGTAGCAGTTCCCACGGAAACAAGCCCAGTGCCCGTGGCCCCTTGGTGCCATTGTTCCTCCGCCGCCTCGGCGGGTCCCAGGCGTGCATGGCGGGAGCCCTGGCGTGTCCCCTCCGGCGCGGCTCTGGTGAGGCAGCGCACGCAGGTCTCCGGGCCCTGGCGCGTCACCCTCCTGGCCTTCCCTTTCAGACCCCACGGATGAAACGAAGGAGGCGGCCGCCAGCTCGGCAACAGACCTGCTCAAGCAGGGCGCGGGTGAGTGGCCGGGGGGGCGACAGGGAGCGTTCCTGGGCACGGCCCCCGCCGGGCGCTTGGCCCACGTTGGGCCGGCGTTCTCCGCTGCTGCCTCTTCTGCTCCATCCGCCCTGCAGCCCCGGAACGCTTGGCTCTCTGGCCGAGGCAAAGGGTGGGCATGCCCGAAGCAGGGCGGGGGTCGCTCTGCGTCCCGGGAAGCCCTGGATTCCAGCAGGACGGCAGAGCCAGGCAGGCCCCTTCTGCTGCCCCCCACAGGCAGCTCACGGGCTTTTAGCCGGCTAAGAAAGCACCGAAGTTGGGCGCGGGGAAGGGGGGGCGGTTGTGAACCGCTGCCCCCACCTGTTGGGTTCCTCCCTGGGTGACTGGGTGGGAGGCTGGCTGGGTCATCCGAGGGTGACTGGGAGCCAGGACTCCTGGGTTCTCCCACTGGCTCGGGGAAGCTCAGTGTCTAATGATTCAAGCAGACTGTCTGGGCTCTGCCCGGCTGCGTAGCTTCCCCTGGCGGACCAGGCTGTTTCCCTTCCCACCGGGGCTGGGGGGCTCCGCGAGCAACCCCATGGGGTGGCTCTGCAACGCTGCTCCTCGTGGGAGACGGGCCTAAGCCGTCTGGAGCCAGAGCTTGGTTTTAAATCCCCTGCCCAGCTGCTGGGAGAAAGGACCCTGCTGCTCCCCCTCAGGCCAGCCCTGCGGCTGCCCAGCGGTTCCTGGTCTGGGCAGCCCCCCCCGCAGCTCCAGGGGTGTCCCGCGACGGGCTCCCCTGAGACCGGGCTCTGCTGCTGCGATCTCCTCCAGGTGCCCCCCACTCAGAGCTCGGCCACAGCCTCCCTAGGCGTCCCCCCAGCCCTGCTGTGCCCCACAGCCTGTGGCTACATTCCCCACCGACGCCCCTCCATCCTGACCCCCCTCACCCAGCCCGGAGCGGTGCCGAGAGTCCATGTGTGGCGTTTGGAACCAAAGCCACGGACACGTTCCCGCCTGCCCCGCACTGGAGACAAACACCCCGCGCTCCCAGGAGGCGGTCCCGGAGAGGGCGCGCGGTCCACGTTCGCCCCCCTCCCCTCACGCCGGCCGCGGTTCCCTTCCAGCCTGCAACGTGCTCTTCATCCACTCGGTGGAGATGGAGTCGCTGACGGGCCCGCAGGCCATTGCCAAGGCCATCAGCCAGACGCTGGTCCTGGAGCCCACGCCCGCCGCCACCATCGTGCACTTCAAGGTCTCCGCCCAGGGCATCACCTTGACTGACAACCAGCGGAAGTAAGAGCCCCCGCGCCGCACGGGCCCCGGACGGCCCTGCCTCGGGCCGGGGCGGGGGAGCAGGCAGGGCAGCGGCGAGCGGGGCAGCTGTTCTCGGGGCGCCGCGGTGGCCATGTTTGCGTCACGCTGGCGGAGCCCCCAGAACGGGCTGGCGGGAGGCCGCGGAAGCAGTACCTGGCTCCCAGCAGGCGAGGAGGACCGGCCGAGGGCGCGTTGCCCAATGGTTCGGGTGTGAGCCGGGGCCATGGGAGAGCCAGGTTCAAGTCCGGCTCTGGCTCAGGGCGAGTCACTTACTCATGTCTCTGCTCCCGCTGGGGGCCGGGTCCCACCGCCTGCGGGTGCAGGAGGCTGCATGCACCAGTGACCATGAGATACCTGGATAGCGGGGGGCTAGGGGGGTATTGCAGATTCCTGGGGGGGGAGGGCTGGGATCTACCTGCTATGCTCCCAGTAGCCTTTCTGGGCGGGCTGGGCTCTTGAGCTAACAACGGGAGCTGAGACAGCGCCAGAGCCAAAGGGAGACTCGTGGAGGTGAGACATGGGCTCCGGCCCAGACCTGGGTTTGCTTCCCCCCCCCACCGTGAGAGTTGCTGGGTTTGGTTTGGACCCATCCGTCTGTTTGAGGCTACGTCTACACAGCTTCCCTCTTCCGCCAGAGCCTATGCAAGTGATGCGCGGATTAGCATATTGCCGCATGTCATTTGCATAATTAATTAGGAGCCGTTTTTGCACAAGAGCCGCTCTTCCTGAAAAAACGAGGAAGAACGGCTCTTGCACAAGAGGGCGATTTTGCGCAAAAGCCTCTTGCACAAAAATGGCTCCTAATTCATTATGCAAATGAAGCGCAGCAATATGCTAAACCGCACTTCATTTGCATAGACTCTGGGGGAAGGGGACGCTGCGTAGACGTCGCCTGGGAGAGAGCGCGGCGCCGTTTGCCGTTTCCGTGGGAGGCGGGGTCTTGCCGGGGGAGGATTTGGTCCTGCGTGCCCTGGGGGAGCGCGTGCCTGGCATGCCAGGGCTCGTTACACACCAGCCCCGAGGCTCACCCCGCCTGGAACCGCCGGGACTGGGGGCAGGCTGCCGGGGGAGGGGCCACGTCGTGCCGTCCCACGGCCATGTTGCCCCAGGGCCTCCTGGGTAGCCTGGCTAGGCGGCATGAGGCTGCAGTGTCTCCCCTCGGGGACGTGGCCTCGTGGCAGGAGGCGGGAAACGCCTGGGCGGGGCGGGGCGGGACTCTGGGCGGGACTCTGGGCCCAAACCAACGCGCTCCCCGTGGCCTCTGCTTCTGCTTCTGCTTCAGGTTGTTCTTCCGGAGACACTACCCCCTCACCACCGTCACCTTCTGCGACCTGGACCCCCAGGAGCGAAAGTAAGTGCCGGCCCCGCCCGCTCCGGCTGGGTGGGAATCGCCCTCCTTGGCGGGGCGGGGGGACAAGGCTCAGTACCTTCGCTAGCCGTGCTCAGCTGCTTCCGGGGCGGGCAAAGGCCCCGTGGCGCTGAAATCCAAAGGGAGGCCCCCCCAGGAGAACAGCCCCCCCCCCCCCCGTCCACACCAGCTCCCGCAATGGGTCCTTCCTGCCCTGTGCCGGCGAGGACGGCGACGGCCCCTCCCTAGTGGCGCGGTGGATTCTCCAGTTTCAAGTCAAGCCTGGACGTCTGTCTGAACGGCCTGCCTAGGTCTGGGCTGCAGGCGGGAGGCCCGGAGGGAGGGTCCCTTCTGGTTCTAAAACCGAGGACACTTCCTTCCCCACCGGGAATCTGTGCTGACTAGCAGGAAACCCCAGAGCCAGGCCTCCATCCCGCTCCCACCCCGGGCGGGCGGTGGACGGCCCTGCTGCGAGAACCGGGAAGATGTGCCTTACTCGGGCAGCGTGCTCTCGGCCGAGCACGACCCGGCTGTCGCTCCCGGGCCAGGGATCCGTTTTCACTGGGGCACGGAGTCAGACAGCGCCCGTTTCGCTCTCTGCGCCGGCTGCTCCGAAGGGCCAGGCTCTGCTCAACACCACGCTGCAGAGTGGATCCCTGGGGTGCAGGCGTTTGGGTCCCATGGAACCAGATGTGAGAAACAGGCTCCTGCCGTGTTCCAAGACAGTGTCGACGGAGGAGAGTGACTTTACCTGCGGTTAGGGGAGTTAGGCACCTAACTAGGGTCTGGGCTTTGCCACCTTATTTTCAGAGCCTCCCCCGCCCCCATGGTCTCCTTTCGAGTTTAGTCAGGCCCCGAGAGGGACTTTGCAGCTAGCGCTAGGCCTGAAAGATGATGCCAGCAAATGAGGGCAGCTCTTCACCAGTGCTGAGAGGCGCAGTAATTCCCTGGGGCTGTTTTTCTCCCTGCAGATGGACGAAATCAGACGGCGGAGGCCCTGCCAAGTAAGTGCCTCCTTGCTACGGTTCACAGTCCAGCTGTTGGGGTGCGCTCGCGTTTCCAGCCGGCTCTGCAAGCCCCCCCGTGGAGCGAGTGCTCCCGGGGGGCAAACTGGACTGGCTGAGCCCTGCCAGCTTCGAGGCTTCCCCGAGCCTCTTTCGCCAAACACATGAGGCATCCCCGCAGGGCGTGTTATGGGCCCACGTCATGGTTTTCTCTCTCCGTCACGGAGGTGTCCGTCTCCTAGGAAAAGCACCCCCGGGAGAAACAGCTGTCTGGCTGCGCGACTTGTCCCCGATGTGCTGACGCAGCCGCGCCCCCTCTGGAGCGGGCCGGTACTGCGGGCAGTGTCCCGTCCCCCGGCAGGCAGGGGCCGTGCCGTTAGTGGCACATGGGGCGCCCCCGGGTCTGGTGGTGGCAGCGTTGGCAGGTTGTGGCAGCTGGAGGCTGCCCATCGCAGCTGGGAAACGTTTCCCGCGGCAGCGTGTGGCCGAAATAACCCACCACCGACCCAAAGGCTATCGGGAGAGCCCATTCCCCTGGAGGGGCTGGCGCGAGGTCCGGGCAGCATGTGTCCCTTGGAGGAGATGCACGGGGGAGAGGAAAAGGGCTTTGTTTGCTGAAGGATGCGGGATTGTAGGAAACATGCCTTCCCTGAACCCCACCCAGTCTTAGCAAGCCTCTGTCCCCCCACCAGCAGGCTGGGCAGTGCAGCTCGTGATCACAGCCCCAAGGACAGGAGTATGTAGACCCCTTGCCTCCTCCCGGCCCCACGCCAACCGGGGCAGACCCAGCTTTTCTTCTCCCCCTCTCCGCCGATGAGCCCTTTGCCCTGGGCCGGCCCGTTCCAGTGAGCCCAGGCCCCACTCATTTTAGTCATTGTGTTAGCGAAGGGCTTTTAATTAGTATCCCCAGCTGTCATTTCTCTAATTAGAAATGGCCCGGCATGGAGCTGGCTGACGTGCTGTTCCCCTCCCATCCCGTATTTATAACCTGGCTCTTACCGTGCTAATTAAAAAGGGCGCTTTGTTTGGATGGTGGGGAGGGAGATTTTAATGGGCCCAGACTATCCCCCTGCCCCTCCCTCCCGTCAGCCCATCGGTGGCCAACAAACCCGAGGGAACCAGGCCTGGCCTTACTGCCCACCCCTGCCGCCGGGGAACAAGGCGTCCCCTGGGGAATAAATACCCTTGTCCTTTGGAGCATCTGGCCAGGATTATTTTGCGGTCTGTTTCCTGGAACAGTCACGGAGGAAAAGGCCAAGGGGCCATGCCGAGCCGTGCGTGCCCGTCACCTCCCAGCGGCTAGGATCCGGGTGTGGCACTGCCTTCTCAGCTCCCAGCGCCGCCTCTCCGGCAGGAGGTGGACACACGCCAGGTGTTAACGGGACGCTGAGCGCCATGTAGGAATGATATCCGGGGAGCTGCCCTTGGCTGGAAGGGGGGTCGCTAGCGACTCGGCACTCCTGGAGATTTGGCCTGGCCTGGTCACCACCCAGCTGCCGCGGAGAAGGGCTGGGGAGAGAGGAGCGGGCAGGGGAGGATGGAGAAGGCAGTGGCCCTGGCAGGCTGGCGGCCAATGCAGCTCCGCTGGGGGCAGCTCAAGGGCACGGACCCAAAGCCTGAATCCGGGGCTTGCGGGAGGTTCAGATCTGGGACCACACTCTCTTCCCTCCCTGTGGTGCTGGGGGCGGGGCCTGGGCAGGAGGGGCGGGGCTTTGCCCAGCCCTACCTTCACCTGCCTCCCATGGCGTGACCCACTTCCCAGACAATGTGGCCAGCCCCACTGGAACAGAATTGAATCTGAATCGTGCCGGGGGGGTCGGTCACCTTCTGGACACGGTTTTAGTCCTGACTCATTTAAGAATCGGGAGCCACACGCGATGGGCGCCTGTTGGCCCTTCAATCCAATGGGCGTGAAGCCCCCTCTCCCTTAGGTGGCTGGGGACGTCTCAGCTGGAAAGGGCATGGCGAGGAAACATTGCTACAGAAGCCCTGCCTCCTCGAGTCGATGGGCACACCTCCCTGGAAGCGGGAGGGGCCTGAGGGCGCATATGCTGACCAGGTGGGTTTCCCCATCAGCTCATTCTTTGTGAACCCCTCCAGGCTATTTGGCTTTGTGGCCAGGAAGCAGGGGAGCACGACAGACAACGTTTGCCACCTCTTCGCCGAGCTAGATCCGGACCAGCCGGCCGCCGCCATCGTCAATTTTGTGTCCAGGGTCATGCTGGGCTCCGGCCAGAAGAGATGAGCCGCCGGACACGGGTGCTGCTGGCCCTTGGATTTTGGAGGAGGACTTGGAGCTGACCCGAGAAGGAGCGCGAGGAAGTGCATTTGTGGGAGAGGGAAGTGAATTCGGGGGGAAAAGGTCTGAATTGTGGAAGAAAAACCCCACCCCACCCCAGCGTAACAAAGCCAACCTCAGGGAGGCGATGGCCACCCGCGACTCGCGCTAAGGCCAGGCGCCGGAGGAGTGGGACCGGGTTGGCTTTTGAATCAGCATCCCTGCGGGGGGATTTCCAGTGGCGAATTCACCCCAGGTCCAGGCGGGAATGTTCGTGGCCCTGCTGTTTGAAAACCAACAGCTCTGTTTGTAAATTTGGTGTAAATAACCAGTAGGAACGAACCCCCTGTGGCGAAAGGAGCCAGCGAAAGGGAGGCCTGCAGGGCTTCCCGGGGAGTTCCCCGTTGGAACAGCCGTCCCTAGGGGCTGTGGTGGAGTCTTTCCATCCTGAGCCATTTTTAAATCAAGAGGAGATGCTTTGCTAAGAGAGGCGCTAGTTCACAGGGGAATCAGTCCTGCTCCAAAAAGCGCAGGGCCTAGGCCATTTGAGCTAATGGGGGAAGCGTGCTTAGCAGTACAGGGGCTATGACACATAGGTGAGCCGTGCTGATTCCACCCAGTACAGGGTGACGGTGAGGCGTCGGCAGTTCTTACACACACACAGTGTTGCATTGTAGCTTGCCCTTCCCTAGCTGCGCTCAGGAGCCTGCTTTCCAAAGCCGGGTGGTCCGCACAAGGACGCGCTTCTGGGCCGTCCCCAGTAGGGGCTGCAAGACCAGTACTTGCCCTGGGTTGCACCAGTACTTGCACCTGTTCCCCGGAAAATCCACAAGTCGGAAGCCGAGGCAAGGCAGGTCGAGCCAGGTCCCTGCTCCTTCGGAAGCCGTACAAGCGGTTTGCTCGCAGCGGGGACATAGGGTGGCACAAAAGGGCAGATAAGTACAAAGAGAACTCAGGCGTTTCTGAGGCCCCTCGGAAAAAAGACCCTGTGTCCATGGGCGGCTTTGGCTCTGCCGGATCCTCTCCGCTGCTCCAAAAGCCAAGCGGTGTCACGGCCGCTGTCTTGGGCACTCTGAATGCAGCGTCGCTAAGGAACGGCCTCACAGGAGCAGGCCCCAGACCTTGCACTGAAATGCTAACCCGTTGCAGGATGGACCGGCTGGCGATGCACATGAGGGGTGGCTAGATTAGGCCCGGTTCCCAGCCTTGCAAAGCCGTCCACCGTCTGTCCGCTTGGGCCTTTCCGTAGCAGGCAAGATGGTGCGTCAAGAGAAGTGCATCACCCGCAGATCCAGGGTGTAAATAACGGAAGGGCCGCTCCGGGTCCATCTCGCTCAGGGCCCTCTCTTCCGACAGTGGCCAATGCCAGGTGCCCCGGGCTCCGTCTACACTGCATCCCTCTGTCGCCAGAGGGAAGCAAATCAAACACATCGAACTTGCTAATGAAGCCGGGATTTAAATATCCCACACCTCATTAGCATAAACATGGCCACTGCTCTTTTTTTGAAATGGAGTTTTTTCGAAAAAACCGGCAGTCTAGCGCAGCTCTGTTGAAAAAGCGTTTATTTTCGACAGATCCGCGTCGAGACTGCCGTTTTTTCTTTTAAAAAACTCCGTTTCGGAAAAAAGCGGCGGCCATGTTTATGCTAATGAGGCACGGGATATTTAAATCCCGACTTCATTAGCAAGTTCGATGTGCCTGATCGACATCTCTCTGTCGACAGAGAGGTATAGTCTAGACACAGCCCCAGAGTGATTGCACAGAACAGGGAATCAGAAAGTGACCCCTACCACCAGCCCTACAACCACAGGCCAGCGACACCTCCCCCCCCCCCCCGCTCCCCCCGTTCCTCTCTCTGACTCCACAATAGGCCCCATCGGGAGATCCGTGGTTAATATCTGGCTCTGTGTGGCTCAGGTGAGATAGTTGGGAGCTGCCAGAGGACACGTCTAGGAACTTGAGATGTTTCCTCCCCGCTGGGGAATGATTGTGTAGCTGGCCAGGTAAAATGATGTGGGTTTTCGGCCTTCCTCAGATATTGGCCAGTCCTGGGGGCAGAGGCTTGGATGGGCTGCCATGCTCTTCCTGCGTGGTAAAGCTTATGGGTGTATTTTTCCTTCTCTAATGCTCAGTTAAAGCTAGAGCTGAGAACAGCCCCCCAACCCACTGGGGATTCCAAATCCAGATCTCCATAGATCTACAGCTCTGGGGTACCCTAATGCTTGCATTGCCAACCAATCCTGCTGGGCTTTTGGAAAATGTACAAAACAATGGGGACTAAATGAGCTCTTGCCACTTGAGAGAGAGATCTTGGAGTCCTTGTGGACAGTTCTCTGAAAACATCCACTCTGTGGGCAGTGGCAGGCAAAACAGCAAACAGGATGTGAGGAATCATGAAAAAAGGGATAGAGAATAAGACCGAGAAGATCTTATTGCCTCTGTATAAAACCATGGGATGCGCACATCTTGAATACTGCATACTGTTGCGGTTGCCTCATCTCAAAAAAGATATCTTGGCAGTGGAAAAAGTTTAGAAAAGGGCAACACAAATGATTAGGGGTTTGGAACAGGTCCCATATGAAGAGAGATTAAAAAGATTGGGACTTTTCAGCTTAGAAAGAGGAGTCTAAGGGGGGATAGGATAGAGGTCTATAAAATCATGACTGATGTGGGGAAAGTGAATAAGGAAAAGTTATTTACTTGTTCCCATAGCACAAGAACTAGGGGTCACCCAATGAAATGAATAGGTAGCAGATTTAAAACAAACGAAAGGAAGTTTTTCTTCACACAGTGCACGGCCAACCTGTGGAACTCCTTGCCAGAGGACATTGTGAATGCCAGGATGTTAACAGGGTTCAAAAAAGAGCTGGATAGATTCATGGAGGTTAGGTCCATCAATGGCTATTAGCCAGGATGGGTGGGAATGGTGTCCCTGGCCTCTGTTTGTCAGAAGCTGCGAATGGGTGACGGGATGGATCACATGATGATCCCCTGATGTGTTCCCACCCCCTGGGGCACCTGGCATTGGCTGCCATTGGAAGACAGGACATTGGACTAGATGGACCTTTGGTCTCACCCATCCCCTAACATCTCCGACCATATCCGAGCAGGTTACTGCATCAAGAACATAAGAACGCCCATACTAGGTCAAGCAGGAACCAGGAGAGAAAGGCCTTTCCCTGGGCAACATTTCAGTGCATGGTTATGTGACACCGGCTGTCTGTTCCGAAAACCAAAAACCACCCCAGAACTAAAATCCAGCTCAAAGACGGCACCAGCCCGGGTTCCCCCAGAGTGTTCTGCGCTCTCATACAGAGGCCGTGTCCTGATATATATAATATATATATGAAATATACTGAAAAATACTGTAAGCTAATCAAATTTTTAAAAAGGGTTAAATTTACACAAAATATTTATTTTTTGCCATATTGCTTGATGTATATCGTATCTCCTCCATTATATACAGCTCCCCCTGCCATATTAGCTCTTGTGCATATAGCAGTCGCGTGTAACAGACAACCGCGGTGTATTTTTGGTTATCCTAGTGAATCCAAGAGAGGGCAGCGTACGATTGCCCTTCGTGCAACGCGTCTGATCCTCCCCCAGTGTCCCCCACCTCTAACCCCACCCCCTTCCCCGGTTGGACGTGGAAATTTGCTAGCGCCCGGAGCAAATGAGCATGTGAGGCATGTGAGTTGCAGACGGTTGCCGAGTGACACGGGGGTTGGCGGCGGGCGCGGACGTGTGTGTGTGCGTGTGTGTGCGTGGGGACCACAGCGGCATGAGCGTGCGGAGGATTCTTTGCTGTGTGAGGATCCAGTGTGTCAGGGAGGCGTTGAGAGACTGGTACAGGGATGGGGTGGGAATGGTCGCTTGTTCCAGCCCACCCCATCGTCTAGGACGCTGAGATCTTTTTAGTTGAAGTTGTTTAAAAGAAATTCCCTCCTTCTACAAAATTCAAGCAAGAGGAACCCCTCAGTGTAACCTCCTCACCCTGTCATTAACCAATTAGACAAACACTGTGTTTATAGATATTTAAATATATAAAGGTATATTTTTTTGAAAGTCTCTATTTTCCAGACTTCCTTTTTCTCATGGCTAAAACTAATTTTATTATTTTTGTTTTGATCTGCTGTCCTGCCCCGGGGAATTGGTGCTTGAGCCGGAAATTCATATTTCCCCCCATACATCTAACCCCTATTAAGGCATCCAGCAATCTCATAGAAAACAATCACAGCAGATACCTGATAACCACAGAGCACTTGCTTTTCAGCTGTGGCCAGCAGCGGCTCGGTCGCTAACACACTCGCTGAAGATAGAACATTTAGACCTTGTCAGACTCTCTAACGCTAAAATCACCAGTGATGATATTTTTAACACAAAACTAAGCATCTTGCAAGTGAAATAGGCAGGCGTTTTCCAGCTTGGAAGACCTTTATTTTTTTTTTAAAGTTGCAATTTATGGTAACCTCTTTTTCTCTTGTCCCTGATTTCCCGAGCCAAACCGTCAGTTTGCATAAACGAGAGTAGTTTCGCTGGTATCTGTGAAGCTACTGCAGGCAAACCTGGCTTCACTGGCCAATGTTTATATTTTCCTTTCCTAAAGGGACTGAGAAGATTCTTGGTGGTTTAAAAATGCTGTCACCGTATTTGAGAGCAACGCTGATGCGTCCGTCTCTTAGGAATCACACTGCTGTTTTTCAGCAGCGGATGTTATATTTCACGCAACACACCTGCACACCTACGCCACGCACAAGGAACTGCGTATATTCTTGCCAAAGATTTCCTTAAAAATGCACTTTTCCCAGCTGGTTTTGTTTTGCCAGTTTTATTGTATGTCCTCTACTCCCCACACCCCCAGAACCTCTTTGCTGTCGATTTTGTTGTGTGTATTAGTAAATGCTGATTCCCGGAGCGGCCGGCTGACGTTAATTTCATGTAACTCTATATCCTGGTAGAGACGGGGATTCTTAAAATAGTTGACACAAGATATCCTGGTTTCTTTAGCTGCAGACTGAGTGAAAGACAACAACGGGTCAGTTGAGCTGCCTTCCCTTCTCAAGCCCCGTTTTTGTGAAATCACCACGGAGCCAAAGCAACATGTTGTAATTGCTGGTGTCCGTGGCGTGCAAAACAAACTGCTGTTCATGTCCCTCCATATCTTACCGCTCGCTACATCCCTCCTCACAGCCCCCAGAAAGGATATTGAAATGTCTTTGGGGTTCTGCTCTAAAACCCGTTACATAGAATGGGCGTCTGCCCGTTGACTTCCGAGCTTTGACTTCCAAATACGATGCATTGTCATCCTTCAGTCTGAACGGAGCTTTGTGTGATTGGGGCCAAACTGCCTAGCTCTGTATTTAACAATGAGGTAGCCAACTGCCCCTCCAAGCTTCTGACAACTTTAGCTCTACGTCTGGGGGGTGTTATTGGCCTTTGTTACGTTGATCAATACACCGGACACGAGTAACCGGAGATCTAGGCTTGGGATCTCACCTGGCACTCTTCTCCCTGCACTTTAGCGGGGCTGCCCAGAACCCATTGGCACAGCTCTTTCTTATGAGGGGCCCGTGTCCCCTTTTAATGAGGCTTGAGCAAAGTAACGGAACTTTTGGGAGCCAAGTTAGAGGTTTTCCCTTTCCTGGGTAATGCCTTTCCACTTGGTTCCTTACCTGCATCCGAATCTGGCAGTGCAAACAGTAACGACACACATACAGCAAGAGAAATCAATATAACGCAAGCCCCACCCAATCCACATAATGGGACCATATATGACACCCCCCTGTAGAAATGAGCTGCCCCAAACTACGGGTGAGAACAGCCAATTCGGAAATTTGGATCCTGGGAACTAGAGTGACTTACATGACTTGCCTTATTTTTCTCATCTACAGTACGGACATAACATCTCCCATACCAGCTCATCCTGCTCCATTTGAAATCAAAGGCAATTACCCCTCCCCCCGGATCTGTTGGTCAGATCCGAAATCCTCGAGGTTAATGTTTTGTAAAGCACGGCAGGTGTGCAGAGTTTTTTTTAAACCTTCCATCTCATAAAGAATTGAGATATCAAAAAAACCTGCCAATCAAACCAACAGGAAAATCGTGCAGCAAAGCGGGCTGGTATGATTTTTGTTTTGCAAACTCGTTGGGTTGTTTCTGTGTCTCATTTGCCGTTGCTACCATTGTCGTGGGTTTGGGGAACATTACAATTGTCTTTGCTCATCAGTGTTAGCCGACAGTTTAAAATCGTGTCTGTTGGCATCACATCCTTTAAAAAAAAATGTCAGCCACACAAAAGAGGAACAATAGAATTTCCCATTGCAGTGTATTTATGTGGATGGAAACACTTCATCTTTTTCATCTTTGTGCCCATAACTTTGTCACTTGCAGAAAGGCAACCTGTGTTCTTCATTGTCTTTGTGTGAATGTGCACTACATCTGCCCTCCCTTCTCCCCCGCCTATGTACAGAAAGTTCTTTGCAGTTCATTGTACGGCTTTATAAGCGATAAGAGACTCGATGATGTATAATAGACTGTTGCTTGGAATGCCAGCTTGGTAGCTGGATCTCTGGAATTGTATCTTGCAATCGAAAGGAGTACAGGAATAAATGCTCTGTTCTTTTTGCACAGGCAAATCTATATGGTGACTGTGTTTGCTCCCTGCCTAGGTGGAAACTTGGTGTCATGGGCTTGATGATTGCACGTGGATGGATGTATGGGAAGGTCAGTGATTCATGATCTATCGTCCCTCTTACACAGGCAAAGTCTTTTAAAGAAAATGGCTACAACTACAGACAGAAACAAACAGACAACCATAGCTTGACTTCCAGCATGGTCTCACTTTGTTTACCAAGGCCATCACCCTGCCTGGAACACTGCAGCTCACAGCAGCATCTAGTGGCTAAATAATATATTGCAAGTAAACATAATACTATTAAAACAAAAAAAGCAGGCATATGGCACTTAAAGACTAACAAGATGGTTTATTAGGTGATGAGCTTCCGTGGGGGCAGATCCACTTCTTTAGATCATATTCTGAAAGTGAAATGGCATGACCATTGTAGTCAAGCCCTTAGATACAACCGCATCTGCTCCAGTCCCACTGACAGAGACCAAAAATGTCAAGATCTCTACCAAGCATTCGTAAAATTCAATTCCCCCCCGGGGGAAGTAAAAAAACAGATTGAAAGGGCCAGACGAATACCCAGAAACCAGCTACTTCTAGATAGGCCCAAGAAAATCAACAATAGAACACCGCTTGTCATCACCTATAGCCCAACTCAAACCCTTCCAGCACATTATCAGTAACGACAACCTATACTGGAACAGGATGCTACACTCCGGGAGGCTCCTGGGGACAGACCCATACTCTCCTATAGACCTTTAAAGTGCTACAGGACTGCTTTTTTTGTTTTACCAAGATCACACTAACACGGCTACCTCTCTGTTCCTTTTCATACTACTACTAGAAGAACTTAAAAAACAAGGAAGCATCGTGCAGCACCTTAAAGACTAACAAAACATGGAGATGGGATCATGAGCTTTCGTGGGCACAGCCCACTTCTTCAGATGAATATTTACCCAGCATTGCTCGGGTCCTTAACTCAATGGGGAGGTCATTGCTCTGGGGTGGAGCCGGGGAGGAAGGGTTCGGTGTGCAGGCTGCCTCAGGGAGAGAGGACAACCCCAGCTCTCCCTCACTCTAGCATCTTGGGGCCGGGTGAGGAGCGCCTCTCCTTGGCTGCTACAGCTCCAGTGGGCACAGTGGGCATATCTCCTGGCTGTGGGACAGAGACACACAGACAGACTCTCTTAAATATATAGTAGGCAGCTGTCCCTTTCTCCACCCCTGCCCCTTGTTGCCTCAATGGGGTTATAGCTGTCCCGGTCCCCATCTCTGGCCACTTGCTGCCCCCTGTGGTCATTCTACAGTATAACCGTCCCTGCTTTCCATCCCATCTCCTCTGCTGCTTCATGTGGTCATTATATAGCAGAGCCCTCCCGTTTCCGTTAATGGGAAACAATGCCCTTCCAGGCACATCCCATTGTCCTGGCGCAACCAAACCCTGACCTTGCTTTAAGTTATGCTGAGAGGAAGCTGCCTCCTGAACTCGGTGGTCCTGGCTCTTATCATTTAGGAGGAGTTCAACAGACAGACAGACAAACACGCTCAAATATAGAGGACATGATGTTTGACCGGGCCTCAAAGTGGCTGCCACTGCTGCTGTCCCCCCAACTCCAAGCACATATGTTGCCTACATTACCCTGGTCCTTCACACTGCCTTCCCACTCCCCTGTGCCCTTCCTGACCCACTGCCCCTGCTAGCGGTGCCCTCATTTCCCCTCTCCATTGTCGGGGGCCCAACCAGATGGGCAAGGTGGAGGGGAACTGGAAGGCGCTGCCCTTTGTTTCCATGCCCTACCTGCCGTGAAAGCTTCCCTGCGGGGCCTTGGCACCACAAAGATCCAGACCCTCGAAGTGATTTGGGCACCTTGCTCCAATTGAAATCCATGGGAGTTAGGAGCCTAAATACCGCTGAGAAGCTGGGCCTCCACCCTTCAAGCACCGTGGATGCCGTGGGGGGCAGGGCATGTGCTGGAGACTGGCAGAGTAATAGCCTGGGGTCGTGGGCACAAGATGGGCCATGCATTAGGCCCTTTCAGGCCCTCTGGAGTGCACCTCGGGTGCCAGGTCTGGACCCCTGCTCCTCACCCAACGCAAGGGCCTACGACCTCTGGGATAGAGCTTGCACCTCCCCCCACCTCGTTTTCCCACAGGCCCAGACAGATTTGGTACCTGGGAGCCCTTTCCCCTGGGAGCCTGGGCCAACGGCTGCTTACGGGGACGCCAAATCAGCATCTTCAAGCCAGGCAGTCTTTGTTCCCCCAGACGTACGCAGAGCCCAGGGCTACAACTGTAAAGGCCTGTTCGCAGGGATCCTCGCTGCATAGTTTCTGAGCCTGCCCTTCACCTCCATTTCTGGGCTGGGGGCAGCAGACTTCCCTGCTCTAGCACCTGTCTCTGGGCCCCAAGGCTGGCCTCTTAAGGCACCTTTTCCTCCGAGGTTTTGGCCTGGGGACCCTGCACCTCAGCAGTTGGACCCGAGCCAGGGGGATTACCTCAAGTATTAGCTTCCCTGGCGTATCTCTAGGTCCAGGGTGGGGAACCTTTTTTGGGCTGGAGGCCCGGAAGCTCAGTCGGGCGGGCGGCGGGGGTGCTGCACACAAGTGAGAAGCAAACAAAAAAATCCCTCAGAAAAGTGGCCCCCAACTGAGGCGAAAGGCACTCCCCACATTCCCCTCACACACCAGAGCCTGGGGGGGGGGGGGCCAGGCTAGTAGATTTTGTGTGCGCCAGCCCCACGGTGAGGTGGTGGGAGGGCTGGAGCACCAGTGTGGGCGCCCCAATGTTGGGGGGACCTCCGGAGGCCGCATCCAGCCCCGAGGCCTGAGGTTCCCCACCCTTGCGCTAGGAAGACCTCATCTTTGCCATCGTGCTGTTTCCTGCTGCTCTCCCCCACCTCCCTGATTCAGTTTAGCTGCGCTTGGGCAGGAGACGAGCACACGGGCAAGGGAGCTGCAGGTGCTACTGATACAAAACACGGCCCAGCGCGTCTTCATGCTCCACACGTGGCCAAAGAGCAGCCCAGATACCAACGCTCCCCCCCCCGTTCCTGGGAAGAGGCTGGTGGCTGGCACTGCAACTGTGTGTGAGAAGGGGTGGGGTGGAGCAGGCGCTGAAGCCCCCTGCTGGAGGCTGGTGGCCTTGCCTCACCACGCCCAGCAAACCATAGAGAAGTCCTCCAGGGAGGAGAGAGTGGCGGAAAGGACACGGCCAATCAGGGCCCAGCAAGCTGGTTAAAAAGAAGCTGTTGGGCCCGAGTGAGGCATTGCCCCCCTGGAGCTCAGACAAGCCTGCAGAGCCAGGGGGGCAGGAGGGCTGCCACAGCAGGGAGAGCAGGCACTGGGCCAAAAAAAAGGGGGGGTGCTCGTGAGGTGACACCCCATCTCAGGGGGCCACCCTCCTGCCACAGTCCCACAGGCTGCCTGCTGTGCCTGGTGCTAATCGTTCAGCTGGGGCCCCCGTCCCTCCGGCTCCTAACGCCTGCTTCGGGCGCCGGGGGCAGTAGGTGTGGCTGCTAGGAGGCGCCTGAGGAAAGTGGCCGGGCTGTGGGAAATTCTAGGGCTCTGCTGCCCCTCCACATTCATGCCCAGCTCCGGGAGGTGCTTGTCTCAGGGCCTGGAACGGACACGTTAAGGGAAAGGACCAGCCGCTTCCGATAACGATAACCTGCCTGGCACAAGGTCTCGTGGCCCCGTGGGCCCCTGCCTAAGAGCTGCTAGATCTCAAGGCAAACGGCGCAGGGTGTGGGGGGGTGCTCCAAAGTCCCACTTGAGAACACAGAGAAGATCTTCCTGGGACATTACACGGCAGGCCTGGCCCCCCTGCGGACAGGGGCTGCTGCCACAGAGCAGCCTCTGTCCATGGTGGGCTGAGGTTTGCCACGGATAGAGGCTGTTCCGTGGGATGCCGGAGCAACCTCTGTCCATGGGAAGCTCACCCCCCTGTGCAACAGAACAGCCTCTGTCCATGGGGAGCTCACCCCCCACCCCGTGCAAAGGAGAAGCCTCTGTCTGTGGGCAGCTCACCCTTCCCCGTGTGAAGGAGAAGCCCCTGTCCATGGTGAGCTCACCCCCCCCGTGCGAAAGAGCAGCCTCTGTCCACAGGAAGCTCACCCCCCCCGTGCGAAGGAGCAGCCTCTGTCCGCGGGAAGCTCACCGCCCTCCCCGTGCGAAGGAGCAGCCTCTGTCCGCGGGAAGCTCACGCCCCCCCCGTGCGAAGGAGCAGCCTCTGTCCGTGCGAAGCTCACCCCCCCCGTGCGAAGGAGCAGCCTCTGTCTGTGGGAAGCTCACCCCCCCCGTGCGAAGGAGCAGCCTCTGTCCGTGGGAAGCTCACCCCCCCCCGTGCGAAGGAGCAGCCTCTGTCCGTGCGAAGCTCACCCCCCCCGTGCGAAGGAGCAGCCTCTGTCCGTGCGAAGCTCACCCCCCCCGTGCGAAGGAGCAGCCTCTGTCTGTGGGAAGCTCACCCCCCCCGTGCGAAGGAGCAGCCTCTGTCCGTGGGAAGCTCACCCCCCCCCGTGCGAAGGAGCAGCCTCTGTCCGTGCGAAGCTCACCCCCCCCGTGCGAAGGAGCAGCCTCTGTCTGTGGGAAGCTCACCCCCCCCGTGCGAAGGAGCAGCCTCTGTCCGTGCGAAGCTCACCCCCCCCGTGCGAAGGAGCAGCCTCTGTCTGTGGGAAGCTCACCCCCCCCCGTGCGAAGGAGCAGCCTCTGTCCGTGCGAAGCTCACCCCCCCCGTGCGAAGGAGCAGCCTCTGTCTGTGGGAAGCTCACCCCCCCCCGTGCGAAGGAGCAGCCTCTGTCTGTGGGAAGCTCACCCCCCCCGTGCGAAGGAGCAGCCTCTGTCCGTGCGAAGCTCACCCCCCCCGTGCGAAGGAGCAGCCTCTGTCTGTGGGAAGCTCACCCCCCCGTGCGAAGGAGCAGCCTCTGTCCGTGCGAAGCTCACCCCCCCGTGCGAAGGAGCAGCCTCTGTCTGTGGGAAGCTCACCCCCCCCCGTGCGAAGGAGCAGCCTCTGTCTGTGGGAAGCTCACCCCCCCCCGTGCGAAGGAGCAGCCTCTGTCCGTGCGAAGCTCACCCCCCCCGTGCGAAGGAGCAGCCTCTGTCCGTGGGAAGCTCACCCCCCCCGTGCGAAGGAGCAGCCTCTGTCCGTGCGAAGCTCACCCCCCCCGTGCGAAGGAGCAGCCTCTGTCCGTGGGAAGCTCACCCCCCCCCGTGCGAAGGAGCAGCCTCTGTCCGTGGGAAGCTCACCCCCCCCCGTGCGAAGGAGCAGCCTCTGTCCGTGCGAAGCTCACCCCCCCCCGTGCGAAGGAGCAGCCTCTGTCCGTGGGAAGCTCACCCCCCAGTGCAACAGAGCAGCCTCTGTCCGTGGGAAGCTCAGTCCCCCCCCCCCCCCCCCGTGTGACAGAGCAGCCTCTGTCTGCAGCGAGCCAGGACGCCCCGCAGACAGGAGCTGCTTCACGGAAGCCTCCCCTGCCCCCCCCAGCTGCCACCTCTGATAGAGGCAGTGGCGGGGCGGGGGGGGGGGCAGGCAGCACCGGCTCCTGCCTGCCCCTCCTCTGCCTCTGTAGGAGGCAGCAAGGGGGCAGGCAGCTCCGCGGAGCCGGCACGCAGGGAGCGACGTCTGAAAAGCCAGCTCCCCACACATACCGGCTCCTGCCTGTCTCCCTCAGTCTCTGTGCTGCTGTCTGTCTTTGCGGCAGCAGCGTGGAGGTGGGAGGGGGGGCACCTTCTCCCACTCCCCCCCCCCCATCTTGCTGCCTCTGATACAGAGGCTCTGTGTGTGTGTGTGTGTGTGTGTGTGTGTGTGTGTGTAGGTGACAAGATTAACCGATCAGCCCAGGCTCATCGGTTAATTGTGTAGTTGCCGCTACGTTGACATCTCTAATGCACAGGTCCCTCGCTCATGGGCCACACTCCATTTCGGGGGGCACCTTCACGCAGCGAGACCAAAGCGTTGCCCTCCACATGGGCAAGATCATAAAGGGGTCCCAGGGGCGCCGCCACTGCTCTTCACTCCTGCTCTCCGCTTCAGAAGCAGCCTTGCTATGGCCCAAGAAAGAAACAAAACAAAAGCCCTGGAAAGTTCTGTTGACCCATCCGCACATAGGACGTGCGCCGGGGCCGGCTGGGCCGGCGGTTCGGAACAGCTCTGCTGAGCGCCTGCAAGAAGAACGGGGGCACTGACGTCTGGCAGGTGCTTTCTCCCACGGTCCTCGCAACCGTTTCGTTCTTTTTCTTAATAAACCTTTAGATTGTCGATGCTAAAGGGCGGGCCGGGCGTGCTTGGTGGGGTGAGATTTGGGGTAGAACTTGCCCTGGGACGCTGCCTGCTCCTTCGGGACGGGGAGAACCTGTCTGGAGTTGGTGAGAGGGGTTATAACCTCTCCCCTGTGTAAGGGGGGGGCTGGTGGGGCACAGGGAGCACTGGGGTGTCTGAGGGGAGGTGGGGGGTGGGTTATAACCTCTCCCCTGTGTAAGGGGGCGCTGGGGGGGGCACAGGGAGCACTGGGGTGTCTGAGGGGAGGTGGGGGGTGGGTTATAACCTCTCCCCTGTGTAAGGGGGGGGCTGGTGGGGCACAGGGAGCACTGGGGTGTCTGAGGGGAGGTGGGGGATGGGTTATAACCTCTCCCCTGTGTAAGGGGGTGGCTGGTGGGGCACAGGGAGCACTGGGGTGTCTGAGGGGAGGTGGGGGGTGGGTTATAACCTCTCCCCTGTGTAAGGGGGCGCTGGGGGGGGCACAGGGAGCACTGGGGTGTCTGAGGGGAGGTGGGGGGTGGGTTATAACCTCTCCCCTGTGTAAGGGGGCGCTGGGGGGGCACAGGGAGCACTGGGGTGTCTGAGGGGAGGTGGGGGGTGGGTTATAACCTCTCCCCTGTGTAAGGGGGGCTGGTGGGGCACAGGGAGCGCTGGGGTGTCTGAGGGGAGGTGGGGGATGGGTTATAACCTCTCCCCTGTGTAAGGGGGCGCTGGGGGGGCACAGGGAGCACTGGGGTGTCTGAGGGGAGGTGGGGGATGGGTTATAACCTCTCCCCTGTGTGAGGGGGGGGCTGGTGGGGCACAGGGAGCGCTGGGGTGTCTGAGGGGAGGTGGGGGGTGGGTTATAACCTCTCCCCTGTGTAAGGGGGGGCTGGTGGGGCACAGGGAGCACTGGGGTGTCTGAGGGGAGGTGGGGGGTGGGTTATAACCTCTCCCCTGTGTAAGGGGGGGCTGGTGGGGCACAGGGAGCACTGGGGTGTCTGAGGGGAGGTGGGGGGTGGGTTATAACCTCTCCCCTGTGTAAGGGGGGGCTGGTGGGGCACAGGGAGCACTGGGGTGTCTGAGGGGAGGTGGGGGGATGGGTTATAACCTCTTCCCTGTGTAAGGGGGGGCTGGGGGGGCACAGGGAGCGCTGGGGGGTCTGAGGGGAGGTGGGGGATGGGTTATAACCTCTCCCCTGTGTAAGAGGGGGCTGGGGGGGGCACAGGGAGCACTTGGGTGTCTGAGGGGAGGTGGGGGGATGGGTTATAACCTCTCCCCTGTGTAAGGGGCGGCTGGGGGGGGCACAGGGAGCGCTGGGGTGTCAGAGGGGAGGTGGGGGGTGGGTTATAACCTCTCCCCTGTGTAAGGGGCGGCTGGGGGGGGCACAGGGAGCACTGGGGTGTCAGAGGGGAGGTGGGGGGTGGGTTATAACCTGTCCCCTGTGTAAGGGGGCGCTGGGGGGGGCACAGGGAGCACTGGGGTGTCTGAGGGGAGGTGGGGGGATGGGTTATAACCTCTCCCTTGTGTGAAGGGGGACTGGGGGGGACACAGGGAGCACTGGGGTGCCTGAGGGGAGGTGGGGGGTGGGTTATAACCTGTCCCCTGTGTAAGGGGGCGCTGGGGGGGGCACAGGGAGCACTGGGGTGTCTGAGGGGAGGTGGGGGATGGGTTATAACCTCTCCCTTGTGTGAAGGGGGACTGGGGGGGACACAGGGAGCACTGGGGTGTCTGAGGGGAGGTGGGGGGTGGGTTATAACCTCTCCCCTGTGTAAGGGGCGGCTGGGGGGGGGCACAGGGAGCACTGGGGTGTCTGAGGGGAGGTGGGGGGATGGGTTATAACCTCTCCCCTGTGTAAGAGGGGGCTGGGGGGGGCACAGGGAGCACTGGCGTGTATGAGGGGAGGTGGGGGATGGGTTATAACCTCTCCCCTGTGTAAGGGGCGGCTGGGGGGGCACAGGGAGCGCTGGGGTGTCAGAGGGGAGGTGGGGGGTGGGTTATAACCTCTCCCCTGTGTGAGGGAGGACTGGGGGGGGACACAGGGAGCACTGGGGTGTCTGAGGGGAGGTGGGGGATGGGTTATAACCTCTCCCCTGTGTAAGGGGCGGCTGGGGGGGCACAGGGAGCACTGGGGTGTCTGAGGGGAGGTGGGGGGTGGGTTATAACCTCTCCCCTGTGTAAGGGGCGGCTGGGGGGGCACAGGGAGCGCTGGGGTGTCAGAGGGGAGGTGGGGGGTGGGTTATAACCTCTCCCTTGTGTGAGGGAGGACTGGGGGGGGGCACAGGGAGCACTGGGGTGTCTGAGGGGAGGTGGGGGATGGGTTAGAACCTCTCCCCTGTGTAAGGGGGGGCTGGGGGGGCACAGGGAGCACTGGGGTGTCTGAGGGGAGGTGGGGGGTGGGTTATAACCTCTCCCCTGTGTGAGGTGGGGCTGGTGGGGCACAGGGAGCACTGGGGTGTCTGAGTGGAGGTGGGGGGTGGGTTATAACCTCTCCCCTGCGTAAGGGGGAGCTGGGGGGGCACAGGGAGCACTGGGGTGTCTGAGGAGTTTTGCTTCTGTAACGTCTTGCCAGCGTGCTGAGCAAGGGTGCTCGGCGGGACTGGGTTCATGCCTTATAGAGGGGGACCCCCCCTTGGGCTGTAAGTAGCCCTGGTTCTGAGGAGTTGGCCCTGTTGCATTACTCCCCGGTGCCGGGGACAGCGCAGCCGGAGCCAGTGGGTAGCCCGTAGCTAGCACCGTCCTGAGAGAATCCCTTCCCTGCGTGGTGAATGCCACTCCACGTGGCTCCATTCCCCACGGCGACAGAGCTGCGGTTCCCCCGGGCAGCCGGCTGCCTCCTCCCTGGGCCGTCTGGCCCTGCTTCCGCCCGCGTGCTACATGGCTGAGGGCGATGGGCAAGAAACAGGCTCCCGTAGTGGATCGAGGCTAATTAGAAGATAAATGTCAGCCAAAGCACCGTCTGCTTTGCTGGCGCCAGCGCCCAGGCACTTAGCATCTCTGGGCACGCTAAAAATACCTCTGGCTGGCACGACAATATCACGGGAGTGAAGGGGACACGCAGGGGGCTGCTGGTGGGTAAATACACCCTGTTTCTCGGCGTCGCCAAGTGGAGAGGCTGGGGCAGGCCCTGGGGTGAGTCCAGGCTGGCTCACCCTGCCAGACGCTCCGGCAAGGGCCGGCTCGCGATGGTGCAGCTTGCAGGAAGGCTGCATGAGGCAGGGTCTGAGGAGGCGGGCAGAAGTGACAGAGGGTGGGACGGGGTGGGGAGAGGCGTTTTGGGGACCCCCCCTCCATGCCACAGAAGGGATGGAAACGTGGCAGGTGAGAGCCAAATGACTTACATAAGAAAATAAGAACACAAGAATGGCTATAGTGGGTCAGACCAAAGGTCCATCTAGCCCAGTGTCCTGTCTTCCAATGGCGGCCAATGCCAGGTGCCCCGGGGGTGGGAACACATCAGGGAATCATCACATGAGCCATCCCCTGTCACCCAGTCTCACCTTCTGACAAACAGAGGCCGGGGACACCATCCCTACCCATCCTGGCTAATAGCCATTGATGGACCTAACCTCCATGAATTCATCTTGCACTTTTTTGAACCCTGTTAAAGTCCTGGTCTTCACAACGTCCTCCGGCCGGGAGTTCCACAGGTTGACTGTGTGCTGAGTGAAGAAAAACTTCCTTTTGTTTGTTTTAAACCTGCTAATTTAGGATAAAATTAGGAGCTGGGTAGTGGCGCTATTTGGTCTCAGCAAGGCCCTGCCACGGCAAGGCAGTGTCCTGAGGGAAGGTGTGGGCTCACCAAGACTAAGCGTGGTTGGGCAATGCCTTTCCCCACTTGCGCCCCAACGGCCAGGCCTTTCTGATGGGCCAGAATGCCCAAGCTCAGTCTGGATGTGGATGCTGATATTGCAGCCTGTCTCTGGCAGGCCAGGGCCGTAGGACTTGCCAAGGTGGGGGCAGCCTCACAGTTCCCTCAGCAGTGAAACAGCCCCTGAGCCCTGTAAGCCAGAAGCAGCCGGCATGGCCCAGCCACAGGTGTCTAATGCCAGCATCTAAGGGCACTGCATCGCCCTCCGGGGCCAGCCAACCTGAGAAACCCCCAAGGTGGCTCCACAAAGCACCTGCGCCGAGCGGGGCGGGGAGAGAGCCCCGAGGTGAGGCAGGCCAAGCGGCTCAAGGCTGGCCCCCAAGGCCCGAGCGTGGCGCTGAAGGAAATCGTGGGAACCCGTGAGCGTGACTGACTCTTGGGCCAATGCCCCGTAGCCACGAGGGGTTTTATTCCTGGCTGCAGAAAGTGCAGCCCCAGTGACAGGCCCAATATACTGGGGCTGGACACCCCCCCCCGCGCTGGGCGGCTGCTGCTTAGCAAGTCTGAGGGACCCAGCTGCTCCCAGGAACACGGAGCCACTTGAGACGTTACTGAGGCAGGGCCCGCTCAGAACCGCCCCAAAGGTCAAAATAACGGAGGTGCCCGTTTTACACTCCAGACCTTGCCACTGCACTCCCCCCGCCCCATACACACACGGCTCCTAAGCACAAGGACGGGCCCAGAGGCGATGTGAGCTGCCCCTGCCCCGAGCACCAGCACGCAGCTCCCATTGGCTGGGAACAGCAGCCAATGGGAGCTGTGGGGTGGCACCTCTGGGCATGGGCAGTGGGCAGCGCTCCCGGCTAGGAGGCAGAGAGACATGCACGCCACTTCTGGCAGCCACATTGAGCAAGGGCAGACACTGAGCCCTGAGCCCCTCCTGCACCCCAACCTCTGCCCGGCCCTGAGCCTCCTCCTGCACACCATCCCCCCGCCCAGCCCTGAGCGCCCTCCTGCACCCCATCCCCCCGCCCAGCCCTGAGCGCCCTCCTGCACCCCATCCCCCCGCCCAGCCCTGAGCCTCCTCCTGCACCCCATCCCCCCGCCCAGCCCTGAGCGCCCTCCTGCACCCCATCCCCCCGCCCAGTCCTGAGCCTCCTCCTGCACCCCATCCCCCCGCCCAGCCCTGAGCGCCCTCCTGCACCCCATCCCCCCACCCAGTCCTGAGCTCCCTCCTGCACCCCATCCCCCCGCCCAGCCCTGAGCCTCCTCCTGCACCCCATTCCCCCCGCCCAGCCCTGAGCCTCCTCCTGCACCCAATCCCCCCGCCCAGCCCTGAGCCTCCTCCTGCACCCCATCCCCCCGCCCAGCCCTGAGCGCCCTCCTGCACCCCATCCCCCCGCCCAGCCCTGAGCCTCCTCCTGCACCCCATCCCCCCGCCCAGCCCTGAGCGCCCTCCTGCACCCCATCCCCCCGCCCAGCCCTGAGCCTCCTCCTGCACCCCATCCCCCCGCCCAGCCCTGAGCGCCCTCCTGCACCCCATCCCCCCACCCAGCCCTGAGCCTCCTCCTGCACCCCATCCCCCCGCCCAGCCCTGAGCCTCCTCCTGCACCCCATCCCCCCGCCCAGCCCTGAGCTCCCTCCTGCACCCCAGCCCTGAGCCTCCTCCTGCACCCCATCCCCCGCCCAGCCCTGAGCGCCCTCCTGCACCCCATCCCCCTGCCCAGCCCTGAGCTCCCTCCTGCACCGCATCCCCCCGCCCAGCCCTGAGCCTCCTCCTGCACCCCATCCCCCTGCCCAGCCCTGAGCTCCCTCCTGCACCGCATCCCCCCGTCCAGCCCTGAGCCTCCTCCTGCACCCCATCCCCCCACCCAGCCCTGAGCTCCCTCCTGCACCCCATCCCCCCGCCCAGCCCTGAGCCTCCTCCTGCACCCCATCCCCCGCCCAGACCTGAGCCTCCTCCTGCACCCCATCCCCCCGCCCAGCCCTGAGCGCCCTCCTGCACCCCATCCCCCCGCCCAGCCCTGAGCCTCCTCCTGCACCCAAACCCCTGGACCCTCTTCTGCACACCAACCCCTCCCCCAGCTCTAAGCCCCCTTCTGCACCAGACCCCCAGCCCTGAGCCCTCCCTGCACCGACGTTCCTCACCCCTGGAGCCAGCACCCCTGGCTGAAGGGCTCACCCCCCTCTCACCCCCACACTCCTTGCCACAGTCTGGTGCAAGTGAGTGGGGGTGGGGGCGAGGGAGTGCTGGCAGGAGGGGGGATGGAGTGATCAGGGGGCAGGGCCTTGGAGAAGGGTGGGGGCTCAGGGCAGGGCTGTTGGGTTTTGTGTGCTTAGCAGTTGGCAACCGCGGTGCGGGCAGCCTCTGAGCAGAGGGGACTGGGGGCAGAGCCAGGGGTTGCGAGGCGGGGTGGGGAATGGGACGGGCTAGCCACATGATGGGGGGTTGGGAGCAGGGCCCTGGCCGGGGGGGGGGGCAGACACCTGTGTGGGGTAGAAAGGGAGGGGGTCAGAGGCACACAGGAGACTGTACAAACACATGGGGTAGCTGTGGCTTGTGGGGGCGCTGGAGGTCATTCCTGGGTGGGGGGGGGTCACCCCTCTCCGGACATGGATCTCGTTGGCAAAGACCACAGCTTGCCGGGGGGGGGGAGGGGGGGGCAGCTGGGAGCCAGGAGTGTGGGGGAGGAGGCTCTGTGGGTGCTGGGGAATGGGGGAAACCGGGCTGAAGCAATGGGCAGAGCCAAGGGGAAATCCTTCGCCTTACATGCTGGCGAAAGCCAGTTATATGGGCCTAGGGCTGGCGTGGGCTCTTCCCCACGGAGAGGGATGGCAGCGATGGAAGCAGTGATGCCTAGTGGGTGGGGGAGGTGGCTGCACTCCCCCCCTCCTCACAGCTTGGGGGGTGGGCTCGGTGGACGCAGCGGCTGAGTGGTGCCTGGGATGCAGGGCGGTGGGCACACACTGAAGCGTGGGGGCGTGGTGACCTGCCGGGGGAGGGGGCGGTGTTTGTAGGGGAGAGGGGCATCCGCGCCTCCTGCAGCCTGGGGGTTAGGGACAGTGATCGTGTGTGTCTGGGGGGGGGGGCAGGCAGGCAGGGATGGGTCTGAGCCCTGCCGTGGGCAGTGTGCCGGGATGCAGGCGGGTATTGGGGGGGGGCAGTTCACAGTGTCTGGGGGTACATGAGGGGGCAGGAAGATGGGAATGGATGCGAGCAGGTGTGGGACCCCCCCCGCTCACTGTGTGTTTGGAACAAACGCCCGGGGGGAGGGCGCTAAACAAACAGTGCCCGTGGGCATGGGTGTATCAATGCCAATGGGCGACCCTTCTGGGACATGATGTCGGCAGCAGATAAGGGGCAGGGGCAGTTTTCTAGAGGTCGCATCTGAAAAATGACTGCACCCCAGGGTCCAGCCTCCGTATTTACCACCCTGGCTGCTTTGCCGGGCAGTGCCTCCTGCTTCCACGCACGGAGTACCAGCTCTCGGAGACCAGACTCACCACCCTGCTCTGCCGCCTCCCAGCTCTAATCCAAGCCTCAGCCCGCCTGCCAGGGTTGTGAGTGGCTGACACATTCTAGTCACCGTCTTCCTCCTCACCAATTCCTCACTCATGTCCAGGGCTGAGTTCACGCATTCTGCCATGGCCATCTCCTGCCTGCTACTCCGGTTCTCCTGAGGGATCTACCCTCCGTGACATGACTTCACCTACTGCACCAAGACGCTCTTACTGGAGAATTTCACAGCACCAAATTTCCGTCATCGACTGCTCTGAGACTGGAGACAGGCTGGGTGCGTCTAGACTGGCAAGATTTTGTGCAACTACTTTTAACGGAAAAGTTTTTCTGTTAAAAGTATTTGCGCGAGAGAACGTCTATACTGGCATGTGCCTTTGCACAAAAGATTTACTTTTGCGCAAAAGCATCCGTGCCCAGTGTAGACGCTCTCTTGCGCAAGAATGCTCTGATGGCCATTTTAGCCATCGGGCTTTCTTGCGCAAGAAATTAACGTTCCTGTCTACACTGGCCCTCTTGCACAAGTATTCTTGCACAAGAGGGCTTATGCCTGAGCGGGAGCGTCAAAGTATTTGCGCAAGAAGCACTGATTTTGTACATTACAAAGTCAGTGCTCTTGCGCAAATTCTCGCGGCCAGTGTAGACAGGAGGCAAGTTTTTGCACAAAAGCAGCCGCTTTTGCGCAAAATCTTGCCAGTCTAGACGCACCCGCTGTGTCTACACTACAAGGAAAAGTCAGAAAAAGATACGACTGCAGTTTGCAATTGGCATATCTTTTTCCACTTTTCTTCCAAAAGAGGGTTTGCTGACATTTGGCCCATCTACATGGGGCCAAATGTTGGGGAAAAAACACTCTTTCAGCACAGCCTTTCTTTTCCGCGCAAAATAAGGTTTATCAGGATGCTGAAATAACACATCTGCTTTCCTGAAATTTTCTACAGAAAAGCAGACGTGTTCCTTGGATGCAGCAGAGCTTTTCCGGGACACCTTGGCTATGTCTACACTGGCGGGTTCTTGCACAAGAGCTCTTGCACAAGAATACATCCATACGGCCATGTGCTTTTGCACAAGAGCATCCATTGCAGTGTGGACGCTCTCTTGCGCAAGAAAGCTCTGATGGCCATTTTAGCCATAGGGCTTTCTTGCGCAAGAAACCCCTGCCGCACGTCCACACTGCCCTCTTGCGCAAGAGAGCTTACACTTGTTAGAAAAGAGCATAGCTCTTGTGCAAGAAGCCCTCTCTTCCCACGCTTTACTATAAACCTTCTTGTACAAGAGCAGATAGGCCATGTGGAGGCTGCGGATCCTTGTGCAAGAACAGCTGCTCTAGCACAAAAACCCACCAGTGTAGACGTTATCCTCTAATAAGCCAGAAAAGCTTCATAGTCTCAGATGTCCATTCAGTAGGAAAATAGAGAAATATCTATGACCCCAAACTCTTTTAAAAGATTCCTTGCTACTAAACATACAACTTCCAAAAATCAATATTATCTCTATCTCTTTCCTAGGGGGCGTCGGCACTCCGTCCCAACTCTACAAAACCATGGTCCGGGTCAGGGTGACTTCTCACCTCAGGCGCAGGTGGTGCAGCTCTCCTTCCCTTTCATTTCTGAACATGGATAATAGCATTTGACTGCGTCCAAGCTCAAAACTTCACTGTATTTGAACTAAAAGGCCTCAAACTTTCACATAACTGAAATGCAAATGAGGTTCTGGTTTTGGGAGGGCACATGAGATGGAAGGGCCTAGCAGCAGAGTAGGCAAGCTGGGGATACAGGGGTTTAGGATATTTCCATACATCCTTAAATCCAGAGTGGTCCCTTCATTGTTCCACACCATGTCGGGGTGACACCAGGAAGAACAGGCCAGCCAGCTAGTGAAAGAGAAAAGGACCGTCTATCTTGGATCCATTGACCTCCTGACTGAACGCCCATTTGTTTTCATTACAGCGGGGTCTGGCTTTTCTCTGCCGGAGGCGCCCGACAAGCCGGTGTCTGGCTGAGCAGTTCTTTCCTCTCCCCCGCAACGCTCCCCTCCAGAAGGCTATAGGAGAGCACGACGAAGAAAGCAAACGCCCCTCTCCTCCTGGCTCATGCGCCCAAACGGGGGTGAGCTTTTCCTGCCGGCAGGCGCGCCTTTCCTGAAATTCCTTCCTGCACCCTGGGGAACCGGCCCGCCCTGCCGCCCCAAACCACCCAGTTGTCTCATGACAATTCTCCGTGTCTGGGATGTGTTTTCCCTCACCCGTCACTTGCTTTCCACGTGATGGGCTTTGCTTGTTCTCTCTCGGAAAGCGCCTAGCTTGCATTGCACTCCTGTCTCATCTTGGGGCCGTACCGATGGCTCTGCCTGCTTTGGGACATAGCGGGGTAACCGTCTAAACACACGCAAGGACCTTCATCTAGCCCCAGCAGCATTTATTCTCAGGTGAGGTTCTTACAAACTTACCGTCAGCTTTACTGCCTCGCCAAGATTTACAGTTGCACCTGCTGACTGAAGAACAGCTTAAATGCTTATTAGGTTGGGGGCTTATTTAATCAGTGGAAATGTCAAGCTGATTAAGGAAATTCCTAGCAGGTTGCTGGTTTCTGTCAACGTAATGGGGCAAGCTGACACTCTGGGAGCCTCTCAGCAGACGTTGTAGCTTCGCTTGAAGCCGCTACACGATCTTTTCTTCCGTATCAAGGGCAGGCCCTGTGATTCTGCCCCTGGGCAGAAGGTTGACTCAGCATCTGCAATCACACATTGTACACGCTGCACATGGCAGATTGTTTGGCTTTAGGAGCAAACAGTCCCCACATTTACAATCACAAGCTGTTTCTCATGCTCTGCGTTGGCTCCTTCTTTATCGAAGGGCTGACCTACCCGACTTGGCCCATCTCAACCCCTTCTGTTCTGGACAGAGGCCTGACTCCCAGGAAATGCCCGGCGTGGTGCAGGGAGCCACCGGCGTGTTCAGCGATTCCAAGGCCGGAAGGAACCCGGGCGATCCTATCCTCTGATGTTCTGCATCACGCCGGCCAGAGAACTGTCCTCTGGGGAAAGCAGCCGGTCTTGATTTCGAAATGGTCAGTGATGGAGAATCCACGGCGCCTCGGAGAAATTGCGCCGGGGTTAATGACACCCTGTTTCCGGTCTGGACTGGTTTAGCTTCGCCTTCCAGCCGTGGGGTCGTGTTAGGTCTTTCTCTGCTAGCCTGAAGAGCCCTTTGTTTAACAGCTGTTCCCCACGTAGGCCCTTATAGTGTACGATGGCTGCCTGTTGTGTTCACTCCCTCTGGGGCACCTGGCTTTGGCCGCTGTCGGCAGACAGGACTCTGGGCTGGATGGACCTTTGCTCTGACCCAGGCTAGCCACTCTTAGAATCCCAGGACCGGCAGAGACCTCAGGAGTCATCGAGTCCAGCCCCCTGTTCAAAGCAGGACCAGCCCCACTTCCATCATCCCAGCCAGGGCTGTGTCAAGCCAGGACTTAAACACCTCTAGGGATGGAAATTCCGCCCCCTCCCTAGGGAACCCAGCCCAGCGCTTCCCCACCCTCCTAGGGAAACTGTTTTTCCTAATATCCAACCTAGACCTCCCCCACTGCCACTTAAGACCATTGCTTCTTGTTCTGCCATCTGCAACCCAGACTCTCTCCACCCATTGGAAAAGGTTCAGAGAAGGGCAACAAAAATGATTAAAGGTTTGGAACGGGTCCCATATGAGGAGAGATTAAAAAGACTGGGACTTTTCGATTTAGAAAAGAGGAGACTGAGGGGGGATACGATAGGAGTCTATCAAATCATGACTGGTATTGAAAAAGTGAATGAGGAAAAGTTATTTACTTATTCCCAGAATATAAGAATTAAGGGTCACCAAATGAAATGAAGAAGCAGCAGGTTTAAAACAAAGAAAGGGAAATACCGGACTGTCCGGTAGGATACTGGACACCTGGCAACCCTACTTATACCCGACCCCTCAGACTGCCACGTCGGAGGCACGAAACACCTCTGGGATGCGCCTGAGCCCATAAACCAGGCACACAGACAGTACATGGCTACAGCAACACTGCAAAGTAGCTGCCCCCTAGATGGCAGCATGGCATTTTTTTTCACTCAGCACACAGTCAACCTGTGGAACTCCTTGCCAGAGGATGCGGTGAAGGCTAGAACTTTAACAGGGTTCAAAAAAGAGCTTGATAGATTCCTGGAGGTTAGGTCCATCAATGGCTATTAGCCAGGACTAGTAGGATTGGTGTCCCTAGCCTCTGTTTGTCTGGAAATGGATGACAGGAGAGGGATCATGTGATGATTCCCTGTTTCTGTTCCCTTCCTCTGGGGCACCTGCCATTGGCCACTGTCTGCAGACAGGACACTGGGCTGGATGGACCTTTGGTCTGACCCAGTCTGGCTGTTCTTATGAGCAGCTCCGGGTCAGTGGTGCAGTGGGGGGGGGGGGCAACAGGGGGGGAGGGGGCTAGCCTCTCCTGGCCCTGCAGACCATGCTGCGCCCCAGAAGCAGCCGGCAGCAGATTCCCAGCCAATGGGAGTATGGAGCTAGCGCTCAGGGCCAGGGCTGTGCGCGGAGCCCTGGGCATGCCCTTCCCTACAAGCCGGGCCTGTTGCTGGCCACTTCCGGGCCGCAGCGCAGGTCTTGTGCAAGTTAGCAAGCCTCCTGGCGCCTGGGTGACATTCATTCAAGGGGGGGGCCTGGTGCAGGTCCCCAGAGCAAAATCCCCGCCCCGGGGCACACGCGGTTGGTGATAGGATCCGAGCAGCTAGTAGCACAAAATTATTGCTGCTCATTCCTGCCCCTCGTAGCTTCTCCAGAGAAGCCACGCGCTGGGTGGGCTGCACAGACAGCTCTGCCCTTTGCCCGTCTCTCCAAGGCTGTGTTGCCCCGCTCCCCCGGCGAGCTGGCCGTTTGGTTGATGTCCAGCGGCCGGGATTTGCATGGGTGGGACCCTTGCCTGCTCCTTGCTCAGTAGCTGGAGTCATCCGCCTGGGTCTTTTCACCAGCCCTTTAAGAGCAAACCCAGCTGAGCCCATACACTGTGCTGACTCCCCCCAGGTGCTGTGGGGGCAGGGAAGGGGATCAGAGGTCGCTCAGACACTCACAAGAGCTCTGCTTCAGTCTCAGCCCTTAAAGGCACAGTCACTAATATAACGCAGCATCCCAAGCTCTCCCAAGCCGGCTTGCCAAGTCCTGGGGGCCGGCGGTTGTGAAAGCAAAGGGCCACACGAACGTTGCACGGGGCTCTCACACAGATGACTTCTCACGGATGTTAGCATGCCAGAGGCACAGAGCCAGACAAAATAATCAGCCCAGCAGGGTGCAGGCTTCTGCCTCGGTTTCCCCACCTCTCTGGCAGAGCCCAGAATGCCCCCTTCCTGCACGTGGCTTCTCTTCCAAATTGCCTGCTCTCTCTTCTCCAAGCGAGGCCCCCTCCTTCAACCTTGGCTGCTCCCACGCTTACACCCCACCCCTCAGGCTGCCATGTCGGAGGCACGAAACACCTCCGGGATGCTCCTGAGCCCGGAAACCGGGCACCCAGACTGTACGTGGCTACAGCCACATTGCAAAGGAGCTGCCCCCTAGATGGCAGCATGGCTCTTCCAGCCCAATGAGGGATGGGCTGAGACTTTTCCACACGGGCGGCTTGGGTTTTATCCCCCAGGGTCCCTCTCTCCATCCAGCAAACACAACTTGGCTCTGAAGCTGGGCTGGGGAACCTTTTTTGGGTCAAGGGCCACTGACCCACGGAAAAATCAGTTGGGAGCCTGCACACAAGTGAGAAGCCAAACCCCCCCCAAACCCTCCCACACGTGGCCCCGGATTGAGGCCCTGAGCCAGGATGGTGGTGGTGGTGGATTGAGACAAGCCAGGGGCTGCATCTGGCCCCCGGGACTGAGGTTCCTCACCCCTGCTCCAAAGGAAGAAGGAACGGTGCAGACACCCCAGGACCGCCAGGCAGAGCTGATCCCACTCGCCACGGGGCACTGGGACGAGGGAGGTGACTCTCATCCGAGCCCAGAACATGCCACCTCCTCAGCCGCCCCGCAACCTGCCTGGTCCATGAAATGCTCTGGTTCTTCGGGAAGAGACGCGCTTTTCCCACGGGGCGGCTTGCGGTCTCCGGAAGGGACGTGCCATACCCGGCATGGTTGGGAGAGTGGACTCTGGCCGGCCTGAGGTTCCTCTGGCTGTGGGGTGTGGGGGTTTGGGGCTCTGGCCGTTGGGCCACGGTGGGGGCTCAGATGGAAGGTGTGGGGCCGGGAGGGCGTCTCCACCCGCTGCCCGAGTCTCTCAGGCGTCTGCCGGACTCGCTGAAGGGAGCTCATGGCCTGACGGCGCCAAGGTGTGGCCTAAGGAGGCGGGGAAGCCGAGCGGCTAACCCTAGTGACGAAGCAAGGCCCCACGGAGGGTCTGGCATGCTGGAAGAGTCCTCCTGGGGGCTGGCCCCAAGCGTGGGGCCGGTGGAGCTGTGATGCGGGGGCAGGAAACCGGCTGAAGTTTGGGGCCTGGGGCTGGTTTTGTACCTGGAATCACCACCCGCCTCAGGCTTGGCATTTCCCATCTCTGTGTCCGTCTTTGTCCCCTGAGCTCCTCTGGGCAGGGGCGGCCTGTGTCTCACACCCAGGCCCCTTGCTGGTGCTTCATCCGGACCCAAACCACCGCCACACGTGACCAGAGGAACGGCGTGCGCCCACCGGCTCCTGTGGACTCCACCGGGGCGGCTAAAAATAACGGGGCTGCTCCGGCCGGTGCAGAGGAAGGAAGGTGGCTTGGGGCTCAGATGTGAAATAAAACGGGCCCCGTCGGCTGATCCCTGTGGGATCCAGCTGGAACATTTGCACGCAGGGGAACCCGGCATGAAATCCGCGGCGTTCCCTGGTTCCTGTGTCCCCTGCGGTGCTCCGCAGAGAGGATTCAAGCTGTACTTGAGCCGCCGTGCTGGGGGCGCGGGAGGGGGGCATGCAGTTAGCAACTCCAATGCCCTGTCCCCCGGGTCTGGGGGTGGATTTCTGCCCTGGGGTGGGCCTAGCACATTCCTCCAGTTGCCGGACGTCTTAGATTCCTTCGTGCCGCTTGTCAGCACCTGCTCCTGACTCATTTAAGACGCTGCTTGGACTGGAAAGTCCCCTCTGGGAAGAGGCTGCCGTCGGTGGTGGTGGGGGGGAACTGACGGCCTGGGCCTGGGGCGGGGGGCTCTGGGGAGGCCGGAAAGAGCAGAAGGACCGGCCTGTACAGTAGCCCAGGCCAAGACATCGGCCTGAAGGTGCAGAAAGCGGCACCCGTCCAAGCAAGGAGCTCTGCCAGGGCTCTGCTCGCCAGGAGCTCGCTGTCACCCTTCACCATGGGTCCTATCGGCCCCCCTCCCGCCCGGGGACTGGACTACACGTCTGTATGGCTCATCGTCTCCTAGCCGCCCTCTCAGACCGGCCGCGGCTCTCCCCGCCTCTCATCTCGGGGATGCCAGCCCCGATAGCCAACGCCCTGCGGTTCCAAGCACTGCCATGGCCCCAGCGACCCGCCGCGTCGACCGGCTTTCACCAGCAGGAGGGAGGGAGGGAGAAACGCTGGCACCCACCCTCAGCCGCCGGTGGGAGGAAGATGCCAGGCACACCTGCCCTTGAAGGGTCTGTGTGCCCCATGCTGGTTCATGGGCTTTCTCCTACGACGCCTCATGGGAAGCTGGGCCACACCCGGCCCCTCCATTTGACAGCAGAAGCCCAATGCAGCGTACAGGGACTTGCCTAATGTCACCCCCTCTTCAGCGGTTCCTCCCTTCGCCCTCGTGGGCTAGCTGCTCCCCGCTCATCTTCAAATGCTGGCCTGTGTTATATAGGAACAAGCTCTTTTAATTTCACCTCCTGGCTGCCTCGCAGACGTAGGACAGCGCCGGCGTGCGGCCACAGCCGAGCCCCAAGCCCCAGGGTGCTTGGTACCATACGTGGGACGTGGGTCCCTGCCCCAAAGAGCTTCCATGCGTAACAGACGAGGCAAAGGCCAGGAGGGGAAACTGAGGCACCGGCTGTAGAAAAGGCTCCCCCTAGGTCACACAGCAGCTCAGTGGCAGAGCAGGGAAAAGCACCCAGCTGTCTCCCGGTCCACAGGCGCAGGCATTAGGCCCCATCTGGCTCTGGCTCTCTTACCTGCCCTGCCGATGGCGTCCATCCAGACCCTTCATAATCTCTGCAGTTCGTGGGCCTCGTCCTGCCATCTCTTGGCGGGCCTGGAATGGGAGGCAGTGTCCCAGGAGCGATCCCCTCCGCCTCTGGGGTGGGCTCCGTGTCCCAGCTTCTCTGCACTATCCCTGGGTGTGTCTACGGGGCAGTTAGCATGTACGGCCAACCCATGGCAGCTTCTGCCCCACCTGGCCGGGTCCCCGAACCTGGGCACCAGCCTGAGCTCAAACATCTACACCCCGGTTAAGCAGCCCTGTCCCCTCGGCCCAAGTCAGTGGTGGGTTTTATGGACCCCATGCCTGGCCACCTGGGAAGGTGTTGGGTGGTTCTGGGGTTTGGCCACTAGGGGTCAGTCACGCCCTACAGATGGGGAGGAAGGGCTCCCTAAGCCAGGCCTCCTTGGATATAGCTTGGCCCAGGGACCGGTGTGTGTGACAGAGACTTCCTCTAGGCCTGACATTTCCACTGGCCTCAGGCCAGCTTTCCAGCCGGGGCGCTGTTCCCCATTACAGATCAGCTCGCTGGGCACGGCAGAAGGATGCCAGGGCCTGGAAGGGCAGCAGCAGTCGAAATAGCGGGGGTGCCAGCTACTCCTGCAAGAAAATGCGGCCGGGCGAGCACCCCTTCTGCCCAGCGGGCCAGGGCAGCCGTAGTGGAGCCAGGGGGCAAGCAGGAGGCTGAGCCCACACAGAGATGGCACAGGGTGAACTATCCCGTTCCCCTTGTTTGTGGGACGTCTGCAGGGGCTGTCCTTAGGGGCCCTTTGCCGTCTGATTAGACGGGTGCCCCGGCAGAGGGGACGGGACGATGGTTTTTTTACAGGTGCGATTTGATGAGCTTCAGCAACACACGCTCCTGAAACCTTGGAAAGCCAATTTTAAACTCCGGTCCTGTCGATTCACACCGTCAATTCAGAAATGGACAGGATCAGCCTGGGGTTCACTACCACTGGATCGGCTCTTTCGCAGGGTCAGGGTTTTGCTCATAGCTCTGGCAGGTTAAGTTACGGTTAAGTTAGCCAGGTCCAATCTGGAGGACACGGAGCCACGGAGCTGGGATACGAAGGGCGTGGGCATTAAGACCCAACGGTGCCCCACATTTTTGGCTGCCCTACGCAGCGGCGGATTCTGCATCTGGGTAAGGATGGCTCTGGGCGGCTGGCTCGGCCCCAGCAGAAGGGCAGGGGGTCCCATGGACCCGGATGATCCATCTTATCTGGAAGGTTGAAATCTTCCGTCTTGCAGGAGCTGGCAGGCTGCATGGTTAATGCATGGCATGGAGAGCCTCCTGGACCCACACTGCCCGGTTCAGGGGGCAGCACGCGGCAGGGCGACAGTACCCACTTTCCCCATGGCTGCTTTGCGGCACTTGTGTGCCCTAGGGCAGAGGAAGCCCAGCTTAGCGGGACTTGCACCAGCTAAGCCGGGTTAGGGACCCTGGGTCTGAGTGGCCACACTGGGAATGCAGGAATGCGGGGCTGAACTACTGCCGGTCCCAAAGAGGAGGAGCGGCTTCCGTTGTCACTAGAGCAGACTGCAGATGGAAACCCCCCCTTGGAATCGGGGGGGGCCGCTTCCAGATGATTCCTTGGACTTGCGTCAAGCAGGGCTGCGTCTACCCTGCAAAGCAGCAGGGCTCAGACCTGGGTCCTGGCTTCACTCGATCTCAGCCCCCCAGCTCTGCAGAGTCTGGGGACCCTGGGGGCAGTTGCAGACGCAAGGGAGGTTAGGCTTGATTCCGGACTCTCACATGGGCTTACATGGCAGTGCAGACAGGCCCCTGGAGGTCCCAGCAGCCTGCAGGGCCGTATTGCACAGACCATGCCCGTCCGGAAGAGCGTAGACATATTCCCTAGGGGGCGCCACATGAAATGAATAGGCAGCAGGTTCAAAACAAACCAAAGGAAGTTTTTCTTCATTCAGCGCACAGTCAACCTGCGGAACTCCTCGCCAGAGGATGTTGTGAAGGCCACGACTTTAACAGAGTTCAAAAAAGAGCTAGATACATTCCTGGAGGTGAGGTCCATCAATGGCTGTTAGGCAGGATGGGCAGGGATGGTGTCCCTGGCCTCTGTTTGTCTGGAGGTGGGTGACAGAGGAGGGATCACGTGATGATTCCCTGTTCTGTTCATTCCCTCTGGGGCACTGTCGGCAGACAGGACACTGGGCTAGACGGACCTTTGGGCTGACCCCGTCTGGCCGTTCTGATGTTCCCTTGGGCAAAGGCCAAGGGGAGGTCTCAGTGTGCCCAGGAGAGGGCACTAGAGTCCAAGAGAGAGCCGGGGTTTGACATTCACTGGCGGCGGTGGCCAGCACCATGCATCTGACCAGTGGGAGCTCTTGGGGCGACCGTCCTGTTACCTGGGAGGGGGAATGATGGGGGAAAGGTCTAGTGATCTTGACCTACCTCCATGGAGAGCCCACCCTGGGGTCCTGCTAGCTTGGCTGGCTCCAGGTTGTTTTGGGGGGGCTGTCTCCCATGTGACCAATGAGTCCCCACTCTGCTCACACGGGGATGGTTCAGCAGCCGAGACAGAACAGACACCAGGGAGAGAACAGCTTCCCCTCTGAGGCTGCAATCCGCCCGGCTCTCCCAGCTGCCTGACACTGCTCGGCCTGTGACCTTAGTCTAGGCCATTCCCGGCAAGCTCACCGCCCGTGCAGCCACCTACATCGCATGCCCAGACCAGCATGCCTTTGGCATGCTGCAGCTCCTGCTGAAAACGATGGGCCCTGGGGCTCTTTCCAGAGACAGACACCAGACCAATACTACCACGTAGCACTCATCCACAGCGCTCACAGCGCTTTAGAAAGGAGAGAAATATAACTGTCCCAGCTGGGGAAACTGAGGCAGGGATCCAGGAACCAATTTCCCTCAAATCTACCCACCAGAACTCAGATCCCCTAGACCCCAGTTCAGGGCTTTGGCCTCTGTGTCATCTTGCTTCTTACCAGTGGGGGGAGCCAAGCTCCCTGAGACCAGCCCTCGTTGTCACGCAGGACTGCACTGTGTTGAGTGGGTGAAGAGGTTCCGTCATTCAGAAATGGACGTGTTTTGCAACGCTATTGGGCGAATCTTTTCAGTTTGGAAAAGAGGAGACTAAGGGGGGATAGGATAGAGGTCGATAAATCATGACTGGTGTGGAAAATTGAATAAGGAAAAGTTATTGACTTATTCCCACAATATAAGAACTAGGGGTCACCCAATGAAATGAATAGGCAGCAGGTTTAAAACCAACAAAAGGCCGTTTTTCTTCACTCAGTGCACAGTCAACCTGTGGAACTCCTCTCCAGAGGATGTGGGGAAGACTAGGACTTCAACAGGGTTCAAAAAAGAGCTAGATAGAGTCATGGAGGTTAGGTCCATCGATGGCTATTAGCCAGGACGGGTAGGAATGGTGTCCCTAGCCTCTGTGTGTCTGGGAATGGTGACAGGAGAGGGATCATGTGAGGATTACTTGTTGTTCCTTCCCTTTGGGGCATCTGGTCTTGGCTAGTATCAGAGGACAGGACACTGGGCTTGATGGACTTTTGGTCTGACCCAATCTGGCCGTTCTTATGTTCTTAAGCCACGCCGCAAAATCCAAGTGAGTGGTTCAGTACAGAAGCAATCAACAACTGAGCTGCAGTTGGAAAGCAGCCGGCAAATGCTCTGCTCACCTTTATTTCAACTCAGGTCAGGGGTAACTTTTAGGAACCTGAGTGTCTGAATTCTTCCATTTGTTACCTCAAGCCAGCCAGTTTTTGCAGTATTTGAAACTAGGTTCATGTAATCTTAACCCTACAGTACAAGGTGGAGTGTGGAGGGGGGGGGGGTGGCTTTAAATAAATACTGGTGCGTTCTGTGACACATAAACCAGATCCAGGGTATGGAAAATATATCCTCTTTCCATCTGGAAATGACATGGGATTATCTGCTTGTTCTTGTAATTCATTTTCTGGATGTCTCTGCTTCAAGGGTGATTTACTGCAAATGTCCTGATGTTCTCTTGCATGGGCTGCCTAGATATATTGATTCATAAGAAATCTTTTTGCAGTGAAATCATATTTTCCATGCACCGGAAAAAAATGTTAGATCGAAGATGAAGAATATTATTGTAACAGGAGAATGGCAGGGATAAAGAAAGCTTATAATTTTGTAAACAGAGGTTGGGAGGAGGCACACAGCATTGGTTTTCTGGGCAGTAAGTCAGAGGTTTTTTGGAAAACGCTATTGGCAACCTTTGCAACCCAACTAAAATAAATAAATACAAACATTTCCAGCAGCTCCTCCCTCTAACGTGGGTTTTGGGGGACAATCGGTTGGTTCACGGAATCCGGGGTGCAGGGCCGGATGTGTGGACCAGCTCGCGGAAGTGTTCTCTCGTTACGGTCCTGTGCCCCAAACGTGGGCAACGCCCCAAGGATTGGATGTGAGTGATTTTAACAAGTTGCTTTCTTCTGAAGTTACGGAGCCCAGCATGAGGCCTCAAAATCAGCTGGTCAAAATGTCTTTGACAAAACATTTTTTTCCCCCAGGTAGCCAGAGGCTTTGAAAACACCACAAAGTTTTCAGTTTAGTCCAAAAGTTCTGCTTTTCCATCCCAGAAAAGGGCAGCGGAAAAATCAGAATTTGTTTGAGTTTGGGAAACATTGGGTGTAAACACCCCCCCCATCCTGTTTGGGGTATTTGAAAACTAAATATGTTTATAGAGCAAAATGGCTTTTTTTTTACAGAAAAAGGTGATTTTGTTGACAAGCAGTATTGGACGAGGGGATCCATGCAAAAATCCAGCAAACGGAGCAGGGAATTTGGAAGGAAAGGGATGGACCTTTCCAGTGTCAACAAGCAGAACAATTCGGGTTTCTAACCTCTGCCTACAGCTGGTATGATTTCTGTACCATCCATGAGCAGTGCCACTTTGGTTGCATTAAACTCATCTGCAGCATGGGGGGGCAGCGGTTCTCGGCACATGTTCCGCTATCAAAGAAGCTGGACAGCAATGGAGGAGCAGTCTCCGTCTCTGTGCCATGCCCTAAGGGTGTGTCTAGACTACAGGGTTTTTTCGAAAAAAACCTGTACCTGCATCTAGACTATCGCCGCGTTCTGTCAACAGTAAATCGAAAGAACGCGGCGGTTTTGTCGACAGTGGTAAACCTCATTCTACGAGGAAGAACGCCTTTTTTCGAAAGTCATCTTTCGAAAAAAGGCGCTATTGCATGAAAACAGGGCTTTTTCAAAAGAGAGCATCTAGACTCTCTTTCGAAAAAGCAAGCCGCTTTTTCGAAAAATCTTCTTCTTGTCTAGACGCTCTTTTTCGAAAGAGGCTTGCAGTCTAGATGCAGCCTTAATCTAGGTTTGATTCCCAGCTCTGGTGCCATGCTCGGGGGCAGAGCCTCGGTGGATGAATATCAACAAAGCGCTGGCGTCTGCACTTAATGCCAGCCGAGGTCTGAGGCTCAGCAGTTCATGGGATATGGGCTGGCTTGTGCCCCCTCCATGCTGGCTTGCTTTTGGGGTTTTCTGCAGCTCCATCCACCAGCACGTCACAGATGTGTGGGTCTTGTGTGGGTCTTGTGTGTTCGCGTCAGCATTTTACCCATCCCGGGAGGCGGCCGGGCAGCTTGGGGAATCAGAGACCTGCCTCACCCCAGGACGGACATTTCCTAGTCCTGACCGTCTGCACCACTTGGGTAAACACGCCACGTGGGACGCCAAAAGCATACCTGGCAGCGGCTGATCTTGGAAGCGTGGCAGCCCGGACCCCAGCTCTGGTGTTGGAGCTTTCATGAGGTTTCTTGGAAAGCCCTCGTGCCTTCTCCCTGAGCTCCCTGCCTCCAGCTGTAAAAATAACCGGCGGCGTGACGGCGCGCGGGCCCCAACCGACCTCGGCAGAGGCTGTGCTGCGTGATGCAAGCCGGGCTGTGCCAGAGTCAGGGGAAACTGGCGGGCGCACGCTGCTTCTTTCCTCATCCATCAGGGCTCTGATGGCTGCCCGATACCTGGCAAAATTAGCCTCCCTCAGCCCGCGCCACCTTCTTCAGTCAGTGTAACCGAGTCCTGCCCACCGGGGTCACAGCTAGGGCTGGCCGGAGGGTCAGGGAATTGATGTTTGCTTCTAAGAAAGTCAACTGCGATTCGCCCTGACATCCCTCCGGGCTCATCTGCTCTGCCCCTCGCCGTTGTACCGGGAGATTTTGGTCCATCCAGTAAAGCACCTGAATTGCTATTGCTTACTGCTAATAGCAACCAAGCTGGTGGGCCCCAAATAGGCCTAGACTGTAGCTTTAGCATGACCGAGTTGGGGAGGAGCGGAGAAGGGTGCTGTTGAGAGGGCAACCCGACCCTGCGTCCTTCCTCAGGGCCAGATCTGGGTTGAAATCGCAGAGCTATCCATGTGCCCCAAGGGATGTGTCTGTCAGGGCCCCAGGGCATGCATACTGAAAAACCACATCTGGCTAATTGAGGCTCAGAAGAAAACCTCTTGCCTAACCTTTACAAAGTGCTTGCTTCAAACTTTTTTTTTTTTTGGTGACGTGTTATTGTCATGCTAACGGCTAAATAGGGAAGGAAAGTTTGGGCTAGTTGGACTCTTAGGAGACCCTTCTAGGGACTCTACATCTGGACACATCTTCGATCCGCACCAGCAGACGGAAGATTGGCCCTTGGAAGCCTGTCTCTGCGTCACTCTCAACTTCAGTAATTACTGAGGGTGGGGGTGTTTTCCTAACCTGTTGCGGACATGTGTAAGTGCTTGAGACGAAGCAAAGTCTCGCTTTAAGTGAAAAGGCGCCTGTGTTGTCCTGTCTGCACCATCCATCCTTTGGCCGGCTGGCCGGGTCTCTCTGGAGTTATTTCTTGACACCACCTTGCAGAGAGTAAAGTTACCGAGAGGTTTGGGTTGAAAGAGCCCCAGGTAACACAGTGCCGCAGGGCCCCTGCCTATGCCCACAAGTTGCCTGGCTCAGGAATCTCAGGGCCGTGACCGTGGGCACAGGACAACGTTAGATGGAGGGACCAGAACTCAATGCCAAACGACGAGCTTCATGAGCTTCAGGGGGTAGCCGAGTTACAGAAGAAAACCAGCAAGCAAATGGTCTGGCAACACTTTATAGACTAACAAAACATGTAGATAGGTTCATGAGCTTTCGTGGGCACAGCGCACTTCTTCAGATGAATGGAGTTTTGACCAGGCTGGGTTCTCTGGAGTTGCTCTCCTTTTCTGGGCGGCTCTGAGCTTCTCGCCAGGGCCCCGGAGACGAGGCTCCACGAGATGAGGTCTCCAGGTGATGACCGAGAAGCACAATCGCTCCATTGTCTAGCTGGCCTTGTTACAAAGTTTCCCTCGACACTTAACCTGGATGAAATCTTTTCCCATGGGGTGTGGAGCCCGGTGTAACAATATGGCTTTTCTGTCGCCACGTTGGAAGGCCTGTGCTAGGCCTGAACCAAAGCCGCCTTCTGCAGCCAGACTGAAGAGCAGCAGCCATTACTGTAAGGCTTGGAGTCACATACGCACAGTTCCATCTACATTGTATTAAAAAGTGTCACCCCAGGCTGTGAGGAGGGGACTTTGCCCTGATCGCTCCCCCACTGTCACCAGATAAAGAAACAGATCCCAAGCTGGGTAAAGAAAACTTAAGTCACCCCATTCTGTCTGGCAAGAAACTGCTTATCAATAGAGAATGTTGTGGATCATTGTTGTTACACTTTCCTATTGTTTGTGTGATCTCTGTCTGGTTTGTAACTGTTTCTGTCTGCTGTACAATTAATTTTGCTAGGTGTAAATCAATTAAGGTGGTGGGTATGATTGGTTAGGTAATTTTGTTATGATCGGTTAGTAAAATTATACTAAAATAATTGGTTAAGGTCTAGCTAAGCAAGACTCAGGTTTCATTATATAAACTGGGGTCCAAGAAGGAGACGAAGAAGAAGATTGGAAGTAACAGAAGCAGAAGGAAGGAAGCAAAAGGCTGGAAGAAGACCAAAGGGAGACAAGGAACCCCCAGAAGAAGAACTCACCTCCAAGACCCAGCCTAAGATAAGAGCTGCCAGGACTCTCCTGCACAACCGTGATGTGCAGCATCTAAGATCCAGAGAGGCTGACCTTGCCTGGCCAACAGGGGAAATCTGCCTGCACCCGGATTGGTGAGCATGACACTGTGCTTAGCGTGTGTATTCAGCTTGTTTGGGAATTGTCAATGAATAGAGGATAAGGATATTACTATGTGAGGCTCCTTCAGTGGCTAAAGATTTTGCAAAACCCGCAGGAAGATGCGCCCTGAGCCGTAGGAATTGGGTGAGGGTGGGTGTGTAAATTCACAGGGTTGCACCTTGAGCCCGAGGAACTGGGTAAAGGTGAGTGTCCCTACAGTGTGGAAGGGAGAGAGAAATTTGTGCGGGTAACACCGGGGGGTTGGCTCTCTGCTTGCCCTCCATTAGAGGCACACGAAGGCCTGATCTGAGGCAGGAGCAGCGGCACTGCCAGCAGACTAACTTATGAACGGCCACCCTAGGCCACCCCCATGGTCCATCCAGCCCAGGATCCCATCCTCTGACGTGGTCAATGCCGGGTGCTCCGGGGGGAATGAACAGAACGGGGCGGGGAGCGAGTCACCTCCCTGCACCCCGCCTTGTGATTGCAGGAGGAAAGGGTGTTTCTCAGGGGCAGGGCAGCGCCGTCTGTGGCGGCTGCGTCACCAGCGCATGGTGGGAAGCATTTACTGCCTACTCCTTCACGCCGTGTCTGCTCCCATCCTGGCCTCTGACAGCACCGCGGCTCTGAGGCTCTGGCGCCCACCAGCTAGTAGCTCATGTGCAGCTACGTGTCCTGACCCCTGGCCCCACCAATCACCCTGGTACAGGAAAACTAGGGGGGGGATAGGATAGGGGTCTATAAAATCATGACTGGTGTGGAAAAATTGAAAAGGAAAAGTTGTTTACTTGTTCCCATGACATAAGAACTAGGGGTCACCCAATGAAATGAATAGGAAGCAGGTTTAAAACAAACCAAAGGCAGTTTTTCTTCACTCAGCACACCGTCAACCTGTGGAACTCCTTGCCAGAGGATGTGGTGAAGACCAGGACTTTTAACAGGGTTCAAAAAAGAGCTAGGTAGATTCACGGAGGTTAGGTCCATCAATGGCTAGTAGCCAGGATGGGTAGGGATGGTGTCCCTAGCCTCTGTTTGTCTGGGAATGGGTGACAGGGAAGGGATCATGTGAGGATTCCCTGTTCTGTTCCCTCCATCTGGGGCACCTGGCACTGGCCACTGTTGGCAGACAGGACACTGGGCTGGATGGACCGTTGGTCTGACCCAGTCTGGCCGTTCTTATGCTCCTTCCGCAGGGCGCAAGGAGCGGAACAGAGAAGCTGGTGATGAAAGGCAGGAGGGCCAATCCCGGAGAAGCTGTCGGTTCAGCCCCAGCGGCCTACAGCCCAGCTGGGCCCTAACAGAACTTTCATCGCTGGGCTCTTTCCATCGGCTGTGATGCCAGGAATGAGCCCTGGCAGCCGGCCCCGGGCCGGCACGAGGTTGCTGGGGTGTCCAGTTACTGGTGGGGTTAGGGGAAGCAAAGCCAGTGCCCTAAGGGAGGGGGCTGGCTGGGAGCTCCCGCACCCCGGCTTGGCTTTGTAGGTAGGAAAGCCGGGCCCGACGCGTGGTCATCGGCTGGGGGGCTGGTGCTTGGTTGAGCGAGCCTGGGGCTGGAGGCGCCGTGGTTTCCCCCCAGTCCACAGAGCAGCTGTGCCCACGCGGGAGAGGAACCGGCTCAGACAACGTACCAGATGACAGGCCCAGATGCTGTCCCTGTTCCAGCCCAGGCTCCTGTTTCTGCACCTTCCTCAGAAGGGCTGGTAATTCAAGCCCGGAGAAGGCAATGCAACCCCTAAGCAGGGCCCCAGCACCGTCAGACTCCAGTCCCTGTTCTTGCCACCCTTCTCCCCAGGCCAGCAGGGTCTATGAAGCGCCACCAGTGTCCCCTGGAAGCTGAGCGCTTGGGCAGCCACCCAGGAGAGAGTCAGGTGCTGCCCAGCTGATTAGCAGAGCACCCACAGTTAGCTTTTGTGTTTCTACTGGTGGTGCCCATTGGCACATGACTTGGTGCACAAAACTTATTCCACACGCAGAAGGAAAACGTTAGAGGGACATTGCCAGCCACCACACCCACGCAGTCAGGGTCAGAGCAGGACTGGGAGGGGCAAACTATTCAGGGTCTGTGTAAGCGAGGGACGTACACGGTGCTGGTTGCCACGTGGCCGTGGGTTAGGCTGGCCGGGGAGCCCGATGGTTGAATCCCCGCTCTGCTACAGATTCCTGGCGGGGCCAGGCGCTGACGTCCCCTCGCATGCTTCACATCCATGTGCGGAATGAATTTTGTTCTGGGCAGCAGTAGGGAGGTGATGTCTGGCGGGGCGGGGCTGAGGGGTTTGGCACGTGAGAGGGGGTTCAGGGCTGGGGCAGAGGGTTGGGGCGCAGAGGCTCTGGCTGGGGTGTGAGCTCTGGCGTGGGTCTAAGGATGAGGGGCTTGGAGTGCAGAAGGGGCTCAGGACTGGGGCAGAAGGTTGGGGTGTGAAAAGGGGTGAGGGCTCCGGCTGCAAGCTCCGGGTGGGCCTGGGCATGAGGGGTTTGGGGTGCAGGCTGCCCTGGGGCAGCAGCAGGGACAGGGGTCTCCCCCAACCCTCTCTCCCCACAGCAGCCTGGGGCTGGGGGAAAGGCGCCTCTCTCTGGCTGCGGCCGCTCTGGCAAAGCTGGGCCGGGGGAGAGACGCCTCTCTTCGCGGCACGCCTGCCTGGCCCCCTGACAGACGGCGGCGCGGCCGTGCCCCTTTGAGGGGCTGACCCCCTTTGCGAGCGGGGTTGAGCATCCTGTGTCTGCTGTGTGTTTACACGGGGCGCGTGTGCAGGGACTGCCCCTGGCTGGGGGTCTGTGGCGCACCCTCCCGCCTCCGAAGGGCCCCCCGAACCCACGGAAATGAGTCCCGGCACACAGGGGACAGGGAACTGAGGTCAGTGGTCATTCAGGGCCGGGTCACCCCACTCCCCCCCCGCCTTCAGCGTGCATGGGGCTCCCTGCCGCGCGGTTGTGGACATTGTGCCGTTGCACCCGGCGTGGCCCAGTCAGAAAGGGGGCTGAGGCGGGGGCTGGGAAGGAGGCGGGGGGTGGGGGCAGTGGACCTATGGCCGGTGGGTACAAGAGGCCCCTCTCTTGGCCATGGTGCTTCTTTCGGCCGGCAGCCTCATGAGGAAAACGACCTGCTGGGAGCCCCTGTCCGGAGACCCAGGGGTGGCCCGGGGACCACGCTCCCCTCCTGCCTGGGGCATGGCCACGGGTGGGCCTGAGGGGGCCAGGGCCCATCTACAGCGTGTAGTCAACCTGTGGAACTCCTTGCCAGAGGAGGCTGTGAAGGCTCGGACTATAACAGAGTTTAAAGAGAAGCTAGATAATTTCATGGAGGTTAGGTCCATAAAAGGCTATTAGCCAGGGGATAAAATGGTGTCCCTGGCCTCTGTTTGTCAGAGGCTGGAGAGGGATGGCAGGAGACAAATCGCTTGATCATTGTCTTCGGTCCACCCTCTCTGGGGCAGCTGGTGCTGGCCACTGTGGGCAGACAGGCTACTGGGCTAGATGGACCTTTGGTCTGACCCAGTACGGCCGTTCTTATGTTCTTATGTACTTCTCTTCCAGGCCCAGCCGCTCCTACCCCAGTGCCAGCCTGCTCAGTAGGATTGGAGCAAGGGGGCTTGTAAGCCCCGGACCCCCACTTCCCCGCCAGAGCAGGCCAAGCCCCCATGTCCCAACCCCAATCAGGAGCACCAGGGTGGGGTGACCGCACAGGTGGGGGGCGCGCTTTTCTTCAGGCCCCACTTTGTCCAGGGCCCCTGGCTAGAGCATCTATGGCTCCCTAGGGCACTAGAGGTGGGAGAGGTGCCCCCAAAGGCTCCTGCCCTCCTTTCATTGCCCAGCCCCCCTCCACTGAGGCCCACCCAAGTGTCCCAGGTGGCCTCCGCCTCCTGCCCCAGGTGTGGGGCGCCAGGGGGACGGCTGAGTTGCTGGGGTGGGGGGCCTGGAGGAGCTGTGTGTGGGGCGCTAGCCCCGATACCGTCCATGCGCAGCCCAGAACTTGCACTTCTCATGAACCTAGCGCCCAACAAAGGAGTCGGAGGAAAGGAGAGGGAGGGATGGTCATACCCACGTGGCACATGGAGCTGCAGGCATTTGGAAACAGCAACCAGTCAAGCCTCACGGCTGAACTGGGCAGCGGGTCCCGTAAACCCTTGTTTATAGGTGGGGAAACTGAGGCACGTAGGGAAACTGAGGCACGTGGGCCTCGGACTGGATCCGGTTCGGCTGCAGAGCTGGGCAAGGACTCCAAGTCCCCTCAGGGGACGCCTGCCCGTAGCCCGGCCCTACAGCACGCCCCCTCTCTGAGCAGGAGGGCAGCGAGAGGAGGACGAGGAGAGGCGGGAAGAGAAGGGAGAGGCGACGACTCGTTTCCCTGGCCCTAGCAGCGGCTTTCCAGCCCTCTCCGGCACGGTGCCGCGCCCGGACAAGGGCTGGGCCTGGCTCCCACTCCGTGGCGTATGCCGACCCTCCCCCCGGAGCGGCTGCCCAGCCCAGGGCGAGATCAGTGTTATTCCCCCCCCCCCAAGCCATAAATGTGGGGTCTTTGGCGGCTGGCCCCACTGGAGACCAAGCCCTGGCAGCTGGGGCCGGGGGGGAAAGCCAGCGAACTGGCCCATTAGCCCTCCGATTTGGCTGCAGGGATGTGGGAGCAGGAGGGCTGGCCAGACTCTCTCCCCCACATGCCCACCCGGGCCTTAAACGCTCGGTTCGCCCACGGCAGCTGTCGGTCCCCGTCCCGGGGCGCAGGCGGGACGGGACGGGGAGGGCCGCTCGCTCGCAAGCCACGCTCTCCCGGGTTTGCGTGTTAACTCGCAGTCTCCTCATTGCCCCCTCCTGCCCGCTCGCCTCCCCGTGCATCCGTCTCGCTGGCCGGGTAGATGCGCCGGGGTGTCCGAAGGTTCGCGCCCCCCCCCCCACCCCCACGGCTGCATCGTGAACCTCTGGCTTCGCTTTGGGGTTCCCTGGCACGCTTTGCAAAATGTGGAGGCAGCTTTCCAGCCCCCCACGCCACCCCCAAAGTGCGGGGGGCGGGGGGGGGGGAAGCGCAGCGCTGGGGGGCTTGGGTCGGGCGGAGGGAGAGTTTAAACCAGGGCTGGGGAACGTATGGCCCGGGGGCTGGACGCGGCCCCCGGCTTGCCTGGATCCGGCCGCTGGGGCTGGGGGCTCACCCCCCCCCAGGGATGAGGGAGAAGGTAAGAGCTGAGCCAGCACTGCCGGCCGACTGGGCGCCCCATCCTTCCTGCACCGGAGCGCAGCTCTCTCACCTCGCCCGGGGCAGGCGGCAGAGGCAGAAATCCGGGCCTCGTGGAATCAGCGGGGATTTTGCCCGGGGCTTCAGTGGGGCCAGGACTTCACCCCTTCCTCGTCTCCTGCCCCCCGGCCCCCCCTTGCAGAGGCTCTGCCACTGCTCGTGGGCCAGGACTCAGGACCATTCACCGGCGGTGGGAGACCCGAGGGCTGGGGGAGGCAACCCCCAAGCCCCACCTCTTGCCCCGAGGCCCTACCCCCCTTCAAGAGCCAAGCCCCTCCGCACAGGGGCAGGGCTCCAGCCCCCTCGCCCCCCAGGCACGGAGCACAGAGAAAGTGGGGGGCGCGCGACCCCAGCCTCCCCTGCCCCGGCGCACGGGAGCAGTCCAGGAGCCGTGCTGCAGCAGGGGGGGAGTGTGGGCGGGACCGCGCCTGGCAGTTTGGGAAGGCAATGCCTCCCCTTGCCTCTCCCACCCGCCGCCCATGCGGCCGTTCCGGGGCAGCGAGGCTGCGGGGCTGCGGTGATGGGCCGCTGGTGGCTCGGAAATGGGTCGTTCTCCTGCTGGTTGCTGTGCCCCGAGACCCCGACGGTCCCGGTGTCCCCCAGTTTGCAGGGCACGGTTCTCCCTGGCCTCTGCAGGTGCAAGCCCGGCGGGACCCCATAGGGGTCACCCCACTCACCCCACAGCCTCTGACGGGATGGGGGGACCGCCCATGCCCCTTCTGGACTCACAAACACATTCACCTCCTGGAGGCAAATCTCCTGGGCCCAGGGGCCGCCGACTTCCGCAGGCCGCGCGGACGCAGCCCTGAGAAAAACAGCGTGGGCTTCTGAGCGGCGCCCGGCTGGCTCTGAGGCCCCCCTGGCTCCCAGCAAAGCCCCGGGGCACTGAGGATGCTGGGCCCTTAGTGCACGCATGAGGGATGCTGCGCCCGCACACCCAGCACATTCCTGGGGAGCGAGGGGGGCATGCCCAGAACAGCCACACCACGCAGCCGACTGGCTCCGGCAGCTGCCTGGCGGGGGGCAGGGGGGTTCCTCCCTCCCTCCCTCAGGTTCATCTGCGGGGCACAGCTACAAAAGTGGGCAGTGCGTTTGCCCTGCTCCCTGAGGGCAGGCGACCTGGCTGGATACAGGCTGGGTTAGAAGTGGGAGAGAGCCCGCTTGTCACTGGGGCTGGGTGCCCCCGGAGGGGCAGGAGCAGCAGGGAGCCAGGCTGAACTCAGCAGCTACCTAAAAGCAGCTGTGGAAAGGCCGCAACGCTGGGCACACCTGCAGTAGGCATGGGCAAGTGGGTCGGACAAGCTGCTGGCTAGCCAGCTGAACCAAACCTGAGCTTCGGTGAGTTATGTCTGGCCACGATGTAGCATCAAGAGGAAAAGACTGTGGCCAAACCCCAAGGAACTGTCGTCTGCAGAGCCTGGGAATTCCCAGGCTTCATGACTGATGCCCAGAATCCCCAGGCATGAAGAAGACAACAAGGGAGCTAAGTATTTCTTCACGCAGCGCACAGTCAACCTGTGGAACTCCTTGCCAGAGGATGTTGTGAAGATCAGGACTTCAACAGGGTTCAGTAAAGAGCTAGATAGATTCATGGAAGTGAGGCTAATAGCCAGGATGGGCAGGAATGGTGACCCTGTCCTCTGTCAGAAGTTGGGAATGGGTGACAGGGGAGGGATCATGTGATGGTTTCCTGTTCTGTTCCCTCCCTCTGGGGCACCTGGCATTGGCCACTGTCGGCAGACAGGATGCTGGGTAGATGGGACCTTTGGTTTGACCCAGTACGGCCGCTCTTATGTTCTTATGGAAAGCTCCCGGTGCACGAACCAGGCCCAGTGTCTGGTGTTTTACCTGAGAGCCCTGGCCACCACGGATGAGCTAGAGGGAAATGGGCCAAGAGACGTTTCCTTCCCTGCTGCAGACAAGGGGGCCATCAGGAAAGGAAAGGGAAGACAGAGGTACCTCGGCAGGGAATGTGTGTTCCAGCAGCAGGCGCCTTTAAGAAAACAGAGGCGGGGAGGGATTCTTCCAGATGTTGAAATTGCCCCGTCAGCGGCTGGCGAGGCTGGTCGGGCTGCTGGCTCCGTCAGAAACTGATGGGGACCACGTGGGAGGGGAGATGCCAAGAGTTTTATTTATTGTTTCATTGCCTTCCCCGCTGCCTGTGCATCACAGGCTGGCAGGCGGCGGCCCTGCGGCCTTGCTGCAGGATGAGACGCTGCGCGAAGGAAAGGGCAGCTCGCAGGCCTCGCCGCAACTTGGACGAGGCTGGCGAACCTCTCATTGTGGCCACCAGGAGTAGCCCCCAGGCACAGGGCAGGCAGGCAGGGAGGAAGCTTGAGAATGGATGGGCATGATCCATCGTCCAGATCCGGACAGCCACCTTGGGTGGAGCTTAGAGACCAGGGAAGCATTGCCCTCCGCTGGAGGAGCCTTGGATGCTGCAGAGGACCCCATGCAGGAGAGGAAATCGCTCCTTAGAACATGGCCTGCAAAATCCTCCAGCGTGCCTCCTTGACCTACCCTCCAGTGGGCAGGCTCTGGGGTTCATCGAGTCCTGATCTAGCAACACCTCGCTAAGAAGAGACAAGCCCGAGCCAGTAGCAGGACTGGTTGCACGTTTTGCTTTTGCGAAAGGGGCTGCTTATGTAACCACCACCAGGCTGACTTGAACCTGGGCCCTCTGAAGCTTACTATAGGAGCCTCTCCAGCTTGAGCTATTAAGCCAGCTGGCTCCTAGTTTAAGCTGTAGAGGTCTCCTGTTCTTAGCTGTTGCGTTAAGTGGTCTATGTGCCTCCGCATGGGACAGTGACCCACACTAGGAAAGTGGGTTACACTTAAAGGCTACAGCTATACTGGCAGCTTCTTGCGCAAAAACTCTTCCAGAAGAGAGTGTCTACACTGGCATGTGCTTTTGCACAAGAGCATCCAGGCCAGTGTAGACGCTCTCTTGCGCAAGAAAGCTCTGATGGCCATTTTAACCATCGGGCTTTCTTGCGCAAGAAATTCATGTTGCCTGTCTACACTGGCCTCTTCTGGAAGAGCGCTTTTGCGAAAGGGCTTATTCCTGAGCGGGAGTGTCAGAGTTCTGGTGCAAGAAGCCCTGATTTCATACATTAGAATGTCAGTTTACTTGCGCAAGAACTCGCGGCCAGTGTAGACAGGCAGTAAGTTTTTGCACAAGAGCGGCTGCTTTTGCACGAGATTGTGCCAGTGTAGACACAGCCTTAGTTCTAGCGGCTGCTCGGTTCTGACTCATTGGGCGACCTTGGGAACTCTCTGGGCCTGGTCTCGATACCATCAGAATGGCCAGGCGTGGTCCGAGCAATGGTCCATCTGTTGTCTGACATTGGCTGGTGCCATGGGTGTTAGAAGGAATGGACAGAAGAGGTCATTTTCAAGTGAGCCATCCCCTGCTGTCCACTCCCAGCTTCGGACAGTCAGGGAGTCCCGAGAATGGGGCTGACGTGTGATACTGACCGGTGTTTTATTGCTTCGGAAGCTTTTGCTTTTTGAGTCTGACTCTCTGAGGGTGCGTCCCGTACGCTGAAATAAGCGCCGCTATTTGAGCTACGCAAATTGTATACCTTATTTCAAGTATAGCTCGTTTCGAAATTTGGCGCTCTCTACACAGTGCTAAATTTCGATACAGACCGCTCTTCTGACAAGTCCCTTAACCCTTTAAGATGCAGAAAACACCATGTTGCGATACCGGAAGCATCCCAAAAGAGCACCGCTGTCTAGACACACCCAGGCTATGTTTACTCTGCAGGCTTCTTGTGCAAGAATGGCTGTTCTTGCGCAAAACCTTGCGGCGCGTCCACACTACAAGCCCGTTCTTGCACAAGAAAGTTTACAGGAGATCGTCAGAAGAGAGGGCTTTTTGCGCAAGCGTTATTCCTCTCCCCACAAGGAATAAGACTTTTTGCGCAAGGACCCCTCCCCGTCACCCGTTTTGCATTCCCTCTGGCACTGGCCAATGCCAGAAGGCAGGATACTGGGCTAGATGGACCTTTGGTCGGACCCAGTGTCAAGGCTGTTCCCTACTCTGGCACTTTGGGTGCAGAAGGTGGAGGCCTGCAAGAGACTTCAAAATATCTTTCCTCTATAGGCTTCTCCTTCACAGCCCCCCAAGGTCACAGATGCTGCTAGCCATTGATGAACCTAACCTCCATGAATTTATCTAGCTCTTTTTTGAACCCTGCTAAAGTCCTGCTCTTTACAACATCCTCTGGCAAGGAGTTCCCCAGGTTGACTGTCTTAGGAGGAAGCTGCCACCACCCAAGTGAAAAAAAAACCTTTCTTTTTGTAACCCACTCAGGAACGTCTTCCCATGGGGCACTCCCAGCTCTTTTACCACAAGAGAGCTTGAAAAAAGAAAAACTGTAATCTTGGAAAAGGTTCAGAAAAGGGCAACAAAAATGATGAAGGGTTTGGAATAGCTGCCATATGAAGAGAAATGAAAAAGACTGGGACTTTTCAGCTTAGAAAAGAGGGGACAAAGAGGGAATATGATGGAGGTCTATAAAAGCGTGACCGATGTGGAAAGACTGAATAAGGAAAAGTGACTGACTTGTTCCCATAACGTAAGAACTAAGGGTCACCAAATGAAATTAATAGGGAGCAGGTTTAAAACAAAAGGAAGTTTTTCTTCACGCAACAGACAGTCAACCTGGAGAACTCGTTGCCAGAGGATGTTGTAAAGAGCAGGACTTTAGCAGGGTTCAAAAAAGAACTAGATCAATTCATGGAGGTTAGGTCCATCGATGGCTATTAGCCAGAGTGGGTAGGAATGGTGTCCCTAGCCTCTGTTTATCAGAGGCTGGGAATGAGTGACAGGGGAGGGATCACTTGATGGTTCCCTGTTCTGTTCACTCCTGGCATTGGCCACCATCAGAAGACAGGATGCTGGGCTAGATGGAGCTTTAGTCTGACCCAGTATGGCCGTTCTTATGTTCTTAATCTCTGATAGCTGACCTCTTAGTCTAGGCATGCCTACACAGACCTCCTATTCCTTCCAGGACACAAGAATCAAATCATACTCTTAAAAAAAGTGATTTTATTAACAAAACAAAAAGCTATACTTGGTCGCTAGGTGTTATAGAGCAACTGAGAAATAAGCACATTAAAGCACAGAGAAATGCTTCTCTGGGATTCAACTTCAGCTACAGTATATGAGGGAGCACATGATCCAAGCACAGAGAAATTCCACGCCAGGAAATAAAAGAAATTAACCTGATCGCACCTAACTAAACATTTCCTGTCTACACACATTTGTTGCTTCAAGGTTTTGTTCTCCTAAGCATGGTTACTGCTATAAATTTCATTTCCGCCTCCTGGGCTCATTCCCTCCCTCTCACAGCCTCTGTTCCTCCTTTCACACAAAAGAGACGGAAACAGGCAAAACGTCTTTTTCAATTCAAATTTTAACACTTTCTTCCCATTGGCTCTTCTAGCTCCCTGCCTGATCAGGGATTCTCTGGTTTAATCCTTTACAGGCGGTACCCCTCCCATCCATCACACCCACTAAGGCCGTTCTGGTAACAGAAATGTAAAACTGGAAGGGATCTCAAAAAGCCATCAAGTCCATCCCCCTGTGCTGAGGAAGGACCAAGTAAATCTAGACCATCCTGGCTGGGGTTTGTTTAACCTGCTCTTACACACCTGCAGTGACAGGGATCCCACAACCTCCTCTCAAAGCCTCTTCCAGTGTTAAAGCCTTTTCCAGTCCCTATCTTTAAAAAGATTTTCCTTACCCCTAAATTAAGCAGGCTAGGAGTGAAGCCGGTATATTAAGAACTGTAACATCGGGCGAGGTGAGAAACTGCCGAGAGTAATAAGGTTTAAGATTTGGACTGTGTGTAACCGCCCCCACGCGGGCTTGAACCTGGGACCTGACTATAGGAGCCTCTATGCGCTGAGCTAAAAGCCAGCTGGCTCTCAGCCCATCCTGTAGAGGTCTCTTGATCTTAACTGTTGCTGTGGTCTAGGCACCACTTGCATTGCTCAGTAACCACACCAGGGCTATGTCTACACTGGCGCGATCTTGCGCCAGAAATATGCAAATGCGGCTAAGCGTGGAATATCGCTGAGCCTCATTTGCATATCTAATGAGCCGCCATTTTTTTCAGAAGAGGCTCTTGCGCAAGAAGGAGCGTCTACACTGCCCCTCCTTGTGCAAGAAAAACCCTCTTGCGCAATGCCGTTCTTCTTGAAAAGTAATAGGTGTAACGGTATTGCGCAAGAGGGTTTTTCTTGTGCAAGAAGGGGCAGTGTAGACGCTCCTTCTTGCGCAAGAGCCTCTTCTGAAAAAAATGGCGGCTCATTAGATATGCAAATGAAGCTCAGCGATATTCCACGCTTAGCCTCATTTGCATATTTCTGGCACAAGATCGCGCCAGTGTAGACATAGCCTAGGTGTGTGGGTTACATGTGCACCTATCTTTTTATTTTTTAGTACCTGTCTCGGACCTTTCATCCCTACCACTTATCATCTCTGAAAATCAGTCTTTCTGTAGCTAATAGATCTGTTTCAGATTCCACCTAAAACAGTTGTGTTTTGGTGGACGTGCTTGGGAAATCAGATCTCCATTTTCCGAGGCTGGTTGGTGCATTGTCCTCTCCACATTGAGGGGGTGGCAGACTGGGTTATAAACTTACACTGGTCAGGCATCTGATCAGGACTAACAAGTGCAGCCCTGAGGTGCATGCCTGGGAAACTGAGGGGAACTGGTTGGTGTGATTTGTGAGTGGCTTTGGGCTGGGTTGTGCTGAGTGATAGCAGGGCCAAGAGGGGTGTCAGAGGTTGATTCACCATTGCGGCACCTCCTGCTGGTAGCACTGGGAGTTAGCTCTGTTGTCAGCAGGGCGTCTCCCTCTGGCCTTGGTCTCTGCCCTGTCCACGCCTGCATCACTCCCAGACTGTGGTGTCCTCTTCAGGACACTGCCCACAGCAGTGGCCACTCCAATGGTCTCAACGTCCAAATTGGCAGTCCTGTTTCTACTGCCACCGTGGCCAGCGGTGGCCTCCAAGACCAGCCCCTCTGTCTCAGGCGCAAGCCACAATTTGTATGGGCCACGCCCTCCTCCCAGGAAGGTATCAGCCATTCTCAGTTTCACCCACCACTGTACGTCTAGCCCCTTACCTCAGGGGCAAACCACAGTCAGTATGGGCCATGCCTTGGTGGCAAGGGGTGGTGCAAGGGGGAAGGAGGGAGCCAGATCTGCCCATTACGCTGGGTCTTGACCCAGGGACCCTCTGTTGGCAGCTTTGTCCTGCCTCCTTCACTCTCCCTCCACTGCCTCTCAGACCCTGGCCACTTCCCCTGTGACCATATGCACCCTCCTGGGCCTTGTAGCAAGGCCACAGCCCGGCAGGTATCAGGCTGGAGCATTCCTGCCCCAGAGCCTGCCCAGCTCTCTCAAAGCTGCCTTCTCTGAGGGAACCAGTCCTGCACCTTCCCTGGTCAGCACCTAACTGCCGACCCTCTGCTGAGCAGTTCCTTATATACCAGGCTGCCTCTGCAAGCCACCCTCTGGTTGGCTCTTTAAGAGCTCTTCTCTGATTGGTCAGAGCTCTGTGCAGGCTCCCTTCAGCCTGCTTTAATGCCTTCCAGCCAAAGTGGGGCAGCTGCCCCCCAACAAGGGGTTCACTGAGTATCGCTAGCATAGCATTATGGGAGACAGACCAGGCTGGAGAGATAAGAGGGCACCCTGATACCCCACTTCCAGGCTGTACCCTGGGGGTTCCATCACAAGTGAGTACCATGTGGAGAGTAACATATCAATCCAGTGTCTCTGGTCATAATTTTAAGTGCTCAATAAAACTGATGAACTTAAGCTCCCAGGTTTGCCTTTTAAAAGTGTGTTGCAGGTTTCCTTTGCTGTATGGTGTGTGTCTGGGAGTTTCTTCTTGGAGCCTATTCTGTGGTAGCTGAGTGCCTGGCTGTAAATTACAGGTTTTTCTAATGTCTTTGGGTCATTATTGGAGCTGTGAAGGCAGGTGTGGTGATCGGTGGGTTCCCTGAATGTGTCTAGCCAGAGGACGAAAATATCATCACTGTATCTCAGGTGGATCTGTGGTTTTGTGCTGCATTTGTCAGAAATGCGTCTTCAAGGTGGCCCATTCACAGGTTGGCATATTGGGGAGTCACCCAAGGATAAGCCAATAATGTGACCTCCTGTATGACAGAGGGCCGGAGAATTTCCGTGACCCCTGCCACGAGGAGAGCAACCTGCGGTCAGAGGAGAGCACATGTTTTAGAAAGACGTGCAAAGGTTCTGCCAGTCTATCTAGGCAGGCAGCAGCCTTGCCAGCTGCCAGCATCCAAAAGCCATGATTCAGGCCCTCCAAAATTATGAAACTGCCTTAAATAACAGGAGATTTTCAACAATAATAAACATTTCAGGTTTTCTTTTGCTTTCTGGGATTTTTTTTTGAGGCTGTGGGGTTGCGCTTGGCTCCTGTTTCCAGGCTTTGCTCGGCAAGATTGAGGGCAAGAAACGTATTCGCTGTGGCTGAAAACAATTCTCAGCCCTGTCACTTGGCTCCATACGCCAAGGCTGTAACAAAGAGGCTCTCTTTTAAGTTGGCAGCGCTGTCCGCGTGGCTCCCACCAACGTTAGCATTTTCATAAACTCAGAGACGTCACGGCCAGAAGGGATCACTGTGATTGTCTAGCGTGAACTTCTGCATAATCCAGGCCAGGGGCTTCCCTGAATATAAGAACAGGAGAATGGCCATAATGGGACAGACTAAAGGTCCCTCTAGCCCAGTGTCCTGTCTGCCAACAATGGCCAATGCCGGGTGCCCCAGAGGGAGTGAACAAAACAGGGAATCATCATATGATCCCTCCCCTGTCACCCATTCCCAGCCTCTGACAAACGGAGGCCAGGGACACCATCCCTGCCCATCCTGGCTAATAGCTGTTGTTGGACCATGAATTTATCTAGCTCTTTTTTGAAACCTGCTAAAGTCCTGCTCTTCACAACATCCTCTGGCGAGGAGTTCCACAGGTTGACTGTGCGCTGCATGAAGAAAAACTTCCTTTTGTTTGTTTTAAACCTGCTACCTATTCATTTCATTTGGTGACCCCCTAATTCTTACATTATGGGAACAAGTAAATAACTTTTCCTTATTCAGTCTCTCCACACCTGTCATGATTTTATAGACCTCTGTTATATCCTCCCTTAGTCATCCCCTTTCCAAGGTGAAAAGTCCCAGTCTTATTAATCTCTCCTCATATGGCAGCTGTTCCAAACCCCAAACACCTCCCCCTTTTCTGAACCTTTTCCAATGCCAATATATCTTTCTTGAGATGAGGCGACCACATCTGCACACAGTATTCAAGATGCGGGTTTACCATGGATTTATATAGAAGCAATAAGATATTCTCTGTCTTAAAATACTCAGCTGCTACAGAGGTACCCAAAGGTACATTTGCTGTCTGAAATGTACCTTTGAATACCTCTGTATCAGCTCCGTGGTTTTTGAGGCAAACAACGCAGGGGAGCATCTGGTTTTTTTCCAAAAACAGTTTTTGTTGGACTAAAAAAAAAAAAAAAGCATCAGAAATGTTTTTACTGGACTACAATTTTCTTTAACAGTATTTCGGGTCATTTGACAGAGCCTCACTGAAAGAAAAAATAATAAATGAGGATGCGGAATAATAAACATCATGCAAATAGACTAAACATTTATGTGGTGGTAGCTTGTAGAGGTCACGGCTAATTTGGCCCTCTTCATGCTAAATATTGTACAAACATATAATAATAACCCCGAGCTCTTTTGGAGGACTTTTCCGCTCTGGATCTCACAGCACTTTCGTGAGGGGGTCAGTAGAATGGCCTCCCTGGTACACCTTGGGAAACTGAGTCACGAATATGGCTGAAGTGACTTCAGGTCAGCCAGAAGGCCCATGGTAGAACTGGGGAGAGAGAGTCCAGGTTGTGCTGAGTCCCAGTCCAATTTTCTGTCCACTACGCATTCCCAGGGGCAGGACGAGAAATGACAGCCCCTACCCAAAACGTTTGCCATCTAAAGCTACAGCGGGTGGATTCGACAGCAAGAGGTTGGGCTGGGTTAGGAGGGCTGGTGACAGAGAACATAGGAGGTGCGCCATTCCTAGCTGGTCAGCCACAGCGATCCGTGCTTCCATGTGCATCACCACGGTCCGGTCACGCTTTCCTGAGGGCAGTGCAAATTGATGGTGAGCTGTGATTTCTGTAACCACAGAAGCCTTTCACCAATGCAACCTCCCCCCTCCGAAACCAAATATCCTCAGCATAATTGCACCGAGGCCTGGAACAATTTCGAGGAAGGAAAAGGTTTCCCAGAGTTGACCCAGCTGAGAAAGGAAGCCGGGGTGAAAGGAACAGGCCTGGCATTCCAGACGTTCACAGGATCCGCCGGCCGGCTGACCCGGTGACAAGCAGCAGCAGGTGGGAAGGGGAAATTAGGTTGCTTGATCTAGTGGCTAAATGGAGCCAGCAGCTAACTTTAGCGCGTCTCCCTTTGCATCAGCATCGGAGGCAGAAGGGGGGGGGGGGAATGCAGATCCCTGCTTTGGCAACGCCGAGCCCGTTTGCGGAGGAACCGCCTCTGAACACGACGAGGCAAGTGCCGGCCATAATAACAAGCCCAGGGAGTGTTGTTTGGCAGGAGGATTTTGGTCAACGGCTACCAGGCCGCTCTTCCTGCAGGGTCCCGGGTTTGCCCGTGCTAAAATCACGAACACCATTGCAACCCTTTGATCTCTGGAATCTGTCACTTGTGTTTCAGGCTGTCCCACCCTCAGCACGGCCCAGAAGGGCATTTTCCTGACTCGGGATGGGGCGGGCTTCTGAAGGCTCGGATGCACATGCTTGAGAGACAGCTCCAACCCAACCTGACGGAGACGCTAGATTTGTACAGCAGGGGAGGGACTCCATGGCCCCGGTGGTCCCTGGCACTCCCGCACAACCGAGGAGAGACACGTCCTGCTCCCAGCTAGGCAAGACATTCCGGGGCAGGAGTGTCTCTGGTTTTACGGCCACTTTTCTGGAAGCACCGGTCGTCACGGAGACAATGGGGCGAAAAAGACAATGAGACTTTTTCATGCGGCCCCCTGAGACGAAGGAGGGCCCACTCACTCGCCTGGGCTGCCCATCGCGGCTCTAGAGAATCAGCATGATTTTTTTGGCTGTGGAGGGAATGTCCCAAGTCCCTGAGGGTATGTCTACACTACAGCACTAATTCGAACTAACTTAATTCGAATTAGTTAATTTGAAATAAGCTAATTCGAACTAGTGCATCTAGACCTAAAAACTCATTCGAATTAGCGTTTTGCTAATTCAAACTAGCATGTCCACATTGAGTGGACCCTGAACCGAAGTTAAGGCTGGCCAGAACCAGTGCTGGCAGGGCATCAGGTTAGGACTTAGAGCGTGGAGCTGCTGCCTCAGGCTAGCCGAGGGCTGTGCTTAAAGGGACCCGACCCCCACCCCAGACAGACAGTTCTCAGGGTTCCCCGCTTGCTTGTCTACCTCGATGAGGGACAGCAAAGCAGTCCTGACTTGGAGTGCCCTGAGTGCCCACACTCGGCACATCACAGCACTCGGCCATCAGCCCGGCTGCACTTGCCACAGGCTGCCATCCGGGGGTGTCAATCGGGGGGCTGTCAGGATCCAGGAGGCCCTGCAGGAGAGTTTCCACCCTGAGGAGCCCACAGAGCCACCCCAGTCCTCTCCATCAGGGGCTCGTGCCCCATTCTTCCCTCACCTCCTTCCACTTACCCCTCCCTAGCCCCCCTTCCTGATGTAAAAAATAAAGGACACGTGTTCAAAAATAGAAACTCTCTTTATTAAACAAAACTGGGGGGGTGGGGATTAACCTCTGGGGAGATTGGGAAAAGGAGGTGGGAGAGGGGAAGAGAGAGGGTGGGAGAGGGGAGGTGGAAACCTGGGAGGAGGGAGCTGGAAGGGGGAAGCCAGGGGAAGAAGGAGGAGGGGAAATATAAAACTATGGTACGCCATATCTTCAGTATTGTGTAGAGATGTGGTCTCCTCACCTGAAAAAAGATATTTTGGCCTTGGAAAGAGTTCAGAAAAGGGCAACTAAAATGATTAGGGGTTTGGAACAGGTCGCATATGAAGAGAGGCTAAAGAGACTGGGACTTTTCAGCTTAGAAAAGAGGAGACTGAGGGGGGATATGATAGAGGTCTATAAAATCATGAGTGGTGTGGAGAGGGTGCATAAAGAAACATTCTTCATTAGTTCCCATAATTTTAGGACTAGAGGACACCAAATGAAATGAATGGGTAGCAGGCTTCAAACTAATAAAAGAAAGTTCTTCTTCACAAAGCAAATAGTCAACCTGTGGAACTCCTTGCCACAGGAGGCTGTGAAGGCTAGAACTATAACAGAGTTTAAAGAGAAGTTAGATAAAGTCATGGAGGTTGGGTCCATGGAGTGCTATTAGCCAGGGGGTAGGAATGGTGTCTCTGGCCTCTGATTGTGGAAGGCTGGAGATGGATGGCACGAGACAAATGGCTTGGTCATTGTCTTCGGTCCATCTCCTCCGGGGTACCTGGTGTTGGCCGCTGTCGGCAGACAGGCTACTGGGCTAGATGGACCTTTGGTCTGACCCACTACGGCCATTCTTATGTTCTAAGCTCAGGGCTCAGGGTCGGGGGTCTCACTGGACCAACTTGATTTTCATGCAAACCTGCTCCTGGGTTCGCATGTGGCCTTTGGTGGCCAGGCTGGCAGCTATCCTGCCCTAGACGGCCTCATTCCTGTGCCTAGTGCGGAAGTCGTGGACATTGGAGGTTTCCCCCCAAACCTCGATGAGGTCCACGATCTCCACACTAGACCAGGCGGGCGCCCGCCTCTTGCGGCCCCGGGCAGGCTCCTGGGAGCCACCAGCCTGGTCCTGGGAAGAGGCGGAGGGCTGGGTGGCAGCGGGTGGCTGGCTCATGCCGTGCCAGGTGCAGGGTCTGCTGGCTGGGTGCTGGCAGGCTTGCACCTGGCACGGGCACCGTAGCCAGACCGTGCCCCTTTAAGGGCTCCGGGGCCGGGAGGGGGGCAGAAGAGTTTCCCTGGCTTGGCCCAGAGTGGCCACCAGGGCAAGCTGGGAAGGGCTAGCCTCCAACTAGTTCGAATTAAGTGGCTACACAGCCCTTAATTCGAACTACTTAATTCGAACTAGGCGTTAGTCCTCGTAGAATGAGGTTTACCTAGTTCGAATTAAGCGCTCCGCTAGTTCGAATTAAGTTTGAACCAGCAGTTTGCGTGTGTAGCACCTATGAAAGTTAATTCGAACTAACAGCTGTTAGTTCGAATTAACTTTGTAGTGTAGACATACCCTGAGACATGACAGGCACCTCTAGGACTAAGTGCGCCATGAGGAGAAGGTGAGTAGAATGTGGATTCTCTGCTGGGCTGCAGACCCACCATGGGGTCCATCTTGCCTCACGCATGCCGAAAAGCCCAGTCGAAGCTATCTAAGATATCTTTGACTCCACCAGAGTCCACACGCCTGGACAGAAATCTTTGGAGGCTATGCAAAGGCAAGAGACATGGCTTGGACCCAAGATCCATCCGAATGCTCCACTGTGGTATTGCCTTCCCAGATTGGATACAGCTCCCTGCCCAACCATCTGGAGCGTTCTCCCGTCCTTTGGATGAAACGTATGGGGAGTATTTTTTTAAAGGGTCCAGTGTCCTTCGCTACCAACTCTGAGGCAGGAGCGACCGTATCAGGATAGCCTGTGGGTTTGTCAGATGCTGTCCCCAGGAGAAGTGAACCACAAGGCCTTTTCGGTCAACGAGGAAAAACCCACACTGCTTGGCGACCTGGTCTAAAATCCAGGAGCCCTGAGGAAAAGGTGCTTCCATGACATTGCTTCTGTGGACCAGCTAATAGGTTGGCCCATGCCCCATCGCTCAGTCTTCCCGTTTCTCCATCCTTCTTCTCACACTCCCATCTTCTTCATGCCGGCTTCCATGTCACTCCTCATGCCCCTGGCGGCCATTTGCCCCTGGTTCCTTCCAGACCATCTTGTTCCACAAAGCCTCCTCGTGCTAACTCTGACTGGCTGTTCCCTCCTGTAACACAACAATGACCATTCTCGGGGCCAACGGGGCCACGTTCACCCTGCGGGTAACTCCACTGACCTCAGCTGAGATACACTGGGGGTAACCATGGCCCATTGGGTCTACACTCTTTCTCTGGGGGCCTTGTCTTCTGTGGATGGGACACACTGCTGGTTCTTAGTCATAAATGATCATCAATTCATAGCTGTAGGCTCATCCCATTCTGTGGCCCAGTGAGGGAGAGCCCCGGGGGTTGGACAGAGGATCATAGAATCATAGAACCCTAGAACTGGAAGGGACCTCAAGAGGGCATTGAGTCCATCCCCGGCCCTCACAGCAGGACCAAGCACCATCTAGATCATTCCTGATAGATGTCTATCCAACCTGCTCTTAAATATCTCCAGAGATGAAGATTCCAAAACCTCCCTAGGCATCAGTATTTAATCATCCAGACAGATAAGAAGTTTTTCCTAATGTCCAACCTAAACTTCCCTGGATGGAATTTAAGCCCATTGCTTCTTGTCCTATCCACAGTGGCCAAGGAGAACAATTTTTCTCCTTCTTCATTGTCACACCCTTTTAGATACTTGAAAACTGCTGTTATGTCCCTTCTCAGTCTTCTCTTTTCTAAACTAAACAAGTTCAGTTCTTTCAGTCTTCCCTCCTAGCTCATGTTTTCTAGACCTTGCATCATTTTTGTTGCTCTTCTGTGGACCTTCTTCAGTTTCTCCACATCTTTCTTGAAATGTGGTGCTCAAAACTGGACACAACACTGCATTTGAGGCCTGATCAGCACTGAGTAGAGCGGTAGAATGACTTCTCGTGTCTTGCTCACAGCACTCCTGTTCATGCAGCCCAGAATCATGTTTGCTTTTTTTGCCACAGTGTCATACTGTTGACTCATGTTTAACTTGTGGCCCACTCTGACTTGTAGATCTTTTTCAGCTGGGGTCCCTTCCGATTACCCGTCTCCCTTTAGAAAGCATGAAATAAACATGGTCTATCACCGCCTGCTAGAGAAGTTCAAGCCAGCTGCTGTTTGGCGGTCCGGGCTGATTGCTTTAGTTCAGCCCAGGGATAAGCACCGGGCTCCCCGCCACCTTCACTCTCCTTGCTGACAAGGGACGCAGGCCTGTCTCCTGCATGTGCCGAACGGGAGAGACACAAAAGGGACCAAAGCCAAGAAAGCAACAAGGAATTTCCAGGCTGAACGAGGAGCATTAAAGGAGTGACAATCGAGGCAACACCATATGCAAGGGTTGAGTGTTTGCAGACGACTTCACGCCAAGTTTCTCCCTATCATATTCCAGCTGGACACTGCTATGGCTAAGCAGGAAACACCTCTCCCGAATCAGACGAGATGAATGAACAACTCAGTGGCCTTTCCTCGGTTGCAGCTGGTCCTGGCCATAGCTGGAGGCAGGGTGCGGTGACTCAGTGGCGCTCGGGGGCTCAGGTGAGCTCTCAGAATGGGAGTGGAGGATGCTCTCTCCCTCGGCAGGCATTAGAGCGCCGGGGTTATCTGTAGAGCACTGATGCCACTCCTTTCATCTTTGCCTTATCGGCAATGACAAGATTTCCCCGGTGTTGAACGGAAATAATTCTTGTTTTTCTTCATTTTCTCCAGCCCTCTCTCACCGCAGCAGCTTGGGGCCAGGTGAGAAGCACCTCTCCACGGCTGCTGCAGCTCCAGCGGGCACAGCCGGAGGAAGGGTGCGTGTCCCCCAGCTGGGGGACAGACAAGCACACAGACACACAAAGAGACAAACTCTCTGATGTATTTGGTAGATAGCTATCCCTTTTTCCACCCCTGCCCCCTGCTTGCCCAATGGTGGTTAAAGCTGTCTCAGCCCCCATATCTGACCCCTTGCTGCCCCCTGTGGTCATTATACTGTATAACTGTCCCTGCTAGCTGACCCCTCCCTTTCCGTTTTATGAGAAACAATCACATTCCAGGCACATCCCATTGTCCTAGCAGAACCAACCTTGCTTTAAGTTATAAGAGGAAGCTCAGTGGGGTAGGTGTAGGTTGGATACTAAGAAAAACTATTTCCCTCGGTGGGTGAGGAAGCACTGGGATGGGTTCCCTAGGGAGGTGGTGGAATCTCCATCCCTAGAGGTATTTAAGTCCCGGCTTGACAAAGACCTGGCTGGGCTGATTGAGTCGGGGCTGGTTCTGCTTTGGGCAAGGGGCTAGACTCGATGACTCCCGAGGTATCTCCCAACCCTAGAATTCTATGATTCTATGAAGCTGCCTGCCAAATTTGGTGGGTCTAGCTCTTACCATTTAGGAGTTCTTGAATAAACAGACGCAAGATGGATGGACGGCTAGATGGACAGACAGACACAAACTCTCTCAAATCTATAGTAGATTACTGTCAGGTTACTTTGTCCAGATTTTAGGCCTGTGTTAACAGTCCTGCTCTAATCCCATGGATTAACTCAGAGCTCTCTGAAAGCCTCAAAGATCCTTGCCGAATACCGGGGGGCAGAATGTAGCAGCATTGCTGGGTCTTGTTAATCTTTCTGATGATATTTTATTGGGGCAACAGCCAGATGCCCCAATCAGGATCGGGCCCCAGCTGTGCTGAAAGCTGTGACAAAATTGTCCTGCGTCTGAAGGAATTTTAATTTTAGGGACCATGAGTCATCTGAATGCTAAACCCGTCTGGTCTTGAACATGGTCTTAAAACTCTTCCTTTGTCCTCTTAATTTATTTTCCACCTGCACCTGGGCCATCCGAGAGGAAAGGAAATGGCAGGGATTGGGCACCGTTGTGTGATTTAGGGAATCTCAACCGCTCGCCAAAGTTCTTCCTCCAACTTGGGAGCGACCTTACTCCGTGTCTTGGTTTGGCCCAACCGGGAAGCAAGTTCTGCTCTTCCTCTCACACGGACCCCTGTGTGCGTGTGAGATTGTCTGCTCGTAACGAGGACACAAAGCGCCATCGTTCCTCTCGCCGGCCGCCTGTCTTTGAGAGCCATTTTTGACATTGTTTAGATTTCTTTTTTTAATCACTGTTTTCTGTTCCAAGGGAAATTGCCCTGAATGTATAAGTACATGTTTTGCTAAGCAAACGGATTCCTTTACATTACAGCTTGTGGGATGCAAAGCAAACAAAATACTCAAAAATGAGACCAATGTGTCCAAATCTGCAGCATGCCATTGGGGTTTGGGAATCATCTGGATTTTTTTTCCTCGGCCTCTTTCCTAGCATGATCTTAATGAGCTCTACCTTCCCAAGACCTTAAAAGTCCCTGGTTTCACATCCTCTGGGTCATCGTATCAATTTGATAGCACCTTTTATCTCAAAGTGGTCCGTCGCTATGTCCATACAGAACCACAGTAGACAGGAATGATGCTTTGTAGTGAGGAAAGGGAATTAACCTGTTCAAACACTCATCACTATTAAATCTACAAGGGTGTGACAAGGAGGAGGGAGAAACATTGGCCTCTGAGGATAGGACAAGAAGCAATGGGCTTAAACTGCAGCAAGGGAGGTTTAGGTTGGACATTAGGAAAAACTTCCTACCTGTCAGGTGGTTAAGCACTGGAATAAATTGCCTAGGGAGGTCGTGGAATCTCCATCCCTGGAGATATTGAAGAGCAGGTTAGATAGACCTCTATCAGAGACAATCTAGATCCACGGTGTCCAATACGCTAGCCACTAGCCACATGGGGCTATTTGGCCGGTTGAGTGTGGCTAGTTGGCTCACAGCATTATTTACATTTTCAGAATACTGTGGCTTATTTGCTATAGGAGCAGCTATTGTAGTGCCTACTGCTTCAGAACTGGTTGGACAGCACTGGTCTAGACGGTGCTCAGTCCTGCCGTGAGGGCAGGGGACTGGACTCGATGACCTCTCCAGGTCCCTGCCAGTTCTAGTGTTCTAGGATTCTATGAAACAGGTGTGGTCTATGAAGGACTGTTGAGCCAGTTGGCGTGAACCAGGGCATTGCACCAGGAGATGTGTCATGAAGTTTCCAGATCTGGCTCGATCCTACAAATCCCTGGGGTGGCCCTGCCCGTGAAGCCAGTGTTGAACCGTGGGCTGCCTCAGAGAATTTTACCCTACAGTCAGGCTGTGAGCTCCTTCCCGCCCCACGCCCGTGGGGAGCTTGAGAGTGCGGTGTTCTGGGGCGCTTTTGTCCCTCCTGGCGACATGGCTGACGAGGAGGCAATGCTGCTTTTGAACAGCATGAGTGACAGAAGCCAGGCCAGATCTTTGCGAGGCTGGAGGCCTTCTCGGCACCATTCCCCTAGGCATTAGAACTCGCTGCTAACCATGTCAGAATCCAGCTGGACTCAGAAATGCTCGCGGATCATGGCTACCCCACCCATGCTGCCTTGCGGGAGGAGAAGTCAGAGAATTTCAGCCCTGCTCTCCAAGGTGCTGCCAACCCTGTGGGACCGAACCTCTCATGGCAGAAACCCAAGGATCAGAACCTCAGCACTGGGCCATTAGAACCACTGGTGCAGGTGGACGGTGGAGTACCATGGAAGCCATTAACGAGTTCATTTACCTAGGCTGCAAGCCGGGTTCAAACGCTGACAGCAAAGCGGCTAACGAGCAGATCCCGCCCCTCCTGCATGAAGTCCACGTCTTGCTTATGCATGCAAAAAAATCATTGCACAGCGACAAAGTTCAGGGTCTATCACACCCGTGCACTACCTGGGTTGCTCTGTGGGATAGAAACTTGGACCTCGGACAGGCAGCTGCGGAGGGGCGAGAGGTATTCCATATGTCCCTGACAGTGCCAAATCCAGAGCAGAAAGTGGTCTGACTTTGCACGAAACGTCCCCGTCTCTCCAAGCGCTGGCCTTCGTTCAAACCCTGATCCTTATGAAAAGCCATGGGATCATCCGTCTGCCTGGCTACATCTGTCTTCTTTCACGTGCCTCTGACAAGACGCGCAGAGAGGAGATTGGAAGATACCGGCGGGTCTGGTCTCACTCAAAGGATTTCCACCGTGGAGCACTGTCATTCTCCACTCGGGAATGGGGAAAGGCTGAGTCAGCCGTTACCCAGTGACTAGACAACTCAGCTGTCTGCTGCCTGCAAACTCAACCCTGTGAGGAATCGGTGAACCGCACCGTGCTTCTGCCTTTGTGACAACTTCCTAAGAGCCCAGGAACAGGCCTTCTAGACTGGGTACCTGATTGTCTGAGCTCTCTTGTGGTTTGCTTCTTGGACATGTACTAGAGGGCAGTGGTGGGGCATCCCACAAATACTGGTGAGAAGGTAGGGAGCGTGGGAAGCATTGGTAGGTGCCCACAGGTTAATCTGATGTGCCTAGGAAGCCTGGTACCATTCCAAATAAGGGGGTGTACTGCTCATAGGTACCCTTCTGCAACACCCAAGCATTTCCCCCTGGACCGATCCCACCGCTCCAGTATAAACCTCACCCCTTCTCCCCAGATGTCAGGGGATTTGGCGGCATTTTTGCCCTACAATGGGAACCTGTCTGTTGATGCCAGTGGGATCAAGCCTTTGTGGTATAAAAGCCCCAGGATAAACATACCCGAGGGGAACTAGTGGGCTGCCAAAATGAAGCAGAAATGTTTCCTGGCGATTTTTTGCCGAGACTGTATCTGAATTTTGAAGGAAGTGGAGGACTTGCGTTTTCTCTAGCAACTTTTCTCCCTCGGCAATGGTGACATCAACTATCTAAGCCCAACCACACGCCTAGGTGGCATGGCCTCCTTTTGAGTCACCTTTCCATTCGTAGATCACATTCGTTTCAAGACAAGTCAAGTCCCGGTGGAAACACTCTGTGGATTCTTTCCTCCATGAGCTTTCTAGGGCAGAAAACGTTATGAAAAAAGAAGCACCTAGAAACAAACACCTCTCCCCCCGCACACACACCGTTTGCACATTTACAAGCCTCCTACACTGGAAAAAGATCCTATTCCTATTCACAGGCAGGAGGTCTTTGCAATAAACACTTATGTCAAATTATATACTCAGAGCTAACTACAAATCTCTACTTATTCCCCGGAGAGGCGAGAGAAAACCCGCCTGAAAGCATTCTGTGTGGCCACAGATCCTATGAAACCGAACTGAGCCGAGCATTTTTGTGTTGTTGTTGTGTTGTTGTGTTGCCAAACCCACTATTTCGGATTATACTTGGAGCACGCCTGCAGGGCCCTGGGATTGCCTGAAGGTCTGTCTCTCCTCACCAGTGACAGATGAGGAGCGCATTTTGCATAGCTTTTTTCGAAAAAAAAAAAAAAAGGCAGCAGTGTTGCCGTACCTTGAGTGATGTTAGTAAAATAGAAGGGAATTTTAAAAAACATTAATTTACAGGCTCCTTGGTTTTGGGGGATGATGCGGTCAGAGGGGGTGGGTAGACAGCTACCGAGAAAACAGGAGTGCTAAGGTTAATTCATAGACCTTTCACTGACTTGCACTTTGAACATCACTGTACCTCCTTGGTAAAATGATGATAAGGCTATCTATTGTTCTTTGTCATGTGCAAAGCTATTATTTAAATAAAGGCATTAAAATAAAACATAAAGCATAAAGCTATTATTTCAAGAAATGCATTTAAATACAAATTAACATATAAAGCTAGTATTTAATTAAACTCATTTCAATACAACATAAGGTATAAAGCTATTATTTAAATTAAACAAAAAACAGTGAAAAAATTTCCATCGGCGGGATATTAGATTCTTGTTAGAATTGTTTGACCAAACGTGAATCTCGGAGAGGGCAGAGAGATGGGCATATATGGCCCTAGCGAGATGTCTCAAGTGAAAGCGATCGTGTAAATCAGTGTTTCTCAACCAGTGGTATGAGTACCCTTAGGGGTACTTGAGAGCCGTCTGGGGAGGGGGTACAGCAACACAACTGAAATTTGGAGAAAACTGAATTTTTGTTTTAAGTTTTACAGCGCTTTATTATTTTTGTTCTTTTTACACCCCAAAATTTTATCGCTTGCCCGTCTACGATTAAGTTGTTTAAACAAACGTGTTGCCGTGGCAGAAAAAAAATGTGTGTCTTTGAAAACTGTAGGTATGGGGGGTATGTATAATTTTTTTTTGAAAAAGGGGCACTTTATAAAAAAAGGTTGAGAAACACTGGTGTAAATAACAGAGCGCTCATTGGAGCATAGGAAATGTTTCCTTCGTTTCCTCGCACCCCTAAACAAAGGCAGTGGAAAAGACAACTCTGTACAGTTTCGAACTCCCAGCAGGGTTCAGCTGCTTCTGGGCCATGCTGGAAGATACGCAAATGTGGAGCACGCAAAGGGCTTTATAATACCGCTGTGGTTACAGACAGGGGCCTAATGGGGAACAGATGGGGAGGCTGATTTGAAATTGTCTTACCAACATGCCGATCTGAGCTGTGTTTTTAAGTCATGGCTTTTCCAGCAGATACCTACCGGCTCTTGTGCCACAGCAGGTTCTGATCTCTGCTGCGTTTGTTTAAATGGCAGGATACTGGGCTTCGCTTCCCCCTCTCTGTCAGGCTGCGAGCGGGCAGTAGCTTTTCCTAGCCCACTTGACATTTTTCGGTGCTGCTTAGTTCTGCCCCACCATCCCCACTCACCTCGGACTGGAAGGGCGGTGTGGTGCAGGGACCTGTCCCCCCAGGGGAGGATGGCTGAGTACCACTCTCTTCGGAGCACCGCTCAGGTAAAAGATGATGAGGTGCATTCTTCATCAGGTAGAAGGTGCTTTAAGAACATCGAACTGGTCAGACCAAAGGTCTGATTATAGAGAAGTTACAAAGAGTTGGACTTTTCAGCGTAGAAAAGAGGAGACTAAGGGGGGGATAGGATAGAGGTCTATAAATTCAGGACTGGTGTAGAAAAAGTGAATAAGGAAAAGTGATTTACTTATTCCCACAATATAAGAACAAGGGGTCACCGAATGAAATGAATAGGCAGCTGGTTTAAAACAAACCAAAGGCAGTTTTTCTTCATGCAGCGCACAGTCAACCTGTGGAACTCCTCGCCAGAGGATGTTGTGAAGACCAGGACTTTAACAGGGATCAAAAAAGAGCTAGATAGAGTCATGGAGGTTAGGTCCATCAATGGCTAGTAGCCAGGATGGGTAGGGATGGTGTCCCTAGCTGCTGTGTGTCTGCAAATGGGTGACAGGGGAGGGATCACGTGAGGATTCCCTGTTGTGTTCCCTCCCTCTGGGGCACCTGGTGCTGGCCACTGTGGGCAGACAGGACACGGGGCTGGATGGACCTTTGGTCTGACCCCGTCTGGCCGTTCTGATGTTCTTCATCTAGCCCAGTGCCCTGTCTGCCCACAGTGGCCAATGCCAGCTCCCCCAGAGAGAACGAATCGAGCAGGCAGTCACTGTGCGGTCCATCCCCTGTCCTCCACTCTCAACAGGGCGCCGACAACCTCTGCAGGCCCCTAGGCAAGGTGGGAGATGCCCGGTGCCATGCTCCTGAAAGGGGCAGAGCCTCAGGATGAAGGGGTGGACCTGGGGGCAGCCAGCCCTCTGCGCTACCCAGAGAGCTGTGTGACGCCCCCGTATTCCCAGCCCTCCCAGCCCCTCAGAGCACACAGTGCGGCGCTCTGGCGGCGATTTAAAGGGCCCAGGGCTCCAGCTGCTGCACAGTAGTAGCGGTGGCAGCTGGGAGCCCCAGGCCCCTTTGACTCACTGGGCCCCGGGGTGATTTGAATCACCCCTTACCCCCCATCAGCTGGCCTGACTTCTAGCTCCCGGCAGCCAGAGGTTAGGGACATTCAGAGCACGGGGTTGCATCCCTGACCATCTTGTAGCTGCTGACAGACTTCTCCTCCAGGAACTTTTTTGAACCATTATAGTTTGGCCTTCACAATGTCCTGTGGCGAGGAGTTCCACAGGGTGACTGTGCGCTGTGTGAAGAAATACTTCCTTTGTGTGTGTGTGTGTGTGGGGGGGGTTTGTATTAACCCTCCCTCTCTGCTACACACCCCCAGGGAGTCAGTGTGGTGCTGCCTCAGAGGCCTCCCTGCCAGATGCTTTTGCATTTTAAAAAACGCAGACATGTTGTTAGAGGGGCACTGCCCACCTGAACAGGCACAAGCTGCACGTTCCCTCCTCCCCCGTTCACGTCCATCAGCACTGTGGGTCTAAGTCCTCTTGGCAGCACCAAGTATCTCTGCCCTGTATCAGACAGCATGTGCGTGCACGTCCATTTTCCTTCACCTGCAGCCAGGGTGGCGGTGGCTCTGTAAGAACCCGGTTCTCAATCCTTGCTGATGATCAGCCTGATGGGATTATTGTAGCATTACCTAAGACTTTGCACCCAAAGAACCTACTATTCCCATTTCTCTGCTGGGGAAACTGAGGCACAAAGTAGGGCACGGACTTGACACAGGTCAATGACAGAGGTGAGAACAGACCCCAGGTCTCCTGCCTCCCTGTCCGCTGTCCTCCCGACAGGACCCGTCTGTCTCTTGGGGACGGAAATGGGATTAAGAGCTGCACCAGAGCTGCCCAGCATGGGGCCTGTGAGCTTACAGATCTTCTACAGTGTGCAGCACGTGAGATTGTGCACCTCGTCCCTTCGCAGATTCTGTTTCTCCGTGGGCTCGGGCTGGCGGGACAGCAAACCGGAGCGCCCCCCCATCCCACTCGGGCCCTGGGAGCAGCTCAAAGTCCAGCTGGGAACATCCATGCTGCTATTTCTAGCCTGGGAGCAAGGGAGGGGAACTTTTATTGGGACAGGGCCCGCTGACCCACAGCAAAACCAGTTATGGGGTGCACACAAGTGAGAAACAAAAAGAGCCCCTCACTGGGGTGGCCCCCAACTGGGAAGCAGAAAGACTCTCCCCACATTCCCTGGGGGGAGGATTGGGGCTAGGAGATTTTGTGGGCCTCCCTAGGCTTTGGGGTGGGACCAAAAATGAGGGGTTCAGTGGGTAGGAGGAGGCTGCCAGGGAGCGTGTTTGGCATGTGGGGTCTTGGCAATGGCGGCGGGGGGGGGGGAGGTGCAGTTCCCTGTGGATGCACATGGCTGTGTCCCCCACCACTCCCAGGCTCCACCCCCTGCTGCTCCGATTGGCTGCAATTACAGCCAATCAGAGCAGTGGGGGGAAAGCCTCCAGGTAGTGGGCGGAGCCACTTCTTCCCCCCCGCCCGGCAGAGCCCATGGGTTGGTTCTGGCCCTGGCTTGCCTGACTCCGGCCCGCGCGGCTCGGGGCTCCCCCCACCCCTCAGAGGAAAGCCAGCACTCCAGCCCTGTGGGACAGCCACGGGGGGAACACAGGGCTGGAGTGCCAGCGCTATCGCCCCCCATGTTGGTGGGGGAAGCCCTGAGCCGGGGGGCTGGATCCAGGCAGTGCCGGACCGAGCCATAGTTGTGCGCCGGGCAGCAGGTGCATGACGCATGTGCGGCCCCGCCCCCGGGTGCACGGCGCCCCTTACCACTTCAATCAGGGACCCCCCCATAGGTTGGCGCCCCGGGCAGCTGCCTGGCTAGCCCCCCCCTTAATCCGGCCCTGGATCCAGGCAAACTGGGGGCCGGATTCGGCCCCCGGGCCATAGGTTCTCCACTCCTTCCGCTGACATGCAGGTCCCATTGCTACAGACACAGAGAGCGCTCACAGGATGGGAGGAGAGAAAGCCAAGCAGCTGTGGTCACTCGGCAGCTTGAAAGCGGGGACGGGCCTAGGACCCACATATTTCAACACCCACCTCAGCACCTTCCCCATTAGAGCACAGGCCATCTGCCAGACCAGCCCGTCCGTCCAACTTCAGGGCCAACGTAGGCCTGCAGCCAGCCGAGCGTTTCCATGAACCAGGGCTGAATGACATAGGGAGAGGTCATCGCCAGCCGTCCGGCATGGACGCAGACCAGGTTCTCACTCTGCCGTGTACAAGCATCCCTACAGGAAGCGACGAGCGGCATGTTACAACAACAAGCCAACACGCCCAGCTAGAATGGAGGGAAGCAAACCACAATGGAGACGCACGTTCCAACTGGAGCCTGGTTCCAAAGGATGAATGGCGGGGAAGAAAATTCTCTTGCCAGTATCTGAATATAAGAACAGCCATACTGGGTGAGACCAAAGGTCTGTGTAGCCCAGTGTTCTGTCTGTCGACAGCGGCCAATACCAGCTGCCCCAGAGGAAGGGATCACAACAGGTAATCCTCATGTGATCCCTCCCCTGTTCCCCACCTCCAGAGAAACAGAGGCTAGGGACACCATTCCTACCCAGCCTGACTCATAGCCATTGATGGACCTCACCTCCATGAATCTATCTAGCTCTTTTTTGAACCCTGTTAAAGTTCTAGCCTTCACCACATCCTCTGGCAAGGAGTTCCACAGGTTAACCGTGTGTGAAGTGAAGAAAAACTTCCTTTTGTTTGTTTTAAATCTGTTTAGTGCCCTCGCTAACTTTGGGCCATACGGTGTTTCCGAAACTCCAGCAGACTTTGAAATCAAGGTTCTCTGTCTTTCACCTACTGTACACTGCGTGCTTTACCCCTCCCTCCACCTTTCCCTCTGCTGCCAGAGTTTCTGCTAAATTACCGATGAGATCTGGGCTTGATTCTTGTCCCAGATTTTCAGATGTGCCTTGGAGAATGTTACACAGAGGACAACACTTTGATAGTTAAATATCAGCATTTTTTTTTTTTACCCATTCACTTTCTAGCAGCTGTGAGTGAAAATACTTTCCGTTTGTCACTGGGCTGGGGAGAAGCATGGCCAGAGAGCCATGAATGACACTGGGGTTTGAGGGATTTATCCTGTACCCTAAATGTCCCAGGGCACTGGGCAGAACCAGGAGGCTCCAGCAAAACAGTAGCTTCCACCCCCCAGAAACAAGCGGGTTTCCTTAGCCGTGATGAGTTGTTTGACGGTAGCAGTGAGGGGCTGAGGTGTGTGCTAGGGCTGTGTAGACACATAGCAAGAGACAGTCTAAATAGACAGAGGACGGGAGAGAAGAAGGGGTGTTGCTCCCCCTTTTACAAAGGGGACCCCCGTCCTGGAGCAGCGAATCTCAGAGCCCAGTCCAGCGAGTCGGGCGCGTGCTGTGAAGCTGGGGGGTCTCAGAAGCCAGGCTGCCCCCCAAGCCAGATCAGTGTCACTGCTCTTTGTGTGTCTGGAGGGTGAGTTCCCCCTGGCTCTGAGACTTACAGCTGTGGGATCCATTTTTTGTTGTAGTGCTGTGTGGACACGTGCTTCGGGGATGTCTACACTGTGCGCTACATCAGGGCTGACTCCGGTTTGAGCACAAGCCCTGCAACTGCCCACACACTGATCTGTCCGACTCGGGTCAGCCAGCACTCCGGACCCGGTCCTAGGGCCGTGCGAGGGGTGCGCGTCCGAGCCCCACGTCCTGCTGCGGGGTGGGGGAGCTCCCAAGCCCTGATGTTTGGCTGCGCAGAGACGGCTCACGCTCCAGACCCGAGTCAGAAGGGCTGCACAGCAGAGAACGGACAAGTTAGCGCAGTTGTGAGACCAGGGGCCGACACCGGCCCCTCCCCCAGGTTTGCAATGCAGTGGGGATGCTCCAGCCTGTACCCACAGACCTGGCTTTACAATGCTGTGTGGACGTACCCTAAGTGACATGCTCTCGGTCCCCTTGAGCCTGTGGGAGAGCTGGGAACGGCACTGGAATCTGCTCGCTGCCCGATGGGCCCCCTTCCCTGGAAAGACACAGGTGTGGCGGCTGTGTCAGGCGGTGTCCACGGAAACCAAGCAGGCAGCGTAAGAAGGTACCACGCTAAGGAGCAGGAAGTTATGGAGCAGAGAGCTGTAAGAACCCCTGCTCAGCTCTGTGGGGAACCCCCCCCCCCACATCTCAGGGAGGGGTTCCCCAGGGAATTCCCCTGGCCAGCTAGCTCTCTCCTCTTCCTCGTCTCCTTTCACAGCACAAGGATCGTCTTGGCCAGCTACTTCCCCATAAGGCCTTCCGCTGCCCCCTGTTCCGTGTGGCTAAGAGTCCACGGTACGTGGCAGTTGTGGGCCAGACCTGTCAGCTATGGGGTGTGGATGTGCACGTGGGCTGGGGGAGCCAGCCCCCCGGGCCTGGAGTAATTAGTCCAGGGCGGGACTCAGCAGAACCTCTCGGGCAGGGGTGGGGAACCTGTTTTGGATCGGGGGCCGCTGACCCACAGAAAAATCAGTGGGGGCCGCACACAAGTGAGAAGCAAAAAAGAAAAACCAAACCCTCATTGAGGTGGTCCCCGTCTGAGAGAGAAAAAAACTCTCCCCACATTCCCCTGGCACAGCAGAGTTGAGTGGGGCCCGGGCTAGTAGCTTTTGTGTGCTCCAGGTGGGATGGCGGAGGGAGCCCGGCGCCTTGGGGGCTGAATCCAGGCAAGCTGGGGTTCGCACTCGGCCCCTGGGCCTTAGGCTACATCTAGACTGCAGGCTTCTTTTGGAAGAAGCTTTTCTGGAAGAGATCTTCCAAAAAAACATCTTCCGAAAGAGAGCGTCCGCACTGCCAAAGCACATCGAAAAGCGATCTGCTTTTTCGACAGAGAGCATCCACACTGAACGGACGCTCTCTCACAGTTAAGCTGCGATTGCTATGGACGGAGAGGCCACCAGGGCATCTGTGACTTTTCCTCTTTCCTCTTTTTCCGAAAGGCCTCCCTCCTCCCCGTCCACACACGCTTTTTTCCGAAAGAGCTCTTTCGCAAAAAGGCTTCTTCCTCGTAGAACGAGGTTCACCAATGTCGGAAACCCCCCCCCCCCCCGCTCTTGCGATTTTTTTGGTCGAAAGAATGCGATCGCAGTGTGGACGTCGGTGAAGGGTTTTCAGAAAGACGGCCGTTTCTCTGAAAAAACTCTGTAGTGTAGACGGAGCCTCAGATTCCCTGCCCCTGCTGTAGGGTGACACGGTGGAGGGTAAGGAGAGGTCCCTGCTCAGCATCGAGGAGCGCCGCTGTGGTGAGGGCTGCTGCAGGGAGGTGGAACTGGAGCTGGGTGGGGGCTAAGCAGGCCTGACATGCATGACAGCCGGACCCAAACCCTGGCCCGGCAGCAGCCTCCCTTCCCGTCACATGATCCCGTTGGAGGAGCATGACGAATTGCTCAAGTCATTGCTGAAGGTTGCTGAGGTGCCTTGGTTCTGTAAAATGACACTGTGGGCATCCCCGGGCCAGCGATGGGTGATGCTTTCTTCTAGCCCTGCCTCTGAGAGGGAGGATGGGCCAGCGACTGGAAAAGGCTTGGGCAATAATTTTTGCAGGGGGTCCATTTCACGAATTTTGATACATGGTCAAGGGCCTGCCCTGACCCTGAAAAGGTGGGACTTCAGGCTTGTGGGGTGGGGCCTCAAGGCCGAAGGGGCGGGGCCTCAGGTGGAAGGAAGTTTTTCTTCACTCAGCCACAGTCAACCTGTGGAACTCCTTGCCAGAGGATGTTGTGAAGGCTAGAACTTTAACAAGGTTCAAAAAAGAGCTAGATAGATTCATGGAGGTGAGGTCCATCAATGGCTATGAGCCAGGCTGGGTAGGAATGGTGTCCCTAGCCTCTGTTTGTCCGGAAAGGGGTGACATGGGAGGGATCACATGAGGATTACTTGTTGTGATCCCTCCCTCTGGGGCATCTGGCACTGGCTGCTGTCGGCAGACAGGAGACAGGGTTAGATGGACCTTTGGTCTGGCCATTCTTACGATTTTCTGCACACACATGGAGCCAGTAATTTGTGAACACCCCGGTCTGAGAGTGGATGCGGCAGCTTTGGCCCGGCTAGGAAAAAAAGGCATCAGGGCATGAAGCAGCAACGAGAACAACTGGGAGTTCGCTGGTAATGAGGCAAAATCTTGGGATCCCAACCCCTACCAGAGATGGTCTCCCAGTGGCCTGGCCTCCCTGCCAGCTAGTGCTTTGTCCCATGGCCACGGAGCTCCCAGAGCAGGGCAGTGGGAAGTTGCAGAGAGAGGCTGGATTGGAGAAGCAGTGTGGCCTAGTGGCAAGGGCTCAGGGCACCTGGGCTGTCTCCCTGGCTCAGCCACTAGCCTGCTGTGTCACAGAGCTGTCTAATCTCTGGCATGACTACTGTGACTTTAAGATCATTATGTGTGTACAGCACCTAGCGCAACTGGGCTGTGACCCTGCATGGGATCTCCGGGTTCTGCCCTACCCAATGCTGCTGGATCTAAACAGCCCTCCTTTACATTTCACAGCCACTCCGTGTTCTGCTCTCCATGCCATCAGTCTGCTGTGACTCGGTTTCCCTTTGCTGAGCCCTCTTTCCGAGGTTTCATATTGGCAGCTGCTCCTGCCGCTGTTAACGATAGCGTCAGCGAAGGAATGGCTGGGACAAGAAAAATCACGCCCGTCACACACGGAGTGGGCCGTGAGAGCGGGCAGGGCTGGGTGGATGAGGCTGCATCAGGCTGGGAAACGACCTTCCAAATTCGGCCAGGTCCGGTTTCCAAAGAGCAACCCCTGGAACGACAACCTATGTGAGCAGCCGCTGATACCGAGACAGCAGCAACTTTCCCTTTCTGGTACTGCTCCCCCAGAAAGTATTCCCCCCCCCCTTGAATTCAGCAGTGGGATTGTTTCATGAGGGCAATTAGCGTTCAGCTGTAAGACGTTTTCCAATTCTAGCCTCTTCCAGTGTATTTGGACTCATCCGGAAAGGCCATTCCAAATCTGGCCCTTTATCTCACTCAGTGCTAGGCCCGAATGCCACAAAGCTAGGGGCAGGTTCAACGCCCTCACAGGAGGCACTGTGTTGCTTTTGGGGGGATTTTTCTGAAGGCCTCGTTCCTTCTCTACCTATCCAAAGACTCTCCTACCCCTTACCTGACCTCTTGCTTATAAACCAAAGGACAGTATGGTCCCAGCCCTGCAACCACAAGCTTTGTTTCAGTTAATGCTGGGCAACATTTTTCAAATGAAACTTTCTCATGCCCCAAAAATACAGATTTGGGTCCAAAGAAAGCTTTTGCAGATTTGCCCTGAATTAGTGAAATTGTTCCAGTTGAACAGCCAAACAAAAACAACATTCCCCAAAAGTCTAAAAGTCTATTTTGAAAAACATTGTGACTTTTCCATTTGACCTTTTCTTTCATATTTGGCTTCAGTTTTGTTATAAAATTAACACCCCTCCCCCTCAAATTTTTGAAACTGTTTTGGTACGAAACAGAATTTGATTTTTTTTCAATTTACCCTTCGGCAGAGGACTCGTAGGTGTCTGGGGGCATTGAAGGTCAGCTTCCCCCAAGAGGGGAGATGAGCAGTGGGGAGGCTGGGTATACATTGTGCATCACTTGGTTTATACACACACACCGTTGGAATGGGATGGGCAAACAGCCTGCACATGGTATGTCTCCCCAAGAGTCACCACTTGCTCGCACCCTAAGAAAAAGAACTCAGAAAATCACCTGTAATTGTATCGACTGCCACAATGCAGCTATCTAGCCCCATCGTCTAGGTTAAACCTCTCTAGTCTGGCATCTTTGGGACCTGATTGGTGCCAAACCAGAGAATTTGCCGGCCCACGGGAGGCCAATATCGTCTAGCAGCATGACCAACACTTCTACTCCTTCCTGGGCTCTGAGAAGATAGTTCAGGGTAACTTAGAACTAAATAACAGCACAGAACACTGAGAACCAGGACGGGTGGCTGTAAACAAACTTTATGGGACCACAGGAAACTTGGCCACACCCATGGTAAGTGGATATCCCGATCACTAAAATCATGCCGGACCATGGATGTTGCCAGACCAAAGAGTGCCAGATTAGAGAGGTTGAACCTGTACCTGGTCACCACAGAAAATCAAACCATATGTTTAGGTGATTAGGCACCCAAGTTTGACACCTGTGACATTCCCAAGGCAGTGAAGGAAGTCAGGGTCAGAACTGGGATTCTATTCCGAGACTTTGTAATCGTAACGGTTGGTACTCTGTGGGCTGAGTAGAATTTGCTGTCATCGTGCATGGAACTGAGCAGAAATAAAAGGGAACCAAAGATCTGACTCACATGGGTGTATGTGTATTCTGCACAGACTTACTCAGCACAACTTTGTTTAGAAACGCTGGCCCCAGCCGGCCGGTAACAATTGCTTTACCAAAGGCTTGCGCTGTGGAACAGCCGGGACAGAGTGTGCTTGCAAACTTCCACCGGCACATATTTAATGCTTCGAGATGGTTACACTTTGTACAGACAGCGCTGGCAGGTTTTCGGGACGGCTTTGGTACAACACTTGTATAAACAGGAAGAGGCAAGATCTGTTGGTTATGAAGCTGGCCTGGGAATACTGAGGAAAGCTGGGTTCCATTCCTGGTACCAACCCAGGCACTGTGCCATCTGAGGCAAATCATTTAAATACCACACACAATTAAAAAAAAAAAAGGGTTGGTGCCTCAGTTTCCCCATTTGTCCATTTGTCCAGGGTTGTGGAAATGATAAATTCATTAAGCTGAGGTGATTGGACTCTGCACCGATGAAAACCACTGCATGTACCCATATGAGATGGTTACAGTGTGGGTTCTTAGAATAACCCAGAGAAGTTTCAAGCACCTGGCAGAATACAGCTGACAGCTATTGAGAAAGTATTCACAGACTGTTGGTAACAGCCTGCTTGGAGCTCTCTTGCTGACTAACATGCTTCTTTATAGGCCTGATCACAAGTACTCTTGGACTTCAGGGGCACTCCATGCATGAATATGGGACTGTAGAATCAGGCCCTCTGTAAACATGGAGGCTCCTATCTTATAGAACTGGTAGGGACTTTGAGTCCAGTCCTCTGCCCTTGCAGCAAGGCTAAATACCACCCCTGATGGGCCCCCTCAAGGACTGAACCCACAACCCTGGCCTTAATAGCCCAATGCTTGGGACACTGAGCTATCCCTGCCTGCCCTAAGGCAGGGGAAGGAATGTTAGTAGCTAAAGTCAGCTGTGGACTCCTGGAGAGCCAGGATCTACTTGCGATTTGGCACACACTGATGTAACTCTGCAAGGACTCCACTGAAATGACTCTGGAGCCATACGGGGGAGTCGAGGTCAGAGTCTAGCCCTGTTGAGCATGAATGGAAGGAAATGAGCATTCGTGTGGCCGTATGCAATGTACTGAACCCACGGCTTCGGGAGGGCAAGTTAAATATCCTGCCTGCTCACATCTGTCGCCACGTCAGCCCAGAGAGATGTCACCTGTTCTCTGGCTCTAGTGAGACAGCCTGCCGCCAGAGCCGGCCATGCAAGATCGGCCATGGGCGTAAGAGCGGTTTGTTGCCATCCTCTGAGGCCTTAGATACTGGGCCCCAATATGTGGAAGCATATGCGGCTTGGTGGACCAATCTGATACAGAAAATCCCACAGTCAGGACTCTATAGGCGCCAATCTTTTCCTAGAGCATGGACTGTACTATGGAAAGATCAGATTCAGAGAAGCATCTGTGTTCTTAGCCCTTGCTGTTACCCCCGAACTCGGGAACCACAGTTTGCCTTGGTTTTGCTACCCACAGGGTCTGTACATGAAAGATGACATGCAGTTGCCACAGATCCTGATAGCTGGAAATGTCTCTGTTGTAATAAAGTCTCTACTGAATCACAGAACACTCAAGAGGTCTTCAAGTCCAGTCCCCTGCCCTCACGGCAAGACCAAGCACGACTCTAGATCATCCCTGACAGGTGTCTGTCAAACCTGCTCTTAAATATCTCCAGCGATGGAGATTCCACAACCCCCCCTGGGCAATTTATTCCAGTGTTTAACCACTCGGACAGGCAGGAAGTTTTTCCTAATGTCCAACCTAAACCTCCCTTGCTGCAGTTTAAGCCCATTGCTTCTTGTCCTGTCCTCAGAGGCCAAGGAGAACAATTTTTCTCCCTCCTCCTTGTGACACCCTTTTAGATATTTGGAAACTGCTACCGTGCCTTCTTTGTTTCATCAGAGAGAAGAGCCCATACCCTGGCCACAATGGAGTCCATGGGGCTAGAGGTTGGTCCTAGCAGTGGAAACACTGTAATGAGAGCTTTCCTTCTGATGTTTCTAAGCAGATGAACGTGGGTTCCCTGAGAATACATTCTGTCCTTTCATGAGATCCAGCCCAAACTGCAGAGCTGAGAAGTTTGCCCATCACTAGCACAGGAATACTGGAGTCACCAGACAAGATCAGACACAAAGCCCATCTAGCTCAGTAATTTGTCTTGGACAGTGGCCAGCATCAGAGGTTTCAGGAGAAGGTCTGAGAATCCCACAGTAGCGTAAGCGGTCTTGGGTCTTGAACAGCTAGAGATTGACTTGAGCCTAGAAGCACTAATCTCCCTTCCAGAACAGTCACCGTGAATTATGTATAGGCTGTGGGGACCAAACCATACACAGTCTTCTGTGACCTCTAACCACCACCAGGAGCTATGAAATCACCCGTCCTCACTGCTGGTCTGAGTCCAGCCCAGATCAGGAGAACCTAAAGTATGTCCCAGATGATAGCTCCAATATGGCCTGCGAGGTGAGTTATGGAGGCCACGGGCCAGTCCCTAGTGAACAAGCCACGTCACAGAGCGCAGGGCGGGTGCAGTGATTGCGGGCTCGGTGCGAACCCTGACTCTGCCACACACTGCCTATGTGACCATGGGAAAGTCACGTAATCGCTTTGTGCCTCAGTTTCCCCCACAGCAAACACTTCCCGATCTCCACAGCGGGGTGAGATGACAAGTACGCTACATTCTGTGACATGTTCTGATAATAGGGGCTAGACACGTACCTCGCCTGGATGGATCATGGTTCTCCTTTTCACTGCCATGTCTATGTAGACTGTCAGCTTTCTGGGGGAGGGACTGTCTCATGAGGTGTCCAAGCAATGCCTGGCACAGTGGGGCCCTGATCTCTAGCTGCCTCAACCCATGTAAATAATAATTAGCAACCGAAACCCAACAAACCTTTGGGCTGCAAACTCAGACTACCAGTTCCACTTTCGACCAGCAGCTTGGTCTTTAACTGCTGGACTTGTAACATTTTATATATTAAACCAAAGGAGAATGAACCCGAGAGAGATGTGAAGAAGGGAGAAGCAAGAGCACAGAAAGGGGGTGGGGGGAAATCTCCATCCCTAGAGGTGTTTAAGTCCCGGTTTGACAAAGCCCTGGCTGGGCTGATTGAGTTGGGATTGGTCCTGCTTTGGGCAGGAGGCTGGACTCAATGACTCCTGAGGTCTCTGCCAGCCCTGGGATTCTATGATTCTAAGAAAGGAGCAAAGGAGAGAGAGGAGGATGGAGGCAGAGGGGAGGGGTGTTGGCACATGAAGGAGGTTTTTCCAACCTCTCCCAAGCTCTGATTTATACAATATGAATAATTAAAAGCTGGGCAGCCCCAATGCTAATCCTTGTGGTTCTCCACAAGCAACTTCCTTCCGGCTTAAAAAGGGATTCCATCTACAATTATCCCATGTGTCTTGCTCCTCGGCCAACTTTCCACCAGTTTGTGCGTCGAGGTTGAGCTGACCCCTTTCTGTGGAACTCCCTCGCACGCGCTGCAACCTCCCAGCATGTGATGTCCTTGCCGTGAGCTCTGCTGAAATCGCCCTCCAGATTTAGAGAAGGACGGGACACCCTTTCCTTGGAGGTATCTTTAACAGCCCTGGGCTTTATTCCCCCTCTGTTTGATCAGTTAGTATAGATTGGGAAGGCCAGGACAGAGTCAACCTGTGGAACTCCTTGCCAGAGGATGTGGTGAAGGCCAGGACTTTAACAGGGTTCAAAAAAGAGCTAGATGAATTCATGGAGGTTAGGTCCATCAATGGCTATTAGCCAGGGTGGGCAGGGATGGTGTCCCTGGCCTCTGTGTGTCAGAAGCTGGGTTTGGGTGACAGAAAAGAGATCACTCGATGACTCCCTGTGCTGTTCACTCCCCCAGGGCACCCGGCATTGGCCACCATCGGCAGACAGGACACTGGGCTGATCCAGTCTGGCTGTTGTGTTAAAACATTCCTCCCGCCCCACAACAGATGGTTGAGTGTGTAACCCATACACTGGCTGGGTGTGATGCACTGTCCCATGAAGTGGCACTGAGACCACATATAGAGAGAAAAAGGAGTGTGCTTTACAGCCTTAGATGAGGGCCAGCTGGCTTTCAGCATAGGCAGCAGAGGCTCATGTACTAAGCTCCGGAGGTCCCAGGTTCCGTTCTGCCCACCAACAACTGTGGTTTGTCAGCATTACAAGTGCTCCCTCCCTGCCTGAAATGTTTCTATGTCCTTCAGGCCAGCCTGGCATTTTATCACAACATTCCCAGAGCTCCAGGATCTCTCTCGAATAGGCCCAAATGCCTCCCAAGGTTCTTGGGGATTTTTCCTTCCCCGGCTCTTTCCTGCTGAATTATTTCAGCCCAAACGCTCTACCAGTTCCGAGTCACTGGTTTTGCTCCTCTGTGCCTCTCGATCTTAGCTTTAATTGGCAGTACGGTTGGCTGTTCATTATGGATGTGGTGAAGCTAGAGAAAGGTGAATCCTGCAAAGAAAAAGTCTGTGAATATTTAAACAAGCTTTTAACGAGCTGTCTCTGGCCCTGCTCTCGACAGAGGACTTTGCCTGGATTGATTTTTGCTGGCAGGCGTGCTGGGTGAAAGCGATTTGCAGTGCCACTCACATGCTTGACTGTTGACAGGTTTGCAGATACTAGTGTTTGGACCTACAGAATCCCCAAGAACCTTGGGAGGCATTTGGGTCTATTCAAGACAGATTCTGGAGCTCTGGGAATGTTGTGATAAAATCCCAGTCTGGCCTCAAGGACATAGAAACATTCTCTCTCAGCCAATCAGGAGTCTGAAATAAAACCATGTGATTTATCCGAGCCACACTGAGAACCGACCTAATAGTAAACATTAAACAACAAACCCCAGTGTATGTGGCCAAAAGATGTGCAGGAAAAAGAGTGCTGAAGGCTTGAAAAATGTCGCATTAAAAAGCCACCCTTCCCTGCTTTTAACACCTCATTTGTACATCAAAAGCTAAGTATAGGACACTTCTCTCCCACTTAATTAGCCTCATTAGCACTGATCCTAACTGACAGATACCTTTTCTCCCCTTCTTTTTCTCTTATAAATTCTGGGTCTTTGTTATTCATCTCCAGCACACTTGAAGAAGTAGGCTTTGCCCACGAAAGCTCATGGGACTATCTCTATATTTGTTAGTCTCTGAGGGCATCTACACTAGGAAATGATTTCGAAATAACTCAGTGCGAAATAATAACTCCCGAAATAACTATTTTGAAATAAGTGTTGTTCCCCGAGGAAAGCAGGAGTACAGATTGCAAAATAACCAGCCCGTTATTTCAAAATAACAGGCTTGGCAGTGTGGACACTCTGCTTATTATTTCGATATATGGGTTTTTTTTTTCAAAATAACTCCCTAGGGTAGACCAGGGCCTGGATGCCACGGGACTACTTGCTGTTTTTAAAGCTACAGACTAACCCAGCAACCCTGCCGAGGCTTGAAAAAGCACACCCTGTTCTTTCTGCCGCCCTTTGTTTGAGTTCACAACCTTTGCCTTCAGAATGGAAGGAGGAACTCCATTAGCTAACAGCAGTAGTGGGCTCTTATACTGTAGGTATTAGAAGGGAATGAGACGCACACTTTGCCAGCATGTAACACAATCCTACCGAGTGAAAGTGGAACCTGCTGGCAGAGATTCAGGGAGCCGGGACAAGAGGTTCCAGTCCTGAACCAACGCCCGTTGCACGTCGAAGGTCATTGAATGCGCTGGGCTTTGGATCTGGCTGTAACTTCATTTTAAAATGGCGACGGTGAAACGGTCCCTCTCCACGCTCGTTGCAGGTGAGCAAACGAGAACGGGAGGCGACTTTGCAACAAAGCCGGGGCGGTTCCTTGCGCTCTTCCCCACAACCAGTGCGTTGGATTTGCCAGGCTTGCTTCCTGCTGGTCCGCCTCCCGGGCCCGTAAACCAGCATCGAAGAGCCGCTAACATCTCACAGGGCGATGTCATGGAATGTGGTCGATTCATTAACCAGACCACTGGAAGGTCTTGGACTGCGGTGACCTCACTGTCTGTTACTATGGGAATGGACTTGACACTAGACGCTTTGTTATGGAGGAGTTGGAACCAGAGATGGAAAATACCAATTAGCTCATCCCCCTTGGTTCTTCCAAGGGCCTCATTGCTCAGCTCAAAAAGCGGGTGAGAAGGGCACTGAGCAATGGCCCAGAAGCTTCAACCAGCTGCCGAATGCCGTGAGCAGTGGGCGCGGCGTCCCGAGACACGCTTGGTTGTTGACGAACCGTGAGCTGGAAGAGGTTCGTGTGGGGGTGAACGTGAAGCAAACTCCTTCTACTGCAAGGCTGTGTGAAAACCAAGGGCCTGATCCGAAGGGAATCTTTCCTTCATCTTCCATGGAGGATCAGGCCTTGGAGGCCTCCATTACAGGCCCTTTCCTCTCCCTTCTTCCGTGTTTTGGTGAGTGAGGAAATAGCTTAGAACGCGGACGTGGAGCGTCGTGTCCGTGGCATCCGAGCGAGCAGCCCTTGTTCACCTGTCCGAGCTCTTGATGCAGGCTCTCTGCCAATTCAGGCGGCACATGCATTGGTTACGTGCGGGTCACGTTTCTCAAGGCTTTCTTTGCAACCATGCCAGCTCGAGAGGATTTCTGTTCCGTGAACAGAACAATTGAGAGGCAAATCTGACATTTGCTCCCCCGAGGAGAACTCTCCCAGCCTTCAGGAAATGCTGCTCAGTAGCATTGCAACGAGCATTTATTTGTATTCCTTTTGCACCAGGGTTTTAAGTCCCTGGATTATGGAGGAGACCACAGTAGATGGTCACAATGGCCCCTTCTGTCCTTAGGAGCAATGGAATATTCCGCTAGCTTCCCACGCTGATTACAGGCCTGTAAAGGGGGTGGGTGGGTGGAAGGAAGACCCAGATCTTCAGGCTATTGCCTGCTCTGCAACACTCCCATTGATTTTAACAGGAACCAGGTGCCTACCCTGTCTAGGGGCCTTTGCAAATCTGACTAAGTGACCACTTGCATAGTTAGGCACCTAAAAACCTATGAAAACTGGCCCCGAGGGAAACTGAGGCACAGAAAGACTATCTGCAAAGAGGGGATAATAGCCTTGTCTTATCTCCCCCCAGTGGGGTGTGAGGATGTACATTACAGACCGCAAGGTGCTCTCATATTACAGTATGTGCCTACAACAGATGCACTGATGCTAAATCTCAAGGCAGGTGCTGACAAGACATAAGAACATAGGAACAGCCAGAATGGGTCAGACAGTGGCCAATGCCAGATGCCCCAGAGGGTGGGAACACAACAGGTAATCCTCGTGTGATCCCTCTCCTGTCACCATATCTAGACAGAGGCTAGGGACACCATTCCTACATCCTGGCTAATAGCCACTGATGGACATAACCTCCATGAATCTACCTAGCTCTTTTCTGAACCCTGTTAAAGTTGTGGCCTACACAACATCCTCTGGCACGGAGTTCCACGGGTTGACTGTGCACCCCCACCACAAGACCCCACCACTGGGTGGGAAGAAAGCACATCTTCAGCCTTCCCCAGCTGAAATTCAAGAGGTCAGATTGGAACTATCCAAACGCCCTTGGCCGGGAAGCCAAAGTTAACACCTTTGGAGTTGGGAAAACTCCATGACACGGTGAGTGATTGATCCGTTAGAACCTGGATTTCACAGCTCAGGCTGTATCTGAGAGCATGTGAGCTGAGAAACTTTCCGAAAGCCACCCGTCGCTAGAGGAGATGCTGATTTGTTCCTTGAATCAGGCCTGGAAACCCTCCAGTGAAAGCGAGGCTGAGTAAGAGAGTTCTGGGAAAGCCAACGCCAAGGACATATGGTTGGCGTTTGGAAAGGGGGAGCAGATATCGATACACTTAGCCCTCTCTTTGGGAGGGACTGAGTTACATCGACCAGCTTGCACGATGCACAACTGTCGCGCTCAGAGGGGGAAATGAGAAATAAACTTTTTCAGTACCACTGAGTCAGCTCTTTTATTCTGGGCTCTGACGGGTCGTTTCTGGCGTCACTGGGAGTACAGTGCTCTTGGCAGGGCTACATCGAGACACCTGGTAAAGAGGAAATCAGTGAAGGGGGAGTTTTCCTTCAGCAGGGACTTGGCCGGGAAAGCAGCATCCAACAATGACTTTAGCCAACGAGTATTTGTACAAGGATGACACTAGAACTGAGCACGTAGAAAGACACGATAAAGCCTGCTGTTACTTGGTCACTCTAGCCATTGCTAACAACGACATGCTCAAGTATGGGCTTGGCTGAATCACAGAGTTGAGCAATCCCCAATTGCAGGGAGTGTATATGGTCCCCCGGCGTCTTCAAGGATCCTGCCAGCTGTTCCCCTTCTAAGAAGGCTGGCCTATGGACTCCCTGCACTGAGGCTGGCAGCAGCAGGCAGCCAGAGTATCCAGGAAGGAAACGTGGCTTGGAGAGGAGAAAAATGTACCCAACTTCTCATTCAAAACGGAAACCTTCATTAATATGCGGACAAACGTGGGGTCGTTCTATTCCCCATGGGGGTTATTTGTCATGCTCCCCTGCATTCCCTGATTTCACTCACATTCATCAGCGGAAGCGCTGAAATTTCCCGAGAGGGCTCAGCCTTGGGGTGCTTCCGAGTGAATCGGAGAAGTGCTGCTGTGAGAAACTCCGTTCCCGCCATTCCCAGAGAAGAGAGATTTGGGAAGGAGTCAGACATCCACGGGAAGGGGAGGGGGGGAGGTCAGATTCACCCTGGTGCAAATCTGAGGACTGCAACTGAGTTATGCCAGGAACCAAGGGGGAGGCGCAGTCGCTCATTTGTAAGACGTTGCCTCGTGGCGATTGACCTAGGTTATTGGCGAGACATTATTAGCACCCTAGGATGAGTGTCTGCCCTGGGCGTAGGACAAGAAGGATCCTCCAATGGTTAGTGCACTACTCTGGGTCCTGGAAGAGCCAGGTTCAGTGTGCTGCTCTGCTACAGACTCCCTATGTGCCCTGGGGCTAGTTTCTCGGTGCCTCAGTTTCCCATCTGTAAGGTGGTGAGAATAGGCCGTCCTATCTCCTAGGGGTGTGGTAATGTGCGACAGTGCATCACTACCATAGATTTCCGCCGTGTCAGTCTCAGGCTATCAGAGAGACGAGATGGGTAGGTGAATATTGTGTATTGGACCGACTTCTGTAGGTGAGGGACATAGCGCTTCGGCGTTGCTGGGAAAGGGACGCCAAGTGCCACAGCCGTGCGCAAGGGGGAGCAGTCTGCGCAGCACGAGGACTTAGCTTGCGCATGGCCTTGCGTGTGCTTCTCCAGTTGCCGGCCGGGACACGAGGAAGGTCTTGTCGTTGCCGACGCGCAGGTCCCAGACCACGTTCGTTGGGTCCCCTGGCACCCGCAACACACCCGGAGGCAGAAATGACCCGCTGCTTGCCCCACGTTACGGGATGAATCGGAAGCCGAGCTGAGAATGGAAACCTACAGTCCATATTGCTGGCCCCCTCTTCTAACCGCTAGCCGCCCCCCCTCTTTTTTTAGCCGGAGACCCTGAGGAGGGGGTACTCCTTCCCTCTGGAGCAGACGAGCCATGGTGAGAATTGCAAAGACTGCATGGCAACTTTTCAAAGGGCTTCCAACCTCCAGCGAGAGATTTGCTGGGTCAAACGGGGTCCAATGTTTCATAGAATCCCTGGGCTGGCAGAGACCTCAGGAGTCATCGAGTCCAGCCCCCTGCCCAAAGCAGGACCAGCCCCAACTCAATCAGCCCAGCCAGGGCTTGGTCAAGCTGAGACTTAAACACCTCTAGGGATGGAGATTCCACCCCCTCCCTAGGGAACCCATCCCAGCGCTTCCCCACCCGCCTAAGGACATAGGACCAACTAACCTACGCTCAGCTCAGAAGATCTCTCCCCGCAGTGGGTCTCACTCTGATGGGAATACTGGGGTTGGAGCATGGGGCCACGCATGTTTCCGAGCTGGCACCAACTGGCCATCCTCTCGGGATCTGACTTCCCCCTCGGTTTGGGCACGGGCAGACCGACGAGTCAACAAAACGGCCATAAATCACTCGGTGGGACGCGCTGGCTGCACGCGTTCCCCTTGCTTTCTCCTGTCAGCCAAACCACCGGGGACACAACCCAGCGTGCGCTCGCCCCAAAGCCCCGGGAGAGGGTTCTGGAAGCCGGAGGGCTCCGCGGCAGAGTCCGTTTCAGCAAGCAAACGTATCATTTTGGGTCAGCCCCGGTGCCATTTGGAAGGCAGCTCGTATTTCCTTCACTGCACGCAGCCAGCTCGGGGTGTAATTACGGGATGAAAGTGTTCTGGAGTCAAACACATGGTTTAGAAGCAGAGGTTACACTTTCAGTCTGTTTACAAGGCCCGCTCGGCCCTGCTTAACCCCTTCAGGGCAGGGAATGAGGACGTGTGTTTGGGGAAAGGAGTCCGGGGCCAGGGCTGGCCTTACCATGAGGCGAACTGAGGTGGCCGCCTCAGGTGCCAGACTGTGGGGGCGGAGGGGTGCCACTAGGACCCAGAGCATAGAAAATTGTGTCTGTGCTGGTGCAGATGTATTCTCTCTGCAGTCCCATGAGAGGAGTAGAAGAGGACGAAGGCAGAATTGAGACCTTTCCGAGTTTTGGCCCAAGCGAGGGGGCATTGGGGCATCATTTGAGCTCCCCGCCTCAGGTGGCAAAATGTTGTGGGCTGGCCCTGTCCAGGGCACAGCTGGGCCATGGCTACCTCCCTGTGCCCACAGCTCTATGGGGCAGAGAGGTGGTTGGGCTCACGTACCCTTTGGGGCTCCATTTAGGGATACCAATTCTCCAAGATTGTTCTGGAATCTCCTGGAATTATGTCCTGTGAGGAAATCTCCAGCCAAAACGGGCAGTCCTGCCCCCAGGTCCTCTACCGACTGTGTGAAGTAGGCCTCTTGTTCCTGACCCCACACAGAAATGTTGCGTGGGAGCAGGCCAGCCAAGCAACCACATCTAACTCCCCCTTGAAGAGAGACCGCGGAGAAATGAGCCACTCCACCCCACAGGAGACTGAAGGGCACCAGACGTCAATAGCTGGACTGTGGACCAAATCTGCACTTATGGGGTACGTCTAGACTACAGGCTTTTGTCGACAGAAGTTTTGTTGACAGATACTGTCGACAAAGCTTCTGTCGACAAAGACCGTCTAGATTACATCCAGTTCTGTCGACAAAGCAAGCTGCTTTGTCGACATGACAGTGTAGACGCAAAGGACAGCGTAGATGTAATAACACCTTCTGTCAACAGAACTCTGTCGATAAAAGACGTTATTCCTCGTAGAATGAGGTTTACAGCCATCGACAAAACTGCTGAGTTCTGTCGACGTTATGTGCATCAGGCCAAGAGGACATTTTTGATTCTTCAATTCCTAAGCACAGGCAATAATTGACCCCTTCTTTTAAATGGTGCCTCCTGGTCTTGGGGGAGGATGAAACACACGTCCTGACAGCTCTACCTATGCACAAGACTCTGATGGAGACCTCTGAAAAACCCTCATCTAACCTCGGAGTGGAAATTAGATTCAATATCTACCACGATAGAACAAATATCCTCCATCGGGCCTTGCCTAGACTTGGAAAAGCCATCACTGCAGAAGCGCCCCCAAACAGCAGTCATGGCAGGTGTTTTGGTCACTCTGGGATCTAACCCTGACCAAACCCTAGCTACACTACAGCCTACATTGTGCGTGCTGTTGATGGAACTACGCAGGTGTAAGATGAGTGTAGACCAGGGGTCTCTGACCTTTCTAAGCACAAGATCACTTTTTAAATGTAAGTGCAATCCAGGATCTACCTCAACCCAAATCCCCTGGCCCCGCCTCCTTCGTGTCTCTTCGCCGAGGCCCCGCCCCTGCTCACTCCGTCCTCTCTCCCTCCCCCATCCTCCCTCCTTTTCACCAGGCAGGGGCAGCGGGTTGGGGCACAGGATCTGGCCTTGGGCTAAGGGATTTGGAGTGGTAGCGGGGCTCTGAGCTGTGCCTGGGGCAGGGAGTTGGGGTGCAGGAGGAGGTTCAGGGTGCAGGCTGTGGGAGGGAGTCTGGGTCCAGGGGGCTCAGGGCTAGAGTAGGCGTTGGGGTGTCAGAGGGGGTACATAACTGGGGCAGGGGTTCGGAGCTGGCTCCAGCTGGGCCCTGCTTACCTCAGGTGGCTCCTGGGGGGTGGCGCAGTGGGGCTAAGTCAGGCTCACCCCTGCCCTGGCCCTGCACCGCTCCTAAAAGCAGCCAGCAAACTCCCTCCATCCCAAGTCCTGTTGTGCTCTCCCTACGTTCTGTGGAGATAGACTACAGGGTCGAAGGGGGGCACCCTGACATCAGCGCCCCTGCTCTCCCTTCCCTGCTCTGCACAGCAAGCAGGAGGCTCCTGGCAGGGGGAGGCAGCTCCAAGGCGAAGGGCAGGAGATGTGCAGCAGTGGGAGGAGGGGCAGCTGCCATGCTGGGCTTGAGTGCCTCCTGGCCAAACCAGTCAGGATCACCTGCCAGAGGCTCCAAGATCTCCCAGTCGATCCTGATCGACTGGTTGGTGACCACTGGTGTAGACGTAGCCCAGAAGAGGCAATCTGGGCTTGTTATCTTAGTCCACAGAGAGGGGTCAAGACTTTTTCCTACCATAGGAAACTTTTTGAAATGGGTTTCAGCACAGATCCTCATGGTCCAACCTGGGGATCTCATGCCTTGATGGCTTCTGATGGCTTCTCTAGATGCTCATTTTTTATTTTATAGGGGTCTGTGATGGGGTATACCTGGCCCTTGGAGGCCCCTTGCTGGAGGCCCCATGGTATAACCCCTCCCTAGGAAGGAGCAGTGAAGGCGGGCCCGTAGGCATGCAAAGAAGCAGCCAATCAGAGCCCAGCAGGCTCAGATAAAAAAGGCTGCAGGGTGTGAGCTGGCCAGTTCCTGGCTGGGACCAGAGGAGGTGGCACTGGCATTCAGCGAGGAAGTAGAGGATCTGAGATCTTCATTCCCGAGCTTAGGGCAAAGAGAAAAGGGCCGCTTGGTCCAAAAGTAGCAGCAGCAAACTGGAGACCACAATTCGTGGCTGCTGTGTATGGGGTCCCTGGGTTGGGATCTGGAGTAATGGGCAGGCCAAGAGTCCCCCTGGGAAAGTGTCCCAAACCCTAAGAAGGCAACAAGGCTTGTTTAGAAGCCAGATCAGAGAGCTGGATTTAAAAGGCCCAGAGAAGGGCTGAAGACCTTGGTGAGGGCTGACAGATGATACCTAGGGGGACATTATTTTTTGACTGTGTGACTTGGCGGGAGGGCAGAACCACTGAAAACCTACCAAACACAGCGGACAGCCAACAGAGGGTGCGGGGGGGTAGAAAAGGACTGAAACACCGCCCCCCTCCCCCCGCAGCTAGCAGGCACTCCCGGGGGGCATACCACTTCCCAGGGCCGGTAAGGCCTCAAAGGAAGATGGCGACTCCACTGCCCAGTAACATCACCCCGCCATCCCCTCTCTTCTTCGTTGCTTCTCCTCCCCTGAGATAACGGCCAAGCCAAGGGCCAGAAGGAAGCTGGAATGATTCTCATGTCATGTACTCCGCCTCCTCATGCGAGACGTTCCGTTGTGTTACAGCGGAATGTGACGCTGATTGCGCTAGGCGCTGGACACGCACGCGGTAAGAGAAAGACCCAGTGCTAAAGCGATTAAAATCTAAGATGATAAGGCCAACTCAGGGCAGGGGGAAAGGACATTTTCTCAGCTCCCTTGTACCGTGTGTGTGGGGTTTGCCCAGTGTCACACTGGCAGTCTGTGGCACAGCGTGGAGGCCCTGACAGGAGTCTCCATCTGGGACTATCTGGGTACTGGCCGGGGCAATGCGGGAGAGGCATTCACACAGCAAGAGGCTTTGCCAGTCAGCCGGCTGGCCCCCCACTGGCAGACAATGCTGTGTGATGCAGGGCGGTTTTGTTCTCTCCCCCCCTCCCACTCAATGGCCTGCTGTGAGCGGAGAGAGCCACGTTCCCCACCCCGACTCAACACCGTGGATTTACAGCTCCGTCCATCTCCAGGGATGGAAATGCAGCCATCCATGTCCTGGGCCAGCTTGCTCTCCAATCCCACTGGAATGACAACAGTGTTGGCACCCGACCAGGCAACAACCCAAGAGGCATGGAAGAACACAAGAGACTCCGTCCCCGGGAACTCAAGGGATCCGTCGGCTAAATTGATTCCCACGCTCCGAATGTGAGAACGTTTCGTGGAATCAAGGCCAGGAGAAGTGTGCCGTCTGGTTAATGGGTTATCTGCCTTGGGCCTTTCTAAATGGGAAAGGCTTGAGGGAAGTGGGCAGCCCTTACATTTGGCTCCTAAATAAAACCAGAGCGAGAGGGCGAATGCCCAGAGACCATCTTTACCAGATCCTGAAAATCTTTATCTTGTGAGAACTATTCGGGGTCAAGTTAAGCATGGCAATTCTCAGGTGTTTTTAGTGCCTCGTGTGTCGCCGGCATATGCTGTTGTGTTTCCATAGAATTGTAGAATCACAGAACACTAGAACTGGAAGGGACCTCGAGATGCCATCAAGTCCAGTCTTCTGCCCGCCGGAAGGGTACGTCCACGTGGCCGTTGAGCGGGTGCTTCCCAGCCCAGATTGGCAGACATGGGCAGGTTTATACTCCGGCGGCTAGCTAAAACCTCTGACCAGGCTCCCGTTGCCACCCGGCTATTTTTAGCTTGCGAAGAGCTAGCATGTATCTGTCTACTAATCTGGGAAGCATGCGTAGCCATGTGGCTAAAATGTAGGTTTATGCTAAGTAACGTACCTCAGCATACCCTGCCAACTACCCTTTCTGATCTGGAGAAAGGGGGAAACAGTGAGGTGGCAAAGTTTGCAGACGACACTAAACTGCTCAAGGTAGTTAAGACCAAAGCAGACTGTGAAGAACTTCAAAAAGATCTCACAAAACTAAGTGATTGGCCAACAAAATGGCAAATAAAATTTAATGTGGATAAATGTAAAGTAATGCACACTGGAAAAAATAACCCCAACTATATATATAGTATGATGGGGGCTAATTTAGCTACAACTAATCAGGAAAGAGATCTTGGAGTCATCGTGGATAGTTCTCTGAAGACGTCCATGCAGTGTGCGGTGACAGTCAAAAAAGCAAACAGGATGTTAGGAATTATTAAAAAAGGGATAGAGAATAAGACGGAGAATATCTTATTGCCCTTATATAAATCCATGGTACGCCCACATCTTGAATTCTGCATACAGATGTGGTCTCCTCATCTCAAAAAAGATATTTTGGCCTTAGAAAAGGTTCAGAGAAGGGCAATTAAAATGATGAGGGGTTTGGAACGGGTCCCATATCAGGAGAGATTAAAGAGACTAGGACTTTTCAGCTTGGAAAAGAGGAGACTAAGGGGGGATATGATAGAGGTCTATAAAATCATGAGTGGTGTGGAGAAAGTGAATAAGGAAAAGTTATTTACTTGTTCCCATAATATAAGAACTAGGGGCCACCAAATGAAACTAATGGGCAGCAGGTTTAAAACAAATAAAAGGAAGTTCTTCTTCACACAGCGCATAGTCAATCTGAGGAACTCCTTGCCTGAGGAGGTTGTGAAGGCTAGGACTATAAGAGGGTTTAAAAGAGAACTAGATAAATTCATGGAGGTTAAGTCTATTAATGGCTATTAGCCAGTATGGGTAAGGAATGGTGTCCCTAGTCTTTGTTTGTCAGAGGACGGAGATGGATGGCAGGAGACAGATCGCTTGATCATTACCTGTTCAATTCACTCCCTCTGGGACACCTGGCATTGGTCACTGTCGGTAGATAGGACACTGGGCTGGATGGACCTTTGGTCTGACCCAGTCTGGCCATTCTTATATTCTGAAAGCAGAAAGGACTTGACTTTACCATTGGTAACGGTGCACCAGCCGGAACATTGTGTCTACAGCTGATCCGAAGGCAGGAATAGATTCCTATAATTTTGTTGAATAGTACTAGAGAGGTAGCCGTGTTAGTCTGATCTTGCTAAAACAAAAGGAAAAACTACATAGCACTTTAAAGACTAACAAGATGGTGTAATAGGTGACGAGGTTTTGTGGACCAGACCCACTTCCTCTTGTTAGTCTTTAAAGTGCTACATAGTTTTTCCTTTTGCTATCATTTTGTTGTGTTAAAATTAGCAGTGTGAAATGAGGAAAAGGGTGTGATGATTGTGGTTTTTCTCCGTAATAAAGGTTGCTTCTCTGTACCAAAGAAATCAACACTGTTTTGTGTGAATGAGGAACATGTGTGTTAAGAGATAAGTGTGAAAGTCACCGGACCAGATGGAGGAACCAGGGAGAGACGTAAAGGTGCCGGACTTTGCTGTATCTCCCCATCGAGATGTAAGCAGTGGGCAGGCAGACGGCTCTGAAAGAAGGCAAGCATCCATCCATGGGGAGAAGATACTGGTGATCAAAACTGGCTTAGCACGGCAGAACAAAGGAGAGAAGGAGCAAGAGAAACAACCGGAGATAACAAACATCCATCAGAAAAACAGCCTGATGATGCAAAACTTTCTGACCCCAATGAAGGAAAACGTCTATAAAAAGGGACTGATGGCTATAATTTTTGGCGACGTCCTGCCAAGACTGGAGCATCGATCCAGACCGATAGGCCCCTGCTCCTCCATCCATGATCAGTCTGGTTAGCCACGGACCGTGGACTGGTAAATAGAACATCCACTGGTGAGACAGTGTGTATGTGTCTGCCTGTCTATGGAAGCAGATGCTAACGGCTTTGTTATTGTATTCTCCATCCACGTGGCTTCTTGCCTTTTCCCCCTGGAAAGATCCCGTGTGCTTCTTATAAGTCTAACACATGCCCACGGCTGCTCTGTGGACAAGGGGTGATGGTCAAAGTGGGCAAAGGCAGGGGAAAACTGAAGCAATACACCTGGGCCAGCCAGCAGAGGGCGGCGTCCAAGCCTCGTCACAGTGCTCTCTCCGCTACTCAGTCATGCTGCACAAGAAGTCGTGGAAGCTTCAGAAAACGTGTTTTTTTTTTTTTTATAAACCGGGCTGAACGGAACTTGCGGAAGTCTACCAGAAGGAGCTCCCCGCCTTGGCAGGCGTACAGATCGGAGCACAAAGCGGGCCATTTTCCACGACTAACCTCCACGTTTGTCGGAATGTTTACACTCCACCACAAGCATCGGGGGCAATTAAGAAAATGCTCTGCTGAACTGTGGGCTATCATTATTGGTCTGGCCTTTGGACCGGCGCCACGTCATAATAACATCAGAGCTGGAGGGGCTGCACAGAACAGGGACACTGAGAGAAGTAAGGGAACGTACAATGAGCCTATAAATAACCCTCACCCTTCTACTCTGGGGCATGCAAACTTTTCAGAAGTGCTCACTGCTTTTTAGGGAGACAGTTGCTCAGGGCCTGACTTCAGGCTCCTCGGGCTGATTTCTCGATTCCCGGGGCCCCGCCAAATTGATTTTTAAAGGCACTAAGCAGCGGTCGCTCTCATGAATATCCACCGGAATTGTCAGTGCTCTGCCCCTGAGAAAATGATTATTACCGGTATGCCACATGGCAACCGTAAGCAAGATCAGGGCCCCATTATGCCAGGGGCTGTACGTACATGCAGAAAGAGACAGTTCTTGCCCCAGAGAGCTGACCGACTGATTAGGTGAGATGGAGAAAGATGGGGAGGGGAAATAGGGGGGAACTGAACACCCTGAGGTCACATGGCAGGTGAGTGGTGTGAACCCTACCTTAGCTAGGGAGGTGGTGGAATCTCCATCCCTAGAGGTGCTTAAGTCTCGGCTTGACCAAGGCCTGGTTGGGTTGATTGAGTTGGGGTTGGTCCTGCCTTGGCCAGGGGGATGGACTTGATGACTCCTGAGGTCTCTTCCAGCTCTATGGTGATTCTATGATAACCCATGCTCTGGGATAACACTGCCTGAGGTCAGCTTACCTCAGACCCAATATCTCTGAGGCTTGGCGACCTAAGAGTGAGGTCACAGAATCAAAGATCATATGAATGTACAGCTTGGACCTCCCTGGTCCAGTACCCGCACGACCTGACTGGTCCCGGATGAGGGATTTTTCCAGCCCAGGGAAGCTCATTTCTGGTCCCCCTGCTACTGGCCCTCCAAGCTCTGGCCTGGCCGACGGCCCCACTGCCCTGCTGTCCCCACTGGACTCACTGGGCTCCTGGCCTCACTGGCAGCTGGCAGCCCACTGCTCTGCCGGCCCTCAGAACTCCAAGCCACCAGTATTCCACCAGGACTCTCTGGTCCTGGACCATCTGTGGTCCTGCCACACCATGGATGTTGCCAGACCAGAGAGTCCCGGTTTAGAGAGGTTCAACCTGCAGATGTAACCAAATATTCAGAGCAAAAGAGGATGCTAATAAGCAACACCACTCCAACACGGACTCTGGACCCATCCCTCAAACATTATTTAAAAGAAACGACCTCTCTCCTGCTACTTTCTATGGCCATGTGTGTGAGATCTGAGATTTTTTTCAGGCATGGTTTTCTGAGCAGCCAATGGAAACCTTTATGATCAAGGGGGACCTTTCACCATGTGTGCTGCTTTCAGAGCAAAATTCCACCTGGTCACAAATCCAAACTTTGCCTCGTGGGAGTGAGCTAATCTCTCTTCTGTCCTTTGATCTCATAGAATCATAGAACACTAGAACTGGAAGGGACCTCGTGAGGCCACCAAGTCCAGTCCCCTGCCCTCATGGCAGGACCAAGCACCATCTAGACCATCCCTCATCAATGTCTGTCTAACCTGCTCTTAAATATCTCCAGAGATGGAGATTCCACAACCTCCCTGGGCAACTTATTCCAGTGTTTAACCACCCTGACAGGTAGGAAGTTTTTCCTAATGTCCAACCTAAACCTCCCTTGCTGCAGTTTAAGCCCATTGCTTCTTGTCCTGTCCTCAGAGGCCAAAGAGAACAATTTTTCTCCCTCCTCCTTGTGACACCCTTTTAGATACTTTAAAACTGCTCTCATGTCCCCTCTCAGTCTTCTCTTTTCCAAACTAAACAAGCCCAATTATTTCAGCCTTCCCTCACAGGTCCCTCATAGTAGCTTAACGATTTTAAGTATTTTCCGGAGGATCCATTACTGCACTACCTAGCAACCATGAGTTTCCCTTGCCCAGTGTCTCTGTTCCAACCTGAAGACCATGCCTCCCCATGTTAGCTGGTATTATTCTTCCTATTAACTGGAATATCAGTGAAACCATCTAATGAGGACAGGGGCCCGGACTCGATGACCTCTCCAGGTTGCTTCCGATGCCAGTACTCTCTGATTCGAAAAGAAAGCCTGGGGGCTGTGAGTCGCTCCTTTCACTCGGCCATCCTCTCTCAGCGGCCTTACTGCCCCTTATGCAGGGCATGCTTCAATCACGTTGCCATAGTCTAGGTGTGTCTAGACTACAGGGTTTTGTCAACAAAAGTTGGCTTTTGTTGACAAAACTATACCTGCATCTACACTACCGCCGCGTTCTGTCGACAGTAAGTCGACAGAACGCGGCAGTTTTGTCGACAGCGGTAAACCTCATTCTATGAGGAATAACACCTTTTTCGCACATACTCTTTCGGAAAAAGGCTCTATTGCATGCAAACTGTGCTTTTTCGAAAGAGAGCATCTAGACTCTCTTTCGAAAAAGCGGCTTGCTTTGTCTACAATACTGATCGTAGTCTAGACACTCTTTTTCGACAGAGGCTTTGTCGACAGTATCTGTCGACAAAGCCTCTGTCGAAAAAGGCGTGCAGTCTAGATGTAGCCTCCCCCTCCCTCATTTAATTTCAGAGCCTTTCATAACTTGCACCTTTACCATGAGCCCCATGGGAGACTGGGTAAGGCCCAGAACTTGGCCTTGGGTGCTGTTAACTGCACCTTATCACCTCCTGGTTTTATTACCACCCTCCCCACAAATAGTCCCAACTCTACACTGATTTAAGAAAATATACCACTGATCCTCCTCTTTTTCTTATGTTTGTCTTCTCCATCCAGTTACTTTAGATCCTAAAGCCATAGGGTGTGTCTAGACTACAGGGTTTTGTTGACAAAAGTGGACTTTTGTAGACAAAACTATACCTGTGTCTACACTGCCGCTGAGTTCTGTCAACATAACGTGAGCAGTTTTGTCGATGGCGGTAAACCTCATTCTATGAGGAATAACGCCTTCGGTCGACAGAGTTCTGTCGACAGAAGGCGTTATTGCATCTACACTGTCCTTTGCGTCTACACTGTCATGTTGGCAAAGCGGCTTGCTTCGTCGACAGAACTGGATGTAGTCTAGACGCCCTTTGTTGACAGAAGCTTTGTCGACAGTATCTGTCAACAAAACTTCTGTCAACAAAAGCCCGTAGTCTAGACTTACCCATAGAGTCTACATTAGCGGGAAGATCCACGTTGCTGTGGTTGATCTTCCGGGGTTCGATTTAGCAGGTCTAGTGAAGACCCGCTAAATTGAACTCAGAGAGTGCCCCTGTTGGCGCCGGTACTCCTGCTCCTCGTGAGGAGTAAGGGAAGCTGACAGGAGTGTTTGATCCCACTGACCTCCCAGTATGTGGACAGTGATTTTAAATACGTCGACTCCAGCTGCCCAACTAAGGTAGCTGGAGTTGTGTATCTTAGGCCGACCTTCCTCTCCAGTGTAGACCAGGCCAGGGAGAGCAGGGACTAACATTTCTTGTATTTTTTTTTTCCAAACCCAGAATGAAACCCTAACTCTGGCTGGGATCCCGGGATCTTATCACCCCAATGTGATAAGTGATCCCACTGGTGGTGGATACGCATATGTTCTGGGCCACAGGCAGGTTCCTCATGGCTTTTAACAGCCGTGAAACATAGTAGATCAGATCTTCAGCCTGTGTCAATCAATCTAGCACCCCTGAAGTCAACAGAGCACGGCTGATTTACACAGGCTGAACATCTGGGCTTCGGCACGCTATAAGAACCGGGCCAGGGCTAAGCCTGGAACTCTACTGTGGTTTACAACCCAATCAGTTCTTCAAAAGCACCCCAGAGGCAGGAACAACGATGCACAAACAGTAGGGGTCGTCAGCCCAGCAAGCAACACCATGGTGACACGCACACCAACATACAATCTTCGCAGAAAGCTCCCTGAACGAATGGCTGAAATTGTCTCCCGTTCAGGGCCACCTGCCTGCCATCTATCACTGGCTTTCCTTTCGTATTTATAGAAAACAAAAACTTCGGGTTCCTCTTGTGATTTATGCCCTGAGCACGCCAAGCCCATCAATTGCTGAAATCCCCTGCCTGTCTGGGGCCTGCCTTCTGCAAGAGAGGTGATCCCCATGGTAATCTGGATTCAACAGACCGGGCCTGTTTCCATGAGCATTTCAGCACTGAGCCCCTGGGATCTGAATTTCAAGGTAATGTGCTGATTACCCACCCTGACCCCCGGATCGCAAAGTTCCCATTTGGGCTGCTCCCGAAGAAGGTGACAACAGGGCTTCTTTGAGAGGTTCACCTCATGGGTCCTCACTGCAGGGCGTTGTGACTAATCCATAAAAGGGCATCGCAGGCTAGAATCTGGCTCGTGCAACGTCAGTTGTTAGCACGTTCCTCTGCCAGAGAGACTCGTCTTTTAGCCAGGGGTGGGAAGAAAATGATCTAGAGACGTGATTATTCCCCTTTATTCGGCTCTGGTGAGGCCAGATCTGGAGTATTGCGTCCAGTTCTGGGCCCCACATTACAGAAAGGATGTGGACGCATTGGAGAGGGTCCAGCAGAGGGCAACCAAAATGATTAGGGGGCTGGAGCACATGACCTACGAGGAGAGGCTGAGGGATTTGGGCTTGTTCAGTCTGCAGAAGAGAAGAGCGAGGGGGGATTTGAGAGCAGCCTTCAACTTCCTGAAGGGAGGTTCCAAAGAAGGTGGAGAGAGGCCGTTCTCAGCAGTGGCAGATGACAGAACAAGGAGCAATGATCTCAAGTTGCAGTGGGGGAGGTCTAGGATATTAGGAAAAACTATTTCCCTAGGCAGGAGGGTGAAGCACTGGGATGGGTTCCCTAGGGAGGGGGTGGAATCTCCATCCCTAGAGGTTTTTAAGTCGCAGCTTGACAAAGCCCTGGCTGGGATGATTGAGTTGGGATTGGTCCTGGGTCATGAAGGGGGCTGGACTTCATGACTTCCTGAGCTCTCTTCTAGCTCTATGGTTCTATGAAAGTGAGCAGAGGAATGACGCAGAATGTAGCCGTCCTTCATCAAAACCTGATTACCAAGGCAACGCAGTTAAACTGGAACACGCCTGCAAATTCACCACTACCAGCTTAGGACCGAACACCCTGCAAAGGGAATTTCCACCACATGCCGTGGAGGAACCACTTCCACCCTGACTTGAGGAGCGTCATTTACACAAGCAACGTCTTCCTTATATAGACCCCTGCTGCTGTAACTTCCACTCCTATTCCCCTGATGAAGAGGGTTTCACTCACGAAAGCTTACGCCCTAAGAAAAACATAAGAGCAGGTTAGACAGATATCTGTCAGGGATGGTCTTGGTGCTTGGTCCTGCCAGGAGGGCAGGGGACTGGACTTGACCTGTTGAGGTCCCTTCCAGTTCTAGTGTTCTATGATTCTGAGTCTCACAAAAGCTCCATCTAGCCCAGGGTGCCGACAGTGGTTAATACCAGGTGCCCCAGAGGGAGGGAACAGAACAGGGAATCCTCACATGATCCCTCCCCTGTCTCCCATTTCCAGACTCTTTTTTGAACCCTGTTAAAGTCCTGGTCTTCACAACGTCCTCTGGCAAGGAGTTCTGCAGGTTGACTGTTGGACCAATAAATCTCTTGGTCTCTCTCTCTCTCTCTCTCTCTCTCTCTCTCATATATCTGAGTTCTCCCCGATATTTTTAAAAATAAAGGAGTTGTGCTAACCCTTCCCATTCTTCTTCCCACGACTGCCATGGGGACAGGCCGGGGAGGCTGCTGGCTGGTTGTTCGGGGTACTTGGGTGGTTGTGAACATGCAGATTTTCTCTGGGGAGAAGAATCTCATCTCAGCCAAACCTGGCTCAGTGAGCCGAGAATGAAAGGGGCCGTGCTGAGGGAGGCGAGGGTGTGGATCGGAGGGTGGTGGGGGTCCCTGGGGCAGGAGGCGGGAACAAAGCACTAGAAGTGGAACTTAGAGGGTACGTCTACACTGCAGAGTTCTTTCGGAAAAAAAATCGAGAGAACAGAGGTGTTTTTCTGACATTGGTAAACCTCTTTCTACGAGGAAGAAGCCTTTTTCCGAAAGAGCTCTTTTGGAAAAAGGCGTGTGTGGATGGGGAAGAGGCAGTTCTTTTGAAAGAAGAGGAAAGAGGAAAAAGCACAGGTGCCCTGGTGGCCTGGTGCAAGAGCCGCTCTTCCCGAAAAAATGAGGAAGAATGGCTCTTGTGCAAGAGGGGGTTTTTGCGCAAAAAGGAGCCGTCTAAACTGCCCTTTTTTGCGCAAAAGCCTCTTGCGCAAAAACAGCTGCTAATTAATTATGCAAATGAAGCACGGAGACATTCCATGATGAGCTTTATTTGCATAAGCTTTTCCACAAGAAGGCTACAGTGTAGACGTAGCCATAGACTCATAGAGCACTAGAACTGGAAGGGACCTCAAGACGTCATTGAGCCCAGTCCCCTGCCCTCATGGCAGGACCAAGTGCCATCTAGACCATCCCTGACAGGTGTCTGTCTAACCTGCTCTGAAATATCTCCAGTGATGGAGATTCCACAACCTCCCTGGGCAATTTATTCCAGTGTTTAACCACCCTGACAGGCAGGAAGTTTTTCCTAATGTCCAACCTCAACCTCTCTTGCTGCAGTTTAAGCCCATTGCTTCTTGTCCTGTCCTCAGAGGCCAAGGAGAACAATTTTTCTCCCTCCTCCTAGTAACACCCTTTTAGGTACCTGAAAACTGCTCTCATGTCCCCTCTCAGTCTGCTCTTTTCTAAACTAAACAAGCCCAATTCTTTCAGCCTTCCCTCCTAGCTCATGTTTTTCTAGGCCTTTAATCAGTTTTGTTGCTCTTCCCTGGACCTTCCTTAATTTCTCATCTTTCTTGAAATGTGGTGCCCAGAACTGGACACAAGACTCCAGTTGAGGCCTAATCAGCACAGAGTAGAGCAGAAGAATGACTCCTCATGTCTTGCTCACAACACGCCTGTTCATGCAGCCCAAAATCACGTTTGTTTTTTTTGCAACAGCGTCACACTGTTGACTCCTGTTTAGCTTGTGGTTCACTCTGACCCCAGATCCCTTTCTGCAGGACTCCTTCCTGGACAGTCGCTTCCCATTGTGTGCGTGTGACACAGATTGTTCCTCCCTAAGTGGAGCACTTTGCATTTGTCCTTATTAAACTTCATCGGCTGCGTCTAGACTGGCATGATTTTCCGCAAATACTTTTAACGGAAAAGTTTTTCCGTTAAAAGCATTTGTGGAAAAGAGCATCTAGATTGGCACGGATGCTTTTGCGCAAAAGCACTTTTTGCAGAAAAACGTCCGTGCCACTCTAGACGCGGTTTTGCGCAAGAAAGCCCCGATCGCCATTTTCGCCATCGGGGCTTTTTTGCGCAAAACAGTCCTCCCCGTCTACACTGGCCCTCTTGCGCAAATACATTTCCGCAAGAGGGCTTTTGCCCGAACGGGAGCATCATAGTATTTGTGCAAGAACACTGATGATCATACATTAGATCGTCAGTGCTCTTGCGCAAATTCAAGCGGCCAGTCGAGACAGCTGGCAAGTTTTTCTGCAAAAGCGGCTGATTTTGCGCAAATGCTTTTAACGGCAAAGTTTTTCCGTTAAAAGTATTTGCGCAAGAGAGCATCTAGATTGGGACGGACACTTTTGCGCAAAAGCACTTTTTGTGCAAAAGCGTCCGTGCCAATCTAGACGCGGTTTTGCGCAAGAAAGCCCCGATCGCCATTTTCGCGATCGGGGCTTTTTTGCGCAAAACAAATCTGAGCTGTCTACACTGGCCCTTTTGCGCAAAAGCTTTTGCGCAAAAGGACTTTTGCCCGAACGGGAGCGTCAAAGTATTTGCGCAAGAAGCACTGATTTCTTACATTAGAACATCAGTGTTCTCGCGCAAATTCAAGCGGCCAGTGTAGACAGCTGGCCAGTTTTTGCGCAAAAGCAGCTGTTTTTGAGCAAAATCATGCCAGTCTAGACGCAGCTGACTGTTTACCTCCGACCCTTTCTCCGGTGTGTCCAGATCAAACGGGCGCAATGGTCCGAAGAAGCTGTAGAGGGTGCTGTCGCACTGCCTGAAAATAAAAGGGCTTGCATATCTGCTGTCTCATCTCTTCCCTCCCCTCCCCCCCAATGCCCTTCCCCCAGGCCAGCTTTAAATAAAAGCAAACAAGTGAGTCTGTTTCTCTGTGAACTTGGGGTTGGAACGGAGACATAAACGGTACAGAGACGCTGGGAGACACCCCCGCACTGTGCTGCAGCGGGCTCGGATTTACGACTGAGCCACACCGGCTGGTGGTTCCCCGGAGCCTCTCCGGGTGGTTAGGAGGCTGATTATCGCAATTATTAGTCGCTGCAAAAAATGTGGCCGGCAACAGCTACACGGGAGATGGTCGCCACACTGCTGGGTCTCGGGGGCAGATCCATGCGGAGCAGAGAGGGTCCCTGTGGCTAAGGTCCGAGGCCAGAAGCCCCCGAGGGCTGATCCGACATTGTCCCTTGGCAGCTTTCTGCCCGTCCAGCACGCATGGGGAGCAGGCCCTACTTAGGGAATCCCCAAACAGAGCAAAGCTGCAGCACGACTCTCATATCCCCCCTCCCCAGAGCAGCGCATAGAGAATGGGAGGCGAGAACGGTTGGACATCAGGAAAAACTTCCCACCTGGCAGGGGGGTGAAACACTGGAATAAATTGCCCAGGGAGGTTGTGGAATCTCCATCGCTGGAGATATTGAAGAGCAGGTTGGACAGACACCTGTCAGGGGTGGTCTAGACAGTGCTGGGTCCTGCCGTGAGGGCCGGGGACTGGACTTGATGACCTCTGGAGGTCCCTTCCAGTTCTAGCGTTCTGTGACTCTATGTGAGGGGGTATGGCCTGCCTCAGTGTGCTATGCTCCGCCCTGTTCTGGGCTGATGGCCCGTGGAAGTCACAGCAGCCCGGAGGTTGCTCCGTTTTGTGCCAGTGGCACGGGTGTAACCTCGCCTCTTGGCTCTCCCAGTCCCGTGGTGCACGCTGGCGCGGATCAACGCAGAAGGGGGTTTCGATCCCTCGCTCTGCTGCAGTGTCCTGTTGTGAGGGTGGGGATGACAGTTCTGTGCCTCAGTTCCCTCGGCGTCACGGGGGAGACAATGACGTTTCCTACCCTATGTACTCAAACACTATCCCACTTGTGCGTAAGCCGACGCCTCCCCCCAAGTTACAGAGAAAAGTTGTGAAAGAGTCAACGACCCATTTATAAACCGACTCTATGTGGGCGGTGTACAAACCTCCGGTCCCAGCTCGTCTGCGTCAGCTGCCGGCGCGTTGGGGCGTTTTGTTTGTCTGGAGCATCCGCAGGCTTCCAGAGTCTGTGAGTCACTGTTTCTGGCCCGCAGACATGGTGGGAAGCAGCAGCCAGCATGTCCCTCAGCCCGCGCTGCTTCCGGCGGCTCCCATTGGCTGCTGTTCACCGTTCCCAGCCAATGGGAGCAGTGGGAAGTAGCGTGGGCTAAGGGAGGTGCTGGCTGCAGGCATCGGGTCTCTCTGCTCCCATTGGCTGCTGTTCACCGTTTCCAGCCAATGGGAGCAGTGGGAAGTAGCGTGGGCTAAGGGAGGTGCTGGCTGCAGGCACCGAGTCTCTCTGCTCCCATTGGCTGCTGTTCACCGTTCCCAGCCAATGGGAGCAGTGGGAAGTAGCGTGGGCTAAGGGAGGTGCTGGCTGCAGGCACCGAGTCTCTCTGCTCCCATTGGCTGCTGTTCACCGTTCCCAGCCAATGGGAGCAGTGGGAAGTAGCGTGGGCTAAGGGAGGTGCTGGCTGCAGGCACCGAGTCTCTCTGCTCCCATTGGCTGCTGTTCACTGTTCCTAGCCAATGGGAGCTGAGGGAAGCAGCACGGGCTAAGGGAGGTGCTGGCTGCCACTTCCCGCTGCTCCCGGAACGGCGACCGGTAGCTGAGGGGCTCCGTGCCTGCGGTCACTCCAGGCACATAAAACATCCCGAAGCACCAGTGGTTTGCTCTGCTGGGCTGGGAACTGAAGTTTGCCAACTGCCCCCCGCGTGGGAAAAAATGTGAAGCACAGTGACCTGATCATAAGCCGACCCCCCTCTTTACAGCTTGATGTTTTTACCCCCCTCCCCCAAAAATATTCGGCTTATGATCAAGTATATACGGTACCTCTCAGGGAGTCGTGCTCATTAACCCTCTTAGAGCTCCTCTGTGAGAACAGGTCAAAGCAACGAGGCATGCATTTTTAACAGGGAGGGCAGTTAACCATGGAACAATTTCCCAGCATTGGCCGAGGATTCCCCATCACCGGCCATTTTAAAATCAAGATGGGATGCTTTGCTTAAAGAGCTCCCAGTCGACTAGAAATTAATTCAGGGATGTTTTCTGGCCGGTGTTACAGAGGGGATCAGACTAAATACTCACAGTGGTCCCTTCTGGACCAAGCATCTCTTAAGAGCAAAACATCCTATGGAAGCTTGCATTCGTATCACAGAGCCATGCGCTGCTTCGCTGCAGCTGTTTCCAATGCGTCCTCTCTAACGATAACTGTGTCACAAGCCCCAGAGGAAATGCAGCGAAATGAAAAGGAAGTATGTTTTAAAAAAAGAGGGCTGAAAAGAAATAGTTTATATGCAGTAATGTTATTAACCTGTGTAACTCCCTGGTGTAGGATACTAGCAAAGCAAATCTCTTGGTGAAGTTCACACCTGAAATGTTACACTTAAAGGAACTGAAGTCACAGCGGCAGTACCTGGGACAACCTGCTGTCATACCTCACATTTCAGGGCCTATGCTGATCCGTGATTTGGAGAGGATTTCCCACTCAATACTACGGGAAGGCACACTAAAAATTATCAGTTGTATGGCATTGGTACCAGACGTCTCAAACTGGAGTATTATGTCTAGTTCTGGGTGTCACTTTTCAAGAAAGATGTGGAGAAATTGGAGAAGGTCCAGAGAAGAGCAACAAGAATGATGAAAGGTCTAGAGAACATGAGCTATGAGGGAAGACTGAAAGAATTGGGCTTGTTTAGTTTGAAAGGAGAAGACTGAGAGGGGACATAAGAACATAAGAACGGCCAGACTGGGTCAGACCTAAGCTCCATCTAGCCCAGTATCCTGTCTGCCAACAGTGGCCAATGCCAGATTCCCCAGAGGGAGGGAACACAACAGGGAATCCTCATGTGATCCCTTTCCTGTCACCCATGATAGCGGCTTTCAAGTATCTAAAAGGGTGTCACAAGGACAAAAATTGTTCCCCTTGGCCTCTGAGGATAGGACAAGAAGCAATGGGCTTAAACTGCAGCAAGGGAGGTTTAGGTTGGACATTAGGGAAAACTTCCTACCTGTCAGGGTGGTTACACACTGGAATAAATTGCCTAGGGGGGTTGTGGAAACTCCATCACTGGAGATATTTAAGAACAGGGGGGATATACTTCCATCAGGGACGGTCTAGAGATGATGCTTGGTCCTGCTGTGAGGGCAGGGGACTGGACTCGATGCCCTTTCAAGGTCCCTTCCAGTTCTAGTGTCTTATGATTTCATGATTCTCACCTCTACAATGATTTGGATCAGGTGTTTTACAAACATCAGCTAATTAAGCCATACCCCCTGCCCATAAGGATATTAAATTCAGTAGGGCTCACTGCACCAACCACTGAATTGCAGGTACCTTTTGGGGAGAAGCACGGTAGAGGTGGAAAGGAGCAGGTTTTCAAGGCGCTGGGTGTTCAGAGGGACTTAAGGATTCCCACAGCATTCCTCAGGACAACACTTCCCAACAGTTTGGAGCGAAGATGGACTGAGATGAAGCATGGTGAGTTTTCTATGCCCCCGCTTCTCCCTGCTTTGGATCAAAACAGAGAGGAAACCCGTGAGTTAAAAGTAGCCTTCTCTATCTTCTGATGCCAGCCCAATTAAGCAAAGGGGGTGAGAAAGAGACCCATCGACGGTGAGAATGTCAGGAGACAGAACTGAATTACTGGAGGCAGGTTTCCGCCAGGAAGACGGAAATTTACAACCTTACCTAGGGGAAAAAAATTCGGAATGGCCACAAGTCATGAGGACCATGCGTGTCATCCACATGATGGCACAGTGAGTGTTTCAGCACACTCTAGCACTGTGCCGCGGCTGTGCTTCCGAATGGAATTGCGGGAAACAGCACCGAATACTGATCTATCTCCTCAAAGCAATAATCCAGCCCACGGCCCCTCTGCCTTCCAAGATCTAACAGGCTCATTGTATTTTAAGTGCATGCAAGGTGCATTACACCTTGTTCTGTAACACCATAGAAAGAACGTGATTGGCTAGATGGTTAGCCCGTGTTCTTTTATACCCTCCTCTTGACGTACCGCACAAGACAGAGCAATAAACGTAACGTTTGACAAGATGAGATGCAGCTGCGAATTTCATTTAACCTTTTATGCCTTTTTCTCCCTTTCACTCTGCAGAAGGCATCATGCGGGGGTCAGAGTGGACCACAAGTTAAAAACGAGTCAACCGTGTGACACTGTGGCAAAAAAAGCCAACATGATTCTGGGAGGCATTGACAGGCGTGTTGTGAGCAAGACACAGAAGTCATCCTTCCGCTCTGCTCTGCGCTGGTTAGGCCTCCGTTGGAGGATTGTGTCCAGTTCTGGGCACCGCATTTCAGGAAAGATGTGGAGAAATTGGAGAGGGTCCAGAGAAGAGCAACAAGAATGATGAAAGGTCTGGAGAACATGAGCTGGGAGGGAAGGCTGAAGGAACTGGGCTTGTTTAGTGTGGAAAGAGCAGACTGAGAGGGGACATGGGAGCAGCTTTCAAGTACCTAAAGGGCTCTTACAAGGAGGATGCAGGTGAACTGCTTCTCCTTAACCCCTGGGGTAGAACAAGAAGCTATAGCCGGGGTGGGCAAAATGCTGCCAAATTATCAAATCCGGCCACTGGCACCGGCCAGTGGGAGCTGCCTGAGCCTTGCTTGGTCCCTCCTCCCAATCCTCGGCTCCCTCTCCTGCACCTTGCCCCACTTCACAAGCCCCTCACAGATCCTTCACCCCTCCTACACCTTTCCTCCAGATCAGAATCCTCTCCTGCACCCGTATCCCCTCCCAGACCCTGCATCCCAATCCTCTGCCCCAGGTGACAACTCCCTCCTTCACCCAAACTCCCACTCCGACCCCACAGTTCCTCCTGCACCCCAATCCTCCGCCCCGAACTCCTTTCTGCACCCAAGCTCCATCCCAGATCTTGCACCAACTCCATCAATACCATGGAAAAGTGCGGCCCTTGATCACTTTCCCCCCATCAAAAAATATCGCCCTTCCCTGAGCTATAGGCTTAAACTGCAGCAAGGGAGGTTTAGGTTGGACATGGGGAAAAACTTCCTATCTGTCAAGGTGGTGAAATACTGGAATAAATTGCCTGGGGGGGGTTGTGGAATCTCCATCCCTGGAGATATTTAAGAGCAGGTTGGATAGACATCTGTCAGGGATGAGCTAGATCAGGGCTGGGCAAGATGCAGCCCGGGGGCTGAATCCGGCCCCCCTAACACTTTGATCTGGCCCATGGGCTGCATCTGGCAAATTTCTGTTTCTATCCTGCTGCTCATGCCACCAAATTTCCAGCTGGTGGCTTTGATCTGGCCCACAGACTGCCTCTGGGAAAATTCTATTTCTATCCTGCTGCCCGTGCACCAAATTTCCAAGTGGGGGCTCAGGCAGAAGGACCCTATTTAAATGGCTCCCGGTGGCGGTGCTACTGGCAGGGGCTGGAGCTGCAAGCCCGTTCAATAGCCGTAGCAAACCTGGGCAACTGCGAGGCAATGCAGTAGCGGTGGGGCTGAGAGCTGTGTTTTCAATCCAAAGCCTCCGGCTCCAGACAACTCTGAGGGGAGGCTAGTCCCCAGCCATGTCCCTTCCGGGGGGTGGAGCCGGCCTGTGATCACATACCAAAATTCATTAAGCGGCCCCCTTGCGAAAATGATTGTGATTTGGATGGTGCTTGATCCTGCCCTGAGGGCAGGGGACTGGACCCGGGGACCACTCGAGGCTCCTTCCCGTTCTAGTGTTCCAGGATTTATGTTCTTTGGGTAGAGAACCAAGCAGTGCTCAGATGGGAGAAGTGGGTAAATGTGGGGGGGCCCCCTGCTTTTGTGAAAAGATCCACAGGATCTTTAAAATCCTCACGAGACCGTGGTTTATTCCCTAGAGCACTTCATCCGGGGAAGGAGAGCCCAGTTCACTTGCTGCAGAAGAATGAATGAGACAAGCACTTTATAGCCAGAGCTGTCATAGGTTTTTAAGGCCCGGCTTGACCAAGCCCCGGCTGGGATGATTGAGTTGGGGTTGGCCCTGCTTTGGGCAGGACCCAATGACTCCTGAGGTCTCTTCCAGCCCTGGGATCTATGATTCTCTCAGCTTAACCCTGAGTTTTAGGAATCCCAGGAGGGAAGAACTGCAGTTCCCTCGAAACACTGCTGCAAACCACGCAGAACCAACCTTGGGCACACGCTCCGCTAACCGGCCACCCATCGCGCTATAGGACCCTGCTCACAGTGGAGTCCCATTGACTTCAGTGGGGTGTTTGATCCAGGTTTGGCTCCAAAGGCAATACACCGCCGCTAGAGAACAGGATGCTAACCCCCTAGGCCGAGATCCAGATTTACACCAGCTAAGGCTGGTGTAAATCCACATCGACCTAGCGACGTCCATGGCTTCCACCCGATGAGGAGAGGGCATGGGACGATTCAAATCAAGCTGAGTAACAGCGCCCCCTGCTGGCGTAAGTGTTTGTGCCTGCCAGGACCGTGTTACTATAACTATTGGAGTCTCACAGCATCTTACATGCTTACCTCGTGTACAGTGTTAAGAGTCCAGGAGACTCAGTCACGGACTACAAGCTCCACTGTGAGAGATGCTGTACAGACAGAGGACAGAGAATTGGCTCCTGGCTCTCTAGCCAGTGTTTCCCAAATGGTGCTCCGCAGAACCTCGGGGCTCCGTGAAGTGAAAGTAAGGGTTCCGCGAGAACCCGATCACTCCCCGGCCCAGAGGCGGTCTTAGGGGCATGCGAGCTAGGCGGTTGCCTGGGGCCGCCATTTTCAAGGGACCGCTGGGGTCTTAGGGGTGGGCCAGCTTTTTTTTTTTTTTTTTTTGCTTGACAGTTTTTCCCCCTTTTTTTTTTGGTTGACCAGTTTCCCCCAGCAGCTTTTTTTTTTTTTTTAAAAGGGTTCCGTGGCCAAATAAAATTGGGAAACACTGCTCTAAGCAAAAGATCAGACACAACACAAGAGTAGCCATACTGGGCCAAACCAATGGTCCATTTCACCCCCACATCTGTCATCCAACAGTGTCCAATGCCAGGGGTGTCAGGGGAGAAGAATGAAAAGTACCAGACCAATGGGGCAGCATGAGGAAGCCAGGTTTGTATCTTGCCACGTTAAAGGGACGGGAGCTAGCAACATGAGATGATATTCCATATATTGTCATGGAAGCGGTAACCTAGGCACACCGGAAGATTGCTGGTTCTTACCCCTATTTATCACAGCTGATCAAAACTCAGACTGTCCACCCCACTGTCTATCCCCATCACACTGGGGGTGAAACATTGCAATAGCCACATTCTGCACAGAAAAGGAAATGGAGCAAAAATTGGGAATGTCGACATTTTTGGGTCCCTCATTGAACTGCATCTGCTTTGGCTGCCTCCGGGCGTCAAGGAAGAATTTGGTCCAGCCCGTAGAGGAAAACGCATGAGTCACCCCAACAACAATTGCCAGCAGCCCTTGTCTAAGGTCAAACGGATGCAAAAGACTTGACAAATCTGAAATGTTTCGAGTCAGGGTCAACTTGCCCTGACATGAAATATTATTTCATTCAGATTTTTCCCAATGGAAAATTGAAACATTTAGGCAAGACTGAAAGTTTCATAGAATCTCAGAATCATAGAGCCCTAGGGTTGAAAGAGATCTCAGGAGGTCATCGAGTCCAACCTCGTTCCCAAAGCAGCACCAACCCCAACTCAATCATTTTTGTTTCCCAAAAAACATTGACAGAAAATGTCTGATCGACTTTGATTGGCATTCAAAAGACATGCCCAGAAAAGGCATCCCCAGTTTTTTTACTGTGGACGTGCTCTGTTTGCTAGAGTTGAATCTCTATGAACAGGGACTCTCTGGTTCAGCAACATCCATTGTCCAGCAAGATGATGGATGTTCATGGACCAGGCAGCTCCAGCTGGTGGCAGCAGGAGTTGGCAGCCCTTCCAGGACTGGGAATCCAGCCTAGCCAGCAGACGTGGAGTTGGCTTCTGGGAGACAAGGTTGGGAGTTGGGGGGCTGGTAGCCAGCAGGGGAGCCTGGTGGCTGGGGAGCCCCCGGAGGCCAACAGCAGAGAGGCTGACGTTGACCTCCCATGGTCCGGCAAACTCCCTGGTTTGAGACTGAGGGTGCCGGACCAGGGAGGTTCAATCTGTATTACTTTTGGATTGGATTTTCAAAAGCACTCCATGCTGGCCCAGTCTGAGGTTTGCTGAAGTGAATGGCAAAACTCTTATTAATCACAACAGGAGCAGCGTTAGGTCAGTTTTGAGTGATTATGGAAATGTGATCCTTTTTTCTTTTGTCTGACTGTTCATTTCCTGACATGCATTGCCTGTTGTTCCTCATGTGCTGCTTTTGGGTTAGCAAAGTGGTCAAAAGCGTCTCCTGATTTACCCGACCTCTGGGCTCCATTATAAAATCTGCAGCTCGTGATGGTCCCGATTTGCAGAACAAGAAGTATTCGCAAAAGAAATTCACAAATAATTCCACATAGTGAATATTTTTTAGAGTTTCCCCGACAAGTTCCTGGATACTTTATTAACAGAAAGCAAGAGGGAGAATCCCCCTGAAAATATTTATGGAATAAACTATTTCTTGTGAATTACTCAGCTGGTGCTAATTTCTACTGTGCACCGTTAGCCTCTGAAATTGAGGGTTGCCTTCTGTGGCATTTGGTTGTCTCTGAAGACCTGTAGTTTTGAAGCCATTTTTCAACGTGGTTTTGGAACGCAATAACACTAACCTAAAGACATACCATGGTCAGTAGATTTACGGAATCACAGAGGTCAGAAATGCAACAAACCTATTAACCTGTTAGCTCACTTTCCCCTTCCATTTGAATTTGGTTGTTAGAATATTCCCTACTTATTTGTTTAGTCTAGTTCTGAGTGTTTAAAGGAATGGAGCTTCTATTACTTCCCTTGGCAGATTTTTCTACAGCTTGGTAGATCTCACCGGTAGGATGTTTCCCTTGGCTCTTTCCCCAGCCTGCCTGCGGAGCTATCCTTCGGCTAATTCTCTCTTTAAAGAGGAGGGGTCCCAAAACGTTCATTTTACAAAAATTCTATTCCAGTGTCCTGCGTGCTGAAAACAATGGAGACAGAACACAGGACAAAGGAATGCGCTAACAGACATGTGACAACACTGAATCCTACCCAGCGGATTGTTGGCCTACTAACCTTGACATTACGCATGTTCTCCTAGAAATTCCAGCGGGACTCATTCGTATCCGTCAGCGAATCTCTACCGGTTTCTACTGCTCTCTGCTGGTTTCGTTTGGAAAACTGGTCCTTCCAGGAACCAGAACCCCAGCAGATCCATTCTTCTATTTCAAAACCTAATTCCCAGTTGGAGCCAGCTGCGCATGTTGAACTGGAATTTGTTACTGCTTATTTTACATCTAAATAGACCTACACATGGAGAACTCGTCTATCTAGCTGGGAAATCAGATCTTCAGTTCACAAAGAAAAATACAAAAATAGTCCTTGACATTACCAAAACATCTCGTTTTCCCCCAAACACCCTTCTAATAGAGAAACAGAATGTCCATGGACCACAGATAACTTTTAAGCTCCCTGGGCTACTTCATACCTCTAAGTGTTCGCGGGCGTCCCATGGTCACCACCTCTTCTCAGGGTATTCAATGGCAAGCAGTCTCCACGGCACCTCAGGACACTTGGCAGACAGCTGTCTCTGCAGCTCCCCTTCCCAGGATCCATCTCTGGGGCAGGGCTGACACAGACCACAGACATGAACGTGTGAGGAGTAACTCTCAACAGTGCAAGTCAGAAGGCTGATCCAGTTAGGGGAATAATATCCAGAGAATCATGGAATCATAGAACACTAGAACTGGAAGGGACCTCAAGAGATCATCAAGTCCAGTCCTCTGCCCTCACGGCAGGACCAAGCACCATCTAGACCATCTCTGACAGGTGTCTGTCCAACCTGCTCTTCAATATCTCCAGTGATGGAGATTCCACAGCTGCCTCAGGCAATTTATTCCAGTGTTTAACCACCCTGACACATAGGACATTTTTCCTGATGTCCAACCTAATCCTCCTCTGCTACAGTTTAAGCCCATTGCTTCTTGTCCTATGCTCAGAGGACAAGGAGAACAATTTTTCTCCCTCTTCCTTGTATCACCTTTTAGATACTTGAAAACTGCTCTCATGTCCCCCCCTCAGTCTGTTCTTAATCTAAACAAGCTCAATTCCTTCAGCCTTCTCTCATAGCTCATGCTTTCTAGAGCTTTCATCATTTTTATTGCTCTTCTCTGGACCCTCTCCAATTTCTCCACATCTTTCTTGAAATGTGATGCCCAGAACTGGACACAGTCCTCCAATTGAGGCCTAATCAGTGCAGAGTAGAGTGGAAGAATGACTTCTCTTGTCTTGCTCACAACACTCCTGCTAATGCATTGCAAAATCATGTTGGCTTTTTGTGCAAGTGTCATATTGTTGACTCCTATTTAGCCTGTGGTCCACTATGACTCCTAAATCCCTTTCTGCAGGACTCCTTCCTAGACAGTCACTTCCCGTTCTGTGTGTGTGAAAATGATTATTCCATCCAAGTGGAGCACTTTGCTTTTGTCCTTATTAAACATCATCCTGTCTACCTCAGGCCATTTCTCCAGTTTGTCCGGATCACTCTGGCTGTGTCTAGACTGGCCAGTTTTTCCGGAAAATCAGCCACTTTTCCGGAAAAACTTGCCAGCTGTCTACACTGGCCGCTTGAATTTCCGCAAGAACACTGACAATCTCATGTATGATCGTCAGTGTTCTCGCGGAAATACTATGCTGCTCCTGTTCGGGCAAAAGTCCTTTTTGCGCAAAGCTTTTGCAGACAACGTGGTATTGTTTTGCGCAAAAAAGCCCCGATAGCTAAAATGGCGATCAGGGCTTTCTTGTGCAAAAGCGCGTCTAGATTGGCCAGGGACGCTTTTCCGCAAAAAGTGCTTTTGCGGAAAAGCGTCCGTGCCAATCTAGACGCACTTTTCCGCAAATGCTTTTAACGGAAAACTTTTCCGTTAAAAGCATTTGCGGAAAATCATGCCAGTCTAGACGCAGCCTCTGAGTTTTCACCCTATCCTCCAAAGCAGTTACAATTCCTCCCAGCTTGGGGATCATCTGCAAACTTCATAAACATACTCTCTATGCCATCATCTAAATAACTGATGAAGATATTGAATAGAACCGGCCCCAAAACAGACCCCTGTGGAACTCCACTTGTTGTGCCCTTCCAGCAGGATTGTGAACTGTTAATAACTACTCTCTGAGAACGGTTATCCAGCCAGTTATGCACCCACCTTATAGTAGCCCCATCTAGGTTGTATTTCCCTAGTTTATTGATAAGAAGATCATACGAGACCATGTCAAATGCCTTACTCAAGTCTAGGTATCCCATGTTCACCGCTTCTCCTTTAGCCACAAGACTTGCTATCGCCCCGGAAGGGGCGGGGCCTCAGCCCGAAGGGGCGGGGCAAGGATGCTTCTGGGCTTCTCCATCCCCAGACCATGATTGGCCTGGGGGTGGAGGAGCCTCTTTGCCCCCCCTTCCCACTAGGCACCCATGCCCCTGGCAGGGAGGGAAAAGGCTTCGCGCACTCCCCCGCCCCCAGGCCCTAATTGGCTTGGGGGCAGGGGAGCAGCAGGGCCTCCACGGGCTGGATTAACCCGCTTCGCCACCCCTGTCCTAACTCTTTTGGCTCATATGATTCCCTCAAATCTACGATTGCCATCAGAAGGCAAAACTATTTCCGAATGTGCAATGGTTTGGAATGGACAATAGTGTGGAGTGAAGGGGAAATTCTTTCTCCACTGACTCTCACGAGGTACATCCATGCTGCAGGCTAAAGTCGAACGAGATATGCAACTTCAGCTACATTAATTGCATAGGTGAAATCGAAGTAGCTTATCTTGGCTTTAGGCTGCAGTGTGGATGTACCCCGTGAGAGTCAGTGGAGAAAGAATTTTCCACTATTTACACTGCAGGAAGTTGAAGGAAGAACACTCTTCCTTTGATTTCCCTTACTCCTCGTGAAATGAGGGTTACATAAGTCGGAATAAGAAACCCGTTATTTCGAAATTATTTTGAAATAACGGGCTTGCTGGGTAGACGTGCACTCTGTAATTTCGAAATAACGTGAGTTATTTAAAAATAACGCTGCAGTATAGATGTGCCCATGTGCAGCTTCTACTTTGAAGTATTGAAGATGGATGTTCTTTGGTGCAACTTTCGGGCAACATGTTGCAAAGTACCACTAAGAGAAAGGGGGTGTGGTTATGCAGATTAGTGTCTCCTATTGTCTCCTTAAAGGTGCAATGCCCCTTCCATCCGTGTACAGTTCCAGTTCCAGTTCCATTTCGACTCTGGCACATCTTCCGAGGTCCCTTCCTTTGTTCTCTTCTTTATTTGCTGGTCGATGCACTACTCACCTCGCATTCTGCTATCTGCAGGCTTCCAAAAGCAACAGACCCCCCCACATTCAGTCACTTGAAACTCACCCATAAGATCATGGGATGGAAGCCACTTAAACAGAGTCCCCTTGGAGTCATTCATTCCCTGCTTGTGCCCTGGACAGCAGCATTTTAATGCAATGACTCACTCATGTGAATTGAAATTCCATGACAAACCAGGTATGGTTGCCTGCAGTACGGCCGTTCTCTTCCTGAGCATTTTTTCTAAGTTCTATGGCATGGAAATGGATGAGCAATGTTGTGCAACTGGCCGTGGTATGTTATGTATCGAAAGGGAGATTTTAACAACTCCCTTTTTCCCCCTTCTTATTGTGATATAAATTCTGGGTTTCTGTTATTCCTCTCCGGCTCATCTGGAGAAGTGGGTTTTGCCCACGAAAGTTCATGATACTCTCTCTGTATTTTTGTTAGTTTCCTAGGTGCCACAGGACTCCTTATTGTTTGTAGTTACAGACTAACACGGCTCCCGCTCTGAAACCTGTGATAGATGTTGCCTTAGCGCTTCCTACTTGTGAGATGAACAGGAAACGAGAGCTAACAGTGGCTTGAATTCCTGAATTTCCACCACGTCCAAAGTTGAATTCCGTTGCATCCAACAATGACATCATGGCATGCAGCTATGGCATGACATCACCCTTGGACACAACAAATGGACAGCAATCTGCGGTGATGTGTGTGGCTGTACATTCCGATTATGTGAGGCGCACGGGTATGAAGGGATGTCCCACAAGCAAGGGTTGGCTTCCACTGACGTCCGGGCATGATGCTTGACCTTTGTTTCAACCAGATTGTTGTGTCTATGCTTCTCAGTGTTTACAACCTTTTTTGATTAGTTGCTCCCCAGTCAGGTCTCTTCTGGACTGTACCTGGGAAATTATCCATATTTATACAGCACGAGTTGCGATTCTGCCTCCCTTTGCAGTCTTTACGTTGACCAGCCTTCCTGAGCGTTCCAAGTTTCAGCTCACCGGAGAAGACTTTTTTTCAGGAGCTTTTCACTGCCCATTCTGATACCACAAATTGTCTGACTAAGCTGAGTTTGCAATTATCTTTGCCTCAGTTCTGGTGTTTTTTCTCGTTTAAGGATGGCAGTATTCGGGGCCTTCTTGAGGGGGGCACAGGGTCTGGGGCAACCCCCTCCCCAATGCCCCAGGAGTGGGGCCCAGGGCAACCCCTCTGCTGCAGGCTCCGCCCTTCTCCAGCCCCCTCTCCGCACCTTCCCCACACTGTCTTTTCCAACTCTGGCCGGAGGTGTGAGTTTCTCCTCATTGGATGCAGGTCTAATGATAGAACATCACGTCACCCACATCAGAATCGACCTGCCCGGTTACTTCTTTGGTCCAGTTTGTGCGTAGTGCGCGGTGAGAGAGGCCAAGCCTGACTTTCCCATTGGAAGTTGTAGAGTCAGGAAGGGCATTCATTTTTGCCCACAGATAAGACTTTCAATGATTTCAGGAGGCGACTTTCCCTGGCCAAACCAATGCCCTGCATCCCGTCTTCCTCTCTTAGTTTCCCTTTCCAAGAGAAGTTGGTGCCACCTCCTACTTCCCTTGTGGAGTCTGCTTCGGTAGGGCTGGTTTTGCTAAGGGCAGCTGTGACAATGCTGGGTCTGGCAAGTTCCTTTGCAAATGAGGCTGCTCGTCTTTCAGCCTGTGATGACACAGTCGGGGTTCCCCCGTTCCTGCACCCCCATAGCAGCAAGAACAGATTCCGCCAGCAGTAGAATAGCGAGGGTTTATTGCTTCTCCAGGATACAGCATAGCACAGACGTGGTGTGTTTACAGGATTTGGGGCCAGGATGTTTCAGGGCCCTTGGGTTAGGGCCCATCACCCCCTCAGCCCTCAGCCCCAGCAACCTCAGTCTGTCTCCCTCATGGTTCCAGCGCCAGACTGCCCCTTCCCCCAGTACACACTTCCTTTGTCCCCTCTCTTCCCTTAACCAGTAGAACCAGTTTGGCCACTGTCCTGAGGCCCCTTGTGCTGGGCCGTGCTTACAGACAACCGCCAGTGGGGGTCCTCCAGAGCCCACCGCCCAAGCATAGCAACCAGCAAGGTACTGACACTACCCCACACAGCCCCTGATGCGTTGCCCCTTTTCCATTAGGGACTGTGTGTTCCAGGTCACCTTGTTTTGCTTATAGAACGCCCGCCGTGTGGACGTACGCCCGCTGGCCTGCTCGACGTAGGACCGGCTGTGCTGAGGGCTCCTTTTCTAGCTTCTTCCCTTACTAGCATGAACAGCTGTCCTGACAAGGGGCTGCTCGGTCATCTGTGGGTGTTGCTGAACATTCCTGAAGGCTGGATGACCAAGGTCCCAGGTCACCGGCCGGCAGGTTCGTGACTCCGCCATCGAGTGTTCATCTCTGCCTAAGTAGGGATGCGGCAGCACCTCCAGGTTTTATGCAGGGCTCTGCTCCTTGCCTCATGCCTGGGGTCCCGGTTGCTGGCCCCCCAGCTTTGGCTCCAGCCTCAGCCCCTTACCCTTGTCTGTGTCCCCCCTCCAGGAGTCACAGCCCTGCTCTGGGCCCCAGCTCCAAGAGCTGGTGGGGGGCATGAACAGGGGCAAGGGGTGTGTGTGCAAAATCCCCACTACAAAAAGTGTCCCAGTGCCACTGTGTCCCCCCATCACTTCCCCACTCGTGTGTCGCTGCCGTGGACTAGCTGCTCCAAGAGGCAGTCCTGAGGAGAGGTCTTTTCTGTCCATCCGCCAAAGCAGGCTGAGGATAGACATTTCCTCTCATGGCTGCCTGGCAGTTGGTTTAGCCCACCAGCTGAGGCCACACCCTCAGGCTGGTCCTGCTTTGGGCAGGGGATTGGATTCAATGAGCTCCTGAGGTCTCTTCCACGTACCCCGGCTTCGAGCCCCAGGTGAGAACTGGGTGTGACGTGAGGACCAATGGAAGAGACCACGCCGAGAGGGCGACTGTCTTGAGTTTTGGAGGTGCTATGCTGCCTTCTACATGCCCCCACCCCCGACAGAAAAGAATCATCACAGAAAAACAAACTAGCCAATTGAATAGGTCTAGAGCCAAAGACCTAGATGTGTTGGGGTAAGACTCTAGCCATGGAGGCAGAACCTTATTACAGCACTTAATTTAGCTTAAGCCATCTACGCCATTGGGTTTTCAACTGGAAATCGTTGTCTCAGTTGTTAAAATGGCCTATGAGCAGATTGGGCAGCAAAATATTTCACTCCTTCAGAGTAGGGCAATGTCTATGCTGCTGAGGCCAGGTCTATACTAGACCCGGCAGCTCTGCTTAAGGTACACAACTCCAGCTATCTAGGATATGTAGCTGGAGTTGGCTTACCTTAAGCCAAGGTTGGCAGTGTTCCCACAGCAGGAGGCCGGTGGGGTTACATGCTCCCATTGTCTTCCCTTACTCCTCACAAATGGAGTACCGGATGCCGGCAGGGGTGCCCTCTGAGTTTGATTTAGCAAGTCTTAACTAGACTCACTAAATCAAACTCCAGAAGATTGATTGTGATAGCGGCGATCTTCCATGTCATGAAAACAAGCCCTGACCTACAGTGGTATAACTGTGTCTCCCAGGGGTGTGACAGTACTATGTCTTGGTGACAGCATCTCTGTCCAACATAGCTGCCACCTCTTGGGGATGTGGGTTGACTATGCTGATTGGAGAACTTCTCCTGTCGGGTGCCTTTACTGCCCTGCTCTCGTGCCGTACGCAGAGACAAGCCTTTTGGACCTTCACCACAGATGCTATAGAAGCACCTCGGTACAATGGTACAAGCTCACAACTTGCCAGAGATCTGCGCACCACAGCTTGGGGGCGGGGGGTATGAATCTCTCATGTTGAGCCCTTCAGGCAACCATCAGAATAATAATGCAACCTTAACATTAATCACCTTTCTTGCAGAAGGACCTCAATGACCTCGGTAAGTCCTCTCAACCCAGAAAATCATTCCCCCCCACACCCCGAGCCATGAGGTCACCACTTGGGTGGAATGCAGCCACTGCCGCTTAACAGCTCACAGCAACATTTGGCAGCAGTTTGAGGAGGAAGTGGAGTGAAGCCGGAAGATGAATTTAATGACGTGTTTAACTTGAAGCATGTGAGAAATTCCACCAAAGGCAGTGGGGCCTTGCCCACGTGTTTAAGTGTGTTGCCGAGTTCAAGCATTATCGGAAGACAGATTAGTGGCTTCTTCCAACAGAAGTGGACCAAGATTCTTGCAAGCCTTCTCTTGCAAACTTCCACAGGGATCTGACTGGTCGCAAGCCATTAGGGACGAAGGGAGAGTGACACAAACAAAACAGCACATCTTTTGTTCCATGCTGGAGGACGGTACTGGAGAAAGGGACACATCCCAGCTCCCCGGTCCTGTTAGAATCCTAGAATCCCAGGGCTGGAAGAGACCTCTGGAGTCAGAGTCCAGCCTCCTGCCCAAGGCAAGGCCAACCCAACTCAACCATCCCAGCCAGGGCTTTGTCAAGCTGGGACTTCAAAACCTCTAAGGGTGGAGATTCCACCCCCTCGCTCTTGCTTATACCTTGGGTTTTGTATGTTGGTTTCTTGTCCAAGTATGACTCTGGCCCAGCTCTTAGTTGGCTCATGTGAGGAGATGAGATCTGACCTCCAATTGCATGATTAAACCATGAGATTTGCAGAGCCAGCAGTTGGGTTTTTTGACCTGCCCTCAAGTTCCGTTGCCTTGCAACAAAACAGCAATGCTGCGGGGAAAATATTAACCACAGAGATAGCAAAATAAGGCTGGATTGGGCCAATCAAAGTGAATAAACTTGATGATACCCAAGATTAAATTGCCTCTGGATGATAAATGCAGTCATAAAAGCTTCTAAGAATAAACTGGAATGTGGCAGCAAAGGAACTTTCAGCCCCATGAGAATAGTGTGTGGTCCAGGGTGATTAACACAAAGGGCCAAGAGACTAAAGAGCATCTTAGGTTCAAATCCTGAGCCTGGGCGAATTGTTTGTGGCTCTGTTTATACTTTCCTGACCTGCTCAGCTGAATAAAACCTACAGAGGGGAGAACTGGCTTAACTGGCAAGAGCTTAGCATTGCTCTCCGAAGCACTTTTGGGCCGCGATCCTCAACTGGTATAAACGTTTGTCCATCCCCTGACTTCATTGAATCTAAGCCAGGCACACCAGCTGGCCACCCATCCCATTTTCTCCCCTTGCTTTACAAGCATCACTGAATCCAGCCTCTTCATAATAGCCCTGTGAGCCAAATAGCCGTCTCTCCCCTGTCTTAGGTGGGGGGAGAAAGATAAATCTCACAAGCAGTTGTCAGCCAAGTTCTTGCACAAGAAGGAAGGAGCCAGGTCAGGGGGCAAGCCTCGCTTGAAATAAATAAGTTCCTGGTCAGAGTGTTCTTTCAGGCGCAGGTTAGGATGGTTTCTGAAACTCCACGTTGCCACGGAGAAGATCAAATGCTGCTTGTTTACTATTCAGAGCACTGGGCTATTTCAGCCTCTCCGGGGTAGCCTTTCCAACCATGAATGCAGACACAATGCTTTCCCAAGAAGATTTTTTGGTCAAAAGGAGCAGACTGAGCAAGGATGAAATTCACCCCTGTACAAGCGGGCCAGCAGCAGACCGATGTTGTCCCTTCGTAGTGCCCAATCAGAGCCTGGCCCTCCGCACAGAAATGGATTTCCCGCTGTGCACCCAAAGCAGTGTTTTGAACTCTGAAGTTGTTTGATCCTTTCCAAAACCAGCCACATTCAGCGAGTAAGCGAGGTGGTCGTGTGGCCCAGGGGGTGGATTGGTACTCAGGAAAGGTAGGTTGAATTCTGGGTGCTGCCACTGATTCCCTGTGTGTGATCTATGGGAAATCCCTTTTGTCGCACCGTGCCTCAGTTTCCCAATCCTGCCGTGGGGCATAACGATTCCCCTTTGTTTTAAGGATTAGGGTTAGATTCCCAATCCTACCATGGGGCATAACAATTCCCCTTTCTTGTAAGCATTTTTATGGCCGAATCGGTTACTATGAGTCTGTGCAGAACCCAGTACAGGGGGACTCTGATGACAATCTGGGGCCATCATGTTACTAGGAACTATGGAACTCCAGGAAGCCCCCTGAGGAGGTGTTGTATCAGACAATACAATTGGGTAGACAACAGAACAGAGAGAAGTTTGATATCACCTATTGGAGCAATGATTTAAAGCAAATTCTGGATTTCAGGTGCCCGGATCTGGCCCACATTTACACCAGTTTGATCACTCTGGACTTGTAAGTGGCAATACATTCAGATCCTTAATTCACAGTGTAGAATACACTCAACCACAGTGTATCATTTGAGGGTAATGACACCGGCTCCTTTTAAAGCTCTTTTTGAGATCTATTGATACAAAAAGCTCTAAGGAAGAGGTAGACATTATTATTAGTCCTCTACTGGTATTGCAACAGGAGCACAGAGTTGAATCTACTCTGTTTTACTGCAAATAGGAAAGCAAAAAAAAAAAAAAAGATTTTTTAAAAGATCAAATGAAAAATTAGGTCCTGAGGGTAGCACAGAATTCGGCATTTGGAGGGAAAACTATCAAGATAAAAACCACGCTGTGTATGGTAACCTAACTTGTTAACATTACATTAGATCAATCTGTCTGGAGGAGGCACTGGGCTGGCTGGATGAGGAAGAGGATGTCATGAAACTTAGGTAAAATTCAGTACAGGTGCTCAGAAATATTGGAGACCTTTAGAGCCTTTTCAGGCCAAATCATTCACCTGAAACGATTTACTCCAGGTTATTCAGTGACCGGCTCATGGCTTTTGACCCTAGCTTCCTTCATCTGAATTATTCACTGCGTAACTTATGCGTTTTCTGTTTTGGTTCATGCACTGTCAGAGACTCATAGAAGATTAGGGTTGGAAGAGACCTCAGGAGCTGAACTCATCCAACCCTCTGCTCAACGCAGGACCGACGTGCACTTGTACTGCCTCGAAACGGAAATTCCGTCGGCTGGGTTATGCAAGAGATCGGACTAGGATCATAATGGTGCTTTCTTGCCTCAAACTCTACAGGTGGAATCCTGGATCCATGGAGAGCAATGACAAAACACCCATTGACGTGAAATGGGTCAGGGTTTCACTCCATGGATCTATGACATTGCAGCGTGCTCTAATGGATACGATGCTGGTCTGAAAGCCAGGAGATCCTAGTTTTACCATTATCCTCTGAAATGCCCGAGTCACTCCACCTCTTGGTCCTTGTTTCCATTCCTACCATTTGTCTGGCTTGTCTACTTAACAGGGCAAGGAGTGACTTTCATTGTGACTTTTTATGGCAAGGGGGTGCCAATCTTGGTCTGGAACTCGGTGTGTTCTGTAGTATCCATAATTGTCATGTTTTTAAGGATTGCTGAAATTCTCAGCCCTTAGGCATGATTTTGTGTATCTTAGTTTTGAGACCTGATCCTGCAAATGTAGGGTATGTCTACACGGCAACACTATTTCAAAATAACTAGCACTATTCTGAAATAACTTAGTCTGAGTCTACACGGAAGGCAGTTATTTCGAAATACTGTCAAATACTGTCAAGCTGGAGGACTTCTTACTCTGACTTCTGTAACCCTCATTGTACGAGGAGCAAGGGAATTTGGAGGAGGAGTGCTCTATTTTGAAATAAGTGTTGTGTAGACACTCCCTATTTTGAAATAAGATAAGCAATTGACGTAGCTCAATTTGCCTACCTTATTTCAAGTTAAGCCCTGCAGTGTGGACGCACCTGTAATGTCCCTGGTTGCTACATGGATTATTAGCAGAACTATGCAAATAATCCTGGTGATTTTGAAAAATTGAAAAAAAATTTTTTTTGAATCCAATAAAATATTGTTTCAAAACATTGAATCATTTTGTTTTTATCAGACTGTATAAAACATATCGGTTTTTTAATACAATTATAGAAAATTTTGAAATAAAAAATATTTTTGAGCTAAAAAATGAAAATGTTTCATTTTAGAAACGTCAAAACAATCATTTTGATTTTTCTCAATTTTTCCAAAATAATTAGGCAACTGAAATGTTTTGATGTTGCTGAATCTGCATTTTTTGATAAAGAAAAGTTTTGGGCACAAAATTGTTACTTAGCGCTAGCTATTAGTGAGATCTTGTCTCATGACCTACCTCTCCAAAGCACAGATCCTGCATCTCCTAGAACTTGTAGGCTGTTATCTTCTGTAGGCTCACCAGTAGAGTAGGCTGTGGAAAATCTGGAACCACTGGGCTCCACAAAACTATTAGCCATGAGTATCTTTATTCATGTGACGAGTCTCATTTATTTCTCAGGCAAGGTAGAGATTTAGCAGCCCATATAACAGAAACAATGCAGGATAGAGGTAAAATTAAAGGCTGCCTTGAACAGAATAATTAGTCCTGCCATGTGCTGGCCCTCCAAATGGAATATGCTATTTGGAATAAGGAATATTCTGGAATAAGAATGTCCACACATGGAGTTAGTCAGGAAAAGTTAATTCACTTTAAATTCATACCCTTCTTTATTCTGGATTAATGTAAGGCTACCCTGTCCTGCAATTTGTCAAAAACAAACACACACACACACAAAACAGGGGGTGGCGGAAAGGAGAAATATTATAAAAATGAGGTTTCACTTTTTGTTTTGTTATGTGGTTGACATTCAAAAATTTGACTTTTTTTTTTTGGTGAAAGCCAGACACATTTTAACCACCCAGTGGCCAGGAGGACGTACTGCAGGGGCGCCTCCTTGTGGTGGGGCCTGGTGTTCCTTGGCAGTGCCCCTTGCTCACAGCTGCTCTGGTTCGGATCTTCTCTCTCTTCTTGCCCCTCTGGCTAGGTCACTTAAAAATCTCTCCGCTTCTGGGGTCACACCAGCACAATCTCAAGACCAAAAAAATATTCGAACACACATAAAAAAACCATTCTGCTCCCTTTCGGGCTATTCCTCAGCCTCCTCTTTAGGCTGAGTCTCCAGCCCCACGCTGGGACCTATTCTCCTTACTCCAGGCTTGTCCACGCCTTCCTCAGGGCTGGTGGGGGAACCCAAGGCTGCCACCTGGCCATCGAGTCAGCCTGGACATCTCACTCGGGCAGGGACGGCAGGGGGTTGCTCGTTTTCTCTCTCCAAGAATGCCTGCCCCTCAGTCATCAAGGCTCACGGGACTTGGCTTTGGCTTTTACTGCACAACTCCCACACTCCTCTCTGATTCCTACATGCTTCTTGCTGCTGGCCACAGTGAGCTCTGTGGTCGCTGATCAGCAGAGGGACTGTGCGTTTGTGCTGTGTGCTCGGGGCCGACAGCCGCAGGGAATAAACGAAAAATGTCCGTCGCAGCTCCAAGCTGAGCGACTGTGCCACATGACTCGTGCATGGGAAAGAATAGCAGGTACCTTTCTTATGGGCTGTAGCATCCACTTAGTAGACGACCAAGGGATGGGTGTCGGGTTTCCTTGCAGACTATCTGCCACCTATACAAGTCTGATAGCAAAGCTACCCAGGCCCGTATGGGTGGGACCAAGCTGGAAATGGCTGCTCTGCTGTGGTGGATTTGGTTTGGGCAGTCAGTGGTATTTGGCAAACTCACGGTTCCTGTGTGCTTAGGAAGGGGGGGGATGAGAAAAATAAGCCCTCAACAAATTCTTCTCGCACCTGTCGGACTTGCACACTCAGATACAGAGCTGGACCAGTCTGGAGCGGGTGGGCGTTCATAAAGACGATCATATAGAAAAAAAAATGAAAAAAACTTCCTACCTGTTGGGGGGTTAAACACTGGAATAAATTGCCTAGGGAGGTTGTGGAATCTCCATCACTGGAGATATTGGAGAGCAGGTTGGACAGACACCTGTCAGGGATGATCTAGATGGTGCTTGGTCCTGCCATGAAGGCAGGGGACTGGACTCAATGGCCTCTTGAGGTCCCTTCCAGTTCTAGTGTTCGATGATTCTGTGATTCCAGGATAGGTTACAAGGGCGGTTACATTCTAAAGCTGCTCACTCCAGGGTCCCACCTCACAGATGTCAGGGGTAGAGCAGAGAGATTTATGCTCTCTGGCAGTGAGGCCACCCTGAAAGCAGCAGGTCGGGTGGGAGAAGTCATTCTTGTTTGTCTGCTTTTCCTCTCTCCTTTTAAAGAGAGGGGTGACTTGCATTTACACAGAGCCATCGCCTTTCAGAAGGATCCCAGGCCACGTTGCAAACGCTTTCACAAATTATATCGTTGGCTACGGGAACCGTGTGACTCACCACTGAAATGCAGCCACCTCTGGGGTGAGGCTTGGAGGCTATGTAAGAGCTCCCCAGAATCCCCCCCAAGAGATTGGGACAGGAAGTGAAGAGTAGCTTTTCCACTTAAAACGGCAGGAAGAATTTGGAGGGGCAGGATCCTGGCAGGACATTGAACGGGGGCCCGAGGTTAATGCCAATGCTCACTTGTAAAGCTCTGTGGTGTCTTTCAAGACCATAAAGTATCAAAACCTTCATTTGCATCTCATCTGAAGGATGGCACAGCTCTGTCCACACATCTACACAAGCGACACCATCACAGGACCTAACCACATCAGCCACCTCATCAGGGGCTCCTACAACTGCACATCCACCAGTGTGATCTATGCCAGCAAGTGCCAGCCATGCCCCTCTGCCATGTGTATTGGCCAAACCGGACAGTCTCTGTGACAAAGGATAAATGGACACAAATCAGCCACCAGAAATGGTAACACACAGAAACCGGCAGAGGAACATTTTAACCTGCGTGGGCACTCGTTAATGGATTTAAAAGTAGCCATTCTTCTACAAAAGAACGTTATCCCCCGATTACAGAGAGAGACTGCAGAACTGGAATTCAGCTCCAGATTTGACACTGTCACCCTGAGCTTGAATAAAGACATTAACTGATTAACACACTGCAAAGCCAACTTCCTCTGCCTTTAATGTCTGCATTTTCACATCAAAAGCTATGAATGGGACACACCCAGCCTGCTTAATTAATTTCATTAACACGGGTCCTACAATTGACAGGTACTTCTACTATTATATATATTGCTTGGTTTCTGTTATTTCCACTCCAATTCATCTGATGAAGTGGGCCTTACCCATGAAAGCTCATGGTTCTATCTATTTTTCTTAGTCACTAAGGTGCCACAGGACCACTCGTTGTTTCTAAAATTACAGACTAACCCGGCTACCCGTCTGAGTCTTGTTCCTGTGCTACCTTACCTTACAGCCTGCATGGCAGACACTTGGCTTGGGCTATCCCGGACACTCTAGGTAACCCAGCACTGCATTCTTCAGAGACAGCATCTGACCATGTGCCAAGCACTGAGCGGGTGGAATGCAAATCAACGGAAAATTCCCTTCTGATGATTATTTATTGTTATGTGTCCGATGCAGTGGGCACGCAGAGTGCTTTGTGAGCCCATAAAATATAATGCTCCTGCCCTGACGGTCTATTCCAGGCCTTTGCTATGCATGGGAAAACAATTCAGGGTCAGGAACCAGCCGAGACACTATCAGTGGGGGATCAACCCTGGGAGCACAAAGAAATGTGAAACTGTTCCAAAGACAGAGGGCAGTAAATGGCCAGTACCATGAAAAAAACGTGCATCTTCCACCCACGAGCCAGCCCCTTTTAGAGACAGCCTAGTTGGTTGTCTATTGTCATGCCCTATGTGTGTATGCAGCTCTTTGAGCCAGGCACAGTTCGGACTTTGCAACTCTGGTGTTACTATGTATTGCGCAGGGCTATTGTACTCGTCTCTGATTTGTCAGAGGTCAATAAAATCATGACAGGTGTGGAGAAAGTGAAGAAGGAAAAGTTATTTACTTGTTCCCATAACATAAGAACTAGGGCCACCAAACGAAATTAATAGGTAGCAGGTTTAGCACAAACCAAAGGAAGTTTTTCTTAATGCTGCACACAGTCAACCTGGGGAACTCCTCGCCAGAGGATGTTGTGAAGAGCAGGACTTTACCAGGTTTCAAAAAAGAACTAGATAAATTCATGGAGGTTAGGTCCATCCATACTTATTAGCCAGAATGGGTAGGAATGGTGTTCTTAGCCTCTGTTTGTCTGGAAATGGAAGACAGGAGAGGGATCATTTGATGATTACCTGTTTCTGTTCACTTCCTCTGGGGAACCTGTCATTGGCCACTGTTGGAAGACATCATACTGGGCTAGATGGAGCTTTTGTCTGACTCAGTATGGCTGTTCTTATGTTCTCTGTGCCCCTGGCTGGATGCAGTTTCTAGGAGCTGAAGCACTACTGATTTCCAATGAAACGTTTGTTCCGGTGTGCACACATGTCTGAAAATGGGACAATACATCTGTGTGCAAGGCACTCGGACACCGCAGTGCTGTGTATGTGATGGAACCCTTTGTGGCTAGCTGGCCTGGGGACCCTTCCTCCGGAACTATACACTTCAAGGCGAGAAGGGGGCATTTTGATAACCAGGCTCCAACAGCAAGAAGCGGGAGTGGGGGGGGGGTCACCCAAATCCAATTTTTAGCAGAGAGAGGAATTAGCCGTGGGAACGTCCATGTTAGATTCTACATCACTTGGAGGCTTGAAATCCCGATGGGATGTTGTTCTAAGGGTGTGTCTACACGGCAGCTGCAAGGCTGGGTCCCATTGAGGGCAGACAGATGACAGCCCTGCTTGAGCTAGGGGACTAAAAACAGCCGTGGAGTCAGGGCAGTTGGAGCAGTGGGCCCGGCCTGGGTTTTACCTGGGTTGTACTCAGGTTTGAAAAGGGGAAGAGGGAACTGGATATGTCCGTTTCCCCTGGACTCCTCTAGAAATAGAGGGGCCAAGCACATCCCGGGTGCAAATCCACTTGCTTCAATAGCACTACCCCAGGGCAGGCCTGCTAATGGCTCTGAGGCCTGCAGGGGGGTGCATGCCATGATCTGGGCAGTGCTAAGGGCTGGGGAGTGGTGCCGAGGGCTGCCCCAACCCATTTGCCCAAGGTCCCGACCCTTCTGGGAGCACAAAGCTGGCCCCTCCACACCTTGCCCTGTGGCCCACAGTGGCTGTTGGCGCCGCTGCTCAAGGGTGAAGTTTCTCCACCAGAACGAGGACGGTATAATAGAATCCTAGAATCCTAGGGCTGGAAGAGACCTCAGGAGGCCATCGAGACAAGCCCCTTGCCCAAGGCAGGACCAACCCAACTCAATCATCCCAGCCAGGACTTGGTCAAGCCAGGACTTAAAAACCTCTAGGGATGGAGATTTCATCACTTCCCTAGGGAACCCATCCCAGTGCTTCCCCACCTGCCTAGGGAAATAGTTTTTGCTAATATCCAACCTAGACCTCCCCCACTGCAACTTGAGACCATTGCTCCTTGTTCTGCCATCTGCCCCCACTGAGACCAGCCTCTCTCCATCCTCTCTGGGACCCCCCTTCAGGTAGTTGAAGGCTGCTCTCAAAGCCCCCCTCAATCTTCCCTTCTGGAGACTAAATTAACCCAAATCCCTCAGTCTTTCCTTGTAAGTCATGTGCTCCAGCCCCCTAATCATTTTTGTTGCCCTCCGCAGGACCTTTTTGCAGAGATAGACTTGAGGAACTCAATCTATTTAGCTTCACAAAGAGAATCATAGACTCATAGAACACTAGAACTGGAAAGGGTCTCGAGAGGGCATCAAGTCCAGTCCTCTGCCCTCACGGCAGGACCAAGCACCATAGATCCCTGTCCAACCTGCTCTTAAATATCTCCATCGATAGAGATTCCACAACCTCCCTAGGCAATTTATTCCAGTGTTTAACCACCCTGACAGGCAGGACGTTTTTCCTAATGTCCAACCTAAACCTCCCTGGCTGCAATTTAAACCCTTAAGGTTTAAGGGATGACTTGATCACAGTCTATAAGTACCTACAAGGGGAAAAATAGTATCAGGTTCTTCAATCTAGCAGAGGACGGTCTAACATGATCCAATAGCTGGGAATGGAAGCCAGACAAGGAATAAAGAATAGATTTGTATGAGTGAGATTAATTAACCATCAGAGAAAGAAACCCAGGGTCCGGATGGATTCTCCCTCACTGACCATTTTCTAAATCAAGGTTAGAAGTTTTTCTAAAAGATCTGCTCTAGGAATTATTGTTGGCAGTCTTCTGGGGGCCACCCTCGAGGATCACAGAGGTCCCTTTTGGCCTTGAAAGCTGTGACTACAATGACATACTGTCCCAGAATCCGACTGCAAGTTTTGCAAAGAAAAGGGGGCGTTCAATCATGATATTGGCAGCAGGCGATTTGCTCCAATGGCAGGGAAAAAAATGTAATGGTCTTCCTTTAGGATTAGCCTATTGATGAAGAACAGATTTGTCGCTGGCAGTATCGAATCAAGCTGTGCGGAAGGGTCTGGCGCTGGAGTAGTCTCGGCTGATGTGATTGTGGGCGTACGCTGGAATTCCTTGCACCGCCAGCTAAGTTGGAACACATTTCAGTCCATCTCCCTCTTTACGCAAGAATGTTTTTATTTGCAATATGGGTGTATTTTAAAAATTAAATATTGAGATATATATTTGCTGTTTTGTGGCCCTCGGGGCACCGATAGCTGGTGACATCACTTCAGGATGGAGTTAGCTTTCACCCACCCTTTCTCCGGGGGGAATCGAATGCAATCTGACCCCCCTGTCTCTTTCTTTGCTGGTTTTAGCCTCTTGGCTGTTCTAGTTGCTTTAGAGGGTAAAGAGGTTTAGCTTCGGGGTGTTACAGGAAGGCTTTTTTGGCCTTATCTACATTAATCCCTACCTTTGATCTAATCTACGTCAGCTGTACAAGTAGCGTCGCTGAAGTCAACTTACTTACTGCAGCGTCTTGTATGCGGTGCTGTCGGTGGGGGCTGCTTTCCTGTTGAAGCCGGCTACTCTGCTCAGCCTGGTGGAGTACTGGGGTTTGACGGGACAGTGCTAGGAGATTGACCGATTGCGTCTAAGCAGACGTGATAAATCAACAGCCGGTGGATTGCTTGCTGCCGCATCAATCCACCGCGGAGTGGAGACAAGCCCTTCAAAGAGGTGTCGTAAAGAGGTGCCCATAGGTGGCACTCAAAAGCGTGCATCCTAGCCTCTGGATTTTGTAGGACCGACACAACATATTGATGTTTCTATGCATTGTGCATGGCAGCCTCTGGTGTGAGAAATAAAACAGGTTTTACTACTCTGCTATGGCTATGTAAGAGGAGGAAATCACCTCTCCATTGAAATCGGTGCCCATCAAGTGATGGGCAAGGGGAGAGAGTTGTGTGATATGGGCACTGATGCAATTGGCAACGGACTGAGGCTACCACATCTTGACACATAATCCGCTGAATGATGATCAGATGATCATGACAAGGACGGGCATAAATTGGAAAGCTGGATCCGATCTTTAGGCCAAAACCTCCAATGGAGCAAATCGACCTAAGTCCATTGCAGTCCATGGAGCGATGCCAGTTGATCTAAGCTTTAAACTTGGTGACGATGATTGGTCGGGATTGTGGTCCAGACTGATCACTGGTCCTGTCTTTGGTTCGACCAGGGATTTCTGAGCACCACTCTAGTTGAATCAGGGAACCCTAGGCAGCACTGGTTCTCCAGGCATCATGAACTACTGAGTCCTGAAGTCTGGCAATGATATGGAAACACACACACAAAATACTACAAACAAGGACTGCAGACACGAGGCAGAGAACAGAGGCAACAAGGTGCATTGTTATGACTATTTGCATTGTGGTGGTACTGAGGCACTCCAGTTGTGAACTAGAAACCACATTGGACTTGGCACTGAACAAACACAGAATAAAGACAGTCCTTGCCCCAGAGATCTTACAGTCTAGAAAGAAATGGGTTACGTTTTGCACAGTGGTTTGAAAAAGTCAATGCTGAGTGTGCATTAAGTGGAATTTATCAGACAGATGGAGAGGGCTGGCCCAAGCCCGTGGAGGGCACCTGGGGAGAATTTGGACTATGGAGCTTATTAAGAGGGACTGTTTGGGAGCTAAGATGATGGTAGGACAAGGAGCCCTGGCTTGAAAGTAATGGGAGAAACGTGATAATGGTAAAAAATAATAAAAAGTCACTTCCTTCTAACACCGAGCAAGGGTCTCTGTTTGAATAAGGAAAACAGTGTTGTCCTGAAAGTGTTTTACTCTCTCTTCTTCAGTGTAGATCTTCTGCCTTTCTTCCTCTATTTGCCTTCCGCTACAGTTGTAAAAGAACTGTACACATATCTTCCCTCATAGTTAGTATGTCGCCATGCTCTGATCTGGGCTGATCTTGTGATGTTATAGAATCATAGAACACTAGAATGGGAAGGGATCTCGAGAGGTCATCAAGTCCAGTCCCCTGCCCTCATGGCAGGGCCAAGCACAGTCTAGATCATCTCTGATAGGTGTCTGTCCAATCTGCTCTTCAATATCTCCAGTGATGGAGATTCCACAACCTCCCTAGGCAATTTATTCCAGTGTTTCACCACCCTGACAGGCAGGAAGCCTGTTGGAGAACACTTTAACCTGCCCGGGCACTCATTAATGGATCTCAAAGTCACCAAGCTGTTTCAGGCCAATTCCACAAGCCAAATACACAGGGAAGCCTTGGAACTTAACTTCATTTACAGGTCTGGGACCCATCACCTGGCTAGCACACTACCTTCCACAGCCTAATGACTTAAAATAAACAATGGGTACTTAAGAACAATTTGCACCTTCTCTATCAGCTTTATGTAACAGGAACACTCTGACCTTTTTCCCCACTTTTCCCCTTCCTTCTCTCCGCCCCTGCCCCCTTCCCTACTATTTGTTTTGGAACTGGACCTTTAATAAATACTCCATTCATCTGAAGAAGTGGGTTGTGCCCACGAATGCTCACGATACCATCTACATGTTTGGTTAGTCTCTAAGGCTATGTCTACACTCGCGGCTTCTTGTGCAAGTACAGCTGTTCTTGCGCAAGAATCTGCAGAGCGTCCACACTGCCCGCCTGCTCTTGCACAAGGAAATGTACAGTACGGCGTGGGAAGAGAGGGCTCCTTGCGCAAGAGCTACCCTCTTTTTTAACAGGTGTAAGCCCTCTTGCGCAGGAGCTCTTGCACAAGAGGGCAGTGTGGACGCTCAGCAGGGGTTTCTTGCGCAAGAAAGCCCTATGGCTAAAATGGCCATCGGAGCTTTCTTGGGCAAGAGCGTCCACACTGCCATGGATGCTCTTGCGCAAAAGCACAGCGCGCACATGGCAGTGTGGATGTGTTCTTGTGCAAGACTTCTTGCACAAGAACCCTTGCGCAAGATGTTCTTGAGCAAGAAGCCGCCAGTGTAGACATAGCCTAAGGGTATGTCTACATTTGCACCCTAGTTCGAACTTGGGATGCAAATGCAGGCATTCAAAATAGTCAATGAAGCGGCGATTTAAATATCCTGCGCTTCATTAGCATGATCTCGCTGGCGCACTAGTTCGAATCACAGCTGATTCGAACCAGGAAGTACGTGCCGGGACACGTTAGTTCGAACCAGACTCCTTGGTTCCAACTCATAGAATCATAGAACTATAGAGTTGGAAGAGACCGCAGAAGGTCATCAAGTCCAGCCCCCTGCTCTAGGCAGGACCAATCCCAACTAAATCAACCCAGCCAGGGCTTTGTCAAGCCGAGACTTAAACACCTCAAGGGATGGAGACTCCACTACTTCCCTCGGTAACCCTTTCCAGGTTTCACCACTCTCCTAGTGAAATAGTTTTTCCTAATATCCAACCTGGACCTCCCCCACTGTAACTTGAGACCATTGCTCCTTGTTCTGCCATCTGCCCCCACTGAGAACAGCCTCTCTCCAGCCTCTTTGGAACCTCCCTTCAGGAAGTTGAAGGCTGCTCTCAAATCCCCCCTCACTCTTCGCTTCTGCAGACTAAACAAACCCAAATCCCTCAGTCTCTCCTCATAGGTCATGTGCTCCAGCCCCCGAATCATTTTGGTTGCCCTCCGCTGGACCCTCTCCAATGCGTCCACATCCTTTCTGTAGTGGAGGGCCCAGAACTGGACACAGTACTCCAGATGTGGACTCACCAGGGCCGAATAAAGGGGAATAATGACATCTCTGGATCTGCTGGCAATGCTCCTCTTAATGCAACCTAATATGCCATTAGCCTTCTTGGCTACAAGGGCGCCCTGTTGACTCATATCCAGCTTCTCATCCACTGTAACCTCCAGGTCCTTTTCTGCAGAACTACTACTGAGCTGGTTGGTCCCCAGCCTGTAACAATGCTTGGGATTCTTCCATCCCAAGTGCAGGACTCTGCACTTGTCCTTGTTCAACCTCATCAGATTTCTTGTGGCCCAATCCTCCAATTTGTCTAAGTCACTCTGGACCCTATCTCTGCCCTCAAGCGTATCTACCTCTCCCCCTAGATTAGTGTCATCTGCAAACTTGCTGAGGGTGCAATCCATCCCCTCATCCAGGTCATTAATAAAGATATTGAACAAAACCGGTCCTAGAACCGAACCTTGGGGCACTCCACTAGAGACCGACCGCCATCCTGACATCGAGCCGTTGATTACTACCCACTGGGCCCGGCCTTCTATCCATCTTACCGTCCATTTATCCAATCCACATTCCCTTAACTTGCTGGCAAGAATATTGTGGGAGACCGTATCAAAAGCCTTGCTAAAGTCAAGGTATATCACATCCACTGACTTTCCCATGTCCACAGAGCCAGTTACCTCATCACAGAAGCTAATCAGATTGGTCAGGCTCGACTTGCCCTTTGTGAATCCATGCTGACTATTCCTAATCAAAAAATGAGAAGTAACGTTAGTTCAAACCAAGGGGTTTGGTTCGAACTAATGCGTCCCGGCACGCACTTTCACTTTCGAAACAGCTGTTGAGCGGAGTAACGCGCCGGCGAGATCATGCTAATGAAGCGTGGGACATTTAAATCCCCGCTTCACTGACTATTTCAAATGCCTGCATTTGCATCCCTAGTTCGAACTAGGGTGCAAGTGTAGACATACCCTGAGGTGCTGCAAGACTATTATTTGTTTTTTAAGTTTTTCCAGTTAGAGAGAGAGGGTATGGCTAGACTGTGGGGGGTTTTCGGGATACCGTCCATGGAATGCATTTGCGCTTCCGCTTTTTTTGGCGGAAGAGCAAACACGCTCTTTCGGAAGCCCCTGTATTTCTCGTTCCACGAGGAAGAAGGGGGCTTTTGAAAGAGGGTTTTTTCCCAAAATTTGGCCTCGTCTAGACAGGCCAAATTTCAGAAAAGCCTCTTCCAACAAAAGTATCGGAAAAAGATTTTCGCAGTCTAGCCGTACCCTAACTCGGTTACTCCTCTGAAGCTTTTGGGATGATTGAGTTGGGATTGGTCCTGCTTTGGGCAGGGGATTGGACTCAGTGACTCCTGTCGACATAACATCTTGGCAGTTTCGTTGACGGTGGTAAACCTCATTCTATGAGGAATAACACCTTTTTTCGACAGAGTTCTGTAGACAGAAGGCGTTATTGCATCTACACTGTCCTTTACGTCTACACTCTCATGTGTAGCTTGCTATGTCGACAGAACTGGATCTAGTCTAGACGCTCTTTGTTGACAGTATCTGTCGACAAAGCCTCTAATGACAAAAGCCTGCAGTCTAGATGTACCCTAGGATTCTATAAGTTGTTACGATGATTAATTGGCCCGACTGTTACAAATTCACATTTTATTTCCAGTCTGAATTTGTCTGGCATCAACTTCCAGGCATTGTATCACGTGTGACCAGTGTCTGCTGGATTGAAGAGTTCATCATTCGACACTTGTCCCCCATGTAGATACTTACAGTTGCTCAAGTCACCTCTTAATCTCCATATTGGTATGTTACATGGACAGAAAGATGCCGAAACACCTTTTAAAAATTGACCTTTCATTTCTCTGTGCCTCAGGTCCACATCTGCAAACTGGAGCCGAGGCATGTCCCTTCCATGCAGTGTTTGGAGGGTCTTTGAGTTTACCACTCATAGTTTCTCCAATCCTTTAATTTTTCCCATGACTCTTCTCCGGCCCGTCTTCAGTGTATCACCATCCTTCTTGAACTGTGAGCACCAGAACAAGACACAGGATTCCAGCAGCAACCGCATCAGTGCCAAACACAGAGGTAAAATACAGAGGTGCCTCAGTGCTCCTAATCTACTGCTTTTGGGTCAGGGTGGCCCCAGCTCTCCACACGTGCAAATCATCACAGGATGGGGAGAGAAGTTAAAAGAAGGGGACGACGGATTGAACCTCTCTAGGCCAGTGCCCTTGGGACCTGACTGGTGCTGAACGACAGAATTTGCCAGACCACAGGTGGTCAATATTGTCTAGCAGCATTACCAACACTCCACTGTTGACTGGGCTCCGAGAAGACAGTTAGGGGGTGAATTCGAGCTAAATAACAGCACCCAACACTGAGAACCTGCACGGGTGGCTGTAAACAAACTTTACAGAACCACAGGAAACTTGGCCACATCCATGATAAGCAGATATTTGGCCAGCTAAAATCATACTGGACCATGGATGATGCCGGACCAGAGAGTTGGACTAGAGAGGTTCCACCTGTACATGAAATCGGAGGTCATCCAGCAGGAAGGTTCAGGAAACTTTTTGTTCTGGTCACTGTGACGGGGCGCCACAGCCCCGCACTCTGCCTGCCTGGTATGGAGGGAGACGGATAGAGGCGCGTACATGTGTGGCATGTTCAGGTGCCGCGCAACAGCTGGAAAGGAGGGAGGTGAAGGGAGTGGCCGGCTGAAGACAGCGGGGAGCAGATGGAGCATGCGCAGTGTGCTCTCGTGCCGCGAGACAGCTAGGAGGGGGGGCGCCCGGGCGTGATGTAACTTCGGGGCGCCAGGATTCAAAAAGGGGGCCGGCGCTCAAGGCAGGGGCGGAGGGCGGATTGGCGGAGGGGTGTGAGTACTGCTGCAGCACAACCCCAGGGGAGACCCAGAAGCACCACAGGATGGACCCGGAAAGGTCGGGGGGCTAGGCATACATCCCAGGATTGACTGGTCGGTGGACCAGGTAAGGGGAGAGGAAGCAGCCCAGGGCAGGGCATTAGCGCCCACAGACTGGCGTGTTTCGGTGGGAAGCCCCACCAGCCGGACGAGACCTAGACAGGTCTGCGTCCTTAGGGCCCTGGGTTGGGGTCCATGAGTAAGGGCGGGTCCGGACCCCCCTCTCCCACTGCCATATAAGTCGGTGCCAATCAACTCTTAGTGGAGGGAAATTCTGATCTGTTAAGCAAGACAGCACAAAGATTGTCAAACTGTAAAAGTAAGGGCACGGGGTGCAAATAAAAACATAGGGTGAAAGTGCAAACCCTTTACAATCACAAATACTGATTTGCCATAAGTGAAGCTCTATATGGAAATAAGTTTTGAAATGTTTGACATTTTTGAGACCAAAAGTTTTAGCTTTTTGAGTCAAAAGCCATTTTTGTTTTGAAATGTTGGTAAATTCAGAGTGAAAAAAAAAAGGCTTTTTAAAAAGTTGACATGGAAGCAAAACATTCTGAAATTAAACAAAACAAAAACTAAAGGGGGTTATGATAGAAATCTATAACATTTTTCATGGTATGGAGAAAGTAAATCAGGAAGTGTCATTTATCTCTTCGCATAACTTCAAAACTTGGGGCCACCCCATGAAATTTATAGGCAGCAGCTTTAAAACAAACATGAGGAATTACCTCTTCACACAACGCATCATCAACCTGGGGAACTCACTGCCAGAGGATGTTGGGAAGGCCAAAATCATAAATGAATGCAAGAAAGAATGGGAGAAGTTGATGGAGGATAGGATCATCAATGGTCATTAGCCAAGGTAATCAAGGCATGCACTCCCATGCTCCAGCAGCCAGAAGTTGGCTACTGTCAGAGACAGGAACCTGGGTTAGCTGGACCATTATCCTTGCCCCATCATAGATGTCCTTATTTTGATTGGCCCCCCCCAACCAAACATTTTGTTGGTGCATCGCTTTTTGAGAATTTTCAACATTTCTGACATTTTGTCCTTATTTTGGATGGGAGTTTTTTCCCCCCAAAATTCTTGAAAATTCTCATGGGACAGGAAAACCATTTCCTAGGGTACTCTGCCTTACTCTCTGCGATCGAAACCCCCCCACTGCACGCCACAGGAATGATACTGCTGGGGCGAACTGGCATCTGACTGTCAGGAACTGCCTATAAAGCCTTCTTGCTCCTGGCTGGGGAATGCTACGTCAGGAGCATTTGGGATGAACCCAATTGGCAGATTATGATGTAATATATCCCTTTTAGCGAACGCTCGCCTCTGAGACCAATCCACTTACAAATGAACTAATAATAAGTAATAAAAACCCCACCAGATAAATCACACTCTTTTATCCAGGAAGACAGAGAACAGGTAATGGCATTTTCTTCTGGTGTGCTTTAATTTGGTGCAATGCTTAAATACCATGATGATAATCACAACTTGGAAACCAGAGATAGGAAGGGAAAGAGTCTTAACATTAGCATCTCTTGACCTTTGCAGTCCTTGCAAGAGGCCCTGTATCCCATCATCCATCTGACATTGCTCCTAGCAAGATCATTCCTTACGGACACATGCAACTGACTAGCAGCTTTTGAATTTACTTTCTGCAGCCGTGACCTGCCCAACAGCAGGGCTGAACACCTGGGGCACATGAGAGTCCAGACTGCTCAATGAATATGTCAGTCGCTCTGTAACAGCCTGTCCTTCTCCCCACCCGCACTCCCCTTTTTGTGCCTTGCAATTCCCAGATCCCGTTTCACCGGAATGTAAACGAGGCTCCCAAATTTCCCTCCTTTGTTTCCGCTGCGAGTGCACTTAGGGTGTATCAGCTGCCTGAAAAGTAATTATCCTCTGTTCCCACCTGATAAATTAAGAGCCCCGGGTTCTGCGTTTAATGGTGCAGAGCGACCTGAAGTTATTCTCCTGGAGAAGCAGTTAGGAGAAACCCCTCCCAGCCACCCCACCCCCCTCTGAACCTCATTTAGCTGGGACGACAGCCCATTAATCAGCCCGACCCGGCTTGGAGATGGCAAAGGTCGTGCAGTGCTGTGCATAATATGGAAAACATCAGCACGAGAGCAAGCGACTTCCCCCCTTTGAATTCCCATGGCGTGCCTCCCAACCAAAGAGAGGGGAAACCTTGTTTGACTGCACACAGGCAATCAAAACACAGAGTACTTTTCCAACTGGAAAGGATACAGCACAACTGGTAGGCGTGGCGTGTCCTCTTTAGGGTGGGATTTTAAAAGCACCTACTGGGTTTAGGAGCACAAGCTGTACTGACTTCCAATGAGACTTGTGTTGCTAAGTCGCTCAGGACATGTCTTCAATACCCGCTGTATTGACAGGCAGTAATCTATCCAGCAGGGGTTGATTAATCATGTCTAGTACAGACATGATAAATCGACTGCCAAGCGCTCGCTCTCTCTCTCTCTCTCTCATCAACTCCCATCCACCCAAACAAGAAGAGCAGGTGAAGTTACGGGAGAGTATCAGCTGTCGACTTACCGCTTGCGAAGATACCATGGTGAGCAGACCCAAGTACGTCGGCTTCAACTATATTAATCTTGTAGCTGAAGTTGCATACCTTTGGTTGACCACCCGCGGTAGTATAGAGAATGGCTTAGATGAAATTGAACATCCCACCCTAAGCCTCGGTTCTATTGGGAAATGCCTCTCTAAATCTATAAGTATTTTAAAAAATTCTCAGGTTTGTGCTAGACAGGAGGTCAGCACATAATACTCAAAATCCACGGATCTATGAAATAATGAACATGGTAGGAAATAATGGATATAGAAAGAGCAGCAACAGATTGCTTTTACATTGGGTTACAAAGTCCTAGGCTCCTTTCAGTCAAAAACCACACTGCAAAACCCAGGGGCTATCGGCGGCGGGTGTCACCTGGTGCCGAGTGAGACCTGAGTGACAGAAGTCATGATCCAGATGTAAGCAGGGTCTGAAGGAATGCTTCCATTACAGCCAGCTGCAAGGGGAGAGAAACCCTGGGGGTGTCTATGTAAATGCAGCGTACTCCTGCTCTGCTAATATGTGCTAGATATTCAGCTGATGAAATAGTGTTTTGCTCATTGCAACTGGTGTTGGGTCCCACATTGTGTTAATACTAACTGCAAGGTCTGTAATTTTTGGGGGAATACAAAAGAAGATAGTCTGTCCTCAACCTGGCACAAGCGGGGGACACTCTCGGTGTAACGAATGAGATTCTGGGCGTGAGCGTGTAAATAGTTTGCCTCTGTTTGCTCAGATTGGCTAGGTAATTCAGCTGTTGCAATGGTGTTCTGCCTGTTGTAACCAATTTGGCTGTTGTGGGGTCACACACTGTGTTAGCACCAAAGGTAGGAGTCATGAGATCTGCTCACCAAGGCTTGCATTTATTGTGGGAACGCAGAAAAGTCAGGCAGTGTTGAACCCGGTTCCAAAGGAGAGAGATACTGTCAGTGTAAAGACACTTGGATGGACAGACGCTGCATTGCCAGAGCCCTGTGAGGCTAAGCATGGGTGGGCAGGACTCTGAACTAGCAGGCAACGTGCCCTCCGGGCGTGAGCTGTGAGCCTGGATCCACCTGTTCTCCCCGCTGTTCCATAAGGAGTCTCTTTTATTATTTTAAATTTACTCCAGTGGATGCTGGTGTATTTTTATGGCTGGACAGAGCTGCGGGCCGAGAGCTGAAATCACTAGGTGTGGCCCAGAGCCAAATCCACCTCAAACCGGCAGAAGCAGCCGGTGGGAGCAGTGGCAAGCGGTTGGTGGGAGGAGCGGCCGGTGGGAGTGGCCAGAGGCAGCAGTGATTGGCGGGAGCAGCAGCCAGTGACAGTGGCTGGAGGGAGCAGTTGCCGGTGGCAGTGGCCAGAAGGAGCAGTGGCTGGTGGGAACAGCGGCCTGTGGCAGTGGCCAGAGGCAGCAGTGATTGGCGGGAGCAGCAGCCAGTGACAGTGGCTGGAGGGAGCAGTTGCCGGTGGCAGTGGCCAGAAGGAGCAGTGGCCGGAGGGAGCAGCAGCCAGTGACAGTGGCTGGAGGGAGCAGTGACTGGCGGGAGCAGCAGCCAGTGACAGTGGCCGGAGGGAGCAGCAGCCGGTGGCAGTGGCCGGAGGGAGCAGTGACTGGCGGGAGCAGCAGCCAGTGACAGTGGCCGGAGGGAGCAGTGACTGGCGGGAGCAGCAGCCAGTGACAGTGGCCGGAGGGAGCAGTTGCCGGTGGCAGTGGCCGGAGGGAGCAGTGGGCGGAGGGAGCAGTGGTTGTGAGAGGGGAAGAATTGTCTCTGGATGTGCCCAGTGGGTAGACTGACATTTTCCTAGTTTGGTTACGTTATTGAAAGAACCCCCAGATACTGACCCCAGCCCTTCTGTTTGCCAGCTGCTACCGGCAGGAGGGTTACACTCCCATTAGGCCAAGGGAACAGTAATCCAGAAGAGGGTTGACCTTTTTGGGGAGTATCCATAGGTAGCCCCTCTCGTTCACTAACCCAGTATGAGGTTACACAACAGAGGGGAAGCCTTGTGACTTTTTACACAACTGGGAGACTGGGCCAGAGGCTCCTTGGTGCGCTCTGCATTGTGTGTCAGGGTGCATGCACCTCAGACCAGCCCCGCTCAGACAAACCACCAGGCACGGGCTTTATTCTGTACAGAACATAGAACGGGATTCCAGTCCTGCAGCCTCCTCTCTGCGTGCCGCCGACATGCTCCCAGCTCAGTCCGTGCTGAGACCCTGTTGGGGGCAAAGGGCAGGAACCAGGAAGTTCTTCCAACATGCCGCAGTTTGTAGCCCACAACCGGGAGTTCCCAGAGCTGCCCTTATCCCTGCAACTTGAGAGACTGGCGTTCAGTCACCTGCTTAACCACAAACGTCCCGGGCCTTCTTCAGCCAGTCATCGTGGCTTTAAAGCTATCTCGCTGCCTCTGTGGATTTCGGCCCTCCATCCTTTGTTCCCCCCGTGTGTGTGTGTGGAGTTGTGAGGATAAATTCGTTAAAAGATTGTGAGGGGCAGCAATAAGTATCATAAGGCTGAAACATTTCACGTATGACATGTAGTTGCTTCTAAAACCTGGTCTACACTAAGGCTTTATTTTGAAATAATAAGCAGCGCGTCCACATGACCAAGCCTGTTATTTCGAAATAACCAGCCGCTTATTTCAAAATCTGTACTCCTGCTTTCCTCAGGGATTAACGCTGATTTCGAACGAATCACTCCCCAGGGTTTCCTGGGGCTTTAAGTCGAGGTAGCGCGTCCATATTAATGGCGCCTGCTTCAGACTCATTTCGAGGTTTCCCCGCAGTGGGGACACACTAGTTCGATCTTGTTATTTCGGGAGTTATTACATCCATTTTAGTTTGCGCAACAGTTTCCTAGTGTAGACATGGCCTCATGGGGTGAGTCAGTCCAGGTGTTATCTTCGCTAAAGAAGTGAAGTGAGACTCTTTGGCCAATGGGAACACCTCAGAGAAGACTGCATTTTGCAATGTAGTAAATAGAGGAGCTTGTTCATCAGCTGAAACACGCCCCCCTCCTCCCTCGCCCCTCAGAAAATAGCTCTTGCTAGACACGGTCACGCCATTTCAATAGACTTGAAGAGAGTCTCTGGTCGGTGGGGTGCTGCCATTGTCCTGAGGCACCAGACGTCCGCTCTGTCAGTCCCTGCAGATCCCTGGCTCTGTGCTCCCAGGTTGCTTGGCCTGCCTGATTGTGCCCTCCTCCCTGCTCACGGGTGGAGGCTGTTTACATCTCGGCGTAGCTGTCGGACGTCCTCGTGGCTTGCTGAGAACCTGACCTCGGCCTCTGAGAGCCGCTCCAGCCATTTTTCCCTTTTAATTTGATCTGAATTTCTCTCCCATCATGGGAACAACAATGGCTCCATTGTTTTGCAGCCCCCAGCGTGCACAGCAGGTTCCCCTCCCCCCCAGACCAGCTGAGGAACAAAGGAGAAGCCTTAGGAACGCAATGTCCTCTCCAGAGCAATTAAGCGACCGGGATGGGGGTGTAGGGTTAAGCCTCGGGGGGAAGCATTTGACCGACGGGCTTCCCAGCAGCTCAGCGCGGGTCGTTCCGTTAGCCCAGGGGAAAGCTGAATTCAGGCAAAGTCGAGCACGTTGAACTTTGTTAAACCTTGCTCTGTCTGTGCGGCTGTAGGGCACCCGTCTAAGTCCCAGCCATGACAGGTCCATGGGTGTCCTGCTGGTAACAACCCGTCCCACCGCCCTGGCTCTAATTGCATGGCGTGTCCTACGCACCAGACCCCTTCCGACGTCTCCCGAGACGTCCGTGTACGCTTCCCACCGCAGGCCAGGTGTGAACATGCGGCAGAGCTGAGGGACCTCACGCAACACCCACGGCGGCGGCGTCCTTTCAGGCTGTGTGCAGGAGGTGCACACCCGTTGGCTAGTCACAGACAGAGCCAATAGCCCCTCCCAGCTTGGTATCATCTGATCGTGCTCCCAATTCAGAGAACTACCTCACTCTGAATTAACTGTCAAGTGTAGACAGGCCCCAAGGGCGGGGATGTGCCCTTTGAGATCCAGGGAGATCCCCTCTCGGGAACACAGAGCATGGCTAGCACACAGAGAAGTTGGCTACAAGCTGTACATGAGCAGTGGCAGCGTACAGGCCCAGGTGTCTCTCCAGGCAGACCTCTCTGAGGCGGTCAGAGAGGCCGGGAGGCAGTCCAGGAGAAGGCAGGAGCCAACAATTCGGGGGAAAGTTTACCCACAAGATGCAGCAAAGGCTGAATTGTCTGGAAGGAGCGAAGTGCAGACAGGGCGGGATGGAATGCCAAGAGTTCGGGAAGGCCAAGTTGAGCATGTGAAAATAATAAAACACAGGTCCACCAGGAGCCCTCTCCCGTCTTGCACAGATAACATTCGCCGTGATAACAATCCAACCACTGACACCTCACCTTTCAGCTCTCTGGTCCCCGAAGGGCTTCACAAATTCCACGTATGGAAGGAATCTTTGTGACCTGCCCCTGGAATGCAGCCACCTCTGGGGCGGAACAGAGCAGCTGTTCGAAGAGGTTACAGAAACAAAACAATTCTGGCCGGGACTCCGTATTCTAATAACGGTGGCCAAGCGAAAGGGCAGGGGAAAAGATAGGTAGGCAAAACTGAGAAATGCCTCAGGAGTTTTATTGACTACACATGGCCAGGCTTTCGGCTTTGTAGCCCCCTTGAAATGAAGGATGAAAAATCCCATTTAAAAAGTTTATCGGCATCCCGCGGGCAGGAGGCTGCTCCAGCGTGATGCTTACTGGGTAACCCGTTAACCCTCTCCGTCCCTACCTCAAACAGACAGCTCAGCGAGCCGCATCTTAGGGCACCGATGGAATGACCCATGTGCCTCCCTGCAGGGGGGAGCCCCATACCATCACTAGGGACCATGGGGGAGCCAGCTCTGTCTCTGAGACAAGAGCACCTTGACTTTGCTCCCTCCCATCCCACCGCGCAGCATGGTGTGCCGAACATGAGACTGGTTCAGTTCTGATGCAGGGAGAAGCATGTGTCCTATGCCCTGTACTGCCCCATCCAACCCTGCAGAGCAGGAGAGATGTCATACGGCACCAGCTCACAGTGGGAAGGCTGCAGGTTCCAAAGGGGAAGGGACTGGCCTTAAAGGAAGGTGTTAGTCAGAGGAACAGACCAGCTATTGATAAGAGACTCATTGTCCTATGAGCCCACAGAATGCGTGTAAGCAGGGATGGACCATGCATGGGTCTACTGCTCTCATCCTACGCCCACCTCCTCCCAAGTACTGAGAAGCCGAACTCCCTAAATGCTTTGGAGGAACTGGGATACTCCAGCAGTAGAGAGCTGGGAGATGCGTCCCTGCCTCTTTCTGCCCCCTTTCTTGAGCGTGCCCATCCTCGCTCCTCCCATGCCCGCTCTTCTGCAGTGTGCAGTAGGCACTGGGAGGGAGGGCAGGAGTTGATCGGCGGTGGGGGGCAGGGCCCTGGTGGGTGGAAGCAAAGGGGAGGTTGGCGGCCACTGGCTGCTAAGTGCCTGCTAATTTTTTAGAGTGCCCAGAGAGTCGGCGTGTAAGAGCGGAGGAAAAGAGGGAGCTAAGGTGACAGGAATTGGAGACAGGGAACATGTAGGGTTACCTTTAAAGACCTGTACTGCTTGCGTTCCTTCCCCTGCCCTGTTCCCTTGCTGCACCCCCTCATACATAAGAACGGCCAGACTGGGTTAGACCAATGGTCCATCCAGCCCAGTGCCCCATCTGCCCACAGTGGCCAATGCCAGATGTCCCAGAAGGAGGGAACACAACAGGTAATCCTCACGTGATCCCTCCCCTGTCACTCACCTCCAGACACACAGAGGCTAGGGACACCATTCCTACCCATCCTGGCTAATAGCCATCGATGGACCTAACCTCCATTAATGTATCTAGCTCTTTTTTAAACTCTATTACAGTCCTAGCCTTCACTGCATCCTCTGGCAAGGAGTTCCACAAGTCGACTGTGCCCTGAGTGAAGAAAAACTTCCTTTGCTTTGTTTTAAACCAAGGCCATGTCTCCACTAGGAAACTCTTTTGAAATGACTAAATTCGACTCCTGATTTAACAAAATCCAACCAGCGCGTCCACACAATGGGGGAGCCTAAAATGAGTCCTAGACAGGCTCTGTTACTGTGGATCCGCTACCTTGACTTAGAGCCCCAGGAAGCACGGGGGAGTAATTCGTCTGAATGACTCTGGGGAGTTGTTATTTGGAAATAGCAGCACCGGTGCGTCCACACTGCTGCTATTTCGAAATAACGATTTCGGAATTAGCCTGACTACTGAGGAAAAGCAGGAGTACAGCTTTCGAATTAACTGGCCCCGTATTGTGACGTAACGGCTTGGTTGTGTGGACGCGCCGCTTATAAATTCAACCTAAGGGGGGTTATTTTGAAATAAAGCCCTAGGGTAGGCTGGGGCCTAATGAACTAACTGGCAACTCTCCCCTCCCACAGTCTGGCACTAGCCACAAGAACAGCAGCAGCTGGGCAGCCCTCCAACTGCCCAGCGAGCGCAAAGCAAACGCCGGAGCGGTAGTGCGCACACGCACGCACACACAAAAGCAGGCGGGGCATCCATTGCCCTGGCGCGCGGCAAGGCAGGGCGATAGGAACGGGGGCTGTGAAAGCTTTGTGTGTAGCTTAGTTTGCACTGGCCTGACAGCTGATAAATCCCCAGGCACTGACACAGGGCAGTGGGCGTGGGCAGTCGATTCATCTTATGCCCCTGTATAAAACTATGGTACACCCACATCTTGAATACTGTGTACAGATGTGGTCTCCTCACCTCAAAAAAGATATTTTGGCCTTGGAAAGGGTTCAGAAAAGGGCAACTAAAATGGTTAGGGGTTTGGAACGGGTCCCATATGAAGAGAGGTTAAAATGACTGGGACTTTTCAGTTTAGAAAAGAGGAGACTGAGGGAGGATATGATAGAGGTCTATAAAATCATGAGTGGTGTGGAGAGGGCAAATAAAGAAAAGTTATTTATTAGCTCCCATAATAGAAGAACTAGAGGACACCAAATGAAGTTAAAGGGTAGCAGGTTTAAAACTAATAAAAGAAAGTTCTTCTTCACACAGCGTGTAGTCAGCCTGTGGAACTCCTTGCCAGAGGAGGCTGTGAAGGCTAGGACTATAACAGAGTTTAAAGAGAAGCTAGATAATTTCATGGAGGTTAGGTCCATAAAAGGCTATTAGCCAGGGGGTAGGAACGGTGTCCCTGGCCCTCTGTTTGTCAGAGGCTGGAGAGGGATGGCAGGAGACAAATCGCTTGATCATTGTCTTCGGTCCACCCCCTCTGGGGCACCTGGCGCTGGCCACTGTCGGCAGACAGGCTACTGGGCTAGATGGACCTTTGGTCTGACCCGGTACGGCCCTTCTTATGTTCTTATGTTATCTTTCGCCTGCCCGTCAGGCTCTGAACGGCACCTCAGCCCACGGCTGCTCTCGCTCTCTCGTGCGTGCTGTTGCTTGGAACTTGGGAAAATCCAGCTTCCTTCCTGCCCGTCCCCTTCTCGCCAGCCTCCAGACCATGGGCGGGTCTGCCCTGCGCCTGCTCCCTCCAGTGGGGTGAGATTCCTCTGGAGAAATACTCGTGTCCGGCTGAGGAGGTGGCTGACAGGGCCTCCCCGGCTTCCCCTCGGTCCCGCTGCATTTCAGAGTTTCCTCGCTGCTCTCTTAATTCACGCCCTGGTTCCTCCTCGAGGCATCTTGTGCTTTCTCTGGGCCCCCCCCATTTTCTCCCACCCCGCCTTATGTCCGTGGGGCCGGCGCAAGCCCTGCTGCATCTGGCTGTGGAGACTGGAACGGTTGGTTCCTTCTCTTTTCCCCGGGCTCTGGTCCTGTCAGCGCCAGCCAGTGGTGCCGTGGGGCTGGCCCACACTCAGAAGAGGCCCGAGTGCCCTGACCATGGCCCCGCCCCCTGCACCGCCTATGCTCCACCCCAAGGCCCCGCCTCCTCCCAGCCTAGTCCCTCGGAGGCCCCGCCCACCACTGTGCTCCTCTCTGCTCCCTCCCCCATGCAAGTGGCAGGTGAGGCCTCCGGGGGGGGAAGAGGCCGAGCAGGGGGCGGGGTCTCAGGGGGGAGCATGGGTGGAGCCGAGCACAGGGCCCATAAACGATGGGGTCCTGTCAGCTGCTGAGCACCCCTGGGACGTGAGGCGTGGCTCTCTGCCCTCACGCCTGTCAGGGGGATGGGAGAGTACTTAGCACCCAGATCTTCACCAGACGTTTCTGTGCCTCCCCCCACCCGCTCTTTTCTAGGTCAGAACGTCCCTCCATGCCCCACCAGCTGCATCTGGAAAGCCTACTACAGCCACGTGTGCAGGGCTGGAATCCTTTGTCCCCCTCCGTGGCTGCGTGCAAACACCCGGAGGCCAGGGATCACCTCTCCCTCTGTGCCAAACACACGGAAGCAATTAAAAATAATACTACGGGTAGGTGTGAAGTGGTACACTGGGATGGAGTCTTGCAGAACACAAAGGCAGCAATGCAGGAGGACTCAAGGAAGTCTTTTCTGGACCCTGTGACTTCTCACTGCAGCGTACTGTTTCTTTGTCTCCCTCGTCTGTCTCTTGGCGTATACTTAGATTCTCAACTCTTTGAGTCAGGGACGGTGTTATTGCTCTGTGTCTGTGCAGGGCCTACCACGGTGGGGTCCCGGTCGATGACTAAGGCTTCAAGGTCCCATAATAGTACTAATAAATAACCTTACTAAAATATTGTGGACGGTCAAAGAGGCGAATGCAGCAGCAGACTGACCAATGGACAATCCATCCTGAATATAGAGTGACCAGACAGTAACGTAGCACAAGGCCTCACACACACACGCAAAAAAGATTTTAAAGGATCAACGTTAAAAAGTTTCCATCCCGGTACCCTCTGCTAGTCTCCCTCTTGCCTCTTGGTTTGTTTCCCCTCGGTCTGTTTCCCGCTTGGAGAGAGGGGATCCTCCAGGACTTCCCCTCCTGGAGACAGCTTCCTCCACCAGCCAGCCTCACGGTCTGCTCTGCTTGAGCTACTGCTGTGCAGCTCCCTTTGTAGGCCTTCCTGGTCCCTGATTGGCTGGCTCCTCCACTGCCACTCTTGCCTATTTGGAAGACCTCTCTGTGGTTTCTGTGGGGTGGGGATGTGGCCAGCCCACCACATTACATGGAAATGTATTGGTGGATTCCTGCTTTGCGATATGACAATGTATTTTGACCACTTAGCTTCTTGGGATTTTTTTTTCATATCTTTTACCTCATTTGCAAAATGTAGCCTCTAAGATTTAACTCCTTCATCTTTTGAATAGGTTACGCTTCAAGAACCATTCTGGTCCCATCCCACCACAATCTTGAGAACTTCATATGCAGCTGAGTTATGTCAAGCCACCAGATGGACCACAGTAAATGCCATCAGGTTAGCTGAATCGTCTCCATATCACATGGCTAGACTGATAGGGGTGCCTATAAACTCCACATTAGTGTAACCCCAACTCTAATCAGAACTCATCTGGTCTGTAAGGAGCAGAACAGATCTTAGCTGAGCAGCCAGGAGGAACTTGCTAATGTTTGTCTCTGCTGGACCTCACTGGTCTCTGGTATTGTATCATTTAGATACAGCTTGAACAACAGAAAAAAGAAAAAAAACACCATGGCTCCAACCTTGCTGAATCTGGGTCAGATCCATTAGGAAAGAGGATATCTAAGAGTTCTTTTCATTCTTCCCTTTTCCAGCGGGTAATTGCTTTCCACACGGTGCACTAGGTTTTGATGTGACTCCAGCTGTGCTAACACCACTTATTGGAAGGGATGTTCCAGCGCAAATGTGTTATCCAAGGGGCTCTTCGCTTGCTTGCACACTATGACTAAATGGACGCAGCTGTGCACCAATGGGTCGTATCACACAATCTAGCATTTCGCGGAAAGATTTGGTGTTTTCATTTGGGAGCCCTTCCTCCTTCTGTGGCTGGAAATGCTGAAGACGTTTCATTTTGCGTGATGGAAAAAGATCCCCGGAGGAATGGCTGCCCTTTCCGGAGACAACACGAGCCCGGCTCTGCTTTATCTCCACCAAGCAAAACACTGTGCTTCGCATAGTGAAGACCTACCATGGGGGGCAGCTCTTGACAACTGCCTAGACGGGCTTGGAAGGCATAAATGTCAAGGAAGGAGGGGGCTGGTGTTGGGTGGAACTCAGAATAATGGGAATAAACTGAGCAACGAAAGACACAGCGTGTATGATCGGGTCTATTAGTCATATCCCATTGCTCAAGTCCTTTCAAAGAAATGTGGACAAAGCACTGAAGAATGTGTATAAAATAGGGGCCAATCATAGAACACTAGAACTGGAAGGGGCCTCGAGAGGTCATCAAGTCCAGCCCCCTGCCTTCACGGCAGGACCAAGCACCGTATAGCCCATCCCTGATGACACACGGAAGCGTTACATGGCCTCGTCGGTTCTTCTTCCTTTCTGGCTTCTACAGTGGTCATGAAGGACAGTCCAAAGATGGGAGCACTCATTGATCCAGGGAAGACAGCAGGAGTTTGATGGGGGACAGTCAAGCGGCCTAAGCCGTGGTCCGATTGAAAAGAGGGAACCATGGACGAAATTCCCATGTGCACATGGAGGCTGGGGGGGAAGGATGGTTGAGTGGTTAAAGCATGGAGTAGGCTCCTACCACAGACCTTAGGAACGCTGTCCAGTCCCCGACTGTCAAACTGACAGATTTTGACAGGAGCTCAGTGTGATCCAGTGGAATTCGAAGGCTCCAGGACTGTGAATTCTTCTCAACAAGTTAATTATTCTTTGTGCCTTCCTATTAATCCTCTATTTGCCCTCAAGGCTGATAGATCCTTTTACGTCACTTTGCTTCCCTACCTTCTCTTCCTCCCATGCGCTACCCTGACCTTGCCGAGTGGATTTATCTTCAGCACATGGGCACATTTCTCTATGCTTCTAACACTGCCAGTGCTTTCAACTAATTGCCTCTCCAGCTCCTTGCTGGGTTTTGCTTTTCTTAGCATCAGTGGTAGCTTATGTTTGATCCACATCTTCCAAACCTCCTTCTCACTCGCTACAATGGAGCTGCCTTTTGGGTCATTGCTTTCAAGTGGCTTTAGGTAGGACTGATCTTACACAATTCATTAGTGGGTATTCAATTAACAGCAGTGCTCTGATTGTTGGGAGAGGGGAGCTTTCAAAATCTTATTAATACACAAGTTTAAGGGGTTTTTTTAAAAAGAAATGTTAGGTAGGCCAGGTAAATAAAAGGATTCTTTTCTGTGTGTCTTGGAAAGGAGAGAGCTAAATCATAAAACACCAAAACTGGAAGGGACCTCAAGAGGTCATCAAATCCAGTCCCCTGCCTTCATAGCAGGACCAAGCACCATCCAGACCATCCCTGATCAATGTCTATCCAACCTGCTCTGAAATGTCTCTAGTGATGGAGACTCCACAGCCTTCCTAGGCAATTTATTCCAGTTTTTCACCACCCTGAGAGTTAGGAAGTTTTTTCTAATGTCCAACCTAAACCTCCCTTGCTGCAGTTTACTCCCATTGCTTCTTGTCCTATCCTCAGAGGTCAAGGAGAACAATTTTTCTCCTTCCTCCGTATAGCACCCTTTTAAATAGATATAACCCATATACATATGAACCTTAGGTAAGTTCTCACTTCTTCATGGGGTGAAATTCCCAGGCCTGCGCGCTGTAAATTGTCAGATGAGACAAGCATAACGGTCATCTTAAAACCTCTGATTTGCCCCAGCCAAAGCAAGGAACGCGGCTCTGCATGCTCAATAGGAGCTGCAGTTCCCATAGGGGAGCAGATACAAAGCTTGATGAAGGAGGCTGTAGGGTCACAAATACATGCATTCCCATGGTACAAGTCTATGTTTATTACATTTGACCCAGGGGCTCCCTAAATCCTAATCTGAGAGCTTGATCTACTGATTCCCCCAACCCCAGCTGCCCGGCTCAGCACAGATGTATTGTGATCTAGAATTACATTTTTGGAATGACTCAAATCTTTTCCCAAGTCTTTCAGTATTAAAAAAAACCCAAAAAAACAAACAAAAAAAACCCAACCCATCCCAAAGCATCACCCTCCTGCAAAATCCAGGCACTGACTTCAAGTGGTGGGTGGTCTTTTTGTCTGGCTTTTTGGCTCCCTTTCAAAACAGGGCTTATTCCGTAGGCCTGGATGCTGTCCCACACCCTGGTGAGCTAGCCAAAAACTGCACTCGACAACAGAGTCACCTTTGCAGGTTCCAAAATAAATGTCAGTTTCACAGCTACCTGTCCTGAGCGCTGACACTGACTTAGATGCCCCCGCCCTGAATACAGTGTAAGGCATCAAGTTCTTGTCTCTCTCAGTCTATACAGCTGGTGCTGGTGTTTTAACAGAGAGATTTAGAAGACTATGTGCAATCAACTTTCACGTACAGATTGAACCTCTCTAGGCTGGCACCATCAGGACCTGACCGATGCCGAACGAGAAAATTTGCCGGACCATGGGAGATCAATATTGCCTAGCTTCATGACCAACACTTCTACCGCTTACTGAGATCTGAGAAGACATTTTAGAGGTAAATTAGAGCTAAATCACACCACAGAACACTGAGAGCCAGGACTGGGGGCCATAAACAAACTTTATGGGACCGTGGGAAACTTGGCCACACCCATGAAAAGTGGACATCCAGCTCACTCAAATCATGCCGGACCACAAATGTTGCTGGACCAGAGTGTGCCGGACTAGAGAGGTTCAGCATGTATTGTATTTAGAAAAGGGTCCATTAAATAGAGAAATCATTGCAACAGTGAGTTAGCAAAAGAAATAAAGTACACGAAAATAAAATAGTATAAATATATGATTTATTTCTACCCATCGAAACACATGATTCTGATGTCAATTTCACCATTATATGCCTGGATTAACCAAATTATGGAATCATACAATATTAGAACTGGAAGGGACCTCGAGAGGTTATCAAGTCCAGTGCCCTGCACTCATAGCAGGACCAAGCACCCTCTGGACCAGTGTTTCTCAACCTTTTTTTGCTCATGGCCCCCTTCTGAGCCTTGTTTACCTCTGTGGCCCCCCTCATAGCCTCTGTTAGTTGGAAAAAAAGGTACATAATTTACCTAATGTTCTGTTTTTTCCATGTGGCCCCCTGGAGGTAGGGCATGGCCCCTGGGGAGCCATATGGCCCATGGTTGAGAACCACTGCTCTAGACCATCCCAGACAGGTGTCTGTCCAACCTGCTCTTAAATATCTCCAATGATGAAGCTTCCACAATCTCCCTAGGCAATTTATTCTAGTTCTTAACCACTTTGACCATTAGGAAGTATGATTACGGTCCAATCCCACCATGTTTTAATCATGGATTTTGTCCTATTGGATGATTTGGACGATACGTTTGAATTCGCAAGGTGCAACTAAGATTAGAATCTGGCCAGATTCACTGGGGGAAGTGAAACAATGTAACATATCACATGTAAACGGGTCAGAAAATGGGTATAAGAAGTAAAGTGGTCCAACTGATGTGCAAAAAATGGGGACAGAAGTATGATGTCCTAGGAAAACCAGCTACCAGAGGATTCCCTAAGATGCAGTAAGAGGAATTATTCTTCTTGTGTGTTAGGGCAAATCCTACTTTCCATCATATACAGAGTGAGTTTCAGTGACGCTGATCTACAGTGCTTTTATTCAATGGGAAGACTCCTGTTGACTCCTTTTGGCCTATGGATCATACTCTAACTGTATGGCTTAAAGTTTACTGTTACTTTGGGTTTTGTTCCTTTTTTTCTTTCCCCAAATGAGCATTATCAAAGGAAGGATTTGATTGGCGAATGGGTCTTGACCTGTACTGGTTATTCTTTGTACTTCCACAGTGGTAGCTTTCAGCAGCAAAGCACATGCGCCTTTTAACAATAGTCGTTTCATTCAAAAAAAAAAAAACCCCACACGGTATAGAAAAAACACACCACTTTCTCTCTCTTCGCTGCGGCAAACAGCTGGCCAATCTATTTAAAGCTACAACATTTCTCCAAGCAAAGGCAGAACAAAGCTCTTGAGGTCGCTTCCAAAAGACGTGCAGATGTGAAAGTAAAGAACAAATAATTAAAGATAAAAGCAAGAGAGGATTAGTCCAAAAAAACGAAATGAGGGGAAACTATTTTCCCTGAAGATTTGTGGAGCAACTGACCAAAATGTCAAAGAGAAACAGGTTTGGAACACTGCGTTTTTGGACCAGCTCACTTGTTGCGCTCCCCTTTCTTGGTTTAACATCTGTAACACATATTTTATCCATGGCAGTCTCAGAGGAGGGCGTCTTTCCCCACCAGTGTAGAACGTGGCACGTTATGCATGAGAACATAGGTGCTTTTGAAAATGTCCATGTATGTCATTGAGAGGCCGCACTCCCAGCTATTGTCTGTTGCGATACACTCTCGAAAGCTTGTCTCTTTCCCCCGCAGAAGCTGGTTCAGTAAAACATATGACCCCACCTACCATGTCTTTCTCACTTCCGAAGACCAACACAGCTTCTACTCTTTAGAATTAGGCATGTCATCCCCATGGACCATCCCCATGTAAGGGGTCTCAAACATGATGGTTCAAGATCATCCCATCTGAAGAAGTGGGTTTTGCCCATGAAAGCGTGTGATACTATACATATATTTTTGTAGGTCTTTACAGTGCCACAGGACTACTCATTTTTCACATAATGCAGTCTTACTCAAAGTCTGCATGCTCAGTCTAGGAGCAATCTTGCAAAGAGAATGAGTGGTCTTCTGGCACCTTAGGGTGCGTCTAGACTACATGGCTCCATCAACGGAGCCATGTAAAGTAGTTTACTCGACATAGTCAATGAAGCAGGGATTTAAATAATCCCCGCTTCATTAAAAAAAAAAATGGCCGCCGCGCTGTGCCGACAATCAGCTGATCCGGCACAGCACAGCAGTCTAGATGTGGCACGGTCGACAAGGGAAGCCTTTGTCGACAGCTCCTGTAAACCTTGTTTATGTCGAGTAAACTACTTTACATGGCTTCGTCGATGGAGCCATGTAGTCTAGACGCACCCCGAGAGACTTACCAAAACAGATAGAATCATGAGTTGGAGAAGAAATAACAGAAACCAAGAGATATATATAACAGCAGAAGAAGTACCTGCCAATTGTAGGACCTGTGTTAATGAGGCCAATTAGGTGGGCTGGATGTATCCCATTCATAGCTTCTGATGTGAAAATGTGGATGTTAAAGACAGGAGAAATTGGCTTTGTAGTGCACCAACTAGTTAATATCTTTATTTAAGCTCAAGGTAACTGTGTCAAACTTGCAGATGAATTCTAGTTCTGCAGTCTCTCTCTGTAATTGGTTAGTGAAAATCCGTTGTAGAGGAATGCCTACTGAGAGACTTAATGTTGCACATCCTCCTGGTCAAGACAGGCTAATTGCAGCTGCATTATCAAGAGCTGCAGGGAAGCACGCTGCAGACCCAGATGATGAAATCACCAACGAAAAGGTCGTCTGTGCAGATGACTCACACTCTACACTCAGCACAGACTTGTTCAACACATGTAAGGCGGAGACTCAGAAAGAGTCTGTAATACAAGCCATCCACAATCCTGTGCGTGAGTATATCATCGCAACCGGGGTTGTTAATAGCTGGTGACAAGATATTTCTTCCTAGCAACACAAGGCAGGAAAGGCTGGATTGCTTGTGAGAATCATGCCAAAGCATTCAGAGAAGAAAAGCAAGAGCTCGGTGGTTAATGTATTGGCCAGGTATGACTCAACACATTGAACGACTGATAGAAGGAGCGCACTATGCCAAGCCAACCGAGCCAAAAGCATTATGGTCTCCTGAGATTCCTTATCTACCATGGCACAGGATAGCTGAAGACATCTGTGGCTTTGGCAGATTCTTATACCGCCTCCTCGCGAACTACTTTTCCCTATTCCTTCAAGTTCTTCATCTGCCAGACACATCAGCATGTCCTGTTAGTGCTAAACCAAGAGCGATCTTTGCAAGACACGATAGCCCCCAAAAGTCGGTGAGCTCTGTTTGCAAGCATAGAAATGGGCAACGTCATGAGCTCTTGGGAAATGAGGTGCAGGGACTCCGCCCTAGACATCTACAGTCAAATGTAATGGCTGAGATGAACCATCCAGATGATCCAATCAGGCTGTCTCAGCTAGAGAGATCTTTTGGAAGTGAGTAACATCCCTCTGTCTATCAGGGAATACGAGGGGTGATTGTCCTGCACCCTGTCCACTCCTTGCCAGAGGATGTGATGAAGACTAGGATTTTAACAGGGTTCAAAAAAGAGCTAGATAGATTCATGGAGGTTAGGTCCATTAATGGCTATTAGCCAGGGATGGGTAGGAATGGTATCCCTAACCTCTGTTTGTCCGGAGATGGATGACAAGGGAGAGATCACGTGAGGATTACCTGTTGTGTTCCCTCCCTCTGAGGCATCTGATATTGGCCGCTGTGGGCAGACAGGACACTGGGCTAGATGGACCTTTGGTCTGACCCAGTATGGCCGTTCTTATGTTCTTATGCACATGTGCTGACGAAACGGTGGCTGGAAATATCTCTTCTGTACTTACCCCCACTGCGACAACCCAAAATATCGTGGAGGGCTCACCAGTTAGCAAGGGTGGCAGCGAAAAGTCCAGAGCCACAATCACATTATATTGAGACACCTTTAGATGCTGCCTGCCTCAGTTTCCCATTTGTAAAAATGGAGATGGTAATGTTAATTGTAAGAGTTTGAAGTGCTTTGAGACCTACTGATGAAATGTGCTATGTAAGAGCTATATATTATTATATGAACCAGGAAGTGAAACTGATTATAAACAGAAAGCAAAACTCACTGGATCTATTTTTTTCCAGTGGAAATTCAAATAAAATTATCAAATAGTAGAGCTAGTTAAATAATGTCTGTTGATTTTAAAAAATTAAACAGCATTTTGGGCATCTGTTCACATTTCTCCCTCCCCATTTTTGTAACAAAATGTGAAATTTTCATCGACACTCTCCAAGTTGATTTTTAATCTTTGGTTTTTGGCAAATAAAACCTGAAAATGTTAATCCCAACTTTTCCGTTTTCAGTGGCTAAACCTGAAACATTTTTAGGGGTGGCTTTGGGGTTTATGTCTTTCAATGAAAGCCAAGAATATTGCGATGAAAGCGGAAAAAATGGTTTTCCTTAAAATTTTTCACAAAGCAAAAAAATGCCCAACTAGCTGCCTCAAACAGCAGAGATGGTACAAGGCAAATTATGATGTAACATGGTGGCCAGTCCCTAGACTTTGCTTAGGAACCCTTCATAACTATGCAGAACAACTGCCTTTGTGATGCTGCGGGGGGTGGATCCCAGCAGGTCCAAGCATGATGTAAAAGTGCTTTGGAGTGTCTTGTAGGGCCAGCAGGAATGACAAACAGAAAGTGGTTGGGACAGAGAAGGCTCAGCAGGTGAGCTCAAAGACCAGCTGTTTTCTGTTCTCGTTCTAACTTGCTTGCCTCTAGATACATGGATTTATTATTGCCTTATGGTTTGATGACATGTTTATTATCATAACTCACAGTAGGTTTCTATTGCTTGTTTGGCTGTATCACAAGGGACTTATAGGCTACACCTAGTATGTTGAGCTAAGGCACATGCCTGGGACCTTACAGGCCAATAGTAATGCTCCCGTTTGGAATCTTTCACGCAGATAAAGCAACCTTCTCTGACATAGGGGCTTCCAAGAATACCCTCAGACTTAGCAGGTCCATCGTTACTTGGAGAAACTCAAAATAACCGATTAAGACCATCCCGAATAACCAGATAGGACAGAAATAACAAATGTGATAGACAATCACCATGGTAACAAATTGACATATATGATAATAAGTTGAGATCAATGCTATGCTGAACTATAGGAAAAGACACTCCACCATTAGGAAGGTGAGGAAATACAAATAAGGAGGAAAGGAAACATCCCCTACTGAATATGTATCAAACATAACAATGTCAGTGTAACGTATGATAAAAGTGGCATCCCAGCCTACGGGCAGAAGATGTACGTTGGGAGGTGCCAGAATGAGGCCAGTAGTGTTGATGGGAAAGGTGCAGGTGATGAGGAAGAGGATGGCTAACACCTCGGGTTGCTCTAGAAGGAACGGTGTGAGTATGGTATGGAAATAGAGATGTCCATTCCCTAGAGGCATGTCTAGACTACCCTCGGTTTCCGAAAGAAGGTATGCAAATTTGGTGCGAATTTGCATATCTTCTTCCGATCCCTTTTTCGGAAGAATTTTTTTTGAAGAAAAAAAAAAAAGCAGTCTAGATGGAGTGTTTCGTGCAAACCCCCCTGTGGCGGGGTTCCCAGCCCCGCCCTCTTCTCCCTGAGGTTAAAGCAGGTCCTGAGGCCTAGTTCCGCACAATTCACAGACCCTGAGGCCTAGTCGGGTGCCCTGAGAGGGACGGGGTAGGGGGGTCCGGGCCCTCCCTCTCCACCGGACCCCAACCCAGGGCCCTATTAGTGGTGGGTGGTTCCCACCACTGGCTCGGTGGGGAGTTCTCCCCGAAACGCGCCGAGCCCCCTGACGGGTTCCTTGCCCCTTGCCCTGGGTTGCTTCCTACCCCCGCCCTGTGGCCGATGGAGACCCCACCTGGCAAAGACGGGCCAGCGGTGGCGGCAATGTCAGAGGGTCCCGGGTCTCAGGCAGCAGCAAAGGGCTTGTCCACGGCGGTGGGGCAGGCGGCCCTCCGGGGTCGGCGTTGCGGGCGTGCTCGACCCAGGGTCGGTAGCAGCAACGGCGGCGATCCCAACGGCTCTGGTTCCCGCAGCTGGTCCGGCAGCAGCCCCGGAGCTTGGGCCGTAGCTCCTTCCTCTCTGGAGGTCAGCCCCAACTGAGCAGCCCGGCAGCCTTTTATACTGAGGCTGCACTGCGAGCATGCCTGGTAGGGCTGTGGGGGAGGGGCAGCTTCTACCCAATAGACAGGCTCTCCACCCCTCTGTTCAGTGCGGGGCAGGCCAGCCCCGTCACACCCCCCTTTTTCGAAAGAACCATTATTTTTCAAAAAATGAGGTTTACAGAGTTCTTTTGAAAAAGGGGGGGGTTTGCGTGAAAACCCCCGTCTAGACTGCTTTTTCTTCGGAAAAAAAACCTCTTCCGAAAAAGGGATGGGAAGAAGATATGCAAATGTGCACCTAATTTGCATATCTTCTTTCAGAAGCCAAGGGTAGTCTAGATGTGCCCCAGCTAACTTGTTAAGTTGGGGTGTTTGTGACTGAGCTAAACATAATAATAAACTATCTTTGTAGCTCTACAAGAGTTTCTATAGTGTGAATGTTGCAACTGCGCATAGCCAGGTTCCCAATCACAGAATAATTAAATACTGGGCCTGATCCTGGGACATGTCAGCTCTAAAGGCGGCACCTGGAAATTCATAAGCAAACTTAAATCAGGCAACATAGTGGAAACAATTTAGGCTGAAGTTGATATTTCATTACTCTCATCTGAGTGACTGATAAAGCCAAACTGAGACACCATGCTCAGACACCAGGGCGATGGTGGCATAAAGCCTTAAGACAACCAAGGAAAGGGTGTCGACATTTGGATTATGCACAATCCGATTTCCAAAATTTCTCACACCCCCCCCCCCCCCCCCGCCCAGAAGCTTCCATGAAGATGCTTCCACTGAGTTATTGGACATCTGAAACTGGCTCAGGGTAGATGCATTCAGAGCAGAATGAGAATGTCACTCATTTGTTTGCATTTGCAGAATTCTTTTCCTAACTGAAAAAAAACCAGACTAGCTAGAGAAGCAAAACAAAAAAGTATATCGAATGAGCTACCTATGACGAGGTAACTGGCTCTGTGGACATGGGGAAGGTGGTGGATGTGATATACCTTGCCTTTAGCAAAGCTTTTGATATGGTCTCCCACAATATTCTTGCCATCAAGTTAAGGGAATATGGATTGGATAAATGGACAGTAAGATGGATAAAAAGCTGGCGAGACTGTTGGGTCCAATGGGTAGTGATCAACAGCTAGATGGCTGGATGGCGGTTGGTTTCTAGCGGAGTGCCCCAAGGATCAGTTCTAGGCCTGGTTTTGTTCAACATCTTTATTGATGACCTGTATGAAGGGATGGATTGCACCCTCAGCAAGTTTGCAGATGACACTAAGCTATGGGGAGAAGTAGAAACATTGGAGGGTAGAGATAGGGTCCAGAGTGACCTAGGCAAATTGGAGGACTGGGCCAAAAGAAATCTGATGAGGTTCAACAAGGACAAGTGCAGAGTCCTGCACTTGGGATGGAAGAATCCTAAGCATGGTTACAGGCTGGGGACCAACTGGCTAAGTAGCAGTTCAGCAGAAAATGACCTGGGGATTATAGTGGATGAGAAGCTGGATATGAGTCAACAAGGTGCCCTTGTAGCCAAGAAGGCTAATGGCATATTAGGGTGCATTAGGAGGAGCATTTCCAGGAAATCTAGAGAAGTTATTAGCACTGGTGAGGCCACATCTGGAGTATTGTGTCCAGTTCTGGGCCCCCCACTATAGAAAGGATGTGGATGCATTGGAGAAGGTCCAGCTGAGGCAACCAAAATGATTCGGGGGCTGGAGCACATGACCTACGAGGAGAGGCTGAGGGATTTGGGCTTGTTCAGTCTGCAGAAGAGAAGAGGGAGGGGGGATTTGATAGCAGCCTTCAGCTTCCTGAAGGGAGGTACCACAGAGGATGGAGATAGGCTGTTCACAGTAGTGACAGAGGGCAGAACAAGGAGCAGTGGTCTCAAGTTGCAGTGGGGGAGGTCTAGGTTGGATATTAGGAAAAACTATTTCCCTAGGAGGGTGGGGAAGCACTGGGATGGGTTCCCTAGGGAGGGGGTGGAATCTCCATCCCTAGAGGTGTTTAAGTCTCGGCTTGACAAAGCCCTGGTTGGGTTGATTTAGTTGGGGTTGGTCCTGCCATGAGGGCAGGAGGCTGGACTCGATGACCTCCTGAAGTCTCTTCCAGCCCTAGGATTCTATGATTCTATGATACATGTGTTTCATTTGATGATGCATCTTTGTGTCCGTATGTTTTTTGAGCTAGACTCTTAGGGTCATCTACACAGTAAGGCAAAAGTTGAATTAAAATTCGCAACTTCAGCTATGTCAGTTCATAGCTGAAGATGAAACAGCTTAATTCGGCTTTTGGCACTGTCTATACCGCAGGAAGTCAAAGGAAGAATACTCTTCCCTTGACTTCCCTGACTCCTTGTAAAATGAGGGCTACAGGAGTTGGAATAAGAAGTCCTTCAGCTCGACATTATTTCGAAATAATGGCTTGCTGTGTAGACACGTACTATGTTATTCCGAAATAACGCTGCCCTGTAGACGTACCCTTAAAAACCCCCACATTTGTGATGCATGCAAAATGCAGCACTAAATCTGATTGCTAGAAAGGTGGGAGAAATGGCAGATATTAAACAATCACAGTTTTATTTTCTGAGCAAAACAAAGGCCAACCAGCTTGTGTCGTGCACCTGTAACCCTTCACTTGCCTCCTGGATAAAGTAAAAATTATTATCACATCGCATCGAAAGACCCTTACGGGATACAAGTACTAATCACAAACAGTCCTGAATTCATCAGCTGTGAGTCACTTGTCATTCTGTGAGACTGAAAAATATCTCACCAAACACATTTTTCCGTTAATACATTTCATCTGCTTTTTCCTACAATGGTTGGATTATTTGCCTGAGATTAATTACGGAGATGAGAATTCTCTGCTGCTTAGGAAGCCATGAATTTCACTGAACATTAAATATTCTCTCAATAACCCCTGTCGTATTTTGCTGTCATAATTGTGCGCATTGAAAATGAAGTCTATCCTGCTCACAATTCACAGCTTTGTTTCCCCATCAGCAACAATCTGTAGGGCACATCCTCAGATGAGTTGGGTATATCTCCTTTCATCAGTTCCTTGTCATTTGCAGGGGTGCTGGGTGTTGCTGTGTCTTAGTGTCTCCTGCTGTTTCTGCCACAACAGCCATCTTGAGAGGGTTGTAATTGTTTGGAAGTTGCGTGTGGGTGGCGTGTGATAACGCAAGCAGTGAACAACTCAGCAGCTCCATTGATTGTGATGGAGTCAGTCTAAATTCCAGGCATCATAGAACGGAGACATTGGGCAGGAATAAGGCGGTTGCTGTAAAAACAGGGGCACTTGAAGATGTCACCTGGTTGGGAAACTGGAACAGCTCCCATGAAACGTTATGATTTGAAACGAAACGGCACTCGGGGTTCTGTTTTCTTTCGTAAGCGCATTTCCAAAGGAAAGAGACATTTTTGTTTTGCCATCCTGGGCCATTCTGCTGTGGTTTCCAGGGACTGAAAATGGCAGGGAGAGGATTGCATTTTGATTGGGGGTTATCCCCCCATTTTGTTCCCACTGTAAAGGGAGGTTGAAAGGGTGTGAAAAGAGAGAGACAGTGTGTGTAAAGGAATGTTTACAAAATTTCAACAGGGAAAGCATGGAAAAATTTAGAAGTGAGAATTTCCTCCACTTGTTTCCTTGTCTCAGGAGGTCAGCAGGGTAGGGAACACCATCTTGTTCTGTATTTGTACAGCACCAAGCACCATGAGGTCTTGGTTCATGGCTGGGGTGCTAGCTGCTACCACAGCCCTCGTGGTAGATAAGGTAGCATTTTCCGGAGCTGGCCCTTGCAGGTGCCCCCTCAAAAGCTATACCCCAGACTCCATGATCTACACTAGCAAAAGGCGAGTGCCAGACCTGACAGAAAGCTCGCAGACAGTCGGTATCGATGGCTTTTTTTAGTGTTGTTCTAATTAAAGGAATTGGCTCTTCGAACATCCTACTGAACTGGACTGGAAAGCCATCCTGGGCCTCTTGCTTGGCCAGAGAACTCTTCAGGCAAAGGATGGAAATGCCAAGGGGCCCGTCTCCACATTGTAAACGGGACTGTTATGAGCAGGACACGAGAAGCCATTCTTCCCCTCTCCTCTGCACTGGTTAGGCCTCAACTGGAGTCCTGTGCCCAGTTCTGAGTGCCACATTTCAGGAAAGATGTGGAGAAATTGGAGAAGGTCCAGAGAGGAGCAACAAAAATGATGAAGGGTCGAGAAAACCTGACCTCTGAGGGACGACTGAAAGAACTGGGCTTGTTCAGTTTAGAAAAGAGAAGACTGAGAGGGGACATGATCGTGGTTTTCAAGTATCTAAAAGGGTATCACAAGGAGGAGGGAGAAAAATGGTTCTCCTTGGCCTCTGAGGACAGGACAAGAAGCAATGGGCTTAAACTGCAGCAAGGGAGGTTTAGGTTGGACATTAGGAAAAACTTCCTAATCAGGGTGGTGAAACACTGGAATAAGTTGCCTAGGGAGGTTGTGGAATCTCCATCACTGGAGATATTTCAGAGCAGGTTGGACAGACACCTGTCAGGGAGGATCTAGACAGTGCTTGGTCCTGCTGTGAGGGCAGGGGACTGGACTCGATGACCTCACAAGGTCCCCTCCAGTTCTAGTGTTCTCTGATTATCTGAAAACCAGGCACCATGGTCAAGGCACCTTGTTGCCGTCCTTACTCGATGGATCCTACCATGTTCTCCTCTGACCCTTTCCTATGGTGCAGCTGGGTCAGGTTGAAGAGGCACATGGTCTGTAACAAAGCCATTACTGTCTGTCTTGGTTCTGCAAACCAGTGCGACCACTGGTGAGAGAGTGTGTGGTCTGCCCTAGGATCCAGCTGGTTTTCGGCTTAGGTGATAGAAGCACATGGCTTTAGTCCTTCAGGTCACTGGTACAATCCCAGCTGCTGATGACCTTCATCACAGACCCATGAGAACTTCACCCACCAAAGTCACACACTTGCAAACACACTAAAAAGGCTATCACAGATGAAACCTCCTGCTGACATTTGTGTATGTGGGGGGGGTGAGGGACCAGGAAGGGGAGTGAGAATAGGATGTAGTACAACTTTTATGAGCCAGTGTTCATACTTGTAAGCTTTTTTGCTCTAATCTGAGCTGGGATATTTCCTAGTGGCTGATGCAGGGAAGAAAAGGGGCATTGTCTGGTGAGTGGCTTCATTACTAAGCTATCCTGGATGCATTTTAATCCATTTTAATGACTCTGCCTCCTGTCAGAGTTTTCATTTGTTAAAGGGGTTTGTTAAAGAGATTAGCTGCAAGAGGAACACGAGCCTCAAAATGCCACATCCCTCCCTCAAGATGAACGTTATTCCACCCCCACAAAAAAGGCCTTTTCTGTGAAACATATTACACGTTATTTTAGAACCGGGGAGTGGAAATGAAATGTGCTTGACTCTTTTAACCCAGGCACCCACGGTGAGCTGGGAAGGCTGAGATAATGTCATTCTGAGGACGGTTATCCTGTCCATGTATCTGCTCAGGCGTTGTGTAAACACAGCTGTTTATTAGGAATGCTGGCTTAGGAAAACATAAACCGTCTGCCTTAATTACCTCCACTCCCCCCCCTCCTGGGGAGCTTAGATAGTCTTCCCCCACCCCTGAATAATAAATGTGCCGTGTGAGTTATAGACCCAAAACCTTTCGGCTGAATGTCAGGACTCCCAATGTAGGCAGAACCTTCTCCATCTGGGATCTCCAATGTTAATGAATGAAGGGGCCCTCAGGACATCCCCTGGTGAGGTGGACAAGTAGGTCCCGTTGGACAGGTCTAGTGGCTGGAAGATCATTCTGATCTTGTGCCCGCTGAAGGAATCTTTCCATTGGCTTCCGTGGGCCAAGGGATCGAGTCCTTTAAGACATGATCAGTTTCCGAGCTATTCTCTGTCCCTAAAATGGGCAATTCCTTTGGAACTGGGATGGACTTTAGAAGCTCTCCCCTGGCATTCCTGCTTGCTTGCCAATGCCACATGTCTTGCACATGGGACTGAGAAGAGATTGTAGATGCGCTAACATGGAAGTAGCCCCTGCATGTATTACAGCCCTGATACACATATGTAAGCAGGGTCTGAATCAATGCTTCCATTACAGCCAACTGGAATGGGAAAGAAATCTTGGGTGTGGTTATGTAAATACAGTGCACTCAGGTTGCTTAGGCCTGCTAGATATTCAACTGTTAGAAGGCGTTTTGCTCATTGTAACCAATTTGGTTGTTGCCGGGTCACAAACTGTGTTAATGCAGGAAATGTAAGATCTGATCACCAATGCTTGCAGTTAGTGGGGGAATGCAGAAAAGTCAGACTGTGTTTAACTCAGTTCAAAAGAGAGACCCTGTCAGTGTAAACACAGCTTGTGGACAGAGGCGCCTCTTCCAGAGCCCTAGATATGAAGCTGGGGAGGGAGGTGAGTCCATAAGGCTGCATGCCCTCCAGGCATGAGCTGTAAGGCTGGTTCGACCTGTTTCTCCCCACTGTCTCAGTGACAGAGTTAAAGAAAGGCTCCATAAGAAGTTTCTTTTGTATACAAATTTACTCCAGTGGACGCTGGACTCTCTCGTGGCTGGTCTGTGGTTTGGGCTAGGAACTGAGAGCTGAAATCATGAGGTTAGGCCCAGAGCCAAATCCACCACAAGCCCATGGAAGATGCGACGAGCCGCCAGCAGGGCGGTGGTGGAGAGGCGTGAGGAGCAGCTCGGCAGAGTGGCAGCAGCGAGGGGCGACGAATGGCCAGCAGGGCGGTGATGGAGAGCAGCGAGCAAGTGGATGGCATGAGACGCCTCCTACCCTCCCACCCCCACTCAGGAGGGGAGGAGAACTCTGCAGCTGCACCTCTGAACTCTGCTCGGCCCCGCCCAAGGGCAGCGACTGTGAGTGGGGTGCAGAGCAGGGTTGGGCACGCGCAGGGGACATTTACATTGCTGGACGTGAGAGCTTGAGAGGAAAAGGGCATCGCCCAACCTACTTGAGCTGGGACATTTACTCGTGGGTTTGGTTATGAAATTTGACACTTTACGAATGGGCCTTAACAAAGATGCTAATTATCTCACCCATTACAAAGATAGCTTCCCCAATTATCACTTCTAATGTCATTATCTCATAGACATTAACCTCCCCCCTCAACCCGCCCGTTCTAAAATCTGATTTGTCAATTTTATATGTGTTCACTTTTTTTTGATTGTATCCCTTTGGTATATATGGTCGTGCCATTTTTCTTCCACAATTTGATCTGAGGAAGTGGGTCTGGCCCACGAAAGCTCATCACCTAATAAACCATCTTGTTAGTCTTTAAAGTGCTGCATAGTCCTGTCTTTTGTTTCAGCAAGACCAGACTAACACGGCTACATCTCTATTACTTTGTCTGAGGTGTTTTCCCAAATTAATGCCATGCTACCTCTCTCCCCTTTTATTAAAAGTTTCTCCTCCACACTCAGACTCTGTGCTTGTGAGTGGGGAATCACAGAACCCTAGAACTGGAAGGGACCTTGAGAGGTCATTGAGTCCAGTCCCCTGCCCTCACGGCAGGACCAAGCACCATCTAGATCCTCCCTGACAGGTGTCTGTCCAACCTGCTCTTAAATATCTCTTGTGATGGAGATTCCACAGTCTCCATTGCCTTCCCAGAGGCACCCAGGGGTGGTGTGTGAATTTCCCAGGTTACTGGGTGGGGGCTTAAGCTGATTCTGTGTTGGCTGGATGAAGAGCAACCTCTAAATATTGAACCCAGCCCTGGCTGCTGGGGGTGCTACCTGGAAGAAGGGTTACACGTATGGAACATCAAGCTAAACAATGAGACATGTTCTGCTGATTCCAATGGGCATTGGGCCTTGTAAGCAAGATGAACATGTTTTCCCCTTGGGGAATCCAGGAGATTTCCAGGACCCTCCTTGAAGTAGTAGACCACACTCACTCCTCAGGGTGGGAAGAAAATAAATGTGGGATGGGGCGAGGTGAAGAGACGCTCCTTAAGGAAACATTCCTTTGTAACTGTTGTGCTTTGCTATCTTCCAAATTTCAAAGGCCAATCCCGCCTTACAATGTATCTCCACACATAAAGCAGCTATCCGGTTTGCATGAGCCTGGAGGACATCACAGACCAACGTCGGGCAGAGAACACGGGAATGTCTCGTGGGTGCCGAGTGGAAATGCCATCTGAAATGCTAGCGGACCTCCTTCCCCGATGGGAAAATGACATTCCATTTAATGACAGGGTCCCAATCTTTCAAGCCTCCCACAAAATTTTGTAGAGAATTAGATTCTTGCTAGACAATTCTACAATACGGTCCAACCTCCACCCCCTTCAAACCCTTATAGGACCAGATTTTTAGAGGAGCCTTGGGGATTTAGACACATTCTCTATTAATTTTAATGGATGAAATTATTATTTTTCTTATTTGTATTGTAGAAGGATTTAGTGGTGGACCAGTGATGGACCAAGCCCCATTGTACTAGGAGCTGGACAAATACAGGGAGAGTCGACACTCCTCCCAAAGAGCTTCTGTAATCCACACACCTAGGCTATGTCTACACTCACGGCTTCTTGTGCCAGAAATATGCAAATGAGGCTAAGCGTGGAATATCGCCAAGCCTCATTTGAATACCTAATGAGCCGCCATGTTTGCAGAAGAGGCTCTTGTGCCAGAAGGAGCTGTATACACGGCCCCTTCTTGCGCAAGAAAACCCCTCTTGCACAATGCCGTTACGCCAATTATTTTCAGGAGTAACGGCACTGCGCAAGAGGGGTTTTCTTGCGCAAGAAGGGGCGGTGTGGACAGCTCCTTCTGGCGCAAGAACCTCTTCTGCAAGAATGATGGCTCATTAGGTATGCAAATGAGGCTTGGTGATAGTCCACACTTAGCCTCATTTGCATATTACTGGCACAAGAAGCCGCGAGTGTAGGCATAGCCCTGGTGTGGTTACTGAGCAATGCAAGCGGTACCTAGACCACAGCAACAGTTAAGCTCAAGAGACCTCTACAAGATGGGCTGGGAGCCAGCCGGCTTTTAGCTCAGAGGGTAGAGGATCCTATACTCTGCTTCAGAGGGCCCAAGTTCAAATCTGCCCCGTGGGGGGTTATACTTCCACTCCCACTCGCATTATAAAGCAAGAGACAACAGAAAACGATAGCTAGATGGGAGGGAGCACAAGGAAGCAAGTACCTAAAAGGGTGTTATAAGGAAGAAAGAGAAAATTGGTTCTCCTTGGCCTCTGAGGCTAGGTCAAGAAGCAATGGGCTTAAACTGCAGCAAGGGAGGTTTAGGTTGGACATGAGGAAAAACTTCCTAATCAGGGTGGTTAAACACTGGAATAAATTGCCGAGGGAGGTTGTGGAATCTCCATCCCTGGGGAGATTTCAGAGCAGTTTAGACAGACACCTGCTGGGGATGGTTTAGATGGTTCTTAGTCCTGCCATGAGGGCAGGGGACTGGACACGATGACCTTCGAGGTCCCTTCCAGCTCTAGTGTGCTATGATTCTATGGAGCGCTTGGTGAACAGGATGGGCCATGGACTCAGCTCACCAGCTGCCCAGCAGATAGAAACGCCATCTCAAAGGGATGATGTGGCTACGTTGGGTTATGCAGCGTGGCCTGACCCTGCAAGTAATTTTCTCTTGTTCCAGGCGGGTGGGTGGAGCACACGCTGACATATGCACTGTGCTGTGTCACTGCTCTGGAACCCGAAGGATCCGCGTTAAAGCTAGTCTGGCTGTGTCTACACCAGTGGTGAAAGGAAGCGGGTTGCAATAGGTCAGGACCTGTACCCTGCGAGGCTTAAACTGCTTTGAAAATTTCATTTATCAACAGGACTTTGCTCCCTGTTACAATCCCTAGGATGCGAGAGCAAGTTCCTCAGAGCCCTGTTAAATCTCTCCAGCAATGCTATTGGCTTCTCCTCTGGTATATGCTAAGGGACTTTCCCACAAGTGCCTGCTCTGTTGCTATCTAGACTGGGAAATCTGTGGAGGCAGAAAGAGAGCGCCACAGACACAGGACGAGACAAAACAGTCCCGAAGTGGTCGGCACGGCTCCAGGATGCCCTGTCTCTTCCCAGCTGAGGCGCTTCTGAAATGCACGGGTACTAACTAGCATTCATCACCCCAGCCCACAGCAATCTGCTGGTGGCGATGTGCCACAGCCAGCTGGAGACCTCCTGCTCGCAGAGGTTAAGACGGTTTTTATTCATGCTACTGAACTTGGCCTCGGAACGCGAATGTTATGCTTTTGCCTGGCTTTTTTTTTTTCCCATGGAGGCGTTGAGCCTGGGGAATGTTTTCCAAAGAAGCAGGGAGGGAATGTGCCCAGTGACGGCAGGAGGATGAGGGCGAACTTCAGCCAGGCTGCTCCTTCGCACGGGGGGATTCGGCAAGTCGCCCGCTCCTTTTGCACACTGCTGGGAGAGGAAGGAAGGCTCAGTGGTTAAAGCATTTAGCCTAGAATTTGGCAGACTTGGGCTCAATTCCCTGCCCTGCCACCAACTCCCGGTGTGGCCTTGGGCAAGTTACTTAGCCTCCGTGTGCCTCGATTTCCCCCCTATGCTGGGGATAACAGCACAGCTTACCTAAAAGGAAGCTTCCGGGGGTAGCCGAGTTAGTCTGTTACTGAAAAAAACAGCAAGCAAATGGTCTGGTAGCACTTTATAGACTAACAAAACATGTAGATGGTATCATAAGCTTTCGTGGGCACAGCCCACTTCTTCAGATGACCGGAGTTATGACTAGGGGATAAGAAAACTCGAAATAAATAGGAGAAGGGAAGGGGGGGAGGGGAGAGAAAGATGCTCTGGGTTGTGAGGCTAAACACATTAAAGGTTGTGAGGTACCCAGAGGGTCTGGTGATGGACTCACACTGGGTAGATCTCAGATGACGAATGGCCAATTGCGCTCTGTCACTAGCCCAGGCAAGGATGAGCCCGAATGACTACACTCCACTGAAACAGCCCCTTTGCCCAGGCCTGAGGCAGCTGCCACAGGCCGGCTGCGGGCGTTTGATTGCCATGTAGATGTATCCTTAGGGCGTGCCCACATTCCAATGCAAGTCCAGGGTTGGTAGAACTCCACTTAGCAGACCCGTTTGAGCGTCTACACTCCTTTGTAATCCCAGCTCGGGAACTGTGGATTCCTGGGTGCCAGTTTGTGGCTCCAGCATCTACGCTACATTCTGCAGGCCGGAGTTTGAGCACTTATAGCCCAGACTTCCTGGCACCCTCCCAGACAGTGACCTCTCTCGCCCCTTGTTCATGGTGCAGTGTGGGAAAACTGGACTGTCCACCCAACTTGACCATCTAGGTGACAATGAAAGCTGGCCCATGGGATTGTGGGTTGCTTTTGGTGGACTCCCATAACCTAAGTCCATTCAGGTTGTGTCTACACTGCAAAGTAATAGGGCTGGAGCCTTCCTGGGTTGACTCGGGGCAGATTACCTCCCAAGCCTGGCTCCAGCCCGAGTCCAGATGTCTACAATGCAATTTTGTAGCCTCCAGCCTGTGTCCCTTGAGCCCATGTAATCAACCAGGGTCCAGCTAGAGGCGTTTACTGCAGTGCAGACAGACCCGTAGATGTCACACTTGTCCATCCAGCCACTCATCACTGTGGGAGCTGTGTACTTTCCGGAAGCAGATGCCATAAAGATCTCTCACACTTTCCACTCTTTTAGGGTATGTCTACACTGCAATGCTATTTTGGGATACCAGAGGTATCCCAAAATAGCTACCCTGTGTCTTTTGAATGCGTCCGCTATTTCAAAATATAGCGGACGCGCTATTTCGCCATCCCTGTAAGCCTTATTCTACGAGGAGTAAGGGATGGCTTGAAATAGTGCCTTATTTTGAAATTTGGCACTGTGTAGACAGCGCTAAATTTCGAAATAGCCTATTTCAAAATAGCCTCGTTAGCTATTTTGCATAGCGCAAATTGCTTAGCTTATTTTGAGTTTCAGGTGCTGTGTATATGCACCCTTAGAGAACAGGAAAAGGTTGGACAAATTGTTCTTGGATTTTCAGGCTTATCTTTATTTCCACTTCACTCTGGAACAGAAGTCCTCCTCCCCTTTTCATGGCCCTTTTCATTATTTATGTTGCCCTGTGACAACATGCGATGCTGCAGAGCAGGTAAACAGCTGCCAAATACAGGAGACCCTCATGATTCGCAGAATCACTGTTTGCCGTTCAGCATATTTGTGGGTCTCCTGTGCCGGCATGGGAGGGGGGTGATTGGAGCCCAGTCCCTGTGCTGAGTTTTCTGTGGTTCCTGACAGCTGCGGCAAGTTCCCCACGGCTCCCTGCTCTCTCGGTGAGTTTGGGAGCCATAGGGAGTTCATCATGGGGACCGGAAGCTGCAACTCCCAGTATTCGTGAATTTCGCCATTTGCGGGGGAGGTGGGAACACATCCAGCGCGAATGGTGAGGGTTTCCTGTAACTGCACTTAGCCCCTGCTTTGTGACTCAGCTGCATGTTTCAGTCCACTCCGAAGGCAGGTGCTAGGGTAACTAAGGGCAGTGGCAGGCGCCATAAGCGGTAGTCTTCCTAGAACAGGTGGAGGAAACGGAGAACACCGGGGAGGAAGCTGTTCTGGGCAGACAGGGGAGCCGGAAGGTGGACACCTGGGCCAAAGTAAGGGAAAGAGGCATTAGGGAAAGTCAGGAGAACGGGCAGAAATAAGGGCCGCAACAGACGCAGATGTTAGAGTTATAAGCCGAGAGAAAAAGAACCCAGGGTCTTGCCTGCTTGTAGGAATCTTTCTGATCGCTCAGATTTGGGGAATGGGTGGAACCAGCATTTTGGGTCTGATTTACCTGCACCCCATACCTTGCTTTACCATTTACACCTGGTTGGGCACTCCTACAAAGGCATTTCACCAGCCAATTACAGAGAGAGAGTGCGGAAATGGCCTTCATTTGCAAATATGACACTGTTTCCCTGAGCTTGAACTAAGACATTAACTGCACATCGCTTTATAATGCCTGCCCTCCTTAACACCTCATTTTTACATCCAAAGTGAGTTTGGGACACTTCCAGCCCACTCAATTAGCCTCCTTAGCTCCAGTCCTACAACTGACAGGTATTTTCTCCCTTCTTTTTCTGTTATACATTCTGGCATTCTGTTATCCCTCTCAGCTCATCTAATGGAGTGAGTTTTGCCCACAAAAGTTCATGATACAGGTCAAACCGCTCTAGTCCAGAACTTTTTGGTTCGGAAATATCCGTCGTCTGGAATGATTTTACTTAGCCGAATGTCCACTTTTCATGGGTGTGGCCTAGTTTCCCGTGGTCCCATAAAGTGTGTTTAAAACCACCTGTCCTAGCTCTTAGTGTTCTATGCTGTTAATTAGCGCTAATTAACTCCTAACAGCCCAGTCAGCAGTGGAAGTGTTGGTCATGCTGCTGAATAATATTGACCTCCAGTGGTCCAGCAAATTCTCTCATTTGAAACCGGTCAGGTCCAAGGGTGCTGGACTAGAGAGGTTCAACCTGGACTATATATATTTTTGTTCATCTCAAAAGTGCCACTGGAATGCTCGTTGTTTTTAAACGTGTGCGGAACATCCCAGATCAGAGCAGGTGTCCGTGCTGGCGTGTCAAAACACACCAAAAATGCAGGACAGCGGTGAACGCAAGAGCCATGCCAATGAAGCCAAATGCAGTGTAACTGTGGCTGTTTCTCTCCCAAGGTCTGTTTCTGTCTGGACAGAGAGAGGAAATGTTCTGGGAAGAGGATCTGGCATTTTTCTCCTCTCCCCTCCCTGCACATGCATTCCGACGAGTTAGACACCAGATAAGCAGCACTGCTGGCCAGCTGACTACTGGATAAACGTTATGGACCATCTGGGAACTTACAAAGCATGCAGGATATGAGTCGGGGCTGAGCTGGTGTCCTGTGTCTAAATACCAACACAGCTGTTTGGGGCAGGAAAGGGAAACCCCCCCAAGGAGCCATGACAAGGGCTCTCCTTGACGGTGGGGATTATTTCGGAATGATTGGACTTTTCTGCAACTCCGCAGTCCCAAGCCCGTGAAAGGAGATGCTCTCTCCCGCATGGTGCGGTCGCTGCTGCAGCAGACGTAAAGGGGTTTGTTTACAGCCACTGGAAAATGCGCGTATGCATGCAAGGGTTTAAATGACTTCAGATGCCAAAACGACATCTCATCTGCTGGCCCTGGAAAGAGCTCAACACGCTGGAAAGAAAAGGGGGGGGGGCTTGGAAGACATCCGTTTTCCCAGACTCTGAGCAGAACCAGCCTTCCCCATCCCCCAGCGTTATGTGGAGAATGCCCTGGCTCCGCACCATAATGGGCTTTTAACAGGTGAACCAGACTGCTGGGGGAAAAAAAACCCCATCTCTGTGCTTTCGATGGTTTACATAGAAGAAATACAATCAGGGTTTCTTGGACAGAGGGAGTTCAGACTAAAATAAACAGGGTTTCCTTAGCCACATCTGGAGAGCCTCGTTAAAATTCTTGCCGCTCGAAATCTCTCAGACCCAAAGGAACAAGTTGACCCCTGGGTAGCGGAGTTGCACCAGGTGTGAAGTCAGCCTGTTGCCAAAGGGCTAGCGTCTTCATGCGTCTCTGGCTGTTCAGTGTTGTGCATGCAGCCATGTCGCCTCCTAGGGGCTGGGACCAGAGAGAATCGTCTGCAACCCACCGATCGGGTACACTCAACGTTGAGAGGTTAGATGTGATGTTACATTAGGGTAATGCTGGCTACAAATCCATCACAAGAGGAAGTCCCGGAATGAAGCAGTTTGCAATGTAAGTGGACAAGAGAGACCCAGCAGGGGGAGAAACTTATCCTCATGCCACAGATGGGGAACTGAGGCAATGAGAGATCAAGTGACATGACCAAGGTCACTCAGGTCAGAGCTGGGAACTGAACGCAGATCTTTGGAGTCCTCCTCTGCTTCCTTACACCTAAGATCAGCCTTCCTCACTTTAACACCCTGGCCCTTCCTGAGTCCTAAGTTAAATGCATGTCTGTAGTAAAAGGGAACTGTTTTGACGTGTAACTGTAGATTAGGTTTTACGCAAGGCCCAGTTTCTATTGGGACAGGAGGTTCTGTTCATATGCTCATCAAATCAGTTAGAACTTGTGACAAGGTGGCATGTTCCTCGGCTGTCATTAGTCCTTAATACATGCTGCATAGTTTATTCATTAACTACACACCTCCAATTCCAGGAAAGCCAAGGGAAAAATCAACCCTCAGATGCACTATTTCCCAAGCTGCAGACTTACATTTGCAGTGGTGTCTTCACAGATAGCTTCTCTAGCCTGCAATCCACAGACAGAGCAAGCGAAGAAGGATTTCAGATGCAATTCAAGCCTAGATCTCCCGTTCCCACCAACACGCTAATGTAGTTGGACCGCCGTACTTTTTGAACAACACTTCAAAGGGAGCCGGTAGAAAGGAATAATTATTATCCAGGTAGCAGGCTGAATATTTATAGGATAATCACCTTTCCAGAACTAGACCTCTACCCAGCCCTGGAACTGATGACTTCAATTCCAAGGGGGAAAAATATGGAGGTGAGCAGGAAATCCACATGCATTTCAAATTAAATTACCTGCCCTGGGATCTAAAAATAAAGTCCTCTCTAATCCAAAACAGGAAAATAATTATAATAAGGAAAATATGGCCAAGAAAGAAACAGATGGCTCTGCATTTTTGGACAATTGTGAGTGACTCTGCACGAAGAGAATCCAGAACTTGCCTTTATTTGCAGTCATGTTCGTAAGAAAATTAGCCGGCTCATGTATTATGATAGAAAATGTGTCGGAAGCCCACTGGGAGAGGGGTTTATAGGAGCAGACAATGTAACGTTGTCATTCACATTAGGCATAGAATAAGGATTATTGTAGAACACAGAGATGAGGATCCCAGTGGGACAGGTTCTGAACACAGAACCAGTAAGAACCAGTCCCTGCCCCGAAGAGCTCCAGTCTAAATTGACAAGAGACACAAAGGAAGTACAGGTTGAACCTCTCTAGTCCGGCACTCTCTGGTCCGAAAATATCCATCATCTGGAATTATGTGAATTAGCCAGATGTCTAGTTTTCATGGGTGTGGCCAAGTTTCCTGAGGTCTCAAAGTTTGTTTCCAGTCACCAGTCCTGGCTCTCAGTGTTCTGTGCTATTATTTAGCTCTAATTTACCCCTCAATGGTTCTCAGAGCCCACTAAGCGGTGGAGGTGTTGGTGATGCTGCTAGATCTCTTGTGATCCAGAAGATTCTCTGGTTCGGAACCGGTTGGGTTGCCAGGGTGCTGGGCTAGAGAGGTTCAACCTTTAGGATTATCCTGATTGACAGAGGTGGAGTGAAGACACCGAGAGATTAAACAATTTATCCGAGGTCCCAAAGGGAGTCCCTGGAACAGATCCAGATGTCTCAAATCACAGTCCAGTCCCTTGAGCTCAAGGCTGGGTTGTTTCTATTCTTCTAACTTTTCATTTTCACCAGTACCTTAAATTTCCCTCCCACCATGTTGGTTACTTGTGACCGTGGGAAAATAAGTCAGACTTGCCTATGCATATTCTCCCATCTCATAACCATCTCATGAGATGGCTCTTCCACCACCTTCCCAGGGAAGACTATTTTCCAGCTGGAAAGAGCCCACAGCTTGCAGATGGAGGTGTTTCCTTTCTTTAAGAGATGAACTTTTCTCTTGTAGTGGCACGCACATAGCAAAACGGTCCACGTTCTCTCTGGAGGTAGGGGGAACGCTGGGCATTTCATGGTTTTATCTGTTGAGAATACAAAGGCATCGCTAGGCACGACATGACAGCCTTTGGAAGCGTCCTTGCCTGGTCTAGCACAATAAATCCTTCGACGTTCTCCAGCCGACGAAGGGCACCTCCTTACTGAAGGCAGATGAAAGATGATACAGAATCGCAGTGCATCAGTAGACAAACGCGTGGATGGAGATTTCCACTGCAGTATGGCCTAGAGGAGACTTCTGACAGCACCTGTTTTTCCAGTCCTGATCCCTTCCGCGTCTATGCTCCATCCTGATTTCCATTGCGGGTTGAACTCTGTGACCTCCTGAGGTCTCTTTCAGCCCTATGATTCTATGATGCCTTATCATAAATTTCACCTCCCTAATGCTTTGTCAAGTTTCATAACTTCTGTCCCCCGTGCCCTGTGGCTACTTCCATCCCAGTTGTCCCCAGAGCAGAACCAATCTTTCCCATCTAAGTACAAGGGGGCCAGACTTTGCAGTGACATGAGGATGCTGCCATGGGGGCACAAGGCATCTTCCAAATTCTTTCCTAAAATCTGAGCAGCCGATCCATGTGACCAGCATAGAGTCTGAAAACAGCACCCCGCATCCTGCACCCAAGGCTAGGCGATGAATTCCAATACCGGCCCTTTAACCAAACATAGGTATCTGGGGGGTTGGAGGATTTCCCATGGGGGGAGGAAGCTCAGGATCCCCCATGGGGAGCTTATCTCACGTTAGCCAGATTTGCTGCCCTTGACAGTCTAGGAGGGAGGGATTAAGAGACTCTTAAGAGATTGAGACTGAGAATGCAATGCAAGCGCCGTTACACAGATGGGGAAATCTCTCAGCTGCAGATGGGTTCTGCCTGGAATCTGCTAAGCCATTTAGAGCCCCTGTTGGCTTCCCATTTGGTTAAATGGCTTTGCAGCTCGGGTCTGGCCTTGCAAAAGGCGAACCAAAGAGAACTGCAGACGTCCCAGGGCAGGGTGGGGGATGTTCCCCGGTGGAAACAGAGTTGGGTGAGGCATTATTAAGATCCTGGCCTGGCTGGGCTAGCCTGCTGCCATCTCTTGGCCAGAATCCTGACAGCTGAACTGCGTTTCACAGGTTCTGCCCTGAGAACAGCCAACAGTTATGTAGGCTCAAGTGGCAGGAGGCCCCGAGTTCTCCCCCAATCATCTCTCCTCTGCACCGCCTGGGGCTGACTTGGGCAGAAAGTCCCAGAAATACTGCCAGGAAAAGGAGTGGTGTCGTCTGCTCTTTGCACGAGCAAAACAATATGAAGAAGTCACACGAGCATTGTTGGGTCCCAAATAACCTGCCCTGCCCTGCCTGGTTTCGGGTGGCTTCTACAACGAGGAACACAGCAAGTGCCACTAGAGGGCTTGCAAACTACCGAAAGGGATGCTCCCTGATTCTCACTGTGACAGAGCGGCTGCCCCACGCTGGCCGAGAAGAGTTAAAGGAGGCCAGAGGGAGCCTGCGCAGAGCCCCAGCCAATCAGGGAAGGCTTTAAAGGAGCCAATCAGGGTGTAGCTTGCTGGGGCCAGCCCTGTATAAAGGAAGCTGCTCAGCAGAGTAGGCAGTTAGGTCCTGACCAGGGAAGGTGCAGGACATGGTTCCCAGGGAAGCACCTTTGGGAGGGCAGTGCTGGGCAGACCGGGGGGGGGGGGGAGGGACTAGAGAGGGCAGCTTCCACCTGATACCTGCCAGGCTGCAGGCCTTGCTACAAGGGCCAGGAGGGTGCAAAGGGGCACCGGGAAGTGGCTCAGGAAACTAGAGACAATAAAGGGGAGCACAGGAGGCAGGACAAGACTGCTGCTGCCAGAGGGCCCCTGAGTCAGGACCCAGAGTAATGGGCGGGCCTGTTCCCCTCCTTGCAGCACGTCTAGCCACCATTGACGTGTGGCCTGGAAGGACCGTGGCTGGCCCCTGAAGTGAGGGGCTAGACTGAGGCTGCCATTGGCCATGGAGGCAGGTGCCAGGCTAAGGATGGCTGATAACCCCCGGAAGAAGGCGAGGAACGAGGGTGGTCGGCACTGCCGGAAGATAGCGTCCTGAAGAGGACACCGTGGGCTGGGGTCCAGAGTCCGAGCATGGACAGAGCGGAGTGACGGGTGAGACCTTGGCCAGAGGGAGGCGCCCTGCTGACGACAGAGCTAATTCCCAGCGCTACCAGTAGGTGGCACCGCAGTGGTGAGTCGACCCTGTGATACGTATCTATTACGAGACCGGGAGGAGTCAGTTGGAAGCAGGAGGAGAAGGCCTGAAACCACAGGGATGGGCTGAGCTGTCAAATCGATCGGCAGCTGTGTGCTCTCACGATTTCCTATTTGGATACTCGTGGACGTTAGGGCCATAAAATAGTCTCGTCACTTATCCAGAGGAAGGGAGGCTGGGTTGGCAGCCCAAGCACAAGAGGCAGGGAGTCAGATGGTGTGGCTTGCATTTGATGGTCTGTTGTGGATTCACACACGCCCCCTCGTAGATGCAGAGGGGGCGTGTGTGAATCCACAACAGACCATCAAATGCAGGGGAGGGATGCAGTCTAGACGTAGCCGTAGTGCCATATTCTGCTCATCTTTAACATGAAAAGATATCTAAAAGGGTGTCACAAAGAGGAGGGAGAAACATTGTTCTCCTTGGCCTCTGAGGATAGAACAAGAAGCAACGGGCTTAAATTGCAGCAAGGGAGGTTTAGGTTGGACATTAGGAAAACTTCCTGCCTGTCAGGGTGGTTAAACACTGGAATAAGTTGCCTGGGGAGGTTGTGGAATCTCCATCACTGGAAGAGATTTAAGAGCAGATTGGACAGACACTTGTCAAGGATGAGCTAGACGGTGCTTGGTCCTGCCATGAGGGCAGGGGACTGGACTCGATGACCTCTCGAGGTCCCTGCCAGTTCTAGGTTTCTCTGATTCTCTGAAGACAATGATGCACTGAGGACACGGTGGGGATGAATTAGGATCTGTAAAATGCAATGACTTTGCCCTATTGGAAGAAGCCCAGTATGATACCAGCATGGTTGTATAATCTCATCATGCTGATTTTACTCAGCCTCTCCTGGTCTCCCTCTTTCCTTCTTCCTTTAACCTTCCCAACGCCTAAAAAGTTAATTCTCCCCATGGCTGAGCGACTGCTTTCAAATGCCAGAAGGCAGGCCCGGCCTCCTGGCAGGGACTCAAGTTTTCATATCTTTGCCGTTATCAGTCCCCATCGCAGATCGCGGAGCATTGGGGTTTGTGGTTTTACAGCCCGTGGCAGGCTGCCGGCATATCTCGGAGCTGAAATGTAAAGAGAAGCCAAGCAGAAAGACAATATCTTCTTGATGCTACATGCCTTCCCAGGGCTAAAAGATAAGAGATATCGGGAGCGCATAGCTAACCTGTTACAGCAAGAGAACAAAGCCGCTTTTCACTGTGGTTGGGTTCAACTCTCCTCTTGCTAAAGAAATACGTGGAAAAATTCAGCGGGGAGCAGGCCGAGATATAAAGCCAGATCGGCAAGGGGTGTAGCATAGATTTCAGTGGAGCTACAATGATTTATTCCAGCTGTGGGGTTGGCTCTTATACCATAAAATGTGGTCATAGGACTGAACAAAGATCCCTCTAGTCCAGGGGTGGGCAAATACTGGTCCGTGGGCCAGATCTGATTCACCAGGATTATCTCCTGTGAGCCCCCGCTCCTATATTTACCTGCACGGCCGCAGGTACGGGTGATTGCAGCTCCCATTGGCTGCGGATTGCCACTCCCAGCCAATGGGAGCTGCGGGAAATGGTGTCCCAGTCCACGACGCTTCCCGCTGCTCTCATTGGCTGGGAATGGCGCTTCGCAGCCAATGAGAGCAGCAATCAATCACCCATACCTGTGGCTGTGCTGGTAAATATAGTGGCGGTGGCCCGGCAGGAGCTAATCCTGGTGAACCGCCCCTGTGTTATTGCCACCGTGTCCCCCAATTTAGTCTGTATCTTGTCTCAAGAGGTAGGATGCATCCATACAAGGTGTCAGACCCTTTCAGAATGCCACTAATGGTACTCTGCCCTATCCTCCGCGCAGGTGACGTTTGTTCTTGGCCCCACCTGGTGAATGTTTTATGTGCAGATTGTAATGTTTAACCTCAATAAATTGCAGGTGATTTTCTTTATCCCTCTAAATGAGCTGTTCTTTCTCTTGACACCTACTATTAGCCTCAGTGCTGTCCTGAAGCAGTGAGTTCCACAAGTTAATGAGGTTGGTTGCATGAAAACATTCCCCTCTCTGCTTTCAAATCTCTTGGCTGTTCCTTTCACTGAACACCTTTTGATACACTTGGAGAAGCACCCCTGGTGCGCCACTATCGCGGTCACGTGCCATACGCGACAGGCGACCACTGCGAAAAAGTGGCTGTCAAAAGTTCACTGGAATAAAAATGTGAATCGCCTTGGCTGAGTCAAGTCACGGAGGCCATGTCTGCACAAGGAGGCAGCGGTGAGATCACTTGTGTTATGGATGCTCTGCGCCAACGGGAGGAGCTCTCCCGCCGACATCATCAAACCACCTGCTTGCATGGTGTCAGCGGCTATGTCGGCAGGAGACGTTCTCTGTCCAGGGTGACCGCATGTCCCATTTTTAAAGGGGCAGCCCCATAATAAAGCCCTCCTGCGTGTGTCCCTTCTTTTTTATTAAAAAAAAAAAAAGGGCAAATTGTCCCATATTTTCTGTCTCTCCCCTCCCATCCGGCCAGGTAGGTCCTGCTACCAGATCCTGGCTCGACAGCTACCCGCCCGCCTGCGCCGAGTGTGGGGATCCTGTGGCTGATGATGGGGGTGAGTGTGCAAGGCTGATGATCAGGCAAAGCCGCAGCGTGTGGGGCCGGCTGCTCCCCCTGCTACATGCCTGCCCCCTCCCACCTGCCGTCCCGTTTCCAGCCAGCACTGGCTGCTTGCTGCAGTGGCTGGGGAGTGCGGGCAGGCGGTGGCTGGTCACGTGTCATCCCTGCTGCCCACCCATCGGCCCTTTACATGCTTCCCCTCTCATGGTCCTCCACCTGCTGTGCCCCTTCATCCCCCAGTCCTGCTGCTCCTCCAGATCCCCCGCAGAGGGGTGCATCCTGCTCCCAGTGCAGGGCGGAGAACCAGCCCCTGGTCGGCTCATTCAGCTCACCTGCAGCCTGGTTGGCAGGCACCTTCCTCCCCCCACTGCCTCTGGCTGGGCTGGCCCCCAGGGACAGCTCTGGATTGGGGCACTGGCTGAAGGAGCCACGCCCTGCATGTGCCAAAGCCCCGCACTGCACTGGCCCCGGGGAGATTCTCCGCCCCTCAGAGAAGCTCTGGAGTGACAGGAGGAAGCTATTTCCCTGCAGGACCCCAGGCAGAAGCTCTTAGCACCCTCTTCACAAGCTGCCTCCCACCCCAGGTTCTGCTTCTAGGGAGCGTGGGGCTTCTCTAGCCCCCAGGCACCTCCCCAGCTGAGCCAAGTTGGCTGATGCCCCTGCAGCCAGGTTCCCTGGGCCCTGGTACACACAGCATCCTTAGGACTTAACCCCTTCCTGCCCTCACTGTAGCCAGAAGACAGGAGACGGCTGGGTTACTGGTGGCCAACAGCAGCCTGGAGGTATTAGCAGCCTTTCTACGCTGTGCAGGCAGGCAGGGACAAGCTGCTTCTAGGCATAGGAGAGTGGGGAGGGTGTGTGAGGAGGATGGAAAAGATGGCTTCTGGAAAAACATGTGCCCAGTCATCCCTCCCCCCACCCTCCTTCAGCTGGAAATAGCTGAGGTTTAATAGGTAGCAGGTTTAAAACAAACCAAAGGAAGTACTACTTCAAGCGGCACACGGTCAATCTGTGGAACTCCTTGCCAGAGGATGTTGTGAAGACCAGGACTGTGACAGGGTTCAAAAAAGAACTAGATCAATTCATGGAGGTTAGGTCCATCAGTGGCTGTTAGCTAGGATGGGCAGGGATGGTGTCCCTAGCCTCTGTCTGTCAGAGGCTGGGAACGGGTGACAGGGGAAGGATCACTTGATGACTCCCTCTTGTGTTCACTCCCTCTGGGGCGCCTGGAATTGGCCGCTGTCAGAAGACAGGACACTGGGCTAGATGGACCTTTGGCCATTCTTATGTAGCTCCCATCCCTTCCCTCTTGCACAGTGCTGAAAGGCTGCTGCTTTCCACGTTCTGCTGTGAACCCCAACAGAGATCTGGGGAGGGCAGCCTGTGACCTTGTGTACCCACCACATGTTGCCTGGAGAAGACGTGGCACCAGGTACCAGGAGAGGCGGGTCCGTCCCAGTGCCTCAGCCAGGCATGGAGGGTGGACAGCACTGGGCAAGGAGGGTTGGGTCAGCTCGGTTGGCCACCCCCATTCCTGTGTGAGAGAGGTGTATGGGAATGTGTGTATGTGTCTCCTCTCCCCATGCACATCTTAAAGATAAGAAGGTAAATAAAAAGGCTCCAGCTACTGCAGTATTTAACAGGGATTCAGCCAACTTGATGTTAATGTCCAAGTTTGTACTGCATGGTTCTGGTTGATTGCCATTGAACTCGCTCGAATAGGAGTAATTTTACCAGGGGTGTGTCTGCCCTGCAGGGCTTACCTCGAAATAAGCAACACAAATTGAGCTGCGTCAAGTGCGTAGCTTATTTCGAAATAGGGAGCGTCTGCACAGCACTTATTTCGAAATAGAGCCCTCTTCCTCCGACTTCTCTTACTCCTTGGACAATGAGGGTTACAGGAGTCAGAGTAAGAAGTCCTCCAGCTTGACAGTATTTCGAAATAACTGCCGGCCGTATAGATGCAGACTAAGTTATTTCGGAATAGAGTTGCAGTGTAGATGTACCCCAAGGGTCCCATATTCAGCACAGAGAAATATGATCACCCTACTTCAGTTGGTGTAAATTAGTTGGTCAGAGGTGTATTTTCACACCCCCTGAGTGACAGAAGTTCTCCTCACAAAAGGGGTAGTGTCGACATGCCCTGATTCTCACTTCATTCTCACCTCATGAGTGGCCTGGCTTAGCCCCAAAAAGGACAGCCAGAGCCTTCTGTTTTATTTCGTTTCCCTGTGCCATGGTTCTGGCCATGGGTGTGGCATGGTCCTACATGAAACAGGCAATTGTGATGGGCAATGCACCAAGGAACAAACTGGGTACATCCAGAATCAAAAACCATGAGCTGCTAATCCCGAGCTAAAAATCCAGGCTGAGTCCATGGGGGCAGGAACAATTCATAACCTCTGTGGACCAGCACACTCACCTCTAGTTACATGGGCACATGGTTAAATTTAGTGCCGAAACTCTTTTGAAATCACAAACTAAACGAAAGAAGCCACCCATCCCCCAGAATAAAAGAGGATGCGGGGTGGTACTGGTGAAAATATGGGGTTTAAATCGCCCCCTTCTAAATATCGTTTAGACAAAGCCCAAGTCAGCAGCCACAGATTAAAACGTTCCATGGAAGCAGGGAACTCGGTAACCCGGCCATTCAGGACTGTAAAACTGCTAGGTGAGAGATGATTCCATGAAGTCGGGAGTTTCTGGATGCTCAAGCTGAAGATTTGCTCAGATACCAACTAGGACTCTGGACAATAACCGTGCTGCAGAATTTGGCTTAACATCTGAAAAGTGGTTCAAGAGTTTAAGACGCGTCAGTTGCTAGAACTTTGGCAATTAAAGTCCTTGCTCCTTCAAAAGCATGAAGGTGGTTTCAGAGTTTTCATGTCACCTCATGGGTGGGATATGTCAATGGGCTTTGAAGATTTAAGAAGGCTTAATACCCTCAACCAATTTAACTTCATAAAAGTGGCTCGCGATGGTTTAAGAAGCTGCACCAGCTTAAAATGGGGTGAAATTCAATGGTCCGTGCTACGCAGGAGGTTGGCATAGTTGATCACAGGGGCCCCTTCTGGCCTTGAATCTGCAGGAAATCTTTCATCAATGTTTCAAGGCCAAAGAGTAGCCGGAGAAAGGCTGGAATTGTAGCTCCTCGAAGCCTGTTAAGGTATTTAGTGTGTCAACATCCATTCATTCTGGTGCTGATTTGTGTTTCTTATCTTCTAAATCTCTCTTTAAAACCTACATGTTTTGTTCTAGCCCTTCCACTGCAGCTTAACTAGAGCATGACTCTCTGTCTCCGGATGGCTAGAAAACAGAGACATATTTTTGCCCTGCTCACAGCTGTTGTCTTGCTCTTGTGCCTCCATATAAAAATGCCTAATGCACGACGCAGTTCATTTGTCCATCGCACCTTGAGTGCATGGGTCCCATTCCAGTCTGTGGAGCACAGGCATTGCCAGACAGGTTCAAAAGTGAGGTACGTCTACATCCATATCTTGTCTCTGATGGTGGCCAGTGACAGGTGCTTCAGAGAAAAGTGCCGTAAATCCTGCAGCAGGCAGATGTGGGGAAATCTGCCCTCGGGTAAGTTTCCTAGCTCAGTAGAGACTGATGTGAGCCCTGAAGCATGAGGGTTAATTAAACATATTTTAAAAATAAACTCTAAAGAAAATACTCACTATTATAACTATTGATTCTTGTGTTATCCATAAAAAAAGTTCAATATCTCTTTGAATTTTGCTAAGCCCTTGGCCTCCATGGTATCCTGTGGCGGTGAGTTCCACAGTCTAATTACATGATGGGTGGAAATAAAATGTGTCCTGTGATGAACCTTTCATTTTCATTAACTGTCCTCTCGTTCTTGTGTTACTGAGGGGCATGGACAATGAGTTTTGATCGACTTTCTCTGGGCCAGTCATGATTTTCTGTACTTCTCTTATTCCTTTCTTCGTTGAGGTACACAATCCTGGCCTTTCCACCCTCTTGTCATGGGAGTTCTCTGAGAGTGGCGGGTGCCAAACACCTTTGAAAATGAGGTCACTTTGATTTAAATATTTAAATATGTAACTTGGGATCAAATGTTAGGACTCTAGGTTTGAAAATGTTGGGTCGAGGATCTTAATTGTGTTGTTTAGGCCCAACAACAGCTCGAAAGAGCAGGGATATGGCCCTAAAAGGACATGCATGCACCCATGGTGCTAAGCAAGTAGTAAACTAACTATAGTTATCCTCACACCTAAATGTCAAGCTACTTGTAGCAGGGGTGTAATAGTGTAGTCGATCAACCGATTAGCAAAAGCTTATAGGTTAATGCTATAGACTACAGTAATTCCTCATTTAACACTATAGATATGTTTCAGAAAATGATCGTGTTAAGTGAAAATGTGTTATGCGGGGTCAATTTTCCCATTGAAAATAATGGAAAAGGTGGGGGTTGCATTTCAAGCGGTGGTGTCTGTTGGGACTGGGACATAAGGTTGGGGGAGAAAGGGGACTGGGTTACAGCAGGGAAGAGAGGTGTCTGGCTCTGGGAAGGGAAGGGAAGGGAAGGGAAGGGGAGAAGAGGAGAGGGGAGAGGGATTGGGTTGGGTGTATGCCCCTGTGACGGGTCTGCTGGGACCTCCACTGAGTCCAGCGAGGGGGAGTCAGTGGGGAATGGCGCGGCGAGCGGCGAACCCCCCGCCGCTTTGCAGGGAGGCGGGGGAAGCCCCGTGCAGCCGCCGGCGACAGGCCGGCTGGGGAAATCGTGTTATTCTGGGGACGGTCGTGTAATTCAAAAAACGTTCCCTAAAAAAAAAATCGTGCTATCGTGAAAACGTGTTAAGCGGGCACGTGTTAAATGAGGAATTACTGTACAAACATTCTCTCCCCCCTCCTCCCACCACCAGCAAATTTTTTAGCAGCCTGGCCAGCAGCCTGGCTCACGCTGGGTCCAGGACTTACCCCCGTTGCGGCTCTGCATTTAAAGTGTATTAGGAGCCAGGCAGGCAGGCAGCTCAGCTCAGTTCCAGATCACACTGCATCCGGGAGCTCAGACCCACCCCCTAGACACAGGCTGCTGCCACTCTGTGCTGCTGCCTCTTTCTCAGAGGCAGCAGCGCAGGGCAACAAGCATCTGGTCCGCGAGGGGAGCTGGTTTTTAAATGGGCTCCCCTCAAGGACCAGCTCCCGCCTGGCACCCCTCACTGCTGCCTCTGATACAGAGGCAGCATTGCAGAGTGGCAGGAGGCACCTCGGGAGTAAGGCCGGAGTGCACTGGCTACTGGGCCCGGCCCCAGGGACTATAGAATAGTCGATTAACCGATAAGAATTCAAGAGGTTACTCGACTATTCAATTAACAGATATATTAACACCCCTAACTTATAGCCCACAATACTGCAAGTCTTGACGTCTCTGTCCTCATCCAGGCACATTAGAGTTTAGTCTGAATAGAAACCGAGCAGCATTTGGCTCTGGGACATTTTGTTGAAACATTGCTGGGTTTTTATCAGCTCCAGAGAAAGGGCTTGGGTTGGTTCTGTGAATCAGCCGGCTATGCATCCCCTCTCTGTCCTGATGGTACTGTCATGGGTCCTGAGCCCTTTATAACTTGCTTTCCTCTGAACGGGCTCACAGACAAAGCCCTGTCCAGCTTGAAGGGACCTCTCGAAAGGAAGTGCAGGAATCCGTTTTCTAAGGATGACCGGATCTTCTTGTACAGAAAACAAACCAAACTCTGGCTTCCTATTGTATTATAATCAAAGGGGCCCTTTTTAATGAGCCTAAATTGTAGTCAAATGGAACGTGAACTAGCCAGGAGAACGAGGGGGAAGAGGAGGCGGCAGGGGGATTTTTATGGAAAACTTCTTCCGTAGGGACTGGAAGGCTCCAAAAATCCTGTCCTGCTGGAATCCATGGGAGTTTTACCAATAAGAGCAGGCACTGGCCTTGTACATGGGCTGAGTTTTATTATGAAGTGACAAGCAGAGAAGGCCCAATATTCACATGGAACAGTGTTTCTCAACCTTTTTTTTTTATAAAATACCCCTTTTTCAAAAAAAAAAAAAAATTATAAGTACCCACAGTTTTCAGACATGCAAATATTTTTTCTACACATTTGTTTAAACAGTTTAGTCATAGCCAGGTGGGTGATGAACTTTTTGGGTGTAAAAAGTTCACAAATAATCAAACGCTGTAAAACTTAAAACAAAAATTCAGTTTCCTCCAAATTTCAGTTGTGCTGATGAACCCCCCGGATTTCTCTTGAGTACCCCTAAGGGTACTCGTACCACTGGTTGAGAAACATTGATATGGAAGAGGTTGATTTGGGCCTCTCCTCCTCTCCTCCCTTTGCAAATCATCTGCAAACCAAATATGAATTCCCCCCAAACATTTTACTGTGTGAAAGCCTGGCCCCACTGAAGTCAGTGGCAAAACTCCCAATGGAAAGTCCCAATTGTCATCTTAAAAGTGGGGCAAATGTTGCACGCATACAGTAAAGTTGTTTTTGTAAAGTGTCTGGAGGTATGGCTGCTTCCAGTATTGGATGCCCTGCGTGTGCCCTCTTTGATTGGCCACCTAAATCAGCTGGTATGGTTTCTGTTCCCTGGTTGGAGGATGGGACCTTTATAAAATGGAGCAGCCCCCCAGGAAAGCTTTAAGATCCTCTCACAAAGGGAGAGAGAGGTAGCGGGATGAATACATTGTAACTTGCTTCCTTGCCCCATTTTACACAAGAAAGAGCAAACTATGTACCTGATCCCATACACTGCTCCAACAGCTGGCTTTGAAACTTGGACCTTCGGTGCTAAAAGCATCGATCACTAGCGGCTTGAGCTAACGGACTAATTCCATTAGTGCTGGTGTAGTCCCCCTTCCAGACACTAGAGGACACTGCTAGTGATAGTTCTATGCAGATCCCATTTTCAACAATATCTCGATTCTTTCCTCAGGGAGCAAAGGGAGTTAGACTTAAGCCATTGTTAGTGGCAGTCTAGCAGAATTTACCTTCCATTTCCTATTCCCACATTTCCATCTGGCAAATATACATCTCAGCCAAAGACATCAGAGGTCTTCTTGGCCTCTGAGGATGGGACAAGAAGCAATGGGCTTAAATTGCAGCAAGAGAAGTTTAGGTTGAACATGAGGAAAAAATTCCTAACTGTCAGGGTGGTTAAACACTGGAATAAATTGCCCAGGGGGGTTGTGGAGTCTCCATCACTGGAGATATTGAAGAGCAGGTTGGACAGACACTTGTCAGGAATGAGCTAGACGGTGCTTGGTCCTGCTGTGAGAGCAGGGGACTGGACTTGATGGCCTCTCGAGGCCCCTTCCAGGTCTAGTGTTCTGTGACTCTATGAAATACTTTGAGGATAAGGCCATGTGTGTTTGTGTCTCTGTAACCACACTCGTGTATAAAAGCTCCTCAACCTTCAGGCAGAAATAAAGTGGCCACACTAATATTTGTAGCCCAGTGAAGACCAGAGACATATACAGGCAGGGTCGCACTAGGTCATTCCTCTGGTTTCAGAGTGTTAAGGCCAGAAGAGACTTTTGTGAGCTTCTGATCTCACTGCCTGCAGACACACCACACAAAACCTCACCCCCTGTGGAGACCATTAATTTGGGCCACAGCCAACCCGTGGGCCTGTACAGCAGAACTGAACCAGGGACCCCCAGATCATGAGCTGGGGTTAAAGTGATATATCTAGAGGGTGCATCAGTTCATATGCTCTGGGCATGCTCAGCGGCCTGGTAATACATGCTCACCGATGGGTTATAGTTGAACTGGAATATATCTTCTAGAAACACAGCCCGGTTCCCTAGGGAGGGGGTGGAATCTCCATCCCTAGAGATGTTTAAGTCCCGGCTTGACCAAGCCCTGGCTGGGCTGATTTACTTGGGGTTGGTTCTGCTTTGGGTGGGGGGTTGGAAAGCCCAAATCTCTCAGCCTCTCTTCATAGGTCATGTGCTCCAGAGCCCTAATCACTTTGGCTGCCCTCCGCTGGACCCTCTCCAATGTGTCCACATCCTTTCTATAGTGGGGGGCCCAGAACTGGACACAACACTCCAGATGTGGCCTCACCAGAGCCGAATAAAGGGGAATAATCACTTCTCCAGATCTGCTGGCAATGCCCCTCCTAATGCACCCTAATATGCCATTCGCCTTCTTGGCTACAAGGGCGCCCTGTTGACTCATATCCAGCTTCTCATCCACTGTAACCCCCAGGTCCTTTTCTGCTGAACTGCCACTTAGCCAGTCGGTCCCCAGCCTGTAACAATGCTTGGGATTCTTCCGTCCCAAGGGCAGGACTCTCCACTTGTCTTTGTTGAACCTCATCAGATTTCTTTTGGCCAAATCTTCTAATCTGTCCAGGTCACTCTGGACCCTATCCTTCCCTCCAGCGTATCTACCTCTCCCCCTAGCTTAGTGTCATCTGCAAACTTGCTGAGTGTGCAGTCCATCCCCGGATGGGTTTGGACACCACAAACCCTGCATTGGGGCAGGAGGTTTGCTTTGATGACCCCTGTGGTCCCATCTAACCTTTTGATACCATGATTCCCTAAAGGGGAACTAGGTTATCGTGGACACTTATTTTATGGGCATAGGAACGTGAACGGCGGTGTAGCGGCGGTGTAACTCCAGGCACGTGAACGGCAGTGTAACTCCAATGGCTGCAGTCAAGTGACACAAGGCGGGAGGTAACCCCAGACGGAAAAGAACTCCCAAGTCGCTGAGTTGCTAATCCCTAGTAGGAAAAGCCGGAGGCTGAGCAATGGGAACGTGAGAGCAAGGGGGTGAACGGAATCTCAGTGTTTTCGTCTGCCATAATCTTACAGCGGGTCGGGAGGGAGCTTGGGGAAAATGAAATAAAAAGTATCGTGCGAGGTACAGTAAGAAGGGGGCTGAAAGGAGGTGAGATGGATAATTAAGCAATAAGACACGACAGGCTGTGCATGTCTGGCTGATTATCGCCTGTTCTGTAGGAAGCAGCCGTGGGCCACACAAGAACCGCGGTCACCCCCTAGGGACGGGCTGGCGGGAGGGGACTGCGGTTGGTTGTATGAGGAAATTAATTTTTCAATAAAAAAGGGAAAGAAAAAAAAATGGGATTGTTTTGAAGAAAAAAAAAAAAGGAGTCCCATGGACTTATTTTTATGGGGAAGAGCGTGAGATCACCAGCAGCCAATCAGCTGCTGGAGAGGAATGACATCACTGGCAGCCAATCAGCTTGTCCCAGCCTTCCCGCGTGGAGGCTTCCATTGTCTTCTCTTGCAGTTGTTATTTCATGTCCATATCCCTTTGTTGTTTCGCGGCTTTGCCTGCCTGGAGACCAGTGTATTCAACGAACTTCTCTAGCATCTCGCTTCCTGTCTGTGGTAGGAGTGTCCCTTCTCTTCTCCCTCTGCCTGTGATGAGGGCCTTGTATTTCTAGCTTTTCTCCCTAGCGGTGTCTTCTCCTCTCCCTCTCTGCAAAGGATCATAGAGGCTTGAGAAGGGAAAACTCTAGTATCTGCCTTGGGGCAGATAGGACTTGGGCCGTTCTGACACAAATACACCCCCTTCAGAGCAAAAAATGAGCCCCACAAAGTGTACATGAAAATTGGTGCTCGAGACATCTCTCCAGTTGTGTGTGAATAGCAAGTGCAAGGTAGAGTCTGGATGTGGCCGGGGAATGGGCGAAGGGCCGGTCAGCAGAGGGACAATGCAGCTATGGCCCAGATGACACCGAAGAAACCCAGATTTGAGCAGCAGCCAGGAAAGGTGACACAGCACAAGGCAGGCCCCATTCTTCCTCCTCCTCAACTGTTTCAACGACATCTCGCAAATGCTGTGAACCTCAAGCCCCTGGAATCATGATGGATAAGGGCCATGCTGGAGACTATGAATTGCTCCTTGGTCTGAAATGGTTGGAAGCCCTGGGGCTAACTCACCCAGGGCTAACACTGGTAAATGGACCATCGCCATGCCCAGAGAGGATGGATACTTGACCAGCTGCTCCCCAACCCCCCCTCCCACATACACACTGCACTGCCCATCCAAGGGACCTTGCAAAACCTAGACATTAGCTTCCTCCATTAGACCCCAAGGTTTCCCTGGCTACTAGAGCAGGGTAACATTTTTCAGCCGAGCCTTTTTCCTGTCAATAGGTAAATATACCCCAGAAAAATGTGGATTTCCAACATATTTTCCAAATTTGTAAAGGGAAATTGTTTTAAAAAAAATAAACCTTTTGATTTACATCTCACACAGAGAAAACCCCAAATGTTTCATTTCGATATTTCCGAATGTAAAGTGTTCAAAACTTTCAATTCCATGAGATGTCAAAACATACAATCCTAGAACACTAGAGCTCGAAGGGACCTGAAGAGATCATCAAGTCCAGCCCCCTGCCCTCACGGCAGGACCAAGCACCATCTAGACCACCCCTGACAGGTGTCTGTCTAACCTGCACTGAAATATCTCCAGTGATGGAGATTCCACAACCTCCCTAGGTAATTTATTCCAGTGTTTAACGACCCTGACAGGTAGGAAGTTTTTCCTAATGTCCAACCAAACCTCTCTTAGAGTACCTCTACACTAGCCCCCTAGATCGATCTAGGGAGGCTAATGAGGGTGACCGGAATTGCAAATCACGCCCGGGATTTAAATATCCCGCGCTTGATTTGCATGTTCCCGGCCGGTCGCCATTTTAGAAATTGTCTAGCCTGAAGTAACTGCCCGCATCTACACGCGGCAGAGAAACAGGATTCCGATTTAAAGCCCCTAATTTGAATTAGCTGGTAAACCTCATTGCAGGAGGAATACCAGCTAATTCGAGTTAGGGCTTTAAATCGGAATCCCGTTTCACTGCCGCGTGTAGATGCGGGCAGTTACTTCGGGCTAGTCAATTTCTAAAATGGCGACTGGCCGGGAACATGCAAATCAAGCGCGGGATATTTAAATCCCGGGCGTGATTTGCAATTCCGGTCGCCCTCATTAGCCTCCCTAGATAGATCTAGGGGGCTAGTGTAGATGTACCCTTACTGAAATTTAAGCCCATTGCTTCTTGTGCTATCCTCCGAGGCCAAGAACAATTTTTCTTCCTTCTCCTTTTGACACCACTTGAACTGCTATCATGTCCCCTGTCTTCTCTTTTCCAGACTAAACAAGCCCAATTCTTTCAGTCTTCCCTCATTGGTCGCATCTTCTAGACCTTTCATCCCTTTTGTTGCTCTTCTCTGGACCCTCTACACTTTCCCCACTTCTTTCCTGAAATGTGGTACCCAGAACTGGACACAATTCTCCAGTTGAGACCTAATCAGCACATCAACTCCATCGGCTGTCAACTTCAACTAATAATAAAAAGAAGCATTTATACTTTACACTATCAAATCCCTGCTCCCACCTCGTTCCCACCTCCTCTCCCAAGTGCATCCAGTCCCTGCTACTCCCCCCCCTCCACCCAGCACTTCCGGAGCACCATGAATGGGCTGATTCGCACCCTCTCAGAACTCTGAATCTCATGGATCAGCTGATTCATGGCGCTTCGGGAGGGCTGGGGGAGGAGTAGCTAAGTGCGGGGCTCCCAGTGCGCGAAAGGGGCAGAGAAGGGGTGTGTGGACTGCACATGCAACCCTGTTGGGGTGCATATGGCCCACGGGACCACAAGTTACCCACCACTGTAATAAAGGTTCGATAGCCAGTGAGCAGCAGAGAGACCAGATCTCCCAGTTCCACTTGCACGAAAACCACCTGCAGATGGCCCAAGGAAGCAGCCCTCCTTGGTACTAATTTTTAGGCTCAATTTGGTTCCATGGGAAACCTCCCTAACGAAGCAGATTTCCTCATTAAGAGTATCCTAATGAATTACTGTTCCCGGGGCACACTGAGAAATCAACGCACCCCGTGCTAGCGAGGCATCGTTATTAATTATGTTGTTGATTCATTGATCTGGATGACTTTTGCATCTCCACGGAGCACACCAGACGCAAAGGGGTTAAGTGAACTGCGGGTCAGTGAATGTAAAGAGGTTGTGTGCACAGACATTTCTCCTCAGACTCCAGCCTCTGTCTCTGCCTGGAGTACAGACAGACGCAGTTATGCTCCGGCTGACAGCTCTGGTATTATCCAGCTGCGTTGGGAGGTTAACCAGGCACCAAGGCACTGCCTGGAGGAATTCAATAAATGGACTCCCTCCCCCCGTGTAACCCTCAGCCCCCCCACATCTTCCTGCGGGAAACTGAAGCAGGAGTTAACTGAAGGGTTAATAAACAACCCTCTGGCTCGTGGAGAGTGTTTAACCATCACGTCAAGGGTTATGCGGGGTGGAGGGAGGCTACGAAAGATGTAAAGGGAGGAAGAATAGGTCACCCCCACCAAATATGGCAATTCTTCTTTTCCTCTGAAGGGCTGGCGTGTGCCCAGCCCCCCTGATGGTTGGAAGGCTCAACGGTGATTTGGAGCGTCAGTTCCAGAGGAAATGCAAGCCAAGGTGTGGGCCGGGCACATGCACGAGGATTTGGTTGGTGCAGGGCACACAACAAAGCGCGCTAGGCACGTCGGTTGGGATTCTGAAAGCAACGGAGATCCAGGGCAGCAAGGATGGTGTAGTAGGCAGGTGTGACCGTCATTCATCTCCCAGCCAATGGCTCTGGGTGATCAAGAGGAAAGGCCTCAAAGGACTTCTATTCCCTGCTTTCCTATGGACTTCTTAAGCTATTTAGGGTATGTCTACCCTGAACTCCCCTCCGGCAGTGCATCTCACAGCATGAGGGCTAAAAATAGCAGTGTAGACATTCCCCTCAGGTTTGGATTCTGAAACCCGATGAGAGGCAAAGGCCTGTAGTCAACTTTCCTAGGTGCAGAGACGGGTGGCTGTTGGGTTTTTTTGCAGTGCAGACATACCCTGTCTGTAAAATGGGGATAAACAGCATTTCCCAGCCTCACTGGCTGGTGTAAAGATCAATAAATGCTTCCGGAAATGGGGAATTTAGAACCAATGAACATTTATGGAAAGTAAATTGTGGGGTGGTAAGTGCGAGTAATGGTATGGAAAACCATAATCTTAAATAATCTCCTGTCCATTGACAGAGGTATCCCTCAAGACTCTTGGACAAAAATTTGTAAATGTAGGTTCCCAGTACAGCAGAACCTCTTGATTTGTGGAATCACTATTCACGGTTCTAGGGATTCATGGGGTCTCCTGTCAACTGTGGTGAGTTCCCTGCAGCTCCCAGCCCCCGAGGGGAATTCAGGAGCCGCGGGGAGCTCACCTTGGGGACTGGGAGCTGCAGCTCCCAATATTTGCAGATTTTGCCATCTGTGGTGGGTGCAGGAACACACCCACTGCGAAGGGCGAGAGTTTCCTGTGCAAACCGGAACCTAGCGGTAAAATCTACAGATGACACAAAGTTGGCCAGGGCTGCAAACACTTTGGCAGACCGAGCTAAAATTCAGAGGGATCTTGATAAGCTGGAGAACTGGACTATAGGCAACAAACTGCAATTCAACCCAAACCAACAGAAGGTGCTACCTGTAGGGAAGAAAACCCAAATGCACAAATACAAAGTGAGGATAACCAGCAGTTGCTCCAGTAACCTCTGAAGAGGAAGACGTTTGAGAAGACTCACAAGTACCTAAAAGGGAGGAGGAGGGAGAAAAATTGTTCTCTTCGACTTCTGAGGAGGACATAAAGCAATGGGATTAAACTGCAGCAAGGGAGGTTTAGGTTGGACATTAAGAAAACTTTCTGTCAGGGTGGTTGAACATGGAAATAAATTGCCCAGGGAGGTCGTGGAATCTCCATCGCTGGAGATATTTAAGAGCAGGTTAGACAGACACCTGTCAGGGATGGTCTAGATGGTGCTTGGTCCTGCCATGACGCCAGGGGACTGGACTGGATGACCACTTGATGTCCCTTCCAGTTCTAGGATTCTAGGATTCTGGAACAATCAAAGATGATTCCCGGATAGGGGAGGGAGAGAAAAGAGACAAAGTCCAGTGACAAAATTATTTGCTACAAATTGTTTCCCTGGTTCTAGTGTCAAACTCCATGAACTTTTGTGAAACTCTTCAAAGTTTCAAAAAATAACTAAATAAATGTACGCAGGAGAGGCCCATCAATGAGTAGGGATGGTGTCCCTGGCCTCAGTTTGTCAGAGGCTGGAAATGGGTGACAGGGGAGGGATCATTTGATGATTTCCTGTTCTGTTCACTCCCTCTGGGGGCATCTGGCATTGGCCACTGTCGGCAGACAGGACACTGGGCTAGATGGACCTTGGTCTGACCCAGCGTGGCTGTTCTTATGTTCTGATTCAGGCTAATTTAGAATATGTTTTCCCTGCTTTTTAAATGGAAATTATGATTGTTATCGTTTATTTATTGTTGTACCCTAGCAGAGCCCAGAGGTCTGGGCCCTGGTTGCCAGACACTTGTCAAGCCAGGGAGAAGACTCCATAGATCTCCGGTGGCTTCACAAGAGAGTGACGAGCCCAGGGAAGAATGAGATGACACTGGTCAGTGATCAGCAGCATGGCCTAGCTCACCAGCTGCCTAACCACTGCTGAGATTTCAGCTGGCAGACAGGGTTTTTAAGGGGGGCATGGAGCGAGGAACATGAGATGGCTTGTGGCATTGGCTGGGCATTTCCTGACTATGGGGCAGCATGGGAGAAAGCAGGAATTTATAGTACAGGTTGGACCTCCCTAGTCCAGTGCCCTCGGGACCTGATTGGTCCTGGATGAGGGATTTTGCCAGTCATTTCCAGTACCTGTGCTGCCAGCCCCACTCTCCACCATGCACCCCACACTGGGCTTCCTGGCTCCCCTGTGCAGTTTAGCTGGGTTGTGCACCAGGCTTCCTGCCCCCCCCCTTCACGCTGCAGGCCAGCCGGGCTGTGCACCCTCCCCTTGCATCGCACCAAGCTTTCACCTCCCTCTTCCCCCAGCGCACTGGGAATCTCTGATCCTGGAAAATTCGTGGTCCTGTTGCTGGACCAGTGAGCTGTGGTTTTTAGAGATGCAACTATAATATTCATAGAATTGTTACTGGCCTCAGATGTGGAGGGAAATTCTGATGATGGTCTTGAGTTTTCCCTGCCAGGTAGGGCCGGAAAACGTGTCTGGTCCCCTCCCCTCACAGACCAAGGTGAGGTCTGCAGGGGGGTTCTCAGAGCCCTGCATGCAACTCACCCCCACTTGCAGAATTCACAGGCTAGGCGCCCTTTCTGCAATCATCTCTTTGGATCTGTCCCGACGGGCAAAGCAGAGTGACAGTGGGTGAGGCAAAGCAGCCTCACAACACCAGAAACTGACTGTGACTCACAGAAGGTGCTTTGCGATAAGAAGATGGGAGGAGGTTGCCAGGCGGGTCTCTGGCACGTAAAGCTGGCAGGCTAACATTGTAGAGAGGAGGTAGCGAGTGATTCCTAAAATACAAACATCTGGGTTAGAAAGTGACTTGGGAATTGCTCTCTCCCGACATTAATGCCTCCCAGTGGAAAAAAAAAAGCCAACCAAACCCAAAAAGTGGCTGTCCCCCAGGGGACAGTAACGGGACCAATCCTACTCAACGTATTCATAAATCACCTGGAGAAAGGGGTGATCAGTGAGGTGCCAACATTTGCAGATGATACAAAATGGCTCAAGATTGTTAAGTCCAAGGCAGATTGTGAAGAGCTTCAAAACTTTCTTACAAAACTGGGTGGATAGGCTACAAAATGACAGATGAAATTCAGCGTTGATCAATGCAAAGTCATGCATAGTGGAAAACTTAATCCCAGCTAGACAGATAAGATGATGGGGTCTACGTGAGCTGTTGCCACTCAAGGTCTTGGAGTCTTTGTGGACAGTTCTCTGAAAACATCCACCCAATGTGCAGTGGCAGTCAAAAAAGCTGAACAGAAAGTTGTGAATCATTATCTTGCTGCTGGGACTTTTCAGCTTGGCAAAGAGATGACTAAGGAGGGATATGATGGAAGTCAGTAACATTATGACTGGTGTGGAGAAAGTAAATGAGGAAGTGTTGTTTACTCCTTCCCATAACACAAGAACTAGGGAGCACCACATGAAATCAATAGGTAAACAAAAGAGAGTATGTCTTCACACAGTGTGCAACCTGTGGAACTCCTTGCCAGAGGATGTTGTGAAAGCTAGGACTTTAACAGGGTTCCAAAAAAAGCTAGATAAATTCATGGAGGAGAGGTCCAACAATGGCTATTAGCCAGGATGGATGGGGATGGTGTCCCTAGCCTCTGTTTGTCAAGACTGGGAATGGGTGACAGAGGAGGTACCTGTAGATGATCCCCTTTTCTGTTCATTCCCTCTGAAACACCTGGTATTGGCTACTGCTGGAAGACAGGACACTGGGCTAGATGGATCCAGTCTGGCTGTTCTTATGGTATATTCTTATTTCCAGAACATTCTTCCATCCAGGGCTAGGAGCAGTAGGGATTGTCCCACAGGGACGGGGGGAATTTCTCAACCCTTTCTCTTAACGATCTGGGGCTACCAACTTTCACAATACTGGAGGTTTCTTTTGCCCCCTGCCCCTTGGAATTCAATGAGTAAGTGAAAATCTCATCTGTGCTAAACAAGAAAAGGGAGGCTAAGTTTCTAAACTTCATGCTTACGGTGAAAAGTTTGGAAATGTGACCTGTTCCGTGAGGCTACAACACTCAAAGGCAAATAGAAGCTCCCCAGATTTGTCTCACACATTTAGAACACTTGGGATTAGCAATAGATGAAACCCCACTAATCCAAACAACCTCTCCTTGCAAGATCTCGGCACGACACAGGCCTTCAGTTTTGAGATTGGAGTTTCCTTTGAAACATTCCACCTGTTTGCGCACTAACAGGCATGTTAATCTCGCATCAAATTCCCATTTGGGGGGGGAGGGTGGTCTTTATCAACAGCCTCTCACCCAAATAACTCAGAGCGTCGGAACTCATGAACTTTCTTCCGTTCTGACTGACGATACGCCAAGTGGAAAGAAAACAGCGGAATATTTTCACAAGCTTGGTTGATCTCCGAAATTAACCAGCAACAAGATGGTTTGTTTGCACTAGTAAAGGAAGTAAATATGTCAGTGATATCAGAGAGACCGAGCCGCCCTGTATTTACACTGGTATCTCATGTATCATATCAATTTCTACAGACAGGCACAGCTGAAATTCAGGTCCAGATTTCATATACCACAAATCAAACAAATTCCAAGTGTTGGCGTGTTCAAAAGCGGGGTATTGATTTGCTTCATTGTAGAGAGGCCCTGTGTGCATTTATGGTGCTGTGTTATTATTTATGTTTCACTGCTCTTACCAGCTTTATTCTTCCTTTCAGACATGACTGTATTGCTCATTGGACTGCTGTGTTAGATGCATTCTTTCACCTTTTTTACCCATTCAAATATAGTCCAAGTCATAAGAACATAAGAACGGCCGTACCGGGTCAGACCAAAGGTCCATCTAGCCCCGTAGCCTGTCTGCCGACAGTGGCCAGCACCAGGTGCCCCAGAGAGGGTGGACCGAAGACAATGATCAAGCGATGTGTCTCCTGCCATCCCTCTCCAGCCTCTGACAAACAGAGGCCAAGGACACCATTTTATCCCCTGGCTAATAGCCTTTTATGGACCTAACCTCCATGAAATTATCTAGCTTCTCTTTAAACTCTATTATAGTCCTAGCCTTCACAGCCTCCTCTAGCAAGGAGTTCCACAGGCTGGCTACACGCTGTGTGAAGAAGAACTTTCTTTTATTAGTTTTAAACCTGCTACCCATTAATTTCATTTGGTGTCCTCTAGTTCTTCTATTTAGGGAGCTAATAAATAACTTCTCTTCATCGGCAGCACTTAATGTCATTAGCTTATCATGGCTCTTCTAGCGTGACATGATTTGCTCTTCTCTGTAAATACTAGGGCTGATGGGAAAATGGGGGAAGGGTGGGGGAAGATCACATGGAGAATTAAGGTGAAAACACAAATAATTTGGTTTTCACTGACATTTTCAATGGCAAATTTCAACTAAAAGAAAATGTTTTGGCTAGAAACCTTTCACTTTCCTTTGACCAAACCAAATATTTCCATGGAAAATAGACACTTTCCAAAAATATTGTAATTTAGTTAAACCCCCAGTTTTCCAGGGAAAACCAGTTTTGACTCAGGCTGCATGGGGAGCCCAAGCTCCATGCCAGGAAGGGTTTAAGACTCTGAAATTCGCCTTTGTACTTGTAACAGGGTGTGCCTCACCAGCATGGCGCCTCCTGCTGGTCACTCGAGGAACCAGCTTGTCAGCCCTGGAGGGCCCCCTTCCAGATGGTGTCTCACCTGTTACTTTCCACCACCTAGCGTTAGTGCCTGCGTCCCTCCCAGGCCATGACACCCTTCCCTCTAGGTACTGCCCCATGACAGTGCCCCCGCACTCTGGGATCCTCCCTCTCAGGGAACCCCCAAACCCCTACGCCCACCTTGCCTCAGTGACCCACTGCCAGTCGGCATCTAGCCCCTTAGCTCAGGGGCAAACTGCTGTCTAAAATGGCCACTCATCCTTGGCAAGAGGTGTGGACCTGCGGCCATAGTCTCCTAGACCCTGCAACCTGGGAGTTGTCAGGCCAGAGCCCCCCAGCTCTGCCTCCTTGCCCCAGACCCTGCTCTAAGTCAGGAAGCCTCCAGCTTCCCCGGCAGCCAGGTCCCTCCTGCTCCCCAGCTGGAGCAAGAGAGAGTCTTCTCCTCGCCAGGAGCCCGTCTTTATACAGCCCCAGCTGGGCCCCAACTGGCTGCTCCCTGCCGCAGCTGTGGGCTCCCCCGCTCCAGCGCTCTCTCTGGGCTGGGTTTTAACCCTTGTTAAGCCAGTGCGGGGCAGCAGCCCCATCACAGTACAGAATAAGGCCAAAGATTAAACATTTCAAAATCCTCCACAATCGATTCTAAGGCCCGAAAGAACCACTGGGACCATTGGCTCGGACATCCTGCATAGTCCAAAGATGAGACCCACCCCAAAATAATTTGTCAAGCAGATTTTCAAGAAGAAACATCCAATCTTGCTTGCACACAAAAGGAAACGCCTGTTGTTTGTGCATGGAAACTATGGCGGATGTGACCAACACTGAGGATTTGGAAAGCATTTGAGGGTAGGGTTGCCAGATGGTTTAACCAAAAATACCAAACACCCCCCTCTCAAAAAAAAAAAAACACTGGGGAAAACATTCTGTTGAGAAAAAAAAAAGGGGGAGACCAAAAAAAACCAGCGTGGCCCCTTTAAGAAATGCTTTTGAGGCTTTTTGGCCCTAACAGGCTGCTGGTGGCCGTCTGCCGTCTTTTTCTTCCTGCTCTGGGCCAGACAGCTCCCATGCGGAACCAGGTAAACACCCGGGATTTTCGCCTACTGTCTGGGAAAAAATCAGAAAATACTGGACATTTTAGGTGTCCGGTATTTCCTGAATTTTTTTACCGGACAGGAGGCGAAAATACCGGATTGTCTGGGTCAATACCAGACACCTGGCAACCCTGTCTGAAGGATAGTTTGATGTGCCCGGAGTAGCCATCATGCCCGCGGCTACGCTGAGCCTGAGAAGCACCGATGTGATGTGAAAACGCTTGCGACCAGCAGCAAAGGTCGATGTGCCTGGTGGAGGAGACGCTGAGCATGGTTTGGCTGTAATATGTTGCATCTCTGCAGTGCAAAATGAAACCAGCTTTTGCAGAAGGCAGGATTGTTTACATATGAGATGCAAAGCGCTGCCTCTCCTCTAACCAACGCAGGCTGGCCCAAGAATTACACAGCTTCCTAATGACATAACTAGTCTTTTTCTTGCCTGGTTACTTAATAGATGGTTATGAAACGGAATCCACGTGGCCTGTCTTGCAGTGAGCCGCACGGAGAGGATCACATTGGAAGTGGGTAACTTTCTTCCAGAAGATTTGATCCCTCATCTGATCAGCCTCCCTAACCCTGACCCAAACCTGTGTCCTGTTCCAGCCCAGTCAACAGCCCGTTCCAAGGCGTGGTTGGAGACCCAGAGACTAACTCAGCATGTTTTGGCTGGATCCCCACAGACCATGCCCTGGGTTGGGACCCCATGGAGAGGGAGGGCTTGAGTTTCCCTATCCTGGCAGCTGGCACCCCATGTCACTGCTTTTCTGAGTCTGAACAGTAGGCTACATAGACCAGATTGTGAGGGCTACGTTAATGACTCCGACTGGTAGGCCGCACAGCCCTGATTGGGACGGCTGCTCTTTAGATTCCAGCCACTAGGCCATACACAGTCCTCATTCTGAGGGCTGCCCTGTGGACTCCATCCACGAGGCCACTCAGCCCAGAGAGAGAATGCAGGTAGAATAACTTTGGCTATTAGGCCACGTTACCCTGAGACCCAGAGGTGTCACGTAAACCTACCTGCGGGCCTAGGACAACCTGTGCCCCACCCCAAAAGGAACAGGGTATGCATGGCCCACGGCAGGTATCATTTGCATTCGTATCTTGTTCTGTTTTCTAGTGGACTTGGACCTAAGCCCTATTCTTGGCTCTGTGCGGCTTCCCTGTGGAGTTCAGCGTCTAGCCCCTCAGTACCTCAGTTTACCTCTCCCAATCCGGGAGCTGATCGCTCAGACCAGCCATCAGGGTGGTTGGGAGGATGGATTTATGTTGCCAAGTCCCGGGGCAATAGGGGCTTTCGGAAAAATACAGCCAGATCGAAGGCCCTGTAAGCCATGGAGTTTTGGGGATGTGCGGGGAGTAGTCCGACATCCCACGGGCTCCGCTGCGGGAGTGAATTCTTTTCATGGACTGGTGGGATCGGCGGAGTCCACAAGGACCACGTCTCGGTCGCTCCTGACATTTGGGGATTTTTGTACGCCCATGAGCTTGGCATCGGGGGAAGCTGTCAAGGGGAGGAGGCCCAAGGGATACGATGGTGTCAGAGGGCGGGGCTCACTGCTGTGGCGCCTCCTGCTGGTAGCCCCAGGGAATTAGCTCTTTTGCCAGCAGGGGGCCTCCTGTCTGGTGTCTCCCCACTCCGCGCTCCATGCTTGCGTTGCCACTGTGGTCCTAAAGACTAGCCTCTTTGCCTCAGGGGCAAGCCACAGTCTGTGTGGGCCATGCCTAGGGGGCAGGGCGAGGTGTAAGGGGAAGGGGGGGACCCAGGCCTACCCACTACTCTGGGTCCTGACCCAGGGGCCCTCTGGCAGCAGCAGCCTTGTCCTGCCTCCTCTGCTCTCCTTCACTGCCTCTAGTTCCCTGGGCCATTGTCCCTGTGACCCTTGCACCCTCTTGGCCCTTGGAGTCTCTCTCTGCTCCCCTAGCCCTGCTCTCTCCAGGTGCTTCTCCCTCACTGCAGGGAGCTAGTCCTTCCCTCTTGCTGGTCACGACCTAACTGACCCTCTCTGCTGGGCAACTCCTTATATACAGGGCAGCCCCAGCAAGTGCCCTCTGATTGGCTCCTTCCAAGCCCTTTCTCAATTGGCCGGGGCTCTGTGCAGGATCCCCCCAGCCTGCTTTAACCCCTTCCAGCCAATGTGGGGCAGCGGCCCCGCCATGAAAGGTAAATGCCATTGTCTAACTGTTCTCTTTGAGAAAGGTCTTGTCACTTTCTGGTCAGTTCACCGTACTGCACGCCAATACAGGCTCACTCATCTCATACAAGCACGATCGCAGTACAACTTAATTCCACGAGGCGTATGATTGCAGGCAAGCCTCCATCTACTCTTTTCCCCTGGTTGTCAGGTCTCTGCAATAGTTCTCCACCCAGAGTTCAGAGAGATGGAAGTGAAGCAAAGCGTGTGACCAGATTGCATAAGGTGCCACATCTACCACTAACTAAAGATTTGCTTAATCCACGCACATGGCCACAGGGCACCCACTATGGATACCAGGGGTGGGAATCAGTGGAGCAGACGTGGCGAGTTTCCTGGTCTGCAGAAAAGGTGAAAAATAATTATCTCGTCTCTGACCCCATCCAACGTCAAGCCAATGATGGGCCTATCCTCCATGAAGTATCTAGTTCTGTTTTGAACCATGTCAAAGTCCTAGCCTTCACAACCTCCTCTGGCGAGGAGTTCCACAGGTTGGCTGTGCGCGGAGCGAAGAAATACTTCCTTTTGTTTGTCTTTAACCCGCTACCTATTAATTTCATTTGGTGACTCCTAGTTCTTCTTGTATGGGAACAAGTAAATAACCTTTCTTTATTCACTTCCTCCACACCAGTCATGATTTTATTTACTTTTTTGCAACGATCTCCAATTAACTTGGGGGCTGTGTTCTGAGGAAGCCTGGGGCGCATTTCAGGAAAACCTGGGCTGATCTGTGGATCTGAGCAGTAACCACACAGGACTCAGCAGTAGGGGATGATATTTGATCCCACCTGCAACGTGGGTGAACTTGGTTAGCACCATCTGACTTGAGCATCGATTGAAATTGAGCATTGAGCATTGAGCATTGCTTGTTTTGAAATGCACAATGAAGCTCAGGGGTTAACAAGGCCACCTAAAATAAAATGGTGGAAAAGCTCTAGAGGCGTCCCAGAGAAGGTATTAAACCCAGTGATTTTCAAAATTTCATTGTACCAAGACCCTTCCTCCCATCAACCCAGGCCTGAAATCAGGACGCCACTTTCATTCAGTAGGGCACAGTGAGAAGTTTGTTTGTGCATTGTTGGGGGGTCATGGTGGTCATAAACCTCTGTCTTAACTGTGCAATTTCACATAGATATAGGGCCAAATTCTGCTCTTCCTTCCACCCATTGACTTGAGCCGGGCTGCCCTAATATTGATGATAGAGAGTAACTGAGAAGTGTGTTTACTGTCTTAAATGTACACTGCAAATGCCAATCCCCTGAAGTGCAGCTATGGAAAACTTTGTCCATGTTCATCAGCATCACCGACCAAGCAGAAAGATGGAGGATCTCCAGCAAGAAGAGAATGGAAAAATGTTGCTTGCTGTGATAAACATTTGGAAGGCAGTGTTATTGTCAGGAGGGTAAAGACCTACCCGTTGCTTGGAAAGTTGGGACAATCTCTCACTAAACTAAAAAAGGAGGGGAGAGGAAGGTATCCAAGAATCAGGGAAACTTGACCAAATTCCATGAGGATTTTAAGTGGTGGGATTGTTTGACTTCAGCCACACCAATTCAGCGCAGAGGGTGTGCTTTCAAGAGAATACTTGGCAGCTGGATTGTTAGAGTCACGAATTAAGTCTTCTTGGTGTAACTCCATTGAATTTGGTCCATCGTGTCTTATTTAATACGTAGATGATATGCAGTGGCATTTGTATTGCACTCCAGCTCTTTAGGATATAGAATATTGTATGCTCACTGTTGGCTTTTGGCAATAACTACTGGAAAAATTTTTAAAAAACCACATTTGAAATACAAAGAATACATATTAAAGAGATGACTCCAACAATCATAACCCGTTCAGTCTTCTGCTGGTTTCCATGGGGTTATTCCCTTGGAGTTCTTTTTCACACATAGAAAAGGCTCCATGGAACTCATGCTTGAATGAGACACAGTTCAAACTGGCCCCACGGGTGTGGGGATGGGGACTGGATCCAGAGTTCTGGTTTGGCTCATGTTAAAGGCACTGGGGTGACCCCATTTGCCAGGTTGGACTGTGGGCACAGGTTCCAACTGCAAACCTCTGAGAAGCACAGACCCATCTCGAGTTGGTGTCTCAGAAGGACGGACGTTCAGATGCCTGTGACATGATGGGGAAGGAGTCCTGGCAGCCCCAGTTGAAATTGGAGCATAATGTTTTCTAGGGAAGAGGGATCTGTTTCCAGCAAAGGCTGGGAATTTGGTGCACTCAATCAAAATCCCAGAGGGCAGAATGAGTGAAGCCCTGGGAGAGCTTCCTGTTTAAATCCTAGAATCAAAGGGTATGTCTAGACTGCATCCCTCTGTCAGCAGAGGGATGCAGATTAGGCAGGTCGACATTGCAAATGAGGCAGGGATTTAAATATCCCACGCCTAATTTGCATAAAATGGCCACCACGTTTTGCTGACTCAGCACTTTGTCGGCAAAAAGTGGCAGTCTAGAGGGGGATCTGTCGAGAAAGAAAGCCCTTTTCAACAGATCCCTTATGCCTCCTGCAAGGAGGTTTACAGGATCTGTTGAAAAAGGCTTTCTTTCTCAACAGATCCCCCTCTAGACTGCCGCTTTTTGCCGACAAAATGCTGAGTCGGCAAAACATGACGGACTTTTTTATGCAAATTAGGCACGGGATATTTAAATCCCTGCCTCATTTGCAATGTCGACCTGCCTAATCTGCATCCCTCTGCCGACAGAGGGATACAGTCTGGACATACCCAAAGAGTCATAGAACAATAGAACTGGAAGGGACCTTGAGAGGTCATCGAGTCCAGTCCCCTGCCCTCACGGCAGGACCAAACACTGTCCAGATCATCCCTGACAGGTGTCTGTCTAACCTGCTCTTAAAGATCTCTAGTGATGGAGATTCCACAGCCCCCCCAGGCAATTTATCCCAGTGTTTCACCACCCTGACAGGTAGGAAGTTTTTCCTAATGTCCAACCTCAGCCTCCCTCGCTGCAATTAAACCTCCCATTGCTCTTTGTGCTATCCTCAGAGGCCAAGGAGAACAATGTTTCTCCCTCCTCCTTGTAACACCCTTTTAGATACTTGAAAGCTGCTATCATGGTCCTCTCAGTTTTTTCTTTTCTAAACTAAACAAGCCCAATTCTTCTTTCAGTCTTCCTTCATAGCTCATGTTTTCTAGAGCTTTAATAATTTCTGTTGCTCTTCTCTGGACCCTCTCCATTTTCTCCATATCTCTCTTGAAAGGTGGTGCCCAGAACTGGACACAATCCTCCAACTGAGGCCTAACCAGCGCAGAGTAGAGCGGAAGAATGACTTCTCATGTCTTGCTCACAACATTCCTGTTATGAACGTGCATCCCAGAATCATGTTTGCTTTTTTGGCAACAGTGTCACACTGTTGACTCATATTTAGCTTGTGGTCCACTATGACCCCTAGATCCCTTTCTGCAGGACTCCTTCCTAGACAGTCACTTCCCATCTGTGTGTGTGAAATGGATTGTTCCTTCCAAAGTGGAATGCATTGCTTGTGTGTGAAAAATGCACTGATGGCAGCCAATTGAGAAATCACAGCAAAGATGCAATAATTACACAAAGGTGTCAGCTACAGATCTTATTAGGGAGAGTCATTATCCTCCATCTCCAAGAAAAAACACCTCAAGATAGCCCTATTGGTCTTGTTTGGTTTGTTAGATTTTTCTACAATTAATCTTTTCCCAGCTGAAATATTTTGGGTACATCTCATAATTGGCTTTTTATGTATTTAAATCTTGTCCATGTCAGAGGTTTAGGAACAAAAAAACTGGTGAGTGGGGTTTTTTTTGTTTGTTTAGGGAAAAATTATGGAACGTAAGGAATTTTTCATTTGTAACATGGAAAGGTGGACCAAACGCTAAAGCATGGGAAGGATCCTGGATGGGGTAGGGAGAGATGGATAAGGTGACCCAGAAAGTCTTTTCTGATTTGCCATATTTGATGATATTATGCAAAAAAGGACCAGAGTAGCAAACGTAGAGTCACTGGGAGCAAAAAATGTGGATGAAACCTCCAAGCAGCGCCTTTGATGATTCATCCAGACAGGAAGCGCATTATTTCTTATTCATTATTCCTTATGCATTATTCTCTTGGTCAAACCTTTCTCACTTGGCCGACAAGAGAGAAGAAGCTATAGCACATGACCAGCCACGCACCAACAGTCGTGAAGAGTTGATGTGATCAGTTTCTGGATGACTTGGAGACCAAATTCACTGGTGCCCCATGGACCATTCTGGGTCTACCTAGGGCTGGCATAACGGGGCCATGGGGAAGATGGAAGCCCCTTTCTCTTGGGGAATGCCCTCACAGTAGGGCAAATTGTGGGAAGGCAGATTGGGGGCAGGATACGCTACATGGCTTGGCTTTTCTGACATTGTGGAGAGTCCACCTCTTGGCAGTAGCCTGTTAAACGCAGGGGTACAAGATATGGCCACCCTGGGAGTTATCCTCACCTGCTCTAGGAACGAAACTGGCCCCCCAGGGATCACTGAATAAGGTACCATGCCCCCTTCCCTCTACCCCTTGGGTAGTCCTAGCACTGACTGAGGGATGAATGTTACCTGTAATCTGAAAATGATTCCTCTGGGCCAGAGTTTCCCAAACTTTTTAAGCCGCGGAGCCCCTACTGTGGTCCTGAAAACTTGGTGGAGCCCTTAGCATTTTGTAATTTTTAATTCAGTAGGTACCCAAATAAATAGACAACGTTCTGGAATTCTATTTTTATTTCTCGCTTATTTCTTATAAATTCTTTTTTCCCAAGAAAACTGTCAGAAAACTAGCAACAAAATAATAGGGTCATACAACGGCCATTCATATTTTCTTGCAGAGCCACTGGACCCATTGTGCGGAGTCCCAGGGCTCCATGGAGCACACTTCGGGAAACCCTGGCTGAGCTCTTTGATGAAACTTTTTGAACAATGAAAACTGGAAGAGCGGGTAGAAGAATGATTCATGACCACAAATAGGGCCAAATTTGTACCTGACGTAATCCATAACCACTATCCCACTGGCGCCAGCAGCAAACTCGCATCCCAAAGCCCAGGGGTCGTCACAGAATCCTAGGATGAGCAGAGACCTCAGGAGGTCATCAAGTCCAACCCCCTGCCCAAAGCAGGACCAACTCCAACTAAACCATCCCAGCCAGGTCAAGCTGGGACTTAAAACACCTCTACGGATGAAGATTCCACCCCCCGGGAACCCAGCCCAGTGCTTCCGCACCTGCCTAGTGAAATAGTTTTTCCTAATATCCAACCTAGACTGCCCCCACTGCAACTTGAGACCATTGCTCCTTGTTCTGCCACCTGCCACCACTGAGACCAGCCTCTCTCCTTTCTCTCTGGAACCTCCCTTCCGGGAATTGAAAGCTGCTGTCAAAATCCCCCCTCACTCTTCTCTGCTGCAGACTAAATAAGCCCAAATCCCTCAGCCTCTCCTTGTAGGTCACGTGCGCTGGTCCCTTCATCATTTTGGTTGCCCTCTGCTGGACCCTCTCCAATGCGTCCACATCCTTTCTGCAATGGGGGGCCCAGAACTGGACGCAATACTCCAGATGTCGCCTTGCCAGTGCCGAATCATGCAGTGTGTAGATCTCAGCCAGGAATAAATAACCACAGATAGGCATGACAAGGTCTTCAAGAAGTTCCTCTCAAGCCTCTGAGGTGGACTGCAGTTGACACTACTTCTGTAACCGGCCTGGCTTGTGACAAGCGCAGGGGCTTGAACCCAGGGCTTTCTGTGCTAAAAGCAGAAGGGCCCGAAGTCCCTTTTCAAACTACAGTTCCTTTTCAACTTGAGCTGCAAGCAGGGCAGATTCATAATCTTAGGTGCCCCAGCCACCAGAGCGCAACGTATACCGAGATGCGCTCCTTTCCTTGCGGTGCAATACCTTCGAGCTGCTGACACATCGTCGGAGGCATGGCTGCTAATGGATACGTTACGGAATGTGGCAGCTTTTTATGCAAAGGGCTGTAAAACGGTTCTTCAAAGCTGGTGCAAAAATCAAAGACATTAGAGACGGAAAAGGATAAAGGCTTGTTAGATCATCTCCCCAGCTTCAAATCCCAGCGGTCTCTGCCAGGACTGTTCTGAGCGGTATAGTCTTCATTGCTTTGTCCAGGCTCGTTTTCATGGTATTGCCCTTAAGAGCTATTCTGTGGTCTAATAGATCTTGCGATTAGGAACGTGGGGCTCATTTACAGCCAACATTTAATTTGATTATTCTTATGTGTTGTCCCTGGTCTCCTTGTTCCCTCCCGTTCCTCCCTTTGGGGTGTTTGACACCTTTCAAGAACCGGCATATGTTTCCGCTGCTCCTTTGACTGTCCGCTGACCAAATTTTGTCTATTTAGTTCTGACTTTTCTTCCTGCTAGAACGTCTCCCGGGCCAGGGGCTGAATACTAAAAACCACTGCTGTGATTTATTAGAGTAGCACACCCCCTCTCTTGTTTTCCCCATCTTACTTCCTTGTGCTAAGGAGCCAGGTATTGAAAAAACAAGCATAACAACTAATTAATGGTTTAATTGGAGTGGGAAAGAAATAAGGTGCTGTCATGGGCTCTTGATTTTACTCACCCACACAAGTGTACAGAGGAAAAATATAAAGAGGGATGAATCACGGTTTAGAAGAAGTGTTTTCATCCGTTCGCTCTGGCAGACAGAGGTGCCAACACATCTTTAAATGTACGCTGGGGCAGGGTAGACATTTCAACAGAGGTTTTTGCTATGGTAGTACTCAATGCTGTTATTGTTACTGGGAAAGGAGAGGAAGGGAGAAATTGGGGTCACACTGTGCATGAAGTTGGGGCTCAGAGGTGAGCTGAGGTGTGGAATTGCTAGCGTTCGAATGGCCCATGCTTTGAGAAAGAGGAAACTCTGCTCACCTCAGCAGGACTACGTCTAGACTGCATCCCTCTGTCGACAGAGGGATGCAAATCAAGCACTTCAAAAGTGCAAATGAAGCCGGGATTTAAATATTCCACGCTTCATTAGCATAAAGATGGCCACCACTTTTTTTCGAAACGGGGCTTTTTTGAAAAAAAGAGGCAGTCTAGAGGGGATCTTTCGAAAAATAAAGCCTTTTTCGAAAGATCCTGTAAACCTCATTTTTTGAGGAAGAAGGGATCTTTTGAAAAAGGCTTTATTTTTCGAAAGATCCCCTCTAGACTGCCATCTTTTTTTTGAAAAAGCCTCGTTTCGAAAAAAAGCGGTGGCCATCTTTATGCTAATGAAGTGCGGGATATTTAAATCCTGGCTTCATTTGCACTTTCGATGTGCCTAATCTACATCTCTCTGTCGACAGAGAGGTGTAGTCTAGACACAGCCCAGGGGTGAAAGTAACTTACCGTTTCTGACGGGTGCTGTTCTATTGCAACCTGGCTCCCTGCCAGCTCGTTCAATAGCAAGGGGCGGGGCTAGGACTATAAAAAGCCAGGCTGAGAGCTCAGTCTGGGCCCAGCCTCTGGAGGAGACAGAGGCCTGCCCAGAGCTCCCTGACCAGGAGGCCGAGGCCTGGCTTGGCCCTCCCCTTGCCTCTGATCCGGAGGCCTTCCCGGTGCTCCCTTGGAGGGAGACTGGGGCAGGGCCTGTGCCTAAAGAGAAGGCCCCCGAGGACTGGACCGAACCTGAAGACCGGCTGGAACCCCGACGCCTGCCTGTACCCCGGGCCCGTGTGCACCAGCCTCTGCCCCAGTACGCCGACGACCAGCCCCAACACCCCGGCCTGCGGCGACCCGCCTACCAGCTGGAGCCAGAGGACCTGGAAGCCGCTGAGGCCTGGACCGGGCCGCCGGGACTCCTGCCGGAGGAGACCCTCGTAGACTCCCCACGGGACCTGCCAGAGAGTCACGTACCAGCTGAGGGGGAGAAAAGAGGTGGCCCAGGGGTAGCTTGGGCTGGTAAAAGCCCTAGGCCAGCGCGTTTCGGGCTGGAGCCCCCGCTGGGCTGGCAGCAGCGCCTCTGCTGCTTTTAGGGCCCTGGGCCGAGGCGCAGAGGAGTGGGTGGGCCTGCGCCCCCGCCGCCACCCACCGACCGGGTGGCAGTCTCCCCCGTCACCACCTCCGCAGGCGAACTGCCTGCCCGGCTCCTGAACCAGGAGCCTCCCCAAACCAGTGTGTTTGCAGCCACCCCCTGCACCAGGGCCTGGCCCCCTCGTGTTGAACAGCTACGGGGTTTGTTTGCAGCCCAGCCCGTACCTAGGCCGGGGCCCCTAGCTACTGTGTTGGTTGCCCCGCCCTGCCCCAGGGCCCGGGCTCAGCCACCGGGTTTGCCCCGCCCTGCCCCAGGGCCCGGGCTCAGCCACCGGGTTTGCCCCGCCCTGCCCCAGGGCCCGGGCTCAGCCACCGGGTTTGCCCCGCCCTGCCCCAGGGCCCGGGCTCAGCCACCGGGTTTGCCCCGCCTTGCCCCAGGGCCCGGGCTCAGCCACCGGGTTTGCCCCGCCCTGCCCCAGGGCCCGGGCTCAGCCACCGGGTTTGCCCCGCCCTGCCCCAGGGCCCGGGCTCAGCCACCGGGTTTGCCCCGCCCTGCCCCAGGGCCCGGGCTCAGCCACCGGGTTTGCCCCGCCCTGCCCCAGGGCCCGGGCTCAGCCACCGGGTTTGCCCCGCCCTGCCCCAGGGCCCGGGCTCAGCCACCGGGTTTGCCCCGCCCTGCCCCAGGGCCCGGGCTCAGCCACCGGGTTTGCCCCGCCCTGCCCCAGGGCCCGGGCTCAGCCACCGGGTTTGCCCCGCCCTGCCCCAGGGACCGGGCTCAGCCACCGGGTTTGCCCCGCCCTGCCCCAGGGCCCGGGCTCAGCCACCGGGTTTGCCCCGCCCTGCCCCAGGGACCGGGCTCAGCCACCGGGTTTGCCCCGCCTTGGGACAGTGGTGAACCAGGCACCGGTGACCTGGCCCGGAAGGAAGGCCAGGCGCCAGAACATTTGCCTCCCCTCTCGGCCTGAGGCAAGGCTGGGCCCCTGGACTACTTGCCTCTTGCCCCGACCTGACAGAAGGTCGGGAGTTGGACTTTGGGACTAGAGGCTTGGGGGACAACTGAAAGGGGTGGCACAGTGGGACAGGCGCACCACCCACTGACCCGGAGGTGGAGGAACCCCTCCGGCCTACAACCAACCCCTGGAAGGGGGCGAGCTCAGAGTCTGAGGTGGGCACTGCCGGAGGCAGTGTCCTGAAGAGAGTCACGTGATGGGGAGAAAGAGGAGAGACACCACCAGCCGAAGAGCTAATTCCCAGGACCGACGGCTGGTGGCGGTGAGCCAGCCCCCTCACAGGAACTAATATAGGATTTGCAAGACTTGCATTGAACTCCCAGGCTCCCTGGGAGCACGTCAGTTTATCTTTCCGTGCCTCCGCTCCCCGTCTCTACATTGCAGATCATAACCCTTCGTCTGTCTGTCTCGCCTATTTATGGAAACCGGCAGGTTCTGTCTAATTGCCTCGTGTGATCTGCTCTCTGGGCACGGAGTGTCTCTTTCGCTCCTCTGTAGACAGCATCTAGCGCAGCTGTGCCCTGGTCTTGCGTGGGGCCTCTGGGTGCTACCAAAATATCGATACCCAGAGCAAAGCAGGAGTCCAATGCTCACACCTGCGGGCGTAAATCTGGAGTGACAGCTTGGCCCTTTTACACCAGCTGAGGATGTGGGGCATAGCTGTTAAACTGCTGTGAGGTGAGAGGTGGGGGGCGTGGCTGAACCTTCCAGAGCATGGGGAGGGCGGACAGGTAGGCAGGCAGGCGCCCCCCCCCCCAACCCCAGACTTCCCAGCCCTGGAGCATGGGGAGGGCTGGCAGTGCAGGGCAGTCCAAGGAGACTGGGGTAGCTGTGCTAAATGGGGGCGGGGCAAGGGGTGGAGTGTGGGCGGAGCTAGGTGTGGAGTGTGGGCGGGGCCAGCCAGGAAGTTTGCAAAGGCATTGCCTCCTCTTGCCTCTTACCCCCACTGTCCCACTGAGTGGCAAATCTCTCCTCCACCCAGATCTGTGGCCGAATTTAGAATGCAGGTGTCCAGCTCTCTCCTCGACCTCCCCTTCCATCCTCTCTCCCCCCACCTTCTAACCGGGGCGGCTTTTAAAGGCCTCCAGCAGGCCTGAAGTGGAGTCAACTGCCCCCACTTGGCCTGGGCCAGCTCCCTGCCAGCTGCTCCTAACTGCCCTTGGCCCTGATTTAGCAGGCCTTTGACCCTTTGGGGGCTGCCTTTCCCCACTCTGTAGCAGCCCCCTGGCCTGACCAGGTCACAGTATGTATTATTGTTTATTCAGACTGCGGTTGTGCTGACAAGCCCTTGACACAGGCCCCACTGTGCTTGGAGCTGCACAAACACAGAACCAAGAGACGGTTCCATTCTCCCCTCCTCCTGACCACAGCCGGCCTTCCCCACATGCAGAATATGCAGGGCTCCCGAAGATTTGGGGCACCGCTGGGTCTTAATGCCCAACCTCCGTCTCTTCCTCTGCCTGCTCTCCGACCTCTGGAGAGGGCCCAGGGACCTTAAAAGTGAGAGAGCTGGCCAGAGCTGTGAGCAGAACCTGAGAGAGAGCCATTCAAGTGGTAAGGATGCCATTTAACAGTCATGTACCAACCCCTGTCAGTTTCTGAATTTCTTGTGTTAGTTTACATAAGGGGTGGAGAGCCTTTTTTGGGTCGGGGGCTGCACAGAAGTGAGAAGCAAAAAAAAAAAAATCTTCACTGATGTGGCCCCTGACTGAGGCTGTGTCTAGACTGCACAGTTCTTCTGGAAAAAGATACGCAAATTGCAAATTGCGTATCTTTTTCTGCTTCTTTTTTCAGAAGAGGCTCTTCCGATATTTGGCCCATCTACACTGGGCCAAATGTCGGGAAAACCTCCTTTTTCGAAACATCCCTTCTTCCTCGTAAAACAGGGATGCCAAAAAACCACATCTGCTCTTCCAAAAAAAAAAACCAACCCTCCGATATCCCGATAAAACTCTGCAGTCTAGACATGCCCTCTGAGAAGGAAAATGACAATGCCCACATGCCTAAGGGGGCCCAGGCTAGCAGACGTTTGGAAAGATGTGCATTATGTTGATGGGGCATAAGTTAGGCAGATGCTGTGGTACCATCTTCCAAGTGAGGCACTCCGGAGCATGTCAAGGTCACAGAAGAAATCACACCTCTCCTCCCAGATGAAGGGGTGTTAGTCCCAATGTCTTGGCCATATTCCAACTGAGATAATAATTGATGCTGTCTGTCTACTTATGTTCCCAATGTAAGGCTTCAATTGGACGCTGAATCCTTCACTTCCAGGATTGGGGGGAGGAGCTTGTGATGCCAAACAGGTAGGTGGCGGCAGGTGATTAGGCAGATCCTAACCCCTGCTCAGCCCCTGACTCCCTATGTAATGTAGTCCTGGACGATTCTCTGTGAGTCATTTGTAAATTTCCTACATCCCAAGGACAGTGTGACTCTTAACCAGTTAATGACTGTCCTGCCCTGCACATAGAAAAGCCCTATCAAGTTGCTAAAACAGTATCAGTATTGCCAAGTTCCTCCCCAGAGCTGGCTGCATTCCAGCAGCAGATGAAGAGATGCAGTCTCTGTGTGTATATTAATTAGGTGCCCTCCAAAGTGCTTTGAAGCTTGAGTAAGATATTCTATAAATCCATTATTAGCTACAGACGTGCCAGGCTGTCTCCTGGTAGGTTAGGAAACACTGAGAAAACAGAGGGAGAAGTGCTGGGTCGATTGGCCCCGCTTCGCATTCTTCCTGAGTAGAACTCATTGGAAAGCAGAATTTCTGTCCTGATCTGAATCCAGACATTTCAAAATCTTTTGTGTTGGGCAAAAAAGTTGAAACGAGACTTTTTCAATCAGGGCATTTTTCAGCGTTTTCCCTGCCACAAAAAGTTTCCATGTTGCAAATGTCACAAGGTTTTGATCTGATAGTGGTGCATTGTTACTGGACAAATTGTTCGCTATAATACACCTGTCAAATAGGAAATACAGCATGGAAAGAAATATATGACACTGAACAGCTTAGAATCCAATAAAATGTCAGAATCACATGGAAAGGAGAGGAGAAAATGGAAACTAAAGACTCTCTTCTGATTTTGAATCTCTTCAAAATGTGGCTGTGGAACATCGCCCCTCTTGGCATGTTCTCGTGACACATTTGGATTTCAACAGAGCAGCATTTTTCCCATGGGAAATGGGTGTGGCAAAGATTTTTCAACTAGCTTTAGTTCCAGGTGGGAAAGCCGCTCCTGGTGGTTACAGATGCAAGGCCAGGCTTCTGGAATATAGCATCTCTTCAAGAGGTGGTGCTGCAGATTAGGAAGAGGCAGTGCAGGGCCCTGAAAGCCACGGCAACAGGAATCGTTTTTTTAATGCAGTGCCAAGATGTTCTGAGAATGTTTATCAACGCGGCTCTCCAAGCCCTGGGACCATGCAGGCAGGGCCTGGGAAGGACATTTGAAACCTCAAGAGCCAAAGCAATCCCAATGGAACAGAGCCATGAGGCGAGCAGGGAAGGGAGGGCAGAGATCAAAGGATTTAAAGGGACGTGCATACTGTCTTTGTTCACCTGCGATTCCCAAGACTTTGGGGTTCCCTGTAAGCTGTGAACTTGTGCTGCCCCTCAGAAGAGATTCAGTTGCCACCCAGATGATTAGCAGAGCGCCCACAGCTAGTTTTTTTTTGTTTCTACTGCTGGTGCACATTGGCACATGCCCCGGTGCACATAGAAAAATTCATTCTGCACAAGAATGGAAATCCCCATAAGGATAAATAAAGCAGGGGCAACAATGTGGAGGAGAGAGCCTGGTGATGCCCCTGACTAGAAAGGATGCACCTCCTGTGTGCAGAGCACTGGAGGACCACTGGTGTCTGTGACTTTGGTTCCTGCCCAAGATTTGGCTTTTAGGAGGAGTTGGGCTAGGAAAGAGTGAGCAGTAATGCTTCACCTGTTACTGAGAACTAGCGCATGCTGGGGGTGCTTTTCCCGTTAAAATAAACATGTTCCATGACCTTCGGGGGAAGAGTAAGAGAAGCTGAACATTGACACTGTCCTGTCTCCCAGGGCCCCAGCTGGTTTGCACTGGGCAGAGTTAAGGGGATCTCAGTTGGCAGATGTGCAGTAACATGCAATGGCATTTAGAGCAGTGCAAGAACCATTCTTCTTGCCCCAATATGAATGCTGAGATCATGAAGAAAGTTCCCTTCCCAAATCGGAGCCTAAAATCAAAATCTGGAAAAGTTTTGTAATCCAAAAAGCTGAAAAAAAAATATATGCATGAGGTCATATTCTCCTCTTATTGACCTCTGTGTAATAGGGATTAGGAACAGGTTAGCATCCCTTAAATAATGTGCAAACACTCTACAGGGACTCACTGGTTTCTATGGTTCAGAAGCTGCAAGAAACCATGGGGAGCAGTAGCATGTGTACAGCTAGGCCTTCCGTGATTGGGCATATTTAGTAGATAAATTGGTCTGGGACCCAACTCTGTTCATCTTGCTTCTTCACAGTCTTGTGCTGTGTACAGGGCAGGGACTCAAGAGTAAAAGGGGTAAACTCCTATTGGAGTCCACGGACACATTGAACCAAATCCAGAGAAGAGCAACAACAGTGATGAAAGGTCTAAAAAACATGACCTCTGAGGGAAGACTGAAAGAATTGGGTTTGTTTAGTCTGGAGAAGAGAGGACAGGAGAGCAGCTTTCAAGTGCCAAAGAGGATGTAACAAGGAGGAGGGAGAAACATTGTTCTCCTTGGCCTCTGAGGACAGGCAAGAAGCAATGGGCTTGAATTGCAGCAAGGGAGGTTGAGGTTGGACGTTAGGAAAAACTTCCTACCTGTCAGGGTGGTTAAACACTGGAATAAGTTGCATAGGGAGACTGTGGAATCTCCATCACTGGAGATATTTAAGAGCAGGTTGGATAGACATCTGTCAGGAATGGTCTTGGTCAATGGTGGGCATCAGGGTAACCCACTGGCAGGCTGTGAGACATTTTGCTGACGTTGACCATCCCCAGGGACAGCGCCTGCAACTCCCATTGGCTGAAGTTCTCTTACCAGCCAAAGGGCGTTATAAAAAGTGGTGGCCAACATGTTCCTGTGGCTGCAGCTCCCATTGGCTGGGAATGGCAAACCACGGCCAATGGGAGCTGTGGGGAGGGGCCACGCCTGCAGATGGTCAACATCAGTAAAATGTCTTGTGGTCCACTAGTGGATTACCCTGATGGGCTGCGTGCAGTCCTCAGGCCTCAGGTTGCCCACCACTGGTTTAGATGATACTGAGTCCTGCCACGAGGGCAGGGGCTGGACTAGATGACCTCTTGGTGTCCCTTCCAGTCCTATGGTTCCATGATTCTAAGACTATCATAAGAGAGACGAGAATCAGCTCCGAAGCATGGGACTCAAGTTCTCCAACTGGGTTATTACGTTATCATTAACGGCACGATGGTATCGCGAAGCGCTGTTTAGTTTGTTCCATCACACCCTGCATACCGTTAATCTGCAAAAGATGCCTCGCGCAGAGGAGAGGGACACCAAGGCTATGTCTACACTACAAGGTTTTTGCGCAAAAACCGGAAGCACGTCCACACCTCAAGTGCGTTTTTGTGCAAGAAAATCGACAGGACAGAGGGCTTTTGCTGGTAGAGTTATTCCTCTCCCCACGAGGAATAACTCCTTTTTGTGCTACAGTTCTTGCACTAAAAGGCATGTGTGGATGCTCCGGAGGGGTTTTTTGTGCAAGAAACCCCTATCGGAAAAGGCACAGGTGCTCTGATGGCCATCAGACCTTTCTTGTGCAAGAGCATCCATGCAGTGTGGACGCTTTCTTGAGCAAAAGCACATTGCTTTTGCGATGTGCTTTGAGCTCTGGATGCATTTTTGTGCAAGAAGTTTTTGTGCAAGAACTCTTCCGCAAAAGGCTTCTTGCGCAAAAACCCTGCAGTGTGGACTAAGGCCAAGAGAGGTAAGAAAGAGATCCAGATCTTCAGGGAGAGGCCGCATGCTAGACTCAATTCCATTTCACCAGGATTGGTTCTAAAAAGGAGCTTTAAAAAAAAAAATCATGCAACATATAATTAACCCAAGGAATTGGCTGCCTATTGATGTAATTGGGGCAAACGGCGTAGTAAGAGATTAAGGAGGATTAATGTCTAGCAATAAGAACGCTATCCATCAGCTACACCAGATAGCATAAAAATTACAAGGGCCATCATTCTTCATGCGTCCGGGCATTAGCTTGTTTGACTAGCAACTTGAATCAAGTCCTCCCCTCATGCCCGTGCACATGTATGGTACAGTTAGCCAGGTGCTTAATGTGGGGCTGGTAGCCCACTTCTTCTCAAACCACAGCTGTTAACCACTGTCACGGGCAAGCTACTAGATGACTCCGTTAGGTTATTCTCCAATATGGCAGCTGCTACAGTTGTGGGTCCTGATTCTGGTGTCACTCCCACCCATCACACCCAGGTGTAAACGTGGATGATTCCAAGGACACTAGTTGTGATGTACACTGGTGTGCAACCCAAATCAGTCCCGTGGATTCTGCAAGCAAACAGAATCAGATCTAAGGATTTTGGGGGCTTCTTCCTTCTCCCCTCAGTCCAAGCTCTTTGTGGGCCGGGTATAGTTCCCGGATTTTCCGCCTCCCCAGCCCAGTGCACATTAAATCTGCAAGGGGCAGCCTGAAATCACACCACGGATGCATGACCGTGCCAGTGGAAAATAAAGGTGTAACAGAACCTTGCGCAGCCATTTCTCTAACTTCTCGTGGCCCCCCTTCCCCTCCCGACATCTCCCCTCTTGCAGGAAAAATCCTGAGTGAATATTGTATTTAAACACCCACATGTTACAAAGCTAAAATTATATGTAGGAAAAATCACGTCAATGGCTGGATCTATGCAAATGAAGGACATGTTTTTTATAGTGGCCACATCATCCTCTGGGTCCCCTCGCCCCCATTGAAATAGCACCTAGTTTATGTTAAAAGTCTCAGAGGGGTAGCCATGTTAGTCTGTAACTTTAAAAAAATTGAGTAGCCCTGTAGCACCTTAGAGACTAACAAAAACACATATATAGTATCACAGACTTTGGTGGGCACAACCCACTTCCTCAGATGAGCAGCGTGGAGAAAAAAGGGAGAACCTCACAAGTCATAACAGAAACAGAAGGGAGAGGGGGAAAAAGTACCGGTCAATTGTGGGTGCCGGTGCTAATGAGGCTAACTGAGTGGGCTGGAAGTGTCCCATCCTTAGTTTAGGTGAGTCATTTGTGTGGTTGAAAAGCTTCCTTCTTTCTTGTCTGACTCCCAAGCACTGACAATCTAATTAGGCGACCATGCTTCCCTACCAAGAAGTTCAACTGGAACATCTGCAGAAGTCTTTGAAGAATTCTGCCGGCCTATTAGCTGGCATTTAAACAAAAAGCGAGGGGGATGGGGAAAGAGAGCCATCTGGTTGTTATTTCCCTTTTGAGTGGATTTATTCTGTCTACCCTAGAAACCGAGCAGCAACTGTGACTTTAGCCAAGATGAGAGGCACATTCTACCACTGCGCTCATGGATAAAATGAGTGACGAGCATCCTTGGAGGTTCAGGTCAAGCTTGGATAGGCAATGAAAAGTTTGGAGGCTTCCCTAAAGCCTGCGCCAAAGTCTCTGAACCTCCTGATTCTGCAGAACCCTAGGCTGGAAGGCTCGAATCCAGAGTCAATCAACTTCAATCTACATCTCCCCAGATTTCAGATATTTCTGCTTCCATTCCCAGCCAGACCTGGAGAGGGAACAGGAGGTCTGTGAGAAAAGGAGGAAAGGATACAAAGCAGATAGGACACCAGGTTCAGCCCAACGGGGAGACAAGGATACAAGAGGCAATACAGATGTTGTCCCCTCTAGCTAGCCTATTTTTTTTAGGGTTTTCTACAACGTCCATCATTTAAGCACCTTCCTGTCACGCTGAGGTCAGGAGCGTGGACGTTGTAGCAGCGTTCACTGGTGTTATCCTGACAGGTCTCTGCTCCATCACTGATGATCAACTTTCAGCTGCGTGCATGTGTGCACTCTGCTGTCTACCGCGTAGACCACGCACAATGAGTCGACACGACAGACTCCGAGAGACACCCCCCCCAGAGACCACAAATCAGATAAGGATTGAAAGCAGCAGGCCAGGTTTACAGTCAAAGTACAATAATAGCTGTCAGCAGACAGACTCGCAGCTGGGCCACTATGCACATGTGCCCCCCGACAATGGACCGACTTAATCCATAGTGTGGATTTCACTACTGCCCCCTCAGTCAGACAAAGACGACTCTTTGGGGTTCGCTTTTACATACAGGAGCAAACAAGTTATACTTCACTCCTGATTTCCACCTCCTGTTTCTTAGTTACCTCCCCTTACCTCATGCTAGGCGGGTTTGATCACCATCTGTTAGGCTCTCAGTTTAGACCCGGTCCTGAACCTGGGTTGGTATGGTGGGCAGGAGGTGGGTACTAAGGTGTCTCTCAATGACGCGTTCTGTCACCATGCCACGAAATGTTCTTACAACCTGTCCCTGATGCCCTCTATGGTTTGGTACCCTCAACCTTATTCGTACTTAATCTTATTAACTAAACTGGCTTCCTGCTCACAACTTGACTCTGTTTGATCTGAGCAAAGTCTTGACTATTGCTCCTAGGCTTCAGGCCTCACACCAGGCCTGGGATACCTGGGCTTACATTTCAGGCCCTCACCTTACTACAGACATTAAAGTTGGGCATCGCCGAGTCAGTGAAGATGAAGAATGGCAAATTCAACCTGACCCAATAAATTACCTTCCGACGACGCCTATGGCATCCCTGTCACAGGGTAGCCGGCCCATTATGTGAAATTGGGCTCCACACGCCTGTTCCAGGCCAGAAACTCCCTAGCTTAGTGTAATGAGGAAGGTGAGTCCAGACTCCCGAGAGAGTGTGTAGAAGGACAGCTAGGCTCAGAACTTCAGGAATGGGATGCCCCTGGAAGCAATGAAAGCACCCTGGTTGAGCAGTGCACCCACACCAGGGTGGGGGAAAAGGAAGGGCATCTGGGGGCCCCACCAAACTTCCTCAAGCCAGAGCGCCAGGGCTGGGAAAGACCAAGGGAGATGCCTGCTGGTTAACTGAGCAGGAGAAGCAACACTGGAGGGCCAGAGAGCCGAAGGCTGGGGAATGATGAAGGGATGAGCCTGCTGGGCCAGGCAAAGGCTGGAACTCCACCTAGGAAGGAAACAAGATGGAGAAACACCCCTGCTAGAGAGGCGGGGATGACCTATAGTGAGAGATGCAGCGGCCATACCTGGGAGCTAAAATACGTGGGGAGATGCTGGAGATGTACATGGTACTGGAATTTTGGGACAACTGTATAGGCTAGACTATGCTAGGGGAAGACTATTTATACACTCTGAAGGCTGTACTGAGTTTGAGGAATTGAGAGGGGAAACCGAGGCAAAGGTCCACTTGCAAGGCTGCCCTGAGGCCAGGAAGGGGAGGCTATGAGGAGCCCATGCTAAGCGAAGGGTGAGTTCATGCTTATCGTTTTCAATCCCGTAAAAAAAGGTATCGCTTACCTCATAACAATATAGTCAACAAAGACAAGTGCAAAGTCCTGCCCTTGGGATGGAAGAATCCCAAGCATTGTTACAGGCTGGGGACCGACTGGCTAAGCAGCAGTTCAGCAGAAAGGGACCTGGGGATTCCAGCGGATGAGAAGCTGGATATGAGTCAACAGGGCGCCCTTGTAGCCAAGAAGGCTAATGGCATATTAGGGTGCATTAGGAGGGGCATTGCCAGCAGATCCAGAGATGTCATTATTCCCCTTTATTCGGCTCTGGTGAGTCCACATCTGGAGTATTGTGTCCAGTTCTGGGCCCCCCACTACAAAAAGGGTGTGGACGCATTGGAGAGGGTCCAGCGGAGGGCAACCAAAATGATTCGGGGGCTGGAGCACATGACCTACGAGGAGAGGCTGAGGAATTTGGTCTTATTTAGTCTGCAGAAGAGAAGAGTGAGGGGGGATTTGATAGCAGCCTTCAACTACCTGAAGGGAGGTTCCAAAGAGGACGGAGAGAGGCTGGTCTCAGTGGTGGCAGATGGCAGAACAAGAAGCAATGGTCTCAAGTTGCAGTGGGGAAGGTGTAGGTTGGATATTAGGGAAAACTATTTCCCTAGGTGGGTGGTGAAGCGCTGGGCTGGGTTCCCCAGGGAGGGGGTGGAATCTCCATCCCTAGAGGTTTTTTAATTCCGGCTTGACAAAGCCCTGGCTGGGATGATTTAGTTGAGATTGGTCCTGCTTTTAGCATGGGATTGGACTCAGTGACCTCCTGAGGTCTCTTCCCACCCTGATTCTCTGAACCTATGACATCTCATGATATTTGGAGGTTTTATTAAGTGTCCAGCTCCCTGATTTAGGTGATTAGCTGAGAATCCCAACTTTCACAAAAAGCAGTTCTAGCTTTCTTAGTGGGGGAGAAAAGCTTGGGGGGAAAAATGAAAATTCAGGACTCAAAACTTGCTGGCAAAAAAAAAAAGTTCATTATGAAAATCTCAGGAAGTATAGAAAACCCCAAAGAGTTAAAAGTGAAATCATTTCAGTATCCAAGAGATCCCTTCCCTTTGGTTAAGAATTAACTCCCATTGCATGAGCTCCCCATAAAGAAAGGTAACCAGATATAAATTATCTGCTAAAAATAACTTTATTGCGTTAGTCAATCCCTAATTAACTTGCTTCAGCTGTTTCCAAATGCTATTTCAATGCATCAGTCTCTTGAATGTGCTGATAAAGATGTTAGCCTGCATGTCGGCTCATGAAATGTTGTGCTAATTACATGGCAGCGAGCCTATATCTGTGTTTGCAGGCACAACTGCGAAAAGTCACTGCAAAGAGGGAGCTTCTGTCTAGCAGGAGGGTTTCTAAGGGGGTTCCCCGGGGACTTCGCACATTGACCCAATGCAATTCATTATCTTTATAAATGATCTGGAAGAAAATCTAAAATCATGAACAGATGGTGCATACTGGTGAAGCGGTAAGAAATGACAAGAGACTGGTCATTGGGACGAACCCACTAGCATTGCTTGGTAAGGTGTGTTCATACAAACATGCTGTAATGCAGCCAAATCTAGGAATGTGGCCCCACACACAAGTTGGGGATTGCCCCCTGGAAAACTGAGTCTGAAAAAATTGAGGGGGCATGGTGGAAAACCAGGGAGTATGAACTCCGAGCACTATGCTGCTGATAAAAGCAAAAATATGATATGTGGATGTCCAAGCAGGGGGCGTATGAAGTCGAAGTAGGAAGGCATTGTTACATCTGCATACAGAATTAGTGAGAACTTTCAGAAGTTCTCAGAATTAGTGAGAACTTTTGTGGTTCTGGGTCATAGAATCCTGGGGTTGGAAGAGACCTCAGGAGTCATCAAGTCCAACCCCCACCCCAAAGAAGGACCAACCCCAATTAAATCAATTCTGATGTCCAGTTCTGAGGTCCATGCTTCAGAAAGGATGGTGAAAAACTGAAAGAGTCCCCAAAAGACCTGGTCTTGAAACCATGCCTCATAGGGTATGTCTAGACGATAGGCTTTTGTTGACAGAAGTTTTGTCGACAGATACTGTCGACTACGCTTCTGTCGACAAAGAGCATTTAGACTACATCCAGTTCTGTTGACAAAGCAAGCCGCTTTGTCGACATGACAGTGTAGACGCAAAGGACAGTGTAGATGCGATAACGCCTTCTGTCGACAGAACTCTGTCAACAAAAGGCGTTATTCCTTGTAGAATGAGGTTTACTGCTGTCGACAAAACTGCTGAGTTCTGTTGACGGTATGTCGACAGAACTCAGCGGCAGTATAGACACAGGTATAGTTTTGTTGACAAAAGTCCACTTTTGGCGACAAAACCCTGTCGTCTAGACACACCCATAGGGAGCTACGAAAGAAGTTTAATCTTGTTGATTTGGTCTACAGAAGGTGAAGAGATAACAAGATCACTGTCCACAAGTCACTACCCAGGGAAGACAGTAGATGGCTCTTTAATCTTGCAGAAAAAAGCATGAGGCGAGCCAGTGGCTGGGAGCTGAAACCAGGCAAATTCAGGCTAGAGATAAGGCACCATGTGGAATGGCCAGGGTGATTAACCACCTGAGCAATTTATCTAGCAAGGCCAAGGGCACTGCAGCCTTTCACTCAAGGCTAGAGGCCTCATCTAGAAGATGGGACAGCTCCAACAGAAGCGATAGGCTTGGGGAAGACTTAATGGAGTGAGGTTCTCTGGATGGGGTCAAGTAGGAGGCCAGACTTGAAGAGCACAATGGTACCTTCTGGCCTTAAGATCTATGAACCATCCCAGGAGACTTATCACTGTGTCACCCAACCAGCTAATTTCGCCTTTCAGATGGTTGAATGGTGCTAAGGAAGGGGAGGCGGCACATCCATGGAGGAAGGGCTGGTCCTCACTGTGCCTTTTCCAGGCCTCAAGCCTTCAGAAGTGTTTGTGGGAGCAAGACAAGAGTCAGCAGGGTGCCCTTGTACCCAAGAAGGCTAACGGCATATGGGTGCATTAGGGGGAGCATTGCCAGCAGATCTAGGGAAGTGATTATCCCCCTTTATTCAGCTCTGGTTAGGGTCTGGAGAACTGAATCCAGTTCTGGGCCCCCCACTACAGAAAGAATGTGGATGCATTGGAGAAAGACCAGCGGAGGACAACAAAAATGATTAGGGGGCACATGACCTACGAGGAGAGGCTGAGGGATTTGGGTTTATTTAGTCTGCAGAAGAGAAGAGGGAGGGGGGATTTGAGAGCAGCCTTCAGCTACCTGAAGGGAGGTTCCAAAGAGGCTGGAGAGAGGCTGGTCTCAGTGGTGGCAGGTGGCAGAACAAGGAGCAATGGTCTCAAGTTGCAGTGGGGGAGGTCTAGGTTGGATATTAGGACAAACTATTTCCCTAGGAGGGTGGGGAAGCACTGGGCTGGGTTCCCTAGGGAGGGGGTGGAATTTCCATCCCTAGAGGTTTTTAATTCCCGGCTTGACTTTGGGAAGGGGATTGGACTCCATGACCTCCTGAGGTCTCTTCCAACCCTATCACTCTAGGAAGAGGCACTACCCTTTTAAAATGGCATCAATATCACCTACCCTGACCTGAAGTGTAGCAGACCCAGACCATAAGGGACATGGAGCCAGGCCTGTGCCATACAAATGCCCCCCTTTAAATCTACCTGCTAGCCTCTTCCTCCATGCCCTGCATGGCTGCATCAAAAGGGAAAGATCCTTCCGCCTTTCCAGGTTGGATGGAGTGGCCACAATCTGTCTGTCCCTTGGGAAAAGTACTAACTGTTTCACTCGTCAGGGGGAGGAGAAATTGGTACACATGCAACAAAACACATTAACGTGAATCCTGAAATGCCACAGCCGAAAACAACAATACAACCAAGCAAGGAAGGGGGAGGGGGACTTCAGTGGGGAGAGGAAGCAGGGGTGCAAAGGGAAGCAAAGGCTTGGCCACTAAAATAGTAAAACACTCACTGAATATCCAATTCCCCACCTCCCACCGTCCCAGCCCTTCCCTGTCACGAAGTCAGGAGCCGGAGCTCCGTGCGGTGGGGTCTTCGGAACTGGGAGTCCGGTTTGGGCCTCTCTTGCTAGCTATCGTGAAAGTGCGCTGTCACCTCTGCTGCTCACTCCCTGTCACCCACAGCTGCCACGCATCCTCCAAGGACACGGACAGTGGTGTCTGGTATTTACCCCCCGGGAGTTCGCCCTCGATGCGGCGTCTAGCTTCGGCAGCTAAGCGCCTGCTCTTCCTACCCACGTTCCGAGCTGGGTTTGACGGAGGAATAAGGAGGCAAAATAAATGACTAGAGGGGCAGGGTCATGCAGTGAGTCAGCAGTCCATCTGAGGGATACACAACCCAGAGTCCACTTGGCACAGGCCTCTGGCGCACGGCCGGACCACACGGCTCGCGGCTGCACAACGTTTCACACGTTCCCCCCGCCACTCAATCATCCGATCCGGGACACAGCATCTCTCTCCTTTCAAGAGCCACCAAAGCCTCTCCCCCAGCTGCTAAATCAGCATCCGACAGAAACTGCATTTGAGCACTAAGCCTCCTTGCCTATGTAGCCTTATCCTGAAACAAAGATGGCGGGACCCCAGGCAACTTCTGTCCTGCCTAACAACAATGCAGAGCCTCTTATTCCCACCCTGCGTTATATCAACCCTCTGGAATGCTTTTCATCTCCAGCCTGCACAAGTCAAGTGCCTCTTCCTGTTTGACGCTCAGCTGAAATCCCCAAGTGCTTCATTTGGCTTTTAATTGACCTCCTCCAATGACGGTTGATGCCTCAGCTAATCTGTGTTTCTGCTTTGCTTATCTGGGGCAGCTCTTTGAAGTTCAGAGCATGATAAAGTGGTCCTGTAAGAACTCAGAACAAATTAGAACTATTACAAAATTCACACTGAGCCTGGAGCCACCAATGGATTTTTCTTCTATCTCCCCCTCCATCCCGGAAAATAGTTGCAAGCAGGCACTGAAGGCCAAACAGCCCATCCCCAAGTATTTTAGGAATCTTTAGTAACTTAGCACTGCGCTGCAGCTTTCTTCCACCCAGAAACTCAGAGCTTGGCAGGTGAACAAAGAAGGAACTGACTGACAGAAAGCATTTCCCAAAAGATAGGTCGTGACCCCAAGGGAGGGACCACGCCACCATCAGATAGGATAGCATTCTTGAGTGCGTGGAGGAGGCCATTTTGAATGGGTGGAGGTTGCCATTTTGCTCCACAAAATGGACTCCTCTATGTTGCTTGGTGTCACGGGAATGAATAAAGTGTCCAAATGGAGTCATGAAGCCAAACAGTTTGTGAACAGCTGGCGTAGGGCGGTGGCGTTAGAAGTCAGAAGTGCTAAGGTTAATTGATCAGTTCCCCACTGACTTCCTGTGTGACCTTGTACAAGTGACTTTCTCAGAAGGGGATAACACTCTTTCCCTCCCATATGGTGCCATAAGGATGCATTCCCCAATGACCAGGGCTCGAGAAACCGTGGCGAAATCCATTTGCCAGCCCCGCACCGCGCATGCGCCAGACCCGCACCGCGCATGCGTGCACCACTGGTGAACGGGGCGACCGGCTGAAATCTACTCGCCACGGGTGAGTAGATAAATGGATTTGTCGAGCCCTGCCAATGACGATGGGGAGCTCAGGGAGCTAGGCCTAATGCAGGGGTGGGCAATAATTTTTGTAGGGGGGCCACTTCACCAATGTTGGTAGGGGTCATGGGCTGGCCCTGGAAGGGGCGAGGCCTTGGGCACAAGGGGTGGTTCCCTCTAGGCACCACATGGGGTTCCCTCTGGCGCTGCATGCCCCTGGCGGGGGGACCAGACTTTGTGTACCCCCTCCAGCCCCAGGTCTTGATTGGCCTGGGGACGGTGGCATGGCAGGTCAGGCCGTGGGCCAGATCCAACAGCTTGGCAGGCCGTATATGGCCCATGGGCCGTGTCTTGCCCACCCCTGCACTAATGCTTTGCTGTAAATACAATTGATAATTTTAGGTTGAGATTTACAAAAGACCCTCAATAAAGATGCAAGATGGGTGCCTAAATCTGTTTAAAAATCTGGCCCTCAGAGCCTCCATTCCACTGAGAGCCAGAAGGATTTAGGTTCCTAAACAAACGAGGCATTTTTGTACTTTACCCTGGCTGCTTAGCTTTTTTACACTCCTTTCCAAATTGCCGCCTTTTAACAACCTGGGAAATCTAGAGCTGGCCCATGGGGTCCAGCTCTCAATGATTCAAGAAGGACTGCAGAGTTTGTAATATTATATGCATGCTAGTTCTCCGGGCTATCTTTGCAAAAAAATATAAAATGCTTTGCCAGATGCACATCAGGGAACATGACAACTCAAATGCTATTTGCTACTGAGTCACTGTGTGAATGAAGTCCAGGCCTCAGAGGAAATTAAATATCTTAATCAATTAATATACCAATGGGTGTGTGTTGTTTATATAACTGCATAGCATAACCTTAACTATGCCCAGTAAAGGATGTACATGGCAGAACCAGGAATGAAACCCATGTCACTTGAGTCATGGTTTAATGTCCTAACAAAAGACTGTCCTAACTTTCAATCAACTCCACCTTCACCTTGGAGATGAATACTGAGTTCAAAATTCCCTGGTTTCCATTGCTGAGATCTTTTACTGCTAAAATCAGTGCCTAGAAATGCAGGCTAATGCACCAAACATCTATTGCCTGGGAATCACAGGACCCTGAACTCAGACCAGAGGCAGGAGAGTGAAGGAACCAATTTCCAGGTCTTTTCAACATGTGCATGCACATACACGAAGCTAGCTTGTTACTGATGTTTGAAAAACGACATCTACCTGCTGTGCTTCTCCATGCAAACTTTCCAAAGAAATAAAAGCATAAAATACTTTGCCAGAGGGCAGAGCTATAAACATGACAGCTCAGAGAAAATGTTCTACAAAGCCAGTGAGTCATGCAGTATACGAATACAGTCCAGGACGCAGAGGAAATTAAAGAGTCTTAGCTCAGCTGGTTTGGAACAAAAACTGCACAGGTCACCTTTGCAGAAGGATTTGGGAGTTGGTCATGCTGTCATGTAAAGGTCCTCTCCACTACTTCCCCGTCTAGCATTCAACGAATATTTTTGAAACTAGAAAGGGAAAATATACATATCATTTGTGCCACACTGCATAGGCGTTGTCTGGATTACAGCAAACACAAGTTACGCAAACGTAAAAATTATCCAATGCAGAGAAACACTCTTTCAGGTGCTAAAATATTGTTGTGTTTTCCACTGGCAAATAAAGCTAACTGCTTTCGTAGCAAAGGTGAGCTAGAAGGGAGCCTAATAAAAGAATATTACAACAGGAACGAGCTTCTGCCTCCTTTATTTATGGTAACTGATACCTTATTCTGTGAGTAATCCCCTTGAACTACTCAAAGAACAAGCAATGACTTATGAGGAGAGGCTGAGGGATTTGGTCTAGTTTAGTCTCCAGAAGAGAAAAGTGAAGGGGGATTTGATAGCAGCCTTCAACTACCTGAAGAGGGTTCCAAAGAGGATGGAGAGAGGCTGTTCTCAGTGGTGGCAGATGTCAGAACGAGGCGCTATGGTCTCAAGTTGCAGTGGGGGAGGTGTAGGTTGGAGATTAGGACAAACTATTTCCCTAGGAGGGTGGGGAAGCACTGGGATGGGTTCCCTAGGGAGGGGGTGGAATCTCCATCCCTAGAGGTTTTTAAATCCCAGCTTGACCAAGCCCTAATTGGGTTGATTTAGTTGGGGTTGGCCCTGCTTTGGGGAGGGGGGTGGACTCGAGGACTCCTGGGCTACGTCTACACTGAAAGCTTTTTGCACAAGAACGGCTGTTCTTACACAAAAACTTGCGGTGTGTCTACACTGCCCGTGCATTCTTGCGCAAGTCAATTTACAGTAAGGCGTCGGAACAGAGGGCTTCTTGCGCAAGAGTTATTCCTCTCCCCACGAGGAATAAGCCCTCTTGCGCAAAAGCACATGGCATTGTGGATGCACTCTGGAGCAAGTCCTTTTGCACAAGAACTCTTGCACAAAACAGTTCTTGAGCAAAAAGCCTGCGGTGTAGACGTAGCCCCGAGGTCTCTTCCATCCCTTTGATTCTATGAATGTTAGAAAGAGTGGTCCTGATGGTGGAATCTGGCCTTTGAATCAAGAACTCCCAGACTAATGAAGGTTCTCACAGCTGTGACACACCAGTGTAACTCGACCGTTACTCCTCGATTGCACCGGGATGTAATCTATCCACTGAATGGGTAATGGCGGAATCAGGTCCGTCGTTTCTAAACACTTTTTTTCCCCACATTGCTCTACTCTAGGGTTGTTTATTGATTTATTGTAACCCCTTCCCACGTTGTTGGTTCAGCAGCAGTGGCTCTGAAGTTTTCCTCTCAAGTGACACCATCTCTTCCCCAGATCAACCTGCCTACAGAGTACTTCATGCCACTGCCCATGGATAACAAAAGTGCTGCCTTTGGAGACACCCCCATATTACCTCTCTCTGAAGTCGGCGGTGAGCAATGAAACTGGACAAGGAGCTCGCTCCTTTCACATGCGGAAATCAGGCACGTTAGTTACCCTGCACAAAATCAGTCAGATTCTATAAACAGTTCTCTCCCCTTCAAAGGGGCTTTATCTCTCCAGAAAAAGCCTCTGAATATTGAGTTGCTTTCCAAGGCAGAGAGAGTCCTATTGGTTTAACACTTGGCAAAGCCTTGATTCTTCTGTAGAATTCAATCTGGCCAACTCACTGAGCAATGCAGAGCTGGGGTGGTTTTTTTTTTGGACACAAAAACATTAAGTTTCCCTGCCCCACTGGGCTACAGAGTTCAGACATGGTGGAACCAAATGTTGTGGAAACACCCAAGGGTGTGGAGGAGGTGGAGGGTAAGTTTCTGGGGCAGGCCAGGAAGGAAAGGTCAGTTTAAGGCTCCTTTTCACCACCAGGAGCCTATGCTAGACTTGGGGCAGGAGCATTGTGGGGCCTACAATAACCACAAGAGCTATATTGGCCAAACGGGACAGTCTCTGCGCCAAAGGGTAAATGGACACAGATCAGACATCAGAAATGGTAACACACAGAAACCATTAGGGGAACATTTTAACCTGCCTGGGCACTCAATCATGGATGGAAAGGTAGCTGTTCTTCTACAAAGGAATTTCACTAATCAACTACAGAACGAGACTGCAGAACTGGAATTAATCTACAAATATGGTACCGTTACCCCGGGGTTGAACAAAGACAATAACTGGTTGGCGCATTACAAAGCCAGTTTCTCCTGCCTTTAACATTCACATATCCACATCAAAAGCCATGTATGGAACATAACCAACCCACTTAATTAGCCTCATTAACACAGGTCCTACAATTCACAGGTACTTCTATTATTATATATCTCTGGGTTTCTGTTATTTCCATTCTAATTCATCTGATGAAGTCACACTAGCGAGGTGGCAGGGAATTGAATGTTGTTGGCCCTGCCTCCCTCTCTGCTGTAACTGTTCTGGAGGGTGGGTCTGGCACCTACACTTTCCAATGAATCCTAGAATCCTAGAATCCTAGGGCTGGCAGAGACCTCAGGAGTTCAGCCCCCTGCCCAAATCAGGACCAACCCCAACTAAATCATCCCATCCAGGGCTCTGTCAAGCTGGGACTTAGAAACCTCTAGGGATGGAGATTCCACCCTCTCCCTAGGGAACCCATTCCACTGCGCCACCATGAATGGCGAGTGTGCACCATGTAACATCTCTGCAAGCAAAACAATGCAGCAATCTAACTAGCAATCCAGACCGCAACCCCACCCCAGGACTGATTTTGACAATTAAAATATTTGCAAAGGCTTATGTGCACAGCAGCTTTTCCAGTTGTTATCATTGGGAACTTTCGTTCATAACCCTCTGTAAGAGACTGACAGAAGAATGTGAAGGTCATAAAAATCATGGCTGGTTTTGGTGGATCAGCAGAGAGAAAGACACACATTCTTCTGATACATTAAAAACACCAGACCCTGGCTCCCAAGGCAGATTCTTGCTGATGAAGACTTATTCCCTATATTTGCTCAGTATTTTAAATACGCTATTTTAATAACTCAGTAGCTCTTGGCAAAATAGCTTGGTGCAGAGCACGGATCACTTGTATTTCTATATAAACTCAACTTTATAAGGCCAAAATTTGCTGTGAGTTATATAGTATGTCAACTTGGGGCAATGCTACTGAAGTGACACCAGATTTATGCTTCTGCGGAAGTAGAATTTGGCCCAAGATGTAACAAAGTATTCTTGGTTTCCTTGCTGTGGAACCATTTTTTCTCAACCGAGCCTCCGCATTTGTGGGCCAGATATTACTCTCTTTGAGGATGAGACATAAAAGACAACATACGCATTCTTCCAACGTCAAGAGCTGTCCTTTTGCTACAGCACTTCTAGGGCATCTTGTAAAATATAAAGCGCACACATCTCCAGGAAGGAGCATCCCAGACCCGTCAAACCAGTTTTTTGGCTTCTGATGCCAGAAACGCCTCTCACAGCTGAAAACGGGGCGTTTTGATATTAGAAAAACAAACACAACCTCCCAGCTCCAGAGCTGACTTCGCTTAACTGTTGCTCCTCCTCCCATTTGGGTCCTGCTTCAGCAAGGCACTTAACCGGGTGTCTAATTTTAAGTGTTTATGTTAAGCAGCCCCTCTGAAGTTGAGGCTTAAATGCTGAGCTGGATCGGCATGGAAAACAGGTGACAGAATGATCAAAAGGGACTAAACACAACTGGATGTGCTGAGTGCATCCTTCACTATGTTTTGCTGTGCAGTTTGGATTAGGAAAGAAATGACCCCACCAAATGTTTTGTATACAGTATACAATAATAAAACCATAGACATGTAGGGCTGGTCCTGACCTTGAAGGATGTACCAACACTGCTGACACAGGGCATGTGCAGGGAATACAAAGAATCTAGAACGGCTAAAAGAAAGATCCCCCCCCCCAAAAAAAACCCTCTCTCCAAGATATGAGCGCAAACTATCTCCCTTCTTGGGAGCACCTCTGATGTAACAGATAATAATTCCGCCTAGTCATTGTACAGCTCCCTTCTTCTTCAGAGTCCTTCACTAACAGTTTAACTGGTTTGAAATTCATTGGTGGGATAATGAATATACCCACCCTATATTATATGTAATCGTCTCATCCTTGTTAATCCCGCTTGGATGCTCCCCGGGAGACCTCGCTCATGATATCTGATCGATGCAGTGAATTCTGGTGTGCTTTGATTCTGTGCTATCCCTCACTGTAATTTTGTGAATGCAACGAAGGCAACCACCTTATAGGTCTCTTAAACAACCTTATAGGTCACATTCATCACTGTCTACCCTGGCGCTGCTTACGTTCAGCTACATAACTGCACCCCTCTTGCTTTCTGTATCCTGAGTTTTTAAATCTCTGGGGATTCGGCTGAGAGATTTTGCGATCAGCTTGATGCCGACTGACCCAAAGAGTAGGGATATTATCATTTGTGGAGATTTCTCTGTTATTACACGGACAAGACCCTAAAAATGAAAAAAAAAAACCCCAGTGTGCTCTTGCATCAAGAACTTTGCTTTCTCATAGAATCATAAAACACTTGAACTGGATGGGACCATGAATGGTTATCAAGTCCAGTCCCCTGCCTCCCTGCAGGACCAAGCACCATCTAGACCAGGGTTTCCCAACCTATGGGTCAGGACCCAAATATGGGTCACCATTACATTTCAAAAGAGTCACCAAGTGTCTCCCCAGGTGGCTCTGCGCCCGTTCTCCCCCTGTTCTCGAATTCCCTTGGGTCACCAAGTCTTCCTGAATTGTCAAAATAGGTCCCTATCTGGAAAAGGTTGGGAACCGCTGGTCTAGACCATGCCAGAGAGATGTCTATTCAACCTGCTCTTAAATATCTCCAGTGATGGAGATTCCACAACCTCCCTAGGCAACTTATTCCAGTGCTTAACCTCCCTGACAGGTAGGAAGTTTTTCCTAATGTCCAACCTAAGCCTCTCTTGCTGCATGCAATTTAAGCCCATTGCTTCTTGTCTTGATCAGAGGTCAAGGAGGACAATTTTTCTCCCTCCTCCTTCTAACACCCTTTTACTTACTTAAAAGTTGCTATCCATCCTTTGTCTTCGATAACAAGGATTTCCCTTCCTCCCTCTGTAGGCCACTGGCTTTCTCAAAAGCTTTAGAAGACTTCCAGGAGATCTTGGGGGCACCATTTCACTGCTCTGCTCCAGGCTGCCAAATCTGGGGCTTGATCAAAAAAATAACTGCGCCCTCCATACTTCTAGTCCAAGAGATAAGGTGGCAGAGGGAATATCTTTTATTAAACCAACTTCTGTTGGAGAGAGAGAGACAAGCTTTCAAGCTTGCCCAGAACTCTTCTTCTGGGTCCTCATAATATGTCTTTCTAATATCTGGGACCAATGTGGCTAAAACAACACTGCAAACTCCTCTTCAGTCATTTCCAAGGGAATTTGGTGGGGCCTAATCTTTACTCTCCACCAGCCAATCTCCAAACCATTCCATCATGTTCCAAGTTGCATGGACCAGCTCGCTAGAGATGGAATAAGAGTAGAAGGAGCTGCCAACACATCAAATCGGCCTGGTGGTGGTTACAATGGCATTTGTCTTCAATAGAGATGAAAATGTTTCTGTTCCCTTTCCACAGGGAGAGTAAGACTGCTTAAGGGGTGTTCTCTATTTCCTGGAGTGTTTCCTTAGCTCCTTACAGACCCAAATACACCTTTGGAGTGTGATGGGAAAGGCTGGGCAGATGGCCTCCCTTTTGCACGTGTATTTTTATGTCCGGTTTTGACCACCCAAAAGGTTTCCTTGTTTTTTGGAAAGCAAAGCCCTTGTTAAGTCCCCCGTCTGTGGGGTTTCTTCGGTGGAAAACAAAAGGTGATGTCTTTCAAGAGGCATCATAAAAAAGTGTTTTATTTTCCATCCTTCAGGAGGCCAGGGGGAGATAATCATAAAAGTTCCTGTTTCTTTCACTTTACGGCCAGGATGGAAAAGCCATTAAAGGTCCTGCTGAGATAACATTCATTGGTTCCTCACGTCCTCAGCCCGCCCTGCTCACCAGCTCAGGTGCAGCCTGGGTGTCTGCAAAGAAACATGACAGCGGGTTTAATTTTAGTTGGGGACTCAGAGGGGGCTGGGGCCAGAGCCATTAAGGGTGATTTAAGGCGGATGGGGTCAGACCTGTCAAGAGTGTTTCATAATGCTGTGTTGTTCGTAAGGTATCATAATACTAGTCTCCGATGGACACTTCCCAGGATTTACGGAGGTTCCATAAGTGCTGGGCAGTAAATCAGAGGATGTTTTTAAGTGGTGCTTCACCAGTTGGAAGCTGCGTCTACGCAGCCACCTTGGGGCCAGCAGCTTTGGGAAACTGGAGAAATGGTCTGAGGTATATAGGATGAAGTTCAATAAGGACAAATGCAAAGGACTCCACTTAGGGAGGAACAATCCATTTCACACACACAGAATGGGAAGCGACTGTCTAGGAAGGAGTCCTGCAGAAAGGGATCTAGGGGCCAGAGTGGGCCACAAGCTAAACATGAGTCAACAGTGTGACACTGTTGCAAAAAAAGCAAATGTGATTCTGGGCTGCATTAAAGGAGTGTTGTGAGCGAAACACGAGGAGTCATTCTTCTGCTTGGCTCTGAGCTAATTAGGCCTCCATTGGAGCACTATGTCCAGTTCTGAGCACCATGTTTCAAGAAAGATGTGGAGAAATTGGAGATGGTCCAGAGAAGAGCCACAAAAATGATTAAAGGTCTAGAAGACCTGACCTATGAGGGAAGACTAAAAGAACTGGGTTTGTTTGGCTTGGAAAAGAGATGACTGAGAGGGGACATGAGAGAAGTTTTCAAGTATCTAAAAGGGTGTGAGAAGGAGAAGGGAGAAAAATTGTTCTTTTTGACTTCTAAGAATAGGACAAGAAGCAATGGGCTTAAATTGCAGCAAGGGAGGTTTAGTTGGGACATTATGAAAAAATTCCTGTCAGGGTGGTTAAACACTGGAATAAATTGCCTAGGGAGGCAGCGGAATTTCCATCACTGGAGATATTTAGGAGCAGGTTAGACAGGCATCTATCAAGGATGATCTAGATCAGAGGTGGGGAATGTAAGGCCCAAGTGCCGAATGTGGCCCCTGGGTTGCCAGGATCTGGCCCCTGAGGCTTAGGGCCTCCCCTAGGATTGGGGAGCCTACACTGGCACTCATCCCCCTGCTGCCTCCCCCCAGCCCCCAACTGATTTTTCTGCGAGTCACCAGCCCCTGACCCCAAAAAGGTTCCCCACCCCTGATCTAGACGGTGCTTGGTCCTGCCGTGAGGGTGGGGGACTGGACTCAATGACCTCTCGGGGTCCCTGCCTGTTCTAGTGTTCTATGATCATGCCTGCACCTCCTGCTGGTTCGATGGGGATAACACAATATGCTGTATTCTTGGGCTCCTTGGGAGGCTTAGCAGCATTTTACCAGCCAGCCGGGGGTTAACAACGGTGGTGAGGGCTGGTTCACATTGGGAAAGACAACAGTGTCCAGCATTTGGTTTCAGTGATGCCCATTTGGGCAGCCACCACACACTCTTCCTCCTACAGTACGTGGGGAGACACCTGCGGCAGGCCGGTACCAGCTGACGCTAGGCTGTTTCAGTGCTCTGTAGAGGTATTCTAAGAGGCACCGTGGCACACTCGTGGTGTCCGACAGTCTGGGCTACACAGCAGTTACACAGCCTCTCAGCCAAACCCCATGAGCATGCCGGCTGCACGTGTCTAATTGCAATATAGACACACCCTGAGGCCGTGTCTCCACTTACTGAAGGATCAATCTTCCAGGGTTTGATTTAGTGGGTCTAATAAAGACCCGCTAAATCGAAAGACCATCTAGTCCAGTCAGGCCCAGCCAAAGGGTTTGCGGGGCTCAAGGCAGGACGCTGTTGGGAGTGGGGCCCTGGGCCCGGCCAGTGGCTGGTGAATACTCAGCAGCGCGAGGCCCCGAAAGTGTGGGGCCCAAGGCATATGCCTCACTCGCCTTGCCCTAGGGCTGGGCCTGAGTCCAGTCCTCTGCCCTCATGGCAGGACCAAGCACCATCTAGAGCATCCCTGACAATTGTCTGTCTAACCTGCTCTTAAATATCGCCCATGATAGAGATTCCACAACCTCCCTGGGCAATTTATTCCAGTGTTTAACCACGCTGACAGGTTGGAAGTTTTTCCATATGTCCAACCTAAACCTCCCTTGCTGCAGTTTAAGCCCATTGCTTCTTGTCCTAGCCTCAGAGACCAAGAACATTTTTTCTCTCTCCTCTTTGTAAGAAGAGATGCATCTTGCACAAATGTTCCATCACAGACTTTTCACGGATTGCGGATTCCTTTCAGGGTAGGTCTGTGTGCCACTCTGACTTTGTAGTCATGGATGGGAGCCTCAGACTAGGAGCTTCTGGGCTTAAGAGGATGTCACCCTGGAGGCAATGAATGCAATCGAAAGCACCGCTTTAATGTTAACACCTCTGGTAAAACCATCTCTTCGTAGGCCTGGCGTTAGCTCAGCGGCTCCCGGCCCTCCTCTGCAGGATGAAGCGTGAAGGTGATCTCAAACGGAACTCGCGTTGGCGCTGATGATTGTTGCATTGGCAAGGTCTAACAACAGCTAGACTGGAGGCTGAAATTACACTGCAGAGACGCGAGGGCAGATCTTGCTTGGGCTACAGCAAGCAGCACAATGAAAAGGAGGCTTGGCCCGGATGTGGGGAGGAGCCAAAGGAGACGAATAGATTCTAAAAGCAGGAAGAAGGGACTGGAAGAAGCCAAGATGGAAAACCCCACGGACCTCTCTGCAGATCGTGCTTCTCCAATTGATGTATTTACAGCAGGAATTCCACTTTTTGGGTAAGCACTTGTTTCAGTTTCCTTTGGAGCAAAGGCCACGTTGCAATAAACTTTTATGGGGGTTGGCTATTTTATGGCAATCATTTAACACTGCAACATTAACCTGTCATTGGATCTTCTCAGTGTCAATTCCCTCCATTCATATTTCTTTCCAAAGTTTACGGAGTGCCGCTGGAAGCCAGGAAGACACAGCTGTGTTATCCTTCTCGCAGCGTTGAGAAAACAAAAGAAAAACCAAGCAGTGATTTTTTTTGACGTCACCTTTAGAACCGGTCAGCTTATGGGATGAAGTTTCATTCGACAGAGGGTTTGCTTCTTCAAATAACATTGAGCAGCTGGTGGTAAGGAGAAGAACTAACATCACAAGGGGAAGCCAGATCTTTACAGGACTCCAGTGGTCCATGGATCACAGTTTGGGAACATCTGTGTTAGGACCGTTGACAACACCAGTTTGAGGTTCCGTAGATGATTTTATTACAGCCCTGGCTGATTCATCAACATTTTATTCTTTCGGTAACACATTCTGGTGGGAGCCAAAAATGTGCTGTGATTTACACTGCGGTGTAATTTCAAGCTGGTTGGAACATTTCTGACGAAATGAAATTTCGTAGAAATTACGCTAGTCAGCTGGATAACGCTAACTACTTCACGGGAGGTTTGGCACCGGTTCCCCTAACATGCATTAGCGGGTTATTGAATAGCCAATCAAGCGGGTTATTGAATAGCCTCCCACGTAACTGAGCAATTGGAAAATAAATCTGAGAAAAGTTGTGTGAGACTATGTGATCATGAGATCTGGTGGGAGGAGTGTTAAACCAGGAGGCAGGACAGGGGGTAATTCATTTCCCCTCTTGGTGACTCTGTTTTTTTTTTCACCATTTGTCTGTCTTATCCCTCTTGTCTATCTAAATTGTGAGCTCTTAGGAGCAGGGCCTCATTCATATAATGAGTTTGTACGTTGCTAGAACAATGGAGCCCAGGTCTCAGCCATGAACCTTAGGGTTTCATAGAATCATAGAACATTAGAACTGGAAGGGACCTCGTGAGGCCATCAAGTCCAGTCCCCTGCCCTCTCGGCAGGACCAAGCACCATCTACATCAGTGGTCTCCAACCTTTTTACACCCAAGATCACTTTTTAAATGACAGACCAAGCCAAGATCTACCGCCCCGCCCCTTCCTTGAAGCCCCGCCCTCTCTATTCTCCTCCTCTCCATCACTTGCTATCCCCAATCCTTATACTGCTGCTTAAAAAAAAAAAATTCTTCTGTAGGAAGAGGTTTTTCCAACATTTGGCCTGTCTAGACTGGACCAAATGCCAGAAAAAAAACTCTTCTTTTGGAAGGGTGCACCAAGCTCCACGTGGGCAGGCGCAGAGGAGAAGCCGCCAATCAGCTGGAGCGCGGGGCAGCCTCTTTCAGCTGAAAGCCACAGCCAGCTGGCTGGGGTGTTTCAGCCCTCCCGACCTCCCAGCTCCCACCGTTCCTTGCAGCTACTCACCTGCGTTGTTGCTCGGTGAGTAGCTGCTCCTCAAAGGAGGAAATCTAATGTAAATGTGCTGCGCAGGTGTGCAGTTCAGAGAGGGCTCAAGAGCTACTCTCAGAGCCCCTGAGATCGACTGGTAGATCGCGATCTACTGGTTGGTGACCATGGATCTACATCATCCCTGACAGGTGTCTGTCCAACCTGCTCTTCAATATCTCCAGAGATGGAGATTCCACAACCTCCCTAGGCAATTTATTCCAGTGCTTCACCACCCTGACAGGTAGGAAGTTTTTCCTAATGTCCAACCTAAACCTCCTTTGCTGCAATTTAAGCCCTTTGCTTCTTGTCCTGTCCTCAGAGAACTCCTCCTTGTAACACCCTTTGGGATACTTGAAAGCTGCTCTCATGTCCCCTCTCAGTCTTCTCTTTTCCAAACTAACCAAACCTAGTTATTTCAGGTCAGGTTTGTGCTGGGACAGGCATAAAGATCTTGTGGAAAAAGGAGTTTTTGCAGAAAACGGCCACGGCCACACTGCCTGTTTTTGCGCAAAGCCCCCTAGCGCAAAAACGGAACAAAAGAGAGTATGCAAATGAAGCACGGGAAAATGCTAATCCGCGCTTCATTTGCATTGCCTCTTGCAGAAATTGTCATAGTACTGTAGATAAAGCCCAATAGTATCAGTTAGCTCTTGTATCACCCATAGACTTCAAAGCACTTTGCAAAGAAGATCAGTGTAATAACCCCTCATCTCCCCTTATAAATGAGGCCGAGGGAGGTGAGAGCTGAGAGTAGAAGACTTCTCTCCAAACACCCAATCTTGTGCTCTGCCCAGTGGGCCACACTGCACCCCTTTCAGTGACCACCAGGAATCAGTGCTGCCTCAAATCTTTGTGTTCTCTTTGCATGTTACAGAGGAAGAGAGGCTGTTAGGGTCCCGTGATGGCAGCAGTGAGTTGTGCAGCCGAATGTTCTAATCCCAACTGAGCCATTGACTTGACAGCTGGAAGTTTGGGAAGCCAGAGAAACTGAGGCACAATTGTTTCTGCCTGCAGAATTGGGGTGATTCCACTGACACCCTGGCGTGTTGTGAGGCTGAAAGCAATGTGTGATCTTCAGTTTCAACAAACTGGAGAAGGGCCCAGTAGCACCACAGGTATTTAAGGAAAGCTAGTGTTTGAAAGCACCTTTCCTTGCATGCAGCCTTGAAGACTAGACAGTTGGACTGTAATTCACAATAAAAACGTCTCGTAGGGTGGATTCCATGGTGGTCTCCAACTTTCCCCCTGCCCTCTCTGCGTTGCTGCATATGGTTGTTTGAACAAAGCACAGCTGGAAATCCCAGCAGATAGGTTTAAAGAAAAGAACAGAAGAAAGGATACCATTGGTTGCACATTTCCTTTGAACGTCACATTAATTTATTAGCCGCTCAGCCTTCTTAATCTCTCCAGGATATCCCGGCTAGCTTGTTTTACAATGTTTGCAGTGGGGACCATAGCTTATTTTCTAGTCCCGGTATTCTCCTATATCCACGTAACAAAACAGAGACAGTTCAAGAGCAGGATGAAATAGCAACTGCGTGGAATTACTCTGAGCTGTTTTCCTTTTGCTGTAGCTTCCTATTTTTCTTCGGTTCTTCTGATGCCAGAATACAGTCTGCACACCTGCGCAGCAGATCGGGGCTCTGATGGATGGGTCATAGAAAAGAAAGATTAAAGATCTGTTATGCTAAGTTATTTTGCACATCACTCCCTGTCCCATGAGAGGTTCTTTCACCACAGCATCTTGGCTTTCCTCAGTTTTAGGAAAGCATTTTCAAAAGCACTCCATGTGGCTCTAACTCTGTTCCCGATGAAGACAGAGGGAGCAAAGTTAAGTCAATGTTGAAATTGAAAACTAGGTGGAAATTTTCTGTGGAACATCTTTTTTACCAGCTCTAGCCCCCACCCCAACAAACCCCCAAAACATAACAACAACAAATTGCATAAACTGCAGCAAGGGAAGGTTAGGTGGGACATTAGGAAAAACTTCCTACCTGTCCGGGTAGTGAAGCACTGGAATAAAATGTTTAGGGAAGTGGTGGAATCTCCATCTCTGGAGATATTTAAGAGCAGGTTAGACAAACACCTATCAGGGATGGTCTAGATGGTGCTTGGTCCTGCTGTGAGGGCAGGGGACTGGACTTGATGACCTCATGAGGTCCCTTCCAGTTCTATGATTCTATGAAAAACTTTTTGGGCAAAGTAGGTTTTGTGAGACATTTTCTGTGTTCATCAATATTTGTTGCATCTTGACCAAAAAATGAAAACCTGAATACTTTTCAGGATTTGGTTGTAAAAAACGGAAGGGAAAAAAAGCCAGTTTTCAGGTTCTCAATTTTTTGACAAAACACAAAATTCCACCAACTTTTTTGATCGAAACAAATAAAATACATTTCTCGGTGGTCTTGAGAACAGAAAGTCGTCTCAAGCAAAGGAACTTTCACAAATGGCACCAAGATGACAGCCGTGGAGAGAATGCATAACCCAAACCTGACTGACAAAGTTCTTGACAATCAAAACCACACTCAGCTCCACTCACTCCTAAATATGGTTTAACTGTTCTTTGGCTAATTGAAAGGCGGTGCCCGCAGCTTTTAAACCTCTACTTTTCCATACATTCCCTCTCCTCCCACTCTTATTCAGCATCATTGGACAGTCATGCTTGTAGTTTCCTATGATTCTATTGCATTTCAATTGTGTGATACTGGAATTACAGTAGCAGTCCTCTAATTACAGCTAATGATCTTTAAAAAAGCACCTTATATACATTATAGTTAATGCCAGGAGTCCAATTTTCTTTTTATGTTGCATTTGTCTTTCCAAAACGAGACTTGCCAAAGGAGTCTCTAACTGGCCTCTATTCGTGCATGCGCACAAACATTTGAACGCATATTTTTTAGCGCGATTGCTTGTGTGTTCCCAAGATAATTGCAGGTGCTTATTACCAAGGTCATAAGCCTTGTAGATGCCCCACAGACAAACAAAAACAGGCCATACACATGCAAACTGTGTTTGCCTAGAGAAGCGTCATATGTGTGGTTTGCACACTAATTTGCACATACAAATGTGCAGATGTAAAAGCCAGGTTTCTAAGATCTGGCCTTCAAGTCACAGTCCGAGTCTCAGATGGAGTCATTTGCTGAATCCATGAAGCAGGCCGAGTAAGGGTAAGGACAAACTATTTCCTTAGGAGGGCGGGGAAGCACTGGGATGGGTTCCCTAGGGAGGGGGTGGAATCTCCATCTAGGGGAGCAACTGCGCATGAAAAGGAAACAAGCTAGGCTGTACTTCCTTGGCCATCAAGCCCCTTCCTCCTTTCCCGCAGTCTTGGTCCACTTTGTCCCTGGCTCCACAAAACAATCAGCTACTATGAAACAGCTTTTCAGAGTCATTCACCTGAATGGTTTATGGATCCCTACCAGTAAAGCTGGGCTGTATCTCAAATGAACCTAAATTCTTTGCATTGACCCCCCTTGTGGCTAATAAATTGCAAATTATATGCAAGCCTTAGAAATCCACTCTTCCTCAACATCACTTCAACTCCAGTGGAGAGGATATGTAGCACCGCTAGGTGACCAATTAAAACGTGTTAGCTATTTAAAGATAAAACATACCAGGATATTTTTTGCATGTCCTTTTGAACCAAGCTGTAGCAGAAGATTTGTTTTCCAAAATAAGCGTTTGATTTATACTCTGAAAAAGCTAGATTTTTTTTCCCAAAGGCTAAAAATAAACTTTTGTTTTTTTCTCTCTCTTAAACTAACATTGACTTTGGAGTCTAACTTGGAAATGGGTCAGACCCAGCTGCTGTAAAACCGGATGATGTGGTGCCATGAGAACCAGGTGTATTTGGGGAACCATATTTATTTGTAAAATCTCTGACTCTGGGCCAGAAAAGGATAATATTTCCAGATAAGCAGCTTATGGAGGAATGGCATCTAACCTCTGTTTCCCGGTTTCACAATGTTAGCTAGAGCAGGATGGGAAATAGTTTTCTCGACCACTGAAAGGTTTTGAGATGTCAAAGCGTTTCTTCTGTTCTGTGTCAGGCCGAAAGCAAGACCTATGGAAAGAAAAGAGAAACCCATGGAAGAACAGTGAGGGCACACTGCTGGGATGTGGGAAATTCAGGCTCAAGTCCCAGTTCCAAATCAGGCTGAATATGGGCTTGAACCCGAATCCCTTCCATGTCAGGTAAATGTCTGGACTATAAAGTTACCACCTACTGGGAAGGTGGGGTTACTCATTTGGAATTCTAGTTCCTGGTCCCGAGAAAATTTCCTGAAAAAAAAAAGATTGGGTTTTTCCACTGGAAAATTCCCAACCAGGTCTAGGGAGACCAAGCCTATGCTGATCTACACAGAGAATCACTGGCCCATCTATAACCTTTGTTATCAGAAGATACTTGAGAAAGCACCCTCTCTTACCTCTCTGACCACCTCAGACTATTTTCAATCTGAGTTCCTTTCCATAGAACCATAGAGCTGGAAGAGACCTCAGGAGGTCATCAAGTCCAGCCCCCTGCTCTAGGCAGGACCAATCCCAACTAAATCAACCCAGCCAGGGCTTTGTTAAGCTGAGACTTAAACACCTCTAGGGATGGAGACTCCACTACTTCCCTAGGTAACCCATTCCAGTGCTTTACCACTCTCCTAGTGAAATAATTTCCCTAGTGAAATAATCTCCCGGTCATTGTTTGGAAGCCATGCTCTTCCAAGTCATTGATATCCACTCTCTTTCTGCCAACAGAGACATTCTACCTTTTCTGACCTCACAGCAGCCTTCAAAATGGTGGAGCACCTCATACTCCAAGATCGTATCCATAGAGATGCTGGTGTATCCTTGGTTCTCTCTTCTGATGCTTCCTCTTGGTCCTTCAATCTCCTTTGTTTTGGTTCTTGGCAGCGATTCCTCCACTGAAGAATGTGGCAAGGTTCAATTCCCGGTTGTCTCAACTGTTTCCTTCTTCAAAGATACATTGTGATGGTTTTCTAGTAAAGAAAAGTTACTAGAAAAGACTAATCAGTGATGAAAACAGGAAGTACTTTTTCTCAAGGTGCAGTCAACCAGTGGAACTAATTGCCGTGGGATGTTGTGATGGCCAAAAGTTTAAAATAAAGCTAGGTAAGTTCATGAAGGAGAAACCCATTACTGGCTATTAGCCAAAATGGGCAGGGATTCCAATTCCTGCGTGAAGTGACCCTAAATCTCTGACTGCCAGAAGTCATGAGTGGACGACATGGATGGATACCTCCATAATTGCCCTGTCCTATACCCCTTGTTTCCCCCCACAGCTCCGATATTGTTTGGGATAGGAGAGGGGGCTAGATAGACCATTGGTCTGTCCCAATATGGTGATTCTTATATTCTTATCAGCACTGGTGGAACGTTTCCTTTGAAAGAACTTGGTCCATAGAATCCACCCTGGAGAGAAGATTAAAGACTCCAAGACCAGACATGAAAACAGCCAAATGTCGAAATAAACCGCTATTCTGAAACGTCCCTTACTCCTCGTGGAACGAGATTCACAGGGACGTTGGAATAGCGTGCCCGTTATATTTCAAAATAACGGGCTTGCTTAAAAGACACGGAATGGCTATTTCGGGATACCGGAAGTATCCGGAAATAGCGCCGCGGTATAGACGTACCCAAAGAGAGTGTGAGAGTGAAAGAGAGATGCTCTGAGACACAGATTGAGTGTGTGCGGCACAGAGACCGGAAGAGTGTGTGACAGTGTGTGTGGGACCGAGTGGGAGGTGTGACAGTGACAGGGAGCTATCCAGCTCCGGTCTCTCCCTCCCCCACTCTGCAGAGATGGGGTATGGGGGGAAGTGTGTGTGTGTGTATGGTGTGTGTGTTGAGATCTCACATACACTCAATTGCCTCTTAAGACAGGCACTCCTCTGAGTCACTTACCATTCATGCTTCGGATTGGAGCAGCTCTGCTGTGTGTCTCCTTCTCCCCGACCCCTGCTCTCCAGAGATGGGGTACAGGGGCAGGGGGACACCCTGACTTCAGCGCTCCTCTCCATCCTCCCCTCTGCACAGCTCACAGGAGAATCCTGGAAGCAACTCGACTGCAGGATGGAGCAAGTTCGGGGAAGAGGCGGTGGAACACATTGCCGGCTGTAAGTCTGCAGCTAATCAGCTAAGTGGGCCAGAGAGACATGCTTGGTGGGCCAGATTCGGCCCGTGGGCTGGATTTTGCCCACCTCTGGCTTAGGGTGTCTACTAGATGATCAGAAGCTCTGGAAATAAATGTGTGGCACCAGCCACTGTCCCAGATGCCATAGTAACACTTCCTTTCCAACCAGTGCCGCTCATCTGGGGGGTCTGGGCTGGCAGCTTGTGGGGCCACATGGGGGATGCATGTGGCAGGCGCCATCGCTAATGGGTTTTCCATTGCCAGAGGCCCCTCGTCCAGTGGAGGTGTGAAGTGAATCTGCTCCCACAGGTGTGTGCGCAATTGCATGCTCAGCCTGTGTACTTGTGTGCACAGGTGTGTGCGTGTTTGTCTACATCTCTGCATATTGGAGTCATTCCACTTCCCCGCTGTATCTTTCCAGATCTGGATCCCAGCTTCTTGTGAGGATCAGAACATAAGAACATAAGAACGGGCACTGGGTCAGACCAAAGGTCCATCTAGCCCAGTCTCCTGTCTTCCGACAGTGATGAGTGCCAGGTCTCCCAGAGGGAGTGAACAGAACAGGAAATCATCCTGTGATCCATCCTCTGTCACCCATTCCCAGCCTCTGACACACAGAGGCTAGGGACACCATCCCTGCCCATCCTGGCTAACAGCCATTGATGAACCTAATCCTCACGAATTTATCTAGCTCTTTTTGAACCCTTTTAAAGTTCTGTTCTTCACAACATCCCCTGGCAAGGAGTTCCACAGGTTGACTGTGCACTGCATGAAGAAAAACTTCCTTTTGTTTGTTTTAAACCTGCTGCCTATTAATTTCATTTGGTTCCCATGGTTCTTGAGTTATGGGAACAAGTAAATAACTTTTCCTCATTCACTTTTTCTATACCTCTCATGATTTTATAGACCACTATCATATCCCTCCCTTACTCTCCTATTTTCTAAGCTGAAAAGTCCCAGTCTTATTAATCTCTCTTCATATGGGACCCCTTCCAAGCCTAATCATTTTTGTTGCCCTTTTCTGAACTTTTTCCAAGGCCAAGATATATTTTTTGAGATGAGGCAACCACATCTGCACTCAGTAGACAAGATGTGGGCGTACCATGGATTTATACAGAGGATTTATACAGATCAGGAACCGGAATAAATCAGCCCTCCAGGGACAAAGCCCTTTTGTCCAAATGCACCAGGCCGCCCAGCATTGTGCTGAGCTCTGCAGGTGTTCAACCCTGGAGACTCACAGCTGCGCTCGATTAGAGCGACGGCATTAGGTAGCTTGCAGAATGGCTCGTTAAATGCATGCTGCTTTGGAACCGCTATTCTGGGCACCTGGGAGCCACTGGAAGGGACCAGCCAGACATCCCAGCATGGAGAGAGAACGTCTTGTATTGTTTGAAGGGAGGAGAAAGAGACTAGACCTCAAGCATCAATCAGTAGGCTCTTCGTCTGCATGGAGGCTCACCCCACACTAATGATGGGGGCCATGTCTTTTGTAGGGCGAGGCATTCCTAGACCTTTGCCCATTTCCTCCACTGTAGACTATGCAACGCAAGACTTGTGTGAACATAACATCAGAACAGCCACACGGGGTCAGACCAAAGGTCCATCTAACCCAGTGTCCTGTCTGCCAACAGTGGCCGATGCCAGGTGCCCCTCTCCTATCATCCTTTTCCAGACTGAGGCTGGGGACACCATTTCTACCCTTCCTGGCTAATAGCCACTGATGGACCTAACCTCCATGAATGTATCCAGTCTTTTTTCCACCCTGTTAAAGTCCTGGTCTTCACAGCATCCTCTGGCATGTGGCCTCTGTCCCTATCATGGGGGCTGAGGCGCCTGCCAGAAACTCTCTCCGGGAGACTGTCTAGCTCTGATGACATCTGGGGACGGGGAGGCAAAACTGACATGCAAGGGCGACCTTAGAGCTAGCCAGCAGCAACATGTGTGGCTCACACCACCAGACTCAACAGCCGAACCAAGGAGAGAATCAAGAGCAATGCCCTCCCCGCTGGTGCAGGGAGATGGGAACCATCTACCCCCAGAGCAGCCACTGCGGGAATTCCACTACTGGGCACCCCCCTTTCCCATGGCATTTCAAACTGTTCTATAGAAAAGCAAAGCATCATTATGGTTGTTCTCTTAGGTTATACATAAAAGGATATCTAGTCCTGCCCTAGGACACTTTTTCAAAAAATACACAAACGATTTACCTGTGGAACTCATTGCCACAAGATATTGTCAAGGCCCACCGCTGAGCACCATTCAAGAGGGTATGGCTATGGATACGAAAAACATTCAGCATTACAGCACTGACTATTAGGCACAGAAACCAAAGCCCAAGGATTCTGGAAAGGCTATAAACCCTCCAGAGGCAGAAGCTAACTATTGTGGGTCAGGAGGAAAACTAGGGGAGGTCCCTGGGATTTTCCACAAGGCTGTTTATGGGGCTTCTGGCACCTTTCTCTGAAGCAACCAGTATTAGCCAATGCCAGTGGAATACATGGACTGCTGGTCTGATCCACTATGACATTCCCCACCTAAGCAGTGTCTGTCCTGCAGCCAATTCCTACAGATGCAGGAGCAAACTTGTATTGTGCACATCATAGCATGGATCCCAACTCACAGACGAACAGACCTTTGTGCACTGCTTAATCCCAAGGTGCTGAGCATGAAACCACAATTGGGATGGAAAGTTCTTTGGTAGCCCAATCACACCATCCCCCAATCTGCAAAGGGAGAACACCCTTTCCACCATCACCCCCCTCCTGGCTTTCTCCTCTCCTGGAAAAGTAGTGGCTTTGGAAAGGGAAGCTCCTTAGGGCTGCTGGTATCAAACCTGAATGGCACCTAATCTGGATTTAGAATCATAGACTCATGGAACACTAGGACTGGAAGGGACCTCGAGAGGTCATCGAGTCCAGTCCCCTGCCCTCACGGCAGGGCCAAACACTGTCTAAACCATCGCTGATAGATATCTGTCCAATCTGCTCTTAAATATCTCCAGAGATGGAGATTCCACAACCTCCCCAGGCAACTTATTCCAGTGTTTAACCACCCTGACAATAAGGAAGTTTTTCCTAATATCCAACCTAAACCGCCCTTGCTGCAGTTTAAGCCCATTGCTTCTTGTCTGATCCCCAGAGGTCAAGGACAACAATTTTTCTCCCTTAGCATGGGTGTGCGCTACCTATTCCTTGGGGAACAGGAGATGCCTCCCCTTCCGTCGCTTTTGAGAGATATTTTGGGGAGTGGAGTTGCTTGTCTTTTCTCTTTTCCTAATGATACAATTTGTGCTGAGACAGCAACACCTAAGGATATAGGCCTGGTTCCTGTCTGAGATCGGGCATTCGTTTATTATTGATGTCAGACGTCCAGAAAAAATACACTCGTGGGCTTTTTTTGGATCACTGTCAGCAGGAGTTCACAGCCACTGTGTTGTCTGATTACTTAGTTGGAATCTCTCTGGGGCAGGAAGTGTGTGTTTGTACTGCCCCTATCGCAGGGGGGAACAGCTCTATGACTGGGATAAGAACCCCTCCACCTCCAATCCAAGTGGCATTAACCTCCTAGTTGAAAGGTGCTGGTCCTGATGGTACCTAATGCTGAGCACACCCTCCATGTCATCTCTGATGGACCAGGGTAATGGTGGATGGTGCCACCCATCATTAATTGTTGTTATTATTTATTTGTAATTGGGTCCTGGCTCATGACCCCATTGTGTTGTGAGACGCTCAAACCCAGAACCAAAAGACACTCCCGGCCCCAGATATTCAGCACGTTAGCTGCGAGGGCAGCTGACACAGGAGCCTGGCAGAAGTCTCATCCTGGGGGAGGAGGACCTGGCCTCAGCTATTCCCGCCTTTGTCTGGTCTCAGATGGTCCGCGGCAGTGTGACCTAGCTGGGCAGGAAGTCTCCAGGACGTGGGGAATTCCAAGCCGTACGGGATGCTGCCGCAGGTCTCCTTCGCAACTGGAGCCCCTCACAATCTCTCTCTGTGTGCCCCCCCGGCTTCCTAAAGCACACTGAGTCCGATGCACATTGGATCTCTGAGGTCCAATGGTACCAGGGAAGCCTGTGGTCAGCACCTTTGCACCTTTGGTTCAGCGGGACTCCATCAGAAGGCAAAGTCTGTCCATGTAGGAGGCAGGACTTTCCTGGGGGCCTGTCCGAGACTGTGGATGACCTCCTTCAGGAGCTAAGGACCATCTCAAACCCACAGCTTTCTTCTCCAAGTGCAAGGCACGTTGCTTTGACCTGACCGTCTTTAACAAACACAGAGGCAGGTATGCAGTGGGGCCGACAGCCTCGCCTAGCCCCTGGGCAAAGCATGGGACGGGGCCAACTGCACACTCCAGGAAGGGGCGGGGCTTTGGGAAAAAGGGGCGGGACCTCAGGCACTCAGCTCTCTGTGCTAGTAGAACATGCTCTGCTGTGACCCCCACTCCCCCCAGCAGCTCTCACAGCCACCCAGGATGCGCTGTGTGGTAGTCTGGCAGCAATTGAAAGGGCCCGGAGCCTTTTGGAGCACCAGACTGGGGGGGAACTGCCCCCTTTGCCCCCTATCGGTGGGCCTGAATGTACATTTTTTTTAAACCTCAAGCCCTACGATCCTACTGAAAAGATTGAGCCCTGGCTGCCCGCACCAAGGGGCTATGCTGCTGATAACCCGAGCCAGGCTGAGTCCTAGGTGGGAGCCCAGAGTTCCCAGTGTGTCAGGAGCCCTGAGCTCTGGTAGTTTTGTCTGGTGACTGCAGTGCCTTGGGGCTCTGACTCTCTGCTGTGGAGCAGGGAGCGCTGGGCTCTGACTGGGTGAGGGGTTCAAAATGGCCACCCCTCCTACAGCCATGGAGAGCATCCTCCAGTCTCCTCCTCTGGTGGACATTTGGTGTCTCCTACTCAGCACCCATGGGCAAACCCTATGTAGGCTCTTCAGGGCCTGTGATTGGTCACCCTGGCGTGCCAATCAGGGCCCTGGCCCAGGCCACATGGGCTCCAGCACAGCCAACCAGGAAGGCAGTCTCCGCGGAAACGAGTCTATGTCTCTGCTGGGAACGACGTAAATACAAAGGCTGGGGAATCACGGCGTTATATTCCTCTACTCAGTTGCAACATATTTTTGAAACCACAAATATAAGGTCATACGTCTCTTGCCCCCCAGCCGCCTTGCCCGCTGCTTGCGTACACAGCAACACACACCACGTCGGGCGCCCTGGGCTACAGGCTCTTCTTTGGAAGTGGTCAGAAACTGGCAGAGGGAGCTCATTTTTCATCTGCAAGCGACTGCTCTTGTGAGCATGAATCAGGCGGCAGTAACGGAAGCAGGATGTGGCTGGCGGTGTTCAAGATGATTCACAGCCACTGACTTACAGCTGGTGGGATCCGCGCCGTTGAGAGAAACATCCTCTGCCGATCAACGCAGGCTTTGCCTGGAAAGAGTGCTATCATCTGCCGATCGAGGATGACTCATTGGACTTAGAACCTTGGCTGAAGACAATGTTCCATCTGCGTTGATTGTATTGCAGTAATGATCTAGGCGTAAGGGCCCACTGAATTTTGCATCTTCCCCGTCCCCTGGGTACACTTGAGAACCGTTTCTTCACACTGCCCAGTGCAGGGAGTCCAGCTGTGTCCAGTCCCACAGGTTAGGTTCCTTGTGTATTGACCGCACACACCTGCATAATCTGATCACTCATTTCTTCGCCAGCCCATCCTCAGCTGTTCTCTCCTGCCTTATATCCAGCATCATTTCACGTTGTCACTGTTTTATAGAAAGCACCTCGTACGATGGGCAAACCTCTGAAAATGGTGTTTTCTGATGGAATATCCAAGCTCTTTGGTCTGGAAAGGGGTGGGAATGGTCCAGGAATAGACTAGGCATGTTAAATATCAGTTAATTGAATTGTCGAGCAACCTCATGAAAAGTTATCAGTTAGTCGACTATTCCATAGTCCCCGGGGGTGGGGCCGGCAGCCAGTGTATCAGAGGCAGCAGCGTGGGGTGGCAGCAGCCCCTGTCTGGGGGAGGAGGGTCTGAGCTCCCAGACCCGTTGTGATCCAGAACTGAGCTGGGCTGCCTGCCCGGCTTTTAATACACTTGAAATGCAGAGCTGAAACGGGGATAGGTTCCGGACCCAACATGAGCCAGGACTGAACTGGGCTGTCTGCCCACCCAGCTCCTAATACACTTTATATGCAAAGCTACAGCAGGGGTAGGTCTTGGGCCCATTGCAAGCCAGGACTGAGCCAGGCTGCTGCCCAGACTGCTAAAAAATGTACTGGCAGGGAAAGGGGGAGAAGGAAATGCCTGTAGTTTCTAGCATTAATGGTCCAGGAATAGACTAGGCTTATCGGTTAATCGACTACACTATTACACCCCTAGAATAGACTCTCACTGTGTTCCAGCTTGTATGGACCCTGCTGGAGCCAAGTGTTGCGGAGGTGTGTGAAAATGAAAAACACGGGCCAATACCGTCTCTCTGGGATACCAGCACGAGCTTTGACCAAGTATAATATGTGAGCCGTTTAGTTTAAGTTCACTGTGCATTTGGGGCAAAGACTATGGGTACGTCATGCACAGAAAGAAAAAAAAATCAATCTGAAAAGACTCTTTACAGTAAGGAAAATATCAGGAATGAAGAGAGGCAAAGTCTCCGTGGGAGAGCACAGTTTGTACATCTCCTGTGTGGCAGCAAGGGTGAGAACAAAATGGCCACCGTATCTGCAAAAAGAAAGGACCTTCAGAAATTTAAAGGGGTCACACACAGACACACAACATGATAGAGGCAGCAGAGTTTCAAGCCTTATATATATCACTCCCTGTAAGTTACTCTTTCCTGTACACAAACTTTTTCCACACACTTGTCATTAAGAACATAAGAACGGCCAGACTGGGTCAGACCAAAGCTCCATCTAGCCCAGTATCCTGTCTGCCGACGGTGGCCAATGGTGGATGTCTCAGAGACAGTGAACAGAACAGGGATCCCTCCCCTGTGTTCTAACACTGTGGTTTGGTATAACAGGAGGAGAGCTGCTAGTGGAAACGGGCTGTTTTATTACATGGAAAAGAATCAATTCTCCAGAGCTACACAGGTAAAGCCGAATGAATGCTCCAGCTAAAGACTAGCCCCCCCCCCATTATTGGAAAAGTCATTATGACACCATCTATCTACGCGGCCTCATGGCATTATGGATGCACTTCTGACAGTACCAGTAGCCCGACTGAGGCTATGTCTACATTGCAGGGTTCTATTGGAAAAAGATACTCAAATTGCGAATGGCGATTTGCGTATCTTTTTCCAATTCTTTTTTCGGAAGAGGTTTTTCTGACATTTGGCCCGTCTACCTGGGGCCAAATGTTGGAAAAACCTCCTCTTTCAGAAGAGCCCTTATTCCTCATAAAATGAGGAATTACAGGGCTTCCAAAAGAGCGCGTCTGTTATTCCAAACATTTTTTTTGGAAGAGCAGGTGCGTTCCCTGGACGCGGTGGAGTTTTTTAGGGATACCGTTGGTATCCCAGAAAAACTCCATAGTGTAGACATAGCCTGAGTCACCCAAAGGCCAAATGAAGTGGTCTGTGGTATTCTGTGTGTCTTTAGGCAAGAGATTAATATTAATGGCAACTAAACAACTTCCTTTCGGCGTGAGGTACTCGGAATGGTAGCTGGCTGCATTCCAGTCAGGGGGATACTATTTTGTGGCACCCAAAAATGAGACATTTCTTTCCTCTAGTTGGATCATAAAGCACCGCTCTTGTATGTTTAATATTTGCTTCCATTGTGAGAGTGATTTATGAGCTGGTAAGAGGCATGTGAAATAACCGGCCATGTGTCTATCCTCCAGGTGTCCATCTGAATATAGAACAGACAAGATCCTGGTGGTGTCCTGTGTCAGGCTGCTGAGAGCTTAGCCTGGATCTACCTAGGATCAATACCACAGCTTTACTGCATGCACCCAGCTGGCCTGGAGGGCTGATTAGAAACTGCTGTCACAGAAGGTTCAGGGGAGGGTCTACTTCCTTTGTTCCAAAATCCCAGTTAGGAGTCTATGGGGATCTTTGCTGGGCAAAACTAGGCTGTAGTTTTCCTTTAATTCGCTGTCAAGAAGTTCTCTTCCCTGCTCCTGTAACACCAACAGGTGGAATTGAACCTGGAACCTCAGCACATGAGCCTCTATTGCTTGAGCTAAAAGCCAGCTGGCTAGCAGTGAAGGCTGCAGAGCAAACTTGTTCTCTTAGCCTGTAAGGGTACATCTACACAGCAGGGCAAAAGTCGAACTAAGCTACATAACTTTAGCTATGTCAATCGAGTCGAAATAGCTTAATTGGGCTTTTGGCGCTGTCTACTCTGCAGGAAGTCGAAGGACGGACACTCTTCCTTCGACTTCCCTTACTCCTTGTGAAATGAGAGTTATTAGAGTTGGAGTAAGAAGTCCTCCAGCTCAACGTTATTTCAAAATACGGCTTGCGATGTGGACGCGCATTTGGTTATTTCAAAATAAAGTCAGTTATTCCAAAATAAGGCTGCTGTGTAGACGCACCCTAAGTCACTTTCCCTTTCTTGAGCAGCAGGGTAAGAGAACAGGGCTGTGACAGGCATGGATGGGAGGGAGGGGCCTTTAACTTGAAACTGCATCTGGTTTTCAGGGAAGTAGTTTAAACAAGACACATGTATTGCGGGTGCTTGATGTACCCACGTAAATCCAATAGGGCTGCAGGATTAATTAGAATCCTCTCCCTGCTGTAGGATCTAAACTATCAAGGGAAATTTCTTATGCTGCCCCCAACTATCCCCCCATGACACACACCACCTTCACCCTCCTCCGGAAGCCATAAAAGCTTCAGAAACCAGACTTGTCGCTGAGTGCCTGAAAACTCTTGGTAACTGTAATGGGTAAGCAAGGGGGTAAAACTCTCTCTCTCTTGGACTGATCTGGGGTCTGCCCCTCTCATCATTAGCATGCATGGTAGTATATTATGTCAAGTAATGATTCAGCACAGGACATTGCTATTGACAGCTGATCTCGGCTCTCTCACGTCCGCTGGTAAATATACTGTAGTCTCCAACTCCAAGAAAACTTTTTGAAAAAACTAGGTAAGGCTTGAGCAGTGCTTTGAAGATGTGAAATGATTTACAGTAGAAACCCTAAGTATGTTGGAGTGTCCTCGTTACCAGGAAAACATGATTCTCTGACCTCTGAATATCGACACTCCCATGTGCCGTGAAATTCACATTGAAACCAAAGTTTCTTTGAGGAAACCACCATCTGTCTGGTGAAAACCTCTCCAAGACCTATGAATAAATCCAGTCAACAGCTCTGGGAATCAAGGTGCCAGACCGTTATCCAGAGGGAAACTGAGCTGCAGAACCCCAGCCATCTTTCCTCTCCCCCAATGGTCCCTCTAATTTTTTCCAGGCATGTGTGGAATACATTTTCCACGTGCACCAAGACGTGTGAATGTGCACCACCAGGAGAAACAAAAACTTAGCTGTGGGCACCCTGCTAATCAGTTGGGTGGCACGTGGATCTCTCCTGAGTGGCCGCATAAGCGCACGGCTTACAGGGAACACTGCTCTCCAAAATGCTCAAGTATTAATTCAGCCAAGCATTTAAGCATATGCTTAAAACTAAGCACTTGGCTGAATCAGGAGCGACATTATTTGGTGCCAGTTATTTTCCCCGCTCTGTTTCGGAGCCATCTAGCCTGCTTTACTCCCCACCACCTGCAAAGCATTCCTTCTGCCTCTGATGTATGGTCCGAGGCTGCACTGTACCCCAGCGTCCTGCAAAAGCCATCGACAAAGCCTTCCGCACGAGGCGCCCGCTTGAAAAGCTGCCTCGCGCAAGGTTTGCTTTGTTTCCCTCCTGTGGCCATACTGATTTAAATGACAGGTTTGTGGCAGGCAGGCTGCAACTCTGGTGAGCATAACCCTAGAAATAACACAGCTCATCCGTGGGAGGTCTGCCTTTGAGTGGAGGGATTAAATATGCAAGGACTGAGAGCTGCTTTGTGGAAAGCCAAACAGTGCTGTCCAAGGAAAATCAAACATGAATAATGCTTTTCAGCCCAGAGATTCCGACTGAGATCGGTCTGGCTGCTTATTTCCTGGTGCATCAGCTGGGATCGTAAGGAAACAATTTCATTTTAGCACCACCTTCCCCGCTCTGGAAAGTCACACAGCAGCGAACACTTTTCTTTGCTTGCACCAACGTGCAGGGCTGCCTGCAGCAGAATGACCCCTCCTGGAACTCTAATGAGTTGTCCCAGCCCTGCAGTAATTAGGCTCCACTTTGGGCAGGGTGATTCATGCTCCAATGAATTCAATTTCAACAAGGCATAATTATGGTGAGTCACATAATCACGGATTAATTGCGGCACCTCCCATTTAGCAGTCAAAATAGTCGAGGGTGCCAAAAAGGCTTTTCGTGGCCCCTGCAAATGCTGAAAAGGGGCAAGATTTCCAATGGCGTGGTCCTGCTTTCATAGAATCATAGAGCACTAGAACTGGAAAAGACATTGAGAATCATCAAGTCCAGCCCCCTGCCCTCACAGCAGGACCAAGCACCATCTAGACCATCCCTGACAGGTGTCTGTCCAACCTGCTCTTCAATATCTCCAGTGATGGAGATTCCACAACCCCCCTGGGCAATTTATTCCAGTGTTTAACCACCCTGATAGGTAGGAAGTTTTTCCTAATGTCCAACCTCAACCTCCCTGGCTGCAATTTAAGCCCATTGCTTCTTGTCCTGTCCTCAGAGGCCAAGAGAAGAATTTTTCTCCCTCCTCCTTGTAACACTCTTTTAGGTACTTGAAAGTTGCTCTCATGCTTCTACTTTCTGTGGGTGGGTCTCCAGAGTTCTTCAGAAAAGACCCTCTTGGTTGCAGATTACTACATGTGTTGCGCCCTAACATGGATGTCGTGTACTATCTCCTTGAGGCCTAAATCTGAGAGGTGGTGGGTAACACAACCCCAGGGACTTTATGAAGGACCCCAGAGTCTCTTGCTTGGTGCTGAGCTCCCGTGGACTCCAGGAGCAATGCTCAGCCCCTTGCCTGATTGGGCCCCTGATCTATTACAAGAAAACCCATCCACTGTACGTTCTCCTGTAGATCTAATCATGGAACCCTAAGGCTGGCAGAGACCATGGGAGTCATCAAGTCCAGCCCCCTGACCAAAGAAGGACCAACCCCAACTCAATCATCCCAGCCAGGGCCTTGTCAAGCCGGGACTTAAACATCTCTAGGGATGGAGATTCCGCCCCCTCCCTAGGGAACCCATCCCAGTGCTTCCCCACCCACCTAGGGAAATAGTTTGTCCTAATATCCAACCTAGACCTCCCCCACTGCAACTTGAGACCATTGCTCCTCGTTCTGCCACCTGCCACCCCTGAGACCAGCCTCTCTCCATCCTCTTTGGAACCGCCCATCAGGAAGTTGAAGGCTGCTCCCAAATCCCCCCTCCCTCTTCTCTTCTGCAGACTAAACAAGCCCAAATCCCTCGGCCTCTCCTCATAAGTCATGTCCTCCAGCCCCCGCATCATTTTTTGTTGTTAATCTTCCAGGCCTGCTCCCTGTGTTGACATGATCTTCAGCCCTGTTTGTTCGGGTGCATCAAAACCACCAGCCCATCAGAGACAATAGCCAGCCAGTGGATTCCAGTACCGAACAGCTGTAATGCAAGCCAACACCCATGTTGTCCACAGGCAACAGCCCATGCAGGTGATCCAGAAGGGAGTCTCTACATCCCACCCGGCATCGCAAGAGCCTGTGATAAGCTCCTCACAGCTGGGTGTCATTTTTCACCTCTGTTACACTCGCCACCAACATATCAACATGTAAATTCCACCTCTGCGGTCAGGCCGTTTGTGGCTGGCCTTTACGCTATGTGCTGGGTAAGGAGGTAGAACAGCAGTTTTCCATATGCTGCAACACGACTCATTCTATGCAACTGGCTCAGTTTAAACCGCAGCTGCATCAATTAATGAGGATCGTTTTTTTTTTTCTTTAAATGCCTCTCTGTTCTCCACTGTGATCAGAAGGGCTGGGGGGGGGGAGGGGTTGGGCGGGGAGAGTGAGAAGGAATTGACAAGGGGAGGTTGGTTCTTTGATGTAGTTAAGTTTTATTCCAAAATCAATCCGCATTAAACTTCACAAGCTGTAGTTTACATCCTTGTGTACACTGTGCGTTTTCCCTAGATTACAATTTTGCTTCAAAAGTTGGCTGTGGGATCCGGGAAGTGGGTGGGGTGTTGATGGAGACGGCTGCAAAGTAACGTTGTCAGCAAACCTGTAAAAATCTTAGCATAAAAGCTTCCAATGGCAAAGAGAAGTGTCCTTTCTTCTCTCCCCCTCTTTCACTGATTGAGTCTTTCTTCTTTTTCGCCACAATAGGTTGACTTGTTCCAAGGCACAAAGAGATATTCCTGCTACATGACCCACTTGTTAGAAACCATGCCCCTTCAATGTTACAAAGCTACTAACAAAATAAACAGGACTCAAACACAGCCAGGAAGGGCCAAATTATGGTAGGTGCTGGCAAGACGTCTCTGCATCAGACACAGTTTCCTGCAGCATTGCAAAGGGTTATGTGTTACTAATTTTGTGTGTGTGTGTGTAATCCCTCTTGCGCAAATGGATGAACAGTGGCGTCACTTGGCAGAACAGTTTTTGGTCACCTCTGGGCAGCAGGTGAAAACCCAATTGGGAAGGCAAGCCCCAACCCCGCCCCTTCTGCCCAAGGCCCCACCCCTGGAACCAAGCCCCACCCACCCCAGCCTGATCCTTTCTGGCCACGTGGAGGGCTTGGGCTGCCACACCACGGCCCCACCCTTCCCGGCGGTGGCCCCAGCCTTTGGCGATCTGGTGTATTGGAGGTTTTAGGAAGGCTGGGCCTTCTCTTGCCTATATTACTGGCCATTCCTGGGATCCTCTGGAAAGTAGGGGGCTGTCTTGCTATGGCCCCATTTGAACTTAGCATCACTGCGGTTCTTAGTACTTTTTGTTCTGTGTTTGTACAGCGCCTAGCACGATCGGGTCAGGATGCTTGATCCACATGCCGATAAATAACAGCTTTGTGTGCCTCTGTCCATGACTGGCCTGACCTTTCAGAGATGGCCCTCTTGTGGGACCAGCATTTGGTACCATCATGGCAGGCCCCTTTGAAACCAGAAAGACAGATTGCAGAGGAAGTTTTGGACTAGCTGCACTGCTGGCAGATGAGATGGCCACGGACTTATCCCCTGAACACAGGACCCCCCCCCTTGGAGGTAATGAATCCCCTGCCAGCGTGATCTCATATGCACCATGCAAAATGCACCCCTCCTATCCCCAAAATCCCATCCACCATCAGTGATAGCAGAACCAACCATGTCCATTTTATATCAGAACTGGATGGGGACAAACTTTAAATATAAAGGCCTGACCTGCTTACCAGTAAGAAGACACTGGCGGGAGGTTAAGAACATAAGAATGGCCAGAATGGATCAGACCAAAGGTCCATCTAGACCAGTGTCCTGTCTGCCGATAGTGGCCACTGACAGGTGCCCCAGAGGGAGTGAAAGGAAGAGGGAATCATCAAGTGATCCCTCCCTTGTTGCCTATTTCTAGCGTCTGACAAACAAAGGCCAGGGACACCATTCTTGCCCATCCTGGCTAATAGCCATTGATGGACCTAATCTCCATGGATTTATCTAGCTCTTTTCTGTACCCTGTTAAAGTCCTGGTCTTCCCAACATCCTCTGGCAAGGAGTTCCACAGGTTGACTATGTGTTGCATGAAGAAAAACTTCCTTTTGTTTGTTTTAAGCCTGCTACCTATTCATTTCATTTGGCAACCCCCAATTCTTTTGAGCTGAGTATCTTGGAAGCCCAACAGTCATGCCTACTTCACGGAATGTGACTTCATCCACAACCCCTGAAGATTAGTCACAAGCATCTTAAACTCTCTCATGCACCATGCCACCCAGCCCGAGGCCGTGAGCTGACATCCATGGCTTTCATGGCAGTTGCACTGCAGATCCGAAGGGCATGGCTCCAGAAATGGTCGTGTAGCTCCTGCCAATGCATCTGGTTTCCATTGTGGCTGGTGCCAGGATGGGCTACTTCCAACGAAAACATCGGTGCTGCAAGGAGGCAAGTTAGGTAAGTGCAGCAGATGGAGCTGGTCTCCCTATGTGCGAATACTGAACCAATGTCACATGGCGGGGTTGGAACTGGGGTGCCAATCTGGTGTCTGCCAGAGGGAATATAAATGTGAAGGGGTCCTATGGTCACTAAGACCCTAACACAATGTTGTTAGTGAAGTAGAGGTGTAAACCCCTGTATTCTGAACACATTCCAATTCAAACAAATACGTAGTCCCTTGCTGGGCTTCCTCTCGCATTCCACTTGCATGGGTCATTCCTCTTCCTTTTGTATGCTAACATATCGGTGCTGTGCTGCTGTGCATTAGTAAACAGAGGCTGTGCTCCACCCCAGAGACAGTTGCATCTCAGCACTGATTCCTAGATACAGAGCCGGATCCTGAAAATTCCTTACTTGGGGGGGGGGAGGCCCTTTCAAGTCCATTAGGCTGCAGTAGGATGTTTTGCCTGTAGTTTGTAAAGCACTTTGGGATGCCGTCCAGGTCTAAGGTGTTGGAAGCCGCGCTCCGTACCGCTGAAGTTGGAGAGCTGGCGCTACGCACGAGTGAGCCACTTCCATATTCTAGGACCAAAAGAACAAGCCGTTCCGTAAAAATATTACAAAACCCTTCCACTGGCACAGTGGGGTTGATGTCGTTATGACCACTTGTGTTTGTCTCAGATTCCATTTTACTGGCTTCCACTGCCTTTTTCCTCTCTCTCTTCTGTGAGACGCAGGGGTTTTTTTTTTTTTCGTCCTCATATTGCAACGAAGGGCTATGTATCCCCGGAGGTTCAAAGTGCTGAGGAGCAGGCAGAGATCAAAAGAGTCTCGTTGCTTTGAACAGATTATTCCTGGCCTTGGCCCAAGAACGGCAAGATCCATCCATCCATCTTATTCAAGCAGCATTTCAAACAAGTCATCCCGCCCTTTTTTTGGATTATGCTTCTCTTTCAGCTTTATATGGCATGCAGAATTCTTTGATTTTGGCTTCGAAAGCATGGCATGGAATTCTTCACGGACCCAAATGAAGGTTCGTATTTTTCAAAGCTGCGGGCTACATATCTGTAGGGTTTTTGGCCTTGCTTAACCTCACCCCAGACCAAATTCCCTCATTCTCTCTATAAAGCAAATTCATTGATTATACCTTAGCCCCTTGACTTTAATGGAGAAGTGTGGCTAAAAATCCCAGTGCAATGCTTTGAAAATATTAGCCTTTGGAAATTTGAGAGACCAGAACAGCTGCAAAAAAGCATGCAATAATCCTCCAACATGCCCAAGAGAGAAAGAATGTATTTAGGATGATGCTAAGATGTATATTATGGCTGAGATGTAATTGAAGAAAGGAAAATAGTGTAACACATTTCACCATTAACGAGTACCTTACATAAAAACAGCCATACTGGGTCAGACCAAAGGTCCATCTAGCCCCATGTCCTGTCTGCCAACAGTGGGCAATGCCAGGTGCCCCGGGGGAATGAACAGAACAGGGGATCATCCAGCGATCCCTCCCCTGTCACCTATTTCCAGCCCCTGACAAATAGAGGCCAGGGACACCATTCTGGCTAATAAGTACAGGTAGTCCCCAAGTTACGAACACATCGATTTACGACCGTTCGTTTTTACGACCAACCCCTCATTAAGCGCGTCCCCGAGTTACGAATGCGATCCGCACTTACGAACAGCACGGTCACATGTAAATGAATGGGGTCTGACTTACGAACAGATCGAGTTATGACCAAGTGCTTGGTACATAACTCGTTCGTAAGTCGGGGACGATCTGTATTGATGGTCCTAACCTCCATGAATTTATATAGGTTTTTTTTAATAAATCCTGGTAAAGTCCTGGTCTTCACAACATCAAGTTCCTTCACAACACAACTTCCTTAGTGGAAGATACCATCAATTGTTTATTTTATAAACGGAGTGGAGAAAACTGTAGAAGATACTGTATTTCAGAAACAATGCTGCATTGTTTGGGAGGAACAGAGCCAGGAGGAGCAATTGTCTGAACTGGTTTAGACCGGGGGGGGGGGGGGGGGGGGGGGCGAAGGGAGGGGGAGGGGGAGCGAAGACAGCTTGGGAATTTGGGAATGCCTTCCAGGATGCTCACAAAGCCACTTCCACTTACCTTCCTGATCCCTGGGGCTTCTCAATGCTCAGTCCTGCCAGGCCAGCTCCTTGGTCTCCCCCAGCCAAGGCACCAAGCTGAGATCATGCCCCCCCCCCCATCCCCCAGGAGCAACACAGACACTGAAACCCTTCAAGTCCAAGGAGAGTGCAATTTTGGGCCCAGCTTCCCAGGATACCACTCCCCAAATGGGATCAGAACCCCAAAAGAATTATTTAGGTAAGCCCCCTTTAACAAGGAAAGGAGGCATGGACATATGGATGGCTCCCCCAGGTAATAATCGTTTACACCAGGCTTGATAGTAAGTAAAAGTGATTTTATTAAATACAAGCAGTAGGTTTTAAGTGGTAATAAGCAAGAACAGGCAGAGCAAAGCAGATTACAAATTAATAGTAACAGAAAACACTTAGCTAATTCTAACACTAAATCCTCAGGACGAACTTATTACAAACTCACCCTAAAACTGTTTATTTTCCAGCTAAGCCTTCAAACCAGGGCAGTCTCCTTATCCCTGGGGCCTTTGGTTCATTTCCCTGGGTGTGCCAGCCAACCACTAAACACTCCTATTTTCCTAGTGTTTTTAAAGATTCCCTTTTTGCATGGGAAATCACCAGGGCAGTCCCTACCAAACCGCTGCTAAGACTTAAGGACAAAAAACTATTTGCATATGATTGCCTAGGCATTGAGATTTCCCAGCAGAGGAATCACCCTTGATGGCTTTCAATTTACACATTTACAATTTTAAACCATTCCATACTCCATATGTCTAACTTTACACACGAGAACGACACATACACCAAAATAAGATAAACAGATCCAGCGGACTATGACATGAAGATTGATAGGTTATATGAGATAATTTGCCCAAAGCATCTTTGAGTTATATATATTTGTGTCCATAAGTCCATTACATAAAGCATGGAGGAGGGGGTCCAATCACACACTTATTTTATTACCCTCAGTTCCATGTACTGTCAATGTCCTCATTGGAGAAAGAGATGAATTGTCAGCCAATCTTATTTTTCTTAGAATCCTAGGACTGGAAGGGACCTCGAGAGGTCATCGAGTTCAGTCCCCTGCCGTCACAGCAGGACCAAGCACCATCTAGATCAGTGGTTCCCAAACTTTTCAGCATCACAACCCCCTTTCTGATTTTTGAAAAACCCTCACACACCCCGTTCCCCCCAGAAAAACTTGTTGAGCCAGAAAAAAAAAAAAAAAAGGAACTGAGCAGGGCAGCAAAACTTGATAGGCGGGGGGGGGGGAGGGGTCACCTCCCGCCCCCCCTGGAATTTCTTCATGCCCCTCCAGGGAGACACGCCCCCCAGTTTGAGAACCCATGATCTAGATCATCCCTGAGAGATGCCCCTCTAACCTGCTCTTAAATATCCCCAGTGATGGAGATTCCACAACCTCCGTAGGTAACTTATTCCGGTGTTTAACCACCCTGACAGTTAGAAAGATTTGCCTAATGTCCAGCCTAAACCTCCCTTGCTGCAATTTAAGCCCATTGCTTCTAGTCCTATGCTCAGAGGCCAAGGAGAACAATTTTTCTCCCTCCTCCTTATAACACCCTTTTAGATACTTGACAACTGCTCTCATGTCCCCTCTTAGTCTTCTCTTTTCTAAACTAAACAAGCCCAATTCCTTCAGCCTTCCCTCACAGCTCATGTTCTCTAGACCTTTCATCATTTTTTTTGCTCTTCTCTGGACCTTCCCCAATTTCTCCACATCGTTCTTGAAATGTGGTGCCCAGAACGGGACACAATCCTCCAACTGAGGCCTAATCAGCACAGAGTAGAGCAGAAGAATGACTTCTCCTATCTTGCTCACAACACTTCTGTTCATGCAGCCCAGAATCATGTTTGCTTTTTTGCAAGTGTCACACTGTTCACTTATGTTTAACTTGTAGTCCACTATGACCCCTAAATTCCTTCCTAGATAATCGCTTCCCATTCTGTATGTGTGAAACTGATTGTCCTTCCTAAGTGAAGTACAGTAAAACTCCAATTGTCCGGCATCCAGTGGTCCGGCACTCCCAATAGTCCGGCACCAACTGGAACCTGGAAGTGCTCCGGCCAGCCGGACAATTCGAGCTGCTCTGCGCCGCTTCCTCAAGTCCGCTGCTGCCGCTGCTGAAACTGACCAGCGGGGGACCTGGGGAAACGGTGCGGAGCAGAGCAGCTGTGGTGCTGCCGGGTTGGTCCCGCAGCGCCACCCCTCACCCCCCTGCTTGGTGCCCGGCAGCACCCCAGCTGCCCTGCGCCACGGCTTCCCCAAGTCCGCCGCTGCTGAAACTGACCAGCGGCGGACTTGAGGAAGCCGTGGGGCAAAGCTGCTGGGGTGCTACCGGGTTGGTCCCACAGCGCTGCCCCTCACCAGCACCTGGTTCACCCCAGGCCGCGCCGTTCCCCGCCTGGCCCCCCAGACCCGTCACAGCCCCCCTGCCGGAGTACCTCCTGATACTCGGGCATATCCGATAATCTGGCACCCCCTGGGTCCCAAAGGTGCCATATTATCGGAAGTCTGTTGTACTTTGCATTTGTCCTTATTAAACTTCATCCTGTTTACCTCAGACCAGTTCTCCAGTTTGTCCAGATCATTTTGAATTATGACCCTATTCTCCGAAGCACTTGCAACCCCTCCCAGCTTAGTATCATCTGCAAACTTAATAACCGTACACTCAATGCCATCATCTGAATCATTGATGAAGATACCAAACAGAAGCAGTTCCAAAACAGATCCCTGCAGAACCCCACTTTATGCCCTTTAACATGATTGTGAATTGTTAATGCACAGTTAATGCATTAACCGTTAATGCAAGAAAACCATTTTCTTTTGTATTCGGTGGCAAAGGTTGACACTGCCACATCTCCATGGAAAAACAATTGCCTCATTGATGTTTAGATTGTATATCATGTACATGTGTAAGAATGTCAATCTTTATTTAACCACTCAACCAACCAACCTGCCAACATCTCATTAAAATCCAAGTTTGGCTGTGTAATATCAATTATTTCTAGTACCTAACATTGAAAACATCTGAGGCATAGTAGCAGGGAAGATTTAATGTTTGCAAGTACTGTGGCTTGTAGAGAGTTCAAGGATTTTTATGTGGCAGTCCTCCATTATAACAATAAAAGAAAGGCCGTTATATGAGCGGAAAGATGGGTATTTAAGAGAAGGCTATGATTCTGTGTGCATTTCTGGCATAGACTGTAGTAAAATTGCAAAATACAGACATCTGATTGTAATCAAATAGATAGCCACCCGTTTCAAGAGCTGGAAGAGTTAGAAGACCAGATTTGACACCTCGGTGTTAGAGGAAAAGAGGAGGAAATAAAGCAATGAAAGTAGAGCTGTACTTCAGAACCAGAAGTCTGGATAATTAAATGTGTTTGAAATAGTTTTAGGAAAGCACGAAGGAAATTATGAGCCAAACTCCAATGAAAACTTTGTCATCCCTGCTCAAAAAAAGAAAAAAAAGCCAAAAATTGAATCAGTTTAAAAAAAAGCCTTTAAAGTAACAGGTCAGATTTGCTGCCCTGACCAAAAGGACAAGTTAAGGCAGGGCTACTCAACACGCTGCCCGCGGGTGGGAGCTAAAACAAAAAAGTAGTCAACATAAGGGTCTTCTGTCGATATGCGTTTTAGTCGTTAAATTCCTGAGCTGTCATTGCTCATGAAAAGTGCTATCACGTGGGTAGAAATCGGGTCAATATTGCATTTTATTAATATCAGCGGAACTGACTTAAACAGGGCCTGCGTGTTGTGTAGTCTTGCCTTAATCTTTGTATTCATGCCTGTCAGTGTGAAAGAAGCTCTTTGCATATATTTGCATATATATTTCCATGTACATGCAACCACACTTAAGTTCCGGCCCTCGGCATGTGCTGCGGGTATCGCTGTGGCCCCCGGGACTTCCAAAGTTGAGTAGTCCTGAGTTAAACCAAAGCAGTTTTGTTTATGAGGTTGAAAGTGGGATTTGAAAGGCCAAACTTGAGTGAGTGGCAGGGCAGCCTGGGTCATTGGGTTGCTGCACCAGTCAGTAAAGTTTGTCCCAGAGGTCTCTTCCATTATGCTGGGGGATGGACAAGCCATACCCAAGTGGTCATGTGATCCCATGCACCAGCTTCTAATTCCTGTATCAAGGAACGAGGGCCAGTCCTGTGAGAAGCAGGAGACGTGACTACCAAGTGAACGCAAGGCCAGCTTGCTCTGCAAACCCCCTTCCACTCCATGGTCTCACCCTCCTTCCCTGCAGGATCCAACCCTCACTTAAGACCTCCCAGGAAAAACGGAAACTCCCCCAAAACAAAAGGAAAAATATATAAAAAAGTACAAAGAATTTCACAAAGCTCTCAAGATAATGATCAAGTAAGGTCAGATAAGATAAGGCCGCCAATGTCTAGAAAGGATGTGGAGAAACTGGACAGGATCCAGAAGCGAGCGTCAAAGATGATCAAAGGGAGGGATAACAAGCCACAGGAGCAAAGGCGGAAGGAACTGGGTATGTTTAGTTTGGAAAAGAGGAGATGGGGGAGGGAGGGGCCCACAATGGCTGCCATCAAATACTTGAAAGGCGGCCATAAAAAGATGGAGAAAAACTTGTTCTCTCTTGCCACAGAGGGCAGGACGGGGAGCAGTGGGTTCAAGTGAAGCACAGATTCAGACTGAAGCTCAGGGAAAGCTTCGCAACTGGAAGAAGAGTAGCACAATAGAACAGACCGCGTAGGGAGGTCATGGAATCCCCTCCACTGGGGGCCCTCAAAAGGAGGTTGGACAGCTATCTATCTTGGGTGGGTTAGACCCAACAAATCCTGCATCTTAGCAGAGAGCGAGAGAAGATGGCCTCTGTGGTCCCTTCTGACCCTATGGTTCTCAGTGGTGACAGGCTGTTCTCAGTGGGGGCAGATGGCAGAACGAGGAGCAATGGTCTCAAGTTGCAGTGGGGGAGGCCTAGGTTGGATATTAGGAAAATCTATTTCCCTAGGAGGGTGGGGAAGCACTGGGCTGGGTTCCCTAGGGAGAGGGTGGAATCTCCATCCCGAGAGGTGTTTATGTCCCGGCTTGACCAAGCCCTGGCTGGGATGACTGAGTTGGGGTTGGACTTGATGACTCCTGAGGTCTAGGATTTTATGTGTCTGTGATACTCTCCCTAGGGCAAGCTTTAGGAAGCTTGAAGAGTTACTAGAATGGCTTGGTGTGGAAGCTGCCATCAGAACTGAAACCCCTCACCAGATCCAATTAGGCAAAGTTGGTGGCCTCTTGACTGTCCCTGTGCTGGTCCACTCAGATACAGACCTTATTCATTGGCTGTGTCAGGGCTGTTCCCCACTCGGCACTCCGAGTGCAGGAGATAGGGGCCCGCAAGAGACATTAAATACCTTGCCTCTATAGGCTCTGCTTATAAAAACTCCCCAGAGTCACAAATTTACTGACTTTGGGAGGTAGCTGCCACGACCAAGTGGAGCAAAAGAAACCCCTTTCTTCTTGAACCTAGGAAGAAAGCACTTGGACTTCTTCCAGAAGGGTACCCCCAACCTCCTCTGCCACAAGAGAGCTTGAAAAGAGAAACAAAAGAAACCAAACTGTATCTCTGATAGCTCACCTCTCAGGTTAGGCAGACGCATACCCAGACCTGTTTCTTTCCAGGACACAAGAATCAAATCGTTGCCTTCAAAAAGGTGATGTTATTAACAAAACCAAAAGAGATACTTGATAAAACATACTCTGTTGCTAGGTGCTGCAGAGCCACTGAGTAAAACAAATTAAAATACAGAGAACATCTCTGGGTAAAGCTTAGATAGCGAATGGGGGGAGAGCAGGTGGATTTTACACAGAGAAGCTTAACCAAACAACCAAAACAAAGAAAAATACCCTGATCGCGACTAAATACACATTTTTCCTCTACTCACGATCCGGGCTCATCCGTACTTCAAGGCCCAGTTCACTCCCATGTCCAATATTTCTTATAGGCATGGTCATTCGAATTACTGCATCTGCTCCCTCCAGCCCTTAGCTTAGAATTCACACAAAGAGAGACAGCAGCAGGTATCTATACAATTTAAATTTCAACAGTCTTGCCCATTGGTTTTCCTGGCTTTTTGCCAGCACCCCCTGCAAGCTACCTGAATTTAACCCCTTAGTCACTGGGTGCTGGTTAGCATTCACAGACTGTCACATTGTTAAGGAGCTAGTCAAAAAGCAGCGCCTCGTCTCCCTGTCCATATGGAATGTGCTTTTGCTCTCGTGGGGATGGCAGATGGGGAAAGCCTTTGTGAACTTCATCAGAAACAAATTCAGACAACGTGTAAATGCTTAAAGGGGGGAAAAGAGAAATAATTAGCCCCAAAGGAAAAAAAGGGCCAGAGTAACACATGGGGGACACACAGGCATGGAAACGGCAAAGTTTGTGCCTAGGGATTTGGACATAAAATCAACTTGTTAAATTACCGAAAGTAACATCTGTCCAGATAAATATCCCTTCCATTAATAAATCAAAACAGGACATACTTTTGAAGGGACGAGCTGTGCTGGAAAGTTTACAGCAGATTCAATCTGAAATTCTAGTTGATACTCAGCAGATACACGCGACGTCAGTGTCCAAATAGAGAAATGGTGGTATGAGGGGTGGAGGGCTATGTCAGCAAAGAGGAGAACAGTCTCTAAGTAGAGGGGATGATCCAGATCTGGTAGAACCATTGGTGAGCCTGGGTGATTTATGCGACACGTAGGAAAATGGCTCCATGAATGTTCAAAGCCTACACGGGACTTTTTTTTTAGGCTGTGGAGGCACATCGAGTTGCTCAGCCAGCAACCTGTACAAAAGATGGGCATTACAGCGATGGATCTGCTATACAAGAGTTAACGAAATCAGAGAATCAGAGAACACTAGAACTGGACAGGACCTTGCGAGGTCATCAAGTCCAGTCCCCTGCCCTCATGGCAGGACCCAGCACCATCTAAGATCATCCCTGACAGGTGTCTGTCCAACCTGCTCTTCAATATCTCCAGTGCTGGTGTTTCCGCAACCTCCCTAGGTAATTTATTCCAGTGCTTAACGACCTTGACAGGTAGGAAGTTTTTCCTAATGTCCAACCTCAACCTCCCTTGTTGCAATTTAAGCCCATTGCTTCTTGTCCTATGCTCAAAGGCCAAGGAGAACATTTTTTCTCCCTTCTCCTTATAACCCCCTTTTAGATACTTGAAAACTGCTCTCATGTCCCTTCTCAGTCTGCTCTTTTCTAAACTAAAAAGCCCAGTTCTTTCAGTCTTCCCTCATAGCTCATGTTTTCTAGACCTTTCATCATTTGTGTTGCTCTTCTCTGGACCTTCCCCAATTTTGCCACCTATCTTGAAATGTGGTGCCCAGAACTGGACGCAATCCTCCAACTGAGGCCTAATCAGCATAGAGTAGAGGGAAAGAATTACTCCTCATGTCTTCCTCACAACACTCCTGTTAATGCATCCCAGAATGATGTTTGCTTTTTCTGCAACAATGTCACACTGTTGACTCAAATTTAGCTTGTGGTCCACTATGACCCCCTAGATCTCTTTCTGCAGGACTCCTTCCTAGACAGTCGCTTCCCATTCTTTACGTGTGAAACTGATGGTTTCTTCCTAAGTAGAGTACTTTGCTTTTGTCCTTATTAGACTTCATCCTTCAGATCATTTCTGCAATTTTTTTCAGATAATTTTGAATTATCACCTTGTAACATCTCCTAAATAGGGGATAGACCACAAAATTCAAACCGTTCTATTCATTCCCTGTGGTCTGCATTAGGAAAAGGGGTAGCAATCTAAAACTGTGCGTATGTTATGACAAATTGAGCAGAAAACCCATACCAGACAGACAATCCATCCCTCAAGTGTGAAATGCTCTGAATGGATATGGGGGCAAATCTTGGTTCTCTGGCTTGGATCAAGGAAAACCCCACCATCAAAGTTTCCTGGCTGAACAATGGAGTCATCTCTTAGGGTACATCTACAATGCAACATTATTTCAAAATAACTAGCGCTATTCCAAAATAACTTAGTCCGACTCTACACAGCAGGCAGTTATTTCAAAATAGTGTCAAAGTACTGTCAAGCTGGAGGACTTCTTACTCTGACTCCTGTAACCCTCATTGTACGAGGAATAAGGAAAGTCGGAGGAAGAGTGCTCTATTTCGAAATAAGTGCTGTGCAGACACTCCCTATTTTGAAATAAGCTATTTCAAAATAAGCTATGCAATTGACGTAGCTCAATTTGCATAGCTTATTTCGAGTTCAGCCCTGCAGTGTAGACGCACCTTCAGCCTGCATTACTCCATGGGATCTGTAGGAATGTGCTAGGATCCCATTTGTTTTAATAAATACACCTGCTGTCTTTTAGCCATGTAGGGAAGAGTGCCTTGTGGATGTTAGGGATGAGATGTGTAATCCATATCTGGACAAGATCCTTGTGCACAGCGTAAAAAAGTGAATTGGTTTGGATAACAAAACCAACTCCTAAGGTTGATCAGAAACTTGTCTGAAATTTTATTGAGACTCAAGCCACATCAATACTTCGTTCGAATTAAGATACACAACTCCAGCTACATTAATTGCGTAGCTGGAGTCGATGTTCCTTAATTCAGTCTTTCGTGATGGCTTCACAGCGGGATTGCGAAGCAGGAGCTGACTCAAGGAGTACCAGCATCGACGGGGATGCCCTCCGTGTTTGATTTAGCGGGTCTTTACTGGAGTGCTGAACCTCTATGAAGAAGTGTATATATATGCGGGCCCAGAAGGAAGCATTGTGAGCAGTCTCATGGGAACATTTGTTCTTACCAGATCTTCAAGCCTAGTTTGGAACTGAAGAATTGTGGACAATTTGGATGAGTTTTTAAGGTGGCTTCCAGTTGGGTTGTCAGCAGTTGTCTGGGACCTCCAGATCTAAAAGCATGAACTAAAAGAACAAGGCCTGGTTATTCCAACCCATGAGTCTCTTTAATGGGCCAGCCACTACAGAAGGACAGAACATATTGCATATGTGTGAGTTATGCTTGAAATTTTAGGGGGAGGGGGGACTTTTTCAGTCATCAGAACTCCTTTTAAAATTCTCCCATTGGTAGGGTGACTCCCTTGCCCAGAGGATTTTTAAACCACGTTTGTTGTTGGAACTAATATAACCACTGTTCCACCAAGATCTCCATTGTGAAGCACTCGCCCCCACAGGCCTTGGAAATCTCTTGCAGATTTGAATAGTCTCTTTAACCTTTTCTGACATTTAAAAGAAAACAGAAAGCAATTCCTTGCCAGATAAAAGTGAGCTAAAGGAGCGAGCCAGTCTCGTTTGGGTCCAACTGGATGAAGAAAGGCTACTCAGATTCCTTCCATTTTACACACAGTTAGTCATGAAATTGTTGAAGAGGGGACGAAAGGAGACAATAAAATAGCTTTTGGGGTAGCTGTCAGCAACAAGCATCTAGAGAGCATTTGTACCATTTCACATTATGAACGTTTAAGGGTGGGATTGCAAACTGTAAAAGATTATTGCAGAGCTGCTCAGAAATTTACAGCTCACATTGTGACTAAGCACAAGGGAAGTCGTTTTCTCTGTGTTTAACGAGTACGTCACATGCAGCCCAGTTTTGTTCCGCCACAGTGTACAAAACTAGGAGTTCCAGAAAGAAGTGAAAATTGAAACTCTCATAAACATTTACTGTTTCTTGCTACAGTGAATTTTCTTTTGTGCAAGCTGTTTACTTCTTTTGGTCTTGAAGAGTTTCAAATAGCGGTAAAGGATTAATTCAAATGCTTTGTGGAGCATTACACATACATACACACACAGATGCACACAGGTGAAAACATGGGGCCTGATTCACAATTGGTTTAAATGGGAGCTATGCTGATTTACACCACTTGAGAATCTGGCCCCAGGGAGGGCACAGTTCGGCAGGCTACAGTAAGGCTTGGTTTACACTAAAGGAGCAAGTCGACTTAAGATACGCAACTCCAGTTACGTTAATTATGTAGTTGGAGTCGACGTATCTTAAATCATATTTTCGTGCCGTCCACACAGCGGGAGGTCGACGGGAGCAAACCCTGCCATCGACTTCTCTTATTCCTCGTGAGGAGCAGGACTACTGGTGTTGACGGCAGTGCCCTCTCAGTTTGAATTAGGGGTCTTCACTAGACCCACTAATTCGAACCCCGGAAGATCGACTGTGGCAGCGTCGATCTTCTGCATAGTGTAGATATGGCCTAAGAGATCTAAACTATGAACAAAACAAAGGACTTTGTATTGGATGATGTTCTCAGCAGTCGACCAAATGCACTGGGAAGAGGAGATCTTTATTTCACCTTCTGATGGGTATCTAGGACCAGCTTCTTTTATCTTACATCAGAGAGAATTCATTTACTTGCATGGGGCTACTCCTGCTTTGTATCAGCGTAAACAAGAAAAGCATCAGGCTCCAAGTGCCTAACATCGGCCAGGTGGGAGAACACCTCAATAAAATGTAGATCTCTCAAAGTGGCAATCTCAAATACTTTCACTGCAAAGATAGGAATTACCTATGTACGTTCTTCTTCTGGCTCCTTTGTTCCTGCCGGCCCTGTTTCACAGACATCTTTAGATCATGCTACTTTTTGCTCTGCCAGTAGTGATTAAATCCAAAGATGTTGTGCTTGTCGTTTTTGTCCTCGGCGTTGTAAAAAGGCTGTAGGTGCAATTTCTAATAGACTTTTCCTCGAGATTGCAGAGCCCTGGCAATGACAATGGATTCTCACCCGGTGTATTGGTTAGATTCAGTTTGGATTAGTATATCCCAAAAATTCAAAGGCCCATTTGAAGCATATGGGTCAAAAATGTTACTCGCAGTTAAAATGGTGTGGATCCACTGACGTCCGAGGCATAATGAAGTTTAACCTGTTCTGAGGGTTTTTGATCAAGATTCCTAGTACTGATCTGTTTCACAGCAAGACTAGAAGGACTGAAGAAAGTTTTCTTGCAATTTTCTCACTTCCCGTTGAATCTGGAGCTGAAAAAAAAAGGGGAATTTAGGCATTTTTTCCCAAAGTATCATGGCTGCATAATATTTTTTTAAAGGTGAGAAGGGATCATTACAACCTTTCACTCTGACCTGCTGCATAACCCAGGCCAGAGACATTTTCAAACCTTAAAAAAATAAAAATGCAGGCTCAGCTTGAGGTAGAGAAAAGCTCAGCTCACAACGGCTGTGTCTACACTACAAAGAAAAGTTGGAAAAAGATATGCAAATTGCGAACCGTAATTTGCATATCTTTCCCACTTTTCTTCCAAAAGAGGCTTTTCCGACATTTGGACTGTCTACACAGGGCCAAATGTTGGAAAAAACCCCTTTTTCAGAACATTCCTTCTTCCTCGTAAAACGAGGTTTACAGGGATGCTGAAAGAACACATCTGCTTTTCCGAATTTTTTTTCAGAAAAGCAGATGCATTCCTTGGACACGGCAGAGCTTTTCTGGGATACCTCCAGTATCCCAGAAAAGCTCTGTAGTCTAGATGTACCCAATCTTCAGATGTCACCCAGATTTGCATGAAACGAGCAAGCAGGAAACCCTAATTTGACCAGAGAGAGGACTCTATTTTCCAAGCATCCTGCTGGAAATTGTAGAAACTGTAGCAGTGTAGATGCTATCAACAAAAACAGAGGAAGACTTGCTTTTATATAGTCTTTCCTTTTGAAAATATCAGAGGACTTGAAAGCCACTGTACCCTGTCTTATGCCAGTGCAAACCACAAGTAACTCCAATGAAATTAAACTAGTGTGAAAACAATGAGAAGGGGGAATACAGACCCATGGATTTTCACAACACCCCTATGTGTTCTGTAGGTGCAGAGAGGCTGAGTGATTTCCATTAATCAGTGGCCAAGCCAGGAGTCTCGGTTTACAATCCCCTGTCCTTAATGATCCCTCCCAGTAATTAGTTAAGTTACAGGGAGGGGGTTTTAAGGAAAAAGGAGTTGTGGTATTTTGGTTTAATGTGATCTGAGAGAAGCCAGAGGGAGCGTGGGAGGAGGGGCTGGATAGAGAAGCGCTGAGCGAAAGAGGAACGCAGAGAGAAGAATTTCATCCCACGCTGAGGGCACAAAAAAGTCTATATAATACCACTTACACCTTAGGTCTAGGGCTGAAGATGGTCTAAAGGGCTAAAGAGACACCGGATCAAATCACAGTGACAAACAAACTCTGGCTGGCCACATGTTTTCTTTGACCTCTTGAAATACTGGGCCGTGACATGATTTCCCAATGGGATGCTCTAGAGTGCAAGGCATGCAGGGAGGGGAAGATTTGCCATGAACAGAAGCAAAGGGCCTGAGAGGCCAAGATTACAGAGCCTTACAAAACCCTCTGGGGAAGTTGGGGGTGGAGCCCTAGATAGGAAGAGTCCCTTCAAAAAATGAGGATAGGTACAGAAGGGCACGCAGAGCACTTAGACACGTGAGAAGTGGATCCTTCAGAGTTCGCACATGCCTTGGATCAATCTGCTATAATATTTTTCCATTAACACATGCCAGCATTGGGCTAAGTAATTATTCTCTGCTTTCCTCCTGAGAGGAACAGGGATGTTAAATGCAATTATAATCCATTTAAAATTGTTTTTCAAGTCCCTGAAAAAGTTCTTATAGAGAGAGATGGGTTTGGACCAAAATCGGGATCTATAGTTTGAATCTGGAATCTGAATTTGCAGCTGCCTCCATCTCCCCATAAAGGGCCAAGCCCAACCCCTGGACTCTGGACTTCGGGAAAGTTGGGATCAGTTGTGATAGAAGCATGGAATCCTAGGGTTGGAAGAGACCTCAAAAGGTCATTGAGTCTCGCCCCCTGCCCAAAGTGGGATCAACCCCAACTCAATCATCCCAGCCAGGGCTTTGTCAAGCTGGAACTTAAAAACCTCTAGGGATGGAGATTCCACCCCCTCCCTAGGGAACCACCACTGAGAGCAGCCTCTCTCCATCATCTCTGGAACCCCCCTTCAGGTGGGTGAAGGCTGCATCAAATCCCCCCTCACTCTTCTCTTCTGCAGACTAAACAAGCCCAAATCCCTCAGCCTCTCCTCATAAGTCATGTGCTCCAGCCCCCTAATCATTTTGGTTTCCCTCCGCTGGACGCTCTCCAATGCGTCCACATCTTTTCTGTAGTGGGGGGGGAGGGCAGAACTGGAGGCAATACTCCAGATGTGGCCTCACCAGAGCTGAATAAAGGGGAATAATCACTTCTCTGGATCTGCTGGCAATGCTCCTCCTGATGCACCCTAATATGCCATTAGCCTTCTTGGCTACAAGGGCGCCCTGTTGACTCATATCCAGCTTCTCATCCACTGTAACCCCCAGGTCCTTTTCTGCCGAACTGCTGCTTAGCCAGTCGGTCCCCAGCCCGTAGCAGTGCTTGGGATTCTTCTGTCCCAAGGGCAGGAAGGACTCTGCACTTGGTCTTGTGGAACCTCATCAGAACCTCACCTGACCTCTCTGATGTGACTAGTTCAAATTCATTCCTAATTATGGAGCACTCTCTCACAGTGCCCTGCTTTCTTCTCTTGGCCTGGATCTCCCCTCACCCATCCTCCCACTCAGCATGGCTTCCCTGTAAGGACCATCCCTCAGTCTGGGAACTCCACTCTTTGTATAGTGGCTAGGCCAAGAGGAGCATTTTCAAGAGGGAAGAGCAGATAAGGCCAACGGTGGGTAGTTGGCAGATAAACCATGAACTCTGAGAGAGGGGTGGGATCCTGGCCCACGTGGAGTCAATCGCAGAAGTCGTGCTGACTTCCAGATTTCACTCATATTTCACTCTCTCCCCCTGTAAATCACTGCAGAAAAAAAATCCTGTTTCTTGATCATTCTTTGCTTGTCTGGGGGAATTAGAGGCTGACAAAACCCATGTTTCTTCTCCCCTCTTTGCAGCAAGCTAAATGCTCCCGAAGAGGAAAGAACAGAGATCTACTGCCTCCATCAGTAACAGGCGTCCATGGTCGTCCATCCTGGAGAACTCATCCCTCTTTCACAGGATAAAACCAGGGAGGGACAGCAATGCAGTTTCAATTAAAACCCACCCATCAAGTCCCACTATTTTGTAAAGTCTATATTTAACCTCCACAGCCATCCCATCCCAAGCATTCCTCCTCCTCCCTTAATCATTTGCAGACATGTTTCCATTCTGGTTGTTTTCCCCATTTTTGGGACCAGTTTTGAAATATAGGGTTTTTTTTCTTTTGGCTAGCATTTTCATTTCCCTGCACGGTGGGGTTTACATGACTGAGGTTTTGTGATAATTGCTTCCAAAGTTTCCACCCAATGGGGCATCTAATCTTTTGAAAAAAATTCATTGTCCTCTTATGCATGGTAGAAGGGACAAAAGTTTTTTTTTCCATGTGTCCTTTACGTCTCTCTTCCTTGTCATTGAGTCTCATCTGCAGTGCCTCTGTTTTATAATCCTTTCGACGGGGCACAGAAATCTCACATCTGGGAGTGATGCATTTTAGCTCAGGTCTGCACTAGAAATGGTCTGCACTAGAAATGTGGCTTTCTTTATCCCGTAATGCCAGCCATATCCCATAATTTTCACTTTTTTTCCTTTAAATCCCACACCCCCACGTGGAGCTTCTCCCTGTCTCAGAAAAACAGGGAACCTTCGGAGCTCTGCGCTATTGTGATGAACGTAACCCCCGGAGTACTCCCATGCAATCTTTGCACAGATGTCTATGTTTCGACAGCTGATCCGTAGCTGTGCTTGGACGGCATCTTCTCAGGAGATCCGGTCTGTCCCAGATGCAAGTTGCATACAGAGCATGGAGTCAGCCGGATTGGCTGAACGATTGCACACCAGGGAAAGCAGTTAGGAATGCTTGGCAAAGGTGGACAATAAGGGGGAAAAGAATCAAAGAAAAAGCATTTTGAACCAAAAGCCATTTTGTGCCACCGATACTTTGATTAAAACATCTTGCGCAGCTCTGCCAATCAGGTTCCTTGGGGCCAAGATGAAAGTTACTTTTATAGTCCTACTCTAAAGGCTGCACTGAAGATTTATAGGATTTCTGACTAGAGAGATACAAGTTTAAGTGTCTCTATTTACTGATGACATCAAGAATTCACCTCACAGCAGCTTCCTTTGAGCAAGACATTGAAATCATCCGAGCAGGCTGCTCCCAGAAGTTTCCTGGATTTTATTAGGCGTGTGGTATTTTCCCTCTTCCTTTTAAAAATTGAATTTAGTTTCCAATTAAGAGCTGGCCTCAATGAGGGAGCCTGCGTTTCACTTTCAGGTCCAGCTTTGTAAACCACGTTGACCTCACAACTGCCTCCAGGGACTTGTAAAAATAATAAGCATTACGCACAGCTGCACAGATTACAAAACGTTCAACTGCTATTGAGCATCTCTTATCAGTCTGCTGCTCAATTCTGTTAACTCAGGCATTCCAGACACAAACAAGTGCACCAAAAGCACGTCTATACTTCCTGGAACATCTACACTCTGGAGGTCGATCTTCTGGTGTTTGATTTAGTGGGTGCAGTATAGACCCACTAAAACGAATGCTGAGGATCGCCCCTGCCAGCATCTGATACCACTCCTTCTGTGAGGAATAAGGAAAGCTAACTGGAGTGTTTTCTCCCACCAGCCTCCTGCAGTGTGGACACTGCCAAGGCTCAGGTTAAGGTGAGCCAACTCCAGCTATACATTTTGTGTAGCTGGAGTTGTGTACCTTAAGTCGATATTCCTGGTCTACTCTAGAACAGGCCCAAATGCAGTGAGTATGTACTCTGCCAATTGACAGTGGTCACCAGTAAAAAGTCAGCATTGGTCAAACATTGCCCTAAGTGGTGTCTAAAATATTCATTGATTTACCCTTATATCTAAAACAGGAAATAATTCAAGATCTCCTATAAGAACAAATTAAATTACTAAGTAGCAGGTTTAAAACAAACCAAAGGACGTTGTTCTTCATACAGCACACAGGCAACCTGTGGAACTCCTTGCCAGAGGATGTCGTGAAGACCATGACTTTAACAGAGTTCAAAAAAGCACTAGATAAATTCATGGAGGTTAGGTCCATCAAAACTTATTAGCTAGGATGGGTAGGAATGGTATCCCTGGCCTCTGTTTATCAGAGTCTGGAAATGGGTGACGGGGAGGGATCACTTGACGATTTCCTGTTCTGTTCATTCGCTCTGCGGGGCACCTGGCATTGGCCACTGTCAGGAAACAGGACACTGGGCTAGATGGGCTATTGGTCTGACCCACTATGGCTGTTCTTATGTTCTTAACTGCAGAACCTTTAATACTGTGAACTAAGAAAAGGGAAACAGAAAGGTGATTTACCCATTTTCCTGGCACTCCCAGTGGGCTTGTGCCAAATGTTTCCTAGCCAACATTCCTCTAGACACCCACATAGGTGGCAGTAAAGACAGTCAAGCGACCGATAGCAAAGACAAAACAGCCAGGAAGGGATTTCTATTTGGCAGTGTTGGGCCATCTCAAAACTTCCTCTCAGGGACTGTATACTGACCCAGAATAGGCCTGATGGAGCAGGGAACCCAGCCTCTGCCCCCCACAAGAGGGCTCTGCAGCACCTCAGTGGAGCACTGAAAGACCAGGGCATCATAACACCCAGGACCTTGAAGCAGCTAAAAGCATCTTACTAGGCACTATAACGATGGAGCTGAGGTTATTCTGTGCACAGGTCTGGGTCCCATTATGAAATAGCCACACAAAGCAATGGCCAAAAGGGAACAGGTTGAGCTGCAGTGAGACAGGTCGTATGAGGTAGCTACAGACTCAAGACAGTGGTGGAGATGAAACTGAAGACAACTGGGTACTAGCCAACAGCCGGCACATGTAGATACATGGGGACAATTCCAGGACTGGGACAACTTAGAAAGAGCCTAAGCCATCAGCAGGGCTTTTGTTGGTGGGTCAGAAGAAACAAGATATGTGAAGAATATAGAAGATCTACAGGATACCACTCAAAGGCTGCAACAGAGAGGAAGCAAGTTCTCCACCAACAGCAACCACACAAAATGGGAGACTGGTTCAAAAACCAGAATGTGTGAAGGACTATGAGGCGTAAGAGGCCATGTCCCTAATGTGGGCGACATACTAGAAACCCCTTGACCATTAAGTCTGCAAATTCTTGCAGAAAAGACAGCAAAAAGAATTAGAAGGAAAGGCAAATTAGAGGACTTGGGCCAAAAGAAATCTGATGAGGTTGAACAAGGACAAGTGCAGAGTCCTGCCCTTGGGACAGAAGAATCCCAAGCATTGTTACAGGCTCGGGACTGATTGGCTAAGCAGCAGTTCAGCAGAAAAGGACCTGGGGATTCCAGTAGATGAGAGGCTGGATATGAGTCAACAGGGTGCCCTTGTAGCCAAGAAGGCTAATGGCATATTAGGTTGCATTAGCAGGAGCATTTCCAGCAGATCTAGAAAAGTGATTATTATCCGGCACTGATGAGGCCACACCTGGAGTATTGCATCCAGTTCTCGGCTCCCCACTATAGAAAGGATATCGACACATTAGAGAAGGTCCAACAGAGGGCAATCAAAATGATTATGGTGCGGAAGCACATGACTTACAAAGAGAGGCTGAGGGATCTGAGCTTGTTTAGTCTGCAGAAGAGAAGAGTGAGGGGGGATTTGATAGCAGCCTTCAACTTCCTGAAGGGAGGTTCCAAAGAGGATGGAGAGAGGCTGTTCTCAGTGGTGGCAGATGGCAGAACAAGGAGCAATGGTCTCAAGTTGCAGTGGGGGAGGTCTAGGTTGGATATTAGGAAAAACGATTTCCCTAGGAGGGTGGGGAAGCACTGGGATGGGTTCCCTAGGGAGGGGGTGGAATCTCCATCCCTAGAGGTGTTTACATCCTGGCTCGACAAAGCCCTGGCTGGGATGATTGAGTTGGGGTTGGTCCTGCTTTGGGCAGGGGGTTGGACTCAATGACTCCTGAGGTCTCTTCCAACCATATGATTCCATACAGCAATCTTCATGGAACTTGGAGGGGGAGCACAGGTTGCAGGAGGGAAGAATTTGGAGGATGCACCAGGAATTCAGTCTGTTTGCACCTGGTGCAAATGCCAGTGGCAGCTGCAACATCTCTGCAAATAGTTGTCTTAATAAAGAGCCAGTGTTATTTTTTTTCACATGGAGTCCATTACATTATTACCCTGCATGCGGCACAGGAAAGAGTTAAGACACTAGAGCAGAGGCGATGTGGGTAGGGGGACTTGCGGGCTCACATGCCCTCCCAGATTTGCTCCTTGGCTTCCACTGAGCATGCTCAGTGATGCCACCAAAACCGATTGCCCTCACTTTGCCCTTCCACTATCGTCTCTGCACTAGAATCTCTATGGATAGTAATTCCATGCTCTCATTATGAGAATATTGCAGTAGGATGTATTATCGACCACCTGACCAGGATGGTGATAGTCACTTTTGAAATGCTAAGGAAGATTAGTGAGGCTATAAAAAAAAAATCAGTAATGGGGGACTTTATCTATTTCTATATTGACTGGGTACATATCACCTCAGGACAAGATGCAGAGCTAAAGTTTCTTGATTTCTTAAATCAGTGTTTCTTGGAGCAGCTGGTTCTGGAACCCACAACAGGAGAGGCAGTTCTTGATTCAGTCCTAAGTGGAGTGCAGGATCTTGTCCTATATAGCTGGACCGCTTGCCAAGAGTGACCATAATATAATTAAATTTAACATCCCTGTGTGTGGGAAAAACATCACAAAAACCCAACAATGTCGATTTTAATTTAAAAAAGGGGAACGACAAAAATGAGGAGGTCAGTTACACAGAAATTAAAAGGTACAGTGCTCAAAGTGAAACCCCTGCAAGCTACCTGGAAACATTTCAAAGATACCACAATAGAGGCTCAACTTACAAATTAAAAAAACACAGTAGGAGAACCAAAAAAGTACTGCTGTGGCTTAACAACCAAGTAAAAGAACAGTGACAAAGAGAAAGGCATTATTTAACAAGTGGAAGTTAAATCTTTGTAAGGAAAAAAGAAAAGAGCATAAACTCTGTCGAGTGAAATGTAAAATATAACTAGGAAGGCCTGAAAGGAATTTGAAGACTCGCTAGCCAAATACTCAAAAAGTAACAGCAATTTCTTAAGTACATCAGAAGCAAGAAGCCAGGGGCTACTGGATGATCAAGATGCTAAAGGAGCACTCAAGGATGATAAAGACATTGCAGAAAAATTAAGTGAATTCTTTGCATCGGTCTTCCTGGCTGAGGACATGAGAGAGATTCCCAAACCTGAGCCATTCTTTTTAGATGACAAATCTGAGGAACTATCCCAGATTGAAGAGTCATTAGAGGAGGTTTTGGAACAAATTGATAAACTACAAAGTAACACTAAAAACAACTTAAAAACAAACAAATGAGTAGTCCTGTGGCACCTTAGAGACTAACAAAAACATATGAATAGTAACATGACTTTTTGTGAGACTTTTAAACAGTAACAAGTCATCAAGACCAGATGGCATTTACCCAAGTTCTGAAACTGGGGAAGAGTCCACATGGTGTAAGTAAAGGGAAATCATGCCTCCCCAACCTACTAGAATTCTTTGTGGGGATCAACAAACACGTGGACAAGGGGGATCCAGTGAGTATAGTGTACTTATTAGTGGATAACTAGTTAAAAGTTAGGAAACAAAGGGTAGGAATAAATGGTCAGTTTTCAGAATGGAGAGTGGTAACTAGTGTTGTCCACTCAGGAGTCTGTACTGGGACAAACCCTATTCAACATATTCATAAATGATCTGGAGAAAGGGTAAACAGTGAGGTGGCAACATTTGAGGTGACACAAAACTGCTCAAGACAGTTAAGTGCCAACCAGACTGCAAAGAGCTTCTAAAGGATCTCACAAAACTAGGTGACTGGGCAACAAAACGCCAGATGAGATGTTGATAAATGCAAAGTCACACATACTGAAAAATATAATCCCAGCTATACATATACAATGATGGGGGCTAAATTAGCTGTTACCACCCAAGAGAGAGATCTTGGAGTCACTGTGGATAGCTCTCTGAAAACATCCACTCAATGTGCAGAGGCAGTCAAAAAGAAAACAGAAAGTTGGGAATCACTAAGAAAGGGGCAGATAAAAAGACAGAGGATATCTTATTGCCTCTATATAAATCCATGGTATGCTGACATCTTGAATTCTGCATGCAGATGTGGTCACCTCATCTGAAAGATGATATTTTGGCATTGGAAAAAGTTCAGAAAAGGGCAACAAAAATATGGAAAGGCTGCCATACAAGGAGAGATTAATAAGATTGGGACTCTTCCTCTTGGAAAAGAGACAACTAAGGGAGGATATGATAGAGGTGTACAAAATCATGACTGGTGTGGAGAACATGCATAAAGAAAAGTTATTTACTCCTTCCCAAAACACTAGAACTAGGGGTCACCAAATGAAATTAATAGGCAACAGGTTTAAAACAACAACAAAAACGGAAGTATTTCCTCACACAACACAGTCAAACTCCTTGCCAGAGGGTGTTGTGAAGGCCTGGACTTTAATAGGGTACAAAAAAGAGCTAGATATATTCATGGAGGACAGGTCCATCAATGGCTGTTAGCCAGGCTGGGCAGGGATGGTGTCTCTGGCCTCTGTTTGTCAGAAGCTGGAAATGGGCGACAGGGGAGGGATCACTTGATGATTTCCTGTTCTGTTCCCTCCCTCTGGGGCATCTGCCATTGGCCACTGTTGAAAGACAGGATATCGGGCGAGATGGACCTCCGATCTGACCCAGTCTGGCCCTTCTTATGTTTCACTTCACTGAGAATTCACCAGTGCTCTCCTATGTCACAGACTCCCTGTGTGACCAACAGCAACCCACTTCATCTCCTTGTGCCTCAGTTCCCCAGCTGTAAAATGGGGATAACAGCCCATCTATTTAGATTGTAGATTCTGTGAGGCAGCAATTGTCTCTTAACAAATGTATATATAGTGCCAAGTATAATCAGTCCCCAGGCTTGATTCGGGCCTCTAGGCCTACTATGATACAAACGATAAAAGTAGTACACTACAGATTAGGGTAGGGAGTATTAACCCCCCAAAACTTGTGTTGCCATTGCCATGGTGCGATACTTACTTAAGGAATAAATTCTACCACTCAGGTTGCTGGCACCAAAACCATGCTTAAACCCACAACTCTACAGTTTTGATAAAACGTGGAAAATTGAGTGTCCTAAATAAACGTGAGACAAGCTAGGTGACGTAATATCTTCTGCTGGCAGAACGTACAAGCTTTCGAGCTATACGGAGCTGTTCTTCAGGTCTGGGGAAGGAAGCAGAGTGTGTGAGCTAAATACAAGTTTGGACAACACTGCGCACTAAATAAACTTATCAACTTCTTTACTCTGAAGCTAACAGAATGGTGCCAAATAATCATTAGAAACATATTTGTTGCGGTTGTACAACTATGCACTAGAGCCCTAGGAAGGCTGTTTCATAATCGTAACAGCCTCCGCAAATGCGGTTTCAATTAGCACACAATACTTAATGTACCAAAACTATTGGATTCAATCTAAATTAAGGAGGCACTGGATGTTGAAAGGACATCAAAAGGTGTCAAATGTAGTCACGTTCGTTACAGGAGAGTGGCTTTGAAGTCATCTGATGTACATTCATCCGGATGCTCTATCCAGGTTCTCAAGGAGACCAGTGGAAGAATCTCCACTTGAGAGCAGTTTTTCTAAGTGCTGGCTTGGCTGTGCCTAATGGTATCATCTGCACACTTGAACCTTGGCAACACAAGAATATTTTGGGTATTGCTTTTGGGAGATGTCCCCTTCCCCCCGATTCTTTTGGAGCATTCCAAGGACAAGTACCAAGCTGGTCAAGTGACATGGTGAGCTTGCCAACCACATGGTGACGACCTTCCTGTCTTGCAGAGATCTCTGGACTGGGAGGAAACGGGAGCTGGATTGAAGAAGAGCTGGCTAGTAGAGAGAGCCCACAGCCTTGGATCATCACTTCACACTTTTTGGGGTTCATTGTGAGCTCATGTGAAGTGAGACTCATTAAACTCTGGGGACCTGGCAATTTCCACCACCGTGCCTTCAACAGAAAGTACTTGCTTATTGCGAGTCGAGATAGCGCACCACATCCTGGGTCATTGCTGGGCTCATTCCTGCCTCTGGACACTTGGGGAAAAAGGCTGTATGTCCCTTCCTAGCTAGCAAGATGTCTCCCTTCATTGGTCTCAACAAGGACTTGTCCTCAGAAATTCCTGTGTTTTCCCACCATCAGGCTGGACTATTGAAATCCACTCTGCCTAGGTGTAAATAAAAAAGGAAAGTGCCGCTAGTACATAATGCAGTAGCCTGTCTCCTGAGGTGATCGAACCAAACAGAGCATCTGAGAATGATTTTCTGCGGTTTGTACTGGTTTCCCACATTTTCTTCTGGAAACATTTCCTTGTTCTGGCAAAGCAATTAATGGGAAGAGCCGTCTCTAAAACTCAAGGCTCACCTCTCCCTTTCTGCAGCGAGGATCAGCTGGCATGCACTTAACAAAGGCCAGATATAAATTTGAGGGGGAAGCTCAAGAACAAGACGCCATCCCAAACAAGATCAGCGGGAGCCGTAACACTTTTCATCTTCAGGACGGCCCTTGCACCAAAGCATTCTGCAATGAACCAGGGACAAGGGAAAAACACATGGGACAGAAGCCAGAGAGCGAGTGAAAGTTTAGTGTAGGATGTGATTGTTCTGGGCACGGACGCTTTAGGAATGCTGACAGGCAAAGAAGAAAAAATATTGTGCAAGCTCATCCTTTTTGAGCTGGGGCAGTACGGAGCAGTAACACTGAATGGTCTTATTGACTTCCCATGTCCATTTAGGTTTGTAGGAGCAGATCCATAGAGAAGGAATAATTCACAGACTTGTACATATTAAGGTCACAAGGGACCACCTAGTCCAATAACGGGCAACCCGCAGAATACGGCCCATCAGGGTTTTATGTGTGGCCTGCAAGACATTTTGTTTTCTTACTGGTACCGCTAAAGTGATATTCACATGAAGTGAGGGGCGTGCTGATTGCACACAACGTTGACTGTGAGAGCCGTGCGCTCCCTCTGCATCCCATCAAAGTGCTGCTCCAGTTCAACCTCACAAATTCTAAGTACGTAAGCAAAACTACCCTATCTCAGGATATCGACTTGGTTAGGCCAATCTTGTAGCCCACTGAGATGCAGGAGGGCCACTCATGCCTGGGTGGCCCATCTCTGACCTGATGTCCAATAATTTTGGCTCAAAATAGACCATATTATTTAGAAAGAACTCTAGTCTTGATTTAAAGATACTAAATGTCCACCCCATCACTGGAAATCTATTCCAGGGGTTAATCACGCTCATTGTACAGAATTTGTATTTCGTGTCCTGAGTAGACTCTAAGGTGGTGGTGACTGGCTAAAGCTTTTACTGACAACGTGAATCCTTTAAACATAGATTATATTTGCAGAGCTGACATGTGTCCTTGGTGGATTGGGAGATATGGAACACAATCTGATCTTTGTCTTTTTGTACGATAAGTCCTTCTGGAAGGGACCTTCTTTTCCCATCTGTGTTTTCTGCACCAGGCATATTTTGGGTATTAACATAATATAAATAATAATAAAGGAAGTGGATTGAGAGAGTTCCTGATTTCTCCCTACACATTCTAAACAAAGCAAACAAAGATATTATAGTCTAGCAAATGCCAGTGCACCGGGCGCAAACTATGGTAGGTAACTCCTGAAGCAGGAGGAGCACGTCTGCGGAGCACAGTTCAAACCCTGATTCAAAACTCACTGAAGTCAATGAAAAGATTCAGTGGCCTTTGAATGAAGCGCTGACTCCAGAAAGGAGAAGAGCTACAAGAGACAGTTAAAAGCCAAGGGGAAAGAAAAGAGACCGATAAACAACATTCGCCCAAACCAAAACAGATGTTTCACCTCAGATCCACTTTCTGTTTCCATGAGAATGAAGACAAAGAACATCATGGCTGCTTGCCTGGTCTTTGATTCTGATGGTAGACACCCAGTCAATGTAGGGCCATGATCACATGACTGTCCCAAGCTTCCTGTGTCATAAATGAGTCATGGCAACAGCCCGCACATAAGTATATTGGATGGGAGAGTCCAGAGTGTTTGATTCAAACAGGCATGGACACTCACAACTCAAGTTCTCCATCTCCGTTCACCTCTGAGCCTCGGTTACTTCATACTCTGTCGTGGAAGTTCCCCATTTCGGCTCCAGCCCCACCCTCACCCCCCCCCCCAGCAATATTTGGGAAGGTTTGGAACACTGAGGTTTTGTTGGCTTGGGCCTGGGCTACTTAGCAGCTATCTAGCATTTCATATGCTGCAGAGACTTGTTTAGGGTTTGGCAGCTATAAATTCTCAGAGGATCCTGTGTCCTCTAAGCATGCACCAGCCAAGTGTTACAGGGGCTGAGTAGGATTTTGCCCTGCTGTGGCACGGGGCACAGGAATCGAGAGGTCTGTTTTTATGTGCTCAATGCCCCCCTTGGTAGCGCTCAGGCGTGGAGGAGACTATGGTAACAAAAAAAATAAGAACATAAGAACAGCCAGACTGGGTCAGACCAAAGGTCCATCTAGGCCAGGGTCCAGTCTTCCAACAGCAGACAATGTCAAGCGCCCCAGAGGGAATGAACAGAACAGGTAATCATCGAATGATCCACTCCCCTGCCGCCTACTTCGAGTTCTGGCAGACAGAGGCTAGGGACACTATCCCTGACCATCCTGGCTAATAGCCATTGATAGATCTATGCTCCATGAATATATCTAGTTGTTTTTTGGTCCCTGTTATAATCTTGGCCTTCACAATATCCTCTGGCAAGGAGTTCCACAGATCAACTGTGCATTGTGTGAAACAACACTTAAAATGTTGTTCGTTTTCAACTTGTTGCCTATTAATTTCATTTGGGTGACCCCTAGTTCTTGTGTTATAAGGAGTAAGTAACATTTCCTTGTTCACTTTCTCCACATCAGCCATGATTTTATGATCGATAATGACAATAACGAGGCACTTAAATGCAAAACAAAAAAGTACGACTACATGATGATCATGTGATAATAATGGAATTTTTTACTGTGTTCTTTATTTTTTTAAAAAGATATGATGTGTGTATAGCCCTGTAAACAGATGGAGGATGAATTCTGTACCTGAAATCATATGCAACCAAAACCTGCATCCAGCCTTTACTTGCCCTTTGACAGGGCTTTTTCCTTCAAAGAAATTGTAATAGACAATCAATACCCTGAACAAACCTTACGGAATGAAGCTGAACTAGACTGAATTAAGATAACTCTTATTGAATTAGGGTTAATACTTTGGGTCGGGGGGGGGCATTCCATTAAACTGTCATTGAGTATGTTATTCTGGCCTTGTATGTACCTTCTCGAGTAGGCAGGGGATGCATGCTAATTGACTCACTCCATGATCAACCCTTTGAAACCAGGTTTAAAACAAACAAAAGGAAGTGATTTTTCAGGCAGCGCACAACCTGTGGAACTCCTTGCCAGAGGATGCTGTGCAGGCCAGGAGTTTAATAGGGTTCAAATAAGAACTAGATAAATTCATGGAGGTTAGGGCCATGAATACCTATTAGCAAGGATAGGTAAGGATAGCCTCTGTTTGTCAGACCCTGGAAATGGATGACAGGAGAGGGATCACTTGATGATTCCCTGTTCTGTTCACTCCCTCTGGGGCATCTGGCAGTGGCCACTGTCAGCAGATAGGATACTGGTCTAGATGAACCTTTGGTATGACCCAATCTGGCCATTCTTATGTTCAACCCCCAGAGAGGTATTTCAGGGATTGACAAAGAAAGGGGTTTTGGACAAATAGTTTGGTTTTATACTAACTCACAGCCTTCTGCCTCATCCAATTATCCAATAGGAGCCTTGGTTAATGGAGGGCCCCAATCCTCAGGGTAGGTGGGAATGACTGGACCTACTTAGTCTCCATAAGACAGGGACCTTGTTCCAAGATGACTTTGTGTTCTTTATATGGTATCTATATGGCTCCCCACATCAGATTATTTGAGGGCACCAGGACAGAATGTTCCAGCAAAACAAGTCTGGTGGCAAGAAAGCTGGTGGAAACAATGAGTTTTACTAGAATTTTGTGGATTACTTTGAAGTCAAAAATGCAAGATTTTTGCTACAGAAACTTGAGTCATTGGACCTGCAGCACAAGCAATCAGAGACTAGACACGCACCATATGGGCTCTGTGTCCCATCAAATCTAACCCACGCAGCTGGAATGCCAGATCTCAAATACCCACAAAGAGCTGCTCAAAACACATCGACCGGCCAAGTACGGCTCAGTGAGATCACTGGGCACACTGAATACATTTAAGAAACAGTCCACTTGTAGGCAAACTGTAAATGGAAAAGAAGGCTAACTTCATCAACAATAAACAACGAGAAGTCCTGTGGCACCTTACAGACTAACAGATTTATTGGAGCAGAAGCTTTCATGGGCAAAGACCCACTTCGTCAGATGCATGTAGTGGAAATTCCAGAGGCAGGTATAAATATACAGGCATATGAAAAGAGTACCAATCAAGAGGAAGGCCAGAGATAATGAGGTCAGTTCAGTCAGGGAGGATGTGGCCCACTTCCAGCAGCTGATGTGGAGGTGTGAACACCAAGGCTACGTCTACACTGGCAGCTTCTTGTGCAAGAACAGCCGCTCTTGCGCAAAATCTTGCCTGCTGGCTACACTGCATGAGCGTTCTTCCGCAAGTAAATTTACAGTATAGTGTTATAAAACAGGGCTTCTTCCGGAAGAGTTATTCCTCTCCCCACCAGGAATAAGCACTCTTGCGCAAGAGCTCTTCCACAAAAGGGCAGTCTAGACAGGCAACATGAATTTCTTGCGCAAGAAGCCCCTATGGTTAAAATGGCCATCAGAGCTTTCTTGCTCAAGAGAGCGTCTACGCTGCCATGGATGCTCTTGCACAGAAGCACATCTCTTGCGCAAAAGGACATGGCAGTGTAGACGCTTTCTTGTGGAAGATTTTTTGCACAAGAACTCTGCCGCAAAAGAGTTCTTGCACAAGAAGCCGCCAGTGTAGACGTAGCCCAAAAGAGGAGAAACTGCTTTTGTAGTTGGCTAGCCATTCACAGTCTTTGTTTAATGCTAACTTGATAGTGTCAAATTTGCAAATGAGCAAAGCCCACTTCTTCAGATGGGATGAGCTTGGGTGGAGAAAAAAAGGGAGACCCTCAGAATAAGAAGGAAGAGGGAGGAAAAAAAAAGTACCTGTCAATTGTAGTCCTGGTGCTAACCAGGCTAATTGAGTGGGCTGGAAGTGTCCACACTTAGCTTTTGATGTCAATGAGGTGTTGAATGTAAGGAATACTGGTTGTATAATGGGCCATCCAATTAATGTCTTTGTTCAGGCCCAGGGAAACAGTGTCAAATTTTTGAAGGTCAATTCTGCACTCTCTCCCTGTGGTTGGCTTGTGAAATTCTTTTGTAGAAGGGCTACTTTTAAATCAATTAAGGAGTGCCCAGGCAGGTTAAAATGTTCCCCTACAGATTTCTGTGTGTTACCTTTTTCTAATGTATGGTTTGTATCGATTAATCCTTTGTCGTAGAGACTGACCAGTTTGGCCAATATACACGGCAGAGGGGCATGGCTGGCACTTGATGGCACAGATCCCATTCAAGGATGTGCAGGTGTATGAGCCCCTGATGTTATGGCTTACGGGGTTAGGTCCTGTGATGGTGTCGCTTGTACAGATGTGTGGGCAGAGTTGGCAGTGGGGTTTGTTGCAGGGGGAGGTTTTGGGGTGAGTGTGTCTGAGGTGTGATGTCTGGCTCCTGGAAAGAATTTGCTTCAGGTTGGGGGGTTATAGGTGAGGACTGGCCTGTCCCGTAAGGCCTGTGAGCGTGAGGGGTCATTTTCCAGGACAGACTGTAGATTGTGAAAGATGCGCTGGAAGGGTTTGAGCTGGGGGCTGTAGGTGATGGCTTTTTAAAGTTACAGACTAACACAGCTACCCCGCGGAGTTCTTTTTTTGGCCAGCTCTGCCATGTATCAGTCATTACGCAGAGCACAATCATATGACAAAAAAAATCACCCCGCACCATTAATGGACATCTATTTCAGCCCATCAAGTCTCAGATCATCAAAATATTTGTATATATTGACTTGGTTTTTGATCCTCTAAAATCCACAACCTCTAGGGGGGTTGTGGAATCTCCAACACTGGAGATGTTTAAGAGCAGGTTGGATAGACACCTGTCAGGGATGGTCTAGATGGTGCTTGGTCCTGCCATGAGGGCAGGGGACTGGACTGGATGACCTCTCGAGGTCCCTTCTAGTTCTAGTGTTCTATGATGCTATTAAAGTTGTCTTGAACTTTCACGTGCAAACCATTCCCTGAAGTCACTATCGGAATGAGATAACAGGCTGATATTTTAGCCTTGAACAATATTTCGTAACAGATGAGCAATAAACAAGCCCATTAAAGTAGAGCAGAGGTGGAAGGAGCGACTGTGCTCACACAGAGAGACAGGATCGTATTGCTTGAGAAATATCTTGCTGCTTCAAAACATCACGTGGAAAGCCCCGCAATTTTCAAAATATGAGCTCAGCCGAATGTGGCCAGGTAGAAGAGGCAAGACAAAAGCAGAAGGAAGCTGGGAATTGTGTGTGTGTGTGTGTGTGTGTGTGTGTGTGTGTGTGTGTGCTGCTCCTGACAGCTTGTATGCACAGTTCAGATCAGGTCATAAGAATTCAGCTGAGGTTATTCAGACAGTGGTGTTCATCTCTTCCACTGTAATGTCTGCCCACCCCCGCAGGCCTTTCAGATTCCACCCAAAGTTTTGCCCTCAGAATTACTGTCTCCCTTAAGTGAATTTCTTACATTCCCTTCTCCCCTCCTCCCAGCACCGTCCCCCCAAATCTGTGTTATGGCAATTTCAGAGTTTTATAACAGTGTGACGTCTGGAAGGGGTGGGCCATTTTCTATCCATTCCCCTCTCATCCACCTTTCCTTGCCCCCCCTCTGAAGATAAAAAAATGCTACAAACACACAGAGCATGAAACATGAGGAGGAAGAGGAGGTGAAGGGTGGGGCCACTAGCTATAGCATCAAGAAGAAGAGCAAGGTCCCGGGCCATGAATCTGTGCTTTTGGGAGTCCTCTGTACAGCAACAGAACAAGCATAACACAGACAGGCACAATGTAAGCATTTCCCAGCCTGATTTCATGCCTTCTCTGGAGAGACCTCCTCTAGCAAGAAGAAGAGCATTCTGAGACTGGCAAGGGCCTTCAATTGCCGCAGGGAAGGTTTAGGTTGGACATCAGGAAAAACTTCCTACCTGTCAGGGTGGTTAAACACTGGAATAAATTGCCTAGGGAGCTTGTGGAATCTCCATCGCTGGAGATATTTAAGAGCAGGTTAGACAGATCAACTAGGGATGATCTAGACCAGTGGTTCCCAAACTTTTTGGCATCACACCCTCCTTTTTGATTTTTGAAAACCGCTTACGCCCCCCCAAATAGCAGCAAAACTTGTTGAGCCAAAAAAACCCACTAAACAGGGCAGCAAAACTTGATGGGGGGGAGGCTGGGTTGCCTTGCGCCTCCGGAATTTCTTCACTCCCCCCAGTTTGGGAATCCGTGATCTAGACGGTGCTTGGTCCTGCTGTGAGAGCAGGGGGACTGGACTTGACGCCTTTCAAAGTCCCTTTCCATTCTAGTGTTCTGTGAGTCTATAAGGGGGCATGAGTGCAGATTTTGTGATGTGCAGGAGAGCTCACCCCTAGAGACCACAGACGCACCCATGTTTGCTCAGCAGTGCAGCTTTTAATTTGCTGGGACACCAAACATCCCTCCTCCACACGCCCTTCGCGGGTGGATGGCCTGAATAGGTTTAGCTGGCCCTTCTGTGTTGGAAGTTCTAGAGCAGGTCCACCCCGGAGAGGGGAGGGACACTGCTGGTGGGGGAAAGGGATCAGGAAGGGGGCACAGAACAATCCACTTGATCTTCCTACACCCTTGCTCGTCCCTGCGGGGCTGGGAGCCCCTCCGGATGAATACCAAAATCAACACTATGGCGGAACAGCCAGGGTGACTTGTGTGCCCAGGAATTCTTTTTCTAACGCCATCCCTCTGGGTTTTGTTTGCTCTTTTCTCAGTTTCCAACATGGCACTTCCCCTTCCCTTTAACAGCCCCCCTGCGGATTCCTCTGCTACAGTAAAAGAGCTCTACCCCTTTCCCTTGCCCGGTCAAGCAGAGCCCAGGACACAAGAGTGCCCATGAGCAGTTAATTAGGGAGCAAACAGGCTTATAAGGAGCCAGTGCTAACGAGCCACACGTTCTGCTTGATTGCTGAGCCTGGGGAGGCCGAGCCATGGAAGACAGACTGCTAGGGGCAACAGGTGGCCTTCGAGAACTGGGAATTTTGGGAAATCTGGCCCCTGCGGGTTAAAAGCCCAACTGTTGGTGCCTTGTGGGAGGCAGTTTGGTGGCCTTGTCTGCCAATCCTATTTCTGAAGCACTGTCTCTGTTAGAGGCTCTGGCTACGGAAAAGCCTAATTCCCCTTAGACCCATTGATTTCACACATAGCCCGGTGGGACCGGCGCTCCCTCTCCGATTTCCCCCGCGTGAGCCGGGCGAGTCGTGTCTTGTGCACCCCTGGTGATAACACGTGCACCTGTTCGGAGAAGCACGCTGAGGCAGGGTTACTCACACACACGGGGGGGAGGGCTCAGGCCAGGGGTGCGGGATGCAGGGCAAGGTGGGGCACTCAGGATGGGGGGCTGAGAGCTCGGGGAGGTGGCAGCTCCTGGCTGGGGGGAGGCTGGAGCTGGGCTAGCCATTCCTCCAGAGGTTGCTTGCAGGGGGTGGGCCCAGGTCGCCCCCCAAAGAAGCTGCTAGTAGAGGGGGAAGGGGAGCGGGGCTGGGTGCTGCCCGACCCCTGGCCAGCAGCTTTTTCTGGGAGGAAGGGTTGGGGTGGGCTGGGGTGGGGCAGGGCTGCGTTGCCCCAGCCGTCTGATCAGCAGCTCCTGGGCTTAGGGGGCCAGGGGCTGCTGGCTCCTACCTGGACAGGGCTCCCGTCTGCCTTAGCTGGAACCCGAGCCGGGGCAGCCTCACCGCGCCCCAGCTCCAGCCGGAGCAACCCAGGGCAGGGCAACCCTGCCGCCCGGGGCCGCAGGAAAGCGAGCGGCTGCGCGGCTCTGCAGACGAGGCACGTGCAGGACTAAAATTTGGTGTGCGCGGCCGCGCAGGCGTGCAGATTAGCGGGAACCCTGCGGGGGAGGGCTACTCTCTAGAAGGGAAAAAATAGCCGTGTCCTTTGGGTCTTTCCAGGTCTTCATTCCCTGGTTGAAAAGTAGAAGTGTGGTCTAGGGGTTAGGGCGGGTGGGAGCTAGGTCCTGGTGGTCTCTTCCTGCCTCACTCCCGCTGTGGCATCGGGCTCAGCCTTTCTATGCCTCTAGACAGTTATAATATCGATCTTACCCAGCCCATTCACAGGGCGGATGGGTAAACTGAGTCAAAGCGTGTGAACTGCATAGGTAACTGCACTTCATAATCCTTGGGAGTATTACAGGTAAAGCGGTCTCAGTCCTCCTTAATAGTTAAACCATCTGCTAGTGAGTAACAGGGTTTTTGGCAATCCTTGGTCCTATAACACAGACCAGGTGCAAGGGGATGGTCTCCACCAGTTGGCTAGGGGTAACATTTACAAAAGGGGGCCACCAGTTTTTTCCATGCATCTTAGTTTGAGTGTGTGTGCGTGCGCATATGTGCGCAGGTCTCAGAACCACCATGTTTTGCACAGTGCTCTTTGTAGCTAGTTCTTCTTATTGCATCCACCCCTCTGCCTTGGCATAGTATGAACATAATAGGGAAGGCTGAGAGACAAAAGGGCCCATTCTTTGCTAGTCAAGAGGAGTAGGAAAGATGAAAGGACAACCTGCCTTCAGAAATATATTCCTGGTTAGGCAGCAGGGAGAGAGAATTATAAAATACTGGAACTGGAGTAGGGAGAGGATCATAATTTCAAACTGATCAGGAGAAACTGGAGAAATGGGCTGATGTAAATAAGATGAAGTTTAATAAGGACAAGTGCAAAGTGCTCCACTTGGGAAGGAACAATCCATTTCACACACACAGAACGGGAAGAGACTGTCTAGGAAGGAGTCCTGCAGAAATGGATATAGGGGTCAGAATGGACCACAAGCTAAATCTGAGCCAACAGTGTGACACTGTGGGGGGCTGCCCTCCCCCCCAAAAAAGAAAAGTGCAAACACGATTCTGGGATGCATTAACAGGAGTGTTGTGAGCAAGACACGAGAAGTCATTCTTCCTCTCTACTCTGCGCTGATTAGGCCTCAACTGGAGTATTGTGTCCAGTTCTGGGAACCACATTTCAAGAAAGGTGGCAAAATTGGGGAAGGTCCAGAGAAGAGCAACATGAACGATGAAAGGTCTAGAGAACATGAGCTATGAGGGAAGACTAAAGGAATTGGGCTTGTTTAGTTTAGAAAAGAGCAGACTGAGAGGGGACATGATAGCAGCTTTCAAGTATCTTAAAGGGTGTTACAAGGAGGGGGGAGGAAGATTGTTCTCCTTGACCTCTGAGGACAGGACAAGAAGCAAAGGGCTTAAACTGCAGCAAGGGAGGTTGAGGTTGAACATTAGGAAAAACTTCCTGCCTGTCAGGGTGGTGAAACACTGGAATAAATTGCCTAGGGAGGTTGTGGAATCTCCATCCCTGGGGATATTGAGGAGCCGGTTGGACACACACCTATCAGGGATGGTCTGGATGGTGCTTGGTCCTGCCGTGAGGGCAGGGGACTGGACTCAATGGCCTCTCAAGGTCCCTTCCAGTTCTAGTGTTCTCTGATTTTATGAAAAGCATGGGGGTGGGGGCGGGAGGGAGAGAGAGAAAGAAAGGAGGGGTGGGGGGTGCAACCCTGAAACAAACATCAAAGAGGACACATTTCTTGGTCAAGTAGTTTTTGCTTCTCCATCAATGGCTATATGTTTGGAGTCAGATAAGAGCAAGACCTCCTTCTTGTTGTGAAACCATTCTTTCCCACTTGGCTGCCTCCTACGGAGGGTGTCCAAAGTATTGCTTCTTTAGGAACGCATTATTTAGGGTTATCAACCCATTTGGGAGAAAGGATCTTGTCTGCCATTTAATAATCCTCCTCTCTCCTTTGTTCCCTCTCCCTTCAGTAAATGGCTGTTTTGGAAACAAGCAGCAGATGAGAACGGAGGAGAGGGTGTTGGATCTCGGGCATAAAGGAGACAGAATCCAGTGTCCATATATTTCAGCGCTCTCAGCGGGGATGTAGAGTACTGGAGTCTGAAATTAAACAAACTCTCGTTGCTGTTCATGTTTATGGTCACCGTTATTATTGTTACAGTGTGCGCAGCTGAGCCATAAAGCAGAGACTGAACAGCAAGTGCTGCAGATGAAGGGAGAATTTTGAAACCTTCTGCAGATGAATTTGCGGGCAGGCTTTGAAAGGCCTAGCCCAGGGTCAAAACACCATGACCTGGAGAGTATAAGACAATTTGCTGAAGTTCATTGCCATTTCGAGCAGTGTTTCTCAACCTTTTTTATAAAGTACCCCTTTAAAAAAAACCCTGTAATTACCCCAAGTACCTACAGTTTTCTGACACACAATTTTTTTTCTACCATTGCAACACATTTGTTTAAACAACTTAATCGTAGCCGGGCAGGCGATGAAATTTTTGGATGTAAAAAGTACAAAAATAATAAAGCGCTGTAAAACTTAAAAACAAAAACTCAGTTTTCTCTAAATTTTAGTTGTTGATGTACCCCTCCCCAGATGTCTCGCGAGTACCCCAAAGGTACTTGTACCACTGGCTGAGAAACAGTGATTTAGAGCACTGAAGCGTTTCCAACTGGGGGTTGGGCCAAAAGATAAGAATTTCCCAAAAGTATCTTCCTGCTGGCCAAGCAAGAACAGTTCAGCGATAGGGAGAAGGGGGACCATGCAGAGATAGCACTTGGGTTCATGCTGGACATGTGTAAACCTCAAAGGTCCTGAATAAAGCACCCAAATGTAGGGATTAGCAGGAAACTTTTGGGAAAACTTGCTTTGTCACAGTTGTGTGGATCCAAAGTGTTAGCAGGATGAGCCTCTATAAGAATAGGCAAATACAATGAGTTCTCTTCTCCTGACCAGGGTAAAAGTTGAACCTCTCTAGTCTGGCACCCCCAAGACCTGAACGGCGTTGAATCAGAGAATTTGCCAAACCATGGGAGGCCAATATTTTCTAGCAGCATCATCAGCTCTTCCACTGCTTGCTGGAAGACAGTAAGGGGTAAATTAGAAGCTACATAACAGCACTGAGAGCCAGGACTCGTGGCTGTAAACAAACTTTATAGGGCCACGGGAAACTTTGCCACACCTATGATGCATGGACATCCGGTTCACTAACATCACGCCAGACCATGGATGTGGCCGTATCAGCAAGTGCCAGACTAGAGAGGTTCAACTTGTCCTGAAATGCTGAAAACAGAGACTGGACCAGCCATTGGATTTGACGCAAGGGATGCTGGAATGGGAAACTATTTTGGATATATTAATGTAGGGTGGGGTTCTCTGCCTTGGGGCTGTATACAGATGGTACAGGGTCACAGCCTCATTGTATTGCTAAACTTGAGGGGCAGGCCTTCTGGCTAGATTTTTGCTGATTGTGGGTAGGGGAAATCCCAGTATAAAATAGGTTTGTGACTCAAAACTATAGGTCCCTCCCATTAAGGCCAGAGGCAAAGATTAGTGGATAGAGCATAGCACTAGGAGACAGGATACCTGGAATCTATCCCATTGAGCTGCTGGACTACCTTAGGCAAGTTACTAAGCCTCTGTTTTTCACTTTACCCATTATCGATACCGACCTCTGTAAAGTGCTTTTGATTAAAAATCTAATGTGAGGCACTATCATGCAGTAGGCCCTAAGGCCATGTCTTCACTAAACGGAAAATCGATCCTGCTGCAATCCATATTCCGGAGTTTGATTTAGCAGGTCTAGTTCAGATTCACTAAATCAAACTCAGAGGGCATCCCCCCACCATTGGCGTTGGTACTCCTGCTTCTGCAGAGTAAGGGAAGCTGATGGGAACATTTGCTCATGTCGATCTCACACTGTGGGGATGGCAGGGAAACTCGAAACAAGGTATGTTGACTCCAGCTATGTAATTAACGTAGCTGGAGTTGTGTATCTTGATTCGACCTTCCCTTTTAGTGTAGATCTGGCCTAAGGCAGTACTCCAGAAAAAGATGACTGTCAGCATCACAGGCTAACCCCACTGATGGTGTGAAAACACTGTAGGTCGGCGGCACCTCAGTGATTTACACCAGCTAAGGATTGTACTCTTAACATTGAAAGATTTCAGAGACAACAGCATTCAGGGTTTTTTTTTTTTCAAGTTACAGAAATCCCACATCATCAGAGCGTGCCTTAATTTGGCAACGCCCTTCCTTGAAAGACAGAGGCCTGAAAGTTGCTGGATATTATTATATAGTTAACCCTCTTGGGGGGAAAGCCCGAGCAAGTTTGTCTGGTAAGTGTAAATGCAAGGGTCAGAAACAGTCAACCGGCCTGGGGCTGAAAATCTTTCCACTTTTCTATCAGGCCTTTAAAATGTCATTGGCAATGTGCTTTCTATTTTTAATTATAATAATAAAAACGTTGAAGAAGCCTCGGGAAAGGAATTTTATAAACATTAGCCTAAAATAAAATAAATGCATTCCTTTTCATCGGGACATTTTCCATTATAAATAGCCAGCTCTCCCCACCCCCAGCCACCGGCTCTGCGTGCCATCTGTTCTCTGATGTAACACTAGAAAGTTCACTCTCTAGGCTGCTTACTGAAAAGCCCAAGTTTTGCTTAGAAACAAACATGGATCTTTGCATCTCCCAGAATGCATTTCTCTAAAGAGAATGACTCCTTTTCAGAGCGCGACAAGGGGCGGGGGGAAGGGCAATAAAAGATATTGTCTCACCCCTTTATCTCTCTGATATCCTGGGATCAGCATGGCTAAGCACAGGTTTTTGTCTTTCTTCAATATGTAATATAGCCAGCAGTGATTTAGAGCACTGAGCTATGCTGGAATATCTAGGGAGGGAGTGGGCTGATTTACAAAAAGTTCTGGACCCTATCTCTTGGAGTCCATTAAGGTGTCCTGAGTTTGGCATCCAAAAATAGAGGGAGCCCCCCACATCTCAATACTCAACTTAGAAAATGGAGGCAAACTGGGACTCGTTAGAAAATGAGTATTTTTCCTTGCAGGGGAAGTTTCCACTTTTAGGTGACAAATCAAATTGCCGCTTTTTCAGCTAAAACCCCGAATTTCAGGGGTAAAGTGAAAACTTTTGGCTGAATGCAGAAAAATTCTCTTTGGACTTGCTGCTGTGGAGCCTCATGGGAGTTGTAGTTTGTATGCCTAATGTACCCACAGTCCAGGCTCCCTGGTAGGACTACATCTCCCATGATGCTCCCTGCTCTTCCCTCTTTCTGGACTGCCAGAGAGCCTCATGGGAGTCCATTACCCATGATGCAAGCCCAGTCTAAAGAGGAGAGTACATTCTCGTGAACTACCATTTTTATGAGGCAACAGGAGGGTATTTTCAACTTGGGCTTGGGGGTTTCATCATTTGTTTTGTTGATGAAAGGCTGAATTTTTTCACACAAAAATACTTTCCCTGAAAAAATGGATTTAATGAAAACCCCAACTTTCTGTCAAAAAGATAAGGTCAACATATCTAACAATTATAATGCCTCTCTTCCAAAGATCTCAAAGCGTTCCCAGGAGCTTTAAGGGGCTTGCTGCGGGTGGCACAACCATGGTGTTCTCCTTATTAAGGTGCAGAAAGCTTGCATTTACCACACAATGGCTGTGTCTACACTGGCACGATCTTGCGCAAAAGCAGCCGCTCTTGCATAAAAACTTGCTGCTTGTCTACACTGGCCACGTGTGTTCTTGCGCAAGTAAACTGACGTTCTAATGTGTGAAATCAGGGCTTCTTGCGCCAGAACTCTGACGCTCCTGCTCAGGAAGAAGCCCTTTTGCGCAACTGTTCTTGTGCAAGAGGCCAGTGTAGACAGGCAACATGAATTTCTTGCGCAAGAAAGCCCTATGGTTAAAATGGCCATCAGAGCTTTCTTGTGCAAGAGAGCGTCCACACTGGCATGGATGCTCTTGTGCAAAAGCACATGCCAGTGTAGACGCTCTCTTCTGGAAGAGTTTTTGCACAAGAAGCTGCCAGTGTAGACATAGCCACAGTGTTTATTGCAGCATCACAGGACAGCCCGGTTAATTGCAGCCCTGTATAACTAGGTGTAACACCAAGAGGCAGAACTGAACTGGGGACTTCTGAAACTTAGTGCCAAACTCATCTCTACCACTGGAGCTATTAAGCTAGTTGGTGCGCTGCTAAGGTTGTAGAGGAGACTCATTCTTTCTTTCTATAAGTAGCCTAAAAGTGCCACTAAGCAGAACTGTGAGCCATATTTAGAAGGTGTGTGGGTTACATGGGCTTGGGAGAACTTGGTATCAGATGAAATACAAAAATAAAAATAATCTATGTTTATTTTTAAGCTCCCTTCTCCCCCCCCCATTTATTTCTCAATTATGTTTTTCAAGATTGAGCAATATTACGGTGTTTAAGCATTTTTTAATCGATTTAAATATTCACAGATGTGGGAAGTCATGAAAAGGGTTCCTCTAATGCCAAGGGCCAGGCAGCAATCAGGTAACAACAGTAGAGGCTCCTGTTGGAGTCAAAACTTCATCACCAATAACACACAAAGTGTCAAGCTTACATGTCAAAATATACAAAGAAAATATGCCTAAATCGAACTCTAGTAAGTGCCCAGGCAGTGGTTTTCTTACTGTGTCTAGCTGTGCATTTTGATTATTCTCACTGGAAATACTTTTTTCATCAGTTTGTGTGAGTGTATGGTGAAATTGACTTTGACCAACATTTATTCACCCTTTCAAGCCTACCTGTAGCCCACAGTCCCGCCTCCCAAGATGAACAAGGACCTTGTTTTCTCTAGACCCATCTTTCTACAGCATCGGTGGGCAACCTTAGAATTATAGAACACTAGAACTAGAAGGGACCTCGAGAGGTCACCGAGTCCAGTCCCCTGACCTCATGGCAGGACCAAGCACCATCTAGAGCATCCTTGATCGATGTCTATCTTACCTGCTCTTAAATATCTCCAGTGATGGAGATTCCACAACCTCCCTGGGCAACTTATTCCAGTGTTTAACCACCCTGACAGGTAGGAAGTTTTTCCTAATGTCCAACCTCAACCTCCCTTGCTGCAGTTTAAGCCCATTGCTTCTTCTCCTTTCCTTAGAGGCAAAGGAGAACAATTTTTCTCTCTTCTCCTTGTGACACCCTTTTAGATACCTGAAAACTGCTCTCCTGGCCCTTCTCAGTCTGCTCTTTTCCAAACTAAACAAAACAATTCTTTCAGTCTTCCTTCATAGGTCATGTTCTCTAGACCTTTCATCATTCTTGTTGCTCTTCTCTGGACCCTCTCCAATTTCTACACATCTTTCTTGAAATGTGGTGCCCAGAACTGGACACAATCCTCCAACTGAGGCCTAATCAGTGCAGAGTAGAGTGGAAGAATGACTTCTCGTGTCTTGTTCACAGCACTCCTGTTAATGCATCCCAGAATCAGATTTGCTTTTTTTGCAACAGCATCACACTGCTGACTCATATTTAGCTTGTGGTCCACTATGACCCCTATATCACTTTCTTCAGCACTCCTTTCTAGACAGTCATTCCCATTCTGTATGTGTGAGACTGATTGTTCCTTCCTAAGTGGAGCACTTTGCATTTGTTCTTATTAAACTTCATCCTATTTACCTCAGACCATTTCTCCAATTTGTCCAGATCATTTTGAATTATGACCCTATCCTCCAAAGCAGTTGCAACCCCTCCCAGCTTCGTATCACCTGCAGACTTAATAAGCATACTCTCTATGCCAATATCTAAATTGTTGATGAAGATATTGAACAGAACCGGTCCCAAAACAGACCCCTGCAGAACCCCACTTGTTATGCCCTTCCAGCAGGATTATGAACCATTAATAATTACTCTCTGAGAACGGTTTTCCAGCCAGTTATGCACCCACCTTATAGTAGCCCCATCTAAATTGTATTTGCCTAGTTTATTGATAAGAATATCATGCGAGACCAAATCAAATGCCTTACTAAAGTCTAGGCATACCATGCCCACTGCTTCTCCTTTATCCATAAGATTCGTTATCCTATCAACCTGCAGCCCATCAGGGTTCTATATGTGGCCCATGAGATATTTTGTTGACTGTTGTCCATGAACAGAGTTGCCCAACTCTGCTGGGTTTTGTCCACATCGTTTTTTCTTTCTTTCCAGTATTACAAAAGTGACACGCACATAAAGCAAAGGCACATGAAGCGAGGTGCAGGCTGATTGCACACAACACTGCGAGATCTGTGCACTCACTCTGCATCCAATCAAAGTGCTGCTACGATTCCATCCTCAAATTCTAGTTGTGCAATCGCAATCAGTCAAACTACCCTACCCCAGGAGATCGTCTCGGTTATGACAATCTTATGGCCCGCTGCGATGAAGGAGGGCCTCTCATGCGGCTCACTCACTAGCCTCGGTTGCCCCTCAGTCTTCTACAGTAATCGTGGCTTCTCTACAGAGCAGTGCGCCAAAGGCAGAGTCCGCACTATTATTATTATTATTTGAATAACGAATTTATGCTCAGACTGGACCCCACTCTCCCAAGTCTCCATTCTGTTCAGCACCCACTAGACCACATTGCCCCTTCTTTTACCAACGGATATCAGATTGGACGTCGGAGCTACACACAAGGAGTGAATATCTCCTTGCCCAGCATATAGTCCCTTCCGGCTGTTGTTCCCACTACGGCCACGCACAACCTAAACTAACCGATTGCCCCCCTATTAAATCGCCTGACAACCATATTCCCAATAGGGAACATGCACACCAGTAATTAATGACCCGTTACGCGGCTGTATCCAGAACTCAAGGCCCTACGGAGAAAGGAGTGTACAATGCAGAGGAGAATACCACTTCATTTAGCCTTAAAATGGCAAACATTTCCTGCCCCAGAACACATATCTATAGCTATATATATCTCCAGCTATATATAGCGGCTGCCCTGGATTGGTGCAGAGAAGTGAGACATACAGAAACCCCAGGATATGTTTAATTTCCGTTCCCCCACCGCCACTAACACAGATGCTGCTGTCCAAATGTTTGCCAAGGGCTAATTTCAAATCCCACAATTGTACAAAAGTTAAGTTTGGGAGGGCTTGCTGCCGCGGATCTAGAAGGCCGGCATGGAGGATCTGCACAGCAGGGATAGGGCCTCTTTTTTTCAAATTGCGCTGCTTTGTTCTCCCTTTTCAAAATACGGTGGAAGGTGGGAGTTGGTGGTTTGTTTTCCTCCATTAACATAAATTGCGATTTATGGGACAGATGACTTTGAAAAGAGGCATTGTGTGTTTGGGAATGTCTGGTGCAGAGGGGGAAATGGACATGTTAGCTGTAAACGTTTGCACTCTGAATCTCTTTCTTTTTTTCCCAAGAAAAAAAATACATAAAAAAATTGGAACCGTCTTTTAATAGCTGTCCACAAAGATTCCTTTCTTACTGCTCTGTGTGTGTGTGTGTGTGTGTGTGTGTGTGTGTGTGTGTGTTTGTGTGTGAGTGTGTGTGTTTACTGTTGCTCTTGATTCCTTAGAGCCGCAAGGAGAGAGAACCAAATCGAAATTCTCTTATGATGCTACCCTAATCACTGAGACAGGTGCTTTGGGTGAGTGGAAATTTCATCCTAAAAGGCGTTGCAATGTGCATGCTGAGGAGGCCCTGGGAAAAAAAATCCTAGAATTTTTCTGCTTTGGTTTCACTAAATCAGCTGCTATTCTGAGCCAAATATTCAGAGATCATGTGACCATTGTAACCGTCTCGTCTGACTTCTTGGATATCCTAGACCACCTCCCTTCCTGGAGTTACTTCCTGTTTGAATGACAGCAGAAGTACAGCAGCCAGTAGAGGGTGCAGTTTAGACACTGGCATGGGACTTGGTTTCGGTTTCCTTACAGTGATGACTTTGTCCCTCTAGACTTCACTTTCCAATCCGGAAAATGAGGGTGATAGAACTCCCTTACCTGTCCGGGTGTTGTGAAGATAAATGCATGAGTAAGAGGAAGGCAGGCACAGAAGTGATGGGTGTCAGATAAGACCCAAGGTACACAGAAGTTTCCTAGTTGTTCTACAGGAGAACTGGGCTGTTTTGTCAAACATACAAGAGGGAGAATCCCTCCAGTGCTTTGCTGACTCCATTAATTCTGTCTCTCTCCCCCACCATAGCCAGCAGAAAGGCACCCATTCTGTTGTGCCCAAGGCCCTTCATAGAAAGGTAAACGCTTTCCACTGTGGACACATAGGGTACGTCTAGACTACAGGCTTTTGTCGACAGAGGCTTTGTCGACAGATACTGTCGACAAAGCTTCTGTCGACAAAGAGCATCTAGGCTGCATCCAGTTCTGTCGACAAAGCAAGCCGCTTTATCGACATGAGAGTGTAGACGCAAAGGACAGTGTGGATGCAATAGCGCCTTATGTCAACAGAACTCTGTCTACAAAAGGCGTTATTCCTCGCAGAATGAGGTTTACCGCCGTCGACAAAACTGCTGAGTTCTGTCAACGTTATGTCGACAGAACTCAGCGGCAGTGTAGACGCAAGTATAGTTTTGTTGACAAAAGGCCACCTTTGTTGACAAAATCCTGTAGTCTAGACACACCCATGGAGAATTAAAGCACGAGTCTTGCCTATTTTATCCCGTGTCTCACAGTATCTGGTGGTTTTTTTTCTTAAACTCTCAGCTCCTGGAGTCATGTAAGAAAGGTCAGCTTTTGCTATGACTAAAAAATGTGAGTAATAAGTTTCTAAGTAGTAATAACAAAAATGGTTAAAGGTCTAGAAAACATGACCTATGAGGGAAGGCTGAAAGAACTGGGTTTGTTTAGTTTAGAAAAGAGAAGACTGAGGGGGGACATGAGGGCAGCTTTCAAGTACCTAAAAAGGTGTTACAAAGAGGAGGGAAAAACATTGTTCTCCTTGGCCTCTGATGCTAGGATGAGAAGCAATGGGCTTAAATTGCAGCAAGGGAGGTTTAGATTGAACATTAGGAAAAACTTTCTACCTGTCAGGGTGGTGAAACACTGGAATAAATTGCCTAGGGAGGTTGTGGAATCTCCATCCCTGGAGATATTTAAGAGCAGGTTGGATAGACACCTGTCAGGGATAGTCTGGATGGTGCTTGGTCCTGCCGTGAGGGCAGGGGACTGGACTCGATGACCTCTCGAAGTCTCTTCCAGTTCTAGTGTTCTATGATTCAATGACTCCATGTATGTACAAATCCCTGATAGACTGAAGCTTCCACCACATGCATCTGATGGCGTGAGCTGCCGCCCATGAAAGCTTATCCCCGAATCAATAAATACTTACAGAAGCAGAAAAACTATAGGCAGAAGTGGAAGAGGAGTGCCTGGCATGGACCATAAATATCTGTGCCAGTTGCATTCCTTTCAACGGAGCCTAAAACTCTTTTGACCCTTTTCAACGGAAAAAGCCTAAAACGAGATGTGGCTGTCTTTTTGTTAGGGTAACGAGATTGAACCCAACCATGCAAGACATCCCTAGCAAAAAAACTGAGAGCAAAAATTGGGTAAGAGACAGTTCATCATCAGAGGGTCCATCATCACACCCAAGCAATGGTGGACTAGAGGAAGATGTAAAGGGTTATGTGGATGCTTGCAGCCCAGTGTTGGGTAAGTTTCTATGCCTCCTACAAGAAGCAACTCTGGCAGTAAAGGAAGTTCCAGCATGATAGTAACATTTGAGTAGAACAGCCCGATCTCCAAAGAGCAAGAAGAGGTTAGTTTGCTGTATGAAGACAATGGACTAATAATTAAAGCTGAATTGCATTGTCAACCCAACTACTTTCAGAGGAGTCATTCTCGACTTCATCCATGAGGAAAAATCTCGGGGGTTGCCGGGTTAGTCTGTAACTTTAAAAACAACGAGTCGTCCTGCGGCACCGTAGAGACTAACCAAAATATCTAGATTGTAGTATGAGCTTTCATGGGCACAACCCACTTCTTCGGAAGAGCTTGAAGGTTACTTGTTGTTCATCCATGATGGACATCAAGGACTAATCAAATGCTATGAGTGGGCAGCCAGCGAGTGACCGGGAATCAACAAGGACATGGAGAATAAATATCTGCACATGGCCATTGCAGAACTAACTGATCAACACAAAGCAAAGAGCCTCTCACAACAACTCTACCGAACAGACCATAGAAGAGGGGAGCAGAATTCCGTGTGACATTAAAGGGCATCATTATCTAGCTGCAGGAGATTAATTTTCTAAACCTGTTGAAATAACATCTTCGAAAGATTCAACGTGCCGCAGTGTTACTGGGAAATTCAATAGCCCATTTGCCCACTTTTGGTATTCCAGACCAGCTATTGATGGGAAATAGGCTCTGTTTCTCTGGAGGTGAGTGACAGGGGAGGGATCATGTGAGGATTCCCTGTTGTGATCCCTCCCTCTGGGGCATCTGGTATTGGCCACTGTGGACAGACAGGGCACTGGGCCAGATGGACCTTTGGTCTGACCCAGTCTGGCTGTTCTTATGTTCTTATTAAATGGACCATCGTTCACTGCAGCTGAATTTAAGTCCTGCCAAACAAAGTAGGATTTGGAATGCATCACCAGGAACTCGCAAGATCCTCAAGCAAGGGGCGAGACCAGGTGGACTGGACAGAGCCAAGAAAATAATGAACCATAGCTCAGAAGAGCATGAAATGGATCTTTCTGCTTCAATACCCTTAGCAGCTACCAGCTACAGCCAAGGCCACCTCCCCATGGGAAGGCAAGTCACTACTGTTCTGAACCAGGGAAAGAACGAAAACTTGTATAGCCCATATCACTGAGTGAGAGGACTGCCAGATCTGGCAACTGAGTTTGTATCAAACTGGAAGGAGAGAAAGGATGGAACACTCCAGCCGCTGTAGATAGAAGCCGTGTGGGGCCCAGATAGGATTTGATTGGGCCTGATGGCGGGGAGCTGAATAGAAACCATCCACCTCTTCTGATGGCTCCACAGAATGAGCCACTGAGACCTCTGCAAACAGCAGGTGCTGACCAAGGTGACGCAAATTCGCCTATGTCCAACAAACAGCGGTTGCAAACAAAAGACAGCTGGGCCACCAAGCTGTAACTTGTTCTGCCCAGACAGCTTTTTAAAAAGCATGACGTCAGGATGAGTGGGAGTTAGGCGCATGTACAGATTTAAAGGGAGTTTGGATTAACAAAAAGTTTAAAAATGCCTAAAATGGAGAAAAAGAAGCAATCAAAGGGGGAGATGTGATAAAAGCTGAAACTGCATCGTAATGTGTACTTGCTAGGAGGCACTGCATGAAGAGACGGCACCACATTTTTGCCATGCTCACAGATGGGCTACGTACTTTTTTGATAGCACAGAATCATAAAATCCTAGAACTAGAAGGGACCTCGAGAGGTCATCGAGTCCAGTCCCCTGCCCTCACGGCAGGACCAAGCATCATCTAGATCATCCCTGACAGGTGTTTGTCTAACCTGCTCTTAAATATCTCTAGGGATGGAGATTCCACAACCCCTCTCCCAGGCAACTTATCCCAGTGTTTAACCACCCTGATAGGTAGGAAGTTTTTTCTCATGTCCAACCTCAACCTCCTTTGCTGCAATCTATCTTTCTTCTGTCTCGGCATGGCTAGCCCAGCTGGCCTCGCAACAGCAGACAGCCGCTAGGCTAGGTCTACACTAGGAAATTATTATGAAATTACTAAATTCAACATAAGAACTCCCGATTTCAAAGTTCAGTGTCCTCACTATGAGGAAGCATCAGAATTAGTCCAAGGCAGGCTCCGTTAATGCCTTGGACTCAGTGCTCCAGGAAGCACTCTGGGAAGCTGCAGGAGGTCTCCTGGAGGCCAATTAGTTCACATGAGTGGCTTCAGAGCATCCACACAAAGGTTATTTTGGATTTACAAGCTCAGGATTAGCATTATTCCTGATGAAGAAGCTGGTGTACAAAGTTTGAATTCCATGCTCCATTATTCTGAAGTAACTGCCACCAGGCAGATTTGAACTTAGGACCTGGGGAGCTTAGTGTAGGAGCTTCTACATCTAGAGCTATAAAATCAGCTGGCTCTCAGCTTGGGCTGTAAAGCTCACTGGTTCTTTATCTCTTGCTGTGCGTGGTCTAAGTGCCACTACATGGGACAGTGAACCACACCCACTAGGTGTGTGGTTCACAGATGCACCACTCTCTGATTTGAACTGGGGTGGGGAGAGTTATTTCCGACTAAGGTCCTAGTGTAGACTAGGGCCTAGAGAGTCTGGCTGAACTTGGAACATTCTGGGAAGAAGAAAATAGCAGAGTCCTCCAAGATCCTGGTGTAGATGAGGGCCTAAAGAGTCTGCTTGAATTTGGAAAGTAGCAGGGTCCTCTAAGGGAAGCTGGGATGTTCAAGGACATCCCTGCTGAGCATTTTCACCTCCTTCACCCTGGGGAAGCAGCAGCCAGCAAAGCAGCACAAGAACCAGCCAAGTGGCGACTCTAACATTCGTCCGGTTGCACTCCGCTGGATGCATATAATGGCCGCTCCTTATCCATAAAACATGGCTACTGAGTGAGTCGGCCTACTTCCACGAATAAGGACTCAGGCACAAATTAGCACACTGGCCGAAGCTTCCCATCCAAATCAGTAGCTAATTGGGATTAGCCCCTGGAAGAACCTGCTTCCCAGGTTGTTTGGGTATAGAAGGATCAGCTTTTTCTAAGAAATGTCGGTGAAACATCGTTTTCACTGCACCCACGCAAATGGACTGAAAAAAATGATGCCATTCGTAATAATCTTCACTTACAGGTGGGCAAAGGAAGAAAAATGCCGCTTGAGAATTCAGAGATTGAGAATTCGGGACCCATGATGTCAACGGTTTGTTTGTGTCTACAGTCATTTAAATAGTTATTTTCTACCCCTTCCCCCAACATTAGCCATAACTGTGAAAATTTAAATGGACAAAAATAGGGGGAAATGCTTAAAACCCCACACTTTCGCATACCTCTAAAAGGCTGTGTCTAGACTGGCCAGTTTTTCCAGAAAATCAGCCGCTTTTCCGGAAAAACTTGCCAGCTGTCTACACTGGCCGCTTGAATTTCCACAGGAACACTGACGATCTCATGTATGATTGTCAATGTTCTTGCGCAAATATTATGCTGCTCCCGTTAGGGCAAAAGCCCTCTTGTGCAAATGCTTTTGCGCAAGAGGGACAGTGTAGACAACCCAGAATTGTTTTGCGCAAAAAAGCCCCGAGGGCTAAAATGGTGATCGGGGCTTTCTTGCGCAAAAGCGTGTCTAGATTGGCCAGGGACGCTTTTCCGCTTAAAGTGCTTTTGTGGAAAAGCATCCGTGCCAATCTAGACGCTCTTTTCTGCAAATGCTTTTAACGGAAAACTTTTCCGTTAAAAGCATTTGTGGAAAATCATGCCAGTCTAGATGCAGCCAAATTGTATATAGATAAACAATTAAAAACCCTTAAAATAAACCTGGATATTGCCAGTCAAAATTGTAGAAACAGAATGGTGGCCTTCTGGTGTTTTTCCCTCCCGCCGCCTCTGTCCCCAGCACCAATTTTGCATAATCAAATTACTTCCTGTACTGATTGTATATTCACAAAACTCCCATAAGCCCCCTGCCCCTCAGCAGAGAGAAACCCTCCGGTCTTAGATGTCAGCCTGCCCATAAACCTTTCTCCCAATCAGAGCTGCAGGGAGACTGGCTGGGCCCCTGGGCCAGAGGGACCCCAGAATGAGCAGGGCCTCACATGGGAGGGTGGGGCAGCTGTTAGCCTCCACTAGTCAGCCCTGCAGGGGTGCTCGAGGTATGCTGTATGGGACTCTGGCAGCGACTTAAAAGGCCCCAGGAAGTAGCAGTAGCCAGGAGTTCCAGGCCTTTTTAAATAGCCAAGCTTCAGGGCAGTGGCCCCCTTTCTCCCCCTGCCAGCCCTAACCCTCCTTTCCGGCTCTCATGCATTTCAAAGCTACTTAGCTCTCTCTGGGTTAACAGCCGTGTGGTGTCCCTCCTGCATTCCCTGATTTACAGCTGTTATTCTTGAGTCCAAATATTGCAAGGGAGGGAAGAGAACAAAAAGTGTGTCAGCAAAGCGCGCGAAGTGCGCAACGTGCTTTCTGCACCAGGGTGAGAGATCCCACATTTCAGAGCCGATGGTCTAAATATTTACCCAGCCGTTTGCCCCGCTCAGCACAAGGCAGGTGACTCAGCTGTAAACACCATTTGTGTGCGCAGGGCGAGTGATGAAATATATACAAAGCGCGACGTGCAAAGAGGCTGACCTCATCTGTGTTTGCACAAGCCAGAAAGAAACCGAGGCATGGAGCTTTGCACTGCAGGAGGGTTTGTAGCCAGGAGAGACACAAAGCCACTCAGAACTCTTACACGGAGCTATTCATGCAGGAATCCCAGTGGGAACACGGCACAGACATGGAGGTTTGTTAGGAGCCTGCCTTAATAATAAGGGACAGACCCTCACCTGGTATAAAGAGGGGTGTCTCTGCAATTGACAACAGCTAAAAATCTGGACCTTAGTAGAATCATTGAATCCTAGGACTGGAAGGGACCTTGAGAGGTCATCAAGTTCAGTCCCCTGCCCTCACAGCAGGACCAAGCACCATCTAGATCAAGTGGTTCCTAAACTTTTTGGCATCACAACCCCCTTTTTGATTTTTGAAAAACCCTCAACCCCCCCGCCCAAATAGCAGCAAAACTTGTTGAGCACAAAAAAAACCTCCAAAGGAACTGAGCAGGGGCAGAAAAACTTGATGGGGGGGGGGGAGGGAGGAGGCTGGGTCGCCTCGCGCCCCCCTGGAATTTCTTCACGTCCCCCCAGGGGGGCACGCCCCCCAGTTTGGGAACCCATGATCTAGATCATCTCTGACATGTGTCGATCCAACCTGCTCTTAAACATCTCCAGTGATGGAGATTCCACAACCTCCCTCGGCACAAAACAGCCCTGGCAGGGAGGAGGGAAGCTAGCACAGCACGAAAAAAGCTGGGTCAGTTTACTCCTCCCATGGAGAAATGTAACTACACGGAGCCCAGGCATCAGAGCAGACTGGAAGGTAAAAGTTCTGCCCTTGATGCTCAGAGAGGTGTGGTTAGTTCAGTTAATGATTCACATGGAGCTATTTGTTTTGCTCCTGTTCTAACTCACTCCAGTTCTTTCATTTTACAAACACTGATATTTGCTATTCCATTAATTTCAGAGGGGTGGGGGAAGGGAAGGAAGAGAGAATTCTGGCCAAAACTACACTGGTCACCAGTCTTAGAAGGTTTACCGTGTTAGTCTGTAACTTTACAAAAAACAACAAGTGGTCCTGTAGCACCTTAGAGACAAATAAATATACAGTATCACGAGTTTTCATGGGCAAAACCCACTTCCTCTGTGTCCGATTTGCAGACATAATGCTCTTTGCATAACACTAGCTTTGGCATTCCAAACTCATTCAGAGAGGGTCCAGAGAAGAGCAATAAAAGTGATAAAAGGTCTAGAAAACATGACCATATGAGGGAAGATTGAAAGAACTGGGCTTGTTTAGTTTAGAAAAGAGTAGACTGAGGCTACGTCTAGACTGCAGGCTTCTTTCGGAAGAAACTTTTCCGGAAGAGATCTTCTGAAAAAACTTCTTCCGAAAGAGAGCGTCCACACGGCGAAAGCGCATCGAAAAAGCGATCTGCTTTTTCGACAGATAGCGTCCACACTGAATGGGCAATCTCTCGCATGTAAGCTGTGATTACTATGGGCGGAGTGGCCACCAGGGCACCTGTGCTTTTTCCTTTTTCCTCTTCTTGAGAAAGAACTCCCTCTTCGCCATCCACACACCTTTTCCCAACAGAGCTCTTTCACAAAAAGGCTTTTTCCTCGTAGAACGAGGTTTACCAATGTCGGAAAAAAAAATCCTCTGTTCTTTAGGTTTTTTTCAAAAGAACATGATTGTAGTGTAGATGCGAGTGAAGTTTTGTTGGAAAAAATGCCATTTTTCAAAAAAACCCCTGTAGGGTAGACATGCCCTGAGAGGGGACAGGAGAGCAACTTTCAAGTACCTAAAAGGGTGTGACAAGGAAAAGGGGGAAAATTGGTCTCCTTGGCCTCTGAGGATAGGACAAGAAGCAATGGGCTTAAATTGCAGCAAGGGACGTTCAGGTTGGACATTAGGAAAAACTTCCAACGTGTCAGGGTGGTTAAACACTGGAATAAATTGCCTAGGAAGATTGTGGAATCTCCATCACTGGCGATATTTAAGAATAGTTGGACAAACATCTATCAGGGACAATCTCGGTGGTGCTTGGTCCTGCCGTGAGGGCAGGAGACTGGACTTGATGATCTCTCGAGGTCCCTTCCAGTTCTAGGATTCTATGATACGGAGAAAGGAAACGAATTATGACTAATCTGAACATTTGGAAGACTAGATATCATTGGAGTGAAGCGTCCTATACTGAGTACGCTCCTAAGTATTTATTCTGGGGTGTCTGTTATTCTGCAATAACTGGACTGTGCCCATTTAAAGGGTGCAGTGGTATCACTGACCCCACTGAACCAAGACATAGGGATAAATTAGTCAGCGATCAGGCCATGTCTGATTATATTTGACTGTCTCTCAAGCGCGTTTTTGTTCTTTCTAATCTCCCGTTGTGTGCCGCTGGTGGCAAAAAACCTTGTGTCATGACACACCTGGTGCTGGTGTTATCAGTGCTTCCCAGAATGCACAGGAAGGGAGATAAAGACAGAACAGAATTTTTTTCAGCAGTTGTTCCCACAAGCTGAGGAAAGAGCAGACACAGGATCCTGCCTGAGGACGGCATCCTTCCATTTGAGGGCAATTGCAATGGGGTTTTGGAGGAGCATTTTCCCAGCGTGTTTTGGGCCTTGCAGAAGTCTTGGCATGGGTCCTCCAGGTGCTGGTCTCTACTCTGCTTGTTCTCAAGTCCTAGCAGAGCTATGGAGGGGATGTCCCAAGAAGATGAGCTAAATCTATATACATATTTTAGAGATTTGTGTGTCTGTCGGCAAGTCCGTCTGCCTATGTGTCTGTCTGGGGGGCTGTTTGTTCAAGAGCTCCTCCTAAACAGAGCTAGGACCCCCAACTTTGGCAGGCAGCTTCCTCCTTTCCTAACTGAAAGCAATCTCAGGGTATGGTTGTGCCAGGGAAAGAGGTGGTGCCTGGAATTGGATTGTTTTCCATGACATGGAAAGGGAGGGGGCTGATCGGAGGGGTGTGATACTGCACAGTCACCACTGGGGGGCAGTGAGTGCAGGGGCCAGCTGTCCAGCAGATTGACCACTGGGGGGCAGACGCTGAGGATGGAGCTCACTGTTTTGCTGGCCACCGGCCCGAGTAAGCAAACTCCCTGGGCCAAACCCCACCCCCGGCCCATGGCCCAAGTGCTGAGTGAAGGGGGGGGGAAGCCCCACCAGCCGCACTGCTACCCCCCCGCCCCCGAGCATTACCAGGGCCAGACAGTACAGCCAGGGTCCCCCTTTGCAGGAGCCACAGCCCACCCCCTCCCAGCACGATTGGTCCACCCAGTGCGGTCCCTGCTCCTCCCCCCTGCCAGCCAAACCTGGGCACTGCCAGGTAAGGCTTCTAGGACTCCATAAGGGAGAGATTAAGGCGGCTCTCCTCCTGACCCTGCATGAGCTCAAAGGCCAGACTCATTGCGGGGACATTGTGGCTTAGTGGACAGACCATAACACAGGGATTTAGGAGACTGGAGCTGTATTCCTGGCTCTGCTACCAACCTGCTAGCAAGGCATTGCATCACTCTGTGCCTCAGTTTCCTTGTGTGCAATAGGCAGATGATGATGCTGGCCTCCTGTGGAAAGCATTCTGAGATCTACTGAGAAAAGGCAGTGGGTGGTATTACCGTGGACAAGGATCAGTGTAAATAAATAACCCCCTCTCTCCAGGGTGGGGAATAAGATACATTGTCTACCTGAGCATCCACTGGCCTCGAACCCCACAGCTCTTAGTGGCCACGGTTCACTGTTCCCAGCCAACGGGACCCGCGGGCCGGGCCACCGCTTCCTGCAGCTCCCGTTGGCCAGGAATGGCGAACCGCAGCCAGTGGGAGCTGCGAGCAGCCAAACAGGTAAACAAAGCCACTGGTGGCCCACCAGAAGCTAACACTTCTGGATCATGGGCTGCTTATTGTCCACCCCTCCTGTATCCGATCCAAGGCATGTTTGCACCCATCAGACCCTTTCTACACTTACTAATGCCCTGCCGATTCCTCCATCCCATGTGGAACCAACTGGGTTTTTTGTTGGCTTAGGAATGAATGAACCATGGAGACTGAATTCCCTCTGTCACCCCTAGAAGTGGCCTCGTCAAAGCTCCATTGGGATGAACCCCTGGAGTGGAGAACCTTAAGGCTGCCTTTAGCGTCCCAAGTGACTGTCCGAGACCTTTTGCTTGGGCACTAGGGTCACTTTAAGAAATACATCCCTCATGACGGAACTGGTTGGTACCAATTCGGTTTTCTTTTTAGTGCCAGGTGGAGGTAGCCAAGTTTTCCCGCGGGGGGAGGAATATCTGGGGAGTGGCAGCCTACCAAAGGATGACATGAAGTGGAGGCACGCTGAAAACAATGGGCATGAAAGGTGTCCCTGAGGAGCTGTGAATATTTCTGCTGAGCCCCTCCAGGAAAAGGCACAGAAATGCTGACATTTTTAATGCCTTCTCTTACTGTATGGCACTTCTTTCTCTCATTAGCTAGACGTGGGTTTAAACAGGTAGAACCTCTCTCGTCCGGCACACTCATGACCTGACTGGTTCTGAACCACAGGAAGTCAAGGTTGTCTTGCAGCATCACCAACACTTCAGCTTTCGACAGTGATTGAAAGGGATAAACTTTTTTTTTCATTGCTCAGTACTGTTCAGCATAACTACATGGCACCAGTTCTGTAAATGGAAAGCCAAGGCACTTGTGTTGACTTTTCAATGAAAAGAAGACTGTGAGAAGACTTAGGCCTGATCTACACTAGGGCTACGTCTACACTGGCAGCTTCTTGAGCAAGAACTCTTTTGCGGAAGAGTTCTTGTGCAATAACTCTGCCAGAAGAGAGCGTCTACACTGGCATGTGCTTTTGCGCAAGAGATGTGCTTTTGCCCATGAGCATCCATGCCAGTGTAAACGCTCTCTTGAGCAAGAAAGCTCTGATGGCCATTTTAACCACAGGGCTTTCTTGCGCAAGAAATTCATGTTACCTGTCTACACTGGCCTCTTGTGCAAGAACAGTTGTGCAAGAGGGCTTATTCCTGAGTGGGAGCATCATAGTTCTTGCACAAGAAGCCCTGATTTCATACATGAGAACATCAGTGTACTTGCGCAAGAAGACACGGCCAGTGTAGACAGGCAGCAAGTTTTTGCACAAGAGCGGCTGCTTTTGCGCAAGATCGCGCCAGTGTAGACACAGCCTAGGAGTTTAGGTCGAATTTAGTACCATATGGTCAATTTTCTAAACAGTGACTTTACACTACTAAGCCTATTCTGTTGATTTTAGGGGCTGCTGAAGTCAGTTTCAGTACTCGTACTTTTTACAAGAAGTAACACAGATGTTGACCTTGCATGATCCAATTCATGGCAGTCTAGACCCAGCATTGGAAATAGATGAGTATTAAAATTAAGAAGTGTGCCAAGATTGTAATGCTTGCATCAGTTAAGCAGTGTAATTCACTGCGTGGGAATGGGTATCCTTATGTCAGGACTAGAGAGTTTTTATTAGTACTGGAAGTGGGCAAACCCTATAGAATATTCAGCAAATGCAATTTTTAAAAATTGGGCTCAGAGAAGACATTTAGGGGTAAATTAGAGTGATATTAAAAGCACAGAACACTGAGAGCCAGGTCTGGTGGCTGTAAATAAATGTTATGGGTCTGCAGGAAACTTGGCCACGCCCATGGCAAGTGGACATCCAGCTAACTAAAGTCATGCCGGACCATGGAGGTTGCCGGACTAGAGAGTGCTGGACTAGCAAAGTTCCACCTGTACTGGCTTAAGGGAAGGAGACCCACTCACTGACTTCCCAGGCATGGAGGGGGTGTCCATGAGGTGTCTCAGACCTTCCACTTGGGTACCAGGGTCACCATGAGGCTGGCAGGGGCTAAGGCATATGGGCTCTGATCAAAACACCTCTTAACAGAGGGCCAAGTAGCTGGGAAAATGGCCTCCACCAGAGACAAGGACAAAGATGTAACATTTCCATGATGCTTTCCGCGAGTTATCTCTTGAGGCAAGCACTTTTGCAGTGGATGGGCAGAACCTCCACCCTCTGCTTGGAGATTTGCCTTTCTAATAGGAGAAGATGAAGGAAAGAGGGAGGAACCTGTGCCCCCTCTGAGGGGAGGTAACGTTTCATTGTCAGATGTGGCCGTGCCTCGGTTTCCCTCTTGCTGGGAGGGTAAACACTCCATCTACCTCCCCCAACTCACCACCCTTTCTGGGGTACTTTATCCAGCAGTTTGTCTCTGCCTGTAGGCCTAAAGGCAGTCTGGGGCCCTTTCATAAAAGATGTTCCACAGCTGGTCCTATTTTCTTCAGAATGCTCCCCATCCTGAGCCAAATCAAACTGTTATATCGAGCCCAGAATTCCTTGATGTCCTAGGGAGGGGGTGGAATCTCCATCCCTAGAGGTGTTTAAGTCCCAGCTTGACCAAGCCCTGGCTGGGATGATTGAGTTGGGGTTGGTCCTGCTTTGGGCAGGGGGCTGGACTCAATGACTCCTGAGGTCTCTTCCAGCCCTAGGAGTCTATGATTTTATGATGTCAAGGCTACAGGTCCCATGTTCCCTGTAGACTACGAGTCCCGGAATGCTCTGGTTCTGGGCTGAACATGGAACAGGGCCTGTAGATTGTTTTAAAGGGCCCACATGGGCTGACTCGGAAGTACTCATTGACTTCAGAAACGCCTAGTGGTCTTTACAGAGAGAGACTGGCAGACCAATATAAAAGCTATGTGTAAGAGCGCTAGATATTTTGGTGATGGGCACTTTGGAAATACATGTAACGACAAAAATAATCATACTGAGGGCTGGTTGGAGGTTGATCCCCTTTGCATGTGCCAACAAAGATACTAATTTAGTACTAAAGAAGACTTGTTTGCATGTCTAAGTCCAGACCCAAAGGAGAGATATGTAGCATTTGGGGCTAATCCTAACCCAGCACGGCCATTCTTATGTTCTCCCGTGTTGTCCAATCTCCCAGCTTCTAGTAGTAAGAATTTTAGGGGTATCAAAAGCTTGGGGTTGCATCCCTGATTGTCATCTTGGCTAATAGCCATTGATGGATTTATCCTCCAGGAACGTGTCTCATTCTTTTTTGAATCCAGTTACACTGTTGGCCTTCACAACATCTTCTGGCAGCAAATTCCACCGGCTCACTATTCCTTGTAGTGCCTCATGTTCAATGTTAGTTTTAATCCTGCTACCTACTCATTTCATCAGGGCTACAGCTACACTGCCATTTTTTTTGCAGAAGAGGATATGCAAATCGTGCTCTCATTTGCATATCGTCTTCCGATTCTTTTTGCAGAAGAGGTTTTGCCGATAAAAAGCCGTGTGTAGATGGGGCCATTTGTCGGGAAAAAAACCCCTTTTCGCAAGATTCCTCAAAAATCAAGGTTTACAGGGTCTTGTGAAAAAGGAGGTTTTTTCCAACATATGGCCCCGTCTACATGGGGCTTTTTATCGGCAAAACCGCTTCCGCAAAAAGAAGATATGGAAATGAGAGTGTGATTTGCATAGCCTCTTCTGCAAAAAAACGGCAGTGTAGCCGTAGCCTGGGTGACCTCTGGTTTTTGTATTATGTGAAGAGGTAAAAAAATACTGCCCTGTTGTTGTTCTTATATTTTCTAACCTCTTCTCCAGCCTGTGTGTGCCTTGTCTATTTAGTTTGTCCACGAAACAGGGCTGTTCTGGTTTTTTCCAATGATTAGCATCGGACGGCTGAATTTTCATTGATTTTTTTTTTTTTTGTGGTGAGCCTGTTGGCTGTTTTATAGCCATGCACAAAGAACAAGACGAACTTTACAAACTGATACAGACATATCAAAACACACCCACGGGTCACAGCTTGGAGCTTCTCCATCTCAACAGCGTTCCCTTGCAAAGGAGCCGAAAGGTCTGAACATGACAACGGGCCCTAGCCAGACAAGTGGGCACTGACCCAAACACTGACATTCTGTAACCCACACACCTGCTGGGTACGCTGCACTGTCCCAGGTTGTGGCCCTGAGACCACTTACAGAGAGAGGATGAGTTTGCTCTGCAGCCTTAGCTGAGAGCTAGGCGGTTTTTAGCTCACGCAGTAGAGCCTTATGCATTAAGCTCCCAAAGGTCCAAAATTCAATTCCACCTACTGGTATTACAATTGCCCAATGTCTAACATTGGATTATACCACACTCAGGGTGGATCTAGCTCAAAATAAGCTATGCAAATTGCATAGCTTATTTCACGATAGTCTATTTCAAAAGTTGGTGCTGTGTCTACTCATTTCAAAATAGTTCGTTATTCCAAGAAGTCCCTTAATCCTCGTGGAATGAGGTTTACTGGGATGTTGGAATAGCATGCCCATTATTTTGATTGCATTTAGAAATAATGGGCGTGCTGAAAAGACACGGAAAACACTATTTCAGGATACCGGATGTATCTTGAAATAGCGCCGCAGTCTAGAGGTACCCTCACGGTGTTAAAAACAAAGTGCCAGGGCATTTGTATTCTTTAAAATGGGGTCTGCAACCGATGGCTCTTGAACCAAATATGGCTCAGTACGGAACCCAATATGGCTCTTTTGTCATTCCCAAAACACAGGCAACTTTTTACATTAAAATGAAGAATTAATTCAAAATTTTAAAAACGCATCTTTACTGATGTTGCTTGAGTGCGCGCCTGAACCTGAATTTGTCCAGTTATGGTGTAAACGTCAAAGAAATGTGTGAAAAGATGCAGCAGCAGATGTCCCGTTAAATAAAGTCCGTGAGGACAAGGTTTCATGGATGCTGTTATTAATCAGCATGTCCATTATCAATCCTATTACATCGTCTATTTTCAGTTATGCCAATGGGTATTCTTATATGGCACTTTGTTGACCACTTGCTCTGACTTCTGATGTCCTTTGGCTCTGGGGTTTGAAAAGGTTACCGGCCCCTGCTTTAAAAAAATAGCTTATTTGAAAAATATTTTACATTTTATAAATGTAGGACAGGCAGGATATACAGGCTATAAACATTCCAGTGAAAGTGAACATTGCTGGCATTCCCTTAGCTTAAATTATTCCTCTTTGAAGGGCTGACTAATTTTTGCCGTTTTTAGTTTCCAGAGGCAATGGTTTGTTGAGTGTTTTACTCTTCCCTGGCTTTTTCTAGCCATTTTTCTAGCAGGGTTACCCCCACTTCACCCCTCCTCTTATGTTTATTTGACAGGCCAGTGTCTTGTGCTCCTTGAAGTAAGTCTCTTCAGAAGCCCACGTGAAAGTTTTGTTAGATACTGTGACGGGTGGACCAGCCCCGCACTGGGCAAGCTGGGCTTAAACAGGCTCCCCTGGCGGAAGAAGCCCCGCCCCCGCAGCCCCACTGGGCATGCTCAGACCGCAGCCCAGGTATAAAAGCCTGTAGAGAGGCTCAGTCAGGGCTGGCTGCTGAGGAGGCAGGAGGCCCTGCCCGAGCTTTTGCAGGCGAGCCACCAGAAGGACCAGGGCTGGGAATCAGCCAGCGGGACACCAGCGCTACAGAAGGGCGGGAGGAAGGACCCTGGAGGGAATTCAGCGGAGTACGGTAGGAAGTAGCCTGGGGTGGGAGACTGTCACGCGAGAAGCTCAGCGTGTTGTGGTGGGATTTCCCGCAGAGCGAGCAGTGGCCCACACCTCTGGTATCAGGGCCCTGGGCTGGGACCCGCTGGTGTAGGGAGGGCACGTGTCCCCCTAAACCCCTTTGCCTTAGTGTGCTAACCAGTAGGGTCCGCACCTGCTTTATACTGACTCTGGCTACTAGGCTGTACTGTCCCACAGAGGGGTTTATTAGTGACTCTGGCTACTAGGCCACATTGCCCCAGCAAGAGGGGTGTTTGTTACTGACTCCGGCAACTTGGGTCTGTGGGCGGAGGCGCACCAGGTGTCTCCTGGCTCTGCCGCTTCCACCCAAAGCCCTGCCCCTTCCGGGGGGGCCAGCAACCACTTCAGAAATTTGTGATGTGGCCCCCCTTCAAAAATTATTGCCCCCCTCCTGCTGTGGCATCACAAGTGGGTCAAAAGTCCAGTTCACAAGCCACAGTCTTTGCCCCCACACCGCCCAGGGACAAGACGCAGGGCCAAAGACGGAGCTGACACACTACTACAGGGTGAGCCTCTGCGGTCTGGGACTCTCTGGTGCGCCAAGGTCCGTGGTCCTGCAGGGCCACGGATGTGGTGGGACTAGAGAGCCCCAGTGGCCAAGGTTGCCGGCAGCTCAGAGCGGAACCAGCTGGCAGGGCCAGCAGGGCACCAGAGCTGGCAGCCAGTGGGGCAAGGAAGCTGACAGTGGGGGGAGGCGGAGTTTACAGCGCATCAGAGCCCACAGCCGGTGGGGCCACTGGGAGCTCTGCTAGGATGTCAGGGCTGCCACGAGGCCAGCAGGGCTGCTGCAGCATGTGAGAAAGGAGCACAGGTAACTGGGGACAGGAGCTCAGTGAGGAGGCTGGTGCCGTGCCCCCCCCCCCCCCCGCATGAACTCCTCTGGTCTGGCAAACTTCCTTGTCTGGGACCAGTGAGGTCCTGAGGATGCTAGACCAGGGAGGTCCAACCTGTCCCAGAACTGGCCTTAACAAAGATGCTAATTACCTTAACCATTACAAAGATAGCTTCCCCACTTATCACCCCTGATTAGTCATTCATTGACTCATAAATAGCTATTCCCTCCTTCCTTCTCCCTCACTCCACCTTCTGTACTAAATCTGATTTGTCAGTTTAATAATGGGTTCACTTTTTTCATTGTATTCCTTTGGTATCTATGGTCATGCCAATTCTCTTCCAGAATATGATCTGAGGAAGTGAGTCTGGCCCACGAAAGCTCATCACCTATTAAACCATCTTGTTAGTCTTTAAAATGCTACATAGGCTGATCTTGCTAAAACAAAAGGAAAAACTAACACGGCTACCTCTCTAGTACTATCTTCTCTACTAGGTCACCCTTCCAGATGGAAGTCCAGCTCTCGATAGTACTTTTCGAGAAGAGCCGGGATAATCTAACACCCTGTTTTATGCTCCATTCTAACCCAAGGCAGTGTACATGTGACTACTGTATGCCCAGTGGCTACCCTCTTTACCAACACTGTTATCATAGCTTCAATCATGGAGACTTGAAAAGTTCTTCTGTGTTACAGGGTACATACCATTGCAATGCATGGCATCCCTGAGTTCAAAAAGACCCCTTTCCCTTCCTTTGGGGGATGGCTCGAAGGATGTAAATTACTGCTACCACAAGAATAGCACCACCTACAAACACAAAAACTCTTCTCTTCTGCTTGAGCAGCGCGAGACCTGCTAGCCATCTTGTAAAAATACCTCGGAGATTTCTTGCTCACTTGTTTATGGATTCCTGTGCAGATGAAACCGACCTCGGTGACTTGAGGCCGGGGAGGGAAATGTCTATGTAGAAACCTGAGCTGGAGGGAGACTTTTGGAGATGCAGAGAGTTAAAATTCCTTTCTTTGGTTAAACTGCAAAGCCAATTAAGGGAAATAAGGGACCCTGAGAGAGAGAGAACTAAGGGAAGACTCTGAGAGCCAAAAGGGAAGAGCGGTGCCAGCGGAAAAGAAGCTACCCAAAGAGGCGTTTACAGGCCACAGGGTTACAGCTGCAGACTTCCTGACAGCAATATTACATGATGTGCTTCTCAGCTATGTAGGAGTTCATCCGTTCTGGTTTTCGTGGGTCACTCAAGGATAATGTCCCAAGATGTCTGACTCAATTTCCGAAAAAAAAAAAAAGCTTCACTGTTTTCTCCCTATCGCAAATTCCAAGATTCATAGGGCTGCATGTCACAGAGAAACCAGCCCCTCTTGCCCACTTACCAAACCAGAAGCTTTGACCCCAAGGGTTTCCTTTCTAGCAGCTCCCTGAGGTTATGTGCCTAATGAAGCTAACGAGGGATGCACACAGGAGATGCTCAAAGCTTGGGAACATCTTGCCACTTCTTGGCTGCTGTTTATATGAAATCCACCGGAGAAAGGGAAAATACCCACATGATGGGGCAGCATAATTGTTTTATTGCCATACTACTGGGACAACCACATTACTTCTGCGCAACAAAGCCCCAAGTGAGCTTGAGCAAGGTCTTTCCAAAGACGTGGAAATAAAAATGTTACTGCCCCCATCATCCCCAAAGTCGGGTTAAGCCACATCTTTGTTGTAACATGTTGGAGGATTCTGTGGCTTCTCTTTCCTTCCATCCTCTTCTTTGATGTTGAACATGGAGACAGTGGTGTCACCCAGGGTGGTTGGAAGGGAGGAACATCCACAAACATGGATCAAGGGAATGTTGTTGTCATTTGGCCAACACCCCTCATCGGTTTGTCTGCGTGAATCTAAGCTGCTGAGCACCAGAAGCTCTACAGTGCATTCTGCAGAAGGAGAGGAGACCTATGAATGATTGAGACACCCGCCAAAAATTTGTAGACCCACAGGCACTGCTATGATCTCCTGGTGACTCTCTCGGTCAGAGACTTATTTGCCTCCACTGACTCTGCCGTCAGGGCTGGCCCGAGCCATTTTGGCGCCCCGGGCCCCAGGCGCGCGATGCCGTCCCCGGGGCGCATGGGCAAACGCACGGCGCATGTGCTGCCCAATCGGCCCAGCCACCGCCGATGGTGCGCAGACCGGGGCCGCCCGGGGTGGGCTGCGTTTGGCCGTGCAGGACCCTGCGGCTGTGGGGGGAAGGGCGCTGCTGGTCGCTACTGCGGGGGTTAACACGGCCCCTGCCCCAGGCAGCCGCTGCAGCCCACCGGGAGCCGGGTGCGTCCCCATAGGTTGGCGCCCTGGGCAACTGCCTGGCTAGCCCACCCCTTAGTCCGGCCCTGTCTGCCATACACAATATGTTAGGAATTCTCAAAATTAACCATGTTGGGCTGTTCAACAGCTAGGCCAGAATGCCCTGTATCATCCCAAGAAGCCAGAAGTCTCCTCCTACCAGCGGTCCAATGCACCCAGTTCTGGACTCAGAGAGTTTTGATATACAGGGAACTTAAATGTGTTCTTAGTACCAGCCTGGGCATCGGCCGTCCAGATTGTCTGATGCATAATTCTGGGGGTGGGAGGAGTCTACTTTTGAAGGTAAAAGAAGGAGACATTTCTGCGGAAGGGCTGATGGTGTTTGGTTTTTAATGGCACCCGTTTGAAGCTGCTCTGGGATGTGGTATGTTGAAATGCATCCCTAAGGAGATTGATGAGAGGGCAGACTGCAGGTGAAGTAGCCAAAGGAGTGTGATTAGCATAATTTAGCATGTGGTTTTGAAGTTTATCCTCTTGGTGTCACCCTGCTGTGCCTCATATCACTACCAGAGTATAGTTCCAATAGTACAGTATGATTCGAGAACATTTAGAATCATAGAGCACTAGAACTGGCAGGGACCTCGAGAGGTCATCGAGTCCAGTCCCCGGCCCTCATGGCAGGACCAAGCACCGTCTAGACCATCCCTGACAGGTGTCTGTCCAACCTGCTCTTAAATATCTCCAGTGATGGAGATTCCATGAAGAGTGGAGTATGTTTTGAATCACCACGTTAGTACCTAAATACAACCTGCTTAAAAGCCATTTATGCCCAATCACCCATCGAGCAGCCAAGTTAAAGTTGTTCCAATCGCACAGTGCTGGCAAGGTTGGGCTCTACATTTCATGGTGCCATAACTCTGCCTCGGACAATGTCGCTTCCTCCATTGACCAACTGTATCCCAGAGCTTTAGGCACATTTAGGTGGGTTAAGAAATAAACACTGGAATGGCACAGAAACTAAAGAAGATTGACCCTGGGGACTGTGATCTCTGGTCACGCTCTGAGGACCAAGTGAGTGTTTGTGAAATGAAATCGATAGGCAGTGGGTTTAAGAAAAAACAAAGTAAGTACTTCTCACAATGCTGAGGCAACCTGTGGAACTCCTCGCCAAAGGATGTTGTGAAGGCCAAGATTATAACAGAGTTCAAAAAAGAGCTAGATAAATTCCTGAAAGTTAGGTCCATCAGTGGCTACTAGCCAGGATGGAGAGGGTCAGTGTCCCTAGCCTGTTTGTCAGGAGCTTGGAACAGGCGACAGGCGAGGAATCATGTGAGGATTCCCTGTTCCGTTCACTTCCTCTGGGGCACTTGGCATTGGCCACTGTTGGAAGACAGGATACTGGGCTAGATGAACCTTTGGTCTGACCCGGTATGGCCGTTCTTATGTCTCCTAAGACAATACTTCAGATTCACCAGTGCTTGCCTTTGTAACAAGATTTTGGGATGTTTTTTTTTCAGTGGCTTTATTCCAAATTTGTGTGGCCCCCCCCCCACCTCTCTCTTGTATTTATTGCTAGGTCCCCATAATATTTTACTCTGCTGTAGAGAAATACAGTGTTTTTGCTGAGGACATTCAAAGTTAAATCTGGCTGGTGGCAAGAGTGAAAAAGAGTTAAGCAGTAAGGCCGTGTTTACAAAAGAGAAGGATCAGCTGCCACACTTGGAGTTTGTTTAAAAATACTTTTTTTAAATGCTCCACTTTATGTTTGAGTTTATTGCTCTTGTTAAATAAATAACCAGTACAGGTTGAACCTCTCTAATCCAGAACTCTCTCGTCCAGAAACATCCGTCATCCAGAATGATTTTAGTTACATGGATGTCCACTTTTCATGGCCGTGGCCAAGTTTCCTGTAGTCTCATAAAGTTTGTTTATAGCCACCAGTCCTCTGAGGGTATGTCTAGACTGCGGGGTTTTTTCGGGATACGGGAGGTATCCTCCCTACTGCATCTAGGGAACACATTTGCTCTGCCGCTTTTTTTTGAGGAAGAGCAGACGTGCTCTTTTGGGGAGCCCTGTATACCCTGTTCTACAGGGCTCCCCAAAAGAGGAGCCTTTTCTGCCATTTGGCCCCATCTAGATGGGGCCAAGTGGTGGAAAAACCTCTTCTGGAAAAGCAATCGGAAAAAGCTATACGAATTGCAGAGTGCAATTTGCGTAGCTTTTTCTGATAAAAGGCTATAGACTAGATATAGCCTCAGTGTTCTGTGCCGTTATTTAGCTCTGATTTACCCCGATCATCTTCAGAGCCCAGTAAGTAGTGGAAGTGTTGGTAATGCTGCTAGACAGTATTGACCTCCCATGGTCCAGAAAATTCTCTCATTCGGAACCGGTCAGGTCCCCAGGGTTCTGGACCAGAGAGGTTCAACTTGTAGTATCTCCATTGATCACCGTGTGTGTGTGTGTGTGTGTGTTAGGGAAAGAGGGACTTTTGGCTCCCATTCCAGTGGAAGTCAGTGAATTTCTAGGACTATGTTACAAAGCACGTGAGGGGAGGAATGCTATGTGCCACCTAACACCAGCTTCACGACCCAGTTCTGGGCAACCCTCAACGGAGACTGCCAAGATGCAAGCTCAGGGTTCGGAGCGGATGCATAAGGAAGTTGTCCATGTGACCCAAATGGATGGAAGCCAAATGTCCAGTGGGACTGGACAACTGGAACAGACTTAGGATCAGAAGTGCAATACTCCGGGGATGGGAAATAATTTTCGCCCCTTCAATCCCAGGATGGTTGAGGGGGGTGAGAAGCTGTTGGCCATGCAATGAGGCAGAGGGGGAGTAAAAGTCTCACTCTGTGGACTCCCACTGGCTGTTGACTGACTCGTGAGTGAAAGCAGGCGATGCTGGTGAGGGGTATGAAGGAGCTGGGGCGGGGCAGGGCAGGATTGTCAGCATTCCACCCACCTCACAAAGTTCCCCTGGAGGCGGGGGACCAGAGAACTGGCCAGATTTTCCCTCACAGCTGCTCCCCTGCCCCGGGTTTTCACACTCCTGTATTCTGGCTGGTCGCCGGAGCGACACGTAAGGGGCTGCAGCTGCTTGGTGGCCCACTTTGGCCTATGTTTCACCGCCCCAGAGCAGAAGAGGGAGGTGATTCCAGCGAGGGAGAAAGAGAGTTCATGGCAGGACTAAGCTCTGGGGAGAACTCGCTGCCAGTCGGGATGGAAATACGGAAAGGCAAAGCCATACGGAGAAGGAGGAGAGCAATCCCCAGTGGACGCCATCAGTGCTGGGAGCTCCGGGGAAGAGGGGAAAGGCTGGTGTGGACTAGAATAGGCATCTTGAATGGGTGAGCAAGGGGAGGCCAGGACAAAGAGGCATTGAGTGTAAAACTCAAAGTGGATGGTTCACCTATGGATATTTTTTCTTAGACTTGTCTCCATGTGTCATTTCTGTGCAGGAAGCTGTAGGATAACGCGCTGGCTCGCTGTGGCGTAGTGGGGGGGCTGTCTGCTCTGTAACCCGGTGCCCCTCTGTGCTGGGATGGGAGATTCTCACTGACTCTCCCAAATGTGTATTAACCCAGACACCCAGGCTCAGCCTCCCAGGGAGAGAGACAAAGGGAGGAAGGTGGAGACCAGCACCTGGCTGGGGGGCAGGGTTTGGGAGGGAGGCAGTGGCTGTCGGGGAAGCATGGAAAGAAGAGGCTAAGTGGGGGGGCCTAGGGGCGATGGACCCCTAACCCTAGGGCTGAGGCATCCTGGCCCAGGCCCTGGTAGCCACATCACATATATGCTGTGCTGTATCCTGAAGGAACAATAAACCCCTCTCTATTCTATGACTGGCGGAGTCTTTTCTTGCTGCTACGGGGCTGCAGGATTTGGGGGAACCCCGACTGCGCTGTCACAGTGGTGTCAGGAGTGGGATGCACTGCACCCCGTGGATGGAGCGTCCAGCAGCGAGTGTCAAGGCGCAGTAGAAGCAAGGGCCTTAGAGCCAGGCGTGCTGGAGACAGAGCGAAGTGGTTCCTGGGAATTGTGGGGCGCTACAGCACTAGACTGGTGAGTCTACACCGTGGGGACCAGCGGGGAAATGGCCTACGCCCGACTCCTGAGGGCAGACCTTGTGAGGCTGTGCAGAGAAAGGGGCCTGCCTGTGGGGAAAGCAACCAAGGCCCAGTTGATTGCCCGGCTGGAAGAGATTGACCAGTCCAGGGGCCTGGATCCTGTCCCAGGGGGGAGCAGACAGCACCCCCACTACGCCACACTCACCATGCTCTCATGTCCCATAGGCCATGTCTACACTAGGAAACTGTTTTGTAATGACTAAATTCGATTTAATCACTCCTGATTTAACAAAATCAAAATGGCATGTCCTCACTACGGGAAAGCCTCCAAATGAGTCTGAGGCAGGCTCCATTAATGTCGACGTGCTACCTCAGGAAGCACTGGGGCTTAATTAGTTCAAATGACTCCGGGGAGTAGTTATTTTAAAATAGCAGCACTGGAGCGTCCACACCACCACTATTTTGAAATAATTATTTCTGAAGCAGCGTTACTCCTGACAAAAAGCAGGAGTGCAGATTTCGAATTAAGTGGCCTGTGATTTCAAAAATAATGGGCTTGGTAGTGTGGACACTTGGTAGTGTGATGAGGTAACTGGCTCTGTGGACATGGGAAAGTCAGTGGATGTGATATACCCTGACTTTAGCAAAGCTTTTGATATGGTCTCCCACAATGTTCTTGCCAGCAAGTTAAGGGAATATGGATTGGATAAATGGACTGTAAGATGGATAGAAAGCTGGCGAGACTGTCGGGCCCAACGGGTAGTGATCAACGGCTCGATGTCAGGTTGGCGGTCGGTTTCTAGCGGAGTGCCCCAAGGATCGGTTCTAGGACCGGTTTTGTTCAACATCTTTATTAATGACCTGGATGAGGGGATGGATTGCACCCTCAGCAAGTTTGCAGATGACACTAAGCTCGGGGTAGAGGTAGATATGCTGGAGGGCAGGGATAGGGTCCAGAGTGACCTGGACAGATTAGAGGATTGGGCCAAAAGAAAGCTGATGAGGTTCAACAAGGACAAGTGCAGAGACCTGCACTTGGGACGGAAGAATCCCAAGCATTGCTACAGGCTGGGGACCGACTGGCAAAGTAGCAGTTCTGCAGAAAAGGACCTGGGGATGACAGTGGATGAGAAGCTGGATATGAGTCAACAGGGCACCCTTGTAGCCAAGAAGGCGAATAGCATATTAGGGGGCATTAGGAGGAGCATTGCCAGCAGATCCGGAGAAGTGATTATTCCCCTTCGTTCGGCTCTGGTGAGGCCACATCTGGAGTATTGTGTCCAGTTCTGGGCCCCCCACTGCAGAAAGGATGTGGACGCATTGGAGAGGGTCCAGGGGAGGGCAACCAAAATGATTCGGGGGCTGGAGCACTTGACCTACGAGGAGAGGCTGAGGGATTTGGGTTTATTTAGTCTGCAGAAGAGAAGAGTGAGGGGGGATTTGATAGCAGCCTTCAACTTCCTGAAGGGAGGTTCCAGAGAGGATGGAGAGAGTCCGTTCACAGTAGTGACAGAGGGCAGGACAAGGAGCAACGGTCGCCTGTTACAATGGGGGACGTCTAGGCTGGATATTAGGAAAAACGATTTCCCTAGGAGGGTGGTGAAGTGCTGGGCTGGGTTCCCTAGGGAGGGGGTGGAATCTCCATCCCTCGAGGTGTTTAAGTCTCAGCTTGACAAAGCCCTGGCTTGTTTGATTTAGTTGGGATTGGTCCTCCCTTGGGCAGGGGCTGGACTTGATGACCTCCTGAGGGCTCTTCCAACCCTAGGATTCTATGACACTCCACTTATAAATTCAACCTAAGGGGGGTTATTTAGAAATAAAGTCCTAGCGTAGACCAGGGCATACAGACAAGGCTTTTGGCTTGGAAAAGGAAAGGTTAAAGCAATTGCAGGCTGTTCTCATACAGTAACAAGGATTCTGGCCGGGCAGGGTAACAATCTAACTTCATTTTGGCAGGTGGAAGCACGATGTCTGAAAATAAGGAGCAAAGGGGAGTATGTACTTAGCAACGTGAGCGTATTCGCGCGGGCTCTCGATGTGCACAGAGACAGAACTCTAGGATCCGGGCCAGATATTTAGAACCAGATTATGGGTTGGCCCATGGCCCCCTCAGAGACCACATTTCCCTCCACAACCATGGAAAACTACATTTCTCCAAGCCAACAAACCTACCAGCCCCAAGGGCAGGATTCACGAATGCGGATGACAGAACCTCCTCACGAAACGTGGCACTGGGGCCTGTAAGGGATTAGGATGACCCCAGACCTCTCTACTTTCAGGGCTCGACTGTTGTCGCTGTGTGAGGTCTTGGAGGGTAGAAAGGCAAGGTGGGTGAGGGAATATCTTTCATTGGGCCTACTTCTATGGGTGAGAGAGACAAACTTTAGAGCCACACGGAGTTCTTCCTCAGGTCTGGAAAGGGGTTCTAAAAGTGTCACAGTTGTGACAAAGCTCCTATCCCAACGCGGTGGGTCTCACACTTTCAGGCCGATTTGCTTGCCTCAGAGGCTCAGAGGAACCATTAATTTAGGCACCACAATGAGGGCACCAGCTTGCTGTTTGTCGAGCTCCTCTCCTCACTGGCCAGCATAAGATATAGAGGTAAAACCCAACCCCACAGTCTGGGTGGACCCCTCGAATGATACAGGGCTGAGTAACCCCCTTTTTCCCCAGGCAGTCTTTTCCCCAAGTGGAAATGGGAAGTGAGTGTTGGGGGGAACCGCACCCACCCTCTACTCTGGATTCCAGCCCGGGGCCCTGTAATAGCAGCTGCCTATAAAAGTGTCCAACACTAGCTGTGAGACAGCTACAAAACCCCTGGGCCACTTCTTTACCTGCACCTTCCTTCTCTCAAGCTCTTCCTCCTGGTATCTGCTGGTGCTTGCTGCTCCTAGACCCTCTGCAGTGCTTCCTCTGAGCTCCTCACAGGCTAACTAACTGCAGAGAAGCTCGTTTGCACAAGTCTCAACTGGTTCTTTAATTGGCCCCAGGTGCTCTAACTAGTCTCACTTGATTCTGTAAACCCACTTAATTAGCGCCATGTCCTGATTGGTTCTGGCAAGTTCTCACTGGTTCTGGGCTAGCCCCTGCCAGTTTACCAGGGGAACAGAGATTTACTCAATCTGAGGCTAATATAGCTCCCTTTCCTCACTCTCTTGTACCCCTCTGGCCTGGCCATGAGAACGGCCAGACAGGGTCAGACCAAAGGTCCATCTAGCCCAGTGTCCTCTCTGCCCACAGTGGCCAATTCCCAATTTCCCAGAGGGAGGGAACAGAATAGGGAATCATCAAGTGATCCCTCCCCTGTCATCCATTTCCAGCCTCTGACAAACAGAGGTTACGGACACCATCCCTCCCCACCCTGGCTAATAGCCATTGCTGGGCCTAACCTCCATGAATCTATCTAATTGTATTACAACAGCAATGTTACAACAGCTATATACGAGATCAGACAGCTTAGCATAAGTCGTTAGCACGTATTCTAATGGACCATTCAAGATGAGGTGGCTTGTTAACAGCCCTGTAATCATAGGACAAAAATCGAGTTTGTGGGTTATGGGTTGTTGTAATAAGCCATACATCCAATGTCCTTTTTAAGATCCTGATTTTTAGTTTTAGCCAAGGTACGAATTTCAGCTGCCTGGCTCGTCTTTTGACAGCAGGTTTCATTTGAGGATGAGAACAGGTCAGATATAGAGTGATTGCTTTGCAAAAAGAGTTCACCCACATCACCTTCAGGCATCTCAGACTCCAATGTTCAATTCCCAGCAGTACACCATCCCCCCCCAAATTGACTCTTTTGGGAGAATTTGGGGCAGAAAGCAAACTCTCCTATTTGCAACAGCACATCCCAAAGAAACTGCATCGCAATCCGAACAGAGCAACATTTCTTCAGCAAATGCCAGCCGATCTGGATAAGTGATTATTCCCCTTTATTCGGCAATGGTGAGGCCACATCTGGAGTATTGCGTCCACTTCTGGGCCCCCCACTGCAGAAAGGATGTGGATACATTGGAGAGGGTCCAGCGGAGGGCAACCAAAATGATGAGGGTGCTGGCGCACATGACCTATGAGGAGAGGCTGAGAGATTTGGGTTTGTTTAGTCTGCAGAAGCGAAGAGTGATGGGGGATTTGATAGCAGCCTTCAACTTCCTGAAGGGAGGTTCCAGAGAGGATGGAGAAAGGCTGCTCTCAGTAGTGAGGGATGGCAGAACAAGGAGCAATGGTCTCAGGTTGCAGTGGGGGAGGTCTAGGTTGGATATTAGGAAAAACTATTTCCCTAGAAGCGTGGGAGTGGAATCGCTGTCCCTAGAGGTTTTTAAGTCTCGGCTTGACAAAGCCCTGGCTGGGTTGATTTAGTTGGGCTTGGTCCTGCCTTGGGCAGGGGACTGGACTCGATGACACCTGAGGTCTCAGCCAGCCCTAGGATGCTATGATTCTGTGATTCACTGCTGAAATGTAAAGGAAAAGCTCTTGTAACATCATGTGGTTGCACCCTCTGGGAACTGGGCACCCTAACAATAGAATAGAATAGAATGTTGTTACAAGATTCACCCTTAAAGCATTCACTCTGAAGGGTCAGAAAGCTTTTTGGGTTGGGGGGCCACTGATCCACAGAAAAATCAGTCGGGGGCCGCACAAAAGTGAGAAACAAAACAAAAAAAACCCGACCACTTACTGAGGTGGCCCCAAAAGAGAAGCAGAAAGACTCTTCCTTTGCTCTAGGGGGCCCAGGCTAGTAGATTTCATGGGGACAAACATGAGGGGTTCAGAGTGTGGGAGGGGGCTGCTGGGAAGCAGGCTTGGGGCGTGGGGTCTGGGCAGGAGAGAGGGTGCAGGAGTGGGTTGAGGGCTGGTGGGTTTGGGAGGGCGGTAGGCTGCGAGAGCAGAGTGGGGGTGGGGGTCAGGGTGGGGATGGGGGCGCAGGGCTAGAGCTCCAACCCTGACTCTATGAGGCTGGGAGAAGCCCTGAGCCTCAGAGGCCTGATCCAGGCAAGCCAGGGGCTGCATCCGGCCCCAGGGCCAGAGGTTCCCCACTCCTATCTGAACAAGTATTTTCTTCAGTTGAACAAATCATTACCTCATTATTAAACTGACTCTCACAAATTACATTTATACCTGTTGTGTACATTACCACAAGAAACGAATACACTATTCACACTGACAAGGTCTAGCTACAGGCGACCCCCGACTTACAACCGCCCAACTTACAACCCCCTGCATTTACAACCATTGTTTTCATGCAAGATAGCTCCTAAAGCCCCCCAATTTACGTCCGCAGCTCGCATTTATGACAGTGTACGACACAGTCTCCGCGCTTCATTCCAAAACAGGAAACGTACACAGTCAGTCAGACTCGCCTGTCTGCAGCTGCTACTTGACCTGTGTGCATCTCCGCCACATCAGTCTTCACTTTTTAGTTATTTTTGTGCATTACTTGAACGATTTAGTTTAGTTTTCCTCCATTTCCATAGTCAGTGTTGGTATTTCTAGGGTATGAAATGGATTTCCAGGAACAGAACTGCCATTCATAACATTGCGCCTATGGGAAATAAGTACGACGTACGACGGTTCTCCAGGAACCAATTAGGTCGTAAGGGTGGGGTTCACCAGTAAATTGTTCTTTTTAGCCATTTAGGCCCACCTGCAAATGCAATATGAAAAGACTGCAGGAGAGGCTGCTCTCGCAGATATTTTGTACACACACATCCACGGGGCTGTATCCATACAGATTCCTTCTGCCTTAAACAACAGAGATCTTGAAACCTGCTGCTAACTAGACTTGGGGAATATTTTTTCTCCCTACTTTGCAAACTTCCCGCTCAAGACTGGGGGGGGGGCTGTAGTCCAGGAGTAAGATCTTGTCTTAAGAAATGCAGCGACTGGAATTCTCACTAGCGATCATTCAATGCTTCATGTGCAATGTTGCTCTGGGGTGATCACTGTATTTTAGGACCTCTCCAATACCATGCGACACCACACATTTTTCCAGGAACCCTGCTCTCTAAGGACAGAAGCTCAGTTTCTTTCCTAGCCCATTTACATTGGACTCTAGTGTGCCAGGACCACATTTTTCTCAAGGCTTTATGGGTGGGGAACCTGAGACCCCAGGGGCCAGTTGTGGCCCCTGGCTTGCCTGGATCCAGCCCCCGAGGCTCAGGGCTCCCCCCAGCATTGGGGAGCCCACGCTGACACTCTAGCCCCACCCCAAAGAGCTGATGCACACAATCTACAATCCCCAGACTCTGGTGTGCAAGGAGAATATGGGGCGAGTCTTTCTCCTTCTCAATCAAGTATCAGAGCGGTAGCCGTGTTAGTCTGAATCTGCAAAAGTGACAAGAAATCCTGTGGCACCTCAGGGTATGTCTACACTAGCCCCCTAGTTCGAACTAGGGAGGCTAATGTAGGCATTCGAAGTTGCAAATGAAGCCCGGGATTTAAATATCCCAGGCTTTATTTGCATCTTCCCGTCCGGGCGACATTTTTAAATCCCCTTAGTCCGAACTAACTGCCCGTGGCTACACGCAGCAGCCAAACGTTAACTCAAACTGAGTCCTTAACTCGGATGAGGTGTAACAGTTAACTCGAACTAAGGACTTAGTTCAAGTTAATGTTTGACTGCCACATGTAGCCGCGGGCAGTTAGTTCGGACTAGGGGGATTTAAAAATGGCGCCTGGACGGGAGGATGCAAATAAAGCCCGGGATATTTAAATCCCGGGCTTCATTTGCAACTTCGAATGCTTACATTAGCCTCCCTAGTTCGAACTAGGGGGCTAGTGTAGACATACCCTTAGAGACTAACAGATGTATTGGAGCATAAGCTTTCGTGGGCAAAGACCACACCTGCTAGAAGTGGGCCTCATTCTCCCTGACTGAATTGACCTCATTATCTCTAGCCTTACTCTTGATTGATACTCTTTTCTTATGCCTGCATATTTATACCTGCCTCTGGAATTTCCACTACATGCATCTGACGAAATGGGTCTTTGCCCACGAAAGCATATGCTCCAATAAATCTTTTAGTCTATAAGGTGCCACAGGACTTCTCGTTGCTTTCTCAATCAAGGGCCACGTCAGTGAAAGTTTTGGGGTTTTTTTTTTTTTTTTTGCTTCTCACTTGTGTGTGGCCCCGAGTGATTTTTCTGGGGGTCAGCAGCCCCCCCAACCCAAAAAACTTCCCCACCCCTTCATGGGACATGTCTCCTGGACAAGATGAATTTCCTGCTGAGATTCCTTTTTCCGCTGCCAGCATTGCCCCAACGAATGCTAAACATTCACTCGTTGTTATTTTTGCTGGGTATTTTGCAGCGTTGGGTACAGTTACAAGCACAGTTCACATCCCCCTCCCCCTTTTCCTCCCCACCCCATTTGGATGAAATGGGATGGAGGAGAGGCAGAATCGGCACACTTTCCAGTTTTTCCAGGCTGGAACGCTCAAGGCATCCCCAGTGCCATGGTAATGAAGCTGACAGACCCCTTTAGGATTAGTTTAGTGGTGGAATTAAGCATCTGGACAAAAATTGGATATGATGGATTTTCCCCATTAGGGTTTTTGGTCTAATCCCAAGATAAATGTCGATCAGGATAATTGCAGAGCAATTATGCTGGCTTAATTAAGGATGTGGAGATTTGTTTCCAACATATTCTCTCCCCAAAGATACGCAAAGCTGATTTTTCCCTTGTTAGCAGCATATTTGTTGCAGAAACCTTAACAGCCCCAAGGGAAACTAAGGGATGCCAGATACTCCCAAGGTGTTAAGATGTTGCTGATGGATGTATTCGGATCAATGCTTAAAATGGTGCCTCAGAAGCATGGACAATGCCCCTGCATTAATAGCTCAGGGCCAGCTCTTCCACTGCTGCAAATGGGCATAGCTGTACTGACTTCAGGATGCATGTCAATCAACATAGACTATGATGGGGGAGAAGTTCGTAAGTCGGGAAGAGGCTGTATATAGAAGATTAAATTAAAAATTAAGCTTCTTCTGAAGGAAGAGGAGAAACCAAGGGAATCTAGCATTTGGAGCTTCTTTCTGAAATGTCTCTTGTCTGTGTAATGCACTATATGCTTGCAGATAACAAATAACAAGAATACAGCATTATCAATGTGATTTGAAAAAAGCAAGGAAAAGATTAGTTGGGTACAAAGTCAATTAATGAGTTTATGTGGAAACAAATGAAGAGCCATGGAAAACTTTTGCTAGCATTTAACATAAATGCAATTAGGCACAAAGGGAGAAACCAGGAAGGAATTATTAACCAGATTCATTTTAGTGATGTCACTTTGTTCTAATTGTCTGATGACTGATTTACACCAACGGAGGATCTTACCCTACATATTTACAAAGGAATAGCAACATAAAACCAGAAATAAAACCCTGGCAGATGGCTATTTTAGCCAGAAACTGTGTGCAAAGCAAATTAAAAGGGGAAAAAAAGAGGTAACTTGCTTATGGGTTGCGGGAGTTCCACAAAAACTGTACAACTGAGAGGGGACATGGTAGCAGTTTTCAAGTCCCTAAAAGAGTGTTACAAGGAAGAGGGAGAAAAATGGTTCTCCTTGGCCTCTGAGGACAGGACAAGAAGCAATGGGCGTAAACTGCAGCAAGGGAGGTTTAGGTTGGATATTAGGAAAAACTTCCTAATCAGAGTGGTTAAACACTGGAATAAATTGCCCAGGGAGGTTGTGGAATCTCCATCCCTGGAGATATTGAAGAGCAGGTTGGACAGACACCTGTCAGGGATGATCTAGATGGTGCTTGGTCCTACCGCGAGGGCAGGGGACTGGACTCCATGGCCTCTCGAGGTTCCTCCCAGGCAAAGGGCCTGCTGTAAGGTCCTCCCATCAGTAGCCTGTGTGTATCCCGATGGATCAGGATCAGAGTCAGGATGGTGAGTGGAGGGTCCTCTAGGACTGCCCTCGCCTTGAGCCTCACTCTCCCAGGCACCCTGTAGGGAGGGCGGGGGGGCTGACACTTCCCCATTGATTCATACAGGGACATTCCTGGCCTGTTCCCCTTCATCAGGGAGCCAGGGGAAAGTGCAGAGTTTGCTGCATTCTCACTCTGGCAGAGGAGTTCAGGGGACGATGAACCTGGACCTGCCCCCGCTGAGGGACAGGCGCCCCTCCCCTGGCTGTGCCTGCTGGAACTACAGTAGCCATGGAGAGGGGCTTCTCACCTGGCCCCAAGCTGCTGCAGTGAGAGAGGTCCGGGATAGTCCTCTTTCTCCCCAGAGCAACCGGCAGACTGAACCCTCCACCCCAGAGCAGTGATTCAAATGAAGCCCGGACACTTCCATTTTATTTTTGCAAAGCCACAGAAATTGAGTTCGGGACCCGAGCGACGCTGGGTAAATCTTCTAGTTATTTACATGACAACAGGACTATAGCCTCCAAGTGCAAATGGTGCTCCATTGGCCGAGGCATTATATAGTCACATACAAATAGTCCCTGCTCCAAAAATCTTTCAATAGAACCATCACATCATGCTAGGAGGGAGGGGGCTCTGAGTTATGTCCACAGGCGCATGAATGGGGTATGTGTCCAATCGCCATGACAGCTCAGAGTTCCAGATTCAGAGAAGGGCAACAAAAACGATGCGGGGTTTGGAACGGGTCCCATTCGAAGAGAGATTCAAAAGACTGGGAATCTTCAGCTTAGAAAAGAGGAGACGAAGGGGGGATACGAGAGAGGCCTCTAAAACCATGACTGGTGTGGAGGAAGTGAATAAGGCAATGTTATTTACTTATTCCCACAATATAAGAACTAGGGGGTCACCAAATGAAATGAATAGGCAGCTGGTATAAAACAAACAAAAGGAAGTTTTTTTCTTCACTCAGCGCATAGTCAACCTGTGGAACTCCTTGCTAGAGGATGTGGTGAAGACTAGGACTTTAACAGGGCTCAAAAAAAAGCTAGATAAATTGATGGAGGTTAGGTCATGAATGACTATTCTCCAGGATGGGTAGGAATGGTGTCCCCAGCCTCTGTTTCTCTGAAAACAGGTGACAGGAGAGAGCTCACATGAGGAATACCTATTGTGTTCCCTCCCTCTGGGGCATCTAGTATTGGCCACTATCAGCAGACAGGATACTGTGCTAGATGGACCTTTGGTCTGACCCAGTCTGGCCGTTCTTATGTTCTTATGTCACCATCCATCCCCTGTCCTCACTAGAGGAGGAACGCAAAGGGTTAACTTGAAGGGAAGGGAAATCTTTGGAAAGGTGAGCAAGGGAAAATATTTCTCATGTGCTTAGTGTGTAAGATCTGACCATTTCTTCTCTTCATTCCCCTCCTCCCTTGCCCCCGTTGGGGCCAAATAAACACCATCCCCCTAATGAAATCAGGAAGGGGGCAATCATTCCTGGAAGAGGAAGAGAGGGCCTTTCGGGAGATCCCGGCCAATGGTGTTCTGTTACTACGGAGAGAGCCCTACGCAGTCCTGGGGAAAATGCTCAGTGGGCCAATGTTCTCTGGCCACTGCTGATTGCATTTCACCTTTGCCTTGTTCAGCAAATTCTTTGATGTCCTCCCCCGGGAGCATGTCGCTGGGGTGAGTGATAACCCCCGCTGAAGCCAATAGCCTTCTTCTCTGGTCTCTGTTGCCTTTAAAAGAAACGCCAGCCTATCCCTGCTCTCTTCACCCCAGACAGCACTGCCCAGGCAGAGGTCACACAGGTTTTGCAAACAATCAAGACGCACAACACCGGTCGGCAAGTGGAGTGGGGACAAACCCTCTGCCAGTCTGAGTGGGCAAAGTCCGTATTGTCCATGCCCATTTACACCAGCTGGCAGTTGGATCCGTTGTCCCTTCTTTAGAGGCTAGGAGCAGAAGCCCAGGGCTACACGGTCTGATTCGGCTACTGTTACATTGGGCAGCATTTATTCATTTGGGTAGAGCAGGAAGAACAGCCCAGCGGTGACTCGCCCGAGTTGGTGACAAGGCTAGGAAGAGAATCCAGAAATCTTGGTTTCCACTTCCCTGCTTTACCCACATAGCAAGTTTCCTTCCTGTCATCTGTACTGGTACTCATAGAATGACAGAATCACAGAATTCTAGGGGTGGCAGAGACCTCAGGAGGAGTTATCGAGTCCAACCCCCTGTCCAAAGCAGGACCAACCACAACTCAATCAACCCAGCCAGGGCTTGGTCAAGCTGAGACTTAAAAACCTCTCGGGATGGAGATTCCACCCCCTCCCTAGGGAACCCATCCCAGTGCTTCCCCACCCTCCTAGTGAACTAGTTTTTCCTAATCTCCAACCTAGACCTTCCCCACTGTAACTTGAGACCATTGCTGCTTGTTCTGCCATCTGCCCCCACTGAGACCAGCCTCTCTCCATCCTCTTTGGAACCTCCCTTCAGGAAGTTGAAGGCTGCTATCAAATCCCCCCTCCCTCTTCTCTTCTGCAGACTAAATAAACCCAAATCCCCCAGTCTCTCCTCATAGGTCGTGTGCTCCAGCCCCCGAATCATTTTGGTCGCCCTCCGCTGGACCCTCTCCAATGCATCCACATCCTTTCTGTAGTGGGGGGCCCAGAACTGGACACAATACTCCAGATGTGGCCTCACCAGAGCCGAATAAAGGGGAATAATCACTTCTCTGGATCTGCTGGCAATGCCCCTCCTAATGCAACCTAATATGCTATTCGCCTTCTTGGCTACAAGGGTGCCCTGTTGACTCATATCCAGCTTCTCATCCACTGTCATCCCCAGGTCCCTTTCTGCCAAACTGCTGCTTAGCCAATCAGTCCCCAGCCTGTAACAATGCTTGGGGTTCTTACATCCCAAGAGCAGGACTCTACACTTGTCCTTGTTGAACCTCATCAGATTTCTTTTGGCCCAATCCTTCAATGTGTCTAGGTTACTCTGGACCTATCCCTGCCCTCCAACATATCTACCTCTCCTCCTTAGCACCTCAGCTTTTCTGACTCTCAGCTTTGTTGCCTTTCTGTTTTGATTTGAAGGGAGTTGTGTCTCCCAGCTAGTCCCTGAGGGTACATCTCCAGAGCAAAAGAAGTCTCAGAGCCTTGGTCAAGTTCCTTGGGCTCGTGGGCTTGGCCTTGCATGGCTACAAATAGCAGTGTAGATGTCTGGGCTTAGATGGGAGATCCAGCTCTGATGTACAGGGTGGGAAAGTGTCTCGGAGCCTGGACTGCAGCCCATATCTGAGCAGCAATGCTGCTGGGGTTTTTTTGCTGTGTAGAGAAACCCCTTGAGTCTATTGCTGGCCCTCCCTGAAGTAATTCTTAAGGAGATTTTATTTCCTCTTCTACAACCTGGCAAGGAAATTCAGTGTGCATAGAAATGCAGAATGGAACCTGCGGACTAAACTAGAAACTGACCCCTACACTAGGCAGGTTGAACCTCTCTAGTCCAGCACTCTCTGGTCCGGTAACCTCTGTGGTCCGGCATGATTTTAGTTAGATGGATGTCTGCTTACCATGGGTGTGGCCAAGTTTCCTGCAGTTCCATAAAGTGTGTTACCAGCCCCCAGTGCTGGCTCTCAGTGTTCTGTGCTGTGATTTAGCTTTAATTTACCCCTAAGTGTCTGCTCAAAGCCCAGCAAGCAGTGGGAGTGTTGGTCATGTTGCTAGACAATATTGTTCTCCCGTGGTGTGGCACATTTTCTGGTTCCATGCCGGTCAGGTGCCGGACTAGCGAGGTTCAACCTGTACTAGTTTCAGCTGGATCTCCTGATATCTCCTATCCCTCGTGACCCTTTGTCCAGGCTCAGGTCTCGTTTGCGACTGAAAAATATTTGGAATCATGCAGCAGCCCATTAGCTGGTGTCAGGAAACACCCACCCAACCCTAGAACACTAGAACTGGAAGGGACCTCGAGAGGTCATCGAGTCCAGTCCCCTGCCCTCATGGCAGGACCAAGCACCGTCTAAAGCATCCCTGACAGGTGTCTGTCCAACCTGCTCTTACGTATTTCCAGTGAGGGAGATTCCACCGCCCCCTTCGGCAATTTATTCCAGTGTTTCACTGCCCTGACAGCTAGGAAGTTTTCCCTCATGTCCAACTGTAAGGTAGGTGTGTTGCTATGCACCCGCCCAGGCCTGGAGCAGCTGGAAGCTACTGCAGACCGAGACGGAAGGCTTTGGGGGCCAGACATGGCAGGGGACGTGCTGCAGGTCAGACGCTGAGTGGGCGGGGCGTAGCACAGACAGGCTCGGCCTGTGGCGGGGAAGGACTGAGATGCACGGGGGGAGAGCTCCCCGCAAGTGTCTGCTCGCTGCCCGAGCGAGAGAGCGCGTGACTGAGATCAGAGCTGGATGGAGCCCAACAATGCACCCTTCTTCCCCAGAGACAAAAGGGCAGTGTCCAGAGGGCCGGGCTTCCGCTTTCATCGTGTTGCCTTTGTAATTCTAGACAAGCAGGGGCGCATTCTGCGGCGGGGGAGACTTCGCTGACTCACGGCCTCCCTCCCGCAGGAAAACAGCTTCCGCGGCCTTTAAAAAGCTGGCAGCTTGCCCCCCCCTTCCCGTCCCTCCGCCCCAGCCCACCCTCACGCACAAATGCAGGCGAGCCCTTGAGACAGGCCGTCTTTTGTGAGGATAAAGGCCTGGAAAGACAATGGGAAGATTAAAGCATTAGGCCCACAGTGGGGTCCTTGTAAGCAAACAGGGTGGTGGACAAAGTATTTAAGCATAAGAGCTTTCGGTTGGGGCATGTGTGGGGGGAGGGTAGAGTCGGCTCACCACAGGAACTGACTCGGCTCGCCGTGCGTTGAACCTTGTCACTGGCCCTATGGCGTCTGGCGCGCGCTCTGCAGCCAGTCGAAGAGGGGCTCAGCCCTGCAGGAGCAGGTATCGCTATTGAGTGGCATCTCCTGTTCCTTCCCCTTTGGGCACCCAGCAGCTGCCCCGCTGCTAAATGCACCCCGGCCCTCTCCGTGCTGGCAAGTGGTTGCTGCTGTTTCATAAGACTGTAGAATCATAGAGCACTGGAACTGGAAGGGACCTCGAGAGGTCATCGAGTCCAGTCTCCTTCCCTCATGGCAGGACCAAGCACCGTCTAGATCATCCCTGATCTACGTCTGTCTAACCTGCTCTTAAATATCTCCAGTGATGGAGATTCCACAACCTCCCTAGGCAATTTATTCCAGTGTTTAAGCACCCTGCCAGTTAGGAAGTTTTTCCTAATGTCCAACCTAAACCTCCCTTGCTGCACTTTAAGCCCATTGCTTCTTGTCCTATCCTGAGAGGCTAAGGAGAACAATTTTTCTTCTTCCTCCTTGTAACACCCATTTAGATACTTGAAAACCGCTATCATGTCCCCTCTCAGTATTCTCTTTTCCACACTAAACAAGCCCTGTTCTTTCAGTTTTCCCTCATAGCTCATGTTCTTTAGACCTTTCATCATTTTTGTTACTCTTCAAATATGACAAATGCAAAGTACTCCCCTTAGTACTTCTGTTTCACACAAATAGAACGGGAAGCAACTGTCTAGGAAGGAGTCCTGCAGAAAGGGATCTAGGGGTCATAGTGGACCACAAGCTAAATATGAGTCAACAGTTTGACATTGTTGCAAAAAAAGCAAACATGATTCTGGGTTACATGGACAGGAGTGTTGTGAGCAAGACACGAGAAGTCATTCTTCCGCTCTACTCTGTGCTGATTAGGCCTCAATTGGAGTATTGTGTCCAGTTCTGGGCACCACATTTCAGGAAAGATGTGGAGAAATTGGAGAGGATCCAGAGAAGAGCAACAACGAGTAAAGGTCTAGAAAACATGAGCTATGAGGAAAGACTGAAAGAACTGGGCTTGTTTAGTGTGGAAAAGAGAAGCCTGAGAGGGGACAGGAGAGCAGTTTTCAAGTGCCTAAAAGGGTGTTACAAGGAAGAAGGAGAAAAATTGTTTTTCTTAATCTCTGATGATAGGACAAGAAGCAATTATGTTAAATTGAACTAAGGAGGTATGTCTACACTTGCACCCTAGTTCGAACTAGGGATGTAAATGCAGACATTCGAAATAGCCAATGAAACGGGGATTTAAATATCCCGCGCTTCATTAGCCAGATCTTGCTGGCGCGCTAGTTTGAATCACAGCTTATTCGAACCAGGACACGCGCGCCGGGACGCGTTAGTTTGAACCAAACCCCTTAGTTCGAACTAATGTTACTCCTCTGCACTTCCTGGTTCGAATCAGCTGTGATTCGAACTAGCACGCCGGTGAGATCTTGCTAATGAAGCGCGGGATATTATAAATCCCCGCTTCATTGACTATTTCGAATGCCTGCATTTGCATCCCTAGTTCGAACTAAGGTGCAAGTGTAGACATACCCAGGGAGGTTTAGGTTGGACATTAGGAAAAACTTCCGACCTGTCAGGGTAGTTAAGCATTGGAATAAGTTGCCTAGGGAGGTTGTGGAATCTCCATCACTGGAGATATTTAAGAGCAAGTTAGACAAACATCTGGTAGTGATGATCTAGTTGGTGCTTGGTCCGCAGGGGACTGGTGTTGATGACCTCCCAAAGTCCCTTCCAGTTCCGGTGTTCTATGATTCTATGAAACATCTGAGCATTACTCCAGTGCCAACCCTTTGGAGTACAGATGTACCCATATCAGAACCTCGAATCCAAATCCTTCACCCACCTCATCCAGACCTGCACCTAGTGTTATTACCACAGATGAACCAAGAGGTATCATCCAAGATTGGAGCCCCATTGTGCAAGACATTGTATGTAAGAGCGACATTCCCTGCCCAAACGGCTTGAAATCCAAAAGATGAGACACACAAGTGGTTGGAGGGGGAAACAAAGGCACAAAGAGATGCCTTGATTTTTCCAAGATCAGAGGGAAGGTCAGTAGCAGAGTCAGGAAAAAAAATCCAGATTTCTTGAATCCCCACCTAGCATCCTGTCCATAAGGTCTTTGTACTCCTCTCATCGATGCTTCAGACTCTGGGCAAACACAGCAGCAGGTTTGATGTATCCTCTCCTTGCAACAAAGTCCGTTGCCAACTCTGTCCCCTCCTCTATCCTAGTGACACAATCACAGGACCTAACCACGTCAGCCATACCATCAATGGCTCATTTACCTGTACATCTACTAATGTGATATAGGCCATCATGTACCAGCAGTGCCCCTCTGCCATGTACACTGGACAAACCACATGGTCTCTATGCAACAGAATAAATCAGACATTAAGAATGGCAACATCCAAAAGCCAGTGGGGAAGCATTTTAGCCTCCCTGGGCACACAGTTACTGACTGAATCCCAAGCACTGCCATAGGCTGGGGACCGACTGTCTAGGCAGCAGTTTGGCAGAAAAAGACCTGGGGATAACAGTGGATTAAAAACCGGATATGATGGCAGAACAATGAGCAATGGTCTCAAGTTGCAGCGGGGGAGGTCTAGGTTGGATATTGGGAAAAACTATTTCCCTAGGAGTGTGAGGAAGCACTGGAATGGGTTCCCTGGGGAGGGGATGAAATCTCCAGCCCTAAAGGTTGTTAAGTCCTGGCTTGACCAAGGCCTGGCTGGGATGATTTAGTTGGGATTGGTCCTAGTTTTAGCAGGGCGTTCGACTTGATGACCTCCTGAGGTCTCTGCCATCCCTAGGACTTGATGATTCTATGATTCTAAGTTGCCATTTTCAGAGAGAAAATTTTCAAAAACAGACTGCTGAGCTGGAATTCATATTCAAATTTGACACCCTGAACCAAGGTCTAAACAAACACATGGAGTGGTTCTTGCAATACATCAGTACCCATTCAGGTACTCTCAACTTCTCACCACTGAGTCACATCTACTCTGATTTAATTTGCACTGATGTCACACTCCCATCTCTGTATCCTTTTGTTTTCTGCCTTTCTTTCTTTTTCTCCTCAGCATCTGAGGAAGTGAGTTGTAGCTCAGGAAAGTTTATCCTCTAATCCCCTAATCCATTTGTTCGTCTTTAAAGAGCCACTGGATTCCTTGTTGGTTTTGCTACAGCCGACCAACACGGCTACCTCTCTGAAACAGCTGCAAGTGTTGTATTCAGCACAGTCTAAAATAAATTCTCTTGGATGATCTTTGTGACCTTTCAAAATGCGTTTTTCACCAACGTTCAGGCCAGCAGGTTACTTTATTTATTTATTTATTTTGTAATCTGGAGTCTTCACAGCCAATAAAATTTCACAAATCCACCCTGTCGAAAGATTCACACTGGAAGTGCTCTCCCAGCCCTCATGAGATATCCATAAGGTAACCACAGACATACAAGCCGGGGGACTAATCCCACATCTGGAATCTCAAATCATGAATAGGCAATACTCACAGCAAGCTGGTCACCAATGTGCCGTGAGCTGAAATTTATTCGTACAAAAGGCTTGTCCTTCAACCCTGAATGGAGAACTCATCAGTAACACCCGCTGCAGGTGTACTGGAAATTCATAAAGAGAGACCAGGCCCAATAACTTGCTGGATAAGGTCTATTATGTGTGAAAACTGACAAGAATAAATAATAATTATATTGTGGTCACTATTACTAAGCGATCACCCCTTAAGAACATAAGAACGGCCAGACTGGGTCAGACCAAAGGTCTATCCTGCCCGGTGTCCTGTCTGCTGACAGTGGCCAATGCCAGATGCCCCAAAGGGAGGGAACACAACAGGCAATCCTCATGTGATCCCTTCTTTGTCACCCACTTCCAGAGAAACAGAGGCTGGGGACACCATCCCTATCCACCTTGGCTAATAGTCATTGATGGACCTAACCTCCGTGAATCTATCTAGCTCTTTTTTAAACCCTATTAAAGTGTTCACCGCATCTTCTAGCAAGGAGTTCCACAGGTTGACTGTGCGCTGAGTGAAGAAAAACTTCCTTTTGTTTGTTTTAAACCTGCTACCTATTCATTTCATTGGGTGACCCCTGGTTCTTATATTGTGGGACCAGATCCTAAGCTCCATCTGGGACTAAATCAAGAATTGCCTCTCCTCTCGTGGGTTCCAGGACTAACTGCTCAAGAAGCAGTCAGATAAGGTGTGAAGAAACTTTATCTCTGCATCCCGTCCTGAGGTGACGTGTACCCAGTCAACATGGGGATTGTTAAAATCCACTGTTATTATTGATTTTCTTATTTTTATTGTTTCTCCAATCTCCCTGAGCATTTGACAGTCACTGTTATCAGTAGAGCGTGGAATCACTACCCATAGAGATTCTATGGTACGGTTTGATTCGTTTAAGATTTTTACTTCATTTGATTCTACACTTCCTTTTACGACTAGTGCCGCTCCCACACCAGCACGACCTGTTCTGTCCTTCCAATATATTTTGTACCCTGGTATGACTGTATCCTGTTGATTGTCCTCATTCCACCAAGTTTCTGTGATGCCTATTACATCAATATCCTCCTTTAATAGGAGGCACTCCAGTTCACCCATCTTATTATTTGGACTTCTACCGTTTGTATACAAGCACTCAAACAACCTGTCCCTTTTTAGCTGTCTGCCATTACATGATGTAATTGAATGGGACTCTTTTTCAGCTAAAGCAACAAGGAGTCCTGTGGCACCTTATAGACTAACAGATTTATTGGAGCATAAGCTTTCGTGGGCAAAGACCCACTTCATCAGATGCATGTAGTGGAAATTTCCAGAGGCAGGTATAAATATTCAGGCCAAAATAAGGCCAGAGATAATGAGGTTAATTCAATCAGGGAGGATGTGGCCTACTTCTAGCAGCTGATGTGGAGGGGTGAACACCAAGAGAGGAGAAACTGCTTTTGTACTTGGCTAGCCATTCACAGTCTTTGTTTAATCCCATACTGATGGTGTCAAATTTGCAGATGGACTGTAGCTCAGCAGTTTCTCTTTGAAGTCTGGTCCTGAAGTCTTTTTGCTGCAGGATGGCTACCTTTAGATCTCCTACTGTGTGTCCAGGGAGATTGAAGTGTTCTCCTACAGGTTTTTGTACATTGCCATTCCTAATATCTGATTTGTGTCCATTGATTCTTTTGCGTAGGGACTGTCCAGTTTGGCCGATGTATATAGCAGAGGGGCATTGCTGGCACATGATGGTGTATATTATATTGGTAGATGTGCAGATGAATGAGCCCGTGATGGTATGGCTGATCTGGTTAGGTCCTGTGATGGTGTCGCTGGTGTAGATATGTGGGCAGAGTTGGCACCGAGGTTTGTTGCAGGGATTGGTTCCTGAGTTTTGGAACGGGTCCCATATGAAGGTTAAAGCAACTGGGACTTTTCAGTTGAGAAAAGAGGAGACTGAGGGGGGATATGATAGAGGGCTATAAAATCATGAGTGGTGTGGAGAGGGTGAATAAAGAAAAGTTATTTATTAGTTCTCATAATAGAAGAACTAGAGGACACCAAATGAAATTAATGGGTAGCAGGTTTAAAACTAATAAAAGAAAGTTCTTCTTCACACAGCGTGTAGTCAGCCTGTGGAACTCCTTGCCAGAGGAGGCTGTGAAGGCTAGGACTATAACAGAGTTTAAAGAGAAGCTAGATAATTTCATGGAGGTTAGGTCCATAAAAGGCTATTAGCCAGGAGATAGGAATGGTGTCCCTGGCCTCTGTTTGTCAGAGGCTGGAGACGGATGGCAGGAGACAAATCGCTTGATCATTGTCTTCGGTCCACCCCCTGTGGGACAACTGGTGCTGGCCACTGTCGGCAGACAGGCTACTGGGCTAGATGGACCTTTGGTCTGACCCAGTATGGCCATTCTTATGTTCTTATGAGTTAGAGTTACTGTGGTGCGGTGTATAGTTGCTCGTGAGAATTTGCTTCAGGTTGGTGGTTGTCTGTGGGCGAGCTTGAAGTTGGCTTTCATTGCTTTCTCCAAGAGTTTCCTCAGGAACTGAAATTTGGCAGGGGACAATAGCTGGCTAGAATCAAACAGTCCAGGGTGGGTTCATGAATAAAATCACTGATTAAAAAAAATGCAAAATGAAATGGTGAGATTTGGGGGCTCAGGAGAGCAGTGAAAGATCCTGAATGTTGGGGCACAGTGGACTTTTTTACAGTCTCTTGATCTCCTACCTATGTTGGAAATAAAAAAAGGATGACCTAGTATTGAATTCCTTGCACCCAGTGAGTCTGGTGATAAGTATATCTGGTCATGACATTTTCCAGCGGAATTATTTATCCTTGAAAAATGCCAATTTGTCAAAACTGAAATTCTTCATGGGAGAGGTTCCATTTCAACAAATTTCTTGACTTGAAAATATTTTTTTGGGGAAAAAAAGTTTCCAGATTATCTAAACATCTCATTTTGATATTGCCAGAATGGAACATTTCAGTTTTCTGGCTTGGAACATCTTTTTGTTTTGAAATATAAGGTATTTATAATACCAATTTTATTTTATTTTTCCAAAGAGACCAAGAAATTATGGGATGAAATGTTTTCATAGATTTGAATCAGATTTCTCTTTTGAAGTGCAGACTTTTTGTTTGAAATGTGGACTTTTTGTTCCCAAGTTGGAAGGAAGAAAATTTTAGAAATCTCAACATTTTTCATGGGATGGGTAAAGCAGTTAAGAATGGCTAGACTGGGTCAGACCAATGGTCCATCCAGCCAGGTGTCCTATCTGCCCACAGTAGCCAATGCCAGGTGCCTTAGAGGGAGCTAACAGAACAGGAAATAATCAAGCGATCCCTCTCTTGTCACCCATTCCTAACCTTGAACCATGGTTTACAGGACTCCGAGGTTTAGTAAGTTCTAACCTGCCACTAGTGTTCCTTTGTTTGGCCATCTCTGGTAATGATATGATAGTGTTGCTACTTTATCCAGGTCAGTGTGACTAGAAAGAGAGCTACCAAACCCTTCCCCAAATTCTCTAAACACCCAAACATTCATCCCTTAACTCAGCTTTATCTTGATTTTTAAATAAAATAAAAAGCCATAGAAATCCTGCAGCCAGGATTATTTATAAACATCAAAGGGCTTTCTTCAGCCAAGCTTCCCGTCCCTGATTTTAGCTCTCCCTCACTCAGCAAATCCCTCAGACGTTGATATGACTTGGCCTGCCTGCCAAGCATCTGGCCGAACATTCACACCCGTGTTGTCTTATGGAAGTCAGTGTGCTTCAGTTTAAGCCCCAGTGCTCCGGCTGAATCGGGGCCTGCGGGTTTAATCCTGAGCAACTGAAGTAAAATGGGAGTTTTACGACCGGCTTCAGTCACGATCTTCTGAAGAAGACTATAAGAAAGCCGGCTACGCCTGAAGCGTGAGGGTCCTGTGCCCTGACAGCAGTGCCTTTAAAAATGAGGAATGGGATGTATAAACACCAGTATCCAGTAGGGTTGCCACATACTCTGAATTTGGGTGGGATGATCCCAGATTTGTCCCAAGTTCCCTGTGGCGCCACTCCTGGCCTGTCCAAGGCTCGAGGGAAAGGGGCCTGAGGTGGGTTGTAGCCCTCCTTTGCCACAAGGCCCAATCCTGCCTCTTCCTCTCCCCCTCGAGGCCCTGCCCCTGGGCCATGCCACAAGCCAGACTCAGGAAATGGTAAGAGCTGCCCCAACAGACCCGTCACCCTCCCTGAGCGGCATGCCCTGTGAGGCAGGAACATGGGTGCAGGGCAGGCGCTTTTCTTTGTGTCTTGTTCTACAAGCTCTGTGCATGTCACGGCCGGTGGTGCGTAAGTTTCATACTGCCCAAATTCCCATCAGCTTCAATGGGAGGGTTTCTTCTGGCAAGCGAGGACACAGATTTGGAGACAAAGACACTGAGAAATAGCTCAAAGGGAGGAGAAAAGCAGCCTCTTCTGGTAAGTGTGTGATGTTTCCTTAAATACAATGTTGGCACCTGGACGCTACAGTCATGGGCACTTTAGAAAACCTGTAGTAATATGATCCCAAGGATTTCCCAGTAGGCAGCAGGTTTAAAAGAAACAGAAGGAACACACGGTTAACCTGTGGAACTCCTTGCCAGAGGATGTTGTGAATACCAGGACTTTAACAGGGTTCAAAAAAGAGCTAGATAGATTCATGGAGGATATGTCCATCAATGACTATTAGCCAGGATGGGTAGGAATGGTGTCCCTAGCCTCTGTTTGTGAGAGGCTGGGAATGGGTGACAGGGGAGGGATCACTTGATGATTCCCTGTTCTGTTCATTCCCCCTGGGGCACCTGGCATTGGCCACTGTCAGAAAAAAGGACACTGGGCCAGATGGACCTTTGGACTGACCTAGTATAGCCGTTCTTATGCAAGAAGCTGAGAATTTTTCTGTGTTACTTCCAATTTACATGGAATCCAGTGTGATTGTTTCAGAAAATTGATGTTAATCATGATATTTTATGCAACGTTGATACAGGAATGCAACGTATTTTTGTCTAGATCTTTATAGGATGCAAATTGGCCACATCCCATTGAAGTAATGGAGCTATCACAATTTATACCTTCTGAGGCCTGGTCCTCATATTATGCCACATAGTCTCGGAGGGATAGTCAGATTAGCCTGTATCAGCATATACAATGAGGAGTCCTGTGGCACCTTAGGCCTTGTCTACACTAGGAAACAATTTTGAAATATCTAAAATCGATTTAAAAACTCCCAAAATAACAAAATCGAACTAGCGCGTCCTCACTACAGGGAAGCCTCGAAATTAGTCTGAGGCAGGCTCCACTAATGCGGATGTGCTATCTCTTAGCCGGGATGAGTAGGATGGTCTCCCTCACCTCTGTGTGCCAGAGGCTGGGAATGGATGACAGGGGAGGAATCACTTGATGGTTCCCTGTTCTGTTCCCTCCCTCTGGGGCACCTGGCATTGGCCACTGTGGGCAGACAGGACACTGGGCTGGATGGACCTTTGGTCTGACCCCGACTGGCCGTTGTTATGTTCTACGTAGAGCCCCAGGAAGCACTGGGGAGTAATTAGTTCGAGTGACTCTGGAGAGTAGTTATTTCGAAATAGCGGCACCGGAGCATCCGCACTCCTGCTGTTTTGAAATAACGATTTTGAAATCAGCGTTATTCCCCGAGGAAAGCAGGAGGACAGATTTCGAAATAAGCGGCCTGCTGTTTCAAAATAACGGGCTTGGTTGTGTGGATGCGCCGCTCATTCATTTGACCTAAGCGGGGGTTATTTCAAAATAAAGCCCTAGTGTAGGGCTTAGAGACTAACAGATTTACTAGGGAATAAGCTTTTGTGTGTAAAACCCACTTCCTCAGATGAGTTGGAGTTGAAATTACCGAGGCAGGGGTATATATATCTGAAAATACTACAAAACAAAGTTACTTTTCAAGTTTCTAATCAAGGCCACATCTAGCCTGACTTGATTAGCCTTATTAACACTTGGTAAGTAACTTCTTACTTATCAGTAACAAAAGCTGATGCCTTAATAAATCTGTTAGTCTCTAAAATGCCACAGGACTCCTCGTTATCCGACATAGTGATATTATTAAAATAAAAATAAGGAAGTATACTAAGCAGCTGGAACTAATACAGCTATAATGGTTAATGTCTAGATGAATTATCTATGATAATAATTATATTTAATCATAACAATATCCCTTTTGATTTCCATATCCGTATCAATGGCTTATTTTTGTGTTCATGTTTATTTTCGGTGCGGTTTTTATTCCCTCCCACCCCTCATGAGTGTATAAAAGCTGTCAGAACCCTTTAAGATGTTGGGCCAAACTGGTGTAAATTACTGTGTAGATTTCAAATGGAACTAGGCTAGTTTACACCTGCAGAGAGTTTGCCCAAAAGAGAACAGGTTCGGTGCCATTCAGCTGCCGAGTGAGATTTCTGCCTTCTCGAATTAGCCCCTCTCTGGCGAAAAACACCATGCTGTGTTCTGTGTCCCTTATCTCATTCCTGGTTTGCTCCAGCTGTATCCTGCCTTGCTCCCAGACCCACGAGGAAAGAGACGCTGTGTGGACTTCTGGCAAAATAAAGGGTTAACCAAAAAACCAAAAAACAAAAAAACCAAAAACCCCAGAAAGAAATATGCAATCCCAAGACAAGGATATATGAGCCTGAAGCTATTCTGCTACTGGTGGATTTGCTTCCTCGCTGAAACCCCAATGCTCACCAAAGATTAGGCTGGTGGAATACTTTCTGGTTTTGTGCATTTCTGAGTGCTGTTGCTGTAAGACGTGATGAATAGCCTTCATTGTGGAGGTTCCCAGCGGCAGCTCCCACCCTTGCTTCGACATTCCCATCTGGATATAAATCTTGCCTTCCCCCTCTCCGCTACCTCCCCTCCTGCTCTCTCTCTCTCTCTCTCTCAGTCTGTGGAAAGCTGGAAGGCTGATGAATTAATCCTACCTGCCCTGCGGAACAGGGCGAGAGTCACCCCATCCATAACCGCTACGCGATTTCCTTTGCCAAGTGTTGGTAAATGAAAACCATGCTGTCCTTTTGACCAGATCCGCCTCCATGGCCAAATAGAACGCTTATTGTGGGACCGCGAGTCTACCTGACTTGGGGGCTTTCTCGTTTTCCTTCCCAGCTGGGTACGCCAAAAGCTTTCATTGAGCTTGAATCATAGAATACTAAGACTGGAAGGGACCTCGAGAGGTCATCAAGTCCAGTCCCCTGCCCTCACGGCAGGACCCAGCACAGAATCTTACAATCATCTGCTGAGTTGGGCCTTCTCCCCTCCCCCTCTTTTGGTAGTACCCTGCTCTCTGCCAACCAAAAAAAAATAATATCCAATAAAGAAAACGCTGTAGTGGAGAGCTTCTATTAACTCTTTCCACTTGCCACCATCTTAAAAGGTGCCTCAGGGCATGTCTACACTAGGAAATAACTAAATTCAAAATAATACCTCCCAAAATAACAAAGTCAAACTAGCATGTCCCCACGATGGCAGAGCCACAAAATGAGTCTGAGGCTGGCTCCGTTCGTGTGGACACACAACCTTGATGTAGAGCCCCAGGACGCACTGGGGAGTAATTACTTAAAATGACACTGGGGAGTGGTTATTTCAAAATAGCATCCACACGACCACTCTTTCAAAATAAGCGTTATTCCCTGAGGAAAACAGGAGCACAGATTTCAAAATAACTAGCCATTTGAAATAACAGGCTTGGTAGTGTGGACGCTCCGCTTATTATTTCAAAAGAAGGGGGGTTATTTTGAAATAACTGCCTAGTGTAGACCAGGGTTCAGACAAACACACAGTCTCCTGAGCATTAACACACTCCACATGTCGAAGAGTCCATGGAATTATGCTGATTTGCATCGCTGTCAAATCTGGATCCAGACCTCAATGTAGTTTCTGTTCCTGTCTGCTTCCAGGGGTAGAATGAACAATCCCAGATCAGAACCACCCTGAGATATGGTGCGAACTCTGGGTCTGAGTCCAAACTTTGAGTCCCAGTGTTGTGTCTGGTGTGGTACACTAGGCCAAATGGGTCAAGGGACTGCAGAACTGGGAGGAGGAGCTGACCAGGAGGCAGGAGGAGTCTGCAAAAAGAAATTTAGGATGAACCGTTTTATAAGGATGTGCTGAGCTGGGGGAAATTCTCCCAGGAGAAGTGCTGGAAGTACTGCCTCTAAGGCCAGGTCTACACGAGGGGTCAAAGTCAAACTAAGGTATGTAACTCCAGCTATGTGAATAGCGTAATCGCTGGAGTCGACATACCTTAGTTCGAATTTCCGTGGTATCCCTGCTGCGGGAGATACTTCCTATACTCCTCATGACCTGATGGAGTACTGGAGTCTACAGGAGGGGGAATAGGGTTGCCAGGTGTCCGGTATCCTACTGGACAGTCCGGTATTTGAGCCCTCTGCCCGGTAAAAAAAATCAGACAATACCAGACACGTACAGTGTCCGCTATTCTCTGATTTTTCCGGCTGAGCACCGGACGGAAGCCTGACGTGGGCAGCCCCGCCCCCGCCTGGCTTCTGTGCAATCACAGGCTCCCAGCGGCATTCACAGCCCCACCTCCCAGCTGGGACTCCCAGCTGGGAGGAGGGGTTGTGATTGCTGCTTATCCCGCATTCCTTTTTTTTTTTTTGCTCGACCAAAAAATACCGGGTGTCTGGTATTTTTTAGGAGACCATTTGGCAACCCTAAGGGGGAAGGGCAATCAGCAGTTGATTTAGTGGGTCCTTACTAGACCCACTAAATCAAACCCCGGGAGATCAATCTCCATAGCGTCCGTCTCCCGGTACATGGAGACAAGCCGTAGGATGTTTAAATAAGGATTGAACATGGAGAAACAAAGCAGAAGTCTTTATTCCCTGTTTTTGCAAAGGGGACTTACGGTGCATGGGTTGTTACCATTTCTGTTCCAAGAAACAGGATTTGTGCACATTTTGTAAATAAACAGACACAGAAAATTCCTGACCCTGTGTCACTGATTTTTGCTCCAAACAGAAAGCTGACTTACAAGGCCCTGAGTAACAGGGGAAAGCAAAAGGAAAAGGAATAAGATTGCCTGTCGGGTTAAATTCTTTCTGGGTCTTGGCTGTTTTCTGGTGCTTGTTTGTTTTCATTATTAATGTCAGGTATTTTGGGAATGTGGACTGACTCTATTCTTTTGTGTCAGTGACCCCCTGAGGAAAGGATTCACGGTGCAAACTCGGGGTCCAAGTGGACTTTACATCACAGTGAAGGTCCCAGTCCAGGGCGGAGGTGCGTTTGGCATTGGTGTTCTGCTGAGGGTCCCTTTCGAGGGCAGAGATGCTGCTGTGTGCTTGCAACCTAATTCCCATCCTTCGCTGAGGAACACTAGTGGCGGGTGTTATTGATTCGTCACCGAAGTGTTGTCTGACCAACCGGTTTGGCAGAAAAAAAAAGCAATCTATTTAAGCCTCAAGAAGCCAGCTGGGGCTACTTGTGTGAATAGTGACTTACCGGGGGAGAAAAATGCTTTGAAGTTTGGCCCCACTTCCACAAAGCAAATATTTCAAAGCAATTTCTTGCTCAACGCTCCCTGTCTTTTGTCTCACTTTTTGTGTGTGGGTGTGATGTAGAGGGACCCCATCCAGTGGGCATGTGACAAGCAGAGCCAAGTGACAAAGTCTCAGAGGGGTAGCCAGGCTAGTCTGTAACTCGTTTTTAGAGCCGAGTGAATAATTCATAACAAACCACAGGCCTCATGATCTAAACCATAGCTACTCAACACATTTGTATGCAGCCCGCTGTGCAGTTTGGGTTTACGTGGGGCTCAACACGTGGCCTGTGGGTGGGAGACAAAACAAAAAACTAGTCAATATAACGGTCTTTTGTTGATATGCATTTTAGTAGTTAAATTCCTGAACTGTCACTGCTCATTAAAAGTGCGTATAGGGGTGGAAATCAGGTAACTATTGCATTTTATTAATATCAGCAGAACTGACTTAAATGGGGCCTGCGTGTTGTGTAGTCTTGCCTTCATCTTTGTATTCATGCCTGTCAGTGTGAAAGAAGTTATCTGCATATATTTGAATATATATTTGCATGGCGATGCAACCACACTTAAGTTGCGGCCCTCGGCGTGTGTTGTGAGTATCATTGTGGCCCCCGGGGCTTCCAAAGTTGAGTAACCCTGATCTAACCAACGTGACAGCGTGGCCACGCCAGCCGGTCCCACCTGAGGACACGGGCTCTTCACCGATGGCACCCTTCTGGAATGCAGCAACGGCTCCGGAATGCTCGTCAGCCACTCACCCTGTGCCAGGTGATAACGAGGAGGTGAAGAACTGCACGCACACAACCGCCCACGCCCCCTTGGCACTAGGCCCTTCAGCACTCCAGGCGGAGTAGCAGAGCTCCAGCCTACGGCATGCTCGATAGCAAAGCGATCTGTGTACACAAACACACCTTCGGTGCCAGGGGAGAAATATTTACTTTGTATGGGGTTGCTATTTACAGAACCCGCCTGGTATTTCAGCTGCGGGTGAGACGCAGGGTAGTGATGGTTTAAGACTCACATGCTAAGAATCTGAGAGCGAGTAATGAGGGTTGTAAGGAAATCGTGTGCCAACGGGGAGTATTTTTTAAATCGGCATTGCTAATTAGACAAGGAGTCACGTTGCTTCTCTCGTCCAGGGCGAGGCAGTGACCTCAGTTACGCCGCTGTAAATCTGGAACAACTCAGGAGATGCCAATCCAAGTCAGTGGAATTGCTCTTGATTTACCCCAAGGGAAGAGAATGCCGAATGTGGTCCAGGTTGTGTAATTTGTTTCACAATCTTCCTCCGTGGGGTGATTCCCTGAGTCACGTAGGAAGTATGCTCTCTCGTGCTCAAAGAATACCAGCCTCTCAGTGAGCCAAACTTAGCACCCACTCCTTGGGCTTAGTCACAGTGGCTGACTATCTTTCTGCTCACCTGGAGATTACCTGATTGTCAGGGGCTGTGGCATGCAGGATACACGGGCCATATAAATGGGGACTCGGAGGATAACCTGTGTCTAGTTCCATTGAGAGGCAGTGTAATCTAGTGAGCAAAGCACTGTCCCGGGGGGTAGGGATCCCGGGATTCCCAGGCAAGTCACTTCCCTAGTCAGTGTCTCTGTTTTCTTTACGCCGTTTGTGCTGTCTAGTTGTGTATAAGCGCTTCAGAGCAGGAACTTTCTGTAACTGTGCATATGTACAGCGCCTGACACAACGGGGCCCGGATTTCTATCAGGTTCTCTCTGTGCTACTGTCACACAAAGACTTATAGGATCCCTGCATCTCTGTGCTCTCACTCAAGGCCTTAACACAATGCCGTTCATGCTGGCTCCATGCTCCGGCTCCCTCTCAGAGGTGGCAAAAGCAGACGGCAGATGTCCAAGCAGAGAACGAGGCAGCTCTTGCTCTGACCTCCCCCCCTTCCTCCAGCATGAGGCTCTTTGTATCATAAGACTGAGGCTGTATTTTCAGGTGCCTTCCTTGGTGTCATCACAGGAAAGTGGGAGCCATTACAGACGGGCTTGTGATGCGCTAGATCCACACGCATACAGACACCCGCGGTCATTAGCAATGTTCCCTCTAACTTTTTTCATGTGCTGAATAAATTTTGTTGTGTGCACCAAGGCATGTGCAGATGTGCACCACCAGTAGTTCTGCCGGTTGTGGGCGCTCTGCTAATCAGCTGGGCAGCATTTGATTCTCTCTCCCGTGGCCACCCAAGCACTTGGCTTGCAGGGAACCCTGGTTACTAGCTAAACCAGGAATAGACTTCCCCCCCCTCCAACAACCCCAGAGGGCTCTATTCTGCCAGCCAGGGCTACAGCTTCACTCATCAATGCATGAGCACATTCCACCTGGCAAAGGGCTGCAGAAACCCACGCTCTTGCCATCTGCCCATAACTAGAGGCCCTGGGAATAAAGTGAAACTAAATGGGAGCATATAGGATGACCCAATGTGGGTGCTAAGGCAGCATCCTGCTTGTCCTGGTAGACCACCCTGTGCTGCAGAAGCAGGCTTGGCTTCTCAGTGGGGGTCTCCCTCACCCTGAACACAGGCTCCACACTCCCCTTGGCCAATTCCCAGCCAATGGGAGCTGGGTCTGTAAGCAAGCCAGAGCAGCATACAGAGTTGCCTGTGTGCTTTCACCTGGGAGATAGACCTGCTGCATCACCAGGCAGATTTGAACCTGTGGACCATCACATAGGACCCTCTACAGCTGGAGCTATGAAGCCAGCTGACTCCTAGCTTAGGCTACAGAGTTCTCTTGTTCTTATCTCTCACTGTAAGTGGGCTAAGTGCCACTGCCTGGGACAGTGACCCTCACCCGGTAGGTGTGTGGGTTACACCAGGACAGGCAGGAAACCTGCCGTAGAACCCCTTGCCCCCACCCTAAGCCCCCCCCCCCAACCCATAGCCTCCTTTTGCATCCCAGACTCCTCATTCCTGGCTCCTCCTCCCCCAGAACCCACCCTCTAGTCAGAAGATACAACTCTGTTGGCTGGCAGGCATCAACAGTTTCCTTCAACTGGGTCACGAGAAGAAACGTTTGAAAACCGCTGCCTTAGTAAACACACAGTAGGGACAACCCCGGTATGGGCAGGGAAATGCATCAAATGTCCTATCAGATCTCACCCATCTGTAACTTCCTCCCCGGTCTCCTCTAGCAATCAGGTTTTGAGGTCTGGTTAAATTCTATTCCCCACACAGGAGTAAGTCCAAATGCTGCTTTGCACCACACTTAGGCTACGTCTACACTAGCATGATCTTGCGCAAGAACTCTTCCAGAAGAGAGCGTCTACACTGGCATGTGCTTTTGCCCAAGAGCATCCATGCCAGTGTAGACGCTCTCTTGCGCAAGAAAGCTCTGATGGCCATTTTAACTATCGGGCTTTCTTGCGCAAGAAATTCATGTTGCCTGTCTACGCTGGCCTCTTGCGCAAGAACAGTTGCTCAAGAGGGCTTATTCCTGAGCGGGAGCATCAGAGTTCTTGCACAAGAAGCCCTGATTTCACACATTAGAACGTCAGCGTTCTTGCGCAAGAACTCGCGGCCAGTGTAGACAGGCAGCAAGTTTTGGCGCAAAGGCAGCTGCTTTTGCGCAAGATCACGCTAACGTAGACACGGCCTTATGCTCCTTTGATCCAGAAGCCTGGATTAGCTACCATTGCAAGAACACAGCACCCCACTCTGAAGGGTGGATAATTGACCAAAGAGCAGTATTGAACCCATAACTTCTGATTCAGCAGTGACAGGTTTAACTACAGGACCCAGTATCACTGAGCTAGCCTGTTCATTTTCAAGCTTATTGATACTTAGGGTATGTCTACACAGCATGGCTATTTTGGGACACTGGAGGTATCCTGAAATAGCTACCCTGTATCGTAACAAGCTGCCCATTATTTTGAAATATTTTTTTGAATAACGGGTGTGCTATTTCGGCATCCTTGTAACCCTTGTTCCACGAGGGTTGAGATGTCTTAAAATAGCATGTTATTTCAAAATTTGATGCTGTGTAGACACGCCAAATTTCAAAATCTCCTATTTCAAAGTACAATCAAAATAAGATATGCAATGTGCATCATGCACATTGCATATCTTATTTTGAGTTTCAGGTGCTGTGTAGATGCATCCTTAGAGAATACACACACAACAAATACCCCTGCGTCCATGTGCCCCCTAGTATTAAAAACCAGCACAGGAGAGAGAAAAATAGAAGGGAGAAAATATGTTAAACCACTCTAATGTGTTTTATCTAAGGATCATTTATAAATGGAGAAATTGGCGGGGGGGGGGGGCAAACCAGATATAATTACTCCCAATGTAAATCAGGAAAAACTTCATTGAATGCCATGGAGTTACTTGGTGTAAAGTGAGGATAAGTGGAATCAAAATCAGATCCATGGAGAAAGTTACAGAAATGAGGCTAGACCCCAAGGGGCAAGTATCTGCACCCTCTTGCTGAGCCCAGGGGGTAGGTACCCCTCTCTCTCCCTCCCTGTTATTGTACCTTGAACTGACACAAAACAATAGCAGTTTTCCATTGAAAAATACAGTTTACTCAAAAATCAAGATGGTCTAGAACAATGTTTCTTAAACTTTTTAAGACTGAGGAACACCAAACAATAATTTTTTTTATGCAGAACACCAACGGTTGAGCAAAAAAAAAAAAAAGCAGGCATTGCCTTTTTAAGGGAGGCCATTTTGAACTCTGTTCTCCACAAAACACCAGTGTGCCACAGAACACATGTTAAGAAACACTGGTCTAGAAGAACATGGCCATTTTGACAATGTTTTCCACTGGAACACGGAGAAATGCCTCGTTCTGACTTTCTTGCTTTGCTGCGGTGACGGTGACTCATTTCATTCGAATGAAGTAAAAAATGTTTTGTTTCAGTCTGCTCCCGTCAGTGCGTTTGTGTCATTCGGTTGCACCCCACACTGTTGCAGTCACTGGTGCATGATAGGAGATATATTTGAATGTAATGTGAAAGTGGAAATGAAATGAATCAGAACGAGAAAGACAAAATGCAGCACCCTTGACTTTTGAAATGTCACACAATTAGCTTATTGAAACAAGGCACAAATGGATGTTATCAAAGTGAAACCTTTCAATGGCCCCGAATCAATTCTTTGGGGGTAGTTTTTATTTCATAGGACATTTAAAAATGTCTTCCTTGTGTTCCAATTTGGAATGATTTTTTTCCCCCAAAATCTCAGGATTTCCTGAGGAATTGGAATTCCCGCGTCTAAGAACCCCTAATTAGAGCACAGAAACCGAACATTTTCCAGGTGTCTTTGGCTATGTCTAGACTTCATTGCTTTTTCGAGATACCAGAAATATCCTGAAAAAGCAACGCCACATCCAAGGAACACATCCGTTTTTTCACATTTTTTTTTCAAAAGAACGGACGCACTCTTTCGCCATCCTTGTAAACCTCGTTCAACGAGGAATAAGGGATGGCTTGAAAGAACACTTTCTTTTGCAATTTGGCACCGTGTAGATGTGCCAAATTTCGAAAGAGCCTCTTTCAAAAGCAAATCGAAAAAAGATATGCAATTTGCATACCACAAATTGTGTATCTTTTTCCAATTTAACAGTGCAGTCTAGATGTAGCCTGAGTATTTCTGAGGGCACGTCTACACAGCAGGGCTTAACACAAAATAAGCCACTCAAATTGATCTACGTCAATTGTGTAGTTTATTTCAAAATTAGGAGCATTTTCACAGCACTTATTTTGAAATAGATCACTCTTCCTCCGACTTCCCTTCCTCCTCGTATGATGAGGGTTACAGGAGTCGGAGTAAGAAGTCCGGCTTGACAGTATTTCGACATTATTTTGAAATAACTGCCTGCTGTGTAGATCTGGACTAAGCTATTTCAGAATAACGTTGCTGTGTAAACGTATCCTGTCACTGCATCTCCATTAGGGAGCAGGAGAGACATCAAGGGAGCTGAGAACAGACAGGAATTATAGTGAATCCAGGCCGATTTGATTCCATAGATGTCCCCCTCTTGCTGAAGTTTATGGCAAAGTATCTTTCAAAGTCTTGGCTGCTGAGACTGGGAGCAAAGTAAGGTCTGATGTTAAAATAGCATGGCAGGAACAAGCGAATGCTTTCACCTAATCAATCTCTCTTAGTTTAGGTGCCACATACTTGCCTGGGCCTGGAAATTTCATTTCCAAAGAGCAGCAGAAAGGCACCAAAGCAAGGGCTATTTGTTTTACTCTAATCAAAGAAGGATGGGAGGTCTCTGTGGCTTTCCGGGTCCTTTAACAGACCCGACCCTCAGTGCCCAGAGAGAACAGCAGCCTGGAGTGCTTCTGAGCTGAGGTTCTCCAGGGCTCAGCTGTGACCATTTTTGTCAGTCATTATCCTGCGGGAGTTTCATGTGCGAGGGTTTCAGTGTCATTCATGGTCCTCCAACAACCTTAATTGTTTGGTCTGGTAAAATTCTACGTGAGAGATTGAAAATTGAGGAGGGCAAAGAAACATTTTAAATGCATGTGCTTACTTCCTACTGCGGGGGAGCGCCTCCGTCTAGTTGAAAAATTCCAAAAGTTCATTCCCACCCCTACCCCACCCCCCAAAAAAATCCCATGATTTTTTTTACAGGTTTTGTTGTTCTTGAAAACTTGTTGGGGGTTTAGTCAAATGTTACGTTTTGGGGAGAAAATAACTCTTTACCCCAATGGATATTTTTAACCTCAAAATGTTCGGGTTTATGATTTCTGGATTTTCATTGAAAATTTGGAAACCAGACTAAAATGAAAAAGACCCATGACCATTTTCATTTTTGTGGAAACGCAATTTTTTTTATTAAAAATAGCCCATTTTTGTAAGGGCGTGGGGGTCTAGAACTCAAGTTTTCACAGCTTAAGTTAGCAAGCTATCTTACAGGGCTATGAGAGGTTTTTGCAAAGTTGTCCCCTAGAAGCACCATGAAGAGTAAGTTCTGCAGGAAGTCCCGCCCAAGGGAGCCAGAGTGACAGTGCCCTGCAGTCCTCTGATTGGCCATGGAACCCTATTTAACCCCAAGGGTTGGCCTAGGAAATTGTTTGGGTAGTGATGCAGGCCTTGGCTGGCTGGCTATCTCTTGAGACTTTGCCCTGGTTTCTGGTTCCATTGGGACTCTGAGTATATTGCTATAGCTATATAAATAAAAAAGGAAAGGAGGAGGGCTGATAAGCATTGAGGATGGGTGAAGAACAAAGACAATCTAGGCGTGACCCAACACCTAAACAAATACTTTACTTCAGTTAGTCAGGGTAATGCCTCATTTAGTAAGGGCAATGAGGCACTTAGATGCACTGGCAGGGTGGACATGGAAGCAGAGAATACCACATCTGAGAGGGAAGTCAGACTCAAATAGCTGAATGGGACCAAGATGGAGGGGGCTGGATAATCTCCCTCCAAGAGTATTAAAGGAACTTTAGTTGGGCTTATTTAGTCTGCAGAAAACAAGGGTGAGGGAGGTTTTGACTGCAGCCTTTAACTTCCTAAAGGGGGGTTCCAAAGAGGATGGAGAGAGGCTGTTCTCAGTAGTGAAGGATGGCAGAACAAGGAGCAATGGTCTCAAGTTACAGTGGGGGAGGTCTAGGTTGGATATTAGGAAAAACTATTTCCCTAGGAGGGTGGGGAAGCACTGGGATGGGTTCCCTAGGGAAGGGTGTAATCTCCATCCCTAGAGGTGTTTAAGTCCCAGTTGCACAAAGCCCTGGCTGGGCTGATTGAGTTGGGATTGGTCCTGGTTTGGGCAGGGGGCTGGACTTGATGACTCCTGAGGTCTCGTCCAGCCCTATGAGTCTATGAACTGGCTCATGAAATCATGAGTCTGACAGCACAGATTTCCGATGAACCTGTGGGTCTTATCCTATGACCGGAGGATTGCTAATATAGTACCCATTTTTAAAGAAAGGGGAAAAAAGTGATCTGGAAAACTACAGGCTGGTTAGTTTGGCCTCACTTGTATGCAAGGTCTTAAGAACCCGTTTTAAAAGAGAAAGTTGTTAAGGACTTAGAGGTGAAGTGGGATAAAATACAAAAGGTAGATCATGCAAATAAACATGATCTCTACCTTTGAGGAATTAGTGGCTATTTTCAGATAAAGGAAATGCCATAGATTTAATCTACTGGGTTTCAGTAAGACACGTGCCACAGTTCCATGGGGGAAATTATTATTTGAGTTTGGAAATGAGGAGGATTGATAGGAGAATTGACAGAGAAGGAACGGGTTAGAGGACAAGACTATAAGGGGTCATACTGAAAGGTGAACTATCAGGGGAGGAGGTTCCTAATGAAGTTCCTCAGGGACCAATCTCGAGGCCAATCTTATACTCTCATTTTTATTAACGATAGAATAAAAATGGGGGAGGGATGCTCCTAAAATTTGCAGATGGCACCAAACTAGGAGGTATTGCCAAGCTGGAGGGAACCCAGACCATCAGACACAAAGATCTGGATGACCATGAAGCCTGGAGTAATAGACATGGGATGAAATTTAATAGTGCAAAGTGCACGATCATGCACTTGAGGAGTAATGACAAGATTTTTTGCTATCAGCTGGGGCCTGAGCAGCTGGAAACGATAGAGGAAAAAGACCTGGGTGTGTTGGTGGATCCCATCATTATTATGTGATAAAGCTAAGAAAACAGCTAATGTGGCCATAGGGTGTATCGGATGAGTATTTTCATTAAAGATAGGGGAGTGTTAGTACTGTTTCACAAGGCACTGGGGAGACCTCATTGGGATTACCATGTGCAGCTCTGGTCTCCCGTGGTTCAAGAGCGATGAATTCAAAGTGGAACAGGTGCAGAGAGAGGCTACTAGAATAATCAGCGGAATGGAACACCTGCCTTCCAAGAGGAGCCCCAAAGAGCGTGGCTTGTTTGCCCTAACCAAACGAAGGCTGAGGGGAGATATGACAGCTCCCTGTACATACATGAGAGGGATAAATAGCAGGGAAGCAGAGGAGTCATTTAAGTTAAGCGCCACTGTGGACACAAGAACATCCACAAGTTTAGCTTTAAATCGGGGGAGGTTTCTAACCATCAGAGGAATGAAGCCTTCTAAGCGGAGCAGTGAGGGGGGGAAAAAAACGGGCATTCAAACTGCACTTGGTAAATTTATGGAGGAGATGGTAGTTGATGTGAAATTGCTAGTAGCAAATATCTGCAAAGATGGGACACCAGCTGGAGAGGGCTCTGGGTTACTTCAGAGAAATTTTTTCTCAGGGTCTGTCTGCTGGGTCTTACTCACAGGCGTGGGGTCTCGCTCGCTGCCATATGTAGAGTCAGGAAAGAATTTTCCCACTGGTCAGACTGGCAGAGAACCTGAGGGGTCATTATTTTGGCCTTTCTCTGCTGCATGGGCCACTTGCCGATTTAAACCAGTGTCCATGGTGGATGTGGATTCTCTTTAAACCACAATTTGAGTGGTCAGTAGCTCAGCTGGAGGTTCGGGGTCTCTGACAGGAAGATGTGGTCCCTTCTCACCTTGACATCTGTTGGTCCCTGGTCTCCAACCCTGGCATGCCCCCCCCGCCCCGACTCCTGATTCTAGCCTGCTACTCCCTCTGACCTCCTGTCTCCATGCCCAGTCCAGCTCTGACCCCAACTCCTGCTTATTGAACCTCGCTCTTGCAATTCCTCTAACTCCTGCTCTGTGACTAGCCACCCTGCCATGCAGCCACCAGCCCAGCTGTGACTGCTAAGCCAGTCTGTCTACACCCCATTCTCTGACAGCTCCATTTAAAGGCCAGGGAGGAATATGACTTGTGGGGGGAGGAGGGGAGCTCATCCCATAACAAAAGATATTTGGGTACATTAGAAAAACGCCCCCAGTGGACTTCATAACAAATAGCAAATGCCACCAGGCAAATCTGTGGTGTACGGACAGTGTGGGACATCCTGTTGGAATGGGGACTCTAAGCCAGGATTGAAGTGGGTCGGCCCAGCTGGGATTTGGTATGGGGCAGCGTGCCACTGGTGGGTAACCTTGACCTCTTCTTCTGCCTCTGTTTGACTGTAGCCAGCACCAGGGCTGGCTGTCCATATTTACTCCCACTCCAGCTCTGCCATGCAGCTGTAGACAAAGGCATGTTGACCTGTCTATACTTGTCTATAGCAGCCTGGTGGCCCATTCACTGGTCTAGGATCCCCATCACTGATTAAGAGCAACCCCTCTATGTACCTTCCAGCCCCTTACGGACAATTCTTACTCCAATAAACCTACTAGCTGAAGGCGGAAGTCAAGGGACTAACACTCGTGCTATTCCCTCGACAGCTGTCTTCAGCTGGTAGGTTTGTTGAAGTAAGAATTGTGGGTAATGGGTTCGAAAGAGCATAGAGGGGTTGCTCTTATTCAGTGAGGAGCAACCTAAACTGGTGAGAGGGCCGACCTCTTCTTATTGGGCCTCAAGATTGTTGTCACCCAGTCGGTTCCCTGGGATGGAATCGTTCCGCTCACTGCGCTGGCGTACCTAGAATTGGCGGGGGGTGCAGACTGAACCGTAGCGTCGCTGGGATTGGACGCCGAAGGGGCGCGCCGCTCTGACAGACCACGCGGTGCGCAATCAGCCCGCACTTCGCTGCATGGGCCCTGGCTTTACGAGCAGGTCACTCTGTTAATACTGATAAGAGAAGAAATCACGTGGGTGGAAAGCAGTGCAATCTGGCCAATCCACATGCGGGCAACATAAATAAAATACCTCCCAGGCCCCACATAGAACCTTGATGGGCCGCTTGAGGCCTGTGGGCTGCAGGTGACCCACCTCTGCTATAAATAAATAATAACGTCCCCTTCATGTTCACAAGGACTAGAATAGCCAGTGGTTTGAAAACAGAGACATTATAAGAGACTTAACTGAGTCCCAAACCCTCTTTTAAAAGTGCTCCAGCCCACTCAATTAGCCTGTTTAGCACTGCTACTACAATGGACGGGTACTTTCTTTTTCTCCCTTTCTTCCTCTGTTACAAATTCTGGGTTCCTGTTATTTCCACCACTGAAGAAGTGGGTTTTGCCCACAAAAGCTCATGCTACTGTATATATATTTTGGTTCGTCTCTAACGGCCATGTCTACACTAGGAAACTATTTCGAAATGACTTAACTTAATCACTCCCAATTTTACAAAATCGAACTAGTGTGTCCACCGTAAGGGGAAGCCTCAAAAATAGTCCGAGGCCGGCTCCATTCATGTGAAAAAAACAGCAAGCAAATGGTCTGGTTGCACTTTATAGACTAACAAAACATGTAGATGGGATCATGAGCTGAAGAAGTGGGCTGTGCCCACGAAAGCTCATGATCCCATCTACATGTTTTGTTTGTCTATAAAGTGCTACCAGACCATTTGCTTGCTGTTTTTTTCAGTAACAGACTAACTTGGCTACCCCCTAAAGCTCCCTTAATGTGGATGCGCGACTTTGACTTAGAGCCCCGGGAAGCACTGGGGAGTAATTAGTTCAAATGACTCTGGGGATCAGCTATTTTGAAATAGCGGCACCAGAGCATCCACACTCCCGCTATTTCAAAATAATAATTTCAGAATTAGATTATTCCCCGAGGAAGCAGGAGTGCTGATTTCGAATTAAGTGGCCTGTTATTTCGAAATAACAAGCTTGGTCGTGCAGCCGCTTTGCTTATTCATTTGACCTAAGAGGGGTTATTTCGAAATAAAGCCCTAGTATAGACCAGGGCTAAGGTTCCACAGGACCACTCATAGACTGGGCGACCCCTCTGAGTCGTGTTCTTGCCCGATGAAGAGGAATCAATCACAGAACTAGAAATGAAGGATAACGTAGGCACGAGTAATCATGGCTTCACCCCACTGGTTACGTGCGGGCAGAATAAAGTGCCTTCTGCTGTCAGCGCTCAACAACTGGGAGAATTTGTTAAAACAACAAACCCGCCTTTGGCTTCTAAAATGTTCCCGTTCCTCAGCATCCCATCTTTGGGATCGTTGTCCCAGCGGCATTCTTGCATGTCACGGGGTGGTGCCTTCTCGAGGTCAAACCATATGCTGCTATTACTAACCAAACCAAACAAAACAGCCCCGTCCGATAAACATAGAAGAGACCGTGTACAAAAGGCTTGTCCCACGCTGGGACAGTGCTGGAGAAAAGGAAATAGACTTTATCCCCACAGCACACCATCCAGCAGTGGAGGTTGGAATTGTCCCCAGGGCTCCCTGCCACCAGACAGTTATCTAGAGAATTCAGATGTCAACTTTCACCCTGCTTTGTTTACTTAACTGAAACTTCCCCTCCATCCGTCTCCAGCTCTCAACTCATGTTCAGCCTCCATGTCACAAAGGTGCTCAGAGAAGGGCCGGGGAATCCCATCTTGGAAAAGAAAGCGGATGTTTCTGGGATCTTGAATAAGCATTTTAGCATGAGCGTGGATGCATGCTTCCAAAAAAACAAACACCAGGGCCGCTGTTTATCGGCGGCGTCCTTGCTCACACTGCAATATGGCTCCCAAGAAATAACATAAATGGGCAGCAAGCCAAGAAATAACATAAATTGCTCGAGGACTTTCTTTGTCTGTGGTTGCTCTCCCGGGGGGGGAGGGAGAAAAAAATCCCAAAACGATGTACCCTAAAAATGGACCCTCTTGCTCAGCACCCACTCTTTTTGTCAGAGCTGAAACGAGGACAAAATAACGACATTGTCAAATAAAAGAGACTGGCTGCATTGGCATCTAATCTGAATGTGGGAAAATAAATTGGTGCCCACAGATGGTCAACAGATGAATTTTGGCCTCTGTCTGAGAAGGGGACGGGGTGTTGGACCATGAAGCGATGGACATCTTGCCGGAACCGGTAGTTTCATTTTGGCTTTCAGCATAATTTCTCCTGCCCTTTGTTTCAGTATTCGAGGCAAATAACAAATATTGGGAGGAGCTGCCAGCTGAAATTTCCCTGGGAGATTTCCATGTCTGTCCCAAAGCTAAGATGCTGTCGAGAACTGAGTGGCTCTGGAGACTGGTGGGATTTAAATCCACCTCAGAAAGGGTTTGGCTTGACTCCAGTCCAGATGAGTAGTGACTAGAGTTAGGTTCACACACTAACGCATGGGACCTGACTTTCCCCAGTGTTCATAGGTCCCTGGATTCTAGACTTTTCATTCAGCCCTATTGCTAATGAGGGGTTATATCTCCCCTGGTGCATCCTGGGAGTCACATGCCTGTGGTGCATTGTGGGAAATGCAGTCCAGCTGGGGTGCCTGGCTTACTGAGGGGAAGGGAAGCATTGAACCTTCTAAGAGGCACCTGCTTCGGAGCATGTTTTAGTGTTGACCTGAGCCATGCTGAAACGAAATGGCTTTGTTTGGAGGAGGAACGTTGGACCATTTCAACATTTGCCACAACTGAAAGGCGCTGCTGTCGGCGGACAGTGTTCTGTTTCTGTGAGTTTGGCGGCTTTCCTCATCAAGGCAACCGCGTGAGCAGAAAGCAGCTGCTTTTCACAGCACGTTTGGCTGCGAAAGTCTCCGGCCCAGGCTACGTCGGGGAGAAACCAAGAGAGCGGACGCAACTTCCTGGAGGTCACACGCTAGGTGAGTGGCAGATTCGTGGCCAGATTGCCTGAGTCCCTTGAGTCCAGTGCCTGGGGAATGCAGCCTCTCTGCACCTTTCATCGGCCTCTCATAGGTTCTAGTCCCATCTCCATCTCACAGCACGCTGCTGCCCCTCACAGGACACACCACAGGTGGCCTCGACTCCTTTCTGACTGGAAACTGGCCGCAGAAGAGGCCAGCCCATGCCCGCTGATGATACCAAGTGATGAAATACATGTATAGCTGCATCCCACCTGTCAGGGGTGGTCTAGATAATATTTAGTCCTGCCTGGGGCGTAGGCCTGCCAATGGAGGGGCAAAGGGGAAACTGCCCCTGGGCCTCGTGATTTCAAAAGGGCCGGGGCTCCCGACCGCTGCTGCTGTTACTGTGGCAGTAGCCAGAGCCCCAAGCCCTTCAAATCACCTCTGGAGCCCTGAGTGGGAGGCATTGAAGGGCTGGCAGGGGGAGATTAGCCAGCCCCAAACCCCGCCCCTTCCATCTGAGGCCCCGCCTCTTCCAGAAACACGGAGCTGTGCCTGGCAATTCTGTCGGCCCCCTCACTTGGGTGCAGGGGATTGGCGTACGAGGTCTCTCGAGGTCTCTTCCAGTCCTACACGTCTATAATTCCATTCTGTACCGAGTGTTAAAGGCTGTTAGAATACAGGCGCTGAGAGGAGCCAAGCACTCTCTGCGGAGAACATCCGGCCTGCCCCATGGACAGCACTTGGTTCCGCCATGGTGACTGTGACAGATGGCAGGGAGTGTTTGGTGGTTCCAGTGCAGGACAGGACTTCCGCAGATCTGACTCTTCAGGAGAATCCCTGTTGGATTCCGAGCAAGTAGCTTCATCAACCAAACGTGGAGGAGTTCGGGATCTCCGGCCGTCTGTAATAAAGGAATGATTATATGTGTTTTGTGGGGGAAATCAATGCTTCCTGGCGTTGTGTGACATGCTAGTGCTCTTGGGAACTGAGCTGTGCCTACATGCATGGTTGAGTTCATGTAGCGCGTTGGGAAAATCCGGGAGGAAACTTGGCATGTAAATGCAAAATATTATTGTTATTATTTATGACTAGGTGAAATCTCTAAGGGGTTGCATCAAAGTTTTTCTTTCTTTCGATGAGGGCAGCCGACCGAATGTTTTTGACAGACCTCTGGAAACAAGCTAAATTATTAAGTGCTGTTTCCTATGGCTTCTAAATTTTTCAGATCACTACGTAGGGAATTCAGCCTCTTTTATTTGCTCATCACTGTCTTTACCAGACATTCCCCTGAACTCTGCTGAGAAAGCGTCAGAGGATTTATCAGTATATGGGGTTTTTTTGCTATAAAAGGAAATTCAGAAGAGGAAAAATGAGATTGGATCTTCAGGAAAACATCCAAATGTTGAAGTCTGTTCGGCTGAGGGAAGGTCTTCTCAACGAACTGGAACACATTCCAGCAGTTGGGGCATTTAAAACCAGCCACCCTTTTTAACAACGGACCCTGATGGATCTCGTGTGGGGATTGAACGCATGACTCCGAAACAGGAGCCTTTGTTGCGGGAGCTAAAGAGTCGACTCTGCCAGCATAGAGGCAGAAGTGGACTCATGAACTTCTAATATGGGCCAGCCACTAGAGGGCAATGGAGACCCACTGCACAGGGGCGTGCGTTATCCTCATAACCTTCCAATGGGTGAACTAGAAGGGAACAGGCTACATTTGCTTAATTAATTAAGGGGACACAGCTGTGTCATGTAAAGCTGTAACTTCACTGCCACTGCCTCTGGAGATGAGTGTGAGGACTTTCCCTCCCTTCACGAGATTAATGTTGCCAAGCACAGAAGGGAGATCGGTGACACCCGCACTGACAGAGGTAAACGGAAACATGAGGCACCAGGGAGCCACTTCTGATTGGTTCTTGGCCCAATATTTCAGTTTTTGGTTATTTTGGGGGGGGGAGAGAGGCCAAAAAGTGAACATTTTCTGTGGGTCAAAAACCAAACCCATTTCCTGAGCTGCTCTGGTAACTGGTATGGTAACAGTGCCCAGGGGCCCCAGCTGAGATGAGGACACTGCTGGTCCCACACGCAGTGAGAGACAGTGCCCTCCTGGAAGGACTTGTAATCCAAACAGGGAACACAGATCGGAGGAAAGGGAGGGGATTTTTACGCTTATGAAGTTTGCGGATGATCCCAAGCTGGGAGGCGTTGCAAGTGCTTTGGAGGATAGGGTCATAATTCATCATGATCGGGACAAACTGGAGAAATAGTCTGAAGGAAAGAGGATGAAGTTTAATAAGGACAAATGCAAAGTGCTGCACTTAGGAAGGAACAATCCATTTCACACACACAGAACGGGAAGCGATTGTCTAGGAAGGAGTCCTGCTGAAAGGGATCTGGGGGTCATAGTGGACCACAAGCTAAATAGGAGTCACCAGTGTGACACTGTTGCCAAAAAAGCAAACGTGATTCTGGGCTGCATGAACAGGAGTGTGGTGAGGAAGACACGAGAAGTCATTCTTCCGCTCTACTCTGCACCGATTAGGTCTCAGTTGGAGTATTGTGTCCAGTTCTGGGCACCACATTTCAAGTAAAATGAGAAATTAGAGAAGGTCCAGAGAAGAGCAACAAAAATGATAAAAGGTCTAGAAAACATGAGCTATGAGGGAAGACTGAAAGAATTGGGCTTGTATAGTTTAGAAAAGAGAAGACCGAGAGGGGACATGATAGAGGTTTTCAAGCATCTAAAAGGGTGTCACAGGGAGGAGGGGATGAAATTGTTCTCCTTGGTTTCTGAGGATAGGACAAGAAGCAATGGGCTTAAGTTGCAGCAAGAGAGATTTAGGTTGGACATTAGGAAAAACTTCCTGCCTGTCAGGGTGGTTAAACACTGGAATAAATTGCCTAGGGAGGTGATGAAATCTCCATCCCTGGAGATATCGTGAGCAGGTTGGATAGACATCTATCAGGGATGATCTAGATGGTGCTTGGTCCTGCCGTTAGGGCAGGGGACTGGACTCGATGACTCTCGAGGTCCCTTCCAGTTCTAATGTTCCATGGTTCTATGATTCCCATTTTACAGCCACACAAGGAGATTAAGTGATTGGCTGAAGGTCACATGGGGAATCTGTGGCAGGGCTAAGAACTGAATTTAGACCTCGATAGGAGAATTAGATAAATTCATAGGGGTTGGGTTCATCAATGCTTATTAGCCAGGATGCATAGGGGTGGTGTCTATAGCTTCTGTTTGTCAGTGGTTGGAAATGGATGACCGGAGCGGGATCACTTGATGATTTCCTGTTCTGTTCACACCCTCTGGGGTACCTGGCATTGGCCACTGGCAGCAGACAGGATACTGGGCTGGATGGACCTTTGGTCTGACCCAGTATGAACTTTCTTACGATCTTATGTTCTTGTAACTCCCACTACCCCAACCATAAGACCTTTCTCTATCCTTGTGCCTTCACACATACATACCTCTTTCTGTTAAGGCCCAGAGGTGGGCTGCACTGCCTGAGAGGGACCCCAAAAGAGGAACACACCAAAATTGTTCAAGGGGAACACTGAAAAGTCTGGATGTGAAAGGTCTGCTCTGCAGCCTACCTGGCGTTATCTCATGCCCTAGACGTTCATGGCGGTAGTCCCTAAGGTCTCAGGTTTAATCCCACTTGCTGATGACCCGGGCCCACCGGCTTTATGTTTTCATGACAGAGCTGTCTCCATAATGGCTACATCCGTGCTCCTGCATTTCCGATGTCAACGGGAGCAAGCCAGTGGCAGACTCCAGCTAGCTCTGCTTGAGCAAGTGTGCTAAAAATAGCAGCGTGCATGTTGTGGCAAAGGCAGCGGCATGGGCTTAGCTGCCCAAGTCCAAGCCTGTCTGCCCACCCTGGGTGGCTAAGCTGAAACCACACCATTGCTTCTGTCACACTGACAGGCAGAACCGAACCTGGGACCTCTAGAACATAGAGCACGAGCCTCCGTAGTAAGAGCTAAAAGCCAGCTGGCTCTGAGGTAAGGCTGGCAAGCAAACTCATTCTCTCTGTAAGTGGTCTAAATGCCAGAACATGGGACCGGCCGTTATGTGGGTTACACATCACCATCCATGGTGCTATGTTTCACATGCTAGCTCACGTCTGTGTGCCTAAGCTGGGTGGCTCAATCCCACTTGCAGGCTTTGTGCCTCAGTTTCCCCACTCTGTAACAGAGGTAACAGCATATGCCCAGGGCTGATCCTAACCAACTGGCGGTTCTGGCGACTGCCCGGCTTGCCCGTAGGGCTGCTAGATGGTTTAAAAAAAATACTGGATAAAAATTTGTCAAGAAAAAAAAAAGGGTCGGGGAGTAGCAAGGGAAATCTGGGGGAAGGATTCGGATTTGGGAGGTCAGGCTGAAATGTCGTCACGACCCACCCCTAAGATCGGCTCTGTCGGTGGCCCCTTGAAAATGGCGGCCCCAGGCAACCGCCCAGCTCGCCCGCCCCTAAGACCGGCTCTGAATATCCCTACTGAACAAGATCAGTTCAGTAAACCAATGAAAGGCTGTGAGATCGATTGAGGAAAAAGCCCCAGATAAGAGACGGCTGTCATTTTTCCACAACCAGGGAGGCACTCCGTTATTTCACAATTTGCCTTCAAACTCTCTAACGGCAGCGCTTTCTTAATTTGGAGTGGGAAGAAGTGCATGGGTGAAAGATGGAGCCTTCTCCTCCGTGGTCCCAGCCAAGAAAAACAGTTGTGCACCATGACGAGCAAAGGCCTGTTTCAGCACAGGAAGGTAGAACCGGATTGTGTGGCCCAATACACCATCAATCTTCCCGGGACATCTGCAAGTTGTCATTACATACCCATGGGGCTCCCTTCTCGACTCTGCCTTGCCCAGGTGTGTCATCTCTTTGGGAAGGGCTTCAGCCTTAGCAGTGTAGCCAAAACATTCTCTTTTCAAGAAGATGAATGGGGTTCTAGCTGCAGTTGATAAGCAGGAATGTGCCGTGGGTGGAAGGTGTGCCCACGGCTCACTCGAGGTAAAGATGCCAGCCGGCAGTTGACTTTCTCTCCGTGTGTATAAAATCCCTCCTCCAGATGCCAGTTGCTTTTGCAGAATCTTGTGAGATCTTCAGATTCCCGATGCTGCTGAAATAATTACTGGATGGTGTGTGCATTCCCCTCCTTCCCCCACCAGCCATCCATTTAATTTTTGCATAAGTACAGGTCTGTCCCTGTATTTTCCATAGTGAGGTTAAACAAACTAGCTGGAATAAGAGAAGAGCCGGCCTAAAGCTTCAGCAAGGCATGGCATTAATAATGGCCCTTTTAATTTCTATGGACACTTCCATCCGTGGATTTATATCTCAAAGCATTTTGCAAAGCATCATTTGCATTATGATAATATGGAAAGTCGCACCAAGATCAGGTCCCTGTTACGCAAGATACTGGATATACCCACATACGTAGAGACAGTTTCTATCCTGATCTGCTTATAGCTGAAATAAATAAAACAGATAAAGTGTGGAAAGCGAAATAATGGAAAAAAATGACTTGACCAGGGACACACAGAAGATCAGTAGCAAAGCTAGAACTAGAACATAGGCCTTCTAGCTCCCATTACAATGTCCTATCACTTGGGACATGTTAATTAATGAAGTCTAAGGCACCATGTGACATTGGTCAGTATTTTCCATGGCATTATGATAATTTTTGAATGAATATTTTAATTTTCTTCTACTGTATTTGGTTTTCACTTTGCATGCAAACCAACCTAAGAGCTTTTTTGACAGGGCCCCTTGGAACTCTCCAATTCTATGATCTGAAAGGCAAATAATTTTGAGAAAATCACAATATGTTCAAAGAGAAATTATGGATAGAGAAAGAGTCAAAACTCATGAGAATAATTAATCAAGCTCCAGTCAGCATTATCTAGACACAGATCCAAAGAAAACACCAGTCCTGATCTTTGCTGAAGGTTGGATCCAGACTGAAATCTTACTGGGACAATGTAAAATTTGGGATCCCAATACTTCTCCAAGTTGGAGAAACATTCAATTCCCACCAAAATTTGGCATCTTCAGTGCATGAGCTCAGACCATTCTTCTTCTTCTTCTTCTTCTTCTTGAGTTACAAAGAAGTTAGGCCAACGGTTTCTAAAGGAGCCTCTGATTTTTGGAGCCAGACAAATTTGGACTGGAAATAAGGTGTAATTGTAACAGTGAGGGTAGCTAACCACAGGAAAAAATCACTGTGGGCTTGTCTATACTACAGAGAAAATTGACCTCCAGAGGTCGATCTTCTAGCATTAGACTGTGAGGGACTCCAAAAAGATCTCACCAAACTGAGTGATTAGGCAACAAAATGGCAAATGAAGTTTAATGTGGATAAGTGTAAAGTAATGCATATTGGGAAAAATAACCCCAACTATACGTACAGTATGATGGGGGCTAATTTGGCTATGACAAATCAGGAAAGAGATCTTGGAGTTATCGTGGATAGTTCCCTGAAAACTTCCACACAGTGTGCAGCGACGGTCAAAAAGTCAAATAGGATGCTAGGAATTATTAAGAAAGGGATAGAAAATAAGACACAGAATATCTTACTGCCCCTGTATAAAGCTATGGTACGCCCACATCTTGAATACTGTGTACAGATGTGGTCTCCTCACCTCAGAAAAGATATTTTGTCCTTGGAAAGGGTTCAGAAAAGGGCAACTAAAATGATTAGGGGTTTGGAACGGGTCTCATATGAAGAGAGATTATAACGACTAGGACTTTTCAGTTTAGAAAAGAGGAGACTGAGGGGGGATATGATAGAGGTCTATAAAATCATGAGTGGTGTGGAGAGGGTGAATAAAGAAAAGTTATTTATTAGTTCCCATAATAGAAGAACTAGAGGACACCAAATGAAGTTAATGGGTAGCAGGTTTAAAACTAATAAAAGAAAGTTCTTCTTCACACAGCGTGTAGTCAACCTGTGGAACTCCTTGCCAGAGGAGGCTGTGAAGGCTAGGACTATAACAGAGTTTAAAGAGAAGCTAGATAATTTCATGGAGGTTAGGTCCATAAAAGGCTATTAGCCAGGGGATAGGAATGGTGTCCCTGGCCTCTGTTTGTCAGAGGCTGGAGAGGGATGGCAGGAGACAAATCGCTTGATCATTGTCTTCGGTCCACCCTCTCTGGGGCACCTGGCACTGGCCACTGTCGGCAGACAGGCTACTGGGCTAGATGGACCTTTGGTCTGACCCAGTACGGCCGTTCTTATGTTCTTATGTTTTTATGATTTAGCAGGTCGAGAGAAGACCTGCTAATTCGATCCAAGAGGGCGCTCCCATCAGTGCCAGTAGTCCTGCTCCTCACAAGGAGTAAGGGAAGCCAATGGGAGCATTTGGCCCCGTTGACTTCTCATGGTGTGGATGGCACGAAAATGTGATTGAAGATACATTGACTCCAGCCACAAAATTAACGTGGCTGCAATTGCGTATCTTAAGTCAACTTTCCCCTTGAGTGTAGACCAGGCCCAAGAGTCATGGTGGAGTCTCCATCATGGGAAATTTTTAAAATCAAGATTGACTGGGGGTTTTTTTTTTTAAAGATCTACTCCAGGAATTATTTTGGGTGAGTTCAGACTAGATGATCACAGCCGTCCCATCTGGCCTTGAATTCTATGAATCAATGGATCTCTAGACCTTCTTCCATCTTGACATCCATCTGTCTTGTTCTGCCACAGCCAACGTGCTGCCCTGCAGGACTTCCTACAACAGTGGTCCCCAACTCGGTGCCCGGGGGTGCCATGGCACCCGCTGGGGCATCTATGTGCACCCGCCGAATGATTTGGGCTGGCCCCGCCCCCCCACACGTGGCGCATGCACAGTGCTGGCCCCGGGTGTGTGGCACATGGGTGGCCCCTGCCCCGGGCGCGCAGCACATGTGCGATGCTGGCCCTGGGTGCATGGGCGGCCCCTACCCCGGGTGCGCGGCACATGTGTGATGCTGGCCCTGGGTGCATGGGCGGCCCCTACCCCGGGTGCGCGGCACATGCGCGGTGCCAGTCCCAGGTGTGTGGAGCATGGGCAGCCCCTACCCCGGGTGCGCGGCACATGTGCGATGCTGGCCCTGGGTGCATGGGCGGCCCCTTCCCCGGGTGCGCGGCACATGCGCGGTGCCAGTCCCAGGTGTGTGGAGCATGGGCGGCCCCTGCCCTGGGCGCGCGGCGCATGCACGGCCCGCCACCGGAAGCCCGGCGCGTGAGCGGCCCCACCCCCGGGTGCCCAGCAGCCCCGAAAGGTTGGGGACCACTGTCCTACAATATTCACGCATGTTTCCTGCTTTACAATGTTGTGCTTGTTTTTAGTGCTGGCGGCCACGTGGCGGATTAAAGGTTTTCTCCCTTCCACACCCAGGCGGGACACGACTGAAATCAGAGGAAGCCCCTTTCCACATGAAGAACCTCTTCCCCATTTATCCTTCATCACCTCATGCACCATTTCCCACTCTAATCAAAATCTGTCTGAGCTGCACCGGCCCGCGAAGGATGCAAGAAGGACTTTGCACATGGGGAACAGAGAAGTTGGTTTTCTCCTGTTGCCTAAATGGTCCGATTGAGCGGTGGTTATTGGTCCAACACACTTGTCAGGAACGCACAAGGGGAGGTCTGAAATCTCCTTCCCAAACAGGCCAATTCATCTTTCCTGATCCTCCCCCCCCCTTCTCCCCCTGCTCTGCCTAAATTTGGCCTTCCAATAACATTTTTATAATGTCCCATTACACAGAGAAAACAGCCAAAGCCCATTCAGCTCTGGGGTGAATGCTCGTGTAGGTTGGATGAATGGGGTGTTTTTCTTCGCTCTCAGCCCGTGGACGCCTCAATGCCTCGGAATTGGGGGGGGGGGTTAACTTTATTTTTGAAAGAGGTGAGGAGGCCGGGTTTTGCTTTTGGTTTCACAGGGCATGGGCTTTTCATCACTTCCGTTGCAGCGGACGCTGAGGTGAGCAAGTTGACAAAGCCCTTCAGAGCATGCGGCAGCCTTATGGGGCTGTACACCTGAAACGCTTCCTCTCTGTTGTTCCTCTTTGTGTCAGTAGGAAGGAAGGGTGCTGATGTTTGCGTGGCACTCGGACGCACAGGCAGGATACGCTCATGGAGATGGGCCTGGACTGTGAAGTGGTGGAGGTGGGGTCAGTTTCTTGCCTAATAATAGTCTCCCTGTGTCTCTTGGCCAGGCTACCTAAGCTGTCCAGTGCCTCAGTTTCCCCTCTGCAAAGATAATATAATACGGAGCACTGTTCATCAGCCGATCTCAAAGCGCTTTGCACCCTGTACCACATTTAACCCCTTAGCATTCTCGAGAGGCAAGACAAGCTGACTGTACTCACGTTTTACAAATGGGGAACTGAGCTCCTGCAATGTCTGGTGGCCGAGACGGGTTTGGAGGCAGTGCAGAGCAGCTGTCAAGTGTGCATGGGTGGTCGGATACCTACCAAGCCAATCAGCATGGCTGGCAGTCTGGAGCAATGGTAAGAGCTCTTGGTTGGGTCAGTAGCTAGAACATCCATCCTACCAGGCTGGCTCAGCAGACTAAGGAGGTAAGAAAGTCAGGGGGAGACCACAGGGCAGCATGCAAAGGGTGTCCAGGCAGCAACCAGTAGGGACTGGCCCATTGCTAAGACAGCATCCTCTCCCTATTGGAGTCTTTAATTGTACAGGCACCCAAAGAGAGTGCTGATTGGCTCTCCAGTCACAGACCTGGGGCATGGCTAATGTGAGTCTGTAGGCCCTTAGCCCAGTGCATAGGGGAGGAAGTATGACTGGCCTGGGTACATCTAGACTGGCTTCACTTTCGAAAGAAGATATGCAAATTTGGCACTAATTTGCATACCTTCTTCCGATCGCTTTTTTGAAAGCGTTTTTTCCGAGAGTGAAAGCAATTTAGATGCGGTTATCTCGAAACCCCCCCCCTTGTTTTTGAAAGACCCTTCTTCCTCAAAAATTGAGGTTTACAGTTTCTTTTGAAAAAAGGTTTTTTTTCCTGAGAGAACCACGTCTAAACTGCTTTCCCTTTCGAAAAAAAACGCTTTTGAAAAAGCGATCGGCAGAAGATATGCAAATTAGCGCCAGATTTGCATATCTTTCGAAAGTGAAAGCAAGTGTAGACGTGCCCCTAGTGTGCAGGAGAGATGCAGCAGGACATGATCGATCTTGATCTTAATAAGACTTTGACACCACCCCCCATGACATTCTCATAAGCAAACTGTGTGAAAGACTGTGTTCTCCGAGTCGTTCTCAATGATTCACTGTCAGACTCAGCGAGTATCTCTTGTAGGGTCCCACGGGGTCAATCCGGGTCCGGTACGCAGCAATATTTTCACGGGCGACTTGGAGAACGGAGTGGGGAGCGTAAGCTTTTAAAATGAGCTGACAGCCCCCGATGCTGGGTTGTATGGTGAGGAGAGTCGTCTGTAATATATGGGAGGTAATGGGCCTTGTTCGCTCAACTGTGGGGCACTGTGTCCAATTCTGGGAGCTTTAGGGAAGAGGTGGGCAGAGGGAGAGAGAGAGTCCAGAGGGAAGGAACTAAAATGATAAAAGTTAGAAAACCTGAGGTCTGAGGAAAGCTTAGGGGTGAGAAAAGGAGCCTGGAGGGAGCCCTTGATTGGCTCCAGATTGGACCCACTCAAACCTAACTGCCTCAGTTGGTTCTAGCAGGTTCTAGATTGCCTCCCGGTGTCTTAATTAACTGGTCACCACTGGTCAGTGCAGATTCTTGATTGATTCCAGGTGTCTTAATTAACTGGGGTAGACCTTAACCTGGGAAACAGTTCCTTTTTTTTTTTGTAACCATCTAACCTGACCCTGTCACATTAGATATTAAGAAAAACTTTCTAACTGGAAGGGTAGTTAAACTCCAATATAAGTTTCCAAAGGAGGTTGTGGAATCGCCATCACTGGAGGTTTCTAGATCAGGCTGGAGAAACAGCTGTCAGGGGTGATCTAGGTTTACTTGGCCCTGTCTCATCTCAGGGAACAGTATGTGATGGTGCCTTGAGTTCCCTTCTAAACCTTCCATATGTATGATTCTATGAGAGGAACAATAACTTTCCATTACAAGGTTGAGAAAAGGACACAAGAATGATGAGGGGTTTGGAACGGATCCCATAGGAAGAGAGATTAAAAAGACTGGGACTTTTCGTCTTAGAAGAGAGGAGACTAAGGGGAGATATGATAGAGGTCTATAAAATCATGACAGGTGTGGGAAAAGTGAATAAGGAAAAGTTATTTACTTGTTCCCACAATATAAGAACTAGGGGTCACCCAATGAAATGAATAGGCAGCAGGTTTAAAACAAACAAAAAAAGTTTTTCTTCATTCTTCATAGTGCACAGTCAACTTGTGGAACTCCTTGCCAGAGGATGTGGTGAAGATTAGGACTTTAATAGGGTTCAAAAAAGAGCTAGATAAATTCATGGAGGTTAGGTCCATCAATGGTTATTAGCCACGATGGGTAGTAATGGTGTCTCCAACCTCTGTTTGTCTGAAAATGGGCGACAGGGGAGGGATCATGTGATGATTTCCTGTTCTGTTCACTCCCTCTGGGGCACCCGGCATTGGCCACTGTCAGCAGACACGATACTGGGCTAGATTTGGTCTGACCCAGTATGGCCTTTCTTATGTTCTTATGACAAGTATCCCAGCACAAGGATCTTGGGACAATTTTCACAAACTATTCAAATCCCTTTACTCTTCTTCTTTGTCAAGTTATATTATTTGTTGTTTGTGAGTGTTCCCACAATGGCAGGGTTATTTTGAAAATGTCCATACGTCACAAAGCTTTATGCAATGTTGTTGACTCCAAGCATTCAAAATCATGAACCAGGCCCTGGAAAATTCATGAGTGACTTCAAATAATGAGATTAATCATAAAAATGGCTAGTAATGCCAATGAGGTTCTTTCTATTTGCCTTCTGGTTTTTTTTTTTAACCTTTATAAGGTCATATTTTTTAACTTTCTCCATACCCTGGGGAATAGAAACTTCTTTTCTTTTTCAAGCCGACATTCTTATACAATCCCAGGGTTGCAGGGCCTGGGGGCTTTCAGAAAACCTCCCAATATGTGAGACTCGTGTTCAGTTTACAATTTGCACACTTGCACATGCTTTAGAATAAACAACGGTGATCTGTCTGCTAATTTATAGCACCACATGCATTATTTGCTACGTATCAAATGCCATTTATTATTTGCCCGTATAAAAAAAATGCCAGTTGTCTAGTCAGAAAGCAGAATTAATAGCATGTGATTTAGATGACCCATAATGCACTGCAATGAACGAGTATTTGAAGTGAACATGTTGCAAACAATGCATCGGCTAGAACTATGTTGTTCCTCCTAATAAGGCATAATGAACCTAGGGATGTTAACGAACAGGTATTTCTGTTAATGTGTAACCGCTGGATTTTTTAGTGGTTACATGTTTACGGGGGGGAGGTGGAAGCTGGCTTTTAAGCCAGCTCCCCACGAGCATGGTTCCTGCCTGTCCCTCTCCCCGCCCCCCATGGGCAGATGGCTCTGTTGGAGTTGATATGCGTGGGGAGCATAGGCGTGCGCAGCACATTTCATTAGGGTGTGCACCCAAAATTTTTTTTAAAATGTACTTTGACCCCCATTAGCCACACCCCTGACCCCTGCTAACCACGCCCCTGACCCCCGTTGGCCACACCTCTGGAGGTAACACTCTCTGGGCAAGATGGACACATGACCAGAAGTAAAAGGTGTCATGTGACCCCCCCCCCCAAGGACTCTTCCCACCATCCTCCTACCAATAGGGATTAGTTTGCCCCCCCAAACTCCCCTCATGCAACTGTCCTGCAGTTGCATTACCCCAATGCGTGTGACATTAACTCGGGGGCAGAGAGGCTGGGGGAAGTGTTCCCTCTAAGAGTTTCCTCCCACAAGCAGAATGAATTTTGTGTTGTGCTCCAGTACTGAGTTCGTGTGGCTTGTTTGGATGTGCCACTGCGGCACCCAAGTTATTAATAAATATCTTATAAACCTCGACCTTTTCCTTCCGCTGCCATGTCTCCTCCCCTTGCTCCATCAGCTCCCCTGGTGCCTGCTGCCCCCCAACCCCTCACCCTCCTCTCCTGTCCTGACTCCTGTCCTTCTCACTGCCCTCAGCCTTCCTGAGACCTGCCCCCCTCCACCAGCCCTTCTCCCCCCTGTGCCCACTCCTCCAGTAGCCCCACTCTGCTCATGTGAGCTACCCCTCCTCATCCCCTCTCCTAACACCTCCCTCTACACACCTGCCCTGCCTCTCTCCTCTGATGCAGTCCCTCCCATGCAGGTGTCTGCCCTTCTGCTTCACCCCCAGAATCCCCTGGCACCTGCACCTTCCCTTAGCCCTGCACCCTCCTGGTGCCTCCCCCTTCCCTCACTGCCCCTGCCCCCTTTGCCCTTTTTTCCCTGATGCCCATCCCCTCACCACCCTCTGCCCCCGTTCCCCTCATGCCCCTCTGTGCCCTCACACATGCGTTGCTCCATCCCTGCCTTCCTCATGCCCACCCCTTCTTTCAAGCCTTCTCCCAGCACCTCCCCCTCCCCCCTCTAACCCCCAATGCCCTTACCCTCTCCTCTCTTCTCCCAGCATCACCCTGTCCCCCTTCCCACTGACACCTCCCCTCCTGCCCTTTTCCTCATTGTCTCCACTTGGCCCCCTGCCATTTGTGTCTCCTCTACCCTGTCCCTTGGTGCCTTCCCCTTTCTTCTCCTGACCTGCCCCCCTCCCCTCAGCACAAGCCCCTTCCTCTCCCACCCCTTCCTCTTATTTTTCCCCCTTCCTTTCCCCTCCCTTACCTTACCTTACCTTCAGCTTCTGCCTTCCAATTCACGGGACTGGAGTCAGAGCTGGCCCAAGCGACAGGCCGGCCAGGCCCTAGCCTGGGGTACCCCTGGGGCACCACGCGGTGCTGCCGGGCCGGGCGGGGGCGCTGCGTGGTGCTGCCAGGATGAGCGGGGGTGCCCCCGGGTGCATAAGGGGCGGTGCTGCGGGGTCCGGGGCACAAAAATGGCTCGGGCCTGGCCGGCATCTGTGGTCGGGCCCCAGCTGCTTCTGGAGCTGGGCCACGCAGTTTTAAAGTCCCAGGCTGTGACATCACGCCACACCCCGGGTCTCCCTGTTCACCTGTTGTGCGGCATTTGAGCACGCCGCTCATATGCTCTCTCTGCCCCACATTGCCCCGTAGATGGCCACGGGGAATTTAAAGTGAGGGGCTGCGGTGCCCTGTCACAAATCCCTCTCCTCCTCCAGCAGCCGCTAGCCGTCCCGAGACATTAGGGTGTGCCTGGGCACACCCGGCACACCCCGTGCGCACGCCTATGGTGGGGAGTCGACTTGAAAGCCGGCTTCCTGCTTGTACTGTCTCCCGCCCGCCTCCACCCTCCATGCTGCTGCCTCTCTATCAGAGGCAGCAGTGTGGGGGACAGGTGGTGCCGTAGGAGCTGGCATGCGCAGGGAGCTGGCTTAATAGTCGGCTCCCCACGGGCACTGGCTCCCTCTCCCCACCTCCATTGTTGCCTCTGATACAGAGGCAGCAAGGTCGGGGGAGGTTGCATGTAGTCGTTAGGATTAACCGATAAACTTTGGCTTAGCAGTTAATCAAGTAAATCACTGCATGCTACCATCCTTAACTGAACCTGCATTTATTATGTGTATGGCAATAGCACCCAGGAGCCCTTATCCTGGACCATGATAGCAGTGCGCTAGGCTGTATACACACACAAAACAAATAGGCAGTCCCCAGGTATGTGCCCATGACTTGATTGTGTATTTGAAGAGGGTAACTGTCGAAGAAGGTAATTTGAAGAGGGAAAACTGTTCAAGATAGTCAAGACAGAAGCAGACTGTGAAGAACTTAAAAAAGATCTCACAAAACTAAGTGATTGGGCAACAAAATGGCAAATGAAGTTTAATGTGGATAAGTGTAAAGTAATGCACGTTGGAAAAAATAACCCCAACTATACGTACAGCATGATGGGGGCTAATTTGGCTACGACAAATCAGGAAAGATATCTTGGAGTTATCATGGACAGTTCTCTGAAAACGTCCACACAGTGTGCAGTGGCAGTCAAAAGGGCAAATAGGATGCTAGGAATTATTAAGAAAGGGATAGAAAATAAGACCCACAATATCTTACTGCCCCTGTATAAAACTATGATACGCCCACATCTTGAGTACTGTGTACAGATGTGGTCTCCTCATCTCAAAAAAGATATTTTGGCCTTGGAAAGGGTTCAGAAAAGGGCAACTAAAATGATCAGGGGTTTGGAACAGGTCCCATCTGAGGAGAGGCTAAAGAGACTGGGACTTTTCAGTTTGGAAAAGAGGAGAGTGAGGGGGGATGTGATAGAGGTCTATAAAATCATGACTGGTATGGAGAGGGTGAATAAAGAAAAGTTATTCATTAGTTCCCATAATATAAGGACTAGAGGACACCAAATGAAGTTAATGGGTAGCAGGTTTAAAACTAATAAAAGAAAGTTCTTCTTCACACAGCGTGTAGTCAACCTGTGGAACTCCTTGCCAGAGGAGGCTGTGAAGGCTAGAACTATAACAGAGTTTAAAGAGAAGCTAGATAAATTCATGGAGGTTAGGTCCATAAGAGGCTGGGGATGGATGGCACGAGACAAATCGCATGGTCATTGTTTTCGGTCCACCCCCTCTGGGGCACCTGGTGCTGGCCACTGTCGGCAGACAGGCTACTGGGCTAGATGGACCTTTGATCTGACCCAGTATGGCCATTCTTATGTTCTTATGTAGGGTAGAAAGCAGTAACTCGAACTTGCTGTCTGCAGCAGCCTGCAGTTTTTGGATCCTGCCCAGGGTTGTCTTTCCATGCTGACCTTTGCTTGATAAAACCACACCCCACCTGCTTACACAACAGCCGTGCCACACATGAGCGGCCTCATAAATACACATAAACACTGACTATATTCATGAGGTCAGAACCGGCACCCAAATGATTCAGTGACATTGGAAAGGGCTTCTTTTATCAAACCATTTCTTTTTTTTTTGACATGCACGATTGACCTAGCTCTATAAATAACTCAGCACAAATACTGATGGATCAGACAAAGTCTATCAAGAGGGAAGGGCTACATGTATTGGAATAGATCATCAGTGGCGGGTAAAACGGCATAGAGCCACTGTCTGACAAAGCTACACTTCTTTATATTAGGAGAGAGTCTGGACTATCAAGTAAAATATTGTCTTAGAATTGTGTTGTTCATGGGAAATTAGTAAAATCATAAAAGTTTTGCTGGAAGGTTGCAATGTAACTCTACTTTGTTTCTTAGAATTCAGAATTATAATACACAAGGACCCCAAACCACACAGAGAGAAAACAGGCTGCTCTTAAACATGCATAATTCACCATCCCACCTTTCTTCAAGCTGGCTCTTCCCAGACTGACTCAGTTTGCATATCTGCTTTGCCCCGTATGAAGATTTAAAACAAACAAAAGGAAGTTTTTCTTCCTGCAGTGCACAGTCAACCTGTGGAACTCCTTGCCAGAGGATGTGGTGAAAAGTAGGACTTTAACAGGGTTAAAAAAAAGAACTAGATAAATTTATGAAAGACAGGTCTATCAATACTTATTACCCAAGATGGATAGGAATGGTGTCCCAGCCTCTGTTTGTCAGAGGCTGGAAATGGGTGACAGGAGAGGGCTCACTTAAAGATTCCCTGTTCTGTTCACTCCCTCTGGGGCATGTGGCACTGGCCATTGTCAGAAGACAGGACCCTTTTCAGCTTAGAAAAGAGGAGACTAAGGGGGTGATATGATAGAGGTCTATAAAATCATGACTGGTATGGAAAAAGTGAGTAAGTAAAGTTATTTACTTATTCCCACAATATAAGAACTAGGGGTCACCAAATGAAATTAACAAGCAGCAAGTTTAAAACAAACAAAAGGAATTTTTTTTTCACTCAGTGCAGAGTCAACCTGTGGAACTCCTTGCCAGAGGATGTGGTGAAGGCTATAACTTTAACAGAGTTCAAAAAAGAGCTAGCTAGATTCATGGAGGTTAGGTCCATCAATGGCTATTAGCCAGGATGGGTAGTAATGGTGTCCCTAGCTTCTGTTTGTCCGGAAAGGGGTGACAGGGGAGTGATCATGTGAGAATTAATTGTTCTGTTCCCTCCCTCTGGGGCACCTGGCAGTGGCCACTGTGAGCAGACAGGACACTGGGCTGGATGGACCATTGCTCTGACCCAGCCTGGCTGTTCTTATGAAGGACTCAGAACGATGCTGCCCCTTTACTTGAAGGGATATAGTTGCAATTCGAAATCAATCCAAATACACCACGAGAATACATTACTTCCCCGTTCTCTTCTCACAGGCCAGTTATGTGAAAAAGAGAAGACCCAGTACCCATGGGAATGCATTTGTTTTATTGAGTCTTTTCTTGCAGTCTGCTAGGTTTTCCTCTCCCGCCCTCGCACTGGCCATTTCCAGCCCCAGCATGTAAAAGACAGCAGCAGCGTTGACGAGTTGGCAGCCCTCCCTTGAAAATCGCCCTGGGCACAGAAGATAAAGGAATTGAACTGCGTCCATGTTTACCTGGCATGTCATGGGGCTGAGTAGCAAATACCACAGAGATAATGCTGCTCGGTTTACAAGCAAATTCACTCAGCAGCCAGCCTGTGGTATTTGGCTTCTGCCCAACACAACTCCCCTGGAGGATTATGGGAGAGGGTTCGATTCTGGTTTCTGTGTAGTGCCTCTTTAAATGTTCCAGGGACGGGGAGCAGAAAAGGAGGCTCCTTAAATCTAAAGTACTTTGTTAAATAAGAAGTGAGGTTGCTCTGGTGTAAGTGACAGGAGAATTTGACCCTTGGCATTTTAAGTGTGGTCGGCTTGGCCCCCCTTTTTTCCACGCACTTCCCAATGTACACCCTGCACATCTCTCTGCCTCAGGGTGTGGCTTTTTAAGGTCCTGGGTAAAAGGCCTCAATGTGCAGTAAATAGCATGGACCTCAACTTGAGCCATCTCAGCGGCACTGAGAATTGAGCTGGGGCCGTCTGTATTTCAGCACCAGGATGCTAACTCCTTCCAAACCTCAGACTAACGCCACCACTGCACACAGCAGGATATCCATTTCCACAGGTATCCCAGTCCCTCAGCAGAAGCAGGGCAGCCCAGTTAGAGTGTGTCTAGACTACAGGGTTTTCTTGACAAAAGTGGATTTTTGTCGACAAAGTTATACCTGCGTCTACACTACTGCCTAGTTCTGTCGACATAACGTTGACAGAACGCGGCAGTTTTGTCGACGGCGGTGAACCTCATTCTACAAGGAATAACGCCTTTTGTCAACAGAGTTCTGTCGACAGAAGGCGTTACTTCATCTACACCGTCCTCTGCGTCTACACTGTCATATCGACAAAGCGGCTTGCTTTGTCGACAGAACTGGCTGTGGTCTAGATGCTCTTTGTCGACAGAAGCTTTGTCGACAGTATCTGTCAACAGAGCCTCTGTCGACAAAAGCCTGTAATCTAGACGTATCCCTAGAGTCCCCTCTCCCCCAGGGGACTACCTGCCCTGTCCCTCTACCTACCCCAATGGGAACATCGTTGGACCCGAGGAAACAGAACCGAACTCGTCCCTTGGTGGGAGAATGTGGATGAGGGGATTCAGATGCCGGGTTGTGTTCTTAATGTGTGGATCCCAGAGGCTCCTAACATGCTGCTGCTACTGTGGAAGAGAAGCATGTCGGGCTCTTTTAAGCCTCAGCTAAAGCAAGAACAGAGCACAGCAGCTTCTGCAGTTGGTGCGAGACAAGGGGAAGCTGCAGGCGAGCAAGAAAAAGCCATTCAAACTCCGTCTGAGCCGCCCCGAGCGTTGGACGGCCTAGCCCGGGAAAGCTGTTGTCCATATAGCTGTGGAGACTTTACATGAAGCCCAGGCAGCTCCCTTGGAGGGAGGGATCTATGTAGCATGGGGACGGCTCTGGGTTGATGTTGCGAAGACCAGGACTTTAAGAGCCATTCAAAAAAGAGCTAGATAGATTCATGGAGGTTAGGTCCATCAATGGCTATTAGCCATTATGGGCAGGGATGGTGTCCCTAGCCTCTGGGCGAGGAATGGGTGACAGAGGAGGGATCACTTGATGATTCCCTGTTCTGTTCCCTCCCTCTGGGACACCTGGCATTGGCCACTGTCGGCAGACAGGACACTGGGCTGGATGGACTTTTGGTGTGACCCAGCCTGGCCGTTCTTGTGTCCTTATGACTAGGACATGCATGATGAGCCACCCCTCAAAATGAGGATAGACAACTCTCTTGTGCCTGAGCAGTTCCCAGGGTCAGGCCTCATAAGAACAGTCAGATCAATGGTCCATCTAACTTAATATCTTGCCTTCTAACGGTGGCCAATGCCAGATGCCCCAGAGGGAATGAACAGAACAGGGAATCATCTAGAGATCTCCACTCCCCACCTCCTCTGTTGCCTGTTCCCAGCTTCCGGCAAACAGAGGCAAGGGATAGGGTACCATCCCTGCATGGACCTGTCCTCCATGAACTCATCCAGTTATTTTGTGAACCCTGTTCTAATCCTGGCCTTCATAACATCCTCTGGCAAGGAGTTCCACAGGTTGTGTGAAGAAATACGTCCTTCGTTTTTTTTAAAACCGGCTGCCTATTAGTTTAATTGGGTGACCCTTGGTTCTCAAGTCATGAGAAGGGATAAACAACACTTCCTTATTTACTTTCTCAACACCAGTCATGATTTTATCACCCTCTATCGTAAGAACGGCCACAGTGAATCAGACCAAAGGTCCATCTAACCCAGTGTCCTGTCTGCCCACAGTGGCCGATGCCAGGTGCCCCAGAGGGAATGAACAGAACAGGAAATCATCAAATGATTCCTTCCCTTGTTGCCCATTCCCAGCCTCTGACAAACAGAAGCTAGGGACACCATCCCTACCCATCCTGGCTAATAGCCATTGATGGACCTAACCTCCATGAATCTATCTAGCTCAGTTTTGAACTCTAAATATCCCCCCTCAGTCATCTCCTTTTAAAGCTGAGACGTCCCGGGTGACAATATTGTGGTCAGTGAAGACGGGAGGAAAATCAGGTTTAATAGAAATGAAATAGCCCCACATGAATAAAAATTGTTTACCGGAGTGTGACTGACAGATGATAAGTGCTGCAGAGAACCCTGAATATAGCTGGATAGTCCAGAACTGGAGAAATCATCCCATTTTTCTTACTTCCCTCGAGCCAGCTACATCTGGGTATCCCTGTCACTTCATCGCCTGGGAAGCACCCTCGCCTCGAGTCGTTACACAGCACCACCCTGCCTCTGTCAGTGTAAAATGCACCTGTGACAATGTGGCAACGCAACACAGCCTTTGGAAGGAGTTGGAGTAGCTGGACAAACTCACCTCTGAGCGTTCCCCGGCACAGATGCCTTGTGTTGTCGAGCCTCGCTCCTTCCTCGAGGGGGCCACCACACAACAATACTGCCTCTGATGGAAAATTTCAGGCCACAGTGTGGTCTGGATTCCATGCGGACTGGAAAGGGGTGTTGGGTTTTTCTTCTCCTCTAGAGGATAAGCATGCAAGGAATGAGGGGAGGGAGAGAACATGACAGAAAGGGCCAAGACATCCCAAGGTCTCTCCTTCCTTTGTTGTGGAACTTTAATTCCCAACAGAGCACCTAGATTTGGGGTGGGGAACCTATGGCCCCAGCTTGCCTAGCTTGCTGGCACTCCCGGTGGCCCCCTCCTACGCAGACCCCCACTCCGCTCCTGTACCCTACCTCTTATCCAGCCTTCCCAACCCACTCATCTTTGGTTCCACCCGAGAACGTAAGGAGGCTCACAAAATCTACTAGCCTGGGCCCCCCTACACTCCGGTATGCGAGGGGAATGTGAGGACTGTCTTTCCGCTTCTCAGCCGGGGAGGGGGGTTCTTTTTGCTTCTCATTTTCTGTGTCCCGTGACTGGCTTTTCTGTGGTTCAGTGGCCTCTGACTCAAAAAATCCCCTTTCCCCACCCTCTGCCGCTGACCTACACACTGCAGGGAGAGGAGTGTTATTGCACAAAGTGCTGATCCAAAGCCTACTGAGGTACATGGAAAGACTACGATACTTCAGTGGCTTTGAATCAGGGTCACTATTGGAGTAGATCTGAGTCCTATTCAAAGAGGATGGAGAGAGGCTGGTCTCAGTGGTGACGGATGGCAGAACAAGGAGCAGTGGTTTCAAGTTGCAGTGGGGGAGGTCTAGGTTGGATATTAGGAAAAACTATTTCACTAGGAGGGTGGAGAAGCACTGGGATGGGATCCCTAGGGAGGTGGTGGAATCTCCATCTCTAGAAGTTTTTAAGTCTCGGCTTGACAAAGCCCTGGCTGGGATGATTGAGTTGGGGTTGGTGCTGCCTTGGGCAGGGGGCTGGACTCAATGACCTCCTGAGGTCTCTTCCAGCCCTATGATTCTAGGATTCATACGTGGCCCAATGCTGGCAAGCCCTGAGTAGACAGCATCTTCCATCCATGAGGCATGTAACAGAGACAGGATTGGCTAAGCGCCAAGGAAACTCTATTGTGTACAATCCCGAAGAGAGAGAACACTCTGAGAGAACCACAGTCACCGTAGGTTGGAAGCTGGGGTGCTTGGTTTGAGATAAGGAGTTGGGGAAACGTGTTTTGCCAAACCTAGAACCGACATGTGACTTGAGAGCTACATCTAGAGCAAAACTCTCAAATCCTCTCAGATTCTGGGTTCCATCTGACCCTGGTAAAACGCCACATTTGGGGCTGCTGCAGGGTTTGTACTGTACAGTTATTTTGATGTGTATGGCCCTAGCAGTTAGGAGCCCTAGTCACATGACAAAGATCCCATTGTAGTCGGTGCAGGATTTCTCCAATAGTTCTGTAAGCCAGGCACGGGTCACTTTCAAACAAGAATCCCCCATCTGTATAACACAGGTTTCCCCTGAGCTGGAAATACATGGCTTTTAAATCACATTTCCCTGGAACTCATGGTTTTAATGATGGGGGAAATGTTTTATAAAAAATGTGTGCATCTCCTGCAATCAGGAACTCTGGAAAAACCCACATCACCTAAAGGTTTCATGAAACCTAACCATCCCTTGGCTTTACCAGTGCCTGGACCACAATCCTAATTCTAATGCATTTTCCCCCACACTTGCACTTATGAGGATCCCCTTTAACAATTTTTGGCCTGTGAAAAAACGTGGATGATACTGCAGGATTATGAGACCATAAATTGACAAAGTATTATTGAACTAGCAGATTTACTTGGCATTGCCTTGTAGTGCCAAAACACAGCACTACTCCACATTTCTCCATTCCATCCCTTTTCTGTTAGGTTTATTAAGAAGCACTCTTATATCCCAGGGTCATCTTATTTTTCTGACTCCTCTTGGCTCTGTCTCTTCCAATATTCACTCAGTTATGCCAAGTGTGAGGATTGCACTTGCTTTGGTGAGTCTCTTTTCTGTTTGGATTTTGAGAAACAGTCACATCCCATTTTCCTGACACAACCAACCTCTTACGTTGCTTTAAGTTATGATAAGAAGAAGCTGTATACCAGATTGGTGGTCCTAACTCTTACTGTTTAGGAGGAGTTCTTGATCAAACAAACTCTCTAAAATAGATGTATATGAATATTTATTTATATTTATTTATTTAAATATTTTTACCCCGCCTTTCTCTTTAAAATATTCAAGGCGGCTTGTATGGATGAACTGAGCCATTGATCGATGGATCTCATCTTCTATGATGCTGTTGGTGAGCAACTAAGGCCAAGTCTACAGTAGACCTGGAAGGTCAGGTTAAGGTACGCAACTCCAACTATGTAGAATATGTACCTGGAGTGGCGTACCTTAAGCTGAGCTTGGCACTGTCTTCACAGAGAGTGGCCAATGGGAACATATGCTCCCATTGGCTTCCCTTACTCCTCATGACTGCCAGGAGCACCAGCGCTGACTGGAGCCACCCTCAGAGTTCAACTGAGCGGGTCTTAACAAGACCTGCTAAATCAAATGCCAGAAGATCGATCTCCGGCACGGCGCGTGAAGACGTGACCTAAACCAATCTAGGCGATACAATCCTGACTAACTTTAGCATTGAAATCACCAAATGTATATGGGTTTCAAGCTGGGGAATTAGTGACATCCTGATGGTGAAGCCAACTCCCATTTGTCTTGGTTGCCCTACAGGATGGCCTGCACAATTATATGAATAGCCTGTTCCAACCTCTGTGCACTGGCTGGTACCAGAGCTGCATGTTTCCTGATCATCAGGAAGTGTGCAGCCATTCCAGGGCACAGAGAGTAGTTTCTGTTCAGTCGTCGGCTTTCTCCTGTGACTGCAAAATTGGATATCCAGTCGGGCATGGGAAACCAACAGGAATCACCTGGAACAAGCTATGTGTAGGGATTGTTTTCTCTCCCCCTCTTCTTTTGAAGAAAGCAGCAGTGTCTCTAAACGGGGCTGCATTGTCACCCGGGCAGGATACCAAGGTTGCTGCTGTTCCACTGCAGCAGACAGATGGCCATCACACCCGGGCCGCCTATGTGCAGGTTTGTGCCTAGATACTTCCAGTGGTATCCTCCACCTGCCTTCAACATCACTTACCCATCACTGTAGGACTTTCACTAGCACAAGGTAAATCTTTAGCATCAAGAGATGCACCTTCACATATGAGTGCCGGTTTGAGATCAAAGTTGCCTTCTCCTAGACAAGTGGGCCTAAAAAGTCCTAGCAAGCTCCATTGGCCTTGAATTCAGCGTTTCCCTTCTCTTAGGAACTGCTGGTCCACGGCGCCTTATTCCGTTTTATTTGGCATAACCCCTCGAGATCACTCCATGGAAGGCTTCCTCAGCCTGCCACTTGAAGATGAGCCTCAACACTGCAATACCCCAGCGCGAGGAATGTAATATCTGAAATATATGGTAGGTACATACAAACCGTTGGCTCTGATGGAGCAAGATCCACCCCTTACCCTAAGTGTCTGCACAGTTCGCAAAATCTTTCATGTATTTCTCCTTGCCACATCACGGAGAGGTAGGAAAGTGTTATCCTCGAATGCTTGGGCTGGCAGAGACCTCAGGAGTCATCAAGTCCAACCCCTTGTTTAGAACAGGACCAGCCCCAACTCAATCATCCCAGCCAGGGGATTGTCAAGATGGGACTTAAAAACCTCTAGGGATGGAGATTCCCCCCCTCCCGAGGGAACCCATCCCAGTGCTTCCCCACCTGCTTAGGGAAATAGTTTTTCCTAATATCCAACCTAGACCTCCCCCACTGCAACTTGAGACCATTGCTCCTCGTTCTGCCATCTGCCCCCACTGAGACCAGCCTCTCTCCAGCCTCTTTGGAACCCCCTTCAGGTAGCTGAAGGCTGCTATCAAATCCCCCCTCACTCTTCTCTTCTGCAGACTAAATAAGACCAAATCCCTCAGCCTCTCCTCGTAGGTCACGTGCGCCAGCCCCCAAATCATTTTCATTGCCCTCCGCTGGACCCTCTCCAATGCGACCACGTCCTTTCTGTCGTGGGGGGCCCAGAATTATCCTACCCATCCCAGTGCCACTTGCCCAAAGCCAGGCAGGAAGACTAGTTTAGTGCAAGGAACTGAGTTCTTGTCTCCTCAGACAACACCCTCCTCAGTAGGCCGCCCTTCCTTATATGTAAATTTGCTTTGGGATAAGCACGCTCTGTCTACTGCAGCTTTCTGTTTACTGGTACTTTTTTAATTGCTGTGGGTATTTCCTTTTTCGGTGGCTCGCTTTGCTTTGCAATTTGATGGTGCCCTTTAGACTAGACTTCATGCGGCCCTGGGATTTTCCTTGGTCCTACTTCCCGGTCTGCCTTTTGAGTGTCGTCGTCGGTTTTATGATCTCATATCTGGCCTGCATTGGCAAGCTGTGACTCACCGGCAACTGGCCAGCCCAGGCGTTCCTTTTACAATCAGAACCCTCCCCATCTGTAAATAGACCTGGTGGTGGCTGTGGGCCTGGGAGTCCCAAGGGACAGCCGTTTGCAATTATTGTCTCAGCAAATCCAGGCCATGAGCCACAAGAGAGGCTTCGCCTGGGAGCCCTTTGTGTTCGCGGGGCTTGCAGAGTCAGGGGGCTTGGCGGAATTGCTCTGAGAACAGAGGCTTAAAGCTTAGATACTTGATTTGCAATAAATATAATCCAGGCCCGCTGATGGGAATTCCAGGCCGCATGACAACATATCCAGGAGCCCCCTAGACCCGTGCCTTGGAAGGAGGTGCAAGTCACCCCCCTCCCTGCTTAGAGAAACCCCAAGCATCCCACCTCAGTCAGAAGACCCTCGGTCAGTCACTGCCCCATCCCCCACCTGCCTGGAAATGCCCCCCCCATCCTCCTTCCCTCTCTCCCCTCCCCAGGCACCCCCAGCCAGTTCTGCCCCCTCCTGGTCCAGCTCCTTTCTCCCAGCCATAGCTGCCTACCTCTGTCCCCACTCCTCCATTCTGTTCCCTTCCCAGCCGCCTACAGCCCGGTTCCTCCACCCCCTCAGCCCTCTCTCCTTGCAGTCCCGTGCCTGGCTCTACCCCCAGCTGGAGCTCGGCTCCCTCCTTCTCTTCCCAGCCTGGCTCCCGCACCCGCCATTCCCAGCCTGGCTCTTCCCTCCCCGCTCGCTCTCAGGGTTACAAATTTGCAGTGGTTGCTGGGCCGACTCCTCCCCCAGCTCTGCTTTGAAAGCGCAGCAGGGGCTGCGGTCCTGACTCGCCCTTTGGCTGACTAGGGCCCCTGCCCCGGCACTGTCTGTCGGGGTGCACCGTTGGCCTGGCGTGAGCCCCTCTGCAGTCCGCGGCGGGTCCTGGGACTCAACAGGACACGCCTAGGAGTCCTGCAGCCCTCCCAGGCCCTGTAAAAGCGCCGAGGCCTCCTCGCTGCCACTACTGTAACAGTATCCAGAGGACCCTTTAAATGCCCCAGGTCCCTGGGCAACTGCTCCCTTTTCCCCCTTGCTTGGCGGGGCTGGAATATAATACAAACCTATGGGGTATTTTTCTGGGTCTTCTGCACGCAGATAGCAATATGGGTAGCCTCTCATCAGTGCAAAAGGTGTCATTTCTAGGTTCCATTTATTTCAGTGTGCGTGCGGTAAAAACACACTGGGGGCTGGGATGCATTTAGGTTTTATCTGCTCTGCCAATAGCCACAAAACTTTTGTCCCTCACAGGTGCTCAACTCCTCCAAAGGCTTTGCAGCGGCAAGTGTTAGTGTAAACAGCACTTTGTGGTCAGGAGCGCTCTCCAACCAACAAAGCCAACGCCCCTGGTAGGGGGTGGAAGTTTTTTGCTGGCCAGAGTGCTGACAGGACAGTGTTTACACTGCCCGGCTTTTTGCGACATGGCCGCGTGGACACAGCCGCATCACTACAAGCTGCGTCGTGTCGACAAAGCCCGAGATACAGCCATCCCCTGTAGAGCTATCATGCCAAACAAACTTACTGTCCTGAGCCAAACTCTTTGGCGCCAACGCTCTTTGGTTGGGAAACAAATCGTGAAAAGGTTTTTTTGTTTTATTTCCCTTGTTTCATGCCTTAATTTTGAAATTCAAATCATTGCAACTAGCTCTGTGAGGGGTTGCAAAGAATTAGCAAATATTACATTGGAATCTCCCCCCCTCTCCCGCCCCACCTCCCATTTTGGGTTGAAATTTGAAATTTCAGGGAGGGGTGCTTTTTTTAAAAAAAATCAAAGGCTTAGTCTACTCTGCAGGACTACGTCTACACTGGTGGCTTCTTGTGCAAGAACAGCTGTTCTTGTGCAAAAACTTGCCAGGTGTCTACACTACACGTGCGTTCTTGCACAAGTAAATTTACAGTATAGCGTCGGAAAACAGGGCTTCTTCTGGAAGAGTTATTCCTCTCCCCATGAGGAATAAGCCCTCTTGTGCAAGAGCTCTTGTGCAAGAGGGCAGTGTAGACAGGCAACATGAATTTCTCGCTCAAGAAACCCCTATGGCTAAAATGGCCATCAGAGCTTTCTTGCACAAGAGTGCATCCACACTGCCATAGACGCTCTTGCACAAAAGCACATGCCAGTGCAGACGTGCTCTTGTGGAAGACTTTTTGCGCAAGAACTCTTCTGCAAAACAGTTCTTGTGCAAGAAGCTGCTGGTGTAGACGTAGCCCAGGGGTTTTGCGCAAGAAGCCTTGTGCGGAAGAGTTCTTGCGCAAAAACTTCTTGCGCAAAAGCGCGTCCACACCTCAAAGCACATCGCAAAAGCGATGTGCTGTTGCTCAAGAGAGCATCCACACTGCATGGACACTCTTGCGCAAGAAAGCTCTGATGGCCATTCATAGAATGGCCATCAGAACACCTGTGCTTTTTCCGATAGCATCCACACCTGCCTTTTTGCGCAAGAGCTGTAGCACAAAAGGAGTTATTCCTCATGGGGAGAGGAATAACTCTACCGGCAAAAGCCCTCTGTCCTGTTGATTTTCTTGTGCAAAAAACACGCTTGAGGTGTGAACGCTCCACCGGACTTTGCGCAAAAACAGCTGGTTTTGTGCAAAAACCTTGTAGTGTAGACATAGCCAAAATGTGAAACACGCCCAAGACTCAATAACGGGCTCTTTTCAAGGCCTGTTCATCCAACTGATGCCTTGACCTACAAATCACCATGGGCCTGCTGAATGCGGCCATCCCACATCCCTTTGCTCCTGCTTGGGCAGAGACGGGTGGATTCATCTGAGAGTTTCTTTGCTATTAATGGTGCTTAGCTTTGCAATTATACGGTGCTCTCTTAGCCATGGGTATGGCCACTGTGGTAAAGCTCCGGCTGTGACCCAGGGACCCTGTGCTCTTAGGTGGTTATTGTTTGCCTCAGAGGCTTGCTGTGACTCTCCACCCTGCCTCTGACCTTTTCTAGAAGCCTGAGTTGCAGCTTACTAAGCCATTCTCTTCACTGGCAGAGTCAAAGGACAGGAGGAAAAACCTCTCCGTAATCTTGGCCTCTCTTTCCAAGAACAGACTTTTCAGTGGTGTAGGGAGGGTTGTCCGGGCCAGCCCATTACTCCAGGTTCCAGCCCAGGGAACTAGCTACTAGCTATACTAGCTAGTGGCAACTGATGAGGGGTTTTCTCTAGCCCCCCTACTTCCTGGGCCACTTCCCCAAATGCTCCCCTAGTAGCCTCTCCCTGGTACCTGAGCACATCTTGCCTGCTTCAGCACAAACACTCTTTCCTTTCTCATTTCTCAGTTCTCCAGCAATGCACTTCCTCCTCTCAGTCCTTCACTCTTCTCCTTCCCCCGGCCTTTCCTGAGGGAAACCTCTACTGTAGTTCAGCAGTCCTTAATTGGCTGCGGGTATCTGAATCCACCGCTTCAAGCAAGCTCTTAATTAGCCTCCGGTGCCTGCCTGCCTTGATTACATGGCCGCACTCTCTGGCCATTCACTCAGGAAACAGAAAACCATTCACCCAGCTCCTGGCATATCACCCCTCCACTAAAATATTGTAGCCAGTGAAGTGAGTTGCCCAGCCCTGCCTGACAAGTTGCTGCCAGAATCGGGACTAGAACCCCTGACGCTTGGGTCATTTCCTTTGCCCAACAGGCATCATCTTATTGATGAAAGGTAGCGTGTGTGTACGAGGCATTATTATTCCCTGCTTGGGACAGTGGAAAACGTACCTTTTTTGTGACCCTCTGCTCAACAGAAGGGCTACTCATGAATGTCACCTCATTGTTTCTGGGAGCACTCTCGTCTGTCTCCATCCGTTGTCTTTTGTTTTATACTTAGATGGTCACTTCTTTGGGGCAGGGGTGGTGTTTTTCTTCTGTACACCACCGAGAGCAGTGGGGAATTGGGCCTTAACTGGGGCCGCGAGGTACTTTGGTAATACAAACCTTCATAACAAATAAATAATAACCCCCATTCCCACGCGTTAGCTGCCAGACCATACTTATTTCTTATGGAGCTGACCCTAGAGAGCGTAGGAGGTTCATCATTACATGTGAAAATGCAGGTGTGTTACTGGCTCCCGATCAAGGATCCTGGAGCGATGGGAAAACCTCCCAGGCCTTTACGGTGTAGTTTTGCTCCGTTGGGTTTCTTGGTGCAATTAAGTTCAGAGAGTTAATCTGAACTTGGCTTAGCAACATGCAGTGAAGCCCTTGACTATCGGAGGGTTTCCAACCCCAGTGCAACAGAATAATCCATCGCTTGGAAGTTTCTCAGCCGAATTAGAGCTAGGGAGGCCTGCGTAGCCCCCTGAAATGCTGCTATCCTAAGCACCTCTCCTCAGCAGCCTCCAAAGCAGAGAGAAGCTAGTCACCCCAGCTGTGCTCCTCATTCCTGGAGAAACTCAGATTCCAGCGTGCAGTTCAGTGAGCTCTGGCTGGCGACCCTCCAAACCCCAGCACTCCTCCAACTTGCCTGCCTCTAAAATTAGCTCTGTCGCCTGCATCATTGTCAATCTTGCTATTTTGGGGGCTGGCATGGGGCTGACGGACATCAGCCCGTCTTTTTCCTTCGAAATAAATCAGGCAATGAAGCAGCTGGATGGTGAGGCCACTCCAGCTGTTCCATCCAGGTAACGGTGACGAGCCAGCATGTCTGAGCAAGGAAGCGTTTTTGGATCAACCCGACTTCTGAGTCATGCAACCACAAGATTTTAGACACTCCCATGTGTCTTAGATGAGGTAAAGACACAAAAAGGGAAGATCTGACAAAGAATTATTGAGTCCTGTCGGAGGATGGGGTGAAAAGATGGTAGAATGGGAAATCTGTTTGGTTTGGAGGGATTTGGGAGTGAAACAAAGTTCAGTTAATTTGAGCTGAACTGTATCTGTTTTCATGTCTCTTGCGTGCACTTAAGAAGAGCAAAGGTCTCAGTCATTATCTGTCTCAAGCCCTGCACTCCTCTCTTAATTACTTATCCCTCTCAGGAGCTGTGGGTTATGCAGACGACAGTGATTTTCTGCAGGTGCAGCCTCCCTTATGCAGAAAAGTGCTTCATTACTCTTGTTCCTTAGCATGCTTCCCAGATGGTGGCTTGCCAGGTGTTCCTCCTTCCACTTTACTCCCTCCTCGCCCCCTGCGATAACCAAAAAGGCAAATGAATTCCTCTGATAGCAAGCCAGCTACACATGTGAGATCCATCTTGGATTCTGACAAAATTAGCGGGGTGTGATGTCTGGACAATCATACCCCCACATGGGGCTTTAGAGAAAATGAGCAAAGAATCCACATTTCTAGGAGGACAATTCAAGCTGCAGTAAATGGGGAGAGAACAGCGATCAACACTCAGGAATTTCTCCTTGTTCTTAGGAAAGACACGTTCTATCCGGATTTCATAGAATCATAGACTCATAGGGTATGTCTACACTAGCTCGTTAGTTCGAGCTAGGTAGGGTAATTAGGGCAAGCAGAGTCACAAATGAAGCCCGGGATTTAAATATCCCGGGCTTCATTTGCATGTTCCCGGGCGCCGCCATTTTTAAATCCCCCCTTAGTCCGAACTCCGTGCCCGCGGCTACACGCGGCACGGAGTAGGTAGTTCGAATTAAAGATCCAAATTTGAACTACCGTTACTCCTCGTGGAATTAGGATCTTTAATTTGAACTACCTACTCTGTGCTGCGTGTAGCCACGGGCACGGAGTTCGGACTAAGGGGGATTTAAAAATGGCGGCGCCCGGGAACATGCAAATGAAGCCTGGGATATTTAAATTCCGGGCTTCATTTGCAACTCCGCTTGCCCTAATTACCCTACCTAGCTCGAACTAATGAACTAGTGTGGATGTACTCATAGGGTTGGAAGAGATCTCAGGAGTCATCAAATCCAACCCCCTGCCCAAAGCAGGATCAATCCCAACTCAATCATCCCAGCCAGGGCTTTGTGCAGCTGGGACTTAAACACCTCTAGGGATGGAGATTCCACCCCCTCCCTAGGGAACCCATCCCAGGGCTTCACCACCCCCCTAGGGAAATAGTTTTTCCTAATGTCCAACCTAGACCTCCCCCACTGCAACTTGAGACCATTGCTCCCCATTCTGTCATCTGCCCCCACTGAGAACAGCCTCTCTCCATCCTCTTTGGAACCTCCCTTCAGGTAGTTGAAGGCTGCTACCAAATCCCCCCTCACTTTTCTCGTCTGCAGACTAAACAAGCCCAAATCCCTCAGCCTCTCCTCGTAGGTCATGTGTTCCAGCCCCCTAATCATTTTGGTTGCCCTCCGCTGGACCCTCTCCAACATGTCCACATCCTTTCTGTCATGGGGGACCCAGAACTGGACGCAGTATTCCAGATGTGGCCTCACCCAAATAAAGGGGAATAATCACTTCCCTAGATCATCTGGCAATGCTCCTCCTAATGCATCCTAATAGGCAAATTTGCTCTCCTGTGGCCTCATGTTTCCCAATCCAATCCTCTTCCTCTACCAGACCCCAAAATAACACAAAAATCCACAGCCCTTCTCCTCTGTTTCCACACCTGAGAAGCCGCACGTCTCCTGGGAGGATCACATCCATGCAGCTTCCCGCAACCATACTGCAGAATTTCTTCATGGGGCCTCAACCGAACTGTGGAAGGACCTATGCCCCGAACTGTGGAAGGACCTATGCCCCCCGCATGCTATGGGGAAGAGGGAGGATCTTGAAGTTAGGGCATGGCGCGAGCGCTCAAGAGATGTGGACTGTGTTCCTCATTCTGTCTCCCTTTGTAACCTTGGGCAAAACTCTGCATCTCAGTTCTCCATCTGCACACCCTGGGGTGGTAATATCCCTTTTTCTGTCAGCCTTTGTCTGTCTTGCCGATTCAGACCATGAGGTCTTAGCGACTGGGGTTGTCTCTTCCAAGGTGTACCCCCACCACCTACTGCAAGGGGGTCCAGACCCCTGTTATGGTTTGTGGGCACCACTGGAATATAAACAATAACTCATAGTTCTTTGAGCAGGATCTTGAAGGACTGCTACAAGAGGTAGGTTGGCATACAGAGGTGATACCCCCCAGGTAGGTTTGGCGGTGTTTATGGGAGCAATGTCAGAGAACCATGCTCTGCAGGTAAATAGAGGACTTTGCTCTCTAGGACGCTGAGTCCACCACTAAAATCCTTTAAAATACCCATCTCCTGTGGTTGGGGGGAGGGAGGCTTAATTCCACACACCCCATGCAAACAAAAAACACAATGTTGCAGTCAATGGGTGGATTAAACTGGCTGTGGATAAAAAAATCAAACAAACATTGGGAGAAGGGATTTACTGCAGAAAACGAGACCTGGCATGAAATCGGTAGCCCCACCTAGGAAATAATAAAAAAAACCCAACGTTATGAGACTGGCTTTATAAATAGGCATCAGCAAAGCTGCTCCTGGAATGATTTCCTACCCCAATCCATGTCACCCAGTGGGGCGCATACCTCATCCCGATAAGGCTGATGATTAAACAGCTGCGGGATAAGGAATTTAATACATCCTGCCCAGCATGCACGCAGTAATCAAGCCCAGAGCTTTATGCAATTAGGCTTGTGACATGTAACGCAGGGATACGGGATAATTAAGGGAATGTTCCCTCTAGTCCTCAAATATCCTAGCCTGCAGGGCATGCACAGTCAACTCCATCAGGGGTATGAATAGGGAAAATGGGATGAGACAGAGAAATGGGATACTCTAGGAGAGTACAGTTTTCAAACTTTTTTTCTCATGACCCAGTGGAAGAAAATTGTTGATGCCCGTAATTTGACTAGAATAATTTGACTAGTGCAGGCTCCGGGGTGGGGCTGAGGATGAGAGATTTGAGTTGTAGGAGTGGGGGGCAAGGGTTGGGGCAGGAGGGACTTACCTTGAGCAGCTCCTGGTCAGAGGTGCAGTAGGGGTGCTAAGGCAAGACACGAGAAGTCATTCTTCCGCTCTACTCTGAGCTGATTAGGTCCCAATGGTAGTGTTGTGTCCAGTTCTGGGCACCACCTTTCAAGAAAGATGTGGAGAAATTGGAGAAGGTCCAGAGAAGAGCAACAAACATGATGAAAGGTCTGGAGAACATGAACTATGAGGGAAGATGGAAAGAACTGGGCTTGTTTAATTTAGAGAAGAGAAGACTGAGAGGGGACATGACAGCAGTTTTCAAGTATCTAGAAGGGGTTGCAAGGAGGAGGGAGAAAAATTTTTCTCCTTGGCCTCTGAACAATGGGCTTAAATTGCAGCAAAGGAGGTTTAGATTGAATATGAGGGAAAACTTCCTATCAGGATGATAAACCACTGCAGTAAATTGCCGAGGGAGGTTGTGGAATTTCCATCACTGGAGATATTTAAGAGCAGGTTAGATAAACATCCATTAGGGATGATCTAGATGGTGCTTGGTCCTGCCGTGAGGGCAGGGGACTGGACTTGATGACCTCCTGAGGTCCCTTCTACTTCTAGTGTTCTATGATTGTAAGGCAGCTTTCTGCCTGTCCTGACTCTACAGAAGCAGCCAGCGGCAGGTTCCCAGTCTATGGAAGGGGGGAGCTAGTGCTCAGGGCAGGGGCAGTGCATGGAGCCCTGTGCATTCCCTCCTCCCCCACTCATAGGAGCCGGACCTGTTGTCGGCCACTTCTGGGGTGCAGCACAGTCTGCGGTGCCAGAACAGGCAGGGAGCTGCCTTAGCTCCCCCACTGGTCCCTCTACAATGAGGAGACGCAGCGCCCAACATTCCACTACCCAGTCCTGGGTCATGACCCGTCATTTGAAAACCCCTGCTCTGGGAGACAGCGAGATAATCATTGTAAGGGAAAAAGTCTGTTAGGTCACTTTGGGCCCATTCCCTGGGGATGAGAGCAAGATGGTGCCCTACAGAAGATTAGCGAGCCTTGACCCATCTGGTTTTCCAGTTAAGACTGCCAAGGACAATGTCATTGCTCAAGCCAGTTAAGACTGGATTGTGTGTGTTAGGGCATGAACCTACTTGTGCCCCACATCGTCCAACTAGCGCTCTAAGGCAAAATCACGAGAGTGATCTCGGCCAGTCTTGTATCAACAGGTGTTTGTATCTGACTGTCACACGCTACTGATATCAGAGAAGATATTCTACCTTCCTGCTGCTGAGTCGCCAGGGGGGTATTTGCAGTAAACTATGGCCAGGTCTACACGAAAGGGGAAGGTCAAATCAAGATATGCAACTCCAGCAACGTTAATTATGTAGCTGGAGTCAACGTGTCTTAATTCGAGTTTCCGTGCCATCCCCACAGCGGGAGGTCGATGGAAACAAACGCTCCCATCTGCTTCCCTTACTCCTCACAAGGATTGGGAGTAACAGTGCCGATGGGGGCATCCTCAGAGTCTGATTTAGTGAGTCTTATCTAGACCCACTAAATCAAACTCCAGAAGATTGATCTTGGCAACATCGATCTTCCGCATAGTGAAAACAAGCCCTATGTGTTTGGAAAGCATATATCCCAGCTGCCTCTGTGCTTGTTGCAGGTGGAAGTGAAAGCCTCGCGGAGTGTTGGAGTATGTTATCTACATGGTTGTAGCAATGTGAAAGCAGCAAAGAATGTGACAGACTAGTCTCTTTGGTGTCATTCCCATGTTTTTCAGGTTGACGGGTATTTCGCTAATTAATGTTTCTATGTGGCCTGTAGGAAGTTACTGGATAGGGGCCCAGCTATGAAGACAGTGGTACTGCCCCCAACAGTGCAGAAGTAAGGGTAGCAATACCCTACCATGCCCTCTTCACGTCCGCGCTGCTGGTGGTAGCAGTGCTGCCTTCAGAGCTGGGTTCCAGCCAGCAGCCGCCACTCTCCTGGGCAGCAAACCATGTGAAATCTGGTCTCTCCTACAATGCCAGATTTCATGGGGGAGAGCAGATTTCACTGTCCATGACACTTTTTTCATGGCCATGAATTTGATAGAGCCTTACTTATCAGTCGTGTTGTGACCAGTGTCTCTACACTGAACCCATCTTACTTATTGCCAATGGTCCTATTCCAGTGTAAAAGCCTGATACTCCTCCGAATGAAGACAGAGGCAGAATTCTTAGCAACTCTTATGAGAGAAGGCTGGTACCTTCGGAGTGTGATGTTATTTTTCGAAATATTTGTTCCTTCTGTTTTACCTGGGCTACTATGTAGGTTGTCTGAGATTGTGATCACTCTTCTCGTTTGACAGGTGATTGGATATAATCTCTTCAGAGACTCATGGTCTTTTCCAATAATTCAGGAGACACAATGTTCTAGTAGAGCAAATCTTCTGTGCTTATGTTTTAAGTTCCCAGGTAAGTGCTGGCTTTCGGCGCAGTTACCTGATTAGCTGATTGTTCCCAGTTGCTACATAGGGTCCTTTAGCATCTATATTTTTCCTTTAAACATTCTTTCTTTGTGACTCACCATTTGCTTGGCAGGTAATTGCTTTTGAGGAGACAACCGGCTCTTCTCTTAGATCTCCGAAACAATGGGAGCAAACACCTTCCCGACAGCTGGTTTGAATCATCTGCTTTGCCTTGACAAAGCCACGCTCCATCTTCTGCAAAATTTGCATCTCCCCACCAGGACCACCACCACCAGCAACAACCCAGCCCTACCCCCTTCCAGATGCACGTTTGGTTTTTATCAACAGGCAAACCCATAGAAGTGGATGGCAATTTGCCTTCCTGGTGCCCATCAGAAATAAATTCCTAAGATGAAGGATGGCTGTTCCAATTAAGAGCTCTTGTAAGAATGATGCTTTCCAGTCCTCCAAGATGTTTTAGTATTTCCTTGGAACAGCCATGTCTTCCCACGAACAGCGGATATATTTGGTTTCCATCATTTTCTGTTTGCAGGCTATGTTATGAACATGGCATGAGGAAGATGCCCCCTTTTGACTTTTCAGCTGCTAAAGAAAAACTAGTTTTTCTAGGTAGATTGGACTTCCCACAGAAGCCTTGGATGATGGAATTTCCATGAATGTTCTCCATCTTGAAGTAGCCATTACAGAGTAGATAACTAGCTATGCTGGGCCCATCCTCGAAATTGTCTTCATTTTTATTTCAAAATAGGATTGTGCAAATAGATTAGGATTGGTGGTTTTGTCTGGCTCCTTTGACACCATCTCTGGGAACGAGTTAATAGGAGAACTGTCCCTGCCAGGAAATTCAGGTCTTGAATTGTGGAAATATCATCAGAAAATTACATCTTCACTACTTTGTCCCTATCTGTGGCTGCCCACTGAAGCGGTAAAGACCCACAGAACACAAAATGAGAAATAGAGGTTAGGTCACATCTACACGGCAGGGAAAAAGTCAAATTAAGCGACACAGCATGAGCTACGTCAATCTCATAGCTTAAGTCGAAATAGCTTAACTCGGCTGTTGGTTCTGTCTACACAGCAGGAAGTCGAAGGAAGAGCACTCTTCCTCCGACTTCCCTTATGCCTCGTGAAATGGGGTGACAGGAGTCAGAGTAAGAAAGTCCTCCAGCTCAACACTATTTGAAAATAATGGCTTGCAGTATAGCCACGCTCTTTGTTATTTCAGAATAACGTTAGTTACTCCGAAATAACACTGCTGTGTAGACGTACCCATAGTGTTTGGATGCAATGGAGGTAGGCAGACCAGTTGATATTAATTTAATTTAATTCCTATGGAGGAAGTATGCCCAATCCTAATCTAACGTGTTGGGCATAGTCAGGAAAGTATTCTAAAATGGCACCTTCTTACTCATCCAGTCTGGTTTTTTTTGTGTGTTTTGAAGTCAGATGTTCTGACCTTAATCCTTTTGTGGGTGAGGAAGGACCAGCACTCTTCCCATATGAATGCTGCGCTATGGTGTGCAATGTGTAGGTAATAGAGAAAAGATATGGAGGGTCTTCTCAGGTCAGAAGTTGAGATGCTTCTCCCAGTAAGATCCTAACCCTCTTCCAAAATGAACCTGTGAATCTCACAAGGAATGACCTACCGTATAGTATTTTGGTGCTTAACGCTTCAGGTCGTAGCAACAACCAGGAAATGCATTCACAGATAAATAAGAAGTTATCCCAGATGATGTGTGATGGTCAAACAAAGCTTCTTTCCTGGTTCCATGAGGAGGAATGTTCCTCACTTTGGAATTCGCCCAGAAGGGAGGGGCTTAGCTGCGCGACGGGGATAGCAGTGGGGGTAAGACGAGGAGGTTGTTCATTGCCATGGCTGTGAATGAAGTGCTGCAGAGGACAAGTGGTGAGGGGTGTGAGGTCAGGAGCAGAGATGTAGATTTGGAAGCCACCAGCGTGGAGCCCATGAGCCAAACCAGTAGAGGTCAGCCATTCACAAGGCCCAACGAGAAAAGCGGGCAGATGGTTTCTAGTCAGACCAGCATTTCTAAGCCCAACTCTGGTCATGGGGTCGGAGGCTAATTCCGGACTTCATCCCACAGAGCGGTGGAGTTCATACCCAGCTTGCCAAACACACACACACACAATGTGCACAGGTGTAACCCTCATACTACAGGAGCTCTTTTATTTATACTTACAAATAACTCATTAAAACCCTTAGCGAAGTCACACACACTCGGATTTCTGTAGCATCGCTACCTGCTTGCTGACTCCATCGGAACATTCATACTCACACCATCCACATTCAAAATGATCTGGACAAAGCGGAGAAATGGTCTGAGGTAAACAGGATGAAGTTTAATAAGGACAAATGCCAAGTGCTCCACTTAGGGAGGAACAATCTGTTTCACACATACAGAATGGGAAGCGACTGTCTAGGAAGGAGTCCTGCAGAAAGGGATCTAGGAGTCATAGTGGACCACAAGCTAAAAATGAGTCAACGGCGTGACACGGTTGCATAAAAAGCAAACATGATTCCAGGATGCATAAACAGGAATGTAGGGAGCAAGACACGAGAAGTCATTCTTCTGCTCTGCGCTGATTAGGCCTCAGTTGGAGATCTTGTGTCCAGTTCTGGGCACCACATTTCAGGAAAGATGTGGAGAAATTGGAGAACGTCCAGAGAAGAGTAACAAAAATGATGAATGGTCTAGAGAACATGAGCTATGAGGGAAGATTGAAAGAATTGGGCTTGCTTAGTTTAAAAAAGAGAAGGCTAAGAGGGGACATGATAGCTGTTTTCAAGTATCTAAAAAGGGTGTCACAGGGAGGAGGGGGAAAATTTTGTTCTCCTTGGCCTCTGAGGATAGGGCAAGAAGCAATGGGCTTAACCTGCAGCAAGGGAAGTTTAGGTTGGGTATTAGGAAAACCTTCCTGCCTGTCAGGGTGGTTAAACACTGGAATAAATTACCTAGGGAGGTTGTGGAAGTTCTGTCACTGGAGATATTTAAGAGCAGGTTAGACACATCTATCAGGGATGGTCTAGATGGTGCTTGATCCTGCCGTGAGGGCAGGGGACTGGACTTGATGACCTCTTGAGGACCATTCCAGTTCTATGATTCTATCATCTCTTGAAGAACAAACTGAAATGTTAGCCATGATCTTACTCATCACCTCCATCTTCCTCATCTTCCCCAGTGGCCTTTGTTCTGGCCCCTTCCAAGGACTGCCCCTCTACTCTTGCTGCCCTGGGATCCCCCGTTTATAACAGGTTATGCTGATGTGACCTCATCTAATGTATATTCAATAGGGGTTTCCCCCCTCTTCCTCATTTGCATTTCCTCCCCTTACCAATGCCAAGGTGTCCTTTTTCTATAGGTGAATGTATCTATGATTTCATCCCCTTATCACAGTCATCAGCTTGTTGCCATGGCACTTTTGTGGTTGAATGGTCCATCCAGAACCCTCCAGAAGTTGGCATCAGTTCATGTTCTGTGGTTGGCTGGTGTCACAGGGACAAAATTACCCCCTGTCATCTACTGCCAGTTCCCCAAAACTTATGGGTTACTTAAGTTTATCTATGCCAAAGTCCTCCTGCTAACTTCTGAAGGATGTCTGACAGGAGACACACCTGTAGGTTCCTTGTATTACTGCTGAATATAATAAAACAGACTCCAATGCAGAGCAGTGGATATAATAGAGGTAAGCTGCCCCCCACCCTCGTGGCCACATGCTTTTAGAAGCTGCCTTTCAAATATCTGAATGAGTTTCAGAACAGTCCCTTGATGGTGGGTCTAAGATTCATGTTATTTATAGCTTCAGTTCCGCCCCTCCAGGCAGGTTCCATTACATTATGCGCCATTCTTCTGGGATTCGGAGTTCCTTTTTAAAATAAATTCCTGCCCCCCGTCTGCCCTCACCCCCACAAGCTCCCACCTCTATCCAGTAAATTACAGAGCCATAAATCATCCCCAAGGTACTGCTTTCTCCTGCCATCTCTGCCCGGTATCAGACTGGGGCTGGAAACATTACTCCATGTGTCCTTGATTTGTTCATCTAGTCCACCTTTGGGATTTTTCCCCTTCTTTCCTTTTATTTCTCTTACGAAAAATGGCCTGTCCTGTTGGGGGGAGGGGGGGAACAGTGCGGTGGGTGTTGCTTTCGAAAGGGAAGGAGTGTGTTTGGCTTTGCCCACAGTAGCAAGAGCACAGAACGTTTCTGCTATAAATGGGTCATGATGGGGTTTTGTTATGAAATGCCTTTTGATATAGGATGGCCACAGTCCTATGGCTTCCAAATATATTTCAGCCTTCTATAAAAATGACACATTTCTCGGTCACCCACAGGGTAGATACATGAGTTTCCAAGAACTCGGTCGCACCAACCGTAACCTCGACTGAGAGATGTTGATTTTTTTACCTAGAGTCACAGGCATTGGCTGTATAGCCCCCCATCTTTTCATCCCATTAGGGATGAACGGACCAGTTCTGGAAGAAAATAAGAGGCAAGAAATGGTGATTAAGCTGCATAATTGACAGACTGATTTCTAACTTCTCCAAAGTCTCAGAGACGTAGCTCATGTTAGTCTGTAACTTTGAAAACAACATGTAATCCTGTGGTACCTTACAGACTGATCAAAATATATAGAATCATGAGCTTTTGTGGGCAAAACCTACTTCATCGGATGAGCTGGAAGCTGAACTGGAAATAATATCAATCCAGAATATACAGCAGAAAAGGAAAGGAAGAAAAAAAATTACCTGTCAATAGTGGTACTGGTGCTAATGAGGCAAATTAAGTGGGCTGGAAGTGCCCCATACATAGCTTTTCACGTAAATGAGGTATTGAATGCATGGAAAGCTGGCTTTATAATGTGATATCCAGTTAATGTCTTTGTTCAAGCCCAAAATTTGCAGATGAGATGAAGCTAGCGGGAGAGGTAGATATGCTGAAGGGCAGGGATAGGGTCCAGAGTGACCTAGACAGATTAGAGGATTTGGGCCAAAAGAAATCTGATGAAGTTCAACAAGGACAAGTGCAGAGTCCTGCACTTGGGATGGAAGAATCCCAAGCATTGCTACAGGCTGGGGACTGACTGGCTAAGTAGCAGTTCTGCAGAAAAGGACCTGGGGGTTACAGTGGATGGGAAGCTGGATAGGAGTCAACAGTGTGCCCTTGTAGCCAAGAAGGCAAATGGCATATTAGGTTGCATAAGGAGGAGCATTGCCAGCAGCTCCAGAGAAGTGATTATTCCCCTTTATTCGGCTCTGGTGAGGCCACATCTGGAGTATTATGTCCAGATCTGGGCCCCCCACTACAGAAAGGATGTGGACGCATTGGAGAGGGTCCAGCGGAGGGCGACCAAAATGATTCGGGGGCTGGAGCACATGACCTATGAGGAAAGACTGAGTAATTTGGGTTTGTTTAGTCTGCAGAAGAGAAGAGTGAGGAGGGATTTGATAGCAGCCTTCAACTTCCTGAAGGGAGGTACCACAGAGGATGGAGAGAGGCTGTTCTCAGTAGTGACAGATGGCAGAACAGGGAGCAATGGTCTCAAGTTGCAGTGGGGGAGGTCTAGGTTGGATATTAGGAAAAACTATTTCCCTAGGAGGGTGGGGAAGCACTGGGATGGGTTCCCTAGGGAGGTGGTAGAATCTCCATCCCTGGAGATTTTTAAGTCTCGGCTTGACAAAACCCTGGCTGGGTTGATTTAGTTGGGATTGGTCCTGCCATGGGCAGGGGGCTGGACTTGATGACCTCCTGAGGTTTCTTCCAGCTCTATGATTCTATGATTCAAATCAGTGTCACATTTACATATGACGGTCAATTCCACACTCTCCTGGTAATTGACTTGTGAAATTCCTTTGCAGAAGAATGGCTACTTTTAAATCCATTAATGACTGTCTAGGCAGGTTAAAAGTCAAGGGTGTTTGGTTTGCAACCCGTAACCTAGAAGGGGGCTAAATATAAACTTTGGATTCCGGATCCCTTTCAAAGACGGGTTGTGGATTATATGTGTAGAAATCTCCCGAAACTTGAACTGAGTTTCTTTTCAGGTCCCAAAGTGTTTGAAGGTTGACCTTTGGCTGGTATAAATCATTGTATTGATCATGGGGGGCTTTCAGTGTATGTTGTATTTTCCAACAACAATAGCAAAATGCTCTGAGCATGGATGACTACTGGAGATTAACGACTGGCTGAGGTCAATTCAGGTCATCAGTATCTCTCGGCTGGTCGTTAAACCACCAGGAAGTGCCCTGCTCTTCATATGTTATTACTTATTCATTAAACACCAGTACACTTTGTATAAATATTTGTCTTGCTGCTACTGGCACCTTGAAGGAGTTCAGGTCAGGACACCATCTGCATATTTTACAGCGTTACAATATGCAAATATTTTAATAACTGGCCAACTCGGGAAGGCAACTGAAGGCTTCAGGGCTAGCTAGCCAGTTGATGGGTCATGCACAGAGCACCTACCATGTATGGTTATTTTCTGAAATAATAAAAAACTGTTATAAAGGAAGTCAGAGTGCATGTTTGCATGGACATTTCTGGCCTTTAAAGCTATGAATCTATGTTTGTTCACAGCCAGTTACAAAAAGGAAACCGATCTGGTGAATTTAGATCAGATAACGTCAGTTTTGACAAAACCTAGAATAAATGGAAACCTTTTAGTTCCAGTGAATGAAGGCTCATTGCAGAAGGTGGTTGTTTTGAGTCATCTGGTGTGCCTTTGTGGTATCTGCAATCCAAGTAGTGCAACATCAGCAGGTATCATGCTAACAACTGGAAAGTGAAGGTGTTTAGATCCCAAAAGTGAAAATAACTAGTCTGTTTTCCTTGACTGAGTAAAGAGAAAAGCCTAGATAAACAGTGTTCAGTGTAAAAGGCAAAATTCTAGTACAGGTTGAACCTCTCTGGTCTGGCAACATCCATGGTCCAGCATGATTTTAGTGAACCAGATGTCCACTTACTATGGGCACGGCCAAGTTTCTCATGGTCCCATGAAATTGTTTTACAGCCACCAGTCCTGGCGTTTGGTGTTCTGTGCTGTTATTTAGCTCTAATATACTCCTAAATGTCTTTTCAGCAGTGGAGTGCTGGTAATGCTGCTAGACAGTATTGACCTCCCATGGTCTGGCAAATTTTCTGGTCAGGTCCCGAGAGTGCTGGACCAGAGAGGTTCAACCTGTAGTTTTAATGAACTCAAGAATTGACCATAGCTAGGGAAATGAGTTTTAAAAATGATTATTCATTGAAAAGTGCTATTTAACCTAATGGTATATCTTGACACCCTCAGGGGTGAAGAACATTATCTTAAGTATTTATGACCTAATTTCCAGAAGTGCTAATTACCCACGTTTCCTGGTAAATTCAGTGGGAGCTTCAGGCATGGAAAACATGCCTTAACAATGAGAGGCCACTGGACCTAAATCTGTTTGAGGGAGGAGAACATGAACAGCTGACTGGACCATGTGCAGAGAGAAGGTCTGTGGTTGGGGGGGGGGTGAGTGAATCTAACAGGCAAAGGTGCTACAAATTCCAGCGTGTACAAGCTGAAGTCAGCAAAACTCAACTTTTCTGCCAAATGTTGACAGTGAGGTTCATTGACCACTGGAACAGATTTTGAGGGGATATGTTGAATTTTCCAGGACTAGGCAACTTTGCATCACGGCTGTTTGTCTTTTGGCAAGGTATCCTGTAGCTCCGTTATAAATGGTTGGGACCAAAGCAGGAATATTTGGGTGACAGGTATGATCTCATGGACATTTCTGGCCTTTAAATGGATGAATCTATGTTTCTTCACAGCCAGTTAAAAGGAATCTGATCTGGTGAATTTAGATGTTCATACCACACAAAGGACCTGACTAGACAGTCAAATGGTTTCTTTCAGCCTTTAAAGCTATTAAAATATGTAGGTGTCGGCATCTATGAAAAGCAGACCACTTACTTACTGGCAGTCAGTCATGCTGGTCTATCAAGATGGCCACAATCCAGTTCAGAGAACGAGTTGTGAGTCAACCACAATATGGGGAAGAAATAACGTACACAAGGAATTAATTTTACCTGCTAATTGTGTATATGGAAAACATCAACTCTTAATTCGGATGGCAGGGTTTTATTTTTTCACTTGGGGGCGTGGGACCTATGAAACTCTTGAGTTTTATTATGTTGTGGAGGGATTTTGGTTTCCAGGAGACTGCAGAAGTTAGCAGGGCCATGTGGTATGGATTAATGGGTGTGTCCGGGGGAATGTGCTCTTGATAATCAGCTAGTCATTAGAATAAATACAACATTTTTGGATTTAGTGAACAAGCGGAGGGTTGGACAAACACGGGAAGTGAGAATCCCAGTCCACCAGAACAATCCTCCTTCGAGTGGTCTCGCCAGACCAGATGCAGATGAGTTTGCTCAGACTAACATGGCGGTTGCCCATTTTGGGCCGCCAGCTCAGAAGAAGCTGTGTGCCCCAGATGCACAGACCAGCGGTGAAGGTGGGCAAGAGGAGGCCAAGAAAAGCTCTATTCTCCAAGACCGTTCCCTGAGTTTCTTTCATGAGGCTGGGCCTCCTCTTCTATTGTTGCACAGGAATAAGTCATCTGGAAGGTTGGTATCATCCATGGTGCGTGGATGTTTCAATTTGCCGTGCCGATGTTCTCCTATGAAATCCACTCTCCCTGAGTTCTGTGCAGGGACTCAGTACTAGGCTGTAGCTTCTCTCCTTCTTAGTACCGTGTCAGAACCTGGCTTTCAAGGGATCCCGCTCTACATGCCAGAGTTCAGATCCTGCCCTCTCTGGGCCTGTTCTGTAGCACAGCCTACGCCATGCTTTTAGCCAGCAACTTGAGACCCACCAAAGACCCACAAACCACAGCCTCTGTTAGCTCTCTGTTAGAGCTGATTAAACCATGCATTTTATCCACCCCCAAAATTACAAACACACAGTACTCGGGGGGGGAAGGGGCACAATTTTTCATTGCTAGCTTTTGTTTTGTTTTGCCAAAATAGGAGAATGAAAACATTTTTCAGCCTTTCAGTTTTTCTGAAAAGGTCCCCCAAAATTTAACAAAAACAGCATTGTTCACCAGAGCTTTCCATTTTGCTGAAAAGACATTTTTCATCAAATCAAAGTTTTTACAAAAAAAATCTCACCAGCTTCTCTATCTACCTGTCTGTCTATCTTCTCCTGTCTGTCCTTCTGTCTGTCTATCTTCTCTATTTGTCTGTCTCTCTATCTATCCCCATACACCCTGTCCTGTCCTAGCTATCTATCTATCTATCTACCTATCTATCTATCTATCCCCGTACACCCTGTCCTATCTATCTATCTATCGATCTTGGAATCAAAGCATAACTTCTTACACATCAATGTTCCATTAGATCACTTTTGGGGATTATTTTGGATTTTTTTTGCCTTCCAATACGAAGTAATAACAAATAATAGCTGATACCCGACAGGACTTTAATTGGGAACAGCACCTTCCATGCTCTTATTGATTTCTTCTGTCCCAGATGTGAGATGAAAACCTCTGATCCAAGCGACAGATTAAATCAGTCTGATGCAGCGATTATTAAAATAAAACAATCAAGTGTAATTGGAAATATCTGTTCTAATCAAGAGTTTGGAGAACAACGTAAGTCTTCTTTTGGTGCGTCTTATTCTATGGGTTCAGCATTCAGGTATGGTGGCTGAGAAAAGTGTAGTGGGGAAAAAACCAGATAATGTGGATTCTGCAGCTACATCTGGAGACACATGAGGTCTCTTGTGCTGTTAGCAAAGGTAGCTCTGGTGATGGATGAAATCTCCTGGGTGGGATAATAATGTCTCTGAACTCAATCCTTATGTATAATTCATCCCAGAATTGTAGCATTCAGGGAGGCAGGAGGTTGGGAATCATTAGGAAAGGGACAGAGTAGAAGACAGAACATCTCATATTGCCTCTGTATAAATTCACGGCACGCCCCCATCTCGAATACTGTGTGCAGATGTGGTTGCCCCATCAGAAAAGATCTATTAAAACTGGAAAAGGAACAGAAAAGGTCAACAGAAAGGATTAAGGGTTTGGAACAGCTGCCATATGAGGAGAGATTACTAAAACTGGGACTTGGAAAAAAGACAACTAAGAGGGGATATTGCAGAACTTAAGAACATTAAAATGGCCAGATTGGGTCAGACCAAAGGTCCGTCTAGCCCAGTGTCCTGTCTGCTGACAGTGGCCAATGCCAGGTGCCCCAGAGGAAGGGAACAGAAACAGGGAATCATCATGTGATCCCTCTCCTGTCATCCATTTCCAGACAAACAGAGGCTAGGGACACCATTCCTACCCATCCTGGCTAATAGCCATTGATGGACCTAACCTCCAGGAATCTATCTAGCTCTTTTTTGAACCCTGTTAAAGTCCTAGTCTTCACAACATCCTCTGGCAAGGAGTTCCACAGGTTGTGCACTGAGAAAAGAAAAACTTCCTTTTGTTTGTTTTAAACTTGCTACCTGTTAATTTCATTTGGTGACCCCTAGTTCTTATATTATGGGAACAAGTAAATAACTTTTCCTTCTTCACTTTTTCCACACCAGTCATGGTTTTATAGACCTCTATCTTATCTTCCCTTAGTCTCCTCTTTTCTAAGATAAAAAGTCCCAGTCTTTTTAATCTCTCTTCATATGGGACCCGTTCCAAACCCTAATCATTTTTGTTGCCCTTCTCTGAACCCTTTCCAATGCCAATATATCTTTTTTGAGACAAGGCAACCACATCTGTATGCAGTATTTGACATGTGGGCGTACCATGGTTTTATATAGAGGCAATAAGATATTCTCTGTATACAGTCATGACTGGGCGGAGAAAGGAGATAAGGAAGTGTTTTTACTCCTTCTCATAATACAAGAACGAGAGGTCGCCAAATGAAATTAATAAGCAGCAGGTTTAAAACAAACAAAAGGAAGTTTTTCTTCATGTAGCACGCAGTCAAGCTGTGGAACTCCTTGCCTGAGGATGTTGTAAAGGCCAAGCATACAACAGGGTACAAAAAAGTGCTTGATAAATTCATGGAGGATAAGTTCCATCAATGGCTTTTAGTCAGGATGGGTAGGGATGGTGTCTCTAGCTTCTGTTGCCAGAAGCTGGAAATGGGTGACAGGAGAAGGATCATGTGATATTTCCCTGTTCTGTTCACTCCCTCTGGGGCACTTGGTATTGGCCGCTGTCGGCAGACAGGGCACTGGACTGGATGGACCTTCGGTCTGACCCAGGTCTGGCCATTCTCGTGTTCTTAGGGGCCTGGATCCTGGCAACTCTGGCATATTGGATTTCCTTCCTCATGAATGCAGGGCCTGCCATGGCATCTCTGGGCAAACGTGTCTTCCTGTGAGTGGGGCTCTCCTCTCTGTGTGTCCTCCCCTATCCCAGTCTGCCCCTTCTGGACCCAGATATGGCCAGACACAGGGTCTTGGGATCCCCCTCTTACGCAAGGAGAGGTCTTTCGTGTCCTGGCCCCAGTGAGCTCAGCATCCCCCTTCCTCCAGGACTCTCCTTCTCCAGCTAGTACCTCAGGATCCCTCTTCCCTGGGATTTTCCTCCCCCACCCCCATCTCCTCAGGATCCTTCTTCCCTGGGACTCTTCATTGCCTCCTCTTACATCAGGCTCCTCCTTCCCCTGGGACTCACCTTCACGCACCATCACCTCAGGATTCCTCCTCCCCCTAACGCCCTCCCCAGACTCCTCCTTTTCTCTTCATAATCACCTCAGTACCCCCCCCCATCCCGATTCCTGGGAAGCGAGCCAGCTCCCTCTCCTGGGGCTGAGGAATGTAGCCGCCCCTACCAAGAAGCCAGTCTGAGCATTTTCACCTCAGGGAGCCAGTCACACACCGCATTCATGAAACCCTCCCAGCTCCGGAGCCGTGAGTTCGTGTTGGGCTAGTCAAGCCAGCAGGTGAGAGTTGCAATCGCATGGACTTGGGTGAAAAACATTGTGTCCCTTTTTTATATAGTATTTTTTCTTCCGTATATCTGTCATTTAGCCCCACTGGTTGCTGCTTCTCTCCCACCGATGTAGGGTTGAGGTGGCGTAAGTATGCCAATGGGAGAGCACTCGTCCGTCCAAATCGGGCCCCTTCGCCGGAGGCGGTACAGCAGCACGGCTGCGTGGACACAGTTGTGCCGATGTAGCATGTGTGGCGAAGACGAGCCCTGAGATTCAGTGGCCGGATGCTGAAGTGAGAGAGATTCATGCTTAATTTGCAAATTTTTCAATGAGGATAATTAGCCCTTTGGACAAAGGAGTAGGAGCGTGGTGAGTTCAGCATCATGTGAAGTCTTTACGTCAAGACTGGAAGTTTCGTGTTTTTTCTTGGGGGAGAGGAGGCGGTTCGAGAGGATCCACCCTGGATCAAACCAAAGGCATGGTCCTGATGCTGAAAAGTTTGGGTGAGGTTCACCAGCCTATGCTATGGAGGAGCTCTGGGTAGACCTCGGAGGAGGTGTTCAGCAAAACTGCTGGTTCTTTCTCTCAGTGCCAAGTCCTAGGGTCCAAACCGCATCTCGGTTACAATTCATTTACAGGCTCAGGGATGCTTGTCCTATTTTAGCGACTCATCTACAGACAATGGGATTTTTACTGACTTCAAAGGGCCTAGGCTCAAACCTTTCCACTAGCGTGGGTGGGTAATCAAGCCTTCAGCGTATCGGGTAACAATTCCAAATGCTATAGGCCCGTTATAGCTTTAGCGATGGGACTACTATAGGTGCCTGCAGGGGACCCCCTCCGAGGTTACATACAGATAGAATACCACCCTGGCTCTCATTCTTGCTGAAATTGTGGCCACCACTTACTTAGCTGTAGCAGAATGAAGGTGCAAGCCACATCCCTGAAAGGTGTGCTGTAAAACCTGGCATTGGGTCATTTCTGAGTGTCGGTCACCCTGATCGACACACGCACCGCAGTCCCCATTGTGGCTTCTAAGTGCGAGCACATGTACAACTGGGCCATGGATGCATGTCTGGGAAGGTCAGGTTCTTTTTTTCCGCTGTTCCATCCCTCTGTTCTGTTTTGTTGCCCTTTTCTGAGTGTTTCCCAGGTCCAAGATATCTTTTTCAAGACCGAGTGACCATGTCTGCATGCAGTATTCAAGATGTGGCGGTACCATGGATGTGTACGGGGCAATATGATATTTCTTGACTTCATATCCCTTTCCTAATAATTCCCACCTCTGCTTGATTTTTTTGACTGCTGCCGCACATTAAGTTTCCAAAGAACTATCTATGCACCTGCCAATGGGGGGAATGATAGACTCAGAGACTCATAGAACTGGAAAGGACCTTGAAAAGTCATCAAGTCCAGTCTCCTGCCCTCACAGCACCATTTAGACCGTCCTTGATAGATGTCTGTCCCACCTGCTCTTAAATATCTCTAGGAAGGGAGATTCCACAGCCTTCACATGCCCCTTCCTCACAGCCTATCTACATGTGTAACCCCCACCAGGTGGATTTGAACTTGGGACCTTAGTGTAGGAGTCTCTAGAGCTTGAGCTATAAAGCCAGCTGCCTCTCAGTCTAGGCTGTAGAGCTCCCTTGTTGTTATTTCTCTCTGAAAGTGGTCTAAGTGCCACTGCATGGGAGAGTGACCCACTCTAGGTGTGAGGGTTACACATGCATGCTAACATGCATCGTCAGGCCTTTTTTAATACCATGCCGCTGGCAGCAGGTATTTCTACTGGTGGTGCACATCTGCACATGCCTTGGTGTACAGAACACAATTTATTCCACACGCAGACAAAAAAAATTAGAGGGAACATTAGCTGTGAACCTTCAGCTACTGGGCCATTACATCCAAATGAAAAGCCCTTTCTCCTCTGCTGGTGGGGAAATCGGCCCTCCGTTGTGTATTCCTCTGGAGGATTATTGAAATTAATTAAGAATCCATCTACATCTTTAAAGCCAAGACCGCGACTAGGTGTTAACACAGTGCAAGAATTTAAGACCTTCCATGCGTCTCTGTAAGTGCTTTGCCGTTCTTCATTTTCATCCCCTGGGGAATAACTTTTCAGTACTAAGTCTAGAGAGTGCTGCTCCTTGGAAAAGAACTCATGCGCCTCTTTCCCTTTGTGATACAGTTTGGGTTTGGGGAGGAATGCGAGAAGCTTGTTAAACAACGCCTGAGTAGGCAAAATTCACCGCTCGGGCCTTCAGACAGATGTCGCCTCGGGGTTGTAGCTTCCCGTTCTCCAGCCAGGAGGGAGGAGCCTGGGACTTTGGAGAGACGTTTGCCAGCCATTAATTATCTGTTCAGACAAAATCCATTCTGAGAACCTTTAGGAGACTCGTTTTCCCCAGTGACAATGCAGCTCTGGCTGCTTCTGGGTAGGTCTACACCACAGAGTTTTTTTCAGAAAAACGCCTATTTTTCTGAAAAAAAAGTGAGTTACGTCCACACTGTAATTACGTTCTTTTGAAAGAAAATCGAAAGAACAGAGGGGTGTTTCCGACATTGGTAATCCTCATTCTATGAGGAAGAAGCCTTTTTCTGAAAGAGTTATTTCGGAAAAAGGCATGTGTGGACGGGAAAGAGGGAACAGAATGGCCATAATAATCACAGCTTACATGCAAGATAGCATTCATTCAGTGTGGACGCTATCTGTCAAAAAAGCAGATCGCTTTTTCGATGCGCTTTTGCAGTGTGGACGCTCTCTTTCGGAAGAAGTTTTTTCAGAAGATCTCTTCAGGAAAAGCTTCCTCCAAAAGAAGCCTGCAGTCTAGACATAGCCTCTGTGACTTAAATGGGGAGGGTTTAATGTCTATACCTTTATTTGGATAGGCATCTATCAGGGATGATCTAGATGGTGCTTGGTCCTGCTGTGAGGGCAGGGGACTGGACTTGATGATCTCTCGAGGTCCCTTCCAGTTCTAGCGTTCAATGATTCTATGAGTCCATGGATGTCTTTGAAAACGAAACTCTTTTACATCCTGGGAGGGGGGAAGGTTCTTGGATTTGCTTTATTTTCCAGTGGAAAAATCTCCAGAAAATCTGTTGCCTCGAAAAGTGGTGTTGTTCAAGTCTCCTGTGTAGCACTTGGTCAGTTCAGCAACTTGAAAGCACTCCTCCTTAGGCCATGTCTACACTAAATGCGGAAGGTCGTCTTAAGGTAGGCAACTCCAGCCACATAAATAACGTAGCTGGAGTAGACGTACCTTAACCCAAGCGTGGCACCATCTCCACAGCAGAAGGTCGATGGGAGAAAAGCTACCATCGGCTTCCCGTACTAAGTGCCCTCAGCATTTGATTTAGTGGGTCTTTACTAGACCCACTAAATCGCACCCTGGAAGATTGATCGCCAGAGCATTGATCCTTCGGTAAGTGGAAATGTGGCCTTAGACAGGGTCTGTGGTGTAATGGGTGAGGGAAACAGTCTCTGAGAATCTAAGTTCAAACTCTTGATTAGGTTATCAGTGCCCAGGGTGTCTTTGGAAAGCACTGGGAGAAGAGTAACACAAATGATACACCATTCCGAAAACTCGATGAATAAAGAAGAGTTTAAAAAGTTGGCCATGTTTAGTCATGAGGAGAAAAGACTTGGGTGGGGCAGAGGGGGAAAACCTCACAACTGTCTTCAAATGTATGCTAAGGGCTGTATCTGTGTCCACTGAAGGTAGGACAAGGAGTAACGGGCTTAATTTGCAGCAAAAGAAGATATAGGTTAGGCGCTAGGAAAGTCTTCCTAATTTTGTTAAGCTCTTTTATATGGGCTTCCCAGGGAGATTGTAAAATCCCCACCCTTGGAGGTTTCTAAGAACAGGCCGGACAAACCTGTTAGGGATAGTCTAGGTTTACTTGTCCTCCCTCAACTCAATCGGCTGGACTTTGGGACTTCTCAAAGTCCCTTCCAACCCAACAGTTCTTGAGTCTCTGAAACTGATTTGGGCGGGAATGTAGATCAGGCCTGGAATAAAGAAATGCTGGTGGTGTCAGTGGGATCCAGGATGGGAATAGCTGGGAGTCCTGGCTCTGTGGGTCTGGACTGAGGTGCCTCTGGAGACTTAGGAAGAGCCTATGATTGGATGATAGAGGTTAGTGTAGACCGTCATGGAAGGGCATCAGGACTTGCGCCAGAAGAGGAGGAGGTTCTGTGGCCCAGGCTTTGGGGCAGGACAGCTGTGGAAGACAGCACCATATTTGGTTTCAGCCCATGTGATTAGATTTTCAGCTTCACAAGGAACAAATTCACATAAGCACATTACAAAATCCAACAAAGTAACCAGTATAAAACTGGGTGTGTAGGCTCTCTACAGCTTTCTTTTCTTTTCCGGGGTGAATAAAATAGCACAGCAGTTCTAATAATGCAATGAGTAATACTTTTGCCCCTAGAAATGTTCATAAAGTTATAGCATTATGAGCAATTTGATCTGCCAGGTCATAATTGCTGGGTTGTTATGCCCCTACCCCACGCTTTTTGCAGGATTGTTTTGTTGACCTCACAAGATGCAGAGGTGTTTTACGGGAAGGATTTTATTGATGTTTGCTTTGGCAAGGCTATTGTGCAGTGTGTTGTGAGCTCCAGTCATGTTAATGTATAATGTGGGAGATATTTGTTCTCTGTATTGTGCAGCCTTAACAATGTAATGCCAGGAGCCACTAGATGGCAATGTTACACATATCTCAGAGGTCCTTTTTCTTAGGGTTACAGCAGTGCCTGACAAATGCTGTGGTGTTAATTTTGTGGTGCAGGGGAGCCGATGCAAACAGCAAGAGCATTTGCTCTCTGGCCACATCTTCCTAACTTGATGTCTTCAAATGAAGACTAGATAGCTTTCTGGAAGAAATGCTTTAGCCAACTTAAGATACTGGGTTCAACTGGGTGAAATGTTATGGCTTGTGTTCTATAGGAGGTCAGACTAAACAGTCCAATGGTTCCTTCTCATCTTGAAATGAAGGACTCAATGAAATGCTTTGAACAATGCTTGTTTTCTGCGAGAGGCATTTGTCCGCATGCCATTTGTGATCTCTTCTGTTCTGGTACTGATGATGTACATAGGGTAACTAAACAAATTACACTAAGAGATATCCAGACTCCACTTCACTGATTTTCTTCTCAAACAGGAAAACGACCTACAAGACCCCAGTGTCTGCTACCATTCATACGACTTGATAAGTTGATAGATCAGATAGGGTTCAGAAAGGGCCATGAGAATAATTAAATGATTAGAAAATATGCCTTATAGTGATTGATGCAAGCATTTGGGAGTTCCCTAGGTTCAGGTCCTAGATTTTTATCAGCAGGGAAAAAGAAAGATAATGTAACTTAAACAAACAGAAGGTAAAGAGATGATTTGATTACAGTCCATAAGCATCTGCAAGAACAAATGTTTAATAATAGGCTCTTCCGTCTAACAGAGTAAGATAAAACACAATCCAAGGACCAGAAGTTGAAGCTAGACAAATCAAGACTAGCAATAAGGCATACATTTCTAACACGTAGAGTAATTAACCACTGGAACAACTCTTTACCAAAAATGGCAGTGGAACCAGCATCACTGACAATCTTTAAACAAGGTTGGCTGTTCTTCAAAAAATATCTCCTCTGGGAATTATTTTGGAGCTGTTTTATGGTCTGTAAAAAATAGGAACTGGAAAGGATTTCAAGAGGTCATCAAGTCCAGTCTCCTGCCCTCACGGCAGGACCAAGCACCATACCTGACAAGTGTCTGACTAACCTGCTCTTACATATCCCCAATGATGGAGATTCTACAACCTCCCTGGGCAATTTTTTCCAGTGCTTAACCTGGAATTAGGAAGTTTACCTGATGTCCAACCTAAACCTCCCTTGCTGCAATTTAAGCCTATTGCTTCTTGCCCTATCATCAGATGTTAAGGAGAATATTTTTTCTCCTTCCTCCTTGTAAACATGAAAACTGCTCTCATGTCCCCTCTCAGTCTTCTCCTTTCCAAACTAAACCAACTCAATTATTTCATAAGCTTCAGGGGGTGGCTGAGTTAGTCTGTACAGGATAAATTTAAAAAACAACAAATGGTTCGGTAGCACTTTATAGACTAACAAAACATGTAGATGGTATCGTGAGCTTTTGTGGGCACAGCCCACTTCTTCAGATGACAGGAGTTTTGAGTTTAGGATGTGTAAACCCAAAATAAATAGGGGAGAACAGGAAAGGGTGGGAAGGAAAAAAAGGGGGGTGGGAAACAAGAGCAGAGGGTATGAAAATATCAAAGGGAAAAACAAGTGGGCAGAACTGGTAATCTATAAGCACCTGAAGATTGGATAGTTAAAAAGAAGCAGTTAAGGATCAAAAGATAGCAATTAGATAGGAAGGGTACTAACACAAAAATCTACACAGACAAAGAGCTGTTGGCACCTTCCCTGAATGTTAGGTTGATAATGTCCCAGCCATCCGATTGCAAAGGTTATCAGTGGAGGAATTGAATTTGTGGATGAATTGTAATTCCAACACCTCTCTGTGTATTTGGCTTGTAGAATTGGTTTGTGGCAAGACAGCCACCTGGAGATCTTTTAAAGAGTGAGTAGGTAGATTGAAGTGATCTCCAACAGGTTTCTGTGTGTTCCCTTTAAGTATATCTGATTTGTGTCCATTGATTCTTTCCCATAGGGACTGTCTAGTTTGTCCAATATATTTCGCAGTGGGGCATTGCTGGCATTTGATGACGTAGATTAAATTACCGGATGTGCAGTTGAATGATCCTTTCAGTCTTCCCTAATAGGTTGTGTCTTCTAGACTGTTAATCATTTGTGTTGCTCTTCTATGGGCCTTCTCCAGTTTCTCTACCTCTTTCCTGAAATGTGGTGCCCAGAACTGGACACAGGAGTCCAGGTGCGGTCTAATCAGTGCGGAGTTGAGTGGAAGAATGACTTCTTGTCTTGCTCACAACACTCCTGTTAATGCAAGGAGTCCATGAGAGCTTATGCTCTAATAAACCAATTAGTCTTTAAGATGCCACGCAGCTTCTTGTTTTTGCTTAAACAAACTTGGCCACCCTTCTGAATTGTTGGACCTATGTTATTTAGGAGATCAGGCTAGATGACCAATGAGTCTAGACCACTTTATGGACTAGACCCATGTCCTCCATTTTTCTAACCAGCACCCTGATCCACGACAAGAAGGTGGGTGGCAGATAATTGACTCACTTATTCCTGGGGACGTGAGAGAAGATAATTTGGTTTTACACTGCCCAATACAATGGACTGTGTCCTTCTGGCAGAAATCTAGTCCCCAGAATGATACATTCTTAACATCTGATTTGCGTTACAATAATTAGCAGGGGTTCCACTATGGTCGAAAGGTGATCTTGGGATGGCACTAGCCATGTGGGAGGAATGCCAAGGTAGAGCACAAGGATCTGAGCAGACGGATGGGATGTGGGCTGAGAGAGAGAAGGAAACTAGAGGTGGTAAGACGGGGGAGTCAGGCAAAAGGAGGAACCGTGATTCGAACAGGATCCATGGCGGGGCTCCGATGCCCATCCCAGAGGGCTACCTGGGAAGTGCCATTGAGTTTCCAGCTGGAAGGGCGGGATGCAAGCCACAATTTTGCTGTTAGATATGGACGTTTGCCTCGAGAGCAGATTGTTGTTGGTTCTCGAATGAGGAAGCTGCTTAGGAGCAGGAAGAGAACTCCCCCGAAGGACCGCGGTGGCTGCTTTGGAATGTCTCGCCAGAGCCAGACTAGCCAGGCGGGCCCTGTCAGTCACAACGGCAGAAAGGAAACGTTCGGGCAGAGAAATGGCAGGCAGCTGGTGGGGGGTTTCTCCAAGCAAACCCAGGTTGCCCTTTGAATGGGGAAACCAGACCAAGGGAGACTAAAGGGCTGGAGTCGAAATGCTGGGAAACCCAAGAGGAGAGGGTTCTCTTTTGCCAGCATGCTAGCTGCTCTAGGAAGAATGGGAAGGAAGGAGGTAAAGGGGAGAAACCAATCGCCAGAGATATTGGGGGAAATCATAAGAACATAAGAATGGCCATACTGGGTCAGACCAAAGGTCCATCGAGCCCAGCATCCCATCTGCCGACGGTGGCCAATGCCAGGTGCCCCAGAGAAGGAGAACAGAAGACAATGATCAAGTGATTTATCTCCTGCCATCCATCTCCTGCCCTTGTTATGAAGGCTAGGGCACCATACTTTATCCCTGGCTAATAGCCATTTATGGACCTAACCTGCAAAAATTTATCAAGCTCTTTTTTAAACCCTAATAGAGTCCTGGCCTTCACAGCCTCCTCGGGCAAGGAGTTCCACAGGTTGACTGTGCGCTGTGTGAAGAAAAATTTCCTTTTATTAGTTTTGAACCTACTACCCATCAATTTCATTTGGTGTCCCCTAGTTCTTGTATTATGGGAAAAGATAAATAATTTTTCTATAATCACTTTCTCCACACCATTCATGATTTTATATACCTCTATCATATCGCCCCTCAATCGCCTTTTTTCCAAACTGAAAAGTCCCAGTCTCTCTAGCCTCTCCCCATATGGGACCCTTTCCAAGCCCCTAATCATCTTAGTCGCCCTTTTCTGAACCTTTTCTAATGCCAATATATCTTTTTTGAGGTGAGGAGACCACATCTGCACGCAGTACTCGAGATGTGGGCGTACCATAGATTTATATAGGGGAAGTATGATATCTTTTGTCTTATTATCTATCCCTTTTTTAATAATTCCTAACATCCTATTTGCCTTACTAACTGCCGCTGCACACTGCGTGGATGTCTTCGTAGAACTATCCACTATAACTCCAAGATCCCTTTCCTGATCTGTCGTAGCTAAATTTGACCCCATCATGTAGTACGTGTAATTTGGGTTATTTTTTCCAACATGCATTACCTTACACTTACCCACATTAAATTTCATTTGCCATTTTGCTGCCCAATCACTCAGTTTGCTGAGATCTTTTTGTAGTTCTTCACAATCCCTTTTGCTTTTGACTGTCCTGAACAACTTTGTGTCATCTGCAAACTTGGCCACCTCACTGCTTACCTCATTTTCTAGATCATTGATGAACAAGTTGAACAGGATTGGTCCCAGTACTGACCCCTGGGGAACACCACTAGTTACCCTCCTCCATTGTGAAAATTTACCATTTATTCCCACCCTTTGTTTTCTGTCTTTTAACCAATTCTTGATCCATGAAAGGACCTTTCCTCCTATCCCATGACCACCTAATTTACGTAAAAGCCTTTGGTGTGGGACCGTGTATAAATCCCGGCAGGTTATAACCACAAAGGTTGGGGCTCCCTTTGCAGGATCGATGGGGGCATTCAGAGCGACACATTGTACATGTGGCAGATAAAGAGAAGCAAGCGAGAGTGACACACCGTCCCGTTTTTAAAGGGACAGTCCCCTCACAAAGCACTCCTGCAGGCATCCCGACTTCTTTCTAAAAAAGAGGCAAATAGTCCTGGATTTTCTGTCTCCCGCCTCGATCGGCACTGGCAAGTCTTGTTGCTGGCCAGCTCCCTGTTCGCCGGCCGGGGTGAGCGGGGGAGTACAATGGCCCATGACAGTGTGTGGCTGCCCTAGTGAGAAAGAAGCTAGAGAGAAGTGGTGATCAGCATCAAGGATGGGGGGAGGCCCCAGCGCCATTCTCCTGGAAGGGGCAGGGCTTCAGGTGGAAGGGGAGGGGCTGGGGGCAGCCAGCCCTCTGCACTGTCCGGAGCATGATGACCCTCTAGCCCTAAGACCCACCTGGAGTGTGTGGCTAGGTGCTCCAGTGGTGACTTAAATGGCTCCTGCCAATGGCACTGTTGCAGTAGAAGCGAGTGGTGGCCAGAAGTCCGGGACCCCTTTGAATAGCCGGGCCCCAGGGCAACTGCCCCTTTTGCCCCCATGTGTTGGTGGTCCTGAGGACAGGAAAATCTGTGCCCCAGGTTTGTGGGGGTGAGACATTCTCAGGCAGACAGAGCAAAGGGGAGAAAAATCATGGAACAACTCAAGAAATTGCATGGCAATAAATTGCTTGATTGAGGGGCAGCAGTGGGATCTGGGAGTGGACTGAGAGGCAGCAGTGGGATCTGGGAGGGGACTGAGGGGCAGCAGTGGGATCTGGGAGGGACTGAGAGGCAGCAGTGGGATCTGGGAGGGGACTGAGAGGCAGCAGTGGGATCTGGGAGGGGACTGAGGGGCAGCAGTGGGGTCTGGGAGTGGACTGAGGGGCAGCAGTGGGATCTGGGAGGGGACTGAGGGGCAGCAGTGGGGTCTGGGAGTGGACTGAGGGGCAGCAGTGGGATCTGGGAGGGACTGAGAGGCAGCAGTGGGATCTGGGAGGGGACTGAGAGGCAGCAGTGGGATCTGGGAGGGACTGAGAGGCAGCAGTGGGATCTGGGAGGGGATTGAGGGGCAGAAGTGGGATCTGGGAGGGGACTGAGGGGCAGCAGTGGGGTCTGGGAGTGGATGGTCTCAGGAACCTTAAGTATTGTGAAGCCCATGAAAGAACTTGCTCTGTCACTTCTCCCTGGGCTCCTGCTGCATCCATTTCAGAAACAGAAGATTCCAATTCCTGGGTCAGCACATTTCAACACCACTTGTGGGGCAGACATCAGGGAAAGCTTCCATTGCCAGGGTGTTTGCTGGCATCCAGAGATCTACATCCCAACTCAATCAGCCCAGCCAGGGCTTTGTCAAGTCAGGACTTAAACATCTCTAGGGATGGAGATTCCACCCCCTCCCTAGGGAACCCAGCCCAGCGCTTCCCCACCCGCCTAGGGAAATCGTTTTTCCTAATATCCAACCTAGACCTCCCCCACTGTAACTTGAGACCATTGCTCCTTGTTCTGCCATCTGTCTCTACTGTGAACAGCCTCTCTCTATCCTCTTTGGGACCTCCCTTCAGGTAGCTGAAGGCTGCTCTCCAATCCCCCCTCATTCTTGTGCAGACTAAACAAGCCCAAATCCCTCAGTCTCTCCTCTTGGGTCACTGGAGTCTGCTGGACTCTCTCCAATGCGTCCACATCCTTTCTGTAATGGGGGCCCAGAACTGGACACAATACTCCAGATGTGGCCTCGCCCGAATAAAGGGGAATAATCACTTCTCTAGATCTGCTGGCAATGCCCCTCCTAATGCCCCCTAATATGCCATTAGCCTTCTTGGCTACAAGGGCGCCCTGTTGACTCATATCCAGCTTCTCATCCACTGTCATCCCCAGGTTCTCTTCTGCCGAACTGCTGCTTAGCCGGTCGGTCCCCAGCCTGTAGCAATGCTTGGGATTCTTCCATCCCAAGGGCAGGACTCTGCACTTGTCCTTGTGGAACCTCCTCAGATTATTTCTATATCAGAGCCTATTCCGCTCACATTAAGAGCAGGGAAAGAGAGAAACTGGCCCAGGATGGCGTAAGGTTCCTTAGAGAGCGGCTGGACCCCTAAAGCTCGAGCAATATAGGTAGCTCACGCCTGGGTGATGCTTATCCCTCTCAGGCAGATCTGTTTGGCTCTGCCCGTGTGCTTCCTCCGGCATAAACGATCCGACTCCAGCCACAGCTTCACTGACGTCCTATCACAATCTCTTCAGGCTCCCGGAGATGCCCAGGGCTTTCTGCTGCCCTGCCGGAGGCGATACGACCCGGCATCTCTGCACATTGTGACCCCTCCGGGGTACAGGGCGTCCCCTGAGAGAGGCCGGCATACTGAGTCTGAGGCGTGCCTGCCAGCCTCACGCCAAGGTGCTCTGTGTTCTGAGGGAGAAGGCGCAGAACTCACACAGAGGGGAGGGTGCTGAGGAACTGGAAGGATGGCAGGCAGGCTGGCTTGGCCTGGAGCAGCCATGCTGTGTATGGTGTTTACTTTCCCCCGGAGCAGCTTTTCAAATAAAGGTGAGCCCCTTGGCAATCTGGCTGCCTGTTGAGCAACCCAGCACAAATGGGACGGGGAAGGGGGAGAAACGATTAAGAGTTACAAGCTGTCTCCCAAGCCTGAAGTCCCCAGGCCTGACTTGGGCACGTGTTAAAATCATGATGGGTGTGGAAAAGTGAATAAGGAAATGTTATTGACTTGTTCCAACAATATAAGAGCGAAGGGTCACCCAATGAAATGAATGGGCAGCAGGTTTGAAACAAACCAGAGGACGTTTTTCTTCATTCAGCGCACAGCCAACCTGTGGAACTCCTCGCCAGAGGATGTGGTAAAGGCTAGGACTTTAACAGGGTTCAGAAAAGAGCTAGAGAGGTTCATGGAGGTTAGGTCCATCAATGGCTATTAGCCAGGATGGGTAGGAATGGTGTCCCTAGCCTCTGTTTGTCTGGGAATGGGTGACAGGGGAGGGATCACGTGATGGTTCCCTGTTCTGTTCCCTCCCTCTGGGGCACCTGGCATTGGCTGCTGTCGGCAGACAGGACACTGGGCTGGATGGACCGTTGCTCTGACCCAGTCTGTCCGTTCTTATGTTCTGCAGCACCTGCTCATGGAGCACCAGGGAGGGGCATATTTTATTGTTGCCTAGCCCCCCCCAACATACAGTGTCAGGAACCTCCCCTGAGAGCACCAGTGAGGAGAGAAGAGAGACCTCAGATAAGTAGGGATACCTCCAGACGTTCAGCAACCGGGCAGGACAACAGCCACTCCGGGGGTTGTGATGAAGTGGGAACTGTAGGTGAGTTACGTTGCATGGGAGTTCTACTGTCCTGGAGTAACCCCATGTGTGTGCCTCAGTTTCCCTGGGCACTGTGCCAAGGCCGAGATGGGGATGGGATTTTCAGAGTGACAGCCTCCCCCACGTACACAGTGGCTGACGCCTTTTTGAACCGGACCCTGGGGGTGCGCCCAGGTGACACCTTTTGCCCAGGAAGCAGGACAAGGCCGGAGGAGGGGCCCGGCTGGGGGACAGGGACCATGAGCTGGGAGTGAGTCTGTCTCAGCTGGTTTGAAGTGCAGGGGCGCCTAGCTCTGGAACTCCCCCCTCTTCCCAAGATGGATGGTGCTGACAGCTTCTGGTTTCTGGGCTGCAAAGTCTGTGCTACGCCGTGTCCCTGTTGACTACCTTCCATTCTACCTGCCAGCTGAGAGTAACGTCTAAGTACAGATGGGGGTGCAGGCCCCGGTCACTCCCCCCACTTTGCTGACGGGGCGATTATGTGCTGCCCAGTAATCATGCAGGGAAAAGTCTCCAAGATCTCTGCATGCATATTGTACCCTCTCCTTCCTGATACACCCTATTCCGGGGGGTAGCCTTGTGCCTGGTTTTCTCCTGAGATGGCTGGTAATTCCGGCTGCGTTCTGAGTCCTGCCAAAGCAGGCAAATATTTTGGCCTTGGTTTACAAGAAGATGTGGCTCTTGTCTTTTCCATCCTGGGCTGCCCATGTCACTCATTTGAGGGAGCTAACGGAGAGCCTGGGGCTCCACCTGGATTCCATTCCTGGCTCTACCTTTGGGGATCTTGGGCAAGTCACTTCCTGTCCCGTGCCTCAGTTTCCCCACCGATAGAAAGAGGCTAATGATACTTACCTCTTTTGTAAAGTGTTTTGAGATCTCCTGATCGTTGCAATCTGATGCCGAGTGCACTCTGGCTACGTCTTCACTGCCCAGTTATTCCGGAATAGCTTATTTCAAAATAGCACGTCTACGCTGCAGGGAAGCCTCAAAATGAATCTGAGGCAGGCTCCCCTAATGTAGACGTGCTATCTCGATGTAGAACCTCAGGAGGAAAAACTTACAATGGCCCTGGGGAGGGGCTATTCTGAAATAGCAGCAGTGGAGTATCGACACACCTTATTTTGAAACAGCTATTTCGGAAGAGCCGTTATTCCTCGTGGAATGAGGTTTACAGAAGTCGGAATAAGCTGTCCGTTATTTTGAAATTATTTGGAATTGCTGTGCAGATGCTTGCATAGTTATTTCGGAATAACAGCCGTTATTCTGAAATAACTTTGCGGTGTAGACACACCTTCTGAGAGCGAGGTACGATTGCAATGAGTCTTATAGTGGCGCAATTCTACTCGTGAAAGTGAAGCTACCCGTGACTTCCCCCTCCCCCAGATTTCCTCCCCAAAGCCCTGTTCTCCCATCTGAGAGATCATTGTTAATGCTGTCTGCTACGCACAGGGGTTAAGTGGCCTGCCAGCGCATGGGCCATGAGAAAAGGTTGTGTGGGTGGTCCCCTAATTCATCCTCGAGAGTCTTTTAAAACAACAACAACAACAACAACAAGCCCTTGGATTGCAACTTTTGAATTCCAGGTCAGGGCTTGACGGGCAATCACAATGACACCTGGAATGCGGGCCCTTCCCGTATCCAGGGCACGCCGTCGATTCTGAAAGCAGCATAAACTTGCCCGTCTGTGGTTTGTAAAAGCGAATCTCCTTCAAGTGCTTTGCAAAAATAGATGACACAGCGTGAGGGGAGGCCGGTTAGAGGAGAAAGATATCTGCTGCCCTTTTTGCCGTCAGTCTTCCCCTGCCAACAGAGAAGGGCACTCCTGGCAAAGTCTGATCTAGAGCGGGATCGGAAGGGTAGGGGTATTACTTGCGTTATTTATATGGGGGGCGGCTTTTGCAGGCAGCCGCCAGCATCGCAGCCCTGTTGTGCAGGGCACTATACAAAACACAGAGGAAGAGGCACTGTCTACGCAGACCAGTGTGGGAGAATGGCGGGATTCGGATTGCCATTTTACAAAGGGGGACCTGCGAGAGCGAGTGACTTGCCCAAGGCCACAGAAGGAGTTTGTAGCAGAGAAAGAAGTTGAACCAAGAGCTCCTATGTCCGAGTTAGTGCCTTAACAGCAATAACACCCTTCCTCCAGCTGAAGAAGCTATCTATCAGAGTCACCAGTGGCCAGAGCAGATACAGGATGGCACAGGAATGGGCTGGGATGGGAACTGGCGCAGGCAAAAGTAGGAATAGACTGTGACTACTAGCAATGGGAGAGTGCCCACCTAGGTAGTCATGCTGGGTGGACAGGAAAGACAGCTTCCCTTCAGAGCCTATATACCTGCTTGGGATCACCTGAGTGGGACTAGCGTGTGGATTGGCTGATCCTACAGGTAACCAATGACTCATTAAGAACATAAGAATGGCCATACTGGGTCAGACCAAAGGTCCATCTAGACCAGTGTCCTGTCTGCTATCAGTGGCCAATGCCAGGTGACCCAGAGGGAGGGGTCACAACAGGGAATCCTCACATGATCCCTCCCCTGTCTCCCATTTCCAGACAAACAGAGGCTAGGGACACCATTCCTTCCCATCCTGGCTAATAGCCATTGATGGACCTAACCTCCATGGATTTATCTAGCTCTTTTTCGAACACTGTTAAAGTCCTGGTCTTCACAGCATCCTCTGGCAAAGAGTTCCACAGGTTGTCTGTGTGCTGAGTGAAGAAAAACTTCCTTTCATTTGTTTTAAAGCTGCTGCCCATTAATTTCATTGGGTGGCCCCTAGTTCTTATATTGTGGGAATAAGTCAATCACTTTTCCTTATTCACCTTCTCCACACCCGTCATGATTTTATAGACCTCTATCCTATCCCCCCTTTGTCTCCTCTTTTCCAAGCTGAAAAGAGGCAGCTTAGAAGAGGCATTACACTCAGGCAGACAGAGGCTCAGAGGTAACTCTGAGAGGAGCCACCACATGGGCAGATTAAGAAGGAAAGGCTGGAGAGCACTTTTCCTGCACAATGATCCTGGAAAGAACAAACTGGTTCCATTACAATAAGTGGGAACTTTCACCCAAACCTCAAGCCCAAAGGTTTGCCAGGTTCAAAGCCCATGGCTGAATATTGTTCCCATGATTTTACTTTTCAGTGTCGTCAAGTGCCGCAAATTCTAGGCGTGCAAGCACAGTAAGCAAAACCACCCTATCCCGGGAAACCATCGTGGTTGCGACAATCTTGCGGCCCATGGAGATGAAGAAGGCTATTCATGTGGCCCAATCTCTAGCTTAGGTTGCTCCTCGCTGGAATAGACTGTAAACTTCTCCTGACGATGGCTCAGATCCTTATTAGGTTCTCAGAAAATGACCCCGGGGGCTGGAGCACTTGACTTGAGAGGCTGAGGGATTTGTCTTCAGAAGGAAAGAGTGAGGGGGGATTTGACAGCAGCCTTCAACTGCCTGAAGGGGGGGGGCTCCAAAGAGGACGGAGAGAGGCTGTTCTTAGTGGGGGCAGATGACAGAACAAGGAGCAATGGTCTCAAGTTGCAGTGGGGGAGGTGCAGGCTGGCTATTAGGACAAACTATTTCCCTAGGCGGGTGGGGAAGCGCTGGGCTGGGTTCCCCAGGGAGGGGGTGGAATCTCCATCCCTAGAGATGTTTAAGTCCCAGCTTGACAAGGCGCTGGCTGGGATGGTTTAGTTTGGGTTGGTCCCGCTTTGGACTCCATGACTCCTGAGGTCTCTGCCAGCCCTGGGATTCTATGACCTGTTAATGTCCCTCTATTGCTCCGATTCCCAGGGCAGGGCATGATTCATACTTTGTATCCGGTGTCTAGCGTCCAGTCTGGATGAGACCTGGAGGAACCACGTTAAAACACAAGCAGCCGCCTGGATGCAGAGACCAGGCCGGAACAAACTCCATTTTGACCTGTGGGCGTTTTTTTTCCTCCGTCTCTCCTACTCCGTTGCCTTTAGTTTACAGCTTCAAGAAGAGGATGGCCCCGGGCTTTGGGGCCAGCCAGGCAGTGGGAGACAGAGAGAGCCTTAAAAGGTAATAGCTAAATAAGTACCACGCAGAAATCCCTCATACTCACCTCTGCGCTGGCAAAGGAAGAAGCAGCTGACAACGATTAGCTGTGGGTGCCTATGAAGACAGCTTCCTGCAGATGCCGCTGGACCCTTTTAACCCTACTGGGCCCAGAGGTTAATTGAGAAAAGACAGAAATCAGTTGAATCCTGCTCTTTTCTTTCTTTCTTTCTTCAATATTTGGCAAGCAGCTTAGTTTTTTTCTTCTCTTGGGCGGGCGGGAAGTGTTCTAATAATGATAATTAACAATGTTTAAGTCTCGGTGCCTGCCTGGCTTTCTGAGGAACATAGCGAGGCTTTCTGTGCCAACTTTCTGTCACTCAGGGCAATGCCTGCTTGAAAAAAAAAAAGCCTGCCTTTCTTTCCAGCAGGAGGCCTGGCACTCGGCCAGGTGAAACTGACATCACCCAGCGCTTCGGGGCAGAAGAAAGGGACGGAGTGGAAAATAAAGCCCCCCGGAGCAGGGGGAGAGCAGTTTTGTTTCTCGTTGGAAGATTTTTTTTTCTAGCTCTTTTCTTGACAGGGGTGCTTAAGAAAAGCTTAGCTCACCTCCCCAGGTCAAGTTTCGAAGAGCATCTTTGGAACTGGTGCCCTTCCCCCGTAGTCCAAACACCCGGCCTGTCAAGGTGAAATAAGATAATGTAGTCTATTTAAGCTGTGAGCTCTAGGATTCAGCAAATTTCTCTCCCCTTTCCAGCTCAGGTTCAGTTTCTAGACTCAAAAGCTGCTTTGCTCGTTCCTGGAAGATTTCACTACACCTGTTCTGCATAGGGGACATACCGCTGTGAAGTTTCTTTCTGCAGAAAGGGGGCTCCATTGTAATACATCTCTTTATTGAGGTCCATGGACAGTCTGGATGCTGTGGTTTTCTTTGGTCATTTAGCTCCCAAATGGTTCATGGGGAAATCCCTTCCTTCTGATTTCTTTTCCCATTCTAAAGGTATTTTTAAAAAATCCTGCAAAATGAAATTCTGGGGGAAGGGGGGCATTCTGGGTTGACTGAAACATGTTGTTTAAATAAAACTAAAACTTTACATTCAGATTTGGGCCTTTGTGAACTTTTAAAGCAAATTTATATTATTTATTTTTGGGGGTTTTGAACAATTGTTTTGAAACAAAACCAAATCAAAATGTTCTGTTCTGAAAATGTCAGGGCGTTTCAACATTATCGAATGGCTCCATTTGGGTTCCTGATACAAAATTCTGTCAAAAGACATGTGCTCTTTGAAAGGTTTGGATTTCAATGAAAATGGCATTTTTCTCAAAAAAATAAAAGAAAAAAGAAAAAAACCTTTCCATGAAAAACTTCTGACTGGCTTGACTTCCAGGCTGTTGCTCAAAAGAATCTCTCTCTACCCCATGTAGAACTAAGTAGACATGAATGGGACTTCTAACCACACTCTATTATAATATACGAAATCTATGGTTACATGGGAATACTGAGCCTTTTGGTCAACCCTTTTCCCTGTTGCCTCAGGGTATGTCTAGACTACAGAGCTTTTCCGGGATACCTCTGGTATCCTCTGGTATCCCGGAAAAGCTCTGCTGTATCCAAAGAATGTGTCTGCTTTTCCGAAAAAAAATTCGGAAAAGCAGACACATTTTTCGGTATCCCTGTAAACCTCATTTTACAAGGAAGAAGAGATGTTCCAAAAGAGGGGTAATTTTTCTGACATTTTGCCCCATGTAGACAGTCCAAATGTTGGAAAAGCCCCTTTCAAAAGAAAAGCAGAAAAACCCCGCAAATTGCACTTCATAATTTGTGGATCGTTTTCCGACTTTTCTTTTTTTGGTTTTGAACAATTGTTTTGAAACAAAACCAAATCAACAGCCTCAGTTGAAAAATGAGGATTATAACATCTATTGTGTCCATTTGTAAAGAGCATGCATTATAGGGTGCATCTACACTGCACCGTTATTTCGAGATAACTAGCGTTATTTTGAAATAACAATGCAAGCATCCACACAGCCATTCTGTTATTTAGAAAAAATAATTTTGAAATATCAGATGGCTTATTCCAAAATCTGTAAACTTCATTCCATGAGGAATAACGCCTCTTCTGAAATAGCTATTTAGAAATAAGACGTGTGTAGACGCTCCACTGCTGCTATTTCGAAATAGTCCCTCACCAGGGCCGTTCTAAGGGTACATCTACACAGCAACATTATTCCGAAATAACTTAGTCTGTGTGCACACAGCAGGCAGCTATTTCAAAATAGTGTCGAAATACTGTCAAGCTGGAGGACTTCTTACTCCTGACTCCTGTAACCCTCATTGTCCGAGGAGTAAGGGAAGTGGGAGGAAGAGGGCTCTATTTCGAAATAAGTGCTGTGCAGACACTCCCTATTTCGAAATAAGCCACGCAATTAATGTGGCTCAATTTCCATAGCTTCTTTCAAGTTAAGCCCTGCTGAGTAGACGCACTCTAAGTTATTCCTCCCCAGTGGCTCCTGGAGCGCTAAATCGAAGTAGCACGTCTACATTAGGGAAGCCTGCCTTGGACTCATTTTGAGGCTTCCCAGCAGTGTGGACCTGCTATTTCAAAATGCCCTTGTAGTGTAGACATACCCACTTGAGACCTCCCGAAGAAAAGTGCAGCATATTCATTTCCGCCATTGATTGTTAAGTTCTCTGATACTGTAAAGCACCCATGCAGGTCAGAGAAATGTAGGGCAGCAAGGGACCGAGAGAGATCATCAAGTCCAGCCCGCCCACACAGAGGCAGGTAAAGCTAGACCATCCGTGGCAGGTGGCTTGTGTAGCCTCTTCTTAAGAACCTTCCAAGATGGGGATTCTTCCACCTCCTTCAGAAGCCAATGTGGCGATGAATTACTCCTGTAATTCTAAAGTTGTTCCTAAGAGCTAGCCTGAATCTCCCATCTTGCAGATTAGACCCAATACTTCTTATCCTGCCTTCAGGAGTCATGAAGGACAACTGATCACTGTTCTCTTGTAACAGCCCTCCATATAGTTGAAGTCTGTTATTATATCTCCTTCTTCCCACCCCTGTCTTCTCACAAGATGAAACATATCCCGTTACGTTAACCTTTCCTCATAGATCAGGCTTCCGAAGCCTTTTTCTCATGTTAGTTGCTTTCCTCTGACCTCTTTCCCACTTGTCCACATCGTTTCTTGAAACGTGGGACCCAGAATTGGATACAATACCCCCGTCGAGGCTTCATCGGTGTTGACTACCTCAGTGTCTTTCATACAACCCTCCAGCTCAGGCACCCGGCTCAGGCAGCCTTCTTCGCAACTGCGTCACACGGTTGACTCATGCTCAGTTTGTGATCCACTCTAATCCCCCCCCCCCACACACACACAGTTTTCAGCAGCTCTAACACCTTGCCAGCCATTCCTCATTTTGTAGCTTGGCCTTTGATTTTTCCTTCCTAAGTGAAGTGCTTGGCACGTGTCTTGATTGAATTTCATTGTGTTAATCGCAGACCAATGCTCTAATTTTTCATGGTCATTTTGAATTCGAAGACTGTCTGCCAAAGTGCCAGCAACTTCTCACATCTTGATGACATCTGCAAATCCTATAAGTACGCTCTCCACTCTGCTATCCAAGGAATTAATGGAAGTGCTGAATAACACTGGACATAATTCTGACCCCTATGAAAACCCTTAGATACATTCTCCCAATCTGACAACGAACTACTGATCAGTACCCCTACAGTATGACCTTCCAACCAGTTGTGCACCTAGCCTATAGTTATTCATCTAGAGCTCATTTCCCTACTTTTCTTATGGCTATATCACATGGGCCTATGTTAAAGGACTTATTAAAGCAAGATACATCATGTCTACTGCTTCCCCCCGCCCCACATCCACTAGGCCGGTAACTCTATCAGAAAAAGAAATTAAGTCAGTTTGTTCATGACAGTTCCACGCTGCCTGTTCCTGGTGGCAGCCAAGATCAGGAGGAAGCAGTGGATGGTAACTCTCTGCTGCACTTAGATGCAGAGACGCTTAGATGCTGCATTGAGATGCTTATAAATTAATTGCTTAATCATTTGCTCCAGTATCTTTGCAGGTGTTGAAACTGGGCTGATTGGTCCATGATTCTCTGTGTCCTCTTGGATCCCCCTTTCCAGTGAGGTACTGTATTTACTCTTCTCTGATCCTCTGGGACCTCACAGGTTGTCCATGAGTTCTCAAGGAACTCTCTGAAGCAACCTTTGAACCATTAGTAATTATCTTTAAGTACCCTAGAATGAGTTGAATCAATCCCCACTGGCTTGAATACATCTAACTTATCTGAGTATTCTTTCCTTGTTTTGGCTTTTGCTTTCATTACGGGGCTGGGGCATCTGATACACGAGGAGAGGCTGAGGGATTTGGGCTTATTTAGTCTGCAGAAGAGAAGAGTGAGAGGGGATTTGATAGCAGCCTTCAACTACCTGAAAGGAGTTACAGAGAGGATGGAGAGAGGCTGTTCTCAGCAGTGACGGATGGCAGAACAAGGAGCAATGGTCTCAAGTTGCAGTGGGGGAGGTCTAGGTTAGATATTAGGACAAACTATTTCCTAGGAGGGTGGGGAAGCACTGGGATGGGTTCCCTAGGGAGGGGGTGGAAGCTTCATCCCTAGAGGATTTTAAGTCCTGGCTTGACCAAGTCCTGGCTGGGCTGATTTAGTTGGAGTTGGTCGTGCTTTGGGCCGGGGGTTGGACTCAATGCTCCTGAGGTCTCTTCCAGCCCTAGGACTCTATGATTCTGTCAGCATTGTTGTTAATATTGTGTTGTGTATCTGTAAATGGTTCTAGAACTGCTTCATCCACCTCGTTGTTCTGATTTGCTGGTCTATAGTGAACCCTATCCTATTCTCCCCTTTTATCTTTTCCCAGAGATTTTTGGCTGGTCTGCCTCTTACTTCCTTCTGGGCTGCAGAATAAGTGTGCATATTTGTGTATAATGCAACAGCTCCTTCCTTTATTCCCCGCCTGTCCTTCCTGAACAAGCTATATCCAGTCATCCCATTATCCCACCAAGGCTCTGTGATTCCAGCAAAGTGACAAATTAGTTTGTGTACCAATACTTAGAGTCCTCACTGTTCTGTCCTCATATTCCTTGCACTTGTGCATAGACAACTAACATGCTGTGCCCATTCCTGCACAGATTGCCCTCTTCTTGGTCCCATGCGGTGTCCAGTTCCGGGTACCAAATTTAAAGAAGGATGTGGAGAAATTGGAGAAGGTCCAGAGAAGAGCAACAAAAATGATAAAAAGGTCTAGAGAACATGACCTATGAGGCAAAGCTGAAGGAATTGGGCTTATTTAGTTTGGAGAAGAAAAGACTGAGAGGGGACACGATCGCAGTTCTCAGGTATTTAAAAGGGTGTAACAAGGAGGAGGGAGAAAAATTGTTCTCCTTGGCCTCTGAGGATAGGATAAGAAGCAATGGGCTTAAACAGCAGCAAGGGAGGTTTAGGGTGGACCTTAGGAAAAACTTCCTGTCAGGGTGGTTAAACACTGGAATAAATTGCCTATGGAATCTCCATCTCTGGAGATATTTAGGAGCAGATTGGACAGACAACTGTCAGGGATGGTTTAGATGGTGCTTGGTCCTGCCATGAGGGCAGGGGACTGGACTCGATGACCTCTCGAGGTCCCTTCCAGTTCTAGCATTCTATGAGCCTGTAGCCTCATTGTAATGTTCATGCTCCCCCCAACCATTTAGCCCTTTGTTAAGGTCGCCTTTTTAAGCTTACCTGTGGTCTTTTGCCACCTACCCCTTTGAACCTAGTTCAAAGCCCTCCTCACCAGGTTGGTGAGTTGGTGCACATGTAATGGTGAGAGGCGGAACCAAACCTGGGACCTTTGGAGCTTAGTGCACAATCCTTTACCACTTGAGTTAAAAGCCAGCTGGCTCCCAGCTAAGGCTATAGAGGAGACTTAGTTTCTCTCTCTCTGTAAGTGGTTTAAGTGCCACTCCATGGGATGGTGAACCACACCCAATAGGTGGGTTGCACACAGAAATGCTCTTCCCCTTCACATGCTTGACTGGTGAACTCATGAGGCTAATCCCAAATATTCTGAAACTCTGCCTTTAGAAACAATACCCTGATCTGTGAACTCCCCATGCCATTGGTTTATAAGGTAATTGGAATATAAAATGGGGGTTCAAGCTTTCTCAAGGGGGGACACCCAAAATATCAAGACCCTGAATTTAAGGGTACTTCCACTTGTCCCTTTAAAAACATCTAATGCCCCTAGATTGGCCTGCGCAAGGAAAAAAAATAAGATACAGTAGAAAAATTACAAGAGCACCCCATTCTCCTGCTACAGGGCCTACCTGAGTGCCAGATAGGAACAAAAAGAAATTTCCTCTTGTGCTATTGCATTGCCTAATTATGTTATATTATGTGACTTTTGTTTCTTACCCTGGAGCATCTGGTATAGGCAACTATTAAAGAGAGGTTACCAGAATAGATGGACCATCAACATTCCCCAGTATGGCAATCTGTATGCCTTTGTTTCTGAACAATGCAACCTGGGACATCAAAGTGTCCATCTTAATTAATGCCAGACGAGTTCACATGTGAAATGCAATGACACGATTGGTTGGTTTCCAGGAATTATCTCATGATCATTCTCCCACACACAGACAGGCTGGGCTCAGGTTTCATTGCTGATTGAAATAAATTAAAACCATCTTTTTTTCCCCAATAGCTACAAGGACCTAATAAGACCAGTGACTTTGACCTGTGATTGCTACTCATTATCGGACAGTGCAGCAGGACGGCAGTTCAAAAGGATCACCTGAGTCCTTGATTGCGGTTCCTCTGTCTTCATAAGATGATCACTCTTTACTGTCATTTATTATGATGATTATTTTGGTGATTTAATGATATTCCCCCGGTCTAGCCTAATGGAAGCTTGAATTCGCTGCCGGTAATGAAAGATGGAAAATATGTCAAAGTAAAGGGGACCCAAACACTGATCAAATCATCATCATCATCATCAACAACCATGGGCTCAAAGCCCGTTCGTGTCCGATGCCTCCCTCACTATTTCCTTCCATCCTTCCCCGTCCAGTGCGGAGTGCCTTAGTTTCTGTAGACTAGCTCTGCACCAATCTACTATTTCATCTACCCATTCTCTATGGGGTCTGCCTCGCCTATTCAGACCATCCATTATGCCAAATACAAGGGTCTTAACTTTTCACTCATCGTTCGTTCTGCAGATATGCCCGAATAGCTGTAACGTCCGTTGTATAACCTTCTGCAGTAGGTTCTCTTTCGGATGTATCTTCCTATAGAATTCCTCATTGGTGACCTTCTGCATCCATCCAATTCTCAGAATCTTTCTATAACAACTCCTCTCGACTGCCAATATCCTTCTCTTCGAATCTTTCGTTATCACCCATGTCTCACATCCGTACAACATGCTGCTAAATACGCACGTTTTCAAGATGCTCAGCTTCTCTGCATTAATAGAGCATTGTTAATATAGGAGGTAATGTGGCTCATGGCTCTGCGTGAGTCTTGCAATGGGATCCTGAGTCTGTTACCGCTATGTTGCCAGTTCAAATGTGGCCCCAGGTTGGTAGGGGCAGGGAAGTCTCTTTGGAAAGACTTGGTGCTAGGGCTTTAAGAAAATGATTGAACATCCCAAGACTCATGATAGAATCACGAGAATCAACAATCCTGACTGTGTAGCTCCGCAGTTGGTATATTGCATTGCCTGGGTCCAGCATCTTTATATTTATTTCAGGCGGGAATATTTTTATTGGGTTATGCGGGAGGCCTGGCTAGATGCCCACAATGGTTCCTTCTGCCTTTAGAATTGAGGGAATTCCAGGCATCTGCTGTCTGCCGGAGCCAGATGGCTGATCTGTACAACAGGGGATACGTGATGGATTAGGACCCCTGGGATGCCAGCTGAGGTGCTGAAGGTACCTCTAACCCTGAGGCTGTTCTCTGGAGTAACAGATGATAGAACGAAGAGCAATGGCCTCAAGTTGCAGTGGGGGTGGTCAAGGTTGGATATTAGGACAAACTATTTCCCTAGGAGGGTGGGGAAGCACTGGGATGGGTTCCCAAGGGAAAGGGTGGATTCTCTGTCCCTAGAGGTTTTTAAGTCCCGGCTTGACAAAGCCCTGGCTGGCATGTTTGAGTTGGGTATGGGGTTGGACTCGATGACTTTTTGAGGTCTTTTCCAACTATATGATTTTATGGCCCTTACGTTTCCTGCGAGCCTGGATCCCCTTTACCTGGTTTTGCTGAGACAGGCAATAAAGCCTCCACACAGGCAGGGCCACACCCAGCTGTAGATACAGACACTGAGATCAGCTCTGGGAAGACTCAGCTTGCCCCCCAGACCCAGGTGTTCACTTCCCTCCACCTTGGGATACAAACCTAAAATTGTATGAAATTCCCCTCCTCCCTCAAAGTGGAGGCAGGTAAGCACAGCTTCCCCTGATAGTACATACACTGGGTTATATTATAGACCAGAAATAAGTGTAGTTAGTATGAAGAGATGTGTTTTAAGTGGTTAAAAAGCAAGCACTCCAAATGAAACCTATTACTAAAATAATAAAACAAAGCACACAAACTAAGCTAGAATCACTGAGGAAACTGATTACAAATAATTGCTTGTCCTAGATATTGTTTCAGGTAGCATCCTTCACAGGCCAGATAGCTTTGTAGCCTGGGTCCAGCTGTTCTTTCTCACCATCCCACAGTAGAAGTCCTTTTATTTCCAGTTGCTTTCAAGTGTCCCTTTGGGGCGGGGAGGTGGAAGAGAAGCAAGCTGAAGTCCAAGATGGTTTTCCTTCCCCACCTTGTACTGAATTTCTATCAGGCAGGACTCCTTTGATTTCCCCACCTCCCAGTTGAACAGCAGGCCGAGATGCAGGTCAGCATCAGGTGACCGGATCACCTGACTCTGTAGTACTGCAGCATCCAAGAGACAGTGACAGTATGGAGCATCCACAGGAAGGCCAAGCCTATTCATTGTCCTTGCTCATGGGTTTGTTCATCATCCCTGAAGTCAGGGCTATTTCTATCAATGTGCAAAACAGGCAGCTGTATGGGGTGCCTCGAAATTTGGGGCTCCAAATTGCCCCAAGTTTTGTGGTGGCCTGTGAAACTGGGGGCTGCATGGGATGGGTTGGATCACAGAAATACCCTTGTCTTGATCAAGACACCGATGCCTGCTTTTCTGCCCTCTAGACCTCCCCACCAACCTGTCCTGCTGGGTCAGAACCTCTGCTCTCCTTCAGCCAAGGCACAGAGCTGGGGTTACCACCCCCCTGCAGAGCACCATAAACACTGAACCAGCTCAGCTCTGGGATGGCTCAGCTATAAGGCCATTGACAGCACTCAGGAGAGCAACCCCCAAAAGGGACGAAACCCTCAAATAAATCCATCTTACCAGGTATAAAAATTTTACACAGAGAAAGCTCCTAACAATGTCTGCCCCCTTTATCAATGAAAGAGAGATATGCACAGTGGTTGCTCCCATCCTCCCAATAACAATTATTTACACCAGGCTTGGTAAGAAACAAAAGTGGTTTATTAAGAGTAAAAAGTCAGATTTAAGTGATTGCAAGTGAAAACAGACAGAATTGAGTTACAATTGGCCTGCACTCATGCTGCTCACCTCCACCCACGCCTCCCACCTGTTCCCCTGAGGCTGCAGGTAAGCCTCTCTGCCTGCCTGGCTCCTGCCTAGTGTTGCCAACTCTCCCAACCAGATGGACTGGACTCCATTTATGGTAATGTCGTCTGGTTCGTCGGGTCCGGGAGAGCTGGCAAACCTATTCCTGCTTCTGCCTCTGTGGCCCTCTCTGTGGAGGGTTGTGCCAGTGCTAGGCTGAACAGGGCACCCGCATTGATAGGGAATAGGCCTGCCCGAAGGGTCAAGAGCGGGAATGACCCAAAGCAGTACATCTAAACTACAGATACACATTCCTAACTTCAGATCCAAAAATGACACCTGCACACAAATAGGGTAATTGTCTTCAGTAAACCATAACCTTCCCAGCACATGGACCTCCAAATAAACAAACTTAGCACAAAGTATCTTTCAAACACACACACACACACACTACAGATAGCCACTTAGGGTCATGTAATCGCTCCTCCTTCATCTGGAGAAGTCCCTAGCCAAACTCCTGTTAGCGAACTTGTTAGGAGCAGGCTTTTTATAGCCTTGGCCAACCCAAGAGCCCTTCCCCCTCGTTAAGGCTTGATGGGTGTGAAAAGGGGCAGGTTTCAAAACCTCATTAAGAACCTTTAAACAAGCTCAGCACATGATCCTCCAAACAAACAAGCTTAACACATGGTCCTTCATGCCAACAAGCTCAACACACAGTTCTCCAACCAAACACACCCAGCACACGGTCCTCCAAGCAAACAAGTTTAGCACATGGACCTCCAAACAAACAAGGTCAGTACACAGCATCTTTCAAACACAAACACACACACTACAGATAGCCATTTACCCCGAGGATCGCGTAATCGCTCCCCCTTCACCTGGAGAAGTCCCTTGCCAAACTCCCCTGTTAGCTGCCCCTGTTCACTAATGATACCTCACAAGAGTTATCTTGCACAAAGCATATCTCAATTATGGCATATCCACACTCATTATGGCATATCCACACCCATAAGCATCTTGTCATAAAGAATATGGAATATATGTCCCAGACGGCCCCCACTGTGCGCTCTCCCATGGTGATGTAACTTTTTATCATTTTTCTTTGGCATTTGCCTTTGACCTACAAGGATGCTCGTTCCGAAGGAAAATGCACGCCTGCTCTGCTTGTGCGTGGGAAAGCACATTCGCCTGGAGGTTAAAAGTGAATTATGAAAATGCTTCTATTCCTCGTGTGGTTGGAAAGCCTCATCCATATTCCCCTACAAAACCTGAATCTGCATCCTGTGCCATGTGGCTGGGTCCCTTGGAAAAGACCCTTCTCCGGAAGGGATGTTAACTTTGATAAAGTGTCCAGCATGGATTTTCTCCATTGGAAATTAGTCCTTGCTCTGCAGTGGGCTGCACAGGTACTTAGGAGAACTAGCAAGAGCCATGGAATGGCTGCGGGGTAAACAGGCCCCTTGGGGCTGTGATTTGTAGCATTCTGCTGCAGTCCTGATTCCTGTCCCAGCCCATGAATCTCTTTCTGAGCCCAGCTCCTGTCTCCTCTCCTCTTTCCTGCTTGGCTTCTGCTGTTCCCCTGCTCCATCCTGCAGCCCCATCTCCCCCAGGCTCCTGCAGCCATCGCTGGGAAAGCATTCATTCCGATGACAAATCAAATCCTTCTCGTGTAGGTCTGGCCCCCACACCTTAATAGGAAAAACACCTCATTGGCAGCTGGCGGAGACCATGATGACAGAGCTCACAAAGCCAGGGACTGTGCTCTATGGTCAACATGGATTCATTTGCAGCCTGCAGGCTGTTCTGTTTAAACGTCTGAAAGTCTTTTTTTATTCCACGAAAAACCAAGACGCTAGTGGGAAAGATGGGCCCACCAGGGGCACGCCAAGCTGATATGTCAGATCTGAATATCCACATTATTATTTACAGTGAACCTTGCAGCCCCAGAATGGAGGAGAAAGGCAGCATCTGGAGAAGAAATGTCCCATTGTGGAGATATCTGGGTAGTTCACATACACACCTGCACTTGCCCAAGACACCAGAACTCTGGTTCTGATCTCCACCCAGCACCACCTCTCATCTGACCCAACCTAGACCCTCGCCGCATTCACACCCAGCGCACCCCACTGAATGTGCTGCCCACTCACTAAGATGTGGGTCTCCGATAGGAAATTCTAGATGCCGAGAGGGATTTGGCTGTGCTCCACAGGAAGAGGAAAACTCTTGGGTCAGGCTGCTGGAGGAATCGCCCCGCCCAGTGAAGGAACAGGCCGGGCGGAAAGAAAGTCAGACGGAGGGAGACCTTGACAGTCAGCCTGGAAAAAGGAGTAGTGGGGTAAATCTGCGGAAAGGGGCCACGGCGGGAGCGATGGGCGCACATATCAGAGAACACGTCACGTTGCCAGGCTTCCCAACAGTCGGAGAGGGGGAGCCGTAAAAGACTTCCCTTGGAAGGAGGTAACACAGCACTGACCTATGCAGCCGTAAACCATCCCGCTCCCAGAGGAGAGCAAGAGGGATTGGAAGACACGAAAGGCCAAGAATCACGGGGACTCCAAACACAGAGTCTTGACTTAACCAGAATGACACCAGCTTACACTAGCTGAGACTCGGGCTTCGTGGGTTAAACAACTTGACCCTATATTGAGTCTTTCACCTCTGGGTCTAATCCGGCCTGAGCTAACAGTTCTCTCCTTGGCTTCCATGGGTGAAATGAGTTAGTGGATCCAGACTAGTTCCTGTTAGGCCAGCGGAGCCGACAGCCTCACTAGGCCCGTCGGCATGGTGGGGGAGGGCCCATCTCCACGCTCCCAGAAGGGCAAGGCCTCAAGGGGAAGGGGAGAGGCTTGGTCTGTCGGTGGGGAGCAGTTGCTCCAGGGCCCGGAATGGCTGGAACCCCAGGCCCTCGAAATTACTGCTGGAGTGCCGTGCACCACGCTCCGGGTGGCTGTGAGAGCTGCTTCGGGGACGCAGGCGCGGCACATTCCAGGCAACACTGAGGGGTGCTCCCCACACCTACCTACAGCCCCGCCCCCTCTGCTGAGGCCCCGCCCTCCACCATAGGGAGGGGAGGAGGCAGGGCAGTGCTCCCGAGCCTCCCCAGCCCAGAGCGCAGGGAGGGCAGGCACTGGGGGCAGCAACACTCTGCCCCCAGTATGCCTACAGCAGGTGTTCTGGGGGCGGAGCGTGGGCAGGACCATGCCTGGCAGTTTGGGCAGGCGGTGCCTCCTCCTGCCTAGGCTACCGGACGCCCATGGAGCTGAATCAAGCTCGTAGTTAGAGTCCAGATGCTGACCAAAAGTGGAAGCTGGACTGGACTCAGTCCAAGGCTCGGGGGGCAGGTTCATGGCTGGAGTGATGTTGGTGGGGATGCCGGACCAGGCTGGAACAAGGCTGGGGCAGCAACAGGGAGAGGATCAAGGGCAGGCTGAAAGCCAAGGGGGCCTGTAACACCGTGAGGTAGCAGGTTTAAAACTAATAAGCGAAAGTTCTTCTTCACACAGCGTGTAGTCAGCATGTGGAACTCCTTGCCAGAGGAGGCTGTGAAGGCTAGGACTATAACAGAGTTTAAAGAGAAGCTAGATAATTTCATGGAGGTTAGGTCCATAAAAGGCTATTAGCCAGGGGATAAAATGGTGTCCTTGGCCTCTGTGACAGAGGCTGGAGAGGGATGGCAGGAGACAAAGCGCTTGATCATTGTCTTCGGTCCCTGGGGCACCTGGTGCTGGCCACTGTCGGCAGACAGGATACTGGGCTAGATGGACCTTTGGTCTGACCCGGTACGGCCGTTCTTATGTTCTTATGTTCTTATGAGGCAGCGGGAGAGCTCCTAGCCGAGGGGTGCGATTGCACCAACGAACGTGTGGCGGTGGCCGTGAGGGTGAAATACCTGTGACGGGGGGGGGGGGGAGTCACGTGACCCAGGCCTGCACCAGGGCAGGCTGCTGCAACATACCTGAGAGATGAGTCCCTGTGGAGCGGGGAGTCATTGTAGCTGAGAGAGCAGCTCTGGTCTGGTGCAGGTTTGCTTCACAGATCCCCGCCAGGCTACTAACACTCTTCTGCCGACTCGTTGCTAGTCGGAGCAGGGTGAGGAAGACTGGCAGAGGCTGTGGAAATGAAGCTCCTGTCTCTGCCCATCTGGTTCACAACTAAAGCAGGGCAGTAGGCCACTGATTATGTGGTGCCTCTTCCGGGATTTCTGCTCCTGGAGCTGCCCAGTCCAGAACCTTTCACCGGCATTAAATTCAGGTGCAAAACAAACATGTTTGATCACTTTATAAACGAGTAGTCCTGTGGCACCTTCCAGGCTAACCAACACTGATAGAATCGTGAGCTTTCGTGGGCAAAACCCACTTCCTCAGATGAGTTGGAGTGGAGATAACAGAAACCAATATATATATATATAAAACAGCCAAAGAAGTACCTGTCAATTGCAGAAGCCATGTTAATGAGGCTAATTAAGTGGGCAGGATGTGGCCCATACACAGCTTTTGATGTGGAAATGCAGATGTTAAAGGCAAGAGACTTTTAAATTTAATATCTTAAAAAAATTAATATATTTTAAAAAAATTTAACATCTTTTAAATTTAATATCTTTAAAAAAGATATCTTGGCTTTGGAAAGGGTTCAGAAAAGGACAACTAAAATGATTAGGGGTTTGGAATGGGTCCCATATGAAGAGAGGCTAAAGCGACTGGGATTTTCAGTTTAGAAAAGAGGAGACTGAGGGGGGATAGAGTTATACAAAATCATGAGTGGCGTGGAGAGGGTGAATAAAGAAAAGTTATTTATTAGTTCCCATAATAGAAGAACTAGAGGACACCAAATGAAATTAATGGGTAGCAGGTTTAAAACTAATAAAAGAACGTTCTTCACACAGCGCATAGTCAACCTGTGGAACTCCTTGCCAGAGGAGACTGTGAAGGCTAGAACTATAACAGAGTTTAAAGAGAAGCTAGATAATTTCATGGAGGTTAGGTCCATAAAAGGCTATTAGCCAGGGGATAGAAACGGTGTCCCTGGCCTCTGTTTGTCAGAGTCTGGAGATGGATGGCACGAGACAAATCTCTTGATCATTGTCTTCGGTCCACCCCCTCTGGGTCACCTGGTGCTGGCCACTGTCGGCAGACAGGCTACTGGGCTAGATGGACCTTTGGTCTGACCCAGTACAGCCATTCTTACGTTCTTATGTTCTTAATGTTAAAGCCAATTTCTCCCACCTTTCACATCTGTGTTTCCACATCAAAAGCTATGAATGGGCCACACACACCCCACTTAATTAGCTCCATTAGCATGGGTCCCACAATTGATAGGTACTTCTTCTGCTGTTATATATATATATCTTGGTTTCTGTCATCTCCACTCCAACTCATCTGATGAAGGGGGCTTTACCCAAGGAAGCTCATGATTCTGTGCATTTTGGTTATCCTCTCAGGTGCCATGGGACCACCCGTTGTTTTTAAAGTTACAGACTAACACAGTGATCCCTCTGAGAAGTTTGATCGCTGCTTCTTTTACTTTTGCACGAGTCTGGTGCAGGAAGCAAGAGCAAGAGAGCACGGAAATAAATAATGCACAGAAGAAAAACGACATCAAAGTGCAATTCCTTTGCTCACATTTTTCTTAGAAAGCACTTTCATTCCCTCCAGGTTTGGGCCTGCAGCCAAATCTTGCTTTAAAAGAATGGAGATTTTCAATCTATCTATCTATCTATATATAAACCCCCAATGTTACCAAAAGGCTCCTGTACCCAAGTACGGAGCAGGCGATAAATGTGGCTCTCAAAGAGAGCATTGCTCTTACCTGGCTTTACACTTCCATGCGGTCCTTAATCTTGCCTTGGCTGACGAGCTTCCAACTTCACAAGGTTACATGTGTGTACAAGAGGGACTGAGAGAAAGGCAGAAGATCAGTTAGATGACACGGAACACAGAAAGTTCTGTTCTTAACGGTTCGTCATCTGTGCAGAAGGCATGGGCTTACCTTCATAGCAATTCCTCGTTTATTTTCCATAGGTCCCCAACAAGGGCATGTGATTAGACTGGGAAATCACAGCCCCTAAAGGAAGATATGTGCCACTGGCAAAATCCCCTATAAATAATTTTTAAGTCATCATTTTATTTCCATAAAAATTGCAATGTTCCAAGCCACAGGGGGACAGGCCAAGTTTATGTGGATCGGCTCAGTCCTTCTGTTGTTTGCCCAGGAGATCTGTCCATAATAGCCAGCATTGACTAGTGATTTGAGGGAAGGGCTTATATTTGTGGGTTGCCTAGCTGGTGATCTCTTTAAAAAGGTAGGTGTACCTGGCATGCACAGAGCCTGCCTTCTGAAAGCCACCCCCGCCTCCAAATCACTAGCCGCCATTGGAAAATCACTAGCCGCCGTTGGAAAATCTGGAACATATAAATGAACACTGGGCACATTTCCCAGATGTTTAGGGCTTTTCTACAGATACAGTTTCAATATTGTCCTGTCATACGCAGGAAAATCTCTCTCCTCCAGCTTCCAGTTCCCTGTTTGAGTTGGGCTGGATGGAAACCAATTGGAGGAACATAGGGGGAGAGAAGCTCCAGGCTAGGGCTGCAGGAAGATGTGGACGCATTGGAGAGGGTCCAGTGGAGGGCAACCAAAATGATTCGGGGCCTGGAGCACATGACCTACGAGGAGAGGCTGAGGGATTTGGGCTTAGTTAATCTGCAGAAGAGAAGAGTGAGGGGGGATTTGAGAGCAGCCTTCAACTACCTGAAGGGGGGTTCCAAAGAGGACGGAGAGAGGCTGGTCTCAGTGGGGGCAGGTGGCAGAACAAGGAGCAATGGTCTCAAGTTGCAGTGGGGGAGGTCTAGGTTGGATATTAGGACAAACTATTTCCCTAGGAGGGTGGGGAAGCACTGGGAGGGGTTCCCTAGGGAGGGGGTGGAATCTGCATCCCTAGAGGTTTTTAAGTCCCAGCTTGACACAGCCCTGGCTGGGATGATTGAGTTGGGCTTGGTCCTTCTTTGGGCAGGGGGCTGGACTCGATGCCTCCTAAGGTCTCTTCCAAGCCTAGGATTCTAGGATTCTACGATTTTAGGACCTGGATCTGTTTCTTTTCTTTGTCACAGACCTGGGGCAAGCTGCTTCAGCTCTCTGGGCTCCCATTTCTGCATGCCACAAATCTGGGCATCCCAGTCCTCTTCGTCACGGTGCCACAAGCAGATTGTTAAAGTTTGGGAGATGTTCTAGCACCACGGTGGGGGAGGGCCTGTTGGTATGGGAAAGAGAAATACAGGAAAAGTGACTGTGCTTCTGCATGGACCTCTAAAGCATCTGAGCCAGTTGGCCCATCCGTAATAGCTTATAGGGTCGGCAAGCAACCCACTGCAGCCACCATTGGGGATGACAGCACTGGTGCACTGTTTGTAGCCTGCTCCCCTGAAAGTGTCCCCTGAGTTTCTAGCCCTTTGGCCCCAAAAGTCACCCTCCTAGGATGCTAGAAATAAAAAGATGGCGGAAGCCAACAAGAAGAGACTGGACCATGCATAGAGCATGCATTGCCCTCTGCTGGGCAAGGTAAGAAAGTGCATTGGTGCGTGAGTTCACATCTGGGAGAATAAGGGCAGGAGAGAAGAATCATAGGTTCATGTCCAGCAACTACTGGGAGTGTGGGCAGAAAACTGGGCTTTTTGCTTAAATCAGTGTTTCTCAACCTTTTTTTTTTTTTATAAAGTACTCCTTTAAAAAAAAGATAAGTACCCCCAGTACGTACAGTTTTCAGACACACCAATTTTTTTTTACCATTGCAACACGTTTGTTTAAACAACTTAATTGTAGCCAGGCGGGCGATGACATTTTTGGGTGTAAAAAGTACAAAAATAATCAAGCGCTGTAAAACTTAAAACAAAAATTCAGTTGACTCCAAATTTCAGTTGTGGTGACGTACCCCCCCAGGCTTCTCTTGAGTACCCCTAAGGGTACTCGTCCCACTGGTTGAGAAACACTGGCTTAGACAACCAATATTCGGCTTCTTGAAAGTTTCATGGAGGTGGCATGTTGCCGGCCCTGCTCCAAATGTACTCTGTAATCTCAAGGAACTCAGAGGAGTGAGTTGCCTGAGCTCAGAGCAACAAAGAATTCTGTCTTCATTGAAAAAAAAAATCCGTCCTGTGTATCTCTTGAAATGAAACCGAATGTTTTGGAACGGGAGGAAATGCATTTTTGAGCTGTGGTTTCCCTTGCCCAGAATAAAAAATGCCCCTCTTCAAAATCTACTTCTTAACACTAGTCATGTGATATGTCAGCATTAGCTAATTAAGGGATTTGTAAGTGAGCGCGGCACCAGTTTTATTTTTGGGGGTCAGAGGAATGATAAGAGATTTAGCCCGCCCTGTCTTTTCCTGCCAAGAGCCATAAAAGCTCTCCATCTCCCCTCCTCGATCTGTCATCGATAAAGATAGCTGGAGGAGCCATTCTAAGTACAGTGAGATAACTTCACAGTCAGCTATTGATAAGAGGAAAGGGTGGAAGACTGAGCTGTCACCAGTTATCAGCGCAGCAAGACTGAGAAAGGCACCAGGATCACAACTGCCAAGTATCGACTGGAGCGAACTAGTCCGTCCTTTGGTTCATGCCAGTGGCAGGGTCAAGCTTAGAGGCAACTCTTTCCCAGCCTTGCCATTGCTGAGTGGTATGGGACGAGGTTCCCTCTAATTTTTCCATCCAGGGAAGAATAAATTTTATGTGCACCAAAGCATGTGCGGATGTGCACCACCCATGGAAACACGGGTTGCTGAGTGTGCGAGGCGGTGGGCCCTGTGCTGATCAGCTGGGTGGTGTCTGAAACTCTCCTGGGTGGCCTGCACAAGCGCTCAACTTACAGGGGACACTGGAGTGGGATTTCATGGAAGTGGGATCTATGCTAGAGCTGTCAAGCCGAGATCCTTCCTGCACAGGGCCCTGCACTCAGGGAATATGGAGATTTGGGGGCAGAGAGGAGAGATTGTGGCACTCAAGAGCCATGGTCACTGTGTTTTTAGGGTGAGAGTCAGGGGAGTAATAAAGAAATAAAGCCACATAAATCTCTCTTAGCCAACTGGATGCAGGGCAGGGAAGAAAACCTTTAGAAGGCTCCGGTTCTCATCCCTACCCTGTGATCTTGGATTCTGTGCCTCAGTTTCCCTTCCCACCTTTTGTCTCTCTAGACAGCCAGCTGTTTGGGTCAGGGACTGTCTCTGGGTCAGAAAATGGGGCTTGGATTTTGGTTGGGGCCTTTGGGTACCACCACAATACCCACATTAAATAGTAATAATAATAATTATAATAATTAATAGGAAGGGGGTGAAGCGCTGGGATGGGTTCCCTAGGGAGGGGTGGAATCTCCATCCCTAGAAGTTGTTAAGTCCCAGCTTGACAAAGCCCTGGCTGGGATGTTTGAGTTGGGGTTGGTCCTGCATTGGGCAGGGGGTTGGACTGGATGACTCCTGAGGTCTCTGCCCGCCCTAGGATTCTAGGAAGGACCAGGAATGGCTGAAGTCCAGCTCATCAGAGTTCCTTCAGCTCAATCCAGAAGGACCATGTGCTCTCACCCAGCCATCCACAGAACAAGTCACATGGACCTTCCCAACTTCTGGATGCTCCAGGTTCCAAGTGGATGGCCTAGTGCCTCTGGAAAGCTATTCCATTTCCCTACAGTTTCCTAAGTGGCTGCCCTCACCAGGTACTATCCCAAGACTGGGTTGCTGAGCAGTACGGCAGCCGGCAAAGGACAGCACCGTGCGGTTTGGCACTCACCTCCTGTGCCAAGAAAATACTTATGGTGCTCTGGGCCTCAAGGCCTATTGGAGGACCACTTGTTATAATGGAGGAGCCAACAGACAGCTGAGATCTATGCAGGAGAGCGCTGGTAGAATAGGATGGGGGAGGGCATCTCTTGTCCATCACAAAGCACGCCAGACAATGAGCACTCGTTGGAAAACGGTGCAATCTTTTCTGAGAAATTTTTTGAAAGAAACAACATGGAGATCATTTCCATTTCCATAGATAATTTACATTGGTTTCAGTGAAAAACAACAGTAGAGTTTTTCAGTTAAACTGTCCAGTTTCAGAAACCCCCAAAACTTTTACTGGAAACGAGAAAAGAATTTGGTGTTTTTGTGTTGGGGGCGGAGGGGCGGGGGAGATGGATCTGAAAACAAAAACAACCACAACATTTTAGGAGTTGGATTTTTGCCAGACAATGAAAAACTCCAACCAAGTGAAACTTTCCTATAAAAATGTGCTGAGTTTGGGGACGGGGATGCTTTTTTTTTTTTGCAATGAAAACAGTTGAGAGAGAAACATTTTGGCCAGTCCTATAGACCACTCATTGTCCACATTATCTGCCCTTGCTCTTCGACTGGATGATAAAACAGGACACTTCTAAACGAGGCATATCCTGGCCCTTTAGTTGGTCTTCCCTTAGAAGGGAAAGTCCAGCCCAGAGGAAAAACGCTTCGTTCCGTCAGCTCCAGGTGACTCAGTTATCTTGCTTTTTCCCTCCTTTGTAACATAGTCACCTAGTTAATATAATATGGGAATTAGAGCAGGCCTCAAGAAAAGTCCACTGCCTTGCTCAAGAACAGAAACAATCCTACAGTGGCAGGGGACTACAACAAATCACCGTCTCTAATTTGTTTTTCCTTCCAGGATTAACAAGCAGGTGTTCAGGCAGCAGGTGAGATGCATAGGGATCATGATTGTCTCGTTGTTTCCTTACATCCCCCGTCTGTCCGCAGGGGGCTGGACTCGATGACCTCTCGAGGTCCCTTCCAGTTCTAGGATTCTATTCCTCTGTTGTTTCTTGTCTTGGACTTTGTATCCGTGGGGGCAGAGACCCCCTTTTCCCCTCTGTGCTTGTGCAGTGCCTAGCACAACCAGGCCCTGATCAATGACTGGGGCATCTAGAGGTTACAGCCATACAAAGAATACCTAATATTAATGACTAGGAACAACAGGCAGATGCTGCTGCAGGAAGCCAGAGATGGAGTGTGGGGCAGCGCTGGGCTTTCTGCTGTTGTCCAAAGGGGCAACATTTGCTGCCAAAGAGTGCAATGTGGCATTTCAGCAAAGGATACCGAAGCAGCTGTATCAAACCCGAGACAGACCTTTGGGTCCCTTTCTCCAAGGGCACCCAGGAATGAGAAATACGAGACCTGGGACTACAGCGCTGTCTTACAGGCACACACGGCCACAGATAGTGGTGTATTTTTATTGAATTAAAAACCCAGACCTGTTTAGTCTCGTACCCGCCTCCCCTAGTTATTACTTTAATCTCAGCTAATTTTAGAGTGCAGCAAACCATGGTGGCTCTTCTGTCTAGTACAAAAATAGATCGGAATGTGAAAGGCACGGTCTGGAACTCCTGCTCCAGCCAGCTCCCCACATACACTTCAGACAAGAGCTGGAGGAGGAAGATGGTGTATCTGGGTACAGATAGGTTATAGGAAGAAAAGGGATATTGGACGTGTGAGTTCAGGGCCTTTACCCAAGTATCTAGGATTGGTACTGAACCATGGTACTCTGGGGAACGAGTAGAACCCAGGACTGTCAGTCCTGACTTCTGTCACAGCAGGACTGGGTGAGCTATTTGTGCTCAGTAACTAGCAGGCTGCTATAGTCACTGGAGTGAGTCACTCAAAGACAGCCACACACACTGAGCCAGTGTGTTAGCCAAGCTCAGGTCTGAGGCCATGTCTTTACAATGGGGAAGATTGATACTGCCGTGATCAATCGTCCGGAGTTTGATTTAGCGGGTCTAGTAAAGACCCGCTAAATCGAGCTCAGAGGGCATCCCCATCGGTGGCCGGTTCTCCTGCTCCTGCTCCTCCCACTGGCCTCCTACTGTGGGGATGGCAAGGAAACTTGAATTAAGTTACATCAACTCCAGCTTTGTAATTAACATAGCTGGAGCTGCGTATCTTAATTCTACATTCCCCTTTAGTGTAGACGTCCCACAGGGGTGTGAGTCCCTGCTGGGTTGTTATTTTGTAACAGTGTCACTGTTCTACACACAGATACCACAGGACAGAACCCCAGAATCTCAGCCCCACTAGCCCACGCTGTTCTCCCTCAGCCGCCCATTAGGTATGTTCCCAACTCAGGACATTTGGCTCATGGAACTAGACATGAATGCAAGGGAGCTGCTGCTTTCACTCACGTTTCACTGGTTTCACAGTGCAGCAGCACAAATGGGGCATGGACGGCCATTCATTTGTATCGGGTGGGCAACAGTAGGGACCAGTCCTAAAGATCCCTCCGCAGTCAATCCTTGCAGTGCAGAGGGAGGGCACAGTGATGCACAGGGCCGAATCTTTCCTCCCTGGCCCACGTGAGTTCTTCCTCTAGTGGCTGGAGGCTGCTGATTAATTGCATGAGCAAGATGAAGAAGAAATAGCCTACACTCAGCAGTAGGCATGGTCACTCCCTTACTCGGACAGGAAGCTCTTCATTAGGATAAGGGGAGTATGAACAACCCAGGGAATTTAGACCAGTCGGCTTAACTTCAGTATCTAGAAAGATAATGGAGCAAATAATTAAGCAACCTAGATGATAATCCAGTGATAAGGAACAGCCAGAATGAATGTATCAAGGAGAAATGACGTCAACCCGTCCCACCAGCTTTATTTGACACGGTAACCACAAACCTTGTGGGTGGGGGGAAGTGGTAGATGAGCTAAATCTAGACAGTAGTGAGGCTTTTGATACTGTCGCACATGACCTCCTTAGAAACAACCTGGGGAAATACAACCTAAGTGGAGCTTCTGTAAGGGCAGAGCTGCTCACTGGATCAGAAAGAAGACCCTGAATTAGTTTTAAACAAGATTTTTTTTGGTCTGTTTGTCCCTGGAGAATCCAGTATCTTTGAGCTTGTCTGCAGGCGGCAATAGATCCCCAGAAACTGAGTGAATTTGCCTCACCACCCCATTTACCCTACTCCCGTTTTTAATTCCTATCTTCCTTCCCCACAGAATTACATACAGTCCCTCAATAGTACATCAACATTTGTGTGTTTAATACCAGAAACTCCCAAAATACCGAAACTTAATTCCATAAAGGTTAACGTAATTCAATCAGGTTTGCACAGGATATTGCAGGATGTTGTCATCTGTCACAGCTGGTTTCCCTGCAAATACCACGGGAGAAAAGGGGAGAGAAACCCAGATGTGACATCCGATATGTCGTGTGCGCAAGAGGCTTGTTGACGTTTTCCAGGAAGCTTTCCTGTTGCTTGGACTCTGAAATCAAGGGCCATTGTTGCAAAACATCTCTCAGTCTAATCAGATTTCGATTTTTTTTAACCTGCCGTGTGCCTGCAAAGCAGCTGGTCAGTTACAGGATTATGCCATACCATTCTGCCTTTGAGTGGATGAGATGAAACTCCAAGACAACTGAGGCTTAAGAAATTCCACTATTCTAGCTTTTTTTTTCTCTCAAAGAAACGGAGAAATGAGCAAGTGTGCATGAAATGTAACAAGGATCAGGCTATCTGGGTAGGAATGCATCTGGAAGTGATTACCTTGGGCTTTTCCCCCTTCCAATGAATCGGCAAGGTGGAAATGGCTTAAAGAACCTATCTCTGAGTTTTCCCGTATGTCCACACCTATCCCTGTTCGCCCATCACGCCACTTATGGAAAGATATTGCTTGGTCATGCTTCAGCATCAGAAAAACAGGACTTTTTTGGTTCTTTTTTTTCTCCAGAAGAATTCACTGAAGAGGTGTCATTGCTTCCTTAAGTATCAGAGCGGTAGCCGTGTTAGTCTGGATCTGCAAAAGCAACAAGAAGTCCTGTGGCACCTTATAGAATAACAGATGTATTGGAGCATGAGCTTTTGTGGGCAAAGACCCACTTCATCAGATGCATGTAGTGGAAATTTCCAGATGCAGGCCAAACTGGGCAGTCTCTACGCAAAAGAATAAATGGACACAAATCAGATATTAGGAATGGCAATGTACAAAAACCTGTAGGAGAACACTTCAATCTCCCTGGACACACAGTAGGAGATCTAAAGGTAGCCATCCTGCAGCAAAAAGACTTCAGGTCCAGACTTCAGAGAGAAACTGCTGAGCTACAGTCCATCTGCAAATTTGACACCGTCAGTATGGGATTAAACAAAGACTGTGAATGGCTAGCCGAGTACAAAAGCAGTTTCTCCTCTTTTGGTGTTCACCCCTTCACATCAGCTGCTAGAAGTGGGCTTCACCCTCCCTGACTGAATTAACCTCATTATCTCTGGCCTTATTCTGGCCTGCATATTTATACCTGCCTCTGGAAATTTCCACTACATGCATCTGACAAAGTGGGTCTTTGCCCACGAAAGCTTATGCTCCAATACATCTGTTAGTCTATAAGGTGCCACAGGACTCCTTGTTGCTATTGCTTCCTTATTCATCCGCCATTTACTGGCACTGAAATTCCCCTTTGCAAAAGGGCCTAACTAACTTAGGGCCTGATCCTGTAAGGTGCTGAGTGCCTTTAACATTTGAGAAGAGGACACACGGCAAGAGATGTTCAGAACCTCACAAATTCAGACCCACAATGCACTACAGGAAAAACGTTCTTACGAGTCAGTAGCAGCCTCCAGCCACTAGAGGGCATGCTAGTTGCAGACTGTCAGAAGAGCTGCTGATGTAGCTTCTGCAAGAGTCCGTAAATTGTTTCTCGATTCTGTTACCTCGTGTTATACGATATGACATCAGCCTCTGAGGCCTGAGCTAGTGCTGGAGGAAAGAGCCCACACTTTGTATCTAAACAAAACGTTTAAAAGGAAAACGTTAATAAACTTTCAAGGATTGTTTTGCTCTAATTTTTCGCTAGTCGGGCAAGCGGGGAGGGAAGGAGTGCTGGGGGTCTGGCTGCCTTTGGGGAAATGGGAGAAACAGGAAAATAAAATAAAAACATTTGCAAAGAGCCAAACATGATAGGAAATGGTTATCAGCCTGAGCAGTTCCTCCGAGTATTATTAATAGTGAACACTAAGCAAATCATGACTCACTGGGCAAATAAGTGCATGTCCGCCTTCAAACCTGACGTGCTTGATAGTCACTTAACCCTGCTTATTCCATCCTCCCAGGAACTGCAAGACCCCTGGGCAGCAAAGCACCGAAATGCCTAATCCTCTGTCTCTCCAGCCAGCAATGCCCCTCCACAATGGATACTGGCCAAACTGGACAAGCTCTACGAGAAAGAATAAATGGGCACAAATCAGACATCCAAAAAGGCCACACACACAAACCTGTTGGGAAACATTTTAACTTGCCCGGGTGCTCATTAAGAGATATCAAAATCACCATGTTGTTTTCAGGGCAATTCCACAAGCCAACTCCACAGGGAAGCCATAGAACTTAACTTCATTTACAAGTTTGATTGCTATCACAGAGGTATGAATAAAGACATTGGCTGGATGGCCCGCTACATTCCACATCCTAATGACAGAACAAACCAAACAATGGGTACCTAAGAACAATTAGCATCTTCTCTATCAGCTTCATGTCGTATGGACACTCTAATTGACTATTTCTTTCCCCTTTTTTTCTTTTTCCCCCTTCCCCTATTTATTTAGAAACTGGACTTTTAATAACTTCACTCATCTGAAGAAGTGGGCTGTGCCCATGAAAGCTCATGATACCATCCACATGTTTTGTTAGTCTCTACGGTGCTGCAAGACGATGTATTGGGTTTTTAAATTTTTCTAGTTACAGACGAACACAGCTCCCCCTCTGAAGCAATTAAGCACGATCTTCCATCCTGTTGACTGAAGCATGTAACAGATGGTTAAATCAGGGCCTCGGATACTAGTGTAAGACCACCATACAGCTGAAAACATGAACTGGGATTAGCCTTTGGGGAAAGCATCATATTTCTAGGGCATCACCTGGCCAAATGCAGGTGGGGGAAACTGAGGCGCTGAGTGGTCCAGGGCCACTTCTTCAAACCTGGGTCGCTGACGGGAGGTGCCTAGCTAAATGGCTAGTGTTCAGAGGTGCTAAACACCCTGTTATGAACTTCAGTGGGAGCAGCATGGTCTCAGCACCGATAGTTATCAGGCTATTTATTTGGGTGCCTAAATAGGGCTCCACACGTTTTAATGTGTTGCTCTAAGCAACATTCCCAGAGATGCACCGAGATTGCAGCGCATCAATTCTGAGTCAATGAGGGGTGTTAAAGTAACACAGAGAAGCCCTCAATCAAGATCAGGATGCCCTCATATGAGGTGCTGATGTAACCACCACGAGGTAGATTTGAACCAGGGCCCTCAGGAGTGGAGTAGAGGATCCACCACCTTCTGAGCGAAAGCTGGCTCCCAGCCCATGCGGTAAAGGTCTCTTGAGCTTAGCTGTTGCTATGGTCTAGGTGCCACTGCATGGGACAGTGAACCACACTAGGGCTACGTCTGCAGTGCACGCTTCTTGCACAGGAACTGTTTTGTGCAAGAGTTCTTGTGCAAAAGGTCTTCCACAAGAGCGCGTCCACACTGCCATGTGCTTTTGCGCAAGAGCGTCCATGGCAGTGTGGACGCTCTCTTGTGCAAGAAAGCTCTGATGGCCATTTTACCCATAGGGGTTTCTTGCGCAAGAAAATCATGTTGCCTGTCTACACTGCCTTCTTGTGGAAGAGCTCTTGCGCAAGAGGGCTTATTCCTTGTGGGGAGAGGAATAACTCTTCTGGAAGAAGCCCTGTTTTCCGACGCTGTACTGTAAATTTACTTGCGCAAGAACACACGTGTAGTGTAGACACCCGGCAAGTTTTTGTGCAAGAATAGCTGTTCTTGCACAAAAAGCCTGCAGTGTAGATGTAGCCTAGGTGTGTGGGTTACACTGGGCGTACTTGTAGTAAAAGACAAATCTGGTGCTATACTGCTATCAGCCTCAACAAACAAGGCAGAGAAAGAAGGGGGGTCCCAGAGAATTTTGCCTCTATTTGACATGTCTGGCATGCACAGATGAAGTGTCTTATGCAGGGAGTCTGGAGTGGAGCCAGGAATTGAACCTTGTGCACAAAATCCATTTGCTCACTCCTTGTCCTGCTCTCAGGCCACTGTAGGAATGCCTCCAGCTTCCCTCCCCGCCCCGTGTTGTGTCTACACTGCAGCTGTGCTAATCCAGAGCTTGGACCCAAGCTTCCAGGATCCTGCAGAGCTGGCAGATCCGAGCCGTGTTGCTTTGCAGTGTAGACTCAGCCCTGACTGTCAGCTGGAGGTATAATTCCACAGGATGACTTCCTTAGTCCCTTGGCCACGCAGCCATGGGGATGCCAGAGCCTTCCATTCCAGCACGGGTTAGAAAAGCCCGAACGTGGGATTAAAATACAGTGTAGCTGCTCAAGTCCAGGGTTCCCTAACAGAAATCAGCTGGCTCAAGTCCCACGACCCCTTGGCTTGCACTACCATGTAAACACACCCTACATGTGACACCTGGCTCCAGGGGCGATGGCATTTCCAGAACCCCAGCCCAACCCCTACACTTCCACTGAGCGACATTTCCTCTGGCTCTGTACGGAGGCAGCTCTGCCAGGGCAGTCCTGCTCCCTTTCCTGCTGGGAGGGGCAGCAGCGTGAGAGGAGTGAGCAAGTGTGGTGAGCAAGACACGAGCAGTCATTCTTCTGCTCTGCTCTGCGCTGATTAGGCAATTGTGTCCAGTTCTGGGCAGCACATTTCAAGAAAGATGTGGAGAAACTGGAGAAGGTCGGGAGAAGAGCAACACAAATGATGAAAGGCCTAGAGAACATGAGCTAGGAGGGAAGGCTGAAGGGAACTGGGCTTGTTTAGTTTGGAAAGGAGAAGACTGAGAGGGAACATGATAACCATTTTCACATATCTAAAAGGATGTCACAGGGAGGCGGGGGAAAATTGTTCTGCTTGGCCTCTGAGGATAAGACAAGAAGCAATGGGCTTAAACTGCAGCAAGGGAGGTTGAGGTTGGACATTAGGAAAAACTTGCTACCTGTCAGGGGGTTAAACACTGGAATAAATTGCCCAGGGAGGTTGTGGAATCTCCATCACTGGAGATATTTAAGAGCAGGTTAGACAGACACCTGTCAGGGATGATCTAGATGGTGGTTGTCCTTGCCATGAGGTCCTTCCAGTAAGCTGTACAGGCATAGTGGAGTGGTCCAGCCACTTTCTTACCGGTACACCATACCGGCTTACTTTCACCTCTCATTGGTTTACGTAAGTCACATGGTTCTGATTCTGCTCCCTGATTGGGTAATTCAAATCCCTGAGACGAACAGCTCAAATACATATATGATGTGATTCTTTTGTTTTCCCACAAAGAAAAATTCACTGTTCGCAACCTCCGTGACTAAGCAAATTAAGACACCAGGGCCTGACAAGGGTGGTTGGTTTTTTTTTTTCACTTTTATTTTACTTTTACTTTTTGCATCATCATCACTTAGCTCAATGAGCGAGAGCAATTTCCCCCTTTTGTAGGCCACATGCTTCATAAAATGTCTTACACAGACATTTAGAATATCTCTGCCAATATGGAACGTATTAGAACACCGAGCAGCTGCCGTGAAATTTCAGATCTATTACATGGAATGACACAAAGTATCTTCAACATCTTCTAATCATTTTAAAGGCTACCCTGTGCTGTCCCATATTTTAAACAGCAAGACAATAGGCCAATTCTGTTTCTTTACCAAATGCATGTTATATATTGTCAGCGATATTTTTACCATGTGTGCAAATAAATTACATGAAACGCGTAGTACGCATATGGGAAAGGTAGGACTTTTTCTGGATTGCTTTTGCAAGAAGCTTAATACCTTTCTGCATTATTTAAGAAACACTCGGTGTCTCTGACTGGGTGAATACATGGTGGTTTGTGCAACACGATGTTTGAAATTTTTGATGATGGTTTGGCAGGACTTCATGGTTATGGTAAGGATGGGAAGTGAATAGATTGACTTAGTCTAAGGGTAAGTGACAAACTTTTATAGCCTGGTCACAGTGCTTAATCAGTGCCAGGGCTTAGCTATGGCATCTCTGCACTTGGCAATTCGTAGCCATGGCACCTCTGGGCTTGCTGCATTGGTTATAAATGTAAAAAAATTGCTTGAGTCCTGGTATGACTTCCATTCCAAATTAAGCACTGCCTGAACCAAGTGAGTGTCTCAGTATCACACCATGTCGTTCAGGGACCCCCCAGCCGGCATGGCCCATCAAAGCTAAAGCTATGTCTAGACTGCAGGCTTCTTTCAGAAGAAGCTTTCCGGAAGAGATCTTTTGATAAAACTTCTTTCAAAAGAGTGCGTCTACACAGCCAAAGCTCATCGAAAAAGTGACCTGCTTTTTCGAAATAGCGTCCACACTGAATGGACATGATCTTGCATGTAAACTGTGATTACTATGGGCGGAATGGCCACCAGGACACCTGTGCTTTTTCCTCTTTCCTCTTCTTTTGAAAGAACTCCTTCTTCCCCGTCCACACACGCCTTTTTCCAGAAGAGCTCTTTTGGAAAAAGTCTTCATCCTCGTAGAATGAGGATTACCAGTGTCGGAAAAACCCCTCTGTTCTTTTGATTTTTTTTTTTTAAAGAACGCAGTTGCAGTGTGGATGTAAGTGAAATTTTTTTGGAAAAATGGCCATTTTTCCAAAAACCTCTGCAGTGTAGACATACCCTGAAAGAGCTATTAGGTGAAGAGAAAAAGGAAACAAGTGAATGCTAGAGCCATTTAGTAACTGACTAATACATCCACCAGTACCATCGATTTTTTTATTATTATTATTATTTTCTCTAAGCTCAGGTGACAAAAATGTTTCTACCTGAGAGAAGCAGGATTTAAAATTTAGCATTCCAAAAACTAGGAACGCCCAGAGTTAAGGTTGCCTGTACAACCTTAATTCACCCCCTCCCTCTCCGTGCGATGCAGTCATTACTTACAGGATCACATCCTATTTTCCCATAGGATCTGTGGCTCATTTGGGGCACTGAATGGAGGGTATTTAAATGAATAGCTATGCAGTACCTTGGCTTAGCCTCAGTGTGCTACCCAGCCTTATTTACTGCCCTCTATTCAACTCCTGTCATGAAGACCAGAATTGTGGGTTTTCTCATGGGTTTTTCTGTGATGCTTGTCACTTGAGTGTCCGAGGGCTACGGCTCTGAATGTGCTCACTTGTTCTGAAGGGATGGGCCAGGCACCGGGGTGAGGACTAAAAGCTGAAAGTGAGGCTGGCCCTTAGCGAGGATGGAATCTAATGAGCCGTTAGCTGCTAAAATGTAAGAAGTCTCTACTGAGCATGTGCAAATAGTTCTAGGGCTGATAACCTGGCCAAAGGCGGGCAGATTGGCATAGTGACATCATAAGGCTGGCTCCCGATACCAAGGTCCACTCCTTGCCAAATTTTAAGACATGGCTCCAGACCAGGAGGTGGGAAGGGTGCAAGAGCTTGTCAACGGGAAGGGTTTTAATCCTGCAACACGCACAACTTTCCCCAGCCTTGTTCTCAGCAGTGGCTGGACTGGTTTGGCATACATTTCCCGGGAACAGTCAGCCTGAGACAGACACCCACCATCGAGAGTTTTAGATAGAAATTAGCAAAGTCATATGCAACTGAAAATAGGGTCTTTAGAAATACATAAGGACATAAGAACAGCCAGACTGGGTCAGACCAAAGGTCCATCCAGCCCAGTGTCCTGTCTGCCCACAGTGGCCAATGCCAGGTGCCCCAGAGGGCATGAACAGAAGCATTAGAGCAGTTTGATAAGAGGCTGTTCTGGCAGCTCCTGCTGCAATGTTTATGAGTGTATTTGACAATAGATGCAGGTATCTATCTCTCTGTTATCACCATTCATGGGCTACTGATTTCAGTTGCCATGGGTCACTGTAATATCAAACTAATCACAGAATACCAGAACTGGAAGGGACCTCAAGAGATCATCGAGTCCAGTCCCCTGCCCTCACGGAAGGACTAAGCACCATCTAGCTTATCCCTGATAATGTCAATCCAACATGCTCTTAATTATCTCCAATGATGGAGATTCTACAACCTCCTAGGCAATTTATTCCAGTATTTAACCATCCTGACAGGTATGAAGTTTTTCCTGATGTCCAACCTAAACCTCCCTTGCTGCAGTTTAAGCCCATTGCTTCTTGTCCTGTCCTCAGAGGCCAAGGAGAACAATTTTTCCTCCTCCTCTTTGTCACACCCCTTTAGATAGTAGAAAGCTGCTATCATGTCCCCTCTCAGTCTTCTCCTTTCTAAAGTACACATACCCAGTTCTTTCAATCTTCCTTCATAGGTCATGTTTTTATTCCTGGAATCATGTTTGTTGCTCTTCTCTGGACCTTCTCCAATTCCTGCACATCTTTCTTGAAATGTGGTGCCCAGAACCGGACACAATCCTCCAACTGAGGCCTAATCAGGGCGGAGTAGAGCAGAAGAATGACTTCTCGTGTCTTGCTCACAACACTCCTGTTCATGCATCCCAGGATCATGCTGGCTTTTTTTGCAACCATGTCACCCTGTGGACTCCTATTTCGCTTGTGGTCCACTCTGACCCCTCGATCCCTTTCTGCAGAACTCCTTCCTAGACAGTTGCTTCCCATTCGGTGTGTAAAACTGCCGCAGAGGCCCCAGAAAGGTGCTGAGTAGGCCCTGATTTCTAAGGCCCATTTGATTTCAGCTAGCGTTCAAAGCCATGGCTGGTGGTGCTACAGGAGTGGGAATCGGGATATTTGCTAGCCACCCAGTTTGGTCGCAGCGTTGAGAGCAAAGCAAGTGACAGACAGCTGCCAGTGGCAGAAGACGGACGGGGTGCAGAAATTCCCAGTATTTGCATATCAGGACAGAGCCCCCCTGTAAAAATAACCCACAAATAACAGCACTATATTCTATACAGCTTTGCCACTGACAGTCTGCCAGACAGAAGAAAAATGGGCTGCATGGCAGGGTCCAAGGGAAAATACAGTGTAAAAGATAATGGAATAAAGCCCTCCCTCCTCATTTTCCCTGGCTTGTGAGCCACCAAGCCTGCAGGTTCATGTCACCCCAGCCCAGCCCCAGGTTGTGTATTGGGGTGGTCTGCTGGAAAGAGACAAGCCCTTGCCAGACCTTTGCTCCTCCCGCAACGGCTCTTCCTCTCTGGGGCTCAGGCTGCAAGGGACACTGTGTGGGGAAAAGATGCCCACCAAAGCGTGCAAGGCAAACAGGGGTGTGCACACTGGCCAGGCAGCAGGTAAACTGAGGCACGATCTTCCTCCAGTGTTCCCTTGTCTGTGTGCTTGAGAGAGCCCCCTTCCTCCCCACTCTAGTGCCCTTAATACGGCCAGTTCTCACCGTATTGGCTGCTTTCATCCGGGCCCGCGTTCCGTGATCACATGATGCCTGGGTTTTGGTCCTCCTGGTGGTAGAATGAAGCTTGGAAACGGGATCCTCGGGCACCCTCGTGGCAGAAAAGCCAGAAGGCAAAGAAAAGAAACGCAAAATGTCTCCTTCCTCTTTTCGGCTCATGATGTTGGCGGGCCAGAGTCAGCATTTTGGAAGGCGTGGGGCTGGCGACGTGGGTTGCGCTCTAACATGAGTGTGGCACAGCAGCCGTGGTTAACAACGTGCTTGGCACTGTACAAAGAGAGGGGAAGACACACGGCCTGGGGGCTGGATTACTTAAATGTTCCACCCCTGTAACACAGCAGAAAGCCGTATCTACGCAGCTGCCTGGGGAAGAGTCTGTCCATAGCAGCTTCTGTAGCAGTGGCATTGAAAGCTCGGCTGGCTAAAGAGCTGGAGTATAAGAACATAAGCATGGCCGTACTGGGTCAGACCAAAGGTCCATCTAGCCCAGTATCCTGTCTGCCGACAGTGGCCAGCACCAGGTGCCCCAAAGGGAGTGGACCGAAGACAATGATCAAGCGATTTGTCTCGTGCCATCCTTCTCCAGCCTCTGACAAACAGAGGCCAGAGACACCGTTTCTATCCCCTGGCTAATAGCCTTTTATGGACCTCACCTCCATGAAATTATCTAGCTTCTCTTTAAACTCTGTTATAGTCCTAGCCTTCACAGCCTCCTCTGGCAAGGAGTTCCACAGGTTGACAATGCGCTGTGTGAAGAAGAACTTTCTTTTATTAGTTTTAAACCTGCTACCCATTAACTTCATTTGGTGTCCTTTAGTTCTTCTATTATGGGAACTAATAAATAACTTTTCTTTATTCACCCTCTCCACACCACTCATGATTTTATAGACCTCTATCATATCCCCCCTCAGTCTCCTCTTTTCTAAACTGAAAAGTCCCAGTCGCTTTAACCTCTCTTCATATGGGACCTGTTCCAAACCCCTAATCATTTTAGTTGCCCTTTTCTGAACCCTTTCTAAGGCCAAAATATCTTTTTTGAGGTGAGGAGACCACATCTGTACACAGTATTCAAGATGTGGGCGTACCATAGTTTTATACAGGGGCAGGAAGATATTCTGGGTCTTATTTTCTATCCCTTTCTTAATAATTCCTAACATCCTATTTGCCTTTTTGACCACCGCTGCACACTGTGTGGAAGTTTTCAGAGAACTATCCACGATAACTCCAAGATCTCTTTCCTGATTTGTTGTAGCCAAATTAGCCCCCATCATACTGTACGTATAGTTGGGGTTATTTTTCCCAATGTGCATTACTTTACACTTATCCACATTAAATTTCATTTGCCATTTTGTTGCCCAATCACTCAGTTTGGTGAGATCTTTTTGATCTAAGTATCTAAGTATCTAAGCTAAGCACGTATCATAGACTCCTAGGGCTGGCAGAGACCTCAGAAGTCATCAAGTCCAGCCCCCTGCCCAAAGCAGGACCAACCCCAACCAAATCAACCCAGCCAGGGCTTGGTCAAGATGGGACTTAAAAACTTCTAGGGATGGAGATTCCACCACCTTCTTAGGGAACCCAGCCCAGTGCTTCCCCACCCTCCTAGGGAAATAGTTTGTCCTAATCTCCAACCTAGACCTCCCCCACTGCAACTTGAGACCACTGCTCCTTGTTCTGCCACCTGCCCCCACTGAGACCAGCCTCTCTCCATCCTCTTTGGAATCTCCCTTCTGGGAATTGAAGGTTGATGTCAAATCCCCCCTCAGTCTTCTCTTCTGCAGACTGAACAAGCCCATATCTCTCCTCGTAAGTCATGTGCTCCAGCCCCTGAATCATATAGGTTGCCCTCCGCTGCACTGTGTCTGTAGCGGGAGGCCCAGAACGGGACACAATACTCCAGCTGTGGCCTCCCCAGTGCTGAATCAAGGGGAATCCACACGGGCCAGGGTGAGGGAGGTGATCTTCTCATCTCCTCTATAGCTCCAATTCAACCACTAGCTGCTGGTCTTGGTGCAGGGATTCCTTCTTGGATACCCTCCCCTCTAGCAGAGATGCTCTTCCCACAGTGGGCAGGGCGGTTGTGAAACACTTGTGATTCCCATTTGAGACCTCTTGGCCTAGATCAGCAATGAACACCCTAGGCTAGTGAGTGGGCCGAATGAGGGGCCCTCTTTCATCTCAGTGCAAGAGTGCCATAACCGAGACGGTGTCCCGGGGCAGGGTAGTTTTGCCCACTGCGCTTGCGTGCTTAGAATTTGCAGAGTGTGCCGATTAAAGCCCAGTACAGGTGGAACCTCTCTAGTCCAGCACTCCCCATCTGGCAACATCCGTGGTCTGGCATGATTTTTGTGAGATGTCCATTAATCATGGGGGTGGCCAAAGTTTCCTGCAATCCCATAAAGTTTGTTTTCAGCCCCTAGTCCTGGCTCTCAGTGTTCTGGGCTATGATTTAGCTCTAATTTACCCCTCAATGTCTGCTCAGAGCGCAGCAAGCAGTGGAAGTGTTGGCGATGCTGCTAGACAATACTGAACTCCCGTGGTTTGGCAAATCCTCTGGTTCAGCACCAGGCAGGTCCCCAGAGTGCCAGCCTAGAGAGGTCCAACCTGTTGTGCTTTGGTAGGATGTAGAGGGAGCACACGTCTCTTGCAATGTTGTGTGCAATCAGCACGCACCTCACTTTATATGGTCTTGCTTTCTGGGTGTGTCATTTTAGTAATACTGGTAGGAAAAATCGACAAGGACGGAAAGCAGCAGAATCTAGCAACCCTGCACGTGGGCAAATAGTAAACACAATGTCTCGTGGGTCACCCATAGTGCCCTGATGGGCTGCAGGTAGCCCCTGGACCACAGGTAGCTCACCACTAGCTTAGATGATCACAATGTCCCCCACAGGATGAAAGCTTGTGACATGTCTAGGATAACCAAAATATCTGAACAAATAATGTTCCACCTCTGTTACGTATTTCTTTGGCTGGGAATGACGATAAATACTAATGTCTTGCTCTTATAAAGCACTTTTGACCAGTAGCTCTCCAAGTGTGTTACCAAAGGAGAGCAGTTCCATCCTCATTATGCAGATGGGGAAACTGACGCAGGGCGAGGCAAAGTGACTTGCCCAAGTCACGCCACAGCCCAGTGGCAGAGGCAGGAATAACCCCTGGTCACTTGAGTCCCATGCCTTCAGCACGAGGGCTCCACTAAGATCATGCAGTTCTCCAGCCCAGGACCCTCAGCCCAGCCCTTAATGAAAGTTCTAGTTTGATGAGTGACAGTTTTTATTTTTGAAAGGCCACCCATCACATGGGATATTTTAGTGGGGAATTTCCTTCTGTCACTTGCTGCTCAGTTGGAATCCTGGCTTCCTTTGCTGGAAGAGGAGGTGTTGGAACGGCCCAGCTTCCCCGAACGATTCATTATTTTATGCACTCCTGTTGTGACCTCTTTTATTTGACGTCTATTTAAATGAAACAGCTTCTGTTTGAAGGCTTTGTAGCCTGTCAGAGACACGGATGAAGTCTGGTCACCCCCTTAGGAAGGCGCGATGGACTCAGAGAGGTGTAGGCCTGGAAGGGACCTTGAGAGGTTATCCAGTCCAGTCTCCTGCACACAAGGCAGGACTGCATTGTAACTGGGCCATGCTAAGTTTTGATGCCTCTGTTACAGGTGAGGAAACAGCGCAGGAGACAGACTTGCCTAAATTCCTGCAGCACGTCAGTATCAGAGGCAGGCTTGGAACCCCAGTCTGGAAGCACTTACATCCTAAGTCAAACTTCAAAAGCACCCTGCTTTTCGGGGCCCACCACCCCAGCCCAAAAGCAGGGTCAGGCTGTCTGGGAACAACCTACCGCCCAGCTTTGAGCGCTGGTCGGAGGCATTGTTTTATGTCTCCTAATCTGGCAACGTCTTCCGCAGGAAGAAAATGTTTGCTGATCCCTGCCCTGTGTCTGTGGGCCCCAGGAGGAAACAGCACAGAGGGAACGTAGCCTCCTCCGCGCCCGTCGCAGGAGAAACAAAATAATAGTCTGGTGAATGGAGAGAATGTTCATTGAGCGTCTGTGCTGGGCTGACTTTTGGTGCACTGACTGTCCGCAGATGGAGCGTCAAGATCAGTCTGCCACGGGGCCAAGCTGCTACGCCCAATTGGGCCTCCCTGCAGACAGCTTTGCCGATGCCCCCAAGTCCTGACCCGCAGCCCTGGCCTCCCCCCACCCCAGCCCTGGTCTCCCCCCACCTTGTAGGCAGGGGCGTGATGTCCTGGAATGTTGCCAGTCCACAGAGCCAGTTACAATAATCACTTCACGAAAACGTAAGCCGGGCAGAGGTCGGTGCTGAGAAGACACCTGGCAGTGGGAGGGGGGGCGTTGGCCTCGCTGGGGAGGCACTGAACTGGCAGGCAGATGAGGGTTAAGTTCCCAGCTGTACCCAGTGTAACCCTGGGCAAACCACTCGATCTGCCCTGGGACTCCATTCACTGCCCGTGTGTCAAACGGGGATCCGTCCGTGGTCCGTCAATTTAGAATGTAAGCTCTTTGGGGCAGGGAGTAACACAGAGGCCGCAAAGCTCTGCACGGTCTAGTTAGTCAGAAGCCCTGCTGGGAGCGCAGGGGATGGGACTAGAGAACCTCTCCGGGTCCCTCCCAGTGCTACGATTCTCTGAATCCATCGCTGGCTCTTGCTCTGTGTGTGTGTACAGCCCCATGCACAATGGGGCCCTGACCTCAGGCCCTTTGGGGCTGCTACAATACTGGTTCTACTGACGACAACACTGTGACGCGACGGCAGCGTGCAAGTCCGAGCAGTGAGACACTGGGACCCTTCCTCGTTCTGTAGGTTGATGCCACGTGGTTCTGTGCACCACTGCGGGCCAGGAAAGGAGGGTGAATGGGGGGGAGGCATTGCCCCACATGACTGACTCTGAAGGAGCCTTTGAGATTCTAAAGCTGGCCCTGTAAATATAATGGTACCATGCATCCATCACAGGCTGCAGCTTTTTGAGGTCGTCAGTTTCCCACGACAGGCGGTGAAACGGATGGGTGCTTTACACACAGCTGGACTGGGGCAAAGCCAGGATCTGAACCCAGGACCCTAGCACAGGGGATCAAGCTCCAAAACTCAGAAGACACTCGAGGTGTCTTTCAAGATGAGAGAAGCCTTGATGGGTGCTGGTGAAAAAGCAGCCAGGTAGCATTAAGATTCTGCACCTGAATCCCAAACTTTGATCCTGGAGTAGACTCACTCCGAGTTTCCATCTTTGCAATCATTAAAAAAGGGATAGAGAATAAGACAGAGAATATTTTATTGCCTCTATATAAAACCATGGCACACCCACATCTGGAATACTGCGTACAGATGTGGTTGCCTCATCTCAAAAAAGATATATTGGCATTGGAAAAGGTTCAGAAAATGGCAACAAAGTTGATTAGGCTTGGAATGGCTGCCTTATGAAGAGAGATTCAAAAGACTGGGACCTTTCAGCTTAGAAAAGAGGAGACGAAGGGGGGATATGATAGGGGTTATAAAATCATGATGGGTGTGGAGAAAATGAATAAGGAAAAGTTGTTTACTTGTTCCCATAAGAACTAGGGGTCACCAAATGAAGTTAATAGGGAGCATATGTAAAGCAACTAAAAGGACGTTTTTCTTCACACAGCGCACAGTCAACCTGCGGAACTCCTTGCCAGAGGATGTTGTGAGGACAAGGATTTTAACAGGGTTCCAAAAAGAACTAGATAAATTCATGGAGCACAGGTCCATCAATGGCTATTAGCCAGTCTGGGCAGGAATGGTGTCCGTAGCCTCTGTTTGTCAAATGCTGGGAATGGGTGACAGGGGAGGGATCACTCCCTGTTCTGTTCACTTCCTCTGGGCCACCTGGCACTGGCCACTGTCGGTGGACAGGACACTGGGCTGGATGGACTTTTGGTCTGACCCAGTGTGGCCGTTCTTATGTTATGTTCTTTCAGGCTCTCCTATGAGCAGAGACACAAAATGGCAGAGCAATTTGGCCCCTTTCCTATTACAGACCTTTGTTTTTGTTCCTCTGTGGGCTACTGACGTGGGCATTGGTGTCCTTCTCGTTCTGTGACGCAGATTGGTCTCGTTAGCGCGGGACCCTGCTCAGAATGTCGGTCGGTTGCATCAGGGTGAGATGAGGCTGGCTTGTTCTACTCTCCAAGGACTGGCACTGGGTTTGTTCTATTTTTAATAGATGTCCCATTCTGGTATCTCGTTCGCCTTTGCGGTTTCTGTCAAGTCCTGGGAATTGGGCTGGGAGACAAGGAGGATGGGGAAGAGGACTTGATACTCTTGGCGCTGTGAATTTGGTGATTAAAAAGTCCTGAGAACTGATTAGACTGAAATTGCAGTTTGGAAAGTGTAACCTGATAAAAACAGCCCAGCCGTCACTCCCCCGGTGGAAATTGTGGCTGGGAGCTCAGTCTGACACGCAGTGAACTGGGCTAGTTTGTTGTTGTTGCTTCTTTCAAAGTTGTCTTTGTTGTACAGAAGCTTCCAGGTTCTTTTCACAGAGCAGCCTTTCAAGTGTTCCCTGCCACCAAACAGACCATGTCGCAATCCGGGGAGTCTGAGAACACGAAATAAAAGTGCGTGAGATTCAAAACACACAGGAGCCGAGATGACCTTGGCTTCTCTGCTCCCAAGATTTTCATTCATATGTTGGTATCTGCAGGCTGAAAGTTCGGATGCTTTTTTTTTAATTGCTGGAACGTGCAGTCTTAACATGTCAGGATTTCATGCCCGCAAGATGTGGGAAGAACCTGTTTGGAAAATGCTTCCAAACCTACAGTGGTCCCTGAGTCTGGCTGTCTCCAAGAGCAGAAGCTGAACTGTATGGAGTGCCATGGGGAATAGAGATTGTGCCCCATCGGCAGTGTTGAATGGGGTAGATTGACAGCCAAGTCTCATGGGGGGTTAATTGAAAAGAACAGTCATAAAATCATAGACTCGTAGGGCTGGCAGAGACTTCAGGAGTCATCGAGTCCAAGCCCCTGCCCAAAGCAGGGCCAACCCCGACTAAATCATCCCAGCCAGGGCTTTGTCAAGCCAGGACTTAAACACCTCTAGGGATGGAGATTCCACCACCTCCCTAGGGAACCCAGCCCAGTGTTTCACCACCCTGCTAGGGAAATAGTTTTTCCCAAGACACAAGAAGTCATTCTTCCGCTCTACTCTGCGCTGATTAGGCCTCATTTGGAGGATTGTGTCCAGTTCTGGGCACCACATTTCAAGAAAGATGTGGAGAAATTGGAGAAGGTCCAGAGAAGAGCAACAAGAAAGATTAAAGGTCTAGAGAACATGAGCTATGAGGGAAGGCTGAAAGAACTGGGCTTCTTTAGTGTGGAAAGGAGAAGACTGAGAAGGCACATGATAATAGTTTTCAAGTATCTAAGGCTATGTCTAGACTGCATCCCTCTGTCAGCAGAGGGATGCAGATTAGGCAGGTCGACATTGCAAATGAAGTGGGGTTTTAAATATCCCGTGCTTAATTCGCATAAAAATGGCTGCCATTTTTGCCGACTCAGCACTTTATCGGCAAAAAATGGCAGTCTAGAGGGGGATCTGTCGAGAAAGAAAGCCTTTTTCGACAGATCCCTTATGCCTCCTGCAAGACATACCCTAAAAGGATGTCACAGGGAGCAGGGGGGAAATTGTTCTGCTTGGCCTCTGAGGATAGGACAAGAAGCAATGGGCTTAAACTGCAGCAAGGGAGGTTGAGGTTGGACATTAGGAAAAACTTCCTGCCTGTCAGGGTGGTTAAACACTGGAATAAGTTGCCCAGGGAGGTTGTGGAATCTCCATCACTGGAGATATTTAAGAGCAGGTTCGACAGACACCTGTCAGGGATGATCTGGACAGTGTTTGGTCCTGCCGTGAGGGCAGGGGACTGGGCTCCATGACCTCTCGAGGTCCCTTCCAGTTCTAATGTTCTATGATTCTGTGATTCTAATATCCAGCCTCGACCTCCCCCACTGCAACTCCATGTCTGGGCTTGCTCTCTGCATAATCAAAGCCGGAAGCCATCCAGGGCTCTGGAGGGATTGCTCAGGCTGCATTGACGAGTCGTGCAGAAGACAGTTTCATGGATTTGTCCTTCATGAACTCACCTAATTCTTTTTCGAACACTATTATAGTTTTGGCCTTCACAACATCCCCTGGCGATGAGTTCCACTGGTCGATTGGGCCTTGAAGTTCTCCCTCTTGTTTGTTTTAAACCTTCTGCCTATTCATTCCATTGGGTGACTCTGGGTGTGTGTGCTACGTGAAGGGGTAAAGAACATTTCCTGAGTCATTTTCTTCAGACCATTCATGATCAGGCCCACTGAATTGTGGTGGAGGGGGAGGGCACAATTGCCCCAGGGTTCAGTGATTCGAAAGGGCTGGGAGCTCCCAGCCCCTGTTACTGCATTAGTGGCGGCTAGAGCCCCGGGCCCCCTTGAATTGCTGCCGGAGCACCGCTCCGCATGGCTCTGAGGGCTGGAGGCAGGGCACACTGCAGTCTGTCTGGCTGCCCTCGCTCCACCCTGCCCCGCCCTATCCACCTCAGCCCTGCCCCTTCCAGGGGGATGGATCCGCCCCCCACCCCCACACACACATGTTGCCCTGGGGTCCATGGTGGGGGGGGGGTCCAGCCCAGCAGTGCATGTGGGGCGGGCACTCTAGCTTGGCTGGAGCAGCCCCCCTGCTCACCCTCTTTTCATTGGTTAACCAGTGGAACAATATATTTAACCTGCTCCCCAATTAAATGGGATTTGGCAGCCCTAGTCTGAACTGTCAGTCTTGGATGGTGACCCTCGCATGGTGCTTGCTAACCCACCTCGTTCGGCTCGAAAAGGCCTCTCCTATGAGCGCAGGAAGGAAGATTTGAGCTGCTCTCTGCCCGGCTGCGAGTGTCCTTTTGTAGTCGGCTCCTCTTATGACCCCCAAAATATCAGGCAACAGCTCACCAGCGACCAAAACATCGGCAGGCCGGGGAGCAAGATGGGACCGGGACGTGCCTTAGGACGTAACCTGTCTGCCTGAGGGTAAAGCAAAGCATCTGCTTTGTGGCAGAGCTAGGATAACCTGGTATGAGAAAGCAGGCTTGCCTGGCACTGTGTCATCCCTTGGCAGCCAGCCTGACTTCCTTCCCCTTGCCAGAGAATTCAGGACTTCCAGCAAGAGCGTTCTCTCATTGCCAAAGCCAAAACGAATCCAAAACGCACCGGTCCCTTGGCAACCCACGATATCAGCGTGGGCATGACTAGCGGTAAATCGGTAACTTAGGCCCCGAGGATTCTGGGGAGTGGGGCCAGCGGCAGACATAGAGGACTGTTGCTCAAGTCAAGAACGATACATGACATGTGAAAGAAATAAACAAAACCCCAGACTTATTTCCCTGGGTTGGCTGATCTTTGCTCTTGATAGGCACAGAGAACAGCAGGGTGGAGGGAGAAATAAAAATGTTTCCGGGGAAAGTATAACTGATCTGGGAGTGTTTACAATCTGATTGCAACATTTGCATTCGGGACTGGTTTTAGTGCCTGTCCTTGCATTAGGCCAAGCACACCATCTGACTCTGCAAATTGACAAGCTATCAGAGGATATAAAATGCAAACTCATGTGTTACAAATTTGAGCATGTTTGTTATTCACAATCTCTCCATGTGCAGCCTACAGCTCCAAAGAGAACAGCAGCCCGGGTATACAAAGGAGACAAAGCTGGACCCCAAACTGGGTGGAAGCCAGTTTGCACAAACAGTTTGTAGCTGTTGACTTCCTGCTTAAGATAGAGTGTGTATATCACAGTATGGCTTGAGGCCCCCTCTAATCCAGGTTGACATGCTAAAGTATGGGGAGGTTTATCAATTCTTAATCCTCTTTTAAGACCAACACAAAACAAACACTCTCCTCTCAAAGCTTTGTGGTCCTGGCTCCATTACATCCTGGAGAGGCTCTGAAAGGTGGCAGTGCAGACAGGGGAGCTGGATTGATCCGAGGCACGTTTTCGGGCAGGGCTGCTTACAGTCAGCAGCAAAGGTCTTGCTCTCTGACTTCCAAGCAACGGATGAGCAAAGCTGAGCTCGAGTCATCTGAGACCAGTGGTACTAGGGTCGTGTAACCAATGCCAGAATGGGCCGTTGGTTATTTCAGGGCCTAATTTTGTGTGGTGATGCAGCCAAGATTCTGGACAGGCCTGGTGCTTTCAAGCAAGGTGGAGAGGAAGGGCAGGTCTAGGCTCAAAAGTTAGGCCAACCCCTAAATCCACACCCCAAGTGATGTAGAGAAGCCCGCCAGACCCCCAGAGTGTAGACACCGCAAGGCTGATATAATTCTACTAACATAAGGACATAAGAATGGCCAGACTGAGTCAGACCAAAGGTCCCTCTAGCCCAGGGTCCTGTCTGCTGACCGTGGCCAATGCCAGGTGCCCAGAGGGAGTGAACAGAACAGGGAATCATCAAGTGATCCCTCCCCTGTCACCCATTCCCAGCTCCTGACAAATAGAGGCGAGGGACACCCTCCCTGCCCGTTTCTGTCTACCTAGCTACCACCTCCTGAGGAGATGGAGGAAGCCTGTCCATGGGAGAACCTCTCCCATTACTGGAGTGAGGCCTACGCCGTGGGACAACTGAGCCCTCAGGTAAGGAGCCAGCTTAGGACTTGAGTCCCAGAGTCAGTCTGAGGCCTGGGTTCCATGAGGCCTTGAGCTCCGTTTTGGTCTGTTCATAGACACACACACACACACACACACACACACACACACACATGCACACACGCACAATGACAACCTAAACCAGCTATTTCTCTGATAGCCTGGGAAAGAAGAAAAAGAGATCATCAGTGTTATTTCTATCTTCAAACACTCTGGAGGCGTCAGAGCAGTGGTGGGCAGCCTGCGGTCCACAGGCCACGAGACATTCTGTTTACCATTGCCCACGCGCAGGGTTGCCAGTTTCCACTGGTTTCCATCCACGTCGGCTTTTTTCCCCTACTGGTACAGGCTGAAACTTTCTAGTGCAGCACCCTCATGACCTGACCAGCGCTGAACCAGAGACTATGCCGGGCCACGGGAAGTCAATACTGTCTAGCAGCATTACCAACACTGCCACTGCTTACTAGGCTGTTAAAGGACATGCAGGGGTAAATTAGAGTGTAGTCCCTTTACTAATAGTGCCTCTGCTTATTTTCTGGGAAGACCCTGTGTGCTGCAATCTAGTCCCACAGACTCCAATTCCCATGAGCCCTGGGGAAAAACAGGAAGGAAGTGACTCTTGTTTGAGAAATCTGAGTCTCTGCACCTGTGTGGAGGAAGACTCGGCAGTCTGTGGGCTTTTCCCTCTGTTTTTGGAGCAGAAAGGGGGCCAGGCTGCTGTGGAGGAGTTTGATCCAGTTTGGGAGCTGTTATGTGGCAGTTACAGACTGGGACAGCGAGCCTTTGGAACTGGGATCTCGCAGGCTGCTTCTGATTGCCCTAGAGGGGAGGCCCTTTGGCTGTACTTGTGGCTAGAAGCTACTCTGCATCCAGCACACAGAAGGAGACTGTGAGTAACTGGGCATCTTTGGGAAAATGCTGCCTGGGACAGACCTCAGAGATTCAGACTAACTGTGGGTTCCAAGAGAGGCAGAGAGGCCAACCCGGTGAACCAGAGCTGCTGCGTAGCTTGGACCCATATACACGCTACCTACAGAGAATCTCCGTTACAGCTGCAGTTCTTCAAGCGCGCCCACGCAAGCAAGAGTCCGGGACTCTGAGTCCAGGGGTGTGCACACTGGGGTGGGATAAATATTGGCAGCTAGATAAGTTCCTTTTACTTCTGTGTACTTGTTAATTGATGTTATTCACTGTTCATTTGTTAAATCCTGTTTCTTTAAGTTAAGTAAAGGGTGTTCATTCTAATGCAACCTATTAGATGTATATTATTTATGATTTGTAATTGTTGTTCTGGAGTTAGATCCAGTTTATTGCTGGAATAAGTTTATTCCTGGAGGCTCCCAAGGCACACCAGTAAGTGTGTACAGGGCCAGCCAGGTGGAGGCACCACTATTGTACATTCTTTATGAGCAAGGGACTGCAGTAAGGGCATGGATAGGTTTTCCCCAACCAGACAACATTACCACTGGGGTACTCAGGATCTCCTTTCATGTCAAGACCATCAGGCGCCCAAGCACACCTGTGAGTGTGACCTCCTCCCGAGTAACCCGGGGAGGAAAAAGGGGGTTACAAGTGCTAAATAACAGCACAGACCACTGCGAGCCACACTCATGAAAAGTGGGCATCTGGATAACTCAAATCATTCTGGATGACGGATGTTGCCGGACCAGAGAGTTCTGGACTAGAGAGGTTCCACCTGTATTGCTAAAGTGACACATAAATAACCCCAGCGCCATGTGTAGTGACAGTGAGAGCTGGGTGCTCCCTCTGCATCCAATTAAAATGCTGCTATGGTTCCACCGGCACCCCCGGAAAAGTCTAGCTACACAAGTGCAAAACCACTCTCTCCTGGGAGACCATTGTGTCCACCACAATCTTGTAGCCCACCTAGGTGAAGGAAGACCACTCATGCGGCCCACTAGCTTGCCCATCACTGTGTTAGAGGCCTGTCCAGATGCTGTGATAGGGGCCATACGGTTATTAGACAGAGAAGCAATAGGACTGTTGAAATAAATAACGAGGATTCTTTGCAAGGCTGCTGGACACAGACAGGCCTTGGGACTACCCCCTCTGATTTTCCACCTCCTGGATCTGCATTACCTGGGGTAATCACCCCAGGAGCTCCCTACATTCTGGGCTGCTCTATGCAGTCCTGGGGGGAGGATCGTTGCAGATATTGCAACATAGACTCTTCTTTAAAAGTTAACCAAGCTTTTGTGAACCTTTGAGTGACTGGGGGTGTGTCCTCAGTCTGAGCTTTGGGTCAGTTCTTATTTTATCCATATTTTTACCCTGATTCCTCTGACTCCACCCATTTTTCTACCCTAATCCCTCTGACTACACCCATTCTAACCTAATTCCTCTGACTCCGCCCATTTTTCTACCCTAATCCCTCTGACTACACCCATTCTAACCTAATTCCTCTGACTCTGCCCATTTTTCTACCATAATCCCTCTGACTCCGCCCATTTTCTACCATTATCACTCTGACTCCACCCATTTTCCCACCCTAATCCCTCTGACTCTGCCCATTTTTCTACCATTATCACTCTGACTCTGCCCATTTTCCCACCCTAATCCCTCTGACTCTGCCCATTTTTCTACCATAATCACTCTGACTCCACCCATTTTCCCACCCTAATCCCTCTGACTCTGCCCATTTTTCTACACTAATCCCTTCGACTGTGCCCATTCTCTACCTTAATCCCCTGACTCCGCCCATGTTCTAACCTAATTACTCTGACTCCGCCCATTTTCCTACCGTAATTCCTCTGACTCCACCCATTTCCACCCTAATCCCTCTGACTTCGCCCGTTTTCTAACATAATTCCTCTGACTCCACCCATTTTCCTACCATAATCCCTCTGACTCTGCCCATTTTCTACCATAATCCCTCTGACTCCACCCATTTTCCCACCCTGATCCCTCTGACTCTGCCCATTTTTCTACACTAATCCCTTCGACTGTGCCCATTCTCTACCCTAATCCCCTGACTCCGGCCATGTTCTAACCTAATTACTCTGACTCCGCCCATTTTCCTTCCGTAATTCCTCTGACTCCACCCATTTCCACCCTAATCCCTCTGACTTCGCCCATTTTCTAACATAATTCCTCTGACTCAACCCATTTCCCTACCATAATCCCTCTGACTCCGCCCATTTTCTACCATAATCCCTCTGACTCCGCCCATTTTTTCACCCTAATCCCTCTGACTCCACCCATTTTTTTACCATAATCCCTCTGACTCTACCATCCATCAGCAAAGGTTGGTTAGATGTCTGCATCTCTCCCTGAAAAGTGTCTCTGTGTGAGAGGAAAGGTGCCAAACAGAAACCCTGATGTGAAAAATAAAAGCCGTCATAAAAAGAAGCAACTCCTGCCTTTGATGGGTGCCTTTTCCAAGAAAAATAGAACAAAATAAAACAGACCCAAGAATAACATCCGATTTCCTGCTGGCAGTCCATTTTATGTGCTAAAAACCAGTGCATTTTATCCCATGTCATTTTCTGGGAAATAAAATAAAATAAAATGGATCCACACGCTTATCGTTATTTGCAAGCAGGCGCTGTACAGAATGCACTGCAGGCAGCAACAGTGAGGACTGGGCTCGTTACCACGCTATAAATAGCATTCAAAGTGCAGCTGGGCCCTCACATGAGCAAGAGAGCTAATTGATGCCGAAATATGTTCATTTCAAGTTCTGTGACTTCACGTGGAAAATATTACCCGGGTTAATTAATGGCAAGGAGGAGAGATGATGCAATGCCCTTATAAAATAAGCAACTGAAACATCAGAGCTCCCTTCCAAAAGGGAAAGAGAAAAAAGAAACGGCCTGGGAGTGTATAGCAGAAACAACAAAATAAAACACACATACATTTAAAAAACAGCACTTTAGAAACGAACAAAAAAAAGTAGATGGTATCATGAACTTTTGTGGGCACAACCCACTTCTTCAGAGGAGTGGAGGAAAAGATGCAGAAAAAGAGGGGCAAGAGGGAAGGAAAAACACACCTGTCAATTATAGTGCTAAATGAGGCTAATAGAGCCCCCAGAAATGGAAACATTCAGGAGGAAATTACATTCTATTTATCTAGCAATCTCTGGACCAGATCTGGGATTATCTTGTGACGGTGGGGATGATAGAAAGATGGCATAAAATTCCCAAGTTTCTGTGGCTGAGCCCCTGGCAAATATTAGTGCCTGATCCTGTCAGTCCTGAAAATGATCTATCAATCTGTTTTGCCAATCCGTCAGTCTAACTCAGCACAGCTGCATGTGTCTGCTTAACATGTGTTTAATTCCTAAAGATTTGCTCTAGCCTGACCCAAAGTTCTGAGCTTCATTCAGGAGTGAATGGGTGACCAGCTGTTCACAACAGCCCCTTTCTGCCGTAACATTTACGGGTCTGGGAATCTAGACTGTTTTCTTTTTTTAAGCATGCATCCAATATGTGGCAGGCCCACGCTGCAAGGCATGGCCAAGGGGCACTGGGGTGTGGAGGGCTGGTTACAGGTTTCAGAGGAGTGTTCACAAATATTAACTTTCCCAACCCAGCTATGGCTACTCTTCACAGCCCTTGTACATTTCATTGCTACCCCAAAAGGGAACGGAACCGGGAGAAGGGACTTTTGAATGCTGACAAATGGTAGAGGCTGCTTTTGCCATGGGAATACAGAATCATCCCAAGAGAGGAAGAAGAATTATCTAGTGATTGGGTCCTGTGCAGGACTGTTCTGTGTTGTATATAGTCAACTATCTGGTCTGGTGTAGGCTGTGAATGTCCCAAGAATGGGGGTTTTCGCCTCCATCTTGGGAAATTTTCTCTTTCTGCATTTCAACCCATGGTTTCTTGTCATGCACCCTAAATAATGTATTGCCCTTCTTGGATATCTGTGGTTCAGTTGCTTAGCCCTTTGTCTATACGTATTTAGCTCATTCTTCACATCAAAGAATTGGGCTTGTTTAGTTTAGAAAAGAGAAGACTGAGAGGGGACATGAGAGCAGTTTTCAAGGAACTAAAACAGTGTTACAAGGAGAAGAGAGAAAAATTATTCTCCTTGGCCTCTGAGGACAGGACAAGAAGCAATGGGCTTAAACTGCAGCAAGGGAGGTTTAGGTTGGACATTAGGAAAAACTTCCTGTCAGGGTGGTTAAACACTGGAATAAATTGCCTAGGGAGGTTGTGGAATCTCCATCACTGGAGATATTTAAGAGCAGGTTAGACACACATCTATCAGGGATGGTCTAGATGGTGCTTAGTCCTGCCGTGAGAGCAGGGGACTGGATTCGACCTCTCAAGGTCCCTTCCAGTTCTAATGTTCTGTGATTCTATCAGTCCTTCCAGCTCTTTAATCATTTTGATAGCTCTTCTCAGAACTCCATCCATGGTATGGGTATTCTCCTAATGTTGAAAGTTCTGGACTCAAACTCAATATTTTGGGATGGTCTGTTAGAGCAAAGGTATTTTGTTTTTCTGCTGGATGACTTGAAGTTAGTTGTTTATTAGAAGATCGGATCTGAGTCTCCATACAAGCAGCCCAGAATCACACTGTTTTTTCCCCCTGCACTCACATCTAAACTGCTCTTTGCTATCAAGGTGGCTAAAAACCGGAATAAATTGCTTAGGGAGGTTGTAGAATTCCCATCTCTGGAGATATTTAAGAGAAGATTAGATTGACATCTATCAGGGATGATCTAGATGGTTCTTAGTCCTGCCATGAGGGCAGGGGACCGGACTTGATGGGTACATCTAAACTACATCCCTTTTTCGATAAAGGGATGTAAATGAGATGTATCGAAATTGTAAAGGAAGCTGAGATTTGAATTTCCCGTGCTTCATTTACATAATGGAGGCCGCGGCTTTTTTTCGGGTTACAGGATCTTTCGAAATGAGGCATTTCTGTCGAAAGATCCTTGTCTTGACCGCATTTTTTTTTTTTGAAAAGTGGCTTTTCGAAAAAAAGTCACAGCTGCCATTATGTAAATGAAGCACAGGAAATTCAAATCCTGGCTTCATTTACAATTTTAATACATCTAATTTACATCCCTTTATCGAAAAAAGGGATGTAATTTAGATGTACCCTAAGACCTCTCAAGATCCCTTCGGCTACGTCTACACTGCAGCTCTTTTCCAGGATACCTCTGGTATCCCGGAAAAGCTATGCTGTTTCCAAGGAACACGTCCGCTTTTCCGAAAATTTTTTTGGAAAAGCAGATGCATTCTTTCACCATCCCTGTGACCCTTGTTGTACGAGGAAGAAGGGATGTGCTGAAAGAGGAGATTTTCCCCAAATTTGGCACTGTGTAGATGTGCCAAATTTCGGAAAAGGCTCTTCTGAAAGAAAAGCGGAAGAAGATAGGGAAATTGTGATTCGCAATTTGCGTATCTTTTTCCAACTTTTCTTTGTAGTGTAGACACAGCCTTCCAGTTCTGGGATTCTATGACTCTATGATGCTACGTCTTGGTTTCTTTCCCTTTCGCTGTGTGAAGTTTTGTTCTCCCATTGAATCTCTGTTTCTGCTGATTTCTTCCCTGTGCAGGCTGCATTAGTTTGTCTTTTTTCCACACGACATCTTGCTGTTTGCTGTCTTTCGCTCTAGCCTCGCTACATCTCCTTTATGATTTCTCTACCCACGGTGCTAGTCCAGTCCGTGAATTTCCCGCAAGGGCTGCTTGTTCCCAGTTCCACAGGATTAATGAAGACGTTAAATAAGGCTCCTCCGGGATTGCAGCGGGTGCATCTGTGTGCCTGAGATAATGTTTACAGCTCAATCCCTTGCAATGACTTTTTGAAGCGGGAAATATTTTCTTACAAGCCAAACATATCTCATCTGCTATGAGCCCTTTAGACAGTGATATTGCCAGTCTAACAAGAGCTGCTCCACTGAATGTCAGAGCCTGTACAAAATCAGTGTTGCTTTCCCCCATGCGCCTACAGGCCATACGTGTGGATGCAAGCAGGCATTGATTTGTGTGGGCGGGGTCTGGTGTCAGTGTGTGACAACTTGCAAAGGTGTGATGGACCGTCCCACCCCGCCCCCCCCCCGCCTGCCAGTCTATTTCAGCTGATGTGACTCATCATATTCCAGTTCCTGGAACTTGCAACGGGACACATCTCTTTCTCCCCCTTGGCAGTAGTTTTGTGTCAGCAAACTGGCGCATTTACCTCCCACCAAAGTAATAGAAACTTGGGGCATTTATCCCTGCAATTAAAAAGTCTGTGTGCAGGGGCTGGATTTTAATTGGCGGTTCAAATGATCGGCAGAACTCATGTGTGATTTTTTTGCCATGATGCGCACATCCCGATTGCCTGCCAAGTAACCTTTAATACTACCCCATCCTGCATTACATACAGTTATTCAGTGAGCCCCAGCTGCCTAGCCTTCAGCAAGTAAAACCACTCCAAGTGCCTCTGTGTCATAGTCTGATCAGTATCAAAGGGAGGATAATGCTTACCTCGTGGCGTGAGGTGAGCCTCAATTAGCTAATGTTTGAAGAGTGCTTTGAAGGTGGAACCTGCAGGTAAGAAGCGTGACTAGCATGTCTGATGGGCAGAGCCTTGCTCGGTCTCTGTGCAGTGGTTGCAGGACAGCTGCTTTCTATTTTCAGCTCTTGATTATGCTGTACGGCCCAGTGGAATTGCTTTAAAGAAAGGAACGGTGTTATATTTTATTATTATTTATGATTGCTGTTCCCATAGGACCGGGGCGGAATGGGGCTAGGCATTGTATGAACATAGAACAAAGAAAGGTCTGTGCCCCCCCAAAAAACTTACGATTAAATATCAAAGGAGAGACAACATTGTACAGATCGAGGAGGATGGTACAAGGAAACAATGAAATAATATTAATCAGCACAATGAGCACGACTCTGTAATACCATGTTTTCAAGTATCCCAAAGGGTGTTACAAGGAGGAAAGAGAAAAATTGTTCTCCTTGGCCTCTGAAGATAGGACAAGAAGCAATGGGCTTAAACTGCAGCAAGGGAGGTTTAGGTTGGTGATCAGGAAAAACTTCCTACCTGTCATGGTGGTTAAACACTGGAATAAATTGCCTAGGGGGGTTGTGGAATCTCCATCCCTGGAGATATTTAAGAGCAGGTTAGACAGATATCTATCAGGGATGATCTAGATCAGTGGTTCCCAAACTTTTTGGCATCACGCCCCCTTTTTGATTTTTGAGAGACCCTCATGCCCCCCCCTCACAAAAAATAGCAGCAAATCTTGGAGTGGGATTGACCGGGGGAGGGGGGTGGTATGTGGCTGGGTCACCTTGGGCCCCCCCTGGAATTTCTTCACGCCCCCCAGTTTGGGAACCCATGATCTAGATGGTGCTTGGTCCTGTCGTGAGGGAAGGGGACTGGACTCGATGACCTCTCGAGGTCCCTTGTAGTTCTAGGGTTCTATGATTCTATGTTATAGACTAGGAGGGTCCCGGGCTGGGTTATGAAAGTCTCTAGTGAAGTTCTTAATCCTTCTGACAAACACAAATCCAGTGCACACAACTTCTCAGACACGCTAAGGAACCCAGCTCCAGCAAATTTGCAGTGCATATGGCAGATAGGACCAGATCCTGGGTTGTGTCGAAGGGTAGCCTAAGAAAGACCAGCTGAGAGCTTCCTGGAGGTACCAAGCATTGCGAGGCACCTTGCTACCACCCAGCCTCATAGTGAGGAAATCTTTTCTGGGCCTGCTAGAAATGAGCTCTCGGTGTCCACTAGCCTCCAGCAAGGCAAGCACACACAGCCCGCTCTCTCTGGACAGGGTGGCAAAAGGCAACCCCCCCGAGCCCTCCAACCATTCCCCTGGAGTGCCCAGAATGTCTCCGATTCACCATTCCCAAAAGACTAGTGTGCATTTGTCAAGGCTGGTTCACACTCTGGCTTTTTGAGTGCAGAAGGTGTGTGGGGAGGAGGCGGGGGAGGTGGGGCTGCAAAAAATACCCTACTACTAAAGGTTGGTCTTAAAACTCCTTACGGTCACAGATTCCCTTGGATTGGTGTCGCTGCCACCACCCAAATGAGACAACCTCTTTGAGAGGCCAGGAAGGAGCACTTGGGAATTCCGTCCTCTGGGTTGCCCTCAACCACTTTAACCCTCCCTCCGGAGAGAGCTTGGAAACGAATTCTCTTAGAAGTTTGGCTGTACAGTCTTAGTCATGTGCACACAGAACCTCCCACCTGCTAGGACACAGGACTCAGATCATGGTCTTAGAAGGGTGATTTTTTTATTAACAGCAAAAACCTCCCCCACACTTGCTAGGTATTACGGAGCAACTGAAAAAAAAAGGGATTAAAACACAGAGAATTTTTTCCTTGGGATTCAGTTTGGAAAATTACAGCGTAAGGGGGCTAGTTTATTGGTGCTCAAGTCCAACACACCCAAAAATAAAATAAAAAAAAAACCCACCTTGATTATGTCTGACTAAACACTTCCTATTCCACTCACGTATCTGTTGTTTTAGGGTTTAGTCCTTCCCTACATGTGGATGTCACTGGATTCTCCAGGCCTGAGTCCCTAGCTTATTACTTGTCCTTCTAGGATCTGGTCTTGTGGCACAACAGGACCAGGAAGGTTGCTCTTCCAATTCAAAAGCCCACCACTCTATCTCCATTGGCTCTCCTGGCCTCCTGCCAACTCACTTCCTGCTTCCCCCATATTCCCAATGACTGTCTTAGACCCATTATCTATGGTTTTAACCTTTCAGGCAAGACACTTAGGGACAATGAACTACTGTCAAAATATTTTAGTTAATTGAACGGCTGGTATGCCCAGAAAAGGATATTACTGCCTCCCCTTTCATCACCGCACCCGTGTATTCATATTAACACACAGTCACCCCTCCCCTTCACACTCAGCACTGAGATGTACTTATAGTGAAAACCATCAGCAGCTGATTACCAGAGAACAGAATTTCAAATATGCTGGAAACAAATGGTTACGTAAAACAAAATCATAACATGCTTTCTAGAGCCTGAACTCAACTCATAAGACATTCCGCTGTCTTCTACAGGGTAGCTTCCTGAAACACCTTGTCCCAGCATTTTCAATCAGGGTGAATGAGATCCCCCCTTCATAGCAACAAGCAACTAGCAGCTTGTGTTCACAGAGGGTATGTCTAGACTGCATCTCTCTATCGGCAGAGGGATGCAGATTGGGCAGGTTGACATTGCAAATGAAGCGGGGATTTAAATATCCTGCGCTTAATTTGCATAAAAAATGGCCGCCGTTTTTGCAGACTCAGCACTTTGTCGGCAAAAAGTGGCAGTCTAGAGTGGGATCTGTCAAGAAAGAAAGCCTTTTTCTACAGATCCTGTAAACCTTCTTGCAGGGGGCATAAGGGACTTGCCCAATGTCACCTGAATACCACTGACTAAGCCAGGAATAAGAACCTAAGAACAGCCAGACTGGGTCAGACCAAAGGCCCTTCTAGCCCAGTGTCCTGTCTGCCCACAGCGGCCAGTGCCAGATGTCCCAGAGGGAGTGAACAGAACAGGGAATCATCAAGTGCTCCCTCCCCTGTCGCTCATTCCCAGCCTCTGACACACAGAGGCTAGGGACACCATCCCTGTCCCTGGCTAATAGCCATGGATGGACCTAACATCCATGAATGTATCTAATTCTTTTTTGAACCCTGCTAAAGTCCTGGCCTTCACAACATCCTCTGGCAAGGAGTTCCACAGGTTGACTACGCGCTACATGAAAAAAAACCTTCTTTTTGTTTGTTTTAAACCTGCTCCCTGTTAATTTCATTTGGTGATCCCTACTTCTTATGTTATGGGAACAAGTCAATAACTTTTCCTTATTTACTTTCTCCATACCTGTCATGATTTTTTAGACCTCTGTCCTATCCCCCCTTAGTCTCCTTTTTTCTAAGCTGAAGAGTCCCAGCCTTTTTAATCTTTCTTGATATGGCGCTTGTTCCAAACTCCTAACCATTTTGTTGCCCTTTTTTCTGAACCTTTTCCAATGCCAGCATATCTTTGTTGAGATGAGGCAACTACATCTGTACGCAGTGTTCAAGATGTGGGTATACCAGGGTTTTATACAGAGGCAATAAGATATTCCTTGTCTTATTCTCTATCCCTCTTTTAATGATTCCCAACATTTTTGCCTGCTGCTGTACACTGAGTGGATGTTTTCTGAGAACTGTGCACAATGACTCCAAGATCTCTCTCTTGAGTGGTTAGAGCTAAATTAGTCCCTATCATTTTGTATGCCTGGCTGGGATTATTTTTTTCCAATGTGCATTACTTTACATTTATCAACATTACCAGGGCTCGCCAGCCGCGCGGTTCTGCATGCTGCACATGCGCAGACCACACTGCGCAGGCGCTGACCGTGCTGTGCGGCTGTGCCGGCTTGTAATCTACTCACCCTGGGTGAGTAGATTACATTAATTGTTGAGCCCTGAACATTACATTTCATTTGCCATTTTGTTGCCCAGTCGCCTAGTTTTGTGAGATCCTTTTGGAGCTCTTCACAGTCTAGTTTGGCCTTAGCTATCTTGAGCAGTTTAATGTCATCTGCAAATTTGGCACCCAACTCTTCTGGGTACAGCTTTCCGAGTCCCCGTTCCATGCCTCAGCCACAGGGTTGTCTTCTCCTTCCACCCTCTGGGGGTTTTGTTTGCACACCTGAGATACGTAGCTCATGAGCGAGGCAGGACCTAACCAAGAATTCCTTGAAACTTCAAAATACAATTCCATATTCTTTTGGAATTGATAAGCATATGCTGCCTTAAGGACAAATTGTGATGTGATTTAATGTGGGTGCTCACACTCTCCGGGGGCCACACACAGTGTTGGAAATCTCCCAAGAACATAGCGCTGAGAGAGGCTGAAACTTTGGTATAGATAACAGTGCCTCAGGAAGATGCCTTGTTGTCATTGCTTTGTCCAGAAGTCACTGCATCAGAGCGGTGTTGTAACTGCGGTTTGGGGAGGCTACCATAGGATAGTAGCAGTTAAGTCTCTGAGTGGGATGCGCTTAACTGTGCTCCTCCCCTATTTCCTTCCACAATGCACTGGGCCCCCCTCAGGCCCCACTCACTGTGCTGACCATAGCAGGGGTGGAGATGGGCGGTCCAGTTTCCAGGTTTGTCTACAGCTTCCCTCTCTAAATAAGGTACATTTGAATATAATAGAACCTCAGGGGTATCGACACCTCAGGAATGGAGACTGTCCATCACACAGAGATGTTCGTAACTGAACAAAATGTTATGGTTGGTCTTTCATAAGTTTACAACTGACAAAGGACTTTATATGGCTTGGAAACGTCAAGATGTGGAAATAGGTGCTGACAGAACTTTTTGCATCAGAAAGGAAAACGCTGCTTTTAACCACGGTAATTTAAACGAAACAAGCCCCGAAACAGTTTCCTTCCCTTGTCAAATCTTTTGGGTTTTAGATGTTTAGGTTGAACGTTGCACAGTTCAGTAGTTGCTTTTGTGGGGTTTTTTTGGTTTGTTTTTTGGGTTTCTGCTGCTTGGTGCTGTATTTTTGGTTCCACACAAACAGTGTGGCTGACCGGTCAGCTTGTTACGCCGGTGTTCCTAACTCTGAAGCTATTCAATTATACATCCAGCAAGGGTGATAATAACTGCTGTGATTTGTTCCCACCTGTCAAAATAGTCACGCACTGCCACCGATGGAAATTGGAGAAGAATTCTGAGTTAAATCAGGACATCGGATGCCCCGGGCATATGCAGAGTTTAGAACTGGGCTTCTAGTTCCACTCATTGCAACAAATGGAGCCTGGATGGAAAATTCTGCCTGGGATGGGAGTTCAGATTGCAAATACATTCCAAGTTTTAGGGCATTTGGATGAAAGTTTGGCTCAGACTCCGTAATATAGCTGGGATAAATATGTAAAGAATCTACAAGGGGGAGAGCTGTGCTGGGCGGCGGCCGGGGGGGGGTGTTCAAAGAGGCTTCTATTTTGTGTGTGTGTGTGTGTGTGTGTGTGTGTAGAAATGTGTGTACACAAATCATTCGTGCATAGGAAACAGACACCCTTTGCAAACTCTGCCTGCAAAGGTTTGGATAAGGACAATGTATCAGGACTTTGAACTGGGCTGTCGTTAATAATGTGCAGTTTTGGATGTCTCACGATGAGCCAACTCCATGCTTCAGGGAGCAGTCTAATTCCCCAGCTGGTCAGAGTCAGGAATGAATCCCTCCTCCTTTCTCTGTCTCTTTCCATGTTGAAGCTGAAACCCAGCCCAGCTGATCTGATGTCTTCTGTGTTTTAGTGGCTGCTGCTGGAATTAGCAACTCACGCTTGGGGACTCTTCGTGGCTTTTTAAGTTTTTTTCAGGGCATTATGATGAATCCTTTGCTCTTAAGAGTGCCGACTTTGCATTTTTCCCCAACATAAAAACAGCTCCAGCTCTTCACCTGTGTACAAGCCGATGATTGCTGTCTATCACCATGGCATCTAGGCACATAATACTTACCAGTGTCTTTTATAGCTCTTGACAGTCTGAACACAAGCGGGTCAAAGTGCATCTCACCCAGAGGTTTGCTGTTTGTTTGGGGTTCCCTCACCCTCCTCCGCTATTTATTCAGGGTGAAATTTTTTGTTTAAATGGTTTGGATTTTTTTTTAAGTGATTCGTTTCCATTCACAAGCAGGGGTGTTCCAAAGCCGAGCCGTACCCGGTAAATAGCCTCAACGCCATGATCTCAGAGGGGAGGCGAGAGCCGAGGGAGCAGCCAACAATCCCCAGATGCCTACGGGCTTTGGGCAAGTTTGATTAGAACCCAAATGTTGACAGCTCAGGACCCAGCTTCCTTTGTTACTCGGAAGCCGATTTCTAGGGAGAGAACGAGAGGAGCTGAGGGATCAAATATCTAGCTTGGGCCGCGCCCTTGCGTCGAATCCAGAATGGTGCATGGAAGAACCAAGAGATGGAGCTGGGGAAAAGGAGGAAACGTCTTTGGAGACACTGAATGTTCAACAGTGCAGTAATATTGCGCACACACATTGCACTAACCAATTTGTTAGAAAAGAACCGGTGACCACGGGAGTGGGGAATAAACAGGGTCCTTTATTGTAGATACTTGTTCCATCTAGGACCACCCCCCCAAACCTTGGGATCTGAGGGTGTGTCTAGACTACAGGGTTTTTTCGAAAAAAAATGGCCTTTTTTCGAAAAAACTTCCCCTGCCTCTAGACTGCTGCCGCGTTCTTTCGAAAGTAAATTAAAAGAATGTGGCAGTTTTTTGACAGCAGATAACCTCATTTTACAAGGGAGAACACCTTTTTTTGAAAGGGCTCTTTTGAAAAAAGGCGCTATTGAATGCAAACTGTGCTTTTTTGAAAGAGAGCATCCAGACTGCCTGGGTGCTGTCTTTTGAAAAAGTGGCTCGCTTTTTCGACAGTACTGGTTGTAGTCTAGATGCTCTTTTTCGAAAGAGGCTTGCAGTCTAGACGTAGCCTGAGTGAGCAAAAAATTAACCACGGGTCCCCGTTTTTATCTTAGTTAGTAGGTAAATACATGTGTCAATCACATCACCCTTTAAAAGCAGGAACCTCCTGCTTTCCTGGATGTGGCCCCCAAGGGTCAGGGCCTCCCCCCCCAGCATTGGGGAGCAAGCACTGGCACTCCAGCCCCACTGCTGCCCCACCGTGGGGCTAGGAGCACACAAAATCTACTAGTCTGCCCCCCCCTCCATGCTCCGGTGTGCGAGGGGAATATGGGGAGTGTTTTTCTCCTCAGCTGGGGGCTACGTCAGTGAGGGGTTGTTGTTTGTTTATTTGTTTTTTGCTTCTCATGTGTGTGCAGCCCCTGACTGATTTTTCTGTGGGTCAGCAGCCCCCTGACCCAAAAAAGGTTCCCCGCCCCTGCTTTTAGCCCCATAGTTCCTCCTGTGGGGCTTATATGTCTGGTCTGGGAGTCACATGACCAATTTGTGGCTTATTGATTGGCTGGGGCCTGGCAACAGAGTGACGCGCCAGCCTGGGCATGAGTGGCCAAGCAAATACCAGGCAATAGCATAGTCAGTTACTCCAGCCACAGAATCTGAGAGCCCACGGACCATGATGGATCCAGAGAATTAGCCCCTCTGCCTGCAGCCCCATGACTGGGACAGCCGTAAATAGCACATGCTATTTCTTCACCCTCCATCCCAGGCGCTTGCCTTGGCTTGAGAGAGCGTGCTTGATTGTTCCTGTCTGATCTTTCCTTGCTGGGCAGACGCTTCCTGGTTCATACGCAGATTTAGGAGAAAGGGACGAGAGATTCCCAGAGTACTAATAACGTCTGCCCCTGGCGGCTCACACTGCCCCCTGCTGCCCCGCCACCCGTCTTGCCTCATTGAGGAGAAGCCACCCACCCTGCAGGAACTGGCTGCAATATTTATTTTTCGATCAGTGACCTTTTCCAAACCCTCCGCAAGGGCTGCCTTTCTTTTTCCAAAACGCAAGAGCCGCGCGGAGGACATGTCAAAATCTGAAGCACTTGGGTTGGGCGGGTTTTTTTTTAAGCCTTTTCAAATGTTATTTCATGTATTTATGTCTCACTCCCAAACCAAGAGCCAGACGGAGGGAATTGTCGTTTGGAAGACCATGAGAAACAGATGCGAATGTGCGTGAGCCGGGCCAGGCCTTCGCCAAACTCCCCTCGGCTGGAAGAGCAGCTTTGGAAAGACATTTCACGCTGGCAGCCTGCAGAACTGTTACAAAGAGCCTCTTGCAGGAAGACAATCCATGCAACTGTCTAAACAAACAAACCAGCATTAGGCCGAATGTAAGAAAAATCCCTTGAAGGGGAATTGCAAAACTAGAATTGGGATGAGAAACTAGGGCGCGGCCCTTTTTTGCTTTCTCGTTACTCTGTTTAATCATTTTAGTTAGAGGGGCTTGGAGCTAAAGTTTTCAATCTCAGCACCTCCTCTTGCACGATGCTGGGGTTACACCAAGGATTGGGATACAGACTTTCTGGGACATGTCTTAGTATCTTGTTGGGGGGTCTTTGGAGAACAGGCTGCAGCAAGCAGTGGATTTCTCTGTGTCTCCTGCTAAAAAGAATGGCCACACGGGGTCAGATGAATGGTCCATTGAGCTTCGTATCCTGTCTTCTGATAGCGGCTAGTGTCAGGGGGAATGACCAGAAATGGGCAATCACAGAGGGTATGTCTAGACTACACGCCTCTGCCGACAGAGGCATGTAAAATAGGCTACCCGACATAGTCAATGAAGGGGGAATTTAAATATGCCCGGCTTCATTAAAATAAAAATGGCCACCGCGCTGTGCCGGCTCAGCTGATTGTCGGCACAGCGCGTGAGTCAAGACGCGGATCAGTTGACAAGGGAAGTCTTTGTCAACCTCTCCTGTAAACCTCGTTTCATGAGGCATAAGGGAGTGGTTGACAAAGGCTTCCCTTGTCGACCGATCCGCATCTTGACTCGCGCTCTGTACTGACAATCAGCTGAGCCGGCACAGCGTGGCGGCCATTTTTATTTTAATGAAGCCAGGGATATTTAAATCCCCGCTTCATTGACTATGTCGGGTAGCCTATTTTGCATGCCTCTGTCAGCAGAGGCATGTAGTCTAGACGTACACTGAGTGATCCGTTCCCTCTCATCCACTCTCAGCATCTGGCAATCAGAAGTTAGGGACACCCAAACCATGGGGCTGTGTCTCTGTCAATCTTGACTAAGAACCATCACAACATCCCCTGGCAAGGAGTTCCACAGGTTGACTGTGCAGTATTTCCTAGTGTTTGTTTTACACTTGCTGCCTGTTAATTTCATTGGTTGTCCTCTGGTTTTCGTATTATCTCAAGGGGTATCAAGTGGGCCATTTGAACGGATGGACATTTGCCTTCTAGAAACTGGACAGTGACTTCTAATGAATTTCCTCTTGGCTACCAACCATTTTCAGTCACTCATCCTTATGGTATATTTGAGTCAACAATTTATCAATGAAAGATTCCTTAGCAGAATCCGTATGTCCTGAGTTACCCATCACCTGGCCATCCATCTCTGAGAGAAGCTTATAAATGGGATATGCTAGATGAAGTCCTTTTCTGTTAACACTGTTACCAAACTGAAGGGAGAAACTTGAGATGATTCCCCTGCTTCTCACAGGTTGCCCCGTCCTCAGTGCTTATACACAACCTGGATGCACAGAATTAAGCCCAGACTAAGACAGAACATTATTGTGGGAACACCTTGATATAATGTTGACAGTACCTCACTGGTATCTTGTGACACAAATCATAGAAATTCAGAGAATTCTAGAACTGGAAGGGTCCTCAAGAGGACCTCATGGCAAGGACAACCACCATCTAGATCATCCCTGATAGATGCCCGTCTAACCTGCTCTTCAATATCTCCAGTGTTGGAGATTCGACTAGGTCCCTGGGCAATTTATTCCAGTGCTTAACCACCCTGACAGTTAGGAAGTTTTTCCTAATGTCCAACCTAAACTTCCCTTGCTGCAGTTTAAGCCCATTGTTGATTGTCCTGTCCTCAGAGGCCAAGATGAACAATTTTTCTCACTCCTCCTTGTGACACCCTTTTAGATATTTGAAAATGGCTATCATGTCCACTCTCAGTCTTCTCCTTTCCAAACTAAACAAGCCCAATTCTTTCAGCCTTCCCTCACAGCTCATGTTCTCTAGACCTTACATCATTTTTGTTGCTCTTCTCTGGACCTTCTCCAATTTCTCTGTGTCTTTCCTGAAATGTGGTGCCCAGAACTGGACACAATACTCCAACAGAGATCCAATAGAGACTTCTGCTCTGCCAACAAAGCTCCACACACACACGTATGTAAATAGGATTTGGTGTGGTCCAATTTCTGAGATTCTTACTCAGTTTGTCATCCTTAGAAGATGCTCCTATTGAAATCTGTGTGCGTTGGGCCCCACTTAGGATTGTGTTCATGAGGACTTTAGGATCTGGCCGGGTGGGAAGTGATGGTGCTTGACATCTTGCAAGATCAGGCCTTGCTAAATGAAGCAGAGGGGGATGATATTTAGAGTTTAAAGGTGGTGGTGTGAATCAGCATAGTTCTTCAGCTGAGAAAAGAAATATGGGTTAGCCTGTGGCACGTAATGCCACAAGATATCATTGAGGTCAAGAATGTATCAGGACTGAAAAGGGGGATGGTCATTTTTATGGGTAGGTCCCACAGCCAGAGTTACAACTGCAGAAATTAGGACAAAGAGACCTGAAAGGGTTGAAAACCTTCCTTCCAACCTCTAGCTTGTGGGAGTTCGGTAGAAATTTTCCTTGCAGGCAGGTTATGCCCTGATTGCCAAGTTCTTGCACCTTTCTCTGACGCCCGTACCAATTACTCCTGGTGACAGGATTCCCGGCCAGGTGTACCAGACCTTCCAATCCAGTTTGACAATGCCGGGATTCTCCTGACTTCCATGGACAATTTCAATTTACATATGACTCTGTCCACATATGTAGATTTCCAATATCAAAAGTGACCCCGGCAGCCCAGCTATTATGTTAATGGCTGGGCAGGAGGGCCTTTAAGAGCATTTTACACCCACCTTCCATAAGTGTTGATGGCCTTACAAAGTGTAGGGATTAGGCCCTCTCTGTGCCCCATTTTCCTGGACTGTAAAATGGAGCTACTGGCCCAGACCCACTAGAAGTTCCTGGGCTGTGGTCTCAGGCCAAGTATTATTATTTATGCACTGATGATTACCTGCCATTGTGATGATGAAGGCCCAGGTATGGAACATGCTACCCAATGGAGCGCACAGTCACAGGGAGATATGGAAGATAGGTCAATCCCAGCGCAGTATAGTGAGGATTTTGTTCTTACAGAAATGTAATGGACCGATCCTTGGGTGCAGCTGAGGGGTTCAGTGAAACTCAGGAGGCTACCGTGCTGTCCCTCAGTCCTGACCTTGGCCGGCTTTTCCCAGCATGAAGACTGTTCTCAACTTCCCTGGCTTGCAATGGCCAACAGAGACCACTTGGGGGTGCTTGGAATCAAGTCCTGCCCCTTCTTGCTGGTCATGCTCCCTACTCTGGCTGAATGGAGGAATCCCTAATGATGGAGGCTTATTGGCTATCAAGTCACTGGCCTGGTGCAACGCGGCCCAGGCACGGTTCAGAATCAGGGCCAACGTATGGGTGGTTGTGATTTTACTGGCACTGCTGGGCCTGCATGGCCTTTGCAGCAGCGGGATGGGACAGGAGAGTGACTGAGCTCCCAGCGTGAGTGGAATGACGGTAGATGGTGAAATCAGTAGCATCCAGATTATAGCTAGAGGAGGGCCTGAACCATGAAGTCAGGATCTAGCTCCAAAGAGCAGGAGGTGATAGGGTTTGTTTGATCCCACCTCGGACTCAGTCGAAAGACACAATACACCCAAGGGAGAAAGCCCTTTTATTCACACACAAATCACTGTCGTAGCAGCAAAGGGGGCCCCATGACACACCTGCCAAGTACATATTTTAAACAATAATGTTCTCTTTTATTTCCAGTGGGAAAGCCCCTCCCATTTTAATATGTTATCTAGCACTATTATTCTCTTCTCCTTGCAATGTTCCATCTCCTCGCAGCCTCCCCTGCATGGTAACAGTGGCAGCTTCTGTGTGATAAACACAATGACCGAACTCTAGGATCATTTGCTCCAATAGCGAGGACGTGAGCTAGCATAGTAAGGACAAATGCCCTGTAAAGATAAAGGATGCACAATTGTGATCAGAAGTGGGCCCAGATCCGGACACCTTTTGGAAAAGGTCACCTCTTCATTTTTGGCACAGATGAGAATGTTGTGGCTCCAGGCCTGTTATCGTAAGAAACCGGAGCAGAAACTGAATATGGAATTCTCAGGACATTGGGGAAGTTCAGAATTGGACCCAGATCCTGATCCGATTCCACGGTTTGGGTCATTTTCTAGTAGTAACTCCGTGTTCTTCTAGGATGAATTGGTAGTGATTGATAAAGTTGATTCTGTGCTTTGTTACACTGCAATTAGTCCTTTTAAGGAGCTATCATTTCCTTTAGAAGACTGGGTGGAAAAGAATGATTGAATAATACTGTGGATTCTGGTTTCAACTATGGTCACCTATGTTGCTCACAGGACTATATAGCTGAAAGTTTTCCTTTCTAGAAGGCTTTGATCAGTGGATCTTTCACGTGAAAGTATCTGTAGTGTTTTTATACACCAAGATCCAACTGTATATATTGTACAAACAAGAAAGAACCTGTGTGCGAGCAAGATTTTACTCCTGAAAGAAATGCTACACCATTCATTTGATTGTGAAATGTCCTTTATCTGGAAAGCTGTTGCAGTTTGCTTCCTGCTTTCATCTTTTTATTTGGAGGCAGTACTTGGACAGGTTCCTAGACCTGGTACTGTTGTGTAGACTAAGATTTCTAGACGGGGATTATCTATGTGCTGTTTGTGACCACCGCTGTTCCAGGACTGAATTATATAGTGTATATATCCAGAGTCCATGGAATTCATTTCCCCTCTACTGGGAGGATAATCTGCAAGACCCCAGAATTTTGCTCCTGCCGGGCAGAAAGACTATCTTCTACAGGTAAATAATGTCTCTGTTTATTGGCGTATCACCTAGAACCAATAACCAATGTGACTGACGTGGTTTAACATTCAAATGTCCACAGCGGATTGCTTTGTCTTTGCAAGAAGGAGATTTTTCCTCCTGAGCCAGTCCCTGATTTGGGATGCTCATTGTTTTATGGGTTCCCCTGGAGCAACCATTCAGACAGAACCATGAAAAAAAATGGGTGAGAGGGTGGAGGTCATTGTAGACAATCCACAGAGAACAATCCTTCTGGGGTCATGATGTTTTCGCGCATTTGACTTTCCCCCGGAGCAAAGTCCTCACCCTACTGGATCCTCTTTGGTGCGAAGCTGGCGAAAGGTTCTGAGTTAGAGAAAGAATTCTCCTGCCAGGCCTGGAAACTGCAGCAGAACCATTCCAAGGTTTCTTCTGCAGCTTCAATTTCTGCTGCACCCCGAATCTCAGGTCAGACTGGTGGATCTGTCCTGTGCTGGGTCCATTTTGGCTGTTCCCCCTCCCAGGAGACAGCTGCAGCACTTACTTCAAAGCCTCTGGCTTCTCCATGGTGACTTCTTTCTACATGGGTGTTTCCACATCCTGAGGTGCATTGGATAGGATTTTGCCCCATTGCAATAGCACTGAGTTCAGATTTGTCATGGCCATGGATGCTGGTGGGAGCTGTAGGCTCATTTCCAAGGCTGATTTTGGCCTGGCACTGACAGATGGTTGCTTGCACAGTGCATAATAAATATATTGTACACTTCAACTCTGGGGCATTCGTTTATGCTCTCACCAAGGAAAAGTTTAGAAAAAAATCCAGTCCAGATTTTGACCTTTTACATAGTTCGACTGTAAATAAACAGCGACTCATGGAGACTCCAAAGACGAAGACCTGGCAAGGCATCTTTGCACATTACGAAGACGTTCATTTTTCCAGCTGACGAGCAGGGCTTTCAAGTGGTGTGGACTGTGTGACAGCACTAATTGGCAAGCGATAATTGGCAAATTTAGGAGCTAATCCTTCAATGGGGGGAGTCAAAAAGCCATTCCACAATAATCCCCTTGGAACAAAGACAGGATACTTAATATCTTTGCCGAGGCCAGAGTTAGAGCAGAGGGCATGGAGTTTAGTGAACAGGGTCTCCAGGGACTGCATTTGTAAACCATAAGCAGATTAAGAAAACATACTCTCACAAAATAGCCTCATCGAGGGGACTTCCCCCCCTCTTTAGTCAAATCCCATCTGCTTTCATGTTGTAAAACCTCCAAGACTCATAGCATCTTCCTGTAATGCAAGGGTTGGTTTTCTCTTCTTTTCATAGAGAGGGAAAAAATACATAGATGATGCAGAGCAAATCCACGGTGGGGCTTTCATAAAGGCCTTTGATGTGTCACATTACCCCTAAAATGGTTGGTTTCCCCCCCCACCCCCCAGTGCCATTTGATAGTTTCTCCCAGAGTACACACATTTCTGGAAACTCTGCGCCTATTGGCTAAGAAGGAAGACCTCTGAGTGCTGGAGCAGAATCCCGTCTGAACGAGTCAACAAGAACAAAGGACTGACAGTGGGGCATCTTGGTTAGAATCACCCCCGAGACTCAGTTGAACATCTTAAGGAGCTCTATTGTACATGCCGGAAGTACACACCATTTCTCCAGTCCTGGGTGACAACTTTCCCCCTCAGCAACGGATATGCCACTGAGTTTTGTGCCCAAGGATTTCAACGTGTAAGTAACTGATCTTCATGAATTACTATTCATGACGAAGGAAGTGCAAGGACAGGGAAGAGCACCAGGGCGGTGCACCTTCATTTTCCAGTGTGTGCAAGTGAGGCACTGGGTTCTTTCCTGAGAGATCAGCGGAAGACTCCAGGTCTGGGGAAAAATGAAGAGGGTGCAGAGAAAAGCCACAAGAATAATTCTTGGGATAGCAAGATTGACTCACAGAGGGAGCCTGAAGGAACTCGAACTCTTCATCTTCCCCCCAAAAGATTAAGAGGTGACTTAGTGTCCGAGTGACTGCAAGGGGAGAAAATTCTGGGACCTAACGGATTCTTTAATCTAGCAGAGAAAAAGACCTAACAAAAACTAATGGCTGGTTGTTAAAGCCAGGCACATTCAAATTAGAACTAAGGCCTGGAGTTTTAACGGTGCACGTGATTAATCACTGGACCAAACTGTCAAGGGAAGTGGAAGGTTTTCCCTCACTTGACATCTTCAGACCCAGACTGGATGCCTTTCTGGAGGATATGCTGTAGCCAAACCCACATTTCTGCATTAATGTGTGAAACTCCCTGGCCTGTGCCACACGGGAGATCAGAGTAGGTGATCTAATGGTCCCTTCTGAACTTAAGATCGATGGAAATGGCTCAGGTCCTAGATTCCGGCTCTGGGCTCGTGGCAGGTAGCCAAGGCAGCATTTGGGGATTGCTGCAAACCGTTCTACCTTTCACCTTGAATGTTCTGCTTCCTGAGATGCCAGAGAACCCCCCGGAGACCTCAGAGCTCCAAAACGAGCAGTTGCATAACCTTTTGGGTTACGCAGTAGTAGTTTCTTCATGGCCTCCAGCTGGAGGACAAAGCTCTCTATCATTGCTGATTGGAGGAGCTACACAGCAGATGATGATTAGCTATCCAGGCTGCTTCCTGAACGTGGTTTATGTGAGGCTCTTTTTCTTGAATTCTTTTCCTCTTGGAAAGTGAATGCAGTATTTGGGAAGGCTCAGCCACTGGGAGGGGAAGACTGTTTGCAGGTCTGCGTCGTGTTTGCTTTTAGTAACATTGCTGGAACTTGAAAGCCCAACTAGCAGTTTAGAGAAAGGATGTACTTATCACACGTGTGTTCACCTTGCCTTGTTGATGAAGGCAGGAGAGCTCTGAGAGGCAACAAACCCAGAGAACCCCAGGTCAGACACTTCATCTCTATTTATCAGAGAGATCTTGGCATTGGAAAAGGTTCAGAAAAGGGCAACAAAAATGATGAGGGGTTTGGAACAGCTGCCATATGAAGAGAGATTCAAAAGACTGGGGCTTTTCAGCTTAGAAAAGGGGAGATGAAGGGGGGATAGGATAGAGGTCTATAAAATCATGACACATGGAGAAAGTGAATAAGGAAAAGTTATTTACTTGTTCTCATGACATAAGAACTAGGGGGTCACCAAATGAAATTAATAGGCAACAGGTTTAAAACAAACAAAAGGAAGTTTTTCTTCATGCAGCGCACAGTCAACCTGTGGAACTCCTTGCCAGAGGATGTTGTGAAAGCCAGGACTTTAACAGGGTTCAAAAAAGAGCTAGATACATTCATGGAGGTTAGATGCATTAATTAGCCAGGATGGGTAGGAATGGGGTCCCTAGCCTCTTTTTGTCAGAGGCTGGAAATGGGTGACAGGGGAGGGATCACCTGATGATTCCTTGTTCTGTTCCCTCCCTCTGGGGCACCTGGCATTGGCCACTGTGGGCAGACAGGGCATTGGGCTAGATGGAGTTTGGTCTGACCCAGTCTGGCTGTTCTTATGTTATACAGTGACAACTCAGCTGGGAAAAGAATCATTTCCTAGGCTTTTCCTCTCCATCCTAAAGAAGCAAAAGGGCACAGTTCTTGTGTTTTAAACATTTCAGCTGCCCTTAAGATCTGCCCGTACAGATGGTGTTTTGTTTAATGTGAACACCCCTTGCTAAGGACTACACTCAGATCAGCAGCTCACTTCACAGTGACCAGTGAAGATACATCAGGGCCTCGCTACTTGTAAGGAACCCTGACTGCTGACGTAAAGAAACCAGACAATTTTGGCACCTGGGGCATTCATATCCAAGTGCACAAGGCCCCCACCATTTGCACTAAGAGCGACGTCTTATCTGTGGGCACAACATTTCAGTGGATAGCAGCAGACATCTTCCATCCATGGACTAAGCCAAACCAAGGATTCCTGAACGATGCTTTGGTAACCGTGTAGAAAATGCACGATGTTGTAGCTGCTTCAAGAAAGTATGGAATGAAATCAGTGCGTTCCAAATAATATCAAGTGTAGTGTGGGGAGGATGCAAAGGAAAGGCAGCCTGATGAATCCAGAAAACTCACCATCTTTTATCGCTGGAGAAAAAGCTAAAAAATGGTACGACACTGCAGCTCATGTAGCATGGAAGTTTGTTTTTTCTCTGCAAATACTATTGCAAGACATCACGGGACCTGGAAAGCCTGTTTGCACCTGGGGAACACCTGAATGTGCAGGTAGAATATCCTACAGAGTTGCCAGTATGTGGTTTCCCTCTAGGAGCACTGTTTCCCAAGTTGCACAGTATGGCTGAGATGTTCATAGAATCATAGAGCTGGAAGAAACCTCAGGAGTCATCAAGTCCGGCCCCCTGCCTTCCCAACTCAATCATCCCAGCCAGGGCTTTGTCAAGCTGAGACTTAAACACCTCGAGGGATGGAGATTCCACCCCCTCCCTAGGGAACCCATCCCAGCGCTTCCCCACCCTCCTAGTGAAATAGTTTTTTCTAATATCCAACCTATGCCTCCCCCACTGTAACTTGAGCTCATTACTCCTTGTTCTTTCATCTGCCACCACTGAGACCAGCCTCTCTCCATCCTCTTTGGAACCTCCCTTCAGGAAGTTGAAGACTGCTATTAAATCCCCCCTTGTTCTTCTCTTCTGCAGACTAAATAAACCCAAATCCCTCAGCCTCTCCTCATAGGTCATGTGCTCCAGCCCCGTCATCATTTTAGTTGCCCTCCGCTGGACCCTCTCTGATATGTCCACATCCTTTCTGTCATGGGAGGCCCAGAGCTGGACACAACACTCCAGATGTGGCCTCGCCAGAGCCAAATAAAGGGGAATAATGACATCTCTAGATCTGCTGGCCATTTTCCTCCTAATGCACCCTAATATACCATTCCATGGTCTGACTGCCAGACCTCAGAATACACTGCCTTCTCCCGTCCAAGGAGAAATGCAACACCAGCCATTGACTTGGCCCACTGAGATTTGTATCCTTTCCCCCTGAAGCCATAAACTGGCTGATATTGGAATCTGGGCCCAAACTCACTCAAAGCATGGCCCTACCTTGCCATAAGAGGTACTGGCTTGCAGTGCAAAGTTTCTGACCGCTCCAGAGATAAGTGAGTGGCGTCCGATGGTTGACGTCTTTGGTTTGGCTTAGAACGTCCATCTAATTTCAACCAACCCTTTCCCCCCACCCCAACTCAACAAGCTACATTTCTCTTACCACTCCCCTTCTGCCCTATTCACCTACCTGCATTCACATCTGAAATATAAATCATGTGGATGTATCCCACAGGAGTCACGGAAGGGAGGGTCTTCTCCAGCTAGATCCAGGCGTTAGCACCCGTGGGCTCTTCAGCTCACATGTCTAGACAGCTCGTGCGATATCATCCTCTTTGCCCCAGGTGCTAACCCACAGGCACAGATTATGAATGCATAAAACACAGAGGGAGGATTGTGCAACCTTCGAGTCGTTCCCTTTTTATTATTATTTTCCTTTGCAAGAATCCATTTATTTTAACCCTGTGAAGAAGCCACTCCGCTTTTTGAAATCCTTTTACACTTCTACCCTTTGGGCTCATCACTGTGCGTCTGCAAAATCAGATCAGCTGGGTGTACAAAGTGCTTATGGTTTCTGGATGCACTTGGATCCAGAGATACCTGCTCCTTTCCTCTTAGAGAGTAACAGCTCTCGGTCTAGGTCCTCAGCCCTGTTCCTGGTGGCTTGGCAGCACCAAGCAAAAACCAGCTGACATGTTGCCCCTACAGAAGTAGCTGTAATCCCCCACCACCGGAGGATTCTAGGGGGCGTAAAGCAGATGTAGGTGACACAGAATCATAGAACTGGAAGGGACCTTGAGAGGTCATCAAGTCCAGTCCCCTGCCTTCACGGCAGGACCAAGCACCATCTACACCATCCCTGACAGGTGTGTGTCCAACCTGCTCTTAAATATCTCCAGTGATGGACACTCCACAACCTCCCTAGGCAATTTATTCCAGTGTTTAACCACCCTGACAGGAAGTTTTTCTTAATGTCCAACCTCAGCCTCCCTTGATGCAATTTAGGCCCATTGCTCCTCAGAGGCCAAGGAGAACAATTTTCCTCCCTCCTCCTTTTAACAACCTTTTAGGTACTTGAAAACTGCTCTCATGTCCCCTGAGTCTTCTCTTTTCCACACTAAAAAAACCCTGTTCTTTCAGTCTTCCCTCCTAGCTTATGTCTTCTAGACCTTTAATCATTTTTTTGTGCTTCTCTGGCCCTTCTCCAATTTTTCCACATCTTTCCTGAAATGGGGTGCCCAGGACTGGACACAATACTCCAACCGAGGCCTGATCAGCTTCATGGAGGGGCACGGTGGGTTTAGGAGGCTGTGGAACACTATGTTGCGGTGATTCCTCACTAGCAAAATGGCCCCCAGAGACCTATTACAAGCCAGAGTAATTTAAAGGAGGGGCTGTTCTGACTTGTGCTGGGACAGATGGGCAAGCCATTCTGAGGATAAAGAGAGACAAAAAGCTGGTTTGTGGCTACCTTTGTCCACCCCCTTTCAGCTGTGCTGAGCACGAGGTCAATGCACAGAGTATTACACACCTTCCATCAAAAGAGTCATTGTGGGTGATTTTCATTTCTAAGAGGCGGGTGCAAATGGCAGATGTTTGGAGCTGTGGAGACCAGAACAGGTATTTTTACCGTGGCCAAATAACATTTCTTTTGCTCTGACCTTGACTCAAAGCAGTGACCCAAGCCTAGGTCACTGCCAGACTGCAATGTTGCAGCTTACTCTGATGTTACAACCTCCTTATCAGACTATCTACACTCCATCACTGTTCTGCATTCAACACTGGATGCTCATTGAATTGTGACCTTCCGAGATCCTTGTCCTCTATTTCATGGCTGGCACTAAGTGATATCAATGGTGGTCCTTCCCCATTCTTCCTCGCCATGTTGGCCAAACTCAGAGAAGACAGTCAACCTGTGGAACTCCTTGCCAGAGGATATTATGAAGACCAGGACTTCAACAGGGTTCAAAAAAGAACTAGATTAATTCACAAAGGTTAGGTCCATCAATACTTATTAGCCAGGATGGGTAGGAAGGGCTGGCAATGGGTGATAGGAGAGGGAATACTTGAGGATTCCCTGTTCTGTTCACTCCCTCTGGGGCACCTGGCATTGGCTACTTTGGAAGACAGGATACTGGGCTAAATGAACTTTTGGTCCGTTCTTATGACATTTTGGCTGACGAAACCCAGGTTTTGACTTATGAGGAGCAGGGCGTTCCCAGTGAAGGGCTTTTTATCCTGAAACAATCTTCCTTGTGGTGTCCATCTGGAGTTGATACTCATCACCTGCAGATGTAGAAACCCAGCCGTCTACAATACAGTTTTTCCAAGTAGCCCGGTTGTTGTAAAGCACCAGGACACAGAAGGAATCTGGTAGTTTATCGTTTCCGCCCCACGGCCCTGTAAGAAATCAGCTTCACCGAAAGGAGCCGTGTTTTGACTTCTGGAGTGATTGCTGTTTCCTCAACCTGGTCTGGGGCTTAGATGCTGAAGTGCTTGTGAATCAATTAATTAAAACATAGCCATGGGCCCTGATAGTGCAAGAACCACCCACATCACTGCATCTTAGCTCTCAGCTGGAGGAACCACCTCATGAGGGAGAAGAGGCGTGTTTAGATTCCATTTCTTGTTCTCTGCACTGAAGCCATCAAAAGATGGGCCAGTGATTGGCAAACTAGCAAATACAGGAGAATGGCATACATGTATCTCAGAACCATTCGCAATTGTCCTGGAGACCTCATGGAGGCTAGATGAGGTCCCAGAGGACTAGAGAAGGATAAACATAGTAGCTGTCTTTTAAAGAGGACCCAGAGAATTATAGACCAATCAGCCTAACGTCAATACCTAGAAAGACTTTCAGAAAAAATAATTAATTTTTATTCAGTTGGAGGATAATAGGGTATAAAGGAACAGACAGCATGGAATATCAAAAACAAATCATGCCAAGCCAACTTAATTTCCTTCTTCGACAGGGTAACTCACCTACTCATAGCATCATAGAACACCAGAACTGGAAGGGACCTTGAGAGGTCATCAAATCCAGTCCCCTGCCCTCATGGTAGGACCAAGCACCATCTAGATCATCCCTGATAGATGTCTGTCTAACCTGCTCTTAAGTATCTTCAGTGATGGATGGGGAGCAGCAGTAGACATGATATATGTAACTAGTGGTGTCCCCCAAGGGTCAGTCCTTGGACCAATCCTGTTCAACTTATTCATAAATGATCTGGAGAAAGGGGTAAGCAGTGAGGTGGTAAAGTTTGCGGATGATACCAAACTGTTTCGGATAGTCAAGACAGAAGCAGACTGTGAGGGACTCCAAGAAGATCTCACCAAACTGAGTGATTGGGCAACAAAATGGCAAATGAAATTTAATGTGGATAATTGTAAAGTAATGCACATCGGGAAAAATAACCCCAACTATACGTACAGTATGATGGGGGCTAATCTGGCTACGACAAATCAGGAAAGAGATCTTGGAGTTATCATGGACAGTTCTCTGAAAACTTCCACACAGTGTGCAGCGACGGTCAAAAAGGCAAATAGGATGCTAGGAATTATTAAGAAAGGGATAGAAAATAAGACCCAGAATATCTTACTGCCCCTGTATAAAGCTATGGTACGCCCACATCTTGAATACTGTGTACAGATGTGGTCTCCTCACCTCAAAAAAGATATTTTGGCCTTGGAAAGGGTTCAGAAAAGGGCAACTAAAATGATTAGGGGTTTGGAATGGGTCCCGTATGAGGAGAGGTTAAAGCGACTGGGACTTTTCAGTTTAGAAAAGAGGAGACTGAGGGGGGATATGATAGAGGTCTATAAAATCATGAGTGGTGTGGAGAGGGCCGATAAAGAGAAGTTATTTATTAGTTCCCTAAATAGAAGAACAAGAGGACACCAAATGAAAGTAATGGGTAGCAGGTTTAAAACTAATAAAAGAAAGTTCTTCTTCACACAGCGTGTAGTCAGCCTGTGGAACTCCTTGCCAGAGGAGGCTGTGAAGGCTAGGACTATAACAGAGTTTAAAGAGAAGCTAGATAATTTCATGGAGGTTAGGTCCATAAAAGGCTATTAGCCAGGGGATAAAATGGTGTCCTTGGCCTCTGTTTGTCAGAGGCTGGAGAGGGATGGCAGGAGACAAATCGCTTGATCATTGTCTTCGGTCCACCCTCTCTGGGGCACCTGGTGCTGGCCACTGTGGGCAGACAGGATACTGGGCTAGATGGACCTTTGGTCTGACCCAGTACAGCCGTTCTTATGTTCTTATGTTCTTATATGTTGATTTTAGTGAGGCTTTTGACATAGTACAACGTGACATTCTGATAATCAGATTAGGAGATTATGGTGTAGACCACATTACTGGTTAGGTGAGTACACAACCGTTTGAAAGACAGTACCCACAGAGTAATTATCGATGGCGCACTGTCAAACCGGGAGGGTGAATCTAATGAGGGCTCACAGGGGTCTGTCCTAGGGTTGATACTCGTCAATATTTTCATTAATGACTCAGATAACTGAGTGGAGAGTGTGCTTGTAAAATTAGCAGATGGCAACAACCAAGTGGTGTGGTGGATTCTCCATGTCCTCAAATCACGCTTTGATGCCTTCTGGAAGATGCTTTAACCAAACAGGTGAACTGCAAAAATCTGTGTTATGCAGAAGCTCAGACCAGATGATCCAATGAATGCTTCTGGCCTTATACTCCATGTATCTGTGACTCTTTGTCTTCATCCCCCTGGTGTTTCTTGAGGGCTGAGTATAGTGTTTGACCCTGTCATCCCATCCCTCTGCTCTTTACTGGATTTACAGCCGGGTTGAATTTGCCCAATTTCAGTAGACGTTCTGATAATCAAATTAGGAGATTGTGGTCTATCTCAGCGTTTCTCCACCAGTGGTACAAGTACCCTTAGGGGTACTCGAGAGACGTCTGGGGGGTATGTCACCACAACTGAAATTTGGAGAAAACTGAATTTTTGTTTTAAGTTTTACAGCGCTTGATTATTTTTGTACTTTTTACACCCAAAAATTTCATCACCCACCTGGCTACAATTAAGGTGTTTAAACAAATGTGTTGCAATGGTAGAAAAAAAATGGTGTGTCTGAAAACTGTAGGTACTGGGGGTACTTATATATATATTTTTAAGGGGGGTGCCTTTTTTTTTAAAGAGGAACTTCATAAAAAAAGGTTGAGAAACACTGGCCTAGATGACATTACTATTAGGTGAATGCACAACCACTTGAAAGAAAGTACCCATAGAGTAATTATCAATGGTGTCACTGTCAAAACTTTCTCCAAAACTATACACGGAACACCATGAAGTTATGACAAATATTCATTTGGGGGCTTTTCTTCCTGTCTGACCTCTCTCTCTTCACCTCCCCCAGCCTTTTCCCCCTCCTTTTATTTCTTTCCATTTTGTCACTGAAAACAGGGAGACAATCAAAAGTGCAAGCATTATTTTTCATTTCCCGATTACATTGCAAACATTAAAAATGAAACGAAAACACGTAGCATTTTTGGCACAGGTTGTTGGTTGTTTTTTTTTTTAAGGCCGTGTTTTTAATCTTTCTTTTAACACAGTCTCCAATTTCCATATTTATTTGCAGCGCTCTTATTCCATGCTGGCTCTTGGTAAATAAAATAATAATAGCCCGTTGCAAATGATTAACCACAACATCGCACCTGCTCTGTCTGGCCCCATAGCTCAGTATGTACATTGGACTGCACTCTGACAAGCAGGGGTTTTACAGCCAATTTTGCAGTGTTTCCCTAACACACCCCTTGCTCTCTTTCCCCTGACTCCCAACCACTGAGGGCAAGGTGGAATCTTGTGGTGAATCAAAGATGATTCCACTCCTTCCCAAACACCATCCCTTTGGGCTGAACTTGTTGAAATAGAAGGGTATGTTTATACTGCAGTTAAGCACTGGCAGCTGGCCTGTGTCTGCTGATTGACGCTTGCAGGGGTCCGGCTGCAGGACTGAAAAACAGTGATGTGGGCTTGAGTTCTGGAAGCCCATGCGAGAGGAGGGTGCTGGCACTTGGACTCCAGTCCAAACCTGAATGTCTACCCAGCAATTTTGCAGGTCTAGTCCTGCGAACCTCAGTCAGCTGCCATGGGCCGGCTGCAGGTGTTTACAGAGGGTACATCTACACAGCAGTGTTATTTCAGAATAACAGATGTTTATAGAACCATGCGAGCGTCTACACAGCTAGCCCGTTATTTCAAAATAATTTTGAAATAACGGGCAGCTTATTTCGGCGTCTGTAAACCTCATTCCACGAGGAATAATACCTCTTCCAGAATAGCAGTAGTGTGGACTCTCCACTGCTGCTATTTCAAAATAGCTTCTCCACCAGGCCACTCAGAGTAATTACTCCCCAGTGCTTCCTGGTGCTGTAAATCGAAGTCATGCGTCCTCATTAGGGGAACCTTCCTCGGACTCATTTCTAGGCTTCTCTGTAGTGTAGACACGCTGTTTCAAAATAAGCTATTTCGGAGTATTTCTTCTGGAATAGCTTATTCTGAAATAATCGTGCAGTGTAGACATCAACGTACAGTGTAGACATGCCCCCAGAGAAACAACATTTGACAAACGGTCTTTCACTGGGGTCAGGTCTTCCTGATTCAGGCCTCGCCTTTCCTAAAGGCCAAATATTCATCCTTTTCAGACCAGTGTAATGTTAAGAGGAAAAAGAACGGGCTCCAAATGCCAAAAGGATGGCCAAAAGGACTTGGACTCTAGGTTCCTTGTTGTGATGGCCTAATCTTGCTATTTCCCCATTCAACCTTGAATCCTAGACTCCCAGGGCTGGCAGAGACCTCCGGAGGTCACCGAGTCCAACCCCCTGCCCAAAGCAGGACCAACGAAATCAGCTGGACTGCTGGAGTTGGTAGGTCTTGTTTTATTAACAAAAAAATAACAACACTGTTTGGGCTCTTCAGGTTCTTGGTTTCTACTTTGGTCCAAGATTTGGATGCTCCCCTCCCCCCGTTCAGTGTGCGATTGCACCACATGAAATATAAATATGAAAAACCTAGATACAAAAGCATGTCTTTGCTCCACCGAGCAGATGGATTTTTACTTACCTTTCACGTGCTTTCCATCATTGCTCTTAGTACATCAGCGAAGGACCTGGTCTGTCTGTGTTAAAGCTAGTTATGGGCAAGTCTTCCATAGGCACAGAGGGTTAGTTTGCTCTAAGTATTCAGATGCTTATCCAAATACCTCAGTTTCCTCCTTTGCCTCTCCCTGACCTGCCTACCCATGAACCCAAAGCCATGCTCCATTGATGTCAACAGGTGCTTGCTTTACCATTGATTTCAAAGGGAGCAAGATTTTACTGCTTGGAGCCAAATACAAAAACCCAACATTAACGCAATATTATTATTAGAGGCCTAGCCTATACTAGGAGGGTTTGGTCTCTTATGTTAAAGACGTGGACCTCTGCAGCAAACTTCAAATCTGGATCTGAATTTTGCTGGATTTTGGGGCTGTTCCACCCGACAACTCTCACTCTTGTGCTACTGGACCACGCCGCTTTCTTGTTTTCTCCCCCGTCTTTTTGGAAAATGATTGAAGAAACAAAAATGGAACTTTCCCAAACTTCCTAAGTTCATCCTCCCGGTGGGAAAGAACAAGAACCTTTGACTTCACGGGAGGACTTTTTGAGAGCACCATCCAGGCTTCCAAAGTGGGGCCACATAAGGACAGATTAATTGAAGCAGAAGTAAAAGATATTAGCAAGGATACCAGAAAGCATCTGCCACAGTTTTTTCTCTGCCTCCATCCCCATCATGTCAGTTGTTTCAATCTAACTCCTTCGCTTGGGGCATAGATGCATGTGCCTGAAAAGTAGCGTGGCTTGGAAAATCTACTCCCCTTGATACAAAGAACTGACCTTCCAACGTTTGCAGGCTATAACCCTCTTCATACACAGACCAGTACTAATCCACAATCACATCGGAAACATAGCTGCCTCTCAATGAAAAATATAATTTAAACAAATACATGCAAATTAGAGAGGAAGCAAACTGGCTATTTTTTTTTCCTTGGGATTTGGCTTCCTTTTAAATTCCACTTAGGTTTTCAGGTTCTTCTTCTCAACCACACTGGGAGTGGAAGATGATTTCTCTATGGAAAGTAGACTGTTGCTTGCTATGCCATCTTTGTAATGATCACTGGTTTAGAGCTGTTTGGTTTTCAAATACCTTAATTGTATAGTCTACCCAGAAGTGTTCAGCACTGAAAATTATATCTCAGAACTAAATGTAACCAGATGGAGGGAGAACAAGAAGTCATTTTTAAAGGGCTTAGCAAACCTCCCTTCCTCCCCAAACCTGCCCCCCCAAGCCCCATATAAACAAACGATACGTTCCCCGTGTGGTTTGGTTGATCACTGGTTAAGAACATAATGATTTCTCCTGCAGACTGGTGAAAACCGTTTAGCTTTGTGTTTATCTATTAGAAGAAAGAGTTGGGTTTTCAAAGATGATTCAGACGTATCAATATCAGGCGAGCTGCCGGACTGGTGTAAACGCGGCGACTCCCAGCTTTGAGGAAATATAAAACCATTTTCAGCGACAAAGTTTTCCTTTGTTAGCAATTCACACGGGACACTTGGTTTTCATTAGCAGTCACTTTTCCTGTTAGAAGATAGTGATTCTTTGCGCCTTGTCTGGGCTTTCAGTTGGATTAAATTACCTGCTTTATAATTCAGAGCGAAATGGAGGAACATTAGGTGCCTAAGAGACATAATTTATCCTGGGGAAAGACACACAGTGCCGTATGCTGGATTCGCAGGGATTATATAATGAAACATATACACACACAGCAGAGCCAGTCTTGTCCTCTGGAATCCATTTGCCAGCACGTATGACTTTATTCTTTCCTCTTTGAGAAGATACAGAGGGTGTCCTGGGTGGCAGTTTCCCCGTGACTGTCTTATGTACAGTTTTGCAAAGTTCTGCTTTGTCACCGACCCAGAACTGAATTTCTGCATTAGTCGGAACACAGACAGCAGCTGGTTTCTGCAGACAGGAGGGAGTGATTCAGACCTTGTGAGATAGAATCATAGGACTGGAAAGGACCTCAAGAGGTCATCAAGTCCCATCCCCTGCACACAGGACAGCACCAAGCACTATCTAGACCCTCCCTGACAGGTGTCTGTCTGACCTGCTCTTAAGTATCTCCAGTGATGGAGATTCCACAACCTTTCTGGGCAATTTATTCCAGTGTTTAACCTCCCTGACAGTTAGGAAGTTTTTCCTAATGTCCAAGCTAAACCTCCCTTGCTGCAATTTAAACCCATTGCTTCTTGTCCTATCCTCAGAGGCCAAGGAGAACAATTTTTCTCTCTCCTCCTTAAAATACCCTTTTAGATACTTGAAAACCACTATCATGTCCCCCCTCAGTCTTCTCTTTTCTAATCTAAACAAATCCAGTTCTTTCAGTCTTCCCTCATAGGTCATGTTTCATTTTTGTTGCTCTTCTCTGGTCTTTTTCTGATTAGTCCACATCTTTCCCAAAATGCAGTGCCCAGAACTGGACACAATACTCCAATTAGGGCCTAATCAACACTGAGTAGAGCAGAAGAATGACTTCTCCTGTCTTGCTCAGAACACCCCTGTTAATGCAGCCCAGAATCATGCTTGCTTTTTTGTTTTTCTTTTTTTGCAACAGCGTCTCATTGACTCTCATTTAGTCTGTGGTCCACTGTGACCCCCAGATAACTTTCCACAGGACTTCTTCCTAGGCTGTCACTTCCTATTTTTTCTGTGTGGAACTGATTCTGCCTTCCTAAGTGGAGTGTTTTGCATTTGTCCTTTTTAAATTTCATCCTGCTTACCTCAGACCATTTCTCCAGTTTGTCCAGATCATGTTGAATTCTGACCCTATCCTCCAAAGCACTTGCAACCCCTCCCAGCTTGGTATCATCTGCAAACTTTAAAAGTGGACTCTCTATGCCATTATCTAAATCACGGATAAAAATATTGCACAGAACTGGACACAGACTGGATCCCAGTGGAACTCCGCTCATTAAACCCTTTCAGCATGACTGTGTTCTCTTGATCACTGCTCTCTGGGAATGGTTTTCCACCCACCTTATAGCAGCTCCATCTCGGCTGTATTTCCCTAATTTATTAATGAGAAGCTCATGCAAGAGGATGGGTCACTGTGCCAGAGCGATTGAGATCGCTTGGTAAACTGGGCTCAGGCAAACAATATTTGTTTTAATATGGCTAAATAGACAAGTGTAGCTCTAGAAACAAAGCACATGGGTCATCTGTTGAGGATGAGAGAGTCTGAAAAAAATCTGGGGGTTGTGGTGGATAATTGGCTGAACATTAGCTCCATGGTGATGGTGAGGCCAAAAGAGCTAAGACATTTCCGAGAGGCACAAACTTGGGGTTCTCAACTGAGTGCAGCGAGAATATTTTACATCTGTGTTTGGGACTGGTGCAACCGCTATTGGAATATTGTATCCAGTTCCGGGGCCCACCATTCAAAAAGGATGTTGATAATTAGTAGGAGAGGGTTCAGTGAAGAGCCATGAGAATTAAACATTAACCTCGTGGAGATGGATTCAAAGTTCATTCTTAACAAAAGGAAGGTTAAAGGATGACTTGGTCACAGTCTATAAGCCTCTTAATGGGAAATACTGAATAATGAGCTCTTGAATCTAGCAGAGAAATGTCTACCTCTATCCAATAGTTGGAAGCTGAAGCTAGACACACTGAGATTGGAAATACAGACTACATTTTTAACAGTGTACACTACAGTGGAAGGCCGAATTAAGATACAGGACTCCAGCTACATTAATTATATAGCTGGAGTTGACGTATCTTAAATTGCGTTTCTGTGCCATCCACACAGCAGGAGGTCAACAGGAGCAAATGCTCCCCTTGGTTTCTCTTATTCCTCCTGAGGAGCAGGAGTACCGGTGCCGACAGGGGCACTTTCTGAGTTTGATTTAGCGGGTCTTTACTAGACCCGCTAAATCAAACCCCGGAAGACTAATCGTGGCAGCTTCGATCTTCTGCGTAGTGAAGATGTGGCCCAAGGGTAATTACTGATTGAAACAATTTGCCAAGGGTGATGGTGGATTTTCCATCGCTGACCATTTTTAAACCAGGAATGGCATTTTTTTCTAAATGATCTGCTCGAGGGATTATTTTAGGGCAGTTCCTGGCCTGTGCTACACTGGAGGTCAAGTTAGAGGATCACAGGTGTCTCTTTAGGCCTTGGGATCTATGAAACTACCCTTATTGTGAGACATGCTTTCCTATTATCTCACCTAAATCTCCCTTGCCACAGACTAAGCCCATTACTTCTTGTCCTATAATCAGTGAACCCGGAGAACAATTGATCCCCATCGTCTTGAATACAGCCCTTCACATATTTGAACACAGTTACCGGGTCCTCACTCAGTCGGCTTTTCTCAAGACTAAACATGCCCAGGTTTTTTAACCCTTCCTCATAGGTCGGATTTGCTAAACCTTGTATCATCTGGGCATTTCTTCTGGGCTCACTCCAGCTTGTCCACATTCTTCTCAAAGTGCAACTCCAAGACCTGGACATAGTACCCAGCTACGTCCTCATCGATAGAGCCCAGCAACTCCGTGGATCTCTGCTTTATACCCATGGGTATCCACAGCATGGGTGCACATGCAAATATCTGCAGCTCATTTTTGTAGATATAGATACAGATGCAGATGCAAATTTTGTATCCAGAATCCTGCAGCTTTACAGATACTGGCTTTATATCCCCGCGTATCCGCATCCAAGGATGTCACTGCGGACATCTGTGGTTCATTTTGGCAGATACATATGCGGATACAATTTTTTGGTATGTGCGTAGGGCTCTACTCATCAGTGCTGAGCAGAGAGGACAATTACCTTCCACAGCTTGCACCTAGCTAGTTATTCCCTGGACACTCATTAAGGGATCTACAAGTTGCTGTTTTGGTTCAGACCAATTTCACAAGCCAAATATACAGGACAGGATTGGAACTCCACGTCATTCTCAAGTTTAACTCTCATGCAAATGGTCTAAATTGCAATATCAGATGGCTCGCACATTATCAACCCCCCAAACAATGAAGGTGCCAATGGCTCTTGATGTCTGTGTAGAATCTGGTGTTAGTATTCTTCCTTTCCTAGTGCAAACTAATGGTTCTTATCAGCCTCTTGTAACTATTTAGTATTTAAGGTGCTAATAGACTATTTGTTGCTTTTTAAGTTTTTCCTGTTACAGACTGGCTTGGCTATTCCTCTGAAATTTATCTATCCAATGTCCTCTTTTTCCTCCCCTCTCCAATTTTTTCTCATCCCCCCCCCCTTCCCTTATTTATCCTTGGTTCTGGATTTCCAACACTCCAGTCATCTGAAGAAGTGGGTTGTGCCCACGAAAGCTTACGATACCATCTACATGTTTTGTTAGTCTTTAAAGTGCTACCAGACTATTTGGTTTTTTTTAAGTTTTTCCTGTTACAGACTCACTCAGCTACCCCTCTGGCACTAGCCAGTTATTGTCCATTGCATGGCTGGTTTTCCCTTCCTAAGCAAAATATTTTGCACTTGTCTTTATTGAATTTCATCTTGTTGATTTCAGACCAATTCTCTAATTTCTCAGGGTTGTTTTGAGTTCTATTCCCATCCTTGCAGCCCCTCCCAACTTGGTGTCACCCACAAATTTTATAAGCACACCCTCCATTCGATTGTCCAAGAGTATAATGACTAGTTGAGGTACCAGAACTAACCCCACTTAACGCATAATATGACGTACACATTTATTATTTAGCCCAATCATGTGTCCATCTCTGCCCTATATATCTTAAAGGAAGCTCAACCTCAAAGTGACTGAGCTATAGCACTCTGATTTGTAACCGAATTAAACTGCTGTCATCACGATCTCTCTGTGGTATCACGGCTGAAGTGACAAAGAACAGGTTAAATGGCACCAGGTTGTCCCGTGCATTTAAAATATAGCTTCTCTTCCGCATGTGATGTCATTCTTCAGTTTACACACACATAAATGGGTCCAAATCGGAGTTTAGGAATAAGTATAATTTTCCCGTAGTTCACTTACCAGCAAGCAGAGCCCTATAAATTAGTATTAATGGTGGGTTTGCCTCCGGACTCACGTTCCAATGAATGGAACGGTTCCATTACGTACATCGCCTTCTCTCAAGGGATTCAAAAGTACAATGTGCCGACATTTTAACAGTGTTGATTGATGGATAAATGAGACATTGACAAACCATGCTGAAATCATTAGCTCAACATGATATGCTACTTATATGTATTCACTAACGTTAAAAACACAGAGGGGCTGAACTGAATTTCTTTATACTACTCTCTTTCTCTGAGGGTACGTCTACACTGCAGCGCTATTTTGGGATACCGGAGTAACCTGAAATAGCTATTCTGCATCTTCACAGCAAGCTCGTTATTTCGGGCTTGCTATTCCAGCGTCCTTGTAAACCTCATTCTACGAGGAGTGCCAAATGACAAAATAAGCTATTTCGAAATAGCATCAAAATAAGATACGCAATTGGCGTAGCTCAAATCTTATTTTGAGTTATGGTGCAGTGTAGACGCACCCTGAGAAAGCAGAGCTGTCAAGGACACAGCCTGTTGGAAGGGACGAATTCCAGAGGTTTAAGTGTCCACTTTACTAAAGGTATGTCTACACTAGCCCCCTAGTTCGATGTAGGGAGGCTAATGAGGGGGACCGAAATTGCAAATTTAAATATCCTGTGCTTCATTAGCATGTTCCCGGCCGGTCGCCATTTTAGAAATTGACTAGCCCGAAGTAACTACCCACGTCTACACACGGCAGTGAAACGGGATTCCGAATTAAAGCCCTAAATCATATTAGCTGTTATTCCTCCTTAAATGAGATTTACCAGCAATTCGATTTAAGGGCTTTAATTCAGAATCCCATTTCACTGCCGCGTGTAGACGCGGGCAGTTACTTTGGGTTAGTCAATTTCTAAAATGGCGACCGGCCGGGAACATGCTAATGAAGCGCGGGATATTTAAATCCCATGCTTCATTTGCAATTTCGGTCGCCCTCATTAGCCTCCCAAGATCGAACTAGGGGGCTAGTGTAGACATACCCTAACGTATGAAATCCAGTTTTCCCACTACCTTTGTATCGGTCTTGTTCTAGTACAACTTGGCTTTCCTGACCTGGATCATTATGCATTCCTAGGAATGTAATTACAGAGCCAGAATTATTTGAGCTGCTTTATAAGTTTGCAGGTGCAGGGTACAGAAAAAAATGTTTTTATCTTCAATTTCATATTTATTTGTATATATAAAGCCATGGGGGGCCTGTGTTTTGCAGTATATTTCTCACTAAATATGGAGACATTTTTTCTCCATTTAAATTATACAAACCATCTCGTGTCTTCATAGCATCAGAGGAGGTTTAAGTTGGACATTAGGAAAAACTTCCTCCCCTGTCAGGGTGGTTAAACACTGGAATAAATTGCCTAGGGAGGTTGTGGAATCTCCATCACTGGAGATATTTTTCCGGTTACATACATACTCAGCTTTCTCTTTGATACTTATCTACCCTCTGCCTCTTTCTGTTCGCCCCGCTTCCTCCCTCATTTATTTTGGTTCTGGACATCCAACACTCCGGTCATCTGAAGAAGTGGGTTGTGCCCATGAAAACTCACGATACCATCTACACGTTTTGTTGGTCTTTAAAGTGCTAGCAGACAATTTGTTATTTTTAAAGTTTTTCCTGTTACAGACTCACTCGGCTACCCCTCTGAAGATTTAAAAGGAGGTTCGACATGCATCTTTCAAGGATTTTCTAGATGGTGCTTAGTCCTGCCATCAGGGCAGGGGGCTGGACTTGATGACCTTTCGAGATCCCTTCCAGTGCTTGGATTCTGTGATTCTATGTTTCTATGAGTTGTTTTAGCAGTGGGGGAGGTCTTGATAGGCAGCATGAATTCTATTAGTTTGGTGTTAACATTGTTATTGATAAAAACATATTGTTTTATTAATAACTTGACTTGTAGTCAAATTCTGTAGTTCTCCCTTAAGCCAAATGTCTACTGGCTCACATGGAAGTTCTGCCTGATTAAATGTTCAGAATGCGACCCTTTGTCAACATCCCACATGTTTGCCTTTTGTTCCAAAGGGCTTCAGAAAGCCTTTGGACACAGCGATCACTTTACCCCCGGGTGAAACTCTGTGGTGGGTACAGAGGGACACAGCCCTGCTCTCCCATGGGCTGGGACAAGAAGTGAAGACTTCCACCTCCCCCAGCCAACGGCAGAGGAAGTTTAGAGAAGCAAAGCTGGAACCGGGCCAAACCCCCAGTGTTAGCAATGCCTAATTGGGACACCGGTGAGCATGAAGGAGCCTGCGTTTGCAGATGCCACCTCCCTGAGGTTGGCCGGGGTTTCAAGGTAGCTGAGCTCAGCTGCATTTGTGCCAGATGAGTGACCCCTTTGAAGCCCTCTCCTCGTGAGTTCCTTACAAGGCTAAAGAGAGCTCACCCCCTTTACATTGCCCAAGAACCAAACCAAGAACCAAACCAAGAGCACGGTGCTGGTGTTGAGGCACAGGTCATTAAGGGTTAAGCACCCTGTTGGCTTCTGCTGCAGAGAGCCTTCCAGAACTGTAATTTGCAGCCAAGTCACAGGGCACAGAAGGCCGATGGGCCCACAGGGAGTTTGTGCACTTGGTGCACAGCACTGCTTGCTAGAAGGCTGTCCCGTCTACCTGGCCTGTGGATTCACTGCTGTGTGGCTTGTCCAGGCTTTCATCTACGTTGCCACGACTGTGTTCCATACCAAAAAGATGTCTGTAGAAAAGTAGACCGTTCATATGAAGAGTGATTAAAAAGACAGGGACTTTTCAGCTTAGAAAAGAGGAGATGAAGGGGGATATAACAGAGGTCTATACAATCAAAACAGGTATGGAGAAAGTGAATAAAGAGTAGTTATTGGCTTGTTCCCATAACATAAGAACTAGGGGGTCACCAAATGAAATGAATAGGTAGCAGGTTTAAAACAAACAAAAGGAAGTTTTTCTTCACGCAGCACACAGTCAACCTGTGGAACTCCTTGCCAGAGGATGTTGTGAAGGCCAGGACTTTAACAGGGTTCAAAAAAGACCTAGCTAAATTCATGGAGGTTAGGTCCATCAATACTTATTAGCCAGGATAGGTAGGAATGGCGTCCCTAGTTTCTGTTTGTCAGAGGCTGGAAATGGGTGACAGAAGAGGGATCTTTTGATGATTCCCTGTTCTGTTCACTCCCTCTGGAGCATCTGGCACTGGACTCTGTTGGAAGATGGGACACTGGGCTCGATGGACCTTTGGTCTGACCCAGTCTGGCTGTTCTTATGTTTGTAGCAAGAGTATAGGCAGGTAAGAATATGTAGCACTGGCCGTTGGTAGGATCAGTCAAGCGTTGGTTGTTATGTACTGCAAATGGCTGCCCACGTGCCACTCCCAACATACAGGTAAAACCCCCGTGGCCTGGACGTTAAGACCCTGGAGGCTGTGCTGGGTGTTTCCCATCCTGTTACCATCTCTCAAGGTGTGGGTTCCTCTCCCTCTCCCTCCCCGGCATCGTGAGCTGAGATTCTTGGACTCTGAGTGAGGCATGTACAGGAATGGAGGCTCATGGCTTCCTGCATACAGCAGCAGTCGAGCTTTCTGTGAGGAAATAACGGTCTTGGGGGCTGTGATTGGCTGGCTGAATCCTCCCTTTCATGTATAATTGCCCATGAAATCGCAGCCCATACAGTTAAAATATTAACAAGGGTAATATTACGCTCTGTCATGCACCTCTGTTCCTTATCTGTGCTTTGTCTCAGTCTGCCCGACAACACCGCCTTGACTGTCTGATGCGGGAGGCTGTCCAAGTCGCTTCTAAGCAGAAACACATTTTGAACATTATATAATCTAAAGCTTGGGGGTGGGGGGTTTGGTCCCACCCTTCTTGAAAAGAATGAAAGCTAAATATTATGAGAGCTTAAAAGTTCTTCAGGCCTTCAGTGCAGCGCACAGCTGCAGCAAGCGTTTTCCTTTCTTTTGTTTCTGAGCTCATCTTTCAATGCTTTATTTGTGCAGGGCATCATGAAGTGGGAGGCAGGGTGGGGGGGGGCAGACTTGGCAGACCCCTACGTGAGGGGGTGGGGGCTTCATGCTCCTGGAAGGGGCAGGGCCTCAGGCAAAAGGGGCGGGGCTGGGGCAGCCGGCTCTCGGTACCACCTGGAGCATACTGTGCTGCCCCTGCTATCTCCCAGCCAGTCCTGAGAGCTGCCCAGAGCGTGCTTCACGGTGCTCCGGCAGCAATTTTAAAGGGCCAGGGCTCCAGCCGTTGTCCCTACTACAGTAGTGGCCATGGCAGCCTTGAGCCCTTTTGGTTCGCCAGGCCCCAGGCAACTGCCCCCTTTACCTCAGCCCCCATCAGCAGAGGCAATTCATGGCGGGGGCATGCTGCGTGGTTAGTACAAAGCTCACCAGGACTGAGCATGCTCAGTCACACTGCTGAAGCTAGCTGCCCTCCCTGCGCCCCTCCCTCTCAGCAGCCATGAGTCGTGCTTGGTGCATAGAGTCACGCCCCCAGCTCGTAACGACCTCACTCCATTCTTCCTCAGTATATCCTCTGGCAACACCTGTGTAAAAATTGCCTGCACGAATATTGAGGATAGAATGAAAACTGTGAAAGGAACATGGGACCCAAGCCACAAAAAACAGAGCATCCAAAGACCTCCTTGAATAGATCATTCGCTAGCACCCATGACTGGTGCTGGATTGTTTTGGGCTTAGTCGATGGAGGCTTCTGTGAGTTGACCTGGGAGACAGACGTTTCTTGGTATTTTTCCTAGCTCAATCTGTTCTTAAACCTCACAACGTGAGGATTACCTGTTGTGTTCCCTCCCTCTGGGGCATCTAGTATTGGCCACTGTCGGCAGACAGGATATTGGGTTGGATGGACCGTTGGTCTGACCCAGTCTGGCCGTTCTTATGTTCTTACATTCTTAATTCCATCTCATTTCTTTGGGTTAAATTGCCACAGGATCACCCTCATTTCTCTACGTGGGAGGCATGTGAATGGAACATGTATGGGATTCCTACCTCTTTTCTCCTCAGACTCCTGTATGGCTTCTTGTCTTTAGATAAGATTAGGGATCAGACCTGAGTTTTGGTTTGTGAGATGGTTGCCCAGAGAAATGCCTCATTTCTGGTTTTACTTGGATTTGGACTGGGATAAATCAGCAATGCTCTCAAATCATAGACTCATAGAAGACTAGAACTGGAAGGGACCATCAAGTCCAGTCCCCTGCCCTCATGGCAGGACCAAGCATGACTCTAGATCATCCCTGACAGGTGTCTGTCTAACCTGCTCTTAAATATCTCCAGGGCTGGAGATTCCACAACCTCCCTAGGCAATTTATTCCAGTGTTTAAACTTCCGGACAGGCAGGAAGTTTTTCCTAATGTCCAACCTAAACCTCACTTGCTGCAATTTAAGCCCATTGCTTCTTCTCCTGTCCTCAGAAACCAAGGAGAATAAATTTCCCCCCCCTCCTCTGTGTGACACCCTTTTAAATACTTGAAAACTGCTATAGTGTCCCCTCTCAGTCTTCTCTTTTCCAAACTAAACAAACCCAGTTCCTCAGCCTTCCCTCATAGCTCATATTTTCTAGACCTTTCATCATTTGTGTTGCTCTTGCCTGGATCATCTCCAATTTCTCCACAAGTGGTTTGGTTTTCAGAAATACTCAGCAAGACCTGAGGTGGTCTGCACCTCTGAAATTCAAGGCACTTTATTTTAGGTGCCCCCTTGGCTGGTTAAAGTTTGCCACCCATATATGAAATCTTTGACTTATGTGCCTCCTACTATAGCTGGTTGAACTTTTTTTTTTTGACATAAGAACATAAGAATGGCCAGACTGGGTCAGACCAAAGGTCCGTCCAGCCCACTATCCTGTCTGCCAACAGTGGCCAATGCCAGATGTCCCAGAGGGAGTGAACCGAACAGGTAATGATCAAGCAATCTCTTTCCTGCCATGCATCTCCACACTCTGACAGACAGAAGCTAGGGACACCATTCCTTACCCATCCTGGCTAATAGCCATTTATGGACTTAACCTCCATGAATTTATCTACCGGTAGTTCTCTTTTAAACCCTGTTATAGTCCTAGCCTTCACAGCCTCCTCAGGCAAGGGGTTCCACAGATTGACTATGAACTGTGTGAAGAGGAACGTCCTTTTATTTGTTTTAAACCTGCTACCCATTAATTTCATGTGGTGGCCCCTAGTTCTTATATTATGGGAACAAGTCAATAACTTTTCCTTATTCACTTTCTCCACACCACTCATGATTTTATAGACCTCTATCCTATCCCCCCTTAGTCTTCTCTTTTCCAAGCTGAAAAGTCCCAGTCTCTTTAATCTGTCCTCATATGGGACCTGTTCCAAACCCCTAATCAGTTTAGTTGCTCTTCTCTGAAACTTTTCTAATGCCAGTATATATTTTTTGAGATGAGGAGACCACATCTGTATGCAGTATTCAAGATGTGGGAGATTTATACAAAGGCAATAAGATATTCTCCGTGTTATTCTCTATCCCCTTTGACAAAATGGTGATGTGTTTGGCAGAGCTATTTCTGATTAGAGAGACCCCTCAGTATGACTCAGCTTCAAATCCTTGTTCTGCTTATTTCAGGGAAGACGTTTTCATCCCAGATCACTCCAAATCAGGAAGACAAGAGAACTTGACCCTAGGTCTCCCATACACCAGCCCAGCCCTCTAACCACCAGACTTTCAGAGGGCTCAATTTTTCAGTCTTAGGCAGAAGAAGAACAAACTTTGATACCTTAAAAATGTTCCACAACGAGAATTGTTATTTTTCAGCCAGCCCGACGTACTGCTCTGACTTATGAGCAGTTGTGAAACTAGCAATGTCCCTGCTCCCTTTTATAGCATCCGCCTGGGGAAATGACCCTCCCCTCTTTTGATATCACCCTGTCACAAAACAAAATTTTGTTCTGGTTTTATGTCCACTTCCTTCTTAAATCAGTTTACTTTTTTTTTCTTAGCTATGCCTCAGAATTTCATGCAGATGGTAGTTGTTGAGATAATACCTAGAAGAAGATTAATTCCCTCACGGTACCCACAAAATAGTTATTGTATAGCACACACATACCACAATAATTTATATCCGTCTCTGGGAAAAGGAGGCTAAGTCAGTCATCAAGGCCAGGACCAATTCAATCCTTAGATATTTTTGATGAGAGTGAGGCCAAAAATTAGTGCCAAGACATGGTTTCCAAGAGGAAGAAGGTAATGTTGTGATCATCTGATCTCCTGCCTAACACAGGCCAGACAACTTCCACTGTTGTGATGGTGTTTCGAGTGATGTCAACGTTGGACTACTCGGGACTCAATTGCGGGCACCAGTTCTTGGAAGAGAGGCCTCAATCGGCCCTTGATCTGTAATGACCGTAGCCTTGCGGCCCTGATTGGTGCCGTGGGCTGAAGTAGAACTGTGGCATTCCCAGGCACAGCTCCTCTTGGTTTCAGCATGGAGGCCACCAACACAAAATGGTGGCCATGTGTTCCACTGGATGCCAGTGCAGCGGGCATTGCCGTGACAATGCTAGAGAGGTGCTTGCCAATGATATGCTTGGCAAACAGGGAAGTCATCCGCCCTTCCCCTCTCCCTAACAACCCCCCTCTATCGAAAACGACATTTTCATTACAGTCTCAATGGGAAAACCCAGGTGGCGGGGACCAATGTTTGGCCAATGTGGAAAGGACAAACATCGATGAATACAGAGGTGATTTGTGTGCTTCTGAGAGGGCATTTCTGGCCCACGTGTCAGGCCCTTGCCCAGTAGCAGCTGTGTTGTAGGCACCTGATCCCCCCCTTGATATTTTCCATTTTAGCCAAGACTCAGCATATTTCCTCCTTCCCGCTCTCTTTGAAACAGCTGCAGCCTGTGTTTGCCAGGTGACTTCTTCCGTAATTTTTTTCTCTTTCATTGCAATAAGAATAATAAAAAAGCTAGCTGATACTGTGTGAATGAGGTTAATGGAAAACAGATCCTTCCGAGCTGCTGTTCTTCCCACACGGGCTCCGGTGGTGGGGCTGACTCTTCTCAGCTTGTGCATTCTCATGCAACTCACTGGGTAAGGCCTGGAGGTGTCGAGGTTTCACAAGAGGTCAGAATTTCGACCCGAGATGCGCCATGCGACCGGAGGCGCTAAGGTCCTGGTAGCTTTCGTCTCCTTTCCAGCCTTCAGGCTGAGATGACGGCGTACTAGAAAGCCACGCCATGTGTATCACAGCCAAACGTTAGCAAGTGTTCTCCCAAAAGGCCATGATGGGCCATTCAGAACACATGCCTCTGTTTATTTCTGAAGGGTCATTTATTGCATTTCAAAAGCCAGCGAATTCTTTCCTCGGCGAGGTTGGAATGATGGAGGCATGCCCGGTTGCAGGCAGAATAATTTGAAAGGACCTATCCACTCAAGGGAGGAGGCCTTGAAGGTCACAAACCAACTGGCCACAAGCTGGTGAGCTGCAGGAGTAGGGGATGTCGACTTCCCGTCAGTAACTGGCCCAGGCCAGTAACACTAATGATCCAACCAGCAGAGATAATACAATACAGAGATAATAGAATCCTAGGGTTAGAAGACACCTCAGGAGGCCATCAAGTCCAGCCCCGTCCCCAAAGCAGGACCAACCCCAACTAAATCAGCCCACACAGGGCTTTGTCAAGCTGGAACTTCAAAACCTCTAGGGATGGAGATTCCATCCCCTTCCCAGGTAATCCATTCTAGTGCTTCCCCACCTGCCTAATGAAATAGTTTGTCCTAATCTCCAACCTAGACCTCCCCCAGTGCAACTTGAAACCATTGCTCCTTGTTCTGTCATCTGCCACCACTGAGAACAGCCTCTCCCCATCCTCTTTGGAACCCCCCTTCAGGTAGCTGCTATCAAATCCTCCCCTCTACACCCCCCGCCCCCACACTCTTCTCTTTGGCAAGCTAAATAAGCCCAAATCCCCCAGCCTCTCATAGAATCACAGAACACTAGAATTGGAAGGGACCTCAAGAGGTCATCAAGTCCAGTCCGCTGCCCTGATGGCAGGGCCAAGCACCATCTAGAAAATCCTTGATAGATGCATGTCTAACCTCCTTTTAAATCTTCAGAGGGGTAGCCGAGTGAGTCTGTAACAGGAAAAGCTTTAAAAACAACAAATAGTCTGGTAGCACTTTAAAGAAGTAAAGAACTGTAAGAGACCTCGAGAGGTCATCAAGTCCAGTACCCTGCCCTCACGGCACAACCAAGCACCATCCCTGAAAGATGTCTGTCTAACCTGCTCTTAAATATCTCCTGTGATAGAGATTCCACAACCCTCCTTGGTAATTTATTCCAGTGTTTAACCACCATGATAGGCAGGAAGTTTTTCCTAATGTCCAACCTAAACCTGCCTTGCTGCAATTTAAGCCCATTGTTTCTCATCCTATCATCAGAGACCAAGAAGAACAATTCAAAATGATCTGGACAAACTGGAGAAATGGTCTGAGGTAAATAGACTGAAGTTTAATAAGGACAAATGCAAAGTGCTCCACTTAGGAAGGAACAATCAGTTTCATACATACAGAATGGGGAGCGACTGTCTAGGAAGAAGTCCTGCAGAAAGGGATCTAGGGGTCAGAGTGGACCACAAGCTAAACATGAGTCAACAGTGTGACATTGTGGCAAACAAAAGGAAACATGATTCTGGGATGCATTACCAGGAGTGTTGTGAGGAAGACATGAGAAGTCATTCTTCTGTTCTCTGCGCTGATTAGGCCTCATTTGAGCTATGTCAACACTGCAGGCTTTTTGCGTAAGAACTGTTTTGCACAAGAGTTCTTGCGCAAAAGGTGTGGTGCAAGAGCATGTCCACACTGCCATGTGCTTTTGCACAAGGGTGTCCATGGCAGTGTGGATGCTCTCTTGCGCAAGAAACCCCTGCTGTCCATCCACACTGCCTTCTTGCGCAAGAGGGCTTATTCCTCGTGGGGAGAGGAATAACTCTTGTGCAAGAAGTCCTCTTTTCCGATGCTTTATTGTAAATTTACTTGTGCAAGAACACATGCACAGTGTAGACATAGCTTTGGAGGATTGTGTCCAGTTCTGAGCACCACATTTCAAGAAAGATGTGGAGAAATTGGAGAAGGACCAGAGAAGAACAAACAAATGATGAAAGGTCTAGAGAACATGAGCTATGAGGGACGACTGAAAGAACTGGGCTTGTTTAGTTTGGAAAAGAGAAAATTGACAGGGGGCATGATAGTGGTTTTCAAGTACCTATAAGGGTGTTAAGGCTTCCTTGGCCTCTGAGGACAGGACAAGAAGCAATGGGCTTAAACTGCATCCAGAAAGGTTGAGGTTGGACATTAGGAAAAACTTCCTCCCTGTCAGGGTGGTGAAACACTGGAATAAATTGCCTGGGGCGGTTGTGGAATCTCCATCTCTGGAGATATTTAAGAGCAGGTTGGATAGACAAGTATCAGGGATGGTCTAGACAGTGCTTGGTCCTGCCGCGAGGGATGGCTTGATGACCTCTCGAGGCCCTTCCCGTTCTAGGATTCTAGGATTCTATGATGCAATAGCTACCAGGGGATCCCTCTGCAGCCCCTATGATTGAACATGGTCAGGAACAGCAGCAGCAGCTGCTCCCAGGCCTGCTTTTCTGGGCTGAAATGAAGTGAAAGGAAGGCCTTGAGCTGGCTAGCCCCCTTCAGTTAGTCCTGCCTGCCACACCTGTGGCGTGGGGTTTAATTAGAACCAGATGGGCGTGGTGGAGTCGATTCCCCTGTAAAGGGCAGTGGGAGGCTGGAGCGGGAGGGGGGACGCTCAGAAAACAGCTGAGAGACAGTAAAGAGTAGGAAAGGCTCCAGGAGGGAAGACCCTGAGACCGGAGGCCTTGACTCTCCCCACCCACTAGGAAGGGCTGGGAGTAGCCTAGGAAACCAGGGGAGACTTTGAGACACCTGGGACGTGGGGGCCCCCGCTGAAGGCCAGAGGGGGGGAGGACTTTTGTGTTTATATTTTTCCCAAACCAGACCCTCAGGAGGGCTGTTGTCATGGGATTTCTCACCGCCTCTTTTGGGAAGCAAAGGAAGGGGAACTGAAACTAGGGGCTGTTTGTAGCGCTGCCTTGAGGCCCCGTGGGAGGAGGCCACTTGTTGACACAGGCTAATAGGTCAGTGAATTTCCTAGGCGTGCTGACTAGAGTTTGTGGAGGCCACGCCACTGTGGAGTCCCCTGGCATCCTCTCCCCCAATCCTTCCCCTGGAGGGAACCCTGGTGGATTTGACTCTGACCATATAAATAACCATCCCTGCGCACACGCCAGGCCATTCCCACCATTCTGAAGTTGCTTCCAGCTTGTTAGAGCAAAGCGGCTGTCTCTGGAGAGCGGGACACGCTCTGCCTTCCGCTGGGGGGAAGGACATTCATGTGGTCTGGCAATGGAAATCTCCCCCCTTGCCTGCTCGCCCTCTCCAACGCCAGCGCTTGTTTTCCAACTGGAAACTTTTGGTTGAGCACAGTCCTGGCTAGGAAAACACCCTGGCTACTGAGCCTATTATTTGTCAGGGCTGAAGGAAATGGCTCATCATATTGCTTCAGCCTGGCATGTCTATAGTCCCTGCCTTTGACCTCTTCCTCTTTCATTTCCTCACAACTGATCGCTCTACCAGCGTCTGAGGCAATGTTATTTCTACAGATGCCAGCCTGTCTGGGAAGCAGGTTTTCAGGCCGGTTTCTGTAACGTGACTTCTTATAACACAGTTAGCTTTCCTGTCTTTGATTTCAATGTTCATCCAACACAAGGTTGGCAGAAGAGAGGCAGTGGCAGAATTAATCCCACTGGAGGATACTGGGCCAGTAGCCTACCTCTGAGGGTTGTGAGCTTTAGATGCACCACAGAAAGGTGCAAGGAAACTTTGCAATAGGCAGGGAAAGTGTCCAGCACCCCCATTAATTTGCTTTCCATTAACTAATTTGTATCATACTCTCAGGGTACGTCTACACTACATGGCTATTTTGGGACACCGGAGGTCCCCGCGTCTACACAGGCTTGTTATTTCCCTGCTCCTCTACATACTTCCTGCATGTCCTTTCTCAAGTTACTTTATCTCTCTGTGCTTCTGTAACCCACACAACCTGCTGGGTATCCCAAAATAGCTGTGCAGTGTAGACATACCCTCGGGGTATGTCTAGACTGCATCCCTCTGTCGGCAGAGGGATGCAGATTAGGCAGGTCAACGTTGCAAATGAGGCAGGGATTTAAATATCCTGTGCCTAATTTGCATAAAAATGGCCGCTGCTGTTTTGCCAACTCTGCACTTTGTCGGCAAAAAGTGGCAGTCTAGAGGGGGATCTATCGAGAAAAAGCCTTTTTCGACAGATTCTGTAAACCTCCTTGCAGGAGGCATAAGGGATCTGTCGAAAAAGGCTTTCTTTCTCGATAGATCCCCCTCTAGACTGCTGCTTTTTGCCGACAAAGTGCTGAGTTGGCAAAATGCGGCAGCCATTTTTATGCAAATTAGGCGCGGGATATTTAAATCCCTGCCTCATTTGCAATGTCGACCTGCCTAATCTGCATCCCTCTGCCAACGGAGGGATGCAGTCTAGACATACCCTCAGAGAATAATGAGTGTGCTCTTCTACAGCCTTAGCTGAAAGCCAGCTGGCTTTTAGCTCATGCGGTAGAGGCCCATGCACTAAGCCACTTGGATACTATGGTAATGGGCCATTTAAGTACCTACAATAGGGAGGGACAGGAGGGTGGCTAATGTTCCCAACAGAGGAGAGTTTATAACACTGCTGTGTGTTTGGTCTAGTCCTTGCTACAGTAGCGCTGAAAGTTCTCATGACTCATATAAATGTCTGAGCCTTATTTAAAAAATCCTATGGTCATTGTTGATATTATTATTTTACATTTATACTGCAGTAGCGCTAAGAGGCCGACCAGCATGGGCCCCGTTGTGCTCGGAGCTATATAAAGAGGCTGCGTCTCCACTGGCATGATTTTGCGCAAATACTTTTAATGGAAAAGTTTTTCCGTCAAAAGTATTTGCACAAGAGAGCGTCTACACTGGCATGTGCTTTTGCGCAAAAGATGTGCTTTTGCACAAAAGCATCCATGCCAGTGTGGACGCTCTCTTGTGCAAGAAAGCTCCGATGGCAATTTTAACCATCGGGCTTTCTTGCGCAAGAAATTAACGTTGCCTGTCTACACTGGCCTCTTGCGCAAGAATACTTGCACAAGAGGGCTTATCCCTGAGCGGGAGCGTCAGAGTATTTGCGCAAGAAGCACTGATTTCGTACATTAGAACGTCAGTGTTCTTGCGCAAATTCTCACGGCCAGTGTAGACAGGCGGCAAGATTTTGCACAAAAGCAGCTGCTTTTGGACAAAATCTTGCCAATGTAGACACAGCCAGATATTTTAAAAGACAGCCCTTGCTCCAAAGAACTTGCAGGCTAAAAGATGAGACTTAATGGATACATGGGACCAGTAAGGAGGTTGGGATGGGGGTTGGGGAGAGGAAGTAACAAAACTGATGGGGTTTCCAGGTGTTGATAAAATGGAGAAGGTTCCCTGAGAATCAAAGAGTTAGAAAACAAACATTACAGTGACAGACAATTGACTTAGTTTAATAAAGAGAAAATTAAGGGGTGACTTAGTTACAATCTGTAACTACCTAAATGGAAAACAACAAATAATCCAGTTTATCCATCTAGCAGAGAAATATATAAAGGATCCAACGGCTGGAAGTTGAAGCTAAACAAACAAATAGGGTGTATATAAGAAATAAGGTGTACACTTTTAACAGTACGGGTATTTGACTATGGGAACAATTTATCAAGGGTCATGGGGGATTCTCCATCATGGAAGTCATGAACTGGATGGGCCATTATATTCAACACCCAATTGACATCAAAAGCTAAGTATGGGACACTTTCTGCCCGCTCGATTAGCCTCATTAGTACTGGCATTACAACGGACAGGTATTTTTTTTCTCCCCCTTTTCCCTTCTTTTCCTCTTGTATAGTGTGAGGGTTCTCCCATTTTTCTCTCCTCTCCTCAGCTGAAGAAGTGGGTTTTGCCCACAAAAGCTCATGATATTATTTATGTATGTGTGTGTGTTAGTCTCTAAGGCTACGTCTAGACTGCATCCCCCTGTCGACAGAGGGATGCAAATCAAGCACATCAAAATTGCTAATGAAGCCGGGATTTAAATATCCTGTGCTTCATTAGCATAAACATGGCTGCTGCTTTTTTCCAAAATGGAGTTTAAAAAAAACCCGGCAGTCTAGACGTGGATCTGTTGAAAATAAACCCTTTTTCGACAGATCCTGTATTCCTCAAAAAATGAGGTTTACAGGATCTGTCGAAAAAGGGTTTATTTTCAACAGAGCCACATCTAGACTGCCGGGTTTTTTTCAAAAAGCTCAGTTTCGAAAAAAAGCGGCAGTCATGTTTATGCGAATGAAGCACGGGATATTTAAATCCCTGCTTCATTAGCAATTTCGATGTGCTTGATTTGCATCCGGGATGCAGTCTAGACGTAGCCTAAGGTGCTACAGGGCTACACATTTTTTTTAATGTTACAGACTAACACGGCGAGCCCTCTGAGACTTTTCCTCCTCCTGGGTAATTCTTAAACCATAGTTGTATGTTCTTCTGAAAGATCTTCCGTAGGAATAATCAGGGGGAAATGTTATCTCCTGTATTATACAGGACACACTGGGTGATCAGAATGGTCTCTTCTAGCCTATGAATCTATGTGACGTGGCCGTTACCGTGTAGAGCCGGTCTGGCCCACAGAGCAGATAAGGAATCAATGGTGTGCAGTGTTACTGCAGCCATCTTGGTCCCAGGATATTAGAAAGAGAGGGCGGGGGGGGGAGGTAATTCCTTTCATTGGAGCAACTTCTGGTGATGAGAGAGAGATGCTTTGGAGCTTACGCAGAGCTCTTTCTCGTGGCTGGAGAAGATACTCAGCACTAAATACAAGGCGGAACATACTGTTTAGCATAATTAATTAACATATATTTTCAGGGGCCATTCAAAGCGAAATAGCCACTTAACCCTGCTCCAGTCAGAGAAGAGAGAGGATGGGAAGGGGAAATCCAAAGGTTGTTGGGGGACGGGTGATGAGGGGGGTCAAAGATCGATGTAAAAAGCCAGAAATCCAGTGGCTTTATTCAGCCCATGATTTTTAGTGTTGAGTAAAGTTGTGAATTTAAGCTCCCAGGCATGACTTTTGAAAGTGCCTGGCAGGTTTTCTTCAAGGAGGAGGCCAGCTCTGGAGCGGTCATGTTGTGAGAAGCGTTCCCCCACAGAGGAGGTGGTATTTTGGTCTTTTATCCTTTTCCTGTGTGAGTTCATTTGAGTGATTGTCTGGTTTCACCCACATTGTTGTTATTGGGGCATGGGGCACAAGATGGGGTGCACTGCATGTTGCGATAGCCCTGGATAGGACTCATGAATTGTGAAAGGCGTGTTGTGGGGCGTGTTGATCAAGGAAGCCTTAGAGATACGCTTGCAGTTTTTGCATCTGTTGTTCTGGCAGGGTCTGGTTTAAGCTGATGTGCCCCTGTTCTCATGTTGAACTTGGTGAGGACGGGGAAGGGACAGGAGGGGAGGGCATTCTTTGAAGGGCAAAAGAGCAGGCTCAGGAAAGATTTCTTTCAGGAGGTGGTTCTATCCAGATGCCTGACTCCTCCTGAGGAATAATTAATTAATAACAATGTGCACTCCCAATTCCTTTCAGTATCACTGCATCTGATAAAAAATCCCTACCGCTACCCCCTGTGCTTGCTATTCAATGTTTTCATTTGACACATTGGGAAACTGAGGCATGGAGGGGCAAATTGGCTTGTCTAAGGTCACAGAGTGAATCAGTGAGAAAGACAGAGGGTTGATCTACACTAAACTGGAAGGTTGGCTTAAGATACACAACTCCAGCTACATAAATAATGTAGCTGGAGTCAACATCCCTTAAGGCAAATTTCTCCAGCAGCCCCACCGTGGGAGGTTGGCAGGAGAAACTCTCTCGTTGATTTCCCTTACTCATCACAACTGGAGTGATGAGTAAGTTCTGGAGTCGATGGGGGCACCCTCAGCACTCAATTTAGCAGGTCCTTACTAGACTCTCTAAATCAAACGCCAGAAGATCGACCTCCACAGTGTCGATCCTCCATTTAGTATAGACACAGCCAGAGAGTGCTTCATTCTGCATTTTGACAGTGCCTACCACAAAGGGGCCATCTTCTCGCTTGGCCCCTGAGTACATTTAGGAATAAATACAAGAACAAAATGATTGAAGAAAGGGACTAGACAGCAAGAGTCTTACATTCAAGCTCAGTTGACTCTGCATTGTGCTTAGGTTGGTGTAGAGATCCTTTTATGTGCAGTGTCCTACAGCACTTAAAAAAAATAAATACAAGTGGAGCAACATATCCAAAAGATGAAATATATTGAAAATCAGTTGTGATTGATTCCCACTTCTTGCCTATACTGAAAGTTGTGCATACATCACTGCCTAGGACATTGAAGCTACGTCTACACTGCACAGTTATTCCGGAATAGCTTATTTCGAAATAGTACATCTACACTGCAAGGAAGCCTCAAAATTAGTCCAAGGCAGGCTTCCCTAATGTAGACATGCTATCTTGATTTAGAGCCCCTGAAGGAATAACTTAAAATGGCCCTGGTGAGGGGCTATTTTGAAATAGCAGAAATGGATCATCTACACATGCCTTATTTCGAAATAACTCTTTTGGAATAGGGGTTATTCTTTATAGAATGAGGTTTACAGAAGTCGGACTAAGCCGTCCGTAATTCTGAAACTATTTCAAAATAATGGAATTGCTGTGTAGACGCTCTCATAGTTATTTTGGAATAACGGCTGTTATTCCAAAATAACTTTGCTGTGTAGACACACTGTCAGTGTCTGCTTAGTCCGGATCAGGATTCACAGCGGCCTTGTGTAATGTCCGCTGGGTCTTTATCCAGCAGCCTCCGGACTCCATGGACAATAGAGACTTGTCTCGTTTGCGCTCTCTGCTCTTCCTATCAAAGGAAACTGCACCAGGCAATGAGTCTTTTCTCTTTTCAAGTCCCATCTCCATTGCTCTTTACACCCAGATTTTAAGGGCCTCATTTTACTGGCAGGATGGCCTTTCTATTCCTCCCAGCTTCTAGCCCATACCAATGCCCTTGCTTAGCTGCCTGCCCATAAATCTCAGCTCTGTGCAAGCCACGAGAGGAAGTGCAAAGAGGACGGGAAGGTGAGGAGGACCCAGCTACAAATGTCCTAACAGCATGACCTCAGCCTGCAGGAGTCCATGCCAAGGGAACCCAGCCCCCCCGCCCCCTGGAGCGCAGGTGTCAGGAGACAGCCGTCTGAATATGTTCTTCACTGGCAGCCTCAGGTCAGACCATGGGCCAGAGCTGAGTTTTCAGCTTCGTCGGAGAAAAAAATGAAAGCACTGAAAGTTTCATTACAGGAGGAACATGACGTTCACCCTGGGCTCGTGGACATGTGGAGCTGCCTCAAGGCAGGAACAGAGATGCTCAAAAAGAAGGGCTTACACGTCCTTAGCCTGGGATGCTACCAGTATTGGGCGCTCGGCATCTCACGGGCTCCTTGAGTTGAGGGGTTCAAGTCAATGGGCCTATCTTAAAACCAGCAGTGGTGATGGGTTTCTGAAATGGGTTCAGAATAAGCTGAGCCACAAGAAGCCCAGTTATACAGGAGAATGGCCTTAGCATGAACGGACAGGAGGCAGGAGATGTGTGAAGATGCTGGGAGGTGGGGAGAGTAGCTAGGACCACTATTGTTGATAGCTCTTCCTCTCTAGGTCATCCACACATCTGGACATGGCTCCCCGCAGAGAACCTCTTCCATGAGTCTCAGTCCTCGCTCAAAGCAGACTCCTAAATAACTGGGTGCAACCACTGTTCCCTCTAATCTTTTCCATCCATGTGTGGAATAATTTTAGGTGCGCTGAGGCATGTGCGAATGTGCACCACCAACAGAAACACAAAACCTAGTTGTGGGTGCTCTGTGAGTCAGCTGGGTGGCATTTGAATTTCTCCTGAGTGGCCGCCCAAGCACACAGCTTACAGGGAACACTGGGTGCCACCTGAAGAAAAGACAGGCTGGGAATCAAGCGTAGAAGAAATGTGAATGTTGGTCCTCGCGACTCGATGGGATTTCTAGTGCAGTGCCTTCCTCACTAAGGGTATGTCTAGACTACATGGCTCTGTCGACGGAGCCATGTAGATGAGCTTTCTAGACATAGGGAAATGAAATGGCGATTTAAATAATCGCCGCTTCATTTACATCAAAATGGCTGCCGCGCTGTGCCGATCAGCTGTTTGGCAGCACAGTGCGGTAGTCTGGACGCTCTGCGGTCGACAAGGGAAGCCCTTGTCGACCGCCCCATTATGCCTCGTGGCTTCCCTTGTCAACCGCGGAGCGTCCAGACTACCACGCTGTGCCGCCAAACAGCTGATCGGCACAGCGCGGCAACCATTTTGATGTAAATGAAGCAGCGATTATTTAAATCGCCGCTTCATTTCCCTTTTTCGAGTACACTAATCTACATGGCTCCATCGACAGAGCCATGTAGTTTAGACGTACCCTAAGACATCCCATCTGCCAGTACTGCTTTAATTCCGGCACACAGAACTTCAAACATACCTGGTGGAGGAAACAGCTGGGCTTGTAACAGAGAGCACTGCTTTCTAGTCCCCAGTTACATCTGTTAACTCGCTTGTCCCCTGGAAGGAGGAAAACAAATCACCGACGCTTGTGCTGGCTCACTGTTAACAGCCCTGCGGAAAAGCCCTAATAAAACACACATCGTATCCTGCTCTTGTGAGCTCGACAGCTACGGCTCTCGTTGGTCCCCGAGTGGCGCGGACTGGTCTCTTCGTCAGTGGGACAGCCAAACTTTTTTTGTGTGCTTTCCTACAGGCTGGCGTAGCCTGAGCCAAACCCTCTGCTCCCCCGAGCTCTTTTATGCTTTTTTATTTTCTTGTATTGCTACTTTATGACATAACAACCAAGGGCAGTAAAGGTTTCCAACTGCATTTGTCCACATTCCTTTTTTTCAATGGCGCGGAAATGGAATCTGTTTGTCCTTGCAAGGAAAGAACCGGGATTTGCTGGCAAAAGAAAGCTCCCCACCTGGCCTGAGAGACTAAGACATGAGAGTCCAGACTCCAGACGCCATCTGCCATGGCTTTGAAGACATTTTGCCAGCCGGCTTGCTGGGTGAAGGCAAACCTTTCTGCGTTCTGGCAGAGGAATAAAAGCAGGCGAGAAGAAGCCGTCTCAAGCCACAGCTCTCTGCGAGAGTTTCCCTGCCTTTGTTTCCAGTCCAGGTGTGCTTTTCCATGGCAACGCGACAAGGCCCAGCGGGATGGGACGGTTTCTCCCTCCTGCAAGCGCGTCCCCGCCTTGCCTCGCTCTTTGGCTGGGTCCCGATGGCTCACAAAGAGCCAGTTACCGTTTGTTACATGAAAGCAACAGGGAATAAGAGGGGAGGGGAGGGCGTGGTGGACTTTCTGCCAGCCTCCCCGCCCCCCCTTTGAATAACCATTAGGAGTAATGACTTGCAGAGCCTCAATGTGTTCTGCATTACTTCAGGCGGATTTGTTCCATATCGTGACCCGTGTGAACCAGGCCTAGTTACATTTCAGTCTCACCTCAGAGATGCAGGCAAGGCCTTAATCCCACTAGCCAAAGCCTTCCTGGCTCGTGCTGCTTGCTTACGGGCCCAGAGATGTCTGGCGGCGTCTCTGGCTCTCCACTGCTGACTCACCAGCCAGGAAGCAATGGTGAGGGTGGGTTTTGGTGTCTTGACAACAGTGGCCTCGCTCAGGCTATGTCTACACTACGGAGTTTTTCCGGGATACTTCTGGTATCCCGGAAAAACTCTGCTGCATCCAGGGAATGCATCCACTCTTCCGACATTTTTTTCAGAAGAGCAGATGCGCTCTTTCAGAAGCCTTGTGTGCCTCATTTTATGAGGAATAAGGGCTCTTCCGAAAGAGGAGGTTTTTCCAAAATTTGGTCCTGTGTAGACGGGCCAAATTTCGGAAAAGCCTCTTCCGAAAAGACAATCGGAAAAAGGTACACAAATTGTGGAGCACAGTTTGCGTACCTTTTTCCGGAAAAGAACGTGTAGGGTAGAGCTAGCCTCAGACATGACACACGAGGACAGAGGAATAGAGCTCCCCGAGAGTGAAATCTACTGATGTCCAGCTCAGGGGATGTTTCTGAAGGAGGTGGCTTCGATTTTCCGTGGGGGAGGAACAGGTCTCTCTTTCCGGGCTGGCTTCCCTCCACCTCACCTCCTGCGGCTTCATTTAAAGTGCTCCAGGCTAATCCCGGCACTGCGTTGTGAAGTTGCATCACGTGTTGGCACAGGGGTTTTCAAACGTCTTGTTCGCATGACCCCGTTGAGGAACATCGTTGGTGCCTGCAAACCAGCATAATTTGACTGGAGTGCGGGCTCTGGGTGGGGCTGAGGAGGGGAGCTTTGGGGTGCAGGAGGGGGCTCTGGATTTGGGGGGGCCAGGGCTGGGGCAGGAGGGGCTTCCCTTGAGCAGCTCCCAGTCAGTGGTGCAGTGAGGGTGCTAAGGCAGAAGCAGCCAGAAGCAGGTTCCCCGTCAATGGGAGTGCAGAGCTAATGCTCGGGGCAAGGGCAGTATGTAGAGTCCTGTGTGCTCCCCCCACAACCCAGGAGCCGGGCCTGTTGTCGGCTGCTTCTGGGGTGCAGCTCAGTCTGCGGTGTCAGGACAGGCAGGGAGCTGTCTTAGCCCCCGCATGGTCTCCAGATCCCCCTGCAGCAACGAGCCCCAGTGCCTGACTTTCCACCTCCCAATACTCGGTCGCAAGCCGTCGTTTGAAAACCACTATATTAGCACATTGGCTCCCCGATTTCCTATCTGTTGGTAAGAGCTACATTCAGCCCCTGGCAAGGAAGGGCAAGTCACTGTGGAAGAAGGTGAGCAATTAGCTTACCGTCTCTTCCAGACTGTCCTCCCAGAGGCAAATGTCTCCCCGCTACTTCTGTCATCCCAAATGCAAAGTGCTCGCAGTACCGCTGCCCCCCCAAGGACAGGAATGTTCACCTGGTGCTGGCTTCTGAAGGCCTGAGTGTGTGTGTGGTGGGGGAGGGAGGGCAGGTATAATAAACTGGTGCACAGTTCCAAAGTGATGCACAGTTAACCTGTGGAACTCACTGCTGCAGACTAGTTATTGAGGTGAAGAAAATCTCAGTGCAATTTTTAACAGATAAAATATTAGCAAGTTGTGTACATGGCAAGGGTCTGTGTACTTGCAACAGTGAGAAGAAGATATGCATTTACACCAACCAGGTTAGAAATGGCCAGAGGCATCAATCACAGAATCATAGGTTTGGAAGAGACCTCAGGAGGCCATCGAGTCCAGCCCCCTGCCCAAAGCAGGACCAACCCCAACTAAATCATCCCAGTCAGGGATTTGTCAAGCCGGGACTTTAAAACCTCTAGCGATGGAGATTCCACCCCCTCCCTAGGGAACCCATCCCAGCGCTTCCCCACCCTCCTAGGGAAACAGTTTTTCCTAATATCCAACCTAGACCTTCCCCACTGAAACTTGAGACCATTGCTCCTCGTTCTGCCCCCCGTCACTACTGAGAACAGCCCCTCTCCATCCTCTTTGGAACCTCCTTTCAGGTAGCTGAAGGCTGCTCTCAGATCCCCCCTCCCTCTTCTCTTTTGCAGATGTAGGGCACATCTACACTGCAAGCTTATTTCAAGGGTACATCTACACTGCAAGACATCTTCCGGAATAGCTTATTTCGAAATAGAGCACCCACACTACAGGGAAGCCTCAAAATTTGTCCGAGGCAGGATCCCCTAATGTGGACGCGCTATCTCGATGTAGAGCCCCAGGAGATACTAGGGAGGAATAACTTTGAATGGCCCTGGTGAGGAGCTCTTTCGACATAGTCGCAGTGGAGCGTCCACACTCACCCTCTTCCGAAAGAGCTTTTTCAGAAGAGGCATTATTCCTCATGGAATGAGGTTTACCAACATAGGAAAAAGCCCTCTGTTACTTCGATTTTCTTTCTAAATAATGCAATTGCTGTGTGGACGATAGTATTATTTTTTCTGGCCATTATTCCAGAATAACGGTGTAGTGTAGACGCACCCTAAGTAAGCCCACTTCCTTCAGCCTCTCCTCTGAAGTCATGTGCTCCAGCCCCCTTCTCATTTTGGTTGCCCTCCGCTGGACCCTCTCCAATGTGCCCACATACTTTCTGTAATGGGGCACGGGGGCTAGAATTGGATGCATCACTCCAGATGTGGACTAATAGTAAAGGGGCATTATCACTTCCCTAGATCTGCTGGCAATGCTCTGAATAATGGACCCCAATATGCCATTAGCCTTCTTGGCTACAAAGGCGCACTGTTGACTGATATCCATCCACTGTAACCCCCAGGTCCTTTTCTGCTGAACTGCTACTTAGCCAGTCAGTCCCCAGCCTGTAGCAACGCTTGGGATTCTTCCCAAGGGCAGGACTCTGCACTTGTCCTTGTTGAACCTCGTCAGATTTCTTTGGGCCCAACCCTCCAATCTTCCACTTCAAGGCCTAAACTGATGGCCAGGGGGGTTCAGGAAGGGATTTCCCGCAGTGGCAGCCAATTGCGCAAATGTGAATACATTAGAATTCGGACTTTCCTCCCAGTATCCCATAGTGGCCACTGTCAGAGACAAAACTGTCCATTCGGTTCTTCCGGGGGGGCAACTCTCATGTTCTTACTTGCCTCTGGGATCTCTCATGGCTCTGATATATTTTATTTGTTTCCTTACCTTGTAAGAAGGTGTGGAGGTAGAAGGGAGAGGAGACCGTGAACAAGCATACATCCTAAAGGGAAGGTTGTTTCTGAGATATGGGGCCAAATCTTGCTGTAGTTTCTTGGGCAAAGCTCTAGTCAACTTCAGTGGTGATTTTTGCTGGTCAGTAGCTGACATAATTTGAGAAAACAAATCCCAATGGGAGAAATCTAACATTCAAACACAGGGTTGAAAGAACCAGAATTGCCGTCTTCCCCTCCCCCCTTTGGAGCAGGTTGTTCTCACATGTGCATTTTATCAGCAAGAGAGACCAGGCAGGCAGTGGGATCTCGTTGAAATTAACCACTGATCCCCACTGAACTTTGGAGAACTGGGAGGGACTTGCAAACATGCCGGAGCCTGAAAAACAAAGTGTGTGTGTGGTTTTTTTTTAAAAAGCCCTAAATCTTTCAGAAAACATTGCTCCAGTTTAACAGGGCATAAAGCATTCATGTTTCCCTGCCAGACTTGTATGTGGAAAGAAAAAAAATAATAAAATTACAGCTAATAAATTTTTTAAGTGCAGAAGAAAGACTTCTTTTTTTTTTTAATGGTGGTGCCCAGTAGCTCCACTATATTAATGGTCTGTCAGTGTTTTCATTAATAAACCCCAAATTTTCATGGGTTTATTATTCAGCCATAAAAATTTGCTTCACAGTTCAAATTGGCACATGAATTTCTATTCCCTCTGAGCAACCATAGTGGCTGATTTTTATCTCACCTAACCTTGATTTTGCACTGGGAAACAACTTCATTGGAATGACTCTGGATTTGTGCAACAGTGTAAACCAAAAGAAGGACAAGACCAGTTCACTTCAGTGGAGTTATTCCTGATTTATGTGTAGTCCCCTTATTTAAGGGGCCTCTGACTTTTACTGGGAGGATCCTTTGTGCTGCAATCTAGCCCTAGAGACTACAACTCCCATGGGCCCTTGGGAAAGGGGGAACAGTGCCTCTTCCAGGCTATGCAGACAGAGAGTTAGGCTAGGCTCCATTTTTAGTGAGAGGAGCCAGGTTGCTGGTGTGGAACCTTTTCCATGCCAGGAGCTGTTGTATTGTAGCTAGAGCCTGTTACTGAGCCTGTTACTGCTGGGGCTTGGATTTAGCAGGCTGCTTTGTGGGCTGCTGTTGATTGTCCCTGGAGGGGATAGACTCTGGCTGTGCCTGTGGCTGGAAGAGCTTACATAAACCTATACGGGTGGTGATTGTGAGTAACTGGTCTGTTTGGAAAGGTGCTGCCTGGGAAGGAGCACAAAAGAGAAACTGACTCCGGGTCTAATGAGAGCCAGAGTGATTTGCCCAGGGAACCAGAGCTTCTGGCATTTGGTGGGGCCTGCTCCAGTGGCAGAGAAATTTTGCAGCCGGCTGCTCAGCTTGGACTAACACACACAGGACCTGCCTAGCGCTGTCTCCACTCCAGCTGCAGACCTCCAAGTTCACCCATGTCAGCAAGTGTCTGGGATTCTGACTCCAGAGGAGCGCACGCTCTGGGGTGGGATAAATGGTTGCAGTGCAAATGCCAGCTAGATAGCTTCCTTTTATTTCTGTGACTTTGTTAATTGATTTCATTCACTTTTAATCCATTAACAACTTAAAGAAAACAGGGTTTAAGTAAAGGAGTATTCATTCTAATGTAATCAATTGGATGTATATTATTTATAATTGTTGTCCTGGAGTTAGTTCTGGTTTATTGCTGGAATCATTTTATTTCCTGAAGGCTCCCAAGCCACACCATTATGTGTGTACAGGGCCAGCCAGGTGGAGGAACCACCATTGTATATTTCTTAGGGAGCAAGGGACTGCAGCAAGGGAGTGGACAGGGAATCCCCAACTAAACAACATCACCACTCAAGATCTCCTTTTATGTGAAAGCCATCAGGCGCCCAGGCGCACATGTGAGTGTGACCTGCTCCCGAGTAACCCAGGGAGGAAAAGGGGGATTACATATGCTACAGGATGTGTGTTTGGAATCAAACCCTGCTCGTTTTTAACAATACTATAAAATCAGGCTGGCTGGTTAGAAAAGCATTGGAATGCAGAATGGAACAGAGGCAGACTGCCTGGTGTTTGCATCTTGTGAAACACTTTGGCTTTGAGTTGGGGGTGTGGAGGAGAGGCAGAGAGAGCGAGGGAACCAATTTGCTGGTTCTGTGTCTAACATGACTCTTCTGCTCTGTGGCACTCTGTGGTTTCTCTGCTGCAAAGAGACAAGATCTAACCTTTACTCCTATTATTGTTTGTATTGCAGGGAGCAGCGAGAAGCTCCAACTGTGAATGAGGATGCTACTGTGCTAGGTGCAGTACATGGACTTCAAAAGAGATAGTGCCTGACCTGCAGAGCTGACAGTCCACACCAGTTTCCCCCCTTTTCACCCAGAAGGTCAGAAGTAGGTCTGGGAAAGCAGGAAATCTACCTGTCCTGAGTCTTAATTTAGTGCCCGAGCCACAACCAGTCTGTCTCTTAATCTTACAGATTCTCTGAGGTAAGAGAACAGAAGGGTCTCTATCCTAGATATTTCTAAGTCACATGATACTTTGCTCAGGCTATGTCTACACTGGGGGGAGAAATTTGACTGAAGATCTGCAACTCCAGCTACAGGAATGGCGAAGCTGCGGGCAATGTACCTTACACTGAATTTTTGGGCCAACCCCACAGTGGGAGATCGATGGGAGAAACTCTCCCATTGATTTCCCTTACGTCTCATGACTCTGAGGTATTCCAGGGTCGATGGGGGCACTTTCAGCATTCCAGTGACGGGTCTTTACTAGACCCACTCAATCGAACCCCGCAAGATGGATCTCCAGAGCGTCAATATTCGGAAAGTACAAACAAAGCCTTAGGGTGGCATGTAGAGTGCTCATGCTGTGGTGGAAGAGAGGCGGCATCCGCGTTTGTCGCTCCTATGAGTAACTACCCAGGGTGGCGAAAGGCTCCAGTGTTCAAGACTGGTGCCCACTGACGGAGCCTTTCGGGAGACAACAGCATGTTACGCTGCTGAAAATAGCAGTGTAGACATGTGAGGCACCGCTTGACTGTGTAGCAAGCCGTGTATGGGGTATACCAAGGGTTCAGACGTGAAGGGCATTCTCCTCTGTCGCACTGTCTCCACTTCTATTTATACCCATGCTAGTTTAGGGGGCAATGCCTGTAGTCTACACATGACTGGAAGTGGGCCAGGCTAAAGAAGTCCAGAGCACCTGTTCTCTAACAGCAGGTGTTTCCCTCTCACCATGGTGGGTGGATACCATTGGGTAACACTGCATTCCTGGACAATACAGATGCCCCTTTCCTGCAGGACAGGGCTGTGAGGCTGATAAAGTCTGAGGGCTGCGGGAAGGCTGCTCCCACCAAACCCATGGCTGTTTCTGAGGGGTCTGCTAGGCCTGAGGCCACTGTGGAAAGTCTGGGGTGCTATTAGGAAGCCGGAGTGTGTTACAGCTCTCCCTGTGGATCTCTGTGGCTGCATCCCCCATCTCTCTGGATGGGTCAGGCCTGCTCTAGGCTAGACTGGATGGTGATGTTAACCTCCAAGGGGTCAGAAAGATTCATGATCCTGTTCCACATGCCAGCAGAGCAAGGCCAACATGGGTGGGTTACAGACCCTGCACCCTTTTTTAATGGTGCAGCAAGGGTCGAGTTGTGCTCCGGGAGTTGCTTTTGTTATTATCATTAATTAAATCTATGGTAGGCCCATACGTTGAACGCTGCATACAGATGTGATCGCCTCCTCTCAAAGAAGATCTCGTGGCATTGGAAAATGTTACGAAAAAGTCAATAAAAATGGTGAGGGGTTTGAAGCGGGTGGCATGTGAAGAGGGGATGTATTTGGCCTGGTGATGGTGTGGCCCCCACACAGCAAGCACTGTTGCTGGCTCTTAAGAGGCTCCCTAGACATCGGCCGCAGGTCCCACCTCCCAGCACCGCGGAAGCATGAGAAGTGGACTTGAAGCCACCAGCACCAGAGTGACTCATGGGAATGTGTCAGAAACCACACGGCAGCGTTTTAAAGGCACACGCTCAATGTGCAAATCAGCTGCCCTTTGACAGGACCAGTGCTTCCTGCCTCCTTTCAAGTGGCAGTGGGGGAGATCTAGGCTGGATATTAGGAAAAACTATTTCCCTAGGAGGGTGGGGAAGCACTAGGATGGGTTCCCTAGGGAGGGGGTGGAATCTCCATCCCTCCATTTGGCTAGACACTGTCCTGGTTGGGATGATTTAGTTGGGGTTGGTCCTGCTTTGGGCAAGGGGTTGGGCTTGTTGACTCCTGAGGTCTCTGCCAGCCCTGGGGTTCTGTGATTCTATGACTCCTCCTGCTTTGACGCTGGCAAGCCAGGATTGGCCCACATTACACTTTCATACTCAGCTACACCATTGCGCTTGGAGAAGAAGCTGCTTCCACCCTTTCCAAGTCCCCGCATCTCCGTTCCGTCTGAATCAGAGTCGGGGATGAACTCTCAGAACTGATTCATTCCTACTACATCAGAAGCTATCCCTAAAAGTCAACGATGGGCATGAGCTGTGAGTTTAGGCATGGATCTGTACCGGGATCTGCACTTTCCCTAGGTTCAGGAGTTACTTCAGGGTTCCAGTCGAGTTCACTATAGAGAACTTCAGGGACAGGGGACTTCTCTTGCACCACCAGGAATAACTGAGCTGGCCCAGTGGTTGCAGATTTTGTTGATGAGTGTTGGCTGCATCAAGGAGCTTGCTCGGGCGAGGAAAGGAGGATGTGTTTGCTTGGGGCTAGGGGGAAGAGGAAAGCAGACATAAAGCATAGCCCCTATTATGATCATACAGAAGCTGTTTTGAAAGAGAGCCATTCTTTATGGAGTTCTTCTTCTGCCGTTGCTGAAGAAGGGCATGTCAGTAACAAAGAATAAAGAGGGAAAACGACCATTAACTCTCTCTATATTTTGGATAGTTTTGAGCATCTGTATGTCTGTCTGGGACTCCATCCATCCGTGAGTCTTTTTGCTCTGGGACCACCACGTTTGGCAGGCAGCTTCCTAACTTCTCCTAACTTAAAGCAAGGTCAGGGTTTGGTTGTGCCGGGACAACGGGATGTGCCTGGAATCAGATTGTTTTCCATTATATGGAAAGGGAGGGGGCTGATATGCTAGGGGGGACAGTTATACTGCAGAGTGACCACTGGGGGCAGTAGTGCGTGGGACAACTATAGTGCAGAGGGACCACAGGGCGGGGAGGCCGCACCATGAACAAAGTGGCAGCTGGGCCAGGGCTCTCCATGATGCTGGCCATTAGCCCAGGTAAGTGCCCACCCCACTCCAAAACCCTGAACCTGGCCCTCAGCTGCAGCACCAGCTTCGGGGAGAGTCCCACTGCCCAGCAGCCCTGCCACCCTGGAGGAGCCGCAGACCGGGACTAAGCCCTGACAAGCTGCAGGTTGGGGTTGCCCCACGAGCTCTGCCCCCCCCCCCACCCCATAGGCAGGAGGCTGGGACCTGTCTGTGGAGCCCTGCATCTGCCCCCCGACAAGCTGGAAGCCAGGGCTGGGCAACCCAACCCCGGCACACACACCCCGCCCAGCAAGGAGTTGTCCAGGCAGCCCAGTCTGCTTCCCCTCCAGTGAGTAGCCACCATCGGGGCGGGGGGGGGGGGGGTAACCTGCCCCCCTGCAAATAGCCACTGGCTGTGGAGGCCAGGCAGCTTCCTGCCTTGGGAGGAGCCACCGGCTGGGTGGGCCGGGCAGCCCTCCTCTGAGAGCAGCCCTGGCTTCCTGGGGGAGCTGCTGACAGAACAGTGCCATCCTCACCTGCACAGGAGGCCCCGGCAAGCCGTCTTCCCCGAATTTCCTAACCTCCTGCCTTGAGCCTCCTGCCCCTCCCCTTCCAGCCCCTGCACTGGGTCCCCTGGCCTGCACTCCTCCTTGCCTTAACTCCTACACCCCGCACTCCCACAGCCCCCTGCCCTGAGGGACCCCCAGCAACCAGGTAAATCTTCTAGTCCTCCATATATTTCTTTTCTAAACCCACCTGCTCTGCTCTGAGTCAGCTGGAGCTGGCGTCCTTGTTTCTGCGATGACTCCAACCTCCCTGTGTCAATTTTTCCCTTCAGATGCCTCATGAGCAATCAACCTTAATTCTAAATGAACGGAGAGGTCTTTATCTTCGAACACGCTCTCAACAGAGCTCTTTAGCAAGTCTTTGCTTGGCATTTCGGATGACATTTCAGTTCCCTGTGGCAATGATTTATGAGGCTTTTTTTTCCATGTAAGGCTCTCGAAATTTGCAATTATCTGAGGGGAAACAAGTGAAGGGTGGCTCATTCATTCCTAACCTCCACCAAACAGGAAAAAGCCTCCACCAAGCAGAGTAAATGTCTTCCAACCTAGTCATCCAGGAAGAAGCTACCCAAGAGGCAAAAGGCACAGAGAGAAAGAGGACATGAAATGTTGCAATCAGGTGTAGCCCTCGGATAGAGGAAGGGAGAAGAGATATTCATCACCAAAGGGAAAAGGAAAGGAGGGAAAACAGACTAAATAGGAGACGTTTTCTTGGGCCAATCGCAACATTACCCAGAGCTCAAGTTATCTGATCATGTAGGGAGCCTAAACAAACCATGGACGGCTATGAATAAGGGCCATTGGGTTTTTTCGAGGTCTGTAAATCCGCTCCTGCGAGATGCCTTAAACTCACTGGGTGCGTCTATACTGCACTGTGGGTCAAAATAAGAAATGCAGTTTGAGCTACGCAAATTGTGTAGCTTATTTCAATGTTATTTCGAAATAGCTTATTTTGAAATTTGGCGCGGTCTACACAGCGCTGACTGTGAAATAAATTGCTCTTCCAAAACGTCCCTGTGACAGGGCGCTTGCCCTGCACTGGCCCTTTAAGGGCAAAAGCCCAGCCCTGAGTGAGGGCTGAGAGTAAAGCCCCAGCTGAGACAGTTCTGGCTAAGGAGGGCCCAGCTGGGGGTGATAGAAAGGAGGGCTCCTGGAGGGAGAGGAGGAAGCTCACTCTTGCTCTGGCTAGAGAGCAGGAGGGACCTGGCTGCCAGGGAAGCAGGAGGCTTCCTGGAGGTAGAGCAGGGCTGGGGAAGCTCGGGCCAAGCGAGCTCCCAGGCTGCAGGGCCTGAAACAACTGGGGATGCAAGGGGCAGCCGTGGTGGGCAGGGGCAGCAGGTCCACACCCCTTTGCCAGCGGTGACTGGCCATTACAGCTCGCAGTTTGCCCCTGAGGCAGGGGCTAGATGAAGTCACTGAGGCAAGGTGGGGACAGGGGAACTGGGTGTTCCCTGGGAGAAGAAATGGGTGCCCCTGGGGAGGGGAACATCCCGGAGTGTGCAGTTGGGTAAACAACACCCCCCCAGAAGGGGGCACAGAGAGACTGGCGTGGGCACTGCCAGAGGGCCGTGCCCTGAAGAGTGACATGGGTCTGGACTAGAGGGAAGAGCGGGAACACGGGGGAGACACCAGCTAAAGGGAGGCGTCCAGTGAGCAGCGGAGCTAATTCCCAGGGCTGGAGGCGCCAGGGAAGGTGAGCCAGCCCCATGACAGCCCTCACTCCTCGTGGAATGAGGTTTGCGGGGACGGTGGGATAGCGCGCCCATTCTATTTAGAAAGAACGGGAGTGCTCACAAGACGCGGAATATCTATTTCAGGATGCCTCTGGTATCCCGAAGTAGCACTGCAGTGTAGACGTAGCCACTGTGATTGGTCCCAGAAAGGAAGATGGGGGTGGGAGGAGAACACAAGCAGAGGAACGGGCAAGAGCAGCTCCTCCAAGAGGGGAGAGGTCTTGCAGCAAATAGGAACTCACAGATGTGGTGGCCTGATGGAGTCTATATGACTCACCCACCATGCCCGGAAGGCAGCCTTCAGATGGTTCTTTTCTCCAGAGAGTGTCATGTGAAGTTAATATTGTTGAACCCTCAATGAGGGAGTGGAGCATGGGGAGGAGGCTATAGCTGGGAAATCACAAGCCACAGTGGGCTGTCATTGAGAGAGCTACTGTGCAAGGAACTGTGGGTTGGTCCTGCTTTGGGTAGGGGGCTGGACTCGATGACTCCTGACGTCTCTGCTGGCCTTAGGATTCTAGGATTCTAAGGAACCACCTGTCATCTTGAGGCTGGGTATTTAACTGAGAGATGGCCACATACTGGATGGTCTCATTACAGAAGGTGACCTCGTTAGGCTGCTGTTCAGGAAGTATAAAAGCATGTGACCAGATCCTCACCCCCACACACCTTTCCAAATCCTTCCTGTGGAGGATAGGGTCATAATTCAAACTGATCTGGACAAACTGGAGAAATGGTCTGAGGTAAATAGGATGAAATTCAATAAGGACAAATGCAAAGTGCTCCACTTAGGAAGGAACAATTAGTTTAACACATACAGAATGGGAAGCGACTGTCTAGGAAGGAGTCCTGCAGAAAGGGATCGAGGGGTCAGAGTGGACCACAAACTAAATATGAGTCAACAGTGTGACACTGTTGCAAAAAAGTCCAACATGATTCTGGGATGCATTACCAGGAGTGTTGTGAGCAAGACACGAGAAGTCATTCTTTTGCTCGACTCTGCGCTGATTAGACCTCAGTTGGAGTATTGTGTCCAGTTCTGGGCACCAAGTTTCAAGAAAGATTGAGAGAAATTGGAGAGGGTCCAGTGAAGAGCAACAAAATGATTAAAGGTCTAGAATGCCTGACCTATGAAAGAAGACTGAAAGAATTGGGTTTGTTCAGTTTGGAAACATTCAGTAGATAGCTGTCCCTTTGTCGTCCCTGAACCTGCCAGCCCAATGTGGTTACAGTTGTCCTGGTTCCTTGCTGCCCCCCTGTGGTCATTCTACAGTATAACTGGCCCTACCACCAGACCCCTCTCTTTCCATTTTATGAGAAACAATTGAATTCCAGGCACATCCCATTGTCTTGGCACAATGAAACCCTTACGTTGCTTTATATTATGATAAGACGAGGCTGCATACCAAATTTGGTGGTCCTAGCTCTTACCATTTAGAAGGAGTTCTTCACCAAATGGACTCACAGATGGACCCATAGACACACAAAGTTTCTAAAATATATAGTTGATAATGGGGTTGGCAAATCTAAGCCATCCGTGATCATGCCAATACAAATAAAATCAGCATGCCTGAAAAGAGCAAGGGTTCTCTCTTCCCTACCTTCCTGGAATGACCAGAGCCTTGTATCCCTCCCCAGATTGGCTCTCACCCCGAGCAGCCTCCCACGTGGAAGGCATAAGCAGCCAGTCAAAGTTAAAAGAGTTAACGGAGGCATTTTTACAGCCTTTATTAAAGCGAGAAGGAGGCTTTGATGCAAGACAATATCCCCTGGATGATGCAATTCATTTATTTTGGCTGGCCGGCACTCTCGCCGGGGTCTGTGTGTTATTAGAGGGTGGGGTAGTGCCTGCTCTTCCCACTGTTTTCAGGCCCTAGGGTCAGGTTCTGCTCCACCAAGAACATGACTCATCCCTCTGTAAAACAATTCTGCAAATGATACCAAAGTGACCACAGCATAAGTCAGCTTCCCACCACCCAAATCCAGCCAGGAGAGCTACCTCTCCAGAACACAGGCCTGTTAGTGTTGCCTGTCTACTTACTCTTAACTGCAGAGCAAAAGGCAGGAAGAAAGGTGGAACTTTCCACAGCCTTTAATGTACAAGGGATGCTGTATTGCATATTCATAGAATTCTAGAGTCCTAGGGCTGGGAGAGACCTCAGGAGTCATCAGGTCCAGCCCCCTGCCCAAATCAGGCCCAACTCCAACTAAATCATCCCAGCCACGGCTGTGTCAAACCAGGACTTAAAAATCTCTAGGGAGGGAGATTCCACCCCCTCCCTAGGGAGCCCATTCCAGTGCTTCCCCACCCTCCTGGGGAAATAGTTTGTCCTAATATCCAACCTAGACCTCCCCCACTGTAACTTGAGCTCATTGCTCCTTGTTCTGCCATCTGCCACCACTGAGACCAGCCTCTCTCCATCGTCTTTGGAACCTCCCTTCAGGTAGCTGAAGGCTGCTCTCAAATCCCCCTCACTCTTCTCTTCTCTAGAGAAGAGAAAAAAGCCCAAATCCCTCAGCCTCTCCCTGGAGGTCATGTGCTCCAGCCTCCTAATCATTTTGGTTGCCCTCCGCTGGACCCTCTCCAATGCGTCCACACCCTTTTTGTAGTGGGGGGCCCAGAACTGGACACAATACTCCAGATGTGGCCTCACCAGAGCCGAATAAAGGGGAATAATCACTTCTCTAGATCTGCTGGCAATGCTCCTCCTAACCTGCCATTAGTCTTCTTGGCTACCAAGGCACACATATTGCTTACCTGTGGGCCATCACTCATGTGCCTTGTGAAAGAATTCAGGACAGTGCTCTTTGAACCAAGGGCTTCCTCATTCAGTTTCGAGTTTTTGTCTTCATTATACATGGTCCAGGTCAGATTTTGAAGGAAGAGCTCATTGGTGGTGGGGGACAGAGCTGGAATCCCCTAAAGCTGGGGGAGTTAGAAAAATTAGCCCCAGAACAGGTTCTTCATCACTCTGCATGATGGTTCTAATAGGCCAAAGAAGGGCTGGAAATGTCAACCCACTTTTAGGAGATAAGAACAGTGCGCCCCATTGTGGGTGGTCCCTGCTCATGGGCGCTAACGAGGGGCAGGGTAGATCCACTGTCTCTGCTAGTGGCCACACGTTCATACTGAAATCGTCCAGCTGGTGTGGGAATCACATCCCACTGGGCAGCGTCAATGAGTCACATCCTACGGCTGAATATTTTTGTTTAGAGCCTGGATAACTGGAATGCTATTCATAACCATTGTACAGTAGTTACCTGGCATGCAGCAATCTGTCTGTATTCAGAAAAGAGAGACAGTGATCAGCATGATGAGGGGAACTGAAGAAAAAGATTCAGATTTCAGGAGGGACCTAGTTTGGTGGGGCACCAGAAGCTAAGGAAGGCAAAATGTAGCAGTGTGTACAAACTTGGAGGGAGGAGCTCAGATTGCGGGAGGGAATGAGGAGGAGTCACTAGAAAGTCAGTCTGTGTGCACATGACTAGAATGCCCACTGTTTGTTTTGTAGGTGATTTTATGCTATCTAAAGATAACATGAGAACTGATGAGGTGTATTGCTTATTATCTTGGAACATACATGGGGGCAAACAGGTGAACATAAGGAAATGGGTTATTAGGCTTGCTATAGTTAAGGGCCTGTTATATTAGGATAATACTTTGTGGAAGTAGTTACACTAAAGGCTGAAATGTATCTGAAATGAGAGAGACCTAAGGAGAAAACTCCCGGTCACATACTTAGCACTTTCATTGTAAGAGACAAAGTAGTGACCGCAAACAGATAGGGTACGTCTAGACTACAGGCTTTTGTCAACAGAAGTTTTGTCGACAGATACTGTCGATAAAGCTTCTGTCGACAAAGATCGTCTAGACCACATCCAGTTCTGTCGACAAAGCAAGCCACTTTGTTGACATGACAGTGTAGACGCAAAGGACAGTGTAGATGCAATAACGCCTTCTGTCGACAGAACTCTGTTGGCAAAAGGCATTATTCCTCGTAGAATGAGGTTTACCACCATCGACAAAACTGCTGAGTTCTGTCGACGTTATGTTGACAGAACTCAGCGGCAGTGTAAATGCAGGTATAGTTTTGTTGACAAAAGTCCACTTTTGTCGACAAAACCCTGTAGTCAAGACACACCCATATAGTATACAACGTAGTTCCGCAAAGGGGCATTTTAAAGGGCTTTGGTGATCCGGCTGTTGTTCAGCATGTAAGTAGTAAAACCACATCTATGTATGGGAATATTAATCAGTGTCTGATGTCAATCATCAGTCTTAATGTTTGATGCTTAATGATGGACGCCCAAACTGCCATGTATGCAAAGGATCCTTTACACTTATTATAATCAGGGTAAAAAATCAAACATGGTGGCCTTATTATTACCACAAGGAAGGGTATAAAATACCACACCTAGTTCCTCAGATCCCAAAGGCAATGTAAATTGAAACATGACCTCCCTTTAGAGGGTCTCCACTTCCTTTTCCTTCTGTCTTTGTCTCCAGTGGTCTCGATAGGTTTAAGAATGCACAATACAAGAATGTAACCATTAACAATGCAGGAAAACACTTCACTGTGCTGATCTTATTCTTATATTCGTGTGTATTAATCTTTAATATAATTTTAATTCTAATTGTATCAAATAATAGAAAGTAGATGGGTGAAGTAATCTCTTTTATTGGACCAACATTTGTCGATAAGAGAGACACGTTTTCTACTCTTGGTCAAGAAGATGGAAGATCCTAAGAAGAGCTTTGTGGAAGCTTAAAAGTTTTTCTCTCTCACCGACAGAAGTAGGTTCAATAAAGATATTACCTCGCCCATATTGCTTCTATATCTCAATACCAACATGGCTAAAACAATGCTGCAAGTGTCAAATAACATCTCTGTGCATAGTTTCACCAATTTCCTCTCTTTAATGAACTCTAAGTAGCCACCGAAACAAAAAAGGGCATGCTGCACACCAATACATAATTTTATAATTATAAGGACAATAATTGTAGATATTATGTAATAACTGTTCAGGCTAAAAGGTACAGTGCATGTTCCTTGTTTTGTGAGGCATAATTTTAATTTCCATCAGCCACGCAAGATCTTATGATTTGATACAGAAAGCAGATTTCTTAGCATCCCGGTGACCTTAAAGAGATAAATGAAGCTGAATTTGCAGACATGAACCACAAAATTCAGCTCCAGAATTGCATTTGGATCACCACAGACAAGGTCAACATTACATCTGGAAGGTCGGGTTAAGGTACGCAACTCTGGCTATGAAAAATACGTAGCTGGAGCTGGCTTGCCTTAAGCTGAGCTTGGCACCATCTTCACGGTTGCTCCTGTCAGCTTCTTTTACTCCTTGTGGCTGCGAGGAGTACCGGTGCCAACCAGAGCCTCCCTCAGCATTCTATTTAGTGGGTCTTAACTAGACCTGCTAAATTAAATGCCAGAAGATCAATCTCTGGTGCGGCAAGTGAAGACATGGCCTCAGAAGGCAAGTTTGGGGAGAAGAAGGGTTTTTTTCCAGTCCACTGTAATGCCATTTAATCCATGTCTCATTTGGATCCAGATTTATATTTTCAGCTCCCCTGAGGTTCTGGGGTGTTCAGGTGCAAGATTTTTATGTGGGGCTATCTGCAGTGCAGGGCTTGGTAGAAGACACCATGAGGTTAAGAACAAGTCAGAGCCCACTGGAAAAAACTTACCGGGGGTGTGGTGGATTTTCCATCCGTAGAGATTTTTAAAATCAAGACTGGATTTTTTTTTCCAACAGTGCTGTCCTCGTTCAAACAGGAGTCAATTCAGGAGTTACTTCTGCGGTCTGTCTTCTGCAGGACATCAGGCTAAATGATCACACGGCTCCCTCTGGCTTTATAATCTGCAAATCTATGAACTGCTACCCGGAGCTGATGGTACTAGTGCACTATGCATACCAGCATGACTTCGGTGGCACAGCTGGTGGAGAGACGATGCTATCCACCAAACTTGATGCTTTCCTAAGGAGGTACTGGGGGGCAGCCAACTTGTTTTGTATGTGCACATTGTCATATTGACCTCTGTATGATGGCCCCAGCTTATCTAAGGTATATATATTATTGGGCATATATATTATTGACCTGTATTGACCTTGATGGACTCCCATCAGAGTGGTTTCATTCTCTTAACAGGCTGTGGGCCAATCTGGTGTTAGTCCATACAATGGGTTGGAGAATTCAAAAGCAACAAACCCGTTGCTGCGGCAACTGGGCAGAACCATGCAGACAGACATCTGTCAGGGATGAACCAGATGGTGCTTGGTCCTGCCGTGAGGGCAGGGGACTGGACTTGGTGGCCTCACGAGGTCCCTTCCGGTTCTAGCATTTTAGGATTCTATGCTGAAGTTGGGTTACAAGCTGGTTTTGGAGGCAATTTGAGGCGCCCCCCCACCCACCCATTTTCCATCCGAAATGCAAACAGCAGCCTCTCTCCACATCAACAGAACCATCTAGTCACAATGGGGGTGAGGGAAATATCAAAAGGAAATAAAAAAGCCCCGGGTCCCATTGCTTGTTCTTCACACGACTAAATTCCCAGCTTCCTCACGGGGAAATACTTTTACGCACATCTCATGTGAGGGGAGAAGTTCTGAGGCTGCCTCCGTATCATGAGCTAAGTAAGGTACTGTGGAAAAAAAGAAAACAATGCCAGAAAAGAATTAAAAAATCCCTACAACTAAAGCAGCCAGCAGGCTGAAAGGTGCCAGCAGCTTAAATGAAATGCAACTTGTCCTGAGGTTTCTGGAGGCGGGGATGGGAAATCCTTGTCCCGAACATCCTGTTACAGTGGCTGGACAGTGTCTCTCTAGAGCTGTGTGGTCCAGTGGGCAGAGCATTAGCCTCATGTGTCGGAGAAGAGACATAATTCCTGGTCTCTGGTAGGACGTTGGCCTTCTCCTCCCGCCTTTGCTGACTAGCCCCCATCTCCATTTCACCAAGCTCTCCACCTTCCAACCTCTCAGCAGCTAATCAGAGTTAACTCCTGGGGCCAAACTCATCCATGGCTGAAAGCAGCGGCAGATATAGGGCAGGGCGAGCGGGGCGGCTGCCCCGGGCCCCGCACTTCAATAGGCCCCGCGCACGTGCTACTATCTGTCAGCTGTGGCCGTGGCGCATGCGCGAAATTGTGCTGCCCTGGGCCTTGTGCTTCAATAGGCCCCGCGCCCTGGGGCCCGCAAAACTCTCATCCGCCCCTGGCTGAAAGTCTGTTGAGATCAAGGAAGTTACAAAAGGGAGTGTTTGCACAACAGTTGAATTCCTGATTGGAACCACTTCAGCTCCCGGGTCATTTAATCTCTTTACTGAGACCATGTCTCCACGAGGGGATTATTTCGAATTTACTAAGTTCGACTTCTGGGCACCCGATGTTACAAATTCGAAGTTACGTGTCCTCACTATGGGAAAGCCTCGAAATGAGTTTGAGGCAGGCTCTGTTACTGTGGAAACACTACCTCAGACTCAGGAGCGCAAGGAAGCACCCTGGGCAGCTGTGGGAGGCCTCCTGTAGGCCAATGAATTCAAATTAGTGGCACCGGAGCGTCCACACGAACGTTATTTTCAACTTATACGTTCAGAATTAGCGTTATTCCTGATGAAAAGCAGGAGTACACAGTTTGAATTCTGCGGCCCCTTATTCCGGATTAACAGGCTTAGTAGTGTAGACACATCGCTTACAAATTCAACCTTGGGGAAGAGGGTTATTTTGGACTAAGGTCCTAGTGTAGACTAGGCCTGAATGACTTAAACTTAATTTGCAACTCAAATGCCATATACATCCCTGGAGAATTTCTCCCATCCCGCCATTCGTCCTCCATTCTGCATCTTCCTTCACCTCCCTGTCACTTCTTTTCTTTATCCTATTCCCTGACATTTCAGTTTTCTCGACAATTCCTAGAGCTCAGGATTCCTTCCTCCTCCTGTCATTGCTGTTAACATGTCACTCAGCCTGGAGCCAGATTGAATTAGACCACAAGGAAAATGAACGGCACTGAAGCCAGAGAGGGTCTGAGTACAACCGGCAAGAGCCAGGGAATACAAAAGACTGAAAACAAAACAAAACAAACCCTCCGTCTTTCTGCCCTCACCCTGCGCTGCCTTGGCTCTGGCCCAGAAGAGATGCATGCACCCGGCTTATGCAAAAGCAAACGGGGCGGGAGGGGGGGGAACCATGGGCGAGAGGAGCGGGAAATTCTGTCAAAGCTTTTGGCTTTACATCTTTCTCATGGCTGGTTTTGATTTTATTCCAAACTTTCTGGTACTTACGTCAAGGTTGAGCCATATAGCGAGGTCCCTTGCAGGGCAAAACACCTACCTGCTCTCTGTAAGGGATGCCCTTATTACATCATTGTTGCTCTGAAAGGAAGGTGGGACCAAACCATGGCAACTCACCTGTTACAGTTTATGACTCAGGTTGATAGCACCTCAGACCAAATGCATCCCTGACATACTCTATTGGGTAGGGGGGAAAGATGGCCACCCTACTGGTACGCAATGGTTTTGCCCCAAAAGTTAAAAAGACAGTCTGGTTTAACAGTCAGAGCCCTGCTAGATAGAGCTAGGTTCTATCTATTGATAGAGCTAGGTTCTATTTATGGCTCTCCCACTGATCTTGGGAAGGTCTCTGCGCCTTAGTTTCCCCAACTCTAACATGGGGACCATTGTACCCCCCCTTTTAAAGGCTTTTTGAGATCAGTGGATGAAAATCAATAAATAAGGATCACTGGTGAACTTTTTGGGTCGGGCTTTCTCTTCATCATACATAAGGCAGGTTTACAGCATGGTTTTGCTCCTGGAGAAGAGAAATCATTGGTCTCCATACCACTAAGAAGAGTCGATTCGATAATTATCTAAAACCAATCTGTAGGGGGAGGGTTATTTCTCATCTCCACTTGTTGTGTGTGCGCTAAAATAATCCTGAAACAATTATTTCTTTAGATATAGAAAAGGACCGTTGCAACAGGTGCCAATTGGTGTCCTTTTCTGCACTTTGGGTAAATTCCTATAAATAAAATAAATGCTAAAACAAAAAATAGCAGCCTCTAGTATAGAACATCTGCTTAACCAGGTAGAACACTTCTAACCAAATGTTCTGTATTTCTCTGCTTCGGAACATATCTCGACTTCTAACTCTCATTGATTTGGATTATGGGGATTGACCAAATGGATAAAACTTGCAGTCCATCTACGAGAGGATAAAGCTTGAGATCCTGACACTTTCCTCCCCAAAATATTCACTTCTTCAGCAGGGAGATGTACCTTTCCGGTCAGAGGATTCAGGGTGATTTGAACTCGGGAAACACATTCCAAAGGACAAGAAGAACTCATAGAGCAGAGGTGGGGAACCTAAGTCCCGGGGGCCAGATGTGGCCCCCAGCTTGCCTGGATCCGGCCCCCAAAGCTCAGGGCTCCCCCCAGCATTGGGGATCCCACGCTGGTGCTCCAGCCTCTCCATTACCCTCCCCATTGTTTCTCCACAGAGTTGGAGCACACCAACTCTACTAGGCTGGACATCCCTAGGCTCTGATGTGGGAGGGGAATGTGGGGAGTGTCTTTTCTCCTTCTCACTTGTGTGTGGCCCCTGACTAATTTTTCTGTGGATCAGTGGCCATCAACCCAAAAGAGTTTCCCTGCCCCTATCATAGAGGACATCCTCCACTACAAAGCTAATTTCTCCTGCCTTTCACATCTGCATTTCCACATCTAAAGCTATGAGTGGGACACATCCAGTCCACTTAATTAGCCTCCTTAACACGAGTCCTACAATTGACAGGTACTTCTTCTGCTGTTATATATATCTCTTGGTTTCTGTTATTTCCACTCCAACACATCTGAAGAAGTGGGGTTTACCCATGAAAGCTCATGATTCTATCTATTTTGGGTAGTCTCTAAGGGTATGTCTAGACTACATGGCTCCATCGACGGAGCCATGTAAAGTAGTTTCCCCAACATAGTCAATGAAGCGGGGATTTAAATAATCCACGCTTCATTAAAATAAAAATGGCCGCCATGCTGTGCCGACAATCAGCTGATCTGGCACAGCGCGGCAGTCTAGACGTGGATCGGTCGACAAGGGAAGCCTTTGTCGACTGCTCCTGTAAACCTCGTTTCACGAGGCATAAGGGAGCGGCCAACAAAGGCTTCCCTTGTCGACCGATCCGCATCTAGTCTGCTGCGCTGTGTCGGATCAGCTGATTGTCGGCACAGCGCGGTGGCCATTTTTATTTAATGAAGCGTGGATTATTTAAATCCCCACTTCATTGACTATGTCGGGTAAACTACTTTATATGGCTCCGTCGACAGAGCCATGTAGTCTAGACATACCCTAAGTGTGCATCTACACTGCAGGGCTTAACTCGAAATAAGCTACGCAAATTGAGCTATGTCAATTGCGTAGCTTATTTCGAAAGAGGGAGTGTCTGCACAGCACTTACTTCGAAATAGAGCACTCTTCCTCCGACTTCCCTTACTCCTCAGACAATGAGGGTTACAGGAGTTGGAGTAAGAAGTCTTCCAGCTTGACAGTATTTCGACACTATTTCGAAATAGCTGCCTGCTGTGTAGATGTGGACTACATTATTTCAGAATAGCGCTAATGTAGACGTACCCTCCGGTGCCACAGGACTACTCATTGTCTCCCAAGTCCAGTGTAAGTACTTCCACAGCTCTCCGCTATCTATAAAAAGGGAAATAAGAACAACCCAGGAAAGTACAGACCAGTCAGTTTAACTTCTGTGCCAGGGAAGATAATAGAGCAAGGAATTAGGCAATTCATCTGCAAACATCTGGAAGATAATAAGGTGATAGGTAACAGCCAGCATAGATTTGTAAAGAAAAAATCATGTCAAACCAATCTGATAGCTGTCTTTGACAGGATATCAAGCCTTGTGGCTAAGGGAGAAGTGGTGAATGTGGGATACCTAGACTTTAGTAAGGCATTTGATACGGTATTGCATGACCTTCTTATCAATAAATTAAGGAAAAACAACCTAGATGGGGCTACTATAAGGTGGATGCATAACTGGTTAGATAACCATTCTCAGAGAGCAGTTATTAACAGTTCACAATCCTGCTGGAAGGGAATAACAAGCGGGGTTCCGCAGGAGTCTGTTTTGGGACTGTTTCTGTTCATTATCTTCATCAACGATTTAGATGATGGCAGAATGAGTACAATTATTAAGTTTGCAGGCGATACCAAGCTGGGAGTGCTTTCGAGGATAGGGTCATAATTCAAAATGATCTGGAAAAACTGGAGTAATGGTCTGAGGTAAACAGGATGAAGTTTAATAAGGACAAATGCAAAGTGCTCCTCTTAGGGAGGAACAATCTGTTTCACACACACAGAATGGGAAGTGACTGTTTAGGAAGGAGTCCTGCAGAAAGGGATCTAGGGGTCAGAGTAGACCACAAGCTAAGTATAAGTCAACAGTGTGACACTGTTGCAAAAAAAGCCAACATGATTCTGGGATACATAAACAGGAGTGTTGTGAGCAAAACACGAGAAGTCATTCTTCCGCTCTACTCTGTGCTGATTAGGCCTCAATTGGAGTACTGTGTCCAATTCTGGGCATTGCATTTCAAGAAAGATGTGGAGAAAATGGAGAAGGTCCAGAGAAGAGCAACAAAAATGATTAAAGGTCTAGAAAATATGACCAAGGAGGGAAGACTAAAAGAATTGGGCTTGTTCAGTTTAGAAAAGAGAAGACTGAGAGGGGACATGATAGCAGTTTTCAAGTATTTAAATGGGTGGTACAAGGAGTAGGCGGGGAAATTGTTCTCCTTGGCCTCTGAGGACAGGACAAGAAGCAATGGGCTTAAATTGCAGCAAGGGAGGTTTAAGTTGGACCTTAGGAAAAACTTCCTACCTGTCAGGATGGTTAAACACTGGAATAAATTGCCTAGGGAGGTTGTGGAATCTCCATCACTGGAGATATTTAAGAGCAGGTTAGATAGACATCAATCGGGATGGTCTAGACGGTGCTTGGTCCTGCCGGGAGGGCAGGGGACTGGACTCGATGGCCTCTTGAGGTCCCTTCCAGTTCTAGTGTTCCATGATTCTATGATAACCCCATTCTACATTCTGTAGAGAATACAGCCTGTTCCTGGTGGTTTGCCGGAGCGGGGCTGGTCTGAGGCACACACGCCCTGACACACAACACAGAGCACACCAAGGAGCCTCAGGCCCACTCACCCAGAGTTGTGTAAAAAGTCACAAGGCTTCCCCTCCATTGCGTAACCTCATATTGAGCTCCACAGCTGGCTGGTACCAATGAATGCTGCTGCCTCTGACAGCAGTGGTGATACCCGTCCAAAGGGTGCCCTGCCTGGGGCTGGAGTTCCTGACAACACGTGACGAAGGCTATCCTAAAGAAGTCCTGCGTGGTGAGAACCTGCCTTTCTTGTCAGGACCCAAAACCAGAGGAGAGACCTCACGGACAGCAAAACTGAGAGTGAAACCTTTGAGTGTCCTGCCTTCCCGGAGGCCTGTGTGTGTTTCTCTGTCTCAGGCACTTCCCTGGGAGTTCCTGGGTCTCGAACTCTCCCTGCAGCCAGCATTCGGTCTCAGCTACTTATCGAAAAAGCCCACCATGGAGGCAGCTGCTCGGCCACTCAGGAAATGACCTGAGAGCAAAGAGCCAGGTGATTCTGTCTGGAGAGGAAGCTCATCCATCATGCTGCTCAGGCCTGCCATGGAGGGGCCATCTGAATAAACAAGGGCAGTGTTACACAGCTATGGGGCAGACCCCTCACAACTCCCCATCTCCTTAGGGAAAGGCAGCTGTGTTGGAGGGGTCAGTTTCATGGGCGGGCCGAGGTGGGGGAATATAGATTGGAATTTCTGAAGCCAGCCAGCGGAGACTATGGCAGCCCCTTCACTGCCTCCCATGCTCCTCCTCCACCACGTTCGGTCTTGTCTTCTCTTTCAAGGCCCTGTGCCCATATAAACATCCACCTTCCTTTCATTTCACTCCTACTATTGTACCTTATGCTCTCAAATCCTCCACCTAACCCCCCACATGACTGCCTTCATGCCACTCCTTCAGACCTCTCCTTTACTCAAGCTTCATCCATGAACTCTTGGTGGGCTGATCTTTTCTCCAGAACGGTCTCTGTGCCATCCTCCCCCCTCCCCCTTTTTTTTTTATTTGTGCCTTTCTCCTCAGTAATGGTTTGGTCGAAATGCCTGGCTCATGGTCTAGTCCTGCACCACTGATGTCAATGGTGTTAAGGATCTCAGTTGTAAAGTCCTCGGGACAGAGACCCGGTCTGTCTAAGTAAAGTATAAAGAATCTACATACCCACCGTTCTATGACAAGTGAATGAAAATGACCAAACCAGAGCTTGATAGCTGACTGGCAGGAGACACATCAGAACATAAGAACGGCCATACTGGGTCAGACCAAAGGTCCATCTAGCCCAGTATCCTGTCTGCCAACAGTGGCCTATACCAGATGCTCCAGAGGGAAGGAACACAACAGGGAATCCTCACTTGATCCCTCCCCTGTCACCCATTTCCAGACAAACCGAGGCCAGGGACACCATTCCTGCCCATCCTGGCTAATAGTCATTGATGGACTTTCCTCCATGAATTTATCAAGCTCTTTTTTGAACCCTGTTAAAGTCCTAATCTTTACCACATCCTCTGGCAAGGAGTTCCACAGGTTGACTGTGCGCTGCGTGAAGAAAAACTTCCTTTGGTTTGTTTTAAACCTGCTACCTATTCATTTCATTTGGTGACCCCTAGTTCTTATGGGAACAAGTCAATCACTTTTCCTTATTCACTTTTTCCACACCAGTCATGGTTTTATAGACCTCTACCCTATCCCCTCTTAGTCTAGAATGGAACTGCATAGTCATCAGGAGAGGGAATGAGATTGCAAGAGTAGGTGACCTCTGGTGTCTACCAGTGGATGTCCAGACATGGAGGGGACTTAACAGCTTAGCATGGTCTCCCCCTCCCCCTGCCCCAGGTGATAGCGAGACTCCCAATATGCCTACTTGCAACCCGCATGGGACTTCAGCTGCAATTTGAACCCAGGACAGTTGTGAGGGCAAAGACAATGGCTCTCCTTTGTTAGCCAAAGGGGGAAATCTATCCTGTGCGAGTGTGTGTTTGCATCACTCGGCTGTGCGCTGGCATGTCTTCACTGCCACAGATGTCAGTCATCTCAACAGAAAGCAACTAGCAAATTGCCGTGGGGCTGAAGTCTTAGGTCATGTGTGACCCCCCTATCTAGTCCTTACCGGGCCTCCAGCACTGAACACCAGGTTTAGAAAACCCTTCCGAAGCGATTCCTGGGACATGCTCAAGATGTGACACAAGAGGAGCAAGATGGATTGTGGGACGGGCGTACAAGTTGCTGCTGTAACCCACCCGCTGGCTGGGGGTGGGGCACTGTCCCATGTAGTGGCCCTGAGACCACTTACAGCACGGAAGACTGAGTGTGTGCTACAGCCTTAGCTGAGACCCAGCTGGCTTTTAGCTCCTGCGGTAGAGGCTCCTGCACTAATCTCCAGAGGTCCCAGGTTTGATTCTGCCTGCAGGTGACCAGGGTCTGCTGGTGTTACACTGCTATTGGGGGCAGGTCCATACTATGGGGTAATGCCAACCTGAGATATGCAATTCCAGGTACATGAATAGCATAGCTGGAGTCGATGTACCTATTGGCCAAGTTGCCAGGGGGTCTCCACTGTGAGGGTTTGAGGGGAGTAACTCTCCTGCACTTCTCATTCTGGTGCAGCACCAGATTCGATGAGACAGTGATTGGCAATTGATTTAGTGGGTCTTTACTAGACCGGCTAAATCGACTCCCGGGGATCAGCTGAGGCAGTGCTGATCCTCCGGGTAAGTGTAGACCTGCCTTAGGGAAGTGTTGCTGTAATTGTGTATCTTCTGGCAAAACGAATTTAGGGCAACCCCTATAAGCAAGTTTTCAGCTGGGAGGGCATGAGTGAAACTGAAATTAAAAGGGGGGCCTTTGAAAGAAGATGATCAAGACATGAGCAGTCATTCTTCTTCTCTCCTCTGCGCTGATTAGGCCTCAGTTGCCGGAGTATTGTGTCCAGTTCTGGGTACCAAATTTCAAGAAAGATGTGGAGAAATTGGAGAAGGTCCAGAGAAGAGCAACAAGAATGATGAAAGGTCTAGAGAACATGAGCTATGAGGGAAGGCTGAAAGGAAGGGGCTTGTTTAGTTGGAAAGGAAAAGACTGAGAGGGGACATGATAGCGGTTTTCAGGTATCTAAAAGGGTGTCACAAGGAGAAGGGAGAAAAATTGTTCTCCTTGGCCTCTGAGGATAGAACAAGAAGCACTGCGCTTAAACTGCTGCAAGGGAGGTTTAGGTTGGACATTAGGAAAAATTTCCTAATTGTCAGGGTGGTGAAACACTGGAATAAGTTGCCCAGGGAGGTTGTGGAATCTGCATCTCTGGAGATATTTAAGAGCAGGTTAAGGACGATAAAGCCATTGCGGAGAAACTAAATGATTTCTTTGCTTCAGTCTTCACGGCTGAGGACGTTGGGGAGATTCCCAAATCTGCACCGTCCTTTGTGGGTAATGAATCTGAGGAACTGTCCCGGATTGAAGTGTCATTAGAGGAGGTTTTGGAACAAATAGAAAAACTTAATGTTAACAAATCTCCGGGACCGGATGGCATTCATCCAAGGGTTCTAAAAGAACTCAAATGGGAAATTGCTGAACTATTATCTGTGGTTTGTAACCTATCCCTTAAATCGGCTTCCGTACCTAATGACTGGAAGGTAGCCAACGTGACACCAATATTTAAAAAGGGCTCTAGAGGCGATCCGGGCAATTACAGACCGGTAAGTCTAACTTCAGTACCGGGCAAATTAGTCGAAACAATAGTAAAGAATAAAATTGTGAAGCATGTAGAAGAACATAATTTGTTGGACAAAAGTCAACATGGGTTTTGTAAAGGGAAATCCTGTCTTACTAATCTATTAGAGTTCTTTGAAGGGGTTAACAAACATGCGGACAAGGGGGATCCAGTAGATATAGTATACTTAGATTTCCAGAAAGCCTTTGACAAGGTCCCTCACCAAAGGCTCTTATGTAAATTACATGGCCATGGGATAAGAGGGAAGGTCCTTTCTTGGATTGAGAACTGGTTAAAAGACAGGAAACAAAGGGTAGGAATAAATGGTAAATTTTCAGAGTGGAGAGGGGTAACTAGTGGTGTCCCCCAAGGGTCAGTCCTAGGACCAATCCTGTTCAACTTATTCATAAATGATCTGGAGAAAGGGGTAAGCAGTGAGGTGGTAAAGTTTGCGGATGATACCAAACTGTTTAGGATAGTCAAGACAGAAGCAGACTGTAAGGGACTCCAAGAAGATCTCACCAAACTGAGTGATTGGGCAACAAAATGGCAAATGAAATTTAATGTGGATAAGTGTAAAGTAATGCACATTGGGAAAAATAACCCCAACTATACATACAGTATGATGGGGGCTAATTTGGCTACGACAAATCAGGAAAGAGATCTTGGAGTTATCGTGGACAGTTCTCTGAAAACTTCCACACAGTGTGCAGCGGCGGTCAAAAAGGCAAATAGGATGCTAGGTATTATTAAGAAAGGGATAGAAAATAAGACCCGGAATATCTTACTGCCCCTGTATAAAACTATGGTACGCCCACATCTTGAATACTGTGTACAGATGTGGTCTCCTCACCTCAAAAAAGATATTTTGGCCTTGGAAAGGGTTCAGAAAAGGGCAACTAAATTGATTAGGGGTTTGGAACGGGTCCCATATGAGGAGAGGTTAAAGCGACTGGGACTTTTCAGTTTAGAAAAGAGGAGACTGAGGGGGGATATGATAGAGGTGTATAAAATCATGAGTGGTATGGAGAGGGCCGATAAAGAAAAGTTATTTATTAGTTCCCTAAATAGAAGAACTAGAGGACACCAAATGAAATTAATGGGTAGCAGGTTTAAAACTAATAAGCGAAAGTTCTTCTTCACACAGCGTGTAGTCAGCATGTGGAACTCCTTGCCAGAGGAGGCTGTGAAGGCTAGGACTATAACAGAGTTTAAAGAGAAGCTAGATAATTTCATGGAGGTTAGGTCCATAAAAGGCTATTAGCCAGGGGATAAAATGGTGTCCTTGGCCTCTGTTTGACAGAGGCTGGAGAGGGATGGCAGGAGACAAAGCGCTTGATCATTGTCTTCGGTCCACCCCCTCTGGGGCACCTGGTGCTGGCCACTGTCGGCAGACAGGATACTGGGCTAGATGGACCTTTGGTCTGACCCGGTACGGCCGTTCTTATGTTCTTATGTTCTTATGTTCAGGTTAAATAGACATCTGTCAGGGATGGTCTAGACAGTACTTGGCCCTGCTGTGAGGGTAGGGGACTGGACTCAATGACCTCTCAAGGTCCCTTCCAGTCCTAGTGTTCTATGATTCTATACCCAAAGTCAGAATGGATGAGTGGCTACCACCTAGAGGTTCAAGAGTAGGCTAGGACCTACTTCTGGAGGAAGTTTCAGTCAGAGATTCTGGTTACAGCCCAACTAATATGGCAGATAATACCTGGAGAAGATTGCACCTCTGCCATTTGGAGAAGGTCAGGATGAAATCTGGATGGCACCATGAAAAAGATTAAAGCACATGGAATTCCGCCAAGCTATGAATCCTACCGACACCCAACCTCTCTCGTTTCCCCTTGCCTGGCAAAAGTGCTGGTAGGCCAGCTTGGTAGTGAATCGGAGACGTGTTTTCAAGAGGTAGTACTTGAGAGATGGGGCTGAAACACTGACAACAGATGGAAAGTCATCCGCAAGAGCAGCTGTGATGAGAGCCAGGCTGGATGCTAGCGGGAGCACTGTAAATCTGTCAGGCAGCTGAGACAACAAGAACACACACAGGAGAGTTAAGTGCAGAAGGAAATGGGTGGACCGTACGTGCCATAAATTGTGAAAGGAGAATAGGCAGGGGCGGGGATGGGAGAAGATGAGAGCCATTAGCAAAAGGTCAGGCCCAGCCAGTTAAATGAAAAGGTGCATGTGGATGGAACATTACCCTATAACCTCACCAGCTTCTGGGAAACCTGCAAGGAACGTGGGAAAGGAAATAATTTTTGCCAAATCCTGAAGGTCACCAACTGGGATGATCCCAGTGTATAGCAGAAGCAAAACCCTGGGGAGCAAGTACTTACATACATGGTCTGAGCCAGCAAACTGAAGTGTGCATGTTTGGGAGTAGCACGGGCTACAAATTTCCCTGTTATATTATTCAGGTAGGGCTCAAGTCAAGCACTTTTTTGAGAGGGATTATATACCACACATTTAGTACTGAAACGAGGCAGCAGGACACTGTGGAGATGGAATACCAGTCAAAAGAGAGACTCCGTATGTATCCAGATCTTCAGCATTACAATGGCGTCTATTCTAGATCAAGGGAACAACACGTTAAGAAAGAACAAATGTAAAACCTTTGAGCCCCAGTGTCAGCGGATGTAAACTGGCAAGGTAGCACTATTGTGACAGAAAGTGAGAGAACTGTGTGTCTATCTCCTCTGTGATGGTCTACAATGAATTGAACACAAAATGGCTGCCATCATCTGTCCTTCGAGGTTGAAAGGTGTTTACACTAATGCAGAGTGGCAACCGAATTAACAAGAGAGCTCTTCCTCTAGAGAGGCATGCTGTGACAACACAGGCTGTAACTCTATTCACACATACAGAATAGGAAGTGACTGTCTAGGAAGGAGTACTGTTGAAAGGGATCTAAGGGTCATAGTGGACCACAAGATAAATATAAGTCAACAGTGTGTTGACTGTTGCAAAAGAAAAAAAAAGAAGCAAGCGTGATTCTGGGATTCATTAACAGGAGTGTTGTGAGCAAAACACGAGAAGTCATTCTTCTACTCTACTCTGCACTGATTAGGACTCAGTTGGAGTATTGTGTCCAGTTCTGGGCACCACATTTCAAGAAAGATGTGGAGAAATTGGAGAAGGTCCAGAGAAGAGGACAGGGTGGGTGGGTGACAGGGGAGGGATCAAGTGAGGATTACCTTTGTGTTCCCTCCCTCTGGGGCGTCTGGTATTGGCCACTGTCAGCAGACAGGATACAGGGCTGGATGGACCGTTGGTCTGACCCAGTATGGCCATTCTTATGTTCTTATGAGCAACAAAAATGATTAAAGGTCTAGAAAATATGACCTAGGAGGGAAGACTGAAAGAACTGGGTTTGTTTAGTTTGGAAAAGAGAAGACTGAGGAGGGACATGACAGTAGTTTTCAAGCACCTACAAGGAGGAGGGAGACAAATTGTTCTCCTTGACCTCTGATGATAAGACAAGAAGCAATGGGCGTAGATTGCAGCAAGAGAGGTTTAGGTTGGACATTAGGAAAATTTTCTAACTGGCAGGGTGGTTAAGCATTGGAATAAATTGAGTAGGGAGGTTGTGGAATGTCCATCAGTGGAGATATTTAAGAGCAAGTTACACAGGCCTCTATCAGGGATAATCTAGATGGGGTGGCCAACCCATTGAACAAAAAGCCAAAACAGCAGCAGAAAAAATGCAAAGAGCCGCACCAGAATTATCGAGCCAAAAAAAAAAAAAGGAGGCTGCCCCCTTTAAGAAACAAGCTTAGGCGTTTTGGCCGTATCAGGCTTCCGTCGACAGCCGCCATCTTGGGCGCCATTTTGAGGGAGAAGAGGTGCGGGTTGGCACCCGTGATCTAGATCGGCAGGAGTCTGGACTTGATGACCTCTCGAGGTCCCTTCTGTAGTTCTATGACTCTATTGACTTCAGTGGAGTTACTCTTCATGTACATCAGTGTTGGAGAAGAAAAAAGGGTACATTTGCCGTGGTGCTATTTGAATACAAACCCTTATTCCCAGGTGCAGGCGGGCTGCTGAGAAAACATGTGTCCAATGTGGCTGGGGATCTAAAGCTGATGTGCTTTTCTTGGCAAATACCTTTGCATGAGAACATTTTTATAGGTACAGCGTTCCATGTTGTGTACATAACGCCTTTGATCCTAACAGAGCCCCAGGGTTGGATCCCAGTGCCGGCGGAAGTGCTTGCTGACTACAGATGGGGAACAAGCAGCCAAGACCGACTCCAAAGAAACAGCTATCCTGGTGTTGTTATTGTGAGGCCTCAGCTGGGACCAGCCGTCTTTGTGCTAAGTGCAATGCAAATTCCATAGAGCTTCTTGTCCATAGCGCAATGCAAACTCCACAGAGCTTCTTGTCTAAACAGAAAGCCCGGGTCTCCAGAAGGGTTTTGTCTCAAAATAATCCCCCTTAGGTTGAATTAATAAGCAGAGCGTCCACACGACCAAGTGTGTTATTTCAAAATAACGGGCTGTTGATTTTGAAATCTGGATTCCTACTTTCCTTGGGGAATACCACTCATTTTGAAATAGTTATTCTGAAATAGCGGTAGCATGGATGCTCCAGTGCCACTATTTCAAAAGAACTACCGTAACTTAGCGCATATAACCCGCAAGTTATATGCGTTTTTACAAACCCCGCCCTGCCCCGCGGGGTATACTCGTGCCCAGGGTATACAGTTTTTTTTTTACTCACCTGTGCTGGTCCTTCCTGCGGCTGCGCAGGAACCGGGGCGGTGAGTGCCCGCAGGAATTGGGGGTGGTAAGGCTCGCTAATTCCCCACCCCCTCGGCACTGTAAATTAGCAAATATACCCCTGGCACAGTTCAAAAGAAAAGTCCTGTATACCCCGTGGGTTATACTCGTGCATGGGGTATATTCAGGTGTGGGGTATATTCGCTAATTTACGGTACTCCCCAGTGTTTCCTGGGGCTCTACGTCGAGGTAGCGTGTCCACATGAAGGGAGCTTGCCTCGGACTCATTTTGAAGCTTCTCCACAGTGAGGACACGCTATTTCAATTTTGTTATTTCGGGAGTTATTAAATTGAGGTTATTTTGAAATCGTTTCCTAGTGTAGCCATGCCCCAAAAGAGTGAGTGAAAGAAAGCATCATTTTACCAGTGTTTCAGCTGGGGAACTGAGACACCAAGAGATGGGGTTAGACGGGGAATCAGTCTAGCGTCTTAGCCACAGAAACATTCAGCAAGTGCATTCAAGAATACGAGGCACACCGCTCCGATGGTGATCGGGCCCAGAGATGTACCAGAGATAGAAGGTTAGGGACTCAAGCAACGCGGTTTTCAAACTCTCTTTTCTCACGACCCAGTTGAAGAAAATGATTGAGGCCACGACCCAACGTAATTTGACTGTGGGATCCAGGGTGGAGCTGTGGATGAGAGCATTGGGGTGTAGGAGGGGGCTTCGGCTTTGGGAGGGGGGGTCAGGGCTGGGGCAGGAGGGTGTGAATTTGAGCAGCTCCTGGTCAGAGGTGCAATAGAGGGGGCTAAGGCAGCTTCCTGCCTCTCCTGGCACCACAGACCAGGCTGCAGCCCAGAAGCAGCCAGCAGCAGGTTCCTAGCCAACGGGAGTGCGGAGCTGATGTTCAGGGTCAAGGCAGCGCGTGGAGTGGAGTCCTGGGCGCTCTCCCTCCACCTAGAAGCCGGGGCTGCTGTGGCCACTTCTGGGGTGCAGCACACTCTGGGGGTGCCAGGCCAGGCAGGGAGCTGCCTTAGCATCCCCACTGCAGAAACGAGACCCAGTGCCCGACATCCCACGGCCCGGTCCTGGGTCGCACCCCATCATTTGGAAACTGCTGGTCTAACATACTGAAAGAGGGGAGCAGCTGCCCAGAAGGTATACAAGCGGAACCATGTTTGGCTGAAAGGCGGCTGACTCTTGTTATGTCACTATGAGTCTCGTGCCATTGGGTGGGCTTCGTAAAGCCTCCACACCTGGACTCTGGTGAGTCTGGGAAGCGCTTGGCTTTGAGTTTTGCCTTGTTTTCTAAGGGCACGACCAGCCCCCACCACTGCAGAGAAAAAAACCCTGAAACCAGTGGAGTGTTGGCTAAGGGTCAGAAAGCAGAATGCAAATAAAAAGAACCATTTTCATTTCTAGTGACAGGGTGGGGGCGGTGGGGGCTGACTCGTGATCTTCTGAAGCTGCGAAGTTTTGCTCCAAGGTCACAGTGCAGACGTAAAGCCCAGCACTACAGAGACAAACTCTCTGTTTCAATCAGCCCTCCCTTGTGTGGCGTTATCTGAACGTTAGGGTGGAATCTACTCCCCTCGGCTCCCCTGCCCGATATATTTCAAACGTGCAGAGGTTTCCTCCCTTATCACTTCCTGGCTTCCGACTGCACCGGCTTTCACTGGATCTCAGGCGCTGTTCAGACAACAACATGGCTGCTTAAACTCTTGAAATATCACGGTCAGATTTCACCTGATTTGGCACTGGAGAACGTTCACTGTCTTGCCTGCATCCTATTGCTTCCCTTTATGCGTGTCTACAAACCCAGTGCCACTTCATTGCCAAATCCTTGTTGAGTGGTTGTGTGGGGTGGGGCCACTTTCTACACTTGGGGGGGGGGCAAGATATTGGACTTTATCCTCACTTATTTGGGTACTAGAGACCTCTCAGAAGGAGGGATAGAATAGGAGTCAGGGAACTGGTATAGGCTGTAGGGCACCTGGGTTCAAATCTCAACTGTCCTTTAAACTTCCCCTGAGACAGTCACATGGATTTTGTGTCCAGTTCTGGGGCCCCCACTACAGAAAGGATGTGGACACACTGGAGAGAGTCCAGCGGAGGGCAACCAAAATGATTAGGGGCTGGAGCACATGACGAAAAAGGAGAGACTGAGGGATTTGGGCTAATTTAGTCTGCAGAAGAGAAGAGTGAGGGGGGGGATTTGATAGCAGCCTTCAGCTTCCTGAAGGGGGGTTCCAGAGAGGATGGAGAGAGGCTGGTCTCAGTGGGGGCAGATGGCAGAACGAGGAGCAATGGTCTCAAGTCGCAGTGGGGGTGGCCTAGGTTGGATATTAGGAAAATCTATTTCCCTAGTGGATTGGGGAAGCACTGGGCTGGGTTCCCTAGGGAGGGGGTGGAATCTCCATCCCTAGAGGTGTTTAAGTCTCGGCTTGACCAAGCCCTGGCTGGGCTGATTGAGTTGGAGTTGGCCCTGCTTTGGGCAGGGGGCTGGACTCAATGACTCCTGAGCTCTCTGCCAGCCCCGGGATTCTAGGATGGTATGAAATTCTGCCTTGTGCCTTGGTTCTCCGGTTGTACAGAGCTGATCCCAGACTTGATGGGAGAATAAAAATCTATTTGTGGAAGTGAGGTGAGTAAGTGCACTGATAACTGCACCACAGTTACTCCTGGTTTGCAGGAGTGTGACTCTGGGCCCGATGGGGTTGACACTGGAGAGGCATCAGCCAGACCCCTTCCTCTTGTAACCCAATGAGGTCCCAGGAACAACACAGGTTGGACTGAATAAATACTTGGATACACCAAAGACCAGCTGCGTGCCTCAGACCGTGCTATTAGTCACGTAGCAGCATTTTTTCTCTGAAACAGACCCTGGGGCACCATCCCAGCATGGTGTGTGGGGCTGGTGGTATAGAACAGAGTCCCCCAGACCAGCTGGTGGAAGGAGACTCCATACCGCACGGGCGTTGTTGCTCATTGGCGGCAGTGATCCGGCTGATAGCTAACCATGCGGCTGCCATCGGAGAGCAGGCCCACGATCCACACAGACATGCGGCACGAGTCAGTCCTGATGGTGACTCCGCTGATTTTGGCCTCTGTTATCTCCTGTTGGACGTCCCACCACTATCTGGAAATACCCGTTCCTCTCCATTCCCGCTGCCAAGCGCCTACGCCAGACCCTGATGGGCTCTCCCCTCCTCTGCTTCATCCTCGACGTTGGCCTCACCATCTCCCTCCAGTCAGTGCAATCCGCTGCGGAGAAACTCACCTTTCGCCCTCCATTCCTTTGCCTCCACCTTCCCGCTTCTCTGTTCCCTTTGCTGGGCTCTGCCTCACCCTCCACACAAAGTTCAGACTCCTGCACTGCCAGGGCCGCTCCTACCTCTGCATTCCTGTCTTACCTTCTCCCCTCGTGCCCCTTTGGCTCAGCCCAACCGGTCTGATTCATCTCCTCCTTCACGGGCCTTTCCCATGGCAGACTCAGGGCTTTCTTCCAGGCAACTTCCTAGGCAGGCCCACCAACGGGGTCGGGGGAGGGCAAAGGGGGAAACTGCCCTGGGGCCTGGCGATGCAAAAGGACCCGGAGCTCCTAGCTACCACCACTGTTACGGTGGAATGGCAGCTGCCAGAGCCCCCGGCCTTTTAAATCACTGCTGAAGCACCGCACAATATGCTCCAGGCAGCATGGAGGATTGCCGGGGGGCCTCAGAGCCCTCCAGGTGACGCTGAAGGCTGCCGAGACACAGCCCGGTCCCTTCTGCCTGAGGCCCTGCCCCTTTTGCCTGAGGCCCCACCCCTTTTGCCTAAGGCCCCGCCCCTTCTGGGGGTGTAGGGCAGGCCTCCCCCTGCCTTGCCCAGGGGCTTGGTGAGGCTGTCAGTTCCTCTGCAGAAAGCCAGACCAGGCCCCACAAACCTCCACCATCCACTGCTTCAGGAGCTTCCTGAAAACACATTTCTTCCAAGAAGCCTACACAATCCTGTTCCTTCCCTCAAGAAAATGGTCAAGTCACAGCCCCACAGCATAGCTCTGTGACTCACCTTCCTTCCCATTCCAATTCAAGAAAAAAAAACTGGCTCGAGGAACTAGCCCGAAGGCAGGATGTCCTTCTTGGCACAATCATGACTCCTTTTATTGTTTTTTTTTTTTCCTCTTCCCCGTGCCAGTATATTGGTAGTGAGCACCTCAGGGTGAGCATGGTTGCTTCTTATTCATCTGCAAAGTGCCCGGCACACAGCTGGTGTTATACTGATATTCCACAGAAATGTTAATTGGCTCACACCTGGCCTGAATTCTGTGTACTCTCTTCTTCCATGTCCCCAGAGCCTTAGTCGTTTATTTATCGTTACTTCCACCAAGCAGTAAAAGATCTATCTGGTCCATCTGCTTGTCCTGTGAACTCTCTATTACTCTCTGGCAAAGGCGGGGACGCTTTCTGGCCCGGGAGGCCACCTCTTGGTATGGAAATTGTATGGCAGGGCCTTGAATGCTCACAAAATTGGGGGCTGGTATGTGGGCGGCGGGAGGATTCCTGCTGGGGGTGCAGGCTCTGGGGTAAGGCCAGGGATGAGGGGTCTGGGACTCAGGAGGGTGCTTCGGGCTGGAACTGAGGGGTGTGGAGGGATCAGGACCGGGGTCGTAGTTTGCCCACCCCTGCTCTGTGGCCTGCATTCTGGAATGCCTTGTCCCGGGCATAGCGGGGGGCTGTTGGCCATTGTCCTCAATGTAAACGTGAACCGGGGCGATGCCTGGGTCCAGGGAAAGCAGGCTAGCCAGGCCCTCTGCAGTCATGTGGGTCTCAAGGCATCTGAGGGCTGGCTCCCTTGCTCAGAAGTGTGAAAAGGGTCATGGGATGGGATGGAGACTGATCGGGTGTGTCTAGACTACAGGATTTTGTCGACAAAAGTGGACTTTTGTCAACAAAACTATACCTACGTCTACACTAGCGCCGAGTTCTGTCGACAGTAAGTCGACAGAATGCGGCAGTTTTGTCGACGGCGGTAAACCTCATTCTACAAGGAATAACGCCTTTTGTCGACAGAGTTCTGTCGACGAAAGGTGCTATTGCATCCACGCTGCACTTTTTCAAAAGAGAACGTCTAGACTCTCTGTCGAAAAAGCGGCTTGCTTTGTCGCCAGAACTGGCTGTAGTCTAGACGCTCTTTGTCGACAGAGGCTTTGTCGACAGAAGCCTGTAGTCTAGACATACCCATCATGTCTCAGGAGACATGGGCCCAGGCTGGCTCATCGCCATAGAAACATAGGATGGAAGGGACTTCAGGAGGTCACCTGGTCCAGTCCCTCACACTCATGGCCGGACTCTGGACCAACCAGGGGTCCAGAGGTTTCAGTGGGGCTGCCAAACTGGGTTGGCGTTAGACTTGTTGGGGCCCAAGGCAGAAGAGCAGAGCTGCACAGTGCCAGGGGCTGAACCCTGGGGTCCTGCCACCTCAGGCTAAAGCTGAGCGACATAGCTGCCATGGGCCCCTGTCTTTCCTGTTATCTCCTCACATGGGCCCTGGCTTTAATATGCATAAAAATTGTTGCTGTGGCACAAGGGGGTCATGGAGGTTTTATAGGATTGGAGGGGGGGGCAGTGAGAAAAAATTGAGAACCCCTGATCTAGACTGTCCCTGACAGGCATTTGTCCAACCTGCTCCTAAAAATCTCCGGAGGTGCAGATTCCACAGCCTCCTTCTACCATGTATTTCAGTATTTACCTGCCCCGACAGGCAGGAGCTTTTTCTTCATATCCAACCTAAACTCCTGTGCCGCCATGTACTTTGTTTCTTGACCTGGCCTCACAGATTAAGGAGAACATTTTCCCTTTCTCCTTGTAGCACGCTTTTATGGACATGAAAACTGTTATCATGTCCCCGCTCAGACTTTTCTTTTCACAGTACTTCTTCTTAGGCAGCCATTTCCCATTTCGTATCATGCTAATGTGGTGCTTAGCTAAACACTTCAGTCTTAGGCTTCTCTGTTGCTACGAGGCTGGACACTTAGGGTATGTCTAGACTACATGCCTCTGGCGACAGAGGCATGTAGATTAGGCTACCCAGCATTGGAAAATGAAGCGGGAATTTAAATAATTGCCATTTCATTTAAATTAAAATGGCTGCCGCGCTGAGCTGATCAGCTGTTGGTGGCTCAGCGCGGTAGTCTGGACGCTCCGCGGTTGACATCAAAGGCATTTGTTGACCGCCCCGTTATTCCTTGTGGGATGAGGTTTACCGGGGCGGTTGACAAATGCCTTTGATGTCGACTGCGGAGTGTCCAGACTACCACGTTGTGCCGCCAAACAGCTGATCGGCACAGCACGGCAGCCATTTTAATTTAAATGAAGTGGCAATTATTTAAATTCCCGCTTCATTTTCCTATGCTGGGTAGCCTGATCTACATGCCTCTGGCGACAGAGGCATGTAGTCTAGACATACCGTTAGTAGCCATCTAGCAGCCTCTAGCTAATGCCTTGGGCTCCTCTGAACCTCCATTGTGTTAACCACTGTTTGTCTTGTGTATACACTGTGACAAGGCTCCTACATGAACTGGGTGGGCTCTGCACTTTCAGGTGGATTTGCTTGCCCCAGAGGCTCACCGCAGCCCTCAGTTTGAGGCACCACAAATAGGGCACCAGCTTGCTGTTTGAGTTCCTCTCAGCATTGGCCAGTGCAAGGTACAGAGGGAGAATTCACTCCACCGTCTTTTCCCTCAGTGGAAATGGGGAGTGAGTGTTGAGGGGAACCCGGACCCACCCTCTACTCTGGGTTCCAGCCCAGGGCCCTGTAATGGCAGCTGCCAATGAGGCATGTGCAGACTACAGGGCTTAGTCGACAAAAGTGGACTTTTGTCAACAAAACTATACCTGCGTCTACACTACCACCGAGTTCTGTCGACAGTAAGTCGACAGAACGTGGTGGTTTTGTCGATGGCAGTAAACCTCATTCTATGAGGAATGACGCCTTTTTTTGACAGAGTTCTGTCAAAAAAAGGCGCTATTGCATCCACACTATGCTTTTTCAAAAGAGAAGGTCTAGACTCTCTGTCGAAAAAGCGGCTTGCTTTGTCGCCAGAACTGGCTGTAGTCTAGACGCTCTTTGTCGACAAAAGCCTGTAGTCTAGACGTACCCGGAGAGTCTCCAATACTAGCTGCGAGACAGCTACAAGGCCCCTGGGCTACTTCTCCGCACCTTCCCCAGCACCTTCCTTCTCTCAGGCTCGTCCTCCCAGTACCCACTTGGGGCTTGTTTTCTCCTGCTCCTGGCAGCGCTTTCCTCCGTCCTCTCAGCTACTCACGTGCCCCATCGACTGCAGGAAAGCTCCTTTTATAACCAGTCCCAACTGGTTTCTTTAATTGGACCCAGGTGTTCTAATCAGCTCAGGCTCACCTGACTCGGCAAGCCCCCTCAATTAGCCCCAGGTGCTCAACTACCCTGATTGACGTTGCTGGTTCTGGACTAGCTCCTGCCAGTTACCCTGGGAACAGAGATTTTCTTAGTCTGAGGCTAATATACCTCCCAGACACCAAATAGGATTACCTTTTTGTATCCCTCCGACCTGACCTTGTCACAATACAAGTAACAATACACGAACATACAGGGAAGACCCAGCCTAGTGGGGGGAGTTGTTACAGCTCAGGTCATACACAACCTTACAATCCCTCGTCTGCTCCAGAGCCCATGACCAAAAGGTCTAATCACTTAATAGGTCTAGGATGGACAACTCAACAGGTGGGTTTTAACAGCACTGGGGCTCTGCGGAGCTTCAGGAAGCCTGTGTCTTTGAGCTAGTCAAGAAATTAGCATGTTGCTACATTTGCTATTCCTCAGAGGCCCAGAGAAAACAACCCTTTCTCTACTGACTCATCTGCTTTTACAGTTTGGGGTGTTGTGTTTATTTTCCCAAAGCTTTTTTTTTTTTCCTTCTCTTTCCCAGACTCTCACAGGTCCCCAGGTCAGAACCGAAATCTGCCCTCGGAACGCATCCTGTTGTGTCATACAATCGTTTAATTGCCGTTTAAGAGAACTTACGCAACTGACCTTTCACATGGGCAGAGTCTCCCCGGGGTACTTAATTCCGTACACTGACATCCGAAAAGCGAGAAAAAACTTCCTTTGGCTAATGGGAAAGTCGTCCCACAGGGAAGATGAATAAGGCAGGTGGGACGAGAGAGCTGACAAGAGTTCAGCATGGAGGCGGCTTACAGACAGGACCAGAATTTATTTAGGTTTAGAGTTTTCTCCATTTTAGTGCAGGCTCCAGGAATGCCAACTAGCATTCTAAAAGGGGTGGGTAAATTACAGAATGAGCAATCTAATCTCTGAACGTAAGAACATAAGAATGGCCATAGTGGGTCAGATCAAAGGTCCATCTAGCCCGGTATCCTGGCTGCCGACAGTGGCCAATGCCAAGTGCCCCCAGAGGGAATGAACAGAACAGGGAATCCCTCCCCTGTCATCCATTCCCAGCTTCAGTCAGGGGTTGGGAAACAATTTCTACCCATCCTGGCTAATATGTATTGATGGACCTCTCCTCCATGAATTTATCTAGCTCTTTTTTGAATCCTATTAAAGTCCTGGCCTTCACAGCTTCCTCTAGCAAGGAGTTCCACAAGTTAACTGTGCATTGCGTGAAGAAAAACTTCCTTTTTAGTTTGCTTTAAACCTACTACCTATTAATTTCATTTGGTGATCCCTACTTCTTATGCTATGGGAACAAGTAAATAACTTTTCCTTATTCACTTTCTCCATACCTGTCATGATTTTATAGACCTCTATTCTATTCCCACTTGGTCTCCTCTTTTCTAAGATGAAAAGTCCCAGTCTTTTTAATCTCTCTTCATATGGCAGTGCTCCAACCCCCTAATCATTTTTGCTGCCCTCTTCTGAACTTTTTCCAATGCCAAGATTTTTTTTGTTTTTAGTTGAGGCAACCACATCTGCAGGCAGTATTCAAGATGTGGGCGTACCACTGATTTATTCAGAGGCAATAAGATATTCTCTGTCTTAGAATATTGGGAATCATTACAAAAGGGATAAGGACTGTTTGCTTTTCTGACTGCTGCTGCACACGGAGTGGATGTTTTCAGAGAACTCTCCACAATGACTCCAAGATCTCTCTGTCTTGAGCAGTAACAGCTAGTTTGGCCCCTTGCAATTTGTACGTATAGCTGGGATTATGTTTTCCAATGTGCATGACTTGCATGTATCCGCATTAATGCAAAGTCATACCAGTTGGAAAACATAATCCCAACTACAGGTGTACTATGGGGCACCTCGTTTCCTAAGGACCGTCTTCTCTGAATCACTGCCACCATCTCCAGCCCAACTGTATTACATTTTGGTCAGGGGACCAGGGATGGTTTTCACCTATTCTGGTTTCTTCTGGTACATTCACTAGTGGTAAATGTTTGCACAAAGCTTCCAGGACATGGGATGTTAGTGAACTGCTAGCACTGACTATTCACAGGGTGTGAGCGGTCACTCACGTTGCTGTGACTGGACCCCTGGTAAGGGTTTTTAAGTAGCTGGTGGCTGCCTTTTTGGATTGGCCACTGGACCTGACATGGCCCTGAGCCTGGCCTATCAGAAAGCTTGAACAGTGCTTGGCTTTAGCTGCTGTGTGGTCCATGTGTGTGTGCGTGGCCAATTCCATGTGGGGTGATGTGCAATGAGAAACGAGCACATGATGGCTGAGCCCAGGGCTTAGATCCCCCGAAAAAAATGCACCTTGTTATTTTTTTTAAATATCCATCCAGCTGAATATTATTTATACAGAATGCATGGACGTTCATAGACATCTAAGCAGTCTCAGCCCTGCCCTGAGCAGTTTATATCTGCACCAAGACAGAAAACATTCAGTGCCTCTGGAGGTATGGTACGTGCCACAGACACAGGACACATGAAGCAAGAAATGCCCTTTCTCCCTCGGGGAGAGGAGGGACCACATCCAGCGGAGGGAGCAGAGAAAAGAATTCATCACCTCTTCAGTCTTTGGCCTTTTTGCTGAGCTTAGCAATGAGGGGCTGTAAACAGTGGTACTTTTTTGATTCTGTGATGTAGATTCCTATCCACCAGGAACTGCATCATTGATCACCCATTCGCTTATCGTGGGCCACGAGCAAGCTACATTCATTTGTAACCGCCCTTCAGGAGGCAGAGAAGGGATAATGACATCACTTTGGTGGAACCCCCTGTGTGCTTCTGTATTTTAGAAAAGTGAAACACAGGAAAAGCTCATGTGAGATTCATTCTCATGCCCAGGAGGTCCCTGGGGGCAACGGGAAAACTAAAATAAAATGTCTCATGGAAAACGTTGTCATCAACGGGCTGAGAAATTAACAAGTGCATGCAAGATAAGGAGAAAAGTGCAGTCATAAGAACATAAGAATGGCCATACTGGGTCAGACCAAAGGTCCATCCAGCCTAATACCCTGTCTGCCGACAGTGGCCAGCGCCAGCTGCCCCAGAGGGAGTGAATCGAACAGGTAATGATCAAGCCATCTCTCTCCTGCCATCCATCTCCGCCCTCTGACAAACAGAGGCCAGGGACACCATTCCTTACCCATGCTGGCTAATAGCCATTTATGGACTTAACCTCCATGAATGTGTCTAGTTCTCTTTTAAACCCTGTTATAGTCCTAGCCTTCACAACCTCCTCAGGCAAGGAGTTCCACAGGTCGACTATGTGCTGTGTGAAGAAGAACTTCCTTTTCTTTGTTTTAAACCTGCTGTCCATTAATTTCATTTGGTGGCCCTAGTTCTTATATTATGGGAAGAAGTCAATAACTTTTCCGTATTCACTTTCTCCACACTACCCATGATTTTATAGACCTCTATCATATCCCCCCTCAGTCTCCTCTTTTCCAAGCTGAAAAGTCCCAGTCTCTTTAATCTCTCCTCATAAACTTAACTCTGTGCCACTGGTCAAATGCCTTAAAACAGGCTCTCTAGATTATTATAGAATCCTATGTTTGGAAGAGCCCTCAGGAGTCATCAAGTCCAGCCCCCTGCCCAAAGCTGGACCAACCCCAACTCAATCAGCCCAGCCAGGGCTTGGTCCAGCCAGGACTTAAACACCTCTAGGGATGGAGATTCTGCCCCCTCCCTAGGGAACCCAGCTCAGTGCTTCCCCACCAGGAGGCAGAGATGGAGGAGTTTGTTCTCCAGGGAGGCCGAGCCAGGACCTTCTGCTGCCATTAATTATGTAGGATTTCCTCCACGATCATCCGACTTCCTGACTTGCTGCCACGCAAGAGTCAGAGAGGAACACACAAGGCCTGATCCAAAGCCCATCAAAATCTCTGGGAGTCTTTCCCTCGGCTCTCGTGATCTCTGGATCAGGAACACTGTGTCCTTTAATTGTCTGGGGGCTCAGGATAAATCCCGGAGACAGAGGGCTCTGAGACTGGGACATGCGGTGCTCTTTATGGTGCAGATGCCAACGGCTAACACATGCGTTGTGTCCCACATCTGCAGGGCTCTAATGCTCATTGGAGGGTGCAGGCCTTGTAGCTGGCTTATGAAGTTTATTGTCAGGCTGTGCACATTGGGGATGGACTCCTGGCTTTCATTTAGCGCCTGCTCTCCATTGGATTTGGCTGGAATCCCTACAAATGATCATGCCTGCTGTGTTTTATTACCTTGCCCAGGGGCCCTCTGGCATGGGGCAATGTAAATATATTAGTAGATTCACATTAATGAAAGGATAATAACAAGGGAAAGATATTGTACTCCGTCTATGCTGGGTAGGCAACACCATGTCTTTTCATCGGGTTTTTTTTTCCTAGCTACATACAACTTCCATCCCCATTTCTGTGGCTAGGAAAAAAGAGTAGCAAAGTAGGGGCGTGGCTACACTAGGAAACTCTTTCGAAAGAGTGAAAATCGATTTAATAACATCTGAAATAACAAAATTGAACGAAGCCTCGAAATGAGTCTGAGGCAGGCTTTGTTAATGTAGACACGTTCCCTTGACTTAGAGCCTCTGGATGCACTGGGGAGTCATTTGTTCGAATGACTCTAGGGTTTAGTTCTTTTGAAATAGCGGCACCAGAGCATCCACGATTTCAAAATTAGCATTATTCAACGAAAAAAGCAGGAGCACAGATTTCGAAATAACGGACTTGGTAGTGTGGACGCTCCCCTTATTAATTCGGACTAAGGGGGTGATTTTGAAGGAGGAATATGGCTTTCAGATAGGCACCATTCAGGAGGGATAGTTGAATGGACAGAAGAACAATCTATGTCTGATGCCTTGGGTTTAGTTTCCACCTCAGCCACAGACTCTCTGTGCAAGCATGGGCAATCACTTAATCGACCCCGTGGCTCAGTTTCTCCACTGTACAATCAGGGACAGCATTTCCCTATTGCCCAAGCACTTTGAATGGATGATTCTGAAGCACTCAGCTGCTTTGGTGAGGAGGATCATGTATGTGCCTATGTACGATGGAGAGCCGTTCCTGCTCACTGTCAGCATGTTGGGGTGCCCATTTTGTGTCACAGCAGGCATGAGAAGGAGTCTCCATCTTCTCCACTCAGTAACACACTCTGTTAACACCATCTCCCTCCATTTCATCCTTCATTTTGGGCAGCAGGGGGGTTTGGCTTCCTCTGGGCTGGTTTGGGAGCATCGGGCCTGAACCATAAGAATTTACAAGATCATGAGAATGGCCACACTGGGTCAGACCAAAGGTCCATCTAGCCCAGTGTCCTGTCTTCCAGTGGTGGCCAATGCCAGGTGCCCCAGAGGGAGTAAACAGCACAGGTAATCATCAAGTGATCCCTCCCCTGTCACCCATTTCCAGCTTATGACAAACAGAGGCTAGGGACACCATTCCTACACTTCAGGTACATCTAGACTACAGGCTTTTGTCAACAGAGGCTTTGTCGACAGATACTGTCAACAAAGCTTCTGTCGACAAAGAGCGTCTAGACCACATCCAGTTCTGTCGACAAAGCAAGCCGCTTTATCGACATGAGAGTGTAGATGCAAAGGACAGTGTAGATGCAGTAACTCCTTCTGTCAACAGAATTCTGTCGACATTCCTCGTAGAATGAGGTTTACCGCCATCGACAAACCTGCCGCGTTCTGTCGACGTTATGTCGACAGAACTAGGTGGTAGTGTAGACGCAGGTATAGTTTCGTTGACAAACGTCCACTTTTGTTGACAAAACCCTGTAGTCTAGACACACCCTTCCTGGCTAATAAGTATTGATGGACCTGTCCTCCATGAATGTATCTAGTCCCAGCTTGACCAAGCCCTGGCTGGGATGATTTAGTTGGGGTTGGTCCTGCTTTGGGCAGGGGGTTGGACTCAATGACACCTGAGGTCTCCTCCAACCCTAGGATTCTATGATTCCAGTATGTCCTTGGCCAAGCCACTTACACCTAGATCCTCATAAGTATTTAGGGGCCTCAGTTCCCTGTCTGTAAAATGGGGATAACAGCACCATCCATAGGGGTGTTGAGAGGGTGAATACATTAAAGATTATGAGGTGTTCAGATACTATGGCAAGGGGGCATAAACTATTCCCTCTTGCTGTCTGATCCAGCCCCGTTACAAAGGGGCTGCTGGTTTCTTGACCCCATCCCAGCAAAAGCCAGTCTTGTGGAAGGATTTGACTACTGTGAGGGAAGAGATGTGGGGTAGCTGGTTGGGGCCAGGGAGGGGATGCCTAATAATGGCTACGGTATTTCAACCTGACATCATTTTATAAAATTAGTTTGCCTTCCTCCCTCACTGCCGAATTTTGCAATTGCTGTCCCTCATGCTGCATTGACAGTGCAATACGGAAGGATAGAGTCACTCCCCGTTTCTCCTGCATTAACACAGTGCTGTCCGGGGGCGGTCAGTTTTAGAGAAGAGCCCTCCACCATTCTTCGTCTGTGTCACTGCTACTTTTTCAGATTGGCTCTTCTCCTATAATACCCAGCCTGGGGCCCTCAGCTCTGGGCCAGTGTCCTCATTTATAAAGGGGAGAAGCACAAAGCCCCTTCAGAAAACCCATACCTGTAATGTCTCAAATTGAGCCCCCCAAATCACCAGTCACTTTGGAAATGCTCAGCGTTGGTGTTTAAAGAGTTTTTTATTCCATGACCGTATCCGGGCCATTCTCTGTGATATGTTATGAGCCAGAAATCATGGCATCCGAGGATTGTAGAACTGAAAGGAAGCCTTGCAGGGTTGTCAAGTCCAAAGGGAACCAAGTCCATCCCTGACAGGTGTTTGTCCAACCTGTTGCTAAAACCCTGAGTCAATGATTGGGATTCTACAACCTCTCTTGGGCCAGGTATACACTAACAGGAAGGTTGACTTAATTATGTAGCTGGAGTCGACGGACCTTGACTCAATTTTCCCTGCAGTTCCCACAGCGGGAGGCCAATGAGAGCAAATGCTCCCATCTATTTCCCTTACTCCTTGCAGGAGCACGAATACTGGCTGCCAACAGGGTTTCCCTCTGAGTTTGATTTAGCAGGTCTTTACTTGACCTGCTAAATCAAATTCCGGATGATAGATCACAGCAGCATCAATCTTCCCCAGAGAAAAGACATGGCCTGGGTAACCTATTCCAGAGGTTAACTGTCATGAGAGTTAGAAAGCTTTTTTCCTAAATTCTACCCTCAGTCTGCCTTACTGAAGATTAAGCCCATTACTCCATGTCCTACCCTCAGTGGAGGGGGAGAACAATTGATTACTGCCCCTCATAGGTCAGATTTTTGTTGCTGTCTGGATTCTCTCCAGTTTGCCCACATCTTTCTAAAAATGGGGTGCCCAGAACGGAACCCAGCATTCCAGCTGCAGCCTCAGCAGTGCTAAGATTGGGAGATTGGCCACAGTCTTCTACAATACCCACAGATGAAAGTTACTTCCTGCCCTGAAGAATTTACAACACGGATGAGCAACTTAGGCTAGTGAGTGGGCCACATGAGGGGCCCTCCTTCATCTCAGTGGGCCTCAAGATGGTCACAACCAAGACGGTCTCCCCGGATAGGGTAGTTTTGCTCACCGTGCATGCATACCTTGGATTTGCAGGGGGGGTGTCAACTGAACCGTTGCAGCGCTTTGATTGGATGCAGAGGAAGCGCATGGCTCTCACAGACAATGTTGCACACAATCAGCCCGCACCTCACTTCACGTGCCCTGGCTTTATGTGCGTGTCACTTTAGTAACATGAGGGGGAAAAAACCCGACAGCAAAATCGGGCAACCCTGTGCGTGGGCAGCGGAAACAAATGGGCCCCACATAGAACCCCGATGGGCCGCAGGCTGCCCACCAGTGTGTTATGATCTCAGAGCCAGAGAAAGAGAAGATGAAGAGCCCCGGGGGCTATGTATGCTACTGCGGTGCAGTGCGCAGAAGCACCTGAATCCCATAATTGATAGGAGGTCTCCACCGTGCTAGGCGCTGCACGTACACATACTACGAGACAGTCCAGGACCAAAGACTTCACAATCCAAGTAGGCAATGGAAAGGTTATTTCCCACCTCTACGCCCATCTTTTGGGGGAGAACCCAGGCTCAGAGATTAGGCGACTTCCCCAAGGTCACCCGGGGCATCTCCATAAGAGCCAGGAACAAAGCCCAGAATGTAACCTCCATAGCCGCTATCCAGGCTGATCCCTGGCAAACTAGGAGTTAACCTTAGCTCTGTGTCTCCCTCACCTCCCCCAGGTGTAATCTGCCTATCCAAGCTAGCGGTTTTCTGGAGCCCATCCACAAAATGATTCCTTCGCAGGGCTAACTTGGGCTCCCCGGTAAGGTCTCCCCTTCACATTAAAGCTGGGCTGAGCTATTAAGGCACCGGGGAGCAAAGTATAAATATTTCTCGCAAGTACGCTGAATAGGAGTGTGTTTGGCTGGTGCTGCTGCCTGCTTCTCTGGCAGTAGCTAAAAGACAAAGGTGTTGTCTAAATGGGGCAATAAATTAGTCTATTCCTCCTCCTCCTCCGCTGGAATGCAGGGTTTATCGCAGGCTAAAAGGGGTGCTGTTTTTATGGGCACCCCTTATTAAAATGCTGGCTTTGCTCCAGTCGCTGCCTTCCAACTAAACATCATCAACGCGCTCTCGTTGGCCTCCATTAAACCTTTTTGGCAGGTCATGCTGGGCCTCTCAGAGAGGCATGAGCCATCGTGCAGCTCAACGGGAGAGGGAAAACCCCGCGGGAAGCATTAAAAGCAACTTATTTCATCAGAAGAGTGTTTTCCAGCCCAGCTGCGTGCCGTGGGCGCCTTGGTTTTAGCAGATGAGGGTCCATGTCGGATAAGCACCATCAACGGCTGCCAGGCTGGGAGAGCAATTCAGGAGGGTGGGGAAAGGGAGCGGATCGAGCAGTGTAAAAGGGGGAGGTCCCAGATCTGGATCAGCTGGGAGTGAGAGTGACGGGCCAGGGGACAGGTCTGCATGGAGAAGGGGTGGCTGAGGGGTGGGTAGAATAGCAGGAGGTGCAGCAGATGAGCACTGCGATACGTCGGCACCACGGCATTGTGTGCCAGGCGGGGCTCAAACAGCCTAGGGGGAGAGCTGGGTTCAGGTGCCATGGCGGAATTGGGTGGGAACACGGGCAGGAGTTGGTGAGCATGTCAGGAATCAGGGCCCCCAGTGGTAGCCCCGTCAGCACTGCCGGCCTGCGGCAGGCTATCCGAGTGGCCATGCCACCTGACGGACAGGAGGGGTCAGCAGGCCAGTGTTTAAGTCAACAGCAGTTTGCTGGGTGCTCGGAGCTCATGCCAAGCATTGTGCCTGGTCCCATGTGATCTTGTTCCTGCCTCCCTTCCATCACACCCAGCCCTACCCATGCCCTGAGTCCCTCGCTGCCTGCTCTCCTGCTCACTCCCGTTCCTGCCCCCTGGTTTGATTATCGATGCCAGCTTTCTCCTCCACTGTAGAATCCTGCTCCTGAGCTCCGGCTTCCGCCTTGGCTCCAGGTTCTATCAGCTCCGGCGTGTCCCTCCGCTCTAGATTCCTGCTCCTGCGCTCCAGCTTCCCCCTTGGCTCCAGGTTCTATCAGCTCCGGCGTGTCCCTCCGCTCTAGGTTCCTGCTCCTGCGCTCCAGCTTCCCCCTTGGCTCCAGGTTCTATCAGCTCCGGCTTGTCCCTCTGCTCTAGATTCCTGCTCCTGCGCTCCAGCTTCCCCCTTGGCTCCAGGTTCTATCAGCTCCGGCTTGTCCCTCCGCTCTAGATTCCTGCTCCTGAGCTCCAGCTTCCCCCTTGGCTCCAGGTTCTATCAGCTCCGGCTTGTCCCTCCGCTCTAGATTCCTGCTCCTGAGCTCCAGCTTCCCCCTTGGCTCCAGGTTCTATCAGCTCCAGCTTGTCCCGCCGCTCTAGAATCCTGCCCCTGAGCTCTGGCTTCACCCATGGCTCCAGCTTCTATCAGCTCCGGCTCTGACTGTAGTCCGTGGTTCCTTGATGCTGGCTGTGATCCCAAGGCCCGATGTCTGCTCCAACCAATCAGCCAGACCACCCTCATCCCAGTCACCTGACACAGAGCAGCAAAGTCAGGGGCAAGGAAAGCTCCTCACAGGGGACGTTTGCAACTCTAAGCCACGTTGCTTGGTGCCCGGCGCCGGGAGCAACCCTCCCTCGCTGTCATGAGCCCCAAACCCAGAGGAAGAGGCCGGGTCCACCAGCAGCCTGTGATTTTGCCTTCTGATACTTAGTGAGCTGTTTTGTTGTGGTGGGCTAGGATCCTTTGGCTCCATCGGGTTGTTTCTGGTACCACCCAGAATGACCGTTTCCCACTGAAGAATGAAGCTCTTCCAGTTTACTGGACAGCAGGTAGCGAGGGAGGAATGAGAATCTTTTAGCAGACTCTTGGCAGAAGGCTGTTGGCTCACCTAGCAAGCCCTGGGGAACTTGGCAGGAGGAGCCGTCCTGGACTGGCTCCTGGCGATTCATTTTAAGTTAACTAATCCTGACATTTCCTTACATATGTGAAGTGCTCAAGGTTTGCCAGCGGTCCCTCTATCCAGGGCCGTCACCTCACTCTTTGACCGCGGTGTGACGCAAACCTGGAAGGACTGACGTTGAATTGCTCTTGAAAAACGCGGTGCCCAAGAGGGCAGGAGGACAGTAGAAGGACGTGTGTGGAGACTCAGAGGTCTTGTTCAGCCAGACACTTCCACCTCCAAGGTCATGCAAATGTTTCGACCGAACAATGAACGGTGGCTGTCTTTTCTTAAAAGCCAGCAGAGAGACCCAGATTTGATGCTGCTAACCTGATTGCTTTCAGAGACTGGCTACACTTTTTTTTTTTTGCAGTGCTTTAAACTGTGTAGTACACTAGAGGCTATTAGATAGGTGACCCAGGTCTCAGATCCCTCTTGCATAGTGGTAACAGCCAGGCAATTTTCCTATCCCCCTATGTGATAAAGATAAACCACCTGATTTTGAACTCTAACTATGTTGAAGAGTCAACTTGCGGAACTCCTTGCCAGAGGATGTTGTGAAGACCAGGACCTTAATGGGGTTAAAAAAAGAACTAGACAAATTTATGGAGGATAGGTCCATCAATACTTATTAGCCAGAATGGATAGGAATGGTGTCCCTAGCCTCTGTTTGTCAGAGGCTTGGAATGGGTGACAGGAGAGGGATCACTTGATGATTCCCTGTTGTGTTCACTCTCTCTGGGGTACCTGGTATAGGCCCCTTTTGGCAGACAGGACACTGGGCTGGATGGACCTTTGGCTTGCCCCTGTATAGCTGTTCTTATGTTGTCAGCCTGTTAAAAGAGCAGATCCCATTATGGGGTAAGTCTTCAAAACCAAGGGCATTGTCCCTACTTTATGGGAGTGGGAGAAACTATTCAGAAATGGGAAAGTTTTGATATCAGCAATGAGACTCAGAGTGGTACAATCAGGTTAGAAATGATTTGGCTCATAAGCAAATATCCTACATCAGGCTGGTTGTGGGATAAAGATACTGAACCAACTTGGAAGACATTAAGGCAAGCCAGGAACTTTCTCTGTCCCACCTGCCACATCCATGTGGGGGAGTGAGAGCACTTTGGTGCACACTTCTATTCACTCAGCCCTAGGCCGAACTGGAGCAGATTAGGCAGAACTTCTGTTGGTGAAAGAGACAAGCTTACACAAAGTGCTTCAGGGCTGGGAAAGGTACTTAGTGTCACAGCTAAATATAAGGCAGAATTGTCTGTGCAGGATAAGTAGTTAACATATGTTCTAAGGGACCATTCAAAGTGAAGTGGCTTGTTAACACTTCTGCAGTCATCATAGGACAAAAAAAGGAGAGAGAGGTGTCTGTAGGCTAAGGATTGTAAAAATTCCAGCAGCATCCACTAACATGAGGCCCTGATCTCAGATAGGACCTTACATGCGACTATATTACAGATAAAATCTGGAGTACAACTAAAGTAAGGTTTGTAATTTTCCAACAGAATGTATTGCAGCAGCTTGTGCCGACGCATTAAAGCCAACACAGGAAAGGGCCGGTGTTGACAAATCTTCCAATTCAGAAAAGGCTTGAAAAAAAAGTTTCAAAACTGTCCAACCTCCTTTCAGTTTAACATGACTGTCCGTTTTCAAATGGTAGCTAAGGTATGCTAAAAAGAGAAAAGCAACAATAGTTTAAAAGGCCAAAATCTTTTCTGATTACTGAGCTGAAATGTAAATAGTGAAAAATAAAATATATATTTTAAAGGTCAAAATAAAAATGGACACTTTTGCAAATATTGAAACGATATGTTTTGACTGATGACATCTTTTTTAATATTATCACTTTGGCTATGTCTAGACCGTAGGCTTCTTTTGGAAGAAGCTTTTCCAGCAGAGATCTTCTGGAAAAACTCCTTCCAAGAGAGAGTGTCCAGACTGCCAAAGCGCATTGAAAAAGCGATCTGCTTTTTCGAAAGATAGTGTCCACATTGAATGGACACTATCTCACATTTAAGCTGTGATTACTAAGGACAGAGTGGCCACCAGGGCCCCTGTGCTTTTTCCTCTTTCCTCTTCTTCCGAAAGAACTCCCTCTTCCCCATCCACACACGCCTTTTTGCAAAAGAGCTTTTTCACAGAAAGGCTTCTTCCTCGTAGAATAAGGATTACCAGTGTCAGAAAAACCCCTCTGTTCTTTTGATTTTCTTTCAAAAGAACGCGATTGGAGTGTGGACCTAATTCAAGTTTTTTCAGAAAAATGGCTGTTTTTCTGAAAAAACTCTGTGAACATTTTTGATATTTCAGCTTTTTTTTTCCAATTCAAGATGGGACAATTTTCTGATATCACAAAAATTCTCGAAGGATGGGAAAACCATTTCCTGCCTACCTCTATGATTGAATAAGTGTTCAGATAACAAAACACAGCATAACTGAAATATACCAGACCCATTGTGTGCCTTTAACACTGAATAATAGTTTTGTGAGAAAGGAAAGAAGATAGCTTCCATCTGAAGATACAGGGGGAAGTTTTATTCTCACTGAATTTTGCCAGGGCACACATTAACCAATCTGCTGTTGTGACAACAAATGCCATTTATGTATACTAAATACGATTTTATAGTTTTCTATTAATACATCATGCAAATGTTATCAGTTGCATTGTTATGCTGTATACTTTATATTTCAGGTATCTGATTTACTTATCTGTCCTACTGTAACAAGAACTCACATAACCCACAGCAGCAGATACTATGCTGCATTCCCACATATAATATATGAAAATGTAACAGAAACAAGATTATAACTGGAGCAGCCAAGCAATGGGATGGATACCCATCTCTGTTTCCCTTGTTCAGACCTGAAGAAGAACTCTGTATAGCTAAAAAGCTGTATAGCTAAAAAGCTTGCCTCTTTCATCAACCGATGTTGGTCCAATCAAAGATATTACCTCACCCCATCCTGTCTAATGGTTAATAGTGACGGTTAACATAGAATCCTAGGGCTGGAAGAGGCCTCAAGAGGCATCAAGTCCAGCCCCCTGCCCAAGGCAGGACCAATCCCAACTAAATCAACCCAGCCAGGGCTTTGTCAAGCTGAGACTTGAAAACCTCTAGGGATGGAGATTCCACCACCTTCCTAGGTATATAAATTATGGGGGGTTTTATTTACCTCCTGGTTACATAACCACCACCAGCCCGATTTGAACCTGGGACTTCAGTGTAGGCACCTCTGCAGCTTGAGCTATAAAGCCATAATCCACCCATGAGACCCCTTGCTGACTGTGAGTGGTCACAGACTGCTAGAATGGCCCTGCCAGACTCAAATCATGTTAACAGGTTCCTCCAGCTGCTTTACGGGCACGGTCCAGCTCCCACTAAAATCTGTGGACAGATCCTCAGGGCTTTCCGTGGGAGATGGATGAGGTCTCAGAGAACTTGTAGACCCAGGGCCTGCTTCCCTGGAGGAACCCGGCCCATCAGGGCTTTTGTCTGAGGGGAGTATTCCAGCCCTTATGCACAGGGTCATGTCTGGAGCAGGGTGCATGCGGACTGTACAGAGAAGATGACATCTCCCATGAGGTGCCCCAAGACCAGCCCAGGAACCTCTTCTACCAGGACATGAAGCTAGCCCCCTGGAAAGCAAAGATTTGCCTGAGTGACGATCTACAAACAATGCCCCCACAGGATAAAACCACTTTTAAGGGGAGGCCGGGGTGGATTCATGGCATGAGTTTTGAACCTTCTTCTTAAACCCTTATACTCCGAGTGGAGCATAGGTCATCTACGAGTCTCCTCCACTTCACTCTGTCTTGAGACAAAACTTCTAGCTGACTCCAGGAGTACCCCAGTTGTTGTCCTTCAATCTCAGTAGATCTTCTCCACGTTGTCCGAGGTCTTCCTCTTTTGCATTTTCCTTGTGGGTTCATGCGAGAGCTTGACGGACTATGCTGGATGATGGTTTTCTCTTGATTTGAACTTCAAGTGGTTCTTGTCCTGCTCTGTTCCACAGCTCCTCATTTGTGACAAAGTCTTGCCATTTGATGTGAAGGATGTACCTCCGGCATCTGTTTAGGAATGTCTGTAGCTTGTGATTTGAAGACTTTTTAGTATGCCAGGTCTCGCAGCCATACAGGAGCACACTCTTAACATTTGAAGATGTGTTGAAGATTCGCAGTTTCGTCTTCGCGGATATTATTTGTGAGCTCCATATGGGACAGAGTCTTGAATGCAGCTGTTGCTTTCCCTATCCTAGCATTGATCTCCTTGTCTGTTCCTCCGTCTCTGCCCATAATACTCCCTGAGTAGATGAACTGCTTCGCATCTTCCTGGTCATCCCCTCCCAGTGTGATGGTGCTGTTGTTGGACTGGCCACGGCTGGTGTAACTGTAACCCACCCAGCTGCGACGCTGGTCTGACAGTCAAAAGGGAGGAATTAACATGGCGAGGTAAGGCGCTGTATCATTCCAGTCCTAGAGATGGTTCCTTGTTCTGTGTTTATACAGCACCTAGCGTAAAACGGTCCTGATCCTTAACCAGGGGCTACAACAAATAATAAACTGACCCTGGTTTTACAGCGGGGGACAACTGAAACACTGAGCAGCACAGTGATTGACACAAAGCAAATCAGGGTCCATATTAGAACTCAAGCTATTGCGGGACGGGTACAGCACCCAACACAATGAGGCTACAACCTGGTACTATCACAGTATGAATGCAATAATAATAGTAATTAACAATCAAGAATTATTGGCTTTAAGTCACTCTAAAGCACCTTTCTTCCTATGGATTCTGTCCAACCCCTCAAATGTATTGTATCTAGAGTCTGAACGTCCCTGCTGTGGTTTCCCTGCAACAGCCAATCCTGACCATTAAAGAAAAAAATCTTTAAAATTCGGCCTGGTTCGGGTTGGAGCCTCAAGCACAAACATTGTGGCCACTGTGCCAAAAACCACTCCAGAGTTCCTTCCCCCAGCCCCCGGGCCTCAGGATTCCAAAAGGCCCGAAAGTATTTCACACAATATTTGAAAATAAATATCGCTCCTCTGCAGGCTGATGTTCCGGCGTCCAAACGGATTTATAATGGAAAAAGTGACTCAGGCTTACCGCTATGTGAGCCCCGGGCTGCTACCATTCAGTAAATCACTCCTGCCTGGATCTTTGCATTCCCTTGCTGGGTGGCTGGGCATTTTCTATCAACGCTACCTGGCTTGGAGATGCTGTGTTAATTAACCTTCTCCGGTCCAAATGGCTGGTTACCTGAATCAACAGAGCTTTTAGCAAACTGCAGGGTGGAACGGCTGGGCAAAATACAGACAGATTTCCTCTCCATGGGAATGACTTGTTCTTTGCATCCACCAGCTAATTCGTTCTTGCAACCACACCCCTCTTTAACCAAGGTCCCCCCATTTGTCTGTAGCCGTATGCTGCCTCATACTTAGTCTCTGCCCTGGGGAGTTTACTGTTTATCTCTTCGCTCTGTGTTTATTCAGCGTGTTACTGTGGAGAGCTCAGAGATACATACTGTACATTCTATGCAGAAAGAAGGAAGGCAGTGTAGTCTAGTGGCTAGTGCCCTGGGCTTTGAGTCAGGAAACCTGGAATTCAGTTCATGACTCGGGTCCCTCTGTTGTCCCTTCCCCACGTTTTCCATCTTATTTAGCCTGTAAGCTCTTCAGAGCAAGGACTGTCACTTACGGTCAAACACTCAAGACTTTTTACGTGTCTTCGTCTCCCGAAATGCTTGGGTTGGTTTGTTTTTCCAAGGCAAAGATGCACTGAGTTTCTCGAAGACCAAGCAACTGATGGAATAAAGAGCTGGGGGGATCCAAGTGATAGATTTTGGGGAGGTTTTTTTTAAGCAACAGGAAAGCCATCGGTTGCTTGCAAACCTCTCTACCAAGGCCCGTCGTGTCTAGCCCCCAAGCATCATAATCTCAATCGCTTTGAAAGAGAAGCCACCCCCAAGGAACAAGAAGGAGAAATGGGGGGTAATGAGCAGCCTATCTCGAAAGATAATTCATTCCACGTTTGTGCACTTTTGACTCGCTCACCACTTTGCTTCGCGGGAGCGGAATAACGCCAAGGTGTTATAGACTACAAGAGCAGCTCCCTCCAGATAGACACTTGGCCGGAGGCTGAGCAATTACCTCAGAGGCCCAGCCTGCACCTGAGTACACAGCTTCTCGTGGAAAGGCAGGCGGCCGAGCGGCTCCGGCGGCAGCTCTCAGCGCTCTGATGAGCTCACGGCAGCTGGGGGCGAGCGCGCCGAACACACGCACCACAGCACAGCGCGGGGGGAAGGGGAGTGAAAAATGTCCTGTGACCCCCTCCCCCACATGGGCCGGTTGCCCCTGGCTCTGCAGACTGTGCGCACACTCATGCTGGTGCGTCTGTATACACACACGCAGCCCTACACACCCAGGACCTTGTGTACCTTAGCTGCAAGAGCACGTGGAGAAATACAGACATTCTACACAGAGAGCAGGAAGGTGGTGTAGGCTAGTGGCTAGTGCCCTTGGCTTTGGGTCAGGAAACCTGGGATTCAGTTCATCAGTCAGGCCCCTCTGTTTTCCCTTCCACGTGTTTTTTTGTCTTACCTATTTAGCCTGTAAGTGCTTGGGGGCAAGGACTGTCACTCTCTCTTTGTACAGCATCTAGCACAATGCAGACCCACCCTGGTGGGCCTTACCATTGTTCCCTGTAAGCAGAGCACTAGGGCGGCCGCCCTGGCGAAATTCAGGTGCCACCCAGCTGATTAGCAGAGCGCCCACAGTACCCACAGCCGTCAGCATGTGTTTCTACTAGTGGTGCACATCCACACATGCTTCAGCGCACCGAATAAAATTTATCCCGCACATGGCTGGAAAACATGAGAGGGCACCTTGGTTCCGATGTTATAAATGTATCCCACTCAGGGTATGCCGACACTGCAACACAATATACCGAAATCACTAGCGCTATTCCGAAATAACTTAGTCCGCATCTACACAGCCGGCAGTTACTTCGAAATAGGGTCGAAATACTGTCAAGCTGGAGGACTTCTTACTCCAGCTCCTGTGACCCTCATTGTACGAGGAACAAGGGAAGTCAGAGGAAGAGTGTGTTCTGTTTCGAAATAAGGGCTCTGTAGACGTTCCTTATATTTCAAAATAAGCTAGGCAATTGACGGAGCTGAATTTGCGTCACGTATTCCGAGTGAAGCCCTGCAGTGTAGATGCACCTTCAGATTTTTCAAAAAGTGCCAGCTGCTATTACAGATAATGGCAACGCTACCATCGTGAGGCTTGACACTTCTTGTTATATGAATGTACAGCACCTAGCATCATGGGGGCCAACCACTAGCAGCCCCCACTGAGCATGCGGGTTTCTCCTCCCCCCTCTTTGTGTACACGCACATGCCTGTTCACTCCCAAGACAGCTGCCTAGAGATACAGGCATGCAGAGAAACACTCAGCTGAACAGATAACTCCTCCTTCTTCCTACACACACACACACACACACACACACACACACACACGGTCATGGCTCTCCTGGCACATTCCCAGGAAGGCACAACCCTTGCAAAGAAACACGCAGAGTTAAATAAACTTGGCCTGGAGCAGAGCCAAACGGAGAGAGCCAAAAGAGAGGAGAAAGCAAACTCTAACCGTAAGAGAGGGGGAGAGTTTATGGCAGTGGCTTTCCTCCGCTTTCCCCTCCTCTCCCACACTCCTTCTCCATGTTGTCTTCCTCCTTCTCTTCTTCTCTCCCTCCCTCTGTCTCTCCTGTGCATCCCCTTTGGGAGTCAAAACCCCCGTGACAGGATGAGGTCGCCCCGTCAGGACGGGGACTGGTTTGCCCCGCACTCATCCCGCAGCCGTGCGTGTGCTACTTGGGGTAAGCGGCGGGGCACGGGCTGCTTGCGCCCGATGTTCTTGGGCCGTGACACAGTGTGCGGCGCCACCACGGGAGCGGGCGGAATGCTCCGGCAGCGGAGGCATGCCAGGGGCGACGTGCCGCCCCAGGGGGCGCGGACGGACGGGGCGTGGGACGGGTGATGTCATCGGGAGGCGCCCCAGGTAGGGGATATAAAAAGGGCGAATTGGACACAGAGGGGGAGAAGGGAGGAGGGAGGTTGAGAGAATGCGAAGGGGGCACGGTGGCGCTCCGACGCTAGCACAAGCGGGGTAGGAAGCAGCCTGGGTGGGGCGTTATAGGATTCGCCGGCGGGCTGGTGAGTTATGGGTACTACCCCACCCGACAGACAGGATGACAGTAGTACCTGTCCCCTGGGCTGGGACCCGTGAGCGTGGGCAGCCCAGTACATCTCAACATTGGATCTATCTAAAGGATACTGGCAGATTCCCTTAACCCCCATGTCGAAAGAGAAGACAGCCTTCTCAACACCGTTCGGGTTATGCCATTTCGTGCGCCTGCCGTTCAGCCTACATGGCGCAGCTGCGACCTTCCAGAGATTAATAGACAAAATACTCCGAAAGCATGAGCGCTACGCGGCAGCCTATATAGACGACATAGTGATCGACAGGACATCCTGGCAAGAACATCTACAACATTCAGAAGTGGTCCAAACATCCATAAGGGAGGCAGGGCTGACAGTCAACCCCAACAAATATCCCTTTGGAAACCATGAGGTATCGTACCTAGGGTACACCGTAGGAAGGGTTACGCTTAAACCGCTGGTAGATAAAATCAGGGCCCTGAGAAACTACCCCGCCCCAATGGCCAAAAAGCAGGTACGCCAATTTTGGGGACTCGCGAGCTATTATCGCCATTTCTCCCTAGCTTCGTGATGTTAGCCGCCCCATTGATGGACCTGACCCGAAACACCGCCCCGCTGCCAAAGGAGGCAAATTGTTTGGCGGACGCTATACATAAAGCCACGGGACTGGACATTTCGGGAGAAGCGGCCCACCCCACTGCTAATTTTGGGGGGAGACAGTGGAACCACAGGAAGGGAGGCAGTAGGATACACTTCTACAGCCCCCATAGGTGCTCCGCACCTCACAGAGTTCAAAGGATAACGCCCGGCCTCCCCCATCGAGCCCCAAACGTCGCCTCGTTTCTACTAGTGCGTCCGGATTGAATTAGAAAAGCCCCTGAAACAACTGAGCCACAAAGGGGGAGAGAGTCTAATAAGAAAGGGGGGTGAGCAGAAAAGCAGGATTTTCCTCCTTTTTTTTTTTACTCCTCAAAGGCCCTCCAGTGAGGTTGCTTTGCAAAATGAAAATGCCGTGTCAGCCCAGATGCCAGGTCAAAAGCAAATCCTATTTCTCCTAATGAATTCCCCCTGGAGACAGCTGGGAAATCTTAGCTGGGCAAGAGAAGGGAGCTCCTGAGATGCATCCAAGAAGCGTGTGTGTACTCTGGAAGCCACGCTCAGTGCTTGCAAGGGGGAGCTCTCCCTCCCTCCTCACGCTGGCCACAAATGGAAAGTAAATCAAATTGGCTCTGTGTGTGTGTGTGTGTGTGTGTGTGTGTGTGTGTGTGTGATCCCTCCTCCTCAGCCTCTCTGGTGCTCCGGGTGAGCTCTGAGGGTATGTCTGCACTGCAACGCTCTTTCGGGAGACCGGAGGAACCCAAAATTGCTACCCCACATCTCCACAGCAAGCCCATTATTTTGGAAGTGCTGTTTCAATGTCCCTGTGCACTTCATTGTATGAGAAGCAAGAGACTTTTTCGAAATCTGGTGCGGTGCAGACAATGCCGAATGACGAAACAAGCTACTTCGAAATAGCATCGAAATAAGAGATGCAATTTGCGTCGCTCAAATTGCGTCTCTTATTTCGAGTTATGGTGCAGTGTAGATGCACCCTGAAGCTACATCTACACTGCAACACTTTTTCGAAATAACTAGCGCTATTCTGAAATAACTTAATCCGTGTTTACACAGCCGGCAGTTATTTCGAAATAGTGTCAAAATACTGCCAAGCTGGAGGACTTCTTACTCCGACTCCTGTAACCCTCATTGTACGAGGAGTAAGGGAAGTTGGAGGAAGAGTGTTCTATTTCGAAATAAATGCTGTGTAGAAACTCCCTATTTTGAAACAAGCTATTTCGAAATAAGATACGCAATTGACGTAGCTTAGTTTGCTTCTCTTATTTCGAGTTACGGTGCAGTGTAGATGAACCCTGAGGCTACATCTAAACTACATGCCTTTTTCGAAAGAGGCTTTTTCGAAAGATACTTTTGAAAAAGCCTCTTTTGAAAAAGAGCATCTAGACTACAATCAGTACTTTCGGAAAAGCAAGCTGCTTTTTCAAAAGAGAGCACTCAGGCAGGCTGGATGCTCTCTTTCCAAAAAGCACGGCTTGCATTACATAGCGCCTTTTTTCGAAAGAGCACTTTCGAAAAAAGGCGTTCTTCCTCATAAAACGAGGTTTTCCGCGGTCGAAAAAACTGCCACGTTCTTTTGATTTACTTTCGAAAGAACGCAGCAGCAGTCTAGACACAGGGGAAGTTATTTAAAAAAAAGGCCACTTTTTTCGAAAAAACCCTGTAGTCTAGACACACCCTGAGAGTGGGGCTATAAAGGTATGTCTACATAGCAGGGCTAAAGCCAAAATAAACTAAGCAACTTGAGCGACGTCACTTGTGTCGCTTAAGTCGAAACAGCTTGTTTCAGCTTTTGGCGCTGTCTACACAGCAGGAAGTCCGAGAAAGAGCACTCTTCTTCCACCTTCCCTTACTCCTCGTAAAATGAGAGTTACAGGAGTCAAAGTAAGAAGTCCTCCAGCTCAACATTATTTTGACATTCTGTCGAAATAACTGCTTGTAGTGTAGATGCGGACTATGTTATTTCTGAATAACGTCGGTTATTCCGAAATAACGCTGCTGTGTAGACATACCCAAAGGGTTTTACAAAGAGGAGAGAGAAAAATGGTTCTCCGCAACCTCTGATGATAGCACAAGAAGCAATGGGCTTAAACTGTAGCAAGGGAGGTTTAGGTTGGACATTAGGGAAAATGTCCTACCTGTCAGGGTAGTTAAACACTGGAATAAATTGCCTATGGAGGTTGTGCAATTGCTATTACTGGAGATATTTAAGAGCAGGTTAGATAGGCATCCAGCAGGGATGATCTAGATGGTGCTTGGTCCTGTCATGAGGGCAGGGGACTGGACTCGATGACCTCTCGAGATCTCTTCCAGTTCTGGGATTCTATGATTCCATGAACCAGCTACGCAACATGTGCAGCAAAACCACAACCCCAGTGGCACCTGGTTGCAACTGGCTTTTCCACCACCACAAATCAACAGGAAGGCTCTGGAATGGGCCGGTGAAGGCTGCAAAATCCATCCAGCTCCTTTTGATCTGAATCCCCCCTCGAAGGGCCTTCTGGGGGGAGTGAAAGGGAGTGGGATTGATAGCCCTGGGAAGTGAAATCCTCTCGGTAGCCCCCAAATACAAGCGCTAGCAGCAAGAGTCGGGCAAACTTCCTCTGAGGCAAGTTCTCAGGGAACCTCCCCTGAGGCTGCCAGCAATGGGGCTTGTTCATGCTCTGCTAGGATAACGAGTCTTGTGGCTAAGGGAGAAGCGGTGGATGTGGTATACCTAGACTTTAGTAAGGCATTTGGTACAGTCTCGCATGATATTCTTTTCTATAAACTAGGCAAATACAACTTAGATGGGGCTACTATAAGGTGGGTGCATAACTGGCTGAATAAACGTTCCCAGAGAGTAGTTATTAACGGTTCACAATCCTGCTGGAAAGGAGTGACAAGTGGGGTTTTGCAGCGGTCTGTTTTGGGACCACGTCTGTTCAATATCTTCATCAGCGATTTAGATATCGGCATAGAGAGTATTAAGTTTGCAGATGATCCCAAGCTGGGAGGGGTTGCAAGTGCTTTGGAGGACAGGGTCATAATTCAAAATGATCTGGACAAATTGGAGAAAGAGTCTGAGGTAAACAGGATGAACTTTTATAAAGACAAATGCAAAGTGCTCCACTTAGGAGGAACAATCAGTTTCACACATAAAGAATGGGAAGTGACTGTCTAGGAAGGAGTACGGCAGAAAGGGATCTAGGGGTTATAGTGGACCACAAGCTAAATATGAGTCAACAGTGTGATGCTGTTGCAAAAAAAGCCAGCATGATTCTAGGATGCATTAACAGGTGCGTTGTGAGCAAGACACGAGAAGTCATTCTTCCGCTCTAGTCTGCGCTGCTTAGGCCTCAGTTGGAGTATTGTGTCCAGTTCTGGGAACCACATTTCAAGAAAGATGTGGAGAAATTGGAGAAGGTCCAGAGAAAAGCAACAAGAATGATTAAAGGTCTCGAGAACATGACCTATGAAGGAAGGCTGAAAGAATTAGGCTTGTTTCATTTGGAAAAGAGAAGATCGAGGGGGACATGATAGCAGTTTTCAGGTATCTAAAAGGGTGTCACAAGGAGGAGGGAGAAAACTTGTTCTTCCTGGCCTCTGAGGGTAGAACAAGAAGCAATGGGCTTAAACTGCAGCAAGGGAGGTTTAGGTTGGACATTAGGAAAAACTTCCTACCTGTCAGGGTGGTTACGCACTGGAATAAATTGCCCAGGGAGGTTGTGGAATCCCCATCTCTGGAGATATTTAAGAGGAGGTTAGATGAATGTCTATCAGGGATGGTCTAGACAGTACTGGGCAGGGGACTGGACTCGATGACCTTTCGAGGTCCCTTCCAGTCGTAGTATTCTATGATTCCGCCCAGACAGGACATCTGTGATCCTCGACTCTGGTCTCCTGCCTGACACAGGTTAGAAAAATGCACCTAGGGGTTACTTGCAGGGCAGGCAACCATCGAGAATGCTGCAGAGCTCCATTGCTTGTGGCTGAATGAGAATGTGTCTTTAGAAAGATCCTCCAGCTTGCTGTCATTCGGAGCGGGGAGTTATGTGGCATGGCTGCCCACCCACAGGGAAGAGGGGTTTAAGATCATGCAGCTCTCAGCACTTTACACACATTTATCCCCTTAAATCCCCCTATTAGCCCCCTTTCACTGACTGGTAAACTGAGGCATGAATGGATGAAGCCATTTGCCCAAGGCAATGCACCACATCAGTCGCAGAGCCCAGCTTGGAACTCCAGGCCTGCTGGCTCCCAAAGCAACACCTGCAGACAACATAATCCACTGGATTTATCATGGCCCCATCACAAAAGGAGGCCACCTTGTGGTCTTTAATGTGCAAGTCTTTTCAATATCGCGCTGAGGCAGGACAAGTTTGGTATTCCCTTTTCCAGTGGGAAACTGAGACACGGAAAGGGCGGATGTCTTTCCCAAGGTCACACAGGAAGCCTGTGTCAGAGAACTGACTCCAGGTTCCAGCCTGAATGCCTGGCCATCTTTCGTCTTTCTCATCTTCCTCCACCACCAGACTGTGACTTAAGGACGGGTTAATCCAAGGCTGGTTGAAATTCATTAACACTGGTTGGAATTCATTAAGGCTGGTTAATTCATTACAGATCCCTGGAGTCATCTGTTCATCCCAAGAAGGAGCTTTGGGGAGCACAGTGAACTTGTCTGTCTAATGCAGGCCTAGGCAAAATACGGCCCCAGGCAGGCTCCCCTGCTTGCCCCGCTCCACACACGCCGCTGCCTGGTGCTTTCTCTTTGAGTCCAGAGGGGAGGGGGGAAGATTCAGACACTGCTCCCACCTCCAGCACAATCCCATTGGCCAGTTTCTGGATAGACACTGGCCAATGGGAGCTGCCCGTTTGAATAACAGGCAGCCACAAAGCACAACCCTCCTGCTCACTCACTCAAGCACATGGCCCAGCAGCCCAAACATTTAAAGCTCTGCAAACCTTTTGCTCTGCAGGTGGGCAGGCTGGTAAGTCTCCTGGCAAGAACCTGCCTCTGGCATCCCAGCCCCTCCCTTCCCCCACCCTCTGCCCCACACTCCTGCCCCGCTACTCCACATGCACTTATACCCTCTCCCAGATCTAGCACCCCAATCTCCTGCCCTAGATCACAATCCCCTCCTACCCTAGGTCACATACCAAAACCCTGCCGCCCAGTTCCCTGCCCTAGGTCACAACCACCTCCTTCACCCAAACTCCCTCCCAGTCTCCATTCTCCCTCCTGCACCCCAATCCTTTACCCCAAACTCCCTCCTGCACCCCCAGACCCTGCATCTCCTCCATTAATACCATGGAAGAGTGCAGCCCTCGACCACTTTCCAAAATCTTGGGAGTGGCCCCCCCGTCAAAAATTATTGCCCACCCCTGGCCTAACACCTCCTTCTTGGCTAAATTGTATTCACTAGAGCTGTCGGGCCGGCCCTTTTTTGAGCACTAAATCCACTAAATTTTAGTTAAGTATTTCTGTTCAGAAAATGTCTCTGCTACCAGGTTCCAAGGTGTCATAGCGCTAGTACCTTGTCGTACGGGGCACAGTTCTCCCACTGAGGAGGGGACAGCCACACGATAGATGTTAGTCACCTAGTTTATTGGGTAATACAGTGATAAGAATGGCTTAAGACTCGGTGGAGAACAGAATGGGAAAGTCTCCAGCCCAGCCACTGGGTTTGTTTGCCACTGCACATCTATGCTCCGGGGGAAAACAGACTCCGCCAATTTCATAGCTAACCTGTGTGAAACGGCTGCCATATGAAGAGAGATTCAAAAGACTGGGACTTTTCAGCTTAGAAAAAAGGAGACAAAGGAGGGATAGGATCGAGGTCTATAAAATCATGACAGGTGTGGAGAAAGTGAATAAGGAAAAGCTATTGACTTGTTCCCAATAACATAAGAACTAGGGGTCACCAAATGAAATTAATAGGCAGCAGGTTTAAAACAAATCAAAGGGCGTATTTCTTCATGCAGCGCACAGTTAACCTGTGGAACTCCTTGCCAGAGGATGTTGGCCAGAGGATGCCAGGACTTTAACAGGGTTCAGAAAAGAACTAGATAAATTCATGGAGGTTAGATCCATTGATATTTATTAGCCAGAGTGGGTAGGAATGGTGTCCCTAGCCTCTGTTTGTCAGAGGCTGGGAATGGGCGACAGGGGAGGGATCACTTGAGGATTCCCTGTTCTGTTCACTCCCTCTGGGGCACCTGGAATGGGCCATTGTTGGCAGAGAGGTTACTGGGCTAGATGGACCTTTGGTCTGACCCAGTTTGGCCGTCCTTATGTTTCTAACCTTTGTGTCCCTGCGTAGACCTGTCTTCCATGACCTGAAGCCCTGGATCTTTCCCCAGGTCACTCCTCTGCCCCTCTGGGAATTAGAGTGGTTGTTCCACTACCCACAGTCGCAGTCCCAGATCATGGACCAAATTCCGCTCTCAGTTTCACCAACAAACTATTGACCGAGCTGGAGATGCAAAACCAACGTTCTGCAGTAACATGTAGGTGGAAGGCTACAGATGAGTTTTCTGCCTTCTATGTAGTATGTGTAGAGTTTTCTTCTTGAGTCTTTTTAGGTGTAATGCCCTCCCATTGTTCACTTATATCATTAAGGAAGGATTCCAGTTAAGTGTGACTGGGTGAGAAATGGCTGTCCCATCCAAGGAAGATGTTCAAAAGACTGAAAAAAAATTCCCCGCCCTGAATCATGACGAAAAGCTGAAATCCTGAAATGTTTTTGCTAACAGAAAATCCAAATGAAAGTCAGTTTGGGCCAGCTGACACATTTTGTTTCGACAATTGTAACAATGTTCCATTTTGATTTTGACTATATTTTAAATATGTTGGGATAATCCACCTAAATTTTTAAACAAAATTTGCTCTAAGCCAGAAAAGTAGAGGTTTTCTTTTTTGGGAAAAAAAGAAGGTAAAAATGTATCTTTTCAGTTTGGGCCATGGGAAAAAAATTATGATAGTTTCAATTTCAAAATGAAAAGATCCTTTGAACCAGAAAACTGGGTGGTTTTTTTTCATTCACTATGACAAGTTCCAAACCTTTTTACCAATTTTTTTTAGTCAAAAACCTGTTTGAAACTGACCCTTTGCTGAAGAAAAGTTTTGGTTTTGATGGATTGGTAACTTCTGTCAGGAAAAAAAAGGAGGGGTTGTCAATGAATTCTCAAACTGCTTTACAGTCATTAGAGGGGAAAAAAATAACAGCTCTTTTCCTCTTCCCAATGACGGGAACGCTTTTTGACTGGACATGCCTCTTCCTCCAAATTTTAGCTCCACCCTCCACGGCATTGCTCTCCGGCACGAATCTCAGCTCGCTTTTAAATCAAAACTGAAACAATGCATGTTTCATGGGCTTTTTCCATTGGGTTTCCTTTTGTGCCGGGCGCTCTGCGAAGAAAAATCAACACCATCACTAATATAATCACTCAGCGAGATCACGTCAAAATGTGAGTCAATGAACAACCACAGCCTTTTCAACACGTCTTCCCATGCTAACAGATGTTTCAAAAGAAAGATACCGTTTAATGGGCTGCAGACATTTGGGGGCTCAGGCATGGCTGAAGAGGATTCCACTCGGGCACCCTGCCAGCCTGGTGTTGGGGGGTGCTCTTTTAACGGACGCACGCGCCTTCAGACAAGATGTAAAACTGAAATCCAACCACTTGGGACCATTATCTCAGGGTTCCTGGCCAAATTCCAACACATTCTGCCTCCCCGACTTCCCTCTCCCGGGTCAATCGGGAATGCTTTTCTTCTTCAGAACTATTCGGGGTATTATGTAACCATCCTGTTCCACTCCAGATCCGTGTTCCCTGTAAGCTGAGCACTTGGGCGGCCACCCAGGAGAGATTTAGCTGCTGCCCAGCTAATTAGCACAGCACCCGCAGCCAGTAGCATATGTTTATGTGGTGGTGCACATCCGTATATGCCTTGGTGCATGTAACAAAATTTGGTCTGCACATGGGTGGAAATATTGGAGGGAACATTGCTCCAGATGAAGGTACATTTCCACGCAGAGTAGTCTGTACTACATAGATTTGTGTCCAGAGTATATGGAATTGAGTACTAAGCTGAATGGCACCCTAGAAATGCTATAAAGTAATTGTATCACATTTGTTTCTCTAGCCACCTAAGGTAGATAGCCCCATAACTCTGGTATCTCAGCACTTCCAAATCTCTTTCATGTATCTATGCCCACTACACTCCAGTGAAGTAGGAAACACTGTGATCATCCCCCCAAATAGGGAAATGAGGCACAGAGAGACCAGGCTACCTGCACAGACAGGAAGTTTGGAAAAGAGCAGACTGAGAGGGGACTTGATAGCAGTTTTCAAGTGCCTACAAGGGTGTTACAAGGAGGAGGGAGAAAATTGTTCTTCTTGGCCTCAGAGGATAAGATAAAGAGCAATGGGCTTAAACTGCAGCAAGGAAGGTTTAGGTTGGACATTAGGAAAAACTTCCCAGCTGTCAGGGTAGTGAAACACTGGAATAAATTGTGTAGAGAGGGTGTAGAGTCTTCCTTCAGGGGAGATATTGAAGAGCAGGTTGGACAGACACCTGTCAGGGATGATCTAGACGGTGTTTGGTCCTGCCATGAGGGCAGGGGTCTGGACTTGATGACCTCTTGAGGTCCCTTCCCATTCTAGGATTCTATTAAGTCTTTGGCAGAGCAGGGAATTCAGGCTATGTCTCCAAAACCTGGCACTCTAAACCCCGAATGAGCGTTCGTTCCTCTGTTTTAATTGGACGAGGACACCTGAGGATACAAGAGATTTTCCTTCTAATGGGTCCCAAGGATTTGTGCTGGCACAAGGGCTGTTCAACATATTCGTAAATGGGCTGGGAAAAGGGGGTAAACAGGGAGGTGGCAAAGTTGCAGGCAATCCACAATAACTCAAGTCCTAAGGCAACAGCAAGGAGTTACAAGAGTGAGAGGCTGAGCAAGCTACCGGCCAGTGCAATTCAATGGCAATAAATGCAAAGTAGGGCACATTGGAAAACAGAATCCCACCCACGCACACAAAAGGAGAGGTTTAAATTAGCTGTTGCCATGCAACGCAACGTAAGAACGGACATATTAGGTCAGACCAGGGGTCCATCTGGCTCCGCATCCTGTCTTCCGACAACGGCCGGTGCCAGCTGTTTCACTGGGAATGAACAGAACAGGACAATTATATCGTAATCCATCCACTGTTGTCTGCTTCCAGCATCTGGCTGTCAGGCTACGTCTAGACTGCATCCCTCTGTCGACAGAGGGATGCAAATCAAGTACATCGAGATTGCTAATGAAACCGGGATTTAAATATCCCGTGCCTCATTAGCATAAACATGGCTGCCGCTTTTTTTCAAAACGGAGGTTTTTTTTAAAAAAACGGCAGTCTACACGCGGATCTGTAGAAACTAAAGCCTTTTTCGACAGACCCTGTAAACCTCATTTTTCCGTGTCTAGACTGCCATTTTTTTTTTCAAAAAAACTCCATTTCGAAAAAAGCAGCGGGCATGTTTATGCTAATGAGGCATGGGATATTTAAATCCCGGCTTCATTAGCAATCTTGACGTACTTGATTTGCATCCCTCTGTTGACAGGGGGATGCAGTCTAGACGTAGCCTCAGAGACGTAGCCTAGTCAGGGTTGCCACCCCATGTGCTGGGTATCTCTCAGAGCTGCTGATAGGTATCCTCCATACTTAACTAATTCTTTTTAGAACCCAGAAAAAAACCTCAAGCTAGAGACCTGGGAGTCTCTTTGCCTAGTTCTTTGAGCACATCTGCCCAATAGGCAGGAGCAGTCCAAAAAGCTGACAGAAGGTTAGGCGCCATTGATTAGGTGAGGGATCGAGTAGACAAGAGAAAACATCATATCGACACTAGCTTACAGCGCCCCACTGGTCTGCTATGTTATGGCAATTCCTTTTCGTCGATTAGTTGCAGATGACCAGGTCCTGTGGCTCTCTGGAACCCTTCAGGATGTAAAGTGCTAGAGGTGTGTGTGACGTAGTGGGGGTACCTTGCTGGTTGCTATGCTGGGCAGTGGGCTGTGGGTGACCTCCGCTGGCTGCTGTCTGTAGCATGGCCCAGCAGGGCAGGGGATGAGTCATTATGCAAGGGGGCTCTAAACCTGTCCAGGCCCTGGCTGGTTCTCTGGGGCACAGACGACTTGTCTCTTGGGCTCGCCTCATAGATGACTCTCTCCGTCGCTCAGCTGAGATCCGGTCTCGGCGCAATTCCCTTTCTCGCCGCAATTCCCATTCACGCCCGGACCGGCTCTCCTTGAACTCATCCGCCAGTCTCCAGCTTCCTGGGGGTTCTCCGGACTTCGGTCCTTGAGCCACAGCCTCAGGCTGGGTGTGCACACTTCATAGAACTGCTCCATCATGACCAGCTTGAGCAGGTCCTCTGCGGTCTGGGCTCTGACTCCAGACACCCACTTGCGGCAGTATCGCGCCAGGCGGGAGGCCAGATCCACATAGGTCTCCTGTGGCCCCTTCTGCACCCCCCGGAACATTTTCCTGTACTTCTCGGGGGTCAGCCCGAACTTGTGCAGCAGGGCCTCCTTGACTCAGTTGTAATCCCCTGGCTGTAGGTCCTCCAGCTGATTGAGCACCCCGGCAGCCTCCTGGTTCAGTGCGGGGATGAGCTCCTGTAGCCAGTCAGCTGGGGGGACCTGTTGCAGTCCACAGGCCCTCTCAAAGGAGCTGAGGAACCTGTCTATGTCGCCCACATCCTTCAATTGGGACACCACGAGTGTCTCCAAGCGTCTGGCCGCTCTGGGCCCTTGGGGCCCATCCGCACTCAGTGCAGCCGGGGCCCCGCTGCTTCTCCGCTCTGCCATGGCCAGCTCATGCTGTCGCTGCTCTCTATGGTCCTGGACTTCCAATTCCTTCATCTGCAGCTGGATCTCCAGCCACCGCAGCTCCGCTGTGCTGGCTCCTGCCCTTGATGGGCTACGGCTTGCAGGGCTTCCCGGGGAAGCTGTCCCATCTCTCCGGCAGGCTACAGTGCTCCGCCCCCTCTCAGAGCCTGACATGCTCCCGGGGGGGTCTGGCTGCTCCCCACGGGGACAAGATTCTGGCCCCGTGACTGGTCATTCTCCTCCAGCTGGGCAATCAGCTGGGCCTTGGTTGCGTTCCACACAGGCAAGCCCCTCTCTCTGCACCGCTTCTCCAGCTCTGCCTTCAAGAGTCGGACATGGGCCATCTCCCTGCTGGTCCCCTCGGTGCAGACTCACCAGTCTAGTGCTGCAATGCCCCACGATTCCCAGGAACCGCTTCGCTCTGTCTCCAGAACGCCTGGCTCCACGGCTCTTGCTTCTATTGCACCTTGTCACTCACCACTGGAAGCTCCATCCACGGGGTGCAGTGCATCCCACTCCTGACACCACTGTGACGACGTGTCGGTGTCCCCCCGCTCCTGCACCCCCCGTAGTGGCACGAACAGCCTCCACCAGCCAGTAGAATAGAGGGAGTTTATTGCTTCTCCAGGATACAGCACAGCACAGATGTAATCTGGTTACAGGGCCAGGCCTCGGATCCCTCAGCTCCTCTTGGGATGGGGGAGACTGGGCCCCTAAATCCCAGCCCCCGCTTTGCTCAGGCTGCTTCCTCCATGGTTCCAGACAGAAACCTAACTCGGTACCCACACTACGTCACAGTGTGTACGGAGAGAGGCAGTGCGGCCTAGTGGGTATAGAACTTGGCTAGGACACAGGATGGTTTTAATCCCTGCTTTGCCACTGGCTTGCCACATGATGCTGGGCACGCCACTTCATCTTTCAGTTTCCTCATCAGGCCAGGTAACATGGAGATAATGCCATTGTCCTCCATCATCAAGTCGGGCATGATTTGCTGATGAAAAGCACAATTTTTGAGGTAGGTCTTCTGATATCAATGGTCAGTCTTCTGATATTGTTTGTTCTTGCAATGCCAGGGCTGGGAACCACTGCCCCAAGCCAGAAGACAAGAAATAGAGAGAAAGGATAAGTGCCAGCAGGCAGATTTGAACCTGGGTCCTGTGGAGCTTAGTGGGGGAAGCTATAGAGCCAGCTGGCTCTCAGCTTAGGCTGTAGAGCTCCCTTGTTCTTATTGCTTGTTGTGTATGGTTTAAGTGCCACTGTATGGGACAGTGACACTTGCTCCTGATGCAAGTTCCAGGGAGTGGCAAAACACACTCATACAGGCTTATTGGTGTCAGAAAGTAGCAATTTGTGTTAGAAAGGAAAAGGTGATGCCGGCATTGCTACTCTAATCCTTCCTTTGCGGAGCTTTGTAACTCTGCCATTTAAAAAAAACACCCACCGTTTGGAAGATGTTTTGGCAACTGGCATCCCAGCAGCCAGAAGGGAAGTTGTGGGTTTTGTTTTCCATTTGCCTTTTGATTTGACATTTCATTTTTATTTTTTACAAAAAGAACATGACATCGTACAAGCAGAAGACTTCCAAAACAACAATGGAAAAGCATTTACGTTGGCTACAGGCCTGCTTAGTGGGGGGGGCGGGGTAAGATAATAACACACTGAAGAGCATCCAAGAAGGCAAGAGCTGTCATTCAGGGAGGTCCGGGGGGGGGGGGGTAGAATTCAGAGAAACAGGATGACATGGTGCAAAGGAAAATTTAGCTTGAGGAAAACTTTCCTCCGGGTGAGAGCTATAAGGCAGCAGAAGAGTCTCCAAGGAGAAGTGATGGAAAGCCCCCCCCGCACCACTTGAGTCATTGAAGCCTGGAGTAGCCAAAGCGCACATGTCACACGGAGAACAATCCCACGCTGGCCAGGGGATGGTCTGGATGACCTAATAGGTCTTTTCCATCTCTTGTTTTGGTGATTCAGTTGAAAGTGTAGGGGGAATTTTAAGTAAGCAGAATAATCATCCAAAGGATTTGTACCGGGATACCCTTATTCTTATGAGAGGAGCCGCTGAGTCAAGTCACGCCGCTTTGTCATTTCCAGGCAGGGCTACTGCCGGTTATGTCAATTCAGTGCCTACCTCAGGTCTTCGATCCACCATGTTTACCCAGCACGAGATCTAAGTGGAAAATAAAAATCCCCCGCTCATGCATGATGTGTTTGTTAATCCCTTTGCACTGGGGTTTAGGAGACAGTTCATCTGAAGTCACAGAATGCAACCACTTGGAAGGAATTGGTTCCTGTATTAAAATGTAAAAGGTGTCATTTTTAAAATAGGTTCAAAAGTGATTTAGGAGCTTAAGGGTCACTGGAAGGCAATGGGACTCCTGCCCGTACGTGTCCATCTCTCCTTTAAAAAACGAGACTTCGAGCTAGTCTGGATGGGGAGTTATTTCTGGTTAACAGTCTCTGATTAGTTCCACGTGTAGACACCCTTATTCTGTCTGCACTAATCCACTTTGGTTAAGCTAATAGAAACAAGGTGCTCTTACACAAGTGTCTACACGTGGGATTAATCAGAACTCCTTCTACACCCGGAGTTAATCAGGGAAAGGTCATGGTGTCGACAAGCCCTCATGCGCCTAACTCACTTGGGCACCATTGAAATGCCCCCCCTCCCAGTAGCAATTCTGTTAGTTAAGTACAGCTTTTGAGAGCGAATAAAGTTTTTTAAAAGTTTTCACTCTACCTGAGCTGGGTTGGAAATTGGACCCGATACAAGGTCTTTTCCCCGGCTCGTCTCTTTTTATCAGCTTCTTCTTGGATTGCACCTCTCCAATTCCTCCCGTCCGCCCTGTCATGGAGAAAACTGAGGGGGGTGATGGAATCTTCTCTAGGCTTGGGCTATTATTAGTCCTGGCACCAAATAAAGAAAAGCCAAAATTTTCCAGATGCTGGGACATTTTCTCCGACAACTTTCGTTTATTACAGTCCTGCCTACAGGAGCCAAGAGGTCATAACGCTGGGGGCTGTACAAACACAAAGTAAGCCACTGTCTCTACCCCCAAGGAGCCTTTGATCAAAATAGGCAAAGAAAGGTACACTACCTTCATATTATAGATACATAGAATCTCAGGCCAGAAGGGACCGCTTGGATCATCTGGACTGACTTCCTGCGTAACAAAATTGTGGAAATAACACCCAGAGAGATATATATGGATGGAGAAAAGACCCAAGAACTGGAGAGACATAGAGGTAGGAGCTGTGTTCCCACAAAGAGATCAGGTACTGGTGCATGGAGACTCACAACATTTGCTATGAAATCCAAGCATGCGCTGGCCGGCTGGCGTGCACACGAAGAGCATTTGTAGGTCTTCTGCAAATCTCCCAGCAACAAAGATATAAATAAAAACCTACGCACCTCAGGACTCCAGCCCCATTGCTGATGATTTGTGTTGCCCTTTTCCACGGGGGGACTTACTTCCATGTCATGCTACTTATAGCTACATGGAAAGTTTGGGTTTTGTTGTGCATCTATTTTTTTCTTGGCAAGGAAGTAGGAAAAGCTCTACCACGTTAACGATTAATTCAAGGAATCACATCCCCACATATTGAACAAATAAATATAAAGCTAATATAAATAGGAACCCACTCTTGGAATCTGTCAGGCAGTGGTCTTAGTATCTCAAGCTCCAAAGACGAAATGTCAGGCTATGGTTTGCAGATGTTCTTGCAGCAAGAGCACTCCAAGGGGTTGTTCCGCTAGACATGAGGTTGTTCTGGTACAGAAACCTCTCCCTCTTCTTCCTCTTTAAAATTCTCTTGGAAACGCCTCATGAGGGTGGTGGTCAATCTTCAGCCCAACTATTTGTAGGCTTTTTTGAGGGTGGGCAAAAGTAGCCAAGGTGCTGAGTTCACAGCTGAGACAGGGAAGGGACCAATTTCTGTTTTGTGTTTGTACAACACTTAGCACCACAGGGTCTCAGGCCATGACTGGAGTGCCACATAATAACAAGGAAGTCTGAAAAAGGGTGTGTGGCAGGGAGTAATATTATCCCATTTTATAGCTGAGTAACTGAGGCAGGCAGAAATGAAGTATCTTGCCTGGGATCACACCATAATTTGGTGTCCAACAAAGAAACTGACTCCTGAGACAGGGCTGAAGTCAACTAGACTAACAAGTCATGGACCTTCTCTCAGGTCAGGTCTAGACTAGGGGGAAAATTCAAACAAAGGTACACAATTAGAGCTACATGAATAGCATAGCTGGAGTCGACATACATTAGTTTGACTTCCCATGGCATCCCCACTGTGGGGCATTGATGGGAGAAACTCTCCCGTCAACTCCCCTTCCTCCTCACGACCCTGTGGAGTACAGGAGCACAATCAGTGGTGGATTTAGTGTGTCTTTACTAGACCTGCTCAATCAACCCCTGGAAGATTGATCTCCGCATCGTCGATCTCCCAGTAAGTGTAGACTAGGCCTGACCCTCTGTTTCTCCAGTTGAGAAATGAAAGCAATGCTATTTCACTGCATCACGAGGCTCTTGTGAAAACCAGCTAAGGCAGGTTGTGTGGGCGGACCCACGCACAGTCCCTTGCAGGATCGAGGACTTCAGTATTTGCATACGGGTGCAAATTCCCATTTCAGGCCGTCTCAGAGACAATGACAAGCTCAAGACCCTTTAATTACAGCCCTGTGGTCTGTCTCTCGTTGCCATGTGGGACAAAGGAAAGGAGCAGTCGGAGAGACTATTCCTGCTCCAGAATTCACAAGTGGGGGTTTTGGTGCCAAAATGCGTGTTTTGCATTATCGCCAAACCTCCCTGAAAATAATTTTCAGTTTCCCACAATTTCTCATTTTAAAAAAAACCTCCTGACTGGTCCCTATTGCATAAACCTGGCTGGTGGGCAGTGTGACACAAACTTTTCTCTGCTTGATTTTTTAGCGTCCTCCTTGCGTCACCTTGCTCTGATGGCGAACAAGGAGAACGGAGTCCCTCACCTCGAACTCCTTTCAGTGTCTTGTAGAGAATGACTTTGTTGGGTTTCAGCCCAGTTGCTAGTGGACCAAATGACAGCGCCACAGCACCCCACCCCATCAAACGTTGCACCAGTTGCTGGAAAGCAGCCAAGAGGCCAAACTGAGATGAGAGCTCAGCTTGGCCAAAGCAGCAGGGATTTTCTCAAAATAGAACCATGAGGCGTTAATGTCCCGCCTTTCTGAGCAACATCCGGCAGTAGCAGCACCTGGAAACCATGTTCGTCACAATATCCTCAGCCCAGTCAGGCGCAAGAAATATGGGAAGTCCCTGAGATGCTCCCCATCTTGCAGAAGTGCCGACGTGGACCCAACATTGGGAAGCTTCTTGTAAACCAAGAGATGGTCCAAACGCAGACCCTGGTCCCTCCCCGTCCCCACGCAGTGAGGAAGCTCATGTCCGGAACCCAACATCATGGCTGGCCTCTCATTTTATAATGGCAAAGAAGGTCCACTCCTTGACTGCTGAGCCCAGGCCAGGACTGAGGGTGACCTTGTGTGGGGACCTAGCCAGCACAGACCAAGAGGCAGACAGCCAGAGACCCATAATCTCTGTCTGGGTCTGGCATGCTCAGTAAAGAATCCCCTTTCTATTTGTTACAGTCGAGTCCTTCTCTTTAGAAGGAGGGGATTCTACAGTTGCTAGGCCATGTTTCAATTATGGCTTGAACCCAAATGCTTCCAAGTCCTGGAAAAGTCTCAGTGCAAATCCTGATCCAAACACAGTGGCTCCAACCCATCTCTGCTAACTGAACCCAAACTCTGAACACTTAGGGTATGGTAATCCTGGGCCCTGAGTCAGGTTTGAACCCAAGTCCTCCTTCCGTCCACACACAAATCACCCTGACTCCGGTCAGCAAGCACCTAGGCTCTAGAACTCTGAAAGAGGGGTACGGTCAGAGCTCGGATGGCCCTTGGGCCCTTTCATTTTACAGTGTGGATTTAGGTCAAGCCACAAAACTGAGTCAGAAGGTCTGCAAAGGTCTCCTGCATGAACAGGAGTGTTGTGAGCAAGACACGAGAAGTCATGCTTCCGCTCTGCTCTGCGCTGATTAGGCCTCAGTTGGAGGATTGTGTCCAGTTCTGGGCACCACGTTTCAGGAAAGAGGTGGAGAAATTGGAGAAAGTCCAGAGAAGAGCAACAAGAATGAGTAACGGTCTAGAAAACATGAGCTGTGAGGGAAGACTGAAAGAATTGGGTTGGTTTAGTTTAGAACAGAGAAGATGGAGAGGGGACATGATAGCAGCATGCAGGTATCTAAAAGGATGTTACAAGGAGGAGGGAGAAAAATTATTTTCTTTAACCTCTGATGATAGGATAAGCAGCAATGGGCTTAAATTGCAGCAAGGGAGGTTTAGGTTGGACATTAAGAAAAACTTCTTACCTGTCAGGGTGGTTAAACACTGGAATAAATTTACTAGGGATGTTGTAGAATCTCCATCCCTGGAGATATTTAAGAGCAGGTTAGACAGACACCTGTCAGGGATGATCTAGATGGTGCTTGGTCCTACCGTGAGGGCAGGGGACTGGACTCGATGAGCTCTCGAGATCTCTTCCGGTTCTAGTGTTCTGTGATTCTATGATTCCGTGATGATGAGGGCCATGAAGAGGTTTGATGTGAGATGCCTGGCATCTCAGTTTGATGTGACTTTCATGGGATCCTTTCTGAGCAGTCACCACTCTGCCACTGTGATCTGGTGAGGCTTAAGATAAAAGGGAGCAAAGAGTTTGTTGCAAGACTGAAAGTTTCTGACTAGAAGTCCCCTCCTCCCCCCCCCCACTGAAAGATGTGACCATGGACTGTCTGGGCTACTCACCATATCTTTTCATAGCAAGCTTTGCTTTGTTGTCCTGCTGACACAGAGGTTCGTCATCTACTCGTATCTCAGCTTGTGGCAGTGTTGTTCGGAGCTGTCTGCCGAACAGGACAATCACAACCACCGTGCTAGTTGAACCATGGGGAGGGGATGGCTAAATGCAGAGGATAGAGAATAACTCCTGTTTCATGCCCAGTCCATCTGCTGTAGCAATTCCCGGTGCTTTCTTGAGTGTTCTCATAAGCCTCTCAACTTCTCCATGGGCTCGTGGCCAGGGCGGAGTATGTTCCCGAAGTTTGAAAGCTAGCAATGCCACAAACTGAGTGAATTTCAAGCCTGAAAAGCAGGTACGTTGTCAGTTTTAATAACGGCGGGTAAGCTGGAGGCTGACAATCTTGTCCCGTCTGGGTATACACATGCTGGCCGAAATAATGCTGACCACTTCTACTTCTGGGTAATGAGAACAGGCATCTAGAACTTCAGTGGGGTCAATAGGTGCAGTGGCATCCTTTCTTTGCTTCTGAGACACCATCTTTGGAGAATATGTATCCAGAACACTCCAACGTGGGTTGAATGTACTCACATTGCTCTGGGTTTGAATGCGATTCTGCTCCGGCAGTTGTTCCAAACCAGCTGCAAGGCGAGAGTCATGTTCTTCAGATGTGGTGCCAAATATTAAGATGTCGTCACTCGCTTTAAGAACTCCAGGGATCCGAGCTAGTACCTCAGGCGTGGCATTTTGAAACATGGCTGCAGCTGAGGAAATGCCAGAACTAGGCGTGGGACAGCAGCATAGACTCTCACATGTATCATGAAGGTCCTGATGTACGTTGACTTGGCAGCGCTCAAGTTGATGGCATCTTGCTGTGAAGCCGAGCCCAAAGAAGACTTTTGCGCCGTTCAGATCGGCAACAATGTTAGCTACAGTGGGGGCGATGCATTGCTCATGCGTGATAACCTGAGGGGGTAAATGCAGAGCCACACAAATTTGGATTTTGCCCGGTTGCTTTTGTTTCTGGGCTATTTCAGCAGAGCAGATCCGTGCTGTGGGGCCTTCCACTCGCGTGATGACTTCAAACTCTTCCAGCTTCCCTTGTTCCATCAGCTTTCTGACATGGAAAGGAATGTTCTAGAATTACAGGCTGGCGCAAGTCATCAATGTGCAACTTTCCTGTTCTTTGGACCGTGTCCTCATTAGAACGGGGGAGTTGATTTTGCCTGTGCCGTGTGAATACTCTGAATCAGTCCTAGGGCACTTTCTGTGCTTCCACTAACAGATAGATCTGTGTCGTTAGTCACCATGTACATTGGACTGGTAACACACATGTCCTTAATTACAAAACAAGCTCAGAATTTACCCCACATTGTCAGCGAGCCTGGATTTCCCTAGGCAAGTGCTTTGATCGGCCTCCATTGTCAAAGCAGTTTCCATGACACGGCATCATACTCACATTGATGGATGCACCGACATCCATTAAAATGTCAGTCTCATATCCTTGTAGGATGGTGTGACATTTGCGGTGGAACAATGTGCTCGGAAGGCCATCTTCATTCGGAAACTTTTGTGAAGATGTAAGAGCTGTCCTCTTCCGAGGGATCAGCTTGAAGCTCATTCACTCCATCTTGATGTCTTCTTTGGAAATATGTCCCAACCGGTGGGGGAATAGTTGATCTACAGACTTTTGCATAATGGTTCATTTTCTACAGTGAGGACAAATAAACTATTTTGCTAGGCTAACGCCCTGGTGTAGGTGTGAGCCTCCACATGTATAGCATTTGACATTTGTCATCTTTGGGACCACAACCTGAGTATTCCAAGGTCAGTTACCGTCTTGAGAATGCCACATTTGGTTCCTGCTGTCATTCTTAGTGGGGAGTGGATGCACTATCTCGGTACCGGTTGAAAGATTTCCATGTTTTACTACCTGGGCCTGTGTTCCCAACATTTTATCCACTCAAGCAATGACCAATATTCTGATAAGACTCATTTACAATCTCAGGGAATTTTTCTTCTCAGCTTAGCTGGCAAACATCCTTGCATTAGCTGTCCTCTCCTCTTGTGATCTGCATGAATCACATGGCAGGCATGTTTCTCACCCATGGCTATGTCTACACAGCACCTTTATTTTGGAACAAGTGACGTTATTTCGAAAGAACAAAGTGTGCGTCTACACACAAGCCCTTATTTTGACATAATGTCGAAATAATGTCCAGCCGGAAGACTTCTTCTTCCAACTCCTGTAACGCTCATTTTACAAGGAGTAAGTCAGAGGAAGAGGGCTCAATTTTGAAATACGTGCTGTGCAGACGTGCCCAAATTTGAAATCAGCTATTTCGACTTCAGCTATGCAATTTGCATAGCTCAAATGGCGTAGCTTATTTCGAGTTTAGCCCTGTTGTGTAGACAAACCGCGTGGTTCCCCCTTCTCGCTGATGTGCTTGCTAGAACATTTATTGCCATGGTCAATATTTTTATTTGGTTAAAAGTAGCTTGTGAATGCTGTTTTTGCTTTCTCATAAGCCTTATTTTCCCCTGGCAGTGTTTCAAAAATATGGTGGCATCTCACTTCCCACAAAGTTTAGAAGCATAGCACATTTTGTGGTAGTCCTCTTTCAGCAGTGCAAGAAACTGATTTCTCAAAACTTCCAAGCCTATGTTCCCATCAGGGTCCCAGAGGAGAATGAGATTCCTAGACAGGAAACACATGGAAGTTCGGGAACCGTTTTTTCCCCAGTTAGGACGGCTGCAAAGCAAAGTAGAAGATGAGGCAGATCTTGGATAGATTTGTTATCACAAACCGTTGGGTAGCAATGTTCTGTGTAGACTGGTGGGTGTATTTTAAGACAATCAGCAAAAATTATTAATGGTTTGGAACGGCTGCCATATAAAGAGAGATTCAAAAGACTGGGACATTTCAGCTTAAAAAAGAGGAGACAGAGGGTGCATCTACACTGCACTCTAGGTAGAAATAATATACGCACTTTGAGCTACGCAAATTGCGTAGCTTATTTCGAGTTAATTTCAAAAGAGCTTATGTTGAAATTGGGTGCTCTCTACATGGCATTTGTTTTGAAATAAATCGCTATTCCGAACATCCCTTACTCCTCACGGAATGAGGTTTACAGGGACATTGGAATAGTGAGCCCATTATATTTCAAAATAACAGGCATGCTCAAAGATGTGGAATAGCTATTTCGGGGTACCTCTGGTATCCTGAAATAGCACTGCAGTGTAGAGGTAGTCTAAGGGGGGGATAAGATAGGGGTCTATAAAATCATGATTGATGTGCAGAAAGTGAATAAGGAAAAGTTATTTACTTGTTCCCTTAACATAAGAACTACATAAACTTAAAAAACAACAAACGGTCTGGTAACACTTTATAGACTTACAAAACATGTAGACAGTATCATGAGCATTCATGGGCACAGCCCACGTCTTCACCAAATGAATTTAATAGTTAGCAGGTTTAAAGCAAACGAAAGGAGATTTTTCTTCACACAATGCATGGTCAACCTGTGGAACTCCTCGCCAGAGGATGTTGTGAAGACCAGGACTTTAACAGGGCTCAGAAAAGAGCTTGATAAATGCATGGAGCATAGATCCATCAATGACTATTATTAGCCAGGATAAAAAGGGGTGGTGTCTCTAGCCACTGTTTTCAGAAGCTGGGAATGGGCAACATGGGAGGGATCACTTGATGATTCCCTGTTCTATTCATTCCTTCTGGGGGCACTTAGTACTGGCCACTTTCGGAAGACAGGATCCTGGGCTAGTTGGACCTTTGGTCTGATCTAGTCTGGCTGTTCTTACCTTCCTATTTCATATTCAGACTTTCTGATGTAGTCCAGAGGATATGCCACACTCAAAATGGCTACCACGACCCCTCTGAGCTGACAGAGCAGAACGGGCCACAGGCAGAAAGGGTGTCACCGACCGTTAGGCCTGACAGAGCAAGGTGTAATCCCTGCAAAGTGCAAACCGCAGCATGTCAGGACAACTGTTGTTTCCACGGGCAGCCTTGTACAAGCTAAAATTTCAACAGCCTCCTCGAGCTCATTCCTCTTTTGGTTTTGTCCTTTTCTTGTGGTCCCTTTTTGTTTGTTGTGTTTTCAGGTTCTTGCTGATCCCATCTTCCTCGACGAGACTGTGTCCTCACCTGTGGAATGAATCACACCGAGGCAGCATGGAGTTTTACAGGAAGAGCCCAACATCCATGCATTTAATCGGGCAGCTCACAGAGCACACCAGGGCAGCTTCTCCATTTGGAGCGAACTGCGCTCTCTCGTCCAAACCAGGACTGGACAAACTTGACCCAGGCTCTGGACTCAGTACTCTACGAGAGCAGCACAGGTCATAAAATCATAGAGCACTAGAACTGGAAGGGACCTCAAGAGGTCATCGAGTCCAGTCCCCTGCCCTCACGGCAGGACCAAGCACCATCCAGACCATCCCTGACAGGTGTCTGTCCAACCTGCTCTTAAATATCTCCAGTGATGGAGATTCCACAACCTCCCTAGGCAATTTATTCCAGTGTTTCACCACCCTGACAGGTAGGAAGTTTTTCCTAATGTCCAACCTAAACCTCCTTTGCTGCAGTTTAAGCCCGTTGCTTCTTGTCCTATCCTCAGAGGCCAAGGAGAACAATTTTTCTCCCTCCTCTTTATGACACCCTTTTAGATACCTGAAAACCGCTATCATGTCCCCCCTTGGTTTTCTCCTTTCCAAACTAAACAAACCCATTGCTTTCAGTCTTCCTTCATAGCTCATGTTCTCTAGACCTTTCATCATTCTTGTTGCTCTTCTCTGGACCTTCTCCAATTTCTCCACATCTTTCCTGAAATGTGGTGCCCAGAACTGGACACAATACTCCAACTGAGGCCTAATCCACGCAGAGTAGAGCGGAAGAATGACTTCTCGTGTCTTGCTCGCAACACTCCTGTTAATGTATCCCAGAATCAACACAGAATGGGCTCTCCGTAAACACCATGAATGCCTTTCACCTCCAAGACCTGGTCCCATCAGACTGTGAAGAGTCTCTAACCCTAACCTCTGAAGGCTGCAGCAAGATGTTTTGGATCAGTCTCACTGCCACACAGATGGCCTACAGCAGGGGTGGAAAACTTACGGCCCAGGGGCCAGATGTGCCCCCTGGCTTGCCTGAATCTGTCCCCCGGGGCTCAGGGCTCATCCCACTCCCCCAGCCTTGGGGAACCCACCCTGGCACTCCAGCCCCTGCTGCCTCCCACCCAACTGATTCTTCTGTGGGGCAGTGGCCCCCGACCCAAAAAACGGTTCCTCATCCCTGGTCTGCAGTCTCAGGGATCTGTTTCCAAGTGGGCCAAAAGCCCGAATCACCTGATTAAATGTGAGGAGGCTTTAGCTGGGAAGTTCTAATGAGACAACAGGGCTTAGCTGTGCTGAGGGAGGGGTCCGGGCTTCACTTCCTGGGGCTCTTTTCCAAATCCAGAGCTTTTTGCATATGGCAAGCAGCAGAGCCTAAGCAAATTTAAGCCCATTTTGGCGAGGGTCTCCTAGGAACCCACCACATTATCTGTCCAAACTGCCAATGTGGCTTGATTCCACTTTCAACCCATCTTTGGGCTCAAACGCAACATGGCCCCCTTTCACGCCGCAGCTTCTCAAGCCACTGGGTTTGGGCGGCTGGGGGATTTTTTGGTGTTTGTTTCTCACACACGCTTGCTGCTCAGTTCCCAGGCTCAGAAATCCTTGCAGCTCACTTGCCAGAAAGTTTTAGCTCAAGAGCAAGTCAGTAGCTGCGTTGGGTTTTTTGTTTTTTTTTTCCCTTCCCTCTCTTTTGTAAGTGGTTGTTTTCATTTTAAAAGGACAAATACATTTAAAGGCATAAGGCCAGGCACTGGTTTTAATTTCTGAGGGGAGGGAAAAACATCGAAAATCACTAACAGGTTTTTTTTTCCCCCAGTCTCACAACTTAAAGTGACCCAGAATGATTTTATTTTTGAGGATGAACAGAGAAGGCTTTTTAGGGGAGGCAGGTTGGCAGCAATATTCCCTCTAATTTTTTCCATTTGTGCACGGAATAAATTTTGCTACGTGCACTGAGGCATATGCAGATGTGCACCACCATATAAACATATGTTGCTGGCTGTGGGTGCTCTGCTAGGCTGCTGGGCGGCACCTGAATCTCTCCTGTGGAGCTGCCCAAGCTCTCAGCTTATGGGGTACACTGGTTGGCAGTACCCGGTGTATCATGACTTGAATGCATTATCATCCATGCTAGCGGCTGTCAATTTGGCTCAGAATGTTACATTACAATGAAATGTTCCCTTTTCTCATTGTCTTCCCCTGTGAAATTAATGAGGAATGCGCTGGGCCCAAACCAAGAAGCTCTGTCTCCCGGCACTTTGCTAGATTTCATATCTGGAAAGGAAATTGGAAGCTTTGGGCTCATCTCTGAAATTAACATTGTAAAACTCACTTGCCTGGCTCTAGACTTTACACCTGGATTTTTGGCCCAGAGGTCGTGGGGATTTTTTTTTTTTTTTAGTTATTATTTCCATAATTTTTTCAATTGGCTTGTGGCTGACACATCTCTCTGCCTCCAGCTGAATGTGGCCTGACTCATTGGTTTATGGCTTTCTACACCCTTAGTTGGTGTTTAATAGGGAGCATGTTTAAAACAAACAGAAGGAAGTTTTTCTTCATGCAGCGCATAGTCAACCTGCGGAACTCCTTGCCAGAGGATGTTGTGAAGACCAGGATTTTAACATTCTGGGTGTGAATAGTATCCCTTGCCTCTGTTTGAAAGAAGCTGGGAATGGGTGACAGGGGAGGGATCACTTGATGATTCCCTGTTCTGTTCACTCCCCCTGGGGGCATCTGGCATTGGCCACTGTTGGAAGACAGGATACAGGGCTGGATGGACCTTTGGTCTGACCCAGTCTGGCCGTTCTTATGTTCTTATGATGAGACCATTTAAAAGGGGAGGAGATTGACTCGATAGGGGGAATTGGCAATAGAAATGAGTGAGTCAGATATCAATATGGTTGCTCCTTCTGATGCGAGCAGTTAGCCACATCCAGGGATCTGTAGGTTGTCTCCATTATAAAGTAACGAGGAGTCCTGTGGTACCTTAGAGACTAACAAAAATAGGTACAGTATCATGAGCTTTTGTGGGCAAAACCTACTTCCTCGGATGAACTGGGGAGAGATAACAGGAACCCAGAATTTATAACGGAAAAAGACACTTGTCAATTGTAGTGCCTGGGCTAATGAGGCTAATGAAATGGGCTGGAATTGTCCCTCCCTTCGCGTTGGATGGAAAAAGGAGGTGTTAAATGCACGGAAAGCTGGCTTTATAAGGCGACATCCCATTAATGTCTTCGTTCAAGCCCAGGGAACAAAGACATTGAAATCAAACAGCAGGAGAGGTGGGTTTTGCTCTGAGTTCCATGCCCCCATCAGCCAGCACTCCGCCCCTAAGTTCCCTCTCTGGGCTTTTCTCTGGGCCACACACTCAGTGCTTGTTTCAGGCTGTGCCTGGTCTTCCTTGCTGCCTTCTCTGTCTGCTTCTCTGGCCTTTCTCCCGCACAGACACCCACTGGCACCAAGCAGTAGCCGGCGGGAACCCTCTGCCTACCCAGTCCCAATTCCTGAGCCAGGTCTTACCTGTGATTGTTCTGGGAGGTGCCGTGTGTTCCTGTTGGGGTGGATGCTGCTATTGTTTCTGAAAGGCGCTAAACTGGTTAGTACAAGTGATCTAGCCAGGCCAGTGGTTACATGAGCTTCTCAGTGGCATTTCACTCCACCCACAACCGTGCTGCGGCTGAAAGGGGTCCCTTATATTTCCAAGGCTCGGTCTCACTTTGGTAACCTTATTTCAGAAGTTTGACTCTACAAACAAAACTTCCCCAGGGCAGGACAAGGAAATGGAAGAGAATAAAGTCTTCCAGCCGGACGGTCTACTTATATCCTAGCATCAGAGTGGACAGCCCAATGGATGTGGCCCTGACTCCAGACACCCGTAAGTGCAGTGTGGCTAATTGTTGCAGAAAGCGGGAGTGTAGAAGAGCTAAGAGGGTGCGTGACGGGACATCTGCCCTGCACTGGCCCTTTAAGGGGTTAAAATCCAGCCCGGGAGAGGGGTGGAGCAGTGGAGCTTTGGGGGCAGCAGGTGTGGCAGATATTAGCCAATTAGGGCCCAGCTGAGGGCAGTATAAAAAAGGGCTCCTGGAAGGGAGGACAGAGACTTGCTCTGGTTCCTGCTGGAGAGTAGGAGGGACCTAGCTGCCAGGGAAGCTGGAGGCTTCCTGAGACAGAGCAGGGCTGGGGAACATCTGGCCAGGCAAGCTGCAAAGCTGGAAGCAAGGCCTGAAGGTACTAGAGCTGCAGGGAGGCTGCTAGGGGAGGCAAAGGCAGCAGGTCCACACCCCCTTGCCAATGGGCACTGCATTTCAAGAAAGATGTGGAGAAATTGGAGAGGGTCCAGAGAAGAGCAACAAGAATGATTCAAGGTCTAGAGAACATGAGCTATGGAGGAAGGCTGAAAGAATTGGGTTTGTTTAGTTTAGAAAAGAGAAGATTGAGGGGGGACACGATAGCAGTTTTCAGGTATCTAAAAGGGTGTCCTAAGGAGGAGGGAGAAAACTTGTTCATCTTGGCCTCTGAGGATAGGACAAGAAGCAATGGGCTTAAACTGCAGCAAGGGAGGTTGAGGTTGGACATTAGGAAAAACTTCCTACCTATCAGGGTGGTCAAACACTGGAATAAATTGCCCAGGGAGGTTGTGGAATCTCCATTTCTGGAGATATTTAAGAGTAGGTTAGATAAATGTCTATCAGGGATGGTCTAGCCAGTACTTGGTCCTGCTGTGAGGGCAGGGGACTGGACTCAATGACCTCTCAAGGTCCCTTCCAGTCCTAGTATTCTATAAGGAGTGGCCATTTCAGGCTGCAGTTTGCCCCTGTAGCCGGGGCTAGATGGAGACTGATAGTGGGTCACTGAGGCAAGGTGGGCCTGAGGGGTTGGGGGTTCCCAGAGGGGAAGGACCCCAGAGTGTGGGGGCACTGTGGCAGGGCAGGACTCAGAGGGGAGGGTGCCATGGTCTGGGTGGGATGTGGGTCCTAACACAGTAATGGAGAAAACCAGCTAACAGCAGGCGAGAAATCAGCCGAAGGGGGCACACTCCAGCATTGAAAAGCTAGTTCCCAGAGTGTCCAGTAGGAGGTGCCTGTGGCGGTAAGGCCCAGCCTGTTACATGTGGTGGAGAACGTGGGCAGGGACAGCCCACCCCGATACAAGGGGACTGGTACAGAGTAGGCAAACCGTGCCATGTAAGGACCGAGTAAGTGAAGATAGGGATGGTGGACCCAGACTATACAGGAGTGTTCTTTGCAATGCACCTTGTGTCTCTCTCTGACTGGACCTCATGATCAGTACTCCGGCAGAAGGGGGCTGAAGGACTATGGGGACCGAGGGAACCCCTGTTACGAGGGACACGGGAGATCGAAGAGGGACTCGGGAGGCACAGTGGACCCTGCATGAACGGTTGGGGCAGCTGGTGGAGGAACAGTGGGCCCTGTTGAAACTCCTAAAGAGAGAGTGCAGGAGGCACAAAGAATGGGGTGGGGGGAGCCCAGTGCTAGGGCCAGGAGGCCACTGACAGACCAGCGTGCTTTGTTAGACCTGCGGAAGGTGTAGTATAAGAAGGGATAGTCCCTACTGGGCTGAGGGCAGGAAACCTCACTCGGAGAAATAGAAGGAGCAAGTCCCAGAGTGAGCCCACCTGGAGAGAGGAAAAAGGAGGCGAAGGATTTGTTGGGTCAGTGGGAGCAGAGGGCATCTACAGAGGAACTGCCAGGGATTGGGGTCAACGTTAGCCCCGGGGTGGGAGCTGAACCAGAGAGGAACCGAGTCAGGCCCAAGGCCAGGAAGAGGCAAGGGGCCTGCTTCTTGTGCCAGGAGCAGGGCCATGTGAAGAGGCACTGTCTCCAGAAGAGACAAGAGTCAGGGGTGCCTGAGGAGCCAGAGAGGTCAAAGGCAGGTACCATCGATGCTGCGGTGAGGCAGTGATCGAGCTGCCTGAGAGCCACCGTAGGGAGGTGGCTGATAAATTGTCTGGGATGGAGAGAGGCCCAGTCATAGAAGGAGACGCAGACGGAAGTGGGCCAGGTCACAGTATGGACTCAGACCGTGAAGAAGGTGTGTCCAGAAGACTCTGACCTGCGTGTATGGTTGGCAGCAGCAGAGAAAGCCCCGGGTATGGCAGAGGCCTACAGCGTGGACGTGGCCCGGATGTACGGGGAGGTGATAGTGGAAAACGATCGCCTTCACGCAAAGTTGAGGGAAATGGAGGAGAAGCCAGGGGCTCTCGAGGGGCACAGGCGACTGGTGCAGGCTACGAAACCCTCCTTCTCCCAGGGGCAGTGATCTGAAGGAGGGGTGTATGTGACGGGGTGTCTGCTCTGCACTGGCCCCCTAAGGGGTTAAAACCCTGCCCTGCGAGTGGGCTGGAGCGGTGGAGCCATGGAGGCAGCAGCTGTGGCAGATATTAGCCAATTAGGGCCCAGTTGAGGGCAGTATAAAGAAGGGCTCCTGGAGGGGACTCACTCTTGCTCCAGCTGGGGAGCAGGAGGGACCTGGCTGCCAGGGAAGCTGGAGGCTTCCTGAGACTGAGCAGGGCTGCGGAAAGGCAGGCAGAGCTGGGGAGCTCTGGTCAGGCAAACTCCCAGGCTGAGGCCTAGCTCTAAAGGCCTGAGGTACTAGGGCTGCAGAGAGGCTGCCAGGGGAGGAGATGAGCGGCCATTTCAGACGGTAGTTTGGCCCCTGAGCTAAGGGGCTAGATGCCGACTGGCAGTGGGTCACTGAGGCAAGGTGGGGCTTGGGGGTTCCCAGAAGGGGAGGACCCCAGAGTGTGGGGGCACTGTGGCAGGGCAGGACCCAGAGGGGAGGGACTGGAAGAGATATGGGTTCTAGTACACACTGGTGGAGAAACAGGTAACGGTGGGCGAGACCCCAGCCGAAGGGGGCATGCTCCAGCATTGAAAAGTGAATTCCCAGAGTGTCCAGCAGGAGGTGCCCATGGTGGTGAGGCCCGGCCTGTTACAGGGTGTTACAAGGAGGAGGGAGTCAAACTGTTCTCTCTGACCTCTGACGACAGGGGAAGCAGCAATGGGCTTAAACTGCAGCAAGGGAGGTTGAGGTTGGACATGAGGAAAAACTTCCTGCCTGTCAGGGTGGTGAAACACTGGAATAAATTGCCCAGGGAGGTCGTGGAATCTCCATCACTGGGGATATTTAAGAGCAGGTTGGACAGACACCTGTCAGGGATGGTCTAGCTGGGGCTTGGTCTGGCCAGGAGGGCAGGGGACTGGACTCGATGACCTCTCAAGGTCCCTTCCAGTTCTGTTGTTCTATGAGTCTATAATTCTGTGAAGCTCCGCTTGTTTTGACAGTACAACGCTGACATGTGTAGCTACCGCTGGCATTGGGGATTCTGCTCCATCAGGCATAGTAGCAAATGCCAGCTCGCTGTGCTCCAGACAAACTGCTACTCAGTACCTTCTGCCAGGCCTCGTGTTTTGCTGTCCGTAATGACTAGCTGCTCTGCTGTATGGCAGTGCCAGCCCTGCATTTCCATGCCATGGAAATTCCTAGTGGTTAAAGGAACTTGGGAGACAGGACTCTAGGCCCTGAAACTGCAGCCACAGCCAAGCTACAGATCCTAGATCCAAATTTCCCCCAAGACCGGATCCTGGGTTCTGTTTCAGCCTCATTATGCATGTTGCTCTTTAACTGCCTCCCAGCATTAGGTTCTCAGTCGAGATGAATTTTAGTTGAGAGGCCAGAGAGCAACAAAGAACAAACACAAAATCTCTGCGACAGAGGGAGAGCCGAGTGCATGCGTCTCGCACTGTGGTGTTCTGTGGCCGAACGGCACCACTAAATGGTAGCTGCTTCCCCGCCACCCTGGCCGCAGATAGGGAGGTGCCTTGACCGGCGAATGGGGCACCTCACAGAGAACAGAAAGGGCAGCGTTTTCTTTCGGTGACAACAGAGTGGCGAGTTCATTAATCATTGAGTGCACTGCACTCTGAGAGCTGTGTGTGGAAAAAAGAGCTATAGAACTGCTAACTCATTTTGGGGGAGATCCAGGGAAGGCTCTCCCCCATGCTCTGCCCCCTTTATTTTCATTTTCTAGCTATGCCCTGGTCTACATGAGGGACTTATTTCCAAATAACCTCCCTTAGGTCAAACTTATACTCCAACTGTCCACACCACCAAGCCTGTTATTCCAAAATCTGGACTCCTGCTTTCCTTAAGGAATAATGCTAATTTCAAAATAGTTATTTCAAATAATATTAGTGAATGCACTGATGCTGCTATTTCAAAATAACTGCTCCCCAGAGTCATTCAAACTAATTACTCCCCAGTGCTTCCTGGGGCTCTAAGTCAAGGTAGTGCGTCCACATGAACGGAGCCGGCCTTGGACTAATTTCAAGGCTTCCCTGTAAGGTGGGGACACTAGTTGGATTTTGTAAAATGGGGCATTAAGTCCAATTTAGTGAACTTGAAATCGTTTCCTAGGGTGGATATGCCCTTCAGTCCCATTTGTGAGGGTTCAACGCTTTTCCGCAGCTAACTAAATCCTTTTGTAAGACACCCATGCATCTAAATGTTGGGTCTTCCAACCTTTTTCTCAGCCCCCTGCCTCCTCCCACTTCTAAGTCTACCACTCTGTTTCCTATTCTTCTGGTCGTCTTTTCATATGCGGAACCCATGTAAGCCTGGACTCTCTCTGGTTGGTACCAGTGTTCCCTCTAACTTGTGGGGCAGCACGGCTTCACAGGTGATTAATCAGCCCTGCCCAATCTGTCAGCTCCATGTACAGAACCCTGAGCCTCTAACTGGGTGGGACTGATTTATCATCTGTGAAGCTGTGCTGCACCTTAGAGGGAACACTGGTTGGTACCATCTTCACACTTCCCCTAGAACATCAGAACGGCCAGACTGAGTCAGATCAAAGGTCCATCCAGCCCAGTGTCCTGTCTGCTGAGAGTGGCCAATGCCAGGTGCCCCAGAGGGAGGGAACACAACAGGGAATCATCACGTGATCCCTCTCCTGTCATTCATTCCCAGCCCCTTACACACAGAGGCAAGGGACACCATCCCTGCCCACCTTGGCTAATAGCCATTGATGGACCCATCCTCCATGAATTTTTCTAGCTCTTTTTTAAACCCTGTTATAGTCTTGGCCTTCGCAATATCCTCTGGCAAGGAGTTCCACAGGTTGACTGTGCATTGTGTGAAGAGATACTTCCTTTTGTTTGTTTTAAACCTGCTGCCCCGAGTTATTACGTTATGAGTAAATAGAACTTCTTTATCTACTTTCTCTACATCAGTCGTAATGGTATAGGCCTCTGTTATATCCCCCTTAATCATCTCTTTTCCAAGATGAAAAGTCCCAGTCTTATTAATTTCTACTCGGATAAAAGCCATTCCATACCCCTAATCATTTTTGTTCCCCTTTTCTGAACTGTTTCCAATTCCAATATATCATTTTTGAGATAGGGCAACTACATCCACACATGGTATTCAAGATGTGGGTGTACCATGGATTTGTATACAGGCACTAAGATATTTTCTGTTTTATTATCTTTCATCATCTTAATGATTCCCAACATTTTTGACAGCCTCTGCACATGGAATGGATGGTTTCCATGAACTATTCACAATGACTCCAAGATCTTATTCGTGAGTGATGACAGCTAATGTAGACCCCATCATTTTATATGTATAGTCGGGATTATGTTTTCCAATGTGCTTTACTTTGCATTTCTCCACATTAAATTTCATCTTCCATTTTGTTGCCAAGTCATCTAGTTTTGAGAGATCCTTTTGTAGCGCTTCACAATCTGCGTGTGACTTAATTATCTTGAGTAGCTTTGTATCACCTGCAAATTTTTCCAGCTCACTCTTTACCCCTTTTTCCAGATCATTTCTGATAATGTTCAGTAGGACTGGTCCTAGAACAGACCCTTGGAGGACACCACAATTTACTTCTCTCCATTCTGAAAACTGACCATTTTTTCCTATCCGTTGTTTCCTATCCTTTAACCAGTTATTGATCCATGAGTTTACTGAAGAGTTTTTGGTGAGCAACCTTGTCAAAGGCTTTCTGAAAATCTAAGTATACTATATCCACCAGATCCCACTTGTCCATTTGTTTGTTGACCTCCCCACCCCACCCCACCTATCCCACCCCCAGAGAATTCTAGTAGATTGGTAAGGCTTGTTTTCCATTTACAAAAACCATGTTGACTCTTCCCTCCATTAAATTATGTGCATCTGCATGCCTGATTATATTGTTTTTACTATAGTTTCCACCAGTTTGCCCAGTACTGAAGTCAAGCTAACCAGCCTGTAACTGCCAGGATCACCTCTGAAGCCCTTTTTTAAAATTGGCATCACATTTGCTATCTTCCGATCACTGAGTACAGAAGTTGATTTGAATTATAAGTTACATTCAGTTCTGCAAGTTCTTCATTATCACTTTCTATACCATGCTGATCATCGCAGTAGTTCTGCAATTTCACACTTGAGTTCCTTCAGAACTCTCGGGTGAAGACAATCTAACCCTAAAGACACCTCATTGGTCCTACTGTAGAGCCATCATTTACTCCAACTCTTACTAGAAACTGTTCAGTGTCTCCATCTGACCTTCTATCTGTGGTAACCGCACCTTTGTACATGCCCTGGATGAGTTTGATATAGTCTTCAGGTATCTGCTTCATTCTCATACACCATCAGAGGACTTTTCTCGAAACATGGTCACAAGACTTCTCAAGAATGAAGAAAACTTGGTGCTGAGTTTTCCTCGTTTCTCTATATTTTTCCACACGCAATCTCAATGCAGAGAGCAACGACTTTAGTTCTCTTATCACTGGTCTTTACGAGTCTATATATTTCATCCTCACTCTCCTTGGTTTCAAGATAAGCATACCAGTCTTCCATGGTTTTAGCTTTAGTGCCTGCCACCTGTTTCTTTGCTCTCTTTTTAGCTATTCTATACTCTTGAAAACCCTTCTGTCGGAGCATGGGTGGACAAAGTACTGCAGAAAGGTTTCTGGGGGTCATAGTGGACCACAAGCTAAATAGGAGTCACCAGTGTGACGCTGTTGCAAAAAAAACCAAACATGATTCTGGGCTGCATTAACAGGTGTGTTGTGAGCAAGACACGAGAAGTCATTCTTCTGCTCTACTCTGCGCTGATTAGGCCTCAGTTGGAGTATTGTGTCCAGTTCTGGGTGCCACATTTCAAGAAAGATGTGGAGAAACTGGAGAAGGTCCAGAGAAGAGCAACAAGAATGATGAAAGGTCTAGAGAACATGAGCTATGAAGGAAGACTGAAAGAAATGGGCTTGTTTAGTTTGGAAAGGAGAAAACCAAGGGGGGACATGATAGCGGTTTTCAGGTATCTAAAAGAGTGTCATAAGGAGGAGGGAGAAAAATTGTTCTCCTTGGCCTCTGAGGCTAGGACAAGAAGCAATGGGCTTAAACCGCAGCAAGGGAGGTTTAGGTTGGACATTAGGAAAAACTTCCTACCTGTCAGGGTGGTTAAACACTGGAATAAGTTGCCCAGGGAGGTTGTGGAATCTCCATCTCTGGAGATACTTAAGAGCAGGTTAGATAGACATTTGTCAGGGATGGTCTAGGCGGTGCTCGGTCCTGCTGTGAGGGCAGGGGATTGGACTCGATGACCTCTCGAGGTCCCTTCCAGTTCTAGTGTTCTATGATTCTATGAATGTTTAAGTTGCTTTTTTCTTTTCTCTCACGGTTTCTCGAACAGCTTCATTCCATCACCAGATGTCCTTTGTTTCACCAGGCAGGCTTTTTGCACATTCTTGAAACTGAGTTGCAATCTGATTCCATCATTATTTCCTCTTAGCCCTTCTAAAGGGATCTTCTCCAACACTTTCCTTTTAAACTCCTTGCTAACTTCCCTCAGCTCCCACCACCTGGTTTTTCTATGGCTTTTGCCCTTTGCTTCTCATGTACGATATGTATCCATAGTCAAGATGCAGCATTATGTGTTGTCACAATGCCTCCGGCTGGGATGACCTTATAGTACTGATGTTCTGGTCAGCTCAGTTCATTAGGAAGTAATCCATCTGCACCCTTGTATTACCACTCTTAGGGATAACTAGATGTTTATGCATTTTTTATAAGGAATGAAGAACAACTACCAGATCATATGTGGAATAATTTCCCCTTCCTTATTCTCCTGTCCATATGCCTGGCTCCCATGCTACCTTTGGAAGCATTTGCTGTCTTTCCTCACATAACCATTCAGCTCCAGTGCAAACACCTTCGTTATCACTTTCTGTACCACAGTGACCATTTTTGGTGTGTGGAAACCCCTTTTTCCTGATCAGGTCCCAGTAGGGGGCCATTTTCAAGAGCTCGCTGAACCAAAATGATCCTGCCGCGTATTCAATCCGCAACCGCTACGCATTCCCTCATCCCTGTGCCTGAAATCCTGCCAGCACCGTTCAACATGCTGTTGCATACAAGTGCATCACCTTCTCCAATATCACTTGCCTTTGCTCCTTTCCGTTGGGTCTCTTGAACGCAGGTGATCTTTCATTAACACCTGACCCTGCGCTGCCCTTTCCCCGGTTAATATCTCTGTGTTTGTGTCATCTTTTGGGGGCTCGCTTCCTTGACTGCATCTGTCCAGTGCACTATGACAAGGGAGCTATTTTTCGCATCCATGAAACACCTCGTTTCCACGCCAGGTGCATAAAGGGCTCATTTGGTGAACTCTTTTGGCAACGTTTTACAGCTGCCTGCCTGTCCGCCCCCAACCCTTTTCCTTTTTCAGCTGAGCGTGGGACCAGTTAGGGTGGGGTTGCTCTGCCCCCTTTATGCTGGGTGAAAAAGCTGAGGTGGCATACTGAACCCGTAACGGCCCTGGTCCAAGTCATGGGAGATTCTCCTAGCACAGGCAGTGAAGAAGACAGCCAGATGAGTGTCTTTATGGGCAGAAGCGGGGTCGGGCCAGAGTAGGTGGTCAGGTGCCTCTGTGTCTCAGCAGCAGCCTTGAGAGACGGCTCCCAGGGCTGCCAGGATTTACACTGGAATGGGAGACCACAAAGCCACCTTGGGGGTCTGAGCTCTCTGCGGTGTCTTTGAGCAGGGGAGGAGGTCTCAAACTTCATTGCGCCGTGACCCGCTTCTGACAACAGAAGTCACTCCATGACCAATGCCTGAGCCCACCCACGCCCCACTGCCTGGGGGCAGGGCAAAGCCCAAGCTCCATCACTCCGGGCAGAGGGGCTAAGGGTGAAGCTGAAGGGTTAAGCCTCAGCAGGGCCCCGGTCACCTGAACTCCACCATCCGGGGCTGAGCCTCGGGCTTTGGCTTCGACCCTGAGCAGTGAGGCTCGGACGTTAGGGGAAGGTAGGGGGGTGGCTCTGTGCCCCAGGAAGGGGGCGGAGTCTCAGGCAGAGGGGGTGGGGCCAGAGCAGCCAGCCCTTAGCACTACGTGGACTGATATGCGTCCGCTCCCCCGCCCCGGCAGCCCTATGAGCTGCCCAGAGCGCTCTGCGGCGGTGCTCCGGCGGCGATTTAAAGAGCCTGGGGTTCCGGGCCATTATGAAACATCTGCCCTTGGGGCAACTGCCCTCTTTGTCCCTCCTCCTATCAATAGGCCTACCTGGGCCCCAGCAAGTCTAAGTCAACCCTGGGGCCACAGTCTGGGAATGCTGTCTTAGAGGTGTGTGGTGCGCCCCTAGACACTGAGGTACTTAGAGACCAACTAGCCTTCTAAACTGGATAGCCCCCAACCCAGGCCTGCACACTCAGGTAACCTCCTCAGCCCCTCCCTGCTATTTTCCTGGTCACGCCTGGTCAACATTTTCTTGGTCAACGTTTGCTCAAGCCAACTCCCAGGCCAGCCTCTCAGCGGGCACCTAGTGCTGGGGTATGGAGATGCGTTTTACAATAAACCCATATCCTCTCCCCGAGGTGGGAGGGAAGTTTGCTTGTACGTTACCAAAGCAACCAAGGAAGCAACCTCCTGAGAAAGTCCGGGGCTGTTTTAATGGGCTCTTGGCAAGGGCTGGCCCATCAAACGACATAACCAGACCCTCCCAGCCAACCCGCTGTAATGAGGAAAACGCCTGCCTTCCACAACTGCTAATGTCATAAAGGGCAATTTTATGGCGAAATCTCAGAAAGGACCCAAAAAACCCTCAATTTTAAAATGGGGCCAAAGACGTCTGCAGGAACCTGCCGTTGCCAATTATTTTAACAGCTCCAACCTGTTTCCCCAGCAAAAGAGCCCCCCCTCTACCCCCGGTATTTCTTCATCCCTGGGGACCAGTGCAGTTCTGATTAGCTCTTCAGAATGGAAGGAAACGCAACACGGGTTTTAGAAAGTCAGGCTGTTCATGTGTCCTGAGAAAAGCACCGGCCACGGCGGCGATGAAAGATCGAACAGGTGCTGCATGACTCTAGGCAGCGGCTGCCCAAGCCAGGCGGGGTCCAACTACTGTTCACAAAAGGATGCTTTATTCCCCTCCAGCCGCACCTTCCTCTGTCTGTGTTCATGTGAGGCGGGCCAAGTGGCTGGGTTTCCAGGACCTGGAGTTCCTACGTATGTCAAGAGCCATGCTAAGCTGCTATTCAGTACTAATTCAAGCCCCCCGTTCCTGTCCTGACAGCTACCTCTCTTACCAGGCCTACAAGCCCTGGTCTACATTTGGGCTTTATTTCAAAATAACCCCCCCTCAGGTCAAATGAATAAGCAGCGCATCCACACGACCAAGCCCGTTATTTCGAAATACCGGGCTGCTTATTGTGAAATCTTTCGTCCTGCTTTCCTCGGGGAATAGCGCTGATTCCAAAATCGTTATTTCGAAATAGCGGCAGTGTGGCTGCTCCGGTGCCGTTATTTCAAAATAACAACTTCCCAGAGTCATTCGAACGAATTACTCCCCAGTGCTTTCTGGGGCTCTACGTCTGAGGTAGCGTGACCCCATGAACGGAGCCTGCCTCGGACTCATTTCAAGGCTTCCCTGTCATGAGGACACGCTATTTCAATTTTGTTATTTTGTGAATTATTTAATCAATTGTAGTTATTTCACAATAGCTTCCTAGTGTAGACAAGCCCCCAAAAATTTAGTTTGGGATCAGTAGGTGGGAGGGCTGTGGGGGGGGGGGGAATTCATGCATTAAACAAGACATGAGCTGCTAAAATGCTGGGGGGGTCCGCCCCCCCACCCCCATGTGTTTGGAAAGTATTGCCTCAGGAGGGAGAATTAACTTAGAGTCATAGCCAAGGAGTCATGAGGCTGAAATCTTGCTCTTTCATAGCAAACTTTTTGCAGGGATGGGAAACTTTTTTTGCGTCGGGGGCTGCTCAAAAGTGAGACGTAAAAAAACCAAACCAAACAAACCTCACTGGCGTGGCCCCTGACTGAGAAGCAGAAAGACACTCCTCATATTCTCCTTGCAAATCAGAGCCTAGGGGGGCCCGGGCTTGTAGATTTTGTGGGCCCCTCCTAGGGTCCCGGCGGAGGCCAAAAATGAGGGGTTCAGTGTATGAGAGGGAGCTGCCAGGAAGTGGGTGTGAAGTGTGGGGGTGCAGCAGCATGTTGGGGTGGGGAAGGCCAGCACTGGCTCCCTGATCCTGAACGGGGGGAGCCCTGAGCCTCAGGGGCCAGATCCAGGCAAGCTGAGGGCCGGATTCATCCCCCAGCCCATATCTTCCCCACCCCGGCTTTAGAGAAGACTCTGTCCTCTAAATAGCAGCCAGTGGTGGATGGGCTGCTTTGTGGGAAATTCATGCATCAGACTTTGCGTCCCCCCCTGCATATTGTCGACTGCAGCAGGGGCATTCCTCTCCCCAGGGAGAGAGGTGCCGCGTTTGATCCCACACACACCACAGCCAGCCACCAGACAGAGGTGATGCAAGGGGGTGAGAGAGACAAAGCCACACTACTTTACTGGGGCTGATGGCAAAAGCGTCAGAACCAAGCCACATCTAGGGTGGGCCTTTTATTGTCCAATTGTTATTGTCCTACAAACAACCTCCCCAATTAGCTCCAGCAGACAGCAGGTTTCCTCATGAAAACGTGTTTGGTATCTGGACGGGAAGAAGGAAATATCCCTTTTAAGGAACACAATCCCCCTCGCCGCCACCGTTTTGCTTCCCTCTTTTGAGGAACATGCCCGGAACAAGTTTTAACGATACTAATTTCCTCTGTTGTCATGGTTTTGCGTGCCTCATGCAAGGGCACCAACCAGACGTCAGCGCTGTGTCAGCACAGGGAGGGGTAACGTTGGCTTGGGATGCCCACATGATGTCGGGACACGACGCCGTGATGTCATTGTGTTGCCCCAGCAGGTTGCTCTGCTCTGGTTTGGAACGTTCTTTTTCTTTCCAGAGCTGCAGAGGGCAGAGAAGACCCCTGGAAAGCTATGTGACCATCCAGAGGACTGTGAGATAAGGCCAGGAGATCTTTACGAGCTGAAAGAGGCAGATGAATCTTCCCCTGGAGGACAAAGAGAAGCAGGAGACGTTGGGTCAAAGTTTTGTTCATAGAATCATATAATCTTAGGGCTGGACGAGACCTCAGGTGTCATCGAGTCCAGCCCCCTGCACAAAGCAGGACCAACCGCAACTCAATCATCCCAGCCAGGGCTTGGTCAAGCCGGGACTTCAAAACCCCAGGGATTAGACCTCCTTGACTTACTTGCCCCAAAAGGATCATTCCAAATTACTCCACTGTAACCATGCTCCGTTGCAGCGGTCCATGCAGTTCTTTTTAGCTCTTTGCCTTGTCTCATGCCACGACTGGGTCCGATTGCCCACTAAGCAACAGTTAGTGGCATTTTCGGAGGGGTCATAATGATGATAAGATGGGCTGAGAGCAGGGATTCTCAAAGTGGGGTCAGACCGCCTTGCAGGTGGGCCGCGGGCTTGGGGCGCACCTCCCACTGTGCTGGTGCTTCAGCCCCGTGCCCCCCTCCCCGCAAGATGGGAGCGCCAGTGCCGGCTTCCCGCTGCAGAGAGGTGGGGTGAGCTAGTTTGATCCAGTTTGCGGGAGAAGGAATCGGTTCCCCGTGTGGCTGCTTCCACTCCCCGCGGCTGGGAGAAGGGCAGTGCAGGAAACCGTTCACCTGGAGGCTTTCCCTGCTGCTCCCATTGGTCGGAATCACAGCCAATGGGAACAGCAGGAGTGGTGCCTGGGAGCAGTGGGATGCACAGAGCCAGGTCAGCGTCCCCCATCCACCTCACACCCAGACCCCCCATCCCCGTCTCCTTCACGTACCCCCTCACACCAAGACCACCCCCCACCCTGCTCCTGCACCCAACCTCCCAGCCAGACCCCACACCCTCACCCCTTCCAGCACCCGTTTTGTCATTGTGGGTGGTTGGCTGGTGGTCTACAGAAGGGTCTGCATTGAGCAGGGTGGGCCGTGGGCCAAAAAGTTTGAGACGCACTGGCGTAGAGGAGGGCCAATGGAAGAGACAGCCTGTAGTTTGTCAGTCCAGTTCCAGGCCAGGATGAACAGGGAAGGAAGCCAGGACCCCTCCAGGACATTTGTCCATCTATGTAGAAAGACTTGGGGGTCACACTGCAGCTGGAAGAGAATGAATGTTCTCACCACCACGACATATACTAGTGGACAGAGCATCCTGGGATTGAGTGGAACCTGGAGACCAGACTGCCCCCTTAGAGATGGTACCTCCAGGTCTGAGGTGAAGTAGTAAAATCTGTCATGGCTGCGGTAAATTCTAAACTCTTCAGGGGTGCCGTGTCGAACTGACACCTTTCACCGTGAGTAAAACAGACCAGGAAACGCCTCGGGTGTTTTTAAACACGGGGAGCTCTAGGTCCTCGGATATCCCAGCAAGGGTGTGCAAATACCTAGAGGACAGCGGGACAGGGTAGCGCAGAGCTGATTAGGCCACAGAAGTTGAGAACCTGCTTCAGAGAATACTCTCTCCTGTAAATAGCCATCAGGGTAGGTGGGTTGCTTTGCGGGAAATGTATAGCGAAATGCATCAGACCTTGAGACAGGATGCCCATGAGAGTTAATTGAGCCTATTAAGGATGGGGGGAAACCATGTGGTGAAATTAAAATGGAAGCAAGTCCCAGAGGGGGAGCTGTGTGAGTCTGTAACTTTAAAACCAATGAGTAGTCCTCAGCGCTGGCCTGCACTAGGACCATGTCTACACTCGCGGCTTCTTGCGCGAGAAATATGCAATGAGGCTAAGCGTGGAATATCGCCGAGCCTCATTTGCATACTTCATGAGCCGCCATGTTTGCAGAAGAGGCTCTTGCGCCAGAAGGAGCTGTCTACACGGCCCCTTCTTGCGCAAGAAAAACCCCTCTTGCGCAATGCCGCTACGCCGATTATTTTCAGGAGTAATGGCACTGCGCAAGGGGGGTTTTTCTTGCGCAAGAAGGGGCGGTGTGGACAGCTCCTTCTGGCGCAAGAGCCTCTTTTGCAAAAATGGTGGCTCATTAGGTGTGCAAATGAGGCTCGGCGATATGCCATGCTTAGCCTCATTTGCATATTTCTCGCGCAAGAAGCCGCGAGTGTAGACATAGCCTAGGGCTTTATTTCGAAATAACCCCCCTTTGATGGGGCAGCTGCCCCACACTGGCCCTTTAAGGGTTAAAACCCAGCCCTGGGAGAAGGCTGGAGCGGTGGAGCCAGCAGCTGTGGCAGAGACAGCCAATGGGGGCCCAGCTGGGGCTGTATAAATAAGGGCGCCTGGAGAGGAGAAGACTCACTCTTGCTCCAGCTGGGGAGCAGGAGGGACCTGGCTGCCAGGGAAGCTGGAGGCTTCCTGAGACAGAGCAGGGCTGGGGAAAGTTGGGCAGAGCTGGGGAGCTCTGGCCAGGCAAGCTCCCAGGCTGCAGGGCCTGAAGCAAGGCCTGAGGGTGCTAAGGGACACAGCCAGGAGAGAAGGCGGCAGCAGGTCCACACCCCCTTGCCAAGGAGGAGCGGCCGTTGCAGACGGCAGTTTGCCCCTGAGGCACGGGCTAGATGCTGACTGGCAGTGGGTCACTGAGGTAAGGTGGGCGTAGGGGATTCCCTGAGCGGGAGGACCCCAGAGTGTGGGGACACTGCAGCAGGGCAGTACCATGATCTGATGCCATGATCTGAGAGGGGCGTGGGTCCTAATACACAGCAGTGGAGACTAAAAGGTAACAGCAAGTGTGACACCCTCCGAAAAGGCTCAATAGCTCATCCCCAGGGGGACCAATAGGAGGCGCCGCAGGGTGAGTCATTTGCCCTGCTACAGCCTACTTACGCTGAATCAATAAGCAGAGCATCCAGGCTGCATCTAGACTGGCATGATTTTGTGCAAATGCTTTTAACGGAAAAGTTTTCCGTTAAAAGTGTTTGCGCAAGAGAGCGTCTAGATTGGCCACGGACGCTTTTGCGCAAAAAGTGCTTTTTTTAGACGTGCAAATCTAGACGCGGTTTTGCGCAAGAAAGCCCCAGTCGCCATTTTAGCCATCGGGGCTTTTTTGCGCAAAACAAAACTGAGCTGTTTACACTGGCCCTTTTGTGCAAAAGCTTTTGCCCAAACGGGAGCGTCAAAGTATTTGCGCAAGAAGCACTGATTTCTTACATTAGAACGTCAGTGTTCTCGCGCAAATTCAAGCAGCCAGTGTAGACAGCTGGCAAGTTTTTGAGCAAAAGCGGCTGCTTTTGTGGAAAAACTGGCCAGTCTAGACACAGCCCCACAGTACCATGCCCGTTATTTTGAAAAGAAGGGAGAGAGAGAGAGAGAGAGAGGTGCCTGTCAGTTGTAGTGCAGATGCTAATGAGGCTAACTGAGTGGGCTGGAAGTTCCCCACACTTAGCTTTTGGTGTCAATGTGGTGTTAAATGCATGGAAGGCTGGTTTTATAATGTCAACAGTCACCCAAATTTTGAATCAAATTTTCCTGGAGATTTGAAAAAAGTCAGTTCTCTTCTCTTACTCATTAATGGCCCTTTTGCTTCTTATGTTTGCCCAGGCTGGAATTCACCTATGGTAGGAGAAGACTCATTCAATCACCTAAACCATGCTGGTTAAATCATCTCACCAGTGCAAATATTTCCTCGAACTCTACGTTCTAATGTTCCGTTGGGAGTCCTTTTCGATGTCTCTTTATAAAGTTTGTGGTGCTAATGTCCACCCATCCAGAAACACGAGAGGATTGGAAACCTCAGGAGAAAACAGCACTTAGATACCATGTCTCAAGTGATTTCCAGCCTGATCGCCTAACCAAGTAATGTTGGAGTGAACATAAGAACAGCCAGACTAGGTCAAACCAAAGGTCCATCTAGCCTAGTCTGCCAACAATGGCCAATGCCAGATGCCCTAGAAGAAGTGAACAGAACAGGGAATCCTCATGTGATCCCTCTCCTGTCATCCATTTCCAGACAAACAGAGGCTAGGGACACCATTCCTACCCATCCTGGGTGATAGTCATCGGTGGACCTAACCTCCAGGAATCTATCCAGCTCTTTTTTGAGCCCTGTTAAAGTCTTAATCTTCACCACATCCTCTGGCGAGGAGTTCCACAGGTTGACTGTGCACTGAGTGAAGAAAAACTTCCTTTTGTTTGTTTTAAACCTGCTGCCTATTAATTTCATTTGGTGACCCCTGGTTCTTATATTGTGGGAATAAGTAAATAACTTTTCTTTATTCACTTTTTCCCTACCAGTCATGATTTTATAGACCTCTATCCTGTCCCCCCTCCGTCTCTTCTTTTCTGAGCTGAAATGTCCAAGTTCTTTTAATCTCTCTTCATATGGGACCCGTACCAAACACCTCATCATTTTTGTTGCGCTTTTCCAATGTCAGTGAAGATGAATCAGCCGCAGATGTCACCAACTTCATAGCTAGATCCAGATCTCGAGGCTTTCTGAATCCAGGTTTTTGGTGCTGCCTGTTATGTACAACTCAAGAGCAGCTGCAAAGCTTAGAATCAGCGGTGAACTCCCCAGAGCTCCGAGGGCTGTGGATGTGGGGTTGGGCTCATGCCCAGAGCCCATCTCAAGTTTTCACTGTTGATCTTTTATGGGAACTGAACATTTGAGCCTTTTCCCCCATTGCATCCTGCTTGTGTAACTACTGCTTTCCTGGCCTCTTTGCCCTGCAAAGAACAGATTGCGGTGAGAGTGGAGAGGCGGGGCCTGAACAATGACTGGCACCCCTTGGAACTACTGCAAATTCATTCACAAAATGAGGGATTCAAAAGGCCAGAAGGGACAGCTGTGATCTTCTAGTCTGGTATAGTGCACTGGTATAGTGCAAGCCAGAGAGCTAGAGCCTAAGAAAGATTGAGAGGGGACATGAGAGCAATTTTCAAGTACTTAAAAGTGTGTTACAAGGAGGAGGGAGAAACATTGTTCTCCTTGGCCTCTGAGGACAGGACAAGAAGCAATGGGCTTAAACTGCAGCAAGGGAGGTTTAGGTTGGACATTAGGAAAAAGTTCCTACCTGTCAGGGTGGTTAAACCCTGGAATAAATTGCCTGGGGAGGTTGTGGAATCGCCATCTCTGGAGATATTTAAGAGGAGGTTGGATAGACACCTGTCAGGGATGATAAAGGGTGATTGGTCCTGCCATGAGGGCAGGGACCTGGATCTGATGACCTCTCAAGGTCCCTTCTAGTTCTAGTGCTCTATAATTCTATAAGAACAGCCAGACTGGGTCAGACCAAAGATCCATCTAGCCCTGTGCCCTGTCTTCAAACAGTGCCCGGAGGGAATGAACAGAACAGGTGATCATCAAATGATCCTTCCCTTGCCATCCAGTCCCAGCATCAAAGGATTAGGGGTACCCAGAGCATAGGGCTGCCTCCCTGACCATCTTAACTAATAACCATTGATGGTTTTATCCTCCTATCAACTTCTCTCCCTCTTCTTTGAACCCAATTACAATTTTGACCTTCACCGCATCCCTTGGCAAGGAGTTCCACAGGTTGACTATGTGCTGTGTGAAGACACTTTTTCCTTTTGTTTGTTTTAAACCTGCTGCCCATTAATTTCATTGGTTCTTGGATTATGTGAGATGGGGTGACCAGAACTACATCCAGGATTGAAGGAGTTGACATACCATGATTGTGTATAGTGACATTATTATATTTATTATCTCTTTAGCCCTCCCTTTTCTAATGAACTCCAACATTATGTTAGCTTTTTTTACTTCCACTGCACACTGAGCAGACATTTTCAGAGAACTAAGATTCAGATTTTTTTCCTGAGTGGTAGCAGCTAATTTGCACCCCCATCATTGTGTAGATACAGTTAGGATTATGTGTTCCACTGTGCATTTTTATTTTACATTGATTTTCATCTGCCATTTTCTCGCTCATCTCCTAACCAAGTGTGTTGGAGTGACGATGAATCAGCCACCGATCTGTAGCCACAGTCTCCTAGTTTTGTGGGATCCCTTTGGAACTCTGCAGTCAGCTGGAGACTTCACTATCTTGAGTAGTTGGGTTTTGTCTGAAACCTTTTACCCCCTAATGTTTACCCCCTTTTCCAGATCATTTATGAATACATTGGGCATCACTTGTCCCCGTATTGATCCCTGAGGGACACCACAATTTACCTCTCCTCATTATGAAAATTGCCCATTTACTCCTACCTTTAGCCTCCTGTCTTTTAACCTTCTAATCCATGAGAGGATCTTCCTTCTTATCCTATGACAACCTAGGGTTCATCTACACTGCAACACTGTTTTGAAATAACTAGTGCTATTCTGAAATAACTTAGTCCGCGTCTACACAGCAGGCGGTTATTTCAATATTGTGTCAAAATACTGTCAAGCTGGAGGACTTCTTACTCTGACTCCTGTAACCCTCATTGTCCAAGGAATAAGGGAAGTTGGAAGAAGAGTGAGTGCTCTATTTCGAAATAAGTTCTGTGTAGACGCTCCCTATTTCGAAATAAGCTACACAATTGATGTAGCTCAATTTGCATCACTTATTTTGAGGTAAGCCCTGCAGTGTAGACACACCCTTACTTTGCTTAAGAGCCTTTGGTAAATGACCCTATCAAAGGCTTTCTAAAAGTTTGAGTAGACTCTATCGACTGGATCCCTCTTGTCTACACATTTTCTGGACCCTCTCAAAGAATTCTAGTAGATTGGTAATGCAAGATTTCCCTTGACACAATCTGTGCTGCCTCTTCCCCCGCAAATTATGTCTGATAAGTCTGTTCGTTACTATATTTTCATCCATTTGCCTAGTACTGAAGTTAGGTAACTGCCAGGATTGCTTCTGGAGCCTTTTTTAAAAAATTGGCATAATATTAACTATCCTCTTGTCATTGGATACAGACGCCGATGAAGGTGATGGATTGTAGACCCCAATTTGTAGTTTTGCAGTTTCATCTTTGAGTTCCTTCTGGACTCCTGGGTGAATGCCATCTGGCTCTAGTGAGTTGTTTTTGTTTAATGGATTCATTTGTTCTAAAATCTCCCCTCCCAAAACCTCAGTCTGGGACAGCTTCTTAGGTCTGTCACTTAAAAAGAATGGTTCACGTGTGGGAACCTCTCTCCCATTCTCTGCAGTGAAGACTGGTGCAAATAATCCATTTAGCTTTTCCACAATGGCCTTATTATCTTAGTTGAGTGCTTTTTTAGCACCTCGTTTTTTAAAGGATCCCTTTTGCCCCTAAGCACCTCTTTTACACACTTGTATAATCACGGTGATATTGTTTGGCACTCTTACTATTTTTTTTTATTGGGATATACATTTAATCTGAGCCTCTACTGTGGTGTTTTAAAACAATTCCATGAAGTTTGCAGGCATTTCACTCTTGTAACCGCTCCTTTTAACTTCCATTTAACTAGCCTCCTCATTTTTGTGTGGCTCCCCAGTCTCAAGTTAAATGCTACTATAGTGGGCTTCTTTGGTATTCTCCCTTGCCCCCCACACAATGAGGTTAAATTTAATTATATTATGGATGCTATTACAGAGCAGTTCATCTATATAGGCCCATTGTCCCAGATCTTCTCTTCTACCTAGGGCTAAATCAAGAATTGCCTCTCCCCTTGTGGGTTCCAGAACCAGCTGCTCCAAGAAGCAGTCATTAATGGTGTCTAGAAACTGCATCTCTGCTTTCCATCAATATGGGGGATCTTTGAAATCCCTCGTTATTACTGAGTTTTCTGTTTTCATAGCCTCTGACATCTCCCTGAGTGTTTCACAATCACCATCATTCTCCAATTCCACACAGCAGTGTGATGCTGTTGCAAAAAAAGCAAACATGATTCTAGGAGGCATTAACAGGTGTGTTGTGAGCAAGACACGAGAAGTCATTCTTCTGCTCTACTCTGCGCTAGTTAGGCCTCAGTTGGAGTATTGTGTCTGGTTCTGGGCACCGCATTTCAAGAAGGATGTGGAGAAATTGGAGAGGGTCCAGAGAAGAGCAACAAGAATGATGAAAGGTCTAGAGAACATGAGCTATGGAGGAAGGCTGAAAGAATTGGGTTTGTTTAGTTTAGAAAAGAGAAGATTGAGGGGGGACATGATAGCGGTTTTCAAGTATCTAAAAGGGTGTCATAAGGAGGAGGGAGATAACTTGTTCATCTTAGCCTCTGAGGATAGAACAAGAAGCAATGGGCTTAAACTGCAGCAAGGGAGGTTTAGGTTGGACATTAGGAAAAAGTTCCTGCCTGTCAGGGTAGTCAAACACTGGAATAAATTGCCCAGGGAGGTTGTGGAATCTCCATCTCTGGAGATATTTAAGAGTAGGTTAGATAAATGTCTATCAGAGATGGTCTAGACAGTATTTGGTCCTGCCATGAGGGCAGGGGACTGGACTCGATGACCTCTCGAGGTCCCTTCCAGTCCTAGTATTCTATGATTTTATGATTCTATGATCTCTCTACTACTGTACTCTTATTATTCAAGCATGCCATTTCTATCCCTACAGACTCTATGGTACAGATCAATTCATGAAGGCTTTTTACAATCTTTGACTCTGTTTTCTTTCACATATAGTGTCACTTCCTCACCAGCACGACCTACTCGCTCATTCCCACCTATTTTATACTCTGATATTACTGTGTCCCATTGATTAGCATCATGCCACCAAATTTCTGGGATGCCTGTTTTAACAAAAGCCTGATTTAATACCAGGTGCTCAAGTTCACCCATCTTTGTATTGAGACTGCTACCAATAATTCCTGCTTGAACAAAAATGATGAGGGGGCTGGAGCACATGACTTACGAGAAGAGGCTGCGGGATGTGGGCTTATTTAATCTTCAGAAGAGAAGAGGGAGGGGAGATTTGATAGCAGCCTTCAGCTACCTGAAGGGGAGGTTCCAAAGAGGGTGGAGAGAGGCTGTTCTCAGTGGTGGCAGATGGCAGAACAAGGAGCAATGGTCTCAAGTTGCAGGGGGGGAGGTCTAGGTTGGCTATTTAGGAAAAACTATTTCACTAGGCGGGTGGGGAAGCACTGGAAAGGGTTACCTAGGGAGGGGTGGAATCTTCATCCCTAGATGTTTTTAAGTCCTGGCTTGACAAAGCTCTGGGTGGGCTGATATAGTTGGGGTTGGTCCTGTTTTGGGCAGGGGGCTGGACTTGATGACTCCTGAGGTCTCTGCCAATCCTGATTCTATGAAATTGAGACTCTCTCAGAAAGACATCCAAGCTTGATTTAAAAATTGCTAGCACTGAAAAAGTCCACCACAATCCTTGGTAAGTTGTTCCAATGGTTAATTATCTTCACGGTAAAAAAAAAAATTGTGGTTTCTTTCCTGTCTGAAGTTGGCTAGCTTCAATTTCCAGCCAGGGATCTTGTAGACATAAGCTAGTAATCAGCTACAAGGGGTGGAGACTGCAAGAGCCGACCGAAAACGTGAGCAGACATCCACTTACTGGAATACCAACAGTAAATAATACTGCACTAGCAAACTAAAGGCCCATCACATTAACCCCTCACCGTGCTTGCAGGGCTCACGTTTGTCAGAACGGTGACAAATCATTTTCTGCAGTGTTTCTTAAACTTTTTAAGACCAAGGAACACCAAACAATTTTTTTTTTATGAGGAACAACAAGGATTTTTGGTTGGGCATAAACAAAAAAAAGGTTGGAAGGTCGAGGGGGGAAGGATTGGGGGGAAAGTTACTGAGGGGAAAAAAGGGTTGGGGGAAAGTTACTGAGCAGAAAAAAAAAGTTGCCTGTCCCTTTAAAGGCAACCATTTTGAAATATTGTTCTCCATGGCACACCTCCGACTGCCTCATGGCAGACCAGTGTGCCACGGAGCACAGTTTAAGAAACACTGATTTACCATCTCCAGGACGTAGCCACAACTGGATACTAAACCTCAGCAACCAGGCCCAATGACAGGGGGAGCAGAGATGGCAGTTGCCAGAGGGCCTGGCGCTTCAAAGGGCCTCAGGTTCCCGGCCTCCGCTACGGCGGCACAAGCCCTGAGCCCTTTAAATGGCCGCTGGAGCACCGCACCTCATGTGCCACAGAGCTCTGAGGGCTGGGGGAGAGGGGTGTACGGCGCTCTGGTGGTGCAAGCCAGCCCTACCCCTTCCACGTGAGGCCCCACCCCTTCTGGGAGTTCAGAGCCACCCCCTCCCCTCCCAGTGCAGAAGGGCGTGAAGGCTGTCAAGCCCCCCTCATCTATAATGATCACAACCAGAGCTGGATTGGTAGGAAGCTCAGCAAGCCAAGCTGATCCATCCAGCAATTCATGCCCCTGCGCCTGCACTGGAGGCTGATATTAAAATACAGCCGATGGAAGATCTTAACGAGCAGAGAACTTTCGAGGTCCCTTCCAGTTCTAGGATTCTATGATTCCCACACAATAAGTTTTTTTTCAGGCAATGTAGCTGTACTTTTTGTCTCACTGAAAACATAAAATATATCAGCCAGCTCCCCAAACTCCTAGTAAAGACCTCAGATGAGCCATGCTTCCAGAATCTTAATTCATTAAGATTTTTCATGGACACGCCAGTGTCTTCCACTCTTGGGATCTCAAACCTCAGTTCTTTAAATCCACATACCGCTGCTGTAACCCATGCACCAGCTGGGGGTGATGTACTGTCCCACGTAGTGGTAGTGAGACCACTTATAGAGAGAATGATGTGTCTGCTCTCCAGCCTGGGAGCCAGCTGGCTTTTCACTCATGGGGGTGGAGGCTCATGCACTAAGCTTCAGAGATCCCTGGTTCGATTCTATCTGTTGGTGTTATAGTGGCTCCTCCTCATTTGTAAGAGGTTTCCTGACTCCTCTTTCAGGGTATGTGACTCTGTACAGAAGCATGTGATCTGTCTCTTGCAGAGTCACTCTGCAAAGAGCCAATTTAGGGCACTTTTGAGAAGATCAGCGCTCTAAAGGTTGATCTTCCAGCATTTGATTTAGTGGGTCTGATAAGGTCCCCCTAAATCAAATGCTGAGGGCACTCCCGTCGACCCCAGAACTCCTTGCAGTTGCAAAAAATAAGGGAAGTCGAGAGGAGAGTTTCTCCCGTCGACCTCCTGCTGTGGGGCCATCCCAGAAAATCAATGTAAAGTATATCGACTCCAGCTACATATCTATTTTCTCCACCAGTGTAGACCTGGCCTTAGAGTAAAGAGAAGTAAATTCTGCCACTCTCTGTTTAGGCAGCATCCTGTTTTGTCTCTCTCTGGATTTGGCTCTTGTGTGTTAGGGTGCATCTACACTGCACCGTTATTTCGAGATAACTAGCATTATTTCAAAATACCAATGCGAGTGTCTACACAGCCATTCCGTTATTTTGAAATAACGGACAGCTTATTCTGAAATCTGTAAACCTCATTCTACGAGGAATAACGTCTATTCCGAAATAGCTATTTTGAAATAAGGTGTGTGTAGACGCCACTGATGCTATTTCGAAATAGCCCCTCCCCAGGGCCATTGTAAGTTATTCCTTCCCAGTGCCTCCTGAGGCTCTACATCGAGATAGCACGTCTACATTAGGGAAGTCTGCCTCTGACTCATTTTGAGGCTTCCCTGCAGTGTAGACGTGCTATTTCGAAATAAGCTATTCCGAAATAATTATTCCAGAATAGCTTATTCCAAAATAAGCATGCAGTGTAGATGTACCCTTCAGCTATGTTTACACTGCAGCTCTTATCCTGGAAAAGCTATGCCACGTCCAAGGAATGCGTCCGCTTTGCCAAAAAAAATTTGGAAAAATGGACGGTTTTTTCACCGTCCCTGTAAACCTCGTTGTACGAGGAAGAAAGGATGTGCTGAAAGAGGAGGTTTTTCCAACATTTGGCGACATGTAGATGTGCCAAATTTCAGAAAAGCCTCTTCCAAAATAAAAGTGGAAAAAGATACAGAAATTGCGGTTCGCAATTTGCATATCTTTTTCCGACTTTTCTTTGTAGTGTAGACACAGCCTAGAGAGCTCTGTATTCTAAGGGGAGAAAAAGCAGTGTTGTGGGTTTTTGTCTAATTTTCTCTCTGTGAGTGCAAATGGGCCATACGCATAACAGTTTCCAGCTGCTACGTGACACTGAAACAGCTAAAATGCATTCAATCCTTTCGCAGTGTCACTTTTCCATGTAAACAATCGCAGCAGTTTGTCATGGAGATATTTGGAATGGGGGGGGGGTTGCGAATCCAGACGGTGATGAATTGGAGGGTAAAGTGTCCACGAGACAACAATGTCTCTGTGAAAATAAGACCCTTGTGAAATAGAGAAAAAAGAGCTGAGATCCAGAAGCCCAGATCCTCAGCTGGAGTAAATGGATACCACCCACCCCCACCCCCAGATTTCAGTAGACCTGTGCTTTATTGTGTACTCTGGTCGAGGCTCTGTTCTCAGACAGGGGTGGCTTGTCCATATTCACAACGGAGAGGCAGAAAGAGAACCCAGGAATGCTGCCTATCAGAGTCTTGCTGGGATCTTCACACCAAGCTGCCTCTCAGATACCCCCTTGATGTGTCGGCTTGGGCACGAGGGCGCGCTGTTGTTCACGCAAAGTAAGAACATAAGAACGGCCATACTGGGTCAGACCAAAGGTCCATCTAGCCCAGTAGCCTGTCTGTCAACAGTGGCCAGCGCCAGGTGCCCCAGAGGGGGTGGACCGAAGACAATGATCAAGTGATTTGTCTCGTGCCATCCATCTCCAGCCTCTGACAAACAGAGGCCAGGGACACCATTCCTACCCCCTGGCTAATAGCCTTTTATGGACCTAACCTCCATGAATTTATCTAGCTTCTCTTTAAACTCTGTTACAGTTCTAGCCTTCACAGCCTCCTCTAGCAAGGAGTTCCACAGGTTGACTATGCGCTGTGTGAAGAAGAACTTTCGCTTATTAGTTTTAAACCTGCTACCCATTAACTTCATTTGGTGTCCTCTAGTCCTTATATTATGGGAACTAATAAATAACTTTTCTTTATTCACCCTTTCCACACCACTCATGATTTTATATACCTCTATCATATCAAAATGCATGCTGAGTCTCTTGGAGGATCGCCGTTGTGTCTGTGGTAATATGTTGTTGGTTTGTTGTTGGTTTGACTGGCCATAGGTCAATGTTTACCTCAGAGAGAGAGGGCTGAAAAGCCAAATTCCCTGTGGGGTCGGCAGCTCTGACCTCTGTGTCTGTGAGGCTGAGGAATGGAGGATTGTGTGCTGCTTCCAAGCGCTGAGGGAGCTGCCCGGCCTGGTGGAGAGCACTGAAACGGCTCAGCTCCTGGCTCTCTGTAACGTCTCAGGTCATGTACAAGGGAAGGGAGCGGGAGTCCTGTTTCCCTGTTATCTGATCCGGCTTGTTGCCTTATCATAACAGGCAAACCTGCGGACTCCCGGGCCGCGCACCTGCCTGCCTACGTCACGCTCGGTGCTGACGGGTCTGCGCGGGTTTGAACAGATGTGGTTTTGCAAACGAAAAATGAAAGGTGGGAGTTGGGGTTTGCGGTCGCCTACTCTGCCCTGCTCTGTAACACAGGCCAGGGGACAAGGCCCCCAAACCGACAAGGTCCGTACGAGTGTGAATAGCCCCATAGCCAACAGCGAGTCTACTTCATGATGATGACCAGGACAGAATTCAGAAGCACCAGCCCCTACCCCAGGGCAAGTCCCCTCCAGTGCCCCCAGCGTGGGGCCTGGGGTAACCCTCCCGCCACAGGTCTGGCCTCTGCTGCACCTCATGACCTGCTACACTCCGCCCCTTCTCCCAAGCCCCGCCCCTGCTTCGCCCCACTCCGCCTCTGCTCCGCCCCCTCGCATCCCTTGCCCAAAGCCGTCTGCCCCAAGCGACGCAAGCCAGAGGGATTACCGAAGGGCCAGCAGTAGCGGTCGACACCCCCAATTTACCACGGCGGTGGGAACTGGAGTGCCCTAGCAGTCCACTCCATCCCATCGTCCGTCTCCTAGCCTGCTGTGCTCCACTGTGTTCCACTCCACCGCACCGAGTGTGAGGGCCCCGACCCCTGCTGCCACCTCACGCCAGGCCCTGCTGGGTCCCATTCACACGACAGTTGAGGTGGCCACTTCGGGGCTCCCCACAGAGCTGTGGATAGCCGCCCCGAACCATCCTATGAATGGGACAGCTCTGCCCCCTACCCCTGACGTACGAGGAAAATCTCCATTTCAGGTTAGACACGCAGGGGCTATGACTCATGGCTGAACAGTTCCAGTTCTATCCAGAAGAGGGCAGTGGCGTATGTTAGCCCGCACAGAACAGTATGCTAGTGAAAAGGTAGGGAGGCTCTTCCTTGGGTGAAGGCACTAGCTGGAGACTCACATTCAATCCCCCTGCTCTGTCAAAGATTTCCAGTGTGCCCTCTGGGGAATCCCTTAGCTTCTCTGTGCCTCAGTTCCCCATCTCTGCAGTGGGCATACTCGCGCTGCCCGACCTCTCAGGGGTGTTGTGAGGAGATGTGCGTTAAGGATTGTGAGACTCTCAGATCCTGCGGCAATGGGGGCCACAATGGTACCTGAGACAGATACCTAGATGTTGGCCACCAAAAAGCCACTCAAGCGAGTCCCAGCTTTGAGGCCTTCTTGCCTCTGACTCCACCCGCCGCGACTAAGCTGTGGTGCGCACACATCGGCAGGGAGGTCCTGAAGGCTCAGGAATAGAGGGTTTCAAACCCAGGCCTCCAGAAGGCAAAGACAAGGCTGTGTCTACATTGGCAAGATTTTGCGCAAAATCTTGCCGCCTGTCTACACTGGCCGCGAGTATTTGCACAAGAACACTGACGTTGTAATGTACATAATCAGTGCTTCTTGCGCAAATACTCTGACGCTCCCACTCAGGGATAAGCCAGTGTAGACAGCAACGTTAATTTCTTGCGCAAGAAAGCCCGATGGCTAAAATGGCCATCAGAGCTTTCTTGCACAAGAGAGCGTCTAAACTGGCACAGATGCTTTTGCGCAAAAGCACATGCCAGTGTAGACGCTCTCTTGCACAAATACTTTTAATGGAAAAACTTTTCCGTTAAAAGTATTTGCGCAAAATCTTGCCAGTGTAGACGCAGCCCTAATGTTTCCCGCTTGCCCCTTCACCCTCCAACAGTCCTAACCTCACCCCAAGTCTTTTCGTTGAGACTGTACGTTCCCAAGCTCTCTCCGACAGAAGCAGGGTGGCAGAGGGTAGGCTAAGGGAAGTGTGTTTGGCCTGGCAGGCCGTGGTGACAGGGTCAGACCTAAGCCCCAGCCACTTACAGGAGGCAGTACCCTCGGCTGCCATTTGATTCATTGCCCCTTTATGCACAGAAAGCAGCGAGGGACACCGAGAGCATGTTTACTCTACTCTGGGCATTGTCCCCTGCCTACTCCCAGCCACATCTCAGCTGGGATCTTCTTCCACATCGCCCCTTCTTGGGGGAACTAAGATCCACCAGCGTCCTTTGAGTCCCAAGGTCAAGGACCAACGCCACCGGCGTTGGGGGTCTCCCCGAGGGCCAGGACTAAATAAACAGCCGAGATATGGACAGGTGGTTCTTCCGCTGGACAACCTCCGCTTGGCTGCGTTGGCCACCAACGTGTCAACGTCAAGATGGCGCAAGCATGCCGTTAATGCCGTCTTGCCTCATCAGGAGGCAAGGCTGCAGCCGGTGGCGAGGTCCCACTGAGCTTGTCAAGGGGGGAATGTGGAAGGGCTATTTCAGCCAACCAACCAGAAGCAGGCAGCTGCTTCATCTCTGCCTGGCTCCAGCCACAGGACGGCGGTGGAGCTGGCTTTACAGCTTGCTTGCAATAAGACTGAGGGAAATGAGAGCTTCAGGGAATAAGCCAGAAAGGGATTACAAAGACATGTGGCGTGGGCACATTTGTGGCCAGCAATAGAATGCTGAGCCACCGTAAAATGTGTCGATGGGTGAGTGGGGAATGGTCCTGTGGAACCCATGCGTGGTCCTGAAAGATGGCTTGGGGGACATATCTGACATGAGCCCGCAGCCAGTTTCAGTTACTCGTCATACAAGACCTGCCAAATAGTTTGGCCCACCTCAAAATCCCCAGTCCTACAGGCTAGGGCAACACAAAAGATGAGGGGTTTGGTTCGGCTGACATATGAAGAGAGATTCAAAAGACGGGGACTTTTCAGCTTAGCAAAGAGGAGACTAAAGAGGGATAGGATAGAGGTCTGTAAAATCATGACTGGTGGGGAGAAAGTGAAGAAGGAAAAGTGATTGACTTGTTCCCATAATGTAAGAACTAGGGGACTCCAAATGAAATTAATAGGTAGCAGGTTTCAAACAAACAAAAGGCAGTTTTTCTACAGGCAACACAGAGTCAATCTGTGGAACTCCTTGCCAGAGGATGTTGTGAAGACCAGGACTTTAACAGGGTTCAAAAAAGAGCTGGATAAGTTCATGGAGGAGAGGTTCATCAATGACTATTAGCCAGAAAGGGTAGCGATGGTTCCCCAGCCTCTGTGTGTCAGAAGCTGGGAATGGGTGACAGGGGAGGGATCACTGGATAATTCCCTGTTCTGTTCACTCCCTCTGGGGGCATCTGGCATTGGCCACTGTCAGCAGACAGGACACTGGGCCAGATGTACCTTTGGTCTGACCCAGTCTGGCCGCTCTTATGTTCAGGACCAATGGCCAGACCAGATCAAAATGATTTGATAAAATCATCATTTAGACGATGGCATAGAGAGTACTCTTATTAAGTTTGCAGATGATCCCAAGCTGGGAGGGGTTGCAAGTGCTTCGGAGGATAGGGTCAGAATTCAAAATGATCTGGACAAATTGGAGAAATGGTCTGAGGTAATCCATTTCACACACACAGAATGAGAAGCGACTGTCTAGGAAGGAGTCCTGCAGAAAGGGATCTAGGGGCCAGAGTGGACCACAAGCTAAATATGAGTCAACAGTGTGACACTGTTGCACAAAAAGCAAACGTGACTCTAGGATACATTAACAGCAGTGTTGTGAGCAAGACACGAGAAGTCATTCTTCTGCTCTACTCTGTGCTGATTAGGCCTCAGTTGGAGGATTGTGTCCCGTTCTGGGCACCACATTTCAGGAAAGATGTGGAGAAATTATAGAGGGTCCAGAGAAAAGCAACAAGAACGATTAAAGGTCTAGAAAACAGGAGCTATGAGGCAAGGCTGAAGGAATTGGGCTTGTTTAGTTTGGAAAGGAGAAGACTGAGAGGGGACATGATAGCAGTTTTCAGGTACCTAAAAGGGTGTCACAACGAGGAGGGAGAAAAATTGTTCTTCTTAGCCTCTGAGGACAGGACAAGAAGCAATGTTGCCTACGGGGTTGTAGAATCTCCATCTCAGGAGATATTTAAGAGCAGGTTGGATAGACACCTATCAGGGATGGTCTAGACAGCACTGGGTCCTGCCATGAGGGCAGGGGACTGGACTCAATGACCTCTTGAGGTCCCTTCCAGTTCCAGCGTTCTATGATTCTATACATGGTGCCAGCTTCAGGTAACATACCTGACTGGCTGTAGGCCTTGCACAAAGGGACCAATGGCTGGGGTGTGTTTTTGGTCCTTTTTCAAACTGATGGGTGGTGATTGCCATTGCTCCAGTAGTTATTTCCTGTGCTTAAAATGAAACTCTGAAATAGTAGCTTGGTTGCAGATAGCGCCTCACATACTGAAATATCCCATGCAAATAAGACACAAATGAAATGGATACTCCCCACTGAAAGACAGCCATCGCGAGCATGGGATAAAATAGATGCTCAACAAGAGACAGGTTCATAGAATCCTAGGGCTGGCAGAGACCTCAGGAGGTCATCAAGTTCAGCCCCCTGCCCAAGGCAGGACCAATCCCAACTCAATCAACCCAGCCAGGGCTTTGTCAAGCCAGGACTTAAAAACCTCTAGGGATGGAGTTTCCACCCCCTCCCTAGGGAACCCAGCCCAGCGCTTCCCCACCCACCTAGGGAAATAGTTTTTCCTAATATCCAACCTACACCTCCCCCACTGCAACTTGAGCCCATTGCTCCTTGTTCTGCCACCTGCCACCACTGAGACCAGCCTCTCTCCAGCCTCTTTGGAACCTCCTTCAGGTAGCTGAAGGCTGCTACCAAATCCCCCCTCACTCTTCTCTTCTGCAGACTAAATAAACCCAAATCCGTCAGCCTCTCCTCATAGGTCATATGCTCCAGCCCCTGAATCATTTTGGTTGCCCTCCGCTGGACCCTCTCCAATGCGTCCACATCCTTTCTGTAGTGGGGGGCCCAGAACTGGACACAATACTCCAGATGTGGCCTCACCAGAGCTGAATAAAGGAGAATAATCACTTCTCTAGATCTGCTGGCAATGCTCCTCCTAATGCCCCCTAATATGCCATTAGCCTTCTTGGCTACAAGGGCGCCCTGTTGACTCATATCCAGCTTCTCATCCACTGGAACCCCCAGGTCTTTTTTCTGCAGAACTACTACTTAGCCAGTCAGTCCCCATCCTGTAGCAATGCTTGGGATTCTTCCGTCCCAAGTGCAGGACTCTGCACTTGTCCTTGTTCAACCTCATCAGATTTCTTTTGGAGCAATCCTCTAATCTGTCCAAGTCACTCTGGACCCTATCCCTGCCCTCCAGCGAATCTACCTCTCCCCCTTACAGTAGTTAAGTACTCTTACAGTAGTTTAGGACAGGAAAAGACGATGAGTTCTGGAATCAACTGAAAGTTCAGAGAGCAATTTTTGGGAGACAGAATCAGTGAAAAAGGGGAAAGCAGTTAAACAAATCAGCCAGGACAGCAGGGCTAACATCCCGCTCTCTGGCATAAAGTGCTAGGTGAGCTGAAATGAACAGGGTCTCAGATTTAGACTTGATGCGACAGTCCCCCTGGGAATTTTGCACTCAATTTTGTCCACCACCACTGTGACCCCTCCTGCTCAGTGTTAATACGTCCATGGTCACACCCGGCCGGCAGGTAGCTAACAATACTGGGTTCCAAACTGACAGATGGGCGCGGGCCTGCACCGAACCGCTGACCCTGCCTCCAAAAGAGACAGGCAAGGAGGAGCTGGATGGTAGCCAATAAGATACGCATTTACAGGGAACACATGTTCGATGGGCTATAATAGAGTTTAAAGAGAAGCTAGATAATTTCATGGAAGTTAGGTCCATAAAAGGCTATTAGCCAGGGGATAAAATGGTGTCCTTGGCCTCTGTTTGTCAGAGGCTGGAGAGGGATGGCAGGAGACAAATCGCTTGATCATTGTCTTTGGTCCACCCTCTCTGGGGCACCTGGTGCTGGCCACTGTCGGCAGACAGGATACTGGGCTAGATGGACCTTTGGTCTGACCTAGTACGGCCATTCTTATGTTCTTATGGGCGGTTAACTTTGACCCCAGCTGACAAAGGTTTGACAAAATCCAGGGGCCGGAAGCTGAAGCTGGACAATAAGTTGCAATTTTTTAATCGTGAAGCTAATTTGCCATTGGAACCATTTACCAAGGGGCGTGGTGGGTTCTTCTCCCCTGGCACCTTGGAAATCGAGACTGGATGTTTTATTAGAAGATCTGGAATTACTGTGAAGAAGCGCTGTGCCCTGGGGCACACAGAAGGCCAAACTATGACCATCAGGCCCTGACACGTATTCATCTATGGAAAGCTTCATGAGTCGTTCTTGTCAGGCTGCTCTCCAAGTGCATATTTTGCATGGCATTTGCATAAACATAGAATCCTAGAAGTGGAAGGGACCTCGAGAGGTCATCAAGTCCAGTCCCCTGCCCTCACGGCAGGACCAAGCACCATCTAGACCATTGTTTCTCAACCAATGGGACAAATACCCTTAGGGGTATTCAAGAGAAGTCTGGGGGGGGGGTACATCACCACAACTGAAATTTGGAGAAAACTGAATTTTTGTTTTAAGTTTCACAGCTCTTTATTATTTTTTGTACTTTTTACACCCAAAAATTTCATTGCCTGCCCATCTACGTTTAAGTTGTTTAAACAAATGTGTTGCAATGGTAGAAAAAATGTATGTGTGTCTAAAAACTGTAGGTACTGGGGGTACTTATAATTTTTTTTTAAAGGGGGCACTTAGATTTTTTTAAACGGGTACTTTATAAAAAAAGGTTGAGAAACACTGATCTAGACCATCCCTGACAAACGTCTGTGTAACCTGCTCTGAAATATCTCCAGGGATGGAGATTCCACTACCCCCCTAGACAATTTATTCCCAGGTTTCACCACCCTGACAGGTAGGAAGTTTTTCCTAATGTCCAACCTCAACCTCCCTTGCTCCATAGAGATGCACATAAGTGAAGGGGCTGATGGGAACATAGGCCCTGTTTCTGGAGGATGCATCTAAAGGCAGGTTAGAAGACCAGGAGGTCTTGAAAACCTATAGAGTTCCCTTAGCTCTGAGTGTTCCCTATAATCACCTAATTGCTTCCGGTGTTGCTCTGAATTTCCATGACAGGGTGGTCAGTGAGAGTTTACACTGCAACACTGTCAAGAGACCTTTAATACCAATCCATATGAAGTCACATCGTCCTGAGAAGGACAACACACGGAAGAGATAAATCAATCTTGCAGCACCTCACGTGCAGTGCGCATACATAAGGAAGTATGCCTGGAAGCCTAAAAAACACACATGTGGATACTGAGGCAGGAATTTCCCCAGAGTGCTTTGAAATAAACATCTGTAAATTTGGGGACTTAACCTGCAGTGAGAATTCAGTAATATTAAAAGCATAATACCAGTGGGGAGTTGATAACGCTGGAGAATTTTAGAAGAAAGAACATAAAAAAGGCCATGCTGGGTCAGCCCAAAGGTCCATCTTGCCCAGTGTCCTGTCTGCCGACAGTGGCCAATGCCAGGTGCCCCTGAGGGAGTGAATAAAACAGGGAATCGTCAAGCGATCCCTCCACTGTCACCCTGATAAATAGAGGCTAGGGTCACCATTCTGACCCATCCTGGCTCATAGCCATTGATGGCCCTATCCTCTATACATTTATCTAGCTCTTTTTTGAGCCCCGTTAAAGTCCTGGCCTTCGCAACATTCTCTGGCAAGGAGTTCCACAGGTTGACTGTGTGTTGCAGGAAGAAATATGCCCTTTGGTTTGTTTTTTACCTATTAATTTCATTTGGTGGCCCCCTAGTTCTTATGTTATGGGAAGGAGAAAATAATTTTTCCTTATTCACTTTCTCCACACCAGTCATGATTATATAGACCTCTATCCTACGCCCCTCGGGCTGAGTCTATCCTACAAAGAAAAGTCGGAAAAAGATACACAAAGTGCGAACCGCAATTTGTGTATCTTTTTCCACTTTTCTTTTGGAAGAGGCTTTTCTGAAATTTGGCGCATCTACATGGTGCCAAATTTTGGAAAAACCTCCTCTTTCAGCACATCCTTTAGAACATAAGAATGGCCGTACTGGATCAGAACACAGGTCCATCTAGCCCAGTAGCCTGTCTGTCGACAGTGGCCAGCACCAGGTGCCCCAGAGGGGGTGGACCAAAGACAATGATCAAGCGATTTGTCTCCTGCCATCCTTCTCCAGCCTCTGACAAACAGAGGCCAGGGACACCATTTCTATCCCCTGGCTAATAGCCTTTTATGGACCTAACCTCCATAAAATTATCTAGCTTCTCTTTAAACTCTGTTATAGTCCTAGCCTTCACAGCCTCCTCTGGCAAGGAGTTCCACAGGTTGACTACACGCTGTGTGAAGAAGAACTTTCTTTTATTAGTTTTAAACCTGCTACCCATTAACTTCATTTGGTGTCCTCTAGTTCTTCTATTATGGGAACTAATAAATAACTTTTCTTTATTCACCCTTCATCCTTTCTTTCTCATACAACAAGATTTACAGGGATGGCAAAAGAACACGTCCGCTTCTCCGCAATTTTTTTTTTCAGAAAAGTGGACACGTTCCTTGGACGCCGCATAGCTTTTCCAAGATACCTCCAGTACCCCGGAAAAGAGCTGCAGTGTAGACGTAGCCTCCTCTTTCTAAGCTGAAAAGTCCCAGTCTTATTCATCTCTCTTCATAGGGCAACTGTTCCATTTCCCCCTAATCATTTTTCTTGCCCTTTTCTGAGCTTTTTCCAATACCAGTATGTCTTCTGGAGGTGAGGTAACTCCATCTATGCACTGTATTCAAGATGCACCATGGAGTTATAGAGAAGGCAATAAGATAGTTTGTCTTATTATGTATCCTTTCTTAGACAGGACCCAATTCCCAAGATCGCCCAAATTCTGTACCCTCCGAGGCTTGGTTTGTGGCACACGTTAAATGAGTTGAGGGGTCTCAGTCCAGTTTTAAAGGGGCATTATACACTCAAGACACCTGGAAGGGCTACATAGACTGAACTACCCCTCCAGTGCTTGACAGCGCTCTTCAGAACAAAGTGAGACCCTGTGGAGGACTGTTCTAGGTAGTATGGAACCAGCTACCAAAGAAGATGGTGGATTCTCCATCCCTTCAAATCCAGACCGGATGCCTTTCCGGGAGACCTGATTTAGTCAGAGGCAAGTCAGGATGAAATTCCCAGGATGAAATTCTCTGGCTTGTATTACACAGGTCAGACTAGGTGAGCTAATGGCCCGGCGTGTCCTTCAAATCTGCGCGTGTTCTGTGGATACACAGAGGAACTCAGACCACAGGAAGACCAATCTGACACATGTCTGTATCTATGGTACCTCATTCTTATATAGCACTGCTCTTTGGGAGCTCGCAAAGTGCTATCCAAAGGGCCAGGATCACTGTCCCCATTTTACAGCAGGGGAAACTGAGGCACGGAGCTGTGCTGTGATTGACCCATCAGGCTTGTGGCAGGGACAGGAATACAACCCACATCTCCTGAGTCCTGGTCCTCTGGTGTGTTGGTATTTTCCCTCACCCCCAAACAGAGCTGTCCAGTGACAGCTGCAGGATGTGTTCATTCTGACCATCCTGGGCTGGCACGGAGCATCTCTTCAGCCTTCCCGGGTACTTTCCTCTCCGAGAATATCAGTCCAATCCCATCCGGCTAACCCCAGACTCTGTCCTGTGCTTTTAAGCACCGCTGCCTTCTCACAGTACAGGCTCTCCCCGAGTGACAAACATCTGATTGACGAACCTCCACTCATACAAACCGACGCTCAGCTGCAGCGTCCGGGGAGCAGGCAGGAGGCGTGACGAGCGGCGAGCAGCGTAAGCGTGGGCCGGAGGACTCCAGAGGAGCAGGGGCCAGTCGCACAGGAGAGAAGTGGCGCTTTGAAGGGAAGACTGCCTCTTCCCTCCAGCCGCCGGGTGCACGGCCGCTCCCTGCTCTTCCAGGCTATGTCTACAGTGGCGGGTTCTTGCACAAGAACATGTTGCGCAAGGGTTCTTCTGCAAGAACTCTTGTGCAAGAACACGTCCACACTGCCAGGTGCTTTTGCGCAACAGCGTCTATGGCAGTGTGGACGCTCTCTTGCGCAAGAAAGCTCTGTTGGCCATTTTAGCCATAGGGCTTTCTTGTGCAAGAAACCCCTGCCGTGCATCCACACTGACCTCTTGCGCAAGAGAGCTTACACTTGTTAGAAAAGAGCATAGCTCTTGTGCAAGAAGCCCTCTCTTCCCACGCTTTACTGTAAATCTTGTGCAAGAGCGGGCGGGCAGTGTGGACGCTCTGTGGAAAAACGGCCCTTCTTGTGCAAGAACCCGCCAGTGTAGACATAGCTCCAGAGTCCTCCGGCCTGTGTGCCCATTGCTTCCCACCTCCGGGGGGGGGACAGCTGAAGGATGGGGCTGGCGGCAGGACCCGGCACAGACCTCAGGGGAGGGCGGTAGGAGGTGATGGCCAGGGGATGCCCAGAAGTCCCCTTTAGAATCTCCACCTATCTCCTCACCTTTCTCAAATTAAACTCTAATTAAACCTGCCTTTCCTCAAGCTCCAGCATGCCAGGTCAAATAAAAAGCTATTTCTGCGCTTTTTCATTGCAAACAAACAACATTTCAGCTCGTTTCTGGGTTAAACAGGCTTTTGTGGGCTAGCCTGGGACCCTAGCCAGCCTCCCCAGAAGCTACAGGGTGTTCTGAAATCAAGGCTTTCTCTCCTAGGCCTCCCCGGGGCAAAAATAGCCTCTGTGGTATTAATGTCAAGGCCTGGAAGCCTCAGCTGAATTCAGAGCTTCTTCTAATAGGCACCGGGGGTCAAACCAGGGCCTGCCAGACCTGGCTGCACAGGACTCTACAATGAGGCCGTGTAGACGGGGAACACAACAGCCTTGCCTCGTCGGTATAAGGCCCACACCTGCAAGGTGAAGGAACCTCAGTTAGTAAGGGCGGAGTGGTGGTTGACGAATTGCCTCCTGGCCAGAGATAGGCCTTATAGAGCGCTGAAGGAAGTTAGCTGGGGGAGATTGCTGAGGGACATTCTGGGACGGGGTTTAACTGACAGGGAATGACAGAAGAAGAGCTGGTGAAGGTTGGGGCTTAAGGGGCCTACAGGGGAGCCTGAAAGGGGCAGGAGGGCTGTTAGTGTGAAACTTTGTTTGGCCTTTCATTTGGATGGTCTGTGTTACTCCAGGAGGGATTAGGTCGTTCAGGTGACTTGGCTGGGGTGGGGGCAAGTCACAGAACACCCCAAGGAAGGGCTGGGGAAGATGAGGGCTGGGAAAAGCCATTGCAGATCTGACAGAGCCCGGTCAGGGTGCTAGAGGTGAAGACTCCATGCAGTGCTGGGAGCAGAAGGGGTGCGAATGCAGCCAGGATGTGCTACTGCAGAGATGCCTGGGGGACAGGGCTTGCCCAGGAAAGCTTACAGACTAAGAACACATGACAGACAAAGGGGGAGGAAAGAGAGAGAGAGACACACACACACACACAGACACAGCAGTGAAGTGACTTGACCAAGGTCATGCGGCAGGCCAGTGGCAGAGTGGGCATAGCGCCCTGCTCCAGTGCTGTCCCATTGGAAAATGCTACCTCCTGTGAGCTAAAGTTCTGTGTCCAAGTCCACCAGTGAAGTTGCAGATGCAGGCTCAGGCAATCAGATACTGGTCTCTGTGACACCACTTCCAATCCGGAGTAGCCTTGCTGGAGTTAATAGGACTGCTCCTGACTTATACTGGGGGTAAAGGAGGAATCTGACCCTCTCTGTTCATTCATTGACTAGCTCAAGGCTTTAGCTCTGCAATGAACTCCAGACAAAAGCTGAAGTCTCTGAGCAAGCTGGGGGTGGGGTATCCCCAATAATGGGGGACCCAAGCCCCCAGATTTGAAACATCCTCATTTTCTGCTTGCCATGGTACAATCCAGACCCGGCCACCAGCTGGGCTCCATTTCAACCCCGTCTTGACTCACACAAATATCTGGTGTCCATAATGAAGGGCTCTAGGATTCATCCCATAAAGTTGAACAAAAGTTGAAACAAAAGCTTAATGTTGAGAGTAGATCCCTGGACAGTTTCCCCATTAACCAGCTGCATAATGTCCGTCAACGGCCTGAATTTGTGTTTCCCTCAGCTAACTTCGGCCTTGCTGTGAGCAAACACAAGCCCCTAGGCAGCAACGTTCAGTAGGCTTCGTTAATGCTTTCTGTCAGTGAAGCGCTCGGAGGACGGAAGGGTCTTTGTGCATGCTGGGGACTTCTGTTAGAGAAAGGCGGTTTGGCCGAGGGGATAATACACTGTGACATCTGTGGCAGACAAAGGGTAAGAGAGGAGAGAGAGACACACAATCACAGACACGCAGCAGTGAAGTGACTTGACCAAGGTTATGCGGCAGACCAGTGGCGGAGCAAGGAGTAGAGCCCTGCTCTGGGTCACACAAGAGAGCTGGATTCTATTTGTGGCTTGGAACATGTCTACATGGCATTAGAGGATGTGAGCGTAACACACATACAAGTGTGGATGACAATAGCAGCGTAGACATGGATACAGGCTTCGGCACGGGCTAGCAACTGGCATACAAGCGTGCCAAGGAGCTTGGGCACACATGCTGGTTGCGAGACACGTCTACACAGCTCTGGTGACCCAGACTAGCCCGGTGAAAACTAGCACCCTGTTACAACCGCACCTTCACTTCGCAGTGTAGACCTACCATCGGCCACCGACTTGCGGTTGACGTTGGACAGCTGCTTCACCTTCCGGTTGTCTCGGTTTCTCCTCTCGTCCCTTGAAAGGTGGGGAACCTATAGCCCAGGGCTTGAATCTGGCCCCCAGCCTGCCTGGATCTGTCCCCTGAGGCTCACCCCCTCCACAGCAGGGAGCCTTCACTGGCTCTCCCTGTGCCCCTCCCCCCCCGCGGTTCCTCCTTGTGGGGCTAGAGCGCCAGGTCCTCGCTGCGGGAGAGGTGGTAGAGCCTCGTGGGCTGGAGTCAGACAAGCCCAGGGCTGGACCCGACCCTTGGACTCTGCCTGGTGGGGGGAGGAAGCAGCTCCGTGCGCTGCTGCTCTCCCTCCCCCTCGCTGGGGAAATGGTGTTCCCCCCCACCTCTCTGATTGGCTGTCATTGTGGCCAACAGGAGCAGCAGGGGGCGGAGCCCGGGAGTGGCAAGGGACACGGAGCCATGTGCGTCCCCGTGGAGCTGCGCCGGGTAAGCCCTCCCCCACTCACATCACCCAGATGCTGCACCCACCTCTCCCACTCGCAGGCCGCTGCTGCACCTTGCCCCCTCTCAACCCCAAGCCTTCTTCCTGGCAGCCTCCTCCCTCACACTGAACCCCTCCATTTTGGGCTCCCCCTAGACCCTGGGGAACCCACAAAATCTACTAGCCCAGGCCCCCCTAGGCTGTGGTGTGCAAGGGGAATGTCTCCTGCTTCTCACTCTTTTGCCCCCACAAGCTCATGATACTATCTCTATATTTTTGGTGGTCTCTAAGGTCCCACAGGGCTCCTTGTTGTTTCTAGGGAACAGGCCTTGTGTAAACTGCCACCAAGGGGATTTGAACCTGGGCCCTCTGAAGCAGAGTATAGGAGCCTCTACCCTTAGAGCAAAAAGCCAGCCCATGCTGTAGACGTCTCTTGAGCTTAACTGTTGCTGTGGTCTAGGTACCACTTGCATTGCTCAGTAACCACACCAGGGCTATGCCTACACTCGTGGCTTCTTGCGCCAGAAATATGCAAATGAGGCTAAGCGTGGCATATCGCCGAGCCTCATTTGCATACCTAATGAGCGCAAGAAAAAACCCCTCTTGCGCAAGGCTGTTACGCTGATTATTTTCAGGAGTAACGGCATTGTGCAAGAGGGGTTTTTCTTGCGCAAGAAGGGGCGGTGTAGACAGCTCCTTCTGGCACAAGAACCTCTTCTGCAAACATGGCGGCTCATTAGGTGTGCAAATGAGGCTCGGTGATATGCCACGCTTAGCCTCATTTGCATATTTCTGGCGCAAGAAGCCGCGAGTGTAGAGATAGCCGAGGTGTGTGGGTTACACTTGCACTGTCCATGGGCCGCACCTCGTACGCAGAGGTCGCGGATCTCAGCGGAGACCAAAAGTGAATGTCTTGCTCTGTGTCTGTGGAAAAGATGAGGAGTCTCTTGGTGCTCGCTGAACCCTTCTGCAAGATCCCAGTCCAGTTATGCTACCAGCCAGCTGGTGTGGGGCCAAAAATGCATGTTGGCTGGAAATTGTGAAAATTGGGGTGGGGAGAAATTTCCCCCTTTTTTTGGAGTCAAAATCTCCATGCAAATGTTCATCAAATAACCCAAATGTTCCCAATGTTGCGCTGGTCCAGCATGACCCACTAAAGGCTTTGAGCTTTTCCTCCATGAAAAACCTGCTTCGAATAGCCAAGCGGCTGCTCCCAGGATGCAAAGGGAGACGTGGGAGTGGCCAGATCCAGGCTGCAGCTCATGAGGCGTTTTGGAACAGCAGGATGGGCTGAGCCGCGTCCAGCCGAAAGTTTCCACCTTGCAAAAGCAGCTACCACACGCCATAAGGAAACCCAAGCTCCACCGTGGGGCCAGGAAGCTGCTTTCAAGTGTACAGACGCTGGCACATCTGAAATAATAATAATAATGTAATAATAATAAAACCCTGCTGTAAAATCAAGTCTGGCATGAAATGAAATGCCCGAGAAAGGGTGGACGGCTAAGGTTTGTGGCTTCATGAGCCAGTTGGCGGCTCACCCAGTACCCAACAGACCCCTCGCAGTTCGGGGAGGCTTGGTCTTCGCTCCAGTCCAGCAGTTTTAGAACCAAGAGCAGTTCCCCTTCCTGACACAGCCACACTTCTTGTTGACGTGAATTAATACCCAAGGAACGTGGCGCTGTGGGGGACCATACACCCAAACAGAGCCTGGAGAGAGACAGTCAGACCCCGGCTGCAGCCTCTGGCGTGCGTCCTGTCCCACGGACTGTTTGCAAACACCTTGTCGGGCAGCGTCCAACTTACCACTCCGCTTTACATCCACGGGGGACCTTTATCTGGGCGTAGAGAATGACCTTTCCTGAGGGAAGGGGATGTGGCCGGGGCCATCTTCGAGCGGTGTGACTCTCTCTTTACTTACACACAAACGAAAGGACACTGGAGGGGGCTGAACAAGAGAGAGAGCTCTGAGGCCCACCTCCCCTGTCAGCCCCCTCATCTGGCTGGTAACCTTCCTGTGTCTACAGCAGAGAGGTGGGGAACCTTGTTTGGGTTGGGGGCTGCTGCCCCACTGAAAAATCAGTCAGGGGGCCCCACAAAAGTGAGGGGGGGAAAAGCCACAGATGTGGCGTCCGACTGAGAAGCAGAAAGACACTCTTCACATTCCTCTCATACACCAGAGCCTTGGAGGGCCTGGGCTAGGAGATTTTGTGGGATCCTCCCCCCCCCCGAGGCTCTGGGGTGGGGTAAAAAATGAGGGGCTCAGTGTGTGGGAGGAGGCTGCTGGGAAACAGGCTTGGAGTGTGGGGTCTGAGTGAGAGGGAGGCTGCAGGAGTCTCGAGGGCTGGATCCAGGCATGCCGGGGGCCAGCTCCGGTCCCTGGGCCGTATATTTCCCACCCTGGTCTACAGGTTCTCTTTAATTCAGATATTCCCACCCCCAGGGCATTGCCTCTGCAGCATTCATTTCCTGAACACTGAAGGGAATTTGGGGGTTGGATGCTCTTCCTTATGGGGCGCACAAACCTCCCCTCCTCCTCCCCCCACCGCTTCCCCGGCCATGTCTGTCCACAGTAGCAATTTGCAACGCGTCTCTATAGTGTTCCCCCAGACCCCGGGCTGACCTGATGTGTTCATCTTGTAAAAATACCGCTTGTGCCATTCAGCTCTCTGATTCCTCCCAGCTTGGAGCAGGTGGGGGCTGGGAAAGGTGCAGGGGAGAAAATGGGGGGTCCAGATCAGAGCTTTCTCTGCAAGCCGTACTGACCAAAAAGCCCTTAGTCCCCTTGCCTGCGGGCATTCAGGTCCTTCATGAGGGAATTTCACTGTCAGGCCATTTTGTATCCAGGACCTATCAAAGCCATTGGGAGTTACACCAAGTATTTCAATCCAGGGCAGCTCCAGACCTTAGTGTAGGTTACAGGCCACCCTGCTTCTGTCTGCGAGCCCACTGCATGTCGAACGCTCGTCTGAATTCGGCGAGCTCCTGGGCCCGGCTGGGCTGGAGCTGTAATACAGATGAGCAGTGGGGCCCCCAGCTTCTGTGGGGCGCAGAGCAATGTGTGTGCAGAGGTAGCGCCATGCTTTCGGAAGGGGGCGGAGCCTCAGGTGGAAGGGGCGGGGCTGGTCAGCCAGCCCTCAGAGCCGCACGGCACTCCGGTGGTGATTTAAAGGCCCGGGCCTCAGCCGCCATCACTGCCTCAGTGACCTCTCTGAATCATGAGGCCCCAGGGCAACTGCCCCTTTTGCCCCCTTCCCCCCCCGCCATCAGCAGGCCTGCAGACAAACTGCCCCATGATCTTTCTAGTACATCAGGGGTGGGGAATCTTTTTTGGGTTGGGCCCTGACTGTGAAGGAGAAGGACACTCCCCACATTCCCCTCGCACCCCAGAGCTGAGGGGGGGGCCAGGCTAGTAGATTCTGTGTGCTCCAGTCCCGGGGTGGGGCAGCAGGGGTCTGGAGCGCCAGCGTGGGCTCCCCCATGCTAAAGGGGGGTCCTGAAACTCGAGGGCCAGATCCAGGTAAGCCAGGGGCCACATCCGGGCCCAGGGCCTGAGGTTTCCCACCCCTGCGGTACATCCTCGTTCCCACTTGGGGCTTTCTGTGATGGAAGGGTGTGCTGATGCATCCAGGCACTTGGTGCAGCTAGGAAATGGGAGGAAGAAGTTACCCCGATGTTTCAAACCCCAGAAAAGATGGTTTGAAGGGGGTTTCTTTAGGCTAAAAGTTCAAGGCCGGTTCTCCTAGCACCTAAATTAGCGATGAACAAATCGCCCAATAGGTCAGGTTGTAATGAACTGCCCACGGGATGATCTCTGAGCCAGGGGTTCACACCCAACAAAACTTGGGGTGTCTTTGCCCCTCTGCCTTCAGATGCGAACTGTGCAGCATATTCCTTTCCTGCCCAAACGCTTCAGTCTGCATCCAACTGGCAAGCACGTCGGTCGATGGCCCAGGGCTGGAAAGGCTGAGTAACTAGTGAAACGGCATGGAACTGACCAGGGGTAACGCGACGCAGCCAAGGAAAATGCCACCGGTGGAAATGAGAGAAGGACATTCCAGGCCCGCAGAATGATTCAGTCTGTCTGCAGAGCGGCTGTGGACAGCCGAGGCCCAGAGGGTGATTGCTCCAAAGAGGAGCCTCTGAATGGGAAATCTCTTAGATTCGGGTGACTGTTGTAGCCCTGTCCCATCTGAGCCCCCGTAGGTAAGCTGTGCCATATGGGGAGATCCTAAGAGAAGACCCATTGGGCTACCCAGACTTTTCCAGCCCCAGCGCCCTAACGCAAGGCGTTTTCAGAATAGGGCTGGTCATTTGCAGTAGCCTCATGCCTTACTCCATAGAATCACAGAGCACTAAAACTGGAAGGGGCCTCGAGAGGTCATCGAGTCCAGTCCCCGGCCCTCCCGGCAGGACTTAGCATGGTCTAGATCTTCCCTGAGAGATGTCTGTCCAACCTGCTCTTAAATATCTCCAGAGATGGAGATTCCACAACCTCCCTGTGCAATTTATTCCAGGGTTTCAGCACCCTGAAAGGTAGGAAGTTTTTCCTAATGTCCAACTTAATCTTCCCTTGCTGCAGTTTAAGCCCATTGCTTCTTGTCCTATCCTCAGAGGCCAAGGAGAACAATTTTATCCTCTACTCCTTGTGACACCTTTTAGATACCTGAAAACCACTATCATGTTCCCTCTCCATCTTCTCTTTTCTAAACTAAACAAGCCAAATTCTTTCAGTCTTCCCTCACAGCTCATGTTTTCTAGACCTTTCATCATTGTTATTGCTCTTCTCTGGACCTTCTCTAATTTCTCCACATCTTTCTTGAAATGTGGTGTCCAGAACTGGACGCAATACTCCAACTGAGGCCTAACTAGTGCAGAGTAGAGCAGAAGAATGACTTCTCGTGTCTTGCTCACAACACTCCTGTTAATGCAGCCCAGAATCATGTTGGCTTTTTTTGCAACAGGGTCCCTTTCTGCAGGACTCCTTCCTAGACACTCGCTTCCCATTCTGTGTGTGTGAAATGGATTGCTCCTCCCTAAGTGAAGCACTTTGCATTTGTCCTTATTAAACTTCATCCTATTTGCCTGTTTTGCAGAATGGGGTGATGTGTGCTTGGAGGGTAGATTCAATGTCGTTTTGACTCCAATTAAAAAGGATGCTGAGCTCACTTCTGCTTCTGAAGACGGTGCTGGTTGGTGCAAAAGGAGGACTTCAGTCAACTTCAGAGCTCAAACTGACAGCCTGGGGTCTGTTCTTGCCCTCTTCTACCTTTGTAGGCACCTACTTAAACTTGTTTATAAGGACTAAAAAGTTTCTATCCCTCACAGGAGGCTGCAAGCTGTGGCCACTACTCAGAAAATAACCTGGTTTATTCCCAGCAGATGCATTTATGTCTCAGATTTTCCAAAGAAATCTCTCCAGGTCTACCCTAAAAGGGAAGGTCAAATCAAGATACTCAACTCTAGCTATGTTAATTATGTAGCTGGAATCGACATACCTTGTTTCGAGTTTCCCCACCGTCCCTACGCTGGGAGGCTGATGGGCGCAAACACTTCCATTGGCTTCCCTTACTCCTTGCAGAAGCAGGAGTACTGGCCACTGATGGGAGTGCCCTCTGAGTTCGATTTAGCGAGTCTTAACTAGACTCACTAAATCAAACTCTGAAAGATTGATTGCATTAGTGTTGATCTTCAGTTTAGTGGACAACGTGACCTTCATCTGGGATGTATCTAGTCTAGAAATGTTGGGCGCACCCAATGGCTTGGATTCTGGGTGCTGGATCTACTCAAACTCTGCGTTAGCCTTTGGCCACTAGATGAAGGTGACTTTTGCCAGGACAGCTCATCTGGATTAATTTAGGATTGTTCTTCCTCTTCTTGAAAAGCCATACTAAGAAAGCATTTAGGAGGCCAGTCGCAGGCCAGTTGTATATCGTGTCCCACGCGGTATAGTCTGTGAGGATCAAAGTTGACCACCAGCCTTGCCCCTGGAAGAAAGACAGCAACCTTCTGGGCCATTGACATGTGAAGGGAAAGAGTTCACAGCAGCAGCCTGGTTGCATCAGAATATGAGATTCATTTACTTGTAGAGGGACAGGCTCCTATATCTTCTCCCCTCACATCCTCCCCTCTCCTACTTTAGTTTACTTTTCTCCATTGAATCTCTCTGTTTCTTTCTTGCACGGTGTTCTCCTGGCCCCATGAAACAAGACTAGTCAATTTCACTTCCTGGTGCTCATCTGGGCGTGTCTGGTATCCGACACTGCGGGGGAGAAATCTGAGAAAGGGCAATGTGCCCACTGACACTTAAAAACAATAATTGCTGCAGGACATAAAAAACCCTGCTGTTTAACCACACATCTTTTTTTTCCCCCTCATTGTCCCATTAAACTGCACTGCCCCTTGCAGTAGAAAACAATAGGGTAGCGGCTTTTCTATTTTGCCTCTTTGCTATGTATAAAGAAAAGTGGAAAGATTTTTTTTCCCTATAAACAAAGCATTTTAAAATTTTTCCCCTTTCAGTTTCAAGAAGGGTAACCCTGTGCTTTCCTGGAGGCCTTTCTTGGCTAATGGAACTGGGAACTCATGTTGACTAATCAGCAGAGTTTTTTTCTCCCCACTGTTTATCGGACACTTATGGTAAATATGTATTTACAAAACCCAAAGAGATTTAAGCAGCTTGAATCAAATATATTTCCCCACTCCAACAGGCATCATGTGTGAGATTGCTGATATTACACTCTCATTAGTTCTTCCGTCTTAAGGAAATACGGCATGAATTTGCAAGGTACAATATAGGTCACTAAAAACCTAGGCTGAGGAGGAAATAATCAGGCTTCTTTATGCATCATAAAAGAGACAAAAAAAAGGACACAAACCCACTTACTTGTCTCTTTGCAAGTCCCCTTCCAGGCAACGTCCCCTCTAATCTTTTTCATCCATGCACAGATTTTTTCCATCCATGTGTGGAATAAATGTTATGTACACTAGGGCATGTGCAGATGTGCACCACCAGTAGAAACACAAAAGCTAACTGTGGGTGCTCGGCAAAGCATCTGGGCAGCATTTGAATCTCTCCCGAGTAGCTGCACAAATGCCTAGCTTACATGGAACAGTGCTTACAGGACAGACCGTCCTGTTCCAATCAGAGATTTCATCAACCCACTTCCTTGCAACGAGAAAGCAAGTGACATGTTTGATTGTGTTTTTTGCCCCTGGCTGCTTCGTGGTATATCCTGGGCGCAAATCTGAGAACACCTGAGAAGTTACACAGAGATGAATCAGGGTCATTGGTTTAGTTTGATTTATGGGCCTCCGAAGCGAATTCTCATTTGGGATGAGCAAGGATTTACGCGCATAGCTGCCATTGACACGAATGGGTTGCACCGTTGACACTTCTGTACAGTTAATCTGTGGGCATTGCTGAGATAAAAATATCCCCTACTGATTTCAGGGGCGGGGCTGGAAGCGTTCAGTAGCTGGCTTTCATTTCCCAGCACACAGACACAGAAGGAACCGTCCAGATTTTGTGACTTGCTCCGTGGAGACTTGAAATTGACCTCGGCTCACATCCTTAGGGCCCAATCCTGCAAATATGGAGGCAAGTAATTCACTTGAAGGAAGATCCCCTAAGTGTTCTACTTCTCGGACCGCACAATTGTTTGTTATGACAAGGCTGTGTCCGAACACAAGGATGCTGTTAATAGTCATGTTACGGTGGCGCTGAAAGATCAACACTCCTTTGTGCCTGGTGTGGTACATACACATGTTAAGAGACTGCCCCTGTCCTGAAGAGCAGGGAGAAAGGAAGGAGTATTACAGCCATTGGGAAACGGGTGTGAAGGGAGAGTCCACCCCATCCGTGGAGTCTGTGGCCAGGATGGGACTAGAACCCAGGACTCGTCCCTTTCTCATCCATGCCGAATTTTTTTATTGCAGGATTGATTGTGACCCCAGAGACCTCACCGTTTTGCTTCTTATGGGCTGCATCAGGACCTTGGCCCGCACACATTGCTTTCTTATTGTACGTTTCCGTTTCGCCGTTTATTGTTACTGCCGAGCAATCCTGGGCGACAGGGGACTGGAACCTCAATATGCCCCATGGGGACTCAGCTGACCATGAAAGGCGACTGGAGGGAAGAGTGAAATGTGTTTGAGACCTCTCTGGAAGGGGGCAGGCGGAGAAGCTGAGAGTGCGGTTGGCCCAAAGAAAGGGATGAGGGGGGCAAGGAAGCTGGGCCACGTTGCGGCGAGTTATGTAACAGCGACTCACTTGTTTCTCGCTGGCTAAGATTCGGGCAGGAAAGCTGAGCACACGCTAAGCCAGACCTCCAGGGCGTAAGATGTGAAAGCAATTTCCGAGTGGCTGTCCCTGTCAGCGATAACCGCTCACTACGGAGCCATCCCCCAAGGGCTCTGGTGAGCACCAGAGTGTGCACAAACATCCTGACAAATGCACCAAGGCAGAGACTGTGTCTCCCATCAAGCACAAAGATGCCTCTGAACATTTCCACAAACCAAATATTAACAGCAAACAATGATTAATAACCCAGTCCTGTCCATCCAAGGCTTGGGGGGTGGGAGGGCTTTAATATCCCAGAGAGGCAGGCAATTATTATCAGCCCTATTTGAGTCACAAGCAGAGGCACAGAGATAATAAGTGTCTTACCCAAGGTCACACGACCAGTCATTGGCAGAGATGTGATTAGACTCTGGAGAGACTGACTCTCAGATGCGAATAAACACAACAATATGCTCCCTCATGGAAGCACTGGCTTCAGCCCCCTTCTTTGTGCTAGCAGTGCATATCCTGCTGCATAGCAGTCACAGATGCGTGCTTCCTTACCTGCGGAACTTCCTGCTGCAGGATGGCCTGACGACAAACAGCACAGCAAGATTCCACAAGGGATGCCTCTACCATTGAAATGAATGCATGTGCACTTACCCAGTATTATTACAAGGGTTATCAATCCCCCTGCTCTTCAGCGGCAAGCAATCCACCTCTGGGACTAGGAAGAAGCTTGTGCCATAGGGAGACAACATGGTCTAGTGGACTCGAGGGAGATTTAAGAGACTTGGTTTTTATTCCAGATGCTGCCACTTATCGGCTGTGTGACTTTGAGCAAATCTCTTTTCCCTCCTACCACTTCTTTAGGCCTCCTCTAGACGGAGTGAAAGAGAGGGATGCTAAGTTTAAACAAGGGTGAACTGAGTCAAGTGTGTCTATACTGGGGGTTGCACTAGTTTGTTTTACACTAATATGAATTAAACAGATGTGTGTTTCTGGGTGTAAGCAGGGCTTTAAACTGGAAGCTCTTTAGGGCAGCTGTGTACAGCTCCGAGCACAAGGGGTCCCCGATTTTGGCTGGGCCCTCTGGGTGCTACTGAATTCCGAATAATAATTATTATATTGGAATATTGGAAGGGCTTTTCACCCATCCACCGAAGCCTCTGGTGTTGGCCCCAGTCAGAGCCAGACTTTGGCTATGTTGACACTGCGCTGGTTTTGCGCAAGAAATATGCAAATGAGGCTAAGCGTGGAATATCGCTGCACCTCATTTGCATAATTAGTGAGCGGCCGCTTTTTGCGCTAACGGTTTTTGCGCAAAAAGGAGCTGTCTACGCGGCTTCTTCTTGCGCAAAACCCCTCTTTTACGCAAGAGCCGTTCTTCTGCATTTTTTTCAGGAAGAACGGCTCTTGCGCAAGACGGGGGTTTTGTGCAAAAGCCTCTGGTGCAAAAAGCGGCCACTCATTCATTATGCAAATGAGTCTCGGCGATATTCCACGCTTAGCCTCATTTGCATATTTCTTGCGCAAAACCAGCACAGTGTCGACATAGCCTTAGAGACCACACATCTGTTCCACTCTGCCACTGCACACCACACATTCCCAGCTTTTCTAGACAGCTTCCCACGGCTGCGAGTGCAAACGAGCGTGCGATAAGGCTGCCCAGTGTCACTCCGCGCGCCCTCCCACGGATCTCGCGGCCCCCCCCCCTCAGCGAAGCACAGCCGAACACTCAGTGAAAACAACACATGCAAGTGACAGCGGCATAGGGCAGGAGGGATGAATTTCGCTCCGTCCAATGTGTCCAAACAATATTTCCCCTCGGCCTGGAATCAGAACGTCTTGGCTGTAACCGGATATGTTCGGATTAGAGGGTTTTGTTATAGCCGTAATAAGCTTTCACAAAGGCAGGGACCCTAGGGGCCCATATTTTATCTTGACTTTCCCCCACTAGATGAGATGGAGGGCTTGATTCTGGAAAAGAACAATCGCAAAGCGGGGCTCTGGCCCTGAGCACCATGGCAAAAGGAGGACTGACAGCGCCAAGCCTCCATGAGAAACTGGACTCAACTGGACCCAAACTGCGATAACAGGTTTTGGGCTTGTTTCCACTGTTAGCTGGTTGTTTATTGTTAATTATTCGTCTTTATTGTGGTTTTTTTCTGGAAGCCAGTTGTGTAGCAACCAGCACTCTAAATCTAAACATGACACATACACTATCCCCGGAAAAAAAACCAACCCGGATCTTTTACAACAATGTCTATAACAGCCTCACTTGGATAAACCACCAACTTACTTGGAAGGAGTCTTTGCTTTCCTAGAATTCATGTACTCAGAGATAAAATGACCCCATGTGATAAAGCAGCCTCAGAGATGCGTTAACTCTTCCACTGCTAAGCCAGCTGGGCCATCCAGTTGACCCAGAGCTGTGTACGGCATGAGAAGAATGAAGGGCCGGATTCAAGCTTTGGATGTTATTGAGGGTCTTGGCACTGACTTTAATACGGCTAAATGTAAATCGATACATCTCGGAACAAAGGAGGCTGGCGACAGCTACCTGATGAGGGAGTCTTTCCTGGAAACCCTGAGCAAAATCTGGGAGTCCTGGCGAATGAGCAGATGGTGTGATGTAGCCAAGAGGACTAATGCAACCCTTGGTTGAGTCCACAGTGGGTGTAGAAAGGTCTTTGACCACTGTCTCTGGCCCCGATGTGACAATCCGGTGCCCACAATTTTGGAGGGATGTTCATACATTGGAAAGAGTTCGGAGAAGAGTCACACGAATAATGGAAGGGTTAGAAAACCTGCCTTCTGGCGATAAACCCCAGGAGCTCAATCTATTGAGCTCAACAAAGAGGTTGAGGGGTGATTTGATCACTCTCTAGAAGTACCTTCAAGGGCACAAATATTTAATAATGGGCTCTTCAGCCCAGCAGCAAATCCCCTGGCTGGAGGCTGAAGCTAGACAATTTCAGACTGGGAGTAAGGCGCTGGAACAATTTACAAAGGGTCAGCGTGGGTTCTCCACCACTGACCATTTTTCAGTCCAGGTGGGATTTTTTTTTTCTATGAGATCTGCTCTAGGAATTATTTTGGGGGAAGGTCTCTGGACTCTGTTGCCCAGGAGATCAGACGGGGTGATCACAACGGCCCCGTCTATAACTGCTGTTGGATTGGGTGCTGATTGCAGGGATTCTGAAACTGCCTTACACATGTGAACCTCTGGCTTCTCTCCTCTTCCAGACCTGGGTGAACTCTTTTCAGGGCAGTTTGTTTGACAGACGCAGCGGTTGTTTTCTCTGCTCATGCATGATCTGCTCACAGGTCATTTTTACCCATTTCATCCTTATAGGGAATTGATCAACAGAGCTCTACCTTGATTAGACCTCACCTGTAGTATTACATCCTGTTCTAGGCACCACATCTCAGGAAAGAGGTGGAGAAATTGGAGAAGGTCCAGCGAAGAGCAACAAAAATGACGAAAGGTCTAGAAAACAGGAGCTATGAGGGAAGACCGAAAGAACTGGGCTTGCTTAGTTTAGAAAGAGAAGACTGAGAGGGGATATGAGAGCAGTTTTCAAGTACCTGAGAAGGTGCGACAAAGAAGAGGGAGACAAATTGTTCTCCTTGGCCTCTGATGCTAGGATGAGAAGCAATGGGCTTAAACTGCAGCAAGGGAGGTTTAGGTTGGACATTAGGAAAAAATTCCTACCCATCAGGGTGGTTAAACACTGGAATAAATTGCCTGGGAAGGTTGTGGAATCTCCATGTCTGGAAATATTAAAGAGCAGGTTAGAGAAACACCTGTCAGGGATGGTCTAGACGGTGCACGGTCCTGCCGTGAGGGCAGGGGACTGGACTCGATGACCTCTCGAGGTCGCTTGCAATTCTAGGATTCTGTGCTTCTATGATTCCATGTGCTATGCTGGCCACATTCCAAGCATCCACCCATTCCACCTTCTGAAAGTCTCTTGTGGCTGTCACTTGTAAAGAAGGATTCTTTTTACTTCCCGTCCTAAGCTGCTGTTGTAACCAGCAGCTGTATAACACCCCAGAGGTAGCAGCATTTCACTGCACCAGCTCCACAGAGCTCCATTGCCCCTTCTACTTCATCAAGTGGAGGGGGCGTAAAGAGCTGGAACCCGGCCAGGGGCCAGCAAAATAGCAGAACGTTGCCTAGTTGTTGTTGAGTTTTCTTGCTGCCTTCACCCCTCTGGCAGACCCTACCTGAGCACTGCATGGGCGGACGTCGTCACTGCCAGGTATGCTCCCCTTCTGACTCTGTGGCGCTCCCCTCGGTGATCTGCCCAGGAGTAAATGCTGTGTCACTTAGAGAGCAGTGGGGGGTCTGGCCGGAGGCAACTCCGTGGCTTCGTCTGCATGACATGTTTTTTTCGGCAGACATTATGCTAATGAGGGACTCATTAGCACGAGCTGCGACATCATGAGCGTATTTTCTGCCGAAAAAACGCGTCATGTCGACGTAGCCCACTGGAACAAGTGGAGTTGCCCCAGGGATGGAGGGAACAGAGAACTTCCACTTGGAACACCTGCCCGCAGGGATCTCTGGGTACCACCTCTTCCTCCCCCCGACGCGCCCCTCTTCACCCCTCCCTGCAGCTCTGAGCGCCCCTCCAAGTCCCCGGGTGAGACCTGACCCCACTGTGACCGCCCAAGCCCTACAGGGAGGCCTGCGCTGGCCAATGAGTCATATTGACTCTCTTCTCGTTCCAGACAAACCACATCGACATGGCCAAGGACGTGGATGGCCCTTCACTCACCAGCATCAGCTGCCTGCCTGGACTTGGGGCCGGACTTTCCCAAGACACAGGCAGCCCCATGTGGGGGGAGCCGCAGGGAGACAATGCCTCCAGGCTCCCTGGCATGCACACCCCCTAACACCAGCTGAGATGGTGTAAACAGATGCCCCCCCGGCGTAGTAGCCCCTGTCTCTTCATGGTTGGTCTTTCCAGCCTGGGGAGCGGCTTAGCAGCCCCTACTCCCTGGGACAGATACTGCTGGCCTTCAGCATTGTACTGTCCAGGCTGTATCCTCAGGGATGAACCACCATTATCAGGGGGCCTGATACTAGCTTCTCCCTGGCAGAGGGACCAGCTGGGCTGTGATCTCAGACATCCCGTGCAGACGGGCCAGGTCAGAAGGTGGCAGGCTGGCTCCCAAGGAAAGCCCACCCTGCTGCTGTTGACTCATTGGGTGGTGTCCCGGCTGAAGCAGTGCCCTAGGATGACACTGCTGGAGGGGGCGGGTGGCACATTTCAGCTGGTGTCCAAAATCGATGGGTGGTCCTGGCAATTTCTGGTCGGCCAGGCTCCCGTGGCACTTTTCCAATGGAGAGATCTTAACTCCAGCTCCCGGGCCAGACTGCAGCTTTGTAAATTATACGCTGACCACCCACGAGGAACCCAAAGTGCTTGGCAGCCTTGTTCCACTCTGCGCCACGGTGAGTTGCCCCACCCCTGATATGCAGCCTTCTTGGAGGTGGAACATCCCCATGGTGGAAGGCCCAGAAGGAGCCAAGCATGGACCATGTGCTTAACTTTAAGTATTCAAGTCGTTGCATTGAAGTCATAGAATCACAGGGCTGGAAGAGACCTCAGGAGACATCGAGTCCAGTCCCCCGCAGGACCAACCCCAACTCAGTCAACAAGTCCATGCAAGATGACACCCCCACCACCCAGGCGACAGCCAGCAGTAGTTACAAGGAGAAGATAAGTTGGCTATTGTTAGCCAAACTGAAATGTGCCAGGATACAGCCGTAGCGTCTCCTCGCTCATCGTCTGGTTTTCTCTACCCATTTCAATAATTAGTCGGTCACGTTGCCCGACTGTATTTGCTTTGGCAACCCCCTTCATTCTCTCCGTGAAGCAAACAGACACTCGTTGCTACTATATTGAAATTCAAATTCTCTTCGACGCATCTGTGTTCCAAGTCATCGACCGAGGGAAAGATTCAACCAATCAGAGCCTCTTAAAAAGTCCACCGTCCTCCACTCACAAACAGTGCCGAAATCCTCCTCTGATGCTACCTGACATCAAGCCCACTCCTTACAGGTCTCAGCCATTATTCACAATAACCCAGCCCTGAAAGTAGCATCAACGGAAAGACCGAGAAGGCAGCAATGTGATTTCAAGGCCAGGAAAACAATTTTTTTTTTCAGTCTTTATTAACGTTGCGGTTTGTTGAATTGTCACAGGATACAAATCACATTCATGGCATTTGCCTGCACTTGCAACAAACGCCTCCTGTGGATATTAAATGTCTTCACTTCATAACTTAACCCCTGCACAAGCTATTTATTGCCTTATGTCCCCCACTGACGTAAATATTGTCTTTCGGCCAGTGGAAGCGTGGCTCTGATTCTGGTTTCTGCGGAGGTCGCTTTTAAATATGAGCAGCCTGCCTGAGGAGCGGGTACGGGTGGGAAGGTAAAAGGCTGAAAGAGGATTTAAGAGAGCAGATCGTAAAGACTGAGACACACATGTCACAATGTCCCTCAAGGGGACTTTATATTGGTTCTTTCTTGGGGTTTTCTTTCAGTCAAGATTGCTTGTGTTTGAAATTGAAGTGGCTGTTTGGTCTTTGTCCAGAGCAGGGTGTAGATGGGTGAACAATGTATACCCCAAAGCCGAGTGCCTCCCTCTGTGACAATCCATAAAGCCTATGAGTTGTGCCAGCGCTCAGCTACAGAAGTAGAGTTCTTTAGCCCAAGCAATCCCTGGCACGTGGGCCAAAAAAATCGCGGCCGTCACAAAAGCTTCCAACTGAATATTCTGGATGCAGATTCTTAAAGAGACCACAACGTGGCCTGTGTCCATCTGCAGGGTCCATGAGGTGGCTGCGCATCTATCCCCTTGCATCCGGTGTTCATTGCACTGACTGCTGGGTCCAATGTCACAGATGGAGAGGAACCACGGATGTTCTCTGATGCCAGCTAGGGCTAAGCCCAAGTCTGGGTAAGATGCGGCCTGGGGGCTGGAACCGGCCCAGGGGCCAGAACTGCCCACCGAGCACTTTGATTCGGCCCATGGGCTGCATCCAGGCACTTTCTATTTCTACCCTGCTGCCCCTGCCACTGAATTTCCAGGCAGAGCCTCAGGCAGCAAGAGCCTGTTTAAATGGCTCCCAGCTCCCAGTCGCAGTGCTACCCCAGCAAGGGCCGGGGCTGTGAGCTTTGTAAATTGTCACAGCAGCCAGGCAACACGGTAGCAGCAGGGCTGGGAGCTGCGAGTCCTTTGCTGTGTTTTTACTTCAAAGCCTCTGGCCCCAGGCAGCGCTGGGGGAAGGCTAGTCCCCAGCCCCGCCCCTTCCACCCTAGGCCCTACCCTTTTCGGGGGGGGAGGTGGAGCCAGCCTGTGACCATAAACCAAAATTCACAAAGTGTTCCCCACTCGGTGAAAATTATTGCCCACCCCCAGCTAAGCCTGTCAGTTCTGGGATGGGAATCCTGCAAGAGGTGTCTCTGATATCCTATGGGACTATCATCCTCAGGCTGTGTTCCTCACAGAGCACTTTGTCGGGGATGAGACTTCAACCCCCCTTTTGAGGGTGAGTTAATAGGATCATGGCTATTTCACAGAGAGAGAGACGGGGGAGCGGAGAGGTGACATGACCTGTCCAGGGTGAGACAGCCAGTCGGTGGTAGAGTCTAGGTCTCCTGATACTAGCCCATGCCAGATCCCATGGGCAGCATGGCCTGTCCTGCATAAAGGGTGGGACGTTAATTAGGGCTGCATTTGAGTAATTCTATTTTGACGAACCCCTGGCATTTCAATGGGTTATGGTATTCTTCTTCACTTCTTGTCCCAAACTCTTGGGAAGTCGGGGAAGACTTTGGTATGTCTCTAGTCATTTGTGAAGGGCTTTTTGATCTTGTGGGATGAAAAGTGCGAGTCTGTTGCTTCGGATTTGTCTCCTCTCGTGCTTTGCTGTCGAAGAGGGCACAGCCGCTTGGCAGCCAGCGGGGCGGCGCCAGAGATGGGTTTGACCCACCGAATATAAGGTTGGAGTTATCAGTACATCCAGAGTGAACTGAGGACTTACCCAGTGGGCTCAGAACACTCTAAAATAGGGGCTTTCAAATGACAGGTCGGGCCCTGGGATGTCGGGCGCTGGGTCTCATTGTTGCAAGGGGACCAGGTGAGCAGTGAGGGAGCTAAGGCAGGTTTCCTGCCTGTCCTGGCACCACAGACTGTGCTGCACCCCAGAAGTGGCTGGCAGCAGGCCTGGGGGGAAAGGGGGGAGCACACAGGGCTCCGTGCATGTCCCCTGCCCTGAGCACTTAGAATCACAGAATCATAGAGCTGGAAGAGCCCTCAGGAGGTCATCAAGTCCAGCCCCCTGCCCAAGGCTGGGAACCTGCTGCCAGCTGCTTCTGGGGTGCAGCACAGTCTGGGGGGCCAGCCCCCCTGCTGCACCACTGACTGGGAGCCACTCAAGGTCAGCCCCTCCTGCCCCAGCCCTACCCCCCTCCCCAAAGCCGGTGCCCCCTCCTACACCCCAAAGCTCTCAGCCCCACCCCGGAGCCCACACGCCAGTCCCATGCTGTCAGGTCACAGGCATGGACAATTTTCTCCACCTGGGTCACGAGAACAAAAGTTTGCTCTAAACTGAACTTTCCCGCCCTGCCCACCCTGGATCGCCTGCCTTTGTTGAAATCAGTTTTGCTACCTCTGAGGCCTAACCCTCTGCCTCCGGGTGGACGGCCGGCGTTAGCCGGTGGAACCGGAGCCGGGCGCTCGTCAGGCGGGGCGTGAAGCCGTGAGTCAGCACTCCGCCGGGAACTTGAGTCCCGTACAGCTGGCTTCCTCTGCCTTTGGCAGCTCCAGCCGCTGAGTGAGACAAGAGGAATGAAGAGAGTTTAGACCAGAGTTCAAGGCGCCAGTTTCACTGAACCACAAACACTTCCCTGTCGGAGCGAGGTGAAGTTTGTGCACCCTGCCCAGGTGGAAATAGAGCCTGCGGGAGAGAACCGTTGCTGGCGTTTCCAAGTTGTGTTTCCTCAAGGTCCTACGCGCCCCCGGCAGCAGGTGCGTCAGCACAACACCCACTCAAGCTGCTCTGCAGCATCGCGGGGGGGTGGCAAGAAAACTTGGTCTCTCCCTGTGGCCCTGTGGCCAGGCCGCATCAGCCAATGCGCCCTGTTCCAGCCTCACCCAGAATTCAGCCATGCTCGTCCCTAATCGCTCACATCTGGGGCTGAGACTGAGTTTCTCGATGGCGTTTTCTGTCTCTTTGATTCTGTGCTCCGTCGTTGTCTTTGTACATAAATATAGACCGGCTCTTGGCCCGGCGTGCGTGCTGGCACACCACCTCCTGACAGGGCAAATGGGCTGCATATCGACCTTCTGAGCTAGGGGCGGATGGGTCTTTGCAATGTTTCCCCAGCAACCCTCGGAAGGACCCTGCATCATTTACTCCATCCAGGTTCCTTTCCTGGTTTGATTTTTTTTTTTTATTCCTCTCCACGCTGCACCAAAGCAGCTTTCACTCTCCCCTTTCAATAGCAGTAGAGAGCTCTGGGATGGGAGAGGAGGGTGGAATTTCATCTCTGGCGCCTCGCTTTAACGTAGGGTGGATCAAACTCCTCGATCCAAACACCCCAGAGCTCCAACAGGTTTTTTGCAACTCCTATCTTACAGAACAGGGGAGAAAACTTTGCTGTTTACTGTTTGGGAAGAGCCAGCCTTCTAGGAACCCTGGCCCCCGTGTCCTTGTGATGAGTTGAGGGGGCAAGTGAGCCAAGTGCCGGAGAACATGGTGGTCTCCCAGGAAGTGTCCCAATGGATCTGGGGGATGTACTTAGGTGGCGCCCAGCCTTCCATGGTATAAAAAGCTTGGTGAGATCTCCATTTTCAAGCTTTCCCTAGGCACGGTTCTCCCCTCCTCCTCACGGAGACAGATCAAGATGAGTGACTTGCCCCAGTTTGTACAGAGAATCAGGGCAAGAGCCAAGGAAAGCGCCCAAGAATTCCCTGATTTATGGGGTCATGCAGAATGCCTCCCCGAAATAAGGAATTTGCAAGACTTCCTGTTGTTCCCTTTCAAAAAGGCAACTCCCCTTATCGCTTGCATGTGGCCAACTGGGTCCTCTTCCCAGGGGTAGGGTTGCCAGATGGTTTCAACAAAAATACTGGCCACACTTGACATTACATCACAATCTACATCACATCTTATTTAGAAAATACCGGACATTTCTATTTCCTCATTTATATGTTCTCAATTTGTTTCCCGAACAGAAAGCTCAAATAGTGGACTGTCCAGTTCAAAACCGGACACCTGGCAACCCTACCCGGGGACGTATCTCCAACTGCATTTTAGCGGCAGCATTGGATGACTTAGGGGTGTGGTAACTGCAGGGACAAGGTGCGGGGGCACAGCTCTGTGCTCCCGGAAGGGGCGGGGCCTCTGGTGGAAGGGGTGGGGCTGGACAGCCAGCTCTCAGCACCGCCCAGACCCCAGCAGCAGCCTAAGGGTGCGTCTACACTGCACCGTTTTCCAGAATAATGGCCATTATTCCAGAAAAACAATCCTAGCATCCACACGGCAATTGCATTATTTCGAAAGAAAATCAAAATAAGGGAGGGCTTTTTCCGATGTCGGTGAACCTCATTCCACGAGAAATAATGCCTCTTCCGAAAAAGCTCTTTCGGAAGAGGGTGGGTGTGGACACTCCACTTCTGCTGTGTCGAAAGGGCTTCTCACAGGACCATTCAAAGTGATTCCTCCCCAGTGCCTTCTAGGGCTCTACATCAAGACAGCGCATCTACATTAGGGGAGCCTGTCTTGGACTCATTTTCCCTGTAGTGTGGATGCTCTATTTCGAAATAAGCTGTTCCGGAAGGTATCTTGCGGAATAGCTTTTTCCGAAATAAGCTTGCAGTGTAGACGTACCCTAGAGCTACGTCTACACTGGCGGCTTCTTGCGCAAGAACTGTTTTGCGGCAGAGTTCTTGTGTAAAAGGTCTTCCACAAGAGCACGTCCACACTGCCATGTGCTTTTGCACAAGAAATGTGCTTTTGTGCAAGAGCATCCATGGCAGTGTGGACGCTCTCTTGCGCAAGAAAGCTCTGATGGCATTTTAGCCATAGGGGTTTCTTGCTCAAGAAATTAATGTTGCCTGTCTACACTGCCTTCTTGTGGAAGAGCTCTTGCACAAGAGGGCTTATTCCTCATGGGGAGAGGAATAACTCTTCTGGAAGAAGCCCTGTTTTCTGACGCTGTACTGTAAATTCACTTGTGCAAGAACGCACGTGCAGTGTAGACGCTCTGCAAGGTTTTGCACAAGAACAGCCATTCTTGCAGAAAAAGCCTGCAATGTAGATGTAGCCTAAGTGTATTAGAATTATCTGGTGTGTTGTTTTATTTTGGCTTAGTAACTTTCTTTGATCTGGCAGTTTTTACTTGCGACCACGTAAATCCTCCTTTTTATACTTAAGAAAACTCTTCTGAGTGGGGAGGACATCTTTATGAGGTTTCTCCACATAAAACTTTTACGCAGGGTAAAACAGATTTATTTTGGGGTTTGGTCCCTTTGGCGGGTTGGTTTCCGGCGGGCCGAGCCCTCCCCGAGTTGAACTGGTTGTGCATCGGTGTTGCTCTGCAGGGGGGTAGTAACCCCAACTCTGTGCCTTGGCTGAGGGAGACCAGAGCTTCTGGCCCAGTAGGACAAGGTGGAAGGAAACCCCAGAAGACAGGAAGGAGGACATCAGGGGCTTGATCAGCACACTGACCTCTGTGGTCCATCCTGTCCCAGTGCATAAACAAGGGAGGAAAGGCAGGTAGGTGAGTTTACCGCTCTCGATGGCATTGGTGGGACTGATCGTGGAATACAGTCCCCAGTTCTGGTTGCCACATGTTTAGAAGGATGTTGACATTTGGAGAGGATGCCGAAAAAGAGTCACAAACACATTCGAGGAGGAGAACCAACGCCTTACAGAGGGAGGTTTGGTGTTCCATCTGTTTAAAGATTGCGAGGTGACCTGAATGCAGTGTTTAAGGACCTCTACTGGGAGACAATTCTGAGCACTGAAGGGCACTTGGATTGAACAGAGATCGGTAGAATAAAAACCCATGGCTGCCAGTGGAAGCCAGACAAATTCGAATGTAAACTGAGTCTCAGTTTGTTAATGGTGAGGTGAGTTCTCCATCTCTTTTCAAATCGAGGTGTGAACACAAGGGGCAGCCAAATGAACAGTAAAGGCCTGAGAGATACAGAAGGTCCAACTAGATGCTCTTATGGTGCCTTCTGGTTTTATACTCAGGGGAAAGAAATCTGTGTGTAAAAGCTCCTCTCTGCTCACAGGGGCAGACCTGACAGAAAGCCTTCAGTGCTGGCGACAGGCATTCTGGGTTGAGATTTTTCCTTAAGGCCCTCTGCTCCTTCAAACAGACATCGGAGAGGGACCCCTCTTTGTGCGTGCGTGTGTGTGTGTGTGCGCGCATAAGAGATTGTTTAGAGCAGCATTTCCCAAACTATGGGCCGCGGCCCGGTACTGGTCCATGGGAAAAAAATACCGGGCCTCAGCGTGGCTGCCAGGGTGTTCCGGGCTCCCGGAGTGCCCATGCAGTGCCGGGTACCCCAAGCCCTGGCCGGGCGGAGGATGCAGCCAGGTGAAACAGTGAAAATTTATTCATTTTTTCATTCTTTTTTTTATATGCATTTATATTTTTGGGCTGCAAAAAACAGTACTGAAAAAAACCCGGGTTCCAATTAAAGTAAAAAGTTTAGGAACCCTGGTCTAGCCAGCTTTCTATCCATCTTACAGTCCATTTATCCAATCCATATTCCCTTAACTTGCTGGCAAGAGTATTGTGGGTGACCGCATCAAAAGCTTTGCTAAAGCTGGCACTGGGGGCTTTGGGAGGACCAGAAACAACTTATTTGCATATTCATCATTTGCTTAATGAATATGCAAATATGCACATCAATGTTAGTGGTCCTCCAAAAGCTCATGAATGGATTTACTGGTCCCTGTGTCAAAAAGTTTGGGAACCCCTGGTTTAGAGGAAAGGCTACGGAGTCAGCACCAATTCAAAGGCATGTGTTTGCCTTGGCTTCCTCCTCCTCCCCATTCGCATCCGTAATTTGACAATTGCTCGCTTCGCCTGATGTCATTCCAAATGAGAAGGGCTCCCGGCCAACTGGACAGTCATTATTCAAAAACCTTAGTTATTCCCTTGCTCAACCTCCTCCAACTGCAGGCCGGCTGCTCCCCAGGTTTCAAGCAGCTGTGTTGGGATTGGCTGGCCTCCGTCGAGTTACGGCAGAAGAAGCTGCCAATGGGAAAAGAGAGGGAGTTGGAGAAAGCGTCCTACCTCACAGGGAGCGAGGGAGGGGAAAATGGCGCTCTCTACTCCAGGTTGCTATAAATAACTCACTTGGCATTGCTGCACAGTGAACGCCTTGGCACAAGCCTAGAGTTTATGGGGGATCGGTGCTACTTAGCCCTCCGCATCATTTATTGAGGGAGAAGGATGTGCCAGCCAAGCAATCTTTCCGCAGGAAACCCTTCCCACACCATCTGGCCCTCCAGCCTGGCTGCAGTGGGTCTCTAGAAGGGCTTTGGTGAATAAGCTACAGGTGAAATATTGGGCTCACGCCTCTGTACCCACAGAACTGGGATCACACGGGCTGCAGCACTGCAAACCCGGAGCAATGTAGAAGTGAAAGGTCCAATCTCTCAATACACCAGTACACATTGAACCTCTCCAGTCCGGCACTCTGGTCCAGCAACATCCGTGGTCCGGCATGGTTTTAGTGAGCCGGATGTCCGCTTACCAAAGGTGGGGCCAAGTTTCCACCAGCCCCATAAAGTTTGTTTACAGCCCCCTGTCCTGGCTCACAGTGTTCTGTGCTAACGTTTCAGAGGGAGAGCCGAGTTTGTCTGTAACTGGAAAAATGTTAAAAAACAACGAATAGTCTAGTAGCACCTTAGAGTCCGTCTAGACTACAGGCTTTTGTCGACAGAAGTTTTGTCGACAAATACTGTTGACAAAGCTTCTGTCGACAAAGAGTGTCTAGACTACATCCAGTTCTGTCGACAAAGCAAGCCGCTTTGTCGACATGACAGTGTAGACGCAAAGGACAGTGTAGATGCAATAACTCCTTCTGTCGACAGAACTCTGTCGACAAAAGGCGTTATTCTTCATAGAATGAGGTTTACCGCCATCGACAAAACTGCTGCGTTCTGTCGATGTTATGTTGACAGAACTCAGTGGCAGTGTAGACGCAGGTATAGTTTTGTCGACAAAAGTCCACTTTTGTCGACAAAACCCTGTCATCTAGACATACCCTTAGAGACTAACAAAACATGTAGATGGCGTCATGAGCTTTCATGGGCCCCACCCGGGTTCTGTGCTGTTATTTAGCTCTAATTTACCCCTAAACATCTTCTCAGAGCCCAGGAAGCAGTGGAAGTGCTGGTCATGCTGTTAGACAGTATCGACCAGAGTTGTTGACTCGAGTCCCACGACTTGAACTCGAGTTGGACTTAAGTCGCTGAGGTGACTCAACTTGAGACTCGACTCGGGTTCATTGTTTTTGACTTGAGACATGCTAATTTTGTTAAATTGACTTGGTGAAAAAATTGTCCGAAAATGCCGCTGTTGTTAGTAACAAACCACCCACAGCGGCGATCGCGGCCCCGCCTCCCAGCTGGACTACTAGTAGTTAGCAAGTACGATTTATGTTAATAAATGAAAACGGATAGTGAGTATTGTTATTTATCGATATCGATGGCTTGTACAAAAGTGACTTGACATTTTTTAAATTAAGACTTGAGACTGGACTTGGGACTTGAACTGTAGTGACTTGAGACTCAACTTAGACTTGACAATGATGACTTGAAGACAACACTGGTATTGACCTTCCGTGGTTTGGCAAATTCTCTGGTTTGGCGCCAGTCAGGTCCCAAGGGTGCTGGACTAGAGAGGTTCAACCTCTACTGATAACCTTCTAGAGGCATCCAGAACTGGGGAGGAGAGAGATGTGGGGAGGGAGACAGTTTTGGTTCTAGCGTATTAAATTTTGAAGCTCGGAGGTGCACAGAAAGGCAGGCTGGGAAACAGCATCCAGGCATATCCGCAGCCCTCCTCTCAGAACAGCAAGAGGTGAGGAAAGGCCTAGACCTGCCGTGAGTCTACCTAGTGGAAAATGGGTTTGAGGAAAGGGGTGGTAACTCAGGGTGTCTCTGGTCCAAGGGCTGGGAGAGATCAGTGAGAGGGTCCAGAAAGAGTCCTAAAATGGTGTCGGGAGGGGAGAGGGGGGTTGTGTTGGCTAAAACGGGCAGAGGTCTGAGAAGGGCATAGACAGTAACAATGAAAGCTGGGGAGTGGGGAACGTTTGTGGTCAGATCTGACGTCCACTGCAGCTTTTGGGCCCGGGATAAGGAAGCGCCCCTCCACGCTGACCAAATGTGGCCAGTTTCTCCCCACCCTTGGGGCTCTCACATCCAGCAGGGGCAGCACAAAGCCAGCGAGGCTCTGCGCACGCAGGCCGATCGGTCACGTTTATCCGGAGCCAGCACGTTCCCCCTCCCAGCTGCTTCGAGCTGGGCCAGCGAGGTCGGTCCCTCCCATCCGGGGCCGGGGAAGGAGCTTCTGTTCTTCGCCGACCTTTCTCCTCCCCCTGGCGCCGACTACCCGTGCCGAGCCCATGGGACAGGGAAAGGTGTTGGCAGAATCCCAAGGAACCAAATTGCAGTGCCAGGACCCTGCCGGTTCACAGGGAGCGCCCTCAGCAAAAACCAATTTTATACGGCTCTGACAGAGACAAAATGTTCCCCTGGGGGAGCTTTTAAAAAGGCCAATTTGTCAAGGGGCCCATCTGACACAACTCGTTTTGAAGGGCCCTTTTGCTGTTCTCTCGGCCCGCTCCTCCCCTCCACAGAGGAGCTTTTGCTTTGTTTTTCCAAACGCCGGGCAGCGTTTGCCCTCGTCCACAGGGAGTCCACCAGCCTCTCCGATTCCTGTCAGAGCTTGCAGAGGGATCTTCCTCAGACGCCAGCGTTCTAGGTCTCCCTGACCTTGGCAGCCTCTGTCATATCCGCGGCGCATCCACTTCTCACCCCATTACTGCCACGATCTGGCAGGCTCTTCCCGTTTTCCAGCCCCTCTGGTGTCCCGGTCTCCCATGCCACGTTATTCGTCACCCCATCTGTCTACTTCATCAGCCTGCTGCAAGTATTTGTTTCCAGCCCTTTCCAGAATTCCTTCCACTGGGTTATTCTGTTTTGTTCATGCATGCTGAGTTCTTGGCCTTCGGTGGAATGCACTGAGCATGCACGGGCCTTCCTTCTAGCAGACATCTTGAGCTCCTACCCTAATGATTCTTTTACCAGCTCCAAGATATATTTGTAGGTGGAGAGGAGAGGAGGCAATGTGGCAAAGTCTGGACCTCTGGTGAGGTAGGCTCCATTCCTAGCTCTGCTACCGGTGGGTAAACCATTTAAAATTGGGAGTAAAAATCCCAACATGTGAGAAATTTAGATAGCAAACTCCAAGAGGGGGGCGGTCTCTCTCCTGCTCTGCTGGAGTGTGTCTCCTAGGGCTGGATGAGACCTCAGGAGGTCGAGTCCAACCCCAACTCAATCAGGATAAACCCCAACTCAGTGAAATGAAAACTACCGCAGCTGGAAAGAACGGGGTGGAGGGTCCCACAAGCAATATTTTGGTGTCCTCAGAACGTGCCACCGATTCTTGTGGGTGGCCGCTCTGAGAATGTTTCCTAAAATGCTTAATTAACTGTAGAGGAGGGGGGGAAAAACAAACACACATGCACGGCTCTGTGTCCAAATCATTGTGCATTATTTATGGAGGGGTGGAGGGGGTTACAGACTCAGCCATAAAAGTAATGAACCATAGCCACTATTCTTAGTAGACCTAAATAGAAGAGGTGCACAAATACGGTGCTTGGCACATTCTTGTCTTATGGATTGGTTTTTAGCGTTGGGGGTTTCTTTCCTCTTACAACTTGCTAGCTAGCGAGGTGCTGCTCTGAAAAGTGATATTGGTATGTTTGTGCTCTTGCTGGAACCCACTGCTCCACCACCTCAAAGCCTGTGCCCCATCACTCAGAAAGGGGGGGCTCACCTTGTTCATCCAGACTTGTCCTCCAACTCTCTCTGGAGGCAGCACAGGGTGCCCACCAATGCATCCAGGAGCAACAGGGAGAGCATAAGACAAGACCAGATATGCTGGGTCAGACCAAAGGCCCATCTAGCCCAGTGTCCTGTCTGCCGACAGTGACCAATGCCTGGTGCCCCAGAGGGAGGGAACAGAACAGGGGATCATCAAGTGATTAACTAGGGTTGGTCCTGCTTTGGGCAGGGGGCTGGACTCGATGACTCCTGAGGTCTCTTCCAGCCCCGGGATTCTAGGATTCTATGATAAGTGACCCTGTCGACCGTTCCCAGCTTCTGACACAGAGGCTGGGGTACCACTCCTACCCTCCTGACTAATAACCAGGGCTCGACAATCTATGTAATCTACTCGCCCATGGCGAGTAGATTACAACCCGGAAGAGCTGGGTTCGGGCGATCTGCGCATGCGCAGGTCACCAGACAGCGCGGCTGGTGAGCGTGGCTGGCGAGCGCGGCTCGGCGAGCCCTGCTAATAACCATTGATGGACCTAACCTCCAGGAATTTATCCAGATCTTTTTTGAACCCTGTTAGTCTTGGACTCCCCCTTCACTCTGCTTTGCCTCCCCTACCACCCTGGAATCTACTGTGGCTGCAAGAAAAGTCACCGGTGGTCGCCGGTGAGAAACACTGCCAGATGCTACCGTAATACTGCTGCATGTCAGCATTCCTAATCCCTTCGACGCCCTTCCATCCCTCTTTCAATTGGGACTGTAACAAACCGAACTAGGGGAGGGACAATTGCAGACACTTGAGGGGGAGCCTAGTGCGTATGGATACTGCATACTTACATTGTTAACAAAGTCATGGTCGGTAAATAGCCAGGCCGTAATTCCAGGATCGTTGATGAGTCAAAAATGAGTTGGCAGAGCAGTGAATGAGTTCATAGAATCCTAGGGCCGGCAGAGCCCTCAGGAGTCATCGAGTCTAGCCCCTTGTCCAAAGCAGGACCAATCCCCAACTCAATCATCCCAGCCAGGGCTTGGTCAAGCCAAGACTTGAAAACCTCTACAGATGGAGATTCCACCCCCTCCCTAGGGAACCCATCCCAGTGCTTCCCCACCCTCCCAGGGAAATAGTTTTCCCTAATCTCCAACTTAAACCTCCCCCACTGCAACTTGAGACCATTGCTCCTCGTTCTGCTATCTGCCCCTCCCCCCCCCCCCCGAGAGCAGCCTCTCTCCAGCCTCTTTGGGATCTCCCTTCAGGAAGCTGAAGGCTGCTCTCAGATCCCCCCTCACTCTTCTCTTCTGCAGACTAAAGAAGCCCAAATCCCTCAACCTCGCCTCATAATTAGAACATAAGAATGGCCATACTAGGTCAGGACCAAAGGTCCATCCAGCCCAGTAGCCTGTCTGCCGACAGTGGCCAGCGTCAGCTGCCCCAGAGGGGTGGACCGAAGACAAGGATCAAGCAATTTGTCTCCTGCCATCACTCTCCAGCCTCTGACAAACAGAGTCCAGGGGCACCATTCCTTACCCCCTGGCTAATAGCCTTTTATGGACCTAACCTCCATGAATTTATCAAGCTCTTTTTTAAACTCTGTTATAGTCCTAGCCTTCACAGCCTCCTCTGGCAAGGAGTTCCACAGGTTGACTGTGCACTGTGTGAAGAAGAACTTTCTTTTATTAGTTTTAAATGTGCTACCCATTACTTTCATTTGGTGTCCTCTAGTTCTTATATTATGGGAACAAGTAAATAACTTTTCTTTATTCACTTTTTCCACACCACTCATGATTTTATATACCTCTATCATATCCCCCCTCAGTCTCCTCTTTTCTAAACTGAAAAGTCCCAGTCTCTTTAGCCTCTCCTCATATGGGACCTGTTCCAAAGCCCTAATCATTTTAGTTGTTCTTTTCTGAACCTTTTCTAATGCCAAAATATCTTTTTGGAGGTGAGGAGACCACATCTGTACACAGTATTCAAGATGTGGGTATCGTATAGTTTTATATAGGGGCAGTAAGATATTCTTCATCTTACTTTCTATCCCTTTTTAAATCATTCCTAGCATCCTATTTGCTTTTTTGACTGCCACTGCACATTGCGTGGACGTTTTCAGAGAACTACCCATGATGACTCCAAGATCTCTTTCCTGATTAGTTGGAGCTAAATTAGCCCCCATCATACTGTACATATAGTTGGGGTTATTTTTTCCAATGTGCATCACTTTACACTTATCTCCATTAAATTTCATTTCCCATTTTGTTGCCAGTGGGACGTCATGTGTTCCAGCCCCCTAATCATTTTGGTTGCCCTCCGTTGGACTGTCTCCAATGTGTCCACATCCTTTCTGTCATGGGGGGCCCAGAATTGGATGCAGTACTCCAGATGTGGCCCCACCAGTGCCGAAGAGAAGGGAATAATCACTTCCCTCTGTCTGCTGGCAATGTTCCTCCTAATGTAAGAAAGGACACTGGAGAAGGAAACTATACACAATGAGGCACCAGGCTTCCCCGTCTGGGAACGGAACCCCAGCTTCAGCAGTGAAAACACCAAATCCTGACTGCTGGACCATCAGAGAGATGGTTGGTCATTCATCCCACAGAATGTCCAAAGGAAAAGCAGGAAGTCAGGCCGGTTTGCAAGAGCTTTGCAGAACTGGCCTTAGATACATTGCTAACAGCATCGTAAGGTCGTATGCTGAGAAGCCAAGTGTCCAAACAGTGCATTCTCACATCCTGTTCAGACACCCCCCTTTTTTTTTTCTCTGCAAAAAACATGTGGTTCTCCTCAAGGAACAAGCCTAAAAAATAAAACTAACTCTCACAAATTTGCTGGCATCAATTCAATATTTGAATAGAGAATAGTGGAGGAATCTGGGGCTACATCTACACGGCGAGTTTTGCCGCAAGAGCCTATGCAAATGAAGTGCGGATTAACATTTTCTCATGCTTCATTTGCATACTCTCTTCTGGTCTATTTTTGCGCTAGGGCAGTGTTTCTCAAACTGTGGGTCCTCACCCCCCGCGGGGTCGCGAGCAACTTAGAGGGGGATCGCAAACAAATTAGAGGGGGGTCGCGAGCAACTGAGAGGCTGGTTGCATCAATGGGGAGGGGGGTCACGAGCAACTGAAAGTGGGGTCACAAGTTTGAGAACCCCTGCGCTAGGGGGTTTTGTGCAAAAAAAACCCAGTGTGGACATTTCCTTTTTGCGCAAAAACCCCTTTTTGCGCAAGATCCTTATGACTCAAAAAAGGAGGTATATCGATCTTGCAGGAAAAGGGGTCGTTGCGCAAAAAGGAAATGCCCACACTGCATTTTTTGCGCAAAACCCCCTAGCACAAAAACGGATTGGAAGAGAGTATGCAAATGAAGCGTGAGAAAATGCTAATCCGCACTTCATTTGCATAGGCTCTTGTGGCAAAACTCACAGTGTAGACGTAGCCTGGGAAATGAGTTGCCGAAGCCCGGGTTTGGTTATGGAGAGGTAGGATAAAGAAAATCTCTTTCCAGCATTGAGCCCAGAATCAATACCAAACATACGCAGGGGAGCGTGACTTGCAGATGACAAACCTTGTGAAGCATCAACTTGGCAAATGCTTTCTGAGGCTGAAATATTGTTCTCCTACATCATTAGTTTAAGACAAAAAGGATTAACAAACAAATTCCTAAAAAAAAAAATCGGATCACCAGCAATTTGCACATGGAAAACAGGGCTGAATGGGTTAGGAAAATGGCTTGCGTTCAGTTCTATCCAGGAAGGTCGACATATCCATCTCAAATACAAGCTATCCTGGTGCATCCAGACCTGAAGGGCAAGTATCCTGCCTCTAAGAGCCGACTCTCCGTGGGAAAACAAGGATATACTGTAATACATTTGCTTTTCCAACTGACCATCGCTCTCCATTCCAGGGAGGTTTTTTACAGGTGTGACAGACCCAGGGCAGCTGGCTACCACAGCCTGGTGGAGGGCAAATATGCAGGAAACTGGGTAAATCAGTTTTTCTTAAACTGTGTTCTGAGGCACACCGGTGTGCCACGAGGCAGTCGGAGGTGTGCTGTGGAGAACAGCAGAGTTCAAAATGGTTGCTCTTAAAGGGGCAGGCAACCTTTTTTTGCTCCATAGCTTCCCCCACCCCGACCCTTTTTTTTTTTTTTTGGCTCAACAAAAAAATCCTTGGTGTTCCTCATAAAAAAAAATTGTTTGGTGTCCCTTGGTCTTAAAAAGTTTAAGAAACACTGGGGTAAATAGTTCTCTGTTCCCTGAGCGAACTGGCCAGGCACCGCTGCTACATAATCAAGGCAGGCAGGCGGGGTGGCCCGTGAGTATAGGCCAACTCAGCAGTCACCTAGGGCACCGCCTTCAACAGCCGATGATTGCGTCACGCCATTGACGGCCATGCAGGCGGGGGCGCCGATCACGCGTTCCGCCTGGGGTGCCAGCTACTGCAGCCGGCCTTGGGCCGCTCCTGCAGGCAGGCACCTGGGGCCACTTAAGAGCTTGCCTGAAGCAAGAGGCTAATCGTGGCACCTGTAGCCAATGAAGGCCTGCCGGGGCCACTTTCAAAGGCTTCCCCTCAGAAAGGGCAGGTGGAGTCCAAGGACTGAGAGGGAGGAGGTGCACTGAGAGAGCTAAGACAGCGAGTGTGGTGGAGTGCTGTGGAAAAGCAAGAAGGACTTGCTCAGGGAGAAGATACTGCGAGGGACCATTTGGAGAAGTGACCCAGGGAAAGGCTGCCAGACTGGGAGTGGAGGAAACACTGCCAGTTGCCACTGCCTTAGGGTCCCTGGGCCAGAACTTGGAGTAGTGGATGGGACCAGGTTCCTCCTAACCCTCCCCATGCCACCACTGACTCTGCCCCTGAGAGGCAGGGACTAGGAAAATGGAGGGGTTTCACCCCAAACAACGGACTTGCCTGTGAGGAGATGGCTCAGCAGGCTGTGACTTTTGCCTCTAGTAAAGGGCCAGAGGCCATGTGGAGGGTCACAGCGAGCCTTTGAGGCAAACGCTAACAGCCAGGAAACACAGGACCCGTGTGGCATGGCCGAAGCTTTGCCACACTGCCTAATTTCTCCAAGCGAGAAGGGATGAGAAGACTACTTTAATGAGATGGGAGGGATCGGGGGGAACTGAAAACCTCCCCGTGCGAAAGCCGGCACAAAGTCTTGCTGGGCTTGCTGAGTATAGCAGGCCCTCTGCACAAGGATTTCACTCATAGGCGTCCAATCCTTTCCTTGGGCTGGGTGGCAAGATTCTCACCGCCAGTCTTTGATAGCCGCTTTGCTTTAGAGGTTTGCAGACTGGCCGCCTACAGCAAAGAGAGAGGTTGCCAGGCTCCACCCTTTCACTTCAGCAACGCCACACTTTCCTTTGGACATATTTCCCCTCAGAAACGCAGTGTTTATGCAGCAGCGCCCCTGACTAACCGCTGCAAAACGGCTCTGCTGGGCTGAGGAATGTTTCTCTGCGAAATATCTTAAATAAATACAACTGAAGTGTGTTTATGGTGGGCCGGCTCACTCCTGACGTTGAAACGGAGCCATTCCGCTGACTCGCTTCTCTCCGCAGCAATTTGTCACTGGTTTGTGTTAGGAAAACCGCCAGATGATGGAGCGATGGAAACTTTCAGGCCATTAACTGTTGCCCCTTTGGTTAATGGCTCCTGATATTGCAAATGCCATGCATTAATGAGCATGTTTATTTTCCGAAGCCCAGACATGGGAGCTCTTGGTAAGGGCAAAAAGAACATAGCACTGCTGTGTCTTGAAGACATTTTCCCTGCAACCAGCTAGCTGGCTGCATTAGATCCAAAATACAGTGGGCTGCAGAATCAACCTTTAAGCCATGCTAAGAATTAGAAGTAGAACTGGCCATGCTGTTAAGGTTGCCTAACACATTCCATTATAAGTGCCTAGTTTTGGCTGCTTATAATTTTGCTATGTCAACTCACTCCTACCTCGCCCCCAGCATGTTCCTCCCCTGCCTCACCGAGTGGCGCAAAGCATACACAGTGAATGGGAGAATTTAACTCTGTCTCCTTTGTGCTTTTACAAAACAACCCACTGGAAGCCAGCAGCAGAAGCTGTTCCTATACCAAGTTTGAATTGACCTCCCTTGGGCATGCACGTAGCGGGTTTGTTTATGTAGGGTTGCTCACACGCACTGAAACGCACTGTGGTTATCAGAGCTAAGCAAAAGCGACAAGCATTGTTTCACCAAAACTGGCACCCTTGTATTGCGGGGCCATTTGTGTCCCTGTAATTAAACTCTTCCGAAAATGCCGGGGATACATTCTTTCAAATGAGCACAAATGAGGGGGGAGGGGCAGAAATCTCTTTTGTTCGAAAACACGTGCTAGAAAGAGGCTTCAAAAAGAACAAATAGTCTAGCAGCACCTTAAAGACTAACAAAACATATAGATGGTAACATGAGCTTTCATGGGCACAACCCACTTCTTCAGATGAAACATAGAAAGAAGTTGTCATACAGAAGAGAAGATATGATCATAGAATCATAAAACTGGAAGGGACCTTGAGAGGTCATCTAGTCCAGTCCCCTGCCCTCACGGCAGGACCAAGCACCATCTAGATCATCCCTGATAGATGTTTATCCAACCTGCTCTTAAATATCTCCACTGATGGAGATTCCACAACCTCCCCGGGCAATTTATTCCAGTGTTTAACCACCCTGACAGTTAGGAAGTTTTCTTAACGTTCAACCTAAACCTCCCTTGCTGCAGTTTAAGCCCATTGCTGCTTGTCCTATCTTCAGCGGTCAAAGAGAACAATATTTCTCCCTCCTCCTTGTAGGTACTTGAAAGCTGCTATTATGTCCCCTCTCAGTCTTCTCTTACCTAACTAAACAAACTCAATTCTTTCAGTCTTCTCTCACAGCTCATGTTCTCCAGACCTTTCATCATTTTTGCTGCTCTTCTCTGGACCTTCTCCAATTTCTCCACATCTTTCCTGAGATGTGGTGCCCAGAACTGGACACAATACTCCAATTGAGGCCTAATCAGTGCAGAGTAGAGCGGAAGAACGATGTCTTGCGTCTCACTCACAACACACCTGTTAATGCAGCCCAGAATCACATTGGCTTTTTCTGCAACAGCATCACATTTAGCTCTTATTTAGCTTGTGGTCCACTCTGACCCCCAGATCCTTTTCTGTAGTACTCCTCCCTAGACAGTCGCTTCCCCTTCTGTTTGTGTTAAATGGATTGTTCCTTCCTAAGCGGAGCACTTTGCATTTGTCCTTCTTAAACGTCATCCTGTTTACCTCAGACCATTTCTCCAGCATGTCCAGATCATTTCGATCATGGACACCTTTTTGGGATTTTAAAGTTTTTTATGGTCATTCAGGGGCTCTCAGCCACTCATGCTGGTGTGTTACTGGAGGGTTGCTCATGGCCTATGGGCTTAACACATGAGTGTGTGACAACACGGTTCCTAGAATATGACCAGCACCAAAGTTACTGTGAGTCTGCAGAATGGTAAGTTACTGGCAGCAGTTTTCCCCTTGGAAGAAAGTGCATTCATGTGTTTCTTTTGAAAAACCAAACAACTGCACACAGCCTGAGGAATGAGATGGACTTGGCTAACAGGCGCAAGGATAAAAGCACAGCGCACTGGACCTGGATGCGTTCCCTTAGCAGCACAGAGCAGATTAGATTTTCCATCCGGTGGAGCCCAGGATCTTTACTGCTGCAAAAAATGAGGTTTGAGATGTCTGCTGGCTGAATCTGCAAACCTGCCGTGCCTCCTTCCAGAGCCCTGGCCTGCTGACAACTAGTTAGCTGCACTCGGCAGTTCCAGGTTGCCAAATGCTGCCCAAATAGTGCCAATCCCATTTATCTCCCAGGAGCAAAATCCTCATCCCACGGCCTCTGTGGAGTTCATCGGCCCCACTTGACCAGATGACTGCAACTTGTGTGTGTGAGTGTGCGTGCGCATGTGTGTGCATGCAAGAGTGTTTGTGCATGTGTGTGCACATGCTTGTGTGTGTGCATGTGTGCTTGTGTGTGCGTGCATGCATGCAAGTGTGTGCTTCTGTGTGTATGCACGCCTGTGTGCACATGTGTGTGCATGCGTGAGTGTGTGTGCTTGTGTGTGTGCATGCGTGTGTGTGTGCGCACACACACGTGTGCACATGCTTGTGTGTGAGTGTGTGCTTGTGAGTGTGCACGCCTGTGTGCGCGTGCATTTGTGTGTGCGAGTGTGTGCGTGTGTGTGCTTGTGTGTGCGTGTGCGCACATGCACACGTGTGCACATGCTTGTGAGTGTGTAAGCATAAGTATGTGCATGTGTGCTTGTGTGTGCATGCACACCTGTGTGTGCACGCATGTTTGTGTTTGTGCATGTGTGCGCACATGTGCACATGCTTGAATATGTGCACTAGTGTGTGTGTACTTGTGCTCATGTGTGTGTCTTTTTCTGCATATACACTGGCTGCTGCTAGAAGTAGATCGGTGAAAGGGAGGAGAGGAGGACAGAGAAGAGAGTCTGAGAAGAATAATGTTACACATCAACCTCTGTTCCGCTGAGACTTTCCGATTAGTCAAACCAGAAACAAAGGAGTTTTGGAAACCACTGGTTGTCAAAGCAAACGTTTCCCCCAGTAGCTCCCCACCTCGCTCCCTGGAAACACCCTTCCTGAGCATTTCTTTGTGGACTTTCCCACTGGGAGACAATGAGTAAAATCTGCGAGCGCCGAGAGGAACTCTCATGGTTTTTGTTGAGGGGCTGGGAGCGTAGAGATGCACTAAGACACAAGGCCACCTTGCTTTGCAATGCCCTTGCAGGAAGTAGGCTACCCTGTGTCAAATGAATCAGCAGTCCTCCTCTCTCTCTCTCTCTCTCTCACCCACACACCGTTTAAACAGCAATGGCACCTAATAAAATAATAATCCCTTGCACTTCCATTGTGCTTTTCATCACTGATGTACAAGCTCATTAAAGTCTGGTCAGCAGTAGCGGTCTCACTGTACAGATGGGGAAACTGAGGTATGGGGTTTTTTTAATTCTCTGCTATTTTGGGGTTCCTCAGTCATTTGGGTGCTGACATCACGCAGCCAATGAGTTGGGAGCTGGGTCTAGAACCCAGTTCACCTGCCTTCCAGCTCTTCGCCTCAGTCGAAAAGGCAAAATATCCCAGGAAAGGGATGTGACGGGTTGGACCAGGAGATTTGGACCAGGAGATCTGGAAGATATGGGTGGGACACGATCTCCGTGTCATTAGCAGATAAAGGGCCAGATCCTGTCCTATGTTCCAGTGAATTTGCCCTACCTGCTCAGCACCGAAAAAAGTAATGATGCCCTAGAGACATAACTGAGGATTCCTGGAGCATGGCAAATCCAATCACCACATGCATCTCATCTCTCATGTAATTCTCTCTCGCTACGCCAGACCTTCTCGTCTAGAATGAGTTTCCCAACCCACGAGGTTTCACGCTGGTGTTCAGTGAGAGAACCAAAAGGAAGCCACCAGAAATGGCACCCTAAAGTCCGAAGGAGTCCAAGCTTAGGGGTGATCTTGGCTTGAGTCCACCTTTTTGGGGTGAGCGCACATGAAGATGATGAAAATAGCTACTCCCCTGGTTGTAACCCTTGGTGGCATGCATCGTGACAGCTCTGAATAAGCACTGCCCACAGTAACCCAAGAACTACTCATCAATATATTCTATCTGGCTTTTACATTTTGAAAAAGAATCTGTTTACATCATGAGCAGCATTTTCTGGAGTAACTGGTACCTGGGTGAGACAGGACGATTGAGATTGTCTTACCTGACGTAACACAATCTATAGACATTCACCCAGAAACTATAACTTCAAGTTTCATTTCTTTCATTGATCGGATAACAAGCCTTGTGGATAAGGGAGAAGCAGTGGACGTGGTATACCTAGACTTTAGTAAGGATTTTGACACGGTCTCACATGAGCTTCTTATCAATAATCTACAGAAATACAATTTAGATGGGGCTTCTATAATGCGGGTGCATAACTGGCTGGATAAGCATTCTCAGAGAGTAGTTATTAATGGTTCACAGTCATGCTGGAAGGGCATAAAAAGTATGGTTCCATAGGGGAATGTTTTGGGACCAGTTCTGTTCAATATCTTCATCAACGATTTAATTATTGGCATAGAGAGGATGCTTATGAAGTTTGCAGATGATACCAAGCTGGGAGGGGTTGCAAGTCCTTTGCAGGATAGGGTCATAATTCAAAATGATCTGGACAAACTGGAGAAATGGTCTGAGGTAAACAGGATGAAGTTTAATAAGGACAAATGCAGAGTGCTCCACTTAGAAAGGAACAATCCATTTCACGCATACAGAATGGGAAGCGACTGTCTAGGAAGGAGTCCTGCAGAAAGGGAATCTAGGGGTCATAGTGGACCACAAGCTAAATATAACAGTATGACACTGTTGCAAAAAAAGCAAACATCATTCTGGGATGCATTAACAGGAGTGTTGCGAGCAAGACACGAGAAGTCATTCTTCCGCTCCACTCTGCGCTGATTAGGCCTCAGTTGGAGTATTGTGTCCCGTTCTGGGCACCACATCTGAGGAAAGATGTGGAGAAATTGGAGAGGGTCCAGAGAAGAGCAACAAGAATGATTAAAAGTCTACAGAACATGAGCTATGAGGGAAGACTGAAAGAATTTGGCTTGTTTAGTTTGGAAAGGAGAAGACTGAGAGAGAACATGAGAGCAGTTTTCAAGTATCTAAAAGGATGTTAAAAGGAGGAGGGAGAAAAATTGTTCTCCTTGGCCTCTGATGATAGGACAAGAAGCAATGGACTTAAATTGCAACAAGGGAGGTTTAGGTTGGACATTAGGAAAAAATTCCTGCCTGTCAGGGCGGTGAAACACTGGAATAAATTGCCAAGGGAGATTGTGGAGTCTCCATTACTGGGGATATTTAAGAGCAGGTTGGACAGACACCTGTCAGGGATGATCTATATGGTGCTTGGTCCTGTCGTGAGGGCAGGGGACTGGACTTGGTGACCTCTTGAAGTCCCTTCCAGTTCTACTGCTCTATGATTCTATGAATCAGTGAATCACAAAGTACCAGGGGCTGGAAGTTGAAGCTAGACAAATTCAGGTGAGAAATACGTCCCAACTTTTTAACAGTGATGATAATTAACCGTAGGAGAAGTCTTGGTGGATTCTCCTGCTGGTGATTGTTAAATCAAGCCTGGACGTCTCTCTGAAAGTTCTGTCCTAGTTCAAACAAGAATTAAATCCAGGAAGTCTGAGACCTAAGTTATGTAGGAACTCAGACTATCTGATCACAAGTGGTCTCTTCCGACAGAAAATGTCCTGTTTGACATCACACAACATAGGAGTTGCTCTTTCCCTTGCTTTAATTTTTCTGAAGCTTTAGAAAAACAACCTTGTTGCTTGCTCACTGTCTTCATTTTTTAGTGTTTTCTTAAAACTGCATTCTAGCTGGGCCCAGAAGCAGTGTACACTGATATGCAAATACTTTAAGCATACACATGAGCCTCACATTTTAAGTCCCGATGGATTTGAGCCAGAAAGTGTAAATGCGAGTCAATGGCCGGATCTCCCTGGAATTTCAAAGTTTTTGTGTGGTCTACTACAGAGACACTGGGCAGGGTCCAGATTCTAAAATTTGGTGGAGTTCCGATCCAAGTCTTTCATCTGGGTCTACCTCAGCATTTGTGGTTCTTCAGTTGCCACTTTAAAAAATGGTTTAACAATTTCTGAGAGTTTTTACAAGCTAACTATATTTGCTGGAATATAAACCTTGATATTGTGTTTTTAAGATGCAGAAAGGTGGGGGGAGAGCGGCTTGTCATCTGACATGAAATTGTTCTACAACACACACAATGGTAGCATCTCTCTGGCAGATAACATTTTTCATGCCAGGCAATCTGAAAGGACCAAATCCCAGGAGATGCTGAGAATAGTTGGTCAAAGTAGTCTGTGGCACTAATTAGCAATATGAAATGAGTCAGCTCATTTCAGCAGATGGTTTCGTGATGGTGATTAATTGATTGGCGGCAGAGCTGCTATTCACACTTACAGTTCTGTTTTCTCCCAGTTTGTTTTTAAATAGACTAGGAAATTACATGCCAAAAACTATATTAAAGAACATAAAGGCTGCAAAGTCAAGTGCATACAAACATGAGAACAGCCAGACTGTGTCAGCCCCAGGGGTGGCCCGTGACTAGAGGCCGACTCGGCCGTCGCCTAGGGCGCCGCCTTCAACAGCGCCCGATGATGACGTCACGGGGCGCCCAATGATGACATCACCCCATTGACGGCTGTGCAGGCGGGGGCGCCGATTGCGCATTCCACCGGGGGCGCCAGCTGCCGCAGCCCACCTCAGGCCGCTTCTGGTCAGACCAAAGATCCACCTAGCCCAGTATCCTGTCTGCCAACAGCGGCCAAGACCAGGTGCCCCAGAGGAAGCGAATAGAACAGGGAACCATCCGATACTCCCTCCCCTGTCGCCCGTTCCCAGCCTCTGACACACAGAGGCTAGGGACACCATTCCTACCCATCCTGCTAATAGCCATTGATCGACCTAACCTCTATGAATCTATCTAGCTCTTTTTTGATCCCTGTTAAAGTCCTGGTCTTCACACCATCCTCTGGCAAAGTACTAACAAGTTCCAAAAGACCAATATTAAAATGCCTGTGCAGTTTGCATTCAGCCCCTACCTATTTAAATATTATAATATAGTCTTTATTTACAGGATCATGTGCTATTTCTTCTTGGTCTCTGGCTTCACTCAGTCTATGTCTAGACTGCAGGCTTCTTTCGGAAGAAGCATTTCTGGAAGAGATCTTCCGAAAAAACTTCTTCCGAAAGAGAGCGTCCACATTGCCAAAGCACATCAAAAAAGCGATCTGCTTTTTCAGCAGATAGCGTCCACACTGAATGGATGCTCTCGCGCATGTAAGCTGGGATTGCTATGGGAGGAATGGCTACCAGGGCCCCTGTGCTTTTTCCTCTTTCCTCTTCTTGCGAAAGAACTCCCTCTTCCCTGTCCACACACGCCTTTTTGCAAAAAGGCTTCTTCCTCGTAGAAAGAGGATTACCAACGCCAGAAAACCCCCTCTGTTCCTTCAATTTACTTTCGAAAGAACGTGATTGCAGCGTGGACGTTCCTCAGGTTTTGTCGGAAAAACAGCCGTTTTTCCGACAAAACTCCGTAGTGTAGACATACCCCGTCGGTGGGCAGGTTTGGAGGTGACTAAAGCAAGAGAGTTGCAAGGTGAGAAAGGGTGGTTTTTTTCTTGTGGGCACTGGACAGGGATCCAGGAGAGGAGAGTTTGGTTCCTGGCTCCGTCACGGACGTACCATGTGATGTTGGACAGGTCTGTGTCACATGCGCAAAGGGATTCAGGAAGCAACAATGGAGACCCCTTGCTAGCTGCGCTTCCTGTTTCAGTCTCGGTGTAGCTGGCCAGGGAGCTGACCGTGTGCTCTAGCTGGCAGAGTTCTGCTGGCCCTGTCCTCTGCTTTCTGAATCCTTAGACACGTCTGCTACCTCGTGTCTCAGTGCGGCTCTGGGGGGAAGGGCAAAGACTGGTTTTCTCCTCTTCCCCCACCAGCAAATCCACTTGACCCTCAACAGGTGTTGAGGAACAGGTGTCCACAGACGCCAGAGACCGAATCTTCCATTCCAGGGTTTCTCCAGCTATTTTCAGGCTATGGGTCACTGTGTAAGGCCTGGCCCCTCCTATGAGTTGCTCACTCATCTCATGAGCCTCGGTCTCTGCCGAACTTGGTGCATTCTGGGGACCTCTGAGGCCAGACCATCAGCAGAGCCCTACAGCCCAGGTCACATCAGGCCACTCCGGGATGGCTCCCACCCATGTATTTTCTTAGAGCAATGCATTAAGGGATGGATATGAAATAAGAACCACCCAGGAACCAGACTATTTAGGAGGGTCTAGAAAGAGGGGAATTTGGCAGTAGGCAGAGATCTATGACATGGATGTTTTCCCTTTGCCTAAATTCTCCTGGCCAGAAATAAAAATACAATGAAAGAGGCTCTTCTCAGGAGACCTTTCTCCCCACCAGGCCCAGGAAGTGCTGGAAATCTCACCATAGGCCTGGGTCCCCTTTGATCTTGGTGCCCATTCGGAAAGTCCAAATTCCTACGTGGTTATAACCATCCCGCACTTCTGAAGTTCTCCCATGGCCAGTCTGACTCAATCTTTCTAACGAGGCAGGATTTCACAGCCTCAAACTGGCAGGCCCCGCTCTCTGAACCCTGCTATGAGAAAAACAGGTGCAGCTTTCTTTCGGAATTGATTGCCCCAATTATTTCCCCGTATTATATGAAACCCGAGGAAAAGATGAAGTGCTTCTAATTCCTGGCTGGCTGCCACTTCCAGCGCCAGCTTGATCATTAGAAATTACAAATTGACGCTGGCTGTCTCCACCAGCCGTTTGTCCTGTACCGCGGGAAGATTTATGTGCCCGGGGAGCCGGTGCTGATGGAATAAACTGAACTGGGCATGGGACGGAATAAAGATTTACTCGGCATTTGCAAGACTTCGGCTTTGAGGCCTCATGGAAAAAGCATGAAAAGCGTTCCACCCAGAGGCAACTGTCTCCTGTGTCCCGATCCTAAAAAAATTCAGTGACTCAGTATTAAGGCTGCTACGTTACAACCCAACCCCTGCAGCCTACGAAAAAACAGCTGGGCAAGAGCGTTGAAGTGAGCCCATGTAAACGTGCCAAGGTTAAGGTTGCCAATGAACACTGGAGTCTCGAGATGGGCTTGAAACAAAACCACCCAAACCTGCAGGTGTTTGAAATGTGAATCCAGATCCAGACGTCACAAGTGGCCTCTCTCTTTAAAATGAGCCAAAGGAGAAAGCTGGATATGAGCTAGGGATGTTAAATCTCGGTTAATGGACTAGTCGAGTCACCTCATGAAATGTTATCAGTTAGTCGACTATTCCATAATCCCCGGGAGCGGGACCGGCAGCCACTGTAGCAGAGGCAGCAACGTGGGGTGCCAGGTGGGTGCTGGTCCGAGAGGGGAGCCAGTTTAAAAACCAGCTCCCCTGCGGACCAGCTGCCTGTTCCCTGTGCTGCTGCCTCTGAGAAAGAGGCAGCAGCGCGGGGTGGCAGCAGTCCTTGCCTAGGGGGCGATCTGAGTTCCCAGACCCAGAGTGAGCCAGAACTAAGCTGGGCTGCCTGCCCACCCAGCTCTTAGTACACTTGAAATGCAGAGCTGAAACGGGGGTAGGTCCTGAATCCAGCGTGAGCCAAGGCTAAGCCCGTGCTGCCTGCCCGCTCAGCTCCTAATACACTTTAAATCAGAGCCACAGCTGGAGTAGGTCCCAGACCTGTTGCAAGCCAAGACTGAGCCAGGCTGCTGGCCAGCCTGCTAAAAATGTACTGGCAGGGAGAGGGGGAGAGAGAAATGTATGTATTCTATAGCATTAACCTATAAGCTTTTGTTTATCGGTTAATCAGCTGCACTGTTACATCCCTAGTGTGAACAGGTTCACTCTTTAAAGCGTTTGAAATCCAGATCCCAGTGTTGTATTTCAGCTGACTTCAAATGGAGTGCAAAATGGACGTGGGTTCAAAAAGACGGTGGAGAAAGGATGCTGCACCGGCATCTCTTGTTGTCTTGGTTCTCTCCAGCCAACGCACCCATCATCTGGACCTGCCATTGCACTACGCTAGAAGAAACTTTCATCTGTGGCTATGTCTACATTACAAGTCTTCTCAGCAAAAAATATGTTAACAAGGGACTCATTTGCATGAACGATGATCTCATTTGCATATTTTCTGCCGATCCATTTTTGCGCTAGGGGTGTTTGCACAAAAACAAGCAGTGTGGACATTTTCTTTTTGTGCAAAACCCCCTTTTTCTGCAAGATCCTTATGCCCCCCAAAAGGAGGTATACCAATCTTGCGGAAAAAGGGGGTTTTGCGCAAAAAGAAAACATCCACACTGCTTGTTTTTGTGCAAAAACCCCCTAGCACAAAAAGAGATCAGCAGAAAATATGCAAATGAGATCACAACTCATGCTAATGAGTCCCTCATTAGCATATTTTTTGCCGAGAAAACCCATAGTGTAGACATAGCCTACTAGAACTGTATTTCTCAATCACAGTCCCTAGGGCGGCCACAAAAAGCAATCAGGGGACATTGAAAATATCATTGCAGTGCGAAAGCAAAGAAAATCCAATTTCCAGAATAATTCTGGATTGGCCAAAACTTTCCGAGTCTGTTAGCTCAAACATAGTGGAGGTCATATAAGTTCCATTATATAGGCTGATACTGGTTAACCGTTGATACATTTTTTGCTGTTAATTTTGTAGCAAATGTAAGAGGGTCACGAAAAGTTTCCACTTCCAAGAGGCTGACACTGTATTTGGCTATAGAGTGACCTGTGACCAGTCTGATGCCTCGTGGATTTTGCCAGTACTCTTTTGCATGCTCCAATCCAGTCTTGGCTGTGGTGGTTACTGAGTGATTATGCTAATCAGCACTCTGGGGTGGTATCTTGCTGCTCTGAGCAGTGATGTGCGATCGTTATATTCCCCAAAAGAGCCACCAGAGAGACTGGGGGAAGTGAGGAGTTAATGTTTTATGTCTCGTCCAAAGAATGACGCCTCCGGTGGGGCTGTGCTCCTGGCATTGTATTGCAGGCTCGGCTTAGGACCTCAGAGTCCAAGAGGGATTTGAACCCATAACTTATCAGTTCAACAACTGGCATTGCTGTCCGAGACATCATGATGCAAATTCCTATCTGGGCAAATAATCCATAACAGATCACTTCTTGGATGAACTGTGCTCTCTTTCTGTTCTCGGAGTTTCTCAGAAGTGTGTGTCATTCAGAATCATGTGCAAAGTGATTTCAGTGACTAGCTGTTGTTTTTCCCATAGTTTGTTCGTGGACGGTTTGCTGTAAGAATTCAGCGGTGGAAATTGGGCCTGTTTTGATTGGATGCCTGGCCCATGTGGTGAGTTGCGGGTTGGAGAGGCTCTGAAGAAGCAGGGGGAAATGCTCGTGGTGAGGAATTCAAAAAGTGCCCTTCATCAGTGTCTCTAAACTTCATTGGGAATCCCAGCAGTGTGGGACCTGGAGCAGTGACCTGAGAGCAAGATGTGTAGACCATCCGTGTGTCTGGTACAATCAAGAAAACAGCCCTGCCCTCCCTCGCCTTGCAGGGACGCTGGGAAGATACATGCACTGACAACTATGAAGTGCTTTGAGATCTGCTGGTGAAAAGAGCTATGTGGAGACCTATGTGTGACTATCCCTCCTCCTTTGAGGAGTCTAGTGTCCCAACCAGAGCTCCAGGTTCCTCGCACACAAACTTGGACTTGAATTTGGCAAGTGGACTCTGACCTTACAATGGACCCTGTTACGGGCTCCCCCCGCCCCATGCTGTGTGAAATTGATGTATGGGCACCTGTAATGGGGCCGACTCACTGGTAGGGCGCCTCCAGCGGGTTGCTTTGGAAATTCGCTAGTTATTTTGCTGGACGCCCCCTCGAGCGGGTGTTTCCCCATGTACCTTTTTACCATGGTGTCCTCTTCTGGGCACTGCCCTGCAGGGTCCTCCCCTCCCCAGAGACCCCCAGTTCTCCCAGGGAACACCCAAGGCCCCTGCACCCACCATGCCTCAGTGACCCACTGCCAGTTTTCATCTAGCCTCTGCTTCAAGGGGAAACTGCAGACTGTAATGGCCACTCATCACCAGCACAGTGGTGTGGACCTGCTGTCCCTGCTTCCCAGGGCTGCCTCTCTGCCACCTTAGTAGCCTCGGGCCTTGCTCCAAACCCTGCAGCCCGGGAGCTTGCTTAGCCAGAGCTTTCCCCAGCCCTGCCTTCTTTCCCCAGCACTGTTCTACCTCTCAGGAAGCCTCCTGCTTTGCTGGCTCTCAGGTCCCTACCGCCCTTCCTCCTTGAGCAGCCGTCAGTTCCTCTTTATATAGGGGGTGTCTAGACTGCATCCCTCTGTCAGCAGAGAGGTACAGATTAGGCAGGTCGACATTGCAAATGAAGTGGGGATTTAAATATCCTGTGCCTAATTTGCATAAAAATGGCCGCCATTTTTGACTCAGCACTTTGTCGGTGAAAAGCGGCAGTCTAGAGGGGGATCTGTTGAGAAAGAAAACCTTTTTCGACAGATCCTGTAAACCCCCTTGGGCATAAGGGATCTGTCGAAAAAGGCTTTCTTTCTCGACAGATCCCCCTCTAGACTGCTGCTTTTTGCCAACAAAGTGCTAAGTCGGCAAAAACGGTGGCCATTTTTATGCAAATTAGGCACGGGATATTTAAATCCCCACTTCATTTGCAATGTCGACCTGCCTAATCTGCATCCCCCTGCCGACAGAGGGATGCAGTCTAGACATACCCATAGCCCCCAGCTGGGCCCTCATTAGTAGAGTTGCCCCAGTTGGGACTTCATTCTCAGCCCTTACTCCGGGCTGGGGTTTTGCCCTTAAAGGGCCAGTGCAGGGCAGCCGCCATGTCACAGCGCCAATATGTATAACTTGAAGATGCTTTGGACGAAATACCTCATGTAACCTATTCAGTGTAATGCCTCAGTCTGCTGGATCTGGATAGCTTATTGTGGTGTATATGTCACCCTGACATGTAAAGTTAGAGATATGGCGGAGGGAATGGTTTCTGGTTTTACATGTGCAAATGGAAGCCATCAAGGGTGTTTACCTCAGGCTACGTCTGCACTGTCAGGTTTTGGCAGAAAAGGAAATACAAATAAAGTGCTCATTTGAAAATCTCATGCTCTCCTTTGCATATTCTCTTCCAATCCTTTTTGCGGAAGAGATTTTTTGCGCCAAAAACCGCTGTGTGGATAGGGCCCTTTTTTGGAAAAAAGTCCCTTTTGCGCAAGATCCTGTAAACCTCATTTTCTGAGGAATAAGGGATCTTGCGCAAAAGGGTTTTTTTAAAAAAAAATGGCCCCGTCTACACTGCGGTTTTTTGCGCAAAATACTCTTCAGCAGAAAGGATCGGAAGGGAGTATGCAAAGGAAAGCATGAGATTTGCAAATGAGTGCTTCATTTGCATTTCCTCTTCCACCAAAACCTGACAGTGTAGACGTAGCCTCAGTGCATGATCACCTGTAAACAGCCCTTTTTGTCCTTGAAGTCTTACCAGTGGTTGGTCTTCGGAAGTCACGTGACCTCCCTCACTGGTAGGGGGCAGATCAGGTAATTTTCCATGGAAGAGGAGAATGTAAAACAGAGAATTCCCTCCTGAAAAGGAGGCTATTTGAGATGCAAAGTTTTTTCAGTTCTTGGTCTTTGGCTGGCACGGCGCCCCCAAGAAGATAACTAAAGACCCCAGGAAAAAGGGGACTTCCCTGGTTTGGAGGCTTAGCTGGGTTTAGGGGGAGTTTGTAATAAGGTTGAGTGTGTGTTCAAATTAGCGATGCGTTTTTTGTTACATTAAATTTGTAATTCACTTTGCTCTGCCCGTTTTCACTTGCAACCACTCACATCCTACTGCTTGTGCTTAATAAAATCACTTGTATTTACTATCAAGCGCAGTGTAAATAATTGTTACCTGGGGGAACAACCTGTGTGTACATTCTCCCTTTCGTTGTTAAAGGGGGCTTACCTAAATAATTCATTTGGGGTTCTGATCTCATGTGGGAGTGGGTTTCCCAGGAAGCTGGGCCCAAAACTGCATTTTCCTCAGAGCTGAAAAGTTTCAGTGTCTGTGTTCCTCCTCAGAGAGGCGGAGATCTCAGCTCTGGGCCTTGGCTGGGGAGGCCAGGCAGCTGGCCCAGCAGGACAGGGTGGTGAGAGGCCCCAGAGAGCATGGAGGAGAAGGTCAGGGGCTTTGTCAGCACTCCTGAAAGCACCCCCAAAGGGTCTTTTGTGACCGCCCCCCTGTCACAGACCCAACCCAACTCTCAGATTCACTCCTCGCCCTGGAGCGTTCTGAAACCAGCTGAGAATTCGTATGGAGGGCCAGACCCTCAGGTCTGTGAGGAGCGGCTGAGGGATTGGGGCTTGTTTAGCTGCAGAAGAGAAGAGTGAGGGGGGATTTGAGAGCAGCCTTCAACAAACTGAAGGGGGATTCCAAAGAGGATGGAGAGCAGGGCTGGCCTTACCACGAGGCGAACTGAGGAGGCTGCCTCAGGCGCCAGACTGTGGGGGGGGTGCCACTAGCACCCAGAGAATTGAGACCTTTCAAAGTTTTGGCCCAAGCGAGGGGGCATCAGGGCATCATTTGACCTCCTTGCCTCAGGTGCCAAAATGTTGTGGGCCGGCCATGATGGAGAGAGGCTGTTCTCAGTGGGGGCAGTGAAAGAACGAGGAGCAATGGTCTCAAGTTGCAGTGGGGAAGGTCTAGGTTGGATATTAGGACAAACTATTTCCTTAGGAGGGTGGGGAAGCACTGGGATGGGTTCCCTAGGGAGGGGGTGGAATCTCCATCCCTAGAGGTGTTTAAGTCTTGGCTTGACAAAGCCCTGGCTAGGATGATTGAGTTGGGGTTGGTCCTGCTTTGGGCAGGGGGCTGGACTCAATGACTCCTGAGCTCTCTTCCAGCCCTGGGATTCTATGATTCTACGAGGTGCAAAAAATCGGCGGATCTTCAGTGGAGTAGCAAGCCATCCGCTGGTGAGCTGGGTCAGCGCATTTAGGGAAAAGCTTTTCTTTGGACTCTCGAAGCTCGCTCGAAAGCAGCCCATAGACTGGCTTGTTGGTCACTTCACTGCATGCGGCCTCCCCGCAGAGCCTGCCTCTGCTGCGGAAAGGAGTTCGGGTAACTCCTAAAACTGGCCTTATACAGGAGGCCGAACGCCACGCTCTGGCTCTTTAAACCCTGAGTAACTGCACATCCGGAGCACGACCCCAACCCCCATTCATTTCAGCCTGAGTTTGAGTAACGGCCCCAGCCTTTGGCCCATTGGTTTGGACAGAGTCCTGTGCAGGGAGTAAGTGAGAATCCCTCCACCAGCAGAACGCCCAGGGTCGCCTCAGAACAATGATTTTGAGAGGGGTTTGGACAGAGGACTGACCTTAGGGGTTGGCCCATCGTTAGGTGATTCTAGTCCAGTGAACGACATACCTCCAGACACCCAGGGTACATCTAGACTACAGGCTTTTGTTGACAGAAGTTTTGTCAACAGATACTGTCGACAAAGCTTCTGTCGACAAAGAGCATCTAGAACACATCCAGTTCTGTCAACAAAGCAAGCCGCTTTGTCGACATGACAGCGTAGACGCAAAGGACAGTGTAGATGCAATAACGCCTTCTGTCGACAGAACTCTGTCAGCAAAAGGCGTTATTCCTTGTAGAATGAGGTTTACCGCCGTCGACAAAATTGCCGAGTTCTGTTGACGGTATGTCGACAGAACTCAGCAGCAGTGTAGACGCAGGTATAGTTTTGTCGACAAAAGTCCACTTCTGTCGACAAAACTCTGTAGTCTAGACACGTCCCCAGTCTGATTAGACACGCAGCCTGTGTAGAAAAGGGAGAATTCATCACTCAATGTGGTCCTTCCCCATCCACAGAATGTGGCACTGTGTAGGGCACCTGAAAATTTGGGGCACCTCTGGGTCTTAATGTCCACCCACCTGCCTCTTCCCGTCCCTGTTCTGTGGCTCGGCTTCCTCCAGAGAGGATCTTGATTAACTTTGCAGCCTGCCAGAGTGACTAGCAAAATGCTGTACCCGTGAACGAGCCATTCCAGTGGTAGAGAAGCCATTTCACAGGCATTGGCCAACCCCGGGGACAGACTGTCCGATTCTGAATTGACTTGGTGAGCCGGCAGGACCTTAGCTTCAAATTGGCTTTAGAATAGTTCAAGAGTATGCTGCTGAAGATTGTCAAATCACAACTCTAAAACATTCCCCCCCCCCCCGGCTGCCATCGGGCACAGTTTAATAGTACTGCGTCGGGCCCCAGATATCCTACGGACGGCCCTGTTCCCACTGCATTAGGCAGCCGTGTCTCTGCCTGCTTCGTTGGAGTAGTTCCCCTTTATGCCACTAGAGAGGATCCCCCCAGTGCCTGAGTCTCCTCTCCGATGCTCGGGTTTTCCTCTGATGTCACTCAATTGGCCCAGCTCCTCAGCTGGTAAAAGTGGGCACAGATAGCACCACTCAGCTACACAGAGCTACCATCACCGCGTCTGCCTGGAAGCCTTCAAACCTACTTTTAATGTTCCCCTTAGGGCGAGCAAGAAGCAAATCGGGCTGTGGGACGGCACCGCAGCTCGCAGACAGAACAAGCAGCTTCTCCTCTGTGCAAGCCCCAGACATGGTCACGGAGGCTACCTCGACACTATGAGTTTTCCCGGCAAAAATATGCTAATGAGGGACTCATTTGCATGAGTCACGATCTCATTTGCCTATTTTCAGCAGATCCATTTTTGCGCTAGGGGAGTTTGCGCAAAAACAAGCAGTGTGACGTTTTCTTTTTGCGCAAAACCCCCTTTTCCCGCCAGATAGGTATACCTCCTTTTTTAGGGCATAAGGATCTTGCAGAAAAATGTCCACGCTACTTGTTCTTGTGCAAAAACGGATTAGCAGAAAATATGCAAATGAGTCCCTCATTAGCATATTTTTTGCCAAGAAAACTCGTAGTGTAGACATCGCCAGAGAGGTCACCTTTCATAGAACACTAGAACTGTAAATGACCTCAAGAAGTCTTTGAGTCCAGCCCCCTGCCCTCACGGCAGGACCAAGCACCATCTAGATCCTTGTTTCTTAAACTGTGTTCCGCGGAGAACTCACAGGTGCGCCACAACCATTTGAGGAAAAATAACGGCCACGAGAGCCGCTGAGACGCAGCGGGTGGTGCAAAGGGTAGAAGAGGCAAGCGAGTGATGACGTGGCAGGAAATGAGGTGGGGCTACCCACGTTCCTCCTCATGTGTTTCTGCGCCCGGCTTGCAATCGCCTGGGAAAGCTTCGCGCCTCAGTTGCGCCCCTTGCCAGAGGAGAGAAGCGTTGCAGGGCCAGCTCTGATTGGTCTGGGGATCCTGCCTGCCAGGGGAGAGAACCGCCCCACAGCCGCCACCCCAACCGAGTCTTTGCACCACCGCCTTTAGCCCTCACTTGTTACCCAGGACAGCTGGCGGGGAGTGGCAGATACAATCTTTCTTCTTTGTTGGACAACTTTTTTTTTATTTAATGGATAGCAATTGACAGGTTATGTTTGGGATCGATTAAAAAAGATGTTCCACTTTTCAAAAGATAATTAAAAAGATACTTAAATTATCATTGGGCAGTGAGTGAATATTGTCGTTGTCAATAAACGTATCATCTGGAGTCCAAGGGGCAAGGTGTGTGTGTAGGTTTTTTTGCTCAACCAAAAACTCTTGGTATTCCCCATAAAAAAAAATATTGTTTGGCGTTCCTTGGTCTTAAAAAGTTTAAAAAACACTGATCTAGATCATCCCTGATAGAGGTCTATCTAACCTACTCTTACATATCTCCAGTGATGGAGATTCCACAACCTCCTAGGTAATTTATTCCAGTGTTTAACCGCCCTGACAGATAGGAAGTTTTTCCTCATGTCCAATCTAAACCTCCCTTGCTGCAGTTTAAGCCCATTGCTTCTTGTCCTATCCTCAGAGGTCAAGAATAATTTTTCTCCCGTCCCCCTGTTAACACCCTCTTAGGTACTTGAACACTGCTCTCATGTCCTCTCTCAGTCTTCTCTTTTCTAAACTAAACAAACCCAGTTCTTTCAGTCTTCCCTTCTTTATTTAAGAACAATCCAAAGTAGAAAAAAAAAGCCATCTGCTTTTATTCTGAAGGAAAGAAAACATTTTGACCTGCTAAACTGCAGTACGGGGATGTTCCCTCTGCTGCGGAGTCAATAAATAAATAAACCGACTTCTGCTCGGAAATACCAGCCTGTAATTACTAGGGCTAAGCAGATGGTGTTGGGCAAAATGGTAGTGTGAAAAGCAGAGGCTGAAATCCTTCCATCTGAAACGTGACTGAAATCAACCACGCTGCAAAGGATCAGCCCCACCACCCGTGGCCGAGGGCCGAAAGCTGCCCGACAGATCTCACAGTATGTGCTTTCTGCACACCTCACCAAAATCGAGCTCACGCTTCATGACTCGCCAGCACCAAGCCACAATATTCTGCGATACTCCTATTAGGAACCAAGCCACCGACCTCAATGTTACCGAGTTTCAGGCAAGACTTCCCTTCTGGTTTGGCGTCTCGTGAGCGGCCTGAGGTCAGAGTTGGTAATTGTGGGTTCTGAATCCAAAAACAGAGCGAGGGACCAGCACTCTGCAGAAGGGAAGCCACAAGTGTTACCTAGTATATGCGCCGGGAAGGGAAATCTCTCCATTCGAGGGACTTTGCTCTGAAGAGCTGGCACCATAGGCATGGCGGTTAGGATTTTTATTTCCTTTCCTCTCCCCCTCTTGAAGGCTCTGGTTGTCCATTGGAAAATCCAGCGTGTGAGGGAGCTGGAGATGCCACACTGCGCGCTGGAAATAAATGCTCCGCGAGTCCTTTCTTAGGACTGGCTGTTCTGACGGGTTGCCACAGGACATTGGGTTTGAGAGTTCAGAAGGCCGGGGAGGAAACCAAGCGAGCAGTGGGAAGGAGGACATGTGGGTGATACCAAGTACCATGGATGGGTTTTATGTTCTCTTGAAGAGATCCATGCCAGAGATGTCCGCCGTCACTAAAACCCAACCATGGGCAATAGCACCCAGCGATCCAAACCAGAGGTCACCAATCTCTGCTCCCATGGGCCTCCCAAAGAGGGAGAAGAAAACATCAAGCCAGTGCGGTGGAATGAAGATTGCTTTTGAGTAGCCCGGCACAGGCCAAGGCGGTGCTTAACTCAGCTGGGTGTCCTAACGAAGCGGTGGATCCTGGCTTTTCATTAAGCACCGTATGGCTGGACTCAGGGCTCAGGTCGGGGAGGCGCCCAAAGGAAATTCCAGTCAGACACGGCAGGCCTGAGTGGACTGCAAAGCTGGCCATTGGTTGGCATCCAACCGACGCCTGAGGCACCCAGGGCGTTCCCTCTGATGACTCTTTGGTGCCCCAAGCACAATGAGTTTCTGCCTCTCAGTCCCGTTTGTAAGCGCATCACTCACAGATCTGGCTGAACCCCACGGGAAATCAGGGTGGGGAAAATTGTCACGGCGGGACAGGATGTGACCTGTCACACCCTGCTCCCCTCGCCCAGACGGACCACAGGATCATGAGGGTGTTTCCGATTCAAACAGCAGTGAAAGGGTGAGCCCGAAAGGCTTCGTTCAGTTATTTGTCTCCCTCATTGCCTTCCCTCTTTTCAGTACTTTCTGCCTCTCCCACAGTGGGACAGAAAGGCCCAGCGTCTCAGCCTGATCTCCATCACCCAGAATAAAACCCAAGTCCGTGCTTCATCCCCCACCCTGCCATGGCGCAGTCCTGCCCCCCAACGAGGAGAGCAGACAAATGAGTCCTCAGGCACTTTGTGCTAATGAGAACCCATGAATCTCCCAGGATCCAAAAGTTACACAGGCATTTCCCCCCCACCCCATCCCCCCGGGGGACTCAACTGCAGTTTCCCCACAACATACTTAGCCTCTGCCAGCTCAGGTCCTGGGAACTTGAGTTTGTTTCCAAACTCCAAGGTTCGAGTTGACAGCGCAGGGCAACGGCTGCCAAGCCAGGAGGGACTGGGCTTTATTAAAAATAAATCATTTTCAGCAGCACCTGGATCACCGTATCGCCACCTAGGAAATACAATTCATGCCTGGGTTAAAAAAAAAAATCCGCGAACCGAAGTCCACATAAATCAGCTCCTTGCCCTCGTACCCATGGTACCTTTTTCATACTCTTCACAAATCCAGAAAGAAAGTAACAAGTAGTCCTGTAGCACCTTAGGGTACGTCTACACAGCAACATTATTTAGAAATCACTAGCATGGTTTTGAAATAACTTAGTCCGCGTCTACGCAGCAGGCAGTTTTTTTGAAATAATGTTGAAATACTGTCAAGCTGGGGGACTTCTTACTCCGACTCCTGTAACCCTCATTGTCCGAGGAGTAAGGGAAGTCGGAGGAAGAGTGCTCTGTGTCGAAGTAAGTGCTGTGCAGAGGATCCCTATTTCGAAATAAGCCACGCAATTGTCGTAGCTCAATATGCATAGCTTCTTTCGAGTTAAACCCTGCAGCGTAGATGGACCCCATGGGTATGTCTAGACTGCATCCTTCTGTCGGCAGAGGGGTTCAGATTAGGCAGGTCGACATCGCAAATGAGGCAGGGATTTAAAAATCCCGTGCCTAATTTGCATAAAAATGGCCGCCACGTTTTGCCGACTCAGCACTTTGTCGGCAAAAAGCGGCAGTCTAGCGGGGGATCTGTCGAGAAAGAAAGCCTTTTTCAACAGATCCCTTATGCCTCCTCCAAGGAGGTTTACAGGATCTGTCGAAAAAGGCTTTCTTTCTCGACAGATCCCCCTCTAGACTGCCACTTTTTGCTGACAAAGTGCTGAGTCGGCAAAACACGGCAGCCATTTTTATGCAAATTAGGCACTGGATATTTAAATCCCTGCCTCATTTGCAATGTCGACCTGCCTAATCTGCATCCCTCTGCCGACAGAAGGATGCAGTCTAGACATACCCCTAGAGACTAACCAACATATATAGGATCATGAGCTTTCATGGGCAAAACCCGCTTCATCAGATAAGCTAGAGTGGAAAAAACAATAACCCAGAGATATATAGAACAGTAGAAGAATCATAGAATCCTAGAATTGGAAGGGATCTCAACAGATCATCAAGTCCAGTCCCTTGCCCTCATGGCAGGACCAAGCACTGTCTAGATCATCCCTGACAGATGTCTATCCAACCCGCCCTTAAATATCTCTAGTGATGGAGATTCCACAATTTATTCCAGTGTTTAACCACCCTGACCAGTGGGAGGATTTTCCCTGATGTCCAACCTAAACCTCCCTTGCTGCAGTTTAAGCCCATTGCTTCTTGTGCTATCCTCAGAGGCCAAGGAGAACAATTTTTCTCTCTCCTCCTTGTAACACCCTTTTAGATACTTGAAAACTGCTATGATGTCCCCTCTCAGTCTTCTCTTTTTAAAACTAAAAAAGCCCAATTCTTTGTGTTCCCTCATAGCTCGTATTCTCTAGACCTTTAATCATTGTTGTTGCTCTTCTCTGGACCTTCTCCAATTTCTCCACATCTTTCCTGAAATGTGGTGCCCAGAACTGGACACAATACTCCAACTGAGGCCTAATCAGCACAGAGCAGAGCGGAAGAATGACTTCTCGTGTCTTGCTCGCAACACTCCTGTTCATGCAGCCCAGAATCATGTTTGATTTTTTTTGCAACAGTGTCACACTGTTGACTCTTATTTAGCTTGTGGTCCACTATGACCCCAAGATTCCTTTTTGCAGGACTCCTTCCTAGACAGTCGCTTCCCATTCTGTATATGTGAAACGGATCGTTACTTCATAAGTAGAGTACTTTTCATTTTTTCTTATGAAGTATCTGTCAATTGTAGGACCCATGTTAATGAGGCTAATTAAGTGTCACCAACGAGGACTTATATAGGAAGATACAGCCAAAAGAGAACCTACTGCAGAAGTTTATACAACGGACGTTACAGCTATTCGGGCATATCTGCAGAATGAACGATGAGTGAAAAGTTAAGACCCTGGTATTTGGCATAATGGATGGTCCGAATAGGAGAGGCAGACCCCATAGAGAATGGGTATATAGTAGATTGGCATGGGGCTAGTCTACAGAATAAGCCACTCCACACTGGACAGGGAAACATGGAAGGAAAGAGCGAGGGAGGCATCCGACACCAACGGGCGCTGAGCCCATGGTGTTGATGATGATGATGATGCACTGCAATGTTATTCCGAAATAACAAAATGCGTGTCTACACCACAACTATTTCTTCCGAAATAACGTCAATCTGGAGGATTTCTTACTCCGACTCCTAGTAACCCTCATTCCACGAGGAATAAGGGATGTCGAAGGATGACGTGTCAGGTACCCCCCGATCCTGCATCCCCGTAGCAGTAAGAACAGACTCCGCCAGCCAGTAGAATAAGGAGGGTTCATTGCTTCTCCACGATACAGTCCAGCATAGACGTGGTATGGACATAAGGAGTCAGGGGCTGGCAGCCCTAGACCCCTTGGGGCCCGGGTGGATAGGCCCCTCAACTCCCAGCACTCCGCTTAGTCTCCTCTTTCCATGTTTCTTTACCCAAGACTGACTCTTCCCCAAACCACCCCCTTCCTTTGTTCCAACTCCTTCCCTCTCTGGTGAGAACGGGTTGGGTCGCTGTCTAGGTGACATGGGAACCCTCAGGGTGACCCCGCGCTGGGCAGTGCTTACAGACAGTAGGAGTCATCCACAGCCCACAGCCCAAGCATAGCGACCAGCGAATGGAGCGTCTCCCCACTACATCACACTATTTCGACTTCAGCTATGTGGAAGTTGGGTAGCTTAATTCGACTTTAGCCCTGCTGTGTAGACGTGTCCAAGGATATTGTGAAGGATCTCTCTCTCTCTCTCGCTCGCTGTCTAGTTCCTAGAGAAAGGGAGGATCTGCTACCCTTGTGAAGGGAAAGGAATTGTCACAGTCCAGGGAAATCTCTCCAGCTGCCGTGAGCTATCCTAGACCCTGTCAGTAGACAGAAGGAAGCTAGACGTCTGTTGCAGAAGGGGTTGGTGATGGAGAAGGTGTCAGACTGGGGGAGAGGGAAAGAATCTTATGAGGTCTGGGAACATTCATAAGCCTGGGCCAAATCAGCCCTAAATTCTGCCACTTCTGAGGTCCCTTCACCTCCGTGTCCGACTCTGTTCTGTTACTCCAGCGCAGATCCTCAATAGAGCCATCGGTTTCAATGGATGGCCTCCAGATTTGCAAGCACGGCATTTGTCCGTTCTGAGCGCACCCGTGGAGATCTCGTTAGAGCGCACAAGAGACGGGGTGAGGTGGTCTCCACACTTCTCCTCGTGTCTCACCCAGCCCCGCGGGAAAAGCCCTGCCAAGTCCACCCTCCGGCGCATGGCTAGAACCCATCCAAAAGGCCGTCTTTACTCAACCCGGAGAAACGGCTCATCGAGACCGATGGGGTGTGGTTAGTTAGTCTCTGTGCTTCCTAGAAAAGTTCAGACTACATGGAATTTATAGGCACCATGCACCACTGACATCAGCTACCTTATTCCTCGGAGCAAAGCAGCTCCAAGGAGACAACCATCAGCTCTCTCCTCATAATGTTGATTCATCACACCAGGCCCAGAGAACTTGATTGGTGTTGGGCTCCAGCCAAGCAGCCAGCTTTTCCTCTGGGACACTGGTTCTCCGAGGCCAAAGAACCCTTCCAGAAATGTCACACGTCGGGCACCGGGCTGTTCTTGATATGCCCCCGGGGTATTCACGGTCTGGTCACACCCCCTTGGTGGGGGGTGGGCTAGGTCTGAAATCACACCCTTCGGAGGAGCGCATGGGCTCAGAGCCAGGAAACGCCGGCTTCAAGATAATTAGCCCCGACACATTTCAATGGCAAATCGTATTTTTCACAGGCTGAGTAACTGGGATTGTTTACCTCAATTCCCAGGGTAAGCAAGAGTTACAACAGAGAGACATTCATCGGCCTTCGGTTTACAGGCTGAACGTCTTTTGCTGGGAGCTAATTTAGGAACTTTTAACAGCATATCAAGGCAGTATCGGCACTGCAGTGTACAGCTGCGGAAAGCCATCCAGAATCACAGCAAGATGCCTTTCACCTTATCTTAATCACATCCATAAGTCTTTCCATTTCCCTTCCCCTCCACTCCTCCTTGGAACGGGGCTGGAGGTTTCACAAAACCAAAGGAAAGAGCCAGGCAGGAGTCATAGAAAATAATATTTATTTCCTTTCTTCCTTTTAAAACTTTTGGATTTCTTGGAAAAGAAATTCCTCACAGAAAGTTCAACTTGTCATTCCAAACGATCTTACAGGGTAACATCATCTGTTAATATGGCTACTCGGCTTGCAATGTTGAATTACTGAAGCATTTGGAGGGCCTTTGGCATCCAATTCATGAATGTATTATTAGTACAGGTTGAACCATTCTAGTCTGGCACCCTCGGGACCTGACCGGTTCTGAACCAGAGAATTTGCCGGACCATAGGAGGTCAATATTGTCTAGCAGCATGATCAACCTTTCCACTGCTTACTGAGCTCTGAGAAGACATTTGGGGTAAATTAGAGCTGAACAAGAGCCCTGAACACTGAGAGCCAGGACTGGCAGCTGTAAACAAACTTTATGGGACTGTGGGAAACTTGGCCACACCCATGAAAAGTGGACATCCAGTTCACTCAAATCATGTCAGACGACAGATATTTCCAGACCAGAGAGTTCTGGGCTAGAGAGAGTCAGCCGTTTCTTTATTAATTGCATATAAGGAATTGCAATGAATTACTCTCGTTCCCGCTCAGGAATTTTTTAATTTAAGAGCAGTGATTTCCAACCCCTTTGCTGTATTTAAGTGGGATTATTACACAAAATGGGATACTCAGGCAGACTGCTGGCATAAAGGGGTCAGCCCTCTGGTGAAGTCAATGGCACTGGGCCTATTTACACCAGGGGTGTGTCCAGGGCCGGCCCAAGCCATTTTGGAGCCCCAGGCCCCAGGCACGCGGCACCGCCCCCGGGACGCACAGCCCTGCCTCCAGGCGCATGGCGCATGCACGGGCCCACCCTCAGGATGCGTGGCCCCGCCTCTGGGTGCACGATGCATACACGGGCCCACCCCCGGGGCACATGGGTGGACGTATGGCTCATGCGCTGCCCAGTCGGCCCGGCCATCGCCGATGGCGCACAGCCCGGGGCTGTCTGGGGTGGGCTGTGCCTGCTGCCTCAGGGAGAAGAGCGCGGCTGGCCAGTGCTGCAGGGGTTAACATGGCCTCCATCCCGGGTGGCCACTGCAGCCCGCCGGGAGCCGGGAGCCCCCCATAGGTTGGCACCCTGGGCAGCTGCCCGGCTAGCCTACCCCTTAGTCTGGCCCTGGGTGTGTCTAGACTACACCTCTCTGTCGACAGAGAGATGTAGATTAGGCACATCGAAATTGCTAATGAAGCAGGGATTTAAATATCCCACATTTCATTAGCATAAACATGGCTCCCGCTTTTTTTTGAAACAGAGGTTTTTTCCGAAAAAAACGGCAGTCTAGGCGTGGCTCTGTTGAAAATAACCCCTTTTTCGACAGATCCTGTAAACCTCATTTTTTGAGGATATTTTCAACAGATCCGCGTCTAGACTGCCGGGGTTTTTTTTCAAAAAAACTCCATTTTGAAAAAAGGCGGCGGCCCTGTTTATGCTAATGAAGCGTGGGATATTTAAATCCCTGCTTCATTAGCAATTCTGAAGTGCTTGATTTGCATCCCTCTGTCGACAGAGGGATGCAGTCTAGACGTAGCCCAGGAGAGAATTTGGCCCCACCTCTCAGCACATAGAAAGATGGCACTGCCCATATTGTGTTTGTAAGACGCCTCGAACATTGAAAATAGAGAGGCAGGGTAGGAGATGTTTTAAATAAAGAAAGAAATGCCCTGTGAGGCCAGAAGGAACCATTGTGATCATCTAGTCTGACCTGCTGCACCTTGCAGGAACAGCATCAGTGCGAACTGACCCACCAAAATGCCTCAGACTTAACACAGAGGGGAATTCACTCTCTCTGGACCATTCATACTTCAGCCTCTCTGCTAGCAACAGGGCCAATGAGATTAGGGGGGTGGGATTCGTGAAGTGGGCGCCTCCCTCTAGAAAACCATAGAATAATAGAACTAGAAGGAACCTTGAGAGTCCCTCACGACAGGACCAAGCACCATCTAGATCATCCCTGACAGGTGTCTGTCCAGCCTGCTCTTAAATATCTCCAGAGATGGAGATTCCACAACCTCCCTAGGCAATTTATCCCAGTGTTTCACCACCCTGACAGGGAGGAAGTTTTTCCTGATGTCCAACCTCAGCCTCCCTTGCTGCAATTCAAGCCCATTGCTTCTTGTCCTATCCTCAGAGGTCAAGGAGAACAATTTTTCTCCCTCCTCCTTGTAACACCCTTTTAGGTACTTGAAAGCTGCTCTCATATCCCCTCTCAGTCTTCTCTTTTCTAAACTAAACAAGCCCAATTCTTTCAGTCTTCCTTCACAGCTCATGTTCTCTAGACCTTTCATCATTTTTGTTGATCTTCTCTGGACCTTCTCCAATTTCTCCATCTCTTTCCTGAGATGCGGTGCACAGAGCTTGACACAGTGCTCCAGCTGAGGCCTAATCAGCGTGCAATAGAGAATGAGGAAAAGTTTCTGGTCTGGGTGGTTAAACACTGGAATAAATTGCCTAGGGAGGTTGTGGAATCTCCCTCCCTGGAGATACTTAAGAGTAGGTTAAATAGACACCTGTCAGGGATTAACTAGATCAGCGTTTGTCAGCCAGTGGTATGAGTACCCTTAGGGGTATTCAAGAGAAGTCTGGGGGGTACGTTACCACAACTGAAATTTGGAGAAAACTGAATTTTTGTTTTAAGTTTTACAGCTCTTTATTATTTTTTTACTTTTACACTTAAAAATTTCATTGTCCATCTGGCTACAATTAAGTTATTTAAACAAATGTGTTGCAATGGTAGAAAAAATGTTGTGTGTCTGAAAACTGTAAGTACCGGGGGTACTTACAATTTTTTTAAAGGGGTACTTTATAAAAAAAGGTTGAGAAACACTGAACTAGACAGTACTTGGTCCTGCCATGAGGGCAGGGGACTGGACTTGATGTCCTCTAGAGGTCCCTTCCAGTTCTAGTGTTCTGTGATTTGAATCCAGGGGACTTCGCATCAGCCTGTCCCTGGTGGGTGGGATGGAGACCCTGCTTATAGCAGCTCGCAGGACTGGTAGCATTGTCTGAGCTGTCCATGGTGTGATCCGTTACTCAAGCCTCCTGTTCTGTCTCCTTTTGTCAGAGATCTCTGCAGCACCTAATAAAGACTCAGCTATCTCAGACCACCACACGGCAATTCCTGGCTGCCTCACAGAGAAGCACGTGTTGTTCAGGAAAGAGAAGATTTCCCATTTCCCCTGGTTTTTACAAGCTCCCGGGTCGATTTCAAGCCCCCGCTGCTGCAAATAAAGCTGTCTTTGTCTCTTCTAAAATGTGCAGCTCTCTGCAATCTGTCCAAGTGCCCGGTGACAGGCTGAATACAGCTACCCTCTGACCCCATGCTGCAGTGCCCTGGCCCAACAGTGGGGGGCATTTGGGGGCTATAAATGCAGACATTTGTCCCTTCGGGTGGTATTGTTTCTTAATGATGGGATGAGACGTTTTCAAAAGAGGAAGAGAGGGAGTTTGGAATGGCTAAGATGCAGGAGTAAATGCCAGCTTCCTGGATGGAATCTCCATCACTGGAGATGTTTAAGAGCAGGTTGGACAGACACCTGCCAGGGATGGTCTAGATGATTCTTGGTCCTGCTGTGAGGAAAGGGGACTGGATTGGAAGACCTCTCAAGGTCTCTTCCCGTTCTAGGATTCTATACCTTCCGCACAGTCTCACCTGATAGAAATTGTTAGCTAATGACTAGGAGCCCGTGTGTGGCTCTCAAGAACACCTCTCAAGTCCCTGGGTTTTGTCGGGCCAATAAACCTTGCTGCTGGCCACTGCACGTGGCCCCTCTTTGCACGGCGCTAGCTCTTTAGCGCCAAAGATCAGACCACTCCAGGCTTTTAATGCATGAGCTACGGAGCCTCCTCAATCCGCTGTGTGTCAGCCACCCGGGTGGGCACGTCAGCCAACGGAGCCTGGCTGAGGAGATGGCTGGGCTTGGCCCAGGGGGCTGACGGGGTTCTGACGGGAGCCCGGAGGTCACAGCTGCTCTAAGATGGGCTGCCCGTCTCACACTGGGAAGGGGGCTTGGTCAAGAGCCCAGTGGGGTGGACTGGGGTGAGACACCCTCCCCCCATGGAGGAAACCCTGGCCCACTGGAGTCAGTGGCAACACTCCCATTGAATTTAGGGAGGCCAAGATGTCATCTCAGGCCCTGTTCATTCTCCTGTGGTGAGAAAGGCAGCCCACCCTCCTGTGGGCATGTCACACCTCAGACCTGGGCCTGGAAGCCTTAACAGCCCCAAGTGGGCCCATGCGGCTTCCTCCTGCCCCCTGCCAGGAGCTGCTGGCCTTGTGTGAGGAAGAAGCTCTTTCGGCCCAATTGGAAATTCTGGGAGGCCCCTGCCCGCTGGAAAAGCTCCCATCTCCAGTCTTGCAGAAGGAACCACTGGCCCCAGGCCCCGACTGAGTTCGGGGAATGACTAAGAAGTAACAGGGATGGGAGTGGGGGCTGTAGGTTCAGAACTAGGGATGGGGGGGTACTCCGAGCAGAGAACGGCCATTGGGGTTGGGCAGTGGGAGTCCGGGCTGCTGGGGCAGAGTGGTTTGGGACAAGAACGGCTCTGACAGAAGTTTGTTTCTGCTGGATGCCAGGTCGGTGTGGTGCCTTCCCCTGTGCAGCACAGTGCCTACAATGCAACACTCGGAGGACACAGCTCAGGTGTGTTCCCAGTACCCGGCTGCATCACACGTCCCCGGGCACTTGAGCGAGCGCCCTTCTGAACCCTCGCCCTCCCTCCTGGACTCCGACCACCAACACGACTCCAGTGGGCATCGCTTGCTTGGTGCTGCTTCCCCCCGAATGCACCTGCCGCACTGCCCCTCCGCCCTGGGTGCTGCAGAATCTCCATGCAGACTTTCATCTCTCTCACCCTGGTAAACGTCTGGTGCCCACTTTCACACATGCAGAATGGGGAGTGACTGTCTAGGAAGGAGTCCGGCAGAAAGGGATCTAGGGGCCAGAGCGAACCACAAGCTAAATAGGAGTCAACAGCGTGACACTGTTGCAAAAAAAAAGCAAACATGATTCTAGGATACATTAACAGGAGTGTTGTGAGCAAGACACTAGGAGTCATTCTTCCGCTCTACTTTGCGCGGATTAGGCCTCAGTTGGAGTATTGTGTCCAGTTCTGGGCACCACATTTCAGGAAAGAGAAATTGGAGAAGGTCCAGAGAAGAGCAACAAGAATCTAGAGAACATGAGCTATGAAGGAAGACTGAAAGAACTGGGCTTGTTTAATTTGGAAAGGAGACGACTGAGAGGGGACATGAGAGCAGTTTTCAAGTACCTAAAAGGGTGTTACAAGGAGGAGGGAGAAAAATTGTTCTCCTTGGCCTCTGATGATAGGACAAGAAGCAATGGGCTTAAATTGCAGCAAGGGAGGTTGAGGTTGGACATTAGGAAAAACTTCCTAACTGTCAGGGTGGTTAAACACTGGAATAAATTGCCCAGGGAGGTTGTGGAATCTCCATCTCTGGAGATATTTAAGAGTAGGTTAGATAAATGTCTATCAGGGATGGTCTAGATGGTGCTTGGTCCTGCCGTGAGGGCAGGGGACTGGACTCAATGACCTCTCGAGGTCCCTTCCCGTACTAGTATTCTATGATTCCACGCCAACTGGCTCTGTGTTATTTCAAGTCCAGCCCCCTGCCCTCACAGCAGCTCTCTGCTCCCTCAGCTTGCAGCTCTGCTCCCTCAGGCCGGTGGCAGGGGATGTCCCTGGTCTCTGTGGACTGTTGTGTTGACCTTCCTCCCCCTCACCCCCACTCAAGAGAGGAAAATGTCTCTTGTTCTGGGAGGGTGAGAGAAACTGGTCACTGCTAGTCAGGAAAGGGACGGCTGATTTGCCGAAAGAGCCAGCCCAGCCAGCGTTCCCATCCGGGGCTGGAGATGGAGACCCATCATAGTGTGAGGGTAATGAGCTATTTATGAGGTGAAGTTCCTTTGTGTTTACCTTGCAGTGGTGCTGTGAGCGTCCTCACCAGACGTGCCTGGTCTTCCACACCAGGCACAGTAGCCGTCAAATAAGAGCAACCTTTTGTTCCTGGTTGGATAGCATCATCTGAAAGGCCAGGCTGCCTCAAAAGTGACCATATGGAGACAAGGTGTGAGAGGACTTCATTGTCTGTTGGTGAAAGGGCTGGCTCTGGACACATCTGAGCCTGGTCAATAAGCTGGTATATAGCCCTTCTAATAGGTAGCTGCATGGGGTGGGATTGGTCGGGTCCCCACGGAAAGCTGGGAAAGACGCAAACCACACAGTGTCCTTCAGAGCAGAATTTTCACCAGGGAGACCAGGAAGGTCGACTGGGACTTTCCATTCACCCTCTCCTGAGAGCACGGGGGTCACCCGTGGAACTGAGTGGTGGCAAGCTGGAATGCTGGGCCAAGAAAACACCTTTCTCACACAATTACAAGCAACATAGATATCCCAGCCATAAAAGACCACAGAGATCCTCAAGGCCCTATGCCCACCCTCAGAATTATTCCTGTTCGAGCGTGGGCATGTTTTTATAGACAAACATCCCATCTTAATTTAAAAATGGCCAGTGCTGGAGAATCTACCTAGGAGGTTTTTCAAGTGGTTAATTACCCTCGCTGTTAAAAATCTGCCCCTTGTTTCTGGTCTGAATATTTCATCTTCCAGCCATTGTGTTCTTTTTATTTGTATTGCCTCCGTCACAGACCAAGTCCCCGCTGGGCTATGTGCTGACTGTCTGCTAAGCTGAACAGTCCTCTACTATCCAATCAGCCTGTGGAACTCACTGCCACAAGATACCAATGAAGCCCAGAGCTCAGCAGGATTCCAGTATGACAACGGCGCTTTCAGCACTCTTGAATTCCATTGTCCTCAATGTGCCATTGAGGCGCTTTCAGCACTCTTGAATTCCATTGTGCCTCCCTGAGTGCTGGTTTCCTACGGTCCAGGGAGGATGTGCAATAAAATGTGCACCAACGCGAAAGTCCAAGGTGCCACGGTTGAGCTTTTAATTTTGCAACGTGAGTGCGAAGTGCTGCTCGATGGGAGGAAAAGATTTCTAGCTGGTTTTTGGCAAATCTGAGGATTTCGACATCTGCTGGCAAGATTCTGCTGGAACTTTTAGGGGAATTTCACTATCGTTTGGCAAAAATAAAATGTAACCAACGATAACAACAAAAATGAGGTTTCTGGGGAAAAACTAAGGGGGGATGTGTTCCTGGCAAAGCAAGCAGTTGGCTGGGATGCTTCCGGTTTCTGTTTTATCCTTGCGAGAACAGGGGGCAATAAACCCAATCCTGAGTACTTTGGGACTGATCTGCCTCTTACATCCTCAGAAAATGGATTTCCAGAAAACATTTCCCTTGATTCTAGTATTTAAAATGGCACCAAAACTTTCACCCGCATTTCCTGCATGCCGAGGTGTGCACGGGCAGTTTTCACACTTTCGATTTGTGCATACGAAAGTTGCAATGGCATGTGCCACATTTGCCCAGGCAAAGTCATGGAGGGTATAATGATATGTCTGAATATCCAGTTTGCACGTGCAAATACACACTCATGCAAACCTGGAAGCTTGTGTGTGCAAATGATTGAGGGCCAGGCTCTCGAGAGGTTTACGAGGGTGGAAAAGCATCGGTGAAACCTGCTGCAGGATCATCAGCATGTTGACCTCTGCCCAGCCTCCAAGACTGCGAATGCAGAGGCAGGCAGAGAAAATGCTGGGGGACAGGCGGGCAGCATGTGGCCAAGAAGGACCCAACTCGGAACACATGAAATTGTGGAACCATCATGGGATGGGACACAAAATGGAACTATCCATGGCATTGTTAGGGCCCTTTTTTGCAACTGACTGGTAGGAATGTGGTTCTTGGAGATGGGGTACAATTTGGATACGAGTTCGAACACCTCCGTGTGCAGATCTGGGCTTTTTGTGACTTCAGCCAGCTCCCTTCCCCCCCACCAGCCCTCAGTGCTGCCCGGGCTGTGCCACACCGAGCCCCCCCTCCCCGACCAGCCTTCAGCGTCACCTGGGATTTCCTTCAGCAGAAGCAAAAGCAGAAGAAACTCAGGCCTTGCTCGTAGGTCATGCCTCAAAGGCCATGGCAAAGCTCCTGTTGATTTGAAAGAAGCAGGATTGACGCCTTTCAGAGTTTGGGTCAGTGGATGTGATAGTCTATTTACTTGCCATATAATATTCAGCCACTATACAAACCTGTAGGCAGGGTGTGGTCACTGCTAACCAAAAGACAAAGCTGGAACTCAAGCTGTGAGGAAGGCTCTGTGTGTGTGTGTGTGTGTGTGTGTGTGTGTGTGTGTTTAAATAAACACCTCTTTCTTGATTCCATATATCACAACAATGGGGAACAATCCACCCAGACATCAGCTTCTCTTCATACCTTTTCTCTGGTTGCTCCAGAATTTGATCAGCAGGTGCATGTTGTTTTCCTTTGCAGATGGCACACTCAGCTGGGAGTCAGGAAGATTCCATTTTAATCTCAGTGCTGCCACTGGCTTGACTTATTGCCCTTTAGCAAGCTGTTTCGCCGCTGCGTGCCTCAGTTTCTCCAGCTGTAAAATGGGAATAACGCCTACCACTGTGGGTGTTAGGGGATTAATTCACTCTCCTTTATGTGCTTTCACCATGTAGGTCATAGAAGCTACAAATGGGGAAAGCCTGTTAGACCATCCAGCCCACCTATCTTCCAGTGGCAGAAGAATACAGGATAGTACTTCCCCATTCCCAGCCTTTGTCTATGCAATGCCCTAGGTGGGCATTGGTGGGCCCTTGGTTTCCATGCTGAAAATCGCAACCAGAGTAGCGATTCCTGACCCTGATGGAGAAGTGAGTTTGTGAACGGGGGGGAGTTGGTAAGCTCTGTTCTCAGAGGCCACCAAACGACTCAGTGTGGTAGCGTTCCACAATCTCAGATCAGTACCCGAGAGGAACTGGCTCAGAGAAAGCTCCTGAAAATAAAGGAGCCCTGCAAATAAAAGAGAAAGAACGGCCCCAGCTAGAAATGGAAGGGAGAGGAACATTAGTGCTAGCGAGCTGAGGGAGAATACACTTGGATTATTTCTCTGAAACACCTTGCTCTGTGAAGCATTACTAACAATGTAATCAATACACTGGGGTGACAACTGGGTTACACACATAACACAAAAGGAGGTTACCAGAGGGTGGTACGTTCAATAGTCAATGGAACCCACAATGGTTTTGTGGTTAGGAAAAGAAGCAAAAAAAAAAAAAAAAAAAAAGATCCCGGATTTTAAATCCTCTTTGGAGCATTGATTCCCAAACTGGGATCACGAGGCAGTCTCTTGACTTCGGGAGGCCACGTGCCTCCGTCGAATCCAGCTGGAAAGTCGGGTAATGATGCAGAGCAGGCACCCTGGGGGAAAGCAAGCCCTCCCGTGGAGCAGAGCTTTTCTCAGCTGCAGAAAACGAAAGCAGCAGCAGCAACATTCAGCCCCAGATTGAAAATAATTATCCTTGTATCACAGGATCGCCCCTCTTGAAAAGCAGCAAGACCTTCCTGGTCGGGACCACCTCGGGGGAGGCAAGATTGTTACAATGTGAGCGCTGGATTCAGCCTGATGTTAAGCCAGGCCCGACTCCTGGGAGTTCAACAAAATTCACTTCCTGGCTCCCGCCACTGGGGTGGTCTCTTTAAGGGGAAAGGCTGGCTCTCCACAGCTTTCCCTGCGTGCAATTTAAGACGGCTGAAGGCCGCTCAGTTTGTGGGGCAGCGTTGCTGGGTGGAGCGTTCAGCCGCTGACGTGCTCTGCCCCAGAGCCAGCTGCCCTGTGGATTCCCCGGGGAGCTGCCCACAGAGGAGTCGGAGCCAGTGCAGAATGCAGGCATACTGCAGAATGTATCTCGCCCGGTGCTAGTCCTGAAGCCGCAGCTGGGAGGCAGAGTCCTGTGAGGACGCAGGCTTTCAGAAGCCAAAGGAAGCCGTCGGAGGGGAGACACCCAGACACAAGCGAACCTCCTCCTGGCTGGATCAGAGGGTCCTGGCGCTCTGCAGGGCTGGGGGAGAGCCTGGTGTGATGCCGAGATGGGGGGAAGCCTGGCACAATGTTAGGGGGAGAGAAGTAAAGCCTGATATGGCGGCAGGGCAGTGCCAGCAGCAGGGGGACCAGAAAGGACCACCCTCGTCTGGGACCAGTCGGGTCCCAAGGGTGCTGGACCAGAGAGGTCCCAATTCATAAGAACAGAGCAGGTACCTGAGCTCATGCCGGGTGCACCCGCCAAGCGCCCCGCTTCTAATGTTGGTTCCCGCTTTTCTGGACTCCTTGTAATGCTGGTAAGAAGGCAATCCCTTGCACCCACACCGGGCTCCCTGGGGTGCTAGCTGCCAAGCCCCTCTGTCCCTTTTGGAAATGGCACTTCTTGCTGTTTCTAGCTTGTGTTCTCATAGCACTGCGGCGCCCGGGTCGTGTGCTAGGCGCTGTACAAACACAGCCCAAAACAACACCCTCTCCCCTACAGAGCTCACCATGTAAATACAGGGCAACAGATGGCTACAGACCCGCGCAAGGGGACAAGGAAACAATGGGACATTGCTGGCCGGTGTGGGGCGGGAGGGGTCTCAGCACATCAGCAGCCACACACACACACACACGCACACGTATTCCATCATGATCTACACTGGGGCATTTCCATTTTCTAGCCCAGAGCTGCACTGGTCTAACCCCTCCGGGTAGGCAGGCCCCACTACCCAAAATTGCCTTTTGCACTCACCCGACTCACCCCAGTTTCAAGCAAGGAGTAAAGTGCAGCAATGCCAATCGCAGCCGGTTGCCAGATCTCAAGGCACTGCGAGGCGTCTAGGCTGGTACAGACACACCCAGGAGGTGGAGGCCAGCGAGAGGAGTGAAGTGAAAATGCAATGTGGACCCAGCAGCGTCTGCTTCTACCCAAGCCTGATGATGATTCTTGCATGAGGGTGCAGGGGAAAAGTCTCTTGTCCCTTTCCCAAAACTGCCTCAATGCAGCCACCGTCCATCCCCAAATGTGCCTTGCCCATGATGTGCCCCTTCTCCATGCATTTCTCCAAACTGAAATCAATCGAGTCTCAGACAGGTAGCTATGTTAGTCTGTAACTTTAAAAACAACTTGTAGTCCCCTGATACATTAGGGTACATCCACACAGCGGCGCTATTTCAGGGTACTAGCTATTCCATGTCTTTGAAGCAAGCCCGTTATTTCAAAATATCATGGGCTCGCTATTCTGATGTCCCTGTAAACCTCATTCCATGAGGATTAAGAGACGTTTTGGAATAGCGGTTTATTTTAAACTTTGGCGCTGTGTAGACAGTGCCAAATTTCAAAATAAGCTCTTTCGAAATTGACTCAAAATAAGCTATGCAATTTGCGTAGCTTATTTCAAATTCAGACCTGCAGTGTAGACACACCCTAACCAATATCTGTATATAGTATCATGAGCTTTCTTAGGCAAAACCCACTTCCTCAGATGATGGTTGGCGCATTACAAAGCCAATTTCTCCTGCTTTTAACATCCACATTTTCACATCAAAAGCTAGGAATGGGATACATGCGGTCCTCTTAGTTAGCCTCATTAACACCTGCTACTGAACTCAAGGGGTGTGGGCATGCTTTCCTTAGAAATTATTCAGTGGTGAATAGAGATGAAAACCTCTCTGTCCCAAAGCAGAACAGCATTAAGCACCTGGTTCCAGAAAACACTCACACTTCCCAACAGTTCTGCATGTGTTTTCCTGAAGGCCAGGAGGGGTGCTACAGCAGCAGGGGAAGGAAAGAATTTCATTTTTGGCCTCTGACGACTCACGCCTCCAGGTGGTATGGCAGCAGGACCTGGCAGAAGGTGTCTCTGGGACAGAACTGTCCTCTGCCTCTCTTTCACCTGGACTCCTCAGCTTATTCTCTTGCCAAAGCCCACTAACTCTGGCAATGAGAACGGAAGCAGGAGATACCATCTGTGTTGTATGTGCAGTACCCACAGGAGTGGGATTCGCACGGAGCCTTAGACAAGGCCCGGCGTCCTGCTTAGTTTACATTGGCCTGCCTAACTATAGGAAGCTGTTTAGTACTCAGAGCCCCTTCCCGCCTCGATAACATTTTATTTTTACTCTCCTGTTGGGGTGTGTTTGCCCTTGAGTTAAAAAGAGCTCCAGTCCCAAGGAACACTGATGATAAAGCTAGCTGTGCTTCGGCTAGGCCGTGTTATGCGGCTTCCTAGCCACCCACCCAGACTCCAGGGCCATCCGTCCCCTTGCTCTGATTTCCCGGAACAATTCCTCACCCCCTGGCAAAGGTTATGCCCAAGAAAGATCACTGTCCCTGTGGGCTTTTAGCACTGCATTACCATGCCTGGAACTAGTAACAGATGGTACAAAGAGCCACCAGTGGTGGGGAACCTGCTACCTGAGGGCCACTGAGATGGAAGAGAATTGCTCATACGGCCCACTCCCTAGCCTCAGTTTCTCCATACTGGTCAATACAGTACCACGGGGTGCCCAACCTCCTTCCGGAAGGCTGTACACAGGCCACCAGAGCATTTCATAAGGGCCTGACGCTTCATCACCACAATACACTAACGGCCAATTCAGTCACGGGTTATGTGCTCTTAGCTGGTTCCTCCTCCCTCCCCTCCCCCAATTTTCTGTAATTCTGATGTCTTTACTTCTATTTAAATAAGCAATATGCTACACAGAAACAGCCTATCTATCTACCTACGAAACGCTGAATGTAAAATATATATCAGTACAGGTGACTTGTAAAATCTGTTTGGCTTAGATTTATATGGCCCTCCTGCATAAAAACATAGGGACGGCCACACTGGGTCAGCCCAAAGGTCCATCTAGCCCAGGGTCCTGTCTTCTGACTGGCCAGTGCCAGATGCCCCAGAGGGAGTGAACAGAACAGGGAATCATCCAGTGATCCCTCCCCTGTTGCCCATTCCCAGCTTTCTGCCAAGAAATTTGGCCCCACTGCAGTGTGTTGTCTCTGTCGTTGGTCAAGTCAAAGGCACCCGGTGCCAGCGACACCCAAATCTGACGGGGCCACGGAAACCAAACTCCTGCCATGGTGAGCGCTGTCCGTCAGAACTGACGCACATTGTCCGGAGGACCCTGTGTTGACAACAGGCACTGCCGTTGCGTGGGCTGTGCATGGCACGTGGGTAGCCCCATCTCTCTGGGCTGAAATTGGCCATGTGAGCAGTCCGAGCTGTTTCAGGGGGCATGCATCGTGAGAGACCCTGCCCAGAAGCAATATCTGCAACTTGTGTACCAAACAGCTGATTGTCTAAACCAGCAGTTCAAGATGCCTATCGACAACCAGCTGCTGAACTATATACATGGGTTGCCAAACTGGGGGGCTTGTCCCCGTGGGGGAGGGTGAAGAAATTTGGGGGGGGCATGAGGTGACCCAGCCCCCCCCCCCCGTCCACCCCCCCATAAGTTTTGCTGCTATTTTTGTTTTTCGGCCCCGGTCAGTTCCTTTTTTTTTTTCTGCTCAACAAGTTTTGTTGCTATTGGGTGGGAGGGAACGGTGGGAGGGTTTCTCAAAAATCGAAAAGGGGGCGTGATGCCGAAAAGTTTGGGAACCACTGAACTATAAGCTACAGAGGCACAGATGCCGGGGACCCAAACATGGAGTTAACGTACAGTCTCATGATTGCATGATAAGAAGGACACGAATAATCCCTGAGCTCCTCTGAAAAACAAACTTGCTAACAGCTTAGAGACTCCAGCCAGCACTGTGGGAAAATGCAAAGTCCACATGATCCCTACACGCTACTCGACTGAATTTCCACTGCCTCCTGTCAGCAGTAGATGGGTCATCGTGGCCAGCGCAGTCCCGACGGAGGGCATCCACCCAGCTGGTTTTGTGGACAAAGCAAAACTCCTTTGCCAGAGCTCACGCTGGGTTTTCCCCAGGAGCAAATAATATATCTGTCAGTTCAAAACCCATGTGGGTTTGGAGCAGCTCTACTGTAATCTGAAGTTAGGAAAAAAAACCCTCCTGACCCGGCTGTTCTAATCTCCTTGCCCTAAACAATTATGACAGGAAAGCAGACATTATTTAGCTATAAATGGCCCTGGAATCTCACCCCAAGACTCCTTCCCCCATCACTAATTTCACGGTTGAATCTTGTTGTAACTGCATGCTCTTCCTCTCTCTCTCCAGGGCTGAAATACACACACTCTTCTCATTGGTCGAAAGTTACTCAAGTCTTCATCTACCTGTACTACAAATAGATAATTTATGACTTCCAGCCTCACTGGCCAAAATAAAACCCTTTCCTCACGTCGGCATAATGTGGAGCCTTGGAATTTTCCAGCTCTGAACCATTAACTGTTAGATCGGAGACTACAATTCAGTGTGGCAGCAGCAGTCAAAAAAGCCAACAGAATGTTGGGAATCATTAAGGATACAGAATAAGACAGAGAAGATCTTATTGCCTCTATATAAAACCATGGTACGCCCACATCTGAAATACTGTGTACAGCTGTGGTCGCCTCATCTCCAGAAAGATATATTGGCACTGGAAATGGTTCAGAAAAGGGCAACAGAAATAATGAGGGGTTTGGAACGGGTGCCTTATAAAGAGGGATTCAAAAGACTGGGACTTTCAGCTTAGAAAAGAGGAGACTAAGGGAGGACAGGATCAAGGTCTATAAAATCCTGACCAGTGTGGAGAAAGTGAAGAAGGAAAAGTTATTGACTTGTTCCCATAACATAAGAACTAGGGGTCACCAAATGAAATGAATAGACAGCAGGTTTAAAACAAACAAAAGGCAGTTTTTCTTCACGCAGAGCACAGTCAACCTGTGGAACTCCTTGCCAGAGGATGTGGTGAAGGCCAGGACTTTAACAGGGTTCAAAAAAGAGCTAGATAAATTCATGGAGGTTAGGTCCATCAATGGCTATTAGGCAGGATGGGCAGGGATGGTGGCCCAGCCTCTACTTGTCAGAGGTTGGAAATGGGTGACAGGGGAGGGATCACTTGATGATTTCCTGTTCTGCTCACTCTGGGGCATCCGGTATTGGCCACTGTTGGCAGACAGGACACTGAGCTAGATGGACCTTTGGTCTGACCCAGCCTGGCCGTTCTCCGATGTTCTTATGTAAAACTGAGTTTTAAACACCCTACTTGGGGGCAGTTGAGTTTTATGGGGGTGATGTCTCCAACATTTGTGCACAGGGAGGTGTCTCACTTGCAAAAGGGCACACACACGTGCTGACACCCGTGCGGTACACAGACGGAGGGGACACGTGTGCCCTTTTTCACGTGCAGTTCTGCGGCTGGGGGAATTTCCTCCTTAAGGGGGAATGTGACTGGAGAGTTGCCTTGGCTCTGTAAAGGCCACTTTGCATCATTCCAGGGCTAAGCAGCCTTAACCCCGACTTAGAGGGACACAGAAGGATTCTCCTTGCATAGGGAAATCATCTTACGGCAAAGATCCGTTTCAGTGGGGCCTCCTCTGCCCACCCCCTTCCTTGCCCCCAGCATAAAAGAGAAAGATCAGAGCCAGGGGAAGTGGTCAGGGGATCCCTGCACCCCACTGTGATCCCCAGCTGCTGGGATGGTCCCTGTGTATGGCCATTGGCTGCCGCTGTTGGACAGAGCTGCCTAACAACTGCTCTGTCTTCCACCAGGGCCTGGGGCAACAACTGTGAGTCCCATGGCCAGGGACCCAGAGAAATGGATTCCTGCTACCTCTGTTGCCTGGCTCTAAGTACAAGCCCAAGCCAGCCTGGAAGTTCTAAGGGGCAGCACTTCAGATTGGGTCAGATGAAAGGTCCATCTGGCTCCCTTGACCTCAGCGGAGCTGTGCTGTGCTCTGTCCGCCTCTGCCCCCTCTCTCACACACACAGTCCCCTTTTGGCTGCTTGCCTAATCAGAGGAATAACGTAGGGTGTATTTCTAGCTCAGAACAGTCGTGACCAAAGCAATGGCAGTAGCAGCACCAGCTCTAACGGCAGTCCACGCCCGGCAAACAGCTGGTTGAGTGGACCAGCGTAGCAATCCATGATGGCCTGGGTAGTCTTTACGGGCCAGGCATCTGCTGAGAGCGGTGCTGGGTTAGTGATATTCTGCTCAAAAAAGACGTGTTAAATCCCAGGGAAGGTCGTGCTGGGTTTGCGATGGATGGGAAGGGTGGTTGTCGTACGAAAAAATGATCCAAGTGTGTAAATTTCCAGTGCCGTGGAGCAATCTGCAATGCACCTTCATGGCCAACTCTTAGCTCGAAGAGCACAAGAACAGCCAGACTGGGTCAGACCAAAGGTATATTTAGCCCAGTGTCTTGTCTTCCAATAGTGGCCAATGCCAGGTGCCTCAGAGGGAATGAACAGAACAGGTAAGCATCAAGTGATCCCTCCCCTATCACCTGTTGTGAGCCTCTAACAAACAAAAGCTAGGGACACCTTTCCTATCCATTCTGGCTAATAAGCATTGATGGATCATGAATTTATCTTGTTCTTTTTTGAACCCTGTTAATATCCTAGTCTTCACAACATCCTCTGGCAAGGAGTTCCACAGGCTGACTGTGCATTGCATGAAGAAATGCTTCCTTTTGTTTGTTTTTTTTTAAACCTGCTACCTAGTTTTTTTATTATGGGAACAAGTAAATGACTTTTCCTTATTCGCTTTCTCCACACCAGTCATGATTTTATAAACCTCTATTATATCCCGCCCGCCTTAGTCTCCTCTTTTCTGTGCTGAAAGTCCCTTCTGACAGTGGTCAATGTCAAGTGCCCCAGAGGGAGTGAACAGAACAGGAAATCATCAAGCGATCCCTCCCCTGTCCCCCATTTCCAGCTTCTGGCAATCAGAGATTAGAAGAACCCAACCATTTTCTGAGTTTTCAAAAAGTTTATTTAATCATTCTTCCCCATCATTCTTTCTTTTCGTGCACCTCTCAGCTTCCTGATTTGCCCCACATGGAGGCCAGGAAACTAAATGTCACAAGAGAATGTACTCCAAGAAGGTCACCTATCTAGTTCTGCAGATCCAGTAACATCCCATGATCAAAGAGCCCCTCCTTCAGGGTTCAGATCTGGGCTTTGATCAGAATCTGAACTTCTCCAAAGTTCAGCATCTGAAGGTTTACGATTTCTGGTCTGATCCAGGATAGAGATGGCCTGAGGTGCACAGTTCAGAGCTGGCTCCAAATTCCTCCAGTCTCTGAGCAGGACCAGACCCGATGCTCTCTCTTAGATCTTTCCCCAGTACTACATTCACTCCATCCCCATGAAACACACCTTCCAGTAGAAGGAGAAGGGTGCTGAGTCATGCTCATTACCTAGGACACTTAAGCAACCTCTATTCTCTGGTGCCTGCCCTGACGTGCGCTCAACACTCCTGATGAAAAGGTAAGTTGTTTACCCATATCCTGCTGGGAACTTGGCCAGGAAGGTCACAAGCAAGGGGGAGACTGTCCGTTACAATCAGAAACATACCAACACACACAGGCAAGGGTGCATCTTTAAGCAGCTGCTGACGATCAATTGAAAGGTCGCCTTGGCAGCTAGGTGAAGCCCTGCTGAGGTTGATGTTAGCTCTGGGGTACGTGTTGTACCCAAAGGCCAGGGCTGGGACAGCAAGAAGACCGCAGGTCAGGACTGAAGGGCATTGGCAGAGCTGCATGAGTTCTGCATCTGGGACCACAGAGAGGCAGCAGGCCAGGGTTGGAAAGCCCAGGACTGTCTAGCAGGGTGGGACGGGAGGTCCGCTTAAGCATTGGCAGACCTCCACTGCAGGACAGGTGGGTGTCAGGAGGAAAGTGTGTTTGCAGAGCTGGGCTGAGGGAAGTGGGTTTTACCCATGAAAGCTCAAGACCTAATATATTTTCTAGTCTCTAAGGGGCCACAGAACTGCTCGTTGTTTTCAAAGTTATGGAGCAACCCAGCTCCCCCTCTGGTACGTAAATCTCTCTGGGAAGCGAGTAAGGTTTCCTCGTGGACCCCTCTAACTGATGAGCGCGAAGATGAGAAATGAGGCCAGTTCTGGTGAGGAACACGATGCTCTGGCAGTGGCTTCCCGTGAGGTCTCCAGCAGCACCAATGCAGGCCCGGGCGCACTCCTTACATCGGGCTCCCTGGTCCTCTTCATGGAGATGATGCTTGATCTCAGAGTGTCGGGCATCATTTTTGATGGGGGGTCCTTCAGGTTCCCCGACCCTGCCTCGCCCAGGTGCCAGCGTCAATGCCGCACCTTACCGAGGTGTTCTTAAGGACGTCTCTGTAGCGCTCGCTCTGCCTGCCACGAGACCTTGTCCCGACCCTCCTCTGAGAGTAGAAAATCTCTGTAGGCAAGCATGTATCAGACATCCTAACCACGTGACCGGCCCGTCGTAGCCGCCTGTGGGCGATTATCCCCTCGATGCTGCAGGAACCAGCCTCGGCGAGGACACAAACGTTGGTCCGTCTGTCCTGCCACATGATGCCCAATCTTCTCCTCAGGTACCTTCGGTGGAATTTCTCCAGATCTTTAATAGGGAGCCCATAAATACAGTTTGTCTCCAGCACCGGCATCTGGAGCCTCCCCTTATGCCAGCCAGAGAGCAAGTCGGGATGGGTAGGAGGGAGGGCAACCATATGGCACCCTGGCAAATCCAACCGCCTCATCTACCCAGCTTGTTCTGCACAGCTAGCAAAGTCCTCAGCAAAGTGTAAGGGCCCAGCAGATTCGGGGCTGGGGTGCTCTGATCCAGGACACCTCTGGGCGCTTTCCCAGCAGCTAAGTGGTTAAAATCCCTGTGACCCCCCTTCTCCTGGAGAGGTGGGACCGAGGCTTCCTGCAGCAGCATGTTTTAGGTGCCCGCCCACCTTTTATTTTGGTGCCCTGGGTTTCAGTGCTGCCATCACCTTCATTACTGACCATAAAAATAGGCCTGGGCAGCTCGTAAGGTCTAATTTCCAGCTCCCACAATAGCATCCTTCTGTCCCGTTCTGCTTTGTGATCAGATCCATTTTAAAGGCTACCAAACCACAGGAAGGCACACACTCCAAGAGGTGCTGGCTCCCTGCCCGCCGTCCCATGGCCTGTTCTAACGGCTCGCCCTGGGGAGCGAGAGATGCAGTCATAGGTCAAACCAGGGCTCTCTCCCTTCCTCGCAGTTTTTAAAAGCTGGCTTCACCTACAACCGGAAGGACTGAGGGATATACCTGGGCTAGGTGCGCCCAGAGTCGGGGAAAGGGGGCTTCTCCTGGCTGCTGGTCCCTCTGGACCAAGCAATTGCAAAGAAAATGTGGCAATCAGCCGACATCCAGGTTTCTATGCTGTCTCCAGGCCCGGGAGGATGAGGATGGAGGGAACTCAGTCAGCCCAGGCAGAACAGTTACACGAATTGTATTTCTCTGTGCTTGTCCATGGGCGCGATCTCCGAGTGCACCAGTGGGAAATGAAGCTGCCGGATGAGCTCAGACCTGCCAGCTGATTGTAACAGCCTGTGTCTGTTCCACGGGGGTCCGTTCTGCGAGGGAGGTTAGAGAGGCACACATTCATCGAGGCCCTGGGTGTACATGATGCTGCCGAATGCCAGGCTGGCAGCGTGCAACCGAACCAGGAAGGACAGCGCCTGCGGAGAGGAGGAGGAGGACTTTTTTTAAAGATAATTCAGTGATCTCTGGGTGTTGGTCATGAACCTGAAGCCTTCTCAGTGGGAACGTTTGGCACAGAACTCTGGGGTTCTATCAGTCCTCCCGATGGGGAGCAATTCACTTTCATGTATCATGGCCCATATGGCCAGGCAGTAAGTGATTTCCTTGGACCAGGACTTAGCCCTGGTAGTCCCTGGTAGTCCCTTGCAAACGTGCTGAAATCCCAACTCTTCCTGGGCATTGCAGGACATAGGAGGAAGGAAATAATTGCTGGGAAAGGCAGGAAGGCCCCACAAACCATACTGCCACCTTGACCTCTGAGGACAGGACAAGAAGCAATGGCTTAAATTGCAGCAAGGGAGGTTGAGGTTGGACATGAGGAAAAACTTCCTACCTGTCAGGGTGGTGAAACGCTGGAACAAATTACCCAGGGAGGTTGTGGAATCTCATCTCTGAACATATTTAAGAGCAGGCTGGACAGACATCGATCAGGGATGATCCAGATGGTCCTGCCATGCGGGCAGGGGACTGGACTTGATGACCTCATGAGGTCCCTGCTGTTTGCTGAGAGCCAGCTGGCTTTTAGCTCCAGCGGCAGAGGCTCATGCACTAAGCTCCAGAGGTCCTAGGTTCAGTTCCACCACTTGGTGGACATGCTGTGGGTGGACACCTCAAATTGCTTCTGCCTGACAGTGCTGCTGCTGGGACATAGAATCATAGAACCATAGAGCTGAAAGAGACCTCAGGAGGTCATAAGAACATAAGAAGGGCCGTACTGGGTCAGACCAAAGGTCCATCTCGCCCAGTAGCCTGTCTGCCGACAGTAGCCAGCACCAGGTGCCCCAGAGAGGGTAGACTGAAGACAATGATCAAGCGATTTGTCTCCTGCCATCCCTCTCCAGCCTCTGACAAACAGAGGCCAAGGACACCATTTTATCCCTTGGCTAATAGCCTTTTATGGACCTAACCTCCATGAAATTATCTAGCTTCTCTTTAAACTCTATTATAGTCCTAAACTCTATTATAGTCCTAAATAGGTCATCAAGTCCAGCCCCCTGCTCTAGGCAGGACCAATCCCAATTAGATCAACCCAATCAGGGCTTTGTCAAGCTGAGACTTAAATACCTCTAGGGATGGAGACTCCACTACTTCCCTAGGTAACCCATCCCAGTGCTTCACCACTCTCCTAGTGAAATAGTTTTTCCTAATATCCAACCTGGACCTCTCCCACCACAACTTGAGACCATTGCTCCTTGTTCTGCCATCCCTCACTACTGAGAACAGCCTCTCTCCATCCTCTTTGGAACCTCCCTTCAGGAAGTTGAAGGCTGCTATCACATCCCCCCTCACTCTTCACTTCTGCAGACTAAACAAACCCAAATCCCTCAGCCTCTCCTCGTAGGTCAAGTGCTCCAGCCCCCTAATCATTTTGGTTGCCCTCCGCTGGACCCTCTCCAATGCGTCCACATCCTTTCTGTAGTGGGGGGCCCAGAACTGGACACAATACTCCAGATGTGGCCTCACCAAAGCTGAGTAAAGGGGAATAATGACATCTCTGGATCTGCTGGCAATGCTCCTCTTAATGCAACCTAATATGCCATTTGCCTTCTTGGCTACAAGGGCGCCCTGTTGACTCATATCCAGCTTCTCATCCACTGTAACCCCCAGGTCCTTTTCTGCAGAGCTACTACTTAGCTGGTTGGTCCCCAGCCTGTAACAATGCTTGAGATTCTTCCGTCCCAAGTGCAGGACTCTGCACTTGTCCTTGTTGAACCTCATCAGATTTCTTGTGGCCCAATCCTCCAATTTGTCTAAGTCACTCTGTACTCTATCCCTGCCCTCCAGCGTATCTACCTCTCCCTCTAACTTAGTGTCATCCGCAAACTTGCTGAGGGTGCAATCCATCCCCTCATCCAGGTCATTAATAAAGATATTGAACAAAACCGGTCCCAGAACCGAACCTTGGGGCACTCCGCTAGAAACTGACCGCCATCCTGACATCGAGCCGTTGATCACTACCCGCTGGGCCCGGCCTTCTAGCCAGCTTTCTATCCATCTTACCATCCATTTATCCAATCCACGTTCCCTTAACTTGCTGGCAAGAACATTGTGGGAGACAGTACCAAAAGCCTTGCTAAAGTCAAGGTATATCACATCCACTGACTTTCCCATGTCCACGGAGCCAGTTACCTCATCATAGAAGCTAATCAGATTGGTCAGGCATGACTTGCCCTTTGTGAATCCATGCTGACTATTCCTAATCACTTTCCTCTCCTCCAAGTGCCTCAAAATGGATTCCTTAAGGATCCCTTCCATGATTTTTCCAGGAGCCGATGTAAGACTGACCAGCCTATAGTTCCCTGGATCATCCTTCCTGCCTTTTTTGAAGATGGGCACTACATTTGCCTTTTTCCAATCATCTGGGATCTCTCCCGATCTCCACGACCTTTCAAAGATAATGGCCAAGATCTCCTCAATGACATTTGCCAACTCCCTCAGTACCCTCGGATGCATTAAGTCCGGACCCAGGGATTTGTGGACGTTTAGCTTACACTGAGCCTCTGCCCCTATCCCGTAAAACATTAATGTGGCCCTGAAAAGCCAGTTAACAGTGCTGGCTGCACCTGGAGGGTGGGCCCAGGCCCAATTAAAGACAAGTCCCAGCTGGGGGAGGAACTGGATGGTTTCTGTTACAGAGAGGGGGAAGCATGGAGTAGAAGGTGGCTGAAGGGTGAGAGAGAAAGGACTCTGTGGTCCCTCTTTCTGGGTACAGAAAACAGAGTTTCAAGGAGGGAGTTTCTACCCTGGCCCTGAAGGCAGAGCAGCAGGGGGGCCTGGGAGAAGGTTGACCCCAAGGCAGAAGCCCTGAGGGTAGGCTGGAGTGGAGAATAACCCCATGAGAAGAGACCACCACAAGGCCAGAGCAGCTGTTGGAAGGAGGCTCTAGGCAACCCATGAGCTGCGGCGCAGTGCCAGGCTATGAGCCTGCAGGCCTGCAGCTTCTTCCCTTGATGCGGACGCAGCCGAGCCAGCATCGACCCTGGTTTTTGTTTCACCAATGGCACGGGTTGCCCCTCTGAAGAGACTCAGTCTCATAGCCTCCCTCTGGCCTCCTGAAACGAGGTTTACAGGAACGGTCGACAAAGGCTTCCCCTGTCGACCGAGCCGTGTCTTGACTGCCGCACTGTGCCAACGATCAGCTGAGCCGGCACAGCGCGGTGGCCATTTTTATTTTAATGAAGCCGGGGATATTTAAATCCCCACTTCATTGACTATGTTGGGTAGCCTATTTTACATGCCTCTGTCTGCAGAGGCATGTAGTCTAGACGTACCCTAACAGTCTATGTTGGCAGGCGGGGACACCGTAAAATCTGTTGGGTGATGTGAAACCAAGGGGATGTTGTCCAAGCGCAAGGGAAAAGAAACTCTCTCTGGAGATTAACACTTGCCTAACAGACCACCAATGAGCAGCCTCTGTTCTTACCTCAGACTCAGCGTGGGCTGGGAATGCAGCAGAACGGAGAGGCTTTCCATTGCTCCACCCAGAAATAACGCCTCGGGGGGGTACTGCAAAACTCAGAGCAGGGCAGTGAAAATGATAGGTGCATAGAAAAATGCTCATAATGACAAGAGACGGAAAAACTGGGATGGTTTGCCTGAGAAAGGAGACAAATGAGAAGGAGCACAATGAATGGACCCAAATTACAAATGGGCTATAGAAAGTCGTTTGGGAGAGTCTGTTCTCCCCCTCTCATAACACAAAAGACTTCGGAGTCACCAAATGAAGTGAAGACGTAGCAGGTTTAAAACAAACAAAAGGAAGTATTTCTTCACACAGTGCACAGTACAACTGTGGAACTCCTTGCCAGAGGATGTTGTGAAGACCAGAACTTTAACAGCGTTCAGAAAAGAACTAGATACATTCATGAAGGACTGATCCATCAGTACTTATTAGCCAGGAAGGGTAGGAATGGTATCCTAGCCTCTGTCAGAGGCTGGAAATGGGTGACAGGGAGGGATCACTTGATGATTCCCTGTTCTGTTCCCTCCCTCTGGGACACCTGGCATTGGCCACTGTCAGCAAACAGGATACTAGGTAGATGGACCTGTGGTCTGACCCATTCTTATGTTCTTATAAAAACAAGGAGACGTTCAATGAAATGGAAAGGTGGCAAATTCGAAACTGATCAAATGAAATACTTGTTCACACAGAGCATAATCAGACTGTGGAACTCACCGACACAGGATGTCAGTGAGGCCAACTGTTTAACAAGATTCAAAGACAAGGTTAGAACACTTATATGAAGACGATGAATACCCAGAGTTGTTATATTTAGGAAGGAAATTTGGGAAGGATATGAAATCTCATACTTCCGGGAACACAATGGGCTCTAACTCTTAGGCTACATCTAGACTGCATCCCTCTGTCGACAGAGGGATGCAAATCAAGCATGTTAAAATTGCTAATGAAGCCAGGATTTAATTATCCCGTGCCTCATTAGCATAAACATGGCCGCCGCTTTCTTCCAAAACGGAGTTTTTTCGAAAAAAACCAGCAGTCTAGAAGCAGATCTGTCAAAAATAAACCCTTTTTTGATAGATACTCTATTCCTGAAAAAATGAGGTTTACAGGGTCTGTCGAAAAAGGGTTCATTTTTAACAGATCCATGTCTAGACTGCCGGGTTTTTTTCTCGAAAAAATGCCATTTCAAAAAAAAGTGGCAGCCATGTTTATGCTAATGAGGCACTGGATATTTAAATCCCGGCTTCATTAGCAATTTTGATGTGCCTAATCTACATCTCTCTGTTAACAGAAAGGTGTAGTCTACACCCACACTTATAGGGATTAGGATGAGGGGTAGATTATCCCACATCTAACTACTGGGGGTTCTTGCACTTTTCTCTGATACGTCTGGGACTGGCTGCTGTTGGAGACAGGATATATAACTGGGTGGATCAAGAGACTGCTCCAGTCTGGCAATTCCTATGTTCCTCATTAAAACCCACATGCCTTTTGGCTTTTTTGGAAAGTGCCTGGGCTTGAAAATAGCTCTGTTCCAGCTCAATAAAATTAGTACATAGACCTATAAAGTGTAACCCTAGTAATCTCGCTGTACTCCCATCCCCCCTTCCCTCCCTAACCGCATCCCTTGTCCCACAGCGTTTAAAATACTTTCTTTACAAGGACCCAGCTCCAGAAGTCACCAGGAAGTTGTACATTTGAAACAAATTCAACCGTGCCGTCGTAAAACAAGTTTAATAGCCCAGCTCTGCATCCCAGCACCCACCTCACATCCGCACAGAAGAGATGGTGGAAACAGAGTATACTGACCCAGAGGAGAGGGACTTGCAAGGAATTCAGAGAAGGGCCAAAGGATGCTTGGAAGGAAGAACTTCCAGGTGAGACAGCCCCACAAAAAAGCCTCTGCCCTATTGGGACTGAATTTTGGGGTGGTGAGTAAAATCCATCCAGGTGACCTCAGTTGTCTTAGAGTCATAGAACACTAGAACTGGAAGGGACCTCGAAAGGGCACCAAGTCCAGTCCCCCACCCTCACGGCAGGACCAAGCACTGTCTAGATCATTCCTGATAGATGTCTATCTAACCTGCTCTCCAGAGATGGAGATTCCACAACCCCCCTGGACAATTTATTCCAGTGTTTAACCACCCTGACAGTTAGGAACTTTTTCCTAATGTCCAACTTAAACCTCCCTTGCTGCAGTTTAAGCCCATTGCTTCTTATTCTATCCTCAGAGCCCAAGCAGAACAATTTTTCTCCCTCCTCCTTGTGACACCCTTTTAGATACTTGAAAACCGCTATCATGTCCCCTCTCAGTCTTCTCTTTTCCAAACTAAACAAGCCCACTTCTTTCAGACTTGGTTGGATATAGAGTGAAAAGTGATGCTGGAAGAATCTTAGCTGGGTGACTGTGGGCAAACGCTACTCTTCTGTAGTCCTCATTTTCCCCATCTGTAAAATGGGCATAATAAAGCTGCGGTGTCCCAAAGGAGTGTTGTGGGGCTTACAGCTTCAAAGTGCCAAGAGTTCTCAGACAGGAGGTACTACAAAAGGCACCGAGTTACCAAGAGATTCCTCTCTTTGACCATGAAGGGACATTTCTCTGTTCGTTGGCCAGTGGCGGCAATCAATAGGAAGGCTTTTGGAGTGAGTGAAACATGGTCGGTGGCATGGAAGCCAAGAAAATCTGGGAAGGTCCCACGGGGTTACCTGGCTGGGACATGTCCCATCATGCCCTAGAATGAAGTGTATCGCGGCAACTGTAAATACCTATGGCACGGTACTAGTCCGGCCAGACAATGCTGCACGGCTATTTACAAGCCAGAGGGAACACGGAGACATGATTCAACAATCTGGCTGGGCTAATATACTAGCCATTCACATTGCGGAGGTCTCCGGTATGTTCCCTTTGGAAGTGCACCGGTATGACACAAACAAAACCTTCAATCACTTCAAAAAAAATAGTTGACAGGTTTTAAAGGGCAGGTTGCTTTCTGTTGCTGACCAAAATACTCGGGCTCCTTCCGTCCCCAGAGTTCAGGGCTGTGAATTCGTTTAACTTCTTGGCCTCAGTGTTCTCTTTTGGTGAAACCCCCACCGTTTCTCCAAGAGACAAACTAAAACTGTCTTTGCCATGTCCGGCTCAGCAGGAGGCCAGGCTGACTCGCTACAGGTGCCCAGTCTCAGTGAAAAGCAGGTACCAAGAAGACCAGGAACTCCGGGAGGTTCAGAGGGGAGGGTTAACCTAGACTTCCGTGAGTGAAGGGGTGGAAAAGGAGGGGGCTAAAGAAAACCTCTGAGCCCAGCCAGCTCCGCCTCACTTTACTGACAACCAATGCGAGGCCTGGAAGGGGGAGAAAAGGAAGGCACCTGGCTCATTTTGGGGCTGACTGGTGAGGGGGCAGGAGCTTGGTTTGGTGACCTGAGGGCACGAACCAGGGCCTGCCAGCCCAGTAGTCATGGCAGCAAGTAAGCACCACCCTACAGGGGCAACCTATGAAGAAACCCCCACTAAGGGGAATCTGGATTCTTGGGGCCACACCTCAAATTTAAGGACTGAAATAGGGAGTGGCTTGGAGTTTCTGAGAGGAAAGATAAGGGGGCAGCTTTCCCCTCCTTTTCCGCCCATCTCCTCAGCAGCCTAGCCACTAGGCCACACAGCCTCCAGGGACCTGGCTACAAGGGGTATATGCTTTAAAGTCTGATCTAATTCACATCTCCTGTGCCACTCTGCTCAGCTGAGGCAGGGGTGTGGCACCGGTTACCTTCACAGAAGGAGCTGGTGGCTGTGAAAGATTTGGCCGAGGTGAGCAGTCGGTATGCTGGCACTGGGTGGTGCTTCCGGGCCCAGGCCACAGCAGAGGCACAAAGCCAAGAGCAGGAGAAGGAACAAGAGACAACAACCCCGGATTTTTATTAGCGCCATTTTACAGATGGGGAAACCAAGGTGCAGAGTGATGACCTGGCTAGCCCAAGGTCACCCGGGAAAAGAGTCTGGGGCGTAGACTTGAGGACTCTTGACTTCCAGTCCTGTGCCTTCAACACAAGACCGTCTGCAGCCTGGCCCTTGGTAGAGATTCTACCTTGGAAGATACAAGTACCAGCCGTCCTGGCTGACAACCTCACCACATGCTTGTGGGATTGAGCTGGTGAAAGGATCCCAGCCCAGCCCTCTCTCTCCACCACCAGCCATCCTCACGCACCAAGGCCCCCTCATTTAATTCCTTCATTCCTATTTTTACTACTCCACATGAGAACGTAAGCGCGGCCAGACTGGATCAGAACAAAGGTCCATCCAGCCCAGTGTCCTGTCTGCTGACAGTGGACAATGCCAGGTGTCCCAGAGGGAGTGAACACAGCAGGCAATCATCACGTGATCCCTTCCTTGTTGCCCATTTCCAGCCTTTGACAAACAGAGGCTGGAGACACCATTCCTACCCATCCTGGCTAATAGCCATTGATGGACCTAACCTCCATCATCCACAATAAAAAAGAGTGCTCCTCCAAAGCCCCAGGCATCCTTGATACCTTTTTATACAGCTTCAGAGGGGTAGCCAAGTGAGTCTGTAACAGGAAAAACTTAAAAACCAACAAATAGTCTAGTAGCACCTTAAAGACTAACAACACATGTAGCTGGTATCATGAGCTTTCCTGGGCACAGCCCACTTCTTCAGATGACTGGAGTGTAGTGAGTCCAGATCCAAGGATAAATAAGGGGGGGATAGAAAGGGGAGGGGAGGGTGAAAAAGAGAGACAGTGAGTAGATAAAGCTTAAAAAACAACAATCAGTCTAGCAGCACTCTAAGGACCAACAAAACATGTAGATGGTGGGTAGATTGTTCAAGTAGTTACAGGAGTCTGTTAAGAACCATTAGCACCTCGGTTGGTTGGTTGGTTGGTTGGTTAATATAATATAATATATGGAGATATACCATCTCATAGAACTGGAAAGGACCTTGAAAAGTCATTGAGTTCAGTCCCCTGCCCGCACAGCAGGACCCAGTACCATCCCTGACACATTTTGCCCCAAATGGCCCCCTTAAAAATTGAATTCACAACTCTGGGTTTAGCAGGCAATGCTCAAACCACTGAGCTTTCCCTCCTCCCTTTAAGTTATTAAAAGGTGGAAGATAATGTCTGAGCCATCCAGTATCCTTGTTTAGCCCATTAGCATAAGAATTAAACTTAAAGTGCTACCAGACTATTTGTTGTTTTTTAAGTTTAGCCTTTTATACATATACTCAACAACTAACTAGAACCACCAGTTGTCCCCAACAGGCCAGCCTTTCTGGAGCAGGGTTCACCTGCCCCCCAGGCCTCGGCCATTCCTAGATATTTTGTGCCTGGTGTTAGCATGCCCCACACATTAAAACTCCTACAGTTCTGCCTGTCTCTCTGGCCCTTCATGTGGGGCTGGAAGCATTTCCGAGAATACTCCTGGAGGTCCTGGATTTTCATCTCTTATTAGCCGCCTAAACTTGGCTGACGAGTGTTGTTGTACTCCAACCGTTGTGCCAAAGTAAGAGTCGCTGGAGGAATGGAAATGGGTTGCCACCGTGTTTTAATGTTTGGCCATGGACATCCATGCCAAGAGCGCTCTGGTTTGGCTTGGCATCTGGGATCACGGTCTAGTAAAACTGCTTTCGTTGCAAGCAGGTCTCTTTGGATATTTTCGCTGTTTGGGACAGAGGGAGTGCTCCTTCGTCACCGTCTTTCTCATATGGCTTTTGGAGGGCCCGTCCAGTATCCTGGTGGAAAGCAAGCAGCCCCGGCATCCTCCTTTGTGTGGGTGGAGATCTGGAATGTGTGGCAGGATAGAGGGTTTTACTTCGGGAGCTCTGCTCATTTAGAGACAGGAGCCACGGCTCTGTCCTCGATGTGTTCCATCAGCTCGGCAAAGACAATTCCCAGCGGCGTCTTCGCCACATTGCTTTGCTCCATTTCCTTCTCCCTAGCTTTGTTCCACCGAAACACCAGGCATCTTGCAGGATGCGTTGCTCCTGAGCCACTAAGTCCCCTGCGCTTAATTTTTGCAAGCAAAATGCTGATCTCGAGGGTCAAGTGCACCCCTCGGGACTCAGCGATCCCGGCCAAGGGTGGTAGCTGCAGAGAGCTCTTGTGAGGGGATGCGCCTTTCACAAATAAAGTCTGGTCACTGAAACGTATGTATTTCCTCCGTGACCTGCAGTTTTCAAAGCCCTTTTATTTTTTTCTCCTCGGTCCTTTTAAGATTGAGCCTGTGAAATTTGATGTAGCAGGAGATATGCCAAAGTGCATTGTTCTGAAGTATTTTCAACAGCATCGCCAGCCTCTGATCTCTCTGGGTACGTCTACACTGCAGGGCTAACGTCCAATTCAGCTGCACAACTTCAGCTACATCAGCTGGAGTCGAAATAGCATCACTCGGCATTTGACACTGCCTACACAGCCAGAAGTCGAAGGAAGAACACTCCTCTTTCGACGTCCCTTACTCCTCGTGGAATGGGGGTTGCCAGGAGTTGGAGGAAGAAGTCCTCCAGCTCGACGTGATTTCAAATTAAAGGCTTGTAGCCTTGATTCGTATTTAGTTATTTCGGAATAACACTGCCGTGCAGACGTACCCTACATGCCTACGGGTAGGGGCAGTGCATTCATCTTTTGGAAACACCTGGTATTTGGATAGCCAAATCCTTGCTTTCTTTCTGATTCTGCTGGATTAATTAGCTATGCATCTGTGTCGTCCCACCCGTGTGCACTGTGACAGAGCAGGTGCAATAGAGCAGGTTAAAGGGCTTGGTGGAAGGGGAGAGAGGCAGCCCTTGCAGAGAGAGTCACCAATCCTGGCTAATTAGGGGCAGCTGAGACAGGGCGGCTACAAATCAATTAAGGTCCAGGTGAAGCTGATTGGGGCTACCTTGAGGCATATTTAAAATCCCTCCCTGCAGGAGGCTGGGGGGAGAGCAGAGAATTGAGAAGGAGTTTGGAGAGAGAGAAAGACACCTGAGAAGGAGACGGGAGGAGCTAAGAGAGCAGCATCGGCCTTGTTCAAGATGACAGGGAGACAACAAACCCCAAACCAAGGCAAGTGAGCCGTATACTGTGACTCCTAGACTGTGGGACAGTGGGCTGAACAGGGGTCAGGGGCGGGACTGACCCTGCCACAGCACATTACGCCCAGAGGAATAGGATGCCTCTCATGATGGACCTGGCTCTGGAACAAACTTGGATCTTTCTGACATGTTTGAAGCCCTAGAAATGGCCAATGGGAATCTAATCCCTTCCTCTACTGAAGACAGTTCATATAACCTGATTCCCAAGCCACTTTCACACAATCAAAGTAGCATCTGAAAGAAAAACGAGAGATGGGATTAAATTCTGCCCAGACTACACTGACAATCAATCAAAATTGAAGGCAAAGAATGTCCGTATGTAATCTACACACCTTCTGGGTTGGTTCACTGTCCCATGTAGTGGTACAGAGACCACTAAGGGTATGGCTAGACTGCAGGGGGGTTTCAGGATACCAGAGGTATCCCAAAAAAACTCCACCGTGTCTAGGGAACATGTTTGCTTTTCCGCTTTTTATTTTTGCAGAAGAGCAAACGCGCTCTTTCAGAAGTCCCTGTATTCCTCGTTCCATGAGGAAGAAGGGGGCTTTTGAAAGAGGGTTTTTTCTGAAATTTGGCCCAGTCTAGACGGGCCAAATTTCAGAAAAGCCTCTTCCAACAAAAGTATCAGAAAAAGATACGCAAAATGCGGAGTGAATTTTGCGTATCTTTTTCCAATAGATCCTCGCAGTCTAGACATACCCTTACAGAAAGACTAAGGGTACTGGCTGCTTTGGAAGCTCATGCACTAAGCTCCAGAAGTCCCTGGTTTGATGCCCCTTATATCAAGGTGAAGGTCACACTGAAGCCAAACTAGGACATCACTTGAATGCCTGTTATCTGACGACTGTGCCAAGATTGTTAAAATGACTGACACAGCCAACATAGTAAGAGTGGTGATGGCCCATAAATGAAAATCTTTGTTGGGTCACATCCTAGGATTATGGCAAATTTCATGTATTATCATAAAACCCACAATTCCATTTTTTTCACTGACCTGATTGTCTTTACAGCTAACGGCTGCCTCTCCTTATATAGCGGGGCTACAGCTCTGTTTTCTTTCAGAAAGCATCGTTCATATCCACTGCATGGTAAAGTAGCCAGTGAGAAGTTAATTGGGTTACTCCAAGTTTTATGGGCTGAACCCTTGCTCCTCCACTCCTTTACTTCCTGTTCGTGAGAGAGTTTTCCTGCTTTCAGATTGTTTGGCGGCTAAACGAAGCAAGCACATTCCCAGCCTGAAGTCCTGCAAACAAAGTGTTTTGTGTGCACGGAGCCATCCTTTTACAAAACACGGCTTGCCAAAATGCTTCAAAATGCCACTTGCCGGTAGGTGCAGTACCAATTACACACGGCAGCAATGTAAAGCCACTTGATGGAAAATAAATTACATCTCACTGAAGAGTGTATAGTTCCCATTCACCAGTTGCTGATATGTCTGTAGCAGCATAGCACCAAAAGCGTGCACGGCACTTCACAAACAGGTGGCAGACATAAATGAGTTGCCCCAAAAGAGCACAATCCATCAAAGCTGGGGGGACAGACTCCCACAGAAGATTGGATCCATCCCCTAGAGAAGTTTTGATTAATTTCAGACTGTGATAATTCATTTCAAACTACATGTCTCTCAACCAAAAGCCTGACTGATCCCGTGTTTCCTTGTTCGAGTGGTTTCTAATATGTATTTGGCTAGGGGATGAGGGTTGAAAACATGGTAACAGCTTGTGAAAATCAATCTCTTTCCCATGTATTGTTTGCCCCAGGGACTGACTTCCTTAGTGTCGAAAAAAGGTTTTATTATATTGTGCTGTCCCAGAGGGGGGCAGGGGCGGGAAATCTCATCACTTTACGTATGAACGAAATAGTTCACCAATGTGGTTTTGATTGTTTGTTAGTAGTATTATTAAAAATGTAACTCTTAGAATTAGATCTAGAATGCAGAGGCTTATAGAGCAACACAAAACACGATTTTTGTCGAATAACTGAATCCATTTCATATCCCAAACCTTTTGCGGAGTTTATATATTAAAATATATGCATCTCTGTGCATGTTGCCTGTAGCATCTGTAAACCAATGTATAAGGAAAAGCTCTGTGTGTCTCCAAACCTTATCTCCGCCTCTTCCACCAACAGAAATCGCAATAAAAGATATGACTTCACCTCTCTTTTATATTCTGGGACCAACATGCCTACAGCAACACGGCCAACATAAAAATGTACAGGTTGAACCTCTCTAATCTGGCTCTCTCAGGACCTGACTGGTGCCGAACCAGAGAGTTTGCCAAACGATGGGAGGTCAATATTGTCTAGCAGCATGACCAACACTTCCACTGCTTGCTGGGGTCTGAGAAGACATTTAGGGGTACGTTAGAGCTAAATAACATCACAGAACACTGAGAGCCACTGTAGCTGTAAACAAACTTTATGGGACAGCAGGAAACTTGGCCACACCCATGGTAAGTGGACATCTGGCTACCTGAAATCATGCCGGACCACGGATGTTGCCAGATCAGAGAGTGCCGGACTAGAGAGGTTCAACCTGTATTACAGGCCTACGATAAGGCTAAATAAAACGATAACACTTAATGAATAAATATTGTGCAGCTGAGTTTCACTGCTGTTCCCGGATGCCCCATGGAGTTCTGGGTATTAGACCATGCAGTTCTGGATTTAGGCCACAGACATTAGGTCTTCAGGGGACTAACAAATGCAGTCTTAGTCTCAGCATTGTCCCTACAAGAAGACTGGCTTCCACCCCAGGGTGCATGTGCTACTACGGACTGGGACTTGGCGCGTGATTGGCCAACCGCCTTCCTGTTTCCGTGATGAGCCCTGTATGAGGCCTGCTGCCCCAGCTCTTTCAGTGTCCCAGGCTCAGCCAGTCTTTGCCAGCCCCCAGATTCATGCGTGTTGGCGCCCACAGGCCTGGTCGACACTAAACCAGGCAGGTCGGCTGAAGGTCCACCACCCAGCTACACAAAAAGTGTAGCTGGATCTGGATTACCTTAAACTGAGCCACTGCACACAATCCAGTCAGTTTCCCTTACTCCTCACAGAATGAGGAGCTCATGATGCCGGGGGAAAGGGGGAGACTGCCCTCGGCGTTCGATTTGGAGGGTCTAGACTAGACCTGCTAAATCGAACGCTGAAAGATCGACCTCCGGAGGGTCGGTCTTCTCCGTAAGGTAGGCAAGCCCTCCGTTATCCAGAGCACCCACTCCACCTGATAGGTGCTGCTGAGAAGGCAGGCAACAGCCTTCTTGGGGGCCACTATGGGGGCAAGCCAAGGAAAAGACCCCCTGCATAGGTCCCTGGCAGCAGGGAAAGGGTGGGGCTTTGCCAGGAGAAAGAAGGTGGGGAAAGGCAAGGGGGCGGCAAAGGAAAGGGCAAATGGGGTACGACTGATATCTGTCAACTGGCTCTGTCCCGTGAAATACAGAGCCTCTCTTACGGCCAATAAACACCTCGTGGGCATGCCCACACTTCAACACCAGGCGAGTCACTGTGAATGTTCCCAAGAAGACAGGTCGGGGGTGGGTTTTTTAGACCCCAAAGCAATCCCAAATCAAGCATGAGAAGGAATGCCCAGGCTAAGGTGCATAGATTCATAGAATCCCAGGGCTGGCAGAGACCTCAGGAGTCATTGAGTCCAGCCCCCTGCCCAAAGCAGGACCAGCCCCAACTCAATCAGCCCAGCCAGGGTTTGGTCAAACCACGACTTAAACACCTCTAGGGATGGAGATTCCACCACCTCCCTAGGGAACCCAGCCCAGTGCTTCACCACCCGCCTAGTGAAATAGTTTGGCCTAATCTCCAACCTAGACCTCCCCCACTGTAACTTGAGCTCATTGCTCCTTGTTCTGCCACCTGCCCCCACTGAGAACAGCCTCTCTCCATCCTCTTTGGAACTCCCTTCAGGTAGCTGAAGGCTGCTCTCAAATCCCCCCTCACTCTTCTCTTCCACAGACTAAACAAACCCAGATCCCTCCGCCTCTTCTCCATAGGTCGTGTCCTCCAGCCCCCGAATCATTGTATGCGTGATTGATGACGCCACATGGGCCACAGGCCAGGAGGGTGACAAGGTGGGTGAGGCAATCTCTTGCATTGCAGCAGCTTCTGCTGGAGAAAGAGAAGCATCAGGCCCCGAAGACGAGCTCTGTGTAAGCTGGAAAGCATGCGTCGCCCGCTAGCAGGAGTTGATCCAATAAATTATATACCCGCACCCATCTTGTCTCTCCGGACAAGTTCAGAGAATGAGGCAGATGCCTGAGCCATCCCCTCAGGGCAGCTGGCCAAAACAAGAAGTGGCCATTTTGATTACCCGCAACAAGAAGTCTGCTCACATTAATCCCAGAGTCTTGGGCATAGGTCAAGGACATGAGAGGAATCATACACAGCCAGCACCCTTCCCAGGGGATTCATCAGCAGTAGCTTCCTGGAATCCTCCCGGAAAAACTTCTCGGAAGAACAACAAAGCCCCAACCATGGAGCAGCAGGCCTAGGCTGGGAAGGGGGTCGTCACGGCACTTACACCCAGCATGGTCTGAAGAAGCGGAGCTCTCTGGCAGTAATACGGGCCAGCTCCTCCCTCCGCCCCATTCCAGCTAAGGCCGTGGGACTCACCGGCAGTTCGGTTCCCAAAGACATGGAAATAAGAACCCGCCAAGGAAATGGGAGACATCCCAGACTTGGATCGGATTCCTGTCCCCCAGGAAGACAAGCTGGGCCCGGCTATGAAAAGAAAGGACCGTTATCGCTCTCTTCTCCCTCTCCTGTCTCCCTCTTCCCTGTCTCTCCCTTCTGAGAGTGCCAGCATGCAACAGGGGGATCTTGCGGTGTTAGAAACAGGACGTATTCCCACAGCCAAAACAAAATCCAGAACTGGACACGCACTGAAAAAACCCAACTGCTATGGGAACCGCATACCCACGTAGCTGAATAAAGAGCCAATGAGCTAGATAGCTTGAGATTTTGTGAAACCTAATAGCCTCCTCACACTATCTCCAGTTCTAAAACTGTGCTTGGCTTGCTGACTTTTCCAGCTGACCCAGTGGGTGTAAACAGAACAGGTAATCATTGCGTGATCCCTCTCCTGTCATCCATTTCCAGACAAACAGAGGCTAGGGACACCATTCCTACCCATCCTGGCTAATAAGTATTGACAGACCTATCCTCCATGAATTTATCTAGTTCTTTTTTTAACCCTGCTAAAGTCCTGCTCTTCACCACATCCTCTGGCAAGGAGTTCCACAGGTTGACTCTGTGCTGCATGAAGAGATGCTTCCTTTTGTGTGTTTTAAACCTTCTATCTATTGATTTCATTTGGTGACCCCCTAGTTCTTATGTTATGGGAACAAGTAAATAACTTTTCTTATTCACTTTCTCCATACCTATCATGATTTTATAGACCCCTATCCTATCCCCCCTTTGTCTCCTATTTTCTAAGCTCAGTCTCCCTCTGGATATCATTAGCAAAATGTAAGTTGTAGCAAAGGACAGAGGAAAATAAGGCACTCTGATCCTACAGGTCAAATCCTGAGTAAGAACTGCAGGGTTTGGTCTTTTAATGGCAAAATGGCTCTTTCTTGGGACAGCTTCATCTCTGAATAAGACTCACCCCCACGTGGCAGTGTCTAAAAATAGACTTTTTTGAGTCAGGATGGAGGCAGAATGGTGAAACCAGAAACAAGAGAAGAGCAGGAATGACTCTGTTTGGAGATCAGACCATGGGCGGGAGGGGAGGAGTAGATCAGACCATGGGGGAGTAGATTTCTAAATAGGCCTTCAGATGTGGGCCCAATTTGGTCCCGAACATATCAACGTATTTTGGATGTGCTTATAAACTGCATAAAAAGGCATGAGGTAAAAACAGGACTAGAGTTTTATAGGGGAAACTGAAGAGAGAGATGCCAGGTTATGCTAACTGTATTGAACCTTGTGGCTAATCCATCAGTCTCCAGTTATATTTGGCATGATGCGAGGGAAAGGCCCTGACACTGGGGCTTGGATCCGATTCCTGTCTCGGCCTCGGGCCCACTGTGTGACTTGGGACAAGTCATTTCACCTCTCCATGCCTCAGTTTCCCCTGCCGCCCTTTTTCTGCCTCGGCCATTCAGCTTATACAATCTTTGGGGGCGGGGAGGTTCCTGCCTTTGATGGAGTCCCTTCCTCTCTGGCTGCTGCTAGATCACCCCTGCTGGAAAGGACATTTCCCGGGGGCGTCTAATGAGATTGGAGAAAGGTAACACTTGGGAATCTGGCTTACACAAAATGGCAGGTACTTTCGAAAAAGGTGCAATAGATACGGTTGGAATCCCCTGGCCATGAATTCTTCTCAGGGACATTGTAGGGATCCACCCCTCTGCTCACCAAATCCATACTTGCACCAAGCCATGCTACCTCTATGCTCGGTCTAGAAACAAAGGATGAACTTTCCCGGCAATGCTGATTGAAATAAAGTTTGTCTCCACTCTCCCAAGAAAAATTGCCTCCCTTGGTTGTGATGCTGAGAATCAGTCTCTGACGCTTCCCAGTTCAGCCCATGCAAGCCCCTGGAGAGAGAGGGAGCCCTTGTTTCGGGGTGTCCTTTATTAAAAATGCAGCCGCACCTTCTCCAGTTCATTAGCTAAGCTGGCTAGCTAGCCAGAGAACTCCACCTCTCTGGGCTTGTGTGAGGTTGCTCCTCCAATAAACCCCGTGTAACCCTGGCACTGAACATTTTCTTTCTAGGGACCGAATTCTCATTCTCAGTGTCTTTTCCCAGGTTGGAGGGGGGTGTTGCGGGACTATGTTGCCCGTCCTCTGCTTTTTAAGGTTGACCTGGAACATTTGAAAGCATGTGTTTCTCACTCTGAGGCTACGATACTGTAATTTCCTTTACCCAGGGCTCAAGCGCTCCAGAAATGACAAATTAAAGCTTTTTATGACAGCCAAGTGTAACCAATACACGGTATTTCTCCTGTGCAGCAGAGCCTTTCCTGGCTGGGGAATTTTTTGCTGTTGGAAACGCACGCAACTGGGAGCAGACGGAAGTCAACAGAGCGTGCTCTTCCAAATGACTTTTTGTGAGCCAGGTAGAAAAGTTTCCCCCAGCTGCACTTGTTCATCGGGATATAGAGAAGAAAATGAAATCCAAGGTAGCAGGCAACTCTCTCTCTCTCTCTCACACACACACACACACACACACACACACGCACACTCTCTCTCTCATACACTCTCTCTCTCTCTCTCTCTCTCTGTCTCTCTCTCTCTCACACACACACACACACACACACACACGCACACTCTCTCTCTCATACACACTCTCTCTGTCTCTCTCTCTCTCTCACACACACACACACACACACACACACACACACACACACAGGTCTGTATTCTTTGAAACAATGACTATTATTTCTTAGCAGAAAACATCTCAAGAGTATGGTGGCATTTAAGTAGCTTAAGGACATGCTACCACAGTTCATAGAATCCTAGGATTAGAAGAGACCTCAGGAGTCATCGTGTCCAACCCCCTGCCCAAAGCAGAACCAACCCAACTCAATCATCCCAGCCAGGGCAGGGATGGAGATTCCACCACCTCCCTAGGGAACCCATCCCAGTGCTTCCCCACCCTCCTAGGGAAATCATTTTTCCTAATATCCAACCTAGACCTCCCCCACTGCAACTTGAGACCATTGCTCCTTGTTCTGCCATCTGCCCCCACTGAGAACAGCCTCTCTCCATCCTCTTTGGAACCCCCCTTCAGGTAGCTGAAGGCTGCTATCAAATCCCTCCTCACTCTTCTCTTCTGGAGATTAACCAAGCCCAAATCCCTCAGCTTCTCCTCATAAGTCATGTGCTCCAGCCCCCTCATCCTTTTTGTTGCCCCTCACTGGACCCTCTCCAATGTATTCCCATCCTTGCTGTCATGGGGGCCCAGAACTGGATGTGATACTCCACATGTGGCCTCACCAGTGCCAAATAAAGGGGAATAATCACTTCTCTAGATCTGCTGGAAATGCTCCTACTAATTCAGCCTAATATTCCATTCGCCTTCTTGGCTACAAGGACACACTGTTGACTCATATCTGTCATCCCCAGGTCCTTTTCTGCTGAACTGCTGCTTAATCAATCGGTCCCCAGCCTGTAACAATGCTTGGGATTCTTCCGTCCCAAGTGCAGGACTCTGTACTTCTCCTTGTGGAACCTCATCAGATTTCTTTTGGCCCAATCCTCCAATTTGTCTAGGTCACTCTGGACCCTATCCCTACCCTCCAGCATATATCTGTTGGCATTTGACCGGAACACCAATGTTAACACCCCACTCATGCAATACCAGCCAACAGATTTTTAGTAACCATAAGGAAGTCGATAGTTTTATGTCTCTAATGAAAGACTGTACACCTAATAGAATGGGGCAAACATTTTTTACCAAAATATTTGAGGTGAGCACTTGTTGCTGATTTAGTAGAATTGTTCATTTAGAAAAAAAAACTAAAACTCTAAAACTAAGCAAACTGAAAAGTTTCATTTCACTGGTTTTGAAACATACAATTCCATGTTTGCTGTTGAAAAGGACTTTTGACTGTGAAATCACCTTACATTTTATGCTTTTAAGCCTTCAAAAACTCAAAATCAAAACAAAGCATTGAGTGGTGGGAAACATTGTATTTGACCCCCATTTTGGGTTTGGATTTGATTTTCAGGCCTGGAAACGTTCCCAAAAAAGTCATTTGGTTTCTGACCCCAAACCAATTTTTTATTTACTTTTCAAGATTCCCAGTGAACTGAAAAATCTGCTATGTGCCCAGCATTTACAGATCCATCTGCAGCATCACAGAACCTAACACCAGACTAGAGCTTTGGTTTATTAGGAACTGTGTGACCTACTGAATTAGTGACTTGAGAGACCCGTTTCTCCACTGCTGCCTTGTGCCTTCTACAATCATTGTCATGTGTGCAAATCAAGTGTAAAATGATACCCAAACAAGCTCAACTTATTAATATTTGTAGGGAGCTTTCAAGAGCAAAATATTATGAAATTGGAAGTGATTTTTACAGTTCTAACCACACAAATGGTCAAAACATAAGAACAGCCATCCTGGGTCAGACCAAAGCTCCATCTAGCCCAGTATCCTGTCTGCCGACAGTGGCCAATACCAGTTGCCCCAGAGGGAGGAAACACACCAGGTAATCTTCACATGATCCCTCCCTTGTCACCCATTTCCAGACAAACAGAGGCTAGGGAACCATTCCTACCTACCCTGGCTAATCGCCATTGATGGACCTAACCTCCATGAACCTATCTAGCTCTTTTTTGAACCCTGTTCAATTCATTCTATCTTTATTATTCTGAAAACATTCTATCCTTCTTTCAAGCATGTCTTTCCTTGTGTCCTATGCTTCTTAAGCAGCCTCTTCAGCAATAGCAGTGCAGAACTTCCAAGCATCCGAGCCAAAGAACACAGCATCAGCCTTGAGGTTACCATCTGGCTGGACGTAGATTTCATTAAGTCATGGACGCATGTGAGGACTGGCATCCTCTCGGCTTTGTTTCATCTTTCATAACCGGAGCAGACGCTGTGCTCGAAGAGGCCACGGCCATGAGGGAAGACTAACGGTGGCCTGGGCAAAAATGATGCAGTGGTAGTGATAGAAAAAGACAGGTGAGTCATCTGATTGGTAGCAAAAAAACCCAGCACCTCACCTGCTCGCTCAGCACCTCCGAGGTGGGAGCAGTGGAAGAAGCAGAGATGAAAACTAGCAGGCTGTCAAGGGCGGAGTATTAACGAGTGTAGGATTAGAGCTATTGTTGGTGCGGTGACACCACCTGGCCTTTAGGCGTTCCACCTATTATGTCATAGGCCATTTCCCTGCGGCCTCCTCGGGTGCAGCATGTTCTTCCGCGGACAGGGCGTCCACCTCAGCCCATCCCTTCCTCCCACTATGAAAGGGAGGAAGGAGGAAATGAGGGCAGAGAAGTAGGCCAGGGAAGAGCTGGGCAGGGCCTTCCTGTTGAGCCATTTCAGGGAACATGGACCAGCTGCTGTCATATACCTCAGCAGAGGCTGGTGGAGAACGTGATGCCTTCCACAACATGGCCAGAATGCGACTCTACTGCTCCACCTGCAATGAAAGGGCAGGTCAGCTTGCGATGTTCATAGAATCATAGACTCACAGAACACTAGAACTGGAAGAGAACTCGAGACATCATCGAGTCCAGTCCCCTGCCCTCCCGGCAGGCCCAAGCACCGTCTCTAGACCATCCCTGACAGGTGTCTGTCTGACCTGCTCTTAAATATCTCCAGTGATGGAGATTCCACAACCCCCCTAGGCAATTTATTCCAGGGTTTCCCCACCCTGACATGTAGGAAGTTTTTCCTCATGTCCAACCTCCCTTGCTGCAGTTTAAGCCCATTGCTTCTTGTCCTATCCTCAGAGGACAAAGAGAACTATTTTTCTCCCTCCTCCTTGTAACACCCTTTTAGATACTTGAAAACTGCTATCATGTCCCCTCTCAGTCTTCTCTTTTTTAAACTAAAAAATTCTTTCAGTCTTCTCTCATAGCTTGTGTTCTCTAGAGCTTTAATCATTGTTGTTGCTCTTCTCTGGACCTTCTCCAATTTGTCCACATCTTTCCTGAGATGTGGTGCCTAGAACTGGACACAATACTCCAAATGGGACCTTATCAGCGCAGAGTAGAGCAGAAGAATGACTTCTTGTGTCTTGCTCACAACACCCCTGTTAATACATCCCAGAATCGTGTTTGCTTCATTTTTTTTTTTTTTTTGCAACAGCGTCACTGTTAGTTCATATTTAGCTTGTGGTCCACTATGTCCCCTAGATCCCTTTCTGCCATATTCCTTCCTAGACAGTCATTTCCCATTCTGCGTGTGTGAAACAGATTGTTCCTTCCTAAGTGGAGCACTGTGCATTTGTCCTTATTAAACTTCATCCTGTTTACCTCAGACCGTTTTCTAGTTTGTCCAGATCATTTTGAATTTTGACCCTATCCTCCAAAGCACTTGCAACCCCTCCCAGCTTGGGATCATCTGCAAACTTAATAATCGTACTCTCTATGCCATCATCTAAATCACTGATGACGATATTGAACAGAACAGGCCCCAAAACAGACCCCTGCGGAACCCCACTTGTTATGCCCTTCCAGCATGACTGTGAACCGTTAATAACCACTCTCTGAGAACGGTTATCCAGCCAGTTATGCCCCCACCTTATAGTAGCTCCATCTAGCTCCATCATGTTCTTGGGCTTACGGCTATATTCCGGCTACATTCTGGGTCCTCAGTGGTCTCCATTAGTCCCTCGGACTGAGAGAACCCATGCAACATTTGGTACCAAAGCCCTCAACTAGAGTTAGACTCCCAGCTGCTTCTGGATGAGTGGACAGTAGCAGAAATCCTGGGAGAAATTCTGCACTGCCCCTAAAGAGGAGCTTCACCCAGCTCTCCCTTGGCAGCAAGAGGGGGAGTTGCTGACAGAGGTGGGTGAGGTGCCCTTCATTTTGCAATGCTCTCTCCTCCCTTGCTTTTCCTTGCCCCATCCATAGTAGCATAGAATCAGAGGGCTGGACGGGACCTCGAGAGGTCATCTAGTCCAGTCCCGGAACTCCTGGCAGGCCCAAGTATCAGGAATCTATTGAACTTATGGGCATATGGCAAAGCCTCTCTCTTCCAACGGGCAGTGGAGACCAGCTGATATGGCTAGGGAGGACTTTGTTTGGGGGAATCTGCCATGCAAAGGAGTTTTTAATCCTTGGTAGACTTACTGATCCACCATCAGTTGGATGCCGAATGCAAAATTCTTGATCTAGGAAACAGGAATGCAGGCGGTATGTCAGGACTGGGCAGTCGGTCCTAGTGGTCAGGGCTAGACTCCAAGCCAGGCATCAGAGCCAGAATCAGAAACCAGGGATCAAACCAGAGCCAGGCCTACTGCAGCAGCACCCTCTCGGGAAGCTTCTCGGTTGTTCGGATAACTTCCTGTGCCTTCCTTTGGTTTAAATGAGGTGGTCTGGCCAATCAGTGAAGCCGGTCATCACCCCCAGCAGTAGCCCTGGGGGCAGTGCTTCTGAGAGGGGGGTCAGAGTTCTACGTTCTGCTCTTTTCCAGTGGTTGTAAGTTGTCCCCTGGTGCCTGGGGGTGGGGGGGAGAACTGCCTGCAAACCCATGATGCCTACACTGTATGCTGGAAAGCAGTGGCTGTAAATGGGATTCAGAAGTGGGCATCTTCATGAGCTCCTAGCCTGATGCGGCGGCAAGGAAGAGCGAATGTGTTTGTTGGATGTACAAACAGGGGAGCAGGGTAGGTGGTGATTTTACCTGTATTTTATGGCAAAACTGGAACCCTGCCTACAGTTTGGGTGTCCTTGGATGTTGGAAATTGGAGAGCATGCAGAAAAATGATCCAGGGGCAGGGCCTGACAGGGAGCGATTCAGAGGGCCCAATCTGTTTTGCTTCTCTAAAAAGAAGATGAAGCGGTGACTTGACTGCAGTGTCTATGTGTCTTCATGGGGCTGGAACACTGAGTCGAACAGGGCACTCTCATCTAGCAAAGACCGACAGGCAGCACAGCAACCCATAGCTGGATGCTGAAGCCAGACAAATTCAACCAGGAGATCGGGCACAGTTCTTTAACAGCGGGGATGATTGGCTGCTAGAATAAACTTCAAAGGGAAGTGGAGGCGTCTCCACCTCTTAATGTCTGCAATCCGAGAGCGGACACCTTACTGCCAGCTCTGCTTTTCTCAGCCATACATTACTGGGCTCACAACAGGGTTAACTGGTGAAATTTAAAGGCCTGATTTTTACAGGATGGATCTCCCTGGTCCATTGCCCTCAGGACCTGACCGGACATGAACCAGGGAGTTTGCTGGACCAGGGAGGTCCATGCCAGACCTTCTGTTGCTGGCCTCTGCTCCCAGCTGCTGGGCTCTGCTCCTGGCCCCGAGCTCCGGCTGCCAGGCTCCACTCTCGGGCCCCTCTCCCAGCCCCCAGCCTCTTCTTCCTGTAAACCTCCTTGCAGGAAGCATAAGGGATCTGTCGAAAAAGGCTTTTTTTCTTGACAGATCCCCCTCTAGACTGCCGCTTTTTGCAGACAAAGTGCTGAGTTGGCAAAACGCGGTGGCCATTTTTATGCAAATTGGCATGGGATATTTAAATCCCTGCCTCATTTGCAATGTCAACCTGCCTAATCTGCATGCCGACAGAGGGATGCAGTCTAGACATACCCAGTGAGAACTCAGACCCAAAAGTCCTGAGCCTTGCTTCTGTGCTTCCAATTTCACAGCTAAATTAACTCCCCCACTCCTAAAGAACGTGTCTCAGGATCTTAAATAATTGCAACCTACATTTAATACCTCTTCCACCACAGTGTGGAGCATAGAACAGTGCAGGAACATGTAATCAATACAACACATGCTGATTCCTCAGTGTGCATGCTATTTGCTTTTCCTTTGTTGTCTCCCATCCAGCTGGTGATCCTTCTTGGATCAGGCTATGTGGTAGGAGATTAACTCCACCAAAGTCTGGTTATAGCTGGCTAGGGATGTCATCCATTTCTTCTACAGATTTGGAACTGAAGCGCTGAACTGTTCGAGGTTTACTGATCACCGAACCTCATCGCTAAGATGACGTAATTTGTTCCTGAATATTTCATTGCCACACTCAGCCTTATTAAGACTAATTTTTGACTACGTGCTTTGTACATGGCCAAGTGAAATGCTCACCTTGGGACTACATCTACCCTACAAGGTTTTTGTGCAAAAACCTGCAGAGCATCCACACTTCAAATGCGCTTTTGCGCAAGTAAATCAGCAGTAAAACGGCAGAACAGAGGGCTTTGCTGGTGTAGGTAAACCTCCTTCTACGAGACATAACTGCCTTTTGCACTACAGCTATTGCGCAAGAAGGCAAGTGTGGATGCTCCAGAGGGGTTTCTTGTGCAAGAAACCCCTACGGGAAAAAACCATGCACTGTGGATGCTCTCCTGCGCAAAAGCACATCGCTTTTGCAATGCGCTTTGAAGTGTAGATGTGCTCTTGTGCAAGAAGTGTTTGCACAAAAAGCTCTTGCACAAAAGGCTTCTTGCACAAGAAACCTGCAGTGTAGACGTAGGCAGGGTGTTTTCAGTGAAACAGAAGATGTGACTGTTAAACACCTTGGAAAATATTTATTGTGCGGAATGTCTACCTACCAAGAAAGCCGCTTTCTCAGTTGTTCTCAGAGTGCTGTCCTCAAATGGCCACTATTAGAAAAAACACCTTTAAGGAATCATCCTAACCCTAGAAAAGACTAGAAAAGTTACCTGGTAAAGATCCCAGTGATACAAAGTAAAATCACAGCATATGATTCATTCAACGAAGTTTACTACAAGGTGGCTCTTACAGCCAGCAGCTCTTAGTCCTTCTGCTCTCAGAAGTCAAGATGGCCCCGATGCGATTGTTTATATGTTACAGGATATAGGACAGGATGCAGCAGAAGGCTTAATACATCATGTGTATCCTATAGTGGCAGTGGGTTTCACCTGCAGAGAAGAAAATAGAAAGAAAAGGTTGGTAAAGCCCACTCAGCTCCGACATGGTCCCAGATTGGCAGTGGCAAAAATACATTGGACCATGTGAGAATTTTAATTATGTGGTGAGCAGGTGGCCCTATAAAGGCCTTTAGCACCAATGCCACTAAATGGCCCCTTTGCTGAAAATTCCCCCGGGAGACTAAAGATTTAGTGGGACGTGTAGACTCAATGGCTGTTGAAGGCGATCAGAACATCTCCTTTGCTGGTGACCAAGCTGTGCCATGTTCTGCGAGTAACAGCGTGCCTCCAGATAGTCCAGCTGGAGTCATTCTCTATCCAGATGGGCAGCAAAGAGCTGGGATTCTGTGGTGGTGACTTCCCAACTCATACCGGACAGCTACAATAAATGTATCGACCATTATAGCACATCCATGACCAGCTAGGGCTTTATGGTGATCGCTGCAAATTTCACAGTGGCAGCAAGAATAGACTCCCAGAAGCTACTTGGCTAAGAGCTCAAAGAGAGTCTTGCGCAACTATTAGCAGTAGAGGGCCGATGACACTCAGTTCAAAAGTTCTGATTCCTTCCAGCAGAGGGTGTACATACACCGAGTAGCTAGTCATAATATTAAATCCTATATAAGGCTGTACCTCCTTTTCTGCCTCTCCTCCTCCTGCGTCTCCTCCTTCTGCGTCTCCTCCTGCCTCTCCTCCTCCTGACTCTCTTTGCTCGTTGCTTCCTGTCCCTGGCGTATCTTCTAAAATGGGAGGTTCTTCTGCTTCGGTGCCTGTGGTATCGCCTGTATCTCATCGTTTCCTGTTTCCAAGATCTCTGCAGCAGCTGGATGGCTGTTTCTCCATGGGGCCATTCACCTGTCTTGGTTGATGGTATTGGCCTCCTTCAGGTGGTGAGTTGAAGCACCTCTGTCATGTATCTCAAGAGGCCAACAATTATGACCTACGAGGGTTAGATTGGGTTTGCAACCCATACCTCATAATGGTCAGCTTTGGCCATACATAATCATATACAGCCAATAGCTTTCCCATCATTAAAGAAACTGTTTTGCAACTGGCCTTCACCTGCATAATTGTTCTACTTGGTCTCTGAGGACAGGACAAGAAGCAATGGGCTTAAAACTGAAGCAAGGGAGGTTTAGGTTGGACATTAGGAAAAACTTCCTATCTGTCATAGTGGTTATACACTGGAATAAATTGCCTGGGGAGGTTGTGGAATCTCCATCACTGGAGATATCTAAGAGCAGATTGGATAGACACCTGTCAGGGATGGTCTAGATGGTGCTTGGTCCTGCTGTGAGGGCAGAAGACTGGACTTGATGTCCTCTTGAGGTCCCTTCCAGTTCTAGAATTCTATGATTCTAGGATAATAACAACTGATCCCCCCAAGAAGAGGAATTAAAACACACAGGAAACAACATCTCTGGTATCTCCAGCCCATAGGAAAACACAATGCTCATAGACCCATACACGCAGTGCCATCCTTTGCTGGTCATTTCCTCCTAGTCGGCTCCTCTTTGGTGGGAGAATGAAAGGAAAAGTAATCACAAAAGAAAGGGGAAGTAGCAGGACCCACCACCGGGATGAGTGCCGAGGAGTAAAAATGAGGAGAGGGAGATTTCTAACTCATTTCCATGAACGATTTCTTCAGTGACTTCCCATCAAAGCATGTCATGTGCATTGTCACAATTAAATTGTAATGAGATCGCGAACTGCCCCCTCAGCCCCCAGAAATAAAGAAACAAAGACCATCCTCCCAATAGTTCGGTGTACTTGTCTCTTTGCTTTTCAGACTCACATGGCACTTGGTGAAAATAATTACCCAGAGAACTGTTACTGTGGTCTGATGGAAAGAGGAAACCGAACAATGTGCCTAGAAGAGGCCACGAATGCTGTAGGACCTGCATGGAAATTGAAGTGACCCTACCAGAGTACAGCCGGTCCCCGAGTTGCAAATGGTCGAGTTACGACCATTCACACTTACGACCAAAGCTCCCATGGAGCGGTTGTAAAGGCGGTCCCCGAGTTACGCACACGACCCGCGCTTACAAACAGCGCGGTCACGTGTAACTCAATGGGGTCCGAGTTACGAACGGATCGAGTTACGGCCAAGTGTTTGGTCCGTACCTCATTCGTAACTCGGGGAGAGGCTGTACCCTAATGATGGTCTTCAGAGCCTCATCTTGAGGCATTAGTGAACTTGGGAGACGAGACCTTTTCTGATTTGCTCCCAACAGAAGCTTCCATGGGGTGGTTGTTTCAAATTGGGATTGGACGCCACCAAAAGGCTTGGATGTTTGGGCAGAACCATAAGACCTGACCACTGTGCTGAAGCTAACCAGATCTCTCCAGAATGCCATTTGAGGCATGAATCTGGCTTTTCTGCCCAATCTCCTGTGCTTCCTGACTTCTATCAGACTGAGACCCATGTCTCCCATAGGCAGCCTCTGTCAATGCATCAGTCCATACAGGTCACACGGGGTAGTAACTTACTGCGCACACAGCCATATTGATTACCGCTGATTGAAAAAATGTTCATTGGGAAAGTTGAGAGTCGGAAATCCCAGAATAGTCCATAGCCTGATGACCAGCATCTTCATATGGGAGACCCACGTTCAAGTTCTGCTCTAAGGCAAGGCCTTGAACACGCGTCTTCCACATTCTAGGTAGGTGCCCTGACCATGGGGTATTGCTGATGCTGAAATCTAGTGCATCACCCTTTTCACATAAAGAGTCAAGAGTTGTGTTGTCATTCTGCATCGGAACACAATTTTGAAGCCTCGGCGTTTTTTTGCCAAAAGGAATTGTTCTTTTGTTATCTCGGTGGTGGCAGATGACAGAACGAGGAGCAATGGACTCAAATTGCAGTGGGGGAGGTCTAGGTTGGATATTAGGACAAACTATTTCCCTAGGAAGGTGGGGAAGTGCTGGGATGGGTTCCCTAGGGAGGGGGTGGAATCTCCATCCCGAGAGGTGTTTAAGTCTTGGCTTGACAAAGCCCTGGCTGGGCTGATTGAGTTGGGATTGGTGCTGCTTTGGGCAGGGGGCTGGACTCAATGACTCCTGAGGGCTCTGCCAGCCCCAGGATTCTAGGATTTTCCAGCCAGTCCTGTGACATCACTTTGTGAAGTGAGGCATTTATGAAGGGTAGCGGAACATGGTACCTAAAAACAAAGCACACCGAAAGTTAACTCAGTCATTTTCAAACCTGGATTAAATTTCATGTTGTTGGTATGCGTCAATCACAATGACTGTGACAAAGGGCTATGTCACATTATGGATACCAAGTAGTGAAGATAGATAAACAGAACCAGGGGCTTTATTTTTGCCTAGTGCTATGATGGTTACGGATATTTTTTTTTTATTGCTTCTGTCATAAAGACCATAGTGTTTTGATTGTAAGGAATGCTTTTTCTACTGATATTAAAGGATTTTGTGAGCCATCAGGTATATTTTCATCATGTCTTACACACAAGTTCTGTGCTTCTTCAAGATGTGAAGGTTACAATTGGAAAAAGCATGTAGTTAGCTCGTTTGGCCCCATCAGCTTTGATTTGCTTTCTCATAAACATGTCTATAATATAATACAAATTCATAGATGTAATGTCCAAAGGGGACAGTTGTATCTAGTCTGATCACAGAACTTCCTCAAAACAATCCATAGAGCAGCCCTTTTAGATAGTCAGTCTTAATAGAAAAATGGTCAGTGGTTGAGAATCCTCCATGACTCTTGTAAATTGTTTGAATCGTTAATTATTCTTACCGCTATCCATTTATACTTCCAAAAGGAAGTTTTTCTTCACTCAGCGCACAGTTAACCTGTGGAACTCCTTGCCAGAGGATGCAGTGAAGGCTAGAACTTTAACAGGGTTCAAAAAAGAGCTAGATAGATTCATGGAGGTTAGATCCATCAATGGCTATTGCCAGGATGGATAGGAATGGATAGCCCCTGTTTCTCTGGAAGTGGGTGACAGGGGAGGGATCATGTGAGGATTACCTGTTGTGATCCTTCCCTCTGGGGCATCTGGTATTGGCCACTGTCGGCAGACAGGATACTGGGCTAGATGGACCTTTGGTCTGACCCAATATGGCTGTTCTTATGTTCTTATACCTTATTTCCAGTGTGAATTTGCTTAGCTTCAATTTCTATATTGAGCTAGGGGCAGCATAGGAGATATCACTGGGTTCTATGACAGAATGCTGGAATTTGGCCAAGTCACCTGGGTTTCATACAACACCCCTGGCACTCAGAAAATGTTCTGCCAATCTGCCAACAATCAAACCAACCATCTCTTCCGGGAGTGTGGATGACTGAATCAGGCAAAACCATTCATGTTGATGTCTGCAGTAAAACTCTCTGGCCTTACAATCTGTGAATCAAAGGTGCCTATCAGCTCCCAAAGTCAAACCACCGAACTGGAGGAATTTGAAGTTTGTTGAAGTACCACGCCAGCTTCCGTGAGAGAGACATTTTCTTCCTCTGGATGTGACAAGAGAACATAAGAAGGACACTTCCAGGCAGTGGCTAAAGACTACAGTGCACATGGTCTTATTCTGTTCTAGAAAACCTGGTTCACAAAGGAAATAAAATAGATCTCCTGATTTCTTCCATCGTTGTTAAACTAGTAATAGTGGAAATTTACGAGCCCTTAACAGAATCTTCTTTCACATTCTTGTAAGCCTCAAGTTACTTCATTGCCAACAGTGACAGGCCAGTACACGCCAGCGCACAACTGTTGTGAGCTCAGAATTATATCACTAGAATCCATGGCATTATGTTTATCTATGTGTTGTTATTGTTCATGTTTTTAATGCAGTAGGCAGCTGATAGAAGACATCTCATAGGCCAAATCCATCTCTCGTGTTATCTTGACTAGGCCAATGAAATTACATCAGGGATAAAAGTATTTCCCTCCCCCGCCCCCGCCTTTTTTTTTTTAGGTTAGCCAGAAATCCCAGGAGGATCGTGAAATGTCCCTTTTAATAAAGCATTTGAATTTTTACACTTCAGCAAAAGAGGGCAGCACAGTTGTGAGGCCAGTTCAAAGAGTGATGCTAGAAGATGATCCCCTTTGAATTTATTTAGGACTAATTCTTTTAAAGTGCTTCATTCACGTGCGTAATTTTGGTCTTCCACACATTTGAACCTTTCTGGTATTTTACTGTTAACACTCAGGAAGGTGCTTTTGATCATAATTTTTAGAAATGAATCCCCAAAATTAGTAACCTGGCCTAAACTCAGGACAGAGATGCCCATTTCTGTAGCAAGAAAACAGTTTCGCACTTACTCCGCCACTTATCAGGTGTCTACATGGCTGGGACTGTGAGCAACATTCCAAGCAGGTATCGCATGGTAGTTTTGCATTGCTGTTCTGCATGCACATAGACACAGCAAGCGAAATTAATAGGCAGCAGGTTCAAACCCAACAAGACAAAATATTTCTTCACACAGCACACAGTCCACCTGTGGAACTCCTTGTCGGAGGATGTTGTGAAAGATAGGACTTTCACAGCATTCAAAAAAGAACTAGATAAATTCATGGAGGTTAGGTCCATCAATGGCTATTAGCCAGGATTGGGGTGAATGGTGTCCCTAATCTCTGTGTGTCAGAGGCTGGGAATGGATGACAGGGGAGGGATCACTTGAGGATTCCCTGTTCTGTTCACTCCCTTTGGGGCATCTGGCATTGGCCACTGTTGGCAGACAGGACACTGGGCTGGATGGACCGTTAGTCTGACCCAGTCTGGCCGATCTGATGTTGAAAACGTCTGTGGGATTGAAAAGGAGTGTCCTAGCCTTTAAGAAACAAACAGGAAATGACAACAAAAACAGTCTGGGTATCATCTGAAGTCATCTGAAGAAGTGGGCTGTGCCCACAAAAGCTCATGATGCCATCTACAAGTTTTGTTAGTCTTTAAAGTGCTACCAGACCATTTGTTGTTTTTTAAGTTTTTCAGACTAACTCAGCTACCCCTCTGAAACAGTCTGGGTATAATTAAAGTGACTCCTTCCACACCCAGAGGCTATTTATCTGGGAACAGGAAGCTGATAGGGGAGCGACAAGGAGTGGTCATTTCTCTCTGGCTCCCGTAAATTAGTATGAGCAGACACAGAGACTTTGTGGAAGTTAAGCTGAGGAACACTGAGTGGAGGTGAGGGTCTTTCTCCGTCTTGCCCCAGTCGGTGAAAGGGGACGTATTGATGTCCAACTGAAGGAAGTAAGGCGGAGCTGACACCTGGCCACGAGGGGGTGTACCGGGATGGCCTACCCTTTCCCAAGGATGTGCCGACACACCATGCATTTTACAACTTTACTGGCAGGTTGTGGTAGGAAGGCTCCTGGGTCTTGCAGAGTGCCCCGTTAGCTGGCTTGTCTCTTGTGGTGTTTCCGGTGCAGGGCGTTGCTGATTTTCACCCTCAAGAAGCAGGAGGCGTGTTGGCTGGGGGACTGCTGATGAGATGCACGGCTCCAGACCGGCCCACAGACAGGTCTCACGGATCACCTCCTGTAGTAGTACGTCGTCATAACACGCACGTACCCTGCCACAAAAAGAGAGAACACGGCCCTCCCTGAAAACCCAACCCGTCAAAGAATCGGTAGCCATAAGCAATACAAGCATTGTGTGAAAGTAAAGACATTGCTAACGAACGCAGTGGGGGGCTGATAGCCACCACAGGCCCTGGGGCAAAGTGTGGGACGGGCCAGCTCCACCCCTTTCCAGGGGGCGGAGCCGCAGGAGGAAGGGGCAGGGCTGGGAGAAGCGATCTTTCAGCACTGCCTGGGCTGCAGCACTGGGGCCCCACTCCGGCCCGCAGAGCACCCTGTAACACCCCTCACAGCGCTACAGAATTCTGGCCCAGAGCTCCTGGCCACCGCTGCTACTGCTAGAGTCACCGGGCCCTGGGACAACTGCCCTCTTTGCCCTTCCCACCACAAGGAATTAAACAACACACCCAAACAGCTATCTAATCTGCCTGCAAACTGACCAATTAGCTGCCCAATGCTGGTGTCTCGGCATATAACTCCTTTTACTACTCACTCAGTCCCTCCGCTTCATATTCAGTAGCTACAGAGAACGCGTTAAGTATGAAACGGGCGTGGTGTTTACCCTTCCTCTTTTTTAATGGTGGTCTTCTCCAGGTGCACCTTCTCCTGCTCTTCCTTGTCCTTCTGCGGGAACGCCTCCTGCGGCGGCGGCGGTGGCGGCGGCTGCGGCGGCGCTGGCCTCGGCATCTCGCCATCTCTGCTTCGGCTCAGTTGGCTCAAGCGCCCAGGAGGCGAGATCTCATTGCTTGGTGGGGCCAAGCCAACCTGTCTGCTCGGATGGTGTGTGAGCTTATGAGGGGGACTCAACTAGACTCAGGCAATTATAGTCTCTAGCGACTATGATGTCATAGAGGGTCTGCCTCCCGAGGTGATATCTGCTGGCAACAGCGAGGGAATGTTCCTGGGAAGCTATTGCCAGCCAAACCGGCCATCGTGAACTTTGTGGTGGTGGCCACATGTGGTTACAAAACTGATGTTTGCTCTGGATTCCAAATGAAGCGCCTTTGTACATTCAGTGCTCAGTTAGTAGAGTCGTCAGACACCACGATGGGGTCTTCCTGTTTGTACCTCAGCCTCTTCCTGTTTGTGCCTTTTGCTAATATTTTCCGACACCTTTCGCTTACATCCTTTTTGTCTCAGGGGAGTCCCAAACTATGTGAGAAGCTCTCCCCCCCTACAGAAACAACAAGGAGTCCTGTGGCATCTTAGGGCATGTCTACACTCGGGTATGTCTACACTACCACCCTAGTTCGAACTAGGGTGGCTAATGTAGGCATTCAAAGTTGCAAATGAAGCCCAGGATTTAAACATCCCGGGCTTCATTTGCATCTTGCCGGGCGGGTGCCATTTTTAAATCCCCTTAGGTCGAACTCCGTGCCCGCGGCTACACGCGGCACGGAGTAGGTAGTTTGAATTAGGATCTCTAATCCTAATGGAACGAGGTGTACCGGTAGTTCGAATTAGAGATCCTAATTCGAACTACCTACTCCGTGCCGCGTGTAGCCGCGGGCACGGAGTTCGACCTAAGGGGATTTAAAAATGGCGCCTGCCTGGCAAGATGCAAATGAAGCCCGGGATATTTAAATCCCGGTCTTCATTTGCAACTTCGAATGCCTACATTAGCCACCCTAGTTCGAACTAGGGTGGTAGTGTAGACATACCCCTCCAGAGTTATTTTGCAATAACTACCATTATTGTGAAATAACAAGGTGAGCACCCAGACCGCAAGCCCGTTATTTTGAAATTATTTCAAAATTATTTCGAAATAACATGCTTCTTATTTCGAAATAATAACCCCCTCGTTCTATGAGGAATACAGGTGACCCCCAACTTATGACCGCCTGACTTACGTCCCCCCGCATTTATGACCATTTTTTTCATGTGAGATAGCACCTAAAACCCCCAATTTACATCCGCAGCTCGCACTTACAACAACGTATGACACCTATGGGAAATAAGGGTTCGACTTACGACAGTTTGACTTACGATGGTTCTCTGAGGACCAATTAGGTCAGTGGCTCCCAAACTTTTTGGCATCGTGCCCCCCTTTTTGATTTTTGAAAAACCCTCACGCGCCCCCCCCCCCCCAAATAGCAGCAAAACTTATTGAGAAAAAAAAAGGAACTGAACAGGGCAGCAAAACTTGATGTGGGGGGAGGCTGGGTCACCTCGCGCCCCCCCTGGAATTTCTTCACGCCCCCCAGGGGGGCACACCTCCCAGTTTGGGAACCCATGAATTAGGTCGTAAGTGCAGGAGTCACCTGTAATGCCTATTTCGAAATTGCTAGTTCGAAATAGGGTGAGTATGGATGCTCAGCAGCTGTTATTTCGAAATGACGACTCCCCAGAGCCACTCAAAGGAATTACTCCCCAGGGCTTCCTGCGGCTCTAAGTCAAGCTAGCACATCCGCATTAATGGAGCCTGCCTTGGACTAATTTCAAGGCTTCCCTGTAGTGTGGACACGCTATTTCAAAATAGTGATTTGGGGAGTTATTATCTTGAAATAAGTTATTTCGAACTAACCTGGCAGTGTAGACATAGCCTTAGAGGCTAACAGATTGATTAGGGCATAAGCTTGCGTGGGAAAAACCCACTTCATCAGATGAATTGGATTAGAAGTTACAGAAGCAGAGAGATAGAGATATATAAAATATGGAAGAAGTTGCTTGTGTGAGTGAGGATCTCAATGGGTTAACGCCACGTTTCTCAAACTGTGGGTCTCGACCCCCTGGGGGGTCACAAGCAACTTAGAGGGGGGTCACAAGCAACTTAGAGGCAGGTCACGGTATCACAAGGTTTGAGAACCCCTGGGTTAATGTATTTACAAAATTCACACAAGCAAATTCTTCCTTATATATACCCCTGCAATTTGGGCTGCCAGCCCCAGTACATACCTAAGATCTTGGACAGGACTGTATTTGGGCAGATGGTTCATCCCACTGCCCATACTGCCAGGGCCAGACAGTCATTTTTTACTACACTAGCGCAAACAGATTTTGCACATTTACACCTACCTGGGTTGAGATTTACACCTCCTAGCCACAGTGTAGACATACCCTAAAACCCCATACAAAATGTCAAGGAACCAACTAGGCCAACTACACAACCACCCGGGAGGTGGTTGACACAAGAGTGAGCCCCAAACCACCCCACCCGCGTACAAATTCCCAAGGGGTAGCCGTGGCAATGGCACATCCGGAGTTCCACCCACCAGATCCTGGTGTCATGGAGACTGCATGTGGCAGTGTCTAAAAAGGGTGCCGAGGCTGATGTCCCACAATGCAATTTGCCAGAGGCATTATAGCTGCTGCTAACATTTGTAGGTGGACTATATCTCCGGAGTGCAGCTGGTGGACTGGCCAGCCGCCGAAATGTCGCTCTGGCTTCAGAAACACCATCACAGCCCTCCACATCACCTCCCCCGTGTTGCCAGTGTGAGCCACATGCTTCTAGGAACCAGGGCGGCATTCTTTGGAACCGACCCTGCCATTTGTGTAGTGGGTAGGCGCTTTTTCTAATTTCCCTAATAATTGATTTTTCCTGTTTACCTTCTGATAACAACTGAGTTTTCTGGACAGCTTCTCTGCACTTTCCCCCCACACACACTTAATCTTATGGCAATGATACTGGCCTTCAGCAGATAGACAGCGTCTGCTGCCCTGGCATTTCATGGACCTCAAAAGATAAACACTTTTTGAAAGAACGTGCAGCGCTTAACCTCTTCAAAGCCCGGCACAGCGGTGCTCTCTGTTTCCTTGCAAGGCAGTTTGTCTTAGACTCTTAGAAATGTCAAGCTGGAAGGCCCCTTGAGAAGTCTGTAAGTCCAGCCCCCTGCACGGAGATAGGACCAAGTGCACCTAAACCAGCCCTAACAGGGGTTTGTCCATCTTGTTCTTAAAAGACGAATGACAGTGGGGATCCCACAACCTGCCTGGGACACCTGTCCCAGAACTTCACTACAGCATAGTGTGCCATTTACTGCAACTGTCCACTGGAGCAGGACACGGAGGGAGGCGCAGGCCGGGGGTGCACAGGGTGGTCGTGTAGCCTGCAGGACAGAAGCAGCACTTTTAAGGGGAAAGCGCCGCTTCCCTCCACCAGCCCCTTGCTCTGTCTGAGTCCACCAGCCCCACAAGTGAGCAGGGGCTGGGGGCTGAGTCATGAGGGATAAGGGCCACCGGACTGGCACTGAGCCAGGGGCAAGCAGCCAAGGGCTGCCAGAGCCCCTGGAGAGGGTCACAGGGCTCCATAGCTCTGGCACTGAACCTATGGCGGGGGGGAGGGTGGGAATGGGGGCTGCCAGACCCCATAGGCAGCATATGACTGCATGGGGCACCATGAAATTTCGTGGTGACCCATGTGGCTTCATGTTTTGCATATAGGTAGGGACGGCCCTGGCTTCGCCCGTTACTTTGTGTCCTGTCTTCTGTGGACATGGAGAACGGTTGTTCACCACAGCCTTTAATGTATTTGAAGGCTACCCAGTCCTCACTCAGGCTGCTTTTCTCACACTTAAACGTGCCCTGGTTTTTTAACCTTTCCTGGTTGGTGAGGCTCTCCACCCTTGGCATCATTTTTGTGGCTGTCCCCTAGATCCTCTGTAAGTTATCCACATCTTTCCTAAAATATGGTGCTCGGATTTGGACACAGTACTCCAACTGAGGCTTCACCCGGGCCAAGTAGGACGGGACATTTACCTCCCATGTCTTACACACAACACTCCTGGTAAGTCACCTGTGATGGGGTGGGCTAGGCTCTGAGGCCCCCTGCTGGAGGCCTTGTGGCCCTGCCACACCCAGCCTGAGAAAAAGACAGTAGAAAGGTCCTCCAAGCTGCCTAGAGTGCTGTATGGGAAGCAGCCAATCAGGGCCCAGCACGTCAGTATAAGAAAAGCTGCAAGGCCAGAGCAAGAGCAGTTCCTTGCACGAGCTAGAAGGGAGTGGACGGGGCTCTGGGTTATCAGCTGGGATTCCATTCAGCCAAGTCCTTGAGGTAACAATGAAGAATGTGCTGGAGCCACAGAGAAGTGGCTCGCTCGGGGATTGTAGCAAGTACTTCGTGTATTTAAAGCAGCATAGCAGATGGCTGCTATCTATTGAGACACTGTACTGGGTTCCAGAGTAAAAGATGGGGTCCGGGTCCTCCCTGCCAGCCACTAGGAAAACAGCCTGGATTTTGATGCACTCCAGAAATTAAACTGAACGCTTTTAGTGGCCCGACTGAAGAGCTGGGACCAGAAAGGTGCAGAGAGGCAGAAAGGGTGTCCTAGGAGTCAGGGCTCCACACCAGGCCCAGGGACAGCTTATAGAGCAGGGATAATTTGAGAGAGCCCAGAAGGGACAGAGAGACAGTTTGGTCTAGGCCCCTGCTGGATTGAAGAATGAGCCCTCAGATAGGGCTGCAGATCGAAGGACCTTACAGAGGATGCTGAATCTTCAGAAAGGGTTTGCTTTGCTCTTGTCATATGAACAGAGCGTATGTGACTTGGCCCGAGGGCTGAATCAGGAAAGATCCGCCACAAACTTGAGAGAGCAAGTGTAGGCCCATGCACTGAGATAGGGGGTGTTTGTGAGAGGGGGGTGCACCCCATCACAACACCCACAATGATATTCACCTTTTTTATAGCAGCCTCACCTTGTTGACTCTCATTCAATTTTTGATCCACTGTCACAATTCGGGATCCACTATTTAGAAAAGCTAGACATACACAAATCCATGGGCCTGGCTCGAATGCATCTGAGGCTCTAATACTGAGATGGCGGGTGTCATTGCAAAGCTATTGGCCATTATCTCTGAAAGCTCGTGGTGATGGGGGAAGGTCCTGGACAACTGGAAAAAAGGCAAATATAATGCCCATCCCAGGGTGGATTTACCGTGAAACTAACTGCAGTGCCATGGAGTCTTCAATAAGAACATAAGAATGGCCATACTGGGTCAGACCAAAGCTCCATCCAGCCCAGTACCCTGTCTGCTGACAGTGGCCTATGCCAGGTGTCTCAGAGGGAGTGAATCGAACAGGTAATGATGAAGTGATCTCTCTCCTGCCATCCATCTCCACCCTCTGACAAACAGAGGCTAGGGACACCATTCCATACCCATACTGGCTAACAGCCATTAATGGACTTAACCTCCATGAATGTATCTAGTTCTCTTTTAAACCCTGTTACAGTCCTAGCCTTCACAACCTCCTCAGGCAAGGAGTTCCACAGATTGACTATGCACTGTGAGAAGAAGAACTTCCTTTTATTTGTTTAAAACCTGCTGTCCATTAGTTTCATTTGGTGGCCTCTAGTTCTTATATTATGGGAACAAGTAAATAACTTTTCCTTATTCACTTTCTCCACACCAGTCATGATTTTATAGACCTCTATCATATCCCCCCTTAGTCTCCTCTTTTCCAAGCTGAAAAGCCCCAGTCTCTTTAATCTCTCCTCACATGGGACCCGTTCCAAACCCGTAATCATTTTAGTTACTCTTCTCTGAACCTTTTCTAATGCCAGTATATCTTTTTTGAAATGAGGAGACCACATCTGTACACAGTATTCAAGATGTGGGCGTACCATGGATTTATATAAGGGCAATAAGATATTCTCCGTCTTATTCTCTATCCCTTTTTTAATGATTCCTAACATCCTGTTTGCTTTTTTGACTGCCACTGCACACTGCGTGGACATCTTCAGAGAACTAGCCACAATGACTCCAAGTTCTCTTTCCTGATTAGTTGTAGCTAAATTAGCCCCCACCATATTATATGTATACTTGGGGTTATTTTTTCCCATGTGCATTACTTTACATTTATCCACATTAAATTTCATTTGCCATTTTGTTGCCCAGTCACTTAGTGAAAGGGCACCCCACAATTCAGGACAAACCTGACAGGTAACTGTATTTAATAAGCATTGAAAGTCATGACGCAGTCCAGAGTTTCTGCATGCTGCAAACTCATTCTGTGAACTGTGCTCTACTCAGTTTTTTGAAGTAGTTTCTAGCACAACATTTTGCTTTGCCATCTTTTTCGCTCTCAGCAGTAGCGTAACAACAACTAAAGGAAATCACAGTTTTGCAGAGCATGATAAAAATGCAGGATTAACTGTGTTAGGCCTAATTGAAAGAGCAAGGGGGGTAGCTACAGGTGGGTGGGCCATGGACCACACAGCCATGTTGAATCATCCTAAAATTAAGGTCAGGATTTTGGGGGATTTTTTAGCAAAAATGAAGCGGTCTGCCCATCAAAAACGCAAAAATAAAATTGAAGGTGAGGCAAGAAGATGGAGCTAAGCAAAAAGATAGTTTTTGTCATCTTCTTTTAAAAAGCTTGAAGTATTGATTGGTGGACATTCATCAAAAAATATGGGCGAGGAAGCATGTAAGTTACCTAATCGCTTGCCAAGTAGTGAGGATACCACAAAGACTGCAAAATTTGAACAAGTGACAATGGAACTACAAAATATTGGTAATTTTGTCAAATTGCAGGAAGAAACCTACCCTGACGACTTTACATTGTGGCCAAAATCTTTTTTATTGGCTATGACAGAATATTTCCTAGTAAATAAACAAAAAAATATTGGTTATATGGAAAATTGGAGAAAAGAGTATGTGTTTGGAGGACAGATGCAATTTAGAGGTCTTCTCATGTCCCATTTTCTGAGATTGAAGAAAAATGGGAAGACAAAAATGAGATTTTGGTTGATTTTTTTTTAAACCGCTAAGGCAGTCTACTGTTATTTTTGCAAATTATTCCTTCACCATAGGAAAGCAAAACAAACATTCAACTGGCACTTTAATTGGAAAAATGTTACAAGACATATTGCTGTTCATGAAACTTCCAAAGCTCATGTTAATGCTATGTGTAAGTTCATTCAGAGGTATAAATTATCTAAGAGAACTTATTCTGTGTTATCGGCTCAGTTTAAAAGGAGTGTTCTTATTGGAGGAAAGTGCTGAGATGTGTTTTTTGCCATGTTCAATCTTCAGTCTTCGTTGGGTCTATTTCTAAGAGCACATGATAGGTCATCAGTGTTAAATCAAAAGGTAATTTTTTAACCTGCCTTAAATATCTTAGTGAATTTGACGATTTTCTCAAAGAACATTAAAAAATGATCAGTACTGGGGCTCAGGGAAGACCCAACTTTTTAACACACCAAACCTACAATGAGCTCCTCACTCTAATGACAGAATAGCTCAGAAACCAATTCACTGATAAAGAGAAGGATGCCAAGTACTACTCCATGAAGTTGATTCAATGCCAGACGTAAGTCAGGTAGACCAATTAACCTTCATTTTTAAGATCTGTGACCAGCAATGATGAAGCTATAGAGTGATTTGTTTCTTGTAGCCTTCTGAATGTCTACAGACAAGTGGTTTGGAAATCATTGCAAATTTAGGTTTGGACATCAGAAAGTGACCTAGAATTTTGATAATGCTGCAAATCTGGCAGGAAAATATTCAGGTGTACAAGTGAGACTGAATAATGCAAACCCTTCTGCTTTATTGATAATACCTTCCAGACATTCCTTCGATTTAAGCTGCATTGCTGCAGCCAAATCTTTTGAGGGAGCTACACGTTGTTTTGACTTTGTTCAGGTTTCCGCACATTGGTGGAGTATGCTACAATCACCTTGGAGCAGGCAAATGGAAAACATTTGATAGTCAAAAGAATTTGTGGCACCAGGTGGTCAGCTCGTACAGATGCTGTTTGAGCTTTGAAAATGAGCTATGGTGATATAAAGAAAACCTTATTTGACACAGTTACATCAAATTCTGAGAAAACACATGGAAAAACTGAAGCAAAATCCTTAGCAGAAATGTTTGAAAAGTACGATATTGCTGTTTTTACTCTTTGGTGGGACTGCTTACTTCAAAGAATTAATACCATCAGCAAATCGCTGCAAGAGGTTGAAACAAATTTATCAAAGGCTACGGAATTGTTAGCCTTGGTTTAAAGTTTTGTCGTGGAAGATGGAAATGACTCTAGTTCCGTAAAACCAGGCACTAACATTAATAGAAAATATAGGTTTCTCTGATATATCTTGATGAAAAGTGTAAAAAAGCAGGAAGCTACTTTTTGATTAAACTAGTGACAATTAAATCATGTTAAAAACGGAAAGAGAAGATCTTTGCTGAGACTATCAGCGGTTTTTGTGATACAATATTAGTGCAACTGCAGAGAAGTGGTGAGTCTCTAAAGAAAACTGTTGATTTATTTTATGTGTGTGTTCGACCGGAGTATGGACAAAAATGCTAAAAGCTACTACAGTAAGAAATTAAGTGAATTCTACCAAGAAGACAAAGGCACAAATCTTTTGGAAGATAAAGTGAAATATTTCATTCATTTTATCGAAAATGATAAGGCCTGTGCTTTGAGATCATGAGTGGATTTGTATAGACTTGTACGTGACAGTTTGCAAGCAGTCTTTCCAAATGTGGAAACCAGTGTGAGAATATTTTTAACAATACCTGTCACAGATGCTTCTGGCGTGCGTTCTTTTTCCGTGCAGAAACAAGTTAAAACTCATTTGCAAAATATGATGAGTCAGGACCATATGACAAGTTTGGCAATATAGACAATGAACAAAATATTACTTAGGAAGACTTAAAAACATAAACATTTAAGAATGGCCAGGTGCCCCAGAGGGAATGAACAGAACAGGTAATCATCCAATGATCCATCCTCTGTCACCCATTCCCAGCTTCTGACAAACAGAGGCTAGGGACACCATCCCTGCCCATCCTGGCTAATCACCATTGATGGACCTGTGCTCCATGAATTTACCTAGTTCTTTTTTGAACTCTGTTACAGTCCTGGTCTTCACAACATCCTTAGGCAAGGAGTTCCACAGGCTGACTATGCATTATTTGAAGAAATACTTCCTTTTGTTTATTTTAAACCTGCTACCTATTAATTTCAATTAGTGGCCCCCTAGTTCATGTGTCATGGGAGCAAGTAAATAACTTTTCTTTATTCACGTTCTGCATACCTGTCATGATTTTATAGACCTCTACATTTTCCCTCCTTAGTCTCCTTTTTTCTAAGATGAAAAGTCCTAGTATTACTCATCTCTCCTCATATAGCAGCCATTCCATACCCCTAATCATTTTTGTTGCCCTTTTCTAAACTTTTTCCAATGCCAAGAGATCTTTTTTGAGATGAGGTGACCACATCTGCACACAGTATTCAAGACGTGGGTGTTCCATGGATTTATACAGAGGCAATAAAATATTCTCTGTCTTATCTATCCCCTTGTTAATGATTCCTAACATTCTGTTTGATTTTTTTTTTTGACTGTTGCTCCAAGTAGAGTAGATGTTTTCAGAGAACTATCCACAATGACTCCAAGATCTCTCTTGGGAGTAGTAACAGCTAAATTAGTTTCCATCATTTTATATGTATAGTTTGGATTATTTACATATTGTTGAGATTATAATATATATAGTTGGGATTAACTGATAATTTTGTAAAAATAAAAGTGTAGAACAAACTATCTGCATATTTTTTAAATTGAATCATTTTCTTCAGAGGAAATAAAATTTTATTTTTCCATCCATGCATCATCTATACTTTTTATTTTTACACATTTTTCACTTTAGCATAATGCAAATACAGGCTTTCATCTAGACCATAAATTCTCAAACTGTGGTCAGGCAACTCCATTCAGGTGGACTGAGGAAAGATTATTAATTGTTTTTATAAAATATACTTATCCAAAACACTTTACAATAGTTCGCTAACAGTACAAACAACATTTGGAGATCATTAAGTGGGCCACTGAGACTCTCAGCAATTTTCAGATGGCCTGTGGAAAAAAAAATTAGACAACAAAACCAATCAAGGTACCTCGCTTTATTTTCATTTACTTTCTACTATTTATAATACAGGGGAGGAAGAAGAAAAAAAGAATGAAAAATAGGAGGTGGGGGAGATCAGAGCAAATGTTCTTTTTCTTGGTTGCGTCTTGAAGGGGAGCTCCAGAAATGAATCTGCCCACAGGGCCCCACTTACTCTAACTCCACAACGGGCCTATCTTACAAAAAAAAAGAAGAAGAAGAAGAAGAATCTGAGGAACTGCAGATCGGTCAGCCTCACCTCAGTCCATGGAAAAATCAGGGAGCAGGTCCTCAAGGAATCCATATTGAAACACTTGGAGGAGAGGAAGGGGACCAGGAACAATCAACATGGATTCACCAAGGACAAGTCATACCTGACCAACCTGATTGCCTTCTGTGATGAGATAACTTTCTCTGTGGATATGGGGAAAGCAATAAACGTGATATATCTTGATGGTAGCAAAACTTTTGACACGGTCTCCCACAGTATTCTTGCCAAAAAGTTAAAGAAGAGTGGATGGGATAGAATCACAGAATCATAGAATTACAGAGCTGGAAGAGACCTCAGGAGGTCATCAAGTCCAGCCCCCTGCCCAAGGCAGGACCAATCCCAACTAAATCAACCCAGCCAGGGCTTTGTCAAGCCGAGACTAAAACATCTCTAGGGATGGAGAGTCCACCAACTCCCTAGGGAACCCATCCCAGTGCTTCCTCACCCTCCTAGTGAACTAGTTTTTCCTAATATCCAACCTAGACCTCCCCCACTGTAACTTGAGACCAATGCTCATAGCTCTTTGTTCTGCCATCCGTCACCACTGTAAACAGCCTTTCTCCATCCTCTTTGGAACCTCCCTTCAGGAAGTTGAAAGCTGCTCTCAAATCCCCCCTCCCTCTTCTCTTCTGCAGACTAAATAAGCCCAAATCCCTCAGCCTCTCCTCATAGGTCATGTGCTCCAGCCCCTGAATCATTTTGGTCGCCCTCCCTGGACACTCTCCAATGCGTCCACATCCTTTCTGTAGTGGGGGGCCCAGAACTGGACACAATACTCCAGATGTGGCCTCACCAGAGCCGAATAAAGGAGAATAATCACTTCTCTGGATCTGCTGGCAATGCTCCTCCTAATGCACCCTAATATACCGTTAGCCTTCTTGGCTACAAGGGCGCCCTGTTGACTCATATCCAGCTTCTTATCCACTGTCATCCCCAGGTCCTTTTCTGCAGAACTGCTACTTAGCCAGTTGGTCCCCAGCCTGTTACAATGCTTGGGATTGTTCCATCCCACGTGCAGGACTCTGCACTTGTCCTTGTGGAACCTCATCAGATTTCTTCTGGCCCAATCCTCTAATCTGTCCAGGTCACTCTGGACCCTATCCCTGACCTGTAGACTGTAAGGTGGACAGAAGCTGGCTAGATCATCCGGCTCCACAGGTAGTGATCAACGGCTTAGAGTCTAGTTGGCAGCCAGTATCAAGTGAAGTTACCCAGGATTCAGTCCTGGGACCAGTTTTATTCAACGTCCTCATTAATGAGCTGGATGATGGGACAGATTGCGACCTCAGCAAGTTCACTTTCCCCTGGTTCCTTGACAAAGGGGAACAGCCAGCAATGTTCCTGGACAAATCGGCGGGGGGGGGGGGCTTCAGCCCCCCACCATCCCTAAACATATGAGGCTCAGGGCTGGGGCAGGCCTAGAGGAGGTGGATGCACCCCCCAGATATACTCTTTCACCTGCCTGGTGATTCTCCTTTCTGTATGGCTTTATGAGAAGCAATCCCATTCCAGGTACATCCCATTGTCCTGGTGTAAGAGCCACCAGCTGGATTTGGAATCTGGGACCTCTGGAGCTGAGTATAGGAGCCTCTACCCTCTGAGCTCAAAGCCGGCTGGCTCCCAGCCCCTGCTGTAGAGGTCTCTTGATCTTAACTGTTGCTGTGGTCTAGGTACCACTGGCATTGCTCAGTAACCACACTAGGTGTGTGGGTTACACTGGCACAACCAAACCCTGACCTTGCTTTAAGTTATGAGAAGAGGAAGCTGCATTCCAAATTTGGTGGTCCTAGCTCTTACCGTTTAGGAGGTGTTCTTGACCAGACAGACAGACAGATGGACACACAGACAAACTCTCTCAGGGTATGTCTACACTGCCACCCTAGTTCGAACTCCTCATTGCAGGAGGAGTAACAGTAGTTCGAATTAGGAGCTTTAATTCGAACTCCCTAGTCCGTGCCGCGTGTAGCCGCGGGCAGGGAGTTCGAACTATGGGGCATTTAAAAATGGCGGCGCCCGGGAACATGCAAATAAAGCCCGGGATATTTAAATCCCGGTCTTCATTTGCAAGTTCGAATGCCTACATTAGCCACCCTAGTTCGAACTAGGGTGGCAGTGTAGACATACCCTCATATATATAGGAGACATATATCCTTTCTTCCAGCCAACATGATTCCAAAATGGTCTATGAATTGGCTATCTATGAATATTTGGACCACTCTTGAAATGCAGCCACCTTGTGGTGGGACCCAGCTAGACCACGGGGTTTTATTGTGTTGGGGCTGAGGTGGGATTCGGCTGGAAAAACCAGGGTATCGTTTCTGTACCTATGCACCACGTAACAATTTATGAATCTGAGGACAACAAAATATGCTCTGATGATATCGGTGAGATCTCTGCACATACAGTTAACAAGGTATTTGTTTAGAATCCCCTGATCTCACAGACTCAGAACGTTCTGGAATGGTTCTCGGCCTGAAACTGTGTTTGCTTGTTCCCATAGAGGATGAGTTTTGAAAAATTTAAGCAAAATGCCTTTAGCTTTTTTTTTTAATTGAGTGGGGGAAAGAATATACCATTGGTAAAAAAAAAATCTACCCCCATTTTTTTCAACAGAGCTACATGAAAAATGCAACATGTTTGGAACTTGAAATTTGGTCAAGACCCGGACCTCATGGAGGAACAGTGATATATCGACCAATTCTTTACCAAACCTAGGACAGTGAAACAGCATTCGATCATTGCATATTAGGCATTTATATTAGATTTTTTTACATTTAGGCTCCCAATGAAAGAGAGTTGTGGTGTGTATGTTAAACAGGGGCACACTTTTCAATAATAGGGTTGTATCCTCAAGTATCCATCATTTTTAAATGATTTTAAGGGCAGTTTCCCCTCTTTTGAGCTCCACACCAAATGCGGAGAATGAGCCACTTCCTCCCTAACTTGATTAGCCTCATTAACACAATATAAAGACCCCTCCCTCCCTAACTTCCCCTCCAGTTCATCTGGTGATGTGGGTTGTACCCATGAAAGCTCATGCCCATAATAAATCTGTTCATTTCTAAGGTGCCACAGAACTCCTTGTTGTTTTTTTTAAATGACTCTCCAAAGTATCTTCAGACGTGATTTGCGTGTGGCTCTCCTTGCAACCTAAAACCAAAGCCAAGACTGAGAAAGCGCAGTGTGGTTATCAAACAAGTTTCAAAGCCATGAATGAAGTTTCTCCATTGGCCCAAAATGGCGATATACTTTATCAAAATCGAGAGAGTTGTAACAATGCAGACCTGAATCTGTAAGGTCTGCAGAATAACCCGTAGCTATAGATTTGGTAGTTTTAAAGTGATTTACATTTTACATTCAATAAATGCATCCTGAACTGGGACAAACCTAATCAGGTTCATCCTGAAACCTGTCTGTCTTTGCTCTTCCACAACCTCTTACCCCCGGCAAAACTCCCAGACTACATCAGTATTGGGTGTGGATGAGTGTAGACCCGGGCTACTCAACTTTGGAAGCTCCGGGGACCACGATGATACTCACAGCAATGCCGAGGGCCACAGCTTAAGTGTGGTTGCAAATGCATGCAAATATATATGCAAATAGATTATTTGACACTGATGGGCATAAATACAAAGATGAAGGCAAGATTGCACAACACACAGGCCCCATTTAAGTCAGTTCTGCTCCTATTAATAAAATGCAATATTTACTCAATTTCCACGCATATGACAGTACTTTTAATGACCAATGACAGTTGAGGAATTTAACTATTAAAACTCATATCAACAGAAGACCATTATATTGACTGCTTTTTTGTTTTGGCTCCCACCCACGAGTTGCGTGTTAAGCCCCGTGTAAACCCAAACTGCACCTTGGGCAGCTAACGGGCCCGCATGCAGCTCGCAGGCCATATGTTGAATAGCCCTGGTGTAGACACTAAACCTTACACATGGGCTAAAGAAAAAGCAATAACAGATGAAGAGCAGAAGCAGCGTTCTTTCTCTCTCTAAGTTTTCTGTGCACTAATACATACTGACTTGAATTTGTTTATGGTGAGGGACCAGGATCACCCACAAAGTCCTTTTTGCTGGCTTGAGTTGCTCTGTTCCCCCTCATTAAAGTAAATCTGATTACATTTCAGACTCATTTTTAAAAGGGATTAAAAAAAAAAGCACCACACACTTAGTTAATTTCCATTCAAACCCAGTGCGGTGCCCCCACCCGCCGGTCATGTCGAGCACTTGTTTGATCTGGTGGACAAAGCATGACCAATTACCCATAACCTACCATGGTCCTGGAACACGTGGAGCCCAGGTCGGAATCATAGACACTGCTCTCAGCCGGACAACACGAGACACCGTCGTGGGCTGAGGGACTGGACAGGAAGAACATTTAAAATGGTCCTAACATGATGTAAACGTATGGGGACACCAGAAGGAGGGAGCAGAGATGTCCCCCTCTCATTCCCTGTGGCCACGAAGAAAAAAAATCAATTGCGCTTTTAAAAGCGACTTGGAAGCCCACGAAAGACGTGTTGTGTGCAAGGAGGGGGAGGGGCTGAGTGCTTTGGGGGAAGGGCAGAACTTAACGCCGCCATGTTGTCTAGTTCTCCCTAATGTTATTGCTGTGGTCATGCGGGCTATGGCAGAGCTTGTGTCTCTGAGAGCAAACACGAAACGGTTCCATGGGCAACGCCGTGAGGGTTGGGCAGGTTCCCCCAACCCTTTGTTTCTCCTTCATACAGATGCAGGCCACACCTGCTGATGGGGGAGGGGAAAAGGGCGCAACTGTGACTCAAAGCGGTTCGGGGTACCCAGTCAGCGCTCCGGGGCCTTTAAATCCCCGCTGAAGTGCAGTATGAGAGAGAGATCTTGGAGTCATTGTGGAGAGTTCTCTGGAAACACCCACTCGGTGGGCAGCGGCAGTCACAAAAGCAAACAGCATGTTGGGAATCATTAACAAAGGAATAAAGAATAAGACAGAGAATATCTTATTGCCTCTGTATAAAACCCACATCTTGAATACTGCGTACAGATGTGGTTGCCTCATCTCAGAAAAGATATATTGGCTTTGGAAAAGGTTCAGAAAAGGGCAACAAAAATGATGAGGGGTTTGGAACAGGTGCCATATGAAGAGAGATTAAAAAGACTTGGACTTTACAGCTTAGAAAAGAGGAGACTAAGGGGGGATATGATAGAGGTCTATAAAATCATGACTGGTGTGGAAAAAGTGAATAAGGAAAAGTTATTTAATTTATTGCCACAATATAAGAACTAGGGGTCACCCAATGAAATGAATAGGCAGCAGGTTTAAAACAAACAACAGGAAGTTTTACTTCACTCAGTGCACAGTCAACCTGTGGAACTCCTTGCCAGAGGATGTGGTGAAGGCTAGGAATTTAACAGGGCTCAAAAAAGAGCTAGATAGATTAATGGAGGTTAGGTCCAAAAATGTCTATTCAACAGGATGGGTAGGAATGGCGTCCCTAGCCTCTGTTTCTCTGGAGGTGGGTGACAGGGAAGGGACCACGTGAGGATCACGTGTGTTCCCTCCCTCTGGGACATCTGGTATTGGCCACTGTCAGCAGACAGGACACTGGGCTAGGTGGACTGTTGGTCTGACCCAGTATGGCCATTCTTATGTTATGTGTGGCATGCTCTGGGAAGAACAGAGGGTTGGGGGTGGGGCATGTGTGCTCTGGATGGCATTGAGGGCTAGCTGCCTCTGGCTCCGCCCCATCTGCCTGAGGCCCCACCCCCTCTAGGAGCATGAAACCACCCCTCACCCCTTGCTTAGGGTCCATGGAGGCTGTCTCACAGGAGTCCTGCACTACGCTCCGAGAGGCCAGCCCAGGTCCGAGCAGCCCTGCAATCCGTCCGTTTGATGCGGACAGTGCCGCTGCCACGAGCGGGCCCAGACCTGAGCTCTGCCTCACTGATTAAAACTCTCCACCCCCTTGAATGTAGACCTGGCTCCAACTCCAGAGACCAGCTCCACTTCCAAGCCATCCTGGAAGAGGTTGCGCTTACAAGGGTTTTGTCACTTTTCTCTCAAGAGAATGTTAAGGCTCGTGACGTATCTTGATGGACTGAGGTCCCTCTCCATGGAAGTCCACAAAATGAGCAGAGGAGGGGCTGCCCTTTTCCAGTTGTCTCCCCGCTGTCCTGGAGGGACCCGTTAGATCTCCAGTCTCTCTCCCTGGCTGATTTTCTGATGTGCTCCAGCTCCAAGCTGATGAGCTTCAAGACCCGTTGCAGGATTCCCCTTCCCTTCCAAGCTTTCCCAAGCGGGATGATGGCATAAGGAGTGTGGGTTTGTGGGGTGAGGGGAGACGTGTTCGCAGTCTAATAACGTCCGCACTGAGGGGCAGGAGAAGTTTAATGGCCAGTCTGATTGGAACATTCGTCATTGCGCAAAGGAAATTAAATAAAATAAACAGGAAGGTCCCTTCTTTGCAAACTTGGAAAGACTTGGGGTTTCCGTGAGTGTCATCTGCAGGAAATTTCAGCGAGCGAAAGCTCTGGAAAGTCTGAGCTATGAAGAGCCAAGCCCTGTGTCAGAGGGCTTATCTCTTCACCCCCTCACTTCCCTGGTCCTTGTCACACGAAGCAAGAGCAGCAGTACCCGAAATCTGGCGAGGCAAACAATGTGATGTTTATTGGGGTTTGCGTCCAGCCAGCATGACTCCTGTTTGCTTCCTTTCTTCCTCCGTGCCTTTCTTTTTTCCCTTGTTTTTTTCCCCACTCGCTTCCTGTTTGGCCCTAAGGGCATGTCTACACTAGGAAATTATTTCGAAATAACGACATTTGAAATAGTAATGCTGGAAATACCAAAATCGAACTAGCGTGACCCCACTACAGAGGAGCCTCGAAATGAGTCCGAGGCAGGCTCCGTGAATGTGGACGTGCAACTTCAACGTAGAGCCCCAAGAAGCACTGGGGAGTGCTTCATTCAAATGACTCTGGGAAGTGATTATTTCGAAATAGTAGCAGGGGAGCGTCCATATGAATCCTATTTCGAAATAATGATTTTGAAATAAGCGTTATTCCCCGAGGAGAGCAGGAGTAGAGATTTCAAAATAACGGGCTTGGTCGTGTGGACGCTCTGCTTATTATTTTGAAATAAGAACATAAGAATGGCCACACTGGGCCAGACCAATGGTCCATCCAGCCCTGTATCCTGCCTGCTGACAGTGGCCAATACCAGATACCCCAGAGGGAGGGAACACAACAGGTAATCCTCATGTGATCCCTCTCCTGTCACCCATATCTAGACAGAGGCTAGGGACACCATTCCTACCCATCCTGGCAAATAGACATTGATGAACCTCATCTCCATGAATCTATCTAGCTCTTTTTTGAACTCTGTTAAAGTCCTGGCCTTCACCACATCCTCTGGCAAGGAGTTCCACAGGTTGACTGTGCACTGTGTGAAGAAAAACTTCCTTTGGTTTGTTTTAAACCTGATGCCTGTTAATTTCATTTGGTGACCCCTAATTCTTATTTCTTATCCCAATCACTTATTCTGAAATAATTCCTTAATGTAGACCAGGGCTAATATATATAACAATATTTTTAGCTTTCGTTAACCAATCATTCTATAGACATTTAACTAACCAATCCTCACATACTATAACATGATCATCTAACCAATCATATCCCACCTCCTTCATCGGTTTACACCTCGCAAAACTAATTATACAGGTGACAGAGACAATCAAAGAACCGGACAGATAAGCAGTAGGGAGATGGGGGCGTGGGTCTTTATCAGACAGAAAGCGATCAAGCAAAGTTTCAAGGACTGGTTTGGAATGTACCTCCCTTAGTGGTTGGCTTTGCTCTGATATCGGCCTTGACGGGCAGGCTTGAATATCTGTGTCCTCACACCCTGCTCTCAGTTTCACACATGTTCACTGCATGTAACACAAAGGGCACATGCATGTGCAGCAGGGATCAGCCAGGATGGGCACGAACCTGCGATTCTGGAGCCAGAAAATGTCCATTCTCCAAGGTGCTGGCAGGTTTCGGAGAAAGCCGAGTCTCCGCTGGTGAGCAGAGTTTCTCTGTTTATCGCTGTGCTTTGCTCTGACACGAGCTAGTCCCGGTGTTCGCGAGGCTGTCGGATCCGCAGCAGTGTCTAACACCATGTGCTCATGGTCTGCCTTGTAGCAGTGGCTAGCCCAGCGCATCAGACCAGACAGTCCAGCAGCTCCAATGTTTCTGAAGGCAGCTCTCCCTGGCTGCAGCCTGCCGCCAGAAAGCAGCGCTGGATTTGTACCACTCCCGGCCTCCCTGGGGGCGTCAGGTGGCTGAGCCAATGGCTCTGGATCTCCACAGCGGCATGAATTATGGGCAAGCTTCAGGCTGGGTGAAACAAACTCATGTCTAGAGCCCCAGCTCTTGGAATCATTGTGACCCACACAGCTGCTGGGTGTGGTACTGTCCTCTCTAGTGGCACTTAGACCGCATACAGAGAGGTCCTTGCATAGGGAGACAAAGGGAGATTGTCCTAAGCTTTTGTGTGTGCTTCCCAGTAGCTATTCTAACTGCAGGTTGGATAGACATCTGTCAGGGATGATCTAGATTCTAGACAGTGCTTGGTCCTGCCGTGAGGGCAGGAGACTGGACTCGATGACCTCTCGAGGTCCCTCCAGTTCTAGGGTTCTAGGATTTTGTAGCAGCAGAAAAATGGTTTGATGCCAGCGTGACACTCAGTACGTTACATTGAGCCTCACCACCTGGGCCTTTTGCATGGTCACATCTTTCAACCGCCTCCGCCCAGCAGCTGGCTGGTGAAAATTAAGACCAGTGCCCGCAATCGATTGTGTTTCTCCCATATTGCCAGACCCCCTGGCCATGCCCAGTGCCCTTTTTCTCTGGAGTCGGTAGATCTGGTGTGTTTGTTATGGTGTGTTTAGTCAGTAGATCTGGTGTGTTTGGGCTTCTCTTTATTTGTGCTCTCCTCCGGGCTGTATAGCTTCCCTTTGTCACACTTTGTCACTTCTCTCTACCACAGTTAACGTCATGTCTAATCCTTTTCAAAACCGCGGCCTGTGTGGCTAATTCTCTGCCCCAGGCAAGGCATTGCTGCATTCCACTCAGTGGTTTGAGAATTGGCCTGCTCGACCCAGGGTTGTGAGCTCAGTCCTGGAGGAGGCCATTTAGGGATCTGGGGCAAAATCTGTCAGGAATGGTACTTGGTCCTGCTGTGAGGGCAGGGGACTGGACTCAATGACCTCTCAAGGTCCCTTCCAGTTCTAGGAGATAGGCATCTCCATTCATTTGGGGGGTTTTTTGTTTTTGTTTTTTTTACTATTTTGACCCTCTGCTTCTGGGTTCGGGTCTGGAAGGCAGCGAGCCATTTCCCAGCGTGGTAGCATAGGTCTCCCTAGTTCTTTGCCGTGAGAAAGGCAGGTCTGAGAGCAGGAGGAGGGTGGGGAAGGAAATCCCGTCATGGGTCTGCACCATTGTTCTCGCCCCAAGAATGTGGTACCCTGTGATGGGGCGAGGCAGCCCTGCACTGAGCCTGCAGGGCCCAGCCAGGGTTACCTGGCTGCAGAGGCCCCTCCCATGCAGCCCTACCGAGCATGCCCGGGCTGTAGCTCCCCTATAAAAGCCTGGGGAAGGACTCAGTCGGGGGTGGCAGCCAGAGGAGAAGGACCTGTGAAGGGAGCTCCCGCACTGCCGCCACCAGAGACTCCAGAAGAGGCCGGTGGGAATGCGGAGGCAAGCTGGTGCATCCCAGAGGCTGCCCGCCAAGGACACACCGGCCCAGAGGGCGCAGCAAGCTGGACGAGTACGTGGGAAGGAACCCTAGCGAACCAGGTAGGAAGTGGCCCAGGGCAGGAGCGGGAGCTGCCTCTCCCACCCCGGGAACCTCAGCGCGTTTCGGCCGGATTGCCCCGCCGAGGGAGTGACACGCCATCCAGTCACTCACAGGGCCCTGGGCTGGGACCCGGTGCAGTAGGGTGGGCCTGGGTCCCCCTACCGAGGGCGCGTCCTCGCTACAACCCTGAACTGTGTTTTGGACTCAGGCCAGCGGGCCTAGCCTTAAGAAGTCCTGCAGAAGGGCCAGGAAGGAGTAGCCCGCCACATACCCCCTTTGAAAATCAGCATGTTAGAACCTCTGTCCCTGGCCAGGACTTGCTGACTTGGTCCATCGGAGCTGAGAAACGTAAGCTTGAATCCTGAGGTGAAATTGCGGGGGGAAAGGGGGGGCGGGAGGTTGCAAAAAGGAGCAGAGAGAGAGAAAAAGAGAGAGCCCTGGAGTGGAGGAAGGGTTAACATGGGGCAGACCTGGGGAGCACAGCAGGGAGGAGGTGACAGTAGATGGAGTGAGAAAGGAGGACAGAGGTACGGCTGTCAAGGGAGAGCAAGGACCGAACCAGAGCCAATGAGAACAATCAGAGGAGAAGCACGGTGAAGAGAAATGGTCGGAGGAGAAGCACGGCGAAGAGAAATGATTCGTCCCAAGGCCAGCACGCTTAGGGGCACAACTCGGATTAGCAGCATCTCGCCTGACTCCCTGTCCGCGAGGCCGCCAGGCCTACGCAGGAGCACTTGGTTCCAACTATGAAGAGACCACCCGGCCTCAAATGGAGCTGGCATGGTGCACTGCATTGTATGTTAATTAAAATGTTGCTGGCAAGTGATCGGATGAGTTATTTCCATGGGAAATACACTTTCCTGAACACAGTCAACTGGGCTTGCAAGTTAATGATTGATCTCCAGGGTGAGGTTGAAAGCTTGTACTCTGGCTAAAACAGCCAGCTTTAAGCACTGCCTTTTCCCCCTTAAAATAACTCTTGGGAGGCTATCCCCAGGTTACTCTAATGTTGTGTGGTCCCTGTCTCCCCTTCCCCCAGCTCCCTTCTGAGAGGTCCTCCTCACCTGTGTCCTGAGGGTACAGCTCAGCTGCCCCCGGCTCTTGTCAAGGTCACTGGCTGACTCAATTTAAAAAATCAACGCCACAACTCTCTGGCCCATCTACCGGTCTCTGTCTTGAAGGACAGCCTCCGTGTGAAAATCAGTCAAGTCATGAAACGGCAGCGCTGACTTCAGCTATGGGACGTGATCGAGATTCTTTTACTGTCCCTTCCCCTGGGGTTTGCCCGTTGAGCGTTTGGAGGAAAGGCGCTGAACCCTGGCAGGATGGAATGGAGGCTGATGGGAAGTGGAAAACATTTTGAAGTTCTAAGCACCCTCCTAGCATCACTCACTATCAACACAAAGAGCCTTCAGAGGTGCTCCTTGCAGTCCTCGCTGTTGCTGGGATATCCTAGAATCCCAGGGCTGGCAGAGAGCTCAGGAGTCATCGAGTCCAGACCCCTGCCCAAAGCAGGGCCAACTCCAACTCAATCAGCCCAGCCAGGGCTTGGGCAAGCCGGGACTTAAACACCTCTAGGGATGGAGATTCCACCCCCTCCCTAGGGAACCCAGCCCAGTGCTTCACCACCCGCCTAGGGAAATAGTTTTTCCTAATATCCAACCTAGACCTCCCCCACTGCAACTTGAGACCATTGCTCCTTGTTCTGCCATCTGCCCCCACTGAGAACAGCCTCTTTCCATCCTCTTTGGAACCTCCCTTCAGGAAGTTGAAGGCTGCTCTCAAATCCCCCCTCACTCTTCTCTTCTGCAGACTAAATAAGCCCAACTCCCTCAGCCTCTCCTTGTAGGTCATGTGTTCCAGCCCCCGAATCATTTTGGTTGCCTCCACTGGACCCTCTCCAATGCGTCCACATCCTTTCTGTAGTGGGGGGCCCAAAACTGGACATAATACTCCAGATGTGGCCTCACCAGAGCCGAATAAAGGGGAATAATCACTTCTCTAGATCTGCTGGCAATGCTCCTCCTAATGCGCCCTAATATGTCATTGGCCTTCTTGGCTACAGAGGTGCCCTGCTGACTCATATCCAGCTTCTCAATCACCAGCAGCCACTAAGAATCCCTTCTTCCAGCTGGGCCTGGCCAGAGACAGCTCAGCGCTGGAGAATGACCCGGCTACCATGATCTGTGTGGATTGTTTCATCTCTACCTGTGGGAACGAGCTGCTAACCGGTGCAGATTCAGCTCGTCCTCGGCAGTCTTGGTCCCGGGGAGACATTACCAGGACCTGCACAGGCTCAGGAGGTCAAATCCAAGCTCTCCAGGCCTGTCTACCCTGCCAAGGTTAGCCCCCCAAACCTGCCTTTAGGTGACAAAACAGTTCAAGTGCACACCCTGCCAAGTGACTTTTGTCAGAGAAAACACCCAGTTTCAGCAACCAAAAACTTCCACTCCATGAGAGATTTTTTTCTTTCCCATCCCTTTATTGTTGACAAAGAGCCAGTGTGGACTCTGCTGTTTGTTTTGTCGACAGAAGTGGCTTCCCCCAGGATCCCCCACTGCCTGCCCTGATGGCTCTGCTCAGTGTTTTGGGATCTCTGCTGCCCTGCAGGCCTGTGCCCCTCCCCTTTCAAAGCTCCGGGAAGTATCTGGCAGCTGAGTGAGCTGCTCCGTTTGGGGAACAAACTAAGAGCAAATTGCTGAGATGCTTCTGTTCTGCCCTGCTAGAAACACAGAGGCAGGCTGCTGCAGGGGGAGGACTGGAGAAATGGTGGTGCTGCTTTGACATTCCTCAGCAGGGAGAGCTCCCAGAGCGACTTATGATGCCGTTCCCAGCAGCTAACGATGCTGGGGGAGAACTCGGAGAGGATCCAAAGATGTCTAGGGATCAGCCTTCCCACAACACTGATCTGTGAGATACATACCCACAGTGTATTGCTCACAGTGTTGATGCTGGGGTCCCCAGTGTGGATATGCTCTGTCAACAGAGGCAGTAAGTGGGGATTTTGGTTTGGGCGACTTTTGGGTGTTGTAGTGTAGACACACCCTCCTCCATCTTCCTCTTCAATGCTCCACATGGCATGGCCACCCGTCCTTGGGGACTGCTCCCACATGCGGTGGGAAGACTACTGTGTTCAAATGACCCTGAGCCCTAGAGACCTGTGAGAAGGCCGCCTAAGCCTAACTGGTCGGAGGGTAGGGAACAGGTGAAAAACAGCACATTAGTCCTCCATGTTGGAGCGGTTGAATGACAGGCCAACAACCTGTCTTCACACAACACGCTATAGAAAGACAATAAGAGAGCCGTTCTAGCCAACATCATGGCTGGGGCTTCCTTGGGACCAGGCCCTGCGCCCTTTTACCTTCACCTCATTTAACAGGTGCCATTCAGTTCAACTGTCGCTAATTCGTCTACACAGACATGGACATAGTGTGAGGGCTGCCCTGCTGGCTGACAGGCAGAAGACCGAAGTGGGATGCCCCGGAGCTAACAGCAACAGTGTGAGCTAAAGAGCCCCCCAGCCCTACCAGCTTTCGTCCTTCCGCAGAGCGGCAAGGAAGGAGTCTGCGTACATGTGCTCTCCGAGCGGTTATAATTGCACCGTTCATGACAAAGCATCCCCAAGGACTTTAAAACTACATCGACCAGGATCGTCACTTAGCCCTTGAATGCAGAAGCCTCTGGGGTAGAGTCTGGAACCTGCTCAATAACACAGAGGCTATTGAATGTCCCAGGATCTAAGACAGGAAATAAAGAACACTTCCTCCAGCTGATTCCAGTGTAAAGCACTTTGGGATCTAATGATCAAAAGGACTAGGTCAGCTCTAGCTACTGTTATAGAATTTTATTGTTGCTCACCACCACCACACTATGCCCCAAGGACAGGGCAACACCCCGGCTTTTCCAGCTGCAAAAAAAATCCAGGCATCTGGCACATGAGTTAATGGAGAATCACTGTCATCAGTATAGTGCATATGGTACACAGCTGAAGAGCTATATTCAGTAGAGGTAGAGGCACATCTACGCAAAGCCTAGCCAATTCATTACTTTATTCCCTACTGTGCCTTTGTAGCTTACATGTGTCTATTTACAGCTCTGTTCTTATGAAACAGTTAAAACCTGACAGACCAATAAATTACACATACTGTATTTCCTCAGAGAAATACTCCCATGACCCGAGGTTACAACCCACTAGATAACAACTTTAAGATGAATGCTATCATGGTTTATATTTTCTACCACAGCAACATACCGGATACTTTTTTGGTTTAGTACCAACTCCCAGAAAAAAAATTACAGAGCTAAATAAAGTTAAGGTTCACAGCACGGACAAACCTTTCAGTAGGACGCTGGGATGCTTTTCAAGTGTTACCGACTCCTTTATTTTCCCATGTTTCATTCCAAGACAATAATTGCTCTGCAGATGTTCCCTTCCGAACTGTGAGCTAATCAGGCACAATTGCAACAGCCAAGCTTTGTGGTCTGCTTTCAGATGTCACCAGCAAATCCTCCACGCTTGGCCGTGGGATTGTGATGAATGCTCAAGAAAAGGAACCTTTGTTTCTGACACCCACTGTCTGTCCACACCTCATGGCAGAGCTGTAAACTCTGTCCCCTGACTTGGGAATGAGGGGGGCACTCAATCAAATGGATGCCTTAGAAACAGGGCCGGCCTTACCATGAGGTGAACTGAAGTGGCCACCTCAGGTGCCAGACTGTGTGGGGGGGCGCCACTAGGACCCAGAGTGTAGAAAATTGTGTCTGCTGCTGTTGCATATGTAGGTAGCAGAGCAGTACCATGAGAGGAGTAGAACAGGAAGAAGACAGAATTGAGACCTTTCAAAGTTTTGGCCCAAGCAAGGAGGCACGGGGGTGTCATTTGAGCTCCCCGCCTCAGGTGCCAAAATGTTGTGGGCTGGCCCTGTCTAGAAATGTAGGACACATATTGCTTTGCATGGGGTGGACTTGTGAAACTCACCTCTGCAGGAGGTCTCTGAATCAAACACAGGGGCTGGAATTTTTAAAAAAGGGGATTATGTTTATGACCCCTAATAACATTTCTAGTTATGCTACACTAACATCTACCATGGTTGTAGTGTGGCTCTTTGGCATCTAACGTCTCCCCTCACCTTAAGTATGAGTAAGCCCAGTGGCTACCTGAGGACATGCTGTACATGTTATGGGCCACCCCTATTTTGCCATCAGCAAGCAGAGTTCTGGACATTAAAACCAGGCTTTTAAATAATGAGTGGCTGACAGTGGGCCTTTCTGTCCTAAGTCAGGCACATAAATAAGGACCAGATTTTCAAAAATGCTGAGCGGCTCCTGAGATTATGAAAACCAGGCTACTTCTTTAGCTGCCTGTGAAGCCAGTCAAGGTCTGAATTACAAACATGCACTTCACAAAAAAATTAGCCTCATTTTTTGATTCCCTCTCCATCTGCCTGCTTTTATTTTAGACCTATCGTTTCCCCAGCCAGCTGGCATCCATTCCTCTGTGTGTCATGGTCCATACCCTGCTGGAAGTAATGGGAGATTCTCCTTTCCCTGGGGTGGAAACAATTAAATCTTGGGAGCCAGTGGCTCTGAAGAGTGTCCCTATTGGTACACTGATGCTATGGATGGCTGGGGTGGGCAATATGCACACATGTCGGACTAAGGGGATACACATTTGTTATGCTGTTTTAAAAACCCCATGCACTGCACTGCTCCTGTATATGTCTCTAGTTAGCTCTCTTTCCTGGAGAACAATGGAGGGATGTTTTCTGCTTAGTCACATTCTCACACGCACAAAAAAGGCCCGGAAAAGATGCCAGATATATCACTTGGGCTCCTGTCCAACAATCTCCTCGAAATAGAAAGCCAGCAAGAGAAAAATTCTTGGCCCGTGCCAGACTCCAATGCCTGCGTCTGAGCAAAAGCTTCGGAGCCAAAGCTGAGCACTGCAATTTCAGGCCATTGGGTTTCAGGGAAGTCTTGCTTGTTGGTGGGAAAGGCAGCCAGCACCACTGCAGATCAAGACAGAGGATTGCTGATGTTCCGATGTTCTTCTGAGCGTATGATGAACGCACGCTAGGTTCCCCTGGTGTGGCTCTGGGTTTGGCCGATGCTGGCTTTCAGCTATTTTGCTGAAGAAGGGCTTGCCAAAACTGTTTTGCTTGCAAGCCGTTTTCCTCCCAAGCTAATCCCATCCTTACTGGAATCCAGTCTTTCCATAATGGGGCTGCTTAACTGGGACCCGGCATTCACAGGGGGTCTTTTGAGACATTTTGAGTTCGATTAAGAGATGGCATCCAAACTAAATCTGGAACCAACCCCCCATAAATTGTAGGAACATATGGACCCAGATCTCAGGGCACAGTAATGACTCTGAAATGTCAATGTTTTCCCTGGAAACATCCACTCGGTGGGCAGCGGCAGTCAAAAAAGCAAACAGAATGTTGGGAATCATTTAAAAAGGGATAGAGAATAAGACGGAGAATATCTTATTGCCTCTGTATAAATCCATGGTACACGCATATCTTGAATACTGCGTACAGATGTGGTCGCTTCATCTCAGAAAAGATATCTTGGCATTGGAAAAGGTTCGGGAAAGGGCAGCAAAAATGACAAGGGTTTTGGAACGAGTGCCACATGAAGAGAGATTAAAACGACTGCGACTATTCACCTTAGAAAAGAGGAGACTAAGGAAGAATAGAGGTCTATAAAATCATGACAGGTGTGGAGAGAGTGAATAAGGAAACATTATTTATTTGTTCCCATAACATAAGATCTAGGGGTCACCAAATGAAATTAATAGGCAGCAGGTTTAAAACAAACAAAAGGAAGTTTTTCTTCACGCAGTGCAGAGTCAACCTGTGGAACTCCTTGCCAGAGGATGTGTGAAGAGCAGGACTTTACCAGTGTTCAAAAAAGAGCTAGATAAATTCATGGAGGTTAGGTCCATCAATGGCTATTAGCCAGAATCGGTAGGGATAGTGTCCCTAGCCTCTGTGTGTCAGAAGCTGGGAATGGGTGACAGGGGAGGAATCACTTGATGATTCCCTGTTCTGTTCCCTCCCTCTGGGACACCTGGCACTGGCCACTGTCGGCAGACAGGACACTGGGCTGGATGGACCTTCAGTCTGACCCAGTCTGGCCGTTCTTATGTTCTAATGTTGCATCAGACTAATCACTCCATTAATCTCAGTATCCTCCCCACAGCAGTGGGTGCTTTATAGGCTCATGTGAAAACCTCTTTCATGTACCCCACCCATTTTGCAGGGAAGGCTGGGGCAGAATTTTCCCCTGTAGACAATCAGCTAATTCATTAGTATCTATCTGTGTGCAGCTGCTGGAGCATGCAACTTGGGTAAGTGCTAACTATTATCATCAGTTGGCACCCCAAGACACGAGTTCTGATTACCCCATCTCAGCAATTACACAGGAACTGCCGTGCCAACCTTATATCGGTCAGACAATTATTTGGGCTCCTTGTAAAGGCCAGAGGAGAAGGTTTATCGCTGTGACCCGCGGTGCTAATGAGTCTGGCTCCACACACAGGGCGAAAAGTGTTGCCTCTCATGAAGGAGCGCCCCAACGGGACCGAAGGAGCAGGCCGGAAAGCCACTTTCCAAGGTGATGGTGTTGTATTTACATGTGTACACTAGGCTGCCCTGGGTTTGCCACAGGATTATAATGGGGATCTTGGCTGGGACACAGACCTACGCCCCCCCCCCCCACACACACAGGCATTGCAGGCCCCAGGAATGTGGTTCCTCAGAGATTTAGAAAACACCAGGGCCCCAAGGGTGGCGAGTATCCTAGGCTTTGGGGCCTTTGCCTTCCCAAACCGCCAGGCATGGCTGCACCCCCCGAATGCCTACTGTAGGCATACTGAGGGTGGAGGGTAGTGGCCCCCAGCACCCGCCCTCCCCGTGCGGTGGGGCTGTATGCCCTCCTCCCTCCCCATGGTGCTGGGGGTAGGAGAGCAGGGTTGAGGGTGGGGCGGGGGGGCTTGCCTCCCCCAGTTCTACCTTCACCCACTGTCCATGCATCTAGCACAGTGGTCCCCAACCTTTTGGGGCTGCTGGGCACCCGGGGGCGGGGCCACCCATATGCCGCGTGCCCAGTGCCGGTGCCACCCATGCGCCGCACTCCCGGGGCCGGCACCGCTCCTGTGCCGCACGCCCAGGAGCCAGCAGCGCCCGTGCGCTGTGCGCCTGGGGCCGGCGCCGCTCCTGTGCCGTGTGCCCAGGGGCAGGGACGCCCATACGCCGCGCGCCCAGGAGCCGGCAGCGCCCATGCGCCACGTGCCTGGGTCTGGCGCCGCTCCTGTGCCGCATGCCCAGGGGCGGGGACGCCCATATGCCGCACGCCCGGGGCCGGCACAGCCCATGCACCACGCACCCGGGGGCGGGGCTGCCCATGTGCTGTGCACCTGGGGCTGGCGCCGCCCCTGTGTCGCGCGCCCGGGGGCGGGGCTGGCCCCGATCACTCGGCGGGCACACAGAAATGGCCCAGTGGGTGCCATGGCACCCACGGGCACCACGTTGGGGACCACTGACCTAGCCTGTCCACACTGCTTCCCCGATCCCTGCACTCCCCCCCCCACGCCCATATCTTTCCCCCCTCAGTATCTGCCTCCCCTATCAGGGCCACACTGTGCAAACGGGGACTCAGAAGGCTGAGGCTGTCTTCCCTTCCCAGAAGATTCCCTGCTGGGTGCTGAGGGATGAGGTTCATCGTACAACCCTTCCCCCCAGCTGGCTCTGTCCCCTTGCAAATAGGAGCTGGTCTGCTGTCCCCCATGACCAGGGAGAGAGATGCACCATCTGCCTGGCCTGTTGAGGTAGAGGAACCAACCAAGCCCCTGTGAAAAGGCTTCTCAGACGTTCAGACCTACCCTAGCCAGATAGGTTGGGGGGCGGGAAGGTTGGCTGTGCCATTCAAACAGCGGCTGGTGTCCGAGCTGGGTGAATAACGCACACGCAATGTTGGATTTTACTGGGGTTCACCCCAGCTGTGCCCAGCTCCCTTTGCGGCTCACTGTCCCTGGCTTTCCCAGCACTTTGAGTGTGGCTGGCCCAAAGCTTTGCGGACAAGCCAGTTTCAGAGCCATGTGTTTGCCTTTTGGGGGAAGCCAAAGGGGAAATGTGCCCAGGCCTGAGGTGTTGGCACTGTCACCCGGCTAGGGGACAGAAACAATTCCCTAGGACGTATGTCATAGGCTGCAATGAGCTGCACTGCTCCCATTTTGGGCATTTATGATAACCCCCCAGATTGACCAAAAAGATATTGGTCAAATCCTAGAATCCTAGAGCCAGCAGAGACCTCAGGAATCATCAAGTCCAGCCCCCTGCCCAAAGCAGGACCAACCCCAACTCAATCATCCCAGCCAGGGCTTTGTCAAGCCAGGACTTAGAAACCTCGAGGGATGGAGATTCCACCCCCTCCCTAGGGAGCCCATCCCAGTGCTTCACCACCCTCCTAGGGAAATAGTTTGTCCTAATCTCCAACCTAGACCTCCCCCACTGTAACTTGAGCCCATTGCTCCTCATTCTGTCATATGTCACCACTGAGAACAGCCTCTCTCCACCCTGTTTGGAACCCCCCTTCAGGTAGTTGCAGGCTGCTCTCAAATCCCCCCTCACTCTTCTCTTCTGCAGACTAAATAAGCCCAAATCCCTCAGCCTCTCCTCGTAGGTCATGTGCTCCAGCCCCCGAATCATTTTTGTTGCCTTACGCTGGACCCTCTCCGATGCATCCACATCCTTTCTGTAACAGGGGTCCAGATTTGGACATAATACTCCAGATAAGGCCTCACCAGAGCTGAATAAAGGGGAATAATCACTTCCCTCAATCTGCTGGCAATGCTCCGACTAACGCACCCCGATATGCCCTTCGCCTTTTTGGCAAAGAACCGGGAATCATTGTTTGCTTGTGGATATTCCACAGGCTTGGAAGGAAGCGACATTTGGCAAATCCATAACTGCAAATTTCTCTCTCTGCTCTAATTAGCACCTTTCTGAGAGAGAAAAGTTTGAATTGAGTTTTCCAACGCGAAGAGCTCACTGGATCATTCGTGTTTATTATCAGTAAGTGTTGGAGCACTGGGGAAGTTCCAGAAGACTGAAAGAAAGTTAATCTTGTGCCAAGTTTTAAAAAGGGTAAACAGGATGACCTAGGTAATTATAGTCTTGTCAACCTGACATTGATCCAAGGCAAGATAAGGGTGCGGCTGATAAGGGACTTGATTAATAACGAACTAAAGGCAAGTAATGTTACTGATGCGAATCTACATGGGTGTATGGAAAATAGAGCCTACCAAACTCACTTGGCCTCTTTCTTTTTTTTTTGCAGCAAGATTAAACATTTGGTTGATAACCATAATAGTGTTGCTGCTATCTCCTTAGACGTCTGTAAGACATTTTTCATGGTACCACGTGACATTTTGATTCAAAAAATTAAAAAGGTAGAAAAGGAACGTGCCACACATTCCTGGACTCAAAAATGGGCTAAATGAGAGATCTCAAAATGTAACTCTAATGGGGGAATCATGATTGTGTGGGGCCAATTTCCAATGGGGCTCTGCAGGGATTGGTTCTTGGCTTTACATGATGCTATTTAACACCTTTATTGAAGACTTGGAAGAAAGCACAAAATCATCATCAATAGTCTGCAAATGATCCAAAAATTGGGGAAGTGATAAATAATGAAGATGTCTGGTCATGCACCCAGCACGATCCAGATTGCTTGGTAGATTATGTATTTTACTAGAGCTAAATGAAGGAACAAAGAATGGTGGCTAATCTTCCAGGTAGGGGACTCTCTCCTGGGAAGCAGTGATTCAAAGGTTAGGGGGTCATGGTGCGTAATCAGTTGAAAGTGATCGTGGGATACCTAAATAGGAAAGTCTTGACTAGGGCCAAGTCTACGTGCGTGGAGAAAATCGATGCAAGATGTGCAACTCCAGCTACGTGAATTGCATAGCTGCTGTCAATATTCCTTGTATCGATTTTTGGGGGCAGCCCCCCAACGACAGGTTGACAGGAGAACCTTTCCTGTCGACTTCACTTCCTCCTTGCAAAGAGTACCAGTGTCGACAGGGACTCCCCCAGCATTCAATTTAACAGGTCCTTGCTAGACCCGCTAAATCGAACACTGGGCGATCGATCTCCAGAGCATTGATCTTCCTGGAAGTAAGACATGCCCTAGAAGGAGAGAGTGGTAACTGTACCCATTTATTTGGTCCTGCTGCTACAGCTGCTAGAATCCTCTGTCCAGTTCTGATGACTACAGTCTAGCAGACCCGGGTCTACTACAATCCAGTGGCTGGAAGTCAAAGCTAGACAAACACAGATGGGAAATAAGACATACATTTTTAACAGAGGGAATAATTAACCATTGGACCATTGATCATGGATCATAGGTCCCTTCCAGTTCTAGTATTCTATGATTCTATGTGAATTCTCCATCACTGCGAATTTTAAAACCAAGACTGGGTGCTTTTATAAAAGATCTCAAGGAATTATTTGGGAGGATTAGACAGAAAATCAGACTGATCGCAATAGTTCATGCTGGCCTTAGAATCTAGCAGGCATTCCTGAGTAACACTTTCCTCTGAGCAGCCTGATTTTATCATATGAACCCTTGGTCTCGCAAGGCAAAAAAGTTGGGAAAGTTTTCACCGTGCCATGACCTCCCTTCCAAGGCAAAGCATCCTGACGGATGCTAGTTCTCTTGTTCTAGAAGGTATGACAGTGCACTGTTTCCCAGAAATGGGCGGGGTAGGATGCCTATGTATCAGATTATGCCTAGGAACTCAAAGAACGCTACATTGTGGACATGCGTGGTGAGAGACGTCTCTCTATGTGGAGGCAAGGCTAAAGCCTGAATGTTGCCTAGCCTTGGCTCATTCTCCCCACGTCTGAGCACCGAACAGAACGCCTGACAAGTCCTGACCGACTCCACGGCAGTGTAGCTTGCGAGGTTTGCTGGCATCACTCTCTTAAGCAAATCACACAAAGGGAGAAAACACAATCAATAGCCGCTTCCTTGTCATCGCTTGCCCTGGATGATTCGTCCTGGTGGCCGACCTGATTGTGGCCCGCAAGCTGTTTGGTCCAGGGTTTCATTATTTTTTAAGAACACGAAGCAACGGATGGCTCACAACGCTCCCGTTATTTAATTCGGCCCGGAGGGCTTTGTAGAAGGGAAAATGCTTTTATATTTATAATAGCTGAGAGCCCATATATTTCTCTTTGTTATCTGAGGAAGACTTGGAACAGGACCAGTGGGAGTAAATCAAAGACTCTTTTATTTTTGGTAATCGCCTTGAAGCCTGTCCAGTTCAGTGCAACCTAGTAACTCTTTCCTCTCTTACCACGGGAGGAGTCATTTTCACAGAATCATAGAATCATAGAACACTAGGATGGGAAGGGACCTCGAGGGGTCATCGAGTCCAGTCCCCTGCCCTCATGGCAGGACCAAGCACCATCTAGACCATCCCTGATAGACATTTATCTAACCTACTCTTAAATATCTCCACGGATATTTCTCTCTATCAACGCTGCCTGGCCAGAGCCACAGGATTGTGTGAACAGAAGCCTCCAGCAGCAGCAGTACAACTTTCTCCCTCACCATCCCACCAACGTACCTCGGCGCTGACTTGGCGGGTGAGGTCACACGGCCTGGAGGACGCCATCTTGTTTTTCCAAAGAGCATTGTCCACGCCGTGTGACTGCCTACGGGGGGTGAGGGCACAGTCAGGCTATGCGAAGGAGGCTCTTGCATAGAGCAAAACAGCTCCCTCTATACAGGCCGGCTGACAGGGGGAGGCAAAGGGAGCGATTGCACCGGAGCCTGGCAGGAGCCGCAGTGATGTTCGGGAGCTCCGGGCCCCTTTGAAATGCCAGGGGAGTGCAGCTCCACCTCTCTGCACAGCTCTGAGGGCTGGGGGGGAAGGTGGGCCCTGCACCACACTCCAGGCGGTGCTAAGGGCTGACTACCCTTGGCCCTGCCCTTTCTGGGGGCAGAGCCGGCCCCCCCACCTTGCCCCCAGGCCTATCACGGCCTGTCAGCCCCGCTACCTCCATACACCATGTCCTCACATACACCATGCATGAGAGGTCACATGGCGTCCTCCCCCCATGAGGGATTGGCACAACCCAATCTGCTGTTGCTGCAACCCGAACCCAAGTTTGGGCACCTCTGTGCTAGGGGCCAGAAGGCGACTAGCCTGACATCCAGCGTGTCACCCAGGAATTCCATCTGTGGGGAGCCTAGTTGTCTTTAATTAAAGCATAAATCGCCCAGAGAGATAGCCAGTCTTGATTTCGAGATTTCAAAAGATGGAGCATCCACCACTTTCCTTGCTCGTTTGTGCCAACAGTTAACCACCTCCGTTGTTACAAACTGGTGCCTTATTTCTAATGTGATTTGTCTGGCTTCAGCTTCCAGCCATTAGTTCGCCATTTGTCTTTTCTACTTGATTAAGGAGTCTTTGAGTACTCAGTATTTTCCTCCTGGGAAAGTACTTTAATACCATCCTCAAGTCACTTCTTGGTCATCTTTTTGATAAGCTAGACTGCCTAAGGAACTAAATGGAGACCCCAAGTCATTTCACCTTGGCCAAATTCCTACCCCGTTATCTATTCCAAATTAGAATCACAACGTGAGACAGAAATAAGCCAGCCACACGGTGCCCTGTGGTTCCACCTTCCTCCTTCGACATCTGCTCCACCCCACAGACTCCATTCACCATGTCTTGATGTCACCAGGCATAAACCGATCCTTTTCTGCAAGGGCCTACAGTGCATTTGCAGGCAATGAGACATGGCAGGGCTGTTCCCTGGTACCGTGTCCCTGATGTGACAGACCCAGAGCAGATGGCTGTCAAACACTAATGGAGGGAAGGGATGCTGGGGCCTGCGTGAACAGTTTTCTCTTCCCTGAGTAAACAGGGCTGAGCCTAGTGCAACATAATCAGGCAGGCGTCTGGGGCCAGTTAAGAGCTCCCTGGAAGCAGCAGGCTAATCAGAACACCTGAAGCCCAGGAAGGCCAGCTGGGGCTTGTTTATAAGGACCCCCTGCAGGGAGACCAGAGGAGCCAAAGGCCTGAGTGTGAGAAGGTGAACTCTGTGTGCGAGCAGAGGCCTGCGAGCAAGGCAGAGAGCTGTGGAAGAACAGGACAGGCTGCTCAGGTGCCGGAAGAAAGGTGCTGGGAGGGATTGTTTGGGGAAGTGGCCCAGAAAAAAGCCAGCAGACGGGGAGTAGAAGAAACCCTGCCTGTTGCTGCTGCCTTAGGGTCCCTGGTCTGGAACCTGGAATAGTGGGCAGGCCTGGTTTCTCTCCTCCAGCCCTCCCCACGCCACTACAGAGTCTGCTCCTGAGAAGGAGACCAGGACTACAGAGGGGTTTCACCCCAAACTGTAGACTAGCCTGTGATGAGCATAGCTCAATAGGCTGTGACCCTGGCCTCTACAAAAAGAAGAAGTGGCCATGTGAAGGGTCATAGTGAGCCTCTGAGGCAAACACTGTCGGCCAGTAGCACGGGACCCATGCGGCACGGTTGGAGCTTTGCCACAATGAAGTAATATTTCTCTCTCTCTAGTAGGCAAGGCCCAGTTGGGTCAACAGGCTGTTTAAATAGCCAACCCACCATTGCCTGGTCTCTAACGACCCTTACAGTAAAAGCAACGTGAAGAATGATGGATGTCGCAAATGGTGCACAATTCCATTGTGGATCATTTCTCCATTTCCCCTCATACTTTGGGTTTTATGGTTGTGTGTTCCTACACACAACAATATAAAGTGTGCAGTGCACTGGTGTTCTAACAGTGTGGTTTCATAGGGTGTGTCTAGACTACAGGGTTTTGTCGACAAAAGTGACCTTTTGTCGACAAAATTGTACCTGCGTCTATACTACCACCGAGTTCTGTCGATATAATGTCGACAGAACTTGGCAGTTTTGTCGGTGGCGGTAAACCTCATTCTATGAGGAATGACGCCTTTTGTCAACAGAGTTCTGTCGACAGAAGGCGTTATTGCATCTACACTGTCCTTTGCATCTACACTCTCATGTTGACAAAGCGACTTGCTTTGTCGACAGAACCGGATGTAGTCTAGACGCTCTTTGTCGACAGAAGCTTTGTCAGCAGTATCTGTCGACAAAGCCTCTGTTGACAAAAGCCTGTAGTCATAGAGTTTAAGGCCCAAAGGAACCATTCAACCTCATAGTATGATCTCTATGGTACAGGCCACTCAATTCCACCCGGTTACCCCTATACTGGGTTTGGTTGTGCCAGGACAATGGGAAGTGCCTGGAATTGGATTGTTTCTCATCAAATGGAAAGGGAGGGGTCTGGTAGAAGGGACAGTTATACTGTAGCATGACCATGGGGGACAGCAAACCAGGACCGCTATAACCCCACTGGGCCAGCAGTGGGCAGGAGTGGAGAAGGGGACAGCTGCCTTCTATATATTTCAGAGAATATGTCTGTCTGTCTGTCTGTCTGTCTTCCCCTGGCAGGGTTCATGCACCCTTCCCCTGCAGTGGCCATGGACAGGCGTGTCTTACCTGGCCCCAAGCTACTACGGTGAAAGAGGGCTGGAGTTGTCCTCACTGCCTGGGGCAGCCTGCGTTCTGAACCCCTCATCCCCCGCTTGACCAGAGAAAGATCTGGGGATTGCAGTGGATGAGAAGCTGGATACGAGTCAACAGTGCGCCCTTGTAGCCAAGAAGGTTAATGTGCATTAGGAGGGGCATTGCCAGCAGATCTAAAGAAGTGATTATTCCCCTTTATTTGGCACTGGTGAGGCCACGTCTGGAGTATTGTGTCCAGTTCTGGGCCCCCCCATTACAGAAAGGATGTGGGCGCATTGGAGAGGGTCCAGCGGAGGGCGACCAAAATGATTAGGGGGCTGGAGCATATGACCTATGAGGAGAGGCTGAGGGATTTGGGTTTGTTTAGTCTGCAGAAGAGAAGAGTGAGGGGGGATTTGATAGCAGCCTTCAGCTACCTGAAGGGAGGTTCCAAAGAGGATGGAGAGAGGCTGGTCTCAGTGGTGGCAGATGACAGAACGAGGAGCAATGGTCTCAAGTTGCAGTGGGGGAGACCTAGTTTGGATATTAGGACAAACTATTTCCCTAGGAGGGTGGGGAAGCCCTGGGATGGGTTCCCTAGGGAGGGGGTGGAATCTCCATCCCTAGAGGTTTTTAAGTCCTGGCTTGACCAAGCCCTGGCTAGGATGATTGGTCCTGCTTTTAGACCTCCTGAGGTCTCTTCCAGCCCTATGATTCCGGGATTCTAATAAGGAAGAAAAACAAAACTTAGCTAAGGACCTGCACAATGGTGGGCAATTCTTCTAATCTGCTTTATAGATTTTGAGTAGAAATTAGCCACCAGGAGGTAATGTGTCTCAGTGACCCATACACGCGGGAGTATGTAGTCAGCTTCAAGGTTGTACTGTCTAACCTTGCCACAGTTGAGGGGAAGCTATCAGAGACAATGACAAACAATTGAAACTCCCTACAGGTAGAAAAGGAACTCTGCTACGAGGCAGGTGTTTGCCCTGCCAGGGAACCAAAACAAAAGACTGTTTTCAGAATAACAGTGCAGGGAAAAGCACTTTGTAGCCACTCAGTAAGGAAACACCTCAGAGAGGTGGGCACTCGGATCCTGGTTTTTGGGGAACCAGCTAGCTCTATAACTCGCTGAATTTGGGAGTGGGGGAGTCTACTTTATCATGTCAGAAAGACACCTACTCTCAAGCGGGGACCCAACTCTGCATTTCAACTGTTTTTGTTTTGTATTGGAACTGCTGGTTTCCACCACTTTCCCTTGTTTTTAGTTACATCTTTCTTCTCACTTAAATCGACCTGCTTTCGTTTTGTTATACGTGCTCCAAGGCAATGGTCCCTCTCATTTTTTCCACCCATGTGCAGAATAAATTTTGTTACATGCACCAAGGCATGCACTGATGTGCACCACCAATAGAAACACATGCTATCCGGTGTGAGCACTCTGCTAATCAGCTGGGCAGCACCTGAATCTCTGTTGGGTGGCCGCTCAAGAGCTCAGCTTACAGGGAACGCTGCTCCCAAATGCAGTAAAGTTTACAGGAGTGGTGGTTTAAGGTAACCCTGTTACACTTCACCTTTGAGGGCAGAGTACCTTGGATTTCCCCCATGTTCGGGGACTGAGCATGGCAGCAGGGGTACCATTGAAAGGGATGTAGGGGCTATGGTGCCCCTCTTCTTAACCCATGGGGCAAAGACAGGGCTGGGATCACCCAGTGGAGAGACCTTGACTGGCTGAAAGGCTGGGGGTCTTAGAGAACGGAAGCTCAGCTACCGCAAGAAAAACTCTTTTTGGCTCGATGACGACAAGCTGACGCACGGCCCTGGGTACCCCAGGAACAGGCCCAGTTACATGGACAAATCTTCAAACCAACTGTGCATGGTCAGGCTTTGATTTAAGGTGCCAAGAAAACAAAAACAAGAAAGAACAAAAGTAAAGCTCCCATTGACAAACACGGGCCGTAAGTCTCTACTACAGGCCGCAGCGGCTCTGAGAACAAGACAGCCACTGAACCTTCTACATATAGACTTCTGAAAAATTAAAAGGGGCCTTGCCTAGAAAACAAAGAGCATCGCAGCAGAGGGTGACTTATGTATGACTTTGTTTCCCCAGATAGCATGAAAACAGATGTGAGTATAAGAATAGGTTTTGTATCCTGATGCTGGCAGTTTCAGTGATCCATTCTTGGTCGTACTTTGTACTGGATACGTTCAGCTCTCAGCACTGAAGGATTAACACCAAGTGACTTTGCTGATACAATGCCTTTGGTCGCTCTTTAGTCAGAGGTATATCCATGCCAGTTTCTGAACTCTGATTTTATGAAACTGTTGGCGTATTAATTAGTTTTTGCTACTGTGAAGTTTTTGTACTACACAGCTTTGGTTCCTGCTTTGCTTGGTATAAGAGAGAGACTTACGCACTGCAATCTATTCTGAGGGTTCACCTGTTGCAATTGGTCAGATCCCCCAAGTCGGTACAGCTTCTCTGCTGCTTACCGCTTCATTTAGACTGGTGGCTTTTTAAATCACACTGGCCAATTAGTTTTTAAAAGATTCTATGCTCCTCCCTGCCCAACGCTTTGAGAACAATGATTCTATGCCATGTTATCTTGTCTGGAAGCAACGTGAGTCCTTTCACGCAATGGAGTAGAGGAAATCTTCCTCTTTGAGTTCTGCATAATGGTGTTTCTGGGAAAGGACACTTGATGTTTTTAAAAAAAAAATCTCAGGGGTTATATAGAGCACTGGAATTCCCAGAGAATGCTATAATTGGGGAGGGGGGTCATTCCAAAACAAAATACAAGCAAAAAAGGATTTTGAAATTTCCATTAAAAAAATCCTAGGAGGGGATATCATTTCAGGTTGATCAAAATATTTCATTGCGATTTTGACTCTTTTTAACTTTTGACTGTATATTTTTTAATTGCCAAAAGCTTTTTCAGGCTGGAAACATGCTGTTCCCAAATGGAATGTTATGACTTATTGAAATGCTTCCCCCCCCAACCCCCGTTTTTTCCTTTCATCGTGAACTTTTGTCTAAACCAACAACAAAAAATGCTTCACTTTCATCTAATTGGCATATTCCAACAGAGAATGCGCTGTCAGAAAATTTCCGAACTCATCCAGTTTCTACTAATGCCTATCTGTGAAACACACGAGAGCTTCCCGCATAAAATCAGTAGCAGTAGGTCTTAGTTTAGGGCTGACTATTCAGATGCTTGGCCCAAACTCTGTACTCACATTGTATGTAACTCCAGTATGTCTATGGACATTAGCATAGTGTAAGTTATTGAGGAATGTAGCATATTACTTTCCTGGGGCATTGGTACACTACTAACAGAGAGAATCATAGACCTGGAAGGGATCTCGAGAGGTCATCGAGTCCAGTCCCCTGCCCTCATGGCAGGACCAAGCACCGTCTAGACCATCCCTGATAGATGTCTGTCCAACCTGCTCTTAAATATCTCCAATGATGGAGATTCCACAACCTCCCTAGGCAATTTATTCCAGTGTTTAACCACCCAGACAGGTAGGAACATAAGAATATAAGAACGGCCATACTGGGCCATACCAAAGGTCCTTCTAGCCCAGTATCCTGTCAGCCGACAGTGGCCAATACCAGTGCCCTAGAGGAAGGGACCACAACAGGTAATCCTCACGTGATCCCTCCCCTGTCTCCCACTTCCAGAGAAACAGAGGCTACGGACACCATTCCTAACCATCCTGGCTAATAGCCGTTGATGGACCAAACCCCCATGAATCTATCTAGCTCTTTTTTGAACCCTGTTAAAATTCTAGCCTTCACCACATCCTCTGGCAAGGAGTTCCACAGGTTGACTGTGCACTGAGTGAAGTAAAACTTCCTGTTGTTTGTTTTAAACCTGCTGCCTATTCATTTCATTTGGTGACCCCTCATTCTTATATTGTGGGAATAAATAATTAACATTTCCTTATTCACTTTTTCCATACCAGTCATGATTTTATAGACCTCTATCATATCCCCCCTTAGTCTCCTCTTTTTGAAGCTGTAAAGTCTCAGTCTTTTGAATCTCTCTTCATATGGCACCTGTTCCAAACCCCTCATCATTTTTGTTGCCCTATTCTGAACCTTTTCCAAAGCCAATATATCTTTTTTGAGACGAGGCAACCACATCTGTACACATTATTCAAGATGTGGGCGTACCATGGTTTTATATAGAGGCAATAATTTCTGTCTTATTCTCTATCCCTTTTTTAATGACTCCTAACATTCTGTTTGCTTTTTTGACTGCCACTGCACACTGAGTGGATGGTTTCAGAGAAGTATCCACACGGACTCCAGGATCTCTCTCTTGAGTAGTTGTAGCCAAATTAGTCCCCATCATATTGTATGCATAGTTGTGATTATGTTTTCCAATGTGCTTTACTTTACATTTATCAACATTAAATTTCATTTGCCATTTTGTTGCCCAATCACTTAGTTTGGTGAGATGTTTTTGAAGCTCTTCACATTCTGCTTTGGTCTTAACTATCTTGAGCAGTTTGGTATCATCTGCAAATTTTGCCATCTCCCTGTTTACTCCTTTCTCTAGATCATTTATAAATAAGTTGAATAGGATGGGTCCCAGGACAGACCCTTGGGGGACCCCACTAGTTACCTCTCTCCACTCGGAAAACTTCCCATTTATTCCTACCTTTTGTTTCCTGTCTATTAACCAGTTATCAAGCCACAAAACAACCTTCCCTCTTATCCCATGACAACTTACTTTACTTAAGAGCCTTTAATGAGGGACCTTGTCAAAGACTTTCTGGAAATCTAAGTTTTTCCTAATGTCCAACTTAAACCTCCCTGACTGCAATTTAAGCCCCTTGCTTCTTCTCCTATCCTCAGAGGCCATGGAGAACAATTTTTCTCCCTCCTCTTTGTAACACCGGTGTAGGTACTTGAAAACTGTTCTCATGTCTCCTCTCAGTGTTCTCTTTTCTAAACTAAACAAGCCCAATTCTTTCACTCTTCCCTCATAGCTCATGTTTTCAGTCATTTTTGTGGCTCTTCTCTGGACCCTCTCCATTTCTCCACCTCTTTCTTGAAATGTGGTGCCCAGACTTGGACACAGTGCTCCAACGAGGCCTAATCAGCGCAGAGTAGAGTAGAATAATGACTTCTCATGACTTGTTCACAAGAGGGCCTCCTCACCCATTCCTGCAACACTTGAGTTTTTCTTCAGAGGGTTTCAATTCCAACGGCTAAAGAGACCTAATCCTGCTTAATCTGGGATAGCTGACAAGCTCACAGCCCAAGGGGACATGCCACAACTGCAGTAATAGGCCCCAAATATAGAAAATGCCATCATGAATGGGTTGCCCTGTCCCACCTCTCGGCTGGGTCAGCTGGGAATCAGGGGTCCTCAGCGTTTGTTGCCCAAAAGAAGTATTCGACGGGGTTTTGTTTCTAAGAACGTGCACAGATGGCTCGCTCGCCACATGGCTGTGAGTGTGTACCGCAGTGAGGGCTCTGCAGAAATGAGGATGCTTTTCGGCGCTTGCCTTCTGCAAAATCTCTCTCATCGCAGAGCAAAACTTGGAACCTCGAGAGCAGGAGTAAATCAAAGCTGCATTTATTTATTTTTTTGCCAGTCCTCTTGGGTCCTGTCCAGGCCCCTGAGTAACTGTGGTCTTGCTGTTGCTATAGTTACCTCAAGACACAGCTGCCCCTTGGCCGAGATCTGGAGCACACTGCTGTTCCCCACTCAGCTCTACCAGGGTATCTTAAGCCAGGTTCCCTCCAGGTTCAGGGAATCCCCTGAAAAAAATGTGTCTCGCTTTGGGGAGTCTGGAATGAGGCCACTACAGTCTTTTTTCTGGTGCATCCAAATCAGGGTGCAAAACAATTCCTGCCCGAGACAGAAGAGACTGAGTTCAGCAAATGGCTGATTCCTTGACTTGGCCAATTGAATTCTTAGCCCTTCGGCTCCCGATCTCTGTTTTTTTAAGTTGTCCACTGCAGGACCCCAGATCCCTTTCCTGGCTCATGAGCCATTTTGAACACGGCCAGTGTCTACCATGCTTTGTTTGGGAATGTTTGAACAAATAGAACATCAGCTCTTCCTCTCTGCTTCTGAACGATGCCAGCACACACCTTTCTGCCTGCACAAAGCTGCGGCCCTTATCTGATGCTTCATCTCAGGCACAGACTGAAAGACCGAGATAAGCTACGTGCACTCACCAGGTTCCTGTTCTCCAGCGTCATCAGCAAAAGCTAATCAACCCTGGGATCTGAGAGTGAGCTGTCCCTGCGGGAGATGGATGGGCGCGGATGCTGTAAGAATAACCTCTTCTTGTCTGGATCCCTTCCCTCGCAATCAGCGAGGAGCACAAAAAGTAGGCCCCGAAAACCAATTTTAAGGAGACTCGTCCAAGGGCAGCCTCAAATCTGGAAGATCAGGACCTAAAATTTCCTACCTATGCCAGATCACCATGTACCTCTTACAGCGGTAGAAGTCGGACCATTTTTGGTAGCCAAAGTGTGCCTTTTCTTTTTGTTAAGATGCGTTTTGTGTCCTGGATGGGGCTGATCTTCAATATGGTTCACACCCACCTGCAGGAACAAAACATGCAAGGTGATGCTGTGGCAGAGGTAGGTAATAAAATGGGGGCCGTTCACCTGGGTTAGCCCCCAGTGGACAGTTGCTGCTGTATTTACCTGCACTTCTGCAGGTCCAGGCGATCGCAGCTCCCATTGGCCAGGATCTGTGGCCAATAGGAGCTGCTATCCCCGTACCTGCGGAGATGCAGGTAAATACAGCAGAGAGGGGGCCCACCAGAACTACCCCTGCCAGACCGGATCCAGCCCACAGGCCGGTATTTGCCCACCCTTGAGCTATGGGATCCGCTTAGCGTGGTTTTCTTAAAGCATATGAGCTGTAGGCAGTGCAAGGGAATGGCTGTTTAGGACTCCCCTCCATCCGGTCTTCTCTACCTGAAGCTGAACCCAGCATCTTGTGTCTTCTCACTTTTAGCAAACGGTCAGCGCCGCTGAAAGTTTTCCCCGTTGTCTCTGACGGGCAAATGGCTTGACACGTTTGTATCTTTTCGTCACTTCTCTCCTTTGAATGACTAGTTGTCCCAGCTCAGGGGCTCTGCTGTGACAGGCTTCAAAGGGCCCAAATCTTCTGCTCGTGAAATTCTCCTCTCTCTCCGTTTCCAGACTGACTAGAAATACCAGAAGAACTGCCTTCTGGCTAAGGTGCCCTGTTAACATCCTGTCAGAACACCTCGCCGCCTCCAGGGTGTCTATCCTCACAACCTCTCTGTGAGATAGGGTGCCGCTGTTCCCTCCATTTCAAAGATGGGGAACTCTGTGGCCTAGCTCCCCAAAGGTATTTAATTGCCTCGCTTCCCTTGACTTGGCTGGAGTCACCCAGTGGCAGAGCAGAGAACTAAACTAGAGTATGTCTACACTACAGAGTTTAGCGTAGACCCGCTCAATCGAACGCTGAGGGCAGCCCATGCTGGCGTCCAGTACTCCTCTTTCTGTGAGGAGTAAGGGAAGCTGGCAGGAGCTTGTACTCCTGTCGGCCTCCTGCAGTGTAGATGCCACGGCAGCTCGGCTCAAGGTAGGCCGACTCCAGCTACCCATTTTGCGTACCTCAGGTCGACCTTCCTGGTCTACTCTAGACAAGGTCCTAGAGATCTCTATGGCCCAGTCAGAGCACTACACACAGGACCATCCTTCCTTTTGATATCACTTCCCTCTTGTCCTGGATGGTCTCTGCAAATGTGTCTCGGACATAAAATGAGGCAGGTATGTCTGCCAAGAGTTAGCCCAGCTTTAATTTTAGCTCATGATCTTCCATTCAGTGGAGGGCCAGGATATCTGACATGCAGGGGCATCTGACCCACAGGCAGTGAAGCAGTTAACACGCATTTAAACATGTCTGCATTAGTCAGCACTAAGCGCTGAGAGAGGAGGGTGATTGGCACTCGATAATTACACTAGCGAGCCTGACAGCGAGAGAGAGACGCCTGAAACACGTCCAGCAAGGAATCTATTTATTTTGACATATTTACACAGGGTCATCTCGTTGGGCTGAAAAATGCCCTCGGAAAAAGTCCCTGCGGCGTCAGTTTGCCCAAACAAAGGCGAGGCAGCAACAAACAAATAATTGACTCTCGCACGCTGCAAGAGGACACAAAATGCAGAGCCAGCAGCTCGCCACTGGCGTTCTTCCAGCAAGCAGTGCTGGAGGCAGACTGTATGGGGACAGTGTGTGTGTGTGTGTGTGTGTGTGTGTGTGTGTGTGTGTGTGTGTATCTACTACAGGTCGGACCTCCCTGGTCTGGCACCCTCGGGACCTGAATGGTTCTGAACCACAGAGGTTGCCGGACCAGAGAGTTCCAGATTTTAGAGGTTCAACCTGTAACGTATAAAATGTACGGAATGAAATCTCTTGGCTTGTGCTACCCCAGGAGCCAATTGACCTTTGAGTTGTTGGCTTTTGGGGGGAGGAGGAGTCTGTTTGCAAAATCCATGGTTTTTTTAATATGGGCAAGGATGTTTTCTGCAACTGTGTGTCTCATGGCCCTTTCAAAAGAGAAATGGTTGCAGTCACCGCTGTCTTTGTTGCAGCCCTGTAATGAGGGCATCGTGCCAGGGGCAAAGGCTGGTCTCATTCAAACCCGGCGATGGGATGTGGGGAGGGCTGGGTTCTGATTATGATTCGGAGACTGACTCTGGCCAGGTCACTTTTTAGCTTCTCTGTGCCTTGGAGTAAGGCTTCAAGTGTGTAAAGAGGCTGGGAGCCCCTTGGAATGGGTCTATGCTAAACATTTTAGCCGGTGCGGAAATGTTGGTTGCAGGGGTGATTTCTTTTTGGTGACATTTCTATAGCAGCAAAACCCCCTAGTGTAAGCACAGCTCCTAGCTGCTTAAAAGTGTTTTTGTCGGCATAGCGGACACTCTTCAAAAACAACGGGGAGTCCTGTGGCACCTTCAAGATGAACAGATTTATTGGGGCCTAATTGTCCCATAATTACCATAATTATGCCCCAGTAAATCTGTTTGTCTTTAAGGTGCCACTCATTATTCTTTTGTTTACGTGGACTAGTAAAGCCCTGTGTCTCCTGAAAGTGACTCCTTGTTTTTGCAGATACAGACTAATACGGGTCCCCCCTCTGAGACTCCTGTTCTTCGGGCACTGGTAAAAGTTGTGTCTATACTAGGAATGTTCACTGGCTGAGCTATACCAGTGTAGCTGTAGTGGCAGCTCTCTTCTGGTGTGGCCAATTAGTCTGTAAGTGCACCAGTGTGACACTGGAGGGCATCAAAACGGCATGGCCGTGTTTTCCTAGACCCCCTCCTGCCAAGAGAATTCTCCTTTCATTTCAGGGGTGGTAGCCTCAGTCTTTGTCGCCTCTGTCTTTGCCAGAGGATGGTGTGAAGACCAGGACTTTAACAGGGTTCAAAAAAGCACTAGATAAATTCATGGAGGTTAGGTCCATCAATGACTGTTAGCCAGGATGGGTAGGGATGGTGTCCCTAGCCTCTGTTTGTCAGAGGCTGGAAATGGGTGACAGGAGATGGATCATTTAATGATTCTCTGTTCTGTTCATTCCCTCTGGGGCATCTGGTATTGACCACTGTTGGCAGACAGGATGCTGAGCTAGACGGACCTTTGGTCTGACCCAGCCTGGCCGTTCTCATGTTCTTATATTCGTATCAGGAGGCTCTGAATTCCTCTCTCCTGCTGCTGTCGTGTGCAGGAGGGTGACAGCCACGAAGGCACGGCTGACTGGGTTTGGCACAAGGTTATCGTAAATTATTGGGCTCAACCAGCTCTTCTGACTTTTGCTCTCACACCCTCGTACAAAGAGGGAACAGTCGCTAGGTCAGCAGCCCGGCAGCCTCTCCCAACAGCTTCCCCGCCAAGGGTCGTCCCATCGCTGCGTCCCACCCCCTCCTTGATCCGATGCTAACTCCGGTGGCAACGCTGGGATTTAAATGCGCCAATTTGATACCCACAAAGCGCCGCGAACATCAACCGGGGGCAGGCTCGGCAGATGCGAACCCAACCGGCGCCTGGCAGTCGATGGAGCGACACTGATTTTTCATCCGCCTTGGGTCCAGCTCAATGCGAGCTGCTAAGCTAGGATTGCCGACTTTCACACAGCTGCCTGTGCACCCACCGCTGTCCATTAGCCGCGGGGGGCTAACTCCAGACTCGCACCGGAGAGGCAAAAGCCCAGAAGTAAACCCCTGAGCCACCTGTACCATGGGGAGATCCCCTTATTTGCCTGCCTCATCTTTAGATTGCATGTCAGCAGTCACAGCCAGTCTTGGGGCAGGTGAGCCGGGCAGTCGCCTGAGCCGCCATTTTCGAGGGGCCGCCGACAGATCCAGTCTTAGGGGTGGGCCGCATTTTGCCCCAACCACCCTAATCCTCCCCCCAGGTTTCCATGGTAACCCTAACCCCTCCCCCAGGACAGCTACCACGAGCTTGGTGATGGGTGGACCGGTGATGGATAGACCAGGCACCCTTAGGACAAAGGAAGGATAAGGGGGGCCCAGACTGTAGGGAGGTTGGATGGCTGGCACAGTGGCTAAGGTACCCACCTCTAGAGATAGACGATTTGGACCCTGCCCCCACAGGACAGCCACCATGAGCTTTTTTTCGCTCAACAAATTTTTGTCCGCCGCCAATTGGTTAGGACTGGCCCTGTCAGCAGTATTCCTATTGCAAACAGTTCGTTCTGTTCACTTCCCCCAATAAAATTACTGCTCTGTTCACCGCGCCCGCAGCTGCCTCGTGGTCAGACAAGTCATTGCACCCTCAATAAATCATGCAGGATGCTACCAGCACCTTGACACCTTGCTATGATTCACGCCAGCCAGTGGAAATGAGGGGCATGGCCAAGCCAAGGGCATCGTATGAGCAGCCGTCACCTACGGTTGAAGGAGGATGCCTCCCGTTGCCTGACTCACCGAGGGCTCTGCTGTTCAGAGGCAACGCAGTTGAGGTTCCGCCAGCCAAAAACAACACCCCTGTGCCGGGTGGAGGAAAGCCGCAGTGTGAAGTCATGGAGGTTCTAGGCCCCAATGTTAGTTAGTTACATCTAGATGTAAAAGAGGCCTGGGGGGCAGAAAATGGGCCTTTAAATATTGCAGGGAAAGAAATGGAGCTCATGGCTGTGGAAATCAAGGCAATGAAACGACCTCCAGAGAGGCAGTATTGGTAGCAGGAGGGCTGGAGAGATATCTATGGAACTCATATCAGAGACGGCCTTGCACACATACAGAATGGGAAGTGACTGTCTAGGAAGGAGTCTGGCAGAAAGGGATCTAGGGGTCAGAGTGGGCCACAAGCTAAATATGAGTCAACAGTGTGACACTGTTGCAAAAACAGCAAACATGATTCTGGGAGGCATTAACAGGAGTGCTGTGAGCAAGACACGAGAAGTCATTCTTCTGCTCTACTCTGCGCTGGTTAGGCTTCAGTTGGAGTATTGTGTCCAGTTCTAGGCACCACATTTCAAGAAAGATGTGGAGAAATTGGAGAGGGTCCAGAGAAAAGCAACAAGAATGATTCAAGGTCTAGAGAACATGAGCTATGGAGGAAGGCTGAAAGAATTGGGTTTGTTTAGTTTAGAAAAGAGAAGATTGAGGGGGTCATGATAGCAGTTTTCAGGTATCTAAAAGGGTGTCCTAAGGAGGAGGGAAAAAACTTGTTCATCTTGGCCTCTGAGGATAGAACAAGAAGCAATGGGCTTAAACTGCAGCAAGGGAGGTTTAGGTTGGACATTAGGAAAAAGTTCCTAACTGTCAGGGTGGTTAAACACTGGAATAAATTGCCCAGGGAGGTTGTGGAATCTCCATCTCTGGAGATATTTAAGAGCAGGTTAGATAAATGTCTATCAGGGATGATCTAGACAGTACTGGGTCCTGCCATGAGGGCAGGGGACTGGACTCGATGACCTCTCGAGGTCCCTTCCAGTCCTAGTGTTCTATGATTCCATGATTCACATCCCCATGCGAGGCTGGAGACTCGTTCATGTACCGCGGCACTCAAATACCATGGTGGTGAGTTGGGCGTGGCCTTGACGGATGGGCATTTGAAGAGATGTAGAGACACGGGCACCCTCTGATCAGCTGGGCATGTTGGAACACGTTTCCCCTCCCCCCCAAGCACAGAGGTGTAAATCCAGTTCAACTTCAGTGGAGTGACTCCAGATTTATGCCACCAGGCATGAGGTCAGCATCTGGCCCCACGTTACTGGATTTTGAGGGGAGCAGCCAGATCACTGCTGCACCCACGGGGGGGTGTTTGCCCCCAAAAGTGGTATAAAGGGGGCCATGTGAGGTGTTGAATAGAAGCTTACTGTCTGCTGATTCTATATATGCTACTTATGTGATTGTTTAATATCTGTGTGTGAAGTATAAGACTGTACTTTGTATGAGTACCAAATGTTTCTCTGTGTGTGGTTGAGCAATGGGCAGAGCCTGGCTAATTAGGCTCTGTGGGACAATAGCACTCAGTGGGCCAAGAACACACCTCGGGAATGAGGAATGACTCCTAAGAGCTACCAGCAGGGGACACAGGGATAGGCCGCAGGCCAGGTGACCTGCTGCACCCAAGAAGAGACCAGGAAGGAGGTATAAATTTGCCATGTGGCCGTCTCCATTTTGGACTCAGCTCAGCACTTCATCCCAGAGGCAGCAGTGCAGGGATCAAAGAGCCGGAAAGATCTGTGGACCCATCCTGACCAAGGATGCGCAACAAGAACTTTTAAGCCAGCAGCTGAAACATCTCTGCTAGAGCCTGCATCGAGAACTGGGAGATTTGATGCATGTAACGTAGGATACTTTAGCAACCTCACTCTCAGGCTTTTCTTTCTTGTAATAATAAACCTTTAGATGGTAGATTCTGAAGGATTGGCTCAGCGTGATTTGTGGGTAAGGTCCAGAGTGTAAATTGACCAGGGATCGGTGGCTGGTTTCTTGGAACCGGACAGAACTTGTTCGGGGTAGGTGGGATTGGGTTCTAAGACCCCTCACCTGTGTATGAGGCCCGGGACCATCAGGGGCACGGATATTGCTGGGGTGTCGAAAGGGTTTTGCTCGTGAGGCTTCAGGCAGGCAGCTGAAGTGCTCTGTGTGACTGGTTTGTGGCCTGTTTGGGAAGGTCACTAGTCTGGGGGCCGTGAGGAGCCCCAAATTTGAGCAATTCGCCCTGAGTGGACACCCTCAGCTGTGCCCTGACCCGGCCCGGTCCGTCACACCCCCCGAGCGGATTTCACGTGCTACCAGGGCCAGGAGGTGGGCAGGTGGCAGCCTTAGCCCACCGGCTATGAAAGGGGGGCCGGGAGGAGAAGAGACACAGAGCTGGCCAGGAAGAAAAAGCGGGGAGAGCGCGGGAGTAAGTGGATCCCTTTCGCAGTCGCCGACACTGTGCGTCACGGGTAGGGGCTGCCCACAGTGGCCGAGTGGACTGTCTCTTTAAAGCCAGTGCCTGAGGCCAGACCGGCTTTAAGACCCTCCCCTCCCTGGAGAGAGGGTGAAGGAGAGATGCTACAGCCAGGGGAGCGGAGAGCCCGAGGGGGCCGGCTTTGCACTCCCAGAAGGGGCGGGGCCTCAGCAAAAGGGGTGGGGCCAGCAGCAGCCAGCCTTTCATGCCCCGCCCCCAGCCCTCTGAGCTGCTTGGAACATACGAGTAGCAATTGTCCCCGGGGCCCGGTTTGCCCCCCCCCCCTGTCGGCAGGCTCCACCACAGCAGTGGCAGAGAAAACCAGGCAACAGCACCAGTTCTGATTCCATGCACAGGGGTGCAGCATGCCCAGTTTCGGTGATCGGTGAATGGGGAAAAGCCATTGCGCCTGCCTTTGCTCTGCCCTCTTTGGCCACTAAACCGCCTCCCATCCCTGGCACATGCAGAGCACAAAGCCAGGACTGGGTTCAAGGCCTGCTCTGGGGCACAAATGGGGGGGGGAATTACCTCACCCCACAGGGTTGGGCACAGGGAACCCCTTCAACGAGGTAGGCTTTGTGCCTTCTCAGACTCTAACGGAGATGAACTGGCACTGCCGGCTCCAGCTGACACTTCTCCCATAAAACAAGCTCAGTGATAAAAATGAAAAGCACCTCCCCCGCGCCCCCCCCTCCGCACCTGCTGAAAAAACTAAAGTTCTGTTCAAGTCAGATAAGGAGGATTCCGGTGGACATTGCGAGTACGGCATCCAGTTCTGGTCCCCCCATGACAGAAAGGATGTGGACGCATTGAAGAAGGTCCAGTGGACAGCAACCAAAATGATTCGGGGGCTGGAGCACATGACCGACGAGGAGAGGCTGAGGGATTTGGGCTTGTTCAGTCTGCAGAAGAGAAGAGTGAGGGGGGATTTGATAGCAGCCTTCAATTTCCTGAAAGGAGGTTCCACAGTGGATGGAGAGAGGCTGTTCACAGTGGAGGTAGATGACAGAATGGGGAGCGATGGTGGAGAAATGGGAGAAGGTCCAGAGGAGAGCAACAAAAATTATTACAGGTGTAGAAAACATGACCTCTGAAGGAAGACTGAAAGAACTGGGCTTGTTTAGCTTAGAAAAGAGAAGACTAAGAGGGGACAGGAGAGCAGTTTTCAAGTATCTAAAAGGGTGTTACAAGGAGGAGGGAGAAAAATTGTTCTCCTTGACCTCTGAGGACAGGACAAGCAGCAATGGGTTTAAACAGCAAGGGAGTTTTAGGCTGAACATTAGGAAAAATTTCCTATCAGTCAGGGTGGTTAAACACTGGAATAAATTGCCTAGGGAGGTTGTGGAATCTCCATCACTGGAGATATTTAAGAGCAAGTTATATAGACATCTATCAGGGATGGTCTAGACGGTGCTTGGTCCTGCCATGAGGACTTGATGACCTCTCGAGGTCCCTTCCAGTTCTAGTTTTCTATGATTCTGAGTTGCAGTGGGGGAGGTCTAGGTTGGATATTAGGAAAAACTATTTCCCTAGGAGGGTGGGGAAGCACTGGGATGGGTTCCCTAGGGACGGGATGGGATCTCCATCCCTAGAAATTTTTAAGTCCTGGCTTGACCAAGCCCTGGCTGGGTTGATTGAGTTGGGGTTGGTCCTGCTTTGGACAGGGGGCTGGATTCGATGACTCCTGAGTTCTCTACAAGCCCTAGGATTCTATGATTCTGTGCTTCTAAGATTGGCCTGTTGGATGAAACTAGCCCCTTGTTTTTCTCTCTCTCCTATGGATCCAGGCTTTGGCAGTCTGTGGCTATTTTGGAAGCCCTTTAAATAGAGAGAAATGTGCGATTTAAGCCCCGAGACACATTTTTTTGTGTGTTACAATCTGGTCACAGTCTCTAGTGAAGCAGGACAGTTGTTCCCAAATGCATAGCTCAGCAATTCAACTGGAGATGCAGGAGGTGGGACCGGTTGTGCCTGTGGGGGACACTGGGTTCATCTGCTGAAATCAGAGGCTCTAGCGAGGAACCTCCAGGCTGTGTGAGGGAAGCAGGTTTCCGGGAAGGAATGCTGACAGGGGGAAGGCAGGGAGGAGAGAGGATTCAGCACTTTCTTGGCGCCCCGAGGGCTCTTTCGCAACGGGAGTATTAATAATGCTGTGGCAGCAGGCAGGGAGGGAAGGGCTGCATGGAGGGGGGGATGATAGCTCGCCCCTACCCGGAGCACTCACAGGCAAACCACAAACAGATGTGCTCGTGGTGGCCCGGCACAGGCCTCGCGGAGCGAGTTAACCGCGGCTCTTTCATCCCTGTCGGGCTTTGCTCCGATGGCAAGGAAGAGCGGGCAATTTCTGACAGGGGTCGGAGTGCGGGAGGCAGGGCGCAAGGGAACAGATGCATGCAGTGGTTCCGGCTGGCGTCTGCTGCTTGAGTTTGGGTTCGGTTTGTCTGCAACACTTGCGGAAAGAGGAAAGCCCGGCCCGAGAGCGGAGCCTGGGAGGGGAGCCTGCTAGGTACAAACAGCGCTTCAGAGCCAGGCGCTGTGTGTTCCGCTTTGGGATGTGAGGCAGTAGGCCCGATTCTCCCTCTTGTGTGGTCAGACAGGAAAAACTGGGGGAAATCCCAGCTCCTCTCTCATCCGCCGGCACTTCTCCCTTTCCTAACCTAACCCGCCTTGTGTTTGCAGCTTCTCCCACACTGCCCCGTGCCTGCCCTCTCCTCCTCCTCTTGTCTGAGGGGGCATCTTCTGACACAAAGCCTCCCTACTGCAATGTGTGCCCGGGATCCATGCCACACCTCCGACTCCTCAGGGACGTCCGGGTCTGGCAAAGCAGTGGCAGAGGAAAGGAAAGGCCAGGATTCTCTCTTGACAGGCTTCGTAAAAGGACACCCACAGCTCAGCCGCAAAAGCAGCGAGTCGGGCAGGAAGGGGAGCAGGCCGTGAATGGGGGAGGCGTCTCCTGAGAACAGGGCCGCTGTCATTCCAGCCGCAGTCGGTCCATGTGGGAGGTCAGGTCCGGGCCGCCTGTGGGGGAAGCTTGTATGGTCTGGCACAAATCGGATGCTGTCTTCTCTTTGATATAAATAGCTGACATTTGTTCGCTTGTTTTACAACAAGGCCGGCCCTCGGTGTTCCCTGGGGAAGAGATTAGAGTCAGCCGTTTGCGATGGCTGGGGCAGCCGCGAAGGCAGAGGAGCCGATTTCTGTGGAATGTAACCAGCCTTGTGACGATAACAACAGCGTCCCTTTAGGTAGCGCTGTGTTTGTCCCTGGCCACGTCGAGATGCGTTACACAGTGTGTAGCCCCTTCCCAAACACAGTCTGCAGCACGGGGCGGGGGTGTAGAGATGGGAAGCAAAGATGAAGGCCAACGAATTTCAGTGCTGCTTCAATGTCTCTGCACCCCGACTTCCAGTGGGAAGGGGTTAAATCAACAAGATGGCACATAATGCTCTGGGAAGATGAGCAGACCAGTATCACAAGACGCCTCCTTCACCAGCTCTAGGACAATTGTAAGGGATAACTGAACCACCATGATAACTCAGGGGGTTGGACTGCACCAGCTGTTGTCAGGGACATCTCCAAACAAAGCAAAGGGGGCTCTGTGTCAGTTTAGGTCCGGGGTGCCAAATTCACTCAGCAGAGAGGCCCAGGTTTCATATTTAATAATGAGCTCTGAGGGAAGGCTGAAAGAATTGGGCTTGTTTAGTTTAGAAAAGAGAAGACTGAGAGGGGACATGATAGCGGTTTTCAAATACCTAAAAGGGTGTTACAAGGTGGAGGGAGAAAAATTGTTCTCCTTGGCCTCTGCAGACAGGACAAGGAGCAATGGGCTTAAACTGCAGCAAGGGAGGTTTAGGTTGGACATTAGGAAAAACTTCCTGCCTGTCAGGGTGGTGAAACACTGGAATAAATTGCCCAGGGAGGTTGTGGAATCTCCATCACTGGAGATATTTAAGAGCAGGTTGGACAGACATCTATCGGGGATGGTTTAGGTGGTGCTTGGTCCTGCCATGAGGGCAGGGGACTGGACTTGATGACCTCCCGAGGTCCCTAGTTCTATGGTTCTGTGATTACTCATGATCCATACATTTGGGATGATGTACTCCCCTTACTCCATCCTGGAGCCTGCCCGGATGTCAGCAGGAGATTCACACAGAGTTCAAAGGTGCCGCGCAGCCTTTAGATAGTAACTGAACTTTTACATTCATTCCCTTTTGGCCTTCTCCTTCCTCCCGGGGACCTGTTTCTCCCTCTGGGCTGATCAGTTGATGCGCACAGTACAACATTGTCACTAGTCTTCCAGGCTGACTCTCCATTCAGATTAAGAGCAGGCAAAGAGGCAAGGAAGTCTACCCCTCTGACTAAATGGTCCAGGCTCTGTGCAGACTCTGGCAGACATCAAGGTAAGCTAAAAGTCAACTGAGAGGAATCGGATGCCTCTGCAGCCGTAAGAGCTAGAAACTTACTTTCATTCAAAATGAATGTTTAGGGGCTATGAATATGTCACGTGGGTCATATTACCCCATGCCCGCTGTGTTTGGGTTGGATGCTTCTATAGCAGTCATTCCCAGCATGAGGGTCTATAGCAAGCGGTTTGGTATGGATGAGGTCACGAGGTGAGCTCTTTCGCCAGAATCACTACGGTGTGAGTGCCCCCACACAGTTCTAGAGGGCTATCATAGAATCCTAGGGCTGGCAGAGACCCCTGGAGTCATCAAGTCCAACCCCCCGCTCAAAGCAGGACCAACCCCAACTCAATCATCCCAGCCAGGGCTTTGTCAAGCTGGTAGTTAAACACCTCTAGGGATGGAGATTCCACCTCATCCTTTGGCTGAGACATACCACCGAACCTCCTAGGCACCATGAACCACAAGGAGTCAGTGAAACATCCCATGGGACTTTCTACAAGCAAGTCACATGGCTCTACTTTGTAAGGTAGGACCATAACTCCTCATATCCCAGACAGCCTTCTGGTTGCATAACCACATTCTACATCCCTCTATAACACCCACAGACGCACACACAATGAGGGTTTTTTTCCCCAACCAACTTTGCGTGACATTGCTGGCGCGCATTCATTACCATAATCCTCTGCAAAAGCGGAAGCCCTTCCCATGTAGACCCAGGATGTGCAGCTCTCATGGACGGGAGCCGTCATTCTGTGACACGTTGTTCATTAGTCCTGTGAGCCGCCGGGTTAGGAATTTCCAAATAATGTTCACAACTGGCCATAGGGATCCGATCAACATTCTGAATGTGTTTCCAGTCACTGCTGAGGAAAGCAGCCTTTCACCCCTCGCGGGGAACATAAGAACATCAGAATGTCCAAACAGGGTCAGATCATAAGTCCATCTAGCGTAGCGTCCTGTCTGCCAACAGTGGCCAATCCCAGGTGCCCCAGAGGGACTGACCAGAACAGGGAATCATCCCTCTCCTGTCATCCATTCCCAGCTTCTGACACACAGAGGCTAGGGACATCATTCCTACCCATCCTGGCTAATAGCCATTGATGGACCTGTCCTCTGTGAATGTATTTAGCTCTTTTTTGAACCCTGTCAAAGTCCTGGCCTTCGCAACATCCTCTGGCAAGGAGTTCCATGGGTTGACGGTGTGTTGCATGAAGAAAAACTTCCTTTTGTTTGTTTTAAACCTGCCACTTATTCATTTCATTTGGTAACTTCTATGAGGTGATACAGCGAGGTGTGATTTCTCCCTCCAGCCCACCCTCTGCTTGTTCTTTGATCAGACAACAACTCCTGGTTGGCTCAGGGGTCTCACTGCAGCACAGATCACCAGCAGAACATCCCTACAGGAAACCAGATTCAGGCCCTCCCTCCTTGAGCTGGAAGGAGGCTTCCACTCCATCTGACACGGAAATAAGAGGGAGGATTTGGGAAGTGGAGGGTGCAGCCTCTCAGCCAGTAGAAAGAACCAGTCCAACACAGAGCCCAGAGAGGAGTAAATGAAGGAGATAAACACGGGAGACCCTTGAAGCCCCCAGCCCTGGAGAAAAGGATTTCCATCAACTTTCGCTGGCCTCCTGCACGTGGGGTCTGAGGGCAGAAATGGGCATCAGCCACCCTTCCGCTACCCCTCCGAGAGCTAACTCCTTGTGGGCGAGTTTGCCTTTGAAATGAGGAAAAGGGCCAAGTAAATAGCTCCCTGTAACAGGGCGCACAACTCACCACCGCGGTGCCTCCGGCTGGTCACTCTGGGAATGAGCTCAATTTGACCCTGGAGCGCCCCCTTCCGGCCAGTGTCTCATCTACTGTATCCTGTTTATGTATTACTGGTTCTGCCACCTTATATTAGGACTCACGTCCCTCCCAGACTGTGGGCCCTCCCCTCTGGGTACTGCCCTGCCACAGTTCCCCCAACTCTGGGGTCCTCCCCCCTCTGGGAACCCCCAGCCCCTCATGCCCACCTTGCCTCAGTGACCCACTGCCTGTCGGCATCTGTCTACCTGGCCTTCCCATCACAGTTTGGACACATGCATCAACCAGAGGGGTCACAAGTGCTTTGGAGGACAGGGTCATAATTCAAAATGATCTGGACAAACTGGAGAAACGGTCTGAGGTAAATAGGATGAAGTATAATAAAGACAAATGCAAAGTGCTCCACTTAGGAAGGAACAATCCATTTCACACGCACAGAATGGGAAGCGACTGTCTAGGAAGGAGTCCTGCAGACAGGCATATAGAGGTCATAGTAGACCACAAGCTAAACATGAACCAACAGTGTGATGCTGTTGCAAAAAAAGCAGACATGATTCTGGGCTGCATGAACAGCAGTGTTGTGAACAAGACACGAGAAGTCATTCTTCTGCTCTGTTCTGCACTGATTAGGCCTCAGTTGGAGTATTGTGTCCAGTTCTGGGCACCACATCTCAGGAAAGATGTGGAGAAATTGGAGAAGGTCCAGAGAAGAGAAACAAGAATGATTAAAGCTCTAGAGAACACAAGCTATGAGGGAAGACTGAAAGAATTTTTTAGTTTAAAAAAGAGAAGACTGAGAGGGGACATGATAGTGGTTTTCAGGTATCTAAAAGGGTGTCACAAGGACGAGGGAGAAAAATTCTTCTCCTTGGCCACTGAGGATAGGGCAAGAAGCAATGGGCTTAAATTGCAGCAAGGGAGGTTTAGGCTGGACATTAGGAAAAACTTCCTACCTGTCAGGGTGGTTAAACACTGGAATAAATTGCCTAGGGAGGTTGTGGAATCTCCATCGCTGGAGATATTTAAGAGCAGGTTGGACAGACACCTGTCAGGGATGGTCTAGATGGTGCTGGGTCCTGCCGTGAGGGCAAGGGACTGGACTCGATCTCTCGAGGTCCCTTCCAGTTCTAGTGCTCTATGATTCTATGATCTAGCCCGTTACCTCAGGGGCAAACTGCAACCTGAAATGGCCACTCATCATTAGCAAGGGCGGTGGACCTGCTGCCTTTGCCCATCCTGGCTGCCTCCCTGCAACCCTATTACCTCAGGCTTTGCCTCAGGCCCTGCTGCCTGGGAGTGAGGTCAGGTCAAAGTTCCCCAGCTCTGCCTGACTTTCCCCAGCCCTGCTCTGTCTCAGGAAGCCACCAGCTTCCCTGACAGCCAGGTCCTTTCTGCTCCCCTGCTGGAGCAAGAGTGGGTGAGTCTCTTCTCTCCTCCAGGAGCCCTCAATTTATATAGCCCCCAGCTGGGCTCCAACTGGCTGCTCGCTCCACATCCCCATCCCTCTCCCAGGGTTGGATTTAACCCTTCTTAGGCCAGTGCTGCACAGGTGCAGACACCCCGTCACACTCCCCAACCATCGTGGGAAGAACAACTAGCTATGGAGTAGCATGGCGCTAGATTGGTAACTTCTAGCAAGGTGAATCTAGACAGCAATCCAAGTTATGACCGCAGCTCAGGGAGATATACCACAGCAGCGGTAGTCATGGTACAGCCTGCACAGAAGCCTCTGTCCACACATCTCGGCCTGGTCTACACTAGGACTTTAGTCCGAAATACCCCCCCCCCCCAAGTTCAAATTAGTAAGCGGCACGTCCACACTACCAAGCCGATTAGTCTGGAATAAGGGGCCATGGAATTCGAACTCTGTACTCCTGCTTTTTGTGAGGAATAACGCTAATTCCGAACTTGTCAGTCCAAAATAACATTTGTGTGGACACTCCAGTGCCGCTAATTTACACTTATTGGCCTCCGGGAGGCCTCCGCAGCTCCTCATAGTGCTTGCTGGGGCTCCAAGTCTGAGGTAGCACGTCCACATTAACGGAGCCTGCCTCAGACTAATTGCAATGCTCCCCCGTAGCAAGGACACGCAAGTTCAAATTTGTTAAATCAAGAGTTCTTACATCGAACTTAGTCATTTTGAAATAATTTCCCAGTGTAGACACGACCCTACACTGTCATTTTAAGGGCTGGAGCAGGTATGTCTACCTGGCCTGCCCCTCACAGTTTGGACTGTAATATTGACATACCCCGAGATGACAAGGGTATAGGCCAAGGTGCCCTTTATCATGTGTGACACGCCATAAATACCAGCCGGGTGGCATTCCCGAGCTGCAGGGTGAGTTGTTGCCTTTTGTAGGTCATCTCGATAACCTGCCCGACACGAGGAAGTGACAAAGATAGATCTCCCAGCTTCAAAAAAAACCCCAGCTCTTGATCTGCACCTAACTGCTGATATTTTGCCTTTACTGATGCAATCAAGCTGCAGGTCAACCACATGCAGGAAAGCCTGAAATAAAATCTCCTCTTTATCTAGAAATCAGCTCCTAAAAAGTGTTGGATCAGGGATTGCTGAAGGGGTGAAGAGCAGGGTTTGTAGCAAACAGGGCGATCACTGGGGCCTACACTTGGTGACCCCCATGGAAGGCTATTTTTTCCTGCAGAAGCCAGCCACTTGGGGGAGTCGTGATCCCAAAGCTCACTGAAGCAAACAGAAAGACTTTTTATTTACTTCACTAGGCCTTGAATCAGGCCCTGTACCAGCATATTACATAATCCCACTGCTAGACAAGCTACGCCCCAGAGTCGCGGGTTGGTGATGGGGTGTACCTGGCCCTTCCTGACCCCTGCTGGAGGCCCCATGGTCCTACCACACCCCGCCCCAGAAAGGAGCAGTGACGCTAAGTCCTCCAGACCTGCCTAAACAGGCCTCATGGACACAGCCAATCAGAGCCCAGCAGGCAGAGATAAAAGGAGCTGCAGAGCTAAGCCGGTCAGTTCCTGGCTGGGGCTGGCGGGGCCCTCTTGGGTCTGAGGAACTTAATGTGCAGCGTTTGCCAAACCTGGGAGCAAGCAGCTCTGAGAATGGTAACTCTGAGGGAAAGGGCCCAGGGAGGGCAGCTTCCACGAATTAAAGGGAGCAGGGTCTAGCTGCTGTTTATAGGGTACCTTGGCTGGAACCCAGAGTGGTGGCAGACTCAGTTTTCCCCCACACACACCGGCAAAATGGTCTCTGCCCCGAGCCGGGGGACAAGGCTCCTTTAGAAGCCCAAGTGAAGGGCTGGATCAAAAGGGCCCAAAGACGGGACTGAAGACCCTGATGAGGGCAGGCAGTTTGGTGACGTCTTTGCTACACCTGGAAAAAGTCCATTTTGAACCTGGCAATCTACACGGGGCTGCCAGGAGCAGAGGGAAAGATTGCAGTAACACAGCCAGCTGCTAGGCAGCCCTCAAGAGGCGAGCGCTGCCCCCTTACAGATACCCCCACGGGCTTTGTCGTGCACCTGCGGCCACGCTGCAAATTCAATAGCAGAGAGGAGAACGGCACCCCGCTTGCCCAAGTCCTGCGTCTGGGACCTGTGTCTGGGACCGCCCCACATGGCTGGGTGGCTACGTTCACTAGTAGCAGAGGTGACCAATTGATCAGTTTTGTACTCCCCTGAGTAGAAATGAGTTTCCGGCCACAGGCTAGAACATCACTTCATCCTCCTTGCCGGGGGATGGTGTCAAGGCCAAGATTATAACCGGGTTCAAAACAGAGCTAGATGAATACACGAAGGACAAGTCCATCAATGGCTGTTAGCCAGGATGGGCAGGGAGGGTGTCCCTGGCCTCTGTCTGTCAGAGGCTGGGAATGGGCGACAGGAGAGGGATCATTTACATAACATAAGAACATAAGAACGGCCGTACCGGGTCAGACCAAAGGTCCATCTAGCCCAGTATCCTGTCTGCCGACAGTGGCCAGCACCAGGTGCCCCAGAGGGGGTGGACCGAAGACAATGATCAAGCGCTTTGTCTCCTGCCATCCCTCTCCAGCCTCTGTCAAACAGAGGCCAAGGACACCATTTTATCCCCTGGCTAATAGCCTTTTATGGACCTAACCTCCATGAAATTATCTAGCTTCTCTTTAAACTCTGTTATAGTCCTAGCCTTCACAGCCTCCTCTGGCAAGGAGTTCCACATGCTGACTACACGCTGTGTGAAGAAGAACTTTCTTTTATTAGTTTTAAACCTGCTACCCATTAATTTCATTTGGTGTCCTCTAGTTCTTCTATTTAGGGAACTAATAAATAACTTTTCTTTATCGGCCCTCTCCATACCACTCATGATTTTATACACCTCTATCATATCCCCCCTCAGTCTCCTCTTTTCTAAACTGAAAAGTCCCAGTCGCTTTAACCTCTCCTCATATGGGACCCGTTCCAAACCCCTAATCAATTTAGTTGCCCTTTTCTGAACCCTTTCCAAGGCCAAAATATCTTTTTTGAGGTGAGGAGACCACATCTGTACACAGTATTCAAGATGTGGGCGTACCATAGTTTTATACAGGGGCAGTAAGATATTCCGGGTCTTATTTTCTATCCCTTCCTTAATAATACCTAGCATCCTATTTGCCTTTTTGACCGCCGCTGCACACTGTGTGGAAGTTTTCAGAGAACTGTCCACGATAACTCCAAGATCTCTTTCCTGATTTGTCGTAGCCAAATTAGCCCCCATCATACTGTACGTATAGTTGGGGTTATTTTTCCCAATGTGCATTACTTTACACTTATCCACATTAAATTTCATTTGCCATTTTGTTGCCCAATCACTCAGTTTGGTGAGATCTTCTTGGAGTCCCTTACAGTCTGCTTCTGTCTTGACTATCCTAAACAGTTTGGTATCATCCGCAAACTTTACCACCTCACTGCTTACCCCTTTCTCCAGATCATTTATGAATAAGTTGAACAGGATTGGTCCTAGGACTGACCCTTGGGGGACACCACTAGTTACCCCTCTCCACTCTGAAAATTTACCATTTATTCCTACCCTTTGTTTCCTGTCTTTTAACCAGTTCTCAATCCAAGAAAGGACCTTCCCTCTTATCCCATGGCCATGTAATTTACACAAGAGCCTTTGGTGAGGGACCTTGTCAAAGGCTTTCTGGAAATCTAAGTATACTATATCTACTGGATCCCCCTTGTCCGCATGTTTGTTAACCCCTTCAAAGAACTCTAATAGATTAGTAAGACAGGATTTCCCTTTACAAAACCCATGTTGACTTTTGTCCAACAAATTATGTTCTTCTACATGCTTCACAATTTTATTCTTTACTATTGTTTCGACTAATTTAATGATTCTCTGTTCTGTTCCCTCCTTCTGGGCCACCTGGTATTGGACACTATCAGAAGACAGGATACTGGGCTAGATGGACCTTTGGTCTGACCCAGTCTGGACGTTCTTAAGTTGACTGTATTTGGTCTTCGGGCTGCATTTGAGGCCTTAATGGGGCAGACATTGCATTGTGGGCTCTGAAGACAGCCCTTCCCACTACCTTTGGCCTCACCATTAGGACTTCCCAGCTCCTCCCCAACCTCCATCTCTGCCCTTGTCTCTTATAAAATGCCATCTCCACTCCCCTTTTTGCCAAGGCGCTTCCTTGGCTTCCTTCTCCCATTCTTGTTTCAGTGCCATCTTCAATGTTCACCCCTCTCCACACAGTTCCTCCCCCCCCACCGAACACCCTTTCTTCACTTAGGGTGTGTCTACACAGCAAAGCTATTTTGGAACAACAGCTGTTATTCCGAAATAATTATGCAAGTGTCTACACGGCAATGCCGTTATTTTGAAATAATTTCAAAATCACGGACGGCTTATTCCGACTTCTGTAAACTTCATTCTACGAAGAATAATGCCTATTCTGAAACAGCTATTTCGAAATAAGGCGTGTGTAGGTGCTCCACTGCTGCTATTTCGAAATAGCCCCTCACCAGGGCCATTCAAAATTATTCCTCCGGGATCTCTAAATCAAGATAGCACATTGATTTAGGGAAGCCTGCCTAAGTTTGAGGCTTCCCTGCAGTGCAGACGTGCTATTTCAAAATAAGCTATTTCGGAATGACTATTCCAGAATAGCTTATTCCAAAATAACTGTGCAGTGTAGATGTACCCTTACAGACCTCTTGGAAAACTCCCTCCCCCTTTTAGCACCCTGAAAACCTGGACTCCCCCACACTGTGTAATGTCATCATCTTTCCTATATTTCAGTCCCCCCCAATCTTTCCTAGCTCTCCCCATCCTCAGATTCTCAGATCCTCTTGTCTGGTCTGTGTCTGGCTTTCAGATTGTCAGGGCAGGATTTGCAAGAATATTTGCAGAAAGGGCAATTCTGCTTATAGAATCATGGAACACAAGAACTGGAAGGGACCTCAAGAGGTCATCAAGTCCAGTCCCCTGCCCTCATGGCAGGACCAAGCACTGTCTAGATCATCCCTGATAAATGCCTATCTAACCTGCTCTTATGTATCTCCAGTGATGGAGATTCCACAATCTCCCTAGGCAATTTATTCCAGTGCTTAACCACCATGACAAGAGGGAAGTTTTGTCCAACCTTAACCTCCCTTGCTGCAATTTAAGCCCATTGCTTCTTGTTCTATCTTCAGAGGTCAAGGAGAACAATTTTTCTTATTGAATAATATGTGAAAAAACACAGTGGACATTTGTCATGATGGGTGTTTTCATGAGGAGTCTGTTTCTCAGAGTTACCACCTCTCCAGCCAGGAAGTAAAACCCTACCAAAGAGATGGGAAAATTAGTCCAAGAGATTATTTGAACAGACAACAAGCAAGAGGGTAGCAGTGTGCCTTTTGTGTCCAGTGAAAAGAGTTCAACTTTTGAATACACGTATGAACTGCTCCCCAATGCAGCTACCGACCCAGAATTATTTATTGCAGTTCTTGGTGAGCAATTCAGTAGTGAATCATTTGGACAAATTTCAGAATCTGCTCACTGTAAATGATACAAAAGCAAAGAGGCAAAAACGGTCAAATTATGAATTATTTGTCCTCATCTAATACTCAAAATAATCAACTCGACATGGCCTATGCCTCCGAATTTATGCCACTACACCTTTTGGATGTTGAAGGATGCTCGGAAATCTGCTAGTGTTTTGAATGCCCCTAAAAATAGCATTGAACTGAAAGCCATGATGTTCCTGTTATGTTTGTAAAGGGACTAAATTGTTCTGTACGCACAAGGTCTTGTTTAGATTGTCTGCTGCCATCCTCAAGAGAAGAGACTGTTATTGAAGGGGGTTGTGAACTGAAATGCTCCAAACTGTTCCTTCGCCTCTTAGCTGCACGTCATGGTGAGTAATGACTTTGCTCCTCCATCGTGGCATTGTTATGACAGAAAGCTAGGCCTGGCTGACCTCGAATTAATCCTGTTCTCCAAGCTTTGTTTCCAGCTTTATTTGAGATGTGTGTGTGTCTGTGTCTGTGTCTTTAGCTATTTCTGAGTATATTACAGCTGGTAGCCAAAGTGTGCTTTATATCGACACTGCATTTGGGGGCGGGTCATCCAAAATAATTCATGGGGGTGGGAGAGAGCTTCAGATGGTTCCCATGGTTTGTTGAGTTCCCCTCCACAGTAAGAATCAGTAAACTGGCACTAGTTGCGATTGCTGAAGATGGTGCTAGCTGTGCTAATGCAGTGAGCTTACACTGGAGACAGAGAGGCCAGACAACTGCAAGCAGCAGGGGAGAAGTTGGGAGGAAATCCAACAAAAGAGCTGGCCGTTTGTCAAGGAGACGGTATGAAAGGCGCCATGGCAGGCTATCCCCATGCAAAGAGAAGATAGGCAGACCAGTCAGAGGCCAAGATGGCTCCATCAGGAGCTCTTTAATGGCCTAAAAACCAAAAACGCACCCTACCAAAGTGGAAACGTGGACAAATTGCTGAGGAGGAAGGATGTGGGGGGACAAAATCAGGAAAGCTAGGGCACAAAATGAGTCACCCCTAGCAATAGACATAAAAGGCAGTAAGAAGAGTTAGAATCACAGAATCCCAGGGCTGGCAGAGTCCTCAGGAGGCATCAAATCCAGCCCCCTGCCCAAAGCAGGGCCAACCCCAACTCAAACATCCCAGCCAGGGCTCTGTCAAGCTGGGACTTAAACACCTCTAGGGATGGAGATTCCACCCCCTCCCTAGGGAACCCAGACCAGTGTTTCACCACCCACCTAGGGAAATAGTTTTTTCTAATATCTAACCAAGACCTCCCCCACTGCAACTTGAGCCCATTGCTCCCCATTCTGTTATCTGTCACCACTGAGACCAGCCTCTCTCCATCGTCTTTGGAACCCCTCTTCAGGTAGCTGAAGGCTGCTCTCAAATCCCCCCTCCCTCTTCTCTTCTGCAGACTAAACAAACCCAAATCCCTCAGCCTCTCCTCGTAGGTCAAGTGCTCCAGCCCCCGAATCATTTTGGTCGCCCTCCACTGGACCCTCTCCAATGCATCCACATCCTTTCTGCAGTGGGGGGCCCAGAACTGGACACAATACTCCAGATGTGGCCTCACCAGAGCCGAATAAAGGGGAATAATCACTTCTTTAGATCTGTTGGCAATGCCCCTCCTAATGCCCCCTAATATGCCATTAGCCTTCTTGGTTCTTTAAATAGAGGGAAGAGAAAGAGTAAGGTAAGTGCAGGCCCTGACATACGTGAAGAAAGCGGAAGCGTTCACTACCTCTGTGGTTTCAGTCTTCACTAAAAAGATTAATGGTGTCCGGATACTCAGCACCATCAATACTAATGACAAGGGGGAGGAAAAGAAGCCAAATTAGGGAAAGAACAGGCAAGGAAGCCAACAACCATGCCAGACCCCTGAACATGCCGGGGGCTCTTTGCTCCCGGAGACGGTGAGGCCTCAGGGGAAGGGGCAGGGCCAGAGCAGCAAACGCACCAGACCCCCTGCCCAGCCCTCAGCACCTCCTGGAACAGTGGCACGGCACCCCAGCCATCATTTAAAGGGTCCGGATATGTAAACGGTTGTTATAGAAAGGACAGTGCTGATCACCAAGGGTAGGGCAAGAAGTAATCAGGTTAGACCGCAGCAAGGGAGACTTAGCCTAGGTATGAGGAAAAACTTTCTAACTGTAACGTCTCCGCGGGGTCGCCGTGTTGGTCTGTATCAGCAAGAACAACGAGGAGGCCTGTGGCCCCTTAGAGATGAACTGATGTATTTGGGCCTAAGCTTTTGTGGGTCAAAACCACTTCATCAGATGCGTGGAGTCACTGGCACCGGGTTAGCTAGGAGCTTGTGGAATTCCCATCACAGGCGGTTTTTAAGAACGGGTTATGCTGATGGTCCCGACAGGTGTTTAACTATCTGTAAACCTGCCTCAACGTGGATGAACCAGATGGCCTCTCGAGCTGCTTTTCAGCCATACATTTCTATGAGCCTATGGCCTTCTAGAGTGTACGAGAATAGGGGAATTGTGTGCTCCTCATTGGACTATCTCTTTTCTGCCGTTAAACGTGATTTTCCATCTGTCAAAGATGGTCGCCATGCACATGGTTGTTAAGCTTGCATCTTCTACAAGGAATTAAACTGTTGTGTAACAGTTATTGGGTATTTAATGGAGCTCATCTGCCCAGGATTTCATCAGCATATTTCTGCCAAGATGCCTTTCGCTTGCTTATAAAACCCAACGCCAATGAATAAAGACTGCAGCCAGTTGCAACATTTTTGACAGAATGTATTTTTCTTGAAATACTCTGTCTGTGCCATCATCAGTGACCAGAGAGTTCTGAATTTCAGAAGCCCCTGAGGTAACATTTCTTTGAAATGGGTGTGCCACTGCAAGAAAACCTTTCAGCCTCCATTAAACAGAGAGTAGAATCAAAATCTTGTCCTTTGGAAGCAGAAAACGGACGTGTTGTCATACGTCCATTTCTCACAAATATTCAGAAAGTTCATTTCCACTCTGTTGCGGAATGAAACAAATTTCAGAGCCTCAAAAGCGGCCACAAAACTGAAGTCTTGCTGCAGTGTTTTTCCCTGAGCTCTTCCACAGAGCACTTTATCAGAGCTCTTTGCAACCGAGGGGAGTAGAATTATCCACACATTACAAATGAGGAAAGTGAGTCACAAGGCAATGGTAGGACATGCCGAACACACACACACACACACACACACACACACATCGGTACACACAGATTTTTGGGAGGGTGAATGACCATCATTCTGAGAGGGCTGAGTGAAAAGCAGGGCCCATTATTGTTAGCACACCCTGTGCCCGATAGAAAATTCAGGACCTCGGTGAAAATTAGTACAGGTACAAACTGAATTATCTTTGCATGCACTCTCTTCTGCAGTGTGTGTAAATGCTAAGACCCTGACTCCAGTGTTTGCTCCCTCCTGTAGAAAAATCACCCTCCGTTCCAAGATGCCATCTTCATTCTGCAGGTCACTGGGATACAAATGTGGCTTGTGTTGGCCCTATTGCTTGGTAATTGTATATTTACTGTGAACCTCTCACTGGACTTGTCTGGACACATTACTGAAATAAAAGTGAAGGACCATTGCCAGCTTTCAGTGGAAATCCAACTCACATCATCCCCTTGATAAGCACTTGCCCCAAGAGAGCAAATCTCTCTGATTTTAATCCCACCCTCATTGTTGTGATAGCTGAGTGAGCAGATATCGGCTGTTCAGCACCACGGAATGGGCAAACACCAGTTCTATTGGTCACACTAAAGAAGGACCACAGGCAGGAGCAATGTTTCTAGATGAAGGACCCCCTAATGAAATTGCCCTGTTGCCCCTCACCATACCCCACCCCCTGTCTTCAGGGTATCCCTTCTCCTGCTTTCCTAATGGTGAAGCCAGCTCCACCCCTGGAGCAGTTAGTGTTGGCTGCATAGATGCTCTGAGGGTTAGCAGAGCTCAAACCCACAACCCTGAGAGCTGTTAAGCAACAGCCCTCTCCCCTAGGCCACAGAGCATACCATTGCATGGAACTTGGAAGGACAGGCACAGGTTGCCAGAGGAAAGCATTTTACCCCATTTCCAATGCATGACATGGGACTTCTATGGGCAGAGGGATTTGAGGGGCTTTGCACCTTGTTTCCCATGGAGCCTGATGCTCCGCCTTCTCACCATTTTTGAGGCTGCGCCCATCAGGAGAAAGCCGATCAGGTTTCCAAACTGCTGATGCTGCTGCTTTCAAGAAAGGGTGGGAGCATATTTGGGGGTGGGTGGGGAAATACCTTTATAGAAACAACCAGGTTGTTGGCACCCTCCAGCACAACACGACGGGAGCTGTGAGGAGGCTGAAAAAGTCAGCGTGGGCGACATAAATCAACGCTGTACAGCCAAGGTTGTAGAAAGTCATTCTAATTGCTGGAATAATTTACTGCCCTCACACCCCATGGACCCCTCCGCTCCGCAAGCCAAGCTGTGTCCTCGTTCGTTCCTTCAGCACTCGAGAAGCTCATTTATATTTAGTGAGGTGCATCCTGGGAATGGAAAGTTCTGTCTTCCCACTCCAGCTGCGCCAGAAGCTTCCTGCGGGTAAACTGAGGCAAGTCTTGGTCCCATCTCGACAAACTGGGGATAAAACCAGCCCACCTCACAGGCTCTGGTAAAGATAAAGCCATTCATCTCAGCGAGGCAATGAGGGGGACCATAGAAAACCCTGTACATAAACAGTAAGGCTACGTCTACGCTGCACGAATATGTCGGAATATTCCAGAAGAAATACTCCAAAATAGCTTGTTTTGAAATAGCGCGTCGACACTACAGGGAAGCCTGGAAGTTAGTCCAGGGCAGGCTCCCCTAATGTGGACGTGCTACTTCAATTTAGAGCCCCAGGAGGCACTGGGGAGTAATTCCTTAGAATGGCCCTGGGGGAGGAGCTTTTCGAAATAGCAGCAGTGGAGTCTCCACACGACCGCTATTCCGAAAGAGCTATTTTGGAAGAGGTGTTATTCCTCGTGGAATGAGGTTTACAGATGCCGAAATAAGCTGCCCGTTATTTCGAAATTATTTCGAAATAACGGGCTAGCTGTGTAGACGCTTGCATGGTTATTTCAGAATAAGAACAGCCAGACTGGGTCAGACCAAAGGTCCATCCAGCCCACTATCCTGTCTGCTGACAGTGGCCAATGCCAGGTGCCCCAGAGGGAGTGACCAGAACAGGGAATGATCAAGCGATCTCTCTCCTGCCATCGATCTCCACCTTCTGACAGACAGAGGCTAGAGACACCATTCCTTACCCATCCTAGCTAATAGGTGCCATTAATGGACTTAACCTCCATGAATTTACCTAGTTCTCTTTTAAACCCTGTTATAGTCCTAGCCTTCACAACCTCCTCAGGCAAGAAGTTCCACAGGTTGACAATGAATGCACTGTGTGAAGAAGAACTTCCTTTTATTTGTTTTAAACCTGCTGCCCATTAGTTTCATTTGGTGGCCCCTAGTTCTTATATTATGGGAACAAGTAAATAACTTTTCCTTATTCACTTTTTCCACACCACCCATGATTTTATAGACCTCTATCATATCCCCACTTAGTCTCCTCTTTTCCAAGCTGAAAAGTCCCAGTCTCTTTAATCTCTCCTCATATGGGACCCGTTCCAAACCCCGAACATCCGTTATTCCAAAATAACACTGCTGTGTAGACGTACCCTCAGTGGACTCTCTCTGCAACCTTGACCTCGCCCTGCAACTCAGTTTTCCATCTGTGAAATGGGAGCCATGATCACATTTATCCGTGGGGGTAGCGAAGCGTCATTTGGGAATGCCTGCAAAATGCTTTGAGAGGAAGCTCTTCTTACTCTTCACTATTCTTCCCCAAAGATACCAAAATAGCTTGCACACATCCGCCATTCACAGCCCCCTTTGCCCCACCACTGAAATGCAGCCACCTCTGAAGTGAAAAAGAGCAGCTGTTTTATAGTCCTACGGCAGCAGGGAACAACCATTCAGGGCGGGCTGCGGGCAGGCACTCTGAATGCAGCTGAGACTACAGAAGGAATGAAGATAATTGGGTCTTGCTGGACACAATATAACACCCTATTTGTGCAAAAAGGTGGCATCAGCTCTATAATAATCATCATAGGTAGTCAGGGTCCCTGTGGGTTTTTGTCTTCTCTGAAAGCCAGGCCCTACCCCCTACCTGGAGCAGGAATGAGAGTCCAGGGCCCCGCCCACTGAATTGCTATCCCTCCTCTTTTCTAAAAAGCTGGCGTCCTGACAGGCATAGAGCCTGCGAGATCCGACAGGTTTGCAGCACGGAGCGGGGCTGCTCCCCGCTATTGCTGTAAGCAGCTATGTGAAGTGGCCTGCTCTGTCACCGAGTTGCTGAACCTGGAGAGCAGGTTTACAGCCTGAGGAGCAAAGGCAGGAGCCCGTTCGATTTTCCCTTCGGAGCTCCGTGCGCGGCCCTCGCCGAACACTCTGGCTGCCTTCAAAAATGCCGCCGTAGAAAAAGCAGGGGGGCGACAAAGCGGCTGGAAGGAGTAAGAACTGCTTAGGATGGAGCATGCTGCTTTCAAGAGCCTCTCTCTAAATTCACTTGCCAGACACATGTTTGCCCAGAGGGCTGCTAGCCGGCCTCCAGGCCAGAGGGATGCTAGCCACCAACCAGCCACTGTGGCCACAGATGCAGCTGTGCCCTGTCGTGTTAGAGCAACCTTTTCAAACCCAAGAGCCAACCCACATCAAAATTCAAAGCAAATGGTCCACAAAGAGCCGGAGTAAGAAGGCCCATTTGCATGGCTGAAAACACACAACGTACTATTGATAATGGACGTGCTGATTAACAGCAGCATGAATGAAGCATTGGACTCACAGACTTTACGTCATGGGACGTCGGCTGCTGCATCTTTTCACACATTTCTCTGACGTTTACACCATGACTGGACAAATTCAGGTTCAGGCACACACTCAAGCAACATGAGTAAAGATGCGTTTTTAAGATTTTGAATTAATGTTTCATTTTAATGTAAAAAGTTGCCTGGGTTTTGGGAATGACAAAAGAGCCCTATTGGGTTCCATACTGAGCCATATTTGGCTCGAGAGCCATCGGTTGCAGACCCTGGTGTTAGAGGCTTCTTCCATCAGCCTATCATGGTTTTTCACAGCCCGCCAGCTAAACGCTGTTCTGTGCAAAGTCAAGTCTATCCACAGAATCATAGAACGCTAGAACTGGAAGGGACCTCGAGAGGTCATCAAGTCCAGTCCCCTGCCCTCACAGCAGGACCAAGCACCATCTACACCATCCCTGACAGGTGTGTGTCCAACCTGCTCTTCAATATCTCCAGTGATGGAGATTCCACAACCTCCCTAGGCAACTTATTCCAGTGTTTAACCACCCTGATAGGTAGGAAGTTTTTCTTAATGTCCAACCTAAACCTCCCTTGCTGCAGTTTGAGCCCATTGCTGCTTGTCCTATCCTCAGAAGTCAAGGAGAACAATTTTTCTCCCTCCTCCTTGTAACACCCTTTTAGATACCTGAAAACTGCTATCCTGTCCCCTCTCAGGCTACGTCTAGACGACAGGCTCCTTTCGGAAGAAGCTTCTTTCGGAAGAGATCTGAAAGAGCGCGTCCACACTGCAAAAGTGCATCGAAAAAGCGATCTGCTTTTTTGAAAGAGAGCATCCAGACTGAATGGATGCTCTCTCGCATGTAAGCTGTGATTGCTATGGGCGGCATGGCCACCTGTGCTTTTTCCTGTGCTTTTCCCTCTTTCCTCGTCTTGCAAAAGAACTCCCTCTTCCCCATCCACACACGCCTTTTTCCGAAAGAGCTCTTTTGCAAAAAGGCTTCTTCCTCGTAGAATGAGGATTACCAGTGTCGGAAGAACCCCTCTGCTCTTTTGATTTTCTTGCAGAAGAATGCAAGTGCAGTGTGGACATTCCTCAAGGTTTTTTGGAAAAACAGCTGCTTTTCCAAGAAAACTCTGTCGTGTAGACATACCCCCAGTTCTTCTCTTTTCCAACCTAAACAAGCCCAGTTCCTTCAGCGTTTGGGAGCTAGACTTCTGTCATCCTTGGAGCGCTGCAATCTAGGTGACAGGCATCCTCCAGAGAGAGAGACGCCCCCTGTCCTCCTCAGTGTGTTCAATTAGACCACACAACTGTTATCAAGCGTGGGAGAGGGCAGGAAAGGAGTCAGTCCATCTGATTTAAGGCAGGTATTAGAGCTGCTGTGTTTGTTATTTTAACAATCTGCCTGTTTGTTTCCTCTTTGGGCAAGGTTTGGGAAACCGTGAGCTGATCCCCTCCACTTTTGTTTCCAAATGCAATCCGGGCTGATTTAATCCCAGCTTGGTTTGCTCCTTGCTCCGTCTGGGTTGTGTCCGTGAAGTAAACAGTAGCCAATCGCCCTGCGCTTGGAGCCCACCTGTCCTCGTATTTCTTTATTCATTCACCGGAGAGAGGTGGGAAAATATGACCAAAGCCTGAGAGACTCGCTCTTCCGAATAAGGAACCAGTATTTCCAACTTCACGGCGACGTGAGCCGTCACTGGACATGAAAACAGGCCCTTCCGGTGAGGAGCCAGCGGTTCCCAGACACCATTCTGATTTCCTGGGTTGGTTGTGGGGAGTTCTGGGGGGGGGACCACTTTGGTTTGTGAGTTAAGTATTTGCATTGCAAACTGATTTTGAATAGAGAAGCAGTTTGTAGTCAGTTTCTTCCCACCCAGTACCCCCTCCAGGCCACGGTGTCGCCTTCTTTCATACAAAATTAGGAGTCTGGACTGCTGCAGCCCCCAAAATGGCCTAGTATGCTACTCATCCCAACTAAGTTCAGAGGAAGGAAAAGGGCTGGAAGCCACACCTCTCAGCTGGGGCCGGCAAATCTGGTAGGGACCTTGCAGGTGGTGGTGGTGGGACCAGGCAAGAGACACATCTAGTAGATTAGCTGAATGCCCTTGAGCCAGTACCAGCATCTCCTAGACAACGTTGGCCCCCTAAGTGATGTCCAAAGGGGGTGAGGCACCTCCCGCAGGAGGTTGAAGGGTTTGAACCCAAAGGAGGGTGAAGAATTAGAGAAGGCTAGAACTTGGAGCATAGGGAATGTTCAGCTGGCCACCAGGAAAACCTTCCTGACACTGAGATCTATTCAGCTGGGGAATGTCTTCTGTGGGAAGCCATTGAAACTCTTTCATGTCGGCATTTTACCAGTGTATGGGACAAAGGAGCAGATGCCATACGCAACAGCCTTGCATTGGCCTCCGGGAACAGACTAGTTCCAGCCTCGTAAGTCGTCTCCATTTCTTCTTCCCGTGATTATTATTAGCACGTCCCTCTCCAAAGCCCTCATTGCGACGGAATTGGATCACTCTTGACATACCTCTCTGGCGCCGGAGGACTATCCAGCCTAGCCACCTTCACCTCGGTGAGCCTCTCGCCAAGCCGTGAGACGGTGACCCCTTCCTGGTTGCTTCCTGGTTCTTACCTCATGTTTAGAGGGTTGCAAGACTTGGGGCCTGTCCAGATCTCTGGCAGAAACACGTTCCACAGCTGAGCAAGGTCCAACGTTGCATGATCATAGAATCATAGATGTGCCGGACTGGAAGGGAACTTGGTAGGTCATCTAGGCCAGGCCCTCGCTCGGAGGCAGGACTAAGTATTATTAAGACCATCCTTGACAGGTGTCTGTAGAATCTCCATCATTGGTGGTTTCATAAGAACACATCAGACAAACTCCCTAAATAATTTATTTTAGTGCTTAACTACACTTAGGAAGTTTTGCCTAATGTCTAACTGTCCCGGATTGAAGTGTCATTAGAGGAGGTTTTGGAACAAATAGAAAAACTTAATGTTAACAAATCTCCAGGACCAGATGGCATTCATCCAAGGGTTCTAAAAGAACTCAAATGGGAAATTGCTGAACTATTATCTGTGGTTTGTAACCTATCCCTTAAATCGGCTTCTGTACCTAATGACTGGAAGGTAGCCAACGTGACACCAAAATTTAAAAAGGGCTCTAGAGGCGATCCAGGCAATTACAGACCGGTAAGTCTAACTTCAGTACCAGGCAAATTAGTCGAAACAATAGTAAAGAATAAAATTGTGAAGCATGTAGAAGAACATAATTTGTTGGACAAAAGTCAACATGGTTTCTGTAAAGGGAAATCCTGTCTTACTAATCTATTAGAGTTCTTTGAAGGGGTTAACAAACATGCGGACAAGGGGGATCCAGTGGATATAGTATACTTAGATTTTCAGAAAGCCTTTGACAAGGTCCCTCACCAAAGGCTCTTGTGTAAATTACATGGCCATGGGATAAGAGGGAAGGTCCTTTCTTGGATTGAGAACTGGTTAAAAGACAGGAAACAAAGGGTAGGAATAAATGGTAAATTTTCAGAATGGAGAGGGGTAACTAGTGGTGTCCCCCAAGGGTCGGTCCTAGGACCAATCCTGTTCAACTTATTCATAAATGATCTGGAGAAAGGGGTAAGCAGTGAGGTGGTAAAGTTTGCGGATGATACCAAACTGTTTAGGATAGTCAAGACAGAAGCAGACTGTGAGGGACTCCAAGAAGATCTCACCAAACTGAGTGATTGGGCAACAAAATGGCAAATGAAATTTAATGTGGATAAGTGTAAAGTAATGCACATCGGGAAAAATAACCCCAACTATACGTACAGTATGATGGGGGCTAATTTGGCTACGACAAATCAGGAAAGAGATCTTGGAGTTATCGTGGACAGTTCTCTGAAAACTTCCACACAGTGTGCAGCGGTGGTCAAAAAGGCAAACAGGATGCTAGGAATTATTAAGAAAGGGATAGAAAATAAGACCCAGAATATCTTCCTGCCCCTGTATAAAACTATGGTATGCCCACATCTTGAATACTGTGTACGGATGTGGTCTCCTCACCTCAAAAAAGATATTTTGGCCTTGGAAAGGGTTCAGAAAAGGGCAACTAAAATGATTAGGGGTTTGGAACGGGTCCCATATGAGGAGAGGTTAAAGAGACTGGGACTTTTCAGTTTAGAAAAGAGGAGACTGAGGAGGGATATGACAGAGGTCTATAAAATCATGAGTGGTGTGGAGAGGACCGATAAAGAAAAGTTATTTATTAGGTCCCTAAATAGAAGAACTAGAGGACACCAAATGAAATTAATGGGTAGCAGGTTTAAAACTAATAAAAGAAAGTTCTTCTTCACATAGCGTGTAGTCAGCCTGTGGAACTCCTTGCCAGAGGAGGCTGTGAAGGCTAGGGCTATAATAGAGTTTAAAGAGAAGCTAGATAATTTCATGGAGGTTAGGTCCATAAAAGGCTATTAGCCAGGGGATAAAATGGTGTCCTTGGCCTCTGTTTGTCAGAGGCTGGAGAAGGATGGCAGGAGACAAATCGCTTGATCATTGTCTTCGGTCCACCCTCTCTGGGGCACCTGGTGCTGGCCACTGTCGGCAGACAGGATACTGGGCTAGATGGACCTTTGGTCTGACCCAGTACGGCCGTTCTTATGTTCTTATGTTATGTTCTAACCTACATCTCATTTTCTGCAACTTAAGCCCGTTATTTCTTGTCCTGTCCTCAGTGGATAAGGAGAACAATTTATCACCCTCCTCTTTACAAGAACCTTGAAGATAGTTATCACGTCCCCCACTCTATCCTCTCTTCTCCAGAGTAAACCAAGCCAATCTTTCCTCATAGGTCGTGTTTTCTAGACCTTTCATCATTTTTGTTGCTCTTCTCTGGACCGTCTCCAGCTTGTCTACAAGCATGGGACCCAGAACTGAACACAGTATTCCAGTATTGTCCATGTTAAGTAGAGTAGGAGAATGACTTCTCATGTCCTGCTTACAAAACTGCCGCTAATGCATCCCAGAATGATGCTTGTTGCTTCTTTTTCTTCTTGCAACAGGTTTAGTGTGTGATCCACTGTAACTTCTAACTTCTAGACCCTTTTCTGCAGTACTCCTTCCTGGGCAGTGATTTCCCATTTTGTATTTGTGCGACTGATTATTCCTTCTAATGCACAGTACTTTGCATTTCTTCTTATTTAATTAATCGTATGTATTTCACGTCATGTCTCCAGTACATCAAGAGCACGATGAATTCTAATCCTGTTGTCCAACGTGCTTACCGCCCCTCCCAGCATGGTATTGGCTGCAACGTTTTGAAATTGTACTCTCTGTGCCATTACCCAAACCATGTATAGAGATACTGAAGAGAACTAGACACAGGACAGGTCCAAGAGAGGGGACGCAGGATATGCACTCTCAATTTGCCTGTGAACATCGATAACTACTCTCTGAGTACACTTTTCCAACCACTTGCATGCCCATCTTGTAGTAGATTCATCTAGGCCAGCAGTTTTCAAAAAAAAAATTTCATGACCCAGCTGAAGAAAATTGTTGGTGACCCAACAGAATGTGACGGGTGTGTGGGCTCCGGGGTGGGGCTGAGCGCTTTGGGCTGTAGGAGGGGGCTCTGGCTTTGGAAAGGGGGTCAGAGCTGGAGCAGAAGGGGCTGACCTTGAGCAGCTCGTGGCCAGTGATGCAGTGGGGGGGGGGCTAAGGCAGCTTCCTGCCTCTCCTGGCCCCGCAGACCAGGCTGCCCCCAGAAGCAGGTTCCCAGCCAATGGGAGTGCGGAGCTAGTGCTCGGGGCAGGGGCCATGCATGGAGTCCTGAACGCCACCCCCCGCCCAACACACACACACCTAGGAGCCAAGCCTGCTGCCGGCTGCTTCTGGGGGGCCAGTAGAGGCAGGAAGCTGCCTTAGCACACCCCCCCCCGGGTCTCCTGATCCCCCTGCAGCAACAAGACTCAGCACCCAACATCCCACCCCCCAGACCTGGGTCCCAACCCGTCATTTGAAAACCACTGGCCTATGGCTGCATTTTGCTAGTTTGTTCATGAGAATGGCTAGTTTGTTCTCAGTGCCCCCACTTATCCAACGTAATAATCGACTGGGACTTTTCAGTTTAGAAAAGAGGAGACTGAGGGGTAACGACTGGGACTTTTCAGCTTAGAAAAGAGGAGACTGAGGGGGGATATGATAGAGGTCTATAAAATCATGAGTGGTGTGGAGAGGGCAAATAAAGAAAAGTTATTTATTAGTTCCCATAATAGAAGAACTAGAGGACACCAAATGAAGTTAATGGGTAGCAGGTTTAAAACTAATAAAAGAAAGTTCTTCTTCACACAGTGCATGGTCAACCTGTGGAACTCCTTGCCAGAGGAGGCTGTGAAGGCTAGAGCTATAACAGAGTTTAAAGAGAAGCTAGATAATTTCATGGAGGTTAGGTCCATAAAAGGCTATTAGCCAGGGGGTAGGAATGGTGTCCCTTGGCCTCTGTTTGTCAGAGGCTGGAGATGGATGGTAGGAGACATCACTTGATCATTGTCTTCGGTCCACTCCCTCTGGGGCACCTGGTGCTGGCCACTGTCAGCAGATAGGCTACGGGGCTAGATGGACCTTTGGTCTGACCCAGTACGGCCATTCTTATGTTCTTATGTTCTATTATGTAATAAACGTTAGGAATATGTCTGCGGCTCATGCCCACCCCCACCCCCAAATCTTTGGGGTGCTCAGGACAAGGTTGCTGGTATAGGGCGGAGGCTTACTGAAGTCAAGATTCGGTGCCATGTGGCCATCTGCTCAGAACAAGCAAACATCTTCCCTCTCTGGTGTTTCTAGGGTGCACATTGCTGTTGCGTTTGGGTGCTGCTGTGAGCCACACACCCCCTGGGTGTGGCGCACTGTTCCAGCTAGCGACATGGAGCTCACTCACAGAGAGAATGAGTCTGTTCTGCAGTGGCAGGCAGCTGGCTTTTCACTCAGGCTGTAAAGGTTCATGTACTAAGTTCCAGAGATTGTAGGTTCGGTTCTGCCTGTTGTTACACTGCCTGGGCGGGTGCTTTCACACAAGCACCAATTCTGCAAGCAATTGATTTCTGTGGGAGTTCGGTGCATGGGACAACCGTAGGACAGAGCTATCATCCTCAATAAAAGTATATTTGGCTGCATTCTCTTCTTTGAGGGGGAGGTAAGGGCCCTATAGGCCCCCACTTATCCAACATAATAATTGTTAGGAATATGTCTGAGGCTCATGCCTGCCTCCCCGAAGCTTTGGGTTGCTCAGGACGAGGCTGTTGATATAGGGCGGCCCTTCTGTGTCAATGACAACACTAATTACAGCTAACCCTGCTGGTTTGGTTCATTGCTCTCCCTTGAAAGAAAGGCCAGGCAAGCACTAGGTATTTGGACAGTGGGCAAATCTGACAGAGGAGATGCCTGCCAGGGCAGGATGCAAGGAAACCATGCAGGGGACCCGTGTAAATGATTTTAGACAGCAGACTTCGTGGTGAAAAAAGCACCCCTGGGTTTGCCAGCTCCGAAGCCGCTGTGCTCGGTCCCTGGTTCCCAGGCCAACGTGGGACAGAGATGAGCCAGCCAAGAAGAGATCGCTTACTAGTCACCCCTCCCTTCTTCGCCCCGTGAGCATATTAGCTGACCCAGCAGCCTTGCCGCTTTTGTTTGTCTGTGGGTTGGCTCGTTTGCCTGTGGAAAATGGGACATATCAGATGCTATTCAATTGTAACCTGAAACTGAGCCCGAGTGAAGACTGGGAATTGTATCTCTTTGCCGCTCACCGAGACAAAAGCCCTAGCTCTTCATGGCCCCTGGCCGGAGAAAGAGTCCATGACAGTTTGCAAGATTAACAACCCAGCAGCTTGAGGGTCGCTAATTCATACGGTGCTGAGAGCACCACGTTCAGAGTTCTCTGAGCCTTCGGGAAGGCAATTCCTCTCCCCTGTCCATCCAGCCTCAGCTACGTTCCCCCCCCCTCCTCTGCCCATTCTGCAGAAGAGAAGAGTGAGGAGGGATTTGATAGCAGCCTTCAGCTACCTGAAGGGGGGTTCCAAACAGGGTGGAGAGAGGCTGTTCACAGTAGTGACGGATGGCAGAATGAGGAGCAATGGTCTCAAGTTGCAGTGGCGGAGGTCTAGGCTGGATATAGGGAAAAACTATTTCCCTAGGAGGGTGGAGAAGCACTGGGCTGGGTTCCCTAGGGAGGGGGTGGAATCTCCATCCCTAGAGGTTAAGTCTTGGCTTGACAAAGCCCTGGCTGGGTTGATTTAATTGGGATTGGTCCTGCCTTGGACAGGGGGTTGGACTTGATGGCCTCCTGAGGTCTCTTCCAGCCCTGGAATTGTATGATTCTGTGGTTCTCCTCCCATTTAACATGGACAGAGTAATCCTCACCTACAGATAGCCCCCCAACCTGAAATAAATCTTTTCCAGCAGCCACACCCTACACCTCAGACACACTCACCCAAGAACCTCCCCCTGCAACAAACCTCATTCCCAACTCTGCCCACACATCTGTACAAGCGACACCATCACAGGACCTAGCCACCTCATCAGGGGCTCATACAACTGCACCTTCACCAAAGTGATCTGGGCCATCAAGTGCCACTCATGCCCCTCTGCCATGGACATTGGCCATGTTGGACAGTCTCTGCGACGCAGGATAAATGGACACAAGTCAGACATCAGGAATGGTCACACACACTAACCTGTAGGGGAACGTTTTAAACTGCCTGGTCAGTCAGTCATAGCAGCTGTCCTTCTACAAAGGAATTTCACTAACCAGTTACAGAGAGAGTCTGCAGAACTGGAATTAACTACAGATTTGACGCCGTTACCCTGGGCTTAAACAAAGGCCTTAACCACTTAGAGCATTACATAACCAGTTTCTCCTGCCATTAACATCTGCATTTCCACATCAAAAGCTGTGGATGGGACACATCCAGCCCACTTAATTAGCAGAAGAAGTTCCTGCCAATTGTAGAAACTGTGTTACGGAGGCTATTATATAGATCTCTTGGTTTCTGTTATTTCCACTCCAACTCATCTGAGGAAGTGGGTTTTGCCCACAAAAGCTCATGATTCTATCGATTTTGGTTAGTCTCTAGGGTGCAACAGGATCAGTCGTTGTTTTACAGTAATTTTTGTCTCAGGTAGCTCCTTGTGGCTTCTCTGCTTCCTACATGTCAGACACACGGAGAGTGCTCAACAAGATTAATGCTCTCGCTGAGCCTCCCTTGCTGGCATGAAGTGCTTCCTCCATCCGCCCTAGGAGCCTACCCCCCTGGTCTCTTCAGTTCTACATCTCAAAGTCTTCTACTTGCCAAAAATATCAGTCATGTTCACAATGCTACAACTGCTAATCGTTAGGGTTGCTTTTGTTCTGACCCTACTGCAGGTCATCAGCCTTTCAGCCTCGGAAGGTGGCGGGCTCTTGCAGATGGGAAAATGCAGCGGGTGGCATATTTTTTCATGCCAAGACTGCGAAAGAGTTTGACACCAGAGTCCAGGTTCCTCCTAAGCCCTGTCCCCTAGAGAGCAGCCTGGCGAGATCCCCAAACCCAACACAGTTGGCAGCTGTTTGGCAGCTTCAGAAGTGGATCCAATCTGGTATGAGTTTGCTACACTTTCATTTGTGTCTACATCTTCCAAACAAATAACTGAGTCCAGAAGTCCAAGCTGTGTTTTGGAATGGAAATGCTTTCACGTCTGGGAATTTGTTCTGCTGAAGGGAAGAGATGGAGCATTGTTAACTGTTTAAAGGATCGAAATAGACTTCTGAGAAGAGAGACACCTCCATGTTTGATGGGCCAAACAAGTGCCATAAGGTCATCGATCCTCATGACACTGAGAAAACTGAGAGATCTCTCTGTCCATCCAGGTTCTCATTCCCTGTTCAGACCATAGTCCCTGGGACAAAGTCCAAGCAGAAATGAGAATTGTGCAGCATTCAAGATCCCTCAGTGACATACACAGAAATCATTCTTCTGAAGGACAGGCAAATTGATCTGGCTCAAATAAAAATGTATCCAAACCTGAGCTTAAAACCAGAACTGAATAGTTGGCAGGAACGGTGTCTTCAGTTTCAGCTCTGCAAGTTCACATGGCAACATGGGCTGTTTAGGTTGGACATTAGGGAAAACTTCCTAACTGTCAGAGTGGTTAAACACTGGAATAAGTTGTCTAGCGGGGTTGTGGAATCTCCAACCCTGGAGATATTTAAGAGCAGGTTACACAGACAGCTATCAGGGGCGATCTAGATGGTGCTTGGTCCTTCCGGGAGGGCAGGGGACTGGACTCGATGACCTCTTGAGGCCCCTTCTGGTTCTAGTGTTCTAGGATTTATGATTCTATAAGGGACAAAAGATGGGGGAAAGTGGGTGAGTAAAGCAGAAAAGAGAACCAGGACTCTATAGTCCATTTCTGGCTTTGTCACTATGTTCCTTATGGGAAGTTGGGCAAGCCACTACCCTCTCTGTGACAGAAATTCTCCATCCGTAACACTGGGACGATACTATTTGCCATTGAAGGGTGAGGGTGTGAGACTTCATTAATGTTTGGGGCTCATTTCTTATGGCAGGCAGAGGACTCTAAAGTACCTTGGGGTGCTGGGCATTGCTTAAGGAATAGAATCCTAGAACACTAGAACAGGAAGGGACCTCGAGAGGTCATTAAGTCCAGTCCCCTGCCCTCACGGCAGGACCAAGTACCATCTAGATCATCCCTGATACTTGTCTATCCAACCTGCTCTTAAATATCCCCAGTGATGGAGATTCCACAACCTCCCTAGGCAACTTATTTCAAAGTTTAACCACCCTGACAGGCACAAAGTTTTTCCTAATGTCCAACCTCAACCTTCCTTGCTGCAACTTAAGCCCATTGCTTCTTGTCCTATCCTCAGAGGCCACGGAGAACAATTTTTCTCCCTCCTCCCCCTTTTAGATATTTGAAAACAGTTATCATGTCCCCTCTCTGTCATCTCTTTTCTAAACTAAACTATAGCTTGGGAGAACTTAGCTTTGACCTGCTTATCAGACCTATGACATATAATTTGGTCTTTAATTAGCCCACTGGTTGTTCAATTACTTAGTCTTATTTCATGCAATTGTAACAGAGCTGACAATGGCCTGGAGGATAGATCCATTCATAGCTATTAGCCAAGGTGAGCAGGGATGCAACCCTGTACTCTGAATGTCTGTGGCTTCTGTTTGCCCGACGCTGGGAATAGGCAACAGGGGATGGATCATTGGAGGATTACCTGCTCTGTTCATTCCCTCTGAAATACCTGGTATTGGCCACTGTCAGACAGGATGCTAGGCTGGATAGACTGTTGGTCTGACCTGATTTGGCTGTTCTTATGTCACACCTAGCAGCTGGCTTCTTGGAGTAGAAATGTGCTTTCTTCTGGGGCCCTTGGTATTATTAACCAGTGTTGTCTTCAAGTCGTCATTGTCAAGTCCAAGTCGAGTCTCAAGTCACTACAGTTCAAGTCTCAAGTCAAGTCTCGAGTCCCTAAAGTCACTTTCGAGTCAAGTCCCAAGTCGAGTCTCAAGTCTTAATTTAAAAAATGTCAAGTCACTTTTGTACAAGCCATCAGTATCCACATTTTCAGACAATTTTTTCACCAAGTCGATGTAACAAAATTAGCAAGTCTCAAGTCACAAACAATGAACCCGAGTCGAGTCTCAAGTCAAGTCACCTCAGCGACTTAAGTCAGACTCAAGCTCAAGTTGTGGGACTTGAGTCAACAACTCTGTTATTAACATTTCGGAATGACTGTGGCTATCACTTTGCCTGGTTATTGAAAGCTCCAGAGAACTTCCTCTTTAGGCTGCTGGTTTGACTCCAGCCTGGGCTGGTGGAACTAAAAGCTGAGAGGTTCCATTTGGTATCCGATAGGAAATGGCTTTGATGGCTCAGCTTTACAGAAGGGGGTGAAGCCTTCAACGTGGATCCATGGTGTAGGCGCCAAAGCATCAGAGATCTGCACTGGGAACACGAAGGGCATGGCAAACTGCCCATCCCCTACTGTGAGAGGCCTTTTATACCTTCTCCCCTCCCACAAACTGAGATAAAGGCCGCCACATTCAGTCGCATCCTTTGGCTGAGAAACACCCGCACCATTCTGAGGTGGGCTGTGTGGTTTGTCCTGACCCTTGGCAGAGAAAGGGGCTCCTTGGAAAGCCATATTGGACTCCCTCAAAGCTGATAGAGGACTGGGATTCTAAGTCCTGTGATGCCTTCAGAACAGGCCCCATGATGATTTTAGGAGGCCCGGTACAGTGCGTGATAGAGATGCAGCCGTGTTAGTCTGGTCTGGCTGAAACAAAAGACAGGACTATGCAGCACTTTAAAGACTAACAAGATAGTTTATTAGGTGATGAGCTTTTGTGGGCCAGACCCACTTCCTCAGATCAATTTGTGGAAGAAAATTGGCACGACCATATATACCAAAGGGATACAATCAAAAAAAAGTGAACACATATAAAATTGACAAATCAGATTTTAGAACAGAGGGGGAGTGAGGGGGGAAGGTTAGTGTCTGTGAGGTAATGATATTAGGGGTGATAATTGGGGAAGCTATCTTTGTAATGGGTGAGATAATTAGCATCTTTGTTAAGGCCCATACGTAAAGTGTCAAATTTAAGCATGAATGACAGTTCTGAAGCTTCTCTTTGAAGTCTGGAGTTAAAATCTCTTTGAAGCAATATGCATGTTTTAAGGTCATTGAGAGAATGGTCAGTCTGGTTAAAATGGCAAGCAACGGTTTTCTCTCTGTGAAAGAGCCTGATGTCTGTTTTATGTGCATTGATTCTACCCCAGCGTCGATCCGTGGCTATCGGTGTCTGTTCTCGTGATAGTTATTACAACTGAGCTTTGTCTCTTCTCTAATGCAAGAGGGAGGACATAACAGGAACCACGGCCAATTACGAGAAGTTGGGATTTTCTGTTCGAAAGCCGAAGAGTTAAAGGCCTTAGTAGCCTCGCCCTGCTTTACAGGAAAAAAAGGCCTACAGGATCAGTAAAAACCGGTTGCCATAACACCAGAAACCATGTTTCTCTGGCGGAGCTGTGCCAGAATTTCAAACAGATGTGGCACTGCAAGCAGAGATCGCCTTGGGAGCCCACCGAGAGGGCCGGAAGATGCCACAGCAGCCAAATACGCTCAGAGCCCACTTGCAGCCAGCATAAAAATCATGGCCTGTGTGCGCACTCACCGGCTCTGCCTTGCCACTGAGACCAGAGGGGCTAAGCAAACAGCCCCGCGGGAGAAGTTTGAAAGGAAGCTGCTCAGTCGGGCTCTCTGCTCAACAAGCACCTGCCTTTTTTCATCCGCCTGCTTCTTTCGTGTTGCTTTTTCTCTCCCCGCCCCACTTCCCCCCGGGAGAGCTGAGTTTCTGGCTTTTCCTTTCGGCAGAGTCAATCCCTGGCTTTGCGGGCGTTTGCTCGGCCTGAGCCTCTCACGAGAAAACCCTCTGCAAACAGAGCGGCTGCCAGATTCATTTCCGCCCTGGAAGCAGGAAGAGAGCCTTCTTCGTCCGGGGCACTTTCCCCTCCCCGCTGCGGACAGAGGCGGGGTGCTAAATGGCTGAGCAAGATGGTGGCTTAAAACCCAGGGTTGTGGGTTTGAGCCCCGCCCGCCCGCCCGTCCAGGGAGCGTCACCACGGCCAGCACCAGCTTCCCCCTTAGGAAGGTGCGATAAGGGGCGCCCTGAAAGTAGGGAGCTGGGGTGGGTTCTCCAGTGGGTTAGGGCATTGTCCTGGGGACCCCAGGGTTGTGGGTTTGAGCCCCACCTGCCCAGGAAGCATCACCATACCTGCATTGCAAGGTGAGACTGAGGGGCAAACCACACCACACCACACCACACCATTGTGCTCCAGGCCAGCTCAAGCCGTTCCTGCACTACAACCCAGGCAGCAGGCACATGATGCATGCACAGCCCCACCCCCCCAGCATGCTGCACACCTTACAGCTGCAATCAGGCACCTCCTGTAGGTTGGCACCCTGGGCAGCTGCCTGGCTAGCCCCCTGCCTTAATCCAGCCCTGATTATGCTTGAGGAAATCACAGAGGCTCTGTCACACAACAGGTGTGCCTCCCCCATTCTGGGGCAGGAATGGGCCATGGGGCAAGTTAGAATAGGCCAGAGGGTCCCCCCCAAATTGTACCCTCTCTCCTGCCAGGGCTGGTATAGTCCATGGTGCTATTAAAAAGACAGTAATGACAGGGATAGAGAAGAACTCCTGGCCCCAGGTCAGAAAAGAAAGCTCTGGCCTGTGAAGGATTTTATCTGAAATAGGAACCAGGGTGAGGAATTCAGATTTGTAACAAGTTCTCAGAGCCCTGGTCTACCCCAGGGCTTTATTTCAAAATAACACCCCATAGGTCAAATTAATAAGCAGCGCCTCCACACAACCAAGCCTGTTATTTTGAAATAACAGGCCTTATTTCAAAATCTATACACCTGCTTTCCTCAAGGAATCACGCTGCTATCAAAATCATCATTTCAAAATAGCAGCAGTGTGGAAACGCCGGTGCCGCTATTTCAAAATAACGACTCCCCGGTGTCATTCAAACTAATGACTCCTCAGTGCTTCCTGGAGCTCTAGCACGTCCACATTCACGGAGCCTGCCTCAAACTCATTTCGAGGGGCTGCTGACAGACATGGGGAGTGCCGAGCTGGAAAGAGGATTCACATTCTGGAAAAAGCTGTTTGAAGCAAACCAGAATCCAGTCAGTCACCAGCGATTAACGGTGGGCATGGGTCCCGATTTGGGGCCTCCCTCAATGCCACTGCCTCTCCTTCCCGCCTGCCTAAGCACAGACGCCTTGCCATCCCCAAAGGCCTGGCCGGGAAGGTCCAGCTCACAGCCCAAGTACTTCCCACCCTCAGGATGCTGTTCTGAAGTCAAGTTTTCCTTGCTGGGAGATGGAGAGATTAGGAAGCAAAGAACGAGCCAATTCCCTTCAACCTGTCTTATCTCCACATCCCCGCAGCCTCTTCTTTGCAGTTGCCAGGGGCTCACAATTTCGGTCACACTGAGAAAACCCTGTACTCCAGCAGAGATGAGACAGTGGGAGGGGCCGGACTTCAACACGCAGGCATGTGGCTTCTTTTTCCTTTCCTGGTGTATCTAGATCTCTTAGAACGTCTTGTTTTCTCCGTCTTCCGCCTCCTCGCCCTCCAGGCACCGCGCTGCATGGGCTTACGGTACCACGCCTCTGGCTTTGGAGGGCTCAATGGGAATCGCCGCTCCCTTGCCAGTCTGCCCCGGTCTACGCAAGGGCCTTATTTCGAAATAACAGGCTGCTTGTTTCAAAACCTGTCCTCCTGCTTTCCTCGGGGAATAAGCGAATTCCGAAATCGTTATTTCAAAATAGCGGCAGTGCGGCAATAGCTATTTCAAAATAAGCACTCCCCAGAGTCATTCAAATGAATCACTCCCCAGGGCTTGAAGTCGAGGTAGCACGTCCATGTGAATGGCACCTGCCTTGGACACATTTCGAGGCTTCCCCGCAACGTGGACATACTAGTTCAAATTTATTATTTAGGAGGTATTCAATGGATTTTCGTTGTTTTGAAATAGGTTCCTAGTGTAGACGTGCCTTTAGAAAAAGCAGCGGGAAGCTTTTCCTCAGTCCCCTATCCGTCATAGGCCAGCGGAATGAAAGATAAGAACTGGGGACTTGATCTGACCAGGCTGCCTCCGGGCTGTGCCGCTGCATTTCCTGTCACATGCGTATATAGCCTCTTGATCGGTTTTGAGAACTAAGACAGTGATCCCCGCTATGGACCCTGCCCTGACACGGCTACCCAGGAGAACAGACCCACTTGCAGCCTGGCAGGTATTCCAGGCTAAAAGTGCAAGAGGGAACCTGAGAGAGCAGAGTAAGGCGTCCAAATCAGGAGTAGCCTAGAGCAGCCGTTTTCCTTTTTTTTTCCTCATGATCCAATTGAAGAAAATCGTTGATGCCACGACCCCACATCATTTGATTGGCGGGCGGGCTCCGGGGTGGGGCTGAGCGCTCTGGGGTGCAGGAGGGGGCTCCAGCTTTGGGGGTGCAGGGCTGGGGCTGACCTTGAGTGGCTCCGGGTCAGCGGTACAGCTAAGGCAGCGTCCTGCCTCTCCTGGCCCCACAGACCAGGCTGCCCCCAGAAGCAGCCAGTGGCAGGTTCCCAGCCAACGGGAGGGCAGAGCTAGTGCTCAGGGCAGAGGCCGTATGTGTTGCCCTGGGTGCCCCCTGCACACACCTAGGAGCCGGGCCTGCTGTTGGCCACTTCTGGGGCACAGCACAGTCTGCGGTGCCAGGCCAGGCAGGGAGCTGCCTTAGCCCCCCTACAGATCTCCTGATCCCCCTGCAGCCACGAGACCCAGCACCCGACATCCCACCCCTCAGTCCTGGGTCGCAACCCAGAGTCTGAAAACCACTGGCCTAGATGTACTAGAAAAGTAGTTTCAATATCCAAGCAGACTCCTGATCATCCACTCTAGTATCCTGCCTCCAGAAGTACCTTATCCATGATGCTCCAGAGAAAGGCCGTCCTAACACAACTGCCTGGCTGTTCAGTGCATGGATAATGAAATTCCTCCCCCACCATGATGGGAATTAGCCCATGCCCCTGGCCCTAAGGCCTGAGATTCCCTGTAATTATTATATGAACGACTGTCGCTGTAGATTATATCCATAATCATGTGTATATCTAATACCTTTTCTGAAGATTGTTTTTAATATTAACCTGCAGCAGTGAGTTCCCCAGGTTGGTTATGAATGGGAGGAAAACCTCATTCCTTTCCTGTTGCCTTTTAATTGTCCTGTGTCCCTCTCCCCTCACTCCCTTGCCAGAGGATGGGTAGAATAAGAAACCAGCTGGCCTTCACTGAACCCCTCGTTATTTTAGAGAGCTGTGTTATATCTCCTCTTGTTCTTTCTCTCCTTCTGTGGCAGCTCTTGTTTGTAGGTACAATTTCATAGTCAGCCCTGCTGTGATGATGCGCCTGGTGGAGGCGGTTGCCGGCCATTGTTTCTTCTGCTCATTTGATCGGTTGGTTTTTGAACAATAACCTCAAATGATCCAAGCTGGGGTGTCAGGTGGCTGCCGGTTAGAAAGTTTGGCAGCTGCTTGTCTGCTCTCAGTTCTTGGTCACAGAGAGTTTTCTCCATGCAGCTCTTTCTCTACTTCTGCCTCAGTCTCCACTATCTTTCTGCCTCAGTCTCTCTAAATAACAACATCAGAACATAAGAACGGCCACACTGGATCAGACCAAAGGTCCATCTAGCCCAGTGTCCTGTCTTCCCACAGTGGCCAATACCAGAGAGAATGAAGAGAACAGGGAATCATCACGTGATCTCTCCCATCACCCATTCCCAGCCTCTGACACACAGAGGCTGGGGACACCTTCCCTGCCCACCCTGGCTAACAGCCATTAAAGCACCTAACCTCCATGAATGTAGCTAGTTCTTTTTTGAAGTCTGTTTAAGTCGTGGCCTTCACAACCTCCTCTGGCAAGGAGTTCCACAGGTTGACTGCGCTGCATGAAGAAAACATTCATTTTGTTTGTGTTAAACCTGCTCCCTATTCATTTCATTTGGCGCCCTCTAGTTCTTATCTTATGGGAACAAATAAATAACTTTTACTTCTTCACTTTCTCCACACCAGTCATGATTTTATAGACCTCTATCCTATCCCCCCTTAATCCCCTCTTTTCTAAGATGGAAAGTCCCAGCCTTTTTAATCTCTTTTCATACGGCACCTGTTCCAAACCCCTCATCATTTTTGTTGCCCTTTTCTGAACTTTTTCCAATGATAAGGTGTTTTGGGGGGGATGAGGCGACCACATTTGCATGCAGTATTCAAGATGTGGGCATCCCATGGATTTATACAGAGGCAATAAGATATTCTCTGACTTATTCTTTATCCCTTTTTTGATGATTCCCAACATTCTGTTTGCTTTTTTGACTGCCGCTGCCCACTGAGATCTCTCTTCTTCGCTCTCTGTGTCACAGCCGGGGTACTTTTCTCTCTATCTCAGTGTCTGTCACAAAGCTGGATTTTTAGTAGACGCAAGAGACCTTGTCAAAATATCCCAATAAAATACAATAGCTGGTTTCCAAAGTACACCACTGTGGATGAGTCAAAAGCCATAAACATGTCCACAGCCGACATGGCTCTGCTCGGAGCAAGGTGTCTGGGCTAGATGGGATGTGAGGGTAGTACATTCAGGGGCACTGTGCTGAATTCCTTCCCACACAGCCCCCCATCCCCACCCCTCACCCCGCCACACACCATCCCCTCCACCCCCCCGATTTCAAGGCGAATTGTAAAACAGGCCACTCAAAGGAGACTCCTAGAGAGGCAGCACCTGTCTGCAGCAGCCAGGAAACCAGTTCATGTCTCTCACATCACTTCCGTTCTAATTTGGGCTGTGCACCTACTTCAGTTTGTTTCCCTGCTGTCAGCCCTGGCCTGTCCCCGCATGGTTTAATGGGACGGGAGACAAATCGGTTCTTAAAAGTGCCCATCAGTCTTAACGGCTTTCTCTGCATGTGTAGCCTATTTTGATCCCAAATTAGTTGGCTTTTATTTAAAAATATAGAATCATAGAATCCTAAAACTGGAAGGGACCTCGAGAGGGCATCAAGTCCAGCCCTCTGCCCTCACGGCAGGACCAAGCATTGTCTAGATCATCCCTGACAATTGGGGTGGGGATGGTTGTGATATAGACCTTGGGGGCAGTAAGAAGTGAACTTGTCCCATTGCCTAATATCACAAAGACCTGTAAAGACCCGTAGCCGACCATCAGATCATTCCTGCTTTCAGATACAACTAGATCGGCGCTTGACTCCAACCAATGAGCTTCAGGTGAAAGGCTCCAGCCGTGGATCGTTTCTGAGGCGAAAGCTCTGGAAAAACAACATTCTTCAGGCACCGAGAAAATGCCCAAGTTGTAAGCCCTAGGAGATGCAACAAAAAGACACTTATAAGATGATCACTGGGACTTTGACCCAGCAAAGTTGGCATTAACTGCCTATCTCAGGGGTTGCCAGCCCATTCTGGGCAAAGAGCCAAGATATCAGTGGATCCAGCGTGAAGAGCTGGGGCAAAGTTTTCGAGCAAAAAAAAAAGGACTGCCCCTTTTGCCCCTTTAAAAGGAACCCCTGGTCACATTTGGTCGAGAAAAAAAAAAAAAGCTCTGCCCCTTTAAGAAAACAAGTTTAGAGGCTTCTTGGCCACGTCAGGCTCCTCCCACCCCTCCGGACGATACCATCTTTAATTCTTCTTCTTTAATTGCCATGCCGGATGGCTCCCTTGCCCAGGACAGCACAGGGAGCCAGGAGGAGAGGGCCATTTTGGGGAGCATGGGGATGGCTTTACGAGCCACGGAGTGGGTTTCACGAGCCACGCCCTGGGGGGGAGGAAGAGCAGGTTGGCCATGGCTGGCCTATCCTCTCCTAATCCGAGAGAACTTAGGTCTCTAGGAACTACAGCCCTCTATTTTTCACCCACACAAAATTCACTGTAAAGGTACATCTACACGAGCCCCCTAGTTCGAACTAGGGAGGCTAATGAGGGCGACCGAAATTGCTAACGAAGCGCGGGATTCCATGAGGTTTAACTGTTAATTCGAAGTAAGGGGTTTATCTTGGAATCACGCTTCTCTGCCGCGTGTAGACGCAGGCAGTTACTTCAGGCTAGTCAGTTTCCAAAATGGCGACCGGCCGGGAATATGCTAATCAAGCACGGGATAGTTAAATCCCACGCTTCATTAGTAATTTCGGTCGCCCTCATTAGCCTCCCTAGTTCGAACTGGGGGCTAGTGTAGACGTACCCTAACAGAAAATGTTACCAGCAAAAATACTCTTCATTCATAGAATCATAGAAATGAAACGCTGGAAGTCACAATTCTCAGTCCCAACACCAACGCAGCACCAAATAAACGTCCCCCATTCCTGAGAGGTGTTTGTCTAACCTGTTCTTAAAACCTCCAATGACGGGGATTCTACAACCTCCCTTGGAAATCTCTTCCAGACCTTCACTACCCTGATGGTTCGAATGTGCTTCCCAATATCTCCCCTAAATTTCTCTTGCTGCAGATTTAAGTCTGTTACTTCTTGTCCTAACTTCAGTGGACATTGAGAACAACAGATCGCTGTCCTCTTTATAACAGCCCTTCACATGTTTGAAGTCTATCATTAAGTTTTCTCTCGGTGTGTATTTTTTATGATTAAATACATCAGGATTTTTTTATCGTTTCCTCATTGGTCAGTTTTTCGACACCATTTATATGTTTGTTGCTCACCTCTTGACTTTCTCCAAGTTGTCCATGTCTTTTCCTGAAGTGTGATGCTTAGAATTGGCCGCTACAGGCGAGGCCTTATTGGGACCAACTAGAGCGGGACATTTGCCTCCCCTGTCTGACATGAAACACCTTTTCCCAGAACGAGATTCGCCTTATTTGCAACTGCATCACACTGGTGACTCACGTCAATTTTTGATCCACTAGAACCCCTAGAGCCCAGTACTTGCACCTAGCCAAGCAATTTCGAAGCTGAACATTTCATTTTTCTTTTCTAAGCGCAGTACTTTCCACCTCTCTCTCTTGAATTTCACCTTGTTGGTTTCAGACCAATTCCCCAGTTAGTCCGCCACTGGTTCTAAAATCCCATCCGGAAAGTGGGAAGGGGGTGAGACATGGGGGCCGGTACGCTAGGCCGGGGGAAACATTGCCTTCCCAAACTGCCAGCCTGGCCCTACCCACATTCCGCCCCCAGAATGCCTACTGGGGTCAAGCACCACCCACCCTCCCTGTGGTGCTGGGGGGCGGGGCCTGGGCAGAAGGGGCGTGGCTGGGGGCAGGGTTGGAGGCTTGCCTTCCCCAGCCCTACCTTCCCCCCCTGCCCAGGGGTGAGATCCGAAATGGGGAACGTTGCAACTATTTTCCTCAGGCTGTCTCCGCCGAGGCCAGTTTTGCCTGCGTTTAGTGGGTCTCGGTATCACTGTCGATAACCAACAACCCCCCTGAGAAGTACGTCGTGTAACTGACCAGAGCAGAGGGAGGACGGCAGCAGGGTGTTTACGGCTGTTTGTAATTTCATGAGCTGTTCTAAACATTCCTGCCACTTAAAGCTCATTAAATACATTCAGCGGATTGATCCGATATGGTCAGGGTCAGGGTTTTTGAGGGAGGGGGAGGGGTTGATGGAAAATGAAAAAGTCTGTAAAAGCCCATGGCTGAGAGTCATGGTTCAGTTTCCATCATAAAAACGGATAGATTTAATGAGCGCTTGCTTTATGAGCCTCGTTGTTGGCAAAAGGACATGTCATCATGCTGTAACCATCCAGCTCTTTCCCTCTGGGGTGCATCAAAGGCGGCGGGAGACTTTATTTATTACAAAGACAGGTGCTGCAGACAGCAAAGGAGAAATTTTTAAAAAAGGACCATGCAGCCAAGAACAGAAAGAAGAGAGCAAAAAAAGACTAACACTGAAAGATGTGATTTGGCTGAACTGTGCGTCGGCTACACACCAGATTGTCCGTAGGGTGCAGGATAAGTGCTGACGATATTCCAGATTGAGGAGAGGGACTGCAAGGCCAGCCCAAACCTGGGATGCAACCCACTATGAAAAAAACAAAATTCACTTTGTGTTTCTCTCTCTCTCCCTTTAGCCAGTAAAAATGTGCTCATCAGATGACAAAGCTGACCGCACCGTACATTCAGAATTTCCCTTGCGTACAAACTTTGGGAGAAGTTCTGGGCCAGCTGAAAATGGATTTTAATTCAATTATGAGGCCGACGGAGTTGTAAAAAGTGTCTTGTTAATTAGTTTATCAGTTTGGGAGCAGAAGACTCGGGTGAAAGAACTGAATGATGTCACCTCAGTGAGGGTCGCACCATTTTATTTACATTCCCCACTTTTGCAGCATTTTTCTCCCCACCCTTTTTGCTTTTTTTTCTCTCTGCCCATCCCTGGTTCTTTTTGCTCCCTGCCAACACAGTTGCATACCTGGGACCAACCTTTTTCAAACTTAGGAAAGCAGAAATATGAGTCATTGTGAGATGTTCCATCAGAGGCTGGATCTCTTTTGGAGCTACGCATGAGAGAGTCATAAACACGGATACACCCAGTCCCCCATTGCTGGTGCGGCTGTTTCTTGGATGGAAAGCTGACATCTTCCCTAGGCAACCTGATGAGTTTCCATGGACTGAGGCACATTTCTGGTCCTTATAAGAATGTACATGTTTTCAGACACAATACAAAAATAAAAAGGCAATTTTTGTCTCTCTTTCTTATGTTTTGGATAGTTGAAAAAAGTTCCAGATGCATTGGGATGCTCTTTGGGTGTTAACCTTTGCCAGTTGGACATGCTTGCGTTCTGAATAATGCTTGTTGTCTTAAGTCATATAGTTTGATTGTATTTAAAATGTTCTGCGTCAGTCTCGTCTGTCACTGACAATACCTCATCTTAGCTCCTCGGAGACCCCAGAATTGGATTTGCCTCAGTCAGATCGCAATGTTCCTGAAAGACTTGTCTATAGCCCTATAAAAACTGAGCAATGAACAAAGCTGCCCCTCCCTGTATGCCTCGCTCCTACCACCGGCAGCACGGCAGAAAGATCTGAGCAGAGGAAAACACCATGTGAGGGACATCTGCCTCTCTGATCTGGGCAGGGAGAGGGAAGAAATACATTTGCTGCAAGATTCTTCTTGCATTAACAGGTGTGTTGTGAGCAAGACACGAGAAGTCTTTCTTCCACTCTACTCTGCGCTGGTTAGGCCTCAGTTGGAGTATTGTGTCCAGTTCTGGGCACCGCATTTCAAGAAAGATGTGGAGAAATTGAAGAGGGTCCAGAGAAGAGCAACAAGAATCATTAAAGGTCTAGAGAACATGACCTATGAAGCAAGGCTGAAAGAAATGGGTTTGTTTAGTTTAGAAAAGAGAAGATTGAGGGGGACATGATAGCAGTTTTCAGGTATCTAAAAGGGTGTCCTAAGGAGGAGGGAGAAAACTTGTTCATCTTGGCCTCTGAAGATAGAACAAGAAGCAATGGGCTTAAACTGCAGCAAGGGAGGTTTAGGTTGGACGTTAGGAAAAAATTCCTACCTGTCAGGGTGGTTAAACACTGGAATAAATTGCCCCGGGAGGTTGTGGAATCTCCATCTCTGGAGATATTTAAGAGGAGGTTGGATAAATGTCTATCAGGGATGGTCTAGACAGTACTGGGTCCTGCCAAGAGGGCAGGGGACTGGACTCGATGACCTCGCGAGGTCCCTTCCAGTCCTAGTGTTTCATGATTCTATGATACTGGGATCCCAGCTGTGCTCTCAAGACATCCTTTTCTGCCAGAGGAGAAAAGCCTACAGAGACTCCATCCTCAGACCTCCCCTCTGTAGGGTCTGATCTCACAAACAAACCAGGATTAGACAGAGAACCACGAAAGGAAAACCAAATGCTGTAAGACATGATGCAGTCGATAGAATAGACTCTTCTATCCACAGCCATCAATGCCCATTTGCAATGGTAGAGATTCCTATGGTAGTGCACACGACGTTTTTTAAGGCGAGCTATTGAAATGAAGCCATGTCCTGTGGTGATCAATACAGATCCCGTTTCCAGATAGGGTATGTTTCTCCTCCATATCTACACTGAACATAAGAGCGGCCAGACTGGGTCAGATCAAAGGTCCATCTAGCCCAGTGTCCTGTCTGCCCACAGTGGCCAATGCAGATGCCCCAGAGTGACCAGAAAAGGGAATCATCAAGTGATCCCTCCCCTATCAACCATTTCCAGCCTCTGACAAACAGAGGCAAGGGACACCATCCCTGCCCATCCTGGCAAATAGCCATTGGTGGCCCTATCCTTCATGAATTTATCTAGCTCTTTTTTGAACTCTGTTAAAGTCCTGGCCTTCACAACCTCCTCTGGCAAGGAGTTCCACAGGTTGACTGTGCACTGCATGAAGAAGTACTTCCCTTTGTTTTAAACCTGCTACTTATTAGTTTCATTTGGTGACCCCCTAGTTCTTGTGTTATGGGAACAAGTGAATAACTTTTCCTTACTCACGTCTTCCACACCAGTTGTTGTGCCGTGCTGCTGTGGTTCACCTTCTGCTGCAGAGGTGGTGACATTTATTATTCCGTAAAGCAGGAAATTGTGAGATGTTTTAGACTAAGTGAAAGCAGACTTGATGAAGACAGATATGAGGCTTGCCGGGGGAGTCAGAGGTGCTGTCTTGCACCATTTATTAAGTCTTACGCCAAACTCATTTGTAGGTCATGGTCTTTGTGGCCAACAGTGGCTTCACAGCTGTAGTAAAAGGACCGTACAAAAACTCTATAATGCCTTTGTATAAATTGATGTTACCCCCTTCTGGAATCCTGTGGTTTTGGCCACTGGCTCTCAAAGAACATGCAGATATAAAAAAAGTTCCAGAGGAGGGACATGGAAAGAGGCCCATATAGGAGAGAGAGAAAAGATGGGAACAATCATTTAGAGCAGTGACAAATGAGATACCCCCGGAAGAATAGAGACCAACAAATGGTTTGGGAAAGAGGATTTGGGAGCGTGTGTGTCGCTCCATCCAAGTCTCAGGAGACTTAGTGCGACTGTTCGGGTGTTTTAAGCACAAACGGTACAGAATCCGACCCTAATGGACGGCTAGGCCAGTGGTCACCAACGAGCAGATTGGGATCTACTGGTAGATTTTGGAGCCTCTGACAGGGGATCCTGATATGTTTGGCTAAAAGGCTCTCAGGTGCTGGCACTTCAGCTGCCCTTTGCCTTGGAGTTGTGCTCCTGACCCCCCGCTTGCTGGGCAGGGCAGGGAAGGAAGAGAAGGGGGCGCTGATGTCAGGGTGCCCCCTCTCCCACCCTGTAGTCTATCTCCACAGAATGGAGGGGGGGACTTTGCTGGCTGCTTTGGAGAGTGGTGCAGGGCCAGGGCAGCGGGGAGCCTGCCTTAGCCCCACTGCACCACCTGAAGTAAGCAGTGTCCAGCTGGAACCTGCATCCTGAACCTCTGCCCCAGCCCTGAGCCCCCCTTGGACACAAACTCCCTTACAGAGCCTGTACCCTGACCTACTGCACCCCAACTCCCTGCTCCAGGCTCAGCTCAGAGCAACTCCAGATCCCTTAACCCAAGACCAGAGCCTGCATCCCAACCCTCTGCCCCTGCCTGATGAAAGGGAGGGAGCATGGGGGAGGGAGGGAGGATGGAGTGAGCAGGGGTGGGGCTTACTCTCGTCTTACTTCCCTGGCTCTTGACTGGTGTAAGTGAGATAGAGATGAGCCACCAGACACAGGAATTGGAGTCGATCCGGTCTGCTCTTCACTGAAAAGCTCTTGGAGGACAATGGGGGGGAAGTGCTGTATGTAACGTGCTAAGTACCAAAACAATGGCGCTCACTTGATGTCTCCATAGGCCAGCTCCAGACTCCACCATGTTCTCCATGGTGAATCTAACACAAAGTGGGATACAGTTTGGCCTTCCCAGGTCCAGCACCCTCGGGACCTGACCGGTTCCAAATGAGGGAGTTTTTCAGACCAAGGAAGCTCAGTTCTGGTCCATCTGCTGCTGGCCTCCGTGCTCTCCCCAGCCCCCCTGCCGGGCTCCCCTCGTGGCTATCAGCCCTATGCCAGTCCTGGCCCGGTTCCCCTGTATTCTGCAGATGGAAGTCCGCTGTAGGATCTCGACTTTGTAAACGAGTGTAGCTGTCAACGTAAAAACTAGCAAATATTTGTGCCTCTCCAAAACCTGCCCCAAAGTGCTTAAGGGCCGTGTCCATCGTCACACGCTGAATCCGTGACCAGGCTGGGCAGAGATGTCGCGACTCCCAGTGAGACCCCCCGTTCTTCTATAATGCTGTATTTGTGATGCCAAACGGGTTCTCTCTTTATTCTCTGAACTTGCCAGGTATAACGAGCTGCAGAACGGCTGGGGTGGGGGGGGAGGGCGTAGCCTCTGAGCTGCCAAACTTTGCTGCAAAGTTCCGATTTCACCCCAGCATGAAGGAAGACGAGCAGCAGCGTACAGCAGTGAAAGGGGTAAAGCCCAATCCTCTACCGGACCCTCCCCACGAGTCTCGTCTCTTTTCACCGGATGAAAACTCCACCCGTGGTCTTTACGAGACAGGCCACGATCGTGATCCATTGGGGAGCTTCACCCGAGTCACAAATCAACAGGGGAGTGTGAGCATCCTTCAGAATGCCCCACGCACGGCCTTCGAAGGGCAGCTGCAGAAAACCAAGGCTGCAGACAGCTGAACACATGATGGTGCTTAAGGGAGTGTGTGCTGTGGGCTTTTGTAGAAAAGCTGGGGTGTGACTAGGTCAGACACTTGAAAGGGATTGGAAGTGGGTCTTGGCTTGTTTTTTTGCTGAATCCCACTGTGCAACGGACTCCAGACGAAGCAACATGCTGAGTCAGAGAGAAACGAATTAAAACCAATAGGAAACCTCATGACTTGCTCCCTGACAAGGACCCACAGAGTACCGACAGGCAGAGGCATGTGTCAATTTCACAATGTTGGTAAAGATCTCTGGAAAAGCTCTTGCGGACTTTTCTCCATGACTGCGGCATCCTCAGCCCTAACCCTGGGGTCTCCAACCTTTTTAAGCGCAAGAACACTTTCCAAATTTAAGTCAGTCCAGGATCTACCTCAAACCCAAATACCTTTGCCCCACCTCCTTCCTTGCCCCTTCTCTGAGGCCCCGCCTCCTTCCTCGCCCCTTTTCTGAAACCCTGCCTCCTTCTCCACACATTCTGTAAGGCCCCGCCTCCTTCCCCGCCCCTTCTTTGAGACACCATCTTGCTCACTCTATAGAAATAGGATACAGGGTGCCAGGAGGTGGTACCTTCCCCACCCTGCCCAGCAAGCAGAAGGCTCCTGGGGGCACCTCCAAGGCAAAGGGCAGGAGTGGGAGGGGCAGCTGAAGTGCCAGCACTTGATAGCTTCCTGGCCAAACCGGTCAGGATCACCTGTCAGAGGCTCCAGGATCTACCAGTGGATCCCGATCGACTGGTCGGTGATCACTGCAGCCCCAAACACTCCATTCATAGCACCCCACCAACCAGCCTGTCGGGAGGTAGGGCTTGTTCCTCTGAGCTGCTCAGCACCGTCGATGCCACTGAAATCATGAGAGCGGAGGCACCTCGGTACCTTCCAGGTTCAGGCCCTTTGGCCATGGGACAGAAGATTCTACTTTGCATCCTGAAACCAGAGCCCACCCTGGGAGCCCCAGTCCCTGGAACTGGTGCCGGGGCTGCTATAAGATCTGCTCGGGCCATTTTTGATCACGGCACCACTATCCATCCATGGGCTGGCAGGCCCAGCGCTTCTGTCCTCTGAGGCCGGCCTCGCACTGGCAGATGTTGGCGACAGGGTGGGGGGAGATGGGCGCCATCTTGTCCATTCTCGCTTTTGCCAGCGTTCCTTGGAGTCAAACGTTTGACAGCTTTGGCCTCAGAAGGAGATCATTATCCAGCATGTAGCTGAAAGGAACAGTCAGGTGCTTAAAAAGAAATGAAAGACTTTCAAGAAACAGTCTGAGCAATTTAGGAGCTTTCCCGGTCAGACTCAATGTGATGTCGAAATTACACCTTTCAAAATGGCCATCAGCCACTCTGGAATCCTGGTTTGTTTGCACAAGGGACCTGCCTGTCATTGGCAACCTCATGAACATTGTACAAGAGGTGTATCAGAGGGAACTGGATGGACCAGGTGGTTCTCACAAGAAGGCTTGCGCCTCTAGGTTGCCATTAAAAATGAGTTGCACGAGCATGCACATCCCAAAATATGCACTGACAGTCACAGCAGATTATTAGTACGATGCTACCCACGGCCCCGCCTGGGATCAAGTCCCCATTGGGCTGGACAAACACAATAGGAAGAACTAGAACTAAGTAAGCCAAGGGTGGCCAACCCATTACAAACGAAGAGCCAAAATAGTGGTGGATACAGCTCAAAGAGCCGAGGGAAAAAAGTTGAGAGAAAAAAACCCCACCTCGGCCGCCGTTTGGTCGAGCAAAAAAAAGAAAAAGGGCCTGCCATGTTTTCCCTTTTAAGAGCAGAGCAGGCATTGCCCTTTTAAGGCGGACGTTTTGAACTCTGCATGGGACACCACGACTCCAGCTCTGTCTCTTTCAGACAGAAACACGCTGCCCCTTTCCAAGCCGTGAGCCACATGTGTGGGTGCGGGAGCCGCAATTTTTTCTTTGAAGAGCCACATGCGGCTTGCGAGCCGCAGGTTGGCCACCCCTGAAGTAAGCAGTGGAAACCAAAATCTCCCTCCTATCCCTCCAGCATAGAGCACAGGCCTGCTAGCTGAGTGGTCTGAAGAAAGTCTACACAGCGAAAGTATGCACCCATCTTGTTTGAAGCACAGAGCACGTCATGGCTTCTCAGTCTAGCATAAGCATTCAAAAACAAACAAGAAAATTGCCGAGCCATTCTCCTGCTCAGAGGACATTCTAGGTGTCCCAGTCTCTGCTGTGCACATTGGATTTAGCCGGTGGCTTCTGGCAAGTGAAAACACGCCCATAGGACTCTCCCTGGATGGTACGTCTCCGTCTTTGAATTGAGCGTGATGCCTTTTGGTCTCAGCAATTCCCCCATCCCCTTTCAAAGACAAATTGATTTGATTTTGGCAGATACTCTGCGGGCCACATGTCTGGATGATGTGATTGTTTTGGAGAAGGCTTTCCAGGAATACTGCAAGTGCCTGGAGGGTGTTTTTCACTGGCTGCAGCAAGCTGGCTTGAAACTTAGACCCTCCAACTGTGGCTTGTTAAGGTCCCAGGTGCAGTGCTTTGGCCATGTCGTTTCTTTGCAAGGGTGTTGCCCACTGACCCAGCCAAAGCAGATACCATTCACACACAGCCCACCCCGCAAATGGCAACAGAAGGGAGGAGATTTCTGGGCCATACACCAGGAATCTGAGTCCTGATTTTGCTTCCATCGCTGCTTCTGGAAAAACAAAACCAAAGTCGGGGGTGGAGATGAACATGACGAGAAAGGACAATGGCTACTCAGGAAAAATGTGGCTGTTCCGCATAACCTGTCTCGCAATTCCTCGCCTCTCCGAAAGCACGTGCGCATCTGGTAATGTGGATGATTAATCTCCTCTCTCTGAAGAGTTTCTTTGCACCTGAAGCACTGTGAAAGGTGAGATACAAATTATACCTAGCGGTCAATTTAAATGAAGCCCCCTCTGAGGGGCCATCCACAGCTGGAAGATATCACACAGCAGTACCTCACAGGAATGGAAATGCAAAAAAGAGAAATCAACATCCAGTGGAATCTGTGGAATATATGGATCATAGAATCACAGAACTCTTGAACTGGCAGGGACCTGACAAGGTCATCAGGTCCAGACCCCAGCCCTCATGGCAGGACCAAGCACCATCTAGACCAGTGGTCTCCAACCTTTTAAAGCATGAGATCACTTTTTGAGTTTAAGTGCAACCCAAGATCTACCTCAAACCCAAATACCCTGGCCCCGCCTCCTTTGTGCCCCTTCTCTGAGGCCCCACCCCTGCTCACTCCATCCTCCCTCCCTCCCCCACTCTCCTTCACTTTCAGCAGGCTGGGACAGGCAATTAAGGTGCCAAAGGGGGTTCTAGGTGCAGGCTCTGGGAGGGTGTTTGGATGCAGGGGTGCTTGGGTCTCGGGGCTCGGGCAGGAGCTAAGGGTACAGAAGGGGGTTCACAACTGGGGCAGGGTTTCTGGATGTGGGCTCCAGCTGGGCACTGCGTACCTCAGGTGGCTCCTGGGTGGTGGTGCACTGGGGCTAAGGCAGGCTCACCCCTGTCCTGGCCCTGCACCCCTCCCAAAAGCAGCCAGCAAACTCCCTCCATCCCAAGTCCTGTTGTGCTCCCGCTCTGCTCTGTGGAGATAGGATACAGGGTGGGAGAGGGGGCACCTTGACATCAGTGCCCCTCTTCTCCCTCCCCTGCTCTGCACAGAAAGCAGGAGACTCCTGGGGAGGTGGGGGTAGGCAGCTGCAAAGCAAAGGGCAGGAGATGTGCAGCAGGCTGGGGGAGGCGGGTAACTGAAGTGCTGGGCTTGATAACCTCTTGGCCAAACCTGTCAGGATCACCTGTCAGAGGCTCCAAGATCTACCAGTAGATCCCGATCGACTGGTTGGTGACCACTGATCTAGACCATCCCTGACAAGTGTCTGTCCAACCTGCTCTTAAATATCTCCAGTGACGGAGATTCCACAACCCCCCTAGGCAATTTATTCCAGTGTTTCACCACCCTGACAGGCGGGAAGTTTTTCCTAATGTCCAACCTAAACCTCCCTTGCTGCAGTTTAAGCCCATTGCTTCTTGTCCTGTCCTCGGAGGCCAAGGAGAACACTATGGGAATTTACATACACACCCTGCTCTGGCAAGATGACCATTAGCTGAAATCTCTAATCAAGACATCTTAATGAGCCAGAGTAGTGAGGTCCTCAGTGGGGGGATCTCTGAAATTCAGCATCGTGTCAGTTGCTACAAAGCTGGGTCTTTGGTACAGTACTGACTCAGATTTCCCCGTTACACAGACAGGTTGAACCTCTGCACACAGGGACTCTTGGGTCTGGCAATTGGACCACGGATGTTCCTGGGCCAGAGAGCCCTGGCGGGTGGGAGTCAGGAGGCTGGAGGGCCTGTGAGCAGGATCCATGCCAGGGCTGGGAGTCTGGCCAGAGCCAGAAAACTTAGGCCAAACAGAGCAGGACTCTCCGAATGCCCTGGACTGAGAGAACTTTCCCACTCGCCCTTCTCCATGATACCAAGCCACTGATGATCCCATATATCAGCATGGCTGCTTCTCCAGGTCTGATTGCTACCCTTTGGCTCTGCCCAGTATTCCCACAATCTCTTCCAGGCTCCCTGGCGCATTCGCGCTCCTGTTGTGTCTGCTCTGCTTGTCGCTGCCTGCCCGTTAAACTTGATTAATCAAAGGCAGCCCTATCCTCTTGGTGCTAACAGTGGAGCAGGAAACCCAAGTGTCTGCACAGGGCTTCACATTTGTCTCTTTCTTTTTTGTTTTCTCCTTCGCATTCTGTTCTAAGATCCGGCTCTCTGGTATTCCTCTCCGACTTATCTGAGGAAGTGGGCTGGGCCCATGCTCATGATCCTCGATATATTTCGGTTAGTCTCTCTGGTGCCACGGGACTGCCCGTTGTTTTTACCCGCGTTGCAGTTTTGGACGCCATATTGGAGCTCTGCTTCGAAAGAGACTGACATTGGTGAACCCTTCTCTTATTCATTGGCGAACCCAGCAGATTTGTCACACACACCCAGGCTCCCTGGCTACGTGCGTTAGTTGGGGATTGCTCCCATGTATTTGGGGAGGGCTGGGCTGGGCTGTTTGATCTTCATTTTTTTTTAATTTCGGTGTTTTGCATGAGTTTTGTGCGGCCCTTGGGTGTTGATCACTCAATGCCTGTGTCAGGGCGGCCCTGGTCCTTTATGAAGGCAGAGGCCAGAGCTCCAGTGATTTGTCAGCTGACTTCCAGCAGTGCTCAAGAGAGGACCTTAAAGGGAGGAGATTGACAGGAACGCTGTGAACCCAGGAGAGGCAGAGACCTTGAGAGCTGGGCTCCCTGTCCGTTCTCGCCAGGACATCCCCTAACGAAGGTGCATAAGGGCAAAGCCCGCCGGTGCCATGAATCTGATATTTCTGGAGCAGGCAGGGAGCTCTTCCAAGCCCAGTGCTTGCTTTGCATGGGAAATGAAATGTCTAATTCCAATAGGCGCTGCTAGCATGTCTGACGTGGCAGAGAGAAAACTCATGCCAATTAGGAGCGAGAGCTGCAGGCAAAACTGCATTTTGCCTCTTCGGCTCACTCCGTAAATCTCTCCGCTGGAGAGCACCCTGCACATGTGCTTTGCGGAGAGATTTTTTTTTTTTTGTCATGATCTAGGAGCAACATCATGGGGGGGGAAAAACCCCACGATGGCAACCCAGTGTAGACTGAGGTCTGATGGACCCTCTTATCCAAACACAGAGCAACACAGCTGATCAGACTCAAACGTCTAAATTGCAGCTCCTGGCCTCTTCCCCCCCCCCCCTCCATGTGTGAACAGCTGGAGGTGTCTAATGTTGCCTCTAAGCGGTTCCCAGATGTTTGCTTGCGAGAGAAAGTGAAGCAGAATAGTAAATAACACTGACGGACACATCCACAGTGCTGTCACCTTCAGTGGAGTTATACGCCTGTTTGCCACAGCTGGGAAACCAGCCTTTAGTGTTTTACTTATTAACTCATTAATCCCCCCAGTGCAGCAGCGGAGTGTTAGTTATCCCCATTTTACAGATGGGATCACCAAGGGAAAGAGGTTCAAGTGACTTGCCCCAGAACAGAGCTAAGATACACCACCCAGCTCTTCCTTACTTCAGTTCCAGGGGATAGGCCACTGTGCCTCAAGGAAGAAATATCCCTTATTTGCTGCTTAATGTTTTCTAATCCCCACTCTGGCAGGATATAGAGGCTGCTTTCAAGCAACAAGCATGCGTAGCACCAGCAGGTGGAACCGAACCTGCAAACTCTGGAGGTTAGTGCGTGAGCCTCTTCCACTTGAGCTAAAAGCCAGCTGGCTCGCAGCTAAGGCTGCAGAGCAAACTTAGCCTCTCTGTGTAAGTGGTCTCACTCCATGGGACAATGCGTAATCCTGCCTCTTTAGCCCTGGTCTACACTCGGCTTTATTTCAAAATAATCCCCCTTTGGTCAAATTAATAAGCAGAGCATCCACTCTACCACGCCTGTTATTTCAAAATAATGGGCCACTTATTTTGAAATCTGTTCTCCTGCTTTCCCTGGGGAATAACGCTAATTCCACAATCGTTATTTCGAAATTGCAGTCGTGCGGATGCTCCAGTGCCTCTATTTCAAAATAACGACTCCCCAGAGTCATTCGAACGAATTACTCCCCAGTGCTTCCTGGGGCTCTAAGTCGAGGTAGCGTGTCCACATTCACGGAGCCTGCCTCAGGCTCCTTTTGAGGCTTCCCTGTAGTGGGGACACGCTATTTCGATTTTGTTATGTCAGGAGTTATTAAATCGATTTTAGTTATTTCAAAATAGTTTCCTAGTGTAGACTTGCTCTTAGAGACTAACCAAAGTATATAGAATCATGAGCTTTCATGGGTAAAACCCACTTCATCAGATGAATTGGAGTTGGAGTTGGAAATAAGAGAAACCAAAAGCTACATGTAACGGCAACAGATGCACTTGTCAATTGTAGGACCTATGTTAATGAGGCTCATTAAGTAGGCTGGATGTGTCCCATTCCTAGCTTTTGACATGAAAATATGAATGTTAAAGGTAGGAGAAATTGGCTTTGTAATGTGCCCACCAGTGAATGTCTTTATTCAAGCCATGGGTAATAGTGTCACATTTGTAGATGAATTCTAGTTCTGCAGACTCTCTCTGTAATTGGTTAGTGCAATTCCTTTGCAGGAGAATGGCTACAGACTAACACAGCTACCCCGTGGATACTTTTTCACTACATGGGACAGTGAACCGCACCCGGTAGGCGTGTGGGTTACCATGCAAATGAGCCGACACTGATCTTCTATCCTCGATGAAACACTGGGTGCTTGTGTCCCTTAATAATAAGACAGACTGCACAAATATCGACTCTCTCCCCAATGACACAACAGTAAGGAAGCTGATGTCCTGGGGTGGCTTGCGACCTTTGGGAAAGCTTTCAAAGCTACAGAACTTCACTGGTGGAAAAACTGGCAGATGTTTCTGGCGAGGCCTGACCTTCTGCCGTCTCCTCTCTCTGTCCTTGAAGAGCCAGAGGCCTTCACAGCGTGTGGTGTAATGTACCAACTAATGGGTACATACACCCCCTGTTTTACCGGTGTTGCACATACATTTGTGACTGCGTTGCCCTCTAGAGTCCGAACAAGACAAAACGATGCTAGTCTTAGCACTAGGAGCAGCAAGCAGGGATGCTACTTTAGCCTGTGGTGGCTTGCTAACCCTAATTCCTCGCATGGAGAGGACTCCTCTGTCCATGTCCATCTGCACCTGCACACTTGTTGCGTGGTCTCGCTGTGCAGCGGTAGCTTCGGCACTAAGAGAACCGGGTTTACAAACATCCTACTTTCCCTCGCTGCTCAGAGAGCGGGAGGAAAGTTGGGATGTTATTTTTTGGGGGGATATAAAGTGAGTGGGGGAGGGAGAGGAAAGTGGTGTTGGCCTGCTCTCAGGCCCCAGAAGAAAGTGCAATGCAACGCCCGTATAAAATTTCCTTTCAAAATAAATATAGAGCTTTGTTCTCTGACCAGAAAAGGCTATAAAACCCCGCTCCCGCGAAGCTCAGGCAGATTTCGCAGCCAAAGCAAGGTCATCCGGAGACTGCTGCCAGGTCAAGCTTTTTGCTTTGAACATTTGCCCTGTTTAAACTAGCCCTTGCTTCAACTCTGAGACGCAAAAGGGACAGAGAGAGGTTGAGGGGGCGGAGGAGGGGTGTTCCCGCTGCTCGGTAATTTGTTTACCTGGGAAAAACCAGGTTCTGGGGTTTTGGTGAGAGTCCCATTTATTCCCCCAAATGGCCAGCTGTGCAGAGCTTTGGCGAGTCATGGATTTGTCCAAGATCCTACAATGAATCAGTGACTCTGGAGAGGTTAGAACCACGATTGTCTGGTCTGCTAGGCCTTTGTACGCACCATGGCCAAAACCAGCCGCTTTCTGTGGCATTCAAGGAAATTTCAACCCATGTTTCAAGACCCAGGTGAAGCACAAATGTCCAGGCTTGAATCTTGGATGGAGCTTGAAGACGGGCGCAGTCAAAATGCCAGTTACAGTCATTCTGATGGTTTAATTTCTTCTCGCTGTTGTTTATAACAGCTCCCTGGGGCTCACGAAGCTGAAATCTGTTTAGCCACCAAAGCGGTCTCCTCTGTTGTGCGTACACAGCTAGTGTGTTGTAATTGCAGGGGTGGGCATGTGAGGGAGAGGCCCCAGGCATCGGTAGCCATTTTAGGGATGCTCCTGGCTGCACTGAAGGGGGGAGGAGTGTTACGGTGGGCCTAAGAGGCCTGTCATGTTACCCCAGTTGCTGTTACCTGGAGGGTGGGCCCAGCTTACAGAAAAAGGAGGCAGGAGCTGGGTGGGGACAATCGAGAAAGGGACCGCCCATTAGAAGGCGCAGGGAGATGTTCCGTGGAGGACCATTTGGGGCAGGTCACACCTGAGGAAAGCAGAAGTTGGCTGAGGTCTGTGCAATTAGTTTAGGATTTTGCGAGGGACGGGGGGATCCAAGGCAGAGCCGGAGAATCCTGGCCCTGAGAGAAGGGTGAACACAGACTAGCTGTGGGAAAGGCCTGCTGGCAGACAAGGGTAGGCAGCAAACCAGGGAGCGGTCTGAAGAAGCAGCATTTGGCTGTTGGTTATAGTGTCCCTGGTCCAGAACCCACTGCAGCGGGTTCCCCTACTGACCACAGTGGAGAGCTCCTGACAAGGGGCTACACAGGCAACCAAAACCCCTGGGAGAACCAAAACCCCTGACAACTATGGGGTTGGAGTAAACACCAGGCGTGAGGATTAAGACTAGTTATATGCTGGGCATTCTCTTCCCCACAAGAGAAGAAAGGGGGACCAAAACCTGCCCTGGCCGGAGGGCAAAGTCATGAGAAGAGACACCACTGCCTGACTGGGCAGGGGCATTAGAGCGGGAGAAGCAGCGATGCCACGTTGTGTAGTACAGCAGAAGCCTGTTAAAGAAATAATCCCACCCTCCTCGCCTAGTCACAGGTACTTTCTCCTCGCAACTTTCACGGGCCTTGTTTCGGAGAACTCTGCCATATGACCCGGTACTCTGGGAACAGCTTCATTAAAGCGATCTCTGTACGGATACAATCCAGTTGACTTCGGTGAGGCTGGATTTACAGAACAAGGACTAGACTGTGACCGCCTGCATTATATCTGGTCCCACTTCTGTTGTATTTCACTTTGTGGGGCACTGGAATTTTTTTAACCATTTGTTTTTTTAAGAACATAACACAAGAACGGCCAGACTGGGTCAGACCAAAGGTCCACCTAGCCCAGTGTCCTGTCTTCTGACAGTGGCCAATACCAGATGCCCCAGAGGGAGTGAACACAACAGGTAATCATCACATGATCCCTCTCCTGTCACCCATTTCCAGAGAAACAGCGGCTAGGGACACCATTCCTACCCATCCTGGCTAATAGCCATTGATGGACCTATCCTCCATGAATCTATCTAGCTCTTTTTTGAATCCTGTTAAAGTCTGGTCTTCACAACCTCCTCTGGAAAGGAGTTCCACAGGTTGACCATGTGTTGCATGAAGAAAAATTTCCTTTTATTTGTTTTAAACCTGCTGCCTATTAGTTGCATTTGGTGACCCCTCGTTCTTATATTGTGGGAACAAGTAAACAAATTTTCCTTATTCACTTTTTCCACAACAGTCATGATTTTATAGACCTCTATCATATCCCCCCTTAATCTCCTCTTTTCTAAGCTGAAAAGTCCAAGTCTTTTTAATCTCTCTTTATATGGGACCCATTCCAACCCCCTCATAATTTTTATTGCCCTTTTCCGAACCTTTTCCAACACCTTGTCTGGAGCATCTTTAGATGAGAGTCAGGACTGTGGGGAATTGGTATATGTGAGTTATTTGATGCAAAGGAACATATTCTCTTAACTGGTCTATTCCCTTAGCTAAGGTTTTCAGCTGACCTCAGAGCACTCATGGAAACTGTTCATGCAGGAGGAGAAAGAAGCTATGAATTTTAACTCTGCCACCGGATGTGCAGTGATCATCTCAAACCACATGCAGTTTTGTCTCTGTCACCAGCAGTAGTCGGTCCAATAAAAGACATTACCTCACTCACCTTGCGTCTCTCAACCACATGCAGGCAGCCTAGGGAATAAGCTCATGAGTCACGAGTCTCCAAAACCGCAATCTAGCTGCCCCTGGGCTAAAGAAATCTTTCTTCATTAGAGCTGGTTGGGGTTTTTTTTTTTTTTCAACTAAACATTGTTCCATCAAAAATGCTACTTTGTCAAACTGAATCTTTTTGCAGGAAAGGGTGCTCTGGGCAGATTTCCCATTTGGAGAAACTTTTGGAGAAAAAAGCCAAAGTTGTTGAAACAAGATGTTCCATTTCTCTATTCCATATTACGTTTCAAATTTTAATGCATTGGGGTTTGGTTTTTTTTCAATTTTAAGAGATCGAAAACAAAACATTTCAAAATTAAATAAAATGTGTGTGGGGGGGGGGAGTTTAGGATTTTTAATTCACTAAATATTTTCAGATTTGGACTTTTTGTCCCAATTTAAGACTGGAACATTTTTTTGAAATCTTGACAATTTTCCCAAGACAGAAAAACCCATTTCCTTGCCTGTTCTATTCCCAAGTCTCCCATTAGAGGGAACTGATACATAATTGAACAAGTCTAAAACATTTCATTCAGTAGAGGCACACGTTCCCATAAAGGCCTGGAAGAACTCAGGCATCATCCGGTGACTGAATGAGCAGATGACGAATGTAGATATGTTGGTCTGTGATTTAATTAGTTTGAGAGGAAAGATCCTAGGTCAGTAGCATGTGATGAAAGAAATGATCTCAATCCAGCAATGCTGTCCAAGGAAAGAAAATGGGTCTAGTAGTGGAAAAATCACATAGCTGAGTGCAAACTTTCAGTAAAATTATGTAAGCACGGTACCAGGTTATATTGGAAGAAATGCTGAATTCAGAACAAAAGATCACAGATTCATATAACTGAAGGAACCCCAAGAGCTCTTCTAATCCAGTCCCCTGCACTCATGACAGGACCAAGCACCCTCTAAACCATGCCTGACAAGTGTCTGTCCAACCTGCTCTTAAACATCTCCAATGATGGAGATTCCATCACATGTGGGATACAATTTATTCCAGTGTTTAACCACCCTGACAGTTAGGAACTTTTTCCTAATGTCCAACCTAAACCTCCCTTGCTGCAGTTTGAGCCCATTGCTTCTTATCCTATCCTCAGAGGCCAAGGAGAACAATTTTTCTCCCTCCTCCTTGTAACATCCTTTTAGATACCTGAAAACCGTTTTCATGTCCCCTCTCAGTCTTCTCTTTTCTAAACTAAACAAGACCAGTTCTTTCACTCTTCCCTCATAGCTCATGTTTTCTAGACCTTAAATCATTTTTGTTGCTCTTCTCTGGACCTTCTCCAATTTTGTCCACATCTTTCCTGAAATGTGGTGCCCAGAACTAGACATAATACTCCAGTTGAGGCCTAATCAGCGCAGAGTAGTGTGAAAGAATTATCTCTTTTGTCTTGCTTAAAACACTCCTGTAAATACACCCCAGAATGATGTTTGCTTTTTTTTTTGCAACAGTATCACACTGTTGACTCTTATTTAGCTTGTGGTCCACTATGACCCCTAGATCCCTTTCTGCTGGACTCCTTCCTTTTGTTCTGAAGTCATTTCCCATTTTATATGTGTAAAGCTGATTGTTCCTCCCTAAGAGGAGCACTTTGCATTTGTCCGTATTGAATTTCATCCTATTTATCTTCGACCATTTCTCCAGTTTGTCCAGATGATCCTGGATTATAATCCGATCTTCCAAAGCAGTTGCAACCCTCCCAGCTTGATCTGATCAGCAAACGTTATAAAAATACTCTCTATGACAATATCTAAATCGTTCATTATTATATTAAACAGAACCAGTCTCAGAACTAATCCCTGCAGAACCCCGCTTGTTGTGCCCTTCCAGCATGACTGTAGACCATTGATAACTACTCTCTGAGAATGGTTATCCAACCAGTTACGTGCCCACCTTATAGTAGCCCCATCTAATTTGTATTTTCCAAGTTCATTAATGAGTAGGTCATATGAGATTGTATCAAATGCTTTACTAAAGTCTAGGTGTACCACATCTACCACTTCCCCCATCCACAAGGCTTGCTGTCCTATCAAAGAAAGCTATCAGTTTGGCTTGACGTGATTTGTTCTTGACAAATCCATGCTGACCATTACTTCCCACTTTATTATCTTCTAGATGTTTGCAAATGGATTCCTTAATTATTTGCTCCATTATCTTTCCTGGCACAGAAGTTAAGCTGACTGGTCTGTAGTTTCCTGGGTTGTCCTTGTTTCCCTTTTTATAGATAGGCACTCGATCTGCAGTCTTCTGAACTCTCTCCCGTCTTCCATGAATTTTCTAAGATAATAGCTGATGGTTCAGATAGTTCCTCAATCGGCTCCTTGAGTATTTCATCAGATGAGATGTTGTGACCGCACAAGGCACTTATTGGACCCTGTATGGACTTCTGTGTGCAGGGCAGGGCACTGTCCCACAAGAAGGAAGTTAGTGATTTGTACAAGGCTCACTGGCAATCAAAACAAACAACGCCAGGTGTGAAGAATCTACGTTTTGTGATGTTCAATCAACCACGGACTCATGGGACAGGAAGGGACCTTGAGAGGCAATCCACTCGTGTGCCCTGCCCTCGTTGCAAGACCAAGTATGAGACCATTCAGGAAGCTTTGCTTGTTGTTCAAGAACATAAGACTTTTCAGATGAAGGCAAGAAACGGAATAAATCAACAGAAGTGTTGTTGTCATTGAGGAGACCACATATAAGGGGGCATCACTTAAAAACAGAGACACTAGCAATCCGTGGAAATGCGCGTAGAATTGTGTAACAGGGAGTACTGGCAGGAACCAGTTACTTTGGAGGCCAGTTGCATCCGAATATAAAATAGATCACGATGGGTTGATAGACGATTGGAGAAGGAGGATAGATGGAAGGGCCTGGTGCACAAATCAGGAAGAGGGAATTAAAATGAGCCACAGAAATGAAAGTAGATCGGGATGCATGAACGTGCTGTTTGCCTAAAACTGTGTACGGGCAACAATCAAAAAGAAAGTTTCCTTCTCACGTCTATAAGCCACGGGAAGGCAGCGTAATTCTGAAGATCTCCTGGGGCACTTGCTCAGCCTGTAACGTTCCAAGAGCGCAGTTTCACGACAGAGAAAGCGTTTCTCCAGCTTTGTCGTTCTACCAGCTGTTTTGTGAGAAAGGGATCCCCTCATGAACATGCTTCCCCTCCCAACATCAAAATCTTGCCATACCTGGTTCTGGGTGTCTCTCATTCTGAGGACTCCTGGTGACCCCTGGGTCAGTGTAGGAGTCCTCAGAATGAAAAGCCTTCTGAAAATTCCTTTCCTGGAGAAAGGTGTAATGAATGCTATATAAACCCTCATCTTTCCTCCCTCACGCACCAGATCAGTCAAAGAGACACCTCCAGAGACACGGGCCTCCCTTACCAGTTGAGGAAACTGAAACCTACCATTAATTTTTTCTAAAAATGCCGTGACTCATAAATCAGGGATGGCCACCTGCTCGGATCTTCTTAGGACGGGACTCACTTTTCATGGGTGAATTATGAATTCTGCTCGGCTATTTTGCGGGGCATAAAAACAAATCTTGAGTTTGCTTTGCATAGGGTGGAAGAGCACTCTGCTTTCTTCCCAGCACTGTTATGTTGCATCGTGATGGGTAAGGAATGGTGTCCCTAGCCTCTGTCAGAGGGTGGAGATGGATGGCAAGAGAGAGATCGCTTGATCATTACCTATTCAATTCACTACCTCTGGGGCACCTGGCATTGGCCACTCTTGGCTGACAGGACATTGGGCTGGATGGACCTTTGGTCTGACCCAGTATGGCCATACTTATGTTCTTATGACCTCTTTTATGTTGTGGCATTGCTGTTGTTATGTGCTGCAGGCAAAGTCTCCATAGTAGCAGGCCTCATAAACCTTTTCAGTCAGAGGAAGTGAGAACGCCATTTTTGTCAGACCTTTTGGGGTTCCTTAGTCATTTATATGTATATTAGAGATTTGTGTGTGTTGGTCTGTCTGTTCATCCAAGAGTTCCTCCTAAACGATGAGAGCTAAGACCACTAAGTTCGGGATGCAGCTTCCTCTTACCTTTACTTAAAGCAAGGTCAGGGTTTGGTTGTGCCAGGAAAATGGGATGTGCCTGGAATTTGATTGTTTTCCATAACATGGAAAGAGAGGGGGCTGAGCGGAGGGATGCTATACTCACAGTCGTCACCGGGGGCAACCACACCACGAAGAGAGTGGCCAGCTGGGAATGGGACCCGCCATCTTGCCTGCCACTGGCCCAGGTAAGTGACCCCCATACCCCAAACCCCTCCCTCCTGGCCCCACTGGCCCTGCCACCATGGCCCCCCCTCCCGGTGCACCACCAGGGCCAAGCAGAAGCCACACACTGCCCTCCCCCAGCACCGCTGGGCCACCCAGTGCAGCCAGTTGGCCGGTGTGGCCCTCTCTTTATCCCCCTGGGCTGAGCCGGGGAAGCGCTGGCGGGAGACCTATGCAGCCTCCCCTGTCCACAAGCCAAACCTGGGCAAATAAGCCTTCTCGTAACAATATAATAATACATCTTGCATAGCAGTTGTCTTGAGCAGATGTTAAAGCACCTTCCAAAGCAAGACACAGCATTATCCCTGTTTTGCACATAGGGAAACTGAGGCACCGATCGGCAACATGACACCCAGCAAGTGAATGCACCGGGGGAGGGTGGCTTTTAAAAAACCCAGGACTCCTGAGGTCCAGTCCGGTACTCTACCCTTAATGCAACACCCCCACCTTGCGAAAAGTGCACACTGTGAAACATCCCCTGAAAATAAAGACGTCGCCTGTACTGAAGTGCTCTGCCTGTCTGGCACCCTGCAGGACTAGGTTGTAGGAAGGTAAAGAACCCACACTTACATCCAGACATTGGTACATTGCGTCACAACATACAGAGTGCCGCGCGGGGACCCAGTGCCTGGACTTCCATGCAAATGCACAACGCTGACAGCCCCGATGGAAAACATCATGGGCTCCCTTCACCCCACCTGCAGCTCCAGCAACGTCAGTGCTGTTAACACCAGGCATCAACGCTCTCCTCTCCCCTCCCTGAATTCCTCTCTCGGGGCCCGTCATGGCTCTGACAGCAAAGAGGAAAAGTTGAGAGAGAGAGAGCGAGCAGCACGCCTGCCCCCAAGTTGTGAAACTGTTTTCTCATGGGTCGAGGAGAGAAAAAAAACCACGGCTTGGACCCATTTCAGGCCTTTGATGTGCGCTCTGAGTCTTGGCAGCTAAGAGACGATTGTGTGTTTAATGCCCCACTGTTTCTGTGCTTGGCACAGACTCCTTCTTCCCGCACTGCCTCTTGGATTGACTTTCAGTCCAATCCTTCTTGGAGGGGCCAGGGGGGTTGGTTCAGTTTGATTTCTTTGCAATATTTTAGGGGCCAGTCTTAATTTTTTTTTCAGACAGGTGCCCTCCAGGGGTTGCTTGGATTGGGGGCGGGGGGTGTACTCTCACAAGCTGGCTCACAGAGGAATAATACAATCTGCAACAGTGTGCTGGGATACCGCACTTCGTACACACCCACCGTAGACAGCTTCACACAAGAACCAGGCAGCACGCCACAGAAGGAAGCAAGGTTTCTGGGGAGGAGGCAGAGAATTCTAGATACACGCCGATGAAATAATGACTCTTGAGGCTCCCTGAACGTCTTGCCTCCTTTACCCCACTCCTTACACACACTCAGGCTACGTCTAGATTGCAAGCCTCTTTCGAAAAAGAGCATCTCGACTACAACCAGTATTGTTGAAAAAGCAAGCTGCTTTTCGAAAGAGAGCACCCAGGCGGTCAGGATGCTCTCTTTCGAAGAAGCACAGTTTGCATTCCATAGCGCCTTTTTTTCGAAAGAGCACTTTCAAAAAAAGGCGTTCTTCCTCGTAAAACGAGGGTTTTTGCGGTCAAAAAAACTGCTGCGTTCTTTCGATGTTCTTTTGAAAGAATGCGGCAGCAGTCTAGACACAGGGGAAGTTTTTTCGAAAAAAGGTGACTTTTTTTTTCAACAAAACCTTGTAGTCTAGACACACTCTTACTGTCTCCGGAGAAAGGGCCAGAATTTATCCAGACATACACCTCAAAAAATGAGGTTTACAGGATCTTTTGAAAAAGGGAGGTGTCACTTTCGAAATACACATTTTCGAAAGAACGCGCAGCCGCCATTATGCAAATGAAGTGCGGGAAATTCAAATCCCGGCTTCATTTGCAATTTCAATCTGTCTAATTCACATCCCACTTTCGAAAGAGGGATGTAGTCTAGACATGCCCCTAATGCCCCATGAATGCCTTTGCAGTCAATAGGATTGTTACTGCCCTAAACCGACTCACCGACCCACAGACCTACCTCATCTCACCCTAATGACTGAGTCCCCGAAGCTTACCCAGCTTGGTGATCATGTTCTCTGTGAACCCTGCCCCCACTTCCCGCCATCACGCCTGTCTTTTCAGTCGTATCCCTTTGCCCATGTGAATGCCAAATCCACAGGCTTGGAGAAGCGCAAGACCTTGGCCGTAGGTATTGATTTGCAGACCGATCCAGCTGTGGCACAAATTATGTTCGAATGGCAGAGTCCTCATGAGAGGTTAGACAGACATCTATCAGGGATGGTCTAGAGGGTGCTTGGTCCTGCCGTGAGGGCAGGGGACTGGACTTGATCTCTTGAGGTCCCTTCCAGTTCTAGTGTTCTATGAGGGGCTTACAGGAGAGAAAAACTGGCTGCAAAAGATTGTGCAAGACGTTGATATAATAAATGTCAGGCTCCTTGTTGAATCTTCCCAAGGCCCACACGAAACTACAGTGCAGTGCAAAGTCACACCAAGCAAGCACAGCATACAAATCAAATGCTGAACCTGCCATAGGCTCACACCAGTCCTTCCAAAGTCTCTGGCAGTGCGACAGTTTGTAACTGAGTTTGTAGCTAGTTGGCAACTCTAAAGTTACCTTGGGCCTATATACAATACGGTTAATACTCGCCATGGAAGCCAGAAGAACAAATTGTCATAGAATCCCAGGGCTGGCAGAGACTTCAAGAGTCATCGAGTCCAGCCCCCTGCCCAAAGGAAGGCCAATCCCAACTCAATCAGCCCAGCCAGGGCTTGGGCAAGCCGGGACTTAAAAATCTCTAGGGATGGAGATTCCACGCCCCCCCTAGGGAACCCATCCCAGCTCTTCCCCACCCTCCTAGAGAAATACTTTGTCCTAATATCCAACCTAGACCTCCCCCACTGCAACTTGAGACCATTGCTCCTTGTTCTGCCATCTGTCACTACCGTGAACAGCCTCTCTCCATCCTCTTTGGAACCTCCCTTTGGGAAGTTGAAGGCTACTCTCAAATCCCCCCTCCCTCTTCTTTTCTGCAGACTAAACAAACCCAAATCCCTCAGCCTCTCCTCGTAGATCATGTGCTCCAGCCCCCTAATTCTTTTGGTTGCCCTCTGCTGGGCCATCTCCAATGTATCCACACCCTTTCTGTTATGGGGCCGAGAATGGGATGCAATACTTCAGATGTGGCTTCACCAGTGCTGAATAAAGGGGAATAATCACTTCCCTAAATATGCTGGAAATGTTCCTACTAAAGCACCCTAATATGCCACCATTAGCTTTCTTGGCTACAAGGGCACCCTGTTGACTCACATCCAGATTCTCAATCCTGTGGCATCTTCGAAACGAACAAATGTATTAGGTCACAAGCTTTCGTGGGTAAAACCCACTTCATCAGATGAGTTGGAGTAAAGCCGAGGGCTGTAGGTGATGGCCAGTGGTGTTCTGTTGTGCGGTTATTTTCCTTGTTGGGCCTGTCCTGAGGCAGGTCGCTCCTGGGTACTCGCCTGTCTCTGTCAATCTGTTGCCTCACTTTCCCAAGTGGGTGTTTAAGTTTTAAGAATGCCTGATAAAGATCCTGGAGGTGTTTGCCTGAGGGACTGGAGCTGATCCGGTTGTATCATGGGGCCCGGCAGTTGACAACAGAAGGTGTGTTGTATCCTGGATGGAAGCAAGAGGCATGTAGGTCAGAATCGCTGTCAGGAGTCCTGGCAGCTACCAGTGTCGTGCCTGCCCCTTCTGAGGGGTGTGAAGAACCTGAGGGCCATCTACATTATTTTCGTTAATATTATGTATGCCTCTGTTTGTGTGTTGTTATGTTGTTTGCCACCTGGCTGCAAAGGGGTTAACCCCTGCAGACATCACAAGCACAGGAAGACTGAGGATGGGTTTAAATATCCCAGTCACCAGTAAAAAAATGACAGCACCTGGGTCAACCCCTTTGGAATGTTGCCTCTGACCGCACAGGGCCCAAGTTTCTGGCTTGGGTCAGGGGAGGAGGCCTTCGGGCACGAAACACGAAACCAGGGACTCCCGAGGAGATAAAAACCCAGGCCCTGCGCCAGAGGAGACAGAGGTGAACTGTCAGGGAGATGCTGAAGGAGGCAAGAAGATGGACCCACGGGGACAGACTCTGCGGACTGGGCCACCTTCAACCACTGTCCCTGCTTAGGATGTTGGTACATAGGCCACTTGTTTTCGGCTTTTTCTCTGAATGCCATGTTCCTATGGATAAATAACTACTGCCTTGTTTTAAGGAAGCCATTCAGAATCACTGCTCCCACATGGAATCTGTGAAACACGGTGTCAAGGCTGTTCCCCACACTGGCACGATAAATGCAGAAGTGAGGGTCCGCAAAAGCATCCCAAAACCTGATCTCTGTGGGCTTTGGTACAAAAACTTCCCCCCAAAATCCTAATACCTGGATTTTGGAGAATAAAAACCCAAGTATTTGTAAGAAAACCAGGAAAGAAATCATTGGGAAATTTCATCCTTAAAATAACACCAGGACACAAAAATTAATCAATACCGGTTAATTAGAAAAAGAAAACTAACTTTTATTATCCAAACAATACCATAGTTGCAGGCATAATAAAGTGCCTAGATAAAAAAAGAGCCACCAATTAATCTAGATACTCAAAGGGATCCCCTGGGCTCAGTACAAAAGGAAAACACTTTTAAAGGGAAAAGAAAAAAAATACACTTTGAACAGCTCAGACATCAATTCCACATTCCCAAACCATAAAACAATAAAACCTGATGGGTTAACTAACTTTGCCCTACTTACACATTTTGGGGAGACTTTTCTTGGAGATGACAGACCTTCCCATCTCCCTGTTACTTGGAAGAAACTGCTCTCTCTCAGACAAAGGAGGGAAAAGTTAAAAATTCCTTTGTCCCAGTTTGAAATCCCTACCTGCATTGCTATTGGCTGATCAGATACCTGGCTAGGTACAGGGGACACAGTTAACCCCTTAGTCCCCAGGTGCTGGCCAGCCCTCATGGTTATGACACACGACCAAATACCGCTGAGGCCTGATGGGCCAACAGAGTTGGCCCAGCGGGGTGCTGCATCTAACAGTGGGGTGAATGGCAGGATCCCACCAAGATAGACAGGAAGGTGCAGGGCCTGTTCCTGGAAAGGATGCTCCTGAGACAGATCGGAGAGGGATTGAAGGGGCAGCTAGCCGGGTAATTATGAAAGGGTGCTTTGCTCTCCATCACTTAGCATTCTGGGTTTGGTTTTAGTTTAGTTGTTGTTGTTTTATAGTGTGAGCAATCCTCCTAGTCACACCTGTGGAATTCTTTTGACCTCTCCTCCTTCCATCCAGATCCCTGGACATCCCAGAAACCATCGCTGGTGCTCTTTGTGCGAACGCTCCAGGCCGTGTGTTCCCTTGCTGAGGCACTAAAGCAGTGGGTCTCAAACTTTTTGGCCCGTGGACCACCTAGCTCAATGTAAACCTTTCCGCGGACTACCAGTTGCTCATGGAAACTCACCGTTACTTACATAATTACGCCCGCACCCTTTTGCTAGTGCTGCAGCAAGGGAGAATGGTTTAGGATAGTGCAGTAGTCCCTGTGAGCTGTGTGCCTGTGCGGCCAATCAGGAGAGATTCCGATGCGACCCAGCCAATTAGCAGAGCTCCCACAGCTAGGTTTTGTTTCTACTGGTGGTGCACATTCGCACATGCCTTGATGCTCATAAAAAATTATTCTGCACATGACTGGAAAAGATTAGAGGGAAGAGTGGGTAGCAGCTCAGAACACACTATTATAACTATAGTCAAGCAGTGTGGAAGTTGCAGACATACACAAGTGGTCATATAAGGAGAAATAACGCTGCTGCACGTTAATAGTGTTTGTTGTAACTAGGTCAAGTGCAGATGTTGTGAACTGGTCCATAAAATGTGGCAGCGCGTGTGACAGATGGGAAAAAGAACAGGCACGGTTTAGAGTATAACCTAGGGCCTATGTGGACTTTCTAGTCATGATGCACATGACTTGTTAACCTTATCCCACCTCGGACATCTGCATTATTGAGTCCAGCAAAGCTGCGGAAGTAGATGGAGGAATGGTCGCAACTGCTCCAAATGTTGAGTCAACTGTGCGGTCTGAGTTTTTAATCTATGAAACAAAGAATAAGCAGAGATGCAAGGGCAGTTTTCTAGGCACAGATGAACCCTCCAACTTGTCAATGTCCCAGCTGGCTGGAAACCTGTGCCTATTATAAAGGTAATTAATAGTAATCTTGGAAAAGTATAACTTTTTTTTTTTGGTTTAGCTTTTTTGGCAACCAAAAAAGGTAGCACAGTAAAAACACTGGCCAGGAATTCAACAGAGCTTAAAATGTTTCAAGTGTTGGGGGGGGGGAAAGGGGTGAGGAGTCACTGTTTACCAACTGCGCTTGGAAGAAGTCTGCAGTCATATTTTCATCCCCCGGCGGAGGAGGGAAACAAGAAAGAAAGTGGCAGGATTGTTGTTCAAAAATAATTGATCTGAATTGTAGAGATGTGGGGTGTGGAGGGCTCTGGGAACTAGTTACGGGACTCACACCCAGCCCGGGTGAGTATGGGCTGAAAGGAGTTGCTATCTGATCATTTCTCCATGTCCCGTTTGGAATGAGTTGGTAAGTCTCGGTCTAGTTCCAAGTGGTCATGAGTTTGCCTCACAGGAGCCAACTTTTCAGTTGGTGCTAATGGGACCCTTGGTGACCGGGTCAGCAGACTGGCTGGGATTTGAATGGGCTAGGAAGACTCCATGCTGTCTGCCAATGTTGTACTTGAGAGACAAAATGGGTTGGGTAATTGGTTTTTTATTGGACCAACTTTTGTTAGCAAAAAAGATGAGCTTTTGAAATGATACCGAGCCTTTCTTAGGGCATCACATTCTGTGCCGTTCAAAACCGCGTCTCTTTCGCCCACAGAAGATGGTCCAATAAAAAATATTAACGCACCCACTACAATCCTGGGACCAGCCCGGCTAGAACACTGCAGACATGCTGTACCCTGTGAGGCGTTTCCCTGTGGGGCTTTCAAACCATGTAATTCACCAGGGCAAAGTGCTCTACAAATAAGTAAGCTTCACGAGCTGCCTTTGAGGCAGGGAAATATTATCCCCACTTCAGAGACAGGAAAACTGAGGGTCTCAAAGGGCATGTCTACACTCGGAAACTAGTCGGAAATAACTAAAACCGATTTAATAACTCCCAAAATAACAAAATCAAAATGGCGCATGCTCACTATGGGGAAGCCTCGAAAGGTGTCCGAGGCAGGCTCTGTGAATGTGGACACGCTACCTCGACTTAGAGCCCCAGGAAACACTGGGGAGTAACTAGTTCGAATAACTCTGGGGAGTCGTTATTTCGAAATAGTAGCACTGCAGCATCCACACGACCGCTATTTCGAAATACTATTTTGAATTAGTGTTATTCCTCGAGGAAAGCAGGAGTCCAGATTTTGAAATAAGGCCTGTTGTTTTGAAATAACGGGCTTGGTTGTGTGGAGGCTCCGCTTATTAATTCGACTTAAGGGGGGTTATTTCGAAATAAAGCCCAAGTGTCGACCGGGCAAAGTGGCTCTATGACACCAGTGGGAACAGAACACTGGTTTCCCGATTTCCACTGATGTATTTTAACCACTAGACAACACGCTCATCTTTTACATCTTTTAGGACAAGAAGCAATGGGCTTAACTGCAGCAAGGGAGGTTTAGGTTGGACATTAGGAAAAACTTCCCAACTGTCAGGGTGGTTAAACACTGGAATAAGTTGCCTGGGGGGGTTGTGGAATCTCCATCTCTGGAGATATTTAAGAGTCGGTTAGATAAATGTGTATCAGGGATGGTCTACCAGTGGTTCCCAAACTTTTCGGCGTCATGCCCCCTTTTTGATTTTTGAGAAGCCCTCATGCTCCCCCCAAAAAATAGTAGCAAAACTTGTTGAGCAAAAAAAAAAAGGGCGGGTTGCCCTTTTAAAAGCAGAGTAGGCATTGCCCTTTTAAGGCGGCCATTTTGAAGTCTGCCCAGGACGCCTTGCACCCACCCTGGAATTATTTCACACCCCTCCAGGGGGGCACATCCCCCAGTTTGGGAACCTATGGTCTAGACAGTACTGGGTCCTGCCATGAAGGCAGGGGACTGGACTCGATGACCTCTCGAGTTCCCTTCCAGTTCTAGTGGTCTATGATTCTATGATACACTTTGTAAAGGAAGGATGAAGGGATGCTGTGAAGCAGCTCTTAGATCCAATGTACTAGAGAAACTTCTAGGAGACAGAGATTAAATCGAGCAATCAATTGGAAAGAAAGGAAATAAGCACATTTGCTTGCAGGACAAAATTGTAACCTAACTTAATGTTTCCCATGATGGACATTTTTATTTTAAAAAGTCAAATCCACCGTCATGCTGTTGCAGAATATTTCAAAGCAGACTAAGTGCTGATTACAGAGGACCTGCAATATTTAGGCATTGGTACTACACTGCTAGGCAGGTGGCTATCAAAGGACATACAAAATAACTAGCGAAGTCTGGTCCCAGAACTATGCTGACAACACTGAGAACCTCAACAGCCCTGCAGAAGAACTGACTGGCTGAGTTTCAAGCAAAGAGGATCTTGTGCAGTGACATACCTCAATGGCCATGCCTCCTACCTCAATGCAGGATGCATGGTTCTCCTCAGTGCCCACAGATACCTACCCACCTTTCTGCTGTAAGGAAGTAGCTACCCTCTGTGACCAGAATTTCTGCTCCTATATGGTCCCGGGAGTGGAGGCTGGTGGTGGAGTTGCTATTTTGAAGTTGTGCCCAGACAGGTCTTTGAGATGACCCATTGGAATGCTCTCCCCACCCCACCTGCACAACATCAGTCCACCGCAGTCATGATAGGAGCAAAAAGGAAGTAAGAAAGGCAGAGCCGTATCAGCTGATGTGCCCTGATAACCCAGCGTGGGAGAGGAAGGATCCATGTTTGTTAAATGGTAAATGCCCAAATCAGGAAGGGAAGAGATGCTATCTCTAGACTTCTCAGGGCAGTGTTTCTTAAACTTTTTAAGACCAAGGAACACCAAACAATTTTTTTTATGAGGAACAGCAAGGATTTTTTGTTGAGGAAAAAAAAAGGTCGGGGGAAAATGTGTCCGGAGGAAAGTTATTGAGAAAAAAAAAAAGGGTTGGGAGAAAGTTTTGTTTGGTTTTTTTTGCTCAATAAAAGGTAGCCTGCCCCTTTAAGAAATACTGTCTCCGGGTTTACAGAATGACACTGCACAACAGGCTTGGCTTATGGGACGATATGTAAATTCCCGGCCAAAATCAGCAATGGACATAAAAGGCATCCCTCACTTAGAAGGAGCTGGTGGTGTAACTCACATACCTACTGGGTGTGGTGCATTGTGCCACGGTGTGGCACTTAAACCACTTCCAGAGAGAATGAGAATGAGTTTCCTCGACAGTCTTAGCTGAGCACCAGCTGGCTTTTTTTCTGAAGTGGTAGAGGCTCATGCACTAAACTCCGGAGGTCCTTGGCTCCATTCCACCTGTCGGCTATTTCAAAATAACGTCCTAGTGTAGATATGGCCTGAGTGACTGAGATTAACACTCTTTTTCTCTCCAGACTCCTGATGTGTCCTCTCTTGCTTGTGTAACTGCCACCAGCAGATTTGAACCTGGGCCCTCTAAAGCAGAGTATAGGAGCCTCTACCCTCTGAGCTAAAAGCCAACTGGCTCCCAGCCCCTGCTGTAGAGGTCTCTTGGTCTTAACTGTTGCTGTGGTCTAGGTACCACTTGCATTGCTCAGTAACCACACTAGATGTGCCAGTTACAGATTCTGAGACCTGCTAGTAATGCAAGGGTAAGAATGTAAAGGAGCGGCAAGGAAAACTCAGAAGCCGCCGAGATCCTTTAAGGAAGTTTTCTTCTCCAGAAGCTGCTCTGTGACTCTACCGTAACGATCTGACGTAGTTCTGTTGCGCCCCTCACCGTGGTATCTAGCCACGCCGCTAAGCTGCAAAAGCACCATGCTTTGTAACAGTCGGCACAACAAGCCTTCTGTATTTTATTGTACTGCAAGGTAAATAATTGCGTAACACCTCTAGAACGCAGCAGGCTGGGGCATCTGTTCCCGTTTCCCGGAGACGGCTTGAATGTCTAACTCCTCCTTTTATTTGTAGTCGTTGCTGGATATTGATGCTGTTTCTCTTTGTTTTTATTAGACGCAGGTGTTTTCTGCACGTCAGCTGGGAGCGCTTTCACTTTGCAGCCAACGCCGGCGTTAGTTTGTGTCTCGGTCACCTTTTGAAGGCGATACCGAAGACGGCGACTGATATTTTTTTAATTGTTTGCTGCCTCAGCAGATGCGCGCAAGACCCACCTTTTCACCATTCAACGGTTAACGAGATTCCGTTTGTGCCGCTGGTTGGGGCCAGAGAGGCATTGTCCGACTCTAAAACCAACTGCCATGAAAAGCGAGGCTGCAGGGAAAGAGAATGAAAAAGAGAGAGACTCCAAAATTATTTTAAACTCGTCCTGGGAGGCGCAGTGGGCGCTTTTGAAGAGGGTGATTTGTTCAGCCTCATGCCTCCCTCTGACATGGGTCAGTCTCATTAGCCCAGTTTTACAGATAAGGAAACTGACCTGCAGAGCAGAGAGGTGGCCGGCCCACAGATGTACAGTGAGAGCAGCAGGTAACTTGGGGGTTTGGTTCTCCACCCTGTGACTCCCATTCAAGTCTCACATCCTACCAAAGGAGAACTGAGTCCTGCTTCCCAGTCCCACGACCTAAGCAAAGGAAAGAAAAATCTCTGTCGCCCTTTAAATTACGAAATACCTCGTTATCCTGTCAATCCAAGAAACTCGGACTAAGTTCTTGATCACTGATCAACTTAGATGGTGGAATGGTGCCCCGTAGCAGTTTCTGCCCATGGAAGTGAAGCCAACTTGTTCGACTTAAATTTGGGCAAGATTGCCACATGGTTAGTGATTTTGGATGTCTCGGGTTTTCCGAGGCTCCATTAGGGACTGCTTACAGAGGCCTGGTTTTCAAAGGCTGGGTACTTGGCATTTTCTGAACAATCATTCCTCTTTAAAGGTGTTTCAACATGCACATATTAAAACCGCAGCATCCAGAACCACCAGCCACAAAATCTGGGCCAAAGATATTATTACATAATACAAAACTCGGGGCGTGTAGCACCTCTTAGCATTGGAGGAAGTTCAGAAGTTTGGAATGGGCCCATATGAAGAGAGATTAAAAAGAATGGGACTTTTCCACTTAAAAAAGAGGAGACTAAGAGGGGGATGTGATAGAGGTCTGTAAAATCATGACTGATGTGGAAAAAGTGAATCAGGAAAAGTTCTTGTTTCCATAAGAACTAGGGGGTCATCAAATGAAACTAATAGGTAGCAGGTTTAAAACAAACAAAAGGAAGTACTTCTTCACACAACACACAGTCAACTTGTGGAACTCCTTGCCAGAGGATGTTGTGAAGGCCAGGTTTTTAACAGGGTTCAAAAAAAAGCTAGATAAATACATGGAAAATAGATCGATCCTTGGTCATTAGCCAGGAGGGTGGGAATGGTAACAGTAGCCACTGTCAGAAGTTGGGTATGGGCAACAGGGGTAGGATCACTTGATTGTTCTATTCATTCCCTCTGGGGCACCTGTCACTGGCCACTGTTGGAAGACAGGATACTGAGCTAGATGGACCTTTGGTTTTAACCAGTATGGCCGTTCTTATGTTCTTATGCTAATGCCTTGAGCTGGTGTGATTTTAAAATATGCACAAGAATCATGTTTGGAACCAAAACACTGATGCTGTCTTTACTTGAATACTCAGTTGGAGTATTGTGTCCAGTTCTGGGCACTGCATTTCAAGAAAGATGTGGAGAAATTGGAAAGGGTCCAGAGAAGAGCAACAAGAAAGATTAAAGGTCTAGAGAACATGACCTATGAAGGAAGACTGAAAGAATTGGATTTGTTTAGTTTAGAAAAGAGAAGATTGAGGGGGGACATGATAGCAGTTTTCAGGTATCTAAAAGGGTGTCATAAGGAGGAGGGAGAAAACTTGTTCATCTTGGCCTCTGAGGATAGGACAAGAAGCAATGGGCTTAAACTGCAGCAAGGGAGGTTTAGGTTGGACATTAGGAAAAAGTTCCTAACTGTCAGGGTAGTCAAACACTGGAATAAATAGGCCAGGGAGGTTGTGGAATCTCCATCACTGGAGATATTGAAGAGCAGATTGGACAGACACCTGTCAGGGATGATCTAGACAGTGTTTGGTCCTGCCATGAGGGAAGGGGACTGGACTCGATGACCTCTCGAGGTCCCTTTCAGTCCTAGTATTCTATGATTCCGTGAAGCATTGTTGTATTTAGGAGAGGTGGTTTTTTTAATAATGCCGAGAACTGCCTGCAAAGCGATAATTTCATTCACCATTGCCCAGACGGTGTGTGAAAGGATGTCTTCGGAGGTAAACGTCCAATGTATCCACGGTGCCACCTAGCCCTCACCACCGCTACTACACTCATGGCTCCAAGAACGTTTGGCCATCCCATTTTGTATATTTCTCTATAGCTGTGCTTAGTCCATGCACAAAACTGCAGCGGTTTCTTAAAGTATTGTTATGCTTACACATCAGGATGCTGTTTAAAGGGACACTGTCAAGAGAAAAACAATGTACTTGGAAGGGGGAAAGAATGTTTTACAGAAGATACCAAAAATACCCTTATAGTAAATGGGGGAATAACTTAGAAATCAAAATCTCTTTTTTATTACTTGTGTGGGGGGGTGCATTTCTCTCTGATTGGCCAAGTCATTTTCACTTCTGTAATTGGTCAGTTTTCTGTCTCTGGTTTCAATGCCCTAGCATACCAGAACGTACGGGGGCCCAGGCTAGTGGATTTTGTGTGTTCCAGACCCACTGGGAGACCACACGGGCTCCCCAATGCTGAGGGTGAGCCCTGAGCCTTGGGGGCTGGATCCAGGTAAGCCAGGCGCTGCATCTGGCCCCCCGGGCCTTAGGTTCCCCACCTTAGCACCACGCTTCAATGTCGTGGTCTCTAACCCTGCAAAGGGATGTTGCAATTCCAAAATAGCTGTTGTAACTGGTTTTTCGTGGGTTGCATGAGAACACTTCTCTTCGTGTTTATAAAACCTTACTCGCCTTAACAAAGCCTCGATTTTTGGACTGAAACGAATTTCACAGTGTTCCTTGAGGGAAAGAAAAACTCATCCATATTTGTGAGTCACCTCTGAACTCGCTGCATGTTCCAAGTGGCACCAAAGTACACCGAGGAGGCCAGGAGAAAGCATACGCTCCATCTCTTTTATCACATCCTTGAAAGCCAGCGCTTTTACACGTTGCAGAGAGGAGCATAATGAAGTGTAACATAGCTGAGAAGTAAAGAACGGTAACTGTTTTCCAAAGAGAGCTTTGGTGACAAAGAGCCGTGTCTAAACCATGCAGTATATAGAATGGAAGTATATTAGAAAGAGGTTAACAGAAACATAGATTTCATCTGAATGCTTTCCTTTCACTACCCAAATAAGAAACAGTGTTATATAAATTTAAAATATTATCCTGCTAGTCCCTGGAAATGCACAGGAACGGAGAAATCTGATCTTGGCTAGTTACAGGTTTGCTTGCAGCTGAAAAACAGTCGTATGCAGCTAACTGGCTGCTTTCTTTTTCCCCACTCTTTTAAAGTGAAATGGTTTCTTTAGTGCTGGTGAAAGAGACCAGATTGACAGCCCAGACTTCATGCCCCAGTCATTCAGTGGCAACTCCATTAAGACGACAGAAAGGGGGCTGTGTAATACCCTCTGTTGCACTGTAGTGTACAGTACAGAGGTTGCTCTTATTATTTTGGAGAGTCCTTAGTCAGGAGGCTACAGACAGGACCAGCTTCTGGCTAAAGGTTTAAGGCCTACTACCTTACGCCTTAATGCTGCCTCTTGCCATGGGGTTAGAGGACACAACTGAGAGTAAGGAAAGTCCGTGCTGGGCCTTGAGGATGTGAGCGCAGCATAGAATTTGCAACCCAGTACGAAGGAAGCTAGGGTGTCTTTAAGACGGCTTTGCTCCTGCATGGCCTGCAACGGAACTTAAGTCTAGTGTGCTGTCTGAAAAAGTGTAGCCTCTCCAGGGCTCTGAACAGTGTTGCTGGAAATCTCCACCCTTGTACACCCTGCCCATCCCACCCCGAAGCCAGCTCCCGCACTGCTACGCAGAGGAACCCTCAGAAGGCACCTGTCTTCCACAGTGTTGAGTCCTTCCATGAGTGGAACTACCGCTTTATGGGCCACTCTGGCTTTTCCTATGCATTGTGCCGGGGCCAGTGTGGAGATGAAATCTCACCCCCGTATTGCATCGCTATCTCTGCCCCTGTCTTGCTGTGTGCAGGCCACTTAGCTTCTGCATGCCTCAGTTTCCCTGGCTTTCACAATGAGTGGGGAGGACCACTCACCCACCTTAGCCACTCTTGCGAAGTACGTGGCGATCTTCCAGTGATGAGTGCTACGGAACGGCACAGCACCGCTGTCATTGCGTGCAAAATGCCCGCTGACCTCAATGGGAGAGTGTCACAAAAATCCAAGGCAGGATATTTGCCAGGTTGCTGTAGCCATGTGGGTCCCAGGACATTACAGAGACAAAGTGGGTGAGGTGACCTGAAGAAAAGCTGTGTGGAGCTCCACAGTTTGTCTCTCTCGCCAACAGAAGTTGATCTAATAAAAGATATTCCCTCCCCCACCTTATCTCTCTAAAGGCAGGATATGACTAATATTCCATAAAACTTATCAGTGTCCAGTGTAGAATTTATATTTAAATATGTCTTTCTAACTCTATCTATCCCCACACACCCTATCTATCTATCCTCATACACCCCCTCTATCTATCTATCTATCCTCATACACCCCCTCTATCTATCCTCATACACCCCCTCTATCTATCTCCATACACCCCTTCTATCTATCTATCTATCCTCATATACCGCCTCTATCTATCTATCCTCATACACTGCCTCTATCTATCTATCCATTCTCATACACCCCCTCTATCTATCTATCTATCTATCTACTGTCATAGGGACAGCCACTTTGAAATAACTAAGTATGATCTAAACAAATACTTTACACGAAAACCTATGAAAACCCTGCTTGTCGAAAAACAACTTCCAACATTTGTAAACTTGGACATCATTGTTCAGAAAAGAATCTCACACTGAATACAGAATCCATGCATATGGTGAAAATATGAACAATGCATTAGAATAATGAACCCCAGAGATGACCAGCGAAGGTTTAAGGCTAATCAATGTTGGCAGAAAAAGAGTTAACCTTTTAAAGTCGAGGGATCCGACTTCTTATCATAGATAAGGGTGCATTCTAGTGGCAAAATCCATGCAATGCAGGCAGACACATTCATGCAGGAACGGAGAAGAAACAAGGAATATGGAACTAGGAGAAGGTGCAAGGGGGGCTCTGGTATTTCATTTAAATGGCTGCACCCATTCAATTTCTCCCTTTGTCTGAAGGCAGCACCACAGCTGACATATTTGAGAATACACCACAAGACCCTAAACCCAGGTTTTGCTGCTGCTTTTGTTACTCAAGGTGTGTTGTGTCTGCTAACAGCTGTTTTAGAGTGTCCGGGGATTGGGCGATGTATTACTGGAGATTTTGCACTACCAAAGTTAATCTTTGCAAATCATTAATAAGCGCAAAAGGCTTTGTTGCATGGTGGTGTGAAGGGTTGTGCCCAGAACATCTGTGCTTAGGAAGGCCGCGTCCTGGCTCTTTTCAAACAAGAGGGATTTATGGGGCAGAACCGGATCGAGATAAAATGTCCACACTGCGCTTCGTGTGGCCAAATTCCCCTGGTCGCCCGGTGGCCTGCAAGACACGGCTCACTTTTCCAGGGTGGAATCCAACACAGGTCTTGTAGCTGGCCTACCCCTGCTCAGCCTTCAGTTGTATTAACTCTGTGTTTTCCAGGCAAGGAGCTGGTGCCGGTAGCACAGGTGTGCACGCAAAGGAGAACAGACTTGTATCAGGTGTACGGCTGGGTAACTGCACCAATGCCCGGGGAAAAGTTTTTCTCTGCTCCCCAACAGGCCTGAATAAGCGACCCTGTGAACAGGTGGGCCGTCCATGTTGTGTTGTAACTGATAGTCTCCCATAATTAGCTCCCTGATCCAAGCAGGGCCTGATCCTGGGGGTTCGTGACCTCTTAGGGATAAGACGCGCTCTGCCGCAGCGGTGAAAGTAACTTACAATGTCGTATGGGTAGTGTCCTCTTTGCAACCCGGGTCCGTGCAAGCTCTTGTACATAGCTCCCTACTAACAAAGCCAGCTCTTGGCCGAGCTGCACACCAGGGCAAACCCACTTCCTAACCCCTCTGCCTGAGAGCCGCTGTGTGCGGGATTGGGCCCGGCGGTGATTTGAAAAAAAGTCACTGCCAGTCCAGTGGGAACTCCAAAAGAGCTCCAGGATCTCCTCGAGCTTCCTAGCCAAATCCTTTCTGTGTGTCTCTCTCCAGCCCAGGCTAGGGGAAGGGGGGGCAGACAGGCCAATTTTTTGTAGGGACCCTGCCTCCTTCTCCACTCCACCCCGCTTGATCGCTGCCTGGGGTTGCAAACCTAGAAGTCACAAGCTGCAGGCAGCCCCCCCCCCCCCGTGTGTGCACTGACAATGCCCTGGGTCTGGCACCCGCTCCAGCTGAGGTGTCACCGGGATCTCAAATTGCAGCGAAGGGCTGGCAGGCAGCCAGGCCAGGCTATTTAAAAGCCAGGCAGCTCCACAAGTCATTCAGTCTCTTTAGCAACTTCTCCGGGGGGAAAGTGTTGGGAGAGCTACAAAGTGGATTTTTTTTCCTTTTTTTTTTTTAAACTCTCCTTCTCTGCAGCCTTTGCACACACACCAAAATTTCCAAACTTTTGCAGAAAACTTTTTTTTTCCTGGAAGAGGAGGGGAAGGCGGAGAGACCCAATCAACCCCCCCCCCCCATCCCGCCAGTGTGCTTCAAACCCACCTCTCTCCAGCCGCCCAGCGCTACCTGCGGTGCTCCTACCCACTCTCCCGGCCCCCCCCCCTTACTGCCCTCTTCTGCAACGCACCGCGCTCCCCCCTGTGCCCAGCCTTTGGAAACTGTTGCCTGGGGAGGGGGGGCGCGGAAGCTGTGCCGCTTGCACCGAAGTCAACCCGCCTTTTTTGCTTCGCTTCTGATCCCCCCCCCACACCTGTTGCAGCGCGGTGCAATTCGGGGGCTTTGGAGGCCAAGCCCGCAGGACCCCGGGGGGGATTTTTTGGTGCTCCGTTTTTGCATTTGGGAGGGGGCTGCCCCCCCCCCCCCGCCCCGCCTGCAGGAACCCAAGCGAACTCCGCGGCCTCGCGCCCCGCCGGGAAGATGCTGCCGCTGCCGCCCCTCTGCCTGCTGCTGGGCGCGTGCCTGGGCGGCGCGCGGGCGCTGGGCTCCTTCGTGCACTGCGAGCCCTGCGACGAGAAGGCGCTGTCCCTGTGCCCGCCCAGCCCGGCCGGCTGCGAGCTGGTGAAGGAGCCCGGCTGCGGCTGCTGCCTGACCTGCGCCCTGGCCGAGGGGCAGCCCTGCGGCGTGTACACCGAGCGCTGCGCCCAGGGGCTGCGCTGCCTGCCCCGCCCGGCCGAGGAGAAGCCGCTGCACGCCCTGCTGCACGGCCGGGGGCTCTGCCGCAGCGAGAAGAGCTACCGCGAGCAAGCCCGCCTGGGTGAGTGGCCGCCGCCCCGCGCCCCGGGCTGCCTCCGCTCCCCCCCCCCGCTGCCTCTGCCCCCCCCCCCCGCTGCCTCTGCAGCCCCCCCCCCGCTGCCTGCCCCCCCCCCGCTGCCTCTGCAGCCCCCCCCCCGCTGCCTCTGCTCCCCCCCCCGCTGCCTCTGCAGCCCCCCCGTCTCTGCTCCCCCCCCCCGCTGCCTCTGCAGCCCCCCCCCCGCTGCCCTCCGCACCCCCCCGCTGCCTCTGCGCCCCCCCCCGCTGCCTCTGCAGCCCCCCCCCCCGCTGCCTCTGCTCCCCCCCCCCGCTGCCTCCGCCCCCGCCCCCCGCTGCCTCCGCACCCCCCCCCGCTGCCTCTGCCCCCCCCCCCGCTGCCTCTGCAGCCCCCCCCGCTGCCTCTGCCCCCCCCCCGGCTGCCTCCGCACCCCCCCGCTGCCTCTGCACCCTCCCGCGCTGCCTCCGCACCCCCCCCGCCTGCAGCCTGCTCCCCCCCCGCTGCCTCCGCAGCCCCCCCCCCCCGCTCTGCTCCCCCCCCCGCTGCCTCTGCTCCCCCCCGGCTGCCTCTGCTCCGCACCCCCCCCCGCTGCCTCTGCTCCCCCCCCGCTGCCTCCGCACCCCCCCCGCCTGGCTGCACTCTGCTCCCCGGGCTGCCTCTGCGCCCCCCCCGCTGCCTCTGCACCCCCCCCCGCTGCCTCTGCAGCCCCCTCCCCCCCCGCCTCTGCTCCCCCCCCCCTGCCTCGCTCCCCCGGGCTGCCTCTGCTCCCCCCTCCCCGGCTGCCTCCGCACCCCCTCCCCCCGCTGCCTCTGCCCCCGGGCTGCCTCTGCACCCCCTGCTGCCCTGGCCCCCGCCTCTGGTCCCCCCCCCCCGCTGCCTCTGCCCCCCGCCTGCCTCTGCCCCCCCGGCTGCCTCCGCACCCCCCCCGCTGCCTCTGCTCCCCGGGCTCCTCTGCACCCCCCCCCCGGCTGCCTCTGCACCCCCCCCCGGCTGCCTCCGCCCCCCCGCTCCTCGCTTGCCTCCCCCCCCCCTCCTAGCTCCCCCCCCGCTGCCTCCGCACCCCCCCCTCGCTGCCTCTGGTCCCCTCGCTGCCTCTGGTCCCCCCGCTGCCTCTGCCCCTCCCCCCCCCCCCTGGCTGCTCTGCCCCTGCCCTCTCAGCTGCCTCTGCACCCCCCCCCGTCCCTGCAGCCCCCCCCCCTGCTGCCTCTGGCCTCCCTCCCCCCTCCGCGCCGCCTCTGCTTCTCCCCTCTCCCCCAGCTGCCTCTGCTCCCCGGGCTGCTCTGCCCCCCGCCCCCTCGGCTCCTCCGCCCTGCCTCAGCCCCTCTGGCTGCCCTCCTCCCCGGGCGCCATTTGGCTTCTCCCCCTGGCCTGCCTCTGAGCCCCTCTGGCTGCCCCCCGCCCCATTTGGCTTCTCCCCCTGGCCCTGCCTCAGCCCCTCTGGCTGCCTCCGCACCACCCCTGCCCCATTTGCTTCTGCTCCCCTGGCCAGCCTCTGCACCCCTGGCGTCCCCCTGCTTGGCCTTGCTGGCTTCTCCCCCTGGCTGCCTTCTCTGCCCACCTGCCTCTATTGCCATCCAGTTTGCCTGCTCGCAGCCCCCTCCTAAATGCCCCCCCACCCTGGCCTTCCCACCCCCACCTCTTTCGCTGGCCCTGGTCCACCCTCGCTGCCTTGGGGGGCAACCCCCCCGGTCTTGCCATCCAACCCGCCACGCCTTGGTGCCAAACTCCACCTGTTCCCCCCTTCAGGTCAGCCCATAGCGCTTGCAAAGGCAACCCCCTTCCCCCCCAAGCCCTGCCACTCAGACCGCTTTCCAGTTGGCAGCACTGGCCTTCCAGACAGGCTGGGGAAGGAAACCCCTGCAAAAAGAGGCAAAGTAACCGCAAAAAAGGCAGGGGTTCCACCTTTGTGCACTGCAGATTGCCAAGGCAAAAGGGAAGGGACATTTCTCTCATAGTCTGCAACTTGAGGATCTCTTTAGGGTGGCCACCGGGCATTGATCCCTCAGTTTCAGATATATTGAAATGTATTAACACTGAACCTTGAAACTTTGCATTGTGTACCTGTTGGCAGCAGCAAGGCACACGTGAGAGAAAAAAATACTTGGCATGCTATGGGAAATGGTACTTCCCTAAAATATCCCTTAAAATAAAGCCTTGCCCCTTGTTGATTGTATGGTTTTCTTGTATTTCCATTCACCCTGTCTATGAAGATACAGTAGGCTCTTGTCTTTCAATGTCTCCTGTTTGGGCACCTTCAGCCACCAAAGGGCAGGAGAGGGTGGGAAGAGACACTTAAAAACAACCCCAACTGTTTATGCAAAAGGGGGAAAAAAAATCATTTTTGCTTCTTGCCAAGCTGCAGATTGCCTCCGTGCACTGGAGGTTTGCAGCTTATCCCTGCTAACACCCAATAAATCTTGCCACTTTTATTATTTCCCCACTTCTGCTGCTGCAGGTGTCCAGTGCTTTTTATTTGTCTTCCTTCAAAGCAAAGCCAAATATATGTATTGCAAAAAAAAAAAAAAAAAAAGAAGCAATTTAAAGGCACAGGCCACTTGCTTGCATAGTGCAGAAATGCGGATTAGGTCTGTTAAGAGAAGAAGATGGTAAAAGAGGAGTTAATTTCCTGTCTTGGAACCCAATATACTGGGTAGTAATCCCTGTCCAGTAATGCTGAAACTCTGTGAACTGCCCCCTGCGCCATGCGTGTAACCCATTGCATTATTTATTCTGTGCGTGTGTGTGTGTGTGTGCCCACGCGCGCACACACAGGTCCTGTGCAAAAAGCAGGTGATGTGGTCAGGGCAAAAAGTAATGTGGCTAAAATGCAACAGACAACCGCCAGCTCAGTGTAACAACAGTGCCCCTTGCAGTCCGACAGCACAAGTAGCACTTTGGCTTTCCATTTCATTCTCAGCAAGTCTGGTTATTCTTCCACTTTCCTCGCCCTGCCCAAGGAATCCAGTCCAGTAGCAGGTGCATGGATATGAACCACTTGGCCAGGCTTCCTTTAATCAGCTTGCTTTTCTTCCTGTAAGAACAACCAGGAGTCCTGTGGCACCTTAGAGGCTAAAAGATTTATGAGGGCATCAGCTTTCGTGAATAAAACCCACTTCGTCAGATGAACTAAAACAAGTAGCACACGCAATGTCTTCCTTTTGTTGTTACATATCCCTGCCTCCGTAACCCCCCCTCCAATTCACCTGATGAAGTGGGTTTTACCCGCAAAAGCTTGTGCCCTAATAAAGCTACTAGTCTCTAAGGTGCCACTGGACTCCTCCTGGTTTTGCAGATTCAGACTAACGCGGCGACCCCTCGGAGACACTTCCTATACGGCTTTATGCCTCCGTCTCAGTCAGGAGTCCAGCCAATGAATGATATATGAGAGAGAAAGAGATTGGATTGAAGAGTTGATAGGCCTTCCACCCAAATCTTGCAGGTGTTCCCTTTGGGAGCAATATTGCTTCTTCCAATTAAGTGAATAATTTTGAACGTCTGAACTGAAATTTGGAATAAAAAAGATCCCCTTCTTGAGACAAGAAATGTCTGGATTGTATTGGGAAAGAGCAGCAGTTAGCGTTAGACTGGGGAGGTTGTAGAAACCAGGAATTTCTGAAGACAAGGAGAAACAAAACAAAACAAAAAAAACCCTCTTGGCTTTTGAGTGGCAGAGGGTGAGAACAGAGAAGTATATTTTCATAGGCATGTTACTAAGCAACTAGTGAGGAAAGAAAATGATGTTTGACTTGCACTTGCTGGCCTCTGCCAGGTTGGCCAGAAATCCAGGGACAATATGTCAGGGAAGCTGGCCTGGGTTACAGTCTGTTGATGTCCAAAGCTGGCCCTGAGCAGAGAACTGCTGCGAAAGGATCTAATACTAGCTCTGCTATGGACTAACTCTTTTACTGTGCCTCGGTTTCCCCAAATGTAAGTTGGGAATAATGATATTAGGGACATTAATCTACCTTTGTACAGCCAATGTTCATTAATGTTTATAGGGAGCTCTAAGTGTCTTGAATGAAAACAGCTGCAAAATTTTAAAGGAATATTATTTTGTTCATTATTAATATCACTAATGCTTTGATAACCGGCATGATGAGTCGCCTGTAAAAATACTCTGTTGTCAGGGGGATAGTGTCCTTAACTTCAAAACTGTAACTTACCCCAGTGAAGTTTACATAACTGTAAAAACACAAGCAGGATCATTGATGTAGCTTGGTTCTTAAAATGTGCCTGCTCTTTCCATTTTTGTTTCACGGTTTGCCACATCACACTGCTGCCTGGTGACCTCGGAGACAGAGAGGTCAAGACGAGAACCGGAATGGAGTTTACTGGCCAAATACAAGTCTACTGACTTGAAAAAGTCCATGGAAAAACAAATGCAGCCCAAAATTTCTCTCTCTCATTCCTTCTTTCTTTCAAGAAAGAAAAAAGAATCTTCTGGCCCATTTCCCTATGAAACTCTGAGCCAATGATAACTGTAGCTGGAGGGAGAAATCTGGAGCCAGCGTTAGGAAAAGGAGTTTTGCTGTGTCAGCTTAAATAAGACAGGAGAAGCAGTGGGAGTACCTAAATTCCCTGCAGCTAGCACCAGGTTTAATTCTTTATCATTCCCCTGACATGTTTTGCTCTCCCTCTTTCAGGCTCTCCGTTTAAATGTGCTTTAACATGGGGCTGGGTTTAACAGACACACAACAGCTGTAAATGAGTGACTGATAGATGAGAAGGACAGGTGTCCAGCTAGAGAGTGGTGGGCTGGGGTGAACTGGGGTTAGAGCCAAGGGTCAGGGTTAGGGCAAAGGTCATGGGAGCAGGGAACTATGTACACACTACAGTTCCGAACATGTGCTGTCCGGGGGAAAAGCGGTGTAGCACGCTGTGCTGGGAGGTGACTTCTTTGTGTGAAGCTGAGACCATTAAAACGCAGGAGCTGGGAAAGCTAAAGCTAAAGCTAGTAGCAACAGGCCTGCAGGCCTCCGAGCAGAAACAGGAAAAACTCCATTTTTCTTTGTGATCTAAAGTTTAAAAAAAAAAATTGTGAAATCCATCAGGTGCAAGCAAGAAAGTTGTTTTTTGTGAGGCGGGGGTGGAGGTGGATCAGAAGGGAAGGCATAGGGGCCTCTGGAGGGACAGATTCTGCAGCAGTCTACTTTGTAGAGCAGGAACAAGTTTATTGAGTTGTGGATCCAAACAAAAAAAAAGCCTGCTTAATCCCAGCATAGCTCACCAGAAAAGATGCGCACTTGGATGCATATTATATAGATCAAATTCTAATCTGCTTTGTGCGGCCCTCAATCTGGAGTAACTGCACTGAAGTCAGTAGAGTTACTCCAGACTTATGTGGCTGTAACGGAGAGCAGAATTGAACCCGGTATAAGTGAGCCTAAACAAGTTTGAGGGACTGTAGAGGAAAGTGAAGGGCCCGGATCCTGCAAAGACCTAACCATGTGCATGCTTTATTCATGTATTTGACATGTCAGAGAGACTACTCAGGTGGTTAAAGTCTGTCATATGTTTTAAGTATTTGTAGGATCAGGGTATAAGTAAACATACATGGGAACCGAAAGAAGGAGTAACAGATGCTGTTGTAGGTTCTTTGCAGACCTGCATGCCTGTTATATAGCCCAAATTCTGATCTGCTTTGTTCTTTGCAGACTTAGGGTTCGAGCTAGGGAGGCTAAAGAGGGCGACCGAAATTGCTAATGAAGCACGGGATTCCATGAGGTTTAACTGTTCATTCGAACTAAGGGGTTTATCTCGGAATCGCGCTTCTCTGCCGCGTGTAGACGCGGGCAGTTACTTCGGGCTAGTCAGTTTCCAAAATGGCGACTGGCTGGGAATATGCTAATCAAGCGCGGGATATTTAAATCCCGCGCTTCATTAGCAATTTTCGTCGCCCTCATTAGCCTCCCTAGTTCGAACTAGGGGGCTAGTGTAGACGTACCCGTAGACTCACCTCTCGTCCTTTTCCTAATTGTACCTACAACAGCGATGGGCAACTTAGGCTAGCGAGTGCCCATTTTGGGGTGGCAGTTCTTTAGGGTTTCGGAGGCTCCCTTTTTCTGTTGGGGAGTAAAGAGGAAGGAAGGAGTCACAGGAGCAAGGCTTCCCCAGGGAACGGGCGACAGGGAGGGGTCACTTGATGAATCCCTGTTCTGTTCACTCCCTCTGGGGCACCTGGTCCTGGCCACTGTCTGAAGTCAGGATCCTGGGCTTGACGGACCTTTGGTCTGACCCGGTCTGGCCGTTCTTATGTGTGCACACCTGCACCCATAGATGTATAGCTATTCTGATATGTATGGGACCATATAGTGTACTATAGGCAGATGCACATATATACTCACTCATATATGCACTAAGAAGTAAATACACTCTGTGTGCAATAGTATTCATATTTAATACTATATAAATTAGTAGCCCCTATTGGATTGGAGCCGCATGGTGGTAGGAGCCAAGTGTCATGCAAATGCAGTGGAACAGCCCCAAGCCCAGTGTGTTTATAGTCTAGTTCAAGAAAGGCCACAAAGAAATGGGGAAGAGGCTAAAAGCAGCAGCAAGACCTTGTGGTTTTATGCCATCCAGCTGGGTGCACAACTGGACGGAGCTGAGGATTTTTTTCATATAAGATTTTTTCCAAATCTATCTCGCTGTTCCTCTGTTGGCATCTCTCTCTGGCTGTCAGGAACTTGGAGGCTGGACAGGGAAAGGGGTGGTTCTAGGAAGGGGATTAGTGAAAATGGGTGGGGGTAGCCGGGGAAGTTGTCCCACCCAGAAGGGGTGGCGGCAGCCAAAACACATGGAGGCAGCTGCAGTGAGGGGAGTCGAGGAGGCAGAGTGCTGCAGCAAGAGATGAGTACGGGGAAAGAAGGGCTGGGCTCTCGAGATCCTAGGAGGTGCCGAGCTCGGCCTGGGAAAGCCAACGGAGAGATTCAATGACCACAGCTGATGCACCATTGTACGGGCCAGAGGGCAGTGCTACGGGGGTGGAGGAGAGGAGGGAAGATGTCACCGTCAGGGCAGGACATGATGAGGGCCTGGCTGAGTCTTTTAGAGGTGAGAACAGAGAGATCCGGGATGCTGAGGAGGACGATGGGCTGGGGGCATCCACGAGGCATTTGCCATCCAGGGGAATACGTGGCGGAGTGTGCAGCAATAGTCTAGGTGAACAGAATGCAGGCAGAAGAGGTCACCTAGAGATGGACACTGTCTCCGTTTCCTCAGGCCAGGTACTGAATGGCAGGCACCTCCCCTCAGCTACAGAGACTACTTCTAGCTGGGACACAGGTCTAAGCCAGGCCTCTGTGCTCAGACTGCCAGCAAGGGGGTCAGGGGATGTCAAGACTAGGGATGTAAAAACCCCATTTAGTTGGTTAAATGGTTAAATGTAGTGCGGACGCTGCATTTAGCCGCTTAGCCAGTTAAAAGGGGGTGGGCAGGGGTCAGGCTAGAGTGGTCCCTGCCGCATGCAGGGGCTTCTCCAGCCTGTTGGCTCCTGGCCCTGTGCAGGGGATATCACGGCTGCCCCTGCCGGCCCTCACACAGGTGCTTTTGCTGGCTCCGAGCCCGTGTGGCTGGGAAGCAGCAGCCCTGTGTGGGGGACCCATTGGGGCTAGAGCAGCCCTCCGCTCACGGGGGCTGCTCCCGGGTACCAGTTAACCATTACCCAGTAAGCATCACCCATCCACCAGTTACCCATTAATGTCCATAGTCAGTACACGTCCTTTGAGACCACCATGCTCGTTGAACAGTGGGTATGCGATGGAAAGGGCTTCCAGTCTCTGTTGCCATGCCTTTCGTTCCCTCCAGCCACATGGAGGTGAAACGCATCCATCCCTGGACCCAGGCGGGACATTAAACCTTCGGTAGGTGTCAGCGCCCTGGGCATCTCTCAGTCAGATGTTACTTTTTAAGTGGCTCTTTGAGGCTAGCGCACGAAAGGGGTGCTAGTGTTTATTTCGCGTCAGCAGTTCGTAGGTTGTTCCTACTGGTGGCAGGACCACATGCTCACTGTCATCCAGGGCCCTCTGAGTTCTGCACGATCGAATTCACCCGCAGGGAGGCTGATCTTTTCGAAAACGTCTCTGGGTTCCGAGCCACTGTGTGTTTGCACCCAGGCGTGCTGCAGACTCGTTCTGTCTCTTACGCAGGCCCCAGCTGCCCACGGAGACAGCTCCGCTCACTCCAGCTGAAGCCAATAGGGAGGTGTTAACCTCAGCTGCACGGATGGGGAGAATCTCGCCACCAGGTGACAGATGCCAGTGAAGGGTTAAGTTCACACCAGGCCGTCAAAATTTGCATGGGTTTGTTCATGCAACGCTTTGGCCTGTGCATGCAAGCACAGAGTTCTGCAATTTATTGACTTGAGACAGGGTGTTTTCCTGGAAGATCTGCTCTAGGAATCAGCAGAGGAGGTTCTGTGGCCTGGGGCTGGTCCTGCTTTGGCCAGGGGTTGGACTCAATGACCTCCTGAGGTCTCCTTCAGCCCTAGGATTTTACCGTCTCCGAATAAGGGGAGGTGAAAATTTGTATTCCCTGCCTTTGGTGCCCCCTATAGGCAACTCTTGGGGAAGTCAATGGGAATTTCACACACAGAGGGCTTAAACTAGGATTAAAAGCCTGCTTGCAAACAATATTCTAATCACGATAAATTTAAAAAACAACAAATAGTCGAGTAGCACTTTAAAGACTAACAAAACATGTAGATGGTATCATGAGCTTTTGTGGGCACTTATCTGAAGAAGTGGGTTGTGCCCATGAAAGCTCATGATACCATCTACATGTTTTGTTTAGTCCTTAAAGTGCTACTAGACTATTTGTTGTTTCTTAAGTTTTTCCTGTTACAGACTAACTCGGCTATCCCTCTGAAGCTAATTATACTTAGCTTTTCCCTAACACTTTTGTTCTTCCAAGGATTTCGACTGGCTGGTCGAACCTCAATTAATTAAGGGTCACAGCACCCTTGTGGGGGTGAAAAGCCCCAAAAGAACTGGGCCTTGTGTGTTTGTTTCAGCTCTGCTGATGGAGATAAGCAATGTGAGTGTTATATAAGGAGGAGAAGGTCTGTCTAAGAGTTATTTGAGGCAGTACTTACAGAGCTAAAATCCTAGTCTGAGCATAAAGGAGCACTTTTTGTTTACATTTGGTACAAAAAATTGATTTTATAAAAGGAGACCTAGTGTTTCTGTTTGGTTTGGTTTTGATCATTTGTTTGTTTAATTCAAGTGAAATCTGTTTTATTAAGCAATTGTTCTGCTCCCTCTTAATAACCCAAACACAGCTGCCTTGCCTTAGAACATAAGAACCAGAGGTGAAACTGACACTGTCTAGAAGCAAAAGCGAAATTTGACGAGCTTGGTTTTCACCTTTTAAGCTGCAGGAAATGCAAAAAGGAAACAAGAATCTTCGTGAAAAGTAACTTTTGTTTTTAAGTTTCTGTAAGTGGTTTTAACAAGTTTAGGTGTTTCTGGTAGATCTGGCATAGTCCTATGATTTTTTTATCTCATTTTAGAAGCAGTGCATGTGGCTAGACGTTCCGTACGTTGGGTAGCAGCAATGCAGTCATGCAAACTGCTTTGTGACCCCCCAGGTCATAGAAAGAGGTAGAGTTTGAACATAAAACGCTTTGTTAATTCCAAGAAGTTATGTACATTTTTCTTCAGGAGCAGCATAGAAAAAGAAGTGCCCTTGCCAAAAATGCCACTGGATAATTTTATGACCAGTGAGGGCTTGGTAATAAGATATGGGTGTTCCGTTCTCAGGAGTCAGGGTATAAGATGTTCATCTCTGGATATGAAGAAAGAGTTCGGTTTCTTACTGTGCAGCCTGGTACAGATAGCTCAGTGCATTATGGACTGTTGGGGTACTGGGGTATTGGGGGGACAGGGGTTGTCTTGCTGGGAAGTATCGGGTATGAGTCATTTACTCTAGGCAGGGAGTTGTTGGCTAAATCTCACCTAGTGTTACGTCTCCTTTGTTCTAATTGGCCAAATAATCTGTTATACGTTGGTAGCCTAGTAAGACGTCTTCCTACTAGGGTAGCAGATGACTGCATGTGCTTAAGCACAAATTATGGTTCTCCTGGTGTGGGTTTTCTAGGCGGGGTCCAGAGCAGTACTTTATATCCCAGAGAAAGGATGGGAAAGGGGGCAGGACAATGCTACACTCCAGCCTCCATGGAATCAGTCTGGAAGCAGGCTGTTCTGCCAAATATGGCATTATTCCCACCGTCAGCTTTGGCAGGCGTCCCAGCCTGTCCCAGCCTCCCTCCCTCCCCCCCCCCCCCGCAATCCCTCCCCTTCCACCAACACACCCCCAACCAGTGGGAGTTTGTGGGGAGTGGAAAGTTAGTATTTCCCTTTGGCTCTAGCTTTCATCCTGCCCTGCATGGTGTAACCAGCATCCAGAACGGCAAGGAGGACACATTTTGCTGAAAGGTGATGAAAATGATTCTGTGGCCAGTAAAAGACAAATCAACACACTGGGGAGGTTTTTCCCTTCCCTTTCAACCCTGGGGGTCTACACCAAACTGGCTGCCAGCCTGTGTCCACATGACCTCTGCAGTTGTACAGCCACATAGTGGATTGTGTCGACTCTGCCAGCCCTCGTGAGCGGGGTTGGGTCAGTGTGGGGAAGAGACACATCCGTGGTGGCTGGATGATGGGTGACTCCCCTCCTTGTGAGTCTGTGCTGATCCCGGTGTCGGGTTGGAAGTGGCAGGGAGTTAGCACTAGGCCCGTTCCCCAGCGCAGGGCTAGGGGGCGCTGTGGTGTGGGAAATGGTGCAGGTGATTCGTGCGCTAGGGGGCGCTGTGGTGCGAGACATGGTGCTGGTGATTCATGCGCTAGGGGGCGCTGTGGTGTGAGAAATGGTGCAGGTGATTCGTGCGCTAGGGGGCGCTGTGGTGCGAGACATGGTACTGGTGATTCATGCACTAGGGGGCGCTGTGCTGTGAGAAATGGTGCAGGTGATTCGTGCGCTAGGGGGCGCTGTGGTGTGAGAAATGGTGCAGGTGATTCGTGCGCTAGGGGGCGCTGTGGTGCGAGACATGGTGCTGGTGATTCGTGCGCTAGGGGGCGCTGTGGTGCGAGACATGGTGCTGGTGATTCATGCGCTAGGGGGCGCTGTGGTGTGAGAAATGGTGCAGGTGATTCGTGCGCTTGGGGGTGCTGTGGTGTGAGAAATGGTGCTGATGATTCGCGAGGCAGGCAAGCGTTGATACAGTGTTTTCTATGTTGTGCCGTAGGAAGAGCCCTCAATTTTTCTTCTGGCCACATCCATTAAACATCCAAAGGTACTTTGTAGAAGAGCTGGGGCATTGGCCCTGGAATGTGGCCTGCGTACTGGGGTTACCTACTGTCCATGGCCCCCTCTTACCATCATCTGGGAGCCCCCCCCCACAATCTTTGGTCTCATGGGGGAAGTCTCCATCGCTGGCAGCTTTTTAATCAAGGTTGGATGTTTTCCTAAAAGATCTGCTCCAGTTCAAATGGGAAGGATTTCAAGGAAGTCCTGTGGCCTGTGCTACCTGGTTGTAGGACAGAGAAAGAGCAAGTGCCACACAGATGCCATCAGAATCAAGCTGGGAGAGGAATTGCCTCGGGTGGCAGCGGGGTGTGTGGTGGGTATTAAAAGGATGACATTGGTGGAGAGATTTCCTGCTGCTGAGGTCTATTCGTGAGCAGAATAGTTTCCCAAAGGAAGTGGCAGAAAGCCTATTGCTCCGAGGGTGCACTCGGACCTGCGTTGCAGGACACAGTCTCGCCCTAGTGCAGATGGGAGCGGATGATCCACCTGATCTTTTCCACCCGACTCCAGGGACTCTTTGAAAATCAGGCCGAAGTCCTAGAGATGAGTCTTGAGTGACTTAGCTGCTGAAGGCACACATCACTAGGGTACGTTTCCCCTTGGGTTTTACTTGGTCTCTTCCAGCACGTGCATGCACCCGTTTCTTCTGTGGGGTGATAACGATTGTGCTATCATTTCTGTTTGCCTGACGGTATTGACGGTGCTGCTGAAAGGTGCCAGGCCGACAGCACGGCAGACTGAAATCCACCCTGCATTTGTCCCCAAAGCAGCACAAGATTCCTCCACGCAGTCCCCTCTCAATGCCCCTCATCCCTGAAGGGATGAGTCTAGGGTTGCATGGCCTATGAGGGGCTTGGCTTCTCGGCTCAGGCTGGCAACCTGGGCCCCAATGCATTCGACATGGTGGATTTTGTTATCTAAAGACCTGTCCACCAGGAACAAGCCTACGATTCTCCTCCCCCTCCACGTCCCTGCTTATTTCTACTAAGCCACTGAACAGCTGTCAGGGGATAGCAGCTTTCACTCACTACTTGCCTGCCCTCAAGTACAAGGAGATGAAAGGCACCCTAGCCCGTTACCAAGCCCCAGGGCTTGTTCTAAACTTTGGTGGCTACCTCCCATGCAGATGCCTTTAAAAGAGAGAGCCGCATCTGTAAAGGGGAAGATTCCCATACTCTAGAGTAGGGTTGTTAAAATGCGTCGATTTAGGTACAAGTGTAACTGCTGAAAATGTCAGCGGTGGGCAGGAGATTACCCCTTGGAGTCAGTACATGTCGGGAACCGGCTTACAAGCACCTGCCCCCCCTGCACCGCTGCCTCTGATACAGCCTGATACAGGGCTGCCCACGTGTAACAGTTAAGGTTAACCGAAGGGTCCGGGCTCATCAGTTAACGGTGTACACGCTTACGCTTTCACATCCCTATTCTAGAGCCGGTAAGTTGAGCACCTGGGTGGCCAGGAGAGATTCAGGTTCTGCCTGGCTGATTAGCAGAGCACCCATGTGTTTCTATTGATGGTGCACATCCACACATCCCTTGGTGCACATTACAAAATTTATTCCGCCCATGGATGGAAAAATTAGAGGGAACACTGCTCTAGAGTCCCCTATTCTATGCACTCAGCAAATACCAAAGATTCCCCTTTATCTGAACATTGGGCAAAAAACTCTCCACTCTTTTACAATAGCCCCAACTTCTGCAACATCACCCCTGTAATCTCTGGTGGCTGGGCTCCTTGTGCCTAAATACTGGCGTGTTTTCTGGTAAAGGGCTCTTTTTCCCCTAGCTTCTGGGCCTGTCCTTTGTGAGGCTTGGTTAGGCCTGGCAGGGTTTTGTGTAGTTCACTCTGATTTATGTTTGAACACTGCTGTCATTTCAGCAGAACGTACACGCACGTTTCTCTCAGGCTGCAGCGAAGGGAGCCGGGCTCCAGCAGGGCTTTGGGGAAGGCGGGAGCGAGCCAGAGAGAGCAAAGCTACTAACAGTCTCCCAAACTGTCAGCTCCTCCCCGTGCCTCTGCCGTTGAGTCATCTGGCCCCCGGGCCTTAGGAATGCTTTCTGACCCTGGCTGTGGGTTGTTTGCTGGGATCCTGCTTAGGGATGAAAAATCCTGTTTCATTGGTTAACCAGTTAAATGTAATGATTATCCGATCAAAGGGGGTGGGTGGAGGGCCTGCTCCAGCCCCCACCCATTAACCAGAACCAGTAAGCCTCACCCGTTAAGGGGGCTGCTTACCTGTTCACCAGTTAACTATTTGTATCCCTACTCCTGTTCCAATCCCCCCATGTCTCCTTCATAGCATAAAGTTTTGCAGTCATTGTGGTACCAATAAACACAGCCAGGGCGCGATGCTGACCCTCTGATGCTGACCATCCGGCGCCCCATTGCCATCAAGCAATTCCCATAGACTCCTAGGGCTGGAAGAGACTTTTGCAATATCATAGAATTCCTGGGACTGTTTGCAGATTATTGTCCAGAAGGGTGTTTCTCTCTCTCCCTCCCCGTCCTTGCTGCTTGGAATTCCTTGGGGCGGATTGGGTGAGGGAAGGATTTGCTAATTTCTCCATCTGTGGAAGCTAGTGGTCTGTGTCTGGTGGAAAGGGGTGCAGAGAGATTTTAACCATTTTAACCGCCGGTCAGGGAAACAAAACCCTGGGTCTCTGCACTATTGAATTCAGCTGCCTCTCTCCTCTTCCTCTGTTTATCCCTCAGCGTCTTATGTAGTTCCAGGGGTCATGGGGAAATCCCCACCTTCTGGAGAAATGCTAATCTCTCTACCATCAAGACTGAAGCTTCTGCCGCGTCCCATTGTAAGCCTGATTTTTGAAACCCTTCCTCCCCCCACAGCCCACTCTGGCCTCACCGAATCCAATCCAGTGGATTCCCTTTGTGCCATTCCCTTTGTGGGCTGGTGCCAGGGTAAAATTGCTTTTAGAAAGCACGGGGCCAACGAGCGAAGGCAATTCAGAGAGAAGAGTGTTTACATGAGAGGCCAGATCCTCAACTGGTATAAATCCGCATTGTGCTGTGGAAGTCAGTGGATCTTCATTAAATTACAGCCGGGGGAATTTCTTGCCCTCAGTGTTTTCACTCGTTGGAAAGTTTCCTAATTGTTTCATCTGTTGGATATTTGTGGCTCATCCTACCTCAGAAAGGGTTTGCGCTAGGTACGCCACATAGATTTTATTTTCTTGGCCTCATTGAGGACTAGCGCCTATGTTGGCTTTAGGAGTGTTTGGTGTCCAATGCTGCAGACACTTATGACATCCAGGGCACTTGTGGGACACCTGAGTTATTACAGGAACTTACAAGACATGGCGGAATAAGGGGATTGCTACACTCTCTACTACTACATCGCTCTGCCTCCTAGGCTACATCTACACTATGAGTTTTCTTGGCAAAAAATATGCTAATGAGGGACTCATTTGCATGAGTCGCGATCTCATTTCAATATTTTCTGCAAGTCTTTTTGCGCTAGGGAGTTTTTGTGCAAAAACAAGCAGCGTGGATGTTTTCTTTTTGCATAAAAACCCCTTTTTCCGCAAGATGCTTATGCCCCAAAAAAGGAGGTATACCGATCTTGTGCAAAAAAGGGGTTTGGCACAAAAAGGAACCATCCACACGGCTTGTTTTTGCACCAAAACCGATCGGCAGAAAATATGCAAATGAGATTGTGACTCATGCAAATGCGTCCCTCATTAGCATATTTTTGCAGACAAAACTTGTAGTGTAGACGTAGCCCTAGAGCCATTATATACTGCTGGGTCTGTTTTACCTCTCCCAGTGATGGAAACACATCGGCATCGCAGACAGATTGTGCTAAGCTCGCTAGCCAACAACCTTCCACCTGCATTAGTCGGGCCTGTATTGGTAGTGCAGTCAGAAAAAAGCAGGTCTGAATGAAATCGTTCCCCAGGGTCTGCCTTTCCCAGGCACTAAACTAAGCTTCTTTCTTCCCCAGCTCAGCCAGGCCGGGGGGTGAATGTACGCTCAGGCCTCAGTTTCAAACCAATCCCATCTGAGCCTGGTTTTGTATTCGCACAGCCCAGGTAGCCACACTGGTGCAAAACATCTTGTGGCTGTGGAATGTCCATCGCTGGAGATATTTCAGAGCGGGTTAGACAGACACCTGTCAGGTGCTGGGTCCTGCCGTGAGGGCAGGGCATGGGACTCGATGACGGCGCGAGGTCCCTTCCTGTGCTCGTGTCCTATGACTCTGTGATTCTCTCTGTCCCTATCCCATCTAGCTGCTCCCTACAGGCCTGCAGCAGAAGCCTTCTGCAATGCTCCTCTGCTAAGAAGGCCCCAGCGCTCCACTGGCCCAAGTAGCATTTCTAGATGAGCTGGACGGCTCCGCCCAATGAGGTGGAGAAGAGCTAATAGACCCTCCAGCCAAGCTCCGGACATTCCCTGCAGTGCCCGCTCTAGCCCGTTATTCTAATCTAGTTCCAAGCGCCTAACGCGATGACTCGAGAGACACGGCCATACCGCTCCTCGCCCGGTAAGCGTCTCTGATACTGACTCGAAATATTGCCTCTTCCGGCACATGTAGTTAGAACCCCACGAAATAATCCTAGACAGAGCGTTGGCCCATCGAATAGGTGGTCTAGCCCCCCCAACCACTTTCGCTGCTCTTCTCTGAACATCATCGACTCATAGAACACTAGGACGGGAAGGGACCTCGAGAGGGCATCGAATCCAGTCCCTTGCCCTCACGGCAGGGCCAGGCACCGTCTAGACCATCCCTGATAGTGTCTGTCCAATCTGCTCTTATGTATCTCCAGGGATGGAGATTCCACAACCTCCCTCGGCCGTTTATTCCAGTGCATCGATACCTTTCTCTTCAGGAGCTGCCCCAAACAGAGCCAAGCGGCGCCGGGGCAGGGCCGCCAAGACGGGGAAAGGAAGGCAGCCTCATTTTCCTGCTCGGTGAGGTGACGCCGTTGCAGGTGCAGCCTCAGATGGACTCGGCCTGTTCGACAGCCCTATCGTATTGCAGAGGTCCATCAGAGGTGCGATCCCCTCATGACCCAGGGAGTGTTCGGCGTCAGGATTTCTCTGCTGTCCCCCTCGCGATGAGGACTGATGTTTCAGGCAGTATTCCCTCGGTGGCTTTGCTTCCATCGTACCAGCCCGTGTATCTAATCCAGCCACCCCCCTCGGTGGGGGGTTTCTGTCCCCACTGTTGTTTGCGCCGCTCCTCCCAAGTTAGTTTTGCCTGCAAACAAACGTCTCTACACGCCGGGCAACGGATCCTGCCCCTTCGCAACTCCCCCCAGGGCCCCTTCCAGCCCAGAACTCTGCCACCCCCTCCTAGCAGGGCACAAAAGTTTGAGCTGAGCCCAAAGCAGGGGGTAGCTGATGGCGGCCGAGCCGCCGCTCTTGCTGAGAAAGACGCGGGCCGCGAGAGCTGGCTGGAGCTCAGGGCCTGGCCGCGCCCGCTCCTGCGGATGCCAAAGGACTCGGACGCTGAGGTCAGTGTGCCTGGCTGGAGGCGGCTCCCCCCCACCCTGTCTGTGGAAGGCGGGAGCGGGGGCGAGGAACTGAGCTCACCGCTGACTTCATCAGGGCGTTGGACCTGAGTGGGAACCCTGAGGCGTGAGGCCTCATGCTAACCACCTGCCCTCCTCTCCCCTCCAGGCCAGTTCCTCCTTAGGGGCCCCTCTCGCCTGCCAGCGTTTTCCTACGCAGCCCTTTACTGTCGGGCTGTAAACGGGCCCTCTCTCCAGCCTGCGCCCAGCCGCCTCCAACAGGATCTGGCTTGTAGAATCCCAGGGCTGGCAGAGACCTCAGGAGTCATCGAGTCCAGCCCCCTGCCCAAGGCAGGACCAACCCCAACTCAAACAACCCAGCCAGGGCTTGGTCAAGCCGGGACTTAAACACCTCTAGGGATGGAGATTCCACCCCCTCCCGAGGGAACCCAGCCCAGCGCTTCCCCACCCTCCTAGGGAAATAGTTTGTCCTAATATCCAACCTAGACCTCCCCCACTGTAACTTGAGACCATTGCTCCTTGTTCTGCCACCTGCCCCCACTGAGAACAGCCTCTCTCCATCCTCTTTGGACCCCCTTCAGGGAGTTGCAGGCTGCTCTCAAATCCCCCCTCACTCTTCTCTTCTGCAGACTAAACAAACCCGAATCTCTCAGCCTCTCCTCGTAGGTCACATGCGCCAGCCCCCGAATCATCTTTGTTGCCCTCCGCTGGACTCTCTCCAGCGCGTCCACATCCTTTCTCCAGTGCGGGGCCCAGAACTGGGCGCAATACTCCCGATGTGGCCTCAGGGCACAAGGAAAAACCTGGTCAGGCGACTGCACTGGGATAGGGCCTGCTGCCTGGGGACCTCGGTGTCAGCTGCTGGGTTAGGGCAGATGGCTGAGGGGTGGGGCACTGGGCTCCCCAGCCTCTCCCCTCCCCCCCATCATGAGCACGGGTTGAGATCCAGCCTGGGATTGGAGTGACCAACCGTTTGATGGTGGTGAGGTGGCAGCTGCCTTTCTCCGTGTGTGAGGGCAGGGGCTGGGGGGGTTACTACCAGTCACTACCCTGGAGCTGCCGCTAAGCCATGCACTGGGCCAGGCTGCAACCCCAAAAGCAGTAAATGTAAAGGAGGGTGGGGGAGCGGCTCCGTCACCATCACCCCGACGCTGGATGGGACCCAGCCAAATAGTCATGGTTAGCGAGGGAGGCGTCGGGGCAGGACCAACCCAAACCCGCCGGCGGCAGGGAATCGGTCGGCCTCTCTGGGCCGCGCGCCGGGTGCCCCGCAGACGCGCGGTAGCAGGGGCTGTCTGAGGCGAGGTGGTGCCGCTGCCCTCAGCGTGGCCGTTCCTGGTACAGAGGAGCCCGCAGGTGCGGTTTGTGGGGGGGCGGGGGCCAGACTCTGATGGGCTTGGGGGTTCGAGGCCGGGTTTGGCTGGTTTACGAGGCCGGGGACCCCTTCCCTTCCTTGCCCCTGCACACTGCTGAGCTCCCACTAACTCCAGGTGGGTGCTCAGCACCTCGCCAGCTCGGAAGCAAACCGCCTGGGCAGGGCACGGCCCCCGGAGCTGTCGGAGGGAGAGGGAAGGAGACTGAGGCCGTTCCTTGTAAACACCAAAAGCCCCGCAGCTCTGGCTCTCCATGGCCCTGCCTCAGCGCCGGGGGCTGGGCTGGGTGACTTCTGGAGTTTGAAGGTGCTGCAAAGAACGGTGCTGGAAACCAGTACGCGTCCCTTGGAGCCCTGGACCAACGCGGCTACAATACTCTGCGCGTTCCTGCCTTAAGATTCCCCCCTCCGTTTCAGCGTGATACACGAGTCTATTTCACTTCCAGCCTTCACGGGTAACATAGGATTGCTGTGTGCCGGGAAACAGCTGCCACGTTCTAGGCCAGAGGTGGCTGCCTTTCAGGGCTGGGAAAGGACATCCTTGCCTCAGTCCATGCCTGATGGGCTGGCTGGGAGGCTGCATTGAGCAAACCGGTCTGTTCCCCTCCAGCGTCTCCCAGGTAGTGTAAATGGGCGGGTGAAAAGGGCCCCCTGAAGACCCTCCTTTGTGAAGAGACTCTACCCAGCACCACGTTCCAGTCCTGGCGCTGCCTCCGGCCATGCTTGGCAGGCTCAGGCAAGTCACTTCTTGCCCTGGGCCTTAGTTTCCGCATCTGTAAAATGGGAACAGCAATCCTGCCCTCCTTTGTCAAGTGCTTTGAGACCGACTGGGTCAAAGTGCAATCGGAGAGCTAAGGGTTATTGTTAAACTGGCCCTGCTCTCAGCCTGCGGCGCAGGGGGCAGGTTGGCGTAGGGCAGGAGCGCATGACCTTCTGGCTATTCTCTGCTTTCCAGGGCCCGTGGGCAGTTATTGGCAGCAGAGTACAGTTTAGAGCGGCCCCGAGGCTGCTCCAACTTATGTCACTCACGGGGCAGCCCCAGAATGCACAGAGCATGCAGGCTGCTTTAAAGCAACTTTTGCCCCTCTCTTGCCTGCCCCAAGGAGTAACTAAGCACGGGGCCCACTGACTGTATTGGGGGTGCAGTGGAGACGGGGCATAGTAGGTGATGCCCCCTAATCAGGCTCCCTCCGCCATCCCGAGCCCCACCCACATTTCAGAAGAGTTGCCGCTCTCCGCGGGCGTCCGGGATGTTTGTATTTAATCAAGCTGCCGCCCTGCATGGGAAGGAGTAACACCTAGGAACACATTGCTTGCCTCTAGCAGCGTTTCTTCCACCCCTGGAAGTTCCTGCGTTGGTAAATCGTCCCGGCTGGCCAGCTGGGTAGAGGCTGCTGCGCTGGAGGTGGGGGTAGGCGGGGGGGCCTGGATCCTGCTGGAAAAGCCAAAACTTCAGTCTCTTCCCAGCGCCACGAGGGACCTGCATGCCCATCCGGGGACTCTGCCCCGCGAGAGCCCTTCCCCCCGTCTGTATTCAGGGAGCAGAATAGCCAACCCCTGGGTCTTGTTCTGCCCCAGCCGCCAGCACCCGCCCTGCCTGGGGGGCTACCGGAGCAGACTTGGGGCTGGAGGCTTTCGGGAGGCGATAATGTGCCACTGACGTGGGTGTCTGATCCCGATTGCATCAAGCAGGTTCCCTGGGCCGGGGCGAGGAGCGGGATCGGGTGACAGCGAGAGGCTGTATCGGTAACAGCCTGGCCGGGAGTGTGCGCACCGCCGGATGCGAGTCGCTCCCTCGTGTTCCAGCCAAGGAAGGCAGCATTCCTGGCAGGAGCCCACCCAGCTCCTGTTTGGGGGGGGGGGGAGGGCTCTGGCAGCTGCCCCCAGCCCCTGGGCATCGCTTGGCTCTGCTTTCCCAACCGGAACGCTGGCAGCGTGAGTAGCGCAGCACTGCCCCTCTCCAGGCTGGAGCCGGGGTTGCGTTTGTGGCGCGCCGGAGCCTCCTGCCGTAGGCCCGGAGAGGAGCCTTCACAGATTGAAAACAGAACCGGCTCTCTCACGCAGCCGCCTCCCTCTCCCTCGGCAGGCAAGGACTCTGCTCCAGGGAGACCTGGCGTCTCTCGCACAGGCACACCCCGGCTGCTGAAGCTTTTACAGAACTAATCCCCCACCCTTCGTTTCGCATGGTGGAGGGAATCATAGACTCCCCGGGCTGGCGGAGACCTCAGGGGTCGAGTCCAGCCCCCTGCCCAAAGCAGGACCAGCCCCAACTCAATCAGCCCAGCCAGGGCTTGGTCAAGCTGGGACTTAAACACCTCTAGGGATGGAGATTCCACCCCCTCCCTAGGGAACCCAGCCCAGCGCTTCCCCACCCGCCTAAGGAAATAGTTTGTCCTAATATCCAACCTAGACCTCCCCCAGTGCAACTTGAGACCATTGCTCCTTGTTCTGCCATCTGCCCCCACTGAGAACAGCCTCTCTCCATCCTCTTTGGAACCTCCCTTCAGGTAGCTGAAGGCTGCTCTCAAATCCCCCCTCACTCCTCTCTTCTAGAGACTCAACCAGGCCAAATCCCTCAGCCTCTCCTCGTAGGTCATGCGCTCCAGCCCCTGAATCAGAATCCGGAGGCGAAGCCAACAGACGAGAAGCTGCTGTCACTGGCGGTGTCAGTTTGAGACCCAGCTTCGGGCGCAGTAAGACCGGAGAATTCCCCGGGGCTGGCTGGAGCAGGATGATGCTCTGGCGAACAAGGATGGACACCTCAAGGGGGACAGGAAGCGCGGCAGGCGTACATGAGTCCAGGATATACCGGCCTCCCATCCACACCCCCCTCAAATCCATTCCCTTTACGGAGGTGTCTCTCACACACCTCCCATCTCACTCCTGCCTCCCACCGACCTGCGCCATCCGCTCACTAGTTGTGCCGTCTGGCTCGCGGGTAAATTCCAGGTTCGCGCCATTGTTTCTGCTTGCTTATTACATGGCAGCTCCATGGGCCACTGGCAGCCCCTTTGCACTCAAGACGGACCAGCTCATTTTGGGGGTGCCCACCAGACCGCCCAGCCACAGAGTATATCACCCTCCGGAACCAAGGTTCCAGGTCCTGATGATCTGTGAGGCCGGCACTGTACTGACGGAGGGGTGGCAGGCTGCACGCCTTGCTTTGTTTTTGTAGGGTTATTGAGTAGGGCTACAGGTTTTCAAAGGAAAAATTCAGTCCTTAGTATTCATCCTACAAACAGCTGCATCCCAGCTAGGGGAGAGAAGTTTGTTCTCAGCCGCCCCCGCGAGCTTCTCCCCGTATGAGTAGAGCTGGGGATCTTGGCACCCACATTTTATTCCAGCCGGCACTAGTGCCCTGGCCGAATGCACAACGCCAGGGTTGAAAGTCGGCGGTGCTGATGCAGCCGGGGACGGACAGACGGAGACTAGAGAAGCAGCAGCGGTTGGTGGGAGAAGTAATGGGAACTGCGGCGCTCACGCCTGTTACAATGGAGAAGGGGGGTTCTCCCTTCCTCGGTAGTGTCGGCGCGTGGCCACGGCCATGGTAGGGGGCTGCACCGAATGGATTTGGTGTGGTACCGCCTTGCTTCTTACGTCCCAGGCTGAGGTTCTGTGGGCCTGGTCCAACCCCGAATGCAGCCAGCGGGGTGGCTAGAGTTGAAGACGGGAGCGGGATGCTGTGGCACACGCTGCTTTTCAACCGGGCTTTTCAGCTGGCCTGCTCCAGGCTCCTCTTCCTGTGGAAGGGACGACGCTCGTGCCTGCCCAGGGTACAGGTCCGGTGAATGCGCCCATCTCGCTGAGTGGGGGAATGAGAAGAGTGCAGTGTGCAACTGCCCCCTTCCCTGTTGGAAACCCAGCCCCCCCAGCCCCGGGCGCGGGTCCGCTGGCCTGTCGCTGACACGGACAAGGCGCAGCCCGCGCAGCCAACCTGCGCCCGCCTCCCAGCCGGTTCCTTCTTCCCGGCCTGCCCTTTTCGTGTTGCATTCCGTGGGTCCCTGCCCCGCCTTGGGTGGGCCTGCTCCAGCAACCAACGAAAGCCCTGTGAGCGCGCCGAGAAGCCAAGCTGCCAGGGAGCGAGGCTGGCTCAGGGGCTAGGTTGCAAATCTGGGATTTGGAAGACTTGGCTTCCCTGTCCTGCCAGAGGCTTCTTGTGGGCGAAGGAGGCCTGGACTGACCCTCGGATGCCGCTCTCCATTACACCCATCCTGAGTCCCTCCCGGCTTTCGGGGCCCTGGTGTCAGTATGAACTAAAGGCACATGCTGCCACCTGCCGATCGGCAGGCGAATTGCTTCCTTTCTGGACCTGCAAGTACCTAGCTCCGTGATCACTGGGCTCTTATTTATTGCTGTCTGCCTGACAGCCTCCCGAGCACCTGTGAATAACACTGAGAGATTCTATCGGTCCCATTGTCTCCGCCTCTTGAAAACATCCCCTGGGGTTCAACGGGGCATGGTCTTCGTCTCCTCGTGATGGCGCCGCGTTGCCGTGTGCTGTTGAGCACAGCGTTCCGCCCCAGAGGTGGCTGCAGTAGGGGGGCCTGGGGAAGAGCCCTGTTTGCCGTTTCGTGGCATGCCCCTGGGCTGTGTCAGCAAATCATTCCCTGTATGTTGGTGGCTGTCTCTGCACGGCACCCAGTTGCCTTCTGTAGGGCTGGCGTTCCGTCTGCCCCAGCAGCCGCTGCCGGCCTGTGTTCTGGGAGGCTCCGCCTTTGCGCCAGTGGGGTTCGTTGTGGCCAAATTCAAGTCAGATTCTCTACCATGAGAAAGTGTGGGGGGATGTAAATAGGTTGTTGTATTTGTATTCCTGGCGGTGTGCGGCTCAGGGATTCTGTTCCACTCACCCCCCGCCCCCGGGTGGTACGTTTCCCATCCTCTTTCCATTTTCTCTGCCGGAGGGGCCCCTTCAACCGAACAGGCCTGGTGGGAACAGGGCCCTTGGTTCCCTGCCCCTGGAGGGGAGAGCTATATTCACATCTCGAACCCAAAATAGCTCTCTGCCCGCTGGGGGCTGTATTAAAGGTCACAAGTCAGCTAAGTATAGGCTGTCACCGACTCGCCCCTATATATAAGCACTCGGGGCACTGGTGATATCCCAGCTGTTAAAATCATATTGGCTGGGATCAAAGTGTTCCCAAGGTCTCCCAGTGTGTGTACACACACTCACACTCACTCTCCCTCCCCCAGTGTGTCCTCACACTCACACTCTCTCTCCCTCCCCCAGTGTGTGTGTACACACTCACACTCACTCTCCCTCCCCCAGTGTGTCCTCACACTCACACTCTCTCTCCCTCCCCCAGTGTGTGTACACACACTCACACTCACTCTCTCTCCCTCCCCCAGTGTGTGTTTACACACACACACTCACTCACTCCCCCCAGCAGGAGTGTATCAGTACATGCACAAGGTTTTAGGAAAGGACCTCTTCCGCAGGGATGGCCCCCCTGCATTCAGCTACCTAAAAGCTCCACCAAAGCCCCCACCCCCTCCAGGCCTGCTGCAAACGTCTCCTCCTCTTCCCCACACACCCCTTGCAGCTGCCCCCAGGCCTGACCTGCTGCCACATGGACTCTCCGCACTGGGCCTGCCAAACATCGTGATGCTTTTACCCTGAGGGCCAATGAAGACCAGCCGGAGAGAAGCAGTCGGCTCCTCCCACCCTCTCTCCTGCAGTGGGATGGGCCCACGCCCCCAGAAAAGCAGGGCGCTTCCCCCCCCCCCCCAGCAAATCCGAGCCCCGTCAGGCCCTGGGTGGAAACCAGGCCAGGCCCTCCAGGTGCCCTGGCTCCTGTGCGGCTCAGCGTCCCTCTGTGCACGTTCTGCGAATCCTGTTATTTCCAGCTAACTTTCCAAGGTCTCTCTCCATACTCCTTCCTTCAGTGGGAAAAAAACCCAGTTGTATAGCTGAGTGAAGTTCAGTAGACCCCCGCATTGCTTTGCCGGGTACTTAAATGTAGCTACCTCTGGGGTGGAACTGCTCAGTTCCCTCCCTCCTGAGTAGAGGCTGGAAGGTCGTCGTCTTACATGCACAAGGCTCCATATTGGTTCAGTAAGGCCATAAACATACATCACGAAGCATCCGGGCCTCTCTTGGCTGGAGGTAGCGGTACACAGCGGCACGGCGGGTCTGTGTTCATAGCCCCCCCCCTTCTTCCCCCAGACAATGCGACTTAGTTTTGGGAGAGTTCCCAGGGAATGGCCCTGGGAGGAAGGGCCTCTCTGAGGAGATGGCACCCATGGTGCTGCTGTACTTGGCATGGCTCTCGTTAGGTTAGTCAGCCCTCCTGTCCCACCACCCACCACCCTCCCCCCCCCCCCCGAGGGCCTGCCGGGGAGGGGCCAGGCACTCGGGGAGACGCTGGGCAGCTCCAGGAGAAGTCACTCCTCTTTGTCCCTCCCCCCTGCAGAGCGGGAGTCCCGCGAACACGAAGAGCCGACCACCTCGGAGATGGCGGAGGAGACCTTCTCGCCCAAGGTGTACCGGCCCAAGCACGGCCGCCTCTCCGAGCTCAAGGCTGAGGCCCTGAAGAAGGACCGCAGGAAGAAGCTGACCTTGTCCAAGTTCGTCGGCGGGGCGGAGAACACAGCGCATCCCCGGGTCGCCGTCCCCGAGCTCAGGCAAGAGTTCGAGCTGGTGAGTGCTGGGTTCCGCCCCCTCGCCCCTGCCCCTGCTGCCCAGCGGCCGGTGCCGAGAGACGAGGACACGGTTGCCCAGTCAGGGCCGTAGGGCTAGGCAGGAGAAGAGGTTTTGCTCTGCTCTCTCCTTCCCCGTGCTGCGGAAATCCAGCCCTTCATTGGCTCTTAGGGCGTGCGGGGTTCCCAGCCCTTGGCTGGGCCAGGGCAGTGGCCCTCCACGGGTGGACCACCAGTGGTCCGTGGCCCTCCCCACCCCCGTGCAGTGGGGAGCCTGATGCTCCAGCCCTGTCCCCCCCCCCCCCGATGTTGGGGCACCAGTGCCAGCTTCCCAGTGTGGAAGGGCTCTGGCTGGAGGAACAGCAGCACAAGAAACTGCTCATTGGGGGGGAGGCTTTTCCCATTGATTGGAATCATGGCAATGGGAGCAGTGGGGGGCGGTGCCTGGGAGTAGCAGGGGGCATGAAGCCAGGTAAGCGCCCCCCATCCCCGTCATGCCCAGACCCCACACCCCCATCACCCTCACACACACCAACTCCCACCGAGACCCTGCACCTCCACCTGCTCCTGCACCCTCCCTCCTGCCCAGCCCACACACCCCCAGCCCACTCCTGCACCCAACTCTGCCCAGACACCTTACTCTCAGCCTGCTCCTGCACCCCACCCAGAACCCCCCAGCCCCAGTCTGCTCCTGCACCCTACCTCCCACGCAGACCCTGCGCCCCCACGCCCTCCTGCACCTGTTTTGACATGGTGGCTGGCTGGCTGGTGGTCCACAAAAAGGGGTGCTTGAGTCGGGTGAGCCGTGGGCCCAAAAACTTGCGAACCCCTGAGCTAGGGTTTGCTGGGCCCGGCCTCCTCGTGGCGCCTCTGACTGACCCTCTCACTCTGCCGGCAGGGCCCTTGCCGCAGGCAGATGGAGGCCTCGCTGCAGGAGATCAAGACCAGCGAGCGGATGATCCCACGAGCTGTTCACCTTCCCAACTGCGACCGGAAGGGATTCTACAAGAGGAAACAGGTACCCGGGAGATGGACGTGGCCGGTCCCAGGGCAAGGGGGTGATTGTGTCGGAGCCGCCCTCCCCTGTGGGGTCGCGTGGAGCTGGTCTGGTGCTCAGGGACGATGTCCCCTGGGTCCTACAGAGCACTTCCCGTCCTTAGCTCCCAAAGCGCTTGACCGAGCAGAGCGCTAGCGTCCTGCCTCAGTTTCCCCATCTGTAAAAGGAGGATGGAGCAGTGACGTGACCTGTCCGAGGTCACTCACAGAGCCAGGACCAGAACCTGACGCAGAGCCCCAGCCTGGCACGCTAGCCGCTAGGCAACACTGCCGTCAGGCTCGGGGGACTGTCCTCTTTCAGCTAAGATGCAACACTGCTACCGTGAGTGCCACAAGTCAGGGTGTGGGTTCCAGGGTTCACCAGCCAGGTGCACGAGCCAGGCCCCGGCAGGGATCCTCTGTCCGGGTTAGGGGAGGGCTGTCTTATCACCCAGCCTCCTCGGAGGTCAGCCAGGTCACGCGGCATGAGGCCCCCGTGCAGCAGCTAAAAGGAAGCTGCATCTGCCCAGAATCGTGGGTTGGCATCAGCACCCGGAGGGCCTGGGGTGCATTGTGGAGGGCCTGCAGCACACTGGGAGCAAGAGACAGCACTCACAGCCCACCTAGAGAAGCCTGGCAAAGGGGGCCGGGGGAGGAAGGATTACTGCTCCCATTTCACAGATGGAAACTGAGGCCCAGGCAATGGGAGTCACACAGAGCCAGGAACCAACCCCTGTGTCCTGTGCAGCCCTGGTGCCAGCAGTCTGGCTGCTGCCAGGATTACCCTGTGAGACGTGGCGGCTGCGTCTGCTTCGTGGCTTAGAGCCGCGTGGCCCCGAGAGCTGGGCCCGTCTCCGCGACGTGCCCGCCACTGACGGCCCTTTTTGTCTCTCCTCGCCTCCCCAGTGCAAGCCATCCCGGGGGCGGAAGCGTGGGCTGTGCTGGTGCGTGGACAAGTACGGACTGAAGCTGCCGGGGACCAGTTACGTGGCTGGCGACCTGCAGTGCCACACCTTCGACAGCAGCATCGCGGAGTGAAGGGCCCGCGCCGTCCCCTGCCCCCGCCCCCACGCCGCCCCACGCCCCGGGACTCCGAACCCTTTCATCTCATTTAGAAACACGGACGAAACCGAGGCCCTCGGAATCTGCGGCCCGTCCTCGCCCGCTCGTCGCCCCTGCCGGCCACGAAAGGAGAAGAGGGACGCGGACGCCCCTCCGGCACCACCTCCCCAGGACGGACTCCCCCCGCAATGCCCCCAAACTGCTCTTGACTGCCCGTGCCGGGACGCAGCTAGCGCCGCCGTAGGAACCGACGGGGGGCCGCCTGATGGTGGGCTTGGCTTGGTTGAGTAAGATCTTTTTCTTTGTGTGTTTGGGTTTTTAGACTAGCCCGCAGTTTTCCAACCAGTCGCCAGCGAAACCGGACGCAGCCCTGGCCTCTGAGTGGCGCTTTTGGCACGAGTCACCCTTTGATTTGTAACTCCAGAGGTGGAGCCAGTGGATGGATGCAGATTTCTGGGTGCGCGCTGGCTAGAATGTGGGTGTCAATGCTTTGCAGTTCGTCAGGAAACCAGTTGGGGAATAGCAGCGCCTGCCGGCAAAAAACAGTTGTGGCTCCTTCAAAAAACAGCAAAAAGGAGGAAAAAAACAAACCCTCCTTTCCGTTTCATTGGGGAATCTCGGTCCCGGAGCGGAGTCAAGCGGCTTCCTTCCCTGCAAGTGTGATTATTTTGTAACCGTTACACACACACACAAAACCACACACTGGTGGCTATTTCCCCAATGCAAAGCCGGCCCCCCTCTCACCGTGGCATGTGTTGAACTTTACTCGCAGGAGCAGTTCTGTAGACACGGATGGGTGTTTTCCCCGGGCTTTAAAATCCCCCCCAGGGTTTGGAAAATCAGCCATCAGCCTGGGCACGCAGGCAGAAGGACGGCCACAAGCCCCCAGTCCTGCCGGCAATGTCGCACATGCATAACTTTTCTCCCGGGTGCGGTTTCACTGACAGGTGTGCTGACGTGGCGGTGGGATTGGACTTCAGCAACATCTGTGCCAGCCTGCGCCCCTCTGCCCCCCTGGGAAAAGGAGAGCTTTTGTCCAGGCCCATCTAAGGAATCGCTTGCGCGGGGTGTGAGACACACGCACACACATGCAAACCGGTCTCTGCATGGCCGCACACAGGCGATGGTTAAGTCCCCGACAACCGGTCTCGTGCCCTGTAACCATGCCAACCAGGCCCATTTGGCCAACGCGTCTGCTGTTGTGACTGACACCCGCACGGCTGAGTCAAGTGACTGCCTCTGGCGTGGCCAGACCTCTGGGCTTCTGCATTTTTAGCTCCTCGGACCGGTCCCTCCCCCTCATTTTCCCCACAACTGGGGTCTCGGTGGCGGGGTCTCACTGGCAGCCCCCTTAACAAAGAGGACGGGGCGTGGGGCGACCCCCCAGCGTGGACGATCTCATGCTGGCCTGGCCGTTGCTGTCACTGAGCGTGCAGGCACCCGCCACAGGAACTCGCGGCTGCGGCTGTCTCAGGCAGCGCGGTGTAGCTGGGGGACTCCGAGAGCGCCCCGGTTCCTTCCCTGTGCCCACCAGGACGGGCCCTGCTGCAGGCTGATCCGCAGGGACATCAGACAGCCGATCCAAGGGAACCAAGCGATCGCCCCCAGCTAGAATGGCTGCTGCACGACCGGGACTGGCGGGGTTTCTTCTCTGCCCTCCCCAAGGTGCTGGCATTGTGGGGGCCGGGAAATGCTGCCCCCTCCCGGGTGTGGGGCAGTGCTGGGGAGGTGGATGCCCTACTGGTTTTCCTGACCGGGGCAGAGGGTTTTGCCCGGTGGGAGGTCTGCAGCGATTTTGTAGGGGCCAGCACTCCCCCCGTCTGTGCTACGATGCCATGCTCCCCACACCCGAGCATGCCTGGATTCTCAGGGCTCCAGGCCCATGCGAGGGGCAGAGGTGCCTTCTGGGGTGGGGCAGCCCCCAGGGTCAGGCGGAGCAGCCTCTGGGCTGCTCTGGTTTACACTCGGACTCCAGCTCCGCGGGCAGTGACCAGGAGACACTGCACCCGGCTTTGGGCAGAGGGGCCGCAGTGAAACCGGGCCGCAGGGCCACGCCGCGGGCCCTGGCAAGGGAAGTGGAGGCTGAGGCAGAGAAACTGGCAGTGATTTCAGAGAGGAAACGGCCCCACGTTTCCAAGCCGGGGGGGCCCATTTCCCAGGGCAAGGCTATGTCCAAGGGCCTCCATCCTGTGGGCCTCACCAGATGCGATGGGTCCCCCTCTCTGCCCACCCGCAGCCTGCTTCTCAGGGCAGCCCATGGACCTCCCCTCCCTCCTACAGCCCCACCGCCTTCCCCAGGCTGCCGCAGGGGAGGCTGGGCCCAGCCCTAGCTGAGGTGCGGAAAGCAGCCCCATTCCCTTGCCCTGTGCGGGTCTGTAGGCAGCCGAACGTGGGCCGGGGAGGCAGGACCACCCCTGCGGGACTCCGTAGGTCACACAAGGCTTGGCTTTAGTCCCGCTGTGGAGCCAGAACAGGCGCAGCGGGGCTGTGTCAGTCCATCGGCCGGGGACAGAAGAGGGGCTGTATGATGGAGTCAGCTGTTTCCTGCCCCGGCCCCAGGGACGGACCCAGGTGGACCTCCCTTTCTGCAGCGGTCACTGGGTCCACCGTGGCCTCGAAAGGGCTAATAGAGCAGGGCTAACTGGGGGACGCATAGGCCTTGCGACCCTGGTCTCTATCCCACCTTTACCGAACTGCTCAATGCCCCCAAAGGGAAAGCGCCGTCATGGGGGGGGGCAGTACCCGGCTTGGCCAGCCCCGGCCCTCCCCGAGACGCCCCTCCTGACTCTTTAGGCCGTTGCCCACCCACTCGCGCGTCGGTTTGTGGGTCTTTGTCTCCAAACCGTGAAAGCTGCGCAGAGGAGGCCTGGGGGTGGGCCATGGGGCCGGGGTCTCACCGGGTCTGCAGCCAGCTAGGAATGGCAACTACTGGCAGGGGGGACAGGCCCCGGGGCGGGGGCACATTTAGTGAAATGTTTATGGGGCAGCAGAGAGTCTCGGCTTGGCTCTCAGCTACCCAGGGTCCAGCCCAGAGGCAGTAGCGCGGGACCCACTGCTTTTACCGGGCGCTACACGGGGACGGGGGCTAGAGAACAGGCCTGGCCCTGGGCCTCACTCAGCAGCCTGGGAACATCCTGGGCGCCTCAGGTTGAAGACTCTCGGCTGAGCATCATCTGTGGCCCCCATCGGCTGCTGCCCCAACCACGACTGGCAGCCCCCCCCTCCCCCTCCCGGCCACCTTTGTGCTGGGTGGATGCTGCAGATCCGCTGGGAGGAGCCGTCCCGTGCCACTGTGTGCATGTTCCCCCAGCCTGCGTGGCGCCGGGGGTTGGCGTGAGCCGGGAGCGCGACAGCCAGCCCACAGCTGCCTCAGTTTCCCCACTTCACAGGCATGATCCCTTCTGAGTGCCGCCCCCGGTGGGAGGTACAACCAGGCACGCCCCGTGTTACGGCTGCTCCTGGGACCTCAGCTCCCCACTGGCCTGTGTTCTGCGGCCTGCCGACTCTCGAGGAAGGCCCGGAAAGGGGATAGGTTCAGGCTGCCCCCAGGCCTTTTGCTCCCTGGGGCCCTGTCCCACACACTCGGGATCGGCTCTCCCTGCCGCAGGAGGCCAGCCCAGGGAGGGTGCAGCTCCGTCCAAGCAGCTGTTTGCACTTCAGGCTGGCCCTAAATGCAAGCAAGAGCCCGGTGGAGGCCCAGCCCCTGAAATGCTCGGGCGCTGTGGGGCTCCACCATGATATTCGCTCTGCTCAGGGCTGCTCCCAAGGGAGCCGGAGCCCTGAGCAAAAGCGTTTTGCTCTCCAGCCGTAGCGGAGAGGCAGCTGGCTTTTAGCGCCCGTGGCAGCGGCTCATGCACTAAGCTCCAGAGGTCCCGGGGCGGCTCCGACCGGGGCCGGGCCGCGTTCCGTTTCGATCGTGGAGCAAGCAGATTTAAAAAGACGACACCCTGCCGTAACGGCTTCCTCCCCTGGGAGGCACCGGTGAGTGCCGAGGCAGGTGGCCCTTTCTGAGTGCCAGCCCGAGTCTGTGCCAATGAAAGAGAAGGGGGGGGAGGCGCTAGCAGGGTTCAGATTGAAAGGGGGCATTTGTCCCCGGCCTCGCCAGGGCATTGTGGCGAGCAAACCAAACCTCTCCGGCGGGGTTATTCCTTGTCTGTACTGCAGTGGGCAGTCTGATTTGAAAACCACTAGTACAAGAGCATTTTGCACTATTTCTCCACTCTCGCCTCTCTCTCTCTCTCGCTCTCGTTTCCCCCCCTCCCCAATGGAGAGTGTCTGTTTAAACAAGCAACAATTCACCTTGATTCCAGCCTCCCCATCGCCGCACCTTCACTACGACTCCGCGCTGGCATGGGTACCGCCTGTCCGCCATGCATTCTCGGCCATTACAACACGGCTGTTCACGCACCAGATTCCGAGATTCCTGCCTGGGTTGTTTTGTTTTTAATCTTTAAGCAATACTCACTACACATTTTGCGGTTGCTTTTTATAGCGCGACATACATACAGTAGCTCTGTTGTTGGATTTGTTTTGTTTTGTTATTGTTGTTTTTCCAGTAAACAAGACATATACATAATCGTACTGGTGGGGGAAAAAAAAAGCAGTTTGTGAAAAACTGACACCGGATGAAGAGCGGAAATGCTCTGTTTTGTACTTAAAAAAACGAATCTCACATTTTATTAAAAAGTGAAGATTGCTGTATACTATTTATTCAACCTATAATTTATGTTACTCTTCGATCTTTGTCTTTTCTCATGGCAAAGCATTTATTTAATAAAGTTATGCATTCAGTTAGCGTGGGGCTGCGCCCTTCAGGAGTGGGCTGTTACTAGCGCACACCAGGATGGTTGGGGAGAAGCGTCACGCTGGGCAAGAATGAGAGGCGCTGAGAATGGCTAAACACTGAAGCATGAACCTTTCTCATTATTGGGGGGGGGGGCAGTCCAGCCAGGCAGGTCCCCCCATATGTCCTGTGTCTTTCCCTGAAACATGGGTTAGCAACCACTGTCGGAGGCAGGCTGCTGACCACCTCGGGTCTGCACCACACTGGTGGGGGCAGCACCGGATGCTGTGAAAAGCCCTCATACTGCAGCCTCCTGGCTGGTTTGGAAGCCAGTCCGTTGCCCCATCAGTTGAAGGCCGGCCTGCTGTGGTGACGAGGCTGGCTGCTTACTAGAGCAAGCGCGCACATCCAAAAACCACAGGCCTCGCTGCCTGGCAGCAAGCCCTGGCAGTCCACAGCAGGGCGGTAGCAGGTGCAATAGCCTTTCGCTAGACGGCAGCCCTGCTTCATGCCAGGGCAGGGGTCCTGACTCTCCTGCTGCCTTGCCGGGCATCTCCCACAAGCCAAAATGACACCTAAGTTGGAACAAAGTCCATCTTTAAGCACCTCAGTAAGTGGCCACCGCATTAGGCGTCTACCTTCACACAGCCACAATTGACCTTTGATGGCTCTGTGCCCTGCCTGCCCCATCTATAAAGCAGGCTGGCACTCCTGACCTCCCGCCTTGGGGGCTGGATGTCTGTGTGTGCCCGCTTAATAATGGCCCCTGGGCTTTGAAATCTCCACAGCCCTTCACAAACTGCAATGGAGGCTGGGCAGAAAGCCACACCCTCCCTCCCACAAAGGAGAACTGGCTAGCTCCTCTTTCTGGGCCTGTGTCTGTGTCAGGGCCTAGCCCAGGGCTCAGGGCCTGTGGCTGATGCTAGTCCCTCACGAGAGTGCTTGAAAACTAGCCGGGCCCACGCACCGACAAACAAGCCCGTGCGGAGGGATGGCGCCGTATCCAAAGGGGATGAAAGACATGGGCTCGTGGCGCCAAAGGCGCAGGCGTCTGGCCACATATGGAAGGGAGTACACGGCCCTGTGGTTTTCCCACACGGGACGCCCTGCCCGGCACAAACAAGCAGCCCCACGCCGGCCACACAGGGGCGCTGGCTGCCCAGTTAGCCCCACGTGTGCAGCAGAGGGACTAGCGCGTACGGCCGCGTGCACCAAAAGCCCTGTCAGGTCACGCATGCTAAAGGCAGCGGCATGGCGGGGGTGTGTGTGTGTGTGTGTGTGTGTGTGTGTGTGTGTGTGTGTGTGTCCCCCCCGCATGCACACGCCTTAGGGAAGGCAGCAGCATGGTGCACACGAGCGTGTATGTGTGTATGTGTGTGCACGCCCCCCCCCGCATGCACACGCCTTAGGGAAGGCAGCAGCATGGTGCACACGAGCGTGTGTGTGTGTGTGTGTGTGTGTGTGTTGCCTCACACTACACAACCCCAGGTAGTAACCCTCCCTTTCCCAGCTGCTACAGCAGTGGTCACCAAGTAGTTGCTGACAGGGGACCCTGACTGGCCAAGAGGCTATCAAGTGCCAGCGTGTCAGCTGCGCCCCCCCCCCCCCCCATTGCTGCGCATCTCCTGCCCTTTGCCTTGGAGGTGTCCCCCCACCCCCACTTGCTGGGCAGGGCAGGAAGGGGGGGGGCACTTTTGTCTGGGTGCCCCCCCCCCCGGTAGTCTAGCTCCACAGAACAGGGGGAGTTCGTCAGCAGGCCGTGGCCGTTTGCTGGTTGCTTTGGAGAGTGGGGCAGGGCCCGTGCAGGGGGGTGAGCCTGCCTTAGCCCCCCCCCCCCCACTGCCCCCCCCCCCCCAGGAGCCACCTGAGGTAAGCAGTGTCCAGCTGGCGCCAGCTCCGAACCCCTGCCTCAGTCATGAGCCCGCCTGCACCCCAAGGCCCTGCCCTAGCCTTGCGCCCCCCCCCCCCCCCAATCCCCTGCCCCAGGCTCGGCTCAGCACCTCTGCGCACACCAAATCCTTTAGCGCAGGACCACAGCCTGTGTCCCGCCCTCCTGCCCCCGCCTAGTGAACGGGAGGAAGGGCGGCGGGAGTGTGCCGGGGGCGGGGCCTCAGAGAAGGGGGCGGGGCCAGGGTAGGTGGGTTTGAGGTAGAGCTTGGATTGCACTGAAATTCCAAAAGTGATTTTTTTTTTTGGTGCTTAGAAAGGCTGGAGGCCCCGGTCTATGGGCGCCCTCTGCCGGGTGCCTGCCTGCCAGCAGCCGGGCCTGACCAGCCGGGCCCAGAGGACGCGGGCCACAAAGGGCCGGCAGCGGCGAGCCTTTTCCCTTGCCCCACCCTGAGATGGGAGGCTGCAGTGCTCAATCAGCGCCACCAGGTGGTGGTGTGGCCCTGTGAGTCAGCCACATGCCCAGGGCCAGGGTGCCCACCAGCGCCCCCCACCCCCCCCCGACAGTCAGGCCCCCCTTGGGTATGGGGGGGGCAGTAGGACGGAGGGGAGCAGGATGCAGGGGGAGATAAACCCACGTGCACAAACCACCGGTGGGATGGGGCCGGCTTAGAGGTGCTGACGGCGACAGTGCCCCTCACAGCCACCTTTCATATGGCCCTGACTAGCTGGCCCCAGAGTTTCGGGTCCTCAGAGGCCGTGAGGCTTCCACATCCGCCCCCTCCCCCTTTGGCTTTCTAATAGCCTGGGACCCATGTGGCTACCACAACCCACCCGACACAGTTCCAGCAGCTTGCTACTTGGGGCGCTGCCTGCCCTATAATCTCCGGTCCAATGTGGGCGGCTACCCCCCCCCCCCGACTCCCATCCACCTGCAGGCTGGCTGGCATTTGACCAGCAAGCAACTTCAGTAGCGCTGAGGCGCTGCCGTTCCCCCCCCCCCCCCCCCAGTCGCTCCAGCAAGCTGCTTTAGTATCGTAAGCTACGCTCAGGCGTGGCATCAGCCTCCAGCCTACTAAGGGGGTCATAGTGATGGTTTGTGGGGGGGGGGGCGCGCGCGCGCGCGTTGGCTAGTGACCCCATTTTACAGATGGGCAAACAGGCACAGCGCGACAGTGACTCGACAGCGTGTGGCCGAGCAGAGATTAGGCCCTTCACCAGTGGCCTAATCCCTGACCCTCTCTGCTGAAAGCCAGAGCACAGGCAGGTGCAAAACACCAGGTGACGCCTCGTTTAGGTAGCATGTCAGCCCACCCCCAGGAACTGACCTGGGGCTGGCAGCACAACGAAGGCCCCAGCCGCGCCCTGGCAGGCCTGGGGTTGATCTGGGAAAAAATCTGTAGTCAGGCCTCAGTGAATAAATGGGCGTAGGCCACCCACTGCCTTGTGGCCTCTCTCGGCCAGGCTTCAGTGTTGCCTGGCACAAGAAAAAAGCCAGGGCATGTGGCCGGGCCCCAGCCTGTCCCTGCTCAAGTCAATAGGAGAGGGGGCAGCATCAGGGCCTTTAAGAGTGACATGTTCTGGCCTAAATGCTGCCTTCCCCATATTGCAGCACTCTGCCAGAAACCAGCCCCTCACCTGCTTTGCCAGCTAGGGCAGATTTACAAGTGAGGATCAACACTCCCTGATCCTCTTCTAGCTCACGGCCCTGCCACACACAGTGAAAACTCAGTTATAACCCTGGAAGGGTCCCCCTGTCATCTTGTCCAGTCAAGGTGTAACCACCAGCAGGCAGAATTGAACCTGGGACCTCTAGAGCTTAGTGTAGGCATTGCTACAGCTTGAGCAATAATGCCAGCTGGCTCCCTGCTTGGGCTGTAGAGCTCCCTTGTGCCATACATGGTCTACTCACCACCATGCTGGGACAGTGACCAGCACCTGCAAGGTGTGGGGGTTACACCGGCAGGACTAAATACAGTAGTAACTGGCCCTTCCTGACGGGCATGGCACGATCGGGTGAAACCCTGCTGAACTGGGACTGTTTCAGCCTGTCAGTGTCGGCTTTGCTCTGGAAACTCTCCAGCACGATGCACGGGACTAGCGTGAGCAGCACAGGCCAGCCACAGCGAGGTTACCCACCTGCTCCTTCCTTAGCTGCAAAGGCGCTACCGCAGGACTGCGCTACCCTACGAGATGGATGCTTGTTCTAAAGGTTTGACACACACACACACACCCCTGTCGCAGATGACTCTGGAGTGCGGCTACAGCACCTCATATAAGCAGAACTGGGGCGCTCGGCAAAGACTATCTCATGTCCCGGTCCTTCGGTGCTGAACACCCCGTTGAAGACAACCAGCAAAGACCCAGTTCCAGGGGCAACGCTCTTTTAAGCAGGGTCTCGCCTTGAAAGCAGCAGGAGACAACACGGCTTCCATTCCTAATGACGGGGGATGGGGTTAGGCCTCCGTGAAGGGCAACACAGAGCTCACAGAGGTTCAATGGGAGTGTGATGACGTCGGGGTTCCCCCGACACTGCACCCCCCGTAGCAGCAAGAACAGACTGCGCCAGCCAGTTGAATAGAGGGGGTTTATTGCTTCTCCAGGATACAGCACAGCACAGATGCGATGTGTCTACAGGAGTCTGGGCCAGGATGCCTCAGATCCCTTGAGATCGGGTCCCGGGGCCCCTAGATTCCAGCCCCCTCCTTAGACTGGTTCCTTCATGATTCCAGCCCAAGACTGACCCATCCCCAGGAATCACACCTCAGAGTGCAGGGGGATCCCGGGGTACAGAGCAGACAGCACCCCCACTACGCCACAGGGAGGCCGGCACATAGCAACCCAGGGGCGCGTGAGGGCTTCAAACGAACTTCCCTGTGTTATCACAGGGATTGGTTCTGCAGCATGTGGCTTGCCACACCCTTCACTGGCAAGCATGGCCCTGGCCAGCACTGGGGGGGGCAGACAACACCCTGCCCTATACAGCGTGTGCCAGCGGTGTTGGTCCCAGGACATTGGAGAGACGAGCCGGGGGGAGGTAATATCCTTTCTTGCCCCAATTATGGCTGGTGAGAGAGAGACAGGAGCTTCCCTGCTCAGAGTCCCTCCCCAGGTCGGTAACGTGCTGATCACACCTTGGGGAATGAAGGGCCACGTGGCGGAACCACCATCAATCCCTCTGGGGGAGCGTTGCCTTAAAAATGCAATTGGGTGCATGATTGTGGCCTGGCACGTGTAGTTCTTCCAGTTCCAGCCCTTTCAACCCAACCCCCTGGAGAGAGGCGGAGGCTAGTCTGAACTGGAGTTCCCAGGGACCAGCAGCCACAGATTTTGGACAAATAGCCTGGCTCGGAGCTTCCCTCCTGATCCAGCTATTGGACAAGACGAGCCCCCCATCCCATGGTGGTAGGGTTGCCAGATGGTCTCCCAAAAAATACCGAACACACGAGCTAAAAATGTGTTGAGCAAAACAAAAAAAACCACCCGCACCGCACACACACCCTGTGTGGCTACTACCAAGAGCCACTCCCCCCACCAGGCTTTTGCAGGCTACCACAGGGCTCCCAGTGCCAATCGCGGCCCCACCTCCCAGCCACTCCCCCTGCCCCCACCAGGCATCCGTCCAGCGCCCAGCCGGAAAACCAGAAAATAGGGAACATTGCACGTGTCTGGTATTTTCTGAATTTTTTTACCGGACAGAGGGTTCAAAAACTGGACACCTGGCAACCCTACATGGAGGGCTCCAGCCATTCGGGCAGGGTAGAAAGGCCCGGCACTATGAAGCCCCCGTAAGACTGGGGCTGAAGCTGTGGTAGAAGTATCCGAGACATGTAGGACCTCGAGACTTCTTCTAATCCAGCCCCTGCCGAGTGCATAATCACAAGTAATCCCACCCGAGGGCGAGGTTTGAAGGACTGTGCCAGCCAGGCACCATGCCGGGGTGGGGGTTCACTCTGCTAAGCTCATTCGCAGGTGTGCAGGCGCGTTTATTGGTTTACGGTGTTTCCTCTCAAATTCACTCACCCTAGGAAGAGAAGAGGCTTGCGCAGGGAGTGTGGGAAGGCAGAGCGGTTGCATCACTGGAGCTGTAGGAATAACACCAGGAAGGCAGGCAGGGAACGGTGCAGAAAGGCAGCATGAGGGTGGCTGTTTGGGTTACCAGATGGTTTAAAAAAAATACCAGACACACATTTGATCTCAGATCAGGGGCGGGGGGGGGGGACCAGCTGGCAGGGAGCAGGGCTGGCCGGGGGGGGGTGAAGTGGGGGGAGGAACTGGCTGGCAGCGAGCAGGGCTGGCTGGGGGTGGGGAGGGAGTGGGGGGAGGAACCAGCCGGCAGGGAGCGGGGATGGCCCAGGCACACACAGATCCCAGGGTGCTGCCCGTCCCGCGCACGGTCCCAGCAAGGTGCATGAGCGAGTTCGGCCCCAGAGATTCCATCCTGCCCCCCCCCCCACACTGCGTAGTTGCGAACCACCTGGCTGGTAGACACACTGACGCCGTGTGAGCGTGTCTACCAGCCAGGCAGTACGCAACTATGTACTGATACTCATGATAATAAAAGGTACTTCATTAGAAAATACCCGACATTTTTGTGTCCGGTATTTTCTCCATGTGTTTCCCGGACAGAAAGCTCAAATACCGGACTGTCCAGTTCAAAACCGGACTCCTGGCAACCCTAGTGGTTGTCCTAACCCATTTCTGCCCTCTCCTACTTTTCTTCCCTCTGTTTCTCTCCCCTCCTTTGAGTGTTTCCTTCCTCACTGCAGCAGTCAACCTTCCTTGGTGTTTCCTTCCTCACTGCAGCAGTCAACCATCACGCCTCGTCTTCACCCCTCCTTTTCCCCAGTCCACGGTCGCGTAGGGCGTGTCTGCACTAGGAAGTGATTTCAAAATGACTACATTGCACTTAAGAACTCCCCATTTAACAAATGCGAACTTGCGTGTCCTCACAATGGGGAAGCCTGGAAATCAGTCCGAGGCAGCTCCCTTAACGTGGACGTGCGACCTTAGAGCCGCAGGAAGCACTGGGGAGTCATTAGTTCGAATGACTCTGGGGAGTCATCCACACCGCCGCTATTTCGAAAGAATTACAGGTTGAACCTCTCTAGTCCAGCATCCTCGGGACCCAACTGGTCTGAACGAGAGAATTTTCCAGACCACAGGAGAGCAATGTTGTCTAGCAGCATTACTAACACTTCCACTGCTTGCCGGGCCATTAGAGGATATTTGGGGTAAGGTAGAGCTAAAAAACAGCACTGAACACTGACAGCCAGGAGTGGGGGCTGTAAACAAAGTGTTTGGGACCTCGGGAAACGGGACAAGTGGACATCTGTCTCTCTCCAATCATTCTGGACGATGGATGTTTCCGGACCAGAGAGTTCTGGACAAGCAGGGTTCAACCTGTATTTCGAAATGAGCATTATTCCCCGAGGAAAGCAGCAGCAGAGAGTTCGAATTAAGCGGCCCGGTATTTCGAAATAACGGGCTTGGTCGTGTGGACGTGCTGCTTATAGATACTACCTAAGAGGAGTTATTTTGAAATAAAATCCGAGTGTAGATCAGGGCTTATTAAATGCTGCCACTTAGCACGGCCCTTGTACACGGGGGAGTTACTGTTTCAATGAAAGGAAGGGGGTTCACACATCTCAGGGCTATTGGATCAGGCCGAGCACAGGCTCACTGGTTTGCGGGGGTTACTCTTGGTTTGTACCAGGAAGAGTTTCTTCAGACTAGGAGGGGCAAAGACTTCTCTTTGTGAGAAACAAAAGCAGAATGGGTATGAGCCATGTGCACTGAATAAATGCAGTGGGCAGGCTGGCTAACATATATCGCCGTTCTTGCCCCACACAACTGGGACCAATAATTAATGGCCATGGATTCCTTGCTGCCTATTGTGTTAATGTTTACAATACCCGTAGGACACAGAAGGGAACAGGCCAGTGTTTATGTGCGATGCACCAGGCAAAACCACATGTTCTATTAATGGCTGAGGGGCGGGAGACATGACATTTTTTTGGCATCCCGTTTAATTTATTCCAACTTTATGCAGTTCAGCTTTTCCAAAAGAGAAAAGAAAAAAAAAAGCATAATGATTTCGAAACAAAACAGAAGGTGCACACTGCAGCCCAGAGCAGATGCTTGCTAGCATTATGTGAAAAGCAGAACAAACCCCCTTGGATGTTAATAGAAAACAGGTAGCACCAATTTGTACGACGCTGAGGCTTTGCGCGCACACACGCACACAGACACACACATGCACAACCGAGATGACTCCTGCCCCTCCCTTTTTAATCTCCTTCGTACTTTGCCCCACAGATGGAGGAGCTGGGGGGCTACTGTCACAGGGGTTACTGCTGGAGGTTCTGTGCGTGTTAGTTGCCGTTTCCATGGGGCATTTGGATCCCTTCCTGATTATTTTTTTTTCTGGGTGTGACTGATAACCCTTGAGGCTTCCTTTGGCCGTGACTGCTCAACAGCTGCCTTTAAGAATTAGTCTGCAGCTGTTACTGGTAACTAAGATGCTGTGTGCGCGTGTGTGTTCAAGGGCAGGTGATATTTACCAATAGAAGGCACTGGTTCTATTCTTCTTCTCGTCAAGGGCCAACCTGATCACGAGAAAGTACAGTAAACGGGGCAGCAACTACTGAGAGCAAAAGAAGAAGGGGTGAGTCTGGTCTCACACCCCACCCCAGGTTTCAGCAGGCGAGCGGAGGGAACGTCCAGGCCGGGAGGTGTGCGACATTAGAAGGCAGAATGACGGTCCAGCTACGCCCCCTCCTTTCATTTCGGCAGGTAACAACAGGCCCATTTCTGGCCAGATGTAGCCCCTCTGCCAGTTCCCTGGGCAGCACACGCTGCGCTCCACCCCCTCAGCAGCTGCTCAATGTGACTCAGTTACTGCACCCCCAGCGCGCCCCTGCACTGCTTCCCCGCGGAGGGACTTGCTGTCTGCTGGAAGGTCTTCCAAGCCCGGTCCATCTTCGGCCTGCCCGTCCGGGAGGGCCGTTGCTGGCTCCAGCAATCTCGGCCAACTCCCCACTCCTGGCCCGCGTGCTCTGCCTTCGCTTTCCAATCCCAGTCCTTCCAGCTCACCAGCACCTGCGAAATTAAACCACTTGCACCCAGGCGCTGCGACTTCCCTGCCTGCGGCACAAGCTGCTCAGGTGTTTGACGCGGGGTGGGCCCCGTCTCCCTCTCTGAATGTAGACGTCCTCTAAAAGCCAAGGGTTGCGCTACGGGTCATTGCCCTGCAGCTGGCCCCGGAGGAAAAGAAAAGCTCACTGCTTGTTCCCCGCCTCTGGGTGTTTCCTGCAGGAACAAATCAAGTGTGTAAAGGAATGGCAGACACACGGCCTCGGCTCCTCAGCCTCAGGGCAAAAGCACCTGCCGCTCCTGGCGTTGTGTGTATTAAATCTATACGAGAGAGAAAGAATGTATGTGTGTGTGCACACCTGTCTGTGTGTGTGCATGCCTGCGCGTGCATGCCTGTGTGCATGCGCGCATGCCTGTGTGCGCACGCGCCTATCTGTGTGTGCATGCCTCTGTGTGTATGTGTGTGTGTGTGCGCGTGCACGCGCCCCTTTATGTGTGCGTGCACAGGCGCGCGCGCGCGCGTGTGTGTGTGTGTGTGTGTGTGTGTGTGCAGGGCTTTACAAAGCACTATCTACACTGCACTGAATTGCTGATGCTCTCTGCCACGTACGAGGGACGTTGGCAGCCGCGTGGGAGTGCAGGTTTTAGATGGGTTTTTGCTATTTTGAAAGAGAGAGAGACACTCCCTGGATTGTTACCCTAAATTTGCAAGAACCCTGCCCCCCCCCCCATTTGCTCCTTCCGCTAAAAAATGTAGGGCCCACAGGGACATATCCAACACCAGCAATTGAATTGCAGGTAGCCAGCCCTTCTCAGGGTCAGGCCCTTGATTACCCCCTTACCAGCCAGGCTCCCAGCCACCAGAGGCGAGGCCACCCGGCCCAGGCCCAGACTAGCGCCTGACGGGTTGGGTCATAACTCAGGGCCTGCTGCTGAGAACGACCCTCTCTCGGGGGGGCCTAGAAGTGAACACGCAGTGCAGGGGGCTGGCAATGCGGGGGCGGTTCCGGTCTCTCTCCGTGGCCCCTGGAGGGGGCAGCTGAGCTGCGCCCTGGCGCGATCCAACGGGGAACGCAGGAATTCCCCCTCCCGTGGCAGGCACACGGCAGCCGGGCCTGGTGGAGCAGCGGAGAGTGTCCAGCGGAGGCGACCTGCATTATTTACAGTCTTTGGTCTCAGGGGGCAAAGATTTCCAGCCATCTCGTTTTGAGCATGAGCACCGTGGCTCTTTGGAGACATCCAGGGAGCGCAGGACTCTACGTTGCACAGGGCTGCTTGGTTTTCCCCTCCGCCTCCCGCAGGGGCCCTGTTTACTTGCACTAGGCTATCGCTTGGCGGGGGGGGGTGTCTCTGGAAGCACGCTCATCCCAAGCACACTGCAGAGGGGGGCAGAGCCAACAGCCGCCACGGCTTTCGCTCTCGGTGACGGGAAAGACGAAAGAAAAGCAAGTGCTGCCCCTTCCCCCCCGGCACCGCACGCCCAGCCCCGTCCTGCCCCCCGGGGCTGGAGGCAAGAGAGCGAGGGCCCCGGGCAGTGCACAAAGCCAGTTGCTTTCAGAGTATAAATAGACACGCTGAAACCCATGTAAAATCCAGCACTGGGGACAGGCCGAGCTGTCTCCGCGGAGCAGGAACGCGTCCGGCTACTGCACGCGCAGGGCATGCGCGCCCCGATCCTCCTGCTCCTGCGGCATGTAGAAGAGGTGGCACTCTGGGTCTCCGCGGACGGTGGGTGCCCCCTGGATCACCTTCCCAGTGAAGGGGTTCACGCACCAGCACTCTCCTCGCTGGCCGTTCACCGACATCTTGCACTGTGGGGAAAGGGGGGGATGGAGTTAGTCACGGGGTGGGAAAAGGCTGCAGAGGCCTCCTGGAGAACTGTCCCCCCGCTGGCGGATGAAATCAGAAGGCTGGCAAGAAACAGGTACAGATCAATGTGCCCTCGAATTGTTTCTCCAGCCACGTGCGGAATAAATTGTGTGCTGTGCACCAGGGCCTGTGCCGACGTGCACCACCAAGAGAGACACGCTGCCAGCTGTGGGTGCGCTGCCAATTAGCAGGGCAGCACTTGAATCTCTCCTGGGGGCACGCAGCTCACAGGGAGCACTGGCGCGGACACCTTTGCTTTGTGGGAACCATCTTACACTGACAATACACAAAACTGCAGTTGGACTGGATCCAGCCCCAGAGACGGACCCTGAGGCCTCCAGGCCAGAGAGGCTTGGAGCCAATCGCAGAAGCCGCAAAGCCGGGGGAATCCCCGAATCTCACGTCCCCAGAGCCATGAGATGCTTGGAGACGGAGCTTTTGTTGAGGCCCATGAACATCTCCTACCCATCCTGTAAAGGCTTCCTCCTGACAGCGCCCAGGCCGCTTTGGGCCCGTACATGCAGCCACCTCTGGGGTGGGGACCAACAGCCAGCACACTCCGCACTGAGGAACGGGCACTGGCCAAGGGCACCAGGCAAACCCTGCTCTTGCAGAAAGGAGCAGGGGGTCGTCAGCAGCCCCAGTCCGGCTCCTTTCTCCCCATGAGCCACTGCCACCCCCATCGCCAGAGACGTCCAGAGGGCCAAAGCCCTGTGCCCCCCCTAGAGCAGCGGCAGAGCGCCCTGCTACAGCAGCGGGGCTCCAAGTGTGGGCCGACGAGCTCGCGGGTGGGCCGGGGCTGCGGTGGGGAGCGCCCCGCGAGGTTGGAGCCAGCGCCGGCTTCCCGCTGCAGGGAGGGGGTGAGCCTGGCGAGCGGGATCCGGCTTGGGGGTTGGGGGCGATGGAAGAGCCTGCTGCTCTCCCTCCCCTCGGCTGGAAAACCGCCCACCTGGAGGCTCTCCCTGCTGCCCCCATTGGCTGGAATCACAGCCAATGGGAGCAGCGGGAGGCAAGAAGCCAGGTAAGCGCCCCCCCCATCCCCTCACACACCCCTCCCCCTGAGACCCCAACCCCCTACCTCGCTCCTGCATCCTCCCACCCAGACCCCCACCCCAGCCTGCACCCAACCTCCCAACCACCCCCCCACGTCCAGCGTGCTCCTGCACCCCCCTCCTGCTGAGACCCCCACCCAGACCCCCCACCCCAGCCTGCACCCAACCTCCCGGCCAGACCCCCATCCTCTGCTGCACCCATTTTGTCATCATGGGGCGTTGGCTAGTGGGCTGCAGAAAAGTCTCTGTTGGTGGGAATGGGCCCCAGGCCAATAGGTTTGAGAGCCCCGGTGCCATGGGGTGAGTAGTAGCCAATGGTGGGGGGGGGGGGTCTGACATCCTTAGTAGCTGCCCAAGGCCTCCTGGGGAGCATGATGCCCCAGCTTCTTTGCACGGAGGAAAGGGCCCATGTCTGTGCTCCTGCAAGTCCCTAGCTCCCTGCCTTGGCCTGGAGAGGGCCCTGTGGCCACCGGCCCTGGGGCCGCCCTGGTGCCTGGCGCTCTCAATGCCCCGACAGAGGCTCATCGGGCACGTGAACGCTGAACTGGGACCACTTTCCAGCCCTGGACCGAGGGACAAAAGCCCTGGAGAGCCCCTCCAGGAGAATCCACCCCAGGCACCCGGGTCCTCATGCGGGGAGGCAGGAGGGGCGGGCAGGGTGGCTGCATACAGGGAGGAGCTGAGCCCGGGCATGCAGCCGTGGGAAAGGGGGCCGGCCGCAGGGCCAGGTGCAGCCCAAGGGGAGCCGGAGGCAGCGCTCCAGAGCCGGCCTACCCTGGCCACGCCTGGGAACAGCGCTGGTACCAACCAGCTGTGCTTCCCTGCCAAGATCCCCAGGGCCCTAGGGGTCCCGGCAGGAGCCTGAGGCCAGGGACCCCTAGGGCCGCACAGCCCGGCGTGGTGGCTCCGGGAACACAACCTGTGCCCCGGCCTGGGCATTATGCACAGGACTAACTGCCCCCCCCCCCCCGGAAAGGCTTGTGGGCGTTCCCCAAGGCTCCCTGCCAGCATGCGGGGCCCCATCCAGCTGCCCTGATGTGCCCCAGGTGGGAGGCCACAGGCGGCACTGTTTCCGCAAGCCAAGGCTGCTCGGGTAGGTGGTTGCAGGCCAGGCTGTCCTCCCTCGGCTCCCGGCATGGGGCTGCGTTCGGAGCCGTACCGGGCCCCTGCGAAGATCGCACCTCTGGGCCTGGTGAAACGGCCCCGCGCAGACGCAGCAGCTGCGTTAATTACCCACCTCTCGCCAGGTCTGGATTCTGCCCCCTCCCCTGCTGCCCCCCCTTCCCACAGGCACGCACCCCACTACCAATGGGGCATGCGGCCAGGCAGGAAATCGGGGCCAGGACTTTTTTCACACGACGGGAACGTTGCAAGCCGGGCCGGGTGGATCTGGGAACAAGCTCTGCCACCCACTGCCCCGCTGCGCTACCGTGCTACAGACTGCCCCTGCACCCCCCGCCTTCCTTCCCCCGGCCAGTGAAACCTGCCCTGGGCCAGGCCTGTGCAACAGCCCCACTTCCTTCCGCAGGATCATCTGGTCCCGGAGAAGGAGCCAGCACCCTGGGGTGTGGCCATGCCAAGCTAATTACGGCCCTGCCCAGCCAGCTGGGCCCTGAGCCTCTCCCAAGCCCCCAGGGCAAGGAGGTGCAGAACCACCACCCCCGTGCGGCATGCTCCCAGCAGGTGGGGAGGGAGCGACTGACAGGCCCGTGAGCACTGGGCTGTGGCTTAAGGCAGCTCCTGGGCACTGATTATGCAGAGGCCATGGAGGGAACAGCCCTGATAGGAGGGAAAAGCAACCGATAGGAGGGCGGAGGGGCAGATGTACGAGAGGCAGTGGGGCCTAGTGGCTACAATGGTGAACTGGGATTTCAGGGAGCAGAGTTCTGGCTCGCCCACAAGCCTGCTGAGTCACTCTGGCCACGTCATGCCAAAGCTCCCTGCCTCGGTTTCCCCACCTGTAACCGGGGGGGTGCTCGTGCTAGCCTCCTTTGTCGAGTGCCGTGCGAGCTGCTGATTTCAAAAGGTTATACAGGGTCAAGGTCTTTGAGAGAAATGAAAAGACTAATGTGCGCCGCTGCCAACCGGGGCAGGGCGGGGCGGGGCAGGGCAAGACATGCAGGGAATTATTTGGTGGGGTACACTGGGGGAATGGAACAAAGCAAAAGGGGGGGGATGTTTTAAACCTGGGTGGGGTGCTGGCGACTCCCAACTCCACACCTGACTCGGAGCAAGGCTGACAAGAACGGCGTCGCCGGCACAGCCCAAACCAGGGGAAAGCCTTCTCCTGCCGCCCAGCACCACCCTGCAGAATCCCTGCCGCTGTCCGGGGCCTTGATGTCCGCTCCTCCCTGGGTCATAGACCTTTCACTGCCCCTGGCGAGCACCTGGCTAGCTCACAAGGAGACAGAAACCCTGTCAGCAGGGAGGCACGAGTTCCCCCTGGCCTCCCACTGAACCACAGGCCCACGACCACGTGGCTGATTTTCAACATGGTAGCCCCAGAGCCAAGGACAATGTGCGGATGAAACGATGGGGGTTACAACCCACAGCAGATACAGACGCAGCTATTATGGCTAGAGCAGGGGTGAGGAACCTAAGGCCGCCTAGACCTAGCCCCCGGCATTGGGGAGCTCGTGCTGGCATTCCAGCCCCCCCTGCTCTGTCCCCCTGTGGGGCTGGGGCACACAAAATCAGCTCTGGGGTGTGAGGGGAACGTGGGCAGTGTCTCCTGCTTCTCAGTTGGGGGCCACGTCCTTGCGGGGGAGGGGGGAGGGGGTCTTTGCTTCTCACTTGTGCATGGCCTGTGACTGATTTTCCTGGGGGTTCCCCACCTCTGGTCTCGTGAATCTTGCTTGACTCCTCGCCCTTCGCTCTCCTGCCTCCCCTGGTTCCTGAGTCTTCCTTCGCGTTATCATTAGTAGCACGTACATAAATTCCTCTCTTCTCACTCATCCCCACCCAGGAAATACACGGCAACCTCCCCACCCCTCATCTAACGCCCGGGTACCAAACCGCTCGCAGTCCCTTCCTGTCCTAGCCCTGGTCCCTCCCCGCTCTAGCTCTTCGGTGGCTCCCTCTTGCTTGGCTTTTACACCACGTCTGCCCCGCACAGCCCATGAAACGAGCTGGTTCCTGACAAGACCAAGCCAAGCGGATGGGCTGGGGCGGGGGGGCCTAGCCCTGAGGGGTCAGCCCGCTCCATGCTTGTCACACAGGACCGGGCTGCCGTCACTGTGCTGGTCCCGGCCTATGAGTGAGACAAGCTCACTGAAAGGAGAGGCAGGCAGCTAACGTGCATGCCCGTTCCGCCTTGGGGGATAGGGCCCGTCCTTGATCCTTCGATAAATGCTTCTCTGAAGCTGTAGTAAGAGGGGATGGAGAATTGGCCTGTATAAGCATTTCCCACATCCCCTCGGGACTCCATGTCAGCGCCCCTCACAGAATCTGAGTAACCTGGGACCAGCCTCACTCTTGTGGTAGAAAACAAGTCCGGTTTGGCATAAACCCTTCTACCCGCAACGTAGTTATTGCGTCAGGGTTTCTGCACCGCAGGGCACCCGGAGACTGGTACGGTCTACCTCAGAGCTGCCCTCTTCTTTCACCTGAGCAGGGCCCAGCCAGACGGAAGGTCTGAACATTTCATTTCTCTCCCTCGTTTTGGGGAGAGTGGGAGACTGAAACCGCTCCTCTCTCCTGGGCCAAGTCCAAAGCAGGCCCATGGGGAACACGGCGGTGCCAACGCCCCACACACACCACTGGACCAGGCTGCTGCGATGAAGGGGCTGGAGAAATTGAGTTACGGGGGACGAGCCAGAGGAGCTAATGTGTGGCAGCTGATCCCCTGCAGACCAGCGTGGAAAGGGCTTGCGAGCAACAGCAAGGACTGGCCAGCATAGGTCGTCCACCAGGAGGTCTGGGATGAGAGGACAGAGAAGGCGAAGGCTCAATATCAGGAGAAACATTCTGGCCGGCAGAGCTGGGAGGCTGGGGCGGGGAGGCCCCTAAAGGCAGGGATGGGAGCCCAGGTCCTCTGGACGTTGCCTGCACAAAGCACGAGGACAGGGATGAGCAACCACGGAGAGGGGGTGGGATGCAGCAGCCCGTGGCCCAGTGGGGATCTACCTGTGGCCTCGCAGCCTCCCCTCTGCCCCCCCGCCTCTTGCACCACACTTACCTGCTCCTGCTCCTCCCTCCCAGAGCTGGAGCGCTGTGAGGAGCAGGAAGCGCAGGGCTCTGCTGGGTGAGAGGCGCGTGGGGCAGAAGGGGGGCCTGTGGACCCCAGTGGGCCGCAGGCGGCCCCCCACTGCACTAGGGAATAATTCTGCCCTGGCCCCTGGGGAAAGATTAGCTGGGACCCGCTAGGGCTCTTCTGGCTTCCATAAACGCAGAGGGAAAACGTCCCGATCCCCCCTGCCAACCTGCGGCCTGGCTGCCAGAGTTCTGAGGAGGTGCTGTTTGCTGGGACTTGGGTTCTCGCACGAGGGCTGGCATGAGCTGCACTATTGTCCCCTCCCCCCATGCCCTCCCAGACAGCAATGGCTGGACAGCAGCCTCCAAGCAACCCTGAACGCTCCACCCAATGGCGAGGGGGCCAGCGCGGCAGCACGCACACAGGGGCGCCCAGCGCTTGCCTGTTTGAGGTTGTAGAAACCTTGCTTGTCGCAGTTGGGGATGTGCAGAGCGTAGAGGTGCTCCAACGGGCCGCGCTCATCTGGCAGGCGCATGGTCGAGATGCGTTCCAAGACCTGATCCAATTCCTGCTGGCAAGGGGTCTGAAAAAAGGCCAAGAAAAGGGGGGGGGAGGAATCAGGGGACCAGCAGGTTTCAGCCAACACAAAGAAAGGGAGGACAAATCCCTCCGCTCTCTCTGACGTAGGCAGGACAGAGTCAAGGCCCCTGACAGCTGCCTAGCAGAAAGAGGTCATGTTTCCCAGCTCTTGCCCAATACTGCCTTCAGGTTGCTCTCAACACTCACAGAAAAAAACCCCACCAGTCCTTTGGAGCGTTTACCAGCACAGATGCTTTCTGCTACAGGGGCCTTCTGTCAAGGTCACTACATCTTCACACACGGTCCCCCAGACATTGTGACCCACACTGGCAACCTGCCCGGAGTCCCTGGACACTATATTGGCATTTGTACTTACCGACAGCAAACGAACCTCTATACACAAGCAGCTTAATGTTTGTCTATCAGGGGAAATACGAGCAAGAGACTAAGAGAATCCACCGGCAGTTTCAACTCGCTAGCCATCAAAGACCCACCGGGAGCTGATTTTACTGGGGGAAGGGTACGACGGGGGACGCTGACAGAAATCACAGGTCTTTACAAACACTCCTGCAGCAGGCTGGGGTTTTCTGCCATTTAAGGACTTTAAATGCCAAGCTCTGGTTACATTTCGGCAGGATTTAAGGCCAAAGGCACCATAGGCCTAAGAGAAAAGATGGAGCTTCCAGAGGTGAGCCGAACACAATCTGTGGGCTGGAGCTCAATGCAGCCTCCTGTCATTTTATGGAATCCTGCAGGCCTGTGCCCTTCCCTTTTTCCAGTTCTGCTCAGTGTTTTGTGATCTCTGCTACCCTGCAGGCCTGCGCCCCTCCCCTTTCCCGGCTCGGCTCAGTGTTTTGTGATCTCTGCTACCCTGCAGGCCTGCGCCCCTCCCCTTTCCCGGCTCGGCTCAGTGTTTTGTGATCTCTGCTACCCTACATGTCTTCTCCCCCCTCCCCTTTCCCGGCTCTGGGAAGTGTCTGATAGTGTCTGATGACCGAGTGAGCTGCTCCGTTTGAGGAACAAATGAAGAGCCAGTCATTGGATTGCTCCTGTTCTGCCCGGCCCTAGGAACAGAGCAGGAGGCAGACAGCTACGGCAAGGAGAGGGCTGTGCTGCTTTGATGTTCCTTAGCACCGAGAGCTCCCAGAGCAGCTCTGCCTTCCCACAATGCTGCCCTGTGGGATGCTTACCCACAATGCTTTGCTCTATCTGTCGCCACGGGAGCTAGTAATGTGGCCAGGAAATGTCGATGATGGGCGGCAGAAAAATCGGTTTGACCAGTTTTCACTTCGGGTGACTTTTGCCTGTCCTCAGCGAATTTGTCGCCAAACCTTCTCAGTGTAGACAGCCTAAGGCTTTGTCTACACTACACCGCATGGGTGGTGTCACTAAAAGTAGGCAATATAAACACTGTGGCTACATCTACACTGGCGCGTTCTCACGCAAAAACTCTTTTGCGGAAGAGTTCTTCTGCAAAAAACTCTTCCAGAAGAGAGCGTCTACACTGGCATGTGCTTTTGAGCAAGAGATGTGCTTTTGTGGAAGAGCATCCATGCCAGTGTAGACGCTCTCTTGCGCAAGAAAGCTCTGATGGCCATTTTAACCATAGGGCTTTCTTGTGCAAGAAATTCATGTTGCCTGTCTACACTGGCCTCTTGCGCAAGAACAGTTGCACAAAAGGGCTTATTCCTGAGTGGGAGCGTCAGAGTTCTGGCGCAAGGAGCCCTAATTTTATACATTAGAACATCAGTGTACTTGCGCAAGAACACACAGCCAGTGTAGACAGGCAGCAAGTTTTTGCACAAGAGCGGCCGCTTTTGTGCAAGATCGCGCCAGTGTAGACACAGCCTGTTTGTTGGCACTGTGATGGACAAAAACCTTCCACGCCTCCCACTGGCGTTTGCTGTGCCCGTAGGAGTATGCCCCCTCCAAAAGAGCACTGTTTAGACCTGCTCTTTCCTTGGCAATGCTTGTGTGTTCAGAGGGTTAGGGGGAGAACACCTGTGAACCACAAAAGCTGTGTCACTCAACTGACAGTGTAGACAAAGCCTAAGGCTACGTCTGCCCTGGAGAGCTCAGAGCGACGCAGCAGCGCCCCTGTAAAATGTCACATTTGCTGCTCTCTGCCGAGAGGAGCAAGCTCTCCAACTACCATAATTACGTCACCCCCGCCCGCCACGTGTCGGCCACTGTGCCGGCAGGAGAGCATCCTCCCGTGACAAGCGCTGTCCACCCCGGCGGGTATTTTTTCACACCGGGGCGTGACGTAAGTTCTACAGACAAACGGGCGAGTGTGCACACGGCCTCGAGGCGCGGGCAGGTGGAAATCGAAGTCTCCAGCCACAAAGCTGGGTGGGATGATACACTGTGCGCTGCGGGACAGAATCCCTTTCCCCTGCTTTGCACTGATTTCCCCCAGGTGTCTCAGTGGGGAGATTTCCCTAGGTCCCCCCAAGCTCCCCACCGTTTACACCCCCATCCCACAAGGTACTCGGTGGCTGAGCAGAGATTGGGCAGCAGCGATGCCTCCACTGCCCACTAGAGGGACCACTTACCACGATCCTTCTGGGGATGCCCTCACACCTGGGAAACGGGGCACGGAGGAAGCTTCTCCTGCCAGGCTGGAGAGTCTAGCCGGGGCTGCTCGTCACAGGCTGCCTCAGCCCACCCTACATCCTCCAGGCAAGCCCCTAACGTGGGCTGGGCTGAGGGAACCCACTCCCTGCAGATTCAAAGGCTCGTCCTCCCCTCCCTGGCCCACTCCAATCTGCCTCCCCTTACGCCGGCGGTTTTCAAATGACAGTCGCGACCCAGCACTGGGGGGTGGGATTTCGGGCGCTGGGTCTCGTTGCTGCAGGGGGAATCAGGTGACCGGGGGCGGGCTAAGGCAGCCCCCACGGACTGCGCTGCGCCTCAGAAGCAGCCAGCAGCAGGCCCAGCTCCTGGGGGGGGGGGGGGGAGCGCGCACAGGGCTCTGTGCACAGCCCCTGCCCCAAACACGAGCTCCGCCCTCCCACTGGCTGGGAACCTGCTGCTGGCTGCTTTTGGGGCGCAGCCTGGTCTGTGATGCCAGGAGGCAGGAAGCTGCCTTAGCCCCCTCCGCTGCACTGCTGACCGGGACATGCTCCAGGTCAGCCCCTCCTGCCCCAGCCCTGACACCCGCAAACCTGGAGCCCCCTCCTACACCCCAAAGCTTTTCTCCTCGGCTCCATCCCGGAGCCCGCATGCCACTCAAATTCTGTTGGGTCGCGGGCACCAACAATTTTCTTCAACTGGGTGTTGGGGGGGGGGGGAGGGGTTTGAAAACAACTGCCTTATGGGACTCCCCTGAGGCCAGCGCCAATGCCTGGCACCGACGCACTGCACTGACTTTCCTGGGGACAGGCCTGTTACCGAGGGTAGCAGGTTACTGTGCTCTTCCTCGGTAATTGGGAGGTTGCCATCTGCGGACAGGAGGAGGGCCATGGCCTGCTGGGACCTGTGGTCTGTGGGCCATGTGTCTGCAGGGAAGAGGACAGCCCCCAGGCTACTGTATAGCATACCATGCCCTGTAGCATTTATTTCCTATTTGGCAGATGCAATCTGGTCCAGACAGCGTTCTCGTTAACCGTGCCCCAGGCACAAAGGACTCCATGAAGCACGGTTTGTGGCCTGTGGCTCTAAGGGCAGCGCAATTCTGCCGTGGCACAAAGGCCATGCCCGGTGCAAAGCCGGAGAAGATCATTATCTGTCACTTTGGTGGTGGACCATGAGGCTCACCGCACACCCTCTGCCGTAAATCCTTCCCCCAGAGAACTGATCCATGTTGGGCGTGTGACGGGTGGGCTTCAGTGGCCCTTCGGGAACGGACGTGAACCCGTAAAAGGAGAAATCGCAGATTCCCGCCGGGATGCTCATGGGAGTCATCTCGCGAACAGGGGGCGAAGAAACGACGTGCAGGGCTGGAAGCCCTTTGGCACCGCTGTCCCCGCGTGCTGGTCAGTAGGAACAGGTCCTGCTGCGCCAAAGGAGGCTGCTGCGTGTCCTCGGCGTAACGCGGGAGAGCCTCTCTCCAGCACATCAAGTTCATTATGTGTGTGGCGAAGCCAAGCTTCGGGCCAAAACCAACGATTGCCTCATTTGTTTGCCTTTTTTTAAAAAAAAAGAATGCTTGTTGCAAGTGCAGGGTGGGACTGTTCCCCTCCCCCATGCGGTATGAACTCATTTTATGGACAACAATATGCAGGACTCGAAGCTGCTTTGGACAACAGTCCTCATGTGACCTATCCAGTGTAATGTCACAGCCTGCAGGATCCAGACAGCTTATTGTGGTGTATGTGTCCCGCTTGTATATGAATGGGGTCAGGAATGGTTTAGAGCAGGGTTTCCCAACCTATGGGTTGCGACCCAAAAATGGGTCACCATTACATTCCAAAAGGGTCGCCAAGTGTATCCCCAGGTGGCTCTGCCCCCGTTTTCCCCCCATTTTTGAATTGCCGTGGGTCACCAAGTCTTCCAGAATTGTCAAAATGGGTCCCCGTCTGGAAAAGGCTGGGAACCGCTGGTTTAGAGTTTCAAATGTGCAAATGAAAGCCATCCAGGGTGTTTCCAACTGGACGCCTTAATGACGGGGCGGTCAGCGTAACAACGTGAGAACAGCCTTGTTCGTTGTTAAAGTCTAAGCAGTGGTTGGTCTTAGGAAGACACGTGACCACCCCAACTGGGAGGGTCCGACCAGGTCATTTTCCATGGAAGGGGGCGGAGAGAACAACAGGCTCCTGCCTGAAGTGGAATCTATAAAACACTGGGAAGCTGACCCTCTTTCTTTGGCAGGACGCTTAAGGGAATAGCCGGAGCCCCAGGGAGGAAAAGATCGTCCCTGGCTTGCAGGCTTGCCCGAAAGGAGGACAGTTTTAGGGTGAGTTTGCAATAAGCGAGTTAGAACGCAGAGCTAGTTCTCTTATTTTACATATCTCATTTACTTTGCCCTCTCCCTTTTCACTTCTGTTTGTACTTAATACAAGTCTTGGTATTTATGATCAAGCCCAGTGTAAATAATTGTTGCCAGGGGAAGGAAACAGGGTGCACGCTCCCCTTCTGTTGTTAAAGGGGGCGTACCTGAATGTGCTTTCAACGTCTGATACTCTCACATGGTGACAGCTGCGTTTGTCAGGGGTGTGTGGGGGGGGTGTTGATCCCATGTGGGGAGTGGGTTTCCTGGAAGCTGGGCCCCAAACTGCATTCTCCTGAGACCTGAAGAGGTTCAGTGTCTGTACTGCTCTTCGGGGGTGAAGGGGAGGGCAGTGGTCTCAGCTCTGTGCTTTGGCAGGGGGAGACCAGGAGATCTGGCCCAGCAGGACAGGGTGGTAAAAAGCCCCCAAGAGCAAGGAGGTGAAGATCAGTGGCTTTATCTGCACAGAGGGTTCTTCTGGGACCGCCCCTCATCACACAACGATTGACGTTTTCCCCCTGGGAGTCTGCAGCTGAAACCAGACTAATGCTGTCGACTCTTTCAGCTTCCCTTTCCCCCCCGCCCCAGTTTTTGCCAACTGACCCTCATAGATGGTAGCCGTAACTTCTTCGACTCATCATGGCTTGGGTGATTCTTGCTGACTTTCCCCAACTGTCTCTGCTGTTCGTTCGCTTTCTCTCGCAGGACCGCAAACGCTTTCATGGGCTTTCTTCCTCCACCTGCGCTCACCACCCCAGTGGTGCCGTCCACATAATTCTCGGATAGGACTCCTTCCGGCTCCTCATCACCGTTGTCTGCAGACAGAGCAAAGAAGGAAAAAAACCCCGTCACTCACACTATTCCTTCCAGGATGGTTTCAGTGCTGGCGCATTATCAAGCCACAATTGTTTACTGCTAAATTTAATATCACATTAGCCCTTTCCTATGGAAAATAAGGATGGATCCTTTCATGAGAGAAATTGGAGAGGGTCCAGAGAAGAGCAACACAAATGATGAAAGGTCTAGAGAACATGAGCTATGAAGGGAGGCTGAAGGAATTAGGATTGTTTAGTATGGAAAAGAGAAGACTGAGAGGGAACATGATAGCGGTTCTCAAGTACCTAAAAGGGTGTTACAAGGAAGAAGGAGAAAAATTGTTCTCCTTGGCCCCTGAGGACAGGACAAGAAGCAATGGGCTTAAACTGCAGCAAGGGAGGTTTAGGTTGGACATTAGGGAAAACTTCCTAATTGTCAGGGTGGTTAAACACTGGAATAAGTTGCCTAGGGAGGTTGTGGAATCTCCATCACTGGAGATATTTAAACGCAGCTTAGACACACATCTATCAGGGATGATCTAGACGGTGCTCGGTCCTGCCGTGAGGGCAGGGCACTGGACTCGATGACCTCTCGAGGTCCCTTCCAGTTCTATGATTAGGGTGTAATTACTTCTCGAAAAGATAGGTTAGAGGAAAGGGGAAATCATTTCTGAGACAGTCTTTCTGGTTTTATTTGCTCTTCTAAATTACTTAGCTAGGAAAGTAATTTTCCCAACACAAGTCAAGTTGGGTTTATGGTGCTAATTATATTTCAGCTTCCAGCTTACACCTGAAGTGATCAGTAATGATTCTTTGGTTCTATCTATTGTCACCTGTGTATATGTAGGAATACTGACTCCGTATGTTAAAGCAAATGTTCAGGACAGTTCTTAGAAATATCCACCACTTGTGCACTATTGCCATCATTTTTTGGTCGATCCTGTAATTTCACACAGACTTATTGACTGGTCCAACTTCCTTTTATTTTACATCGATGGTCACAAGGCACATCACTCATGTTAAACTTCACCCGAACAGGCTACGTTTGGCGACTTCGCTCGACTCCAACACAAGCGCTAGTGCCACTGTTTTCAGCGGCAAAGCCTACAATAGCATTTCGCCAAGTCAGACTGAAGCAACAGGATAACTCAAGGTAGCAGTTGGACTTTCCCCACCACTCTGTCTACCCTCTGGCTTTCCTACGACAGAATGTGGGATATTGCAACCAGTCCATTGCCACCTAGACCATGGTTGGCACTTGGCTGCAAAGCACAACTATTTTCTGTGACAGCAGTAGGGGGAGAACTCTCATTCTCCCGCTTGCTTCAAAAGCACCAACCATGACAACGCTGATTAAAAGAATCTCCACTAGCAATTGGCTGAACGGAGCCCAGGACACACAGAGGAGCAGTTTTGCTGAGAGCAGTAGTATGCACACACATAAACAAGTCATTACAATAGTCAATAATTGAATCCTAGAGCCCTAGAACTGGAAGGGACCTCAAGAAGTCATCAAGTCCATTCCCCTGCCCTTATGGTAGGACCCAGTACTGTCTAGACCATCCCTGACAGACGTCTATCCAACCTGCTCTTAAATATCTCCAGACATAGAGATTCCACAACCTCCCTAGGCAATTTATTCCAGTGCTTAGCCACCCTGACAATTAGGAAGTTTTCCCTAATGTCCAACCTAAACCTCCCTTGCTGCAATTTAAGCCCATTGTTTCTTGTCCTGTTCTCAAAGGCCAAGGAGAACAATTTTTTCCCTCCTCCTTGTAACAGCCTTTTAGATACCTGAAAACTGCTCTCATGTCCCCTCTCAGTCTTCTCTTTTCTAAACTAAACAAGCCCAGTTCTTTCACTCTTCCCTGATAAAGCTCATGTTCTCTAGACCATTCATCATTTTTGTTGCTCTTTTCTGGACCTTCTCCAATTTCTCTTCATCTTTCCTGAAATGTGGTGCCAAGAACTGGACACAATACTCCTGTTGAGGCCTAATCAGCGCAGCGTAGAGCAGAAGAATGACTTCTCATGTCTTGCTCACAACACTCCTGGTAATTCAAAAAAAGCAAACATCATTCTGGGATGCAACAGTGTCACACTGTTGACTCCTATTTAGCTTGTGGTCGACTATGACCCCTAGATCCCTTTCTGCAGTACTCCTGCCTAGACAGTCGCTTCCCAATGGCAGTCTTCACAATTCTTTAAAAGCCTTGAGCACTTATTAGATACCCCACTGTAACAAAAACTAGGCCATACTCAGAAGAGACATACTTACAGTATCTTTCAACATGTAAAAGACCATCTGCAGGACTCCAGCCTGTAAAACCTACAACACATCAACCAATACCAGTAACTGCAGCCTGGAGTAAACTGGGATTTGTTTTTACAGTTTGATTTAATTTCACTCCAGGCAATTCAGAACTCTGGCTGTCCACACCGCGTGCAAAGTGAAGTAACGGTACAGCTGCGTTATGGACTATATATGCATGGGCTAGACCACAATTCACATAACAGTCATAATTGTACGGGTCTCCCCTGCGTCCTAGGAGACTAAGCTTGTAAAACAGTGACATATTTCTACAACATGAAATTGTGTCAGGATGTAAGTGTGCGGTCAGGACCCAAAGAGAGAAAGTAATACCACTTCATGCTCTCCGTGTCATTCCAGGAGTTGGGCAAGGATTTAGAATCTTAATTGTTTACATACCAGTGTCTCCAGTTTAATTAGAAACATCTGATGGGGATGGGGGGAAGATGACGACAAACTAAATTGCCTTAAAAATGAACAGAATTAAAGAAAAAAAATACTGTGCCAAACCTCAGCTTCCTGCAAGTCATTCAAGGGGTTTTGGCCTTTTGATGTTATAAAGCTGAACTAAGCCATCATTTGCTCTAGATATCGGTCAATTCCAGTTGAAAATGAATGGTGCCCTGCCAATAATGTCAGGATTTCAGACCAGCGGAGAAAACAAAAGGGGGCTATTTCACTCAACCATCTCCTAAGTAGTCCCCAGCTTCATTCAGAAAAAAACAAAACGTGAGCAGGCGCTAATGGAAAGCAAGTCAATCCAAAGCCAGTCCTTTCCTGAACCCCTCCCGTTGCTTCCTCCTTCTCCCTGCAATATATACACACACACATGTGCCCAAGGAAGCATTGTTCTAGTAAAACAAGGCCAGAGGGTAAACATCTTGCCGGCTGGTTCATTCACAAAATCTGCTTCACACACTATTTTCAGACATTTCCTGACCCCCCCCAAAAGCAAACAAATAAAAACCCCCCAAAGGAAACATTGGATGAGAGCAATGGGAGCGCGCCTACACCCTGGAGAGGGGAGAATGGTTTTGGAAACAATGGGATGAGAAGAGTTAAGCTTCAGCAGGAAGCAGGGGCCAGAAATCTCCCTCTGGTAGTGCCTGCATCCCTTCCTCTCCAATGCAGACACGGCCAAGGCGAGCCTCGCTGTTATCACCTCTTAGAACACGCCCTCCCTGGGATTGATGGGTGCGCTGTGGACACAACATTTCTTACGGCCGGGACAGCAGACTCTACGATAGCTCCGTCATTCTTCTTTTCAGAGCTGGGAGCAGGCCACAGCACGACCACACAGCCCCGTGAGGCTGACAGACATCAGAAGAGTAAGGGGGGGGGGGGGACCAAACCACCTTAAATCAAAGCTTCAATCTTGATTCCTTCGGAGCATCAGAGGGGAGGCAATACTTTGCATGGCTGGTTCCTCAATAAAGGAGGCAGCTAAGCAGCCAGGCTGTGTTCTTCCATTCCCTAGACGAGCAGTTCTAAAACGACCTTCCCAGTGGTTCATGTAGTATTTGCTGGTGGCCCATGAAGAACTGTCTGGACAAATCAGGTTGACTTTCCTTGTTCCCAGCAGCTATGCTGCATTGATGTTAACTACAAGGACTTTTACTCTCCAATGACCAGATAACTAAGTGCTAGATGAGGAAGCCAAGAGGATGGCCCGTGCTTGGAAAGCCCCGGGATTCCATTAATACGTGTCAGGTGCTCAAACGTGCCTGTGCCAAAGTTCCCGCTAAGCTGCGCAGCAGCTCGGCCATGCAGCTGCTTAATGAGCCCCACCCAGGGGCTCAGGGCTGCTGTGCACAGAGCTGTCAGGGAGAGGGGCATGCTGTGTGTGGCAGCCCTGGGTGAGGCTCTTTAAATTGCTGTGGGGCGGTGCTACTGCGCAGCTGAGAGGGAACCTGAGTGTGTGCCTGAGTAAAGCAGATGAGAGTGGATTAGGATGATGTTTGACAGAACCCATTTCAAAGAGAGCAAGCTAAAGAATGATATTTTTACAATCATAGAACACTAGAACTGGAAGGGACCTCGAGAGGTCATCGCGTCCAGTCCCCTGCCCTTATGGCAGGACCCAGTACTGTCTAGACCATCCCTGACAGATGTCTGTCCAACCTGCTCTTAAATATCTCCAATGATGGAGATTCCACAACGTCCTTAGGCAATTTATTCCACAGTGTTTAACCACCATGACAGGTAGCAAGTTTTTCCTAATGTCCAACCTAAACCTCCCTTGCTGCAGTTGAAGCCCATTGCTTCTTATCCTATACTCAGAGGCCAAGGAGAACAAATTTTCTCCCTCCTCCTTGTGACAGCCTTTTAGATAACCGAAAACTGCTATCATGTCCCCTCTCAATCTGCTCTTTTCCAAACTAAACAAGCCCAATTCTTTCAATCTTCCCTCATAGCTCATGTTCTCTAGACCTTCCATCATTCTTGTTGCTCTTCTCTGGTCCTCCTCCAGTTTCTCCACATCTTTCTTGAAATGTGGTGCCCAGAACTGGACACAGTACTCCAACTGAGGCCTAATCAGCACAGAGTGGAAGAATGACTCCTCGTGTCTTGATGCTGCCTAAGAGAAGCGATTCCTTTTGAAAACCATTCGAACCAATTATGCCACCCACTAACCCTGAAGTATTAGGTGGGGCAAGTGTAAGGCCGACAGGTGGAACCAAGCCTGGGACCTCTGGAGTTTAGTGCATGAGCCTCTACCACGTGAGAAATGCATGTTCACTGCTTACGGTGAACTCGGTGATCCAAGCCTAAGCAGCCAAAAAGTTTCCATTCTGCTCTCTCCCCAATAACGGTAAGAACATTAGAATGGCCAGACCAAAGGTACATCTGGCCCAGTATCCTGTCTGCCAACAGTGGCCAATGTCAGGTGCCCTACAGGGAGTGAACAGAACAGGTAATCATCACGTGATCCCTCCCATCGCCCATTCCCAGCTTCTGACAGACAGAGGTTCGGGACACCATCCCTGTCCATCCTGGCTAATAGCCATTGATGGACCCATTCTCCATGCATTTATCTAGTTCTTTTTGGAACCCTGTTAAAGTCCTAGCATTCACAACATCCTCTGGCAAAGAGTTCCACAGGTTAACTGTGCGCCGCGTGTAAGAAGTGCTTCCTTTTGTTTGTTTTAAACCTGCTACCTATTAGCTTCATTTGGTGACCCCTAGTTCCTATGTTATAGGAATAAGTAAATAGCTTTTCCTTATTCACTTTCTCCACACCAGTCATGGTTTTATAGACCTCTATCCTACCCCCCCTTAGTCTCCTCTTTTCTAAGCTGAAAAGTCCCAGTCTTTTTAATCTCTCCTCATATGGGACCCGTTCCAAACCCCTCATCATTTGTGTTGCCTTTTTCTGAACCTTTTCCAGTGCCAAGTTATTCTGCTTGATTTGGCACATTTTGCCTGAGGACAGGACACACGTTATAAATTAATTAATTAGGCCTCACAACACCCCGGAGAAATTGTCCCATGTTGCACATGAATAAACTAAGGCACAGAGAGGTTAAGAGTATTGCCCCAGGAGACACAGCAAATCGGTGACTGAGGAAGAGACCCCAAGAGTCCTGAATCCTTATTTCCTCCTCTAACCACTAGCCCACACTTCCACTCACAAAGACACAAGGGAGCCGTTATAAATATGCAATCGAGGTGCAGCAAAGCACCCAAGAAGCCAGTATTCATGAGCACGAAGTTGCTTTTTGACCCGATTTTTGACTGCAGCTCGAACGGCCCGGAAGCCCGTCTCTTGCGTTTTCAATGCGCACGGGGCCTTCGACCCTCATTTTATACCTCTTCGTTCAAGCGAAAGCCATCAGGGTGGCTGCAGACAGATTCCCTGGAAGAGGGTGGGGAGGGAGCACATAAGCATCACGCCCACCCCGGACACCTGTCCCCCGCCACCCTTCCCGAGTTGTCTTTGCACGAGTAGGACTGACCGGGGCCAAGGTCCCAGGGCCGTGGCTCCAAAGCAGATTTTGCTCACATGGAATTCAGAGAGCCAAGAAAGAGGCTGGCAGCAGCAGCCTCATCCACGTTCCAAGTTCCTTGGAACAGGCGCTTCCCAGAACAAAGGTCCCATGTGATTCCCCACCCCCACAACCCTCCCCCCCCTTGTTTGCTCACTGGCATTGCTCGCAGACACAGGGCTGGGGTTTGAGGCATGCGGCCGTGGATACTCCACCAGGCCTTATCTGGTAGCCAGGGCTGGCCCGAGACATTCGTGGGCCCCGGGAGCGCGGCGCCACCCCTGGGAGTGCGACACATGCGCGGCTCTGCCCCCGGCGCCCCTCGCAGCCCAGCGCATGCGCGGCCCCGCCCCCGCCCAGCCCGGCATCCCCGCGCAGCACCCCTTACAATGGGGTATCCCGGGTGGTAGCCCGGTTGGCTAGTATGTTGGGCCGGCTCTGCTGGTAGCACTTGGTTACCAGTCAGTTGCAGGACTGGATGCATCTCCCTGCAGCTCAGTATTTACTATCAGCCCGCTGCTCCTCGCTCCCCAAAATCCCCCAGGGGGACTGACTTGGGGGGTGGGAAAGACCACAGTGAGAACCGAAAGAAACAGCCCGAGCAGAAGCAAAAGAATGGGGTGAGTGAAGTTGGGGGGAGTTGAGAGGAGAGAAATCCTATGCCCACTGAATTCAGGGGATGGTTTGACTTTGCCTTTTTAGCCGTGTCCCTTTAGCAAGCACCTAGATCATGGGTTCCCAAACTGGGGGGCGTGCCCCGCTGGGGGGGGGGGGAAGTGTGTGAAGAAATTCATGGGACCCCAGCCACACACACACACGTCCGTCAATCCCACCCCAAGTTTTGCTGCTATTCTGGGGGGGAGGTGAGAGTTTCTCAAAAATCAAAAGGGGGGCATAATGCCAAAAAGTTTGGGAACCACTGACCTAGATACTTCATAGCAGGAAGCCCAAGCCCTTTTACAGGTCTGTTCTCCCAGCCCACTTTTTGGTACCTAAACACTCACTCAGTGGCACAGTGTAACCATCGTGCCAGATTCACCAGCCGGCCTGCAAACCACCTGAAATGCTCCGTGGTCAAGCAGGTCTGGCTTTGCAACGGGCACAGAACTAACACGAGTTCTTCTCCCGCCACTGGCTCCCACTTCCCATGGAAGAGCTTTGGTCACCTGGACTAGCGATGGGAATAGGCTAACCTGCTAACATCACCCCGACCGGGTACTGGTTAACCGGTACCCTGCAGCAGCTCCCCCACCCGTGGCGGGGCCGGGAGCAGAAACTGTCCCCTCCCCCTCCGTGTGCAGGGCGGAGGTAGTGGCTCAGAGAGGGTTGGGTAGCCTCAGGTAGTTAACCCCAGTGCCTTGGACACATTCCAGTGTGTTCAGTTATAGTCTCCCCAACCTAAAACGTCTTGGCCATTTCAACGGGATGCAGTATTCTCCCGCCCTGGTCTACAGCAGCCTACAATGGTGTTGCGGGATGGTGCCGTGACCCACCTGTGGCTGCCTCCAGTTTGGGTCGCTCTCCTGCCTCGGCTTGGACAGTCGTGTCCCCTCCCGATTCTCTGTGTACCTGTCACACTGCTGCCTCAGCGTCTCCTTGGGCTCCTACCTCCAAGGGGCCATCTAGATCCCTCAGGGCTCCGTTCTCTTCCCTTTATAGTCTCTTCTGGATCAGCCTCCGACTCCTGAGGTTGTGGGTCTTCTTTTTCCGCCAATGCCCTCAAATCTAGTGCCCGTCACTGTGTTATCTAGCTTCCTCCCCCCCATCCAGACTCCGCCATTCCCTCCCAAAATGTCCCCATCTCAAATTTAACATGGCAAAAAACCCCGAGCTGTTTCCTCCCTTCCCACAGGCTCCAGATTCAAGTATCCCCGCTTCCCTACGTCCACTTTCAGGCCATTGCCAAGCACAATCACTTTTTCCACTGCAATCCACCATCTCTCCTCTGTTTCCACCGCGAAACCCCTGACCTATTTCCTTGACTAACTCTGGACTTGACCACTGCGCCCTCCTCCCGTGTGGCCTCCACACAACGCAGCTGGTAAATCTCCCTCCCTTCCTGTCCTCCCCATCAAACTTACCCTAAAGATTAGGCAGGGCTCTGAATGGCCTCCCCAGCCCAGGTCTCAGCTCCTCACCCCCCCCAGACAGCTCCTAGAATGCCCCTCCTGGATCCTTCTCCCATTCAAGTCTTCCACGCACTCCTTGGAATGCCTTCCTTCTTCTCATGCTCCCCTCCCCAGCTACTCAAATCCCTCAACAGCACACTTGTCCCAGGACGATCCACAGAAAGACGCCTGCTAGACATACTCTGCACTGCTTTCAAAGAAGAGCTCTATCTGACCTATACTGTCGCCGCATTTCGTTTGTGGAGGCGGCTTCCGTAACGCTCTCTAGGACGGCACAGTCGTCGTAGGAGCTAGCTGATGGGATTCATTCCATGATCGCTGGTTACACGTGCATGCTCCCTGGCACAGCCGGGGGTTGTACTCTTGGCACCCCTAAAACTCCCACTGAAGGCACAAGGTGTTGACAAGCTGCCTGTGTGAGAGCTGTCCACCCACCGTTTGTAAGGTGCTTTGAGATCCTTCGGGAGGAAAGGCCCAGCAGAAAAACACATTATTTCTGCTGTCCGCTCGTTACTGTGCAAGCCGGGAGTGAATGATGAAGCAGAGAACGGTATGTTCTGGCTGGTGGTTGCTTAGCAAGTTCCTCGTCTTGTCCAGAGCTGCTGGCACGGGGGAGATCCAAAGGGTACCCAGTGCTCCCCGTTGGCTGTAGCACAGCACAGGAAACCCTTTAAATCCTTGACAATCGCTGTTCAGCAATGGCCGACTGTGTGCTAGCAGGGTGCAAGTTGCCAGGTTTGTTTTCTTTACTTCATAAGAACGTAAGAAAATAAGAACGGCCAGGCTGGGTCAGACCAAAGGTCCATCCAGCCCAGTGTCCTGTCTGCCCACAGTAGTCAATGCCAGGTGCCCCAGAGGGAGTGAACCGAACAGGTAACGATCAAGCAATCTCTCTCCTGCCATCCATCTCCACCCTCTGACAAACAGAGGCGAGGGATACCATTCCCTACCCATCCTGGCTAATAGCCACTAATGGACTTAACCTCCATTAATGTATCTAGTTCTCTTTTAAACCCTGTTATAGTCCTGGCCTTTACAACCTCCTCAGGCAAGGAGTTCCACAGGTTGACTGTGCGCTGTCTGAAGAACTTCCTTTTATTTGTTTTAAACCTGCTGCCCATTGGGCTGAACACACAGCTGTTCTTTCACATCCATTTCCTGGCTAGATACATTGATTTAGACCTGGATTGAGACCAGGGTGGGATACCTGCAGCCCGTTGGGTGGGTGGCCCACGAGACATTTTGTTCACCGTTGCCCAGGCAAACAGGTTCACAGGGATTTTTTTTTCCATGCCAGTGACACACATGGAAAGCCAGGGCCCGTGTGTGCTGAGAGCCCACAACTTTTGCCTGGGAGAGCCGTGCGCTCCCTCTGCATCCCATCAAAGCCCTGCTACGGATCAATCCACACCCCTTGCAAATTCTAGGTCCCCAAGCGCAATGAGCAAAACCACCCTGCCCCGGGAGAGCATCCGGGTTAGGACAATCTTGAAGCCTACTGAGATGAAGGAGGGCCCCTCCTGCGGCCCGCTCATCAGTCAAGGTTGTCCATCGCTGGGCTAGCCTACGTGCTGTAGTCCATGCACAGAGCCGCTTCAGATGTAAGAGGGGGCGCGAGTCAAGCCTCACCACACACCTGCTCCTTATTTGACATGCAGAGAGCAAAGAGCTCCAGTAACTGGAGAGGCAGGATGAGGGCGGGGGGGCATCCTCCCGTCTCCAACCTCTTAGCTTCAAAAACTCGTTATTTTACACGGAATTGCCGTGTTGCCTCAGTTGCTACCGGAACCGTTTGACCCACCGTCATTCAGAAATGGTGTCATGGACACTTCTCCTTCCAATCATGGGCCCAGAGCATCTCTATGGCAACTACAAAGCAACCGCTTACACAGAGAAACCACAGCAGGGAAAGGATAACGTACGGTTAGCTTGCTTGTAACAGCATTGAAGGATGGCCATATGGAAGATCAGCCAGTATCGTGTGACCCTCCACAGACCAACTGTGGGCCACACAGATCCTTTTATAGCCAACTGGCAACCTGAAAGCCAGTCGGCTATTAATGCTTTCATTAATAACTCACAAGCAAATGGTCTAGTAGCACTTTATAGACTAACAAAACATGTAGATGGTATCATGAGCTTTCGTGGGCACAGCCCACTTCTTCAGATGACCGGAGTTATGATTAGAGGATAAGGAAACTCGAAATAAATAGGAGAAGGGAAGGAGGGGGGGAAGAAAGATGTTCTGTTGCCCACCCCCCTACCTCTATGCATAAAGTATCAGGAGAAAGGGTGCTAAACCAGAATAGATAAAGATCAAAGTCAGTGGATGGATAAAACAAAATACAGAACTATGTAGCACTTTAAAGACTAACAAGATGGTTTATAGGTGATGAGCTTTTGTGGGCCAGACCCACTTTCTCAGATCAAGTGGGTCTGGCCCACGAAAGCTCATCACCTATAAACCATCTTGTTAGTCTTTAAAGTGCTACATAGTTCTGTCTTTTGTTTCAGCTACACCAGACTAACACGGCTGCATCTCTATCACTATTCTAGTGGATGGATAAGGCAGGAAGGATACCATTCAGAAAGTAGTTAGCACCTTCATTGATAAAGGTTCAACCACCCCATATCTTGATTAAGTCCCAAGCAGGGAGGGGTTGCGAGCACTTTGGAGGAGAGGATTAAAACTCAACATAATTTGGCAAATTGAAACACCCGTCTGAAATCAACCAGAAGAAATGTCATGAAGACAAGCACAGAGTATTTCACTTAGGAATGGAAAATCAAATGCACAGCTACAAAATGGGGAATGACTTAGCAGGTGGAAGCACTGTTGAAAAAGTATCTGGGGCTCATCAGAGATCATAAATTGAATAGGAGTCAGCAATATGATGCAGCTGCCAAAAAGATGATTTACTAACAGGACTGTCATACGTAAGCCATGGGAGGTGATTGTATCACTTCTCAGCATTGACAGATTATATCACTCTTCTTTAGCCTGCAGAAGCGAAGAGGGATTTGAGAGCAGCCTTCAACTTCCTGCAGGGGGGGTCCAAAGAGGATGGAGAGAGGCTGTTCTCAGGAGTGACAGATGGCAGAACAAGGAACAATGGTCTCAAGTTGCGGTGGGAAAGGTCCAGGTTGGATATTAGGAAAAACTATTTCACTAGGAGAGCGGTGAAGCACTGGAATGGGTTCTCTAGGGAAGTAGTGGAGTCTCCATCCCTAGAGATTTTTAAGTCTTGGCTTGACAAAGCCCTGGCTGGGTTGATTTAGTTGGGACTGGTCCTGCCTAGGGCAGGGGGCTGGACTTCATGACCTCCTGAGGTCTCTTCCAGCTCTATGGTTCTATGATTCTAGTAGTGGGCACCAAACTTGCGAGAGATGTGGATAAATTGGAGAGAGTTCAGAGGACAGCAAGAGAAATGACAAAAGATTTAGAAAACCCGGACTATGAAGAAAGTTTAAAAAACTGGGCATGTTGAGACTTGAGAGAAGAGTGAGGAGGGATCTCATAACAGATGAAGAGCTAGATACATTCATAGAGGTTAGGTCCATCAATGGCTATTAGCCGGGATGGGCAGGGATGGTGTCCCTAGCCTCTGTTTGTCAGGAGCTGGGATTGGGTGACAGGAGAGGGATCACTTGATGATTCCCTGTTCTGTTCACTCCCATTGGCCACTGCTGGCAGACAGGACACTGGGATGGATGGACATTTGGTCTGACCCAGTCTGGCCGTTCTCATGTTCTTAACAGTCATCAGATATGCTAAGGGCTGTTATAAAGAGGACAGTGATTAATTGTGCTCCATGTCTACTGAAGGTGGAACGAGAAGTTTAATCTCCAGGGTGATTTAGGTTAAATATTAGGAAAAACGCTCTCTCGACAAGGATAGTAAGTTCTGGAAGAAGCGTCCAAAGGAAGCTGTGGAATCCCCATCATTGGATGCGTTTAATAACAGGCTGGACAAACACTTGTTAGGGATGGTCTAGGGTTACTTGCTCTTCCTCAGTGCAAGGGATGGACTTGAGGACCTTTGAAGGTCCCTGTTATCCCTACAGGTCTATGATTTATGAGGAGTCTGAAGCTGTTTGCAACCAGACCTTTATGAAGAGCAAACAACTCAGACACGGTTCAGGTGTTCCTTAATTACAGGAAGAGCTCTGATTTGATAGGCCCTGGGGAAGACTCCCTTTGCTTAGCAATATCCCAGGTGCAAAGGGAAGAGTTGCATAAGAGAGATCTGATTTTTCCTCCTCCCTTGTGAACTTATGGGGAATTAAGGCCCCAGTTCAGGAAAGTATTTATGCACATGAGGAATCCAACTGAAGTTAATGAGATTACGCATGTGAACTGCCTTGCTGAACTGGAGCCTCATACAGCTAACTCTGAATTCCTGTAAACAGGAGTTACATGTTTTCTCAGGCTTTGGAAGATGAATCACTTTCTTGGCCTGACTCTTAGGCTTGTTCACACTGGCACGTTTTGTTACCGAAAGCTGCCTTTTGGCGACAAAACAGTGAAAGCGTTCACACTGCAAAGCGACTTTTGCGGGGAAAAACACCCAGTTTTGGCAACAAAAAACTTCCACTCCTGCGAGAGACTTTTGTCTTTCCCCTCCCTTTACTGTCGACAAAGAACCAGTGTGGACTCTGCTGTTTGTTTTGTTTAATGCTTCCACCAGCACTGCCCTGATGGCTGTGCCCAGTATTTTGTGATCCCTGCTGCCCTGCAGGCCTGAGCTCCTCCCCTTTCACAGCTCCAGGAAGTATCCGACAGCTGAGTGATCTGCTTCATTTGGGACCAAATCATTGGAGTGCTCCTGTTCTGCCCTGCTAGGAACACAGCGGCAGGCAGGCTGCTGCAGGGGGAGGGCTGGAAAGACGGATGTGCTGCTTTGATGTTCCTTAGCACAGAGAGCTCACAGAGCTACAAGGGAAGCCCCCAAGCAGCACAGGGATCAGCTCTGCCCTGTGGGTGCTCACCTACAATGCTTTGCTCTGTCTGTCGACAAGGGAGCTAGCCATGTGGCCGTGAAATGTCGACAATGGGAGGAGGTTTGATCCGTTTTCACTTTTGGCATCTTTTGCCACCAAACCTTCCCAGCGTAGACACAGACTTAAACTTGTGCCGTTTCCCTGGAAAGCAATGACCCTGAAAAGGATCTAGGAGCCATAGTGGGCAAACAAATCCCAATGTGATAGTGAGATAAAAATGGGTGATATCTAAACAGGGGAGTTGCGCATGGGAGCGGGGAGTGATTTTACCTCTGCACATGGCCCTGGTGAGACTCACACTGAAAAACTACTTCCAGTTCCGATGTCCGCATTTTTAAAAGGCTGTTGAAAAACTGAAGAGGGTGCAGAGACGGGGCACAAGAATGAAGCAAGGGCTGGAGAAAATGCCTTGCAGGAAGAGATTTATAGAGCTCAATCTATTTTGCGTATAAACAAGACCAAAAAGTTACTTGATTGCAGGTATGAGTGCCTTACTGGGGAGAATAGTAATAGAGAGGTAGCCGGGTTAGTTTTTCCTTTTGTTTTTGCAAGATCAGACTATGTAGCACTTTAAAGACTAACAAGATGGTTTATTAGGTGATGAGCTTTCGTGGGCCAGACCCACTTCCTCAGATCATATTCTGGAAGAGAATTGGCATGACCATATATACCAAAGGAATACAATGAAAAAATTGAACATCCTTTGGTATATACGGTCATGCCAATTCTCTTCCAGAATATGAGTTGAGGAAGTGGGTCTGGCCCACGAAAGCTCATCACCTATTAAACCATCTTGTTAGTCTTTAAAGTGCTATATAGTTTTTCCTTTTGGTTTTACTGGGGAGAAGATACTGGCTACTAAAGGATTTGTGAATCTAGCAGAGAAGATCAAAACAAGACTAGAAGCTAAAGCCAGATACATTTAAATCAGAAAGAAAGCACAAAAATTTAACAGTGAGGGTGATGAACCATTGGAACAAGTTACAAAGGCAAGTGGTGGATTCTCCATCTCTTGAAGTCTTCAAATCAAGAGTGGATAGAGTCACTGGGCTTAGCGCAGGGGTGACTGGGTTAAATTCTCTAGTCTGTGTTATGCAGAAGCTCAGATTAGATGGTCTAATGGTCCCCTGAATAGGCCACGAATGTGTGAATCTGTTAATCCAACCTGCACCGACTCATTAGGGAATGGGGTAGCTGACTAATAAATAGGTCGTCTCCATCTCTAATGTCTAGAGGCCAAATTCTGCTCTTAGCCACACAAGCCAACTCCCGCTGAAATCAATGGCTGCTACACACAGGAGCCGAAGGACAGAACTTGACCCTCGGAATCTTTGGCGGAATATTTTTGCATGCATTTGGAAAAGGATGCTGCGTACCCCTGCCAAAAGTCTGGCCTTCTCCCTCAAGGAAGCATAAAGACTGAAAAACAAGAGGAAAATTACTAGGAATACAGTTTAAAAAACCCCCAGAAGGTCAAAGCAACGCCTCACCCTGCCTTTTAGAGCTGTCTGGCCCTCCAGCTTTCATATTGCTCCATTCTTCCTTTGCAGCCATATTGGCTTCCATTGTTGTTATGACTATGGCATGCAAATGGAATGGACTTCAGCGATTGGTATTATTAGGTTTTAAATAACGTCTCACTTTTCCACAGTCAACTTTCCAGACAGTGCTTTGATCCAGGGTTTTCCCCCTCCCTGTCCTCACCCAAATCTCATTGTGCATTTCCTCCAAGTCTGCCTTGGAAAAATGTAATATTATTCTAATTCCTTTCTACTTTGTCCTCAGGATCAACTCCAGGCCTCAATTCCAATGACTATTAGTGTCATTTGTAGGGCTGGATTAGCTAAGAAACTAAAATAACCTTTGACCCCCTCTGGATGAGCACTAGGACCTCAAGCAAATCTCTTATCTGCTTTCTCCCCAGAATCACACGTCCCCCTCAACCCTGCCACACATTTCTTTTAAGAACATTAGTTGCCAAATTGACTGACATTCTCCATGATCAATGATACTGACTACTGAAAGGAGGTAAAACATTTTTATTATATTTCTGGCACTTTGTGCCACATACCTACATCCCCTGGCGGCATCAAAGGGCTACAGATGTTCTTCTTTACTTCTTCTCTTACCAGTACTAGTAAACAAATGCCGTGCTCCACCCTAGAGGGGGCCATTTTGACTGATGCCCAAGGTCCTCACTCAGGCTACATCTACACAGCGGGTTTTTTGCGGAAGAGGAAATGCAAATAGAGCGCTCATTTACATATCTCGCACTCTCATTTGCATATCTTCTTCCGAGCCTTTTTGCGGAAGATGTTTTTGCAATAAAAAGCCCCAGGTAGATGGGGGTTTTCCCCTGATAAATGGCGCCTTTTGTGCAAGATCCCTTATTCCTCAAAAAATGAGGTTTACAGGCTCTTGTGCAAAAAGTTTTTTTCCCCGACATATGGCCCTGTCTATACAGGGCTTTTTAGCGCAAAAACCTCTTCCACAAAAAGGCTCGGAAGAAGATATGCAAATGAGAGTGCAAGATATACAAATGAGCGCTCCATTTGCATTTCCTCTTCCGCAAAAAACCCGCAGTGTAGACATAGCCTCCGGCTAAACTGCCACTGAAATAAAACAGGAATTTTGCCGGAGTATCGGTTTCCAGATTTATCCCGTATTTAAGGGCTTATCTAGATCAGAGAGTTTCACTAGTTTAACTAAAGGACTGATTTCCAATAGGTTTAGTTAAACCAGTGCAAACCCCTGGGCGAAGACTTGTTTTAGTTACAACCAGATTTATTTCACTTTATCTTAAGTCAGTTAGGAACTGGTTTAAGCTAAACTAAACTAAACCATTCAAATTGACATAAAAGCGCATCCACACGTAGTCCGTACTTTATTTTAACTCATTTAAAAATGATTTAAGTTCAACTCTCACCAAGAGACAAGGCCTAAGACGGCAGAATTCTTTGGAGTCCCATGAAAGATGCTCTATAAAAGAAAATAGCATCAGACAATCTGGCTAAAATCTGAGGATGACTTTATCCCCACCCAAGCAGTTCAAAGGGCAGGTAATTTAAGAGAAGGAAGCATTCACTAAGTATCAGCTAGAGAGAAAAGACCAACCAGGCAGATGTTATTCACCTCAGAGTCTTACGAACAGCCATATTGGGTCAAACGAATGGCCCATCTAGTCCAATACCCTGTTTCAGAGTGGCCAGTGCCCTATGCTTCACAGGGAATGAACAAAACAAGACAGTTTTGAATTATCCATCTGCTGTCATCCAGTCCCCGCTTCAGGGAGTTGGAGGTTTAGGAATACTTGGAGCAGGATATTGCAGTCTTAACCATCATAGCTGATATCCTTCATGAGAGCCTTTGCTCTGTGGCCAGATCTTCGCATTGATTTTCTCCAGCAGTAACATACGCAACTCCAGCCACATGAATTGCGTACCTGGAGTCAATGTACCTTGCACCGATTTTCTGGGGTGGCCCCACAGCACGAGGTCGACAGGAGAAATGCTCCTGTCAACATCCCTCACTCTTGGCAGTACTGGAACTGATGGGGGCACCCTCAGCATTTTATTTAGCAGGTCTTTACTAGACTTGCTAAATGAAGCCTGGAGGATCGATCATCAGAGTGTCGATCCTCTGGCAAGTGGAGAAGTGGCCTGAGACATTAACTTTCACGTTGCTTCTTTCATGCTGCAGGCTTGGAGCTCTGAAATTCTACCTGCCCTGCATTCTTCCTTCAGGGAGGGAAATTTCTTTTCAGACAGGTAGCAGTGTGAAGTGAGACTTCAGGACAGCATGCTGGTAGAATTTCATTGTGCTATTACTCATCTCTTGCACAAACAGGCTGGATTTCACAATGTCTCTACGCACCATTTCCAATTTACCTGCTTTTTGGGCCATTTGTGGCCTTCACCTGAAGTCACACGTAGTCTCCTGCTGAGTGAGGAGCAGGCAGAAGGAGTTACAAAATTCATGCTGTAGCTACTGCCATGTCTATCTAACACGCAGTCACGTACAACTCCTACATCAGCAGCTTTTTCCCTGCCACCCAGTCTTACCAGCCGGCACGTATCTTTCCATCCCTGATATGCCTGTGCTACAATCACACCTTTGGCTGCAGTGTCGGCATAACCTGAGGCCAGGTCTACACTAAAAGGGAATGTCGAATCAAGATACACAATTCCAGCTACATTAATTACGTAGTTGGAGCCACTGTACCTTGTTCCAAGTTTCCTCACTGTCCACACAGTGGCAGGCCAACAAAAGCAAACCATCCCACTGGCTTTCCTTACTCCTTGCAGAAGTAGGAGTACCGGCCATCAACGGGGATGCCCTCTGAGTTTGATTTCGCGAGTCTTAACTAGACTCGCTAAATCAAACTTCAGAAGTCTGATTGTGGCAGTGGCAATCTTCTGTTTAGTGAAGATGTGGCCTTAGAGCTGTGGTTCTCAAAGTGTGGTCCATGGCCCACAAAAGTGGTCCATGACCAACTTGCAGGTGGGCCATGGGCTCACCGCTGGCTCCCCACCCCACAGTAGAAAGGTCTACTTTGAGAGGGATGGCTTGCAGGCCAAAAAGTTTGAGAGCCAGTGACATAGAGTCACTTCCATTCTCCATTGGCTTTAGCGGTCTAGGTGGAAGGATCATAGTGTTATTTAAAGAAAGACAGAGCCATGAGGTACAATGCACATGGCAAACAGCCACCCACGGCACCAGGCTGACTGTTAGATGGTGACGGGTTGCCACAAAGGAGGAAAGAAAGCTAGACTTACATGTCTATACATTCTGAAGAAAAGCAGATTGGTCATGCATACAGGCACCCTTGTGACCTTCATACCGGACCTTTCAGCCTCTCAAAGCTCTTAACAACAAACACACCGCAGAATCACTTTACCTACCCTAGAACTGCAGCCATTTCTAGAGCGCAACGGGGCTGATATTTAACCACTGTCCAATAGTTTGGGACAGGAAGGGAAGAATAACCTAAATGAGCCTGTTGGGGGGGGGGGGGGGAATTAAGATGTCAGACTGTACATAGCCAACCTGGAACTGGACCAGAGCATTGTCACAAATGCCCCAAATTCTTCCGAACAGCACCATGAGATCTTCATTGACCCCAGAGGGACCACGTTGGTGGAAACACAGCGCATCTTCAACTCTGCTTCGACACCCCCTCACACACACCAGAATGGCTGGCCAAGAGAGGCCTAGGCAAAAGAAGAAAAGCTGGTCTACAAGCACCTGCAGTGTTCTGTTAACTTTCATAGTTCCTACAAATAAATTCTTCCTGCAACTCATTACAAGCACCCCCCCCCGGCCTTTCAGTTAATAAAATGCTACTTCATTACTGCTGCTGCGGCCGCCCCCACATCTGCTAGTGTTTTAAAAACCGATACGTCTGGCTCCATTGTGCTCTCAGTTTCACTGCTGCTTTATCTCCGTCTCCTGGACCGGGCTTTTGTTTTGTTTTGTGACTTTTTTCCACAGGGACTCCACCCCAGGCAGGAATGAAAGCTCCCATCACGGCCCACTCCTGCGTGCTGAAGAAAGCCTCCGTCTAGGCGCTGAAGCCGACCCTAAGGGTTCTGGCAGAGCAGGCTCAGAATCTGCAGAGCATTAACTCGCTAACTCCCCCGCCTCCCACTTTCCCTCCATCCCCCTGGAAAAAAAATCAGAGTTGTTGGCTACAGCCATCTCAGCCAACGCCAGGAAAAAAAAAAAAAAAGAGAGAAAAAAAAGCTCACTGCCCCTGCAGCGTCTGAAACTTCAAGTTTGCCAAGTTACAACAAACAGGAAAAGCAAAAGCAAAACACAGCCCCCGCCCCCCCTTCCATCAGCCCACTTAGTTCTGTGCTGATGCCAGCCGCAGCTCACAAACAATGGCATTGAGAGATTCCTCCGGCACATCCTTCCAGGTGGCCAGAACAAAAACCCAGGAAGTCTGCGTCCGACGCATATGGAGTTTTAAATCCATTCCAGTAAAGGCAAACAAAGGGTCTGCACGCAGGGGCTGGAGAAAGGGTTAACGGCAAGCTGGACTGTCAACGCACAGCACTAAGAGCCCTTTGCATTAACAGCAGGGAAGTGGATTGTCTTCCCATTCCTGAGCCAGGCCAGTGGATCCCCATCACTGGGGTGGATAGCACTACAAGTCGAACTTCTCTAGTCTGGGGCCCTTGGGGCCTGATTGATGATGAACCAGAGAATTTACCGGACCATGGGAGGTCAATATTGTCTAGCAACATTACTAACTGCTAGACCAATTATTCTACTCCTTACTGGGCTCCGAGAAGACAGTTTGGGGTAAATGAGAACTAAATCACAGCACAGAACACTGAGAGCTAGGACTGGTGGCTATGAACAAACTTTATGGGACCATGGGAAACTTGGCCACATCCATGTTAAGTGGACATCCAGCTCACTAAAATCATGCTGGACCCCGGAGGTTGCCAGACCCAAGTGCCGGACTAGAGAGGTTCAACCTATAGTGCTCCCCCCTGCCGACACTAATACCCCACTGGGCCTTGGTGAGCCTTCATTCCCCCATCCTGTTCAACACCAAGTGTGCTGCCTTGGGACGGGGGTTTCAAACATCCCAAATCCCATTGCTGTTAGCGTGCTCACAGCTAAACAGCAGGAAGCTGGGATTGGAAGCAACAGCTGAGGTATTAGTCTGGTAAAGTAGAATTGCTGCCCGAGACAGCTTGAAAACCTAGCGCCACGCCGATAACAGTGCTCCATTTCACCGCTATCACCATCAAGCATGAGGGCGGCACCTGTGAAGACCCCATCTATAGCACTGCCGCAGCCGGTAACCTGTAGGTCAGGTCCTTCTCTTACACAGCAGAGTGGGAGCTAGTCCCTACAGGTAGGTCCACGTTACTCAGGGAAAGGTGTTGCATTTCTCAGACACCATCTTCCGCATGAACGTTTTCTGGACTGTGCATTCTTGAGCCGGTAAATCATTCCCCGTGAGGGCACACAGCTGCACACAAGGGAATCGTGCTAGGCTGGCCTCTGCGAGATTCTCCCCGGCAAACCGCTGGCTTTTGACTCTTCCAAGAGGAAGCTGAAGCTGGGGATGGCACAGGCACAGGCTGGGGATGGAGCAAAGATGTTGAAAAAGGAGTCAGCTTTCTCAGTGCCATGCTCTAACTGGATTTCATGCTGTGGTGCTTGGTTCGACAATCTGGTCTATCTGCTGCCAAGCATCTTCTCTCAGGTGGCTGAGAAATTATGTGCATGTCCCATCCCAGCAGCTGCCCGTCAGGCACACAGCTGGAAAGCAAAAGCAGCTCATGTCCTCCACAACCGAACTCTTACCAGGGTGGATGCCCTGGCTCCCAAAGTGGACACATTTTTCAGATTCTGGAAATGGGACATTTAAAGGACAGGCTGCAACGTAGCCAAATCTGAACTCCCGTGATCACATGCTACCTACTGATATTCTCATCTGGACTCACGATGCCTCACCTCTTCTTCTAAGCTGTGATGCTGTTTGCGTGGTATTTATTTCAGTGATGGAGAAGCAAACCTTAGGTCTACAGTGGGGAAAGCAATTTGGGGTTCTTTTGGATGGAAGTGTTTTATTAATTAGTCACAATATCTAAACCTCACTACTTGGCTCTTCAAAGCCGGAGGGGGGTTCACATTCATCGGTGACTTATTTACCCACACAGAATCCATTTTTATCTTTCAGAGACTTGTTGGGCTCCTTGACAGGGGCCTGACAGCCCTGGAAAACACCAAGACCTCCCAGGGTCTAGCGTTGCCAGTTTTGGTTGGACGTATTCCTGAAGGTTTCGCCCCATGACACAAACTTCCCTTCAAGATTAAGCTTCAATTCCGTAAGAATCCAGGACAACCCTGGAGGGTCGGCGCTCCTACATGTCTCTGTCGGGCAAGGAGTAGAATTCAGAGAACCTGCTGAATCAAGGCTGAACCCAGGAATGTAAAAGAACAGCTCTTCAGACACCACTCCCTTGCTCACCCCGTGAGTGTCCTGACCAGGTAACCTGGGAACTCAGTTCAGTTTATCTACCAGCAGTGCCCTTCAGAGAGTGGTATAAAGTCACAGTTTAGAAAAGCCTATCATGACCCAAAGACGACATAAGGAGGGGGCAGGGAGAGACCATGCCCGCAGACTGACCGGCTCATAAAGCTGAAATACAGCAGGATAAAGGTACAAACAGATATTTAGCCAGAGCTGTGACAGTGAGGGGCCAAGGAAAAAGTAAACGGGGTTGAAGCTGCTTTTGGATTAAATATAAGATGGAAACCCTGCCCATACACTCATTATAACATCCCACAGGGCTTTCTCCAGGAAGAGTGATGCTAAGCTGTACGTCAGATTCTAGTTAGAGTTATTATAATATGCAAGCCTCAATCTCATCTGGGTATGTTTAAATAATGGGTAGAATAGTGGCCAAATCCGAACGCCTGTGATTGCGTGCTACATATCGATATTCTCCATGACGTCTCACTTGGACTCAAGACCCTTCACCTCCTCTTCATAACGTTTATGCCCTGTTACGGTCTGCAGGCTGATTACTCTCCTGTGCTAAGCTGCCATGCATTGTGCTCTATGCTAATCAGAGCGGCATTTTTCCCAGGTACTCTGGTTGGTGCAAAGCTGTGGGCAGAGACAGATCCATATCAGATTGGAACCTAACCACAGCCGCCAAGGCGAGGACTTCATGGCTGCCACTCTGCCGTGCAGAATAATTCCATTGCACAGAACCCTCCTGCCTCCACACCAGTGCTTGAGAATCCTAGGATTGGAAGGGATCTCAAGGGGTCAGCTCGTCCAGTCCCCTGCCCTCGCAGCCAGACCAAGCACCACCTAGATCATCCCTGACAGGTGTCTGTCCAACTGCTCTTAATCTCCAGTGATGGAGATTCCACAACCTCCCTGGGCAATTTATTTCAGTGCTTAACCACCCTGACAGGAAGTTTTTCCTGATGTCCAACCTCACCTTCCTTGCTGCAACTTAAGCCCATTGATTCTTCTCCTGTCCTCAGAGGTCAAGGAGAACAAGTTTTCTCCCTCCTCCTTGTAACACCCTTCTACATCCTTGAATGGGAAAACTCCATTAGTTGTGACCACTATAGAGCTTGTGACACACAGCTGAACAGCTATGATTCAGCCCAGCATACACACATCTGATCGCCTGTTCGGTTCATTCCCTCTGGCATAGGTCACTGTTGGCAGACAGGACACTGGGCTAGATGGACCTTTGGTCTGACCCAGTGTGGCCATTCTTATGACCGTTTGCCCCCCAGAGAGAGGTCTAAAGCACAGTCCTCAGAGGTGAGGCTGGGTGGAGCAAGTTCATGTAGAAGTCTGAATACCAGAGGTGAAATCCTGGTGTTCTGTTCCAACACGTTGAAAGGCCTTTCCCTGGATCAGTATGTGCAGTACCTAACACAAATGTGTAGCAAGTGGTGTTCTCTTACAGTTCAGCTTACGGGTGACGTTAGTGTGATATGCATTGCCAGCACACCTCTGGAAATTACTGCAAACCTATTTCTGGGCTTTCTGCCAAGATCCCCTTTGTTTTAAGGCAGCGTTTCTCAAACTGTGGGTCCTGACCCCCCGGGGGGTCGCGAGCAACTTAGAGGGTGGTTGCAGCAATGCAGAGAGGGGTCGCAAGCACCTGAGAGGGGGGGTCGCGGTATCACAAGTTTGAGAACCCCTGTTCTAAGGCAAAAGAAGCAAACGTGATTCTGGGATGCATTAGCAGGCGTGTTGTGAGCAAGACACGAGAAGTCATTCTTCCGCTCTGCTCTGCGCTGATTAGGCCTCAGCTGGAGGATTGTGTCCAGTTCTGGGCGCCACATTTCAGGAAAGATGTGGAGAAACTGGAGAAGGTCCAGAGACGAGCAACAAGAATGATGAAAGGTCTAGAGAACATGAGCTGTGAGGGAAGGCTGAAAGAATTGGGCTTGTTTAGTTTGGAAAAGAGAAGACTCAGAGGGGACATGAGAGCAGTTTTCAAGGATCTAAAAGGGTGTCACAGGGAGGAGGGGGAAAATTGTTCTCCGTGGCCTCTGAGGACAGGACAAGAAGCAAAGGGCTTAAACTGCAGCAAGGGAGGTTTAGGTTGGACATGAGGAAAAACTTCCTACCTGTCAGGGAAGTTGTAGAATCTCCATCACTGGAAATATTTAAGAGCAGGTTAGACAGACGGCAGGGGCGAGTTACATCTTTCTCTGCAGCATGGGAGCGAGTGGTGAGTGGCGCCTCCTTTTGGCCACAAAACAGTGTGGCCACCAGGAGTGTGGCATGGCGGCAGAGCTTCCCAGGGCCTACAATAGCTGCTGCCCACTAACACAGGGCACGTCTCAGCACATGCGCCGTGTGCCTCAGGTGGTAACGTGACCGGGATTCATCACCAAACGTGGGCTGCAGATTGGGTTGATAGCTTCTCCGGCCCAGGGCAAGTACTGCCAGGGCATTGGATGCGAATGCTGACCCAGGCCCCCTGTAAGCCAACAGAAATGGTGAATGCTCTGCCCTGTGAGCTCTCTGCAGACTTCAGGAGCTCAGCCAGAGATGAGGTGTCTCTCTGGGGAGTGGGCGAGGCTCTGAGGCCTGCAATCTGCAGGGGGCAGCCTAGGTGATCACAATGGTCCCTTCTCACCTTAAAGTCTCTGGGCCAAGAAGGAGGAGTAGACTGGATGGGCCTCCGCTGCAGGCCCAGCAGGTTCTCTCCTCCACCCCGCCCGCCGCTGAAGAGAATCGGTGGGACGAGGCACGACACAATCCCCCCCCCCCCGAGCTCTCCGCGGGCCTCTCTGCGTGCAATGGCGCACAGCGTGGCGTTACATAGAAATGCGAGCGCTTTCCATGCGGGCCTTAAACAAACTCAGATGTTATTGTGCACGCATGGGTCAGTTCTTACTGAAATGTCAAACAGCACGTGAATTCTCCACGTACTTCCATTCTTTCCATATGGCACGGCAGTTGGCAAGTCACGCCTTCCATGCCTCAGGAACGGAGCCTGTTCTCCACTGGCCGGAGCGTCTCTGGAAAGGTACCCAGGGCCCTCAAAACCAACTGAAGTCTACAAAAGGTTGCCAAGCAACCCACGAGACTGGGCCTACATGCAAGGAGGTGTCATTTCTACTCCCCTCCCAACGCACCACAGGGGGGGAATGAAACTTGGGTTGTAAATTCTTGGGGCATGACGTCTCATTGGATACCTGTAAAGAACCACGTGAGGTGATGGTGCTTTATAAATGTTTATGAATAAGGGGGCAGAAGAGAATGGAAGCTGCTGATTAGTGATGAAAGGCAACACCTTACCGCATGCACAGATGGTTCCCTCGAGCTTGTGATCCATTGCTGGCATGCTACTACGACAGGGACAGTGGACGAAGTGACAATAAGCAATTCACAGATGATAAAAAGGGAACAAGCAACAGAGAAAAACTAGCCTTCAATTATAGCCCAGTTGATAAGAATGGGCAAAAGAATGTATGACCTTTGTAAATTCATCACTGCTTTCAATAAGAGAACGATTTACTGGATAATAAATAGTCTCAGAGGCTAATGGCATATCGGGGTGCATTAGGAAGAGCATTGACAGCAGATCTAGAGAAATGATTATTCCCCTTTATTCGGCTCTGGTGGGGCCACATCTGAAGTATTGCATCTAGTTCTGGGCACCCCACTACAGAAAGGATGTGGACGCATTGGAGAGGGACCAGCAGAGGGCAACCAAAATGATGAGGGGGCTGGCGTACATGACATATGAGGAGAGGCTGAGGGATTTGGGCTTGTTTAGTCTGCACTAGAGAAGAGTGAGGGGGGATGTGACGGCAGCCTTCAACTTCCTGAAGGGGGGTTCCAAAGAGGATGGAGAGAGGCTGTTCTCAGTGGGGGCAGATGGCAGAACAAGGAGCAATGGTCTCAAGTTGCAGTGGGGGAGGTCTAGGTTGGATATTAGGAAAAACCACATTGGATGGTAGTGAGTGTCACAGTGGGATAATTGCCAGGGGTACACGGCATCAATACAATCAGTCCAGATGAGGACCAGCACCACTGACCCAAGGAGCCAAGTATGGCCATACACAAGCGATGTCATTACTATAGTGGCTGAATGGCGACTTAAGTTTGGTCGATGTAAATCTGTAGTGCAGAGATGGCACCTTCACTCAAAACTCAAAAGCAATGTGCTCTCAGCGCCTGAGTTTAGAGGTGAGAGCCATCAATGCCTGAGTTCTGATCTTGGCTCTGCCACTGACTTACCGACCATAATAATCCAGTCCCTTTAAAGTCACCTGCAAAGAATTTTTTTTAAAAGCGGGGTGAGCCTTTATGAAGGAGGCACACAAGGGATTTATTTTTTTCTTTTAAAACTAGGATATTTTCTGCTTTGTACTAAATAACTCTGAGGAGTTATTTACTCCTTCAAATAGCATAAGAACTAGGGGTCATCTAATGAAATTAATAGGCAGCAGACTGAAAACAAAGAAAAGGAAATGTTTCTTCACACAACAGTCAACCTGTGGAACTCCTTGCCAGAGGATATTATGAAGGCCAAGACTATAACCGGGTTCAGAGAAGAACTACAGTAGAGAGTCTCGATTTTCCAACCTTCATTTATCCGACATTCCGTTTTATCCGACAGTGGCGCCTGTCACGTGACTGCAAGGGGCTCCAGGGACACTTTATACCACAATGGCCTTACTTTCCCTTTTTCCAGGGCTGGGCAGGAGCTCTGGTTGGCAGGTCTGCGGGGGCTCCCCTCAGCCCGGCACACAGCGTGGGCTCGGCAACCTTACCTTCCCACCCCATGCCTGGGGTAGCTCACGCCCACGCTGCGGGCTTGCCTGGTGCTCAGATATGCTGGGCCCGTGCCCTGCTCGGGGCCTGATCCTGGCCATCCTGCCGCGTTAGCGGCTCCGCTTTTAGAAGCGGGCCTGGACCCGCTTCCCCCTCCCAAAACTTTGCGGGCTGGGGGGGGGGAAGGGAGGGAGTTGCCCCCCTGCGGAGCGAGCCTGGCTCCCGGCCAGAGCAAGCGGGAAGTCCGGGCCGAGGCAGGAAGAGAAGGGGGGGGGGGGCGGCGAGGGGAGGGGCTGCCGCCGGGCTGAGGAGAGGCAGGAGTGCCGGGGCCTTGGGCATGTCTGGGCGGCCCGGGGGAGGAAGAGGAAGGGGGAGGATGCGGCCCCTCACGAGGACGCAGCATCCGGAATCCGCTGGGGAGGGGGCAGCACACGCGCCAACCGCCCCTGAGACAAAGAGCGGAGCCCGCCTGGGAGCCCCCCCCGCCCCAGCCACCGCCGCTGCTGCCATTGCTGCTCTGTTCCCGTCCCTCGGCCAGAGCGCGCCAGACCCCGCCCCGCCACGAGCCAGCGCCGTCCCTATTATTCGACATTTCTGGTTATCCGACCATCCTCTGGTCCCGTTTAGGTCGGAGAACCGAGACTTTACTGTAGATAAGTTCATGGAGGTTAGGTCCATCAATACTTATTAGGGATGGTGTCCCTAGACTCTGTTTGTCAGAATCTGGGAATGGGTGACAGGGGAGGGATCACTTGATAATTCCCTGTTCTGTTCACTTTCTCTGGGGGCATCTGGCATTGGCCACTGTTGGCAGACAGGACACTGGGCTAGATGGACCTTTGGTCTGACCCCGTCTGGCCGTTCTTCTGTATTACATTAAATTAGCTTGGAAATACCAGAGATGTCAACTCTAATCTGTCTTGGTTTTGTGTGGGAGGACATAGGACAGACTGGAGAGTTCTCACACCTCAGTTCAATGAGAGGGAGCTGACTCTACCCATTGCTTCCTTTCTCCAAAATGTTCATTGCTGCCGTTCATCACATCCTTCATAGAAGGATGAAGGTTGGTCCCAGTGTTAAAGTTTTGCAGCTTCCCTTTGCTGGTGAAGCCTCCACTAGCAGGGGCCCCGTTGGGCTGGGTGCCATGGAAACATATCTGAAGTGGATCCAAGTCCCAAAGAGTATACATGTTGTCAAAGAAAAAAAAGAGGCCTCATTTTTGGAGATATTGAACACATCCGACTCCCACTGTCTTCACTGTCTTCCGATTAGGGCTGTAAAATCCCAGTTGACCAGCTAACTGACTAAACGTTAGGTTAACCGAACGTTTAACCGGTCGACTGATTAAGCGGGATCCAGGTGGGAGACGGCTCCAGCCCAGGCGGCACAGCCCCCAGCCCGCAGGGCTCCCGTTCCCATCCCTGTGCTGGGGTTGGTTGTGAGATCCCTGCCCCTGCAGGAGCAGCACCTGTCCGCGGTGGGCCGGACTCCCCGCAGACAGACGCTGCTCCGGACTCCAGGAATCCCCTTGGTGCCAGTTGGCATCTGCCGGAAGGGATGCCACTGAATGGCATGAACCACTCCCCACCAGGACTTATGCAAACTGCCTTGGAGCACCTCCTATGCAGCAGAGAGAGGCTAGTCCCTCCTGAGCACTGTGCATGACCCACCCAGATCAGCCCCCCCTTGCCGGAGCAGCTGCCCCCACTCAGAGCACAGCGCTGATCTCTGCCTCCGAGCCCCGCCCATGTGCCTAGGGCCCCCACCCCCGCAAAACCATGGGGAGGATGGGTGGCGTGCGGCCTCGACCCCGGAGCACGGGGAGGGTGGGCACTTGGGGGCAGCAATGCTCTGCCGACAGTGGGCGTTCCGGGGCCGGAGTCTGGGAGACGCCAGGCTGGCAGTGCCTACCCCTACCTATTCCACCTGCCCCTCCTGCAAAACAACTTGTTCAGACCACAATGAACTTCTGCTCCAGGAATTTCTCATTCCCTTCCCCGGTATCTACGCTCGTCATCCCAACCCGCTTTTGTACCAATGCCAGGCAAACGCCTTTGCTAAGAAGGATTTCCACGTGAAAGAACAAATGGGGATTATGACATGCATTCTGCACTCCTGTCAGTCACCAGCTCCCAGCCAGGGGGGGTGTACGTGTTCAAAAGGATCAAGGGCCTGGAGGGGCGATAGAGGAAGAGACAGAGATTCAAGTATGCCTAGCTTGGAAAGGAGACCACCTGAGAAAGGTCTATACACCCAAGAAAGAGTCGCCAGCAACAGAGGAAAAGCAGCCCTGAGGGGTGCATGGGAGAACTACTTTAAAAACACAGAAAGGAACATATGGATTCAATACCAGGCCTTTTAAAAACAAACAGCATAAGCTAGTTTTATGAGGCCAATATTCGTAGCTCCCTTTGCTGGATACAGTAATAGACAAGTTAGATAAAATACTCATGTACACATCCCTACAGCAACACTTATCTCTTCGATAACGCCGTCCAGCCCAGGTTCTCAAGATCACCTTGAAAAATTAACAATGAATCAAGCAAGCCTCACCACATCCTTCTAATAAAGGGACGTACTGTCCCCATGTCACAGATGGGGAACGAAGAGGTGCAGATTCAGAGTTGAAGCAATTTGCCCAGGGTTACATGGAAAGTCTACAGAAGAGTCAGGTCTAGAATCCAGACCTACCAGTCCCAAACCTTAACTGGACCTCCGTGGGGACAACTGTATGCTGTAGGAGTTAGACTAGAACATGCTATATTTTATACGCACAGTTCCAACTATACATATACAATGATGGGGTCTCAACTAGCTGTTACCACTCAAGAAAGAAAACGTGGAGACGCTGTGAATAATTCTCTGAAAACATCCACTCAATGTGCAGCAGCAGTCAGAAAAAGCAAACAATACTGGGAATCCCTTCGAAAGGGATAGACGATAAAACAGAAAATATATCATATTGCCTCGATATAAATCCATGGTGTGACCACTTTTTGAATAGTGTGTGCAGATCTGGTAGTTCCATCTCAAAAAAAAGATATAGTGGAATTGAAAAGGTACAGAAAAGGCAACGAAAATGTTTGGGGTATGGAATGGCTTCCATCTGAGGAGAGATAAATAAGACTTGGACTTTTCAGCTTAGAAAAGAGGTGAAGAAGGAGGGATAGGATAGAAGTCTAATAAAACCATGACTGGAGTGAAGCAAGTAAATAAGGAAAAGTTATTTACTTGTTTCTGTAACACAAGAATTAGAGGTCATCAAATGAAATTAATACGTAGCAGGTTTAAAATAAACAAAATAAAGTATTTCTTCATGCAGCGCAATCAACCTGTGGAACTCCTTGCCAGAAGATGTTATGAAGTCCAAGTCTATAACAGGGTCCAAAAAAAGAGCTAGATAAATTCATGGAGGTTAGGTCCGTCAATGGCTATTAGCCAGGATGGGCAGGGATGGTGTCCCTGGCCTCTGTTTGCCCAAAGCTGGGAATTGGTGAGAGGGGAGGGATCACTTGATGATTACCTGTTCTGTTCATTCCCTCTGAGGCACCAGACACTGGCCACTGTTGGCAGACAGGACACTGGGCTAGATGGACCTTTGGTCTGACCCCGTACGTCTGGTCTTGTGTTCTTATACTCTAGGAGCTGCCTTACTGAAGTCAGAGATCCTGTGAAAATGGGCTATGCAGAAACATCAAACCAGACCACCTCCACTCCTCAATAAAGACACTGATGGGCAAGCATCTTCCCTGCTCCCTGCATAAGGAACAGTCCTTTTACTTTCCAAATGAATGTTTGATATTTTCAAAAGCTTTCTGTGATGCCCCAGCCAAGGAGGAAGCAGCGACGCCTGCTAGATGCAGTGTAATACCGCGAGAGTCTCACAGAGAGAGATCAGCAAATTCACAATTAATAGTCTCCGGGTCTTGCGAGGGGGAAAAGCCATTCAGCCCCATGCAGGGAGAGCCCTGACTTTAGGGAGGCTGCTCTCAACATTTTGTTTGGCAGGACACGCTCCTCACGACATGACGGCCCCAACTAACAGAAGACACATTTACAGGGCACGGGGATAGACAGGGAGCAGTTGGCAGCACTGTCCTGCCAGCCCCAAGGACCCAACCTACCGCTTTAGCCTGGAGAGATGCAGCCACTGATGGCTGGTTCTTTCTTTATTCTGTCAGTTACCCATCTTGCCACGCCCCCACCCCCAATTCACCCGAATGTAGAACTGACGCTGTGACAATAGAGCAGTTTATATCCCTACCAGGAAATGAAACTGGGCTACAGAGGCTGGACAGTTCAGCGACTGTGGTATCCCTCTGATTGGGTGGTTTTTATAAAACAGGTGGGTGAGTGTCACTGGTTTCCAATACAAGTCCTGCCTCTGAGCTAAACGTATCACGGGACACCTTGCAACAAGGAAGTAGGGATGTAAGATAGGTAACTTGCATGAGCAATCTTATAGCCTCAGAATCATCCTTTAGATTACAGAAGTACGTGGAGCCTCTAATGCAGTGTTTCTTAAGCTGTGCTCCATGGCACATCGGTGTGCCGCGAGGCAGTCAGAGGTGTGCCGCAAAGAACAACAGAGTTAAAAAATGGCCACCCTTAAAGGGACAGGTGACCTTTTTTTTTTTTTTTTTTAAACTCAACTCCCCCCCCAACCCTTTTTTCCCTTGACCTTTTTTATTTGATGTGTGTGTGCTCAACAAAAAATCCTTGGAGTTCTTCATAAAAAAAATTAAGAAACACTGCTCTAATCTTTTTCATCCATGCGCAGATTTTTTCCATCCATGTGTGGAATAAATGTTATGTGCACTAAGGCATGTGCAGATGTGCACCACCAGTAGAAACACAAAAGCTAACTGTGGGTGCTTGGCAAAGCAGCTGGGCAGCATTTGAATCTCTCCTGAGTGGCCACACAAGCGCGCACCTTCCAGGGCACCCTGGTGTGGAGCCTTTGGAGGAGGCACAGTCAGTCCATGTCACTGACACGTGAATAACTGAGTCTGGTTCCCTCTGTCTAAGGTAGAGGAGGGCAAACTATGGACCAAGGGCACCCCCTGGAGAGCAGGATCCGGGACTTGCCCGGCTCCACTCGTGCTGTGGGTCCCAGCAGCAGCAGCAGCATTCTGGTTGGATCCCACGCAGATGGGCAGCTAAGGGCTGTGTGTGCTGCCACCACTATGCAGCTCCCATTGGCTGGGAACCGCAGCCAATGGGAGCTGCTAGGCATCACCCGCAGGTGGGGGGCAGCTCAGAGAGCCACTGGACGGATGTGGACGTCAGACGGATGGTGGACATGCCGCTGCTTCCGAGAGCTGCTTGAGGAGGTGAGTGAGTGCAGCTTGGAGCCTGCACCCCTGAGCCTCCCACCCCACATGCAACCACTTACTCCATCCCAGAGCCCCCTCCCATCACCTGACCCCCTCGGTCCCAGTCCAGAGCCCCCTCTTGCATCCCAAACCCTGCATCCTTGGACCTAACCCAGAGCCTAATCTCCCAGCCTTCAACCTCCTCCGTGCCCCAACTCGGAGCCCTTCCTGCACCTTGAACTCCTCATTTCCAGCCCCTCCCCAGAGCCCACACCCCCAGCTGGAGCCTGCACCCCAACCCCAATTTCGTGAGCATTCCCGGTCCTCCGTACAATTTCCATACCCAGAGGTGACCCTCAGGCCAAAATGTTTGCCCATCCTGATCTACAATTGTGGGCTGACCCTCTCCGCATGGTACCTAAGTAGCTACCGAGCTTTATGTACAAGTAATACGGAAATGTATTTTAAATCTTAAAAAAAAAAAAAAAAAAAAAAAAAAAAAAAAAAGCTATACCGCCAGTACAGTTTTTCACCCGAAATATAAACCTTTACTGACTGCCCCAGCGGCAACATCTCTGCTTCCTCTCTAGAGTGTGCACTGGCTTCCTCCCGACATTTCGGCAGCCTGCTTTCCCCTTGAATGGCACTGCTAGGCTATCAGCGATTCGTGGCACCTGTGGAGGTTGCACGGGAGAAGGAAATGCTGAGGCGCTCGAGTGCCCTGCCAGTGGAAGGAACAAGCCGCTGTGGGAAAACGAAACGTCCTTTTCGTAAAGGCCTCTACCTTCCACTGCCTGCCAAGAGCATCTGGATAAAGGAAGCCGGGGGGGGAGGGGGGAGACACAGCAAAGGTTCTCAATGCGCAATGAAGTGATTTTAAAGGTGGGGGGGGACGGGGGAGGGGCTTGGTGGTGCTGGACTCCCCAAACATACTGCACACTTGCCTGGCAGGGCTGGCCGGAGCCTCCCCGAGATCCGGCCCTCCAGCAGCAAGGCAATAAATGCAGCTTAGTGCTCCCGCAGGACAGGAATAGGCCGAGGCAGGTGTGCAGCCGGGGGGGGTGAGGAGGTAGAAGCAGAGCTGACTGCTTAGGTTTTGCAAACACAAGAGAGGCCCTACCTGCCACCTGCCCCATCTGTTGCTTTTGCCTGCGAGGCAAGGAGGCACTGTCTGGGCATGTAGATAGCCTCCAAGCTGTGTCAGGGAACGGAAATAGCATCGGGCCAGGTCAGCCACGGCATGGGAAAGCCCCACACCGGGGAGGGGGGGAGACATTCCACTGCAACCTATGTCCTCCCCCGGGGGCGGGGGAGTTGCCTTTTCCACCCGCAGGACTGATACGTTCAGCTTCAAAACCCTCGGATTCCCCAAAAGAATCACTTGAGACCAGAACGCCCCCGCTCCTACCACACACTCAGGCTCATGGCTTCTCTTGCCCGCCCCCCGCCCCCGCGCTCCTTGTGGGGCTTCTGCTCCAGGTGGGGTTCTTGTACATTTCAAGAGGGATAAGAGGGTTCAGAATCGCAGCAGAACCGGCGCGAGTGGAGACTGATTCAGTCCCCGCTCGTACCGTTTTCTGCTGTGCCTCTACCTCCCCTACCCCCACGGAAATGGTGCTGTGGGGACCAGCTTTTAAGCCAGATCCCCTCAGCACCAGCTCCTGCTCTCCCCCCCGCCCCTTGCTGCCTCTCTCTGATGGAGGAAGCAAGAGGGGGAAGCAACTAATCACATCACTAGTCGACTATTCAATAAAGCTTATGCTTATCGGATAGTCAACTAGTCACTTACATCCCTAGTTGACGGGCCTCGAATTTGTCACACCCCCGGCCTGACCCTCAGAAAAAAGAGGGAGGAAGAGAAAAAAAGAGCTGTGTCAGGATGGAGGACAAGCACGTCACCAGCCCCTGTGAAGGATGGCAGGGGGGTGAAACTTAGGCCAAGGCTTCTGCAGAGCAGCTGGGCTTTTACCACTTCAACAACCCTGGTTTGGGGGAGGCAGCAAAAATAATTTAAAAAAAACATTATGTGGATAGACGGGGCTCAGATTTGGGGCCTGCTGGTTCCCACGGCAGGAGAGCTCCTCAAAAGGTTGCGTTTTCTTGTGAATTCAGACAGCTATACGTGAGGACATGAAACCGGCGCTGGATTTTACACCTCCCAGATGATTTCGCATTCCGCTCTTTCCACTGGCTGCAGAAGGCGGATGGCAGTAGAATGGGAGGAATTCACACTTGCACATTATTAATTAGACCCGGCAGTTACAAAACCTCTAGGCATCACCAAGCCATGGAAACAGGAAGAGGCACGTGGGGACTTTTTCCTGTTGGACAGTCTGGGGGGTGTTTTAACTAACTTTAGTGAATGACAACTGGCATTTTAACAACTTCTAACTCCTTAGTTAACCTTTCACTCCGCATTCAAATCGCCCCAGGAAACACATTCCTGTGCCAAGTGCCTTCCAAAGATTTTCACAACCTACTGTATCATTCATAAGTAATGAGAACAAGCACAGAAACACGAAGCTTCTCTTGCATGGTCATCCTTCTGTCTAGATAGCGCATGTCTGATATTGCAACGAATTAGCTGGTGCATGTGTGTGTGTCTCTCTGAAACTGCAATGCAACAAATTAGCTGGTGGGTGTGTGTGTGTGTGTGTGTGTGTGTGTGTGTGTGAGAGAGATATTGCAACGAATTAGCAGGCGTGCGTGTGTGTGTGTTTGTGTTACAATCAGCTCAGCTGAAGGTCACAGATCTAAGAGAGACGCCCCCTGAGCCGAGGCAGGCATCGGTGCTTTGGGACTGCATGCAGTCTGTAAGATCAAAAAGGAAAGGGCAGGAGTGGAGGGAAATGCGATGCCCAATGCAGATGGACACAGGACGAATGGCATTAAAAAGGAAAAACACACCAGCCCTCCGGCTAAGCGCACACAAGCGTTCGGCCAGCCCGGCAGCGAAGAGGGGCCACAAGACCAGCTGACTGTAATTCACTGGGTCCTAACGTGGCAGGTGCATTGTCACAGGGTGGGCTCACCACCCAGGGCGCCTCCTGCTGGTCACGCAGGGAATTAGCATTTTTTGTGCCGGAGCGCCCCCTTCTGGCTGGGGTCTCACCCTCTGTGACTGTTATTCTCCACCCCCTGTCAGGGCCCACGTCTCTCCCAGACCGCGGCACACTCCTACCTGGGTATGGCCCTGCCGCAGCGCCCACACACTCTGGGGTCCTCCGCTTCTGGAGACTCTCAATCCCCCCATGCCCCCCTTGCCTCAGGGACCCATAGCCAGGCTTCATCCAGCCCCTGCCACAGCACTAGCAAGAGGGTGTGGACCTGCTGCCTTTGCCCATCCTGGCTGCCTCCCTGCAGCCCTAGTACCGCAGGCCTTGCCTCAGGCCCTGCAGAGCTTGCCTGGCCAGAGATCCCCTGCCCTGCCTGCCCTTCCCCAGCCCTGCTCTAATCCAGGAAGCCTCCACCTTCCCCAGCAGTCAGGGTCCTCCTACACCCCAGCTAGAGCAAGAGTGAGTCTCTCCCTTCCTCCCTCCTGGAGCCCTTATTTACACAACCCACAGCTGGGCCCTAACTGGTGGCTCTCTGCTGCAGCTGCTTGCTGCATGGCTCCAGCCCTCACCCCCGGCTGGGTTTCAACCCCTTAAAGGGCCAGTGCGGGTCAGATGCCCCATCGCATGCATCCAATGAGACTTCCCTACGGGTGGAAATAGACATGTTGCTGGCAAAGGGCAGGGATTGCATCTTACTTTGACCAGAGAACTTCACACCAGGTGTAGAGTTGGTCCCTGCTTACACCCCGTAAGTGAGGTTAAAATCCAGTCTCCTGGTTGGAAGTGAACATAAGAACATAACATAAGAACGGCCGTACTGGGTCAGACCAAAGGTCCATCTAGCTCAGTATCCTGTCTGCCGACAGTGGCCAGCACCAGGTGCCCCAGAGGGGGTGGATCGAAGACAATGATCAAGCGATTTGTCTCCTGCCATCCCTCTCCAGCCTCTGACAAACAGAGGCCAGGGACACCATTTCTATCCCCTGGCTAATAGCCTTTTATGGACCTAAAAGGCTTCTCTTTAAACTCTGTTATAGTCCTAGCCTTCACAGCCTCCTCTGGCAAGGAGTTCCACAGGTTGACTATGCGCTGTGTGAAGAAGAACTTTCTTTTATTAGTTTTAAACCTGCTACCCATTAACTTCATTTGGTGTCCTCTAGTTCTTCTATTATGGGAACTAATAAATAAGTGCTCTGTCTATTTAGGGCAAAGTGATTTGTAAAGTTGACTGATGAGAACAGGTTAGCCTTGTCCACACTAGGGGACCTTACCACTACATTTTTTCCAGTGTTAATACCAGATGGTGTCTGGCAATGTTTCTCAACCTTTTTTTATGAAGTACCCCTTTTAAAAAAAAGTATAAGTACCCCCTTTTTAAAAAAAAAATTGTAAGAACCCCCAGTACCTACAGTTTTCAGACACACATTTTTTTCTACTATTGCAACACATTTGTTTAAACAACTTAATCGTAGCCAGGCGGGTAATGAAATTTTTGGGTGTAAAAAGTACAAAAATAATAAAGTGCTGTAAAACTTAAAACAAAAGTTCAGTTTTCTCCAAGTTTCAGTTGTGTTGATGTACCCCCCCCCAACTTCTCTTAAGTACCCCTAAGGGTGCTTGTACCACTGGTTGAGAAACACTGGTGTAAGGAACCCTAGTGTGGACAAGATTTGAGATGTCAGCATGGTTTTCAACATCTAGTAGTGTTAGATAATGCAGCACCCCTGTAGGGCTCCTAATCATTATGTTATCACCAGAGGAAATCTCTGACAAAATATCTTTGCACAGACAAGGTCTTTAAGGTTCAACAAGAGTTTGTTTCTGAAATGATGCCAAAACCAGTTTGGTTCAGGCCTGCAATTAAACCATTTTCCGCACTGACTCAGATGTGCCCCCTGCAGCAATGGGTAAGTTTCCTAGTATAAACAAAGCTTCAAAAGTCACTTAGCTAGATACAAAGCATTACAAAGATAGCTTCCCCAATTATCACCCCTAATATCATTATCTCATAGACACTAACCTCCCCCCACCCCCACCCCTCTGCTCTAAACTCTGTCAATTTTATGTGTGTTCACTTTTTTTGATTGTATCCCTTTGGTATATATGGTCGTGCCAATTTTCTTCCACAATTTGATCTGAGGAAGTGGGTCTGGCCCACGAAAGCTCATCACCTAATAAACCATCCTGTTAGTCTTTAAAGTGCTGCATAGTCCTGTCTTTTGTTTCAGCAAGACCAGACTAACCCGGCTGCATCTCTATTACTTAGCTAGAGATAGGGCTTCCAATGATTAGAGCAGATTTTGACCTTACAGCAGTGTGAGTAGGGACCGATTCTACACCTGGTGTGAAGTTCTCTGAGCAAAGTAAAATGCAACCTGCCCATTGCCTGCAATTTCCTCTCCAAAGGGAGCAAGACCCACTTATAAATGCTACTGGCTTCCACACACACATCCCGAGAGACACCCAGACACCAGGCAACCGCCTGCTTTTGGGAAAGAATTCACCATGAAAAATGATTTTTCTCTCTCAGCGTGGCTCACATTAGCTTTCTGAAAGACACCAGGTCTGTTTCAGCATTTCAGCTCTTACTCACATGAGTGGTCCCTACAGGGTCAGCTCTCAATATTATTACTGTTCCTAAACTGTGTCAATCAATGATGGGATTCACTAGATGCTTAGTCAAGCTGGAGAACAAAAGGGGGGAGGGAAAAAAAAAAACCCTGTGACAAATTGAAAATTCAATGTGGGTTGCATAACTGCATGAATACTCTTTTCAGCCCGAAGGGATTCCTGCAGAAATACTGAGGTTTGCTGCAGTTCCTGGGTGCTACTTGGTGAAAGGGCTCCTAGATTATATTCTTCAATTGCTTTCATCCCTCTTGCAGTCTTTAAGATGCAACTGAGGTTCCACTGTTTGGCTCCCTCTGCTCTTCCCAAATGGCATTAGAGACAAAGCTATCATCTACAGGGCTGGGGAAGGAATGAGTTATCAATGGCTGAGATGCCCATCTTCTTTCATTGGAGTCAATTTTACATCTTAGTGATTTAAAAAATAAAAAGGAGAAAAATTAGAAATTCACTGGGAGAAAATCCAATTAGAAATATGTTCTTTCAAATAGTTAAATGAGATGTATTAGATTGGGGGATAATCTCACAACAGGAAAAACAGAGGGAAAAAATGGAGACTGAATAAAACTGTCCCACCAATAAGAGCCGGGGCTGGTGAATAATTTCCAAAAGGAAAGGGGGAAGCTCTCTCCCACTCAGGCTATGTAAAAACCAATTGGATACGCTGTAGAAATCAAGGAAAGAACCCTGCATTTGCTGGGGGTAAGTGGAATGGAAAGGTAATTTCCCTGAATAATAATTCAGCGCAAATTTTGGTCAAGAACATCTCAATTTGTACCTTTCGCCTCAACTCACAGGCTCACCTCAACAATACCCAGAAATAATTCTCTTACAATGACTTGTCAAACCTTCCCAATGTTAAAAACAATCTCAGAGGGGAAGCTGTGTTCATCTGTAACTTTAAAAACAATAAGTACTCCTGTGGCACTTTCGGGTGCGTCTACACTGTACCGTTATTTCGAGATAACAATGCGAGCATCTATACTGCCATTCCATCAATTCGAAATTATTTTGAAATAACGGACGGCTTATTCCAAAATCTGTAAACCGCATTCTACAAGGAATACCACCTGTTCCAAAATAGGTACTTCAAAATAAGACGTGTACGGACGCTCCACTGCTGCTATTTCGAAATAGCCCCTCACCAGGGCCATTCTAAGTTATTCCTCCCCAGTGCCTCCCAGGGCTCTAAATCGAGATAGCACGTCTACATCAGGGAAGCCTGCCTCGGACTCATTTTGAGGCTTCCCTGCAGTGTAGAGGTGCTATTTCAAAATATGCTATTTCAGAATAACTATTCCAGAGTAGTTTATGTCGAAATAAGCGTGCAGTGTAGATGTACCCTTAGGGTATGTCTACATTACCACCCTAGTTCGAACTAGGGTGGTTAATGTAGGCATTCGAAGTTGCAAATGAAGCCCGGGATTTAAATATCCCGGGCTTCATTTGCATCTTGCCGGGCGGGCGCCATTTTTAAATCCCCTTAGGTCGAACTCCGTGCCCGCGGTTACACGCGGCACAGAGTAGGTAGTTCGAATTAGGATCTCTAATTCGAACTACCGTTAATCCTCATGGAACGAGGTAGTTCGAATTAGAGATCCAAATTAACTGGGCTGGATGTGTCCCATTCACAGCTTTTGATGTGGAAACATTATTAAATCCAATTTTAGCCAGTATTGGTCGGCCCATTGAGACCGCTTGCTAGCTTGCTCCGCTCTTTTTGTGAAATTCTGGGGAAGCACCTGCCCTAATCAGAAAGGGGACTGTTTGCATCTCTACAAGGCTTGCCAATTCCCTTTCCTCTCATCTGCCTTGTACTAAACCCTACTGGGCCGTGCGCACCTGGATTACATACATCTTTAAAAGCAGCCATGTTAGCATTTTACTGGCAGAATGAGCGGTAAGGCAGCCACGGTCTGACAGTCATATAGCACCTTCCTGCCAGAATGACATCAAAGGCTCTTGAGGACAATAATCACTCCTGGGACACAGGGCCAGTTTGTGCACATCCTGGGCTCTTGCAAGCGCAACTGATTATGAGGACAGAGCTACTCTAAAAGGGAAGGTCGAAGGCAAGAGACGCAGCTCCGGCTATGTTCACTACGTAGCTGGAGTCGACATACCTTGTTTCGAGCTTCCCCGCCATCCGATGGGAGCCAACATTCCCATCAGCTTCCCTTCCTCCTCGCAGAAGCAGGAGTACCAACTGCCGATGGGGGCGCCCTCGGAGTTTGATTTAGCAAGTCTTAACTAGACTCACTAAATTGAACTCTGAAAGATGGATCGCAGCAGCATCAATCTTCCGTTTAGTGAAGACATGGCCCACAGCTCCCCCTCATTAGGCAGGATTTTAGAAGTAGGCTTGGGGAGGAAGGGAAGAAGTCAGAGTTGTGCAACTATATCCAAGCAGACGGGGAATGGTCAGGAAAGTGAGAATGGTTCTGACACAACCCTAGTATGTGGAGCACGTAGCATCCTGTCTGCAATTACTAGACGATCCTGAAGGATCTTTTAGCCGTGGGAGCAACAGGTAAGGTGAGAGGAAAGACAATGCAAAGTTTCTCATCGGGGCCGGATAGACACCAGTGATACATTTGAATGTGGGTCACTAGATAGGTCTACAAAGCCGTAGCTGCCTAGCAAAACTTGGGGCACTCAGGCATTGGGGGCTTCCATCTCCACCACTGGCAAAAGCAGCAGCATGCAAATAGCCCCAGTCTCTGAGGTGCTTTGCTCAGTCAGGACCTAAGTAGTTCTGACTAATCCCTACCATCAGCCTCCAAACCCAAGCCAGAATCCAGAAAAAAAAAAAGTCACCTCTGCTCTTTGGTTTCACTGAGAACCTGCTCGGCCCACCATGAATCATACACCACAGCTGGCAAGTTTTTTCACTGCTCCTCTCAGTCAGTCAGCAGAGCGAGGGGAAAATTGCAGACACATGCACATTAGAGGTATAACCATCTCCCCTGTTCAAACGCTTGGCACTCTGTCTAGGCATGTTTACCTCAGTAAGTCAGCCCTCAGGACAGCTTTGCTGACAGAAAACAAAGGTTAATTTTTTTTAAAAAGAAACCCTCACTAATGTGGCTGCCCTCCCTTCACTCTCTGGTACGCTGCTCCCGAACAGACAGGTCCTTCCTGGAATTCTAGCACTGATAGCTTAAAAGAAAATCAAAACAAGCCCATTCATCCAGGGTCCTCTCAGGCCAACAGAGAGGGGGCAGAAAAAAGGCCAAGGAGACTGAACTGATAAATATCAAGGTGGCAAACACAACTATTATCATATGCCGAAATCGTGGCCTTATTAATGTTTCATCACTGGTTAAAATAAAACCCTTCTCTAGGAACCACGTGCCTTGTGACCTACTGTAACTTGCCCTGCCGTCACATGACTTCTTAATCTTTTGAACCCAGTGCAGTCAATGTTATATTACATATCTAAGGCATGTCATTTTGCAGCCAGGTAACTGTCTTCCCAATTATTCCCTTGCATTTTGTTTCCAGTTTCTCCCCCCACATGCAATGTGTGGAATTAAATGCCTCACCTGAACAATGGAAATCACCTATTAAAACGTAATAATGCCTAATACAAACAAAACACAACTTAGTCTTGCAGAATAGGAAGTGTCTCCATCACTTGACAGTCATACGGGGTCTATGAAACACACAAGCAGTTCTGATTCTGTCCAACAGAGAGCGGTGACCCACACACACACTGGACAACTCATTAAAATATAATGAAAATTAGAAAACCTTCAGAGCAGTATCTACAGGATAAGCTTCAATAGCTAGAGATGCACGCTCCTCGTCTCTCTGAACATCACTGTAATTTACTTGTAATTGCAAGAAATAATCATTACAACTCTCTACATCACATGAAATATGAAAAACAGACAAACAGCAGCTGAGGAACTGCTTTTTCTTGACACCAGCTGAGTGGCAATGGGATTTAATCAAAGCTCTGTTGCCTTGATGCAAACACCCAGGTGGCGAGACAGGGAAACAACAGACACTGCACCAACCGCCAAAAAATCCAGTACCAGGCAGAATAGAAGCAGTAACTCCCTCTGCTAGAAACTGAAACTCATGCACTGTTGATTCCTGAACCCCCTGTGCCTGGCAGATCAGAAGGACAAGGTGAAAAAGCCCCTTCACCTCTTCTAAAAGTCGTAACCCGGGAGCAATCCCCCACCCACTGCCTGCCATGGGGCCTGCCCGTGGTTGCCAGCGGGCAGCCCGGCCCGCACGGCTGGGGCTGGGAGCTGCTCCAGCTGGGCTGGAGCGTTCCCCCACCTAGAATCGCACTGAGCCAGTTAACAGGTTAAAGGCTAGGTCAACCCAATGTTTAACCAGTTAACTGATTCATCGGAATCTGACATCCTTAATACACACAAAGGAGAAAGCAAACCCAGTGAGAGTTTCTTCTCTTCCCAATATTCAGCCTCCTAATTATCAAGTCGCATTCTGAACTTCAAGGCTCAGCCCTCTGAATAAGACCCATACTCAAGAATACCGTAAAGTTCACCCCAAATGGTAAAACACGAGTGTCTGACATTAAGTACCAACGTCATACTAAACACACACACACAGGGCCCAATTTTCCAAGGACTGACAGCTCCTACTTCATTCAGCCTTTGAAAATCAGACAACTCACTGAAGTGCCCATGTTTGGAAATGACAATTTCAGGGCCCGTGGAACTACCTTCAATTTACCAGTGCACTAACAGCACCCACCCACAAACACTGATCATTGGCAATTCCAAGCATTTGAACGGTGGGAAATTAACATCTACAATAGAAGGAGTTCAAGGCTGTGACCTGTGTCACTAGAAAGGTCATTTTCCTTGGCTTTGCAGCACAGGGTTGGATCAGACCACTCTCTTCGATGTGTCAGAGCGCCCATTATCTCTATATGTGCAGCCAAACAACCATCTCGTCCATGGTTCCTCTTGGAAAAATTCCTCTCATTTAGTGCTGCCGGACTCCTTGTTTTTACTATCTCTGAGCTCGCCAGGGGCTTGGCTGAGGTCAGCACCTGGGTGAGGAACAGAGGTGTTGCTGGTGGGGAGAAGTTGCCACTTCTGTAAGGTTGCCCTCCCCTAGGAGGTTTTGCTCTTGAATCATCAGTTAGGACAATCTGCAGTGTTGGTGTCCCCTGGACTTCTCCCGGCTTTTGGAACCGGGAAAATTGCCCTTTTTCGTGCCAAGAGTCCCCCCCACATCCTCTGCGAGAGCCGCACTTAGCCACGGCAATTCACACCTGCAGGGCCGACATGTTTGGCCGTCATGCTTCTCGGTGCCGAGGGACAAAGCCGCTATGAAAACGCTACAGATTGCTCAGAACCCAGTACCCCATCTGCTCAGCGACACAGGGGCATTTCATCCCCCCAATCTCCACACCGAGTACTGAGTCAATGTCAGGATTGCGGTCCTCATCTGCCCAGCCTCTCGTTGGACTGGCCTTAGTGCACAGAGGAACTGGCCTGCCTTGTCTTTGAGCGCAACCTTCCAGGCCATTGGAACAACCGGACTGTTGGCCTCAGGAGCATGCCGGAGAGCGCACGGTCTTGGAAACTGGCTTGTCAATATAGGCCTCCATGCCCAAAGAACCAGATGAGCACGAACAGAGCAGCCTTCACAGAGCCAAGTACAAACCCCACTTCCCTGGCCGAGCCTGACCACAATCACACAACACTGACAATGACAACACACAATCAAAACCACAGTATAAAGAAAGTCCTACAGAGAGAATGACTGCAGAGAGCCCTTACTATATTTGTAGGAGACGCTAAGACCTATGACCCATATAAGAACATAAATTAGATTTGAAAATTGCAAGCCACATAGGTATCTAGAAAGGTTCCCTAATTCTTCACACTGCGTGCAATCCCACTTCTTTGGGAAACCATGGAAAGACTCCTGTTAACTTGATGGGGAGTTGGATATGGCCTTAATATAGAGGGACCCTATGTTAGGCTTTTGTCAACAGAAGGCTTTTGTCAACAGAAGTTTTGTCGACTGATACTGTCGACAGAGCTTCTGTCAACAAAGAACGTCTAGACCACATCCAGTTCTGTCAACAAAGCAAGCCGCTTTGTCGACATGACAGTGTAGACGCAAAGGACAGTGTAGATGCAATAACGCCTTCTGGGGACAGAACTCTGTCAACAAAAGGCGTTACTCCTCATAGAATGAGGTTTACCGCCGTTGACAAAACTGCTGAGTTCTGTTGACGTTATGTCGGCAGAACTCAGCAGCAGTGTAGACGCAGGTATAGTTTTGTCGACAAAAGTCCACTTTTGTCGACAAAACCCTGTAGTCTAGACACACCCTTAGCAATGAACTTGAAAGCATGGCTTATGAAATCAAAGGGCTTGTAATTCCCATCAATCAAGAAGCTAAGTAGCTCCCAACTTTTTTTTTTCCTTTTTCTCCCCTTTTTCCCCCACTTTCTCTAAGTTTGTTAAAAAAAAATTTAAGAAATTAAATACAAAACTCCTCTACAATAGCGTAACATTAAAAGCCAGGAAATGCAAAGGTTTAATAGTATAACAATATTAATTCAGATGTATGATACATCAGCAGTATTTGCCACAATTCTGTAGTTAAACGTATTGCTTATGCTATTACTGTTTCTATTATAAAATGCAGGCCCTAAGCCAGAAGTTCACTGACTTGTTTGGCTGAGCCCCTCTTTAAAATGTTCTCAAGACACATGGGGAAAGGATGCCCAGAGCTAGCCCCCCACTTCCAAACTCCCTCCCAGAGCCTAGACCCCCTACACCCAAACTCACTCCCAGATCCCAGCCCAACACCTCCCACATTCAGAGAGCCCGCCCCGCCCCCCCCCACCCGGAGCCTGCACCCCACACCTCCTCCCGCACCCCAACCCCTACCCCAGCCTGGTGGAAGCGAGCGAGGGAGGGGGGACAGAGTGAGCAGGAAGAGAGCCTTGAACCAGGGCCAAGGCAGGGCCGGGGCCGGAGGGAACTGGCGGGGCGGGGCACAGGCCTTTGGGTTTGTGTGATTAGACCGATGGCGTGCAGAAACCCTGGCCGCACAGCTGGCAGCTCATGCTGGCAGGTGCCCAGCACAGGTGCGGCACCACCCAGGCGGGCCACGTCCACACGGGCACAGCCTGTGCGTGGGTGGAGACCCACTAACTGTGCTGCCTGGGGGCCCAGAGGAAGTGAGTAGGGACACACTGAAGGGCTTGGGCAAGAGGCGCCAGGAAGGTTTCGCCTTGAGAGTACCCAGCAGGACGCAGCCCCCGCTTGAACCCAGCCCTGCAGCCTGGCCCCGTCCACTCCCCCTGCGCATGCTCTGTCCGGCAGGGGACGCAGCTGGGGCTCTGTGCCCTGAGGCCATGAGCAGGGCCAGCGTCCAACAGCATGGTCAGTACTGGCAGGATGCAGCCCTGTGCTCCCCCCTTGGGTGACAATTGCAGCTGCACCCGCGGGGGAACAAGGCCGGCCACAGTCAGGCCATTTGTGCGGCGGTCAGCTGGACACCCCTCCCTTTCCAGGCGTGCTCCCTGCCTAGGACGGAGGCCAAACCAGAGGGGTTTTGTTCAGCGTCACAGGCAGGGGACACAGTTTGGAAGAGAGCTCTGCTCCCGGGACCTGGGGTGCGCAAAGGCTCACCAGCGAGGATGCTCTCTTCCATGTGGCGTCCCCCTAGGGTTGCCAGATGGTTGAAACAAAAATACCGAACACCCCCTCCCAAAAAAAAACCACCGGGAAAAAATTCTGTTGAAGGAAAACAAAAGGGGAGGGAGACCAAAGTTGTTGAGCCAAAAAAAAAAAAAAGGCTCCAAGACTTAAGCACAAAAAAAAAAAAACCCAATTAAAATAAAACAGCATTAAAACAGCATGTCCCCTTTAAGAGTGAGTGCAGGGATAAGAACAGGGGAGAGGTTGAGCACTAAGACCCAGGGGAGTCATTGCTTCCGCTTGGTCTTTTTGCCAGCAGCCATTTTGTGCCGGCAGCCTTGCGGAACCAGGTAACCATGGGGGCTGGGGTCAGGGGGCTGGGGCTGTTGGGGGCCGGGGGTGTTGGGGGCCAGGGTGGGGAGGCCGGGTGCTGAGTGTTTTTAGGGTTGCCAGGTGCCTAGCATTTTCGCCTCCTGACCGGGGGGAAAAAAATCAGAAAATACCGGACATCTTAGGTGTCCGGTATTTTCTGAATTTTTTTTTTTTACTGGACAGGAGGCAAAAATACTGGATTGTCTGGGTGAATACCAGACACCTGGCAGTCCTATGTCCCCACTGCGGCTTGGCCTCACATACAGGCGCAGGTGGGTGGGGGCGGGGAGTCACACCGTTCCTGGGAGCACCAGGGATTCCAGGATAGGGCAGCAACCTCCCTAAGGGGCAAGTAGAGTTACCAACGAGAACAATGTGGTATTCCAAAACCGGACACTCCAGCAGGAGTGCTGGAACCACCCCTGTCCTGCCTCTTCCCTCTAAGTTCCCACCATGGCCCCTCCTCTTCCCCAGGATTCCTTGCCCTTTTTTCTCCAGGCCCAGCCCCATCTCTTTCTCCAGAGGACCCACCCTGGCTCTGTCTTTCCCCCAGAGACCCTGGCCAGACCCCCTGGCCGAGGCCCTGCCCCCCGTTTACTCCTCTTTCCCTCTTCCCCTGGCACTCACTACTTTTCCCCTGTCTGTTGCTCCATTCCTTGGCCAGGAGGGACTCATCTGCAGAGCCAGGGCTGGGAGCTCCAGCCACCTGATGCAGGTAGGAGGTGGCTCTGGCTGAGTAGGTAGGGTTGCCAGATGGTTTCACCAAAAATACCAGACTCCCCCCTTCCCCCCCCAAAAAAAAAGTGCCAGGAAAATTTTGTTGAGCTCCCCTGCCACACACACACCCCACCCTGGCCGCCATGTCCATCAGGTGCCAAGCTGAGAAAAGCAGAAAATACTGGACGTTTTATATGTCTGGTATTTTCTCAATTTCTTTACCGGACAGGAGGCACAAATACCGGACTGTCCGGTTCAATACCGGACTCCTGGCAACCCTATGACTAGGATCAGGTATGACTGATGTCCCCGCAGCTCTCCCCCTGCAGCAACCAGACTTTGGGCATCCGGTCAGTAGATCCAAGTGGACACTATCAGGTCCCCTTTTCCAATGGGCTTTCTGGTCGCAAACAGGATGCCTGTCCTGGAGCCCTACACGCAGGGTCGGGAGCCTGGGCCTAGCGGACAAGACCACCGACACAAAGCCCTGTCTTCTTCCCCTGCAGGACAGAGCTCCCTGCTGGCTGGGGCCCCTCACCATGGCCCTGTCCAGTCCTCATGCTCCTGTTAACCTCGCTGCACGCCCGCAGAAGGCCCCCCCCAACTTTGAAAACCTCAGCCCTGAAAGATACAGAGTGGCAAATATAGCTAGCTAATGTTCCTGCATGTGGGGACGGGAACTTAGCTTCTCTGGCTTTATGGTTTCCACAGTGGAATTTTAACATTCAGCACAGAACTATTTCCATGCAAGAGAAATCTCCAAATACCCATCGTATCTATGCACCTATACAGACACAGGCCATGCAAGAGAAATCTCCAAATACCCATCGTATCTATGCACCTATACAGACCAGACGTAGTTGTAAAGTGGTGTGAAAGCACAGCATTAATTAGGTCTTTCCTTACAAGAGCACATAGCACTTGGCACTACGATAAACAGCCAATGAGTGATACAATGAAACCAGGACTTCCCACCCCGCCCCTCACTCTATTGCTCTAGTTCCTTTCTACATTTTGTGATCAGACAATGCAAGACTTTTTTTGTAACCCACAGGCTCAAAGCTAGCGGTGACATTTTTAGACATTTTTGCATTTTGGGTCTCATGCCAACGTAAGGTCTAACGACATATTTAAAAAAAAACAAAGAGATCTGTAAAAAATCTGTCCCAGTGCATCCAAAGAGTTGGCAGTATATCCCAAAAGCCAAACTGAATAGAAAAATGAGCTTGAGAAAAATTTCAACCAAAAAAAATCAAAATAAAACTAGATATATTCTAAGTCATGTAAAATAGATTTATAAACCTTCTACTTACTGTTCTGTATTTTTTTAAACACCAGAGGGAAAAAAACTTACAAAAAATTAAAGTAACAACTTTTTTACACACAGAGAGAGAGGCTACTTGAATATAAATAAGTAGTGGAAATAGGTCAGCTTTTTCTTCTCCCTGGCCACTGAAGTTTGATACTTTTCACTTGAAATTAGCCTGGCCTGTGGTTGCACACATATTGTACCAGCGAAAGCTGCAGCAAAGGAAAAGCGGGGAACAGCAACATTTCCTCCTTGTGGGAGATCCAATCCCTAAACCAAAGAAATTGGGAATGGTGTTTGTATTTACCACACGGAGCACCGGAGTCATGAGCTCTCCCCTGGCTTGCTGTTCAAAAAGAGCTGGATTTCACCCCAGATGTAGCTAACTCAACCCTTCTATAGCCCCTACACTGGGGTAGTTTTGAGGCTGAATTACAAGTGAAAAGCACTATGGAAGTGCAAAATATTGTGTGTGCTCGTGAAAAGCACCCAACTGAGAACGGAAGACAAAGTACTCCATTTATCTGCACAAAAATGCAGTATGGGGTGAAACTTTGCAGCATGGTTGGAGCTATTAAGGAAAGGGGAGAAAAGAAGACAGAAAATATAACGCCATATGCCACTCCATAAAGCCACAGGGCATCCACAACTTGAATACCACCTGCGATTCTGATTACCCCATCTCCCTGGGCTGCAACTGGAAAAGGCTTGGAAAAAGGCAAATGGAACAGCTTTCCTTACTATAAAGATGAGGGCTCTCCATCTTAGAAAGGAGACAAGGACGGAGTGGAATATGAGAGAGATCTATACAATCATAACTGATGAGAAAAGGTGAACACCGAAGTGTTATTTACCCTTTCCCACCATACAAAAACCAGAGGTCACCCTAGGAAATCAATAGGCAGCATTGATAAGCAAAAGGAAGCACTTTTTCATACAACACACAGCTAGTCTGGGCATCTCATCGCCATGGGACATTATGATGGCAAGAAGAACTAGACAGGAGGATAGGTCTATCAACGGCTATTTGCCAAGACAGTCAGGAATGCAATTTCCTGCTCGGGGCGACCCTACACCTCTGACTCCCAGAAGCCAGGAGTGGAAGACTGGGGTGGATCTCCCCATTCTTGCCCTGTTCTATACACGCACACTCCAGAAGCTCACTGGCCTTTCTTGGAGACAGGATACTAGGCAAGATGGACCCGGGTCTATGGCATTTCTCAGGTTCTGACATCCTCCCAGGCTCAACGGAGGGGTAACGGAATGGAATTTAAGGCCTATGATATATAGATCCCTTCTGACAAACTCTATGAAACAACTGAAGTCTTCCAGCAGTCCCTGAAATGCACCCACCTCTGCGCCCACCAGGGTCAACCAGGGAAATTCTATCTCCGTGGCTCCTTTGGACCTTGGCCTCCCTGCTGAGCCAGTCTACGTAGGGAGCAAATGGAAGGAAACTTTTATGTGAGAGACACAAATACATTCCCGCTACCGACGTGGCTGGAGAAAACCAATTCGTTTCACGGTCCCAGGAAGATCGGGCAGGGAGTAACATTTGATCACAATACAACCTGGGACAGATTCCATCACCCAGTTGGAGAGTGGCCATCAAGTTGAGTGGTGTAGCAACCCCAAGCACCACGTCCTAAAGCTACTCTCACAAATTTAGCCCAGCTGCCCCTGCCTCATGCTTACCTTCAAGAGCCAAGTAGGACACATGGCATCTCTTCTGCCCTGTTTTGGAATGTAGCCTACACGTGTAACGCCAACCGACCCCTGGTCTCTGCGGGCAGAACCAAACCTGGGACCTCTGGAGCTTAGTCCATGAGCTTCTGCCGCTGGAGCTAAAAGCAAACTGGCTATAGAGCAGGCTCGTTATTCTCTCTGTAAGTAGTCTTGGTGATACTGCCCGGAACCTAAACTTTAACAAACTGTGGCCATGATTTTAACCAATGGTGGCTGCAGCTTTTTAACCTCCCCTCCCCCCAAAAATCACAAATTTTGTATAGCCCTTTCTTGCTATCCAATTTGGCCGTAAACAAAACTAACACACAAAAGTCATTGATGCCAAGTAAATAAAACTCTGGGAAACTTTAAATACATAACAATCAGTTGCTATGCAAATTGCAAAGGTTTAGTAAGCTGACTGTAAGGGAGGGCAATCGCTATACAACCTGGGACAGATTCCATCACCCAGTCGGAGAGTGGCCATCAAGTTGAGTGGTGTAGCAACCCCAAGCACCACGTCCTAAAGCTACTCTCACAAATTTAGCCCAGCTGCCCCTGCCTCATGCTTACCTTCTGTTTCTGTATCACCATCCTAACACACACATGGCAGAGCTTACTTGCAGGGGATATATTAATACCTGGACACATTTTATATTTGCATTGCTCTGTACAAACAGTAGCAGATTACCGCACAGGGCCCATGCCTAGTGCCCCAACCAATTTGAGAACCCTGGAAAAGTCTCACTCCGCTACAGCCCTGGGGCTAAAGAAGTTCTAACTCCCTGCCCTGGCCAGACCTCCTCCGGTCTCAGATCGGGGCGGGGGGGGAAGAGGAGTAAGAGGGCAAGGTGTGGGCAGGGCCACGGGGAAGGGTTATGAGTCAACAGGGCGCCCTTGTACAGCATATTAGGGTGCATTAGGAGGAGCATTGCCAGCAGATCTAGAGAAGTGATTATTCTCCTTTAATCGGCATTGGTGAGGCCACATCTGGAGTACTGCGTCCAGTTCTGCCCCCCCCATGACAACAAGGGTGTGGATGCACTGGAGAGAGTCCAGAGGAGGGCAACCAAAATGATTAGAGAGCATGTGACTTGTGATCATTTTTCTACTAATTAGTAGAGCACATGACTTGCAAGGAGGGGCTGAGGGATTTGGGCTTGTTTCGTCTACAGAAGAGAGAGGGGGGATTTGAGAGCAGCCTTCAACTTCCTGAAGGGAGGTTCCAAAGAGGCTGGAGAAAGGCTGTTCACAGTGGGGGCAGGTGGCAGAACAAGGAGCAATGGTCTCAAGTTGCAGTGGGGGAGGTCTAGGTTGGATATTAGAAAAAACTATTTCACTAGGAGGGTGGGGAAGCGCTGGGCTGGGTTCCCTAGGGAGGGGGTGGAATCTCCATCCCTAGAGGTGTTTAAGTCCCGGCTTGACCAAGCCCTGGCTGGGATGATTTAGTTGGGGTTGGTCCTGCCTTGGGCAGGGGGCTGGACTCGATGACTTCCTGAGGTCTCTGCCAGCCCGGGTATTCTGTGATTTTAAAGGGAGGAAAAGGAACAGGGCTGCAGGTGGAAAGGTCAGGAGCATGATTTCAGCACCAGGGCCCCAGGAAACCTTAATCCGCCTCTGACTGTACAGTCACCCAACAACAGCCATGATTTCTCATGAGTAAACTGCCACATACATAAATCCACTTTCTAAATGAAGCCCACTGGGCTCACATCACCCCGGTTTCTACTAGCTTCAACGTCAGTTAGGGGAGATGGGTTGGCAGAAGGTGGCTCGCAGCCCCACACCCACCTGTTCAAATCTGACGGGGGGGGCAGCACCCCCCCGCTGGGGAAAGTGAACTATGTTCCCCAGTTTAAAACCCGAGAGAAGGCATGGTCTGAAACAACACTAACGAGGCCTCCCACCCTTCTCCGGAGTGGAATGGGCATCGCTGGTACAGGGAAGGGTCGCTTGTGCTCCTGGTGGATTCATGTCTCTTTCCCAGGTTTGCACGAAGAAAAGAAAAAAATATATATATTACCAGCCATTCAACTTGCCAATTGTGACCCTGTCAGTAGTTAACCCGTGGGCCGATCAAGGCTCAGCCACAGCAGGTTGGGTTTCTCCCAGTGCCACACTCTTTGGATTGATGAAACCATGATCCCTGGCTCCAAAGTTGTTATTGACCAAAATGGAGACAATTGCTCCCAAACTGACGGGTCGCTAGTCCATGTTCAGAGAAAACAACCCATGAGCGGAGACCCGGTGTGTTTTGCTTGCTTCCCACATTATTTTTCAAGTGCACAGCCAGCTCTGAGAAAAATCCAAAGAGCTGACTGAATAAATACTGACCAGGGTCAAGAAAAATAGCAATAAAATATTGTCTTCTGGGTGCAAGACAAAATAACTGGAGATTGTGCAAGAGCATCCTCATGTAAACACTGCACAATCCCAGGAACTATAATAAACCGAAAGGCAACACTGCTCTTGCCCTTGACCCCAGTGAGCTTTTGTGTAATACACACACCAGCCAGGAGGTCTGAATTCCGAGGATTTTATAAGACCCTGGCATTAACCAGTTAGAAAAGCCAAAAGATGCTGCTTTGCTGGGAAACAATTATGATCATTCTGTTTGCCAACTTTTCCCAAGATAGCAAAGCTTCTGTAACTTCAACAATTAGGCAAATGGTGCCTATTCTCTCTCTCTCTCACACCCCTTTCTAGTGAAAGTCTGTATGGAAATATTGAAAGCAAAGCTACATGATGAAAACAGAAGTCACCACATTAGAGGAGAACTCATTCAGCAATCCCACACAAGATGCTAAGAAGTGTAGTTAGTGCAAACTGAGTTAGCCATTTTAATTTAACTGTATCCCTTTTGCCCAAGAGGAAACTCTCTCTCCATCTCCTTATGGCCCTCTGGGCTTGATAAAACAAAAGTCCTGGAAATTCAAGATTCCAGCAGGTCATTAGGAGCTGCGAGTAGAATGATGACTTAAAAAAAAAAAAAAAAAGGCATCAGCTCTGAACATAATACTGGAATACTCCTGCCCCCAAAGAGTCCACAATGTCTGGACTATTCCCACAAGTTGAACCTCTCTAGTCCGGCACATCTGGTCCGGCAACATCCGTTGTCTGGCATGATTTTAGTTAGTGGGCTGTCCACTTATCGTGGGTGTGGCCAAGTTTCCCACCGTCCCATAAAGTTCATTTACAGTCCCCAGTCCTGGCTCTCAGTGTTCTGGGCTGTTATTTAGCTCTAATTGACCCCCAAGTGTCTTCTCAGAGCTCAGCAAGCAGTGGAAGTGTTTGCGATGCTGCTAGATAATATTGACCTCCCGTGGTCCGGCAAATTCTCTGGTTCGGCACTGGTCAGGTCCCGAGGGTGCCGGACTAGAGAGGTTCAAACTGTAATATGAAGAACATACATTTCAATGGTGCCTTTCACGTGGAATGATCTCAGCAAGCTTTACAACCCTGGTGTAAGATGGTTAGTGACATATAGTAAAACCACACAACATTACAGAACAGAAAGTGATGGAGAAGAATGTCACCAGTTAAAACTGCCAGAAGAACATTAAGGTGGCAGAAAGTGTCATCCACGTGTGTCGGACCTGACATGTTACTATTACAAATGATGAAGCCAGTTAAAATTACTCCGGATCTACGCCTGCAAAATAAGAGACCACCGAGAGTTTCCAGCCTCAGTTAAGACATGACTTGATGGGAGACAGTAACAAACACTGGGGCGAGACAGGGCAAGAGTTACAAGGAGGCTTGTGTGGCTGCTTTAGTGTACATGTGTTGAGGGTGCCCAGGGCTGGGAGGGCTGGCAGTGCGGCCGGGAGCCCTGCAGGTTGGCTGGTGACGGAGCTGGGAACCCCGTGGCCGGGGGGCCAGCGGCACAGCCAGGAGCCCCATAGCGCAGCCGGGAACCCTGCAGTGAGGGGCGGGGGTACCACAGGCTGGTGCATCCAGAGAACTCCGGCCCTGGGGAACCCCAGCCAGGCTGGCGGCAGCAGAGCCAGCAGCAGCCAGTGAGCTTTTAGGGAAAAAGCTGGGCAAGAGATGGTTGGATTAAGATGAAAGTCTAAGGCCACCTTAAGTAAAAACCTGGGATGTGCCTGTAGTGATACTTGCCTTCTGGGGAATACTGTAAATGAGAGGATGGGTCGGACATTAAGGCCCGCCTTCATTGCTACCAGGAAGGCCGCCTTCTACGACAGAGCTAATAAAAAACTTCTAGCTAGTGGCTCAGAAGAGTCTTTCATAAGGCAACTAAGTACTAGGTTCATAGTCTCCGCTTGGAGCCGGATCTCTGATTTGTAGGGAGATCATTAATATGCCTCCTAGATCTCTTGCCACACTTGGGTAAGCAAAGTGTGAACCCTCCCCCCCCGCCCCGGGATGTGAAAAGCTGCTATTGGTGCTAAGTAAATCCATGGGTGGTGGATGAAGACCCAGATGGGGAAGGCAGCCAAAGCCCCGCCCCTTCCTCCCAAAGCCACACCCCTTCACAACCTTCCCCACACACAAGCCCCACACAACCCCAGCTGTGGATTGGGGCTGCTGTGCGGTGAGCCCTTTCCTGTATTTTGTGAGGTCCAAATGTGCCCCCCCAACCTAAAAGTGAAGCATTTGATGTTATCACTATGGTAGAGGGAATCTGTAAGAACGGAACACGTGTGCAGGTTGTGCTTGGGCCCTTCCACCAACTGAGGGATTGTAGAGCCCACAGGTGAACAGGAAGCAACCTGCCTCAAATGTGTTTGCTTGGTTTGTAAACCATTCAAGCCATCTCTGTAGACCTCAGAGGTACACTCCGACCCAAGTGGACGTGTCCCAGAAATGGATGACCGTCTCAAAGTTTCTTGGGGACTGTCCCGAATCTTTGAGAAGAGAATCACTAGTGCGAGAAATCTGCTGGATGGTGGGTATGCTCTGCCTACCCTTGTATGCAGCAAAGTTCCTATGAAATTGAGACGCTACAGTGGAGTCAAAATGAACTTAAGGTTGATTTGGCCGTCCAGGCTATGAAACTGGGAACATGTGATCTTCACTAATGTCCACACTTCCCGACACAATCTGCCCCAATCAGCCAATTCTCTAGCCATGGGAAAACGATTATTTCCACACAATATAGATGAGAGCAAACCACTGCCAGAGTCTTTGGAAATACTGTCAGTGCTAAAGGCCCAAAGGAGACACCTTATATTGGTAGTGCTTGTTATTTAGCAGGAAATGAGAAAACCTTGTGTGAAGAGTGAATAGAGAGACATGAAAATAAAACGATGCATCTTCTGAGTCGAGAGTTGCAAACCAATCTCCTACTTCTAATGAAGGAATTATTGCTGCCAGGGTCACGATCATGAATTTTTGTTGCTTTACATATTTGTTTAGAATCATAGAACCATAGAATCATAGATTTGACGTTTAGAGACGTGACGTCAAAAATTGGCCTCCACCTGCCATTCTTTTTGGGAATCAGGAAGTATTTTGACTAGATTCCTTTTCTCCTGTGTGTTGCATGGGAACTGATTCTGCAGCTGCTACATGCAGAAGAGAGGTCACCCTCTTGCTCTGCCAATTGATTGTGAGAAGGGTCCCTGAAGAGGTACAGGGAGGGGGAATGGGTACGAGAACTAGATTTGAAATGAACAGCGTGGCCAGATGTTATAGTTTCCAAAATCCTTATGTCCGCTGTTGTGTGCGCTCATGCATCCTGAAAACAGGAGAAGCGGCACCAAAAAGCAGGGAGGGGTAAGATGTTGCAGCTGCAAGATCTTGTTGATTGCATGGTTGAAACTTGACCAAGCCATCAAAACGGTCACTGGAAGGACACAGATGACTGAGAAAATGTATCTGAAGAGGTTTGGGTAAGTTTTTTTAAGTATCTCAGTCTCTTAGATCTACAAGATGTTGAATATGGGGCTGGGTGTACCCTTTGTGCTGTGTGAGCCTCATATTTACATGAGCATAAATTCCTAGGGGTCCCAGTGGGGCTGAGTCCTTTCAAGTGTAGAGAGATGTATCCGTGGAGTCTGCAAAGAGCTTACAACTGCCAAAGGGGAGGTCTTCCATAGTACTCAACCTGTCTTGCAAACCTGACACCAATAGCCAAGACACGCTCTTATGACCACTACAATGGAGATAGATCATGTTGCAGTATCTGCCGCGTACGAGGACGCGTGGAGCCATAGACCAGGGGTTCCCAAACTTTTTGACACGGGGACCAGTAAATCCATTCACGAACTTTTGGAGGACCGGTAATGTTCATTTGCATATTTGCATATTCATTAATTAAATGATGAATATTCAAATAAGTTGTTTCTGGTCCTCCCAAAACCCCCAGTGCCAGCTTTAGCAAAGCTTTTGATATGGTCACCCACAATATTCTTGCCAGCAAGTTAAGGAATATGGATTGGATAAATGGACTGTAAGACAGACAGAAAGCCGGTTAGACCAGGGTTTCCCAAACTTTTTACTTTAGTTGGAACCCTTTTTTTTCCAGTACTGCTTTTTGCAGCCCAAAAATATAAACACATAAAAAACAAACTGAGAAAATACCAGACATATAACATGTCTAGTATTTTCTCATTAGGTAAGTTATATTATTACTAGATGTATCAGTTCGTAGTTTCGAACTGCCTGGCTGGTAAATGTGCTCAGGCTGCATGAGTGTGTCTACCAGCCAGACAGTTCGCAACTACTCGAGGGGGGGGGTGTGGGGGTCAATAGAATCCCAGGGCTGGACTAACTCATGTTTTGTGCTTTGTGGGGGGGAGGGGGGAACGGGGGCAGCGCCCCAAGATCTACATATGGCCAGGTCAGTCCTACTCCCCGCAGGCCGATTCATTCCTCCTCCCTGCTCCCCCCGCTGTGCCTCTGGCCAGCCCCACAAACCCCTCCTGGGCAGCCAGTTCTCCCCTGCTTCTCCTCCCAATGTCCCTTGGCCAGCCCTCCTTCCGGCGGCCGCTTCTCCTCCTCCCTCCCCCCCCCCCATCTTCCCCGGCCAATTCCCTGCCCCCAACCTCACACCCCCCAGCAGCCCTGCTTCCACCGGCCCCCCAATCTCCCCAGCCTGCCCCGATTCTCCCATCCAGTGCTGCTTCCGGTGGCCAGCTCTCCTCTCCTCCTCACCCCAGAATCCCCTGGCACCTGCACCTTCCCTTAGCCCTGCACCCTCCTGGTGCCTCCCCCTTCCCTCACTGCCCTTGCCCCCTTTTTCCCTAATACCCACCCCCTCACCACTCTCTGCCCCGTTCCCCTCCTGACCCTCTGTGCCCTCACACATGACTTGCTCCATCCTGGCCTTCCTCATGCCCACCCCTTCTTTCAAGCCTTCTCCCAGCACCTCCTCCTCCAGCCCCCAATGCCCTTCCCCTCTCCTCTCCTCTCCCAGCATCACCCTGTCCCCCCTCCCACTGACACCTCCCCTCCTTCCCTTTCCCTCATTGTCTGCACTTGGCCCCCTGGCATTTGTCTCTCTCTCCTGCACCCCTGTCCCTTGGTGCCTGTCCTTCCCCCTGCCCAAGCCCCTTCTCCTTCCACTCCTCCCCCCCGCCACCTCTCCTTTCCTCTCCTCCCCTCCCCTCCCCTCCGCTCCTGCCGCCGCACAAGCCGGTTCCCTACCTTCTGCCTTCTCCGTTGCGGGGCCGGAGTCTGCGCTCAGGACCCGGAGACCGAACCCGGAGCCAGCCAGGCCCCACAACGTGCCTCCCATGAGTTTCAAAACCCCAGGCCGTGACGTCACGTCACGCCTGGGCGTCCTCCCTGCCCACGTGCAACGCCGCGCATGGGCAGCAGCAGCAGGCAGCGAAGAGGAGCTGCGCATGGCAGGGACATCCGGGGCCGAGGGGGACGCTCTGGGAGAACGCGCTGGGGAGGGTGCCGACAGGGGGGGTGCCGGGGCCCGCTCCAGGCTGAGCCGGGGAGAGACCCAGCTCCACATATTGGTGGAGCAGGGCCCCAGCTCTGTAACTCGCCAGCACTTCCAGGTTCAGGGGCGCAGGGCCCGATTCGACCGAATCGGCCTAAGGGCCGGCAGCCACCAGGCACGCTGAGGCCCGGTATTTTTTTCCCGCGGCCCGGTACCGGGCCACAGCCCATAGTTTGGGAAACACTGCCATAGACCATGGGTGCCTGCGGGGGAGGAGTTGTAGGGATGGCCACCCAAAGGAACAGGGAAGAAGCATAAGGAGGCAAACCAGTCAGCAATTAAATTTTTGGCGGGGGCACAAGGGAGCGGTGCCCCCCTGCCAAGTGCTACCATGAGTCACGTAAGCCTGGAGCGATGTCTTTCCCAGGAGCATTCCCTCTTGTACTATGGTCTTAAACTGGTTCCAGTATTCTTCTGGCAGACGCTCGATAAACGAACGGAGTTTGTTCTCATTTAAAACAGTCGCCCTTGGCCACGAGTGCCTCCCGATTTGCTATCCTGAACCAAAGAGTGGCTGAAGCACAGAATTTGCAATCGAAAAGGTGTGGTTTACTGGTGGGACTGGACTTGTGAGTTATGTTGACTGCCTTGTTCCTTAATGGCATCCCCATGTAGGTAATTTGGAGCTGGGGGAAAAAATAGAAACTCCCATTCTCTAGCCAGAATAGAACCACATTTTATCCACCCTCTTGCAGATAGGTGGCGCAATAGCAAGGATCTGCAAAACCAGCTTAGCGAACTCCGTAGGAGCTTCACCGACCGGAATAGCGATCTTCATAGCTACTGAAGTGTGTAAAATACCTAGGGATGTCTGGCCGGACTTCTGTTGCTCCTCTAAGGGAATCCACAGCAGGACAACAAGCAGCACCATCAGTTCCCGAAGCTGCCTGACGTCATCTGCCACAGAAGGCAGTGGAGGCATGACAGCTCCATCCGGAGGCAAGGATGAAATAATAGTAAGAGGGGACACCTTCTCCTCAGCCCAGGACTCTCCAAAGTCTCTTCCTCCGGAGCCCGGCATGGTAAAGGCAGTTGAGGAGCGTGAGTTCTTCTCTGTTCCCTTCGGGTTGCAAGGACCCTCGATGTCACTCATTGGCAACAACAAGCCCATGGATCCAGCCTGGGACACTGAGGGGGATCAAACGGCATAGATGAAGGCAGCCATGTTGGTTCTTCCCAGGCAGGTGTCATTTAAGGTCAATCCTCCTATAATAGGTCAGTTATAGGAGGGAGAACGACATGTCCTAGAGTAGGTAGGGGACATGCACTGAAATTGGTGCATCCGATTAGTCCTCTTCCACATGCCCCAAGGAGCTGTTCAGCTCGCAGAGTGGAGGAGTGTGCTGTGTGGTACTGTAGAGGAGTTGGTGACCGAGAGAGTCTTCACACTGACAAACTGCTGGCACTCATTAACACAGGGAACTCCAGTCCAGAAGATATTACAGGTTGAACCTCTTTAGTCCGGCAACATCCATGGTCCGGCATGGATTTTAGTGAGCCTGATGTCCACTTTTCATGGGCGTGGCCAAGTTTCCTGTGGTCCCATAAAGTCTGTTCACAGCCACCAGTCCTGGCTCTCAGTGTTCTGGGCTGTTATTTAGCTAAAATTTACCTCTAAATGTCTTCTCAGAGCCCAGCAAGCAGTGGAAGTGTTGGTGATGCTACTAGACAATACTGACTTCCCAAAGTTCGGCAAATTCTCTGGTTCGGCACTGGTCAAAGGGGTGCTGGACTAGACAGGTTCAGCCTGTAACAGGATTTTAGGATCCCCAAACCCAGGACCAGCCCACATTTTGGCACCTGAAGGTGGGGAGCTCAAATGACGCCCCGATGGCCCCTCGCTTGGGCCAAAACTTTGAACATAAGAACGGCCGTACTGGGTCAGACCAAAGGTCCATCTAGCCCAGTAGCCTGTCTGCCAACAGTGGCCAGCGCCAGGTGTCCAGACGGGATGGACTGAAGACAATGATCAAGCAATTTGTCTCGTGCCATCCTTCTCCAGCCTCTGAAAAACAGAGGCCAGGGACACCATTTCTATCCCTGGCTAATAGCCTTTTATGGACCTAACCTCCATGAAATTATCTAGCTTCTCTTTAAACTCTATTATAGTCCTAGCCTTCACAGCCTCCTCTGGCAAGGAGTTCCACAGGTTGACTACACGCTGTGTGAAAGGTCTCAATTCTGCCTTCTTCCTGTTCTACTCCTCTCATGGCACTCCACCATCTCTGTGCATCTAGAACAGAGAGAATACATATGCACCAGCAGCAGACACAATTTTCTACACTCTGGGTCCTAGTGGTGCATTCCCCCCCAGTCTGGCACCTGAGGTGGCTGCCTCAGTTTGCCTCGTGGTAAGGCCAGCCCTGCCTAAACCCTTGTGTACTGATGGTAACAAAGACTGGGTCGAGAGGAAAATGATGCAGCTGGTACCAAGGGTCTGGTATGGGGTGCCCTTGGTACAGTAGATACATGAGCAGTCTTTGGCATGGGCACTATTGGTATTCTTGTATTGATGCTGAGTTTTATTCAGAAATGGGTGTGGTCTCTTCAAACCTGTCCCTGACGCTCAGGGTATGAGTATCCCAACTCGGTACCAAGCCTGCCTTAGATGGCTCACTCTTCTTCGCCTTTGTGGGCCCAGCCTCACTCAGAGCCGGCACGGAACTCCCCTTGGGAGCGGAGGTCTCCATGGCCTTCTTGTGAGACAGCGACTGGGACCTTCTTGGAGCTTTGCTCCTGACTCCTTTCTGCTTACAGACAGAGGTAGATGAGAGCGGCAGAAGCTCCCTAACAGTGGACAGCCCAGCAGTGCCCAAACCATGGCCTCGTGCCAGCCACTCCCTCACATGGCTCTGCCCTCATGCAAGCCCTTCCTGCCAAGGCTCTGCCCTCAGGCCACCTCTTCCCCCCAGACCCTAATCTCGATGGCTCTTCTCTGCCCCCTCCCTGCTCGCGCCGCCAGTAAAAAGGCCCTGGGACAGCCTGTCATTCATGAGAACACCTTACCGGGCGATGCCTATCGGTTCCAGTTAACCGGTGGGGACTGTGGGCTGGGGCCTGCTCCAGCACCCGTGAGGCCCGCCGTGGAGAGGGACTGCTCTGGCCAAGCTGGAGCAGCTTGGGCGCACCACAGGCAAGGGCTGCCACAGCTGTTCAGAGCAGCCCCTATCCGTGAGGGGAGGGGGAGCTGCAGGCAGGGGCTACTCTAGCTTGGCTGTGACGGGAGCGGGGGGGCACTCTAGCCCAGGCAGGCTGCCCCCACCCCCACACAACCCCCTTTCATCATTTAACCGGTGAACCAATTAAACAGGATTTCACATCCCTAGACCACACCGGGGAGTTAACCCGCCACAGACAGAGCGGAACAGTTTATTCTGCTATAGCGATCTGGTCAATTTCACAGGGTAGAAAAGCACCAGGCGGCAGGCTGATAAGTCTCAAGGAAGAGGATCTGTATAAGTGAGGAGTGAAGGTTCTCTCGGGAACAGCCCTTTAACCAGGTTCCAGATGTTTCAGGGCAAGTGCTTATATAGAGCTGGGGAGGCCTCTTTACTGTTTCTCATTTCCCTTTTTAAAAAAAAAAAAAAAAAAAAAAACCTATATCCTGGTTTTGTTCAGAGCACAAGAGAGTCATTCATCATTTTTCTCTAAGCACAAGGAATGGTCTTACCTCCCCATCACTCCTAAATCTCTTGCCACAAAAAAAACGTTAAAAACAAACAAAAAAAAAGGCTCACATTAGCAAAACAAGAGAGACTCAACAGCAAAGAGGTAAAAAACTCACAAGATACTGCAAATAGCTTGAACATAAAGGGCCAAATTCTGAGCTAGTGTAAGTGGGTGCCAGCCCCAGGGGCCAAACTGCAGCTTAAGTGAGTGGCAAGTCAGAGAACCTGCCTAATTTTCACCACATTGAATTCTCTGAAGATGCAAAACGAGTTGTAATTTACATCCTCCCTTTTTCTATCCCCTCAGCAAAAAGACCCTAACAGGAGGATGGATGATAAATAGTTGTGACAGGATATTAATTTTATTTTTCAAACAATTTCAGCTGATAATAGTGATGTTTATTTTTCAGCTCTGTTTTCATTTTCATCAATTTAAATATTCACAGTTGCATGAAATTACAGGTGTCGAGCATTTTTTTCCCCATTTCTTTCCATTTAAATGTTCAGTTGTAAGCAATGGAGGGGCAGCATTTTCTGACTTTGCCCATGTGTACATTTATCCGTTCGTACATGGGTATTGAAACTGATATTTACCAGCATATACCCATCCAAACCTTAATCCTGCCCAGTCGAACGATAAAGCAGCTCCTGCTCCTTCCTTCTGTACTAAGTGCACTTGCACTCACCTGATTCACCAGCTCTGGAAGCTTTCCCTGCAAAATCCTTTACCTGCTGGGTTCCAGAGCAAAACAGAGCAGGCTCACGGAGAAGTTTCCGAATTTAAACTGACCCATGTGGTTTTGACGCCAATCCACCCAATTCATGCTTCTGTGAGGCCTGCATGGAAATCTGGAGGGGGGGACCTCAAACGTGCTGAATTCACTGGGCGTTTCAACCCAATCTCTCAGGGGTGCAAACTCCCAAATATCAAAGCCACAGGAAAAGTTCAAACAAACTCCTGCAACACTACACGGGAGAGCTTTGCTGAGTAGTCCCTGTAATCTGTGAGCAAAGACACAGGCTCAGAGACTACCCTGTACTGCCGAAATTTGGAGGGGAGCAAACCGTGGCAAGCTTGGACAAAGCAGTAACTCCCTTAAACTTCTGTAATCCTTCTGCCCTCGTTGTCTGAATGGGGATTCTAGAAGCACCTACTGACACTAGGAAGCCATGCAGCTAGGGGGGCCAGGCACCCCACCGAGCTAAGCTACACAGGGGCACTCAGCTTCCACACAGACATAATCCCGCCTCCTCAAAGTGTCCCGAAATCAGCTTGTTTAGGAGAAACTCGCCCCTCTCACCTGTTTGGTCCCCTTCTTCCCCACTTTGTCATCACAGTTTGGAAACATGCACCCAGGGCATGTGGCCTGTACCGGGCCAGTCCTAACCAATTGGTAGCCCCAGGCATCAAGAAAAAAAAAAAGGGTCGGGAAGTAACCAGGGAAACCTGGGGGGGAGTTCGGGAGGTCGGGCCAAAACTAAGACCAGCTTTGTCAGCGGCCCCTTGAAAATGGCGGCCCCAAGTGACCACCCGGCTCACCCACCCCTAAGACCGGCTCTGGGCCTGTAACATTTTGCCCATAGCACCTCCTGCCTCTCAACAGCCACCTGAAAGTCTTTTTATTGCTCATTCCTAAAGGAAGGGAAGTTTTGTTGCTGTCGCTGGAACTTGTCCCTGTTCTGACTGTATATGTGATAACAAATGGTTCTTGTGACCCTACTCAAGATGGGCACAAGAACTGTGCAAGTCATGGCCTGAAATAAGGGGATTAACCGGACTTTAGAGGCAGTTAAAAGATAAAGGTAGCTGTAGTGAGGCAAAGTGGCTTCCACAAATGCTCTCAAGGGAGTGCTAAAAGCTGTGAATAGACACAAGGCTGTGAACAAGTCGTTAAAAACAAGTGCGCATTTGTATGATAACCATCCCAGTGTGAAAGTCTTACTGTGGGGGGGGGGGGGGGGAGAACAGGTTTTACTAAGTGGAAAGAGACTGAGACCAGCCATTTAACCCAGGTCTCAACCCCGGGGCTTTCCACTCTTTTTATCCACACCCTTCCACTTTGTCCTTTTGCTTCTTTTTAAAGTCTCAGAAGGGTAGCTGTGTCAGTCAGGGTGTGTCTACACTAGGAAGCTATTTCAAAATAACTAAACTCAATTGAGTAACTTCCAAAAGCAAACAAGAAGTAGGAAGAGTTTGAAGCTACAACCCACTGAATTCGGGAACAAGAAGAGATCAACTTATAACAAGCATGGGGTCTGGTGATAAGGGTAATGAAGTGGCATTTCTCTTTTACAAAGAACAGTTCAGTTTCTGGACTTCTAACACTCCAGTCATCTGAAGAAGTGGGCTGTGCCCATGAAAGCTCATGATACCATCTACATGTTTTGTTAGTCTTTAAGGTGCTACTAGACTATTTGTTAGAATAAAATGGTCCAGAAACTTGCTTCTGCTCCCATTCAAGTCAACAGGAGTTTTGCCATTGACTTCACTGAATGAAATTCACCTCCTGTGTAGAAGGCCCACAGGCAGCCTAGGGTCCATGATCACTCACAGGAGCAAATTACATCGATCACAGGAATCAGACATGGAAAAGATCCTTTACTGTCATTACAAACACTCCCGTATTGTCTAGTGCAAAGACTTATCCTGGGACACTCAGCCACCTGGAGAGCACCAGGAAAGGAAGGTAGGACAGACTCCTCACTTTAAAAAATACCATTGGGTTCCTCTCATCATTGAAAGGGTCCTATCCTGCTTTCACTGATGCCAATGGCAAAGCTCAAGCCTTAATTCTGCACAGCTAGACAATTCAGCATCAAATGCTGCTCGCTGGACTTACTCTTGTAACTCCATTAAAATCAATGGACTGATGACATGCCTATAGAAAAGGGGCCTCGGAAAAGGCCACCAACAAAGGGCAATTATTTCCATTAAATAGCAAAGAGTTTATTGGCTCGTGTATACAGGCGGAGATTAAGGATGTCTACGGATTCCGCAGCACATTCAACCTGGGCTGCTTTATGATGGATCCAAACGTTGGAGCAGGCAGTCCACCTGCACCGTTAATAAATGTGACAAAGCACACTAAACCTGACCCTCCTCCCTCCCCGCAGGATAGCCACACAAAGGCCTAACGTCCCAGAAGGCAGAACAACAGGTTTGAGCAGGTCTTCAACTCAGTGAAGCCGGTCTGAGTTACCACGTCAGAGAAGAAAGACAAAGACAGACAGAAAATAACACCATAGACAAAACTAAGTGAAGGTGGAAAAGAAGTGAAATGAAAGCAGTGAAGAAAACAGTTAAGTTCGATGCGCCTTAGAGCAGGACACACAGTAGAATCTCGGAGTTATAAAACCCTTGGGAACAGATGTTGTTTATAACTCCTCAACGTTCATAACTGAACTAAACACTGTGGTTGGTCTTTCAAAAGTTTACAACTGAACACTAACTTCAACATTTTTCTTCTCCACAGTAAAGTGTTTGTCCCCTCCCCTTTGTTTTTATTATTTTCCATTTAACACAGTACTCTACGGTTTTGGGTTTGAAGAGGGACTGGTTTTTGCTTGGGTTGGTTTCAACTGCTGCCTGATTGCGTACGTCTGGTTCCAAATGTGGTGTGTGGTTGACTGGTCAGTTTGTAACTCTGATGTTCGTAACTCGGAGGTTCTAGTGTACAGGTTACTTCTATCCTGCATTTTAAACTCCACAGCCATGTCTCTCTCAGCCCAGATCTAGAGACTCAGGCTTATGCAAGGAAACTAAAAACCATCACCTACATCGCTGCACAAATAACAAAAAATAGTTATTCCAGTGCAACACCACCAATATAATGCAGAAGGCTGCATCTCTCACAGCAAACAGTCCCAATTGATACTGTCAAAATTTCTGATTCGCTTATCTAAAGAGTCTGAAAATCCCAAATGGGCGCCTGTTTCAATGAGACAGTTACAAAAGCTTATGCTAACTGTTTGGTGTTGCATATCTCTCATGGTGTGATTTAGATAGCCACAAGAACAATGGGGGTCACTTCACTTGGTATGAGGTCTACACAAGGGTAATTTTGCCCAGAGGAAGCAAGCAAGGTGTATAATTAAAATACAAAAGAGCTCCACACAGCTCACATTCTATGGGGGGAGGTGAAGGGACGAAAAAATACAGTCTTGGTTAAACATTAATAGGAGCTCCCTCACATTTTAACTCTGGGATGTTTTTGAGGTCAGCTGGAACGTTGCAGCCCTGCTAGAACAGAGCAGTGTCATGGGAAAGAATTCCACAGTGAAACACAAACACACCTTGGAGCTGAGAATTCAAGACTATCCAAGATAACAGAGGAACAGCATGTTGCTGGACGGGTGCTATTTTCCTCCAGTTTACAACCCAGCAAAGCAGAGTCTCTCTTCGCCTGCTGCACCCGAAGCGCACACAAGGAGACAGGAGAGCATGGCAGGCGCCGACAGCTTTGTTTGGGAGTCTTGGAACAAAGTCCCACGAGGAGGCGGGGCAAAAGAGCAGAGACTGCCTCACAAAGAACTAGGCGGCCGCTGCACATGCTGAAGGTCAGATTTTCCAGTGGAGACCAATGTCAAGGTAGTTAGTAAGGTAGGTTACTCTCAGGCCACCTCAGAAGCATTAGAAGGTTTGGTGAAGCACAAATCATGGGCAGTGGGAGAAGGCCCAGGGCAGGCAAGCCCTAGCCCCACCCCTTCCACCCAAGCCCCGCCCCCTAGAGCCAAGCCCCACCCACCCTCCGTCTGATCCTTCTATTGCCAGCCGCCCCTGGCACAAATGGTTTGGAGCGTTCACTCTGCGGTCAGGAAAACTGGGCTGGAAGTCTTGTAGGACCAGTCTTCTGTCTCCAGCTAGTGGGATCTCCCTGAGCTAAAACCCTGAGCGGCAACAGAGAGATACAGGACACTGTCTTTCAGGGATTGTACCTGCACATAGACCGGATGCCCTACATTCTCTCTTAGCACACCCTGGGCTCCATGCACAGAGCTGTGTCCTCTGGAAGGCAGTCTCTTCTGGGGTTCTAACGCCCTTGTCCAGTATTGCCAAAGAGATTCCCTGGGATGATAAAGCTGAGGCCCAGGGCTTTGCATGACGTATTCTTCTAACCACCCTGGGGGAGAGACATGGCAGGACGAAACCAGAGGAAGGGGAAGGAAATCAAACTAACGGTGACTAAAAGGGACTTTCATGCTCCTGGGGAAACTTACAAATGGATCCATCTCAGAATAGGCCCATTACTTCATTTTCCAGTATTTTTTGAGGCTCGCTTGGCAAATGATTGAAGATTTACATTTCACCCCTTCCTCAGCTCAGCCGCTCTCCCAGCTAGATCTCACAGTGAGACCATGGCGCTTAGGGTTGAAAGGGGCTGAACACGCCACATTCATTCAGTTCAACGGGAGTTACAGGTGCTTGGCTCCTCCATGGCTCGGGCCAACAATACCAATCTTGGGGCCTTCCCTTTATGGCCAAAGCAGACAGAGATGGATTTTAACTTCTTTGCTAGATTAGGCAGACGAGGAAGCTAATAGGGTTGCCAGATGGTTTAACCAAAAATACCGAACACGCCCCCCCCCCCCCAAAAAAAACACCGGGGAAAAAATTCTGTTGGAGGTGGAAGGGGGGGAGACCAAAGTTGCTGAGCAAAAAAAAAAAAAAAGGGACCCCATGTCATCAGTCCATTGATTTTATTAAGCAAAAAAAATAAAACAGCATTAAAACATGGCCCCTTTAAGAAAAGTCTTTAGGCTTTTTGCCAGCAGCCATCTTGTTTTCTTGATCGGAGCCAGAAGGCAGCTTCCGTGCAGAACCAGGTAAGCGGGGGAGTCGGGGGGCTGGGCCCAGTTGCTGAGTGTGTGTAGGGTTGCCATGTGTCTGGTATTTTCACCTCCTGGCAGCGGAAAAAAAAAAATCACAGAATACCAGACATTTCAGATGTCCGGTATCTTCTGAATTTTTTAACCAGACAGGAGGCGAAAATACTGGACTGTCCAGGTCAATACCGGACACCTGGCAACCCTAGAAGCTGAGCTCCAACGGAGAAAGCTCCTGTCTAAACACAAGTATCTAGAGCAGTAAGAGCACAGCAAACAATGAACTGGATAGACCAAGCAAGCTGCATTTTGCATTAAATACCCCTAATATAATGCAAACGCCAAAGGAAAGTGTCAGAGACACAAGGCAGGAGAGAGACTAGCTTTTACGGGATACTACATCACCCGCTTGGTTTCCCTCATACCCTGAGACCCCCATGGCTACGTGGACGCTGCATGAAAGAAAGCTTTGCCATTTCTAAAAACAGACTGAAATTTAATCAGAGTAAATCTAATCAGCGCAGGCTCCCCAGGGCTGGAGGAGGGGAGCCCTGAGCCCCATGCTGATCCAGGCAAGCTGGGGGCTGCACCCTCTGGCTTACAGGGTTAGGATGTGCACAGACCTAAAACATAATACACGCTGGATCTCCCCGGCTTGGCACTCTCGGGACCAGAGTGGTCCCGAAGGAGGGAGGGTGCCTGACCAAGGAGGTCAAGCCTTTGGCTCTTCCGGAGCTCCCTTCCTGGCTACCAGCCTGGCCAGTGCCCTGCCTCAGCCGTTGGCAGGGCTCCACTCCCGGCTGCTGCCCCGCTCCGGTTCATGGGGCTCTTCCCCTGGCCGGCGGAGCGACGTGCTCAGCTGGCAGGACTCCCTGCCTGGCCCTGCTCCCGCTGCCAGCCGCTGGCTGGGCTTCCTGACACCAGGACACTGGCCCTCCCGGCTGCCTGCCTGGCTGAGCTCCCAGTCCCTAACAACCTCTGTGGCTGGGGTTCTCTGGTCCAGGGACATCCAACCACAGATGTTGCCAGGCCATGAGAATCCCAGACCACAGAGCTTCAACCTGTACAACAATAGCAAACCTATCACTTTAGTAGCCCATTGGTGTTTACTCAACCTACAGCTATTATTTCAATTGGCTAAGAACCCGTTTTTGCTCCGATTTTTTTAGCATTCAATTTACTAAGACTAATCAAGCCTTTTCTCTGAGGATTTCAAAGTATTTTACAAAGGCTGGTGAAGTCTCACAGGCCCACCCTGGGGAAGGTAGGGCCAGGGGTTGTTGAAACGCTCTGTCTCTGGGATGGGAAGGGGCAGGTGTTTACAGAATACACAGGAATACTGAGCAATAGCGAAGGCTAGGAACTGAATAGCATATCAACTTGCAACTGCAGGAGGAAGTTAGGAAGGCAGGACTGGATCGCCTGACTGCCTTTTACAAACTATTTAGATCCCACTCAGTTATTTTAGTCCCATTTGGATTTTTCGACGGAATTTGTTCAACGTTTCAGACAGCACAAATGGCACAGAAAGGACATTCACCATCAACAATGAAGCAATTCACAAGAACTAGATTAGCAAAGCAGTTACCTGTATAAGTTTTATCACCTGTGAAAAACTGCTAAGATTAGCCATTAATCTGGCTCTGGTCATAGGACATTTCCCATGGCCTTCAGGGATGCAAGAACAGGCTCCAGATGGCTGCACATCCACTGTCTATCACCATTAACTGTTCAGCATCAGTAAACCAAGCATTAGATGTTTTTAAATGTGCCACTGAGGCAGCATAATGTCATCATGGTGCGCCATGAACACTGCGTACAGATGTAGTCACCTTATCTCAAAAAAGATCTCTTGGCATTGGAAAAGGTTCAAAAAAGGGCAACAAAAATGATGAGGGTTTTGGAACAGCTGCCATATGAATAGAGATTAAAGAGACTTGGACTTTTCAGCTGTGAAAAGAAAAGACTAATAGGGGATATAATAGAGGTCTATAAAATCATGACTGGTGGGAAGAAAGTGAATAAGGAAACGTTATTTGCTTGTTCCCATAACATAAGAACTAGGGAGTCACCAAATGAAATTAATAGGTAGCATGTTTAAAACAAATAAAAGGAATATTTTTCCCTCTTGGTGCACAGTCAACCTGTGGAACTCCTTGCCAGAGGATGTTGTGAAGACCAGCACTTTAACAGAGTTCAGCAAAGAACTAGATACATTCATGGCAGACAAGTCCATCAATACTTACTAGCCAGGATGGGTAGGGATGGTGTCCCTAGCCTCTATTTGTCAGAGGCTGGAAATGGGTGAGAGGGGATGGATCACTTGATGATTCCCTGTTCTGTTCCCTCCCTCTGTGGAATCTGGCATTGCCCACTGTTGGAAGACAGGACGTTAGGATAGACGGACCTTTGGTCTGACCCAATCTGGCCATTCTTATGTTTATCCATGTTCTGTCATTGAATCCAGGTTAAATACGCTCAGTTTAAAGGCAAAAATGTTTTCACTCAATCCTACCAAGTAAGCTGGAGTCAAGCAGAGTTTTCTTTCTTTCTCCCAAAACATCGCTGGCATTAAAGGTTTGTCAGACCAAACTATCCCCTCTCCCCACCTCCGCCTGGACTAATAGGAGTAAAATGCTATAAGCACTTTATTTTAGCCACTACAATCAGCAAAAATGGCTCTAAATCCACACAGGAAGCAGGTCTGTAAAGCAAGGAAGTGATGTTTGACACAAGCTCTACACAGGGCCATTGTAACCATTTTGGTTCCGGGATATTAGAAAGACAAGGTGAGTGAGGAAAATTCTTGTATTGGACCCGAAAAAGAGCTCTGTGGAAGCCTAAATTCTTGTCACACACACACCCCCATCAACAGAAGATAGCCAATAAAGATACAACCTCACCCCCCTGTCTTGCTAATATTCCACACTGCCCCTGTTCTGAGTTGAGCTGAACTTTCTCTTCCGTTTGGACAACTGATTAACCAAAAGCTCCCACATGACAGCCCCTAGCACTGTCATTTGCTGTGAGTACTGGGTATGACCAAGTTCAGGTTTGGAACTAGAAGCCAAGACCTTCTGATAGGGTTGACAGGTGTCCAGTATTGAACCAGACAGACCGGTATTTTTGCCTCCTATCCAGTAAAAAAATTCAGAAAATACCGGACACCTAAAATGTCCAGTATTTTCTGATTTTTTCCCGGCTAGAAGGCGAAAATCCCGGGTGCTTACTGGGTTCTGCAGGGGAGCTGTCCGGCCTAGCGCAAGGAGGTAAGATGGCGGCCGGCCGCCAGCAGCCTGTCAGGGCCAAAAAGCCACAAAAGCGTTTCTTAAAGGGGCCACACTGGGTTTTGTTTTGGTTTTTTTGCTTAACTCTCAGGATCCTTCCCCCCGGTCAACAACTGGTCTCACCCTTTTTTTTTTTTCCCCTCAACAGAATTTTTTCCCCGGTGTTTTTTTTTTTTTTTGGGGGGGGGGGGGGGTTCTGTACTTTTGGTTAAACCATCTGGTAACCCTTCCTTTTCACCCAAAAGAGGTGACTCCTATCCACAAAGCCACGTGGGCCCCTATAACAGTGGCTATTGGACAAGGGAACCCTCCTGTCCCTTGCAGTGTTGAAGTCCAAAAATAAACGCAGAGAAAAGATGATTGTATGTCTTAACACAACCTGCTGCAAAAGGAATCTAGTCAAGATTTCTAACGACAACAGACACAGAAAAGGCTCCTGGATACATGTATTATCCCAATTAAAGTCCTTTAAAAAAAAAAAACACACCACCAAGCCACACACCTACAGTGCAATCCTCACAGACATTGTTCATTTCGGGCAATACAAGCGTTTAATGAGGCTAGTCAACTGTTTTAAGCAGTGTTTGCTACTTCCTCCTTGCCCTGCAGCATATGCTCTCCGAGGATGGTAGATTATTAACTACCCAATTAAAACTGCAATAAGCATTAGGGTATCCAGATGGAATAGGGCCCTTCCAGAAAGCCAGGTGGGGAGAAGTGGTCTCCCCATTTAATTAAGTATGTAACGTGTACATGGCACTTAGAAGATGGAACATGTTACATAAGTGGAAAATATTGAAACAAAACCATGGCCAACTAGGAGCTGACAGCTGTGTCTGTGTGTTTCTTGGGACTAATCAGTGATAGTAGTGAGAGAAGCAATATCCTTTTTCTACAAAGCAACACGTCTATGCCACTCGAGCAAATGGGGAATCGCCATGAGCAGTATAGGGCATATGACAAAAAAACAAGCTGTTTTGTTTCCATCCAATGGAAAGCAATGCAGATAAATTCACACTGTTCAGTTCACTGCAGTATTAGTACAGTAGTCTTCCGATAATCCGGCACCCTGGGGACCCAGCGGGTGCCGGATTATCCGATATGCCAGAGTATCGGGAGGTGCTGTGACGGGTCTCCCGGGACCCGCACTGCGTGGGGGGGTTGGCGGGGAATGGCGCAGCGAGGGGCGAACCCTCCATGTTGCGGGGAGGGGGTGGAAGCCCCGCGCAGCCGGCTTGCAAGCGACAGCAGCAACGAGGGGGCGAGAGGCAGGCAGCTGTTTAAGGCAGGCGGGCGGGGGTCGGCAGAGAACGCTGCCTGCCTCTCACCCCCTCTCCACCGTGGCCGCTTACAAGCCGGTGGCTGAGTTTCCCCGCTTGCAAGCCGGCTGCATGGGGCTTCCACCGCCTCCCTGCAACACAGCGGAGGGTTCGCCCCTCGCCATGCCCCCCTCCCCCCGCCCGCCTTAAACAGCTTCCTGCCTCTTGCCCCCTCTCCGCTGCCGCCGCCTCTGGGCGGCTCCAACTGTCCGGCTGGCCGGAGCACTTCTGGGTTCCAGTTGGTGCGGGACTATCAGGAGTGTCGGACCACTGGATGCCGGACAGTTGGAGTTTTACTGTAGTATTTCCGCCTGTTCACTTTCATTGCACATCAAAAAAAAAAATGAAGCATCTCTAAAGGGCCATATGAATGGCTAGTTTGGTGACAGGTGATTCCCCAATGCGAGAGGACACAGATCATCTCCTTAAAAGCACTAAGGGATATTCAGACAAGCCGCCTGGGCCGAACATGCCTGATCTGCTAACATGTTGCTTGGAGGAAGCCTGGGACAGTCCATTCAGTGGAACAGTTTCAACAGAGACAGACGGCTCCTTTAGATAGTGGGGGCCATTGGAGTCCATGGTACTGTAGAGAGTTCATGCAGTTTGAGTCGTACACCCCTCCTCCAAGGACATTCTAACCTCAGTTGGACAGATAACTGAGCAAAGAAAGAAAGAAAAAAGAAACCAACCACGGTTGACTAGCTGGGAGAAAAAGACAGGGAATAGGAACAGCTCCAGCGCCGTGTCTGGGGGAAAAGGCACCAGATGGAGAGTGGAAAGCTCAGAGTGGGCATATCCACGAAGGCGTGGGTGTAGGGAAGAACTGCAATTTGTCTGATAAATCTGTCAATCTGCATCGTCCCCAAGTTAGCCTGCATTGCCTCCCACACAACCACCATTCAGCTCTGTGCCCTCCCGGCTCACTGAGAAGACACCTTCTTCAATCCAAATGGAGGGAAACTCTGAAGTTACTCTCTACACTCTACAGCAGGCGTGGGCAAGAGGCGGCTATAATGGGCCAGATCTGGCCAGCTGGATCCGCCCCATGGCCACCTCGCCCTCACCCTTGCTACAGAGCAGCTGCAGCCGCTTTAAACAGCAGGGTGCTGATTGCTGTGCAGTTGGGGCAGGGAGGAGAAAGCTTTGTGCTCTGTCCCTGCCCCCGAAAAATCCCTCCACTCCCATTGGCCAGTTTCCAGCCAATAGGAGCTGAGAAATTTTGCTGACGGCAGGGGCAGCAAATGAAGCCTCCTCATTCCCCCCTCCCTCCCTCCGTCCTTGCGCTGGAGCCGAGCCATGTGGAGCAGCCTGCCCAGCACACAGGCAGGGAGCCTGCCTCAGGTTCCTGCAGGGCTGCTGGCTGGGAGCCGCCTAGGTAAGCGCCTCCCAGCCAGAGCCTGCCTCTGGCACCCCACCCTCCTTCTCCACCTCCCCCCACCCCACTACCTGCCCCAGGCCACCACCAAAACCCTCTCTATCCCCTCTCCCCACCTCTGACAGGTCACAACCCCCTCCCAGACCCTGCACCCTCTCTTACAACCCTCCCCCAGTCCAGAATCCTTTCCTACACCCCTACCCCTTCCTGACCCTGCACCCCATTCCCCTGCCCCACATCACCACCCAAACCCTCTGCACCCCCTTTCCCCAGGTCACAAACCCCCCCCCACCCTACACCCTCTCTTACACCCTTCCCCCAGGCCAGAATCCCCTCCTGGACCCTGCATCCCAAACCTCTGCCCCAGATCATAACCCCCTCCTTCACCCAAACTCCCTCTCAGACCCAACACTCCTTCCTGCACCCCAATCCTCTATCCCAAGCTCCCTTCTACACCCCACCCCTGCTCGCAGACCCTGCGCCCCCTCCACAGAAGTGCAGCCCTTGACCACTTACCAAAATCTTGGCGCGGCCCCCCCACTAAAAATTATTGCCCACTCCAGCACTACAGGCTCAAATTTTGGTCTGATAGGCCTTGTCTACACGAAAGGGGAAAGTTGACTTAAGATACGCAACTCCAGTTACGTTAATTACGTAGCTGGAGTCAAAATGTCTTCAGTCGCGTTTTGGCGCTGTCCACACAGCGGGAGGTTGACCTTCCCACCGACTTCCCGTTGTCCTCATGAGGAGCAGGACTACCAGCACTGACGGAAGCACCCTCTCCGTTCAAATAAGTACGTCTTCACTAGACCCACTAATTCAAACCCCGGAAAATCAACTGCAGCAGTGTCGATCTCTGTGGTGGAGGCAAGCCCTTACACTGGGGTAAATCCAGAGTAGCTGTATGGGCTTCAGGAGCTACACTGAGGTTTTAAAATACACACACGGCAACAAATTGTTACAAGCAATGACTTCTACCACGTTTCAACAGTGTAACTCAGTTCATAATCTACCCCTATCACAGTGCTGTGCTGGGATCGGAATCCTATTCGGAGACAGCGGGGTTGGTTTTCCTCTCACTGATGCTAACATGAACCAGGAGCATCTCCACTAAAGCTCAGTGAGTCAGGACATGAGAATCAGGCCCCGGGAAAGCTCAGTGAGTCAGGACATGAGAATCAGGCCCCGGGAAAGCTCAGTGAGTCAGGACATGAGAATCAGGCCCAGGGAGCCAGGTCTGGCATAAAATCACACATTCACATCACTAATGGGGCAGAGGAGGAAAAAGAGCAAGGGAGTGCCCCCCATTACTCAGCAGCGATGCTGGCAGATAATTAAGTTATGGTTATTGTCAGGTGAGTATGCAGAATGGCATCTTCTGACTCGTTAAGACTCCTTCCTCTTGCGTATTCTGCTTTAGCTCTGCTGATTTTACTGACAATTTTTTTTTTTTTTTTTTTTTACTACCATTACTCCGCTAGCCCTACAGATGAGTCAGAGCGTTGCATGTGGGAGCTGGCGCCTACTCTGGGTAACACCGCAGAAATGCCTGGGTTCCAATTTCTGAATCTTTGATTGCTGGTGATAATGATTATCCCGACCTAGGTGGAATTCACAAGGCTGGCAATTGGGGTTAAAAAAAAAAAAAAAAGTACCTGTATTCAGACACAGAAAAAAATCAATCCAGCACACAGGAAGCTCCACCAGGCCATTTTGGAATTCTGATTTATAATCACAAGGCAGCACGGGCAGACTCTGGGGAGAATCGTACCCCACTCCAGACAGTGGTAGTGCTGCCGGGAGATGAAGATGGGAATGTCCGAGTCCTGTCCGAGTCCTGAAGATGGGAATGTCCGAGTCCTGTTAGGGGGAATGTCCGAGTCCTTCTGGAAGGATACTCCAGAAAGTAACAACAATTAGTTTGATAGCTCATCCACTCTGCTGCACAGCAGGGTCTCACAAGCATATTGGCAGGGCTTTGGGTGCCCGTCCTGCCTCGCTGTTAAGTGACAAAGGAAAATGGAGGGTGGTTCTCAGGAAAACTCTTCTAGCACCCAGGTGAAAAGATTCTAGGAGGGTGGACTGGTTGCACAAGGGCAGTGGAGGGTGCTTCATCACTGGGACAATTAAAGCTAGGCTGGCCAGAATATGGAACAAATACTATCAACTGGAGAGAGTTTGTCCGGGCGTCCATCTGTTCGTTCAAGAATTCCTCCTACACAGTACAAGCTAGGACCACCACATTCAGCAGGTAGCTTCCTCTTAGCATACCTTAAAGCATGATCTGGGTGTGGCTGTTCCAGGACAACGGGATGTGCCTGGAATGGGATTGCTCCTCATCAAACCATACTGAAAAAAGACAATCACCAGGCAGGGGAAAGGGGCTGGCTGGGGGTGCCCCCCCCCCTTTCCAGGACTGTTCCAGCCCTGAGCTTCCCATCTCCCAGGCCCCTTTAGGGAGGATGGGGGGGGAGCGCTGAAGGTCTCTCGCCCCCGCCCCCAATTCATACAGGAACGTTTCTGGCTGTTCCCTTCCTCCAGGGAGCCAGGAGAAAGGTCACAGTTTGCTGCATTCCTCACTCTGGCTGGGGAATGCAGAGGGCAGACTAATCTGGACCTGCCCCAGCTGGAGGACATATGCCCGCTGGAGTGGCTGTGCCCGCTAGAGCTGCAGCGGCCATGGAGAGGCGCTTCTCACCTGGCCCCAAGCTGCTGTGGTGAGAGGGGGCTGGGGTTGTCCTCTCTCCCTGGGGCAGGCTGCATCCTGAACCCTCCTCCGCAGCCCCACCCCAGGGCAATGATTTAAACGAAGCACGGACATTCTCATTTTATTGGTAAAAAAAAAAAAAAAAAAAAAAAAAAGATCAATTGAGTTAAGGACACGAGCAACACTGGGTAAATCTTCTAGTACTCTAGAAAGGGCTATTCTGGCTTGACCCCAGGAAGATGGAGTAGGTAGGACCTAGCAGCTTCTCTCTCTAGGCTTTATGACGGTATGATACAGGAGTTCGACATGCAATCTCCCTACAAACCTCACCGCGGTTAACTCCTGAATGAAGTCAGCCTTTGTATCCAACCCAGCCAACACAGCAGTGATTCTGCTCCCAAAGGCCAGTCTTTGCAGCTGCTTAAATAAAAGACGGAGCAAGGACTTGGGTTCTGTCCCACGCTGAGTGGCCAAGATCTGCGACATATTGACCAGCACGGTGTCAAAGATGGCCAAGATGTGCCTGGGCTGTATGGGCCACCGCAGCTGGATGACTGGACGAAGTTGCAACTCTCACACATGTTCCTTGAAAAATTGTTTTTAAGCAAAACTATGCTCTGGACACATAGAATCCCAGGGCTGGCCTAGAGACCTCAGGAGTCATCAAGTCCAGCCCCCTGCCCAAAGCAGGACCAACCCCAACTCAATCAGCCCAGCCAGGGCTTGGGCAAGCTGGGACTTAAACACCTCTAGGGATGGAGATTCCACCACCACCCTAAGGAACCCAGCCCAGTGCTTCCCCACCCGCCTAGTACTGGGATGGGTTATCTAGGGAGGGGGTGGAATCTTCATCCCTAGAGGTGTTTAAGTCTCAGCTTTCCCAAGCCCTGGCTGGGCTGATTGAGTTGGGGTTGGTCCTGCTTTGGGCAGGGGTTGGACACAATGACTCCTGAGGGCTCTTCCAGCTCTAGGATTCTATGTGCCCAGAGCATATTTTTGTTTAAAGAAAATTTTTCAAGGAACGTGTGAGAGAGTTGCAACCACATAATTAGCTTCTAGGAAAAACAAGATAGTTCTGCAATCCCTCCGGAGATTCGTATTAACAGAAACCTGTACGGCTAAGCAGTAATAATTTCAATTCCCTCATGCACAAGCTACCAACAGCCTCACTACTGATCAGACGCCGGTTAGAGGTTCCATAATCCACTATAAAGTGCTCCTCAGAAAAGAATTAACGCCATGAGAACTGTTGACCAGAGGGGAGACAAGGTAGCAAAGACGTAACTTTACCAGCCCAGAGGCACAACTCAGCGGTGCTCTGAATACCATCTGAAATGCTGAAACATTATTTTACCATTTGCAAAAATGACGTGAGATCGTTGTTGCGATCACCTCTTTCCATAAGAGCCTCGATTGCTAAGTCTTTTCTTTTTCAGATAGCTGCCTTTCATTGCAACTGTAGGACTTTGCTTTCTCCTGGTCTCTACACAAGGATTTGCTAGCCTCTGGATGCAATCAATCAAATAATAGGTAGTCCTTTTCAATTGCTCCTGGATTTTCAACCAAACGGAAGCAGCATGTTTAAAATTCTAAGTCACATCAAAAAGGAAACGCTGCCTCGCCCTTCGATCGTGCTACAGCTGCCATTCCACTTGGCATTGTTACTGTAGGAGAGCTCTGATGCTAAACGAAGGTTAGGCTGGGCCAATTCTTGGACTGGAACTTACAAACGAGAAACTTAATGAGATGCTGGAAGTGGCAGCCCCAGGGCTGGGGACAGGGTAGGGCTGATGGTGAGCTGCTAGAGGTGCCATTCCTACAGGAGATTTTAAATGGTTTGGGCATTAAGAGATGTGAAATCAACCCGGGTGTGCCAGACAAATTACAGCTCAGGAAGTTCTGTTCTGTCTTCCTCAAATCCCCCTTCTAATTTCAAATGCAGAGATCCTCCTCCGAGCCCACTCCCAAACCCCTGCCTGCATTTCGCAACTCACACAAAATGAGGTACTGTACTTACCCAACTCAGGCCATGTCTACACTAGGGTGTTTCAAAGCGGCAGCACATGGAGCTGGGGGCTCCACTGACCCCAGGCTCCATGTGGCATTGCCGCTTTGAAACACCCCAGGGAGCACAGGGATTGCTTGAGTCCCCCGCTGGCCCTGTGGTCCTGCAGCACTTTTCCCTTTGAAGTGTAGCAGAGGCACCCTTATCGTCTAATCGAATAGTCGATGCAAATCACATCGACTATTCGATTAGCCCGTTATCTAAATGTCACATTCCTAACAGGCAGGGCGAGCCACAGCCTCATAGCCGTGCCATATTATAGTCTGCACTGGTTGGCAAAGGTCCTGGCAGCGGCAGCCTTTGTAAAGGCCAGGGCAAAGGGGAAAGAATAGGAATGGCTTGGAACCTGGGGCAAGGGAGAAGCAGCAGCCATCTGCCTCCCAAAGCTTTGCCCCTCCCGCTGCGGGAAGGGGAGCAGCCCACGTGCTAAGATTTGTACTCCCAGGGCCATTTGAGAGCAGACCTCGTGCTCCTCACTAGCCCCATGCGACTCACATCGTTCTCTTCTTCTCCACTCAGCTCTGGATGCCCCCTGGCTGCTTCTGCAGTGAGACACGAACATTTGCACCATCCGCCGCAGACAAATGCCCCAGGCTCCCCAGCCACTGTTCACTATCACCCCGTGCAAGTGCGAGGGGCATTCCTAGGCAGCAATTCACCGCGCTCGGCCACTACAAAACCACCCGCGTGCGAGGATGCAGCTGTACTGGAGGTGACCAACTTCGGGATGGCCTCGAGGGGCTTTGCAGGGACGACTCATCTCTCTCGGGACAGCACAGATCCCATTTTACTTCTAGCTCTGCTACAGCTGCCTTGTCATGGGTGCTATTGCGCAAGGGATGACGTGTGGGGAGGCACGAGGGGTCACATGCCCCCAACGCTGTGGGCAGGAGGGGCCGGCCACCCACCAGTGGGGATACTAGCCGGGAAGGGGGGGGGAGGGAGGATGGAGAGGCTGGCACCTGTAGCAGTAGACTGCCCCCTCCCACACTCACCAGCAGCAGCGGGGTAAGCAGAGCAAGGGGGCCCCAGCTGCTTTATCCTCTTGCTCCGGGGGAGGGGTGGGAACGAAACAAGTGTGGGGAAGAGGTGGGGAGAGGGTGGAGTAAGGATGGGGAGGGGACATGGGGGGGTTGTCTCCACCCTTCCTCAGGCTGAGGGAAGTCACATGGCCAGTGGTCCCACCAGGTCTCCCCTGACCAATTACCTCTGCTATTCATCAAGCAATTCAGGCAGTTATTATGAGACTTTACTTAATATTATCAATTCAGTGAGAGCGTGAGGGGGTTGCCCCGTAACCTCTGCACACCAATGGTGACAAAGATTTCACTCTTCTTATGCGCAACCGTGCACGGACTTGCACGCACAAATGATTGTTGTGACTAGTGAAAGGTGTGCGAAAGTCCTCATGCAAGTAAGTGCCATGGGCAGACATACAAAACAGCATGCTATTGTATAGGAGCAGGACAATTAATAAAGCATGTCACCAAGCTACCCGGGCCAGAGACCTGGCACGAATACAGCGAACCCACCAAGAAGAATATATGGAAAACATCAACTGGAACCGCAACGGAGCCCACGTAAACAACTATTTACAGATGTGAACAAAAAGAGACCAACAAATGTAATTCATACTCTTGGCAGAGGCATTAAATACGGAGGACCCTGGGACAGGTAACACAGAGCCACTAAGGAAAAAGGCAGGAGAATGTGGGTGGCAACATCGTTGCAAACAGTTCTACACGCACAAACTTTACTTTGTGCCACTAGCACAAGATTCAGACAAAGGTAAAGTCTGCTCAATAGCCTAGAGATTAACTTATATTGTTCTCAGTCAGAGAAAGAAACCCAGCTATTTTAAATTTGCGATCTAGGTACATAACTTGGGCCAATGCTTTCCTGTATGAAAGAGAAACTATAAAGTTTTATACATTTTATAAAGTTATAAAATGTCCTAAAACTTTATTTCCAACTGTGTGTGTGTGTGTGTGTCTGTCTCCCTCCCTTCCTCCCTAAAGGGTCCACATAATTTCTCCAAAAGAATTAAAATGCCAATGGTTTATTTGATCTTCCTCCTCTTCATAAAGCAGGGGTGGGCAATAAGAGGGTGGCAATTCGCCAGGGTTAGCCCCTGGCAGGCCACAGCAGCTATATTTACTTGGGCCTCAGCAGGTATGGACGATTGCGCTCCCATAGGCTGTGGATTGCCGTTCCCGGCCAATGGGAGCTGCGGGAAGCGCCATGGACCAGGACGTCACTTCCTGCAGCTCCCATTGGCCGGAAACAGTGATCCATGACCAACAGGAGCTGCAATCGCCCATACCTGCGGAGGCGTGGGTAAATACAGCAGCGGTGGCCCCAAACCGGATCCATGGGCCAATATCTGCCTACCACTATCATGAAGCTAAGATCAGCCAATCAAGAAGAGAAAAAATACCATGTGATTTACAAGAACTAGTGTAACCCACCACACACCTAGGCTATGTCTACACTGGCGGGCTGTTGCACCAGAAATATGCAAATGAGGCTAAGCGTGGAATATTCCCAAGCCTCATTTGCATACCTCATGAGCTGCCATTTTTGCGGAAGAGGCTCTTGCGCCAGAAGGAGCGTCTACACCGCCCTTTCTTGCGCAAGAAAACCCCTCTTGAGCGATGCCGTTGCTCCTGAAAATAATCAGCGCAAGAAGGGGCAGTGTAGACGCTCCTTGTGGTGCAAGAGCCTCTTCTGAAAAAAATGGCGGCTCATTAGGTATGCAAATGAGGCTCGGTGATATTCCACGCTTAGCCTCATTTGCATATTTCTGGCGCAACAACCCGCCAGTGTGGTTACTAAGCAATAGCCCCAGTGTGGTTACTAAGCAATGCAAGTGGTACCTAGACCACAGCAACAGTTAAGACCAAGAGACCTCTACAGCACGGGCTGGGAGGCAGCTGGCTTTTAGCTCCGGGGGTAGAGGCTCCTATACTCCGCTTCAGAGGTCCCAGGTTCAAATCTGCGTGGTGGCGGTTACACTAGCACATGACACAAATAACAAATACTCTGACTATTAATACAGAAGAATTTCTATCATCTAAAATGTTTGTACAAGAGAGTCTAAACAATCAGAGTAAAAAAAATATATTGTGCTCTTGGATAGGCTGTGAGCAAAGGCAATGGCTAAACTACTCAGATAAATAAGTCACAGCTAATCATCTGACAAGCTCTAGCGCTAAGTTTCATAAATAAATACACCCCCTGCGCTCCATTCTTCACTGCTCACCCTTCTGCATTGTTTATCTGAGCTCAATTCCTGGATGTGGATAAAACAAATTGCATGAAGTTTCTCTCAGCCAGAGCTTCTAACTGGTCCCTCAACAAACCCCGCTTTCAGTTAGTGACAAACTGGAACCAAGAGGAAAAGGAACAATTGCCTCTTGGGAAAGAAGGAAACAGAAAAATGTGCCAAAGGATGGGACAAAAATAAACCACTTCTTTAGTAAGGGTCCTGAAACCTTCAGAATCACCCTCCCCCCTTCCTACAAACCACTACGGGCACCTCTGTAAGAAGAATTGCTATGTTATACTCAATGAACTGCTTCCTAACTATTTATTACACCAATACAGGCAGGTCTTGACCAGTCTAGGGCCTCATTGTACCTGGTCCTGTACAGATACATCCTGCCCCAAAAGAGCTTACATAGATTAACCAGCCCATTCCTACCACCGAGTGAAGCTGCATCACACACAAACCTTCCACAACCATTTGAAGCAGGTAGCCACCAAGATTTGCAAACAAGAGTCAACCTGGTCCTGAAATTGGCAAGCACAATGGGGAGGATCAGCACCGGGGACACGTTGATCAGCAATGGTCCATCTACACTCCGTAACCAAGTTCTGGGCACTGGTATAGACCCGAAGTAGCTACGCTTGACTTGTTGATGTCCAACTCAACGCTGCAAGTCACTGGTACTCTCAAGCTGACCCCAGTGCTTGGCTGCCACTGCGGTTGGACGTTGCTCCCCCATCTGTTCATCTCAATGCATCCATCCTTCAGGAATTCCAGCAGATCGTGAGAAACAACCATCTCGCCATCCAACAGAACCATCGCAACTTCCCTCACCACCGCTTGAAGTCATGTACGCCTTTTTGGACCCAGGCATTTAACCTTCCCCAATGCAACTTCACCTCTGATGCAGACTGGAAAGTTGCATTGAGTTCACAAGATGTCACACACCTTGTGAAAGACCAGATGCAGTAGATCCCTGGCTTTGATCTCCTGCGAAGCTCATAGGCAACCTTAAACTGCATCCTCACAAAAAAAAGAGGAGACAAAGGGGTATATGAGAGAGGTCTATAAAATCAAGACTGGTGTGGAGAAAGTGAATAAGGAAAAGTTATTTACTTGTTCCCATAACATAAGAACTAAGGGTCACCAAACGAAATTAACAGGTAGCAGATTTAAAACAAGCAAAGGAAGTATTTCTTCATGCAGTGCACAGTCAACCTGTAGAACTCCTTGCCACAGGATGTTGTGAAGGGCAGGACTTTAACTTGAACTAGTTCATAAAAGAACTACATAAATTCATGGAGGACAGGTCCATCAATGGCTATGAGCCAGGATGGGTAGGGATGGTGTCCCTGGCCTCTGTTTGTCAGAGGCTGGAAATGGATGACAGGAAAGGGATCGCTTGAGGATTCCCTGTTCTGTTCACTCCTTCTGGGGTACCTGGCATTGGCCACTGTTGGCAGACAGGACACTGGGCCAGTTGAACCTTTGATCTGACCCAATATGGCCGTTCTTATGTTCTTTAATCTTGGCAGATTATTTGCTATATAAATGGAATATAAAGACTTCCCAGTGTGTGACGGTGGTCACCCTGAACAGATCAAGGAACATGTAACTACTCCATGCCTAAGTCACACAAACGAAGGAGAGATCATAGCAATACATGCTGCTACTCCTGACACAATTATCCGGCTTAACCATCTGAATGTAAAATTATAGCTGTTGTTCTGCCTCAGCCATACTCAGTAAATCGCAAAACCTACTGCAAGCACTGCAGAGCAATGATGAGAGAATGAGCTATATTCTATTCTGGCTCATGCATCATCAACACAGTCGCTACATACATGCCACATGACATTATTTTAATTCCTGGAAAGTCACCTGTGGTCCACACAATTTGTAACCTAACTTTTGTGGCAAGGGCCCTGCATTCAGCAGGACTTCAACCCAGCAAACGAGATTCTGCGGCATGTGGAGAGAAATTAAAACACAGGCCGTCACTGAGTTAAAGATGGAAATGAAAAACACCCTCACTATATTGCCCAGTTTTCTGAGGTGGAGATACAGTCAATTTAATAGTGAATTGTCTTTAAAAGTGAATACCCTATTGAGGTGAACAGGCCAGCTTCCATCTCTCAGAGCTATTGTTTCAGGCTCTCTGCTTAGTTAATGTTTGGAAGCTTTTCTCTGCAATCACAAGACCAAGAAACTTATTTTGTAAATGAAAGCTGATATTCTGGAGCATAAGTCAGTGGCTAAGGGTGGATTCTGTGACAATTTCTACGGACTTGGAATTGCAAAGTACACAAGGCCCTGATTACTAGTGATGATACACGAGCCAGAAAAAACAAAGGTTGACTTTTACATCGCATGAGCTGATTGTGCAGCTCTGGCAGTTAGAAAAACAGCCTTTTTGCTAAATTTGAACTAGAATAATTGAGATACAAACAAGGAAGCCTGCAATGTGCAGTGCCACCTTTAAAGCCAATTTTCAGAATAAGACAAATGTTTTTAACCCTAAAGTCTAATCTGCAATGAGGAAAAAGAAGTTTTCTCTTCATGGCTCAGCTAACTCTAATTCAAGATCAAATCCTAGTGAAGACGACAAAGCAATTTGTTGGTTTTGTACAAGTTAGCTGGTCCGTTAGAGACTAGTCCTTCCTAGTCAGTACTGCAATTTGCTAACATGTAAAAACTGCAAACTAGCTAAGATTTTGCCTCAAGTTAGCGAACACAAATTAGGAATACATCGCTTGTTTTAGTGAAGGCACTGCCCAAATGTCCCAGGAACAATTTAAATCCAACACAGTATTTCTCATTCCCACACTCCTATGCTCTGAACTGTGATAGCAAACTTTCTTTTACACAGCCTCCCTACTAGTAAACCTCACTCCTGCCCTGCGAAAAGGCAAAAGAACAGTCTACATGGCTCATTCAGTTCTTAGCCTCTCTCTAACTGTATTAGAGGAAAACAATTATTTTGACTGGGTTTGTGTGCATGTAATCTGAACACTTCTTTCTTTGCTCCTTGATTCTCTCCCAACAGCAACAACGGGGCCAAATTAAATCTTTCCACCACTATCTATCTTGTACCAGCTTCACAGCTTCCTCTATTTCTCAGTCTTCCTCTGTTCCTGGTTCTTTGCCCTCTGGAATGTGTTGCCATGCATGGTGTCCTTTTTGGGTCCATTCTTGACACACGTCCAAACCACTGCAGTAGTCTTTCTTGAATCTCCTGTAACAATGTTATTTTTGCTCTGTTTTCTTATCTCATCATTTTTTTAATTTCCTGCAGTCTTGAAACTCTCAGTATGCCCAAGTCACTTCATTTCTGCAGTCAAAAATCTTTTGTTCATCAGCTTCCCTCGTACTCCAACACTGACTTTTGATTTTACATGCACAAATGATTTTGACCTCTCAGCTTTGACTGAGGAAGATTTACAGATAGCAACTGACCAGATTGACTGTGAAAGCTGAGAGTTTGGTTTGAAGATCAGCACAGAGAAGACAAAACTTATAAGGGAGGGAGGGAAGAAACAGAACAACAGGAAAAAATTGTGTACCTTGGAGGATTAGGATTGAAGAATTTTGAAGAGGATAAGAATCAGACCAACTGTTTCTACTTTTGGAAAACTCTGAAAGACCTGGAAGGCTAAAGACATTTCAATAAAACAACAATCTGGACATTCATCCACTAGGAAATAGACCGGAACTCACCAAATCATTTCATATAGGCCTCAGAATAGAAACTCGCCAAATCATTTCAGAGAATAAGAATGGTCTGGTCCAGCTATGTTGTCCTTTGAGACACCCAGCTTCAAATTCCTGCTCTGCTACAGACTTCCTGACTAACTTTGGGCAAGTCATTATTCTTTCTGTCCCTTGGTTCCCCATCTGTGAAATGGGGATAGCAGCATTATTCCTACCTCCCCAGGGTGTTGTAAGGATACACGTGTTGAAGATTCTGAGGTCCGCAGATGATGGGATGCATACAGTCACTTTAGCTAGATGGTAACAAATTGGTCCCAAGCTTAATAGTTTTTGTTGGATGAGTGTACAATTTACTATACAATGATGCAAAATAAACTACAAAAAAAGTACAATTTCAGTGGCATCAAAACTATTGCTCAGGACCAGATCTTGAGGGGCACTGATCACCAGCTCCCAGCTTTTGTGGGAGCTGAGAACACTAAATACTCTGTAGCATCAGTCTTTCCAAGGGCGCATCTCTAAATTCTCAGACGTGTTATTTTGTTCCAAGATTCCTAACAGTGTCACAACACCCAGCCCCCCTTTTGCAATGTGCAACGGTGCAGGTTTCCTAGCTGTGTGGCAGTTTATGTTTCTTTCTGCCTGCAACCATTTCTGGATTGGCACTGCTGATAAGTGGAAGATTAAACAACGCTGGAGCCCACAACAGGAGAATTCTCGGTCGTATTCCTTGTTTCGCTTGGGCAACCCTCCTAACTCTCATCAGAGATTAAATAACTTGCAAACCCCCTAATTTAAAGAATAAACATGAGTTTCACATTCCAATCCCCAATCAGCAAAAGGCGACTTTTCCAACGCGCAGGGTGAAGACAGGACAAATTCTTTGAAACGCATAAAAAGAAAAGATCAGCACCTGCCTTTCTGCAGAAGGAAACTGCTCCAACCGCACAGCACGGTTCAAACCTATTTGACATCAGCATTGGAAAGTGAATTTGATTCTCCCCAGCTCTTGAGAACCGAATGAAATGAATTTCATGGTTCTGTCATAGTTTGAAATGGGGGAGGGACCCTCTCCCACTCTTATTTTGGGTGCACGCTGCAGCTAGAGGGCACAGTATGAATTTCAACAAAACATCATCGGGGGAGCTGACAGGGTTATTTTTCTGATATTGGGAACTTTTTATTTTAACGGTAGCAACAGCCTGTTACCTGAGTAGCTCAAAATGACTGATCCCTTCTCACCTGAAGAAGTGGGCTGTGTCCACGAAAGCTCATGATACCATCTACATGTTTTGTTAGTCTATAAAGTGCTGCTAGACCATTTGCTTGCTGGTTTTTTTTCTGTAACAGACTAACTTGGCTACCCCCTGAAGCTCCTTCTCACCTTGGTATCACAGGATGTCCAGCCCAGAGCATGCCTTACATTGCTCTGGTTTAAAATTTTCCATTATTTTCATTATTCACCTCTATGGGCATTACAGAATAACACATACAGAGCACTAAAGTGTTTTTAAAACGGTTATTGTGGGTGTCAAACATATATAACCCCAGTGAAGTAACAAAAGTTCTGAGAGAAACTCACAGATGCAAGAAATCAGCATTCAGTAAGTCAGGAAACCTGGTCTGACACTTTGATTTTTACTGATGTTATTGTGCTATTCTTTGTCGCCTGCTCTACCCCCTTCCCCACATCTAATTGCACAAATAAAAACTGGAATGTTAGCTCCAGATACCTTAAACCTAAATGTGCAATGATTTTCTGGAGTGTGTAAAATCAGGTCCTTGACATTTGTTTTCTGTAGCTGAGCAAGATTTCACCTCAACAATGTTCTTGAAGTGTTGGCTTTCTAAAGATCTTTATACACTTTCTGCTACCTAGAAGCTCCTAACAAGATCAGGACCCTATGTTAGCGAGGTATCCTAATGGTATGTCTACCCAGCATAGTAAAACCTAAGGCTGGCTCGTGCCAGTTAACTTGGAAGTGTTCCACCGTTCCCCTCAGCTACTCCACTAACTTCCCTGGGGTTCCCCCTTGGCCACCCTCTGGGGCTCCCCCTCAGCCTGGCTCCCTTCACCCCACTGGGGTCCCTGTCACCTGCCCCCCATGACCTGCCTTGGTTCCTTTCTCCACACTGGGTTCCTTTCACTAACATTCCTGGCTGCCCCTCAGCTTGGTCCCCTTCACCTGCCCCCCTCTGCTAGACCCTCGCACAGGGGTTCCCCTCACCCACCTCATGACCCTCCCCATGAGCTCCCACTCAGTCCAGCTCCCCTCATCCACCCCCCAACTCCTCTCACCCCACTGGGGTTCCTTCCCCTCATCCACCAGGTCTTCCAACACCCACCTTCCTCTCAGCCCTTCTCCCCTCACCCACCCACCTCCCCCTCACCTCAGCTCCCCTCACAGGAGTCTGATTCGTGGACCTCCCTCTTCATCTGTGTTCCATCTCCTCAGATCTCCCTTCACCTGTGTCCCTCCAGCTCCCCTCACCTGCACCCCCAGTGTCCCCACTGGTCTCCCCTCATCTATTATGTCCCCATTTCCCACCCACCCTCTAGTGTCCCCTCACCTGCATCCCCCGGTCTCTAACCCCCCCGCCCCCGGGGCTACCCTCACCTGTGCCCTGTGGTTTCCCCCCTGGGCTCCCCTCACCTGTTACACCCCGTTTCCCACCCAACCGCCCCCCCCGGCTCCTCTCACCTGCCCCCTCCAGTGTCCCACCCCCCCCCCGAGCTCCCCTCACCTGCACCCCCCAGTGTCCCGCCCTCCCCCCCCCCAGGCTCCCCTCACCTGCACTCCCCCCCAGTGTCCCACACCCCCCCGGGCTTCCCTCACCAGCACCCCCCAGTGTCCCGCGCCCCGCCGGGCTCCCCTCATCTGCACACACCCCCGGTCTGCCCTCACCTGCGCTCCCCCCCCCCAGTGTCCCACACACACCCCCCCCCCCGAGCTCCCCTCACCAGCAACCCCCAGTGTCCCGCGCCCCCCCGGGCTCCCCTCACCTGCGCCCCCCAGTGTCCCGCGCCCCCCCGGGCTCCCCTCATCTGCACACACCCCCGGGCTCCCCTCACCTGCGCTCCGCCCCCAGTGTCCCGCGCCCCCCCGGGCTCCCCTCATCTGCACACACCCCCAGGCTCCCCTCACCTGCGCTCCCCCCCCAGTGTCCCGCCCCCTCCCCCGGGCTCCCCTCACCTGCGCCCCCCAGTGTCCCGCCCCCCCCGGGCTCCCCTCATCTGCGCCCCCCAGTGTCCCGCCCCCCCCCGGGCTCCCCTCACCTGCGCCCCCCAGTGTCCCGCCCCCCCCCGGGCTCCCCTCACCTGCGCCCCCCCAGTGTCCCGCGCCCCCCCGGGCTCCCCTCATCTGCACACACCCCCGGGCTCCCCTCACCTGCGCCCCCCAGTGTCCCGCGCCCCCCCCCGGCTCCCCTCATCTGCACACACCCCCGGGCTCCCCTCACCTGCGCCCCCCAGTGTCCCGCGCCCCCCCCCGGGCTCCCCTCATCTGCACACACCCCCGGGCTCCCCTCACCTGCGCCCCCCAGTGTCCCGCCCCCCCCCGGGCTCCCCTCACCTGCGCCCCCCAGTGTCCCGCGCCCCCCCGGGCTCCCCTCATCTGCACACACCCCCGGGCTCCCCTCACCTGCGCTCCCCCCAGTGTCCCGCGCCCCCCCGGGCTCCCCTCATCTGCACACACCCCCGGGCTCCCCTCACCTGCGCCCCCCAGTGTCCCGCGCCCCCCGGGCTCCCCTCACCTGCGCTCCCCCCCCAGTGTCCCGCGCCCCCCCGGGCTCCCCTCATCTGCACACACACCCGGGCTCCCCTCACCTGCGCCCCCCAGTGTCCCGCCCCCCCCCCGGGCTCCCCTCACCTGCGCCCCCCAGTGTCCCGCGCCCCCCCGGGCTCCCCTCACCTGCGCCCCCCAGTGTCCCGCCCCCCCGGGCTCCCCTCACCTGCGCCCCCCCCCAGTGTCCCGCGCCCCCCCGGGCTCCCCTCATCTGCACACACCCCCGGGCTCCCCTCACCTGCGCCCCCCAGTGTCCCGCGCCCCCCCGGGCTCCCCTCACCTGCGCTCCCCCCCCAGTGTCCCGCGCCCCCCCGGGCTCCCCTCATCTGCACACACACCCGGGCTCCCCTCACCTGCGCCCCCCAGTGTCCCGCCCCCCCCGGGCTCCCCTCACCTGCGCCCCCCAGTGTCCCGCGCCCCCCCGGGCTCCCCTCACCTGCGCCCCCCAGTGTCCCGCCCCCCCCGGGCTCCCCTCACCTGCGCTCCCCCCCAGTGTCCCGCGCCCCCCCGGGCTCCCCTCATCTGCACACACCCCCGGGCTCCCCGCACCTGCGCCCCCCAGTGTCCCGCGCCCCCCCGGGCTCCCCTCACCTGCGCTCCCCCCCCAGTGTCCCGCGCCCCCCCGGGCTCCCCTCATCTGCACACACACCCGGGCTCCCCTCACCTGCGCCCCCCAGTGTCCCGCCCCCCCCCCGGGCTCCCCTCACCTGCGCCCCCCAGTGTCCCGCGCCCCCCCGGGCTCCCCTCACCTGCGCCCCCCAGTGTCCCGCCCCCCCCGGGCTCCCCTCACCTGCGCCCGGCTCGGCGCTGGCCCCGTACTCGGCGGCGTCCCGTCGGCGGGCGCAGGTGCCCTGGCCCTGCACTAGCGCCTGCAGCGGCAGCTCGGCGCCGGGGTGCGGGTAGCAGCGCAGCCCGGCGGCGCAGCGCGGCGTGTACACCCCGCACGCCTGGCTCTCCAGCCGGGCGCACACGGCGCAGCAGCCGCAGCCCGGCTCCCGCACCAGCTCGGCGCAGGGCGGCCCCGGGGCCGGCGCGCAGGCGGCCAGGCGCTCGGGCGTGCAGGGCGGGCAGCGGAACAGCACCTCGGGCAGCGCCGGCCGCGCCAGCAGCAGCAGCAGCGGCCCGAGCCAGGCGGCCGGAGCCGGGCGGCAGCGACCCAGCCGCGGCAGCATCGTGGCGGGACTGCGGGGCGGCGGGCGGGCGGGCAGGTGGCAGCCTCCTCCCGGCCCCCCGGGGAGCCGCCGCCCGCCGGGTCCTAGAGCCGCCCCGCCCGCGCGGCCGGGCCGCCCCCACCCCACCCCACCCAGGGCCGGGGGCAGGATCCCTTTCTGCCCCTCCTCGTGCCGGGGCGGCCAGGTTCGGGGGCTGCCCCCCATCCAAGGCCGGGGGCAGGATCCCTTTCTGCCCTTCCTCGTGTCGGGGCGGCCAGGTTCGGGGGCTGCCCCACATCCAAGGCCGGGGGCAGGATCCCTTTCTGCCCCTCCTCGTGCCGGGGCGGCCAGGTTCGGGGGCTGCCCCGCATCCAAGGCCGGGGGCAGGATCCATTTCTGCCCCTCCTCGTGCCGGGGCGGCCAGGTTCGGGGGCTGCCCCCCATCCAAGGCCGGGGGCAGGATCCCTTTCTGCCCCTCCTCGTGCCGGGGCGGCCAGGTTCGGGGGCTGCCCCCCATCCAAGGCCGGGGGCAGGATCCCTTTCTGCCCCTCCTCGTGCCGGGGCGGCCAGGTTCGGGGGCTGCCCCCCATCCAAGGCCGGGGGGCAGGATCCCTTTCTGCCCTTCCTCGTGTCGGGGCGGCCAGGTTCGGGGGCTGCCCCCCATCCAAGGCCGGGGGCAGGATCCCTTTCTGCCCCTCCTCGTGCCGGGGCGGCCAGGTTCGGGGGCTGCCCCCCATCCAAGGCCGGGGGCAGGATCCCTTTCTGCCCCTCCTCGTGCCGGGGCGGCCAGGTTCGGGGGCTGCCCCCCATCCAAGGCCGGGGGGCAGGATCCCTTTCTGCCCCTCCTCGTGCCGGGGCGGCCAGGTTCGGGGGCTGCCCCCCATCCAAGGCCGGGGGCAGGATCCATTTCTGCCCCTCCTCGTGCCGGGGCGGCCAGGTTCGGGGGCTGCCCCCCATCCAAGGCCGGGGGCAGGATCCCTTTCTGCCCCTCCTCGTGCCGGGGCGGCCAGGTTCGGGGGCTGCCCCCCATCCAAGGCCGGGGGCAGGATCCCTTTCTGCCCCTCCTCGTGCCGGGGCGGCCAGGCTTGGGGGCTGCCCCCATCCAAGGCGGGGGGCAGGATCCCTTTCTGCCCTCCTCGTGCGGGGCGGCCAGGTTCGGGGGCTGCCCCACATCCAAGGCCGGGGGGCAGGATCCATTTCTGCCCCTCCTCGTGCCGGGGCGGCCAGGTTCGGGGGCTGCCCCCCATCCAAGGCCGGGGGCAGGATCCCTTTCTGCCCCTCCTCGTGCCGGGGCGGCCAGGCTTGGGGGCTGCCCCACACCCAGGCCCGGGGGACAGGCTATGTTTCTGCCCCTCCTAGTGCCCGGGCAGCCAGGTTTGGGGGCTGTCCCACACCCAGGGACGGGGGGAGAGTAGGATACATTTCTGCTCCTCCTCATGCCAGGCTGGCCAGGCTCGGGGGCTGCCCCACCCCCAGGGCCGGGGGGCAGGATCCATTTCTGCCCTTCCTCATGCCGGGGCGGCCAGGCTCAGGGGCTGCCCCACACACTGGGCCAGGATCCATTTCTACCCCTCCTAGTGCCAGGGTGGCCAGGTTTGGGGGCAGGATAAATTTCTGCTCCTCCGCATGCCAGGGTGGCCAGGCTCAGGGCTATCCCTTGCCCCCTCAGGGCCAGGAGAGGTAGGCTAAATTTCTGCCCCTGGGGCTACCCCCACCCACCCAGTGCTAAATTCCTGCCCGTCGTACCAGGAGAGGGCAGGGCTAAGTTCCGGACACCCCTCTGCTGGGATAGGGGGAGCTGGGCTCAACGCCTGCCCTCCACCCCCTGCCAGTGCAAAAAGGTTAAATTCCTGCCCCCTTAAATACTGGGGTGGCCAGGTTCAGGGGCTGGTCCCCACCCACCCAGTGCCAGGGAGAGGCTAAATTCCTGTCTCCACCCCCATGCCAGGTGGCTTCACTAGGGTCTCCCCCAGTGCCAAAAGGCTGTGCAAGGGTGCCCCCACCCATTTCTAGGTGGCCCCTGCCCAGTGCCAAGATAGGGGGCTGCCCCCAGTCTTATGCAAGGAATCTGGCTGGAGTTCCTTGCCATGCCAGTGGAGTTTTAAAAAGTGAATTTGCATGGGATCTGGGGCTGCCCCTTCTGCCTGCCAGCTGGGAGATAGGCAGCCTGTTCCTTAGTGCAGAAGGAACAAAGAGGGACAGGCAGAGTGGAAAGAGACCAGGCACTTTCTGGCTGGTTCACAGCTATGGAGGGACTGAAGGCAGCTGCTGCAAAAGGAAGCGGTTTGAGACTGAAACAGATGAGCAATCTCTGCCTTGCTCTGCTCCCTGAAGAAATGCCTGGAAGGTGAATTTCCACACATGAATAGCACTTCTTCCCAAGTGCCTCTCAGTGCCTCTAGGATGTAGGGCAGTTTTACAGAGGTACAAACTAAGGCACTGAGAAGTTAAGGGACTTCCTCAAGGACACATCCCGAGTCTTGTGTAGAGCCAGGAATACTACCCAGATTTCTGGCTTAAGCACAAAAACATGCTTCCTCCCTAGTCCAGAAGAAGCATGCATTGCTGTTAAATAGTACTGGTCTTAAAGAAGTTCCCTGTGAGATGTTCCAACTCAGCAAGTCTTCATGAAGGGAAGTATACTCCCGATTCCACAAGTGTCAGGAGTGCACATACTGATTCTCAGATGGAGGGTACACGAGGAAGGCATAGTTGTATCCACATGAAACTGGAAGGGCCAAACCACCCGCCCAAAGCCTTCTCCTTGTGAGATTTCCCAGACTCCAGCTGTTGATGCTTTCAGGAACCAAACCTCAGAACCTTTGGAAGTTCACCCAATCACTACTCCAGATGACTACCCCACAACCTAATGACACCCATTGCTCATATACAGCTTTTCATCAGTAGAGCTTAAAGTGCTTCACAATCTTCATTGTACTTATCCTGGGAGGAAGGGACGTATTAGTATCCCCACAGTGCAAACAGAGACTGGAGGCACACAAAGCCAGTTGACTTTTGGGGATCTGTGGCAGAGCATAATTCTGGTCTCCTAAGTGCTAGGAGAGTGCCCTAACCATTGGGCATTCCTTCTCTCTACACCAAGAAACAGCAGTGCATGACAGAGTCAGATAAAAGAAAAGTTAACGAGAGAAAGCACAAGACCTGCAGTGATATTGTTACTATTCCCAGTGTGGTTGCTACCAAGAGGTGCCAAACAAGATCGGGACCCTCCCTGTGTTAGAGATGTACCCTTAGGCTACATCTACACTCCAGGCTTCTTGCGCAAGAACTGTTTTGTGCAAGAGTTCTTGTGCAAGAGTGCATCGACACTGCTATGTGCTTTTGTGTAAGAGCGTCTGGCCCACAAAAGCTCATCACCTAATAAACCACCTTGTTAGTCTTTAAAGTGCTGCATAGTCCTGTCTTTTGTTTCAGCTAGACCAGATTAACATGGCTGCATCTCTATCACTATATGGCATTGTGGATGGTCTCTTGCGCAAGAAAGCTCTGATGGCCATTTTAGCCATAGGAGTTTCTTGCGCAAGAAACCCCTGTTGCCCGTCCACACTGCCCTCTTGCGCAAGAGGGCTTATTCTTCGTGGGGAGAGGAATAACTGTGCAAGAAGCCCTCTCTTCTCATGCTTTACTGTAAGTTTACTTGTGCAAGAACATGTGCACTGTAGACATGCCACAACTTTTTGCGCAAGAACAGCTGTTCTTGCGCAAAAAGCCTGCAGTATAGATATAGCCTCAGGGTATGTCTGCACAGCAGAGAGAAACCCATGGGCCAGCCAACTTGGGCTCAGGGCTGTTTCACTGCTGTGTAGGTTTCTAGGCTTGGGCTGGAGCCTGCGCTCTAGGACCTGTTGGGTTCCAGCTCGAATCCAGAAGTCTGCAAAGCCCTGCAGCCTGAGATCCAGGAGCCCGAGCTGGCTGGCAGAGGGCAGACAAGGGTGTCTGTCTGCTGTGAAGACGCATCCTGAGCAGCTGTGTGATGGATGCGCTCCTGGTAATGGATCAGGGACCATGTCCATGCCTACCCTACCATCTGGGGGATGTAAGTTACAGCCACATACATAAAGCCCCCCACAATAGATCACGCATGCATGTAGATGCTTGCATCAGCCCTGCACACAGTCACCAGGAGCACTTGTGTCCACACCGTATGGTGCACGATGGGTAGGTATCTCAGTGTGCAACTCACACCATCTGTTGGGAGGGCTTGACAATGCACGATGGGACAGAAATGAGTTGCTCAGGGTTCACCAGGGGCAACGGTTCAACTTGCCCATGTGCAGCTGTCATGTTACCTGTCTCAGACAGCCACACCTTTTTATGACAGCCCACTCACCCAAATGGCTCTGTGCTACAGCAAGGAAACACAGCAAGCACAGTGATTCCTGATATACATAAGTACATAACAGCCAGACTGGGTCATGCCAAAGGTCCATCTAGCCCAGTGTCCTGTCTGCCAACAGTGGCCAACACCAGGTGCCCCAGAGAAAGTGAACAGAACAGGGAATTGTCAAGTGATCCCTCCCCTCTCACCAATTCCCAGCCTCTGACACACAGAGGCTAGGGACACCATCCCTGCCCATCCTGGCTAATAGCCATGGATGGACCTAGCCTCCATGAATGTATCTAGTTCTTTTTTGAACCCCATTAAAGTCCTGGTCTTCACAACATCCTCTGGCAAGGAGTTCCACAAGTTGACTGTGTGAAAAAAAAAATACTTCCTTTGGTTGGTTTTAAACCTGCTCCCTATTCATTTCATTGGGTGCCCCCTAGTTCTTAGAACCATAGACTCCTAGGGCTGGCAGGGACCTCAGGAGGCATCAAGTCCAGCTCCCTGCCCAAAGCAGGACCAATCCCAACTAAATCAATCCAGCCAGCGGTTTGTCAAGCTGGGACTTAAAATCTCCAGGGATGGAGATTCCACCCCTCCCTAGGTAACTCATCCCAGTTCTTCCCCACCCTCTCAAGGAAACAGTTTGTCCTAATCTCCAACCTAGACCTCCCCCACTGCAACTTGAGACCATTTGCTCCTAAGTGACCAAAGTGACCCAATGCCACAAGATTATGGAGAAAGATGTGCCAGTGGGTGATACTGAAAAAAAGTACAATAAGAGTAATGTTTTGCTTACAATGTACATGTTGTCACCTTTTTCTAACCCATGTTCTAACAGCAGGGTACACTTTGTCTGGATATGGGTGGCAGGAGGGGGATCAGGTGAGGATTACCTGTTGTGTTCCCTCCCTCTGGGGCATCTGGTATTGGCCACTGTCGGCAGACAGGATACTGGGCTAGATGGACCTTTGGTCTGACCCAGTCTGGTTGTTCTTATGAGGATTATATTTTATGTCTGTAAATGTTAATGAGCTATCATTAGAATCACATTATAAACAAAAAAAGTCACCCGGCCCAGATTGGGAAAATTGAGCTCCCCCTGGGAAACTCCAACAGGAAACATCCCTCTGCTGAGGAACACTTGGCAAGGCAGCCATCAGACCTTGAGAATATCATTAAGGATGTGAGTATATTTGTTATGTGTGTGCAGATCTTTATAACATTTCTATATGCTCAGGTAACCATAACTTTCAGTGTAATAATACTTGTAAAACAAACTAGGCCTAGCACTTGTGAAATAGATCTGTGGTCACTATCCTTGGTCTCTAGGTGTTCCTAGAGACTCTTAATCTGAAGCAAGTAGAAGAGGAGACTTTCACTCTGGGAGTATGAAATTGTAGCCGCTGAGCTGAACTCAGGGTGGTGTAACACCACATTACAAAATTCACTTACACTAAAAAGCTACTCTTTCCCAACCAGGGGATTACCATTGGCAATGCTGAAATGCCAATAGCAATCCTGGGGGACCCAGTGTACCCCTTGCTTCCTTGGCTCATGAAGTCATCGACTGGCCAGCTTCACGGCACTAAGGAATTATTCAACTACTAGCTCAGTAGAGGCAGAATTACAGTGGAATGAGCTTTTGGTAGACTGAAGGGCTGCTGATGGTATTTACTTACCAGACTGGATCTCAGTGAAAGAAACATCCCAGTGGTGTGTCCTGTCTAATATCTGCTCACTGGCCTGCAGGATTTCATTGAACATGTTCGCTTCTTTCTCCTCCTTCTCTGGGTCAGGCAATTGTGGAACCTGTCAAGGCTGCAATGGAAGCACCTGCAGATAAAACATATGGAGATACCATTGTTAGCACAGTCACAAAAGAAAGAGAGAGTTAAGATCCAGAATGCCTTTCCCTTGCTCCCCTAATGTTTTAAACTAGACATGCCTGTTGTGGGGTAGTTTCTCTGTTCCTTGCCCAGGGGGCACTGTTGAGCCCCTGGGCCTCATGGCAGCACATCCTGCATCTTCTGCAACCCCAGAGTCCCTCTTCCCCAGGGCAGTGCTGCCTAGTGGTCAAATCTAACACTTCCCTTTTCACTGGGGCAGTATGGCCTAGCAGCCAGAGTCTCTAGCAACACCCTTTTCACCAGGGCAGTGTGGCCTTGCAGCCAAGTCAGAAGTCAAGGTACAGCATTCCCTTGAGGAATGAGAAAGTTGAGTAGGGGGACCCAGGCCCTCCTTCTCCACCAGGTCCCAGCCCAGGGCCTTATCAGTGATGGGCACATCCCACCACTAGCTCAGCAGGCAGTCCACCCAAAACACTCTAAGCTTCTTGGGATTCCAGTTCCCCACCCTGGGCTACTTCCTACCCTGTCAGGATTGCTGGCATCTTCCCCGCCTATGTCCTCTGAGCCAGGTCCTTCTGTGTCCAGCCTCTGCTGGCTGTGTCTGCCACCTGCTGCTGTTCCTCCTCCAAGCTGGTTTCCTGGTCTGGTCACTCAGGCAGTCCATCCTTCCTCCTCAGCAGCCAACCCAGACTGAGCCGCCCTCCCTCCAGGCTTTTATACCTGGGCTGCAGTCTGCGCATGCCCAGCAGGGCCGTGGGGGCAGGGCTCCTTCCGCTGGGTAAGCCTGATTAGGCTCAGCCTTCCCAGTGCAGAGCTGGTCCACCCCGTCACACTGCCTATACACAATTCTGCCTCGGAGTGCTTGTGCACAGCACCACGTACAGCCCCAGCCATGGAGATCATTGCCCACCGTGGGCGAGGGAGATGAGAGAATTGCCTGGTTGCGTGGCTCTGTGACGGTTAGGCAATGGCACTGAAAACTGACACCATTTTCCACAGGTGGTGGTGATTTAGCTGCTCTCTCATTCCTGGGGGTAAGAAAAACACAGAGCATGCGGTTTCTGCTGGTGCCCCAAAGCCACCCAGGTTCATATGCTTCTAGCCGGCGTACTGCAATGGTGCCTGCCAAAGATATTGCCGCCTGGCATGGGAAAGCGGCTACCCATGCCGGAAGAAGAAATGAGGCTGCCGTCCCTAGAAGTCTTCAGGAGAAGATTGCAGAGAACCTCCAGGAAAGTTTCATTGAGACCTCAGGAAGATTCAAAGAACTTCTCTGTGAATATATACAGACTGTTCTGCAGGGTCTCTGCCTCCCCCCCCCCCCCCGCCACCCGTTTCACCGGGAAATGAAAAGCAGATAGCAAAGCTCCTTCTCTTTGTTGTGCTGCTACTGCTTCTAGCACAGGAAAACTCATGAAAAGTCGATGGCTGAGTCCAATGAATTTAGGGGTGCCATCAACACATCATAAGACCGGCCAGACTGGGTCAGACCAATGGTCCATCTAGCCCAGTGTCCTGTCTGCCCACAATGACCAATGACAGGTGCCCCAAAGGGGGTGAACACAACAGGGAATCCTCACATGATCCCTCTCACCCATTTCCAGACACACAGAGGCCAGGGACACCATCCCTGCCCATCCTGGCTAATGGCCATTGATGGACCATTGTAATGGGAAATGCAATTACACAATTACTCAAGTGTGCAGAAGTGTAGAAAGGTGGGCCAGGCACCCCAGGGGCAAAAGTAACCCTCTGAGCCCAGCTAACTCCACCCCACTTCATCTGCAACCAGAGCCCACTCTGAAGCGGGGAGAAAAGCCTGGCTCAGTTTGGGGCTGACTCGTGAGGGGGCAGGAGTTTGGTTTGGTGACCTGAGGGCATGATCCAGAGCCTGCCAGCCCAGCAGCCATGGGAGCAAGTAAACCCCACCCCTGCCCCTCTGGGCAAAAAGCAGGGAACCAATTGAGAAGCCCCAACTAAGAGGAAACTGGACTCCATGCCCCAAACTTAAGGACTTGGATAGGGAGTGGCTCAGAGTTCCTGAGCCAGAAACGAAGGGAAAAAAGGGGGGCAACCTTCTCCCCCCTTCCCACTCTGCCTATTTGATGATCTAGCCACTAGGCTACCCAGCCTCCGGGAAACCAGTCACATCAAGGTTCCTTCCTCTGCATCGGACTCACCCATGCTTGAATTCTGGGACTGATGGGACTTCAGCGGAGTTACAAAGGCATTCTGGCTTGCAGCATAGCTGGACCCCCCGTCTCACATCCTCCATCCTCCTCCACCTCCTCCTGACGGTTCACATTAGGGGCTTGGAACTCAGACTGCAGGGATGTATCTGCCGCAGCCTTCGTCTTTGCCAAGAATGGCATGCAGCGTTTTGTAAAAGTGGCTCAACACCATATTAATTGCTCAGCTCCCTGACCTTTTGAAATGCCTGACACGGGTCCTCCGCTTCCATGCAACTCTGCTACTAGTCCCTGTCGGACGTCTTCTCCTGCACCCCTCTGGGCCCAATGCTGAGTGGTGCCCATATTTCTGTGGCTGGTCTGCAGCTGGGCCTGCATAACTTATTCTCCCAGCGGCCCAGGAGATCCAATATCTCCTGAGTACTCCAAGTCTCCGCTGTGCAGGTGGTGTGGTCAGCTGGGCGGGGGCACGCCATAATGGAGCACTCACCCAACTGCACAATCATACAAAGGCATTTCAAAAATTCACAAGACTTTAAGGGGATACGGGGGAGGGGAGCCTTTCAGTCTCCGTGACCTCTGGGCAGCAGAGTTCCCAGTGGTGACCCAAGTGGGCTGTGTCTGGCATTGTGGGACAGCTCCTGGAGGACTGTTAGGGTGGACATAAATAGCACTGCATCTCTACTCATGCTGCATCAACCTCAATGCATTGACCAGGGCTCACTGCCGGTTGGGGAGGCGGTATTACTCCTCAGGGTAACAGCACTGACCTCCGTGGGATACAAATGGAAGTATAAATGTGTGCCCAAGCAGGTCAGTGCAAGGTGGCTTACATCGACCTAATTTTGTCATGTAGACCAGACCAGGCCTAAATCAAGAGCATCTGTAGGTGAAAGCGTAAATCACTCCAGCCTGCGCTAAAGAGCCTTTTCTGAAGCCAAAAGCTGTGACAGACTCACATCCTCTGTGGACCAGGTGCAGAGAAGGACACACGACATACACTGACCAGAGACAAGTCTCAGAGGGGGAGCCGTGTTAGTGTGTGTCTACAAACACAACAAGGAGTCCTGTGGCACCTTAAAGAGGTACATCTGCACAGCAACATTATTTTGAAATCAGTAGCGTTTTTTTGAAATAACTTAGGGTATGTCTGCATTGCATTCCTCCTTCGAGAGAGGAACTCAAATGCAGACACGCGAAATTGCTAATGAAGTGCGGATTTGAATTTCCCGTGCTTCATTTGCATAATCGTGGACTGCTGCTTTTCTGAAATAGCATCCAAAAAATGAGGACTAAGGGTTATTTCAAAGGAAGGGTTTTTTCTCAAAATAACCCCGCGGGGACTGCGTTTGTTTTCCCGAAAGACGTGATCTCGGAAAAGCAGCGGTCCGCAATTATGCAAATAAAGCGTGGGAAATTCAAATGCATGCTTCATTTGCAATTTTGCTTGTCTGCATTTGCATTCCTCTCTCAAAGGAGGAATGCAATGTAGACATACCCTTAGTCCGCATCTACACAGCAGGCAGTTATTTCAACTTAATGTCGAAATACTGTCAAGCTGGAGGACTTCTTACTCTGACTCCTGTAACCCTCATTGTACGAGGAGTAAGAGAAGTCGGAGGAAGAGTGCTCTATTTCGAAATAAGTGCTGTGTAGACGCTCCCAATTTCAAAATAAACGACACAATTGACGTAGCTCAGTTTGCGTAGTTTATTTCGAGTTCAGCCCTGCTGGGTAGACACACCCTCACAGATTAATTTGGGCATCAGTAAAACCCACTTCATCGGATGCATGCGACTGACCAGCAAGCTATGGTGGTGCTTGCTCCTGTCAGCCCTTCCTACAGAATTCAGGCAGCTCTAGCAAATTCAGAAGCTGTTGCTGCTTTTCCTTACAGGCGAATGAAAGTTTAGTGGCTCTTGAGGTTTTTGGTAAAATGGAAACGACAAACCCCTATCTCTGTGTCATTGACCGCTTTGAGTTAAGGACGCTGGTCCTTCCCCAGGGGGTTTACATCAAGATCTTTGTAGTTCATGTTTGGACAAGCAAAACAAAGCTCGCGTCGAGGAGATGTCAGTGTTCCAAGGCCCAGAAATGAAGTGTTGTGTGTCCACGAAAGAAACCATGCAGTTAATTCCCTCTTCCACTCTCAGGCCTTTCCTTCCCCAGATGATCTGTGCTCAGAGAACCCAACTCAAACAAAGCAGGCCGCGCTTTCCCGGCCTACTTCTTGGTTCAAAATATGAAGGACAAGCATAGATATTTTGTCCGTGACTTTTGTCATAGAAATGGATTGTATGTTGAAAAACCAGCGCTTGCGAACATTTGTGTGAAGTACAAATAGCTCTTCCCTTTGACCAGGTGTAACTTATGAGTAACAAATATTCACACGACAGGCTGGAACAGGCTTGGGCAAAAAGACTTTAAGCAGGCATTCAGGCTGCCTCTGGGACAATTTTTCCCCTTTGAAAATACTGCCATAAAAATGTAACACTGAAGAAAACTCCCCATTGTGCTCACCTCAGTGACATATACACATCTTAGTTTATATAGGGCTTTTTAAGAGGTAACATTACGCAAAGGCAATTTATTTTTTCCACTCTTTTAGCAAAACACGAAGAAATTAAATGCAAACAAATAATCCCAACCTACCCACCCTCATTAAGACAATAGTAAGGTTATGCAGTTCAAATTCAAGTCAGGAAATGAAGAATTTTTTGTTCCAACAGCAACATTAATGAACCGTGTTGCAACTTATGTAATATTTATTTTTTTCACATTAAATAGGTAGCTTAATTTACTGTTCTATTATTTATGAGCCTGCTCCTACAAATGCATACCCACCTGCACATCATTAACCGCAGAACTACTCATGTGCACGAATGTTTGCAAGATCTGGGCCTGTGACATGAGCTATAGTCCATAAAACACATTTAGTGCCCAGAGGCAGGGCCAGCTCTAGGCACCAGTAAAGCAAGCACGTGCTTGGGGGCAGCACATTTCCAGGGGCGGCATTCCGGCCATACTTGTGTGTACTGTGCCGCCCCCATTCTGCCCCCCATCCACGGTCACCTGTCAGCACCAGCCCTTTCCACGCGCCCCCCCATGCGGTGGGGTCTCAGCGCCCAGGCAGGTGCCCCATAGTCCTGCCCCTCCATGGGCAGCGCTGCCCAAGTCTCTTTCCCGCGGTGCTGGGACCTGTGTGTGCCCCGCTGCACATGCTGATTGGACGGCCGGTGCCACATCACAGACCCAGCGGAGCCCTGTGGGAGGAATAGGAGGGGGAAGGGTGCGGTGCCCTGCAGGGGGTCATGGTGCGCAGTGTCCATCCGGCCAGGGTGGCCAGGGAGCCCCAGCCCCTCCGCCCCACCCAGTCACCATGCTTGGGCAGCAGCATCTCCACAGCTCCCAAAGGGGAAACTGAGGCAGCAGGGAAGGACTTGCCCCAGGCCAGCTGGCAGCAGGGCTGGGGACAGAACCCAGGCATCTGGGCTCCAGCCTGGCACTCTGGATCATTTGGGGCCGGTCCTGGTCTCAGGCCGAGCTCTTATCCCCGTGCTGGGCTGTGCCAGGCCAGATCCTGTGGCCCGGGCTAAGCGCACCGAGCAGAACACCCTCTCCCTCCATGCCAGGGGGGCCTAAGCCACGGCCGGAGTCGCCCCTGCTCCGGGTCTGGGTCCAGGTCACGGCCAACAAAAAAAAGGGGTGGGGGGAACGGCCAAAAAATGTTTTGCTTGGAGTGGCAAAAAGCTAGAGCCGGCCCTTCCCAGAGGGACTGAAACAGCATTCCTGTTGGAACCTTAACTTTTGTTTTTCATGATTCTGTCTGTGATTTTAACTGTGTGTGTGGCGTTTGCGTAGTGTTATACATCACAGCCCCTTGTTACTAGTAACACCTCTGATCATTAAAGTGAAAGAATTTTCAAGGTCTAATTTGCTTTTCCAAATTTATGCAGTTCACTTATTCCACTTCACTCAACGCGAACAATGCATCCAGACTTCTCAGTTTCACCTTCGAGAGTCAATTTCATTCTCTAGTTCCCTTGCAGTAGCATTGCATTTTGACATCTGGTTTGCAGAAAGGGGGGCTCCTAAAATCCAAGCCAACAAAAACAAACAAAAAAGTTTTCACTGATATTAAGAACAAATAATTAAATTATTTCCAGTCAGTTTCATTTCACAGGAACCCTTTTTAATTTACATTCTGGGCCAAAGCTATTTTAAAAATGTCTTTTTTAAGAAGAAAAAACACCTGAAACCCAAAAATCAGAGATTTTGACCTGTGGCTCTCAAAAATGATACAGGAGGTTGAAAATTCAGATGCAATCCACTTAAACGCCCCATTTAGAGGCCATATTTAAGCAGACGTTCAACAGAAAATGTAGGAAAAGAAGTTAACTGCACACTCACAGTTCCCCAGGAATGCAAAAGAGTCCTTATGTAAATTTGTGGGAGCTGCAGTTGACTTCACTAATTAGTGACAGTTGGGTCACATGAAATATTTTCACTGCTCTAATGAAGCCTTATTTTTAGGCTTCTAAGTTTTCAAAGTGGGTCTCCCTTTAGGTACAAATGTTATGCTGCTGTGATAGAGGGGAGGCATTTTAAAGGTACCATGGCCCTTTAACTCGTAACTAGATAGCATCAGTCTCTGTGTGTCTGTAAAAGAGATGGCCTGAACTTAATTACACATAGAACAAATCCTGCATTTTTTGGTGGGCAAAAGGTCATTACCCAAGGGACAATTTAAAACCAATTTTTCAACACACGCTTCATTTTTGCAATAGTTCATTTTGCCCTGGGCATTTACTAGCAAGCCATTAATAACTCCTGGCAGTGACAAATTCCTGTGGAAAATGATTGTTTAGGTAGAGAGTGTGCAAATCATTTTTCCGCGGGGTGTTTCTTAAATCCGTGCGGAGGAGGGGGGTGGGGGAGCTAAATTGTAGGTACAGCTGCCTGGGTTGCAGGCTGATATTAAACGTAATGACAATGAAGGGAAAGAAACGGTATGCGGCTCACATGTGGGAATGAACCAGAATTTCCTGTTTATACGTCTCTTACTAGGTGCTTGGGCCACTGTCCTGTTTTTATTTATGTCATTTTCATTGGCTCAGCCAGAGAGTAATGGTGCAAATACCATAGGTTCTGGTGTTCCTTGCGCTGCTGATGCAACGCTGTTCGTTGATCCGGTGAGGCACCGTTAAAATAGGAGACCTCCTTTTAAATCTCTTGGGCTCTAGAAGAACAATAAAGATTTTACAGCTGTTCTGGTTTGGTGGGGGAAGCGGCGAGGGGGAAGAAAGCAGAGTTAGTGCTAGTGGCCGGCTATAATTTCTCCAGTAGGACTTTGCTGACAGTTTTAGGATTAACAAGTGAGCTCTGTTCCCAGGCATTTGCTCTTCATATAAGTTGGGCTGTTTGTTCTCAAGGGTTTATTTTACGCTACAAAATATGGCATTGCCAAACAGATGCAGGCTTGTTCCTAGAAAGAAAACTTATAACTGCGACGGCATCTCACCGAGGCATGAGCCGCTGGAATTGTTTGCGAAAGCTACAGTATTTCTAGGGCCCTTTTCAAGGCTGGTTTTTCCCACAGACGTTGTCAGTTGATTCTTTTGTGGCTCTGTGGTTTCTCAACAATGAATTAAGAAAAATGAACCAGCAAACAAAAAGCGGCAGCCAAGCAGTGAGGTTCTCCTGGTCGAAATGAATGAGAAAGACTCTGCCGAGCTGCGGGAAAGGAAAGATATTTACTCCTCTTCTCTTTCCTGAACATGAAGAATTCAAATTCTTGGTTATTTCTATAGCCCCATATTCTAGGCACACACGGTATTTTGCGGACAAACGGAAAGCTGCCTGCAACATAGAGCTTAGGAGCACATTAAGGACAACAGGCCCAGGGTAGCATGGATGGTCAGGGTGAAGGGGACAAGAAAAAGGGTTGTGGGATATGCTAGGGGCCCAATCCTACACAGTGTTCAGCATCAACTAGCCACGAGGGAGTGAGGGAGGGAAAGAAAGAAAGAAAGAAAGAAAGAAAGAAAAAGAAAAGAAAAAGAAAAAGCTTTACAGACTAACCACAAGAGAAGAGTGGTTATAACTCCTTTCAGAGGGGTAGCTGTGTTAGTCTGTTTCAGCATCTGTCGAAATGGGGTCCAGCCCATGAAAGCTGATGCCAAATAAATCTTTCCCATGAAAGCTCATCACCTAATAAACTATCTTGTTGTCTGTAAAGTGCTACATATTTCTTCCTTTTGTTTTCCAAGATCAGACTAACACGGCTACCTCTCTATTGCCAAATAAATCTGTTAGTCTTTAAGGTGCCACAGGATTCCTCATTGTTATAACTAATGTTGCACTCAAGCGACATCAGCGTGACAATAGGGAGAGGCACTTCCTCAGGACGCAGTGGTGTGGAGAAAACAAAAGGAAAGCGTCTCAAACATGGAATTCCTGGAGACGCTGAAAGAAGTGCTAATGTTCTTTCTGACCTGCGCACCCCATTGCTTTTGGGGGGGCTTTCTTCCCAGGCCCTCCTCTTTGTCTCTCCTGCCTCCTGATTCGCCTCGAAATGACTTGCCCAAGGTCCCAAACTGCAGCAGTACCAGAGCTGGGCTTGGATGGCTTGAGACTCTCCGAGCCATGCTCAGTGGATCAGACCAGGCTCTCTTACAAAAGGGGCTTGAAATCCAATTACAGGCCCCCCTCCTGCTGTGAAGACACAAAGGGGCTGGCTCAAATGAAGCTGTTGTTGAACATTCATTGCTTCCTGTGGTTGCTGGGGGGGGCGGGAGGAGAGAGACCCTACTTGCTATGCATTTGAGGAAAGGGACAAGTTTATTTCCGTGAGTGACATTTCCCCTTTGCCAGAAAATGCACCTTTCTGAACCACAGCACACTGAAATCACGGACAGAGCACTAGGCCACAACTGCTCCCTTCTGAGCACCAGGAATTCCCCTTTCGCCAGCTCACAGCAGCGCTCCCTGGGCAGGCCTGTAATGAGAGGACAGAGTTTGTATCTAGGGAATCTAGGCATTATTAATTGCCCTCCCGACATCAAGCTGGGCACTCCTCCCCCACCAGTTACCGTCTGCCCTCCCCCCCCCCAGTCACCGCGGAGAGAGCCAGGGCCAGCCAGCGCATCGTTCCAGCACCGCCGGACTTGCCAGCAATGACTCTGTTGAGCCTGGTCCAGGATCTGCAATCAAGTGGACACGGGCAGTGAAAGCCAGCTGGATTTACTTAGCGTGTCAGACTCTGCATCCCACCAGTATGTCTGCTCAGCAAGAACGTGGTTTCCAGCTGCCTGGGGTGCTGGTCTTCTGCCTAGGAAAGGGCCAGTCATGTGCTTGTGAGTGAGCTGCAGGAGCAAAGGAAGACCGAGAGATCAGCCTCGTACAAGGTCCCAGGCCGCAGGAGGGGGGATGCCTGTCCTGAACATGGACAGACCTTCGAGTTGCCGGGGGCGCTAGGTATTGTTTCCTGTCTGAAAGCGAGGCATCAGTCAACCGGAGAGGTAATACAGGCGGTTCATCTGTCACCGACGACACGGTAAGAGCACCGCACCCAAGGTCTGGTGGAGCTATGGGCGCTCGCCCGTATGGAGCGGGACACAGCTGTGCTCTGGGGTCTACTTTGGGGAGGCTGCAGTCCAAGGCTCGATGATTCAGAAATTGAAGCAGCTTTGGGTATCTGGCCCAACGTGAGAGAGAAACTCATTATCAAGAGTCTCAGTAGGTTGCTGGTGGTGTGCAGGAAGCCCTTGCTATTCGTAGATTCGCTGTTTGCGATGCTGCATATTCACGGTGCGCTGAGCCGTATCAACCCAAGTGCCTGATTAGGGATGTCAATGGTTAACCAGTCTCGCTGTTAAACGGTAAGCATCGGGTGATGCTTACTGGTTACCAGTTAACCGGTGGCCTGGTTAGGCTGGAGCAGCCCCTGCCCAGCCCTGTGTAGGTGGTTAACCAGTTACATATAACATTTAACCAGTTAACTGCTTCAATAGGATTTTACATCCTTACGCATTATGCAGCAGAACGATGCTTTTTCAGTGCACTCTAGTAAAAAAAAAATTACGTTCACTAAATTGCAGTAGCATTTCAGTCTTAACACACCCCCTTAACTTATGGCACTGAAAACAAAAGCCAGTGAGGCAGAGAGTGGGCAAAAGCAGGGTTCCCTCTGTTATTTCTTCCATCAATGCGTGGAATAAATTTTGTTATGTGCGCTGAGACATGGGCAGTTGTGCACCACCAGTAGGAACACATGTTGCCGGCTGTGGGAACTACAGGCACTTTGCTAATCCACTGGGCAACACTTGAATCTCTCCTGGGTGGTCATGCAAGCACTCAGCTTCCAGGGAACACTGGGCAAATGGCTACAAGGAAAAAAAGGTGATGGCTTTAAGCCAAAGTGCTGAATTATGGGCTAAGCTTGTGAGCGGAGTTTGTTTTCACTCCAGTAAAAGTCCAGTCAAAGGACTTTTTTTTGTTGGTTTTAGATATGACATGCGTTTGTTACGCTCTTACGTGCACATATTCACTACTGGATCGTTGGGCCATTTTATACAGAAAACGGGGTTGTTTTGTTTTGGGGAACACCCACTGCCCCCCAGCATCCGCGGATTGCACCGTGTGCGGTGATCTCACGAACGTATGCCCCCGTGAATGGCAAGAGTCTGTCTCCTGTGAAATCAGATCACACTTGGATCAGCTCCAGGAACCAAAAATCGCACCGCCGTGAAACGTCCGTCTCCAGGCACCCTGGGATCCAACTGGAAATTGCTCTCATGGTGCTAAAATCTCGTGAGGGACCCGTCCATATTGCCTCGTTGTATTCAGATTCACCTGCATCCTCAGCAACAGAGAACAAACCCAGCCAGCCCGGGCCACCCACACCTGTCACTTGTGAGCACGAGGACCCATTGCTCAGGGGTAAGTGGAGCACTCAGCAGGGCCCACTCCATCCAGCTGCTTTCAACTTCCGACCGTTTCCTCCCAGGGAGCCCCAGCTGCGGCAGGGAGCAGCCAATGGGGGCCCAGCTGGGGCTGTATAAAGACGGGCTCCTGGCGAGGAGAAGACTCTCTCTTGCTCCAGCTGGGGAGCAGGAGGGACCTGGCTGCCAGGGAAGCTGGAGGCTTCCTGACTTAGAGCAGGGACTGGGGAAGCTTTGGCCTGACCCAAATCTCAGGCTGCAGGGAGGCAGCAGGTCCACACCCCCTTGCCAATGAGGAGCGGCCATTTCAGGCAGCAGTTTGCCCTGAGGCAGGGGCTAGATGAGGCCTAGCAGTGGGTCACTGAGGCAGGGTTGGTATAGGGGGCTGGGGTTCCTTGGGAGGGGAGGCAATACTAGGAGGAAAGGGTACTGTGGGTAGGAAGGGACACAGGGCCTCAACCAGCTAGCGGGGGCACTCTGAGGCTGAAGAGCTGATTCCCTGAGTAACCAGCAGGAGGCGCCACAGTGGTGAATCACCACCCTGTTGCAAAGCCAAAGACAGGACTGCTAAAACATCATCCTTTCTCTTTCATCGGCAGGGCTTGAACCTGGGACCTCCGCAGCAAACAGCACAAGCACTCACAAGGTGAACGATGACTTCAGATGAAAAGCACTACAGTAACTCATACCTTCATTACACAGCCCAGCCTTCAGAAAGGGGCAAACATCTGCCTTGATACTAACACAGGTTACACTTACAAACAGAAGTGCAAAGAGTTTATAATCTGGTCTGGGGCTACATCTACACTACAGGGTTCTTGCGCAAAAACTGGCGGAGCGTCCACACCTCACGCGCGTTTTGGCGCAAGTAAATTTACAGTGAATTGACAGAACAAGGGGTTTTTGCGGTATAGGTATTCCTCTTTCTACGAGGAATAACTCCTTTTTGCACAAGAGTTCTTGCACAAAAGGGGGTGTGTGGACGGGATTTTTTTTGCACAAAAACAGTCTGTCGAAAGAAGCGCAGGCACCCTGGTGGCCATTCTGTTAATGGCAATCAGCGCTTTCTTGTGAGAGAGTGTCAATGCAGTCTGCATGCTCTCTTGCACAAAGGTGCATCGCTTTTCCAATGTGCTTTTGTAGTGTGCACACGCTCTTGCGCAAGAAGTTTTTGCTGAAGATCTCTTCTGCAAAAAGCTTCTTGTGCAAGTAGCCTGCAGTGTAGATGTAGTCTGGGAGAATAATGTCATATGCTTTTTCAGTCTTGGCTTCTCTATATTCCCTCTCCTTGACTCTTAACTCGGAAAGGTCTCTCTTTCACTTATCCTGCTTATCTGGCTATGCCACTTTCTTTCCTTTCTTTTCCCTCTCCTTTTTCCCCCCCTCCCAGCCATTTGGTTTGTTTAACTCCTCTCATAGAACCTCCCTTTCCTCTTTGGCTTTTGGCTCGTTCTCTGCATAAGGAGCTCTGTGCAGCCAGGAAGCTACATAAAACCAATATGTAATGCACCAAATCCTCACCATTGCTGGACAGTGTTGTGTGAATCATGTACAAATCCCTGATTGCCACTGATCTAGTATTTCATAGCTAGAGCTCTCTTCTCTAGGATACAGGGCATCATTTTTCATTAAACTGTTTTCCCAGAACGTTATTTCTAAGGAGGAAGAGAGACCCATTATAGGCTGGTCTGTTGGGTTTTATGACACTCATGAACATGTAATCTAGGTGACTCCAGCAGTAGTTAAAAACCAAATAGAGTTGTCCAGGATAAATCATTATTTAGATTTCTTTAGCCTCAATTAGATATTATCAGGGTGAAAAAGACGTGTACAAGTGTGAGTGAGCCCAAGAGGCCTGATTTCCTGACTATCTTGTCCCTAGTGTGGTCTCTGATGCATGTGCCAAGTTGGTGTAAAATGTTATCAACCCTGAGCATTAGCAATTTGCAGCCACTTTGCACATGTGGAAATACTTACCTAGGGTAGGAGGCAGTGGAAAATCAAGCCTCCATGTTGGAGGCCTCCAGCCACAACTTAGAGTAATCCATCCTGTCGGGGGAGGTAGTTGTTAGTCAGGGGGTTGTGCAGGAGGTGGCAATAGTTGTATAACCACCACCAGGCAGATTTGAACCTGGAGCGGAGTATAGGAGCCTCTACCCTCTGAGCTAAAAGCCAGCTGGCTCCCAGCCTGGGCTATCGAGGTCTCTTGAGCTTAACTGTTGCTGTGGTCTAGGTGCCACTTGCATTGCTCAGTAACCACACTAGGTGTGTGGGTTACAGTTGCAAATCAGAATTCCTCGTTGTACCAAAGGTCTAGCATCTATTTCTAAAAACTTTCCAAAAATGTCTTAATTGGGGCCAAAAATGTAAAGAACATGTCGCAACAAAACACCATGCTGGGAGGAGGTCAAACAAGCCAGGTTGTAAGTAGTCAGGCAGAGTGACATTGCTTCTACAGGGAATAAACATGTGGCAAGCATGCGTTACCCACGGAGGCGTCTCAAGGACAGCATAGATCACTTCCAGCAGCTCCTGGATCTCTCTCTATGGAAGGAGGGAGTAGGAGGGCACGGAGAGGAGTTGTACAAGGGAGCGGAAGGAAAGCTCTTGGCTCAGGTCCCAGGTCCCAGAGTGTCTCTGCAAGGACAGTCTTGCTTCAAAGTGTCTCTCCGTGAAGTGATGCTTGAATATAGGAGCTGACAGCTGGCGGACTGGATGGCTAACACGATCGGTAATGAGATATGGATCTTTTCCCTTCTCTGTGGCCGACTCCAATCCACAGTAGATCAGTGGAGACCAAAATTTGTCTAACAGCCCATGGGAAATGAGTTGGGGGGTTCTGAGTCAAGTTCCCAGTGGGCAGCGGAACATGACACAAAACTCCCCCTGCTACGTCTATTGGCCTAGACCTCTGTTGACAATCTAAGCAGAAAAGTCACAGGCCGAAAAGACCAAATGGGCTATGGGACTGAACAAAAGTTTCCTCTCACCTTGAGACTGGTCGCTCTGAGTTTTCACTATCATTCTCCAGGCTGCAGCTACAGAGAGGCCTTCAATCTCCAGGCTAGTCAATCCAGCACCTTTCAACAACATTAGAGGACTTTTTAAATGTGGAAATACTACTCCAAACCATCTATCGCGGATTAGGGTTTTACCTGTTATCATGAGAGGAAGTGCATGATTTCACAAACTCACACGTTGTAGTGTCTAGATGCTACAGTGATTGGCTCCATGGAAGTCAGTCTCCCAAATTCCCCAGTGCAGGAACAGTAAGAAATTGGCAAGACCTCTCCGTCGCCATCTGACAAAGCCACTCTTGACTTTTATGCTCATTAACTTTCCGTTGGCAACTGGGAATCCTGAATCAGGTCGGCAGGGATGGCCATGTTTCAAAACACCAGCAGAGTCATGAGAATTCGGTAATAAGCATCAGCCACTGGATTTGTCTTTTCTGTTGGAAAAGTAGTGAAAAGCCCATGAGTGAAAAGCCCCCTTTCCGAGGCAACAGACATTCAAGCTACGTCACTAACTTGAGTAACAATGAAGCACCTACAAAGTGACAAAAAGTCACTGTGTGTGTGTGAAAGGAGCAGAAAGCCACTGAAGGGAATGGAATGGTTTGTGCGATCCAATGGAGCAGGAGTCAGTGGAATGGGATGAAGTTCAGAAAAGGATGGATATAACTCAAGAAATGTTTCTCGCTAGTGGAATCTAGTAGGTTGTGGGATAATGGCCCAGAGGAAGGGGCTGAAATCTCATCTCTTGGAACAAATAGAACAGGACTGGCCAAAGCAAAAGAAAAAATGTAGGGATCAAGTGTGCACGGGGCAGGGTAGGCGAAGGAGAAGGAGACAGCCTGACCCCATGGGATATTTAAGTATTTAATCTACAATTCAATGTGTAGATGCCTAAAAAGTCAGCATAGGTCTTTACATAATCGTTACTACTTTGGGTGGTGCAACTATAATCCAAATGAATCCCCAAGAAAGAAAGCGTGTGCCTCCCAGCTGGTAGGAAACCGCGTAGGAAATATTCCATTAGCAGGAAGCTTGTAGAACAATTCTGCTCCTTCCCCACCCCTCCCTCACCCAAGAAGAATTTCACAAACCCTCTCTTTTCCTGATCCCAGGACAACTACAACCCATGGTGAGCCTGATCCCATGAGTTTGTGAGATGAGGAGAACTTTCTAGGGGTGGCCGAGAGCCCTCATATCCCGTTAACTTCAGTGGGAAAGGAGAGTTCCCTCCAGAATTGGGCTCTTGGGTTGCTCTTTTATAGACTCGGGTGAGCTCCTGACACATTCCTCCCCATCACTAGCCCCATGGTTGAACTCATGGGGAAATCAGCACAGATTCCTGATGGAGGTCTCCTATCTAGAGATCGGAGAATGCCACCCTACATGGGTTTTATCTATCTGGACAAAGTTCCCTCTGGTCATCAGGCAGTACTGATAAGAAAAATACTTAGAAGCAAATTGTCCTATCATCAAGAAGCAATGGGCTTAAATTGCAGCAAGGGGGGGTTAGGTTGGACATTAGGAAAAACTTCCTACCAGTCAGGGTGGTTAAACACTGGAATAAATTGCCCAGGGAGGTGGTGGAATCTCCATCGCTGGGGATATTGAAGAGGAAGTTGGACAGACACCAGGGATGGTCTAGATCAGCGGTTCCCAATGGCCGTGCACACCGCCAGGCCACACCCATGGGGGCGGGGCTGAGGCAGAGTGGGGCAGCGCGCAGCCCCACGGGCAGGTAGAAAGGGGCATGGAGGAGGCAGTGCAGAGCCCGTACAGCCAGGTGTTCCCTGGGATGTTGGCGGAGGGGGAGGCGGAGCAAAGAGGAGTGCAGATAGATGGAAACAGTGTGGAGCCCGTGCGGCTGCTAATCATTTTTGTTGCGCTTTCTTTGACCTTTTCCATTTCTACTGTATTTGTTTTGAGATAGACTTGGAATCCCCTGATGGCAATTTTATCTATAAAACACTTTCCCACCTTCTTCCTTGTAGGCATTGGATTTCTCATAATAGTCTGTAAAAGGTTAGATTCCTTTGAGCGAAAAACAATAACTTTAAAACTATTATTGGCAATGTATCTATGCGTGTATATATATCATGCATTGACACCCCAGTTAGTCAGGGTCTGAACTTCACCATACAAAGGTTGTTGTCTGTTCTCTGGGGCATAGGATAGAAGAGAGAGAAATTGAGAGAGAGCTCCCCTTTCCATCACCATCAATCTAGGTTTACAGTCGTTTTCTAACGTTTTCATGGAAACCTTGTGCTCTTCCTTTTAAACAGTGATCTCTGTGGGTGTTGTTTTCTACCTATTCATTCTCTTTCTCCTGGCTAGCATAAGGCAAACTATTCTATATATTTTACACCAACATCATGAATCTCTACTGAGAAAATCAGAATACAACTGATCCTGGAACAAAGGGGAATTAATCAAGCAACTAGAGAAACTAAAAACTACGGAACGATTAGAGTTCTTGCACTTTTATATTAATCCAATAGCCTCAAAAAGTCTTAAATGTTGCATGAGTATCTGTTTAGCTTTCTATGTTTCTGCTCACATTTGAGTTTTATATATATATAAAATTATAAAGTTCATTATTCATTCATTTTATACTCTTGGCAGAGGTGGAGGCTGTCGCCGGGGGCTGGATGCTGGATTTCACCAGCACTTCTGGGAGGGGTGTACGCAAGACTTCGAGCGGAGCTGGGACACAGTGCTGGGTGAGAAGGGTGGGGCCGTGGGAGGCGGGTTGTGGTGCCCTCTGTGTGGGCTGGCTGTGGCTGCGTTGGCGGTAGTGCGTGTTGCTGTGGGGAATTTCCCCGTTGCACGTACTCCCAGGCTGGGCGCCTGCATGAGCCTGGCCCCACACAGAGTCCGCCCTGCCGAAGGAGCTGTAGCCCCACAGCATGCAGCCCTGCTCTGGTCCTGGCCCCATAGGAGTCTGCTGTATGGTTGCTACTGATGGTTCTGCTCATGAGATACTCGGCTGGAGGGGTGAAAATAACATACATTTCTTACAGCATGATCCTGTCACAACCTGCCCTCTGAGGTGGGGGGGGGGGCAGTGTGATACAATAGTACCTGTAAGAAATATAAGTGTGTGTGTGGGGGGGGCTCAGGGCAGGGAATATGGGGGTGTGCCGGAATCAGGGTTGGAGTGTCTGAGGAGCCTGGGGCAGGAGTCAGGGCAGGAGGGCATGAGGTTTGGAAGACTGGCAATATTGTATTTACACATTTGCATATTCATTATTTGCATAATAAATATGCAAATACAATTATACCGGTCTGCCAAAAGATTGTGAATGGGTTTGCTGGTATAAAAAAGGTTGGGAACCATTCATCTAGATGGTGCTTGGTGCTGTCGTGAGGGCAGGGGACCGGACTCGATGACCTCTCAAGTTCCCTTTCCGTTCTAATGTTCTGGGATTCTAAGAAATATAAATGTTCACAATTCTTTTATTTTTCTATTTCTGTTACTTGCATTCGTCGAATTCTCTCTTCTGAGCATTATAATCATTGTACTTATAACAGTGCTTAAGCTAGGGACTGTCCACACAACCACAAGGTTTCAAGCACACAACCTGTAACGGCAGCGGTTGATACATATGATCTCATTCACTATTATATATTGTCACCACAAGGCTGAGCAGATTTTGGGGCATAGCCAGGTTTCTTCCAACTGGAGGGGAGATAGGTTATATGAAACTCTGGTTATTTTCTTAGTATAATGTGTACATTTATGTGTGCACCAGTCCTTAAACACAGGTAGTCATAAACAGCATGCAGGCAAACCTCTCCTTCCAAAATCTCAGCACAAACAGCAGCGCCTGGTTCACAGGGAGCAACTCTGCACCAAGAATGGATTCCAGTTAGAGAGAATGAGGCAGAAATCAAACTCTCCTGCTGTTTGCAAAACAAAAATGCCTCTGAAAACTAACAGTGCAGTTTGCACATCAAGAAAAAGAACCTATATATCCAAACACACCACCACTATCTAGCAATTCCTGCCACAGCAATATATATCTGCATAAAATAATTCAATGCTAATATAGGATGGAGGATACAACCTCTATGACACAAGTAATAAACAGAGCATGAAATATTTCCCTAGCAAAGTGCCACAGGAAATACAGTGTTCAACCAACCTATTTGCTCTTTTATTTAAGGTTCTAATGTCCTCCTAGGAATGATCATATGATTTCATATTTTTAGAGACCTTACACATGATACCCAGGAATCACTTCCTTACTAAAATGCAGCCACTTTTGTTTTGAAACATGGCTTGCTGGTTAACAGTTCACAGAAATGCTACATACTTTTAAGCTGAGGCTACAAAACGAAGAAAAACAATGCATCCAATTGACACAGCAATGGGAATTTAATTAGGTAAAACAGAATTACCCCAGAATGGAATTTGGCCAGGACTTTTGGGCCACATTCACAGTAGGCCAAATTCTATCATGTTACTCTGAGGACAAACATAAACCGTAGAAATCCAGCAGCAAACAGCAAAACAAACTACATGACAAACTGTGACTGTAAAACTGGCATTATGGGGTTTCCGCTTTATCATCTCTTAAAGGGTATGTCTACACTTCAGAGTTTTTCCGGAAAAACAGCCATTTTTCCGGAAAAACCATACTTACGTCCACACCGCTATTGCGTTATTTCGATTTTCTGTCGAAAGAATGGAGGGGTTTTTCTGACGGCGGTAAACCTCATTCTATGAGGAAGAAGCCTTTTTCCAAAAAAGCTTTTTCAGAAAAAGGCGTGTGTGGACGTGGAAGAGAGTGTTTTTTCGAAAGAAGAGGCCTCCAGGAAAAAGCACAGGTGCCTTCGTGGCCACTCCGTCCACAGTAATCGCAACTGAAATGCAAGATAGAGTCCAATGAATGTGGATGCTATCTTTCGAAAAAGCAGATCACTTTTTTGTTGCGCTTTTGCTGTGTAGTCGCTCTCTTTCGAAACAAGTTTTTCCAGAAGATCTCTTCTGGAAAAGCTTCTTCCGAAAGAAGCCTGCTGTCTAGATGTAGCTTTCGTGATTCCAGATCAAATTTTCCGGCTTAAAGAGATGCCTTTTCTAGCAGTCCGTCATGCCAACTTTGTGTGAGAAGTTGACTCTCTCTTATCCTCTGCTACCACGAAGACCGGTTCGACAGGCCAAATTATGCCTATTGTGACATCAGGGCCATCTCGTTGCTTTTTATATGTTTGCACAGGCATAAATGAGCAGAATTTACTAAACAATTCTTTCGAGGTACAAAAGAGAATAGAATTAAGTTGCCTCTCTCCTAACTGTGCTGGCTCTGTGGGACTAACAGAACTAAAAAGATGCATGAATGTTGTGTGATCATTGATGCTGGGATTTTTAGGGATCTAGTTAAAGTCGCCTTTTCTTAATTCGTGGCTTCGCTCCAATTAATTCACAGAGCAAGGTTACAAGAATAGCTCTTTTGTGCAAGGGCTGCTTGTAGCACAGACAAAACATATCACCTAGGGAGACGTTTTTTTCCTGGTGTCACATGCAGGTGTGTAATGTATCCTATTGAGACTTCTGCAGCCAGGAAAAGGAGAGCTTTCAATGAGAAAATTTTATACTTACAGCTCTGCAGGGGTTTGTGTCTGTCGACAATAACTGCAATGGATGGAAGATATTGTGGTTGTGTACGTGCACTGTAGCTTTCAATATCAGCTGTTACAATGTTTGACTTTTATTTGCATACCTTGGCGACCATATTTGCTCCCAGTTTATGTCAGCGTAAACAGCAGGAAATATACTTGGAAGCAGGACATATGACCCAAAAGGACCAGAGGAAAGCGAGATCCCTTTAAAACCCCCAGCTCTTTTCAACAGATTAAAGGTGTTTTCTCGCTTTCAAGCTATGGAAGGAGAAATGCAGACGATCTAGAGGCTAAAAGCTTTTTGAGTAAGATCAGCTGGGTACCAGTGAGGGCACCAGTAGTGCAAAGATTCAAGAACAGGTTAGAGACGCCGTTAATAGGCATGTTAAAGGAGGATTCCCAGTACAATGTAGAGAGAGGCTCAGAGTGCTTGTCAAGGGATCTTTTATGGCCTAGCAAGCTGCGAATCTAGATTATGTATCTTTCGTTTATAGCATGGGATTGGATAGCAAATAGGGGATTTATCAGCTACCTTGTTTGCCCTCTGCTGGAAGGCAAGAGATCGGCAATATTTTGAGCTACATTTTCAACATGCTCATTTAACCTGCTGGGCTATTTTGCGTATGGCTACGTGCGCTTCTCCCTGGCGAGCAGCAGGATTGCAATAAGAAGTGTAAATAGTGATGGGGGCAGATGCAATGGGGAATACTGACCCCCCTACGGAATAGGTCTGTGTTCGAATGAGAACGCCCTGACGATACATCAAATGATACCAGAGGGTGACAAAAACGTGTAACTTCTCAGGGACAGTTTTCCCGTGACACGGTCATTATCATACCAGCCCCCTAGAGCCTCTACAAAGCGAGTGTCTGGTCTAATTCCAGTTCCCAGTGGGCAGGCGGCCGCAGCACAAAAGGTGGCAGCTCTGTTTTGTGCAGGCAATACACAGTAGACAAGCCATCACCTGCGACAGGCTCATTGACTGATGCCGGGTCATTACGGTTGGCATTTACCATCTGTGGCAGGGTAACCCCACTCCTGGGCCCCAGTACCCTGCTCAGTCCTTTACCGGGCAGTCTCCGTACTGCATCACTAGCCTTTGGCAGGGTTGAAGCTCTGGTCCCTCTGCCACAAAGAGCATTGGGGCCAGTGCCCCGGGGTCAGCCTGAGCTGCCGAAACAGTCCTTTCCGGCTCTCAGCTGGGCTCTCAGGCTGCCCAGAAAAGGTGGGCCTGAAACCCCTGTTTGGAGCACCCCACACCCTCTTTGCTCTCTCTGACAATGTTGGTGTTACCTCTCTTAGTCTGCTCAGGTCTCCTCTCACTCTACTTCCTCTCTCACGCTCGCTACATGGAGGGCTTCCTTTCAGAAGGCTCCCTGGCAGCCTCAGGTGAGATCAGCTGGCCCTGATTAATTAACAGCAGCCCTATCTCCTTTGCTCCTGATTGACCAGGGCTCTTGCTGCCTCAGGGCTGCCTTTCTCTCACTTAGTTGTAGTCCTCCAGCCTGGCCCTGTCACACACCCCAGCAAGAGGAATCAAGGACTGAACAAACACTGGAGATACGACTCCTCTCTCCAGTCAGCCTCTCTGAGATTTGTAGGCCTTGGCGAGCAAAGTGTTGGCGGGTTACAGAGCACGTAGGACCCGACAGTAGTGGGATAACTGCCTAGTGGTCTCAGCGGGCAGGTTGCCTAGTGGTCTCGGCATCAGGATGGAAACATCTCTGGACAGCTGAACACATTGTTCAGCTGGCCTGAAAACATCCCCACTCATCATACGCCAAGTTTCCCAGGAAAATCATCAAAAGTGAGGGCCTCTCCGCTCTGCAGCACGGTAACAATCCCAGGACATTTTCTGTAGGAGAAGGGGGATTTTCCCAGAGTACTTGGTGTCCCAGAGTACTTGGCTACATTTCTGCTTGTTCCCCTCTTGTGTGTTGGGTAGTTGCTGCTGCTCTAGTACTCAATAGAGAGATCTTGGAGTCATTGTGGAGAGTTCTCTGAAAACATCCACTCCGTGGGCAGCGGCAGTCACAAAAGCAAACAGAATGTTGGGAATCATTAAAAAAGAGATAGAAAATAAGACAGAGAATATCTTATTACCTCTGTATAAATCCATAGTACGCCCACATGTCAACTACTGCGTACAGATGTGGTCGCCTCATCTCAAAAAAGATATCTTGGCATTGGAAAAGATTCCGAAAAAAGGACAACAAAATGGTTAGGAGTTTGGAACAAGCGCCATATCAAGAAAGATTAAAAAGGCTGGGACTTTTTAGCTTAGAAAAAAGGAGACTAAGGAGGGATATGACAGAGGTCTATAAAATCATGACAGGTATGGCGAAAGTAAATAAGGAAAAGTTATTGACTTGTTCCCATAACATACGAAATAGGCATCACCAAATGAAATTAATAGACAGAAGGTTTAAAACAAACAAAAGGAAGTTTTCTTCACACAGCACAGTCAACCTGTGGAACTCCTTGCCAGAGGATGTTGTGAAGATTAGGATTTAACAGGGTTCAAAAAAGAGCTTGATAAGTTCATGGAGGTTAGGTCCATCAATGGCTATTAGCCAGGACTGGTAGCATTGGTGTCCCTAGTCTCTGTTTATCTGGAAATGGATGACAGGAGAAGGACAATGTGAGGATTACCTATTGTGTTCACTCCTTCTGGGGCATCTGGCATTGGCCACAGCTGGCAGACCGGACACTGGGCTAGATGGCCCTTTGGTCTGACCCAGTCTGGCTGTTCTCATGTTCTTTTGTTCTGTTCTCTCTGACCCCAGAGGTGCTGCCTTTCACCAGGTGCTGCTCTGCCAAAGAGAAAGGGGATAGGCAGTGGAGTCAGGAACCAGCAGCTTCCTGCCCCCTGGGATCATGAGGTCTGTGGCATTGGGGAGTGGTGTAGTGGACTCAACCTCCACCACCCACATCACACTCCTTCCGCCAAGAGAGCTCAGTGGAGGGGAGCCTCAGAATTCTCCTTCCTCGGGGACATTTTCTGTGGCAGGGCAGATCTTGTCCATACGTTGGAATCTGGGCAGGACACCCAGGCTAACGCCTCAGCTCTTGTGATGGGGTGAAAGTGCCCAGGTCTCCTCCTTCTCCCCCGGGAGGTGAATGCTCTCCATGCCGTGTGGCCCCGCTTGGAGAAACGAAGCTCGGAGTTATTCCACGAAGCAGGCGCACCCCGCAGACTTGAGCTTGTATTTAAACTGACTTTGGAGGCTTTCCCCCTCCTACTCCTGTCCTTGCTAAAACAAAAACAAAACCTTTGGTTCTTTGTGAGCCTGCCCCTGCAACAAGACCAAAGGTCCCCTACTAAATAGCTCCCTGCGTCTTCTCGTTTCAGTGGACAGACGCGGGTGGAGGTCAGCCGTTCCCAGCATGGAGCAGCATAGGCACTAACAAAAGTCTCTGTGTCCATATAATAAGGCAGCCTGAACAAGGGCCCCATTAGATTTAAATCAAGGCCATAGGGGAACACTGGCTTTTCTAGCTGACGCTATTCACAGCCACAACAATACCGCCAAGAGGAAGTCGGAAGGGTCTTCTTGCAAGGCAGGCACATTCCACGCACAGAGCAATTTGTTAGGCCCCAATCTTCCCTCCAGAGAAGTGGCACCAGCCTCTCCATCCGCTGCAACTTTCCCTCTTCCCATCCCTATGTGCCAGCCCAAAGGAAACCCAGGAGGTGAACTTTAGGGAGGTCAAGACCTGAATGCAGCAGGTTCTCCAAGCGCTCTCTAGATGTGTGGGCAAATGGTTCAGGATGGAGACTCATAGGGCATCTGATTCAATTGTTTATGTGGTCTGGCATGGCCTTGGTGGGTCACTTAACCTCCACATGAGTTTCAGTTTCCCCGTCTGTAACACTCGACTTCCTTTGCAGGAGTGTAGTGAAAATGAATCCATGTCTTGAATGTCCTTGTGCAAACGGGTGCAGTCCCTGTGTTGGTGACCAATTCTCAATGACCTGGAGGCTAGCATCCCAGCTTGTCACATCACACCCATGGCTAAAGGTTCAACGGGCTGCCAACCCACCTGCAGAATCAATGGGAAACCCTCGGTGTCTGGCATGGAGGGAATCACCACCTCAGAGGCACCCTAGAGAGGGAAGGGAGCCAAATCTTTCCAGAGATGCTGGTAGGGGATGGCCTTCGCCCTGAGCAGAGTGGGAAGCACAGGAGGCTGAAGAGGTGGTGAAGAAACCCAAAGGTACGCCCCTGAGTCACCCTGGCTGGGAACACCGACTCTCCAGAGATAACGCAAAACCTGCTGCTTCAAGCCTTCAAAAACTGCAGCACCGGCAGAGAAATCCAGGCATTCGCCTGAGGGCGGGATGGGGGGGAAAGCAAGACGCAGATGGAACGTACCATCCCAGAAGCAGGTCTGGAAGACCCAGTAGCTCTGTGCAGCAAGGCACCACAGTTTAAGGCTGTGGGCATAAGCACTGACTCTGTGGGGCTCAAGGGAAAAATTAGTGGGTGCTAAGCACCCACCTGGCAGCCAAGCACCCCTCCTTCTGCCTCCTCCTCATGCCTCCCCCAGCCATCTCTTAGCACTGCCTGGAGCATGCGGCATGGAGTTCCACCAGTGAGTTAAAGACTCGGGGCTCTGGCCATTGCTATTTTGATAGTGGTCCCCTGTGCCCCTTCCTGCTGAGTGTGGGCTGTGCCCTTTGTAGTGTCTGAGCCACAGATGCTGTAACACAGAGACCAAGTCTACCCCAGTGCAACTATTCCCATAAACTACACCAGCAAAATGCAACTCATCGGGGGACAACTTAATCCAGCACAAATGCACTTTCCGCAGAGTTTATTCCAGCTCCTTCCTCTCCGCCCAAGTGAAATCACCAATAGTTTTCCAGGTTGAACTGTGCCTGCCCTAGGAGGGTTTGCTGGCCCAGCTCAGTCGCTTAGGGGTCACGCTATCACACCCCTCAGCTATACCTGCCAGAGATGGGGACACAGGAAAAACCTATTTTTTAAAATAAGTCAGAGGAACTTTTTCAGACCCCAGGGGGAAAAAAGTGGCTTGAATGCCATGCCAAAGCTCAGAGCTGAGACGTACGTATCCAAACTGGTTCATCCTCGGGATGTTACATTTCGATTAATCGGCTAATCGAATAGTCGATGCAATTTGCCTCAGGGCTGTTGCTACACTTCAAAGGCGAAAGCGCTGCAGGGAGTGCGGGGCCAGCAGGGGACTCAAGCAGTCCTCCACTGGCCCTGTGCTCCTTGTGGCATTTCAAAGTGGCAGCGCTGCATGGAGCCCAGGGTCAGTTGGGGACTCTGAGTCTCCAGCTGACCCGGGCTCCATGCGGTGCAGCTGCTTCAAAACGCCGCGGGGAGCCCAGGGTCTGGCCCCAGGCTCCACTCAACACTATCGCTTTAAAGCACCCTTCCACTTCCCCTTCCTTCCTGCCTCTTTCTGATAGAGACAGCAAAGGCGGGGGGGAAGCAATTAGTCGACTAATGTGTCGACTATCCGATAAGCATTTGCATAGTCGTTCACATCTCTAGTTCATCCACCTCTCATGGCAATCCTACACGCCGGTAATCACTGTTTTGCCCTGCGCTAGTGCCTTGCGGCTGCCCAGGTGCTTAGCGCCTCTGAAAATCAGTCAACACGTTAGCAATGCTAGAGGGTAGATCACTCCGAGGCAGAACCTGTGTCCTGTCAAGCCATGGGTATAGCGGTGGGGCTATCTAAGTGAGAAAAAAACCACCTTTCATTTCTATAGCACTGTGCAAACATTGCCCAGGATTCCAGGACGGGGCATGACTCTCTCTGTGCCACAGCCCGGTGACTTCTGAATGAAATGCTCCTTTAGCTGGTCTCAGAAGATCACCCCAGGGCAGAATTCCCTGGGGGCACAGAGCCAACACAGCCCCTCCTACATCCTCCCTTCAACCTGGCTGGTGCAGGGAGCATAGTACGGGCTTCCCTGCCTCCTGGTTGCCCCCCCGACCGCTATTTTGACATGGGAGGGGCATGTGATTTCACGGTTTGGGGACGGCAGCCTGTTACGTTCTTAGGGGAAGGCTCCCACATTAGGGCAGAGAATGTACAACCACAGAAATGCAGCGTCGGAAGGGGGCGCAAGACGCCGTCGGGGCAGTTCCCTGCGCTGAGGCAGGACCAAGCAAACCCAGGCCGTCCCTGAGAGATGTGCGCCCAACTTGCCCTGGAAAACCTCTGTCGATGGGGTTTCTGCAGCCTTGTTCCAGGACTTAACCATCCTCAGAGTTAGGCGTTTGTCTTAGTATCGGACTTAAACTCAGGGGCTTGTGGTGAGGGGAGATGAGGGGGAACACTGGCCACAAGACAACCCCACCTCCACCCCTAGCCCAGGGGAGGGCCAAGACACACCCCCTCTGTCCCAAGCCCCCCCATCCTTTCCCTGCCCTTGCTCCGGCCTCTCCTCGCCTCTCCCCACCCTTGCTCCCCTGAGCGATGTAGCCTGAGGGATTGGGGGGAGGGGAGCTGGGGCTGGCAGCAGGGGTCCCCCCCCCACTCACCAGCAGCCCCAACATGGCCCCCTCTCACTCTGCCTCCCTGGCCACCTCACTCCGCTTCCCACCAGTGAGTGCAGGGGTCCTGCCCCCCAGAGTGACTCGCTGAGGGTATGTCTACACTACAGCACTAATTCAAACTAACTTAATTCGAATTAGTTAATTCGACCTAAGCTAATTCGAACTAGTGCATCTAGACCTAAAAACTAATTTGAATTAGCGTTTTGCTAATTCGAACTAGCATGTCCACATTGAGTGGACCCTGAACCGAAGTTAAGGCTGGCCGGAACCAGGACTTAGAGCATGGAGCTGCTGCCTCAGCTAGCCGAGGGCTGTGCTAAAAGGACCCGACCCCCACCCCGGACAGACAGTTCTCAGGGTTCCCCGCTTGCTTGTCTACCTCGATGAGGGACAGCAAAGCAGTCCTGTCTTGGAGTGCCCTGAGTGCCCACACTCGGCACATCACAGCACTCGGCCATCAGCCCGGCTGCACTTGCCGCAGGCTGCCATCCGGGGGGGTCAATCGGGGGGCTGTCAGGATCCAGGAGGGCCTGCAGGAGAGCTTCCACCCTGAGGAGCCTGCAGAGCCACCCCAGTCTTCCCCATCAGTGGCTCGTGCCCCATTCCTCCCTCACCTCCTTCCACTTACCCCTCCCTAGCCCCCCTTCCTGATGTAAAAAATAAAGGACACGTGTTCAAAAATAGAAACTCTCTTTATTTAACAAAACTGGGGGTGGGAGGATTAACTTCTGGGGAGACTGGGAAAAGGAGGTGGGAGAGGGGAAGAGAGAGAGTGGGAGAGGGGAGGTGGAAACCTGTGAGGAGGGAGCTGGAAGGGGGAAGCCAGGGGAAGAAGGAGGAGGGGAAGTCTAAAACTATGGTACGCCATATCTTCAATATTGTGTACAGATGTGGTCTCCTCACCTCAAAAAAGATATTTTGGCCTTGGAAAGGGTTCAGAAAAGGGCAACTACAATGATTAGGGGTTTGGAACAGGTCCCATACGAAGAGAGGCTAAAGCGACTGGGACTTTTCAGTTTAGAAAAGAGGAGACTGAGGGGGGATATGACAGAGGTATATAAAATCATGAGTGGTGTGGAGAGGGTGAATAAAGAAAAGTTCTTCATTAGTTCCCATCATATAAGGACTAGAGGACACTAAATGAAATGAATGGGTAGCAGGCTTCAAACTAATAAAAGAAAGTTCTTCTTCACAAAGCAAATAGTCAACCTGTGGAACTCCTTGCCACAGGAGGCTGTGAAGGCTAGAACTACAACAGAGTTTAAAGAGAAGTTAGATAAAGTCATGGAGGTTGGGCCCATGGAGTGCTATTAGCCAGGGGGTAGGAACGGTGTCCCTGGCCTCTGTTTGTGGAAGGCTGGAGATGGATGGCACGAGACAAATGGCTTGGTCATTGTCTTCGGTCCACCCCCTCCGGGGTACCTGGTGTTGGCCACTGTTGGCAGACAGGCTACTGGGCTAGATGGACCTTTGGTCTGACCCACTACGGCCATTCTTATGTTCTAAGCTCAGGGCTCAGGGTCGGAGGTCTCACTGGACCAACTTGATTTTCATGCAAACCTGCTCCTGGGTTCGCATGTGGCCTTTGGTGGCCAGGCTGGCAGCTATCCTGCCCTAGACGGCCTCATTCCTGTGCCTAGTGCGGAGGTCGTGGACGTTGGAGGTCTCCCCCCAAACCTCGATGAGGTCCATGATCTCCACACTAGACCAGGCGGGCGCCCGCCTCTTGCGGCCCCGGGCAGGCTCCTGGGAGCCGCCAGCCTGGTCCTGGGAAGAGGCGGAGGGCTGGGTGGCAGCGGGTGGCTGGCTCATGCCGTGCCAGGTGCAGAGTCTGCTGGCTGGGTGCTGGCAGGCTTGCACCTGGCATGGGCACCGTAGCCAGACCGTGCCCCTTTAAGGGCTCCGGGGCCGTGAGGGGGGCAGAAGAGTTTCCCTGGCTTGGCCCAGAGTGGCCACCAGGGCAAGCTGGGAAGGGCTACCCTCCCACTAGTTCGAATTAAGTGGCTACACAGCCCTTAATTCGAACTACTTAATTCGAACTAGGCGTTAGTCCTCGTAGAATGAGGTTTACCTAGTTCGAATTAAGCGCTCCGCTAGTTCGAATTAAGTTCGAACTAGCGGTTTGCATGTGTAGCGCCTATGGAAGTTAGTTCGAACTAACAGCTGTTAGTTCGAATTAACTTTGTAGTGTAGACATACTCTGAGAGAGCAGCATGAGCGGGGGCCATGTTGCTCCATTTCCCCCACAGCTGCTGGTGAGTGCGGGGGCGGAAGGGGGGACGGACCCCAGCTGTCGGCGCCAGCCTCCTCCACTAGTCCCCCAACCGCTAGGTCAACCAGAAGCTCTGGCCCTGCTGGCCCCTTGCCCCTCCCCCCGTGGTGTTTGGGGGTCGGGTGCCCCCCACACCTCCGTGCGTCGCCCCTGCCTTCAGCAGATATTGAGACTGGTCGGGGTGATGCACAGGGGGCAGAGGGGTCACATGCACCCCCAAATGCTGGGGGCAGGAGGAGCTGGCCAGCAGCCAGGGTGGAGGTTAGCGGGGTGGGGGGTTAGTGCCTACAGCCATGGCCCAGCCCCCCTACACTCACCCATATTTGCAGGGGAGGCTCCACTTACTGTATTCTCCTGGTGCACTGCCCCATGGGGGGGGAGGGGAGTACAGGGGTGGTCCCGCCCCCAGTGGGAAGGGGAGCAACAGGGCCAGGGGAGCAAAGCAGCTGGGGCCGCTTGCCTCCACTTGCCCCACTGCTGCCAGAGTGGGGGGAGAGGGGCGGTGGATCCCTGCCTCCAGTGCCAGCTCCACTAGCCCCCCCAGCTGCCTCGTTCGGGGGCAGAAGGGGGTGGGGGGCGGAGCAAGGGTGGGGAGGGAGCTGGCTCACGGTGGGGACTGTGCTGACGAACCGCAGGAGAAGCAGCTGGCCCTGCACAGGGCGTTTTTATCCCTCCACCAGCCTTGCACAACCGCCTCCCCTCCCTCCCTGGCCACCTGATCCCCTACCTCAGCTGTCTCTAGGGCACCATATAGGGCCCATTTATTCCCATTGCTTCATCATGGCTACACTGGGCACGCTTTGCCTTGGGCCTCTGCTGCTCCCTTTCCTTCCCTCCCTTGTAGCCGTGAGGCATGGAGCCCGCGGCTCCGGGCCGGCTTGCGGGTGCAGAATGGATCTCTCGGCCGGAGGCTGGCCGGCCAGATGGCTAATGGGCTCCTCCGGGTGCCAGATTGTGTTGAGGCTGGTTGGGTGTGCCCTGGGGTGGGCAGGCTGGCTGGCTGCCGTTCGGGCCAGACTTTTAAAATATGTTGTGCTGTGGTTTGGGGAGCACTTAGAGCCTTTGCAAAAGGCACCTTATACATGGATGAAATAAATACACAGAAACCACTGTTTTTAATCCTCCTTTCAGGTCGCCCTTTTCCTTATGACCATGGCCCGTCCACCAGGCTGGCACCGCCTCGCGCCGGGGCCAGCCCTGTGCCACAACAAATGCTTTGGCTTCTACTGGGGGAGCGGACGTCCTGTTTTTAATGGGACAGTCCCGTTTTTAAGCCCTCCTGCAGGTGCCATGACTTTTTCTACAAAACAGGCAAATTGTCCTGTATTTTCTATTCCCCTTCCCCCCCACACACCCATTGGTACCGGAGTGTCCTGCTGCTGGCTGGATCCCTGCTCACCGGCTGTCCTCCCATCAGTAGTGAGCGGGGGGGCGGGGGCTGATGACAGGAGTGAGCATGCAAGGCTGATGACAGGGCTTAGTGCATGGGGCCTAGCGCTCTCCCGGCTGGTCCACTGCAGCCCCTGCTGTGCGACGGCTCTCGGCCAGCAGAGACAAGTCCCCTGTCCTGTTTTCACCTGGTATTGGCTGCAGCGGCTGCTGAAGGCAAGCAGGCACCAGGTAGCGGTGAGTTCGGTGTTGCCTCTGCCGCCCACTGATTGGCCCTTCACCTGCTCCCCCACTTGCTGTCCTCTCTCTGCTTTGCCCCCTAGCTCCCCCAGATGCCCAACGGCAGGGCACGTCCTGCTCCCAGCGCTGGGCGGAGAACCAGCCCCTGGCCGGCAGCCTGGCCAAAAGGCTCTTTCCTTCCCCCACTCGCCCTGGCTGGGCAGGCACCAGGCGAAAGCCCAGGCCCTCTGGCTCAGGAGCTGCTAAGACCTGCGTGGGCCAAAGCCCTGCACAGCACTGGCAGGGAGGGGGAAGCCTCTCCGCCCCTCAGGTAAGCTCGGGAGTGATTTCCTGCCTGTTCACACCCCGCACCTGCAGGCTCCCCAACAGCCCTTGGGGCAGGGCGTTAGCGCCCTCTCCACCCACCAGTCCTGCCCCTATGGGGGATGGAGCTCCTCTGTCCCCTATGCACCGTCCCCTGCTGAGCGACCTCTCAGGCCGGGTTCATTGAAGCCCCTTCAGTCAGGCTCTCTGGGCCCTGGTGCACAAGGCAGCCTTGGGGTTACCTTGGTGACCAGCCACAGCCAGAAGATGGTAGCTGCCTTTTGACACTGTCTTGGAAGGAAGGAACAAGCTAGTTCCGGCCCATGAGAGCTCTCCTGGGAACAAAGCACTGTTTACACTAACACTTGCCACCAGCAAAGCTTTGGTCGGGGCAGGGGGGTGGGGTGGGCTTTAAGCCCCTGTGAATGACAAAAGCTTTGCCGTTCAATTGCCAGTGTAGACAAACTCTCAGGCTAAGTCCACACCGGCTGTAAGAACTAGGGGCCACCAAATGAAATTAATGGGCAGCAGGTTTAAAACAAAGAAAAGGACGTTCTTTTTCACACAGCGCACAGTCAATCTGTGGAACTCCTGGCCTGAGGAGGCTGTGAAGGCTAGGGCTATAACAGGGTCTAAAAGAGAGCTAGATACATTCATGGAGGTTAAGTCCATTAATGGCTGTTAGCCAGGATGGGTAAGGAAGGGTGTCCCTGGCCTCTGTTTGTCAGAAGGTTGGAGATGGATGGCAGGAGAGAGATCGCTTGATGATTTCCTGTTCTGTTCACTCCCTCTGGGGCACCTGGCATTGGCCACTGTGGCCAGGCAGGCTACTGGGCTGGATGCACCTTTGGTCTGACCCCGTCTGGCCGTTCTTATGTAACTTTTGGGCTCAGGAGCGTGAAAACCCCCCTGCTCCCCATGCACAGCAAGCTACAGTGCCGTAACACGTCGGCGTGCACCGGGCGGCAGCTATGGGAGCCAGGCTACTCTCTCCCAGCGCATGCCGTGGCCACCCATTCGGTGTGAAGTGTTGCCATGGGAGCGCTGTGGTGGCTGTGCTTTTCCGGGCCCATGAAGCCTCGGGCTCCCGGAGTGGAGGTTATCTGGCTCCCTGCAGCCAGGGGAAGGGAAAGACCAATTGCTAGGTGGGAAGTGGCATAAGGGGACTTTGGTTTGAGGCTTTGGACACCCCTGGCATTGCCTGCGGAGGAAGTGTTCCCTCTCCTGGGCCATCTGTCTGGCGTGGGATTTATACAGCATTCATCTCCTGGCTGTCTGGCAAGGAAGCGCCCTCCCGCCCCCATCCCTGTCAGGGCCCCTAGGGGGTTCCCCCACCGCCGGCTTTGTGTCTTACATCTCTGACCCCACTTCCTCGTGGGTCCTTCCCCCACCCCACTTCCTCGTGGGTCTTTCCCCCACCCCACTTCACCATGGGTCCTTCTCTCACCCCACTTCCTCATGGGTCTTTCCCCCACCCCACTTCTCCATGGGTCCTTCTCCCACCCCACTTCCTCGTGGGTCTATCTTTTCCTAGAGAGTCGACTTGGCTCAGTACCAACGGCTTCTATTTGCAGCCCAGCCACTGGCTGGCATTTCACAAAGCAAACACTTGGCGCTTTTATCTCCTGTTAATTATCACTCCGGGTCAGATCACACTCGAGGACAAGGCCCACTCGTCTTCTTGTCCCGAGGTCCAGTCTGCGCCAAGGCATGGGAGGGATCAACAGCTGGGGATGTGGATTGGCTAGGCAGCCAGCCCTCCGCCCACGTCCCTGCCCCTTTGGTGCGTCAACAAAACAAACAAACAGAGGAGCGAGCGGAGGGAAAGCAGCAAAGGTCACCGGTCCTAGCTCTTACCATTTAGGAGGAGTTCTTGAACGGACAGACAGACGGATGGACATAGGGACAAAGAGGCAGACAAACTCTCTCAAATATATAGTAGACTACACTGCACACTTCACTTCTCTACAGATGAAAAAGGACTGTAAATTATCTAAACTCTTACTTGCCACATGGGGCCACAATAGCGGTACCCTTAACTCAACCAGCAATATCGTCAATCTATCCAACTACACACTCAGTCCAGCAGAAGAGTCTGTCCTGTCTCGGGGACTCTCTTTTTGCCCTACCATCCCCACAAACATGATACAGTTCTGCTGTGATCTGGAAGCCTTCTTTCGCCATCTCCGACTCAAGGAATACTTTCAACACAACACTCAACAGTGCACTGACACACAGATACCCTCCCACCAACAGAACAAGAAGAAGAATTCTGCATGGACTCCTCGAAACAACAGACAGGACCTGTACACAGAATGCTTCTGCTGACGTGCGGAACACAATGCCATCCACAGCCTCAAAAATAACTCTGACATTATAATCAATGAGGCTGATAAAGGAGGTGTTGTTGTCGTCATGAATACGTCAGACTACCAAAAGGAGGCTGTCAGACAACTCTCCAATACCACATTCTACAGGCTACTATTCTCTGATCCCACTGAGGAGATACACAAAGAAACTGCACCATTTGCTCAAGACACTCCTTACATAAGCACAGGAACAAATCTACCCACACACCCCTAGAGCCCCAACCAGGGTTATTCTATCTACTACCCAAGATCTACAAACCTGGAAATCCTGGACGCCCCATCATCTCAGGCATTGGCACTCTTACTGCAGGACTTTCTGGATATGTGGACTCTCTACTCAGACCCTACGCCACTAGCACTCCCAGCTATCTCCGGGACACCACTGACTTCCTGAGAAAACTACAATGCATTGGTGATCTTCCAGAAAACACCATCCTAGCCACACAGATCTTCCAGAAAACACCATCCTAGCCACCATCCTAGAGGCTCTCTATACCAACATCTCACACATAGATGGAATACAAGCTGTCAGGAACGGTATCCCTGATGATGCCACAGCACAACTGGTGGCTGAGCTCTGTGACTTTATCCTCACACACAACTATTTCAGATTTGGGGACAGTTTATACCTCCAAACCAATGCCACCGCTATGGGCACCTGCATGGCCCCACAACATGCCAACATTTTTATGGCTGACCTGGAACAACGCTTCCTCAGTTCTCGTCCACTAGCGCCTCTCCTCTACTTACGCTACATCAATGACATCTTCATCATCTGGACCCACGGGAAGGAGGCTCTGGAAGAATTCCACCATGATTTAAACAGTTTCCACTCCACCATCAACCTCAGCCTGGACGAGTCTACACAAGAGACCCACTTCCTGGACACTACAGTGCAAACAATTGATGGTCACATAAACACCACCCTATACCAAAAACCTACTGACCGCTATGCTTACCTACATGCCTCCAAATTCTATCCTGGACACACCACACGATCCATTGTCTATAGCCAAGCACTAAGGTACAACCGCATTTGCTCCAACCCCTCAGACAGAGACAAACACCTACAAGATCTTCACCAAGCATTCTTAAAACTACAATACCCACCCGAGGAAGTGAGGAAACAGATTGACAGAGCGAGACGTGTACCCAGAAGCCTCCTGCTACAAGACAGGCCCAACAAAGAAAATAACAGAACACCGCTGGCCATCACCTACAGTCCCCAGCTAAAACCTCTCCAATGCATCATCAGCGATCTACAACCCATCCTGGACAATGATCCTTCACTCTCACAGACCTTGGGAGGCAGGCCAGTCCTCGCCCACAGACAACCCACCAACCTGAAGCAAATTCTCACCAGCAACTATACACCGCACCACAGTAATTCTAACTCAGGAACCAATCCATGCAACAAACCTCGGTGCCAGCTCTGCCCACATATCTATACCAGCAACAACTTCACAGGACCTAACCAGATCAGCCACACCATCATGGGCTCATTCACCTGCACATCTACCATTGTAATATACACCATTATGTGCCAGCAATGCCCCTCTGCCACATCATTGGCCAAACTGGACAGTCCCTATGTAAAAGAATAAACGGACACAAATCAGATATCAGGAATGGTAACATACAAAAACCTGTAGGAGAACACTTCAATCTCCCTGGACACACAGTAGCAGATTTAAAAGTAGCCAGCCTGCAACAAAAAAAACAGACTTCAAAGAGGAACTGCAGAGCTACAATTAATTTGCAAATTTGACACTATCAATTTAGGATTAAACAAAGACTGTGAATGGCTAGCCAACTAGAAAAGCTGTTTCTCCTCTCTTGGTGTTCACACCTCCACATCAGCTACTAGAAGTGGGCCTCACCCTCCCTGACTGAATTGACCTTGTTATCTCTGGCCTTCCTCTTGATTGGTACTCCTTTCTTTTCATGTGCCTGTATATTTATACCTGCCTCTGGAATTTCCACTACATGCATCTGACGAAGTGGGTCTTTGCCCACGAAAGCTTATGCTCCAATAAATCTGTTAGTCTATAAGGTGCCACAGGACTTCTTGCTGTTTATGCAGATTCAGACTAACACGGCTACCCCTCGATACCTATAGATGACAGATCCTATCACTGAAAAGTAAACATCCAAGAAAGAAAGGGAAACAATTCTAGTAATGTAGTGTCTAAGATATATGTAAAATCACTTCCTTTCAACAGTCTTCCAGCTGATAGACTCATAGACTCATAGGGCATGTCTAGACTACATGCCTCTGGCGACAGAGGCATGTAGATTAGGCTACCCGGCATAGGAAAATGAAGTGGCGATTTAAATAATCGCCGCTTCATTTAAATTAAAATGGCTGCCGCGCTGTGCCAATCAGCTGTTTGTCGGCTCATCTCAGCAGTCTGGACGCTCCGCGGTCGACATCAAAGGCATTTGTCGACCTCCCCGGTATGCCACCAGCAGAGGCCAATACCATTAGGACTAAAAGAAAATCTCTATAAGCTGTTAGCACTATGATACATTGAAATAGTCTCATTTCACTCAGTGATGTGCTACCCTGTTCTGTGTATAGTATTACAATTCCGGGCATTGATATACCACTGGCTGACAGCTCAGAAACAGCTAACAAATGACATTGGTTCCTGGACTCCCTGTGGTTTAATTTTTTTAAGGATTACTGTAAGGATCACAGTGTTCTGAACAGGACACCTTTGGGACCATCGGGGGAAATATGGGCATTTCTTTTATTCATTACCAGCCTCTAGCAGAACTAGTACCGTAGCTATTTCCTCACAACACTCGCATGCCTGTTCATAAGTCTTTGGACTAATTTAAACACACAGTCCTCCCTGTTCCACAGTTTTGCGGAAGAGCTTTGTTCTTTCTCAATGGGGGTCAAGATATTGAAGCCCCAGGGACGAGGGCTCAAGACGAATGTTCCCTCTAATTTTTTCCATCCATGTGCAGAATAAATTTTGTTCTGTGCACTGAGGCATGTGCCGACATGCACCACCCATAGAAATGCATGTTGTCGGCTGTGGGTGCTCTGCTATTCACCTGAGCGGCATTTGAATCTCTCCTAGGTGGCCGCTCAAGCACACAGCTTATAGGGGACACTAGTGCCCAGACTAGCGTCGATCTAGCTAGCCTGGGGACCAATTGTAGGGTAGACATGGGAGTATCGGCTTCCGCACGGGCCAATTGCTCCGGTACAAACCCACTGGGGACCCTAGAGATGTGCCCAGGCCACACCCTCCCTGCTACCGTTACGTGTGCCAGCTAAATGAAAGCCAGAATGGGTTTGACCTCCTGTGCTCCCAGTGCACTTTCACTGTGATGCTGCTATTCCTCATGCCCTCATCAAGAAAATGACACCAGTGAAGTTACACTAGGCATTAACCTGGCCCAGTGTGAGTACGTCATTTGTCCTTCTATCTGCTCCACTAACAACACAGAACACTGTTCTCGGAAGAGTGAGGGTCCGGACGGGGAAAAGCACCAGACACAGCTCAGTCAGCCACTTCCGCCCTTCCAAAGTGCAAGCTCAAAACCGTAGCGGTCGTGAGGTGGGGCTCAAGGGTGGGCAACAAGCAGCCCGTGGGCTGGATGTGGTTTGCCAGGGTTAGCGCCCGTGGGCCACTAGGGATGTAAGCGACTAGTCGACTATCCGAATAAGCAGAAGCTTATCCGATAGTCAGCTAGTGATGTGACAAATCGCTCCCCTCCACCTTGCTGTCTCTATCAGAGAGAGGCAGCAATGGTGGGGAGCAGGAGCTGATGCTGGGGAGGGAGCTGGCTTAAAAGCCCGCTCCCCCCAGCACTGCCTCCGCGGAGGGCAGGGGAGGTAGAGGCACAGCGGGAAACAGATGTGAGCGGGGACTGAAGCAATCTCTGCTTCGCATCGCTTCTGCTGCAATTCTGCTTTTGATATGTACAGGAGCCCTGGCAGGGCTCCTGCTACAGTTCAAAGGTGGAGGCGCCCTTATTGACAAATGGAATAGTCGATGGAAATCCCATCGACTCTTTGATTAGTTCATTAATCTAAATGTAACATCCCTAGGGGCCACCAGACACTTGATTGACCTGGGCGTCTGCAGATACAGCCACTTGCAGCTACTGAGTGAGATACTGCCCCCCAGTCAAGCATGATGAGCTACCGGTATCACACATGGTGAAATCAGTTCAGCGGGGAAAGGCTATATTGCCTCTCACCCGTGTGTTTGCAAAGGTCCCTAGAATTTGCTTGTTTCTAAAAACAAATAGCCCAGAGCAGGTTTTTTCTTCTGAAATTAAATCAACATCAGCCACTCTCATGAGCAACCCTACAATTCCATTCCAACACCCGCAGCCAGAGCCCCTAAGCAAGACGACAGCAACCTACACACACAGGGGGAGACAAAAGTAATCCATCCAGTCAACTGACTTCAGCATGGAGCTTCTGGGGCTTTGAAATCAGACCAAAAAAAGACGGACTCTAAACAGTATTTAAAACACGAGAGTGTCCTACTGAGATGGGGGGCTCAGCTCTGATTCATGGGCATCTCCATCCCCAGCCATGACCCTCCCAACTGGAATCACAGAACATGCCGGGGCGTATGTACTGCTCTTGCTGGAACGGAAAGGGCAGGGGATTTGCATGTGTTTAGGTGTCTTTATGGGGGTTGGGGTTTTGTTCATCATACTGGCCAAGAGTTTGGTAAGTAGGGCTCTACCAACATGAACAGCTTTACCCTAGTGTAACGCCTACAGCCAGACTTTAGTTGTAGGCACCACGTTAGTTAACACAGTACAGACTGCAGATCCCTAAACCGGGACTCTCTGGTCCGGCAACATCCATGGTCCAGCAGGATCATGGATGTTCCTGGGCCAGCTGGGAGTCAGACAGCAGGAGGTCTGGCAGGTGGGAGCCTTACTGGGCTGGGAGCCCGGCATCCTAGCAAGGAAGCCAGGGCTAGAAGCCATGCCAGCTGGGGAACTGGAGCTGAAGCCAGGGCCGCGACAGTGCGGCAGGGGGACTGGGACCGTCAGCCGGGTGATCAACCAGGGCCGGAAGCGGAGCCGGTGGCAGACTAGGAAGCCAGCAGCAGGGGACTTCCCCTGATCTGGCAAATTCCCTCATTTGGGACCAAACCAGGGAGGTCTAACCTGTACAACAATTGTGTATAGACCCACCATGCATTGGGTTTTTGGCTCAATTTCAGCAAACACTTCAGCACATGCTTAAGCCTATTCCTTAATCCCCGCCACTTGGAATTAAGCATATGCTCCAGTGCTTTGCTGAATCTAGGCCTCTGTTAGCAAGAGCTGCTGCAAGCCCAGCATTTTTTAAAACTGGGACATTTATTTTAAGGGACTAAATACAATTTAGAGGCGTAAGCTTACCCTGAGTTGCTGGGATCTTTCTTCTCCCCTCTTCTCTTCTTGCAAGAATGGTGTGGAGCAGCTCTTCTGATTGGCTGCTCTTCTCCAGGAGGTGGTACAGTGGGAAAAGCAGACAGTCAGAGTTTCTGGCCAGGGCTAGAAATGATGGTAAGCAGGGCTTGACAAACCGTGGCGAAATCTACTTGCCAGCCCCGCACTGCGCATGCGCCAGACCCTCATTGCGCATGTGCGCGCCGCCAGTGAACAGGGCGACCGGCTGAAATCTACTCGCCACAGGCAAGTAGATTCACTGATTTGTTGAGCCCTGATGATAAGGCTGGAGCTATTTTGTCCCCTGCTGGAAAATTTTTACCAGACTTCCTCCAGCAGGGGTCAAAATCCCGATGCTCTCTCAGAAGAGTTGGCAACACTGTTACCACAACAGGCCAAGTGGGGAATGATGAAATGTGTGACAGCATGATTACGTCCACCAAGTGGAATCCATCAATTAGTGCTCTTAATTGACAATGCGGATGGGGGGCATAGCTCAGCCATTAACACTGGCAAATTAACAGAGCTGGCTGGAAAATTGGAGTGGGAGGGGAAAGGTTCCCACCCAAAAAATCTCTCTTTTTAAAAAATTTCTCTACAACCTTTCAATGAAAACCCACACTTTTTTTGGTGACCAAAGCTAAAGATTTGCTGAAAACTGGGGGAAAAAAATCAGTTTGGGGTTTTCAGTGCAAAAACAGAACATTTTCATCAAAAAAGAGACATTTCCAAGCAGAAATATCTGATTTGGAGAAGATGCTATTTTTCATCTAGAAACATTTCCGATTAAAAATGGTGACCAACTCTAAAAATTAGGTGATGTCTTCCAGGTCTTGGTCAGTGGTTACAGTATCACTGACAATGCTAGTCGGTTTCAGCCATGTTAGTCAGTTTCAGTAAAAAACAATGAGAAGTCCTGTGGCACCTTAAAGAATAATACATTTATTTTAGCATACGTGGGTGTTAGCATAATAGCGTTAATGCTCCCATCTTTGCATGTGTTTATATCCGTACCAAACTGAAGTTTCCACTTCACACGTCTGATGAAGTGGGCGCCAGTCCACAGTTTATGCCCAAATAAATCTGTGAGTCTTTAAAGATGCCACAGGATTCCTCATTGTTTTTATACACCAGACTGTTTCTCTTTCTGAGACAGCAGGTAAATAGCATATAACCGTGCTCCAGAAAACAAGATAATGCATGCTTTGCACTGTTTGTTTTGGCCTGGAATTTGCTGTTGACTTTGAAGGGATTAATTTGCAGTATTCTACAGCTTAGCAATTTCCCCAATCCCTCAGCACACTATACAAACCCCTGAAAGGAAAACATTCAATGCATACCCATCTCTATAGAGTGCACAGTGAGTGAGGCTCTTTTAAAGGAATAGCGGATTAAACAGAAATGTCACACTGTTTTAGGGGCAATAGGGATGTAAAATCTAGCCAGGCTGGAGCGCCCCTGCACATGGCGTGCCAGGCTGGGCCTGCTGCCTGTGGCCGACAGGGACCTGCTTCAGCCTCCTGCTGGTTAACCGGTTAAGCGTTCACATCTCTAGTGGGCAACAATAAACTAATCCTCAAGTGGGGAGATGTGCAAGTCTGCAGGGCAGTGACTGGTTAACTTGTTTAGAGACTGTTCCTATTGGCACCACCCCTGACACTGCCTCACTAAATCTCGCTCTGCCAGTCATACTCAGACTGACGCCCACGAGCTACAGGGCCCTGCCATGTGTCTCCTGTGCTTTTTGCAGCACATACTAAAACACTGTGTGGTTTAATTATTAACCAATCTAAGTGATTAACCAATCAGGAGGCTTCTACTATGTTAATAACCAATTGTAGTTGATAAAATAATAATACTCGGTCAGTCATTTTGCTATGTGAATAATACACACACACACACACACACACACAATACTTCTTAAATAGGAATATATGATACTATAGTAAATGAACGCAACTGTGGGTCTTTGGGGAAAAGCTACTGGCTAATTTGGCTTCTGAACCACTGAGGTCTGAGAAACACTGATCTATCCCAAGGATTCAAATTGTATAGGAAAAAACACTGAAATACATATACAAGTCATTTCCCTCCTTCCCAGTGCCCTACCTCCATCTCCATCAAAACCACTTCATTCAATGGTTTGGACCCCCTGGCCATAGAGAAATCTCTGACACACATGTCCCCCTTCCTTCTGCCCAGCTGCATTTCCCTTCCATGGATCTTCCTCTGCACCTAGACTCAGCACTAGTATAAGCAGGTTACTTTGATGGGAGATGCTGGTATTCGGGGGAGAAAGTGGGGAAATGCAATACAAATAAAAGAAAAACCCAGGGTGTTTGGATAAGGATCCACAATACCTTGATGGACTTGTCAAAAACTTCTAGAGCCCCAGAACTTAGAAGTTAAAATATGAAAAGTTAAAATTACTTTGAGAATTTAGATGTCTTCAAGTCACCAGGGCATGATGAAATGCAGTGCTTTTTTTGTGACGGTACTGCCCGGTATGCAGTACCGGCACCTCCTGTCAGAGCTCAACAACTTTTCCCCTGGAGTACCAGCACCTTTTTTTTTTTTTTTACAAAAAAATCATTGATGAAATGCATCCTAGAACACTCAAGGAGCTGATAGAGGGGGTATCTGAGACATTAGCTGTCATCTTTGAAAAGTCATGGAAGTTGGGAGAGATCCAGAAGACTGGAAAAGGGCAAAAATAGTGCCCATCTATAAAAGAGGAAATAAGGACTATCCAGGAAACTACAGATCAGTCAGCTTAACTTTTGTGACAGGAAAGATAATTAAGGAATTCATCCGCAAACATCTGGAAGATAATAAGGTGACAGGTAACAGCCAGCATGGATTTGTAAAGAACAAATCATGCCAAACCAATCTGATAGCTTTCTTTGATAGGATAACAAGCCTCGTGGCTAAGGGAGAAGCGGTGGACCTGGTATATCTAGACTTTAGTAAGGCATTTGATATGGTCTCGCATGACCTTCTTATCAATAAACTAGGGAAATACAACATAGATGGGGCTACTGTAAGGTGGATGCATAACTGGCTGGATAACCATTCTCAGAGAGTAGTTATCAATAGTTCACAATCATGCTGGAAGGGCATAAGAAGTGGGGTTCTGTAGGGATCAGTTCTATTCAATATCTTCATCCATGATTTAGATATTGACATAGGGCACCAGATCACCCTCAGGCTGCATTACTCGGGGGAGGGGGAAGAGACAGGGGCAGAGTAAGGGCAGGAAAAAGGTGGGAAGAGGGTGAAGAGGGTGGGGAGAGGCGGGGCCTGGGGTGGGAGGGTTGTCCCAGCCCTTCCCTGGGCGGCGGAGGGTCACATGGCCGGCAGGCCTCCTCTCCCCTCTTCACCTGTCGCCTCTGTTGAGAGCCACGGCCGTAAGTCTCCATCACAAGCACTTTCCCAGAAGTCAGTCCTTCCACATAGTGATTTTTTTAAAACATTGAATAAAAGCATTTATTTTCAAAAATCTGTCATAGGATGGCCTGTCTGCTTTTCTTCAAACTCCCTGAGCCTGCCCCATCCATTTCTAGCAGGAGACATTTCCGTCAGGAGCTGTGCCAGAAGCCCACAAGGGATCCGGGGGCATGTTCTGAATGGAAAAGTCTGCGCTACTTTAACCATGGCGCGGCCAAGCAATGAACAGCACAGCACCACGGAACACACAAGGAATGTTAATCTCACATATGAGCTTTTCTAGAACTATAAACCTCGGGTATTGCTGCTGTTGTTGCTTTTGCGCGCTCTCTCTTGTCAATTGCCCGTTTGGTTAGTGTCCTGAGTTCAAGCCAGGAGATAGCTACTGGTTAACAGCAAATTAATAATTAGATTCCAGAAGGCAGGTGCAGGAATGCACATGGGGTGAGAGGTTCTGTGTGCTACTTCAGAAAATCAATGACTTGGCTCTGGCATTGGTTTCTACCCAGAGAGATCATTTGGAGGAATTCTCCAGTTGTTCCTTAATGTGACGGCTAATAGATGAAGAAGTACTTGCACAATTAGTGACAAAATTCTTGGTCACCACATTGATCCCCTCGCTCTTGATGTTCTTTCCTTCTAAGGCCTAGTCTACCCTGGTGACAGCGCACAGGGGAGGTGTAGCCACGCGCCACAGTGAAAAGTAGGCCGTGTCCATGCTGTTGGTGTGTAAGCTACATGCTGCAGGGAACTGCTCTGCCTGAGGGAAGGCAGTGGGACACAACGCTACCAAAAACAGCAGTGTAGACAGGTATCAGAGGGGCAGCCGTATTAGTCTGTATCCGCAAAAACAACAAGAAGTCCTGTGGCAACTTAAAAACTAACAGATTGATTTGGGCGTACACTTTCGCGGGCAAAGACCCACTTTGTCAGATGCCTGGCGTGGAAATGACAGAGGCAAGCATCACTATACTAGCGCGCGAAAAGAAGGGAGCTACCTTATCAACTGGAGGGCCAGTACTAACAGGCCAATTCAGGCAGGGTGAAAATGGCCATCTCCCAACATTTGAGGAGGAGGTGTGAATGAGTATGGACTGAGCTTTTGATTGACAGATCTCATCTTCTATGATGCCATTGGTGAGCAACTAACCCAATCCTTGACTGGCAAATCTGATTACCCATGTCACATAAAACCATGCCCTCTGTGGGTGTCGTACACTCTTTTTGGACTCTACGCTTTTCTTGTAGCGTCTGGATATGCTAACTCTCGGAGCAACTGAGAGCTTGTACAATAGTTTGTCACTAGAACAATCTGTCCAGAGCTAGGATTTCCAAGTCACCAGAAATCCATGACTTCATAGTAGCCTTGAAGATATCTTTGTAACATTTGTACTGACCACTACTAGAGCGCTTTCCCTGAACAAACTGGCCGGAGAGGACCATCTTCAGTAACCGTGAATCATCCATCCTCCTAACATGACCAATCCAGCAGAACTGATTGCACATAAGCATTGCTTCCTGCCCAAGACACCAAACAGCTTAAAGACCTCCACATTAGGAATTCTGGACCACCAATTCACATGGGCAATTTTCCCGAGGCCGAGTATATGGAATGGATCAAGGTTCAAAACATGGCGGTGATATAGGGTCTGTGACTCCAAGCTATACAGCAGGATTTTCAGGACAACTGCCTGATAAATGTGTTGTCTTCGTATAAAGTTTAACACCATGGTCATTCTATAAGCACATGGGCAATCTTCTGAAGGCAGCGCTGGCTTTGGCTAGTCAAGCAGATACATTGTCATCAGCAGGGCTCGACAATCACGGCGAAAACCACTCACCAGCCCCGCACTGTGCATGTGCAAACCGCCGGTGAACTGGGTGACCGGCTGAAATCTACTCACCATGGGCGAGTAGATTAGCGGATTTGTCGAGCCCTGGTCATCAGCATTTATGCTGGAGGACAATACGCTTCCAAGATAATGAAACTTATCAAGGAGGTATGAATACCAAGAGAGGGATTGCGTGGGCACCTAAAGAGCCACGGAAGGTGTATATCTACTTGCCTGAGCAGTGCTTCAACATCTACACTACTATTTATACTCATGTTAAGGGCCATGCAAGCTGCTAAAAGTGTAGACATAGCTTGAGTGGCCAGGACTTATTTAAATAATGCTAGTCCTTGTCAGAATAGCACAATAGGGTTGAGTGAAGAGCCAGGGGTGGAGTTGGTCAGCAATTTTCCGATGGAACTTTTTCTGTCAGAAGATGCAGCTTCATTTATAAATGAAAAAAATTTCCTGGGGCTGCCAGATTCCCTGGAAAATGGAATTTTTTCAGCCTTTCCCTCCCACAAAAGTTTTTGAATGTTTGATCTTTCATCCCAGTTCCGGACACAAATGTTTTCTAAATGTTTCATGGGAGGGAAAGAATATTTTCAGCCACCCCTAGCAACAGCACCTCTTCTGCAACAGACCAGATTTATTAAACGGATCACACAATTCAGGCTGCTGAGTTGCAGAGAGAGAGAGAGAGAGAGAGAGAGAGAGAGAGATGTGTGTGTGTGTGTGTGTGTGTGTGTGTGTGTGTCTGGAAATAGAATATGGGCAGTGTTGTTGTAGCCATGTTGGTCCAGCATATGGGAGGGAGAAGGTAGAGAAGGCCATATCTTTTATTAGTCCCAACCCCTGAGCGACAGTTATACCGACTTATCCCCCTACCCCTATTTAGACAGTGCTATGACAACAGGAGAGCTTCACACGCCGATATAGCTCATGCCTCTTGTAGGGATGCTAAATTTAGATTAATGGGCTAATCGAATAGTCGATGCAATTTGCATCGACTATTCGATTAGTCGATAAGGGTGCCTCTGCCTTCGAAGTGTAGCAACAGCCTCAGGGCTGTTGCTACACTTCAAAGGCGGAAGTGCTGTGTGGAGCACGGAGCCAGCAGGGGACTCAAGCAATCCCTGTCTGGCCCTGTGCTCCATGCGGTGTTTCAAAGTGGCAGCACCGCATGGAGCCCAGGGTCAGTAGGGGAGTCCCCAGCTAACCCCAGGCTCTTCCTCTTCCACACATCCCTCCCCTTGCTGCCTCTTTCTGATAGCTGCAACAAGGGGGGGTGACTAGTGTGTCAACTATCCGATAATCATTTGCTTATCGGATAGTCGACTAGTCGATCACATCCCTAGCCTCTTGGGAAGGTGAATTAACTACGATGATGGGGAAGAGGTCTCCCATTGGCATAGGAGCGTCTTCATTGAAGTGCTACAGCAGTGCAGTAGCATCAGATACAGCATTTTTAAGTGTAGACTCAGACTTCACAGAGCTTCGCCTCTGGTCTGGAGAAGGTAACCAGGATGTCCAAGTTAAAGACAAGGTGTGGGACAGATTAAGTATAAGGGGTTCTCACCTGTTGCAGGAGAGCACTTAAGTGAGCAATTAGTACATCTGCACCCATAGGACAGTGGAGGTTTAAGCTGGCAGGAAGGTTTGTGACAATGAGACATAAAACTAGTTTCTCTGTTAAGTCCATGGCTCTTAGTTTCCAGTGGAGTTTTGCGTTTAAGTTCCCAGGCTCAACTGTTGAAGATGAGGCGCTGATTTCCCATGAGGACAAGGACTGAGAGGTCAGAGATGAAGTGATCACTTTGTTCTGTCCACGTTTGTCTTTGTCCATGTTTTGTGTTTGTCCATGTCCATATTCAGCAAGTGTTTGTCCACAGGTGAAAGTGTGTTTTTTAGCTTTTATTATTTGTCTGTGTGAGTTCATTCAAGAGCACAGTGATTGTCTGGTTTCACCCACAAAGTTGTTGCTGGAGCATTTGATGGACTGGAGGAGGTATGCCACATATGGCAACAGGCATGTCTAGGTCCCATGGAGCTGGAAAGGTGTGTTGTGCAGGGGAAAGCCATGGATCATCAAAGTCGTGGAGATACATCTGGAGGTTTGCATCTGTTGTTCGGGCAAAGTCTGATGCTGTTTGAGTTGGCGTGTCTGGTCTGCATGGAGTTTGCTTCTGGTGACGGGTTTGGAGAGATGGGTGGGTTGTTTGAAAACCAGAAGAGGGAGTGTGAGAAACATTTTTTTCAGAACATGGCCCCCCTCAAGTATGGGTTCCAACTGTTTGATGGTCCCTTGTGTGGCTTCTAATACGGGGTGGTAAGCGAGAACTAGGAGTGTAAAGTCAATGGAGGTGTTCCATATTGAAACAGTTTCTGCTGGGGTATTTGGGTGGCCCATTCTGTGATGCGATTTATTTCCCTGGGGACCTTCCTTGGGGAATCTGTTCTAATGGTTAATTACCCACACTGCTAAACTAAATAATGAAACAATGACAATAGACAACTATGCTTCGCATGCCTTGTGTAGCAACAGTCCCGCAGCACGTAAGAGACAATGCTTTTTTGTTCTAAACCTATTATAGATTTTTCCACGTTCTTGCCCCCCACTTGCCGGACTCCACCCATTGGCTGGGAAGCCTTTTGCAACTTCCACTGCACAAGAGTCAAACCAAAGCAAACAAAGCACAGCCCTTGCGCGGACGAGGCTGGTTAGACCTCAGCATTCCCTTGCGTTTTGGGTTATGGAAAGTCGTTCGAGCCAGGCCCATAGCAAACTTCTAGAAAGAGTTCACAGAGTTATGTAAAATATTTTCCCGGCTTGGGTAGCTGGCAAACTTCATTTTATAAGAGAAATGGAATGTATTAACACAAAATATCTAGCAAGCTCTTGTGGGTTTTCTTTCTCCAGAGGGTGGAGGACCCAACCAAAGAATCTTTCGTCTTCATTTGTCTTTTGGATGCTAAAAGCTCAACCCATTTAGAATACAACAGGAGCCAGATTTTCTCTCTCACATTGAAATAGAACCTCTTTTTCCCCAAGCAGAGATGTAGTCCCCTTTTTATGAATGGACACATCTTTCTGCATTAGCAACAGCTTCTATTTAATGAGCCTATTTCATGCCAAAAATTATGACTACTTTGCATTGTGGTAACATCCAGAAGTTCCAAACAGGGCCCCGGGGTGCTCAGTGCTGTCACTTTACTGGATTTTAAGGAGAGCAGCCGGATCATTGCTGCACCCATGGGGGGGGGGGGGCTTGGCCCCAAAAGTGGTACAAAGGGGGCCATGTGAGGTGTTGAATAGAAGCTTACTTTCTTCTAATTCCATATATGCTATTCATGTAATTGTATAATGTCTGTGTGTGAAGTTATAAGCATGTACTTTGTGTGGATACTGAATGTTTCTTGGTATGTGGTTGAGCAATGGGCAAAGCTCGGCCTATGGACATGCTAATGAGCAAGTTGCTATGGAACAATAGCCCTCTATAGGCCAAGGACACACCTCAAGAATAGTGACTAATACCTAGGGGCTACCAGCAGGGAACACAGGGATAGGCCACTGGCCAGGTGACCTACTGCAGCCAAGAAGAAAGGAGGAAGAAGGTATATAGAGGCCATGTGGCATCCTCCATTTTTGTGCTCAGCTCAGCTCTTCATCCCAGAGGCAAGAGTGCAGGGATCAAGGAGCCAGAAAGAACTGTGGACCCATCTTGATACAGGATGTACACCAAAGACTTTTAAGCCAGCAGTTATAACATCTCTGCTGCAAGCCTGCATTGAGAACTGGGAGATTCGATGCATGTAATGTATGATACTTCAACAACCTTACTCTCATGTTTTTCTTTCTTTTAGTAATAAACCTTTAGATTTTAGATTCTAAAGGATTGGCTCAGTGTGATCTTGTGGGTAAGATCCAGAGTATAAATTGACCTGGGATCTGTGGCTGGTTTCTTGGAACCAGACAGAACTTGTTCGGGGAAGGTGAGATTGGGCTCTAAAACCCCTCACCTGTGTATGAGGCCTGGGGCCATCTGGGGCACGGATATTGCCAGGGGGTTGGAGGGATTTTGCTCTTGAGGTGTCTGGCTGGCCAGGCAGGCAGCTGAAGTGCTCTGTGGGACTGGTTTGTGGCCTATTTGGGAAGGTCCCCAGTCTGGGGACTATAGAGAGCCCCGAGTTTGGACAATTTGCCCTGAGCAGACACCCTCAGCTGTGCTCAGACCCGGCCTGGTCCATCACAAGTGCTATGCAAACAAATACACTAAAGATAGCACCTGCTCCACAAGGCTCATGTCACCGAAGGTGATAAAGCAAGGTGGATGCGTGGAAAAGCTGGGAGGGGAGAAGGTAACAGCATACACATGTGGCTGCTGAAGTAAGTACTCTTAGGGTGTGTCTATATGCTGCAGCGCAGAGCGTGCCTCTGAACCCAGGTAGAGACTCAAGCTAGTACCACTCAAGTGAGTGCAGTGTGGACACGGCATTGGCAGCACTGTGGGCTAGCTGTCCAAGGAACAAGCCTGCGCAACCACCTGTGACAACTTTGACCACTAGGCCTGCTCTCTGATGGGCGGTCTGTGGGCTGGGCTGGACTGGATGGCTCGGAGGACTGGTAACGTACACTTGACTATAGATAGGCAGCTGGCGTGCTGAGACCACTGCCTCTGATGGGGGACGGGGGGGACCAGACAGCCAAGCGATTAGCACACCTACTTCTGGCCCCTTGCCCCTGTCAGCTCAGTCGAGGTGCCTGTTCCTGACCTTAATTGGGAATCCTGCTTTCCCTCTGCATCAGGCCTTTAAAGGGGTTGGCTAGGAGGACCTGGGCCCTTCATCTCCCTCTGATCACAGCCCAGGGTCCTCTGAGAAGCAATGACGGCAGGTTCCTCCCTTCAGCAAGTCCTGGTACATTTCCCTACTCCTTACCAATAGGCTCCTTCAGTCTGGGACATGGCCCCTGTAGTTCAAACAGTAAATGTCTCACCACAGAGTCCAAAAGAGCTGGGCCCTCTAGGTTCTCACAAGGTACTCTTTCCTTGTGTTCCCCCCATTTGTCTGCACCCATTGACTCTTTTCTGATACTTATGCGGGGACGGTGGAACAAGATTCTGTCTGAGGGCCTTACCTGCCCTGTGGTTCCTTCTCAAGTTTGACCATTTAACTAGCTTCCCAGAGAAGGTTTCCTTTCGCCAACAGCCTGTCCACTCTCCTAGCCTGCGCTTCAGAGCTCCCTTTGAAACCACTCCTCCAGTCAGAGCATACGCAGCGGATTGGGGGTGTGGGAAGCTATGCAGGTCCAGTATTGTCTTTTAACCCCTTCAGGACCAGAGCGGTTTATATACCTCATCTGCGCTGATTAATCCTCCTCTGGAATATTGTGACCAGTTCTGGGCACCACATTTCAGGAAAGATGTGGAGAAATTGGAGAAGGTCCAGAGAAGAGCAACCAAAGTGATTAAAGGTCTAGAAAACATGACCTATGAGAGAAGACTGAAAGAACTGGGTGTGTTCAGTTTGGAAAGAAGACCGAGAGGGGACATGAGAGCAGTTTTCAAGTACCTAAAAGGGTGATACAAGGAAGAGGGAGAAAAAATGTTTTCCTTAAGCTCTGAGGCTAGGACAAAAAACAATGTTAGGTTGGACATTCGGAAAAACTTCCTACCTGTCAGGGTGGTGAAGCTGTGGAACCTCCATCACTGGAGATATTTAAGAGCAAGTTGGACAAACATCTGTTAGCGATGCTCTAGACAGTGCTTGGTTCTGCCGTGAGGGCAGGGGACTGAACTTGACCTCTTAAGGTCCCTTCCAGTTCTAGTGTTCTGTCATTCTATCCCAGAGACCAATACTCTTTCCTTCTGTTCCCCCCATTTGTCTGCACCCGTTGACTCTTTTCTGATACTTATGTTGTAAGCTCTTTGGATTAGGTACCACTTCTTCTGTGTTTGTACAGGACTTATTACAACAGGGCCATGGGCCATGACTGGGAGGTACAGGCACTACTCCAACACAAACAACAAAATGGTTGAGGAGGATGAGAGACTTAAAAATCTGAAGAAGTGGACTGTGCCCTCAAAAGCTCATGATGCCATCTACGTGTTTTGTTAGTCTTTAAAGTGCTACCAGACTATTTGTTGTTTTTTAAGTTTATCCGGTACAGACTAACTCGGCTACCCCCGGAAGCTTAAAAATCTCAATTTGCTGGGAAGAGTTGAATTTTTTTATTGTTGTTTTACCATGTTTTGTATTGCCTGCAATAGGATTCTGTGTTGACCAGGAATAATATGTTTTCAGCTGTTTAAGATCTATGAATTCTCTGTTGTGGATGCCTACGGTGGGGTTTTTTTTCCACTTTTCTTTCCCTAACTGGGATCCAGCCTACACTTCTTGGTACACATGGGTTTTTTTTTTTTTTCCCCTGAGCATTTTCTTGAGAAGTTTATTCTTTATATCAAAAAATTGCTCATGCAAAATCACCATCACAATGAACAGCCGCAGGGAAGACTGGCTGGATCATAGAGACTGAACTCCCTTCTCCACAAATTATCTAAATTCACACCCATTGCCGGGGTATCTGACGATACCTACCCTGAAACTAAGCTTTCTAGCTCAAGGGTGAAGCACATAGTGAACGGTGGTTTCGAAGATGGTCATGCCTTTGGAAAAGTGGAGGCCTCTCTCCCTCTCTCCCCCCCCCCCAGGATTGACACCATAGCACCTTTGTCTGCCACCACCTTTAAAATAAGACTCATTTTGGGGAGGGAGGTTCCCCTTTAAGAAGGTGCATTCTCCTCCTTCACAGCTCTGAAACTGTTCCAGTTCCGAATTGGCATGCAACAAAGGTGACTAGTAGGTTGGTAGTCTCTGGAATGGCAGGGGCTACAGAATAAAACGTTTGTCTCCTACTAATATTAGATTTAATCAAAGGAACGGAGAAGGGTCATGGAGCAAATTCCTGAGACCAAAGTCATGTGTTATAAATAAATATTTTTTGGCAAGGCCGGAGGCCCCTTTGGAAAAGTCCAGCAAGTCCAAAGTAAAAATATTTCATTTCATTGGACACCATAAAAATCCTTCCTGTTCTCCAATCTTTGGTGTTAACAAGTCTTGCCATACGCTGGTCTCCACTGTCTGGGCTGACGCATCCTTTTTCTACATCATGCAAAGCACCAAGGAGAGGGGACAAGGCAGACGTGAATGTCCCAACGAAAGGAGGAGACGCATCTGATGAAGCGGTTTTTATCCACAAAAGCTTATGGCCAACTAAATGTGTTGGTCTCTTAGGTGCCACGGGACTCCTCATTGTTTTCGCAGATACCGACTAACATGGCGACCCCTCAGAGACGTGTCACCGAAGAAAGGAGACATTACTTAACATGGGCCACCATCTAGTCTTCAGCTCATTTTCTGTCTTGTTCTATTCCTGGACAGAGTTGCTGCCTCCTCGGGGTTTTCACACCCCTTCCTCTTGCCCCAATTCTGCTAACTTGGTGAATAACTGAGCAACCGGTTTAGTTGCATCAATGAATGTTGTGCCCACTATCCCAGTGCCAGGGACTGCCAGGGCTGAGCCCTGGCACCCCTGGACTTGGCAGTTCATAGCACCAGCTCCTCGGGGCTTGCCACATCAATTATGAAAGTAACAACTGCGTGAGCTTTGGCACCTCTTTTGTTACCAATTAAGCACTGCATGCCTCCCAGCTGCCTTTTTGCTCTTAATCACCACTTCGGTCTTTAGATCCAGCAGCAAGTGGATTGTGCTTTGCCACGGGTCCTGAGGACTTTTTGGCTCATGACTGGACGTATTTTTCAAACATGTGACATCCCATGGGAGAAAATAGGCTAAACGTGCGTGTGCTTCCACACTGGAAGAAGGGTGGTCTTGGAGTCCCAGACGCAAGACCGTAGCTTCTCCTGACTGCTCCCTCTCATCGGTGCAGTTTGAGGCTCTCCAGCACAGTTGCATTTTCATGCTGCAACTGTATTCAGTGTCACATGGAATGGGAGAAAGCGGTGGCGGGTATTGGGACTTCAGAGATGTCAATCTGGATTAAGCGGCAATACTTGTGGCTTCTTCATGGCTCAAGCCACAAATGCCATGGAGTGCCCTCTCTGCCAATAATGAACTCAAAAGAGAAAAATGGAGCATATCAACTTTATGCACTTGCTCATTGACCTTCCAATGGGGAGTGCATTGGATTTGCCCTTCCCAAATGCTGGCGATTTGGGGCTTTCAGAAGCGTTGAAGATCCACAAGCCCAGCTGAAGGCAATGGGAACAACAGGTCCTCAGCACCTTTACAAAGGAGTCCCACAAAGCTCCTGGGAATAACGCTCTTGGGCCTTGAAAGAGTAACCTCCTGGCCCCGCTCAGCTGCCTCCTGGGATGTGCTCAGAGTTCATATCAACACGGAACTGGAGGGGAGGGCGGCCAGTGCGGGTTTTTTGACTGTGAAAGGAGGAGAACATAAATGCTGTGCTGGGAAAGCCGCACCACTGAGCTTGTTAACATTTAAAGAGACAGCTTGGCCCGAGACCACACGCCAATCCCTGCCAAACATTCATAAAAGTATATTTAGCAACCAGTGGAAAGCCAAAGCCTTGTCAAGAGAAAACACGTCGAATACGTGGAACAGCAATTAGGCCTTTTCTAAGAAGCAGTTTTCATAACGCACCATTCCATCTAACCACTTGGGCACCAGAAACATAGCTGCAACGCGGCTACGCTTAAATCTTAAAGGGCATTAGTTCACGGTCACACATATGGAGCAAGAATATGTTATGGAGGGTGACTGCCCATTTTCAGAGAACTGTAGCCAATTTTAGCTGTGCGATTCCCAGAAAAGTCAATGGAGCGAATGTCTCCACAGGACACTTGAAGACCTAGCAAATGTTCTGTGTCAGAGAACAAGCACCCAGGAAACACCACCTTCCAACATGCCTTCTAGCTTGGTCTCTCCCCTAGTGAAACATGCTGAAAAGAGCGAAGCCAGAAGGGAATATGCTGCAGCAAATCGTATCCAGTGGATGCGGTATGCCTCCTCCTGCAATGGTTAAACGACTCCCCAGTGTGGACTAGACAGTTCAGAAGACTGGGAAAGGAATACATTCTGCTGCAAGAGTCCAAACCAGATGGGTAATGCCTGGAAGCTGTTCCTCTCTGAAGTCTGTCTGCTAGCATATGGGAAATCAAAAGGCGGATCATAGAATCATAGAGCTGGAAGAGACCTCAGGAAGTCATCAAGTCCAGCCTCCTGCCCAAAGCAGGACCAATCCCAACTAGTCACATCTGACTGAACCACTCCGCATGGGCCAACAATCTTCGTGGAAAAGCTGAGGACCTGCTGGTGCCCTGCTCTACCCATTCTGGGCCTTCCGTCTCCAGCGTGCTGCATCCACTAGACCCAGAAGGCAGAGCTCTTTCCTCCTGAGGAAGTGGGCTATACATTTCCTGGGAGAAGGGAATCGGCTGCAGCCCTTCTCGGAGCACCACTGGCGTGCAGGGAGGGAAGAGTATTTCACGTGTTCCCCAGAGATATCTTTGCTTATGAAGCGCTGCCAGGTGCCACTCACCACCACACGACCTTGGGGCCACAACAAACGTTCCTGCCAATCGTTTTCATCCACGTGCAGATTTTTTCCATCTATGTGCGTAATAATTTTTAATGTGCCCCCAGGCATATGTGAATGTGCACCACCAGTAGAAACACAAGTCCTAGCAGTGGGTGCTCTGCTAACCAGCTGGGCAGCATTTGGATCTCTCCGGAGCAGCTGCACAACCGCCCAACTTACGGGGCACACTGGATACAAAATGAAAAACCTGGAGAGCCCTTAGTGGGCTGCAGTTCTAAAGCAGGAGCTTCTGTGCGCCCGTGTGATCTGCTCCTATTTTGTATAAGGCCTGAGGAAGTGGCAGAAAGCATCCCACCAACGGAGAAGTGGCACGCAGGAAGGGAGGATCAGGCAAGCCGCCGGCGTACGATTGGTCGTACAACAGGAAAATAGCTTCTAGAAGGCCTCAGCGATGGACTCAGGAGGCAAGTTGTTTATGTAAATAAGGAATCACATTAAAATATGCTAGCTGGGGTGTTACACAATTTGCACAAACTCTCCAGATTTCCCCATCTTCATCCTTCTCGGGTAAGCTCGAAACAATCAGCTTGGTTGTCCCTCACCTCACAGCCACTCTCTTGCACAGTCTTCCCAGGTCACATCTCTGTAGCCTTCCCCTGAAGGCCTGTGCAGCAGAGCTGGGCTTAACTGCTTGTCTGAAGATGCAGAGATGTAGACCAGGGCTACTCAATGTGGTCCACGGGCTGGCCCACGGTGCAGTTTGAGCTTATGAGGTGCTCAACAGGTGGCCCATAGGTAGGAGCCAAAACAAAAAAGTAGTCAATATAAAGGTCTTCTGTTGATATGCGTTTTAGTAGTTAAATTCCTCGACTGTCATTTCTCATTAAAAGTGCTGTCAAATGGGTGGAAATCAGGTAACTACTGCATTTTATTAATATCAGCAGAACTGACTTAAATGGGGCCTGTGTGTTGTGCAGTCTTGCCTTAATCTTTGTATTCATGCTCATCAGTGTGAAAGAAGTTATTTGCATATGTATTTGCAAGTCTATGCAACCACACTTAAGTTACACCCCTCGGCATGTGCTGTGATATCATTGTGGCCTCCGGGGCTTCCAAACTTCAGTTGCCCTGATGTAGACATGTGATCAGCGGTGAAAATAACTTACAATTTCTTGCAGGTACTGCTCTATTGCAGCCCGGGTCCTTGCCAGCTCTTTCAATAGCTCTCTGCCAGCTTTTGCCACAGCTCAGCCAGCTCTTGCTGGAGCTGCACACCAGGGCTCACCCGCTTCCTTTCCCCTCTGCACGTGACCCACCGGGGTTCTTGTCCTGGCTGTGCATGCCTGCAAGGGATCACATGGGGTTGGGCGTGTCTGTCATGTCAACTGTGAGGTGCAACATGCATGGTAACTCCTAGCAACAAGTGCCTGCTACAAACAGTGCCCGAGCCTTTGTACTCTGGTTCCCACCCAGTCATTCAGTATTTTCTTACAACACCCTCAGCACAAGCCGGTCCCAAGAACACTCAAGAATGGATGAGTTTAGACTAGCAGAGCCCATCTCATTTCCCTGAATGAATCATAGAACTCTAGAATGGGAAGGGACCTCGAGAGGTCATCAAGTCCAGTCCCCTGCCCTCACGGCAGGACCAAGCACCGTCTAGACCAGTAGTTCCCAGCCTTTTCCAGATGGGGACCCATTTTGACAATTCAGGAAGACTTGGTGACCCAGGGAAATTCAAAAAATGTGTGAATGGCTCTTTAAGAGCCACCTGGGGAGACACCCTTTTGAAATGTAATGGCGACTCATATTTGGGTCCCGATCCATCGGTTGGGAAACCCTGTTCTAGACCATCCCTGACAGGTGTCTGTCTAACCTGCTCTTCAGTATCTCCAGTGATGGAGATTCCACAACCTCCCTAGGCAATTTATTCCAGTGTTTAACCACCCTGACAGGTAGGAAGTTTTTCCTAATGTCCAATCTAAATCTCTCTTGCTGCAGTTTAAGCCCTTTGCTGCTTGTCCTGTCATCAGAGGCCAAGAACAATTTTTCCCCCCCAAGTGCTGGAAATCAGTCCCCTGCCAGTGCTGGGACAGCCCCTCGGATGGAAAGGCTAACAAGCTTTCCCAGCCTCAGGCAGTGCCCATGCTGCACACATGATCCCCCTGGAGAAGTGGAATTTTAAAAGGATGAAACTGGCCGCGGAGGGGGACAGTATTTCTAGGAACAGAGAAGTTGCCTGAGACCCCAAGTGAGCTCCAGTAATAAAATGATTTAGCCTCAGGCAGTTGCTAACCTTTTCCTTCAAACCTCCCCCGCATGGATGATGGGGATTACAAGACCCACGAGTCTGCTTCCAGCCACTCTCCTGTAAGGGGTCCTGGGAAGCGCTGCCAGGAGCTAGAGACAAGGGAGCTATAAACCAAGCTCCGACAAGACCCAAACAGTCAGACTGTCCAGGAGCCAAGCTCCTACAGGAGAGACTCCAAGATACTACGGCTCAAGCCCAAGTCGAGTGTCAGCCAACTCCACAGCCCGATGGAGCTGATTCCCTCTTCAGATTCACAGCACGACCCCAATTCATCTGTTCCCACCCACACGGTCACAGGTCACTTTGCACCTCGCTGTTCGTTAACTGCTGCCCGCTGGGTTAGCCTGGCAGGTCTGCAATGCATTGTGGGAGGTAAAGGATGGCTACCTGAGGGGTGCCCTGCTCTAACTTGTTCGCTTTCAAAGTCATTCTAGCAGGCTGCTGCTGTTGAGCCGGATCTGCAGAATCACAGTTGGGTCATGGCTCCTACTTGAACTTGGTGGGCCCTGCGCTTTCAGGTGGATTTGCTTGCCTGAGGCTCGCAGCAACCCTCAATTTTAGGCAACTAGGGCACCAGCTTGCTGTTTGCTGAATTTCTCTCAGCATTGGCCAGCATAAGGTACAGAGGGAGAATCTACTTCACAGTCTTTTCCCTTAGTGGAAATGGGGAGTGGGTGTTCGGGGGAACCCACCCTCTACTCCGGGTTCCAGCCCAGGGCCCTGCAATGAGAGTCTCCAATACCAGCTGCAAGACAGCTACAAGACCCCTGGGCTACTTCTCCGCACCTTCCCCAGCACCTTCCTTCTCTCAGGCTCGTCCTCCCAGTACCCACTTGGGGCTTCTTTTCTCCTGCTCCCGGCAGCGCTTTCCTCTGTCTTCTCCACTACTCATGCACCCTGCAGGAAAGCTCCTTTTAAATCCTGTCTCAACTGGCTCTTTAATTGGCCCCAGGTGTTCTAATCAGCCCAGGCTCACCTGACTCAGCAAGCCCCCTCAATTAGCCCCAGGTGGTCAACTGATGCTGCTGGTTCTAGACGAGGCCCTGCCAGTTACCCTGGGAACAGAGATTTTCTTTGTCTGAGGCTAATATACCTCCCTCCCATTACATTTTTGTATCCCTCCAACCTGACTCTGTCGTATAGTGTTCAAAGTCTGATTCTTTTCCCCAGTGACACAAACTGAGGCCATTATTACAAAAACGGCAACAAGGGGGTTAAGACTCCACTTACTTGAACATAAACTCCTGGGGGCAGGACCTATCTTTGTGTCTGTACAGCAGTTAGTTCCGTGAGGTCTTGGCCCATGATAGGGCTCCTAGGGGCAGCAGCAATACAAATAATAAACAACCCTTACCATCCAAAGTTCTTGTTGCTCTTTTTAAACATTAACATATTAACCCCTGCATGGCCTTCCGGGGACTCAAGTGAGAGAAGCTTGGAGCTGAGGCAGTCTAATAGAGTGCAACTCCTAGTTCCCGCTGAATAATCCCTCCGATGGGTCCAGATTCTTCCTTATAAAGAACTTTGAGATCTATGGTTGAAATAAAAGCTCTGTGGTGGACACTTAGCCAAGTCCTGCAGTCCTTAAGGAGGCAAATCTTCCCCTAAAATCAGTGGATGAGGATGTTGAGGAAAATACAGGATTCACTTCTTAACATGTAAGCGGAACTCCCCAAGGATTACAAGCAATAACAGTATGTCAGGGTCCTTGGCTTCCAAACTTCTTTTTGAAACAAAAGACTGATCTCATCTACAACGCATCTCAGCATTATAAATCTGTTTTAAAAGGGAACCGTAGTTTTAGCAGGTTTAAAACTAATAAAAGAAAGTTCTTCTTCACACAGCACACAGCCAACCTGCGGAACTCCTTGCCAGAGGAGGCTGTGAAGGCTAGGACTATAACAGAGTTTGAAAAAGAGCTCGATAAAGTCATGGAGGTTAGATCCATAAAAGGCTATTACCCAGGGGGTAAAGAATGGTGCCCCGACCTCTACTTGTCAAAGGCTGGAGAAGGATGGCAGGAGACAAATTGCTTGATCCTTGTCTTCGGTCCACCCCCTCTGGGGCACCTGGCACTGGCCACTGTCAGCAGTCAGGATACTGGGCTAGATGGACCTTTGGTCTGACCAGGTATGGCCATTCTTATGTTCTTATGAGCTAAGTAACTAAATGGTTAATGTAAAGGCAAACAAAGGAGGGATGTAAAATCCTGCTTAAGATGTTAACCGGCTATATGTGCAGCGTGGTGGGCCCAGCCAGGCTGCTCCGGGCTGGGCACCGGTTAACCGGTAAACAAAGGGAGATTTAAAGATGTGGACAAAAAAAACGACTTTTTAAAAGCTGGATTTCAATAGAGCAGCAGTGCCCTCCAAAAGGCTGTTTGTAGTAGTGCAGACTGAAATGAATGCTAGAGCATTAACTGGTATTAATGAGCACTCTGCATTAGTAAGGATTACACAAAGTATACACTTGTTCTTCATTTAAAAAAAAAGTTTTTTACACTCATGAAGTGTGCCGAATTAGCCTTCCCACAAACTGAAATACTACTGGCACCACTACAGAACTTTTCCCCATCAGAACTCTTGACAAGCAGGACTAGACTTCTCCAGCCACAAAAAATGCATCATGGCATGACTCCTCACACTGCTCCCCCACTCATGGGCCTCAACACTGCCCTGGAGGGAAGTTTGTAAGGTGGAGGCAGAGTTTTCTCTCCACTGCCCGTTCAGTTTGGACCTCTCTGCTTAGCTAACGGGTTCATTAGGGATGTCTGGATGCATCCAAGAGCACACCCGGCAGGAAGCAGGTGCCAGGAAGGATGGGTAACAGTCATTCATTTCAAGTAAACCAAATAGCAAAGCTTTTTCTGTGTGTGGTTACCCTCCCTTTCCGCCGTATCCTCAGCAAGTAAAATATGTCATCTTCAGAGCATCCGGTTTACATGAGACTGAATTCCCTTCTCCCGGGGAATGGAAGTCACATTACCATGCAGTATGATCAGTGCCATCTCCCCAAGACATTCAGTAAGCAAACAAAGACTTCTTCCCTCCTATTAATATCAGAGGGTATGTCTACACTACCACCCTAGTTCGAACTAGGGTGGTTAATGTAGGCATTCAAAGTTGCAAATGAAGCCCGGGATTTAAATATCCCGGGCTTCATTTGCAACTTTGAATGCCTACATTAACCACCCTCGTTCGAACTAGGGTGGTAGTGTAGACATACCCAGAGATTACTTCCAGCTGGGTTTTTATCAGAAACTCATAATGGATTCTATCTTATCTACATTCCCAATGCTATTTATGAAATTATAGAAGGCAGCAGCATCATTTCCAGTTCCTCCCACTAGTATATCAATGCCATTTCTCATAACTTTATCACAAATCTCATGGTGTTTCACATAAGAATCTCAGTGCTCATGTGAAACAAAAAGTACATTTCTAGCCTCCAAGAGTTCAGCGGAAGTTTGAAAATATGACCCAAATGCACTCTAATGGCTCAAAATCTGGATGGTGAAAGGGAACCCCTCCCCCTGGCATCTTGTATCTCACCACTGTGGGGGGGTCTAGCACGATTTCTGAACACTCCATCATGACCAGGTATATGCAAAGTTTACCGGGACAGTTCATTAATTTATAGGCAGCCTCTGCAACCATCCCGTCTTGGTTTGTGATTTCACCAGGTCTCTTACTCAAAGCAGGGTTGGAGGTGGGTTAGTACAGGGAAAATCCATATATTTAAAGGAGTGAGTTGTATTTCCTTTTTGGAGCTGCAGCACTAGGTCAATACTCAAGAATAGCACGGGGGGTATGTGGGGGGGGGCGGGGGGGCAGGTTGGAAAGGTCTGAGCGATGGAACCACAACTATTCATTAGCGATCCCATGGCAGTTTCTACCAGGAACACTAGATCCATGTAAGCTCCCTAGGGCAGGACCATCTTTTTGTCCTGTGTTTGTACAACATCTAGCACACTGTCATCCTGGTCCACAACTGAGGCTTATAGACTCTACAGTAATACAAATAATGGGCCAGGCTATTTCTTAATGAGAGCAGTTACCCTGTGCCTGTCTAAAGATTCCACTGTAGTTTCACTAAAAACAGTATTTCCCCTTCTTGTTTACAACCCTATTTTACAGTGTTCCTGGCTACAGTTAAGCCACTACCAGGTTCTACCCCAGGGTGTCTACTGTGATCCCAGGTTGAAAGCCACTGCTCTACTATCAACCACCGCGGGTCACACCCGCACTACCTCTGCATGGCCCTAAGGATGTCACATGGGCCGCAGCTGCATGCTGATTGGGCTGCGGGTGGAGAACTACTGCTGCATAGCCATGTAGGAAGTGCTCCAGGGTCCCTCTGGATGCTGCTGCTTTTCTATAGCATCCTCCTTGCACAGCCTCAGCCACCTTTGTGAACGGCTCACCCATGCTGTTTAGCGATGACAGGAGAAGCCGCTGGCGTGCAGGGCTTTTCAGCATGTTCAGGTGACAACCGACTGAATGAAAAAGCTGCTGCTTACGTAAGAAAGTTGTCTTTAATTTGAAGTTATGCAAAAATGTGTCTCGGCTCAGAGCTTTTGGCCACACTGCACAATTACTGCTAGCCACAATTTTGTACATAGTCCACCACCAGCTGGTCAGCTTCCAGATCAGCAAGTGGCTTCTGTCTCCAGTTCTGCTTCACATACACCTAATAATCTTCACAGATTTCCTGGAGGTATCCCACTCTCAGTATGGAGAAACTTCAAGGCAATCCAGTATAATGAATGTCAATGGGTCCATGTGAAGAGGAACGAGATAGTAACAGGAGTGCTTTGGCAGACTGGCTATGCCCTATCTAAATAGGGAAATTAGACTACCAGTTGGAAAGGGAACTATACTGTTGGGTGGGAGGCACCACACAAACTGGGGTGAGCTGACGTGGAAACGCCCGATGCAAGGAGAGTTTGGCTGAAATGGGCCTTCTTAAATCATCAGTTTCCTTTAGTCCCTGCATCCCTGTCACCCATGACAAACCACTGGGCTAGTCTCGATAATTATGAAAATAAAACCAGGCATATCCCAACTATAGTGAGTAGCACATTTCATCATACAGCGGACTTTGCTTCAGGTCCCCGCTGCAAGACAAGATTGTTCTCCCCCCCATCAACTTATTTTGCTATTTCCCAATGGACAGCTGGCAGGTGATTCAGATGAAATAAAACCCAATTGGAGAGCTGTCAGGCTATTTATCCCAATACATCTATGTGCAAGGTGATGTCTCTTCCCCTGCCTCCCACAAGAGGGGCTCTGTATATTAGTAGCCACAAACCTCCTACTTGCCTTTCTGCAAGTGGAATTCTAAAGTGCAGGCCTGCTGGCAAACACCCCCCTGCTGGACACAGCCCTTCATTTCTTCCTCGGGAGGAGGTTTAACACTCCCAGCTGTCTGACGCAGGCATCCAGCTGTCTGTCAGCTTCATTATCCCCCGAAGACTTCACATTAGCTTGCCCAGCACATTCCTTCTGCAAGCAGAGCAGCTCCTGATCAGCTGTGGAGAGGAAAGGCAGTCATTAGGCCCTTCCTTCTTTGGGCTAATTGGTAGGGGTAACTCTCTGGATAATCAGGGGAGGGGAATGTTGACAAAGGCAATCGGGGAAGAGTGCTCAGAGCTGGAAACCATTGCAGCCTGGGTGTCCTTTCTGGCATGAGGCTGAAGGACAATTGCCACAGCCACTCGTGGAAAGACAAGAATCCCCCACCCATCCTGGTACTGCCAAGATCACCAAGTAGCCGCTCATGAAGGTGTGAGCTGAACTCCAGGCAGCAGCTGTAATGATGTCAGAGGAGCTGCACACCAAGGAGAGCTGCTGTGCTAGCAAGTATCTCCCCAGATGAATGCCCCCTACATGTATACGGCTGGATGCATGATCTTTTCCATCCAGAAATGGCTTGATCTTTGGATTTTCCTTGGATGGCCACTAATAGCCTGTTCTAAAATTGAAAAATTGTGAGTAGCTAATGGGTCTTGACAAGCAGGGTGCATATCTAAGACTGCCCAGGACACCTATGGGTCTTTGGGGCAAATCACAGAGAGTGATTTAAACAGATGAAAAGTCAGTATAATTTTGTCAGAGAATCAGGTTAGTGCCTAACTACCACTTTGCCTTTGTAAAAAATGGTAAAAAGCAATTGGCCATTTAGGCCTGCAATTTCAAGACACTTGTGGCTGACTTGTCCACTACAAGCAGTACCTTCCACGAGAAGGGGTACAGACAGCAAAGCCCTATCTGCTCAAAAGAGTGAGTTCAGCTGACCCATGGATCAAACTGGCCCCTAGTTGGGGGGGTACAAGGCCGATAGGCTTTTTAAAAATTGATATGCTCGGGACAGATCTTGACTTTTGGAGAAGACACTATCTTGGCCACATTGCGAACCACCGCTCTGTACATCCGACTCAGCCAACCTTAACACAGCACATCCATGGATTTGAAAAAGAAGTGACAAAGGTGTATATTGGTGTCAAGCCTAACATCCAAAGGCAGAGCCTTACTGGGCCTTCCAGTTTGGACGTGGCTAAGTACACGGTCTCAAGGAGATCCTAAAACCACGTTATTGTATTATAATTTATTGTATTATAATTCCAAAGTACATTGAGATCCTTGGAAGAATCACACTTCGGTTCTATCAAGAAAGGATCCATACAGAATTCTTCTATAGAGACTAAATATGGAAGTGATTAAATCAGACCCAAGCACCTCAGATCTTTGAGGAAGTTTCAATGTGGATCCAAGCTCTGTACATTGCTATTATCATCCACAGGAGTTAAGACAGTAAGGGGACACTTCAAGTTAAAAAAAAATATTCTTTTAAATGTTGTTACCAGCAATCTCCAGGAGTCCATTTTTGGGAGTCTTTCAGGAAGCCACAAAGGAGAGAAATTATGTTTTAAAGAAAATACTGTTGTGAAACCACAGAAATTGTCAGAGGGAATCAGGGACAGCATCATACTTGAACCTACTTTCAAGTCAGTTTTTGAAAGTGACTAGATTGCAAAATGACAACATCAATTTAAGAAGAATCTCAGGCTCCAGAAAGAATACATATCTGCTTTCATTTATCTAAGCAAAGGTCAAAGTCAGTTACCTGCATGGCTTTCTGTCTGTGCCTCAGACAGGGCTTTTTGGGTGGTCTCCAGTAGCTTAGTCAGATGAGCTTTCTCGCTTTTGAACATACGCTCTTTCTGATGAAGGGAGGCTATCCTGGTTTCTGATTCCGCTATCAACTGTTCTAATGTGGTGGCATCTGACTGCTCACTAAAAAGTAACCAGAAATAGAATTAACGTAAGTTGACCCTATTCATTCAATTAGACCTACAAAAATCTTGTAGGAAAACAGGCACACAGGAATTGCCAGATTGGATCGTTCTTGCCCAGTGTCCTGTCTCCAACAAGTGGCCTGTCCCAACTCTTCAGAGGAGGGTCTAAGAACCACACAATAGATGATGTGGGATAATCTGCCCCCCATTAGGTCTCTTCCTGGTATCTCATAGTTAGAGATTAGATCAAGCTCTTGAATCATGTGGCCCAATATCCCTTCCAGAAGATTTGGTATGGATAATTAAAACAACTCTGGATATCCTTGATACCCAAGTAAATGTCCAGCCTGTCTTTCAAGAGCAACAGTCTCAATGGAAAGGTAAATCATAAGATTCGTGGACCTGGAACTCCCCCAATAGGCCGTTTGCAGTACTGCAACCCAACGTCCATGCCACAACAGCAAGGATGAATTCAGCAGTTCTGACAAGAGCTCCATTCATATTCTTTTTTTTTTTTTCCCTGTGTGAATGTAATTCTTGTGTGATGTGATGGAAAGACAGCCCTGCACAGCGAATATCAGCAATGTGGAGCAGTTACATAGCGCTTCCTCTTCAAAGCTCTTTACAAACATTAATTAGCTGACATCCTCTATGCGGCCATAGACCCAGCAGACCTCACCCTTCCCCAAGAGCAGGTATGTCAGAAGAAGTTATTTTCATTACAGTAGCGTCCTTGGAGTCTCCAGTCAGAGCTCAGGGCCCCATTATGCTAAGGGCTGTACAAACAAACAGGAAAATGACAGTTCTTGAGTTGAAGAGCTTCTTAACAATGAGATACAACAGAAGGATGAAACTTACAGTGTTGCCTGGAGTGGCAACAATGTTTGTGTGCTCTGTTTGAACAGCCCCTAGCACATTCAGATCCTGGCTCCTGGCTGGGGCTCCTGTGTGCTACAATGATAATAGTGTGCTTGCTTACATTCATAGATCCCTTTGCGGTTAGAAAAATTGCTCATATCCTCAGACTTGCAGGGCTCTATTCATTCAGACTAGCTGCACACACAACAACATGCCACATCTCGCTGTTATCACACGTGGAAACATTCTAAAGGCATCACAACAGACATGGTCCCCAAGAGAGACTGGAAGGAGGATAAAAGGGGTGACCTTAAGAATTTCGGGGGGGGCATATAAAGGACAGCATGAGGGAAAGCACGGAGGTGCTTTAGGAAACATCAACTAATGGGTTTGTTCTACGAATGGGTTCTGAGATGAGCAGGACTTGGCACTCATCTGGAGGGATCACAGCACGGCCCTACTACGAAGGGAAGTTGTGAGGATAAATACAGTAAAGAGAGCTGTTCAGATACTATCCTAAAGGGAGTGAGGGCACATAAGTCCCGTAAACTAATCATTTATATTGCAGTAGTGCCTACAAGGCCAGTCAAGATTAAGACCTAGTCACTGGACACCCGCATAAAAAAAGGCAGTCCCAGACCCACAGGGTTTACAATTACAGTCCCTAATCATGTTTTCATGTGCATAGCAACATGCTGGACGTTTGGGGTTTTTGTAAGGCCAGAATACAATAAAAGCACAGAGTACCACACACCAAACTAGGAACGTCTGTCACTGATGTGTTTGTCTGAAAGTGCAATTTTACTCTAAAATGTGACTGCAAAAATGGTACCGTGGGGCTCTGTGTGCATTGTCTCTCACAGACAGCAGATCAGACACACACAGTTTACAGCTTATAGGATTTTTTTTCCCGTCAATTCAACACACTCAGCCTGGTCTACACAGCATCAAATTTTGAAATATAGCACTATTTTGAAACGTCCTTTGCTCCTTGTAGAATGAGGTTTACAGGGACGTTGGAATAGCGAGCCCAAAATAATGGGCTTGCTCGGAAGACACGGGATAGCTATTTCAGGGTACTCTGGTATCTCGAAATAGCGTTGCAGTATAGACGTATCCTGACAGTCATTCTTGGGTGGCTGTGGGGGGAGGAGGTTGCGGTCTTTCCACCTCAAATATCATGACTGGTAAAAGAGTTCTAAAGGCCAAATTCGGCCATCAGTGACACCTCTGCCACCCACTGCATTCAGCAGGGCTGCTCAGGGGTAATTAAGTGCAACTTTGTAAACAATCCTGATGAACAAGATGGAAGAATCCGGCTCTCCCTCTCCTAACTGTGCTGGCCTGGCAAAACAAGGAGGCGTTAAGACAATTGTCTGAGCAAGACAATTCTGTAAACATGCAAGGAGCAATTTGAGCAACAGGAATGTGCCATTTGTACAGTTTCTTCTCCAAAGATGGCAGGTTAGAGACTCTCCAGGTTAGCTTTGACACCTGATTGAAGAGGCGAGCTCAGAAGTATTAACCTAACAGTTAAACAGGTTGAACCCAGCTGAACTGAGCTTGCCTGGCACAGCTGGGGAGAAAGTATGGGAAGATAGCGCTAAGTCTTTTCTCAAATCATGGGTATATAAAATGGACCCTAGTAACTTGGAGCCTGCTCAAAGTCACATTGGCAGCAGCAATCTCTTAGGGACCACTATAAAGACAGAGAAACCTGTGTTCTAGCCCTACCTGTCCCACCACCTGCTATGCCCTCAGCCCACACCCCTCCACCCTGACATACCTCCTTCACCTGTTGGGAAAGGGAAAGAGAGAAGTAGAAGGGGTTGTGTACAGCCAGCTGGAAACGGATTTATGCCACCGGGAGATTCCCTTCCTCTGGGGAAATCTCTGACTGACTCTTTAGGACAGCTTTCCTGCCACTTTGCAAGCAAGGCAAAGCTGATACACAAGAAAACCAGGATCCGACACAGCATCTTTGAAAAGAAATACAGGGAACTAAAAATGTTCCCTTATTTGAAATGGCAATCAACCCTGCAGGCAGACTCTCTCTGCAACTGAGGGAGAGTAAAGGAGTGAATTCTCCTGGCCTTAAATGAAAGCTTGTCACCCTTGCTGCAAATGGTAGAGCACATCAATGCTCTCAGACATTTCTAACATGCCCTTTGCTGCAGTATTTTGATACATGAACCTACAAAGTACCACTGAGGTCTAAGTGAATCTGATTGTTCCCACCCACCATGCTTTAAAACGGTTGAAGAATGGAAGATTCATAGGGAAAGTTCAAAGAAGAAGACAGCCTCCCAAGTTTAACATTGCATCATTAGTAGCCACTGGCTTATGCTAAGCCACAGGGCCTTGCTTTGTTTATATTGTGAGGAGCAAAAGAAACACTTAGTCAAAGGAATCAAACCTCTCAGCAGTCTCCTAGTCCATTAAAGCAGGACAAGCAATAGGCCCGACAGAGTCCACTTGGCAATGTCACCTCACTACCCAAGCAGAGAGCACATCACATACCTGCAGCTTCAACCCCAGCCCACAATTGAATCATTCAGGCACATAAAGGGCAGCCCTTGGGCTCTTGGCAGTTCACCAGCTAGCCCACCCCTCTGGTTATTCTCTCTCATGCCCCGGTGGAAGAGACACTAATTGCTCAAATGCTACTATTTGATTTCATTTAATAAACCAACTTAAGCTTATAGCGTTCGTACTGTCCCTGTGTCAATGATATAACCCGCTCTGATGTGATACATGTACCTGTCTAATCATCATCTTTGAAGAGGCCACGCTAGTGCCCTGCTAATCACTCTATCAGTATATTGCAAGCCAAACACCCTCTGCTCGAACTGGGTATATCCATACCTGGTATCTTGAGCAATATCCTTTTTCAGTCTTTTCAGCTCAGATGCAACAGCCTGAAGTTGTTCTCGAGTCTTGCATTCCTCCTCCAGTAGTGGATGCAAATGCACAATCTGCGCCGCTAGAGGTAGACAGCTGTCTCTTTCTGTGGCACTACAAAAGCAGAATAGAAAAGCATTGTTTCTGTTCCCAGTCACTGTTCCATTGACTACACTAGGTGTTAGTTATACATGCCAAAACTGCTTCAGCCCACACATGATGGAGTGGGGATTTTGTTCATGCTAGTATGTTTCAGGTGAGTTCTGCTGTCCTATAGTAACCTCGTGCGTGTGCCTCAGTTTCCTGGAGCACTGTACCAGGATAGGAATTTTGGGTGTGATAGCCTCCCACACTTACACAATGGTTGATGCCCTTCATAATCTGAGCCCAGGAGAAAGTGACACCAGGTGACAGCTTTTGCCCAGGAAGCAGGACAAAGGCCAGAGAAGAAGCAGCCTGGCTGGGGAGCCAGAACCGGGCTGCTGGAAGTGGGGCAGTCTGGGCTGGCTTGGGGAGCAGGAAGGGAGCCAGGGCCCTAGCTTTAGGGGCCCTTTCCCAAAGATGGATGGTACTGACAGCTTCTGGTTACTGTGCTGACAAGTCTGCTCTACGCTTGTGTCCCTGTCAACTAATAAACCTTCTGTTCTACCTGCTGGCTGAGAGTCACATCTGGCTGCAGTTGGGGGTGCAGGGCCCGGTGACTCACCTGCCACATGGCAGGTCCGGTTCCGGCTGGGCTGCAGCGTGCTGCCTGCCATAGCTGGAACTGGGGCCAGTGAGGCTGCCCAAGCAGGGATAGCTTTCCTGCACCCTGGCACCAGCTGGAGCAAATGAGGGTGGGCCCTGCCAGAACCCACCAGGCCACTGCCACCACCACTCACCTTCCTGTCCAGCAGCAAAGTGAGTGGTTGTGAGCACTGCTGCGCGCCCCTGCAGGCAAGCTGGGCAGGCCTGACATTTCTTGTGTGCAGCCACGCAGGCGGGCAGTTTAGAGGGAACCCTGGTATGTTATAAAAAGCCCTTTCACGTTCATTTACGGAAAGCTTCCTGCCAATCAAAGACCTTGTGATATGGCACTGACATTAAATCAACATACATAGGTTTCTTACTTAACATTGCAGTCTGCAAGTCGTGAATAAAACATAAAGCTAACCATGATGCTGATTACTGAGAAATGTTAAAAGATTTATTAGGAGACTTACTATTGTGCTATTTCTGTCTCAAGTCTCATGATCTCATCCTTCTCTGTGCGCACTTTCACTTCGCTCTCATGCACCTTGCCTACCAGGAATGACAGTAACATCTGGAAAGGCAAAATAGGGAAAAAAAATCAAGTAAACACAGAACAAGCCAGAGTTGCTAGGTGTAGTTTGAAAGCTCTGGTACTAGTCTCAAATCATAATTTAAAAAAAAAATCTCTATTTTTGCCTTGAAGCCTCTAGTTTTTTCCTTTTCCAAAGTTGTGCTGGTGAAAATGCACCTTAATAGTCTCACTACCAATTAAAATTGAGACACCAGCAAAGCCGAACTTTACCGGCGGACAGCAGTCTCCTACTCAGACACCACAGGAAGATGGGAAAATATATTCTTCAAACACACAGAACACTACGACTGGGGATGGGTTGTCAAATTGTTTCAGAAGCCTTCAGTGTCTGAGATAGAAGACCCAGCTCTGTTAGCCAAAACTATAGCAGGATCATCAACCTCTACATGTGACCCAGCCACCAGCAAAGGGGGACAGAGCACCATGGAATGGGTGTGGTCGGTCACACCCTCATTAGCCCTGTGGGTTTTTATTTCAATGAATATTTTTATAACATTAACTGCCATTAAATCAGGAGAAGTCTATGTCATGGAGTTAGCACGGGCCTGGGAGCAGCTCACCCCAACAGCGCCATGCAGAATGGCAACAACAAGTTGTGGTGACGTGTTTTTGAACACACTCATCAGCTGGATGCTAATTCAAAAGTCAAGAGGCTGTTTAAACTGCTAACAATAAGATTTGTAAGGAAAGCCACACACATATGGACCATAATGAAACGCATTACCCCATTCACAGAAGCTTACCTCTAGGTCCGCACTGCTTAGATCAGAGAGCAAGTCATCTTCATCCATCGTTAAGTAGGACTGTACCTTTTCCATCTCTGACACTGTAATAAGAAATACATTCAGTGTTATGCAGGAGGAGCCCCTAAGGACTTTTCAGCCACCTCAACGAAAGGTAAGTTGGACTGATTTTCCTGGCTCCAAAGAAGCTCAAACCACTGGGTCCTGGCAAATCATCCCTGCCAGAAACGACTTATTCCAAAGCTCATGGAAAGAACATCTGAAGAACAGATTTTTTTGCTTTTGAAACTGACCAGATTGAACCAAGGGTCAGACCTTTAAAATAATTCCTAAGGAAAGGTACAGCAAGAACATCTTTAACCACAAGGACCCCACTTAGCCCTGCCCTCAATATACTCTGCATGTTTTCCAGGAGTAAAGTTTATGTATTTTCAGCAAAGTGCATCATGTTTGTTCACCAGGTGGCATGGCCGTTCCTCATTCAGTTACTGTAATTAAGGAAGTGCTGGTGTTCAAACAGGAAAAGAAATTACTAAATTCTTCAGTCTCACTTTTGCAGGTGCAAAATTCCCTCATCAATGAGTTTCTCTCAGGCTAAGGGATATAACTTGTCAGATCCCTTGGTAAAGTACTGGTGGTACATCACTGAGTAAACAAAATCCGTGCAGGTAACACTGAGCTTTCATGGCCTGTTGCCACTGACTTCAATGGGAGGAAGGCCTTTGTCAAGAACAGCAGCAGAAAACACACTATCTTCTCTCCTCTAGAAACCTACCTGCAAATCTTTCCTAGGTCACCAGTAAAACAAGCAGTCCAGACTTAGCTTGGTCTCTAGTGGGTCATAATCAAATCCCATCAAAACCTGCCCACCAAGCAGCCCCTGCCTCACTGTGCCCCTGCTGGACCAAGGCATGGGGAGAACTGCAGTCAGGAGGGAAGCTGGAAAGAGGAGTAGGTGGCAGAAGAGGCAGAAGCTGGGGGAGACCCAGGACTGGCCCCAGCTCACCAGCTGTTCCTGTTCCTTCAGCAGCCCCAAAGCTTCCCCTGCATCAGCCAACCCCACAAACCCAGCTTCCCTTAGCTACCTCCTTGCCTCCAAAGCCCCTCTATCTAGCCCGCCAAATCCCAGCCAAGCTTCGGACCCTCGACCTCTGCCCTCTTCCCCCATATTCTGGCCCCTCTGCCACAACCCTCCACCGACTTCTCTAGCCCCACACCTGCAGCCCTCCCCTGCCTTCTCCCCTTCCCCCTCAGCAGCCCCGTCCCCCGCCTTCTCCCCTTCCCCGCCTTCTCTCCTCCACCCCCACACCAGCCCCCTCCCCCGCCTTCTCCCCTCCACCCCCACACCAGCCCCCTCCCCCGCCTTCTCCCCTCCCCCCCACACCAGCCCCCTCCCCCGCCTTCTCCCTCCACCCCCACACCAGCCCCCTCCCCCGCCTTCTCTCCTCCACCCCCACACCAGCCCCCTCCCCCGCCTTCTCCCCTCCACCCCCACACCAGCCCCCTCCCCCGCCTTCTCCCCTCCCACCCCCACACCAGCCCCCTTCCCCGCCTTCTCCCCTCCCCCCCACACCAGCCCCCTCCCCCGCCTTCTCCCTCCCTCCACCAACCCCCCTCCCCGCCTTCTCTCCTCCCCCCCACACCAGCACCCCTTCCCCGCCTTCTCCCTCCCTCCACCAACCCCCCTCCCCCGCCTTCTCCCCCTCCCCCCCCCCACACCAGCCCCCTCCCCCGCCTTCCTCCCCCTCCTTCCACCAACCCCCCTCCCCGCCTTCTCTCCTCCCCCCCACCCCCACACCCCTTCCCCGCCTTCTCCCTCCCTCCACCACACCCCCCCTCCCCGCCTTCTCTCCTCCCCCCCACACCAGCCCCCTCCCCCGCCTTCTCTCCTCCCCCCCCACACCAGCCCCCTCCCCCGCCTTCTCCCTCCCCCCCACCAACCCCCTCCCCCCTCCACCCCCACCAACCCCCCCTCCCCCGCCTTCTCCCTCCCCCCCACCAGCCCCCTTCCCCGCCTTCTCCCCTCCCCCCCACCACCCCCCTCCCCCGCCTTCTCCCTCCCCCCACCCCCACCAACCCCCCTCCCCCGCCTTCTCCCTCCCTCCACCCCCACCAGCCCCCCTCCCCCCCTTCCCCCTCCCCCCCTCCCCCCCCACCAGCCCCCTTCCCCGCCTTCTCTCCTCCCCCCCACACCAGCCCCCTCCCCCGCCTTCTCCCTCCCCCCCACACCAGCCCCCTCCCCCGCCTTCTCCCTCCCTCCACCAACCCCCCTCCCCGCCTTCGCCCCTCCACCCCCACACCAGCACCCCTTCCCCGCCTTCTCCCTCCCCCGCCTTCTCTCCTCCCCCCCACACCAGCCCCCTCCCCCGCCTTCTCCCTCCCCCACACCCCCACCAACCCCCCTCCCCCGCCTTCTCCCCTCCCCCCCACAGCAGCCCCCTCCCCTCGCCCTTGCGCCCCCCACCACCCCGCAGCGGAGGACACGGGCCGCACTGTGCTGTCAGTCACCGCATGCAAATGACCATACGGCTAATTTGCATAGTAATCCCTCACCCCCACCCGAGCGCCCGCCGCGCGCGCCTCCCAGCGTTTCAAACCCGCCGCGCGCAGTGACCTCATCGCCCTGCGCCGCGGCCGCCACCACCGAGAAGAGGCGCGCCTGCCGCTGCGGGGTGCCCGCCGGCGAAGGCCTCCCTGCCGCTGGCGCCCCCTGCTGGGCGGCGGCTCACCTGCGGGCTGGGCGCTCTGGGAAGCCCCAGCCTGACACCGCCAGTGGTGCAATGCACCAGCGCCGGGAGCAAGGGCCATGCTGGGTCAGCCCAATGGTGTAGATAGCCCAGGAGCCTGCCCCCCGGCCCGTGTCAGATCAGGGCAATTAGCCCCCATGCCCTCATCCAGCCCCAGCATGTGGCAGTCAGTGGCTTGGCATCACACAGAGCAGGGGGTTACATCCAGCCTTCCCTCAAATGTTTCCATGCATGTGTGGAATAAGTTTTATGTGCACCAAGACATGCGCAGATATGCACCAATAGAAACACATGCTGCTGTCTGTGGGAGGCTGCAGACACTGTTAAATCATCTGGGTGGCAGTTGAATCACGCCTGGGTGGCACTCAGCTTACAGGGAACACTGGTTGCCTCCCTGACCATCCTGGCTCAGAGCCACTGATGGACCTATCTTCCAGGAACGTAGCTCTTTTATTTAACCATTGATACTTTTGGCCTTCACAACATCCCCTAGGCCTCAGTTCCACAGGTTGACTGTGTTGTGTGAAGAAATACTTTCATTTGAAACCTGCTGCCTATTAAATTCCTTGGGTGTCCCTGGTGCTTGTGTTATGTAAAAAGAAAGTAACATCCCTATTCATTTTTGCACTGCAAAACACAAGGTAGCCCTGCATTCACACCTTGCTCACTCTTGTAACCATCAGTGTATAGAGCAGTGGTGGGCAGCCTGCAGCCCACTGGGGTTCTACGTGTAGCTCACAAGACATTTTGTCTACTGTTGCCCATGCACAGGGTTGCCAGATTTCACTGGTTTCCAGCTGTGTATTTTTTTCTACCAGTATTAGAGTGAACATAAAGGATATGTGAACTGAGATGGGTACGGATTGTACTTATCAGCTATGAGAGCTGTACACTATTTCTGCATCCAAGCAGAGCAGTGCTACAGTTCAATTAGCATAACCCACCAATTCTAGGTATGCAAGCACAGTTAGGAAAACTACCCTATCCTAGGAGAGCTTCTTGGTTACAATGTTGTGGCCCAGAGATGGAGGACCACTCTCACAACCCCCTCACCAGCCTCGGTATAGACTATGCCTTGTGAGGTTGTATTTGAAAATATAATTTGATGGCCATTATTGTCCTGGTAAAATATGTGTGGCAATGTATCAGAAGTTTAGATTCTACTGTATGGTGTTATTAACATGTTCCAACTGAGGCTGGCAAACAGATGTGTCTGACTAAGGAGTGTGTATTCTGCTTAATTTTCATTTAAGCAATAAACAGAGGCAGCAAGCAGGAAGTTCAGACAGGTGAGAGAAAGCAGCCAGGATCATCTCTCTCAATCAACCTTTTGTCTCGTTTGCCCAGCTAGAAATGTTTCTCAAGAGAGGGACTGAGACAAAAAAAACCAAACCAACATACCAAGCAATCCCCTCTATCCCCCTGCCCAGCATGTTCATAGCACCAGACATAACCATGGAAGCATTCATCGAACTCTGGGAGAGGGCCTACCGAAGAAGTTTGGTCAGTAAGACTGCTGGAAGCATACGGTGGGTGAGATATGTTGCTTGAATGTGATAAGGCTTGTCTACACTAAAGTTTAAGCCAACGTAATTTACATCACTCAAGTGCGAAAAAGCCACCCTCAAACAACATAAGTTACAGTAACTTAGTGTTTCACAACATGCGACGTTGCCAGGAAATACTCTTCCGTTAACAGAGCTTCTGCCTCTTCTTGAGGTGGAGTAATCCCATCGGCATAACATGTCTTCGCCAGCCATTACCGCAGCACGGCTGTATCATTGCAGCTGTACCAATGCAGCGTGGGAGTGTAGACTAGTCCATAGCTAGGCACCAGCAGCACTTTTATTATTTTATCTAATTCAGTGTGTTTAAATGGAAGCGCTTGGGAAATTCCATTTGGGATGGCAAGTTGCATGCATGATATTTTTTAAAGAAATAATGGACTTTATATAAACTCATGTTGTCCAAGAGAGGGCTGGGTACAGAGCATACAATTCTGAGGGGAATCTGCTGCCAGAAAAGGACACAACACGAACAATGGCAGCCCACTGTCTATAGTAAGCTCAGTGCGGTTCATATCCAGTCAGGAGTGAGGGAGGACAGCTGCTCTTCATGATCTCAATTCCTACTCCATACGGACTTACAGGGCTAATCCCCCCTCAATGCTACGGAACATCCCCATTTCCCGAAAAAGCAGCACTTGGCAGGGTGCAAAGAGAACCTATATTCAGGTTCCAGAGCACTTGAGCTCTGCCCCTTCCCCATACCATCTCTCCCCTCCCATTTAAGATTTCCCCAGAAATACAGAATACTGACTACAGGTATGCCACAGCTGCCAAGGTGCCCCATTAGATCCTACCTAGACCTTTCTTTAGAACTCTTTAAAAACAAGCACAGCCCACTGAGTCATTCAATTAACAGAACTGCAGTGTAATGGTGCTGATTGATCAACGCTGCACCATCAGAAGTAGCTCCAAGAATGATGTGTCCATGACTGTAAAAAAAAAAAAAAAAAAAAAAAAAAAAGATACAAAACTTGCTGAGAGTGCCTCCACAATACTATAACCTACAATTAAGCAGATTCACAACCATAGTGCAGAAGACTCGATGGGATTTTGTACAGAAGAAAAAACAGGATTCCATTCCACTACACCCTTTTTATTGACAAAAGGATAATAGAGATTTTCAGACGCTGAAGAAGGAAGGTACGAATCATGGTAACAGGTAGAAGCTTCTACTGGTCTTTCAATTCCTTCAGTCTTCTGATGGCAGATTTCACTGTCACGGCCGACGTGGTGCTGGAAGAAAAAACACAGCGTCACTCCTGCAGTGAAGCAATCAGCAATGCTCATCCATTGTACTCCCCATCCATTTAGTTTACAAACTGAAGAGAAGCAGTTATTACTTGGTCCAATTCCACTTTAATATCCCATGACACAACACATCTGAGACAGAGCAGGCATACGTAGCTATTTCTAAACTGCGCTAAAGATTCTGACTTTGATGACTGTGATATTAAACAACAAGTCATCAAAAAAGCAACAAAAATGTTAAACTTTGCTTCAACTACCAGACAAAGTTAGATATGTTTCCTTACTTATAGGTCCAGGCCCCACCAGCTACTGTCTTCATACACGATCCGCAATGCCAGATACCTACAGCTTTCCTCTTCATTTTGGTCTGTAACACAAAGTATTTATACGCTTTCAATTGAAGAAACCAAGAAAACCAGACATCTTTGTTCAGTTCAAATGCATGACCTTCCAATATTATTCCAAAAACAACTCACTGAAAACAGGATATAAATGTTAAGTTTTCACAACAGCACCATTTGCAACCAGAGTCAGAAGAAATATGAAGACAGCAGACTTTCCACAGATTTCTTGACATAGGCCAACTTCAGTAACAGCATTTACTCAGGCAACGTCTACACTACTGCATTAAGTCGACCTAAGGTACACAACTCCAACTACATGAATAACGTAGCTCAAGTCAAAATACCTTAGGGTTGAGTTAATGAGGGATCTACACTATGGGGGGTGGGGTGGGGTGGGGTGTTTGGGTTGATGACAGAAACTCTTCCGTCGACTTACCTTACTCTTCTCATTGGGAGCAGAGTATACAGGAACTGACTGGAGAGTTCTCTGTGGTCAATTTTGTGGGTCTTCATTAGACCAGCTAAATCGACCGCTGGTGGATTGATCTCAGAGTCTCGATTTTGGCTGTAGAGTAGATGTGGTCTCAGGCAGATTCAAATGTGCTGAGCACCCAGTTGTATGAGGCCACTTTAACTGTGGGCATCTGAATCAGAAACTGGTGGATAAAGTACTAAGGCACGGAGCGTGCAGTCTTTCAAATGTCTGAGATCTGCATTCAAAACTTAATTTTGGTACGAGATCAAGTAGAAGGTTTCATACCAGTCTAATTCAAGAGCTCCAGGCTGGAATCTAAAGTGTTGTTTCTAGGAAAAACCTGATTACAGGGTTTTAACCTGAGAATTACAGGGTTAGTCTTTAAAGTGCTACTAGACTATTTGCTGTTGTTTAAGTTTTTCCTGTTACAGACTAACTCAGCTACCCGTCTGAGGGTTTTAACAGCCAGAGATACATGAAGAGCGTATAATTTTACCTTATGTCCCTTTATTAGAGGTCTAACATTTTCTTTTCACTAGCACCACTATATAACAGTGAAAAATACCCTGAAACTATGTTAACTGAATTGCCACCAAAATATGTAACCTGAAACACAGAAAATCTTTTGAGATAACATGAAAAGGTAGGAGACAGAGGGATTTTGCAAAGAGGCATAACCTTTAGATCTCTGAAAGTTGTGCACAATTCAAACAACACTTAGTCATTAACATGTTATATATTAAGAGGTAGAGAAATCCAAAGCAGAAGTCCCATTTTTAAATTTCAACCACTGTAAACCTCAGAATTTGCTGGCGTGAATCCTGGGGCTCTTACCTTTCCACAGAAGGAGCAGGTATACTTTGCATGCTGGCTAATTTCAATTTTCTTTACCATTTTCCTGAGAGAAGCTCCATAACGGGTACCATATTTACCCACAATCCCAACTTTCTTGGTGCGCTTTGCCTGTCGGGATAGAAATCACCACACACAGCTTAATTAAAACCACAGACTGGTTAGCAGTTTATTAAACAGGAGCCACAGAAGTAAAACAAAATTACATGCACACTGCTTTCATTTATTTTAATTAATTATGTAACAGTATTTTTAGAGACTAGGTTCCACAAAAATGCTGTATAAAACATCAGTGTACTTGACTGCAGTCACAGAAAAGATCCCTGTAAGCTGTGCACTTGGGTAGTCTCTCAGGAGAATTTCAACTACCCCCCAGATGATTAGCAGTGTGCCTGCAGCTAGGCTGCAGGTTTCTATTGGTGGTGCACATTCACACATGCCATTTATTCTGCACTAGGGATGTAAAATCCCATTTAATTAGATAACTAGTTAAAACTTGTTTAACCAGTTAAACAATTAAACAGGGGTGGGAGAGCTGTTCCAGCCTAGCTGGAACAGCCACCATCAGTGGTGGGCCCAGCTGTACTCATCCTGGTGGTTAACTGTAACCGGTAAGCATCACCATTTTCACCCCTATTCTGCACATGGATGGAAAAAAAGTCTGCACATGGATTAGGGATGTAAAAAAACTATATACAAATAATAACCTTGGAACCAATAAATGTCTTGTAAGTTACATGGTTAATTGTGGGGCTGCCCACTGCGCATGCTCCAGCTGGGCACCAGTTAACTGGTTATATTCCTAAGGTGGATGGAAAAGATTAGAGGAACATTGATTGGGGCCTAAATGAGGTTTCCATCGTTGCATGTCTACAGAGCCTTCCAGCAGATGTTCTCCGGATCACATTGACAGACAAACAAAGTATTGCAAAAAGAAGTATTTTTATCCCCAAGTCAGATATAAGGGAAAAAACAGACAAAGACTACATGACCTGCTCAGATTCACACAGCAAGTTGGTTTGACTAGCCTTGCCATTACCAATCATCTCAAGTTTAAACTTCAAGCCCCTGCTTTCAAAGTCTGCAATTCCACTCTGGCCTCCATCTCAGGTCTCCTCTCTAAACCCATTCCTCATCAACCCCTTCATGCTTTCAATGCCAGCTTCGAATCCCAGTCCTAACGCCCCAGGCTCAGAATGACCTCCCAAATCCTAGTACACCAGGGCCTACGCTTTCTCGTTCACACCTCCTGAAGACCCTCTCTTCCTCTGCAAAGCCTACAAAGAGCTAGGGATGTCAACATGCAGTCGACTATAGGAGTAACGGATAAGCCTAGGCTTATCAATTACACGCATTCCCCACCCTTGCTGCCTCTGATACAGAGGCAGCAAGGGGGGGGAGGGAGCAGGAGCGGGGGGAACCGGCTTAAAAGGGGGGGAAGGCAGGGGAGGCTGCCAGGTGCAGCAGGCCTGAGTTCCCCACAGATAGCAGCTGCTCCATGATACAGAAGCAGCAGCATGGAGTAGCAGGGGACTTCCCCGGGAGTGGAGCCAGTGTGCGCTGGCTGACAGCCCCACCCCCGGGGTCTATAGAATAGTTGAGTAACCGATAAGATCTCATGCAGTTACTCAACTATTCAATTACCTAATATCTAACATCCGTACAAAGAACATGAGTGGAAATCAAAATACAGAGAAGAATCTGTTACTCTCTCCCTGAGTTCTCCTTGACCCTCTTCCTGACCCTAAAACCCCATAAAGGGAACAGCTTTGAGATCAGTGCCTGGTACCTTCCCAAGGTACCTTCTCACTGTCAGAACTCAACAGAGATAAGCCAACAGCAAAGTTCAGTGCCGAACCCGTTTCCTGGCTCTCATCATCATCCCGATCACCGGACAGCCAGACTCGGGAAATGCAATGCTGCAGGCTGACCCACCCGCCAACCCACAATCGGTTAGAGACGGCAAGAGAAAGCTACCACCGGGGAAGTAAAATCCTATTTACTATATGTTTAACCAGTTAACTGGCCCACCATGTCACAGGTGAGAAGCCGCTGGAGCAGCCCCCGCCACACACTGAGCTCAGACGGGCGTGGGTTAACTCGTTACCCAAAAGCATCACCAGGTAAGGGTGATGCTTATTAGGTTTACCTGTCTACATCCCCTACCAGCACCCCGGTTTCAGCAGCGGGGTTCTACCCAGTAATGGGGAGTGGGCTGTGAGGAATGCCCCCAGGCCAATTGGGCCAGCAGGAAAAGGAAAACACTTACCTACCCCGCTCCCTCCAATTTCCTCAGCTCTATCCCCCCAGTCTCACTCAGCCCAGGCCCTGCCCTCTTCCTTCTGCACTACCCTCTCCCTGTGGCCCAGGGCCTTCCCCAACAGCACAAACTAAAGGCTCCCCCCCAGCTCAGCAGTTCCTAACCGCCAGGCTGTGAACCGCCGGCTGCCAGGCCGCAGGGGCTCTGGGGGCCGGGGTACATCACCCAGCACCTCCCCTCCCACCGCGGTTGTTGGGAGAGGCATGTCCTGCCCCACCTCTCAGCCAACCAGTGCCGGGCAGGGTCTCCTCCCAGATGCGGAAAAGCAGTTTGCTGCACGGAGCCGGGCATGACAGCCTTAGAGCAGCCTCAACCCAGGCAGCGTCGTCCAGCTGGTGGCTGGGAGGCAATGTGGGGCTAGGTGAGGGGGACAGGGCAGACACTGGGGGCTCCGGGGTGGGGCTAGTGCTGGGACGATGCTAATACTGGGGGGGCTCTGGAGGCGGGACTAATGGTGGGCAGTTCTGGGGCAAAGCTAAAACGGGGGGCTCTGGAGGCGGGGCTAGTGCTGGGATGAAGCTAATACTGGGGGGGCTCTGGAGGCGGGGCTAGTGCTGGGCAGTTCTGGGGCAAAGCTAAAACGGGGGGCTCTAGAGGCGGGGCTAGTGCTGGGATGAAGCTAATACTGGGGGGGCTCTGGAGGCGGGGCTAGTGGTGGGCAGTTCTGGGGCAAAACTAATACTGGGGGGGCTCTGGAGGCGGGGCTAGTGCTGGGCAGTTCTGGGGCAAAGCTAATACTGGGGGGCTCTGGAGGCGGGGCTAGTGGTGGGCATGGGCAAAGCTAATACTGGGGGGGCTCTGGAGGCGGGGCTAGTGGTGGGCAGTTCTGGGGCAAAGCTAATACTGGGGGGCTCTGGAGGCGGGGCTAGTGGTGGGCAGTTCTGGGGCAAAGCTAATACTGGGGGGCTCTGGAGGCAGGGCTAGTGCTGGGATGAAGCTAATACTGGGGGGGGGCTCTGGAGGCGGGGCTAGTGCTGGGCAGTTCTGGGGCAAAGCTAATACTGGGGGGGGCTCTGGAGGCAGGGCTAGTGGTGGGCAGTTCTGGGGCAAAGCTAATACTGGGGGGGGCTCTGGAGGCGGGGCTAGTGGTGGGCAGTTCTGGGGCAAAGCTAATACTGGGGGGGGCTCTGGAGGCGGGGCTAGTGCTGGGCAGTTCTGGGGCAAAGCTAAATACTGGGGGGCTCTGGAGGCGGGGTCTAGTGGTGGGCAGTTCTGGGGCAAGCTAAACGGGGCTCTAGAGCGGGCTAGTACTGGGATGAAGCTAATACTGGGGGCTCTGGAGGCGGGGCTAGTGGTGGGCAGTTCTGGGGCAAAGCTAATACTGGGGGGCTCTGGAGGCAGGGCTAGTGCTGGGCAGTTCTGGGGCAAAGCTAATACTGGGGGGCTCTGGAGGCGGGCTAGTGCTGGGCAGTTCTGGGGCAAAGCTAATACTGGGGGGCTCTGGAGGCGGGGCTAGTGGCTGGGCAGTTCTGGGGCAAAGCTAATACTGGGGGGCTCTGGAGGCGGGGCTAGTGCCGTGGGAGTCTGAGCAAGGCTAACTACTGGGGGGCTCCTGGAGGCGGGCTAGTGCACTGGGCGGGAGTCTGGGGCAAAACTAATACTGGGGGCTCTGGGGCAGGCTAGTGTGGGCAGTTCTGGCAAGCTATTACTGGGGGCTCTAGAGGCGGAAGCTAGTGCAATGCAGTTCAAATGGAGCAAAGCTAATATTTCGGGCGCAAAGCTTGGAGGGGGTGTGTGGCCAGTTCTGGGCAAAGCTAAAAGCTGGGAACCGGCGCTAGCTCTCGCGCCCGGCTGGGCCTAGGGTGGGCAGTTCTGGCAAAGCTAAACGGGGCCTCTGACGCCGGGCTAGTCGCCCTGGGTGCAGCTAATACGGGGGCTCTGCGGCCGGGCCTAGTGCTGGGCAGTTCTGGGGCAAAGCTATCTGGGGGAGGCTGCTCTGCCAGCTCGGGCTAGTGCTCGGGCAGTTCTGGGGCAAACTATCTGCCGGGGGCTCTGGAGGCGGGCTAGGGTGGGCAGTTCTGGGATGGCGAAGAGAGCGGGCTCGAACTACTCCGCGGCGGGGGGCTCTGGAGGCAGGGCTAGTGGTGGGCAGTTCTGGGGCAAAGCTAAAACTGGGGGGCTCTGAGGCAGGGTAGTGCTGGGCAGTTCTGGGGCAAAGCTAAAACTGGGGGCCTCTGGAGGCGGGGCTAGTTGGGATCTGGGCAAAGCTAATACTGGGGGGGGCTCTGGAGGCGGGGCTAGTGGTGGGCAGTTCTGGGGCAAAGCTAAAACGGGGGCTCTGGAGGCGGGGCTAGTCTGGGATTGGGAAGCTAATACTGGGGGGGCCTCTGGAGGCGGGGCTAGTGGTGGGCAGTTCTGGGGCAAAGCTAATACTGGGGGGGCTCTGGAGGCAGGGCTAGTGGATGGGCAGTTCTGGGGCAAAGCTAATACTGGGGGGGGCTCTGGAGGCAGGGCTAGTGGTGGGCAGTTCTGGGGCAAAACTAATACTGGGGGGCTCTGGAGGCAGGGCTAGTGGTGGGCAGTTCTGGGGCAAAGCTAATACTGGGGGGCTCTGGAGGCGGGGCTAGTGCTGGGCAGTTCTGGGGCAAAGCTAATACTGGGGGGCTCTGGAGGCGGGGCTAGTGCTGGGCAGTTCTGGGGCAAAGCTAATACTGGGGGGCTCTGGAGGCGGGGCTAGTGCTGGGCAGTTCTGGGGCAAAGCTAATACTGGGGGGCTCTGGAGGCGGGGCTAGTGCCGGAGGGCTCTAAGAAGCAAGGGGCTAACACTGGGGCATCCAGGATGGGGAGCTGGCACTGGGCGGGAGGGGGACTCTGGGGGCTGGGACTAGTTACATTTTATTTGCCTATTTATTGTCTGTGTAACGAATATGCAAATATTCAAATACAACGAATATTTCGGTCCGCCAAAAGCTTGTGAATGGGTTTGCCAGTCCGCGACATAAAAAAAGCTGGGAACCGCCGCGCTAGCTCTCGCCCCCGCCCGGCTCGGCCCAGGGCCTGTCACTTCCCCCACCACGGGCCCCGACCCTGCCCGCCTCCGCGCCCCGGGTCCTTCCCCCGCTGCCCGGCCGGGCCCCCTCCCACCCAGGGAAATCGGGCGGAGGCTGCCCCCCAGCTCGCGCAGGCCTCGCGGCCTCGGCTCCGGCCCCCGCCCGCGCGGTTGAGGCGGCCAGCGGGGCGGATGGCGGCGGATTGGGCCGGGAGGGAGAAGCCGGGCTCCCCTCCGCCACACTCACCATCCTCCTGCCGGGCCTGCGCGCAAAGGAGGCGGCACTTCCTGCGCAGGCGCGATACCCGGGCCCGGGCCGGAAGGAAGGCGGGCTCGAACCACAGAGAGGATGGGGGCGGGAGGCGGAGTGGGGCGCTCTGCACCGCGCGCGGGGGGGGGGGCAGACTCTATCGTCGCCTTGCTGCGCCACCTGTCTGCTGTAGCTGTTCTAGGGAACACACGTTGCTGGGCCAGGCCTGCTTTAGAAGGGGGGGCAGCCCCACTTTCTGACCCTGGAGCTTTGGTGCTTAGCCCCCCTCTGGGGGAATTACGAGGGTGGTATTTGTTTGGCTTTTTCCAAGCAGCCCAACATGGAGAGGTGACCTATTTTGCCAGGCTCCAGCCAGCCTCCCCTTCACGCTAGGCGAGCAACAGCGTTTGGTGGAACCCCCCAATTGCATTTATTTACAAAGACCATCCTTGGGTAGGACCCAGGCATTTCTACACAGGGGCAATATGCGGAATATCCTGGCTCCGCCGTGGGGCAAACCTCTGTGATGGTTTAATAGCAGCAGGGAGAGGATACGTGAGCACTGGTGCACTCGCTAAAAGCCCGTGCGATGTAGCCTGGAGCCTACTTCTCTGCTCTCACACAACAGTCGCACTAGCAGCAGTGGGGGAGCAGGGAATGTTGAGGAATTAAAGGCAAAGACAAGCAGAAGGAAAAGTCATAGAATTAGAACAGACAATAACATACAACAATATAGCAAGTTTCATTGTGCCCTTTAATTCCACGAACAGAGGAATTGTAATAGAAGCAGCACTTGTCCACCTACTCTTGTATTTTAGCTGAGCGGGGGCTAATACCCAGTGCTGCAGAGGAAGGAATGAGACCGCCCATGCTGGACAACAACAGAAGAACCTTGCCCTAGGGAAATTTTCTTCCTAACCCCTTCCAGTCAGAGATAATCATATGCCCTGAAACACCAGGGCTTTGAGCCTCCTGCCTCATTGTTTCCCATGCAGGCAAGCTGTGGCCCTCACTATTATAGGGTCAAAGATTACAATTGGTTTTTTAAAAGATGCAGAATAATTTTATGACCAATACTTTCCTGAATAAATATTAAGTGGTGAGTCCAACACCAAACCTTAGGCTTTGATCTTCCTCCCACAGCAGTGCAGGCTGGGTTATAGGTTTTCCCCCCTCAGTACATGTTAACCCATGCAGTTGGCAGGACCCCAGGTCTGACCGCCCAACTGTCTGCTGTGATACATCTGATCCTATTTATACAGATTAGCTAGCGGCGTGACAGACAAGAGGGTGGAGGAGAGGCTATCACGAAAGAACGAAAGGAAAAGATGATCAGTAGATTCAAATAAAACCATTCAACAGGAAACAGGTTCATTGCCATCAGTGAGCAGAAATGTCACCTCATGAATAAATGTACAATTAGAAAACTATGATCTAAAGCTAAGTGGAGTTAAGAAAACAGGAGATAACATACTAGGAGACTTGCCTGGTGTTGCCCAGGTCTGGTCAAAGGGGAGGGGGAAGTCAAAGGCCTCCCACCAGCGATCCCCAGGAGTACCAGGTGGAAGAGTGTAGGCCTGCCAGTGCAGCCACACTGGGTGGCCTGACAGTGCTGCGCCTGTGGGTGCTGGGGGTAGGCGGCTGGAGCTGTACTGCCCAGCCCCAGTGGTGCTCCAGGGGGAATGGCCGTGGTGGTGGGGCTTCCCCCGCACCGGTTCAGCGCTGGGGCCAAGCACTAGGTAAGGAAGGGTTTGGAGCAGGGGACCACTTACCTGGGCCGGTGGCTGGCAAGATGGCAAGCCCCATCCCCAGCTAGCCACTCCCTTCCTGGTGCGGCTGCCCCACTGCGAGACAGCTTTCCCCAGTGCTTGCTGCCCCCAGTGTGACTGTGCAGTATCACGTCCCTCCGATCAATCCCCTCCCTTTCCAGGTTATGGATAACAATCCAATTCCAGGCACATCCCATTTTCCTGCCACAACCAAACCCTGACTTTGCTTTAAATTCATGGAGGAAGGTCCATCAATGGCTATTAGCCAGGATGGTATCCCTGGCCTCTGTTTGTCAGGGCTAGGTATGGGTGACAGGGGAGGGATCACGTGACGATTCCCTGTTCTGTTCATTCTCTCTGGGGCACCTGGCATTGGCCACTGCTGGCAGACAGGACACTGGGCTGGATGGACCTTTGGTCTGACCCAGTATGGCCATTCTTGTGTTCTTAAGTTAGGATAAGAGGAAGCTGCACACCAAATTTGGTGGTCCTAACTGTTAGCGATTAAGGCAGAGGTGCAGAACCTAAGGCCCCCGGCTTGCCTGATTCCAGACCCCCGAGGCTCAGGGTCCTGCCCTCCAGCACTGGAGAGCATGCACTGGTGCTCCAGTCCCTCCGCTTCTCACTTGTGTGTAGCCCCTGACTGACTGTTCTGCAGGTCAGCGGCCCCTGACCCTAAAACGGTTCCCCACACCCGGCTTAGGAGGCACTTAAACAAATGGACTCACAGAGAGACAGACACGTATAAAAAGATACAGCAGGTATAATGGATGAAAAAGGTTTAACTATTTCTCTTTCTTCATCTAACAAAAGCTATGGGGGGAGGGGAGGACGAATCACGATATACAAGCAGTTATCACAAAAGCGAACTTCTGCTTCCATGCCGACAATCCAAGGATTCAGCTGCTGCAAAGCTACCTATGACACTTTCAGAATTACTTCCCTCCCAGAATTTTGAGTCCCACACAAAACATCTGTCATGCTTTTCAGTTTTATGCAGCTAAATTTGGTAAATCTGTCCTGTGATAATAGGGTTATCTAAAGCCTTCAAACTCACAAAATGGGATTTATTTGCAGCTTGAGCTGGAATGATCCATCATTTGGAAAATATTGTCAAAATACATGAATGCAGGGATACAGCACATATCCAGACAGTAAAATTGATCTATATCACAGTGGGTTTTATTGGATTAGAAGCTTAGCCACAGAATGCAGATTTCTGACTGCCCAGCCAAAAAGCCCATGAACCAAAAACGGCTAGAGGGGTCAGCTGGTTTTATTTTTTAAGAAAAAACAAAGAACACAGGAGATACAAGAACAATTAAAAGGGGAACAGCAAATTTGGAGTTTTACGAGACAAAAAGTAATGATAACACTGGTCTACAATTTTTTAAGAAGTCGTCTGCTTCAGAGATAAAATGTGCTATTTATTATGTATTTTGATGTGCTGAATTCAAATATGACAATTAAAACAACTGATTGGCTACTGTTTCCGAGATATTTAAGTTTTTACATTTTACGTCTATGTATATTGTGTAGATAGTAGAGTTTTAATCATAAATTGTAAACCTAGGTCTTTTCATGTGTTTATGGTTGCTTTACATGATAATATTTCACCTGTGCTCTTTATGTAACACTTTAAAAATCAGCAAAAGTGTTATATAAATAAAATTTATTATGAAACAAAAGACAAAAAACTATTATGTACATAGTTTAGTCCTATTCAGTGTCTACTCGGCGCTTCTTGGCTTGTCTCTTGTATTGATTAAATGGAGCATCTCTTGTCACTGTCCAGCAATAGTCTGCAAGCATTGATGGGCTCCATTTGCCCTGATAGCATTTCTCCATTGTTGCAATGTCCTGGTGAAATTGCTCGCCGTGCTCGTTGATCACTGCTCTGCAGTTCGGTGGAAAAAAAATCTAGATGAGAGTGCAAAAAATGTATCTTTAGTGACATATTGCAACCAAGGCTTTTGTATGCCTTGAGGAGGTTTTCCACCAACAAACTGTAGTTGTCTGCCTTGTTGTTTCCGAGAAAATTTATTGCCACTAACTGGAAGGCTTTCCGTGCCGTCTTTTCCTTTCCACGCAGTGCATGGTCAAATGCATCATCTCGAAGAAGTTCACGAATCTGAGGACCAACAAAGACACCTTCCTTTATCTTAGCTTCACTTAATCTTGGAAATTTTCCACGGAGGTGCTTGAAAGCTGCTTGTGTTTTGTCCATGACCTTGACAAAGTTCTTCATCAGACCCAGCTTGATGTGTAAGGGTGGTAACAAAATCTTCCTTGATTCAACAAGTGGTGGATGCTGAACACTTTTCCTCCCAGGCTCCAATGACTGTCGGAGTGGCCAATCTATCTTGATGTAGTGGGAATCTCTTGCACGACTATCCCATTCGCAGAGAAAACAGCAGTACTTTGTGTATCCAGTCTGCAGACCAAGCAAGAGAGCAACAACCTTCAAATCGCCACAAAGCTGCCACTGATGTTGGTCATAGTTTATGCACCTCAAAAGTTGTTTCATGTTGTCATAGGTTTCCTTCATATGGACTGCATGACCAACTGGAATTGATGGCAAAACATTGCCATTATGCAGCAAAACAGCTTTAAGACTCGTCTTCAATGAATCAATGAACAGTCTCCACTCATCTGGACCGTGAACGATGTTGAGGGCTGCCATCACACCATCGATGTTGTTGCAGGCTACAAGATCACCTTCCATGAAGAAGAATGGGACAAGATCCTTTTGACGGTCACGGAACATGGAAACCCTAACATCACCTGCCAGGAGATTCCACTGCTGTAGTCTGGAGCCCAACAGCTCTGCCTTACTCTTGGGTAGTTCCAAATCCCTGACAAGGTTATTCAGTTCACCTTGTGTTATGAGGTGTGGTTCAGAGGAGGAGGATGGGAGAAAATGTGGGTCCTGTGACATTGATGGTTCAGGACCAGAAGTTTCATCCTCTTCCTCTTCCTCGTCTAACTCAAGTGAGAATGATTCTGGTGCATCAGGAACTAGCAGTCCTTCTCCGTGGGGTACTGGGCGTATAGCTGATGGAATGGTTGGATAATGCACAGTCTACTTTTTCTTCTTTGACACACCTTTCCCAACTGGAGGCACCATGCAGAAGTAACAATTGCGGTATGATCTGTTGGCTCTCTCCAAATCATTGGCACTGCAAAAGGCATAGATTTCCTTTTCCTGTTCAACCACTGGCGAAGATTTGTTGCACAAGTGTTGCAGCATGTGTGTGGGGCCCACCTCTTGTCCTGATCTCCAATTTTGCAGCCAAAATAAAGGTGATAGGCTTTCTTAACCATAGTGGTTATACTGCGCTTTTGTGATGCAAAAGTCACTTCACCACAAACATAGTTATCTGCACTGTTCACACAAGTATGAGGCATCTCTGCTCACTTTGGCTCAACAGAAATGTGTCCCTTTGCGAAATCAAACACTAACAAATAAGAGAGCACGACACTGTATGATTTCTAGAGCTGATATAGGGCAATTTGTTCAGCAGAGTGATGTAAGCTTCGTTATGATTGCATCATCCATGACTTCTAGGAATAACATGATGCAATTCATATCATGTATGACGCAATACCAGCTTCAGATTGCATCATTCATTGTTTTGCCTAAAAAGCAAGTACTGTCCAAACCCAGTCATAGATTTATTCATAGATCCAGTCAAAGATGTATTTTAGTCATTTCTGGTTTAAATTGAGATCCCTTCCCTTTATAACTCACTTATCCTCCACCATTCCCAAGTCAAGGGTCGTATATACTGACCCAATAGCATATCTTGAAAACTAGAGCCAATCAACAATTTTAAGCATCATTTTTGTTTTCAGTGACCTAGAATTAGTAAAGTTTGACTACATTTATTTCAGAAGCATTTTGGCTGCAGAACAGTGTAATTTATAACAATTCTTATGTTACCCCACCCCCTAACCCCAAACTGGATTTAAAAAAAAAACATTCTTCAATCATCCTACGCATAAGGCCTCAATGTCCCTCACTTCAGGCTACGTCTAGACTACAGTTATCCCGCAAAAACCCCGCCGCATCCAAGGAACGCATTTGCTCTTCCGCTTTTTTTTCAGAAATACCTTGTTTCACAAGGCATAAGGGCTCCGCCGAAAGGGGAGGCTTTTCCGCCATCTGGCCCCGTCTAGACTGGGCCAAATGGTGGAAAAGCCTCTTCCGCAAAAGCGATCGGAAAAAGCTACGCAAATAGCAGAGCGCAATTTGCGTAGCTTTTTTCCGATAAAGCCCCGTAGTCTAGACCTAGCCTCAGATCAAAAAAGGGAGTATGTGGGATTCAGAAAGCATCCCACAAATAACATGGAATTTCTCTCTTTAAAAAAAAAAAAAAGCATAAAAAAAAAAAAAAAACCCAGCAACCGAATACAGTGCTATGTGGAAGATTATGAAGAGACGGCCGTGTTGTACAGTCCATGAAGGGAATGTTGTACAATCCGTGAAGGGAATGCTCAAGTAATCCAAACTCAATGGACTAGCAGTGCTGTTGAGTTCTGTCAATACTTATAATAGGAAAATCCAGTTTGGTTTAATTAAGAAATGATAGTGATCTGGATCAACTGGTAAACGGGATGCAAGCAAAGAGTTTTCTCCGTTGCTACCCACATTTTCCCCTCACCAAAAAAACCCAACTCCCCACAACATAGGCTATATTTACAGGCTGGGGACTCTCTCCTAGGAATCAGTGACTCTGAAAAGGCCTTAACCATCCTGGTAGATAATCAGATGGGCAAGAGCTCCCAGTGCAAAACTGTTGGCAAAAAGACTTGTGATCCTTGGACGCATAAATGGGTACAGGTTGAAACTCTGTAGTCTGGGACTCTCTGGTCTAGCAACATCTGTGGTCAGGCAGGATTAGAGATGTTGTAGGAGCAGTGAGCTCCCGCTGCAGAGGTTGCTGGCAGCCTCCAGGCCCAGTAGCCTGGGGGCAGTGAGCCCCACCAGCTGGGGTGCCCCTGCTGACTGGAGCAGGACCAGCAGCTGGGGGCTGGGAGCCCTGCTGTGGCTGGAGTGAGACTGGCCTGGAGAGTAGCCCTGCCTTCTGGGGCTCAGAGCCCTGCCACTAAGAGCTGGGCCAGAGACCTGGAGAGGAGCCTGGCGGTGGGCAGGGAGCCCTGCTGGCCAGAGTGGGGCCAGCAGCCCATAGAAGAGCCCCACCAGGAGGGCTGGGGGCAGCAGAGCCGAGCAGGCGTGCTGAAAGTAGTGCAGTGGCTAAGGCTGCGGTCAGGAGGGTAGCACCAGGAGAGCCCAAGGCCTGACCTCCCCAGTCCAGCAAATTCCCTAGTTCGGGACCACTCAGGTCCCAAGGATTCCGGACTAGGGAGGTCCAACCACTATGTAAGTAGAAGGGGGTTACATTGCCTCAGTATTTGGCATGAGAGCAAGCACTGCTGAAATAGTGTGTCCAGTGCTGGTTTCCACAAGTCAAGAAGGATGCTGATACATTGGAGAGGTTCAGACAGGAGCCAGGGGACTGATGAAAGGATTAGAAGACCTGCCCTTTCACCACGGACACCAGGAGCTCAACTTGTCTAGTTTCACATGGAGTAGAGTAAGGGGTGGCTTGATCGCAGTCTATATGTACCTACGCGAGGAACACAGATTTGATATTAGTGGACTCTTCAATCTAGCAGACAAAAGGTATAACAAGAGTCAGTGGCTGAAACTTGGAATTAGACAATTTACCAAACTTTGTGATATAAATTTTCCAGTGGTGGAAAGTTAAATTGGGGTTGGGTATTTTTCTAAAAGAGATGCAATCTAGTTCAAACAAGAGTTCAGAGAAGTCCTATGGTCTCTGTTATACAGGAAATGAGATTAGATAACCACAATGGTCCCTTTATAATTATGAATCTATGTGTTTTGGCTTATTAATCTATGCATCTATAGAAGCTGATTAGTTTGAGGACAATAGGCAAGACAGAATTCTCAAAAGCTTTTAATATTCGAATTACTCATTTCTGAAAGTCCTTCAAGGGAAAAAACTGTAGTTAAACTTCCACAAGGTCCACTTTATTAATACACATGGCAAACTGTTTGCCATGAATCCCTGTATGTAGTCATAACATTAACCTCCCAGCATACACAAGTTCTGGAGGAAATTCCCTCTAACCCTCCAATGACACTTTTATAGACTTTTTTCCCCCTCCTTTCATAAGAACCTTGTGCAATTTGACATTAATTTTGTTGTAAAAGCCTGGACGATGTTCTAACCCAAATGCATATTTAAAAGCCAACAGTTATTCAACAGGCGCCTGGAACAGAACAGACAGACTTGAAAGAGAGACAGCAATAGGGCCGGAGCTGGGATCTTAAAATGGCCTTTCTATTGAGGGGCCACGAAGGGAATGGCGAAATGGATCAGCAGGTAAATAATCCTAACGAGATGTGCCGAGGTTGTGGTGAAGTTCAAGTGACAAAATGCAATCGCAATTTCAGGCTTAGTACTTTGAAGAGTCTCTGAACTTAAACTCATTGGAAAGATTTTTGTGGTTGTTTAAATTAGAGATGTTAAAACACATTTAATTAAGCAACTGTGTAACTGCAGAAGATTTCAGCAGTTACACGCAGGTGGCAGTTGGATCCCGCCTGCCCCCTCCTCCCCCTTCACCGTGCTGCTGCCTCTGATACAGAGGCAGCAAGGGAGGGGGAAGTCGGCTCCCCGGGAGCTGGTGCACAAGCATTTAAGCCAGCTCCTCATGCATAGCAGGAGCCTGTGTGTAACAGTGAAAGTTAACCAATGAGACTAGGTTCATTGGTTAATCATGTCCATGGTTACTTTCACTTCCCTAGTTTAAATACTTCTTCTATAGTGAGGTATTTTGGGGTATTTGTTACACTTTACTATTATTTATATTGGAGTTGCACCTAAACGCCCCAACCAGGATGAGGGCCCTGTTGTGTAGTACAGACACGTGGCAAAGAGATAGTCCTTACCTGGAAGAGTTTAGTCTAACTAGAGAAAAAGACAACCAAGGTGGGAGAAATGAAATGACCCAATATTGTCCCCATTTTACAGATGAAGAATTGAAGACCTGAGATTAAGGGTCTCATTAATCAGTGGCTTTCCATCAACCTTATTGGGTTTTGGCCTAGTCCTGACGTGGTTTGTGACATGAGGAGTTGAACCCAGATCCCTGAGACCTAGGATAGTACCAGATCCACACAAACCACCTCCTCCTCCTTCAAAAAAAAAAAAAAAAAAACTGGTTTCTCCAAGTCTTGCATTTTCCAGCTTTTTGCCCTTTTTTCCCTCCTGTTCAATATATTGTGGGATAGCGAATGGGGATTCCTCTTAAAATAAAAGGGAAGCAACTGGACACAATCAAGAATGGAGACCTTAGACTTTCTGGAATGCCCTGCTGCCTGTCTCCAACTGGTTGCACTGTCTACAGAAATGTCTGTACTTGTAGCTGGGGGTGTGATTCCCGGCTGGAGGAGCTGTACCCATGCTAGCTCTTATCGAACAGGAGTGCTACAACTAGAAAGCAGCCACGGCAATGGGATAGGCTAACTGCCTGAGTATGTACCATAAATTAGCGAATGTAGCCCGTGGGTTGTCCATGTTTTTACCTACCATGCCCCGTCCCTCTGCAGGGTATATATGTCCGCATCTTATGCAATTTGATTTTTACTCATATTTTACTCATGTTACAAGACAAGATCAACATAATAAAATCAGCATCTTTGATTTAATAATAATTTAATAAGAGCAGCAATATTGTTGTGTTTACTAAAATAAAATAAGACCCAGTATGATCGGGCTGCATGATGTCGTAATCTTCAATCTTTATAGCTGGCAAGTGGCAACCACATCAAAGACCACCAGATTCTTTTATGAAGGTGGCAGAAGTCTCTGCGGGTTATGTACGTCCGCGGGTTTTCTAATATATTTTTTTACACACTGTAGAAAAACTGTGGGTAATACATGAGTGCGTGTTATACTTGGACTCATGTTATATTCACTAATTCACAGTACTTATTGGGGATCTAAGGCACATACGCCGTGGCTACAGGCCGATGCAAGCTTCTGCAAGATTTCACCCCACCTCCCGCTGTAGATGGACCTTTTCTGAGAACCTGGAGGGTATAAACAGGCTGTGTACCAGCAACGAGCTCCCTTGACTAAATCGTTAAAAGCACTTTTCTCCAGGGGGAGATTTTCTTCTCTTTTTACGCTTGAAAGGGCAACGCAAATGTCAAATGTTCTTGAAGAGTCTCAGTGACGCTGCTGAGATCCAGCTGTGATTTTATGAGCCCCATTCCAGAGCAAGAGTATACCGGATGTCCTTTCATGGGACTGGAGATTTATCAGCGTGTAAATAAGAGTAAATGGAGATTTTGATGGGAGGCAGAATTCTCCAAAGATGCAGATTTCAGACAGCAGCTATTTGCCGCTCCTGCTCCTCGCACTGACGGGAGGAAGAGAATCATTCCTCGGAGAAAATAAGACTTGTGCGTGAAGCCTCTCCCCCTCCCTTTCACCACTTCCTGCAGCCCATGAAAACCAACCCTCTTTCAAATGGCCACAGGTAAGCGCTGTCTGTAAAGGGTTAGCTGCTGTTGAGAGCCTTTGAGGGGAGACGTCCACCAATGTCATCTAGAGCAGTGTTTCTTAAACTATGTTTCACGGAACACTGGTGTTCCGTGAACTCCTCGCAGGTGTGCTGTGACCTCTTCTTTTTTTTTTTTTAAGAAAAAGTGTTCATAGGTGTTCCACATAAAAAAATATTGTTTGGTGTTCCGTGGTCTCAAAAAGTTTAAGAAACACTGATCTAGAGGCCCGAGCAGGTAGGCACCAACAGAGGGCTGAACAATAGTCTCCTGCATGTGGCTCTTTCAATCGAATGTCCACAGTTGGACTTTTCTCCTCTCTCACTTGCCTCCTGCAAACCTTTCAATCTGCAGCCTACAAGTGAGAACTCGTTTTGCATAGTCATGAATGAACCACTGAGGCTCGGTACCAGTTGCATATGAATCTTGTAGGACATTTTCACGCTTCTGGAGTGCTATTTGCAGTCAACGATGTGATGAAACCTTAATTAAGGAAAGCATTGGCATTGTCAATGTGTTCACACGGCAGAAGTCCCTTGCTTAGGTGTCAATAATGCTTTTACTATTGTCTGGTAATCATCTGCAGCTAAGGACCCTGGCTAAACAGCCGCAGTGAGAGGCAAAGTGTAAGAAGTGAGTTTGTTCCTTTCTCCACAGATGGTTACTGGGAGATGTACTGTCACTATGGAAAATTCATACAACTAACTGACTCCTATTCATTCTTACATAACACACTGCACTATCAATTACACATGCCCAGCCAAATCCTGGGCATCTTCTACAGGTGGAACCTCTCTAGTCCAGCACATTCTGGTCTGGCAACCTCCGTGGTCCGGCATGAATTTAATCAGCCAGATGGCCACTTATCATGGGTGTGGCCAAGTTTCCCGCAGTCCCATAAAGTTTGTTTACAGCCACCAGTCCTGGCTCTCAGTGTCTGGGCTGTTCTTTAGCTCTAATTGACCCCTACATGTCTTCTCAGAGCCCAGTAAGCAGTGGCAGTGTGGGTGATGCTGCTAGACAATCTTGACCTCCCGTAGTCTGGCAGATTCTCTCAAGATCCGTAAGTCACCACCACTGCAGCAGAGTAGCAACAGGGGAGGGTACACCACCATGCCATCGAACTGTAGTCAGAGCAGAGTTGGGTGGCACAGACACCCGACAGCCCTTTCTACACTAAAACCTCCACCACTCCACAGTGGTGCTGTGATGGTAGCGAATTACGGGTCCTAAAGGGCCAATATAATAGCAGTCTTAGAGAGATACAAAATGCCCATCAAAGGAGTGGTTGGCACCTAGCCTAGAAGCCCGGAGTGTCCAACAGGCTACCCACTAGCCCCATGTGGCTATTTAGCTGGTTGACGGTGGCTAGTTGGCTCACAACATGATTTACGTTTTCAGAATAACGTGGCTAGTTCACTATAGCAGTAACTACTGCTTCAGAACTGGTTGGACATCCTGGCTATAAGCAAATGTACCTTATCAGAGCTAAAGCACTTAAAGATTGAATTGTTCACCAAAGAGATCCGAGTGGCAACTACTGTAAATAATTTAAATAAATGCTAATGCTTCTCCTGGCTCGAGTACTTCTCAAGACCTCCAGGCGTAGATGTGAGACAAGACTCCAAATCAAAGAAGCAGCAGGTGCACAGAGCACATAAGAAAACTATGGAATCAATTTCTCTTCACGCAAAGGGCTTAGTCTGAAGCAGAGGTGGGCAAAAGGGCCTCCACAGGCCGGATCCAGCCTGCCCAAGTGAGTTGATCCGGCCCGTGGAGACCCTGCCGCTCCCCCACCCCCAGGCCAATCAGGATCTGGGGGGGGAGTATGCAAAGTCTCCTCCCACCCTGCGAGGGGCAAGGCACTTCTAAGTGCCACAAGCTCCTTGCAGGATGGGGGCAGGGCAGGAGACTTCATGCACTCCCCCACCCTCAGGCCAATCAACATGTGTGGGTGGGGAAGCAGGAAGTATCCTGCCCCCCCTTCCTCCTGAGGTCCCGCCCTTTTTGGGGTGGCCCGGGGCCACTTCAAAAATGTCTGAAGTGGCCCCATCAAAAATTATTGCCCAGTCCCTGGTCTGAAGTTTGTTTCCTGATGTGCTGTTTCTTCCATAAATGCGCAAGCGCGCATACAAGCATTTACGTACGTGTCTCTGGATGGCAGAGATGATTCTGAGCCTAAATTGGGCAGGTCAATCAAAACCAAACATAGTGGAGAGAAAACATGGGGGCAGAAGGAAGCTTAACAAGAGGCTATGGCAAATCCATGGTAGTCACGGATTCAAATCTTGGTAGGATCACTTCAGCCCTTCACCATCCCAAGGTAGACACATCAAGTTCTAAACAATTTACTGCATGGGGGTCTTCGGGATGTGATTTAATAACTGTGGTCTGCAGTAACTGCACGTAGATCAGCAACAGACAACCTGGGCTAGTGAGCAGGCCACATGAGTGACCCTCCTCCATCAGTGGGCTAGAAGATTGTCGTAGCCAAGACAGTCTCCCGGCATAAGATAGTTTTGTTAATTGTGCTTAGAACATGCAGGTTGAACTGGAGCAGCACTTTGGTTGGAGGCAGAGGGACCGAACGGCTCTCACGGTCAATGCTGTGTGTTATCAACATGCCCCTCTCCTCACGTATCATTACTGTAAGTGCGTGTCGCTTCAGTAACACCGGTTGGGGAAAAAAACGACACTGACAAAAACCAGCAGAACGTGGCAACCCTGTGTGTGAGCAGCGATAATCAAAGCGTCTTGTGGGCCACGTACAGAGCCCCAACGGGCCGCAGGTTGCCCACTACTGCTACAGATGGTCATATAGGCTTACCTGTTAGCCCAGGCAATTCGGAAAATGTGGGTTCAAGGTCCTGATGGTAACGATCCTCTGCACTTGTTGCAGCTCTAGAGACCTACTAAGGATGCAAGAGTTTAACCAGTTAACTGGTTAACCCATAAGCTAATGCTTATTGGTTTCCTGTTAACGGTTCAACTCTGCTAGGGAGCGCAGAGCCGGTAGCCGGGAGTTTTACAGCACCCTTCCCAGGTAACACGTTTAACTGTGTAACCAATAGAATTTTGATTGGTTACACGGTTACTATTTTTATACACGTACATCCCCCAGAACTACTCCAGTATCCAAAATTCCTCATCTCTGCTCTGTTGTACCGCAGACTGCTGCTAAGCTGCTCCCTACCATCTCAGCAGTAGCTGCCTGGCGGGGGGAACTGGCTCTTGTATATATCAGTAGTGGGTGAAGATCTTTGGGGTGGCAATATTTCGCCTTGATTTGGCTCTCTCACTGTTCAAGGCAGCCTGTAGCCATTTGCTAGTTCCTCCATGTGACACTCCTGCAATGGGAACAGGTGAGCATTATTTGCAAAGCAAACAGGTGGGGAAATTGAGGCCCAGAAGTGACATTCCTTGCCCAAGGCTATTGTGAGTCATTGGTAAAGGCAGGGTTAGGATTCAGGACCTGGGACACCCCACCCTCCATTCGTTCACCCAGACACGCACCTCCTCCTTCCACCCTTTGGGGGGGTGAACAAGTTACAGAAATAAGAGAAAATCTTCTCAAAAACCCATTAATGTGTTTTATTTTTGGAAACTCAAAACAATACAATGATTCTGTGGAGTTTTTTAAAACATAAATAAAGATCTTTTAAGCGTCTCTTCCTTTCTGGTTACCGTCTGGTAAAAAAATCTTCAAGACGCTGTTTCTTACATGGACTCGTCGAGGAGGGGTCCGCTCCCGCGCTCCCGGGCTCAGGCTCCTGGCAAGCGTCGACTGCCTCCACGAGCAAAGCTTCATCGAGGTCGTCTCCCTGTTCCGATAAGGTCCTCTGGAAAAGGTCGTAAATGGTCTGCTGCTTCGGATCTTGCTGTGAAACAAGAGCAGAGAGGTTCCGCACACAGGGTTGCAACAAACAAGCCAAAACACTGGTGACAATCATTCGCTCACAGCTCTGGTTTCCCTCACGGCTCCCCTGACCCATGGAGAATGGAATTCTAGCACGAGACAGGCCCGGGCGAGGCTGGCAGGGACTCACCTGACCTCAACTCGGCTGTTGTGCCCTCTGCAACGAAGCCACATGCCCCCGTTTTCTCAGAGGTGCAGGGAAAGGAAGGGGTTGAGCCGCAACATTTTATGGCCTCCTTTCAGGGCGAGGAAAAGCTACTAGAAGGAGCTTTTTCCATGGAAACATCTCTAAGCATTTCCTCATGGAGATTCCCTCACAGTGAAAACTAAGAGGCTGCTCTCACGGATCCCTGTGAGGGGCGGCAAGAGGCCAGGCATATATACACATGGAGGTCCTGTGCTCCCTGCTGGCTCTGGTCCCTGGCAGCTCCAGCAAGAACTCCATTGGTCAGTGCTGTGCTTGATCTCTCAGGGGATGCGGGCTCAGCAGACAGTAACAGAGCCTAGAGCTGTATGTACATTACGAGCACAAAGCCTGCCGAGTGACAGTTGGGGGACAACATGGCTGCCCTGACCCCACCCTCTTTCCCGTGTGGTTCCCTACCACAGGGAGAAATCCCCACAGGGCTAGAGGGGGCTGAGGAAATGGTGAGGCAGAGGCATCGGTGTCTCCTTCCGCATCATAAGACTGGGCTCTTTGCATGGAGGGTCCATTCCAGCACAGCTCAGGGAGGAAGGTGCCCTGCACTGAAGGTAGAACTGGGGCCAGCTCTCCACATCTGTTAACAGCTCACTCTAGCGAGTTTGGTCGGTTTAACGCTTCCGGTTAACATCTCAGGGCAGGTCTTCACCTACCGGGAGATCGGTGCTGTGGCAATTGATTCCCCCAGGGATCGATTTAGCAGGTCTAGTAAAGACCCGCTAAATTAACCACCAATGGCTCTCATTGACTCCGGTACTCCACCGGAACAAGCAGTAAAAGGGAAGTTGACAGGAGAGTTTTTTGCAGTGGAGATCCCCTGGCACCTCAACCTAAGGTATGTCGTTTCCAGCTATGCTGTTCACAGAGCTGGCCTGCCCTACTTTCACATCACTTACCTTGTAGAAGTAATCAGTGGCTTCCGCTGTTTCAGAGAAACTGGCTTCAGAAAGACCAGCTTCACCCAGCACTCTTATTTTCTCTTGAATCATGGGCCTAGGGGAAGACGACAAGCACCAAATCTTACCCGAAAGGCAAGTGGGAACCTTTAAGATGTCACAGGCTCCTCTCTTGGCAGCAGAACACAGAATCATTTGTCAGGTGAGGCAAGGGGGGAGGAGGGAGAGGGTGATCTCTTTCATCACACTCACTTTTACTGATGAAAGAGACAAGCTTTCAAGCTTCCATTCTTCCCATCTGGGTACTCAGGCTAAGTCTCTACTGGCACTCTACAGCACTGTAATTTTCTGGCTCAGGGCTATGACCTTCACCCGCTTCCTCTTGGGCTTCCAGCACAACACGTTACAGCGCTGTTAAGCGCCAGTGTGAACTAGGCAGCTCCCAGCGCTGTCAGCTACTGCCCTTGTGGAGGGGGTTCACACAGAACACTGGGCCACACTCAGTTTAATGCATAAATTTAAGTGTGAACAAAGCCTCAGTGTTACAGCTAAACACAAGGGGGGGGGGGGGAGAAACAGGTAAATCAACAAGAGACCATTCAAGGTGAGGTGGGCAGTTAACACCTCTCCAATCATAAGACAAAGGCGAGTTAGTAGGTGACAGACTGCTGTATGAGCCAAAAGTCCAATGTCTTTGTGTGTTTTTCAATCCCAAGCAGAGTTATCACATTTCCTTTGAGGAGAAGGACTGAGAGGTTTGATACCGAGTGATGGTTTTGTGAAGAAAAGCACTTGCCTCTGGGTGATATGGAAGTTTTGCCTTTTATCATTTTCCTCATGTAAATTAATTTAAGTGCCCAGTGAGTGTCTGGTTTCACCCACATAGTTGCTGTTGGGGCATTTGGTGCATTGAGATACACACAATAACGTTGAAAAGCTTCAGAGGGGGAGCTGAGTTAGCTTGTAACTGGAAAAATGTAAAAAACAACGAATCGTCTAGCAGTACCTTAAAGACTAACAAAACACGTAGATGGTATCATGAGCTTCCAGTCATCTGAAGAAGTGGGCTGTGCCCACGAAAGCTCATGATACCATCTACATGTTTTGTTAGTCTTTAAGGTGCTGCTAGACTAATTGTTGTTTTTTAAGTTTTTACACAACATTATGTGAAAAGCATGTGTAGGACCCACAAGGTTTGTGTTGGGAATGTCAATCGTTGTAGCAGTGGAGATATGGCTGAAGGTTTTGTATTGATACTAGCAGGGTTTGGGGCTGCTTTGGGGGGTGTCCCATGGCCTGAGGGTACCTTGCTTCTGAGGAGGAGCTTGGTGAGGTTGAGGTACTGTCTCAAGGCCAGCAGAGGCAGTTTCAAAAAACTTCTTTTCAAAAAATTTCTTTCCTCCCATCATGGAGGAGTTGTAATTGTTTAATAATGCCCCGTATGGGTGCCACTGTGGGGTGGTATGTGGTAAGGGGTGGGCAAGTGGAGGGTTCCCCCCGTATACTGAAGCGGGTATTTTCAGAGCGCTTGGGTGGTCCGTTCCATGACAAGATCTATTTCTCCGGTAGCATATCTTTGCTTGGAACAGTTTAAGTGAGTCAAGGTGACTCATTTTAAGTGAGTCAAGGTGTCCCTCTCAGGGTGTGTCTAGACTACAGGGTTTTGTTTACAAAAGTTGGCTTTTGTCCACAAAACTATACCTGCGTCTACACTACCGCCGCATCCTGTCGACAGTAAGTCGACAGAATGCGGCAGTTTTGTCGACAGCGGTAAACCTCATTTTACGAGGCATAATGCATGCAAACTGTGCTTTTTCAAAAGAGAGCATCTAGACTCTCTTTTGAAAAAGCGGCTTGCTTTGTCGACAATACTGATCGTAGTCTAGATGCTCTTTTTCGACAGAGGCTTTGTCAACGGTATCTGTCGACAAAGCCTCTGTCGAAAAAGGTGTGCAATCTAGATGTAGCCTCAGACTCTCTCCTGGGAACATCTTCTGTGGTATAGGAGTGCCTAGCTGTGGATAACAGAGGTCTTGGTGTCCCAGGGGTGGGTAATAGTTCTGTGGGATTCTTGAATACAGCTGTCTGTAGGGTTCCACTGCTGAAGCGGATCATGGTGCTTGGGAAATTGATGCTGATGGGGAAGGGTTCTAGCAAGAGCCTGATAGACAGTGGGTGGCTGTTGAGCTTGTAGTGGAAGTATACAAGGTTGTTTTGGTCATCTTTCTGGAGGATTAAAACATCGTTAGGGTATCTCAGACATATCCTTGGTTTTGTGGTGTCATTTACCATGGGCCAATGAAAAACCACCATCTTAAGAACATAAGAAGGGCCGTACTGGGTCAGACCAAAGGTCCATCTAGCTCAGTAGCCTGTCTGCCGACAGTGGCCAGCACCAGGTGCCCCAGAGGGGGTGGACCAAAGACAATGATCAAGCGATTTGTCTCCTGCCATCCTTCTCCAGCCTCTGACAGAGGTCAGGGACACCATTTCTATCCCCTGGCTAATAGCCTTTTATGGACCTAACCTCCATGAAATTATCTAGCTTCTCTTTAAACTATGTTATAGTCCTAGCCTTCACAGCCTCCTCTGGCAAGGAGTTCCACAGGTTGACTACACGCTGTGTGAAGAAGAACTTTCTTTTATTAGTTTTAAACCTGCTACCCATTAACTTCATTTGGTGTCCTTTAGTTCTTCTATTATGGGAACTAATAAATAACTTTTCTTTATACGCCCTCTCCGCACCACTCATGATTTTATAGACCTCTATCATATCCCCCCTCAGTCTCCTCTTTTCTAAACTGAAAAGTCCCAGTCGCTTTAACCTCTCTTCATATAGGACCCATTCCAAACCCCTAATCATTTTAGTTGCCCTTTTCTGAACCCTTTCTAAGGCCAAAATATCTTTTCTGAGGTGAGGAGACCACATCTGTACACAGTATTCAGGATGTGGGCGTACCATAGTTTTATATGGGGGCAGTAAGATATTCTGGGTCTTATTTTCTATCCCTGTCTTAATAATTCCTAACATCCTATTTGCCTTTTTGACCACCGCTGCACACTGTGTGGAAGTTTTCAGAGAACTGTCCACGATAACTCCAAGATCTCTTTCCTGATTTGTCGTAGCCAAATTAGCCCCCATCATACTGTACGTATAGTTGGGGTTATTTTTCCCGATGTGCATTACTTTACACTTATCCACATTAAATTTCATTTGCCATTTTGTTGCCCAATCACTCAGTTTGGCGAGATCTGTTTGAAATTCTTCGCAGTCTGCTTCTGTCTTGACTATCTTGAACAGTTTGGTATCATCCGCAAACTTTACCACCTCACTGCTTACCCCTTTCTCCAGATCATTTATGAATAAGTTGAACAGGACTGGTCCCAGGACGGACCCTTGGGGGATACCACTAGTTACCCCTCTCCATTCTGAAACTGTACCATTTATTCCTACCCTTTTTTCCTGTCTTTTAACCAGTTCTCAATCCACGAAAGGACCTTCCCTCTTATCCCATGACAATGTAATTTACACAAGAGCCTTTGGTGAGGGACCTTGTCAAAGGCTTTCTGAAAATCTAAGTATACTACATCTACTGGATCCCCCTTGCCTGCATGTTTGTTAACCCCTTCAAAGAACTCTAATAGATTAGTAAGACATGATTTCCCTTTACAGAAACCATGTTGACTTTTGTCCAACAAATTATGTTCTTCTACGTGCCTGACAATTTTATTCTTTACTATTATTTCGACTAATTTGCCCGGTACTGAAGTTAGACAATCTTGGAGTATTGACACGGACCAGCCCTTTCCCATGCTAGCAGAGCCAGTCCTCATAACCCACGTCAATTTCACTAGGCCGCTTTCTGTTTGTATGCGCACCCCAAGGCCGCTGTGTTAAGTTTTGGGCACCTCAGGGCCAGAGATAGTAAATAGAGGAATTCAGAGGAAAAAAAACAAGCAGTAGACTGGATTAGAGAGACTAAACGGGACTGACCTGGATGTAAAGGGGAAGAGCTACATGTGGGCAGCTGAACTAAGGGGAAAGAGGATGTGATTGCAACTGACAAATATTTGGAGGGTGTAAAGTTCCAAGTGAGAAAGTGGTTCCATAGGGCGGAACCGGAGTGATAGTTTCTATTTCCCAGTCCTAGGATTTGCAGCACATGACAAGAAACTAGGAAGAAGCGAACACCAACACACAATTAATGACCCTTCATTAATAAAATGACCCCCCACCACCGGAGTGGGCACGAGAGGGAGGACGAGCAAAAGGATAACTATGCCCTCCTCTGAAAAGCACGTTTCCTTCCAGTCAAGCATGAGCGATTGCATGGACGGCACTGTACAAATAAAAAGCCAAATTACTGTCATTAGCTTTCCTTGAAATGTGGGCGACATGTCGGTTTCCAGTTCCTTGTGATGCAAGGCTGTAATTATTTGCAATCATGATATTCTGGGAACTGTAGAAGTTCACTTCAGCTCATTTACTCTTGCTGATGAGCTAATGGAAAGATATAATTTCGGACAAAGTACCAGCTGGTGGATCGTTTTCCTCCCTCGATTGCAGGTCCCTTCCCTCCCAGCAGAGAGCATTTCTGAGATTCCCTTCCCATCACACTGTACTCCCAGAGTCCTCGTGAGTCCTTCATCCCACCAACCTGCCTGCAAGCCAAAGCAGAATGAACTGCGTTCCCGCTGGGACACATCAATGCCTCTTTGTGAGCTGGTGAGGCGGCTTTGCTGAAGAGCGACATGGGAGACAGCAGATCGGCCTTCCTCCGTGTGCCCAGCAACTCAGGATGCAGACAGCTGTATGGGCCAGATCTCTGCTGAACACTCTGGGTGCGTCTTATTTGACACTGCAGAGAAGCCTCAAAATGAGTCCGAGGCAGGCTTCCCTAACGTAGACGCGCGCTCTCGATGTAGAGCCCCAGGAGGCACTGGGGAGGAATAACTTACAATGGCCCTGGGGAGGGGCTATTTCGAAATAGCATCAGTGGAGTGTCTATAATAGCCAGGGCTCAACAAACTAAAGAATCTACTCACCCGTGGTGAGCAGATTTCAGCCGCGTGCCCTGTTTACCGGTGGTGCGCGCATGCGCAGTGCGGCTCTTGCACATGCGCAGTGCGGGGCTGGCGAGCGGCTTTCGCCACTGTTTGTCAAGCCCTGACAATAGCTATTTTGGAACCGGCGTTATTCCTCGTAGAATGAGGTTTACAGATTTTGGAATAAGCCATTATTTCGAAATCACACAACAGCTGTGTAGACACGCGCACTGTTATTTCGAAATCACACTCATTATCTCGAAATAACAGTGCAGTGGAGATGCACCCTCAGAATGAGTCACCCAACGGCCTTTCCTTGGAGGTTTCCAAGCCAAGAGCTAGTGAAGGCGATACACATCTGTTTTACTGGCTCGTCACCTTCAGTGACGAGGCCAGACTGTTAATAAGACTTTGCCCTTTAGAAAGCCTCACTCCAAACAGAGCACCTCATGAGCCTCACTCTCTCGGCACCCCGAGCGCACGTTACTGCCACCCCCCAAGGAGGGTACCAGCATGGAGAAGTCAGAGACAGATGAACAGCTGGACAGAGCCCATGCCACTCCCTACCATAAGAAGTCATCAGCCGTGCCTTTTGCCACCAGATAGTGAATGTCAACAGAACTGGTTTGGCCAATTCGATGCGCCCGATCTTCTGCTTGGATCAAAACCTGTATTTTAACAGAGAAAGCAACAAACAGGGTAACACACAAGGATTTACAAAACTGACCCCAGGAAATAGGGACCTTTTTTCTGATGCTTAACGACTCCTAATTATACCCTACTAGCACCAGGCATGCCCTGCTGAGATCAGGGTCCAGCACAGGGCCAGCTCTGCCCCCCCACCCCAAGAATTTATAACCTAAACAGACAAGTGCCCAATGGGCAGGAGGATGGAAGGGTTATTTCCCCCCTTTTCTACAAGAGGAACTGAGGAGACAGAGAGATGAACCAATTTGCCTCAAGACATGCAGGAAATGTGTGACAAAGCAAGAATCTGAGTTGAGATCCCAGGCCAGCACCTAACCACAAACATCTACCTTCCTCTAGGGCACTTTCTCTGATGTCCTTTAAACAACCAGCTGCTAAAAGAATTCCCTTCACTCGGTTTCCTGCATTACCAGACGAGAGAGAGAGAGAGAGAGAGAGAGAGAGAGACTCTGTGTGTGTGTGTGTGTGTGAGAGAGTGTGTGTGTGAGAGAGAGACAGACAGACAATTGGCACAAAGTACTGCACACTGCAAAAAATAATCCCACCTACACATACAAAACGATGGGGACTCATTTAGCTATAACGACTCAAGAGAGATCTTGGAGTCCTTGTGGCTAGTTCTCTGAGAACAGCCACGCAATGTGCAGCAGCCGTCAAAAAAGCAAACAGCGGGGGCTCTTGTGCATTTCAAAGCGGAAGTGCCCGTATGGAGCCTGGGGTCAGCGGGGGACTCCCCAAGTGGCTCTGGGTTCTGTGGAAATCCCTCACGGAGCACGGGGTCAGCTAGGGATTCCCCAGCTGACCTCGGGCTCCATGCGGCGCTGCCGCGTTGAAGTACTCCCTCTTTCCCCTCCTTTGCTGCCTCTGCCTGATCAAGGCAGAGGGGTGGGGAGAGGAGCGACGAGGCGACTCGACTATCCCATAAGGATTTGCTCAGGCAGGGGCGGTGTGGGGAGCCCTGTGGCTTTGCTGCCTGGGAGCTGGACCTGCTGTAGGCACCCTTATGCCCCCTGAAATCCAAAGGAGTGAAGTTACTTCCAGGATCAGGTCCCAGGAGTCTAAATCAAGACCTAGTAAAACATGGAAGCAGCACGAACCTGCAAACCGAAAGAGACAGGGCCTGGAATATGCGGCGTGAGCTCAGACCACCACGTCACCACGGACTTATTTGCTGCTGGCTGCAGACCCCCCCCATCCTGAGTAGCTAGGCCTGGAGCAAAATGCCGGGGCCAGTGGCGTCCGATGGACAATCAGAGAGGGGGAAAGGAGGACATGACTGAAGAAGGACCTGTTCAAAGCAACCAGCTGCTCGATGGCGGTTCTCGTGATCCCAGACAGGAGGGCTGGGCTTCAGAGACAGGGAACAATCATTTGTCGCCTGGGAGCAATCCCTGTGGCTGCTGCCTGGGCAGCGGCAGCCAGTCTGGTCAGATTTGGGGGCGGTTTGTGGGGGCATAAGAGTGGTAAGTGGGGAAGGAAGGAAACAAACCAACAAAAAAGCCATGGATGATGCTCCCCAAAATTCCTCCCAAAGAACCATCACCACACTATTGCATTTCCACCCTTCAACCACCCTCTGTTTCGGAAGGTGACTGATCAGAACAGCGATAAGAAGCGTAATACCCCCTCGCTCTTCTACAGCCCTTTTTCCAGTCGTTCCCAAAGCACTTCACAGCAGAGGGTAGCATCAATAGCCCCATCTTACAGATGGGGAAACTGAGGCAGCGAGCAGCATCACAACTTCCCCAGGGCTACCCGTTAAGTCAGCAGCAGGGCGAGGCACAGAACGCGGGTCTCCTGAGTCCTGACCCAGCGCTCTCTCCGCTGGAACACACCACTTCAAGTCACACTGCCACCTTCGGCTCCTTACCCCAGGGTTCCAGAACAGCTCCGCGAACACCACCAAGTCGGCCGAAGAGAGGGTCAGCCCCATGTTAGCAGCAGTGAGGGACAAGACAGCCACAGAGTGCTTCTCGGAGAACTGGAACTTCTGGCACAGAGACTGGCGCTCGGCGGAAGGCGTGGAGCCATCAATGCGAATGTACCCCACGTGCTGGGGGGGGGGGAGGGGAAGGAGTGGTGGAGAAAAAAATTTTAGCGGGTCTTTATTTACCCAAGTTTTAGAGAATTTCCTCCCCCTTCTCCGGGTTTGTGACTGGGGAAGCGACGAGGCTGCAGAGACTCAGAAGAGATTCCAATGTTGCCCAGCTGATTAGCAGAGAGTGCCCACATCTAGGTTTTGTGTTTCTCTTGGTGGTTTCTCTTCCCACATTTGCACCTGCCTCAATGCACATTAAAAATTATTCCCCACATGGATGGAAAAAATTTGCACATGGACGGAAAAAGATTAGAGGGAACATTACTCACAGACACCTCATGAGCTTTGAGACTGACAGATCACATGAAACTGGCACAGAAAGTTGACCTCTGCTCAACACAGAAATTGGAGAAAGACCACTATGCAGCACCACCCAGGCACAAAAATCACAGCTACACAGGCCCAAGAAACTAAAGAAATGCAGGTGTCGCTGGGGTTGTCTTTGCCTTCACACCACCTTCTCCTAAAAGGTGTGAAATGCGGCAGTGTCGACATTTGGTACTAAAACAGCACCAAACACATCACTCCAGTGGTGGTAAACAGCAAGAAACATCTACAGCAATAGATCTCATGTACACAGAATGTGTATCACTCAGACTGTCTCATTTTGGAGGCTCAGGTATCACGGTTAGGGGGTACCTTGGAGCGATATCTGTGTTACCAACTTCCACACAGTAGGAGACTTGCCAGAACTCTCAGTAGCTTTGCTGTTGGAACAATAAAAAAATTAACAGGAACCTGATTTAAGCACTTACTGTTTTCTCCAGCTCTTGGCTTATTGCATTTAGTACTATCTTGTGATGAGCAAATACCAGGAATTTGTGTCTCCCACTTTCCAGTAAATCCAGGATGTATTCTCTGAATTAAAAACAAATAATCCACGTTTTTTACTGAAGTCTCTATTGTCCCATCTACACATTACTTTCAAATCCTAAGAAATATTGTTTATCTAGAGGCAGAAATCAGGAAACCAGTCAGCAGAAAATAGCATTTCAATAATATGCATTGATTCATTACTTTGAAACCCACATATATAAAAAAAAAAAAAACCTAGGGACACATCACCCATTATTTTTCTGGACAGCTGGTCACTGAATGACAAATGTATCTATTTTTATTCGTATGTCACTGAGTCATCCTTGATAACACAAAGTGGCCCAACTTAAAGTAATTTCCATTTATCTATCACATGCATCCATTTGTATTTCTAACTCGACACATCTTGTGCAATATATTATGTTATCCAGGAGGCAATTACCCAGAATGCATTTATTTCATGCTGTTGTCTCTCTACACAAAGGAAACTTCTATGAAGAACAAATACATCAGGACGTCTTGAAGCAAAAGACTACACTCAGTTGACAATGAGGTTGGCTGCAGTGAAAGTTTTTTTAAATTTCTCTTTAAAAGGAGCAAACCAATTCAATCATCAATGTCAAGTAAAGAAGAGCCCAAACCAGAAGACCATGTCCTAACCCCAAATCCATATTTTTGAAATACAGAACTAGGCATCTCAATTTGGGCCTCTGCCATTAGAATCAGACAACTGGGCAGGTATAAAGACCTTCGAAGAAGAGAACGTTGTGCATTGTAATTCTTTTTTTTTTTTTTTTTTAAAAAAAGAATTTTTTTTGGCTGGCTTGATTTTTGTTGGCTGGCTTGATGCTGCACTTGATTTTGCAGCCATCTTGTCTCAAAGGCACAGTTTTTCTCTTCTCACTAGTCAAATACAATTTGCTGGGTCACTCGGAGGCACTGGATTAGCCTCCGAGGATAGGACAAGCAGCAGCAGGCTTAAATTGCAGCCAAGGCGGTTCAGGTTGGACATTCTACAAAACGCCTTGCCAGGGAGGTTAAGCACTGGAGTAAATTGCCTAGGGAGGATGTGGACTGTGTCATCGTAATAAGAATGTCAGGGATGGTCTAGATCAGTGGTACCCAACCTGTGGCCCAATTAGCACATGACTACATCCCAGCTGTGTGCTAAAATCATTCAAAATTTGCCACTCCGGTCTGGCAGGGCTGTTGAGGGGGAGATGGCATCTTGCTGCCTGCACCAGCACACCAGCCAGAATGGGGCTGGTGAGCAGCTGCAGGGGGCAGAGGGCAGGAGAGTGCATCTGTGGGTAGGTTTGTAGGGAGGCTGCCTCTAGACAGTGGGGGGGGAGGGGTAAGGGGCACTGGGAACTAGGAGTTTTGCCAGGCTGCTGCAACATCCGTAGGTTTTACGTGGGGCTCCTCTCTGTCTCAGCTTCTGGTTTCTGGCCCCCCTGGGTCTGAGTTCTAGCTGCTGTCTGGTCCTGGGGTCCAGCTGCTGCCCGGCCCTGCTCTGGGGGTGACTGCACTGGGCATAGAGGACTGGGGGTGTACCGTGGTTCTCAACCTGCGACCTCCCATAAATTCTGGGCCATGCACGGAGCCCACGATGATAAACAGGTTGAGTGTCACTGGTCTAGATAATATTCAGTCCTCCCTCGAGTGGAGGGGACGGGCCTGAAAGGCCCCTCGAGGTCCCTTCCAGTCCTATGAGTCTCTGACCGCCCCCCAACTTACATCACGGCACGGATTTTGGCTTCTGCGGTTCTGTTATAGAAGAGGAGTAGCGCTTCCTTCTCCTGCTGCTTCTGCGAAGAGGGAAAAACTGAACATTAGTTTCAAATCTGCCTTCCCTCCATGGTGTCACCCCCTCCTGCGTGCCTGCTGCCGCCGTGGAGCACTGTGCTGGGGAAAGCAGACAACCGCTACACTGTGATATTTACAAAACAGAGTTCATTCATGGAGAGGGAAACGTGCGGCGTGCACGCAAGCACACGCACACAGAGCTGAGCACTTCCGTGCACTACCAAAATTCTGCTCCTGCTGCCTACCTGCACCAGTTCTATTCTGACTGGGGTCCACCCAAGAGCGGGGAGAAGTAGATTTGCCCCCAGCTGCTCAAAATTAAAATTCGTGAAACAGGAGTATGCTTTCAAGCGAACCATATTTTTATTTCCCCAAGAGATGCGGTGCTGGCTTTATCTGCGCTACAGACAGCCATATTTAAGCACTGGGGTGGCCAAATCATGCCATAATTTGCTTTTTTCTTACTGTGCAGACAGAAGAATGTGTCATAACCAACGTTAGCACAGATGGGTCCAGCGAAAAGAGCCCTTCTGAAACCCTGATCAGCCACAGACTTCGAACAAGTCACTTCACGTATAAGTTTGAGTCCCTTTCAGTGAGCACTAGCTTTGCCACTGTGGCCCGTGCCCATGCAGCGGTACAGATTAGCTGCCGCAGTACAGTCCCAACCAAAGCCCTAGGTATGTACTCACAACGCTGCTATTGTCAGTGCATGAGGCTGATCAGACCTAATGTGGGTAAATTACACCTCCAGCTCCCGTACAGATATAACTCAACTCTCTCTCTAGGCCTCAAGAGTCCCATCTGTAAAATGGGAAAAACAGCAGAGGTGTTGCAAGGGTAAACAGCAGTTTGCCAGTTTATAAGTGCCATAGAAAGGTCTATCACAGGTCTCTAACCGGGTTATAATAGGCATTTTCTGTTCTCTCTGTTCTCTCTCTCTCTCTCTCTCACAAAACAGTTGGCTACAACTGTGATTCACAGCCCTGTTGGTTACATTTGTCAGGTAAGTGGGGCTAATGAGGTAAGGCAGGAGAGTAAATCCAGAGGAGCGAAAGACAATAAATAGAGCGAAGAAGAGATAAAAGGCACCCGGCTAGGGAGAGTGACGCAGGAAATGAAAGTGATCTAGAGCATGACAAGAAGATGAAAGAGCAGAAACTGAAGAAAGAGGCAGCTGACCTGTTAGGATTATTGATGTTGTGCATTCTTGGATACCCACAAGAGCCATTTAAAACAGTTCCCCTGGATTACATCTGCTGTACATTTCGATGCTGACGTAGGGATCTAGGAACTGCTTTCCACTGATTTTAAGTGAGCTAAAAATGCTCACTCGTCTCGAAAAAACAGAGGCACCTATCAACAGCCCAGGACACTAGCAGTTTCAGACTCACATTTTTGTATCCTTTGGCCATGTCATTTGCAGCAGCGGCCAGCTCAGCCTTGGTCTTTGAATTAATGCCGTCCGGCGCCACCACGACCATTTTGCGCTGCTTTGCTGGAAGCTGAGAGAGCACGTCGGATTTCAAGCGGCGGATCATGACAGATTCTTCCAGCAAAAGCTTCAGTTCTCCTAGGTTGGAAGACCCGGAGTAGACCCAGCCCCATGGCATCTGGGGAAGAGGAAAGCACAATCAGCAGTCACAAACCTCATTAGAGCCTTTAAGCCAGTGTTTCTTAAACGAGGCAGTTGGAGGTGTGCCGCGGAGAACAGTTCAAAATGGCCACCCTTAAAGGGGCAGGCAATTTTTTTTTTGCTCAATAACCACCTCCCCCAATCCTTGGTGTTCCTCATTAAAAGAAATTATTGTTTAGTGTTCCTCGGTCTTAAAAAGTTTAAGAAACATTCTCAGCCAGGGGGAGCTGGCTAGGGAGCAAACTGCCAGAGGAGCGTGCCTGTCTTTAGGGAAATGCTGCACAGCCTTCCTCCTTCAAAAAAGCCTTTACACGGTAAGACTGACCCCTGAGAGGCCCTTTCACCCGCCAGTCCTTCCACAAAAGTCCTACTCCAAGCAGCAGAAGCAGAAGGAAGGGAGGGGCCAAGGTGAGGGGCACCTCTAGAGGTGAAGAAGGGACTGTGCTATTGTTGCACCGTTCCTGAATTCCCTTCCGTCCCCGCTCCCCTTTCAGCCCGTTGGTCTGTGGCCTTTATAAAAATGGTTACCAAACTCCTCAGCGCCAGGGGCCAATGCCCGACCAAAGAGGGATCCATGCAGGCTTGCTACCTGCCGGCATGTGTGTCCAGGGTGGGGCTGGAGGGCGACGCCCTCAGTGGTTAAGTGACTTTGCACACCCACCAAATGCTGAGTCAGTACCTCTCCCCACTGTGCCTGTCTCCTGATCAGCACCCCCCTGATGGGCAACGTACACCACCGGCTTCTGCCCCTGCCTCGTCCGGCTCACAGGCCTCCAGGTACCTTGCAGGAAGCGGGTGCAATGACATTTGTCCCCATCTCCGCATAAACTCGGCTGGTTCTGCAGGCACCTTGCTTTCCTGGCATCAATTCTGCCACGGGCTCCCTTTATTCCCTTCTTCCAGAAGCAGCTACCGTTCTGCCTAGCGGGCCCTCCCAGACCTGGTGTACAGCAAGGCAGGGACTAGCTGGACTCCTCACATCAGGCTCATCCCTGCTGTGAGCTTTGTCCTTTCTCCAATCGTTATCAGCATCCTCTGCCATACACAACATAAATTTAGGTTGTAGGCTCCTCAGATGTCTCTTTGCCTGTACAGCTGCCTGTATGCCCACTGCAGGGTACTAAAACCACCACCACCACTGCAAAATGAGATTACCTGCCTCTTGTAGGGGGAGAGGGAGTTGAAAGAGCTAATGTGTATGAAGCGATCTCAGTACAATCGGCAGGCTTTCTTCCCAGACTGGCGCCTGGCGTGTTTGGAAACGTGATTTTGAAGACTGCTTTGGAGGGGGCTTTCCTGAATGTCACATCCTATCACTCTCTTCTCTGCTTCCACAGAGAACAACTACGCTGACAACCAACACTGTTAAAATGGATCTCGTCTCTTACCAAAATGCCTCAGCACCGTTTCCCCTCTGTAGGCTACACAAGCAACGGAGGTTTTAACTTCCTGCAAGGATCAGCCTTCGTGCCCTTCTTTGAATCAGGTGGATTGCAACAACGTTTAACTCGACATTATGTGGCATCCAAAATGAAACAGAACGTGGGAAATGGAATTTCAGCTGAGAGTCACTTTGCCTCAGCTGAACGCCCCTACAATTCTGATCTGGGCAGGGCTGATTACAAGGCCAGCGAGCAGAGATGCCTGCAGAAATTTCGCAAATGGAACCATCGTCTGGTTGTTACTGATTGACTTTCCATTTGAAACGTACTGAAAACTGACTGTGCAAAACGAGGACTGTGATTGGTGCCGATTCTCACACCCGTCGGTGTTTGCTAGAGAGGGGGCAAGGAGCCAGCTCAGTGTCTAAGTCCCTATCTACAAGGCGCTCAATGGCCCAGGGCCAGCGGTTCTCCAAAAGCCTGAAGTTTTGGAATGGGGGTGTGATTTTTTTGGCCCGGGGAGCTTCCTATCATAAGGGCAAAGTATGTCTGCGGGGACAGAGGTTCTTCAATGGCCACTCCACAACTGAGCAGCACATTTCTATTACTATTATTTATTACTGTAGCACCCAGGAGCCCCAGTCATGGACTCTGTTGTGCTAGGTGCTGTACAAACAGAACTAAAAAGCAGTCCTGGTCCCAAAAAGCGTCCATTCTCAGGAACTAAGGACCATCACAACCCCTCACACCTTCTGCTCCAAGTGTGTTCATTCTAAAAAACCCCAAAACAGCAAACTACCCTTTCTCCCAAAACTTACACCCCAGCAAAATAAAACCCTCCCCACACAATTCTCCCCACAAACTGGGAGTGGAGAGAGACGGCAGGGACTCAACAAACCACACGTGAGAGACGTAGGTCACGCTGCTTAATGCCAGGACAGGAAGACACGCAGACACTACAGGTGAGATCAGAGCATGGTAAGATTTGGGGTGGGCCAAGACACTGACATGCCATGTGACATCGGGAGGTGGAGGGCATGGCTTAGGGTAGAGGATCATGGATAGTAAAGAAAAGGATGCTGCTGTAATCACGACACTGCCACCGAGTGCCAGGCGCCTGCTCTGTCGACAGTTAGCCAAGGAGGATGCCATTGTTACATGATTGGTTTCCATGGTTACAGGCGTGATACTGGAATCACACCCTCGCAAATGTGGCCTTCGGGCTCTGTAACTTTATCGCTATTCCAGATCAATACGTGAATCTTAATAACTAACCCTAGCAATGAGTTCTGATGGGTCATTTCAAGAAAGTTAAAAAGGTCATTGTAAAAAGTATCATTAACCTGACGACCTGAGTGCTATATGTTTAACAGGACACGGTGTATAACAATAAGAACACAAGAACGACCACACTGAGTCAGACCAAAGGTCTATCCAGCCCAGTATCGTGTCTGCTGACAGTGGCCAATGCCAGATGCCTCAGAGGCAGAGAACACAACAGGTTATCAATATGTGATCCTGTCACCCATTTCCAGGCAAACAAAGGCTAGGGACACCATTCCTACCCATCTTGGCTAATCGCCATTGATCGACCTAACTTCCATGAATCTATCTAGCTCTTTTTTTAACCCTGTTAAAGTCCTAGCCTTTACCACATCCTCTGGCAAGGAGTTCCACAGGTTGACTGCGGTGAATGAAGAAAAACTTCCTTTTGCTTGTTTTAAACCTGCTGCCTATTAATTTCATTTCATTTCTATTTCTTATATTGTGGGAATAAGTAAATAACTTTTCCTTATTCACTTTTTCTACACCAGTCATGATTTTATAGACCTCTATCATCTCATCCCCCCTTAGTCTCTACTAAAAAAAACCGAGGAAAAATGAATAGAAATTTATTCTGACACCAGACATCTGGCTTTGATCCCTAATATCCAAGAACAAATGCATCAACTGTGAATTTATCATCAAAGTATTAAAGTATCTCACTCAAGTCAGTAAATTTATTACAGCGTTAACAGAAGCTGCCAAGCCTTTACAAACTCGGAGTATGCGTTGAGCTAAACATTATTTAATTTTTATTTCCCAACCCCAACCCGTTTGAAAAATGGCTTCACGACATCTACTTCAAGAAACTGAGCAGGGCTTGTAAATAAACAGCTGACATTTCATTGGTTGCATTTTTAAAAACACAGAGGTGCCAAGGAATTGGATCATAAACAAATAAACTCTAGTTTTATAGCTTTTCTTATTGCCTCCGCCAGAGACGTGCAGTTTTCTGCCATGAGACTAAATCAATTTTTTTTAAAAGCACTGCCAGGATTTTATTTTAAATTAAATGGTTCAGGTTTGTCCATTTTTGTTTAATGTAACAATTACAACAAGATTTATTATAACTCATAACTCATTTATATGGCACCTTTCATTCCAGTGGGTTTCAAGAGGCTTTTCAAACTCTCTTTCACTCTGTTCAATTCCACTCACCACCCTCGCCTCTCTGCTTCTGCAGGAGACAGAGACGCTGGAGAGCCAGTACACTCCACCACTTGCAACTGGGAAGATGAATTTTAGGGAGGCAGAACAGTTACCAAAACTAGAATCTGGCCAGGATACCGGACCACAAATCTCAATTATTAGGAGGAATGCAAAGGAACCCAAAATGGCCAGCAGCCTCAAAGCATCCGCTGCCCTCTACTGACACGCTGGCTCTGTCCTGACCTGCCACATCGGAGTGTCTTCCTTTGAGCTCTCTCATCCCAGGACTCACCTCACCAGGCTGAACGTGTAAGAGCCAAAGGGCACGTAGCTGAAGAAGGATGTGACTGCAGGCCATGGTGTCAAGACTGATTTCCCCACTCTGGCATGATAAATGCAGAAGTGGGGGCCCGCAAAAGTACCCCAAAACCGTATCTCTCCAGGCTTTGGTATAAAACTTCCCCCCAAAATCCTAAAAACCTAGATTTGGGGATAAAAAAAATCCACTGCCCCCATCAAGTGCTTTTGGACCCACAGATAGGGGTGGACACTTGAAACCAACCCCAGGGCACCCCAAGCTCTTTTCTCCAAAGAGCTTGAAAAAGAAAAGAGAAAATACAAACTGCACTCTGTGGCTGCTCTCCCCTTGTCAGAGGCCTGCAGATCCCACAGACAGATTCTCCAGGTCACAAAACTGAACCAATTCCAGGTTAATAAAAAAAGAAAGAACTTTTATTATCACAACAACACTCCTGTTACAAGCATAGTCGGATTGGCCAGATGGTAAGAGCCACCAATTAATAAACTCATAAGGAATTTTCCCATGGGCTCAAAACTTAGTTACAAAAGAGAGGAAACCCCATTTCTAACAGCACAGACATCACATCCAAAGTCCCACAACAGAAAACAATCAAACCTGACGGATTTATCTAAACATTACCCTACTTATACATTATGAAGAGTCTTTTTCTTGGAGAGAGACATGTCTTCTGTCTCCCTCAGTAGCTAGAGCAAAACTGACCCAGAGAAAGGAGGGAAAACCCCAAAATTCCCGTGTCTCAGTTTGAAATCCCTGTCTGCATTTCTATTGGCTGACTGCTACCTGGCTAGGTACAGTTAGCTCCTTAGTCCCCAGGCTGCTGCCCATCCCTCATGACCATGACACATGGAGACAAAACACTCCCACTAGAGCGGGCCTTAGCCCTCAAACTGATTCTCGGTTCTTAATTTGCCCTCCTGTGCTTCAGGATCAGAGCACACTGCAGGGAAGGCCTCTCTTTGGTCTGGCGCAGCACTAGCAAAATCAAAACCCTGCCTCCCAAGTTTCCGGTCCAGTCCCCCATCATCTTCACTGACAACGTAGGATCCAAGCATGCAGAAATCTCAGTCCCTCCCTTCACGGATCATTGGCGTCGTTTCCCACAAAGCAGCCCTTGTTCTCTGCAGACTCGCTGGCTGAATTCTTTCTAGCTTCATGGCAGCCGCTGATATCACTCACCGGCACTAATGACTCAAGCGGCCGCCGGCAGAAGCTGCAATACTCAGCTGCCTTGTAAAGGTGGGCCTTTCCCAATGAAGCAAAATAGTTATGGCAACCTTGGGGCTGCTGGGCAGCGGCCATTTAAGACAGGACGTGGCTATTGATGGCGCTCCTTTCCTGCGGCTTTTACGGGAGGTGACAAGCTCATTTAAACAGTGGCGCAAGTACGGGCCTTTATGGGACCCAAGCTAATGCTTCCCTGCTGCTGTGCTCCGAGCGTGGACGTGAGGAGCTCTGCGACTCTGTGTCTTCATCCAGCTCAGTGCCCAACCTGAGCCCCACGCGGCTTGTACTGATGCAAGTCGGCGTGGGGGAGCCCTACCCCACAGGTCCCTGAAATACCAAACCTATTTAGTCCTGGCCAAGAAGGAAACTAACGCCTCCCTGTTCCCCCCGGGAATGCTGCTGACACAGCTCAGACAGGAAGACGACACACCGCATGCACTGTGCCCCTCTGAATGAGCACCCCTCGGTGACTCAAACCTCCTTAATGCCCACGGGCGAGGGGGCTACAAGACTATCCCCATTCCGATACGTACAGGCTGGTTCATCCAAGATGGTCACGTGAGGCCTTCAGCGAAAGCCAGACTAGACTGGTCTTTAATATTGTTGTGCACGAAGCGTTCAGACGCTAGACAAGGGGTTATGTTACCATACTGAAAATACAGCGGTCAAGTCAAGGCAGAAGCGAAAAATACATTTCCCCCCAGACAGGAGTAAGCAGCGCGCGCGTGTGTGTGTCCAGATTTAAATGAAGCATCATAAATTAACATGATGGGTGGCCATTTATCTAGAACGTCATGTGTTAATGAAGAGATGTTAAGTCGACAGGGCAGCAGCATACGAGAAAACCAAGCCAGAGATGGCCATCCTGTCTCTGAGCACAGACAAGGAACTTCAGGGGTATGTGAGGGTGCAGAGAGGGCACCCCCTCTTCGTGGGCCTAGCAATGAAATGGGCAGTGTGTTTGCATGGGTGGGAGCTGAGCTAACCTTGGCTGAAAACGAGAGACTTCCTCAGACAGGAGGTTAACTGGAGAGTTGAGTTAGTCCCTAAAAAGCACTGTGCTAGGATTTTGTTTTACATGTAGCCAGTTTGCTTCCAATGAGGGATGTGACTAGTTAACTGGTTAACCAGTAAGCCTCACCCTTCACTGGGCTTACCAGTTCCAGTTCACTGACAGGGGCTGGAGCTGCTCCCATTCCACCACAGGCAGGGGGCCGCTCCAGCCCCACAGGGCCCGCCATGGGCAGAGGTGCTCCAGCCCATCCACCCATCCCCCCCCCCTTTAATCGGTTAACTGGTCAAACAGCCCACTGAATGGGTTAACCATAATTTTGCAGCCCTATTTCCAATATCCTCACTATCTCCGGAATCTCTAGACTATGATAATAAACTTCGCCTCCTCCTGTACGGGTCCAGAGGGGAATGGTACAAGCTGGGGGTAGCCTGCTCCTTTGGGGACAGCAGATCTGGTACTGTGTAGCACTGGGGTGGACAGCGCAGGGAATGCACCTGTTGTTAACCTACAAGACAAAGGTTGGGGACTCCCTCCTAAGAGGGACTGAGCCATCCATCTGCCGTCCGGATCTGGAATCTCGAGAGGTGTGCTGCTTACCGGGAGCTCGAATTCAGGATGTGACTGAGAGGCTTACGAAGCTGATCAAACCTTCGGATCGCTACCCCTTCCTGCTTCTCCACATGGGAACTAACGATACGGCCAAGAATGATCTTGAGCGGGTTACTGCGGATTATGTAGCGCTGGGAAGAAGGACCCAAGAATTCGGAGAGCAAGTGGTGTTCTCGTCCATCCTCCCTGTTGAAGGGAAAGGACTGGGCAGGGATTGTCAAATTGAGGACGTAAATGCGTGGTTGCGCAGGTGGTGTCGCAGAGTGGGCTTTGGTTTCTTTGACCATGGGACTCTGTTCTGGGCACAAGGATTGTTAAGAAGAGATGGGATCCAGCTAACGAAGAGAGGAAGGAGCATCTTTGCGGGCAGGCTTGCAAACCTAGTGAGGAGGGCTTTAAACTAGGTTCGTTGGGGGACGGTGACCAACACCCTGAGGGGAGTGGGAAAGTCGGATACCAGGAAGGAATGCAAAGAGGAACGAGCAAGAAAGGAGGACCCCTGATTCGAATGGAGAAGATGGGGCGATCAACTGGTTATCTGAGGTGTTTGTACACTAATGCGAGAAGCGTGGGCAACAAACAGGAAGAACTGGAGGCCCTGGCCCAGTCCAAGAAATACGATTTAATTGGGATAACAGAGACTTGGTGGGATGACTCGCATGACTGGAGCGCTGTCATGGAAGGGTATAGACCGTTCAGGAAAAACAGGCAGGGGAGAAAAGGAGGAGGAGTTGCACTATACGTAAGAGAGCACTATGATTGCTCTGAACTCCAGTATATAGAGGGAGAAAAACCTGTTGAGAGTCTATGGGTTAAGTTTAGAGGTGCAAACAACAGCAGTGATGTTGTGGTTGGTGTCTACTATAGTCCACCAAATCAGGTGGATGAGGTAGATTAGGCTTTCTTCGGACAACTGAGAGAAGCTTCCAGATCGCAGGCCCTGGTTCTCGTAGGGGACTTTAATCACCCTGACATCTGTTGGGAAACCAATACGGCAGTACACAGGCAATCCAGGAAGTTTTTGGAGAATGTTGGGGATAACTTCTTGGTACAAGTGCTGAAGGATCCGACCAGGGGCCGTGCGCAGCTTGACCTTCTGCTCACAAACAGGGAGGAACTAATAGGGGAAATAGAGGTGGGTGACAACCTGGGAAGCAGTGATCATGAGATGGTAGATTTCAGGATCCTAACCAAAGGAAGAAAAGAAAGAAAGAAAGAAAGAAAGAGAGTAGTAAAATACACACCTTGGACTTCAGAAAAGCAGATTTTGACTCCCTCAGAGACCTGATGGGCAGAATCCCCTGGGATGCTAACATGAAGGGGAAAGGAGTCCACGACAGCTGGCAGTATTTTAAAGAAGCCTTATTGAAGGCACAGAAAGAAACCATCCCGATGCGTAGCAAGAGAGGCAAACATGGTAGGAGACCGGATTGGCTTACAGGGGAAATCCTTGGTGAACGTAAGCACAAAAAGGAAGCTTACAAAAAGTGGAAACTTGGACAAATGACCAGGGAGGGGTTTAAATGTATAGCTCGAGAATGCCAGGGGGGGTATCAGGAAGGCGAAAGCGCAAATGGAATTGCGACTGGCAAAGGATGTGAAGGTTTCTACAGGCATGTTAACAAGAAGAAGGTGGATCAGAGAGGGTGTGGGGCCCCTACTGGATGAAGGAGGTAACCTAGTGACAGATGATGTGGGGAAAGCTGAAGTACTCAATGCTTTCTTTGCCTCTGTATTCACGGACAAGGTGGGCTCCCGGACGAATGCGCTAAGTGATTCAAGATGGGATGAAGATCGACAGCCCTTAGTGGGTAAAGAACAGGTTAGGAACTGTTTAGAAAAGCTAAACGTACACAAATCCATGGGTCCGGACTTAATGCATCCAAGGGTACTGAGGGAGTTGGCAAATGTCATTGAGGAGCCTTTGGCCATTATCTTTGAAAAGTCGTGGAGATCGGGAGAGATCCCGGATGATTGGAAAAAGGCAAATGTAGTGCCCATCTTCAAAAAAGGCAAGAAGGACGATCCAGGGAACTATAGGCCGGTCAGTCTTACCTCAGTTCCTGGAAAAATCACGGAAGAGATCCTTAAGGAATCCATTTTGAGGCACTTGGAGGAGAGGAAAGTGATTAGGAATAGTCAGCATGGATTCACAAAGGGCAAGTCGTGCCTGACCAATCTGATCAGCTTCTATGATGAGGTAACTGGCCCTGTGGATATGGGAAAGTCAGTGGATGTGATATACCTTGACTTTAGCAAGGCTTTTGATACAGTCTCCCACAGTATTCTTGCCAGCAAGTTAAGGGAATGTGGATTGGATAAATGGACAGTAAGATGGATAGAAAGCTGGCTAGAAGGCTGGGTCCAGCAGGTAGTGATCAACAGCTCGATGTCAGGATGGCGGTCAGTTTCTAGCGGAGTGCCCCGAGGTTCGGTTCTGGGACCGGTTTTGTTCAATATCTTTATTAATGACCTGGATGAGGGGATGGATTGCACCCTCAGCAAGTTTGCAGATGACACTAAGCTAGGGGGAGAGGTAGATACGCTTGAGGGCAGGGATAGAGTCCAGAGTGACTTAAACAAATTGGAGGATTGGGCCACAAGAAATCTGATGAGGTTCAACAAGGACAAGTGCAGAGTCCTGCACTTGGGACGGAAGAATCCCAAGCATTGTTACAGGCTGGGGACCAACCAGCTAAGTAGTAGTTCTGCAGAAAAGGACCTTTACAGTGGATGAGAAGTTGGATATGAGTCAACAGGGCGCCCTTGTAGCCAAGAAGGCTAATGGCATATTAGGTTGCATTAAGAGGAGCATTGCCAGCAGATCCAGAGATGTCATTATTCCCATTTATTCGGCTCTGGTGAGGCCACATCTGGAGTATTGTGTCCAGTTCTGGGCCCCCCACTACAAAAAGGATGTGGATGCATTGGAGAGGGTCCAGCAGAGGGCAACCAAAATGATGAGGGGGCTGGAGCATACGACCTATGAGGAGAGGCTGAGGGAATTGGGTCTGTTTAGTCTGCAGAAGCGAAGAGTGAGAGGGGATGTGATAGCAGCCTTCAACTTCCTGAAGGGAGGTTCCAAAGAGGATGGAGAGAGGCTGTTCTCAGTAGTGACAGATGGCAGAACAAGGAGCAATGGTCTCAAGTTGTGGTGGGAGAGGTCCAGGTTGGATATTAGGAAAAACTATTTCACTAGGAGAGTGGTGAAACACTAGAATGAGTTACCTAGGGAAGTAGTGGAGTCTCCATCCCTAGAGGTATTTAAGTCTCGGCTTGACAAAGCCCTGACTGGGTTGATCTAATTGGGATTGGTCCTGCCTAGAGCAGGGGGCTGGACTTGATGACCTCCTGAGGTCTCTTTCAGCTCTATGGTTCTATGATTCTAGGAAGGGCTGGCCTCTCCTCCTAGTCAGAGGAGAGAGCTTGCTTAGTGGCTGACAATGTCGGGGAGGGGACGTCGAGCTGTCAAAAGAAAGGGGACAGTTCTGGTACCCCAAGAGCTGTCAGGGGACTCTAGAGTGGCTGGGGAAGACTGAGGGGGCACGATAGCAGCTTTCAAGTACCTTAAAGGGCGTCACAAGGAGGAGGGAGAAAAATTGTTCTCCTTGGCCTCTGAGGGTAGGACAAGAAGCCACGGGCTTAAACTGCAGCAAGGTAGGATGAGGTTGGACATTAGGAAAAACTTCCTAACTGTCAGGGTGGTTAAACACTGGAATAAACTGTCCAGGGAGGTTGTGGAATCTCCATCGCTGGAGATATTTAAGAGCAGGTTCGATAGACATCTATCAGGGATGGTCTAGAGCAGCTGTTCCCAGCCTCTTCCAGATGGGGACCCATTTTGACAATTCAGGAAGACTTGGTGACCCAGGGCAATTTAAAAAATGTGTGAATGGCTTCTTAAGAGCCACCTGGGGAGACACCTGGCGACCCTTTTGAAATGTAATGGCCACCCATATTTGGGTCCTGACCCACAGGTTGGGAAACCCTAGTCTAGAGGGTGCTTGGTCCTGCCATGAGGGCAGGGGACTGGACTCGATGACCCCGCGCGGTCCCTTCCAGTCCTAGGGTTCTACGACTCTTTGCCAGGTAGAGCTGCACTTTGCTCACACGACTGCAGTCCTGCTAGCCCCAGTCCCCATGCAGCCCTCACGTTCAATCAACAGTGTCTGTGCATTACTACTGGAGCCAATGGGCTAGCCAAAGGCAATGCACTTGTGCATCCCTACTGGCACCAGGCTAGCCCCGAAGAGAGCAGGTGCTTTGACTGTCAGGCTCACAGCTCTCAGACGTATAATCGGAATACAGGACTCGGCAGCCACTAAGGATGGAATTCAGGTCTAAAGCTCTCGGGCGAGGACAGTGACCAAATACCAAACCACGTAAAGCAAAACAAAAGACAATTAATATTATGGCTTATAAGGAGGCTATTTAGCACCTAACATTGTTATCTCCTGCTGCAGTGGCTTGAGCTGCACAAACCCTTATGGAAAAGAAGAAGCTTTTATCCCCCTTTTACAGAAGCTGCAGTGCAGAGAAGGTAAGTGACTTGACCAGGGCCCCAGAGGGAATCCTGTGGAAGAGCCTGGATTAGCACTCAGGAGGACCTGGCTAGTGGTGTGAACACAGGCCGGGGAAAGTAGGATTCTCTCTTGCAAGGGTGAAGCGCTACAAATATTAATTTTGGGGGACTCAAAGGGTTAACATGAAAGATTCAGGGTCCTACAAGATTCCGACACTCAGAGCAACTCGCTTCTTTATTCTGCTTCAGAATGTAGCATTGGCATCGGGTCCCAGCTCTGTGCCTACCAGACTCCTTAAAGTGACTGGGCTCTTGTCTGATGAGCCAAACAAATCATCTTCGATTTACTGGGGCCTGGGGCTGAAGCTTGAATCTCAATGCCTGGGGCTGACGCACGGGGGGGAGGGGGGGATGTGTAGGGCATCAAACAGGTTACAGGCCCCTGGGGCTTCAGTTTTGGCCCTCCCCTGCCCAGGGTGGTGGGGCTTGGATTTTGGCCCCCCACATCTGGGACAACGGGCCTCAAGCTGGCTCAGTGTTCAGTCCCCCAACCTGGGGGCATGTCCTAGCTTTTATTGTCAGAAGGGGGTTGAGGTGCAATGAACTTTGAGAACTGGTTTCTAACATAGGCCAGGTCCCAGCCCGGCAGCCCTACAATCATCAGGAGGGGGTGGATCACAAAGGCAGCTTAAAGTCTCCATTGCTTCTCTGTCTCGGGTGTTAGCAAAAGAAGAGCTCCAGCGCTCAAACGGCCAAGTCCCTCAGGCGGTTAAAAATGAGCATGAACATACAGCCGACGAGAAATTGGTTTCCAGATGGCTAGTTCTAACTTGTAGCGGCTCATCACAGTCAGACGCCACAGGGTCCAGCCCTCTCATATCAGACTCGCCTACTGCTGTGATGACCAATTTGCCTTTTGGGCTGTTAAGCCCGTGTCTCGCTAAGGCAGGTTTTAATTGAGTAGCTTTGCTTCCCCCAGCCCCCATACACAGTTTACACACAGCCCAAAATGCTTCACAGTGTGAGAGCTTTCAAAGCACTGCTGTGAGCAAGAGAAGAGTCTTCCTAAAAGTGACAGGCGGAGGCTACCCGTGGGAGGAACAGAAGAGGGGTGAGGGTGTCCACTCTGACAAGGAAATCAGCAGCCTGCCGGAGCCGTACAGCTTGAACGCGCGCGTCCGAGGCTACCGTTTCACCGCTAAGAAGCTCCAGTACCTGCTTGGCATCACAGTAGCGGAGTCCGAAGGAGTGGAACTGAGGGAAGAAGGCTGGTCGGACAGCCACGATCTGTGTATAAAGCTCCGCGGGCCGTGACACAGCCGGGGTTCCCGACAGCAAGATCACCCTTTTAGCAGCCTGCAAAACCAAATTTGAACATGTTTGTTACTCAGATGACCCTCCCCCCCACACACACACTTTAGGGAACCACTTAGGCAGCTTCTGCGAACTCTAAATCCCACTCCCAAAATGGAAGTCAAGTGCAATTGTTTCAACTCTCGTAAGGGAAGGATGCACGGTCTTAAAAACACCTTTGCTAGGCCATAGTGTTCCGAGGACAAGGGCTCCCTTCTCCACGGGAGGAGCACAGTGCCCTGCCTGTCGTGGCTCCCGAGGAAAAGGGTGGTCTATTTTTATTGCGGCACTTGGACAACTGGCATTCGCCCCGACGCCCGTTCAAATCTAACGCCGGGCTCAGCATTCGAATCAGCAGCAGATGTCACAGGAAGGCTTCAAGCACCTCGAAGGTGCAGACTCACCTCCAGAATAAATTTGACTGCAACAAGTAGGCAGCAGCAAGCCATAAACACACTCTGTCCTGCACACAGACACACGAGGCAGGGAGTAGGGACGTCAAATCCCATTTGATCAGCTCTCTCGTTTCATCAGCTAGCCAGTTAAACGTTATGCTGAAGCGGTTAAACAGGGGCAGGTAGGGGGCAGTCCCCCACCCACGGTGAGGTACAGTGTACCAGCCGGACTGGAGCACCCGCTGCCAAGCCAGGCCAGGCCGCCAGTTAACCATAAGCGGTAAGCATCAGCTGGTAAGAGTGACGCTCACTGGTTAACCAGGCACATTCCGAGCAGGGAGACAAGAAAAGTTTGAGACTTATTTAAAAACAAAAACACACATAGTACGAGACAACACACACACACACAGAGTACGAGACAAATTACACTGCCTGACTCAGGGCTAGAAGAGACCAACCTGCCAATCATGGTGGCTGTACAAACAGCCTGCTGGATACCAGAACCATCAGCTAATAAACAACTGTCATGCAGGAAAATTGCATGCAATAGATCAAATGGGAAAAGAAGTCAGCACTTAAAAAAAAAAAAAAAAAAAAAAAAAAAGGATTCACCACAAAAGAGAATTGTAAATGGAAGAGAAATTCTATTTTATAAACATCAAATCCTCACGTGGCACTTTTGCCCTCTTTCCTCCAATAATATCGAATCCTCTCATTACTAGAGAGCTATGAATTTCCACTGCTCTAATTTCACACACAATAGTTAAATTACACGTGCCTTGTAATTTCCTGCATGGTTTAATGCAGGATCATTAAAATAACAAAGAGATTCTTGAATGACATCTACACCGACAGCTCATTCACACAGCAATGAAAAAGAAAATGAAATTCTTTTATCGTTTCAGCAAGATCTACCACTAGCCCAAGTCTATTCACTAGACTGATTCATTCACTTGCCGACCAAGTCTGGAGGAAGAAGGGTTCACTTATCAGCTACCGGAAATTAATTCCGCAGTTCTTTGTCAGATATCCATCGGCTGAAGTCAAAGTGAGTGGGATTTTTTTCCCCTGTTAAGCAGATCGGAGAGGGAGATGTGGTCAGAGCGAAGGTCAGACAAGACTCACTAATACAAGAAGCAGGGTTTTTGTAAGGTGAATACACAGAAGAGATGCCAGCTTAGTTGACTTCTGGGAGGGAGCGAGGGGGGCTAACTGTGTCTGGGACAGAAGACCAGCTGCCTCAATTGAAAAGGAGGGCACAGAGCACATGTTATTTAGTGGGAGAACAAAGGCTAAAACAGATACAGAAGTAGAGGTCTCGGGTTCAGCACGTGAGTCCCAGATGGGAACCTTAAGTCGAGAACCCTGAGGGGGCCACTGCTCAAAGGGGCCAGGAGCGGCAGCCCAGAGGAACTCTGCTCAGAGATAGGCGACAAACGGGCCAAAAGTAAGCCCTGCGATTACCGCACTGGCAGATGGCCAACCTGGCCAGTGCCAGTGGGAGGCTGACATGCTCGTCTGCAAGCAGATGCTAAGCAGAAGCTTCTGAAGGAGCTGGAAGGAGGGGCTGACACCTGGCACACTCGACACAGGCATGTGCCAGGGTCTCCTGCTCTCTGCAGAAAGAGCAGGCATCAGGGCATCCGGGAACTATGCCAGCTACGTGCCCGCGTTCACAGCTCCGTATTGGGGCCACCAACGAAAGAACCCTGGAAGATCACGGGTGGAGCAACGGCTGGCCCATTGGGGGTCCTGCCCATGCCCGAAGAGATGCCAGGTTGACAGCCCTGGAGAATTATCTTCCTACCGCAGCATGGACAGTGGCAATGCAACCTTCTCCACCAAGCCCCACTTCAGACCTCCTAGGGTTCAGAGGGGAGATCAGTTTCCCTGGCTCCAGCACGCGGAGGACATCCAACCAGGGACCAAGCCATGCCAATGCTGCGGTTGACTAGTCCAAGGATGCTCAGTGCTGTACGAAACCCAGAGAACAGGGCGGTCCCTGACCTAAGGAGCAAAAATATTTAGGGGGTTTTTGTGACGCAGACACCTGCTCATTCGGAACTGAGCTAAGACCACCGGGCTCATTCCAAATGAACTACTGAAAAGCTGAAGGAGATGGCAACAGCTTTCAGTCACTACTGACAGAGGCTGGATTCCATGCAATGTAAAATTAGCAACAGGTGGGAAAGGCTTTTACCCTCTCCATGGTGGCCTCTTCCCAGATCCTACATTTTACCCCACAACAAGGTGCAGAGGGACTCCCGGGGCCCCAGTATGCAAGAAGTTAAGTCTGGCTTCTGTTCCTTCTCCCCCTGCACAGGTGCGGAGAAGGGGGCTATGAAAAGGGCTGGTACAGAGGGAGAACGGCAAAAACCCAGGAGGGAGAAAGTCAAGAGCTGGGTGAACCCCTAGCTAGAAGGGGGTTTTCCTCATTTGTTTTGCTTGTGGTGACTGTTCTGAACGAACGTGCTCGAGATTTTCTCCTGCTAAGTCTTTGCTGATCACAGCTTAGGCTGCGTCTACACTACAGGTTATGTCAGCAGAAATCATGTCACTTGATTGGGGCGGGGGGAGGGAGAATAAACCACCCGAGTGACATAAATTACACCAACGTACGTGCCAGTGCAGACAGCACTATCTTCCCACTGGTGCTCGAGAAGGTCGTTTTATCCTGCCGACGGGACGGCTCTCTCCCATCAGCATAGCGCATCTTCACCAGACACCTGGCAACTGGGCTGTTGCAGTACTGTACGCATAAAGGTGCCTACGTCTAAATTCCTCAGAGATTCCCTATGGTGTCAGCAGTGGGATTTCAGATCAACAAACAGAGAAAATCTACTAACCTGGAGCAGAAAAAGCTGGCCGAATGACTGGTGGAGCAGAAGTGCAAAATAAGACATCGGTGACCAGCAAGGACTTTCCAGCAAGAGCAAACCTTCCTAACCAGTCAAAACATGTTACCACAAACAGCAGCAGCGATACAACACTGCTCAGCACCCAACCTTCCAGGCTAGCATTCTCCTCCCCACAGTCTCTTTAGTGACAGGTGGCAGAACAAGGAGCAATGGGCTCAAGTTGCAGTGGGGGAGGTCTAGGTTGGATATTAGGAAACACTATTTCCCTAGGAGGGTGGTGAAGCACTGGGCTGGGTTCCCCAGGGAGGGGGTGGAATCTCCATCCCTAGAGGTGTTTAAGTCCCAGCTTGACAAAGCCCTGGCTGGGTTGATTGAGTTGGGATTGGTCCTGCCTTGGGCAGGAGGGTGGACTCGATGACTCCTGAGGTCTCTTCCAGCTCTATGATTCTTTTGCCATTTCTATAGCTCCGTCCTTGGGAAAGTGTGTAAGGGAAGCCAGTTGTGGGGTCTTGTTCATTGGAAACATGCACCCTGTCCTGCAGCCCTCAGCGATCATCACCATGGCCTACAATAATGCCACCTTCTTCTTAGCCAGCCTTTCATTTGTCGATCTCAGGCACTTTTTAAATGGATGCCCCGCACACGATGGGATGAGTTCCACAGACTTAGCAACACTTCCAAAGGCCACTTCTCAAGGACTGGTTTATGTAGGGTTTCCCACCCCTCAGCAGGTACCCAGCTTAAAGGTCAAAACCCAGCGCCCAACCGCTTCCAAGTGCGGAACGGGGGAAGTGATGCCGTACAGAAAAAATTGAACATGCAGAGAGGCTCATTTGCATACAATGGCGCTCTGTATGGCAAATGAATTTCACAGCATGAGTCCCGCGATTCTCTAACAAGCCAATAGTTTTTTTTTTTCTTCCTAAATGCAGCTGGCGCTGGATGTACAGTGACAGAGGCTGCAGTTCCTGCTTACTGTCATTTTAAGCTGATTAATATATTATCCGGAAACAAAGGAAGCCCCTCAGGACCATTTTAAGGCAGAAGCCAGTCCCACCTGAGAGATGAGACTTGTGGAAGGGGAAAGATACCGACAGCAGCTGCAGTGACTTTGGAGAACAGATTGCTCTATGCCGGTCGGACAGTGCCCTGGATCGTGCCCAGGTGGAATCAGGACTCGTCAGAAGTCTGAATCCCCCAATACTGCAAGTGATTTCTTTCTAGAACACAGAATTGCTGTCGAAATAAAGAGGCTTTTTTTTTTTTTAATGGCAGTGGTTAGAACATAAAGAACATAAGAACATAAGAACGGCCGTACCGGGTCAGACCAAAGGTCCATCTAGCCCAGTATCCTGTCTGCCGACAGTGGCCAGCACCAGGTGCCCCAGAGGGGGTGGACCGAAGACAATGATCAAGCGCTTTGTCTCCTGCCATCCCTCTCCAGCCTCTGTCAAACAGAGGCCAAGGACACCATTTTATCCCCTGGCTAATAGCCTTTTATGGACCTAACCTCCATGAAATTATCTAGCTTCTCTTTAAACTCTGTTATAGTCCTAGCCTTCACAGCCTCCTCTGGCAAGGAGTTCCACATGCTGACTACACGCTGTGTGAAGAAGAACTTTCTTTTATTAGTTTTAAACCTGCTACCCATTAATTTCATTTGGTGTCCTCTAGTTCTTCTATTTAGGGAACTAATAAATAACTTTTCTTTATCGGCCCTCTCCATACCACTCATGATTTTATACACCTCTATCATATCCCCCCTCAGTCTCCTCTTTTCTAAACTGAATTTGCCTGTGGTAGGATGGGAAGACGTGAGGGGTGCAGGGAATCACAAGCTCTTGAGATTAGAACCAAAAATCTAGCATGAAACTTGAGGGCCGAAATTTTCTGCAACTCCAAAACAAAGTTGTTGCGCTCTGGGGCCCTGAGACTGATGAGTCCAACAGCTGGGGGCGTATTTTTATTCTATCCGCATGAACGCAGAATGTCTCCGGGAAAGGAGTTCGCTCTTCTCCACTGGAAAGAGCTGTCCTCCCCACTTTGAGTTTCAGCACTGGCCAATATACTCTGACCTACTTCTCTCTTCTACACATTTTCTTTTAAAATGGCCACACACAAGGTACTGGAGATGCAGACTACACACAGCGTGAAGACTTCCATGCTACAAACACAGGCCCCCCATCCAGCAGCCCCCGGAAACTTTACACCCATGAGTGAAATCAGTGGGCCTACTTATGGGAGTAAAACTACACACGTGCTCAAGTTGGGAGGATCAGGGCCACGAGGAATGACATGGAAGCAGACAGCCATTTTATACCATGGGCCTCTTTGGCTAGATACAATTTTTGGTTAACAGTTTTATTTCTGAGTCTCTAACCAAGTTCCTCACTGAGACACACACCAGGATGCTTCTGAAGCCTGTTCGCATTCCACTGAGACCTTCCCCATGGCCTTGTGATATCACAAGCACTTACAAAAGAACAAAGAACATGCCACATTTTGGCTTGTGGGAGGCAGTGGAATCGTTTTCAGCAGGGGCCCCAGGAGAACCTGGGTGAACCATGGACGAAGTGGAGAAATTTCAGTCCCTGCCAGCAGTTTGTTTGCTCTCAGCTGTGCATCTCCCCTATATCTTTATAGTATCGGATAATTTGATAGTATATGAGCTACCGTGCCAACCCTTGTGTATCAGCTACATGGACAATCTATCTAGGCTAGTGGGAGCCCCAGGCATAAGCAGCTGGGGGAGGTCACAGCTGATGCTAGAGTTGGCCTAGAAGGGCAGGGCCTCCCAGCCAGTGTAGACAGACCTGTTCAAGCTAGAGTGCTGAACAGTACGGTCTGGATGCTACTGTGGGGGAAGAGGCCTGGGCTCATGTGGGCTAAGATCCCGAGCAGCGAGGTGATGGCTAGACACAGCGTGCCTAGCTCTTGACTGTCCCACCCTGGGGGTAGTGGAGGTTAAAAGCCAGCCCTAAGAGAGGTGAACTCAGCAGCAGCTTAGCCAGTGTCTCAAGGCAGAGGAAACCCTTTGGTATAGGTGGAAATAGAGGATTTGGCCCCTTTAAAACAGGAGATTCTGGAGCTCTCAAGCCATAAAAACCTCCCAGCACTCACCAGTGCCAGCAGAGCTGGCAGTGCTGTGGACAGGCCTCAGGCAACTGCTAATTGGCCCAAGTCAAGCTTGAGCTTGCGCTTGCAAGTGGGGTCTGCAGCTACTCTGCCATACGCCAAGCAACTAACCAGGGGGGCTTCCGCCCAGCCTCCCCCAGCAGCCGTGCCTGGATCCCATGAACAGGTGCAGATGTTACATCTACCTATCTCTCTCTATGCACAGGTGTTAGAATCTATCAAGACATTCATGCGTGCAGAGTTGCACAAGCACAAACTAGAGTCAGGGAATGGGAAAAAGAAATGCAGCTCTGATCACCTTGTTGCTGTTAAGTCAATTTGTTGGCCAACATGTAACAGGAGGGATAAGGGAGAGATGAGAGAATACAGGAGGGGAAAATCCAATCAGCATCTTAGATAGCTGAATACTAATGCGAGATGTATGGGGAAATAAAACAGGAAGAAAGTGAAATGCTAGTTCATAAACACAAACATGCCATAGCTGGCCCGACAGGGAACATCCAAACTACCGGGGGTTTTCAAAAGAGGATATGCAAATTCCACGGGAATTTGCATATCCTCTTCTGATCGCTTTTTCAAAAGCGGGTCTTTCGAAAGTGAAAGTAGTCTGGATACATTTTTTTTGGGGGGGGGACCCTTTTTTGAAAAACCGCGTAAACCTCCTTTTTTTAGGAAGAGTGGGGGGGGTCTTTTTTTGAAAAAGGGGTTTTTTTCGGAAAAAAACCCCACATCCAGACTACTTTCACTTTCAAAAGACCTGCTTTTGAAAAAGCAATCAGAAGAAGATATGCAAATTCCTGCAGAATTTGCATATCCTCTTTCGAAAAAAAATAACGTAGTTTAGACATACTCACAGAGACTTGGTGGGATAATACACACAATTAGACTATTGGCACAGAAGGGTACAGCGTGCTCAGGAAAAGACAGGAAAATGGAAGAGGTGTTGCTTTGTATGTTAAAAACATGTACACTTGGACTGAGATTAAGACAGAAATAGGAGACAGACTGATTGAAAGACTCTAGGGAGGATAAAAAAGGTAAAAAACAAGGGTGATATCATGGTAGGGGTCTACTACATATCACCTACACGGGAAGAAAAGGTGAATGAGGCTTTTTAAAAACAATTAATGAAATCATAAAAAGCACAGGACTTGGTGGTGATGGGGAACTTCATCCACCCAGACTCTTGTTGGAAAAACACCACAACAGGACACAGACTATCCAAAAAGTTCCTGTAATGCATTTGAGACCATTTTTTATTTCAGAAGCTGGGAAAAGCTACTCAGGGGGGAGGCAGTTCTGGATTTGATTTTGATAAATAGGGAGAAACCGACAGAGAATTAAAAGTGGAAGGCAGCTTAAGTGAAAGTGATCATGAAATGGTAGAGTTTGTGATTCTGAAGAATGGCAGGAAGTGAAAAACAGCACAATAAAGACAGTGGATTTCAAGAAGGCAGACTATAGCAAACTTAGGGAGTTGGTTAGTATAATCCCAAGGGGGAAACTAGTTCAAGAGAGCTGGCAATTTTTCAGTAACACTATTAAGAGCATAAGAGCAAACTATCCCACCACATCTGAAATACAAGAAGTACAGCAAGAGATCACCCTGGCTTAACTAGGAGATCTTCCATTTTTGTAGGACTCCTGAGTTTCAGACAACTGAAACTAGGTCACATTACAAAGGTCAAATATAAACAAATAACTCGAATACGTGGGGACAAAATTAGGAAGGCCGAGGCACAAAATGAGATTAAACTAGCTAGAGACATGAAGAGTGAGAAGAAAACATTCTACAAATATATTAGAGGCAAGAAGATGACAAGGGACAGGGTAGGCCCATTACTAGAGCCCTACCAAATTCACGGTCCATTTTGGTCAATTTCATGGTCATAGCATTTTTAAAATTGTAAATTTTCACGATTTCAGGTATTTAAACCTGAAATGTCACAGTACTGTAATTGTAGGGCTCCTGACCCAAGAAGGAGTTGGGGGAGGTGGGTTTGCAATATTATTGCAGGGGGACTGCCGTGTTGCCACAGGTGAAGGGAGCTTGCAAGTATGGTACCCTCACCATACCGCCTCCCTGTTCCTCTGGGTTGCCCAGAGGAACAGGGAGGCGGTATGGTGAGGGTACCACAGTTAGCAATTAAAATTTTGGCGGGGAGGGGGGTCACACATACAAAATGGGAAATGGAAGCCTAGGAAGGAGAATTGCAGAAATGGATCTAGCGGCCATACTGAATCATAAGATAGATAAGAGTCAGCACTGTGGCTAAAAGAGCAAACATCGTTCTGGGATGTATTAGCAGAAGTGTTGTGTCGCAAGCAAGACATGAGAAGCAATTCTTTTGCTCTACTCCATGCTGACTAGGCTTCAACTGGAGTATTTTGTCCAGTTCTGGGTGCTACATTTCAGGAAACATGCGGACACCTTGGAGAAAGTCCACATGAGAGCAATAAATAAATAAATTAAAGACCTAGAAAACATGACCTAGGAAGAAGATTGAAAAAACTGGGGTTGTGTAGTCTGGAAAAGAGAAGAGTGGGAGGAAAGGAAGCAATGGGCTTAAACTGCAGCAAGGGCAATTAGACAGAAGGAAAAACTTCCTACCTGTCAGGGTGGTTAAACACTGCAATAAATTGCTGAGAGAGGTTGTGGAATCGCCATCGCTGGAGATATTTAAAAGCAGGTTAGACAAGCACCTCTTACAGATTGTCTAGATCAGACAAGCTGCAGGTCAGGACCCCACAGTGGGTCACAACCCCATCTTAACGGGATCGCCAGGGCTGGCTTAGAGTTGCCGGGGCCTGGTGCCAAAGCAGAAGCCTGAGCAAAAATCAACTCGGGGCTTCAGCCCTAGGCGACAAGGCTAAAACAGGCCCCCTGCCTGAGGCCATGGGGCTCAGGATTCAGTCTCCCCTCCTGGGGTCACGTAGGAACTTTTGTTGTCAGAAAGGGGTCACCATGCAACCAAGTTGGAGGACCCTGCTCTAGAGAATCCTTAGTCCTGCCTTGCTGCCCCTTCCACTCTTATGACTTTATGTAGCTAAGGTTGCCAGGCATCCAGTTTTCAAAGAGGACCATGACAGGGCCTTAAAAGTCTGCCTGGCATCACAGTGGCGGCTCGGAGCTAAGGCAAATTCCCTACCTCGGGGTCACAGGGACCTGGCAGCCACCTCCTGGAAGCCGCAGTGAAAGCACCGCCAGGACCTGCCCCCCAACTCTCCCCCACCCAGGATCCCCCTCCACACCCTAACTCCATTCCAGAACCCTCCACCAAGCTCCTGTCCCAGCCCAGCACCCCTCCTGCATCCCCAAATCCCTTATCTCTGGCCTCACCCCGGAGCCTGCAGCCACAGCGGTATATCCCGGACAAGAAACTCAGGTGGGACCCTCAGTTCGGGTGGGCAGACAATGACAAGGGTGCCCGGGGGGGAGGGGGGGAGAGAAGATTGGGGACACCTCCTCCCAACCCCTCCAGACAGCCTTTCAGTGGGTGATGGATGCTCTAGCCGGGGCCCTCCAAAGCCCCAGGCAGCATCCCGGGGAGACTGCTCTCCAGCAACAGCGGTGCCCATCTTACAGCCCCCACTCCCTGGCTGGACAGTGCAAGCCCCCACACCCCAACCCCACTCCCTCACAGGAGCACCTGGCAGACAGGCAAGTGCCGGGGTCTGAAAAGAGCCAGGCCTGGGGGCGGTGGGCCTGGATGCTAAGTGGGTGCTACGCCCCTGCCTCCTGCACCCCAGCCGGGAGGGGAAAGTGAGCAACAGAGGGAGGGGTGGAGCGAGCAGTGGACGGGGCCTCAGAGAAGGGGCGGGACGAGAGTGCTCAGTTTAGTGGGATTAAGAAGTTGGCAACCATACACGCAGTCTGGTTTTTTTAAAGTACTAAATCAAAACATGCTCTTCCAAACTGGGAGGACCAAAACCTCTTCCCTACCCGTCCCTGGCCCTTGAGGGAATAGCAGTAAAATCTCTGGTGTCCACTACAGAAGACCAAGACACGTAGCTGTTTATACGAGTGATTATTTCTACCGATGCACAACGGTGGGACTGCAGCCACATGCTTTATGCCAGGGTAGAAGGGAAAGCAACATACATCACCCCCCTGTACCTACTTGAGGCCACACTTACACCAGAGCAGGAAAAGAGGAGTTACACATTACCCGTTCCACCTTCGGTTAGAAAACGATCAATGACAAAGATCTTCGAGATTGAAACAAGCCCATAGAAAAGTGTTTCAGAAGCAGGCATTCGGCCCTGTTGCTCAGACGGCAGTTTCCAAATTCATACTCAACTTCAGTCTTCTTTATCGATTTACTCTGAGTAGTGGGCAGGTTGGTCTAAATCACCACAAACATTTCTAAGTTTTACTTGCCACTGTAATAAGGAAGCTCCGGCACCAAATTCCAGGGCAATAAAAGGACCTAATAAGTACCCAAGCAAGGCACACTATCAGCTGCAGAAACATTTCAATTTAAATCCGACCATGGTGGTTACAGACATATAAATATTTATAGCAAATAAAAAGCAGAGATCACATTTCTTAGGAGGTTTTTCCTCGGCCATAAATCAGCTGGAGTTTAAGCTTTGGAGGGTGCCTACCTACTTGCTATTCGAGAAAGTGACTTACACACCCAGAACGAAATGGTGTGCTGCCTCTCCAAGGGGGTGTAGGTAGATTTACACACTACAGACTCTGGCGGGGGGGGGGGAGAATAGAGAGGCCCACAGTACCACGAAGGGGTTGTCTGCACTTTGAGCTGGGGGTGGTTCCCAACATGAGACAGACCCGTGCTAGTGCTGAGCGAGTGCGCTAACGAGTGGTGAGTGCTGGGATGTCTTGGCCATATGCCCATCAAAGGTTATAGAAAGATGCTCAGGGTGGCTAGTCCCTCCCACTGCAGGGAGCTAACTATTTTTAGTAACAAGCTTGATTGGAGCTAGCACAGGTGTATCTCTCCAAGCAGGGAGAGTACGTAGCCATGCTCTGAGGCATGGGAGCTTGCTGTTTTAAATAGTGCTAGAAAAGCAGCAAACCGTAGCCTCCCATGACTTCCAATTGCCCCCACCACTAGGGTCAGCAGCACAGCCATACACAGCATTCCCATACTCAGCTCCACCACTGGCACGCCTCTACCACAGGGCTTGTGAGAGGCACCCGACCATGCCACACTGCTCTGATCCTTTGACACAGCATAAACAGGCAGGAACGGAGGGGAGGCCTTCCCCCTAAGTCTCAAAGCATGTAATGATAAATGATACATACTTTTATCTAGCCCTTGTATCCCACAACCACAAAGCCCTTTAAATCTTTAGAATCCTGAGGTTTTGCTATATTAAGCCATTTTGGCGCTTATTTGAGGCACAAAAATTAACAGTTAGCTCAAGACCTTGCTTTTTTTGCTCCTTTAAGTGAGAAAATGTTTAATATGTGCACAACAAATCAAAATGAGAGCAGCCAGATTTGAAATGATCAAAATGGCATTCACCTGGGCATCTGATATACAATTGGTGTGCACATTTTGGCCTCCATTTCTTTGCTTCTTACCATTTTCAGTTGAAAGTACAAAAAAAAAAAAAAATAAAATAAAATAATCAACTTCCCTCCAAAGGACTGAAATTCACCATTTTGGAAATATTAGCTCTCCATTAAGTGTGATCAGTCACTTTCAGTGTAAAATTGTAAATTCTAAACAGGTTAACAAAGGACACTGGTCTCCTTTTGGAGTGGCCCCAGAACTTTACCTGCTATCCTGGATCCCGCAAATAAATTTTGACAGCTGATCCTCATGTAATTAGAAATAGGAAAGAAAATGCTTTCTAGGAACTGAACCACCTGGTGGAATCATAACACTTCTGTAGTCCACCCAGGACTTCATAATTGTAAGCCGTGACAGACCTTAAATCCATCTAACAGGACAGGGCCTTCCACACAAGTGAACGGAGAATTTTCTTTTGTTGTAAGGGAATCAAGCGTGCTTTCTCTCAAACCCCCTCAACTGAGCAAGTCTGATGCTCCAACCAGCACAGAGGAAAAATGCGCACTCAGTGGGTGTTGTACATTACATGAAAGTGCTACAACAGAAAAAGGACCCTGGTTTAACTCATTGCAATTTGCACAGAAAGTTGCAACATGTGCTCAACTTACAAGTCTCACAACCAATAGAAAACAGGATTATTTTGACCTTTATCTGTCTAGCTTGCTATTTTTAAATACACGTACAGATGTACACTTTTACTACAGCCCTGGGAGGAACTGTTGTTATTCCTGTTGGGATATAGATATTCAGGCCAGATGCTCTGGCCAGGTCCACTGTTCCATGGGATCCTGCTTCATCAGTTAACCATAACATTTAACCAGTTAACTGATTACACAGGATTTTACACTCCTTGGAGGAAGCTGACAAAGGCGGGGGCATACAGAATACACACCTTAAGAAGAGGCATTGCAGCTCGGCATCGTGCGGTTTTTGTGTTCTTTAGGAAATGAGATTCATCCTGAAACAAAACAGGCAAGAAAATGAATGGAGCTCGGTCTTGATCCATAGCTCAGCTCTGGAATAAAGAGCACATTTCCAGAATCCTCTGCTGCATAATGTTTCAAGCCTATCGTCCCCAAATAGGTTGCAATCTCTGGGCTGGCCACCAGGCTATTTTGACTGTGAAACCACCACAAAAGGGGCAGGACTACCTGCAAATTTGTAGGAAGGGAGAAAAACAAACATTCAAACACAAACCATGACTGAGCATAGCCAAGCCAAGCAAGCGGAGAGAAGAAGTAAAAAGAGGCAAAGAATTTCCACCACTGATCTTCATTTGCCACTGTGTGTCCTTTCTTAAAATGGAAATTCACGGGGACCCTGGTGTGATGCTGCCTCCCTCAAATGAAGGGGTTAATGAAAGCATCAGAAGTACAGAAATCTAATTAGAAGCCTACTGTTTTGCTGTTAGGGCTCTCCAGGTGGATAATAACCTCCTGGCTGAGACATGACTTGCAGAATAGGCTACATTTCCTTTATTGCAGTTTAGGTAGAACAAAGACACTAAGGAAATTGGCACCGTCCAAGGGTACATTCTTGCTCATCTTGCTGTGCGTGGCTGAGCGAGCAGCCACCCGGAGAAAGGAGGATACACCACTTAGCTTCCAATGCACAGCTTTCTCCTTCATGGTTAGCAAGGAGGTAAAGTTATTTGACACCAGGCAGCAGAGGAGGACTGGAAGAAAAAAGCAGGGAGGCTAACCACCGCATGGGGCCATTTTGACATATACAAGATTTGAATGTGCATACACCTGGGCATGGATAGTGCATCTGCCAATGGCAGGTTAAAGGCAGTGGACTGATTGCTCTAGATGCAGAGATCCTTGATCCCAAACAAGAAGTGACTGTGACTTTCCTCCATCCTGACATGGTCTCTGAGCCTGGACCCTTGCAAAAATCAATCAAAGGTGAGAGAAAAGTTCAGTCTCCAAACGCTGGTCTGTGCTCATCCGCTCTGCTGACACTGCCAACAACTGCCATCATGGTGCTTTATAGGACAGAAACATCTGTTCACTGGAAATCAGGCTGAGAACGCTCAACTCACTTCACAAGATAAAAAAGCCATCAAACCGTAATGCCTTTTGGTGGCTACCAATCTAGGCTGGATTTGAAACAATGCGAATGCTAAAGGTTCCTATCAAACAGATACATATCTAGAGACATATTTTAACTAACAGGAATGGAACTGAAGTCTATGTAAGAATTTTCTATAAGGCCTAAGCCCTTTGTATCTAAAAAAAAAAATATAGATTATAGAGCCATGCTGGAAAGAAAAGAGAACGTAGAAATCACCCCCCCCCGCCCCCCCCCCCCCCACACACACACCCAACATCTGCAATGGAACAGCCCCACTGAAGCACGTAGTGCCAACCTTGATTTTGTCTACACTGTATTTTGATATGTTAGACCAGATTCTGGACATTATTCCAAGAGTTTTTTGGTGTACTGGATTTGTAGAGAATGTAGCCAATGGCAAAACTGTATAAACACCTGCCAAAGGCATGGCCCTTCATTGAACACATTCACTGTGGCACTCCTTGGGCAAAACACAATCCCATTGACCTTCTAACAGAGCATTTCTGGGACCTGATTCTCCAGCCACAGGAAACTTCTGTCTTCCCCTGAAAGTCAATGGGAGCGGCTCACACCCAGCAGGGATGGCACAAGGTGTCAGGAGTTGGAGAGGAGGAGGAGTACAGAGCGGAGGAGAAGCAAAGCTTATTTGAGATGGTTTCAGGCACCCTCCGCATATAGATCTACGGGTACTAGTGACAGCTGGAGACTGCCCGGGATCCAATGCACAGTTGAATGAATTCATTACCAATCAGTAACAGAACCAGGATCAAATGTTCAAGCCCATGATGCAATTAGAATGGGGGAGGGGGGGGAATAAAGCCATTCCCTCCCCCCCCACAAGTAATGTAAAAGTTATGTAACTTGCTGTGCAGAGCATCCAGTCTCTACAAGGTTCGCTCTCTACAAATGCTTCTTAACAACCCAGGAGAACCCAGCCTATCCAGGCCTCCTACTGCCATTTAAATGGGGTGCTACTTACAATAATGACAACTTGGAAAGTGTCTTTGAGCTGCTTCTCCATCTTGCTGAGGAGGTCAAAACTGATGATGTTGATCAATTTTGCTGACAGGTTGTCTTTGCCTGTCAGCACGACATTGGTGCTGTCTGGGTTCAGGGAGGGAAGCCACCTATGAAACGCCTGGGAAAGGAGAACAAGTGATTACGAGGATGCTGAAACCTCTCTCACGTCTTTCCTCGGAGGATCCCAAAGCTATAATGGAGCCTCACAACCACATCTGTTGAAAGAACCCACCTGTGTTTCAGTTTTACCCATCTGGAGAATGGGTCTAATGATGTTTAAGTGACTGGCTCAGGCCATGCAGTGAATAACTGGCAGAGCACGCATCAGGAGTGGAGTCCCACGTGCTGAGCACTCCACCAAACTCCTCCTACTAGGAAGACCCAAGTCTGCTTTCTCTTTGCTACTTGCTCAGCACGGACCCTGGCTGTGATGAGACGTGACCGTGACCATCCTGCGGTGTTGCTAGCTCTGCCAAAAAGCCTGAGCAGCAACAGAACGGCACAGCCTTGATGAGGAGACAGATTCCCTGTTACTCCACCCACACCAAAAGAGAAAACCTGAAGCTGTGGAAGCCACATACTTATGAGCAGCAAATATTTCACACTGCAGTGACATTTCCAAAATGTTGCACCATGAGACAGATGAAGCACAATTTCCCTGCCCTTTTAGAACTCTTTCCCCCTTCTAAGGACCAGTCTAAGGATACATCTAAACTACGTTTTTTCGAAAGAGGAATTTGCGTATCTTCTTCCGATCTCAATTTCAGAAAAAACCACGTAAACCTCATTTAAGGAAAAGAAGGTTTTTTTCCCCAAAAAGGGTTTTTTTTTCCCAAAAAAACAAAAAAAGTGTCCAGACTACTTTCACTTTCAAAAGATCCTCTTTCGAAAGTGAGATCAGAAGAAGATATGCAAATTCCCTTTAGAAAAAAAATACATAATCTAGACATAGCCTAACAGAGTCAAGGACTGACACCTTATGGTGGCAACTGAACTACTTGTGCTCACACTTCATCATGTAAAACCAGCAACTACATCCTCGAGATGGGACCAGCGATCCTGAGTGCTCAATTAGAGATTTTTTTTTTTTTAAAACAGGTGCTAAGCAAATAAAGTCCCCGTCTATTTCAATTACTTCTGCTTCCCCTGCTGCTCTCAGTGTTGTTAAGATGACACTACTGCCTCTCCTGATTGAAGCGGCAGAGGTCTGGGCAACACGCAAGCGTGACTGGAGTCCTTGCAGCAGGGACACAGCCAAAGAGTAAAGATGGGAAAATGCTCTTCACCTCCAGACCCCTCACTTGTGTAGTCCCGCAAGGATGAATTCTCACAGGTCCTATTAAAGAGCTACACAAAAGCAGGGTGTGACTGGGGCAGATGACATGGATTCTAGTGCCAGAAGACTAGAAACACAGTCCTAGCTACCTGCACCTCAAGATGGCCTCATGCGAGGAAGAGACCAGCTCCCGGAGGAAGAGTGACTGCCGGAAGCTGAACCCGAGCAAGAGAGCGGTGAGGTTGCTAGGCAGGGGAGAGCACGTTGCAGAGTCTGCGGCCATGGGGCCGTCTCCAGCCTTTGGTGGAAAGTTCACCAACTCCCAACTGGTTCATTCAGTCTGTAGTTTAGAAGGCTCCCGGCTTTCTCTCTCCTAGCATCCCTGCGCAATGCTGTCTGCCAGTTCTGATTGGCCTGCAGACTCCATCCCAGCCTAGCCTCAGATATTTACGGCCTTGCAGCTGGACTCCAACAACGTAACCGACTCGGGCACAAAGCCACCAACGCCCTGGAAGCTGCAATTACTGTCGAACGCAACAGCGGGTGCACAGCCACACTGGCTGCTGCAAGCCCATCAAACCTGCCCCACAGAAGAGCGCACAAGTTCAAGGCTTTGGGGCCTTACTTCAAGGCACCCAGTGGGCCAAATCCAACACATCTAAAAGAGCCCAAAGCTCTGGGATGAAGACCATGCTCAACCACTGCAGTTCTCTGGCCCAGTGGAACTCTCTACAACAAGGGTAAAGCTGCCTCTGCCTGAGACAGAGCTTTTGGGGGCTGATTTGAGATGATGGAATAAACTCCCCCAGGAACTAAAGACCATCACAACACCAAAGGGCAAGGTGAATTTATTTGGCTTTGCCTTCCTACCGTACACACATAGCTACATGGATTAGGGCGTGGGGGAGAAGATCTACAACAACAACACACTCCACTGCATGCACATCTCCTCTTGAGGAAAGGAGGAGAGAACAAAAACCAGATGCCAAGTCGACACATGACCAGAAGGTGCTCAGATAATACGGAGACAAGAGCCGACCCAGAACACGATCAGAGGTGGAAATGCTCAGCGCTTCTGAAAGTCAGGACCTAAGACATTCCCAGTTGGGCGCCCAAAATTGGAGAGATCCTAAATCAGGAGCCACCTGTTCGAGTGCTGGCCCAGATCTCCACCAGCCTCTGAAGGATGCTGCCGCCATCTTGTCCTTCCTCATCCCAAACACAAGCCACTTTACTCCCTCAGTCACAACTCAGCTAAAAATCTAAATGTGTCTGCCGAGTGCCTAGAGCTTTGTTGTACCAACAGTAGTGGAGAAAGAGAACAAACTGTTGTACGTAGCACCAAGGTCCCGCCTCACAACACCAGCCAGCCAACTTACTCTACAGCCCTCAGTACAGTGAGCTGAAAAAAGACCACCACCGTCAGGCACGAAACGTATTAGCACTTCTACTCTTCACTTTCTCCCAGCATTAATCAACAGTTCACAGGTAAGGAAAGCAGGCCTCAAAATCATCCTGCTCACACAGGCTGCTTAATTAACAGCCATTTTCCTCCGAGGACAGGGTCGGCAGTGCTGCTTTCTTTCTATTATGTGTATTGCCAATCCGGGAGTGTGCCCATCTCTAGGTCCCGACTAGGGCTGGGTAGCAGAGTCCTGATTAACAAGGACAACAAAGAATTATGAGGATTGTGTAAATTAAAGCTAATGGACCAGATTTTGCCCTGGAAAAAAAACCCACTGGTCATGTTTGCTGAGGTCAGCGGGAACTGGAGAACACAGACTAGAATTTCAGCATCTGGAATTCTGTACCAGCGGAGACATTGATAGAACCCGCTTTGGTAGGTTTCAAAAGAAGCGGATAATTGCTCACATATCATTGGTGTCCTGGGCATTACTGAAATTAAGATGCATAACTGCAGTGAGCCTGGTTCACATGCATAAGGTTAAATCGACGGCCATACATGGTTAGAGGGGAATTTTTCCCCTTAAGGTCTTTTTGTCAAAGATCCGTAACCCGCCTCGAATACAGCATGAGGATCATCCATTAGGCTCAGGCAGGCATTTCTCTTACGATCAGTGTCGTGCAATTGCAGGGAATAAGGGGAACCTCATCTCTTCCTGGTTTTTCCCATTTTTCTAACTGGATGGCAATTTTGCCATCCCTCATAGTATCCATATTTAAAAAAAAAAAAGAAAACCCGAACAGGTGAGCCCTTAAAAGCTCTCCTTAAACATGCAGTACCTCTGCCCAGGTGAATCGCACTGACGAAGGCGTTACCACCAGCAACGGCCACTCCTTTCGGTAATACGCTGCAATACAGATTGCCTGGATCGTCTTCCCCAAGCCCATGTCATCCGCAAGAAGCAAACGGCCTTCTCTGGAGATGGCAAAACTGAAAGAACATGAAGCAGAAGGGTAAAGCCTGGCCCCATCTTCCCAGCCAAGTTTAGCACAACCCCTCCCAAGTCGGAGAAGCTCACTAATGAAGGAGAGGGAAGAGCAGGAGGCTTCCTTTGCAGCCCCTTTGGTTTTATTTTTCAAGTACATATTAGCGTAAGGGTGGGCAATAATTCTTGCCCAGGAGCCACTTCAAAAATTTTGGAAGTAGCCCCGGGCCACCCTGGAAGGGTGGGGCCTAAACGGGGAGGGGCAGGGCTACCCCGCCCCCAGATCATGATTGGACTGGGGGTGGGGGAGCCCCTTTGCCCCCACGTCCCACTCGGCACCCATGCCCTGGAAGAGGCTTGGCACGCTCCCCTACCCCCAAGCCAATCATGGCCTGGGGGCAGGGGAGTGCGGGAAGCCTCTTCCCGCCCTGCGAGGTACACGTGACACTGATGTACTGCAGGCTCCTCGCAGGGCCGGGGCAGGGCAAAGGAAGCTTCATGCAGCTCCTCCGCCCCCAAGCCCTGATTGGCCTGTGGGCGGGGGAGCGCACAAAGCCTCCTCCGCTTGCCCCCACCCCTGCCCTGCGAGCAGCGTGCGGCACTTCAAAGCACCACGTGCCCCTGGCAGGGCGGGAGGCGGCTTTGGGCGCTCCCCCCACCCCCCAGACCGTAATTGGCCTGGGGGCAGGGGAGCAGCAGGGCCTCCACGGGCTACAGCCAGATCCGGCTCGCGGAAGCCCTTTTGCCCACCCCTGTATTAGCAGCAACCTGACAATCCAGCAGCCAGTAGCCATCTGCTTTGCACTTCAGCTGGCAGAGTGCAGACAACGGCAGCACAACCTTCCCTGTGCAGCCCTGCCAAGATGCCTCCCCCTCACCGGCATGGACCATCTCCAGGACAAGCAGACAGTTTTACTTCGTTTGTTATAGTAGGTTTATAGTTTTATATTAAAGAAATTTGGCTGTAATGTAAGGGACCTACAGGCCATATCTTGCATGTTAAGCTAAGGGAAAGTTAGTATCTTTGTCTGGAAACTTTCACCCAGATAGCACAATTAGCTTGCATATGTCTGGGACTTTCATCCAGATAGCAAAGCCAACTTGCATATATCTGGGACCTTGCACCTGGACAGAGGGTGACAAGATAAAGGAACTTTTAATGGCATAGGAGATTTCCAAGAACACCCTCAAACTTAACAAGTACACCACCAGAAGAACAGAAATAGCATAGAAACAACATAGGTGAAAATCATTTAACATCATTACTATGTACGCACCATCAATACATACAAATATGCCATATATGTCCCTATGGAATAAGTGTACCCAAATAGTTTGTGGGTGAGGAAGTTAAATTTGGGCACAGAAGGCGGACCCAATCACCTAAACATATAAAACAAGGTGCCCAGAGCTTTTAGTTATTTCGAGAAGTTCGGAAAAGGGAAAAGAAGAGCAGGAAAAGTTAGGAGTTGAGGTTAGTCTCTAAACTGTGTCTTTCTAATAGTCTCTTAGTTTAAAGTAGGCTTAAGTCAGTCACTTAACTAAACTAAGTTAGCTTCAATAGTTCATAGCATTAGCCTCTGCACCTCCCACTTGAAAGCTGAGAAACCTGGCCCTGAATTGTCTCAGCATACCTTTGTTTCTTATCACCAGGTCATCAAGAATGGGTGTGAGTATATTAATCACCGCGTATAGAAATAATCCCAGATGGATCTTAGACTAACAATACTGCGTTTGTAACCCCAATTCATTCTACCATTCGAACTGCTACCTCTAGCCCATATATTTTAATGCAGTTTTATACTATTTTGTCTCCGGGTATGTCTACACTGCACAGCTATTTCGGGATACCAGTAATGCACATTGCAAAAAAATAATCCCAACTATGCATACAAAATGATGGGGACTAATTTAGCTATAACTACAAGAGAGAGAGAGAGATCTTGGAGTCATTGTGGATAATTTTTTGAAATCATCCACTCAATGTGTAGCAGCAGTCAAAAAGCAAACAAAATGTTAGGAATCATTTAAAAAGAGATAGAGAATAAGACAGAGAAGATCTTATTGCCTCTATATAAAGCCATGGTATGCCCACATCTGGAATACTGCCGACAGCTGTGGTCACCTCATCTCAAAAAGGATATATTGGCATTGCAAAAAGGTTCAGAAAAAGACAACACAAATGATGAGGGGTTTGGAATGGGTCCCATATGAAGAGAGATTAAAAAGACTTGGGACTTTTCATCTTAGAAAAGAGGAGACTAAGAGGGGATATGATAGAGGTCTATAAAATCATGACTGGTGTGGAAAAACTGAATAACAAAAAGTTATTTACTTCTTCCCACAATATAAGAACTAGGGGTCACCAAATGAAATTAATAGGCAACAGGTTTAAAACAAACGAAAGGAAGTTTTTCTTCACTCAGCACACAGTCAACCTGTGGAACTCTTTGCCAGATGAGTGGTGAAGACCAGGATTTTAACAGGGTTTAAAAAACCTAAATAAATTCATGGAGGTTAGGTCCATCAATGGCTGTTAGCCAGGATGGGCAGGGATGGTGTCCCTAGCCTCTGTGTGTCAGAGGCTAGAAATGGGCAACAGGGGAGGGCTCACTTGATGATTCCCTGTTCTGTTCATTCCCTCTGGGGCACCTGGCATTGGCCACTGTGGGAAGACAGGACACTGGGCTAGATGGACCTTTAGTCTGACCCAGTCTGGCCGTTCTTATGTTCTAAGTGAGTCCAACCCGCTATCTTGTCATACGTCAGCAGCCAGTTCCAGATTCTGTAGATGAAATTAACAGCACGGGGCGATTTATCAAGTAACCCATCCCCTTGTCATCCAGGCCCAGCTTCTGGACCTTAGAGGCACAGCAACACCCAGAGCATGGGGTTGCATCTCTGACTAGCTCAGCGAACAGCCAGAGAATTCATTTAGCTCCTCCGCTGTGGCCTTGTCTTCCTCGAGTGCTCCTTCAGCGCCTCGCTCAGCCAGTGGCCCCACAGATGGTTTGGCAGGCTGCCTGCTTCTAAAGCCCTTGCACATTGTTTTGCTGGTAGTCTGTGTCTTTTGCTAGCTGTTCTTCAAATTCTTTACTGGGCTGCCTAGTTATTAGGCCCCAGACCATTAAGATGCCCATTTTATTCCATCGCTGCATCACATCTCAAACCAAAAGTCAGGATGAAGATTTGTTCTTAGGCCACTGGATTATACTTGGTAGGAGAGACGGCTTGTGGGGGGGGTCACTTCTACTCGCACTGATAAGACTGAGCAACAAATACATCATCTTTTGCTGCACAGACACCAGGCTGCTGCAGTACGGTGACAAAACAGACGGGTTAAAAATTGCCACCTTGCTTCTGAATGACTTTGATTTTGCTGGGGTTGAATCAGACCCTGAGAGATGTTTGAATCTGCTCTTTCCATGATACTACTAAACACTCAGTCTTCCAGAGTTTACCCTCATGCGGCTAGCAAAAGAGTCCTCATCGCCCTATGCTAAGAACCGCAGCTGTGACATTTTGTTGCTTATGTCTCATCACAGTGGCCAGAAATGAGAAGAAAAAAAAAATCACAAAAGTTGCTCCCTCCACAATCAGTTGTTTAGAATCTTCCTTAGGCTCAGTTTTGATCCCCTACACATGTGCAGTTTGTAAAGAAAGTCAGCTAATGCACAAGCTAGATTGAAGAGACAAAGCAAACGAGGCCTGTACATACAGTCAGTCCAAAGGGGCATATCAAAGACGTACCAAAAGGAAAGATTTACATGACTTGGAAATACTTCACACTACAGTGTGCCATGGCAAAGTGTGATTTCCTTCCCCAGTCATCCTGAGAAATTATGGATATATACTGGCTAGACATGTGTGACAGGCGCCATTATCCTCCTATTCAAAGAAACGGAGTCTAAACCAAAGCACGATACCCTTAGCCTTTGGGGAAATTTGGCTGCAAGTCCATCACTGATGGTTCATAGGAAAAAAAACCCCAAAAAGCAAAACAGTCCTACTAAGGATGTTAAGAGGCGGGTAATTGACTAATCGTGTAGTCGATACAATTTGTATCGACTACACAATTCGTCGATAAGGGAAGGCTCTCTGTCCCGGCTCACACCAGTCCAGAAGCTCCCCCCGCTGCAGCTCTGCAGTTTAAATGTAGTGGGAGCTAGGCGTGCAGGCAGCCTGGCTCCTACTACATTTAAACTGCAGAGCCGCCGCAGGGGCAGGTCCCTGACTGGCGTGAGCCAGAAGAGAGCCGGGACGGCTGCAGCTCTGCATTTTAAATGTTGTAAGAGCCGCCTGGCTATGATTACATTTCAGATGCAGAGCTGCAGCCGTCCCGGACCGGCTTGCTCAGTCCCGATCTGTACTGGGTCCAGTAGCCACTGCCCACGACAGCCCCTGCCCACGGCCAGCCTGGGCTGCCGTGGACGGGAGTTGCTTCACAGCAGCAGTCACTGTCTGCGGGGCAGGGGGAGAGGAGGGACGGGCTCCCTGTTGGAACCCCCCACGGACAGGGGCTGCTGTCCATGCAGCCCCTGACCACAGCGAGCCTGGGCCCACCGCGGGCAAAAGCTGCTTCATGGCAGCCTTCCTTCCCCCCACATTGTTGCCTTTTAAGCTGGCTCCCCAAAGCACTAACTCCTCTTCCCCCCCAGCCCCACAGGCACTTTGCTACCTCTGACACAGTTGACTCTATTACCGGATAAGCTTAGGCTTATCAGGTAGTTGACTACTCCCTTACATCCCTACATCACACTGACAGGAAATGCCAAACTATAAGCCCAGGCCCAGCTTTTCATGGCAAGACAATGGGACCTACTTCACGCCTTCTCTTTGAAAGGGCATAAGGCTCAGCACAATTTTGGAGTCCACGGCTGAAAGGTCGGCTTCAGGAGTGTCTGAGGCACTCAAGGCAGGCTTGTCAAGCAGAGGAGCAAAGGCTTGTATGACCGGCTTGGGCAGCGGCTCTACCTCTACCGACGGAAGGCTCCGTACAGCTTCCACTGAAAGAACAAGAAGCAACCCGTTAGCTGAATGCGGATGACATATGGAATACACCCTCGTGGCAAGGGGGGTGTTTTGGCCCTACCAGCATTTTGAGATTACGCTGGTCTTGAAACAGCTCAAGAAAGTCTTGTCTGATTCAGTAAGGGTTGCCCATCTCTGATCCCTAAATCTGGTTTTGCATCCTGGGATGTTCGCTACCCACACATGCAGATACAATTGCCAAGCACAGCGCTGCGAGAACAGCTTGACGCTGTTTTCCCGTGACAATGGCTGCTAGCACAAGTCCCCAGGCCAGCGCAAACAGGAAGCGTTTAATCATTTATTTTAAGAGCCAGGGCACAGATTACCCCCTAGGCAGCCTACAGCACCTTGTTCAAATGCTTATTTTTATTACCGCCTAAGGGGGCGTCCGCACTGCACCCGTAGCTCAAAATAAGCTTAATTTGAAATCACTTATTTCGAAGAGCGCTCTTCCGAAACATCCCTTAATCCTCATGGAATGAGGTTTACAAGGACGTCGGAACAGTGAGCCCGCTATTTCAAAATGATGGGCTTGTTTAAAAGACGCTGAATATCAATTTCGGGATAGCAGAAGGAGCCCGAAATCACACCACTGTCTAGACGCATCCTAGTAGAGTCACCCTCAGCACTGCAGAACCGAGGTTTTGATCTCATGCTGCCTTACAACTCTGAGGAGCAGAACACCAGGGACTACCACCGCAGAGCTCCTCTTCCATTATCCGAGCAAGATGGATCGGAACGGCTGTTCTCTCAAAAGGGTCATGCCCATAGCCTAAAAACCTCTTCCCCTGTAAAGGTATCCATCTATTAAAAAAATGTTGTCTCCTTGGATTGCATCTGCCCTCCATCACCCATCCTACATCACACACCTGAACTTCTCATGCCGTGTGTTTGTACAGCACCAAGCACTATGGCTATCTAACTGGGGACTCTGGGGACTTACAATGCAGCAAGTGTTAAAGAATAACTAAAAGGAAACCTACGCCATTCACGGTAGATATGTTCCTGGCACCACTGTGAAGGGTGAAACTGGCGAATACAGGGAGCCACCGCTCCTGGCCCACACGGTGAGCTCCCTGCAGCTTCCTGTGGAGGTCAGGAGCCACGGGGAACTCACCACAGGTGCCAGGAGCCACGCCCCAGCCAGGCCAAGAGACGCCTGTGATTACACCGAACAGCAAATAGCAATCCTGTGAATAGTAAGGGTTTGCTATAAAATAAAATAATCCTGCTTCAAATAAGATAGGGCTTGGAATACTACAAAATGGGCAGATCTAGGTGGGTTCCACCTACTGCGGGAAAGGATTGGGAGAGATATTTTGCCAATTTTACATTTTTTTAAACTTGCTGGGACTTTGTTTTGTAACCAGTTCACAGAATGTGTTACAATGACATTAGGCTAGGACTGAGATTTGAAACCTAGTTCAACCAACTTCTCAGCACTTTTAAAAATATTCTTTAATGCATGGACATACCATATCTTTAGGGAAGCCGTTCTGCATTACTATCTGCTACGAAACCATTACTATCACTAAACATTAGGGACGTGAAGGTTGAACGGGTAAACCTCACCCGTAATGGCTGAGGCAGACGGATTAAGGTTCACCGTGGGGCTGGAGTAGCTCCCCACTAGGGGTGTGAATGACAAGTTGACTATCTGATAAGCAAATGCTTAACAGACGGTCAACATCTGGGAGTCTCCAGCTGGCCCGGGCTGCATATGGCGTTTTAAAGGGGCAGCGTCACGTAGAGCCCGGGATCAGTTGGAGACTCCCCTGTTGACTCCGGGCTCCTTGCGGTGCTGCTGCTTTGAAACACCATAGGGAGCACGGGGCCTGCAGGGGATTGCTTGAGTCCCCCACTGGCCCCGTGCTTCCTGCAGCGCTTTCGCCTTTGGGGCTGTTGCTACACTTCAAAGGCAGAGGCGCCCTTATCGACTAATCGAATAGTCGATGCAAACTGCATCGACTATTCGATTAGCCCATTAATCTAAATTTACATCCCTATCACACACGTTGCGCTATACCAAGCACGTGCATATGCATGCACACCTCCCATTAGTTCTGGAAGCACCTCTTCAGTTTTCAACCACTAAAACAGGAAATGGAGGGAACAGAAACAATTCCAGCTGTACACACGTACGGCGCTACTCACATTTAAATCAGTACTCACTGATTTTATGTCTTACAGCTGTGGGGGCCCCAAATATGCCTCAAGACCGTGGATTTTTCATTTTAGTTTCAGTTCTCGCGACAGTGGAGGGAGCAGGCTGGATGGATTCCTGCTACATACGTAAAAAAAAAGTCCTTATTTGAAAGGATTTCTGCTGGAGCGTGCATGATGGTCTAAACTTCCTCAGCTCTCTCGTTTACTCAACAGTCTCAATAGCAGGAAATCTCTCTTCCAAAACCACAGCAAAAGCCCATTATTAAACTCACAAACTTATTTACTGAGTTTCTATAATTGCTACCCGATAACTCTGACGCTCTAGCTCTGCGGAAAAGCTAGGAAAGTCATTAGGATGCGTCTGCAGCCGGTGTGATTCATCCGAGAGTCATTTTTTACTGACGTGACCTTTTTGCTCAAGAGGACTGAGTAACTGGGCAAACAGATATTAACCCCTGGGAACAGTTCCTGACATGAGGAAATCAGCACAGGACACAAGGCACTGGCATAAAGCAATTTTTTTTTTTCTGCTAGGGTAAGTGAAGAGGGACAGAGCTTCTCAACAGGTTCATTATCAGAGGGCTGCCAACCGCTCACCAGCGTGCTTCTAGGGTACCATCCACAGGGCCCTTTATCCCTTTCTTTGGAGCTGGCCCTGCAAAACACTGAATGCTTTTTCCAAGACAGAGCAAGCCCCGAACCTGCAAGGAAGCCAGCAGACTGAAAAGATGGAGCAAACTCAGCATCTAGCAGGAGCTACTGGTCACCCGACAAAGTCAGGCCTCTTTAGACAGGCCCAGGTCATGCATCCTCAACTCCCAGTTAACAGGAGCCTCCATTGTGTGACTGCATCCTCCCCTCCTTTAGGTGGTAGTTTCAGAACGAGGCCTTGCTCACCTAAAAATCTTGTGTGTCCTCACCACTATAAAGCACCCTCTCCTTTAATACTCCATCCAGCATCCAGGCTTCCAGCTTAATTGCTATTAGCATGACTCTAGTGCTGAGTGCGTTAGCACACAGGCATTCAATTATTGCATATGTACCTATGATCCGATAGTAACGATGTGCACTACTAAGCCGCAGGATTTTGGACCATGACAGAACAATCCTGTACAAAAGTGCTCTAGCACCATTCTAGGGCATCTTGCCATTTCTTTCTAAAGTTTAACCTGCTCTAAGTATGCAGCCTTATATTTCGGGAAGTACGAGGAGGGCTAATGGAATGAGAAGTAATAACTGCAACACCGAGTGCTAATGCGGGGCTTTTCATCTTCCAGGGACTTCCCAGATGGTAACGAAACACACACAACTAAGAAACAGGCGTGCTGGGAGTGCACTGCTGGGAGTGAGCTATTTGCAAAGCAGATCCATCTTTCAAGAGAAATCCATGTTTACACCCTGCTGTGTGGGTCAGAAGTTTTTCCATCGGTATACATGGGTGCAAAGGGAGAGGAACCTACACATCTAACTGTGGCCAGAAGGGAAGGTTACAGCTACAACATATTTTACTAACATATTTTTAAGTGCCCATCATCTTAGCACTTGGCTTTTTCAGAGGAATACGAAAACCCACAGGACATGTCTGATCACTTTATTGAAACAAGCAGGGACTCGTTTGCCATCTGTCAACATAGTCCCTAGAGAGCGACCTGGAGTCTATTTGGCCTTGTACATCTACGACAAGGCTGTTGGCTGAGTTCCGATCACAGCGCCTTCATTTCAAGTCGTACGGTATAAAGCTGAACAAAACCGCTCTGATGCTTGGCACCCAGACTATGGGTCTGACGCTGGCAGTCAGAAAAATCGTCAGTTCACTTATAAACTGAGCAGACCTTGATCAGAAGGTGCAGGTCACCAGCATGAGGTTTTCCCGAGTGCTTAAGTCCTGCAAAGGGGGTATTTGCTGGGTGTGGGCAGAATACTCACGCATGTGCATCCGTTGCCCACTGCGAGTCGGGAGTGACTATGTGCCAGCAGCGGAACAGGCCAACACAAAAGAGGAAGGTGGGGAATGAGGGACCGGCCGGGGAAAAGACACGACCGGCATCTTTACACAGCAACTAAATACCCATGGCTGGCCTGTGCTAGCTGACTCGGACTGTGGGGCTGTTGCACTGCTGTGAGACTTCTGGGCTTGGGCTGGTAGCCCAGCTCTAGGACCCTGTGGGGGGGAGGGGGACCCCAGAGCTCAGACGTCAGCCTGACCCCAGAAGACTACAGAGAAATGGAACAGCCCCACAGCCTGATTCCAATGGCACAGGCCCGCTGCGGGCTTATCTTCTCTGCTGAGACGTACCCTGGACAGACCTAGCGACCCAGAATTCCACAGATGGACATGACGGGCAAGCAGCCCTTATTCCAGCTTGCCTACACATCTGGGGAAAGAGGGAAACAGAAAGGGAGCCCCTCCTCCCTCTGCTATTTAACTATTTCTTAGTTCTGCAGACAATTACGCTAGGACCGCCCCCCCCACACTGCAATTAATTCACTCACAGTTACACTCACACACACTACAAATATATGAACTAAAAACAGAATAGAAATTACACCCTTGCACAGATCACATCTTCATATCCCTTTGTGCAACACATAATTCAATGGGGCCCCGATCCCAAATGGGCCTCTGACAGGCTACTATAAGTATTACTAATATTCACATATTAGTTTCTCTGGAGGTAGGTGACAGGGGAGGGATCACATGAGGACTACCCATTGCGATCCCTCCTTCTGGGGCATCTGGTATTGGCCACTGTTGGCAGACAGGATACTGGCAAGATGGACCTTTGGTCCGACCCAGTATGGCCGTTCTTATGGTCTTATTATAATCAGGCTTCTGAATCTCTGAAACTCCTACAAAAATCAATTTGATAGAGCAATGAGACAGCCCGTATGGGAGTTCATCACCACTTCTATCCCCTCTCCCAGGAGACGCTCATCCCCAGCAATGGAATTAGAATTTGTCACCCTCTCATGAGACCAGACCCCCGTAGGAAAATGCAGCTTCTCACTTAGCACTGGATAGTCCTCCAATTGGAAACTCCATTTTCTGGTCTTCATGTCTGTAACAGTCACAACAGTAAAAGAGTCAAATGTCGGCAGAAAGGAGGTGTAAAAACACTGTCGGACTCTCCCATAAACAAGCAGCAATCGCAGCATTCAATAGTCACTCAGTCCCGAACTGCTTAGCAACCGTCTCCACCTCAGGCAGCCATCTTTAAAAAAAGAACTTTCCTGTCAACTAAGGGAGGGAGACTGTGCCTCAGCAAAGTGCACGGGCCGTTAGACCCCAGCGGACTTTCAGAGGGCAAGGCTGCCTCATTCACGGGTACCCACATTAGGACCAAACTCGGCCTGCAGTTCTGGCAGCAGATGCATCTTCCGCTGAGTCAAGGGTGAGTCAAAAGCTGGCCCCCGACAAGCAGGCAGCACGATGCAGCCAACTGGGCACTGGTTGTGAGTGAACAGGCCGTGGTTCTGTTCCACATTCTGTCAGTGGCCTGTGACACTGGGCAGGTCACTTCACCTCTTTGTCCTTCAGTTTCCCTGTTCGTAAAGTAAGGGGGCGGATATTTAACGATCATTGTTGGTCTGAGTTCTAAGAGTGCTATAAGACTGTCTCCTAAACACATAATATGGCTGCCAGAGACCTCCACCAACTTCCATTCGTTGTCTGGGAAGATCATGCACATTTCCACATGGAGTTGTTGTCACTCTTGATAACGAAAACTACAGATTAGGTGGGGAGAAACAGAGGTTGGGCACCACTGGCCAAATTCAGCACATCCGGCACTGAAATATGGTCTTGGAAAATTACCTTTGAACAAAGTGAGGAGTCCTTCATGCTGCCACAAAGCAAAACGGTAGGCATGTTTTAGTCTTCCAGCGTTATTGTAGCAGATACTAAAGCCCTCCCTGAGGCAGAGCCTCTCATTTCAGCCTGCCCAAAGCAGACGTGCTTTTACGTACCACCCTTCCTCTTTCCATCCCAAAGCACGTTATAAGTGTTACTGAACGCAGCCAACACCAACACCCCCATTACATTAATGCAGCACTCGAACAGACTCACCGTAATTCCTGGAATTCATCCGTTTAAAAACGTCAATCATTTCTGCAGCGTACCCAATATCAACCTCAAAGCGGGAGTGCGAGATCAGAACACACTTCCCCTTGACGGGGGCAGAGGGTTTCTGCCAGCCGCTGCACATCTTCAAGAAGGATTTCAAGCTGGGACTGCTGCTGCTGCCAGACTGAGAACATGCAGCTGGGCCAGCTGTATCCATCTCTTCCAATGGCACCAAAATCACCGAGGAGAGCGGCTTCACTGCTTCCACTGGGGGGGAAAAGAATGGCTTTATGGGACAGCATACGTGAAGAATAGGGCAGATCACAAAAACTTCAATTCCCAAGAGTCAGAAAGAGCAGGAGCTGGTTCCCTCCCCCCCAGCCCACCACAACTTAGAAAACTCAGAGGCCATTCCTGTGTCAGTTGAGCTACATGACAACAGTACAGCTTCTTTCTCCGACATTCGGCGCTACTGACGAGCCACAAAAGCCTGGCGGTTTTATTTTTGGAGAGCTGGAAAAGTAGCTTTTTCACCCTCCTTCCCCCACCAATAATTCCAAACAGGCCAAACGGATTTTCATTCAGCTTGCCTTAAAAAAGAAAAGCCACCTCCAAACTGAATCCTAGCATGTGAAATTTCATCCAAAAAGGAGAATTTCAGAAGACGTATTTCGTAAGTGAAAAGCAAGGCTTTCAATTAATGTCTGTATGGAAACTTGCATTTTTTTCTGATTCTTTATGCCTAATATAGTTATGACCCACTGCTGCTTTAAAGAAATTAGAAGGGGGTGGGGAAATTCTCTTTATTTGTTCACTTTGTCTACATTTTGTTTCACCTAGTTGATTGGGACATTCAAAAAAAAATTAAAGACAAACTTAAAAAGTACCAGAAAGCATAATTATAAAACCACTGAAACTGGCAGGGGAAGGCATAGAACCTGCCACTAGTTTTTGAACCATTCTTTAAAACACGGTTTAGATTTCAAGTTGATAGAGTTCATTTAACAATAGTGTAAGAAACACTCAGGACAGTGTCTTCTGATATGGATGCCAGCAGCTGCTTTTCATTATGTGCCTTCCACCATAAGCTTCAGGATAATTTGACAAGACATTTTTAGAAAAGATTTCATACTATTTAAAAGTTGTCAATTCAGACTGTGAGGATATGTGTACACAGCTGCATTATTTCAGAACAACATCAGTGATTCCGAAATAACGTAGTGCACGTCTACACAGTAAGCCCTTTATTTCAAAATCAATTCGAAATAACGGGCTTCTTACTCCAACTCCTGTAATGCTTCTTGTCCGAGGAGTAAGAGGAAGTCAGGGGAAGAGTGCTCTATTTTGAAATAACTGCTATGTAGACAGTGCCAAAAAAGTTGAAATAAGCCATTTTGACTTAAACTATGCAATGAGCGTCGCTTATTTTGAGTTTAGCCCTGCTGTGTAGACATGCCCTGAGTGTGCAGGGCTAGGATTCTGCTTGTGTGGTATAAGATACAAAAAAAAGAGTCAGCGCTTAAATACACAGCCATCTGTCTGGGAGGTTAAAATTAGGGCTGAAGGGTTTTCCCCAAAGCATTGGCCTAAATCTGCTCCCACTGAAATCAACAGCAATTTCACCACTGACCTCAAGGAAAGAGGAATTGGATGAAGGCTAAGTACTTTCAAAAAAGCCCACCTGAAAAGCATTTTCTCTGCAACCATCTCAAATCCTCTCCAGTCTACAATGAAGAAAACCATCCCCTGATCTTTCAAATTCTGAGGCAACCCCAGTGACAACCTCATACAAAGCCAAGCTCATCCCATTTCACTCCCCACACTCACAATAAACAGGAAAACAAAAAGCTTCCTGAAACTGTTTAGTGTACTGTTTAAAAAGATAGCATCAGAGGAAATCATTCAGTAAAGTATTAGCCAGCCTGCACTTCTGGAATGTTGTCGCTTTCTCTGCATGGACCCATATGAACGAGTTGCATGAATTTAGCCATACGCTATGGTTTGTTCACTCCTAATATATTCAGTTAGGGTGCGTCTACACTGCACTGTTATTTCAAGATAACTAGCGTTATTTCGAAATAATGTGAGTGTCTACACAGCCATTCCGTTATTTCGAAATAATTTCAAAATATCGGATGTCTTATTCCAAAATCTGTAAACCTCATTCTACAAGGAACAACACCTGTTCTGAAATAGCAATTTCGAAATAAGGTGTGTGTAGACACTCCACTGCTATTTCGAAATAGCCCCTCACCAGGGCCATTGTAAGTTATTCCTCCCCAGTGCCTCCTGGGAATCGACATCACGATAGCACGTCTACATTAGGGAAGCCTGCCCTGGACTAATTTTGAAGCTTCCCTGCAGTGTAGACATGCTATTTCAGACTAAGCTATTTCGGAATAACTATTCCAGAATAACTTATTTCGAAATAAGTATGCAGTGTAGACGTATCCTTAGTGAACGGAGAAAGCATATGTTTAGCATTTAGATTACACCTAGAAATCCAGTTTATTCTAACTAAATTCAGAGATTCACAGAAGAATCTCAAACGGGTTTATTGTTTTAACAGTACAGTAATAACACAGCCAACAATAAAGATGCAGAGGTGAGAGAGAGATTTTCATCTTGTCTATCACGCCATAGACTGCTCACTTACTGAGACTCCTGTAGTCTTCTAAACTAAAATTCCACATCTTCATAGTAGGATCTGAAATTGAACGCAATTTGAGTCATTTGGGAACAGAAACAAACAGTGCTGGTAAAGGCTTAGTAATTAAAGAGAATCTGGTCTGTTTATACAGACACTTCACATACACCTGTCAAAAGCACTGTATATTGTTATTACAATTGCAGGGCAGTTGGGAATACAGAAAGACTTAGCAATCGGATAGCAAAAAAAAAAAAAATCCATACAAATATGAGAAGAGAGTGGAAGTAAATCACAGAAAGCAGCACGGACTGAAAAGAAGAAAGGATTTTGCAAATAAGGATGGGTACAGATATTTGTGCACAACCTTGGACATCAAGGAGGTAAATGTAGAGGACACTAGGACAACTGGAGACCACAGGATTAGACTGGTGCTGATTACAAACTTGAGTTAAGGGCCAATGTGAGTACAAGAACAAATGAATATACACGGCCCATCAACAAGTTTAGGCACAGCTGTGCTGCTCCAGACATGCAGGTGTAGGTCTTAGGTCTTTGTTGGCGACAGCGTGCTGTCCTGCAGACAAAATAAAAACACTCCCAACAAGGGGCAATGGCTTTGTCAGCAGGAGAGCATCTTCACACTGGCCCGCTTTTTGTTGGTAACACTTGTGTCAGTCGGGGGCATTTTTTCACACCCTGACCCACATACGTTTTACCGCTGAAAGGGCAGACGTAGCCTTAGATGCAGGTTTCTAAGTCAGAGGAATGAAGTTCTGTCACAGCTTTTCATAATGATGTTGCCTACAGTGGCATATGGTCCATGAATGACTGCTCCTAGCACATCTCTGCAGTGGCCAAAGATGCGGCACAAGATGAGAAGGGCTCTGAACTATTACAGAGAATTCTTTCCCAAGTGTCTGGCTGGTGGATCTCAAATGCTCAAGGTCTAACTGATAGCCACATTTGGGGTCAGTAAGGAATGTTTCCCTGGTCAGATTGACAGAAATCCTCAGGGAGGAGGGAGTTGCCTTTCTCTGAAGCACAGGGCAGGAGTCACTAGTTTAAATTAGGGATATGAACCCGGTAATCAGTGGGAGCGGGAACAGCACCCCACCTGCCGCAGGCAGAGGTTTGCTCCAGCCCCACAGGGAGCCTGCCACAGAGTTGTCTCTGTCCAGGGGGAGGCAGGGTCCGCTGCGGACAGATGCCGCTCTGGCGGAGGCTGGCAGCCGCCCGCAAACCGGATCCCACTTTAGTTGATTAACCGGTGAAATGTTAGGCTAACCTAATGTTTTACCCGTTAAGTGATTAACCAGGATTTTACACCCCTAGTTTGAACTAGAGTAAATGGTAGATTCTCTGTAACTAGAAGTCTTTAAATTGATATTTCAGGTCTTCAGTCGGAGGTTATGGGCCTCTCTCAAAAGTGGGTAGGTAAAGTTTTGTGGCCTGTGATGTGCAGGTCAGACCAGATGATCTCATCAGTGCCTTCTGGCCTTCAAGACTATGAGACAACCAACTGTCCAAGAGCAACAGAAACTGACCATTTCTCCTATACCGATCTCCAAAATACTGTTTCCCCCCCAAGATTCCTACCAAAACTGGTAGAAATTTTTTTTTGTCAAAATAGTTTTCTGTCAGAAAATGCCATTTTGGTAAAAGTAATTTTTAAACAACAATACCAATTTAAATGAAATTTCATTTTGAAACAAATGGGAAAATATTTTGAAATGTCAAAATGTTCTGTTTTGATATTTCTGGAATGAAATCTTTGGATTTTTTTTTTGTTTCAAAGTGACTTTTCATTTCAGAATGTACTTTATGTATTTTTGAAAGGTCAAAATCCATACAGTCCAAATTTACTGAAATTAAACATTTTGATTTACCCCAACAATTTATTTTAAAAAATTTCATGGGAGGAGAGGGGATTTAAAAAAAAAAATCCCAGATCAGGACCATTGTTCCAAAAGTTCAAAATTTTTGGCAAAACAGTTTCCAAACCAGCTCTCGTTCTGAATGCCTGAAGTCACAAAACATCTCAGCACACTTCTCATACAAGCAGGGGGCAAGATGACTAATGGAGATTATCTTGGCTAAATTCAAGTCTGAGTTATTTATTCCATTAATTCTTCTGCAGTTTCAACTGCCTTACTTTTCACACACACCCTAAAAATTACATACAACATCACTGCCCTATTCTACCCCTGCAATAGCTGCATTTCTGTGATGGGGAAGGTGATTTCTGTCCAGTTCCTTAAAGAGACTGATATGCAGATTTTTAAAAACAACAGGGGCCTACACCAAGTTTTAAACACTGTTGTTATAAGTTTTCTTACCATAACTTTTGCTAGGTATGCTCTTAAACACAGCAATGAGTTCAGCATTGTAGCCTACTTCAACCTGGAATCGGTCTTCTCTGTGTTTCACACATCTTCCTGTGATAACACGGTGTGCTTTTCTTTGACCGGATGCATCCAAGGTAGAGCCCACACCACCAGAATTGGCCACCTTCTGCATCTTACCCTCCTTCAACGGAGTGAGTGACTGCACCGTGCCACAGAACCGTGAGATGCTACCACCGTCCTTTCTGGAGGCTTTCCCTGCATTTATTGACATTTTGGAATCACTCAAGGTAGAACTGCTTGGTAGTGGCATGCCAACATGTCCACCGGCAGATTTGTTTAGACTTTGCAAACCTTTAACATCACCTGGGTGCGCATTAGCAGTTAATTTCGGATGAGAAGTTTCTGTCGGTTTTTTGAATGGCAGGTGGACCTGGGGTGGTTCAGCACCTGAATAACCTTGAGGGCAATAACTCAAAGAATCCTCAAGTATCGAGAGGTACTGCTTAGTGCTGCACATTTGACTCTGTGACCCTCGGCTTAAGTCCTCCGGACAGTTCTCCTGTTGCATACTGCATGAACCAGCGGTCTGCTGGGGTGGGTTAAGGTGATTATTTCCTTTCTGAACATAGCTCTTCTGTGGCACATGGCTGCTGGGATTCTGCTGGTGCTGGCTAATGAACCTAACAGGATTGTTTTCTTGTTTCAAACACTGATGTTCCAGGTTTCCTCGATAGTTTGGATTCTGCTGGTTGGATTGTTGGCTTATGAGCCCACAGGGCCCTCCTTGCTGGGCTGCTAGTCTCTCTGCTCTCCTAGCCAAGGCCTTCTGCCTATTCGCCTCAATTTTTCTTTTCTGTTCTTCTGTAAGGCCAGATGACATCTTCCGCAATTCAAATGATCGTTCTGAAATCTGTGTGTTGAATGTAAGTGAGGAATCCAAGCGTTCCTTTTACAGGATTGCTGGCGAACCTAAAAACCCACAAAACAAAGATGCATGAAAAGCCTTTTTTTTTTTTTTTTTTTTTTGATGAAATGGTGCCACCGACACCTAGACATTAGAGTGACAGGTGCTGTACAAAAACTGAAAACAAAAGTAGGGCAACAGCATGGCAAGTCATATGCAGAGTGAGCAACCATAAAGACACTTGCCTTTGGGGACCCTGCACCCTAGACCTTGCTAAAGCACTGGGGGCGGGAGGGAGAAATAACAAAACCATCCCCCATCACTGCAACCGCCAAAGTCTTCCCACAATCCCACTGAGATGCGAGCACATGTTGGAAATTCAACTGAGGCAATGCGCACAACCTCCCACAGGACCTGACCAACACAGGGCCAGCCCTACGTGGATGCAACCAGACACACTGACTGAAAAAGATCTCATCCAGGTAACTAGCCTAGAAATCAAGGACTCCCCTTGTATGACCACACTTCGTCCTTCCTGCTCAGCCTCTTGCCGCAAGTGGTAAACAGACAGTGAGCCCCAGAATCCCTGGCACAAGGCAAGGGGTCCCCTCCTGCCTTGGAAAATTTACACTCCAGCACCAAAGACATTCCCATACGCTATGGGTAGCAATCCAGCCCCCTCCTCTGGAAAATTCAAGGGCGAGGGATCATGTACCCCACACTCTCTCAGATACTGGGACTCATACCCCCCCCAGCCCTCCCAGATACTGGGGCTCACCCCTTGCCTCTACCAGCTACAGGGGTTCACCATCTGCCAACTACTGAGGCTCACCCCCCCATTCTCCTTCCTGCTACTGGGGCTCACCGCCACCCACTTTCTCCCACCCCCACCCACTGGGGCTCACTCCCCCAACCCCCCTCAACTGGGGCTCAGCCCCCCCCAGCCACTGGGGCTCAGCCCCCCCAAACCCCCTACTCCCCTCAACTGGGGCTCAGTCCCGCACCCTCTCCCAGCCACTGGGGCTCAGCCCCCCCCAGCCACTGGGGCTCAGCCCCCCCCAGCCCCCCTCAACTGGGGCTCAGCCCCCCCCCAGCCACTGGGGCTCAGCCCCCCAGTCCCCCTCAACTGGGGCTCAGCCCCCCCCCCAGCCACTGGGGCTCAGCCCCCCTCAGCCACTGGGGCTCAGCCCCCCCCCAGCCACTGGGGCTCAGCCCCCCAGTCCCCCCTCAACTGGGGCTCAGCCCCCCCCCAGCCACTGGGGCTCAGCCCCCCAGCCCCCTCAACTGGGGCTCAGCCCCCCCCCCAGCCACTGGGGCTCAGCCCCCCTCAACTGGGGCTCAGCCCCCCCCCCCCAGCCACTGGGGCTCAGCCCCCCAGCCCCCCTCAACTGGGGCTCAGCCCCCCCCCAGCCACTGGGGCTCAGCCCCCCTCAACTGGGGCTCAGACCCCCCCGGGCTCACCCGCAGCGCACCGGCCTAGCGTTGCCGAGAGGGGCTGCGGCCCGCTCCCAGCGCAGGATGAATCGCAGCCCCGCCAGGGGCGCGCATATGTCCGGACTACAACTCCCAGCAGCCATCGCTCCAACGGGACGGACGACAGGCCGGCGGAGTGCGCGTTGCACGCCGGGATGTGTAGTCCCATTGCACCGTGGGAGATGTAGTCTCCCAAGGCCCCCTCCGGCCCCCCACCCCCATCAGTAGTCCTTGTGAGTCTAATCGTGGCTACACCTTGGGCGGGGGAGGGGCAGCCGGACGCCTGGGTTCTCCGCCGGGCTCTGCCACCTCTGTGCCTCAGTTTCCCCAATATTATATAGTTCATACGAGCATGAAGGGTGCGTAGTTGGGTGTGTTAGGGGCTGTGCCTTCCTCACCCACCTGCCAATTGTGTGTAATGTGCTACCCACACCCGGCTGCACAGGCGGGCAACCTGCAGCCCATCCAGAGACATCTTGTTCACTGGTGCACACACACAGGGCTGCCGGATGCTGCTGGGTTCTGCCCACGTAGGATTTTACTAAAGTGACGTGCACATAAAGCAAAGCATGCTTGAAGCGAGGTGCAAGCTGGTTGCACACAACACTGACTGAGAGCCCTGCGCTCCCTCTGTGTCCCATCAAAGCGCTGCTAGGGTTCAATCCGCACCCCCTGCAAACTCTAGGTATACATGTGCACTGAGCAAAACTTCCCTATCCCAGGTGACCATCTTAGTTAGGACAATCTTGCAGCCTGAGTTGAAGGAGGGCCCCTCGTGCGGGCCACTCACTAGCCTAGGTTGCCCCTCACTGCAAATGGGAAAGGGACATGCTACCTCCCTGCTTTGTCACTTAGATTGTAACATTTCCAGGGCGGGGCAGGGCAGAGCAGAAGGGGAGGGGGCAGAGGCAGGAAAGGCAATCAGGGGTATGCAAGCTTTGGAAATGTTACCATCTAGGAGACCAGGCGGGGGAGGGAAGATCTTTTATTAGACCAGCTTCTGTGGGTGAGAGAGACAAGTTTTCAAGCTACAGGGAGCTTGTCTCAGGTTTTCTTCCGGAGCTCACCCAGACTGCTTGGGCAGCCAGCTTCTGAAGAAGAGCTCTGTGTATCTGCCAAGCTTGTCTCTCTCGCCAAAAGAATTTGGGTGCGGTAAAAGATATTTCCTCGCCCTCCTTGTATTTCTCATACCCTAGACCAACACACCTATGACAATGCTGCAAATTCCAATTTAAAGCAAAGAAAATTCCCAGCAGTGCACCCTGATCCTTCAAGGTCAAGCACCCTCTGTCAACCTGTACACTCATGCATGTGCCAAGACATGTGGTAAGGAATCCTAGAATCATAGAGCTGGAAGAGACCTCAGGAGTCATCAAGTCCAGCCCCCTGCCCAAGGCAGGACCAACCCCAACTCAATCAACCCAGCCAGGGCTTTGTCAAGCCGAGACTTAAATACCTCTAGGGATGGAGACTCCACTACTTCCCTAGGTAACCCATTCCAGTGCTTCACCACTCTCCTAGGGAAATAGTTTTTCCTAATATCCAACCTGGACCTCTCCCACCACAACTTAAGACCATTGCTCCTTGTTCCGCCATCCGTCACTACTCTGAACAGCCTTTCTCCATCCTCTTTGGAACCTCCCTTCAGGAAGTTGAAGGCTGCTATCAAATCCCCCCTCACTCTTCTCTTCTGCAGAATAAGGAAGAGAGAGAACAATGTAGGAATACAGGAAGGGAAGCAGAAGGGCACAGAGAGAAACTCACACCAGAGAAGAGATAGAAGAACATACATAAGAACATAAGAACGGCCGTACCGGGTCAGACCAAAGGTCCATCTAGCCCAGTATCCTGTCTGCCGACAGTGGCCAGCACCAGGTGCCCCAGAGGGGGTGGACCGAAGACAATGATCAAGCGCTTTGTCTCCTGCCATCCCTCTCCAGCCTCTGTCAAACAGAGGCCAAGGACACCATTTTATCCCCTGGCTAATAGCCTTTTATGGACCTAACCTCCATGAAATTATCTAGCTTCTCTTTAAACTCTGTTATAGTCCTAGCCTTCACAGCCTCCTCTGGCAAGGAGTTCCACATGCTGACTACACGCTGTGTGAAGAAGAACTTTCTTTTATTAGTTTTAAACCTGCTACCCATTAATTTCATTTGGTGTCCTCTAGTTCTTCTATTTAGGGAACTAATAAATAACTTTTCTTTATCGGCCCTCTCCATACCACTCATGATTTTATACACCTCTATCATATCCCCCCTCAGTCTCCTCTTTTCTAAACTGAAAAGTCCCAGTCGCTTTAACCTCTCCTCATATGGGACCCGTTCCAAACCCCTAATCAATTTAGTTGCCCTTTTCTGAACCCTTTCCAAGGCCAAAATATCTTTTTTGAGGTGAGGAGACCACATCTGTACACAGTATTCAAGATGTGGGCGTACCATAGTTTTATACAGGGGCAGTAAGATATTCCGGGTCTTATTTTCTATCCCTTTCTTAATAATACCTAGCATCCTATTTGCCTTTTTGACCGCCGCTGCACACTGTGTGGAAGTTTTCAGAGAACTGTCCACGATAACTCCAAGATCTCTTTCCTGATTTGTCGTAGCCAAATTAGCCCCCATCATACTGTACGTATAGTTGGGGTTATTTTTCCCAATGTGCATTACTTTACACTTATCCACATTAAATTTCATTTGCCATTTTGTTGCCCAATCACTCAGTTTGGTGAGATCTTCTTGGAGTCCCTTACAGTCTGCTTCTGTCTTGACTATCCTAAACAGTTTGGTATCATCCGCAAACTTTACCACCTCACTGCTTACCCCTTTCTCCAGATCATTTATGAATAAGTTGAACAGGATTGGTCCTAGGACCGACCCTTGGGGGACACCACTAGTTACCCCTCTCCACTCTGAAAATTTACCATTTATTCCTACCCTTTGTTTCCTGTCTTTTAACCAGTTCTCAATCCAAGAAAGGACCTTCCCTCTTATCCCATGGCCATGTAATTTACACAAGAGCCTTTGGTGAGGGACCTTGTCAAAGGCTTTCTGGAAATCTAAGTATACTATATCTACTGGATCCCCCTTGTCCGCATGTTTGTTAACCCCTTCAAAGAACTCTAATAGATTAGTAAGACAGGATTTCCCTTTACAAAACCCATGTTGACTTTTGTCCAACAAATTATGTTCTTCTACATGCTTCACAATTTTATTCTTTACTATTGTTTCGACTAATTTGCCCGGTACTGAAGTTAGACTTACCGGTCTGTAATTGCCCGGATCGCCTCTAGAGCCCTTTTTAAATATTGGTGTCACGTTGGCTACCTTCCAGTCATTAGGTACGGAAGCCGATTTAAGGGATAGGTTACAAACCACAGATAATAGTTCAGCAATTTCCCATTTGAGTTCTTTTAGAACCCTTGGATGAATGCCATCCGGTCCCGGAGATTTGTTAACATTAAGTTTTTCTATTTGTTCCAAAACCTCCTCTAATGACACCTCAATCCGGGACAGTTCCTCAGATTCATTACCCACAAAGGACGGTGCAGATTTGGGAATCTCCCCAACGTCCTCAGCCGTGAAGACTGAAGCAAAGAAATCATTTAGTTTCTCCGCAATGGCTTTATCGTCCTTGATTGCGCCTTTTATAGTTCGATCGTCTAGGGGACCCACAGGTTTTTTAGCAGGCTTCCTGCTTCTAATGTACTTAAAAAACATTTTGTTATTTCTTTTTGAGTTTTTGGCTAGCTGTTCCTCAAAATCTTTTTTTGCTTTTCTTATTACATTTTTACACTTGATTTGACAGTGTTTATGTTCCTTTCTATTTATCTCACTAGGATTGGACTTCCACTTCTTAAAAGATGCCTTTTTGTCCCTCACTGCTTCTTTTACATGGTGGTTAAGCCACGGTGACTCTTTTTTAGGTCTCTTGCTATGTTTTTTAATTTGGGGTATACATTTAAGTTGGGCCTCTATTATGGTGTCTTTAAGAAGTTTCCATGCAGCTTGCAGGGATTTGGCTCTAGTCACTGTGCCTTTTAATTTCTGTTTAACTAACCTCCTCATTTTTGTGTAATTCCCCTTTTTGAAATTAAATGCCAGGGTGCTGGTCTGCTGAGGTGTTCTTCCCACCACAGGAATGTTGAATGTTATTATATTATGGTCACTATTCCCAAGCGGTCCTGTAACGGTTATTTCCTGGACCTGTTCCTGCGCTCCACTCAGGACTAAATCGAGAATTGCCTCTCCCCTTGTGGGTTCCTGCACTAGCTGCTCCAAGAAGCAGTCATTTAAGCCATTGAGAAATTTTATCTCCGCTTCTCTTCCTGAGGTGACATGTATCCAGTCAGTATGGGGGTAATTAAAATCCCCCATTATTATAGAGTTCTTTGTTTTGGTAGCCTCTCTAATCTCCCTCAGCATTTCAATGTCAGTATCCCTGTCCTGGTCAGGTGGTCGGTAATATATCCCTACTGCTAATTTCTTATTTTTGGAGCATGGAATTACTATCCATAGCGATTCTATTGAACATGTTGATTCATTTAATATTTTTATTTCATTTGATTCTACATTATCTTTCACATACAGTGCCACTCCGCCACCCACCCGGCCTGCTCTATCCTTTCGATATATTTTATATCCCGGTATGATTGTGTCCCACAGATTTTCCTCATTCCACCAGGTTTCAGTGATGCCTATTATGTCAACCTCCTCATTTAATACTAGGTACTCTAGTTCACCCATCTTATTAGTCAGACTCCTAGCATTTGTGTAGAAGCACTTTAAAAATTTGCCACTGCTTATTTGTCTGCCCTTCCCTGATGCATTGGATTCCTTTGTACACGGTTGTTTGTCTGCTCTGGCCCATGGTTTGCCCTCTCCCCTCCTCTCTTTCTGACTACAGCTTAGAGAATCTCTATCAATGGATTCTCCTCTAAGAGTAGTCTCCCTCCGATTTACGTGCATCTCCACACCAATCGGCTTTCCCCCATCTCTCAGTTTAAAAACTGCTCTACGGCCTTTTTAATGTTTAGTGCCAGCAGTCTGGTTCCACCCTGGTTTAGGTGGAGCCCATCCTTCCTGTATAGGCTCCCCCTCTCCCAAAAGTGTCCCCAGTTCCTAATAAATCCAAACCCCTCTTCCCTACACCATCGTCTCATCCACGCATTGAGATTCTGAATCTCTGCCTGCCTACCCGGCCCTGCGCGTGGAACCGGAAGCATTTCCGAGAACGCCACCATAGAGGTCCTGGATTTCAGTCTCTTTCCTAGCAGCCTAAATTTGGCCTCCAGGACATCTCTCCTACCCTTCCCTACGTCATTGGTACCTACATGTACCACGACCACCGGCTCCTCCCCAGCACTACACATAAGTCTATCTAGATGCCTCGAGAGATCCGCAACCTTCGCACCAGGCAGGCAAGTGACCATACGGTTCTCCCGGTCATCACAAACCCAACTATCTATGTTTCTAACGATCGAATCACCCACTACTAACACCTGCCTCTTCTGAACTGGCTTTCCCTCCCCCTCAGAGGTATCCTCAGTGCGAGAGGATACCGCAACATCCTCTGGGAGGAGGGTCCCAACTACGGGATGGTTTCCCTCTGCTCCCATTGAATGCTCTGTTCCCTTGAGACTTTCATCCTCCTTAAGAGCACTGGGGCTCTCAGACTGGAGGTGGGACAGTACTACAGTGTCCCAGAAAGTCTCATCCACAAATCTCTCTACCTCCCTTAGCTCCTCCAGTTCAGCCACCCTGGCCTCCAAAGCCCGAACTCGGTCTCTGAGGGTCAGGAGCTCCTTGCAACGGGTGCACACATACGCCACCCACCCACAGGGCAGGTAATCATACATGTTACACTCGACACAATAAACAGGATAGCCCCCACTCTGCTGCTGGGCTTCTGTCTCCATTTTTCTAATGAACAAGTTTAAGTATAAACTGGGATTCTTTTTAAACCTCTGGAATATAGATTACGATAAGAGTTATGTTTTAAAGAAGGCCAGAAGTCACTAGTGCCCTCTAACCTCCCCCTCTAAACTCCCTCTCCAAACTCCCTGTTAGCAATTCCTGTTCGCAAGCTCCCTGGTCGCTGAGTCACAGGCTTATATAGCTCTGGTAGCCCCTCCCCCTGACTGAGGCTTAGCCAATTAACAGAGGCTTCTAGATTTCAAACCTTTTAGAAGCTCCTTCAAGCAATCAAACAATCAAACCAACCAACCAAACAGATAAACACAAGCTCTGCACACAGCAAATAACTCCCCCACACACAAACACACACTCCAGACAGCCACTTACCACAAGGGTCCCGTTTTTACTCCTCTTTCACCTGGAGAACTCCCTCTCCAAACTCCCTGTTAGCAATTCCTGTTCGCAAGCTGGAAGGGAGTCTGTATCCCAGCGTGAAGCACTGAACCAGTTCAATCAAGAGTGAATTCAGGGAAATCCCCTGGCCTGCACTATGCAGGAGGGCTTAGGCTAGGTCTAGAATGGCAGAGAACATCGATGCAAGATCATTCATGTAGCTGGAGTTGTGTATCTCGCACCGATTTCTGGGGCACCCCACAGCAGGAGGTTGACGGGAGAGACTTCTCTGCAAGGAGTACCAAGGTCGATGGGGGCCACTTCAGCGTTCAACTTAGAGGTCCTTACCAGACCTGCTAAATCGAACGCTGAAAAATTGACCTCCAGAGCGTAGATCTTCCCAGAAATGTATGTGGCATAATTAGATGATCGCATTGGTCCCTTCTGACCTTAGAACCATGGAGAGCAAAAGTAAGGAAGTTGGGAAAATATTGGATGTTGAATAAAGGATTTCCAGTGTGAAAAAATGGAGAAACACTGTTTCATTGTATTCCTTATACAAGAGAACCCCCGGAAGAAATTCCTGTTGGAGGACTGGACTGAGTGGAGATACCCATGCTGAATAGCCAGTGTTATGTTCTCTTAACAGGAGTAATGCAGACATATAATCTGAGAACTACACTAAATCCTGGTCTACGCTAGGGCGTTATTTTGAAATAACCTTCCTTAGGTTGTATTTATAAATGGCGCATCCACACTGCCAAGCCCATTATTTTGAAATAACGGGCTGCTTAATTCAAAATCTGGACTCCTGCTTCCCTCGGGGAATAACGCTAATTTTGAAATACTTATTTCGAAATAGCGGCAGGGTGGATGCTCTAGTACCGTTATTTCAAAATAACTACTTTGCAGAGTCATTCGCACTAATTACTCTCTAAGTGCGAGATAGCACGTCCACAGTAACGGAGCCTGCCTCGGACTCATTTCGAGGTTTCCCAGTGGTGGGGACACGCTAATTTGATTTTGTTATTTCGGGAGTTATTACATCAATGTTAGTTATTCTGAAATAGTTTCCTAGTGTAGACATGCCCTAAATGGAGCCTCCGCCCCTTCCCACCATGGGAATTGTCCATGTCCCCTTGAGCTGTGTGTGGAGCTCTTGATCCACCATGTTTCCATGAGCAGTTTTCTCCCACCAGGCAGGCCCACAGGATGGGGGAAGGGAAGCCAGCTGGCAGTGTTATAAATTATTATGGTTTGTTTGTTCATCTCTCTACTTGTTAGTAAAAGGTTATCCTTAAATTACTTCTTGATTAAAAAGCAGCGGCCATCATTAGTCAGGAGCTCATCAGCCGGAAAAAGAGCAAGGAAGTCAACAACAATAAGGTGCAACATGACAAATAACAGAAGCCTTGGGAGTTCACAGATTCGTTTGGCACAGTGTGCACACACACACACACACACACTCCTCTGCACAAACATAAATGCACTATACACTATGAACGATCCCTTAGAGAACACACATGGAATATCTATGCACATACACAACCCCACAGTGGCTCACCTTTCTGCCGGCACATGTTTACACACACACAGACACTTGCGCGTACATGCATACATGCCTGAATATGTACCTGTTCACCTCCCACCCCAGCCGCCTTTCTCCATTTAAAGATGCCCCCCCCATCTCACCTGCAGCTTTAGAGAACACAAGCATTGAGTTGTGATTATTTTATGGGTATCATGTTAAAAAATACAGTGCTAGTGAATATGACCTAAAAAATAGCATGGCCATCAGGTGACACAACCAGGGCTGGCCCAAGCTACGGTCTGACCGGGCCCTAGCCTGGGGCGCCTGACTGTAAGGGGCGCCGCACGGTGCTGCCGGGCCAGGTGGGGGCAGGGCTGCGCATGCGCCCTCCCCCAACCAGGGGCTCAATTATAATGTCTGCCTGGAGCGCCGGGAACGGCTTGGGCTGGCTCTGGACACAACCCACATCTGATCAGTGCCCCGTGCTCAGAAGAGGCATAGGAAACATAGGAGGAAGAGTTGGTACCTGCTTTCCAATTCCTTGGACTAGATGGAGTGGGTCATGTGAGATACTTTGTCTGAACTGGGAATTCTCCTGTTCTCTTGAGAGATCTCAGTGAAATATTCTTGGGGCTGCTCTGTAATCCTCTCCTGGACACGTTAGGGGTAGCAGCCTTGTTTCTTCCCAGCAGTAGGAGATGTTCCCATGCCACTCAGTGATGAGGACAGCTGGCACCATTGCAGTAAGCAGACTAGCTGCATAGGGGCAAGGTTGGCTCAGAGACACTACTAGCAGCTGGGTTCTCGATGCATTTGTCCCTCTCAGGAGTGAGATACCAGCCAAGAATATGTGAAAATATGGCCAATAGTAATTGCATTTTCCCTATGCCCAGCTTTTTCCAGGCCACAGGAGGACTCCTCTCCTCTCCACAAGGCTAGGACGCCCTCCCCATGGTTTGAGCAAGGTGCACTGGAATTAAGACGATTTGCATTTCTTATTAAAGGTATCTATGGAAATAACGCAAGGGGGTTCTGAGACTTATCTTTCCCTTCTCGTTGAGACTAAATCTACTGGAATATCTGTCTGTTATAATCTGTAGCCTCTGGTGGGTGACCTCAACAGGTCCCCTCTGTGTCTGGCCCTCATCAGGAGGAAAAAGAAGAGGTCTCAGAGGGATACGTTCAGCAAGATCCTCCAGTCAACTCTGGCCTTGGACAATGAACACAGACTTGGTGCGGCCGAGTGATTGAGACCATGGAGAAGGACCGAGACTGTGGAGAACGACCAAGACCGTGGAGAAGGACCGAGACTGTGGAGAACAACCAAGACCATGGAGAAGGACCAAGACCATGGAGAAGGACCGAGACCATGGGGAAGGACCAAGACCGTGGAGGACCGAGACCGTGCAGAAGGACCAAGATGGTGGAGAAGGAGCAAGGATGGAGGGATTGGTTGGTACAAGAGAGGGAAAAGGACCAAGAGGCATATGAAGAAGTGTACCAGGAAACCATGGGTCTACTCAAGCAATAAACACAAATGTTGACCCATATGTCCAGCAATCAGCAACTCCCCAGCCTTTCCTGTCCTTGGAGAACTCTTGCTCAATGGAGTATGGGTAGGAGAACTCCCCACCAACACCCAAGCTGTCATCATGGTGTGCGTCCGTACCTCTAACGCTCCAAGCTGGGGGGGAGCCTGCAGACCTGTGGAATGCACAGACTCAGAACTACTTGTGTTTAATTCCCTTTTGGATGGGTGGTTTGAAAGTATGGTTCACCCAGTACACTGCTGCTAGACTCTTTTTACTTTGTGGTTTGGGGTGGGGGGGTAGGGGTGTGCACTTTTCTTTTGCTGCCTGATTCATTGCACACAATACAATTCTGTGGGTTTTTTTTGAAACTCTGAGTATTCACAGCTTGTAGACAGAGAGCAATGCCTCTTCAGGGGTCTAGTTTATTTAATCAACCATCAAACATGGTTTGTAAACAAGCTTTCTCCGTCTGCTGTAAGTCTCCAGGATTGCCCATTGTCTGCAGCTCTTCAGTCTCTCCTCTGCTAACTAGGGGACTCTCCCAGGCCTCCCTTCTAAAATGGCACTTTTCATCTTAGGAAAAGAGGAGACTAAGGGGGGATTATGATAGCAGACTATTAAATCATGACTGGTGTGGAGAAAGTTAAGGACAAGTTATTTACTTGTTCCCATAACACAAGAACTGGAGGTTACCAAATGAAATTAATAGGTAGCAAGTCCAAAACAAACAAACAAAGGAAGTATTTCTTCACACAACACATGGTCAACCTGTGAAACTCCTTGCCAGAGGATGTAGTAAAGGCCAGGATTTTAACAGGGTTCACAAAAGAGCTAGATACATTTATGGAGGAGGGGTCTGTCAATGGCTATTAGCCAGGATGTGCAGAGATAGTGTCCCTAGCCTGGGAAAGGGTGACAGGAGATGACTCCCTGTTTTGTTCATTCCCTCTGAGACCCCTGACATTGGCCACTGTTGGAAGATAGAACAGTAGGCTAGATCGACCTTTTGTCTGACTGTTCTTATGTTCCTTCCTGGAAAGGTCTGTAATCTCCAGGAACCTCTGCTTGAGAGACACACCACTGGCTGCAGCTTCTTATGTGGATCCCCTGGGGAGCTCTGTCTCCAGAAGCTTCCTCTCTGTTTTCCAGGCCCTTGTAACCCTTTACAAGGCCCTGTTCCAGCTGCCCATCTACTTACCCAATGAACCTCCCACATGCTCTGTTCATTCTTCTTCATAGAACTGTCACAGGGGTATGACTACATGGCAGCCATGAGCAAGCCAGACTCACACACAGTGTAACCATCACCCAGCAGATTTGAAGCTGGGACCTCTAGAGCTTCATGTAGGAGCCTCTCGAGCTTGAGCTATGAAGCCAGCTGGCTCTTAGCTTAGACTGTAGAGCTCCCTTGTTCTTACCTCTCGCTGTACGTGGTCTAAGTGCCACTCCCTTGCATAGTGCACCACACTATGTGGGTGGGTTCCAACAGCAGCATGCTACAAATAGCTGTGTGGATGTTGCCACAGTTCCGCAGGCTCTGGCTAACTTCCCGAGCCCACCTGACCTCCTGCTCCGAACTCCAGGGGCTAGCCAGAGCTGTAGCATCCACAGAGCTATTTTTAGCCTGCGAATACAAAGTTCTGGTAATACAAGTCTGCCTGCCTAGGTTAGAAGCCTTGTTCCCATCTGCAATGTAGAGATACCCAAAGAGGCCTGAAGGGGGGTTCCAAAGAGGGTGGAGAGAGGCTGGTCTCAGTGGGGGCAGATGGCAGAACAAGGAGCAATGGTCTCAAGTTACAGTGGGGAAGGTCTAGGTTGGATATTAAGAAAAATGATTTCCCTAGGAGGGGGGTGAAGCACTGGGTTGGGTTCCCTAGGGAGGGGGTAGAATCTCCATCCCTAGAGGTTTTTAAGTCCCGGCTTGACAAAGCCCTGGCTGGGTTGATTGCATTGGGATTGGTCCTGCCTTGGGCAGGGGGCTGGACTTGATGACCTCCTGAGGTCTCTTCCAACCCTATGATTCTATGACTGACAACCTCAGAGGGCCAATCCCGGGTAACAGTACCATATAAATGCCATGTTTTTTATAAGCAGCAGAGTATATCTGCAATATTAAGTTAGTTATGTATTTGTTTATGGTACTTTAGCTTCTCATGTGGAGCATAATCAATCTGATTCTGACCGGCAACTGAGTAGCAACTACAAAGGTGCTGTTTCGAAATATGACTACAGAAACCAGATGCTTGTCGAGTTAAATAAGGAATTTAATTACCCTGCATTTGATCTTGTTTTCAGCAATATGATGACAAATCACATCTTAATAAAAATAACATTGGGGGAAGCACAATTCTGGTGCTTCAGGAAATGAAAAACAGCATAAGTTACAGGCCAGCTAAGTCAATCTCATTCTGAAGTCAGACATGGATGCGAAGAGGCTTTAGCAAAATGAACCTTGGATGGTTAGAAAGATTTACGGCTACTTCAGGTTTTAAAAGGCATGGTGGGGGAGGGAGAGAGTACAGGATAGCTCAGGGGATGGCTAATGTGATGGATGCTGTTATTTTATTCCTGTAAGCGCGCATGGCTTTCTACAGACAAATAAAAGGTTGGTGCCTTCTGCAGACTGTTTACGCTCTGTGAAGGACATTAGATGTTGGACATCAGAGAAGGGGTTGTCCGTGACAGAGGAGGAAATGTCTGTATCAAACGGTCAACTCCATTTTGTAGTGTGACCTCCATTTTGTATTATGTGCGGAAGCCAGCCAGAGGGCAGCCTTTTCCATTGCGTTACAGATACACCTGGGAAAGGAGAGTGACACCTCACTGCAGGTCTGTCATGGAGAAGCCATGAGGACTACCGTGTCGGGCTACCAGCTTTGAATGATTCTCGGCTCCTGACACACTCCTGGGACAATGGGTTTTCTGACTGGCGAGGGGGCTGGGAGATTCCAACTGAGCCTGGCCTTGAAACATGGACAGTCCCCAGAGTCACGGGGGGGGTGGAATCAGATACAGGGAGGGAGATGTCTCGGGCCTTTTATTATTTGTTAGAGGGCTGTAACTCTCAAATGTTTTTGAGAGTGACGTGACTGTGGGTAAGAAATTCCTTTGCTCGGCCTGTGAGCCTTACTTTCCTGATATGTGTGCCCAATGGGTTAAGGGAGAAGACCAGAGCCTCAATGAACCTCAAGAAGGAGAATGTGCCCCTGACTGGGGGCCTGAGGAAGCGTACGGCACTACTTTCAGAGCCGAGTGGCTGGACAGTGGAGTCCCACCTCCCAAGGAAAGCGGTAGGCCAGCGGGCTGAGCCTGAGAGCGCGCTTACCAACCCAGAGTTAGAAACCGGGACTAGTGTCTTCCCAGACCCAGCTGGCTTGGAAGCATGTGGGACCTGGAGGCCAGAGTCACTTGTAACAGACTGGTCTCTGTGCAGAAGGGTATAGAGCTAGGTTATAACAGAGGCACTGAGAAGACAAAGTTTGCCACAATAAAATATGATGAATATTCCTTTTTCCAATAGGAATATAGGAAATGCTATACCGAACCAGCATTCCAGCACGCTCCTTATCCTATCAGCCACACTGGCCAGTATCAGATGTTCAAGAAGAAGACACAAAAAACCCAAACCAGCAGTGAACAATTATTTAAGAATCATAGGTGATGTTTCTTCCTAATCCTATCAGTTAGTAGCTGGTTTATGCCTTGAAAATATCTATCCCTAATACTTTTAATAATGTCTAATGTAGTTGTGGGTGGTCCCATTATCTATATAAATATCTACTTCTTTTTTTACTTCTACTAAGCTATGGGCCTCAGTGATATCTTGTGGCAATGAGTTCCACTGGCTACTTGTGTGGTATAAAAATAATTCCTTATTATGCCATTAAAATGTGTTGCCTTTCAATTGAACCTGCTAGTTTTTGTAGTAAGTGGGTGAGGTGAATGTTATTATTCATTGGTATTACCAGTGCTTTTTTTGTGACCTATTTCCCCCTCTCACTGGAATTGAATGGGATTCCCCTCTGGCATACCAGCACCTATTTCCTGTGGCAGCTTGGCTCCCGACGGAAGCATGCCCAGGACATGTGGCTCTGAAAGGGGTCACGACTGCATTTCACCCCCCCCCCCCCCGGCATGGTTTTTTTTTTGCTCAACAAGTTTTTGCTTTTTTTTTGCTCAACAACTTTGAGCTTTACACAAAACCGCACTGGGTAGTGCTTAGGTGCATAAGACATGGACCAAGACCCTCATGATGCTCGGCACTGTACATAGGGCAGTCCCTGCTCCAGAAAGCTTACAATGTAAGTATTAGACAGGAGACAACAGGTGGATACAGACAGACAGGGGAGCACAAGGAAAGAATGAGCCAGTATTGACCAGCACGACTGGTCTTATCACACCAGCCCATCAGCCCAACCACTATTAATTTTTATAGGAGCCATTCCAAAGGAGAGTTTTATGGGGAGATTTGAAGAACATTAAAGTGGTTTTGTGGAGGTAGAAGTACCTGGTGAATGTACCCATCTTGTTCGTTCCCTTGTCCAGAGCATGTATGTAAGTTTTAGATATATACACCTGCAATTTGTATGGGTTAATGCATTATAGGTTGAATCTCTCTAGTCCAGTACCCTCGGGACCTGACCTGAAAATTTGCCAGACTACAGGAGGTCAATATTGTCTAGCAGCATCACCAACACTTCCACTGCTTACTGGGCTCTGAGCAGACATTGGGGGGTAAATTAGAGCTAAATAAAGCCCAGGACACTGAGAGCCAGGACTAGGGGCTGTAAACAAACTTTATGGGACCATGAGAAACTCGGCCACACCCATGATAAGTGGACATCCAGTTCACTCAAATCATGCTGGACCCGGAAGTTACTGGACCAGAGTGTGCTGGACTAGAGTGGTTCCACCTGTATTTTGATACATCAGTCTCCTTCATGAAGGAAGAAAGCGGAGTGGAGCAGCCACTGTTGGGTAAGAAGCCCTTTGCTTGTAGGTGGTTGGCTTACCGATGGCCCAGCATAGTGTTGGTTGGAAGCTATGTTCAGGTATGAGTGTGAAATGAACTAGTGGGAGTCAGTCCACTTCCTAGTGGGCAGATGTCTACACCACATCTCTAGTCTGATGGTAGAGAGAATGTCCTTTTCCAGGACTCCCAGGCACCCCTCTTTTAATAGCCAAAAATCCCGAAAAAACCAAAAACGACACCCTTTACAATTGGCTAAAAGGCAGGATTTCAGAGCTGAAAACTGACTCGGAAAAGACTGGATTTCCACTCTTTATCAGCGGGAAAAGAGGGTTGATATTTATTGACATAGGAACGCTTAGCTCCAAAGTTGCCTCTGGACTTTCCGTGAGCCTCTTGTTTCTTTTGAATAGCTCAGACTTCTGGGCGCTAGCCAGCTACTTGCAGGGATCAGGAAGAACTCCGTCCCCCATGAATTTGGAGAAGGAATTGGTCTCCTTCCTCTGAAGCATCAGAGATACCCACGGCTGGAGACTGGATATCGGGTGGTGGGACCAGGGCGCTGAGGTAGCACCGAGCATTCTCTGTCTCAGGTGTTTCATTGGCTGGTTCTTCTTACATGCCAGATTGCCGTATGTGGGATCAGGAAGGGATTTTCTCCCAAGTCAAATTGGCAGTGAGTTGGGAGGCGGGGAAGAAAGACAGGTGTCACTTTTGGTGGTGGGCCACTGCTAGGGTTATCTGTGCGTATCTCACGCCATCATTTCCCGGTCTGTCCCTCTGGTTCTCTGCCTGTGGCACATCCCAGCTTGGCCTCCTGTGGGCTGTAATGCTTGGTCTCATTTCGGGTGTTGGATTGGTGTGTGGGTGCTGGAGATCAGAATGATCTGGTCGTCCCTTCTGGCCTTAAGCTCTATGATGATTGTCCATCTAGAGTCAGTGCAGCACCAGGAATTTAATCATCTTCTCCAAAGGCACATAGGTGGGGTCATGGTCCCAGTTTTCATAGACTATGCCAGTTTTGATAAAGCTGGCCCCGCATGCTGGGAACAGTGGCTAGCTAGCAAGGGCCTAGTCCTGCAAATACTCATGTCAGTAACTTTACTCAGAGCAGGGTCAGTCCCAAAAGGTAGTGTGGCGCCAGCAAGTCATGCGGTTGCATTGTGATTCCATCACAGTACATGATCTTGCAGAGACTGAAAGCAATGCCACTCACATCTATGATTCCCAATGTGACATACTTAAACAATCGTCAAGTGACAGCATCATCTTGGAAGACAATGACTAAGCCCTCATCTGCCCTGCCCAAATTCTCCGGTACCAAAGCACATTTCAAGACCACATGAAAAATCTCTCCAAGTGAATTAGCCTTGCTCTCCAGCTAACGACTGACGAATGTTCTGCACATCAGTGGAAGGGTAGTTTCTCTTAAATTTTCCTAGATTTTATTTCTGGCCACAATCAATGTTCCTCTAATCTTTTCCAACCTTGTGTGGAAGGCTAACATCCATGTGTGGAATAATTTTATGGGCACCAAGGCATGTGTGAATGTGCACCACCTGTAGAAACAACAACAACAACTAGCTGTGGGCGCTCTGCTAATCAGCTGAGCAACACTGGGGTCTCTCCTGAGCGGTCGCACAAGCACACAGCTTACAGGGAACACTGGCCACGAAGTCATGTGGAGTAAGTGATCTCCCCATATACAAAATGCATATAGACAACTGTGCACTTTTTTACAGATTTGCTACAATTTCATTAACTTACATAGACACACCTCACTAGAACCAACTGATATCTAAAAGGTAATTTCTTTGCCTATACCTGTTTCTCTGACAGGCAGAACCACTAGTGACAAACAAAATTGTAACACCCCCCCCCCCCAAGCCATTTTCTGTTGTCTCACCTCCATCCTAGACTCACCCACGAAACTGATGTGTTTCCACTGCAGTTATCCTGCTACCTGGGAATAGTCCATGATCAGAACGTGTTAGTGCTGCTTTTGGCAGTGGGAGGGGGAGGACAGCTTGTATGAATCAGATTAAGGTATTGACAGCTATTAAGCAACACTCATTCCAGGAATAAGCTTAGCTAAAGATAACATTGCTCACAAAAGGAAGGCATTTTGCATGTGCACCGTTATTTTTGCAAAGAGATGTCATGTACATTATGAGTGGTGAGTTGCCAAGGTTCAGTCTCTGGAGCAAAAAAAAGGCTTGCTTTGTGAATTATTTGATCTTGTAAAGAACAGATCAAGAAAACACTCCAGGGGTGTTTTGTGTGTGTGTGTGTGTGTGTGTGTGTATGTACGGTCTTCAGACTCTTTCCACTCTTAGGATGGTGGTTCAAATGGATCCCAGGTAGGCATGGCTGCCAGCTATTGATTCTGATTGTAGGTTAGGTGACAAAAGCAGACGGTCTCCGTCCTCGTCCTGTTCCTCTGCGTGTGTACAGCGCCTAGCACAGTAAGGTAACTGTTCCATGACTGGGGTTGAGGTGCTGTGATTGTCATAATAGACAAGCAAACACAGCAGCCACACAAACCAACCTTAGTCAGCAGACTTAGCAAAATGAGCCAGGACCACCTGGCCCTCGCAAAATGAATTTCATTCTCAGCTGTAGAGGTGGTGTCCTGGGGTTGGGACGAAGAAATACCGACAGTGGGGAGAATCAACAGTGTGTGCCACAGGTCCCCTCTGTGCCCGACCCCCAGGGGTGCGTTTGGGACTGCTCTCTGCTGGTTCGAGCTGCAGGGACGTAACATGTTTAGCTCCTGAGATCCCCAGCGTTGGGCAAGATGGCCACCATCAACCTGTCACGACTGCCGGGATTTAGGGATGTCAGAGTGTAACCGTTTAAACCAGGGGTTTTCAAACGACAGGGGGCGACCCAGCACCGAGTGGTGGAAAGTAGGGTGCTCGGTCTCGTTGTTGCGGGGGTCAGGTGACCTGTGGGGGAGCTAAGGCAGCTCCCTGCCTGTCCTGGCACCCCAGACTGCGCTGTGCCCCAGAAGCAGCCGGCAGCAGGCCCAGCTTCTAGGTGGAGGGTGTGTGGGATAGCGCCCAGGGCTCCGCTCACTGCCTCAGCCCCGAGCATTAGCTCCACCCTCCCATTGGCTGGGAACCTGCTGCTGGCTGCTTCATGGTCTGTGGGGCCAGGACAGGCAGGAAGCTGCCTTAGCCCCCCCCGCTGCACCGCTGCCCGGGAACCACCCAAGGTCAGTGCCTCCTGCCCGAGCCCTGCCCCACCCCCCAAACTGAAGCTCTCATCTTCAGCCCCACCCCGGAGCCCACTGAGTCAAACGATGTTGGGTGGCAGCATCAACGATTTTTTTCAGCTGGGTCATGAGGAAAAAAGGATTGAAACCTGCTGGTTTAAACGGCTCGCCAACGAGCATCGGCTTATTCAGTTTCTGTTCGGGCTACACGCCAGCTCCCGGCCCTGCTCCTGGGGAGCTGGCTCTGCAATACAAAGCGAGGGGTGGCTGCCAGCTCCCTGGAAGTGGGGCCGACAGCCAGAGCCGGTGCATGCTGGGAGCCAGTGTGCACCAGCTCCCGCCTGCCGGCCTTGCTCGCCGGGGACCGGCTGCGTTGCAGGCTTTGCAGTCTAAGCTTTATGCTGCTGAGCTCACGGCACGTGTAACCGTGTCCCTGCTAATATTTTTAACAGTTACATCGTTACATTATTAACTGTTTTTAACATCCCTCCTGGGGCTAGACCAGTGACTCTGCTGCCATCCCCAGGCTTCTCAGCCTGGCCCCCATTCATCAGCACAACAACCCCGTCATTATTTTTATGTTGCAGATTAATTGTGTGCGCGAGAACATAGCTTTCGTGTGGGGCCTGCAGGCCGAGGAGGGTGGTGGGGTGCGAGCAGGAGGCGGGAAGTGGGAGACACAACCCCTGGAAGGGAAAGTGACAATCTTGTCAAGCAGTGGGGGAGCGTCACACCCTCCCTGGTGCACACATGTGGCGGCGCTGTGGTGAGGGAAAACAAATGAGCTCTAGCGAAAAAGTGTCCCGCTTTGCACTGGCCTGCTCTTCTCCTGGCACATACGTCTGCCAGTCGGTACATACAAACCAGTTATTTATTTATAGCAGAGAAGATGAATCAAAAAGAAAAATATGAGGCTGCAGCCTGGGGAAAAGAGAAAAAAATCAATTTCTTCTCGCACGGCAAGACCTGGCTCGGTGTTTTCATTGGGCAAGCAGTTTCACCCAGATCAGATATCTCTAGCTACCGATTGGATGAACCATCTCTCAAAGGAGAGAGGAGGCGGGGAGCATGTCTTTCATTGAGCTCCTCCTCACTCTGGTTCCAGCTGGGGCTAAAAACTTTCTCCCGCACCCAGCAGGGCACAGCGATTGAGAAGGGTTTACCCTGCAACGACTCCACCCGATAGTTGAAAGCCTGGAGCACTGAGCAGAGGAGGAGGAGAGGGCCTTGCTATCAGGGGACAAAGCAGGAGCCCAGAAGATTAAAGTTGTGAACTAGTGAGATGGGGGCACAGAGGAAGAAGGGATTTTGGAAACAACTGTAAACAAGCTCTTCCCTCTCAGGATATGTCTACCCTGCAGAGTTTTTTCGGAAAAACGTCCATTTTTCTGAAAAAACTTCACCTATGTCCACACTGCAATGAAAAAAGAAATCAAAAGAACAGAGGAGTTTTTCCAGCATTGGTTAACCTCTTTCTACGAGGAAGAAGCCTTTTTTCCAAAAGAGCTCTTTCAGAAAAAGGCACGTATGGACGGGGAAGAGGGAGTTCTTTCGCAAGAAGAGGAAAAAGCACAAGTGCCCTGGTGGCCATTCCGCTCATAGTAATCACAGGTTAAATGCGAGAGAGTGTCCATTCAGTGTAGACGCTATCTTTCAAAAACCAGATCACTTTGTTGACGCGCTTTTGCTGTGTAGACACGCTCTTCCGGAAAAGCTTCTTTCGAAAGAAGCCTGCAGACTAGATGTAGCCTGCCACAGAAGTGTGTCCAGGTAATGGAAGCATAAGGTGTCCTGGGAAAGGGACTGTCTTTTTGTTCTGTGTTTGCATCACACCTAGAATAGTTCAGAGCCCTAGCTATAGGTCAAGACCCCGGTAATGTGACAATACAAACCCTAAATGATGATCGTCATAACATCAATTAGCATGCTCCAGTTTCCTCAGCGTTGCCGCCTTTTACAATGTTTATCTCAAGACTCACGATATTTGGTGTTTCATTTTCAAAGCACCAGCTTCCAGAGACATGAGAGTGCACCAGAATCTCAACTTGAATTAAAAACAAAACACATTTCTAACCCCCCCCACACTTCTTCCTGGAGAAACATTTATGTTAATGATGCTCTCTGTTTTGTGTTTGTTTTTTCCTGCTTGCTGTTATTGCAAACCTTCCCACAAACCCAGGATATTCCTTGCTTAGGAGTTTCATCAGTTCTTGTGGCTTGTTCCTTCCCAGAGGCATTTGGGCCACTTTTACTGGTTGCTGTGGAAAACAATGTCCCGCCCAGATCCAGATTATGAATCGGATTTCCCGAGGACAATAAGGAGCAGAAGCTGATGAATGTCGAAGAACCAAAGATCCTGTTTTCACACAACCATCTCTACCAATAAAAGCAAAGGAAGAAAAAGAATTGTAATATAAAACTGCATATAAGATGCATCCTCACTCCATCGTAAAAGACAGCATAGTACAGAAGCAGAAGTCTGGGTGCAAGGCAAAATGGGTCTAATTCTGACTTTGTTACTGATCACTGTTGCTTATAGACAAGTGTCAGAGGGGTCGACATGTTAGTCTGTAACTTTAAAAATAATGAGTAGTCCTGTGGCACCTTAGGGTAGGTCTACACAGCAGCGTTATTTCGGCATAACTGACTTTATTCCGAAATAACATAGTCTGCGTCTACATACAAGCAGGTGTTTTGACACAATGTCAAAATAATGGTGAGCTGGAGGACTTCTTACTCTGACTCCGGTAACCCTCACTGTATGAGGAGTAAGGGAAGTCAGAGGAAGAGTGCTCTTCCTCGCACTTCCTGCTGTGTAGACAGTGCCAAAAGTCGAATTAAGCTGCTTTGACTTCAGCGACGCGATTGATGTGCCCTGAGAGACTAACCAAAATCTATAAAATCATGAGTCAACAGTGTAATGCTGTTGCAAAAAAAGCAAACATGATTCTGGGATGCATTAACAGGAGTGTTGTGAGCAAGACACGAGAAGTCATTCTTCCGCTTTACTCTGCACTGATTAGGTCTCAACAGGAGTATTGTGTCCAGTTCTGGGCACCGCATTTCAAGAAAGATGTGGAGAAATTGGAGAAGGTCCAGAGAAAACCAACAAGAATGATTGAAGGTCTAGAGAATATGACCTGTGAGGGAAGGCTGAAAGAATTGGGCTTGTTTAGTTTGGAAAGGAGAAGACTGGGAGGGGACATGATAGCACTATTCAGGTATCTAAAAGGGTGCTACAAGAGGTAGGGAGAAAAATTGTTCTCCTTAGCCTCCGAGGATAGGACAAGAAGCAATGGGCTTAAACTGCAGCAAGGGAGGTTTAGGTTGGACATTAGGAAAAACTTCCTAACTGTCAGGATGGTTAACACTGGAATAAATTGCGTAGCGAGGTTGTGGAATCTCCATCTCTGGAGATATTTAAGAGTAGGTTAGATAAATATCTATCAGGGATGATCTAGACAGTACTAGGTCCTGCCATGAGGGCAGGGGACTGGACTCGATATCCTCTCGAAGTCCCTTCCTGTTCTAGTGTTCTATGAGCTTTTGTGAATAAAACCCACTTCATCAGATGAGTTGAGTGGAAATAACAGAATCCAGGGTATATATAACAACAGACAAGGGATTCTTCTCAGCCTTTGTAATGCTCTTTGAGATCTTTAGATAACAATGCAAGTTCACACCCAATCCAGGCAGGTAGAAGTCCTTGTTTGGGCCATGATTCCTGAAGTTCTTGTTTGGGCCATGATTCCATGATTCCGGGTTCTTATGTCAGGGTTTTATAATTCTAACTACCTGAAAAAGAAACTAATTTCAAGGTTAATATTCTGCCTCCTCCAGCCTTTTTTGAACAGGTTCATCTCTGTATGAAGATCGAGGGATCTAGACCTAAAGGGAAAATCTCATTCATAATACAGGGATGATATCTCAGCTGAAAACCAATGGGAAGAAGACTCACTTTTAATGGCCTACAAAAGCTGCTAGCGGTGAAAAACAAATGTTACCTTGACAGTGTCCTTTCTGGAGTAACTTAGCACCTGCTCTTGCATGGTCTGAGAACCTTCTGTTCAACAGGGCAGATTCTGAGAGATGCTGAGCAACTTTAGCTGGGAACCTAAGGTCTGCAGGCTGTCAGCAGCAGAGAAAAATTGGCCCATGGGACAATCAGGCTGCTTAACTCCTCCCTAGAGAGGATTAGGACTTGCCAGCATCACGTCCTTAGTCTATTAAATTGTTCCATTTTCTATCCTGTGCAAAATATAATTAGAACTCTCCCCCCTTAATTGCATACATTTTATTCTAAATCGATTAATTATGTCGACAGGAAAATATATACGCTTTTGAAGTCTGCCTTTAATTAACATAGGTCCATTAGTGAATGGTCAGTCTACTACAGTGATATTCAGATCTGAGCCAAATTAGTGATCAGCATTGCCCAAAAGGGTCACAATGATAGGAACTGTTTCATTTACTCAAATAATCACAGCTAACGCAAGTGATTCACACCAACCAAATTTGATTTAAAAAGTTGTGATTAATTGCACTTGTAATCACACTGCTAAATAGTAACGGAATACCAATTTAAATTTATTATAAATATTTTGGGATGTGTTTCTACTTTTTCAAACACACTGATTTCAATTATGACATGGAATGCAAAATGTACAGTGCTCACTTTATGTTATTTTGGATTACAGACAGCGCACAGTAAAAATGATAAACAAAAGCAATAGCATTTTTCAGTTTGCCTCATACTGATACTGTAGTGCAATCTCTTTTTTGTGAAAGTGCAACTTACAAACGTAGAATGTTTTTACTTAACTGAACTCAAAAACAAAATAATGTAAAACTTTAGGACCTACAAGTCCACTCAGTTCTACTTCTTGTTCTGCCAATCACTAAGATAAGATTGTTAACATTCATGGGTGATAATGCTGCCTGCTTCTTATTTACAATGTCATCTGAAAGCGAGAAGAGGCATTCGTTCGCATGGCACTGTTGTAACTGGTGTAGCAAGGTATTTATATAGCAGATATGCTAAATATTTGCATGTCCCTTCACACTTCAACTGGCATTCCAGAGGACATGCGTCCATGCTGAATTTAAATTGTCGTTCTAGTATTGTTTAAGGGTGCATCTACACTGCACCGGGAGCTCAAAATAAGGTACGCAATTTGAGCTATGCACATTGCGTAGCTTATTTTGAGTTAATTTTGAAATAGAGCACTATTCCAAAACGTCCCTTACTCCTCATGGAACAAAGTTTACAGGGACATCGGAATAGCAAGCCTGTTATATCTAATATATAAAGGAGAATGTTTGTATGTTTGTGCTCTAATAACTTGGACACTATAAGACCTACCATAACCAAACTTTCCATGGGGTAACCTTTCCTCCAGGAGAAGGTTTTAAGGTACTCTGGGAGGGTGTGACGGGGGCCCCACTCCTCCCCCCCCCCCGCACTAGCTCCGCTAGTGGCAATGTGCTCCCAGGCCACTGCTGTTCTGGGCCTGTGGGGCTTGCACAGAGGCGGCACGCAGAGGACCGTCCTCATGCAGCAGGCACACCAGGCAGGTAGACCCAGGGAGAGCAGGGGCACCGGCAGGGACGTCGGCGTGGAAAAGGGCGCTGACGGTTAAAACCAGCACTGGGCCAGACACAAGTGGGGGAGAGAGAGAAGGAGGAAAGGGGGAGAGAGGTCAGCTCTTTTGCACGCTGCCAGCCCCCCCTTCCCCACTCCCTCCCAAATTGCTGGCCTGTACCCCACACAGACAGTGCCCCGCTCCACCCCACCCTTCCCCCGCCACCTCACTAACTGCCAGCCTGTGCCCCACACAGACAGAGAATCTGATTTTCTTCCACCACATCTGTCTAGGTACCACCCTATCTAATACAGAAAGGAGAATGTGTGTAAGTTTGCGCGCTAATAACTTGGACACTGTAAGAGCTACCGCAACCAAACTTTGCATGGGATAACCTTTCATCCAGGAGAAGATTTTAAGGGACTGTGGGAGGGAAGAGATGAGAGACTGACACCTCTCCCTGGGGCTGCACGGAGCTTGGCAGTGCAGGGAGAAGCAGCCTCCTGGGGGAAGTGGCAGGACCAGTCACTCAGTAAGGCCAGCGGAGGGACAAGGAAGCGGAGGGCGGGCTCGGGTGCCGGCAGCAGGCTTGCAGCTCCTTTCCCCCGCCCTCTCCTCAGGCTCCTCACCTCAGTTATATCAACTGTCAACTTTTATTTCAACAATGTATACTGACAAAGCGCAAGGACAGTCACTTAAAGTAGTTGGAATTGATTTGGAGACATCTTGCTTTCACATGGACAACTCTGTTGCGTGTTCAAGAGTTGGAAGTGGAAAAAATGTGTACATATTTGTTAAGAATAATGAAACACAAAATATAGTTTACAATAACGTTTTTGATGATAACATGTAAAATTGGTTGTTTTATACTTTTTTTAATATATATTTTAATCCCTATAGAAATCAGTGCAACTTTTCTACCATTCAAAAAATGATAATGGACTACTGTTTTTCTACTTTTTGTTCCTCCACTTTCCCGAGCAATGCTGGGTAACTCCATCTAGTAATATATAAAGGAGAATGTTTGTAAGTTTGGTCACTAATAACAACACTATAAGAGCTACCATAACCAAACTTTGCATGGGATAACCTTTCCTCCAGGTGAAAGGTTTAAGGTACTTTTGGATCTGATCGGGCCCAAGCTCAAGCTGTAAAAATCAAAAAGTAACCCGCCGCGCTGCACGGCAGGAGCCGCCCTGCCCACCCTGGGTCCCGTGCCTGCCGCCTGCGATGGAACTCACCCCCTCCCGCCCGGGAGATTACATAAGCGACCCTCTTCCACCCCCCCGACATGCCGGCACGCAGTGCCCCGACCCCCATGCTCACAACGGCTCGGGCACCCATCCTGCCCCCCGCAGCACCTGCAGCCCCGGGTGTGAGCTGGGGCGCCCCTCCCATGTGTAACCTCCCCGCCACCCGGGGTCGCATAGCTCCCCCTCCGGGGATGATGCAGACCTATATTTTAATCCCTATAGAAATCAGTGCAACTTTTCTACCATTCAAAAAAAGATAATGGATGACTGTTTTTCTACATTTTGTTCCTCCGGTTTCCCGAGCAACACCGGGTAACTCCAGCTAATATATATATATAATATACCTTTCCCTTGTTTGGAAGCAAAAGATGAGTTTTTGAAAAATAAAAAATTGATAAAAGCCACACTATCTAATGTAAAATATACAATGTAATGTAGATTGTCGTCAATAAACTTCCCGTATCATGTATAATTTTGTTTGGTCGACACATTTTTATCAAGTGTGTCCGGTTTTTTTTTAAATCATCTGGCAATCTTAGCACTCTGCTCCCACTCAGCTTCCTGTCTTTCCCGGCCTGGAAAGCTCATTGATTGGGATGAAACAAACGTGCTTCTCTGGCTGGTAAATGATGGTGCGGCAGGTATTGTACTTATGCGAAGTGCACATGGGGGTCTGCTCCAGAAACGAGAGGCCGCGACTCAGGGGGCTGTCCGGACAGCCCAAGATGCAAAATCCTGGTAGAAGCATTTGCAAGGCTTTTGGGAAACAGCCTCTGACAGTCTAAAAGTTCTCCGTGTCCAGACTCTTCTCTCTCCAGGATGTTGAAGTAACATTGTAACACAGAGGGATGATTTCAGTCTGACCCTTGGACATAAGCACATTCTCCTTTATTGGGCTCTGGTGAGGCCACATCTGGAATATTGTGTCCAGTCCTGGGCCCCCCACTATAGAAAGGATGTAGACGCATTGGAGAGGGTCCAGTGGAGGGCAACCAAAATGATTAGCGGGCTGGAGCGCATGACCTATAAAGAGAGACTGAGGGTGGCAGTGTAGACATACCCTGAGGGATTTGGGTTTGTTTAGTCTGCAGAAGAGAAGAGCAAGGGGGGATTTGATAGCAGCCTTCAGCTACCTGAAGGGAGGTTCCAAAGAGGATGGAGAAAGGCTGTTCACAGTAGTGACAGATGGCAGAACAGGGAGCAATGGTCTCAAGTTACAGTGGGGGAGGTCTAGGTTGGATATTAGGAAAAACTATTTCCCTAGGAGGGTGGTGAAGCACTCAGATGGGTTCCCTAGGGAGGGGGTGGAATCTCCATCCCTAGAGGTGTTTAAGTCTTGGCTTGACAAAGCCCTGGCTGGGTTGTTTGAGTTGGGATTGGTCCTGCCTTGGGCAGGGGGCTGGACTTGATGACCTCCTGAGGTCTCTGCCAGCTCTATAATTCTATGATTCCCCAAAACTAGGAGACAGAGAGGGATTGTGGGGGGTCTGCTTTCCGCCATGATTTTGGTATCCCAAAATATCTAGGGGAACCTCTGTAAGAGGATGCATCAAGGGCATTGCTGAGTTTCAGGCAGTGTGGTCTGCAAATGGATTGATGCCCCTTCTAGCCCCAGCAATTAGTTCATATCTGAGGCCTTGCCCCATTGTTTCTATTAGAGGGAGAAATGGATAATCCGAGACAGGTGTTTCTTTGGTGCAGGCCTGTTTGTTCACAACAAATGCACACAGTCCTGGTTCTAGTTAATGGACTTGTTAACTAACCACAGGCAATTTTTTTGCTCAGAAATCCAAGGCTGCTTTTCCTGCGGGTACTAAGCTGGAACTCTCTTTCTGGGTTTCCTGCCAACAGCATGCTCACTGCTGCTTCTCTTGCTTTCTGCCTCTCATACATACAGACAGACAAGCAGACCTAGCCAAGCAAGCCCCTCAATCACAGGGAAAGGCCAAATCCACAGCTTAACTCTGGTCAAGATGCCATAGAATCATAGAATGCTAGGACTGGAAGGGACCTCGAGAGGTCATCGAGTCCAGTCCCCTGCCCTCATGGCCGGACCAAGTACTGTCTAGACCATCCCTGATAGACATTTATCTTACCTACTCTTAAATATCTCCAGAGATGGAGATTCCACAACCTCCCTGGACAATTTATTGCAGTGCTTAACCACCCTGACAGTTAGGAACTTTTTCCTAATGTCCAACCTAAACCTCCCTTGCTGCAGTTTAAGCCCATTGCTTCTTGTTCTATCTTCAGAGGCCAAGATGAACAAGTTTTCTCCCTCCTCCTTATGACACCCTTTTAGATACCTGAAAACTGCTATCATGTCCCCCTCAATCTTCTCTTTTCTAAACTAAACAAACCCAATTCTTTCAGCCTTCCTTTATAGGTCATGTTCTCTAGACCTTTAATCGTTCTTGTTGCTCTTCTCTGGACCCTCTCCAATTTCTCCACATCTTTCTTGAAATGCGATGCCCAGAACTGGACACAATACTCCAACTGAGGCCTAACCAGTGCAGAGTAGAGCGGAAGAATGACTTCTCGTGTCTTGCTCACAACACACCTGTTAATGCCTCCCAGAATCATGTTTGCTTTTTTTGCAACAGCATCACACTGTTGACTCATATTTAGCTTGTGGTCCACTATAACCACTAGGTCCCTTTCTGCTGTACTCCTTCCTAGACAGTTGCTTCCCATTCTGTATGTGTGAAACTAATTGTTCCTTCCTAAGTGGAGCACTTTGCATTTGTCTTTATTAAACTTCATCCTGTTTACCTCAGACCATTTCTCCAATTTGTCCAGATCATTTTGAATTATGACCCTGTCCTCCAAAGCAGTTGCAATCCCTCCCAGCTTGGTATCATCTGCAAACTTAATAAGCGTACTTTCTATGCCAATATTTAAATCTATGCCATGTGACCCTGTGCCTTGAGCAGTGGCTTCTGCTGTTTCCAACTGTCACACTATAAATTGGCCTTAATTGCTCCTTCAGGTTAGACTGAATGAAGGCTGGTTAGCACATCCGTTGGCTTTAGCCAGATTGGTGTTTGCTCCATAGATCAAAGAGCTTGATGGCAGCCATTAGACCCTTCCAATATAACAGCACACTTGTGCCAGCTGTGTCCGATTATACACCAACCTCACAGAGCATGCTGCTAGCAGGGATACTCAGTGTTCTTGAGCCTCGTCTTGCTACGCGCTATGTGTCCTCTGAAATTCTGAGCCTTCTCAAAGCCGATTGGTTCTGAAGGTGCAGCTTGTATCTCAGGGTCAGGCCCAATTGACTTGTTAACAGCATCGTCCCTGCTCGGTGTTCCCTGTCCGATTGCTACAAAATGAGTATTTGTTGTAGGAGTAGACGCTTTAGGTAGTGGTCCCTTGGTCCCAAACTGGTCTGCTGCATCAGGCAATAAACCACAGTTAATTAGCGGTCCCTGCCCCAAGCCTTCTGGCTAAGGAGCACAGTATTCATGGAGCAGGCTCTGACCTTCTGGGTGGGTCACGGCAAGAAGTCATCTTTGGACCCAAGTCTCCTAGGTGAGGCAAGCAGTAAATACAGTCTAAGCACTGATGCCCTGAGTAGCGGAGCAGGAGCTAGGGGATAAAAGATGACTATAAACAAATCACACAAATGTGCCAGGGCAAAATTAGAAAGGCGAAGGCACAAAATGCAACCAGACTAGCTAGAGACATAAAGGGTAACAAGAAACCATTCTGCAAATACTTTAGAAGTGAGAGGAAGACCAAGGACAGGATAGGGCTGGTACTCAGTGACGGGGGGAATAATATCAGAAGGTTGGTGGTGATTGCACATCTACAAGGCTGCCGACAGGATTGCTGGGACCCCCCGGCAAGGTGGGAGGGGGGGCCCTTCGCAGGGCCTCAGGCAGAAGGGGCAGGGCTAGGGGCTAGCATCCCCCAGCCAGCCCTTCAGCACCATCCAACCCTGGCAACCTGGGGTTATGATGGTGATATACAGGTCCTGGGGGCCCCAGACACTGCTGCTCCTGCTCTAGAGGGAGTAGTAGGATCAGAGGCTAAAATAGGAAAAACACAAGTTAAAATTACTTAGAAAAATTAGATGTCTTTGTGGCGGCACGTCGGGTACCCCCCGATCCTGCACCCCGTCTGCAGCAAGATGAGACTCCACCAACCAGTAGAATAGAAAGGGTTTATTGTTCCTCCAGGATATAGCCCAGCATAGACGTGATGTGGTTTCAGGAGTCAGGGCCAGGATGCCTCAGACCCCTTGGGTTAGGGGGTCCATTGCCCTCTCAACCCTCAGCACCCAGCTTAGTCTGTTCCCTTCATGATTCCCAGCCAGCAACTGACCCTTCCCCCGAAACCTCCCTTCCTTTTTTCCCTGCCTGCCCTCAACCGGTCGGACAGGTTGGGTCTTTTTGCCTACGTGACTTAAGGTAGCCGTCCCGCTGGGCAGTGCTACAGGTACCGGCCAGTAGGGGTCATCCCCAGCCCACACAGCCACCAGTGGATGCCCAGAGGGTAAGGCGTGCTCACTACATCACAGTCTTCAAGTCACCAGGGCCTGATGAAATTTGCAAGTTGCAGTGGGGGAGGTCTAGGTTGGATATTAGGAAAACTATTTCCCTAGGAGGCTGGGGAAGCGCTGGGATGGGTTCCCTAGGGAGGGGGTGGAATCTCCATCCCTAGAGGTTTTTAAGTCCCAGCTAGACACAGCTCTGGTTGGGATGATTGAGTTGGGGCTGGTCCTGCTTTGGGCAGGGGGTTGGACTCGACGACTCCTGAGGTCTCATCCAGCTCTAGGATTCTGTGGGTCTATGATTCTGTGAAATGCATCCTAGAATACTCAAAGAGCTGACTGAAGAAATATCAGAGCCTTTAGCCATCATCTTTGAAAAGTCATGGAAGTTGGGAGAGATTCCAGAAGACTGGAAAAGGGCAACTATAGTGCCCATCTATAACAAGGGAAATAAGAACAATTTAGGAAACCACGGACCAGTCAGCTTAACTTCTGTGCCTGGAGAGATAATGGAGCAAATAATTAAGGAATCCATCTGCAAACATCTAGATGATAAGTAACAGTCAGCATGGAATTGTCAAGGACAACTCATGTCAAACCAACCTGATAGCTTTCTTTGACAAGATAACAAGCCTTGTGGGTAGGAGGGAAGCAGTAGACATGGTATATCTTGACTTTATTAAAGGTTCTGTTATTGTCTTGCATGGTCTTCTAATAAACAAATCAGGGAAAAACAACCTAGATGGGGCTACTATAAGGTGAGTGCAAAACTGGCTGGAAAAGTCTTTGCAGAGAGAACATAAGAATGGCCAGACTGGGTCAGACCAATGGTCCATCTAGCCCAGTATCCTGTCTGCCAACATTGGCCAATATCAGATGCCTCAGAGGGAGGGAAGATAACAGGTAATCCTTATGTGATTCCTCCCCTGTCACCCATTTCCAGACAAACAGAGGCTACAGACACCTTTCCTACCCATCCTGGCTAATAGCCATTGATAGACCTAATTGCCATGAATCTATCTAGCTCTTTTTTGAACCCTGTGAAAGTCCTCATCTACACCACATCCTCTGGCAAGGAGTTCCACAGGTTGACTGTGTGCTGAGTGAAGAAAAACTTCCTTTTGTTTGTTTTAAATCTGCTGCCTATTCATTTCATTTGGTGACCCCTAGTTTGTGGGAATAAGTAAATAACTTTTCCTTATTCACTTTTCCCTCATCAGTCACGATTTTATAGACCTCTATCATATTCCCCCTTAGTCTCTTCTTTTCTAAACTAAAAAGTTCCAGTCTTTTTAATCTCTCTTCATATGGCAGCAATCCCAACCCCCTAATCATTCTTGTTGCCCTTTTCTGAACCTTTTCCAATGCCAATATATTTTGGGGGGGATGAGGCGACCACATCTGTACGCGATATTCAACATGTGGGCATCCCATGGTTTTATATAGAGGCAGTAAGATATTCTCTGTCTTATTATCTATCCCTTTTTTAATGATACCTAGAGTAGTTATCAATGGGTCACAGTTATGCTGGAAGGGCATAACAAGCGGGGGCCCACAGGGATCAGTTTTAGGACCAGTTCTGCTCAATAGCTTCATGAATGATATAGATAATGGCATAGAGATTACACTTATAAAGTTTGCAGACAATGGGTGAGGTTGCAAGAGTAGGATTAAAATTAAAAATGATCTGGACAAACTGGAGAAATGGTCCGAAGTAAACAGACCGAAATTCAGTGCCGACCAATGCAAAGCACTCCACTTAGGAAGGAACAATCAGTTGCACACATACAAAATGGGAAATGAGTGTTGTGGAAAGGAATCTAAGGGTCCTAGCAGACCACAAGCTAAATAGGTGCCAACAGTGTGGCACTGTTGCAAAAAAAGCCAACATCACTCTGGGCTGTATAAGCAGTATTATAAGCAAGACACGAGAAATAATTCTGCTCTATTTTGTGCTGATTAGACCTTAACTGAAGTACAGCATGCCATTCCTGGATGCCACATCTCAGGAAAGATGTGGACAAATTGGAGAAGGTCCAGAGAAGAGCAACACAAATGATGAAAGGTCTAGAGAATATGAGTGATAAGGGAAGATTGAAAGAGTTGGGTTTTTTTAGTCTGGAAAAGAGAAAACGGAGAGGGGACATGATAGCTATTTTTAAGTACACAAGAAATTGTTACAAGGAGGAGGGAGAAAAATGCTTCTTATCCTAGCAGCAGAGGTTAGGAGAAGCAATGGGCTTAAATTGCAGCAAGGGATGTTTAGGTTGGACATTAGGAAAAAACTTTATGTCAGGGTGGCTAAACACTGGAATATATTGCTTACGGAGGTGGTGGAATCTGTATCTCTGGAGATGTTGAAGAGCAGGTTGGACAGACACCTATCAGGGATGGTCTAGACTTTAGATGGTGCTTGGTCCTGCCGTGAGGGCAGGGGATTGGACTCGATGATCTCTCAAGGGCCTTTCCAGTTCTATGATTTTATAATAAACCAAGTCTGGATCTTCCCATTGGCTTCACCAGGGAGCTTATGAAAATTATCTCCATGTTCTCTCCAATGAGAAACGAGAGTGGAAGTCTTGCTGTGCCACGCATTCACTGGGGTACTCAGCTGATGAGCAGCTCCCCGTTGTTCAGAGTGCAGGAGGAAACTTCAGGGACGAGGCCATAAGTTGTGGTTTGCCAGAGAGATGTGGCGGGCAAAGCAATCAAAGCTGCCGCTGTACCACTAAGGAGCCTTATGCAGAAGAGGAAGTGCTGGGCTGCTATTGACTGAGCAGGTGGGCAGCAAAACGGGTTTAGGTAACAGTTCACTTTCTGAGTGACGGAGAACACAAGGGAGGTTTCTACGTCTGCTTTCTGGCTGGCTGACACTGGCTGCCCAGATCAGCATTTTATTTCCTTCTCAATCTCTCTCTCTCTCTCTCTCTCGCACACACACACACACACACACACACACACACACACAGAGAGACTTACACACACACACTTGAATTGGTTGTGTTTCAATCACTATGCTGCTGTTCATTCATTCTAATAACTCAGCATTTTTTTTCTTTTTGCATTTTGTCTTTGACCTACCTGTGGTCAAACAGGTTTTTACTAAGCACCCAGGTGCAGTACAAAGAGACAGAGAGACGACTGTGCGACTTTACTTGTGACTGTTGGTCAAATCTCTCCTTCCCTGCTGGCCCCTTTGCAGGGAGGTTTTGCAGGAGCGGCGCAGCTGCCGTTGCTAATGTGTATGGTGTTAAGGCTAATCTCGGTTTGCACTGTAATAGACAGGAAGGGATAGGCATTTGGCCACCGAGAAAGAAGGTTACTAATCCAGATGATTTCCTCCAGCTCCACAGAGCTCCTAGCCATCCAGCATTGCTCCTTAGTCTGTGTGCTCCATCCAGGAATTTCTCTGCTCCACTGTTCTCACACCCTGGGGAGTTCCCACCCCAACTATCTTCCTTGACCTCCCTTATCAGCAGATTAGTTCATTGTCTCCAGGTCTCTAAAGGCCCCCTTACCAAACCGTCTATAAAGAGGATAAAAAGCTTAGTCTTATTAATAATAGTTAAGGGGGAGAGAGATTATCTCTCATTAGCTCATTGGTTTAATTTGAGAGGAGGGAATGTAAATCTAACAAGCTGTTTCGTTAAAGAGAATTCATTGCCCAGCAAGTTCCGAAGGCCCCAAAAACGCAGGGCTGGATTACATAAGAAGATAAGAATGGAAATAAGAAAATGGATCAGACTGGTGGTCTATCTAGATCAGTATCCAATCTACAGATGGTGGCCAATGCCAAATGTTTCAAAGGGAATGAACAGAACAGGGCTGTCATCAGGTGACCCATCCCTTGTTATCTGGTCCCAGCATCTGATAGTCCCCAGCACCCCAGTTTGAAAATGTTGGTCCTAGTCTCTGTAGTTGGGTGGCTGCTGACTGAGCACCCACTGTTAGAGGCTCCGGAAGGTTGCCAGACACTCTCTGTTGCGGCTCACAACGCTCTTTCTAGGGCTGGCTTAATATCAAAGAAACGTCACCGAGTCCTCAGAGTCCTTAGCCACAAAATAATCCAAAATCATAACTCAACCGTTAATATTTAGCTTTGGTTTTCTGCGGCACCCAGACCTTTTTCTCTGAGGCTTTACTCCACACAAAGCTACCAGCCCCAGACCTTTCTCACCGGAACCCTCTCCCAGGCTTCCTTCTCCTTCACTCTCCCTTGTTCTGAGACAGAAGGCAGCTTATATATTGCCCTCCTCCGGAGACCTCCTCCCCATTGTCTGGAAGAGAGGGGAGCCACGCCCCTATCTACTCAAGAGAGCTCCTGGTCCCAGGCTTTAAAGAAACACTGATGGGGGGGTTTATTTCCCTCATCCAACTCCTAGTTTTCTGCTTTAAGGACATTTTCTAGGCCTTTATTCATTCCAATATCTGGAATGGGGTCTTCTGGTCCCCTGTGTTTTTTAAGGTCCAGGATATTCCCTGACAATCTCTTTTCTCCCCATCTGTAAAACAGCGATAATAATACATGCCTGTCTTTGTAAAACTTTTTGAGAGCCTCAGATGTATTGTTTGTTTTATTTATAAAAAATATCTATGGGCAGCCAACCTACGCTCCGGGTGCTTAGCCTATACATTAAAATGTACAATATAATATAAAAGACTCCCTGTAAATGTTCCTCTTGAAAAGACTGAGAAGGGGAAAAGATGATAGTCACATTATTATTAGAAGGTTGTTGGATTTGCTTCAAATTTAGTATTGGTGGAGCACTTCTGAAAATATTGGTGACATTAACACAATTGAACAGGGCAGTAAAGGAAAAGAGATGGAGAGTCGTTCCAGGATGCAGGCATGGAGAAAGAAACTTCTCACCTGTCTGGCTGGAGCTCAGAAAGGCCCTAAAAAGCTCTTTTCATTATTTCCATCCAATGACCCTATTAGGAAGATTTGAAATTCACAAAACCTTTAACATACTTTTGGAGGTCCTGGAAGGGCAATTTGTTCTGTTGTCAAAGACACGCTTTTGAAAGGCATGGCAGACTACAGTGATGAATGCTTTAACTTTACAGCGTTTTGACGTGTAATTTATTTGCTGTAAATTAATTGCATCTGCTGTTTTCATTTTGCTGTAGTGAATAATCGGTTTTGCTCTATTCTTAATTAGATAACACTATCAGATCCGCTACTGATTGTGGCGCTACCATTTACCCATTCATTATTTTTATTCCAAAACAGGCAGTCTGAGATCTCTGTCTAGGACCCAATATAACCGCTGAGTGACATTGGTATTTCCCTCCCCCCCCCCCATCAGTTATAGGTACTGAAACCCTGTTGTTGGAAGGGGTCTTATGCAAGGCTAGAAGATCTGCCTAAGATCACCAAAGGCATCACAAGCCTTAAAATCACAATAAAGTAGCAGTGTCTTTCCATCACCTCATTGGGTAGGTGGAGGAACCAAACTGGGCGGAGGGGTAAGATATCAAAACTGCCAGGCCATGCTTCAAATCCAGGCATCATTTGTAGTCAGTAAAAGTTATTTCCATTCTACAGCTACTCAGTGGCCTCTGAAATGAATCAATTCATTGGCTTCAGGGGGTTTGTGAGGGTTGTACACCTCTCAGTCGTGCAGGAATTTGATCCTTCTTGTCCACATCAAAACTAGCACCTTTGTTCACAGCTTCAGTAGTGAAGCCAAAGACTGAATCTCTTTGGGCAGCTACCTTTCCTCTTCATTTTATAGGTGGTCTTTCCATGTCTGGGTGGATGTCCATTGGCGGGGCAACATGGCGTAAAATTATCACTGCTGTTGCAATTGACACACTTGGAAGGTGGATAGTGAATGGACTTTGGTATCTATTGTGGTCCAGCCATCTGATGATTTGACACCGCAACCTTATTTAGAGTTTTCAAAGCGAATGAGGCAGGGCCTACAAAACTATCCACTATATTACCAGTGTGGTCAATTATCTTTAGCAAATACCTAGTAGAATGAAGAGTTCAAATGTACTTATTCTGCACCAGAACCTGTATTTTATAGTAAAGGGTACTTAAAATAGCAACACAATTGAAAAGAATAAGTCTATCAAATTATGAGCAAACCCTCGTGGCGTGAAATGAAAAATATTGATTATCACACCTGTTAAACCACGAAATCTTCTGCAACTAATTAATCAGCTAGGGAAAAGTTTGTCAGTGGATTGTTTTTTCATCTTGAAATTCTCTAAAATGAATAACTGTGACAGAATAAATCTATTACATATAATATATATCTTGATTTCACTTGCACCTGAAAGTTTCCACTCATTATTTTATAGGTCCCATCATAGATTGAAATACTACTCTGAAGTAAAACTAGACTTAGACAAGGTGCATTTCTTCAGACTTTAGATCACACAGTCTATGATCTGATTTCACATTCTTCATTCATGCCTTTTTAGAAGGAAGTAATTCTGTAGTTGCTATTTTCTGAAAAGTGATTGTTGTGTCACTAGCTTTTTGTTGTTGTTTTGGTTTGTTTGGTTTTTCCAGGGTTCATGAAAGCCAGACTTTAGAATGCTGTCACTTTGGGCACTGTGTATACACAGTCGCACATAAAACAATAGACACAAACACTCCCACAGAGACATTCTTATACACCTAAAGACATGCATACCTTCGTACACCATGACACAGAAATAGTCATACACCCCTATTTGTACACCATACATAGTCATACACCCTTATTTGTACACCACACACACAGAGATAGCCATACACACCAAGATAACCATACACCCATATTTGTACACAGTCAACCACACATTCATACAGGCACACACACACATATTCAGTCACAGGCACCCACACGTTTAGACATACACACAGACACACACACCCCCATTCATCCTGACATTCACACAGCTAGTCACTCACACACACACACACACACACACACACACACACACACACACACACCCTTTGTGCATATACACACCCAGACACATGCATATACACGTAGAGATAGTCAGCTACACATATTTGCGCGCGCGCGCGCACACACACACACACACACACACACACACGGGCTGCCCAGAAACACCCAGCCAGCGCCAGACCCACAGACAGGGTAGGTGCAGACCTGAACCCCACCCTGCCCCCTCACACCTCCCGGAGCGAACCATTTACTAGAGCGCAGCGCGGAGGCCAGCTGGGGAGGCTGCTGTCTGTCTGTCTGCCTCCCTCCCTTCCCCCCCCCCCCCGCCTTGGTTGCGTCATTCCCCCAGCTGCCTGACGTGCCATGCCGGGGAGGGAGCTGTCCAGCGGCCCATGGTGCTGAAACTGCAGCACTGCCCGGCTCCGTTGTCTCCTCTGCTGCTGCCACCCCAGGGGCGGCCGGATTCCCAGACACACTTTCCACCGACCAACATTTCCCCCCCTTCTCTCCTTTTCCCTTCCCAAGATGAAGCCAGAGGCCGGGGCAGCCTGAATTCTTGCATTGATCCCTCCCCTCCCCTTTGATTCCCCCCCCCTTAATTTTTTCCAGGGGGGAGGGGAGGAGAGAGACCCACGTTACGCCCCCTCCCCTCCTCAGGAAAAAAAAATCCCCATTTGCTCCGCACGCCCGCCTCCTTCCCCATTGCATCCCAGCGAGGTAGCAACAGCACCATCATCCCTGCAAGGCGGATGGGGGAGCGGAGAGGCGGCTGATGACAGAGGCAGCTTGCTGCTGCCCAGACGGTAGGCGCTGCCGGGAAAACCACCCCTGCCTCGCCCTGTGCCTGCGGCGGGGTGTTTCGGCGGAGGCTGTTAGCGGGAGAGGAGAATTTGGGGAGGGTGGGGGTGCAGAGAGACGTGCCATGGTTGGGTGTCCATGCCGGGCAGGGCAAGGACAGCCGCCGGAGGAGGAGGCGGAAAGAAGGGGCGGAAAATGAAGCTGGTGCCGGTGGCGGAGGAGAGGACGGCGCCTCATCCCGTGAATCCAAAGGAGAGTCCTGCAGTGGCGGAGCGAAGCTTCATCTTCCTGGCCACCCCCCACGCAGGCGACACCGGCGTTTGCTGACGTCCCTGGCTTGTGAAAGGCGAACGGGAGCCGGAGCATGTCAGCCCCACGTTTGCCTGGTCAATTACACGCAACGAATCGATCCGATTTCTACGGGTTTTTAGCTCGGGGGAGTAGGAGCTAACGCCCCCCCCCTCCCCAGGGCCTCACCAATTGCCATATTTGTGTGTGTGTGGTCCAGGCAGCGGCTGGAGTGCAGGAGGTCAACGAAAATTCAGTACAAGGCAACCCACATCGGAGGCCAATCATGTCGTTCAGGACTTTTGATATTGGTCATTAAAGTTTTTTGGGGCTCTCCAGCAACGTTCGACAGAGCCCGGGAGGGCGGTGTGTCAAATGTAGGGTATTCTCACAACCTCCCCCCCTCCCCAGAAAAACTACGAAGAGGCTTTTGCCAACGAAGGCAGTTTTGATCCTGAGAAGAACAAACCGTACAGGTTTGCCTTTTATGAGCCTGCTGGTTCTCCCGTCTGGTGCCACATCCTTTTGTACTCTTTAAAATAACGCCCACACGAAGAATTAGGAGAAAGGGGGGGTACTTTGGGCATGCCAAATACTGGTGAGAGAACCATACCCCCCGGCCTTCTCCACCCCCCCGGAGCAGCGCCCCCCATTTTTATACGGGGAGCAGTTGAGACTTTCCAGGAACCTCCCCCCCCGCCCTGCTTCTCTGAGCTCCCCCAGAGCGGAGGGTTTGTTTCCAAGAACCGGATTATTTCTAAACCAACTTGTGGCATTTCTCCAGTTTGGGGGAGGGGAGGCGGGAAGGGCGGAGGTCGTTTTGCACCGTTATTAAGGGCCAGCGGGTTGCTGTGAATTTTAACCAGGTCTTGCTCCAGATCCATTTTTTTTCTCGACACAATCTTTTTTCGTGGGGAGGCACTAGCCAAGCGGCCCCCTCCTCCCTGCCCGTTGCTCGTCCCTCCTCCCCCCCCTCCCCTCCCCGCCGCTGGCTGGCAAGGGAAGGCACATACATGTTCATACCAACCGGTGTGATCGTGGTCTGGTGCTGCTGCTGCGGGTTGCTGAGTCCCAGACAGATGTTGCGCCATGAGAGTCTCCTCAAATGCCGCTGCCGCATGCTGTTCAATGACCTGAAGGTCTTCCTGCTCCGGCGACCCCCGGCGCCCCCGCCGCCCTCGCCGCCCCTGCCCATGAACAGCGCCGAGCACCCCCTGGGCTCGCAGGCTACCAATAACAACACCCTGCCCGCGCTGCATGGAGGGCGAGGGGGGGGCTGGAGGGCGCCGGCCGCCGGGGGGGGCGGCCCGGCCAGCCCGCCCGAGGAGGAATGGACCAGCCCGGCCGGCGAGCCCCTCACCTCCACCATGAGCAGCGCTTCCTCGGAGGACTTCTGCAAAGGGAAGGCGGAGGACCGGTACTCGCTGGGCAGCAGCCTGGACAGCGGCATGAGGACCCCGCTCTGCCGGATCTGCTTCCAGGGCCCCGAGCAGGTGAGCCAGCGAGGCGGGGGCGTGGAGATGCGGAGTCCTGACCCGTGTGTCTGTCTGTCTGTGTCTGTCGGTCTCCCACCGCTGGGTTTGCTCCGTGGGGAGGGCTGGTGTCGACTGTCTCTTGGGCTGTGACTTGGAGTTCTGAAAAAGTTTTAGCGAAGGGCTTGTGTTTGAACGGCTCTTACTTGCAAGCTATGTACAGAGTGGGGGGGCGGGGGGAAGAGTTATACACAACATGCCCCCACAAAGGGACACCATACCTAAGCGCTCTCCCTGAGAAATAAAAACGCACCCCTTCAGGTGCAGACTCAACACACCCATGCATGGATGCAGAACTCAGGGCTACACACACACAAAGCCACACAGGTCCACACCAACCCCCACTCCCACCACACACCAAAAGACAGACATAACTCTCAGCCTAGAGACACCACACACCAGCATGCCCAGACGCAATAAACAGACATGCCCAGAGCCACTACAGAAAGACTTGGCTTTGCTGGGTGGATATAACTGTGATCCCTTGACAAAGGTTTGGGAAAAGAACTGCAGTTTAATTCTGTCTAGTTCTGGTTCTCATTCACTGGATGAGGGCTAGATGCGATTTTGAAGATGCCAGGAATGGTCTTGTGCTAGTTGTGTTAAGGATTCTCTATTCTGTTTTTTGAGGTGTGGCACTGATACGGACATATCAACTTTCTTTAATGACATTGTGAACATTGTCAAACGTAGCCACTGGGTTACTGCATTCAATCAGTTATATCAAAATATCCCCAGCACTCCCCAGGGGTACTTTGGTTTGTCCCTGGATTGGCAAGTGATACTTTTGTTGATTTTGTGGTTTGCAGCTTGGCCTAGGACTTTTAAAAAGAGAAATGCCGGGCCTGAACACTTCCCTACAGAGTCAGAGAAAATACTCTGTGTATCTGCGAAAACTCTGAATCTGAGCTAGAAGGATTGTGTATAATCAAAGCCTCACCTTAACTTCTTCTTAATTAAAAATACCCAATACTTGAAATGTGCCTGGATCTGCTTAATTACTCCACCACTATCTACAAATGGATAATGGCTCAAAGAACACCCAGAGGGAAATTATAGGGAAAGGTCTCCATTGTATAAAATCCTATCAGGGTTTAACAGACACTTCAAGACTTAAAAATGGAACCGCAAAGTTGACATTCATTACACAGGAGCAGTTTTAAGGGGCAGATGTTTAGAGAGCAATGACTTCCAGTAGAGAAATCCTGAGCCATTCATACTGCATAGCAGGAATTCTCAATTTTTTGATAGTGTTGGTATCTTAATAAAGAAAGTATTTGTCTGTGTGTAGACATTTCCCCCTCCCCCATTTGCAATCTATAACATCAGCAATTGCTTGCAAGGAAAAGTGTAGCAAGAAGGTATTAAACGCATACTTAGGATTTAAAATACAATTTAGCCACTGAAAATACATTGCAGGAATCAACGTCACATGAGCAGACAGTTTTTTGTGGACACCACCAAATAGTCTGTGGATTATCCTGCTTCACAAGCTACAATTTAAAAACCACTGGTGGTCAGAACCATGCCAACCTTTGAATAAAGCAATTGTGTGAGATTGGACATGCTAAACGTGCTGCCTAAAAATGTTCCATGGTACATGTTACTAGTAGGCCAAAGAAGTTTCTCTCCACCAAAATGCACCACAAAATGAGAAATAAAACCCCCACAAACCCAGCAACCCAAGGTAATCAAAAATAAAATGCACTGTTTTTACACCATTTTCTTCAAACGACAAATGATTACAAGTATATCAAGAATTGTAGCCTAGTATGTTTGATGCATTTCGTACATGGGCAAAATTCATACTTAGCATAAAATGATTAAACAATCAGGAAATATTGGAGACCTAAGGTTTGATCTAATAACCCTAATATGCGAGTAGCCTTTGTTCACCAGAATAGGTTCATTGACTTCAGTGTAAGCTCTGCTTGTATGAGTTGTAGGATCTGGCTGAAAGGCAAAGATCTTTGGGTCTGTAGGATGGTAGATCCAAAGCAAAGCTCTATTAAACAAGATTAAGCCCCATTCTCTCCTTCTTATTCTTGGTAGCTCTTCCTCTGCTATGGTAACCCAATGCTACATGGCAGTTCTGAGGATGGTCCACTTTCTGCCCAGACTAATAAAAGTGCCAGCATTTTACATCCTCAGAGGAACAGTCATTTGTATCTCTCATAAATAGGCTGTTCAGAGGCGAGGGGACATGACCCATCCCAGTGTGCGTGGGAAAGACACAGATCCTTCCTGAAGATAAGTTATGTTCCTCCAGCAACTCCTTTACCTATCACAGTTCAGTGGGATGAGCCTGCTTCATACCTACAGGTCTCTTAGGGCACCTCTACACAGCAGGGCTAAAGTCAGAATAAGCTGTGCAACTTCAGCTATGTCAATTGCACAGCTGAAGTTGAAATAGCTTCACTTGGTTTTTGGCACTGTCTACACAGCAGGAATTCAAAGGAAGAACACTCTTCCTTTGACTTCCCTTGTTCCTCGTGGAATGAGGGGTACCATGAGTTGGAGTAAGAAGTCCTCCAGCTCGACATTATTTCAAAATAAGGGTTTGTTATTCCGAAATAACGCTGTTGTGTAGACATACCCTTTACAGCAGAGCCAGGTGGCCAATGGGACATAGCCCTTTGGAATGGCTTGAGTATCTGACTGATAGCTAAAGATGTCCTTTTCACAACAGGCTTTTAGTGGAATAAAAATATAGAACAAATCTTTCACTGTTTCCAGAGGCAATTTATGCCTGGATTATTTTTTTCCGTCTCTTTTAAAAGCAACACAGTGGAAGATATATGCAGATAGCTGCCTGGATATTTTAGCTATTTCATCTTTACAATACTAGCTATGCTACTGATCATTCTGCTTAAACACAGGAAAGTTGATGTCTGTGAGGTTGGTTTGTGGGTGGGACCAAACATATTCTAAGTAGAGTATACACACAGGTGACTAAGCTACCTTGGGGAACATGAATATGTTAAAATAACTGGATGCTTATTTTTACCCTTTCAAAGCTGCATATGTTGCATTTTAAAGGGGAGGCAATTTGCTGAACATCTGCCAGTCTATCAAAGTGAAAAAGTGAGCAGATAGATAGATGTGCAAGTAAAAAAGTTCCAGCATGACTCTCTGCTCTTGCTTCTCCTGTCTTCAGACTTTGCTATAATCGGATTACTTAAGGCTGGTCAGCCACCCTTACACCTTATTCTAGAAGTAGTTTCATTTTCTTCACCAGGATTACCTGTGGAGTGAAGCTATGTGAATGAGGTCATCAGAATGTGGCCTCTATTTACAGGGCCAACTCATAACTTCAGAGCCGACTTCAGAGCCAGGTTTTATAGTTGCATTAGTGTAAATTCAGCCTAACTCTTGAAGGTCAATGGAGATACTCCAGAATTGCATCCGTACGACCAAGGTCTGAACTGGCGTCTCTACTTTTATTCAGTCTTTATTCCAGTAAAACTGCCATTGGGCCAAAGCTGAGCTCCTGATCCAGTTCTTGTTCAGCAAACACCCATTGATTTGCCTGGATAAAAACTGAGCAAGATTTGGATGCTGAAAAGAACAACAATGATGAATGCACATTACCTTATACCAACCTCAAAAAAGATGGTCATATACTTTTACGAGCCTAGACACACCATTACATTGCAAGGTGACCACTGATGACAATGACAAAAAGCTGAAGTCACCTGTCTTTGGGGTTTGATAGCAGCCTTTAACTCCCTGAAGGGGGGTTCCAGAGAGGATGGAGAGAGGCTGTTCTCAGTGGTGACAGATGACAGAACAAGGAGCAATGGGCTCTAGTTGCAGTGGGGAAGGTCTAGGTTGGATATTAGGAAAAACGATTTCCCTAGGCGGGTGGGGAAGCGCTGGGCTGGGTTCCCTAGGGAGGGGGGTGGAATCTCCATCCCGAGAGGTGTTTAAGTCCCAGCGTGACACAGCCCTGGCTGGGATGATTGAGTTGGGGCTGGTCCTGCTTTGGGCAGGGGGCTGGACTCGATGGCTCCTGAGGTCTCTGCCCGCCCTGGGATTCTACGGTTCTATGATTCTATGGCCTGGTCTATGCTATCCAGGAAGGTCCAAGTAAGAAACGCAACGTATCTTATACCACGTTTCTGCACCATTCACACAATGGGAGGCCAATGGGTGCGCACGCTCCCGTTGTCTTCCCTTACCCCTCATGAGGAGCAGGAGTACTGGCACCGGCATGGGCACCATTTCAGTTTGATCGAGCAGGTCTATACTCCTCCTGCTAAATCAAAGCCCAGGAGACCGACCGCGGCAGCGCCGCTCTTTCATGCAGTGAAGACGGGCCCTAGCTAGAGAGGAACGGGCAAACAGAATTTTGCAAGGCTGCTTTATGCCTTATGGTTTGTTGGGGGGAAAAATCATCATTATAAAGCAGTGGTCACCAACCAGCAGACTGGGATCTATCAGTAGATCTCGGAGCCTCTGACAGGGGATCCTGCCTGGTTTGGCCGGGAAGCTATCAAGCATTGGCACTTCAGTTGGCCCTCCCCCCACTGTCATGCTGCTCCTGTCCCCCTGCCTTGGAGCTGCCCCCCTGGGGAGCCTCCTGCTTATTGTGCAGGGTATGGGAAGGAGAAGGGGGGGGTGGTGATGTCAGGATGTCCCTCCTCCCCCAACTCCTGTACCCCATCTCCACACAGAGAGAAGGGGACGGAGGGAGCTTGGCAATGCAACTCTCTGTCACTCACACACTGTGCGTGTCTCTGTCATTCTCACACACACGCACTGTCCTTCCCTCTCATCTCCTGACCCAACACATCCTTGGGGGGGGGTTGTTGTTGTCACTCCTTTTACTGCTTGCAAAGCGGGTTACGTTTGGTTTTAGACTCATCTGTGCATTTCAGAAGTTTTATTTCTCTCTTACGCTTCAGTGTAATTCTTTGAGCAGTGAGTTCTAAAATGCCGAACCTGGCGTGTCGGGAGTTGTTATCCCTGTGGTAATTGCTGCTCCTGGAGGTGGCTGGCATGTCCCTGCAGCCCCTGAGAGAGGCAGAGCAGGGGGTCTCCACATGCTGTCCTTGCCTGCAGACACCACTCCTGCTGCTCCCAGTGATCTATAACAGGGAGCCGTGGCCAGTAGAAGCTCTGGGCTTGGTGACTGTAGATGAGGGGCAGCGCATGGTGCCATGGAGCTATTGCTGTACATGCCAGCTGCTTTCAGGAGTGGTGCAGGGCCAGGGCAGGAGTAAGCCGGCCTTAACCCCACTGCTTCACCACCCGGAAGCCGTCTCAGATGGTACCCAGGCAGAGCCTGCTTCCTGAACCCCTGTCCCATCCCTGAACCGCCTCCTGCACCCAACCTCCTGCCCCAGACATGAGTCCTCCTGCAGCCAAACTCCTTCCCAGAGCCCCTTCCACGCTCCAAATTCCTTGGCCCAAGACCAGAACCTGCACCCCAAACCCCGCCTGGTGAAAGTGCATGAGGATAGGGGAGAAAGGGGGATGGAGTGAGCAGGGGGAGGCCTCAGAGAAGGGGGCGGGAAGGAAGTGGGGCAAGAGTATTGGGGTTTGAGGTAGATCTTACACTGCACTGAAATTGAAAAATTGATCTTGTGGTTCAAAAGGTTGGAGACCACTGCTATAAAGGGTCTTTTAGGCATTCTAGACTATTGACACAAACGGATGGTGAGCCTCTAAAAGATCTTTTAATCCCATTTTGATTTTCTTTTTAAAAAAATGACAACCACCACCACCAAGTTCCTTATTAATCTAGTTTCTCAAGGCGGCTTTATGCAACATCTAGTGCAAAAGAAAGTCTGAGGCGATTTCGCTTTACATTTATGATGGCTTCAACGTGTAACAGGCCTCCAGCTACGGAGCAGCTTGCATTGTAAACTCCTGGTGTGTCTGTGGCTCTTATGTATAAGTTGGTTGTTTTATTTAAAATATGCCGGGGGAATTTAGTAAAGAGAAAAGCTCTTTATTGCAAAAAAATGTTTTGATACTTGCTGGTTAGTTGAAAGCAGCCACTAATGCAAAGAAAAGCGTGGATCAGATGACCAGGCAAATAAAATGTCTAAGTAACCATTTCTGGTGCTGGAAAGGGAATGTTTATTCCAATCAAGGCTGGCTGTCAGAACGGGTGAGTGCTTTTACTGACAGGTCTGGCTTACATTGTAAAAGCTATCGGGCCAGATTCCACTCTTCATGATTCCATCGACTGTCATGGAGTTGTTCTGATTTCCATTGGTTTCACTGAGTAGAGATGCCGGCCTGCTGCATTAGCTAATCTTGAAGCGGTGAATCACAAAAATGTGAGCATGAGGTGTAGTGGGTGGAAGGGAAGGGTCCCTGGATATTTTCATCTGTTTTGCTTTATGTGCTCTGTTTCGCAGAGCATTCCCTGGATCCCTGGGAAAGCTCTCCAAGAGATAGAAACTGAAGACAAGCTTTACCGTTCAGACATTTCTTCGTATTTCATAGCTGTGGCTCCAAACTGGAGGCAAGCCAAGCAGGACAGCAAAAACAATGTGGAGAAAAGAAAAAGCCTTGTTCATGTCAGTTGGTTGTGTGATTGCACATGTAACAGATGATAAACAATCCCTCTGTGGTTAGAGTCCCATTTTTGGGGCACATTATAAAGAAAGGAACATCATTAGAAAGAAAATCAGACCTCTATCAGATGCAGAAGGCAGTGTGGTTTCTTGCAAATGATTCATGGCTACATATATTTTCTAGCTGGCAGTCTCCACTTGTTTGTCTTGTTTCTCAGCTTAGTTGCACTTTATGTATCTTCCAGGGAAAAGTGCTAGAGAGAGGAAGAGATGTGAAAAGCAAATAGAAATGGGACTTGGGTTGGTTGAGAGGGATTGAAGAACAGGATACCGACTCTTTCTCCTCTAAGCTAGTAGGTTGTATTTAGGTCAATGCTGATTAGAGATGGTTGAAAATTGAAACACTGGACTGGAGCAGTTTGGATTCAGATAAAACAATGAACACAAGAACAAGGGGACAGTCAATGCAATTAAAAAGTGGGAAATTCAAAAGGGACGAAAGGAAATATTTTTTCACATAATGTGGGACTCAGCTGTGGAACTCATGGCCACAGGAAGTCAGTAAGGCCAAGAATGTAACAAGATTCAAACAGGGAGCGGGCAATAGCGCTATCGTACCGAGTAACAGCATTTTAGGACAGAATATCAAACTGTGTGTTCCCCAGTTTAGGTGATTCTTGATTAAGGATCCAGGGGAACACGACATAGGGGGCAGATACTTTCACAGCAGCTCATTGCTGGGTTCTGATAACTTTCCTCAGAGATGTCAAGCATGGGCCTCTGTCAAAGGCAAGATACTGGATCAGGTGGACCTCGGGTCTGATGCAGTCTGGTGTCTCTTGTGCTCCTATTTCTAGAGCCAACACTTATAGTTTGAGCCCTTTCTTGGCAATGATTGACAGATGCTGCCATCTGATAGCTGTTTGGTGGCATATAGGAAATGAGGGCATGTCTACACTTGCAGCCTATTTCAGAATAGGGCTGCAAATGTAGGCATTTGGAATTGCAAATCAAGCCCGGGATTTAAATATCCCATGCTTGATTTGCATATTCCCGGCCGGGTGCCATTTTTTGAAATTTACAAGCCCGGAATAATTGCCCGCGTCTACACGCGGCAGTGAAATGGGCGTTCGAAATAAAGCCCTATTTCGAACTACCTGTTAAACCTCATTGCAGGAGGAATAACAGGTAGTTCAAAATAGGGCGTTATTTTGAACGCCCGTTTCACTGCCACATGTAGATGTGGGCAGTTATTCCGGGCTTGTAAATTTCAAAAATGGCGCCTGGCCGGGAAGATGCAAATCAGGCGCGGGATATTTAAATCCTGGCTTGATTTGCAATTCTGAATGCCTACATTTGCAGCCCTATTCCGAAATAGGCTGCAAGTGTAGACATATCCAGAGTTAATGGGTTCTTAGCTGAATTCCTGCTGGGAACGTCACAAAACTCATAAGCACCAGTCACGTCTCAGGTGGCAATCTCTGCAGAGAAGCTATGAAGTGACCCGGTCATGGGGTTGACTATATGGAGATGTTTGTGCTCTTGTGTCCATGTTACATCTGTCTGATGGATAAATGGAGGACTTCTGGGAGTTACTCCTGATTGACACCAAATTGAGAGCTAAATTGTGTCTGCAAATTTCCAGAGCCAAATGAAGTAAAAACAGAGAAAATACAGCCCCAAACCATTACAAAGATCCCAGCAAGGACATGACAAAGAAGGGGAGCATACAGGGACAGTTCTGAAATCAGTATTATACACAAGGGTAAAATGTAGATGTCGGAGTGAGAGGAAGGTGGGGAAAGAAATGCTAAAAGAGCAGAAAGAGCCTTGTTTTCTAACATTGTGCTGAAACTGACCCTAAAATCTGTGATTTGTTAGCTAATAGGTTGAGTCATGTAGCCACAGTGTTCCCAGCTTGGATCTCCAGTCCATATTCTTTTCATCTGTGTGTTTCTACGTGATTCATTTTCTTGGTGGTAGCAAGAGTAATAAAGCTCTGGAAAGCAGCCACTTCTGTTCAAATGAAGCTTAGGGTTGTTGGCATCTATCCATGTGGATTTAGACACCCCAGCATCAGAGATGGGAAAGATTCCTTGGGTCCCTGCCCTTCCCAATCTGCTCCTGCTCTTACACCTGATCTTGAGAACTAATTGACTGTAATAATTGTACCTATCCTAGGACGAAATCTCAGATCCCCTGCTCAGGCAGAATTCTCTTGGGCATCAGTGGGAGCCCTGCTGGAGAAAGAGCCAAGTATGAGCTGGAAGGAAGTCAGGACTGGACCTTCGTGTAGGGTGAGACCTGGTTTCTCTTGACTTCAGTGGCAGCTGGGTCAATCTCCAGATCAGGGATGGGCAACTGGTGGCCCAGGGACCACCTCTGACCTGCCAGGGCATCTCATTTGGCCCCCTTCCCAGAGGCGGTGATGCAAATCATTTTTGTTGGGGCTGAGCAGCCGCATAGAGACAAGTGGGCCTAGCAGCCAGGCCTCCTGATTCTGGGCACCAAGCACAGTGCTCAGAGTGAAGGGGGTGGCCGCAGATACTGCGTGGGTCCTGGGACTGGGAACAGCCCATGTGCTGGGTTGCAATGTCACTCATTGGCTCAACAACTGCTTCATCATACATGCAAGGGAGGGACATTGCCCCATACCAGGTGGACTAGCTACTGCCTTCCCATTGGCTCTTAGCTCCCACAACCCATCTGATTATGGCCAGCCCACCCTGGAAGTGGGCGGGTCCAGACACACCTCTGCCAATGGCGAGGCAGTCACCAGAGCTGGGTGGCATGACAGCAGAGCCCTTCCCCTGCTCATATGACGACGGAGTTGCCAGGTCAAATTTGAGTGATGTTGTGGCCTGGCACATGAGGTCTTGCTGCTCCCAGTATCTGCCTTTGCTCTGTTCCCCTACCTCGCTCCCAGGCTGTGTCAAGACTACACCTCTCTGTCGACGGAGAGATGTAGATTAGGCACGTCGAAATTGCTAATGAAGCGGGGATTTAAATATCCCGTGCTTCATTAGCATAAATATGGCCGCTGCTTTTTTTCGAAACAGAGCTTTTTCAAAAAAAAACACAGCAGTCTAGACGTGGATCTTTTAAAATTACAACCCTTTTTTGAAAGATCCCTTATCCCTCATAAAATGAGGTTTATAGGATCTTTTGAAAAAGGGCTTATTTTTCAACAGATCTGCATCTAGACTGCTGGGTTTTTTCGAAAAAGCTCCATTAAAAAAAAGCGGTGGCCATGTTTATGCTTATGAAGCGCGGGATATTTAAATCCCCACTTCATTAGCAATTTCGACGTGCCTAATCTACATCTCTCTGTTGACAGAGAGGTGTAGTCTAGACACAACCCCACAGACACAGGCTCTGGCTCTGTCCCACACCATCCAGGTCTTGTTACCGCTTTCCCATTGGCTCCGCCTGGGTTGCAGAACCTGATTGGCTCTCAGCTCCCAAACAATCAGCCAATAGGCCTGCAGTAAGTGGATCTGGATGGCACGGGGCAGAGTTGGCATCTGGATTGATGGGGAAGATTGTGCCCCTCAGCAACCCAGCTCAATTATAACCATTGTTTTTCTGGAGAAGGTCCAGAGAAAAGGAACAAAAAATGATGAAAGGTCTAGAAAATGTGAGCTATGAGAGAAGATTGAAAGAACTGGGCTTGTTTGGTTAGAAAAGAGAAGACTGAAGGGGGCATGAGAGCAGCTTTCAAGTATCTAAAAGGGTGTCACAAGGAGGAGGGAGAAAAACTGTTCTCCTTGGCCTCTGAGGATAGGACAAGAAACAATGGGCTTAAACTGCAGCAAGGGAGGTTGAGGTTGGACATTAGGAAAAACTTCCTGCCTGTCAGGGTGGTTAAACACTGGAATAAATTGCCTAGGGAGGTTGTGGAACCTCCATCAGTGGAGATATGTAAGAGCAGGTTGGACAGACACCTGTCAGGGATGATCTAGATGGTCCTGGATCCTGCCGCGAGTGCAGGGGACTGGACTTGATGACCTCTTGAGGTCCCTTCCAGTCCTATGATTCTACAATTCTCTGTGGCCCAACAAAGGATTTAGTGGATTTTGGTGACCCTCAATAGCCTTATCGTTGGTAAGGTCCTTGTGGCAGGAAGCCAGTCATGCATGTTTGTTACTGTGCTGTGCAGAGCCGGGGCCTCCTACCAATAAGAGTAAAGGAAATGTATCCAGTTGACTTTTAAATGCCCCAACTGACCAGGTGTTGATGTTCCAAGGCTGTCGAGACCGTGGCGACCTATCCCTTTGTTCAGGATGCCCACCTCTATCTTCATAAGCACATCCGCAATCTTTGTTCTTCACCTCCCCGCCTCCCCCAAACCCTTCCTCTAGCACGGGCTCGCGTTTATGTCCCTGCACTTGCGCAGAAACATCAGGCTGTGAGTAACACGAGCCTGGCCGTTCTGAATCAGTCCGACGGTCCATCTACTTCGGTGTCAGATTTTCCAGTGGTGACCAGTGCCACAGAATTCAGAGGGACTGAACAACCTGGGCAATGATCTAGTTTCTGCCATGGCAGCCAGGGGGTTAGGGAGAGGCAGAGCATGGTTTTACATCCCAGGCCATCCTGACTAATAGCCTCTGATGGACCTCTCCCCTCCCATGAGCGGGTCTGAGCCCAGTTATACTTCTAACCAGCCATCACGCTGTCCCCTGAGAACAAGCTCCACAGGTTTCCCTGGAGGCTGATATCAGGTAATGCCAGCATGAAGCACATGGCTCCCGTTGTTTGCCTCCTTCTCTTCCTCTTCTGTCGTTTTTACCGCGATGGCCCCTTTTCCTTGCAGGGCCCGTTGAGTGCAGCTGAAATGAATTGCATGCCCTCCCCCTGCCAAGGGTCTGCTCCTTTTGCCTCTGCCAGTGCTCTCCCCACTCCACCCAGGGAGGGACGGAGTCTTGGAGGAATGCACTTGGCCCTGACCACAGACGCGTGAGTCATGATGGTTAAAGTTCCTGGGTTCGTATTCCCCGAAGTGTTCATGGCACATGCCACTCAAACGCTGCGCAATGGGCGTGTGCGGAAAGCTTGCATTTTTACATGGGCACGGGGCAATGGCCCAGGCCGGCTAGATGAAGACTGCCTCCAGAAGGATGCTGCACACCCATAATGGCTTTTTGGGGAGTTTAAAGTGCTCTGTGCCTCTCAAGAGTTTGCCCTTAGAAAGCGGTTCATGCATGGCTGGCCCCTGCCAATTCCTTGGGCCGCTACCCAAATCCCATCCTCCTTGAGGTCTTGGTTACTCTTGACATTGACTAGCAAACATGTCCTGTGAAATGGCCTGGCCCCCATTTCTCCCTCCTCTGAATCTGTGGTTCCATCCTCTTCTCCTCTCCGATTGCTCCTTCATCATCTGGCTGGGTCTCATTCCCTCTTCCACTCTTCACTAGGGTCCCACCACATGGTTTCTTCCTTGGCACCCACCTTTTCCCCTCTGGCATTGCCTCTCAAAGTTATCTCATCCAGCCACATGGTTTCATTACACTGATGATTCACAGATCTGCTGTTATGTTCTTGCCTTGACTCGCCCCCTGCAGTCCCACACCAGGCTTCTGGACATCTTGCCAGCAACTTGAAACTTAACAGGACCAGAACTGAACTCTTGATTTTTTCCTTCCCTCCGGGTATGTCTACACTAGCCACCCTAGTTTGAACGAGGGTGGCTAGTGTAGACATACCCTCCTTTCTTTCCTCCCCTTTTCTCTATCACAGCTGACAGCCCTTCCATCCTCTCAGTCACTCTAGACATTAACCTGAATACCATCTTCATTTCCTCCCTCTTTCTTGCATCACCCCTTCAGGCTGTGTCCTACTCTATTTCTTTTCTTTCTGCCCAGACAGCCAGAACTCTTGTCAAGATCCTACTCACCCCCTGGGTTGATTACTGAGACCTCCTTCTCTCCAGCCTCTTTAATGCTAACATTACCCAGGTCTGGTCATCTTCACACAATGCACAGTCGATCTGTGGAACTCCTTGCCAGAGGATGTTGTGAAAACCAGGACTTTAACAGGGTTCAAAAAAGAACTAGATAAGTTCAAGGTGCATAGGTACATCAATGGCTATTAGCCAGGATGGGCAGGGATGGTGTCCCTGGCCTCTGTTTGCCAGAAGCTAGGAATAGGCGACAGGGGAGAGATCACTTGATGATTCCCTGGTCTGTTCACTCCCTCTGGGGTACCCAGTATTGGCCTCTGTTGGAAGACAGGACACTGGGCTAGATGGATCTTTGGTCAGACCCTGTCTGGCCGTTCTTATGGTCCATTCAGAACACAGCTGTTAAAATCATCATATTCTTTGCCCATCACTCTGACAACATCACCCCCAGGATTCAAACTGTCCACTGTCTCCCCGCATCTCTCACCACATCATGTTCAAATGTCTTGTCCTCATTTACACAGCTCTGCTTGAGCCACCTTGTTTCTTATCACTGTCTCCTTCACAGCCTCAGCTATCCCAAGATGATCTGCCCATTTGTGTGTGTCACACAAATCTCTCTGGGCTTAAGAAGACATACAGTCTCTGTGGCATGCATCCAATATTAAAGATAAGGATGTCTACAAGCAAAGTGTAGAACTAGGTGCTGCATTTAATGCCCCCTGTGGATTGTAAACCTTGATTTTATTTTATTTTATTTTATTTTTTGCTATCTTGGATCTACACTTCAGGACAAAAGGTTTCATGTATAGCAGAGCCCCTATTTTATGAACTAATCTGGGAGTGAGGAGTTCATAAAATCAAAAAGTTCGTAAAAACAAACATCTCAAAGTGACAGTAGGTCTGGTGCAGAAGTTAGAGTTCACCAAATTGCTTGCTTTCTCCTTCTTCTTCCTCTTCTTCTTCAAATCACTGCCAAGGAGCTTCCAAGGCACCGAAGGAATCAGCAGATGATGGGAAGTTGACTTGTTCTTCATTGATACCACTTTCGTTATACAATTTTTTTTTATCTCATCAGGGAAAAATGGCTCATATAGCTGGCTGGATGTTTGTAAAATCAAGATTCTCCTTAGCATAGAGAAATATTTTGCAGTATATATTCTGAGATAATGGGCTCTGCTTAACAACAACAACAACAAAAGACACGCTAGTTTTGTAGAACTTTAAAAATCTGTAATTTGCCTAAAATCTCCACTTTGGGTTGGGCATTGCCATACATCAAAAAATACCATTGGAGTGTTTGTCGATTTCACTTTCAGTTTTTACTCATGTTAAAGATGTATCTCCATAGAGATCACGAATAGTCCTGTGGCACCTTAGAGACTAACCAGACAATATAGAATCATGAGCTTTGGTGGGTAAAATCCACTTCATGCTATGAATACATCCATAGAGATGTTCAATGTCACAGAGAGCTTGTCTGGAGAAATTGCAAAGAAAGGCACACTCTAAGAATAGAGGGGGAAGTGGCATTCTGGGTCTGTCTTACACTCCCTAATAGGCCTCATTGGGGCTTTCTTATAATGTATTTGCACAATGGGCAGAGTTAAGGCTATGCATACTTCTGATTACCATGCAGCTTTTGTCGTAACACCGTGGTAGCACCTCAAGGCTTAAATCAGGATTTCAACACTCAAGATCCTGTACAAATAAAGCAAAAGACGATCCTGGCCGAGAGAGTTCTCAGTCTAGGAATAAGCAGTCTCCACAGTTTCTTTGTATCGTTTTCTTCATGGAATTTCCCAGAGTTTTCTTATGAAAGGAAAATTCATTCAGAATCTGTAACTCCTCAGTGAAGAAACATATCATTCCTGAACACACTTACAGTCAAGACAGGGTGCTCCAGATTGTGTGTGTGTGTGTGTGTGTGTGTTTGTGTGTGTGTGTGTGTGTGTGTAATGGAGGGATTGTTTGACATGGCCACTTGGGTGCAGAGTGTGATTAGAACTGGTAGCATTCCGTGTGTGTGTGTGTGTGTCTGTGTGCCTGAGTGTGAGAGAAAAACACTAGCCGCCAACGGTACTTTCTGTCCTGTGCAATTTACGAGATCTGTGGGGAATAGATGGTGCCAGAGCCCAGATCTTAGCAGCTAGAGAAGCTGATCACAGGGGGGCTCCGGTGTAAACACAAAGCCCTCTCTGTCACAGAGCTCTTCACCGGTAAGTCAGAGAGGCTGCCGAACGCAGGCCGACCGAGGCCCAGCCTACACGCATGAGGATAGAGCCTCGCTCCAGTGAAGCTGACAAAGTGTGCAGGCAGGCAGGCTGCAGCCATGGGGGCTGCCTTGCTATGATCCCCCATGCTGGAGGTTCCTGAACACCTAGTGAAGCTTGGAGACAGAGGGTTTCAGTGACCCGCAGTCAGGGAACATTAAAGAAGGGGGGGTTAGATTTTGAGGCCAGGAAGCAGCTGAAGAGATTGAAGCTGGGTCTGTTTTCAGTGTCACCTAAAGCTCTCTCCACAAGCTGTGTGAAGTTTTCCATGCAAACCCAGATTCATTTGCACAGGCTCCTCCCAAGCTTCTCTTGGCCAGGCGTCAGATTAGTAAAAAGAAAATGAGAGGGGAATTCTGGTACTGTCCCAGACTCCACCTGCAATCCAAGCCTCTCCCAGCTGTGCTAGAATAATATCTTCACATCCTTAGACTATGGAACTGTTCACCACATTGGCATGTACACCATCATCCTTAGACTTCAGAGTTAACACCCAATTGACATACATGGGGGCGGCTCTCATTTCAGGTTGCCTGGAGACCTGAGTGGATGTCATTGTATCAGCTACCTCTGGTCCATGGTTTGGAGATTTGTCTTCACAGCCCCGAGGGTTAGGAACAGCATTTCTAGGAAATGAAACCTTCAATTCTATCGCAGAAGATGAAGCCTGAAAATAATAGTAATGGTTTGCCACAAGCCAGCCCAGTTTCACAACTGGAGCCAGCTGGCAGGCTAGCATAAGCACTCCCTCTTTCCCATCTCCCCGGGGTTTATAGACTGCCACTTCAGCTGGTCTCCAAAAATATGCAAGAAGATAAATTCTCCCCTTCCTTTGCTGCTGTCTTCCTAAAGTCTGCGAGAGCAGCTTTCCTCTCTGGCCTCTCCTATGTCCATCAGGTGGTCCACGGGAGAGGAACAGAGCGCCTCGGAGGTGGACGTGGGTGGAAGCAAAAACCTTGCGATTTTTAAAATATTGCAGTCCCATGAAATCAACCCCCCTGCTCACTAGGCTGCTCGCAGACTTAAGGTCAACAGGGACCTTTGTGATCCTCCAAGCCTAACCTTCTGCACTTCCCCATCCTCATCTGGAATAGACTTCCCAGCCTTGGGAGAAACTACTGAAGTCCTTAGAGCATCACTGAAAGGTTCACAGCCATTTTCCTCTGGGAGGGCTGTTTCCCTGCCACGTCATTTTTTTTTTTACCTTCTAGGTAGTTTGCCTGGAGAGTTGCTCAATAACTGCCCCCCGCATCCCAGCATGGCTGAATGCTTTTTGCAAAGACCATGCTTGGAGAATTCTAGCCCTGTCGGGGAATGTTGCAGAAAGTACTGAAAGTAGAGGGTGCGTAGGAACAGCTCGGGAGCCGTGTCCAGAACTGTCGCTACGACTCCCCCCCTTCCCACGCATAGGCTTGCCAGCTGCTTTCCCCCAAAATCCCGAACATGGCAGAAAAATAGCTTGGTCGAGCAAAAAAAAAAAAAAAAAAGGAGACCAAACTTGTTGACCATAAAAAACCCCCCAAACAACCAGGAGACGAACGTTGCTGAGCAAAAAAACAACAACAAAAAACCAGGTTGCTGCACCTTTAAGACTCCCCATGCTCCCCACTTCCCTCCATCCACGCCACATGCAGCAGGGGAACAATGTCCCCACCGGCCTTCCATCCAAGAAAAACAGAAAAAACCGGACATTTTACATGTTCGGTATTTTCTGTTTTTTTACTGGACAGGAGCCAGAAATAACAGACTGTCCGGGCAAAAACTGGACACTTAGCAACCCTACCTGCACACTAAAAGACATAGCAATTACATCCAGCCTTGCCAGGGATGCTTGTCATCCCCACAGCCTTGGCTGGCGTGTTCTGGCACTGAAGAGTTTAATGGGACCAGGCGAGACGTGAGGATAAACTGGCCTCTTTAGGATCTTGGCGAATGACAGCTGAAATTCCCGCAGCCTAACAAGCTGCACGGGGTACACGCTCATTCCAGCAAGCCCAAAGCAGAAGTACCATGTGATAGGGAAGCAATTATAGCCCGACATAAATAGCTTCTCATGCATTGTGGGGAGAGTACCAGAAACAACGTTGATTAGCAGCAGCCGACGTGGATTTGGAAGTGGCAAAGGGAACTAATGTGTCCAAAGAGAGTACTGTCACGCTCAGCTTGGAGGAAGGCAGCGGGAGACACCAGCTTTCCAAAAAGCCTGCAGTAAAGGTCCATGGCGGAGGGGATTTGCGAAGGTCAGGAGTTGGGTGCTTGTGTGTGTAGCTGAGCTTGTGGGCGTCATTGAGGGGATCCGATGCATTCAGGCTGTAAGAGCATTGGCATGTGGGTGCTGTCCCCCTACAACTGGTCTGGAGGAGGTGCTCCTGCAGAGTCCACAAGCCTATCAGATGGCTGGTAGCAGCGTTCTCCCATGGCACTAACGTTTCAGGCACAGGAGAGGTGGCGAAGGAAGGCCTAGCCCAGTTCCCTGGCCAATGCAGGGCTGTTCTTTGCCGCTCACAATGGGGCTTTGTAGATGTTCCCTTTGAAGGCAGGAGCACCCCTCTGAGAGCTCACCCTGAAGAAGATTTCAGTTATACTCATCATCAACAATCTTGTTCCTAATTCCCTCTGGCTACTCCTAGTTACTCCCCCGCCCGCCCAAATAAGTCTTCTTCTTTCTTCGTGTTGGCATTCTCTGGGTGATTGTAAGGTTGCTCTGTCTCCCACCCACATGTGGCTCTTACGGTCTTTATATGCATTTCCAAATGGGCCACTTAACACCAGCTGCTAACCCAAGTGAAAAGTCACGTGGCTGTGTCATTATTGCTACTGAGCTGGCTAATGAGGGTGCGCTCCCTTGAGTTACAAACCCCTCGGCTAGGTCTACACTGCAGGCTTTTTGTGCAAGAACAGCTGTTCTTGCGCAAAAACTTGCCGGATGTCTACACTGCACGCGTGTTCTTGCGCAAGTAAATTTACAGTACAGCGTCGGAAAACAGGGCTTCTTCCAGAAGAGTTGTTCCTCTCCCCACAAGGAATAAGCCCTCTTGTGCAAGAGCTCTTCCACAAGAGGGCATGTAGACAGGCAACATGATTTTCTTGTGCAAGAAACCCCTATGGCTAAAATGGCCATCAGAGCTTTCTTGCGCAAGAGAGCGTCCACACTGCCATGGACGCTCTTGCTCAAAAGCACATCTCTTGCGCAAAAGCACATGGCAGTGTGGACGCGCTCTTGTGGAAGACCTTTTGCACAAGCACTCTTGCGCAAAACAGTTCTTGCGCAAGAAGTCTGCAGTGTAGACGTAGCGTTTTTGCGGGGTGGGCGTCCTCTGAGGGGAGGTCCACACAGCAAAGAGAAACCCGCGGCTGACTGGGCCCAGACATGGGTTTTTCTTGGTTGTGTGGACCTACCTTGAGAGCCAAGACTCTTGTATTCTGTGTCTGGCTCTGCGAGCAGGTTCCCTGGGACTTACGGCATGAGAATCAGGATCAGGACACCCGGGTTCTCCTCCAGGTCAGGTGGGTAGAGCAGAATGATTGGTAACCTGGACTCTAGGGCTACGTTCACCTGCCATCAAACACCCATCGCTGTCTCTAGGCAGTTGGCTCCAGCTGGCGGGGCTATAAAATTGCAGTGTAACTGTTCCGGCTTCAGGTCCGCTGATGGGGAGAGGGGCAAAAGGGGCAAATGCACCAGGGCCCAGAGATTCAAGGGGGCCTGGAGCTCCCAGCCGCTGCTGCTACTGTGGCTGTGGCTGGAACTCCAGGTCCCTATGAATTGCCTTCTGAGTGCCACACTGTGGCTACGTGAGGCTCCAAGGGCTGGGGGAGGGGGAGGAAGTGCCCCACAGTCTGGGTGGCACTAAGGGCTGATTGCCCAAGGCTCTGCCTCTTCTGCCTGAAGCCCCACCCCTTCCAGGAGCACAGAGCTGCCCCCCCTCCACACATACCCCCCTTGTCCCAGGGCTCATAATGGGTGTCAGCACTGCTGTCCAGCTTCTGCTAGAGCCCAGGCACTGAGCTCCAAAAAGGGGAAGGGTCCCTGAATGTGAAACGTCATTGCGCGTTGGTAAGACACTTTGAGAACCTCAGAGGCAAGGCCATGTACAAACACCAGGTATTAGCTCTGTAAGTGAACCAGGCCTGCGGGCAGAGCATGGAGAGTAGTGAACAGAAGGAAGAAGTCACAAAGTAAGGCCACATGGCATCAGCTAGTCCAGTATTAACAAGCTTATGAGAGAGCCTGACATTTTACGAGGGGGACAGATGGGATTTGAAGCACAGAGCTTGAAGAGCGATCAGGGAGATGAGCTGGCTTAATTTGGTCAAGTCCTTTCCTGCCCGGCAGTTTCTTGTCCTCTGGAACTTGCGAAACACCATGTTGGCTGGGTCACGAACCTACGAGATAACCACTCGGCCACACAGCTATGCAGGAGCGGTCAGGAGGAATGAGCCAGTTTATGGAGAATTGCAATGTGGTGAGAAAGAAATTCGAACCACTAGCCAGATTCATCCGTGGGATCACGCCAGGGTTGAGCCAACAGTGCTCAGAGAGGAAAATGAGTCAGTAAAAAGCAATAATAATAAAATGTCTTAACTATAATTGCAAAGAATAATTTACCGGCAACTGTGTGATTCAAGGTATGGCAGAAAGTCTACAGCTCAGCATTAGCATATATGAAAAAGAGATTTTCAAAATTTCTGTAAGACACATTCTGGTTTAATTAACTGACATCTAAAAGGACTATTTGCACTGACCAAAACAGCAAATACATTCTGCACCAACGTCAACAAATCTCTTGCTCTCGCCTGTTTTCAGATGCTGGGTTGTATTTTCCCAGCTGTAAGGTGAAAACAATGGCAAAACTCCCACTGACTTCAGGGATTTCATCCCTGCTCTCTACAACATCAGACTGAAATTCCCGTCGGAAATTTCCAGAGGGCGGTGACTTCCCCAGAAAGGCCATTCACCTTACGGAGAGATAATGCTTGGTTATGGAGAGAGGGAAAGAGTGGCAGGTATTTTTCAAACCATTATTAAAATCTGTGCAGGTGGCAAAGGTGTTCGAACTAATCCCTGGGGGCAGGGTAAATATTTGTGGGGGGTGTTTATAGCGCATCACATTAATGCCTATCTATGATTCCTGACTCCACAGAGTGTGTGCGTGTGTGTATGAGAACTCAAGAACTGTAAGGAGCTGGCAAAGCAGCCAGCTAGTGGTCTGGCATGTAGCTTGATAAACAAAGCCTGTTGATTGACATCACTGGCTTGATTTGCCTCTGCTTTGCTTTTGGCTTCAGCCCTCACATGTGCCCACAGTGACTGCAGAGTGAGTGGAAAATGCTCCCATTCTGACCCAGCGGTGTTGTGCATTCCCCTTGTTCTGGTGTAATCGATCACCTAAGGGGCCAGGCGGCCGGCAACAGGCAAGGATGCGGTAACAGATGGCTGGAGGTTTAGAGGCCTCCCTTCTGTCACTACCTCTGAATCTCTTTCTGTGCAACCTTGGGAAGGTGGTAAACAGTCAACATGCCCACCAATTTGGGGGTGCCTCGGGACTCTTTGGTTCTGATTTCCGCTACTGGGCATGATCAGCACCCCTTGACGTCCACGGACAGTCTGGGTGTTCAGTGCTTCCCGAAGCTAGGGCCCAGGCATCTCAACTGGACACCCAATCCAGCGGTGCTTTGGGAAATGTCAGCCCTCGCAGCTCTGCCGGTTTCTCTTCTGAACACAAAGCCTCCTGCTGAAGTAGTGGGAGCGTCACATCAGTTCATTCACTTCCAGTGCACACACGCCCCATGAATCTTTGACTGGAGAAGGAGACACACATCTCAAAGACCTCCAGTTACTGTACAGCTGAGTAACCTCTCTCTCCTTACCTCATTAAATCACAGAACACTAGAACTGGAAGGGACCTACAGAGGTCATCAGGACCAGTCCCCTGCCCTCACGGCAGGACCAAGCACCATCTAGATCAGTGGTCCCCAACACAGTGCCCACGGGTGCCATGGCGCCTGCCGGGGCATTTATGTGCACCCGCCGAACAATCTGGACCAGCCCTGCCCTCGGGAGCGTGGCACATGCTCAGTGCTGGTCCCAGGCATGTGGCACATGCGTGGCACCGGCCCCGGGCGTGCGGCGCATGGGCAGTCCCGCCCCCCGGATGAGCGGCGCGTGAGCGGCCCCGTCCCTGGGCAGCCGGCAGCCCCAAAAGGTTGGGGACCACTGATCTAGATCACCGACAGGTGTCTGTCTAACCTGCTCTTAAATATCTCCAGGGATGGAGATTCCACAGCCTCCCTAGGCAACTCACAGGAGAGTTATTAAATCGTTGTCCTTAATTCATTGCTATTTGGAAGGCACTTGGAGACCCTGACATAGAATTTGAGTTTGAAGTGTGAATACTCTTTTCTGAGGGTGTTGCTTTCCTTATCACTGCCTGCTCCTAATTCTAGGGCAGCTTCCCTGAAGCCCATACTTGAAAATTCCCCGGAGCCATTGCTTAGCTGGTTCACTCTGGACTCAAAATAGTAACAGACCTAATCCAAGGGACTTCTAGAATCCTGGGGGGGAGGGAGGGGGGAAGGGAGCCGTGTGGGTGGCGTGAGTGAGGGCTGGGAGCAGCAAACCCACTTATGCGAAGCATTTCAGCCTCGTTTAAGGAAGGATAAGATTAGAGGGGATTTCACCAGCAAAGTGACTAAAAGATTTATCTTATTCAGAGGCTTGGCTGGTACTTAAGGAATTTACATGATTGGGCTTTCTCAAATCTCCTTGCTGCTGAATGTATCCCGCACGCAGCCGAGTCATAGATTTTCAAGGATAGGAGACCAGTTATTCCATCTCTGGTCTCTGCTCCCCTGACTGGTGCAGGATTGTTTCCCACTGTCTTGTGGTTTTGTCCAGGCTGGTTTTAAATCTCACCAGTGAAAATGCTGCCATCAAAGTCTTGGGAAATGATTCTACACTCTAATAAGTCTCCGTGTCGAGACATTTTTCCGGATGTCATCCTAGATTTTCCTTTGCTTCGTGAATTTCACCCCCCCCCATTTCTCCTAGTTAATGCCCATCCGAAATCAGCCACTCTGCTCCTTTCTTGGTATTTATTCCTTGGGGTGTTTGCAGTCAAGTTGGGCTACACCCATTAAACCTCTGGGCTCCAAATCTCACAACTCAGCTCCATCTCTCGAAAAGGAATTTGCACTGGACCATGGGGTGCAAAGCCATCCCTTAAGTTTTGAAGAGATTTTTGGAAGAAGCCCATTTAGGTGCATTTGCAGTGTGGGAGGAGGGCTAGGTCAACCCCATGATGGCACTCGGAGGCTGACATTTTTCATAGCCCTGAGCAACATAGCTCCATCAGTCTATGTTTTAGGTGTCGACCAGGCCTGAATCTTGTTGGAAATCATGTTCCGTGTCTGCCCTGACACCTGGATCTCCTGCCAGGCTGCCCGCAAGGGAGAAGTCTCTCTGTCTAGCACTCACTTTGGGAGGGAAGAAACAAATGAGGCTGAGATCTTCATCGACCCACTCGGCCCAACATACATGTTCTCTTTCCAAAGCAGCAGCACCTATGGCAGGCTATGCGGTCTGAGCGATGCAATCTCCCCTCACCCTGTTCAGCGCTGACCTTTTGGGAAACCAAACCAAAGTGTTTGCTGTGCTGTGGGAAGGGGCTGGTGAGGTACTTAGGAGTGATCAAGTTGCAGAGGCATCTCCCCCAGCGGCTAAAGAGAGAAATTCACCCCCGGGCTGCATGGCCAAGAGCCCCGGAGGGGCAAAGCCTGCAGCAGATAAGTGGTTCCAATGCTCCATGTGTCTGCAGGAATCCTGAGGGAAGGCTGTGTCAGTGGTCCAGGCTGCCCTTGGGGGTGCTGTTGACAGTTCCCCGTGAGAGCTGCAACAGATCTGACCTCAAAAGTTTGGGTCATTATGACACGGGTATCATAGAATCACAGAACACTAGAACTGGAAGGGACCTCGAGAGGTCATCAAGTCCAGTCCCCTGCCCTCACAGCAGGACCAAGCACCACCTAGATCATCCCTGACAGGTGTCTGTCCAACCTGCTTTTACATATCTCCAGTGATGGAGATTCCACAACCTCCCTAGGCAATTTATTCCAGTGTTTAACCAGCCTGACAGGTAGGAAGTTTTTCCTAATGTCCAACCTAAACCTCCCTTGCTGCAATTTAAGCCCATTGCTTCTTGTTCGATCCTCAGAGGCCAAGGAAAACAATTTTGCTCCCTCCTCCTTGTAACACCCTTTTAGGTACCTGAAAATGGTCCTCATGTCCCCTCTCAGTCTTCTCTTTTCTAAACTAAACAAGCCCAATTCTTTCACTCTTCCCTGATATAGTACCTGTTCTCTAGACCTTTAATAATTTTCGTTGCTCTTCTCTGGACCATCTCCAATTTTTCCACATCTTCCTTGAAATGTGGTGCCCAGAACAGGACACAATACTCCAACTGAGGCCTAACCAGCACAGAGCAGAGCGGAAGAATGACTTCTCGTGTCTTGCTCACAACACACCTGTGAATGCCTCCCAGAATCACGTTTGCTTTTTATTTGTATCTTTCCTTGGAAGGACCAGGAATGTTAGGAGCCCTGAATATTGAAATTGACACATCAGGCAAACGGGTTTTCTTTCTCCTCCCTGCCCATCCACGCTTCTGTTCTGAGATGAGTTTGAAAGCTCATTCGCCGGGAGTAGAGTATTGGTCCATAACAACCCTCCCCAGTGCAGGTTCAGTCAATGCAGTTCAGACAAGACAGGGGCACGATTCAGGCCGGTCTCTGAGGTTGGAGAGTTCGTCACTGCCCAGGTTTCTCTCCTCACACCATTTAGGTTTGCTCCCCCCTCAGTGTGGCAGTGATACACGCGTTGAGGACACCGCAGGACCTTGAGCCCAGGGGCAGCCTTGTCTTCAGTCTCGTGTGAGGCTTCTTGTCTCCTGCCCATTCCTCAGAGCCATACCTGCAGGTTCCTGAGAGCACGTCAGAGCTGTGACCCTGGGCAAACACGTGTGCATATCCACACCTCTTGGCTGTGCTCCAATATAGCTGTGAGTGACTGAAGCAGCCCTTTATGCCCCCACCTGACAGATGCAGCTTGCTCTGTGGTATCCCAACATTAGTCTTACTGACCTTTAAGTGCCTCAGCGATCCCAGCATGATTGCCTTCTATAACGAGCACCACAAAGCCACGGGCCTGTTGCATGCAATTCGCGGAGTGGCACACGGGGCTTAACAAGTGCACAAGAAGCTATTCATGGCTGACTTTCCTAGGCATGCCAAAAGGCAAGTGCAGGGCTTTCCCTTTCTGCATCTGTTGCCCCTACAGATACAATGAAAACAGAGTCACAGGAAGCAGAGATGGAAATGACTGTTTCGGCCACTTAGTCCCATGCAGAATTGTTTCTACATCAGTGGGTCCGAAACGTGTTCATAGTGCGGCTTGTGGGCCTGATAGCACATTCTTCCTTATTGCTCCATTCTGTCCCTCCCATCCCAGAATCCCCAGGTGACTCCTCACACCTCAGTACTAGTTCCCAACGGGCTCTCGTTTTCTCTCCCCCCCCTCTTCCGGCACCCGCCAATCTCGCTTATTTCACCGCCCCCTCGCTGCTCCCATGCTAGGGCTGTTGCCCCGTGGCAAGTTACTATAGCAACACTTCTGACGATTAGCCCAATCGCTGCAGGGGGCTCGCGGAGATTGTAGCTTAGGGTTCCGTGGTCTTTGTGATGGGTGTTGCTCCATGGAATTCCTGGAGGTGTTCCATGGACCCCGGTTTGAGAACAGCTCCCTGCCCCAGGCTTTCCAGAATGTACATTTAAAGTGCCTTGTTTACACTCATCCGGATGTGTAGGGTCTGATGTTTTCCATGCCCTGGCACTGGTGTCTGCTAGGAAGAGTCAAACTGCTTCAGATAAAATCAGAGTCACTCTGAAACATCATCCATACAAGAACTAGGCCTGCACCCTTTTAACTTTTTTTCTGGGGCTTTACAAAACTTGGTTACTGTATACTTTACTTTTCTTTACATTCCCCCCCATGCACTTTCTGGTTTTGTATGAGCTTAAAAGTGGCCTTACCTAATAATGGAGAAGTCTGTTTCCTTCTTGTTTCTAACATGGTCAAAATCAAGAAGTGCCAGAAATCTGTAAGAGCCCGTGCTACCAAGAAAGCCTGGACTTATTAGATTTCCAGTAGAAGTGGAGGTAGATCACAAATTTCACATCAGACCATTCTCATATAGATCAGGGACTCTGGGATCAGGGATTTGATTCTCTCCATTAGAAATAGGTCCAACTGCATGTATGGATGCAGACCTTTGTGATTCTTGAACCTGATGTTTTGAGTTAGATAACACAAGAACTAGGGGTCGAAATTAATAGGCAGCACGTTTAAAACAACCAAAAGAAAGTATTTCTTCACACAATGCACAGTCAGCCTGTGGAACTCCTTGCCAGAGGATATTGTGAAGGCCAAGACTATAACCAGATTAAAAAAAGAACTAGTTAAATTCAGGGAGGATACATCCACCAATGGCTGTTAGCCAGGATGGGCAGGGATAGCCTCTGTTTGCCAGCCCTAGGGGTGGGCAACAGAGGATGGACAATTTGATGATTTTGCCTGTTCTGTTCATTCCCTCTGGGGCACCTGGCATTGGCCACTGTCAGAAGATGGGATACTGGGCTAGATGGACCATTGGTCTTACCCAGTATGGCCGTTCTTCAGTTCTTATGTTCTTATGGATTGGATTGGTACCAGCCCTTTGGAAACCCTTATCTAGCCTTTCACACACTTCACTGGCATGCAGCCTTAAAACGGTTGTCGAGGGCTTCTCAAAACTAAGGGCAGGTTTTAAAACCGACAGATGTGGAGGAGCACATAGTTTGGGCAGAGATAGGGATCATTTTATCAAAGGGGGAACTCTATGTCCTAGTAAAAAGGACAGGAAAGGAGTTAGTAAAGTACAGGCGAGAGCTAGTGAGGAACTGCCAAACATAAAGCTTCCCATTTGAAGAGAAGACATGAAGGCAAGCGACTGACTATTGACAACCTGCACAAGTGCTTGCATACAAATGCTACATGTCTAAGTGCCCATCTTAAGATAGGTGAACAAGAGTGCCTGGCATTCAATGAGCAAACTAGTAGGCATTGAGGATACTTGGTGGAATAATGATAATAATAAGGAACAGCAAAACCAGGGCATAAATGGGCATTATATGTGAAATGAAGCATCGAGTCTAATACAGTACAAATCTTTAATGAAACAAACTGTACTACAGAGCCTCTGTGGATAGAAATGCCATGCTTGAACAATCAGAGTATAGCAATCAGAAAATACTTTGGTCTCCTGACCAGGATTGTGACAGGACTGTGAAATGCTCAAAGAGATTAGAGAGGCAGCACATGCAGAAAACACAGTAGTAAGGGATTTCTGCTAGCCTCATCCTGACTGGGTAAGTGTCATCTCAAGAAGGTGAGCAGAGACGACATGCTAGACACATCAACTGACAGCTTCTGGGAGCAGCTTGTCCCGAAACCCACAAAGGGAGAAGCAATTTATTTATTCCTACATGCCAGAGAAGATCTGGTCTAGGAGGTGAATATAGCTGGCCCATTTGGTAATAGCTACCATAATGCAATTAAACTGAATATTTTTGTAGTGGGAAAAGTGCTAAAGAAACCCACCACAGTAGCACTGAATTTCAAAAAGAAGAACCATACAAAAATGAGCACGCTAGTTAAATGGAAATTAAAAAGCACAGGCACAAGGGTGAAATGCCTGCAAACTGTATGGCGCCGATTTAAAAACACTTTAAAAGAGGCTCAAATGAAATATATATCCACAATAATAATTTAAAAAATAATAAGAGGACCAAAAAATGCCAACATGGCTAAACAGCAGAATAAAAGAGGTGGTTGGAGCCAAAAAGGCATCCTTTGAAAACTGGAAGTTATTTTGCAATAATAACTCCTGCTTGTGAAGAGGAATAAGCTTATTTCAAAATAGTTATTTCAGGAGTTATTCAGCAGTACAGATGGAGTCAAAGGGAACTCAAAAGGTCCTCAAGTCATGTCCCATACACTCATGGCAGAACTAAGCACCATCTAGACTCTAGAAGAGTCGATCATCCAGCTATGTCTACACAACCAGGTTATTTTGAAATAAGTTATTTCCTAATGTCCAACCTGAACTTCCCTTGGTGCAATTTAATCCCTTTATTTCTTGTCCTATCACCAGAGGCCCAGGAGAACAATTTTTCTCCCTCCTCCTTGTAACACCCTTTTAGATACTTCTGAACCATTCATTTGAGAACTCCGAGGTATCAGCAGAGGACATTCTGGAACAAATCAATAACTTAAGTAGCAATAAGTCATCAGGACGAGACAGCGTTCACCCACAAGTTCTGAAGGCACTCCCCTGGACAACTGCAGCACTACTTGCGCAAATACTATGACTCTCCCGTTCGGGAAAAAGCCCTCTTGCACAAATGCTTTTGCCCAAGAGGGCCAGTGTAGACAGCTGAGAACAGTTTTGCGCAAAAAAGCCCCGATGGTGAAAATGGCGATCGGGGCTTTCTTGCGCAAAACCGCGTCTAGAGTGGCACGGACGCTTTTCCGCAAAAAGTGCTTTTGCGCAAAAATGTCCGTGCCAATCTAGACGCTCTTTTCCGCAAATGCTTTTAACGGAAAAAACTTTTCCGTTAAAAGCATTTGCGGAAAATCATGCCAGTCTAGATGCAGCCAATATGTTGCAGAACAGTTAATATGGTTTCTGTGAAGAGAAATCGTGCCTCACAAATCTTTTATAATTCTTGGAGGATGTCAAGAAGCATGTGAACAAGTGTGATCCAGTGGATATGATGTACCTGGACTTCCAGAAAGCCTTTGACAAGGTTCCTCAACAAAGGCTGTTAAGCAAAGTAAGGTGTCATGGGATAAGTGAGGCGGTGTCCTTTCATGGATCAGTAACTAGTTAAAATATAGGAAACAAAGGGTAGGACTAAGTCTCTTTTCACAATGGAAAGGGGTAAACAGTGGAGTCCCCCAAAGATCTATATGTGCTGTGCTGTTCAACATACCCATAAATGATCTGCAAAGAGGGGTGAATACAAAGGTGGCAAAATATGCGGACGATACAAAATTAGTCCAAACCTGACACTAAGGAGTTACAAAGGGATCTCACTAAACTGGGTGACTACATTGCCGATGAAATTCAATGCTGATGAATGCAAAGTAATGCATATTAGAAAACATAATCCCGGCTGTCCATACAAAACCATGGGGTCTATATGAGCTGTTAGCACTCAAGAAAGAGATATTGGAACCATCATGGACATTTCTCTGAAAACATCTGCTGAATGAGCAGTGTCAGTCAAAAAAAGCAAACAGAATGTTGGGAACGGTTAAGAAAGGGACGGATAATGAAACAGAAAAGATCACAGTGCTGCTATACAAATCCATGGTGTGCCCACACCTTGCATACTGCATGCAGTTCAGATTGCCCCATCTAAAAAAAAAAAGATACATTAGAAGTGGAAAAGGTAAAAGAAAGGACAACAAAACTTCCTTCGCCTTCCTCTGTAGCATGGGGCACGGATCACTTGCTGGAGGATTCTCTGCATCTTGGGGTCTTTAAACCATCATTTGAGGACTTCAATATCTGAGATATAGGTGAGAGGATTATTATAGGAGCGGGTGGGTGAGATTCTGTGGCCTGCACTGTGCAGGGGGTCATACTAGATGATCATAATTGTCCCTTCTGACCTTAAAGTCTATGAGTCTAAAACTGATTAGAGGATATGGAACAGCTTCCTTAAGAGAAATTGAAACAACTGGGACTGTTCAGATTAGAAAAGAAATGACTGAGGGGAGGATAGGGTAGAGGTCTATAAAATCATGAATGGTATAGAGCAGTGTTTCTCAACCTTTTTTTGCTCATGGCCCCCTTCTGAGCCTCGTTTATCTCTGTGGCCCCCCTCATAGCCACTGTTAGTTGGAAAAAAAGGTACATAATTTACCTAATGTTCCGTTTTTTCCATGTGGCCCCCTAGAGGTAGGGTGTGGCCCCTGGGGAGCCATACGGCCCACGGTTGAGAACCACTGGTACAGAGCAGTGGTTGCCAACCAGATTGGAATCTACTGGTAGATCCTGGAGCCCCTATCATAGAATCCTAGGGCTGGATGAGTCTTCAGGAGTCATCGAGTCCAGCCCCCTGCCCAAAGCAGGACCAACCCCAACTCAATCATCCCAGCCAGGGCTTTGTCAAGCTGGGATTCCACCCCCCTCCCTGGGGATCCCATTCCAGTGACCCTGACTGGTTTGGCCGGGTGGCTATCAAGTGCTGGCGTTTCAGCTGCCTCACCACTTCCCCCACTTGCTCTCAAGCTTGGAGCTGCTCCAGGGCAATTTTAAGCAGGATTTTGCACCTAGCAGTAAGTCATCTTTAAAGACCCATTAGCTGGGCATGGTCGGCTCTAGTTGATTCCTAGATTTCTCACTGCAGAGATGGCCCTACGCAGCTCCTTTTGATCATGACTTGTCAATTCTAGGTGCAGAGTGCTCTTTGAGATGATGTCAGCGGGCACGTTTTAACACATTGCCCTAAGGTAGACATAGGGTTTGGGTTTCGCCCAGACCAATGAGTGAACAGACATCAGAAAATGGATGCAGGGGCTGCTGAAAGCTAGAGACAAGCAGCGGGAGCGCTATGTCACAGGACGGCTGGAAAAAAGCGAGGAGAATTCGGAAAATGATCTCGTGGTTGTGTGGCCAGGCCTTCAGGATTCTATTCTGCCACAGACTCCCTGTGCTTTTCAGTACCACACGTAGCTACCCCAAAGGGGCATTGGGAGGCCATATTAATTATTGCAAAGCATTTTGGCCACTTCAGACAAAGAAGTTGTTTGTAAAAGGGTTTCTAAAAGTCATACTTGCCTTTCAGCACACATTTTGGGCTTGCCATAAAATAACGTTCTCCCAATAACGAGATGCCAGATGTGCTCGCACGGCATGTTTTGATTCAAAGCTGGTTCTAGTCTTCACCTGTGATCAACCTTCAGAGGTGATGCCAGCCTCACATTGTTCTTTAGCTGACAAAACACAAAAGGGAGCATTTTCAGGCCCGGCCCTCTGCAAAGAAAGAAGCAAAGCTGTCATTCTCCGCTGTCATTGTTCCACCTTAGTTACCGGAGCGAGCGCTGCCTAGAACAATGAGACGCAACGCATTTTGTTCTTTCCTAAAGTAAGAGTTTTGAGGCGGTGTTCTCAGGGAACATTTGATGTTCATTTTGAAATGTGTTTTGCTCAGGAATTCGCTTTGCTTTTGAAAGGGGTGCTGGCTAAATAGATTCAAACCAGTATTCAGATTTTGTTATAAAGGAAAACACTGTTTCGCAGACCCTAATCAATCTTTTCATGAAGGGTGGGGAAGAAAGTAATAAATGAAATACAGTAAAACCTGCACTATCCGGCACTTAACTACCTGGAAAACTTTAGAAAATGGCAAATTTCCTAGGGGTTTAGTGCAGCGCTTTGATCCGGCCAGCGCAAGGCTGCGCCCAACCTCGCGGAATGCCGCTATGATCCAGCCGGCGGGAGCTGGGCCGGGCAGCTGGTGGCCCCTGTGGCACGGGGGTCATAGCTCCAAAAAGGGACCCTCAGATAACCAGAATTTTTAGATAACCAGAACGCCCTAATCCCTGAGCATGCCGGATAACACAGGTTTTACTGTAGATTGTTTAGAATTAGCTCTTTGCAGCACTGGGAGGAAGTCTGGGTCAATGGTTAGTGAGCAAGCCTAGCAGTCCAGGCTCAGTTCTCCACTCTTCTTCTTCTTCTATCCTTGGATGAAAAAACCAGTAGTCCTGTAGCACCTTAGAAAGTAACAAATATTTATATATATGTATATAGTATCCTATGCTTTTGTGGGTACAACCCACTTCACTCATCTGAAGAAGTGGGTTTTGCCTACGAAAGTTCATGATTCTATATATGTTTAGTCTCTGAGGCCTGGTCTATTCTAGGACCTTAGTCCAAAATTAGCCCCCCAAAGTCAAATTTGTAAGCGATGCGTCCACATTACTAAAACTAGCAAGCCCATTATTCTGGAATAAGGGGCTACAGAATTCGAACTTTGTAGTCCTGCTTGTCACAAGAAATAATGCTATTCCCAAACGTGTAAATCCAAAATAACGTTTGTGTGGACACTCGGGTGCCGCTAATTCAAACTAACTGGGCTCCGGGAGGGTTCCCGCAGCTCCCCAGCATGCTTCTTGGGGCTCTAAGTCTGAGGCAGGCTCCATGAGTGTGGACACGCTACCTCAGATGACATTTGATTCTTCCCCGTAGTGAGGACATGGAACTTCGAATTTGCAAAATCGGGTGCCCAGAAATCAAACTTAGTAAACTCAAAATAACCTCCTAGTGTCGACATGGCCAAAGGTGCTACAGGACTACTTGTTTTTTTAAAGTTACAGACTAACAGGGCAACCCCCTGAGACTTTTATCCTTGGATGAATCACTCTGGGGTAGGATCCACCAAGGTATATAGCACTTGACTCCTATTGAAATCATTGCTTTTTGGGGAGCTGGGTCTCTGTGCCCTGGTCTCTGTGCTGAGTTACAAGGGGATTGTGAGATGACATGCGTTGAAGATTGGGAGGTGCTTAGATACGCAGGGCATTCAAGCACCTGAGCTGGACAGCAGTTGTATTCACATCGCTTTAGTCATTTCTTCAGCAACCACAAAATATTCTGGAGCTGTGGAGCATGCAAAAGCAACCGGTCCTGCTCAAAGAGCTTTCAGTCTATGGCCCGGGTGCTGCAAACACTCATGCACCTGAGTAGTCCCACTGAAGGCAAGGGAATTACTCCTGTGCTGAAAGTTTGGTGTTTCGAAGTTTGTGATGGAAGGCGCCTAAGCAGGGGTCTGCTCAAACGCAACTTCAGAATCAAGGCATAAATAAGGCTCAGTTAAAAAGGAGGCGCAGGGAAGAGCAGAGGAGGAAATAAGGACATTACTGATGATTATTCATTATAAGCGTTATCACCGATTCTCTTGCGCAGGGTCAGAAACCCCAGCAGTCTTTGGCCAAGGCATAAGAACTAGATAACGAACCTCCCTTCACAGTGAAACTGACTATTCTGCCATTCTAGACTCAATAAACAGTTACAAATAAAATGAAACAAATTAACAAATCCAGCAACAAAGGAACAGCGGAAAAACTGTAAAGTAAGCTGGATCTCTAATGTTTCCCCCTTTCCGATAGTCTACAGGAGCTGTTGGTGATGCCAGTTAAGAAACATTTTCCTATGAGATCAGGTTCTCTCCATAGCCCACTGAAATCACTGGGGAACAGTCCCATTGATCTCTATGAACTTTGGAGCAGGCTCTAGATGAGTTTAAGTGCCTTGCCCAAGGTCACGAAGCAGTTTCAGGAGCTGACGACTCCCAGTTCTGTGCTCAAACCACTGACCCAGAAACAAAATTATGCCCCTCTTCGTTTTGCTGGCAAGCTGAGCTCTGCCGGGGGGGGGGGGGGGAAACCCTTTCTCTTCCCTAATGGGTGAGTGGTGATGGCAGGTTACTGATCTGGAAATGATTACAGTGTGCCAGAAACATGAGTGTCACTTTACGTTCAAGCTCTTTTATGTAGAGTTATTTAAGGTCACTGCCAAACTAGCTGGAGCCTGCAGTGTCTTTGCTATTTGGTAATGAAAAATATTTTCTTAATTTCTTCCCAGCGGCATGCTCCCCATGTCTGGGTGAGCTGGTCCCCACCCTGGTGGTTGTGCTTACTCAAGTCAATAATTGGGGTCATATAAAATGGAGACCTGATTCATTGTCAGAACTCTGCCAGCTAAATTGCATCCCACTTATTTCTCTGGGTATGTCTACACTGCCCATCCTGGCTAAAGTATTAATGGACCTATCCACCATGAATGGATCTAGTTCTTTTTTGAACCCTGTTAAGGTCCTGGTCTTCACAACATCCTCTGGCAAGGAGTTCCACAGGTTGACTACCTTGCGTGAATACCTCCTTTTGTTTGTTTTAAACCTGCTACCTATTCATTTCATAATATTGGCCTCACGTGGCTTGTAGAAGATCCTTGAATGGAAGGTAGCAAAGAATGACATTTATTAATGTGCCTATATGTGTATCAGTGTTTACGTAGGTCTACCCTTTACACCTTACTATTTGCCACACCCCTATTGATTACCCTTCCAGACTGCTAGAAAACTGAATTTTAATGAAACGCTTTGTATACGTGCCTCTGCTAGACAGCTGAAGTGGTTTGCTCTAGCTAGCTCAGAGCTTCCTTGGAGTATGTGGGCACTGTACCTCTGCCTTGTTTTAACATAGAGGTGCATAGTGTCATATGGATCTATCTGGGAACTCCCATGGATTCCAGCTTCTTTTGCCCTGGCTACTGTGGGTGTATGAGGTGAAATACCCTCTCCCCAAAACACCCCGTGTCCTTGGGGAAGCCAACAGACGGTGACCACTCACCAGAAAGACCCAGCGGCAAGCTACGTGGATCCCACCAGCAGTACAATCAGCCACTTGTTTGGTGTCATTGGAACCCAGCGTCTTGGTACAACCCATCTGCTTTCCTCCGCGTCGCTGTCCCCGAGTCCCCCCTGCACCTGGCCCATTTACCACACCGGTCGCTTTTAATGGCGCAAAAGAGGGAAACGCTCTCCAGGAAAGCAGCTGCAGCTGTTGGCATTAGAATGAGAAACAGCAAGCAGCTGGGAAGATGCTGAATAGGAAGGAGGGAAGAGCCCAGCTGGGTTGACAAGTAGATTTGGGCGACCAGCAGCACCCTCTAGGAGAATGATTTGTTTGCCTTTTCTTTCCCTGAGCTGGTCTCAAACCACGCGGCCAGCTACCCCAGGGTAAACCATTACTGTCTGAATAAGGCAGTGACCTTGTCCCTACTGCGGGAACATGCACCAGGGTAAATGAACTGAATTAATCACAGTGGAGCAAACTGCTAACGTAGACATGCTGCATTGCGGGGGGGGGAAGGGTGGTTAAATCTAAAAAGAGGGGTATTTAAAGAAAAAGAAAAAAAAAGGCTCTAGTTTGTCCAACCCCTTGCATCAGAACTCCCTGGCTCCGTTGTGAGTTTCCTTCTGGAAACTTTTGCATCTGACGAAGTGGGTCTTTGCCCTTGAAAGCTTATGCTCTAAATCTGTTAGTCTATGAGGTGCCACAGGACTTCTTGTTCCTTTTGTATGTAAAGCACATCCCGGGGAAGTAACCTGTGCCCATGTTCCCGGCAGTGTGTGAGGCCTGTAAGGGTGTTGCTATCGGGAGTCACTTATTCAAGGGGGCAGGAGCTGGTTTCTGAGGCTACGTCTAGACTGCAAGCCTCTTTCGAAAAAGAGCGTCTAGACTACAACCAGTACTTTCGAAAGAGCAAGCTGCTTTTTCGAAAGAGAGCACCCAGGCAGTCAGGATGCTCTCTTTCGAAAAAGCACAGTTTGCATTACATAGCGCCTTTTTTCGAAAGAGCACTTTCAAAAAAAGGCGTTTTTCCTCGTAAAATGAGGTTTTCCGCGGTCAAAAAAACTGCCACATTCTTTCGATTTACTTTTGAAAGAACGCGGCAGCAGTCTAGCTGCAGGGGAAGTTTTTTTGAAAAAACCCTGTAGTCTAGACACACCCTGAGGAAACTGGGAGGCCAGAGAGAGACCCAGAGCGGATGGGAAGGGAGAGCTGCCCTGATGCGCTGTCGCAGAAGCGCTGCCCCCCTTAACAGACCCGCTGGAGTATAGCACCCTGATGGCTCCTGGTGGCAGAATGGCTGACCAGGGATCCATCACGGCGGAGGCTGAGTGGCAGGCGCTTAGCTATAAACACTCGTTATTGAAAAAAAATAGCCACAAATTAGCAGGAAAGGCCGTGGAGCCAAGACTGGAATTCAGCTGCTAGCGTCGCTTTCATTTAGTCTGTGGTTTATCATCTGACTGGAGGATTTACCCAGCATCCCTCGGATCCTTAACAGAAATAGTTTTTTGTTTTTCTTCATGTAAATCATTGCTCTAGGGTGGGGTTCAGGAGGAGGGGTTCGGGATGCAGGCTGCCCTGGGGAGAGGGGACAACCCAAGTTGTCTCTCGCTGCAGCTGCTTGGGACCAGGGGAGAGGCCCCTCTCCATGGCCACTGCAGCTCCAGCAAGCACAGGCAGGGAAGGGCGCATGTCCCCCGGCTGGGAGGGAGACAGACAGACAGGCACACAAACAAACTCTCTCAAATATATAGTAGATAAATCTGAGGGCTGGATCACCCAAGCGGCCAGGAGGCCCCGGAGCTAAGCCAGCTCATTCACTTCACCTCTCCTCACTCCAGGAGAGGTGGAGCGGCACCTTCATAAGGTATCTGGGCTCAGCTCTGGGGCAGTTCCAATGTAGCATGCTGTACAAATTCCACAGTTAACCCGTGGAACTCCTTGCCAGGGGATCTTGTGAATACCAGAACTTTAGCAGGGTTCAAAAGAACTAGATACATTCATGGGGCTTAGGTCCATCAATGGCTACTAGCCGGGATGGGTAGGAATGGTGGCCCTAGTCTCTGTTTGTCAAATGTTGGGACTGGATGGCAGGGGAAGGATCATTTGATGATCACCTGTTCTGTTCACTCCCTTTGGAGACCCGGCATTGGCCACTGTCAGCAGACAGGACTCTGGGCTAGATGGACCTTTGGTCTGACCCAGTCTGGCCATTCTTATGCAGTCATTTAGCTATTGCTTGAGAGACTGACAGATTATTTTTGAACATTATTTTTGAGTCCTTTCCTCTCTCCCCTCTTGCCCCCCACCTAACTTCCCCACAACTAAGTGTAAGCATGAGCAAAAGGATGTTTCCATAAGGGGTGCTAATGTTTGTGAGTGTGTGTGATTCTGTCACACTGCATTTTTCTCATGCCAATCTCTGCACAGTTGACTTTGGATATACAAATAAGGGTTCAGAAGACAGCCAAGGGCCCACCATGATAAATCAGGGCTCGGTACTGCACTGAAACCTCCAACAAGAGGAAGCACTTTTTCCACACAGCACAAAATTAACCTGTGGAACTCATTGCCATGGGATTGTTGGAATGGCCAAAAGTATAAATGGGTGTGACGGGCCTAAGTGGGGGGCCAGTGTCCGGAGAAGGAGGCAAGGGTACGGGCGGACAGGGTAGCTGGTCCATGGAAGGAATCGCTCCCGACTGAGAGCTTGGTGTGGGTGAGGAAGCAACCCAGGGTGGGCAGTTGGAGTTCTGCTTGCGGACTGACGAGTTGCAGCAGACAGCCCCATCAGCCAGGTGGGGGAGAAGTCCCCCCCACCTTACGGCCCTGGGTCGGAACTCAGAGAGAGGGCGGGCCGGGGTCCCCCTCATTCCCCTTTGTGGGTGTTGTGGAGAGTACATATTGTTGGGGAACGACCCCAAGCAGGCATAAGATTCCAAAAAGGGGTCATACCCCGGGATGGGGGACGGGGGGACACGACAGCCCCCTACAGTGGGTTCAAAAAACAATTAGATAAGCTCATGGAGGATAAGACACCAACTTCCTCTCTCTGCAATGGACTCCCCCACCACAAACACAAGCTTCCGAGAGCTCACACTTCAGATTGGTTGTTGGCGGAGGGTCGCTGCAGCCAACCTCCGCTGGTGCTGATGAATGAATTGCCCCCTGGTTCGGGTGTACAAGGAGCGCACCTTTTCCTAACGGTTCTACTATGGCCACGGCCTGCGTTGGGTTCCTACACGCGTGCAAGGCAATGGCTGGTTGTAGCATGGTGTCATGGGGCAGGCACTCACCCCCACGGCACCTCTGGTTGGTCACTTGGGGAATCCGCTCTCCTGCCTCAGAGTGCCCCCTGCTGGTCAGCATCCTAGCTTCTGTGGCAGGTCTTCCTGCTGGTGCAGCTCCATGTCCCTTCCTGGCCTCAGGGCCCTTTCCTCCTCGTACTGTCCTAGGTCGGTGCCCCTGCACTCTGGGGTTCTCCCCCCGCCCCGGGAACTTCCAATTCCCCATGCCCACCTTGCCTCAGTGACCCTCAGCCAGTTGGCATCTAGCCCTTGCCTCAGGGGCAAACTGCCGTCTGAAATGGCCACTCCTCCTTGGCAAGGGGGTGTCGACCTGCTGCCTTTTTCTATCTTGACTGCCTCCCTGAAGCCCTAGTTCCCTCAGGCCTTGCCTCAGGCCCTGCAGCCTGGGAGCTGAGTCAGGCCAGAGTTCCCCAGCTCTGCCCACCTTTCCCCACCCCTGCTCTGTGTCAGGAAGCCTCCAGCTTCCCTGGCAACCAGGTCCTTTCTGCTCCACAGCGTGAGTGAGTCTTTGGCTGGCTGGAGCCCTTATTTATAGAGCCCCAGCTGGGCCCCCATTGGCTGTCTCTGCCTCAGCTGCAGGCTCCACCCTCTCAGCCTTCTCCCAGGGCTGGGTTTTAACCCTTAAAGGGCCGGTGCAGGGCAGACGCCCCATCACATATGGCAAATCTTATAATCCCATGCACGTGTAGTCCTTTTTAACCCTGACACAGGTAATATGGAGGTCAATACATGGGTTCCCATGCCCGTGGATCACCGCAGTAGGCATTTCTGTACGTTTAAATTGGGGGAGGAGGGGACTTAAGGCCCAGGGGCTGAAAGTGGCCCCCAGCTTGCCTGGATCTGGCCCCCAAGGCTCCTGGCTCCCCTCCCAGCATTGGGAAGCCCGCGATGGCACTCCAGCCTCCCCACCCCCGCCATCCCTCCATGCGGCTGGAGCACCCCAAATCTACCAGCGTGGACTCCCCAAGTCCTGGTGTGCGAGGGGAACGTGGGGAGTCCAGGCCAGTTGGGGCCACGTCTGTGAGAGTGTTTCTTTTATTGCTTCTCACTTGCATGCAGCCCCCGACTTTGGATCAGCGGCCCCCGGCCCCAAAAAGGTCCCTCCCTCCCGTTTTAAATAAACCTCTCAGCTCTTTATGTGGACTCTGGGTGCTGACTAAGGACACATTCCTATTGATTTCAGAGAGATTTTGGGGCTTCAGAGCATTGTCCTACTAGTGGTAGCATGCGTGGCAGTTTGGTGCAGTATAAAGCTTTTAACACGGGGGTGAGCAAACGTTCTGGCCCCAGCTTCACATCCGGGTATGAAAATTGTATGGCAGGCCATGAATGCTCATGATCTTAGGGTGGGGATTCAGGAAGGGGTGAGGGCTCTGGCTGGGGGTGTGGTCTCTGGGGTGGGGCTGGGGATGAGAGGTTCGGGATACAGGAGGGAGCTCTGGGCTGGGACCAAGGGGTTTGGCAGGTGGGAAGGGGATCAGGGCTGGGGCAGAATTCAGGCAGCGCCTACCTAAAGGAGCTCGCGGAAGCAGCAGCATCTCTCCACCCTCCTTGGCTATGGTTCTCAGCCACAGAGCCGCAGCACACGCCCCGGACTCCGGCGCCCAGCTCGAGGTCTGGATTAAAACAGCTGACAAGCAGACACGGCTCACCCCATAGTTTGCCCACCTGTTTTATCAGCATGAGTTTGAGATGGCCATCTAGTGGGCCAGGGTACAGGATGACTATGACGCCTCCCATGGCTCTGCCATTCGTAACGGGGATTCCATGATACCATGATTCCACAAAGGGGATTCCATGATTCCATGATTCCATAACAGAGATTCCATGATTCCATTATGGGGATTCCATGACACCATGATTCCATGATTCCATTACGGGGATTCCATGACTCCATGATTCCATGATTCCATGATTCCATTACGGGGATTCCATGACACCATGATTCCATGATTCCATGATTCCATTATGGGGATTCCATGATTCCATGATTCCATTACGGGGATTCCATGATTCCATGATTCCATTATGGGGATTCCATGACACCATGATTCCATTACGGGGATTCCATGATGGGGATTCCATGATGGGGATTCCATGACACCATGATTCCATGATTCCATTATGGGGATTCCATGGCACCATGATTCCATGATTCCATAACAGAGATTCCATGATTCCATGATTCCATTATGGGGATTCCATGACACCATGATACCATGATTCCATAATGGGGATACCATGGCACCATGATTCCATGATTCCATAATGGGGATACCATGATTCCATAACGGGGATTCTGGGTGACTTTCCATGCCCAGGGAGAGAGAGGAGTCCCTTCCAGAGCATTCGCTCTTTCATCATGCACAGCAACAATCCATCCACGTGCAGGGCCAGGCATTCAGAATGCACAGTTAAAGCTCCCTGGAGAATTTAGGCCAGTGAAATATAATTCACTCTCTGGCCTCTGGGCAGAACAGGCATTGACAAAGTGCCCAATCCTTTGGGAAAGGTGCCATGAAACCTTTATGGATGGCAAGAGAGGCCCAAAGTCAGGCTCCCTCGGATAAAGCTAGTCTGACTCACTATGAGGGGTGCGCCGTGGAGCTGCAAAGGATAGGCAGGGCAGCAGAGTTCAACACCCAGCCTCTGGCTTAGGAAGGTCATATGGACTTGTATGTCTTCATGAGGGATTTTTCTCGTCTCCCTAACAAGTAGCCAGGGAGCTTAAGGTTGTGAGCAGATCCTGAATGTAAATTGCATGGGTGACAGCCTGAAACAAACACGTAGCTCAGCATTTTAACTCTCCCAAGTTAATTGGCAATCAATTATCTCGACTGCTCTGTGCCTCAGTTTCCCTAGATGTGAAAAATAATTGGGGCGAACGCTCCTTCTCCACCCCTGCATGGCCCTACTGTCTCCTGTCGCACGGAGCTGGCAGGGCAGAGCGTAGCAATTTTAGCAACAGCCCCACTCACGGCGCTTGTGGGCTTCTTTGGTGTTTTCCCTCCTTCAAGTATGTTCAATTTAATTATGTTATGTTTGCTAGTACTGAGTGGTTCAGCTATGTTCACCCCTTGGACCAGATCCTGTGTTGCACATAGGGTTACATTTAAAATTGCTTCTCCCCCTTTTGAGTTCCAGGACTAGCTGCTCTAAGGAGCAACCATTTATAGGGTCAAGAAATTTTATCTGTGTACCCTGATCTCAGGTGACCTATATCCAGGTAATACTGGGATAGTTGAAATCCCCCCTTGTGATTGAGTTTTCTATTTTTTGTAGCCCCTGTCATCTCCCTGAGCATTTCATAATCACCATCACCATCCTGGTCAGGTGGTTGGTAGTATATAGAAATATATGCAGAATCAAGAGGAAGACCAAAGACAGGATTGCTCAATGAAGAAGGAAAAACAATAGCTGAAAATGTAGAAGTGACAGAGGTGCTTAATGACTTCTTTGTGTCGATTTTCACCAAGATTGGTGGCGATGGGATGCCTAACACAGTGAATGCCAGTGAAAAGCAGGTAGGTTCAGAAGCTAAAAGAGGAAAAGAACAAGTTATAAATTACTTAGAAAATTTAGATGTCTGAGAGTCATCAGGGTCTGATGAAATACATCCTAGAATCTCAATGAGCTGATTGAGGAGGTATCTGAGCCATTAGCCATCATCTCTGAAAAGTCATGGAAGATGGGAGAGATTCCAGAAGACTGGAAAAGGGCAGATATGGTGCCCATCTATAAAAAGGGAAGTAAGAACAACCCAGGAAACTTCAGACCAGTCGGCTTAACTTCTGTACCAGGAAAGATAATGGAGCAAATAATTAAGGAATTTGTCTGCAAGCATCTGGAAGATAATAAGGTGAGAAATAACAGTCAGCAGTATTGATCAAGAACAAATCATGTAAAACTAACCTGATAGCTTTCTTTGACAGGGTAACAAGCCTCGTGGATAAGGGAGAAGTGGTGAATGTGGTTTACTAGACTTTAGTAAAGCATTTGATACAGTCTCGCATGACCTTCTTATCAATAAATTAGGGAAATACCACCTAGATGGGGCTACTATAAGGTGGGTGCATAACTGGCTAGATAGCCATTCTCAGAGAGTAGTTATCAATGATTCACAATCATGCTGGAAGGGCATAACAAGAGGAGTTCCACATGGATCGGTTTGGGGACCGATTCTGTTCTTCATCATGATTTAGATAGTGGCATGGAAAGTACACTTATAAAAAGTTTGCAGAGGGTATCAGGCTGGGAAGGGTTGCAAGTGCTTTGGAGGACAGGGTCCTAATTCAAAATGATCTGGACAGACTAGAAAACTGATCTGATGTTCTCTCTGAGACTTTCATCAACCTCGTAGCCCAGAGGTTGTCAGACTGGTGGTGGGATCACTCTACTGTGTCCCAGGAAGTCTCCTTGACATACCTCTCTGTCTCCCTTAGCAACTCTGGCCTCCAGAGCCTGTCTTCAGTCTCTGAGAGCCATAAGCTCCCTTGCACCAAATGCACACCCATGCCAGCTGCCCAGAAGGCAGGTAATCGTACATACCGTAATCAGTGTAATACACTGGACAGTCCCCTCTGAGCTGTTGGACTTTTCCCTGCATTCTTTTCACTCTTGCTGGTTTTTGTTGTTGTTTGTTTGGGATTGGGATTTTTTTTTAAGTGGATGGGGGCAAGGGTGTAGGTGTGTGACTTGTCCTAAGGTTAGAGGATGTTAATACGGTGTATCGAGCTCTTGCGATCCTGCTTTAAGTTCCCTTGCAAAATCATGGACTCATAGAACACTAGAACTGGAAGGGACTTTGAGAGGTCACCAACTCCGGTCTCCTGCATTCACAGCAGGACCGAGCACCATCTAGATCATTCCTGACAGATGTTTGTCCAACCTGCTCGTAAATATCTCCAGTGATGGAGATTCCACAACCTCCCTGGGCAATTTATTCCAGTGTTTAACCACCCCAATAGCTAGGAAGTTTTTCCTAATGTCCAACCTAAATCTCCCTTGCTGCAGTTTAAGCCCGTTGCCTTTCATCCTATCATCAGAGGCCAAGGAGAACAATCCCCCTGCTTCTCCTTGTGACACCCTTTTAAATACCTGAAAATTGCTATCATGTCCCCTCTCAGTCTTCTCTTTTCCAGACTAAACAAGCCCAGTTCCTTCAGCCTCCCTTCATAGCTCATGCTTTCTAGACCTTTCATCATGTTTGTGGTTCTCCTCTAGACCTTCTCCAATTTCTCCACATTTTTCTTGAAATATGATGCCCAGCACTGGACACAATACTCCAATTGAGGCCGAAACAGTGCAGAGTAGAGCGGAAGAATGACTTCTCGTGTCTTGCTAGCTTCTCTGGTGGCTTTAGGAGCCAGCTCTTTAAACTTCTGTTCTCCCTGAATGGCGTGGCCCTCTGGTTAAAGTTTTAAAGGGTGCTAAAGGGTTAAGAGATCAAAACCTCATCAAGTGGGGGAGGTCTAGGTTGGATATTAGGACAAACTATTTCCCCAGGAGGGTGGGGAAGCGCTGGGATGGGTTACCTAGGGAGGGGGGTGGAATCTCCATCTCTAGAGGTTTTTAAGTCTCAGCTTGACAAAGCCCTGGCTGGGCTGATTGAGTTGGGGTTGGTCCTGCTTTGGGCAGGGGGCTGGACTCGATGACTCCTGAGGTCTCTACCAACCCTAGGATTCTATGATTCTAAGCTCTTAGCCTTGCCCAGCAGGTGGTTAGGCTTAGCACACGTTCCCCACCCCAAACAGACTGCACCAGATACTACAGTCAAGCAGCAAGCACACAAGAAACTGACAGCTAACAAACTCACCCCAAAAGGTCATGTTGTCTCTCCTCCATCACCCGGAGAACTCCCTTGCAAAAGTCCCCAGTTTGCTGTTCCTGGTCGGTAGCCAGCAGGTTGTTATAAGTGTCACTAAGTGCGGGAGGGAGGAAGAACAGGGGAATGATGAACAATACCTTGACAGTGTCCCTTTGGAAGTAATTTTTGTTTATCTCCGCCACACACAGATCCTCCACTCCAACTGCGTGTTGTCTAGGTCAAATGCATGGTTGTTTACAAGTCTTTTTGCACCCTTTTCTGACCTCACAATCACCCTTGTTCTATTCGGCTTTCTTAGTGGGTGTGCAAAGAGGAGATTTACAATGGCATCCCAGAACCCCCAGGGGCCAGACTGTCATAGCTTTATCCTGGCCAGTCTTCTAATGACGTCTCAATGTATAATTGCATCTCACCAGGATGCTCTGAGTCTCACAGGATGTCTGAGCTTGCGGCTTTGGAGAAATTACGCTTCTGTGGCTTCCTCACCCTAGCTCATGCAGGGAGCTGCCCTCTCTACCTGGCACCTTTCTTGCTTCACTAAGAGAGACACACAGACCAGGCACAATTCTTAGGATTTATATTTTAACAGTGCCCAGAATTTGCTGGGTGTCCTGCACAGACTCAGACATGCCTCCAGACCATTTGCATTCTAAAAAGACAATTAAACTAACACAAAGCAGCAGTGAGCAGAGAATTAACCCAGAAGCATTTATTGGTTTGTTTTTTTCCATATAAATGATGGACATATATAACACGCTCCTAGTCCTTATGGTCAAGAGGTTGCGATAGTTCCTGTGATGGGGTGTCCACCCCACACTAGCATGCAATAGATTAATAGAGCCCCAGGGAGGCTATACAGAAAGCAGCCAATAGGAGAGGTTCTGTGAGGAGCAGCCAATCAGGGCCCAAGAGGCCCATATTAGAACAGCAGCAGGGCAGAGTAGGGTCAGTTACCCCCTGGTGCTCAGGGAGGGAGAACTGGGGGCTTTGCAGATGGAGGGAAGCTAGAACCCTGGAAAGAGCCATGCTGGGAAAAAAATAGGGAAGAGAGAGCTCTTAGCTGGCTGTCAGGACAGGCACTCTAAGACCCTAAGGCAGGGGTTCTCAAACTTTCTGATACCACGACCCCCTAAAATGCTGAATGAATTTGTGTGACCCCTCCTCACTGCTCTGGGTCACTTCCTTCCCCCTTCTCACCAAACTCCTTGCCCTCCTGGGGTTCCTTCAAGGCATTTGCGGTCCTTAATGTCCTTCCCCCCCCCCGCAGGCTCCTTCCCCCTGTCTCTTTCTCCTCTGTGCCTCTTTTCCACTCTTTGTCCCTTTGGTGTTTCTTTCTTTCTTTCTTTCTTTCTTTCTTTCTTTCTCTCCTCTCCTCTGCCTCCTTTTCTGATCCCCACGTGCCCTTATTTACCTCCAGGCATCCCTGACCCAATCCCCCAGCCAGCTGCCAGAGGGACCCCACCCTCTCCCAGTTGGGGAAGCATTCGGTCGCCCGGCAACCGTGCCCCGGCCGGCCCCTCGCGCATCCGCTCCAGCACCAGCTTCATTCTCCCGCCGCCTTCTGCAGCTGAGCCGCGCTACTGGAGTCCCGTGGCCCCAGCCATGCTGCGCGGCTTGCCGGCGGCTGCCTTACGCTGCCCTGCCACTCTTCGCGAACTGGGGGAGAGGGGTCGCAAGTGAAACCCCCCCCCCCCAAGTTGCTAGATGGACCACTGGGCTGACCCAGTCTGGCCATTCTGATGGAACTAATAGACAACTGCTAATAAGTCAGCCTGATGGATGGAATACTATCAAGCAATCCCTTGCTAGTCACGACCCACAGTTTGAGAAACGCTGCCCTAAGGCAAGGGTGAAAAAGGTGCTGGGGCTATGGAGAAGTGGACTAGAGAAATGTACCAAGGAGTTGGAGGGGACGCAGCATGTGACTGCTATTTACAGGGTCCATGGGCTGGAGACCTGGAAAGCGGGCAGGCCCAGATCCCTCCCGTTCACCTCTAGAAAAGTGGCTGGACAGTTGCCTACAGTGCTCCCAGAAAGGGGGTGGGGTGGAGCACAGATTGTGGCACTGCTGGAGGGCCCGTCCAACACACGGCCCGGCACAGCTGGCGTTTGTGGGCAGAGGGGAGTGGCTGCTGCCCCTTTAAGAGAGTGTTAACGGAGTTGTCTGCTCACATGCTCTCGAAGAGTCTCACGCGTGAGCCCTCTGGGGCGCTGTCGTTCTACATTCCTTAAATTCCAGTCCCGCTCAGACCCTTCATTGAGGGGCCAGGGCAGTCGGTAGTGGAGTACTAAGGCACGCCACCCACGCTAAACAAAGCAAGGCTCCAGGTGAGGAGCGGGGCGTCATGAAAGGGCAAGGAGAGAGATGCTAATCACAGCTGATGGAATTTGCAGAACAACTAGTGTACACCAGGGGAAGAACATGTCCCATCACGGAGATGGCAATGCCAAATGAGGAGACTTGGGCGCAGCCCTGTCTATAAGGGAAAGCACTGATAGTGTGCTACACTCCTAGGCCAGGGTGGGCTTAAAAGTGAGTTTTCATTAAAGTTAATGCACAAAAACAGCCAGCATAAACCCCACCCCAGCTCAGACTGACCGGACCACACCTTGCTTAAGAACATCAGACGAGCCATACTGGGTTAGACCAAAGGTCCATCTAGCCCAGTATCATTTGGTGAACTAGGGGTCACCAAATGAAATGAATAGGTAGCAGGTTTAAAACAACCAAAGGAAGTATTTCTTCACGCGGCGCACAGTCAACCTGTGGAACTCCTTGCCAGAGGAGGTTGTGAAGACCAGGACTTTAACAGGGTTCAAGAAAGAACTAGACAAGATAGATTCATGGAGGAGAGGTCCATCAACAGCTATTAGCCAGGATGGGTAGGAATGGTGTCCCTAGCCTCCATCAGAGGCTGGGAATGGGTGACAGGAGAGGGATTGCTTGATAGTATTCCATCCATCAGGTTGACTTATTAGCAGTTGTCTATTAGTTCCATCAGAATGGCAAGTCTGGGTCAGCCCAGTGGTCCATCTAGCCCTGTATCCTGTCTGCCGACAGCGGCCAATGCCAGGTGCCTCAGGGGGAGTGAACAGAACAGGGAAATTACCACGTGGTCCAGCCCCTGTGCTCATACGTAGTCATTCTCAGTCTTGGTCACTCTCCTCCTTCCCCAGTGGTGAGCCCGACACTGGGTGCCGGAACAACTTGTACATTGGGGGTACTGAGAGCTAAACTATTAACCCTGTAGGTGAGTGAAACGGCGTCAAGCCCGAGGGTGTGGCAGCATCTCCAGCATGTCTAGTCAAGGGGGGCAGAGTCTTCCCAAAACTGAGGGGCAGGGGCCCCCCTTCTCCTAAGGTCTCTTCTTGGCCCCGGCCATGTTAGAGCAGGATGGCCAAAAGCAGCTCCCTGCCTGTGTCCCAACCTCCCAGACCCCTTGCCTGGGGCAGGTGGAGGGACCCAGAGTCCCCACAGCGGTCTGGGTGGCCCTGACCCCAAGCTGGCTCCAGCCGTGGGATGGGTAAGGGGGTGGGAAGGCCCTCAGAGGTGAGGCCTGACCAGGGTAAGAACGGCGAGGGCAGCTGTGAGGAGCTGCAGTGCAGACCGCCCCCAACCCTGCCCTGGGAGGCTTGGGGAAGGTGGGGACATGGGCCAAGACTGCCCCAAACCACTCCCAGGCCCCGCTCGGAGCGGCTGTGGAGAGCTGGCACTGACCCTCTATCTCTGCTTGAGGAGCCCAGAGGGTGGGGACATGGTGCAGGGGTGGGGGCAAGAGAAGGGCAAGGGGGCGGAGGCTGCCGTGACAAAAAATGGACAGACCAGGCCCATCCACTTTCAAAAAGGGGGAGCGCCATGGCCCCCCTTCCAGGCCCCCATTCTGACACCACTGCTCCTAGATCCAGTGCACAGGGTGGCAAGTCGTTATGGAACACAACCGAAATCCCTAACGAGGAATTCTGGGTAGAGCATGTGCCTGTATGTTAGCTTCCCATGGACGACAGTGAACTCTGAAGTAACAGCCAGTTCATTCTGCAGCTCAGCAGTGGGCTGCGGCCTTCCGCGGGGGAGATGTGGAGAGGTGGATTAGCGGGTTGCTAGCTCTAAACTGTTCAGGGCTATGCAGCAGTCACAAATTCTGCCAGTTACAGCCCATTTAAAGGCGAGAAACTCAGCTTCCCTCAGCGAAGGTGATCATTTTTCTCAGCAGACAATCATATTTTTGACCCAGAACTGGGGATTCTCAGCTGACGTTCCTGATGTAGGTACAGGACTGCACTTTTACTGGAAGCATCTGCATCTACGATACATTTGAGAGAGTTTGTCTGTGCGTCTCTGTGTGCGCGTGTCTGTCTGTCATTCAAGAACTCCTCCTAAATGATAAAGCATGAAAGGGGCTGGCTAGGGACACCTCCCTCCGGCAGCTGTGCAGGTCTGCCTCAGCCCTGACCCTCCCATCCCCTGATACGTATGGGGATGTTGCTGGCTGTTCCCCTTCACCAGGGAGCCAGGGGGAAGGTCACAGTTTGCTGCATTCCTCACTCTGGCTGGGGAACACAGGGGGACAGCAAATCTGGACCTGCCTCGGCCGGGGGACATGCACCCTTCCCCCAGCTATGCCCGCTGGAGATGTAACAGCCCTGGAAAGGGTTTTCTCAACTGCTCCCAAGCTGCCGTGGCGAGAGAGGGCTGGGGTTGTCCTCTCTGCCTGGGGCAGGCTGCATCCTGAATCCTTCTCTCCAGCCCTACCCCAGAGCAATGATTTCAATGAAGCACGGACACTCTCATTTTATTTTCCAAAAAACAAAAACGAATTGACCGGCACAACGCCAGGTAAATCTCGGTGCTGCTTTGTGCAGGGGTGTTTGGAATGCGTCGGTCCAGATTTCTTGCCCTTTTGACTTCCTTCTTTCAATTTGATGAGCCATACTAGTGAAATTTAACCTGTTGTCTTAATAGGGGCTCCCAATCTGCCCTTTTAGTTCAATTCTTATTTAAAACTTGTCCTATTTTTTTGGAGGGAAAATGACCACATTGTCACAGAGGATTGGGTTTTAAAATCTTTTATGCTTTCCTGCAACTACGATTTCTAGACACTTCAATTTTTCAGCATGCAATTTCTGAAATGCCTCTGCTTTAGGGGCTTCAGCCGGCGCATTTTTACTGTAGCCATCAGTTGTAAAATCTTCTCTCTTAATGCCAGTAATGTGACAATCCCTGATCTTCCAACTCTTCACAGTGTAAGTGGCTTGTTATCTGTTTGATTAAAACCACACCATTTTTTGATGCAGTTTGTAACATGGTGAGACCCACGGCTACGGCGCCTCCTGCCGGTCTCCTGGGAATTAACATCACTGCACTCTGGAATGCCTCCTTTAGGCTGGTGTCTCCCCCGCTGTTACCAATTCCTCCTCCACCTCTGTGTTAGGGCCTACGTCCCTCCCAGACCGTGTCATCCGCCTCTCTGGGTACTGCCCTGCTACAGTACACTCTAGGGTCCTCCCCCTCAGGGAACCTCCAACCCCCTATGCCCACCTTGCCTCAGTGACTCACTGCCAGTCCTCATCTAGCCTCTTCCCTCAGGGGCAAACTGCCGTCTGCAATGGCCGCTCCTCCTTGGCAAGGGGGTGTGGACCTGCTGCCTCCCCACAGCCCCAGGCCTTTAGAGCTAGGCCTCAGCCTGGGAGTTTGCCTGACCAGAGCTCCCCAGCTCTGCCTGCCTTTCCGCAGCCCTGCTCAGTCTCAGGAAGCCTCCAGCTTCCCTGGCAGCCAGGTCCCTCCTGCTCCCCAGCGGAAGCAAGAGTGAGTGTCTCTACCCCTCCAGGAGCCCTCATTTATACACTCCCAGCTGGGCCCTAATTGGCTGCTGGCTCCACAGCTCCAGTGCTCTCCCAGAGCTGGATTTAACCCTTCATTAGCCAGTGCCGGGCAGACGCCCCGTCACACAGTTTTACTGGGATTTGTCCGAGAAATGCACAGAGAGACACAAAGGTCTCTTAAATGCCTCTCTTCTAGCTGATAGAAGAACCCTTCTGCCTCCATAAGGAGGTAGTGAGAGCAGTAGAATAAGGACAATGGACAAAGCAGACTTGACTAAACTCGGAGAACTGTCTCAGAGAGCCGTGTTAGGCTGCATCTGAAAAAAACAACAAGGAGTCCTGTGGCACCTTATTAGAAACTAACAGATTTATTAGGAAGAAACAAATGGTCTGGTAGCACTGTATAGACTAACAGAACATGTAGATGGTATCATGAGCTTTCATGGGCACAGCCCACTTCTTCAGATGACCAGAGTTTTGAGTTTAGGATGTGCAGACCCAAAATAAATAGGAGAGAAGGGGGAGGGGAGGAGGAAAAAAGGAGGGTGGGAGACAGGGAGCAGAGGGTATGGAAAATCAAAGTGAAAAACAGGAAGGTAGAGCTGGGAATCAGTAAGTATCTGAAGATTGGATAGTTAAAACGAAGCAGATAAGAATCAAAGTCAATTGATAGTATCCTTCCCGACATAGGAATCTACACAAAGAGCTGTTTGCACCTTCATTGAATGTTAGGTTGATAGTGTCCCAACCATCCTTCATCACGATTGAGGCCATTAGCATGAGAATTGAATTTGCGGCTGAATTCTAATTCCAATGCTTCTCTGTGTATCTGGCTAGTAGAATTGGTTTGTGACAAGACAGCCACTTGAAGATCTTTTAAACAGTGATTAGGAAGACTAAAGTGTCCCCCCAACAGGTTTCTGTATGTTCCCTTTATGTATCTCTGAATTGCGTCCATTGATTCTTTCCCGCAGAGACTGTCCAGTTTGTCCAATGTATATAGCAGTGGGGCATTGCTGGCATTTGATGGCATAGATCAAATTACTGGATGTTCAGTCAAATGACCTTTTGATTTGGTAGCTTATGTTGCTGGCTCCAGTGATGAATTCGCCTGTATAGATATGTGGGCAGAGTTGGCAACGCGTTTGGTTGCAGGGCTGGGTTCCTGGATGCTTATGAAGTGGTTGTGTGGCATGGTTACCAGAAAGAATTCGTTTCAGGTTGGGGGGTTGTCTGTAAGTGAAAATAGGCTTTTCCCCCAAGGCCTCTGAGAGTAAGGGGTCGTTTTCCAAGATGGGTTGTAGATTGTGTATAATGCGCTGTAGCGGTCTGAGTTGTGGACTATAGGTAAAAGCTTGCGTGGTAAAACCGACTTCACCAGATGAATGGGAGTGGAAGTTACAGAAGCAAGGGTCTTTATAAGGGAGAAGTTGCTTGTGTTAATGAAGCTCATCAAATCAGGATGAAAGTGGCTCATTCACAGCATTTGGTCTGGAGAACTGAATATCCAGAGAGGGGAAATGGCCTTTGTTAACCAGTTGAGATACTTATTCAATCCGACATTGATTTTGCAAATTAATTGAATACGTTGAACTTGCAAATTAATTCCAGTTCAGCTGTCTCCCTTTGTAACCAGATTTTGAAATTCTCTTGTAGAAAGATGGCTGCTTTCAGAACTGCTATTGAATGTCCTTATTAAACTTCATCCTGTTTATCTCAGACCATTTTTCCAGTTTGTCCAGATTATTTTAAATTTTGAAATCACTCAAACTGGAGTTTAGCCAAGACACTGGCTCTGACACCAAGGCCTGAGAATAAGGACCAGCTGCTACGCAGTGACTGTATTCTAGTTGAGAGGACTGAATCTTCTAACTTTAGGCAGTGGTATGAGAATATAGACTGGGATCTTCCTGCCCATGTGAATGCGATTTTGGCTGCCCTTTGTGTGTTCAGCAGAATTATGTAGTGCTCTAAGGCTTTGTCTACACTGCGGGGTTTTTGCGTAAGAAGCTTTTTGCAGAAAAGATCTTCCGCAAAAACTTCTTGCGCAAAAGCGTGTCTGCACCTGAAAAGTGCATCACAAAGGCGATGTGCTTTTGTGCAAGAGAGTGTCGACACTGCATGGATGCTCTTGTGCAAGAAAGCTCCGATGGCCATTCACAGAATGGCCATCAGAGCACCTGTGCTTTTTCCGATAGGCTTTTTTTGAGCAAGAAACCCCTGCAGAGTGTCTACACCTACCTTTTTGCGCAAGAGCTGTAGCGCAAAAAAGGAGTTGTTCCTCATGGGGAGAGGAATAACTCTACCAGCAAAAGCACTCTGTCCTGTCGATTTACTGTATTTTTTTTTTTTTGTGCAAAAACGTGCTCGAGGTGTGGATGCTCCGCTGGTTTTTGCGCAAAAACCCTGTAGTGTAGATATAGCCTAAGAGTAGGTCTAAACTTCCAAGGAAAATATGTGATGCCAAGACTCAACAACTGGGTCAATAGGCTTGAGCTTGTGGGTCTTGGGCTGTGGGTCTAAAAATAACAGTGTCGATGTTCCCACTGGGCTACGTGACTGTCTCCCTTCACTAGTTTTCAGAACACAAGCAGCAGCCCGAGTAGGAATGTCTACACTGCTATTTGTAGCTCTGCAGTCTGGACCAGAGTCAATTGACCCAGGCTCTGGAGCTCAGCACTGCAGCTTTTTCTTTGCAGTGTAGACATACGGCATGACAAATAGTACCCTTCTGGTCACTTCTACAAGGCTGTGATAAACTTTATATTATGTATGCCTTGTGAGGTATTATCTTAAAACTCGTATTTTGCTGAGCATTATTGTTCTGGTCAAATATGTATGGCACTGTCATGGGGCGAGCACCCACCCCCACGGCACCTCCAATTGGTCACTCAGGGAATCAGCTCTCTTGCCTCAGAGTGCCCTCTGCTGGTCAGTGTCTCAGCCTCTGTGGCAGGTCTTCTGTTGGTTCAGCCCCGTGTCCCTTCCTGCCCACGATGCCCTTTCCTCCTAGTACTGCCCTGTGCCAGCCCCCCTGCACTCTGGGATCTTCCCCCTCAGGGAACCCCAATTCCCCTATACCCACCTCACCGCAGTGACCTACAGCCAGTCATCACCTAGCCCCTGCCTCAGGGTCAAATTGCCGTGTGAAATGGCCATTCATCATTGGCAAGGGGTGTGGACCTGCTGCCTTTGCCCATCCTGGCTGCCTCCCTGCAGCCCTCGTTCCCTCAGGCCTTGCCTCAGGCCCTGCTGCCTGGGAGTGAGGTCAGGCCAGAGCCCCCCCAGCTCTGCCTGCTCCTCCCCAGCTCTGCTCTGTCTCAGGAAGCCTCCAGCTTCCCTGGAAGCCAGATCCCTCCCAGGAGCCTTTATTATACAGCCCCAGCTGGGCCCTAATTGGCTGTATCTGCCTCAGCTGCAGGCTCCACTCTCTCAGCCCTCTCCCAGGGCTGGGTTTTAACCTTTAAAGAGCCAGTGCAGGGCAGACGCCCCAGAACAGGCAGTGTTGTATGTACAGATATGAGATTTTACTGGATAGCACTGCTGAGACCTGCTCCGAGTTTAGAAAAGCAGGCACAAGCCAGTCCCTCAGAGACAAAAGGAAAACCGATGCAACAGCCAGGGGTCAGCCTAATCAAATGGACTGACACTGGATTAAACAGCCAGTCTTTGTCAGGAAGAAGAGTGTGAGTGAGAACTTTACATCTTGGCAGGCAGGCTTTCTGTCACCTGAACCCCAGTGGGAGATGATCCTCAAAGTGGGGGAAAATGAGAATCAGAGGCCCTCCATCACCTCTCTCACCTTATCTCTACTCACAGCATCAACCGTGTCTGAAAGACAAAAAGAACATCACAAAACTGAGGGAGAGGTCCTGGCTGAATGATCCAGCCAGATTCCTGTGAGCATATAGGGCGAGAAATCTTTGCTTTGAATTTGTTTAACTCGCTGAGTTAGGTATTAGCTTACCTTTAATTTCAGTATAACCAGTTCTGACTTTTATGCATTACTCGTTTTATGCAGTTCCTGTAATCCCTTCTTAGCATATGTGCAATATGCTGCAAGTGGCATGTGACTAGGATGCATCAACAAATTTGGTCTGCGGCTTGGATCATTCACTTCCCCGGTTCTTAAAATCTACTTTTCCATAGTTAATACACTTGCTTTGTTGTTTGAGCTAAATCCGCATAACTTTGGTCTGAAGTATTCAGGAAACTTTGTCTGAGATGGCAAGGCGTGTGCATAGCATTTTCTATTCATAACACGATGGACTTTCCATGAGCAGAAGGGACGTACAAGACACACATTTCTGGGGCAGTTGTCCTGCAGTATAGCTCACAGGTGGCAGGCTGACTGACGCACTCCTGCAGCGCGGCTGGTGGGTAATATGCATTTTGGAGGCTGTGCGGGGGCAGGCCAGGAGTGCTTAATCTCACAACAAAACAATGTAAAAGGCACCCCAGCTTGGAGAACGGAAGGGACATAACTGTCCGATAGTCCAAATTGTACCCTGGGGAAACACAGAATCCTAGGGCTGGCGGAGACCTCCTGAGTCATCGAGTCCAGCCCCCTGCCCAAAGCAGGACCAATCCCAACTAAATCATCCCAGCCAGGGCTTTGTCACACTGGGACTTAAACACCTCTAGGGATGGAGATTCCGCCCCCTCCCTAGGGAATCCAGCCCAGTGCTTCCCCACCCTCCTAGGGAAATAGTTTTTCCTAATATCCAACCTAGACCTTCCCCACTGCAACTTGAGACCATTGCTCCTCGTTCTGCCATCTCTGAGAACAGCCTCTCTCCACCCTGTTTGGAACCCCCCTTCAGGAAGTTGAAGGCTGCTCTCAAATCCCCCCTCCCTCTTCTCTTCTGCAGACTAAACAAGCCCAAATCCCTCCTCCTCTCCTCATAAGTTATGTGCTCCAGCCCTAAGGGAATGTCACATACCCTTAGGGGTTTTCTTAAAATGGCTCCTGTCTGGAGCTGGCTCTTGTAGGGTTAATTTCTAGCTTTGAAACTGATTAGTTTCTCTTGTTTGCTTTTTGTGTATACTTTGTCAAGGAAAGGCCCATGTGTCCTGTCTGCTCATCAGATGTCAAGAGGATTGACTCAAATGAATAATCCTCAGCCAGATCATGTATCATAGCCTGGCATTTCACAGAGGCTATGGAGCTGGATTTAAAAAAAAATCCCACAAGATGCTGTCAGCCGTTCTTTCCTTAAGGTCTTATTCAAAGGGTCATCTCAGCATATTCATGACTTTCTCAAGGGGACACAGCAAGGGTACATCTTAAGGGCTGACCCAAATCTTTGCCCATAACTCATCTTCTAACTTACTGGGAAGCTGAACAAATTCATGAACTATATCCCTTTCCCGTTTTCATGGGCCTCTTCCTTGCTGGTTTTGGAACCAGAACATTGAGAACAGCTGGATCATTGTAATATTTCCAACACGACTAGTGCACAAAGTACAATATCTCTTGAAAACACCCATCTCAGTGGGTATGGCTACACTGCAGAGTTTTTCTGGAAAAACAATACTTACGTCCACACTGCTACTGCGTTCTTTCGACAGAAAGGCAAAAGAACGGAGGGTTTTTCCGAAAGCAGTAAATCTAATTCTATGAGGAAGAAGCCTTTTTCCAAAAAAGCTTTTTCGGAAAAAGGCATGTGTGGACGCAGAAGAGAGTATTTTTTTGAAAGAAGAGGCCTCCAGGAAAAATCACAAGTGCCCTGGTGGCCATTCTGTCCAAAGTAATCACAACTGAAATGCGAGAGAGCGTCCAATAAATGTGGACGCTATCTTTCGAAAAAGCACACCGCTTTTTTGCTGCACTTTTACTGTGTAGTCGCTCTCTTTTGAAAGACGTTTTTCCAGAAGATCTCTTCTGGAAAAGCTTCTTCCAAAAGAAGCCTGCAGTCTAGACGTAGCCAGTGAGATTTCCAGTCCCATTTTGCAACATATTGACTTTATCAACCTTTCAACACATATATGGTCCTCAGAGCTAGAGTATCTAATTACCTTCCTGCAATGTTTATAATCCCCATTCAATGGACAAGGGAATGCAGCACAGAGACATTATGTGATTTTCTCTACATCACACAGGAAGTCGATGGCAAAGATGGGAACTGAACCTAGATTTAGGGTTGCCTGGTGTTTGGTTTTTGACAATGGGGGGGCTCCGTGTGCTACCCCTGCACCATTCACCAGCTCCACAACTGCCATTGGCTGAAAACCATATCCAATGGGAGATAAGGGGTCAACATCTGTGGGCAGAGGCAACATGTGCCATACAGAACCACCCCTATGCCTAGGAACCAAGACACATGTCATTACTTAGAGGGAGTCCCTGCGGGGCTGCCACCTCATGGCTCTCGATTCAGCCAGGGACCAGCAAAGTGCCTAGACTGCATCCACTGTTCCAAACAAGCACATTATTATTCACCCTAAAAGCCACCTTTCAGGTGTCGACCTGCCACACAGACTTTGGACTGCAGTGAAATGCACCAAACAAAAATGATGGAAGACGTGGCTACTCAATGCACAAGTGGCAAAGCAAAGACTCCACTTCATGCGACTGGGGTGAGAGAATGTCTGAAACGTCAGAACACAGTGCCCTGATATAGAGTCAAGGGTAAAACTGAACAACAGCTGCATAGAGGAGTCACAGAGGAGGCCTTGAAATGACTTGTGGACCTACAGCTGAACCTACAGAATGTTGGATCGATAGGCTGTTACCCTGCAGATGCAATACACACATGCGCGCACACACAAGAGAGGGATTAAGGATATAGGGCTTATAGCTATCGGCTAGTTGCTTATGTTAGAGGCCTTTGTTCTTGGAGCCAGAGTGACTCTAGTCTCAGAACTTTGCTAGGCACATGTTGTACCCATAAGGCTAGTTTTGTTAGCTTGCCATCTTACACAATTGGTTTGATTCATATTACTCTCATATCTTATTATGGTTGAATCATAATTGTCTTGGACTGTGTTTGTGCTGAATACTCATAACAGTTATTCATGGTTATTCATACTAGCTGGCTGTATCGCAAGCAACCTACGTGCCTGTATGATTAGCTAACGTAAGCCAATGTGAGTGTTTGTAACCTTTGGCAGAGATAAACAGCCAAGCGGTAACCCCTATTGACTTTGGAAAACTAAATGGGGAACTGAACAAAGAAAAGAATATGTCTGGAACAGACTGGTATCTAATAAGTCTGGAACAGACCGGTAACCACAGTGTACTCCACAGAATATAGAAGTCAGAAGTCAGGCCAAAACTAATGTTTTTGAGATGAGTATGAGTATATGTCATAATATGTTATCCTATAGTGTAAGTGGGTAAGGAAATAAGATTTGAGCATGGGAGGTTGGATCAGGACGGTGGAATGGGCCTCGATTAAGGCAGTACCAGGACCCTATAAGAGGGCAAACAGCCATGCATGAGTTGTCTTTGCTTCCTCCTATTTTCTATCACACTGTCAGCTCAGCTTTGTAATACAGCTTAGCTACTCAACACTCAAACCTAACCTGGGCCATCGAATTAATCAGCCAGGCCAGAGACGAGGCTGGTCCTTGGTCTCCTACAACCAGGTCTTCAGGGAAGGGTGTGAGTATGGTAGCTTACTCCTCGCAACAAGCAGTCACTCAGTACTCACACTTTCATAGTCTTTTAGAATAGAGATGTTACCACCAGTGGTCATAGAATTGTATTACTTCTTGGTGAGTTTGTGTGTTAATAATATTGATTGTTCTTTCGTTCATTTTAATAAAGAGCTTATCAATTTAGAACTGCCCTCAGCAGAAGTGTCCTTGCCACACAACCCAAGAGTCTTCTTTTGACATTTTACGCTCTGTGTCCTCTAACCCCGTAGCCTGAACTGGCATAAGAACCTAACTCTCTTCTGGTCAGAACCGATGAGCGGCTAGCCAAAATAACTAGCCCATAAATACAGGGCAACAGTGTATGCTTCATGTAGTGTTGTCTCCAAAACTTAAACTCACGACCACTTGATCTGAATCATTTAAATTCATGCAGGCACCCAAGCTTTCTGATGCTTGTCCAAATGGAACCCCAGTGGTAATGCATCGTAGGTTCTCCCAGCATCAGTGTTTGAAGAAGGGAACTGAAGGAATTTCCAAGCATGATGTGCAAGGAAGATGGTAATGAGAAGAGTGAACATGACAAAGACCCTACCACTCAAAAGTTCACAGAGCTTGGGTGGGGTTATGTATGACAACTGTAGGAACTCCTTGCCAGAGGATGTTGTGAAGACTAGGATTTTAACAGGTTTCAAAAAAGAGCTAGATAGATTCATGGAGGTTAGGTCCATCAATGGCGATTAGCCAGGATGGGTAGGAATGGTGTCCTTAGCCTCCGTTTGTCAGAGGCTGGAAATGGATGATAGGAGAAGGATCACGTGAGGATTACCTGTTGTGTTCCCTCCCTCTGTGGCATCTGGCATTGGCCACTGTTGACAGACAGGATACTAGGCTAGATGGACCTTTGGTCTGACCCTGTATGGCCGTTCTTATGTACATCTTGATATGATTTGGGACTGTAGTGGTCATAAGTTGTGAAATGAATGGAAGGTTCCCCACCCTACAGTACAATAAGCTTCTATGTCACATCTATTGCAAGTGGCATCACAAAATGCTTCAGAGTCAGTCAAGTCATGGACTTAAGAGGAAAGGACGTGTTTTCATGAGGTATTGGAAAGATGTGATGGTTCAGAGTTGCAGGTGGGAAAAAGCTGCGTTCTAGATATCCGGGTATGATTGCAGCCTGAGCAAACCAGGTTGGTACTTGAAGAGATTTCCCGTTTAGACCCACGGGAGCGCATGAGGCAGTGCTGGTGATTCAAGCTGGCGCTCTTCTCTTCTCAGTAGCAGGGTGTCCTACCTTGAGAGTCTAAGGCTATGTCTTCACTGGGAAGGTTGGGCAACAAAAATGCTGCTGATGTGGGAAAGTCCCCAGAGGAAAACCCAGGTCAAACAAGTTTTTCTGCCTCCTAACACTGTACTAGGGCACTAGATCTGTCCTGATGCAGAGAGAGAAACACCAGTTTGGTCCCCCCACTACAGAAAGGAGGTGGATGCATTGCAGACGGTCCAGTGGAGGGCAACCAAAATAATGAGGGGGCTGGAGCACATGACCTACGAGGAGAGGCTGAGGGATTTGGGTTTGTTTAGTCAGCAGGATAGAAGAATGAGGGGGGATTTGATAGCAGCCTTCAACTTCCTGAAGGGAGGTTCCAAAGAGGATGGAGAAAGGCTGGTCTCAGTGGTGGCAGATGGCAGAACAAAGAGCAATGGTTTCAAGTTGCAGTGGGGGAGGTCTAGGTTGGATATTAGGAAAAACGATTTCCCTAGGAGGGTGGGGAAGCACTGGGATGGGTTCCCTAGGGAGGGGGTGGAATCTCCATCCCTAGAGGTTTTTAAGTCCCAGCTTGACAAAGCCCTGGCTGGGATGATTTAGTTGGGTTTGGTCCTGCTTTGGGCATGGGGCTGGACTTGATGCCTCCTGAGGTCTCTTCCAGCCCTAGGATTCTATGAATCACCAAGGAGAGCTTTCACAAAGGAGGTGTCAGCTCTCAGACAAACTGGGAGGCTTCTAGCAGCCACTAACAATCCTAGGGAGCTTTTGGAAAGAGCATTGAAACATCAGAGACCAGGCTAGATCCCAGTTTGGCTAAGTGCTGTATTTGCTGCCCATCTACATTTCCCTACAGTTACCAAGTGACTGATGATTGTTTATGTCCTGGTCGGGTTCATTGTAAATATAAAGTGAACCCAGGCTCTCCCCTGATGTGCTTACAAAGAGTTACCCTGCTTTGCGCTCCTTATATTTAAAAACTGTTGTGACGTCTGACTGCCAGTATACCTGGTAAGAAGGGGTGGTGGTACTGTCCCAGACTCATGGACACATATGCCAAGAGGCCTAAGAGGTGACAGCTTTCCTTTGTATCCTGTTAAAGCAACAGAGGCAAGCAGGAGGAGCGGTGAAAACTTTGTGTTCCAGCTGGTTCCTGAGACAGGTTCACGACACATGCCGTTACAGACAATATTCGTACTAAAAACAATCAATCTGTATGCATTCCAAGAAGGAATTGAAGGAGATCTCTGTCACTGGCCATAAAAGATTTATTGCAGTCAGTCCAGGCTATGAGGTAAAGCTGGCTAAATATTGTTAATACTAAAGCCATGTTATAGGTAATGTCTGAACCGCAACCTCGGGGCCAATTACAAAACTTCCTTCTTTGATTTGAATTTTGGTGTGGTGGTTAACCTTTTCCTTCCCCTTCCCTCCAACAGAGATATTACAATACAAGGTTCAGCAGAACACTTTTGGATAATCAGAAGTTTACCAAAATTACGCAGGAAAATGTCAAGCCTTTCAGGATTTTTCAAAAGAGAACTCATTACAATGTGTAATTTTATGAAACAATATTTTAGGGCTGTTCAAACCTGAGGAAATGTCTCTCAGGTACTTTCCTTGTACGAACTTTATGGATGTTCATCCACACAGTCTTGCATATTCTCATATTTGTCACACCCTAAAGTTAGAGGATATAAAAAGACGGGGACATCTCGCAGCTAATTAACACAAAAGATTTTTTAACAGATAATGGAAAAATAGTGTACTTCATAAGATAGCAAGCAGTGGAACTAAGTTATTACAAACTCTTCAGCTCTTGCAGTCTCCTAGGTTTTGTCTACACTACCAAGTTTTGTCACCAAAAACTGCCTTTTGTAGACAAAACAATACCCAGTTTTGGCAATAAAAAACTTCCACCCCTACGAGAAACTTTTTGCCCCCTGTCCTTTATTGTTGACAATGAGCCAGTGTGGACTCTGCTGTTTGTTTTGTCAACAGAACTGGCTCCTGCCAGTATCCCCCAATGCCTACCTTGATGGCTCTCCTCAGTGTTTTGTAATCTCTGCTGCCCTGCAGGCCTGTGCTCTTCCCCTTTCCAAGCTCTAGGAAGTATCTGACAGCTAAGTGGGCTGCTCCATTTGGGGAACAAAGAACAAATCATTAGACAGCTCCTGTTCTGTCCTGCGAGGAACACAGTGGCAGGCAGACTGATATTGCAGGGGGAGGACTGAAGAAACTGCTGTGCTGCTTTGACATTCCTCAGAATGGAGAGCTCACATTGCTTCATGATGCTGCTCCCAACAGCTGAGGAGACTGTGGAAGAACTTGGAGAAAATCCCAAAAAGCGCAGGGATCAGTTCTGCCTACCAACAACACGGCACTGAGGGATGCTTACCCAAATGCTTTGCTTTATCTGTTGACAGGGTGCTAGCAATGTGGCCATGAAATGTAAATAATGGGAGGCAGAAACACTTGTTTGACTGGTTTTCACTCTGGCGCCTTTTGCATGTCGACAGCAATTTCGTTGCCAAACCTTCCCAGTGTCGACACAGCCTTAGACTGTCCAAGTAGGATCTTGCCGGCAGAGGCCTTCTTACTAGCAGCCTCCTTCCTGTGCAAGGGGAGACTAGTCAAAGACTGGAGTGGCAATTCAGTCTTCTGTCCAGTGGTGTCGACCTAAACTGCAAGTTTTCTTTGCCTAATCACTGATTCATATAGCTTGTAAAATTCACTTAGTCAGCATGACGGCACCTCACTTTGTGGTCTTTGGACACATCTGGCACAAGCCCTGCTTTGCAGCCATGCAACTTGGTCCAGTGAAGTTTGACTTTGGTCACTGTTAAAACCAGCACATTTTTAAATACGTTGTGATTTTTGCATATTGGAAGTCTGCGACACGCCCCCTCCCACCACCTCAACCGACCAAAAACCCAGCCCTGAAGAAGAGCGCTGTGAAAGCTCAAAAGCTTGTCTTTTTCACCAAAAGAAGTCGATCCAATAAATGATATTACCTTGCTCACCTTGTCTCTCTAAAAAAGCTGACCTAGCTGCATCTGGCCAAGAAAGGGTCTTGAGACGGCATTGCATCACCATTTTACTGAAAGTTCAATGTATAAATCATATTAAAAATAGCTAATTGGGGGGGAAAAAAACAGAAAGAAACCTAGACCCCTAGCAACAAGCAGTCACTCAATATTCATCCTTCAGCAAAATTAAAAACAAGTGCGATCTTATGATTAGTTTAATCACTTTTGGTTTCTTGTTTCCTTTTTTGTGCTTTCCTGTTCTGAAAGTAGGTTATATCAGACAGCTTATTGTTTGGAATCTACATTTTGGCAGCAAAACGGTACAGTGCTTTAAATCTTATCAAGACAATTCCCACGTGACACATACAACTTTATATAAGATCTTTATTCCAATATTAGATCTGCTTCCCAGTATAAGCATCGAATCCAGGCTCTGTCAGACCCAGGGAAGTAAAAGAGAAGCTCGAGAGTTCAGAACTCTTCACCGGGCTAGATGTACCATCAGCTCCATCCTACTTAGCTAGCATAGACAGCTTGTGGTCGCTTTGCCTCCCTGTACGCCTGCCAACATTTCTGTTGCTAAATGGGGTGCCCACTCATGCCCCCTCCCTGTCCATCTGAGTGGCCCTCCCTGCACCCCCTACCCCTGGGCACCCATCATCCATGTTAGCCAAGACAGTATGAACATAAATGTCACACAACTCTCTGCTGAGAGGCAGCATTTGTTGTGTCAAAACCATACCAGAGAGATGGCTATCCAGACTCCTTTGGAAAACCCCCAGTGAAGGAGTTCCCGCAACTTCCCAGGGCCGTGTGATCCTTTGTCCTGCTGTTCTGACAGAGAATTTTCATGGCTTATATGGAGTCACAGATTGGGTGAGTCTACACTGCACCGTTATTTCAAGATAACTAGTGTTATTCCAAAATAGCAATGTGAGCTCTACACAGCCTTTCCGTAATTTCAGAATAATTTCGAACTAACGGGTGGCTTATTCTGAAATCTGTAAACCTCACTCTACGCGGAATAACGCCTCTTCCGAAATAGCTGTTTTGAAATAAGGTGTGTGTGTAGACGCTCCACTACTGCTATTTCGAAATAGCCCCTCCCCAGGGCCATTCTAAATTATTCCTGCCCAATGCCTGCTGGGGCTCTACATCGAGAGAGCGCGTCTACGTTAGGGAAGCCTGCCTCGGACTCATTTTGAGGCTTCCCTGCAGTGTAGACGTACCCAGAGAGAGAGAGAGAGAGAGAGAGACCAACACCCAAGCCACTTAGTACTTCATCAGCAAAAACTTGATCCAAATCTTTACCCAGCCGGCAGCATTTGCACAGCATGGAGTACAGCTGTCACATGCTCTCAGTAAGTAATGCCACTGAACATTCTTCATTCACCAAAGCTTCTCAATGACCTTAAGGCATTGCCCAAGGAAGAGTGCATGTGACAGTCCAACTACAAGGTGAATGTGGCTTGAAGCCTGACATCTATGGTGAGGTCCCCTCATCTGAAAGAAAAGCTCTTGTGGAAGCGCCTTCCCTGGAGGTTTTCAGAAAGAGGCTGGATAGCCATCTAGCTGGAATGGTTTAGACTCAACAAGTCCTGCATGTTGGGGGTGGAGGGTTAGACCTAGATGACACTTTGCAATCCCCTCTAACCCTACAGTTCTATAAGTCTATGAGTCTATGAAGTCTACAATTCTATGACCTACTTGCCAAGTGCAAATGGTAAGGCCCTGGTAATGATTAATGGTCCAGGAAAAGCCCGCATGACACTTAAGCGTGTGAATAAGTCATCTAAGGTCAATGGGACAATCTCCCGTACTTCAGGTTAGGAATGTGCTGAATGGCTCAGTAAGAGCAAAGAACCAAGAGCATTCTTGGAAACTGCTGCCCGCTGAACATTCAAATGCTCCCGCGGGATCCAAGAAGCAGCCCAAGTCACAAACCTGAATAACAGCCAAGAACCAATCACCTCTGAGACTCATTTTTCTGGTTCCTTCACCCACCAGAGAGGTATGATCTCAGTTTTGTCAGCACTGAGTCTCAGCCGGCTCGATGTTGGTTCTGCCTAGACTCGTTGTGTGACCTTGGGCAAGCGCTCTCACTGCCCTGCCTCCATTTCCCCAACTGTGACATAAGAATCATGTTCCTTCTTCACTGTCCCAAAGATGCTGGAAGATAAAGAAAGGGAGCCTTTTCTCTGACTTCAGTGGGAGGTGGTTTGAGCCTTGGGTAAGTGGCATTTGTGTTTCCCCTGGGAAGTTGCGTGGCCTTCTCTACAAAAGAAGCAGCGTCATCTTTGGATGGGCATACAGCGCCCTGGGGACCTGTGCATTCAGAGCGCTCTGGGGAGATGCTGCTCTCCTTAGGGTGCTGGGTTGATGTGAAAGTCAGGGCCTTGTTGTTTTGTGCTTGACAGAACGGTGCAGATCCTTAGGCATGGCAAGAGTGGGGAAATCTCTGTGGCCACCACACAGCTCACTGCAGGGGGGCAGGACTAAGTGGGGAGGGCTTTGCCAAGAGAGGCACAGAAGATGACCCTGGCCTAGATGGACCCTCTCACTTTCCGTCTCTGTTTCCTTGCAAACTAGGGGAGGACCCAAAATCAACTGCAGACCCAGCCCTCACTCTGGGCTCCATGTTCTGCAAAGTTGGGGTCCAAACTTTGCACCTCATGTCCATCCCTGATGCTGGATAGTTAATTGCATAACAACAGAGACTAATGCAACCCCCTCTTCCTCACCTAATATTCGTCGTGGATCACTCTTTTCATCAACGTTAACAGTCTTCTGAGCAAGGTGAAGAAGGTTTCCTGTTGTGTCCCATGCTTTTCCATCTGCCCTTCCACACTGAAAGACCTGTGGATGTGCATCACCCCACCACCGCCTCATCCCCAGGGACACATCCCTTTCCTAGGCTGGATGTTAGCTGAGATTTTCCTCTCTTCTCACAGCCTCAGAGGGACTCCGGTTGCTCACCAGCAAGAATGCCTTGCTCACGGTTGAGAAGGCTGTGTGACGACCACAGCACCATGAGCAAGCACACCCCCACCCCCCAAGCCAGAATGGAAAAGTCACCAGTTCTCCACAGCTGAAAACTGAATGGATTTCAATACACTCTCCCTGAATGATCCACCCCGAAACTGTGCTGCAGGGACATATAAATTACCTGGCTCCTGCCTGCTGCACTGAGAGCACTAAATGACACGCCAGACATTTGGGGCAATTTGGGTTATTTTTATGAATCCTATTTTTTTTTATATAGCTTGCAGACGAGTTTTTTCATCTCCCCTTTGCTCTGCTCCCTGTCTGTTGGTAATGGAATGCATTTAGAGGGTTTTTCTTAATACAAGATTATGTCATGATTGGTTGCTTTTAAACCTAGCTGGTCATTGTCTCTGTTGAAGTTTTTGGTACGTTTGGGTTTATTTTAGCATGTGTCGGGTAGCATAGGGCCAAAGCAAGGCAAGATCCCTTCCTATCAGAGGCTACCTCCAGACTGCATCCCTCGGTTGTACTCGTACTTGTACAGGATCTGTCGGAAAAGCTCCCCGCTGTCAGCAGAGCCGCGACTAGACTTTACTTTCACTTTTGAAAGGGTGCGTGATCGGCACAGCGCCTGAACGTGAATATGCAAATGAAGCCCGGGATATTTAAATTTGCACTTTCAAAGTGCTTGATTTGCACCCCTCTGCCAACAGAGGGACGCAGTCTGGAGGTAGCCTGAGAGGAAGACCTGTTATCACATCATGTGGCGGCTGCTCTCAGAGGATAATACACAACACTCTCAGGCTAAGGGGGGAATTTCTACACCTCCAAAGGGAAAGTAAGTCCTTCCTTAAAACAGCCTCACCCAAACACGTGGCACCATTACTGCATGAGAAGTCATTCTTCTGCTCTACGCTGCGCTGATTAGGCCTCAACTGGAGGATTGTGTCCAGTTCTGGGCATCACCTTTCAGGAAAGATGTGGAGAAATTGGAGAAGGTCCATGGCAGAACAACAAAAATGATGAAACAGCCAGAAAATAGGAACTCAGAGGGAAGACTAACATAACACAAGAGGTTTCCCAATGAAATTTATAGGCAGCAGATTTAAAACAAACAAAAGAAATTATTTCTTTATGGTCAACCTGTGGAACTCCTTGCCTAGAGATGGTGGAAAAGCCCAAACTGTAACAGGGTTCCAGTAAGAACAAAGGAAGCTCATGGAGGTTAGGTCCATCAATACTTATTATCCAGGATGGGCAGGAATGGTGTCCGTAGCCTCTGTTTGTCTGGGAATGAGTGACAGGGGAGGGATCACTTGATAGTTCCCTGTTCTGTTCACTCCCTCTGGGGCATCTGGCATTGGCCACTGTCAGGAGACAAGGCTAGATGGACCTTTGGTCTGACCCAGTCTGATACTCTTATACAGAGCCCAAATGTATCCACCCCCTGCTGTAACCCATTGGACCCCAACCCATTCCAGAGCTGAGAGAGAGCCCAGGAGTCCTGACAAAGTTTCTCTCTCCCCACAGAGTTAGTAACAAAGTAAGAATATATATTAACATTGTAAGGCTAACCAGTGTCCCTTAAGTGACTTGCCACGAGATGTCAGAATATGTGAGTGTTAGAGCTGCGTGGATCTCACATTTATTTAATTTTTTCTAGATAGGAATTAGATACAGTGCTCCTGTCAGCTAATTCCTATGTTGCATGCCAAAAAGCTAGAGTTTTGCAGTGCCTTAGTAGCCCCTGGAAAGAGGTGATCGGGGGAGGGGGCAGGAGGGTGGATGGGGTCAGTCCCCCCAATTTGCTGCTTGACTTCTACTGAGCATGCTCTTTAACACTGCTGAAGCCACTGTCTTCTGTCTGCCCCCCACATGCCCTTATTCCTCCCTATCCAGGCATGCATGAAATGGCACCCCGGTAGGTTCCTCACAGGACTGCCCTTGGCATGGGAGATACCTTGGCATTATTGCTGCTCAGCGCCGGGGTACACCAAACCCTGGTGGGCAGTGACAGGCCGGGTGTACTGCCATGAGGAGACGAGCTGGTCGGTGCTCCAGCTAGGCTTTGTCCCAGTAATTACTCAGGCCAGTGGCTTGGGAACACTTTTAATAGTGGGAGTGCAGAAAACCAGCCCCCTTACTTCTACCGGCTCCCCACTTCGGAGCTGGGGGTGGGTGTCAGGGCCAGGAGCAGAGTTCTAGTGCTGGTGGCCAGGATCTGGGGGGCAGGGGGCGGAAACCAAGACAGTGCAGGGGGGCAGAAGCCAGGCACAGGTGTGGAGCTAGCAGCCAGGACCCAGAAGTGGGGGGACAACAGATGGGACCCCGGTGCAGGGTTGGCAGCTGAGACACTGGGGGGGGGGGGAGTTGCCAGGACCCTAGGAGCCACCAGGACCAGTGCAAGAGGCCAGAAGCGCAGCCCTGATAAATCTTGGGGAGGGGTTGCAGCCCCACCCCAGCCCGTGCACTGCTTGTTCCGATGTCTGTGACTGAGACCCACGGCTAAGGGAAAGGGTTCCCTTTTACGGAGGCTTGATCAGTTACCTTTCCAAGTGAGCAACAGTGGCCAAAATTTGGGTTGCTGGGGCAGTCCACCTGACAGTCTGTACCTGGGGTGCCCTCTTCCAGGCCAGCTGCTGTGGAACCAGAGGGGAGCTTGCATGGTCCTGCGCCAGCTCAGTCAGTATCTCCTTTGCACTGGCTTCCTGCCCAGCTTGGCAGGAAGTCCCACACAGACCTGCTCCCGGCTGTAATGTCTGGCGCTCTCCACCTGCTCCACATGGGACTCTGCATCGGTTCCTGGCCTTCCACTCCTCTCCAGCTCTGGGCCCAGCCGTGCCTGGTTCAGGACCCTTCCTTGTGCCTGGCCAAGGGAAAGGGATGTGCGGCGAGGAGGGGGCTGGTGGGTGTTGTGGTGCCCTGCTTTGCAGCTCCATCACACTGTGCAAATGGAGACATACCCACGGAGTATCAGTTTGGGACAGAAACGGGGATGGGGGGAGAAGACTGGAGAGAACGCAGCAGTGGTGCGAGCAGGCAGGGGAGCAGGTAGACACAAGGGGATTGGTGTAGAAAGGAACAAGTCTGGAGGCAGTCTGAGAAATCAAGATGATGACAAAATGCCTCCAGGGACGGACTAGAAGCCTGGGAATCCAGCGGTGAGACGGTCCCTCAATATGATGGCTCCCCAGTAATGCATGTGTGTGTGTTGGGGGAGGGGAGGGGGAGAATTGAAGACATTTAGACAGTTTAGGTAGCTCAGTGCCAACCCTGCAGCAATTATGTAAAGACGTTGTGTCCTTATCTAATATATTGCTTGTGGTTAATGCTGTTACAATGTGTATCAAATTGATTAATGCTTATTACTTATTCTTATTGCTTGATCCTCGTTACTGATTGTAGTCCATTGAGCTGGCTCATAAACCTGCCTCAGACGCTAAGACACTCCCACAGATTAGTTTCCTAAGGTCGCCATGGGAAAGGTGGTTCGCTCCGGCTAGGGGGATTACAAAATCTGGGCAGCAAGAGGGGTCTGGTTCATGGATCACTGGCAGGCCCATTGCTGTGTCAGCAAACAGCAACGTGTCATGGGCCCAGTTCTGTAAAGCGAGTTAGTCTCTTAACTCCCATTTCCTTTTGCAGGTCTGGGGCGTGATTCCTAGGGGTGTTGCCCAATGCCTTTGGCAAAAAGCAGATTCTAGGTTGCATGTCCTCACTGGGGAGTAGAGTGAAAGTAACTGAGCCTGGCACACCTTGTTTAGCTCTTCCCAGTCCCTCGCTAGCCTCCTCCACCCTCCTTGCAATCCCAGTGTGCTTTGCCCAGGACCTAAGTGTGTGCACTGTTACCTCCAGCCCGGACTCAGCTTCCTCTGTGGCTTGCATTTAGGTGCAGATGTCTTTGGCTTGGAGGGGGTTTTTGCAAGAGCACTGGAAGCTCCTTAGAAGTGGGGAGCGGGTCAAAAGAGCCTGAACCAAGGCCCCGCCCTTGTTCCGCCTCTTCCACACAGCTCCACCCCCTGTTCCACCCCCTGCCTCCTATTGCTCGCCCTTAAGTCAGGTAAAATCGATGCCCTGCCCCATTGGCCCCCACCATTCCAGCGCCCCTGGGCTGATCCACACCCATCTCTGGACTGAACTCTTCCATAGCTCCATGTACTCCTCTTGTTTGGTTGTTTTTCCAGGGGACACAGGTCTCAGATGCAAAACGCTTGGGGCTTGTCAGACAAAAGGCAGCATGGGAGGGCAAACATGGCAACAACGACACGTCCTGGCCTTGCTCACAGGAGAACTAATCCATGCAGCACCGCGAGCGGCAGGCATTCAGCAGCTCCTGTTCCCCTCCATCCCTTCTCTCAATACTTCACTGCCTTTGAAAACTCCCTTGATCCTCTGCCCCATTGTCGTCTCATGTTGGCAACTGTAAGTGACAATGGTCGATTATATTAACGAACGGAGTTTCTCCTTGGCCGTGTCTGGTTACCCAGGGCCCTCCCTGTGGATTTCCTCTTATCCAGGGACAAAGGCTCCCCTCCCTATCTCCCTCCCTCCCACGCCCCCTGCCTGCAGCCTCTCCTTTTGATTTTTTTGGATGGGTTTTTTGACTTCTGACAACCCGTTGCCATGGCAACCAGCCTATGCTGTGGCATTAGACTTTCAGCAAGACCAAAGACTTCAAAGTTCCCTCACGTCGTCAATGGTCAAGAGGCTGGCGTGCCAGCCTGCGATTCCTTGCCGGCATGCCCGCGAGGCAGAGAGAACGAGGTGAAATCTTCCCTTTAATGAGCCCGTGACGGAGTTGGGCGCACCCGGCTCCGTCTCTCTGTCTGAAAGACGCCGGAAGAGATGAAAGGAAACTGGCGCCGCTGAAGGACGAGCCGATTTGTGTATTCCTCTCTCTTTTCAAATGATTATCCACCTGATTACAAGCATGATGACAGTCCACTTGGTGAGGATAAGACAAAACTGTATCTTAGCACCCAGGGGTCTAGCTAGAGCCACTGGCTCTGGACAAGGTTTATTTTGTGCCTTTTGAATACTTGGCACTTTGCTGCTCCTTTCATGGTACAAAGCCGTGCGACCTTTTCCTTCTCTTATTGGGTCAAGAAGAACAAGAGTCTCTGCAAGGGGATCCAGGCTCTCGGTACTGCCTTCTTGTAATGCTCTTTTTAATCTTGCACCATAGCACCTTCCCTCTAATAGGTGAGGGTGGCTAGGGTTAGGATCCAGGCAGAAGACTTGAGGGCGTTGGAGGGGGTATCATGTGATCTAGATTTCCATCCTGGCTCAGCCAGCGGTTTTCAAAGGACGGGTCACAACCCAGGACTGGGGGTGGGATGTCGGGCGCTAGGTCTTGTTGCTGCAGGGGGAGCAGGTGAGCAGTGGGGGGGTGAGGCAGCTCCCTGCCTGTCCTGGCACCGCAGACTGCGCTGCACCCCAGAAGTGGCCGGCAACAGGCCCAGCTCCCAGGTGGGGGGAGGGAAGAGCACCCAGGGCTCAGCACGCTACCCCTGCCCCAAGCACTAGTTCCACCCACCCATTGGCTGGGAACCTGCTGCTGGCTGCTTCATGGTCTACAGTGCCAGGAGAGGTAGGAAGCTGCCTTTGCCCCCCCCCCCCCGCCCGGCCTCCGTGCTTCACCACTGACCAGCAGCCATTCAAAATAAGCCCCTCCTGCCCCAGCCCTGTCCCCCCCAAAGCTGGAGCCCCCTCTTATGCCCCAAATCTCTCAGCCCCACCCCGGAGCCCACACTGCAGTCAAATGATGTTGAGTCGTGGCATCAACAATTTTCTTCAGCTGGGTCATAGAATCACAGAACATTAGAACTGGAAGGGACCTCGAGAGGTCATCGAGTCCAGTCCCCTGCCTTCATGGCAGGGCCCAGTGCTGTCTAGACCATCCCTGACAGGTGTCTGTCCAACCTGCTCTTAAATATCTGCAGGGATGGAGATTCCACAACCTCCCTAGGCAATTTATTCCAGTGTTTAACCACCCTGACAGGTAGAAAGTTTTTCCTAATGTCCAACCTAAACCTGCAATGGGCTGCAATTTAAGCCCATTGCTTCTTGTCCTATCCTCAGAGGCCAAGGAGAACAATTCCCCCCCACACTCCTGTGACACCCTTTAAGATACCTGAAAACCACTATCATGTCCCCTCTCAGTATTCTCTTTTCTCAGCTAAACAAGCCCAGTTCCTTCAGCCTTGCCTCATAGGTCATGTTCTCTAGACCTTTCGTCATTTCTGTTGCCCTTCTCTGGACCTTCTCCAATTTCTCCACATCTTTCTTGAAATGTGGTGCCCAGAACTGGACACAATACTCCAACTGAGGCCTAATCAGCGCAGAACAGAGCAGAAGAATGACTCCTCGCGTCTTGCTCACAACACTCCTGTTAATGCAGTCCAGAATCATGTTTGCTTTTTTTGCAACAGTGTCACACTTTTGATTCATATTTAGCTTGTGGTCCCCTATGACCCCTAGATCCCTTTCTGCAGGACTCCTTCCTAGACAGTCCCTTCCCGTTCTGTGTGTGTGAAACGGATTATTCCTTCCTAAGTGGAGCACTTTGCATTTGTCCTTATTATACTGGGCTACTCTCTGCCCTTCAGTGCGGGGCTTATCTGCCCCATCACACCCCCAAGCTGCGCAGCCACACAACTTCCCATTAAACCTCGCACAAGCCCCAAGGATATCTCTCCCCAAACCCTGAAGCTGCTGCAGCTGCTGGGGTGGGGGGAGGCACCTCTCCCTGCTGACTCCACCATGGAGCTATGCAGCTAGCAGAGAGGAGCCTCGCCTCGCCATCCCCAGCAGGGAGCCGCCCAAGTAAACCCAAGACCCAACCCACTGCCTCACCTTGAGCCCCCCTGGCCCTGAGTCCCCTCCTGAACACCAAAGCCTTCATCCCCAGTGACATCCCAAAGCCCACACCCCCAGCCCAGAGCCCCCACCCGAGAGCCTGCACCCCCAGCCAGAGCCTTTGCGCACTAATCCTCTGCCCCAGCCCTGAGCCCCTCCCACACTCAGAAGCCCTTGACCCCACGTCCGACACATGAATTTTGTTACGTGCACCAATAGGAAAGTGATGTGTTGCACATCACCTCCATATCGCACTCCACCTCCATGTGCACGCCATCTCCGTGTCGCACGTCACCTCCACATAAGAAAATTCATTCCACACAGGCATGGGAAAAATTAGAGGGAACCCTGACCATGAACCTTGGTAAATTGGGCCAGTGGTTAGTTCCTCTGACTATTGAAAATGTGGACTCTAGTTCCAGTCTGAAATGATCTTTCAACTTCCAGCCATTGGATCACATGGTACCTTTCTCCGGATGGAAGAGCCCGCGATTACATACGTGTCCCCTACGGGTACATCTAGACTGCAGGCTTTTGTCTACAGAGGCTTTGTCTACAGATACTGTCGACAAAGCCTCTGTTGACAAAGAGCGTCTAGACTACATCCAGTTCTGTCAACAAAGCAAACCACTTTGCCGACAGAGAGTCTAGACACTCTCTTTTGAAAAAGCGCAGTGTGGATGCAATAGCGCCTTTTGTCGACAGAACTCTGTCAACAAAAGGCATTATTCCTCATAGAATGAGGTTTACCACCGTCGACAAAACTGCCGCGTTCTGTTGACCTACTGTCGACAGAACTCGTCGGTAGTGTAGACGCAGGTATAGTTTTGTCGACAAAAATCCACTTTTGTCGACAAAACCCTGTAATCTAGACACACCCCATGTGAGTACTTCTAAACAGTAATCTAGTCACCCCTAACCCTCTGAATTGATTGAGCTCCTGAAATCTATCGCTATAACGTTTTCTAATCCTTTATTCATTCTCCTGGCTCTTCTCTGGATCCTTTCCTATTTATTATCATCTGCCTTGAATTGCAGGCCCCAGAACAGGACACAGGATTGCAGCAACAATTGCACCAGTGCCAAATACAGAGATAAAATAATCTCTCTGCTCCGACTTGAGATCCCCTTGTGTATGCATCCCAGAATGACATTAGCCTTTTTGGCCAGTTTTGCGCTGGGAGCTCCTCTTTAGCTGCTTATCCACTGGGACTCCCACGTGTTTTCTCTGCTTCCCAGGAAAGAGGGCCCCGTTGTGGATATACAACCTGCTTTCTTTGTTCCTAGATGTACCCATTTGCATTGAAGAGCCCATGGCAGCACACCCCAAGAATTCAGGGCAGGAGCTTGCTGGCGATAGGCAGAATAATTTGTCCAATTAAAATTTGGCTTGGACAGAAATGAAGACACCTATTCCTGTAAAAAAAGCCCCTTCCCTAAGGTCATATATGGTTCCTTCTCAAAATCGCATGCAATGGCTCTTCTGAAAGATGGCACCTCTATTTACCCGGTACTGCACAACACCAGGGTAGGCCATCGGATCAGTACCGACTCAACAGGAAGAGGGACACTGACGTGGAGATCTGCCATGTAAGGGTCCTGACCATGCCGACCTCAGGGGAGCTCCTGAGATCTAACAAGACTGTAGCCCAAGATGACATGACATTATCTGCTTGATCAAAGAGCACTTGACTTTTTGAAAATTAACATTTGCAGATGATGGGCAAGAATTTGAAGCACAGCAAGTAATAGGGTTAAAGAGTCATCTCCATCAGTGCTAGACAGGGGAGTTTCAATAACAGGAATTGTAATGAAGAGAACCCCAAATGGATATGAAGTCACAACGTCCCAAATCAGTCACTTTATCTAGCAGGCTGCTTGGAATTTCCTTAGCATCAAGGGATGAGGCAGAAACTCCCTCCCTCCTCAGTAACAATTCCTTTTGCATGAGAACTGAGCCACTAGAGGGAGCCTGGATTGTCCCAGGAGCATAACAGAAGCATATTGAAACTGACAAAGGCAAATCTAATTCGCCACTGTCCTATCAGGGACGTGAGGTTCGAACAGAGTGCACCTCTGGCTCCCACAGCAGCCCATTGCAAGACAGATATGCAGGCAAAAAGTGATAAAAATCAAGCTCGCACCCCTGATCCGGTAGCGTTTTGGTTGGGGTTGCTAGGAGGCAAAGGTGGGCCAAGAGATTTTACTCGGGAGAAAAGGATGAAATTTTTGGTTAGCACTTTGGCTGTGAGGAAGTAGCGTGACCACTGCCCGGGTTGTTTTTAGGGAATGATGAAGTGACCGCATTTGTGCATAAATACCAGACGAGGATAAAATTCTCACCCTGAAACAGTTGAATAGTCCAAGAAATTGTTAGCAGGAATAGGGCTGGTACACACACAGATTGCGCACGGCACTATTTTGGCTCACCACTGTACCAAAGCACCTTTAAACCAGTATCACACACTAGGGAGACTGGACCAATATAATTGAAGCTGCACAACTTTTGCCTATAGACAAGACCTACGGAACTTTTCACTTCTTGGTCACTGATGTACGTCCAGCTGTGGTCAGGAATGGTTGAAAGCTGTTACATTTTGCTGGCTGTTCAGTGAATAGACAAATTAACCCAGCTTCATTCTACAAACCCCACTAAGTACTACCTGAAACTCCTGGTAGTTTCATTGGGATTCCCCAGAAATGTTGATCCCAACACTAGATGTCAGCGATGTAGGATGTTATTGGGAAGGCGTGACATATCTATCCTCCCTCTGCTCATTCTGCCCCGTTCTGTGGAACATAAAAGTAGGATAAAAACTCTCAGAGGAGTAGCCATGTTAATCTGTAATTTTAAAAACAACCAGCAGTCCTGGTGGTCCTTTGACTATGTCTACACTACCAGGTTTTTTTGAAATAAGTTATTTCGAAATAATGACTCCTGAAATAACCATTTCGAAATAAACTTACTCGTCTTCACAAGCAGGAGTTATTATTTCAAAATAAGCTCATTATTTCAAAATAACAGGCTTGGTAGTGTGGATGCTCACCTTGTTATTTTGAAATAAGGGGAGTTATTTCGAAATAACTCCCCAGTGTAGACATGCCCCTAGAGACCAACACATTTATTAGGCCATGAGCTTCCGTGGATAAAACCCACTTCATCAGATGAGTTGGAGTGGAGAGTACAGAATCCAAGGTATATATAACAGCAAAAGAAGTTACCTGTCAATTGTAGAACCAGTGTTAATGACACTAATTAAGTCAGATTGGATGTATCTCATTCATAGCATTTGATGTGGAAATGCGAATATCAAAGGTGGGGAAATGGCCTTTGTAGTGTATTAACCAGTTCAGATTTTATTCAAGCCTACACTGATAGCGTTGAACTTGTAAATGAACTCCAGTTCAGCTGTCTCCCTCTGTAATTGGGTGCTAAAGTTCTTTTGTGGAAGGATAGCTATTTTTAAATCCATTACTGAATGTCCAGGAAGGTTAAAGTGTTCCCCTACCCGTTTATGTGTGTTACCATTCCTGATGTCTGACTTGTGTCCATGTATCCTTTGTTGCAGAGACTATCTGGTTTGGCCAGTATATATGGCAGTGGGGCATTGCTGGCACTTGATGGCATATCTCACATTAGTGGATGCGCCCCTGATGCTGTGGTTGCACTCCAGCTCATCTGATGAAGTGGGTTTTACCCATGAAAGCTCCTGACCTAATGAATCTGTTAGTCTCTAAGGGTACGTCTAGACTACATGGCTCCGTCGACGGAGCCAAGAAAAGTAGTTTACTCGGCATAGTCAAAGATGCGGGGATATAAATAAACAAGGGAAGCCTTTGTCGACCGCTCCGGTAAACGCACTAGACTGCCGCGCTGTGCCGGATCAGCTGATTGTCGGCACAGCGTGGCGGCCATTTTTATTTTAATGAAGCAGGGATTATTATCATCAGAGTTGTCCTCCAGGTTCTCCGCAGAGCTGAGCCATGCATGAAAAGTAGCACCAGGGCTGTGTTTCCACTCTGGGTTCAAGTCACTGCAAACGCCCCTGAGGTGGCTACTCTCCCTAGGCACGCACTGCCTCTGCCCTGGCTTACCGCAGGGGAGGCGGCATGCTTTCCGAGGGATGACACGCCGATTTCCCCCAAAGCAATTTGTCAGCTAAAACTACCAAAATAAAACATCCAAAGCCGCTTGCTTTAAACCTTTTTAGGAAGGGCCTCATGCAATTGCGAGCTGCTGGCATAGGCAGCCTCAACACAAGCGTGATTTCTTGAGATAAAAAAAGCGAAGAACTCTAGAAGTTAGAGACGGAAATAATATCCAGCAAGACTGACTTCTCCTGCATATGGCCCTGGGCTTTCTCCTGTCCAGTTCTGAATAGCCTCAGCCCGAGGGCGCCCAGCCTTTCCGCAAGGAGCTCACGCCATGGTCCTGGCCGATTGTACATTTTTTTTCTGGTCCATCTAAGGCTTTCCCGTGCTCGGCGTTTGATCTCATCACACCTAGCTGGATCGCTGGTGTTTATTCCCTTCAATGATTCAGAGCTGTCTCCTGTTGCCCATAGGCGTTGTTTGGCCAAGCTATGTACAATGCCACCTCTTCCACCAAGAGGAAGTGTCATGCTTTAGCGTCGTGTGGACTTGGAAATGTAGGAGCCTCAGCTGCCTTCTCTGCGGGGTGAGATTTCTGCATCCCCGGCACACTGCCATCCTCGATTCCAGTGGGGCCGCCAGACTCACCTGGGCAAGGCGGGAGTTTGGCTTTGTGTCCCCCAGAAGGGACAGCACGTCAGGCAGAAGGGGCAGGGCTGGGGTTAGTCTCCCCCAGGCAGCCTTCAGAGATGCCTGGAGCGCACTGTGCAGGGCTCCGGTGGCAATTTAAAGGGCCAGGGGCTGCAGCCGCCCTCACAAGCCTGTGGACCTTTCGAATTGCCAGGCCCTGGGGCAGTGTTCTCTTTGTCGTCGTCCCCCCACGCTCTCCCCCGTGGGCCTGCTAGACTGTAAGATCCTCAGGGCAGGGCTGAGGGCTCTCAACAGGGATGCAAACCTTTGTTGTGGTTAATAAACAACTTCGTAATAACACACCAGGGAGTGTTGGCCCCTCTGGCCACTCCTGGGAGGGCATGAGACACATCTCCGTGGTAGTCACAGCACATCAAGTTCACCCTGAGGCAGAGCCAGAGGTGCCCAGGACAGGAGAGAGACGGGCTAGTGCAGGGGTCTCCAGCCTTTTTATGCATGAGATCACTTTTTGAATTTAAGTGCAATCCAAGATCTACCTCAAATATAAATACCCTTGCCCCATCTCCTTCCTACCCCTTCTCCAAGGCCCCACCCCTGCTACTCCATCCTCCGTCTCTTGCCCATCCTCCCTCACTTCCATCAGGCTGGGGCAGAGGGTTGGGGCGCAGGTTGTGGTCTTGGATTAAGGGATCTAGAGTGTGAGAGGGGCTCTGAGCTGCTCTGGGGGGCAGGCCGTTGGGATGTAGGAGGGGGTTCTAGGTGTAGGCTCTGGGAGGGCCTTTGGATGCAGGGGTGTTCGGGGCTGGGGAGGAACTTGGGGGTGCAGGGGGGAGTTCATGACTAGCGTAGGAGTTAGGGATGTGGGCTCCAGCTGGGCACTGCTGGTGGCTCCTGGGTGGTGGTGCAGTGGGGCTAAGACAGGCTCCCCCCTGCCCTGGCTGTGGACCACTCCCTAAAGCAGCCAGCGAACTCCATCCCAAGTCCTGTTCTGCCCCCTCTCTGCTTTGTGGAGAAAGGATACAGAGTGGGAGGGGGGCAACTTGACATCACCACCCCTTCCCTCCCTCCCCTGCCCTGCACAGAAAGCAGAAGGCTCCCCAGGGGGAGGGGCAGCTCCAAGGCAAAGGGCAGGAGATGACCAGCAGTGAGGGGAGGGGGAGCTGAAGTGCTGGGCTTCGTAACCTCTTGGCCAAACCTGTCAGGATCACCTGTCAGACGCTCCAAGAGCTACCAGTAGATCCTGATCGACTGGTTGGTGACCACTGGGCTAGCGATTTCAAAGTCTGTAGGTGTCAGGAACTCCTTCACGGTATTGCTCTCATACCGCGGAAGCACGAAAGTCGAGGGAACCCGGCTGCATGGCTGCACATCTCCTGCCCGCCAGCTGGGCTCGGCATCTCCCACAGAGGGAGGCCGGAGGGCAGCACCACCAGCTAAGCAGACGCTGGCGTGGTAATTGTTTGCTTTTCCTTCCGCCCAGCTTTTAGTGCCTGGAGCACTGCAGAGAAAAGAGGAGGTTGCCCTGAGGTGGGTGGCATGACTCACTCCCTCCCTCTGCCTCTCTCATGCCTCGATCTTGGTGTCTGATGAACGTGAAGGGCTGCACTCTCCTCTCAGTGTGGGAGGTGTGGTAATGTCTCTCTTGGAGGCTGTATGTAGCCTGACAGTCAAATCCTCAGCTAGAGCAGAGCAAAGTAATGAGGCTGACTCCAATAGCACTGATGGCTTTAGCAAATAGAGTTTTGACTGAATATTCCCCTTAGCTCTGCCCTCTTTCTATGGGCCTCCCAGGGTATGTCTATACTGCAATGAAAAACTCACAGCTGGTCCATGCCAGCTGCCTCAGGCTAAGGGGGCTGTTTAATTGTGTGGAAATTACATTTCTGATTGTATCACCTCACAGGGTCCTAGAACTTGGGCTCCAGCCCATGCCTGAATGTTTACACTGGCATGGGACCAGCCAGGAGCTTTGAATTGTAGTGTAGACATACTCTCAGAGCACCATGGGCCTGGCAAAACAGAGGCAGCTGAATGACCTCCAAACACTTGCACTTTAGCTAAGAGTAATGCGGACTATCCCTCACTGTGTACCCCGCTCTTGCTGTCTCCGTGCATCTAGCTGAAAAGACTGTCTTGTTCACCCAGTGCCTACCACAATGGGGGGCCCACGGGACTCCTCGTTGTTCTTGAATCAGTGGGGAACTTTATAAGCAAGTTAGTTTTTAAACCTTATCTGCACATTGGATTTAGTGCTTAGCTCTTCAAAAGCTGAGATCTGTGGGACTCCCTGCAGCAGTAAGCATGCTGGCTCAGCAGTGCTGGCACGATCAGACTCTTCTCCTGCCAGGATCTTTGCCAGTGACTGAAGATGGCATAGCCATAAGAATCGGCATGCCATATTTCTGATAGTTACAGACTCCCTGGGATAATTGAACAGATATGTTCATAAAACACATTAAATAATTCAACCTCTAGTCCAGGGTAAAAAAATTAACTCACATAATTATTCCTTTGTTGCGTTAAATTTCACTAATTGTTTGTCGTATTCTCAAAATTACATAGAAATATATTGACATTAGCACTTATGCAAAAACGAGGGACATTTTGCAAAGGTGACAATGAAAGATGCTTGCAGTTCCTCAGACTGGTGACATGCAGTTTGTGGTCAATCAGATGCTACTTCCTTTTGGCCCATCAAGTTAGCTGGCTGCACTGGTGACCAATCAGAACCCTCAGGAAGGGTCTCTTGCTGATTATGTGCGTATCCATGGTTTTTCACTGATTCATTATTGCATATCACACCAGCCACAACTTGGTATCATCTCTCTTTATTGTGGAATAACTAATGGTCATATTTTCACAGCATGTGTATTCAATTCAATATCACATGCAGAGCTGAGTTTATGACACATGCAGAAATAGATGGCCCTGTAAAACCCCTGTTTTGGACATTGTCCTATTAGGTTAACTTTTATTTTCTCTTGCATTGTTTGGAAATGTAGCCAATTCCTCCTGCACATATTTCTTTGCACTTCCATTCAGACAGTAGAGACAGCCCAGTGGGTTAGAGAGCCGGCTAATGACTTAAGAGAGCAGAGTACAATACCCTGCACTTGTGCGATCTTGGGCAAGTCACTTCATCGTCCCGTGCCTCAGTTTCCCCTCTGTGGAATGAGGACAATAGTTTTGCCATGCCACACAAGGGTGTTGTGCAGATAAAAATAGTGATTAGACACTATGGTGATAGGGCCATTCACACACTGAAGATAAATGATGACCGAAAACAGATGAGCCCACACTAAAACCGTGAGTTCTCAACATCCTTAGCCTCCAAGAAAGTTTTAATTTCAATCAGAACATTATTGGTTCTCATAGCTGAAATGGGCTGAACCAAATCGCCCCAGATTCAAACACCTTCTTATCTGGGGGAAGGTTCGGAACAGATTCAGACCTGAATGAGACAGCTATTCTAATAGGAAAGGCTTGAATTTTACAATATTTCTAATGCCGGAGGGCAGTTTCCAAAAACTAGAGTTTTGCGCCTTTAAATACCACTCTCCCGAGACATTAATGTTCATGGTGGAAGTATCCCAGGGGCCCTCTCGAGAGATTTTTCTCCTTTTTATACTGTTTCTCCTCGTCCCTCCCTTCCCTTTCTCCAAATCTCCACACTGAAGCTGCTGCCTGTCTTACTTTGGGATGTATCCCCAGAGCTGTCTGCTTTCAGATTTCACTTCCTTTCTGAAGACTTGAAGCTGGCTGCAGAACTGGCTGGCTCTGGGGACTGAGTTTTTCATTTCTAGCTCACTGGTTTAAACCCAGATTTGCAAAGTGTGAGTGTCTGATGCCTGAGCCCGTGAGAGGGGTTTGCTGGAGAGCCAGGAGGGCAGCAGGCTGGGGAATTTTGCCAGAAAGCCCTGGAGTGGGTAGTGAACCGGGAGCCAGGGAGAAAGCCACAAGAAAGGCTGGAAGCATTTCCAGGCATGCATTACCAGAGAGGACAGGACTGGGCTCAAAGGGTATGTCTACACTACCACCCTAGTTCGAAGTAGGGTGGTAGTGTAGACATACCCAAAGAGAGGCAACCAACATAGACCAGCAACCCATGGATAGAAAGCACTAAGCCTGAAGCAGCAGAGGAGAGGATCTATGAGGCCCTGCTGCACAGGGAAGGAAATGCTAATTCATGGGAGAGCCAAGTGAACTGTTTATGTTTGGCACCAGAAGAGGAACATTAATTAAAGCGCCCTGGTGCATGTGTGTGGATGGGAGAGATCGAGGGGAAAATGAGGCTGGGGTGATTGTGTTCCCACCCTGGGGAGTGGCCTCCTCTCGACTGCAATGCTTGTTGGTGTCACAAACCCATGAGCAATGACGGCGCTCACTGGTACAGGTAGAACCTCTCTAATCCTGCACCCTCGGGACCTGACCAGTGCTGAACCAGAGAACTTGCTGAACCATGGGAAGTCAATTTTATCTAGCAGCATTACCGACCCTTCCACTGCTTACTGGGCTCTGAGAAGACATTTAGGGGTAAATTAGAGCTAAATAATAGCACTGAACACTGAGAGTCAGGACTGGTGGCTATAAATAAACTTTATGGGACTGCGGGAAACTTGGTCATGCCTGTGATAAGTAGACATCCGGCTAACTCAAATCATGCTGGACCACAGATGTTGCTGGACCAGAGAGTCCCAAACTAGAGAGGTTCTCTGGTTGACTAGCTGAAGGGAATCCAAGAACTGAACTCTCCTCTAACCCTCGGCCCTAACTCTTCAGAGAAGGGTTGAGATGTAGCACAGAGGCTAGCTGCAACACCCCTGTATTGTACTACCTTGGTTTGCAGAGAACTCAATCAACGTGCAATTCACTGTTTAAAATAACAGGGGGAAATCCCCAGGGTATAGTGTGGCTAACATGCAGCCAGTGTGTGCTCTGTCTCCCGAAACAAGGCATTTTAATCACCACCTGCAAATCAGACATCACATTTTTTCGATGGCGGAGGGGTTTTGTCTGTACACCAGCTGAGAGACTTTCATGGGAGAGTGCTTAGGTCCATTCTTAGGTCCGCTGGGGTGATCCTGCACATCACGTCACATTTCAGTGGCCTGATCCTGTCTTTGCCGTTGTGTGTTTCCACTTTGCCAGCACTGTTGTGATGCTCAACTCATTGTGATTCAAAGAACATGACATTCTGTCTGCTTCCACCAAAGGGAGCCACAGGGAATTCCATGTCATAATTGCTGCTTTCCAGCAACTCTGGCTTTGCTAACCCACGCTCAGACAAGTTGCACAAACGATTAGAATGGTAAGAAATCCCCAGGACTCATTGGCCAGATGAAAAACCAAAGCCAGTTTTGACCTTGGTAGCTCCACAGGGCTCAGCTGGTCGGTCTGGATCAGTTCTTTGGAGGTGGGAGGGAGAGTTTGTCAATGGAGATCGAGATGGATGAGAATTTGGGGGGTTGCTCATTTGATGAGATTTTCTCTTCCATTTCCTCCTGCTGCTCCTGACTGATAACTCTTGCCCAGCCACAGTGGGAAAGCCTGCATCGCTGTCCATCATTCATTACTGCGGGAGCTACTGTGTGCAGATGAAAGCCACAGAGGCGCCTGCATGCTGCATGTTAACATGGGATTTCAAAGAGAAACGGGAAAAGGGGCAGGGGCAGCCGTCAGTTTTTACCCTGCCTTCCTTTTCTTCCTCCCGCTTTCATCCCGGAGACTAATGCAACTTTCTGTCAACTTTGCAAGCGCAGGACTGCTCACTTCGGTGTCCTTGCCAAATTTTAATGAGTGCAATTATTTTTCCTGCTTTAAATTAAATTAATTGGATGTATATGAAGTGCTTTGAACGTGGGGGAGAAAGTGGATATAAGCAGTACTAACTCATTATCAGAGCCTTCTGAAGTTGCAATTAGGAGCCGTCTGCTTCATTTCCTCTGCTAACGTTTGCATAGAGTTGGTGTTAGCTGTCATGTTCCACCCCAGAGACAGTCGCATTTCAGCAGCAGGTGATGTAGTAGTTGTTTGAGGTGAAAGTTGTTATTGAAAAGTAACATAGTACCAGTATTATTATTATTCTGCATTAAAAATGGAAAATCACTGTAGGAAGCAGTAGCTGGAGCCTGTGTAAGTGTGTAGGGTTCTTGGGGGTCCTCAGATCAAGGTGCTTTATAAACATAAAAGATGATGAATTGGAAACTGTATGACCGTTCTCTCCATGGGACGTGGCATAGGCTGAGATTTGGGGGGTGACTGAAATCAGCTGTTGATCAAAGAGCCTTAATAATCACGAGTGGAATTGTGAGCGGGTAGGCAGGGTGAGTGGGATTTTGGAAGTGTTTAAGTCTACAACGTCCCAAAGAAAATATACTGGGGAGACTCATCTTTCTGCTGTTGCATCTGAACATGCTTCGTTCCCTAGCTGTAGCCCCCGTCTGAGATCTCCGCTGCTGGGCTGTGTATGTCTCCACTCTCTTGCAGGAGATACTGAGTATTAATAAGCATTAGGCACATGCTCTGTGCTGTCCAAGAAACAAAGCTAAAGATGGTCCCAGCCCCGAAGGATTTACAGCAGTGAGGGGCAACTTAGGCTAGTAAGGAGGCCGCATGAATGGCTCTCCTTCCTCTCAGTGGGTTGCAAGACGGTCTCCTGGGATAGGGTAATTTTTCTAGCTCCACTTGGTACCTTCCATTTGCAGGGGGTGCCAACTGAAACAGCAATGCTGGGACTGGCTGCAGAGGGGGGCGCACAGCTCTCACAGTCACCGCTGAGTGCCATCAGCATGTACCTGACTTCATACGCCTTTGCTTTATGTTGTGAGCAAGACACGAGACGTCATTCTTCTGCTCTACTCTGCGCTGATTAGACCTCAGTTGGAGTATCGTGTCCAGTTCTGGGCAGCACATTTCAAGAACAATGTGGTGAAACTGGAGAAGGTCCAGAGAAGAGCAACAAAAATGATGAAAGGTCTAGAGAACATGAGCTATGAGGGAAGACTAAAAGAACTGGGCTTGTTTAGTTTAGAAAAGAGAAGACTGAGAGGGGACATGATAGCAGTTTTCAAGTATCTAAAAGGGTGTTACAAGGAGGAGGGAGAAAAATTGGGCTTAAATTGCAGCAAGGGAAGTTTAGGTTGGACATTAAGAAAAACTTCCTACCTGTCAGGGTGGTCAAACACTGGAATAAATTGCCTAGGGGGATTGTGGAATCTCCATCAGTGGAGATATTTAAGAGCAGGTTGGATAAACATCTATCAGGGATGATCTAGATGGTGCTTGGTCCTGCTGTGAGGGCAGGGGACTGGACTAGATGACCTCTCAAGGTCCCTTCCAGTTCTAGTGTTCTGTGATTCTATGTGCATGTCATTTTATTAATACCAGTAGGAAAAAAACTACAGGGATGGAAACCAGAGGAATCTGACAATCCTGCGTGTGGGCAACAGTAAACTAAATGTCTTGTGGGCCACATATAAGATACATCTACACTGCAGGGCTATAATCAAATTAAGCTACGTAACTTCAGCCATGTCAATTGCATAGCTTAAGTCAAAATAGTTTAATTTGGCTTTTGGCGCTGTCTACACAGCAGCAAGTTGAAGGAAAAAGACACGTCCTTCAACTTCCCTTACTCCTCATGAAATGAGGATTACCAGGAGTCAGAGTACGAAGTCCTCCAGCTTGACGTTATTTCAAAATAAAGGCTTATAGTGTAGATGCACACAATGTTATTTTGGAATAGCGTCAGTTATTCCGAAATAACGCCGCTGTGTAGACATACCCATAGAATCCCAATGGGCCACAGGTTGCCCACCAGTGATTTACAGTCTAATGGTGGAGATGCACCACAACCCCCTGGGAAATGCAGAGGAAGGGAGTGGTTGCTGTTATCGTAACTATAAATGTATTCCCTGGGGGCATCAGGGAAGAAGCGCATCTTTTATGGAGACTTGAACCACGAGAAGAGGGTGCCTTGGCAAAGAGAGCTAGGACGGTCATTCCATGTGAAAAAGGCAACATGGAATCTGATCCAGGCAAGAAGGAGAGAAGAGAATGAATGGGGCACCAACACGGGCTTGCGTGGCAGGGAATACAGTGGCAGGCTGACATGAAGCAGCACATGGTCTGGAAACTGAAGACAAGAATTCTCAGCCGGTTGGGATGCTCATGGGGGAAGCCAGGGGAGCGGCGCCAGGAAAGGGGCAATGTGGTCACATCAGAGGAGGAAGCTGATTTTAGGGACCTGTTTGAGAGGGCTGGAGAAGGGAGATCTGCTTAGCAGGGAGGTGAGAGAAATGGAGATTGCACAGATCAAGAGGGGAGATGATCAGAAGCATCCCTGAGTTTAGTTAAAAGAGGTTCCTCCTCCCTCACCTTCTAGCTCAGCCTAGTGCAAGCAGGAAGATGGGTCCACAGTCTTTGCTGATTATGAGAGAAGGGCATGCGTGTTGAGGGCAGGATATGGGTCTACCAAGTGCGGTCATATCAGGAGCCAAGTACCCTTTTCTGAAAGGCTCAGAGCCCCTCTGTCCTCTCCACCCCCCAACTTCCTCAACCACTTGCAAAAAACACCCAGAGAGCCAAATGAACCCCACTATCAACCTCATCACACTGCCTGCTAGTGTCACCCCTTCATGTTCTTGGCCTATTGCTCATGGGGGGCCACCTACACGGGGGACAGGACCTTGCTTGTAGCAAGAGCAGGAACCCCAATTCAAACACAGAGATGGCACTAGCGGTCATCTGAGACGCAGCAGGCATCTCTACACTATTGATGTTTGGAACACAACATTGTGTGAGACAAAAAGCATCATGGTCCAGTGGATAGGGCACTAGATTAGGACTCAGGAAACCTGAATACTGTCCCTGACTTTGCCACTGACTAGCCTTATACCCTTCTGCAAGTCACTTCATCTCTCTGTACCTCTGTTTCCCCTCTTGTCTGTCTAATTTATTAGGTTGTTACCCCTTTAGGGCAGGGACTGTATTTTACTGTTTAGCATTATAGTTCCTATCATGAGGCCCCTAGCTTAATTGCCCACTGCCCTACAGACAAAATAGTGAAGATCATGATGGCTCTTGTAAAAAGATCTGGGCTACATCTACACTGCAGGCTTCTTGTGCAAGAAATGTTTTGCGCAAGAGTTTACGTGTAAAAATTCTTGCACAAGAGCACATCCACACTGCCACGTGCTTTTGCACAAGAGTGTCCATGGCAGTGTGGACACTCTCTTAAGCAAGAAACCCCTGTTGCCCGTCCACACTGCCTTCTTGCGCAAGAGGGCTTATTCCTCGTGGGGAGAGGAATAACTCTTGCGCAAGAAGCCCTCTCTTCTGATGCTTTACTGTAAATTTACTTGCGCAAGAACACGCGTGCAGTGTAGACACGCCGCGCGTTTGTGCGCACGAACGGCCGTTCTTCCGTAAAAAGCCTGCAATGTAGACATAGCCCTGCTGTGTGTTTTACTCTCTTTGCCTTTGGGCGCTTGTCGTACAGCCCCTGGCAACATCCCTCCCATTACTGACTGCGTTGCAGATGGTACGGTGAGTTACTAGCGTGCTTTTCAAAGACCTCAACAGCACTGCAGCAGCGGGAGGCTTCATCAAGACCGCCCTCCCAGCGAAGTCCACGGGAGTTTCACCGCCGACTTGGATGGAAAATAGGATCAGGGCAGGGACTGTCTTTTTGTTTCATGACCGTACAGTGCCTAGCACAGTGGGGTCCTGGTCTCGGACTAAGGCAGCTAAGTGCCAGGACCATACAATGCGTAAATGATAGCAGTAATTTGTGCACATGCTTTCTCTTCCCTTTTAGACACAGCGGGCATAGATAGGACTTCCCTGGGGTGTTAGTTCTCACATACACAGTAACCTGATTTTTTTTAAAAAATGTATAAATTAGAAGAACTTGTAGTGAAAATAGCATGGGCTGCACCAGCACCCAAAATCCAAACACACCCAGTCTCCAGGGGAGTTGGGAGCCTGGATCCCAGATTTATAACCCGGGGAGCTGACAGCCACACTGACCCCTAGGCAAGGTGTGTGGGAGGGCAGTTCTGTGTCCCGGAAAGGGCGGAGCCTCAGGCAGAAGGGGTGGGGCTGAGGTCAGCCAGCCCTCAGCATCAGCTGGAGCGCGCCACATCGTTAGCGCTGCCGGGCGTGTGCCATGCCTCCTCCAGGCAGCCCTTAGAGCTGCGTAGAGCCTGCTGCGTAGTGCTCTGGTGGTGATTTAAAAGGGCCCAGGGCTCCAGACGCTGGCCCTGCCACAGTAGCGGCGGTAGCACCCAGAGCCATGGGCCCTTTACAATTGCCCCCCTGCCCATTGGCAGTCCTGTTTATGGCTCCATCCTGTCCCCACAAACACAGAGGAAGAGGCTTGATGGGGGAACGGTCTCAATATTTATTTACGTATTGTTCTTGTCGCCATGCTGGTCCCGGGATATGAGAGAGACAAGGCGGGGGAGGTGAGAACTTTGAATGGGCCAACTTCTGCTGGGGAAACTGTCAAGCTTTCACAGAGCGCTTCTTTGAAGCGGGTCCCTCTCTTTTCTACAGGGTCTGGTCCAATAAAAGATATTGCTGCTCCCTCCCTGTCTCTCCGTTTATCGATTGGCATTTCTGCAGCCCACCTCAGCACAGGGCAATGTCGGGGCCGCTTCCGCTAAGGACTTACCTTCCACAGCCATGAGTTGGGTCTAGATTAGATTACTCTGACAAGATGGAACCTTTGCTTCACGTTTTAGGCCATCAACCATCCATTGTCTTCTCAGGAGACAATTCAGGCCTTCTTCCGTCCTGCAAAGGTTACGGTTCAGAGCCATGCCATTATTTTTCATAGGCAGATAATTTGTGACACTCCTGACATTGACCTCACCTTCCAGGAGGCAGCTCGAGCCGGCTTTGTGGCTGATTGTCATTTGCCCTCAAGCAGAGGCTGGACTGTCCTTGTATTGCCCCACACTGAGCCCATCTTTGGAGCTTAATAGCTGGGCCTGGTAGTGAGAACACTGGCTCTTTGATAGCACTTTTCATCCAATTTTATGGAAGAGGAAACTGAGGCATGGAGGAGGGGGGAGTGATTTGTCACCCTGCAAGCCAATAGCAGAGGGGGATTAGAACTCAGGTGTTCTGTGTTTTATTAGTAGACAACTCGGCCTCCTGATAAGCAATTCCCACAATGTGTGCACCACATTGCTTATTTATATTGCATATCTAGGTTTGCCTCATAGAAATGGATATTATTTAAATTCAATTATGGCAAGATTACGTTCCCCTTTGTAGTGCCAACGGAGTCAATTTAGTAGCAGTTGTATAGTGACTAGGTACCTCTGTCTTCTGCCCATTAAATAATAGTTTAGTGAGAAGGGTTTCCTGGGAATAGAAAACATTACTGCGGAAAATGAAAGGGGATGTTTTTGTAATCCCCTTTTGTGAGGGATTTTGTTTGGATAACAATAATATTTGAACTGATGAGCAGGAAACAAAGGATATTCTGCCATGAAACAGAACTGGAAATTCTCTCGGTACTGCCACTGACTGGGCAAAATTGCTTAAACCGAGCAGGTTTCCTGTCGTAGAGCCTCATCATACTGGGATCTCAGAGGTAAACACCAGAGAGAGAGATTCTGATGGCTTCCGGACTGCTGGAAGGAATCGTTCATTCAGATAGGTTTCTGCTGCTGTCACTGTCCATTTTTGTCCCTCACTCTTTTTGTAAATAAGGAGTTTTTGTATTTGTAAAGGATCTTTGTTCTTTAGGACTTTATCACTTCTCAGTCCTCCAGTACAAGCCAAAATGATCAAAGGAAGTGAAGTCTGAACCGAGCTCCTAATTAGGTTTAGGTAAGTGTTGGAAGTGGTAGGGGGTCAAGTTTGAAACATGAACAAGGATAGTGTTTGACAACACTAAAGTCTTGTGACCGCATCTGGTAAGATTTCAATCCCAAATGGCAGAAATCTGGTGAGATCAATGGATCATGGGAGAGTTCCACAATCTTGAATAGTGCAAATCTCATGAGACTTGGAGCTAAAATCTCCCGAGAAAGCCTGATCCCATGTAATCTGGGTCAAATCCAAGGGCTTGTCTTCACTATATGGAAGATCATCACAGCCTTGATCGATCTTCCAGAGCTTGATTTAGTGAGTCTAGTTTAGACTCACTAAATAGAACTCAGAAGGCATCCCCACCAGCATCTGGTACTTCTTTTATGAGGCCTTAAGGAAGCTGATGGGACCATTTGCTCCTGTCAGCCTCCCATTTTCGGGATGCCGCCAAGCTCAGCTTCAGGTAAACATACTTTAAGATGAACTGCCGAGTCTAATGTAGACCTGGCCCTAGTCGGAACTCCTCAGCTGGTCCTTTCCGGCACAGAACTAAATCCATAGGGGGATGTTGGGATTTGGATCTGAATTTCTTCAGAAATTCAAAGGGGTTTGGATTCTAGGTTCAAGCCTGAGTCAGAGTTGAACATGGAGCCCAATACGCCAGGTATCAGCTCTGCTTCCTGAATCACCCATCTTGGGGACATGGCCGTGTCACGGGAGTGCCTGGGGCGGCTGTGCTCAAGTCCCAGTCACCTCCACAATACAAAGTGTTTTTCTAGCTGTACATGATGCTTGCTTCCGAAAATCAAGACTAGTAGAGAAAAGAGAACTGGACTCTTTGAGATTTGGGTTACGCAATGCTCCAGGCACACTCCCTCCCTCGATTTCCTTAAGTAGAGGGGAGTATCCTGCCAGCTAAGAAGATTAGTGAAAGACCATACTGTTCAAAATGCCTCTACGTAGCCACCAGCTGCAAGACAGACGTTTACCCCCAAGTTTAAGGGGACCATTGGCTGAAATTATTTTCCCCACTCCTTTGCCCTGGTAATAACAATGATCAACTGGGGAAACAAACCAGGCCTGACTTCCACCGGAAGTACATGCCACGCCCCCAGAAGTCAATATCTTGATATTCATCTGTCATTCAGAAACAATAGCTCTAAGGAGCTAACCATTCTGTTCAGGTCAACAGGAGCTAATACAGATTCCAACAATGATATCTGAAACTGCAACACAGTTCATTGTTAACTACCCTGCTTCTCATCAAAGCATAGAGAAAAGACGAGGCAATAGCATATTAGAAATTGCTACCCCTTTTCCCCGCAGAGTGTGAGTGCTAGGGAAAGAGAGAATGTCTAAAATAAATGTGTAGCCCTTTACCAAATGTGTAGTGGTTGCATAGGGCATGGGACTGACATTAAGAAGGGAATATTTGGGATGAATGAAGACCATGAAATAGGCACCCAAAAAAGTACTAAAAACACCACCACGTGTGATGCAGGTTGAAACTCTCTAGTCTGGCACTCCCTGGTCCGGCAACATCCGTGGTCCGGCATGATTTCAGTGAGCCGGATGTCCACTTATCATGGGTGTGGCCAAGTTTCCCGCCGTCCCATAAAGTTTGTTTACAGCCACCAGTCCTGGCTCTGTGTCCCGGGTTGTTATTTAGCTCTAATTTACCCCTCAATGTCTTCTCAGAGCCCAGTGAGCAGTGGAAGTGATGGTGATGCTGCTAGACAATATTGACCTCCTGTGGTTCGGCAAATTCTCTAGTTCAGCATTGGTCAGGTCCTGAGGGTGCTGGAGAGGTTCAACCTGTATTTTAAAATTAGACAAAATAAAACATTTATTACTGCATAGTAGGAAAAATCCAGCAGAGGCTGGAGAACGGATGGTCTACGTCCAACTTCTTTGATTCTAGGATTCTTTGTTCATTCATTTCATCCCATTACTTCTAGTTCTACCACTGCCATTTTTTCTCTTTGTGGTCTTCACACCCTTCACAAAGCTGTACACCCAGCTGTCCTAGCTTTCCCTTGGAGCTGTTTTTTTTTTAACCAATCTCTCTTGCAGACTCCAAACTCAGGAATTTACCAGTGGCTGTTGTCTCTCGGGGCTTTGTAATACACATTATGAAGATTTGAGTGAAATCAGGAGAAGTACTTTGGAAACTGAACAGCTCAAAGCCCTTGAAATTCACACTTGAGGAAACAGGAATAAAAAAGGTCTACAAAAAGTCACCTACTTGTGTAATAGAATGCAACACACTACAGTACCTCACCAATGATCCCTATTTGTTAATTCACACTGGTACAGATAGGTATGTTAGATCTAAAGAGTAACACCAAATAGCTGGGGCTTTCCTAAGAGTCAGCTTTGAGTAGCTTCTCAATGAAATAAAAGCCTCTCACACTAAACTTGGACTCAGTGAGCGATCAGTTCAGGAGAATGGAAACATGACTCCTTGGAGGAAAGGCACCCTGCGGGATGATCATAGGTGAGGAATGTACTGCTAGTCAATTTCACTTATACAGGTTGAACCTCTCTAGTCCGGCACTCCCTGGTCCGGCAACATCCGGGGTCCGGCGTGATTTCAGTGAGCCGAATGTCCACTTATCATGGGTGTGGCCAAGTTTCCTGCCATCTCATAAAGTTTGTTTACAGCCACCAGTCTTTGCGCTCAGCAGTCTGTGCTGTTATTTAGCTCTAACTTACCCCTAAATGTCTTCTCAGAGCCCAGTAAGCAGTGGAAGTGTTGGTCATGCTGCTAGACAATATTGACCTTACATGGTCTGGCAAATTCTCTGGTTCAACACCAGTCCCGAGGAAGCTGGGCTCGACAGGTTCAATCTGTACCAAACTTTTACAAGTGGAGCAGCTGTCAAGTTAATCTGTTCTGTGGCTCAGGGAGCAGCTGTTCCTGGCATTGTTTGTGTCTTGACTGAGCTCAGCCTTGGACAGTTTTTCTTCAAGTGTGGAGCGTGAAGAACACATGACTAGCTGGAGCAGCTGGGAGCAGGAGCATGGGCAGGCCTTCAATTGCTCACCAGCCTCAGTTTGCATTGTTAAAAAAGTATCTAGCTCTTACAATGGCAGAGAGATGAGCCTCATCGAGGAAGAGACCTCTGCCTGAGTTTGCGGAGAGCCTGAAAATAGTTCAGAGGTGTGAAGTTCCATGTTCATTTCAACATGGGAGGGGGAATCAGATGCCACTGGTGGTATTCTAAATGACACTATGGTATACTACTCCATGCTTTTCCAAGAACAGAAGAAGGCAAGCTACCCCCTGTGTTTCACAGTGTGTGTTGGAGCGGGCACAGAAGACGTGTTCAGTAAGATGGGCAGACCTTCAGTAACATGCGGCAGGGTTACAGTGCGGAGACAGACTTTGTTTTGTTTTCCTGAAAAGGGACCAGGAGGCACAGCTTTCAGATGTTCAGGAAGCACAGAATTAGGCTGCTCTGACTAGGCCTCAATTGGAGTATTGTGTCCAGTTCTGGGCAGCACATTTCAGGAAAGATGTGGAGAAATTGGAGAGGGTCCAGAGAAGAGCAACAAAAATTATGAAAGGTCTAGTGAACATGAGCTATGAGGGAAGCCTGAAAGAATAGGGCTTGTTTAGTTTGGAAACGAGAAGACTGAGTTGGAACATGATAGGAGTTTTCCCAAGTACCTAAAAGAGTGTTACAAGGTGGAGGGAGAAAAATTGTTCTCCTTGACCTCTGAGGATAGGACAAGAAGCAATGGGCTCAAACTGCAGCAAGGGAGGATTGGTTGAACATTAGGAAAACTTCCTACTGGTCAGGGTGGTTAAACACCGGAATAAATTGCCTAGGAAGGTTGTGGAATCTCCATCGCTGGAGATATTTAAGAGCAGGTTAGACAGACACCTGTGAGGGATGATCTAGATGGTGCTTGGACCTGCTGTGAGGGAAGAGGACTGGACTTGATGACCTCTCGAGGTCCCTTCCAGTTCCAGTGTTCTATGATTCTATAAATTTATAAGACATTATTGTGTGGGCAGGGTACTATACTAGGAAGACTGGTGGGCATGTGGCTGGAGCACCAAGCAGATGTGTTTTTAGGGAAGTGCTGATGAGAGCTTTTGTTGGAAAATATTAATAGCTGATCAGAATACCTGGATGGACTGGGCTACCGTCCTATTGCCATCCATTTCCCTCAGCCCTGCAGGAACTGAGTATCTTTTTATAAGGAACTCAGTACTGCCCAACGGAATTCATGGTGCGCATAGGCAGTCCCCTGCAGGACTCGTACAATCTGTAAGCTCCCGGATTGCGTGAATATAGAAGCATTGTGCATAAAAATCTTTAGAAGGAGGCCGGTTCCATTTCACAGAGCAGCATTTTCACTGGTAGCTGTTAATCACCCAATGACAAATGGGTAGAACCAAAAAAATCTGGTGGAAAAAGTTCAACCAGAAAAAGTTCTCCACCGTGGGCTAAGCAGTCAACCGAAGGAAAATGCTGTAACATGTGGGACAGATTTGGAATCACTCCAAGCGCTGCAGGCTGTTGGCATTTTTCCCCCACCACAATAGTTGTGATTTCGTAATAGAGTTAATTTGTATTTTTTTAAACAGTCTGTCCTTCACTTCTGTGAAATGCTATGAATACGTGTCCTGATTAACCAACAGTCTGAGGAGAGGGGAAAACTGGGAGGATAAGAAAATCTGTAACATGCTGTCTCCCTGGGAACTGCAAAGTATTTTACAAACAGGAATAAACGCACCATCCTGTGAGGAAGGGGAGTGTTCATGTTTTCTTTTTATAGATGGGGAAACTGAGGCACGGTGAGTTAACCAAGCTCACCGAACAATAAAATCCAGATTTCCTGACTCCCGTACCTGCATTTTAACCACTCCTTTCTCCTCTTCTGTGGCACTCTACTGTGGGTGTAATGTGCATTTTTCAGTTTGGTACACCCATATTCATTCAATATTTTGCAAAACTGAGAAGCCTCATTTTCAGAGAGTTCTTAAAATCCTTTTCATCCCCTTCAATCCACTGGTGCCATGTGGATTTCACTCCGAGCTCAACCAATTCCTCATCGAACTCATCACTGCTGAGTTTCTCCAGATCCTACACCAAAACACAATGAAATTGCCAGTTCCGTGGGGTTTCTGCTATTGATGGGCATAAGTTTCAGAATTTGAATCAGTCTTGCATTTTAAACTTCCTAAAGCTGGGTGTGGATCCAGTGGGTTCTGGATCAGGTCCATTTCTGATTTCAGCAGAAGCCTGTACATTGCTCCCAGGTTCATTTCCCGTAGGAAGCTTTCTGACAGAGGTGGGGTGAAGTTGTTGGCTGCAGCAGAAGCTATAGTCAAGGTGAGCGATGTGTGAGTTTGGGGTCCACAAAGCTTTGTGCAGCTGTCTGGTATGTAAAGCAATCACGTTGCTACGTGTAGAACTCTGCTCCCCATGTACGTATTATAATTGACTATTATATATTGGTGTGACAGGGTGGACTAGGCCCAGATGCCCCTCGTTGGGGGCCTTTGGGTCCTGCCACACCCATATCAGCAAAGGAGCAGTAGAGGAGTCCTCCAAGCAGCCAGTCAGGGGCCAGAAGGGCCATATAAAAGAGCACCTGGTGCTCCTGGCTAGCCGAAGGGCACTGCAGCACCATGGACAGCTCAGCTCTGGCAGGGGCCTAGCGATGGGCAGTGGGAAGCAAGCAAGCGCTCCTGACTGGTTGCAGGGCTTGAATTTAGGGAGATAAGGGTGAAGCTCTTTGAGGCTTCAGGGAAGTGCCCTAGGGCAAGGGTGGCCAACCCATTTAACAAAGAGAGCCAAAACAGCGGCGGAAAAAATGCCAAAAGCCACACCAGAATTGTCAAGCAAAAAATAAAAATAAAATAAAACAAAAACCAGAACAGAATTGTTGAGCAAAAACAAAAAAAATATTTTTTTTTTTAAAAAAGGAGGCTGCCCCTTTAAGACGGCCACCATCTTGGGTGCCATTTTTAAAACCCCGCAGCTCCGACCAGGCAAGCACAGGGAAGCCGGGTGCTGGGGGAGAGCCAACAGGGGTTGTTGGGGGGGAGCACAGCAGCAGCTTCATGAGCCGCACTTTTGGGGGACAAGAGCCACATGTGGCTTGCGAGCCACAGGTTGGCCACGGCTGCCCTAAGGGATGGAAAGCCGTCTAGTTAAAGGCACACCATGGTCTGTGGCTGCTGTTCTTGCCTGGGACCTGGAGTAATGGGTGTGCCTGGGTCCCTCACATAGGCCACTGGGGAACTGGCCTATAATCAGACAGCGAGAAACCCCCCAGAAAGGGAACTGCACTGCTTAGTGGCCTGGCTGGGATCAGAGTAGATCAGAAGCTTTCAGACTCAGGTTGCGGAGGCTGGTGGGCCCACAAAGCTTTGTTTACTCTAATGCTCTGCCTCCACAGAGCCTCGCAGCTCCCACGGGCTGTGGTTTGCCCCGGGGAGCCGCGGAGCTGTTCCTGATGGAGCATAGTCTGAACAACCCAAGTACATGGGAAAGGGAGAATTTCTGGTCAGTGTTCCCCAGGACATCCATAAGCATTACATCACCCGGTGAGCCGCCATTGCCTGCTCAGATCCTTCGGACCCAACCCTGCTAGATGTTTGGAGAAGCAGAGTCTATGTTCAAATGAACCCTTTCGTAGATGTCACGCCACATCGGTCACCGCATCATGACACAGGGGCATAGCAAGGAGCTCCTGCCACGGTAAATGTCTGACTCGGGCCACAGTTCCCTCAGGGGCACCTTGTTCCCTTTGCTCTGTCCTGTCTCCTGCTTGCTAGTTCCTCCTTTGGTCCCTGATGTGCAGTTCCCCTCTCTCCTACCTGCACTTGCAGTACTAGCAGGGAGTTGGGAAGGGTGAAATTGACTTGCATCCTGAGGCTTGAAGCATTGGCATGTGTTTCCTCTGTGGCTGAGATTTTCCTGGATTTCACTCTGCTGCTGCTAGAGGTTAAGGAAGAGGCCGAGCAGCAGGGCAGCAGAGATGGCACAGAGGGGAGCTGAGAGCCAAAGAAGACCTGTCAAGGCTCCTCACGCACAGGGTGATTGCAGGCTCCAGAGTCGGGTTTCTACCTCACTGCCTTCCGAAAAAAAGTAGATGTGAATTTACTGCTCATGCAGTAAATGTGCAAGTTGACTGACCTGCACCATGGGTGGGGGCAGCGTTCTCTGTAAGCCGTGCGCTTGTGCAGCCACTCAGGAGAGATTTAAATGCTGTCCAGCTGATTAGCAGAGTGCTCACAGCTAGGATTTGTTTCTACTGGTGGTGCACATTCATACATGCTTTGGTGCACATAAATTATTCTGCATATGGAGGCCAGCAGCAAGAGCTGGCAGCCCCAAGCATGGAGGGGCAGATTCTACTCCCCACCCTGTACACAGGCTACCCAGCTTCTGCTCACAACTGCAGGGGGCTGGGGCAGCTTTCCACCCACAGCAGGCCACGGGCAGGAGACTGTTCCCGGGTACTGGGTAACTGGTTTACTGGTTACCTGTTCAATCCCTAGTGATGCATGGTATTTAATAGTAGCAAATTTAAAACAAACAAAAGGAAGTATTTCTTCACAATGTACAATCAACCTGTGGAACTCCTTGCCAGAGGATGTTGTGAAGGCCAGGTCTTTAAAAAGGGTTCAAAAAAGAGCTACATAAATTCATGGAGGATGGGTCCATCAATGTTTATTAGCCAGGATGGGTAGGGATGGTGTCCCTAGCCTCTGTTTGTCAGAAGCTGGGAACGGGCAACAGGGCATGGATCACTTCATGAATCCCTGTTCTGTTCATTCTCTCTGGGGCACCTGGCATTGGGCCACTATTGGAAGACAGGGACACTGGGCTAGATGGACCTCTGGTCTGACCCGTTATGGCCGTTCTTATGTTTTAGTATTATTTATCTCCGTTCATTTAAAACTAGTCAAAATAAATACATTTGAGAAATCCCTGTAACCATGGCTAGAAGAGGGGCTGATAAGAAAACAAACGCATGACAAAGTCTGAGTAGGAGTTAGAGAGGTAGAGCAGACACAGAGCCCAGAAGGCTGGGTTTCCATTCAAACCCTACCCCCATGGGATTCTGAAGGACACCACCCTGACTAAGTATTCCAGGCAGGTGTACACGGTGATTGGTAGGGATTTGGCTTTATTCCAGAATAGGCAGAGGTGGTTCAGAATAGCCCAGGCTGGCTGCTCTCTCTGATTATTATAGCAGTGCATTAGTTATACTGGAGTTGAGCGTTACATGTGCCCTGTCTAGTTTCTATTCCTGCAGATAGCTGCCCGCCTTTAAATAATTTGCACGTCTATAGCCCTGGCCATTGGAAGAACTCAGAGCACTTTACAAATAATAATAAATGACATGCCCCAAACACACTGCGGGATGGGGAGGAATCCTTCCCACCATGTAGAGATGCTGAGATGTGGTGATTCATCTCCAGCACATAACTGGCTGAGCTGGAAAGAGATGCCAGGAATCTAGATCTCCCCAAAGCTAATCAGGAGACCACAATCCATGCCCTTACCGAGGATTCTACTCCCTGGCCAGGTGCTGAGGGCCAGTCCACAATCCATTGCCCCGTGGATGTGATCGTGTCATAGGTTTCCAGCTTATTGCCTGGGATTCTGAATGTCTTCAACTGACCTGACTTAGCACCATCCTGTATTAGGCCCTGAACTGCTGATGGGGAAGCTGGTTAGGATAAAATAACATCCAACTTGAGACTTCACCCTACCATGAACCCATGCTTTGAACCCAAATGTGCGAAGGAACTCTGCTAAGTGACACTGGTCTGTTCATCATTTTTCATTTTCATGCCTCCACTGCTGCCCTGTTCCACCAGGGATAGAAACAGAAGCCAGAGACCACCACCCGCCAGCCTGTTGTCAAAGTACTTCTGCCCTGGTGAAGCCCAGACATACTGGCAAAAGCTCATCTCATGCTATTTCCTGCCTTACCTTTGCAAGTCAAAGTCATTCAGAAACACAAGCCTTGCCCAAGTATCACCACCTCTGTATAGACATCCAGTCCCACTTGAGTTTCACCCCAGGTTTGTTGTACAGCTCCCACACCGACACGTGGCAGGAGGGGACCAAGTGGCGTCGCTCGATCCTAGTTTTGAGAGCGCGTCATGATCTGTGACGTTCTTGGGAAGCAGCAAATGGAAGGGCTGGCGATGTCCAAGCAGGGATCAGCCTAAAATGTGCTACTAAGAGTACACGGCTTGCAAATAGGAAGCACCAATGGAGTGCATGTCCCTGACAGCTATGGAAATGGGCTATGTGGAGAACATATAATGTGCTGCTCTTGATGCGGCCTCTCTGCTCCCGCTGCCCCCATCTGTGTTTGCTGCGGGTCCAGGGCACGCTAGAATTTTACACACCGGCTACTTGAGATCTGGCTGTGAATGGGAATCAAGTGTTAACCTGGAATGGGACGCTTATGGAAGAGACTCTACTGGTGTACCTGTCTAGAAAAAAAACAAACCTAGAACTCAAAAGTGTGAGCATTTCAGCTTTCTGTTTCTAGTGAATTTTTGCTATTGTCCGTATTAGCCCATCCTTAGGGATCAGTGTTGGGTAGGCATTAGCATAGGCACAGGTAGGGAACTTTATCCAGAAAAACAACGAATAGCCCTATGGCTCCTTAGAGACTAATGAAATATGTATGTATAGTATCGTGAGCTTTCGTGGGCAAAACCCGCTTCGTCAGATGATGAGCTGGAAGCTGGACTGGGAATAATAGGAACCCAGAATTTATAACAGAAAATGAAGGGAAAAAACATTACTTCTCAGTAGTAGTTCCAGTGCTAATGAGGCTAATTGAGTGGGCTGAAAGTATCCCACACTTAGCTTTTGATGTCAATGAGGTGTTAAATGCACGGAAAGCTGGCTTTCCAATGTGACATCCAGTTAATGTCTTTGTTCAAGCCCAGCGAAACAGTGTCAAATTGTCCTGTGAAGGTCAGTTCCGCAGGTCAGTGCCACAAGATGAGTCATTGTTTTTAAAATTACTGACTACCCCTCTGAGCCTTTTTATCCTGAAAGAGTGAGGATCTAAAATTCGCAATCTCCATTTAACTGCCAATGAGCTGGCTGCGGCAAGATATTTTTTAAGCACCCATCTCGCTGATATCCACATTAGGTTGCTGCAGGGCAGTGCGTGAAGAGGTTTACGTTACAGCAAGGTTCTGATTCAACCCTGCTGTAGGAGAGATTCAGAGTTAAGTGGGTCATAGGCAGGTGAGCTGTGTTGTGTCTGACTAACTTCACACTGTATGGAATGCCCTCTCCGAGACCTCTCTCTGCCTGCCTAGAATGGGAATAGACTGAGTGTGCCTCTATCTTTGTGCCTCGCTTTGTAGAGAATTTTCTTATCTTCTCTCTGCTCCAGCTGAATAATAGTAAAGGAGGGGGAAATATACATCTGAGGCAGTCTCCATTCATGGGAAGAGTTTGCAGGGAAGGCACATGTGGCATGTTAGCAATCTGACCTCACACTTCAGGACGTGGGATGTTATCAGGGTGGGTGGTGCCTGTCACTTTTTCATAGAATCATAGAATCCTAGGGCTGGAAGAGACCTCAGGAGGTCATCAAGTCCAGCCCCCTGCCCAAGGCAGGACCAAACCCAACTAAATCAACCCAGCCAGGGGTTTGTCAAGCCGAGACTTAAAAACCTCTAGGGTTGAAGATTCCACCACCTCCCTAGGGAACCCAGCCCAGTGCTTTCCCACCCTCCTAGGGAAATAGTTTTCCCTAATATCCAACCTAGACCTTCCCCACTGTAACTTGAGACCATTGCTCCTTGTTCTGCCATCCGCAACTACAGAGAACAGCCTCTCTCCATCCTCTTTGGAACCTTCCTTCAGGAAGTTGAAGGCTGCTATCAAATCCCCCCTCACTCTTCTCTTCCGCAGACTAAACAAACCTAAATCCCTCAGCCTCTCCTCGTAGGTCATGTGCTCCAGCCCCCTCATCATTTCGGTCGCCCTCTGTTGGACCCTCAGTGGTTGACTGTTGCCTATAAAAACAGCAAAAGTTCAACAACCAAGTAACAGTTGAGGTTCCGTTCGGTTCAAGCGGTTCCACTTCCCGTGCGTCACAGGAGCATTTAAATGCCAAATGTTCTATTTGTGCCTTGGTTTCATTACAAAAGCACCATCTCGCACAGTGCTGGGGATAGACATGAGTCCTTTCTTGGTGGCTAGGGTAGCAGTCGGGATTCACTGGTCTGCCGTCGTGACAGGTCCCCTGCTCCGTCAGTGATGATAAACATTCGGCCGCCTGCGTTTGCTCCCCGTTTACTGTGTTGGCCGTGTGCAATTAGTCAACACAGCAGACTCCAAGAGAGCCCCCAAAGACCACAAAAATCAGATAGGATCGAAGGCACCCAGCCAGGTTATAGTGGACGAGGCACGGTCCTAGCTTCCCTGGACCAAAGGGTCTACAGTTAGGCTGACACATGTATACCTGTTACAATGGACCGACTCAGTCAGTGCCATGGAATTCAACACTGCCCATTAGGCCAGACAAAGACAGCTCTTTGGGGTTCACTTTTATTACAAACAAGTTACACATCACTCCTGACGTACGAGGTTGCCCCCCTATGACGTTACCTAGATCCACCTTTACATGGGGGTTCCATCACTATCTATTCTGTTGTCAGTTTATACCCTGTCCTGTACCTGGCTTCGTATGTCCCTGTTATCTGTGGGGAGTGTGTTGGTACCACGATGTTTCTTCGCAAGGTGCACTGTTACAACCCCTCTGGAATGTGCTGACAGCCTGTGCCTGAGTGTTTCTGTAATATCAGCCCCGTTCTTGCCCGCTTCTGTGAGCAGGGGCCTGTTTGCTCACAGTTTAACTCTGTTTTATATTAGCAAAGCCTTGACCATTGCTATCTGGCCCTCAGGCCTCATACCCAGCCTGTGATACCTGGGTTTATGTTTCAGACCCTCATCTTACTATAGCTAGTATACAATTTGCTAAGAGAATTATGAAGGACTGGGTGTAGGGGGTTGCTTCCTCTGAAACAGCATATTTTTGCCATTGCTGGAGGTAGGATGCACCTTAACAGAAGGACCAGTGGTGTGATTCAGTATGGCTGGAAATAGACATACGACTAACTAATCTAATAACATGATCCAGGTGTGGTAGGAGAGATACCAGACTACAAGAACCAATGGACACATCTGGCATGGTAATTCCCAAGGAAAGGGAGCAGAAAAAGACGCAGTTTAGTAACTCACAATAAAGACTAACTCCAAGGAGCCCACACACTTACATTCTAAAAACGCATCTTTCATTTAGAAGCCTCCAAATGTGGGGGGGGTTTCTCTTCAGCCGCCATTTGAAATGCAGCCACGTCTGCAGTAGATAACGTCTAGAATTTCCTAAATTCCAAGAGCACCAATCAGCCGTTTGCATTTGGACAAATGTAGTCTCAAGAATGAGATTATTATAGGATCCAAGTACCAGATCAGCCATCTGTTAAGACTGAGTAGTTTTATGTGAGCGTGACCCAACTTCAGAGCGGCTGGGTACGTATGTGCGTCTCTCTCTCTCTCTCATTTACACATAAAACAAACCTTTGCAGTACAGAGAATTTGTTTCAATGGAGGAAAATTAATTTTCAGTATCTCCAAATGGACTTCTTAGGGCTCACCAGTGGTAACTATATTGTTCTTGATTATGTTTCTATCGGCTCTCATCTGTGTTTTTATTCTGTGCCTACCATGGTTGTTTCTAACTGTCTTCTGCAGTTGGAATGGGAAAATTTTGTCCAGACAGGGAATAGAACCATGGTTTTACCCAGAGCTTTCCTTCAGTAGGAGAGCTGTTGTTTCAGGATCGTGGATGGCAGCTTGTCTTATGGAAGGTGTCTGGCGGGGGCAATGTTGCAAGGTTAGAATTGGTGCTATGCAAGTTCCCGAAGTGGGTGTGGAACGAACGTCCGTGGTGCCGCCAGTTCTAACCGCATGAGCCTTTTCTTCTGGGAGAGAAATGGATTTGGGGAGCAAGCAGCCTGTTCTCTTTTCAATTCCTCTCCCGTGTTTTATTTTTGCTGCCCATCTACTGAGTTGGAGATAAGGTTTATGAGATCTTGGACATGTTTCCTCTTCCATCATCTGCTTCCCTCAGTGATGGTGGAATAGGAATATGTAACTCAACATCAAGGGTGAAGAGTTTAGCTGCCAGAACGACAGAGGACAGTGGGGTGGGGGCAGTTTGACTTTTCTTCAGGGGACTCCCCTAGCTTTACAGCATGGCATGGGTGACTATATAAAACACAGAGGAAGTGGATCTGCAGTTCCCTTATTATTCCAGGCTTGAGCCCAAGTTACTAGTTGTGCCAGCTGTATTATAGTGCTAGGCTGAAATCAGTAAGCTAACTTACACCTGTGTGTATAACATTGGGTATGTCTAGACTACATGGCTCCGTCGACGGAGCCATGTAGATGAGGTTTCTAGACATAGGGAAATCTAAGCACGGTAGTCTGGACACTCCGCAGTCGACAAGGGAAGCCCTTGTCGACCGCCCCATTATGCCTCGTGGAATGAGGTTTACTGGGGCGGTCGACAAGGGCTTCCCTTGTCAACCATGGAGCGTCCAGAGTACCGCGCTGTGCCGCCAAACAGCTGATCGGCACAGCGTGGCAGCCATTTTGATGTAAATGAAGCGGCGATTATTTAAATCGCTGCTTCATTTCCCTTCTTCGAGTACACTAATCTACATGGCTCCATCGACGGAGCCATGTAGTTTAGACATACTCATTGTGGGGTGTCGCTAGATGCAACTCATTCTAGTCTAGCCAGATTCTTCTACTGCAGCTTTCCTTGCGGTATTTGAGTTCTTACTGCCGGCCGCCAGTTTCCGTGTAATTAACGTATATAAGCAGAGAGCTGACAAAAAATGCTTATTGTTAGCTCTGCTTTACGTCTACACAGCAACATTATTTCAAAATAACTTAGTCCACATCTACACAGCAGTCAGTTATTTCGAAATAATGTTGTTTTGCACATTGCCAATAAAATCTGTGTTGCCATATGTAGCTGCTGCCTACAGGTTATATACCCATGCAAGCAAACAAAAGCCAACATTTTGATTTAATGCCAAACATTAAGTAACTTAAAGCCATGTTTGAATTCAGGACTAGATATTCAACTACTGCAGTCCTGTATTCTCCCTTTAACTATCTCTGCCATTCATTCTGTTTTCAGCTCCTCTATTGGCAGGACTACTATAAGACTTAAAACTTATCATTTCTCTGCTTACACGCTGTGAGTAACAAGGGACGTGATCTCACATTAATTGGGATGTTCTAAGAACCATTTTAAATCTCTCTGCATTGGCAGGTGAAAGATACATTATCTCAGAGGCCACGTCCGACCGATGGCATGAATTTGGTACCATTTGGAATAGCCATGGTAACTGAATGACTTTACAAGCGGGAACTATCATTGCCCGTTTTGTTCCGATCCTCTGTAGGATCTAAAGGGGGAAAGGCTCTGGTCAATCTTAATGAAATACTTTAGTTTCATAAAAAACAAGCAGCGCCTTAGAGACTAACAAAAGTACATGACAGCGCCAAAGCTACAATGTAAACAAATCACATTTGTTAATGTCTACAACAATGACACTGCCATCAATGGCTCTGTGGTGGTAGCTTCCTCTCTGTTGCCCTGGGGAAGTGCTGAGGAAGTTCGGTACGTCAAGAGACTTCACAGTCAGCATCCCTGCCAGCTGGTAACCAATAGCCACCCAAACAGTGAAGGGCATTGCTTTCAACTGCCATCAGGCTTCCCTGAGGCAAATGGCCATTACTAAACTACCCAAACCAAGGGGACTCTAGCAAGAGGGCCTTTTGTCTCCAGGACACCAGCCGGAATCCAGCCACCTGCATCGTCATTGCTCAGTGGCCTGTGTGGAAAGGAATTGGTGTCTTCATCCAGTTCTTAGTGGGCAAGGGTCCACACCTCAGAATCTGCCGTCTCATTTGGCAATCTGATTGGCGGTCTCAGTACAGGGGCCAAGGACCTCATACCTCCAGAACAATGACGGGTAACCCAGTGAGTGGGCCGCACGAGGGGCCCTTCATATCAGTGGGCCGCAGCAGCCTGCGACCCACTGGGCCTCCACCTGTGGCCTGTGGACCCCCTGTCTGCCTCCCTCCCCCCGCACCTCTCACATACTGGGGCAGCAGAGTCCTGCACTTCCCCCCCCCCCCCCAGCACTTTCGGAGCAGCATGAATCTGCTGATTCGCGCTCGGTCCTCACTCCTGCCCTGCCCTCCCAGAACTTGAACAGCTGACTCACGCCGGTCCAGTTCTGGGAGGGAGGGGGAGGAGCACGGACAGAGCACAAACCAGCAGATTCCAAAAGTGCTGGGAGGGAGGAGGAGGGGTAGGAAGTGCAGGGATCCAGTGCCCCAGTGCGTGAGAGGAACATGGGGGAGGGGTGCAGACAGGGGGTCTGTGGGCTGCAGGTGGAGGCCAGTGGGTCGCATGAAGGCCCATGGGCTGTAACTTGCCCACCACTGCTCCAGAACATGGTTGAATTGCAAACACAGTGAGACTGGCCTCTCTGGAGATGCTCCTCCTACTAAAACTGCTCTGCTGTTAACATTCCTCCCACATTCCTTAGACTCACCTTCCCCACAAGGCGGTGGAAATAAATGAACCTTGCAACCTGCCATTCTGCCTGTGCGGGACCCAATTCCAGAGACGTGGGCATCTCTCTGCAGGCCACGGGCACTTCACGCAGGCACGCATCCACCGCAGGGTACCCCTTCCAGTCCGGACCGTGCTGAACCTAGCAGAATCAGGCCCTTCGCTTGGGACCGGGGACATAGTCTTATCAGTTTCCATTGCTGTTGAAAGCTGGCTTGATTCCTGGTCCTCTCTTGCCCGTGTGGTGCACTGTTTAAACAAAACCACCTGGGTTCTGTCCCTTTCTAAAGCTTGATGAAACTATTTCTGGGTTTTTAAAAAACCTTTTCGTTAAAAAGCTCGATTTGGGGTGTGAAGCCAGTTAGCATTATCTAGTAAAGATTAATTCACTGTAGATATTTCCATTTTTGTTGTATTGCCTTTAGTTACTTGGCTTCCTCTTTCAGTGGTCCAGGAAGGCTCCTATCTGGAATGACTGGCTTATGGCTCTGTTTACCATGCTCCTGCTGTTGCTATGACAATCCAGTAACCAAAGCACCCTGAGGACCACTGCCAAAAAAGTCACCCTCTTTGTCATTTTGCAAAGCTGGATGGTCCTGGATAGAAAATTCTCTCTCTTGTCCAATGAAAGCCACTGGCAACACTCCCATGGCCTTGAATAGGAGCTGGATGGTGACTGGGTAGCAGCTCTTGCATAGCTGCAATTTGGAAAGTGTCCTTTTTGATGTTCTACTGCTGCCAACGCGCTATTGGCCACTTGATTGTTCCCTAGGAAAATGAGACTGTAATGAATTTTAAAGAGAGAGTGGTTCTAGCTAAGATCTCCAGCCTGGCTCTGTAGATGTTACACTACAATCATTGCCACTTTTCCAGGAAAAAGTATGTGGCTCAATTTGTTTTGCTATGTTAAAGTGGAATCCGGCATGCGGGGGATCTGATAGGTACCAATTTCTATGGATTTTCCAGGGCAGCTTCTTTCAGCACTGCTGAAGGCGTAATATTCTCTGAAATGCCCATTAGCTTTCTGGGGAAGTAACTCTGCAAAGTTCAATAATGTGAATTATGAGCACATAGCTGATAAGAACCCTATTATATGGTGCTCGCATGCTAAAGGCATTAACTTTATACTTTGAACTTTTAAAATACACATCAATGGATCTGATTACGATTGAACATCTGGAAAGGTGACGGTCCCAGAGGATTAGTGATAATAAGGGATAATTGGCAGAAATTTTTTTTTGCACTAAAAGAATGAATATATTTGGAACAAATCTGTTTACCAGCTACTTTTTTCGTAGAAAAAAAAGCCATTTTATTAAAGACATCCAATGCAAAAAAACCCTTTTTTTAACTGTGTCACAGCAGGATTTAACCCCTTACCGTGTATCCCATACAAAGCAAACGTACAGTTTGTCTGAAAGGTCCTTTTGTGTTCTCTAATGTGCTGTCTCGCTTTGCCTCAGAAAATGGAAGCTGCCTCCTAGAAATGTAAAGATTTGGAACAGGGAAAATAAAATTGTAACCGCTACACATGCCATCTGAATGCGGTAGCTCTGTCTGACACACTCAGCCCTGTGCATCAGAACATTAGTTGTTTTTATGATTAACACCTGCTGAGGTGCTGACTACATGCAGGTGATAGCTCTCTCACTTGAATTGACTAATTAGAAATTTAGTTAATCATAGTAGGTACTGGAACTCATTAAAGAAAACCCCGTCATATTTATTAATGTTTCTCCTATGAATCATTAACTTACAGAGATGAGTAAATAATTCACAAAGACTATTTATCTGATTAATTTTAGCTTCCTTCTGTTGATGGATTATCTGTGTCTAGAGCACAAATTCATCAAGCTTATTTATTACTCAAAAGTATGAAATGGTTTTTGTCTGTAGTTCTGTCCAATTGTACACTATTTGAATTTTGTTGCTTGGTCAATTGTGATTGGTCACATAAATCACATGGTGGTGTTTCTGGTGTCTGATTGGATTTGTGCTCAACCCACTTGCTACATTCTGCAAATTCTGACCCAGAAAGAACTGAAGGTTCTTATTCTGTGAAAATTGTGCCAGCAAAAGTTGCTGGCATGAATATCTCCAAGGTGTGAATACAGCAGGATGTAACAATTTCAAAAGCTGAGTGAATATTTACAAAACATTTTTGGCAGCATTCACCTATCTATGCTAATTTAGCAATAATTAGTCATCAGTTTTGCCATTTTTATTGATGGAGATTGAGTCCTAGACCTTTGAAATACCATCAGTCCCATAGGAAGTATGCTTTTTAGTTAATTTCACAGGAACTCAGTATTATTCAATGGAATGATCCTCGAAGGCAGCATGAATTCGAAATGGGTGGAAGGATGGTTCCGTGCATAGGGCACTGGATCAGGACTCAGGAGCTGTTGGTTCATTTTCTAGTTTTCCCCACAAACTTTTGAGATCTTGGTAAGTCACACAATGTACTCTCTACTTCAGTTCCCTGTCTGTGAGCTGGAGATAACTCCATACCTGGCAGGAGTGTTGTGAGGATAAAATCCATTAATGACTAAGGTGTTCCGAGACGAAGAAGATGAGTCATATCATTTCTGCATCCCAGGGCTTGATATGCACTTTGTGGACCGGACCCTCCGCTGGTGTAAACTGACAGAGCAATACACTGGATGCGGATTTGACTCTAGACAGGTTTTCCTCTCCTTTAGAACTAGCAGATCCTAAATCTGTTCTGCTTATTTTTATCACTTAATGAGTCAGAACCAGACAGTAAGTCACCTGCAGCTTACCCACAAGAAGACTGAAGGGGGTGTAGGAGAAAGTGTGCTCAAAATACTGATAGCAGGGACAGTGGGGCTGGTCTGTAGTGCTGGGACAGGTTGTAAGGAGAGTTACATTTTGCCCAGAACTGCATGTTTGGCTGCCTAGGTTTTCTAGGGTTTTTTTTTTAAACTTCTTGGATTTACTTGAAACAACCAGTGTAATCAATTGTTTACTATGTTTTAAAATACAGGTGAAACCTCTCTAATCCGGCACTCTCTGGTCCGGCAACATCCATGGTCTGATTTTAGTTAGCCAGATGTCCACGTATCATGGTTGTGGACAAGTTTTCCATGGTCTCATAAAGTTTCTTTACAGTCTCCAGTCCTGGCTTTGTGTTCTGTGCTGTTATTTAGCTCTAAGTGTCTTCTAAGAGCCCAGTAAGCAGTGGAAGTGTTGGTGATGCTACTAGACAATATTGACCTACCATGGTTCGGCAAATTTTCTGGTTTGGCACCAGTCAGGTCCCAAGGGTGCCAGACTAGGAAGGTTCAACCTGTAATAATGCACGAGTCAGTAGTCATATTTGGGAAAGGGGTCACTCACCACGAAGCTCCAAAACCTTTTACATAGAACTTGATGAGATTCATCTGTGTCTCCCACTCAACATCTAAGAGCCCTTGCGTTGCTCACACACCATGAACGTAGTCATGCAAATGTGGTCGTGGATCAGTGAAACAGTTTCTGGTTCCCATGTGGTGTAGCCATAAAGCAAGAACACCGCACCAGTTCTTGGAATGCTTGCAGGAGGGTCATAGAACATGAGTTGGGTGGGGGTGGTGCGTCTTGGATGATTTCCTGATGGCCAAGTGTCCCCATCACATGGCCTGCCACCTCATCAGGGCACTCTCAGCAGAGAGTAGGGGTATATTGGCAGGGAAGCTTCCCCTTCCATTACCATTCTGTATCCGCAGCTGAACAGAAGGTTTGGTCTCCAGGGCTTTGAATCTCCCACTAATTCATCAGCACTGAATTAGCATTTTTACATCCTTACCAAAACATTGTGTGAAACAATGGCTCCCCAGTGACCCTTCTTCCCTTGAGAAAAGGGTGTCTCCCCTTGCCTGGAAGGCCTACCCTCAAAGGAAAATGAAATGCATTCTTTACAAGCTTTGTATGGTTGAAATAAGTGTCTTCATGCAAGTGATGCCAGCATGGCCTCACTTAGGGTGCATCTATACTTTGAGATAACTAGCGTTATTTCGAAATAACTATGCAAGAGCCTACACAGCCATTCCGTTATTTCAAAATAATTTCGAACTAACAGGTGGCTTATTCTGAAATCTGTAAACCTCATTCTACGAAGAATAACACCTATTCCGAAATAAGGCGTGTGTAGACACTCCACTGCTGCTATTTCGAAATAGCTCTTCCCCCGGGCCATTCTAAGTTATTCCTCCCCAGTGCCTCCTGGGGCTCTAAATCGAGATAGCACATCTACATTACGGAAGCCTGCCTTGAACTAATTTTGAGGCTTCCCTGCAATGTAGACGTACTATTTCAAAATAAGCTATTTCGGAATAACTATTCTGGAATAGCTTATTTTGAAATACCCATGCAGTGTAGAAGTACCCTTAGTCTTCTGCCTATAGGGGCCATGCCCCCTAGAATGGCTTAGAAAGGACCTCAGTCTTTCCAGTGGGCATAGGCATCATTTGCTGAACTGCGTGGATCTGAAATGGCACTGCTGAGGTCAAGCTTTCTGCAGGAAAGGTTTCGGCTCACGTCAGAACGTTTATCGTTAAACCTGGGGGCCCTTTTAAAGGTTCCTGTCTTGTTCCTGAGATGGTGCATGAAGGCGCCGGGCTTTTTGACTGCTCACGTTGAACTTAGCTCCTTGGAGCTTAATCACCTTCCTCCATTAATCAGTTAAGGAGCGAGGCTGGAGCTAGGCAGCTGAGCCGTCCCTCCAGTCTGCTCCAAGGATGAGTCATTGTGGTGCAGAGGCTGGTGTCGAATCGAGGTGGAATCGCTCCTCTCGAATGCGCTGGGTTTTCTGTGACAAGGATTTTTTTTTCACTCCCTTTTCCTCCTCGTTTCTGGTTCCCCGGCTTGTCTTTATTTGTCTCTCCTTCCTGTGCACTGCACGGCTCCGAGAAGCAATAGCAAAAAGCCATTCCTTCCAGCAATGAACAAAGTGTGGCGTAGCACACTCCAAGACTAGTCTGTGTGGGAAGGAAAACTAAGCTCACCCCTGCTTGACGGCCGCTGTCCTTGCTCTGCTTCCCCGCTCAGAAATGAGAGGTAAAGGAATACGGCCTCCTCCCACATTCTGCTGGGCCGCACATACCTGTTAGTCAGTGGAAACATTCCTGCAGCTGTAGGGCAGTTTCTCCAGACTCCTAGGCTATGTCTACACTACGAATTTTCTCAGTCAAAAATACGTTAATGAGGGACTTATTTGCATGAGTCATGATCTCATTTGCATATTTGCTGCCGATCCGTTTTTGTGCTAGAGTTTTTGCGCACAACCAAGCAGTGTGGACGTTTTCTTTTTGTGCAAAAAAACCTTTTTCTGCAAGATCCTTATGCCCCAAAAGAGGAGGTATACCGATCTTGCAGAAAAAGGGGGTTTTGCGCAAAAAGAAAACGTCCACGCTGCTTGTTTTTGCGCAAAAACCCTAACGCAAAAACGGATCGGCCGAACATATGCAAATGAGATTGCAACTCATGCAAATGAGTCCCTCATTAGAATATTTTTTTGCCAAGAAAACTCGTAGTGTAGACGTAGCCCTAGACTGATCCGTGCTCACTCCGAAGAGGAGCAGCAAGACTTGAGTGGACAGAGAGGCAGAGCGTTGCTTTCAAAAGCGCCAGGACTTCACCATTATACCCAAGGCGAAGGCAGTTGGCCGCTCACCATCTCAGAGAGCAGTGGTTCCCAAATTGTGGGCATCCTCTGAACGGTCACTCTGTGTAGCGGACGCCATTTTGCTCTTCAAAATGGCACCCTATCTGTCAGGAGTCCGGGCTAGAAATATTAAAATGGGATCATGCTGGTAAAAAGTTTGGGAAGCATGGTCTAGAGCAGCAGTGGGGACCCTCAGGCCCGGGGCCCAGATGTGCCTCCCCCCCCCGCTGACCTGGATGTGGCCCCCAAGGCTCAGGGTTCCCCCTCAGCATTGGGGAGGCCACGCTGACACTCCAGCCCCCCTGCTGCCCCACAATGGGGCTGGAGCACACAAAATCTACTAGCCTAGGCCCCCTTAGGCTCTGGTGTGCAAGGGGAATGTAGGAAGTGTCCTTTTCAGTCAGGGGTCATGTCAGTGAGGGGTTGGTTTTTTTTACTTCTCACTTGTATGCAGCCCCCAACTGATTTTTCTATGGGTCAGCGGCCTCCAACCCAAAAGAGGTTCCCTGCCCCTGGTCTAGAGCTATCAGAAGTTGCTCCAGAGCCAGGAGTATGTCTGCCTGATGGGTCACTGCACCAACAGACTGTGAAACACGTGGAGAGAAAGAGCAGACATCTTTAAAATTCCACTTGGCCATTTGGAACCTGCAAGTTGCTGCCCGGCTGAAAAGTGTTACTATGTGAAAGACGAGTAGAGTGAGACTCCTGTGGTATGAGTATTGCCGAGCAATTTCTACCTGGTTCCAGCAGCCAAAAAAGCTGCAAGCTAATACTTCAGAATTACAGGGACATGGGGAAGATAAACTATTATTTATTTGTAATGCAGTCATACCCCGCAGCTCCTGTCAGGACGAGTGGGCACTGCATGATTTTTTTCCCTCACCTCTGTGAGTTAATACATTAGAATGACATAGAACTCATGTTGCTGAATTCTAGAACCCATTTGGAAATCTTGGATCCTAAATCTGGAACCCAAATTCATCTATTTTGCGGCCTGAGCTCCAGTTGGCCTGGGTGAAATGTGATTGATCTAGGCCTACCTCATGCCTGAAAAGCCCTACAGTGATTTTGGCCATTGCAAATTTTGTGGCCATGTGTCAGGGGGCACCATGGCGTGATGTCCGATCATAGTGTGGCATCAATGTGCGAGGTCATCTGATAGCAAATGCCCGTGATAGTCCCGAACTTTCTGTCTCACTGCGGCGATTGATGGAGCGTGTGACGATTTTGTCTCGTCCAACACACACAAAATGTTGGCCACCCTAAAGCTCTTGCAGCAATGGGAAAATGTCTCCCTTCGTTGCAGGAGCGCCACCGGCAATTTCTGTGGGTGGAAATTGTCCAGAGCATCAGAATTTTGATGACTTTCCAGGGGAGGCAAACTCAGATGAATTTGGCCAGCAGGGCAGAGTCTCACCACGTCACCCCTAAAATGTCAGATTTTTACTCATGCCAGATTCAAAGATGCCCCTGAAATACTGGTGCTTGCTCAGGCTCACTCTTTGAGGGAGCCTCCCAGCTTTGTGGGGTGCTCGCTGAAGGAGTGTCCCTTTTGCTGGTTATATTAAGAGCAAGTGTGTGTGCTGTCGTTGTTTCCCCACCCTTTTGCTTTGCTATTTCCTCCTTTGTGTTGTCATTGGACAGCTGGTGTTTCGCAGGATAGAGCATAAGCACTTGCTGACTTTTCTAGAGTGTCAGAACCTCCATTAAAGGATGGGTTTTAATATCCTCATTATTAGTAATAGCAAATTGCCATGTGGCTGTCGACAAAGCCTCTGTCAAAAAAGAGCGTCTAGACTACAGCCAGTTTTGTCGGAAAAGCAAGCCGCTTTTTTGACAGAGAGTGTAGACGCTCTCTTTCGAGAAAGCACAGTTTGCATGCAATCGCACCTTTTTTCGAAAGAGTACTTTTGAAAAAAGGTGTTCTTCCTCGTAAAATGAGGTTAACCGTCGTCGACAAAACTGCCGCGTTCTATAGACTTACTAGACGCAGGTTTAGTTTTGTCGACAAAAGGCCACTTTTGTTGACAAAACCCTGTAGTCTAGACACACCCTAAGGTCTTTGAGGGCCCCCACCTTCTGCACTCAAAATGCCAGAGTGGGGATCAGCCCTGACAGCCCCAGTCTGTACCCTTCTCACACCCAGCTCTCATTCCCCCTCGGAACACTGCCTCATGGCTACCGCCTAAGCCCTAGCCTTTAGTGTGTGGGCCCACCACCAGAGTTAGCTCTATTCCTCTGTGATTCCTCTCCTCAGGCACCACCTACCCCAATCACTCGTCCTCTGACAGGCCTCTATAGCCCCTGATGCAGGCTTGTCCCCACTAACTGGTTTAATAGGGTCCACCTGCTCTGACAAGGAGACCGAGGCCTGATCTGCTCATAAGAACATAAGAACGGCCATACTGAGTCAGACCAAAGGTCCATCTAGCTCAGTATCCTGTCTGCCGATAGTGGCCGGTGCCAGGTGCCCCAGAGGTGGTGAACTGAAGACAGTAATCAAGCGATTTGTCTCCTGCCATCCTTCTCCAGCCTTTGACAAATAGAGGTCAGGGGCACCATTCCTTACCCCCTGGCTAATAGCCTTTTATGGACCTAACCTCCATGCATTTATCTAGCTCTTTTTTAAACTCTGTTATAGTCCTAGCCTTCACAGCCTCCTCTGGCAAGGAGTTCCACAGGTTGTGCGCTGTGCGAAGAAGAACTTTCTTTTATTAGTTTTAAACCTGCTACCCATTAATTTCATTTGGTGTCCTCTAGTTCTTAGTAAATAACTTTTCTTTATTCACCCTCTCCACACCACTCATGATTTTATATACCTCTGTCATATCCCCCCCTCAGTCTCCTCTTTTCTAAAATGAAAAATCCCAGTCTTTTTAGCCTTTCCTCATATGGGACCCGTTCCAAACCCCAAATCATTTTAGTTGCTCTTTTCTGAACCTTTTCTAATGCCAAAATATCTTTTTTGCAGTGAGGACACCACATCTGTATGCAATATTCAAGATGTGGACGTACTATAATTTTATACAGGGGCAGTAAGATGTTCTTCTCCTTATTTTCTATCCCTTTTTTAATAATTCCTAGATCTTGAAAACTTTCTCTTAGTAGCATGGCTGTGTAGTCTTAGGCACGTTCACACAGAACTTCCTAGGACATAGGAATCAGATCATGTCTTAAAAGGGTGATTTTTTTAACCACCAAAAACAAAAACAAAAACCACACTTGGTGAAACATTACTTGGTTACTAGGTGTTACAGAGCAACTGCAAAAAGGATTGCTTTCCCGGGGTTAAGTCTGGAAAGTTATTGTTTAAGAGGGTAGGTAGTTACACATGTTCAGGACAGAGAAGTTCCACAGACCCAGAAATGTTCCCTGTTCTACTCAAATATCTGTAGTTTCAAGACTTAGTTTCAACACTACACTACTTCTTTGGAAAAAGGTATGCAAAATGCACTCTGCAATTTGTGTACCTTTTTCCGATTGTTTTTTGGAAGAGGCTTTTCCGAAATTTGGCCTGTCTACACTGGGCCAAATTTCGGAAAACCCTCCTCTTTCAGAAGAGCCTTTCCTCCTCGTGAAAAGAGGTTTACAGGGCCTCCAAAAGAGCACGTCTGCTCCTCCGCAAAAAATGCAGAAGAGCAGATGTGTTCCCTGGATGTGGCAGAGTTTTTCCGGGATATTTTATGTTAATGTACTTTTATGTATTATTAATATATATATATATATATATATATATATATATATATATAAAACGTTAATGTTATGTTACTTATTTTCATTTGTATGTTATGTGGTATTTCAATAAATTCCAGCCCATAGGAATTTAATTTGCTCTATTTAACTTTTTTACAGTCCTGTGCTGTTCATACCTTCTTCATTCTAAAACTTGTCCCTTTTCAGTCATGTGGTCTAAATTTAATGCAGCCTGAGATGCATGTCATATTCCAAAAACAGATTTTAGTGTATAGGGGAAGTTGTTTTAAGTGAGGATAGGTCTACACTGTGGTACCTATAACAGTAGAGCTATGCCAAGACAGCCCACAAGGGTAGACTCAGTTTACACCAACAGAAAAAGTTTTTCTGCTGATACGGGAACTCCATATCCCTAAACAATGTTAGCTATATTTACACAAGTCTTCTTTCATCATATCTGAAGCCTGGTCTACACTAGGAAATTAGGCCAGTAGAGTTAGGTGGTGAAGGGTGAGAGTTAAACCAACCTAATCCCTGGGGGTATGTCTACACTTGCACCCAACTTCGAAACAGGGTGCAAATGAAGACATTCGAAACTGCAAATGAAACTTGGACTCAAACATCCCGCACTTCATCTGCTCGCAACCCAGAATCACCAACCATGCAGACACAAGCTGATGGATCCTTTACCTTGATAATACTCTGTATACACAAATAGAAACTGCCCTCCCTCACCTTGGATCATCACCCCATATGCTCTGCCCACCCCGTGGAGTCCCCTTTCTCCCCCTGGCAACAGTAGTGCTGACCATACCAGCATAGCGACAGAACGGCTGCTCTAGGCCTCTCTATGGATGCAGAGCTGGGTACAGGAGGAAAGAGGAAGTGGTGGGGACTTCATTGAAAACATCCTGAACTCTAAGGATATGTCTAGACTACATGCCTCTGCCAACAGAGGCATGTAAAATAGGCTACCCGACATAGTCAATGAAGGGAGGGATTTAAATATCCCCGGCTTCATTAAAATAAAAATGGCCGCTGTGCTGTGCCTGCTCAGCTGATTGTCGGCACAGCGTGCCAGTCTAGATGCAGAGCTGTCGACAAGGGAAGCCGTTGTCGACCACTCCTGTAAACCTCGTTTCATGAGGCATAAGGGAGCGGTCGACAAAGGCTTCCCCTGTCTTGACTTGCACGCTGTGCCGACGATCAGCTGAGCTGGCACAGCGCAGCGGCCGCTTTTATTTTAATGAAGCTGGGGATATTTAAATCCCCCCTTCATTGACTATGTCAGGTAGCCTATTTTACATGCCTCTGTCGGCAGAGGCATGTAGTCTAGACATACCCTAAGAGTCATCTCCTCTGCTTTGTTTTAATGATACTTGGAGGGGGTTTATGGAAGGAGAAGGTTGGCACGGACTCTTATTCTTCCTTGTGCAGTCATCTTTGTACCAAGCAAGGTCATAATATAGATCCTTTTCTCCCAGTGGTCTTGCCTGTTCAGCGGGGATGTTTCCGACTGCTTTCTGCCAGCGCCAGTCCCGAGAAAGATGGAAGCGGTCTGCTGGGGCATGTCTTTGTGCACCTGGTGCGCGTTTACGAAACACTGTAACAACCAGGTTGGAGCCCACTTTGCATACTCGCTGCTGAAAGGCCTCCGTTGTTTCCGTTGCTCAGCAGCGAGGGAGGACAATTGCCTGGAATTTGATTTCCTCCCTGCTCTTTTATGGGCTCTTTGTTTTGCTGCTGTCGCCTGATTCACTCGTTAGAATCCTCATCTGCAAGCAAAATTATATCCCAGCCCCCCCCTCCCCGGGTCTGCTGTGATGCGCTGGCAAAGCTGCTGTGCAGAACTGCGTAGCTTTTCTCTGCATAGGCTCTGCTTGTGATTGGGAGTCTGCTCCCCACTCCAGCTTTCCTTTCTGCAGAACCCCTCACCAGCAGAAGTGAGGCAGCCTGTCTGGTGCTACAGCTAGCCAGCGCATGAAGAGAAATAGCGAGTATTTTCCTCAAACGCCTTTTTAGAATCCCAAACTCTGACCACAGTCTCATCGTCCTTGGATGTTTCTGCTTCAGTGTCAGCAGTTCATCTTCTCACGGTATTCATATTTGGGTTGTATTTGTTACACTCCAGAGTTAACAACTCCCTGAGCTGACTGGAGAACGGTTCACACAACTCCCAGCTATCTGTCTGCAGGCTCAGGAAGACAGCCCTGAATTATGTCACCTTCAGACAGTTATTTGCACAGCCAGAAGGGCTAGAAACTTTCTATTTTAAATGACAGCCTAAAATTTGCATCAGTTGATGGGAGCCTTTGGAGGAGCATTCAGAATGCCTCTGGGAGCGGGTCCGCCCAATGATGGGGAGTGGTTTAGACTCTGACTTTGCCCCCTCTGGGTACATCTATGTAAACTCGAAATAAGTTACGCAGTTAGCGTAGCCTAAGTCAAAATAGCTTGTTCCGAATTTGGGCATGTCTACACGGCACTTATTTCGACATAGAGCAATCTTCCCCTGACTTCCCGTACTCCTCATACAATGAGGGTTACAGACATCAGAGTAAGAAGCCTGTTATTTCGAATGTATTTCAAAAGAACGGGCTTGCTGTGTAGACACGCAAGACATTATTTCGGAATAACATTGCTGTGTAGACGTAACCTCTGTGTCCTGTGCTTGAAATGGATTAGATGATCAACTCCAGAAAATCTGGTTTAGAGGCATAAGATTGAATTGAAATATCCCCCCAGGGCAAACTGGCATCACCTTCACCTGGGGAATTCACTCATTATGATCAGATGTTTCTGTCCCTGGGAGCCTTATGGGTTGAGAGACTTTGCTCCTTCCCTCTTCCTCCTGCTTTGCCCTGTGCTTGGTCTTTTTCCCCATTTGCTCACCGTCCCTTAGGATGCCGTTCTGCTCAAGGAATCCCTCCGCAGCAGTCCCCTAGATGCTTGGAGGTGGATACGGGCTCGTAGTATATTGCAGGTTTAAGTCTGAGGGAGAGCTCTGAGGAAGGTTTTGTTCCTTCACTCTGCCCCAAGCTGCTGCCCAGCTGTGTGGTTTTGCTGCCCTCCTTCTGCTGTCCTCAAATTCCCTTTCCGCATTGTCCTCTCTTCCCGCTGCTCATCTTTTTACCTCAGGTGTGAAAGCGTTTGGGGCCAGGGATTCTGCCCACAGTTTGTAGATACCCAGTACAGTGCTAGGTCGCTCTGTCAAGGGGATTTAATGCTGGTGAAAGATGCTGGATTTGCAGCCCCCAACACTGTTGTCTGATCATTGCAGCCCCTCCTGCCATGTAGTGCTGAGCCTGGGGCCCAGGGCGCTGATTTCAGTGTCTTGAGGTGTGGTGCACTCCACAAGAGCAGCAGGCACTGGCTGCAAAGGGGGACAATTTGCTTAGTCCCAGAAAATGCTTCTTGTGGGGGTTTGGTTGCTGGAATATGGGACGCTTCTTCGGGATGTGGCCAGGAGACAGCATCGTGGGGGAGTCACTCTGTCCCATGGGGGTGGAGAGGACAGTCGGTGTTCCACAGATTGCAGGATAATCTGCTCTCTCAGCTCTTTCCTCGCCCATCCTTTGATGCTCTGGGGTTTTTCTTTTTCTTCCTCCTTCTGGCCATGCTGGCTCCGTTCCCCCAGCCTCAAAGGGGGCTCTGAATCCCGACTGAGCTGCTTGAAGAGCTGGGGAATTCTCTCCTGGGATACCCCTTTCTCACTCCTAAATGTATCCATCTTCCAGGGGGCAAGGTGGCCCGTAGGCCCGTTCTCACCTCCTTTCTAGTGATAGCTGACCTGTCACTTGGGGGCTCCTGCTGGCTTGGGCAATGATGATAGGGCTGCCATAGCATGCCAGTCTGATCTTCATTGATATGTACATGGGGAGATCATTCATTATGATCTCACACATAGGAAGGAACAGTCACCTCCCGCGTGTCAGCACTTTGCTTCCTGCACCAGATGCAGCAATGCACGACCTGCTGCTGCGTGCATCCCTGGGATTTGTCGGACCTGTACTCCGTGCTCTCCTAGGAATCTGTGTTTTTCACCTGGACTGGACGGACTGTCTCTTCTCCCCACCTTTTTATAGAATCATAGAGTCCTAGAGCTGGCAGAAACCTCAGGAGTCATCGAGTCCAGCCCCCTGCCCAAAGCAGGACCAAGCCCAACTCAATCATCCCAGCCAGGGCTTGGTCAAGCCGAGACTTAAAAACCTCTAGGGATGGAGATTCCACCCCCTCCCTAGGGAACCCAGCCCAGCGCTTCCTCACCCTCCTAGGGAAATAGTCTGTCCTAATATCCAACCTAGACCACCCCCACTGCAACTTGAGACCATCGCTCCTCGTTCTGCCATCCGTCACTACTGAGAACAGCCTCTCTCCATCCTCTTTGGACCCCCCCCCTTCAGGAAGTTGAAGGCTGCTGTCAAATCCCCTCTCACTCTTCTCTTCTGCAGACTAAACAAGCCCAAATTCCCCAGCTTCTCCTCATAGATCATGTTCTCCAGCCCCTAATCATTTTGGTTGCCCTCCTCTGGATTCTCTCCAATGCATCCACATCCTTTCTGTAGTGGGGGGCCCAGAATTAGATGCAATACTACAGATATGGCCTCACCAGTGCTGAAAAAAGGGGAATAATCACTTCTCTAGATCTGCTGGCAATGCTCCTCCTAATGCACCCCAATGCGCTGTTAGCCTTCTTGGCTACAAGGGCACCCTGTTGACTTGTATCCGGTTTCTCATACATTGTAATTCTCAGGTCCTTTTCTGCCAAACTGCTGCTTAGCCAGTCGGCCCCCAGCCTGTAGCAATGCTTTTGTAATAGTGCTGGTGAAGTATGCCAGCTCAGCAGACTGGCAGCCAGAAGTCTTCTATCCACAGACTCGGTAACTACAAACACAAATCTTGAGTAGTCACTGGCCTTTTGGGGGGTGCAGTCTCCTGCCATTACAGCTGGTGTAGGTGGGCCACAAGCTTTTTGTTTTAACCTCTACATCATTGGGGAGCTTAATTCATTATAACTTTTTTAAATGGTTCAGGGAATGGTCACAAAAAAAGCACAACGTGTTACATTTTCCCAACTTGGAGTTCTTCCAAAGTGAGCTCTTCTTATCTCCATCGATGGCTGCTGCAGTGTTCACACTGTGTTTGAGACACTTCATTGGAAGTGTGTGTTTAGGTTTAATAGGCAGGAAGATAGTTACTGCAAATGCATTAAAAACACAGTGATTTATCAGTACACATTGATGGAGGCTTACCAGCTATGTAACAACACATTTCTCTTTGCCATAGTGCATTAATTCTCTGTAATTATGTTCTTAATACAGAAATCTTCTGGCGTTTGTTTGCCATAATAAAACTTCTCATCACATTTGAATTCAGTGTGAAGTGTATTTAGGATGCTCAGTTGAAGGCCTGAAGTTAAATATTTCCACCTTACACTTTCCAAGTCATACAACCACTGCGTGGATACAAAATTTACCTCCGTATCTGTATCCATATTCACAAAAATGAGCCATGGAGACCCACGTGCACATGTGCGGATGCAGAAACAAACGGATAGTAAGCAGCGACCCTGAAATTTGCAGGGTTCTAGATACAAAATTTGCATCTGCAAAAATGAGCCACCGATATCCACATTCGCGGATGCAGATAGCGCGGCTATAAAGCAGATGGCTGTGGATTTGCAGGGCTCTCATGATCATCGTTGTGGTGGAAACCTCCTTGCAGATTAAACATCACTCAGATCAATTTCTAACTAGATCCTTAAGGTGAGCTGCCTGGATAGTTTTTGCCCACCACAGACCAAAGTTTAGTGCCATCCAAACTTTTGGTGCCCATCTGAGCACCACCGGTGTAGCAGCATTCCCTGGTAAACATTCTCTATAAATTGTTGGTCTTCCATCCTAATAGTATGTCTGTACCAAGAACTGTCCAAACCTGAGAGCAACTTGAGTCCTCGGATTCACCTGCCAGTTCCTGCCGGAGTCGATGGAACTGCATGTATTTATTTGATGGCAAAATATAGCCCTCTGTGTCTAGCGAGTCCTTTATATCCTGCTAAATGCCTGTGTCCATCCAGGAGAGTGGATACCGACAGCAGTGCCAATGAACGATGCTGCTTTTTATGATCTAAACAGGAAAACTAAATCTTTCAGAAAAATCTTCTGGCGTGAAGCTCCCCACTGACAGCCAGATTTTAACGGGTGAGGCCGATATTCTAATTACATTTGCACCCGCTGTGATCTGCAGTGACTGTTCTGAGGGCAGTCCCTGCTTTGGCCTGCACCGATGTGGTCTTTGCACACACAATCAAGGTTGTATCCAATTGAGTGGATATAATTTCAGAGGCTGTTTTTTAGAAGTATGGCCCTGGAGGCTTCAAAGCTGGGTTTTGCTAAGTTGTGATGTTGTGTCATGACACAGCCACTTTCCAATCACCACACAGCTACTCAGCATCTCCAGGGAACACAGGCACAGCAACATTGGGTTGCAGAGACCTCATGACAGGGCCCAGATTATAAATCTCAACCACTCATCTATGTACCAGTCTCTAAACACTGGATTGATTAATGATGTGGGTTTCTCACCACTAACACATACGGGGACTTCGTTGTGCCCCAGAGTCATTTCGTCCCCTGCATTTATTTCCCATGCTTGGTTACTTGCACTTCTTCATGTGGTATAAATTATTGCTGACGCTCCAATGCGCCGATAGAATTGAGCTCTCTCAGCGTTTGCAATGTTGGCCGTTACCAAAATCACATGCCTAGAGCGTAATATTTTTATTTCCCTTTTGGGTGCACTGAGAACGTTTTTACAGTGACTTGTGCCCTCTCTGTGCAATCTGCTGCCGGGACAAAGGCAAGTAAAACATTTTAACTTTTTTTTTCTTCTTTGTCATGCTGCAAAGAACACAAAGTTCTTTGTGACAAATTAAAGACACTTTTTGTAAAAGCCTGCTTACATTTTTGCCACTGACAACATTTATTTTATGCATTTCACTCTGTTTAGATGAGTCCATAACATTTGTTGTTGGCAGTCAGCTTTATTTTCTGGTTACCCTGCACCATAAGAACATAAGAGCGGCCATAATGGGTCAGACCAAAGGTCCATCTTGCCCAGTGTCCTGGTCTTCCGACAGTGGCCAATGCCAGGTGCCCCAGAGGGAATGAACAGAACAGGAAATCATCAAGTGATTCCACCCCTGTTGCCCATTCCCACCTTTGGACAAACAGAGGCTAGGGACACCATCCCTGCCCATCCTGGCTAATAGCCATTGATGGACCTGTCCTCCATGAATTTATCTAGCTCTTTTTTGAACCCTGTTAAAGTCCTGGCCTTCACAACATCCTCTGGCAAGGAGTTCCACAGGTTCCTTGTTTTAAACCTGCTACCTATTAATGTCATTTGGTGACCCCTAGTTCTTATGTTATGGGAACAAGTAAACAACTTTTCCTTATTCACCAGCCCTGTTGTAATTCGGTTTTGAGTGCTGCAGGGGATGTTTAAACAGGAAATAAAATGACTTTTGACATGTTAGACTTCAAGGTCTGATAGGCAGTGTCGAAGCAAAAATGCTCCTCTCTGTTTAGGCAGCTAACAAACAGCTTTATTAATTAATAAAGCACAGCATGAGCCAAACGTAGTCCCAGCAAAGCCAGGCCCAGTAAGGCTGGCTAATACAATCAATCCTAGTATTTTATACCCTTAACCAAACAAGTCTGATGCCAGGGCATTCCATCAAAACAAACTTCAAAGAGAAATTGTTATCAGCACAGAAAGAAACAGGTTTTTAGGGAGTCTGAGCTTCAGCTCAAAATAGTTCATTAACACATTCCAACAGCCCATCCTCCTGGCCTTTCTCACATTGGTGAAGGTCAGTTAACTTTCTAGTGTACGTGCAGAAGCGAGAAACTTAAATGGCTTCTGTTATATGAAGTGGCTTCTAGCTAAATATGAAATGGTTTCTACAGCAGAAATTATACTGTCTTGGTGAAACCTCATCGAGAGTCCTGGCCAACACAGTGGAAGCACCAAAGAAGAGACTGCTGCAGAGAAACATCACAAATTTCACTCTGGCTGTAAAACCGTTCTCAGAGAGTAGTTATTAACAGTCGACAGTCATGCTGGAAGAAAATAACAAGTGAGGTTCCTCAGGGGTCTGTTTTGGGACCGGTTCTGTTCAATATTTTCATCAACGATTTAGATGATGGCATAGAGAGTACGATTATTAAGTTTGCAGATGATACCAAACTGGGATGGGGGTGTAAGTGCTTTGGACGATAGGGTCAAAATTCAAAATGATCTGGACAAACTAGAGAAATGGTCTGAGGTAAGCAGGATAAAGTTTAATAAGGACAAATGCAAAGTGCTCCACTTAAGAAGAAACCATCAGTTTCACACATACAGAATGGGAAGTGACTGTTTAGGAAGGAGTCCTGCAGAAAAGGATCTAGGGGTCATAGTGGACCACAAGTTAAACATGAGTCAACAGTGTCACACTGTAGCAAAAAAAGCCAACATGATTCTGGGGTGCATTAATAGGAGTCTTATGAGCAAGACACGAGAAGTCATTCTTCCGCTCTACTCTGCGCTGATTAGGCCTCAGTTGGAGGATTGTGTCCAGTTCTGGGCACCACATTTCAAGAAAGATGTGGAGAAATTGGAGAAGGTTCAGAGAAGGGTGTTACAAGGAGGAGGTAGAAAAATTGTTCTCCTTGGCCTCGGGGGATAGGACAAGAAGCAATGGGCTTAAACTAAGGCAAGGCAGGTTTAGGTTGTGCATGAGGGAAAACTTCCTACCTGTCAGGGTGGTTAAGCACCAGAATAAATTGCCTAGGGAGGTTGTGGAATCTCCATCACTGGGGACATTTAAGAGCAGGTTGGACAGACACCTGTTAGAGATGATCTAGATGGTGCTTGGTCCTTCCTTGAGGGCAGGGGACTGGACTTGATGACCTCTCAAGGTCCCTTCCAGGTCTAGGATTCTATGATTTGGCACTATCTAACGTGGAGCTGGGCCAAGGCAGCCATGTTTTCTCATTTAAACACTTCTCTCATGGCAGCGCCTTACAACCACCCCAAGGTTCCACGACGTTGCAGGAGGTGCTGTGCAAACATGTAGCAAAGGAGGGTCACTGCCTCGGAGCCTACAGAGCCACACCCAAGACCGGGGAGGTGTGGCTCCAAGTTCCACGCTCTCTGAATCACCAACACTGCAGATACAAGTTTCAGCTTTGGGCCCATTTCTATGCAAGTGTTTGGCATCCTGGAAAGACGGATTCTCTGCACGTTTTGTAAAACCCTCCCCCTTTAACTGACAATGGACCTCCAGGCCACACATTCACCAGCTATTGACTGAGTACAGGAGGCTGTTTTCATCATTCTGTGCTTTGGGAAGAGCTTGGTCACGGCCCACCCTCTCTGCCAGGCCATTTGTGGCAACCAAAGGTGGTCAGTGATTGTTCCCACTTTGAACGGTTTGGGTTCCTTTAACTCTGCCCTGAACAGCAGACCGGAGGTGTTCAAAGTGGTGCAGTGTGAACAGGATACAAGTCCGTTGGGCCTCAGATGTATTCCTGGCTCTGTTGAGACCTTTGTGTGACCCTGGGAAAGCCGTTGCCCCTCTGTATCAGCTGTTCCCTTCCGTAGATCAGGGTAAGTGAGACGTGCCAGCCTAATGTGTTTTGAGGGTGAGACATGAGAGGCTGAGTTAGGTTCTGAGGTTTTAGAGGTGCTGTGTGTTTGCCACACCCATTGACTTAGTCTGGGGCAGGCAACGTCTTCTTGTTCCATGTTTGTACAGCACCTAACACAATGGGGGCCTGGTGCAGGAGGGCTCCGAGGAGCTATCACAGTACCAATAATAGAGCATTCATAATTGACTTGAACTGGAGCTGTGGTGTCTCTCTCTGCTTTTGAGAATCTCTCTGTGGGGTTTCAGGTAGAGTTTCCAAAACTCAGACATGTAAAGCCATTGATCACTTTTTGGCCTTAGTGATTTGAGATTAACAAAACATGTAGGTGGCATCGTGAGCTTTCGTGGGCACAATCCATCTGAAGAAGTGGGTTGTGCCCACGAAAGCTCATGATACCCTCCACATGTTTTGTTAGGCTGTATCTCGACTACATCCCTTTCTCGAAAAAGGGATGTAAATCAGACACTTGGAAATTGCAGATGAAGCCGGGATTTAAATTTCCCATGCTTCATTTGCATAATGGTGGCCACAGTTTTTTTCGACCCAGGGCTTTTTGATAGAAAAACAGTAGTTTAGACGGGGATCTTTCAAAAATAAAACCCTTTTTCGAAAGATCCTGTGCTCATCCTGTAAACCTCATTTTTTGAGGAGTACAGGATCTTTCGAAAAAGGGTTTTATTTTTGAAAGATCCCCGTCTAAACTGCCGTTTTTCTATCGAAGAGCCCCATGTCGAAAAAAACCACGGCTGCCATTATGCAAATGAGGCACAAGAAATTTAAATCCCGTCTTCATTTGCAATTTTGAAGTGTCTAATTTACATCCCTTTTTTGAGAAAAGGGATGTAGTCTAAACATACCTTTAGTCTCTAAGGTGCTGCAAGATGATTCATTTTTTTTTAATTTACTGTGTTAGTCAACAGGACCTTAGTTTAAAATTTAATGTAAAAGTATTTCATTGGGGTGTTGCTAAGGATTATAAAATCACAGCTCTAAAATATTGCCCCCCACCCTGCTGCCATCTGGCACAGGAGAACCAGTTTAATCATAGAGTCATAGAACACTAGAATTGGAAGGGACCTCGAGAGGTCATCAAGTCCAGTCCCCTGCCCCCACGGAAGGACCAAACATCATCTAGATCGTCCCTGATAGATGTCTGTCCAACCTGCTTTTAAATATCTCCAGGGATGGAGATTCTACAACCCCTTTAGTCAGTTTATTCCAGTGTTAAACCATCCTAACCGTTAGGAAGTTTTTCCTACTGTCCAACCTAAGCCTCCCTTGCTGCAGTTTAAGCCCATTGGTTCTTGTCCACACAGTATTGCATAGGGCCCCATAAATCTTAAGGATGGCCCTGGCCCCATACTTTGCAGCGGAGTTGGAAACAAAACCCCAGAGCCCTGACTCCCTGTTTTATTCTCCAACAGCACAGAATTCTTTGTGGTTTTTTAAAATCCTAGATTGTTGCAGGCATCATGGGGCACAGATTCACCTCCATCCTTTCCCCCTGAATTAAATGCAGGACTTCAGAAAAATTAAACATGTCTCATGAAAATGGGGCAGGTAACAACCCTATGCAAGACCCTTAAAAGCCAGGCTAGCTGTCTACTCCTGCTCCTGCCAGCGAATGGCAATTGGCCTGTAGGTCAAGTGTCAGTCTGCTTGTGGAGTAGAACAAGCAGGTCTCTCGGCAGGCGGTAGATTCCTCGCTCCAGGAAGTTGCTTCCTGCTGATGCTTCAACAGTCATAGGAGCAGGAGAGTCATATTGCAGCTATTGATCTGTGATAGCCACCTCTTCTCTTCCCCGTACGTTAGCCTGAGCCATCTGCTCTGCCTGATGCTGCCTTAGCGGCATGTGGCTGGCTTGTGCGCACAAGGATATGGACACAGGACATAGAGATGCTCTAGCAACACTCATAAAGACATGACAGCAGCACGTTTCTTATGGGTCACCTTGACTCCGTGCCGAATTCGCCACTCACGCCAATAGGCGTGGCTCCTCTGTGTTGAGAACTCACATTGCTTAGCGGCAAATTCAACCTTCAGCCCTTTCTATCGCCTCCATGAGGAGTTCAGCCCCTCCTTGCCATTGCCGGTCCAGAATTCCCTTTCTCATGCAAATAGGGCCCCTTATCTTCAGGCCAGGTTTGAGTATTCCTGCCATAGGAGTGAGTGAGTGACATTGATTGGCAGGTGACTGGGAGAAGTGAGTTGCTGAGTGATGGCTCTGGGTATTTATGAAGGGGGTTTGTGTGTTCCACAAAGGGTTCCACAGGTTGAATCTTGCACAAAGCTAGGACAACAGGATGAATAGACACTGCAGTGATCATTCCACTGTTGGTTAATTTATCATGGCGGCTTAGATGCCCTGAGGCTCTCCCGTCAACTCCAGGACTGCACCAAGACAAGAAGAGTAGGCAGAGTTGACGGGAGAGCAGCCTCTGTTGACCTTACCACCTGGAAGACACCGTGGTAGGTAGGTCGACTTTACCTATGCCATTTACGCAACTTCAGTTATGTATCTTAGATCAACAGGGAGGCTGGGTGTGGACCAGGCCTTAGGGCAATTCCCTGTGGCTGGAGACCTTGAACAAGCAGCATGTCACATAGCGTTCCAAAAGCAATGCTGAAACTGTGAAAGGTCTGATGCTGCTCCTTCGTGAAGGCACTTGTGTCAATACGATTGTCGGGTGATGTCAGCTTCATTGAGTTAGGCAGCTTTATATCTGCTGACGAGCTGGTCCATATGTGCAGACATAAAAGTAGGCAGATATCCTGGATAGACATCTACGCATCTCTCCCCAAAACAAGGGAATGACTCAATCCAGGGACCTGATTCGCCTTTTCATTTACATCAGGTTTAGCTCTGTAATTCCACCACCTCCAGCGACATCACACCTGATTTATACATAATGAGAGGAAAATCAGTCCTCTTGAGTCCTCAGAAGCCAGACAGAATCCACCGTGAACTTGTCCACCGACTGCCAAAGGAGAAGAGGAATTGCTTAGAGTGAGCCACATGGTGGAATGTATTTCAACAAAGGAAGTGTAGCATAAGTATCGGGAAACGTTTCCTAACATTGAAGCATCTTTGCCGAATAGTCTCCTGCAGGAAGCAATGCAAGGTCCTGGAGAGCATGCTATGTAGGGAATAATCTCACAGGTAGCATCTACACAGCACCCTCAACTCGAAATAGGCTATTTCAAAATTTGGTGCCGTCTACACAGCACCAAATTTCAAAATAAAGTGCTATTCCGAGACATCCCTTAACCCTTGTGGAACGAGGGTGACAAGGATGGTGAAATAGCGCATCTGCTGTACTTCGGAATAGCGGACATGTTCAAAAGACGCGGGATAGCTATTTCGGGATACCTCTTGATGTATAGACATACCCACACTGATCAAGAGAAATGGACATAGTCTAATGTTCATCTTTAAGGGTACATCTAGACTACAAGCCTTTTTCGAAAGAGATCATCTAGACAGCAACAACACTTTCAAAAAAGCGATGCACTTTTTCAAAAGTGAGCACCCCGGCAATCTGGACGCTCTCTTTCAAAAAAACCGTTTGCATTCAGTAACACCTTTTTTTGAAAGAGCTCTTTTGAAAGAAGGCGTTCTTCCTCGTAAAATGAGGTTTACTACTGTCGAAAAACCCGCTGCATTCTTTTGATTTAATTTTGAAAGAACGCGATGGCAGTCTAGACGCAGGTGAAGTTTTTTCGAAAAAAGGCTACTTTTTTCAAAAAAACTATGTAGTCTAGACATAGCCTAACTTTCATCATCTGTGCCTCCTTTTAGAATCACTCTTATGCGTAGGTTTTTTTAAGGGTCTCTGTGTAGAGACTCCTTCATGCATTCATGGCCACCGATGGCTTGTTCTCCTGTGAAGTCTGTGATCAGACTCCTCTCTTTGCTGTGCTAAGACTTTACCCCTTTAATATGCCTGCAGGTTTGGGCTTTTTTACAAACTCCTGCTGCATATACAACTAGGCCTGGCTGTATATAAACATAGCTGTGCACCAGCCCCCAAATGATCGTAATTCATGCTGCTTTGGAGAAACTAGCAATAAATCCGGCTTTTGCTGGATTAGCAAAAATAGAGAAACTGGGTGGTTTTATACTCCGAACTTTTCTCTGAATTCTCATAGGTGACAGTAGCTCTCTCTGGCTAGATTTACCAGTATGAGAGAGGAGTTTTTTTCCAGGCTGGTTCACATAGACCCTTCAACCTTTGGAAAGTGAAGATGAAATTTGAGAAATTTAAATGAGTTCTGAGCTTTTGACTTAGGCTGGGGGAGATGATCTCTATTCTAGTTTAATCTTTATAGGTTCTTAAACCACCTTCATCACCGTAATAGCCAAGTGCCTTTCAGTTATTAAGCAATGTTAAGTGATGTGACTAATCTGCCTACTGTGGTTTCTTCTCTTTCACACTTATCCCTGGAAATGTGCATGCAGCAGAATGGTTTTTGTTTTGGTAGGGTTTTGTTTTTGGTGGAGAAGGAAGGTCCTTGAAGTATGACGGGAAGTTGGAGCCCCACGTGGCAATGCCACTAACAATCACATCCGCAAAGTAGGCTTTTCGGCGGGAGGCCTGAAAACATTCAACTCAAAGCCACATGCCCAAACTTCCAACTAAAGTTAGCATGGCTAGTTTGAACTTTTGAAACATAATGTTGCTGCTTTGCCCGCACCCCCACCCCGCACCTACATCTGCGTTTCACAGTTTTCTTTACATTAGACATGTCTTCACAAAGGAAATGGCCTGTTCCCAAGTGAAAACCACAATTCTTGACACTTCTAAATTTTAACCTGCCTTGGCCTGATATTCAATTTGTAATTTGAAAGCCAGTGACAGTCAAATTCCAGCCTACTTTTGTAGCGTAAACAACCAGGTTGCTGAAATTTCATGGCAAATGACATTTCTGGGTCACATAATGGAGCCAAATGAAGAGATTAACATTTTGGCATTACATTTCATTTTTAAAAGTATCACTTTTGCCAGCTCTGCTCCCATCCTCCAGGGACCTTTGCACCTGATCCTTATGAAACCAGTGGGCATTTGTTTCATTGCCCTCAGTGGGAATGGAACCCAGCCTTTAAAAAGGGACACAGGCACGACAGGGGACAGAAGATGTCTGCGTAGGAGTCTCATATTGCTGACTCAGTAATAAAAGAGAAGAGGGAGGACAGGTCCACAGGGAATGGTCTTTAATGGGAAGTGTAGCAAAGTTCTGGCCGTGCCCCGTGAGTCTCGCGATAATATTAGCCTCAAAGACTTGCTGTGGTCTGATACACAACCCCTTTCTCTTTACAGGAGGCAGGAGCCACAGCATAGCCATACTCATCATGGTTTTGGGGTGAAAATCCCTTGATAGTCCTGGCCTCCCTTCTTGGGACAGGCTCTGTGTTGGTGTGGGGAAGGTTTGGGAAGAACCCAGTTCTGCCCAATACTCCACATTCCGGCCCAGGGACCCTATAGTAGCACCAGCAGCAATCAAGGTTGTTTTTCCTTCCGACTTGGCAGCTTTTTCCCTGAGCCACTTTACCAAACAACCCTTCCAAAATGTCTCCTTCTGGTACCTGTTAACCAGCTCTCAACTCACACGCAGCTTCTTCTTGTTCCTCCCTTTTGCCTTCCGGTCCATCCCTCTTTGTCTTCCCCCCCCCCTCCTTACCTGGGGGAGGTCTTTTAAAGCAACTCCACTGGCTGTCATTGGCTGCAGCTGTTGAGTGGCTTTCCTGAGGGAGCAATCTAATTAATTAGCCCCAGGTGTTTTCCTGCCTTCGTTTTATCGCAGCAGGCTCTAGTAGTTTACTCTGGAAAGAGAAAACCACTTATCCAGTGCCCTGTATACACTGCCTCCACCAGCGTGTGGCAGGCTGCTGGCTTAGGTATGTCACACAAGTAGGGTTGCCAGGTGTCCGGTTTTCGCCCAGACTGTCCGTTATTCGGGTCCCCCGTCAGGTAAAAAAAACCAGAAAATGCCGGACGTGTGAAATGTCCGGTATTTCCTGTTTCCCTTGGATGGAAGCCCAGCGGGGACAATTTTCCCCTGCTGCATCTGGCAGGGGCAGGGGAGTGAGGAGGGCAGCAGAGGCATAGTGAAGGGGGGGCAGGAAGGGGCACTTGCTGGGCGCCACACTAAGGGGGGCGCCGGACTGGGGTGGGAGCAGAGCACACGCTGCTTTGAGCAGAGACCCAGGAGCTGGCCCATGATGCCTCCCTCTACACACTGTGAGCCGAGGCAGCCGGGCCGGGCGGCAGGAGCAGCGACTAAAAGTAAGATTTCCTTACTCAGCCGTCCCGTTCCTCCAGTGCCTGGCTCTGCGGGGGGCAGGGCACTCCTGGCCCTGGGATGCCTGGCTCAGGGGGAGGGATGAGTGCACTGGGACTGGGGACTCTGTGGGGGGTCTGGCTCTGAGGCAGGGGTGAGTGCATTGGGATGGGGGGGCTTTGGGTGCCTGGCTCAGGGGGAGGGGTGAGTGCATTGGGATGTAGAACTGGGGGAGGGGGGCTGGCTCAGGCAGAGAAGTGGGTGCATTGGGGGTTAGTGTGTGGCCCCAAACTGGAGGGAGTGGTGTAAGATGTGGTACAAGCTCTCCCTCCCCTCCCCCCTGCCCCCTCTAAGGTCAGGCTCAGCGCCCTTTTTTTTTTGCTCAACAACTTTGGTCTCCCCCTTTTTTTTTCATCAACAGAATTTTTTCCCAGTGTTTTTTTTGGGGGGGGGGTCGGTATTTTTTGTTAAACCATCTGGCAACCCTACACACAAGCCTTATTCCTCTTGTGTTGAGGGATGGCTGTGAGGGGAACCTCCACAGTTTCCTCATCTGTCTTCTGGGAGGCAATCTAACCCTGCCTTTAAAAAGCCTTTAGTCCTCTGAGCAAAGCGAAACATCTCGCAGAGGTTGAAAACGTGGCTTTTACACAGTCAGAGGTGGGGGTTAGAATGTAAGGGCTTCCCTGTAACAACTGGGTGAAGTGATTAAAACGAGCCCCTCAGCATATGGGTGCAGTGGTGAATGTAGCATCGTACGCCCACATCTTGAATGCTGCATACAGATGTGGTTGCCTCATCTCAAAAAAGGTATCTTAGCATAGGAAAAGGTTCAGAAAAGGGCAACAAAAATGATTTGGAGTTTGAAACGGGTTCCAAATGAAGAGAGATTAAAAAGACTGGGACTTTTCAGCTTAGAAAAGAAGACACTAAGGAGGGATAGGATAGAGGTCTATAAAATCATGACAGGTATGGAAGAAGTGAATAAGAAAAAGTTATTTACTTGTTCCCATAACATAAGAACTAGGGGTCACCAAATGAAATTAAGAGGTAGCAGGTTTAAAACAACCAAAAGAAAGTTTTTCTTTGTACAACAGAAATTTAACCTGCGGAACTCCTTGCCAGAGGATGTTGTGAAGACCAGGACTTTAACAGGGTTCAAAAAAGAACTAGATAAATTCATGGAGGCTAGGTCCATCAATGGCTACTAGCCAGGATGGGTAGGGATGGTGTCCCTAGCCTGTGTGTGTCAGAGGCTGGGAATGGGTAACAGGGGAGGGATCACTGGATGATTCCCTGTTCTGTTCCCTCCCTCTGGGGCATCTGGCATTGGCCCCTGTCAGCAGACAGGACACTGGGCAGATGGACCTGTGGTCTGACCCAGTCTGGCTGTTCTTATGTTCTTATGATAACAGAGTTCAATCCTGTCTCAAGGGAGAGGCTTATTGGAAGAGCAATAAAGAGAACAGGCCATCTGTCCCCTGGGCCGTCTGTCCAGCCCCTTTCACTAGGCAAGGCATTCCATTAACACAATAAAACCTCCGTGAAGAACAAAAAACAGGCTGCTTTGGCCAAAGCCCCTTAGATTGCAAAGGGAACCCCGGCCGACTCGCCTCGCCTCGCTGCCTCCAGACCTGCTGGGTAGTGGGGGTGCCCTTGCTGACCGTCTGTCTGTCTCTTTCCAGGGGGAACTGCTGAGCCCGTGCCGGTGCGATGGATCGGTGAAGTGCACGCACCAGCCTTGTCTGATCAAATGGATCAGCGAGAGGGGCTGCTGGAGCTGCGAGCTGTGTTACTACAAGTATCACGTCATCGCCATAAGCACAAAGAACCCTCTGCAGGTAAAGGTACTAGAGACATTTCAACGCCTTCTTTTCTGTGGTTGTCAGTAGGTCTGCGTGGCTGTCCCCGCACTGCACAGAGGGGCGGAGGGATGGACGCTGTACAAAGTGAAGGGGGAGCTGGTTCAACCCCCCTCCTACCTCAGAGTCTGTTCTTGCTGCCCCCTGGCTACTCCAGCACCCGCTCTTCTCTGTCTAGCACCCTTATCGGGCCCCCATGAATGTAGCATGTAAGCACCTCAGAATCCTTTGCTCACAGATCTTCTGGGAGGTAGGGCAACCAGTGTCCATTTAACAGCTGGGGAAAGAAGGTGGAGAGAGGCCCAGACTTCCCCAAAGGTCGCACAGGAAGACTATGGCAGAGTGGGGTCCCCAGAGTTGCCCTGGACCGATCTGTCCTCCTCACAAGCTTGCCTGCTCTCATCTCCATTAGGCTCCTCACCCGCTTTTGACTCGCACGCCGGGAGGGATATTGAATTTCATCACCTCAGGTCTGAGATTCCACTCTCCTGTCACTGCCAGACAAATGAGCCAGGCCGCCAGTCACAGCCACAGGAGAGAGGCCGCCGCTGATAGCCACTTGGCCCAGGTGTGACCGATGGTACAAAACCATGTGAAATCACACCCCCTTTCCTCAGATTTCGGGAGCTCTGGTGAGTCTCTGGGGACAGACGTTTGCCCAAGGACAATGCACCACTCCCCTTCCCCCCACTCCAACTGTGAGGCAACAAGGCAGGCACTTACAGTGAACACAAGACTAGGAATTGAGAGACCTGGATTCTATTCCCCGTTCTGCCTTGGACCTACTTTGAGGCCTTGGTGAGTGACTTAGCTTCTCCTTGCCACATCTTCTCCGTCTGTTATTGTCACGGGTTTGTCGTTATTTGGACAGTGCCCTCGGGTTGGCGCGATGTCCCTCCCCTTTGCAGGGCGTTTGGAGTGTCTCGGATGTCAGGCACCACTGTATTTGTTCTTCCTCGAGTGCTAGTCGATACTCTGCAGCTGGTGGGTGCGTGTCCAATGAGCTTTTGAACAAGGGTCTCTCGTGCCTCAAGTGTAGGGAAGAGGACGTACCTAGCCCAGCTCTCTGGACCCGGGTGGGTTTCGTTCCCTTCAGCGTTGGCCTCTGAGGTCCTGCCTCGTTTTATGGGTCCTGGATCAGCTCGTGTAAATGGCTTCTCAGCATCTGGTAGCATCGCTAGGAGGGAAATAGACTCCTCTGAACAGGGACCCACCATGCCCTCAGCACCACGGTGTCACACTTAGAGCTCACATTAAAAAAAAGTGAATCCTGCTGCTATAGAACTCAAGGGAATCAGAGCCAGTGCTAGGAATATGCAGACTGAGCAATTGCTTCAAGTCCCGACTTGCTCAACGGGCCCCCCTATTTACTTTTTATTATAAGGTCTTGACTGTTTGGCTACATCTACACTGGCGGCTTCTTGTGCAAAAACTCTTCCACAAGAGAGCGTCTACACTGCCATGTGCTTTTGCGCAAGAGCATCCGTGCCAGTGTAGAGGCTCTCTTGTGCAAGAAAGCTCTGATGACCATTCTAACCATAGGGGCTTCTTGCACAAGAAATTCATGTTGCCTGTCTACACTGGCCTCTTCTGGAAGAGCTCTTGTGCAAGAGGGCTTATTCCTCGTGGGGAGAGGAATAACTCTTCCGGAAGAAGCCCTGTTTTCCAATGCTGTACTGTAAATTTACTTCTGGAAGAACGCTCGTGCAGTGTAGACAGCCAGCAAGTTTTTGCGGAAGAACAGCTATTCTTGAGCAAGAAGCTGCCAGTGTAGACATAGCCTTTTAGTATGGGGGGGTAATATGCCTGCTTAGGGCTCCCAGTGGGCTAGCACTGGCAGGAATTATTACCACTAACTCCCAAGGGAGAGCAGACATGGTCTCTGGGCGTTCTGGGGGATCTAAATCAAGCACATGGGACTTGTGAGGACATTCCAGGAGTGAATTCCACCCTGGAAGGAGTTCTTCTTGCTCCATGGCTCAGCAGAGCTTCTGACACTTGATTTTTACATGCATCGGGTTCAAGTTGTGGGTATTTTCATCACAAACCTAGAGCCCCAGGAGTTTAATTTCTTTGGTCAGATACATTAGTCCAGAGTGAAAGTCAAGAGGCAGGATTTGGACAAACTTGTATGGTATTTTGAAGCTGTTGTGTGCGTTCCTGAATGTTACAGGTATCTCAGATTGGAGGTTGATGTTAGAGTCCTTCATTAACACAGATACTAATGCATCCCCCAAGCATTGGGATAGTGCCTTCCATCCGAGGCTGTCCCAGCAATCTGCAGGTCTGCAAAGCTCCAAGACACAAGTTAAAGATGTAAACCCAGATCCCTGGCCGGTGTAAATTGGCGTCGCTTCTTTGAAGTGTGAAAGACACGTCCACGTTTCCCAAGCATTGCGCTTTTCAGGAAGCGCTTTGCAAACCTGGCCTTATTAAACTCTGGGCAGCTGTTGCCGTGACGATTAAAAAATGCCAAGGTGGTGGCAACACAATAACAGAGCTTAGAGCTGCGTGAAATAAACACAAAGAAAAAGGGAAATCTTGAAAACTGCAAGGCGGTCTAGTTTATGTGTAGACTTCACAAACACTGCGGAAACGCAGAGATTTTTTTATTATAAATAGGAGCAATTTGACTTAAATAAATACAATATAATAGGTTGGAGGGAACCGTGAGGGTCATCTAGTCTCACCCCCTGCCAAGGTACAGGATCTGCATTCATGATCAAGGAAAGGATGGGATATACAGACAGTGCTTACTCAGATACACATCTCACTTGTCCTGAAATACATACACGTCACTATTCAGCAACACATGCACTTCATACTCCATCAGACAGACACAGGGATTCAAATAATCACTCACATAAAGGTTCACACAAGCTGAAATATTCAGGTCCCTGAATATTTCATGATTTCATGATTTCATGCCCACCGATATCTACAACTGCACCAATGGGCCATACAGTGAACAATCCCTCCAGTGGCTGTTTGGTATGTGCTAATTGCTCTCTGGAACGGCGATGTATTTGTCCTTAGTTTAAAGGTCGGGCTTTCCCACACTCCAGTGTTAATAGGTCTGTAGAAAGCCAGGGAGATGCATTTGGACTGGACTGCGATTCACCGACTCATTTCACATGTGGCACCCAACGAAAAGACTTTTGACCCCTGGGCTAGATTTGAGCTTGTGACATGGAGGTGACATCACCTTGTGGCCCACCCCCCCACATCTTGAGTCAGCTGGTCCCATTTAAAACCCAGATGAAGCCTTTGGCAGCTTGTGGAGCCTGTGTTTTCCTGTAGCAAAGACTGTACCCAATCGGCACGTGTACTTTGCACTTGCATGTGTGTGTGTTACAGCATCCTAGGCATCTGTTTGTGTACGTCCTTGTGTACCATAGGTGCTCTGACCACAGCGTGCACTTCAGCATGGACTCTCTGGGTTTCAACGAGGTCATGCAGGTGTGTATTTAGATAGGAGACCTGCATGGATGTATGCAGAGCTGTGTTAGGTGCAGAGAAGCTCCAGCAAGGGATCAGCTCTCATACTGAATTCCCCAGATTCTTTACAACCTCTGGGCTGCTAGGATGCTTCCCTAACCGACAGCAGCTGATACGCATCACTTTTAAATGAGCACACACATACACCCCCGCCCCAGCATGGGCTGCTGGGATTTCCCAACATATAGTGAAAAGACCTTAGAGCCATGAGAGCTGCAAACCTGCCTAGGCCAGGGATTAAAATCACAGAGAGTGGAGCTCAAGTCTCCAGTCCAACCTGCCAGATGCTAGCTGCTCAGTGAGTGAGCAGCAGAGGCACTTCCAGGAGCTCAGGGGGGCTGGGGGACCTGTTACCCTCACATCACTGAACTTGGCAATCTCCATGGATGGGTAAAGCAACCGCCGGACGAGCGGGCAGCTTCGATCCCTTGCCTAGTGGGAGTGGGTGGGTGCAGCAGCATTTGTGCAGGGTTATCCTGTGGATGGGATCTTTAGACGGGCTGAACACCCACGGTATCTGAAACAGAGGGCAGCATTGCAGGCATGTTTACACCTGGGACATGGGGCAGTATCCCCAAAGTGGTTAGTTTTGGAGCCTGCTCCTGCTCCCGTTTACACTGCTGTAGAACTCCTTTGTCTCAGCAGAGTCACTCCTGATTTACACGAATGTGTGTAAGAGCAGAGGCAGACGCTTTGCTCTTAGCCAAAACAAAATGGGTCTGAACCAGACTCCCAGATCCAAAACTTGCTGAGCTTTGGGGAAGTTAAAATCCAGACACAAATGTCTCTGGTGTCCCCTCTTCAGAGTGCATCGACCGACAGCCTGTTCAGAGCCCTGGGAAGGTTAGAATGAAGATTCTGGTACTAATTCACATCTCACGGGTGCTGGTGTAATTCAGGAGGAACGCCATAGGAGTGCCTGCCCTTCATCAGAGCTACTGTGTCCACATCAAATGTGGCTGAAATCCGGGAGTGTCTCACCCCAGACCTAAAACTGCTGGGCAAACACTCAAAGGTGAGGAGATGGCTGGAAGCGGTGAGCAGAGGTACTGTCTCTCCGGCAGACAGATTGGCATCACAGACACTGTGCTTTGGCTTCCTCTAAAGAACCAAAAAAGTAAACAACACCCACCACAAGCTGGAGGAGGTGTATACAGGCCCTAAGAGAGCAGTCACATGACCAGCTGCGTGTCTCCAGGAAAATCTCAAACTCTTTGCATTTCTCTCCGAATCTGAAAATGGATCTGTTCAATAGCACAGCCCTGGATCCTAAGGAATGTGTCAAGTCCTGGCATCAAAATAAACTCGGCTGGCTGGGGCTCAGGTGGGAGAGGTTGGTTCAGGAAACAGAAAATCCTTCTTAGGAAGCAGTTCCCCATCAGAGGCTGCAATAAGGTGTATAGATTTTCTCTGGCCTTTGGTCTGCTCTCCCTGACACTTGTGTAAAGCCAGAGATCACTAGAGTCACACCAATAGGAGATGAGACTCAGACTAAGTATAGGCACCGACTTCTTCACAGAAAAAGTTAGCGGCTATGTCCATGCTGCGCTGTTTTGCGCAAGAAATATGCAAATGAGGCAACACATGGAATATCGCCGCGCCTCATTTGCATAATTAATGAGCGGCCGCTTTTTGTGCAAGAGGCTTTTGTGCAAAAACCCCCTCTTGCGCAAGAGCCATTCTTCCGCCTTTTTTTCAGGCAGAACAGCTCTTGTGCAAGAGGGGTTTTTTGCGCAAAAAGGAGCCGTGTAGATGCAAAAAAGCCACTTGCACAAAAAGTGGCTGCTCATTAATTACACAACCGAGGCACAGCAATATTCTATGCGTCGCCTCATTTGCATATTTTTTTGCGCAAGAGGGGGCAGTCTAGACATAGCCAATGGGTGCTCATCTCGGGGAGGAGCTTGGGGGAGGGCAGAGAGCAGCGAGTGGAGGACAGGCAGGGGCCTTGGGGGAGGGGATGGAGCGGAGGAGGAAAGCACCCCGAGGAAAAATAAAAATCAGCGCTGATGAGATTAAACATTAGCATTGTTTAATTTGCATTGCTGTGGCAGAAGCGTCTGCCCCCCTCAGAAATCAGGGCCATATTGCGGTCGGTGCTTTACGGACTTGCAACAGGAAAACAGCTCCTGCCCCAAGCACAGGACAGGGGGGTTCTGACACGACACAAAAGATGATGAATGTGAGAAATGAGGGGCAAGCAAGAGAGGGCGCAGGAAGATACTAATGGCTTATATACTAGGCAGCAGTCACAGCCGGCCACCCTCCTGGCCGATTTACATTCAGTTTCATTTAAAATGTCAGCTCTGGATCTGGTATTAACACTCAAAGATATTTTGCAGTTGAAGGTTTGGTCATTACGGTAAAATAACGGAATGAATATTAAGAGGAAAACTCAGTCAGCACTTTGCATTACTGTCTAGGTTACCTACTGTATATTTGAAAGAGTTCATCCATCTGTGAGTTAGGGAATCTGTCCGTCTGTCTTTGTCCATTCAAGAACTCCTCCTAAACGGTAAGAGCTAGGACCACCAAATTTGGCAGGCAGCTTCCTCTTATCATAAGTTAAAGCATGGTCAGGGTTTGGGTGTGCCCGGACAATGGGATGTGCCTGGAATGGGATTGTTGCTCATAAAATGGAAAAGGAGGCCTCTGCTAGCAAGGTCAGTTATACTGGATAATGACCACAAGGAGGCAGCAAGGAGCCAGAGATGGGGACTGGGACAGCTACAACCCCATTGGGCCAGCAGGAGGCAGGGCTGGAGAAAAGGACAGCTACCTACTATATATTTGAGATAGGCTGTATGTCTGTCTGTCCCGCAGCTAGAGGTGTCCTCTCTCCCCAGGGCAGCCTGCATACTGAACCCCTCATCCCCAGCCTCACCCCAGAGCACTGATTTAAATGAAGAAAAACAAAAAATAATTGAGTTAAGGACCTGAGTAACACTGAGTAAATCTTCCAGTTTGATGTAGTGGAATGGTGTTTGAAAGAGGTGGCTTTTGAGGAACGGTTTGAAGGAATAAAGTGGGTTTTCCAGAGAGCGTGGCACTTTGACCATCCACTGTATAATTGTGCCTTAGCATCCTGTGAAAAACAGTGAATGGGGAGTTCGCTTACAAAGAGCCCTTTATGGGATGCTGTCTGTCACAGCAGAGCTCAGAGGTCTGCTCTTCCTGAGACGGATCCCTGGGGTCATCTGAAGAGCTTTATTCAATGGGAAGCTATATTCTAGATCAGTGGCCAGTGTAGGCTGTCACTTATTAGAGGGGCAATTCTAGTATATCTCACTGGCTGCTTAGAACACGACAGTCATTATAAACCGGGAAGGTTAGTGCTGTTTGTTTTTTCTCCGACAGACTTCCTCTCTGCCTAGTTCCCCCACCTTGATTTTTGAGTGCTTGATGTTCTAATCTTAATGCTACAGTGGTGTTAAGATTGAGGGTTTGGGGATTTATCTCCATACACACAAAACAAGGGCTATTCAGAAATGTAGATCTTGTAGCCAGAAGAGATTCAGTGGTTCCTGGTAAGTTTTAACTCGGATATGTCATTGGCCTGATGTGATTCACAGGTAAATAGACTGCTTGGGAGAGCGGGGAAATTTTATAGGAGTTTTAAAGAATAAATCTCAAGGGCATAATAATGTGAGACTGAGCCTCTCTCTTAGATCAGTGGTTCATTCGCCAGGCTCATTGAGTCCTTGGCCTCTGCTGAGACTGCCAGCAAACTAATCACCTGTGAGGGAGCCGTAGCTTAAAACCCACTGATTAATTTCCTACTAGTCCGGAGAAACAACGCAGCTATTCCAAGTAGTGTGTGTCTGTGTCACTGCTGCCTTCTACTAGATGGAATCGGAACTGCCCAAAAGGCTGTCCGACATCTTACTCGTGGGGACTCTCCTCCAGCTGCTATGGCAGAAGGATTTGAGCTTTCTCTTTGTGGTCACGGCGCGTTTCCAAGGGGCTGCTCATCACAGGACAGGGACAACGGTGAATTCTGGCAGGTGGCTGTGGAATCGTCACACCACGCTTTGTTCCTCACTGATGTCAGCAGGATTTGAACCAGACGCTTGAGAAACAGATCACAGGAGCCGTGTGTTGCGGTTGTTGTTTGATTTGGAGCTAATTACTATCTAACGTGACAGAGGCACCACCTCTGTGTCTTTGCCAATCAACAGCTGAGGGCTGGATGTTTACCATTAAAGTTGACAGATTTTCTTTCATTTTTCATCTTGGAAAGGCCTGTTGCTGTAACAGGCTTAACAGCTTGCTAGGTGGATATGGTGTAAGGCCGGGTTCCTAGTCTCCCTTTGAAAAATGAACCGATGCAGTAGGAGGTGGCTGTCACAGACATCATGGCCCAAGGAGCCACACAACCGACCATAGCAGTTACCACTGCATACCAAGAGAAAGGGGTGAACAGGGAGGTGGCAAAATGTGCAGATGATACTAAATTTCTCAAGATAGTTAAGGCCAAAGCAGACAGTGAAGAGTTTCAATAGGATCTCACAAAACTAGGTGAATGGGCAACAAAATGGCAAATGAATTGTAATGCTGATAAATGTAAAGTACTGCACAATGGAAAACATAATCCCAACTACACATGCAAAATGATGGGGAGTAAATTTCTGTGAGCACTCAAGAGAGAGATCTTGGAGTCATTGTGGATAGTTCTCTGAAAACATCCACTCGGTGGGCAGCGGCAGTCAAAAAAGCAAACAGAATGTTGGGAATCATTAAAAAAGGGATAGAGAATAAGAAAGAATATCTTATTGCCTCTATATAAAACCATGGTACAGCCACATCTTGAATACTGCATATAGATGTGGTTGCCTCATCTCAAAAAAAGATATATTGGCACTGGAAAAAGTTCAGAAAAGGGCAACAAAAATGATTAGGGGTTTGGAACAGCTGCCATATGAGGAAAGATTAATAAGATTGGGACTTTTCAGCTTGCAAAAGAGATGATGAAGGTGAATATGATAGAGGTCTATAAAATCATGACCAGTGTAGAGAAAGTGAACAAGGAAAAGTTATTTACTTGTTTCCATAACATAAGAACTAGGGGGTCACCAAATGAAATACATAGGTAGTAGGTTTAAAGCCAGCAAAAGGAAGTATTTCTTCACTCAGCACACAGTCAACCTATGGAACTCCTTGCCAAAGGATGTGAAGATCAGGAGTTTAACAGGGTTCAAAAAAGAACTAGATAAAGTCACGGAGAATACATCCATCAATGACTACTAGCCAGGATGGGTAGGAATGGTGTTCCTAGCCTCTGCTTGCCAGCTGCTTGGATGGGAGGGCCCTAAGGAATAGCGAGGGGCTGTAAGAGGGAGTGCTGGTGATGCCTTTGGCAGCACACTCTCCAGAGTCAGCACTACCCCAGCGCGGCGACAGGAACATGCTGCTCTGGAGTGCCTGCTTCTGGAGGATGTATAAACTGGTGATCCTAAGGCATACAGTCATTAGTGCCCCATTTGTGACAGCTCTAGTCAGATGCTTCCTCTTGAACATTCACCAGACTACTGTGAGAGGATCTGAGCGTGGGATCCCATGTGCTTTGAGACACCAGCGTCCGAACAGAATCCACACACTGCCCCTCGCTGGGGGTTTCTAGGCATGCTCTTGGGATGCCGTTTCTCAGTCTAGAGCCCTCTCCTGAGAGCTGAGGCCTCTGCCATTTAACTACAGAGCCCCTGAGACCATTGCTGAATCCTTGGACTTCCCTGTAGCTTAAACAAACTTTGTCCCAGAATTGCAGCCCTGCTGGTGTTCTGGGTCCACAGGGCAACTCTTCAAGGGCTTGTGAAACGATGTAACACACACTGCACAGATTTTGCACAGGAGTTTAAAACACCATTAATAAGTATGCTTATGAAGTTTGCAGATGATACCATGCTGGGAGGGGTTGCAAGTGCTTTGGAGGACAGGGTCATAATTCAAAATGATCTGGACAAACTGGAGAACTGGTCTGAGGTAAATAGGATGAAGTTTAATAAGGACAAGTGAAAAGTGCTCCACTTAGGAAGAAACAATCCGTTTCACACACACAGAACGGGAAGCGACTATCTAGGAAGGAGTCCTGCTGAAAGGGATTTAGGAGTCATAGTGGACCACAAGTTAAATATGAGTCAACAGTGTGCATCAAAAAAAGCAAACATGATTCTGGGATGCATTAATAGGACTGTTGTGAGTAAGACACGAGAAATCGTTCTTCTGCTCTACTCTGCGCTGGTTAGGCCTCAGTTGGAGTATTGTGTCCTGTTCTGGGTACCGCATTTCAAGAAAGATGTGGAGAAATTGGAGAAGATCCAGAGAAGAGCAACAAGAATGATTAAAGGTCTAGAGAATATGACCTATGAAGGAAGACTGAAAGAATTGGGCTTGTTTAGTTTGTAAAGAGAAGATTGAGAGGGGACATGAGAGCAGTTTTCAAGTATCTAAAAGGGTGTCACAAGGAGGAGGGAGAAAAATTGTTCTCCTTGGCCTCTAAAGGATAGGACAAGAAGCAATGGGCTTAAACTGCAGCAAGGGAAAGTTTAGGTTGGACATTACGAAAAACTTCCTACCTGTCAGGGTGGTTACACATTGGAATAAGTTGCCAAGGGAGGCTGTGGAATCTCCATCCCAGGTTAGACCGACATCTATGCAGGATGATCTAGGATGGTGCTTGGTCCTGCCGTGGGCCCAGGGGACTGGACTCGATCTCTCGAGGTCCCTTTCAGTTCTAGTGTTCTATGATTGCTCTTTCCAGACCTGCATGAGAGCAGTGCGGCTCTAGACAAAATAATAGACATGCCTTTGTGCATTTCTCTGCCTCTTTCCTCACCATTGTGGAGAGGTCTTTGGGCTGTGAGAGATCCCTCTGCACTGCCCAGAAACCTCCCTCTGCAGCTACCTGACATCTCTTCTGAAACATGGCACCCTGTCCACCCCAGCTGAGCTTTTCTGGCCTGAGATGTTCACAATTAAGCAGAACCCTCATGCACATCTTTTCCCTAGACCTGTCCCAAGCTTCCTGTTTGGCTCATGCGTTTATACGTCCTGCCAACAACACCTGGTTCCTTTGTTCTGATGTGGGTGATTTTCCAGTCTCCAAACCTCCGCTGCAGTGTTCCCTCTAAGCTGAGTGCATGGGAAGCCACTCAGGAGAGATTCAAATGCCGCCCAGCTGGTTAGCAGAGCACCCGCAGCTGGTAGCATGTGTTCCTGCTAGTGGTGCACATCTGCACATGCCTTGGTGTACATAAAATTTATTCTGCACATTGCTCAGCTGCGTATTGAAGATCTGGGAAAAGCTAGCTCTCCTAGCTTCAGGCAGCCAACTTAGTATACCCATTGTGTAGTCAGAATATAGTCATTAAAGTTAACTGCTCTCCATTGTCCCTATGTAATGTGCATGCAACAAGCCCTCTCCACCCATGGTGGATTTTATTGTTTACGCAGGCATTCCATGAGACAGCAAACTCCATAGTGACTGCTTGCTAATATCAAGAATTCATAAATTGAAGGAGAGATCCAACAGGGGCTGTTACCCACAGCCTCTGGCCGAAGTCCGCTTTGGGTAGTTGCCCTCTGCCTCCTTGTATCCAGCTGAAGCTGCAAAGGGGCTCTAAGATTCTTCTCCATATCCGGAGCCAAAATGTGAATAAGTGCAGTGCTCTGCCATCCAGAGGTGGCTGAATGGCAGTGGCGGGTGAAGTGATCCGTGCGTGGTGTTTGTGTCTGTCAAGCTGTAAAGCACTTGGGAACGGGAAGCCGCCCCATGGGTATTGAATGCTGCTGTTCCCCAGGAAGCTAATCTGCTGTTTTCTTCCCTCCTTCCCTTTCTCTTTGTCCCTGAATGCTATTCCCCTCCCTCCCCTCCCACCGGCCCTCTGCAGTGGCAGGCTATCTCTCTGACAGTCATTGAGAAGGTTCAGATAGCAGCCGCCATCTTGGGTTCCCTCTTCCTCATCGCCAGTATCTCGTGGCTCATCTGGTCGACCTTCAGTCCTTCCGCCAAGTGGCAGCGCCAGGACCTGCTCTTCCAGATCTGCTATGGAATGTACGGCTTCATGGACATTGTCTGTATAGGTGGGTGAATGGCTGAATTTCGCAGGCAAGGGGACGCAGCTGGCCTGGCTCCCTCCTCAGGCAGGAGCAGGAGACGGCAGGCGGAGGACGGGCCTGGCTGCTATCCAGCTCTGTTTGGAGGCAGCCCCCTGGGGCATTACTGCTCCTGAAGAGCTCGTCGACCTCGAGGTATTTTCCAGGGGTGGGAGGGCGTGGGACCTGGAACAGCCCCTGGGGAAATGCAGTGAGGGCCGAGTTCTATACAATGCGGCCGCTTACGCAGCAACCCCGGGGTCTTGTTTTTCAGCTGGGCCAGGAATCTGGGCACGCTGGGCCCACTGAGAAACACCCCTGAGCACGAGGTAGGGAAACCGCTTCCCTCTCGCTCCCAGAATCGGGATGGACCCCTCTGCAAAAGGCAAAAGCAAGACACCTGAAGGCACCTCACCACCTGCTGCCACTCTGCCCCCGGAGGGCCATCCCTACCTTCTCCACCCCGTGACTCCTGGGTGCTGGGCCATGGTTCTATTGATTCTACCAGGGATGATCTAAATGGTGCTTGGGCCTGCTGTGAGGGCAGGGGACTGGACTTGATGACCTCTCGAGGTCCCTTCCAGCTCTGTGATTCTATGGTAAGAACCACCCAGGTTGCCTGGCCACTGTGAGGAGCCCCAGACTCTAGACCTGCCCTGGGCTGGGAGCTGGGTTCCCTAGAGCAACCCCCAGCTTGTGTTGCTGCCGCCGCGGTGCAGGGTCCAGGGTTCCCTGCAGCAGCTCAGGCTCCCTGGGTGGCTCTCACCATGGCTTCCAGCCTGGCCAGAGCCTTGTGGGAGGAGAGGAGAAGTGAAGCATTTCAGGACCCTCCTATCCAATTTGGGGTCACCGTACCCAGAATAGCCCTGGCCTGCAGGAATCCAAAGGTGGCTGCTTTGTCAGCCGGGCAAAAGACCAAGGGCTACACTTGATAATCAGGGAGGAAAACACAATGCCCACAGCCAGGGACAGGTCACACAAATTTGGGCCTGGCCATCTCTTTGGGGCACTCCACATGCTGAGTCATGGCCTTGCAGCTGGAGAGCCAATCTCCCACATCCTGGCAGCTGGAGGAGAGGGGACCCAGCTTCCAGGGAAGGGTTGGAGTTGATGAGCGTGGTCCTGTTCGTGGAGGGAGGGAAGTGAGCGAGGGAACCTGTGCTCCAGCCTCGGCTGCAAGAGAGGGGGAGAAATCCGGATCCCGTGAAGATTCACGTTCACACCAGCGCAGCGCTCCCCACGCAGCCCGGACTGTACTACATGCCCCACGGTGCTAGCGTTCTCCCGCAGGGCCCGCATGCCCCAGAGCCCCCTGGAGCTGCAGATCTAATCGACCCTGCTTCTTCCTTGACTTGGGCAGCAAAGACAAGCCACCAAGGGGAACAGCAGGCCCCTGCCTGGCTGCACCTGCATAGCTGGGCTGGAGAAGGGCAGGTGTCAAGACTCCATGGCAACGCTGCCAGCGGAGGGCGCTTGCCGGCCGTTCCTCAATTGCCCAGAGCCAGGAAGGGCTCGAATCACCCCCTCGGGATTTTGAAGGGGCAGAGTTAACAGGGTGCACTCATCACCCCGGCGCCTCCTGCTGGAGGCTCAGGGAATGAGCTCGGTGCAGCCCTGGAGCGCCCCCTTCTGGGCAGCCTCTGGTACAGGTCTTCTGCTTTCAGCCCCCTGTCCCTTCCTGCCCTTTCCCCCTAGTACTGCCCGGCCATGGGGCCCCCACGTTCTGAGGTCCTCCTCTTCAGGGAACCCCCAATACCTGGGACCCACCGCCAGGCGTCATCGAGTCCCTGCCTCAGAGCCCAGCTGCAGCCTGACACGGCCACTCAGCATTGGCAAGGGGGTGTAGGCCTGCTGCCTTCTTCTAGCCTGGCCGCCTCTCTAGAGCCCCAGTTCCCTCAGGCCTTGCCTCAGGCCCTGCAGCCTGGGAGCTTGCCTGGCCAGAGCTCCCCCGGCCCTGCTCGGTCTCGGGAAGCCTCCAGCTTCCCTGTTAGCCAGGTCCCTCCTGCTCCCCAGCAAGAGTGCGAGTGAGAGAGCCTTTTCCTCCCCCACCAGGTGCCCTGATTTATACCGCCCCAGCTGGCCCTTCATGATCTGCAGCCTCACCTGTGGCCCCCTGCCCCTCAGCCTCCCTCGAGTGGTGTTAACCCTTGTAGGGCCAGAGCAGGGCCAATGCCCCGTCACGAGCAGCGAGGCTGAGGAAGGCACATGGGGGCTCCTGTGCCCTGCCTCTCCCCTCACTCTCCAGCCCCCTCCCCTTGGCTGGCTGGCTGGCGCTCTGCCTCCCCACCCCGCTGCCAGAAAGGGAAAACATGGGGGCTGCTCTGCCGCCTCTGCTTGGTCCTGCCTCTCCAGCCTTCAGCCGCTGATGGGAGAGACCGGGCCCATTGTGGGGGTGGAACTCTGCCCCCCACCCCCCAGGGAAGGGGTAGAACCAGCAAGGGGGCTGTGGGGGCTGGACATCTCCTATAGGCAGGTGGAGGAATTTCCCAAGAGCCCCACTAGATGGGGGGAGCTATATCCCCAGCAGGGGGAGGCGTCAGCCCCAGCAAACGAGGTGGCGCCAAGGCCCCCAGTGGCAAGAGACTGCTACGAATATGGCCCAGCCACTCGCCTGCTCTGCTGAGCCCCCGTTCCCTGGCCCGTTACAGGCTCCCTCAATGGGGCAAGACAAGGGGCTGGGACGGTTGCGTGCGTGGAGTCCTGGGTGGCTTGTGGCAGCACTCGGGTGGTGCACTGCCCCCCTGGATCCCCACCAGAACTTGAATTGGGTGCCTCATGCCCCCTCCCTGTTCCTCTAGGTGCCCCTCCCGCCACCCCCTCTTCCTCCTGCTGCAGACACCAGTCGCCTGTGCGTGGACTGGCTGTGGTACAGCCCGAGCTACTTGCAGGTGAACACCGGGCGGTTCTGGAGCAGTGAGGTGCGACACGGAGCCGCTGCTGGATCTTGGTCCCCGTTGCCCGGGGAAGGGGGCGGCCCTGGCCCCCGATGTAATTTTGCTCAGGCGGGATGCATTCGCACTCAGCGTGCGCCGAGGGGGAGACAATCACGAGAGGCTTCAAGGAGAAGCTGGACGAGGCGAAGGGAGGGAGGCACAGGACGACTGAGCGGCACACTGGAAAGGGACCCAGCCAATGGAAAAGCTCAAGGAAGGGCCAGGGAGGGGCCTGGCCTGGAAGGGAAGCACACAGGAATGGCAGAGCAAGTGGCTGAGAGGTGAAGGAGTGGGTGGCTATTAACTTAAGGCGAATCTGTCCCAAATTTCATGCACTCTGCCTACTGCCAGGAAGGTGGTTTCAAGGCCTGGAGAGGGCATCAGAGGGTCACTGTACCTCTCTCTGGGTGTGCTGCCGTGCCTCAGTTTCCCTTCCCTGGGTCAAGCAAACACCACTCAACAGGCCTGCCATGAAAATCTCCCTTTCTGGGGTCATGCTTGTTAATAGAAATCAAAAAAGCTTTCACCTGCATCTGGGCCCCTCCCAGGTCCCTGCTGGCCTTTCGCCACGACTTCATGGTCACTCTCATATCAGCACTTCCCTGCTTCTCCGCTGCTCTTGCACCCGGGCTCACCGCAGTCCGTTCGGCTCATTCCAAGCTCACCATGGAGGCTGGGCCCCTGTTCTTTCCCAGGCAGTGACCCTGCCGTCGGTCCATACAACTAGCGTCTCACTGTCGGAGCCCAGAGCTGTGTCTCCCACACTCCCAAGCCAGTCACAAGCCCCCAGGACTTTTCCGTCTCATGCCGGTAGCTAAAATTTGGAAAACTGTGGCCTTAAGGGGCTACCTCCTGCGTCCTGTTCCGTGACATGCTCCTACGTGGGAGTCAGAGGTGAGGCTGGACTGCTGGGTGAGGCTGGACCATGGGGGCTGGAGAAGGCCAGAGGAGGCTGACTTTCAGGAGTCAAGAAGGGAGGCAGTGAAGACGTGAACCCGGGGGTCACAGAGGAGGGCTGCTCAGGACGAATCCAGGCAACGATGCAGGGCGACCCAACAAGGCAGATCTACGAGGAAGAAGGAAGGCCAAGTGCAAATGCCAGGACTTGGCTCTGGGAGGGGAGCAAAGGTTAAGGCAGAGAGTGACAGGGTGTCCCAGGTTGCTTTGCTCAGAAGAACTTCCAGAAGTTAAGCAGAAGCTGTGGCAACAAGGAGACAACTCGATGCCAGGGAAATATTCACCCCACAGAGGAAGAGAGAGAGAAAGAGAGAGAGAGACACACACACACAGGGCACAGCACATGGTGTCTGGCACTCGGAGGTCTGCCTGGGCCAGGGCCCCAGAGCTCCGCTCTCCAGCCATGGCGCTGGTCCCTCGAGCTCATGCTGAGAGCAGTTTGGGAGCACGTGGATAAAGGGTTTCACACAGAGGAGCTGGCAAGCCCGCACTGAACTCACTGCCCCATGGCTGCAGTGTGGCTGGCCACTTGTCCCTGATGGGGCATTTGCGTAAGCTGGAGGGGAGCTTTGTATTGCCCAGACTCATCGCTCAGCTCTGTGGCTCCTTTCGCACAGCCCTGCTCTCCCTGCCGCAAGGCAGCACCGCATACAGTGATCATTACATAGGAACATGAGAACAGCCAGACTGGGTCAGACCAACGGTCCGTCCAGCCCAGTATCTAGTTCTTTTTTGAACCCTGTGAAAGTCCTCGTCTACACCACATCCTCTGGCAAGGAGTTCCGCAGGTTGACTGTGCGCTGAGTGAAGAAAAACTTCCATTTGTTTGCTTTAAACCTGCCGCCTCTTCATTTCATTGGGTGACCCCTCGTTCTTATATTGTGGGAATAAGTAAATTACTTTTTCTTATTCACTTTTTCCACACCAGTCATGATTTTATAGACATCTATCCTATCCCCCCTTAGTCTCCTCCTTTTTAAGCTGGAAAGTCCCAGTCTTTTTAATCTCTCCTCTTATGGGACCCGTTTCAAACCCCTCATCATTTTTGTTGCCCTTTTCTGAACCTTTTCCAATGCCAATATAGCTTGTTTGAGATGAGGCGACCACATCTGTACGCAGTATTCAAGATGTGGGCGGGCCAGGGTTTTATACAGAGGCAGTAAGATATTCTCTGTCTTATTCTCTATCCCTTTGTTAATGATTCCCAACATGCTGTTTGCTTTTGTGACTGCCGCTGCCCACCGAGTGGGTGTTTCCAGAGAACTCTCCACAATGACTCCAAGATCTCTCTCTCGGTTATTTAGCTCTGCTTGCTCACAAGGACACCCATGGGCTGCCTCATGCCAGGAGTCACAGCCTCGCTACTCTCCTGGCCCCTGGCTGCGCAGCCTTTCTCCTGTGTGACGCACAGCTCAGATGCCGTGCTAGAGCAGGGGGCCTATATGCTATCGCCCCCACTACAGTCACAGGGAAGGGCCTTGTCTGAGTCTGCTAGGGCTTCACACAGGAGCCCAAAGCTTAAAAGTGCCTCTCTCCAGCTGAGGTGAATCACATCCTGTGAATCCTCTATGCTCTGACTGATGAGTGGGACCTTTCCTCTCAGCCAGCTGCAGCATATGGCTGGCCACCGTCAGACCTCAAGGCTGCAGTTGTTCCTGCATCCCCTTTCCAATGCTCGGAACAGCTGGGCAACATGCCTGGCAGCAAACCCACCAGTCCCACCTTCTCCACCTCCTCTAAGCCTCCCCCCGCCCCATGCGCTGGGATGAGCAGAACAGGAGAATGGCCTCTGTGCACAGCGCAAGTAACCTGATTACACAGGGACAGGCCTTCCCACAGCGTTCCCTCTGATCTTTTCCATCTGTAACGCCGCGAGCCCTGCGGTGCCCACTCCGGCGTTAGCTCCCCGCCCAGCAACCTCCGGGAGCCCCTTTTAGTTCCTCGATAGATTCACAGTTATTTACACAGGTCACTACACGGTTGGGGTCAACACTTCCTGCCCCAAGTCCATACCCACAGTACTAGCGGAAGCCCTCTCCCCATGCGTATGCCCTTGTCAACTTGACACACGGTGGAGGAAGGGGGACCTGGGCCTGCCCTCACTCCAGGTCCCGACCCAGAGCCCTAAAGACGGGGAATCCTTCCCCAGCTTGGTTGGTGGGGCGTTACCCCTAAACACACCAACCCTCGGGGACCAACTCAGTCCTACCCTGGGTTGCTTCCTTCCCCCATGGCCCCTGCGGAGCCCAGCTCACCCGTCCCACCGACAGATGCCCTCTTCTCCCCCCCACGCTCTCTCCTTCTCTCGCTTTTGTACCCTGCTCCCGATATGCCCTACTCCCCTGGTCAGAGCCACACCCTTCCCCCGCATCAGCTGCGGGTGCCTCCACTGACATAGGAGCGTCTGCACAACCCTGTGGTCCCCGCCCCCTCACTGGGCCGCCGCAGTCTCCCCCCGCGAGTGCCACGGCACCCTGCGCATGCGCCGCGAGCAGGATGCCACCCTGGGGCCCCCACCCCCTCCACGAACCGATTCCGTTCTCTCACCGGGACAGCCCAATGCATGGCGCACACACCACGGGAGCGGCGCCACATCCCTTTTGCCGTGGCTCTTGCCGCGCTGCCTCGGCCGCCTCCCTGTGGGGAGTGCAGGGCGCGTCTGCCCCGTCACACACCCATGTGCAGATTTTTTTCTGTCCGCAAGCGGAATAATTTTATATGCACCGAGGCATGTGTGAATGTGCACCACCAGGAGAAACAAAAATACTCGCCCTGGGTGCTCTGCTAATCAACTGGGCGGCACTGGAGTTTTTCCTGAGTGGCTACAGGAAAAACAGTCCTCCCCCTTCCCCTTATCCTTCGGTGTGTTCCAAGGGATGCCAGCTCCGTCCCTCACTGACAAACGGGGAGCTAAAGTTTTGATTGTTTTTAAGAATCTGGGCTCTGTTCCTCCTCTTCTCCTGGCCCTTGGCATCACCACTGACGCCAGCCAACAGAGGAAGAGCCGCCTTCCCAGGCACCCCTTAAAGGGGCTGCTCATTCCTTACCCGTGTGCCTGCTGGGCTTACAGGGATTCCACCATGACAGAAATCCCTGAGCTGGGTGGGGGGGGTGTCACTTCCCGCATGACGATGGTTCCCCCGTGCAAGGTGCAGCTCCTCCACTTCATGCTGGGCACGGTTCAGTGAACCCTGGAGAAAATGGGGGGGGGGGGTGTCCCAGCTTCCTCTCCGCCGGCCCATGTTAAAGCTGGACCGTGGAGACCCAACAGCAACGACCTTCTCGCTAATTTCCATAAACCTTCTGGTCCAATTTTTTTTTAAATCCAACTGTGATGCCCCCTGCTCCTTTGTTTGCTTGTGAGGGATCAATGGCCATTATCCTCCATCCCTTCCCTGGCATCTCCCCACCCCGCATGTCACTGCTACTCAGCTGGAGAACCGTGCACTTGGTTCCTGTGGCATGAGAGATAAATTCTTGCCTCTCCCTGTTAAGGGACCCTGCAAGAAGCAGCATATCCCTGATTCTATCCTAGGACATGGCTGATTGCAGCCTCCTGGAGTCCATATTTCACCAAAAGATGCAGGGCTCCCATCACACTGTTATCCAATAAATCACAGAATCATACAATCCTAGGGCTGGGAGAGACCTCAGGAGTCATCGAGTCCAACCCCCTGCCCAAAGCAGGACCAACCCCAACTCAATCATCCCAGCCAGGGCTTTGTCAAGCCAGGACTTAGAAACCTCGAGGGATGGAGATTCCACCCCCTCCCTAGGGAACCCATCCCAGCGCTTCCCCACCTTCCTAGGGAAATAGTTTGTCCTAATCTCCAACCTTGACCTCCCCCACTGCAACTTGAGACCATTGCTCCTTGTTCTGCCACCTGCCACCGCTGAGAACAGCCTCTCTCCATCCTCTCTGGAACCCCCTTCAGGTAATTGAAGGCTGCTATCAAATCCCCCCTCACTCTTCTCTTCTGCGGACTAAATAAGCCCAAATCCCTCAGCCTCTCTTCGTAAGTCATGTGCTCCAGCCCCCTCATCATTTTGGTTGCCCTCTGCTGGACTCTCTCCAATCCGTCCACATCCTTTCTGTCATGGGGGGCCCAGAACTGGACACAATACTCCAGATGTGGCCTCACCAGAGCCGAATAAAGGGGAATAATCACTTCTCTGGATCTGCTGGCAATGCTCCTCCTAATGCCCCCTAATATGCCATTCTCCTTCTTGGCTACAAGGGCGCCCTCTTGACTCGTGCAGCTTCTCATCCACTGTCATCCCCAAATCCTCTTCTGCCAAACTGCTGCTTAGCCAGTCAGTCCCCAGCCAATAACTTTGCTTTAACAAGGGAGCGAGAGCTGAGGAGCTGCACAGGGGAACACTGCCAGTTCCTAGCGGCGGTCTAGGCCCTGGGGCCACGAGAGAAGAGGTCATTCTGGACAGCAGTGCTTGGGAGAGATTAACATGGGTGCCTACAGATAGATCCCCATGCATAACGCCGACAGACCTGGGTCGTAGGCAGGTGGGCTTGAACCGACGGACTTTGCAGGCTAAGGCCTGAGGCCGTACTGCATTGGCTAAAAGCAGACTTGGCTCCCTCTAACGGTCCAGGATACACATACAAACATCCAAGACTAGCCAGAGTGAGTCCCCTTGGGTCTCAGGCTGCCGAGTGGAGCAAGTGGCAGTTTGGAACCCGGCCATGCATCCGTGAATTAAATGGCCATTCAGGAGGGTTCGTCTCCCGCTCGGTCGAGGCGCAAAGAGGGAACGTCAGCGTCTGTGAATTAAAAGGGCGTGTGTCGGTTCAGAAGGGCTGGCCATACTCTCCTGCTAAACAACAGAGTGTCGCCAGCTAACGAGAGAGCATCCCAGCCTGGGGAAGAAAATCACCAGAGCTGCTCAAGAGGGAAGTGGCGTGTGGGAAGGCTGATGAGCAGATCATGCGTTGTTCGTGGCATTAGCCTACTTGGGCGCGGGGGGGGGGGGGGGGGGGTTGGTTTGGTTCATTAGCCTGCTGCACGCTGTAACTAGACTAGCCACGGTGGTCTAGCCCCTTTATTCGGCTCTTTCCCCTTTATTGGGCTCTGGTGAGGCCACATCTGGAGTATTGCGTCCAGTTCTGGGCCCCCCACTATAGAAAGGATGTGGACACATTGGAGAGGGTCCAGCAGAGGGCAACCAAAATGATGAGGGGGCTGGCGCACATGACCTATGAGGAGAGGCTGAGGGATTTGGGCTTGTTTAGTCTGCAGAAGAGAAGAGTGAGGGGGGATTTGATAGTAGCCTGCAACTTCCTGAAGGGAGGTTCCAAAGAGGCTGTTCACAGTAGTGACAGATGGCACAAGGAGCAATGGTCTCAAGTTGCAGCGGGGGAAGTCTAGGTTGGATATTAGGACAAACTATTTCCCTAGGAGGGTGGTGAAGCACTGGGCTGGGTTCCCTAGGGAGGGGGTGGAATCTCCATCCTTCAAGGTGTTTAAGTTCCAGCTTGACGCAGCCGTGTTTGGGTTGGGATTGGTCCTGCTTTGGGCAGGGGGCTGGACTTGATGACCTCCTGAGGTCTCCTCCAGCTCTATGATTCTATGACTGAGGGGCACTGGCAGAGCTGTGGGTGGGCTCTGGCCTAGAAGCGCAAGTGTCCCTCTCTTGTTGCTGTCCATCCCCACTTTTATAAGCACTAAATCATACTGCTCTTGGACGTTTCACCCCTTTGCCTGGCCCTGGGCCCCTGGGGGGATTTGCTGTGGCAGCAACAGCTGCTCTGCAGCTCTGTCGCATGGCCATTCATCCTGCCAGTGATTTCTGTTGGCAAGTGGTGGCAATCCATCACAGATCAGGAAGTGTGCGCCCGCTGCCTTTCATCCCACCTGCCAGGGAGAATAATCGGAGGCTTCCTGGACGTCTGACGGCCTCTCTGCACCACCGTCGGTAAGAACAGAAGAGATCAATAGTCAATTAAACCTGATCCACCGCATTTGATCTTTCAGGGTATGATGGGGGCTGTAATTAACGGCGCTTCCTAGAGACCGTCACAATTCAAGGTTTCCTGTCAAGGCTAATGTGGTTTTGTTTTAACTGTGAGTGCTGCCATGTACTGCCTAAGGAGGGGCAAGACTGGAGTCGTTTTGGGGTGTGCAGTGAGCCCGGTGGCCTATCCCAGCCTGGTTAGATGGAGGTGCAACATCCTTGTATATTTCAGGCATCACACACAAGTACACTCAGGAACAAAAGAGCTGGAGAAGAGCCACTAAGGCAGTAGAGCCTGTGGAAATCATTTCAGGGAAGGTGCCAAATATATGTGCTGCTCCCTACAGCATACCAGTGTTTTGGGGGGAGGAAGAGGTAATGAGGCTGGGATACTCACTAGCAGTTGGGCATCTAATTCTTTTAGGCCTCTTGGCAAAATAGAGCGGTCAGGCAGGGAAAGAGATTAAGGCCCAACTGGGAGGAGGATGCTCAACCCAGAGTGTGCATGTACGGGGCAGAGGGGCAGATCTAACTGCCAGGAGATGGTTGTGTGCAGATCATCTTTAAACGGGAGGCATTTCCCCACGGATTGCAGAGCCGGCTTTGAAGCAGATATAATCCCACATTTCCATTCAGCTGCAGAATGTTGGAGTGAGTCGCACACATGGTGCTCTCTCTCCTTCTCTCCCTTCCAAAAAAGTCACATCAGTTCTTTCTCTGTTGTTTTCCTTAATGGGAAATAAGTTCTCTAAGCTGAGAGATATATACTTGGGGCTTTGTGTCTGGAAACCATAACGGTGGGGAAGTTGGACAGCACTCCTGTACCTACCCCACCACCTGCCCCAGCTCCAGGGAGGTGGGGAAGGGAAGTTGAGTAGTTAGGAGTTTTTAATGAGGCACCTCCATCTCGTTCATCTCTTCCTCTTGCTGTGGGAGAACACTGCAGTTCAAGGGCAGGAGTAACCCCCCAGAGCACTTGTTGGAAGGAGTGACGCATGTGGGAGAAGATCTGGACTGCTTGGGAATGGGGCTAGTGCGTGGGGGTGTCTTGCGTTTGAGTTCCTGACCTTCTGAGCAATTCAGCACTGCCCTGCCACTGGGGTAGTGCCTTTTTCTGACTTCCTTCTGCAGCCTCCACACAAATACATTGGGGACCAGCCACACGCCTGCCCCCGGCTCCAATGCACAATCCAATTTAGCAGCTGGTTGGGTCTAGCACCCCCTTCACAGTCTCATAGACTAGGTCCAAGCCCTTTATTCCCACCTGCCTGGCCAGGCCCAAGTGGTTGGCCGGGCAGCTGGAATAAAGACAAACAACTGGAATCCTCTCTTGTGCTGCGGCAGAGGCCACAACCCCTGTTTGCATTGAGTCCAGTTGTGCCGTCCATCCAGAACGCCTGTACAATCCACGTCACTATCATCCTTTCTGGGGTAGGTGGGAAAACCATCACAATGAACATCCCGGTCAGGTCTTCTGCTCCTAAGCCATTGGGCCGCATCTCCCTTTACACACCGCTCGTGTGTGGCATTCAACAGCTCAGCGGGCCAAGGGGCAGTCTCATGCTCACCCTGACTGGCTGCGTGGCAGACGGCAAGGCATGTGCGAGGCACTGTGGTGCTGACGGTCACAGACCCGCTGATTCGGAAGGGACGGGATGGTTTGCAGCGAATGCTGCATTGATTATTCAGTCAGGGAGCGGGGCCAACCGGCCTCTTTGTATTCCCCAGAAGGCAGTTCTGCAGCTGCAGAACACGCCTGCTGAATTTGATTGCTAGCAGTCTGGCAGCTCTCCACACAGAGTAGCCAGCACCTGTCCACTGAGGTGGGCCTGACCCGTCGAGTTTGGATCCACTTCTGAACTCTTTTGTTGGGGCTGGGGTCGGGCCCATCACTACTGATAAATTCTATACACTGATTCACAAGGCTTCACTTTTCTATACATTACATGCAAGAATTCTTGCTAACATTTCTCTCCAGACAGTGCCTCTGTAAAAAAGGAACCCACAGGTCTGCCTGGCTGCAAGTAACACGTGGTGTTCTCCGTGCCAATGGGTCCATTTATTAGTATTTAATGAGGGTGAAATAATTAACAGTCGCTGAAAACATCCCATTAGCCTGCATTGTGCTTTAAAGGGAGATGGAGAATGAGCCAGTATTGTTGCCCATCCACTAAATACTGCACTGGAATGAAGTGCCCCACTGACTTCTAGGAGTAGAATTAGAAATATGTGACTGTGTGACATAGGCCCTATACTGCAAGTCACAAATGGAGAGTCCCCTTTAGCTCAAGTGGGGAGGGCCACCTAGGCTGTCAATGTAAACAATATTATGCTGCAAATAGTAAGGCCAGAGCTACTCTTCAGGCCAGCCACTCCAAGCACCTGCATTAGGCCAGGCTGTTTCTCCCTGCTGCTTTCCCAGTTGTCCTTGTTGTTATAAAAGTTTTCCCATTGTCCAGCCCAAGCCTTTCTGAGCTGAACTGAAACCCAGCAGTCAGTAGGGTATGTCTGAGCCTCCTGCTGGTGAGCTGGGCTTCTGCCCACTGCTGCATCAGAACAGGACTCTAATAAATCCTGAGGGGGTTTCAGCTGGTCTTTGTGGGGTGTCTGGTAAGGAGGAGGACAGGAATCAGCACAGGAGTAGGATAGGATCAGCAATGCTAGGTTAACTCACCAGATCAGCCTACCTCTGTCTGGGAGCTCCATTTTCCATTCAAGTCCTGTTTTCTTTCCCACCCCTGCAGGGTCCTGATCCCTGCCAGCTGGCCATGTGGTGGGGGGTGGAAGAGAAGTACATCACCCAAGAGAGAGATAGCATGGGCGTGGGGGGAAGAATACACGCCATGCTCAAATACCACTTGGCACAGGACTTCACATAGGCTGGAAACAGGGGCTCCTCTCCAGCTGCAATGAGGAGGAGCCTGGCTGCATTTGGTGCTATTGTTCCTTCTGATGCTAGGAGAGGGGACTGTGCCAAGGGGAGAGAGAGGGGCCAAGTCACCCTAACTCTAACCCTCACAGATCCCTGAGATGGCCTCATCCTTTGGGCACTATTGGGAGACTCTTGTGTGTTACAAGTGGGTCCTAGCAATTCATGTGGCCAACGTCCAAACCTAGATCCCCAGAGTCTACTAGCTGATGGGGGACTTATGAGAATGGGTTCCAGTTTTGCTAATCTCAGCCCGTCGAGGCATCAGTCAACTTCCTGCAGAGACCACGCTGGCACCACCAGCAGTGTAGGTCCTCTCCTTCCAACATCAGACTTTCCTCCAGCTCTCGTGGGGCTCGTGGTGTTGTCAGGACACAGGAAGAGAAGCCCCCTTATTGAAACCAACATACAGGCCAACACTGCGCCCTTCTGGCGTGCAAAATGCTGCCATTCAAAGCCAGGCTCATTGAGAACCAGGGTGTATTAACAACTGTGTTGAATGTAAGACAAGGGAGGTCACTGTCCCATTTTACTCAGTCTTCTGAGTGAGGCCTCACTCGGAGGACGGTGTCCTTGGGAAAGACGTGCCCAAATTGGAGAGTGTCCAGAGAGAAAAAAAAATATGGCAAAAGGTTCACAAAACCTGGCCTATGGGTAGGTTGGAAAACCAGAGCATGTTTAGTGTTGAGAAAAGAAGTCTGAGGGGGAACCTGAGAACCGTCTTCAAGGATGCTCAGGGCTGTTAAAAAGAGAAGGGTGATCAATAGCTCTCCTTGTCGACTGAAGGTGGGACCAAACCAATCAGTGTAATCTGCAGCAAGGAGATCTACGGGTGATATTAGGAAAAACTTTGCGCCGATAAGAATAGTTATGCTCTGGAATAGGCGTCCAAGGGAGGCTGTGAGATCCCCATCATAGACAATTTGAAAGAACGGGTCAGACTAACACCTGTCAAGGATGCTCTAGGATAGTTTATTCAGTCCCACCTCAGCACAGGGGACTTGATGACCACTTGAGGTCCCTTCTAGCCAGAGGAGCCTATGACTGTGGTAATGAAGCTCAGGGGATTCTGCCTGTGTGGAGCAGGGAATCGTTGCTTCCTGGACCAAGAGAAGCTTTCTTCATCGAGGCCAGGGAATTCAGAGAGAGGGGCTACATATATTTAACTCAGATTTTACCCTGTGGCTAGTCCGTTAATGTCTAATATCTACATGTTTATTTATAAGAGCAAAGAAGGAAGAAAGAGTTTTAAATGGTCAAGGAAAACAAATGCATACACTCTTGCATCAGGTTTAGAGCAGTGATGGAATAACCTGCTGGCTTATAAAGGGTACGGCTAGACTGTGCGGGGCGGCGGGGGTGGGGTTGAAATACCGGAGGTATCCTGAAAAATCTCCACCGCATTCAGGGAATGCATTTGCTCTTCCACTTTTTTTTTGTCAGTGTAAGTCCATAGGCCAGACCAAAGCGGGAAAGAGGCAAAATGGAGATGCTTCCAGGGTTTTTTTAATTCCTTCTCTTATGTGAAGGGAACTTCACTGTGCCAAACAAGGCCCCCAGCACATTTTGTGGAAAAGTACAGGCACAAAATGGAGTTCAGGGTCACATGATTAGGTCACATGCCCTCACAGGCTTTGATGAAATCTCCATCTCTGGAGATATTTAAGAGTAGGTTAGATAAATGTCTATCAGGGATTGTCTAGACAGTGCTTGGTCCTGCCGTGAGGGCAGGGGACTGGACTCGATGACCTCTTGAGGTCCCCCTTCCAGTTCTAGTATTCTATGATTCTATGACTCATAGGAGTAGCCATTTTTTAGCTAAGGCATCCTCAAGAAGGCACCACCTGGAAGGGACAAGCTCCTCTATGGTCTGTTGTGAGAGTTAAGTATTCTTTGGTGGGCCTCCAACACGGGATAAGCAATATTCAGCCAATCATAACTTTTCCATTGACGCCTTACATGGCATACTTTGGGTAAACTTTGTTGCAGCTGTCTAACAGTGGCAATATTATTGATACTGCTGCTCATGTTTCAGTCATTCAGCACCACAGATCTGTATGATTTTTATCCCCTTGATAGGACAACTGGTCCTTTATAGCAGGGCTACTCAACTTTGGAAGCCCTGGGGGCCACAATGATACTCACAGCACATGCCGAGGGCCACAACTTAAGTGTGGTTGCATAGACATGCAAATATACATGCAAATATATGCAAATAGCTTCTTTCACACTGACAGGCATGAATACAAAGATTAAGCATTAAGCCATGGCACCAGACCCAAACGTGGCCAGTGTGAGCCAGTCAGCACCTCTCAGACTCTGCCCACAAGGCTAAGCAGCCAGCACGTCCCACAATGCCCCGGCACTCCCGGCACCTCCTCCCTGTGGGCTAGAAATGCTGACACCCTGTACCCATCTGTTCCAGCCAGCCCATCCGCTTGCATCTTTCAATGTTCACCCCGCCTGGGAGATGCCTCGCTACCATGAAGCATGTTCCTAGTGGAGGCCATGATCAAAGGATCCCACCCATGGGCCACGTGTTGAGCCCTACATAAACCCAAACTGCACCATGGGCCACAAACAAACAAGCCACGGGCCCATGTGACCCGCGGGTGGCGTGTTAAGTAGCCCTGCCTTATGGTGAAACCCAGGGTTGTGTTATGCTGTGTATTTCAAAGGAGGTTTTTTCATATGGTTTATGTACAGGACACAGTCTGGGTGATCCCAGTGGTCTACACAGGACGCCTATGAACTGCTGTGATAAGGCAGCCCTATGTAACTCTAAGAGACACATTGTCATTTGCTCCCAATTCAGCTGTTGGCTGCTCAGTCTAAAAGATATGCACCTCATCATCTTACACACCTGGCATCTCTGGGCATTTGAACGGAATAGCACATTTGAACAGAGCTGGTCAGAGAAACATTGCTGGAATTATATTCTACGAGAATATGTAGATCTGTCAAAATCAAAATGCTTGGCAGAATCAGGTCAATTTTGCTGGAACTTTGTTTTATAAATAAATTGGGAGGGGGAACAGAAATGTTTCCTTTTTTCCATTTTGGAACAACTTTTCATCTTGACCAGTGTTCCCTCTAATTTTTTCATCCTTGTGTGGAATAAATTTTATTATGTGCACTGAGGCACGTGCGGATGTGCACCCCCAGTAGAAACACAAGCTGCTGATTGCTGGGGGCACTCTTCAAATCAGCTGGGTGGCATTTGAATCACTCCTGAGCAGCTGCGCAACCGCTCAGCTTAGAGGGAACAGATCTTGACACTTGTTTATTTACTCTGCTATTCTACATTTCACACAATATGAAATTTTAGAAAAAATCAAAATGAAATGTTTTGGCTGCCTCAGAATGAATTTTTTCCCCAGACTTTTCCTTAGTGAAGAATTGGAATTTTTGTTCTGCTTTGGAATGAAGCTAAATTTTAAAATCGTCTAACCCTGCACAAAACAGAACCTCCATCCTCTGCCCAGCTCTGCATTTGAATAGATGGGGCAGGACTTGCCAAGGCCTCTTCTGACAGCATTTTGTCGTAAATAGACTAGGGTAAGAGTTGTCTGTCTCATGTCCCACAGACCTTGACTGCTGCCCTGTTCAGATGGCATGGGGCCTGAATTCTCTCTTTGGGGTAAGCAGCCAGTTCCATTGACAAACATTAGTCTATGTCTACACTGACAGACAAAACGGTGCCACTGTAGTGTACACACTTCCTACACGGATGGAAGGGATTTTACCATCAATGGATTAAATACACTTCTCCAAGAGGCAGTATCCAGGTCAACAAAAGAACTCTTCCATCAACCTGGCCACATCTGCACGACGAGTTTAGGGGACATAACCATGGTGCTCGGGGGGGGGGGGGGGGGGAAATCGCAGCACTGAGCAACGTAGCCAGATCAATCTAATTTTTAAGTGTAGCCCACACTTTAGGAATAAAAGGTGGCCAAGACCTATGTGACGGCACATCGGGGTTCCCCCCGATCTTGCACCCTTGTAGCAGCCAGAACAGACTGCCAGCCAGTAGAATAGAGAGGGTTTATTGCTTCTCCAGGGTACAACACAGCATAGACGTGATGCGGCTAAGAAGCCAGGGCCAGGATGCCTCAGACCCCTTGGGACGGGGTGCCAAGGCCCCTAAACTCCCAGCCCCCTGCTTAGTCTGTCCCCTTCATGGTTTCCCCCAGCTGAAACTAAACTTTCCCCCAAACACTCACTTCCTTTGTTCCATCCCTTCCCTTCACCGGTAGGACGGGTTGGTCACTGTCTACGTGACATGGGGGCCCTCAAGGCGCCCCCTGCTGGGCAGTGCTTACAGGCAGAGGCCAGTAGGGGTCATCCACAGCCCACAGCCCAAGCATAGCAACCAGCAACGTACCGACACTACATCACAACCTATTAGAACAGTGTTTCTTAATCAGGGGTATGTGTATTCCTGGGGGTACACAGACGTCTTCTAAAAGATATATCGACTCATCAAGATATTAGCCAAGATGGATAGGAATGGTGTCCTTAGCCTCTGTTTGTCAGGGTCTGGAAATGGTGATGGAGAGGGATCACTTGATGATCCCCTGTTTTGTTCACTCCCTCTGGGGCACCTGGCATTGGCCACTGTTGACAGACAAGATACTGGTCAGATGGACCTTTGGTCTGACCCAGCCTGGCCGTTCTTGTGTTCTTATCTGCCTAGTTTTACAACAGGCGACATAAAAAGCACTAACAAAGTCAATACAAACTAACATTTCATCCAGGCAAAATGAGAACGTCAGCAGTTTTTCAGTAACTGTGCACAGTGAGACACTTTCGTATTTTTATGTCTGATTTTTGAGCAAGTCGTTTTTAAGTGAGGTGAAACTTGGTGTATGCAAAACGAATCAGACTCCTGAAAGAGGTACAGCAGTTGGTAAGGCTGAAAACCACTGTATTAGAACCGACAATCCAGCCCTTACCAGCCAGAGCAGTCTGCTCTGTGGTCACTCCAGTTTCAGATGACTGTCCGCTCTCTTCTTAAGACTTACCAGTATCTAGCCCCTATCAAGTTGGGTCCTTTTCCCCATAAACCTCAAAGCATTTACACATATGGGTCATTGCTGTCATCTCCATTTTATAGATGAAGAAACCGAGGCACGGAGTCGGTCTTTACCCATGGTAACCCTGCACGTCAGACCCAGGAACAGAGGTCTTCAAACTCTCTTCCTTCTCACCGTGGTGGGGGTTGGGAGTAGAACCAAGAGTGCTCAAGGTTACAGGGCAGGGGGAGATTGAGAAAATTTGTCAACTTGTGAAAAGAAAGTCGTTCTGCCTGGGTGTTTTCTCATTTTGATACAAGGAGGATCTCGTTTTTTGCTGCCTGTGTTGCTACACGCTGCCATTCAATCTGAGGCTTTATTGTGTCCTATGGATTAAATCTCACAGGAGTACAAGAGCCCTGAAGGGTCCAACATTCATTTCTCAGTATCCCCATACAGCAATCTAGACCTAGTGCCAGTGTATGGTTTATTTATTCATTTTAGGGGGGACTCAGGGAGGTGGGAGAACTTCCAGCCAGCAGCAGGGAGGGCAATATTGAGAGTCATGCTCTCTCTGTGAGAGCTCCCCTGCCATTGGCAGTGTCCTTCAGAGAGCAGAGTTTGTGGCATGCAGCCAAGCCGTGAAAGGTTACTGTGATCTGGTGAGCCCAGCTGGGCTGGGCCCAGTCAAAATTTGGTGGAGAGACCCGCCCCCCAATCCCTGCCTTAGCCACATGCCATTTGACTCCAGGAAGTGGTGGAAGTGTCTGTGCTCGCAAAACGGCCAAGTCAGGCCTGACCCACTGCCCCAGGGGTGCCACGTGGCTGACATGCCGCCTTTCAGATGTGCTGGCCCACCACACACCTGACCACTGGCACTGGCCACTGTTGGAAGACAGCATCCTGGGCTGGACAGACCTTTGGCCAGACCCAGTGTGGCCATTCCTATGTATCACTGATCCCACGTCTTGCTCCATAACCCTCTGCTCTCCTGCCTTTGCTGAGTGATGGTGTCATCTTATTGATGTAAGTCTGTCCCATTCAGCCCTGTTGTGGGGCGATGTACTCATCCCTCTCCCAGAGGAAGCTGTCGTGTCCCTGAGTTCTTGGAACCATGCCCAACCCCGTGTGCCCAGAAACTCAACTGTGGTTCCACACCCACGCCCCTCCCACTGGGGCAGTGCAGCCTAGCAGCCAGAGCCTTTAGCAGCAGGTGCAGGCCCCATGGGTTGGAGGTTGGGGGAGGGGGACCCAGGCCCTCCCTACTCCATAGGGTCTCAGCCCAGGGCCCAATTAGCAGGTGCATGGTCCACTGCTTCCTCAGCGGGGAATCCCACCACAACACGCTGAACTCCCCGGGGGTCCATCTCCCACCCTGGGCTGCTTCCTACCAGTCTCCACCGGACTCCTTCCAGGGTCCTTCCTCCAGATCCTCGTTGGCTGGGCCCCAGGTCCGGTCGCACTGGCGGTTCAGCTGCAGGAGCTCGGCCAGCGCCTCCTTCCTCCTCAGCAGCCAGCCCTGACTGAGCCTCTCTCCACGCCTTTATACCTGGGCTGCAGTCTGAGCATGCCCAGCAGGGCTGCGGGGGCGGGACTTCCTCAGCCAGGTGGGCCTGGTTAGACCTAACTCTCCCCACTGCAGGGCTGGTCCACCCCATCACAAGCCCCTTCACCCCTTTCTTTAGTGGCCTCTTTGTATCCAATTGGAAACTAAGCTGTAAGCGCTTTGGAGCTGGCATTTGTATTGCAGGAGCAATGCCCAATGAAGATCAGGGCCCTGTTGTGCTGGATGCTGTAAAAACACCCCACAGTCAGGTCATCCCAGCCCCACAGGCCTTACAATCTGAATATAAACCAAGAGAGAACAGGCGAGGAGGGAAAGGAGAGGCGAACACTGAGAGGATTCTGGGCAGCAGGGTAAGCAGCGGTCGCAGGGCACCAGCTACTTAGCCATTGGCGGGTTCGTCTGCGTCGTGAGATACTGAGCTCGCTTGTGGGCGCTGTGACATCATAAATGGATATTCTCTTTCTCTCTTGGTCCCAAATCCTCACCAACGTGGCCCCCGACTGGGAAGGAGAAAGACACTCGCCACATTCCCCTCACACAACGGCGCCTAGGAAGGCCCAGGCTAGTACATTTTGTGTGCTCCGGCCCCACAGAGGGCTGGAGCACCAGCTGGGGAGGGAGCCCTGAGCCTCGGGGGCTGGATCCAGGTAAGCCAGGGGCCATATCCAGCCTTAGGTTGCCCACCCCTGACTAATGAAAGGAAAGGACTCAATAGAAATAGGGAGCTTGTTGCATATGAAGTGGTAGGCGCCAGCTGCCTAAACCAGGATGCTAAATAGAAAACCTTGTGCTCAGACGAGATGGAGAGGGGAGTCAAGCCAAGTGCCCCCGCCCCATATGAAAGATGAGATGGAAGCAACAATTCCTTAGCACCCCAGATTTTGCAGGTGCCCTTTCCTTGTTGGTGCTGCACGGCTGGGGCTTCATGGGGCAGCCAGATGCCCCCGCTGGGTTTTCCAGCAAACTCAGAGATGTTCAGAAGGAAGGATCCTGTAGGGAACAGAGGGGAGTCTTGCTGTGATGCAGTGGGGGTGGGGAAACTGGGCAGCCAGGGCAGAGGCCCTGCCCCCCACAAGTATCCTGCGGTCCATGATATTCCCCCATATAGCATCTTGAGAGTTCAGAAACTCACCTGCATGCTCTTATGGGAATGGTACCTAAGCAACACAAGGATTCTAGGAATATGGCTCTTTCTACAGGTTTCTCCAGCTAGATAAGGCCTTGAATTGGGAGGTTTCTCCCCAGTTCATAAAAAGGGTCCTGAGAGTGATGCCACATCTGGGAGGAGGGTCTCTGGAAATGGCTGCAGGAATCTGAGTTATATTTTAACCCCCATTTGTTTCGATGGAAGCATAAAATGTCCTGCCACTTGATATTAACTGGATGACGCCTGCTCTTTCTTGGCATTTGCCGTTGCAAATGAATCCCCATTTATTCCGCCCCTTGCCCACCCCTCTGCTTGGTCCCCTCTTCATTTTGCAGTTTCCTGAGCTTGGCCCTGCGAAATCAATAAGTAATTTAGAGCCTGGCAAATGCAGAGGAAAACAAGTTATTATATCTGAATATTTCTAAGTCCGAATTGTCTGAGCAAACAGGGGCTCTGTCCACGCCACAACCAATCCATGCAGCAGTGCACAGCTACCAGAGTAAGACCATAGACTTTTACAATAGAAGGTGAACAAACAAAAACGTTTAGAACTACCCCCTTGTTCAGTTATATTGGTGGTAAGCTAATAAAAAAGGACTTATAGTCCTAGCTCCATGCTGAATACTTGGGAGAATAGGGCTGATTCCATGGAGGGTCTTTTATAGCCAAGGAGAAAATATCCAATTTGGGTTCTTTGACCTAGGGCTTAAAGTGATCTCAAAGAAAACACTGAATGTGGCATTGGCTCAGGGATCATACCACTCATTTAAATACGTATCTAATGGCCGTTGTCAAGGACTGGCCCGCTTTACAGCTGCATTGGAGGTCTCCGTTTCCAATGCTAGATGTGGAATCTTTCCGAAATATCCTGGAAGCGTGCTGCTTTTCAGGGCTCTGTCCCGTGACTGAGGTTCACAGTTCTGAGCTGTAGTGCAAAGGAGGAAACAAAAATCAGACTTTGGGACAGCAGTCAGGTGTTGCATTGTGATCAGACAAGGTGACCCATGACGAGAGCTCTGCAAATCTCAGTGGTTTGTAAGAAGCAGAATGGGCTAGAGGGGGGAAGCTGTGATGCTCTAACCTTGACCTTTCATCCAGGCTCCATAGTCTTAGAATGTCCAGCTGTTAAAAGCGTTAGTTTTTTTGACATGAGCAGCCAGTCAAGGTTTGGGATCCAGCGGGTTGTTCTGGGAGAAATTGCATCAAAGAAAAGACCAGACTCCACTGTCAATCATGTTTATTTCACATGATCAGCAGTGAAGTAATGAACAACACCGGTTAACTGGTCAGTCCCACTGAATAAGCCACTTCCAAAGCTATAATTTGTCCACTGGGAAGGCAGCGCTGCTGCAGGTCATATGCAGATTTTCTTCGCAACCATGAGGGCTCAACACCCAATTTTTATTTAAATTGGAGCTTAAATTGTGCAGAAGCTGATCTGGACACCAGAAAAGTGCCGCTGCAGTATCCCTGTCAACTGGCTCAGCTCCGATGCCAGCAGGGGCCATCTGGCAGACACGTTCATCCCTTCCAAGTCATGCTCTGATTATCAGGATGGAACGAAGCCTCAATATCAGAGCATAGCTCCGATAAAACTGGCCAGTTTTACTCGTTGCTCATCAAACCATTAAGCAGCCCACCTGTGCTCAAACGCATGGGGAGCTTATCAAAGAGTTTCCAGCTTATTACAAATCCCAACACGAGTGGAACTCCATAAGCACCACTGGACCATTTCACATGCTACTGATGCTGACCTCATAACAGGTCTTGCAACTCCGTGTTCAGCATTGCTGTTGGAGGGCAACCTCAGCCCGGTCAATAAGTCAATGATCTAAACTGGATGCCCATTCATTAACTTGAGGCCTCTTGTGCATTCAGCCATGGAAGTGCAGTGACAATAGCTGTGTGTGCAGATCAGGTATTTGTCCGTGTGTGCGTCTTTTTAGGCGGCACATGCACATATCCAGTATACAGCATGTACAATTGCAGTCCAAATGCAGCCAGGAGGCTCTGCACACATTTAACTGCAACCAAACGGGCCCCCATGTTTTTAAAAATGGTCCTGAAACATAGTCCTGTTTGTAACTTGTCCCCTGCTGTCAGCAATTCCCAAACCTCTTCAGTTATCATGGCTGGTGTCCTACTCTCTCTGAGCTCATTACTATTCATTTAATATTTTTACTGCATTACAGCCTGTAGGCCGGTAAGGCCTCCCGGAGGGGGTCCTCCGCCTCCGGATCAGTGGGCGGCCAGTCCGCCCCACTACGCAATTTCTTAAATTAGTCCTCCAACCACCAGTCCACAACCTGGCCTTGCTTCAGGGCAGGTTGGAAATCAAGTAGCTAAGTGCCCGGCCTTGCTTCAGGTTCGGGCCACTGGGGAAGAAGTTCAATAGAGCCCCAAGTCTCGAGACCCACAGTTCTGGGCAGGGAGGCAGCAACAGTCCTGCCCCTTTAAGAGGCCCGCCCTGGTTCCAGGAGGGACCGTAGCCAAACGCCATATATCAGTTCAGAGGCCCCAGGCCTGTCACAGGCGGTGGCAATTAACCCAGCAAAGGAGCCCAGGCCCTCAGGCAGGGCAGGGCACCAAACACAGTTTTAGAGGGCCAGGCTTGGTCGCAGGCAGGGCAACAGTAAACACAGTAGCGGTTCAAGAGAGGGGGCCAAGCCCTGGTTCAGGGCGTGGCGGTAGACACACAGGCGTGGCGAGCTCCTTGTTCAGGAGGAGGGCAGGCAGCGCACCTGCAGCGGTGGTGGGGGGAGGCTGCCACCCGGTAGGTGGGCGGCAGGGGGTGGTGCAGGCCCACCCATTCCACTGCGCCCTGGCCCGGGGCCCTAGATGGAGCAGGACAGCTGCTGTTGGCTCAGCGGGGGCTCCCGCCCGCAGCGCGGTGGCCCTATTCCCTGGGCCACTTCCGATCTCCCCCTCGGCAGGATCACTCGGGGAGTCGAGGAGGGTCTCTGCCGGCAGGAGTCTCGGGGGCCCACTCCAGGCTGCAGCCCGTTCCAGGTCCTCCGGCTCCAACGGCTAGGCTGGAGGCAGCAGGCAGGGGTGTTTGGGCTGGCCTCAGGGTGCGGCTTGTCCGGCTGTTCTATCAGGCTCTCACGGTTGTGGGGTGTCCGGGAGCCCTGGGCAGGCCTCCGTCTCCCACCAAGGCTGGCCCCACACTGAGCTCTCAGCCTGTCTTTTTATAGTCCTCGCCCTGCCCCTTGCCTTCCGGTCAGGTGACTGGGAGGGGCTAGGCTGGGCCCAAAATGGCTCCCGGAGGGGGTCTTCCGCCTCCGGGTCAGTGGGTGGCCACTCCGTCCCGCTACACAGCCTCAGCCAGGTCAGAGTCTGTTGTGCTAGTCAATCGACAAAGAGATAGTAAATGACAGTTCTAACGAGTTCAGTTTGGAAGGCAAGCTCTTCTGCTAACCAGCCATTTGCTAGCTGCCTAGTGGAGGTCAGGATGAGCTTTTGAAATAAGTTTTTGTTCTAATAAGCGGTTGACTGCAGCCTTACATTTCAGGACAAGAAGTGCATCCAGTTGTCCATATCGCCAGTGTGCAGAGCATATGACAGAACACTCCGAAGTTCCACTGGCGTTCACTAGGGGTGTTGGAGAGAACGAAGGAGTGCTCTCTGGTAAAATTCACTTCCACGTGCACAGTGTTCCCATGTTAAGTACAACTATGAAGAGTACTTCAAAATACTTAAGTGCTTCAAATATTCCGTACTTAGTACTTAAGTGCATTGTAAAGGTAGATAAAGCATAATGGGCTTTTTAGCTGCAAGTGCTTTTTTAAAATTGGCTTTTGAAACAATCACATCCCTCTTGGATTCTGGTTGGCCTCCTGCACCCTTGGGAGCTAGAGGCACGGTATTCCAGCTCTCGCACCAGCTGGAGTGGGTGGCAGCCCTCCCCTTTCATTTCTGATTCCTCACTACAACCAACAGCAGATAGACTCACTCCCCAGCCCAGCCCATTAGCGGTAGGAAAACACGTTCAGAGTGCCTGGGGAGATCCCAACGCACAATGCCCCCTGTGTGGATACTTTTCTGCAGTAACGACTCTGTGATGCATCAGTGTCCAAAGAACAAGCAGATAAGCACATTCTTAGAAAAGAAAAGCTCCTTATCACACAGGATTTGAAAGTACTTGCCCTTGTATTTCTACTTATCTGCTATATATTTTAGAGCATTTGTCTGTCTTTTGTTTGTCTGTCTGTTCAAGAACTCCTAAACTGTAAGAGCTAGGATCACCAAATTTGGTATGCAGCTTCATAGAATCATAGAATCCAAGGGCTGGAAGAGACCTCAAAAGGCCATCAAGTCCAGCCCCCTGCCCAAGGCAGGACCAATCCCAATTAAATTACAGTAATTCCTCATTTAACACTATAGATATGTTTCAGAAAATGATCGTGTTAAGTGAAAACGTGTTATGTGAGGTCAATTTTTCCATTGAAAATAATGGAAAAGGTGGGGGTTGCGTTTCAAGCAGCGCTGTCTGTTGGGACCGGGACATAAGGTTGGGGGAGAAAGGGGACTGGGTTACAGCAGGGAGGGGAGGTGTTTGGCTCTGGGGAAGGGAAGGGAGGAGGGGGGGATTGGGTTGGGAATATGCCCCTGTGGTGGGTCTGCTGGGACCTGCACTGCGTCTGGTGAGGGGGAGTCAGCGGGGAACGGCGCAGCGAGCAGCAAACCCTCTGCCGCTTTGCAGGGAGGCTGGGGAAGCCCCGCGCAGCTGCCAGCGATGGGCCAGCTGGGGAAATGGTGTTATTCCGGGGACGGTCATGTAATTCAAAAAACGTTCCCTAAAAAAAAAAATCGGGCTATCGCGAAAACGTGTTAAGTGGGCACATGTTAAATGAGGAATTACTGTATCTCAGCCAGGGCTTTGTCAAACCAGGACTTCAAAACCTCTTTTCCATCCCTTCCAAGTCAGCTTCCTCTTATCCTAACTTAAAGAAAGGTCAGGGTTTGGTTGCTCCAGGAAAAAAGGGCTGTGCCTGGAATGGGATTGCTTCTCAGAAAACCATATAGAAGAGACAGAATGACCAAGCTTTGTTCTTGCTCCCTGACAGGGACAGAAAGAGGAAGAGCAAGCATCCCTGGTCTGAATCTCCAGTGGGGGGGGGGGGGCCTTTGCTCCCCCACCCTCCCTGCCCACTCGCTACACACACACACACACACACACACACACACACACACACACAAAACCACAGTTTCCTGCCCTGACCCCCTCCTTAAGGACCTGAACAATGCCGGGTAAATGTGCTAGTAAACACATAAATGCTATTTCCACAGCACACTAGTACTTAGAAGTACTTTCTGCGATGCTGTGCTTGGCACTCATATGGAAGTCAACTTAATTGGTACTTATGGCTACAATCCCACTGGGAAGGTCAAGTTGCAGGCTTTGGCACAGCTTGACTTTGATTCTCGTTCCACCAGTCTTTCATTCTCCGCTGTTGCATTTATGCTTGTGAAAATTCCTGGACTGGTTCACAGTGGTTGCTCGCAAGGGCAGCGCTACCTGGGAGCTTCTCTCATCCTGGTCTGACCTTGATCACGGCCCAAATGGTATGAATCAATAGCACCAAGAAAAAAACACAGTGTTTGTCCGTCTGCTGGAATACTTGTGCTTGTGTAGTGGGTGATCCTCTGGGTATTGGACCATCCAACAAAGTCTGATTTGGAGGGTCATATGAATTACTTTTGCATAAAATCCTGTTTCCAATTCAGGGATTCAGAACAAGATTGAAATCTGATTTATTGACTGTTACCATATGTCCACAAAGCCAGTTTCTACCTACAGGCTAGTGGGATGTGATGGACAGATGCAGACGGATTCCTCCCGCACTGTACTAAGCCAGCTAGCACGGCATTTATACTGCGCCATTCTCCATGGGATCAGAGCAGATGGATACAGTCCTGTGTTTTGAATGTTACTACTCCTCCTTACCACTCAGCTTGCCTATTTTATCTTCCCAATGATTTATCAAGATTAACTAATAAATTATCAAAACCCTCCTGCAATAGAGTTGAGTATTTTTACTACCCTGAGGTGACAGACCTCATAACTGATGCACAGAGAGGGGGAATTCATACCCCCTCATACCCAATGTCTCAGGAATGAGTAGACAGTAAGGATTAGAAGTCAGAAGTTCTAGCCACAGTCCACTAGTGCGCTAAGCTCTGCTATACTTCTGTTATATCCATGTATGATGCTGGTTTGGTGGATCTAGAAAATAGCGTGTGTGTGTGTTACCCACACACCTACTAAATGAGTTTGCTCTACACACCCTTAGCTCAGATGCAGCTGGCTTTTAGTTGAAGTGGTAGAGGCTCAGGCACAAAGCTCCAGAGGTCCCAGGTTTGGTTCTGCCTGTCGGCAATACAAGTATGGGCTCGACCAGGATTTGAACTAGGATGTCTCTGAAGCTCGGGAAGCATATACCTTGCTAGGGGAAGTACATAACCCACACACTTACTGGGTGTGGCTAGCTGTCCCATGTAGTGGCACTTAGACCATTTACAGAGAGAAAGAATGAGTTTCCTCTACAGTCTTAACTGGGAGCGAGTTGGCTTTTCGTTCAAGTCGTAGAGGCTCATGCACGAAACTCCAGAGATCCCAGGTTCAATTCTGCCTGTCTGCGTTGCATGTGCAGGTAGATCGACTCCATGGATCACAGTCCCTGTCCCAGACTCACTATTAATACAAACGCTAGTCATGAATAATTTGCACTGTGTATGTGTTTTCATCCATCAAAATCAAAGCCCTCTCCAAAGATCAGCGTGTGTCATTTCTCCTCATTTTGCAGATGGCATAACCAAGACTCAGAACTGACATCCTTCTCCTGTGATCACCCAGCCACTCAGGAACAGGAATAGCATCAAGGGGTCTCAATTCCCAGTGCTCAAGGCACTAGACACCCACCTGCTCCCTTGCTGCCACTAGTCAGGTAGCTAAGTTTGAGTTACAGAGACATGTGATATTCCCCCAAGGGCTGCCAATGGCTCATAGGTTCCAGTTACACCCCCATGTACGTTTTCAGATAAATGAGTCATGACGTACTGCACGTGTAACTGCCACCAGGCGGATTTGAACTTGGGACCTGTAGAGCAGGACATAGGAGCCTCTACCCTCTGAGCTAAAAGCCAGCTGGCTCCCAGCCCACGCTATAGAGGTCTCTTGATCTTAACTGTTGCTGTGGTCTAGGTGCCACTTGCAATGCTCAGTAACCACACTAGGTGTGTGGGTTACACGCGCATGGTGGCTCAAGCCAAGAGTGAAGGCATATTGTTATGCTGTACAGAATAAGCCATCTTGTTGTACGTAAGACCTGACTGCTGAGATAAAACTGCGATCTCTTTAATTCGGGTGGAAGGTGGTCCGGCTGAGCAGAAGGATTTGTGCTCTGCTGGTCAGTAATTAAAAGCCCTGATTTATCATAGAATACACACTGACCAAGACAGCTGAGTTCATAGGCCACTGAGTAGGCAGCAAAAGGGAGTGATGCTTTGCTGGATTTCCAGCTTCTCACTAAAGCGTCTCTTTTTTTTTTTTTTTTTTTTTGCCTTCCCTCCAGGTCTAATAATACATGAAGGGCCCTCGGTTTACCGGATTTTCAAACGGTGGCAGGCGGTAAATCAGCAGTGGAAAGTATTGAACTATGACAAAACAAAAGATATGGAGGACCAAAAAACAGGGACCAGGACAAATCTCCGAACCTCCTCCCAAACCAACCATTCGTCCTCCACTGGTGGTACAGCCAGCAACTCCGCTCCAACTGACAACGGGGTCCGAGGCACGAACCACACCACCGGCACCCTGTCCGACCACCACTGTGCTTACACCATCTTGCATATACTGAGCCAGCTGCGGCCTCACGAACAGAGAAGCCAGTCTAGCACTAACAGAGAGCTTGTTATGAGGGTCACAACGGTCTGAGGGAAAGAATTCAGGAGGCCTTACCACAAAGCGGAGGAGACAAAGCACTCAAGAGCAGTGACGCATGGTGTGCCTTTAATTTTTCTGGCTAGCTGCGCAAGGTGGAAAAGCAGCTCTTGGCCAACGGAGGAAGAAGGAGGTAGAGGTAGAGGTGCACACACATGCTGAAGAGGTTAACGTTTTCCAGCCAGTCAATATTATTTTTAAAAATAAAAACAAACCAAGTGCAATATGGACTAACAAATGACTGGGCAGAGCTTTGGAGAAGCAGAGTCAGAGCCGGTATTAGCATGTCTTACAAGTTTTATTAGCTGGGATGGGTAATGTTCTTCAACACACACACACACACGCACACACACACACACAGAGTGTGGGATTCTAACAATGAGAAGGGGAATGAAGGAAGTGATGTATTTGGAGGAGTTTTCGGATGGTGTTAAGCAGGGGTGTGAGCCATCGTTTTGTTTCATAAATCATGCGGGAGCCCTGTATTATTTGCGATAGCGACTTTCCACTGAAATGGCTGAGGATTTTTCAATTTTGATATTAAACAAAAAACCTGTCCAGATTTCACCCAAACCAAAAACCCCTGATGTTAGATGCTCCCGCTAAGGGTTTGGAGCCTGGTTTTGAGAGACGGTTTGACCGACATTTTGGGGCAACATTTGTACAAAGACGCTGTGGGTGTTTGAAGCATAAGTCCTGGTACGATGCCCCCAAATCCCGCCTCCAAACCTTCCCGCTCACAAAAACCATCCTCCAGGGAGATTTTGACAAAGGCAGCTGCTCCGGGTTAATTTCTGCTCATACCTCATCCCCCCCATTTGCTAACACTAGACCAGTCCCATGTCCACAGCTTCTCCTGCATCTGTGATTCAGATACTCCTAAGAGGAGGGGTTTTTTTAATCTGTATTTCCCTGCTGCTCAGTTTGCAAGAGTCTCACTCGATATTGTAGGTTAAGCCCTCAATATCCAGTTTGAGGAATGATTGAGTGGAAGACGATAAGCTAACAAAGACTTAGTCTAAAGAGAGAATGCAGTCTCTGAGGGTGTGTCTAGACTACACCTCTCTGTCGACAGAAACATGTACATTAGGCACATCGAAATTGCTAATGAAGCCAGGATTTAAATATCCCACACTTCATTAGCATAAACATGGCCACTGCTTTTTTTCAAAACGGAGTTTTTTCGAAAAAAAACGGCAGTCTAGATGCAGAGCTGTTGAAAATAAACCCTTTTTCGACAGATCCTATATTCCTCAAAAAATTAGGTTTACAGGATCTGTCGAAAAAGGGTTTATTTTTGATAGATCCGCGTCTAGACTGCCGTGTTGGTTTTTTTTCCGAAAAAACTCCGTTTTGAAAAAAAGCGCTGGCCATGTTTATGCTAATGAAGCACGGGATATTTCAATCCCGGCTTCATTAGCAATTTCAGTGTGCTTGATTTGCATCCCTCTGTCGACAGAGGGATGAAGTCTACACGTAGCCAGAGTGAATATGTTCCGCTTTTAATAAGTCTCTTTCTCTAGGAGCCATCCATGAAAGTAACAGTTGCTATCCAGGAACACCCTCTTTCAATGCACAGTGTCTGAATCATTTATGGGTATTAAAGGGACACTATCAAGTTATTTTTAAATAGCTTTTAGGGGATATTTTTTTACTCTCCATCATTTGTAATATTCTCTTTAAAAGCTTGAAAATAAAAAGTCTTTCCCTACTGATTTCTGTCCTTTTCGATTTGGCACACTCTGTTCTCCCCTCACCGGGCCCTTCCACGCCTGTGCCCCACCCTGCCCAGCCTTCTACTGTAGCAGGAAGTCAAACACGGCTGCCCCCTTTTTACTTTTCGTGCGGCCCAGCGTTGTGGATGGGTGCCGCGTCACAGCCCTGGAGAACAGAGCTGGTTTTGTTAGCGTAAGGGGAACCTCAGAATAGAAACCATACTAATGTGGGGTGTTAACTAGTTTTGGAGCAAAGGCACAGCAAATCAAAAATAACTACAGCCACAGAGATCAAGCCTGGGGCTAGCCACCAAAATCTATATGTAAGCAGATGAATCAAAGCAGCCCAATTTTCAGCTGCGCCGGGGGCGGCCGTTTTACAGGATTATATTACCTCCCTTCGCCATGGGATCTGAGTGCCTCTTGCAGCTTCTGTTGGAGACACAGGAGTGGATCTCATTTTGATACCTGCACCGACCTAGGGATTTAGCTGACGAACTGTGGGCACCCGGGTTTGAAAATGACGGCTTGAAAGCAATTTAGAATTCAGCAGAGATAAGCTGTTTTAAGGGAGGTCACATTTTGGGGACCTCTATTGCTTGACAGTGTCCCTTTGAATATCAGAATGAAACAGAACAGGTGTTTTTATGGCAGATGTTCTGTGGGTTCTGAAACCCCAGCCAAGCCGAGCTCTGTCCTGAGATAAGACTTAATCCTGAGACAGCTGATGACCTGAGGAGCCACTCAAATAAACATGATTTCTGGGGGAGCCACGGTCCACATAGCTAACCTATCTCACTGTCTACCAAAGAGTGCTTTTGGTTGGTGTCAGGGCTGTTCTGATGACCTCCGAATGGTGCTAGCCGGAGCATGTCTCTTACAGAGTCGCTCCTGCTGTAAAATCTAGTAACGTCTGGTTAAAGCAAGGGAACAGAGCAGCCTCTTCCTGCCCCAGACGCTTTTCCAATGGGCAGTGTTCTTGTCACAGGAGATGGCCACTTGAGATGCTCTGAGAAGGGGTGGTGGCTATCAAACATAATATGAAGTAGAGTCATCTGATCTCCCTTCAGCTCCCATTATTTAATAAGGAAAACCACATTCCTTTCGCTGGGGTTAGCAGGTTGGGAGTTTATAAGGTCAGAAGCACATCTCACCATGAAGGAGAGGCATGGTCTGGTGGGCTGGGCACAGGATGGAGTAATCTTGCCCCAGCTCTGCCACCAACTCTCTCTGTAGCCTTGGGCAAGTCCCTTAATCTTTCTGGCTCAGTTCCCCATCTGAAGAATGGGGCTGATCATTCCTACCTCACCGGGCTGTCATGAGAATCAATGTTTGTAAAGTCCATTGACAAGCAAAGGTTGCGTGTGTAACACGGATAGCAATGAGCCAGTTAGTGAGTATGAACACCACTGACCTTTGCTGAATAAATGTCAAAAAGCTCATCTTGGTATGTCATAGACTCTACACTGTTAGCAGAGATTCTCCTTACACTGAAGTGGTCGGATGCTTCTGAGTCTCATCGCCACTGTCGCACGGCATTCTGACTGGCCATGAATTTGTTACCACATTTTCTATATACACGTTTTCCATGTGCTTAGAAATACCTTCTCCAGTTACAATGGGCATGTCTGAGTCTGTGCTGTCATGTGGCCGCATGGGGTGGAAAGTCCTCTCCTTCAACTAACTGAGGAAATTACGGAGCCCAGTTTCAGAGACCGTGGCCTTCTGAGCCCCGTGGCAATGGGTTAAGAATCAAAGAGATATTTAAGAGCCAAACAAAATGATGAACTGGGCAAGCATTCAGTGTTCTCATCAATGACTGGGCATCAGAAACTATGCTGACAAGGCAAACATAAGAACCGGGGTAACTAGGAAATCGGCTAAACAGAGCTGGAAACTAGTTATAAGAGTTCCTTAAGCAAATCTTCATAAATTCCCCAGGCCAGAAGGGCCCACTGTGATCCCCACGCCTGCCCACTTATATAACAGCCACCAGAGACGTGCCCCAAAATAATTCCTGTTTGAACAAGTGCTCAGGATCTTAGCTTTCCTTAAGGGAGCTGCCACCACCAGCACAATCTGCTAGAAGCCACATGTCACTGGAATCTCAGTTTTCAGAGCAGTTTATTCCTGAGCAAAGTACTTTTGAGTTTCTCAGCATCCCTAGACTTCTGGGCTGAGGGTGACGGGCGCACGGTTTGGTTTGTTCATTTTTCTGACCGTCTCTGAAGATGGCGCAGTGGCACTGAGCAGCTGTCTTCTGTGGCAGAGTGCTCGCCTCTCCCCCCGCCTGCTACTAGGCCAGACTTTAAAAGATGCAGAAACGGAGACACGCCAAAATGCTGTGGACGGGAGGAGGGGGGCTGCAGAGGACAGAAGGTGCCATTGCAAAAGAGTGACAGAGCCAAACAAAGCTGTGCTCTGAAAGGCGGCCCTTCCCTGGCACCTCCCCACGTGTCACTGCTCGTCCCGCCTTCTCGCTCAAATACTGAGCACTTTGCCGTCTCGTCGAAGCGTTCTTGTTTGCATTTTCAATGCGTTTCTAACAAGGCAGCGAGCGCTGCTTCCCGCAGCTAACGCTGTGGGCAAAGAACTCAGCAGCTGTTTCTTGTGGGGTACGGGGGAGGAACCTCCCCCCTGCCCTGAACCACCATCGGGCATTCCTGCTTGTGCTTCAGAGCACCGTGAAACGCTCCTAGGCAGCTGATCGAGACACAAGGGATCCACGATCATCTAAAACGATTCGTGGTCCTGCTAAGTCTCACATTTTGTTACAGTTTCCTGATTTCCTGTCAGCTTTGCCCGGTCACTTATTGCCTTTTTGGAGAGATTTGGCTCTGAGCGATGTCTCTCCGTTCTACCCTCTTCGCCCAAAATTTCAGAGGTGGCCACGAGCCTCCGTTGCTCTTCCAGTCTCACCAACAGTTTGTTCAATGTCTATTCAGTTTGAAACGCCTGGTTTCCTGCTGCCAATCTGCTCCCCCGGGACCGAACTGGTTGTGAAGCCCCAAAGCCAATCAAACATTCCCTTCCCCTCTTCAAATGCCAGCCCTGGCAGGCTGGCTCTCAAGAGACATGAATGAATTTTCCTTTTGCTTTGCTTTAATAATGTGAGGCCTGTGCTTTTCTATGCTGGGCCTTGAAGATGCCCCTCTATCATCCTGCTCCTGTGGCCAGGCCTTGAGGAAGGCCGCAGTGTTACCACGCTAGCTTCATGCTCCTGACATTATCCTGGATCAGGGACACTGCAGCCAATCTTTTGTATGGGGAAAAAATAATAATGCCAGGAGTGGTATTAGGTACTAACTGTATTTTCACTCAGGGAGACAGGAAAAACCTCCTCAGACTTTCCAGATCCCTGAGGAGTCCTTCAAATCCCCATTCCTCCAGTAGGCCCCATATCACAGCCAAACTCCTGCTGGCTCAGCAAGGCACTGGCTGGAGACCGTTCTACGGGCTGCTGCCCTTGTACAGTTGCCAACTCTCCTTCCTTTCAAGGGAGAGGCCTGATTTATTTTTTTCCCAGTGGACTTGGCGCATGTCCCATTCGGGCGCTTGCGCTCTCACCCCAAGACGAGTGACGCCAGGAACGCAAGCATCAGCTTGCACTGGGAGGACAACATATTCAAGGTGGCAACTCATCTTCACTCAGGGTATGAGCAAGCTGCCGCCATAGCATGGCCAACCCATGGATCCAGAAGGATGGGACCAGCACTCAAACTCCTGCTTTCCAGCTGAGAGCACAAGGCCAGTGAGCCCACGGATGCCTCTTGCCTTTCCATTACAATGTCAGCATGTGACTAGCTGTTCCAGTTCACACTTGTCAGGTAAGCACAATGAGGGAAAATCAGTGTAAACACTGGGCTATCTAGATGGACTGAGCCCTTGGAGATAGCACAGCATCTTCCCTAATGGCTGGTGCCAGGAGACCCTCACTCCCAGTACCAATGAACCCCACTCATAACTTGATACAATCCCTGCCATTCCATTCCCGGGGCTGCCAAATTCCTTTTGTCAGTGCCCCCTCTTGCCCTATGGCAAAACCCTGCCAGCCCAGAGCCTGGCTTCTCATGAGTCAAGATACCTACAGCATGAACCATAGACTGATTTTGCAAGTATGCATAGTGTTTTGAAACCAGCACGCGTGACGAGAAGCACATTCGAATCCAGCGATAAGCCACCAGTGTAGGCACCTACTGTATTGACCATCTCCCTCCACTTCACTGCCTAAGGGAAATGTACTCAATAAAGAAATGGTTTCTTTTACAATAGTTACCATTTCATGGCTTTCAGAGCAAACCCTGCAGTCTGACACGGTGTTGCTGACAGAGGCAGTGCCTGAACTGACATCTATCATTTTGTATACATGTAGAAAAGACTGTGGAGTTTCTGCCCTTTTAATTTAAAAAAAAATCAACAGTATCTTGGCCAATTATTCAACTTACCTTTGAGTCAGTGGATGAATTTCTTCTTTGGAGAGAGAATCAAGTTTCCTCTTCCAGAACCAGAGTTACAAGCTTACAAAAGTATTATTCTTCTGGAGGGGGGGGAACAACCCTGAAAGAATGTTTAGTATATTGGACCTAAAAAAAAAAAGAAGTCTTTACAGAACTTAATTAGGTACAAAGAACAATGCAGAACCTTACTCTAGGTAGGCAAAAGGTGAAAAGAAATCCTCACATGGGATTCTTGGCCAATCATGGATTAAATATTCAGTCACTCTGTGTGTGAAACAGAGAGAGAGATACTTGGGTCTTGAAATTATCTGAGCCATACTCAAGCAAGCACAAAGATATGAAAGCACAAATGCCTGGAACCATGCAAGTCACAAGTTTATTGACAAGAGATGGGGTCCTTGAACACAAGGCAAGAATAATAGAGATTCTTTTCTATGCCGCATTGCCAGTGTTGTATTCAGCTTGTTTACTACCTACCCCATAAGCAACCTGCTTTTCCAAGTGTTCCAGAGAAGGATGGTATTATTCAGAATATAGAAAACTGAATGAATAAATAAACAAAAAAGGGGCCAAGGAGTAAGGAGAGACTGTTCAGTACATTTTGTTACTGCCACACACCAAGGCCTTCAGTACGGTACAAAACAAGGATCCTTTGTCTGGAAATGGGTGACAGGGGAGGGATTACATGAGGATTCCCTGTTGTGTTCCCTCCCTCTGGGACATCTGGCATTGGCTACTGTCAGCAGACAGGACACTGGGCTAGATGGACCGTTGATCTCCCCCGGTCTGGCCGTTCTTATGTTCTTAAGGATATTAATTTTATTCCATTGCCTGTCCAGGGCTCCGTTTTAAAGCAACGATGCCCCCCAAAACCACAGAGCCTTCCTAGAGCTCACATTTCCACCAAGTGCCCACCAAGTGGTGGTCCAAGCCAGCAACAGTGTTCCTGTGACTTTCTGGGGTGTTTTTGCCAGTGATGACGGCAGCTGCTTTCACCACCCGCGGGGCTTTTATAAACCAGCCGGTGTACCTTTTGCCATCACAGGAGGGCAGCGATATCAAAACATCTTTTGTGATGCTGTCAGATCAGTGTCCTGTGCAGTGATGTCAAGGTGGCTCAAAGGTACCCCAAAATCTAGTCACTATTTTTATGTTATGTGGGCACCAGTAGGGCACTGGTAACTACAAAAACCAGGGGTCACCCCACTGCAGTAAAGGGTGCTGTCAGAGAGCCTTAAAACTCTGCTGATGGGAGAGTATAGCATTCATCCCCACCCATAGTGCATGCCTGACGCTTATCTCCATCAAAAGCATCATAGGCCTTTAGGAGCCAGGAACATCTATACCACTTCTACGTGATCCAATACTTCTTGTGGTCAAGGACGTTAGCTCCAAGAGGAGCAGTTGCAATCACCACAGCAATTACTTGACTACCCAGCCTTTCATATTTCCCTGTAAATATTCTGTTGCCTGTTATGGTGGCTCTGGTTCCTCCCCTCCTCCGGACACAAGGATGATAGCTACATAGCGCACCAAATCTCCTTACCCCAGCTCTGCTCTCAAGAGTCAGCTTTAAACTGAACAAGAGCGGTGTGCACGACCGCTGCCCTACAACTACCTGTGCCTTTGATCTCATGAGAGAGAAAACTGGGGGCTCTGTGTATCTGTGGCTGGAGAATTTCCCCCTGGATCCCACAAGTTTTTATTCCTTCCTCCCTCTTCCCCATCACATCCTCATCCTTGCTGTCCTTCCAAAGTGAGGCTCGAGGAGCCTGAATGGCAAAGCAGCTCTTTGATACAAGGGGTATGGAGAGCCCTCCTTCTCCTTGCTGATGGGGAGACAAATTTCTCTCCTGCTTCCCTTGGAACAGAACCCCTCTCGGGCGGGGCCTGGCTCTCCTTAGGGTTTGTCTTCACTGCTATAGAAGACGAGAGGTTTTACCTCGGGTTAGTGCACATGAGCTATCCTGAGGTAAACGCCCTGTGAAGAGAAGGTGCTCTGGTTTTACCATGAGGTGGTTTACCTCACAGAAACATGCTTGGTCTTCAAGGTGTTTTTACCTCAGGCTAGCGTACGCCATTACCTTGAGGTAAAAAAATCTCCTCCATGAAGAGACCAGTTAAGGGGCAGGCACATGACAATACACTAACCCAGTTCAGGATTTTCATCCTTTCCCAATTAAGGCGGAGGGAAGAAAGGAAGCAGTGAGGGGGGGGGGACAAAAGGCATCCCCTTCCCCGCAGGCCTCCTCCCACACTCCTATTCATGTGTTCTTACAGCAAATCAGCTGCACCTGCTCAGAATCACCTTTAGGCCAGATGTGGGGCACCTAAGGCCTGGGGGCTGGATATGGCCCCCTGGGCTCAGGGCTGGAGCACACAAAATCTACCTAGACTCTGCTGCGAGAGGGGAATGTGGGGAGTGTCTTTCTCCTTCTCAGTCAGGGGTCACATCAGTGAGGGTTTGGGTTTTCTTTTCTTTTCTTTTCTTTCTTTTGCTTCTCACTTGTGTGCGGTGCCCAACTGATTTTTCTGTGGGTCAGTGGCCCCCCGGCCCAAAAAAAGGTTCACCACCCCTGCTTTAGGCTCTTTGAACCAGGGGTGTAGCCATGGGAGGGCCTATTTAGCATCCAGGCCCATCCAAACTTAGCAGGGGTACAATGCTGTCACAGCCACTCTGAGCCTCACTTGGGTCCCTGAAATTCAGACCCGAGCTGTGTGCCTGCCCTTTAGACAGCTATGCTCTAGCACAGTGGTTCCCAAACTTTTTGGTATCACACCCCCCTTTTTGATTTTTAAAAAACCCTCATATCTGTCCCGCACAAAAATAGCAGCAAAACTCGTTGAGCAAAAAAAAAGGAACTGAGCGGGGCAGCAAAACTTGATGGGAGGGAGGCTGGGTCGCCTTGCGTCCCCCCTGGAATTTCTTCACGCCCCCCCAGTTTGGGAACCCATGCTCTAGCAGCTCTGCCTTGCAATCTTCTGAGCCACCCCATACACGGGCCCATTGATAAGGCCCTGTATGAATCATGATATCCACAAAGCGATGAAACGTAACTGTGCACGCATATGAAAACACATCCGTAGAGACTCTCCATGGGGACGCTGGTGTGTTTGGGAGCCCTGGTTTTTAACAGGAATTGGGGGCGGGGGGCTGCAATGTCAGGCTTCAAACTCAGCCAAGAGGGAGGGATTTACTCCAAGGAATGACCATGCTGACTGTGTCACTATCTTGTCATTCTCCTGAATCCCAAATGGAAACTTCTAAGTGCTCTTCATGAGCGGATGTTTATTAGAAAACTATTCTTAGGTGTTTAAGGTTGTTTTCTAATGAAAATATACATAATAAAAAAAAAGAAAATGAAAGACTCTGTCAATCTTCTCCTCTCCTTCTCTGTTAACCTGTAACACACACTGTGAAATTTACCTCCTCTTTGTTTGTTTATAGCCATTCCTGGTCAATAAAATCTCTTTATGTCTTTCCATGATTCACACAGACCTTACCCGGTGGCCTTCCTCGCCTGCCTTCACATGCCAAACTGAGGTCAACATTTCCTTCAGAGAATTTGAAAAAATAAAGTTGAGGTGTTATCGCCCTTATTACATTTGTTACCTGCTATGATTTATTTAATCCATCCGTCCTGTGGAAGCCATTAAAATGACCGTATTTGCCAGGCTTTGCTACAGAGAAGACTTCCTAAATGCAGAGGAAAACTATAGTAAGTTCAGCTACCGTTGTGTGGCGAGCACTGATAAATGCTAGTATCTTAGCAGCATCTACTATAGGCTTGCAGGAATAATAAAGCGACGGTATTTCCCCCCCACCCCAATGAGATTTCAAATGAAGAGGTAGCCGAACTAGTCCTTAGGCTAGAAAGACATGGTGGTGAGGTAGAATCTTTTAGTGGACCAAGGGCACTGCAGGGGAGCTATGTCATTAAGGGAATTTAGCATTCACAAACACAGCCATTCAGTCAAGCTCTGGCAATTGAAGGTGGCCATTTCTCCACAGAGCAGGCTATGGTACAAAGGGAGTCGTTGTTTACGGTGGTCCTGCCCAACACGGGCGCACAAAATAATGTAAAGCAAGAGATGGAAAGGAGGGAGAATGGAGACAGGAGAGCAAGGGAAAGGCATAGAATAGACTGGAACGGAAGAGTTGTGAGGTTCGAAAGAGAAAGGGTAACAGTGCCCACAGGCAGCCATGCAGGCCAGATGCAGAGAGAGGAGAGATGGGGTGGGCGAGACAGGAAGGTGAGCATAAGGGGGACTGCGAGGAGGCAGGAACGCGGACGGGGCAAAGAATGGGCAGGGCAGTAACGATGTGGCAGAGAAGGGGGCAGGACTGGCTCTCGGGAAGCTCCACAGCAGAAAGGAGGAGGGGAAGCTGTAATTCCACCTCCAGCAACCATAGCAGAGCAGCCGGGGTGCGGTAGAGCCAAGACCAGGGGGGAGGCGCTCGAACCACACGACGTGAGCGACGGACACGGAAGCCACAGGGCAGCCCAGTGCCAAGAGAACAGAGAGATCTGTGAAAGCAGCCACTGCCTCCTGTCCCCCCACAACCTGACTGGGGCAGTGGTCTGTAAGGCCAAAGGGCTGAGGTAGGAGAGAAGGCCAGAAGTCAGGGCCGGCCCACAACATTTTGGCACCTGAGGCAGGGAGCTCAAATGATGCCCCCATGACCCCTTGCTTGGGCCAAAACTTTGAAAGGTCTCAGTTCTGCCCTCTTCCTGTTCTACTCTAGAGCAGAGAGAATACATATGCACCGGCAGCAGACACAGTTTTCTAAGCTCTGGGTCCTAGTGGCACCCCCCCACAGTCTGGCACCTGAGGCGGCTGCCTCAGTTTGCCTCATGGTAAGGCCAGCCCTGCCAGAAGTGACCACTAGGGAAGGCTGGAGGTGGGGTGATTGACCAAGAGAGAGTCAGGCCAAGGGTGTGTGAAAGAGAGCTGTTAAGGGAACAGGGGGGAGAGGGGAGATAGGAGCCTGGAGAGAACAGGAATGAAAGACGGGACCGAAACAGAAAGGGCGAGGCCACACACAGAGAAAAAGACGGTTGGTTATAAAGGGACAGTCCCCTATAAGCGGCCAGGTGAGCTGGGCATAGCAGATACAGGAAGCGCGGGTGCCTGGTGGCAGGGGGGTGCTGGTGGAACGATGCCGTGGGGTTTGTGGCAGCAGCCATGTCGGGTATCTCTTCAGACACTGACAGAAAGCCACTTGCCCAAGCTTGACAGTACCCAGTGGAGAGGGACGTAGCTGCGGTAAGGAGGGGGCTGGCAATCAGTGGCCGAGAACTGGCACATCACCGAGCCCCTGCAGCAAGGATGGGGAAAGAAAATGCTTCTTCGCTCTTTGCTATTTATTCCTACTACAATAAACTCCAACGGTCCCAGAAGAGGATCAACCGCCACCCCCATCCCACTGCACTCGGTGCAGTGAAAACGCACAGCTCCTGGCCCCGGTAGGTAGCTCCAAGCAATCCTATAGCTGCCTGCCATCAGCTTGTCCCACAGTGCCTAGATAGGGCTGAAAAGTTTTTAAAAATCAGTTTTCACAGCATGAGGTTCTTTGGGGAGCCCGGGCAGACAGGCAGACACATATATAATGTGTTTTTCACTGGGATATCATCCCACTAAGACCAGGAGCACAGTGAGGCCATAGACTCTCATCTGACCGGTCTGCCTAGCTCTGCCTGGGGCTCAAACCCCCTAAAACTGCACCCCACACAAGTCTGCATAGCACATGTATAACCCATACACCTGCTAGGGGTGGGGCACAGTCCTGTACAGTGGCACTGAGACCACTTACAAAGAGACTCATGAGAGTCAAGGAGCCAGCTGGCTTTTAGCTCATGAACTAAGCTCCAGAGGGCCAGGTTCAATTCTGCCTGTCTGCATTACACATGCACATGTCCCTGCCCCCTCTCCTAGCTGGGCAGGACCATGGCACAGGCATTGTGCAAGGGATCGTAGGCTTTGGGGCCGCCCCCATGGTGCACCATGGAGAGAGGCCAGGCTGCTAAGCTTCCTCTGCCGCTGCCAGGACAGCTGAATCCATTAAGCAGAACTACTGGAGTGGTACAAGCCACTCAACCAGCATAGGGACCCCCAGCTCTGAGCTCGGGACCCTGGGCTTGGACAAGCAGGAGGTGTCTGGAGCTTGAGGAGATGGATACTCCTTAGGAAAAGAAGCACCACGCACCTCTGTGCAGTGGAACCCCCCAAGTCGCATACTCACCCCAAAGGAGACTCTTCCCTCCCCCAAAATCTGCACCTCCTGGGCCCCCTCAGGAAAGCTCTGTGCCACTGAGGAAGAACTGAAACAAAACTTCCTCCCCAGCCAGGCAGGAAGCCCTTGTGTTCTGCGTGCTGCAGCACACCACAATCTTTGCAAATCCAGCCAGTTTTACAAGACCGGGGCCTGCAAAATGCTGCCTAGCTGCTGAGAAGATAAAGCATCGTCAGGACAAGAGGGAGGCCCGAGTGTCATTTCGGACTGCGTCCCCTAGCAGGGATAACAAGAGTCCTGCCAAAGCCATCGTGCTGTGGGCTTGCAGCTGCAGTAATTCAGATTTGGCTTTTGAAGAACCCAGGCTTCAGACAGGCAAAGACCCGGGGGCTTTGTTCCACTCTTGTAAAGATGAGGATAATTTGCAATATCCAGTTCTGGATTTGAGCTGGGATTGCTGTCGCCTACAAAGCCCAATCTAGTGTGAACACGATGAAAGGCATTTACCTCTGGGGTAAGTACTCCCCTTAATTTAATGCCCTGGTCTGCGGAGTCAAAGCAAAAGAAAAAACTTGACCTTGGTCCAGGGGATACAACGTTTTGAGGCAGTAATCGCTGGCATGATAGGACAAGCTACTGTCTGGGGTCCTGAGGATGTCACTCTCTGAAGGGCATGACTGACAGTCATCTACATGTTTACTGACAAAATAGGTCAAGAAGGAGGCCAAATTAAAAATGTTACGAATTCCTCTGGAACCTGATTTAAAGCCCACTAAAGCCATTGTGAATGCTTCCATTGAGGTCAATGGGCTTTGCATCAGGCCCACAGTCGAAGCTCTGTTGAAAAAGTTCCTACAACTTTTGTTTCTAGACTCCACCCCCAAACCAGTCAGTACCGGCGTCACGGACTCATGGGTTGTGCCCACACTTGGGCTGTATAGTCCCCAAGGGGAACCCCTTGTGGTGCAACAGCCCCTTCTCAGGGAGTCCCCTCTCTCTCGGGGGTCAGCCCCTCCGCCTTCTGGGACTGCGCCCCTCTCAGTCGTGGGCCCCCGCAGGGAGTCCACTCGCTCTGGACCCCGGGGCCTCCACTCCCAGAGGGAATAGTGCAGCCCTGTTCTCCAGCCCAGAGCGACTATCTGCAAGCAAAAAACAGGAGGGTTTACTGAGCATGAACACAGCAAAGGCCTGGCCTCCCTCAGCACAGCCTGTCTGAGTCTCCCCTGTAGCCAGGTGGGCTCTGCCTGATATCTGTCTGCCCAGTCCAAGGAAAAAGCTCCTTCTTCCAGCCGAGCCTCCAATATCCCCCTCCAGCAGCTCCTCCCTTGTCCTTCTGGGCAGGTAACCAGGTCCCGCTCTCCTCCGTCCTTTGCTCCCCACTGGCTGGAACCAACTGGGCAAGTCACCAGGGTCCTCTCGTCTCAGCCCATTGTCCTGCCACTGGGCAGAACCAGCCGTGTCCTCCAAGCTGCATCTCCTGGTCACCAGTCGCTGGGGTCTCCAGTTCTGTGCTATTCCCTCTAACAACAAACTCCTTCCCCTCTCACCTCATTAGAGCAGTAACACCCAGGGACACTGAGTGCCAAACCCTTTGAACCCCCTGCAAATCCTCCATTTCATCACAACTGGGAGATACTACTCCAGGTTTTTCCAACATTAGGCGAGCACCTCTGTAAGGGTATGTCTACACTAGCCCCCTAGTTCGAACTAGGGTGGCTAACGTAGGCATTCGAACTTGCAAATGAAGCCCGGGATTTAAATATCCCGGGCTTCATTTGCACGTTCCTGGGCGGGCGCCATTTTTAAATCCCCTTAGTTCGAACTGACCCCCTGCAGCTACACGCGGCAGTCAGAAGTTAATCCGAACTAAGTCCTTAGTTCAGATTAACTGTTACTCCTCCTGCAATGAGGTGTAACAGTTAATCCAAACTAAGGACTTAGTTCGGATTAACTTCTGACTGCCGCGTGTAGCCGCGGGCAGTCAGTTCGAACTAAGGGGATTTAAAAATGGCGCCCGGACGGGAAGATGCAAATAAAGCCCGGGATATTTAAATCCCGGGCTTCATTTGAAAATTCAAATGCCTACGTTAGCCACCCTAGTTCGAACTAGGGGGCTAGTGTAGACATACCCTAACTGGGCAGTTTGCCCGTAAGGGCCAGAGCACCTGGGGCTAGCCAATTCTGTTTGTTACGAGACCCGGGTGGGAAGGGGCTAGGTGAGACCTATACAGGACTGAGAGCGCTCCGCTGGAACGAGGGCAGCAGGAGGGAGGTTCACCGCTGGGACTGGCTGGGGAGCAGTGAGAAAGATGCCGAGTGAAAGGCTTCTGGGCCACTGTATCCGGTGCCACTCAGGTCCAGAGTTCTGTGTTACTTTGTGAGTTTTTATTTGAATTAATAAGCCATGCCCTGTGGGAAAGGCCTGGAAGAGACTTAGGTGTGGGGTAGCTGCTAGGCCTTCCTGGCCTATACGCTTGGACCAACCTAATTGAAGTGCGTAAACCATGCACGTTAGGTACCTCGGTTGCTAAGGGAGCATACCTAGCTGGCCTGGTGTGAGAACAAGACCCTGCCGTGTGCCTACACGGGATCCCTGGGTGCATTCCTTAGGTGCGGCAAATGAACGGCATGACCTGTCTGCGGAGTCATCTGCACCACCCTCTTCAGCTTAGCGTCGGTAAACTCTGCGCTTTGAAAGTCTGATACGTGCTGGTGATCCCCCTTTTGCACTCAAGGTGCCTTAGTGTTCTTGAAGGCCTGGCAGTGCCTAAAAGAGAGTTAGCGGAGCACTTTCAAACAGCTGGTCCATAATCCCTGTGCCTCAGTTTCCCCATTGGTTAAATGGGTGTAGTGACGCTTACCCAGCTCTGTAAAGCACTTTGAAATCTATGCCAAACTGTTATTATATGCCCCAAGGGATAATTCCTCACTACCCTCCAATATGGAAAAATGATTTTAGCTCCTTGCTATCCATGCCTGATTCAAAACTCCCCCAGTTAAGTATCTTATAATTGAGGCTAATTGCCGTGTCATCCTCCCTCTCACTTTGAATTTAGCTAGAAGCAACAATTGCCTTATGTAAACAGTGCCTCGTTATTTAATCCACTAAATAAAAGCAAATGTCTAAAAAACACACTTAATTTTTTAAATGCTCACAGCCCATTGTGTTTTGCAAATGCCGTGAACTTTATTATTTCATTAACGTCGTTTTGTCCTGCTGAGCTGGCTCCAGTCACAGCTCAATGGATCATTGGCAGTGATGTATACAGTTAGACACCGAGTGAAATTTGGCACCGTTTTCCCTGTTGGCAAGCCCCTGAGTGGTTTTCCCCTCAGAATGAGCTCCGTGCGGGTGAAAGACACCAGGCTGGATGTTCTGGCGATGGCTCTACACGCTGCAGTCACACTGACTCACAAACATGCCTCTATCTTCTCAAACCACCACTGAGCTGTGGGATTAGAGTTTGGTCTACACAGGCCCTTAAATCCTTGGTTTCCCTGTTCATCCTGCCAGAGGGGATCTCGGTTTTGTGAGGCTGCCTGACCCCCTAGAACAATAGGAACTGGCGTGCAACCACCTAGCTTCAGCCTAAACAAGTAGCGTTATTGGTCCACTGAGCCTAGATAAAATTACTATAAGGTAGATGCACCGACTGGTTGAAAGACTGTCCTCTAAGACTATTTATCAATGGTTTGCTGTCAGATGTTGGGGGGGGGGGGCGGTATGTAGAAGGGTCCCACAAAAATTAGTCCTTGTACTATTTAGTGCATATTTTCATTAGTGGTTTGGCTAATGGAATGGATAGTAGGCTTGTGAAAATGTGCAAATGCTACTAAGCTGGGAGGGCTTACAAGCAGTTTGGAAGGCAGGATTAGCATTCAAAATGAAACTGATCTCAGTTCAACAAAATGAAATGCAGTGAGGATAAGAGCCAAGTAGATCACTCGGGAAGGAAAAATAAAATGCACGGTGACACAGAAGAGCAAGTGGCTAGCTGGTAGTACTGCTGAAAAGGATCTGGGGGTTATAGTGGATCACAAATTGAATATGAGTCAACAGTGTGACATACTTGCAAAAAAAAAAAAAAAAAAAAAAAAAGCAAATGTCATAAATGTCATTCTGGGATGTATGAACAGGAGCATTATACATAAGATCAAGGCGGAAAATGTTCTGCTCTACCCAGCACTGGTGAGGCCTCACCTGGAGTAGTGTCCAATTGAAGGCACCTCTCTTTAGGAATGACAAGGACAAAGTGGAGAATGTCCAGAGGAGAGCAACAAACTTGATACAAAGTTTTAGAAAAGCTGGCCTACATGGAAAGGTTTTTAAAACTGGAAACATTTAGTCATGAGAGAAGACTGAGGGGGACTTGGTAAATCTTCAGAAATATTAAGGGCTGTTATAAAGAGGACTGTGATCAATAATTCTCCAGGCCCTCTGAAGATAGGACAAGAATGAATGGGCGTAAAGAACAGCAAGGGAGATTTAGGTGAGCTGCTAGGAAAAACGTGCTAATTGTAAGGGTAGTTAAGCTGTGGGAAAGGCGTCCAGGGGAGGTTATGGAATGTCATCATTGGACGTTTGACAGAACAGGTTAGACGCACACCCGTCAGGAATGGCTTAGGTTTACTTGGTGCTGTCACCACCCAACAGGCGGGACTTGATGACTTCTTAAGAGCCCTTCCAGCCCTGCATTTCTATGATTCTATTTGCAACTTAGGTCTAAAGTTTGAGAGGGAACCATTGATTTTGGGTGCCCAACCTGAGTTACCTTAAAGTGGCCTGATTCTCAGACGGCGGGTTCTTCGTCCTTCCAGAAAATGTTTCTCTAAAAAATATGCTCTGCTTCAAACAGGAATTATTTCCAGAAAATTGTACGGCCGGTTGTAGGGGGCTCACCCTCTTTCGAGCTCCCCCTCTGGCTGAGGGCATGTATCCACAAGCTCCTACTCCTCTCCTAGCCTGGGAGTAAAGGGTGTCCCAGATGCCCCTTCTTTAGGGGTTGCCTAGGACCAGGCTTCTTCCTGCCCCCTTAGTAGCTAGTGGGGTAATTGGGAGGTGAGCCTAGGTCCTCTCATTCCTCCGGGTCCCAGCCCAGGGATCCTGTAAATAGCAATTGTCTGCCAAGTGCCAGTCCTTAAGTCTGAATCATCCTTGCCCTCTCTCAAGCTACATTACACTGCAAGCCTCTTTTGAAAGAAGCCTCTTTCAAAAAAGAGCATCTAGACTACAACCAGTACTTTCGAAAAAGCAAGCCGCTTTTTCGAAAGAGAGCACCCAGGCGGTCTGGATGCTCTCTTTCGAAAAAGCACAGTTTGCATTCAATAGCACCTTTTTTCAAAAGAGCACTTTCAAAAAAAGGTGTTCTTCCTTGTAAAACGAGGCTTTCTGTGGTCAAAAAAACTGCCGCGTTCTTTCAATGTACTTTCGAAAGAACATGGCAGCAGTCTCAATATAGAGGAAGTTTTTTCGAAAAAAGGCCACTTTTTTTGAAAAAACCCTGTAGTCTAGACACACCCTCAGGGTTTTGCCTCAAGGGTTATGCACCTCTTCCTACCCGCCACATCTGGTCTTCAGCCGCCGGCCCTGGGACTCAACTGGGTCTGTAATCCATGCTGACCTGTCCAAGGTATTCCTTCCCCCTCCATCTATGGGTCTGCCTAGCTTGATCTCCAAAGAGGAACTGAGTGGCCCTGGCCCAGCAGCTTCTTTATACTGACTTGCTGGGTCCTGACTGGCTGCAGCAGAAACAGCCATTCTAGCCCACTTGGAGGACTTTTCTTCTGCTCTTTTTCCTGGGGCAGGGTGTGGCAAGGCCACAAGCTTCTAGTAGGGGGCTTCAGGGCCTAGTCTACCCCATCACACCAGTGTTTTGCAGGAGGTCAAAATGGATGATCAGTGTAGTTCCTTCTAGTCCTGGAATGCACTAAAAATCAGCCTCCCTCTAGGTGTGTTGAGTTGGGCACTCGAAATCACTAGTCTGTTCTGAAAACTGAGTTCTATGTTTCTAACTAATCAGTACCAAATAGCACAAACCAGCCATGTGAAAGCAAGGAACCCTTCTCGGTCAGTGTGCTCAAGCTAAGAAACAGCTCTTCTCGAGCGGTGAGGAAACAGGGTTCCGTACTCATTCCAACGTGCGCCTGGCGAGCTTAGAAAGTCACATAGCGTCTTGTGTCAGAAGCTTCAGGGAATCACTCATTTGTTCATTTGTTTAAAAATGATGGCAAAACACATTTCTAGCATGACTGAGAAGGGAGGGAGGAAAGGGAGAGGCTGTGTCTGCCAGGCTATCAGAGCATGTATGGCTGGCACATGGTGACGGCTGTTCTGATGAAACGGATCAGCTCTTGCAAGAGCTGCCCTTAGAAAACAGGGCACATATGTGTCAGTCTAAGCAAAAGAGCAAAAAACATACAGGGTGAGACAGAGGCATGGTCTGACAGTTTGACAGGGGCTGATCTTCAAAGAGGTGCGTGCTATATTTTTTCCCAATGGTCCCCATCCATCACCTGTGAATGCAGCTTCCGAGGATTACCCCATCCGTTCTCAAGTGCTTGGAGAGGCGTGTGATTTTGATGACTCAAGTCTGCATTTTGCTGTAATCTGAGCAGCAGCCACTTCTAACTCCTTTTCTTAAGGTGAATTTAGCACAGGTGGTGTCAGACGGACAGTCCTGGAGCCCCCTACTCATTCACAGGCTTCCCCGGACAGACAGCCCGTTCTTGTGCTTGGCTCCTGCAATGAGACTGCCAATTTCAGGAGTGGAGGACAATTACACTGCTCTACAGCCAAAATGCTTCTGAAATAAATGTAGTCAAACTTTACTAATTCTGGGTCACTGAGAATGAAAATGATGCTTAAAATTGTTGATTGGCTCTAGTTTTCAAGATATGCTATTGGGTCAGTATACACGACCCTTGACTTGGGAATGGCGAAGGATAAGTGAGTTATAAAGGGAAGGGATCTCAATTTAAACCAGAAATTACTAAAATACATCTTTGACTGGATCTATGAATAAATCTATGACTGGGTTTGGACAGTACTTGCTTTTTAGGCAAAACAATGAATGATGCAATCTGAAGCTGGTATTGCGTCATACATGATATGAATTGCATCATGTTATTCCTAGAAGTCATGGATGATGCAATCATAACGAAGCTTACATCACTCTGCTGAACAAATTGCCCTATATCAGTTCTAGAAATCATACAGTGTCGTGCTCTCTTATTTGTCAGTGTTTGATTTTGCAAAGGGACACATTTCTGTTTAGCCAAAGTGAGCAGAGATGCCTCGTACTTGTGTGAACAGTGCAGATAACTTCTGCTATGTTTGTGGTGAAGTGACTTTTGCATCACAAAAGCGCAATATAACCACTATGGTTAAGAAAGCCTATCACCTTTATTTTGGCTGCAAAATTGGAGATCAGGACAAGAGGTGGGCCCCACACACATGCTGCAACACTTGTGCAACAAATCTTCGCCAGTGGTTGAACAGGAAAAGGAAATCTACGCCTTTTGCAGTGCCAATGATTTGGAGAGAGCCAACAGATCATACCAGCAATTGTTACTTCTGCATGGTGCCTCCAGTTGGGAAAGGTGTGTCAAAGAAGAAAAAGTGGACTGTGCATTATCCAAACATTCCATCAGCTATACGCCCAGTACCCCATGGAGAAGGACTGCCGGTTTCTCATGCACCAGAATCATTCTCGCTTGAGTCAGACGAGGAAGAGGATGAAACTTCTGGTCCTGAACCATCAATGTCACAGGACCCACATTTTCTCCCATCCTCCTCCTCTGAACCACACCTCATAACACAAGGTGAACTGAATGACTAAACTATGTACATAATAGTTTTTTGCCTTTTGTTTCATAATAAATTTTATTTATATAACCCTTTTGCTGATTTTTAAAATGTTACATAAACAGGACAGGTGAAATATTATCATGTAAAGCAACCATAAACACATGAAAAGACAATTTATGATTAAAACTTTACTATCTACACAATATACATAGACGTAAGATGTAAAAACTTAAATATCTTGGAAACAGTAGCCAATCAGTTGTTTTAATTGTCATATTTGAATTCAGCACATCAAAATACATAATAAATAGCACATTTTATCTCTGAAGCAGACGACGTCTAAAAAATTGTAGACCGGTGTTATGGGGATGTGGCTGCCCAACACAGAGCATCAGTGCATTTCAGATAGGCCACCCACCACATATCACCCTGTGACAACTTCCAGGGTGACACACCCAGCACTGACCCTCTGAGGCTATGTCTACACTACGGAGCTTTTGCGCAAAACCAGCCGTTTTGGGCGCAAAAACCCTCGGAGCGTCCACACCTCAAGCACATTTTTGCAAAAAAAAAAAAATACAGTAAATCGACAGGACAGAGTGCTTTTGCTGGTAGAGTTATTCCGCTCCCCACGAGGAACAACTCCTTTTTGCACAAGAGTTCTTGCACAAAAAGGTGTGTGTGGACGCTCCGCAGCGGTTTCTTGCACAAACAGAGCCTATCAGAAAAAGCACAGGTGCTCTGATGGCCATTCTGGGAATGGCATCAGAACTTTCTTGCGCAAGAGTGTCCATGCAGAGTGGACGCTCTCTTGTGCAAAAGCACATCGCTTTTGCCATGCACTTTTGAGGTCTGCACACGCTTTTGCACAAGAAGTTTTTGAGGAAGATGTCTTCCACAAAAAGCTTCTTGCGTAACAACCCTGCAGGGTAGACAAAGCCTGAGACAGCCAGCTCTCTCTCAGCATTATGGCGCTTAACCACCATTTTGCACAGTTACCTTCCTTGAGATAGGGCGTGTATGCGTGCAGACAAGACATGTGCTGTTTGGCTGGCAGGTTGTTGGACTCTCTCCCCTCTGGAATCTGTCACAATGTGCTCCACATTGTGTTGTGTGTGTGTGTGTGTGTGTGTGTGTGTGTGTGTGTGTGTGTGTGTGTGTGTGTGTGTGTGTGTGTGTGTGTGTGTGTGTGTGTGTGCGCGCGCGTGTGTATGTCATCATGTCCTCCACTCTGTGTTTTCAGCGTGTGTGTGTAGGTTATGCAGCCCCCTAGCATTTTTCATTTAATCAGCTGAAAATGTATTGTTCCAAATTCTATTAATAAACTGCAGGCTGCTCCTCTGGTAGTTGCTGGATTCCTGTGTAATGAAGATCACAGTAGTGTATCCAGAAGCACCATGGCAGCCTCATTGGATTAATATTATTAATGAATCTAGAGGTCAACATTTAATCTCGGCCAATTACTCTGCAGGGGGTAAGGGAAGGAGTGGTCCTTAGGAAAAAAAAAGCCCAGTGCACTCTCATAACTTCTTTCATTAAAAATAAACCCTGGGGGTTTTTTTTACTGATGTTTTTAATGGGTTTTGTGCTCCTGCTAATGACTGTAGAAGATAACCCCCTGCCAACCTACACAGCTGAATGAAATCTTCCAGGCGCAGCTTGGGAAAATCACATTCTTTGCTTTGCCCACCTGGCACTTTGCTGAGGCTGAATTGTTCTTCTGGTTTAGAATGAATTTAGAGCGGAGAAAGGTGCAGGATTGAGAGGACGGAAAATGGCTGAGGCAGCGTGCCCTAGGGCTGGTTCCCCATCTGCTGAGCCCTACCTCCTCCTCCGCAAAATAAAACAAAACCAAACCTGTAACACAAACAAGTAAAACCCCTTAAAACCAACCAGCCAAACATGAGTCCCTGGATGGGACCAGGAGCCATGAAGTTCATTAGATAACTTACTACAGGTTGAACTAGTCAGCACCCTCAGGACCAAAAATCAGGGCCAAACCAGAGAATTTGCCAAATTACAGGAGGTCAATATTGTCTAGCAGCATCACCAACACTTCCACTGCTTACTGGGCTCTGAGAAGACATTTAGGGGTAAATTAGAGCTAAATAATAGCACAAAATATTAAGATCCAGGACAGGTGGCTGTAAACAAACTTTATGGGACCATGGGAAATTTGTCCACACCCATGATGCGTGGACATCCAGCTCACTAAAATCATGCCAGACCACAGATGTTGCTGGACCAGGGAGTGCTAGAGTAGAGAGGTTCAACCTGTACTGATTTCATGTGAAAAAACGAGAGGTCCTGTTTTAGTCTGGTTAGTCTTGCCTGGGCACTCATTAATGGATCTCAAAGTCACCGTATTATTTCAAACCAATTTCAAAAGCCAGCTTCGCAGGGAAACTATAGAACTTAATTTCATTTACAAGTTTGATTCATACAACAGAAGTCTCAACAAAGACATTGGCTGGATGGCCCGCTACATTCCACATTCTAATGACATAAAAGAAAACCAAACAAAGGGTATTTAAAGTGGGTACTAAATATTCTTATCTGTGTCATTTAGCATGGACACTCTAATCGACAATTTCTTTCCCTTTTTTTTCTTCTTTTTCCTCCTCTTCCCCCCTCCATCCCCTCTCTGTGCTATTTATTTAAAAAGTGGACCCCTTAAATTCCATTCATCTGAAGAAGGGGGTTGTGCCCATGAAAGCTCATGAGACCACCTGCATGTTTTGTTCACCTCTAAGGTGCTGCAGGACTATTCGTTGTTTTTTAAGCTTTTCCTGGTTTACACCTGGTTAGTCTCTAAGGTGCTGAGTAGCACTGTAGGCCACATCTACATTGCCGTGCTATTTTGGGATACCGGAGGTAGCTATTCCGCATCTTTTGAGTGCACCCATTATTTCAAAATGTAACAGGCTCGCTATTCTGACATCCCTATAAACCTCATTCCACAAGGAGTAAGGGACGTTTCGGAACAGCAGTTTATTTTGAAATAAGTGCCGTGTAGACAGCGCCAAATTTTGAAATAAGCTATTTTGAAATAGCATCAAAATAAGATACGCAATTTGTGTAGCTCAAATTGTGTATCTCATTTCGACCTACGGTGCAGTGTAGGTGCACCCTTAGGGTGTGTCTAGACTACAGGGATTTTTCGAAAAAAGTGGCCTTTTTTCAAAAAAGCTTCCCCTGCATCTAGACTGCTGCTGCGTTCTTTCGAAAGTAAATTGAAAGAACACGGCAGTTTTTTCGACTGCGGAAAACCTCGTTTTACAAGGAAGAACGCCTTTTTTTGAAAAAAGGCGCTACCATAATGCAAACTGTGCTTTTTCGAAAGAGAGCATCCAGACTGCCTGGGTGCTCTCTTTCAAAAAAGTGGCTTGCTTTTTCGAAAGTACTGATTGTAATCTAGACGCTCTTTTTCGAAAGAGGCTTTTTCTAAAGTATCTTTTGAAAAAGCATCTTTCGAAAGAGGCTTGCAGTCTAGATGTAGCCTTAGAGACTAACAAATATATATATAGAGAGAGAGAGTATTATGAGCTTTCATATTTGTTAGTCTCTAAGGTGCTACAGGACCACTCGTTTATTTAAGTTACAGGCTAAAACAGCTACCCCACCGAGGCTTTTGATTTCACATGCAAATGCTCAGTTGCTGATGGGCATCAGTATAAACCTCTAAGGTAGAGAAACAGAGGAATCTCTGTGGTCCTCTCACTTTGCCTTCTCTACCAACAGTTCTAATTGTAACTTTTTTTCTGTGTTGTGGACATCTGCCTCCTAGAAACTACCCTGACAACCTGAGCCATCGCATGATAACAAATCGCATTCACTCCCTATTTCTGTTAGGTGAGGGAGCAAGACCCACCAATGGTTTTCACACAGACTCCCCATTGGAAGCTACATTTGGCCATCTCTAAGGTAGCCTAGATGTAAGCCAGCCACCTACAGGTGAACAGCAATACTGCTTCATTTCCAGGCTCCTGAGCCAGCCACTGAGAGGAGAATTCACTAGTGCATAGAAAGTAGGTTAAGAGGGATGGTCTGGTGCAGTAAGGGGCAACCTAGGCTAGGAAGTGGCCCTCCTTCATCTCAATGGGGCACAAGATTGTTGTAACCAAGACAGTCTCCCGGGATAAGGTAGTTTTTGCTAGCTGAACTTACGTGCTTAGAATTTGCAGGGTTTGTCGATTGAACTGTAGCAGCACTTTGATTGGATGCAGAGGGAGCACACGGCCCTCACAATGTTGTATGCAATCAGCGCAAACCTCATGTCACATGCATGTCACTTTGGTAATACCAGTAGGAAAAAAATGACAGGGATGGGAACCAGCAAGAATCTGGCAAAGCAGCGCATGGGTAACGGTAAACAAAATGACTGGTGGGCCACATGTAGAACTCCTGGACCGCATGTGGCCTTCACTGGTCTGGTGGCTGGCATACTCGAGTAGAACTCAAATGTTTTGCTAGGACACATTCAGAGCAGGATTTGAAAGGCCCCTCAATGAACCCAAAGCCAAATGGTCCGACAGAGGAATCAGAGGTGACATTCACTGCACATGGTCCATGCGCCACTGAACTCTGAGGGCACAAGGACATGATCATCTTGGTCCTTTTTTGTAGTGGGGAAAAGTTTCAACATGGGATCACAACTTGCAGGGAGATGTGAAGCAAACAGCCAGACAACGTATTGTTTTAGGTTGTGTCACACAAATCTTAAGGGACTGGGGTGCCTACATGCCTGTGATGAAATATGGTCCCTGGCTGCCATTCAGATCTGTGGTGCTTAACTCATTGACGTTCCTAGGAAAACGCCAGACTTTTCCTTGTGTGCCTCGACAGCTTGTCAGACTGTTAGCTAACCCCTCTGCAGCCCTTCTAATGTTCCAGGCCACGCTCTGCTCCCTCCTGTCAGAAATCAAGGAGGGCCCCAAACACATATTGCCCAAAAGCCACCACCTCCCCGATGGAGTCCTGGAATCATTGAACACCTGTTCCTCAGACTGGGCAAGGGACATTCGATGGAATGTGCCCTTTCTAAGCCATCACAGAGCAAGAGGCCAGGATGATGAATGAGTTAATTGTGCCAGCATTCAAGGCCAGTGCTACCCATCTGCTGCTTTGATTAATTAAGATGCTGACTGACAGCAGCGAGACCCCTCTCAGGTCTGAAAGCAATTAATTGACAGAATCCGCCACCAGGCTCTCTGACTGAGCTGGCAGGACAGATCCCCCTAGAGCAAGTCCCAGAATCAAGGCCAGCCCAGCTGAATGTGGAGTTTAAAATATCCCCAGCTGACTGTTTTGACGTCATGTTGAAACTGCATTTCTTCCCCACTTCCTCTGATCCTGAAAGGAAAATGGGAAGGAAACTCCGGAGCTTTCAGTTACTGAAAGATCACTAATGGACCCAGATGGCTACAGGGATTGGTATTTATTACTATTATTATTATTTATTTGTATTACTGTGGGACCTAGGACTACCAGCGACGTCCTAGGATTCCAGTGTGCTAGGCTGTGTTCTTATACTGTGAGCTTTTTGGGACAGAGACTGGCTTCTTCTTCTGTGTTTGCATAAGACTCATGACAACAGAGCCGTACAGACAGACAGGTGAAAACAACGAGACAGTTTTGGTCCTCCAGATGACTGGACGCCCTTCATCTTTGACATGGAAACGCTAAACTTCCGGGTGTGGAGTCGAATCCCCAGGCCAGAGACATTCCTGAATTCACAAGCAGCTCCATCTTTCCAATGAGCCAAATGAACATGCCAGTTCTAAACACTTCTCATGCATGGGGCATTTTGAAATCTGGATCTGAAGCTTGGAGGTTGGGCCCGACTCTCCTCTGAGCTCCCTTGATTTCTTTCTTTTTTTCTTTTCTTCGCACGTGGACTGGCAAGTGAAAGTTGCCAGGAGCCATAGCAAATCCAATCCCACTGTGAAATTGTCAAACGGATGCTCAGTCTGAGCCAGAACCTGAGGTAAACAAAATAAAGGGACTGGCAGGAGAGATGTAAGGTGGCACCACGGAGCAGAACAAGGAGCCAGAAAAAGAAATGGAGCTAAGGAATCTTCATGACCAGTGAACTTTCACAGACGGCAGCACAACCTCCCAGAGGGAAGAGGGGAAGCCCCATTGCATGTCCTTTTCAGAGGGGAACCAGACAGAATAGTTGAGAATTTACTGAAGGGGAAAACCTGCCCTGGCTAGGTGGAGAAGGGAGGAATTAGTCTTTGGTCATCTCTACTCTGGGGAAGCCGAAGGCATCTTCTCACTCCCCAGACCAAGGAGATGGCATGTTAACCCACAGAGGAGGGTGCAAGATCTCCTGTAGCTCTTTCGCTGACAGGGAGCTGTGTTCGTGGATTCCCTTGGGAATCCAATCCAGCCCTCATCTGTGGAAGGGAGGTTCACCCCACAATATAGGGTTTGAGTCACAGGGACTCCTCCGAGTTCAGAAAAGCCACCCTGACCTTAGGCGACGGGGACTAAATATCTAAATGTACCTGGCGTGGATGCAAGCTCTTCGCATGGCATTGCCACTGGTTTAGAGTTTCCCGCCCAAATCCTCTTTCATCCTTTGCAGGGCTTGACACCCCCTGCCTGGCAGTTCTGTCAGAGCAAGATGCTTCAGCGACTGTCCTTTCTCCCCAAAGTGTGAGGCCTTCTACCTGACAGGCAGCAAACTGCAAAACAAAGGCTGGGGGTGTGGCACACAGGTGTCCAGGTTTGGGGGATCTAACAGGAACTTTAATGGTCAGACTGGCAGGCCACAGAGACAAGAAAGGAGAGAACAAAACTTTTGGGGGCATACATGGGACTATCAGAGGAATGATGGATTTTGATCCATAATGCTTAGTCCTGCTTTGGGCTGGACCCAATGACTCCTGAGGTCTCTGCCAGCCCTAGGAGTCTATGATTCTATGGCTATTCAGCCTTTTCTCTCCCTCTCCCCCCCCACCGCATCCCCCAGGCCTCCTGTTCCAGCAAACAGCGAGGTCGTGCTACAGGTCATCAGATCACAAAGAGCACGGGGGGAGGGGGGGGTTACCCGATGCCAAAAAGCCCTGAGAAAAGGATAAATGAATAGTAATTAAAGATTGAAGCGACCCGTATGTAAAGCGAGAAAATTAATTCCTACATTCCCAGCAGCTGTGCGCTGCATTTTAGCACATGCAGATTAAAAATCCCTTTTCTTGGCTCTGAGAAATTTGGGCGTGAACAGAATAAACCGACAGAACAACATGTTTTGTAGCTGGAGGAGGGGGATCATTGACTTTCCAACAGAAAGATGCACAACAACTTTCAAATTACACAGGGTGCACTGCACATGCCTGCAGAGTCCCATCCCCCCTGCTGCTGTCCTGTCAGATCCTGCAAGCTCTGTGTGATTGGGCAGAACTTGGATTTGGTGGAGCACTTTGCTCCAGTGGTGACTGGTGCTGGCAAACGATGTGCTCTTGTCAGAGGCAGTACAGCACGAATGTGTGTTTTGGGGGGCATTTTGCAGCCATACTGCTGGGGTTTTAGAGGCCTTTCCTTCAACTCCTAGCCTAAGCTCTAGTCTAATGGCTCCTTTGCATGGATTCACAGCTCTAGCATTTCACCCCAGGAGTGATTACACCACAGAAATACATGAAGTGGTTCTTGCATATAGTAAAATTGGTGGAAAGAAAGCTGCTACATACCATAAAGGCAAGATCATATTTATTAGAAATGATTAATATTCACTTTAAGACAGTTATCATTCAACCTTCCAGCCAATTGCAGCCACTTCTGAGTTAGGGATGTAAAGGGTTATCTGGTTACCTGGTACACATCACCCTTACCAGGTGATGCTTACAGGGTAAACAGTTAACGGGCAGCTGGAGAAGCCTTCCTCCTCCCAACGCAGACAGAGGCCTGCTCCAGCCCAGCCAGGCTCACCACACTAGAACTGGAAGGGACCTTAAGAGGTCATCAAGTCCAGTCCCCTGCCCTCATGGCAGGACTAAGCACCATCTAGACCATCCCTGCTAGATGTCTATCTAACCTGCTCTTAAATATCCCCAGTGATGGAGATTTCCACAACCTCCCTGGGCAATTTATTCCAGTGTTTAACCACCATGACAGTTAGGAAGTTTTTCCTAATGTCCAACCTAAACCTCCCTTGCCACAGTTTAAGCCCATTGCTTCTTGTCCTATTCTCGGAGAACTATGCCAGGCTGTGAGCGGGGGCCCTCCAGACCCACCACACCACTGGCAGAGCCCAGCTAGACCAGACTGGCCCCCGCCCACAGGATCACAGTTGACTGGTTAAACTTAGCATTTAATCAGTTAACTAGTTAAATGGGATTTTACATCCCTGCTCTGAGTTAATATGACCAATTAACAGTACATGATGCCGCTGATGACAAGAAGTAAAGAATACCGCTTCTAATGCACATCATAGGTTGAATATTAAGTAGGCAAACTATAATTGCCCAAATTGGAAGTTGACCAGGACACAGGATTAGCTCTTCTGCTGCTGTAGCCGCTAAACACTACGGGGAATATTTAGGATAGATAAATAGTGAACTGTGCCCAGCATGGGCAGATCCTGTGTTTTATGTCTCGTGACTGAGGTTTTAATTCAGTAATTACTGCAAGGGAAAAGCGCAAAAGTAAAGGGAAATGTAGAGTAGAAAGATGACAATGAAGTGGGCTCACCTACAAAGTTCCCCAGTTTAAAATATAGGGACTATTTCTCCAACCAGCAGCACTTTTTAAACTTCTAAAGTGCAAACATGGTAAATACGGGGCGAGTTTTCGAATGACACAAAGAACAAGAGGTCGGGGTAGGGATCAAATAGGCCTGAAAAGTGAGAGGGTCAGAAGGCAGTTTCTAACAGAACAGGCAGACATTTGCTAACTCAAATAGAAATAACTTTGTTGTCTTCCTGTGCACAAATGGGAATGAGAGACAGATGCCAGGCAGAGAGCTAGATTTCCCCAAGGACGGAGGGTTAAAGAAAGCGGCATCGGGACAAACCGGATGTTCCAGGAATTAGAATTTCTGAAGAGAAACCAAAACGCACCACAAACCTTTATCACCCAGGTGAGCTCCAGCTGTTCCAAAGTCAGAAAGGAAGAGCGTCCATTTTAACAGGCTCTCTGGGAAATGGCTCCAGAGGCTCTATCAAATGATAGGAAAAACTGTGAATCTGACCCAAATCTCGAGCGGAACTGTGGATCTAGTGTGCGTCTGATTCTATCTGAGGCTCAGAAAAAGCCAATTCAGTCCTGTTCCAAAAACATTTACTCGGTCATTGATTCTTTCCAAATTTTGTGCCTTTCCCCTTGACTTCATAAATTCCATCGTCACAGGACCGCTGTGATCATCCAGTTTGACACAGGTCAGAGTTTCCCCAAAATAATTGCTGGAGCAGATCTTTTAGAAGAACAGCCACTCTTGACTTACAAATTGCCCAGGATGGAGAATCGGCCACAACCTTTGGTAAACTGTTCCAACAATGAATTATCCTTGCTGTTAGAAATATGTACGTCTTACTTCCAGTCTGAATGGGTACGTCTACACTAGCCCCCTAGATCGATCTAGGGAGGCTAATGAGGGTGACCGGAATTGCAAATCAAGCCCGGGATTTAAATATCCCGCGTTTGATTTGCATGTTCCCGGGCGGTTGCCATTTTAGAAATTCGAATTAGCTGTTAAACCTCATTGCAGGAGGAATACCAGCTAATTCTAGTTATTGCTTTAAATCGGAATCCCGTTTCACTGCTGCGTGTAGATGCGGGCAGTTACTTCGGGCTAGTCAATTTCTAAAATGGCGACCGGCCGGGAACAGGCAAATCAAGCGCGGGATATTTAAATCCCGGGCTTGATTTGCAATTCCGGTCGCCCTCATTAGCCTCCCTAGATCGATCTAGGGGGCTAGTGTAGACATACCCATTGTGTCCAGTGTCAACTTCCAGTCATTGGATTGTGTTAGACCGTTTTCTACCCATTGCTAGATATTTGCTCCCTATCTGAGTATGCAGCCCCTCCTTAACGTTCTCTTCGTTAGGCTCAAAGAGCTCAGTCTATTCCACTTATCACGGCAAGGCATATTTTCTAATTCTTTAATCATTTTTATGGCTCTTCTCTCAGCCCTCTCCAGTTTATCTATATCCTTCTTGAATTGTGGGCACCGGCATTGGATGGCACCATTTCCGCAGTGTTCAGACAATGCAAAATATAGAGTAATATCACTTACCTATGCATCCTGGACCTAAGAACCTTTCACTGCAGTCCCAAAGAGCTGGAGAAAATGGATACTGAAAGTACTTCCACATAACAGTGGAGAGTTTGGGGGAGTGCCTGCATTTTCCCACCACCGTCATGGAGCTGACAGCATATCTGTAAAGGATGCAGTACAGGGAACAATCAGAACTAATTCTAGGTGAATACTGCCGCAAGTCTATGAATTTTCAAATTGGCTAGGCACTGCATTGGGCTCACTTCCAAGGAGTGCTCTAGTGAACAAGGACGGTGGCCAGTGAATTTGTAGCAACTATTGGAGCATGTGAATGGAAATTGACATCTGAATTCTTCTACGTCAGTATTCACTCCGGAAACCTGCTTAGTCAAATAAAAACATACTAGTGATTATTCCCCTTTTTTCAGCACTGATAAGGCTACAGCTGGAGTATTGTGTCCAATTCTGGACCCCCGCATTACAGAAAGGATGTGGACATATTGGAGAGGGTCCAGCAGAAGGCAACCAAAATGATGAGGGGGCTGGAGCACATAACTTACGAGGAGAGGCTGAGGGATTTGGGCTTATTTAGTCTGCAGAAGAAGAGTGAGGGAGGATTTGATAGCAGCCTTCAACTCCCTGTAGGGAGGTTCCAAAGAGGATGGAGAGAGGCTGTTCTTAGTAGTGACAGATGGCAGAATAAAGAGCAATGGTCTAAAGTTGCAGTGGAGGAGGTCTAGGTTGGATATTAGGAAAAACTATTTCCCTTGGAGGTTAGTGAAGCACTGGAATGGGATCCCTAGGGAGGCAGTGGAATCTGCATCCCTAGAAGTTTTAAAGTCCCAGCTTGACAAAGCCCTGGCTGGGATGATTTAGTTGGGGTTGGTCCTGCTTTGGGCAGGGGGCTGGACTCGGTGACCTCCTGAGGTCTATTCCAGCCCTAAGATTTTATGATTTTACGATGCGTCGGTGGGTCCCATCAAACGCTAACACTGCTCAGATTCCCAACACTGAACACCCACAGCAACAAGCTGGAACCCAAGAATTATTAATTCAAATAATTTCTGAGACATTTGGGAAAAATGATTAGCTGAGTATGAAACCAAACCACAAACAGAACAAGGAGGAGACATTCATTGAAGAAAAGGATGAATTATCCGCCCAGCCACAGTTAGGTTTTACATTAGTGAATGCAGACTGGCAAATTGGTCCAAATAAAAACAGGAGCAGCTAAAAGTTTCAACCTACACTGAAACCCAAGTAAAAACTTAAAAAACAACAGTCTGGTAGCACTTTAAAGGCTAACAAGATATGTAGATCGTATCATGTGCTTGACCCACGAAAGCCCACAAAAGCTCATGATACCATCTACATGTTTTGTTTGTCTTTTAAGTGCTACCAGACTATTTGTAGTTTTTAAGTTTTTCCTGTTACAGATGAACTACCCCTCTGAAACTTTTGAAACCAAAGGTGTTCTCAGCCACAGGATGAGCTGTTTGCATTCTGTGTAACGCTACTCTGCCCCAGAAAAGCCAAAAAGGTCAAAGTACCACAAGAGAGGCTATTATCACTATTTTTCCAGCTTGAGCAGAAGCAGAAAGGAATGGGAAACCGCAGCTATCAATTTACAGATTCCAAGATCAGAAGGGACTGCTGTGGGCTTCTGACCTGACCTCCTGCATGACACGGGCTGGAGAACTTCCCCAAAATAATTCCTAATTAAGAACAAAAAATCTGATCTTGATATAAAAATGGTCAGTGATGGAGAATCCACAGCCACCCTGGGTACATTATTCCTGCTAACCCTCATTTCCAGTCTGAATGTGTCTTGTTTCGGTGGTTCTCAAGAGATCGCTGTTTCTTGTGGATCACTGAGATGGAGACACTTCAGCTAAGGATCGGAGACGTATCTGAACCAAACCCAACTCTCAGAACATTCCATGTTGGTCCAGAACTGGAAATTAACTCTTTCCATGTCAATCAATGACACGTTACAGCCATGTCAGGCCTTTTGCCAGCACTGATGGATGCAATTTCCCCAGTTTCCGGAGCTGTTCTGTTCTAGGATTCTAAGCCCTGTTTCTACAATAAGCCGAACTAGCTCTCAGCTCGAAGTACCTTGGGAGCTGAGGTTTTGACTCAGGCTCCTCTCTCACTTGGACTTTCACGGGTAAAACCTCCACGCCCAACAAATCAAATGAAATAAAATGCCCGTGGATTAAGCACACTTAGAGCTTCGTGTATTTAGACCACGGGGTGAATTGAGGCCTCATTGCTTTAATGTTGACTTTCCTGCCTATTGGTATCAGTTCAAAGAGGCCCTGAACATTATTTTTTCTATCTTGTGTAGATCAGGGTTGACAGGAGAGAACCCAGTGCAATCTGACACAATCCAAAACATGAGTCACATTGAATCAGAAATTCGCCAGCCAATTTCTATCAATGCATCTCCATACAGAGACATCGTACAAGTGTAATGCAAAAACCATGCCGCTTCCTCACCCCCTTCCCGTAAGCCAGCAGATACCCTAATTCACATAGCATTACTGTCACCATGGGAACAGAGGCACTAATTAAACTAGCACATTAGACATCTGATAATTGCATTCTCAGTTCTCAGTGTCACAAGACTCTTTTGCGCCTTTAGGCATCAGGAGAAATGGACTGTTCTTCCTGTGGGGGAGAAAACCTCCCCTGAACTTGTCTATTCATTGGGTTAGCTGACAGTCTGGAATAAGACAGCCTTCCCTTTTCTTTCCCAGCATAATGGTAGTGGGAGGGTTGTATTCCATGCATACATATAGTTGAGAGAAAAATGGATTTTTTCGGTTCAGGAGCTGAAACAAAAAACTGAAGAAAGTGTAGTTCCGAGTTGAGCAAAATCTTTCATTTAACCCAAAACAATGTTGTTAGTTTTCTCATTTTGTTTGGGTTCATTTGTTGGATGTTTTTCACCCTCTTATCTTCATTAGCTACATTTGGAGATGAAATACCACTTTGTTTTGAAATGTTTCGTTCCCTGACAAATGCATTTTCTGTCAAACTTAACAATCACCAAATATATATATATATATATATATATATATTGCCCAGCTCCTCTCATGCCTACATCAGCATAAACAGAAATCTCCAGAGAAGTCGGTGACATTGCATGGTGTTAATCCAACACCACGGAAATGAAAACCTAGCTCATATTATTTAGCTTGAGCGTTAGCAATGTGCCCATTAGAGAGAGTGAGCAAAGCGGAGTAGCGAGGCACGGTGAACCAGGAGAGGGCAATGTGGCTGGGCAGAACAGACTGCTGGGCTGCTCCAGCTCCTGTGGCCTGTGTGGTGGGCGGGGAGGAGGTGACCTTTGCTGCCCACCTGACAGGTCCCCATAATCCCCTGGGCCACATTGCTCAGGGCAGCAGGTGAGAGAGTGGAGTGGAGCAGGGGCGGGGCTTGGGGAAGGGGCGGGGCAGGGCAGGACCTGCGGCAGGGTGGTTGCCCCAGGCCCCACACTCTCTTCGGCACTTTTCTGAACCTAGCTGAGCACTCTCCTATGAGGGGGGAATTCACAGCGGGTTAGCTGGTGTCCCATTCACAGGTGGCAGGCCGACAGAGTGGTAGGAAAAAGATCTTTACTAAACACATTGAGAGGCCAATGGGACATGCCGAGCATCCAAAGAGCTAGCACTCTGCACTCCACTGGTGTTCCCGAGGGGCCCTGCCCCCCATGTCAGATGGAAACGGGACTCTCCAGTTTGATTCCTCACACAGCCCTGGAAGGGCAGATGTCATCAATTTGCCCTGCCTCGGTAAATGCAAACTGTACATGGCGAGCTTCCTGCTCCGCAGACAAAGCGACCCATCATTTGCTTGCCTTGGGCTCCACACAATGTCAGCCCAGGCTGGATTTACCGCCAAGGCCATGGCACCGTCTGCATCGGCTCCGTAGCAGCCATGGGATGTTCTGCAGCGGAAATTCGCTGGTGTCTGAGACTGAGCCACTCTGTCAGCGTGGGTAGCTACAACCCATGCTGCAGAGCGTTGAGGGCTGCAAAAGGACCCAACTCCCTGGAAGTCTCTGTGCCTTGAAGACCCTGGATAAGAACGCCATGGCTTGGCTTGGCTGGATTGCATACACTCACTCCAGGATCTCAAAGTCATGACCCATGGGCCGTCCCTGGCCAGAGCAGTTGTGCAGTCTGGGCTGGGGTGGGATGCTGCTGCACCAACCTGTTCCCCTCTCCCCCTGATAATCCCCTAGGCCACATCCCATTGGGCATGGGGTGTCATGGGGAAGGGCGAGAGGACGGGGTGGTGGCAGGAAGGGGCAAGGCTTGGCAGACTGGAACAGACAGCTCCTCCACCACCACCCCCAGCCTACTGGGACTCCCGGACTGGATTGCACTACATCCAGCTGAAGATGGTCCACGGGCTGTGAGTTTGAGACCCCAACACTAAATAAATGGAAAAGAGAAGACTGGGGGGGGGACATGATAGCGGTTTTCAGGTATCTAAAAGTGTGTCATGAGAAGGAGGGAGAAAACTTGTTCATCTTGGCCTCTGAGGATAGAACAAGCAGCAATGGGCTTAAACTGCAACAAGGGAGGTTTAGGTTGGACATTAGGAAAAAGTTCCTAACTGTCAGGGTAGTCAAACACTGGAATAAATTGCCCAGGGAGGTTGTGGAATCTCCATCTCTGGAGATATTTAAGAGTAGGTTAGATAAATGTCTATCAGGGATGGTCTAGACAGTACTGGGTCCTGCCTTGAGGGTCCCAGTCCTGTGTGGCTCAAAAGCTTGTCTCCCTCCACAACAGAAGATGGTCCAATAAAAGAACAGACTTCACCCTCCTTGTCTCTCCGCAGCACAACGCCAGCAGAACAAAGGGAGCAAATCCAGACTCATCCGCCTGGAATGTCGTGGAGGGGTTGAAGAACAGTGCAGCCCAGGAGTGGTTTGAATCTGTAAATGGGCAGGCCTGGGCAGCGCAGAGGCTCAAATGCAGCATTGGCAGCTAGGAACTTCTTTGTTCTGATCCTGCCTTTCGCAGGGTCATTTCACCTCTCGGCCTCTGTTTTTCCTACGTAGAAATATCCCCTGCCTCAGCGAGCTGGTAAGGGGATGAGTGTGAACTACCGGTTGAGCCTCTCTAGTCTGGCACTCTCTGGTCCGGCAACATCCGTGGTCCGGCATGATTTTAGTGAGCCAGACGTCCACTTATCATGGGTGTGGCCAAGTTTCCCAGAATACCATAAAGCTTGTTTGCAGCCCCCATTCCTGGCTCTCAGTGTCTGTGCTAGTATTTAGCTCTAACTTACCCCTAAATGTCTTCTCAGAGCCCAGTAAGCAGTGGAAGTGTTGGTCATGCTGCTAGACAATATTGACCTACCACAGTTCAGCAGATTTTCTGGTTCGGCATTGGTCAGGTCCCAAGGGTGCTGGACTAGAGAGGTTCAAGCTGTAGTTGTTAGAGTGAGAAATATGAAAATCAGGAGTTCTGGGCTCCACTCCTGATGACCCAGCTGGCTTGTTGTGAGACTCAGACAGGCCACTTAGTTTCTCAGTTTTCTCTTCTGCAAAGGGGAAATAATACTTGCCCACCTTGGTGAAGTGCTGTGCGATTGCTGGATGAAATACGCAGGGTATTATTAGTATCCAGCAGTTGTGTGCAAAGTGCTTTGAAGATTAAAGGGGCAGATACAAGGATAGGTGTTTAGCAAACTCAGCATTTGTCCAGCTGCAGTATCGGTCTCTCCCATGGTTGGTTCCAATATTTAGCATGTATAGACAGCCCATCTTGCTGATTTTTAAACCGCACATGTTTCCAGGCCAGGGTACTCGGACAATACTAAGGGGATCAGTTAAGATAAATGCTGGGATTAGATTGGGTTCCATTAGATGAGATTTTAAAACTATATATATAGTTTGATATGGGAGATCTAATAGCAGTTGTCAACTACCTGAAGGGGGATGCCAAAGAGGATGGAGAGAGACTGTTCACAGTAGTGAAGGATGGCAGAACAAGGAGCAATGGTCTCAAGTTGCAGTGGGGGAGGTCTAGGTTGGATATTAGGAAAAATTATTTCCCTAGGAGGGTGGTGAGGCACTGGGATGGTTCTCTAGGGAGGGGGGTGGAATCTCCATCCCTAGGGGTTTTGAAGTCCTGGCCTGACAAAGCCCTGGCTGGGATGATTGAGTTGGGATTGGTCCTGCTTTGGGCAGGGGGTTGGACTTGATGACATTCTGAGGTCTCCTCCAGCCCTAGGATTCTATAATTCTATTGAATTTGGGATTGTGATGAAGTGACAGGGGAATTTTAACATAAGTAGATGCACCTTTTGAATATACAGGGCCTGCCAGTGATCAGCGACATCCATGTATACCTGGATCCATTCAAAACCTGCACTGTAGAATCACTTACCAGCTTCCCTTCAATCCCAGTTTAAATCCCCACCTAGACAGCACAGGCTGCTGTTTGCCACTGTAACCAAAGACAAAAACCACTTCAGCAACAGAAGAGGTTTTTCTGTCACCTCCCTAAGCCACAGTAGCTGGGTCCACAAAAGCATTCTTCTGCTCACCTCGCTGTGTCTACACCAGGAGTTGTCTGCACACATCCAAGATCACTTTGTTGATCTACGTTGTAAGTGTTGACTAGGCCTCATTGACAGCTGGAGTCTGGCCTCCAGGAATCTAGCGTGGAGACATTCGTTTTGCAGAGAACTAGGTGGAAGTCAGAGAAAGCAAAGTGAGCTGGCTAGTCCTGTCACATTAGGTATGAGCAGGACCCAGGTTTGCCTGACTGCAAACTTCATTAGCTTTGGGCTTTTGGAAATATTACATGGGTCCCTTTTCCCTTTCCTTCTGCAGATCAGTGTGAACCTCCTCATTCATCTAATTGTAGCGGCAGGGGCTCTTCGCAGCTCCAGCGTGCTGCTAATTGCATTGGCACACAGGCCACTTCATTAAAAGATCATCTGCACTTGATCTTATTTGAACTATGATAGTTGAATGGCTCCGCAGAGCACACAGAGCTGCGCTGAGCCAGGGGGCGCACTGCCCACTCATTGAAAGCACCTGTGTGGAAATACATGCCCCAAACCCTGACCAGAAGCCAACTTCCTTTCTGTTTAAGTACTGACATGACCCTTGCCACTGTCGTAGCCGAGCACCTCGCTGTGCCCCGAGGAGGCAGGGAAGTACTACTATTCCCTCAGTACAGATGGGGGACTGAGGCAGGATAGATTAAGTAACTTGACCAAGACCATGCACAGAGTCTGTTGCAGAGCCCAGAATCGAATCCAGGTCTCCTGAATTCCCATCAGGTGGCTTAGTCCCCAGACCAGTGTTTCTTAAACCAGTGTGCAGCAAGGCAGTCGGAGGTGTGTGGAGAACAGAGTTCAAAATGGCCGTAGGCAACCTTTTCCCCAACCCTTTTTCACAAAAAATCCTTGGTGTTCCGCATAAAAAAAAATATTGTTTGGTGTTCCTCGATCTTAAAAAGTTTAAGAAACACTGCCCTAGACAGGAGTGGTCTGAGGCTGGCTGCGGCAGCTGGCGCCCCAGGCGGAACGTGATTGGCGCCCCCGCCTGCAGGGCCGTCAATGGACTGACGTCATCGGCGGGCGCCCCGGGCGCCCCCGTGACATCATCATTGGGCGCCCCGGGTGGTGGCGCCCCAGGCGGTGGCCAAGTCCGCCTATAGCCACGGGCTGCCCCGGCCCTAGACCATCCATTCTATCCTATTTTCATAGCAGCTTTCATCCTAGAAGGACAACTTAGGAGGACCCCTGCTCTCTGGGAACGGGGAGCATGCTCACAACTAGCGAGAGACTCAGAAGGGCTGTGAGAGCCAAAGAGATGAAGCTACCACCCCTTCTCCTCGAAAGCAAAGTTAAATGATGGGCATAAATCAGTGAAGGGAAATCTGCAGCCCGTGGGTTCCATGTGTAGCCCACAAGACATTTTGTTTTCCTATAGGTATTATTATAGTGACAAGCACATGACGTGAGGTGCAGGCTGAGTGCACACAGCACTGACTGTGAGAGCCGCATGCTCCCTCTGCATCCAAAGTGCTGTGACAGTTCTTTTCGCACACCCTGCAAATTCTAGATACACCAGCGCAATTAGCAAAACTACCGGATCCAGGGAGACCGTCTCAGTCATGACAATCTTGTGGCCCACTGAGATGAAGGAGGGCCCCTCGTGCGGCCCACTCACTAGGCTGGGTTGCCCATCACTGGCCTAAAATATACATGTGGGGGAAAGGGAGAGGTGAGGTCGCTGGGTTTCTTCAGAGTTCCCAGGAAGTGCTGGATTGGCCTCTCTCTGCACCCTCCTGCAGGGTGTGGGGTGGTGGGGGATGGGATCCATGCTCATGGGAAGGAAGAGGAGAACATGCAGACAGGCTCCATGCTCCTGTCCCCTTCCGCAGTGATACTGTTATAGATCATAGGGCTGGAAGAGACCTCAGTCCAGCCCCTTGCCCAAGGCAGGGCCAATCCCAACATGCCATTTGAAACTCAAATGCTTCCATTGCCCTGTTAGGCCACCCCCAGGGTCTCCAGCAGCAAGTGGTTCGGCCCCGCTTTCCAAGGCACCCTAATGCTCCAGAAGGGCACACGCAGTGAGTGAACACCTCGTTCTCCCCTGCTCAGAGCAGCTACCACTTCTCTGGGGCCAAGCACCTGCCCTCATTTCCCTCAGTCCTTGTATAACCACCACCAAGGCAGATTTGAACCTGGGACCTTGGGAGCTGACTATAGGAGCCTCTACCCTCCAAGCTAAAAGTGAGCTAGCTCCCACCCCCATGCTGTAGAGGTCTTTTGGTCTTAACTGTTGCAGTGGTCTAGGTGCCCCTTGCACTACTCAGTAACCACACTGGGCTATGTCTACACTGGCGGCTTCTTGCTCAAGAACATCTTGCGCAAGGGTTCTTGTGCAAGAAGTCTTGTGCAAGAAAACGTCCACGCTGCCATGTGTGAGCTGTGCTTTTGCGCAAGAGTGCCCATGGCAATGTAGATGCTCTCTTGCGCAAGAAAGCTCTGATGGCCATTTTAGCCATAGGGCTTTCTTGCACAAGAAATCCCGGCCGAGTGTCCACACTGCCCTCTTGTGCAAGAGCTCCTGTGCAAGAGGGCTTACACCTGTTAAAAAAGAGCGTAGCTCTTGCACAAGAAGCCCTCTCTTACCATGCTGTGCTGTAAATTTCCTTGTGTAAGAGCAGGTGGGCAGTGTGGCTGCTCTGCAGATTCTTGTGCAAGAACAGCCATACTTGCACCAGAAGCCACAGGTGTAGACATAGCCTAGGTGTGTGGGTTACATGCTTCCCCTAGGTGAGGAAGCACATCCCAAGCTTCTGAGACCCAGCTGAGATCTTGGACAAGCCCCCACTTGTAACCACCACCAAGGCAAATTTGAACCTGGGACCTCAGGAGCTAACTATAAGAGCCCCTATTCTCTAAGCTAGCTCCCAGCCCCTGCTGTAGAGGTCTCTTGATCTTAACTGTTGCTATGGTTTAGGTGCCACTTGCACTACTCAGTAACCACACTAGGTGTGTGCATTACACTTGCCTCAAACCTCCATATTCCTTGTGCACGGCCTCCCCCCATTGATCTCTCTACACGGATACAGTCCCTCTTCTGCTGCACAATCACTTGCTGCTTTGGATTAGTCTGAGGGCACCTACACAGGAGTGCTTAACTTAAGTTGCTCAGTGGAGTGGAAAAGCCACCCCCGAGTCCTAGTCTATACTACGGCTTTATTTCGAAATAACCCCCTTAGATTGAATTAATAAGCGGAGCGTCCACACAACCAAGCCTGTTTTTTCAAAATAATGGCCTGCTTAATTCAAAATCTCTACTCCTGCTTTCCTCGGGGAATAACGCTAATTCCAAAATAGCTATTTCGGAAGGGTGGCAGTCTGGATGCTCTGCTGTTGCTATTTGGAAATAACTCCCCAGAGTCATTCAATCTAATTACTCCCCCATGCTTCCTGGGGCTCTAAGTCCGAGGTAGCGTGTCCACATTAACGGAGCCTGTCTCAGACTCATGTCAAGGTTTCCCCGTAGTGAGGACACACTATTTTGAATTTGTTAAATCTGGAGTTAAGTTGAATTTAGTTATTTCGAAATAGTTTCCTAGTGTAGACATGCCTTGGGTGATGTAAGTGATACAGACCTCACTGCACCAATTCAAATGTTGATTAGCCCCCAGAAGCGGGCAAGGACTGTGTCTTTAGAGAGGTAGCCAGTGTCCTCCTTAGTGCCAGAACTGCACATAGAGTCCCGTGTCCTGACTCCCACGCAGACTTGTGGCGTGTTATTGGACAAACCACGGAGGCACTGCAATCGGAGCGCAGTCATTCCCAAACACCTGTACCAATGTGGGTGTAACTAATTTAGAAGCCTAAACACAGGTTTCCCAAGTGACTTTGGAGCCAAAATTCCATTTGCTGTTGATGGGACTGAGGCACCCGAATGCCAAAATCACTTCTGAAAATGAGATTTAGGTGCCTACATTAGTCAGGCACTGCAGCGCTGAGCACAGCAAAGCCTAAACACCTCTGGCCTGAACTTCTCTGGGCTTGAGTTTATTCAGCTGAAAAATAGGGAACACGGCACTTATCACCTTGCAAAGTGTTTGGAAATCAAGCAATAAACAGAGAATTAGTGATGTGCCGTGTTGATAAAGCATGATGTGCTCTTATGAGGCTCATTTGTCAATAATTATGTTCAGATACTTCTGAACTCTTTTTCGAAGATTCCTAATAAAGGAAAAATTGCACTGGAGTATAAAAAATCAGTGTCACAAACACAACAGAGAAGGGAAAGAAAGAGAACAGACCAGGCAAATAGACTCCTCAAGCCATTACGTATAGAGGTTTCTGATTAAATTAAATGCACAAGTGCAACACCAAAACTGATGCCCGCTACATTTGTATCGTCTGAAGGACAGGTGGGCGTTCAGGAGCCAGTGATCAGACGACAATTCCGGAGGAGGTGATTATAGGTCAGTGTGGTGACACATGCAGGAGATCAGAGATTAGTAGTCCAGGAGGAAATGGCATAAGCAAGCGGTACTAGCACAAAAGAGGACAAACTGATATGATAACTAGGCAGCACACTAAACTGCAGAGCTAGGCATGGTGCTAAAGAACGAAGGGGTTGGTAGGTGGTCCAGAGCAGCAGCAATTCACCTGTAGGATCAGGCTGGAAATGCTGATCAAGTCACAAGCTAGAAGAGCTGGAGGAGTCTCACTCCAGGGCCTCTTAGATCATTCGTCAAAGTACAAAACCACTTTGCCGTCACTGCGACAGGCCATTTTGGCTCAGAAGAATCCTCTGACTGGAACAGCAGGAGGCGACACCATCCCCACCAGAAGGCAGGAGCGGGGAGTCATGTCCAGAAGACAGGGGGAGACTGGAGCTAAGACTGGCAAGGATGGAGACTGCTGGGTGAGGAGAGAGATGAGGCAGCACACCTGTGCAAAGGCCCAGGATGGTATGGGCCAAGTTAAGAGGTGAGCAGCTGCTCTAACTCTCACGCCAAGAAGCCGGAAGAGCGCAGCAGCAAAGCCAGCTAAGCAGGAAGGGCGAAGTCAAGGTGGTTCTCACACTCCATATTGCAAAGCGAAATATCCTACCAGTGAACCAACAAGCCATACAAAGCTTCGCTTGTCATAGAATCATAGAATCCTAGGGCTGGAAAAGACCTCAGGAGTCATCGGGTCCAGCCCCTTTCCGAAAGCAGGACCAACCCCAACTCAATCAACCCAGCCAGGGCTTTGTCAAGCCGAGACTTAAAAACCTCTAGGGATGGAGATTCCACCCCCTCCCTCAGGAACTCATCCCAGTGCTTCCCCACCCACCTAGTGAAATAGTCTTTCCTAATATCCAGCCTAGACCTTCCCCCACTGCAACTTGAGACCATTGCTCCTCATTCTGCCATCCGTCACTACTGTGAACAGCCTCTCTCCATCCTCTTTGGAACCTCCCTTTAGGGAGTTGTCCATCTAGTTACTACTCTGCTGCCGAGGCGCCCCAGCCATATGCTAGGTGCTGTTCACACACACACACCAAAGAGACTGTCAGCTCTTGGGGGACCGGGTTTTTAGACCGCACCTGTTACGGTCGGGAGTACCTGTGAGAATCTCTGCCAATGGGGGCTGTGTACACAACCCACATCACTCAAGGCGTTCGTGGGCCAACAGGCGCTACAGAAATGCCCGCCCATAAAAAAACCCAACAGGAGCAGAAGGGAAACAAAGCGAGCGAACCAGAGAGCATGGCGCTTGGCGCTGGAGAGCCAGACTCCGTCTGCAGCAGCCCCGCGGACCCATGATGGCGCACTGCTATGAAACACACCCCTGCCACGCACGTTACAGCCAGAGACATTCTGTAGCAAACACTGGAGCGGTTCAAACATCAATCATCAAAGCTGCTGTTATTTTAAAATTGTGTCAAAAAATATTATCCCGTGTAAGTGCTTTTTGCCATTTATTCCATACATAAGAGGCAAAGAGCCCAAAGCATTTTCTGTGCCCAAAAGCCTGCTGAACCGGAGATAAGTGTGACTATATCTCCATGTTCTATTAGTAACTATAAATTATGCATTTTCTCTCGGGGTGTTAACAGCCAGCTGGCCAGCCAATAGGCGAGCTCCAAAACTTTCAGGGAGCCAGTGAGCAAAGCAGTACCCTTAGCCTATAGCAACAAGCAATCTACTTGCTGCTGCTTCTCCAAAATTACAGCAGCAGGGGAACAGAGGGAATGTGGATAGTGGATCTATTTCAAACCTTTAAAAATTAATTTCATAGGCATCAACAACTTTTTATGGTGGGCTACAAAAGGAGGGGAGTATGTTATCAAAATACAAGTCTGTGTGTGTGAATGTGTAACCCACACACCTGCTGGGTGTGGTTCACTGTCCCATGTAGAAGCATTTAAACCATTCAGAAAGCGAAAGAGAATGAGTATCCTCGACAGCCTCAGGTGAGAGCCAACTGGGTCACAGTTGCAACTCCACTTTCCCCATGGGCTAGGTAGGAAGTAAGGCCTTTTGAGGCTGCCTATTCTCCCTTTGAAATGGCTAAGATGGCAGATGGCGTGCGCGCGCGCGTGTGTGTGTGTGTGTGTGTGTGTGTGTGTGTGTGTGTGTGTGTGGAGAGAGAGAGAGAGAGAGAGAGAGAGAGAGAGAGAGAGAGAGAGAGAGAGAGAGAGAGAGAGAGAGACCAAGGGGGGTTATGGTTTCTGTCACTTTCCAACTTTTCCTCGCTCACTTGCAGGGACAAGCAGGATCCCTCCAAGGCATTTTTCCCCTTTGTAGCTGGAGCAGCAATTGAACAAGCTGTACAGATGGGGGCAGAGGGACCGGTATGCCTCTTATCTGCCCTCCCTAGCAGAAGCTGGGAGTGGATGACAGGGGAAGGATCACGTGAGGATTCCCTGTTCTGTTCATTCCCTCTGGGGCACCTGGCACTGGCCACTGTCCAAAACCAGGATACTGGGCTAGATGGACCCTTGATCTGACCCAGTTCTTATAACAATGTCAGGGCAAGTACCAATCGTGACCTTAGACAGCATGTGAACACACCCAATAAAACCAGAGCTGTAAAATCCCGCTGAATTGGTTAACCAGGTAAACATCATGTTTAACCAGTTAACAGATTAAAGGGGGCAAGACTGGGATGGATCGACCCCTCCCCCCCAGCCACAGGCAGGGATTGCTCCAGCCCAGCCGCAGGTGCCCAAGCTCCTCGAGGACAAAGGCTTCTCTGGACACATGACTGGAGCAGTCTCCTCCCCGTGACAGGAAGGGAGCTCCTCACTGGTTAATGGTTAACCAGAACCGGTAAGCATCACCTGTTAAAGGTGATGCTTACTAGTTAACCAGTTAAGCTTTCACATCCCTAAACAAAACCAGGGTCAGGGTGTCACCAGGAGCATTTTGCTCAGATAACGTTCTGTAAAAAGACTGACGCATCAGAGAATCCATATCTTTGTAGGTTATGAATTCAGCAATATGCCTTCACTACAGCATGACAGTTCACGCTGGGTGTGAGGGCGTGCAGAGAGAGCACGATTGTGTATGCACGCACACTCCTGCACATACTGACAGAAGCCAAGGGGGGTAACAGAAAAATACTGCGCAGTGGCAGAAACAGCCCCCCGAGGCTGATGGATTGCCTGAAGCTGAAGACAGTGGGCACTCTTCAAGCTGAAGAAACTATTTCAACCCAAGGACATTTCTGTGGTTCAATACTCTAGTGCAGAATGCTTGGCTGTATCTGCCTTGATGAATGCAGGAACAATCTGTTCTTACACTCTCTGTTGGGTGCAGGGGAACTGCAGGGCTGAAGTATGAAATCGCCCTTTTAATGAATTAGATATGCCAATATAACATTACCTACCCTCGTGAATTGTGGACCGATTTTTTTTATTAATGGGATTTTATAAATGGCACGGTGTGAACCACTTTCGGATGAATTTGTTAGTAACTTGTTAAGAACTAACAAGTTCTTGTAACTTTATATTGTCACTAAAACCCCATTTAAAACTGTTAATACGCTGTTGCTAAAGTGATTCCATAGACTGTAACTGAAACCCTGTTTTAAACTTAGTAGAGTCTTAGCTCTGTGTATATAGTTAGGTGTGTGTGTGTGATCTCATTTAAAAGCGTGAATGCAGGGGAGGGGGAGTATGCAACAGGATCAGTTCTGTCTCACTGTCTAACTGCCAGCATCACCTTGATAGCCAAGCATAATATGAGCGATCTCTGCAAAAGAACCTACCCAAGAAGGAGAGAGAGAAAAGCCCCATCAAGAAAAGAAAAACAAAGTTGTATATGCTGTTAACTGGTGACTCATGGTCATATAGTGCCCTGGGGCAGTGGGACAGGACAGGATCTATGGACTACAACATATAAAAAGATGGGTGCAAAGCTAGAGGATTGGGTCTTTTGGTTCGACGATCATCCTCCAGGAGTAGCGGGACGTGACCCAGCTCCCCTCTGCATGGCTGCACCCCCTGGCCAGCGGACTAGCATAAGCAACTGCGGTTGGTAATTAGAGCCCATCTGTAGAACTGTGTGTATGAGTGTGTCCCCCTGGGGTCGGTAGCAGTAGTAGCAGTGAGTGAATTCTGCATGCACAATAAACGCAGCATATTGCCTCCTTCCCCAGACTAGGTTCTGCTCATTCTATTTCTCTACATGTCACGGAACTCGGTTGTATTCTTGGCAACGTCATTGGCCTGCCATGGGAGCTTGGACAAGTCATGGCCTTTCCCCAAGCCTCAGTATCCCCATTTTGCAGACCCTGATCTCCTTTTAAAGAAACTTTGTGATCTACTGGTGAAGAACACTGTAGACAAGCGAGGCGCTTTTTTCCACCTCCCCAAGGAAATGCTGTGATCTCACTCATGCACCTTTTATCTTCCTCACCTCCAGACATCATTGTGACTAACCACCTCCATCAGTCACTGATTAGTATGTTCCAACTGCCTCCTCCTCTGAGTTCCATTTGCTTTGCATGTGCATTTCATAGAATCATAGAACACTAGGACTGGAAGGGACCTCGAGAGATCATCGAGTCCAGTCTCCTGCCCTCATGGCAGGACCAAATACGGTCTAGACCATCCCTGATAGACATTTATCTAACCTACTTCTAATTTCTCCAGAGATGGAGATTCCACAACCTCCCTGGGCAATTTATTCCAGTGTTTAACCACCCTGACAGTTAGGAACTTTTTCCTAATGTCCAACCTAAACCTCTCTTGTTGCAGTTTAAGCCCATTTTTGCTTGTTCTATCCTCAGAGGCCAAGATGAACAAGTTTTCTCCCTCCTCCTTAGGACACCCTTTTAGATACCCGAAAACTGCTATCATGTCCCCCCCTCAATCTTCTCTTTCCTAAACTAAACAAACCCAATTCTTTCAGCCTTCCTTCATAGGTCATGTTCTCTAGACCTTTAATCATTCTTGTTGCTCTTCTCTGGACCCTCTCCAATTTCTCCACATCCTTCTTGAAATGCGGTGCCCAGACCTGGACACAATACTCCAACTGAGTATTTCCATGCAGAGGGCACACTGAAAGCTGCTGGATTGACAGACAGCCATAGAACAGGGACAGGATAAATATCGGCTGGTCAGGTTTCTCGCATTCACTGTCCTGCTCATATGTTTCACACCTAACCCAGACAGGCCACCTCTAGGCATGGCAGGGTGAGCTCTGTCACTATATCTCATTCACCATCTTTGGCCTCTGTGCAGAGGCTGCAAACGTTGGGGGGGGGGGGAGAATTAATGATGGATAACAATGATTCCGTAATAGGATCATCAACACTTGACTCACTAACTCACGGTACATGGGTCACTGAAAAGCCAGTGGATGGGAACAAGCAGAACTGATAAAGGCTAAGAAAAAAAAAGTTTAAACATTGGAATGAATATTCCCAGCCAATTTCTCTTTCAGCTGTGGTGACGGTTCTCTAGTGTAAAACTATCATTTTAAGAAACCTGCGGTCTGCACGTGGAAATTCTGTGATCTGCAACAAGATCTTTATGAATTGGTTATTCTGCCTAGTGATACTTCCCCCCAAGTTTAGGTGACAAATCTGGGTCATTTTCAATCCGGGCTGGAGTCAATCCTGCAAAACGTGCCCACTTTCAGAAACAGGTTACCAGCCAAGATGGACCATCAGTCTGATCCTGAATGAAAGATGCTTCAGCACTGCAATTCTGAACTGGCAAACAGCAGCTTAAAACCTCTCCTAGAAATCCACAAGCAGCATGCTTGCCCATGCAACCTGTAGCTGCTTTATAATTCTCCCTGGGTCACTGCAAGGCTCTGCTCCATGGTTCTTTTACAGAGAGCAAGGTGCTTTAAAATCACTTTCCCCAGAGGCATCCACATCTCTCTAGAATCAGAAGTTAACCTTGTGCCTTCCAGCACATCCCTCTTCTGTAATACATATGCAGCGGTTTGGTCTCTATTAATCTGAATCAGCTCCCCACGGTAAACGCACATCTTCCACTTCTAGGACGTTTCCATCTCTACAGATCTGTTGTCAAGAATGGTGATTCCTCACCCCTTTTATCCTCTTCGTGTTTGCCATCCCAATGTTTTTGCTTTTCCCCTGTGGATCTCATATCTCATGTCTTGTCTACATGAACATTTATATCATGGCAAGCTGGTGTGTAAATCTACCCCCTACAGCCTCCCACGAACTGTCTGTGCCCAACCTAGTGATCTGTGCTAACAATTCATTAGTGCGCTTTGATCTACCTTGCTAGGTTACTAGGGATTAAACACAATCTCCTGGGTAAGAGTTATTTTCCATTAATTCTCAAGCCTTTGTCGCTCTCACCTGCAGAAACATCTATCCTGGACAAGCTATACACCATTCAGCTGACACAGAGTTGCTGGTTTAAGCCCTCTATATTTTGATTTTGGCACTGCCTGAAAGTCTCAGTGTAACATCTGCATGAACAGTTTTTAAGCACGCCAGAGTGTGTCCCCAAGAATAATAGGTGAATGGACATTGTGTAAAGCCAGCCTGGTCTTTCTGGAGGGTCATCAAATGTGCTTCAAGGTCAGTTTCCCAGTATTATAAAGGGTCAGGCAGTGGGTGTAAACTCCTGAATCATCTACAGGCGACCCCAACTTACAACCGCCCGACTTACAACCCCCCGCATTTACAACCATTTTTTTCATGTAAGATAGCTCCTAAAAAACCCAATTTATGTACACAGTGAGCACATCATCCCAAAATGGGAAACGCACAAGGTCAGTCAGACTCACCAGTCTGCAGCTGCTGCTTGACCTGCGCGCGTCTCCACCACATCGGTCTTCACTTTTTAGTTATTTTTGTGCATTATTTGAACTATTTAATTTAGTTTTCCTCCATTTCCATAGTCAATTTTGGTATTTTTAGGGTATTCAGTGGGTTTCCAGGAACAGACCCACCATTTCTAACATTGCACCTATGGGAAATAAGGGTTCGACTTACGACGGCTTGACTTAGAACGGTTCTCCAGGAACTAATTAGGTCATAAATGTGGGGGTCGCCTGTATCTTCTTTTCTTGCTTTTAAAAATTATTAAGTAGAATTATTCGTTGTGAATTTTTCCAGGACTCCTGACTTCTTTTTTTTTCCGGCCCCAGTCACTTTTATTCATGAGTTTTGCTGCTGCCTTTGGAATTAGGGATGTAAATATGAAGGGAAAAAGTTAACCAGTTCAGCAATATACTTGCAATTATTTAACTGTGCCGCAGCTGGGGTCCGGTCAGCCCACCGGGCAGGGAAGGGCTCCTCCAACCCAGCCGTCTGCAGGTAGGGGAGAGGAAGCTGCTCCAGCCAGCCAGCTGGGGTCCTGCCACCCTTCTACACCCCTACACTTACTACTGGAATTTCATCTTTTCCTCGCCAAGCCTTTATGACCCTGCTTTACTCCAGTTCCAGCAGCATCACAAATGTGTTACTACTTGTCTTCACTTAGTTTTCATGGCTCCTTTAATAGCAAGCTTGTACACTTACATGCAAGATATGGTTGCAAGTCATCCAAGTCTTTGAAAGCTCTTTCAATTGACTGCCTTCCCTGTGAGACACTGCAAGGAAATAAAAGTTCCCCTCCCTGCAATGGGAGGATAAAAGAGGCACAAAGAGGTTGAGTGAGTGGCCCAAGGGCACACAGTGAGTCTGTGGCAGAGCCAGGAATAAAACTCAGGTCTCTTGATTCCTAGTCGTCTGCCTTAACCATTAGATTCTCAGCAGTGTCTCTCACAACAGGGAAGAGAAAAGACTCAGCTGTAAGCAGTACAGTGGGAAATCTTTACTGAAGCTACTGGAAACACACAGACACTGGCTCTGAGACTACCTAAAAATAGACTAGCTGCCTAGTATCACCAAACAGGCCGCTCTAAACCGTAGCCTCAGTAAACCAAGCATAGAAACAACTATAACACAGCCTCCTTCCTCCCCTCTTTGAAGGCCTGACTATAGATTCTGTCCACTACTAGACTTTCCTCTCTCTTCTCATCTCGTGTTATAATGCAGTCATAGCAATATCAAGCTTTTTAAAAAGGCAGCTCATTGATGCACGTGGTCCTTGCAAGTGCAGAGCTCAATGAGTTCTTCGTTTACTGGCCAGAAAGCTTAAAGCAGAAACCAGCCAGGAGCCATTTCACCAAATCCTTTGTATATTAAACACATGCATCCAAAGTTGAACTGGCTGTTTCCTAAGTGCGTTTTCTATTTAGTCAGCTGCATCCCATTGAAACACAGTCCTAATTTACAGACAAAATGTGGCACAGGGAAAAGTGCATCAATTGTATGCAAATTGCCACATCACTTAAAATGTTTTCTTCTTGAAAATCTCCTGCTTCTCTTCCTCCCTCTCTTCTGTGGCTGGTCGGATTTATCTGCTGTTTCTTATAAACCTTGATAAATTTCCCTATATAGATTCCCTCCACTACTTATAAACTGTAGCCCATACATCCATGAAGGAATAAGAAATGAAGAGCTGCTTAGCTTTTAGAGCATGATTGGACAGTTCATCCAAACTGCTGGGGTTAAAATTATATATATACGGCTTTACACATACAGCCACATTTCGAAAATTAGTCATACTAGACCAATTCTGGCTCTATGCTGTTTAAAAACTGGTCCAGAGGATTGGAGGGTAGCAAATGTTGTTATCGTTATATTTTAAAAAGCCTCTGGGGTAATCCAGGGAATTATAGACGAGACAGTTTTAAACTTATACCTGGCAAATTGGTGGAATAGAGAATTAAGAATATAAAAAGAACATAAGAACACAGTACAGTTCCCCAATGCAATTACTCTTTAAGAACATAAGACCGGCCAGACTGGGTCAGACCAAAGGTCCATGTAGCTCAGTGTCCTGTCTGCCGACAGTGGCCAATACCAGATGCCCCAGAGGGAGGGATCACAACAGGTAATCTTCACGTGATCCCTTCCCTGTCTTCCACTTCCAGAGAAACAGGGGCTAGGGACACCATTCCTACCCATCTTGGCTAATAGCCATTGATAGACCTAACCTCCATGAGTCTACCTAGCTCTTTTTTTAACCCTGTTAAAGTTCTAACCTTCACCGCATCCTCTGACAAGGAGTTCCACAGGTTGACTGTGAGTTCCACAGGCTGAGAGAACAACAAAATACCAGAAAGATCATGATAGGATAGGGTCTAATCAGCACCATTTCTGCAAAGGAAAATCATGGCTCACTAATCTCTTAGAATTCTTTTCACATGTCAATGAAATAGTGGATAAGGGAGACTCAAGTGACATAATTTATACAGGCTTTTATAAGATCTTCAACAAGGTTCTGCACAAGAAGCTGCAAAAGAAGCTAAGTAATCATGAGGTGAGAGGCAAAGTATTGTCTGAGATCAAAATCTGGGTAGGAAACACAAAGCAAAGAGTAGGATAAAACAGTTAATTTTCAACAAAGCAAAAGATTAATGGGGGGGGCGCTTTAAGGTTCCACACTAAGTCTTACATTGCTTAATACATTTATTAAAGATCTGGATTGGAAAGCACAAAGTGAGGTAGCAAACTATGCAAATGATACAAAGTTGTTCACGGTGCTGAGGACGAGGGATGACTATAAGGAACTTCAATAGGCTAGGAGGATGGCCAACAGTGCAGCAATGAAGTTCACTGTCAATACATGAAAAGTAATTCATAGGTTTTAAAGCCAGAAGGGACCACTATATTACAGGCCACAGGAATTCCCCACATTCATTCCTTTTTCAACTGGAGCAGATCTTTCAGAAAAAATGAGGGAAAACAGGTAACCAGAGCCTTACCCTACAGGGCTTCTACTGCTCAAAGAGAAGAGCCTGGAGCTTTGCACGAGAACGACTAGAACACGAGCTAGCAATGCCTGCGTCCACCAGAGGAAGCTGACATGGGCTGTTACTGAAGACAACAACATGCATTAAAAAGGGGATCTCTGTCAGGCAGTGGGATACTGAGACCACTGCTTATTATATCAGTATCTTCCCACTGTTCCCTAGTGTTCTTCATGTCTGCCTGTCCCCACTTCATAGAACCATGGAGCTGAAAGAGACCTCAGGAGGTCATCAAGTCCAGCCCCCTGCTCTAGGCAGGACCAATCCCAATTAGATCAACCCAGTCAGGGCTTTGTCAAGCCGAGACTTAAACATCTCTAGGGATGGAGACTCCACTACTTCCCTAGGTAACCCATTCCAGTGTTTCACCACTCTCCTAGTGAAATAGTTTTTCCTAATATCCAACCTGGACCTCTCCCACCACAACTTAAGACCATTGCTCCTTGTTCTGCCATCTGTCACTACTGAGAACAGCCTCTCTCCATCCTCTTTGGAACCTCCCTTCAGGAAGTTGAAGGTTGCTATCAAATCCCACTCTTCCCAGTTGAAGGCTGCTCACTCTTCTCTTCTGCAGACTAAACAAGCCCAAATCCCTCAGCCTCTCCTCATAGGTCATATGCTCCAGCCCCCTAATCATTTTGGTTGCCCTCTGCTGGACCCTCTCCAATGTGTCCACATCCCTTTTGTAGCGGGGGGCCCAGAACTGGACACAATACTCCAGATGTGGCCTCACCAGAGCTGAGTAAAGGGGAATAATGACATCTCTGGATCTGCTGGCAATGTTCCTCTTAATGCAACTTAATATGCCATTAGCCTTCTTGGCTACAAGGGCGCCCTGTTGACTCATATCCAGCTTCTCATCCACTGTAACCCCCAGGTCCTTTTCTGCAGAACTACTACTTAGCTGGTTGGTCCCCAGCCTGTAACAATGCTTGGGATTCTTCCGTCCCAAGTGCAGGACTCTGCACTTATCCTTGTTGAACCTCAGCAGATTTCTTGTGGCCCAATCCTCCAATTTGTTTAAGTCATTCTGGACTCTATCCCTGCCCTCCAGCGTATCTACCTCTCCCCCAGCTTAGTGTCATCTGCAAACTTGCTGAGGGTGCAATCCATCCGCTCATCCAGGTCATTAATAAAGATACTGAACAAAACCGGTCCTAGAACCGAACCTTGGGGCACTCCGCTAGAAACTGACCGCCATCCTGACATCGAGCCGTTGATCACTACCCGCTGGGCCCGGCCTTCTAGCCAGCTTTCTATCCATCTTACCATCCATTTATCCAATCCACATTCCCTTAACTTGCTGGCAAGAATATTGTGGGAGACCGTACCAAAAGCCTTGCTAAAGTCAAGGTATATCACATCCACTGACTTTCCCTTGTCCACGGAGCCAGTTACCTCATCATAGAAGCTAATCAGATTGGTCAGGCACGACTTGCCCTTTGTGAATCCATGCTGACTAATCCTAATCACTTTCCTCTCCTCCAAGTGCCTCAAAATGGATTCCTTAAGGATCCCTTCCATGATTTTTCCAGGAACTGAGGTAAGACTGACCGGCCTATAGTTCCCTGGATCGTCCTTCTTGCCTTTTTTGAAGATGGGCACTACATTTGCCTTTTTCCAATCATCCGGGATCTCTCCCGATCTCCACGACCTTTCAAAGATAATGGCCAAAGGCTCCTCAATGACATTTGCCAACTCCCTCAGTACCCTCGGATGCATTAAGTCCGGACCCATGGATTTGTGTACGTTTAGCTTTTCTAAACAGTTCCTAACCTGTTCTTTACCCACTAAGGGCTGTCGATCTTCATCCCATCTTGCGTCACTTAGCGCATTAGTCCGGGAGCCCACCTTGTCCGTGAATACAGAGGCAAAGAAAGCATTGAGTACTTCAGCTTTCCCCACATCATCTGTCACTAGGTTACCTCCTTCATCCAGTAGGGGCCGCACACCCTCTCTGACCACCTTCTTCTTGTTAACATGCCTGTAGAAACCTTCACATCCTTCGCCAGTCGCAATTCCATTTGCGCTTTCGCCTTCCTGAGAACCCCCCGGCATTCTCGAGCTATACATTTAAACCCCTCCCTGGTCATTTGTCCAAGTTTCCACTTTTTGTAAGCTTCCTTTTTGTGCTTAAGTTCATCAAGGATTTCCCCTGTAAGCCAATCCGGTCTCCTACCATGTTTGCCTCTCTTGCTACGCATCGGGATGGTTTCTTTCTGTGCCTTCAATAAGGCTTCTTTAAAATACTGCCAGCTGTCCTGGACTCCTTTCCCCTTCATGTTAGCATCCCAGGGGATTCTGCCCATCAGGTCTCTGAGGGAGTCAAAATCTGCTTTTCTGAAGTCCAAGGTGTGTATTTTACTACTCTCTTTTCTTCCTTTGGTTAGGATCCTGAAATCTACCATCTCATGATCATTGCTTCCCAGGTTGTCACCCACCTCTACTTCCCCTATTAGTTCCTCCCTGTTTGTGAGCAGAAGGTCAAGCTGCGCACGGCCCCCGTTGGATCCTTCAGCACTTGTACCAAGAAGTTATCCCCAACATTCTCCAAAAACTTCCTTCTTGGCTTACACTTGGACAGCAAGCTCCTGCAGGCAGGGACTGTGTCTTTGTGGCATCTTTGGGGCTCCGGTCTAGACTCAAAGGGTATGTCTAGACTACATGGCTCCATCGACGGAGTCATGTAGATGAGTTTACTAGACATAGGAAAATGAAGCGGCGATTTAAATAATCGCTGCTTCATTTACATCAAAATGGCCGCCACACTGTGCCGATCAGCTGTTTGGCGGCACAGTGCGGTAGGCTGGACGCTCCACGGTCGACAAGGGAAGCCCCATTTCATGAGGCATAACGGAGTGGTTGACTAGGGCTTCCCTTGTCGACCGCGGAGTGTCCAGACTGCCCCACTGTGCTGCGAAACAGCTGATCGGCACAGCAAGGCAGCCATTTTGATGTAAATGAAGTGGCGACTATTTAAATTGCTGCTTCATTTTCCTATGTCGAGTAAACTCATCTACATGGCTCCGTCGACGGAGCCATGTAGTCTAGACATACCCTCTGAGTCTAGACCGGAGCCCCAAAGATGCCACAAAGACACAGTCCCTGCCTGCAGGAGCTTGCTGTCCAGGCCGTCGACGGAACCATGTAGTCTAGACATACCCAAAGACATCACAAATAATTCCGAGCCTGTTTTCCCCGTCACGAAAGTTATGTCGTCCCAGCTCAAAGAGAGGGTCAGGTCCTTGTTTCAAAGGGCAACGTGCCCAGTGAGAGATGCCATTTTGTTAGCTGCTGTGCACCCACCGCTGAAAACTAGGTTCAAGGTGGCTCACATTGAGCACCCAAAAATGGAGAGACTCCAAATTTTTATTATTTCTATTGTGGTTTCCTGACACCGGGCTCAAAGCTCCATTGTACTAGTAGGCACGGTACAAGTAACTAGCACTGGGAATAATACCCTTTAAAAGGACAACGCTGAAAGAATTATATCCCAACCTGCTGATCAGAAGACTGTGTTATTCTTTTTCTTAGCCATGCTATGGAATCTTTTCTCTCTTCATGGTGGAACTGCTTCCCCACCTTAGAGTGCAGAAGAAGATAAAATCCCTATGGACTAGGCCTCTGGCATGGGGTGTTGGGACCACTACATGAATCATTTGGTCTTTCCCTAACCCACCCATCTCATGGCCTTCTGTAACCACCACTGGGCACATTTGAACCTAGGACCTCTGGAGCTTAGTATAGGAGCCTCTACCCTCTGAGGTAAAAGCCAGCTGACTCTCAACCCATGCTGTAGAGGTCTCTTGATCTTAGCTGTTGCTGTGGTCTAGGTGCCACTGCATGGGACAGTGAACCACACCAGGTGTGTGGGTTACACTTCCATGCTGGACCAGTTGAAAGACCCTCTTTTAGTCTGCAGATGATGGTGAATTGCCTCAGTCTGGCTGTTTTGCTCACAGCCATAAAGCTTAGGAGAGGCAAAGGGTTTTTGGCTGGTCCTCTGCACCAGGGATATTTTCCCCCCGATTGGAAGCTAACACTGATCATTTGGCTACATGCTTTTATTAGGCGGAAGAAGGAAGAACCACACACGCAGCCATAAAAAACCCAGAGTGCAATTTTGACAGATACGTTACCCCCCGTTATTTCTGATCCGTATGCTTCAAGCAAAGATAGTTCTTGGGTAGGGCTTGAAGAATGCAGCACAGGAACCTTCCCAAGGGTTTGGGATCTCTTTATTCCTGTTCTTAGACAGAATCCAATAGAAAATGTTTTCTTGTTATGCTCCACACTGGAGACATGTCTGCCTCTTCTCCGAGACGTCTTGAAAACTGCAGCATCCACTCTCTCAGAGGGAAGAGAAATGACAGTTATTTGATGGAAATAATAGCTGGTAATAAGAAGAAAGTGAAAGGGGAGGGTTAGGGAGGAGGATAAACAAGAAAAATCCTTTGACTTGGTACATAAAGTAATTTGAGATGCAGAAAGCTGAAGTGGATTCAGCAGGTTAATAGGAGAAACGCAACATACTGCGGTGAAAAGGGGGAGTACTGCATTAACACAAAGAGATGACCTACAAAATTGACCAGAAGTGTAATTTCTGTGCTCTGAAATAAATTCGCCAAGGAAAAATACAAAATCTGTCCAAACCAAAAGGTAAAACTAATGAAAGCCAGTAAACCGTTTGTATTTCAGAGGCCTCTTGCGCTCAGAGCTTAGCCAGAGTCTTTGTAATTTCTTTGTAACTTCTTTTAGCAAGTTGTATTGCAGGTCAAGGGTTTTGTGGCGTTCTGATGGCTCAGTGAGATGTGGCTTGTAACCCTTCGTCTCCGTGTTTATAAAAGTACTAGCCAATTAGCCCATCATAAGACGGGATTTTCAGGTCTCTCCTCCACGTCGGTCTTCTCTCCTGAGCCTCTGGTCTCTCGCTCCATCTCTCTCTGTCTCCTCCTCCTACTGCCTCCCCCTCTCTCTCTCTCTCAGCTCTCCTCTGCCTCCTGCCTCTCTCTCTCTCTTCTCCTCCCCCTCCTGCCTCTCACTCGGGGGACCGCGCAGCCCAAACAGCCGTTTGGGCACCGCGCTCCCCGTGCTGCATGGGGAGTGCGGAGCCCAAACGGTCGCTTGCGCCACTTGCTCCCACGCGGCAGCATGGCTGAGTGGCGCAGAAGTCATCCAAGCCCCACTGTGGGAAGCAAAGGGGGGGCGAGGCTTGGAGCCGTTGTCACGCCACATGTCACCGCCCCGCCCCCCTTTTCCTCCTGCCGTGGCGCTCGGCTGATTTCTGCACCGCTCAGCCGGGCCGCTGCGGGGGAGCAAGCAGCACAAGCAGCCGTTTGGGCTCCCCTGCAGCGGCCCGGCTGAGCGGTGCAGAAGTCAGCCAAGCGCCACGGCAGGAGGCGAAGGAGGGCGGGGTGGTGACTTATACGGCCAGGCCCCGCCCCCTGGCCGTGTACATCACCGCCCCGCCACTTGGCTGACTTCTGCGCTGCTCAGCTGGGCCGCCGCGGGGAAGCAAGCGGTGCAAGTGGCCGTTTGGGCCCCACGCTCCCCGTGCTGCATGGGGACCGCGGCGTCCAAATGGCCGCTTGCTGCCCCGTGGCGGCCCGGCTGAGTGGCGCAGATGTCAGCCAAGCGCCACGGCAGGAGGCAAAGGACGTGACTCAGGCAACAGTGCCGCCCAGAGGGAACAGCCAGCATTTCAGCGTGACAGAGTCACAGACATTGGGCTACTATATATATGATTACTAGCCCTGTTTGGCTGATGGGAAAAGTGAAGCACAGAGAGGTGAATGAGTATTTTATTATTGGTACTACTGGAGCACGTACGACCATTAGTCAAGTGACTTGCCAACTCTTTGACTCTTAGTCTACTGTCTCATCTATAGGACCATGCTGTCTCCAATACTTACAGGACAGAAGGTAGGAGAATACCAAAGGGATAGAGGTCTCAGGGCTGGGCATATTTACATAATCTATCCAGATCTAATAGTAGGATAGTCACTTTCCAGGGCTTAGGATGTTAGCATGGAAAGAGGGTGAGAAAAGACTAATGTGCATCTCCAGAGCTGTGAATGGTTGCTATTGTTATATAGTATTTCCCTCCACACTTGAACCCCATTGTAGGAGCTGGCATGGCTTACAAGTAGGTTTTTAGGTAAAGAGGGGGCCCAAATTCATCCCTCATGCTGCTACATTGACTCTCAGGGTGTGTCTAGACTATAGAGTTTTGTCAACAAAAGTGGATTTTTGTCAACAAAACTATACCTGCGTCTACACTGCCGCTGAGTTCTGTCAACATAACATCAACAGAACTCAGCAGTTTTGTCGACAACTGTAAACCTCATTCTACGAGGAATAACACCTTTTGTCGACAGAGTTGTGTCGACAGAAGGCATTATTGCATCTACACTGTCATGTCGACAAAGCGGCTTGCTTTGTCGACAGAACTGGATGTAGTCTAGATGCTCTTTGTCGACAGAAGCTTTGTTGACGATATCTGCCGACAAAAGCCTCTAGTCTAGACATACCCTCAGTTAGCCATCTGTCAAGTATCTGCTGGGAATTTGCCACTGTGTTTGGTAGGACATTGGGCTGGTTGCAGGATACTGTGTTTTGGTGGCTGAATGTCTGGGCGAGGTTGCCATGACGTCAGAGGAGTCAGCGCCAACTTTCTAAGTAGGACTCTTAGAAGTGAAAGCGGCACTATTTTTGATTGGAAAAGCCAGTGATTAGAAGTGGCTAAACGAGAGGGATTCAATTGCCCATTCTGGCTGTGCGCAGGGCCCAGGTTTTAAAAAAACATGCAAACTTTCAGGGGCTAGTTAGACACGTGGCTGGTGAGGTGAAGGCAGCTGGGAGACCAAGAGACTTAGCAACAGAGTTGACCAGCAGAAGATGGCAGGAAGGTTGGGTTGTGTGATTTGCATAGGGCTGGGGGGAGAGGTTGCATTTTTTCCTTTCCTTAATTTGCAGGTGTCATAGAAGTGCTGAAGGTTGGAAAGTCGTTGCCTCAATAACGCCATACAGGCTGCTCAGTGCGTCTGTCCTTGGAGCGCCAGTGTTATCAGTACTAACAGCAGGTTAATTCAGGAGCCTCAAGGTTACTTATAAAGAAAGACCACAGGCATGGTTCAGGGACAAAGGTACCAGGCCACGCACAGGATTAGCATCCAATAGAATCTACAGGTACATTAACACAAGTGGCAATGAGCATTCAGTTATCAGTGGGAATATCTGCTGTCCCATGAGCCACAGAGTACTAAGGTGAGGTTCTCCAACGTATGTGGACTGAGACAAACTGCTGGGATGAACAACTTCTGGATTTCACAATATTTGTTTGCACTTCCTAATTCCTCCTATCTCAGCTACAACATCCCTATTCATGGTTCTGTCAAGCCACCTTATCTTGTACTAAAAAAGGTGCCCCTGTAATAGCCTTCTGAAGTGTATTTGCATATCTAGCAGGTAATTATTTTGCCAACACCAGGCTTACTCTGATTCAGGACTCAAATCTTGTACCAGGCCCTGTGCTCTCTCTCTCCTACTGTACCGTACAAGGAAGAACCCCCAATGGGAAGAAAACGGCACACCGCTCATATTACTGCTAGTTCTTCCTTTTCCTGCACCTGGCGGGTCCCATGCCAGAGAAGCATCCTGATGTTGGAGGCTTCCACTCTGACCCTGGTCTTGACTTGTTGGGATTGCTGCCTGCACATCCTGCAGATGAAAGCCAGGCAATGAGGAACCACCCAGGGTGAGAGCAGCCTGTTGGTTCAGTCCCAGGAACCAGGCAAGAGTGCTGTAGGAGGTGGCGCGTCTGCAGAGCATCCAGGAGTGCAGGGACTTAATTACAGGACATGTGGAAAAATCGGGGACGGAGGATGCTCGTTGAGTAGAGCAGCACCAGAGGAGAAAGGCAAACCTGCTGCTTGACAGGGAGGAGACTAGCTGCTGTCCACCTGGAGTAGAAGACAGTGTTCCACCCTTCACCCACGTCCTCCTGAATCCATTGCAGTGAAGAACCAGTCTGCTGTCCTGGCAGCACATGAGGAACAGACCCCAATGGCTGAGGAAGAAGAGCCACCTGCCGCCCCCCCTCCAGGCAGGGAGGCTCACAGCCACTGCACCCAAGAAGAGAGTGCCGCTCATTGACATGGGCACATCATACAGCTGGGTCTGAGGATGAGCAGATTAGCAGTGTGTACAGGATCTGGGAGCAACGGTGAAGAAGTCAGGGCCCAGGTGACGTTCTCATCAAGCTCTGGGTTAAGAGTAAGGGTCCACGCAGGGACACATGCACCCTGGAGATGAATGCATGGTTGCACAGATGGTGTTGATGGGAGGGCTTTGGCGTCATTGACCATGGAAAGCTAGTAAGCTAAGAAGGTTTACTGGGAAGAGATTGGTTCCACCTAACCAAGAAGGGGAATTGCATCTCCACGCACCAATCCACTAACCTAGGTAGGAGGGCTTTAAAAAGGTTCAAAGAGGGCAGGTGACAAAGGCCAACAGGTAAGCCTAAAAAAGGTGACCTTGACCGAGGGGCAGGAGGAGGGAGACATGGAAATTGACAATAGTGTCATAGGAGCAAGAAGTAGGAAATCAGTGCAAGAATCCACTCATCATCTCAGATGTCTATATACAAATGCAGAGAATAAACAGGAAGAATTGGAAATATTGATCCATAACTGAAATCACAAAGATTTGGTGGTCTAGACAAATGGGAGGAAAAGGATGATGTCATGAATCAGGAAGAGGAGGTAGATAAGGCACTTAATTTATTTTGTCTATATAGCACACAATTCCTTGAGTGGGAGCCCTAGAACTATTATAAACCAATTATAAATTAAATTCAGTCAAATGCACTTCAGTCGCAAGAAAATACTGCCTTTTGTAAGCTGCCAGCCCTGTCACCTTCCTGTGAGCTCAGAGTCAAGCTGGGCTCCTCCTTTTCTTGTGCATCAGCAAAATAATATAGGTTCTTCAAGCCAAACGAGGCTCTCCGTGATACCTAGGAAACCACAATGTCATCAAAGTACAACATCAGCACATGGTTGGTGAACGGGATTGGACAGGATTCTACTCTCTCTTGTGCATCAACAGACTGTACGTGCCATTTCAACCTCTTTTAGCTGTGTTCACTCTACAGGACTAAGGGGGATAACAACCAATAAAACTTACCTTAGCGACACACATAAGTGTGACTATGCAGAAGGAAAAGGTTTGATTGGTGGAGGATTTTTTCACAGAATACCCTTGTGTGCTGAAATGTGACTAGGATTTCATTCAGCCTAAGAAAACCTCTGAATGAAGGGATTTTCTAGTGCTTTTTATTTTCATAAATTATTATTTCAAAGCCATAACAGCAACAAAACTCATCAGTATTTGCTGCAAAGAAAAACATAACCACTCAAACATAGAGGTTTCATTCCAAATGTGCTCAAAAACAAAGCTGAACATCCAGCAAATTCACATTTTGAAAACTGTAACCTCTATCGTTAGGCTGCCTCGTCTTTCAGAAAAGGCAACGAGGAGTCCTGTGGCACCTTAGAGACTAACAGATTCTTTAGGGCGTAAGTTTACCTGGGTAAAACCCACTTCATCAGATGAATTGGAGTAGAAATTAGAGAGGCAGACCTTTCAGAAAAGGCTGTTTTCAGCCCTCTACAACTTTTTATTTTGCTCCATTCTTTAATGTAGTTGCCCTTTTCTGTTGTTGTTGTCGAATGGAAGATTGAAAAGCCAAGGCTGTTTTCTTAAGCATAAGGCAACCTAACCCTCTGAAGCTTTCAGTTTTGATAACTAAAACCAAGAACCGCTCAAGCTGCATACAACCGTAACATGCTCTTCCCAAGGCTGGCAGGTTTGCTTAGTGTAGTTTACCCAGGGGACCACTCTGCCTACTTAACAGTGCTATAAAATGCTATGTATATATTCTACACAAACTATAAAGTCAATCATGCTCTTTTGCAGCATCCAATGCACATTTGCTTATGGTCACCCTTCCAATAATGGCACGTTAATAGTGAGGACCATCTTTTCTTGGCAACCGGTTCTTCAAAGAACTTGGGATGGGTTCTAGGGGGATGAAGGGTCTTCTCATGGCATGTTTCCTATCACTACTGATAAAATGTCATTCCAGAGTCTATTTCTGCTAGGTATTTCTCATGATGGAAGGTTAAACTAAATGAAGGAGCCCTCAATAGTTCAACAAGAACCACAGTACTTCACCCTTTGGCTAAGATCAAGTGTGAAATCAGTTTGCTGAGTGCAGGGGACTAAACTAGAAGACACTTGAAGTCCTTTCCAGCCCTATAAGTCTATGATGTCTCTCATATTGAGGGACTAAGAATTATCTAGGCTGTCCCTGACAGATATTTGTCTAACCTGGTCTTAATCTCCAATGATAGAGATTCTGCAAAAACTCACCTGAGAGCAAGGAAGATTTTGCTAATGTCTAACCTAAACCACCCCTGCTGCAATTTAAGCACATTGTTTTATCCTCAGAGGTTAAAAAGAACATTTTTTCTCCCTTCTCTATATAACATCCTTTTATCTACAGTAGAGCCTCAGAGTTAAGAAACCCAGAGTTATGAACTGACCAGTCCGCCACAAACCTCATTTGAAACCGGAAGTATGCAATTAGGCAGCAGAGACAAAAAAAAAAAAAAAGAAGAAAAAACAAAAAACAAAAAAAACCCCAGTATAGTACTATGTTAAACTATTAAAAGAATCAAGGGAAAGTTTAACAATAAAGATTTGAGAAGGCAAGGGGAACTGCTCCTGTGCTTGTTTCATTTAAATTTAGATGGCTGAAAGCAGCATTTTTCTTCTGTATAAGAAAATTTCAAAGTTGTATTAAGTCAATGTTAACTTTTGTCAATGTAAACTTTTGAAAGAACCACAAATTTTGGTTTAGTGCAGGGGTGGGCATTAATGTTAGCTGGGGGGCCACTGCAGAAATTTTTTAAATGGCCCCAGGCCGTCCCAGTAGGGTCGGGGCCAGGAAGCTTCTGTGCTTCCCCGCTCACAGACTTTGACTGGCCTGAGGGTAGTGGGAACGCTTGAAGTCTTTGCCCTTCCCCCCCTCCCCTGAGAGAACCACCAGCTGTTCTGAACAGAGTGCTTCCCTCTAGGTGCCCGCACCCCTTGCAGTGAGAGGAGACTTCACACGCTCCTGCCACTGCACACCCACAGGTTGATCAAGGCCTGGGAGCGGAGGAAGCATGGGAAGTCTTTCGCTCCCTGCCCCCACCCTGCACGGGGGCGCCGCATTTAGAGTGGACCGCCAGTTGAGCAGCAGCTGGTGGCTGACTCTAAGCACTGCATACCCCTTGCAGGGCAGGAGGAGAATTTGCATGTGCTCCCCCGCCCCCAGGTCAATCCTCCTGCCCTTCCCCCATCCTGCTAAAGGGCACACCACGTTTCGAGTCAACCGCCAGGTGCTTAGCTGGAGGTTGACTCTAAGCGCTGCACGTCCCTTGCAGGGCAGGAGGAGACTTTGCGCGCTCCCCACCCCGTCCCCAGGCCCTGATTGACCTGGGGGTGGGGAAAGCATGCAAAGTCTCTCCATCCCTGCCCCCACTCTGCAAGGGGCGGGTGGTGCTTAAAGTCAATCCTAGCGGTTGACTCTAAGCACCAGGTGCCACTGCTAGGGGAGGAGACTATGTGCGCTCCCCCGTCCCCAGGTCCTGATTGGCCTGGGGGCAGGGGAGCGGCAGGACATCCGCGGGCCAGATCAACCCATTAGGTGGGGCGGGGCAGGGCAGGCCCAGCCCTTTTGTCCACCCCTGGTTTAGTGTTATGAACATTTCAGAGTTAAGAACTTTCATTCCCAAGATGTTTGTAACTCTGAGGTTCTACTGTATTTGAAAACTGTTATGTTCCCCCTCTGTCTTCTCTCTTCCAATCTAAACAAACCAAATTCTTTTAGCTTTTCCTCAGTGGTCATGTTTTCTGACCTTTAATAATTTTCGTTACTCTTCTCCGCACTTTCTCCAATGATTCTGACCGTTACGATGGAAGGGTTAGAAACAATGAAAAAGTTTCAGGTACTTCGAAGGAGTTCATTTTGTTTCATTTAATACCTTCCTTAAATCCTTTAAATCCTTGCTCACCGTCTCCAGATCTGGCAACTCTCAGTAGAAATGTGCCATCCACGCAGCAGGGTATCCTGTGGGATACCACCATATTGACTCATATATGTTCATTGTTTGTTTTTAATCCTGGCTCACAGAATGACTTCTAAAGCCTTCTGTAGGCCTGGCCAAGACCCTGGAGTGCCTCTGTAAAATAGGCATACCTACCTTGTAGGTGTGTTGCAGGGCTTACTGTTTGTAAAACAGATGACAGAACCACATTTGACATTTATAGAGAGCTTTTCATGTTCAAAGCTAGCTTTGTTTTCAATGAAAACTGTACAAGAGACTATATTTATTAGGCAATCTCCAGTCTTAAGAGCGTACCTGAACGTTCATTATATATCTCTTCTAAAAAGGTAGGAACAGTCTAATATGAACTGATTTTAGAGAAGGCCAAAATAGGTGGAAAATAAAACACCATGAAATATTATATTAGCTATTTTTTAATATGAAAACTAAAAGCCAGTCAATGGATAACATGGAAATTTGACATGACAAGAGAATGGATTTGTAGCCAGTTATTTCTTATTTACAATTATGAAAAATACATTCTGGGGGACACTTAGGCTCTGGTGATTTGGCCATCAGTCTAATCGCTGCCAGCTGGAGAGCCAACTCCAAAGAACGCCTGCAGAAGTCATTCTGAACTCAGTGTGAGTGGCCATCTTCCATATGGGTGACCCAAAACGAGAGAGTAGGGGAGAGAGCACATTCCCGCGTGGCCAGAAGGGAGAGGAGACACTTGTGTTTCTAGAGCCTAGAGTCACTCTACAAGTGCAGACATTCCAAACTAAAGCTGATTTTAAGCACAGCCTGGTCTTACAGATTTTCATTGTCTCAGCACCCTTCCATAGGGTACGTTTATGTTAAAATAACAAGATGGCAGTTTTAAACATGAATAATGCTCTAACTAACTAATCCCAGAAAAAGTGTTTGCAACAAAAGTCTATCTCTGGAAATCACAATCAAATAACTGGTTCCAAGCAGAATTCAGGAGTTGTCTCAGACCTAACTGATTCCCTAACTTCACTCTAGTTGTGTCAAGCATTGTGGGGAGCAATGCGTCTTATGGACACAATCATATGTGTTGAGTACTTTTAATTTTTTTAAACTCTGAAAGATTTCTCTGCTGATTGTTAACAATTTGCTGCAATGAACAAGAGGGAAACAACGATTCATTCATTCATTGTGTTCACACTGAGATAGGGAAGATAAATGCACCAGTTAATGTCTGGAGACAACCTGAACATGTGTCAAGCAGCAAATAAGGCCTTCAAATACATTAGAACAAGAGAGAACATGACAGATCAATGATGATGATCCTCACTGAAATCGGCAGAGACTCAAAATATAATGAAAAGCAACTTATAAACAATGCTATTACTGTCCCATACTGGGAAAGAAGAGTGAAACAGAAAAATAAGAGAATAATCACTGATTTGGATATACTGTGATAAATCAACACACTAAGAAATATTTTGCTGGGTACCGTAGATTCAATTTTATATTTTGAGTGAATACATTATGCCACCGTGGACTGGACATTTTTTTAAATTGTTCTTTTTTAGCTTTTTTTTATCCAAAATACCCACTTGTTTTCCCTTTCCTGATTTGACAGACAACATGAAAAGTGGTATCTTTCTTTCTGATGAAGGAATCTACTGATTTACTCCTACTAAAAGTTCCTTTATATTACCTTGTGATTTCACTTCGACCTCCATATTCTGTTCTCTCCAAACAACACTGGTGCCAGCGATATCAAAGGCCCTCATTAAAATGTAGTGGTATTTAACTGGAATCTGAAATATCAGAGCAACTTTACAGTACTGAGTATGAAATAACTTATTTTTAGAAAAAGATTTACTACAGAAAATGTATAGAAAATTGAAATAATCTGCGTTAAATCTTATACTAACTGCTGTTGGGTCAGCTCTAAGGTTTAAACCAAATGAAAATGTCTTTGAAATTGATGTTCTCTTCTCAAGAAACCCCTACCAACAGAAGAATGGACGAGCTCTCTTCTCTTCAATAGTAATTTTGTGCTCCCTGCCACACAGTTCTTCAGAGATCCCCATAAGTCCATCCACTTACATCATGTCCAGCTGCAAAAGAAAATGACAAATTTGGAATAGGAGGCACTAGCTTAAAATTATTGCTCTCACAAGTTGGACAGAGATGGCAATCAGAAAACAAAGTACGTACAGCCTAATGAACTTGGATACATGCTATCTGGGAAAATATGGAAGATCTGTGGAATACTTGTACTCTAAGTCTTCATGACTAAGCAGAGAATCCGCCAAAATTGTATTATCAGAAAGTTGTAAATGCAATTAATAGGGTTTTTTTTTAAGCTCCCCTATTTTAAAATTGGATGGACTATCAGCTGAAGCATTGGAGATGTTTCATTTGTAATGACTCAGCATGAAAAAGAAAAAAAATAAGAGAGAGGCTGAATTGTTTATACATAATAAACTATTAAATGCTTGAATTTCAGCAAGCCTATCTGTACCAGGTTAATTGAGCAGATTAAAGTATGTTTTTCTTAATGGTTTTTATTTTTCAACCCACACAAGTAACTGCTCTGTAACTCTGGCCTTCTGAAGTGTTGTTACGTTAAATTATAACAATCTGCTCTCAAAAGAGCAGCTTTATTGGGGGCGGGGGGTTCTTAAAACACTGGAAAGGAAAGAATTAATCTACATGAACAACACAAGATAACACAGTCCAGTGCCTGCCACTATGAAACTATGTATCTGGTTACATTTACAATAGCAACTAAGTATTTCATGAGGGTTCCTTTGTGCCTTAATTCCTTAGTTGCTTCCTGGGGCACAAATCCATGGCAAATCCTCATCCCTGTTGATTTTAGAAGCTCATCTCTCACTGAAACAATCCAGCTACTTCAATCACAAAGCCACACCATGCCTTCACAATACTTACCAAATCATCCACATCACCACCTTCCCCGGCTACTGACAGAGCTTCAGTTGGTTTTTCTTTGGGGGCCAAGAACTGAAAACAAAATTCATTTGCGTTACGGAGACAAAATTCAGACACTTTCCATTCAATGGATGGAAAGTATTTTGATAGGTTTTTTTAAAAAAACACGTGATCTGAGAATTCCATATAGTAAAGCTCCAATAATTACTACTGAAGTTTTGTTTGAGTTTCCATCCCCTCCACCAATCTTTAACATTTTAAAGACAAGACTCAGAAAATGTACTCAGAAATAAGAAAGAAGGTTTATATATACAGGGAGTTTAATAATGTTCTGCCCAATAATGTTTGCAGCTATGAATGCTTAAAAATGGGGAGGGTGTTATTTTTCCCTTCATAATGTATACTTGTGCAAATCAATAAATTATAAATTTTTGCAAAGTAAAATACAAGGACCAAATCCCAGTTGCACTCAATTAATGACCTGGATCTGAACAAAACCTCAAATGTGTAGGTGGTTAGAATTATATTCTTTATCAAATAGATCTTTATCTAATGAATGTGCCCAAACATTCTATCTCATTAGCCAGTGCAAATCACTAGATGCCCTCCACACACCATAAAGAAGGGGTCAAAGAAACTGGTTCAGACACTATAATAATGAGGTCCATATACAGATAGCACCTAATGCGTAACTATCTCACAGCTATTTCTCCCTCTATTTGCTCCCTTGCTTTATACAAGCTAAAAGTTATCAGCAATAATAGCAAAGAAAGCACAAAAACAGAACATGACTTACAAAAATTGTGCTCCACTTTCCACAAAATCTTACTATTAGTTACTTTTATTTAAGCAATTATCTCAATGGAAAAAGCAGAAATCCTCTCCCATCCCTACAGCTGGGTCTCAAACTAGACTGTACGAAACATTTACAAATATGTAGCTGGCATTAACCCTGCCCTAGAGAGAAAGCAGCAATGTGGACGAGCTAGACCATCTAATATTACAGGTCTTTTTCCAGCATTGTCTTCTGTAAAATAAAGGTGCTGCAACAGTGGCTCTAGGTAAGACCAAAAAAAGGAAGCTTTTTTCTCTGAAAAGAATTAAACTCAAAAGAGACATGTTGAAAATACCCGTTTCAATTTTTAGCTGGTTTTCATTACACAAACACAGCTGGCTTCTGAAGCAGATCTCTGATTATCTCAGAACTTCAGACACTACAATAAGGGGGAAACATGAAACTAGGAAGGGGAAATAGATATGGTGGGGGGATTAATGATGCTAAATATCTCCATTCTCCCTACATCTGCAGTGTTAGATATGTAAAGAAGGGTATCAAGAAATAGATACAAATCAGAAACTTAACATGGGGGAAGGTGATGGAATGTACCTTTGTTATCTGTGATCTGAGTATTATCCAGCTCTATTAAGACAGCACTTCACACTTTGGCCTGTTCTATCATAGAATCGTAGAATACTAGGACTGGAAGAGACCTCAAGAGGTCATCGAGTCCAGTCCCCTCCCCTCATGGCAGGACCAAGCACTGTCTAGACCATCCCTGATAGACATTTATCTAACCTACTCTTAAATATCTCCAGAGATGGAGATTCCACAACCTCCCTGGGCAATTTATTCCAGTGTTTAACCACCCTGACAGTTAGGAACTTTTTCCTAATGTCCAACCTAAACCTTCCTTGCTGCAGTTTAAGCCCATTGCTTCTTGTTCTATCCTCAGAGGCCAAGATGAACAAGTTTTTTCCCTCCTCCTTAGGACACCCTTTTAGATACCTGAAAACTGCTATCATGTCCCCCCTCAGTCTTCTCTTTTCTAAACTAAACAAACCCAATTCTTTCAGCCTTGCTTCATAGGTCATGTTCTCTAGACCTTTAATCATTCTTGCTGCTCTTCTCTGGACCCTCTCCAATTTCTCCATATCTTTCTTGAAATGCGGTGCCCAGAACTGGACACAATACTCCAACTGAGGCCTAACTAGCGCAGAGTAGAGCGGAAGAATGACTTCTCGTGTCTTGCTCACAACACATCTGTTAATGCATCCCAGAATCATATTTGCTTTTTTTGCAACAGCATCACCCTGTTGACTCATATTTAGCTTGTGGTCCACTATAACCCCTAGATCCCTTTCTGCCGTACTCCTTCCTAGACAGTCGCTTCCCATTCTGTATGTGTGAAACTGATTGTTCCTTCCTAAGTGGAGCACTTTACATTTGTCTTTATTAAACTTCATCCTGTTTACCTCAGACCATTTCTCCAATTTGTCCAGATCATTTTGAATTATGACCCCATCCTCCAAAGCAGTCGCAACCCCTCCCAGATTGGTATCATCTACAAACTTAATAAGCATACTTTCTATGCCAATATCTAAATTGTTGATGAAGATATTGAACAGAGCCGGTCCCAAAACAGACCCCTGCGGAACCCCACTTGTTATACCTTTCCAGCAGGATTGTGAACCATTAAAAACTACTCTGTGAGTAAGATTATCCAGCCAGTTATGCACCCGCCTTATAGTAGCCCCATCTAAGTTGAATTTGCGTAGTTTATTGATAAGAATATCATGCGAGACCATATCAAATGACTTACTAAAGTCTAGGTTTACCACATCCACCGTTTCTCCCTTATTCACAAGACTCGTTATCCTATCAAAGAAAGCTATCAGATTGGTTTGACATGATTTGTTCTTTACAAATCCATGCTAGCTGTTCCCTATCACCTTGCCACCTTCCAAGTGTTTGCAGATGATTTCTTTAATTACTTGCTCCATTATTTTCCCTGGCACAGAAGTTAAACTAACTGGTCTGTAGTTTCCTGGGTTGTTCTTATTTCCCTTTTTATCGATGGGCACTATATTTGCCCTTTTCCAGTCTTCTGGAATCTCTCCTGTCTCCCACGATTTTCCAAAGATGATAGCTAAAGGCTCAGATACCTCCTCTATCAGCTCCTTGAGTATTCTAGGATGCATTTCATCAGGCCCCGGTGACTTGCAGGCATCTAACTTTTCTAAGTGATTTTTAACTTGTTCTTTTTTTATTTTAACTTCTAAACCTACGCCCTTCCCACTAGCATTCACTATGTTAGGCATTCCTTCATCAGACTTCTTGGTGAAGACCTATACTTAAAGCTAGGTGAAAATACCTACATCAGCCAGGGCGTAAAAAAAAGAGACATCTCTGACCAACAACTATGTTGACTTAAACCCCAGTATAGACCCAGCAATGTTGATGGAAGAATGCTTCCATCAACTGAACTACTATTGCACAAGGAAGTGGTGTTCCTACACCAATAAACCCACTCCTTGCATATAGACTGTGTCTACACTACAGGGTTATGGTGGCATAACTAGGGCAATGTAGCTATGCTGATAAAGTCTCTGCAGTATAGACATACCCTGAGAAGCAGCAAAAATGTTTTTTCACAAAATGTTCCATCAACAACCTAAGTCAGAGCTCTGGAAAGAGGAAGGAAAACAGCACATCAGCAGTTACCTGTGCCTTTTATTACCTACTGAATACTTCTACCAACCAGGAGGTCACCTAGTTCCTCATTCTCTCAACTACCTAATTCTAAAACATCCAAGAAGGGCTTTCTTTCGAAATACCCACATCTAGACTGCATTTCTTTTTTCGAAATAGGGTATTTCGAAATAGCACCCGGACGCAATTATGCAAATGAAGCACGGGAAATTCAAATCCGTACTTCATTTGCAATTTCGCTCAGCTGCATTTGCATTCCTCTCTCGAAAGAGGGATGCAGTGTAGACATACCCAGGGTGTGCAAGCTTTTTGGCCTGAGAGCCACATCTTGGTATGGAAATTGTACAGAGGGCCATGAATGCTCACAAAATCGGGGGTTGGGGTGCAGGAGGGGTAAGGGCTCCAGCTGGGGTGAGGCCAGAAATGAGGAGTTCAGGGTGCAGGAGGGAAATCAGGGCACGGGCTGATTTGGGGTACCAGGGCCGGTGAGGCTCTGACAGGGGGTGCAGATTCTGGGATGGGTCTGGGGAAGAGGAGTTCAGTGGGCAGGAGCGCAGGCCAGGATGGGAATCAAAGCATTCAGAGGGCGGGAGGGGGATCAGGACTGGGGCAGCAGGTGGGGGGATTCTGCAGGGTGCAGGATCCAGGTGGCGCTTATGTGAGGCAGCTCCTGGAAGCAGCATCCCATCTCCCTGCCAGCTCCTATGCAGAGGTGGGGCCACACAGCTCTGCACACTGTCCTGTCCACAGGCACTGCCCCTGTAGCTCCCATTGGCCATGGTTCCCAGCTGCAAAGCCAGCACTTGGGATGGGGGCAATGTGCGGAGCCCTCTGGCTGCTCCTGCTTCGGGGAGCCATGTGGAACGGGGCAAAGCGAGCGCTCAACCTCCTTGTCCGGCTAGAGTGCCGGAGCGGGGCAAGCTCCTGACCCTGCTTTCTGGTGGATACTGTCAGCTTGGGAGGGGGTTTCTCACCAAAGCAAATTCCATTTTACATAATTAATTGACATCAACTAGGATCTGTGAAAGTAGGACATTTCTTCTGGGTTCTCAGAATTATCATTTTACGCTAAATTAGGTGTAAATAACACCTTGCAATTTAAGGAAATCTGAGATGAAGATATGGTTAGCAAGAAACTGAAGCTTTAAGTTTCCATTAAGTACTAAACATCTACAATTGATTTTTTCTGACAGGATCTGTTTTGCATTTATGCTGAAACAAATTACATATAATTGTTGTGCCAAAATCCATTATGTTTCTGAAAGCAACCAGAAAAAGCACCTGGCAAGTCTGATCTATTAACTTACCATCGCTATGCTCTAAAAAGAGTATCTTCTCATATACATCATTATAGAAAAGACTAGACAATGAGACCATTTTTCTCAATGAAGGAAGTAAGGAAATACACTAGAGCAACATAATGTAACTAAAAGAAAAAGAACCCCAAAGGCACTGCCATTACATGGAATCATCTCCTATTGTAATATTCTCCCTTGTACAGCATGTGCCTTACATCTGATGCTGTATTACAGATTGAACCATTCTAGTCCGGCACCCTCAGAACTTGACCGGTGCCATAGCAGAGAATATGCCAAAGCACAGAAGGTCAATACTGTCTAGCAGCATTGCCAATACTTCCACTTCTTACTGGACTCTTAGGCTATGTCTACACAGCAGCGTTATTTCGGAAAACTAACATTATTCCAAAATAATTTAGTCCGTGTCTACACACAAGCAGTTACTCTGATGTAATGTCAAAATAATGTCAAGCAGGAGGACTGCTTACTCCAACTCCTGTAACCCTCACTGTATGAGCAGTAAGGGAAGTCGGGGGAAGAGTGCTCTCTCTCAAAATAACTGCTGTGTAGAAAGTGCCAAAAATAGCTTATTTCGACTTAAGCTACACAATTAGCATAGCTCAAGTTGCGTAGCTTATTTCGAGGTTAGCTCTGCCATGTAGACATGCCCTCAGAAGACATTTAGGGGTAAATTAAAGCTAAGTAACAGCACAGAACACTGAGAGCCAGGACTGGTGGCTGTAAACAAACTTATAGGACCACAGGAAACTTGGTCACACCCATGATAAGTGGACAACCAGCTAACTAAAATCATGCTGGACCAGAGAGGTTCAACCTGTAGTGTATTCTGGGACTTCTGAAGCCACAATCACACAGTACCAAATATTTCTGAATAGAGGTTTTTGTGGTCTTGCTTTAAAACAAGGTACAGCATTGGTAGCATACCTCTCTATCTTCAAACTTACCACTGAGAGACATAAGCAATCAAAATATATGATAAATTACTGAACCATGGAACACCTGTATTTTGTTGCATGTTGTGACATAACTGACATTGGTGGTTTTTAACTATAACATTTGTTTCAAAGGATACTTTTCTCAGTGTGTGAATCAAATGAACTGGTTTTATAATTGGTTAGCGGTGGGGAAAACGCCCCTGCAGGAAAAGGACCTCACATAAGATGTCTGGCACCTGAGGAACAATACAATCTTGGGAATCGAGATTCTCCTCTGAAGGGAGTGGAGGCTAGTGGGCAGCAGTGTTACAGACACAACAGCCAAGCAAATAGATTTGGCTCGTTCATTCTGAAATATAGTGCTGCTGAGGCTTGGGTCTGCCGCACTATAAAACTCTGCTCTTTATTCTATGTCTAGCTATGCCAGAACTGTGCAACGTCTTAGCTAATGGATCCTAAAAAATTAGGGGAAATGAATGACAGTTGCCTTCCTTCTACAGTAGGGATATGAGGCCATGCTTATTAGAAAGGCTGAAGTGCACCAATGAACAGAAGTGAGACCTGAACTCATGGCCTATCAGCCACAGACCAATGGGTTATTTTCATGAGCAAAGCTCTCTGTCTTTCCTGCTCCTCCAAAATACTGTCTCATTCAGTGAAACAAGGAGTCTGAACTGCTTGTGAGGCACAATGTACTACAAAATTCAGTGTGCCCATCAGAGCGGACTGTAGGATGATGGTAAGTTGCAATGCACCAGGGCAGCCAGATCCGAGTTTAGTCTACACAGGTTTCTCCCTCGTTTAGATGGGAAGCCAGAAGCAGGCTTTGCATCTGTGTTGTGTATGTATGGATGCACAGTATTATACAGCCACTGCAAGCTCAGTGTTTCACCCAGTGGTTTATTGTTGTTCTTTCTGTGTTATGTGACAAGGTTCCTACTCAAAACTTGGTGGGTCCTGCTCTTTCAGGCTGATTTACTTGCCCCAGAGGCTCACCGCAGCCCTCAATATAGGCACCACGCCAAGGGCATCAGCTTGCTGTTTGTTGAGAGTCTCTCATCACTGGCCAGCGTAATGTATAAACTTCACAGTCTCGGTGGACTTCCAAAGAATACAGGGCTGGGTATTTTCCCCGAGCGGAGATGGGGAAGTGGGTGTGAGGGGAACCCAGGCCCAACCTCTAGTCCGGGTTCCAGCCCAGAGCTCTGTAATGGCAGCTGCCTATGAGGGGCTCTAATACCAGCTGCAAGACAGCTACAAAACCCCCATGGCTACTTCCCTACACCATCCCCAGCACCTTCCTTCTCTCAGGCTCATCCTCCCAGTACCCACCCGGCAGCGCTTTCCTCCGTCCTCTCAGCTACTCATGCGCCCTGCAGGGAAGCTCTTTTTAAAACCAGTCTCAACTGGTTCTTTAATTGGCCCCAAGTGTTCTAATTAGCACAAGCTCACCTGATGCTGCAGGACCACTCAACTAGCTCCAGGTGCTTAATTGCTCTGATTGACTCTGCTGGTTCTGGACTAGCCCCTGCCATTTATCCCTGGGAACAGAGATTTTTCTCAGTCTGAAGCTAATATACCCTCCTCCCATTACTTTTTTTTTTTTTTTGGTAACCCTCTGACTTGACCCTATCACAGTTAGGATAGAGAGGACTTGAAGAACTGAAAAGTAATTTCATGTAGCATATAGTATGGACATTAGGGTTGATTTTTTTCTAATTCAGGGCTACTAAACTTTGGAAGCCCTAGGGGCCACAATGATACTCACAGCACATACCGAGGGCCGCAACTTAAATGCAAATATATATGCAAATAATTGTAAATAACTTTTCACACCAACGGGCATGAATTTAAGTCAGTTCTGCTAATATTAGTAAAATGTAATATTTACCCGACTTCCACCCATAGGACAGCCCTTTTAATGAGCAATGACAGTCCAGGAATTTAACTACTAAAATGCATATCAACAGAAGACCATTATATTGACTCGCCATTGTAGAGAGTGTTCCCAGTAGAGGCCATGTTCAATGGATCCCACCCGCAGGCTGCGTGTTGAACCCCACGTAAAACCAAACTGCACTGTGGGCTGCAAACAAACGGCCCGGGGGGCCATGTGTTCAGTAGCCCTGTTCTAGATGATGAATTTTTTTGGAAGTGAAATGTTTAAGTAACTGATAACTAAATGCCACCTATCTTGGTACATGCTGCTGGGAAGAGAAAGATAATTTGCATAGTTATGTATGACCACAAACAGCCATGGCCCCATCCTTGCTGAACAATTTTGTGACAGCTCTCACAACTCTAATCTGTACATGTTAGCTTCGATATATACAATGTTGCTATTTCGTTATAGTATCATGGCATTTTATTGACCCCCCCCCTTTTATCAATTTTTCTGTGTTTTTCCTCATGTTAAGTGAGTTGTAGACATGTCAAGGTCATCTTAAGGTGCACGTGCATTTTTGAAGCTGCTTCAGGTGAAAAGGGATAATAGACTCCAGACTACAACCTTACACCTATTCACTAAACATGAAAAAGTTACAACCACCCTGCAGGTTAAGAGTACAAAGTTTCAGTTTTGTGGGAGCAAAGAAGAGTTCTCTTTTTAGGAGAGGTGCTTTCCAGCTCACATGGTTAGTGGTTTCAACAGCAGAATCTGTACACAAAAGCCTTCTCCCTCTTAAGCTATATTTAAGCTGCCAGCTGGGTATATGCTGCCAGCTGGGTATATGGATTTGTGTTCACCTTCTGTAAGACAAATATAAAAATAGTTCTCGATTCAACCACCACTGAATCTTGTCTCCCTTAAATCTGCCTTTCTGCCTTCACTGGGGAAAAGGCTGCTCTGCGTGCCCCATTCTATTCCTTATGCTAACTACAGTACTTTGCACCCCCATTGCTGTCAGTATTGTTACCTATAAGGAACACCTTCAAACATGTAGCCCCTTTTGTGTCGAGCGTGCTATTGTGCAATGATTATAAAAGTGGAAACTGAGGCACAGAGGTTGCGACTTGGCCAAGGATGCAGAAATCAGGGCTGGGGTTAGACCTCAGAAGTCCCTGATTTCCACACCCGTGCTCTAGTAACTAGACTGCACTTCTCCCATATTGAGGAAAACATCATTCTAATGAAAAGTCAGGAGCCAACGGTGTACCTGTATATACTAACAGCCTATTGCCACTCCACTAAACTGAGCTCCTGAAGTGGTTTGTCTGGAAAATATGTCTAAACAATAACATGCCCTGCCTGCAGGCAGCATGAAACAATACAATACAGGGAGTATTAAGGGAGAATTTTCCCCAAGTTGGGACGCCTTCATTTTTATGGTTCAAGGATTCCATTCATCCAGGCCCTATTTAATTCACTTAACAGTTCATCCATATAAGAAAATGTCTTCTCTGGAATAGCAAAAACTTCGTATAGATATGTAAGAATTTAAAAGTAGTACCTTTTTGGCTTCCTCACTTGTCACTGAACTACCTTCTGCTTCATCTTTGGTGATCAAAGAAATTCCATCTGAGGAAAATCAAATCACAAAAAGATCAGAATAAAGCTTTACCTGAAAGACACTATGTTAAAAATGGAAAGTGTTTCAAATTCAAACTTCTAAATGTGTCATCACTGACAAAAATAAAAAATAAAACACTTCTCATATTAAAAGGACAGTTTTCATGAGTTAACTGTCATGACCCACAAGTACAATTAATATTAATACATTATTGGAGGCATCCATTTAAGTAACTGGACATATATAATGACAATCAAATTATTGTGATACTGAAATCATAGCTCAAATATGAAATCTATGAAAATTATACTTCAAACAATATACAGCATACTCTCCAACTTCTAATCTAAGTTCATTTCTGCCATACAGAACAATGTTTACACGACAGATTATGCATAAAACACTTTATCTTCCTCTAAGCAAAGTGAAACAGCCATTCCCTATATGCAAATCTCAGATAGCGCAGCTTGTATTTGTAAATTCTTCTTCCCCTCAAAACCGTTCATGTTGCTGGAAATTCTCATTAGAATCATCTGTAAACTATTACAACAGAACATATCAGCATGACTTTGGTTGAGCCAAATTTCCATTATGAACCCAATATTTTTAAAGGTTTATTATGTGGCTATTAAACTCCCTCCAGGCTGTTTCCCCCAAAGTTTCAACTGGACATAATATTCTTTGTGTGGTGTCGTAAGCTATGGGTGAAATTGCCTCTATCTGTAATTTGGAGGCAATGAATTAAAGGTACTATGCAAAAGCAACTTACATATTACCGTACGTAGAAAGAAAAGAGGCAACTGTGCATTTAAAGTATATTTTCATAAGCACTCAGGTAAGGGAAAAAATTTTAGAGAGTCAGGTTTTTCATACTAATAAAACTAGTGCTCCTAGTCTCTCTATACAACCTTCCTCCTCGGTTTAATCATCAGTATGTCATGTTACTACAGGTTCCCTTCCTCCGGGTCACTCTCACATCACTGGACTATGTCATGGATTACTTTATGTGGGAGTCTTCTTTGCAGCTTCTATCATATGGGAGAGCCTTCCTCTCACTCTCTCCAGTGCATCAGCTTTCCATTTATTTTCTTCTCTTCCTTGCCTTATACTGTTCAATTTCTCTCATTGTGCTATCAATTTATCATTGTAACTGATTTTAACTTGGAATAGCATTTTGAAATACTGTTTATATGAAACCACTGAAAAATGAAGCTATATAGTAGTGAAAGATGAGTTTTACATGGATGCAAGAACTATCTACATTAAAAATGCTGATCTGTCTGCATTTTCAGTGTCCAGCTGCTAACATGTAGATCCCTCTCATACAATTTACCATTTGAAGAAAAACTGTGCAGAAGGTGTGAAGGGAGAGTCAATTCTCATCGTACCTTGTATCAGAATCTCCCAGAAATCAGCTAAGGTTTTATCTTCCACCTTTTCTTTCAGGTCCCGCAGGAAATCATTAAAGCATTGCACCTCTAACAACTGGAAAAACAACAAAGGTAACACAGAAAAATAAAATGACCTTAATACCAAAAGAACTGTAATCTTAATGTATCATAAGGACATCTACCATGGGAAACAGGAAAAAAGACATTCCAAACCACTGCACATTCATCTAGCACCACTAGAACCCATGTGTAATGTGCAGGGCATCACAAAAAAACCTGCATTTCACAAAGCTGCGCACATCCTTGGTGACTAGTTTTGCTTAAGATGATATTTGGAGGATGGCACATTTCGCCTTTTCAACACAACTAGGTCACGGGTACTGTTTTTTCACATTACAAAACCACACCAGTATCTGGTCCTTACTCCATCCCCAAAGGACCAAAACAACATTAAAATCTTTTTTAAATTTCCAGTGTGCTATAATTGACTCAGATCATAATTGCTGAAGTTTTTAACGTAGTAGATCTGCACATCTTGGCCTGACATTTGATATACAGTAGAGTTTTCATATTTTACCATTACCTTAATGGCCTCCTCTCTGAAAACTTTAATGCAGTTGATACTCTTCATGTAGTACTGTAAACCTTTAGTTTCCAAAAACTGTTCAATGCGGTTTGCCAGCTGCTGGCTCACTGGAAGACAAACACAGGGGATGCATGATTTCAGAAAGAAGAAAATCCTTCTGTTTAACTGGCTGCACTGTCCTTGTTTCTCCTGCAGCCTGTTCTTCTATAATTATAAGCAGATCTATTGGTATATCAGTCAATCATATCAGTGTTGCATCAAGATGCTCATCTCACCCAGAAATGGAACCCCTACTCCTAGCTACAGAAAATAATCATTTAGTCCACAAAGTCTGTAACAAGTCCCAACATGGTTGAGGCAGGAGAATTTATAAGGGATCAGGAAAATAAGCACTGACCCTGCTTGTCTGGTGGGCAGCAAAATTATTTAGCGCACCTAGCCACCTATGAAAGACAGACATTTCAATGAGAGCATCTGGTTTTCAGTAAATGGTATAATGTCATAGCTGAAGCAACCGAATAATCTCTGGTTGGGAGACCCTCATGTGTGGATGCTAATACCTGATTACCAAGGCCTTCTGAATATATTTTAGGCCTCAGTACAGTCATCTTAATCATTCTGCCAAGTGGGACATAGTGTATACAATAGCAGGGAAGATGCATGTCTATATATCTACGTTTACATAAATTGTGCAAGAGAGAAAGGAAGAGGGAAGGCAACATTACTAATTGTATTCTCACTGCTGCATGACTCAAAAGGCAGTGATAAAACACACTCAAAAAAGCGCAAACGCAAAAAGTAAAATGACCAAAAAATGAAGTCCAGAGTATTCTCCCACATTTCGTTCTTTTACTTGCTTAATGGTTATTTGTCCAACTTCATCTGCTGTACACACACACACCTCAAAGAGGTACTGGTGAGGGTGCCTATTCATTCCCTACGGACATGGACAACACGTCATACCTAGGATAGCATTGGCAGCTATGCAGCAATGCTAGTAATTAAGCAAAGGATGTCCCTTTGGGTACATTTAGAAAAGGCTCACATCATGGTACAGTTTTGCTCTTCTGGTTCTTCATAGCTTATGCTCATTTGGCAAACTTCTGCGTTTTACTATAATACTGTTAATTACATTAGGCTGTGATGTACAAAATACCAGAAATGGATAAGTTATTCAATTTTCAAATTCTGCAGCATTTCAGATTTCTTCTACAACACCAATGAAACTAAAAGGCAAATACAATAGCCCAAGTCACATACACATTCTATATGGACTGAATTACTCAGTAATATTGTACTTCAAGGCTTGTTTATCATAAGTGAGGTTCAGTCTGCTGAAGCACTGCAAGTCCCCATCCATTGCAACTTGGGGCAATAACTCGAGCAAATAATGCTTCAATAATTTCCATTACTAGCTAATAAAGACCATCACGACCGGAGTGGTTATTATACAGACTCCATCACGAGTTACTCCAAAAGTCTACTAGAATTGAGAACATATAAAATATTTTTACAGGTGCTTTCAGGAAACCACAGTCCAAGCATACTATTAGATTAGAAATGGATTTAAGAAGTGCAACTACTATCTCCTATTTCTACTTTTTTTTGTTTTCGAATAATCATATATTAGTTGCTTCTCTCCTCTCCCTCTCCCTCCATTCTCTTTACTTGTCTATCTTTAGACTAGTATCAGAGGGGTAGCTGTGTTAATCTGGATCTGCAAAAGCGACAAAGAGTCCTGTAGCACCTTATAGACTAACCGATCTTTAGACTGTGAGCTCTTCAGGCCTTTATTTGGACAACACTCAGCACACCATAAGAACTACTGGGCATAATCCAATAAATGATTCTCTCTCCTTAATTGTGATGCATACCCCAGTCTCTCTAATGGAAAGGCAGGATTTTTCCCTAGCTCTCTTACATAACTCTCTTAGTCTACTGCATGTAACAACACATGGTATCATTGGATTAGCTATTCAAAGCACTGAACACCAGCCCTAAGGTGTGCAGAGGTCAGCTAGAGCAGGGTTTTTCAATTTTTTTTGGTGGAATCACTTGCCCACCCCCCCAGCATGCCATACAAATTCCACAGCCCACCTGTGGCACAACAGTTTTTCTGCATATCCAGTAAACTAAAAGCGAGGGCTAGCACTAGGGGGCAGAAAACAGCTCAATGCCACAAGTGAACCACGAAGCTAAGGCCACATTTATAATTACCGCACTGGAGATCAATCTTCTAGCATTTGACTTAGCAGGCCTAGTAAGGACCTGCTAAATCGAACACTGAGGATGTCCCTGGTTGGCACCAGTACGCCTAGATTCACAAGGAGTAAGGGAAGTTGACGGGAGCTTTTGTTCCCATCAACCTCCCGCTGTGGAGATCACGCTAAGCTCAGCTTAAGGCAGGGCTACTCAACTTTGGAAGCCCCGGGGGCCACAATGATACTCACAGGCAGGACTCGACAAACTGCTGATTCTACTCACCCGTGGCGAGTAGATTTCAGCCGGTCGCTCCGTGCACCCCATTCACCGGCGCTGCGTGCATGAGCAGTGCCCGTCTGGTGCATGCGCAGTGCGGGGCTGGCAAGTAGCTCTCACCACGGTTTGTCAAGCCCTGCTCACAGCACATGCCGAGGACCGCAACTTAAATGTAAATATACATGCAAATAGCTTCTTTCACACTGACGGGCATGAATAAAAAGATTAAGGCAAGGCTACACAACACACAGGCCCTGTTTAAGTCAGTTCTCTTGATATTAATAAAATGCAATACTGACCAGATTTCCACCCACAGGACAGCACTTTTAATGAGAAATGACAATCCAGGAATTTAACTACTAAAACGCATATCAACAGAAGACCATTCTATTGACTTGCCATTGTGGAGCGTGTTCCCAGTGGAGGCCATCAAAGGATCCCACCAGCAGGCCACATGTTGAGCCCCACGTAAACCCAAACCGCACCATGGGCCGCAAACAAAAGGGCCCTGTGTTGAGTAGCCCTGGCTTAAGATATGTCGACTTCAGCTACATAATTTATGTAGCTGGAGTTGCATACCTTAAGCCAATCTTCTGGGTCCTGTACAGACCTGGCCTAAATTACTCATGCATTGGCTTCAACCCTGAGTGACAGGGCGCAGGCTCTGGCTTCAGCCCTGAGCGACATAATTTAGGCTTAGTTTTTCTGTCATGGGCCCCAGTGAGTCTAATGCTGGCCCTTCTCACTGGGAAATTTTGGAGGACCCCCTGAAACCTGCTCATTGACCCCAGACCTCTGACTAAGAACCACTGAGGTGGAGCACTGTGGGAAAAGTCAAGAAGGGTAGGATTGGTAGACATACTGGTAAGTTTGGGTCAAAGAAATACAGAAGATTCCAGAATTACTGAATCTGTAGTCTTCTGCTCTACCACTCTTATCCTGACTCTAAAGCATGAATGCAACTAGCCACTGGTTTCATGATCTGTGAAACAATCACCTGAACTTAGTTTAAATGACAACTGCAGTAACAACAGCTGTAAACCAAAAGGCACCTCACCCTCTTCCTGATAGCTGTTGAATCGATGATGTCTATAGAGGAGGATAGGTATGATGGTTCTATACAGTGCTTGACGGATGCACAAAACATTGAATTGAAATACATAAAAAGCTCACTCCTCTTCTCCATAGAATGCTCACAAGATTTTTATTTATTTATTTTACCAATAACTAACTAAAATGAAACCTCACTATTTAAACTCCACAAGTTAAGTCAGTCCATTTTTTCATGCTTAACGATTTTCTCATTAAATGTTCTAATTTCTTACAAATTGCACTAATAAAAGCAACTCCTGCTGGGGTTTTTTCCTCCTTTTAAATGCTGCCTTTTCATTGATGTGTTAAATTAAAACCCCAGGCACTAAGAGAGTATAATATGAGTCTTTATTGTCAGAATGATTCCTGCATACTGCTAGGAATTATCAGACACTTCATTTATTCTTTCACATTTTTAAAAAAATGTCTGTAGCACTGGCAGGCATCAGAACATTGAGTTTTACATGCTAGAAACCTTGGACTTCTTGAGATCTGTTCTAGGGGACTTAAAAAACCTCAAACTGTGTCATGATGCAACTTTGTAATATGAGGAAGGGGACGCCTCACAATTTAGTGTGAGATTCGTTTAACAACATGGGAGAGCCTGGTCAAAAACAAGTCTGTCCTCAGATAGAGCAATGATCAATGAATGTTACATTCAAGGACACAAGTGTCCCACAACCCCTGCTCTGGCTAGTCCATCTAATAACTGATTTTAGGCTGCCATTAGACAGGTAGAGCTGAATACAGTAACTGAGCGTGGCACAAAGTTGTCCACAGTAGTTTCTGCTCTTTGACTCGCCTAGGGTACGTCTAGACTACAGGCTTTTGTCAACAGAGGCTTTGTCGACAGATACTGTCAAGAAAGCTTCTGTCGACAAAGAGCGTCTAGACTACAGCCAGTTCTGTTGATAAAACAAGCCACTTTGTTGACTTGAGAGTGTAGATGCAAAGGACAGTGTAGATTCAATAACGCCTTCTGTCAACAGAACTCTGTCGACAAAAGGCGTTATTCCTTGTAGAATGAGGTTTACTGCCGTCGAAAAAACTGCCGAGTTCTGTCGACGTTCTGTCGACACAACTCGGCGGTAGTGTAGACGCAGGTATAGTTTTGTCGACAAAAGTCCATTTTTGTCGACAAAACCCTGTAGTCTAGACACACCCCTAGATTTAACAATTTATTCTTTTTTCCCCCCCTTTTCCTTCTCCTCCCCACCAGCCATCTCCCTCTCTCTTTCTCTGTGATTCCTTGGTTTTGTTTGTAGAGAGAAGGCTTTTGTGCTTTTGCAGTGAGTTTTGCAACATGCTTTGATAGCAGTCAGTTGTCCTTTCAGTCTTATCTCTTGCTGTACTCATTCCCCAGACAGGGCCTCTTGGTTAAGAAGGTATTCTTATCTGGTCTCCGAAACTTCATCCTGGGCACAATTAGTTGAATTCTCTCAGAGAAGCACAGTTGTCTTTGTTGACTTTTAATTGGAGCTGTCTTTGTTGACTTTTAATTGGAGAGTAGGCCTCTGATGTATCATATAGGGATGTAATAGTGTAGTCGATTAACTGATTAACTGATAAGCAAAAGCTTATAGGTTAATGTTACAGACTACACGTATCCCTCCTCACCTACCGCCAGTAAATTTTTTAGCAGGCTAGCCAGCAGCCTGTCTCCATCCTCGCTGTGGCTCGGCATTTAAAGTGTTACAGGGCATCCCTGCTATAAGTTGCCCCAGTATACATCCGTTCCACACTAAAGCCTTTGACGCTTGTAGGAACAGATGCATTGTAAGTCCTCCCATTCCCCACTCTTAAGTTGTGCAAAAAAAAAAACCAACCCCAATTTGCGCAAATGGAAGTCAGCCACAGGGAAAAAAATCCCCACTTTAAGTTGTTTCACTATAAGTCTGAGTTTTTTGGAATGTATCTTGGACTTATAGCAAGGATGGCCTGTATTAGGAGGTAGGCAGGCAGGCAGCCTGGCTCAGTTCTGGTTCATGCCGGGTCCAGGAGCTCAGACCGCCTCCCCCCACACCTGCGAAAGGGGCTGCTCCCTCCCCTGTATCATAGGCAGCAGCACAGGCGACAGGCAGCCAGATCACAGGGACTATAGAATAGTCGAGTAACCAATAAGAATTCATGAGATTACTCGACTATTCAGTTAACCGATATTTAACATCCCTAGTATCATATATGGGTCCCAAACACTGAGGGCCTTACCGAGAGCCTTCACCGAGTTCAGACCATTGGTGAGATACATTCTTTTGCAAGGTTTCTGTCCTGGATTTTGCAGGAGCTGGAATTCCTGTGTTACCCTGACCTGCAGTCCCACTTGTTAACGTTTTTCCTCTCGCTGCCTGGAAGTTTTGATCTTTCCTACTTGTTTTCCCATGGTATAGCTGATTGGGCTACACAATGAATTACATGTTCATAGGATGGCCAAATGTATTAGAGAAGGACAGCAATTAATTCATCTCTCTATCAATGCAAGAATCATTCTGTGTTGTAAGACACATTTACTAGTGCTTCTACCTTTGGTGAAATATGCCAGAGTGACTCCATTGAACACTACTGCCCTTTTTTTATCCACTGCATAGATGCAGCATAGACTGTAGCAGCACAAGCTTGCTCCACTGCCCTGACATGCCTCAATCCTGACTGAGATGTTACCCCAGCACTAACAGCACAGGTCAATTTCTATACATTTATTCTGTTCAGCCCTGGTCCTCCTTGATTACACTGCTAACAAGGGTACTGACTGGCATCAACTGAGACCGTTGTATTGTGGTCCTAACCCAATTTTCAGTGGATAAGGTTCCATATCAAAGTAATCACCATCAGATGATCAAACGTAACAGGCGCTATCCACTAGAGCTAGTTAATCCACAGATGAAAGGCTCCCTTTCCTATTACCAATTTCCTGAATCATTCAGTGCTCCCATCATGATTTGTAAGAAACGACAGTGCTCAGAGTGAGAACCACTGACTCATCAGTTACAGGGACTAGTAACAAATACTGAACAGTTACACCAGGATGATCATCAATTTGTAACTCAAGCATGTGAAGAATTAAACTGTAATTAGAAAACTGTTCTGCATTTCAGAGACTTCCATCATCTTAAGGTCAAATCTTTACCCACTTAAAGCTCTTTATATAAGTGGATACTTGTTATATGATAACTATATGAGAGTGTCTGGAGTTTTCCTCTAATACTATTAGCTGTAAGGCCTTGTCTATTCTAACCCTCTGCCTCCCACCCTGTCGATCTACCCTACACAACTTCATATAAGGTAGCTGAAGTTGACATACTGACCGTAGTGTCTTCCTTGTGGTAAGGTTGGCAGGGGCTGCTCTCCCATTGACTACAACTACTCTTCTCATCCTGGTGGAGTACCAGAGTTGATGGGAAAGCACTTGGAGATTGATATATCATGTCTAAGCAAACATGATAAATCACCTGCTGGTAAATCAATCGCTGCAGCATCGATCCATCATGGAGTAGAGACAAGTCCTAAGTAGCAGCATTTAGTTTAGGAATGGTTCCACACACTTGTCCTTCAAGGAATTTTCAATTCCTGTTTGTGGCTCTGCAAGTACTTTCTTACACAAGAAAACTAACAATACCCCAATAAAGCATCACCTTAGCAGGCAAAATCAATCAAACAGTAGCTACTTTGTTCTATGACAGTAAACATACATGCAAGTTCAACTTCTAACGTTCTCAAGCTAAGTAGTCATTGTAGTAAGATGAGGGCCTAAAACATGAGCCCATGTAGCACAGGCCTGGTTAGAGGCCTGAGGCCTAGCTAACAATAGACAAAACATGGCTAACATAGAGCAAAGCTAAGCTGTGAGCAGGAGGCAGGCCCCAGCTCACAGAACTTGGCATGAACAGAGCTGCGTGCGCAAAACACTAATTGGGAATAGGCCCAGGTGTAGAACAGTAATTGGTACTGGTCATAAGTTGAAAACACATGGTACCAGCAGCTCATTAAAAAAGACCTTAGTATACACTCCCCACAGATACAGACCCAGGATCAGGAAAGGGTCTAAAATGGCAGCATGATGGATAGAGATGATCTAATCAAACCACGAGGTACAGGGCAATGGGTGGAGTCTAAGAAGCATCGGAGAGTGGCAACCTGACATATCAGCAATGATGTGTAATTTGTTAGTACCTGTATAAAAGTGGTGTCAGGGAGGAAGCGGGGGGAGAGACAGCCTTTGGATGACCTGGGAGAATGGAAATTTCCCATTGATTGAGTCAATCCATTGTTATGGGGTACATATGCGTAGTGGTTCAGTGGAATCTATTGACAGCTATGACTGTACTTCGCTTAACAATATACCTGGCCAGGCACCTTCTATCCTTATCTGATTTGTGGTCTTTGGGGGCTCTCTTGGGGCCTGCCGTGGAGACTGAGTGCACAAGTCGACACGGCACATGCCACCGACCACACTCACAAGCAGCCTTCCGCTTTTCATCATCGACGGAGCCAGAGACCTGTGAGGACACCTCAGCAGTAAATCCTGACTAACTGCAGCTGTGAAGTAAGAACTTCACTACTTTAAAGACCCAGTGAATAAACACCGAAATATAATCTGGTGTTGTGTTTGGGCAAAAAACTCAATACATCAGACAACGTTTTTCCTCAATATATCGAGGAAAAATGGACTATATACAATGACAGATACAACTAGTAGAAGCTGAGAGACTCCTCTGGATGACCAATAATCTGAAGTTAATAGGCAAATTTACAGAGAACTTCCAAGCAATTTAATACATAAATCTCCTAGCAGCTAAACTATTTTTATCAAATCAATCATGGATTTTGGTGTATCTGGCAGCTCTCTCTGATATGTGAAGGATACCTGGGGGCACTAAACCAGCAGGTGAACTAAAATCAAACACGTACCAACAAGAAATACAAGTGTCTTATAATAGATATTAATAATCTTTGCTGCACTTCTTTATACCGAAAAGCTTAACAAGACAATACCACCCCTGGTGCGAACATTTGCTAAATTTCCAAAGCAAATCTATCATCGCACAATTCACTTACCCACATGAAACAATATGAGGTAAAACAACCTGGAAGTAATTTCTACGTAGGAGGAAATTTGCAAAGCTATGGAAACACTATGACTCTCCTAGGCCTGATAGAAGACTTGCTGAGATCTATATGAGATGCACCGATTGACTCTCTAATGTCATTTCTTTGTAATGTCTGGGACTAAGAAAAATTGACAAAATTGCAAGCACAAACATGAAAAGAATGATAGTGGTATTGCTAACTTTTTCTAGGCATTTCTATAGTGCTCTTCATAAACTCCAAAGCTGTAACTGCAGCAATATTCCTTTATTAGGAGAATACTAAGAGTCCTTCTGAATTGATTGCTCGATATCAGACTCTACATTGTGTCAGTATGGTTTCTGGCTTCAATGCAGGCTCTCTGATACGATTTTTGCTGCTAAACAACTGTAAGGAAAATTCACAGAACAAAACAAAGACCTTTACATATTCTTTTATCAGTCTAACTTAATTCTGTCAGCAACCCTAATCTCTGGGGGCTCGTAAGAAACTATGGCTGCCAGGATAAGATGTCTGTTCTTAGCCAACAATTTGAGAGTAGACAGCATAATTGTAAAAGTCTATCTAGGCAAAATGACATTCAACTCCTTTGGCACTATAATGACGGCAAGCAAAGTGCATAAAATATAGGCGCACTGTGTTTTAGACTTTTCTTTGCAGCCACGGTAGATGAAGCAACTCGTGATCTATCTCTGAAGTAAAGAGTAGGTTTCACTCAAACAAACTAATCTATTTTATTTGCATGCATTGACAGAGGTGTCAGCGGCTCTTATTAGAGCAACTGCTCTTTGTGGATGACTAAGCATGTGTAACCTCGTCTGAGCAAGACCTGCATAAAATAACACCTTTGTGGCTATGTACAGTAAACAACAGAGTGAAGCTATTTGAAAAAAGAAACACGGAGACTTTGAAAAGTGCCAGCATCATCTGCAATAGCACCACAGCAGTAGCCAGGCCTCCTCAAACACACACAAGTGGGACTCTATAGTGACAAACTACATATGCTTCAGTTACAAAGTGAAGATGATTATGGTTTGACAACAAATTGGAGTGCTGGTCTCAGAAAGCACATCTGCCCCTGCCTATCTGAAATCAAGACAATCCTTCTGCCTGACTGAAAAAAGGGCATTCTCTAATAAACCCAACAGATACATATACATTCAATGACCTGGCTTCCACTAGCTAGGGGGCTTACACATTGTGTATACTGTGAAACTCAGCACATGGCCTTGTGACACAGTTTACTTAGCACGCACACTGCTTTCTTCCATGAACACCATAAAGCTGGAGCCCATTGCAAGCTGCAGAGCTTCAAAATGCTAGTAAAGTCAATGCACAAGACCTTTTTTGCCTCTTTAAAACAAAAAAAATAAACCTGTCAAGCCTTTCTGAAGGGTTTTTTTCAGTTGTGGTGTTTTTGTTGTCGTTGTTGAACTTGGGAAATATCAAAAACACCAGGTCCAGATCTAATGGTTTTACTGGAGAACTTGTTGGGGATGGTATAAAATACGTAGCATTAGCATCCTCATCATCATAATACAGAAAGGAGGTAGTAGTGTGGCTGATCTTTAAAATAATTCTTTCTTAACACCTATATAACTTCAATGTCTAAAAAACACTTCTCCAAAATCTTAATTAGTCTGATGAAAAGTTCTTTCTACTCTTAGTAACTCAACTTTTACTCTCCTGGCTTTTGCTAAGTCATCATTTGACTAGGTCTTCAGACATCACAGCGTTTTTTTTATTCCTCTTTTTTTTTTTTAATTAGAAACTGAGATTCTCCCTAGCATGGAAGACTCTCCAGCATTATTTCTGCCTCATAAAGCAGCAAAATGAGGCACAAACTCTTTTTCTCTCACTTGTATGTCAACTTTTAAAATAACAAAATGCAGGTTGGTATCTGGTTGCTTTTTTTTCAATAAACTATTTGAATGCCAGATGATGTACCTTTTTCTACTTAGGGGCTTTACATTTCACATTTTCTTCAAGAAAAAAAAAAGATTTCTCTCCTTAAGTATGACATAAAAAGCATAAAGATCCAAAATCATTCAGCAGTTTTAAGGCAAGGTTCACTGTTATACACGCCAAGAAAGCAATATGTCAAGCCATTAAAAAGTCTGTCTATAATTTTTTTAGATATCAAGCTACTATTAAAGCTTTAAAGAAGAAGAATGAATGTGCTGAAAATGTTTTTATTTATACAGTGTCTCCCATCTCTCCTCCTTAATGGGTATCTGGACTACATTCCATATAACCATATCCTGTAATTATAGCCCATATCAAACACAGAATAAAGGCAGATTGCTGGAAGTGACAAAAGCCATCCAAACACAGATGGCAACCATTTCAGGGACAGATACTGAAGAACAGGCAACTTTAAATATACCTTAACTAGTTTCCAATATGTCCATTATGCAGATTTTAGTATTTGTGGGTTAAATAACATTCCTTCATGATTTAAATAATTGCTGCTAAAGAGTATTTTACGTACAGCTTTTATTTGGGGCATCTGGATTTCACTTTAGCCTATCGTACACTCCACTGAATTTTGATGCAGCTGAGATTTGGAAATACAATCTCAAATAGTTTCTGAATGAGGGGATTTCTGTTGTTTGCTTTAATTAACATTCTAAAAACAGGTCATTCATTTATAATTTAAGTGAATTTTGACTATCAAAATTCTGAGCAATGAACTGTGATTTACATAAGGACATAAGGTAATCAAAAGGTGATCCCCTCTCCTGTTATCCATTTCCAACCTCTGATGAACAGAGGCTAAGGACACCATTTCTACCCATCCTGGCTAATAGCCATTGATGGACCTATGAATTCATCTAGTTCTTTTTTGAACCCTGTTAAAGCCCTGGTGTTCACAAAATCCTCTGGCAAGGAGTTCCACAGGCTGACTGTGTGTTGTGTGAAGAAAAACATCCTTTTGTTTGTTTTAAACCTGCTACCTATTAATTTCATTTGGTGACCCTCCCTACTTGTGTTATGGAAGCTAGTAAATAACTTTTCCATATATACTTTCTCCATACTGGTCATGACTTTATAGAGACCTCTATCATATTCCCCTTTAGTCTCCTCTTTTCTAAGCTGAAAAGTTCCAGTGTTATTAATCCCTCCTCATATGACAGCCATTCCAAACCCCTAATCATTTTTGTTGCCCTTTTCTGAACTTTTTCCAATGCCAAGAGATCTTTTTTGAGATGAGGCGACCACATCTGCATGGATTTATATACAGGAAATAAGATATTTTCTGTCTTCTTCTCTATTCCTTTTTAAATTATTCCTGACATTGTTTGCTTTTTGTTTGTTTGTTTGTTTGTTTGAACTGCTGCTGCACATTGAATGGATGTTTTCAGGGAACTATCCACAATGACTCCAAGATCTCTCTCTCTAGTGGTAACAGTTATGTTAGCCCCCATCATTTTACACATATAATTGGGATTAGGGGGTGAGAACGCGTAACCAGCTACCCAGTAAGCATCATCTTACCGGGTGATGCTTCCTGTGTACCAGTTAGGAGCCAGTGAGAGTCGGGAGCCAGCCGCCACCCTCCTCCCCTTCCCCCCCACGCATGCAGTAGGCTGGGCGTAAAAGCTGGCCGGCCCACATGGAGGAAAGAAGGGCGAGAGTAGGAGCTGGGGGGGGGGGGAAAGGAGCTGGAGCTGGCCACCCGCATGCACTGGGCTGCCAATTCCTGCTGCCAGTCCCCTCATTGGGGAGCAAGCAGTAACAACCTTAGGTTTAACCAGTTAACTGATTTACCAGGATTTTACATCCCTAGTTGGGATTAAGTTTTCCAATGGGCATTACTTTGCATTTATCAACAATAAAATTCATCTGCCATTTTGTTGCCCAATCACCCAGTTTTGTGAGATCCTTTTGAAGCTCTTCAGTCTGCTTTGAACTTAACTATCTTGAGCAGTTACCTTGCTCCATTCTGAAAAAAATACCATTTATTCCTACCCTTTGTTTCCTGTCTTTTAACCAGTTCTCACTCCAAGAGAGAACCTTCCCTCTTACCCCATGACAGCTTAGATTGCTTAAGAGCCCTTGGTGAGCAACCTTGTCAAAGGCCTTCTGGAAATCTATGTACACTATAACCCTTATCCACATGCTTGTTGACCCTCTCCAAGAATTCAAGCAGATTAGTGAGTCATGATCTCTCTTTACCGAAACCATGCTGACTCTTCCCCCAACAAATTATGTTCATGGATGTGTCTGACAATTCTGTTCTTTACAATAGTTTCAACCAATTTGCCAGGTACTGAAATTAGACTTACTGGTCTGTAATCGCCGGGATCACCTTTGGAGACCTTTGTGAAAATTGGTGTCACATTAGCTATCCTCTAAATCAGTTTCTGTACCAAATGACTAGAGGATACATTTCAAACCACAATTAGTAGTTCTGCAATTTCACATCTGAGTTCTTCCAGAACTCTTGGGTGAATGCCATCTGGTCCTGGTGACTTGTCACTGTTTAGTTTATCAATTTGTTCTAAAACCTCCTCTAATGACACCTCAGTCTGGGATAATTCCTCAACCTTGTCACCTAAAAGGCTGGCTCAGGTTTAGGAATCTCCCTAACATCATCATCCATGAAGACCAATGCACAGAACTCATTTAGTTTCTCTGCAATGACATCGTCCTTGAGTGTTCCTTTAGCATTTCAATCCTCCTGTAGCCCCACTGGTTGTTTAGCAAGCTTCCTGCTTCTGATGTACTTAACAAAAAACACCTTTGCTATTATTTTTTCAATTTTTGGCTAGCTGTTCTTCAAATTCTTTTTTTGCCTTTTCTTATTATATTTTTAAACGTAATTTGACAGAGTTTATGCTCTTTTCTATTTTCCTCACTAGGATTTAACTTCCACTTTTTAAACAATGCCTTTTTACCTTTCACTCCTTCCTTTACTTGGTGGTGAAACCAAAACCTTACAAGAAAACCTCAAAACCTTAAAGGAATGAAAATAACACATAGACAGACTTGTGCAACCCTTTCCACTTTCATTTTGCCTGCAACACCATTGTTAATACCCTCCCCCCATAAGGCTTTCACTTCTATCTCCTTCTGGTAGCAATACTGTACATTGCCAACTTCATCCAACTTGCACTTTAATGCAAAATCTTAACAGCAACCTCATATGCTTTTATAGCAATTATATCAGCAGATCAGCTGTCACTTTCTATACATTTTGGTTGCTATTCTACTTTTACACTGCTAATCTTGAGTGCTTCATTTATTTTGCAAAAAAGAGAGTAGCTTGAAATTGCTCTCTCCTTAATAGGGAGGTGTGGCTGTAAGACAGTGCCCATTCAAAAAAGAAACCTGGCTGCTTGGATCAAGATAGAACAGCCAAGAATATACTTTCCAGCAGCCAAACATCCATACAAAAGGCGGCAACCATGAGCATCCTTGCAGAACTATATGGGCTGCACTTTGACCACGCTCAGTTCTAGAGGCCACTTAAGGCAGCAACCAAGGCAGGAGCCTGTTTCCCAAGGTAGGAGAAAAACACATCTAATTCCAACAAACAGGTAATGGGGGAAAGGGAAAGCAAGGTGTGATAGAAGAAATTCAGGATCCAAGATATGTGAAACTCTTTCCCCAATCCCCTCCCTCTAAAATAATACATTTTCTCATTTACCAGCATTTCAAATCAGTTTCTCTCTCACTTACACTGTTCCTAGCATGCAATCACTATCGGTCATGAGAAGGGGGGCTGGATGCAAACGAGCAGGTTCCCAAACACCAAAAAGAGAAAACTATTTCTGAACACATTCTGCCCACTCCTAAAAGCCAAGGTTTTCAGAGACAGAGGGTCCCTTTAACACAGTGTTTATTAAACTTTTTAAGATCGAGGAAAACCAAACAATTTTTTTAATGAGGAACACCAAGGATTTTTTGTTGAGGAAAAAAAAAGTAGGGGGGAAAGCTACTGGGGGAAAAAAGGGGTGCGGGAAAGTTATTGAGCAAAAAAACCCCACCAAAAACCAAAAAGGTCGCCTGCCCCTTTAAGAGTGGCCATTTGGCCATTTTGAAGTCTGTTGTCTCCGTGGCACACCTCCAACTGCCTCGCGGCACATCGAACACAGTTTAATAAACACTGCTTTAACATCTTCTGGGAGGCATCATCTGAAACCACTGCACCTGTCTATGGCTTGGTACAGGATCACTCTTCTCACTGTACACCTGAGTTTGCAGCTCTGAGTCTTTTACTCATTCCCCTGTAGCTGTGCTCCATGGGTATTTTCAAGATTCCTAGGGATTATGCTAAAATGATGGCCAACCCCAGAGGGTGAGGGGAAGAAAATGGTATAAACACAGAGGAAGTTTTACTTGGATTTTCAAGATTAGACCAAGCAAATATCACAGCCAATAGATTGGTCACTGATTCTGCATCAACATCCTCCTTTTCTTTTCTGTGTGCTGAGTGACAGGCTGATTGGGTGCACATTTAATACATACAAGTGATGCCTTTATTCAGACTCTCACCCCCACTTCTGCCTATATCCACATACCCACATTCATTCACTCACTAGAGTAACAGAGGACACCTATTTATTTATGCAGATTATTAGAGATCACATTTTTATTTCTTCACGAACAGGACAAATCAGCACTAGCAGGATATGCCAGCCTGCCAACATGCTTCAATCCTGATCCAGATAAAACACTTCTCCATATAGGAGCAGAATATGCCATTTATAAAGTTCGCACAATCCCCACCCTCAGCTGAAGCTGACAACAAGAGGACCAATTAGTGCCAACTGTTGGGATGAATTTTCTCTTATGGACATTTGAACACTGAAGATGTTGTTAGAGTTAAGGCAGATAAAAGCAATTTACCTTCCTTAAAGTTCGCATTCTTCTGCCTCACTAGAACACAGAAATTTTCTGCTGGGTTAATACTTCCAACCTATAAAGACGGAGGGATGATTATAATACATGCCAACGCACAGATCCCCTTCCTGCCTATATATCAGCACAAAATTTACAATTCAGTTTTAACATGGGTGGTGAAGCTATGGTTGTTTTGTTTGTTTTTGTTGTTGTTGTTTTCTGCTTGTACTATACTTCCTTCCAATGAACTGATCACATTCTCTAGGCATCTGAGGTCCGAAATACAGTAATTCAGGCTACTGGCTAGTTCAACTTTCAGACTTTTGTAGCAAAGACTGCTTATTCCTCCTAACACGTGCTTAATTCGAAGTGAGAATTCTTAGCCACATAGGTACATAGCAGTTTGTGTGGCCCTCCAATAAGATACTGGAACTGAAAAGCTAATACCCAATTCAGTTAGCTGCTGCCCTTTCTGGTCTAGTCTGACATTTCAGAACCGATGCTTTAAGAAAGCACGTAAGTGCAGAGACCTCGCACAAACTAAGGGAACTAAAAGCAGGTCAGGCATAAAGAAATATTCACTGCACAAATGGGCAAAAGAGCTGCAGAAATACACTGCTTAGCATTGTTTTTCCAGTGTATAACATTACTATGAGTCACAACAAAATATAAGGTCACTCTTCCTCTCTTAGAAAGCCTCCACTGTTCTGAAGATAGAGAAATGCTCTTAGCTTTGGTCCCTACTTGATAAATCTAACCTACAACATTGTATCCTTCCTTAAGGCCTAATTCTGCCTTCAGTTTACGTACCGGCTAGTGGATTGGAGGGAAGTACTTGGCCCCTAGTATTCTAACATATATTCTAATAGCAAACTGAAAAAAAAGCAAGAAAAAGGTGCAAAATGTTTTAGGTTGCAAGTAACTTTCACAGGAAATGATTGGGAATGAAAAGAGGCTATGTAGCCCATCCATTTGCTGTTTGCATCCTGTAATATTTGCTTCTGGGTATTTTCTGACTACATTCTCTATGAACGCTCCCCATATACCACCAACCTCTACTGGCGTCAGGGAAAAGGTGTTTGAACTCTGTTCCCTAAACAGTGAGTCAAAATTCTTCTAAATTTATTTTACATTTTAATGCTTTACAAGCAAATGTTTCTCATGCAGATCTTCTAATAAACTGCTTCTTTGAAAGCCCATCTGCTAGTGGGTTGGGGTTTTTTTTTATTTTATTTTTCAAAACTATATTATGCCATTAGAAAAATCAGATTTTTATGTTGGGTGTGAAATGAGCACAGCCTTCTTTCTTTTTTAATGACCTCATACATATCAAGTGTTGAAGAGACCTGAGATATTTTCATCGTAATGTATATGAAATAACTGTTTTTCTGACACCAAAATTAGGCATGCAAAGGAAGATGCACAGCTCCACCACATACTTGATGCCAATGATGCAGCCAAGTTAGTCTGTACAGAAAAAAACAACAAATGGTCTAGTAGCACTGTGTAGACTAACAAAACATGTAGATGGTATCATGAACTTTTGTGGGCACAGCCCACTTCTTCAGATGACCGGAGTTTTGAGTTTAGGATGTGCAGACCCAAAATAAATAGGAGAGAAGGGAGGGAAGTGAAGGAAAAAAAAGAAGGGGGTGGGAGACAGGGAGCAGAGGGTACAGAAAATCAGAAAGGTGGAGGGAATCAGTAAGTATCTGAAGATTGGGGAGTAAAAATTGACTTTAATTCTTATCTGCTTCGTTTTTACTACCCAATCTTCAGATACTTACTGATTCACTCCACCTTCCTGATTTTCTATACCCTCTGCTCCCTGTCTCTCCCTTCCTCCCTCCCCCCCACCTACTTTCTTCTCTCCTATTTATTTTGGGTCTGCACATCCTAAACTCAAAACTCCGGTCATCTGAAGAAGTGGGCTGTGCCCACGAAAGCTCATGATACCATCTACATGTTTTGTTAGTCTATACAGTGCTACCAGACCATTTGTTAGTTTTCTGCATGCCAATGAAATCTAACAGATAGGAAGCTTATTTAACTGTTTATTCTGATGGCAGATTAAACCAATGTTATGATTTGTATCCCCAAGCAATACACAATAGGATCTGAAATCATGGCAACATTTGGAAAAACATGGAATATGAAGGTTTTTATTTTGTTTTTGAAAGCAGAAGATACAAGAGAAAATTAAGAGCAAAAATTCCGCTCTTGGATCTAACAGTGAATCTTGATTCTGAAATTCTACTTACACGTATAGCAGTGTTTCTCAAAGTGGTCTGCAAAACCACTCTGAGAAACCTGCTAACAGTCCGCTCCGGTGTGTTTATTTACTGGCTCTGTGGCCATGGAGCCTCGTGGCTCCCTAGCCCACACCGCTTTCCGTGGCTCCCCTGGGCTGCAAACAGCGAACCAGAGCCAATGGGAGCCATGAGGCTCCATGGCTGCGGAGCAGGTAAATAAACACACTGGAGCGGCCAGTTAGCAGGTTTCTCAGAGTGGTTTCGTGGACCATTTTGAGAAACACTGACCTATAGAATTGTTCTTGGGCATTCTATGTGTAACCCAAACACCTACTGGGTGCGGTTCACTGTCCCATGGAGTGGCACTCAGAGCACTTCTGGAGAGAAAGAATGAGTGTGCTCTACAGCCTTTGCTGAGAGCCTGCTGGCTTTTAGCTTATGTGGTAGACACTCATGCACTAAGCTCCAGAGGTCGCAGCTTTGGTTCTACCTGTCAGTATTATATATGCATGTTGGAAAGGAAGAATGTTGCCTTAGAAGCAGTCAGAGCTAGCTGGCTGCTACATTCAGGCATACACAAGAACAGGGTTAGTCAGTTCATTTTACATTCTCAATCAAATGTACTTCAGATTTGAGATGCCCCTCCATTCATGTATTTCAGGTAAGATATAGAAAGAGTCCCCCAAGGAAAGGTCTAGAACTACTTTTGCCCATGAAAGAGAGGCTCTGTAGAGATGTGCTTACACTGGTGACATTGCCTTCAGCAAGGTTTGCGATGCTAAAGCCACCTTCTTCATTTTCCTCTCTTGCTTTTTTAGCACTGGGTTCATCTTCATTGCTGGAAGAGAAGATTAAAAAAACTAAATGCAGCAAATCAAAAAAAATCAACCTCCTACCTCAGCAACAAGTTAGTGTGTTTGTGCAATATATGTCAAAAAGAGAAGACCAGGGTTGGATGACCTTTGTTGTATGACTGTCTCCACATTATGGACAAATCATAAACGACAGAAATATAGTGCAGGAAAGTGTCTTGTGAGATGATCAAGTCCAGTCCCCTGCACTGAGACATGAACCTAGACCATCTCTGGCAAGTGTTTATCCAACCTGTTCTTAAAAACCTCCAGTGATGGGGATTGCACAACCTCCCTTAGAAGCTTATTCCAGAACTTAACTACCCTTACAGTTACACTGATTTTCCTACTATCCAACCTAAATCTCCATACCTTATTCCTCCTATAGCAGACAAAAGAAAGGGGCACCCCCCAGGTTAATCAAATTCAACATTTTTAAGCAAGAGCAGCCCTCACTGAAGTCAATGGATTATGTGCCCATTTATTGTAGGGTAAAATTTAGACAAAAGATTCTTTTTCTCATCACCCAGAATGTGGGACACTTCGAGAGCCATTATGTGGAAGTCCACATGCTATGACAGCTCAGATTAGTTTTATAGCATATTCATGATCATTAGCATTCACATCATACTCCTTTTAAAGATGAAATTGCCAGAGCAGGTAATGGAAACTTAACATTTAAGTAAGAAATCCATTTACCCTTCAAATATTATTTGCTAGTTCCTGTCATGGAATTGATAGCTATTAGAGATCTGTGTACACAGAGAGCTGAGAGTCTAATAACCCATCTTCTCCATCAGTGTACTCTAGAGCTTTATAAACTTCCACTTACAGCTGTCAAAACTTACTAGACAAACCCCAATTAGGTATGTGAGTGAGCTCTTTTAGAAAGACCTTAAACGATACCTGAAAATATTTTTGAAAGACAAGTTTTAATTTTTTTTAAATTAATTAAATTAATTATGGTTTTAGGCCATGTTCTAACTTTGTCCCCACAGATAACATGTTCCAAGGTGAAGACTCAAATAATAGAATGTATTTTGTCACCTAACATAATATGCCAAACTTTAACAGTACATCTTAGTGATGGGACAAGAAAATAGAGTTAATAATAAAAGGAACAATCAAAGATGTGTATAATTCTTTGCTCTTAAGCATGAATGTACGAGGCTATTGAAACAGGACAATCAATTTGAGGTAAGAATGACTGAGAGCTACTGAAAGATTACAAATATTGAAAATTAGACAGTAATTACTGTTAACAGTTGTTCAAAGAAACTCAAAATGGAATAAAATGAAAGTGTTATTCTGGAAAGCCTGACACTTTAGCAAAGAAAATCAGATGCATGAAAAGGTAAAAATAAAACAAAGACATTTGTCCACATATTGCTTTGCATTCTTAGCAACTGGAAACTGGCTTTTAAAATCACATGAATATTAAAAGTAATGCTCTAATTTTATAAAGAAACTTTCCAAACCTCCTCTTTACCACCATCCACGGTGAGCTCCTACCCATATCACAGACCACGCCTAGCTCTATTTTATCATTGGTTTTCTTTGTCCCTTCGATTAACACTGTTGGGATGAAATCCTTCTCCACTGTCATCTGACATAGCCTTGCTTCTCATTCCAGCTCAATGAATCTCCATCCATCGGGAGAAAGGATTGCCTTGTGGTTAAGCCACAGGGCAGAAATGCAGTATACCTTGCTTCATCCCCTCCTCTGCCAGAGACCTATATCAAGCAACACTAGGGAAAACTCCTTAATCACCCTGTGCCTCTATATACTCATCTGTAAAATGGAGTCAGTAATACTTATCGAACACAGCACAGGTTGTGGACTGTTAATTAATGTATTAAAGAGTCTTGGGATGTTGAATGAAAGGCACTATAGCATGCAATGTTCTCCTAAAATTTCCTCTAAGAAAACATGCTTTCATACTTGTGAGTGCTTCACTGCTTCTTTGCACCTCTGCAATTATTTTTAATGATGTTAAGCATTTGGGGATATTACGCATATGATAAAAACTATGAAAAAATTAAGTTGTATTTAAATACTCAGCTCGTGTGACTCAGTGTAGTTCAACTGAAGTCAATGGAGCCATTCTAGTTCACGTCTACATTTATAAAACAGCTTTTCCCAAACTCAGTTGGGAGGGGGGCTCCTACCTCTTCACTGCAAAACCACAGAAGAAAAAGGAAAATTTCGGTTTTACTTAACTTCTTACCACTTAGAGCTCCACAATAGTGTAACCTGCTTAATGAATACTGAATATTAAAATCTACATTAACATCGCTTGCCTCTAGTCTGTACCACCTTATTATATGATCACATCTGATCTCAAAAACTAAGCAGAGGTGAATAAAAATGAAGAAGCTGCATGAGTGGTGTTGGTGATTCATAACAATAACAACATTTCACATCTGTAGATGCCAAAGAGTCATTCAAAGTTGCATAACTGTCATTATCCCTGTTGTACAGGTGGAGATACTAAAAAGCAAAGAGGTAAAATAACTTGGCCAAGATCACAAAGAGTCAGTGGTACAAACTGGAACAGAGCCCAAGCTCCTAACTGCAAGTCCAGCATCCAGTCCACCGGACTACACTGCCAATATTAGGGCTTTTCTATCACGGAACCAATGTCCTGATTGTACTGATGTTTCATGTGGCATCGGATGCCTTATTTTAAAAGACAGTGATAAACAATAAGATATAATCTTACATCAACACGCAAAGTACTGGACAGGTTGGACCTCCTAAGTCCGGCACCCTCAGGGTCTGACCAGTCCCGAACGAGAGTTTGCTAGACAAGGGGAGGTCAATTCCACTCCTCTGTTGATGCACTCTGGGCTCTTCTGGGGGTCCGTCAGCAGACCCAGCAAGGCTCCCCTCTTGGCCGTAGGGCTCCCCTGCCCTCCCACTGCCGGGCTCCCAGCTCTGCAGCCAACCCCAGGGCTGCCGCTGCCTGGTGCCAGCCTGGGCCAGCAGGCTTCCAGCTCCACTCCCTGTGGGTGCTACAGACTCTTTAGGTAAACAAAAGCAGTGTGGGCCCACAGCCCATTTTAAGAAACACTGCCTTAGAAGGAGGCAGGAAAAAGCAGAGGACCAGGTCAAAGAAGGTCCTGGATTAGAAACCAGGGACAGGAGAAATCTTAGCATGGTCTTCCTGTAATAGCCAGGCAGAAGAGGCTCAACTGAACAATGTAGGAAAAGGGCTGCAGAAAATCCTTCACCAGAGAATGAAAGACTCTCTGAGCAAACCAGAGAACTGACAGAGTGCTAACCCCAGAAGGGTTGTGAGATCTTGCCCCAAGGGGTGAGAAAAGGAACACCTGTACAAATACAAATAAGGGAAACACATTCTAGTTAATAATAATAGCAGCAAACATTTCTGTTCTAAAAATTAACAGAATAAAAGTATTTGGAGGAGCCCACAATGACTTGGCTTTTCAATAAAATGTATTATATAACAGACTTTATCATGAAAATCAAGCTGCTTTTCTTTTGACTTGGCATTCTGATAGAAGTTGCTGGACAGTATAAACAGCATACTAAGATGGAAAACTTTTACAACCAGTTTAAAGCTCTGAAGTATTTCTCTATCTCTATGGCATAATGCATATTATTTTAAATGGGATGAAAACCTTTGTTATCCTCATTCAAACCATTTTATTACTCTCAAAGGACAACAAATACACACATACGCAAACAATGTACATTGCACTGCTAACAATTTCTCTATCTCTATGGCATAATGCATATTATTTTAAATGGGATGAAAACCTTTGTTATCCTCATTCAAACCATTTTATTACTCTCAAAGGACAACAAATACACACATACGCAAACAATGTACATTGCACTGCTAACAATTTCCCACAGAAGTTCCCATGAAACTGTACATGTTGTCTCCCCACCCCCAGACCACAGAGTTCACAATTCTCTGTACTATAGAAATTTAAAAAATCAAAACCAAACCCCTAAACTTTAATATCGTATACTGTTGTGCACAAGGTACTCTGTCTACCAGCAGTTTGGCGTCACAAGACATTCAATCCACAAGTGATTGCTCCCCTATACAAAAAATTTCAAGCCTGCTATATTCAACACCACCACCAAAAAAACCTCATCTGAAATGCTTAGAGCACAATTTTTTGTTGTTTTTTAAATCCATCTAAACCCCTTCAACTTACTTGTTTTTGAAGACATCTTGAGCAGTCTTCTGCTCTTTCTTCTTTCCAGCATCTTTCAGGGGGAAAAGTGCCTTTATTTTTTCAAGTGGGGCCTGGCTGGTTTCTCTCACTTCTTGAGGTGCCTCCAACATCTCTAAAAGGTGCTGTTCAATGGGGGGCAGTGGCTTGTCAGGATGAAAAGCCTTATGCTGCAGGCACTGTCAGGACAGAGTGAGATGGTAAGGAGGAGAGTTTTCAGACTGTATTTTACAATTCACCTGTATTAGGCAAAACACTCTTAGTTTTATACTATCCAGAGGTGAAAAACAGTCTGGCTCAAGAATAGCTGAAAACAGTCATGTGATGAGATAAGTTCCTGAGGACCTTTTCAGAGGTCAATAACAGCAATCAAACAGCTCATACAAGCAAACAGAGCATCATCATCACCGTGTGCAATAAATTCTGTGAAAACTATGACTTTACCCCCCGGGAACTAAACAGTTGCTTTATCCCTCCAGCTGCCTAACTTCAATTTACCTTTAAAAAGGAAATGGCTATTTAAATTCATGATCATGTGAGAGAGATTTCCAGATATTTCTGATGGAGACGTTATGCATACAGGTAATAATATATATACACTGACTTCCTACTTTAGTGAACATCAAGCTTTCTTGTCCCTCAAAGAAAACATTTCCTCTCAAATCTGGATTTTCACAATAGAAGTCATTATCTACCTATGACCAAATGGAGGAGAAAGACAGAAGAATTAAAAGGCATGTGTAAAAGAGAATAGATTTTTTTTTCAGATTAGATTTGAAAAGAGCAAAAGAATGGACGAGGCTGGCAGATGCAAATGAAGGCTCGAACAGATGGCAGGAGCTACAGAGGAGAAGGTTCTACCTCAATAGTGGTAAGACAGCAGACAAAGAGGAGGCCAGTGCTAGATAAATGGGGAGACCCAGGTCAATGTGGTGGGCTGAAGAATTTCCATGTAGAGTTTTAAAAACAAAGCAGGTGCTTTTGAACTTATATGAAACTAGAGAATTTATGCAGTGTTGCTCAGCTCCTTAACGGAAATAAATTTTGTTTTTCTTCATTTAAGTTATTGCTCTGGGGTGGAGATGGGGATAAGGGAGTCAGGATGCAGGCTGCCCTGAGGAGAGAGGACAACCCTGGCCCTCTCTCATGGCAGTAGCTTGGGGCCACATGAAAAGTGCCTGTCCATAGCTGCTGCAGTGAGCACAGCTGGGGGAAGGGTGCATGTTCCCCAGCTGCAGGACAGACAGACACACAGACAAATATAAACTCTCTCAAATATATAGCAGATAACTGTTCCAATCTCCATCTCTAGCCCCTTGCAGTCATTATACAGCATAACAGTCCCTGCTAGAGGATCCCTCCCTTTCCGTTTTATGAGAAACAGTCACATTCCAGACACACCCCATTGTCTTGGCACACGCACACCCTGACCTTTCGCTAAGTTCTGATAAGAGGACTCTGCATACCAAATCTGGTGGTCCTAGCTCTTACCGTTTAGCAGCAGTTCTTGAACAAACAGACTCACAGATAGACAGATGGACAGACAAAGACACACAAACTCTCACAAATATATAGTGGATGGGGGGGCAGTGCAGATGTATGTTTTATATCTGAGGAATGTTTGCTACTGAAATGCATTGTATAATATATATACTAGGGATAGATGTCTGAATAAATATTCAAAATGCTAAGCAAACAGAGTTATGTTTCCTTGTTGACTGTCAGACATGACCTCAATTTAAGAAACAAACAAAAAAAACCCTCCACATTTATGCTGAATAGGTGCCAAGAACACCAATCCCTATCATAAGTTACACAACAATACAGACGCTCTTTCATGCTGCCATTAAGATTCCAATCCACATTAGCACACACTTTCAAAAGGAGGCAGTCGCACAAAGCAACAGATTGAAAAACACTTGTAATGATTTAAGGCGTAATTATTTTGAAGAAGAATAAAGATGTTGCTAGAAGCTGTAGCAGTGGCTTGTCTAAATACAAAAACAATATTAAAACAACGTTAGGGGACTGAACTGAACTCACAAAAGCCAGAAACTGTGAATCTGATTTGAATATGTATTGCACGTTACTGTATCCCAAGGTCCTCTGTGAGTCAGCGGCAGTAACAATGTGAACTGAGAAGTCCACTTATTTACACCCACCTACTTTTCTGGGTGTGACGAGACTTTTGATGTTATTTTAACCTTAGAATAAGGTTACGTCTACACTTGCACCCTAGTTCGAACCAGGGATGCAAATGCAGGCATTCGAAATAGTCAATGAAGTGGGGATTTAAATATCCTGCGCTTCATTAGCATGAAGCATGAATATTCATTAGCATGAAGCGGGGATTTAAATATCCCGCACTTCATTAGCATGATCTCACCGGCGCATTACTCCGAATGCCAGCTGTTTCGAAAGTGAAAGTGCGCGCCGGGACACATTAGTTCGAACCAAACCCCTTGGTTCGAACTAACGTTACTAATGAGGAGTAACGTTAGTTCGAACCAAGGGGTTTGGTTCGAACTAACGCGTCACAGCATGCACTTTCACTTTAGAAACAGCTGGCATTTGGAGTAATGTGCCAGCGAGATCAAGCTAATGAAGCGCGGGATATGTAAATCCCGCTTCATTGGCTATTTCGAATGCCTGAATTTGCATCCCTAGTTCAAACTAGGGTGCAAGTGTAGACATACCCTAAGAGGATAAGAAACTACTGTTCCACAAGGACGAGGGTTTCTGGCTGCCATGTCAGGGAACAGATCAGCAAGATGGCAGGCACCTTGGAAAAACCTACGCTAAGGATTCTGAATCTTTTGGCTAAGATCAATTATATTATCCTTAAGGTTCTATCTCAGTCTCTCTCTCCCACTGCTTCCCCCTTTCCTGGTCTCCTCTTCCACTTCTCTTGGCAACCGTGCAGTCTCCTGATGCTACCCTTGCTTCCAGGCTCACTGTCCCACTCATGTAAGCTGTCTGCAACGTATGCTCTTCTGTTAAACCCCTGATGCGCCTTGCATTCCTAGCCTGAAGGAATTATCAGGATTTGGTCGGCAATTCACAGTGAGAGGGCAGCCTATGGAACTCAGATTCCATAGTGATGCATATGGAACGAAGGTCTCCTAGATAGGTAAGAAAAACAGGGCCAGTTTGGAGTGACTTCAGGGAAGAGGCTTGACTTGCTTTCCCTAGCAGCAGTGAGACACCCTCAACAAAATGCTTAGGAACCAGTTAGCCCTCAAAGCGTTAGGACACTGGGTAACCTCCAAGTGTCAAGGAGTTCAAGTGAGATCTGGTTTTGTAACCTGTTTAGTAAAAGCATTTGAATGATTCATTCCAGCCTCACTTCCAATTGGAGCACCCTACAGTCACTGTTTCAACCCTCTCTTGGCTCCCCTTCTGCCCCCGGTCCTCTACATCAAATCAAAAGCCATCTCCACATGGAGCTTTTTGGAGAAATCTCCCATCATGGCAGCACAGCCTAAAAACTTCCATGCAGGAGCACCTACAGGCTTAGTGCTTACATCCGGGTGAATTAAATGTAACATAGAAACAGGGCCAATGTCCTGTGAGATATTAGACTTGGAACATGCAACAGAAACCCTTAAATTATGCAGCACCTTCTCATCCAAGCTTTTCCCCTCATTAATTTCCCTTTCACCCTGTTCCAATCTGTCCAGTATAAATTATTGCTTCTCTATTTTCCTATTAAATTTATCTTATTGTGCACAGTCCCCAAATGTACAATATGCTACAGATTTCTGTACTGAAAATAAATAACTGCATCACAGAAGATGTTGAAGAAAGCCAGAGGGTTTGATAGCTGGGTAGAGAAGTCAGTTTGCCACCCAGGAAGATACAGGAGTTGGTTTTCGCTTTTTGGTGCCCAGAAGGAAGTTGAGGCTTTTGGTATTAGGGAGGCAGGATTGCATTCCTCATCCTCTTCTCCAGAAAACTCTGACAGCCATTTACCATCCCTTTTCACACTCTCATATTTGCTATTGCTTCCAGAGATGAAGTCATAATTTATCTAGGTGCTTCTGTTTAAAAAAAACAACATTCAGTGCTAATCACTGTAAGTACCCTTAAGAGGAAACTCCAAAGTAAGATGACTGGGACAGTTCATGCTCCCCTTAGAGGCATGTTCTCAGGTTGTGTGTGGATTCCTACAGAGATCACTGCACTGTTTAAATTCACAGCTTGTTCTAGAAGTTTTCTTGGCAAACCCATAAGCACAATAGGTACAACTCTCTCTCTCTCTCTCTCTATATATATATATAATTTTTTGAATGCAGCTATGTATCAAATTGAAAAATAAGAGAAATTTTGTTGCAATTTACATAGCTGCATAGTCATATGCCACTTGGGATTCTACCTAGCAACTGTGAGATATACCTAATCTCATAGAGCTGGAAGGGACCTTGAGAGGTCAAATCCAGTCACCTGCCCTCAGGACCAAGCACCATCCCTAATAGATTTGCCCCAGATCTCTAAATGGCCCCCTCAAAGATTGAACTCACAACCCTGGGTTTAGCAGGCCAATGTTCAAACCTCTGAGCTATCCCTCCCCCACTATGGTAAAATAGTGCTATTCCAACCAAATGCCAGAAAAGAACAGCAGACTGGCTTACTGTTTCCTAGATGTCTAAACTTCCAGGAGCTAGTACTCTGCAGAGTGGGCAGGTCCCAGAGCCCAGGCTCTACCCTGTGTCTGAACATCCACATGGTAACATAACAGCCCTGCAGCCTGAGCCCAGGAGCCCAAGTCAGCAGGCATCAGTCAGTGCTGGGTTTTTCTCTTCTGTGGAATACCCAATGAGGTCCCAACCTGGCTTGGACCTGTGGCCACTAGCATAAATAATAAAATTAATGTCCCACCAACAGCAGCCTCTCCTAGAGAGTCCTCTTTTCCCTCCATCTTCCTCTAAAAACAAAATGTTTACAATAACACAGTGACCCTTTAGCAGCCCTTTCAAGCCAGTGTTTTGGAAGTCAATGGCACACTAAGGAAAGAGATCTCCAACACATGACTGGCCTCTGAAGCAAGTGTTTAAAACGTTATCTGTACAAAGCAGAGCGATTTCCATCACACAATTGTTGCATTTATAAATAAAACGATGGCTTTTTTTTTTCTTAACTTCCAGCCTCGCAAATATCCCCAGGAACTTGATTCATGCTGGGGTCTTTCCATCTCAAATATCATCATCAAGTAACAAAGCTCCTCCCTGACAAATCTTGCAATCAGCTGCAATCAATGTAGTAGGCAGAATTGGAACAGAATGCTGAGTTGGGCAGGGGTAACTGAGGCTAAGATTTCAAGACTTGTATCACTGAAGATAAAATTTGACCCGCAGAATCTTCTATTACTGGTGACAATGCAGTAAAAGGAAAGAACCTCAGATCACTCTCAGAACCCAGGCACTTAGGAAAAAAACTTTTTTTTTTTTTACTTGTAAAATGCACAAATTTCATCTGGAAATCATTGAGAGTCCACAATTATGATGGACTCCACAATGCCATTTTAGTCACTTTTCAGAACAGAAACCCACATTCAACAAGATTCTATCCATAGCCCTGTGTATAACATGATTATGCAGCTGCATAAATTGTATCATAATTGCCCTTCTTTTTGAATCTATCGCATCTTTTTAAAAAATGAACCCTTAAATTCTGGGGCATAATTAAGTCTCTCGCCTTCATGGTTGCAAAGAAAACCCTCAGATGTGAAACAAATGTAAATCAAAACAGAGACAGCTTGAAACAATAGCTCTGAATCAAGTGTGAACTGCTCCATTTAGCTCTAAAATGTGTTCACTCTGAAGCCCAATGAGGATATTTTAAGTGTCAACACTGTTAACTGTTTCACACCTGATTGTTTTAGCAGAAACACCAAGCTAATATGCTTATCTATCATTGCTGGATGCAGCAGCAGATGGATGTTCTCAACATTTGCTGGAGTGGAGAACAAGAAATTAAGGCCCTCCCTAGATATGAAGTCAACCTCTGTCCCTGCCTAAAAAGGGAAGGTGAGGGCCACCCCCTCTTCAACTGCCTCCTCCTTTCCAAAACACTACACGAGCCTGCCTTCCTGAGGGGCAAAGATCCCAACTATTCCTTACCGAGTTTGTTAGAACTTCCAATTTCCAAGCAATAAGTTCTATCTTGCAGCTACACGTTGCCAGTATGAAATATATTTAGTATCAGACTGTTGGCTGTCCACTTTCAGTTTGTGGCCAAATAAAATAAACAAACATCAAGGGACACTGCACTGATTATGCTGCCCTGGACCAGGCAAGTGGAAAGGCAGTGAAGGACTGGGTTTGTTGGGCAATGCTGCATAATATGGTCTATGGTGGCAAACAGAACTTGGGACATCGGTTCTGTCCCTAAAAAGAAGATACCGTTGTTTGTCAAGCGCGTGCTTTATTTGTGAAGGGCCCAACCTATCCTGGGGGCCCTGTATTTCCTTAGGTAAGGCTTTGCTTAGACTGCCTGTTCAAACCCTTATGATGCAGGAAGATAGAAATATTCCATCTGAAACTAATATCAGTGGCAAAGCCACTCCGGACTTGGGGTCAATTTGTTTAAATTACACTTGCCACAATTCAAGTCCTTTCACACACTGAGAAAGAGAGGGAGAAGGCGGGGTATGTAGAAGCAGGAAAAGTTTTAACCTGAAGGTTTACTCTCTCACCTGGTATAACCTCTGAAACTGAGGGTTTGGGATTTTGCTGGTTTTAAATAAGTCTTCAATTGTCTCCCCATCTTCATCTTCATAAACCAAACTCATAGAGTCAATCAAAGAGTCAACTGCAGATAACTGATTCACTAAACCAACAAATATAAATATACACAAAAAAGATTAAATACACTTGCCAGACGGAACTGCTTGCAAATAATTCACCCACAAAGACTCACTTCAGAATGTGAGATTTTAACAAAGGCATTAAATGCCCCCAAATGCAATGTGTTTTATATTCCCTGAGGCTATAGACAGGCTGATAATGAAGGTGGATAATGAACACAGTAATGAAAATCCTGCATTGTTTAAGGACAACAATGTAGAGTTATCGAGCCTTTCAGTTTTGTGAAGATCTCAATTACTGCTGCCTTTCTGCTTCCATTTTTCTTCTTTTCCAAGATGTTTTTATTTGTAACAGAAGGTTTATAGGCCACTTGGAAAACGAGGCGAACAGTTGGCTTGGAGAACTAAATGGAGTAATGCAACTTTTAAAAGTTACGCATGTAAATTAACTCAGTTCACAATAGTCAATTATTGCCTTGGTAAGATGGGTTGTTAAATTTCAGCTTTCAAACTGCCTGTTATGGGCAGAAAATCGAAGCAAATCAGGAATTGCACAGCTTCCTTCATGTCCTGACTGTCAGATTCTTGCTCCTTTTCAGAGTGAGCCTTACAACAAATTAGAACATATGGAACACAGCCTGGATTACACATTACGCCATTAACCCTTTCTACTCCAGACTCTTGGTGAACCAAACACTGTGTGGTTTCACCCCGGCCTCCTGTTTGAACTCCAGCACTTGTGTGTGCCTGCTTCTTCAGCACTGAGGCCTGCACGCAGATTTAAAAACTGGCTTTGCACTTTTAAACTGCTTCACAATATGCATGTGAAGGTACCTGTTAGACAGCGTTATCTGAAGGAGCGGTTCGTTCTGAGTCCAGTTCCTAATTAACAGAGGTTTGCAACGTGAACCCCATCATAAAGAAACCCTTTATGGACAGTCTCAGGAGAGGCCAAAGACTGATTGGATCACGAAAGATTACCCAGTTCCCACCCCGCCCCCCAAATGATAAAGCCTCAGATGATTGCTTGTGATCATTTAACCCGAGCCAGACTTTAGTCTGCAGTAGTGTTGAAAGTCTGTATGTAATCCTCAGTCTCCAACTAATCAAAGTTCTGAAATGAGCTGACCATGTTTCCATGGGAAAGTCAAATATTCCATGTATTTTAGAGTGATTTAAAGGTATGGTATTAGGCTGCAGCCAATCGGTGAGACAACAAGAGACTAACTCACCTGTAGGAGTGTACTTTTTGTTGTTTTTCAAAGAGGAAAACATGTATTGACGCAAGTCTTCCATGTAAGGTAGCTGCACATATATCAGACACTAGAAGGGGGGAAAGCAAAAGAGAAGCAAGTGAACTTGAAGTAAAAATTTAAACTTAGTTCCAGAAGAAAGGCAGCAGGAATATAAAGAAATCAGTCATCTAGAATCTGTACAATCTGAAATAATCTGGTTTACTAAAAACGGTTGTACAATACAAATGTTAGGTACAATATTTTACATAATTATTATTTTAAAAAATATCAGGATGATTTTAAAAATTGTGTCAGTAATGCTCTAGCCATGTATTAAACCTATTGGATCACCAGGTCCATCATTCTGCTAGTTTAGGATTGTTGCCTAGAGAGGACTGTCCAAACTAGCTTTAAATATCCCCTGCAATAGAGCTTTTATCACTACTGAGAGAGACTGTTCTACAGCCTACTACATCTTACCATCAGCAAGTTGTTTTGACATTCCCAGCCTATTTTTTTTCTTAACTTATACACCTCCTCCAACTCGTAGCACCTTAAATAATTCTTTTCCATCCTTAATGTTTATACCCTTCAAAAATATGAAGATTTGTGTCCACCCCCACCTTAGTCATTGTGTAGCCAACCTTTACTTACTTAGCTCTCTGAACAGTCTCTCCAATGTAAGATCACTAGAAATGTATGCAGTAGAAATTCTGCAATACTTTATAGCTTTTAGGGTTCTCACCATGGAATTGTTTGTATTTCAATGTTTGTGTGTGGTATGGAAAGTATTTATTTTTAAAAAAAAAAGATACTTGTAGCCCTTTTCACAGAAACCTTCTCAAATCCAATGTGAAACAATCTGGCACTGTCTTCCAGAGACTACAGAATAATTCAAACAATATTTCTGAGAGGTGTGGGAAAAAAAATGAAATGTAGAATCATAGACATCTAGGGATGCAAGGAATCTTGAGAAGTCACCAAGTCTAGTCCCCATTCAATTTAATGGATGTCAAACCAAAAACATAATGACAACAAAATTAAATGTCAGCTATTTAACTGTGGATAAAGCGCAAACGTCCCACTCATATTCAATGCAGCAAAATATGTTTGAAAAGCCTTTTGACAGCTATTTGGACCCAAATTCTGTACTAACACTCATCCTCTGGGGTTGTATAGAGTACAAGTTAGGGACCAATCTGACTGCAAGTCTGCAACTTGTAAAGTTGCAAATAACAGATTTTTTTACCCCTCCCTTCTTGGCTGCTTTGCTATGAACAAAATCAAACATTTGACAGAAGATCGAGATCATGGGTTTTTAACCAGGCCCCGCGAACAAGTGACAAAGGATTCCAGGCCACCTCCCTTTCTTTAAAGTGACGATGGCATTGAGGTCCTGAAACGATTATAACAATTCCTGATATGAAAAAGGTTGAGAATCAGGGATATAAAGATACAAATTTACATAGACCATATGAATTTGCAAAGTTCTCCGTTTAAAAAAAAAAAAACACACACACACCCCACTCTCCTAAACACTGCACATCTCGCCCCAATTTCCCACATTCTGGGGAGGCGGAGGGAAAATCTGCAAAACTTAGCAACATTTCTAGCAGATTTCTACGGGGTTCTGGTTACGATTAATTTTTCCAGCATCTTCATGATTTTTAACTGGTTTCTCAGAATTCCCGATTTTGTAGTATTTGGTTGATATTTAGATGCTCAAAAATGACTGAAATAATCCAGATATGGTCTCATCACAGATTTGTGATTATCTCCTAACTCTAACTTGATATCTTTGTGCACAAACCAAAAAACACACTTTGTTCTTCATACTGCAAACACGTCATTTGTTTTGTTGTGAAGTTTCATTCATTAATGTTTATAAACAATGGATTTAGAGACTTTCTAAAGATAGATGTCACAAAAGGTCAAAATCTTACCTCATAGGCATCCTTAATATATGGAAAGGCTACGCCAACCTGAGGATTAGATCTTCTGTCGTAAGCGTAACGCACTATGGCCACCACATTCAACTCATCCAAAGCATGAATCAAGGCAGAAAGAGCAACTGCTGCAGCCTGCCAAGAAAGAGCTGCAAGTTCATTCAACTCTTCATCAAAAGCTATTCAGACCAATTTTCACACTGAATCCAGAAGCACTAGTGAAGACAAGGGCATCTCCAATTTTAGTCAATAGCTTTACTTAAACGTCACCTTTTACCTCCAAAAGCAACAGGTGCAGTTCAAATCAGGTCATGACTGTGGATATATTAAAAAACTGGGACTATCTTTAGAGATCCTGTACATGTCAACCTTTTCAAAACAAAAATGGAAAGCACTCAAAGTGAAATTGCTAGATAAAAAAGAAGGAAGAAATGATAGTTTCAGAGCTTTGGTTCTGAATGTTGAGGGAAGACCCAGATTTTATTTTCAACATGAGAGAGACTGGGTGCAGGGACATTACATAGTCACCAGGAAACAAAAGGTTCACACTTAGTTCAGGTTCCCTGTCCTCTTGCACAGATGTTAGAGGGAAGACTATAAAATGGCTGCTAGGAAGGCAGTGGGTTCCAGACCCAGAATCACAGGGCTTGCTGGAATTGTGGCTCCTTTTCTGGTTACCGTCATTTATTTTCCTTTTTACTGATAATTTTAGCCCTTGAGGGAAAAGAAAAACCTTACTGACTGCCTCTGTATTTTTTTTCTGCTGAGTTTTACATCAGCTTGCAACACTGATGTTTCAAATTTTTTTAAAAAAACAAGCCACATTTTGCATTCCAGGAGACAATCTGAGATACTACCATCCAGGTAAAAATCGAGCCACTCTTTACAAACATTGCAAATATGACTTTACAAACATTGCAAATTACAACCTCCTGCAGTCTTCCTAGGTATAAATAAACTATAGCGAAACTTACAAATTTCTCACTGCTGATCGGACGCATGATATTCATTTTGGACTCAATCTTGCTCCCACTGAACCTCGATGAGAGCTGGCACTAGACCTTTGCACGTTGCACAGTGAAGAATGTATTTGTTTTATTAACACCAAAGGACCCGTACGCCATCATAACCACGAGATTTATCCCCATTAACTCATCATGGTGAGCCCCCACTCAACTGAAAATTCATTTATCTCACCTCATCATCTTTCGCTGCAAAGACTTTCAGAGCCTGGCTGCCCATGTAGTGATGCCTCTGGATCTATAAATTAAAGTTTCTAAAACAATTAGTTTTGATCTAAAACAAATGTCATTTTTATCTGTACCAATTAATTAATTCTATACTAGATGAAACAAACATAATACCCACATATAAAACCAAAGCATTTAATTACTATGTGTGGTAGATATGAAACCTATACATTGCTTTGTTTCCATTTACCATGAACTCTGGAACTCTACTCATATTTTGCACTATTCATCATAGAGAACCGCCATCCTATCAAAGGTTGTTTGGACAGTGCTGTGCTAGTCTTATTAGTTTGTATGAAGGGTGGCAGTAGTTGCCAAAGGGAAAATTACACTTTCCTGCGACAGATAGGATTCAGCATTATATGTTGCTTTTACAACCTGGCAAAACTTTTGGATCTGAAATCAGACTTGAACTAACAAATCCCAAGATATGTGGCAAGATTGCTAGGTATGAATGGGCAATATAGAATTGAAATATTGGACTCGAGGGAACAAGTATCTTGGGGTGAGGAGTTCTTCGTGGCATTTAATATTATTTAGAAAGCTACACACAAGGCTTAAGCATACCTGGTACTGGTTCTCTCCTTTTTATAAAAAAATTTTAAATGTGTGGATAAGGCAGCTCCTCGATATAGGCTTGGTGGCAGATATCCAGCACTATAACCTGTCATAACTCCATTTAAATCAAATAACAATTTATGCCAGATGAGGATCTGACCTTCTGAAATCAGCACCATTCCTGAAGCTCTTGAACTCAACCTCTTATACCTATTATTCCTTCCTATTTGTCTTTAGGAGGTCAAATACTATGGTGTTGAGCATCATATATACCTATATATATATATATATATATATATATATATATATATATATATATAAAATGTGGCTGCATTTACTTTTGTCTGCCAACTTACATCTCCTTTATGTATTTTGAAGTCCTGTGTGATCTCTTGATTAACACTGTATTGCTTATACATTAAAAATCAACGTTTAAAAACTAGAAATCACAGAATCATAGAACACTAGAACTGGAAGGGACCTCGAGAGATCATGAAGTCCAGTCCCGCTGCCTTATGATCGTCCTGCCTGAGAGATGCAAATGACTGAAAAAGCTGCTTCAGTACTTTGAGAAAATGATATGAGGTGGGTTTATTCCCTTTTTTATTCTGTATTTGGAACTGCTCAAATTTCTCTGGTTAATGTACTTTATGCAGAAGGAAACATACAGTAGTTCTGAGGTCTAGTAGGAGGGTAGGAGCAGACCAATTGTAAGTCTCTGTGTGAAGATAAAAGGGAGCAGGGAGGACAAATAGAAGCAGTGTTATGACCAGGGTCTATTATAGACCATCAAAGCACGAAGAGGTGGTAGATGAGACATTTCTAGAAGCAGCAGCAGAAATATCCAGAAAACGAGATGGAACTTTAGCTACTCAGAATCTTGAGCTGAACTCAGAACTGGATAAGCAACTAATGTAGCATGTGAAGAGCTAGCACAGTGTGTTCTCACCGGTCTGCCTTGCTTTGTAGAAAAGATGCTGCCGTAAGCAGCTACTTTGCTTTCTGAGGGCCTTAATAATCAGGCTTTATTATAGTACTCCAGTCTGGAGGTGATTAAGGGGTGGGCTGTTTGTAACAAAAGTCCAAGAGTCTCATGTGAAAGGAAAGGGCACAAAGGTCTGTCTAGTCAAAATTGTTTTGGGCCATTGCTGTTATACAAGAGTTAGTTCATTGACACATCTTGTAAGATTGAAGCTATGCGCCCATGAACAATAGGGATGTTAGAGCGCAACCAGCTAACCATTTAACTGATAACCTGACGCTTCTTGGTTAATGGTGTCAGTTACACTCAGCAGCTCCTGGGAAGGCATATTAACCCTCCTCTGTGGGAGCCAGGCAAGCAAGGGCTGCTCACTCCACTCCCGGGAAGGAGGCTTCAGAAGGGGCTGGCAGCCCCGCTCCAGGGGAGGCTTCACTGCAGGCTCAGCAGTATAATGCTTATTTAAGCTTTAGACTAGGGATGCGAACGAGTAGTCGAGTACACAATTAACCGATAAGTATAGGCTTATCGGTTAATCTTCTCGACTACTCACATTCCCCTTACCCCCCGCTGCCTCTGTATCAGAAGCAACAAAGGGTGGGGGAAGAAGGAGCCAGTGCCGGCAGGAGTCGACTTAAAAGCTGGTTTCCCCCAGCATCGGCTCTGTGGTACCACTTGCCCCCCTGCTCCGCTGCCTCTATCACAGGCAGCGGCATGGGGAAGGGAGGTCAGGGGAGGCTGCTGCAAAGCAGCCTCTGCCCATGGCGGGCACAGGATCACCACGGACAGAGCAGCTCTGCATCTTGTGGAGCAGCCTCTGTCCACGGCGAGCCTGGGCCCGCCATGGACAGAGGCTGCTTCATGGCAGCAGCCGCTCTCTGCGGGAAGCTGGGAACCCCCCATGGACAGGGGCTGTTGCCAGACCAGCCTCTGTCCCTGGCCAGCTTGCTTTGCAGCAGCTTCCCGCCGCAGCAGCCTCTGTCTGTGGGGAGCTTGGACCTCCTGTGGACAGCGGCTGCTGCCACCTCGTGTTGCTGCCTGTATCAGAGGCAGCAACACAAGGCAGCAGGCAGCCGGTCTGTGCGGGGAGCTAGTTTTTAAACTGGCTCCCCTCATGGACTGGCTCCCGCATGGCACCCTACCCTGCTGCCTCTGATACTGAGGTAGCAGCGCAAGGTGGCAGAAGGTCCTGGGGAGCGGGGCCAGAGGGCACTGGCTGCTGGCCCTGCCCCGGGGACTACAGAATAGTCGAGTAACCGCTAAGAATTCACGCAGTTACTCAACTATTCAATTACTCAATATCTAACATCCCTACTTTACACTGCTACGCCCGCAACATGTAACCCCTGAGATCTTTTTCAATGGTTACATGTTTACATTTTTAACTGACCTTTAACATCAGAGGGATGGTTACAACCCCTGCCCGCTGTCTGACCAGCATCACTCCTGCTTTCCTGGTAATTGCTAATGATCCTTCTGTTTTTCATCAGGGTCCCTGTAGTGAGGCAGCATGGCCTCCCTCTGACCCAGAAGGGGAAGGACTCCCTAAAACCCCTTGGTGGGCAGGGCCGGAGTTACCCAGCCCCACCCACAGGAAGCAGGAAGGCGATGCTGGGAGTATAAGAGTACAAGCTTAGAGCTCGTTTGGAGCCCAGCCAGAGCAGTCCAGCAGTCCAAGTTCCCCAGGAGGAATGCCCGACTACCCCATCCTAAAAGGGAGAACTGGCCTGGGCCGCCAAGGCTGCTGCCACACCCAACAGACTGGGTTAGGCTGCCTGGGCCACTGCCAGGCCCAGAAGACTAGGCAGGGTTGCCATGTTAGTGCCAGGCCCAGAAGAGTGGCCTGGATGGCCAGGGCCTCTCCTGGGCTGCGCCATCTGCACCGCTGCTTGACCCAGACCCAGAGCCCATAGACACTCTGCCAGCGTCATCATCTCCAGTGGACCCCAAGGAACAGAGGCCGAGCCAGGTAGCCCCCAGGGGGAACTGGGAAGCAGCCCAGAGCTAGCCAATCTAGGGCCAGCTGAGGAAATGGAGAGCAACTGGGCAGCGTATTACAGCTGGGTTCCCCGCCAACCCAGTGGCAGCCTGCGCTGCTACTGTTAGGGCCCTGGGCTGGGACACAGTGGAGCAGGTGGGCCTGCGTCCCCCTTACCACGCCTCACCTTGGGTGGCAGGTTCCCCCTTGTAGGGATAAGAACCCCTGCGCTTGTCGGCTCTCTGCCAGCAAGGAGACCCGAACACTGCTCAGCCCAAACCCCTGAACTATTTATATTGATTGTTTGTTGCCCCACCCTGACGAAGGGCTTGGACCTTACTAACTGCTGCTCAGCCTGCAGCCAGGCCTGAGCCCTTAACTGTCTGTAGCCCACCCTGAGCAAGAGCCAGGCCTTTGACCTACCACTCAGTTTGAAGAAGGCCCTAATCTTTACTTTGTTTGCTGCCCCACCTGGGGAAAGGGCTGTGCCTGTGAACTGCGGCTCGGCCAGTATCTTGGACTGAGCCCTGGACCTTTGACAGCCTCGCTCTGAGCTAGGGCCCAGACACTATGACAATTATTCAGCGGGTCTATAGGCCGGTGCCCTGCCTTACTCCGTGGTGGGCCAGCCCTGGAGCCAGGCCTATTAACAGGTCAGGACACAGTGTAGTAAGGTAGCCTGGCCTCCCTCCAGCCCGAGACCAGGACAGTCCCAATTTTGTCAAGGCATTGTAAATATCTGGGAGACTTGACAAGACAGAGAAGTAGATTTGGGAGCATTCAGCATACTGCTAGCACTTAGGATTCCCACCCCCACCCCACCATGACTTCACCTGAATAAAAGAAGCAACTTGACTGAACCCCGTGGGACTCTAGGAGGATGTGTAGATGCCCATAATCAATCTCAGGGATGTCCGGCTTAAAATGTCCTGCTCGTGAGTATGCATATGTGTATATTCCATTTTTAGAAAGCGAGGCAAAGTATCGCATTGTCCAGGCCTTCCCAAATGATTAAATGATTAAATCCTGCTTTCCTAGCTGATTGCTTTCTTTCTATCTACAACTTTGGTGAAGTGTTTGGTTTTTTACTGAGATATATAATGTCTCATCTTAAGCCTTGTAGGGCTCCCAGATGCCATGGTGATGAATGGCAAAATGAATGCTCCCGATAAAAAGAATTAGAATATATCCACAAACCCTCTTTTACTGTCTCTTCATAGGGCATGTATCTACTTTAAAAAGATACATAACTATCTTCCTACACTTATTGCTTGTGAGCCCTGACTTTGTGAAATGAGCCCTACATTCAATTATTGTTACTTTAATAAAAACAGAAGAAAACCACAGCTCATAAACTAAACCTACGAGCTAAGTTTCCTCTAAGCTGTGTGTCTGTGGAACTTCCCATTAAGCCCCATGCAGGGACTCAAGGCTGCAGTGGTGAGACAGACCTCTCCCCAAACACTGAAGCTCCTGAGGCCAAGGGAGAGGGACCCCTCCCCACCAGACCCAGTATGGAACTGCTGTACCCAGGGACTGGGGAAGCTCTATGCCATGGCCAGAGGACCATGGGGCCCTGCGTGCTGCCTTCGCCTTGCAGGCAAGAGTAGCACATGTGCCTAGAGCCTCATGCCCTCCTCCCCAGAGCCGGACCTGCTGGCCAATTCCGGAGCGCAGTGCGGTACCCAATACAGGCCGGCACCAGGCAGCCTAACTTAGCACCACTGCCCAAGAGCTGCCCAGGTAAGTCTGAGCCCCAACTGCTTGCCTCACCCTGAATCCCCACAATACAGATCCACCTCCTACACCCCAAACCTCCACATCACCTGCAAACTGGTGCACATAACAACATTCATTCCACTCAGGGGTGGGAAAAATCAGAGGGAAGGCTGCCTACGAGCATTAGAATTATGACATTTAGATTCCAAGAGTTCTGATATCAGTGAGCTTCTATTGGTAGTGCAGTGAAACGAACATACAAACTTGGACAAAACCAGAGGATTTGGGGCAGGGAACGAACGAGATCTTTGGGAAGGAGGAATCCACTTCCTTGCCACTGGCAGAGGGAGGGGCAATTCTGGAGCTGCTTCTTCATCTATAACGTCAGCTCCTGGGCTAAAACAGGGATTGCGAGACATCCCCCACCTCTACGTGAGGGCTTATGATTCATGAGCCAGAGGCTGCATCAATGAACCTCGATCAAAAGCCCTCTTTGTAGCTACCTATGTGCAGTCCAGCTCCAATGGACATGGCAGATCTGACGTATCCCTGCCCATGTAATAGCAATTGCCCACACAATGGGCACTTATTCACTGGAGCATAGAATAGCATCATTGTCCCTTGGGGACACTGACCTATATTCAACAGTTATCTAGTAACTGAGTGTGAAGAAGTTCAATACTTCACCTGAGATGCTCTGCTGAATCCCAACACAGAAAAACACTTTCCTTCGGTTTTGTATTTCATTTGCTCCTCATCCACTTTAGAAAAAGGAACTATATCGCTCCCATAGCGGAACCCTGCAGACCAAGAGATGAGCATCTGGTAAGCACAAGGGCCTACATTTCTTACATTGAAATTAGCACTCTGCATATTTTAACAATGCATGCACGCCTCACAGCAATCCCCGATACGATTAACTTTGTAATTTACATCAAATTACTTTCTCCTGTTAACAAAAAAAAAATCACAAACTCCATAGACACAATTTGCAAATCACAAAAAAACAGTAACAGTCCTTGCGCATCATTTTACATAATGTACCTACCTTTGCAGACATCAGGAAAGAAAAAAAATTAACTGAACAGGCTTCCCAACACCTTATACAAAACAATACTCAGTGAAAAGAGCATGAGCACTCTTTGTAAACATAGTAGCAAAAAAATAACACAAATCAGAAGGCGACTCAAAGAAAGGAGCCCACAAGAAATTCAGAAACCAAGCTGTCATAAACATGGATATTAAAGATCCACTGATGCCTCAGAGAAAAGCAAAAACCTTTCTGTACAGAGACTATTTGATCCAGCATTTATTTCTGTGTTTTACCTCCTTTGTTTATTATCACTAGGTATATTTGCATGAAATCAAGATCTTTGTTTCTTAGGAGTATCACCTGTTCTTGCTGTTTTTTCCCCAACCTGAAGTTACAATACCACAATTAGTTTCTGTTTAGCTGATTATGCTGTCAGACACAGGATGATGTCTTTGAGTGGAGGATAAACACCAGAAGCAGCTGAACATCCCAAAATGAAAAAATTGTTTGCATGCCCACTTCTTTCAGAATTTGAAAAGAAAATGAAAAAGCAAAACGAAGCAAAACTCAGAAAACACGCAATATGTACAGAATAGTCTATAAACAGAATGTTCTTCAAAAATTTCTACAAAGCATTAGCAGCTGTTTAACTGCAGTTGAAGGTCAGACCATTGGGCAAAGACACCTTTGGTCTCTCTGGTTTACTTTGATATTGGAATCAAAGGTAAACTGGAACTATTTACCACTCCTTTTCTTCGAAGAAAGTGTCTGATGGACATTCACAGATCAGGACTTCCACAGAGGGAGGTCAGGAAGACTCAAATATTTCTAAAATGTTTTGACCCTGCCTGAGGAATAGGTTAACCAATTAAAGAGGGGTGAGGGAGAGAGGAGGGGTGAGCGGGGGAGAGGGAGGAACAAAATGTGACTGCTTACCCACAAAAACTGACAGGGATTTGTCTACGCAGCAACTAGCACCTGCAGCTGGCCGATGCCGGCCACCTTGGGCTTATGGCTCTGTTTCACAGCTGTGTAAGCTTCCGGGCTCAAACTGGAACCCAAGCTCTGCAAGTCTCCCTCCCTACAGAGTCCTAGAGCCCAGACTCCAGCCAAAACCCAGAAGTCTACACCACAATGACACAGTCCTGCAAGCCCAAGCTCTCTGGCACAGGCGAGTTGAGAGTTCTTCTTGTGTAGACCTACCCAGGGAGACTGAGGAGCAGATATACCACCTGAGACAATTTTTAACACAAACTTTTAAAAATGAACTGCATTCCAATTTGACGATATTCATCTAAGAAACTGAATTCTTTGCAAAACAGAAAATTAAATGCTGTGACCACTCACCTGTTTTCTATTACCTTGCTCCTGAAGCCTCTTTTTAGTCTAAATGGTAAAGCTAATTCTCAATTCTTATGTAAATGGTAAAGCTAATTCTTATGGTGAGACCCACATCTATTTAACAGATTATCCCCTTACTCCCACTCCTCCCCTTAGTTTCATTACCACAGAGACTATTGCTCCTTCCCTTCACAATTGTTTAATATCCTTGTGGCACATATTTTCCATGTAACCAACTGTTGTAACAGCAGAGAAGTATTTGATATATTTTTAGCTAGATTTTGATGCAATTTAACAGCTGGATACAAGACGAGTCAGCACCATCCACTTGCTCATCCAACATGGAGCACAAGTGCTCCACAGAGCATAGCTCGGGAACTGCTACAAAGCCTTCTAGTTCCAAGCTGGTATTATTATTGCGTTAGTTACAGTCCTGTGAAATTCTTTTTATTTTTTATAATTCGGGGGGGGGCAGGTTTCGTGTTGTATAGAGGGGATGTTGGGAGTTCTGGAGCGAGGGAGGGGGATTAGAGAGTGTGCTCAACTCTCACTCACTATGCCTCTGGTACTGCAGGGCTGAGCCCAGCTCCATGCTCCAGGTGTTTGAACCTAGGAGATGAGGATGCATCTTCACGCCAGTTTGGCCCGGCTGCTCCTCCGCCCAGCAGAGGGAGTGGCTCTGTGACCCGGTGTGCCAGCAGCCACAGCTGCTAGATGAGTATTTTGGTTTACTTCGTGTTATTTTACCTTTGCACAAAACACGCAGCTCTAACTACAGGGGGCAACGATATCAATTTTATGGACACAAAGGAGGACAAGAACCTTCCCCTAAGAGTTTACAGTGTAAGGCCACAGTTAGACTTCTAAATCCATCGTCAGGCAGTTCAGGGTGGGATTTTCAAATATGTTTAGGTGACTCAGAAGGACATATCCTAAAATTTAGGCCTAAATGCCTTTAGAGGGCACAGAGAATAATCCGTACCTTGAACAAGATCGTCTTTCTGAACTTCTGTTTCATCATCATCATTCAAGCAGTAAACCGTCTCTTTCTGCAGATCTTCTTTTTTTAAGGTCTGGGCATCCACAAGTGTCCAGGACTTTTTCGCTTTCTCCTCTGTGAGCTGTGTGTCAAAATTCAAAGAAAAGGAATATTCAAATCTCATTTGGAGCTGGGACATCACCACAACATGAGTATCAGTTCCTAAAATCATTTCCCTTGACCAAGCGCTGGGTCAGCCTACCAATAAAGGTACTTTAAAAACAGCATTTGCTGCTCTGACTATCACTAGTGCTCTGCTTATAGTGACAATTCTCATTTCAGATTAGACAAATGGTTCTCAAATTCCTCCAAACCTTGCTTGCCGTACCTATTTAAAGTCTATGGAGGGTACGGCTGTCTCCCACTCTGCTTTAGAATAGTGTCTAGCACAATACAATTATCAAATCATTATAACAATTAGTATTATAATAAATGAAGAGACACCAGAAACTAGCAAGGGAAAACTATCATGATTAGAGTCTTACCCAAGCCCAATAAATTCACCTTCTAAACATCTGACATACTACTAAATTAGAATTGTTCTCCTTGAAACAGAATACTGGTCAGAATCCAACTTTTAGGTCGAGGCGATGCATCAATTCAACTCTATTTCACCAAAATCACCTTATTTACCTTTTGTGGGTAAGACCCACTTCATCAGATGTGTTGGAGTGGAAATAACAGAATCCAAGATATATATAACAGCACTTCTAGGTACTACTTTTGCTGTTATATATCTTGGATTCTGTTATTTCCACTCCAACACAACTGATGAAGTGGGTCTTACCCACAAACTCTCACGATCTTAAATATTTTTGTTAGTCTCTAAGGTGCCACAGGATAACTTGTTTTTAAAGTTACAGACAAATACGGCTACCCCCTAAGACTAATTTTAAAATGTTTGTCCTCTTCCTGCTGTGTGAAAGACTCTAGCACACAATAGGGAAAGCTGACTGAACAGTGAACATAATTATATGTAAGAATCTATCCAACTGAACAAAGCAAACACTGAAAAAAGGGAAAATATTTTCACTGATTTTTCTAAGTTGTTATAATCTTACAAGTGACTTATGTAGCCTACAGAAGTAACCTGCTTGGTTGCCTGAAGATATATTTTCTTACAGATTTCTTATTTCTTTATGATTTTGATTATATGTTTATTATAATAGGTTACAACAGGTTTATATTAAAATTGTTTGGCTGTCACACAAGGGACTTTTATGCCACATCCTGTACGTTGAGCTAAGTCTATGCTAGTATATCTGTGTCCAGGACCTTTCACTCAGACAATAGAGTTGGGTTAAAATATCTGGGATCTTTCACCTAGTTAGCAAAGTCAGCATGCATATAAGTTGGGACCTTTCACCTAGTTAGTTAGTGATAAGATAAGGCAATCTTCAGTGGCATAAGGGCTTCCTAGTATATTCTCAAACTATACAGCACAACTTGAAAAAACCCAAAATAATCAGTTAAGAACTGACCAAAATAACCAGATCAGACAGAAATAACACTTGTGATAACTAACCATAAAAGGGATTATGGCAACGAACTGACATATATGATAAGTTGAGATTAATGATACATCACCCTATCAGAAAAAGACACTTGACCATTAGTAAGGTGAGGAAATACAAATGACGGAAAAGGGAAACATCCCCTACTGAATATGCACCAAACATAACAGCATGCTGACATCCCAGCTGAGGGGCGGTAGGAGGAGGAGATGTTGTCCTTGGGAGGTGCCAGAATGCTAGATGCTGGTGACAATGGAGAGGGTGATGATGATGAGGAAGATGACAGCTAGCACTGCAGGTTTTTCTAGAAGGAATGGTGTACGTGCATGGAAGTGCAGATGTACATCCCCTATCAATCTTACTAAGTTGCATGTTTGTGACTGTGCTAATGTATTCATCAACTACATTTGTAAATATACAAGGGTTTCTGTAGTGTGAGTGTTGCAACTGTGCACACTGGGATTCCCAACTATACAGTAATTTACATATTGGGCCGGATCCTGGGACAAGAACCTGTCACAAAATAATAACTAGAAATTTTTAAGTAATCTATATAATTAATACAAAATCTAAAGATCAGGCAACATTTGTAACGAAAGTAAGTAAAACATTACACCCCCAAGTGTGATTTCAAGTTGAAGGTATCCTTCTTTCTGTTCTGAAAAAATAGTATAATTTTCTCTGAGAAATAAGGGAATTATTAAGCCTCATTCACTTCTGGGCATTTGATGGACAGACAGTTGGAAAGCACCAGGTAAATGCACCACCTAAAATCAGTTTGTAAATGTTATACAATCAAATGTCACATTGCAGATAAGAATTATTTTCTCTTTCTGAATGTTGTTAACTTTAATGCTTTAACATGCGTGTCCAGTATAGCAAAGTTAGAGCTCCTGTGAGAACCAGAACTTTAGATTTACTGACTTTTGCACATGTAAAATCTCACCATAATATTTTCTTCTTTTAGCTTTATGTGTTTAATTTTCTTGCTTTTAAGGAAAAAATGAAGGTGCAACTAACGGTGCTCCTGCCAACATACACTTAAAAATTTTAGTAACTTACTGATTTGTATGCCACGATCCTTATAGACAGATTAGAACCTATAGTTAGCTGGCAGGGCCATGCGATAGGTCTTCTTTCGATTTTTTTAAACATTGAAAGACGCTCCAGGCTCTCTCTAAATTAAAGAATCAAGAAAACAGAGATTAACTCTTTGATAAGTTGCAATAAAACAATCTAGAAAATGTTGTACAAGGGAAAGGTGGAAGTTCAGCTGGTTTGGCATCAATTGCACAAAGCACTAGAAAATAAACCAGAGATGGGAAATAATTTCCATTGGGGGGCCACTCCAAGACTATGATAAGTGGTCAAGGACCACACTCTTCCATGATATTAATAAAGGAGGTGTGGATTCTGGAACAGAAGTGGGGTGCAGAAGGGAGCTTGGGGTAAGGGACAGGTGTGCAGGAGGTTGAGTGAAGGAGGGGGTTGTGACCTGGGATAGGGGATTGGAGTGCGTATGGGTGCAGGAAGTGGGGGCAGAGGGTTTGGGCTATGTGGGGTAGGGAGGCAGTAAGGGGGCAGAACGTTGGGGTGAGGCTGGGGTGCCAGAGGCAGGCTTTGGTTGAGAGACGCTTACCTGGGCAACTCCCAACCAGTAACCCCACAAGTTTCCTGCCTTCCATGCCCCAACAGGCCGCTCAGAGCAGCTGGCTGTGGAGTCATGTATGTCTGTGAACAGCTACGAGCCTGAGAGGAGGGTGGAAGGGGTACTTTGCACGCTGCCTATTCTTCAAACAGGTAACTCCCACTGGCCGCAAACCAGCCAATGGGAGCTGCAAGATTGTGCTGGGGGAGGGGGCAGTGCACAAATCCTCTATCTCCCTTTCCCCCAGGCTCGCAGCTATTCACAGACAAACAAGGCCATGCAGTCGTCTTATCTGAGCTGCGTGTGAGGGCGGGACAGGCAGGGAGCCTGACTGAGGCTCCCACTGCACCCATGGGTTTTGCCCGAACCGCCCTAAAATAAACTATACAGAACATTCCAGTTACTGAGCATGTTAAGAATGGGGGGGAGGCCAGAGAATGGATTAGATGTGACCTAATAGGTGTTCTCCACCTAAAATTTCTATGAAATTAGGATTAAAGATAGTATGTTAGTTCTTGTGGGAAAGAAGAGCTTACACAGTTGCTTATGAAGCATTTTGCAGTTAGCTAACATTAACCCAATTAAGTCATTTAGCTAGCTGAACAGCCCAAATTATAACTGACACCCCTCACTGGTGAGTCATTTATTCAGCTGGAGATGGAAAAATAAAGAATCCTGTTTCAATTACCATTTTTTGTTTGTTTTGTAATTAACACTGTAAACTTTTAAAATAAGTTGTTAATGAACACACATTCTTTTCGCAGCTCAGGATAAAACTAGCTACTTTGAATATCTCTAAGGGTATGTCTACACTACAAAGTTAATTCGAACTAACAGCTGTTAGTTCGAATTAACTTTCATAGGCGCTACACATGCAAACCGCTAGTTCGAACTTAATTCGAACTAGCGGAGCGCTTAATTCGAACTAGGTAAACCTCATTCTACGAGGACTAACGCCTAGTTCGAATTAAGTAGTTCGAATTAAGGGCTGTGTAGCCACTTAATTCGAACTAGTGGGAGGCTAGCCCTTCCCAGGTTGCCCTGGTGGCCACTCTGGGCCAAGCCAGGGAAACTCGTCTGCCCCCCTCCTGGCCCCAGAGCCCTTAAAGGGCCACGGTCTGGCTACGGTGCCCGTGCCAGGTGCAAGCCTGCCAGTACCCAGACCCTGCACCTGGCACAGCACAAGCCAGCTACCCGCTGCCACCCAGCCCTCCCCCTCTTCCCAGGACCAGGCTGGCGGCTCCCAGGAGCCTGCCCGGGGCCGCAAGAGGCGGACGCCCGCCTGGTCTAGTGCGGAGATCGTGGACCTCATCCAGGTTTGGGGGGAGGCCTCCAACGTCCACAATCTCCGCACTAGGCACAGGAAAGTGGCCATCTAGGGCAGGATAGCTGCCAGCCTGGCCACCAAAGGCCACATGCGAACCCAGGAGCAGGGTTGCATGAAAATCAGGTTGGTCCAGTGAGACCCCCCAACCCTGAGCTTAGAACATAAGAACATAAGAACGGCCGTACTGGGTCAGACCAAAGGTCCATCTCGCCCAGTAGCCTGTCTGCCAACAGCGGCCAACACCAGGTACCCCGGAGGGGATGGACCAAAGACAATGGCCAAGCCATTTGTCTCGTGCCATCCATCTCCAGCCTTCCACAAACAGAGGCCAGGGACACCGTTCCTACCCCCTGGCTAATAGCACTCCATGGACCCAACCTCCATGACTTTATCTAACTTCTCTTTAAACTCTGTTCTAGTTCTCACCTTCACAGCCTCCTGTGGCAAGGAGTTCCACAGGTTGACTATTTGCTTTGTGAAGAAGAACTTTCTTTTATTAGTTTGAAGCCTGCTACCCATTCACTTCATTGGTGTCCTCTAGTCCTTCTATTATGGGAACTAATGAAGAACTTTTCTTTATGCACCCTCTCCACACCACTCATGATTTTATAGACCTCTATCATATCCCCCCTCAGTCTCCTCTTTTCTAAGCTGAAAAGTCCCAGTCTCTTTAGCCTCTCTTCATATGGGACCAGTTCCAAACCCCTAATCATTTTAGTTGCCCTTTTCTGAACTCTTTCCAAGGCCAAAATATCTTTTTTGAGGTGAGGAGACCCCATCTCCACACAATACTGGATATGGCGTACCATAGTTTTAGACTTCCCCTCCTCCTTCTTCCCCTGGCTTCCCCCTTCCAGCTCCCTCCTCACAGGTTTCCACCTCCCCTCTCCCACTCTCTCTCTTCCCCTCTCCCACCTCCTTTTCCCAATCTCCCCAGAGGTTAATCCCCCCCCTCCCCCTCAGTTTTGTTAAATAAAGAGAGTTTCCATTTTTGAACACACGTGTCCTTTATTTTTTACATCAGGAAGGGGGGCTAGAGAAGGGTAAGTGGAAGGAGGTGAGGGAGGAATGGGACACGAGCCCCCGATGGCGAGGACTGGGGTGGCTCTGCGGGCTCCTCGGGGTGGAAGCTCTCCTGCAGGGCCTCCTGGATCCTGACAGCCCCCCGAATGACCCCCCCCGGATGGCAGCCTGCGGCAAGTGCAGCCGGGCTGATGGCCGAGTGCTGTAATGTGCCGAGGGTGGGCACTCAGGGCACTCCAAGACAGGACTGTTTTGCTGTCCCTCATCGAGGTAGACAAGCAAGAGGGGAACCCTGAGAACTGTCTGTCCGGGGTGGGGGTTGGGTCCCTTTAAGCACAGCCCTCGGCTAGCCTGAGGCAGCAGCTCCACGCTCTAAGTCCTAAGCTGATGCCCTGCCGGCACTGGTTCTGGCCAACCTTAACTTCGGTTCAGGGTCCACTCAATGTGGACATGCTAGTTCGAATTAGCAAAACGCTAATTCGAACTAGTTTTTAAGTCTAGATGCGCTAATTCGAATTAGCTTAGTTCGAATTAACTAATTCGAACTAAGTTAGTTCAAATTAGTGCTGTAGTGTAGACATACCCTAAGTAAAATACAGATAAAAAAACCTTAAAAGGCAAAAAAAAGTTCCTTTAAATGACTGTACATTAAAATTACAAAATTGTTAACGTAACATTGTATAAAGCTGCACAACTCAAAGTCAGAAAATATGAAAACTAAGATTGAAAACACAATTTTAACTCACGGAATATTTATTACATTACATCCTTTGTGTGATCATAGAAAGACATGTCTTCAGGACCAAAAAAGGCGTGTTTTTACAGCGCCATAGTAGTTATGTTGATGTAAAATCCTAGTGAGATTACTGTTCTTATTACTTTGCCTCTGTTAGAATTTTACTACCTAAGAGTACATCTAGACTACGTTCTTCTTTCGAAAGGATATATGCAAATTCGGTGCTAATTTGCATAACTTCTTCCGATCGCTTTTTTGAAAGTGTTTTTTTTCAAAACAGAAAGCAGTTTAGACGCAGTTCTTTTGAAAAAAATCCTTTTCGAAAGAACCCTTCTTCCTCAAAAAATGAGGTGTGCAGGGTTCTTTCGAAAAAGGGGTTATTTTTTCAAAAGAACTGCATCTAAACTGCTTTCTTTAAAAAAAAACGCTTTCGAAAAAGCGATCAGAAGAAGATATGCAAATTAGCGCCACATTTGCATATCTCCTTTCAAAAGAAGAATGTAATCTAGATGTATCCTAACATGCTAATTATCTCACTGTAAAAATAAACCCTTTTGGCAGTACACATAGCTACAGCCACATCAAATAATGCACGATAATTTAATAGCAGTTGGCACAACCAAAGTTGCATGTATATTTAAAAACCTGTGTCCACATAATTAAAACTATTATAATTCTTACACTCAAGAGGCAAAGTTAAGTCAAACATTCAACTTTAACTTTCACACTTCTTGACTGTTGAATGCTTAATTGTGCGACCTTATTTCTGTATTAACAAAGTTCTTTAGAAAAAGACAGCGCCTGCCCCAAAGATCTTACAATCTATGTGTAAGAAACAACAAAACAGACAGCTGTAGATGAAATGGAGATGAGCAGGGCAGGATTGCATTGTCAAAGTCAGAAAAAAGGACGATGCAGCATTCAGGAAGCAAGATGACAAGAGATGGCATCAAAGTTTTCACTGTGTGGATTACCAGGAAAGGTGACATGCCAAGAGGTGTTACCCACAAAGAATCTCCAAGATTTTGAAACAGCCTAGATGTGAGGACCTACAGAGAGGTTCAAGTCAAAGATGATGCCCAAGCTACAAGTCTGAGTAACAGGCAGGATGGTGGTATTGTTCACAAACATTGAGAAAAAAGACAGGGGTAGGCTTTTGGGTGGAGGAGACTCAAACCTGTTATAGTCTTATGCATGTAGATTATCCTAAAGGACAATCACAATCAAAAATATATTTTTCTGTTTGGCCTTGGGGTGCAACAAAAAAGCCTGTTTTTTACTGCCAGGAGAATGCCTCAGGCTGCTTTGTAGGTAAACAGAAAACAAATACATAGCAGTTATGATAGGTTACTTCACCAATACAAGGCCTAAGTTTCCCTTCTCAAATAACATTATCTAAGGAGCCATGGAAACCAAGATGAGCAAAAATACATAATGGCTACAAAAGAAGAGAGTATCAAATGTTAAGTTGGGCAGGATGAGGAGAGGAAGCTAACAGTTTAAAGCACCTTTTGGGGGAGAAGTCCCAAGCATAGCAGCAGGGCAGTGTTTCTAAGACACACACACACACGCAAACTTTTATTGATTCACTGCAGAGATGTGAAATATAAAATTATCTTTCTATCCTTGCATGAGGAATTCTACTAAACCAGTCTACTGTTAGACACAATGGCACAGTAGTTCGCTATTAAGTCATAAGCTTCAAGAAGCAACCATCAATCACAACCTGTCTGATGGAGTTTGACAAACTAGTTGATCTGCAGCCAACCTGAGGCCAGGAAACCAGGGCTATCATTACGTGCAAATGCTTTACATGCACTGCGCACTCATTCTAAAATAACATTCATCTTCGAAATACCTTATATTCAAAATGCTTTTGAAGTGTCAATTGTAGGCTCGCCCTCTTTAAAAAATTCTGAGGAACATAAGATAGGAGGAGAAAGAAGGGTACTTTCTACAAAGACAGAACCATACAAAGGAAAATTCACTTTCCATTGTATCTAATAATTCTCTTGGCTGTTCTTTAAATCAAAGCCACTGAAGTGATGATGATGATGATTTAAAGGACCAAAATGAGGGATAATTTACACAACTGCAAAATGCTGCTTCATTCATTACAATTTTTGGGGGATGAAATTAGAAACTAAACTTCTAGTATCTAAAAGGGGTATTCAAGTTTACCTGAAAGTGTAAATTTCATCCAGGCCTCCTTCCTCTAAAGCAAACATCAATTTTCTCACCATACAGATGCCTTCTTTCTGCTGCTCAGTTAAGCCCTTCCTTGGAAAAGAGTTTCTATACATATCAGAATGTCGACCATCACCTATATCCCCACTTCCATCTTCATCATCCACCGGAAATGGCAAGCTAAGGATACAATTGAAAACAGTTAATTTATTTTACTCCTTAACTGAAACAACTAAAGCATTTTGGATGATTTAAAAAAAAAAAAAAGGCAAAAATTGTATCTGGACTGACACTTTCTTCAGCCTGATGCCCTTTCAAAAGTCAGTTCTAAACCCCAGTACTTTCCCAATCTCTTAATTAAAGCTGTGCTATTTGTCATTCCTACAGTAACTGTTATTCTGGATGAGGTTTTAATAGCCTGTAATGGCTGTTGAATTCATGAATAAAACTGACATTTACCTGTATGTTACAAGCCTGGGTTAGAGTTTAACTAGAGTCTCTAAGTTAAATGATATTTTGCTGTACACCAAACAGCGTCAGTAAGGCCAGATCTATACTAGACCTGGAAAGTCGGCTTAAGGTATGCAACTCCAGCTCTGTAGAATACATAGCTGGAGTTGGCTTACTTTAAGCAGACCTTGGCAGTGTCCCCATAGCGGGAGGCCGACGAGAGCAAACACTCCCGTTGGCTTCCCTTACTCCTCGCAACTGTGAGTAGAGGTACCTGCCGGAGCTGACCTTAGTTTTCAATTTATTGGTCTATATGAGACCCGCTAAATAGAACGCCACAACATCAATCTTTGGCGCAGCAAGTGAAGAAGTGCCCTAAGTTACCTAAGAATGACAGAAGCCAAACTAAACAAAGACCTGTCAGGTGATCTAATCCATCTTCCTGACAATACATGTCTACAATATTTTCTGCTATTCAGTTGCCTACTTGTTATTTTTTTAAAAAGCCCATTTGTGTGTTCTTCTACACTGCCCCTTGGGTTGGGGAGTAAGTTACCTCATTATCCTCCTTTTCTGTGATGCCTACAAAAAAACCCTGACAAATAGGCAGTTGGTTTCCTGAGACCACCGTCTTATTGTTTCCTAGTATTCCCTTCTGTCTCTTTCACTCTCCACTGTCTCTTGTTTTATATTGAGCTTGTCAGGCCCTTGTGAAAGAGCCATCTTTCTATTTCCAAGTTTGTGCAGCGCATAGCATAGCGAGGCCCTGTTCCCTGACCAAGATCTGTAGGCACGCCAGTAAATCAAATAATACTACTATTACACTTAGTGACACCTTTACATCAAACATAGCACTTACCACAACAGCAGATCATTTAAGATAGCTGTAATTATGTGATGAAAATGGCACACGGCTGTGAAGACGCTTTAGAGCTATAGCCACACTTACAAAAATTGCAGTGAGATTCCTGTTTTTTTCAAGTTAGCGATGATAATTTCCAGCTGATCCCCACTGAAGGGACTGCTCAGGTCTGTAAACACCTCAATGTGTCGCTTCTCATATTTCTTTCCTCTTAAACAATAAAAACAAAGATTTGTAGCAATTAAAAAAATGTGGTTGCCTCATTTTCTGAACACTTGTTTTTAAAAATGTAAAACTGTATCTCTAATAAAGTTTAGAATTTCTTGTAGTGGAAGTCTGGAAACATCAAGACATGCTGAATCCAATCAGCATAGGTGTTTCCTTATTATTATTCAAGGGAACTCTGTGTCCTTTTTCTGATTTTTTTCCCCACCAAGTAAATAGAAAACCTGGCCCTCAGCTGATATACATTAGTTTAACTACACTGATGTTAATGGTACACTTTATACCAAAGAGAATCTGGTCTTTGGTGATTACAAAAGATGCTAGCTGCTTCCCCCAGGAGGCAAGATCATGATTATAAAGGTGTAAAACTGTGTCTACATGGATGTTAAGTTTCAGAGAGATAGCCGTGTTAGTATGTTTCAACAAAAACAACAAGGAGTCCGGTAGCACTTTAAAGACTAACAAATTTATTAGCGTGTAAGGGCATAAGCTTTCATGAGCTACAACTCACTTTCTCAGAGGCTGAAGAGAAAAAGAAAAAAAGGCAGGGATAGAGATGGGACTGTGACATCAGCACAAATTAAATCAGAATGGATGTGGCTCATCTCCAACAGTGATGAGAAAATGAGGGTACCTGACTGGGGAATTATCTATTGTAACATGAGAACCACACAATGTGTCCATTTAAACCTTGGTTTAGTGTCAAATTTGCATATGAATTCCAGCTCAGCAGTTTCTCATTGTAGTCTGTTTTTGAAGATATTTGCCAAAGAATAGCAACTTGCAAGTCCGAAACTGTGTGTCCAGGAAGGTTAAAAGTGCTTTCCCACAGGTATTTTGTATGTTGCCATTCTTAATGTGTGATTTGCATCTATTTATTCTGTTGCATAGAGACAGTCTGGTTTGTCCAAAGTACATGGCAGAGTGTGTTGCTGGCACATGATGACCTATATCACATTAGTACATGGGCATGTGAAGGATCCTTGGATGTTATGGCTGATGTGGTTAGGTCCTGTGATGGTGTCACTAGGGTAGGTGTGTGGACAGAGCTGGCAACAGGGTTTGCTGCAGGGATAGATTCCTAAATTAGTGTTTCTGTTGTGGTGTGTAAAGTTGGTAGTATCAGTCTGGGGAGAGGGGCTATCTGTAAATGAGGATTGTCCTGCCTCCCAAAGTATGTGAGAGGGAGGGATAGTCATCCACAATAGGTTGTAGATCTTTGATGATCTGTAGAAGAGGTTTTAGCTGGAGCAGTAGGTAATGGTGTTCTGTTGCTTTCTTTGTTGCGTATGTCTTGTAGTAGGTGACTTCTGGGTATCCACTTGACTTTATCAACCTAGTTCTTCACTTCTCCAGATGGGTACTGTAGTTTTAAGAATGCTTACTAGACACCCTGTAGGTGTTTATCTTAGGGATTGGAGCAAATGCAATTGGATCTTAGGGCTTGGCTGGACAATGGATTGTGTGATGAGGTTTGAATGAAAGCTGGAAGTGTGTCAGTAAGTATAGCAGTCAGTAGGTTTCCAGTATAGAGTGGTATGTGTGTGACAATCAGTTATTTGTACTGTAGTGTCCAGGAAGAGGATCTCCTGTGAGGACTGGTCCAGGCTGAGATTGATGGTGGGGTGGAAATTGTTGAAATCCCAGTGGAATTCTTCAAAGGCCTCCTTCCTGTGGGTCCAGATGATGAAGATGTCATCAATGTAGTGCAAATAGGAGAAGGGGCAACAGCAGCTGAGCCCCACAGTATGGCAATATCTTTATGGCTGACTTAGAACAACACTTCCTGAGCTCCTGTTTCCAAGTGCCCCTCCTCTACTTGCGCTACACTGCCACCTCTGTATCACTTCTTTTTCTCTTCAGCATCTGAGGAAGTGAGTTGCAGCTCATGAAAGCTTATGTCCTTATACCCTAATAAATGTGTTAATGTTTGCAGTGCCACCAGACCCCTTGTTATGGATGTTAAGGGTTTATTTCCAATCCTGTTAAGCTAATTACTGCAAAAAGCACCTTTTTTCTTTATCAAGGCAGGATTCTAGCTAGGGATAGAAAAAGTCTAACCCGTTACCTGGTAAACATTAGCCTTACTGGTATGCTTACCCGATAACCAATTAACTGGCCACCTGGCCCAACTGGAATATCCCTCACCCCCAGTGTGGCAGCCTCCCATGTGTGGTATGGCCCGGAAGGCCCGGCCCAGCCAGAGCAGCCCTGCCCACAGAAGGCCAGGCTAGAGGAGCCACCTGCCTGCGGTAGGTTGGCTGACAAGACCCCCGCCACAGAGGCCCCTGTCAGGTGAAGCCCCTGCCATGGGATTCCTGCCCTTCGTGGTGTTTTTAAAGTTACAGACTAACACAGCTACCCCTCTGAGACAGTTAAAAATACTGTTTAACTGGTTCATTTCTTAAATGGATGTTTACATCCCTCATTCTAGGGTAAGTCTACACTGTAGCTGGGAGGTGTAATTTCCAGCATGGACAGACATACATGCACTAGTTCACCTCCAGCTAGTATATTAAAAATAGTACTAGGGCCCTGGCAGCAAGAGAAGTGGCACAGGCCAGCCACCCTAGTGCATCCCACCCAATGTCGTGGGTTCAAACTGGCTTACCATGACATCCCAGCCACACCTGTTTTTAGCATACTAGCTCAATCAGAAATAGAGCTAGAGGCTATTTCCGTATAATTTAGCTCCTTTCTGAAAGTAGAAGAAAAACTAAGGTACCCCAATTAGGTATATGGATTTCATCCCAGGGCAGCTGGATACAAGATATTCTCAAGAATTTATTTCTCCTCATTAGTCCAAACAAATCCAAAATTTACTGACTGGAAAGGCGCACTGTAAAATCTATTTAGGGCTTGTCTACAAAGGAAAGCTTTTCCTGTTATACTGGAATAGTTAAACCAGCATAGTAATTCCTATATACACTTCCATGTAGTTGCTCTTGTTCCAGAATAAGAGTGGCTTTCTTCAGTTATCTTAAACCCCTCCAAAGCAACAAAAGGCTTCATTATACCAGAATACAAGTGCCCATTCAAAGAGTTAGACTGGTAAAATTATATTCGTTTAGATTCACACCTTAGTTTAAAGCAGTATAACTTCCTTAGGTAGGCAGGCTTCAAGTGACTTAAATTGCTTGGGGGAAGTTGGGTCTCTCTAGTGATCTTTTTAGGAATAGCTTTTCACTGAGGTAATTTTTTAAAAACATCTTCCCTAGTCACACAACCCTGAAGCATTAGAACGGAGTCAGCTCAGTCCCCAACCCTCCATTTCAGAATTCTTGTGCGAGTCCCTTGGCGGCAGTACTTACACTGTTTCCTTTTGAAGCAGGTCCATGCACACAACAAGTGCATCCAGGACTAAAATGAGTTAAAGACATTTAGAAAAAAAGACTGTACCACAAACATACATGTTTTCTCTTTAATTCTGTGTTTCTTCAAAGACAGTTAAAGCCTTTTAGGGTAGGACACCCAAACTAGCAGCTGTTAAAACTACCTTTTGCCTTTCCCACAACCCTATCTTTTCCTATACTTTTAAAGGAAAGATTATTATCAAGAACCAAGCTTGCTATTGAAGTCAAGAGCAAAGCTACAATAAGAGCAAGATTGAGTCCAATGAAAACATGGATCACCTAGACTTTTGTATTATTATTATCATCTCTTTATTTGAAATCCATGAACAAAAACTACAGGTCGTTCCAAAACATGATGTCATTTTTCACATTTTTCCCCTTTTCTTAATAAACTTCTGTTTCTCATATTCTCTGGATACATTTCTTTTCTAAAATAATTTCACTGAGGACATACACTTATTTCTGTGCTTAGGGATCTGCGGCCCAGATCCACAAGGGGATTTAGGCTCTGCATCACTGAGCATCACGGCACCCAACTTTCAAGGGGCCTAGCAAATCCACAGGAACAACACTGCCATCCACAAAGCCTGAGTTAGGCACCTTGGCTGCCCATAGGGAGAGACAGTCACCTTAAACTGAAAGCAAAGCCAGCATGCTAGGCAGAAAGTCATCTGAGCTAGTCAGTGAGAGAAGCCAACCAGAGGGGGGTATTAAGCCTCACCCCTCTCTCAGAGATAGGTACCTAAGTCCAGGCTGCTCGCAATCCCCACGAACTGGTGGAAGACAAGCATTAGGTCACTTAAGTTTGTATGGGGCCTGAAACAAAGCAGCTTGGTGGGTTGGGATAGCAGGGAAGGGCCTCCTTTATAACTTTTAGCCTAATACACAGGGGAATCACTCAGGATGTGGGAGATGCTCAGGTTCAAGTCCCAGCTCCTCCTAAGGGATCAGCCATCGCTCAGGTGAGTGCCCTAACCATGAGGCTATAGAATTACTCTACTTTTTACACTGGACCAGTTAATATTTCAATATTCAAGTGTTTAATAAAAGTGAAACAACTTCAACTGGGGAAACTGAAGGAGATCCCTACAGGAAGATTCCGTGGTCAACCTGACAGGTGGCAGTTCCTTGTTCAAATGCCTTCTCTCTCTCAGGAGGAGAGGGAACTTAAACAGGGGTCTCTCACATTCTGGGTGAGTACCTTATATGCCAGGCTAAGGGTTGTAAGAGGTCCTTCGCCTTTTATCCCTAGCTGTCGTTGTGTGAACTCACCGGGGAGACCTAGATCCAGCTGCCATGCTCAGAAACCACCTACTGGATCAGACCCCCACATACAACGTTGGCAGCTAGGGATTTATCTTTCTCAGTCTATGAATTGCTCTGGGGCTTACATGGGAGACAGGTGTCCAGATACCAATTGCAAGCCAGTAGTGTGTATTATTCAGGGAGAAGATGGGTGACCAGATACCTGGAAGTGAGGGGGCAGTGTGCACACCCAGAGGAAAAATATTAGATGACAAGTGAATTTAGGGATCTATAGGTTAGGTGGCATATGAACTGGAATTCTGTGAATTGCAACGATGCCTAAAACCAGGACTTATGCAACTATGCCCCTTACCCATGTACATGCCTCTTTACTCATCAAACTGAGAACGATTCAGTTTGTGGCAACATACAGCTGACTGGCTGCAGGCTCTTCTGACATGGTGCTGCCCACTAGATTACAGCTTGAAACCACGATTTTTAAGAACAGGAGAAATGAGAAGAGCTTTCAAATGAAATGTTCAGGGGAATGCTTTCCAAAACTCTCCCTTATGTCACTAACAGAAGTGACTTTTCATAATATATGCATTTCACAGTGAAATGAGAACTGATCAATCTGATATGCCTAAGCACATGCAGCTGCGTTGAGCTTTCCTTTCAGTGGGAGGCTTTTTTTAAAAAGTTTTAATTAGTTTAATTTGACAAAAACCTACTTTGCGTTAGGCTTTGTAAATCCCTTTAAAAAAAACTTATTGAGAGTCTAATCTGATATTATCTCTTTGCTATATTTTTTTTCCCCTTGGTCTCACAGAGAAGAAGATACCAGAAGTGCTCAAAGCTTAATTAACTCAGGACTCTATATTAGAAATAACAAATTGGGGCCAAGACTCCACCTAACATCTTATAAACAACTCTGAAAATTGGTTAATCTGCGAATCTGGCCCTTGGACAAACTGTCAACTCCTAACTCAAAAGAACTATACATGTTTAATAGTAGCTATGACTTCAACAACATTTCTGGGCCAGTTTCACAAAATGGGCTCCCAGTTCCCTATGCAACATTATCTGGTTCGGAGATTTTCTACCACCAGAGAGGATACAGTCTGCTTGTTCAGAGCCAGGTTGAATTGCATTTTGTATTTCCTCCAGCAAGTCAAAATCCGGTAGCATCAGATGTCTCTGTACAGTAATGTTCTGATACTGATCACCACTGGCAAGGGTATTCTGTGTACCATCTGTGCCAAACAGAACTACAGAGACTTCATCTTTACTCTCAGCAAACACCTGAAAATGGAGAAGGTACAAAAAGGACACAAAAATATACACAGTGTTGTGCACACGTTAAACAGAAAGCAAATTGCACAAATTATGCAACTACGCATTAATTATGGCAGACTCCACACTATCATATAGACAGTCCTTCCAAAATGTATGCATACACAGAGCTCATTAACTTAGACTTAAATTCAGCTAGCAGGCATCACTAATCAACATATAGGGGAGGGGAGAATGAGTAAAATCAAATCATTCCGTTCCCAGAGTAATTCTACAAGATACTAAATTTTAACAACGCTGAAACATTTTATAAGATGACAGCCCTCTTTTTCCATAAAAGCCTCTTGTATCTTAAAAAGGGGGAGTGACGAAGGTAAGTACACTTCTCATCCACAAACTCTGCTGGTAGTAAGGCCAGTGTTCACATGAAACAATTAGAATAATTCTAACAAGTTTCCCAGCTAAACACAATATAATCAAATAAAAAGAACAAAGAAAAGAGTCTAAAGAGCCTCACTGTTTTCCTTTCATTTCTAACCTTCTAAGAGTATCATGCTCAAACAGAAATCACACATACCTGCCGCTGCACGAACTTCGTCATCACCTTCTTAGCTTGCTCAAATGGAGATTCCTCTCCAGGAGCAGAATTGCTCATTGCAAAGCCTACATCCATACACAGCACTATGGCTGCCTGGAAGAAAGTACCAAACTGATTAGAATGTGATGGGGCACACTTCAGTGAAATCATGGAGTTAATTCATTCCTTGATCAACATAAACCTTGCATTTCAATTTACTGCATTGCTAATCCCTTTTGTTGTTTTAACTCCTCATTTGAATTGTACGCTTAGAGGATAAGAATACAGCATTTCCCATACTTAATCAGACTAGTGGTCTACTTAGTCCAGTATACGTCTCAGGATTTATCTACCTTTAGTTTATATAAAGGTGAGGTGTGAAGCTAGCTCGTCCCGGTCTAATTCTGCATGGACTCTGTTGACAAATGTTAACAGTTGGATAATGTGCTTTATTTTATCCTCATTGAAATGGGACTAGACCAAAGTGCATTTACAAGCTATTAATGAACAGCAGCAGAGTTCATGCAGGTAGTCTTGAGCAGAATACAGGTTGAACCTCTCTAGTCCGGCACCCTCGTGACCTAACCGGTGCTGAGACAGGGAATTTGCCAAACCATGGGAGGTCAATACTGTCTAGCAGCATTATCAACACTTTCCCTGCTTACTGGGCTCCGAGAAGACATCTAGGGGTAAATCAGAGCTAAATAACAGCACAAAACACTGAGAGCCAGGACCACTGGCTGTAAACAAACTTTATGGGACCATGGGAAACTTGGCCACACCCATAAGAGGGACATCCAGTTAACTAAAATCAAGCCAAACCACAGATGTTGCCAGGCCAAAGAGTGCTGGGCAAGAGAGGTTCAACCTGTAAGTGTATAGCATAGAGGTGTAGAACCATCAGGTTAGACAGGACTGCAAGGGTCATTTAGTCTAACCACATGCTAAGACACAGCATTTGTGTGTCTAAATCATCCATGACAGATGGCTAACCAGCCTCTTTTTGGAAACCTCCAGTGAAGGAAATTCCATGATTTTCCTAGAAACTTTGTTCTATTGTCCTACTGTTCTTACAGTTAGGATTTTTTTTCTTTGTATTTAATCTAAATCTGCTAAGATGTAGTTTGAACCCACTTTCATTTGTCCTGTTCTCTGTGGCAAGAGAGAACAGTTTTTCTTCACCTTTCTTATAGCAGTCTTTCAAGTATTTGAAGATCACTGTCACAGCCCTTCTTAATCTCCTCTTTTCCACATTAAACATACTCAGTTCCTTTAACCTTTGCTCATATGGCTTTTGAACTTGCCTCTGGATCCTTTCCATACAGCTGTTACCAAAATTGGACACAGTACTCCAGCTGAGGCCTAACCAGCGCTAAATAGAGTTGTACTATCACTTCCCATGACTTGCATGTATACCTCTGGTTAATACAAGCCCCCCAGATTTTATTTTATTTTATTTTTTTGTAACAGCATCACATTGTGCATTGTTGACTCATGTTGAGGTGGGGTAGATTCATACCCCAGCATGCTACTGGGGAGGTAAAATCCTGTTCACTTAGTTAACCGGTTAACTGATTAAATGGGAGCAGGTAGGGAGAATGGCATTCCCGCCAGAGGCAGAGGCTGTTCCAGCCTAGCTGCTTTCAGCCCCACACAAGGCAGCATTCCCTACACAGCTTGCTCCCGACAGCCCCACATGGGGTTGGCAGAGCTGATGCCATTTTTGGGAGCTGCTGCCACTTCCATGATCACTTCCACATGGGGCACAGGAGGACTGGAGCAGCCCTCCATCCATGACAGGCCACCAGCGTGAAGCTGTTCCCTTGGGTACGGGTTAACCATTAAAGGTGATGCTTTAACCATTAACATCCCTACTTGCCACGAATTAAATGTTCCTATAGATTAGCTCTCAAAGATTGGCCATTAGCAGATGCTTCAGCGGAAGGTATAAGAAATCTTGAAGCAGACTAGAATAGAATAATCTACCCATAGGAGAATTGTTTTCCTAGCCCTGTCTATAAGCAAATTGGCTCATCACAAAGCATGAGTTTATTATTCCTTATGAAAGCTGTTTTAATATATTGGCTATATTTAAAAAAAATCCTTAGTACAATTTTCAAAAGCACCTATGTGACTTGGGAGGCTTAGGTTCCATTTTCAAATGCACTGTGGTTTTCTCATCTTGTTAGCACTTCTGATTATCTTTGTACAATGATCAATGATTTTAAATGAGCTATTCAGTGATGCCAGGTCAATTTCTTGAGTGCTAACACGGTTAATTTAGAATCAATGTGTCTGAACAAATCAAATTATTCTTCCCAGTTTGGGGAGAAATATTACTTTGGATTTATTCATATTTAATCTGCCACTGTGTTGCCCATTCAAATAGCTTTGTTAGGTCCCTCTGATGTTTTTCAGTCTCCACTTATCTTGATTAACTAAATAATTGTGTCATCTGGATCCACAAAGCCAGAAGATTAATTCAGCAAGGGAGCAAGCTGGACTGCTAGTATATGGGACTTTTTCTAGCTTGGAGACAATCATCGTTTCTCTGAGTATACATGTAACATGACATTTGCTGCCATGACACTGTTCACCCAGTTTGTGCGTTACACCACTTTTTCCCATTCTCTGTCCACCTATTCTATTTAGACAGTAACATTACTTTTGACCCAAGAGGCTAGTTCTAAGTTCAGGGCCCTTCATGCTGTTCCATTTGGGAGGAGAAATTGATGATAGACACAGATACATGTTTTGTAATTAAATGAGATTGAATCAAAGGTAAGTCCTGTTTCTCCACACAGAGAAGGAACCAAAAACCAGCTCATAGCATCAAACTCTTTCAGACAGCACTCTGTCCCCAAACTTTTCTTTAAACTTCTCCCAGGGCCACATACCATGTTCTAGGCTGTATCTGCTTGGCTTTCATTCTGCTTCTCTCTGTGCTGTCTCTCTCAAACAAACACGCACTGACCAAAATACTTCCATCAATTAAAGCTCTAGCCCCTGCATTTGAAACCTCTTGGATTCCGTTTTTACTCAGCTTTTCCACATGCCTGTATTTGGAGGTGTTACTGCTATTGTTTCAGTCATCTGATTACAATAGCTTCTTTACATTTATTCCCAAACTAGTAGATTTACCCAGTATTGCTCAGGTCCTTAATTAATTTTGCTTTTATTTGGAAAATAAAAGGAAAATGTATGCAGTAGGGATGTTAACAAGTAATTGGTTAAACGGACACCCAATAAGCATCACCCTTAAAGGGTAAAGCTTACAAGGTAACGGTTAAACGGTACCCCAGGAACAGCCCCCACTCATGTCCCAGCCATGGGCAGAGGGCTGCTCTAGCTCCACTGAGCACTCTGTGTGGGGCTGACGGTAGAGGCAGCCATGAGAGCTCCTTTGGGGAAGGGGCTGGAAGACATAAGAACATAAGAATGGCCGTACTGGGTCAGACCAAAGGTCCATCTCGCCCAGTAGCCTGTCTGCCGACAGTGGCCAGCACCAGGTGCCCCAGAGAGGGTGGACCGAAGACAATGATCAAGCGATTTGTCTCCTGCCACCCCTCTCCAGCCTCTGACAAACAGAGGCCAAGGACACCATTTTATCCCCTGGCTAATACCCTTTTATGGACCTAACCTCCATGAAATTATCTAACTTCTCTTTAAACTCTATTATAGCCCTAGCCTTCACAGCCTCCTCTGGCAAGGAGTTCCATAGGCTGACTACACGCTGTGTGAAGAAGAACTTTCTTTTATTAGTTTTAAACCTGCTACCCATTAATTTCATTTGGTGTCCTCTAGTTCTTCTATTTAGGGAACTAATAAATAACTTCTCTTTATCGGCCCTCTCCACACCACTCATGATTTTATATACCTCTATCATATCCCCCCTCAATCTCCTCTTTTCTAAACTGAAAAGTCCCAGTCTCTTTAGCCTCTCCTCATATGGGACCCGTTCCAAACCCCTTATCATTTTAGTTGCCCTTTTCTGAACCCTTTCCAAGGCCAAAATATCTTTTTTGAGGTGAGACCACATCTGTACACAGTATTCAAGATGTGGGCGTACCATAGTTTTATACAGGGGCAGGAAGATATTCTGGGTCTTATTTTCTATCCCCTTCTTAGACACGGTGGTGGTGGCAGCCCCCGGGCAACTGCAGTCCCCATGGCGGGGGTCGGGAGTTGCAGCAACAGCCCCGAAATACATTTTTAAAAACTTGGGTTACACTAAAGGGCACTCTCTGTTAAAACTATATTTACAAACAATTCAGTTTTTAAAAGTCAAGCTGATAGTGTGTCTTTAAGAGATTTAATCTGCCAGAGATGCATAAAGGAAATTCTTTTAATGCTCTGAATTTTTGTGTCTTGTTCTAACCTTGTTGGTCCCAGGATATTAGAGACAAGATGTGTAACGTAACATCTTTTATTTGACCAACTTCTGTTGGTGAAAGAGACAAGCTTTTGAACTTGTACAGAGCTTTATTTCACCAAGAGAAATTGGTTCAATACAAATATTACCACCCTCACCTTGTCTTTTTTTTTTTTTTATTGTCCATTACTAAACTCTGTGTGTTCCTGCTAGTGCTGATACTATCAGAGACAGGAGACTATAGAGGATGGATCACTAACTTGGTCTAGGTTTGAAAAGTGCTTACAAATTTTTTTTCCTAAACTGATACTGAAAATGGATTGATTGGTCAGACAAAACTGCTTTCACTACCATTTCAGAAAATATGACAGACACCATATTCCACCAAGTCAAATGCTCTTTCTTAACCACCGCTGAAAATCACTCTCAGTTCTTTATTAGCATGCATCTAATTTTCAATATCAGATTCAGGGATCCATTGCTGGCCCACTTTTCAGCAGCAGTTAAATTTCCTAATGCACACAGGATCACCAAAATCTGAAATAGCGTTCAAAGCTTTCTGCAGATCTAAGCTTAAACTGGTGGCATTTAACAGGAAGACACTATCACAGTCCTAAATCACAGTTCATAGAGCCTAGCTTCATGACCTTCCCAATACACCACTCCCCGAGTTATGAACAAGTTATGGACCAACACTTGGTCCGTAACTCGAAGTGTTCGTAACTCGGATCCCATAGAGTTACATGGCGACCGCACTGTTCATAAGCGCGGATCGCCGTTTGTAACTCGGATCCGCATTAACGACCGCTTTGGTCGTAAGTGCGGATGGTCGTAAGTGGAGGTGGTCGTAACTCGGGGAGCGGCTGTACTTAACAGAGGAAGGGACCTGGATTCAGGCTATGTCTACACTGGAAAGGTTTAGCGACAAAAGTGCTGTTGACATGCAAAAGTCACCAGAAGTGAAAACTGGTCAAACTTGTTTTTCTCCCTCCCATTGTCAACATTTCATGGACACATTTCTAGCTCCCCAGTCAACAAAGCAATGTGGGTAAGCATCCCACAGTGCAATGTTGTGGGAAGGCAGAGCTGATCCCTGCACTTCTTGGGATTCCCTTGTAGCTCTGTGAGCTCTCTGTGCTAAGGAACATCAAAGCAGCACAGCAGTCCCTCCAGCACTCCCCCTGCAGCAGTCAAACAGAAGCACTCCAATGATTTGGTTTTTGTTCACCAACTGAGTAGCTCACTCAGCTGTCAGATATTTCCCCAGAGCTTTGAAAGGGGAGAGGGGTATGCTGAGGGGCAGCAGAGATCACAAAACACTGAGCAGAGCCATCAGGGCAGGCAGTGTTGGATACTGGCAGAAGTCAGTTCTGTTGACAAAACAAACAGCAGAGTCCACACTGACTCACTGTTGACACTAAAGGGAGGGGAAAAGTCTCTCGCCGGGTTGGAATTTTTGTATGTCCAAAACTGGGTGTTTTTCCTGACAAGAGTCCCACTGCAGTGTAAATGCTCTCATTGTTTTGTTGCCAAAAAGCAGGTATTGGCAACTAAACGTGCCAGTGTAGATAAGTCAGACAGCAAGGCTGAGGGTGTGTCTACGTTGCAGCTGTGGACATGAACACCAGCTTGGGCAGACCAAACGGTACTTTGGCTAGCTCACTACAAGCAGCGGGGAGGATACCCTGGTGCCGGGCTCCAGTGCCGCTTGCGCAGGTGAGACGGGGCAGACGGGTTTGGACAGCCAGCGATGAAATGGCTTTGCTCTTTATTTCTAGGTAGCTAGCCAGGGTGGGTATGTCCTTACAAGGTGCCATTCCCACCCCGGTGGGGGAGGCAGACCAGGAAGGGAGGTGGGTGCGGGGGAGGGGGGGTAGGAGAAAGCGGTGGGGCACAGCACAGGAGAGAGGAAGGGGGCAGGGCAGAGGCCACCACCTGAGGGGGGAGAGAAGGGGGCGGGGTTAAGCCCGGGAGAGGGGAAGGGGGCGGGGCAGAGGCCACCACCTGAGAGGGGAAAGAAGGGGGCAGGGTTAAGCCCAGGGGGGGGGAACCTGAGAGGGGAGAGAAGGGGGCGGGGTTAAGCCCGGGAGAGGGGAAGGGGGCGGGGCAGAGGCCACCACCTGAGAGGGGAAAGAAGGGGGTGGGGTTAAGCCCGGGATAGGGGAAGGGGGCGGGGCAGAGGCCACCACCTGAGAGGGGAAAGAAGGGGGCAGGGTTAAGCCGGGGGGGGGGGGGGGGGGGGGGGGGGGAACCTGAGAGGGGAAAGAAGGGGGCGGGGTTAAGCCCGGGAGAGGGGAGGGGGGGGAACCTGAGGGGGGAGAGAAGGGGGCGGGGCAGAGGCCACCACCTGAGAGGGGAAAGAAGGGGGCAGGGTTAAGCCCGGGGGGGGGGGGGGAACCTGAGAGGGGAGAGAAGGGGGCGGGGTTAAGCCCGGGAGAGGGGAAGGGGGCGGGGCAGAGGCCACCACCTGAGAGGGGAAAGAAGGGGGCGGGGTTAAGCCCGGGGGGGAACCTGAGAGGGGAAAGAAGGGGGCGGGGTTAAGCCCGGGAGAGGGGAAGGGGGCGGGGCAGAGGCCACCACCTGAGAGGGGAAAGAAGGGGGCAGGGTTAAGCCCGGGGGGGGGAACCTGAGAGGGGAAAGAAGGGGGCGGGGTTAAGCCCGGGAGAGGGGAGGGGGGGAAACCTGAGGGGGGAGAGAAGGGGGCGGGGCAGAGGCCACCACCTGAGGGGGGAGTGGGGGCGGGGCGCAGCGCGGGAGAAGGGAAGGGGGGGCAGAGGCCAGCGCGGGAGAGGGGAGAAGGGGGCGGGGCAGAGGCCAGCACCCCGGGGGAGGCACCCTTGCAAGGGGGAGGGGGGCCAAGCCCAGGGACAGCGCGGCGGGGGAGGGGGTAAGGCGAGGAGGAAGCGCTACCGGCCGCCGTGCCCCCTGAGCGCGGGGCGGGCAGGGGATTATGGGATGGGGGAGGGCCTTGCCCGCCCTCGCCCTTACCTTGCTGCCCCCACGCGCCATCTCGCGCCTCTCGCCGGCCCGCCGGGTCCTGCGCTCTCCCGGTCCGGCCGGCAACCGGCGCCGCCGCGCGCGCGTTCCGCCTCTCCCACCGCCCCCCCCCCCCCAGTCGTCAGGGGGAAGCTACGGCCGGCGCGCGGCAGCGCCACCTAGCGAGCGCGCCGCGCATGCGCTGCAGCCGGGCTGAGCTGAGCTGGGCTGGGCAGGGCAGGAGAGAGAAGATGGGGGGGGGGGAAGGGCGCAGCCTACCTCGCGGGGCCAGGGGGCCTGCAACCCGGCTGGCTGCCCAGGGCTGAACCCCTCCGGCTGTGGCCTCAGCCCTGGGCCCAGCCACGCTGGCAACCCCATTGGAAGAGGGTCCCGACTGGGGGTGACAGTGGAACCTGGACACGGTTAACCCGTGAGCCCGGACTCCCCAGTTAACCTTCGTGGTAGGCAGGGAGCTGGCTTAAAAGCCGCCTCCCCCCCGGCTCCCAGGCCTGCCCCCTCGCCCTGCGCTGCTGCTTTTAACCCAGCTCCCCGCCCGCCCACCCTCCTGCACTGCTGCCTCTGAATCAGAGGCAGCAGCATGGGAGGGTGGGCAAGCAGGAGCCGGTACATGTGAGGAGCCAGTTTAAAAGCAGGCTCCCTGTGCACACCAGCTCCCAGGGAGCCAACTGCTGGGAAACTGTCAGTGGTTACACGGTTACTTAGTTAAATGCATTTTAACATCCCTCGTCCCAACCTGCTTCGGGGTCCTGACCACACCATTTGAGAAGCGGTGACTTAGAACAAAAGCAGTACAGAAAAAAATGTATCTTAAAGGAAGCAAAGATTCTGTATGCATCTCCTGCCCTTGAGTCCCTTCATCTGGGAAGCCTCCCCTGCTTAGAGGCCCTCCACAGAGTCCCTGTCATAGGTTGTTACCTTAGACTTCCAACCAGTCATCCCCTTTGTCCCCTGAGACTGACTTTTTAGTTCTTCTGTGTTCTTTTGCTCTCTAGCTGCCTAACTTCAGCAAACAAGACTTGCTGCTTATTTGGGATTGGAGACAGGATTCTTGGAACTAACACCAAGGTCTCCAAACTGCAGTGCTGCTCCCATAGGAGGTATGGTTAGGGTATGGTGTATGGAGGACCTTGTGGGGCGCATGGTGGGGCCCAGGCCAGCCCCCCATGGGGAGGGGACAGAGAGGAAGCACAACCCAGCCCCACTCCACTCCCAGTCCTGCTCCACATCTGATCTCATCTGCGGCCCCACCCTCAGCCCCTAGCCAAGGCTCCATTCCCAGCCCTGCGCCTATGTACAGGGTAGCTAGGCAACAGAGCACTGTGCAGATGTTACATGAAACCAGGTACACAGAAAACCCAAGGAACAACTGCAGGTTGGAAACAACATGCTGCCTTGTTTATTCATTCACTACTAAGGTTCATCACCCAGGAAAGGCAGGCCTTTTTTTTTAATTATCATTTATTTGTATTACTATAGCACTTAGGAGTCCCACTCATACACTAGGATCCCATTGTGCTAGGTGCTGTACAAACAGAACAAAAAGACTGTTCCTGCCCCCAAAGGGTTTATAATCCAAATACAAGAGAAGAGTCAACAGATGGGGCAGACAGGTGGGAAATACAAGGAAACAACGGGACAATATTGGCCAGTGTGAACCACAGTTGTCTGAAAGCCACAGCCTCTAAACCAGTGGTCTCCAACCTTTTTAACCACAAGATCACTTTTTCAATTTAAGTGCAGTGTAAGATCTACCTCAAACTCAAATACCCTTGCCCAGCTTCTACTGGCCACGGTTCCCCATTTACTGATCAATGGGAGCTGTAGGAGTGGTGTCTGCAGGCAAGGACAGCATGTGGAGACCCCCTGCTCTACCTCTCTCAGGGGCTGCAGGGACATGCCAGCCACCTCCAGGAGCAGCAATTACCACAGGGATGATGACTCCAGCCAGGACAGGTTAACCGTTTTAGAACTCACTACTCAAAGAATTAAATTTAAGCATAAGAGAGAAATGAAAATTATGAAATGCACAGACAAGTCAAAACCAAAAATAACCCACTTTGCTAGCAGTAAAAGGAGTAACAACAACCCCTCACCTGCGTGTTGGGTCGGGAGATGAGAGGGAAGGACAGTGTGTGTGTGTGTGTGTGTGTGTGTGTGTGTGTGTGTGTGTGGTGTGTGTGTGTGTGTGTGTGTACAATCACACACACACACACACACACACAGTGTGTGAGTGACAGAAATTTTCATTGCCAGCCTCCCTCCATCCCCTTCCCTCTGTGTGGAGACAGTGTACAGGAGTGGGAGGAGGAGAGTCACCATGACATCAGTGTTCCCCTCTTCTCCCTCTCACACCCTGCACAGCAAGCAGGAGGCTCCCAGGGGCAGCTCCAAGGCAGGGGGACAGGAGCAGCACGACAGTGGATGGAGGAGCAACTGAAGTGCCAGCAGTTGATAGCTTCGTGGCCAAATGAGTCAGGATCACCTGTCAGAGGCTCCAAGATCTACTGGTAGATCCCGATCTACTGGTTGGTGACCACTGCTCTAAACCATTTTATAGGTTTTTTTGTAGATATCTTGGCAAAGGAAAGCATGAAGGAGGGATGTGAAAGAGGATAACGATGTCTTGATTTTCAGTTAGACTATTCCAGAGTTAATTCCAGAGGTAAATTTGCTCAATACCCTGGTGTCTCTGAATCTGGATCATAGATGTTCCCCTGAAACACTACAGTTGAGCTAGGAACCTAGCTGCAGGCATTGCACCAAACACTTTCTTCCAGATGTTGACTCAGAGCCTCATCCCACCCCCACTGAAGCCTGGTCCCAGGTACTGGCTGGGAGCTTTGGCATAGCTGTATGGAAAGGTTGGTGAAAGTGACCTAATTTTACATTTGTACTGAAAGACAGAGCCAGCTACAATTAACAAAAATTAAAACCATGTCATTCCCCACACACCACATCTGCAATCTTCCTTCTTCTGCATTAGTTATTTTTTTACCATCTCTCCATCCTTGCATACATGTGATTATATAAATATCTCAGTGAAAAACACAGACTATTGCCCCAAACAACTTCATTCCCCACCTCCTGAGGTCTATTTATTCCCTAGAAAGGACCCTCTCCTCACTTCTGTATCAAGTTTCAATGGTTCATCTCATCTCCCCCACGTCTACACAGAGCATCCTTGTAGACAGTCATAAGGACTGATTAATGAGCTCCATCTGGGGATGCCGGAGCATTTCTGGCCTGGATTGAAACTGGAATGGCTTTGCTTATAATGCCTGCCAAAGAGACTTGATTCATTGGCTCTTTCCATTTTACAGCCTGCCAGGCTCTGGATATAAATAATAAACATGTGAAATCTGCACAGAAGAAGCAGCCAGGGCCATCCAGATAACCTAGCCTGCAACAAAAGCGTGTTGGGAATACTAATCTCTTGTCACCTTCCTCAGCAGAAGGTGCTCTCATTCATTTCTCCCTTTTTCCTTTCTGTTACCCCAGAATAAACAAGGCCTGACTTGAACACAGTCCCAGGCAGACATAATGAGGAGACTCCCCTGTGCTTCCCTTCATTCAGCCCTTTTCCAAGGGAACGAGGAGAAGAGCCTCCCTGTTTTGTCATAAGAAGGAATGCATTATCCAGAGAGCTGCAGCTGTCACCCCTCTGAGCATGGCAGCCCTTATTGAATGTGAATGGGTTCAGTGCAAGATGAGTGAGAGCTTTTTTGCCTTTCTCTCTGCTGGAGCAAAATAACGTAATGTAGATTCTAAGAGTTCCTGCAGCCAAAATTACACTGGAGGGTAGCTGGAAGTGACTTTATTGAAATAAATAACCTTCCAGAGAAGGGTTGCATCCGATCATATTAGGAGACCCTTCTGGGGTCCTCTTACAAGACTGAGTACTAACTACAAAGGCCTGCAGAACATTGGAACGAACATACTGGGTCAGACCAAAGGTCCATCTATCCCAGTATCCTGTCTTCCAACAGTGGCCAATGCCAGATGTTCCAGAGGAAGTGAGCAGAACAGGTAATCATCAAGTGATCCCTCCCCTGTCACCCATTCCCAGCTTCTGGCAAACAGAGTCTAGGGACACCATCCCTGCTCATTCTGGCTAATAGTCATTAATCTACCTGTCCTCTATGAATCTAGCTCTTTTTTGAACCATGATAGCCTTGGGTTTACAACATCAACTGGCAAGGAGTTCCACAGTTTGTGCATTGTGTGAAGAAAAACTTCCTTTTGTTTGTTTTAAACCTGCTACCTACTAATTTCATTTGGTGACCCCTAGTTCTTGTGTTATGGAAAGGAGTAAATAACTCTTCTTTACTCACTTTCTCCACACCAGTCATGATTTTATAGACCTCTATCACAATCCCCCTTAGTCACTTCTTTTCTAAACTGAATAGTCACAATCTTATTAATATCTCATCATATAGCAACCGTTCCATACCACTAATCATTTTTGTTGCCCTTTTGTGAACTTTTTCAAATGCCAAGATATCTTTTTTGAGATGAGGTGATCACATCTGTATGCAGTATTCAAGAAGTGAGCGCCCGCACCTCCTTGAAGGCATTGAGGGACCCAGTGGATGTGGCCCAGAAGATCTTTCCCTGGAGTTGATACTTCAGGAGAAAGAGACAACACTAGGGGCTCGTCTAGACTACGCAGAAGACTTAAAAGAGGCTATGCAAATTCCACAGGAATTTGCACATCTCCTTCCGATCTCACTTTCCTCATTTTTTTGAGGAAAAGCAGCTTTTTGAAAAAGGGGAGGGCTGCCGAAAAAGCCACGTCCCAACTACTTTCACTTTCGAAAGTTCTGCTTTCAAAAGTGAGATCAGAAGAAGATATGCAAATTCCCACAGAATTTGCATATCCTCTTTCGAATCTTCCATGTAGTCTAGACATAGCCTAGGTCAGGCTGGTGGGGAAAGGGGCAGAAGAGTCTGTGACCACTAAACCACACTCACTTCCCATGGGACCCAAGATTCCAACTGAGTCTCACCCTCTTCTGTCAGCAAATATCTGAAACCCTCTGGCAAAGTGTGTCTCTCGTCCCGCTCTAGTATCTGCTCCACAGAGAGGATGAAAACCTATTACTGCTCTTAGGATACCTCACTTTAAATGGCAGAATCCTGTTTTGCAAATCTAAAGGCTCCAAGCTTGTTGATAAGTAGGATGTGTGTAGGGATGCCATTGGATGGAATTTTTGGAAGTAGAGGGGGAGGGTAAGTTTGTTTGTTTGTTTTTTTACCCTGGGAAAATAATTAAGGCCCCTTGTATTATATGTATCATGATGTGTTCAATTATATGATTTTTCCCACAAACCCCCTGCTTTTTTCAATGCACAGGGCAGGCCATGCTCTGGAGATGAATCAGAGAAAGAGGCAGTTGTCCATAGCACCAGATCTCTGCCATATTTGTTGCTGGAGTTGGAAGATGCACAATGAATGAAGCAGGAAGTGGCAGGAAGAGAAAGGATTATCTCCTGGTTAAAGAATTTCAGTGCCACCATGGAGAATTGGATAGTATCTTTGCCTTGGGCCACATATTGAATAACAAAGATAAAACAAAATATTGAATAGTTGCTCATTAACTAAGTACTGTCCAACTCGTGCAGTAACTCTTTTGGAAGTTAATTAAAGACTGTACCCTAGTGCATATGTAAAAGGGAGCCAATTGATTGTACTGGCAACTTTAAAATCTGGTATTTCCTAATTTTTAAATTATTGACTTTACAACCTTAATCTTTTAACATCGTTTTTTGGGTGTCACTGTAGCTCAGTGGTTCTCCAGCTTTTGCACTGGTGACTCCTGTTACACGGCAAGCCTCTGAGTGTGACTCCTCCCCTTGTAAATTGACACTTTTAAAAAATATTTAACACTATTGCAAATACTGGAGGTGAAGCGATGTTTTGGGGGGGGAATTTGTGACACCCCCCAAGTAATAATCTCATGAAACCCTGGGGAGGGTGGGGCTGTCCCAGATTCCAGTTTCAGAACCCCGGCAGTAGCTTATGTTTTTCCTCTTTGTAGGCCAGCCACTGGCAGGCAACATGACATTTAATCAGATCAAGAATTCTCTCCCGTGCAGGGGATTAGTAACATCCTCACCAGCCAGTAAATTTTTTGTAATAGGAGCCCAAGTTCAGCAAAAGCGATTTATAAATTCAATAACTGCAGCAAAGTACTCAAGGCTGCAAAACAAAGCAAACCAACCAACAACCTCTCCCTCCCCCTTCTTTCATTCCCAGTTCTGAAAGTTTGGATTTTAAAAGTTCGCGTGCAACTGAGTCCTGATGCACTGGTTTTCTGCTCAGAGCACTGTTGTCATGACTAAATTCTAAAGCCTTAGATGAACAAAAGGGTTTCTAATGGAGCTGATGAAAGACAATTTCACTCTAGTGTTGCAAGTGGCAAAATACTGCTCCTTGTAAAGCTACTGGCAGCCTCCCAGCTGTTCTTGGTAGTATTAAAATCATCCTGATGTTAGATGTTTAAATCTGCTCCAGCATATCGTTGCCTGGCAATGATTTATATGGCTACTACCAATTTGGGGTCTGATTTTACTCACTCATGAGTAGCACCCCCTGGCTTCAATAAGGCTGCTCATAAAAGGGATGTAGGACTGGACTGTAAGCAGTAAGTCAAGAGGGCTCTTCAGTCAAAGGTTTGGGATGGTAGGAGGAGTGGAAATCTGAGAAAAGAATAGCAAATTGCATTGAGTGAATCGGGAAAAAAGGAGATTGGAGAAGGTAAATAGGTGAGGAAAAGATTATAAATATGGAGCCAAATTAAATTGCAGTTTACACAGCTGGAAAAAACCCCACCAGGCTACACTGTAGAAATCAGCAGGGCTACATTCTGCCCAGAGGCACGGCATTGAACATTGTTGTGCTACATGCAAGCCAGAACTTGGTTATCTCAGAAGCACCATAATCCACCTCTTTTCTCTATATCCTGTCGGTTTCACGATCAGGTGGCTTGTTGCTGTCCTGCCTCCCTATGTCTAGGCAGTAGGTTATTGTTCCTTGCCTTTAGCAGTCCAGATGCAGTTGTGGCCTCCCTAGGAAATGCTTTCATGGGGCGTGCTTTTCTGACTGTAATAATTAATGCCATCAAGCCTCGGCATTTGTTTCAGCATAAATTAAATCCTCTCAGTCCCTCATTAATCCTCACAAAGAAGGAATGTGTCCCACATTCTTCAGATCAGAGTGAGAGATGGCTGGGGATAGGGAGAGGAGAGATTCTTCAGCTGTCTTGGAAGCAAGCAGAGAGCAAACCTCTGCCTTGCAAAGGCTGTTGTGTTCATCTCTTTCCTAGCTGAATGGATGATCCCATTCTGGAAGTCCCATTCATCTCTCAGCTACTAGAAAGTGATTGGAATTATGCTAGAAGGATGAAGGTTGGGGAAGCACTTTTTATAAGAACAACTATCTAGTTTGTGCACCTGGTAAGTAGGATCCTTCAGGAGTTGATGCAGCTCGTCATGATGGCCAACCTCTAGCACAGGCTGTTTTTGTTTTTTTAGCCTTTAATTTTTATAAATAGCCTTTTTCTGGCACTGGAAACAGCCTTACATTGTCAGAGAGTTAGGGTTCAATGAGATGTAGAGCAGCAGTGTAAAGGAGAGGAGCTATAGGCAGTAGCTGTTTGAATTACTGCCAGAACTGGTTCAGATTCAGAAGCAAAGTGCGCCCTGAGTCTGGATTTTCTGTATGTAACCAAATGCTCAGCCACAAAATAGTCACGTGTGGCTGTGCAAAATGGGGGGGGAGGGGGGGGGAATGTACATGTGTTAGTTCCTGCCAGGCACATTCTTCTCTGCACAAATTAGGATTTTTTTGAGACTTTTGGCAAATGTTTGCAGGGTTTGCAAATCAAATTTCAAATCTTTGAGGCTATCCTTGAAACTAGGGTTTCTTTTTTGAGTAGAAATAGAGTCTCAAAAATGGTCCGGCTTTATAGCAGGGGTGGGGAACTTAAGGCCTGGGGGCCAGATGCAGCCCCCCATATGGCTTTCATGGACCAGCCCCTGAGTCCTGGGGCTCCCCCCCAGCATTGGGGAGCCTGCACTGGTGCTTCAGCCTCCCTGCTGCCCCATTGCAGGGCTGGAAGCACACAAAATCTACTAGCCTAGCCCCCCCCCCCCAGGCTCTGATGTGCAAGGGGAATGTGGGGAGTGTCTTTCTCCTTCTCAGTCAGGGGCTATGTCAGTGAGGTTTTTTGGTTTTTTTTTACTTCTCACTTGTGTGCAGCCCCCAACTAATTTTTCTGTGGGTCAGTGGCCCCCGATCCAAAAAAGGTTCCCCTACCCCTTGCCTTAGAGCAGAAGTTGTAACATTTTGCAAGCTTTTTATGAGATCGCAACGGAACGGTGAGATGTTGCACATCTCATTTGGTTGCAATGTATTTCACACAGCCCTAATTAGGGCTCATAGCTGCTGTGGACTGCCACCAGTATAGGACACGATAATCATCCGCTTGAGGGAAGCCATTACTGTCATCTATCTGCATTTGGTCACCATGAGGTAACTTTACTCACACGCATTGGATCCGATCTGACATGCCATTCGGCGAGGATACACACGTCATCGGAGGACCAACTGACTAAAGGATAAACTTAAAAAACAACAAATGGTCTGGTAGCACTTTATAGACTAACAAAACATGCAACCCCTGGTGCATGAGATTGAAGGTTTGAGATCCGCCCACCCTAGGGAAATCTACCACCAGCTTCCTGAGGGAAAGAGCTGGTACCCTTGGACAGTGGAAAGGATATGGGGGCCCATGACACTAGAGAGACTCCTCCAGTGGCACAATGGATAAGGTACCTGCCCCCAATGCATGAGATTGAGAGTTCAAGAGCCACCTGCTGTAAGGAAATCCACCACCAGCTTCCCACAGGAAACCACTGCCACCCTTGGAAGGTAGAAAGGATAAAGGGGTCCCTGAAGATAGGGAGGTTGGGGGGCTCCTCCAGTGGCACAATGGATAAAGTGCCTGCCTGGGTGCAAAACATGTGGTGCCATCTACATGTTTGCTTAATCTGTAAAGTGCTACCAGACCCTTTGTTGCTTTTAAAGTTCATCCTGTACAGACTAACTCTGCTACCCCCTGACAACTAAAGTATGTTACTATTACAGATGTTCTTTGGGAATAGTGCAACCCTCTGTCACTACACTTAGTTCTATGGGGACACTAGAGTCCCCCAGTGCCTGATTAGGCTAATTTTTAAATTACAGCAGTACTCATTTGAGTAAAACTGCATGGGAGCTATCAAAATCAGTGGTGTTTATTGCTGCCTCACATACTTGGTCCACCATTAAACATTAAGGAAAATCTCCAAGGTAATATAAGGCTGTTCCAATTATTGTATCTAGCTGCAAAGAAACATAACTCCCTGCAAAAAGTTTTTAAAATACCTTAAATATACCACAGAAACACAATAGTTACCTATCAGATTGGAAGCTGCCACCTTGGTCCTTTGATGAGACACACAAACACCAGCTAGAAGGAAGGATGGAATTAAGAGCATGCTTGCCTTGCACCAGAGAAACCAGGATTTGTTGGATTAATGCCCCACATTGGCATGGTAGAAGCACTGCCGTTTGCCTTTCATAGTTTGAATTGCTAGGAGCATAGCTGCAAGTGCATGAAGCAGCCTGACCAGAGTAAAACAAGCTGCATTTGCTTTACTCGTTTCTAATCTAGGTCCCCTCTTAGCTCATATTTTCTAACCGATCGTCTCCAGGATCTCCTGGAGGACAGATCCATCAACGGCTATTAGCCAAGGTGGGCAGGGATGCAAGCCTATGCTTTGGATGGCCCTAACATTTGACTGCCAGCAGCAATAAGTGGATGACAAGGGATGGATCACACCACAATTAATATTCTGTTCATTCCCTCTGAAGCATCTGGCATTGGCCACTGCCAGAAGACAGGATACTGGTCTGACCCAATTGACTGTTCCTATGCATTTAGGATTAGAATGCATAGTTACCTAAAAATAAAAAGTAAACATCTTTTTCCTTTATCTCTGTCCACTTAGTCATTTAAAATCTAGCTCTCTGCAGTTAATACACTTATTTTTATATTTTATTTTTACAAGTGAGCTTGTCTAAAGTGCTCGGAGAATCCGCTCAGATTACAAAAGCTAGTACATGGCCACTATCCTTTGACAAAGTGTCAAACTAATGAGTTTGCATTGTTCAAGAGAAGGCTCATTTCTGAAGTGGAAGGCTGGGGGGGATTTGCTGGTGCCTCGTCAGCTGCTGGAAGCTGCACCATGTGTTGCTCTGTGAGCTTTCCGTGCTGAGGAATGTCAAAGCAGCACCACATCTGTTCCCCTCCCCCTGCAGCAGCAGTCTGCCCACTGCTGTGTTCCTAGTGCAGGGCAGAGAAAGAGCATTCCAATGATTTGCTGTTTGTTTGATCCCCAAACGGAGCTGCTCACTCAGCTGTCAGATACTTCCTGGAGCTTTGAAAGGGGAAGGGGGGCATGCCCGCAGGGCAGCAGAGATCACAAAACACTGAGCACAGCCATCAGAGCAGGCATTGTGGGACACTGACAGAAGCCATTTCTATTGACAAAACAGACAGCAGAGTCCACACTGGCTCCTTGTTGACAATAAAGGGTAGGGGAAAATAAAAAGCCTCTCGTAGGGGTAGAAATGTTTTGATGCCGAAACTGGGTGTTTTCCCCAACAAAAGTCATATTGCAGGGTGTGTGCTTTGGCTTTTTTGTCGCCAAAAGGCAAGATTTGGCAACAAAATCTTGTAGTGTAGACAAAGCCTGAGGCTATGTCTACACTACAAGTTTTTATGGCAGAGAGTATGCTAATGATGGACTCATTAGCATGAGTTGTGATGTCATTGCACAAAAAGAAGCAGTGTAGCTTTTGCATAAGATCCTTATGCCTCTCAGAAGGGTTTTTTGTGCAAAATGGAAGCGGCTACACTGCTTCTTTTTGCGCAAAAAATATCGGCAGAAAATATGCTAATGATCTCACGACTCATGCTAATGAGTCCATCATTAGCATACTCTGTCGCAAAAACCTTGTAGTGTAGACAAAGCCAGAGTCTAGAGTTGCTATTTCCAAAATGGAGGACTCACTGACTCCCACAGCTTGGATGCCAAAGGAGGGGTAAAGGAGACACACTTTCTTGGTGCTTTGTCATTCATCTGTGAGTCATTGAAACAGGTAGCTTCTGGCCACCTCCCTGCAGGAGTTGCAGGCTACCGCACAAACATGAGAGCCTCAGCCCTGGAAAAAAGTGCACTTAGGTGGCTCTGAGCCCAAGGGATAATGAGCAAAGAAAATCAAATCAAAGAGTGATCATTTGTGTAATAAAAAGGAAAAGCTGGGGGGAAGTCAGCATCTGAAGACTGTCTAGGTTCCAAGCAGGGAATGGATCAATGCAAAGACTTGTTAATAATTTCACACCAGTAATTTGAGACTTCAGACAGAGACTAGTTAAAATCATCATCACAGAAAACAACAGCGAGGAGTGATTTTTTTTTTTTTAATACAAAGTCAAGCAAGAAGGTGAGCGTGTCACTCTCCCAAAGCCGGATGCATCTTTACTCTCCAGCAGGCCAGCCAAGAGGGGCGGGGGAAAGCAGGGTCAAAAACAAACAGAGATTGCTCCTTTTACATTAAAACAAACATCCAAACAGGGGCAGCTAAATACACATTCAGGCATTGGAATGGATCCCTGGGGAACCCCACATTTTGGCAGTACCACATAAGCAAAAATATTCAGCAGCAAGGGCAGGAATGAAGCGAGCGCTTGTACTTTTTTTCATTACATCAGGTTCTTAAGCTTACACATACTTTGCATACTAGGGCAGTCTAGTGTTTTGGTTTTAGAAAGGTCCTAAAGCTACTACAATAGCACCAGAAGTCACCCAGGGCGCAAACTGCCTCCCATTGAAGTCAGTGGTGGACCATCCCACGGAGGACAACAGGAGTAGGTGCAGACCTGATATTTGTATACAAACAGAAAACAGATCATATATCATACAGGTATAACCCATTAAAGGGCTTCAGAGGGCAATGCCAACATGTCCAGCAAAGTAGCTACAATGTGTGTATAGGGAGCTCAGTTCCTCTGATCCTCAGTTGGGTTTACACAGCAGCAGGGCTGTCCTGAGGGGGAGCAGGGCAATTCCCCCCGTGCCCCAGGCATGGGTTCCAAGGCAACCCCTGCTGCCCCAGGCCCCTCAACCCCCCTGCCTTTCCCAAGCCCCTCCCCTGCAAACAACATGGCCCAAGGGATTATGGGGGCCTGGCAGAGCGGCATCAGGGGTTGCCCTCCCGGAATCACCATGTGGACGGCGGGAGCGGCCCAACAGCTTGCTCCGCCCCCTTCTCTGTGGCAATGGCAATCAGAGCACCCAGCTGCTGGAATGCTCTGCATCCTGCTGCCACAGGAAAGCCATGCACAGCAGGCCCAGAGGGCGGCACAACCAGGCAGAGCAGGCTGCTGGGTGGCTCCAGATCCCACTGCCTGTGTGGTGAGTGCGAAGGGGCGCCCCGCATCAGGCCCACATATTGCCCTGGGTCCCTCCCATCCATAGGATTGTTGGGGTGGCTGCTGCGGGGCCCCCAAAATTTGGGGACAGCTCTGGGTGGCAGTCAGAGGCACAGATTCAATTTTGGCCATTCCATTCCAGCAGGCCATTTGCAATCTTTACAGGGAATCCAGGAGCAGAGCAGAAGCCTGACATTTTCCAAAGCTCTGCTGTGTCTAGTATTCACCATCCAAGCCCTCTGGGGACTAACAGGCTCCTTATGCAGTTGACTCAGCTCTGAGCATTCACTGTTTGACTTGAATAGTAACTGGCCTGCTCTTCTCTTCCCTCTCCACCTGCCGTGGCCGCCTGCCTGCTTTCCTTCCCCCCCAGCACCCACTGCGAACTAGATGCATCAGCTCCAAAGTAAATACAACAGTCTTCTGATTCTGCCTGCTGCTTCTTGTAAGGAAGACCAAAAGGCTTGCAGCATCCCATAAGGAAGAGTTCTCCTGGCTAACCCTCTCCCAGCTTTGTACAATGTAAGAGCTTCCTCCACTCAAAACTTCTGTACCCCTGCTGTTCCTAAGTGGGGAATTTCAGAATGGATCAGTGCCCTGGGCCATCTGAAATAGACTGCCAAGGCCCAGCCATGTACCTCTTGCACGTCTTATTACTGACGTCAGACGACAGGGAAAAGCAGCAGGTCAGGCCCCCAGGAGAACAACTCCAGAACAGCTTTCTAGGAGGCAGTGCAATTGCTTGAATTGGTCCCCATGCAGCATAGATTTGTGATTTTCTTGTCTGCCTCTGTAAGGCAGATATTTCCTGTTGTCTCAAAGGTTTGTGTCCTACCAGAGATGAACTGCTGTTTTGAAGAAGCAGCTAATGAACTTGGGACTGGGTTATTAGACAAATGCAAACGTGGACCACTATCTGGGATACTGGGAGTCAGGACTCACGTGTTCCATTCACGGCTAGACCAGTGAAGTGTTGGGTGATCTCTCGCAAGTGTTTCGTCTTCTACGTACCCCACACAGTTCCCTCCTATAAACCAGGCATAGCACCTGGCCATGGTGATGCCTGGATTCACAGAAGTTCTCAGAGTGCTTTGAGAGCCTTGGCTGAAGGGAGAAAGCCAAAGAACAACAGATTGGGACAACCAGTGCTTCAGTCCAGAGCTGGTCCAAATGTCTTTGATTCAGAGTTTCTGCCTCTCCTACCATAATTATACCTGCTCTCTACAAGCTGAGGAACCTTCATTTCAGAGCAGAACATTGCATGGGGATTTAAAAGACAGTGGCATGAGGAATTCAGAAATCTAGCTCGCAGAAGTTGAGTGGCTTCCCAGGTGGTGTGCCCTGCAGTTTAGATGTACACCAATTGCTGTGAATAAAGTCCAAGGGGCCAACTGCATTCTCTTCATTTCCCATTACCCTGTCAGACACAACTGCAACTCAGATTCCCACTCCTCATCACAACTACAGATGTAAGCAGGGGTTTTACTAGGGCCCAGTCCCCCTCTAATGAAAAAGGGATCAGTGTCAAGGAGAAGTAAAATTCTACTGAGATTAGTCAGATGTGAAAAGAGACAAGGAGATTCTCCTTCCTGTACAATGCTATTCACGGAAGCCGAGAACTTTGCCTGTGGTTAGGTTTAATCTCCTGGGTCCAGGGATTTTGTTCCCTATCTCTTTGGCACACATTTGGTTTAGCCATTTCACCAGCCAATGTTGCTGTCATTTGTTTATTTCTTCAGGCACCAGATTTAGAAGAGCGAGGCTGGAGCCAGCACAGACGTGGAAATGCAGTTGTCCCTAAAGCAGGCTGCTTTGTGCACCCTCCCCAGCCAGTGGCCAGTGCCTAGCAGTGAGCTGCAGAAGGAAGAGGTCAAGGATACATATGCAGTTTTAAACAAGCCAAGTCCCCTTCTAGGACGGTCAGTGTCCCAGCGAAACCCAATGTGTGAGAAACAAGCATTCCAAAGTCCCAAGACTGAAGCAGGTAACCTCTCTGGTAGGGGAGTAAGTGGAAGAGAAAGTGCACATAGAGTCCTCGGGCTGGCAGAGACCTCAGGAGTCATTGAGTCCAACACCTTGCCCAAAGCAGGACCAGCCCCAACTCAATCATCCCAGACAGGGCTGTGTCAAGCTGGGACTTCAAAACCTCTAGGGATGGAGATTCCACCCCCCTCCCTAGGGAACCCATCCCAGTGCTTCCCCACCCTCCTAGGGAAATAGTATTTTCTAATATCCAACCTAGACCCCCTCTACATTAGGGATGTGAAGGATTAGTCAACTATCTGATGAGCAAATGCTTATGGGATAGTCAACAGGATAGTCGACTAGTCTCTCCCCCCCACTTTGCTACCTCTATCAGATAGAGGCAGCAAGTGAGGGAGGGGTGGGGAGAAGAGGTGGGTACTTCAAAGCAGCAGCGCCACAAGGAGCCCGGGATCAGCTGGGGACTCGGTGCGGCGCTGCCGCTTTGAATGCTGCGGGGAGCGTCAGGCTCCTTGCGGCATTTCAAAGCAGCAGCACCACTTGGAGCCCGGGGTCACCTAGGGACTCCCCAGCTGACCCTGGGCTCCCTGCGGCATTTCAAAGCAGCAGCACCACACGGAGCCCAGGGTCAGTGGGGGAGTCCCCAACTGACCCCGGGCTTCGTCGCTTTCGCCCTAGGGCTGTTGCTACACTTTGTTGCAAAAATGCATCAACTATTTGATTAGTCAATTACTCAATACTTAACATCCTTACTCCACATACCCACGAAGGCTCCCTTCTCTGAATAGATGGCACCCATACTATGAATCACCGATCTCCATGCATGTGACAGGTGGATCCTTCCAGGCTGTGACTGAGGCAGAGAAGGGGAAGATTGCTCTGTCCCTGCCCTTAATGTCCATATGTTGGAGATGTGGAAGTAGAGGGCTCAGGCTTCAGGCCATTCACTGGCATCAACTTTGCTGGAGAGCAGTGCTTTTCAACCTATGGTCCCTGGGTCCATTGCAGACTATGTCTAAGATTTCCAAAGGGGTACACACCTCCATTCTAAACATTTTCGGGGGCCTGGAAATGAAAAAAAGGTTGGAAACCACTGCTGTAGAGGTAGGTGTACGCAGAATATTTACAGAATGAAACTATTTTTGCACGCTTGTAATTCAACTATCTTATGGTGTCCTTCCCATTCCAAACCGGGCAGTCAAGTTAGGGATCAGAAAGGAATTTCTGTGCCAGTCTTTAAATACCCTAAAAATGTTCCTTTAGGATGTGATGATGCCATGAATGTCTCCAAAGGAGGGAAAACAGCTGTGACAATGAAATACAGCCGGAGGGGAATGGACTTAAAATGAAGGTCAAAGTCCATCATCGCTCATTACAATGAATTGTATAGAATCAAGAAATGGGGGTGGGATTTCCAGAGCTGAGACACAAATGGATTTTGCATTAGGCTCAGGATCTTCCACTCTCAAGGGACAGAGTCACTGCACTATAAGGACAGCAAGACAGACCATTCTGTTGCCTTATACCCATGTAAAAAGTCTTTCCCTTCATCCACATCATCTGTGCAGCTCTGAATCCATATGCTACTGCTCCACTCAAACACAGACAGCTTTCACAAGTACAGACTACTGGCTCTTGTTCAGCAGAGACATTTGTTTCTTACACTGCTATATAATTAGGATTAAGAAAGGAGGAAGTTTTTGGCACACCCTGAGTTTTTGCTTGCACGTCAATAGATATTCAGTACACAGGGTGCCTTGTAAACCGCTGTACATTCTCATCTGCAGCAGCCAGACTACTTGCAAGGTTTGTTGCATTCGTGTGAACTAGTGAACCAATGTGCCAGTTTCTAAGACAATTTTAGTAATCTCATGCATTTTGCTATCTGGCCTCTAGCACCACATGAGCACTGAATTTCTGAAATTCAGCAAATGTTGGGTATAGGGATTAACCAGATAGCAGACTCCTTTAGCTAGATCTATATTCATCATATGTTCCATCCTTTCCACCTTCAAGTTAAAACTGCGTTTGCTACATTTCCCTGCTCACCCCAACATCCCTATACAACATCCAACCTTACCACGCTTGGATCATCTCACAATTACACACAGTTGTGGGATGCTAAAACCAAATATTAAACAGATCAACTGAGCAGCCCTGTGATATAACCATGCATGCTCACTTGACAACAAATGCCAGACTCTCATCTGGCACATTGGTGCGCTGTGCATATTTAACATTTCTCTCCACAACTCCCAAGCTTTCATTCTTTGCGTGTGCTCAAATATAAAAAAAGTCAGGCTAGGTCTTTGTTTGGTGAACCATTCATGATCCACGCAAACCAGAAAGTCAGAGTCAGATGGGACAAAACCTCAGACTGCTGAAGTCTCAACGCCCTGTGCTGAGCCTTTGCCAGAGAGACTACCGGAGATATTGTCAGAATCTAGCAGCTCAACAATGCTGTATGGAGAACAGTCTTCTAGGCCCAGCTTGCTACACACCCAGCCACAGAACCCTTTCTCCATATCTCTCACGGCATGCCACCAGCTGCTGAAGGACCACGTGATCTGGGTAACTGCCGTATACAAGCCTAGGAAGAAAGCCATGACCATGATTATGATTGGGTAGAAGATAATCAGCAAGGGACAAAAGGTGATCTTGTGCCAGAAGGTCCTCTCTTCGTTGTACACCAAGAAGATGTTGTACCAAGTGATGGTCCCATAGTAAAAGGAAACCACAAAGGACATGACAAAGATGACAGGAAGGCAGATGATGCTCCAGAGCAGGACATGCGGGCCCCTGTCCAATCCAATGTCACAAGTCCTTTTCCCTTCCGGCGTCTCCTCTTTTGGAGGCTCCTTTGACTTCGCTAGCTCCTGCAGCTCTTTGTGTGTTAGCGTAACATGGATGTCCACCATCTGACCCTTCTTCTTCCCCCTGGTGATAGTTCCAGTTAAAGTAACATATCGGCTGTCTAAGGGCATGCTCCAGACACCTTCAAAGGGAAATAAAGGTCATCAACATTCAACCTATTTGTTTTAAAGCACGTTTCATGCACATTGTAAAGAATTAGAATTAAGACAATACGAATTAGAATTAAGAATTAAGACAATTAAGTTAGAGTTAAAATAATAGTAATAACTTTAAAAAGGCAGGGTATGAGAAGTGAAGGATGCAGGCAGGAGATCACAGAGGGAAAAAAGGTGCAGAACTATATGGATGCTGGTTGAGGAGTGGAGAAGGCTCACGTGGGAGGTTGTGCAAAAGGAAAGATGGGAGGCAGCTGCGATAGGAAGAAAGGGGAGATGATAGGGGAAAGAGGCAATGGACCAGATTCAGAGGAGACTCTAACATGGTGCAACTTACTCTGTCTTCTGACTCCCTGAACATTTGTGTTACACCAACTACCATATGCTCCAGGGGCCAAACTCAAAGGTGGGGGAGGGAAAGTCTAAATTGGCATAATCTGCATGACAGGGGATACAATGTAGCAAGAAATGCAACTAATACAAGACTGTGAGTTAAAGCAGGCTCTGTACTTACACCTTCTAAGTTACACCAACTCAGAGCCCCTTACACATTAGTTACAGGGGTCCCAATTATACTCCCTTACACATCAGCTCTGAATTTGACCCAAGGTCTGTTACTTTGGCTGCAACAAGTCCACAGAGAGTTTTTCAAACATGTCCGGACAGCCCAAAGCAGCTCATGAAGTAAACAGGAAACCAGCAGAGAAGAAGGGTGGTGGGTTCCTTCTCTGGACTTATGAAAAGGCAGGTGGGAGCCATCTGTCCATGCTGAAGCAATGGGATTGCAACATATCTCTGCATCAGGCCCTAAATTAGCAGCTACATTTTAAAAAAAATTAAAAAGGGGAACCAACGGGAAGCATATTCCAACAAATAAGTAACTGCCCCAAAAATAACTCCTGGTTGCCTTTTATCTGGGATCTCAATGCACTTTCAAACATTAATGTCTTGTAGCCTCACAAACTCCTCTTCGCTATTAGAGACAGGGGAAACTGAGGAACAGAAGTTGAAGTGCGTTGCCCAAAGTCATACTAAAAGTCAGTAGTGGAGCTGGAAAGATGACCCGAAACTTCTCCTCTTGTGCTCCCAAACCAGCCCACCCATCCTGACTCAATTTAAAAACAAACACATGAACCTAGATTTGTAAATTGAAAATGTTGAATTTCAAAAAAGCAAAGCTAGGGAAGGCCAAACAATAACTCAGAGCATCTAGCCTAATGAATGTTACTTGAACCCTCAAGTCCCGGGAACGGTCAGAGCAAGAGAGGGGCAGCCCCAAGGGAGAGGAGGAGGAGGAGACACCTCCAGAAGCTTTATCCCCAAACTTAAAAAAAAAAATACAGGCAAGAGCTGGAGCCCCTTTTTCCCCACTGACCAATGTGTTTTACTGGTCAGTGGTTCAATGGCTAGTGAAATCCGGGTGCCAGCTGCAGTTTCTGGTGATACGTACCATCTACCATGGAATTTCCCAGGAACTTGGAGCCTTCTTCTGAACTTCTCTCCCCACCTTCCTCATCCGCCTGCTCCTCCTCCACCTTATTTTCATTCTCTGACCGATAAACTATAATAGACTCTGGACGGGACTCCTTCTTTTTCTTTTTCCTTCTGTCCATAGTGGCTTCTCCATCAAAGGCCACTACCGTAGCCACGGCTCTCCGCAGGGAGCCTCAGTGAGGGCTGTGTGTTCCACCCTTTGTCTCCTTCTGCACGGCTTCCTCCATCCCACTGCTACTCTGAAGCATCGCGTCGGGCATCTCTGAGAAGGTGTTAAAAGATCTACCCGCTCCTGCACCTCTGAGCTATTCAGCAGGCAATGATTAGCAGGGATTCTCTGGCTTGTGAAAGTACCCTAGTCACTGCATCCAACGCACATCCTCCATTTCCAACCTGAAATGAGAGTGAGAGAGAGAGAGGGCAAATAAGCAACCAACAGAGCATCACCTTTAACCCCACGTATAAGAGATTTCCTGCAGATTTTTAAAGAGGCTCTTCTAACTCACTTAGGACATGTCTACACAGCAGGGCTAAACTCGAAATAAGCTACACAACTTGAACTATGCTAATTGCGTAGCTTAAGTCAAAATAGCTTATTTCGACTTTTGGAACTGTCTACAAAGCAGTTATTTTGAGATAGAGCACTCTTCTCCCAACTTCCCTTACTCCTCAGACAATGAGAGGGTTACAGGAGTCGGAGTAAGAAGCCCGTTATTTTGAATTTATGTCGAAATAACAGACTTGCTGTGTAGACACACACTATGTTATTCCGAAATAACACAGCTGTGTAGACATAGTTTTACTATGTTAAGCAAAATTGGTTTAAGTGAAGTTTAAACTGACATGAATCTACATTTATTGACTTTAAATTGATTTAGTTACACCAATACCAGTATTAAAACACACGCTGGGCTGAAATATAAAGGAAACAAAAGGTTTGGAGTGGGTGTTTAGTAGGAATACGTTAAATAAGCAGGGTTTGTTGGGAGATTTTAAGGTTCCTTTGGAATGCCAGCAAAAACAAACAAACAGCAGCACTGGTAGTGGAACTACAATGTGAAACTGACAATAAACATATTATAATATAAATATATATGGCCCCCTCAAAGATTGAACTCACAACCCTGGGTTTAAGCAAGCCAATACTCAAACCACTGAGCTATCCCTCCCCCCAAATGAAACCATATTAAATTGGCTAATTTAGGATCTAGTCTGGAAAACTGCAGCAGTAAAAATATGATGCAAAATTTCCTTAATCTAATCTGTAGATTTATTGTGCAAAACCAGGTTAATGCAAATAGTAAATAAAAGATGATATACATGGTGAAAAGTTAATCTGATTTCTAAAATCCCTCCAATTCGATAATTTGCATTTCTAGTAGTAACAAATGTAGGATTTTTTAAAATTGTGAGTTATGTTGATGGGGGGAGGGGGAAATCGACACTTCATGAAAAAAAATTATAGTGAAGTATTTCGGTTGCGTAGAAAAAGTTTTACTACCAGTCCACATCAGAAACTCAGGATCCAATTCTTTACTCAAGCAAAGCCACTATTTATATTATAAAATGCCACTGACTTTGATGGGGGTTTTGCCTGAGTAAAGGACACAGGAATAGGCCCTCAGCATGTGAGCAGTGTGGACTAGGGATGCAAAAAATTGTTTAAAAATGTAACCATGTAACCACTAAAAATCCTAGCAGGTACATGGATATACGTGCTGCGGCTTTGCAGTATAAAACTTAAATAAGCTTTATACTGCAGCGCCCACATCAAAGCTTCTCCGTGAGTGGGGCCGCCAGCCCCTGTCAACCCTGCTCCAGGGGAGGCTTCGCTGTGGGCTGTGCAGCTAGCTCCCCCCCTGCCCAGCCCTGCTCTTGGGGAGCCAGTGTGTAACCTGTGGGGGGAGGGCCCACCATGGACAGGGGCTGCTCTGGCCACCCAGCCAGAGCAGCACCCCCGCCTATGATGGGCCCTGTGGGGCTGGAATAGCCCCCTGCCCAGAGTGGGTGGGGAGCTGCTCCAGGCCCAGCTGGAGGCTGATTGGTTAACTATTTACATCTCTAGTGTGGCCTGCATCCTTATGGATGCTCCATTCATACATCCTGCCTCCATAGGACCCATGTGATTCGCAGACTAGACCGAGGCTAGGAAATGAAGAGACGGATTGAGAGCTAGCACTGGCACAGACACTGAAGTGGAGCAATACACATCTAGTTTGAACACTGAAAGGATTAGAAGATCTTGCCTGACTGAGAATTAAAATCCCACCGAATGGATGAAGCAGTCCATGAACAGGAAATTAAAGACATCGTCATAATTTACAGTCCTTTAAGTGTGGAGACATAGTTTTGTTCAAACAAATGCTGGAAAAAAAGGTGAACATTTTTAGATTCAGCTGTGTGGTCTAAAATGCCCCTCCCATAAATACAAGGCACAAGTTTGGGGGATTTGGGTTGGGATGATAGGGTTTTTTTGGTTTTGGTTATTTTCTGATTGGTAATACATGAACGAAAGGGTTTTTTATGCTTCTCACTCACAGAGCCACAAGAGTGATTAAAGAATTGGAAAATGTGTATTATACTGATAAATTGGGCTCCTGAGGTCTATTTAGCTTATCAAATGGAAGAATTAAAGGTGATTTGATCCTACACAGGGAACAGAAATTTGATAGAGTGCTCTGCAATCTAGCCAAATTATAATAAGATCCACTGGTTGGAAGACAGACACATTCAGATTAGGAATAAGGTGCACATTTTTAACAGGGCAACTAACTACAGGAAAAACTTACCAAAATTACCTACAGTCTCCATCACAGGGAAATTTTAAATCTAGATTGGAGGTTCTTCTAAAAGACTTGCTCTAGGCCAAACAGGAATTAGTTCAGGAAATCCTAGGCTATACAGGAGATCAGATCAGCTGATCACAGGCATCTATTCTGACCTTAAAACACACACACACACACACACACACACACACACACACACACACACACACACACACACACACACACACACACACACACACACACACACACACACACACACACACACACACACACACAAAACGCTATGATCACCCTGCACCACAAATCAGCTGTCTCCCCACCATACATCTGGCCGGTGTTTTGCCAACCCTCAGGCATGCTCAGCCTGCCAGGGAAGCAATGACACCCTCTCTTGCTTCCAGAAAAGTGACACTTTGGGAGGACTACAGCACAATGCCACCCTCCAGTTCAGCGGTCAACTCAGAGATGTGGTGGCACTTCATGGCCATGGGTGAAACTAACGAGTTGGAGCCCAAGCCTGTTACTCTTTGCTGGGAATGCCTGGGGGGGGGCGGTTTCTCAACACTAGCAACTGCCAGTTTCTACCCATTTGAAAAAGGATCCGTACGACGCAGACACGAGCAGAGAGCAGAGGAGCGTGGATCTCATTCGTTTTAAAAGCTGCACAGAGCAGACGCAGCTCTCATACTTCTGCAAAGCTGGCACTTGGTGCCGGAGTGCTTTGGCAGTCCTGCTTTGAGAAAAAAAGAGGTCATTTCCCCTGGGCTGACCCCCACCAGGGACATACTGAGAGCACCACTCCTCAGATGTCTCAATCTGCGGGTGGAGCATGGTAATTTCCATGCACGTGTTGCCATCAGTGTAGATTGCATGGGAGCACAAGAGCAGGCATGAACGGAATAATCCACAGCAGGTGGTAAGGAAGAGGACTGTGGGCAGGCTTCCAAGCTAGCTTGCTGCAGGTTAGAAGCCAAGCAATTTGTTATTAATCTCCGTGTGAACACAGATGGAAGAACCCCGGGGAGGCTCCGCGGTAAACACACACTGGTCACAGATTTTCGGAAGCACAACTGTCTGTTCCTAGGCAGGAAGCACTGTGGAGTATGACAGCATTAGACTGTCCCACAAAACCCGAGTCCCAAGCTCCTGCCCCATTTAAGTCAGTGGAAAGGCTTGATCCTCCTTCCATGGAAAGGGATTATTCTGCTCAAGGGAACCGAGTTCAAGAAAAGGCCTCTCAGAAAGCTAAGAAAACCCCATTCCTGATGCCTGTATCTCATTCATCCTGAGGGGGTCTGCGTGGCGAAGGTGCCTCTTAACAAGGCAGACAAGACGATTAGGCAGCTAGTGAAGAGGTGGAGGTTTCTTCATAGAGGGCCTGCATAGGAAATCTTGCACTCGCAGGACAATGCTAACATTCGTCATACAGGGTGATCTATGGGACGCTGCACTGGTCATTCATGCCTTCCAACGTGCCCAGATGCTATGGTGAGGAACACAGAGAAAATGCGAGGCAGGATGTTGTCAAGAAGCAAATGACAAGGACCCCCTCCAACCAAGACGTCGCTACCTAACTGAGGGGCTTCCTGGACACTGAATTTGGAAGAGAGGGGAGACTTTGTTTCATTCTGGACTCATGCCCGCAATGTTGGGTGATGACTGGAAAAGCACGTCAGCTGCTCCTGGTACACGGTGTGAAGAACACCAGGAGCTGGGAGTCCAACGCTACTGGTGAAGAACACAGAGCACACCATCTTCACTCTGAGAGCCAGACCATGCTGGAGAGGACCCTGAAGGATGCCACCTGATGCCAGCATATGGAAAACAAATGGAAACAGAAGGCCTTTGAGGTGACAGACAAGTGGGACCCCCAGCAACCGCTTCCTCTCCAGGTGGGGCTGCTTCACCTGATTTGCTGAATGGACGTTCATCCATCAGATCTAGTCAACTGTCCCCTGCTGTGTCAGAGCCAGCAACGCAAGGTGCAGCCTGCTCCCCAGGAGCGTGTGGGGGGGGTGTCTGCATGTAACCATTCACGGCAACCAATAAGCCCTGGGTTATTGATTAACTGTGTAAACAGTTATCCTGTTATATCCCTGCTTGAGAACGAGGGGCTATGAGGTTCAAACTCAGATACTGATCGTTGGAGCCTGTGGTGCATGGTTTCCCAGTAATGAGCAAGTGTTGGGAGAATGGAGAATTGGTCAGTGCTACGCTTGGGCGATGCAGCAACTTATGGTGTCAGATGCCATCAGGTGGTCAGGGAACATCTACCTAGGACACATCACTGGACATCGGCAATACAAGGAGGGATGAGCTGGAGTGCGGATGACAAGCGCATTCAGGAAAGCAACTCAAATACTTTCCTGATGGACTGTATTTCTAATGGACAACCTACCTGAAATTCTCAATTACAGAGGGTCAGCTTCACTCACTGATATATCTGCTTCCACAACCAACTCTCTGTCACTTTTCATGAGTAATATACCCAAATAATTGGATGCTAATATCTAAACTGTACTGTTAAATTTATTCACCTACATTTGGGTTCTTGCTGATTATGTACTATGTGTATCCTATGACTTTTAAAACAAACATATTTGTGGATAATCTAAGCACTATACCCAGACACTCTTTTCTCAACCTGTGTATTATGTACATTTTAACATTAGCTTTAATCAAATTTTTAATTCTGTATCATAAATAGCAGTCTCCTAAGGGAGACCAACAAATGGAGCTCTCTACTCGACCACAGTACTGGTCCCTGCAGTACGTAATTAAGGCAAGTACTCACATAACACTGATCTGATTTTTTAAGCATTTAAACTACAGCATTTCTAACATTAGATTAAGAACTACTATAAATCTCATTACAAAGTAAGTCATTTTTTCTTGATGGGAGAGTGAAAGTATTTGCTACTCTTCACTCTAATAAAAGTGATATGCAAGTGGTGTAGATTTTACTCAACGGCTTGTGGCTTTGTAGTACAGCAGGCACTTTGGAAGCCAAAGACCTAGTTTGCTAACACAGATGAGTGTTTCTCCCTGAGATTAATTAGAGATATGTCCACTGTAGGCTATTTGGGACATGTAGAGCAGCTACTGACAATTAATGGGGCTCTATATGGCCTCAAGATCATGGCAATATGGCAGATAATTAAAGAACATCTTAGCGTGTCAGCCCCAGTGATCCATATTTTGCCTCAAGTGTGCTCTTTAATACAGTGTTTTAGAACTTCAACATGCAGGCAGCATGGTCAGATGGTTACAGCATAGACTAGGAATTGGAATTGGAATACCAGAGTTCTATCCTGAGCTTGTTTGTCTCTGACTAGCTGAATGATAATGGCATAATTGCAAATACAGTAATTCCTCATTTAACACTATAGATATGTTTCAGAAAATGATCAGGTTAAGTGAAAACGTGTTATGTGGGGTCAATTTTCTCATTGAAAATAATGGAAAAGGTGGGGGTTGTGTTTCAAGTGGTGGTGTCTGTTGGGACTGGGACATAAGGTTGGGGGAGAAAGGGGACTGGCTTACAGCAGGGAGGGGAGGTGTTTGGCTCTGGGGAAGGGAAGGGGAGGAGAGAGGAGGGGGATTGGGTTGGGAGTATGCCCCTGTGACGAGTCTGCTGGGACCCGCACTGAGTACAGCGAGGGGGAGTCAGCGGGGAACGGCGCAGCGAGCGGCGAACCCTCCGCCACTTTGCAGGGAGGCGGGGGAAGCCCCATGCAGCTACCAGCAACAGGCCGGCTAGGGAAACCCAGCCACCAGCCTGCAAGCAGGGGCGGAGGAGAGGAGGCAAGGCATCTGGCGAGGGGGAGTCAGAGGGGAATGGCGCGGCGAGCGGCGAACCCTCTGCCGCTTTGCAGGGAATGGGGGGAAGCCTCACGCAGCTGTCGGCAATGGGCCGGCTGGGGAAATAGTGTTATTCCGGGGACGTTCGTGTAATTCAAAAAACGTTCCCTAAAAAAAATATCATGCTATCACGAAAATGTGTTAAGCGGGCACGTGTTAAATGAGGAATTACTGTACTGTGCCTCCATTTCCCCCTATGTAAAGTGGGAATATATACACTCATTCACATTATAGTTTATGATTTTCAGAGGAAAGGTGCTATACAATAAGTGCTTTTGCCATTGAAGTGTTAATTTTCACCACAGATACCAGGAAAATAATCATTATTCCTATTTACAGATAGGGAAACTGAGGCACAGCGCTATTAGGTGGCTTATTTGTTTAATTAGTACAGATGATTGAGAATTATTATTGGCTACAACTACCTCCTCTGTTAAGTAACCTCTCACAGGGAAAATATGCGAAGAGAATTGTTAATATTTTCAGTCTTCGTGCTGTCATCTTTGTGCTTCTCATAGCTAGAGAAACCAATTTTTGCACATTATTCAATACACAGGATCTACCAGGTAAACAATCACTGGTTAAGGGTAAAAAAAAAAAAAAAAAAAAAGGATCAATCCCAGATGGGGAAAGATCTGTCCAACATTTATTTTTTGTCAGGCAAACAACATAATTCTGAATGCTCCCTGCAGCAACTGAATGACTGACATTGGACTTGTTGAGGGAACTATTTAAAAACGCTAGAGCTCTGCCTTGGGCTGTTGCTACACTTCAAAGGCAGAAGCACCCTTATTGACTAATCCTGTGTTTCTCAAACTGTGGGTCCCAACCCCCTGGGGGGTCGTGAGCAACTTAGAGGGGAGATCGCAGCTGGATTCGGTTTTTCTGTTGCAAAAATTTGAGTGTCTCTGGCATCTCAACTGGCAATCCATTGACACTGATCACGTGACACTGATCACGTGATTACCAAGAGTCGGGCTCTGTTTCTCTCGCAAATGTTCGCATGTCTCCGATGTCTCCACTGACGATCTAAACGCCGATCACGTGATCTCAGACGGTCAGGTTCGGCTTCTTTCACAAATATTTGTGTGTCTCCGGTGTCCTTGCCGATGTGGTGTTTACTAGTACAACGTCTTTAGTTGTCTTTGGAGTGTATGTGAAGTTCCATTCTTTTATCAATTATTATAAATTATTATAAATTTATTAAAACTTTTATCTGTTATTTTAAATTTTTAGCCTTACAACCTGGAAAGGTTTTTGTTGGGTGGTAAGCGAAAAGCTGACGACAGATCTACCCATTTGACTCTAAACTAATAACTGGAACACTCACTACTACTGAGGAGGAGCAAATCATTGATCTTTCTTCTGACACTGCTTTAAAAATAAAATTCTCAACAATGTCTCTCTCTGAATTTTGGATCAGTATGCAAAATGAGTACAAAGAATTAAGCGAGAAGGCTATGAACATACTGATCCCATTTGCAACATTTTATTTGTGCGAGTCAGGGTTTTCTGCAGTTGCTGCTATAAAAAGCAAATATCGATCAAAAGTAAATGTGGAACTAGAAGTGAGAGTGGCTATCTTGACAATGAAACCCAGATTTAAAAAATTATGTGACAATAAACAAGCTCATCCTTCACATTAAATAATATGATTCCAAATTTGATATTTTTTGTCTATTTCCAATAAGAATTTAGTTATCAAAAGTTATTGTCATATTTATTGCTTGTCCAATCCTAATCCTAATAAAATGATTAGCTTTACTCGTGGAGCAGTGAGGGTGGGGGTCACATGAATTCATTTAGCATTTTAGGGGGTCGCGGTATCACAAAGTTTGAGAACCCCTGGATGAATCGAATAGTCGATGCAAATAGCATGGACTATTCGATTAGCCAATTGATGGAAATTCCATTGACTACTCGATTAACCAATTAAGCGCTGCTTAACATCCCTAGTTGCCAATTTTCTATGTACAAAACCAAACACCCCGGGCCTGCCCCTATGCCCCACTTATTTGCAGAGGCCCTACCTCCGCTCACTCGATCCCCCCCGCCTCTGTCGCTTGCTCTCTCCCACCCTCATTCACTTTCACTGTGCTGGGGTTGAGGTATGGGGGGGGTGGAGGAGAGGTGGGGCTCCGGCTGGGAAGGCAAGCTCTGGGGTGGGGCTGAGGTGTTTGGGAAGCAGGAGCACGGGCAGTCGGTGAAGGTCGGGCTGGGGGAGGCAAGATATTTGCTTGGAAAAGCTATAGATTGATAAGTGCATGGGATATGTATGAATGATCCCGTATTTAAGGAGTTATAAGATAAATGGAGATAAAATATCCTTTTAAAGACACAACATAAATGCCCTGATTTTTCTGGTGAGCAATTTATATCTGATGGTGAAGTCTTTACAAAATTCTCAAGAATTATTCAAAAAGAGAAGGTCATTTAAGGATAAAGCTTCAAGAAAATACAATTTCAGAGCAATGCATTTTATTTTATGGTTAGTAAGGTTTAAAAACAAAACAAAGCCGAGGTTTGGCAGGATTTCTCTTCTAAAAACCTTTCTTTGTTTTAAGAGGGAATATACGTGCATGTAAAAATAATTCCTTTTATTATTTTATTATTATTGTATTTTATTTTATTAATAACCTATTTCAAAGGGAATGGGCAGGAATCCACCAGTTTCAAAGGGGGAGGAATGTGCTAAGAATAGATCAGACAGCAAGGGTGGAGAAGAATAAAAGGGGAAGGGGGCTGGGCAGGTTTGCCCTACTTCCTGAGACAACTGCAGTCTCATCTGCTGGGTGGAACCTGTTTGTTGCCAACCAGAAGCAAGAGAGAAAAAATGTGATCAATTCTCTTTATCCCATTCAATAAAGCAAGTAACTATCCCCAGCTCCCTCAATAAAGCACAATGTCTGAGCGACCTGGACTAGACCACAATTTTGGAAAAGATAGCAAATGCAATTCGTAGTCAGTATCTCTTTGCCTCTTGTAACCTGTCACTAATGCATGGAAAGAAATCCCATTTATTTCAGAGGCAGGAACAGACTACTTCTCCAGTCCTTTGCACAGCCCTGCCCAATGCCCAGGAGAATGGGGCTCCGTTTCCTGAGCCCCCTTCTATTTGTCACTGTGCCGAGTTGGTCAGGTTTTGCTGTATTCAAAGCGGGAGATCCGTTTGTTTTTGAGAACAGGCAAATGCCTTTCCTTCAGCCTAAAATTTGCTCATCTATTAAGTACGCCTGCAAGGAGAACCCCTTTCTAACCGCATAGGTACATGGAATTCATGCATAGGGTTGCCACTGTCCGGTATTGACCCGGGTAGTCCGGTATTTGCGCCTTCTGTCTGGTAAAGAAATTGAGAAAACACTGGACATCTAATGACTTTTTTCCCCTCAACAAACATTTTTCCTGGGTTTTGGTTTTCTTTTTTTTGGCTCAACAAAAATTTCCCTGGTGCTTTTTTTGGGGGTCTGGTATTTTAGGAGAAACCATCTGGCAACCCTATTCGTGCAATGGGGGAACTTTTCTCCAACGTGCCTGCCTGCAAGGTACCATCACAGGCACATATGCCTGGGAGGTGAAGTCCCTCCCCACGACGCATGCAAGCCATTCGCACGTGTAAGAATGACCCCTTCTCCGAGGTGCCTGCATGGAAGGAAGGAATCCTACACCTCGGCAAGGTGAAACGTCTCAGTGCATGCACAGAGCCCTCACGCAGGACTGGAAGGCTCCACAGACTTCACCCGCAAATAGCTAAGCAATTACCCACTCAGGTCTGTACGTTTAACCCGGTTAAACAATTCATTGGGAACAAGGTGGAGTGTGCGCCCTTGCTGGGAAGAGATCGCCCACTGCAGCTGGAGTTTGTAGGTGTGGCGCCTCTCCCCCTCCTCCCCTGCATTTAAAAGCACAGCACCATTGACAACGGGGAAAAGTCGTCTGCTGCTGCCACCGCCTCCCCCCTCCTCTCCTCTCCTCTCATCTACCTGGGAATGTTAAAGGTGCCAGGCGGAGTAGTCAGCCCCCCTTACATTAAGCCAAATGCAGCTAAATCACCTGACATGAGATCAAACTTACCTGCTGCCCTTCTCAGTTAGGTCTGCGTGGGGTAGGATGCTTGTGTCTCCAGCTGGTCTGCAAAGGGAGTGAGGGTGGAGTCTGCAGAGAGGGGTACATGTCCCTGACCCTACTGGTCTACAAGGGAGGCGAGGGGGCCTGCAATGCGGTGGGGGGCGATGCTCCTGCCCCAGCTGCTCTGCAAAGGGGGGGGGCGATGCTCCTGCCCCAGCTGCTCTGCAAAGGGGGGGGAGGGCGATGCTCCTGCCCCAGCTGCTCTGCAAAGGGGGGGGAGGGCGATGCTCCTGCCCCAGCTGCTCTGCAAAGGGGGGGGGAGGGCGATGCTCCTGCCCCAGCTGCTCTGCAAAGGGGGGGGGAGGGCGATGCTCCTGCCCCAGCTGCTCTGCAAAGGGGGGGGGGGGCGATGCTCCTGCCCCAGCTGCTCTGCAAAGGGGGGGGGGCGATGCTCCTGCCTCCTCAGTGTCCGGGGCGGGCGCTGGCCGCCGGAGCGATGCTCTCACCGCCGCCTCCCGCCCCAGCCCCTGGCGGTGTCTGAGGACGGGGGCGCGGCGCGGCGGGGTCACGTGGGAGGCCGGGGCCTCGGGGTGGAGCCTGGGGCCGGTGGTGCGGCGATGGCGGCTCCGGGTGGCGGCGGCTGCTGCAGGGTCCTGGCCGCCGGGCTCTTCCGCAACCGCGTGGCCATTGTGACCGGCGGCGGCACTGGCATCGGCAAGGCCATCAGCGCCGACCTGCTGGGTCTAGGTGGGCGCGCGGCCGCTGGACGGGGGAGGAAGGGAGCCGTTGGACGCGGGGGGAGGGAGTAGCCGTTGGACAAGGGGAGGGGAGGGACAGGGGCAGCCGTTGGACGGGGGCGTCAGGTGAGGGGGGGAGCCGTTGAACGGGGGGGGTCAGGTGTGGGGAGGGAGGGGGTAGCCGTTGGACGGGGGCGTGAGGGGAGGGGAGGGGAGGGGAGGGAGAGGGGTAGCCGTTGGACGGGGGCGTGAGGGGAGGGGAGGGGAGGGAGAGGGGTAGCCGTTGGACGGGGGCGTGAGGGGAGGGGAGGGAGAGGGGTAGCTGTTGGACGGGGGCGTGAGGGGAGGGGAGGGGAGGGAGAGGGGTAGCTGTTGGACGGGGGCGTGAGGGGAGCCGTTGGACAGGGGTGTAAGGGGAGCAGAAAGGAGATGATATGGTGGGGAAGCACTCAACTGAGGAGGTGGGGCAGAAGGAATAGAGTGTTGCGCTAAATAGTTGGTGCACAAGATGGATCCTGGGGGAGAAAGGAGTGGGGACCTTTGGGGCGGGTGTGCAAAAAAGCCACCCAGGCCCATTCTGTCAGAGATGCTTTATAAGCACATCTTCAGCTTCTCATCACCCTGTAATTTAGGTTTATAATGCAAAGATGGGGGAAACTGAGGCACAGAACATGACTAAGTAACTTGCCTAAGGTTCCATGGCAAACTTGTGTCAGAAGTAGGGACTGAAACCAGATCACCTGACTCTCCACTGGGTACTGGGAGTGTGCCAGCGGGAGGTTGGCCATGCACTTAATCACCTCTTGTGCTTCACTTATCCTTCCAGGCCTCTCCTCAAAATACTAACCTGGATTATCCTGTAATAAGCTCTGAGCCTTAGGTGATGCAGCAGAAGACAAACACGTTTGTCCTGACATTTGGATGTGTTTGAATAAAGTTGCACCAGTTTAACAATCGCTTACTTTGTAACTGGCACAAGCACTTCTTGATTCACCCATTTAAACTGGTTCACAACTGGCTTAAGTCAGTTTAACTTAATTTGCTAAATTATTTGATTTAAAAATTAGTATAGTTGCATCACTACAAATTTGGTACTAGAAGATGTCTCCGTCACTGAGCTTCCTATATCTGTTATAACAGCCTTTAAAACTCAAGTGCCTTAGAATTACACTTCATCTGTAAACTAGGGATGTGTTAACTATTAGGTATTGGTGTAAACATGTAACCGCTTGAAATTTTGAGAGTTACATGTTTACATGGGGTGGGGGAGGGGGAAGACAGGTGGGAGCCAGCACGTGCGGGGAACCTGCCTATCCTACTTATAGTAGCCTTGCTACTATGAGGTGGGGGTGTATCTGGCTGGATAATCATTCTCAGAGAGTAGTTGTTAACGGTCCACAGTCATGCTGGAAGGGCATAACAAGTGGGATTCTGTGGGGGGTCTGTTTTGGGACTGGTTCTGTTCAATATTCTGAAGCAGTGGGCTTAAATTGCAGCAAGGGAGGTTTAGGTTGCACATTTGGAAAAACTTCCTAACTGTCAGGGTGGTTAAACACTGGAATAAATTGCCTAGGGAGGTTGTGAAGTCTCCATCACTGGAGATATTTAAGAGTAGGTTAGACAGACACTTGTCAGGGATGAACTAGACAGTGCTTGATCCTGCCGTGAGGACGAGGAAGTCCCTTCCAGTTCTAGGATTCTATGATTCTGCCCCCTGCCCCCAACCATCCCTCTAAAGAGGCAGCTCCAGGGAGCCTATATGCACAGGGAGATGATTTGAAAGCCACCCCATGGCTTTGTAGGAGGTGACAGCGGGGGGGGGGGCGGCGAGGAGGCAGGCAGGAGCATGGAGTCAGCTCCCAATGTGTGCTGGCTTCTGCCTGCCCCCCCTTGCCCCCCCGCCTCTGTGGGAGGCATCAAGGAGGAGGCAGGTGGCTCCACAGCAGCTGGCACACATGGGGAGCTAAACTAAAAGCCAGCTTCCTGAGCATATTGGCTCCTGCCCTGTCTCCCCTGGGCTGCATCTGATACCGAGGCAGCAAGCCGCGGGAGTGCATGTAGTCAATAGGATTAACCGATAAGACCAGGCTTATCAGTTAATCATGTAATTGACTACACATTGACATCCCTGCTCTAAACCCAGAGAAAAAGCATGCCTCGTAAATAAATGGTCATGTCAAAGTGTTTTAATATTACAATATGCATTTTGTTGGCACAGGTCGAGGACCACTGCTTGGAACATTTTATTTGTCCCTGATATGTTTGTAGTAATCCATGGTTAAGCCCTTTTGCAACACTTTTCCACAGTATTTCAACAGCTGATATTATGCAAGGTACGTTAGAGATCTAGGATTTGGCCCTGAAATGCTATTAGTGGGTGTAGTCCCTATTATTGTGAATATATTTACAGATATCAGTACATACAGTCTTGGTAGTTAGCCTACTGCCTGATAGTAAAGAATTTGTAGAATGAAGCCTCTAATACTTTTCATCAGCTGAAATCTTGGTATAGCAACTTTTGCAGTGTTGTTGATTTCTGGTCTATGTAGTTGGCAACATATGTGCTCTTAATCAGGACATGAGCCCAAGGTCGTGTATAGGTCCAGGCTGAAATCTAATACGCCTTCTGTGATGGGTTGGATCACAGCGATCCTCTTGTGACAAGGGATGTCAATGTGTAGATGACTACATGATTAGCCAATAAGCCTGGTCATATCAGTTAATCCTGTCGACTACGTGCATTTGCATCCCCCGCTGCCTCTGTATTTCCCCCTTTCCCTCCCCTCCTGCTGCCTCTGATAGAGAGGCAGTAGCGTGAAGGGTGAGGGGAGCAGGCAGAAGCTGATACATGCTGGGGAGTGATGAGTAACGCAGATGTTGAACCAGCTCAGGTCTGGGAGGGATCAGTTATAGGAACCTGACAGCACCCAAGAGCAGAGCCCTCAAAAGGAACTAAACCCCCAAATAAATCCATCTTATATAAAATAAGTTTTGCCTAGTAAGCTCTTTAATATATTCACCCCCTTTATCAATGAGAGATGCACAGCTGTGCTCCCCACATCCCAGGTAACAATTATTTGCACTAGGTTTATTATTAAACAAAAATGTTTTTATTAAGGCAGTAAGGTGTCCCTAGCCTTTGTTTGTCAGAAGCTGGAAATGGGCAACAAGGGATGGATGGCTTGATGTTTACCTTTTCTGTTTGTTCTCTCTGGGACACCTGGCATTGGCCACTGTCAGAAGACAGGATACTGGGCTAGATGGACCTTTGGTCTGACCCAGTATGGCTGTTCTTATGTTAAGTATAAAAAGTAGGATTTAAGTACTCTGAATATGTTAGTTTTCATAAAATGCCATGTGATATTTATATGTACGGTTATACAGAGAATTAGTATTTTTGTTAGCTTTTGTTCATTGGCTCATCTTTCTTTCATACTACTTTGTTGAATTAGCATTACCTGTTAATTGGTTATCAGAAGTGCCGCTTCTGGTGGGACAAGACTTTGAACTCTACTGCTCTAAGCTGTCCTCAAAATTCATGAATAACTTGACTCTTTTGGTCAGGTTATTGTGAAAATGCCAGGAATTCCTGTGTTAACAGGCAGGACTTTTAACTCTGGTAGCATAAGACAAACGCATCAGCTCATCGAAATACTCATTTCTAGGGGCATGCCGCTGGTGTATTTCCCTTGGTGTTAAGGTCAGGAAATAATGAGAAGTCAAATTCACCCCTGGTGTATCTCCACAGAAATCAGTGGAGTTTTACCAGGGATGAATTTGGCCTAGTATGTTACTTCATAAAGCAAAGTGTCCCTGAACACTTTAGCAGGTATGTGAATTTAATTTGCTTGTAGAAGTCTATATCCTAGGGAACAAGTGGCCACACATAGCAAAATAACATTCTAGTTGGCATTAACTGAGCTACCCCATATTGAGCTTATTAAGCAAAGGATTAAATGGTCCATGAAGACTGAGCTCCCTTCTCTTCCCACTCCCTTCAGCTCTGAGTGTTAAAGAATCCTGGATCAGCATATAGGAATTTTGCACTGCTGCTCTCCATAATGTGTATGTAAAGAAGTTTGGTCTCCAGGGCCATAACCCAGCAACTCTTCTGAGTATTAAATTCATGTATTTCTGAACTTCAGTTAATTATCTTGTGTATGGTCCAAGAATTTTAAATGTCTTTGAACATTTATTAACAGTTCTGAGATAATATAATTGGAATAAATGGGGATGCTGTGCTTTTTCAACAATTTGCAGGCCGACCTAATAACTTCCCTCTGTCCCCATCTGCCAAAGCAACTTGCAGCCAAATTTTCAATCACTTCCCTGCTAGCACTTTGGGACCCTGCAAATAAACCTGACTCTGATTGTAGAGCCTCCTTACTTCCAGAATTTAAATGAGGGAAAACAATGAGAACCCACAGAAATAGGAAAGTAACACTGAGTGCTGATCTCCAACTTCTAGGCAGCTGGTAACAACCTACCAGTCTTATCAAAAATCTCTGACTGTACTAAATTTCTAATACAATAATACTATTTGAACAGCTTTTGTCTAAAGGGTTTTTTGTTTTGACAGGTTGCAATGTAGTTATTGCCTCTCGTAAACTTGACAGATTACAAGATGCTGCAAAAGAGTTGGCTGTTAACATCTCTTCCACAGATCCAATCAAAGTGACCCCCATGCAGTGCAATATCCGCATAGAAAAGGAGGTAATCCAGACTAATTACTCTTGGGTGTCTTAAATGTTAAAGGTGTGATGATGCTATTAAAGTTGTCTCAGTCCTCAAAGGCTTTTCTATGATCTTACTCAGAAAAAAGAGTGCCATAGAACAGGTAAATGCATAGTAGAATTTTTTTGATCTACTGTTACAAAAATGTAGATGCAGGAAAAGACAGAAAGGACTGAAATGAACCAGTTCCTAGAGCTTGCCTGTCACTGCAGGAAATGACTGCATTGGGTATGCCCACCTGATCTTTAATGGGTTGGTTCTACTTAGTGCTCTAGAGAAGTGTGCATAGGAGGATGAAGAGAGGAGGACCATAAAACCTGCAATAGCCCCGGTAAAAATATCTTTGACACTTTAGATTTGATTGTTATTTTAACCCTGTCTCAGTACTTAACTATCTAGCCCCACTTACACCCATTGGAATTTCTGATAATCAGCTGCTCTCTCCTTGACTTGCCAACATCTGATGGGACAGAAAAGTCAAACATTGACTACTCCCCTCTGGTCAGGGTATAATAGGGCATTTTGAGGCTGGGTAAGCCTTTGTTCAAATCTAATGTAGACTCTACATATCAAACCTCAGAAACCAAACAATATATGGATCTTTCAGAAGTCTTGTACAGGATCATCCTGCTGATCCTGTGGTTACTGTTGTATAGTGTTGTGGGAAACATGGGATCAAAGAGGCATAGAGCTAGTGCAGTGGTTTCCAACTGCCGGGCCCTGGACTGCTGCCGGGCCAGGAACAGCTGGCTGCTGGGCCATGGCACACTGCTGGGCCATGGCACACTGCCAGGCCACACCCATGCCTTGATGATTAGCTCGGCGGGACTCTGGAGCAAGGCCCAGTCTTCCCAGAAACCCCTTTTCTCCTCTCCCTGGGATTGTCTCTTTCTGAACCCAGCGCTGCATTGGTTTCTCTGCATGACGCGGCCTTGATGCAGGGGACACTGCCTGAGCCCAGAAGCGGGAGGGCCCCCAGGAGCAAGGGCTGCAGCATGGCGGGTTGCTCACTAGGACCAAGCAGCAGCAGGCAGGGGCTCTGGGAGCCATGACTGGGCTCAGCAACAGGAAGCGACTTGCAGCTGCTGCTCATGGTGACTCTGGGGCCAGGCTCCGGGCCGGATCCCTGAGTCCCGGCAGGGGCTGCTGCTGGGCCCCCAGAGCCTGGGCTGCAGCTGGGAGAGGGAATCTCCAGCAGGACCAGTCCCACTGCTCCCTAGCAGCCTCTCCCAGGGCAGCTCCCCAAGCCTGGCCATCCATTTACCCCTCTGGGAGTGGTGCCTGCAGGGGGAGGGTTTGTCCCTGGATAGCACCCAGCAGAGCTGGCTGTGATCCCTGCCCGGGGCCCAGGGAAGCTGCCGCCAGCTCCCAGCGTGTGTGGGGCGGGGGGGAGCCAGCCCTGCAGTGGAGTCAGGAGGGGGCTGAAGAATGGCGGGGGCAGATAAAGAGGATGAGGGGGAACAGGGATGTGTGAGGCGGGGGCAGGAGGTGCTGAAGGGAGGTTGGCAGGGATTCAGGGGAGACTGATGGGAGCAGGGATGCAATGAAAGGAAACTGTCAGGGGGGATGCAGGGAGGGGAGTCTGGGAGCAAGAACAGCTTGGCTGAGGAAGGGCGAGACACGGGGCAGGGATTGTACAAAAGGGGATGGGTGAGATACAATGGCAGCTCCCCCATCCCATGGGACAGAAAGGGGGGAGGGCAGAGGTGACTGGTGATCGCAGTTGGGGTCACCAGCTCCTATGTCCCTGACATTTCATTTGCTAAATAGAGTGCCTCACATGACCCCTGCCGCTGTGGGTGCCTCTCTTTGCGCCCCTCCGTCTTCAGGCACCAGTCACCCCTGAGGGAGGGGCTGCCTCACCCAGCAGCCAGAGGGGAATTCTTTCTGTGAATTTTTTTTAGTGTTGTATATATCTGCAAACTCTGATCCCTTATGACATGTATTGTGTGCATACAGATGTGATGTAAAATAACATGTGACCTCTTAACATTAATTACCATAATGAATGTGCAAATATTCAAATAAAATGTTACCGGTCCACCAAAAGTTTGTGAATGGGTTTGCTGGTCCATGGTATAAAAAGGTTGGGAACCACTGCGCTACTGTACCCAGCCCTTGACTGGGGATTGGAATGCCTCCTCTTGCTCTGCAGCAGTCTATCTGGACAGCACCCCAGTGCTGTTCCTATATAGGCCAAAGCGATTTAATCTTTCTTTGCTGGCTGGAGGAGATCCACTGATACAGAGCTTGGAGTACTGTACAGCTGTGTGAGAAGAGATTCACTTCCTTTCTTAAGCAGGAAAATGTTTGTAATTTTCATGATCTTCCGTGTGACCAAAAACTTACTGAAAATCCTAAATGCTTCTCATGGCTTCAGGTCTTCATGCTTGTAAATAATGAGGCTCAGTCTGAAAGTGATAGGCACAGACTTGATTAACTAATTGGCTGAATCCTGGATTGCCAACTTCTTTTGAATTCAGATGCGATTGAAGATTTGGGATGATATAAAGCCTGCTCAGCTGTTGAGGAGTGGGAGTCAGGTAATCTGATTCTCTTGTAAGGATTCTAACCTTAATATCTAATTAAAATTGGAGACTGCTTTGGTAATTTAGGACTGAAGATGAACTGTTCCAATCTCTAGCTCTCTCTGAAGTCTGGCAGGTGAATGAAGTCTGAGTTGCCTACTTGTTATTGCACTTTCAAATAAACATTAAAAAATGTAATGATTGAGTCTGACCTTTATTCTAACACAATCTTGAATGAGTTTGTAAAAACACTTACACTTCCTGATAGTGGTGGTCTTTGACTCAACTGGTTAATTCTTTCATACCTACTTGAAGCCTCAAAATACAACAAAATTAAGAGCATATACCTACCCTTCAATAGCAATATGTATTCTAAACCCACCTGCTCAATTTTAATACCATAAATACCTAAAAGAATATAATAAAACAATGTGCACTTACACTGAACAGTGACAATAATGCCATAAGATATGTATAACAATGTATTTGGTGCCTTTCAACTGGAAGAGATGGGCCCTAAAGAGCTGTCCAGAGTGTGTTCATTCACCTACCTATGAATTTCTTCTCCATATCTGCCAGCATCAGTAATGCTACCTAATAAGTTAGGATGGCAAAGGACAAAGTAATCATTTGAAGCTACAAGGGGAATGGAAATAGAGGGAATGGAAATACCAGAGTCAAATAGGCACTGAAACATTAAGGAGAGCATCCCTTCACTTGCAAAGACTACATTAGCATCTGTAGTGACCATCCCTAGGAGGAATCTCACCTTTTGCATCCATCTGAAAGGTGATTTAATGGGAGGTGCAGGACACCCTCTGTAAATTGGACACTTAGATGCCTAAATGTGATTTTTTAGGAACCTAACATTAGGCACCCAACCTTTAAAAATCACTTTTGAAGAAACAAATAGCAATAGCACTGTTATAGTGTTTTTACTGTATTTTCCCCATTTTTAAAATCCAAGATGCTATAGTGAATCCATTGAGGTAGGAAAAGACTTCCGGAGACCATTCTTGCAGCCATATGCAGTAACCATTAGATAGTCATAGTTTTCATCTTTATTTTTTGCGATCTTCTAGCTCGAACTCTGGCATAACATGGAGAGTAGAATTGCTAGGTATAATTCTTACATCAAGTCTGGTAACTTCTGGCGAATTAGAGCATCTCTCAAATGCATCAATCTTGTTCAAAATGCTTGGCTTTAATGATTAATAGCGCTCTGTTAAAAATGTGCTATATTTCTAGTATGAGTGACTAGCTTCAACTTCCAGACATTAATTGGCTTTTATTATAACTTTGTATGCTAAAGAACCCTCTATCAGAAACCTTCTATCCATGTAGGCACTCATAGACTGGGATCAAATTACCCTGAACTTTCTTTTTGATGAGCTCAATAGATTGAGCTTAAATCTAGCACTATATAGCATGTTTTCCAGTCCTCCAATCATTCTTGTAGCTCTTCTCTGGACCCTCTCTCTCTGCTTAGCATCATCCTTGAAATGTGGACAGTAGAATTAAATTATACTTCCCTCCCTAACGTAGTCTGATTGCAAAGAAGTTTGATATTCATGAAATTCTTGAATAAGGAAGTGCAGCTTTCATCTGATGTTCCTTAGGTGCCACTTGTAATTCTTCTTCACTAACTTTAGTGCTGTTTGTTTCATTTGTGGGTTCCCATTTAAGGCATGTGTGTTTAACATTCTTTACCTCTGGACTATCCAAGGATTGCTACATTATCACCACTTAGTTTTTTTTTCTAAAATCAGATACTGGAGCAACTGATGCTCCAGTTTCAAAATCCTATTTGCGTGAGTGAAGGTTAAAAGGGTTCTTCCTCAGGCCAACAGTGATTGCAGTGGATTTGGCCACCTTGTAGCAAGTGAGGTGAATGTTTTTTGGGGTGCTTATCAGTAACCTCTCTAAGTTCTGAGAGAAATTGTCTCCTTTTTAACTGAAGAATAGAGGCTGAGATGTGGGGCTGTTGGAGGAGGGATCCAGTGCAAATATGGAGGATTGTTCGGAAGAGGTTGTGGCCCTGTGGATGAGTTCTGAATGGAGCTGAGATTGGGACAAAAGGTTCATCAAAGAAGTTTTACATATATCTGTATATATGTCTTAGAAATTTGGTATATATGGTCATGCCAATTCTTTTCCAGAATTTGATCTGAGGAAATGGGTCTGGCCCACGAAAGCTCATCACCTAATAAACCATCTTGTTAGTCTTTAAAGTGCTGCATAGTCCTTTCTTTTGTTTCAGCAAGATCAGACTAACCCGGATACATCTCTATTAGAAATGTGAGTGAGTCTGTTCAAGAACTTCTTAACAGTAAGAGCTACCTCCACCAAATTTGCTATGCAGCTTCCTCTAAACCTAACTTAAAACAAGGTCAGGGTTTGGTTGGGCCAAAACCTGGGAAGTGCCAGGAATGGGACTGTGTTCTGTAACATGGAAAGGGAAGACCACAGTGAGGAGGAATGTGATACTGAGAGTGGGCACTGGGGGCAGCCAGCCCACAGGGGAGAGCTATACTACAGAGAGACCATGGGGTGAAGCTATGCCACCAAGAGAGTGGCCAGTAGAGCTGGGCCTCGCCACCTTGCCTGCCACGAGATCAGGAAAGTAGCCCCACCCAGCCCTTGGCCGCAGTGCCAAACATCGTGGGGGAGAGAGAGAAGGCCCCTCTTCACCACCAGTCCTCACTCTTGCACACACACAACCTCCACCACAAGCTCCCAGCCCTGAAGGATCCAGGCAATGCCAGGTATGTCTGCTAGTTGTATTTGTATTACAGTATTAAAAACAGACCTGTCTTTTTTGGCTGCAGTCTCATCATCTTAGTGATATTTTAAATAAATACTTGGAAAAGTAAGCCTTCCTATTTAAAACTACAAACAGCAACAGAAGCCAGGCAAACAGGTAGTTGAGCAAGGTGTAAATCTTACTGAAAATGCCAAGATCAAGGCAGGCCTCAAAAAGGAGAGGGAGAGTAGATTCTCCTAAAATTGGTGGATAGCACTGAAGTTAGACTCTTCAACCAGTCATCTGCTATACTCCTGATCCCCTGCACTGGTTATCAAGAAGTTAAAGAAATTCCACAGCCCCAGTAATAAGCCCATGTATCAAGACCCTCGTCTGAGGCCTGGCCCACAATGGTCAAGTCTTTGCTAGTATAAAGCAAAATTACTTGAATAAGAGGCAGGCCCCTGCTCACAGAACTTGGCATGAAAAGGGATGCTCGTGTAAAACACTACTTGGTACTAGGCACAGGTTGAAAGCACATTCTAGATGATGGTAACAACACCTCATTAAAAAGCACCTTGGTGCCCACACACTCCCCACAGATAACAAGGACATACCGACCCAGGTTCAGGACAGGATCTAAAATGGCAGCATGATGGACAAAGATGTTTTGATCAAACCACTGGGTGCATGGTGTTGGTTGGTATCTAAGTAATGTCAGAGGATGGCACCCTGATATGACAGGAGTGATGTGTAACTTGTTTGTACATGGGTATAAAGATGTTTCTTGGAGGGACTGTTTTTGGCTGGCCTGGGGCAGCGACCCATGTTACTGACTGAGCTGAGACCATTATCAGGGGGTACGTACAGGGGTGGCTCATGAGGCTAGGCAAATGAGGCAGTTGCCTAGGGTGCCGCTGGCCTGGGCACCCGATGATGACGTTACAGGGCGCCGGGGCACCCCGTGATTACATCACGGCCACTGACAGCTGTGCAGGCGGGGGCGCCGATCACGCCTTCTGCCTGGGGCGCCAGCTGCCGCAGCCGGCCTTGGGCCGCTCCTGGGTACATGTGCATAGTGGTTCTGCTCACAACTATTACTGTACTTCATTTGACAGTAAACCTGGCTGGGTGCTTTTGATCCTTTTCTGATTTTGTAGTCTTTGGGGACTCTTCCCCAAGTCTTGTGGGCTGGCTACTTGTGCAGAGCCAGCACAGCCTATGGGGGAAAGAGGAGGAAGCAGTACATGCACACAGCTGAATGGTTAACCTCATTGAAAGGAGTAAAATATCTTTCAGTTCACCCCCACCAGGATTTCTGACCCATAGCCTTTTTTATTGCATTCGAGTTCTGTGGTTCCCAATCAGCACATAGGTCTGGTACCATGGTGTCCAATCAGTTCTGAAGCTATAGTGGCTACTGCTATAGTGAACTAGCTACACTCAACTGGCCAAATAGCCACATGTGGCTAGTGACTAGCATGTTGGACACCACTGGTCTAGTACAATGATACATTTTTTTTTTAAAACCTCTGCATTCTATACAAAATGCTTTTCTGACCTTGAAGGAGCAGCCACATTGCCAGGTTAGTATTAGATTTAGGTCTTACCCAAAATACCACACTGCCTGCCTGTCCTTTCATCTCTAAAACTAAAGGTTTATTGTAAAGAAAAACAAGGAGAGAGTTGTTAAATGATGAAGCCCTCTGATACATACAGAGAGAGAAAATCCATGTATTGGGTTCTTAGAAATATTGGTGAGTTTGCAAAAGCGGCAAGGAGTCCTGTGGCACCTTATAGACTAACCGGAGTGTTGGAGCATAAGCTTTCGTGGGCAAAGACCCACTTCGTCAGATGCATGTGTTTGGTGGCTCAAAAATTGCTCTGGAACATATCCACAGTTTGAATGGGTCATTCGCTCCTTTATTCAGAACTTTGGTTTGTAGAAAAGTTACTCCAGAGGTAAGAAGCAGGAGTGAAGAATAAATGGAAATGATGTGGTTGTCTTTCATATTCATATAGCTTTTATATTTCCTGTGTCCCAACCCAAGCTTCAGAGCACATGGAAGAGATGTAGAGTTCTTTGACCATAGGCATGTGCCTGCATGGCTTGCTGACACGTCAGGTATAGTCCCTGGCTTTTTCAATGGGTATATTGTACAACTGATGAACCTTGATGAGCTATCAAGCAGTGTAGGCAGTGCTGATACCTGTCTGTCTGGGAGTGGCACACAGAAACAGCACAACTTTGGAAATATAAATATGCATATCTGTAATTCAGAATACAAAGGTGATTTAAACAAACAAGATTATCATTCTTGGCAACTTACAACATTTTTGCAGCCACCTCACAACACATATCTGGTCAGATTCCTTGCAGTTTATAATATAGGTATCAACAATATCATAAAGTATCCGACATATTCTGCAAGGACACATAAGAATTTTATCTCAGTTGTAACTCCTGTTTAGAGAAACTGGAGCAGAGATTCTTAAGTAGAGGAGCCCTAAGGAGAATAAAACTGCTTTCAGAATTTCCAAAAGATCTCTTATTTTGCTGTTCTAAATCTCCAAAGAACACACAGCATTCACTGTGTTTTGTCTGTCCTAGTTGGCAACTGCATAATGCAAAGCTTTTGAAGATGTATCTCTCTACATGTACTACTTGTATTTGGGCTGCCAGAGCTCTCTTCAGCCTGCAAGCCATTTGCTGCAGGAGCCAGGTTATGATAGACATCAGGGAATAACTTAATGAATGCAAGTTTTGATGTTTCTTTTAATCTGTGTACTTGGGAGCCTTCTTGCTTTCCAACTCAGATGTCTTCACCAAGTATGCAGGAAATAATCCTTGCTGATGAAGAGCTTTCATAAACAGTGTATAACCTGTCAAGTTCCCTTTTTTTTTTTAAATTAATGCTGCTGCTTCATTATCTTGTTTCTAGTTGTTTTACATACTATGTTTTGTAAAGACATAGCAAATCTATTTTAAGACCCTGGCCAGCTAGCAACTGCCAACCAGCCAGAGAGCCACATGTGGCTAGTGCCTAGTGTGTTAGACGCCATAGTGTTAAGACTTCTGGGAAAAGGAATTCTGGAATATGCTTGTGTAAAGAGCACCTGGAGTTTCCCTATTCTATTTTCATGGATCAAGGGCTGTTTCATCTGAAATAGTAAATTGGGTTCTAATGACTAGGGATGTGAAGAGGTGACTGGTTACCCTGGAGCGGTCCTCCTCCACTGCCACTTCTGGCCTCCTCCCTGCCTTAGGTGATGGATAATTCACTGTATATCTCTACTTTTGCTTCCAGAGAGGAAGTTTCAATAAGCTGGGCTATTTTTGAAAATCTATTTCAAATTCAGGATCAATACAGAACTCTTTCCTTATTTTCACCCTTGTGAGCTGTAATTGGTTCTGCTAATAAATCTTTCTCTCACTGCATTGGCTGTGGTTATTGTAACCAGACGAAATCCTGTGGTGATATAAAAATGTTTTCATTTGGTAAATTATTTAAAGGACAGCTGTAGTCTGAAAGTATAGAAGCTGCTGAGCTGGACTGGAGACAAACAGCAAAGGCTGGCACATGGCACACAAGGCTCTTATGTATATTTTTTATTTTCTGACAGAATGGTGACACAGCAGACACTAGAGTGATCTGTTTTGGTTAAAAATCCCCAAAGGTCCCACAAGGGAGAGCTTATTAAAAAACATTCACCTAGGTAAAGAAATGATAGCAAAGCCGTATAGCTCTCAATGATTTTCACTGGCTTATGTAGAGGGGACTGGGAACACACAGGGCTTCAAACAATCAATGCAAAACCAGATCCTTTTTTCTCTCTGCATTTCCAGCATGTCTGCTGAGGGGATAAAACAGAATCTTAGACTAATGGCAAGTGTACACTACTGCTTAAGTTGATGTAACTTACGTTGTTGGGAGGTCTGAAGAAGACCTTGCTCCCCTGAGCAACGCAAGTTACAGCAACCTAAATCAGAGGCAGATTTAAAATGGAACATACAGTGCCCTGGCATGGGGCTTCCCAACAATATGGGGGCCCCCAGGCCTGGGCAGTTCAGCACCAGTCCCTCTGCAGAGAGGGCTGTGGGAGGGGGGGCAGGAGAGCAGGGAGGCTTATCTGCAAGCCACAACCTCAGGAGGGACAGGAGGAGGTGGCGAGTAGCACGAACATAGGCTGGAAGTCTTCCGAGGAGCAGGGGAAGGGAGGGTTGCAGCCAGCCATGGCTGCCCACTGCAGGGGAGGAGGGCGGCCGGGGGATGGCAAGCTCACATGCTGAACAACCTGCATGTGAAAAAGCCACACTTTGAAGTGGGAAAGAGCTGCTTCTCTCTAGAAACTGGCTGTGTGGCTGCACTGCCCCCTCCTCCTGAGTCCTCCAGTCTCTGTAATGTTGCGCTGCACCTAGTGAGTAGCCCCTGCCCACAAGCAGAATTGAGCTGTGATGCTTGTTCTGTATGCCACATGTAATTAACCTGTGGAACTCCTTGCTGCAGGATATCACTGAAGCCAAAAGCTGAGCAATATCCAAAAATGGATTTGGATTTGGGTAAGGAGAACAATCCACAATTACATCAAACAGGGCAGGAAAAATGAATGTTCTTTTTCTTGGCTGGGTTCCCGGGGGCCCCAAAAATGGAGCTGAGCACAGGGCCCCACTAACTCTAAATCCGCCACTGACCTAAATGCTGTTCACACTGGCGCTGTCTCGGTGGGAGATACTCTCCTGCCAACATAGCTTCAGCCTTTTTCAAAGGTGGAATAATTATGTAAACAAGAGAGCACTCTCCTGTCAGCATAAAGCATCTTCACCAGACATGCTACAGTGGTGCAGCTGCATCAATGCAACTGCACCACTGTAGTGCTTCTAGTGTACACCTAATGTGAAAAATTGCTCTTTTTTTCTTTTTTTTTTAATCTGGATGTTATGTGTGTAGCTGCACAGTTCACTTCTGGGGATGGGAGAACAAACTAGGAACAAAATGCCCAACATGCCATGTCCTACAAGGCACAAATGCAAACTCAATTTAAGAGCAGTAGGCATCTTTGATGGCATTGCCCTGGTGGCTTCCATTTTCTAATGGATGCCTGACAAACAAGTTTCTGCACCTCAGCCTCACACCCATCATGCAGGCTCTCTCTCTTACACTCAGAAATATTGTGCAAAATAAAAAAAGTGCAGCTCTCATCTTACGCAAGTTTTCTGTCCATAGTTTCCAACCCTACCCTTATACAGCATCACCTTCCTTTGAAACTGCCACGTGCACACTCCACTCAGCATCTACTGCGATGATAATTAAGCAGATTCTTCCCAATTTTTGAATGAATGTGAAGCCGAGGGTAAGTTGGGTCTCCCAGGACAACTGGATCTCTCTAGGGATGTGACTAGTCAATCTGATAAGCAAATGCTTATCGGATAGTTGACTCAACTAGTCACTTCCCCCCCACCCCTTGCTCCCTCTTTCAAAGAGAGGCAGCAAGGTGGGGAAGTAAGAGCCAGTGCGGGGGTGGGGGAGACTGGCTTTGCCAGTTCCCCCCAGCACCGTCTCTGTGGGGGGCAGGGGAGGCAGAGGCACAGCGGGAAACAGCACGAGCAGGGACTGCTTTAGTCCCCACTCACGCAGATTCCCACTGCAGGCGTGTCTGCTTTTGAAATGTATAAGAGCCCTGTGGGGCTCTTGTATATTTCAGAAGCAGAAGTGCCACAGGGAGCATGGGGCAAATAGGGACTCAAGCAGTCCACCACTCGCCCCGTGCTCTCTGCGGCACCCTCCCCTTGCTGTCTCTGAGAGGCAGCAAGCGGGGAACAGGGACTGGGGCTGGGGGAAGCCGGCTTAAAAGCCAGTTCCCCCCAGCACTGTCTCCCGGTACCACCTGCCCTCCCTCCCTCACTGCCTTTATCAGAGGCAGCAGGGGAGGACAGGGGGTGCTGCTGCAAAGCTGGGGCTGTTGCTGCCAGGCAACACCTGTTCGTGGCGGCTAGGGCTGGCTGCAGGCAGGGGCTGCTCAGGCAGCAGCCCCTGTCCATGGCCAGCCCTGGCTGCCGCAAACAGGGGCTGGTGCTGGAGCAGCCTTGGTTCGCAATGACCAAGGGATCTCAGGGGAAGTGTCATAGGATTTTTAATTACCTTGAGTTTACATGTCTGTCTTTTACATTTTATTTAAAAAAACCCCATAACCTTCACCTGCACAGTTTCCCCTGTATTTCAGTACTGACACATCCAGCACCAGGATTATTCTTGGGACAGCTCCCATCCAAATAATGACTCAAGCTAGTCTTCATTATCTGAAGCTGTCAAACTGAGCTCTCAGCCTGAGTATAGTTGCAAGACTTGCCTGGACGAACTTGTGGAAGGCTGGTCAGTGCATTGGCACGTTCTTTTTGTAGATGGGGCATGCATGCTACTGAAATAGGATAGACAGGCTACCCAATTAACCTACACATTTTTTTAAAATTGCTTTTATTAGGTGGAAGCATTGGTGAAATCCACATTGGATTTGCATGGCAGGATCGATTTCCTGGTGAACAATGGAGGAGGCCAGTTCCCCAGTCCTGCTGAAGCCATCAGTTCAAAGGGCTGGAATGCTGTCATTGAAACTAATCTTACTGGGACCTTTTACTGCTGCAAGGCAGGTGAGGACCAGATGTGGCAAGAAATACTAGCAGGCCGATAACTTTAAAAGGCCGCCTGTTGTCCCCCCCACTCCCTTCTCTGCACACAGATGGAGATATATCTAAAATGTCTTATGAAAAGAGTGGAAGGGTGGTCTTGTAGCTAAAGCCATCTCTGAGGGTACGTCTACACAGCAGCGTTATTCCGAAATAACGTAGTCTGCATCTACACTACAAGCAGTTATTTTGACATAATGTCAAAATAACATTGAGCTGGTGGACTTTTTACTCCAACTCCTGTAATCCTCATTTTATGAGTAAGGGAATTTGGAGAAAGAGTGTTCTTCCTTGGACTTCCTGCTGTGTAGATAGTGCCAAAAGCCGAAATAAGCTATTTTGACTTAAGCTACACAATTAACGTGGCTCAAGTTGCGTAGCTTATTTCAGCTTCAGCCCTGTTATGTAGACATGCCCAGAGAGAGTTAATTTCTGGTTTGGTCATAGATCTGTGTCGACTTAGGCAGGCCACTTAACTTCTCTAACCTTGCTTTCCCTTTTTGTAAAATAGATGTAATAGTTATTTCACAGCAGGGATGTGAGGCTAAATTTAAAGTTTGTGCACTGTGATCCTTGGATAGAAAAGTCCAAGTTATTCATTATGAATGCAGAGTAGTTTAGTAGGAATCAAGATCCTAGTCCTTCCATCAGAAGTTCTCAAAGCTCTCTGCAAACACTAATGAATTGCTTTACATCACATACCTATTATTCCCATTTTCAGAAAGTGGGGACTGTGGTTTAGGTAGGCAAGGTGATTTGTGCCACGGCCAACAGGAAGTCTGTGCCAGAGCTGGGACTAGACCCAGGAGTCTTGGCTCCCAATTGCATGCGCTAATCATTAGGAAAAATCATTTTAAAAGATGCAGATGTTGAATAGGTTATTTTCCTCTCCTCATACAGTGTACAATGCTTGGATGCGGGAGCATGGAGGAGCCATTGTCAACATTATAGCGGACATGTGGAAAGGGTTTCCTGGCATGTCGTAAGATTATTTACATTCCCTATGCTTGACCTACAAGTATTAACCACTTTCAGCTGAGCAAGCCCAGCAGGGCCTCCTTTTTGAAGAGGGGATATTTTTACAGAAAATATTTATGCACTGGGCAGCAGCAGGGCTTGGAAGAGTGGTTATTGCTGTGCCTTGACACACTGTTTCCACATCTTTCTGTATGTATTTGCTGTATGTGCAGGGATCTATCGTGGGTTTGGAGGCAGCTGCAGCAGTATATTGAATCTGAGCACCACACCAGCTGGAACATGTGAAATCAGGGGTTTGTTTGCACTGTGCCACAGTATAGGCCGCAGGAGTGTGAATTGTGAGCCCACTAAGTGTTCCATGCAAACAGCCCTGTGTGGATGCTGTTGGTATGAATTGGTAGTTTTGTTCACTAGAGGACTGCATTGCTGTGACTAGGTACAGTAGAACCTTGTTAATCCAACCATTGATTTATCCTGGTCTCCATATTAACAACAACCAATACGCCTGTCCAGAAGCAGGTCACCTGTCTTACGGCCGCTAGATGGCATTGCAGCCTCACGCTTCCCCATTGTCATCTGAATTTTTGTTGATCTCTTATCTGGCCCAGATTCCAATTATATTGAATTAATAGGGTTCTGCTGTGCCTGTTAGTTCATGCCAACAGCTTCTACTTGGGGCACTTAGTGTGCAACACTTTGGTGCACTCTGCAGTTCATACCCCATAGTTTGCACTGCAGCACAATATAGACATAACCTGTAAGTGCAGCCTCTGTTTACAGTTGTGATGTGTGAGCTCTGTGTATGCAACTTCTGCAGTGCTCCTGCTCCTACTCTGCAGTGTGTTCCTGTCTTCTGCTGTGGAATTGCTTGTTTAGGTGTCCTCTAGTTGTGACATGATCTTGGGTCATGGGGGTTTGGTTGGGAAGGAGTGTATCACGGGTCCCTGTGTGTCCAGTATGGCCATCCCCATAGGCCCAGTGTGGGGTTCATACACCCCATCACACAATGATCAGGGCTCCCTGCTGGATTAGGCAGTCTCAGTAAGAGGGATTCAGGTGGCCCAGCAAACAGTCCGTGCCTCCCAAGCTTCCCTGGGAGTTGGGAGGTTTACTCTTCTTGGCAGGGCAGAGTAAACTCTCACTCTGCAGCTCCTAGGCAGGACAGAGCAAAGCAATTAGTCTAGGCCCCTAAGTCTCCTCACTGGGGCAGGCAATAACAGTGAAGGGTCTCTGACTCTCTGGGCAGGGCAGAATAAACAAGGCCAAGCAGTCAGTTAGTTTATGATTTTAGCCATGCCTAGTGGCAAGTGCAAGGGGGGAGAGGAGGGAAACCAGGGCCCACCTCACTGCACCAGGTTCAATCCAGGGCCCTTTGAAGTTGGGAAATTCTCAGTTCAAGTTTCAAGCATCAGCTTCTGATGTATTCCCTGGGTCACTTCTTATTGCAAGGCTCATGTTGGGTACCTCCTCAGTTGGCAGAAGCTTTCTTGACATCCCAATCAGTCTTCATGTTGGCTGATCATCTACAGCATAGCCTGGGTCCACAGTTCCCACTGGTGTCTCTGCAGGAGCCTGCAGCACATATCCTTCCTCCTGCTTAGCCAGCCCAGACAGAGATGGGCTACATCCTTTTATCTCTCCTTTCCACCTGGACCATGTGCAGGGGTGAGGGGACGTGGCCTCCCGGTCCCACAGTGATTGGTTCGGTCCCAGTGGCTCAGTGCAGGTTTGGTACACCCCATCACAGAGTGCTCCTAGCATATTCTGACTTAGTCCTGAAGGTCCTATAGCCTCACTCTGCCTCTCCCAGTCCTCGTCCTGTGGATATATTTTGGAGTGACTTTCTCATGTACAGCATCAGGGTTTTATTTGCTGTAAAGGAGTAGACAGGACCATCACCAGACATTTTACTGCCTCTAATACAGAATAAGGTTGATGGGTCCAGGCTGACTCCTTTGTGTAATCAGTGTCTTGCCTTTCTGTTGAGCAGTTCGTGTGTATCTACTTTTGGCAGTTTTTCTTCTTTTTGCCAGCAACAGGTGCCAAGCCTCTGCAGCAAACTCCAGTAAAGACAGCTTCTTGTCATAGACAAACCACCATAAAACCCTTACTGGACTTTCATTTGTAATTTTTTTTTTCATTTGCTAAGAGCTGGAAGCTGGCTGGTTCTACTCAGTGTAAAGATAACTTAGAAATACACAAGGTGGTGCTAGCACATTAGTTTGGAGTCTTCTGATCTGGCATGAGCAATGTGTGAGTGCTTACTGAAACCAATACCACATCTGGGAAGTAAACCCGGAACTGGAAAACCTGAACCCTATCTAATTTACTGTAACAACAAGATGGAAAGAGGTTTCATCAGGTCACTGGAAGGGGCACTGTCTAATTTTTTTAATCATGTTTTGTGCTTCTCTATATTCACATGATTATTGGCAAAATAACTTCTGGGTTTCAGTTGCACTTGATTTACATGTCCAGTTGTGTAATTGTTTTCTGCACTGAGGTTCCTTCATATTATCTCTCACATCCGTCTTACAACCTGTAGGCTTTCAGCAAAGCTGCCTCTTGACTCTTTGCTGATCTTTAGGAGAACAAGCTTCTTGGAGTCAGCTCAGTAAGCTGGAAGATGCAACCGTCTGACTGGCCCAGCTATGAAGTTTGTAGTTTGTTATGTACATTTTTCAATGGGGTGGTGAGAGAGTGTAGTGTTTTTTGTTGAAATCGATTCTTTCTTTCTTTCTCTGTGATAGACATACTGGAGCAGCAAGAGCTGGAGTAGATAACCTAACCAAGAGTTTAGCCATAGAGTGGGCCCACAGTGGAGTGAGAATCAATTCTGTTGCCCCTGTAAGTAACAACATCCAATTTGCTCAGACTTATCAACAGTATATTCCCAGCTTCCAAATTTCTCTCAGCCAACAGGGTGGAGGGTAAAAATGCAGAATTTATGGGCATTGTATGGCTAAATCCCTGAGTCTACTTTGAAATTGTCAGTTTCATTTAGCTGCACCACTTAAAAGTGTTCAGAGCCCACTGGGTCTCTTTGCACTGACGGGAACATGGGGTCAGTAAAATCATTTCCACTTACGTGTTTATATTAGCACTTCCTCTACTTTTCTTCTTTGGTGGAAAGACACTTGAAGGGTGGTGGGAGGGAAGAAAATGTCTGTCAAAGCACATTATGAAATTGTACACAATGCTTAGTATTTTGGTGGTGAGTATGTGAATGTGTGATTCAGGAGGTGTACTGTATAGAAGGGAAGTTGTGTGGCGATGGAGTAGGGCAGGCCTGGGGAAAACACCCTCTGTGGGCAGGATCTGACCTGCTAAGCAACGGGATCTGGCCTGTGGACGCAGCAGGGAGCCTCAGGCAGACTCCCATTTGCTCTGCCACTGCATGCCACTCAGAAAAGTGGTTTCTGGTCCCTTTGTGTTCCACAAACTGTTATCAGGGAGAGGGCGGAGTGGTACTTCATGGCTGCTTCCACCCGCAGCACAATCCCATTGGCCTGTTTCTGGCCAATAGGAGTTGCCTGTTTGAAGAACAGGCAGCCCTGGCAGCACCACTCCCCCTTCCCCTCAGGCTTTTATTCACAAAGCACATGGCTCTGCAGCCTGTGCGGGGGGGGGGGGGTAGGCTCCTGCCTGAGAAACGTGCTGGGTTGCTGGCTGAGAGTCTCACTGGTAAGTCTCCCAGCCAGAGTCTGTGTCTGGCACCCCAGCCCCGCCATCCCCCCACTCCTACCCCGCTACCCCAAATAACCCAAGCCCTCTGCTCCCCTCCTGAGGCCATACCCCCTCCCAGGCCCAATCCCATGCACCCCAATCCCATGCCAAAACTGCCTCCTTCACCCAAATTCCCTCCCAGATCTCACATTCCCTCCTGCACCCGAATCCCTTACCTAAGCTCCCTTCTGCATTGAACCTCCATCCCAGACCCCACACCTCCTCCATTAATGTCATGGAAGAGTGCGGCCCTCAACCACTTTCCAAAATGTGCCCCCCTCCCCCCCCATCAAAAATTATTGCTCATTCTGGTCTAGGGACTGAGAGTTGAGAAATGGGTTCTGTCCTCAGCTCTAACACGGAATCTCTGTAAGATGTCCAACAGGTTCTTAATCTCTGTTGCCATAATTTCCCCATATGTAAAATGGGATTATTTTTGGGGAGTGGGAATGGATGTTTGGAGAGTGCAGAAGAAGTCACTATAGAAGAATCTGTGTTAGTTGTTCATTATTTGTATCAATGAAACACATGTAGACAGAAATCCAATGTACAGGCTAGCTAAAACATGCTTACTAGATCATTGGGGAACTAATTATGTATTGAATAATTGGTTACATAATGTTATGGAAAGATCGTCTATTGCTAATGTGTACTGCTGTGAATTAAGAGACATGTCAGTCCTAGTTTTGGATGTTGATATTGTGTCAGTTCTAGATGTTGTAGGTTTCACCCTAAACCTCAGTCTATTTCTGCAGATTTGATTTATTTTTGGTGAGAGATGTGGGAAGAGCAGAATATTCTCTAGTACTTTCTTTCCCATTGGCCATTCTGACCTCTGTAAGGAGAATGCAACATGGATTTTGAAACAGGCCTGTAAGGAGATCCTCCTTCTGCCTGTATGAGATGGCATGAATCAAGTTCAGCTTCCTCTTCAGAAACCAGCTGTATTGTTGTTTTTGGGATGGCTGTTTCATTGGATGTACATAGTGCAGTTCCATTCAGGTAGTGAAACTCAAGCAGTGGTTTGTACATTTGGGTAAAAGCTGCCTTCTGGGTCCTGTGAAGCTTAATTTGCCAGGAGACGTATTGAACAGCTGTTAAATATTGGCATTTTTGCCTAGTTTTTTAGGTTTATTAAATCTTAGGGAAATAAATTAACGTAGTTTGTAATGAGACATAGTGTGTGTGTGTCTGGCTTGTTAAAAAGACTTAATAATGATCCATTTAATCATATCAATTACACATTATTGTATATGACAAGCAGCATCTCGGATAAGTAAACATATTTTAATTCACACAGTATTTGTGTTTATATACATCATGTAGCCAGTACACATTGCTATAATTGTCAGATGTATCAAATTATGTATTAACGTTATAGGACAGTTATTTACTGACTAGCTGGTAATGGTTTGATTACTGCGTAAATTATGGAAATCCACGTTGTAGTCAGGAGAGACGCAGACGTTCCTGTATGGGCGCACCACTTCTGTGGTAATTCGAGCCCTAAAAACCTTTCACTGCAGGATCTGGGCAGGGGCACCCAGGAAACATGTACAAGAGAAGAGTGTGTTCCTAAAGGAAATTACTTGCTTGTGTTTAAGCACTATTCCCCCAAATCCCCAAAAACTCTGGTCCAAATTAGGGATGTAGACAGTTATCCAGTTAACTGGGTTGGGGCCACAGCAGCCCCGGTGGCAGCCCCAGGCAGGAGCAGAGGGAAACCTGGGCTGGCCATGCATAGCAGTAGCTCTGGTCCCAACCACACTGGCAGCCCCACGCACTGGGCAAAGACAGGTGGACCCTCAGCCCAAGTCCTGTGCCCCTAGCAGGGGCAGGCAGGACCAGGCCTGGGCAGCCCCCTCCAGCGGGATCACAGTTAACTGGTTAAACGTTTAGTTTAATCAGTTAACTGTAGGGATGTTAGCTGTTGATTAATTGAATAGTTGATGGAATTTCCATTGACAAGTCGATACGGGGGGGGCGCTCCTGCTCCGGCTCTGCACTTTAAATGTAGTAAGAGCCTGCTGGGCTCCTACTCAGCACCAGCTCCTGGTCCCCCCACGGCCTTTGATACAGTGGCAGTGGAGGGGGGAAGCGAGTAGTCGAGTGGTCACGCAACTAGTCGCTTACATCTCTAGTTAACTGTTTAACCGCTATTTTGCAGCTGTGGTCCACATTTCTCTAAGTCTCCTATCACTTTAGTAGTCACACTATGGATTAATGACATGGAAAATTTCAGTTGGAATTCAGAATATTGCTCCTCTTTGAAAGCCCAGCAGCCTTGTAACATGAAGATTATGTACATAGCTGGTGATGTGACTGTGTTCCAGTAGCTGTTGCTTTCATCTTCCCTCCCCCATCCCTTCTATCTGCTACGGCCTTCTTCCTCTAGAGTGGAAAGTCCTCAGAATAGGGACGGGTCTTTTTCTGTACAGAACCTAACACACAGGGCCCAGGATCTGGCTGGGATGCTGGATGGTACCATGATACACATAGCACAACCAGTCTAGTGGTCTGTAAGAGAAGAAACCTTTGGCCATTCTATTTGGGTTATTTTGCTTTCTTTCAGTGAAAGCAAATCTTAATATTTGTAATTCAAAAAAAAATCTTTTGGTCTGAGATTTTATACCCAATGTTTGGAGATATTGAGCTGCGACTGAGGAAATAAAGTTTTCAGAATTCCAACTTATGCAGCAGTACTTTAATTTTGCTGTGCTTTTTTTTTTTTCTCAATACAGGGAGTAATATTTTCAGAAACTGCTGTGGCACACTATAAAGGCATTGGTGAAGAGATGTTTAAAGGCTTCATTAAAAAAATTCCTGCTAAGAGACTAGCAGTTCCTGAGGAGGTAATGCATTTCAGAACATGTTCACTGATTCTAACTACTGTACCTCTACCCTGACACCATTACAGTATATGGATGACAATAAATGGTTAATATTGAAGTGCATTTTAGAAAATGGACAACTTGGAGGAAGTTACAATAGTGTGCAAAAAATTGCTTGAAGACCGAAAAAGAACCACCCCTTCTCCAAAGATACCCTGGGAATTTAAAAATATAAGCACTTGTTTCTGGCAAAATAAGTTCTCAACTTAGTTACAAAGGAAGCTGACTAAATGAGAAAAGAATTGGAAGTATTGAATGGTAATGTCAGAAAGCAAAAGCCTAAGGGATTAAGCCATCTTCTAGTCAAATGTCTGATCAGTAAGAACACTCTTTCCTTTGACAAAATAATATAGCCTCTTTACATCTTTTTCTGGTCTTGGTATGCAGAATAGAGAGTTACGGTCTGCTGCTCAGCTTAAAAGATTTGTTGTATTAAGCTACATTACTTAAGTGGCAGCCATGGCTGTGGTTGGGAATTTGTCTTAAAGTTGTTGATGATCCATGTCTCCATGCATCTGCGCGAAATCAGTATGCCTCAGGAGTTTGAATGAGTAAATTGCATTTTTCTTCATTGTTAGGTCTCCCCTATAGTATGTTTCTTGCTGTCTCCTGCTGCGTCCTTTATAACTGGGGAAACTGTGAAGGTGGATGCAGGTCAAAGCTTATATTCCTGCAGTTGGGAAATACCAGGTAAAAATGGGTTGATGGGATAGTGTCTTCCAGTGATGCAACTTGGGAAAGGTGGTGATGGGTGAGGGAGGATGTAAGAATACAGGGCTTGTTTTGCAGTTGAACTAATTGTTTTTGGTTTTTGATATCACTTCTCCCAGATCATAACAGGTGGCCTTCAGCACCAGAAGGAGACAATACCAAGGCACTCAGAAAAATTATTTCTGGCAAGACTGCCTCAAAGCTATGAAGAAATAAGACTCCACCTCATCCCCAATGGAAATGTGGTCAAAATCTTGCTCCAAATCAAGTGAATAGAAAGCCAGGAGAGGCAGACACTCTCCATTTTAGGCAGGACATTAGTGTAGGCAATGTCAAAGTGATTGAAAGAGAAATATCCGTAGCTTCTAATGAGTAGCAAATGTCAGCTGAAGTCCTTTTTCTGGATGTGTTTGGAAAGATGGGAGTTTGAATCTATGGGGAATGTTAGTTTCTGCACAGAAATAGCATTCTGGGCTGTGTCGGTAACCTTTAAGTCATCTTCTGGGTATATAGCACTTCTGCAACTCAGCTCGTAGCTTGAGCTGCCCAAGAATAATTATAACAGCTAATTGAAGTGCACACGCAGCTGAAATGCACTGTTGGAATGAGGCAGTACTATCTGGGACAATCACAGCATGATAATACAATCAATACTTCTGTATCTTTCAAAATCAATAAAACATACAAAGTTGAGACATTGAGTGTGTTGGTTGCATATCTAATTCAACAAAACAGCATCGCAGAGCAGCACTGGTTAATACTATTGATTTATGCTTCACAGCTTCATTTGTAAGTCCTATCTGTGACACTTTCTTGGCATGCCTGGACTGCGAGACACCTTGTTATTCCTCTTCCTCCAGTTCTGGTGGGTGCCAGTTCCCTATACCACCAGTCTGTTAGTTACCCAAAAAAACCTTCTCTGGGCTCTGCCAGTCCTTACTTTGCTGAGCCCCTCTGCAAGCATGTCCTGTAGTATCCAACCTCTGTCAGTGGACACTCACAGAAATTACAAGTGGACAGTGTCTGTACTACCTTGTTTCAGTTGACTGAGGATCAACTCCTATAGAACTGAGATATTTTAATTAAAAATTACAGTCAAAGATGAAGATTTAAGAGCTAGTGAATAAGGATAACGAAAATGGAAATGGTTACAAATAAAACAATCCTAAAATGCAAACCTGGCTCTACACTATCAGTGGTTACCTCTCCTATATAATAAAGTAGGTTTTGCTCCAAAGTTTCTCTGACTTCATGTGTAAATTGAGTCCCTATTGTGTTTGTTTACAATGCTTACATTTATGTATGAACTGATACAGACATCCAAACTTCTCTCTGGAGGAAAACGGATTTCTCTTTGGTGACAAATGTAAAAACATACTTTTAGTACATAGATAAAACTCTGTACATACATCATGGAATGGTTATGAGGGTCCTCTTCAAGTGATTGCTCACACACATTCCAAAAGGTGTGTGCATGCCCTACCTACATCATCATCAGAAAATTTTGCTCCCTAGTAGCACCCATCGGATGCACTGTCGAGCCTGCTCGCATGGCACCTTTATGGCACAGGATATAGGACGCTGCTGCCCTCTCAGTTCCTTCATACTGCCAGTGACGGTCATTGGAGTTTCCTTGTGCTCTTGCTTTGGTATCTATGTCTTAGTTGTACATAGTTCAGTTTATAGTTGTAGTAGTTAGACTGAGTTAGTTCATGGATTCCCCCGCTCCCATTTACAGTTCTTCTGACTCCTGTCTCATAGAATCCCAGAATACCAGAACAAGAAGGGACCCCAAGAGGTCATCAAGTCCAGTCCCCTGCCCTCACAGCAGGACCATCCCTGGTAGATGTCTATCCAATCTGCTATTAAATATCTCTAGTGATGGAGATTCCACAACCTCCTCTTCTCTTGGGGTTTAAATCCTGTGAGAGCTGTGGGAAGCCTATTTCCAAGAGTGATCTGCACTCTTCATGCCTCAAGTGCCTTGGAGCAGGTCATCAAACTGATAAGTGCCCTATTTGCAAGAGCTTCAGGCCTAGGAGAAAGAAAGAACATGAACGTTGCTGCAAGCTCCTGCTAATGAAAGTAGACTTTTGCCCCCAACTGCCGTTGGAGTCACCACTAGGTCCAGTGGTCAGCAGAGCACCAACCTCAGTGCAGGATCCCTCGGTGCCAAGGAAAGAGACCACAAGGAACACCAGCACCGCTCCCTGCCACACCAGGCAGGTTCAAGCATGCGGAGCTGCTCTCACTGCCCGGTGCAGCATAGGAAAAAGAAAATTGATCGAGATCCATCCCCCACCACGCATTCATTGAACGACCTAAGTCAGAGCGCCTGAAGACAGGGCAGCACTGTCAACTCCTGCCCTATCATGGGGCTCATTGAGTCTGATGTTGATGTCCCCAAGCAGGGAGGACCTGGAAGAGGAGTTGGACCTCGTCTTCACATATGACACCTTTGAGGCTGCCAGAGACCTTATTGCCATGACAGCTAGTTCCCTGATGCAACAAGTGCCGACATCAACAGCCGCAGGCACAGACCTTGGCACCGCCATCCCGAGCAACACTATCCCCAGCAGCCACTTTGGCCCTGGCAGCAGTGCAGGCAATCGAGCAGTGGGGCAAGCTGCTGCTGATGCAGTTCTGATCCCTGGCAGGCCTCACTGTCACCCTCAGCACCACCTTGGTCGTGCTCCATCAGATCCGGGTGAGGAGTCATCGGCTTCTTGGTGCGGTCGGTATCACTCTGAGTCCATGCACCACTATTGGTGCTGTAGTTCAAAGGATGCGTTAGTACTGATACTGCCCTGGCCACAGCAGTGATAGGCACCCATTCAGTGGTCCTTTTGGATCCTGTGGGCCTATCACTGAGCTCAGGGGAACATAAGAATGGCCACACTGGGTCAGACCAATGGTCCATCCAGCCCAGTATCCTGTCTGCCGACAGTGGCCAATACCAGATGCCCCAGAGGGAGGGAGGGAACACAACAGGTAGTCCTCACCTGATCCCTCCCCTGTCATCCATTTCCAGACAAAGAGGCTAGGGAACCATTTCTACCCATCCTGCAAATAGCCATTGATGGACCTAACCTCCATGAATCTATCTAGCTCTTTTTTGAACCCTGTGAAAGTCCTCGTCTACACCACATCCTCTGGCAAGGAGTTCCACAGGTTGACTGTGCGCTGAGTGAAGAAAAACTTCCATTTGTTTGCTTTAAACCTGCTGCCTATTCATTGCATTGCGTGACCCCTAGTTCTTATATTGTGGGAATAAGTAAATAACTTTTCCTTACTCCCTTTTTCCACCAGTCATGATTTTATAGACCTCTATCATATCCCCCCTTAGTCTTCTCTTTTCTAAGCTGAAAAGTCCCAGTCTTTTTAATCTCTCTTCACCTGGGATCCGTTCCAAACCCCTCATCATTTTTCTTGCCTTTTTCTGAACTTTTTCCAGTGTCAATATATCTTTTTGAGATGAGCCGACCACATCTGTACGCAGTATTCAAGATGTGGGCATACCATGGTTTTATATAGCGGCATTAAGATATTTTCTGTCTTATTCTCTATCCCTTTTTTAATGATTCCTAACATTCTGTTTGCTTTTTTGACTGCCACTGCACACTGATTGGATGTTTTCAGAGAACTATCCACAATGACTCCAAGATCTCTCTTGAGTAGTTGTAGCTAAATTAGTCCCCTCATTGTATATGACATCTGTGACCTCCCTGCCCTGTGCCTCACCTTCTGCCACTGCAGACCAGCACTGGTCTCCGAGGGAGCAGATGAACCCTCTCATGCACTTGGCACCAAGTACAGTACCAACCCCCCGCCCCTTTGTGGCACCAAATGCAACACCAGCACCCAAGGCTATCTTGGGACCTCTGGCAGCATCTAAGTCCTCCTTCGGAGAGTCAGAAGGTCAAGAGGACTCTCTCCCAAGAACCTCCTCATCCTCATCCCAGATAAGGCGGTAGCTGTCACCTCCACTATAATGCTCCCTTCTGTGGACAGGAAGGGTCATCAGGACCACCTCAGGCGTGAGGCACAACCTCCATATGCATGCGGAGGAAATTGTCAAGGGTGAGGATGTCCACCGTAGGGTCTACAACCCAGAGTGTCCCTCGAGAATGGCCTTTATCAGCAATAAAGCCATTCAGAACACTATATAGGTGCTATGGCAAACCCCAGTGTCCATACCGCCCGTGGCCAAGAGCTTCAAGAGGAGATATTTTGTGCCACACAAGAGGTACGAGCACCTTTTTACACACTTCCAGTGGGGCACACTTGTGGCTGACTCAGTGAATCAAAACAAGAGGCAGGGTCAGCCAGGGTCTGTGCCCATATCACTGGACACCAAGAAGCTACACCTGTTCAGCTGTAAGATATACTCCACTGGTGGCCTACAATTGTATGTGGCCAATCAGCAGGCAGTATTGAGCTGCTTCTCTTTACTCCTGGTGGGCCCTTGCCAAGTTCCAGGAGTTCCTTCCTGACAACTCCCACCAAGAATTTTTCAGCCCTGGTTGAGGAGGGAAAACATGTCTCCAGGACTCCCCTTAAGGCGGCCCCCGATTCTCTGGACTCAGTGGCCCGCACAATGGCAACCGCTATTAATATGAGGTGCAGCTCATGGTTGTAGGTCTCAGGCATTCCCCTGGAGGTCCAGACCATAATTCAGGACCTGCTTTTTGACTGGTCAGAACTGTTTGCGGAGAATACGGACTCCCATTTATGCAGTCTGAAGGATTCTAGGAATCCACACCCCCACACTTGCCCTTTAAACCCCAAAACCCCAACCTGATTTTACTCCAGGCAGCCCAGACATCATTCCTCTAGGAGGAGGGACAGAAATAACAGGAGGTTACCAGCCTTCCTCCTTGGGCCAGGCCCAAGGCCAGGGGGGCCTCTAAACAACCCCTCGCATTGAAGTCCAACTTTTGAAAGTGTGCCTGGGGACTGAGCACCTATACCCACACAGGTTCCATCCCCTTTAGTAACTGATTGTCCCACTTCTACTGTGTCTGGCCCACATCACCTCAGATGGCTCGGTATTGAGCACAGTAGGGGCAGAATACTCTGCCCAATTCCATTTCCTCCCACTCAACCACTCGCTTTCCCCATCCCTCTTCAGGGATCCTTCTCACGTGCAAACCCTTCTAAAGGAGGAGGTGCGGCTGCTCCTCGCACTAGGGGCTATAGAGAAGATCCCTTAGGAGTTATGGGGTATGGCATTTCCTGTTGCTCCTTGTTTTGAAAAAGGTCATGGGGTATTCTCAGAATTTCCTTGTCCCGCAAACCATGAGTGGGCTCAGTCCCATTCTAAACCTGCGGAACCTCAGTGCCTTGATCAAAAAATTCAAGTTTCAGGTGGTCTCGCTAGCCACCAGGATTGGTCACTGCCCTCGACTTTAAGGATGCAAACTTCCACACGGTGCTCTTTTTTTTTTTAAAGGTGCTGGAACTAGAGTTGCCAGATGGTTTGTTGAGCAAAAAAAAAAAAAGCACCAGGGAGACCTGGGGGAGGAGAGTTGGGTGGTCGGGCCAAAATGTCAAAATGTGGTCGTAGCCCCTTTAAGTGCTGCATGTCCCGAGCCCAGTCAGGCGCCGAGCCGGGCAAAGCAGAAAAAGTTCTGCTTCTTAATTGGAAAATACCAGCAGGGGGCTGTGCCGGGGGAAAGTGATGTGCTGTGAGTGCTCCCAGGGCCAGCTGGGGGCTGTGCCAAAAAAAGGTGACAGTACTCTATACTGGTGCGTACCATACCAAAAAAAGCATAGCTTCCATGTATCCATTATCCCAGGTCACTGGTGGTTTCTTTGTTTTGTGGTCAAGCCTCCATTATCCGTTAACTGTGCTCCCATTCAGCCTCTCAATGGTTCCCCAGGTGTTCACAGAATGTATGGCGGTTGTGGCAGCCTTCCTCCAGAAGTGCTAGGTTCAGGTTTTTCTGTACCTGAACACCTGGCTCATCAAGGATGTTTCCTTAGAGCAGGTTCTGGCTCACATCGCTAGAGTAAAAGCCATTTTCAGCAACGTAGGCCTACTGAACGAGCCCAAGTCCACCCTGGTCCCAACACAGAAGATAGTTTATAGGGACCCTACTGGACTCCACAATGACAACAGCCTGCCTGCTGAGAGCCACTTCCAGGCCTTGTTGGACCTCATCCGCGCTCTTCTGCGGTTCCCAACAACCAGCGCACGGACCACTATGTGGCTCCTGGGGCATGTAGCAGTCTGCACATACGTAGCAAAATGCCAAGTTATGTCTATGCCCCCTGCCGTCCTGGCTGGCAGGGGTTTATGGGCCCAGATGAGACTCCATAGACAGGCTGATCACCCTTCTGACCACTCTCCTCAAATCCCTGCACTGGTGGTTATAAGTAACTTACAGCGAGAGGTGGTCAGGCAGAAATGCCTTTTCACAAGTCTCAACCCACGGTTTCCCTCATCACTGATGCATTAGAAATGGAATGGAGAGTGCATCTAGACACTCTCAGGAGTCAAAGCCTGTGGTCCCAATCTGAATATCCACACTGGGGAGCTATGAACATCTTGCCTTGCTTATCAGACATTTCATATCTAGCTCCAGGGTCAGTAAATCTCGGTTCTGATGGGCACCACAGCAATGTTTTATATTTAGACAGGGTAATGCTCATTTCTCTCCCTGTGCCAAGAAGCCCTTCTCTATGGGTCATCTGCATATCTCATCACATCCACCTGCAGGCAGCATACCTACTGAGGGTGCAGAACAGCTTAGTGGACTGTCATGTGCTTGTTCAGCACCCATGAATAGTCACTGAGAGTGGATATCACCCTGCCCATCTTCCACAGGTGGGATCATCCTCACATAGGCCTCTTCATAACAAGGAGCAACAGGAAATGCCACCCGTTTTGCTCCTTCCAAAATGACAGCCAGGTGTCCATAGCAGTTGCATTTGATTTCTCCTGGTCAAGCCACCTCCTCTACACCTTCTGTTCTCCCCTCTCATACACAGGGTCCTTCTAAAAGTCCAGCAGAACAAGGCATCCCTCATCCTAGTAGCTCCAGCGTGGCCCAAGCAGCACTGGTTCACCTACCGGTGGACAGGTGTCTGGCCCTGCCCCCCAGTCCCGGATCTCATCACCCAGGATCATGGCTGCCTACAACACCCCAACCTGGGGAGAAAAATGTCTCAAAGAACAACAGTTACGAGAGGCAGGTAACTGTTTTATTGTATGACATAAGCTTTATTTAGAGACCTTCTTGATGGGCTGCACTGGATTTGGAGGACCCCTGCTGGAGGTATCACAGCCCTGCAACACCCTGCCCCAGAATAGAGTAGCCGAGAAGTCCTCCAAGCGGCCTAGAGTGGCTGCATAAAAGCAACCAATTGGAGGGATCGATGGAGTGACCAATCAATGGCAAGAAGGGCCATATAAAAGGCAGGCAGCAGAGCAGAGAGCTCAGTTCCTGCCTGGAGCTTGAAGAGGGAGAACCAGGTGCCTCAACAAACAGCAGGCTTGTGAGCGGGTCAGTGCAGGCAGACTGAGGCCATGCGGGGATGGCAGCGGCGGTGGGGAGAGGGAGGGGAAGGAGCTCAGAATGAGGCCTGACTAGGTGAGGACATTGAGATGGGCCCAGCTGATCTGGTTGCAGATTGAGCTCAGGGAGGACTACTGAAAGGCCACCAGCTGTGGGTATTGAGGTGGGCCCTGGTGGGGTTGCTGAAGAAGGCAGGGTCCTGGGAAGAAGCATTAGAGCTACAGCCCCATAACAGCGCTGGGAAAACAATCCAAGACTGTCTGTCCCAGAAACAGGGCCAGCGAATGCAGCTGAGCCAGAGGGCGGAGTTGCTGAAGATCCGCTCAAAAGAACTGTGCCTGCAGCCACAATCAGCCAGGGAAGGGGCACTTGTGAGAGGCTGGTGCCAACCCCATTATACCTCCCGTTATATTTTTTGGCTATGTCTACACTGCAGGCTTTTGCCGGCAGAGAGTATGCTAATGAAGCGCTTACTAGCATTTGTCGTGCTGTCATATGCGTATCTCTGCCGATGCTTTTTGCACAAGCAGTTTTTGCGCAAAAACAAGCAGTGTAGATGGGTCCATTTTGCACAGAAAAACGCTTTTGTGCAAGATCCTGTAGACCTTTTTTGAGGCATAAGGGATCTTGCACAAAAGGGGTTTTTTTACACAAAACGGACCCATCTACACTGCTTGTTTGCGCAAAAACCTCTTGCGCAAAAAGCATCGGCAGAGATATGCAAATGACAGCACGACAAATGCTAATGAGTGCTTCATTAGCATACTCTCTGCTGGCAAAGGCCTGCAGTGTAGACCTAGCCTTTATGTGTTAGATGCAGTGAGCTTGTCAGGCTAGCAAGGACGTGCTGTTGCAGAACAACATCTCAGAGGGGCAGCTGTGTTACTCTGTAACTTTAAAAACAATGAGTAGTCCTGTGACATTTTAGAGACTAACAAATATAATATATAAGATCGTGAGCTTTTGTGGGTAAAACCCACTTCAAGAACAGAAAGTCCTTTGCCAGTTGGCACCCATGAGCCTCTTTGTCATGCTCTCCTTAGAAGTTTAAAGTGCCGTTGAAGACTGTTGTGGAATATTAATGATTTCTGTATTGTCCAGTTCTAATGGAACTTGACATAGAATAATTTAATTATAAACTTTCCCCAAGCTTTGAAACCGAATAGTAGAAAACTTCTCTAGGCACAGTGGCTTAGCATACAGACTCTGGGTGCACTAACCAATGTGTACTACAGAGTTGGTTAAAGAGAATTGCACCTCTAAAACTGAATCTCCTCTCTTGTTGCTTTAATCCTTAATCTTGTGGTAAATGTGGGGCATGCAATGTAGTATGTAATTATATTTAAAGCTATTTTATAAACTCATTGTTTCCTGTTCTTACTGGCAGTGACCAGAGCTCAGGACTGTCTTCACCTGCAAGAACATGTAACTTCAAGCATATAAGAAACTGTTCTGTCACGTAAGTGCTTGGGGTGTCTTCAGGTGTGGCAGGAGGAAACTCTGATGCTTGACTCACTCTCTTAGCTCATTAAAGATCAACTGAAAGGCCTTAAAATGTCACTTTCTGCATTTTCATAATTCCAGAGGTGTCTAACTCAGCTGTGATAAACTCATTTGGGTTATAATGCCACAAAAATGCATGTTTTTGTGTGATTAGTAAAGTGGATAACTTTCATCTAAAATGTCATGATTTTTAGTACATATCTACTGCACTGACATGGTATGTATGTGCTGATGACACTCTGTTTAAAACAAATGTCCTCAGATAGGCCTTTGTTACCATTAAGCATAATGGCCAAAACTAAAACGAGTGGTGGACTTTTCTGTTTGGTTTAACAGCAGAAATCTGCAACTGGAGGCAAGCAGGTAGCGCGAAATGGAAGCAAAAAGATCTTCATTAATGTTTAATCTTGGATTCAGTGTAAGACTTGGTTGCCTGTCTCCACAGTGCTTGATTTTTGGTTCTGGTGATAAAATATAACAACTTACTGAGTTCCTTTAATGTAATAAAAATGTTAATATCGGTTCTGAGTAGGAGGATGGGTTTGAGTATATAAAGCCAAGAATCTTTTGTATTAGATTTAATCTTGTACTGATATCTGTTTTTCTGAATTAAGTCATCACTCACTCATCTAGCATTAAGGAAGGACCTGTAAAGAGATGAAATCAGCTCCTTCAAAACTGCCAATGTGGGCATGTTCTACCTACAGTAAGTATTGGATAAGATAAACAGGAGAACATTCCTGGAAGAAGATCCAGTCATTGGCTGACTAAAACCCAGTGATGTGATCAATTGCATTTGCTTAAGTGCAAATACTTAGTTTGCCAAGATAACCATATTTCTACATGTTTCACTTGTTCCTTTGTAAGAAACTAAACACGGGATCCCTGTGGAGAGTGCATGTAACTTCTCCAAATATGTCTGCCTTCTAAACTTCTAGGCTCCGCAAAAGATGCTGACTGGAAATGAACTGAAGCTTGTTTTAGGAACCTGAAACACTTGCCTATAGTATACAGTATCCTAGAGCACTCGACAGAGAGAGTGTCAAGCATAAACTAAAAAAAAAATAAGTAACTTAATTTGTACGATCTAAATTATCCTCTTTACTTATAAGTATCTGCAGACTTATTTTTTGTACTGTACCATAGTATGAATCTACATATAGAGGAGAGGGTTATTATATGTGATTATGGTGAAATGCAACATTAACATCACCTAAAATGCATCCTCAAATAGAGAGGGGGAATGTTATTGATGTCCCCTGCAATTTTGTACTTGAAAAATAGTGTTAGGTCTTATACCTGGTATATGCTGAAGCTTGTAACATTATCAATACGCACGCACATGCATGTTTCACATATCAGTACTGAAACTTTTCCTGTAGTGTTTAGCCAAGTGGCCCAACTGTATTTGGGTTGGAGCCTCTTCCCCTGAGGAGGAAGACTCTTCACCCTTGAGTGTTTTGGCCATTTCTCTCCCTTTCCCAACTGGCTAGAAGAATGTAATTTTATTTGTGGGTCTTGAAACACAGAAGTGGGATGCTGAAGCAGCTAGCTGGCTGTATTGCTAGCTGTTGTTGTGGAAATGGAGGTAAAAATGAGTCTGCAGATCTGCTGCTATACCATTCTGGTGACAGTCGCTCTAGGTCAAAGGGCACTGTGAGGGAAAATCTGTCCTGTGTGCAGCTTGCTTAGCTCTTCTTGAGCTACTGAATCATTTCCCAACAAGGAAGGTGAAGGCAGCCACAGAAAAGGGTAGAGGGGGATTTTTACTGAGGTTTAAATGGCCACACAGCAGCAGCTGCTTAGGAATGTTGCTTGCGCCATAGAATTTTAATGAGTAAATAGCAATGCCATCAGAATAAACATTACCTCTGGCATTCTTCTGTAAAAATGATCTCCCACTTCTTTACTATTTAAACTCTATTCCACCTCCTGACACAAGTAAAACATCCATTTATTTGGTTAGTTACCTTTCACAAATCGAAAACTGCTTCTTTCCTGGTATTTCTTCTCATTGTGCAAGAATATTCAGGAGTGCTTTACCCAATCCCAAACTAATGTGATTCCATAAATGGCTATCTTCAGTCATACTCCACTTACACTGCAGACACAGTTACCTTTTCCACCAGCCTGAATTATCAATATTTTGCAGACTCCTTTAGACAATAAGGAAGAAAAAGTTGTAAAATCGTCATTCTTTAAAGGTTAATAATTATCATTGTGGTTGCTGCAGGGAGGGTGCTCTGGTTTTCAATGCAAGTCAGCAGTAAGGTTAAGTGTCTGCCTCAGTATATGTAATTTTTAATGAGTATTATGTGGCAATAGCTGCCAGTGACCAACTTTTATAGCTGTGTTTAGTGTTTGAATGGACGGGTAGGACATCCTGTGTAATCTCAAAGGAAGCAGAGCGTGGCATGTGCCATAATGGAATAATTTCATCTACGTTGAACGAGCACCCGCTCTTGCACTGTCTCAGGTAGTGGGGCCAGCATGCTGCAGGCAGACATTAAGGAAAATAATCTTGTTAAAAAATCAGCGTTGCTAGTGTTCCGGATTGCTGAGCATGACTGGGTCTCTGGCTGAAGATAGATGAGCTGCCTCGTAAACTTACATTATGGGGCTTGAGCAGACAAACCTGTCGATTGGGATGCCTCTCTCTGATCTGATTTACAATGTTATATTTCCATAGACCTAGCTCTAGAAGTCCCTTTCAAGGTCCCACATGAGTGTTATTTCCCATCACTGCATTTCCTTCCCAAGTATTACAGTCTAAACCAGCAGGGTTCCCTCTTCCCCCCGGCTTTTTGCTCTACTCCTCTGCTTAAGTGATATATACTGTAGGGTCTCTTGTTCCTGTGCCTCCAAGCTCTTGTGCTTGTGGCCTGTTGCAATTAGAGGTGCAGTTTCTTTTTTCGTGGCTAGACTATTGAAACAGGTTCACTAACTTTCAACTGTCTTGAGTGCTTCTGGTTCTGTTTTGACAATTAAAAATACAGTTCCCAGAGCCATTGTATTGCATGATCTTCAGTGCATACAAGTGGTAATGATTACCTCATTAATAAATAGTAAGTGCCACATAACTTGTATCCTTCTTTGCTGCCTTGAAGCTTTGATCTCTCTCTCTCTCACAAAAAAAAAGGGGGGGGGTAGGAGGGGGAATCTCTTGTTCTTTCATTGCTATTCTTATCTCCATCTCATCTCCCTCCTTTCTTGGTTTTGCTTGTTCACACGTTTGGTGTAAGATTAATGGCCCAACACTTGCAAAAATATTTTGCATTATTTTTGCATGCTTCCCAACTGGAGACATCTTTAAAGTGGCCTGCCTTTCACAGGATGGGTGTTACGCACTTTTGGAAGTTGAGGCCCCTTTAAGGTGTCTCAATTTGGATGGCCAAAATCACTATATTTTTTAAGGAACAATCATGCTCCTGATTTTCTAATGTAACTCTCTCATCCCTCCCATTGAAATGTAAGGATCTCAATATTTTTCCTCCTAGTCCCCACATAGTTCACATGAGAAACTTAATTTTTTGATTAAACAAGTGCCTATTCACTTTATTAAGCATGTCTGGGCAAAATACAACCTGCAGCCTGGATCCAGCCCGAAGAGGCAGTGGGAAGCCCCACACAGGCTCCCCTGCTTGCCCCGCAGCCCCCCATGCTGCTCAGAAGCATGGCTGCAGGATGCTTTCTGTTTATGAGTCCAGAAGTGAGGGAAGATTCAGATGCACAATCCCATTGGCTGGTTTCTGGATAGAAACTGGCCAATGGGAGCTGCCTGATTGAATTATAGGCAACCACGAAGCACAACCCTCCTGCTCAGTTACTCACTCAAACACATGGCCAGGCAGGCTGGTTTGGCTCCTGGCTGGTAAGTCTCCTGGCCAGAATTTCTCTGGCACCCCAGCTCTCCCTTCCCCAACCCTCTGCCCCACACTCCTGCCCTGCTACTCCACATGCACTTATACCCTCTCCCAGATCTGGCACTCCAATCTCCTGCCTGAGAGCACAATCCCCTCCTACCCAAGGTCACATCCCAAACCCCTGCACTATAGGTCCGTGCCCTAGGTCACAACCTCCTCCTTCACCCAACCTCCCTCCCAGACCGCATCTCCCTCCTGCACCCCAATCCCTTACCCCAAGCTCCCTTCTGCACCCAGCCTCCATCCCAGACCCCTCACCTCCTCCATTAATACCATGGAAGAGTGCAGCCCTCGACCACTTTCCAAAATCTGAGTGCACCCCCCCCCATCAAAAATTATTGCTCACCCCTGTTAAGCCTTAGCAGGAAAGGGGAAAAGAAGGGTGGGGGGGAATAACCAGGGAGCATTTTAGACCAATAAGAAACTCAGAGGTCATCATTATTAATCTATGATTTGATAGTGGCCAAAGACTCCAGTGAGGATGTAGGTTCTGTGCTGTTGGTATAAACTTATAGAGGCACGAGGTGGAAGGATGTTCTTGTGGTTAAAGCACCAGACTCATCCTCAAAAGACAGGTATGACAGTCTTCCTCGGTGACCTTTCGCCTCTTTGTGCCTCAGGAGCACACTCTGATACCAGGGCATAGAGGAACCCAGAGGGATGAGCCATGTATCAACTAAGTTACGATCTAAGAAGATAAAAGGGGAATGAAGGGAGGGGGAAGAGGATGTAACTTAACAAACACAATGGTCAGGAAGATGCTAGGGCCATGGCTTGTGAGGGTTTTTTGGGGAGGATTAAAACAAACCTGTGCAGCTGCCTTCCATTCCAGCCATTATTTGCTGGTCAGTTTCTTGTAGGTGTCATGGTAGTGGTGCCTTTAAGACTAGTGCAAGGAAGGCATTGTGGTGGGGACGAAAGCAGAGAGGCAGTAATGGGAGGATGAGCTAAACAGGCAGGCTGCTATTGCTAGTGCAGTGATTCTTAAAGTGTGGTCTGTGAACCACCGGTCAGACGTGACTAACTTGCAAGTGAGCCGTGGGCTTGGGGCTTGCCCCTCTCTCGCCTCACGGGTCAGATCTGGCTCATGGGAGGGTGGGGAGTAAGCAGCGCCATATGCTGCCGCTCCCCTTCCTCCCAGCTGGGTGAACAGCAGCGCAGGAAACTGCTTACCTGGAGGCTTTCCCTGCTGCTCCCATTGGATGGAATCATGGCCCATGGGAACAGCAGGGGGCAGAGCCTGGGAGAGGCGGGAGGCATGGAGCCAGGTAAGCGCCCCCATCCACCTCATGCACTTCCTTCATGCCAAGACCCCCCCCCCATAGCCCACTCCTGCCATCTCCTTCCCTCCCAGACCCTCACCCTCAGCCTGCTCCTGCCATATTCTGTCATCATGGGTGATTGGCTAGTTGGTCACAGAAAGGTCTATGTTGAGTGGGGTGGGTTGCGGGCCAAAAAGTGTGAGAATCCCTGTGCAAGTGGAAAGGGCAGCAGGTGACTGAGACGACAGCAGGTAAGTGCATGGGTCATTCCGTCCTTTGGAGCTTTGTAGAGCTGTTGTTTCAGAGGGGAGATGTAGGATTGATGACACAATGGAGAAGATGCAGCTGCCTTTTATATCTTTTGCCATGTGGCCTGTACTTCCTTTGTCCCAAACACAAGCTACATGGTATGGAAAAGCCTTAGTGTTCTCTGTGCAACAGGCTTGATTATGGATCGCATTAGAAAACTGAATTTTCCATTCACATGTAATCTCAGTGCTAACATATCCCTGGGAGCACTGGAGCTCTCCCAGAGCAAAACTTAGTGCCTACCAAAGGGTGAGGTCATAGAAGACCCCTTGGGGGTGCTTCCCAGGGTGCTGACAAGGCCACTGCCACTTGCCTTCCTGCTCTCTGTGGCTTTTCGTCACCCTGTCCTGCTGGGTCAGCTCCCTGGTCTGCCCCAGCCAAGGCCCCGAGCTGAGATCACTGTCCCCCGAGGAGCAGTACAGATACTGAAACTCTTCAGGTTCAATGAAAATGCTGTTTTGGCCCAGCTTCCAGGGATACCACTCCCCCAATGGGATCAGAACCCCGAGTGAATTATTTAGGTAAGCCCCCTTTGACAACGAAAGGGGGAATGTGCACACTGGTTGCTCACCCAGATAGTAATTATTTACACTGGGCTTGATAGTAAATAGAAGTGATTTTATTAAGTACACAAAGTAGGATTTAAATGGTTATAAGTGAGAAGAGGCAGAGCAAAGTAGATTACAAACTCAACAGAAAACACTGAGCTAATTCTGACACTGAAACCTCAGTACGAACTTGTTACAAATTCACCCTAAAATTGTTCTTATTCCAGCTAAGCCTCCAAAACCAGGGAAGTTCCCTCTCCGTCCCCCATGTGTGCATGAGTTTACATGGGCAGATGCTGCAGTGTTGGGTGCTGTGCTCCCCCAGCACTACCCTAGCTGAGTGCTTTCTATGCCTCTGTAGGTGTTGGAGTTTCTTGTGCCTATTGTATTATTCATTGTTCATCTTAAACTATTTCAGATATTCAGCGGCTTACTTGTATTAAGCTGTCACATCAGCATAGAAGTATAGGCCTGGAAGAGACCTCAAGAGGTCATGTTATTTAGCCCCCTGTTCTGAGGCAGGGCCAGTTATAAGTAGACCATCTCTGACAGGTGTTTGCCTAACCTGGGAGTTAAAATCTCCAGTGATGAGAATTCCCCAGCCGTCCTTGGATGCTGATTCCAGTGATTAAATACCATTGTTAGAATTTTTTTTCCTAATGTCTAACCTAAATTTCCCTTGTTGCAGATTAAGCCCATTACTTCGTGCATGTGTTCATGTTGCAACGCCCGTCAGTACCTAGCATGGCTCAGGGGAGCTAAAGATCCAACCAGTGGACCAAATTCAGTGATGCATCCTTGTCACATGCCAGGAGAGGCACATTGTGTAAATGCTGAGGAAGATGTCTTGCCCTACCTTCAGGGTATATGGAGAACAACTGATTACAGCACTCTTTATAACAGTCCTTAATGTATCTGAAGATTACTCTTAGGTGCTCCCTCAGTTTTCTTTTCTCAAGATTAAACATGCCCCGTTTTTTAGCCCTTCCTCATAGGTCAGATTGCCTAAACCTTTTATTATTTATTTTTGCTGCTCTCCTCTGAACTATCAGAAAGAGGCAGCAAGAGGGGAGGGGTGCTTCAAAGCAGCAGCGTCACGTGGCGCATAGGGCCAAACCCTGGGTTTCCCACCACGTTCGGTATTTTTTGTGAAACTATCTGGCACCCCTAGTCAGTAGCCTTACTAAAACCAAAATCCATCCTATTTACAGCCACCCCCCTCCTCTCAGTCCACAAGCCAGTAACCCTGTCAGAGAAGGAAAGTAGGTGGGTTTAGCACAATTTGTTCTTGACAAAATCATGTTGGCTACTTCTATTTGCTATATTATCTTCTAGGTGTTAACAAGTTGTTTAATAAGTCCCACCTAATCCAGGGATTCTGGCATAGAGCCAGTTTGCTGAGGCATGGGTGGAGTCTTGCTCCCCTTCTCTGCCCCACCCCTCTTAAGGCAGGAACTTGGTGCCTGTGATTGGGCCAGATGGGGGAGAGGTCTGAGCTCTCTCCTATCTTGCTGGAGTTCCTATAATATGGTAGAAGCATCCCTCACTATCCCACCTTGCAGCTATTCTTTCCCTTTCAGTGAAATTGCTTTCTAAAGACTTTAAAACTGACAAATGGTTGTGGGCTGGAAGAGGAATAAAAGGTGGATGTTGGATGTCTTTTCAAAGTACTGCAGGAAGCTGTGGCTCATTGATCTGCTAGCGGCCGAGAAACACTGTGCTAGACTGCGCAGAAGCATCACACCAAGTCAGCATTTCTCTTGGCTCTTCCCCTGTCACTTAGCGCAAAAGGTCACCTTGCTTACTGACTAGTTAAGAGTGCTGGAGGGAGATTTGATCAATGAAAGTCATCATCTCAGCATGCTAGGAACATGCCTACTGACACATTGCCAGCTGGCGCAGGACTCTTGTACATCCTCTGCATTGTTGGCTCTGTAGTTTCTCAGAGTCCTGATAAAATAGTGTTAAATTGGGCTGTTATTCGTCAGTGTGATTCACAGCCTCATGATGCTCATTTGGATGCTAATCAGCTGTGAGCTTATTTGGCACTTCCCGCCTCCCCAGCAGACATTTGTATTAACTCATTCAGTTTCACTACATCATTTGTATTTGAGGGATCTCAAAGCACATAAAAACAGGCTGCTGCTTATCCTTAGACATGCAAGTTGCCCGTATGTGAGAAACCCCTCTGAAAGACTATTTGCCAGGTGTAAGGATTTGAAGGGTTTTGCCCTTATAAAGGAGCTTGTCTATATGGGAAAATGTACCAGCAACCTAATGATACTGTTATTGTTATACAGCTATAACTTCCGCAAAAACACTCTTATTTTGGAAAAACAACAAGGAGCCCTGTGGCACCTTTGAGACTAACAGATTAATTAGGGCATAAGCTTTCATGGGTAAAACCCACTTCATCAGCTGAAGTGGTTTTATCTATGAAATCTTATAAGAACAGCCATACTGGGTCAGACTGACAGTCCATCCAGCCCAAACAGTATCTGACAATGGCCAATACCAGAGCGAGGGGACACAACAGATAATCCACACATGATCCCTCCCTTGTCACCTACCTCCAGAGAAACAGAGGCTAGGGTCACCGTTCCCACCCATCCTGGCTAATAGCCATTGATAGACCTAACCTCTGTGAATCTATCTAGCTCTTTTTTGAACCCTGTGAAAGTCCTAGCCTTCACCATATCCTCTGGCAAGGAATTCCACAGGTTGACTGTGCACTGAGTAAAGAAAAACTTCCTTCCGTTTGTTTTAAATCTACTGCCTATTAATTTCATTTGGTGACCCCTAGTTCTTATATTGTGGGAATAAGTAAATAACTTTTCCTTATTCGCTTTTTCTACACCAGTCATGATTTTATAGACTTCTATCATATCCCCCTTAGTCTCCTCTTTTCTAAGATGAGTCTTTTTAATCTCTCTTGAGACCTGTTCCAAACCCCTCATAATTTGTGTTGCCCTTTTCTGAGCCTTTTCCAATGCCAATATATCTTTTTTAAGATGAGGCGACCACATCTATATGCAGTATTAAAGATGTGGGCGTACCATGGTTTTATATAGAGGCATTAAGATATTTTCTGTCTTATTCTCTATCACTTTTTTAATCACTCCTAACATTCTATTTGCTTTTTTGACTGCCACTGCACACTGAGTGGATGTTTTCAGAGAACTATCCACAAGAACTCCAAGATCTCTCTCTTGAGTAGTTGTAGCTAAATTAGTCCCCATCATATTGTATATATAATTGGGATTATTTTTTCCAACATGCATTACTTTATATTTATCAATATTAAATTTCATTTGCCATTTTGTTGCTCAATCACTTAGTCTGGTGAGATTGTTTTGAAACTCTAATAAATTATGCCCTAATAAATTTGTTAGTTTCAAAGGTGCCATAGACATCTCGTTTTTGCAGATACAGACTAACATGGCTATCCCTCTGAGTTTTCTTTTGGAATAAGAGTACTTACCTGAGCAATTATACTGGTAAATTTCCCCATGAAGATGATCCTTTGACTTCCAACACGGTTGGCAGGTAAGCAAAATCAGCTGCTACTGACATGTAGCCTCCTCTGGACTTGAGATGAGCTTATTTTAACACACACCACCACATATTACTAGTAGCAATGCGAAGTTAATGGCAGAGGTGTGGAGGGGAAGTGAGGCTTTTTTTAGATGAGGTGACCACATCTGTACGCAGTATTCAAGATGTGGGCGTACCATGGTTTTATATAGAGGCATTAAGATGTTCCCCTAGATTTTTGGAAACTTTTGGTAGCAGCTTAGTTTAAATAGGGGCACATCTGGTTTATCCATAATATATTAAGTGCCATTAAAATTAAATTTCATGTACAGATTGATTGAAGGCAAATGTTGGCAATATATTTACCACAAACTAGACCTTTAGTTATATTCTTCCCAATAAAATCCAACAAGACACCCAGCACAGTACAAAAATCTACAGTACCAAATGAGACTAAAGATCACAATATAAACAAGTGATCAAAATGTAAAATTTAAAATAGCATAGAGTTAAGCTATGTGGACTAATTTCTACCAGCAGGCTATGTATATCATGTGTGAACAGTAATATCTGTAGGAGTTGAACAGCAATTATGCTAATTTCACTCATATACATTGGCAGAAGATGCTACAGTTTCTGAATATTTTTTAATTTGGTATATGTGTTTCTTCCAAAAAGACTTAATGGCATAAAAATAACAATAAAAACCCCACAACATTTTGTTCATTCAAACCTGTAACTTTGTTAGGAATATTTGTGTTCTTAACTTGGCATATCAGTCAATCTAATAACTGATTTCTGGCTGTCAAACAACCTCTCCCTCTCCAGCTTCTCCAAGCTCATCATCAGAAGCAAGCACCATGCAGACCATAATACACCAACTCAAAGCAACACCAGATCCTGCCAGAAGAACAGATGCAAAACTTGCAGACATACCTGCACTATTGATAGATGCCCCCTCCCCACAATGCATCTTTCAATATCCATGGTTTCTGCACATGCCTCCTAACATATGGCAAACTTCACCCAGTGCACTAAATGCTCCAATAGCAACTGTGTGGGTGAAACCAGACAATTTCTATACTCTTGACTGAACTCACACAGGAAATTGATAAGGCCAAACACCCTATCTCCTATGGACGCTCTTCACAAAGTGATCACTCTGACTCTATCTGACTGGGGATGTTAATTACTATTTAAGAAGTTAACTGGATAAATGCTATGTTGAAGTGGTTAACCCTGGAGCAGCCCCCATCATGCTGCCGGCAGGGGGCTGCTCCAGCCCGGCTGGGCAGGATCCGCTGCACCATGACACAGTTGGGGGCTGCTCTAGCCCAGCTGGGGCCACCGTGTCATGCTGTGGGTGGGGGGCTTTGCCAGCTGGTCTGTGCTGCTCCCTGCCGCACCATGCCATGGGTGGGGGCTGCTCCCTGCCGCACCGTGCCGCAGGTGGGGGCTGCTCTGGCCGGGCCAAGCTTCAAGTTAATCAGTTACCTGGTAAATATGCTGGTAAGGTTCATGTTTACTGGTTCACCCTTTTCATCTCCGTATCTGACCTATCAGTCCCACTCCTCACCCTCACAGGAAAACTACATAATACTTTCAAAAGACAAGCCTGGGAAGTTACATTCATTACTTGCAAGACCCTAAAAATTGTGGACTGAACAGAGGCACTGCCTATGTGGCTTATTGCAACAAATTGTAACCCATTAACCCTCTTTTGACCTATGGTCCCTTAGAACAGTGGTTCTCGTAGTGTGGTCGGTGGACCACTAGTGGTCTGCTACTGACTTGCAGGTGGGCCACGGGCTCCCCCCTGTTCCCCCCCCCCGTGAGGTTGTAGCATAGGGTTGCCAGGTGTCCAGTTTTGAACCGGACAGTCCAGTATTTGAGTTTTCTGTTTGGGAAACAAATTGAGAAAATATAAATGAGAAAATGTAAGTGTCCGGTATTTTCTAAATAAGATGTAATATAGATTGTGACATAATGTCAAGTGTGTCTGGTAACATCTGGCAACCCTATTGGAGCACCAGTGCTAGCTTCCTGCTACGGGGGGAGTGAGCCTCACAAGTCAGATCTGGCTCATGGGGGGAGGAGGCAGCTCTGTATGCTGCCGCTCCCCTTCCTCCCAGCTGGGGGAACAGCAGGACAGGAAACTGCTCACCTGGAGGATTTCCCTGCTGCTCCCATTGGCTGAAACCATGGCCAATGCTACTTATTAATTTCTTTTGGTGACCCCTAATTCTTATAGTAACAAGTAAATAACTTTTCCTTATTCACTTTCTCCACATCAGTCATGATTTTATAATCCTCTATCATATCCCTCCTTAGTCTCCTCTTTTCTGAGCTGAAAAGTCTGTCTTTTTAATCTCTTTTCATATGGTAGCCATCCCAAACCCCTAATCTTTTTTGTTGCCCTTTTCTGAACTTTTTCCAAAGCTATCTTTTTTTTGAGATGAGGCGACCACATCTGTATGCAGTATTCAAGATGTGAGCGTACCATGGATTTATACAGCGGCAATAAGATATTCTCTGTCTTATTCTCTATCCCTTTTTAAATAATTCCCAAAATTTTGTTTGCGTTTTTGACTGCTGCTGCACGTTGAGTGGACATTTACAGAGAACTATCCATAATGATTCCAAGATCTCTCTGTTGAGTGGTAATAGCTAGTTTAGTCCACATCATTTTGGACACAAAATGGCCAGGATGAAAAAGAGATTTGAACTGGCATGTGAGTGCCCTAACAAATGTTTCCTCTAATCCAGCTAGCTGGCCATGAGATGCTTTGTTTACCTGTGTCTCCACATGTACGGGTGATTGCAGCTCCCATTGGCCGTGGATCACTGTTCCTAGCCAATAGGAGCTGTGGGAAGTGATGTTTTCCTCATTGTTTCCCTGCATTGTTTCCCTCAGCTCCTGTTGGCCGGGAACAGTGATCTGCGGCCAGCAGGATCTGTGATCGCCCGTACCTACGGAGACGCAGGTAAACAGAGTGTCTCTCGGCCAGTTAGCAGTTTGCCCTTACAAGTCATGACCCAGAGTTTGAAAGCCCCTGCTCTAATGTTATCCATTCATGTACGCATTTCCGTCCATGTGTGGAATACATTTTCTGAGGCATGTGCAGATGTGCGCTACCTGTAGAAACAAAAGTAGTGCCTAGCTATGGGTACTCTGCTTATCAGCTAGGCAGCATCTGAATCTCTTCTGAGCAGCTGCAGAAGTGCACAGCTTACAGGGAGCACTGGCCCTACCCACTAGGCCAGACAATCATTCTTAATTAAAGTGGATCAACTTCAATTGGAAGGACTGAGGGAGACCCACACTGGAATAGTCCAACGCCTAGTTGTTAGACTGACAGATGGAATATCCCTGTTCAAATCCCTTCTTCCTTTCAGTAGGAGGGGGGGACTGAAGAGGGGGTCTCCCACATCCAGACTGAGTTTCCTATCCACTAGGCTAAGGGTTATAAGGGAGGTCCTACTCTTCCCTTTCCTTCCCCATCATTTTGTTTTAGACCTGGAACACAATTGATGTGGCCAAATGTCTTTCTTCTGGATCACTGGCAGTGCTAGGAGTCTCTCCACCGCTGAGAAAAGGGCAGGGTTAAGCACATCCCTCCGTGGTCAGTCTCTCATCTTGGCTAGCTTAAGCAATTCCCTGGGTAGTTTGCTATCTTTGTGGTTCACAGTCTAAGGCAGTGGTTCTCAATCAGGGGGACATGTGCCCTGGGGTATACCCCACAGTCTTCCAGGGGGTATATCAATGCATCTAGATATCTAGTTTTAGAACAGGCTAATAAAAAGCACTAGCGAAGTTAGTACAAACTAAAATGTCATAGATAATGATTTATTTATACTGTTCTGCATACTATACCCTGAAATGTAAGTCCAATATTTGTATTCCAGTTGATTTATTTTATAATTATTTGGTCAAAATGACAAAGTAAGCAATTTTTCAGTAATAATGAAAATATGACTCTTTTGTATTTTTATGTCTAATTTTGTAAGTTTTTAAGTGAAGTAAAACTGGGGGGGGGGAGGGGGATACACAAGACAAATCAGCATCTCTGTGCTTTTCCACCTTCAAGAATCTTGGCCTATTTAGATAATTTGGCTTCCTTTTTGAGACTAACTGCAGAATCATCCAGCTAATGACAATAATTGTCTGGCTTCAGACCTCTGCAGAAGGTTAAGTTCAATATTACTCTAAAACTTCCCTTTTGTCATGGGCGGAGGGGTATCAGAGGCAGAGGAAGGAAATACATTCCGAAGGGCAATACTCTGCCCCCAGCTATCCCACTCTCCTTTTTCAGCACATGTTCCAGGGCCAGGGAGGTTGAGGCTGCCTGCTCTCTCCCTGCTCCGGGGCCCAGAAAGCTGGGGCAGCATGTGGCCTGTCCTCCCTGTGCTCCCAGAGGGCAGGGCCATACACTGCCTGCTGGGGCTAAGGGGCTGGGTGCCTGCCCCTACAGTGGGGAGTTTGGTACACGTGGGGGGGGCCTAAGGCAGAAGGGGCATGGCCTCTGGCAGAAGGGGCGGGGCTGGTGGTTTGCCTCCCCTAGCCATAGGTTCTCCTATGCCTTCTGCCATGATCTGACAAATTAATCTCCTTTTCAAAAATCAATAGTGAAGTGAGAAGGATATGGGGATATTGTACACAAACACCAAAATAATGATGCAATAACCATCTGAAGCCCTGTAATCTCAACAACACGTTTTGAGGAACTCAGGGCTAAGAGGTCATTGAAAACTTCCCCTATTTATTTCCCATGCAGTTGTCACAATCCTCTCTCTTGAGACAGCACCATTTGATGACACAAAGAGTCCAGAAACAGCTCCCAGTTACATGAATTGATTGTTATTGACCTTAGATTGCCTGAAACTGAATTTGCCTCTTGGTCATCACAGTAGGTGAATGGTTGACCTCTTAACTCACTGAACGCTACTCCTGGCCAAAATACTTTACTTTTTTTTCTGTGGTTTGAGAGAAGAGGCTAAGGTGTGTGTAATAGACTGACAAGTGCTGGCATTACTACACAAATACACAGCTTCAAGCCTGAATCACCTTCCTTTTTTCTCTACTGTACTAGCTGATAGAACGATGACAATGGTAATGATGTTTTTGTGAGCTACACAGAAAATGTTGGCAGGCTATCAGTGTGGAAAAATCTGAGTGCTCTGTCTTGCATTGGGGGACATCTGCACTTATTCATTTTTATTGTTTGTACTACTGTAATACCTGGGAGGTCCATGCATAGATCAGGGTCCTATTGTACTAGACTGTCCCTGTTGCAAAGTGCGTACACTGTAAGTCATCAGATGCATACAAACAGAGCGGGAGTACAAGGAAACAGTGAGACAGTACTGGCCAATGTGTGATGAGCAACAGTCTCACGACTTTATGGTGAAAAATTTCTCCCTTTACAAGTCCCCTTCTGTAAACCTCTTTGCTACATTATGCTTAGACCTGGCAAAATTTACTTTTTATATTAAAGTTTGACAGATATCAATGTTTATTTTAAGCATTTCTTTTTCATTTTTATGTATATAAATTTTCCTATTGTATGAAATGATGGGCTTTACACATTTTCTAGTTTGTATAGTGTTAGATTTTCACAGCGGGGGATGGGAGGTGTCAGATAATTTAATGATCACAGTCATTGAGCATCAAAAAATTAAAGCATTGTAAACTGTTAGAACACAAATAATTAACTTCATTTCAAAATATATATTGTAACAGCCATATATGTCTTTACTTGTAATTTGCCAGTCAATTTGGAACAAGTCTTATTTGAAAGCCTAAATCCCGCCCCCCTCCTTTTGATGTGTACTGATAAAAATCCACCCCTTCAATGCACAATTATAACAGCCAGTGGCACAGAAGGGAGCAGGTAGCACAGTGCCTCGTCAGCAAACAGTGACTGCACACATGGAGAAACAGAGGGGCTCAAACTCTTGCTCCTAGCTGATCCCCCTAAGCTGCCCCACATGGTGGTGCAGTGTCCCTGTAATTTGAGGGAACACCTCTGCCCCCCCCCAAACCAGATGTCAACTAATCACTAGAAGTGCTGGTGCCTGGCAGCACCCTTGCCTTGCTGTGTGTCAGAGCCCCTATACAGCTAGCAGAGATTCCCCTACGGGCTATGGCTCGGGACCAGAGGCATGTGGCTTGGCAGCAAGGAGCTGAGGCCAGTGGTGGCCCAGGGGGAGCTAGTGGGAACCCAGCCCCCCGTCAACCCGTCTATCACTGCGCCCTTGCCCGTCTGCAGCAACTGCCTCGAGGATCACAGGCATGTCAGAGACAGACTAACTGCGCATGCGCACAGCGACGGTGCGCGGGCAGCTTCTTGCCACTAGCCTACACGCAGAAGCGATGTGAGCGGCCCGCCACGCCGCTTTTCAGGCGCATGCGCCGGATCAACGGGTGACCTTTTCCAAGTACGCATGCGCCAGCGCGGGGCTGCTTTGCTTCCCTTCCAGCGTCCGTTGGGCTGGCGTTCTGTGCGTGCTCGCGTGCCGTCTGGGGTTCTGGCGTGATGACGTTTCCCTCCAGCTCGCCCCGCCCCGTCCCGGCTTACGTCACGAGTTTCTGCGTGGAGGAGGTGGAGCTTTCAGCAGGGACGGCGACGGCCGTTGTCCCCCCCGCTTTTTGCCCTCGATCCGCGTGAGGGTGGCGGGCGCCCCCTCCCCCTCCTCGGCAGCTCGCTCCCCTTCGGCGCCCCCTCCCCTTTCTCCTCAGGCCTCGTCTCCCGTCACCCCCGCCGACAGGCCCGCAGCGCCGGGGGGCCAGGGGCAGGCGGCAGGGTCCTCCCCCCTGTGCCCGGAAACCTGGCTGCGCCCCCCGAGCCGGCTCCCCGCCCGCATCCCCCGGGCCCGCACCGGGGCAGCGAGCTGTGGGGGGCGCTCACGGGGCTCGGACACCGGCGGCTTCCTCATCCGCGCTCGGGGCTCGGCTGGGACCCAGGTAGGTGTGTGGGGGCGGTGAGGGGGTGGAACTGGGGGTGCAGAGGGCGGGAGGGCTTCCCTCAATCTGTGTGAGCGGGGCAGGGGGAGCCCGAGCTGTTGGAGTGGGGGAGGGGATATTGAATGTGGGGGGGGAGGGGGAGCCTGAGCGGTTGGAGTGGGGGAGGGGACACTGAATGTGGGGGGGGAGGGGGAGCCCGAGCTGTTGGGGTGTGGGAGGAGACCCTGAGTATGTGGGGGGAAGGGGGAGCCCGAGCTGTTGGGGTGGGGGAGGGGACACTGAGTATGTGGGGGGAAGGGGGAGCCCGAGCTGTTGGGGTGGGGGAGGGGACACTGAGTATGTGGGGGGAAGGGGGAGCCCGAGCTGTTGGGGTGGGGGAGGGGACACTGAGTATGTGGGGGGAAGGGGGAGCTTGAGCTGTTGGGGTGGGGGCAGAGCCTGAACTGTTGAGATGTGGGGGGAGGGGGCGGGACCCGGGGGAACCACTTGCCCGGGGAGAAAGGGGGACGGAAGGACCCTGAGTGTGTGTGGGAGAGCCTGAACTACCGAGGTGTGAGACGGGGAAGGGTCATGAGCTGCCGCGTGTGTGTGTGTGTGTGTGTGTTTGTGGGGGGGGGGGGAGCTGCTGAGTTGCAGTGGTGGGTGGGGGGGGGCACAGCACTGAGAAGTCGAGGTGGGTGGGGAAGACGATGAGGACTAGAGAGTCTGGAGACTTCAGGTGGGGGGTGGCGTGTTAGTGTCAGGCGATTGGAGGGGGGTGTCTTCATGAGCGGAGCTCTTTACAGCAAAGCGCTCTTTCCCTGAATGCACTGAAAGTGACCAGAATCTTGTGGGTTGCTACACACAGAGTAAACAGGAATACCTAAGGCCAAGTAATAAACCTGTTTAAATGAACTTGCACAAGACACTAGTTGTTTCTGGCTTTTGTGGATGTTAATTGAAGATAATATAACATAAACATTTCTAACTGTACAGCCTTGATGACATAGATGTTTTATATATTTAAAAAAGTGTAATGTCACTTAGGCTTTTGATAGTATTCCCTTCATTGGGACACTTACAGTCTTCTTCCTGTAAAGTGTTCTATGATGGTGGCAGTACTGTGAGATGGTTATGTGGGTTGGATATCACCAGGTATTTTTGTCAGAAAAGAGAACATGAGGGGTTTTTTTTCCCCTCTCAGTTGTGAAATGCATTGCAATACGTGTAAGGTATTTCCAGGATTTCTGCTTTTTCTTGGTAAACAAATTTTTAAAGGTTTGCCATAAAACTGATGGTTTAAAGATCAAAGCATGAAAGATGCTAAGCAATTGTGGGTATTGTATTGTCAAAGCTTTTTTTGTTTTTGGTGGCACATGCTGAAGGGAATAAGAGATGTCTGTCTTGTATCTTTGAAAGAAGGGGGAGCTTATGATATACACAAATACCCCTAAATTGTGAAATTCTTTTTAAAACAATGCAGTATTTTGCTGAGTATAAGAGGTCTTCAGAAATTTGCTGCTTCTTATGTGGCAAAGTTTTAGTATTTGCAAGATGAATGTCTACATACTTGTCTTGCACAACAGCTTTGATTATCTTATGGAGCAGCATTTGTTGGGGGGAGGGAGCAGAAAATTCTGGGGTTCATTTATTTACTAGATGATTTATCCAGCATTGCTCAGGTACTTAACTCAGATGAGTTTTGTTTTTCTTCATTTAAATCATTGTTCTGGGGGAGGGGTTGGGGATGAGAGGTTCAGGATGAAGGCTGCCATGGGGAGAGAGGGGAACCCCAGCCCTCTCTCATTGCAGCAGCTTGGGGCCAGGTGAGAAGCACCTGTTCAAGGCTGCTGCAGGGAGCACAGCCAGAGAAGGGTTACATGTCCTCCACCTGGGGGGCAAGACAGATACAGACAGACAACCTGTCTGAAATATATACCTGTAGTACAAGATAGCTGTCCCTTTCTCCATTTCTGCTGGCCCAGTGGGGTACAGCTGTCCCCATCCCCATCTCCGTCCTCTTGCTGACCCCCTGTGGTCATTTCACAGTATAAGTGTCCCTCCTACTGGATCCTCCTCTTTCCATTTTATGAGATACAATCGAATTCCAGGCACATCCCATTGCTGTAAGTTATGATAAGAGAAAGCTGCATACCAAATGTGGTGGTCCTAGTTGTTACTGTTTAGGAGGAGTTCTTGAAAAGACACTCACAGATGGATGGACAGCTGCAGATTTCTAAAATACATATTAAGATTTTATTATTGGAGGGCAGAGAAAATGAAGAAGTATTAGGAAATACTCTGGACACTACGTTGCAGTGTTGAAATTTATAGAATTTTTCTTCATGAGACTAAAATATCTCCTTCATTAACTGCAACATACTAAGACAAATGGGAAATTGGTATTTGCTTTGATATACACTATTTCTTATAGGAGTTCAGTTCTTTTTTCCTTTCTCTCCCCCATTCTGCATTCACACACACATTCATGTTAATTGTTAGTGTTGCTAAATATTAGAGTAAAAGGGCAATCTATGTTTTCATAAAGCAGAATGACAAGCTGGTGTTTTACAAATTGACTTATATTTGGAGAAAATATACATATCCTGTTACTCTTGTGAAAAATCTTTGTGTCATTGATTTACATTAATTGAGGGCTATTGTAAAGAAAAGATCATTTAAAAAAAAATAGGGTTAATCCCTTGGCTTGTTTGAGGGATTTCTAAATGGAAGTATGAAAGGAAACTTGTTTTATGGATAACTAGAGTGTTTAAGTACCTAGAAATTTTGAGCAGTGCATAGTATATAGGGAGGTGACATCCACAGGGGCAAGGATGATGTTCTGAGGGAGTTAGTTAAGGATGTTAAGTAATGAGTAAATGACTAGTCGTGTACTCAGTATAATTCTACTGAGTACACGATTAATCGATAAGGGTCAGTTGCAGCTCTGCAGTTTAAATGTAGTTGGAGCCGGGAGTGCAGGCAGCCTGGCTCCTACTACATTTAAACTGCAGAGCCGCAGCAGGGGTAGATCCGGGACCCGGTGCAAACTGGGACTGGACCACTGCGACTCTCCCTTTTAAATGTACAAAGAGCCAGGCTGCTCTTACTACATTTAAAAGGCAGAGGTGCTGCAGCGCTGTGGCACCTCTGCCTCCCCTGCCCCTCCCTCTTGCATCATGGAGAGAGAAGCTGATTCCTCCCAGCACTAAGCTGGCTCCTCCTAGCACCGGCTCCTGCTTCCCTACCTCCCCTGCCCCCCACTGCCTCTTGATATAGAGGCAAGGGAGGTGGGGGGAATGCAAGTAGTTGACTCAACTAGGCTTATCAGGTAATCGACTAATTGACTACTCTTTTACGTTCCTATTATTAGTTATGGAGTTTGTGGATTAAGTCATTTGTGTCTTGGTGGATGCTGGACCTTTCTTTGAGTGATTTGAGGTCGGTTTCTAAGGCTGTCTACGCTATGCACCTTTTACCAACAAGGCGATGTTGATATGGTCCCATTGCTAAAAGTTGGGCAGTGTAGTCACTGTTCATTAGCCCTTTTGATGACAAAAGACTTCTACCCCCATGAGTGGCATTTGCTTTGTCAGCAGGATAGACCTCTGTTTGCACCAGTACTTTTTGTGGCAAAACTTTTCTCTCTGTTTTTTTTTTTTTGGAGGGGGGAAGGTGACGGTGTGTAGAGAAGGTTTAGACCTCCGAACGACAAACGTTTTGTCACTCAGTAGCCTGTGTAGACATAGCCTAGAAGTCCTGATATTCCTTCAGAGTGGCCACGGTCAGATATGATGGGTCTGCCTGGGTTCCTTAGTTTGTGTGCCTTAGGAATCTTGTAAAAGATCTCTGGAGCTGGTTTGTGGTAGATGACATTGTAGACTTTGTTTGGGAAAGAATTTGATAATATCCTTAATTTCCTGGGTAAATTATGGTATGAAGTCACCTTTAATTCTTTGTAGTGGGTGGTGTTGGAGAGTTGTCAACTGACTTCATTGTTCTAGTCGTCATAATTGTGGACATTGGTGGCATCTGCTTTTGTCTGCTGGCTAGATCATTCTCTGGCGGTAAGCTTTCAGGGACTGTGTAGCTGTCCTCTTGAAGCTGGGGAGATTGTGGTGGCTGTGATGTTTAAGGATTTCAGTCAATCAGTGTAATGATCAAGAGTGTGGTTACATCTGTGGTGTCCTGTCCGATGATTCTTTTGTGTTATGATTGTCTGTGGGGTCATGAACTGAGTAGTTTGTCATCATTGTTGAGAGAATTTTTTGAGGTGTATGTAGCGGGAAAATTCTTAGTTCTCCACATGTTAGCATGGTATTAGGTTCTGTGGTGGGGCAGAAGTTCAGTCCCTTGGAGTACAGATAATTCATAACTTTTCTGGACACAAAAATTTATGGGCAGCATCTGAGCCATAACAAGGCATTTCAGTGCACAAGGCATATTTGTGCACTCTGCAATTTTTTTGTGTTCTATAGTTTTATGCCCTGGGTGATTGCCATGCTCATCCTACTCTGGTTATGACCCTGTGCTTTTTCATGCTTCTCCCTCCAGGCTGCCAGCTCTTACTATATTTAAAATGCAGAGCCGCAGTGCTCCTGGCTCTGTAGGACCTACCCCCGCTGCGCCTTTGCAGTGTAAATGTAGTAGGAGCCAGGCTACCTGCACACCCAGCTCCTACTACATTTAAACTGCAGAACCTTATCAACTTCACGATTAGTCAAGTACCTGTCTCTTAACATCCTTAAACTGGAGATTTAAAAAGTGGGGCAGGTGGTCAAGGAGCATGGATCCATTTGACTGAATTATTGTTCTTCACACAGTTACTCAGTTTTTAACAGATTAACAAGCACTGATGATCCTCTATAGCTGCTCTTTTTATAGGTGTTCTGGGAGCATACTTTTCTCAAATGGATATCCTTATGGACAGTTTTCCGAGTGGAGTGTATGTTCTCTAACAAACAAGCAGACAGGTTCAAGACCAAAAAATGACATGGAGAGATTAGAATGGTGTATGGGGAAGAATTGGTACTAACAAATATGAAACTAGCGCTTCAAATATTGTTCCCTTGCAGCTCAATTTTCGCTGCTACCCACAGAGTTCTATACAGCATCAGCAACAGTCGTCAGAATCTTCCAAATGTCATTGTGCTTGGGAAAGTTATGAGCAGCAGCTGAAGCAATGGAGCTTTTTGTAAACCCAGCATGGCACCACTACATCATATCTATATTTAGAACACTCTTCCCAACTATAAAAGCTAGAAACATTTTAAAATTAAACAGCAGACAGGAAGAAACCATGCGTACTCACCTATTGAATTAAAGCAAATTTATTTTACTCCTGCATCTTTTATAATGCCTTTATATTACTTCATGTAACTGGGCTGCACGGAATGGGAGGTGAGCGATCCAAAAAAGGACTATAGGATGGGAAGTGTTTGTGGAAGGGTCTCTCAAAAAATAGTCTAAAATATGCGTATGTTTGAAAAAATTTTAACTGTTACCTTCTACCACCTGTACTAGGCAAATTATTTTTTCCCTGGACCTTTGGAAGGTGATTAAGAAACGAACCACTTGGTGTATATATCCCAATACTAATGCTATTACTTGTACTTAAATAGGACTTTTCATTAGCTGTCATCAGCCTTGACAGAAGTTTCAAGCATTATTCCCCTTTTACAGATGGAATAACAGAGGCAGTCTTTCAGAACAAAGCTTGAATGAGTGGTCAGTGATTTTGAATGCCTGACTAGGATCACTTTATGCCTGATTTCCAGAAGTACTGCACTGAACACCAGCAGCTTCTAAAAGTAGCAATTACGGGTGATCAATATCCCTGAAAATTCATGTTTGTGGACATCAAAAAAACTGGGATACTCCAAATCAGTGGCCACTTAGATTAAAATCGAGTACTCAGAAGTAGGGATGTTAAAATGCATGTATTACATAAGGTCAAAAAAACGGCCATACCGGGTCAGACCACAGGTCCATCTAGCCCAGTATCCTGTCTGCCGACAGTGGCCAATACCAGATGCGCTAGAGGAAGGGAACACAACAGGTAATCCTCACGTGATCCCTTTCCTATCACCCATTTCCAGACAAATGTATTCAAGTAAACGTGGAACTGCTGACAATTTCAGCATTTACATGCAGGGGCTGGGAGGGCTTCTTGTGAGCACCAGCTCCCACCTGTCACCCCCCTACCCGCGCTGCTGCCTCTGATACAGTGCAGGGGGACAGGCAACTCTGCAACACTGGCTCCTGCCTGTATTAGAGGCAGCAGCACTGAGTGCAGGGGTATGTGTAACTGCATGTTAACTGATGAGCCCAGCCTCATCCGTTAACCGTGTACATAGTTACACTTTCGCATCCCTAATCAGAAGGTCATGAGAAAATAATGGGAGAGCTAGGCACGGCGCCTCGGCTATTCCTATCCCGATGGTCAAGCCCTATGCTGCTCCCAGTCAGAAGTCCTATTACTTCGGCAGCTGAGGGTTGGAGGAAGGCCCAGCTGCCCGAGAGCAGTCTCCAGCGCGTGTTCCTGTGAAGGACTTCCTACAGCTGCCCGGACTGTCTTAATTTGGCCTGGGCTGCTGGACCCTTGCATGCTGTTGTCACTAGTCCCCGGTAGGGATGTTAAATGGCTTTAATCAACTAATCGATTAGTTAATGCAGTTATCAACTATTCGACTAGTCGATGAAAGGGGGGGAAAACTGCAGAGCCGCGGTGGGGTTAGCGCCTGCCTCCGGGAGCTAACCCTTCTGCAGATCTGCCTTTTAAATGTATTAAGAGCCACCAGGTTTTTAATACATTTAAAAGGCTGAAGCACAGCATGGTGGACTGGGAATCAGCTGTCCTGGCTTGCATCTGGTCCCCCGTCCCCCCCCCCCCCCCGCGCTTGTGCTTTTAAATGTGTTAAGAGCCTGGTCCCCCATGGAGATGTTGCTTGGAGGAACTGGCTTTTAAGCCAGCTCCCCTCAGCACTGGCTCCTGCCCCCTTCCCCCCGCTTCTCTCTGATAGAGGCAGCAGGATTGGGAGGGAAGAAGCGACTAGTCGAGTCACTAGTTGACTAATCACATTCCTACCCCCCAACAGCTTAGCCAGCATCCCCCTGCCTGGGTGGCTTTACTGACTGCAAGCAGTTGAACGATGGTGCAGAACTAAGGAGCAGCCTCAGCCTTGCATAGCAGCTGATGCAGCAGGAGAAGGAAATGGGGGAGTACTGTGTGGCCACCCACGCCATGGCATCAGCCAATGTACCAGCTGCTCCGCTCTACCCAGCTCTGGCTTCTAGCTGCCAGTCTGGCTTTGGACAGGGCTGTGAGTGGCACTTTAAAGATTAACAAATTTATTAGGGTATTAGAACATAAGCTGTCTTGAAGCACTTCACACTTCCACAGACTTAGCAATATATAACCCACTAACAACTGCTGCCCAGCTGCTTTCCCCAAATAATTCCTTTCCTCCCTATGAGGCTAATGGGCAACTTCACCTTGAATGGTCCCTTGAAATATGTTAACTACTTATGCTAAACAGTCTGTGCCACTTGGCATTTAGCAGTGACACTCTGAGTCACTGTCTACACAGCAGAGAGAATCCGTGGCTTGTCTGTGCCAGCTGATGCTGGCTAGGGTTGGGAGCTGCAGCCATAGGTTTTTTTTTTCTGTGTAGACTTATCTGACTTAGTTTCCAAGACCTGGAGAAGTGCTTTGTGTAAGCTCAAAAGCTTGTTTCTCTCGCCAACTGAAGTTGGTCCAACAAAGATACTTTGATAGAACCTCAGAGTTACGAATACCTTAGGAATAAACTCTTAACAAAATGCTGAGGTGTTTGTTTCAAAAATTTACAAGTGACCATTGACAGCTTTCAGATTTTACTGTGAAGAAGAATGCTACTTTTAACCATCGGTAATTTAAATGAAACAAGCACTGAAACACATTCATGACCTTGTCAAATCTTTATTTTAAACTTTCTTTTAATTTTTTAGTTTACGTTTCACAAAGTGTTTGTATTATATTTGCTTTTTTTTTGGTCTTTGCTGCTGCTTGATTGTGTACTTCTGGTTCCAAATGAGGTGTGTGGCTGACCATTCGGTTCATAATTCTAGTGCTCATAACTCTGAGAGTATCTACTGTATCTCACCCATCTTTCTTCTCTTAATATTCTGGGACTGACTTGGCTACAACAACACTGCATATGTGTGTAAGTGCACATTTCGGCCACAACTGAGGTTTGAGTGAACTGTATAATATAGCAAAAATGCTAGTTTCCTTTAAGATACATTAATGCTGCTGTGGGATTTAAAAAGTTAACTTAAACACACACTGAATTTATATATACACAATTTAATATATTTGTACATATATGTAAGTATGAATAGTTATTAAAGTAAAATTCACGGCAAATACATTTTAAAACTGACTTAGAATTATATCTCAGCTTCTTTCATGTGGTCTCTAAGAAAGTAATTCAGAGTCCGGAGCTTTGAATCTTTGAAAATGATTTTCTAGCCCGCTAAAGCACAAACTTTATGTTTACAATAAAACAATGCATGCTTCTGTATCTACCTAGAACCAATCACTGTGAGCTTCCTTCACTCATGTTGCCATTGCTATTCTTGAGTTTTCCTTCTGTCAACTTTTCCTTGGCTACTGTGTTCATAAATAATTGGCTCAGATCAGATGTGGTATGGTATGTATGCTCGGAGAAATCCTCTTGAGGAAGATTCCATGTATTTGGTCGTTTAAGTGGTATTAATCATCATTTTCTGTGTTATATTGTCTTATATAAATTTGACTGTAGGCAGACTTTTTAAAATTATAGGATTATGTTTACAAATTAAATGTAACAGTGTATTTTGCTGGGGCTTGTTTTGACATACTGTGTCTGTGAGCTATTGAATATCCTTTGCACTCAAAATGGTAATATTTGTGATATCACATTTCAGTGCAGTATCATGAAGATTCTTGTTTGTGAAGATTATTGAGCTATGGACCTTTGATCTGACCCAATATGGCCATTCTTATTTTCTTAAATTGAAAGTATAATGCTTCTAAATCTACTATATATTTTGAGAGAGTTTGTTTGTATGTGAGCAAGTGAGAGAGTCTGTCTGTTCAAGAACTCCTCCTAAATGATAAGAGGTAGGACCATCAAATTTGGTCTCTTATCATAACTTAAAGGAAGGTATGGGTTTGGTGTGTCAAGACAATGGGATATGCCTGGAATGCAGGATTGTTTGCTTTTCATAAAATGGAAAGGGAGGGGTCTGCTAGTAGGGGCAGTTCTACTGTGTAATGACCGGGGGAGGCGGGAACAAGGGGCCAGAGATGGGGATCAGGACAGCTATAACCCCATTGGGGCAGGGGTGGAGATAAGCTTCCCATCTGCCCCCAGAGAAGCATGGTCCTGGATGTGGCCAGCCCTGGGAAGCCACTGCCCGGGAAACGGTGTGTACAGAGTAATTTTTTTTTCTAATTTCTCCCACCCAAAAAACCTCAACCCAACAACAATAAAAAGTGAAAGATCTTAATGGAGGACAAATAAAATTGTATATTTACTGCATGTCTGTTAAATGGAATATATTTATCACTCCGTACTAGAGATCTTAAATTTGGAAACACTGGGCAAAAGCAATTGAATTTTATTATAGCAATGGGTGAATGACTACTGTAGTTCTAGCTGTAAATCTGTCTTCAAATAGTCATTGTTGTCACCTTTCAGGCTTAATTTTTCCATGCTTTATCCCTGCCCCAAGGTGAACTTTTTTTTTTTTAATTCTGAAGATAAAATGAGAGGAAAGAAAAACCCTTGTAACTTTATTTTTCTGAATAAAGTAAAAATCATGATGTTTAGACTGTTAAAACTTGCCATTGAAAAGAAAATTGGTTTCGATTTGATAGCTATGACCATTTATATTTATTTTAACTTGTTAAGCATGCAGCACAGTACTTTGTATATGCAGTTAAGTACTCACTGTAATTCCTAATTCGCTGAACTTCTGTAAGTTAAAGATCTGGACATATTGGAAAGAGTCCAGAGGAAAGCAACAAAAATGATGTGAAGAGAGGTTTAAAAAAATTGCGTGTGTTGCCTTGAGGAAAGGAGAGACATCGGACCCGATAAGTCTTACGGGCTGTTATAAAGAGGACGATGATCAGTTGGTCATGTCAGCTGAAGATAGGACAAGAAGCAATGGACTTTATCTGCAGCAAGAGAGATTTAGGTTAGGTATTAGAAATAACTTTGTAACTATGAGTGTAGGTAAGCTCTAGAAAAGGTTACTAAGGGAGGTTGTGGAATCCCCATCATTTGAAGATTTCAAGAACAGGGTAGACAAACACTTGTCAGGAATAGTCTGTTTGGACCTGCCCCAGTTCACGGGGCTGGACTAGGGGCAGGCTCCATTACAAAGTTTACAGTGGTGTAGCTGTACTAAACCAATGGATGGGAGCTTTCCTGCTGGCTTAACTACTCCAGACCCCACAAGCAGAAGTAGCACTATTGATGCTGGTGCTTATATTAATGTAATTTATGTCACCCGGGGGTGATTTATTCACAGTGATGAGTAGCATCAGGTATGCCAACATAAGTTGTAGTGTAGTCATAGCTTTATGAGGTGACTGCTTGAGTTTCTTTCCAGCTTTATATTTCTGATTCTAAATTCAGCTTATGAATAGGGACCACGTTGCAGATGTTTCGGGAGTCTGTGGTGGAATTTTCAAAAGCATTCAGTGTAGGCCTAATTCTGCTGTCTTTGAAGTCAGCAGTAAAACTTCCATTGGCTTCAGGGCATGAATCAGGACAACAGAAGAGTGCTTTAGAAAATTCCATTACTTACTTAAGAACATAAGAATGGCCGTACTGGGTCAGACCAAAGGTCCATCTAGCCCAGTAGCCTGTCTGCCGACAGTGGCCAGCCCCAGGTGCCCCAGAGGGCACCTGGTCAATTGTCTATTGCTGTTCTCACTAAAATGACCCCCCCCATAACCTAGGGCAGGGGCGGCAACCTATGGTTCGCAAGAGCCAAATATGGCTCACTAGGGAGCCAGATGGGGCTCCAGAAGAGCCATAACTCAGCCCCCACCCCCACTCCGTACAGCAAAGAGCCTGCACTGGTGCTACAGCCTTACGCCTGCCTGCAAAACTACACCACCAGTGCTGGCTTCCTGTGCGGGGAGGGGTGATAGCAGGGGGGTGGAGGAGAAAGCCCCAAGCCTCCCCACTGGATCCGGTGTGCGGGGAACAAAGTGGCTCTGTACGCTGCCCTTTTCCTTCCCCCCATGTGCGGGGAACCAGGAACCAAAGATGGCTCAGTGTGAGCTGCCCTTTTCTTTCCCCTGGGACACACTTCCTGCAGGCTTCCCCTGTGAATCCTTCCTGGTGAATGGGAGTGGTAAGAGGCCATGTTTCATGTGGCGTGAAAAGCAAGTGCCTCCTCCCCCCACCCCCCAACTTTCATGCCCTCTTCTGCCCCCTGGCCAGACAGCCTACCCCCCAGCCTGCTTCTGCCCCTTCCCCCCAGCCAGACAGCCTGCTCCCAGCCTGCTCCTGTCCCCTACTGCCACCCAACCTTGCCCCCCCCATCCCTATCCCATTCACTGGCAGCCCTGTCCCACACACTTACCCCTTCATATTTAGCCCTACTCCAGAGCCTAGGGGGGCCCACAAAATCCACTAACTCTAGAACCTCCGAGTAAATCTGACCTGAAGTCTTGAACCTCAGTCCTCCTGCCCCTCCCCTACCGTGGAGCTGGAGCACCAGGGGAGTGAGGTGTTTCAGTTGGGGGGCCACATCTGTGAGTTTTAGGGGTTTTAGAGGGATTTTTTTTCTTCTCACTTGTGTGGTTTCCCGACTGTTTTTTCTGTGGATCAGTGGCCCCCAACCCAAAAAAGGTTCCCCACTCTTGCCATAAATAAAGAAAATGCTGAAACCTTTTGTGTTGGACATAATATTTTACTTGAAGCCTGGCCAACAAGCCCCCAATTGGGGCCCAGCCCCCGTCTGGGCACAGCCTCATAACACTCCTGCACCCCCCCACCAACCTTGAGCTGTCCATCGTACACCTGAACCTCTGCCTTGTGCCTCTCTTACACTCACGTCCCCAGACTTCTGCACCCCCACATCCCCAGTCCCGTCATAATACATCTGCACCCCACATCCCAACCTTGTGCCCTGAGTCCATTATACACCCAGATCCCCAGCCCTGACCCCCTCATACGCCCCAGCCCAGACTCCTGCACCCCCACGTCCCCAGTCCCCTGCCATAAGATTGACAGAAGACAGACTGACTGTGTGCATGCAAATGGGCATTTTTATGCCGCTCTTTGTTGACCACTTGTTCTGAATTTTGATGAAGTTTGGCTCTTTGGTTTGAAAAGGTTGCCGACCCCTAGCCTCAGGCACAGTATCTCAACTTTTTTGGTATCTGGAATTAGCTTGCTGCCTTCCTAAACTGTGTAAGGGAAATCTAGGGACTGGTGCTGGTCCACGGACCAGTTGTTGAGAAACACTGGCCTTACGGGAGTGAATGAAGGATTGAGAGCCCAGAAGACTTGAATTGTGTTCTCACTTTTCCAACTAATTGGCCGTAATACTTTTTGCTTATTGTGAACTTGCTTTTGTGAGGTCTCTTGCCATCCTTAAAATAAAAAGATATTGGAATATTTACTTGTTATTGCCCAAGAACCCGCCCCTGGATCTCCTTGTGCATCTTGTTTTTTGAAGTCTGCTTCCAGTTTGTAAGCTGTGTCTGGTAGGGATGTGAATGTGTATCCGAGTACATGGTTAACCGATGAGCCTGAGCTCATCCATTAACCCTCACAATGATATGCGGGGGGGGCCCCCACTGCCTCTGGAGGCAGGATCCAGCATTTGGGGAGTGTGATACAGCGGCAGCAGCATGGGGGATGGGGAGCAGGCAGGAACCAGTACGTGTAGGGAGCCAGTTTTCAAGCCAACTCCCTGTACATACCCGTTCCTGCTGAGCCAACTGCCCCCCTATCAGAGGCAGCAATGGGGCGGGGCGGGGGTGGGGAGGAAGGAGGAGACAGGTGGGAGCTGGTAGGGAAACTGAAATAGTGGTTTAAAGGGCTTGGAGCCTGGAACAGAATCTAGATTTTTGGCTTGCAATAGTATGTTTTCACTGTGCAGTTGTCTTGGGCTCTTAATAGAGTGTCACTTCTAACCTCCATCCTGTCTACACACACGACTCTCTCTCCTGAGTTTGGTGCTTTAAGCAATTCTCTTATCTTCTGCAGCACTCTTTTAGCTGTAAGCCAACTAGGACAATATTTATCATTAATTTAACTAGTGTCAAGTAGTTCAGTGATTACGAGGCAGGTGTAATATTCTAATGTCTGGTCCTCCTAATCTCTTTTTTCAGGTCCTATATTAGGGTATGTTTCTTAAGTAATTGGGAGGACTGTGCCTTGAGTGAGTGGGTTCAGGAGGAAGCATCTAGCCAGAAGATTCTGGATTCTGAAAACCATTTTGCAATTATCTTCAAACAGCAGTACAAGTAAAAAAATGCAAAACACACACGAGTTAAGCTCTGGAGCCAGAAAATAAAGCTGGCTTGCACACCCTTAGCTCATCTCCTGCACACGTTTTAGAAGTCTCTTATTGCATGTTCACTTTGTCAAATATTGTGTACAAAAATAGGTGTACTTGCCAAGAGGTTACATTGTTTAGTTCCTGATGTGAGCTGTGTGTGGAATCATTTTATGTATGCTAATGTCCAGTTACATAGGGATCTGTTTCTGTCCTTGCCACTGCCTTGCCTCTGGCAGACATTTTTTGCTGTTCTTGGGTTTTTTGTCTGTCTTGTCACTTGTTTCTTTCCCAGCATCCTCTTCTTAGTTTGCATCTCTGTGGAGTATGCACAGCAGCAGAGAACACAAAGGAAATGCTCTCCTGCTAAGCACTGTAAAATAGTTAGACAGCAGCAATGGTTTGAATAATGACATTCAAACCTGTTTTGAATTACTGGTGCTTATGAAGGGACCACTACTTTGTAGGAGCACAGGTGCAATAGGAGTTGGATTCCCTCACTTGGATGAGTTAACACATTTATGATGATATGGGAAAACACAGTTCTTACTATTTTACAGCTCTTTACAAGCACATCCTATTCTGGGGACTTCTCAGCTTAAGTCTGGTCTACACTAGAAAAGGTTTGCTGGTATAGCTGTACTGACAAACCCTCCTAATATTTATGCAAGTTTTCTTGGGGGGGATGGGGGAAGGGGAACGTGCCTTTGCTGGTATAGCTTATAACAGTCCCCCAAACAAGGTATATTGGCAAAACACTTGTTTGGCTATAGTTGTGCCTAAAATAGGGCTTTTGCCATTATAAAAACATCATAAAAATCATACTCCTAATTGACATTATACCAACAAAAGTTTCTGTATAGACCTGGCCTTAGTGGAAAGGATAAGTCAGACAGTTGTCCTGATAGGGCAGATTGAGGGCAGTACTGGTAGAAAATGGTATTAAAAAACAAATCTAATATCAACAGTGGTCATTAAGAAAAGCATGGGGAGGGAGAGGTGACATCTTTACATACAAATCAGCAGTGGGCAACCTAGGCTAATGAGTGGGCCGTATGTGTGGCCGTCTGTCCTTCATTTCAGTTGGCCACAAGATTGTCATCAAAATGGTCTCCCAAGAGGGTAGTTTTGTTAACTGCACATGCGTACCTAGAATTTGTGGGGTGTGCTAATTGAATTGTAGCAGCGTTTGGATGCAGAGGCAACGCATGGCTCTCACAGTCAATGTTATGTGCAGTCAGCACACTCCACACTTCATGTGCCCTTGCTTTACATGTATGTCACTTTAGTAATACTGGTAGGGAAAAAACGATGTGGACAGAAATCAATGGAATCTGGCAACCCTGTACGTGGGTACTGGTCTTATGGGCGGTGCTTAGAACCCCGATGAGCTGCAGATTGCCCACGATTGATATAAATGAGTTAACTCAATGGAGATGGTGATTAAACCAAAACTATTGAACAGGCTGCTGGTGTAGAAAGAATTTAAAAAATGTTTACATGAGAAAACCATATAAATCAGGTGCCTCAAACTCTCAGCCTGGAGGCCAACTGTGACCTGAGCGGTTCCATCCACATGCCAGCAGCGATTCAAGGGCCAGATTGTGGGAGGACTCTGCACACGCCTCCCATGGACCACAAGATTGGGCTGGTAGTTGTGCAGAGCTAGCAGCTGGAAGCTGCTATAGCCCCACTGTGCTGCTGGGGGCCCCCTGGTGTGGGATTTAAATTGTCTGGGGGTGGCAGGTGAGGCAGAGGAAACACACGGAGGGGAGTGCGTGTGGGCTGGCAGACGTGGGGGCGAGAGGGGAGTGGCACAGAGACTCCACCTTGCCCTAAAGCCCTGCCAGGGAGGGTTGCCTGCTGGCCCACTAAAAAGATTTGAGGACTGGCAGTGACCCTAGGGTAAATTGAGTTTGAGACCCCCCCCAGATCTAAATGTTGACAGTTTTCAGTATTATGGAGGCATGAAAATGAGAGCCAGAATTTCACCTTGGAGTGGAGATTTTACATTACAGCAAAGCAACTGGAGACTGGCGAACACTTGATAATGAATATAAAATTAGAACATCTGACTCTGCTGACAACCACAGTAACAAAGGAAATTAAAATGTTGAAATCCCTCCTGAAACTCCTTCAGGGATCTAAAGAAAGCAACAGATGTATTTTATTGGGGAAATTCTACCCTACACATTTTTGAAAAGCAAGTTCTGATTCCTTGAATGTGGTTGATTTTTTTTTTTAAATCATTCTTTATTGTGCAATTTGACAGATTAATGTCAGTGTCGTAGTTATGGAGAAGCTAGCATCATACTTACAATTGTATTAGAATTGAGTTTTATCAGGAGTGTTAATACTTTATTTTTTGAAAAAAATCTAATTGAAATGGGAAAAATCAAAACATAGAACATGAACAAACATTCCTGGTGGTTTGATGAAAAATGAATTGACGCAGGGAGAATAAGAATTTAAAAATCATCCTTTTATGCATTTTCCCCCCCACTGGAGTGGCTACTTTTTTTTTGTACTATTTCAGCAAGAAACCTAAAATACTCTGGGACCCTGTCCTTTGGTCATGTTATTCCTCGTACTGACTCCTAGAATCACCTTTTGTGTTGCAAGTATATGACAATGATGTATTGTATAAATTTTTAGTCAGAACAGCACGCTACTTTTAGGAATGTTAAAGCAAAAGACTTCCAAATACATAGAAAGTGTGACAGTCATATATGTTGATTTGTTGATAGAGCTTGACCTGCTGCTCACAAACAGGGAGGAATTAGTGGGGAAAGTAGATGTGGGTGGCAACCTGGGAAGCAGTAATCATGGGATGGTCAATTTCAGGATCCTGAGGAAAGGAAGAAAGGAGAGCAGCAAAATAAACACCTGGACTTCAGAAAAGCAGACTTGGACTCCCTCAGGGAACTGATGGGCAGGTCCCTTGGGATGCTAACGTGAAGGGAAAAGGAGTCCAGGAGAGCTGGCACTATTTTAAAGAAGCCTTATTGAAGGCACTAAGGATGTTAAGTATCAGGTAATTGACTAATCGGATAGTTAATGCATTTTTGCATCATCTATTCGATTTGTCGATAGGGCACCACCGCCTTTGAGGTGTAGCAACAGCCCTGCTACACTTCAAAGGTGAAAGTGCTGAAGCCTGGGGTCAGCTGGGGACTCCCCCACTGGCCCTGGCCTTCGTGTGGTGCTGCTGCTTTGAAACACTACGGTGGCATTTCAAAGCGGCAGCGCTGCCCTGAGCCTGGGGTCAGCTGGGAAGTGCCCAGGTGACCCTGGGCTTCATGTGGCAATGCTGCGGGGAGCCCAGTGTTGGGCTCCTTGTAGCATTTCAAAGCGGCAATGCCGCTTGGAGCCCAGGATCAGCTGGGGACTCCCAACGCTGGGCTCCCTGCGTCATTTCAGAGCGCGCAGAGCCCAGTGTCAGGTGGAGTCCCCAGCTGATCCCGGGCTCTATGTGGCATTTCAAAGTGTCAGTGCTGCAAAGAGCATGGGAGCTGACCCCGGGCTCCGTGTGACGGTGCTGCTTTGAAGTACCCCCTGCTCTCCCCCCCACCCCCCACTGCCTCTGTCTGATAGTCAGCAAGGGTGGGGGAGGGGAGAGCAACTAGTCCTTCACATCCCTAGAAGGCACAGGAACAAACCATCCTGATGCGCAGTAAGAAAAGCAAATATGGTAGGCGACCAGCTTGGCTTAAAGTGAAATCCTTGGTGAGCTTAAACATAAAAAGGAAGCTTTCAAGAAGTGGTAACTTGGACAGATGACTAGGGAGGAGTATAGATATATTGCTCACGCATGCAGGGGTGTAATCAGGAAGGCCAAAGCGCAATTGGAATTGGAGCTAGCAAGGCATGTGAAGGGAAACAAGAAAGGCTTCTACAGGCATATTAGCAGTAAGAGGGTGATCCAGGAAGGTGTGGGATCCTTACTGGATGAGGGAGGTAACCTAATGACATGATGTGGGAAAAGCTGAAATACTCAATGCTTTTTTGGCCTCTGTCTTCACAGACAAGGTCAGCTTGCAGACTACTGCACTAGGTAACATGGTAGCATGGTATGAGAAGGAGGTGGGCAGCCCTCAATGGAGAAAGAACAGGTTAAGAACTATTTAGAAAAGCTAGACATACACAAATCCATGGGGCTGGATTTAATGCATCCGAGGGAGCTGAGTTGACAGATGTCATTGCTGAGCCATTGGCCGTTATCTTTGAAAACTCGTGGAGATTGGGGGAGGTCCCAGATGATTGGAAAAAGGTAAATGTAGTGCCCAACTTAAAAATAGGGAAGAAGGACAATCCAGGGAACTACAGACAGGTCAGCCTCCTAGGAAAAATCATGGAGGGGATCCTCAAGGAATCCATTTTGAAGCACTTGGAAGAAAAGAAAGTGATCAGGAGTAATCAGCATGGATTCACCAAGGGCCAGTTGTGCCTGACCAACCTGATTGCCTTCTATGACAAGGTAACTGGCTCTGTAGACATGGGGAAGTTGGTGGATATATACCTTGATGTTAGCAAAACTTTTGATACAGTCTCCCATGGTATTCTTGCCAGCAAGTTAAGGAAGTATGGATTGGATAAATGGACCATAGGGTGGATAGAAAGTTGGCTAGATTTGTCGGGCTCAACGGGTATTAATCAATGGCTTGATGTCTGGTTGGCAGTGATTTCAAGCGGAGTGCCTCAAGGGTCGGTTCTAGGGCCGGTTTTGTTCAACATCTTTATTGATGACTTGGATGAAGGGATGGATTGCATCCTCAGCAAGTTTGCGGATGACACTAAGCTAGGGGGAGAGGTAGATACGTTGGAGGGTAGGAATAGGGTCCAGAGTGACCTAGGCAAATTGGAGGATTGGGTCAAAAGAAATCGGATGAGGTTCAACAAGGACAAGTGCAGAGTCCTGCACTGGGGACGGAAGAATCTCAAGCACAGTTACAGGCTGGAGACCAACTGGCGAAGCAGCAGTTCAGCAGAAAAGGACCTTGGGATGACAGTCGATGAGAAGCTGGATACGCGTCAACAATGTGCCCTTGAAGCCAAGAAAGCTAATGGTATATTAGGGTGCATTAGGAGCAGCATTGCCTGCAGATCTTGAGAAGTGATTATTCCCCTTTATTCGGCACTGATGAGGCCACAGCTGGAGTATTGCATCCAATTCTCGGCCCCCCATTACAGAAAGGATGTGGATACATTGGAGAGGGTCTGGCAGAGGGCTACGAAGATGATTAGGGGCTGGAGTACATGAACTATGAGGAGAGGCTGAGGGATTTAGGCTTGTTTAGACAAGAGAAAAGTGAGGGGGGATTTGATAGCAGCCATCAACTTCCTGAAGGGAGGTTCCAAAGTGGATGGAGCCAGGATATTTTCAGTAGTGACAGATAGCAAGAACAAGGAGCAATGGTCTCAAGTTACAGTTTGGGAAGTCTAGGCTGTATATTAGGAAAAAAAACAGTGCTTTTTATGTGATGGTACTGCCTGGTACGCAGTACTGGCACTTCCAGTCAGAGCTGAACAACTTTTCCCCCGGAGTACCGGCACTTTTTTAACACCCCCCCCCCCCAAAAAAAAAAAAAACACTGGGAAAAACTATTTCACTAGGAGGGTGGTGAAGTACTGGAATGGGTTACCTAGGGAGGTGGTAGAATCTTTATCCCTAGAGATTTTTAAATCCTGGCTTGACAAAGTCCTAGCTAGGATGATTTGGCTGGGGTTGGTCCTGCTTTGGGCAGAGGGTTGGACGCTATGACTTCCTGAGGTCTCTTCCAGCCCTATGATTCTAACTGATTATAAAAGCAAATATGGGTACTCAAGATTTTGCATAATAATTTAAGTTTAAAGTTGGTATATATTGCTTTCAGGTATGTGTTGGAAAGCCTTATGGAGCATTGGAGTGTTGGTGCCAGTTTTGTAGGCAACGTGAAGGTGGAAAAAATTGTACAAGTCTTTCCCCATAACTTGTATTAATGTTTTTAAGAGGTTGGATGCACTATCTCTGAGTGTATTTTATTTGCTAATGCATAAATACTACATTTTTAAAAAAGCAGTATTGAATACTCAAGTGATTGGTAATTGGGTGTAGAATGTTTTTAGCTTTGTTCCTGGTTAAAATCTAGCCCAGTTTGTTGTGCGGTAGTTGTGGATGTTTGCTGGCCTCCACATAATGAATTAGTGGTTTTGGCCCACTTCCTCTTGGGCTGATGTCCACTTCAGAAACCATTTCCACTTTGGCGTCCTTGTTGATAGTTTCCTGAAAGGTTCCAGTTTTAATTCTGTGGACTACCATATCTCCTGTATGAAAATTCCCCTCACCTCAGAGTTAAGGCTGCTTTATTCACAGCTAAGGCCTGTGTTATAACTAGCAATAGAGAGACAAAGGTGTTTTATTAATTAAAAAAAAAAAAGCGGGGGGGGGGGAGGGGGGAAACCTGTTTGTAAAATGGTAGGATGGCTTGCAGAGAGAGAGGGCACTTAAAATTACTTTATAAACATTTCAAGTTGACAGTCCCTCTAAATTAGTTTTTAAAATGTTTTTGGTGTTGAATGTTTATGAAGCAGAACATTGTTCACCTTGTAAAAGTTAAAGGAAAGTTTGTGTATAAATTTTTGGTGCTTCTTTTTCCATGCAGAAACTAAGAAGCTTTTTGTCCCATGTTTGTTGCTCGTGCCCTAAGCACTTCCTATTTCCACATTCAAAGGAAGCCACAACTACCCTGTTAGGTGCATGAAATGTGAGCTATGTATTTTATTGAGAGTGCAAACTACAAGGGAGAGAAGATAATTTTCTCTTAACTTTTTTGTAATTGAATCTGTTGAATTTCTGCATATAATGTGAAAGAATAAAAATACCAGAGACATGTACTGCAGGTGACAGTCACGAAATAAGTTTTTCTATCTTCTTCTACTAGTGGTAGTGCAGATATTTTTGGACCAGTAAACTCTTGTAAGTATCAGTTCTGGATGATTCCAGCTGTTTTAGTATTAGCAGAAGTCACTGTATCTCCAGTACTGACTTTAATACTGAGAGCTGTTAGATTGGCACTGGCAATAATATCTGAACTAGCTCCCGCTCTCCCTGCCCCCTAGCACTCATGCCCTGCCTCTACAGGTCTGTCACCTACAATGTCTTCAGCCCGTAGCTCTCCTCACTTAATTAAATCTCCAGTACTTTCTCAGCGCAGTCTTTTACCTGATGATGACCAGATGAATGCATTCTCATCACACCAATAGGGTCACGCTCACACTATTACAGAGTCCAACCTCATCAAAACCCCTGGTACCGCACTGGGCTTATCCCCCATTCTCTTACCCACTGCAGTGGGCGTCTTGGGACCATTGGGACCCATATAGAAACCAGTCCTCAACCCACTCTACACCAGAAAAAAGATGCTTGCCTCCAACCCGGTCCCTTCCTCCAACAGAAGATTCTGAGGAGGAGGAGGAGGGACAAATAGCTGACAGAAACCCAGATTCTCATGCATTCGGCATGTTTCGAACAGATAATTCTTCATCACTGCTGGATGATGCGGTCATACCATCTGACTCATGCCCAATGGGCCATCTTAAACAATTTCGATAGCTATTTAAAAGACTGTCAGCAAGCCAACAGGTCCCTCTCCAAGAAGTGCAGGAAAAAGAGCACCGCTTGTTAAAGAATTTACACCCCATGTAGCAGGGGAAATTGCCTTGCCCATAGATATGGCAATTATGGAGACCTCAGATGAACTATGGAAAACACCTGCATCTATCCAGCCCATCAGCAAAACGGTAGACAGGAAATAACTTTGTTCGCCCAAAAGACATGGAATTTTTGTTCATACACCCCCAACTGAATTCCTTGGTTGTAGAATCGACCCAGCAAAGATCCAGACTACCACAGTAAAGGACAGGTAGTCAAGACACAGACCACAAGAAGTTACTTCTCTTCAGCAGAAAGATCTACACTTCCTCCACACTGCAACTGAGAATTGCAAATTACTCTGCTCTTTTGGCAAACCATGATTTTGATAACTATTCAGAATTGGGGGATCTCATTGAACACCTCCCTGAGTTGAAATGACCTATCCTCAAGGTGATAGTCCATGAGGGCCACACGAATGCCCGCACCACCCTACAAACAGCATTGGATGTTACTGATACTGCAGCTAGGGCGACAGCCATAGCAGTGGTAATGCTCAGGATGTCCTGCTTACAGGCTTCAGGTGTTCCCCCGTGAATTTCAGTCCAAAGTGGAAGACCTTCCATTTGACAAACAAATTTTTTACAGCTAAGAGAGATGAGGTGCTGCACAGTAGCAAAGATTCAAGAACCGCGCTCTGTACTCTGGGCATGTATACCCCACCTTACTGAGGTAAGTGATATACCCCGTAAAACCACAGTGGATATGGAGAATATAATTGGCCACCAGAGACCTTATGAAGATACCCAACTGAGACAGCGTGCACAGATGTCACCCCTCTACCAAACAAGCCCCAAAGCAGCAGATTTGATGGTGTGGTTGAGAGTCTGCATAACCTCCCTCACGATTCAGTGCCAATTCAGCACTGCCATCTGTTTACCCACCATTTGCGTCCCTTCTTAACACAATGGGAGTCCCTAACATCAGACCGCTGGATGCTGGAAATAATTTGTGCAGGATACGCTACCCCCTTTACCTCTATCCCCCCCATCCTACCCCATCCCTCTTCAGGGACCCTTCTCATGAGGCCCTACTAAAACAGGAGATCAATTGCCTCCTGACGATCGGGGGCATAGAGAGGGTACCAGAGGAAGTTCACAGAACAGGGTTCTATTCAAATTATTTCTTGACAGAGAAAAAAATGAGGGGTTGGAGGCTGATCTTTGACCTCCGCAGACTGAACAAATTTCTCAGAAAGCACTGATTCAAGATGGTCACGCTAACCACAATCATTCTGGCACTGGATCAGGGGACTAGTTTGCAGCCCTCGACCTACAAGATGCCTACTTTCATGTCGCCGTTCATCCAGCACACAGGCATTATCTGTGCTTCACTCTGGGACCAGACCACTATCAGTACAAGGTCCTATCTTTCAGCCTTTCACTGTCGTCGTCGTCGTCACCCCCCCCCCCCCCGCAAGTATTTTCAAAGGTGTTAGCAGTAGTTACTGCGTACCTCCGACAACAACACATCATTTTTCCATACCTCGACGACTGTCTGATAAAAGGGGGGTCATGGGAGGAAACCACCTCCATGATAAACAAGACTGGAACCCTCCTCAATCATCTTGGCCTTCTTATCAACCAATAAAAATCGATGGTGCAGCCATTCCAGGACACAGAGTTTATTGGTGCCTGCCTCGACTCAGTCTCAGCCCACACATATTTACCTCAACAGTGATTCATAGTTATACAAGATCTCATAAGCATGATATCCATGACCCCTTCCACCACGATACTCACTTGGCTCTGGTTGATGGGCCACATGGCTGCAACTACTTACGTGGTCCATCATGCCTATTTGCCTTTCCGCTGATTTCAACTCTGGATAGCATCCATGTACATCCTAATCCACTGCTCTCGACACAAGAGAGTTACTATACTCGCAGACATTCTTGTATCTCTACTCTGGTGGATGTCAGCGGACAGTCTTCTGGCAAGGGTTCCATTCCATCAAACTGAGCCCACAGTGCAAGTTACAATGGAGGCATCTCTCCTGGGCTGGGGTGCCCATCTGCACGACCAAATGATCCAAGGCAAATGGTCCCCACGCAAGACATCATTGCACATCCGTCTGCTGGAGCTGAGGGTAGTAAGAAAAGCATGTGCACATTTTGCGCCCAGAATTGCCAGTTGCGCAGTTCGGCTCCTCGTGGACAACATCTCCACAGTGTTTTACATAAATTGACAAGGCGGCACCCGCTCCCACTCCCTATGTGCAGAGGGCATCCACTTATGGAATTGGTGCATCTGAACCAGGTTATTCATAGCATCAAAGCAGGTTACTCATAGCATCATACCTATCTGGGGCCAGCAACACCACTGCAGACTACTTGAGCTGTAACTTTTCCGCAGATCACGAATGGGAGCTACATCGGGAAGTCACAAACTCAGTATTCTACCGATGGGGGTGGCCATCCATAGACCTCTTCGCTTCTCCCCAGAATACCAAATGCCCCCAATTCTGCTCCCGAGCGGTACTTGGGATCCACTCCTTGTGGGATGCATTTCTGATCCAGTGGATGGCCCCTCTGCATTATGCCTTTCTCCCTATATTTCTTATTCCCAGAGTTCTACACAAGATCTGCACAGACAGGGCTTGCATCATCCTGATAGCTCCGTCGTGGTTGTGCCAGACCTGGCACTCATACCTGCACAAACTATTGGTTCAGCCTCCTTACCCATTGCCACACTGACACAACCTTCTCTCCCAAACTGCGGGATAATGCTGCGTACCCAGCCACATACTCTTCATCTCCAAGCGTGATTTCTATCTGATTCACGGAACTAGAGGCGCAGTGTTCTCAACAAATGAAGGATGTTCTCCTCCACAGCAGGAGACCTTCCACACAAAAGACTTACCTGCAAAAATGGGCACGTTTCTCTTAGTGGTGTCAGAGGTCCGAGAGAGACCCTTGGATGTCCCCACTAAATGTTACCCTGCGCTACATACTATAACTTAAGACATCAGGACTTTCACACTCTTCTTTAAGAGTCCACCTTTCCACAATAACAGTTTTCCAAACCCCTGTGGATGGTTTCTCCATATTTGCTCATCCCGTCACAAAAATATTCCTTAAATGCCTCCACAACATATACCCGCCTCATAGGACTCCCACCCCCCTTATGGGACTTGAACCTTGTTTTGGATTGTTTGACCAGGCCCCCTCTTCAAACCTTTGGCCACTATTGCACTTCCTTTCCTCTTTATGAAGGTCTGTTTTCTACTAGCTGTTACCTCAGTGAGGAGAGTTGAACTTGGGGCCCTTATGGCGGAGCCCCCCTACGCTGCTTTTACGAAGGACAGAATCTCACTGAGACCTCATCTGGCATTCCTACTGTAAGACTGTAAAGCATTCCATGTAATAAGCCCATTGTGTTACCTACCTTTTTCTAAAGCCCCACGCCTCATCATGGGACACGAGTCTACACTCTCAATATCTGGTGAGCATTGGCCTTCTTGAATAGAACACGAGACTTTCTGTAATCTCAGTGACTTTTTATTTCCATCACTGAGCACTCAAGAAGTACACCTGTTTCTTCCCAACGGATCTCAAAGTGGATATCGACATGCATAGTTAGGTGTCATACTCTGGCCAACAGGCCCTTTCAACATCCACCATGAGCACATTCTACTTGGGCTACAGTGGCCTCCACGTCCTTCTCAAACGAGACATTTATAGCGCTGCCACATGGTCATCAGACCACACTTTCGTTAAACATTATGCCATATTACCACAACATGCATCTGATTCAGTGGTTGCTACTGCAGTTTTGTGTACCACTGCCAAACAATGACTCTGACTCCCTCCATCCAGGTCGAATACCGCTTTGTACTTACCAACAGTGGAGCACCCCTGGGGACATCACTTGAAGAAGAAAAGGGAGTTACTCACTTCGTGCAGTAATGACTGTTCTTTGAGATGTGTGTCTCCATGGATGCTCCCCCACCTTCCCTTCCTTCCCTCTGCTCGGAGTCTTACTTGGGCATAGACGAGGAACTGAAAGGGAGGGGTCAGGCCGTGCAAGTAGCACACTCGGGTGGGAGTGTTGCAAGATGTCTGCAGCACATGCACGGCCCAACAGGGGAAACTGCGTTGCAAGGCTCCAATCTGAGGTTCTGGGCATCCCATCACCAACAGTGGAGCACCCATGGGGGCACACAAAGAACAGTTGTTACTGCACAAAATGAGTAACTTCCTTTTACATGCACTTCAGGGAGTATGGCTTCTTATAAACTGTTAGGATGCTTGTTTTTAAGAAGGCATTAGCTATGGCTTCTTGAAGAAATAAAATTAGTACATTGAAGCTTCTGTAATACAAATATGGAGCTTTCATTGTATTATGTTTATCAAGCCACAGAAAAAGGTTGACTTTTCAGCCGTGAGTTTGAATTAGAATTAGCAATAGTGCCACCCAGTGAAAGTTTCAACAGCAGATCTCCCAAAATCATGAGATGTTAATGGTAGCTAAATTTAGATTGTCTTTTAACAGCAAAAACAGAGTAGCAATGCCAGAAAACAAACAAAGCAGAATAACAATAAAGGGCAAACAAACCAAAACGCCCTTTTAATAGATGAGCATGAATCTTAGCATAGTAATCAAGCAAGATTTTAGTGAAAATAGATAAACACATTAAATATTTATAAGAATGGCCATATAGGGGCAGACCATAGGTCTATCTAGCCCAGTATCTTGTCTTCCATCAGTGGCCAATTCCGGGTGCTCCAGAAAGAATTAACAGAACAGGTCATCATCAAGTGATTGATCTCCTGTTGCCTGCCTCTGGCAAAGAAAGGCTAGAGACACCATCCTGGCTGTTAGCCATTGATTGACCTATCCTCCATGAACTTACCTAGTTCTTTTTTGAACCTTGTTATAGTCTTGGCTTTCACAACGACCTCTGGCAAGGAGTTCCACATGCTGACTGCGTTGTGTGGAAAAAATACTTCCTTGGTTTTAAATTTGCTGCCTGTTTTTTTGAAGGCCCTGTAATATGAGATCAGTATGTCACTGAGTGTCATTCAAATGCAGCAGAAATTAAGAAAGCAGTAATCCAAACTAAGAAAATCAAGTATGTTTCACATCTGCAGAAAATAGGAAACATGTCTGTTTTGTAGACAGTGGTGGACTCGGACATATAGATCATCCCATACTTAGATATGCAATAAGAATTCCTTTCTGTAGAGTGTTCTGAAATCTGATGGTATTTAATCAGAAATATAGTGACCTTGCCTGTAAACCTGGTCAAGAGCAATGTTGGAGCTAGACTGAATTTGTAATTTTATCAAGTACAAATAATGTAAAGAGTATATGAAAAAATTTTCACCTCTGTCACAAATGTTAGAGTTCAAATGTTGTAATACTTGATCACGTTTATAATGTGGAAACAAAATAACTCCAAACCAGTGATATATGAACTTGGTATGTTAAAAGGGCCAATTTCACAAAGCTGAGAACTGCTGTCATTAGCCAGATCAGCTGAGAGAGAGTGCTTAATCAGAAAGCTGTGACTGTTTAAGAATTGTTTAAGAATACATTACTAGAAGCTCAAAAAGCCAGTCAAGAGAGAAAACTGTGTTTGTTTAAAAAAAAAAAAAGGTTTAAAGGGGAAATGAAGGCAGATATAGATATATCTGAGTATAAGAAAAGAGGAAGTAGATAGTAATGAATATAATTAAGAAACTAGGAATCAGACAACTGTTAAGCAAAGCTCCAGTAGGCTGTCAGAAGGCTAATGTTATTTAACCGATCCCAGTCAAGAGAATAGGCAGGGTATGGGACTTCATAAAGAATTAAAGGAAAGTAATACAATTTATGCATATCCATGTAGACTTTTGGAAAATAGATCCTGTCTAACTTGTAATGTCACCAGAAATAAGACACAGGTTGAACTTCTCTAGTCCGGCATGCTGGGGATCTGACCGGTGCCAAACGAGAGAATTTGCCAAACCACAGGAGGTCAGTATTGTCCAGCATTATTACCAACACTTTCACGGCTTACAGGGCTGTTAGAAAACATTTAGGAGTAAAATAAAGCTAAATAAGGCACAGAACATTGAGAACCAGGATTGGTGGCTGTAAACACAGTTTATGGGACTGCAGGAAACTTGGCCACACCCATGATAAGTAGACTTCTTGCTAACTAAAATCATGCTGGACCATGGATCTTGCCAGATTGGAGTGTGCCGGCCTAGAGAATTTCAGCTCTGGTGTGATTGATGAAGGTAATGGTATTAGTGTACTAGAAGAGATTTGAGTTGGTATTGAATAACTTTGATTAAAAAAAAACAACAACCCCTAGTATGATATACAATTAACATGACATAACGCACATTAAATGGATTAAAAGCTGGTTTATAGATGGGCCTAAAAACCTAACTGTAAATGGGAAAATCATCAAACAGGTATTTCCAGTGGGGTCCCACCTGGATCAGTTCTTGGCCTTATGCTGTTTAATATTAGTATTACTGACCTGGAAGAAAACATAAAATAATAATTGATAAAGTTTGTAGAACACACAAATTGGGGAAGTGGTAAATAATTAAGAGGACAGTTACATATACAGTGTGATCTGGTAGGCTGGTTGCAGGCAAGGAATATGCATTTTAATATTGTCAAATGCAACTCTGTATAGATGTAGAAGCAATAAATGTAGGCCAAACTTAATAAGTGACTATTCTGGGAATGAGTCATCCTGGAAAAAAAAAGAGTTGGGTATCATAAGGAGTGAGCAACTGAATATGAGTTCCCAGTGTGGTGCTGGTGATAGCAAAAGAGTTAATGTGATCTTTGGATGCATACACAGGGGAGTCTTCAGTAGGAGTAGAGAGGTTATTTTACCTCCTAGATGTGTCACTGCTTTGACTGCTGCTGGAATACTGTGTCCTGCTCTGTTGTTAATTCAAGAGGGATGTGGATAAACTGGAGAGGGCTCAGAAGAGCCATGACAATGATTAAAGAATTAGAAAACATGCCCTAGAATGATACACTCAAGGAGCTCTATTTTTTTTTAAGAAAGAGGAGGTTAAGGGATCACTTCCTAGAATCATTGAACTGGGAGGAACCTTGAGAGGTTGTCAGATCCAGTCCCCTTGATTGCAATATATAATTGGCAACAAATACTAAACAGGATTTTAAATCTAGCAGAAAAAAGTGTAATATGGTCCAATGGCTGGAAGTTGAAACCAGACAAATTCAGACTGGAAATGAAGCCTACATTTTTAACAGTGAGAGTAATTAACCGTTAGAACAACTTACAAAGTATGGTGATGGATTCTCCATCATTGACCTTTTTTAAATTAAGGTTGAATATTAGCAGAAATACTCTTGGAATTATTTCAGGGATGTTCTATGACCTGTTATACAGGTAATCAACCTAGCTGATCACAATGGCCCCTTGTGACCTTGGAATGTGTCAGTCTATTCAACTACGGTTGTGTTGGCTACATTATATTCTAGGAAAAGAAGCTGGCCTGGTGTGTGTTAGTGTCATTCAGTTTATTATCAGTGATAAATGAAGAAAATGAACACATAATTGAGTACCTCCAGCAACTGAAATTGAGAAAGTTCTCATGTAAACTATACAGGCACTCTAGCACCCTTAAAAGGAGAGTGAAAAAAAGAAACTCAAGGAAATTATGTATAGATATTCTCCTTTGTGAGAATGTATTTTCAGTACAAGATTAACTTCAGTGTTGTCCCTAACGTAAGTCCTTTCAACTCTCGCACACTTTTTACATTTCTGTGGTAGTATGTTTAATTTGACTTACCATCCAACAGGCCTGTGCCAGCTATAGGCTAAAGCTTGAGTTAGTACAACTCACCGGCAGCTACAACAAGCATTTTACAGTGTGGACACAACCTTACTCTGCTTGAGTAGCTCTAGTCTTCAACTGCCCTCCCACCATCTTCCCAGAGTGCCCAGAAAGGAAAGTGATTTTCCCACAGTTCATTGGAAAAGAATTCATACAGTGGGGTTCAGTTCAAAGAAACGCACAAGCAAGTGTGGACATAGCTCAAGTGGTGTTTTGTACTGTGGCTGCTTTCACTGGAGCAAAACTATCTTGACAGTATATAACTAAAGTTAATGCTGCAGCAAAGGCATAGCCTAATGGTGGTTCTACAGAGGAAGGAGTTCTGTTAAAGTAGAAGGCTTTTCATATAACACAGTCTGGAGTATCTTAGTGTTATATCAGCCCTGTGCTTAGCAAGGCCTTTGACTTCAGTCAGGCGCAGGAAAAGAAAACAGTTAAATTTCTTTTTCGCCACTCTGGCCTCAATCTTTCTCCAAATCTTAGTTACCCACCTTTAGCTGCTCCACTGTTGCTAGAGTCAATTTACCTTAAGTCGAGCCTTGGTGGCATCCACACTGCGGAAGTCTGATGGGAACAAATGCTCCCATTGGCTTCCCTTACTCCTTGCTAAAGGAGCACTCAAAGATGAAAGTCATTGCAGAGAACCTAAATGAATTCTTTGCTTTAGTCTTCATGGCTGAGGATATTGGGGAGATTCCCAAACCTGAGCCATTCTTTTTAGGTGACAAATCTGAGGAATTGTCCCAGATTGAGGTGTCATTAGAGGAGGTTTTGAAACAAATTGATAAACTTAACAGTAACAAATCACCGGGACCAGATGGCATTCACCCAAAAGTTCTGAAAGAACTCAAATGTGAAATTGCTGAACTATTAACTGTGGTTTGTAATCTATCCTTTAAATCAGCTTCTGTACCTAATGACTGGAAGATGGCTAACGTGACGCCAATATTTAAAAAGGGCTCTAGAGGTGATCCTGGCAATTACAGACCGATAAGTCTAAGGTCAGTACTGGGCAAATTAGTTGAAACTAGAGTAAAGAATAAAATTGTCAGACATAAATGAACATAATTTGTTGGGGGAAAGTCAACATTGTTCTAGGCTGTTAGTAGATGTAGGACATCATTGTGTTTTCAAGCTTTTTTTCAACCACCATAAAACTTTAAAAACTATAAACTTAAAAAAAAAAAAGAAAAGCTGAGGTTTTGATAAAGCTAGTTCTATGTGTGGCCTTATGATGGTTGTCTTAATTTTGTCCTGGTATTGGGCCTGCTGTCTAAACCTGAACAAAATAGAACTATTCATTGCTTCAGTTTGATACTCTTGTTAAAAGCTCACTGGCAATTAGAAACCATTTGAAATTTTTGTTAAAATATTCCATGCACTCCCAAGTTAACATGCCAACTTTTGTAGTTTTATTCTAACAACTTCTTGTTTATAAAAATGTATTTTTCCAATTTTGGTATAGAAAAATCCAGCCACATAAACAAGGGAAACTAATTCCACAGGGGAAATAGTGAAACAAAGAACCAACAAATGCACAATTAAACTGAAAGTAAAGGTGTTTTCACTAATCTTTGCTACAGTAATCATAGGCCTCCTTGGGAGGATGGGAGAATGGTAACTGTCCAGACACAAATGTATATTTAAGTCCCCTCTTTGATTTAATTTCTTGTACTTTCATAATGGGTCGGAGTGTGATAAAATACAAAATTGTGTTCAAAGACTCATCTGAGTCTGTAGCTTAGTAGTTCAGATTAAACTTTGAATATATTTCCCCCTTCTTTAGCATAACTTTTTAAAATGACTGTGAGCATGCTCTGCTGTTGCAGCATCCACAAATGCTACTACACTTGCGTTCAGAGACTGTTTAACACTATCTGCTGTAATTGCTGAGGATCTTAATACAAACAAACTGATCAATTTTGAGGGCAGTTGTTATATGTAAAAATGGTTATTTGCCATACAGTAATGTCCATATAAATATATTCTATTCCTGGAAATTCAAATAAGACTCTGTTGTAATGATGTTGATGACATGAAGTTGGCCCAGGAAATTCTGGTACCCTGCCTTCATGAGACATTCAGTTTGCCGGTGAATCCAGATGTTGTTGTCTTGAACAGTGGGAACATCTAGCACCCAAACTTGGCCTCTCTACTTCTTACATTCTGGATGTTGTCAATCATAGAAAGAGCTTGTGCTAGAAGTATCCAAAACATTTTCACACAAATTAGAAATGATGTTACAAAGTTCATGTATGCTGTAAAGTGGAAAACCTCTCCATGTTGTTAGAACATCATATTTCTAGCAGCAAACGTTCCTAAATATCTGGACTACTTAATGTTGTTACAAAGATCAGAGCTTTTTATCAGTTCTATAAGGTGCACCTGGCAGCTCTGTCAGCACACCATCCTCCTGTTCAGGATCCCATCCTGTAGTGCAGGGGTGGGGAACCTTCAGCCCATAGGCTTGATGTGGCTCCCGCAGCAGTGTTCCCTGCTGAGCACTTGGGTGGCTGCCCAGGAGAGATTCCAGTGGTGCCCAGCTGATCAGCAGAGCACCCCCAGCCTCCCACAGTTGTTTCTATTGGTGGTGCACTTTTGTAGATGCTTTGGTGCACATAACAAAATGTATTCTGTATATGGATAGAAAAAATTAGAGGGAACATTGCTTTTGTCAGGGTTAATCGCTGGTGGGCTGCCAGACTATTTGTTTACCTAAGCATCTGAAGGCATGGCCACTCATGTTGGCGTAATGTTCCTTGCATTATCTTTCGGACTTCTTAGTTGCAGTCACCAGCCACTAGGATTGGGGCACTCGTGGCAGCCTCCCTGTATGCACAAAAACAAGGTTATACTTAGGCTGTATTCAAAATTTCTACCCAAGGCAGTTTTTGACTTCCACTTCAATCAGTTCATTTACCTATGTTAATCCCCAAGCCAACCAAGTGCAGTCTAGACACCACTATTAAGATATATACAAGGGCCTCTCGCTTTACCTTGGTAAAATTAAGTCATTCAGTGTTTCATCTAAATTGTTTGTTCTCGCCATAAAGGCAACAAATGCCAAGCTATATACTCTCAAAGGCTGTGTAAGTGGGTCTCAGGTTATGTTATCTAATTTGGCCAGGTCAAATAAGGGCTTATTTCACTTGAGCTCAGGCAGTTTTTTTCAGAATTGTTCCTATCTCAGAAATATATATAGCAACTACCTGAGGATCAATTCATGTTTTCTCAAAACACCGTTGGTTAAGATCTAGGTTGGGGCATCTAGACTAAATGTCTCCTTTGGCAAAGCTGTTTTACAGGCTTACTGCTTGCATGTCATAAAGAGTGAAATAGGCATGGATGAACATTCAAAGAAGAAAAGTTACTTTACAGTAACTCTGGTTCTTTAAGATGTTTTCTGTATATATTACAATGTATCCTCTATGCCCACTTCTACAGTTTTACATCATCTGGATTCTGTATTGGTGAAGAAACTGTGGAGTTGGTTCCCTCCTCTATTCCCTTTATGCTTTTGGAGAGGATGAACACCAATGGATGCTGCTGGCCAAATGATTCTGATCTCCAGTGCATACAGTGCATATATACCAAAAGTATAATTATTATGGACAAGTGTTCAAAGAAGATACAAACATACTTACCATTATTTCAGCGATTCATATCAGATTTTACTGAGCTGCATGTTTTAATCTAAATTAGGAGGGCAAGTTTTTAATGGCAGTAGTTACAGGATACTAGTCTTTTGTTCCCACATCCTTTCAGTATTCCTGTAGTTCATAAAGACCCTCACTTGCACTCCCCATTCTTTAGAGCTTATGCTCTTGTGATACTAGCACTAGCAGAAAGAATCAAGGGGGTATTCCTTTCAGAACTCATTAACACCACACTTTGCAGTGACCATAGTAGTTTGTTACGAAGGAGAATAGCACCCTAGAGAGTGATTCCTTTCTGCTTTGGCTAAAGTCCACAGTTCTTCTGTGTTTCAGTCTCTTCTTGGTATCTGAACTCTGATCCCATCACTCTGAGAGATTTAAAAGTAGGTAGCTGTATGAAAGCTTGCTATTTTCAGTTAGTATAGAAATGTCCTATTTAAATAACTCTTTATTTTCGTTTAAGGCATAAAATTTTATTTTCTTCAAGCTTTAGAAAATTAAAATGAAAAATGAGTGGCTGTCTTTTTTTATGTGCTTGATTCTGTAATGTAAACCACTGCACATGTGCATGGCATAGCATTGAAGTCAGTGGGAGAGGCCACATGATGTACCTAGTCCAGGTGTGGGCAAATACTGGTCCATGGACCAGATCCAGTTCGCCAGGGTTAGCTCCTGGCGGGCCCCTACTGCTGTGTTTTCCTGCACAGCTGCAAGTACAGGCAATCACAGTTCTTGTTGGCCGCAGATTAGGGATGTAAAATCCTGTTTAATCAATTAAGCGGTTAACTGTTATTTTTAATTATTATAATTATAATAGGGGCAGGCGACCTTAAGCGGCCAGGCCTGCCCTGGGTTGGGGCTGCTTTGGCCGGGCTGGAATGCTCCCTGCCTGCATCTGGTGGGGGACTGCTACAGCCCCCACCAGTTAACCGTAACCAGTAAGGGTGGTATTAACCATTAACATCCCTACTATGGGTCGCCGTTCCTGTCCAATAGGAGCTACAGGAAGTGGTGTCCACAGAACTTCCTGCTGCTCCCGTTGGCCAGGAACAGTGATCTGCAATATTACCCTGCATGGCTGCGGTCTGCCTGGGGCTAACCCTGGTGAACCACCGCCATGTTATTGCTCACTCCTGACCTAGTCTCTGTCAGAAGCTGGGAATGGATGATAGGGATCACTTGATCTGTTCTGTTCATTCCGTCTGTGGCACCTGACATTAGCCACTGTCTGAAGACAGGCTACTGGGCGAGGTGGATCTTTGGTATGACCTAGTATGGCTGTTTTTATTTGTTGAAGAATGTATATGCATGCCAGTTGTGTTGCATTATTGAAGTCTGTTGTTACTTTATTTGTATTACTATAGCACCGGGGTCAGCAACCTTTCCGAAGTGGCATGCCAAGATTTAGCCGTCTTGCCCTAGGCTGTGCTGCTCTCCTGGGAAGGGGCTCTCTCCAACACGCACCCCGTGGACCACCTGGCCCAGTGCAAACTTTTCAGTGGACCACCAGTTTCTCATGGAAACTCACCATTAATTACATAATTACCCCCGAGTCATTTTGCTAGTGCTGCAGCTAGGGAGAACTGTTTAATTTAAAATATTAAACAGACTAAGCTTTTTAACTTTCTCATGTTACTTTATCAAACTTCATTTTAAATAAAGTAAAATATTAATTTATGTCCAACACAAAAGGTTTCAGAATTGTCTTTATTTATGGCAGGAGTAAGGAACCATTTTTGTTTGTGGGCCACTGATCCACAGAAAAATCAGCTGGGGACTACACAAGTGAGAAGCAAAAAAAACCTCCTCAAACCTCCACCCCACCCCCATGCTCACTGATGTGGCCCCCAACTGAGACACCTCACTCCTGGTGCTCCATGTTGCTCAGGACATGGGGAAGGGACAGGGAGGACTAAGATTCAGGGCTTCCCATAGGCCAGATTTACTTTTCTGGGGTTCCAGGGTTAGTGGGTTTTGTAGAACACCTTCAGCTCTGGGGTGGGGACAAAAATGAGGGGTTCAGTGTGTGGGATAGGGCTACCAGTGAGGGATAGGGATGGGGGTGCAGGATGTGGACAGGAGATGGGGTATACAAGGGGGTGAGGGTGCAAAATCTGGATGGGAGGTAGCATGCAGGAGCAGGCTGGGAGTAGGCTGTCTGGCCAGGGGGCAGGCTGTCTGGCCAGGGGACAGGGGCGGCCACTCTGTCTGGCCGGGATGGGAGGGGGTGCATTTGGGCATGAGGGGTGGGAGGGCACTTGTTTTTGTGCTGCATGGTAGGCTTGGTGCTGCAGTGGCAGCAAGTATGGCCACAGTGCAGGGTCACCTGGTTCTCACAGCAGCCACTAGCACAGGGGGCAGCCGAGCAGGGGCCACCAAGTGCCTCGCCCGGTCCATCAGGGCTGCTGGCGGGCCATGGTGGCAGGCGCAGTGCCTTCTTACTAGGGTTGCCAGATGTCCGGTATTCACCCGGATAGTCTGGTATTTTTGCCTCCTGTCTGGTAAAAAAAAAAATGCAGAGAATACTGGACACCTGAGATGTCTGGTATTTTCTGAATTTTTCCCCGGACAGGAGGCGAAAATGCCGGGCACCTGGCAACCCTACAAACACTCAGTGCCCGGCCACCTCCCCTCCCCGGCTCCCAACACCCCCAGCCCCCATGCTTACCTGGTTCCCAATGGCTGCCGGCCAAAAGACCTAGGGGAAGCAATGCTCAACTGCTCCCCTGTTCCTATCCCTGCACTCACTCTTAATTTTTTTTTTTTTCTTAAGTCCTTGGCGTCCTTCTTTTTGCTCAACAACTTTGGTCTCTTCTTTCCCCGCCCCCCCCCCCCCCGTTTTTTTTCCCCTTGCAACAGAATTTTTTCCTGGTGTTTTTTTTTGGGGGGGGGGGTGTTTGGTATTTTTGTTTCAACCATCTGGCAACCCTACTTCTTGTGCAGGCTCAGTGCCAGGCTCTTGGCCAGCTCCTCCAGCTGCAGGCAGGCCAGCCGGGCGATGGTGCTGTGGGCCTCCAGGGCCTCAGCGATGTGGACAGCACGGGCCAGTGTGCCCCCCCCCCAGCGCAGACAGAGGCCCTGCTTGGGCTGTGGCAGCTCAGCCAGCTGTGAGCCATTCGGCTTTATGCCACCCACTCTGCTCGCTGGCAGCTCCAAACCACGGAGGTCCCCCTTGGCAGCGGCGGCACAGCGGGACCAGGGGCCCTGTGCAACAGGGGCAGTCCTGCAGTGGGAGGGAAGGGCCGTGCAGCGGGTGGTGGTGGAGCAGGGGGTGGCAGGGACTCGCTGGCAGCAGTGTGCACCGCAGCCGGTTTGGGGGCATCTCCTAATGCACAGCCACTGTGCTCACAGCCTAACCCTGCTACCAGGGAAAGGGGAGGGTGCTGGCAGCACGTTAGGCTGCGTGTGCCACTCAGAATCAGCTCAGGTGCTGCTTTGTGGCACTCCTGCCGGGAGTTGCTGTCCCCTGCTGTAGCACCTAAGAATGGAATCCTGTTGTGCTTTGTGATATACAAACAGAGATCAAAAAGGTAGTCCTTGCTTATATTGCGTGAAATGGTACTCACTTTTGCAAAGCAGTGAGAAAGGTGTGCTGTTCTGATTTTTTTGTCATGATCTTAGGGTGGTTTAAGAAACAGTCATAATTATACCTTTAAACTGAAGCTACATACTTTGCCTGAACTTTTTATGGATTGTTTACATTATTTTTATCCTATCTTGGTTTACTCTGACTTGTCTTTTGGACTGAAAAGTAAATGAGGTATTCTGAATATATATAGTATATGCAAACAGTTGATATGGAATTTTTTCAATTCTTGAAAGTCAGGGTAGTCCTATATGTTTTTAGGATTTCCTCTTCACACATAACAAGGATTACACTTTTGGCTCTGAGTTCTAGTGCTATCATGCTTCATTTGCCTGAGTGCTTCGGACTAGATGTGTTTATGTTAAGTGATTATTTGCATTTTTCCTTATAAATTGTGAGTCTTTATACTCTTTAAAAGAAACTGGAGAAATAAAATATATTTTATTATAACTGAGACTTTAAACATGTGTCTGAATAGTCACCTGGTAGCTGTGCAAATTAGTACATTGTACGTGCTAAGAAATTTGTTCTGAAAATATTGTATTTGTGCATTGGAGTCCAAATTAAAGTGAACTATAAATACGAATTTTCTGACTTTTTTGGTGTCTCAAGTCTTGATTATAATACTGTGTGGAGGAGCACATACCTTTTGTGGGAGGAGATCCAGGAAGATGAAAGTTGAGCTTGTGTGTGTGAAATATTTTTCAAATTCTTCCAGCAGAATAATTCTGTTTTGGAGGAACTTCGAGGAGATAAGTTGTTGAACCTTCTGCCAAATCTTGGCATTTGTTATAAATTAATTCCATTTAATGCCTAGTATTTTTGTAAGGCATTTGCTGTCATTGACATTTATACAGCTGTCTATATCTCTAGTGCAGTGGTCCTCAAAATGCGGGGCATGCCCCCTTTTGGGGGCACGAAGTAACAATCACGGGTGTATGGCAGAGCCTGGGCCAGTCCCCCCTAAGGGTGGGGGAGGGAGTGCCACTCCGCTCTGCTTCCATGCTTAGCTCCCAGCTGTGTCTCAACTTCCTGCCTTGACCCCTGAGTGCATCTTCTCTCCTAGCATTTGGCTTGCTCCCATACCCAGCTGTGGCCCTAGCCTCAGCCCCCTTACTATTTATCGCTCCCGCCCCTGCCCCAAGTCATGGTCCTGCTCCCAGTTGGGAGTGTGGACAGGAGTAATGGGGGTACAACATGAAAAGTTTGGGGACCACTGCTCTAGTAGATTTTCAGCTTTCACATCCATGTGTTGATGTGCTAGTAGCAACTGAAATGAAGATTCATAATTTGGTCCTTAAATTGTAGTTGTTGAGGTTACATTAGATTAAAACTTAATTCCATCGTTTCAGATGTGGTTTAAAACCCTCAAGAAATCTAGGCATTAGTAAAAATAGTTATACTGCACATGTAGATTTCTTTACATTTTTAAACCTTTACTCTTAATCTTTTCACTACTTATGTGTGTTAATTGTTTTTCTCTTCAGAAAATAAAAGAATGCTAATGGGAATGCCATTTCCCTGAAGTTCAGGTTTTCAGGCTGGCTGCCATGATGGGTAAGTTACCTATAACTTGAATCCAATTAAACTGTTACTTTCGCTCAATTCTGAGTGAAAAGAATAAGGCTACTTATGTAATTAAAATTTATTGTTATGAAAGTGCATGTTATGGTTTTGATAGTTAAATTTGAATTGAGGTTTTCAATTAAAGCAGGGATTCAACCAGTTTGTATATGAAAAAAAAATTGCAATTTTCCCCAAAATTACAGCACCTACCTCTTTGGATATAGAAAAGTTTCAATTTCTTTAAATTTAAATGTATGGAAATGTGCTCTTAGATTACATAGCATTCACTCTGCAATGAAATCATAGGGGAGGGGATTTTTTCTTTAAAAATCGTTTAAATCTAATCCGGGACTACAGACACTCAAATGTTTTTATCATAAGCATATTTGTTCGCTATTTTCACTACAATGTGACGTTAAGACAATGGATGCGAAAACGATGCATTTCTGAACCTTAAAATGTTTGGATTTTTTTTGTTATATTTAACCTGTGTTTTTAGGGCTTATGTTGCTTACCTTTTGAAATGATTACACCATCCCCATTTTAATATAAAATACTGATACATACTCTCAATCATAACTCTCTCGTATTACTTATCTGGGAATTATAAGAAGTTATTTTTGTGCAAGTTTTTGTCCTAATCTCATTCTTTAAAAAATTAATGTACTAGGATTGTTTAAGAATATAGTTCTTCTCCTGTTTCTGCACACACTGAAATTTGTAAGTACAGGAATTTTGTCAAATCATGTATCCAATGTTTAATGGAGTTAAGTGTTCTCAAGCTAAAACTTAGATTTCTTATTTTTATCAAATAACGTGTCTTCATTTTTAGTAGGGCCCTTATCAAATTCACAGTCCATTTTGATCAGTTTCATGGCCAAAGGAGTTTAAAATTGTTCAGTTTAATGTTTTCAGATATTTTACATCTGGAAATTTCACTGTATTGTAACCATGAGCTTCCTGACCTAAACGGGTGCTGGAGGACATGGGGGTCGCAAAACTGATGTTAGCGTGTTTGCAGGATTGCCACCCTTGGCTCTACCTTTCCTGAAGAGCTGGGCTCTGAAGGCAACAGCCACAGAGTTTCCTGCAGCTGGAGGAGAATGCTGGAGGTGGAAGTTTGTCTGATATCCCCTGTGGTAGTGCCCCTGCCATTCACCTGGCTCCAGCTGTTAGTCTGTCAGCCTGGGGAGGGATGAGACTACTTTTTTCTGAAAGTGGCCATGCAGAGGGACAGATCAGACCAACCTTCACCACTGGGCGCTCCCCTCCTGCCCCCAGCTGTGGAGAGTGCCAAGGATGCACAACTTTCAGAGTCCAGCTCTGAAGGTTGCAGCCAGAAAGTTTTCTGCAGCTGGGGGGATTTCCAAAGGTGTTGGGGAGAGTCTGATCTCCTCCATGCTGCTGGAAGCCTTCATAGCTAGTGTCTCATGCCCCAGGAACTGCAGTGCTTTCCTCCTCAGAGTAGTCCTCCAATCTAGTCACGTTATATTTCTACCCACTTCTGGGGTATTGCACGCCTTTTAGGTTAAACTGCCCAGTGTGTGCCAGTCCTCCAATGGCTTAAGAATGATACTCAGATTTCAGTACCACATTTTCCTGTTTATCTTCCGAAACGTCATTTTCCTACCCACTCTGAGATGACAGAGCACAGAAAATGTTGACCCCTGTGCATCTGATGTGATCAATGGTGGATGCCTCCTCCTATCTTCTCTGTATTCACACAGTAGCCTTGTTGGGACCCCTAAGTCCATTCTCACCAGTATTTCATAAGGGCCCTGAATCATTATCATAGGGTACATAGGCAGGCAGATTTGTCCTCTACTTCCAGTGTCTCAACTAGAACCACTGGAGGAGACCTTTAAGGAGCATGGAATGAAGGCTGACAAGGAGGTGACTTCTCACACAATTGTATTGTCATCCCGGTGAAGCTGTAATGCCTCCACCATCTTCCATGGTGACATACAGTAATTTGGGAGCTGACTAAACACATCACTGATGTGCATCAAATCTCTTGATCCAGGTCCATGTTTTTCATCATAAACGCCATCATAAATCATAGTGAAGAGCAAAAGTGCATCAGTTGGCTTGCTTGAGAGTATTGCAGTAAGATGTTGATCTGGTTTTAAAATTTTCCTACCAAAGGAAAAATTATTGGTATTATACCATTGTTACAAATGCAGATTTTCACTGTTAGCTCCAAGTAAAACTTTTGACCTGCTTATTTTGACAGTGTCCCTTCAATGGTTGTATCCAGGGAGAACTATGGAAATGGGCGTATAGAAATACAGAATTAAAATAACTCTCAATGTTTTCCTCTATAATATGTTGGTCTTTTTTAACAAATGGAGTGTTCCAGAGAGATTGCTTGGTTTCCCCCTTTGTCCCGTGCAGCCTCCCTCAATTCCTTTCTTTATAAAGAGATACATTTTGGGAAGCCTGGTAGTTGAATTGTTTGGAGTGATAATGTCTAGGGATGTTTTTGTTAAACTGGAGTGATGCAAATACAAATATATTATTAGTGTAAAAGTATTATCCATTGCTCATTACTAACAAAATGAGGTGGAGGAGCGTGTTTGAAAAGTGAGAATGAATTAATTTTTTTCATTTTAAATACAATTTCGAATGCTCCTAATTCTAGGAGTGGAAAGCTCATCTACATGTAGCTTTTTTTAGTGTAAAGACTGCAGATGTTTTATATCTAGTTCAAATATATCAAATCATCACCCTCATCCCCCACAAACTCATGGATAGCTCATTACTGCTATTGGTAATGATAGGTACATTTTTAACATCTTTAGTTGTATGCTGAGTCTGCCAACATTTACAATTGTAGTGTTACTGCAATAATATGGGACTTGGATACAATACTATATGGCAAGCCTTGCAGTATAAAAGACAGGCTATGGTATTTTGGAATTTGCCAGTGTCCTTCCCCGGTCTCTGTCTGTCTGTATATCATTTTATCTATATCTAATCTATCAATCAATCAATCAATTAGGGTTTCCCAACCTATGGGTCGGGACCCAAATATGGGTCGCCATTACACTTCAGAAGGGTCGCCAGGTGTCTCCCCAGGTGGCTCTTAAGAACCATTCACACATTTTTTTGAATTGCCCTGGGTCACCAAGTCTTCCTGAATTTGTCAGAATGGGTCCCCATCTGGAAAAGATTGGGAACCGCTGATTGTCATTTATTTATTTATTTTATATATATCTGAGTGACATTAGCACATCACTCTGTGTGCCGCAGCCCCTTCCCCCTTAGATGCTCAGTGTCCTCCCTCCCTCTCTTCCTGGTGCTCTGGGCCAAGCCGCACGGCCTCCCCCTCCCTAGTGCAGAGGGCGGGGGGACAGGAGCTGCATGGCCTTCCTCCCCTCCCCTGTGCTTGGGGGAATGGGTGGGAGCTGCACAGCCGCCCCCCTCCCTAGTGCTCAAGAAGGGGGTGCCGAAGCGGCGCGTCCTTCCCCCTCCCTGGTGCTCGGGGTCTGTGTGTGAGCCTTGTGGCCTCCCCCCTCCTCCGTGCTCCAGGGGGGAGGGGCAGGCAGAGCAGGAGCCACGTAGCTTCCTTCCTCCCTGATGCTCCAGGGAGGGAGCCTGGAGCCACGTGGCCTACCTCTCTCTCAGGTGCTCTGAGGGGACAGAGCCACATGGCCTCTCTCTCCCCCCCCCCCCCCATCCCCGGTCCTCCAGGGGGGCAGGAGCTGTGCAGTCTCCCCCCTCCCCAGTATTCTGGGGAGGCGGGAGGGAGGTTGGTGAGCACAGCGAGCAGTGGGCGCGGTCCTCTAGTTACCTTTAAATAAATACTATATTTGAATTTCCCATAACTTGATTTCTATTTTTGAGTTCAGTTTGATCATGAGTAATAATAAAGAAGATTTACCTAGACCTCTGTGACTCTCAAAAAGGTGTCCCTTCCACCAACAGAAATTGGTCTAATACCAGATATTGCCATATCTACCTTGTCTAACTAAGTTTTAGGCATTCATGGCTAAAGGTCTTTGGATAATTAAAAAAAATCTGCATTATTTTACTATTTATATTAAACAGTTGTTTATACATTATGCAAGTTTGTATTTAATTCTTTTCAACCTTTTTTAGCCTTCAACATAAGCCACAGCTTCCCTAGAAAGGCTGTGACAGTGAAATGTTGAGCTGCTGTAAATCTCAGTACAAGTTACTTTCAAAAAGATGTTAGCTATGTCAACATAGATTCACTGTTATCCATAGCTATTCCTTTCCTTGTGTTGGGTGGTGGTGGCATAAATGAACAGTATCCGTTACAAATCCTGTAGTTGTGGATTTACCATTCATGTTTGTGGGTGACATTTGACTTAGGTCTGAAACCTGTTTAAGTGAGAACATGTTGTTCTAACTTGCTTCCTCCTTCTGCAAATTTAACATTATAACAAAATTGCATTTCACAAGAATGCTTGCTAAGGGTCATAAAACTGAATCTTTGAACCTGGCATTCATTTATGCATAGGACCAATGTATCTATTAATATTTAACTTTGATAACCTAATAGAGTTCTTCTACAGGGCTGACTACAGTGAATTATATTATATTAAAACATTGGAAACTCAGCTGATTCTCCTTTTGAAGGACTGATGGGGTCATTAATACAGTTGTTTGACTTTGTATTGTCCTCAAAGGAGGGTTATTCACATAAAAAACATGAATTTCCAAGAATAACCAAGTTTTAATATATGCAACTGTTCTCTCCCTTCTAGCAATCTCCTGGGCTTTCCTTGCTGTCCAAATGGCTTTAGTCATATGGAATATAAAGTCATTTACATATATAGTCCATTGAAGCAGTTCTCCAGATTCTCGTGGGAGCTCCTCACCACCTATTTATATGAATTTTGCTGTAGAATTTGTCCTGAAGTTAGCTAATTAGTTCAACATGGAGAAAATCCAGAGTGGAGTTTTTCATTATGTCACTGTTTTAATATTTTTTTGCATGAGTAGTGGGATATTATTTTTCTTTACACTTCCAAGTGTACATTTATCCTTGCACACAGCTGGAGTAAGCCAAAGGCGTGTGGTTGCCCCATTGCCAGCCAGACTACTTCTAATTGTCCCTTCGCTCAAACATATTAAGGTTACCCCTTTTGTCTTTGAACTCTCGTTTGCCTAAGAATGATGCAGTGCTCGAAGAGAGAATGTAGTATAAAAAGCTACTTCGAGAGCAATCAGCAAGTGTTCAGTAGCAAAGGTCTCTCTTAATTAGAGTTCCAGTGTGTTGCTTGTTTGGTATGCTGGAGTTCTTCTGGTTGAGGTTGGGTTAAGAGTGATACCCAGAGTAAAGTCTTAACTTTGGTCTTTCTGTGCTTCAAACAAATACTACCCTAAGAGTACATCTTTTCAAATTGAGGGTCTCATTTTTTTTCTCACACATTTTTCAAAGAGTTTCACATGAAACAGCCTCTGAAACCTTTTGCCTAGTTATACAGTCTGCAGTTGGGTCAAGGTGAATTGAATTGTCAGTCCTAATTTGTTAGGAAGCTGCTTTTAATTTTTTTAAAAAATTTGAAGTTAGGAACTTTTAACAATAAATGTTGTTCATTTCCTTAAGTCCTGCTTATGATATTACTTCCTGGAAACAAATTAAATGAAGAATGTTTCTATAATTGCAAAATGCTAGCTACCGGATCATTTATTTTTTATTAAGTTAATTGTGGGGTATATGTGTATCCTTTTTTGAAGAGATTAGCAAACATTTACTTTTCTAGTCAGTTTTTAAATGCAACTTTCAAGTTAAATAATGATTTGAACTTCTAAATGTCCTTTTTTGGTGTCCCCCCACCCCAAACAGATGAGCAGCAAGCTTTGAATTCAATCATGCAGGATTTGGCTGTTCTTCATAAGGCTAGTCATCCTGCATTGCCAGTGCAAGAAACAGGAAAACCAAAATCATCCTCACCAAAAAAACAGGTAAGTTTTTTTTCAGCATTTTTGTGTAAATGCAGTGAACCATGTAAATCATACTGTGATTTCTATAATATTTTCAATTGCAAGACCAAAGGCAGTGTTAAATGAGTGATTCTAATCTAGGCTGGCCAAATACTTTCACAAAAAAATCCTGAACGGGGGGGAAGGAGAGAGAGGGAAATTGGTTGAGCAAAACAAACCAAAAAAAGGGAGACCAAACTTGTTGAGCAAAAAAGAAAACAAAATTCTCTGCGCCTTTAAATTCCCACGCTCCCCCTGCCAGACATGGCAGGGGAAGAATGTCCCCACTGGCCTTCCGTCCAAGAAAAACAGAAAATAACGGACATTTTACATGTCAGGTATTTTTCTGGGTTTTTTACCGGACAGAAGACGCAATTACTGGACTGTCCAGGCGAAAACCGGTTACCTGGCAACCCTATTCTAATCCCCTGTGGGTGCTGCATATTTTTGAAATTACTTGCAAAAATGAATGTTTTAGGAGACATTCGGAACACATTAACACTGTATCTGGTAAAGTTAAAGCATCACCTTTTGACCCCCTAATTGAATTTTTGAAGACCGCTATAGTAATTGTCACAATCACACTTTGTTTGGATCTGTCTTTTTTTTTCCCTGACTTTTTTAGGATTTTTATTTCAAAAGTAAGGTTTGCTACCATCCTTTCTTTGAATTGTTTCCCCAGACCATATTTATTCTCCCACATCTGAATTGCACTATCCAGTTATTGAGACTGTCATTTTAAAGGACGTCTACAGTGGGGGAAATATATAGGAAGATACGAAATTTTGTTCCTTCTGTTTTACTTTAGAAATACCGGGTCTTATGAACTCTATTTTGTCCAGAGACACTCTGGGCACCTGGAGAGCTAATGGAGATTGTGATTTTTTTTCAAAGGAAAATGGATAAAGCTGAACAATTGAATGAGGGGAAGGATTTTAGTCAGAATATTCTAATTTTATATTTATTTTGAAAAAAAATCAGGTCTTCTGTGAGCTTCATAAAAAAGCAAAAGATTCTTCACCTTTGTACAGCAGGTCACTTTCTCTGCACATGTATTAGGGCAAGTGACTACTATCGCCCAGGATAATAATCCCATAGAATTAAATGGGTGTTTATTGGATTAGGCCCTGAACTGGTGGTCTGTTCAGATATTTGAATTTTTGCATTTGTCTGTGTATTAATCTGTTTTATCTTCAGTATTTGGAAGAAGAGGGATTTGAAAGCCTAGATATTTCACTTGTAACAAATGAGGAATTGCGGTTGGAATTCTCTATTTATGAGCATACATTTAATGTAGTTGGTATCACTGAAATCTGATGGGTTGATTCATGCAATTAGAATGTTAAAATCAATGTTAATACTAATTTAAGAAGGATTGAATGGGCAAAAGGGGAGGAGTTGTTTTACTTCGTCATAAATGGCATTATCTGTTTCTGAGTCATTGATAACTTGGAAGAAAATGACCTTGAATGCTTATGGATCAATGTCCTAACAGTTAAAGCACAAGATAGGATGTTAGCTGTTTTTTGCTACAGACCTCTCAATCGCACTAGGGAACAGGATGACAACCTCCTCATGTATCTACTTAAAATGTGTAGGGAAAAGAGCTGTGTGATTGTGGGAAACTTCTGAGTGACATATGCTGGAGTTCTCATGCTGCCAGTATTAAAACAGCCTTGAAATTCCTAAATATTATAAATGACAATTTCCTACCTCAAAGTGTTTCAGCCAACATGGAGGTAATTCTTTATTATACTTTGTTCTAACAGATGAAGAGGAACTGATTACAGAATTAAAAATTAATCGGTAGCTTAGGTACAAGTGATCATGACTTGATTTCATGACTTGGTATATAATATGCAAGCAGAATGAAGTCCAAATGTGTACTTGATGCTTTAGCAGGGCCAATTTCGCTAAGCTGAAAACAATTATGAGCCAAATTGCCTAGGAGGAAGAATTTAATCAGAAAAAATGTGAATGATGATTGGGAATCACTGAACATCTATCTTGAGAGACATAATGAAGGAAGAAGGCTGTACTGATTAAAAATGTGGCCTGGTTTGGAAGGGAATTGAAAACAGCTGTAAAGTGTGTGTGTTGTATTAAAGATGAAAAGTTTTTACAATAGGAATAGAAAGAATCTTGACAGTAGTATTGGTCCATTAGTTGATGGAAATGGTAAAACTATCAATAATAATGCAGAAAAATCAGATTTTTTCAATAAATATTTCTGTTCTTTATTTGGGGAAAAACATATGCTTTGGTCTCATCATGTGGTAATAAGTCTTTCCATTCCACTAATATCTCTGGAGGCTGTTAAAGTCGGCCATTTTCAAATCTGCATACCCAAATAACTGGCATTCAAGAATTTTAAAAGAGCTGTCTCAGGAGCTCACGGGACCATTAATGGTGATTTTCAGGAACATAAAAATGGCCATACTGGGTCAGACCAAAGATCCATCGAGCCTAATATCCTGTCTTCTGACAGTGGCCAATGCCAGATGCCCCATAGGCTGACAGTGGCCAATGCCAGATGCCCCATAGGGAGTGAAAAGAAACAGATAATCATCAAGTGATCCATTTCTTGTCATCCATTTCTAGCCCCGGACAAACAGAGGCTAGGGACACCATTCCTACCCATTCTGGCTAATAAGTATTAACGGACCTAACTTCCATGAATTTATCTAGTTCTTTTTGATCCCTGGTAAAGTCCTAGTCTTCACAACATCCTCTGGCAAGGAGTTCCATAGGTTGATTGTGTGTTGCATTAGGAAAAATATTTTTGTTTGTTTTTAAATATGCTACCTATTAATTTGATTTGGTGACCTCTAGTTCTTATGTTATGAGAACAAGTAAATAACTTTTCCTTGTTCACTTTCTCCATACCCATCATGAATTTATAGACCTCTATCCTAGCCTGCCTTAGTCTCCTCTTTTCTAAGCTGAAAAGTTCCAGACTTTTTAATCTCCATATGGGACCTGTTCCAAACCCCTCATCATTTTTGTTGCCTTTTCTGAATCTTTTCCAATGCCAATATATCTTTTTGAGATGAGGCGACCACATCTGTAAGTACTATTCAAGATGTGGGCGTGCCATGGATTTATATAGGGGTAATGCGATGTTTTTGTCTTACTCTCTATCCCTTTTTTAATGATTCCCAATATTGTTTGCTTTTTTGACTGCTGCTGCACAATGAGTGGATGTTTTCAGAGAACTATCCACAATGACTCCAAGATCTCTCTTGAGTGATTATAGCTAAATTAGTCCCCATCGTTTTATATGTGTAGGTGGGATTATTTTTTCCAATGTGCATTACTTTGTATATATCAACATTAACATTCATTGGCCATTTTGTTGCCTAGTCAGCTAGTTTTGTGAGATCCTTTTGAAGCTCTTCACAGTCTGCTTTGGTCTTAGTTATCTTGAGCAGTTTAGTATCATCTGCAAATTTTGCCACTTCACTGTTTATACCTTTCTCCAGATCATTTATAAATAGGATTGGTCCCAGTACGGACCCTTGTGGGACACCACTTGTTACCTCTCTCCATTCTGAAAACTGACCATTTATAAGACTTGAAGCACTTAAGAAGTTCCAGAAAAGTAAAAGAGCGCTAGTTTTGTGCCAGTTTTTAAAAAGGATAAATGGGATGACCCAGGTAAATTATAGGCCTGTCAGACTGACATTGATCCTGGGCAAGATAATAGAGTGGCTGGTATGGGACTCAATAAACAATTATTGAAGATTAATATAATTAATGCAAATCACACATTTAGGGAAAATAGGTCCTGTTAAATGAGTTACCTTATTTAAAAAGGTATCAGTTGATGTGACCCTACTGGAATTCTTTTTCGAGTTCTGCTACCCACAGTCTAAGAAGGATGCTGAAAAATTGGAGAGCATTCAGAAGAGCAAGGAGAATGATTAAAGGATTAGAGAAGATGCCTTGTTGTGATACTCAGCGAGCTCACTCTCTTTAGCTTAGCAAAGGGAAGGTTAGGGAGTGACTTGATTAGTCTGTATCTCTTCATGGGAAACAAATATTTAATAATGGGTTCTTCAGTTTAGCAGAGAAAGATATAAAGTGATCCAACAACTGGAAGTTGAAGCTAGAGGAAGACTGAAAATGGGGTATAAATTTGTGATAAGAGTAATTAACCATTGGAACAATTTACCAAGGGTTGTGATTCTCCTCCACTGGCAATTTTTAAATCGATTGATTGGTTTTGGAAATTGTTTTGCAAGTTGTCTGACCTGTGGTATACATTGGTCCTTTCTGCTCTTGGAATCTATAAATATTCATAAGGGTTTGACATTTTATAGCCTTCATGTGTTCAGTTTGAGTGATAAAATGGTGATATTCTAAAGCGTGGAATTTTGCATTACCATTGTAGGCAATAATATTATTTTTTTTCATATATAGTATAATAAAACTAATATAAAAAGTAGAATAAAAAATAGCAGAAAAACAGAGCACCAAGACCCTGCTTTGTGACAATGTACATGTTCCCATTTTTACAAACAACAGTGATGAAGAGCTCTGTCTGCTCTGGACTCTGCCCGAAACAGTACTTTCTGCATATGTGGGAAAATACTGACTTGAGCATACTTGTCCTCAAAAATTGGTGGTAGGGCTAGTAAATGTCATAAAAATGAATTATTGGCTGGACATTATCAGAATGTTCAGTCTCATGTATATTAGACTGTTTGCAGTCGGGAGCTGCAAGAAAGAGCTTCTTTCCTGCACAATTTGGAAAATGACCAACCCCTCCTTTACTCGTTGAGCACTTTATAAGGTGCACAAGCACTGCAACTGGGGAATAAAGAAATTTCTCACTGTTTAGACAGGAGAACAAGAGCTTCTGTGTGCCTTTAGGAGGTTCAAAGAGCTTCTAAATTATTCACCTCTGAAGGTGAAAGCTCTGGATATTGAGTTAGTGCAATAAAGGAAATGCTTATGCAATCAGAAGTTTAGGGAGACTATTTTTTGTATCCTTCCATCTGTAACACTAAGTACTTCAGTTATGGGTATGAATGTACAGTGCTCCAAAGAGGAGAATAATATATTTTAAAACACTAAACTGTGTAATCTCATGGGCTACTTGAGTTGGATTCCAGACATTAAGTCAAGAAAACTTTTTTTTGCTGTTTATCAGTTTCATATTTAATTGGATATCCCTAAAGCATTATATGACACTGTCTGTATTTAGTATGTTTTTTCTCTCAAGTTTAGTTTACTTCAAAATCATCCTTTGGATCCTCATGGATTTCTGGACATGTCCTGATTCCCTATTAGAAGAAATCGTCTTCCACTTGCATGTGTTGGTTCTCTGCTAGAATGTTCAGTAACCTAGAAACCTTATGGGCCCTCTGAAGATTAAACAAAATGTCTGAGAATATTAAATACATTTTTATGGTTTTCTGAATAAGGATTTGTCACCAGCACCAGCTAATAATTTATAATGGTTTCTAGCATGACTTTTTTTATATATATAATTAATTTTTTTCATTACAGAATGATATCAGAGTCAAATTTGAACACAGAGGTGAAAAAAGGTAAGGCAGGAAAAGGTAAACTATTTTTAATGCATTTCTGTTGTTAGTGTTTGGGTTTTATTGCTATTTCTCTTAGTGTCCCAAAGAAACCATTAAAAGTACTTGCTGTTCTTTGAGTGATTGCTCCTGTCCATTCCAGATGTGTGCATGCATAGTCGCCGGAAGGTTTGTCCTCTAGCAGTATCAGTTGGTTGGCTGTGGATCCTCCTGGAGTGGCACCCCATTATGGCATGTATATAGAACATTGCCGACTCTCTTCCCACTCAGTTCCTTCTTACTACCAGTGACTATGGTTGGAGCTTTCAGCTTCTCTTGCTTGGGGCATTTTTCCTATCTCTTAGCTTTTCTAGTGTAAATCATTGTAAATAGAATTGTAGTATTAGTTCTAGTTAGTGTTATCTTTAGATAGAGGGGAGTAATCCGGCCCTCTACGCTCTTGGGGCCAGGACATGCCTTGGTCTCAGGGTAGAGATGTAAAAAGGGTTAAAAAGTACTAACCATGTAACTGATTATAATTCTATTGGTTACGCTGTTAACTAGGCTTCTGGTGCCGCTGGTGCCTCAGATTGCCAGTGCTGCAGGGGTTGAACTGTTAACAGGAACTGATAAGCATCAGCTTATTGGTTATCTGGTTAAACTTTTACATCCCTATCCCAGGGTTTCAAACTGTGCGCTTCTTGTCAGAAGCCTATGCCTCCGGGATTCCTCTTGCCTTAAGTGTTTGGGCGAAGGACATCAAACAGACAAGTTTTGTAGGGGTTTTGGTTTCAGAACCGAAAAAGAAAGGGACTTCAGACTAAAACTCTTCCTGGTGGAGTCAACCCTACATCCACAGCCTGTGCAGCTGGCACCAGCACTGAAATCACCTTCTTTGATGCGCAGTGCTCCTTCTTCAGTGCGGGATGTCACGGCACAGAAAGGAATGGTCTTCCAAGACCCTTCACCTCCAGTACTCTCCGGGATCAAGATCTGCAGGGACGAACAAGATGGTTTTTTAGCAGTATGCATGTTTTAAGGTCATTGAGAGAATGGTCAGTCTGGTTAAAATGGCAAGCAACAGTTTTCTCTCTGTGAAAGAGCCTGATGTCTGTTTTATGTGCATTGATTCTTTGGCGAAGTGTCTGAGAAGTTTGTCCAATATACATAGCAGACGGACATTTTAGGCACATGATGGCATAAATTATATTTCTGGATGAACAGGAATATGTGTTCTTAATCTTGTAACTAGCATGGTTAGGTCATCTTCAAAGAGATTTTAACTCCAGACTTCAAAGAGAAGCCTCAGAACTGTCATTCATGCTTAAATTTGACACTTGACGTATGGGCCTTAACAAAGATGCTAATTATCTCACCCATTACAAAGATAGTTTCCCCAATTATCACCCCTAATGTCATTACATCACAGACACTAGCCTTCCCCCATCACCTCCCCCCTCCCCCCCCCCGTTCTAAAATCTGATTTTGTGTGTTCACTTTTTTTTTTATTGTATCACCTTGGTATATATGGTCGTGCCAATTTTCTTCCACAAATTGATCTGAGGAAGTGGGTCTGGCCCACAAAAGCTCATCACCTAATAAACCATCTTGTTAGTCTTTAAAATGCTGCATAGTCCTGTCTTTTGTTTCTGTCTCTTTTGAGCCGGTGTGGCAGGGTCGGGGCTTGGTGGACATGAGGCTAGAGTGCCAGCACGCTCCCTGCTGCAGGGGAATGGGGGGCAGGGGGGAGAGATTAGCTTGAGCTGCAGGCCACCTGGGAGGTAGCCATGGACCATTAGTGGTCCGGGGACCGCACTTTGAAAACCACTGCACTACATTATTCAGTTGCATGCCAGAGATGATGCTGTTTTCGGAAGACCAGTGCTTCTGTTGGCAACTCAGTAATCTCCAACCACTCCACCAGATAACTGCTTTGGAGTCACCTGCTTGGAATGGACATGAGCAATCACTCAAAGAAAAAATGGTTATCTACCTTTTGTAACTTGTTCTTCGAGAGGGGTGGCTCATGTCCATTCCAAGACCCAGCTGTCTTCCCTCTGTTTGAGTTTTCTGGCAAGAAGGAAATGAGCGGGGTGGTCTATATGCAGCACTATCCCAGCACCACTCCAGGAGGCTCCACAGCTGGCCAAGCAAGTTCTGCTAGAGGACAAACCTTCTAATGACTGTGCGTGTGGCGCATGCGCACCCCTCCCACCCCCCCACCCACCCCCAGTTGGAATGGGCATGAGCAACACATCTCGAACAACCGTTATGAAAGGTAGGTAACCATTTTATAGAAATTGTACGTATGTGTCTTAAGAGAAGTAGAATATTCGGCACAAATAGGCAAAATAAAGAGAATTGCATCATTTAAAGAAGTAATTGAAAGTTGTTAAATATAGACCCCAAACTGTACTTAAAACTAATTAGCAAATGACTTGCCAAATCAGATTTGCATACGTGGTCAGGAATTATTGAATTAATATAATCATAGTACGTGAAATGAGAATGCAAAATCTGAACTGGGCCACCAGAGCTAATTTATCTGTACAAAGAATTTATAGTAATTACTGAGGCTACAAGATTTACTTGCCAATTGTGCTGCCGTTTGATGCTGTGTATGGAAGTCATTAATAGCAATGATATATAAAAGGAGACCGGACTGATTTAAACGTTAAGAAAAAAAATTCCTCATGAAGTCAGAGGAATAACTGACCCAGAATAGTTGTGCCACCGTTGCTAGAAATGTATAGGCAAACTCTAAATATAACTTCCAGAGAAATGAGCAATTCATGCATTTCTGCAGGCGGCCAGACTAATCCGGAGGCTTCTTCCAGCCCCAAATTTAAGGTCATATAATTGTCAGTGTGAAAAATGGGATTTAGAATTTTTTTTCATTTCATAATTAACTTTATACCCTTTCCATTAGCCAAGGAATTGTCAAATGTGATTCTTATATGCAAATTCCAAAGAATGGACCTGATTATTTAAATGCTCTCATATGAACAACTTTATTCAGATGAGTGAAATCAGTGGAACGTATGCCAATATAAATAAGTGTTTGCAGGGTCAAGCCCTACATTAGCATGACAAGGAAACACTTTGATTGCTCTTTCTGTACTGACTCTGGTTTTGTGGGAAAATCCTAATGAGCAATTCTGCTATAGAAAAGTCTTTTGGGATTTGTAACTGGGCAATTCTGCTTGGTTTCTGCTGAAATTTCAGTTCAAATGCAACTTCATATTAGAGTGAGATATTCAAAAGCTTAAAAAAGCATAATTCAAGCGAAGATGTATGACTCAGTCTCCCCTTTGTGGAGGTTTCCCACTCTCCTTCACTTCCATGCCTCCTTCATGCATCTCCTTTTCTTGGAACTCTGTTCCTGAAATGGCTTGCCATGCTTTATTTCTCTTCTCCAGGTATTTCCTGCCAATATGCTTCCTTCCATTAACCTTAGACCTGCCTAGAGAGAGGTGGTCACACATTAAACTGTTGAACATGGCCTAAAGGGAAAAAAGCCTCAAATTATGGTCACATTTGTTGTGTAAATAGTGAACTCTTTAGCATAAGGGCCTTAATCTTCATATTCATGAGCATGCAGCACCAAGGATACACAGTACTATCAGTAACCAATAACCTATACTATTATAAAAGGAGAGGTGTCCATCACACGTCTGTCACACAACATTTGAGAATACTCAGGAAAGGTAGGATATTGTAGGCTGTGCTGATGGCTGCCATTTCCTCTCCCCCCCCACCTCCACCAAATCGGGACATGAGGATGCGGCGGCACAGGGGGCAGGCCCAGGAGGAAGGGGGGACCTGTGGGAAGACCCAGCTCAGGGGGCTGACGGAGGGATGGGTGGAGTGTGGTAGGCAGGGGCTTACCACCAGCCCCAATACTTGCCGCATCTCCCACTACTCTGTCACTGGGCCCAATATGCCACTTGGAGAAGTCATTGTGCTGCAGCAGTAGCTGCTCAATGGACCACAAGGTATGGTACCCCGCCACACTCTGTTGCCCCACTGCTGCCACCTGCCAGACAGACTGCCCCAGTGTGCAGGAGCAGTGTGGGACCCTGGCCCATGAGCCGCCCACCCCAGCAGGCACAGGTCTGTATGATATCAGTGCTGCCGCTAGCTCCCTGCTGCACCTTCTGGCCCCTTGTGGGAGGTGCCCCGGGGGCACCCCGTCCAACAGGTGGGGACAGCGGGGGCAGCAGAACATGGTGGGGAGGGGAAGCGCCTTGTGGTCCATCGACCTGCTGCTACCCTGGCATGATTTCTCCAAGTGGCACATTGGGCCCAGGGACAGAGAAGCAGGAGATGCTGTGAGCGGTGGGGCTGGTGCTAAGTCCCTGCCCACTGTGCTCCACATGTCCCTCCCTCGGCTCCCTGAGCCGCTGCCCCCAGGCACTCTCCCACACTTGCCCCCCATGCTGCCCGCTCATCCTCCCCACCTTGCTGTCTCATCCTCCTGTCTCTGCCGTCCTTCAGACTGCTGCACTGCAGCCGTGAGGCGGGGCTCGGCTAGTGATGATAATAAAGAGGACTCCCTTTTTAACAATAACAAATGTGACAGTTTGTTCTCTTTTTTGTTTGTTTTGTTTTTTGTTGTTTTTTTTTAAAGTTACATTGAAGCCTGTGCTACAGATCACCAGACATTACTGGCCTGTAAAATCTTATCAGAGCAAGTTCTTCCATTCTAATCAGAATGCTAGTGTGGCCACCTTTTAAAATGGTTGGAAAAATAGAAGTACTCTTAGGGGGAGCCGGCCTGCAAGGGGAGCCAGTTTAAAAACCAGCTCACCTTGCGGACCGGCTGCCTGCTGCCCCCGTGCTGCTGCCTCTGATAGAGGTAGCAGTGCAGGGTGGCAGCAGAGACTGCTCAGTGGGGAGCTCGGATCCCCCCAGCACTGGTTCCTGCTCCCCTCCCCCCTTTGCTGCCTCTGATACAGAGGCAGCAAGAGGAGGGAATGCGAGTAATCAACGAGATTAACCTATAAGCTTCAGCTTATTGGTTAATCATTTAGTCGACTACTTGCTGACATCCCTACTTTTAGTGGCCTTTAACAGACTTCACTGTCTGATGTCTGAAATTGTAATGGAAATGAATTAGCACATCATTAATGGAAGAGTGTTTTATGTAATGCAAAAGACATCCGTGTAGCCACCTTTAAAATATAGGACTGTATATACCAGCTGGAAGTGAATTTGGTGCTGAATGCCCAGCTGGAGAGAGAAGGTGGGTGAGGTAACTGTTTTTTTTTATATTGGACCCACTTCTGTTGGTGAAAGCTTGCCTGCAAACAGATGATACTGGATAGACCAAATCCAATATGCAGGTTGAATTCTGATGTTCTTTGTGAACATGCAGCTCCAAATTACATGGATGGTGTGTAGCACAATGGACATAAGGTTATGCTTCCACATTGTTATAAAATAGGAGGTTGAAAGGAGGAGTCATAAGCTATTCACGAGTTCCTAAGATAATGAAGATAGTGTTCTAAACAGATAGCCAAAGCCTTCTAGTGTGCAAAGTTCCAAGCTTACTGAATGCACAATTAAGGTGATAAAGGAAAGAGTGACTTTCCTTAATGATCTAGCTTCTGTCCTCCTTTCCCCCAAGAAAACAATGTTCTTACTGGTATATATCATATTTAATAATATATAATAATCTGAACACACAGATAAAAGGGGCCATTAACCATTGATAATTTTCCAGTATAATAATAATAAAATTCAAGTGGAATTTCTTATCAGGATTTATGGTTCATATTTGCCTCAATAACTTAGAATAGATATGAAGCAAAAGTCCGTTAGATGGTCTTTCTGTTGAAATAATTTAATTGCCTGTATATGAGAGATACTTGTATGTAATGGAAGCTCTGAGAGTGACACACATTTAGGATCTTTTAATTTTGTTGGCATTCAGATAATCGGAATTCTTAAATGTGAGTTTATAACCCACATTTTAGAAAACGTTAAGGGATTTTTACCTAAAGAAAAACATTAATGTTGATGGTCGCATACCTTCCAAAAAGGGCGTGGGCAGGTGACATTTTCAAGCTGTGCTCCTGATTTTAGAAAATGTTAATTGCCTAAAATGGATCTGCAGCTTGAACCTCTCTAGACTAGCACCCTCTGGTCCTGATTGGTGCTGAAACAGAGAATTTGCCAAACCCTGGGAAGCCAATATTGTCTATTAACATTACCAGCATTTCCACTGCTTACTGGCTCTGAGAAGATATTTGGAAATTAGAGTTAAATAACAGCACAGACCACTGAGAGCCAGGGATAGTAGCTGTAAACAAACTATGGGACTGCAGGAAACTTGGTCATACCTATGATAAGTAGACATCCAGCTAGATCATGCCTCACCACAGATGTTGCTGTACCAGAGAGTGCTGAAGTAGAGAGTCTGCTCATCAGCCCATTACTAGTCTACATCCTATTTTTCTTAGGGCAGGTCTACACTACAAATTTACATTGGTGCAGCTGCAGCACATCTGGTGAAGACGCTCTAAGCCAGAGGTTGGGAAGCTCTTTTGGTTCAAGGGCTGTTGACCCACAGAAAAATCAGTCGGGGGCTACACACAAGCGAGAAGCAAACAAATAAACTAACCCCTCACTGATGTGGCCCCCAACTGAGGAGGAGAAAGACACTCCCCGTATTCCCCTCACACACCGGAGCCTAGGGGGGCCTACGCTAGTAGATTTTGTGTGCTCCAGCCCTGCAGGAGAAAGTGAGGGGCTGGAGCACCAGCGCAGGCTCCCCAATGTTGGGGTTGGAGCCCTGATCCTCGGGGGCCAGATCCAGGCAAGCTGGGGGCCGCAAGTTTCCGACCCCTGCTCTAAGCCAACAGGCTAGAGCTCTCTCATTGGCTTACCTCCACCTATGCAAGGGAGAAGCTCTCCTGCCATCATAGCACTGTCTACCCAGTAGCTGGAGGGAATACAGTTGGTGTAACTATTTCGCTGAGGGTGTGGATTTTTCATGCCCCGAGTGATGCAGTGATACTGAAATACTTATGTAGTACAGATCAAGCTTCAATAATGACTGCTTCTTCTGTTCTGTTTAGTTCTGTTCAACAGAAGTTACTGAAATTTACAAGAAACCTCCACTGTGGAATACTTTAAGCAGAATTTTGAAATATTTAAGGCTGTGTGTGTGCGCTCACCAGAGTGGAGCAATATGCATGTTACTAAAGCACAGATAGCAGGGCCTAATTTTATGCTTATTAACTGGGAATTCCTTTAACTTTTACTGCAGAATATGCTTTTTAAAATGTATTCTGCATATTAATGTTTTAAAAGGCAGCAGAAGTTTTGTAAACCTTTTTTCTTTTTCTGTAATAAGATTACTCATAGGTAATTCATTAATAAGCAGTAATCCTTTCAAATTAGCGAAAATTCTCTAAAAATTAATTTTTGTGTTGCAGGATTCTACAGTTTCCCAGGCCTCTCAAGCTAGAAGATCTTGCTTCTAAAGCTAAAGTGGCTTTTGGACAGTCTATGGACTTGCATTATAGCAATAATGAGGTAATAGTCTGCCTTCCTAAATCTTCAGTTTCTCATATTTTAATGAATTAGTAGTTTTGACAGCTGACCATTTTTAAGTTTGAAAGCCAGCGTATTTTCATAATGACTGAAGGCCATCTGGTGTCAGGCTCCACGCGGTGTTTCAAAGTGGCAGTGCCGTTGCATGCAGCGCTGCTGCTTTGAAACGCCACAGGCGCCACTGCTTGAGTCCCCTGCTGGCCCCGTGCTCCCTGCAGCGCTTTCGCCTTTGAAGTGTAGCAACAGCTCTGGGGCTGTTGCTACGCATCAAAGGTGGAGGTGCCCTTATTGACTAATTCGATTAGCCAGTTAATCTAAATTTAACACCCCTAGTACAGAGATGCACATAGTACCAGCAGCTGGCCCCCTTGAGTAGCATGTGGGGCCGTGGCAGGTGGGGAGCTTTCCCAAGGGTTGTTGGCGGCCAGAGTATTGTGGCAAGCCTGACCCTAGTTTGGTGGGCTGAATCCAGCCATGGACCATATTTCATTCGCCCCTGCTCTACAGTGACCATTATGATGAAGTCCCAATTCCTGATGATGGGTTTCTGGTACTAACATGATACAGATACTATTTGGTTTTGATCTAAAATGTACCCTTCTACTCTCCCCTACTCCCTGTATTTTCTTTGAGTGACATCGAGGTTAATTGACAGGTAGCCAAATTTGCAAAATGTTTTATTCCTCACATTTCATTAGAATAGGTACTTGTGAGTGGGGTAAATCTATTGATGTAGAACAGTTTCTTTATATAAATATAAGATATTTTCATTCCAATTTGATTAAAATCTAGTTATGGCTCTAAAATGTCAATTTATTATTTTAGTTGGCAATTTATGATTCTGGCCCAGGCAAATTAATTTAGTTCATGTTTTTCTAGTGCAGCTTGTATTTATCCCATCTAGGAACGTTCATGTCTGGCACTATTCCTTGAATACTGAAATTTACTTAATAGATAAGTCTTTGGGAATGTATATAATCAACATGACTATTTGAAAATTGTTATAAACCCTGATGCTATATGTTGCTACCAACCCTACTCTTTTTTTGTGTTCCTTGTTGACTATTTTCCTATCTTCCTGTAGTTGGTGATTCCATTAACCACACAGGATGATTTGGACAAAGCTGTTGAACTGCTAGATCGTAGTGTTCACATGAAGAGCCTCAAGATATTGCTTGTAATACATGGAAATACACAGGTATTAGTATATTAATGGCTAGATTAAAGAGTTTAAAAGGATACTGCCTAATTAAATTGTACTTCTATCTGAAATATAAGCATTATTGTAACGCCTAAGGTTACTCAGATTAGAATGTTTTTCTGTTTGTTCAGTTTATTTACTTTATGCATGTAACATTATTTTACATTTGGTCAACTTCAGTCTGTTCCCCTGGAGAGTTAAATTGTTCTACTTACCCTCTGTGTGTGCGTATGTGTTTATACAACAGCAAACGATGCATTTATTAAAATAGTAAAATATGATGTAATATTGCCAACATTGGCACGTAATTTCAGGGGCTGGTGCAGATCTTGAAACTGCTATTTTTAGATTAACAATTTCAAGTTGTTTCTTTAAATAAAAATAAATGTTCAGATGCATCGGTCACAACAAGTGTTAACAATGAAAATACAGTGAACTTCCATAATCTATTTTTCCATGATCTGGGGATATCTGTGGTTCGGACCCTGGCAGGGGAGCAGGAAGTGGCTCTGTGCAGCTGCTGTTCCCCATTTCTCTTAGATGGGAGAATGGCCGCATAGCAAAGTGCTGCTCTGGAGGACCACCCAGGCCCCACCCCCTCACCCACAGGACACTCCTATACCCTCCTTTCCTTCCTGACCCCGTGCTTTGATCCCCCATGCCTTTCATTATGGTGAACACCCAGGGTCTGGAAAATTCCATGATCTGGCCTACCCTATTTCCCAAGGTTGCCAGATTAAAGAGGTTCAAGTATAGTAGGTTTTTGTCATCTCACTGCAAACACAACAGGATTTGGTCATTTAAGTTATGTTACATTATAAATAATAATTATTTCATATAGTGACTCTTTCGAGTTGAAATCCAAACATGAGCTAAAAAATAATGTATTTTTTTCACAAATTGAAAATTGCACGTTTGAAAAAAACCCTAATTATAACAAAAAACATAATTTGCTAGTTCAATATAATTTAAAACCTGGTTGTAGAAATGTTTGAATAAACTGGTGAAATGATATAGACTATATGGACTTTGAAGCAAAATGGATATATAGCATAGAAACATTTCTTTTAACATAAAGAGCTTTCGGAAATCTGTAGTGTATTTTTCTTTATTGCTTTCCTTTCAGAACTACAGCATTAATAGTTTTAATTTTTTTTCCATTTTTAGGCTCCTGCTCTGAGTAACATGGAACCCCTGCCATCACTAGAAGATTTGGATAATACAGTGTTTGGAGTGGCAGAGAGGAAAAACAGGCTGTCTGTAATAGGTAAAGCAATTAATATTCCTGTACCTTTAAGTGTATGAGCTTTCCTTTTAAATTGTCTGCACTCATATGAGAGAAGATCTCTATTAATCTTGATTGATGTGTTGATGCCCTGTTACTTTTACTGAGATTTATTCATGCTGGTGAGTTAGGTGATGTGTTGTAAAAATAAAAGAAACATTAAATAAAAGTAAATATATTTCTTAATTTGCCTAAATGTTTAGTGTCAAAAACAACAAACTGCTTTGTTTTTTAAAGGTTCTAATACTCGCGATAGAAGTTCACCTCCCCCAGGATACATTCCAGATGAGCTGCACCAGGTGGTACGAAATGGATCATTCACTAGTATCAATAGTGAAGGCGAGTTCATTCCAGAAAGCATGGATCAAGTAAATATTTTTTCTTGTTTCCACTTGATTAAATGCCACTATGAACATGGTGACTGACTGATCTACCAATTTACCACCTTGTCAGTTAATGTGTGTATAATGGTTTAACAAAGTAGAGTACTGTAAATCTAGTAAGTATTACCACCTTCTTCTGGCAGGTACATGGGGGCGTGGCATTCTGTCCCTCTGATCTATTTGTTTCATTCTGGTGGATTAGCTCAATATTAGAATCTACAAGAATTCCTGGTCTCTGAATATCAGTATCCTGTCTGGGTAGCTCAGAGGATTGAAAATGGGATATGTAGGGCTTTTCGCATCTGCGTCATTATTTATCCATATTACAGTGGTGCCTCATTGCCCCTTTGAGATCAGGGCCTGGCAAGAGAAGCTCTGTATTCACAATTAGTAGGAGTCAATATTTTCCATAAAGAATTTGAAATCTAAGTAGATGAGAGAGAGTGGAAGAGAAAACAGAGGCATAGTGTTAGTGGCTTGTCGGTTGCATAGCAAGTCAGTGTCTCAACTGAGAATAGAAGTTATGTCTCCTTATCATCAGTGCAGGGCCCTGTCCACTGGACAGCACTGCCTACTATTCTTCTGATCAGATCCAGCCCAGTTCTGTACATAATAAAAATTCATTATTCCTCTTGTTGGCAGCGAGGCCAAAGATTGTGTGTATGTAGACTCCAAAATGTAAAAAATGTATAGCATGTATGAGTCATCAGTAGTATTTTAAACCTAGGACCTTCAGCTAAATAGCATATGTCCAGGGCCGGCTTTCGGAAGTGTGGGGCCCAATTCGAACAGTTTCGACGGGGCCCCGGCAGCCAGGATTTTTTTTGTTGAGCCAAAAAAAAAAAAAATCTCACACACACACAAAGAGTCACAGCCCCTTTAAATCCAGGGAAGCCGCCGCACTACTCCTTCGGGGCCGCCACCCCTTCCCACAGCGCGCCTGGCATGCCACAGAACAGCCAGCACGGGGCCCGATTCGGGGGAATCTGCCAAATTGGCCTAAAGCCGGCCCTTCATATGTCCATAGCATTGATTCTAAAGGAATAATTCGCAGTAGTAGATTGTTATCCTGTCTGGACCAGCCACTCAAAAGGGCAAGTAACCTGGATTGTCAAAGACACAGTAAGAGACATTTGTGACTCCATGTCCATCTTCTTCCAAGATTTTCAGTTCTCTTTTCAAAGCTGTTTTTTTAAAAAAACAAAAGGATTTTGTAAAACATTGCCATAGCTAGATATCCTTTAATAGCCAAATTATTTTTGCTCATATTTTGAAAAAAATTTCAGCCTGAGAGATCAAGCAATTCTATTAATCTAATGTAGGTGCTGCAATTACTCCTTTTTGTGTGCATACTACGTACATTTTCTTTAACATAATTTCTGTAATGTACTATTTTCTACACCGGGGTGGGCAAAAGGGCCTTCACGGGCCAGATCTGGCCCCCCAAGCAAGTTGATCTGGCCCGCGGAGGCCCTGCCGGTCAAGGTCTGGGGGCAGGGCGAAGCGTGCAAAGTCTCTTCCCGCCCTGCCCCCAGCCTTTAGAAGCAACACATGCTCCTGGCAGGGAGGGAGGAGACTGCGTGCTCCCTCTGCCTCCAATCCCTGATTGGCCTGGAGTGGGGCAGAGTGTGCGAAGTCTCCTTCCTCCCTGTGAGGGGCGCGGTGCTTCTAAGCATCTCACACTCCTTGCAGGACAGGGGCAGGGTGGGAGGAGACTTCGTGCACTCCCCTCACCCCCAGGCCAATCAGGGTTTGGGGGCAGAGGAGCATGTGAAGTCTCCTCCTGCCCTGCACGGGGCTCAGCAGTTAAAATCAACCACCAGCTGCTGCTTAGCTCCTTCACATGCTCCCTCTCCACAGGCCCTGATTGACCTGGGGACAGCAGAGGGGAGCACGCAAAGTCTCCTCCCACTGCCAGGGGCATAGATGTCTAGAGGGGACTGCCAGCTGTTCAGAACAGCTGGTGGTTGTCTCCAGGGGGGTGGGGGCAAAGACTTTGCATGCTCTCCCACCCCCTGACAAATCAGGGTCTGTGGGTGGGGAAGCATGAAAGTGTCCTGGCCCCACCCTTTCCACCTGAGGCCCCACCCCTTCTGGGGTGGCCTGGGGCCACTTCAAAAATTTATGAAGTGACCCCGATCAAAAATTATTGCCCACCCCATTCTACGCTGTGTCAAGTAAATAAATAAATACAAACAATATGTTCATATTAGGTGGGAGAAGGGACCAGAATATTTTTCAACAAGCAGGACTTCATGCAGCAGGGCATCAGCTGCATCAGTTATAGCTACTGGTGTTTATGATTAATATGTTGGGTATTTGCGCTATAAAATGTGAACTATCAATCATAAACAAGATTTTTTCGGTCCCACTCTTGTTACTTACTAGATGCTGGATCCATTGTCCTTGAGCAGTCCTGAAAACTCTGGCTCAGGAAGCTGTCCCTCACTTGACAGTCCTTTAGATGGGTAAGAGCAATTTAAATTCAGCACTTCTTTCTACTAGATTTCTTGAAAGTACCATCCACAAAATATAGTAACCCAACCTTCAGAAACAATTTCTAGGTGTGCTTTTTTCAGACATATTCATGAGCATGTGAACACATACACGCACACCACCCGCACACCACCCAGTATTACTTAAGGGGATTTAATTGCTTATTGATGCACAGAAGAGAAGAGTACCATATCAGCCTGTTATTTTTGAAGAGGCATAACATTTCTGTTTTGAAGATGCATCAGTTTCTGTTGTGGCTTTTTCTGTTGCACACAGAGATTTACTGTAAGTCTGACCATTGTCTTTGTCTTTCTAAATTGAGTGTGTTCTACAGCTATGAGCAGTTCCATTATACACATATATTAGATATTAGCATAATCTGCAAGAAAATTCCATTCTACTAATGGGCTACCCAGTACTATGTTTAAAACCACTGTTATAAATGAGAACAAACAGTTAAACATACATGGAAAGGTGAGTGATAGTTGTATAGTGTCATTGCAGAGAAAGATCCTCCAAGACATAAGATTATGTTGTGGGTACATATCTTACTGAGTATTTTAGGTTCACTTACATGCCTAAATATTGTAAATAAAACAAGATTTGAATATTTCCCAGATGAACTGATGTTTTTATTTCCTGATTTTTTTTTTAAATGAATATTTTCTGTTCTGAAAGAAATCATTGTATAGTATGGGGGGGGACAAAAGGGCTGGATCTGGCTCACGGAGGCCCTGCTGCTTCCTCACCCTTAGGCCAATTACGACCAGGGAGCAGGGGGAAGTGCACCAAGTTTCCTCCACCCTGCAAGGAGCGAGTGCCACGTGCTCCTGGCAGGGTGGGAGGAGACTTTGCGTGTTCCCCTGCCCCAAGACCAATCAGGACCTGGGGCGGGGGGAAGTACATGAAGTTTCCTCCGCCCTGTCCCTGCCCTGCAAGGAGCGCACAGTGTTTAGAAGTGCCGTGCACTCCTGGCAGGACAAGAGGAGACTTTGTGCGCTCCCCCGCCCTCAAGCACTGATTGGCCTGGGTTAGGGTTAGGGTTAGAATTGAGAGTTAGTGAGAGAAACAGTCAATTGTTGTAATGGTTTAGTTTTATATTTGCTTAGGTTTTGTCATTTTGTGCCACTCAAGGAACTGGGAGGTTAGGAGGTAATAAATACTTAATTGAAATTATTAGTACACATTTATGAAACACAAATCTGCCAACCTGAAATGGATGGTAGTTCCCATGTTGAACCAATCAGACTGGCAGAACAGTCGGTCATAGTTAGGTGAATTCGTGTGTCTCCTTTCCTGATTTGAGGGAGACATCATTGTGGATGGATTTATCTTCCACTTGTGCTGCAAAATCTATCTCTTCTGGCATTTAAAGTGGTTGGAGATGCGTATGTGGAGGGGCTGGAAGCTGAAAGATGATCTGGTAGGGTTTCATGGTATGGTTGGGAAGAAGGCATTTTCTTTTGTGGGAAAGTATACATTGATCTATTGGAAATTAGAAGTTTGACTCAAAACTTTAATGATGCATTTTAAAAAAGTTGGTTGATGGTTAAAATTGTGGGTAGATATCAGATAAGTTAAATAAATAAATAAAATTTCAACCCTGCCTATGGTGCAAAATTCCTGCATTATCCTCAGAAATTAAACATATTCATGCTTTCACTTTGTGGTGTCTTGTAATGTAACTTGATTGCTATAAAATTTTGTGATCATGCCAGTAACTGTTGATGGTTGGAAACCTCATGGAGTTATAAATATCCATTCAAAAATCTTGCTCACTTTTTGTTCCACTCTCACAGAAACCAGAAGTTGCAAAAGGCTAAACTCCCATGTCCAGAGCACCTTAGGAACTTCCTCCTCTCATTTGTTCTTACTGTCAAAACAGCAGCAACACTTCCTTGTTGAAAAAGTGTAAAAAGTTAGGAGAAAGTAATCAGTTCCCACCTTGTTTTGTGCTTATGGCAGTAACAGGGGTTTCTAGACCAGCACAACTTCTCAGGTGTTTATACTGGCAGGGGAAAAACTCTCTTTCCAAAGGAAACCCATGCCAGATAGTCAGAACTAGACTGGAGTCCCATGAGCAAAATTTTGGCACTGTAACAGGTATGTCAATCACTCTGAAATCTAGCTTGACATCAGTGGCATACTGAATATGGTCATCTTGGAGTTTAAGCTGTATCTGATCTTCCCTTCAACTGCAACCTTAAGCAGTTGGATTCCACAAGCTATGTAATAGTTAGAGCCTCAGTTAAAGCATTTATCTCGATGTCAGGTTTTTTTTTTGAAAAAACATGAAATTGTAATCTAATTGTCATCAAAGTATCATCATTTTTTTTGGAAACGTTTGAGATTTGAACTTTCCAGAAACTTGGGGCAAAAGATTGCTTACTGGATGAACTCTTAGCTATGCTAATTCAATTAGGGTACATCTAGACTGCAAGCTTCTTTTGAAAGAAGCTTTTTCGAAAGAGCTCTTTTGAAAAAGCTTCTTTCGAAAGAGAGCATCCACACTTCAAAATCGGATTGAAAAAGCGATCTGCTTTTCAAAAGAGAGCTTCCAGGTTGCATGGACGCTCTTTGGAAAGAAAGCCCGGATTGCTGTTCACAGAATGGCCACCAGGGTACCTGTGCTTTTTTCGATTGCCTCTTCTTTTGAAAAATGTCCCTGTTCTGTGTCCACACATGCCTTTTTTCAGAAGAGCTCTTTTGAAAAAGGCATTCTTCCTCATAATTTGAGGTTTACCAATCTCGGAAAAAACCCTACGTTCTTTCGATTTAATTTCGAAAGAACGCAATTGCAGTGTAGAAGCAGGTGATGTTTTTTAGAAAAAAGGGCAGTTAAAAAAAAAACCCAATGTAGTCTAGACATATCCTTAGAGAGAAATTAGTGGAAGGAAAGATTAGGTGGTGTTGGTTGTTTAAGAAGTTGTTTCAAGAATCTTCAGACTTCCCAGGAAAACTTAAATCTCCATTCCTCAAAAGTATACCTTCATAAGATTTTATTTTCTGATTAAAGTGTATTCCTTTTCCTTGGAAGAAAATAACTTTCTGCTGCGGAATATTCTGTACTTCTATAGCAGCTTTTCAGCTAAGTGCTCTTGCAAATATTAATAAATTTAATCTGATAAATAGCTTTTGAGTTAAGTAACTGTTGTTCCCATTTTACAGATAAGAAAACTTTTGTATGATACAGAGAGATGGCATCAATGTTTGACATAGCCACTTTGTAGCTGATGTGTAAAATATTATACACTCAGTTTTAGGTATTTAGGGGTTTATCTTTTTTTAATGATTGCCTCATTTTTTATTATTTTTCTAAGAAAACCAATGTAATCTTGATCGGTAGACTGAAAGTGTATCCTATGAAAACATTTCTTGCATAGAATTTTTTTTGACTTGCCTCAACCAATCCAGAGACAGTCCTGCTATCTTTATTTAGTTTGCCTCTGTTACTTTGTTTGAGGACTCCTAACAGGGGTTTAGGCTTGTGTCTGGAAAAGGAGGGTGCTGGGGTGGTATGGTCATGGTCGTGCTCTACTGCAGTTGGTAGTTCTGTCCGACCAGAATCCCATCCATTCCTGTTTAGTGGCTGGGAGTTATAGATAAAGACAAATTTCTAGTTTAAAGTCTTTTATTAATCACTTGAGCTTCACAGAAGGAAAAAGGAAATCTGACATTTACAAGATAGATTTGCTTTGGCAAAAATATTTAAACAGGCTACAAAAATTCTTGATAAATTAATATCTCGCTGATGTTTTGATTTTGTTTCACCATGAAGGTGCAAGGCATGAGCTCCTGAATGGCTTTATTGGCACTGCTTTACATGTCTCCAAATAGATTGTACTAAAGAGCAGTGTCATTTCATTATTCCCTATCCCAAGCAAGATCCATCCATTGTAATTAATATCTACAAGCTTTGATATTTCAAAGTTGAGTCCCATACATGTCTACAAGTGCAGCAGACTGGTGTAGTACAAACTTTGTGGTGTCATTTAACAGTTATAAAACAGGAAGACTTCTTAACTGCTTGCCTGACCACTCTGACTCTCCAATAACAGAGTATCTAAAATGTCCATTTACACTTGTAGAGACAGCTACCCCAAATCTCGGATGCCAAGAGCACAGAGCTATCCTGATAACCACCAGGAGTTTTCAGGTAAGTAAAACTAGTGGACCCATTTAGTCTTATTAGATACTTCCAGCTCTAAGTAACATGTCCCAGGGATGCATGTACATAATGTGTGATGATGCCTTTGGGTACACAGGGTTTTGAGGAACCTCACTACCACTTTGCCTTACTGTGAGGAAACCTTGTTGTGTTTGCCATGGCTCAGCTCCATAATCTACCAGCCATGGGCCAAACAAGCATTCGCCTCTTGTCCTCACAGACCCTTCAGTTTAGTGGTTTGCACACTGCAACCCTTTGAGTGTCTCTCTTCAGCATCCATAACCTGCTCTGTTGGACACTTGATAGTCACAACATTGCTGCATCCAGATTCAAAGCACCTCAACTTATAGGTTTCATCTCAGATCACTGCTTTGCTTAACATACAGCTCCTAGACTTGTTTACAGTGAAAGCAAGTATAAGTATATTCAACAAAGCAGAAAATTTACTATGAGCAAGGGGAAGTATAGAAAACAAATGATTATATATAAAATAAAATCATAGCACACACTGTAGAGCCGTGGTCACCAACCAGTAGATCGCAATTGACACGGCCAGTCGATCACGAGGCAGTGTTCCTAGCCTCCCCTTGGTTCCCCCCCCCCTCCCAACAAGGAGCACACACTGGTGCTACAACCTCCTGCCTCCCTCAAAAATAGAGCTAGCTCTGGCTTCCTGCGGCGTGGGGGAGAAGTCCCACTGTTCTGCGCCAGATCCCGTGTGGAGTCTCGGGACTCTCCCCCCCACCCCCCGTAAGCCGCAGGAAGAAGAGAAGGAAGGGAAGAAAGTGCACACTCCCCCCCTGCCCACAACAGCACGTGCACTTTCTTGTCTTCCTTTTCTTCCCTGTGCTCCGGGAAATTGGTGGGGGGATGTTTAAGATGGCGGTGCAGGATCCGGAGTGGCTGTTTGTTTTTTTTTTAAAGGAGCCGCACATGTGCTTCTTCCAGCACTTCCCACAGATCCTGCCCCAGAGATCCTCGTCCCTGGAGACCTCCAGGTACTGCCCCTGACCAGACCCCCACCAGCACCCTGCTCCCTCTCCCTGGCCAGACCTCCCACCAGCACCCTGCTCCTGCTCACCCCTGGCCAGACCTCCCACCAGCACCCTGCTCCTGTACCCTACCTTCCATCCCGATTCTGCACCCCCATCCCTGTCCCACACACTGGATCCCTCTTTTATGCCCCCACCTCAGAGTGTAGAGGGGCCCACAAAATCCATTAACCTTGGAATGCCAAAAGAGTTAATCTGGCCTGAGGCCTTAAACCTCAGTCCTACCTACCTTCCCCCCCATGGGGCTGCAGTGCCAGGGGGGTGAGGTGTTTCAGTTGGAGCAAACCAGTGAGGCTTGGGAGGGTTTTGGAGGAGTTGCTTTTTTGCATCTCACTTGTGTGGTTCCTGATTGATTTTTCTATGGGTTAGTGGCCCCTGACCCAAAACAGGTTCCCCACCCCTCCCATAAATAAAGACAATGCTTAAACATTTTGTATTGGACATAATATTTTATTTAAAAATGAAGCCTGGCCAACAAGCCCGCAATTGGGGCCAAGCCCACATCTGGCTGCAGCATCATAACACTCCTACGCACCATCCACAGACCCCAACCCTGAGCCTATCGTACACCTGAACCCCCTGCCCTGACCCCCTCACATCCCCAGTCTTCTGCCCCAACACTCCTGCACCATCCGCACACTGCAAACCTCTGCCCTGAGCCCATCATACACTTACCCCCCTGCCATGCACCCTTCATGCACCCAACCCAAACTCCTGCACCCACACCTCGACAAGCCTATGGTTTGTTCAGCACCCCAGCCCTCCACCTGACCCCAACACTCTCCAACCTGGAGCCCCCTCCTTGAGCCAGCATCCTCTTCTCCACTTCCTCCTGCACCCAATTCTCTCCCAGAGCTTGCACCTCTCACCCCTTCCCACATGCAAATCCCTCACCCCCACCCCAGAACCTGCACCTCCTGTCTCAACCCAGTGAGAGTGAGTAAGGGCTGGGGACAGCAAATGATGGAGAGGGTGGAGCCTCAAGTAAGGGGTGGGATCTAGGGGAAGGGATAGGGGAAGATCTTGGCTTGCTCTGACATTTAAAAAGTGATCTTGGGCATAAAAAGATTGGAGACCACTGCTGTAGAGCCCAGATTTAATTTAGATATTCATGTCTTGAAGCACCCGGAGTCTTTGAAATGCTTTACCACTAGGCTGGCTATGGCCCTCATTTCAGGAAAGAAGCATGCTGTTAGTTTGTTTCCTAGATAAAGTATTCACTGTGTCCCTTTGGACTCCCAAGGTAGACTGGACCAATCCTTCGTCTTTATTCATAACCAGACCGCCCCTTGGCTGTTTGTTCCTGCCTGTTGATTTCTTCTCTTGCAGATTTTTCCGTCTCTTAACTGGCACTTGGCTCAGTATGTGAATGGGCATACATCTCAGACATAAAATATATAAACAGCCAAAAGGGGAGACAATGTCTGTTACCTGCTGCCTTGTTAAAAGGTTAACGGGTAAGCCTATGGTTTCCGGTTAACTGGCCCTTTCCAGTGAACTCTGGCAATGGCCAGTTGTGGTGGGCCAGGCCAGAGCAGGAACCCACGCTGGAACCCCAGAGCTGCAATGGATCTGGGTGTTAGGACCTCCGTCAAAATGGTTATTAACTGATTAAGCATTCTCGTTTCACCAGTCGTCCGTTTTAACGTCCTTAGCCTGAAAGGAACATTTCCTAGGTGTGTCACCTGGTGACCCGCCTTAATTCCAAAACCTTAAAAACATAATTTTCAGTATAGCTACATAACTCCTTAAGTATTATCCAGCTGGTACAGACATTTTACAATTGTTATAAATACCATATCTACTGGCTCTCCATAGAGATCTTACATATTGCTCTGGTGAGCTCTTCTGTGTATATTCAAGGGATCTCTGTAAAACCCTCCACAACTATCTGCCATTGGCACCAAGGGATTCCATGGTCACAGGATAATGACATAATTTTTGCCTCTCATTCAAAAGCAAGAGATGCACCTTTGTCCAGTGCACAGAGGCTAGGAGTCGGAGCTGGACCACAGTTCATAGAACATTTGTGTAACCTTGAATGATTTATTTAACCTCTCTGAGCCCTTATTTCTGTATTTTTACCTCATGTCCCATGTATCATTCAATGTATGGAATAGATGTTCAGTTAATTAATATTACTATTTTGTTTGTTTGTTTCCCCTTCGTTTGTTTGTTTCCCCTTCATTCAGCATATGGTCCTAGACCTTACTTCATGCACACTGTTCAAACATTCTGTGAAGACAGATTATTAATTTTGTCATGGGCTTTTCATTGACAGTCATCACAGAGGTGTCCACCTGCTTCACAAACATCTTTACAAAATGACTGTGAAATGACAAGGTAGTATTTTCCCCATTTTACATATGGGGAACTGAAGCACAGATTAAGCTCAAAAGTGTTCGCTAATTGTGGATGCCTAATTTGAGATGCCTAGACCTGATTTTTCAAAGTAGCTAGTATTATGCATTAGTTTTTATATTGAAGCACAACTCCAGTTGACTTCAGTTGCAGTAGTGAGTGCTCAGAACTTCTGCAAATCAGGCCTTGCAGTCTCAAGTCAAACACCTGGAAAATGAGGTGCACATCATCAGTGGCCATCTGTGAAAAGCTTGATTTAAATGATTTGCTTGGCATCAGACACACTCTGAGACAAAAACAATGATAGAATCAAATTTTCTGGGACAGCATTCAGCTCTCTTAACCACGGGATCTTCCTTTCTCTTCCTGCAATTTCCTGTCTCAGTCACTATACAGGCCTTCCAGCTTCTTCAACAAAAGAGGCAATAGTCCAACAGCCTGCTTCGTTACACATCCCTGATTTGTACCCAGTGCAGGTTCATCGTGTACTGAAGAAAGCAGGAGTCCTTGGGGGGAAAAAACAGTATATGATCATTGATTAAAGACTTTAATATTATGTACACATAAGGTGGCACAGGCAACCTTAATTCTGACTTTCTAATTTTTGTGTGCTTGACTCTGCAACCTGAATTTAAGAGAGTTTTTTTTTTAAACCTATGAAATTACATTTACACACACACACTTGATTTCTCTTTCTGCCTGTCTCTCTGATTCCATTAAGTGGCATCATATAGAACCTTTAGATCCATCACATCTCTGCCCCTTGGGCTAACAGAGTAAATGATAACAGTATTGGGTTGTCATCCTCTGTATGGAACAGCACTAAAGGGAGATAAGACACAGACTGTGCCAGTGGGGTTCACAGGTAATTGCTGACAGCAAAAAAGGTAAAGTATCAGAGGGGTAGCCGTGTTAGTCTGGATCTGCAAAAGTGACAAGGAGTCCTTTAGCACGTTATAGACTAACAGATGTATTGGAGCATAAGCTTTTGTGGGCAAAGACCCACTTCGTCAGATGCATGTAGTGGAAATTTCCAGAGGCAGGTATAAATATGCAGGCAAGAATCAGGCTAGAGATAACGAGGTAAATTCAATCAGGGAGGATGAGGCCCACTTCTAGCAGCTGATCTGGAGGTGTGAACACTGAGAGGAGAAACTGCTTTTGTAGTTGGCTAGCCATTCACAGTCTTTGTTTAATCCTGAGCTGATGGTGTCAAATTTGCAGATGAACTGCAGCTCAGCAGTTTCTCTCTGAAGTCTGGTCCTGAAGCTTTTTTGCTGAAGGTTGGCTACCTTTAAATCTGCTACTGTGTGTCCAGGGAGATTGAAGTGTTCTCCGACAGGTTTTTGTATTTGCCATTCCTAATATCTGATTTGTGTCCATTTATTCTGGACACAAATCAGAGCTGGAACATGGCTCAAACACTCTGTGAGGATGATGCATGTACAGTCTGGTCAGCACTAGGGGCTGAGAGGCTAGAGTATGCTCAGTGAGAATGGTCAAAAAGGCAAATAGGATGCTAGGAATTATTAAGAAAGGGATAGAAAATAAGACCCAGAATATCTTACTGCCCCTGTATAAAACTATGGTACGCCCACATCTTGAATACTGTGTACTGATGTGTCTCCTCGCCTCAAAAAAGATATTTTGGCCTTAGAAAGGGTTCAGAAAAGGGCAACTAAAATGATTAGGGGTTTGGAACGGGTCCCATATGAAGAGAGGTTAAAGCGATTGGGACTTTTCAGTTTAGAAAAGAGGAGACAAAGGGGAGATATGATAGAGGTATATAAAATCATGAGTGGTGTGGAGAGGGCGAATAAAGAAAAGTTATTTATTAGTTCCCATAATAGAAGAACTAGAGGACACCAAATGAAGTTAATGGGTAGCAGGTTTAAAATGAATAAAAGAAAGTTCTTCTTTACACAGCGCGTAGTCAACCTGTGGAACCCCCTTGCCAGAGGAGGCTGTGAAGGCTAGAGCTATAACAGAGTTTAAAGAGAAGCTAGATAATTTCATGGAGGTTAGGTCCATAAAAGGGTATTAGCCAGGGGATAAAATGGTGTCCTTGGCCTCTGTTTGTCAGAGGCTGGATAAGGATGGCAGGAGACAAATCGCTTGATCATTGTCTTCGGTCCACCCCCTCTGGGGCACCTGGTGCTGGCCACTGTCGGCAGACAGGCTACTGGGCTAGATGGACCTTTGGTCTGACCCAATACAGCCATTCTTATGTTCTAATCTTTGGACATTTTAGCCGCATAGCTCTAGGTATCAAGTCTCAATTGAATTTGATAAACACAACTTTTTTAAAAAGGCTTATAACTTAGCTAAATGTGGATGGCTTTGTATCAATTGGCAAAAAACACATCCCAACAAATGCCACGCCTACTCTCTGCCAAATTTCAGGAACCAGCTCCAAAGTGTTCAGAGAGCACTTCAAAGAAAGTCACCAGAATTTCTTACCATCGTTAAAAAATTATTTCCCCAGCCTCATTCTCAGAAACATCTAAACCATTTTTGGCAGAAATTTTCCAGACAAACTGAGCCTGAGGCGGACACCTAGCATAGGAAATATCAGCCCAAGTGTTAGTTTGGCAGGGTGTAAGAAACTGAAAACCAGGATCTTATAATTGGAAGTGTTGGACAGGCTTAATAGGTGGTCCAACCAGCCCTGCTTATGATGGGGACCATGCTTATGATAGTGACCTGTAGGGTAGTAGAAGGCAGACAGCTGGATAGACCAGTGGCAAACAGGAAATTTCGTCATGGACACTGGGATAAACCCTTAAGCAATCAGAGATGCACAGTGTTTCCATATACATGAAGTCTGCAGATACCTTATAGATACTTTTACAGAAAGAGCCATGAATCTTTTTTCCATTCAACATAAGCAGGAGATTGCTTTTGACATTTCATGTAGAAAATTCCCACATAGCTACCTGGACTGGCAGCATTATTTACTAAGGTTCTCATATAAGAAGGTTACTTGCTTATTGAAGGAAAAATCTATTAAGAGAAGTAATTTTCTTTTGTACTGGTATTGTGATTTTGCCCCTGCTTAGAAACAGATATTAGTGTGTTTGAGTGGATGTTTTACTGTTTTATCATTTATAGGGACTTACCACAATCTGATTAGTTGGCTGAATGTTAAATCACTGATCTTTAGAATGTAATACAGCAGGGTCAGAGAGCAGCAGGAGAGTGATAGATGAGAGATATACAAGTCCCAGGATTATCAGAGCCTTACTCCTTGTGGACTGAGGAAAGGTTACTCCCAGTTGATTAGAGGACCAAGAGAAACTGCCCAAGGGGGGTCAGGGCAAGAAGACTGAGAAGCTGAAGGGGAAGAGTGGGAGCTACCCTAGAGGGAAAGAATTACAGCTTCAAGTGCTTAGCTACTGTCTATAGGGCCTTTGTGCTGGAACCTGGAGTAGAGAACGGGCCTGGATCCCATTCCTGCTCTCCTTCCCTCCCCCACCAAGACACTAGTGGAGTTGTTGACCCCTAAAAAGGGAAGAGGTGGCACCCTAACTCATCACATGAAGAAGCGCAGGACCCACCATAATAGTGTCGGCCATTTGCCACAAGATGCACAGTCTTCTAGTTTAGATGTATCTTTATAAAACAGTCCACTCAATCATTGTGTGTAGGGTTGCTTTTTTTAAAAAGTTGTGTAAGACTGATTAATATTTGGTTTGTTTTATTAATTTTTCCTCATGCTTAATTTTGCAGCTTGTGGTAATATTTTCTTTTTGTTCCCCATAGACTATGATATCCCAATATTTGAGAAATTTGGAAAAGGTGGCACTTATCCCCGAAGGTATCATATTTCATATCATCACCAAGATTACAATGATGGTGAGTATGGGCCACTGTGACAGTTTCAATATTTATCTTTTTTTAAAAAAAATAAGTTGAAAGAGTTGTGCAATATAATCAGAAAATGTTGAAAAGAAAGGCAAACAGGTGTTCTTTCTCTGAAATAAAAGTAAACCACGCTTAAAAGTTAATCACAAATGTTCATTTAAGCACTTACAGTAGTCTGAGTCACTTTCATTCTTGATTACTCAGAATAGATGTCACTCTTAGTCTGGAATGGCATAGAGTGCCTAAATTGTTGCTCTTGTTAACTGATTCTCATAATAAAGGAGGAGAAGGATGCATCATGAAATTGAAAAGCAATAAATTTAAAACTCATAAATAATACTTGTTTACTCAGTGCATAATTAACCTGTGGAACTAATTGCTGAAAGGTATTGTATTTCAAATAATGAGTTACATTAGAGAAAAAAGAGGGGAGAGAATCCTCATTCTTCAGGGTATGTCAACCACTAATGGATGAGAAGTAGGAAGAAACTTCCACAGGCAAGCAATTCACAAAGTTTCCATTACAAACTGCCTTTATCTTCATCTGAACTTGAACACCCTCTGTTTGAGAGTGCCTGCCATTAGAACTGTCATGTATCTTTGGTCATAAGATGTATAGACATTCTGCACACATTCCCTCTCAGCAGGATAAACCAATAACTTTCATTATCATTCAGTTATAGTATATGAAAGATTTGAATTGTATTATGTTTTCAATGCACACTTCATGTAGTGTACATATTCTTCATGGTACCTTATTATAGGTAGTCTCTGTGCATCATTGCAGGCCGTAAAACCTTTCCTAGGGCCAGAAGGACCCAGGGGAACAGCTTCCGATCTCCAGTCAGTTTCAGTCCCACCGATCACTCACTGAGTACAAGCAGTGGGAGTAGCACCTTTACTCCAGAGTATGAAGATAACCGAATGAGAAGAAGGGGAAGTGACATAGAAAATCCTACCCTGTCAGTAATGGACATCAGCCCTCCTAGCCGCTGTGAGTTAAAAAGGCTCGTTATGGTCTTCAAAGGAAAATAAAAAATAACTTGTTAAATATTTAGTAGATAACTGGCAAAATTACTAAAATACATGTTACATTATTATTATATTAATATGTTGATATTATTATAGATTTACATTATAAATAATCACTTCAGATTTTCTTAACATTTAATAATGTTGTTGTACATCTGGACCTAAAGTTAAGATGTTTACCAAGTATTCTCTTTATTTATTCTTGCTGCTATGGGTCAATTTGGGGGGGGGGGGTAGTAAATGGGAGGCTGAATTAGCATGGTGTTTGGGTGTATATGTTAATACCAGGTACTTTGTAGTTGTAGATCACAACTTGTGTTTTTTATGGGGCACTCTTAAAATATCAGAGTGGTGAAATATATTTTAGTCTCCTTGTCAGATTAGCTCTTAGTAAGTATCCAAGGTGTTTGTATTTTGTGCTGCTAAGTTTGAATGTATTTTTATAGGTAAAATATAGATTATTAGGTAGCTGACAGGAACACATTTTTTTAGTGGAAATTTTGTAAATTCATGCTTTTTAATTAAAACTCAGACTTTTTTCCAAAAGTTGTATTTGTTTTCCAATTTTTCTGGAGCAACTGACTAAGAAGCTATTGTGAAAATAATGTTTATATTATTTATATTTATATTTTCAGCACCACGAGCTCCAACTAACTGGAGACTTGGCAAGCTGCTGGGTCAGGGTGCTTTTGGCAGAGTATATCTATGTTATGATGCTGACACCGGAAGAGAATTGGCTGTTAAACAAGTTCAATTTGACCCTGACAGTCCAGAGACCAGCAAGGTAAGAGCCCCCGAGAAAAATATTTTTTAAGGGATTGCTGTAAGAGTGGTTTTCTGAATGTCTAAATTGATGTTGCTTTTTGCTTCTCTTAATTTTATGAATGTTTGAGGACATGTACTTCTGTGAATCTACACGATAAAAAGAATCTTGTTTCATTAAAATCTTTATGAAAATAATTCAGTTGAATGTTTAGTGTTACATTGCACATGAATTTCATCTTCAGAGCTATCTCTATGAAAGTAATATGTACTATCAAATTCAGCACCGCCTGAGGCTATAAACCTAAACAATAGTCTAACATGGAAAGTACACCTTTAGAAATATTAGTAAACTGAAAATATAGGGACTAGGCTACATTAGCTTTGTTTTATAATGAAGCCAATAGAGAATGTTATGATAAAGAAGACAGTTAAATGGATAAGACTGCAGTTACGTACAAATTGACATTATAGTCAGTACAATTGTAGGGAGAGTGGACTGGACTCCATTCATCTGCAGAATTGGCTGGCTAACTTCCATCTGTCCACTCAGTTATCTCTAGCTCCTACACTATCAGAAGTAATAAAGATTGACTTGTGTTAGAGAAGAAACAGGCGACCCAGGAGCAGATGGGGTAAACGGAACTGCTTCATTGCCCACGCGCATTTACCTCGGACATTCAACGCAACAGCCGAGTGGCAACAGATTGGCAACAATTTACACCCTTTTATCTATTTTAGTATGTTAATTCACACATCTCTCTACTTTTTCTAAAACCTTATTTAGTAATGTTAACTCCCATAAAATGAATATTAATCGGCAAATAATGAATACAATTACACCTGCCCCAATTACTGTTTACAGAATTTCTAATTGAATCAGCACTTTCTACACTACAAACTTTCTAAATCAGCAGGTTACAGAGATTACAAGAAATTTAACCGTGAAGATATTTTATACAGCGCCATGAGGATAAGCACAAGACACAAAAAAGTAGAGCAGCTGCATGCTTATCTATTTTTCTAGGCTGCAAAAACGAAGGGAAAGAGCATGTTCAAGGGTAATGCCTGCTGTGGCTGAACTCCTTACCACCATCCCAGACCCCTATTCATTTTACATATCCCAACAACTTGCAGCTGGCTTTTTTTTTTTTTTTTAGTGCAGAAGCTTTAAAAACGAATAATTGTAAAAATATCCAGTTTGCTCTGGAAAACATAGGGACCACATGATGCCATTTTTGCAGAAATTACTTTTCATAAGATACCACACTTGTCGTTACTTCTTGTAACACCCCCATGGCGATATCAAGAAAATTATCTCCTTCCGATTTTGGAGCACTACAAGTGGTCTGTGTTGGATAGATACCAACTTTTGATGAAGGGCTTCCACCTGGAGTCTCTGAAATGCTTTAAAACTCTAAATCACAGCTACTTTTTAATGAACTTATTACAGGGAAACTTATTGCAGGGAATAAATGGCACTTCCATGCTATAAAATAAATAATAAAATAAAACGTAGGTGGGAGGAAAAAACAAAACTAAAATAGGAAATTAATTGTGAAATACAGTTTAGATTTATGAATATGCTGCTTATTGGCAAAACGTTGAAATAAGCTTTTAAAAACTAATTCAAGTGATACCTAAAGAGAGAATTAATTTCACAATTTTTCATCCCTCTGAAAACTTGCAACATATTACAGTACAGCTTCTTTGAATTCATTGACATTTTAAAATAAGCTCCTTGACAGGTTCTAGTTTCTGTGTATGAGAGAGAGAATGAGTCTTGAAATCAAAAGAAACTGAAATAACTGGAAAATACCCCTAAAGAATGTATAGAAATCAAACATTTCTCAGATTATGCTGTAGATTTGCTCTCCCTCATTCTAACACTGATATTTTCTAACAAGAAAATGTGTTAACTTTACAAAAACTGCAGAATAAACCCTGTGCTCAATCCACATTTACCAAAAACTTCTCAAAGTCAGTCTTATTAACAGAAATCTGAAAATTGTGTGAAATGATTTATCTCAACTTTAGTAAGCTTTGTATATTTTCTTTTCAGGAGGTAAATGCACTTGAGTGTGAGATTCAGCTGTTGAAAAATCTGCTTCATGAAAGAATTGTTCAGTATTATGGCTGCTTGAAGGATCCCCCAGAAAGGACACTCTCTATATTCATGGAATACATGCCCGGGGTAAGCAACCGAGATCGTTGCTGGGAATCATTTCTATAGAATGTGTGCCAAGCATAAATGGATTTCAGGAGCACACACGATTGTTAAGGAAATGCCTGATGAATGGTTGACCAAAGACAGACAAGTGCGTTTGAAATGATTAGATTTACCCGACCTTGCTTGTGTCCTTAACTCAAATACGTTTTTTCTTCATTTAAATCAGTATGTAGGCTGCTCTGAGGAGAGAGGCCAACCCCAGCCCTCTCTCACTGCAGCAGTTTGGGGCCAGGTGAGAAGTACCTGTCTCTGGCCGCTGCAACTCCACAAACAGACAAGCTCTCTGAAATATATAGTAGATAGGTGTCCCTCTCTGCACCCTTGTCCCCTGCTGGCCCAATGAGGTGGTGATAGCTGTCTTGGTCCCCATTTCTGGCCCCTTGCTACTCCCCTGTGGTTACTCTGCAGCATAACTCCCTCCTATAAACTCCTCCCTTTCCATTTTATGAGAAACGTTTGAATTCCACACACATCCCATTACCCTGGCACAACCAAACCCTGACTTGGCTTTGTAATAAGAGGAAGCAAACCAAATGTAGTGGTCATAACTCTTACCATTTAGGAAAAGTTCTTGAACAAACAGGCTCACAGACAGACAGATGCACGTTTCTAAAATATATAATAAGATTTGACTGCCGACCGTATTATTTGCTTATTAATTCCTAATTAGAATAATTTAGAGAGTACAGTAATTGAGAACTTCTGGCTGACTGCTTCTTGCAACAAATGTCTTAAAATTTTGTGATCTTTTAAAACAACTTTTAAACACGTATCTCAAATTTAACATTCCCCCTTGAGCCAGATAACTCCTTCATAAGTTTGCTATCGCAATATGTAGGATTCCTGTTGACATGGGAAAAAACAGATCAAGCTTGAGGTCTAAGGTATAGGTCTTTCAGTTAGTGCGTTAGGAACTATTACTCGTTCATTGTGGCAGCCAATCAAAGACGAGAAGGCAAAAATTAGTTAACAATAGCCGAGGATAAGTTGAAAAGTAGATCTTGCAGCTGTTCTTTTATTGGCACAGAGGTGTGTTGTACTGTTTCTCCTGTCTCCTTTATGGAAATGTTTTGCTTTCTGAAAAGTGCAGATTTTCACCTATTCACAAAATAGAACAAACAAAATTGAGAACAGTGAGATGCAGTAGTTTCGTGCATTCTGAAGTGTTCATAAATAATCGCTGCATTCTAGTTTGTAAGGCTGCACAGAAAAAACATTGATTTTAGAAAAAGCGGCGAGGAGTCCTGTGGCACCTTATAGACTAACAGATGTATTGGAGCATAAGCTTTCATGGGCAAAGACCCACTTCATCAGATGCATGTAGTGGAAATTTCCAGAGGCAGGTATAAATATGCAGCCTCTACATCCATGGTGGCTAGGATGGTGATCTTCCAGAAAACACCATCCTAGCCACCATGGACGCAGAGGCTCTCTACGCTAACATCCCACATGCAGATGGAGTACAAGCTGTCAGGAACAGTATCCCTGATGATGCCACAGCACAACTGGTGGCTGAACTCTGTGAATTTATCCTCACACACAACTATTTCAGGTTTGGTGACAATATATACCTCCAGACCAGTGGCACTGCTATGGGCACCCGCATGGCTCCACAATACGCCAACATTTTTATGGCTGACCTGGAACAACACTTCCTCAGCTCTCGTCCACTTACGCCCCTTCTCTACCTACGCTACATCGATGACATCTTCATCATCTGGACCCAGGGGAAGGAGACTCTGGAAGAATTTCACCACGATTTCAACAGCTTCCACCCCACCATCAACCTCAGCATGGGCCAGTCTACACGGGAGGTCCATTTCCTGGACACCACGGTGCAAATAAGTGACGGTCACATCAATACCACCCTATACCGAAAGCCTACCGACCGCTATGCTTACCTGCATGCCTCCAGCTTCCATCCCGGACACACCACACGATCCATTGTTTACAGCCAAGCACTGAGGTACAACCGCATATGCTCCAACCCCTCAGACAGAGACCTACACCTACAAGATCTTCAACAAGCATTCTGTAAACTACAATACCCACACGAGGAAGTGAGGAGACAGATTGACAGAGCCAGACGTGTACCCAGAAGCCTCCTGCTGCGGGACAAGCCCAAGAAAGAAACCAACAGAACACCACTGGCCATCACCTACAGTCCTCAGCTAAAACCTCTCCAACGCATCATTAGTGATCTACAACCCATCCTAGACAATGATCCCTCGCTTTCACAGGCTTTGGGAGGCAGGCCAGTCCTTGCCCACAGACAACCCGCCAACCTGAAGCATATTCTCACCAGCAACTACACACCTCACCATAATAACTCTAACTCAGGAACCAATCCATGCAACAAACCTCGGTGCCAACTCTGCCCACATATATACACCAGCAACACCATCACAGGACCTAACCAGATCAGCCATACTGTCACTGGTTCATTCTCCTGCACATCTACTAACGTAATATATGCCATCATGTGCCAACAATGCCCCACTGCTATATACATTGGCCAAACTGGACAGTCCCTGCATAAAAGAATCAATGGACACAAATCAGATCTTAGGAATGGCAACGTACAAAAACCCGTAGGGGAACACTTCCATCTCCCTGGACACACAATTGCAGATCTAAAGGTAGCCATCCTGCAGCAAAAAAACTTCAGGACCAGACTTCAAAGAGAAACTGCTGAGCTACAGTTCATCTTCAAGTTTGACACAATCAACTCAGGATTAAACAAAGACTGTGAATGGCTCGCTAACTACAAAAGCAGCTTCTCCTCTCTTGGAATTCACACCTCCAGATCAGCTACTAGAAGTGGGCCTCATCCTCCCTGATTGGATCCACCTCGTCATCTCCAGCCTGATTCTGGCCTGCATATTTATACCTGCCTCTGGAAATTTCCACTACATGCATCTGACGAAGTGGGTCTTGGCCCACGAAAGCTTATGCTCCAACACTTCAGTTAGTCTATAAGGTGCCACGGAACTCCTCGCCGCTTTTGCAGATTCAGACTAACATGGCTACCCCTCTGATAATTGATTTTAGATGAGATGATCTCATTTTAGAGACTTGTAAAATGTTCTGAGATCTTGAGGACAGAGTATCAAAGTATGCAGTTTTAAAAGATCTATATAGCTTTGTGGTTTGTCTTGATACTGTTTCTTTTTAAGCCATTATATTTGCATAATTTAAAATGGCCAATCCAAATTGTATTAAGATATGTAGAAAAACATCACTTGTAGACAGAGATTTTTTTTTAATACCAATTGTCTGCATTTTGTTTTATTGAGACCTAAAACTTGCCAAATAATGTTTTTAAAATGTCATGCTCTGGGCTTTCCAGTGCATTTCTCTCTAACATGGATTGTGTACTGTCAGTGGCGGTGTCATGTATTGTGCCAAACACAATATCATGTAACTAGTAAATCATGCTTAGAATGAAAATACTCTACTGTATTACCTGGACAGCAGTTCAGCAGCATTTAAACTACTTGATATTTTTAAAGTTCATTGTCTGGTAACATTATGCTCCTGTTAAACGCTCCTCAGTCATTTAGTTTAGCTCCAGGTAAAGCTGATCCACAGAAGAACTTTGCACTTCTAAATTTCTGGTACAAACTTCATAGAATTTATAGTTATTTTTTAATAGTGGTTGAAAGAAATTATTGTAGTATTCTTAAATGTACTGTAATTAATACTTTTTCTTTTGCCCACAGGGTTCCATTAAGGACCAGTTAAAAGCATATGGAGCACTCACAGAGAATGTGACCCGAAAATACACACGGCAGATTTTGGAGGGAGTTTACTATTTGCACAGTAATATGATTGTACATAGAGATATTAAAGGTAACTAAAGAAGAGGATCAAAGGGGTAGCCAAGTTAGTCTGGAACAGGAAAAACTTAAAAACCAACAAATAGACTAGTAGCACCTTAAAGACTAACAAAACAGTAGTGGGCGCAACCCACTTCTTCAGAAGAGGAGTAAGTTCTACTTCTTCGAGTGCTCATGTGCATTCCAATATAGGTGTGTGCGCGCAGCGTGTACGCACCGTCTGAGACTTTTCCCTCAGCAGTACCCTTAGGGCCAGCAGGGAGCCCCTTGGAGTGACGCCAATATATTGGCCCATATATACACCCCTTCTGGCCCACTCACCCACTCAGTTCCTTCTTACCGCCATGACGGTCGTTGGAACAACCATCAGCTCGTCTTCGAGTTGTTCCCTTCACTGTTCTTCTCCTTGTCAGCAATCATCTGTTAAGTATCTGTTACTTTAGTTTGACTTTCATTTGTAGTTTTCTTTTTACCCCACCGTGGTGCTCTGTGCGCCCACGGCAGGGCATGCCCGGCCCACAAGTCTTTATGTCCTGCAAGAAGTGCAACAAGTCTATGCCGTGTGGTGACCCACACTCACTGTGTTTGAAGTGCCTGGGAGAATCGCACATTACAAATGCGTGCAAGATTTGTAAGGCGTTTAAGCCCAGAATCAAACGAGAGTGCAAGTCGTGGCTCAAGGCGCTTCTGATGGAGGCGGCACTCCGGCCGGCTCTGGCACTGGCACCGGACTTGACACCGAGCTCCAACAGCGCACCGGCCTCGGTGCGTGACTGCTCCGCACACCGTGCCTTCCCGATACCGCACAGGGCCAGTTGTTGTTCCCAGTTGCTGGTACTGCTACAGAAGAGGAGGCCTAATAGGGGTTGGTCCCTGCCCAGGCACACGCCCTCCGTGCGCTCTACAATGGGGCACGCAGCGCCAGCCAGTCCAGAGCCCGGGCCTTCTAGTTCGCTTGACTACTCTTCCTACCGGAGGGATATGAGTCCTTTAGAGGACCTCCCAGACCCGTCCATCCTGGAGGCTTTGGAGGCAGCAAGGGTCCTTATAGACTCTTCTCCCTCCCCTCTGCCAACTCTGGCACCCTCAAGACAGCATGGAGATGCCCGGTACTGCTCTCCTCCTAGGGTGCCTAGGTGCGGCAGAGGTGCGGTGAAACGGTGCACAAGGTGAGGCAGAGCCATGTGGCACATGCAGCACCTCCCCCAGCACCGGCTACTGTCACGCCGGTGCTGGTGGCACCGGCAACGGATCCGGCACCGAATGCGATGCGGGTTATCCGCCTGGCACCGCTACTGGCCCCTGGTACATGGCACCTACTGTCAGGGATCCCGTCTCAGCCATGCCTCTGCCTCTGCCTCGGCACTGTGGCAAGCCGGAAGCCATGTCTCAGCATGCTGCTGGACAATCAACATTGGGATCGGCACCGCCATGGTCCGCCTCGGAGTACTTCCCTGATTCCGATGCGAAATCTGCATGGTCTTCATGGGGCTCTCGGTCCCGTTCACAACACCACTCCCGCTCCCAGCACCAGTCCTGGCACTGTACTTCCCCCCATCGGTACTAACAATAGTGGGCTCAGCTGATCCCTGTACTGATGGTCCAGCAGACGTGGCCGCCCCAACCACCCAGACAGTGGCCTTTTTGGACCCCTGGGCCTACCATCAGGACTAGGGTGTTAACCCTCTTAGACCGGCTTCTGTCACGTCAGGTCCACAAGTCCCTCCGTGAGTGACTCCTTTGGTCCAGTCCCCCATGTCAGCCTGCTTGCTACCTCCAGGCCAGTCGTCCTCAGGCCCAGGGGAGAGCATGGCTCCAGTGAGCCAACCTCTCCCCCCTCCCTCGGTGGCCACTTTGGATGATCCAGGCTGTACAGATGCCCCAGTGTGCGATATGGCAAAGGGGTCGTCGTCCTTCTTCCCCGACGAGGCTCTGGCCGACACTGCACCCTCCATGCCCTCCATGGATCCCAGGGCCCACCAAGACCCTCCTCCACCACCTGGCCCAAAGTCTGGGAGTCCAGGCGGACAAGGTCTCTGAGGACTTGGACCCAACCATCGACATCTTGCACGCAGACACTCCCTCCAGGGTGGCATTGCCGATCAAGAAGACGGTAGCCAAGATCTCGGCAGCCTTGTAGCAAACCCCGGCGTCCATCCCGCACACCGATAAGCGGGCGGCATGGAGGTATTTTGTCCCCCAGGAGGGTAATGAACACCTCTTCTCCCACCCTCCCCCGGGGTTCTTTAGTAGTCCGGGCAGTCAAACAGAGGGAGAGGCAGGGACAACCCATGGCCACTCCTAACAGGCAGGCTAAAAAGACCGACTTACTGGGTCGAAAAGTCTACGCATCCGAGGGCATCCAATACCGAATTACCAACAACAAGTTTTTCTGTCCAGATACACCTACAACACCTGGGCGTCAATGGACAAGTTTACGGACTTGCTCCCCAGAGACTCCCATGCGAAGTATAAGGCCCTTCAGGAGGAGGGGAGAGTAATTTCCCGGACGGCGCTACAAGCAGCACTCGATGTGGCTGATGTGGCTTCTCGAGTCATGGCCACCAGAGTGGTCCTGTGTCACAGTTCATGGCTCCAGGGCTCTGGAGTGCTGCCGGAAATCCAAAACACTTTGCAGGACCTCCCTTCGAAGGCACGTCGCTCTTCTCCGATCAAACTGACCAGCAGCTCCACGGTCTGAAGGACACGAGAGCCACATTGAAGTCCTTGGGCCTTCACACACCTGCCACCCAGAGGTGTTCATATACTAATAGGAACGCCCCTAGAATACCTCCACGGGCCCATGCCCCGATTTTACCCGTTAGGGGCAGGGGTAATAATGGCAGGAACAATAGGCGGCACCCTCACCCAGCCCCAGATTCTAACCAGGGCCCCCTAATAAGCCCCCCGGACCCCGACAGAGCTTTTGATGGGACCCCCGAGGGCTTCTTACCAGTCTCCCCATTACCCTTCCAGGACCGTTTATCCCGTTTCCTCCAGGCCTGGCGGTCTGTTACTTCGGACCGATGGGTTCTGGAAATAGTGGAAATGGGTTATGTAATCTTTCCACTTGTCCCCTCCTTCCCAACCCTCTACCCCATCCCTTTTCAGGGACCCCTCTCATGAGCCTCTGTTACAGGAGGAGGCTCGCCACCTTCTCATCTTGGGGACAGTAGAACGAGTTCTCCTTGATTTTCTAAACAGAGGATTTTATTCCCGCTATTTTCTGGTTCCAAAAGCAAAAGGGGGCCTCCGCCCAATCCTGGACCTCAGAGCTCTAAACCTCTTCATCGTCAAGACAAAACTCAAAATGGTGATTCTGGCAGCCACCATTCCTTCCCTAGCCCCCGGAGACTGGTATGCTACCCTCGACTTAAAGAAGACACTTATTTTCATGTTTCAATTGCCCCCTTCCACTGAAGGTTCCTGCGATTCACTGTGGGCCAGGATCACTACCGATTCACAGCTCTCCCCTTTGGTATTTCTGCGGCCCCCCAGGTCTTCACCAAATGGCCGCCAAGCTCAGGAAAAGAGGAGTCCAAGCGTTACCTTACTTGGATGATTGGTTCCTCTGAGGGGAGTCGGAAACCCAGGTGAGAGACCACATCGCCATAGTCCGCGATATTTTTCAAGAACTAGGTCGTCTTTTAAACCTGGACAAATCCACCTTAACGCCTACTCAGGCAATAGAATTCTTGGATGCGACCCTGGATTCCCAGTCTCAGAGAGCCTCTCTACCCGGCTCCTGCTTTCTCACACTACGGTCAGTGGTCAGGTCGCTCCAGAACTTTCCGGTGACCACCGCCCGGGCTTGCATGCATCTATGGGGCTTCATGGCCGCCTGCACTTACGTAGTGCAATATGCCCGATTGCGCATGCACACTCTTCAAATATGGCTATCACGAGTCCACAACCCGGCCGTCCACTCCTGAGACAGAGCGTTAACCGTCCCTGCCCCTGTCCTCCTGGTGCTGGAGTGATGGACCCATCGGGCGGAAGTCTGCGCAGGGGTCCCATTCTCCTGTCCGGTCCCGTCCATCTGACCTGGTCACAGACGCATCGGACACGGGTTGGGGAGCCCACCTGGAGGAGCTGCACACTCAAGGTACATGGTCCCCCCACAAAACCTCCCTGCATATCAACGTCAGGAAACTCAGGGCGGTCCAGCTGGCTCGTACGGTTTTCCTTCCCCACCTGAGGAGCAAGAAGGTCCTCATCCGGTCAGACAACATGACAGCGGTGGCCTATATAAACAAATAGGGTGGGGCTCGTTCACCTCACCTGTGCTCAGAGCCAATCAGCCTCTGGGAATTCTGCATCGGGGCGGATATCCACCTGATGGCCTCGTATCTCCCGGGCTCACAGAACGTCCTAGCGGACAGATTGAGCAGATCGTTTGTGAGCCACAAGTGGTCCCTGCGTTGGGATGTTGCCCAATCCATCTTACGTGTGTGGGGTTTCCCCATCTGGATCTGTTCACCACAGGGCAGAATACGAAGTGCTCCCACTACTGCTCCCTCATGGGACAGGGATGGGGGTTCTTAGCGGACACTCTCCTCCTCCACTGGCCGCAAGGCCTTCTGTAGGCCTTCCCGCCCTTCCCACTACTTCACAGGGTCCTGTTGAAAGTGTGGGAGTTCAGGGCATCATTAATTCTAATCGCCCCAGCGTGGCCCAGACAGCATTGGTTTTCGACCCTCCTCAACCTCTCATGCGAGAGGCCCGTAACCCTCCCACTAGTCCTGGACCTGATATCCCAGGACTCGGGCAGGCTTCACCACCCAGACCTATAGTCCCTTCACTTGACAGCATGGAAGCTCCGTGGTTAACAGCAGAGGAGCTCGAGTGCTCTCAAAGAGTCCAAGAAGTCCTTCTGGGTAGCAGAAAACCATCCACCAGAACTACGTACCTACCTCACTAAGTGGAAGCGGTTTTGCTGTTGGGTTTCTCAGAAGGGGGTACACCCGAGGTGGGCACCAGTCCCCTTGATCCTGGATTACCTGTTGGACCTTAGGCTCCAGCATCTCTCTTCCTCTTCTATTAAGGTCCACCTAGTGGCCGGGAGGGAAATGCTATTTGCCAACCCTATGATCAACAGGCTCCTAAAAGGAATGGACAGACTCTATCCGCATGTACGGCAACCTGTTTCCCAGTGGGACCTAAACTATCCAAACTTGTGGGGCCCCCATTCAGACCGCTAGCCACGTGCTCCCTCCTCCCCCTATCCATATAAGGTGTCCCTCCTAATGGCAATCACATCCGCGAGGCGGGTGTCTGAGCTTAGGGCATTGATGTCAGACCCCCCCCCCCCCACACACACACACAGTATTTTTTAAAGACGAGGTCCGGCTCTGTCCTCACCCAGTCTTTTTGCCGAAGGTAGTTTCTGCATTCCACACCTCCCAGGATATTTTTCTACCAGTCTTTTACCCAAAACTGCATGCATTGGGGAAAGAGCAAGCTTTACACATGTTAGATGTCCGTAGGGTGCTAGTGTTTTATTTAGACAGGACCAAACCGTTCCGAAAATCACTTTTCGTAGCCATCGCGGAATGCATGAGAGGCCAACCTGTATCCACTCAGCAGATCTCCTCATGGATAACCGCCTGTATCAGGGAGTGCTACTCCATAGCGGGCATTTCAGCCCTATCCCTTAGAGCATGCTCTGTGAGAGCTGCGGCAGCTTCCACCGCTTTCGCAGCACAAGTTCCCATCCTGGACATCTGTAGGGCTGCCACATGGTCCTCGGTCCACACGTTTACCAACCATTATGCACTGTCCCATCAGGCCAGAGAGGATGCTGCCCTAGGTAGGGTGGTCCTTAACTCCTCCGTGGTTTCGACATCTGGCCCTCCGCCTAGTTAGGTTCTGCTTTGGAGTCACCTGTATTGGAATGCACATGAGCAATCATTTGAAGAAGAAAGGTTACTTACCTCGTAACTGTGATTCTTCAAGAGGTGTTGCACATGTCCATTCCAAATCCCCGCCCACCGCCCTTTATCCGGAATATGCCAGTAAGAAGGAACAGAGGGGCTGAGCAGGGGTATATACAGGCCGATATACCGGCGCCACTCCAGGGGGCTCCCTGCTGGCCCTAAGGGTACTGCTGAGGGAAAAGTCTCCGACGGCGTGTGCACGCTGCGCGCACGCACCTATTTTGGAATGGACATGAGCCACACATCTCGAAGAATCACAGTTACGAGGTAAGTAACCGTTCTTTTCTCTAAATAAGCAACATGACGTTGAAACATTTAAAGTTACATCAACCAAAAAAAAATTATTGCAATAAAATTAAAGGGTCCCTAAGTTTGTGATGCCAGAATATTGGTTTAACTTCAAGTTAGGTCCATCAGAATTTACCTTCAGTAGTCCAGTCTTTGTAATGTTTTTCAAATCTGATAATTGCCAGTGTTGCAAACTGCGGGGGGGAGGGAAATCTGTTTTAGTGAGTAATAGGAAATTAATAGGGGTTTATATGACTGCTTTAATATCGGAGCTTTTCAAACTGTTTGTTTATGAATAGTAATCCAGAGAACACAGTGTTGAAACCTATAGTGAGTGTGACTAAATCTGATAGAGGTAAACGCATCGCAGCTGTTAAAATTGCTACATTTATTTCTTGTTGCTTATATGTCTGTAGAAATTTTTGTAAATTTCAAGGTGACACATTGTCTACCATGCTCTACCAAGTTAAATAAACATGTAAATATAAAAGTATGTCATTCAGTTTGAGCACAAGAAGATGCAGATTTTCTGAATGTTCAAGACACTTTTTTCCTTCCTTACTTCACTTTTTTCTTACCCACCATAGTCTCTTTTATTCATTCTTAATATAAGATTTGGCAGGTCAATAACTTTCTGAGAGTTCATAGGAAGGACTTCTATAATTCCCAGCGGGTTACAAATAAGTGACAGGGAGTTGTGGCCACTCAGTCATTTTATATTGCTAGAAGGGAGAAACAGGCAATCCTGGCAAAAGAAGTGGAGACCGCAGAGCACTCTGATTATGGAAAAGGTTGAGAAGCACTGAGTTAATCCAGTAATTTGTTTTTTCAAATTGGTCCATTTTTGAAGGATATAGAGACAGTCGGCAAACTCTCAGATAAGAGGTGCCTCTAGTATACTGCCTTCCAAATGTTAACTGTATTTTTGTATATTAAATTAATTCAAATGCGACTTCATCTAAGATTAGCCAGGCTCCATGTATTGTGCAGCAAGAACTCTTAAATTCTCCTGTCCCCATTCCCACCCTCACCCCCAATCCACACACAGCTATAGGTCAGAGAGGAAAATAGTCATTAATGTAAAATGTGTTCATGAGTGTCAGTGTCAGTGGTGGGATTTTGTTCCCAGGTGACCCAGTTCCACTGCCTCATCCTCAGCTCCCAGCAGGTTTCCCACTGGACTCAGCGTGAATCTTCCTTCTCCTCATAAGAGTCAGGGAAGATGGAAGTGTAGCTAGCTTTAGCACTTTGTTTCCCTAGCTGGCCTGGCCTCTTGCTTCCTAGTTTACCAAATTACACTTCCATCTGATATTTAGATGCAAGCTAGATTCTAGCTCTGGCTCTCCCAACTCCCTGTTGCCTGGTTCCAGGGAACACTGCAGGGAGCATGAACTATAATTCAATTAACTACCCTTATGAGCAAAGCTGCAGAGCAAGAGGGTGTGCAGGCAGCTCGGGGAGACAGAAAAAATGTTTGGTGGCTAGGCTACAGCAAAATGATGGATGAATACCATGGTATTTTGGAAATAGGCCAGATTATGCAGCTGTGGAATTGTGGCATCCTCTGAGACAAATAGGGCAGGTTATGCCTCAGGACTATAATTTTTAGATATTATAGATGCAGGTAGATGACAATGCATCAGTTACACTTGGTTCACATTTCTGAGGCTTTCTTTCTGCAATTGTAAGGGCTAGAAATATTTTTAAATGAAAGTTCAGAATCTAGAGAACAGTTCTGAGGCAAGGGGCAAAGTCTATGCAATAGCATATACAGAGCCATTACTACGATGCACCAGTTAAACCAAGTATGTGCTGATGCCATTCATTCTCATATAGTTGATAGTCTTTTATTGAATATAAAGTAGAGATTTTTCATTTTCTTCCAGGAGCAAATATTCTACGGGATTCAGCAGGCAATGTGAAGCTAGGTGATTTTGGTGCCAGCAAGCGACTTCAGACTATCTGCCTCTCTGGCACAGGAATGAAGTCTGTCACAGGGACTCCATACTGGATGAGTCCCGAAGTTATCAGTGGAGAAGGGTATGGGAGAAAAGCAGATATCTGGTATGTCAAAGAGCTATTCTAATGAAAGACAGCTACCCCAGGGGAGATGATTTCACAGCAAAATTTAAATTTTCATGATTTTATGCACGAGCACTCTCGTTATGTGTTTCTGATTGCCCAAGATGGAAACAAGCTGTTTAGGCACAAAGAATATATTGTGTGTGGGAGGGGTGGAGAGAAACTATTTAACACAGTGCTGACTGACTGAGCACCACAAGAGAACACTCTGGACCAAGTTCACATGAAATTAGACCCATCTGGCATACTTGTAAACACTGGAGAAGGCACTGGCATACAAAAATGTCACTAGTAATTCAAAAGATTCAGGGGGTAGCCGAGTTAGTCTGTACAGGATACACTTAAACAACAGCTTTCGTGGGCACAACCTACTTCTTCAGATGAAAGTTAGTCTTTAAAGTGCTGCAAGACTATTTGTTATTTTTCAAGTTTTTTTCTGTTACAGACTAACATGGCTACTCCCTCTGAAACTCTCGTATACTAGAAAGTATCCATTGTATGTTAACAGGGTGGATTACCTGTTGGGTTTACTCCGCTATCAAACAAAATATAAGCATATAGCCAACATATTTCATACTTAAACTTTATGTAATAAAAGAAGAAAAACTGCAGCATTCAGAGCAGTACATCTAAAGGAACAAATGGTGATTTGAAGACCTTCTTAAGTGAGATGACGCTGAGCTATTTGCAAGTGTATTGTACTCTAGGTGGTTGATGCTCAAAAGTTTTCATAATAATTTTATTTAATTAGTATCCTGTTCCTCATCAAAATGCTTGGGACACAGAACATGTAATGAGATATCACTCTCTTACAAGAATGAGGATAAATACAGGGCCAATTATTGTAAAACTCTTTTCCTGTAAAAAAAAAAAAAAAAAAAAAAAAAAGAGGGGAGCAAAGGGGGAGCATTACATGACTTTCAGAAATGCGCATAGATAAAATGATTGATTTAAAGGGTGAGCTTGTTCCAAATCATAGTCTCGTCTAGCAAAGCATAATTGGCAGGTGATTTCAGACAGGAGGGAATTCCTTAAACATGCGGATGGGAGCACACAGAACCAAGTGTATAGATGTGAATGAGCATGTTGCTAATGGCACCATCATTTAAGGGCATTATAAAGAGTGCCACACTATAAGCAGCTAGGATTGTTCAAGCCAGTGAGCAGGTGTGTCCTATTGTGCCTGTCAGTTCAGCAGAAATTGAAATTGTTTGCCCCAAGTCAAGTTGGGGGAGAGGGAGGTGGGAGAGAGAGAGACTGTCTATTGCAGCATGGTTTTCAGTATTATAATTTTCAATAGTTAAGTGCTCCTTAATAGATTGCAATGAGCGTTGTAATCTTAAGCATTTTTAAAATGTATTTCAAGCCAATAACAAACGTAAATGTCTGTCTTGCCACACTGGTTAGCAAGAAGACAGAGATGCAGTCTCTTTGGGTCTTACAGTATTACTTTACTGCCCGGACACTAGACTATATGGTATGGGTTACTGAAAACCATTTTCATCAAACTATGGATTTTTCTGATCTCATAAGATCAGCCACATCACCGGATCAGTATATAACTTAGATCAGGGCTACTCAACTTTGCAAGCCCCAGGGGCCACAATGATACTCACAGTACATGCCGAGGGCCGCAACTTAAGTGTGGTTACATATAATGCAAATATATATGCAAATAGCTTCTTTCACTCTGACAGGCACAAATACAAAGATTAAGGCAAGACTATATAACATGCAGGTCCCATTTAAGTCAGTTCTGTTGATATTAATAAAATGCAATATTTACCTGATTTCCACCCATATGACAGCACTTTTAATGAGCAATGACAGTCCAGGAATTTAACTATGAAAACACATCTCAACAGAAGACCATTATATTGATTACTTTTTTGTTTTGGCTCCCACGTGCGGGCTGCAAACCAACAGGCTCTGGGCCACATGCGGCCCGCAGGCCACAAGTTGAGTAGCCCTGAGTTAGATCTTACCCAATAATCATGCTGTCGCCAATCCTTTAGTTGCTAACATTTAAAGAGCCTGTTGGTTTAATTTTAAAAGAAAAGAAGTAGTGAGTTAAAATGGTTGAGGAAATCATTGCAGTGATAATGTGCATAAATTCTTCTATCAGGTTGAAAGCAGTGCTGGAATAAACTGCTAGTTTTCAGAAGTCTTCCTGTTAGATATCCAAACAGTTTTGGGGATTGGGAGTCCTTGTTTAAAGCATCCTTGTTAGAAATTCAGTGTAGAAAAATGAAGTAGGAAATAGGGATGTAATAGTTTAGTCAATTTACCGATAATCAGAAGCTTATAGGTTAATGCTATAAACTACACACATTTTCTTGCCCCCTCCCCCAGTAAATTTTTTAGCACGCTGGCCAGCAACCCGGCTCAGTCCAGGACCTACGACCTACCCCTACTGTGGCTCTGCAATTAAAGTGTATTAGGAGCTAGGCAGGCAGCCTGGCTCAGTTCCGGCTTGCGCTGGGTCCAGGAGCTCAGAAAACCTCCTCCCCTGACAGGGGCTGCTGCCACCCCGCACTGCTGCCTCTGTATCAGAAGCAGCAGCACGGGGCGACAGGCAGCTGGTCCGCAAAGGGAGCTGGTTTTTAAACTGGCTCCCCTTGCAGACCAGCTCCCGTCTGGCACCCCGCACTGCTGTTTCTGATACAGAGGCTGCAGCACAGAGTGACAGGGGGCTCCTTGAAAGTGGGGCTGGAGCGCACTGGCTGCTGGCCCCACTTCTGGGGGCTATAGTATAATTGAGTAACTGATAAGAATTAATGAGGTTACTCTACTATTCAGTTAACTGATATTTAACATCCCTAGTAGGAAATGAGACAAAATGGAGATGGGAGAGGGTATAAAGGATCCTAGAAACATGTGGATGGAATGTTAATATCCCTAACAAAGTTTTCAGTCAGAGTTTTTGGCAAATGATAGGCACAAGGATGGATTCCAGGGTCACATGAGCAAATCCCATAACTATCTTCCACTGGAGTAACCGCATTCAGGTTAGCTGATATATGGAGCAGGACATAAGTTGTGATTTGCAGTTGCTAGCATGAGCTTCAAATAAATGTTGTAAATATGTATGTGATCAGTCTGGGGTGTTTTTTTCAATTGAAATTGAGTTGGAATGTTGCATGGGCATCAGTCTTCCACTTGTAGCATATTGAAATGCCACCATGCTGTAGTTTTTGTTTTCAACAGGGAGAACATGATTCTATTTGTAATCTGATGTTTCACTTCCATTTCTGTTTTCAGGAGCGTAGGCTGCACAGTGGTAGAAATGCTCACTGAGAAACCCCCTTGGGCAGAGTATGAAGCAATGGCTGCCATCTTTAAAATTGCCACCCAGCCAACCAATCCACAGCTGCCACCTCATGTCTCGGACCATAGTCGGGATTTCCTCAAGCGAATTTTTATCGAGGCCAAGTTGCGACCATCTGCAGATGAACTGCTAAGACACACATTTGCACATTATCACTAACAGCCTGCCTCAACTCAGCTTGCATCTGCTGCGTTTATTTTCTATTTGACTGCACTTTTATTTTTATTTTTTACAGAAAAAGAAAAAAGACAAGAGAGAAAACATATTTCTCTTGATTCTTTGTTTCACTTAGATTGTAAGCAAGAATCTAAATTTTTGTATTTAGAATTAGGGTCTCTTTTTCCCCTACCAGGACCTAGAACCTTTTGTTTCGGTAATGTACTGATGTGGTTCACAAAGATAAAGCACTTTAGTACATATTCATTCCTTAACTAAGGGGAAAACAGTCATATGATTTGGTCTGCCAAGCACTGTGTAACTTTTGCTAACATCACCAACTGTCTCAGGATGCAGGGAAAAATACATAAGCCGCTAGCATGCAGGGAGAGGAAAATCGTTACCTGTGATTTGTTCTTTGGACTGTAGGTAGTTGCTGCTGAGGGTTTTAAGATGTGTTTTAGCTTGTTACTCAGTTTCTGAATATATACCACATTTGAAGCATGAACCCACAGTTCTGAACATTAGACAACTGAAAGAACTTAGAACCCTCAGTAGAGAGCGTTCTGCACAATAGAGAATCTTCTTCATGCTTCCTTTGTGACCAAAAGAAAAGGCAGGAACATAACCCTTAATCAGCAGTTAGTGGGAATTGGTATAGGGTTATTATGTTACCTTCATAGAACAAGAATTACCGGTAAATCAATTATTATAGATCCAAACTCCTAGAGACTGCAGAGCTCTGGGGGGAGTCTCCATAATGGAAGAAATTAAAAAAAATACCCAAAAGATCAACTGTTGAATAGAAATAAGTCTGGAGAATCCTTACCCCCTGCAGCTGTCGGAGATACACCTACCATATAATCTGTGGGAGGTCTCTTCCCTTAGATTATGGTAAAACAGTCTTTTATTATCCAATGGACAGTTAAGCAAAAACTAATCCTGACTGACCTACTGTAAATATCATCTATCAGTAGGAACTACAAGGAATAAGCGATTCAGGACAACTGCCAGAGACTGAGAAGGAATGTATTTCTAAGGTCATGCACATGACTATAATAATCGTTCTCAGATTGTTTAACACAGTTGTTTTAGTAATACAATCCAGTTATTAGAATGCTTGAAAAAAACCCTGAAATAAAATTAATTCTAATTCCTTGTCTAATTCCATTAGTGTTAAATGACAACACTTAAGAGAAAGACCTCTTTAGTCTTATTTTTCAAGCACAGTGATGATAAAATAAAATGCCTCCTTCCCAAGAAAATCCTTAAAAACCATCAACATAGAAACATCAGGGACAGGTCACACAGGAAAAGTGGAACATTTTTAATGCTGCATGTGTGACACAGCAATATTACATGAGCACTGAATTTTGAAAATGAAGTCTAAACAAAGAGCATCAGTGTAATGTCACGCTGAGTTTTTCATTAAAAATGACCAAAGATGTAAAAGGAACAAAGCAACTAAATAGTCCGAGTCTACACTTTCACAATCCAGAATGATCAACCCACAAATCTCAGTCAGTCATAAAATGTTTGTTCAGCTTTTCCTACAACAGGGCAACTCCATTGGAAAATACTGGTGAGGTGCATTTAATAACTGACTTGATGTTAGAGAGAGTAGGCAAACTCTCCCGTCTTTATAAAAGAATACAATAAATAGAATTTGAGAGTTTGGAAATATGTTTTGACCTATATAACTGAAGTTTGATACGTAGTAGTGTGGTTGATTCACTGGTTGCCTCTTTTCCTTCCGGTTATGGAAAGACAGTGTGTTGATGCTTTGGCAAGGCTTTGTATAATGGTCCCAAGTCCACTCTGCTTTATTTCCTTATTTAGTTCTATCAAAAGCTTGAGGAGCATGAAAATTAAAAATGAATGTATAGGGGCTACAATGAGAAATTACAGTGTTGGCTCATTTGACAGGGATTTTTGAGGTTTTAATTTTGCTAATTTAGTTGCCAAGTTCTGTATCAACAGCATACTTAGGAGTATGGATCTATCCTAATCCATTTACCTGTAGTAGCTAAACAGTTATTCTTCTACTGGGGCCGCGATCATAGTTTTTTGGGCAGGTGGCCTATTCCAGTTTTCTGTGATTATTGTGTCTCTTATCTGGTTGATTATTTTGTTGGCCATGGCAAGCAGAAGTGCAAGGGTACACGTGCATGAGAAGGAGAGTTCAATTGGGGAAAACTCACAGGCCAAAATTAAAGTAAACTTGTGTTCACTTTCTTTGGCTTCTTTGTCACTTGAAGGTATGGAAGCAACCTTTGGAAAGAATCTGCATGAACCTTTGTGCTGTAAAGGACCTTTGCTTCATAAGCAAAACTTAGTATCATTGGAGACAGTAGCAGAATTATGTAAAGTAAGGTAGAACCTCAGTTTTAAACACCAGATTTACAAACTCATTGGTCAACCACACATCTCATCTGTAACCAATCACATCTCATTTTACACAATCAGGCAGCAGAGATGGAGGGAGGGGAAAGCAAATACTGTATGGCACAGTACTGTCAAATGTTAATTACTAAAAAAAGTAAACGGAACTTTTTTTAAAAAAAGATTTGACAATGTAAGGAAACTGCTTGTTTCATTTAAGATGGTTAAAGCAGCATTTTTCTTCTGCACAGTAGTTTCAAAGCTGTATTAAGTCAATGTTCAGTTGTAAACTTTTGAAATAACTACCAGAACATTTTGTTCAGAGTTACGAACATCAATTCCTGAGATGCTTGTAACTCTAAGGTTCTACTGTAGACAAATAGTTTACATAATGTACAAACCATAATATCTTAAATTGATTTCAAAAGAATTAAAAAGGTACCAAAAACTAAGCAGAAAATGTACAAAAACAGTAAGTAGTGGACAGTGGTATCTGAAAATGTAAAAAAGTTAATTAATATTACCAAAAATAAAGAAAATGAACTTTTAAGGGAAAATTGAATCAGGTTTAACTGCAGTACTCAGAAATTTTAACAATATTCTTGGATTGATAAAAGAAACTCTTCTCTGAAGCTTGCGCATTTTCAGAATCTTGTTTTCTAAAAATATACCCTGTTTGCAAGGCAAAGTTGGCTTCTTCATACTGCAGTGTCATTTCCTAACTCTCTGGAAAACAAAATAAGACTGCTGCTTTTGTGCCTTTTAAAAAGTTTGCTTTCTGTCTTGACAATGGTAAACTTATTTGAGATTGGGAAAAGAGGGAACTTGCAGAATAATACAATGTTTTGAAAACATTTAGACATAGCTTTCCCCTTTAAAATACAATTGCATCTGGATTGTAAATATTGGACATATCCAAGTCACTGAGGTAATATAGTACCTCTTTAATTATGACTAATTTCACCAGCTGCTTTGTTTGTGATTCATTTGAATCATAAACAAGGAGGGTTGAACTATTATTTTTAACCTTGGGAGAACTTCCCAGTTGACCAAAGTACTTATGTACAAACCTTTAAACAATTACTGTATGGAATAAAAATACATATTTTGAGTTAACAATATTAATTATTGAAGCTGGTCACATTCTGCCTTTAGAGAAACAGGCTGTGCATTCATCCCCTTGCATGCTGCTTTTTTGGAAATCTGGTATGGTCATGTTGAGGTAAAATGAGTTTTGCATTATCTGTTTTTAATGATGATACAGTAGATCCTACATTCTATAAAGCATCTGGCACAGTACTGGCACTGTAATAAAATATATGTCTATAATTCCAAAGGTGCATGGAGCTGCATGATTAAAATCCCATTGAAGATGGTCATGAAGCACGACTTCTCTGCACCACTTTGAATAACCTTCCAACTAACATTAGAGTACTTTAGAATAAGTAATTTATGAATGCTACTTCTAATAATGAAAAAATTGTAGTGGAACAGAATATTGTCTCGGGGCTATGGTCTCCTATGTGAATACCAAAGCAGAACTAGACTTACAGAAAATGCGTGTCAAGGTTAATTGAGAGCGCAGAATTTTTTTTACACTGACATTATTTCTGTTATTCCTGTTTAGTAATAAATATTTAACCACTTATTGCTAAATTGGTTTTAATAGGGAGTTAATCTCTGCATAATTTTGACATGCTGCATTCTTATTGGCTTACATTGGTTTGTAGTTCAGACAGTCAGAAACAAGCTTACTAATTAAACCACAGGTTTCTGTGTGGTTTTTTATAGAGCTGGTTTCTTTCTGGTAGAAATAGAGAAAAATATAAATAACAGCTGACTGGCACATACTCCATTCAACATTAAAAAAACCCCAGTGAGTTTTGGTTCCAGTTCAGCCCTGTCTGAGGGGAAATTGGCCCTTGATCATTTTAAGAAGAAGAATTGTGATTGGAATTGCAGCACGTATACAGTAGCAGTATGGTTAAATCTAAACCATAAACTTTTCCTTTTTGCATACATAATTCCTTCCATTTTGTTTTGGGACAAAATTGTATAATAGTTCAGGGTACATTTCTAATTGAGTTAAACTGTCCTTTTGTTGTCCTGTCTCTTTTGGTAGTGCCTTTTTATCTCTATGCCTTAATTTTGTTTAGGTAGAGACACCATATTTAAATCATATGGCTGTCTAATCATTTAGTGCCACCAAAATAGTCTTTACAAATATATACGAGGCTCCAGAACAGAACTCACTCACTGCATCAATAGTTTTACTTTAACTGTAGCAGGCTTTTAGGCTGAGAATTTACTATAGTGTTAAAATGATAAAAATACTTAGCACCTACAGTGCTCTCTCTGTTCAGAGTACTGTACAAACATTCCAGCCAAGAGGTGAACATTATCCCCATTTTACAGATTGGAAAACTGAGACAGGATAGATATCTTGCCCAAGAACTACAATAAAAAGGAAGCTGTTTTGCTTAAGAAGGTACAGTAGTATTTTCTGTCTTAACAAATGAGAAAATAGTTCAACTGAGCTACCTTTGTTTCCAATGATATTGTTTTATGCTTTTAAATAATCCTAATCCTGCCATTGTCTTGAATGAAAGCTTTCCTGGGAGAAGCAGAAGGTACACAGTGCAGTGTAGTAAGCCATTCCTTCAGACAACATTGTGCAATGTCAAATTACAGCTTCAGAGACTTAAACAAATTGGTCAGATCTACAGTTGTGTAGAACTAAGTTTGTTAGCTTTTTAATCTTCTAGTTCTTTAAACTATTATCATGAATATAAAAAAGTATCTATTGTGTGGTTGAATGCAAGTCCATATGGTGTTTTTGGATTAGCAAAGATGTTACTGCCAATACCATTTCTTACTGCTGGGAACTTCCTATCTTGTATTCATGACAAGTATGCAGTGTCAAATCATGTAAAAAACCAAAGCTTTTCTATCCCCTCTCCAAAAGCCAAAAGTGATGTTTCATAGATTAGTATTCACCCTTATCTACCAGAAAGCTATTGCTAAATAGACTAAACCAGGTACCAGTAAAAGTGAGATCCAGCAATGCCCATTTTTTAAGATAGATTTGGATGCTTATTGTTGTTGCTTTGAGATGCAAAATTCATTCCAGCATTAAAATGAAAAGCTTTGAACTCTACACAATCTTATTGACGTCACTAACATAATGCAAAATTTGGTGACTAAATTTCTTTCCTATGATTTACTCTTTATAGCCAAGTTTGAGTTGGAGAGAATTTAAGGAAAGCCATGAAGTAAAGTAGATTTGTAATCTGAACTGCTTGTCGTGCCATAGCAAACAACTTGTCAGAAGTTGTTGGGGGAAGTAGTCCTTTTAATTTAAGAGCCAAATTTCACCCCCTAGAAACATGGGACTTCCACTGCCCTAAGGGGAGAGCCATGAATGTACACTGGAGGGAGCAGAATTTCCCCACCCAAGATAAGATTTCTAAGTCAAACTCTGCATCAGGAACAAAGAGTACTCTATTTGGTTTTGTTTTAAATTTTCTCTGACATTACTTCAGTATCTTTTTTGGATCATACTTTATGTTTTACCATTAGCAGTACCTTGGGAAAATTGGTAGCAACAAAAGGTGTAGTTCAGTTGAGCTCTCATGTACTGAAAGGACAGAATTCAGTGAGCTCACTTTGACTAGCTCTTGTTTTTATCCATTTTTTTAAAAGGAGAGGAAAAAACTGGATAAAAATTAGTGAATTTTTGACCTGATCACTCAGTCATGTTGGTGGAACTCCTGCTAGTAAGGATTGCAAGACCAGGCTCCTTGTGTGGAGGAGAGAAGAAAAAAAAATGTGGGTTTATACTGAATGTAACACGGGGAATATTTCAGAAAGTTTGGCATCTTTTTTCCCTGTAATAGATCTTCTCTTCCTCCATCCCCTGAGAATATAAACGTGGATATAAAAACAAGCATTACATTTTTTCCTGTAAGTTTTACAATAGTTAGCTTACTACTGGTCTAAATCTGTCATTTATTTTAAAATGTAAATGGTTTATTAAAACTTAATGTCTGCCATCTCAGATGTCACACAGTTCATTAAATGGAATATCATTGTAAATAAATGTTGGAGACTTAGATAAATTTGAAAGTAGGCTTTTTAATTTTCACAATCCTATGAATAAATGTGTAAATTTGCCCTTTTAATCTAATGTACATTTTTTATGTAGCTGTTAAATTCTCTATATTTAATCTATCAGTTTCTCTCTGTAAATGTTTTTACTCTCAGTTGAATGCTGGGCACAGTTTGTAATGTATGTACACAAAGGTGTTTTTTTCTATCAATGTTGACTTTTTTGCACATTTTTTGAAAAAGTTTAATTTGTACACTGATTTAATACTCTGACCAATTGATGGGTGTATGAGAATCATGTATGTGTGCAATGTACTACTGTCTGGATGTATGTTTTTTATTCCTTTTGAGATGTTGCTATCAGTAACTGCACTGCTGCTGTTGCTGCTTTAAATGGAATATCTTATGTAAAAGTGTATTAGCCTATGGTTATATCTTGGTTGAGGAACTCAGGAGTTGAGCATTGCTTACTAGTTCCATAATGTATCTAGCAACTTTCCCAACTTTAAAGTGTACTTGTAATTCTGCGTATGAACTGAATGTGTGTGTGCGTACACATAAATATGTTCCAGCAGTCTTATTCCACAGTTTAATTTCTACATTTTTATGAACTTGTTTTTAAGGGTACTATGTTTAGTTAGAATAATTAAATATATAAAAGCTTTGAGAGATAATTTACTAGATAAATATATTTTCAGCTGGCTGATGTTCAGAAAATATTTTTTTAATTTTGTTTTTAATCATTCAAAATGTATTTGTATTTCCAAAATTGGACATGAATTGTACTTAGAAGTATATTAAAGCACTCTGGAGGGACAACAGTGTGATTTCTCTTATAAGAATTGTTAAAAAAAACAAACAAACAAAAAAACCCAAAATGCTTAGTGTCAGTGATACAGAGAAAATAACTGTTGTGAAAAGGGAAAGCAATCTTTGACTTCTCAAAGCTACTTGAAAAAATGTGTGAAAACAAAATTAACCTTGGAAAAGTCAGATTTTTTTCCATCTCTTGTCCTTTCTGTTACATGTAATGTTAATGCTTCTCTTTCTTTACCCTTTTCCCTTTCCAGTTTTCTGGTATTGGAAAAGACAAGCATGTTACTATATTGCTGATTGACTGGCACATAAGTTCAGAACATGCTTTAAAAATGCAGCTTACTCCTTTCAAGAATACCAGTCAAACTTTTGACTTCCAATTTGTTTAACATTTTTGTGGCTTAAAAAGTAAAAATCTTGTATGATGTTTAAAGTGATACCAAGTAAAAATTCCCATGCTAGGTACACAGTGCACTGCTGAATGTCTCTAACTCCATAGTTTAGGAAAAGAGCCAGTATACTCTGTTAGACACAGGACCTAATTGCCTGGTACGTGTGGTTTCTTCCACTTCTCATGCACATTTTGACTTTGTTACATTTTCAAAATTGTGCTTGTAAAAATGTATAAACTTTTTTGATTTTTTTTTTTAACTTTTGTATGTATTTACCTGTTTTTTTTTCTTGCTGGTAAATGGCTTTAATTTTGTTTGGGGGGTTTTTTGTATCTGATGTTAAAAGAAGCCATGTTTATATTTTGTGTTTGACCAATGACTTTGTTTATATGAAATTTGTATATTACTGGTACACATCTTTGTTTAGGTTGATCATGCATGAGGACCTGCAAGAATTAGCACAATGAAAGATTGCTTTTTCTTCCAAATTTTTATTCATTTTTGAAAGGTTATGGTGCAGAGGTTTACTGGATGTAACCTTATGAACTATGGAACAACTATAGATAATGGCACTTTGAGTGTTAATAAAACAAAATATTTATTTCCAGTTTGTATTTCCCTTGATTTGTCTCCAAGACAGCAAATATATGTATTCACATACTACATTTGCTTGCAACACTAGACAAGTAACCGGTATCTTCTAAGTAAAGCAAAATATAACATGCAAGCAATGGTACCAAAAGCATCTGTCAACACCCAAGCTAGAATGTTTAAATCTACAACAGTCCTCTTTTATAAATGCAAAAAAAAAAAAAAAAAAAGACTGCCCTCATGCTGTAAAACAAATGCCTCTGATTTTTGTTACACAGTAACAATCAGCCTGCATAGCTCTCTAACTCCTGCTCATGCCTAATGAAGGTTGTTAGACATGTGTAAACTCTGTCAGAAAGCATATGTGAAATACCATCTAAAAAAGGACACACTCCAGTTGTGGAATGGGGGAAAAGCCAACATTACCATGTGTGTTTCTTAGTTGACTTCTGGACATTTCTTTATGCAAATAAGGGAAAATTTCAAGTTATATTCAGAAGTAGGGGGGAAGAGTTGTACTTTGTTAGGCGGGAAATAGCAAATATTCTGCCGCTCCTGGATGTATTTCATGTAGTGCAACCTCCTGACTGTCCCAGAGCTTGACAATAAGTCAAAGGCTATGTTTGCACTGGCGGGTTCTTGTGCAAGAACCTGCAAAGCGTTGACACTGCCTGCCCGCTCTTGCCTAAGGAGATTTACAGTTCAGCATCAGCAGACAGGGCTTCTTGCGCAAGAGCTATGCTCTTTTCTAACAAGTGTAAGCCCTCTTGCACAAGAGGGCAGTGTGGATGCGTGGCAGGGTTGCTTGTGCAAGAAAGCCCGATGGCTAAACTGGCAGAGCTTTCTTGTGCAAGAGCTTGTCCACACTGCCATGGATGCTCTTGCGCAGGAAGCACATGGCAAGCTGGACCTGTTCTTGTGCAAGAACCTACCAGTGTAGACACAGCCACAGTGTTTGTAAAATACCCGTTTTTGTGACCTAAGTCCAAGAGCCAAGGCCCTAATTGGGCCGTTTTCTATGCACAGTCAGCCTACCCGGTGTGTGTGTGGGGGGGGGGGGGGGGCTGCAGTCACCTGCCTGTGCACTACAGCGCGCAGGACTGGCAGGTTTTTGGTTGGACCCAGGGTTCTCGCGAACACGCGGGGGGGGGGCGGGGCCCTGGCGCGGCTGCGTTAGCGAGGCTCGGCCAAGCCGGCAGGGGCGGGGGTCCGCGCTGGCCGTTACAGCGCCAGAAGCGGGGCGGGGTTAGCGCTGGAGCTGCCCCCTCCCCCCGCGGTGCCCGTTGGGCCGACCAGCGGGCGGGGCCCCGCTCCTTGCCGTGGGGTGAGAAGTGGGTCGCTGCCTGCGCGGCGGCCGGGGCCGTCAGGCCGGTACCACCGTTGCGATTGGGCGACGGAGGGCGGGAAGGGGGGGCTATAGGGGATGGGCGTTGCTAGGTGACAGGGCCTGGGCGGGTCCCCGCGCCGGAAGTGACGCGCAGGTCAGGCGTCGGGTCGGCGGGCCCAGCGGTGGTCGCGCGGCTGGGCGGTGGCGGGGCCGGGGCGATGGGCAAACGCGAGCGAGGTGAGCACCCCCCCCCGCCGCTGGGGGCTCCGGGCGGGGCGGCGGGACCTGGAACCCCCCCCCCCAGCGGTCCGGGCCTCCGCTCGCGTCCCCAAGCCTGAGCCTGGAGCTCTGCTCGCGCTGCGTGTGTGTGTGTGTGTGTGTGTGTGCGCGCCTGTGTGTGTGTGTGTGTGCGCCTGTGTGTGTGTGTGTGTGTGCGTGTGCGCCTGTGTGTGTGTGTGTGTGTGTGCCTGTCTGTGTGTGTGCGCCTGTGTGTGTGTGTGTGCGCCTGTGTGTGTGTGTGTGTGTGCCTGTCTGTGTGTGTGTGTGTGTGGGCCTGTGCGTGCGTGCGTGTGTGTGTGTGTGTGTGTGTGGGCCTGTGTGTGTGTGTGTGTGGGCCTGTGTGTGTGTGTGCGTGTGCCTGTGCCTGTGCCTGTCTGTGTGTGTGTGCGCCTGTGTGTGTGTGTGTGGGCCTGTGTGCGTCTGTGTGTGTGTGTGTGTCTGTGCGTGTGTGGGCCTGTCTGTGTGTGTGTGTGTGGGCCTGTGTGCGTCTGTGTGTGTGTGTGTCTGTGCGTGTGTGGGCCTGTGTGCGTCTGTGTGTGCGTGGGCCTGTGTGTGTGGGCCTGCGTGTGTGTGTGTGTGTGCGTCTGTGTGTGTGTGTGGGCCTGTGTGTGTGTGTGTGTGCGTCTGTGTGTGTGTGTGTGTGTGTGTGCGTCTGTGTGTGTGTGTGTGGGCCTGTGTGTGTGTGTGTGTGGGCCTGTGTGTGGGCCTGTGTGTGTGCGTCTGTGTGTGTGTGTGCGTGCCTGTGTGTGTGCGCCTGCGTGTGTGTGTGTGTGGGCCTGTGCGCGTGTGTGCCTGTGCGCGTCTGTGTGTGTGTGTGCGTGTGTGGGCCTGTGTGCGTGTGTGCCTGTGCCTGTCTGTGTGTGTGCGTGTGCCTGTCCCTGTCTGTGTGTGTGTGTGTGCCTGTGCCTGTGCCTGTGCCTGTGCCTGTGCCTGTGCCTGTCCCTGTCTGTGTGTGCCTGTGCCTGTGCCTGTCCCTGTCTGTGTGCCTGCCTGTGCGTGTGTGTGCGTGTGCCTGCCTGTGCGTGTGTGTGTGCCTGTCTGTGTGCGTGCGTGTGTGTGTGCCTGTCTGTGTGCGTGTGTGCGTGTGTGCCTGCCTGTGCCTGTGCGTGCGTGTGCCTGCCTGTCTGTGCGTGCGTGTGCCTGCCTGCGCCTGCCTGTGCCTGTGCGTGTGTGCCTGTGCCTGTGCGTGTGTGCCTGCCTGCCTGTGCCTGTGCGTGCGTGTGTGCCTGCCTGCCTGTGCGTGCGTGTGTGTGTGTGCCTGCGTCTGTGCGTCTGTGTGTGTGTGTGCGCCTGTGCCTGTGTGCGCGTGTGTGTGCGCCTGTGCTTGTGTGCGCCTGTGCCTGTGTGCGTGTGTGTGTGTGTGCCTGTGTGTGTGCGCGTGTGTGCGTCTGTGTGTGTGTGTGTGTGTGTGTGTGGGCCTGTGCGCGTGTGTGCCTGTGCCTGTCTGTGTGTGTGGGCCTGTGCGCATGTGTGCGTGTGTGCCTGTCTGTGTGTGTGCGTGTGCCTGTCCCTGTCTGTGTGTGTGCGTGTGCCTGTCCCTGTCTGTGTGTGTGCGTGTGCCTGTCCCTGTCTGTGTGTGTGTGTGCGTGTGTGTGCGTGTGCCTGTCCCTGTCTGTGTGCCTGCCTGTGCGTGTGTGTGCGTGTGCGTGTGCCTGTGCGTGTGTGTGCCTGTCTGTGTGCGTGCGTGTGTGTGCCTGCCTGTGCCTGTGCGTGCGTGTGCCTGCCTGTCTGTGCGTGCGTGTGTGTGTGCCTCCCTGCCTGCCTCTGTGTGTGTGTGCCTGCCTGCCTGTGCGTGCGTGTGCCTGCCTGCGCCTGCCTGTGCCTGTGCGTGTGTGTGTGTGCGCCTGTGCACGCACCTGTGCCTGTGTGTGTGCCTGCCTGCCTGTGCCTGTGCGTGCGTGCGTGTGCCTGCCTGCCTGTGCCTGTGCGTGCGTGCGTGTGCCTGCCTGCCTGTGCCTGTGCGTGCGTGCGCGTGCCTGCCTGTGTGTGCGTGCGTGTGCCTGCCTGCCTGTGCGTGCGTGCGTGTGTGTGTGTGCCTGTGCGCGCGCCTGTGCCTGTGTGCCTGCCTGCGCCTGCCTGTGCCTGTGTGTGTGTGTGCCTGTGCGCGCGCCTGTGCCTGTGCGTGTGCCTGCCTGCCTGTGCGTGCGTGCGTGTGTGCCTGTGTGCGTGCGTGCGTGTGCCTGTCTGTGTGTGTGTGGGTGTCTGTGCCTGTGTCTGCCTGTGCATGTGCCTGTACCTGTGTGCGCCTCTGCCTGTGCGCGCCTCTGCCTGTGCGTGCGCCTGTCTGTGCGTGCCTGCGCGCCTGTCTGTGCGTGCCTGTGTCTGCGCCTGCGCGCCTGTCTGTGCGTGCCTGTGTCTGCGCCTGCGCGCCTGTCTGCGTGTGCCTGTGCGCCTGTGTCTGTGTGTGTCTGTAGCTTTCTTTGATGGGATAATCAGTCTTGTGGATAAGGGAGAAGTGGTATACTTAGACTTTAGTAAGGCGTTTGATACAGTCTCGCATGATATTCTTATCCATAAACTAGGCAAATACAGCTGAGATGGGGCTACTATAAGGTGGGTGCATAACTGGTTGGATAACCGTACTCAGAGAGTCATTATTAATGGTTCACAATCCTGCTGGAAAGGTATAACAAGTGGGGTTCTGCAGGGGTCTGTTTTGGGACCAGCTCTGTTCGATATCTTCATCAACAATTTAGATATCGGCATAGAAAGTACGCTTACTAAGTTTGCAGATGATACCAAGCTGGGAGGGGTTGCGACTGCTTTGGAGGACGGGGTCATAATTCAAAATGATCTGGACAAATTGGAGAAATGGTCTGAGGGAAATAGGATGAAGTTTAATAAAGACAAATGTAAAGTGCTCCACTTAGGAAGGAACAATCAGTTTCACACATACAGAATGGGAAGCGACTGTCTAGGAAGGAGTACGGCAGAAAAGGATCTAGGGGTTATAGTGGACCACAAGCTAAATATGAGTCAACAAGGTGATGCTGTTGCAAAAAAAGCAAACATGATTCTGGGATGCATTAACAGGCGTGTTGTGAGCAAGACACGAGAAGTCATTCTTCCGCTCTACTCTGCGCTGGTTAGGCCTCAGTTGGAGTATTGTGTCCAGTTCTGGGCACCGCATTTCAAGAAAGATGTGGAGAAATTGGAGAGGGTCCAGAGAAGAGCAGCAAGAATGATTAAAGGTCTAGAGAACATGACCTATGAGGGAAGGCTGAAAGAATTGGGTCTGTTTAGTTTAGAAAAGAGAAGATTGAGGGGGGACATGATAGCAGTTTTCAGGTATCTAAAAGGGTGTCCTAAGGAGGAGGGAAAAAACTTGTTCATCTTGGCCTCTGAGGATAGAACAAGAAGCAATGGGCTTAAACTGCAGCAAGGGAGATTTAGGTTGGACATTAGGAAAAAGTTCCTAACTGTCAGGGTAGTCAAACACTGGAATAAATTGCCCAGGGAGGTTGTGGAATCCCCATCTCTGGAGATATTTAAGTGTAGGTTAGATAAATGTCTATCAGGGATGGTCTAGACAGTATTTGGTCCTGCTATGAGGGGAGGGGACTGGACTCGATGACCTCTCGAGGTTCCTTCCAGTCCTAGTATTCTATGATTCTATCTGTGTCTTTGTGTGTGTGGCAGATGTGAACACCTGTCTACATACGGGAGGGTGTGGGGGGGGGGAGGGAGCAGCGAGCATGGCAGATGTGTGCAGGTGAGCATGCGGTAGGCGCACGTCTGTGTGCGTGTGGCAGCTGTGTGCGCAAGTAACCAGCGAGTGCAAGGTAGGTTGCATCTGTCTGCATGTGTGGGAGGTGACAGGTAGGTGCATGTCTGAGCATGTGGCAGGTCGTGTGTGTCTGTGCCTGTAGCAGGTGAGTATATGCGTGCCTGTGGCAGGTACATGACACTCCGTGTATCGCATGTGTGCATCCCCACACTAGCCAGCATGAGGGAGCCCTATTGCTGGTGTGAGAATTTACACTGCTCTAGTGTACCCATTAAATATTGTTGTGTGGTGCCTCTAACTGATAATGGGTGTGATTGATATGCAGAGGGCTAAGAGCAATTGGGGAAGTTGTGAAAGCTAAGACCTGATGTACACCTGAAACATAGGTCCACCTAGTTATATCACTCAGACACGTGAAAAGCAATGTTATTAAAGTGATGTAAGCCCTGGGGTAGACACTCCTAGGTTCATAGAAGAATTTAACCCCCAACCTACCTACTGCTTCTGGGGGAGGTGAATTTATTATATTGATGGGGAAAAAACCCTTTTGTGACTTTAGTAAGTGCCTACACTCCATCATCCTTTTTCCTTTTTTCCACCTCTAAATTTCTATCTCAGGCCTTTCATGCTGGTCCCTCTTTGTCAGTCTGCCAGGAGCTAAGCTCATAAGAATGACCATATTTGGTCAGATCAATGGTTCATCTAGTCCAGTATCCTGTCTTCTGCGTCATTACTTTGTTTGGTGAAGGATCTCGTGAAAGGCATTCTGAAAGTCCAAGTACACTCTACCCAGTGGATCTATCTTGTCCACATGTCCATTTAGCCCCCTCAAAGAATTGTTGTAGTTTGGGAGGCATGATATCCCTTTATAAAAGCTGTGTGTTTCTCCTTGATGGACCTTAACTGTTCAATGTGTAGATACAAAAAGTTAAAATAGAAATGTGACTTGGTTTTCAGACAAGAAGAAATCTAAGAAACGTCATTACGATGATGACGATGACGATGAGGATGAAACTCCTGGTAAAGAGTCTCAGGAAGCAGTTCCATCTGCCGCAGGGAAGCAAGTGGAAGAGTCTGGGATCAAAGTGGATGAGTATGGGGCAAAAGATTATAGACAGCAGATGCTTCTAAAGGGTGATCATTGCTCACGTCCACTCTGGGTGGTAAGTCCCATCAAACAGCTTTGTAAAAGACTTCTTGTGCTTGTGGAAAATTACTAAGGAGAATGACGGGTAATAGCATGCAGTGGCTTAGGTGTGATTTTGAATTAGGTAGACTAAGGCTTTGTCTACACTTAAAAGTTTAAAGTGCACCTGTGACAGCACTGCCAAGGCAGCACTGGAAGTGCTGGCCATGTAGAGTAGCTGTAGCCTGGTTCTAGGGATGTAAGCGACTAGCCGATAAGAAAATGCTTACCTGCAACTAGTGACTCGACAAGTTGCTTCCCGCAAGGGGGGAGAGGGAGCAGGAGCCTGTGCTGAAGGGAACTGTCTCCACGGGGGGTGGAGAGGCAGAGGCACAGCGGGAAACAGCACGAGCTGCGACTGCTTCAGTCCCTGCTCACGCTGGTTCCCACTGCGGGTGTTCTGCTTTTGAAGTGTACAAGAGCCCTGCAGAGTTCTTGTACGTTTCAAAAGCAAAAGTACCATAGGGAGCATAGAGGGAGCAGGGACTCAAGCAGTCCCGGCTCGCCCCGTGCTCTCTGCTTCCCCTCCTCTCTGCTGCCTCGATGAGAGGCAACAATGGTGGGACAGGAGCAATGCTAGGGGGAGCCGACTTAAAAGCTGGTTCCCCCCAGCACTGTCTCCGGGGTGTGCTCCCCCCACCCCCACTGCTGCCTCTATCAACGGCAGATGGCGGCGGTAGGGGACGCTGCTGTTCACGGTGGCCAGGGCTGGGCAGGGGCTGCTCAGGCAGCAGTCCCTGTCCGTGGCCAGCCCTGGCTGCTGCAGATGGGGGCTGGTGCCGGAGCAGTCTTGCCACCGCAAACAGAAGCTGCTCTGGCACCAGCCCCTGTTGACCCTGATTGCTGCGCCTGACTTTTAAATGTAGTAATAGTCCAGCGGCTCTTACTACATTTAAAATGCAGAGCCATAGCGCGGGTGGCTCCGCAGCCACCATGAGCCAGGACTGCACAGTCCCAGCTTGACTCAGCTCCTGGAGCTACCCCCACTGCGATTCTGCAGAGTGGTGCTTATTGACTAATCGTATAGACTGTACAAACTGTATTGACTATATAATTAGCCAGATAATTGCATTTTAACATCCTTACCTGGTTCACACTGGCACTTTGCAGCAGTGTAACTTGCTGCACTCAGCAGGCTGTGTGTGTGTTTTTTCAAACCCCTGAGCCAGACAGTTACAGTGCTACAAAGTACCAGTGTAGATTTAGAAAGGGACATAGTGAGGAAGAAGCTTTTGCTTAAAAGCTAAAAATACAGGTAAATGGTGAGCAGAACATAAACAGTGAGACAGTCTCTGCCCTAGATTGCTAACAACTGGTGTGGGATGTGATGAATTGCAGGTCTAAAAGAGCGATTCCTGTTGTTTAGAGAGATACCTTTCTCTGTAACAGGGTACAAATGAGGTTTGAGGTGAAAAAGATTAAAACTGGGAGTCGCCTTCAATACTTTTCCCCACAGAAAAGATGGCGTACAGGAGCATTAGAAATTCATTGTTGGGCGGGGAAGTGTCTCTGCTCAGGTTTGTATCCTGCCAACTATGGAAAAACCAGAGTTGTGATTGCTGCAATTCTGGGGCACCTGGCATTTGCCATTTCTGGGCAGCAGGATACTGGGCTAGATGCACCTTTGGTCTGACCTAGTATGGTTGTTCATATGTAGAATTCTTAGCTATTTCAAAATATGCTTCACATACTGCAATCTAGTAGAGGCATAGTAGGGAAAAAGATAAATTGTTGCAGGTAAATAGAAATTGTGGTGTGAGTTTTCCAGTTAAAAGCATTCTGAGCAAACATTACAGTCCTAGTTTAGAATAGCATGGGAGGATATGTGCACAAGAGGATGTTATTTCAGTGATCCACAGAGTTAATCCTATAGAAAATTCTAGCTGCTTCAGAAGTTAAGGGGTTGATAATGGTATTTTCAGAAAAAGTTGGGGTGAAGTAGGGCAGCATGCTGGCAGAATCTGTGCATTTCAGTCTAAACGACAGAAGAAACAAACTGTTAGGATAATCGAAGCAAACAGAATGTGACTTTTATGTGGTGCAGTAATTTGATTTCCTATATTGGAATAAAGCAGTTAGCATAGTATAGACTGTAATACCCTGCCTCTGGCAGCAGCTTGTTTCTTCTGTATGAAGGAGAATGCAAAGAAATGTGACTACATGATGGGGTCAAATTTAGCTACGACAGATCAGGAAAGGGATCTTGGAGTTATAGTGGATAGTTCTATGAAGACATCCACGCAGTGTGCAGCGGCAGTTAGTAAGGCAAATAGGATGTTAGGAATTATTAAAAAAGGGATAGATAATAAGACAAAAGATATCATACTTCCCCTATATAAAACTATGGTACGCCCACATCTCGAGTACTGCGTGCAGATGTGGTCTCCTCACCTCAAAAAAGATATATTGGCATTAGAAAAGGTTCAGAAAAGGGCGACTAAGATGATTAGGGGCTTGGAAAGGGTCCCATGTGGGGAGAGGCTAGAGAGACTGGGACTTTTCAGTTTGGAAAAAAGGCGATTGAGGGGCGATATGATAGAGGTATATAAAATCATGAATGGTGTGGAGAAAGTGATTATAGAAAAATTATTTACCTTTTCCCATAATACAAGAACTAGGGGACACCAGATGAAATTGATGGGTAGTAGGTTCAAAACTAATAAAAGGAAATTTTTCTTCACACAGCGCACAGTCAACCTGTGGAACTCCTTGCCCGAGGAGGCTGTGAAGGCCAGGACTCTATTAGGGTTTAAAAAAGAGCTTGATAAATTTTTGCAGGTTAGGTCCATAAATGGCTATTAGCCAGGGATAAAGTATGGTGCCCTAGCCTTCAAACAAGGGCAGGAGATGGATGGCAGGAGATAAATCACTTGATCATTGTCTTCTGTTCTCCTTCTCTGGGGCACCTGGCATTGGCCACCGTCGGCAGATGGGATGCTGGGCTCGATGGACCTTTGGTCTGACCCAGTATGGCCATTCTTATGTTCTTATGTTCTTATGACCAAAATTGGGCCAGTTGTGCAGGGGAATTTTGTGGGAGAACCACCCAACCAACCCTTGCAGGCCATCTGTTTATGCCCTGAAACACAACGTTTGCTTTCCTTAATAAGAACATAAGAACAGCCATACTGGATTAGCAGATGGTCCATCTTCCCACTTTCCTGTCTTTGACAGTTAACAGTGCCAGATGCTTCAGAGAGAATGAGCAGAACGGGGGTAGAGAGATAAAATCCTGCTTAATTGGTTAACTGGTTAAACATCATGTTTAACCAGTTAATTGATTAAAGAAGGGGCCGTTCTAGCTCAGTGTGGCCAGAGCTGACCCTGCCTGATATACCCACTCCCCCCTGCCTCAGGCAGGGGATGTTCCAAGTGGCTGGAGTAGCCCCTGCCTGCGATGTGCTTGGGCCCACCACGGATAGGGGCTACTCGTGACAGCTGGAACAGTCAGGAGGGTCTTGTGGGGCTGGAGAAGCCCTCAGCACAACAGTGGTGCTGGAGCAGCTCCCTACCCAATGTTCCCTCCAAGCTTTTCCATCCATGTGCAGAATAAATTTTGTTATGTACACCAGAGCGTGTGCAGATGTGCACCACCAGTAGAAACACATGCTGCTGGCTCTGGGCACTCCGGGTGCTCTGCTAATCAGCTGGGCTGCATTTGAATATCTCCTGGGCACCTATACAAGCACTCAGCTTATGGGGAACAGCGTCCAGCACCCACGGGTTCACCAGAACTGGTACGCATCAGCTGTTAAGGGTGATGCTTATCCATTAACCTTTCATATCCCTAAACAGGGACAGTCTATCCAGTGGACCTGTCATGCAGTCCAAGCCTCTGGCAATCAGAAGTTTTAGGATACCCTGAGCACGGGGTAGCCTCCGTGACCATCTTGACTAATAGTCATTGAGGACCCTGTTGTCCATGAACTTATTTAATTATTTTTTTAATCCAGAGGGGTTAATTAAACAACGAGTGGTCCCGTAGCAGCTTAGAGACTAACAACAAAAACATAGATAGTATCATGAACTTTCGAGGACAAAACCCACTTCTTCAGATGAATGAAGCAGGGTTTAAAGAAGTGGGTTGTGCCCATGAAAATTCATACTGTCTATATTTTTGTTAGTCTCTAAGGTGCTACAGGACCACTAGTTCTTTAATCAAATTGTGGTTTTGGACTTCACAGTGTCTCCTGGCACAGGATGAGTGTGTGTTACAGGAAGAAGTATTTCCTTGTGTTTGTTTCAAACCTGCTGCCAATTAATTTCATTGTGTGATGCCTAGTTCTTGTATTATGTGAAGGGGTAAATAACATGTCCTCATTTACCCCTTCACTGTTTACCCTTTCGCCGTTGAACCCTTTTTCCAGATCATTATATATGTTGAACATCATTGGTCCAAGTATAGATCCTTTGGGAACTGCTTGCTGTTTACTTCTGTCTACTGTGAAAACTCATGATTTAGTCCTACTTTTGTTTCCTAACTTTCAACTAGTTACTGATCCATGAAAGGATCTTCCTTCTTATTGCATGAGTCAATGTGTATTGCTGTTGTGATCAGGGCTTTGATTAATGTAATGACTCCTCCTTAACACTCTGTATATGGTCTTACCAGAAAATTAATATATCAGACTGAAAACACCCGAATAAATTCTAATGGTGTTTACATTTGACAAATTAAGATCTGGCCAATTGCAGAAAATAAGTTAAAATTATCTTCTGGTAAGATACTTAGCTCTGAGTCCCGTGTCAGTTTTTGTGGTTTTACAGCCCAGAGTGGATCGATGCAAGTCAACAAGATTTAAATCAACCAGCAAGAAACCTTGATTTAAATAATCTATTTTAATTGAGTTTTGCATTTGTGTATTTTAGTTATTTTCCTATAGAAAGGTTTCTTTTTATTGGTTGGTAATCATATTGATTTGCAACCAATATCGTCTTTGAATGACACTTGGTACTACTTGTTGCCCACCAGGAAACACTAGATCTGTATACATTTATTTAAGCAGCTATACAGCTTAACTTAGTTGCATTCTCAATTTTAATTGAAATGATGCATTTCTTATTTAGTTGACAATTAACTTTATTTGTGATTTGTGTCATGCTTTATTTCAGGGATGGGCAACCTAGGCTAGTGGGTGGCCCTCCCTCTTCTCAGTGGGCTGTAAGATTGTTATAACCAAGGCAGTTTCCTGGGGTAGGGTAGTTTTGCTGACTCCACCTGTGTTCCTAGAATTTGCAGGGTGTGCATATTGAACTGTAATAGCGCTCTGGATGCAGAGGGGGAATGCACTGCTCTCAGTCAATGTTGCCTGCAATCAGCAGGCACCTCAGTTCACATGCGCTAATAACAGTCAGAAAAAAATGAGAAACCAGCAGAATCTGGCAACCCTGCACATGGGCAACAGTAAACAAAATGTCTTGTGGGCCACACACAGAACCCCAATAAGCTTCTATATTTGGGTGGAAATTCAATTAAAAGCAATCAAAACGGCATTTTAATTAAACTACTTTAAATGTTCTGGATAAATAAGAAAAATGTTAGCAAAATAAATTTTATATTCAAAACTGATTTATTAAGCAAAGGAAGTATGATCTGTCTTTATCTAATTGAACTGATTGTTTTTGGTCAATATGTCCTGCAAACTTTTAGAACTAGTAGATCTCATCCCAATTTTTATTCATAGACTGGAAGAGGATAACAAGTTTCCTTGCTTTTTTAGTTTGCATTGATTTCTTAATTTTGAAAGAACTAGTCATTGAACTGAGCTAGTTAAATACATTGAAATTAAGAAAATATTTGCTCTGTTCCCAAGGAAGGAGCTACTGTTGTCAAAAACTGGTTTAACACTTCAGAAAATGATGGTTCCAGATGCTTAGCTAGTAACTTCCATAAATTCAGTGGCTGGATTTTCTTAAAAAGTTGGTAGCAAACATGCAATTTTTTTGTATTTAATTTAAATAATTTTAACAGATTATGATAAGTTTAGGCCTTAGTATAAATTGTGACTTTCAAATTTCATTTTAAATAAGTTGGTTTTTTTAAATAAAACTGTATTTAATTTTTAAAAATCTGACACACATTTTTAAATAAATTTTATTCATCCAGTTATAGCCACGTATAATCTTTTTAAAAATCTTTTTTGTCTCACATGGTGCTCTATGATGATGAAGTTGGTAATAGTGAAACTGATTAGATGGACCTCAAAGTGGCTTCAAATTTATTGATGACTTTATTTCTTTATTTTATTTTGTTTGCGTCTTGAATGTAAGATGAGTTTTCTTCTGTATGTGGTTCCCACACTGAGATGGCACCACCTTTTGTATGCCCCATTATGTACTGCCAGTTAAATAATATTGGTCTCTTAATCCTAGCAGTAGAGGTCTTTCTGCTTTTCTCACACAACATCATTATTGCTTTGACATCTTTTTCCTTTTCTGTTTTATAGGCTCCTGATGGCCATGTTTTCCTGGAAGCTTTTTCTCCTGTTTACAAATATGCCCAGGATTTTCTGGTTGCTATTGCTGAACCTGTGTGCAGGCCAACCCATGTACATGAATACAAACTCACTGCTTACTCACTTTATGCTGCTGTCAGTGTTGGTTTACAAACAAGTGACATCACTGAATATTTGCAAAAGCTGAGCAAGACTGGTGTCCCAGATGGAATAATTCAGTTTATCAAGGTAAGACCATTTCCGTGGAGAGTCATTCACTGTGGTCTTTTCATGTGTCTAATACTCCTGTTCTCTTCTTTTTGCTCTGTTTCAGAGAAGCCTGCTCTTCATCCTGTTTTCTTCCTTTATCCTTAGGGTAACATCAGAAACATAGCTTTCAAATTGTGACAGCTTGAAACTGGAAACATAAAAATAGCATGTTTCTGATTGATTTCTCCCTGTCTCTCTCATACATTTCCAAAATACTAAAAATACCTTGTAAATAGGTTTGACCCACAAACAGAAAATTTCACATAAAAAGCTGATCCTATAACCATTGTTCATGTAAATAAATTAATTGGCATACGTAAGTGCTGCAGCATCTGGCCCTAAGTCTGGAATCATCCTTGCAATATGGCTTAAAACTTCACAAAATGTACAAATTATTGAACTGTATCAGTTGTGTTTTTGCATTTAATTTAATAGTAAGTTAATGCAGAGTTGGGATTGCTCTATTAAAATCAAAGTCAGAAATGCTGAAGTCCAGGTTCCAATAGTTGTATTAACACATCTGTGTTGCACGGCCTGTAGATTTTTTTTGGAATATACTTTTATATTAACAGAAATAAGTAATCTACACATTTAACCATAAAAGCAGTGTAGCAAATACATGCTGTATTAGGATGATTATTATTAGAATTACTGAATAACTGGGCAATCATTGCTTTGCATTAATGAAACATGTTACAGTTAATTTCCATTATTATGCAATAATAATATACATTGGGTGGCAGGAGGCTGTTCTCTGGAAAAGGTAACTGTAATTTTCTTTTAAGCTAAGAAAAGCACATGCTTCTTAGGGAGGACTGTGCCTTTCGACTTTCACTCTTAGTAGCTGGGACTATCTTTTTGTTCTGTTTTTGGTTACCACCTAACACAAGTTCTTGTCCTTGAATTGTACTCCTGGGTGCTGTGATAATACAAATACAGGTTGAACTTCCCGAATCTGGGACTTTCTGGGCCGGCGATATCCGTGGTTTGGCAGGGCCATGGATGTTGCTTGACCAAAGAGCATCGGAAGTGGCAGTGGGAGACAACGTGGGAGCTGGGGACCTCAGTCTGGACCAGCAGCAGCTGCACCAGATAGCAGCTGGGGAGCCCCTCACCTGGCCAGGGAACCCTTGATGTCAACAGGGCCATGCGTGGCTGGGGATCCCCTGCTCCGGCAGGGGAATACTCAGCATCAGCTGGGCCAGGTGGCTGGGGAGTCCTGGCCTCAGGGGTTGCCGGGGTGGGAGACCTGGGCAGGGAACCTCCAGCAGCAGCAGCCAGGCGGCCCCTTCCAGAACCCTCCAATGGCAGCAGGGCTGGAGTGACTGGGCAGTGCTGGCTGAGAACACTGTGGCTGGAGTGGGGCTGGCGGAGGCAGGCAACTCTGCCAGGGAACCCCAGGGAAATGCTAGCCACAGCGGGCCGGCCCTAGCAGAGGGGTGGGGTAGTCGGGCGGCCCCTTCCGGGAACCCCAGGGAACACCCTGCTGCTGCGGGGCCGCGGCTAGATGGTCCTGGCTAGGAGCCCTGGGAGACATTGAGACAGCCTGCCGGGCCAGCATTAGAAGGGCCAGGGCAGGGCAAGGAACCCAGGGAGAGGAATCCGGGAGCGGGCAGCCAGCAGGGGAGTGCTGACCTCCCCTGGTCCAGTAAACTCCCCTGGTCTGGCACACTCGAGACCTTAGCTGTCCCAAACCAGGAAGTCCAACCTGTACACACTGTTGCAGGCGTTGCCAGATGCCTGCTATAACCGGTTTTGTTACCAGCAAATAGCCATAGCCTGTCTGTATCCTCCAGCTCTTTCTGTATGTGGCTTGTGAGAGTGCAGATGCTTGTGAAAGAGCTGATGGCATGTGAACAAACTGCTATTTGGACAGATATTACCAAAGGTTCCAAACTTGAAATGGGACTTCCATGGGGGAGCCTCTGCCACTACATTGTGGGATAGATGAGTTCTGTATTGAGCAGAGGAATTGCTCAGGTTTATCAAAGCATCTAGTTCTTAGTAGTTTTTTTTAACATAATTGGCTGTGAAACCTTTTGAATATCTCTCATCTTTGACACCTATCCGTTTTGCAGCAGTGCTCTGCAATCCTATGTGTATAGTGTTTGATTTCAGTTCTCCCTTGTACTTCACATTTATTCTGACTTGGTTCAACCTGCACAGGGTCAATACTCTTTAGTCCGGCACACTCTGGTCTGGCAACTTTCGTAATCTGGCATGATTTTAGTTAGCTGGATGTCCACTTATGGGTGTGGCCAAGTTTCCTGCAGTTCCATAAAGTTTGTTTACAGCCACCAATCCTGGTTCTGAGCGTTCTATACGGTTATTTAGCTCTAACGTACCTCTAAGAGCCCAGTCAGCAGTGGAAGTGTTGGTAATGCTGCTAGACAATATTGACCACCTATGGTCGGCAAATTCTCTGGTTCGGCACCGGTCGGGTCCCAAGGGTGCCAGATGAGAGCGCTTCAGCCTGTACTAGTCTTGGTGAACCATTCTGGTTACACAGCCAGGAGTATGTGTTAACATTTCTGCATCCTCAGAAATGCTTGTGCTGTCAAGGACTCAGCTGCTCCTTTATTATGCTGAATGTGAATTGCTTGTTCTCCTAATGGATGTTCTTGTCTCTTTGTAGCTGTGTACTGTCAGCTATGGAAAGGTAAAACTAGTCCTGAAACACAACAGGTAAGCAGCTTCTCTTTTGGGGCAGGAAGGGAATCAGTTTTTTTTATTCATCACGCTTGTGATGCTTCAATTATAGTCATTTGCTTTAAGTGTGATGGTTCTATGTTGACTGTAGTGATGGAAATTGTTTAGCATGTGTATACTTCGCTTTTTAGAACGAGTCTCTGAACCAAAAGCACTGATTTATGTTAACTGACTGGTCCATCTCTGGTCTCAGACAGCTGAGCTGAGAATTCTCAGAAGGGTAGCTGTGTATGTCTATCTTAAAAAAAGAAAAAGAAAAAAAAGAAGTCCTGTGACACCTTAGAGACTAACAGATTTACTAGGGCATAAGGTTTCATGGGTAAAACCCTCTTTATCAGATGAATTGGACTGTCCAGTTTGGCCAGTATACATGGCAGAGGGGAGGGGCATTGCTGGCACATGAGTGTGTGTGTTGAGACTGAGATATTTATCTCCATCACATATGCCATCAATTGCCAGTAGTGCACCTCTGCCACATATTGGACAAACTGGTCAGTATCTGCACCAAAGGACACGTGGACACAAATCTGACATCAGTAATGGTAACATACACAAACCTATCTTAACCTCCCTGGACATTCTGTAATTCAGTGTTTCTCAAACTGTGCTCCACGGAGCCCCAGGGCTCCGCAAGACATCTCCAGGGGCTCCGTGAGGTTGACAAACTGGAAACATCGATAGGTACAACACATACAATCAGTAGACCACTGGGGCTCCGCATAAATTTTTACTCATGTAAAGGGCTCCGAAGCCCAAAAAGTTTGAGAACCGCTGCTGTAATGGATTTAAAAGTAGCCATCCTTCTACACAAAAATTTCAAAACCAGATTACAAAGGGAAACAGCAGAACTGCAATGCATTTGCAAATACAATCAAATTAGGATTGAATAAGGACTTAGATTGGTTATCTTATTATAAAAGCAATTTCCCCTCTCTTGTATTCACACCGCCTCTTCAGCTGCTGTGAGTAAGCCACATCCACCCTGACTGAATTGAACTCATTAACACTGATCCTACATTTGATAAGTAACTCCCTTCTTTTCTTCTGTCAATACCCCGCCTCTTTAATTTCCACTCCAAATCATCTGATGAAGTGTGAGAAAAGAAAGCTAATGCCCTAATAAATCTGTTATTCTCTAAGTTGCCACAGGACTCCTTGTATTTTTGAGCTGAGGATGTTTGTTTTACAGTTCCCGATATAATATAATGTACACTGACTAACATAGTATCACTTTACATGTATTGAAGCAGTTATATGCAGATTCCTACTAATTGTACATTTTAATATGTTTGAAAATGGTGACTGATTTATTGTTTATTTAATAGAGAATGAACTTTTGGCTCATGGTGTATATCAAGCTATATTAGGATGGTTACTGGAATTTAACTAAACACACAAAGCAACATGTAAAATTTATTTTTATTGCCTAAAACAACCTTAGATGTTTGGAATACAAACTTTTCTTATCAAAAGATGTTTCACATTTACAAGTAAATGAATTATTAACTGAGGGATTGACTGCAGTCAGTGAATTAAATTGATTTCAGGTCAGCACAGGAAAATTTTCAAATATGGTGAAGTGAAAGTGACTGGAGTTTAAATTCCTGCTCACCTAAATCTCTTGAAACTTGGTCTCCTAAGTTGCTTAGGACAACCTATTGTGCCATATTTATAAAGCTTGGCCTTAAAAGTTAGATTTTGTTTCACCAATTCTTTCTTTATATTGAAAAACAGTTTTTAACTTCATTTTTGAAAAAGCTTAATGGATTCACCATAATTTTTTATTTTATTTAAATGGCTTAAGAGGTTATAGTAAATTTAGGTCTTAACATAATGTGTATTCAGATTTAGTTTTAAACAGGTTTATTTTTAAGAAGAAAAACTTACTGTAATTTAAAGAACAAAATTGGAAAAAATTGATGTTTATCTACCCTGCTTTAGGGATGTAAGTGACTAGTTGAGTAGTTGACTACCCGATAAGCCTAGGCTTATCGGGTAGAATCATAGAACACTAGAATTGGAAGGGACCGTGGGAGGTCATCGAGTCCAGTCCCCTGCCCTTATGGCAGGACCCAGCACTGTCTAATCATCCCTGATAGATGTCTGTCCAACCTGCTCTTAAATATCTCCAGAGATGGCGATTCCACAACCTCCCTAGGCAACTTTTAAGCCAGCTCCCCCCAGCACCAGCTCTTGCTCTCCCCCCCCTTTCTGCCTCTGATACAGAGGCAGCATGAGGGAGGGGAAACGAGTAGTCGGTTCCCTGTTTTACATATGGGGAAACCACGTCCAAGGGGAAGTGACATGCCAGGTAGCTAAAGCCAGAAATAGGACCCAGGACTCCTGACTCCCAATGACTTGTCTATGTTGGCTCCCTTTTGACCTGTCTCTTTGGGTAAAACAGAGATCGTCCAGGCTGTGGAACTCCCTGCCTAGAGCTGTTGTGAAGGCCATGACTATAAAAAAAGAACTAGATAGCCATTGATGGACCTAATCTCCATGAATCTATTAGCCAGGATGTATAGAAATGGTGTCCCTGGCCTCTTTTTGTCAGAAGCTGGGATGGGGATGTAATCAACTAGTTGACTTTCTGATAAACATAAGCTTATTGGATAGTTGACTAATGATGCAACTAGTCACTTCCCCCCTCCCCCTTACTCTCTCTATCAGAGAGAGGTAGCTGGGGGGTGGGAGGGAGCAGAAGCTGCTGTTGGAGGGATCCGGCTTAAAAGCCGATATCCCCCCCAGCAGCATCTCCGCAGGGGGCAGAGGAGGTAGAGGCACAGCAGGAAACAGTGCAAGCGGGGACTGAAGCTGCGATTCTGCTTTTGAAATGTACAAGTGCCCTGGCAGGGCTTCCCGCTGGCCCCGTGCTCCCTGCAGGGCTTCCTTTTGAAATGAAAGGAAAAGGAGGGCTCTTGTTACGTTTCAAAGGCTCAGGCGCCGCAGAGAGCATATGGCCAGTCCCATCTGGCCCTGTGCTCCCTGCTGGGCTTCCACTCTTGAACTGTAGCAAGAGCTACAAGGCAGAGGTGCCCTTATCAACTAATCAACTAATTAACTAGTCGATGGAATTTCCATTCATCTAACCTTAACATCCCTAATAGGGGAGGGGTCACTTGATGATACCCTGTTCTGTTTATCCTCTGTGGAGCACCTGGCATTGGTCACTGTTAGACAACAGGATACTGGGCTGGATGGACGTTTGGTCTGACCCTGTATGGCTGTTCTTATGTTCACTACTAGCAAACTCTTTATAGCAGCTTCAGGGGACCTCCCTGAACCATCTTCCACTTCTCCAGTTCAAACTCTTTTCAGCTTCTGTAGATTCACATTTTAACCAGACTCTCCAACAAGCCCCTTCATTGACAAGCTTCAAAGGAAGGAAACACGTCCAGGTCTACCAAGTGAGGTTTTCATAGCTTCTTCCTTATACGAAGGGGTCTGTTGGCTCACACTGTGTCCTTAGATTCCTTTCCTGTACCCATTCCAATTAGACTTCAGAAGAATTGCCTCCTTTTAGAGATGATGGACTGTAAAGTGGGGAGATTTTCAGTTCGCTAAAGGGTCCTTTTGGAGTCTTTTTAGTCATCTAAATGGATTATTCAGGCGAAGGAACTTTAACAGCTAAATTAAGCGGTTGATTTGCTGTGAGGAGGTCTGTGAAAAGTTCTCTGTAGTAGCAACAATTGTTTTCCCCTTAACACGAACAAGCAGTGGCAAAGATGCTACAGCTTGAGTGACTGCCTCTGGAATCACTGTGGATACGTCTACACTACAGTATTATTTTGAAATAGTTATTTCGAAATAAGATATTTTGAAATAACGCGTCTACACATAAAATGCATTTCGAAATAGCATTTGGCTATTTTAAAATAGCACGTCCACACTGAGTGGACGCTGAATCGCATTTAAGGCTGGCCAGAACCAGGTCCGGCAGGGCATCAGGTCAGGAGTTACTTTGTGTGGCTGCTGCCTGAGGCTGTCTGAGGCCTGTGCTTAAAGGGACCCCCCCTGAACAGCCGGTTCTCAGGTTTCCCTGCTTGCTTGCCTACCTCGCTGAGGGACAGCAAAGCATTTTGTCTCTGCGTGCTTTGGTTGCCCTCACTTGGGACACCACAGCACTCTGCAACGTGGAGCCAGAGCTGCCCCTGTCAGTATCCAGGAGGCCCTGCGGGAGAGCTTCCACCCTGAGGAGCACTAAGAGCCTCCCTGGTGTGCCCCACCGGGGGCTTGTGCCTCATTCCTCCCTCACGTCCTTCCACTTACCCCTCCCTTACCCCCCTTCCTGATGTAAAATAAAGTACATGTATTTTCATGAACACACAGTCTCTTTATTTAACAAAACTGGGGGGGGGGGGGAGGATGAAATTCTGGTGAGACTGGGGAAAGGAGGCGGGAGAGGGGAGGAGAGAGGGTGGGAGAGGGGAGGATGAAACCTGGGAGGAGGGAGCTGGAAGGGGGAAGCAAGGGGAAGAAGGCGGGGGGGCCTCAGGGTTGGGGGTCTTGCCGGACCAACTTGTTTTTCATGCGAACCTGCTCCTGGGTTCGCACGTGGCCTTTGGTGGCCAGGCTGGCAGCTATCCTGCCATAGACGGCTGCGTTCCCCCTCTAGTGCGGAGATCATGGACGTTGGGGGCATCCCCCCAAACCTGAATAAGGTCCATGATCTCCTCCCTGGACCAGGAAGACACCACCTTCTCCGGGCCCTGGCAGGCTCCTGGGAGCTGGCAGACTGCTCCTGGGGAGCAGTGGAGGGCTGGCTGCCAGTGGCTTGCTGGCTTATGTTTTGGGGCCACTGGGTCAGGGACAGTGACTGCTGGCTCTGGGCTGGCAAGCTTGGAGCTGGCACAGGCACTGTGGCCAGAGTCTACCCCATTAAGGGCTCCGGGGGGGGAGAGGAGTGTTCTTGGTTGAGGCCAGAGTGGCCACCAGGGCACCCTGGGAAGAGCTGGAGGCCCCCTATTTCGAAATAAGTGTCTACACAGCACTTAATTCAAAATAGCAATTTTGAAATTGGCGTTATTCCTTGTGGAATGAGGTTTACCAATTTCAAAATAAGCCTTTCGCTATTTTGATTTAATTTCGAAATTGCAGTTGGCTTGTGTAGACGCTAGGAAAGTTATTTCGAAATAACTTTGATGTATAGATGTACCCTGTCAGGTAGATTGAAATGTCAGTGCTAGTATTCCAGTAGGTGCTCAGACAGCTTCTCTGTTGATTGGCATAATGTGCTTTAAACTTGTTGGGAGCTACTTCTATAGTTCTTGTTTGTTCTTTCCATCTAGGTATTTTGTAGAAAGCACCCACCCTGAGGTCATCCAGCAGCTTCTTCAAGACCATGTCATCAAAGACTGTCGGCTGAGGAACGCTGAGGGAGAAGAAACAGAGCTCATCATGGAGACATTCACGAGTAAATCAGCAGTACGTTGGGATCAAGGGTCACCTTCTAAAACACTGGATTCCACTTTGTGAGGCTGTACATAACATTGAATATCTGCAGTAGTGATCATTGCATGCATGCTCTGTTTCATGAATGAATTGTTGCTCAGCGAAAATCTGAGACTAACTACCCGTTTCAGATTTCCAAATCTAGTGAAGGAGGCCCTTCAACATCCCAAGGGACAGACACTCAGAATAAATCAGATGTCCCGGCCGATTTATTTGAGTTTTATGAGCAAATGGACAAAGATGAGGAGGAGGAAGAAGAAACACAGACTGTATCTTTTGAAGTTAAGCAGGTAAGTATCTGTTGACTCCTGGGTATCCATGGTCATAGCACTGCAGGCAATTGGATGTGGGGTTTGTAGAATACCATATTCTAAGGCATTTTCTATTGGCGGCTGTTGGAGCCATCAAGATTTCTTCCCTCATCTCTGAAAGTTCCACATCACAGAATCTTCCTTTCCAGCCTGGTGGGAGTGATGAGAGGCTGCCCCTTCTCTGGCTGATGTGAGCATCATGAACAGGCTACAGAGCAGTTGCTAGGCAATATGGGGGCTCCTTTTCTGCAGGATTGAATGGGCTACCTCTGTGTTAGGTGCCTTGTGTGGACTGGGTCATGCTGACTAAGCCTCAAGTGAGATAATTACTTAAGAATATTCATATAGTCTGAAGGTAGACTCTAAATCACCTGTGTGCTTTGTGTGACTTGACGTCTCCTTCCAGCCCCAGCAGCTTCTGCAGACTGTCTTTAAGTGTACCTTGTCTGCTGGATCTTGTCAGTTAACTATTTCCAAACAGTGTACGTTAATGTGACTTGCATCCATATCCTTTATGCTTGAGGAGCTTGATTAGGTTCTGGGGACTTTTCTTTGGTGCTCATTGCTGTAATGTCTCAGCCTGTCACAAGTACTAGAAAATTTGGCTATGATTTTCAAAGAACATAAGAACATAAGAATGGCCGTACTGGGTCAGACCAAAGGTCCATCTAGCCCGGTATCCTGTCTGCCGACAGTGGCCAGCACCAGGTGCCCCAGAGAGGGTGGACCGAAGACAATGATCAAGCGATTTGTCTCCTGCCATCCCTCTCCAGCCTCTGACAAACAGAGGCCAAGGACACCATTTTATCCCCTGGCTAATAGCCTTTTATGGACCTAACCTCCATGAAATTATCTAGCTTCTCTTTAAACTCTATTATAGCCCTAGCCTTCACAGCCTCCTCTGGCAAGGAGTTCCACCGGCTGACTACACGCTGTGTGAAGAAGAACTTTCTTTTATTAGTTTTAAACCTGCTACCCATTAATTTCATTTGGTGTCCTCTAGTTCTTCTATTTAGGGAACTAATAAATAACTTCTCTTTATCGGCCCTCTCCACACCACTCATGATTTTATATACCTCTATCATATCCCCCCTCAGTCTCCTCTTTTCTAAACTGAAAAGTCCCAGTCGCTTTAACCTCTCCTCATATGGGACCCGTTCCAAACCCCTAATCATTTTAGTTGCCCTTTTCTGAACCCTTTCCAAGGCCAAAATATCTTTTTTGAGGTGAGGAGACCACATCTGTACACAGTATTCAAGATGTGGGCGTACCATAGTTTTATACAGGGGCAGGAAGATATTCTGGGTCTTATTTTCTATCCCTTTCTTAATAATTCCTAGCATTCTATTTGCCTTTTTGACCGCCGCTGCACACTGTGTGGAAGTTTTCAAAGAACTGTCCATGATAACTCCAAGATCTCGTTTCCTGATTTGTCGTAGCCGAATTAGCCCCCATCATACTGTACGTATAGTTGGGGTTATTTTTCCCGATGTGCATTACTTTACACTTATCCACATTAAATTTCATTTGCCATTTTGTTGCCCAATCACTCAGTTTGGTGAGATCTTCTTGGAGTCCCTCACAGTCTGGAGCCCATTGATGATAAAAGTTGCATGGTTAACTCCCTTGGGCACATTTGAAAATCCCAACCAGAATCCTTAAACAGCCAATATTGTGTAAAATAGATATCATTGTTAGTCTCTCATGCGGGTGGGGAGCTGAGGTACTAGGAACTTAAGTGACTTGCCCAAAGACAAAGTTCACAAGTTCAACTTCAGTGCCTTAGCTACAATACCATTCTTACTCCTTATGCAAACCTGGACTATATAAAGAGATTCACTGTTCCGATTTGTGTGTGTGGAATATTTTCTGTGTGTTTGTCAAGTGCCTTGTCCATCCCAGCAGTGTGTAAGTTGTGAGATGTGAGATCATGGAGTGATTTGAATCAGATTTTGCTGAAGTTTCTTGCAGTGTTTTGTCTAACTCTCTGGGCTTATAAAAACCTTGGAAAGAGATGCATTTTATATTTCTATCTTGTACAGGATGGAGCATATTGGTGCTTAACAGAGAGCAGGTGCCATTGACTATATTAGATCAGACTTAGTTACAAGGCGCGCTTTTTTTTTTTTTTGGTAGTTTTATCCTAGACTTTGCAAGACTTTTGTTGCCTTATTAGAAACATAAAGAAAATTGGCAAGCTATTTAGGTCACATTTTTCCAGTGTCTTAGCAATTAAAAGCAACATGCTGGTGTTATAGACTATCTATTATGGGGGAATGCAGATTTCTCAGTTACCAGATGAGTAGCTTTTGTGGTTTCTTGTTGATAATGACCAGATATGTTGTATTTTTAATTTTTTGTATTTGAAGAAGGGATTTGCTACTTCAAAATGCTGATTTGTCAATAGCCCTATAAAGGATGTTATCAAGGACTTTTCCTACAGAATAACACCCTCTCAGAGATTTGAATTTTTCCATTTGTCAACAATTTCCCCCCTTTGTTCTAATGTACAGTAATATTTAAATGATTGGTTGCTGCTCTGGTCACCAGCCAAGTTCTGTGAATAGGTTTTAAATCCTGATGTTACAGAGTGAGCAAGGATGTAAAAGAACAGTAAACTTGTCTGCATACTTGTCTGGCTATTTAAAAAAATTAGCAGCAGGTTTCAAAAATTTAGAATGTGCAGTTAGAAGCTTTGTTTTCTTTCTAGGAAATGATTGAAGAGCTTCAAAAGCGTTGCATCCATTTGGAGTACCCTTTGCTGGCAGAGTATGACTTCAGAAATGATTCAGTGAATCCTGATATTAATATAGACCTGAAGCCCACAGCTGTTCTCAGGCCGTATCAGGAGAAAAGCCTAAGGAAGATGTTTGGGAATGGGCGTGCTAGATCTGGCGTTATTGTTCTGCCATGTGGTAAGTATTTGGATTTTGGCTGAGTTTGAAGCGAGGCTTTACACGCAACCTGATGGCATTTATCTGTTGGTAACACAATTTTTGACTGCCACAGCTGATTGATTCCAGAGAATTTCAGGGAATGTTCTGGACATAATCCTGTTGATTTTTGTGAAAGGGCGGAGGAGTCACAGAGAGCCCTTGGCATCTGCTTAGCATCTAGGTCTGCAAATGTCTATAGCACATAGAACCAGTTGCTGGCAACCATTAACATACTCCTATCTCAGTTCTATGGATTGTCCCAGTAGAGTTTTAAAATATTGACACCCTAAGAGAATTATCTTCCAAATAGTGACATTTTGATATTTTCTGTTTTATTATTCATCCCTTTCCTAATGGTTCCTAACATTCTGGCTATTGCTGCTGGACACTGAGCAGATGTTTTCAGAGAACTATCCATGATGACTCCAGATCTTTCTTGAGTAGTAACAGCTAATTTAGACTCCATCCTTTGTATTTACAGTTGGGAATATGTTTTCCACTGTGCATTACTTTGCATTTGAATTTCATCTGCCATTTTGTTACCCTGTTCTTCTGTCTAGTGAGATACTTTTGTAACCCTTTGCTTTGGGCTTAACTATCTTCAGTAATTTTGTGTCATCTGCACATGTTGCCACCCCCCTATTTTGCCCCCTGTGTCCAGGTCATTTATGCCCATTTTGAACAGTATCAATCTCAGTACAGGCTTCTGGGGGACACCACTATTTACCTTGCTCCATTCTGAAAACTGATAGTTTACTCCAACTCTTGGTTTGCTGTCTTTTCACCAGTGAGTGATCCAGCATACGGAAACAACAGAAACCCTCTAGGTAACTAACAGCTTGCTGAAGCTGTCTGGCCTAGTCTAGAGATTTCTCCACACGTACAGTGCTGTAGCTGTGCCGCTCTAGCGAAAACGGTATTACACTGACGGGGGAGCTGTTCCTGTCGGTGTAGTTAATCTGTCTCCGTGAGAGATGGGAGCTCTGTCAACAGGAGAAGCTGTCTCATCAACATAGAGCTGTCTGTGTAACTTACATTACTCAGGGCTGTGGATTTTTCATACCCCTTGGTGATCTAGTTATACCAGTGTAAAATTGCAGTGGAGACCAGGACTAAGTTTTGGAATGAAGGAAACTATTAGAAGCAGCTCATTTTGGTACAAGGAGAACATTAATTGCAGAGATTTTGCTGAGCTTTTTTCCTAAATGTGTGACAAACAGCAGACACAGATGTGTGGTTTCTTATGCTACTGTGTAAAGGCGGCTGCTGCTTCTTTTATCATTGTCTTAAAGCTGTGACTACTAGAGATGTAAAGGGTTACCCGATAAACATTGCCTTGCTGGCATGCTTACCTGGTAACCGGTTAACCAGCATGACGCGGGCAGAGGGCTGCTCCAACCCAGCTGAACCGAAGGCATGATGCAGCAGGCCAGTTAACTGGTTAAAATGGATAGTTTAATCAGTTAACATTTTAAACGGGATTTTACTTTCCTACTAGATACTGAGAAATTTTCCCTCCTCTAGGACATTTCCTAGCTAGCCATTCCACAGTGTTTTTCTCCCGTTCTCCTTTTTGTCCAAGGAATGATGGAGACTGTCTGTCAGGCTCATACATGATAACAGTTGCTCTTATTTTTCCTTCCCTCCTGCAGGTGCCGGCAAATCTTTAGTTGGAGTTACAGCTGCGTGTACAGTCCGCAAGCGTTGCCTGGTTCTTGGCAACTCTTCTGTCTCAGTGGAGCAGTGGAAAGCCCAATTCAAAATGTGGTCCACCATAGATGACAGCCAAATCTGTCGATTCACTTCAGATGCCAAGGACAAGCCGATCGGCTGCTCTGTTGCAATTAGCACCTACTCTATGTTGGGACACACGACTAAAAGGTCTTGGGAAGCAGAGAGAGTAATGGAATGGCTTAAAAGTCAAGAGTGGGGCCTTATGATACTTGACGAGGTGCACACTATACCTGGTAAGGAAGGAGTGTACAATTTCTTTAATAGTCCCCTCTCCCTGTTGTTTTGCTGGCTTTCTCACAATGCTATTCTGTAGTTCTAGAATAAATTCATAGCTTAGTATTTAAGGCTTAATATGTATAAACAGTCAGAGGCTCTGGTACAAGTTTTTGCATTACTGCTTTCTAGAGACCTTTTAACTCACTAGGGTATCCATGCGATCATTCTTAATACCAGTGGGAAATCATTTTAGTATAGTAGTACTTTTTTCCTAATTACAGTAGTAAGAATTGTCACCTCCAGAACTGTGGTCCAGAGAATGATGCAGGTTTTCTTCCACAGTGGCTTAAATATCTCTACAAGATTTCTAAGATACACTTACTGCCCATTTACTTTTCACGTAGCAGTTGCTAAAGTAGCCATGTGGATGTTACATCAATATAAGTGGAAGAGAAGTTGTGCATTCTTTCAAGTGTATCCTGACACATTCCTTCTCAGTCTCTTGAAGTCTGGTCCCTATGAATGTTAGGGATTTCATTGCCTGTGTATGTATTTTATGGGGTAGAAATATATCTACGCTAATTTGTTTCTGAAATTATTGTGATAGTTGAGAGTTATGTTGATTTCCAGATAGGGATATATGGTGTTGGAAGGAAAGAAAGGAGCATTACAGTTTATAAGATACTGTGCTGGTTAGAAATGCTCCACCAAACTGGTCTAAGTCTCCAACTGCTATACGCTTACTGAAATGGTTTGCATGTAATTTTTAAGTATTAGCCGAAATGGGAGAAATGGTAAAATATGGAAATAGCCATTGCTCACTGACAGGCACTTTAATGAAAATATAAGCTGTTGCTTCAAAACCATCATTATTTCTTAGACTTGATCATAAAAATAAGGCAGAAGGCCTACTTAGTATTATTAGAAAGATGATGGTCATGGGAACACTAGAAGTACCTGAAAAGATTGTTATCTTACTCCAGAGGACTTGAATCTAGGAATAGTAGAACCCCTGTATTTCTAATAGGGTTTGAAATGCTTTGTGGCCTAAATGAAATCATTTAACACGTATATCACTCTTTTTTGGATCTGATTAATGGGAATTGTAATTCTGCAATCCAGATGCCAGCTCATGGCAAGATCCTTAGGCCTCATTGAACACTGACAGATGCATAGCTGAAAACCAGTCTGGCTCACCTGTGTGGTAGTATTGTTAAAATAGGAATTAGATTTATAGAGAGCTGATTAGTGCTTAGGCTTTATCAAATGCCTGTGAGTTGTTGCCTGCATTAATCTCACTTATTGTAGCCATGTCTCATATTATAAAGTCATATTTAACTATAAAAGCGTTGCCTAGGAAACTCAAAACTTCTCCCCCCAGTGAGAAGCAGAACGACCAAGTGTGAAATACTAGTTTTACCACAAGAGGTGTTAGGCACCACGTGAACTACTGTGGAACACGAGTGAATAAAATACTTTGCTGATTGCTCTCCCCACACCCATGAAGAGGGGCTATACACAGATCTGCGTTCCATCACAGTTTGGCATCTAAGGGAAAGGAATAAAAATCCCTGATCAGGAGAAACAGTCTCACTGTGCTGCTTGGAATTTTAAGCATAAGCAGGATCCCTAAGATGCTTATCTTGGGTTAGCCCTACAGGTCACAGAGAGCTTCCATAGTCCAGTAGCTATTACTTCTTGGAACCTAAGATTGTAATGCATGTATGTCTATGTCGACCTGCTTTAATGTTACAAATAAACTCTAAAGTCTCTTTCCTAATGAATGAACTGTTATAGTTTAATGTAGGATTGGCGATTAACGTTGTCTTTGGTGAGAGAGACAGGTAACAATTGACCTGTAGTAAATGACTGGTCCTGACCTTTACATTGTTGTGAGTGAATGAGTGATTAGTGTAAGGGTCCATCTATCACACGGGCAAGTTTGGGTGGCAGGACAGTAGAGTAGGGTACCCAAGGGGATTGTTTGCGACTCCATGTTAAGGCTGTTCTGGTGCTTGAGGAGTTCACATTTGATACCGGGTTGGTGAAATCTAATTATAGAACACACACCAGTTTAATGCAGGTTGGACCTCCCAAAACCAGGTCTCCCTCATTCTGCAGGACCACAGGTACTGCTGGATTAAGGGGGTCCTGGCTGGGAGCCCAGTGGTGCTGGGGCTTGTGCCATAGCACCGATAGTATAGCAGGGGCCGCAGCAGCTGTGATAGCAGGGCATGGGCCAGAGATGCGGCAGCTGCAATAGCAGGGCCAGAGCAGTGGGGACCTCAGAAGCACAGCAGCTGGTGGCGGGGGCGGGGGGTTGAAATTCTGAGGCTGTCAGTGGGGAGAGAAGGTGGTCTGGGGAGCTGGTAGCAGGAGACCTCCTCTGGTCTGGCAAATTCCCTCATTCCGGACCAGTTAGGTGCCAAGGGTGCGGGACCAGAGAGGTCCAACCTGTATTAGCATCCTGGTTTCTAACAGTCTGCCCTGAGGTTGGCACCCACATTTTGTGAGCCTCTCCAGACACTTGACCCGGAGATAATACTGGGGCCTAAGGACTAGCTAAGGTTTGTACAGTGCAGTAAAAGGGCTTAAGTAGAAGTCAAAAGCTGCAATCAATCTACAGTTTGGTTTTAATGTAGAGTAGCATTAGATGAAAGTCCTGTATTTGCTTAACCATTTTGTACTGCTCAGAAAGTTAAAACCAAAGCAGACTGAAGAACTTGAAAAAGATCTCACCAAATTAAGTGATTGAGCAACAAAATGGCAAATTAAATTTAATGCTGATAAATGCAAAGTAATGGACTTTGGAACAAATAATCCCAACTATACATACAATTTGATGGGGACTAATTCAGCTACAACTACTCAAGAGAGAGATCTTGGATCATTGTGGATAGTTCTCTGAAAACATCCATTCAGGGTATGTCTATACTACAGAGTTTTGTCAGAAAAACGGACGTTTTTCCGACAACTTGAAGAACATCCCCACTACAATTGCATTCTTCCGCAAGAAGATCGAGAGAACAGAGGGGATTTTCTGGCACTTCTCAAAACGGTGGATGTGGATGGGGAAGAGGGAGTTCTTTCAGAAGAAGAGGAAAGAGGAAAAAGCCCAGGTGTCCTGGTAGCCATTCTGTCCATAGCAATCACAGCTTTCATGCGAGAGAGCGTCCGTTCAGTCTGGACGCTCTCTCAAAAAAGCAGCTCGCTTTTTCAATGCACTTTTGCAGTGTGGACACGCTCTTTCAGAAGAAGTTTTTTCGGATGATCTCTTCTGAAAAAAGCTGCTTCTGAAAAAAGCCTGTAGTCTAGACGTAGCCTCAGTGTGCAGCAGCAGTCAAAAAAAGCAAACAATGTTAGGAATCATTAAAAAAGGGGATAGAGAGTAAGAGAATATCTTATTGCCTCTATATAAAACCATGGTACGACCACATCTTGAATACTGCATACAGATGTGGTTGCCTCATCTCAAAAAAGATATATTGGCATTGGAAAGGGTTCAGAAAAGGGCAATAAAAATGATTACGGGTTTGGAATGGGTTCTATGTGAAGAGAGATTAAAAAGACTGGGACTTTTCAGTTTAGGAAAGAGGGGACTAAGGGTATGTCTAGACTACATGGCTCTGTCGCCAGAGCTATGTAGGTTAGTTTACTAGACATACCCAAATGAAGCCACGATTTAAATAATCGTGCCTTCATTTACATGAAAATGGCTGCCGCGCTGTCCCGGGGATCAGCTGTCCCGGCACAGCGGGGCAGTCTAGACGCGCCACGGTAGACAGGGAAGCCTCTGTCGACCGCTCCGTTATGCCTCGTGAAACGAGGTTTACCGCAGCGGTCGACAGAGGCTTCCCTGTCGACCGCGGCGCGTCTAGACTGCCCCGCTGTGCCGGGACAGCTGATCCCCGGGACAGCGCGGCAGCCATTTTCATGTAAATGAAGGCACGATTATTTAAATCGTGGCTTCATTTGGGTATGTCTAGTAAACTAATCTACATGGCTCTGGTGACAGAGCCATGTAGTCTAGACATACCCTAAGAGGGGATGTGATAGAAGTCTAGAAAATCATGACTGGTGTGGAAAGAGTGAATAAGGAAAACTTATTTACTTGTTCCTATAATATAACAACTAGGGGTCACCAAATGAAATGAATAGGCAGCAGGTTTAAAACAAAGGAAGTTTTTCTTCACTCAGTGCACAATCATCCTGTGGAACTCCTTGCCAGAGGATGATGTGAAGACTAGAACTTTAACAGGGTTCAAAAGAAGAGCTAGATAAATTCATGGAGGTTAGGTCCATCAATGCTGTTAGCCAGGATGGGTAGGAACAGTGTCCCTAGCCTCTGTTTGTCTGGAAATAGATGACAGGGGAGGGATCACGTAATGATTACCTGTTCTGTTTACTCCCTCTGGGGCATCGGGTATTGGCCACTGTTGGAAGACAGGACACTGGGCTAGATGGACCTATGGTCTGACCCAGTATGGCCGTTCTTATGTATTATGCTCATCTCTCCATATAGCTGTGCATTGTGGATTTTCAAAAATACAACAATGTGTGTCTCTTTAATCCATTTATGAAATCACAAGGAAATTTCACCTTCTGTTTCTTAGCCAAAATGTTTAGACGTGTGCTCACCATTGTGCAAGCTCATTGCAAACTGGGACTGACTGCTACTCTTGTCAGAGAAGATGACAAAATTGTCGACTTGAATTTCCTGATTGGACCAAAACTCTATGAGGCCAACTGGATGGAGCTGCAGAACAGTGGCTACATTGCTAAAGTTCAGTGTGCTGAGGTGATGCTCTTCTTTTTCCTACCACACGTATTGATCGCTGTGCTACAGGCTATATTCTCTTGCAACCAGAACTATCTAATCCCACTTATGTTTAATTATTGCAAGCAATCTTCCTTATAAATCTGCTACAATATTGAGATGCTTTGTCATTCAGGCAAGACTATTGATAGCATAAATCCATAGTAAATCCCATATTGTGGTCCTGTCTTTGCATGCTAATATAATTGTGTTTGGACTTGCAGCTGTTGAGACACTAATAATTGATTACTGTGGTACTTGATTGGCTCTCCGTAGCCCTGTCCTCAGACATGCACACGGTGGCTTCAGTTCTGGTGCAGTGCTTTGATAATTGATTTTAGGGTTAGAAGCGACTGTTCTGACCACCACCTTTGTTCTCTTGCATAACATTCCATGGAATGCAACCTAGTATCAAGCCCAGTAACTTTCGGTGGAATTACAGCCTTTATTTTAGAAAGGGTCTTGATGTAAAGATGGTTAAGTGATGATGGAGAATTAGTGTGAACTATGGTGATTGAGAAGGGAAGATCTGTCTCTCATGTCTTAAGCCCTCAGGCTTTTGAGGATATAATTGAAATAAAGAAAAGCAATTCCCCAGACAGGAGTAGAATTCAGTGTAAGTGATGGCTGTGAGATGGAAGTCTGCTGGGGTTCTCCTTCTTCCCGTAGGCGTTCTACTGCAGAGCCCGCAGTGAAGCTGGCTCCATGGAAGCCTGCGTGTAACCATAACAGACACCAATAAGCTGCTGCTTATTGGTTAACCGTTAAAATGGTTACACTTTTACATCCCTAGGGTGGACTAATTGTCATGGCTTTTTGTTTGGTAGCTGCCCGCGAGAGTGAGCTTAGTCTCCTTATGGACAAATGTGGTTTTCCTTAAAACCAAATACATCAGTCCCCAAGCAGATTGAGCTTTTGACTTCTCCGCTCTAATAGTGCACCCACCCGTGGTCCTGTGGAGCTTCCACTGATCTTGTCCCTCAGTGGAGCTATTGGGGGACTGCTGTCATGGTATCGTACACTGTAGCACTGGACCTGCAGTATTATTGGCACAACAGTTTGAAAATTTCATCCTGCCTTTGTACCCGTTTAATTACATGTAGCACCCAAGCTTACCAAAACATTTTGTGTTTTAGTTTTACTTACCTTTGCCAACATTTCTCCAGCTGCCTTTCCCTGAAGAATGAGTCACTTTTCCTTGCTAAGAAGAATCTTATAAACCTCAAGTCTCATAAAAATTATGTATATTTAAGGCCGTTTTATGTGAATGCTGTTCTGCTGGGGACTGGAATGTCTGCAAATTGATCAAGCTAAAACATAAAACCAAAAAAATCAGGCTGACAAAACCATTATTAGCAGAGCCCTGCAAATCGGTGGATATCTGCGGGTATCCGCATTCGCAGATATGGATGTGGCTATCCGCAGCTCACTTTTGCGAATACAAATTTTTTATCTAGAACCCTGCAAATTTGTGGATATCCACGGCTCACTTTTGCAGATACAAATTTTGTATCCATGCAGGGCCCTAATAATTAGATGCTTTATACTCCTGAAATGGAATAGCACAGTTTCCCCGTATTGCACTCGCTGGCTGGTAACTCTGACTTTTAAGGTCAGAATGGGCCGTCATGATCATCTAGTCTGACCTCATGGGCATCAACCGTGGCATACAAAGCACAAAGAATTTCACTGGTATGAACTTTTCTTAGTGACTTACAGCTTTGTGGGAGTTCATGTTCTTTAAGCGAATGGTAAGGTTTTTTTGGCATTTAATTTAGAATATACATTATTTCAGCAACCAACCAAAAAAGTACTGGGTAGTGGTTGCTGGGAAGTAACTAACATTTGTGATGGGTATGAATGTTACTCGTGTTCATGTAGTGTGTCAGTTCAAAGCTTGCCTTTCTATTCTGGCCTGAGAGAGCACCATGGTTGCTCATGAATTGAGATCTTCCGAGTGGCAGTAGAGGGCAGTGCTACCCAGTGATGCAGCAAATCTTATTCACTGCACAGGTCATTTGCTCATTCACTGCTTCAGTACGAGAGTTACAGAATGTAAAATTACATCTGCAGTAGCTGCAGCGTGTTAAAGATAAATGCTGCTCTCATCTCATATTATTTTTAAAGTCTCTATTTACTTTGTTTCCAGAGGTTTTTGATTTTCAGTAAACTTGCCCACAGATGCTGTATGTGGGAGTGTACATCTAGCAGAATTTTAAAATTACAATATCAGTGGGGGTGGAAATGCATTTTTACTAGTTGTATTCTTGAAAGAATGCATAAATTGCTACATGGGAAAGATCTTATGTACTCTGTGGTAGTAATTTCTAAATCCTGTGGTTTAAATTATTCTGTTAAGAGCTATCCTTTATTTTTATCTTCCCCTTTCTCCCTGAGCAAATCACACCTCTGCTGGTCATAGCTGAACACACATGTTGACATGAAATTTCTTATCCTTATAGAGCAGGGATGGAGAACCTCAGGCCCAGGGGCCAGAGGCGGCCCCCTGCTTACCTGGATTGGGCCCCTGAGGCTCAGCATTGGGGAACCCTCGCTGGCGCTCCAGCCCCTGGCCACTCACCTGCAGGGCTGGAGCACACAAAATCTACTAGGCTGGGCTCTCCTAGGCTCTGGTGTGCAAGGGGAATGTGGGGAGTGTCTTCCTCCTCACTCAGGGGCTTCTCACTTTATTTCTCATTTGTTTGCGGCCCCGACTGATTTTTTTTCTGTGGGTCAGCGGCCCCTGGCCCAAAAAGGGTTCCCTACCCCGATGTAGAAGGTATGTTGGAGTTACGAAGCCTAATCAGATTAGTTCCATTGTTACACTCCATCTCGGTGTTAAAGGAATCTTCCTCTAAAACCATTATATAGTCCACTTATTTAATTTGTGATAGGATTTGAGTTAAATAATAATAATTGCTACTAAGAAAGCAAGTAATTATTCAGTAGTGTCTTCTATATTGTTTCCATATCATGGTGCAAATGTTTGTTTAAATTACTGGCAGATATGTTCTTAAACTTGCTTTGTTAAATAATTATAAACTAAAGTTTCATTTACAAGTGTAGTTATATATTCTTCGTTTTTATTTGCTGGTGTTGTGTTCTTGGGTGCTTTGAATCTATGGTAATGAGTGTGGTATATAGAATAGGAAAAAAAAAGATGACCTACTCTAAACTGTGGTGTATGGATAATACCACTGCATTTAATACCACTGTTGGGGATAAAAAAGCAAACATCTGGGATGTACTAACGGAAGTGTTGTAAGCAGGACAAGAGAAGTAATTCTGCTCTGCTCCACGCTGATTAGACCGGAACTGGAGTAGTGTGTCCAGTTCAGGAAAAAGTGAGCAAATTGGAAAAAAAAAAAAAAATCCAGAGAAGAGCAACAAAATGATTAAAGGTCTAGAGAGAGAATATTGAAAGAATTGGTCTTGTTTAGTCTAGAAAAGAGAAGACTGAAGGGGGTATAGCTGTTTTCAAGTGTTACAAGGAGGAAGGAGAAAAATGTTTTCCCTAACCTCTGATGGTAGGACAAGCAATGGGCTTAAATTGCAGCAAGGCAGGCTTAGGTTGGACAGTAGGAGAAACTTCCTGTCGGTAGTTAACCACTGTAATAAATTGCTTAGAGAGGTTGTGGAATCTCTATCATTGGAGAGTTTTAAGAGCAGGTTAGACAGACACACTTGTCAGGGATGGTATGGATGGTGCTTGGTCTCGCTATAAGTGCAGGGGACTGAACTTGATGACTTCTTGAGGCTGCTTCTGGTCCTATGATTTGTGGCATGTTCTTACAATTCAGTTAATTAAGTATAACAATATGGAAGTAAATAAATGCCTTTCACTAAATATAAAATCATGTAATGCTAGAACAATGTATTGTAAGGAAAGGAAGACCTATAAATGGGGAAAGCATCCAGACCCCTCCCAATGTGAACTAGTGGTGTTAGTTAAAGCTAGCATTTCAGGAGCTGCAGAGTCTATCTGTGCACCAGTGAAGTTATGGACTCTTTTTTAAAAAAAGTCACTGGAAAACAGTATTTAACACTAAATGGAACTTTGCATTGACCTGTTAAAAGCAGATTGGTGAGTTGCTACACTTACACACTATTGAAGACTAAATGTTTCTTTCACTTGACTGTGATTTAAGAGATGATTTCTACCAGTGATGGGAAATCCAAAAGAAGACTATCTTTATACCAAGAATGGTTGTCTATAATACCCTCTAGTCCAACCAGAAGTTATGGGTTTGTGGCAGGAATTATTCGGTGAAATTCTATGGCCCAGGTTATGCAGGAAATTGGACTATATGATGATGACCATAGGGGTTCGTTTTTGGGACCAGTTCTGTTCAATATCTTCATCAACGATTTAGATATTGGCATAGAGAGTATGCTTATTAACTTTGAAGATGAGACCAAACTGGGAGGGGTTGCAACTGCTTTGGAGGATAGAGTCGTAATTCAAAACGATCTTGACAAACTGAAGAAATGGTCTGAGGTAAATAGGATGAAGTTTAATAAGGACAAATGCAAACTACTCCACTTAGGAAGGAACAATCAGTTTCACACATACAGAATGGGAAGAGACTGTCTAGGAAGGAGTACTGTAGAAAAGGTTCTAGGGGTCATAGTGTACTACAAGCTAAATATGAGTCAACAGTGTGACGCTGTTGCAAAAAAAGCAAACATGATTCTGGGATGCATTATCAGGAGTTTTGTGAGCAAGATACGAGAAGTCATTCTTCCACTCTACTCTTCACTGATTAGGCCTTAATTGGAGTATTATGTCCAGTTCTGGGCACCACATTTCAAGAAAGATGTGGAGAAATTGGAGAAGGTCCAGAGAAGAGCAACAAGAATGATTAAAGGTCTAGAGAACATGAGCTATGAGGGAAGGAGACGACTGAGAGGGGACATGATAGTGGTTTTCAGGTATCTAAAAGGGTGTCACAAGGAGGAGAGAGAAAAATTGTTCTTCTTGGCCGCTGATGATAGGACGAGAAGCAATGGGCTTAAGCTGCAGCAAGGGAGGTTTAGTTGGACGTTAGGAAAAACTTCCTGTCAGAGTGGTTGAACACTGGAATAAATTGCCTAGGGAGGTTGTGGAATCTCCATCTCTGGAGATTAAGAGCAGGTTAAATAGACATCTACCAGGGATGGTTTAGACAGTGCTTGGTCCTGCCATGAGGGCAGGGGACTGGACTTGATGACCTCTCAAGGTCCCTTCTAGTTACTAGTGTTCTATGATGATGGTACCTTCTGGCCTTAAAATCTATGAATATCTGTTTTCTTCTATAGATGGAATCTGATTATGGATTATTGTGTATAATTTATTTTTTTTCAAAAATTCTAGGTTTGGTGCCCAATGTCTCCAGAGTTTTACAGAGAATATGTGGCTATCAAAACAAAGAAGCGAATATTGCTCTACACTATGAACCCAAATAAATTCAGAGCATGCCAGTTCCTGATTAAATTTCATGAACGAAGGAATGACAAGATCATTGTATTTGCTGACAATGTGTTTGCGCTGAAGGAGTATGCAATCAGACTGGGGAAGTAAGTATTGGTGAATAAGGAGAAGGGGCAGTGCTCTCCTTACTGGAAAACCAGTGTTTCACATGGGCCTTTCCTGCTTTTTGTCCCCTTCCAGGCCTGAGGCAGTTTTGTCTTAAACGAAGATTTTAAGTGCTTTGGAGCAAAAACGTTGTGCCTCCATACGCTACTATAATACAATTAATAAACAGCACAGCTTCCGTAGGAGCTCCTCTGGCTCCTTTGCTGCCTTTAAATTGTTCTTTGGGATAGGGTTCAATTGCATAAGCAGAGGGCAAGTAATTTTTTATTTTGACAAAGGGTTAGCATCAAAGTACTTTCAGGATTGATGAGGGAATACTAAAGGAGATGGATACTTCCAGCCTGATACTCGTGGAGTGGCTACAGAAGCCAACCTTACCCTTTTAATTATGAGTGGAAATCATGGCTTTTCTTGGCAGAAATGGTGAAGAACATTTAGCCCTGTTTAACTTTTTTAGCTGTCCAGTAATTTCAACAATATATCTTACCAAAAAAATCCCATGCTCTCTTTCCAAAAATTGAGATGAGTTTTGAAGGGCAGTGGAATAGCTGTTGTACACCAGCTCACGCTGACTTGAAACAATAAGCCAGGCTAACAGTGCTGGATGACTTCCAGGTTCAGAACTCGTGGTCTCTTTCATCCTAATTCTTAAACCTGTCTGGACAGAGATTAGCTAGAATGATGCTTCTGAAATGTTAACAGCTGTGTTCAGTGTTCCATGTAAGATAATGAATAAAATGAATCTGAGTTAAAGAATAAAAGAGCAGTGGATGGGAAGGGGCAGCCCTGTAGTTTAGTTTAGTGACGGGTGAAGACGTTTGAGAAGCATTGTAAGTAAAACTACAGAAGGTTTCTGGCAGAGCTATTAAGTTGCAGGAGGTTGGGGTAGTTGTGTGGATTTTTTTTTTTTTAAATGAAATCTCCATCCTCCAAATTGCTCTCCTCTCATCTGGAGTGGAGCCCAACGTTACACAACTCTCAGTACCACAGGGAGGGAAGGATTGCAGTGTTTGGCAGTCATGGAGGATTGGCATGGGGCAGAAAAGGCAAAGTTTCTTAAAACTCATTAAGTGCTGAAATCAGTACTCTTTTTGAGCTCCTCCTGGCATCTTGACCATCATTCCGTGCGTCATCCAGAGCAAGAGCTCCTATAGCTTTTATGAGAGCCATTCTTTTCATGCAGCCATGGTGCTTATCAATACATCTAAATCACTGCTTTATAGGAGCCACGTCCAGTCTTTCTGGGTTTGATAAATTGACAAAACAGGTATTGATCCTTCAGGCTTGGTGTCTTCCCATTGGTTGGGGGAAGGATTGTTTTGCAAGTTGTTGTTAGATGTTTTGTGTTTATTCTGGGTAGGAGAAGTATTATAACTTGTTCATCACTATACACCTAACTGATGGACATGAAGGGGAGAGTAAACACCAAATGATTTCAGGTCATCCCATTTTCTTGGCTTAACTACAACAATATAGGCTTGAAAGGTTCTTTGTGTATAGCCTTGGGAAGCAGCACCTGATGGATGTGTGGACTTCTTATAAGTTTTTTTTAATTTTAATTCAGTCAGCAGGATATTTTGTGTGTGAAACTTTATTGGGAGTGAATATCCCCTTCCTATTCTAAAATGAAATGATAAATGAAGGTTAAAATAGAAGCATTGGCAGACTTAACTATAGCAGCATCACAGGGTGTCATTAGCTGTACAATAACAGTATTGTTTAAAACAATTTGTGTGTCATTCCTATTAGCCACTTCAGCTTTGGCTAGGAAAAGACTGTTAATAAAATGTACCAAGTGCAAGAATTGGATTAGAGGAGATTTGGCAGCACAAAAACTAGAATGAACTTTTTTAGTAAAGGAAGGCATTAGCAGCAAATACCCAGGGGATGTGGAAGGCTTGGCAGGCTCTGAGTTGGGTTCTTGTACTCCGATAACACAGTGATGTGTGCTGTATGGAAATTTTAAGCTAAACTTTTGGAGCCGATGCTCCTTTTTTAAATAGGGGAAAAAACTCCTTCACGTGAATTATGAAACTTGCTCATCTTGGTGTTTGAAGGTACTTGTTAACACGCTTCCCCTGAGAATGGGGAAGAGATGGAAAAGCACCAGCTACACATTCCTGCAGGTTTCTCTTGCATTTGCAGTCAGGCCCTAGAGTCTGCAGAAAATGCTTCAGATGCACAGCAAACATTAAAGTGGAAGGGAGCTGATAAAGGATCAAGTTATATGAGGTATTATGGAAAACTGCTGCTAATGTAAGGTAGTTGGAGGTCCAGGGACAGTCCAGCTCTACAGGTACAAAATCAGGCTATGTACAATATCCCCGCAAACTCTTTCTGTATCATCACTTTCTCTTCAGACTTTAAGGAGGTAACCTTTACACTCTGAATTGCACTGCTGTCCTCTTGAGGTTGCAGACAGAAGTATGAACTTCTTACATCTATCTTAACCTTTGAGTGTTGGCTTGCAAGGTGCACTAACGAGTCTCCCTGTCTCCAGGTTGTGATGTTCTTTTCCAGTGGACGTTGTATCCTGGTTGCAAACTGTATGTCCAGGGGTTATTGGGGAAGAAGAGAAAGGTGTTGACTTCAAAACATAAACATAATTTCCAGATAAAATACCTAGCAGCCAGTTTGAGACATCAAACATTTAATTAAAAATCCAAGCTTCCCTTTTAAGGATTCAAGTGGGAAGAAGTGAGAGGGTCACAGCTGTCTATATACTAGCTCAGTGGATTTGAGGGGGGGGGAAAAATCAACCAACCACCTTTTTATTTTAACAGCTGCATTCAACCTTTCATGTAGGCTTAGCAAATGTTTTCAGTCCACTGATCTGCAGTTCAGTCACAGCACGTCAAATCAAACCCATTTACCACTGTCAGGATTTACTCCTACTGAAAGTGGAAAGGTGTCTGCCTCTGGCAGCTTGGGTTTTCCCCAGGTGGTGATTCAGTACATTGGGCAGGGTTACAATAAAGAGCCAAAGGATTAAAGATGAGCAGCAAAACTTTGTTTTTAAACAGAACTCCAAATTTTCCTATTTATATACTGAAATGGTAAATGGTCATACTACACTCCCCTCCATGGCATCCTAAAGATAAATAGTTCAGAGAAGTCTTTAGCACTGATTACTTTCAATGTTTGTTCTGTCATTTTAGACCTTACATATATGGTCCTACTGCACAAGGAGAGAGAATGCAGATCCTACAGAACTTCAAGCACAATCCCAAAATCAATACTATCTTTATTTCCAAGGTAAGTGAAGGCATCCACTGTGATACTGCATCAGGTTGAAGGATGCAAATATATTTTAAAAATGCAGTAAGCTGCATGTACCAACTTATTTTTGACACACTTCTTATTGCATCACCAAAGTTGTATATTTCATTGTCTTCTTTTCTTGATGTGGGAAAATAGTTTATTACTCAGAGACTGCTTCTGTATTGTAGGTAGGTGACACGTCCTTTGATCTTCCAGAAGCCAACGTTCTGATTCAGATTTCGTCCCATGGTGGGTCTCGAAGACAAGAGGCTCAAAGATTGGGACGAGTGCTGAGAGCCAAAAAAGGTAAATGATGATGTTCTTGGGCTTTGTGTCTTGGATTCTGCTACAAGACTAGGGATTCTTAATAGTTTAGATTGAACAGTCAAGTGTTGGTGTAACACAAAGTATCCATATAATCAAGCAGGCAGGTTGCCATAGTTGGTGGTGGCCATAGTTGACCCACGATTACATCTAAAATAAAAATGGAAGAATAAGCAGTTATATTATGCTGTACTAAGGAACCCTCCTTTCTGCTTCTGTCATGGTCTCGCCTTCTTATCCTGACTTTCCCCCTTCTCTTCCTTTTTCTTAGCTGTGTATTTATCTTTCTTCTTTTCATTTTTTTGATCTTACCTGCTATCCTTTCATGTCTGCCTGTTGGAATGTTTTATCACCCTGTGTTACTGCTTGGCTCTATTTTCTTGTTTCTTTGTTTTGCCTTTTCTTTCATTTAAGAATTTATTAAGGTCTGTGCTCTTCACGAAATGCAAAGCGCATATTCTGAGCAGCAGTAAAATGCTGTCTTGAAAAAAGCAAAGGTTGGACCCTGCAAGGTGGTGTAGGAAAGCTTGTGCTCGAGCTGCTTGGTGCTGTTTGTATTTCCTAGAGGATAGGAGTAGATGGACATGGAATCACCAGCACTTGAGAAAATGGTTAACAAAACAAATCCTGTATTTTCCCCTTGATACATTCTTCTGCCCCCTTTCCAGAGTGGCATGAGGTGTAGCATACTATTCTCCCTCCCCACTACCATTCTTCTCCCTCTTGGGTAAGGGCTCCTTTTTACCTGTACTTGATGGGAGAATGCTTTGGTGTCTTGAATCTACTGTAGCACTGGGTACAGATTAGCTCCTTGTAAAGTTGGCAGCCAGTATTGCACAAGGACCTGCAGGCTCAGCTGCTGCTCCCTTTCCATGGCACATTAGTGGAACACAACTTTCAAGCCCCCCTCTGAACTCATAAACCAGATCTTGGTGCTTCAGATATCCTTTCTTCTTCAGCCAGGAGATGGACAACTGACTGGTACCTTCCACTAGCATAATTTTTGTATTTAAAAACTAGATAAACATGTTTGCAGGACAAGGGGAGTATATGTTCAAGTAGTCTTTGTAGTTGCTTAATCTTAGTACTTGAAACTGCCATTCTCTGAGCTGTGGGTTTTTGAGTTGAGAAAGTCCTGAGGGGCAAATCTCAAAGCAGCTCAGTGCTTAACACTTATAATCACTCTCCACTTCAAACCTAATCTGGTGAAAATCAGTATTAACATTTTTTTCGGTCCTGAAAGGCTTCCCTTTTCAAATAAATGTAAATTAAAAAAACATTCTATGTTTTGGCTACGGTTCTGGAATGATGTCTTCCATAAATAAGGAAGAAGAATCTACTTCTTGGCCTAGATTGTCAGTTTGCCATTGTTGGCTCTGTGGTCCCTAAGTATCCATTCCACTAACTCTGTTCTCACAGCTTACTGAGATTCTGATGAGCCATAACAAATGGAATAAAAGAAGAGACAACTACTAGAGCATTGATAGTGGAAGTCTCATGTGAATCTGACCAGTTATGATGTGCAGATCTTAAGACGGTATGTTGTGGCTTTTCAGGAAGTGAAGATAGGTTTCTTCTCCCTCCATCACAACAGAACTGTTTGAAGTGACCAATGGCTTGGTATAAAGCCTGTAAACATCCAAGTTGAGCTTTACATATGTGAAAAATGTCATGTTGTTTTGCAGACAAACTTGCTCTGATTCAGGATGAGCTGTCTGCTGATGCAGAAACAACGATGTCCAGCAGGGAAAAAATGCCATCATCCTTTGCTTGCATTACAGCTGGTAATTCAGGTTACAGACATGCTGGTGTGTTTTTGTGCTACAACTTGTGAGTGAAGGCCAGCTGGAGCATACTGCATCTGTTCTTGGTTGTGTGTGTTGATGTTTCTCTAAGTGGTGGAATAGATGCCAATGGTTTTTAATCTACTGAGGCCAGAGTTCAAGAAACCAATTCTAGATACTGACATTCTGGCTAACTGTGACTAGTTATCCATTGTTCATCTGGGGAAGGTTATAGAGAAGGTGGGTAGTGAAGCGGTTCTCAGTTTCTTGATTGTTCAGATTTCCTTGGCCTCAAGTCAGTTGGGTTCCAAGTCTGGTGCCAAAACTGATTATTTCCTATCAATGGATGAAGACATTGTGCTTATTCTCTTAAATCTATAAGCTAAATTTTGATGGTTTTGAGCATAAGATTTCAAGTCACTTGTCACACTCACAGAAAGTGTTGAGCTGCTCTTGAATGGCTCTGTTGTTGTTCTGAAAGAACGTAAAAGGTAGCTGAAGGCAACGCTTCCTCTACTCTAAGGGTTTTTTCTTGCAAGGCACCACTCTGCCTAGATGAGCTTGGGGCCAATTGTAATATAATCCTTGGGGGAGAGCGAGAGAGAATGTTGGTTGGCTGGGAGGAGGCAGCCAGAACTATTTTAGTAGAACTTCCTGGCAGCCCTCAGTGAGAGTGTAACCATTTGTAGCAAAGATAGATGTGCACCATGGTTGCCACATCTGGGACTGCTTTTGGATGCCTGGATAGTGACATTGGCATACAGTGCTTCTTTTCCTATCCTCTCCACGTGAGCAGTATGACCTTGTCCTCAGTGCAGACCTCACCTCAATTATCCATGACTTTATCACCTGGAAACAGGATTGTGGTAATGCACATGGCGTGGGTCTATATCTTGAGACTCCTCAGAGGCTGAAGCTAGTGCAGGATGTTGAGTCCTTCCTGGTGAATGGAATTGCACGTTGGGATCATGTTAGATCAGTGCCCTGGAATCTGCAAGACTTGCAGTAAGCTTTCAGATGGAATTCACAGAACTAGTTGTATCTTGTAAACCCCTAAATAATTTGAGACTTGAGATCCCCTTTTCCCCTTGCTTGTCCACCCCAGGTAAGTCACTGATGGTATTTGAACTGGAGATGCTGGCAGGGCATTCTCTGTGAAGGTTGGTGATTAGAGCGCTTGCTCCCAAACATTGATCTTCAGAATCCGGTTTCTTAATCTTTCTGGGATGCTCTAAAGGCCCCCTCCTGTCGCACTACTGAGGATAAATGGGCAAATTTGGTGTCTTTTAGTTCATGGTCTAGGCCAGGGTGGGCTAGGGATTTAAGCGACTAGTTGACTATCCAATAAGCATAAGTTTATCGGATAGTCGACTAGTCATGTGACTAGTTACTTCCCCCTCTTGCGGCCTCTATCAGAGAGAGGGAGCAGGAGCCGGTGCTGGGGGAGCCAGGGGTACTGGAGCAGTCTCTGTTCCCGCCGCTTCTGCTGAGATTCTGCTTTTGAAATGTACGAGAGCCCCATCCTAAGGATATTAAATTTAGATTAATTAACTAATCGAATAGTTGATGAGATTTCCATTGACTGTTCAATTAGTCTATAAGGGCGCCTCTGCTGGGGCTCTTGTACATTTCAAAAGCAGAAGCCCCGCTGGGAGCATGGGACCAACAGGGCTCTTGCTGCAGTTCAAAGGCGGAGGTACCCTTACAGACTAATCGAATAGTCAATGGAAATCCCATTGACTATTTGATTAGTTCATCTACATTTAATAGGATGGGCAATAATTTTCTCAGGGGGGGCACTTAATTTTGTTATGTGGTCATGGGCTGGCTCCATCCTGGAAGGGGTGGGACTGGGAACTAGCCTCCCCCCAGAATTGTCTGGGGCTAGAGGCTTTGAATTAAAAACACAGCAAAGGGCTCATGGTGCACGGCCCTGTCACTGCTATGTTGCCTAGCAACTGCCTGGGGTTGCTGCAGCTATTTAAAGGGCTCACATCTCCTGCCAGGATAGTGCTGTCACTGAGAGCTGAAAGCCATTTAAATAGGGTCCTGCTGCCTGAGCCATTACCTGGAAATTCAGTGGCATAGGCAGCAGGATATAAATAGAAAGTGGCCAGATGCAGTCTGCGCGCCAGATCAGAGTGATAGGCAGGCTGGATCCGGTCTCTGGGCCACACCTTGCCCAGCCCTGATCTAGACATCCAAGGCATAGAATGAGTGCGTATATTTTTATAAACTAGTGGTCTCCAGGTACAGGTTGAACCTCTCTAGTCCAGCACCCTTGGGACCTGACTAGTGACAAATCAGAGAATTTGCCGGACCACAGAACGTCAATATTATCTAGTAATATTACCAATATTTCCACTGCTTACTAGGCTCTGAGAAGACATTTAGGGGTAAATTAAGAGCTGAATAACAGCCCAGGACACAGAGCCAGGACTGGTGGCTGTAAGCAAACTTTATGGGACTGCAGGAAACTTGGCCACACCCATGATAAGTGGACATTTGGCTAACTAAAATCATTCTGGACCATGGATATTGCCAGACCAGAGAGTGCCAGACTAAAGAGGTTCAACCTGTAATACGTATTTTTATCTACAATTCACCTTCCTTTAGTTTTTCATTCATCAATGCTCTCCTGACCCATAAACCTAGTAAAAAATTACATTAGATAAATTATTGTAATATTACTCTAAATGCACATATCTAATTTTTTAAACCATCTAAGTCTCATTGACAAAATGCCTGGGTTGCTTTTGAAAACAAAATTTGGGTTCCTCAGGCTTTGGATGCTTTTGAAAAATGTACCCAGAGTTCTTCTAATTTAGACAGTTATATGGAGAACTGTTTGTTTTAAATTAGACAGTGCAACCCTTCACACACGTGCAGAATTTGGTTCCTTGTTGCTTAGATTTCACAAGGGAACAGCCTGGATTTGAAAATGTGTCTGAAATAGATGTAACATTTGCATTATTGTATCTAAGGGTGGGGGGAAGGAGGACTTGGATTCTTGAATAGTTGATTTGTGCTGTGTGAGCCATAAAATCTATTACCCATATATAACTATATAGCCTACGCTATTCTGAATTTGAAATAGCCTTACTAATTCCTAGCTAAATATCTTACTGTCTCATCTGGCTTTATGCCATGTTAGTGCAAATCTCTACATTTACATTTATAAAACTTATTTTCTGGTATCTTGCTGCTATACTGTGTCCTGACTTGTAGCAGAAGCAGAATTTAAGTAAGTTTACCTTGTTTGGAATACACAATACAACAAGCAATATTTTCCTCCAAGAGTTGGGTCTCAGTTACCTCCCATTGCCTTTTCCCATAATCTTTTCAAGTTATCAATAATTCTCGGGAAGAATTTCCATGCTATATACGTGATCACTTGCTGATTGATCTAATTACCTCAGTGCATGTGTGTAGTTAATCTTTAAAGTATGTTCAGAAAAGGAGTTCTATAAAAATAACTTTACACTCCTGCTCTGGATGTTTTCTTTTTATCCTTCAATTCCATGGTGTACTCACTCACAGGCTAATTGTCCAATATCTCTTGTTTTCTAGGTACAATTGCAGAGGAATACAATGCCTTCTTTTATTCCCTTGTATCACAAGATACCCAGGAAATGGCATATTCAACCAAACGGCAAAGGTTTTTGGTAGATCAAGGTTACAGCTTCAAGGTAATTTAGTCCCTTTTAATGTGGAACACTGATGACTTGCACTTACAATGTCAGTTTCATTGGAGCCTTAATGTATCTAATATGCTTCCTGAAGATAGTGAAGGGTGCAAATAGTTAATCAGTTGGTGCTTACAGGCTACTGTTGTTGCTGTAACATTACTATACATAACTGGGGAGTGGGACCAACAGAAGAACACTTGCACAGAAAAAATGGGCTGATTCCACAAAAACGGGATGGCCTTAACCCAGGCCTGGGCAAAACACCCTCCGCAGGCCAGATCTGAAGCCATTGGATCTGTCCCATGGATGCAGGAGGGAGCGTCAGGCAGACTCCCTTGCTTGCCCCTCTCCCCACACACCACTCAGAAAAGTGGCTGTGGGACTGTTTGTGTTTCACAAACTGAGCAAAGGGGAGGGGAGAGTGGTGCTGCTTCCGCCCCCAGCTCAATCCTGTTGGCTGGTTTCTGGCCAATGGGAGCTGCCTGTTTTAAGAACAGACAGCAAGTGAAGCACCACTCCCCCTTCCCTCAGGCTCTTACTCTGCAGCCTGTGCGGGGGAGGCTCCTGCCTGAGAAATGTGTTGGGCTGCTGGCTGGGAGTCTCACAGGTAAGTCTCCCTGCCAGAGCCTGCCTTTGGCACCCCAGCCCTTCCCTCCCCTCGGTCCACATAACCCAAATCCTCTGTCCCCCTCCTGAGCCCATATCCCTCCCAGATCTTCCACCCCAATCCCCTGTCCTAGGTCACAACCCAAACCCATGCTCCTCTTCCTGCACCCCCGTCCCCTGCCCTACGTCAGAAATCTCTGCACCCTAGTCCCATGCCCCAGGGTCACAACTGCCTCCTTCATCCAAACTGCCTCCCAGGCCCTGCATCTCTTCCATTAATATCATGGAAGAGTGTGGCCCTCAACCACTTTCCAAATTCTTGAAGTGCCCCACCCCCCCCCATCAAAAATTATTGCCCACCCCTGTCTTAACCTGTGCTTGAAAGTTTTGGAAGCCCTCCAATTTGAGTGTGTGGAAAATAGAGATTCAAGTAAACTAACTTTGAGTCCCCAGTTGGTCTTAGTCCACATCGCTGTAGGTGATAATTTGTATAGTCTACGTCAGAGTCCAGGGAATATCTTGGTACACTTTACTTCCTCTGGTTATATCTTAAGAGTGCTACTTTTTGTGTGTCTCAGTTCTTCTTGATGTTATCATGAAAGGCTTCATAATTGAATTGCAGTTTGAACACCCTTTATTCCTGAAACCATATTGTCCAAATGAATGGTTCAATGATTGGTATCTTTTCTTTTGGGGTTTGTTTTCAGGATCCACACGTAGAATAGTATCTTTGATATTAAAAATTCAGAGATAGCTCTCAAAATTTATATATGAGTTCTGATTCCTTAATCATTGGACTAGTGGCATCAGTAGGGCTGACGTAGTTATCAATAACTATCCCAGCCATAACAGGTTGGTATTAACGTCCCCTCAAAGATTAGCAGCACCATTATAAGAAGTCTGCTCCATCTTCCAACAGAGAACCTCCTCCCCACCAGTTAGCAGACAGTTCTTGAGTCACCTGGCCAACATTCTTCATCCAGTTCCCAAGGCTCATCATGTTCTCCCAACAAGGCAGTCTTGTTTGCACTTATACTCCTTCCTAATGACTTAAGAGGATTGTTGATGAAACAGAAACCTCATTGACTAAGGACATTTATTTGACATTATATATTTTTTCGGTTCTGCTGTAATTGCCCAGTAACGAGCATTTTAGAACTGCAAAAAATTATATGGTGAATCCAAGTAATATTACCTTGGACTCCTAAAAGAGAAGGAAAAAAAGGTAACTAGTAGCCAAAAGGGTTTTGAGCGATTATGTACCCTCCCAATGTTGGATTCTTTAGTGGACATTGCAGTTCATGAAAAAATGAAAGTCTAAGAGTACACCAAAGGACAAAGACCTAAAGAAATAAGATCTCTTTGGGGGAGAGGCTTACCCATCAACATCACTTGAGCTACAAATAGTGAACTAACAGTTTTGTTTGCAAAGTTGGATTATGTGACTTAGAACATACAATCTTTCTTTCTGCCCAAACTCTGGAGTGGAGTTAAAAGTCATTGACAGAAGAAAACTAATGGCAAAGATGATACAGACAGGCATGGATACATCAGACACAATGGCTAGACACAGGGCCACTGCAGTTACTATGTAAAGAGCACCATGCCTTTGGACTTCCTAGGGAGACACAGAATTCAATAGATTCTTCAGTTTTGGGTACAGATTGAACAGACATACTGATGCTGCTACTTTACATGTCAGAAAAGACTCCAGAGTCACACCATGGTCACTGGACACTCAGCCCCAAACTGCAAGCTCTTTAGATACAAAAGGCAAACTAGACAGACACCCCTCAACTGTCAGCAAGGGCCTTCTGAGCACCCACCTAGAAAAACGCTGAGACTCTCTCAAAAAAGGTAACCTGGAGTGGGGTCTACATGATTAAAACATCTAGAAGAATCATTTTTCCCACGTCTGTGGCCAGTTAAGAGGACAACGTCAGAACACATCTCACAACTGAGAGCTTCATACAGCAGTCTTCCTGTATGAAAGCCTTTTTTGTAGCATATCAAGTTTGCTCAAATAGTTACAGATTAGGGTTGATCTAAATAGTGGACAAGCCTACATGGTTATAGCCAATAAAACCTCAAATCACATTACTTGTATTTAAATATTTTGGATTATGGAACTAATTAGAAAGGCCACAGTAGAGAGATTTCCTTTTGCAAGTAATCCTTAGTTTTAGGAGTCTTAAATGGGCATTGAAACAAGGACAGTGTGAATGCCAGATGGCTGTTGCCAAACTTGAGGCTGATACCATGCGAAATAAAGATTAGGTTTTTTTAAACATTTGCTTCTTATGGACAGCTTTATGTACAAGTAGTTCCTTGTGTTATATCTGTATGTATGGAAAAAAGCCACCATTTTCATATCTTTTTGCTATTTTTTCTTATGCATTTGCTTTTTAAATAGAGCCCTCCTATCGTGATTCCTTGCTGAGAACCCAGTGAGTTAGCTGAGTTTGGCTGATGCTGTATCTCACTGCAGATGTACCTGGCGTTGCCTGGGTCCTTAACTGTGGTAGTTTTTAAAAAAATGTAAAAGAAAAATATGCATGCCTTATTTAAATGACGGGGCACCAATGGGAGTGCAGGGATCAAAGCAGGGGATGGGGGCTCAGGACAGGGAGTGGGCAGTGCAGTAGTCAGAGCAGAGGGTGGAAGGTGTGGGGGCTCAGAGCAGGGGGTGAGGTGTGGAGGACTCAGGGCAAGGGGTGGAGGAGGCAGGGCAAGGGTCTGGAAGGGGTGGGGGGTGCCAGTCAGGGCAGCAGGTTGGGGGTGTGTGGGGACGTAGGGCAGGGGGTTTGGAGGTGTGGGGGGGGGCTCAGAGCAGTGTGTGGGAGGTGCTGGAGTCAGAGTGGGAAGTGGGAGCTCAGGGCAATGGATTGAGTGTTGGGGGGAGCTCCCCCCGCATCTGGCGCTGTTTAGAGCAGGGGGGGGCACTTCCCTCGTCCAGTGGCTGGCAGTGTGAAAATCCCTGCCCCCAACTGGCCACTGTCTTGCTGCTGTAGCTGTCCCCCGTGGTCACTCTGCAGTGTAGCTGTTCTTTCAATCAACCCCTTCTCTTTCTGTGTTAGGGAAAACAGTCCCATTCCAAGCCCTTTCCATTTCCTTGGCACAACCAAACTGTGTCCTTGCTTTAAGATAGGATAAGAGGAAGCTGTGTGCCAAATGTGGTGGTCCTAGCTTCAATGAGTTCTTGAACAAACTGACTCGCAGAAGGACAGACTCACAGACAGATGCACGAGCTCTCTAAGGGTATGTCTGGACTGCATCCCTCTGTCGGCAGAGGGATGCAGATTAGGCAGATAGACATTGCAAATGAGGCAGGGATTTAAATATCCTGTGCCTAATTTGCATAAAAATGGCCACCACGTTTTGCTGACTCAGCACTTTGCTGGCAAAAAGCGGCAATCTAGGGGGGGATCTGTCGAGAAAGAAAGCTTTTTTCGACAGATCCCTTATGCCTCCTGCAAGGATCTATCGAAAAAGGCTTTCTTTCTCGATAGATCCCCCTCTAGACTGCTGCTTTTTGCCAACAAAGTGCTGAGTCAGCAAAACGTGGTGGCCATTTTTATGCAAATTAGGCACAGGATATTTAAATCCCTGCCTCATTTGCAATGTCTATCTGCCTAATCTGAATCCCTCTGCTGACAGAGGGATGCAGTCCAGACATACTCTAAAATAGATAGATCTAGATATAGATTAAAGTATATTTCCTTTGAAAATTCTTGCTCCACAAATATAAGACTTAAGTTAAAATCTTAGACCAATAGCAGAAGAAACCTGCTAGACTAAAGACTCGGTGGTAATTTTTAAGTTTGACGCTTCTTGAGCTAGGCCATCTTGAAACAATTATGTATTATTGAAATGCAAAGATTCTCTCTAGTTGTACACATCATTTTTTAAATCATAGTAAGAGACAGATTCATACACTTTAAAATTTTTATTCGTTCTATATTTTTTCCTGTTAGAAGCTGGACATGATTTTAGCAGATTATAATCTGTGAATCCATGAAAAATATCAAGCCAGAAAGGACAACTGTGATCTAGTTAGGCCTATGTAACGGAGGGCCGTCGGACTTCCCTGAATTAATCTTTGTTTAGATGTTTTTCTAAAAGATACACTTGTGCAATCTTGATTTAAAAAATCTCCAGTGAGGTAGTTGGTAGATTGGTGAGCTATTGATAGGTTTTGCAGTGGTTAATCACCCTCACTGTTAAAAATTTGCACCTTATTTCTAGTCTGAATTTGTCTAGCTTCGACTTCTAGCTGTTGCACCTTGTTGTACCCTTCTCTGCTAGATCAAAGAGACAGTTATCAAAATTTTGTTCTGCTTGTAAGTATTTGTTGACTGTGCCAAGAACCAGTCCCTGTGGAACCTCAGTAGATACGTCATTGATAAATATTTCCCATTTCTATTTACACTTTGAGACATGTTTGCTAGCCAGTCTTTAATCCACTTTTGTTTCATGATGATGATATACCTTGTTTTCTTATTCAAATGCTTTATAGAAGTCTAAATATATTACATGAACATTATACCTTTGTAATTTCATAAATATGTGTATATATAATATTGTTTGACAAGATAAGTTTTACATAAACCATGATAACTGGCATTAATTGTATGTTCTAAACAGCTATATAAACCAAAGCTTTGTAAAATATGATCACAGTTTGGTGTCCTAGCTTCCTAATGGTATAAAGCATTAACCTCTTAACTGTAGAAGTTAGAGAACTCGAGTGTTCAGCAGATATCTAGATTGAAATGGGAAAAGCCAGATGATAAAGCAGTATGAACATCAGAATGGCCATACTGTATCAGACCAAAAGTCCATCTAAATTAATGACAGATGTTGAGAGTCAAATTAGAAGCTTCATAACTTTTAAAACATAAACAGTCACTATCACATGTCAAAATACTCAACATAGAATTCTTAAATCAGTTCTAAGTTCTGAAGGCAATTTTCTTTCTTTGCCTATTTGTAAATTTTGACTGTCATTGATGGAAATATTTATCAGTTTGTGTGTGCTGTGAAATCTAGGTTTATCAACATTTACCAATTTAAAAATGTAATCTTTCCAAGCCTACATATAATTGTGTTAGCTGTGAAGCAAAGCCGTTGGATTCCTAATGCACTATAAATGCAGTAAGGTCCACTAGGGGATATAGTTGATTTTCTTGGGAGCAGGGAAGACACTAGTAAAAAAAACCCAAAACCCTGAACACTGAGAAAATTCCTCCTCCACTACATTCTTGCTTCCTAGGTGATCACAAAGCTTGCAGGAATGGAAGAAGAACAACTTTCATTTTCATCCAAAGAAGAGCAGCAGCAGCTTCTTCAGAAGGTCCTGCAAGCGTCTGACCTCGATGCCGAGGAAGAGGTGGTAGCAGGAGAGTATGGCTCAAAGTCAACTCAGGTAACTGAAGAATGTTTAGCTTCTTGTAATTGTGGACTACAAATGCCACAGAACTGGATCCTTACTTCCTGATCTGTCTACTGCATAATAGTGATATCATTTGAAATACGCAGAGCACTGGAAAATGGAATTCTTTATTTTCAATTTTATAACACCTGGTTAGTGATAAGAGTAAATGCTAGCTGAGGTACTAGGAAGAAATGAGACACTTGAGCAGCTGTGAGCTCTATAGCATCCTTTTACATTTGAGGACATTGGTGACAAATGGCAGATAAGAATTTCTGCTTTTATAGAGATCAGTTTTATAAAATGCACATTAAAATATCCTAGTGCACTTAAATGTATTTGCAGTATTACACGGATAGAAAGGTTTCATGCTCCAAGACTTCATCCCTAGAACATAGTACTTCAAATAGAGCTGACTATTATGGATCTTCACTAAGATTGATTTTTGTATATGCTGTTTTATTTTGACTAAGTGTTTTCCTACTAGTTAGTATGAATTAACCAAAGGGGTGAATTTGTAGCAGATTAGTTAAACTGCATTCAGTTCCTGTATGCAAACTCTCACTCAGCGTTCAAGTGACCTTTATTTGGGTTAGTGTAATTCACTTCTAAAGTGAATTAAGCTAAACTGAATTAAGGCCACTTTAGTCAGAATGATGGTGTTCCTGCAGGCATTTAATATGGTTTAACTAAAGCACTTCAAAAATTAATTTGGATTAATTTTCCTGAGCATTCCTGTGTAGATCAGCCTAAGGCTTGCTAATACATTATGTGTTAAAAGGACATCATAATACAGGTTGGACCTCCAAAAACCAGGACACCTTCATCCGGCAACGAGACCACGGATTTTCCTGGACCAGGGAGTCCTGGCTGGGAGCCCCAGTGGCAAAGAGGGCTGGAGGGTTGGAGCCCTGTGGTGCTGGGGCAGGGACTGGAGCAGGAGCACAGCCAGGGCTGTGGCAGCCCCAGTAGCAGGGATGGGGATGCGGCAGGCATGGCAGCCCCAGTAGCGCAGGCAGGGCTGGGGATGTAGCAGCCCCGGTAACGAGGCCGGGGATCATAGCAGTCCAGGCAGCTAGGGCTGGCAATGGGTAGGGGAGGCAGGCTGGGGGGCCGGTAGTGGGGGACCTTCCCTGGTGTGGCAAATTACCTTGTTCATGACCAGTCAAGTCCCGAGGGTGCCAGACTAGTGAGGTCCAGCCTGTAGTGCAGCTCAGATTTCAGGTTTGTCCATTAACTGTGGAATTGGGCTGGAATACTTTTTAAATTCTGAATCCATTGAGGTATCCTTTCCTTGAATTGCTTTTAATTTAAAAGCAATTTAAGGAAATTGCTTTTGTTATACCTACTTTAACTGGTCAGGCATATTACTCTTGCAGTATGTTGTGAGGCACTTGATTGAGGAGTATGCCTGGTGCAAAAATAGGTAGGTATTAACCTACACACTTCCATATACAAAATTCTTGATCCTCCACTAAGTGTACAGAGTTTTAGTAGTGTATGTAGCTACTCTGGCATCAGTAGGCTAAGGAGATTGGGTATATAATTAAACTGAACACTTGTGATTTTTCTTACTCTAGGTGTCCCGTCGTTTTGGCACAATGAGCTCTATGTCTGGGGCAGATGATACAGTTTATATGGAATATCTCACCTCAAGAAGCAAGGCATCTTCAAATAAACATGTCCATCCACTTTTCAAACGTTTCAGGAAATGATGTAATATGGATGCATTTTGTCAAATTGTGGACCTATTTATCCTTCCATACAGGAGAAGATGGATCCTAAATATCTTATAGCCCTTAAAGGACTCTTTAATGTGTAGCTATATAGGTGCATATACAGTTAGCAATATATTTGTGCTAATAGGGGAGAATGAAAGATGTTCTAAAAGAACTGAAACCTGATTATACCTGTGTGGTGTTTCTAAGATAAGTAACTTTTATTTTTATCAATTGAATTTAAAGACCACTTTTTAAGCAAAGGCTGCAAAGGTGGAAGTTTTTTGTATATCAGGTTTGTACCAATGTTATTTATCTCATAAATATTCTAGTTGGGAAAAAAACCACCACAAAATCTAAAATGCTTGAAGGAAAAGCTTAAATAAAAAAAACTTGAATAAAATTGTCATGCACGTGTTTATTTTTTACATACGGAGACTTGAGTACTGTAATTTGTACTCCTAATATAACCTACTGTACATTTGTAACAAAGTAGGCTCAAAATGTCATGAAGCTTAAAGAGAAAAAAACCTGAAGAGAGACTTTGTCACTGGAGTAAACCTGGGAAAATAATTTAAAAGTTAATGAGCAATCCATTTATTCTGTATTTTGGGGGTTCTTACTATTTATTTTCTGTTGTACAAATCATGTACTGCAATCATAAATAATACTCTGTTTAACACACTCATGTTACCATGAAAATTAGTTTTGGATAAAAAGATGTCATTTTGGCTTGCTACAGGATGAGTTGAAAGCTGGGCTGAGATGGAGCGAGTGCTTTTTAAAAACATATTTTTGGTACTTGGCAATATTGACAAAGAGATCTTGAAGTGAGTTAATTTGGTTCAATTATAGATTTGCCTTTACCATAACAAACATTCCTGACAAAATAAATGTAATCACGAAACTGCTGAGATTTGTTTTAAACACAAACTCACCAAACAATCCACTAATGATTATCAAACCTCAACTTTTGATGTTGCATTTATTAAGCTCCTTTCTGTGAGTAGGATTTCTGTGAACAATCTATAATGCAGTGCTTCCTTTGATCCACCATTTCACAGATCTTAGGTTAGAATTAGCCCCTAGTATAGATCCTATCCAGCATAGTAAAGCTAAGCCTTCAGATAAGCTACCAAGCAGAGGACTTGTTTCAGGAGGAAAAAAATCAGAAGATGGACTTATTTCCTTATGGAAAATGAACACTAAAGCCTGGTTTATGCTGGTGTTTCCATTATTGCGTCATATGGTTGGAATGCAAACTGTTCATGTTCGCACAAATGTTTTTAATGTTTCATAAACATTTCCAGGTTCTGTGTAACTCTGCCAAATCCTGATGGATGTGAGAATTGAACCCAACAGATTCAATTCAGATTGTTTCATTGGTAGTCTCCTGAACCTCATCTCTCAATTCTCCATTCTTCCTCCATTGTGCTGTATTTTCCTTCCGTGTGGTAAGCCTGGAACCAGTCAAAGTGATACTTGGATGACTTCTATTTAAGAAATCTATGTTGGAATAATGTGTAGTATCTTGGTGCTTATTACATTCCCCTTTTAATTCTTCCGACAAGCACGGGCACAGCGCTGGAACATGTCTATTCCTCATATCTGTTCTCTTTTGTCTTGGGCCTTACATAAAGTAGTCTGAATTGTTTGTTTAGCAGAATAGAATGAGGAAGTAGAATGACGTGATCATTAAACAGACAAGTTAGTCCGTGTTCTTAATGGGGAATTTGTCTGCCAGATTTTAATGCTTGCTTTACAACCATTTTATGTTGTTCCAAACTTTGAAACAGATTTAATATGCCAAATATGGAGATGGCTGTAATTTACTAGTTAAATTAATCCTCATGATGCATTTATAGCACAGGCTAGAGCCAAAGATGTGCTCTGCAGCTTTGACAATGAACGTTGGTCCTGACTCCTAGTTTTTCTGCTATTATACTATACATTTAGACCTCTGTGTTTAGACTGTTCTCAGCCCAGAAAATAAAAAGTACACACAAATGCATGGGTGGTAAGAAATAAGCAAACCACTGCCATTCATTTCAAGAGTAGAATCTAGGTCTTCAGAAGTGAACAGCTAGTGTGTATTCTGCTTATGCTTAGAGAGAACATTGCTACATTTTAAAATAAACAATTGGTTCCCTTGTTTAAAGTTGTGCATAGCTGTATCTGGATCATAGCTTGCTAATGTTCCATAAACCTGATTACTTGAAGATTTCAAGTTTTCAAAATTCTTGTTGTTAACAGTCTGAAGAATGCCTATTTGTAGGTCACTTACTGATACACAGGAAAAACCTTCACTAAAGCATCACTTTCAAGTGACTCAGCCACCTTTTAAAGTGAACACTTCAAAGTATCTCCATGCAGATTCTAGTGTGGTTTCCTTCATCCTTCAAAGACAGCTTTTATTGTATAGCCAACTTTTTCTGGTCCATAAGATAGTTATTGAAGGCTGGTTTGACTGTACTGTACTTAGGTTATTGAGGCATGTCACCTAAACACGTGCAAGATGAACAGCTCATTGGAAGGAGTGAAAAATTATGTCTGCAACAGTTGGAGATAATCTGAATAATTTTTTCCTGTTTTCTCTGGCATGCACTGAAATGCTCACTTGATTTGAGAAGAATGGAATGGAACACAATAGAACAGTATGATGGGGGCTAATTTGGCTATGACAAATCAGGAAAGAGATCTTGGAGTTATCATGGACAGTTCTCTGAAAACTTCCACACAGTGTGCAGCGGCGGTCAAAAAGGCAAATAGGATGCTCGGAATTATTAAGAAAGGGATAGAAAATAAGACCCAGAATATCTTACTGCCCCTGTATAAAACTATGGTACGCCCACATCTTGAATACTGTGTACAGATGTGGTCTCCTCACCTCAAAAAAGATATTTTGGCCTTGGAAAGGGTTCAGAAAAGGGCAACTAAAATGATTAGGGGTTTGGAACGGGTCCCATATGAGGAGAGGTTAAAGCGACTGGGACTTTTCAGTTTAGAAAAGAGGAGACTGAGGGGGGATATGATAGAGGTATATAAAATCATGAGTGGTGTGGAGAGGGCGAATAAAGAAAAGTTATTTATTAGTTCCCTAAATAGAAGAACTAGAGGACACCAAATGAAATTAATGGGTAGCAGGTTTAAAACTAATAAAAGAAAGTTCTTCTTCACACAGCGTGTAGTCAGCCTGTGGAACTCCTTGCCAGAGGAGGCTGTGAAGGCTAGGACTATAATAGAGTTTAAAGAGAAGCTAGATAATTTCATGGAGGTTAGGTCCAGAAAAGGCTATTAGCCAGGGGATAAAATGGTGTCCTTGGCCTCTGTTTGTCAGAGGCTGGAGAGGGATGGCAGGAGACAAATCGCTTGATCATTGTCTTCGGTCTACCCTCTCTGGGGCACCTGGTGCTGGCCACTGTCGGCAGACAGGCTACTGGGCTAGATGGACCTTTGGTCTGACCCAGTACGGCCATTCTTATGTTCTTATATGTTCTTATGTATGCTTTAGGTCTGGGCCAGTCCTATAAGATGTAGAATATCCTTAACTCACACATCAATGGCTAATGGCTTTCCAGACTACAGTATTCCTTTTAAGAGTCTGATTTGTCTTGTGTACCCCCAAGTTTTACCTCATTTAAAGTATTTTCTTACAAAATCACAAATAATACAATTGTCATACAATAATATTACTGAAAAATAGCTTGCTTTCTTATTTTTACCATTTATGTATATATTTTAGAGTTTGTGTATCTGTCTGTCTGAGTCTGTCCGTCCATGAGTCCGTTTGTTCAAGAATGCCTCCTAAATGGTAAGAGCTAGGACTACCAAATTTGGTATGCAGCTTCCACCTCTCCTAATTTAAAGCAAAGTCCAGGACCAGAGAGCACTGGCAGAGCCAGCCTGAAAGGCCACAGGCCAGCCCCAGGAAAAAGCCAGCCTGCAGGTGTGCTCCCCTGCCTAGTTCTAAGCTGGCCCTGGATGGAAGCCAGTGAGCAGGGTATGTGCCTCCCCCACCCTGGCCACCCTCTCTACCCCAGAAGCTGGGCAGTGGGGTCTGCAAACCCCCACCCCGCAACTCTGGGGAAAAGCCAGTGGGCAGGGTGCACGGCCCTCACCATCTCCTCCGAGCTCCCCCTCCCAACCTTTTCCCTGAGCCCCCCAATCCCTCCTCTAGCTCCTTCTCCCGCTCCTGCATCCCTGCCCCTGCCCTGAGCCCCTTCTTACCCCCAACTTCTGCACTCCCCACATCCTCTGTGCACTGCCCTAAGCCCCTCCTGCATCCCCCTCAACCCTCACTCCTACACCCCTGCTCATTGCTAGCCCTCTGTTCTGAAGGACCCGAGCAACACCAGGTAAGTCTTCTAGTATAAATATAAAATAAACAAATACTGCACTTGCATTTCAGTGCACAGTATATAGAGCAATACAAACAAGTCATTGTATGACATTTTAATTTATACTGACTTTGCGAGTGCTTTTTCAGTACTTTGTAGCAAAACTAGGCAAATATCTAAATGAGATGATGTACTTCTGGAAGACGTCTGTGTACCTGCAGTGGTTCATGTACTCCTAGTTGAGAACCACCATCCTAACTAATGTCTAGGATGAAGGTCTCTAAATGCAGTGTTTACCACATCCATTTATATCTTTCTCACTGGATGTCACACAGTGGCTGACCCTTCATCTGGGGGTCCAGACTCATCTGTGACTGGATCCACTACCTTCCAGCTGTTGGGTTGCCAACTTGGTCAGATTGGATAGACTGAACGCCATTGTTGCAACTTGTGTCCATTGCATCTAATTTAGGAGATGTTTTCAACTACACTGATTGACAAAAGCTAGCTAGTGATTCAGATGGACGGGGAGCTACATGCAAGAGCGTGGATAGGAGTAGGCTCTGAAACAGAGGGGAGAGACTCGGGAAAAAGGATTCTGAGTTCCTGTGAAAGGCTCCAGGTTAGGGGGGAGAGACAACAAACCTGGATTTATATGTGGAACTTATATTGAATTGTTTTATTGTGTACAAAGGGTACACTATATCCCAAGGAAAGGCATGAAAAGATTTTGGGTGTGGCATTAGCCCTACGTGGGCTAGGGAGACAGGCCAACAATCCTACACTAAATTCAAACCAGGTTTTAAAGCAAGGAGTGTCTCAATAGCTCAGAAGTGACAATAACTTAACAGAAGATGGAATTCCTAGTAGATGGGGAAATTTAGAGGATAATGTGACCACTGACTGTGGAGAGTCACAGGCTGAGGACACTGAAGATACAGACAGATGTGGTGTTAAGAGGATTGGAAACAGGTAGAAATTAAGTCCCATGCATATTTGAACAAAAGGCAATTTAGAATTGGATATTGAGGTGGATAAGAAACCAGTGAGGGTGACAGAGTACAAGTATTCAGTCCCTCTTTTTATAGTGAGAGAGCAGTAGGATTACAGTACTGTAGACCAAAGTTAACTGGAAGATAAGTCATGTATTTCCTGGTAAACAAAAGCTTGTAGTTATTGAGATATCCCAAGGTACCAGTAGCATGCCTTACACTGAATCTTGGAGGCATGCTTCAATAGCTGAGCCTGCATGTTAGCTCTGATAGGTTCCAATAACCACTTAGGTGTGGGTATACAGTGCCCTAATCTTGAAGTTAGTTATGCAATTTGCAAAGCGCAAATTCTGTATCTTATTTCAAAATAACTTATTTTGAAATTTGGTGCATCTACACAGTGCCAAATTTCAACATAATGTGCTATTTCAAGACATCCCTTAACCACGTGGAACAAGGGTTACCAGGATGCGGAAATAGTGCACCCATTATTTTGAAATCTTTTTCAAAGTACCTATCACCAAGAAAACAGGTGGCTGGAGACCCATTTTAGATTTCAGGAAGCTCAACAAGTTTGTGCACAACAAGTTCAGAATGGTGACTCTTGCAACTATTATACCTGCACTGGATGAGGGGTACTAGGTCTCAGCCCTCGAACTTCAGGACACATTTTCATATAACGATACACCCTGCACACAGGAGGTTTCTCAGATTTGTTTTGGGCGAAGCCCACTACCAATATTAAGTCCTCCCCTTTGGACTTTCCACCTCTTAGGTGTTTTCCAAAACTCTGGCCATGGTCACAGCTTTCCTCAGGAGGCAGGGTATCATCATTTTCCCTACCTCAATGACTGCTTGATCAAGGGCCCCTCACGTCAACAAACACTAATTATGACAAATACCACCAAGAACTGCTTCTCTCACCTGGGTCTACTCATAAACATCCAGAAATCTTCCCTAGAGCCAACTCAGAAGATAAAAGTTTACTGGGGAATTCCTGGATGCTGTGACCGCCAGAGCCTACCTTCTGGTACAGCAGTTCCAGATGTGCAACCTCATCAAAGGGGTCATACATACTCCCTTCATGACCACACGCATCTGTCTTCAGATTCTCAGGCACGTGGCGGCTACTACCTTTGTTGTCTCCCTCACCAGACTACATATGTGCTACCTACAGACTTGGTTTGCAACCGTTTACATTCCCAAATGATACAGCCTTGCGAGACGTCTTACACTTCCACTGCTAGTCCTCCAATCTCTCCAATGGTGGACCTCTCCATGCAATTTTCTCATGGGCATACCTTTCTATCAGTTATGATCGCAACCGATGTGTCACTACTGGGTTTGGGCGCCCATTGCGACACACAGTTCAGGGCAGGTGGTCACAAGCCAAGATGCAGTTTCACATCAATATCCTGGAACTCTGGGCCATCCGCAAAGCATGTGTGCACTTCCTTCCTCTTATCCGGGGCAGAACTGTATGTGTCCTCATGGACAACACGCCCTCTCTGTTTTACATTAACCAGCAGGGGGGTGCCCAATCATGCTCGCTATGTGCAGAAGCAATCAGACTCTGGAACTGGTGCCTGAAGAACGACATAACTCCAACTGAAATGGACATACCAGGCCAAGAGAACATCACGGCAGGCAGACTAAGCAGGCACTTCTCAGAACAGCATGAGTGGGAGATCAGCTCCAACATCATCCTCCCAGTTTTCCAACAATGGGGGCTCCTAATCATAGATTTATTTGCAACACCAGCCAACCCCAAATGCCACCGCTTCTGCTCCCAAGCAGGTCAGAGCAGGAGATTGGAGGAAGATGCCTTCACCATATCCTGGACCTCTCCCCTACTGTATGCCTTTCCACCAACTCCCTTACTGTCCAGTGTGATCAACAAGATTTGCACGGACCAAGCCACAGTAATTCTAATAGCACCTACTGGCCAAGACAGCCGTGGTTCCCTTACCTGCACTATCTGTCAGTTGCTCACACATCTTCCCTCCCCCTCTGTCTCCACCTACTGACCCAGCACCAAGGCAAAACTCTTCATCCAAACCTCAGAAATCTCAAACTCACGGTATGACGTCTTCATGGTTCCAAAGTGAAGAACTCACTTATTCAGGGAGAGTCCTCCTAAATAGTAGGCACTCCGCTACAAGGTATACCTATCAAAACAAATGGAAATATTTTCAAGAGTGGTGCCACCATTGTCAATGGCAACCTATCACTGTTCCGATAGCTACCGTGGTGGAATACCTGATGGATATCGCAGACACTGGCCTTTCTATCAGCACAATTCATGTCCATCTGTCTGCTATCACAGCCTTCCAGGAACGAATTGATGACCTTTCGCTCTTCGCACATCCTATGACAAGGCGCTTCTTAGTGTGTTTGCAAAAGACATGTCCAAATGTATGCCCACTGGTCCCACCTTGGGACTTAAACCTTGTCCTCGACACACTCACGAGACCACTAGCTTTGAGCCACTAGCTTCTGTCTCCCTGCAACATCTAAATATGAAAGTGGCCTTCATATTGGCAATAACTTCTGTAAGAAGGGTGGGTGAAATTGCAGCCCTCATGGCTCATCCACCATATACTACCTTCACCAAGGATAAAATCATCCTCAGACCTCACCCCAAGTTCCTTCCTAAAGTTGTTAGACTTCCACCTGAATGAGCCCATCCACCTGCCTACTTATTTTCCAAAACCTCACAGCTCCCAGAGAGAGTCTATCTTACAGACGCTAGATGAGCCCTTGCGTTTTACACAGACAAGACCAAGGAAGTCAGGAGGTCAGACAGACTTTTCCTCTCATTGTCCAGTCCCCACAAGGGAGCAGCCATCTCTGCACAGCCTATCTCCAAGTGGATCGCTAATTTCATATACACTTCCTACCAGCTTCGTAGGAGATAACCTGCGGTGGTTATCACAGTTCACTTCACTCATGTGGTGGCCACATCAACTGCTTTCCTACATGATATACCCCTCGCAGATATATGGAGAACAGCAACATGGTCTTCCCATCACACCTTCGCACAGCACTACGCTTCACAGCACGGACCTATACCTATCACCACTTTAGCTGATGTGGTCCTTGCCTCCTCTCGCAACTGACTCCAACACCCACCATCACGAGTACCGGGTACTGCTAGCTAGTCACCTAAGTGCAGCACCCACAGGGAAAGCACTCGAAGGAGAAGTTATTCTCTCTGTGCAGTAACAATGGTTCTTCGAGATGTCCCCCTGTGGGTGCTCCACTACCCACCCTCCCTCCCCTCTGTTTTGGAGTCTGTTAAACGGTTTCTGGTAGAAAAGGAACAGAAGGAGACCCGCACCGCACCGCACCGCACGCGCAGTTAACGAACGAAAACAGCACAAAATGTTGATTGCTCATGCGCAGTGCGGGAAGGGACTGCAAGGCAAAAATCTCCCATTGCTGGCGTGAGGAAGCACCAAGACCTGAGTGCAGCACCCACAGGGACACACATCTCGAAGAACCGTCATTACTGCACAGGGTGAGTAACTTCTTATTCATCTAAAGATTGCATTAGCCATATTGGCCACACTGTGGCCGTAAGGGAGCTTATGTTCAGTCAAATATCCACCATGACTTCCACGTGTTTTGCAGAGGCATTGCTTTCTTTGATAAAGGTTCCTTTCTTTTCTTTCAGATTTTATTCTACTTTAGAGGGGTTCATGTGTAGCTGTTGACACATCAGAGTTCATTTGCAGTTGTTGATGATAAAATATTCTCTATCAACAACTGAATTTCTACCTTCTATCAATATACCCCCTTTCTCACACACCTTGTAAACATATATTTCCCATTAAGCATTAACAATATCTAGGAAGTTAATGCCCAGAATAATACTCCATAAACTTAACTGTAAAGCCTAAAGTTGCTACACATAAACCAAATCTGACATAAACCCACAAAAATCCATCTATGGAGACTAGCTGTTCATCACACCCTCTAACACAGGGGTGGTCAATAATTTTTAATGTGGGGGGGCCATGCCATGAATTTGATAAATGGTCAGACTGCACTCTTCCATAATATTAATGGAGGAGGTGCAGGGTATGGGATGGAGGATGGATGCAGAAGAGAGTCAGTGTACTGGATTGAGGTGCAGGACGGAGTGCATGGTCTGGGAGAGGGTATAGATGCAGGAGAGGATTCTGACCTGGAGGAGGGATGTAGGAGAGGATGCAGAGTTTGGGAGGGGGTTGTTACCTGGGGCAGGGTTGTATGAGGTGTGAGGGGGTTGGGTTGTGACCTGTGGCAGGTGATTGGCGTGCAGGGTCTGGGAGGGCGTAAGGGTACAGGAGCTGGGGTGCAGAGGGTTTGGGTTGTGACGTGGGGCAAGGGTGCAGGAGAGTGTCGGGGTGGCTCTGACCAGGAAGCATTTCCTTTACATGGCTCCCAGCCAGCAGCGCAGTGGTACACACACACACACACCCCCCGGCAGGCTCCTTGCCTGTTGCTCCCCTGAACACCACTCAAAGTAGCCAGCTGTGGGGACCATGTGCATCTCTGCACACTGCATGCACCTAGGGTTGGCTTTGTGCTGGAGCCGGGACAGCATGCAATGTCGCAGGCAGTGCACGGAGGGCTCCTCCCCCTTCCAGGGGCATACTGAGATGCACATGGTCCCTTCAGCTGGCTGCTTTGAGTGGCATTCAGGGGCGCACTGCAGGTAGGGAGCCTGCCCGAGACTCCCGCTGGGCCACAGGATGGAGGCAGTCTGGATTTGGCCCATGGGCCGTATTTTGCTGACTTCTGCTCTAGCACATAATTTCTCACCAAACTACCCTCGCCACGCAATCAGTACACCAAGCAGCTGCAACTACTACTACTACTACGGGGAAAATAATATGATAAACAAGCATGTGCTGAAGGACATAAGAGGATAAGCGTTAATATTGAATTAAGCTGTCGTTGTGGTAATGGTACTGGAGCAATAAAGGCGGCTTAACTTTTCATTTCTTTGTTTCAGGGAACTTGAGTCAGATAATGACACAGGGGTAGCAACCATCATTACTTCAAAATGAAGTTTTTTGTATATTAGCATCTTTCCGTATATTCACAAGAAATCAGAAAGTTGTACAGTGTATTCTCTGGGAATATTTTCTTTGGTTAGCATTGAGCATGTTCCTACTTAAATTCTTGTCATCTTTCACCTGGTCACAAGCATTCATAGAGAAGGGAATGGGTGTTTTCCTTATGTAGTAACTTCTGTTTATGAACTTTCAACTTTTTCTTGCCAGCTTCTCTGTTGCTTGATTTAAATGTTCCAATCATGATCACTTATCTTGTTTTCAGACATCATGCTTATTAGAGTAAGTAGGCAGGAGATACTAGAATACATTCTCAGGATGTATTTCTGTATGCAGCTACTAGAAAACTAACCTGCATTGCCTGGGTCCAGTCTGGGATGGGGGCAAGAGCCATGCACTCTAGCCACTGGCTTTGCCCTGGGAGCGGCCTGGGGATGGGAGTGGGAGGGCTTCAGAGGCCACCCACCAGCACTCCTTGGGGCAGGCCAGGATGTCAGCTGCTGCTGGCCAGTGGTTTCCCACTGGGGTGCTTGCTGCCCCCCTGTGGTTATTCCACAGTACCCTTATCAGGGCTGTTCCCCACTCTGGCACTCAGAGCGCAGAAGATGGGGGCCCACAAAGAGCTCAAAACTTTGCCTCTACAGACACTGGTTAGCAAAAACTTTCCCCCCAAGAATCACAATACACAGATTTTGGGGGATTTGCTGCCACCATCAAGTGCGTTTTATCCCTAAGACTGGGGGTGAACATTTGAAATCACCCCCATGGGTACCCCAAGTTCTTTTGCCCCAGAAGAGCTTGCAAAAAGAAAAAGAGAAAAACAAGCTGCAGTCTCTGGTATAGCCGACCCCTCAGTCAGAGACATGCAGATACACACAGAGAAACCTTCCAGGACACAAGAATCAAGCCATCACTTTAAAGAAGTGATTTTTATTACAAAACAAAAGATAAACTTGATCAAGCATACTTGATTGCTAGATGTTACAGAGCAACTAAGGAAAACAAATTAAAACAGAGAAAAAAACTCTGGCACAATGCTTACATGGTAAAGGAAGAGAGGGGGCATAGAATCACACAGAGCAGTTCAAACCAAATTACAAAATAAAGAAAAATTACGTTGGACACAACTGGATTCACATTTCCCTGTTACTTACTTTTAATTTTCTCTTTGTTCAGTCTACTCCCATGCCCTGAATTCTGTGGGGACATAGTAGTCCTGCCTGGGTTTAAATCATTCTGTATCTCTCAACTCCTGGTTTATCTCTCCCAAAGAAATCAGGCAAAGAACCTATATCCAATTCAAATTTCAACACTCTATCTCGATTGGTTCTCCTGGCCCCCTGGCCAAAACCTTTGCTAGCTACCTGAGTTAACCCCTTAGTCACCGCATGCTGGTTAGCACTTCTCCTGTCAATTTCAAATCTACTATCAAACCTCTCCCTTTCCATTATATGAGAAACAATCAAATTCCAGGCATATCCCATTGTCCTGGCACAACCAATCCCTGACTTTGCTTTTAAGTTAGGATAAGAGGAAGCTTTATACCAAATTTAGTGGTCTTAGCTCTTACCGTTTAGGAGGAGTTCTTGAACAAACAGACTCACAGATGGATGGACAGACAGGCACACATTTCTAAAATATAGAGATAGCGAAAGAAAATTCTGATTATTCTCCATTGTTTTCTTGAGTATATTTTGACAATTTTAATTGTCAGTTCTATTAAGTCTACTTGATCTCGGCTATTTCAGAGCTAATGTTGCAGATTTAAAGACTTCAAATTTTATACAAGTAGATTATCCAAACATTTTTCAGAAATTCTACATCCTGTGAAGGAAGTTACTACATTTTACTGTTTCTTCTAAACAATATCGTCTAACAGATTCTCCTCCCAGTAATATCTTGAATACAAGTAATACCACTCAATAATGTTTGCCTTTGAAGTAAAAGAGGTCAGTCAAGGTCTTGCTGAAGACATAATTGGTCTTTAGGCAGTTGTAATCAATCCAGTCGATGCACTGACCATTACAATACCATAGCAGCAACTATGTTCCAGATAGTTCAGTAGCCAATTCAATGCTCATTCTCTTGATAAACGCAACATAACTAGTCTTTTTCATGCTGATTGGAATTGCTAATTTTACTCTGAAGAATTACATTTTCAGCAATCATTAACTCATCTCCAACAGATTAGTCATGCTGAACCAGTACTAAGACTTTTTGCTTTGCCTCTGTCTATTCCTCAACTACCAACATTTTAGAGGATTTGTAGTTCTGTCTCTTCATATGTTTCCCGTATCAAGTTCAGTAAATCTGCACTTTTGTTTCTAAATGCTGTTCTATTCTGCCCTTATCTTCTGTTGAATGAACCCTGGTGAGTGTCTGTTGTAAAAAAAGATTTTTGTGTCAGCATGTCTTTTAGGTTTTTGACTGTTACCTCTGTAATTCAAACAATATTATTTGTATATTGTGCAGTATTTTACCCATACCATAATACATTAAAGTATTATGTATGGTCAAGTTGTTTACCATAAATATACTGGTGAAATCTTTCAAAACCAAATACTGTAGTGATCATCTCTTTCTCCATCTAGGCAAAGTTTTACTTAGTCCTGAAGCATTACTCTGGGGAGAAAAAAGTGCTTAGAATGTCATCTTGTACTGAAGTAGCATCAAGTGTCCATTTACCATAGGTAGGGATTTGTGCTTTCACTTGTGATGCCCTACCAATATTAAATTCTCTCCAAATCATCACCTGTTTTTAAATATTTCCCTGAAAATATTTATTTCGTTTATGATTAGTGCTCATTGGAAAGCATTTTTATTATTTAAAGCTAAATTATTTTGTCACTATGGTGAATTCACTAAATATTATCAGTGACCCATCTTAAAGTCATTGTCATAATGTAAATCAATGAGTATTCTACAGATATTAAAAGAAAAAGTATTTTATCTTGTGTTTTATTCCTACAAAGTTAGGCCCCAATCCTGCAAAAACTTATGCGTATGTTTAACTTTACTACTGTAAGTTATTGGACCACTAAAGAAGCATGTGCATTAAGTCTTTGCAGGAGTAGAGTCCTAGAGAACATAAATCTTAGAAAATAAACATTCCAAAACAAACTGAACAGAATGAATACATTGTAAATTGAAGCTCACCGGATTTGGCTCTGATGGATTTCAGGGGTAGCGGATTCCAAAAGGAACAGGCTTCACGTAAAAGCTGTCCTGAAGCTTTACGTGAGGAGCTGCGAGTCAGAGCCTCTGATTAGATTTTAACTATTGCAGTGGAATGTAGAGGGTAAGAATTGGTTTCTCAGATAATCATGCCCCAAACAAATCAGGGCTTTAAAGAAGATCACCAATACCTTTTACTGCATCCAGAAATAAACAGAAAGCCAACACAAAGGTTTGAGCACATGTGTTATATGCTCATAGTAGCCCATTTTATTCCATAGATTGGTTGGTGTCTTCTGCATCAAGTGTAGATTCTGGGTGGATTTCAAAGACAGGTCATCTTTCATGACAAAGAAATGGATGGCCATTGTGAGTTCTGCAGTAAAGAGGACTGTGTGCAACCTTCTTACCAGCTACTAGCTGAGAATCCAGTAATAATAATGAATTTAAAACCAGTTTTGGCAAAAAGACAGATACATGTACTCACTTTATTGTGCAACAACTATTCTGTTTGTTAAATAGTTCCTCCTGCAAAGAAGCATCACTTTGATCTAACAGGTTGAATCTCAATAGTCAATTCACTTTATACAGACCCCCATCTGTCTGGCACCTGGGGGTCTGCACATGAAACTGCAGAATCTGTATGGTTTGAAAAGGTTACTGATATATCATCAATATAGTGACGGCATTTTGGCCCAAAACATCTTACCCATCTCTCCCATAGAAGCTTTACATAAACACTGAATAAGACAGGTAAGACAAGATGGAACACTATGTACAGGTCCAACATGCAATGATCCTTGAGAGTGGGTAAGCAACTGCTCATCACTTATTCTCTGTGGCTTTTCATTTAAAGGGTGATTTCTGCAAGATCTTATATATTTAATATAATACTTTGCAGTTATATAGCACTTTGTAACTAAGGATCTCAAAGTACTTTATGAATGCTAACATACCTTGAAGTTAACAGTATTAAATACTGATCAATTTGATAGAATCAGCAATGACAACTTTCCTTTGTCCATTGCAAAAAGAAAGTAGTTAGCCACTAATATTAATGCAGTATCAGTTCAATAAGATTTCAAACCAGACTACTGGGACAAGAGATCTGCAGAATCTAAATGTTACAGGAGCTGACCTGTTACAACCTTCTCAATAATCCACTATAAAAAAGGAACACATTGGTTTGTGCAAAATAGTACAAACAGCATAGAGCAATGATTCTCAACCTGTAGTCTACATACCCCTGGGAGTCTGCAGACTCTATCATAGAATCATAAAATACCAGGACTGGAAGGCACCTCGAGAGGTCATCAAGTCCAGTCCCCTGCCCTCATGGCAGGACCCACTACTGTCTAGACCATTCCTGATAGACATTCATCTAACCTACTCTTAAATATCTCCAGATATGAAGATTCCACAACCTCCCTAGGCAATGTATTCCAGTGTTTAACCACCCTGACAGTCAGGAACTTTTTCCTAATGTCCAACCTAAACCTCTCTTGTTGCAGTTTAAGCCCATTGCTTCTTGTTCTATCCTCAGAGGCCAGGAAGAACAATTTTTCTCCCTCCTCGAGACACCTTTTAGATATCTGAGAGGTCCACAAAAATGACTATGAAAATAAAATTTCAGATTCCAGAAAAGGTATTCCTTTTTCTGAACATTCAAAAGTATGTGAATACGCCCCCACCCCCACAACTACATATTGGCATTGCCAGAGAAGCCCACCATTTCCACTGTATTTCCACTGTAGAAAAAAAGTGTTGTTACTACTGAATATTGGTGTTGTAGAGTGAGGAAGTCTACTGTTATTTTTCAGTGACAGGTTGTATAGTAGAGATGTGAGAAACAAAGACAAGGTGGAAACTGGAAAAGGAGCAGTTATAACATAGCCAACAAAAAAGGTTTTGTCTGGGCAAGCCAAGAGGAAATTAAGTCTGTGGGAACAGTGGGACAGAATTGCCATGGAAGAGGGTAAAAAGTAGTGTAGCCAGAGAAGATGACAAAAAGGACTGAAGTAACTAAAATTTGCTGGAAAAAATTTTAGCAGGCTTTTGTTAGTTCAACTCTTTATAAAATTGTGCAAAAGATATTGCTATCTAGTTCTAACATTATTTTTTCTGCACAGGGTATTAATCACAATTAATTATAGGTGTAAGAGTCAAAGGGTGGATGAAGATGACATGCAATTACAAGGTAAAGTTCTGTTGAAACTGTTCTACCAAAACATGCAGAAGTTATTTCTGAAGGAAAGTACAGCATATTGAAGTGAGAGGGATTTGTACAATTAATTAAAAAAAAAAAGAACATGTCTGCAACCTGAGTATCACAGGAATTGTTGACAAATTTATACTTGCTGTAGAAAAACACTGCTATTTATTTATGAATAAAATGTTCTTATATTTTATTGCACATTGAGTAGTGGTTCAGACCTTAGTATTTGCTGAAATGTGGAAATGCTAGCTTTTTTGGGGAAAAAACATTTACTAATCTTAACACCATTTTTTAATGAATGAAAAGTACCCTGTAATCCGTGAGAGATTTTTGTCATGAGAGTGGGAGAATGGTGGAATCCTCTAAATCTTGATTGCTTCAGAGCAGGCTTAATTGGTAAATTTATCTGATTGAATTAATCAAAAGAATAGGCTCATTTTATTCAAGTCTCATTCCAGACCCCCCCCTTTTCCAGCCTTAGGGGAGGGAGCCTTTAATAATGGTCTGTGTAAACTGATGCTCAGGCATTAAGGGATTGGAGAAGTGCTGCTTGCGCAAGTTAAGGCAGAAGAGAAACGGCAATCAAATAAAAAGCAGCCGCGGAAACAAAATAGAACTTTTTCTGAATTTTAAAAACATGTCTCTTATCATCAAAGTCTTGAACAGCAGTTGCAAACAGGCGCTTGAGTCTGAGAAAAGAAGTTGTTTTTTTCGTGTGATTTTTGTCAGCAGGTTTCACCAACTGACCAAGCATTCTAGCAGCCAGACTTTGGAGGTGCAAAATAATACTACAACAGCAGCTGCTGCTGCAGCAGAGGACAAAGAGGAGGAGATGATGGCAGTTTCAGAGGGGCCAGAGGGACTCTTGAAACCCACCCAACACCACAATAGCAGTTTGAAGAGCCTTCAGGAAATGCCTGGACCCAAAACCCTTTCCAACTTAGTTGAGTTCTTCTGGAAGGACGGCTTTGGTCGCATTCATGAAATACAGGTACAATTTAGTTAAAATAATTATTATTGATTTATTCCAGGATTATTGATTGATTCCAAATGGGGAAAAAAAGAAGCAGCTGCTTAATTAATGAGTTGTGGTATCAGTTAATCCTGCCTGTCATTACAACGTCGTGTTGGTGCAGTTGATATGCTAGAGTTAGAGTTTGTTTACAGGATCCTTGTTCTCTCCATTCAAGCTTTATGTAATGAGTGTTTTAGTTTTGGTGTTTGGCGACTTCAAGCCCTTGTTTTCTTCTTTCTTTCCATCAGAGGACAGTATTAAAACCGTGCTTTTCAACCAGAAACAAAGAGGTCTGCAAAAATGCATTAGACTCTGCTTTTCGGAGAAGAAATTTCGGGCTGATTCTTGTGTTGTTTTTTCTTCAAATCTCTTGTCTAACATTAGGGCGCTCTAGAGCACCCGTAAACACAGCATCTTGCGGGATTTCCTTTGCATCTTTCTCCTTCTCCCTTTTTGGTGTGTGATGTTTACCCGTATTTTCACCCTTAGCTATTTGGGGCTTTCGTTGGCACGACTGACTTGTTTAACACTACACGGCTGTCCAAACTTCGTAAAAATTGAAGACGCCCGCCCATAATGAACTGTAAACGGTGCATTTTTAAAGATTTGAGGAACAGGGGAAATGATTTTCCCTGTTAGCGAAAACCAGCCAAGCCATCCCCTAGCACTAGGGGTCAGCACCCCACGGCAGGATCCCTGTGATTTGTAATGGCCATTTGAATGGTAACCCCTCAGGCTTGCAGCAGCCCCCGCACTGGGCTGTGGGGGCAGGATTTGGCCGTACGACACATTGCGAGATGGGGGGGGGACGGTTGTTCTCTCAGATTTTTCCAGCTACGTCTCCCCAGACCGCGTCCTTTGCGGGCACAGAGACCATTTTGTCTATTTCCGTCGTCCCCTCCCCCCCCCCCCCCCCCGCTCCGGTCGCGGGTGTGTCGGGCCGCTGAGGGGCTGGCGTATGTGCCTGGGGCTGGGCTGGCTGTGTAGAGGCGTGGGGGCGGGCTGGGCAGCCGCTGCTGAGTTGCTCAGACCGACATCGCTCCCCTCAGCAGCAGCTGCAGGCGGGCGATTTGAAACTCTCCCTTCCCCCTCTACCCCTCCCCCATTTCTGAGGCGAGCGGGAGCGCGCGCCAAAATTGGAGGTGGAATGGGGGGGGGGCGACCCAGCCAACGGTCGTGGCTCCCCAGCCAACGGTCGTGGCTCCCCAGCGTTCCAAAGGGGCTCGCGCAGGGAGCCAACGGCTTCGCGGCTCGTCCCTCCCGCCCCCTCCAAAAAAGGCGCGAGGCAGCTGCTCTGCCTCCTGCGCCCCCTATTGGCAGACGGTGGAACGGACCCCACGCGTGGGCTGGGGTGGAACTGGCTTGGCTCCCTTCTAGTCAACGTGGTGGGGGGAGGTTCCTTGTGTGGGCAAGAAGGAGGGAGGGGAAGCTGGTGACTGCTGGCTTGGGGACCCTTGGCCCCAGCTGGGCTATGTGCTCATTGCTCACTCCTGTGGCCCAGCACATGCATGCTACAGCCCCACACCCAGGCATGTGAGAAACCACGGAAGGGGGCCGAGCAATGAGCACATGCTGACCACATCCTTAATTTGGGTGGGAGAGGACCAGTGTACATAGTGGGCAGCTAAAGGGAAGTCCCAGGGCTCCTACAATCTGGCCTGTGAGCAACTCACCTAATGACAGCAAAAATGGAGGGCTTCCTGGGTTGAGACCTGCCCTCTCCCTTTGTGTTTGATAGGCCCCAGCCTGCAACATGCCACTTTGCACAATTCCCTGGAGCTGCAGAAGAGACATGGGAAGCGGGTAAATGGAGCATGCTGCTGACAGAGCCTCTGGAATGTGTTTTTATAAGGAGGGAGTTCCTCTGTTTGTTTTTAAGCAGCCGCCCTTTCCCATGCTGGGAACTCCCCTCCTCTCTTCCTACCAGGAGTAGATTTAGGGTGAGCATGGTCACCTGCATTTTAAGAAAATAAAGAACTGTATGAAAAATACAAGCTTGTGTTTACTTTTCAGGGATCGTACCTAATGAGTTTTCATGCCTGGTACAAAATCAGACATTTGTATCGCAAGAGCATGACTCTTTTAGAATAATTGTTAGAAGAAAAAAACTACCTGCCTGATCAAATGTTTCTTTTTGTTACAGAACATGTGACTTTAGGCATCACATAAGGATGGCCCATTACAATACACCCCAGGGAGATAAGTTTGAATTTTCCCACAGTGGTTACACCCATCTTAGGAATCCCTGCTGCTGGCTTTTGTGTTGGCTTACCATGTCAGTACTGGACTCTCCCATGGTGTCTCCAGGTTTGCTAGGGCAGCATTCAGAATTTTGTTTCTCTCCTGATCACTCCCAACTGATGTCCACTTGAGAAACCAGCAATTGAAACTTCCTCTTTTTTTTTTTGCTGGTTGATCCCTTGTCACCCTCTCTTTGTTTTTTTCCATCCACTCCTGCTCTGTGCTCTTGCTACATGAGGAAAGAGGCAATGTGGGAACTGGTGAGGAGCCATTTAGAGAAGGGCGAAAAGATGTGCGGCATCAAGCAGTGGTGGAAGCAACAGTTGTATGAGTCCCTTTCTTCCTTGTGAGTCAAGACAGACAGTGGGAAGCAGGAAAGCTGAAAGGGGCAAAATCCAGCGAGTCATGAGACAGAGGAAAGTCGTAGAGTTGTTAGACATTGAGGGAAGGGGAACAGAAGGGGATGGGGCAGAATGAAGTGTCCAATTCAAGATTACCCCTTCTGAGGAAAAAGAGGGAACTGACACTGCAGCAAAGGAGGGATTGTTTGCCCTGAGGATGTCAGCATATAGTCAAGTATACAATTAACCAATAAGCCTAAGCAGAGGCAGATAAGCCTATCAGAAGCAGCACCATGGGGAGGCTGCCGTGAAGCAGCCTCTGTCCATGGCAGACCTGAGTTCCCACAGACAGAGGCTGCTCCGCCACCCATGGAGCAGCCTCTGTCCGCAGCCAGCCTGGACCCTCCCCACGGACAGGGGCTGCTGCCGGACCAGTGTCTGTCCACGGTGGACCCAGGCTGCTGCGGACAGAGGCTGTTTCGCAGCAGCAGTCTCCCCTGCCTGCCCCCCACCTCCCACAGCAGCCTCTGTTTGCGGGAAGCTTGGACCATCTACATACAGGGGCTGCTGCTATCCCGCGCTGCTGTCTCTGTATCAGAGGCACCAGGGTGGGGCGGCAGGTAGCCGGTCTGCCTGAGGAACTGGTTTTTAAATGGGCTCCCCTTGAGTGCTAGCTCCTGCCTGGCAACCCGCGCAGTTGCCTCTGGTACAGAGACAGCAGAGGGGCGTGGCAGGGGGCTCCCCAAGAGTGGATCGGAGCTCACTGGCTACTGGCCCACCCCCAGGGATTAAGAATAGCTGAGTAATTTATAAGAATTCATGAGGTTACTTGACTATTCAGTTTGCAGATATCTAACATCCCTACTTTGCCCTCTGAAGACACCGCCCTTGAAGAGTTAAAAGCGTATACTTGAATAATTTTCCATCAGATTTGATCACCAGCTTTCACTAATAGCTCAGGGTTAAGCAGGTCTGCTTTCCCCTCGTCTCTAGAAAAATGTGAAGACTGCATCTGGGTAAGGATGAGAGGACTCTTTGTGACCAAACTCCTTGCATTATAATTGGATGGATCAACAGTGCATTAGACCCTCTGTGGTAGTTTGTGAGTATAACTGTCCCCTGTGCTTGCTGCGCTGCTGTGGTCATCAGTGGAGACAATTATACTCCCGATCACACATACCCCCTTTCTGTTTGATGCAAAACAATTGTATACCACACACATCTCATTGTCCTGGCATCACCAAACCCTGACCTTGCTTTAAGTTATGGTAAGAGGAATCTGAGTACCAAATTTGGTGGTCCCAGCTCTTTCCACTTAGTAGTTCTTGAACAGATGGACAAACACAGACAGATGCACAAACTCACAAAACTATATAATAAACTAAAAGATCTACCAGCCACAGCCCCTGTCCGCAAGGTGGGGGTGGGGGGGCGAGCTCCATGTGGACAGAGGCAGTTCTGTGGCAGCAGCCCCTGTTCAAGGGGAGCTTGGACCCCCCACGGACAGGGGCTGCTACTGCAGAGTAGCCTCTGTCTGCAGCAAGCCCGGGCCCACTGAGGACAGAAACTGATTCCCAGCAGCCTCCCCTGCTACCCTCCCCCCTTTCCCCTCCCCCTGCTGCTGCTTCTGATAGAGGCAGCAGGATGGGGGGGGCAGCCCTTTTTAAAGTTGCTCCTCCCTCCCCCCCAACACCAGCTCGTGCCTGCTCTTCTCCGCTGCCTCTTGTAGGAGGTGGATCTGTGGTAGGGATGTAAGCGACTAGTTGAGTCACTACTTGACTAGTCACTTCCCCCAAGGGGGGGAGCAGGAACCAGTGCTGGGGGGAGCCTGACTTAGAAGCTGGCTCCCCCAGCATTGTCTCCACGGAGGAGACGGGGGGGCAGAGGCGCAGTGGGGGACAGAGTGCAGAGTTCTTGGCACAGCATCTGGGACTGGGCACAAGCCGGGACAGCTGATTCCCAGCTCACACCCTGTCCCCTGCTGTGCCTCTGCCTTTTAAATGTAGTAAGAGCCAGGCGGCTCTTACTATGTTTAAAAGGCAGAGCAGAGCCACAGTGGAGCATGCTCCTGGGGCCAGGAGCTAACCCCACTGCTACTCTGCAGTTCCCCCTTTATCGACTAATTGAGTAGTCGATGGAAATTCCATCAACTACTTGATTAGCTGATTAAATGCAATTTAACATCCCTAGTCTGCAGAGCCAGCACGCACTGAGAGCCAGCTTTGGCAGTTCCTCGAGTATATTGGCTCCTGCCTGCCCCCCTCACCTTTCGAGCTGCTGCCTCTCTATCAGAGGCAGCAGTGTGGGGGAGGGGGCACCAGCTGATCCAAAGGCAGCAAGTGGTTGTGAGAATGCGTGTAGTCGGCAGGATTAACCAGTAACCTTAGGCTTATCGGTTAATCGTGTGGTCGTCTACATGTTGACATCCCTAATATATGATAGACAGCTGTCCCTTTTTCCACTCCTGCCCCCTGCTGGCCCAATGGACTCCATTTCTGGCCCTTTGCTGCCCCAGGTGGTCAATCTGCAATATAACACCCTCCTACCAGACTCCTCCCTTTCCATTTTATGAGAAACAATTGAATTCCAGGCACATCCCATTATGCTGGCACAGCCAAGCCCTTATTTGGCTTTAAGTTATAATAAGAGGAAGCTGCATATAAAATTTGGTGGTCCTAGCTCCTACCGTTTAGGAGTTCTTGAACAAACGGTCTCATAGATGGACAGGCAGATGCACATTTCTAAAATATATAGTAAAATGAAGAAGATGGCTGCATCTATACTAGAGCTTAACTGTTGGTTAAAAAACCCCACACTCCTTGATAATGTAAATTGTGCCATAAATTAAAAGGCCTAAGAAGCAAGCAGAGGTATGATCTTTGGCTTAGAAAAGGAGCAGAAAAGATAAAAAAGAGAGGAAAAAGAAAGTGCAACTGCTGAGAAAACTCAGGATAGAGACATGAAGGATGGATGGAAGGAAACAAAAATGAGGAGGGAGAAGAGGAATTAAAAATTCCCAGAAAGAATTTCTGTATATTAGAGTAAAGGTTTCTGTATTTTAGAGCAAATCTTATATGTTTCTTTCAGTTAATACTTTTAAAAATAGATTAAAATTAGACTCCTAAATCTTCAGTAATGGCAGAACTTTGCTCTTCTATTTTTGAATTTTTGACCCAGCTAGGTTGGTAGGCATTAAAAATAATTGACTTCCTCCTGAAAGAAACAAAGCAAAAAGTAATCTGTGTGTGCGAGCACACAAAACAGACCTCTGACGCATGTACAAAAATTAAATTACAACAGAATAGATCTACTATGAAAAATATTGCTTTTTTAATTTTTAAAAACTAAATGTTAGTGCTATAAAAATGATATTATAAATAAAATAAACTAGAGGTGGAAAAATCCTAAGTAATACTTATGCCAATATGCTTCTCTACTTTTCACTATCACTGAACAATACAGAATTTCTCCCTTAATCCAATACCATTTATGAAGGAAAAAACAGCAAGAAAAGGTACGGGGCAGTATATTTTATTTATTTTTTATTCAGTGTTGAGTCTCCAAAAACATTTTACTTTACACATCAAGATGGCTTGTTTGCATATATTCTGTAATTGGATTAATAACACCCTGTTAAATTTTACAACAGAGTGAACATCAGGAATGAATTAATCCGAAACCTCTTGGTAACCACAGCAGCTACTTAAATTATGTTCTTTGAGACACAGAAATGTTCCATATGCAGAAGGAGGGAGGTTTATGGGGGGAAGGTTTAAGCTTTTTTACAATGAAGGGTCTGTTCTCAGTAACCTGATTCCAAAATTTAGCTGGCCTAGGCCATACCAACAGTGCCCGCAACAACTCTGGGCAAAAGGAAAGAGTTATGAATTTAGTGGAGCTGGAGCGGTTGTGTTCCATCTGTAGGCTCAGAGAGAAGGAAAATGAAGGTGAGGGGGAAGGGTTTGGACTCTTGCAACTTAATTATGTGTGAAGTACAGCATGGCATGTGATGGAGTAGGTTGACAATATGGTTTATATTTAATAATTGTAACAACAAAGAAAAATGGAATTAATGGGTTTGTGACAGAATATCAAATAAGACTTTTCAGCTAAATCTGCAATACAGATTTGAGGCACAGAAGGCCATTTTGCTTATTATTTATAATTATTTTTTCCAAGTTATGTCCCAAGATGGGTTAGAGGCTATACAGACACAAAGGAAGGCAAAATTACTGCCTGGAAGATTTGCCTTCTATTTCTATTATTTGTGAAAAGAATGTGCATAATTCATTAGACTGTACTCTTCAAAATTTAGCATTGAATGCTAGCTTACACTTTTAAAAAAAAATTATGATGACATTTATAACTGAATGTATATATGTGAAAAGAATGTAGTATACAGTATGTTAAAGAATGGTGAATTCTGTCCAAGGTTATTATAGGCAATTAAACATTTCATCTATTCTGTACAATAGTGGAAGATTAAGGAGTATTACTAAAATTAAATCTGCTCTCCTAATGATAGATTTTTTTTTTCCAGTCCCAATTCTCTGATTGTAAATGTTCTTCTGCGCTACCCTCTGCTAATGGGTTTTTATTATCTATACCTACTATCTTCTAAAGTGGTTTTGTTGCTTTTCCTCAGGCCTACATTTAGTCCTAATCTCTCTTCAAATATATTCAAAATGAATTCCTGGGAGATAGGTGCTTCATTTCAAGACCAGCTCAAAATTAAATGTGTTAATCTTTTTCTATTTGTTGGGAAAAATAAAGCATCATTCTGTAAAATAATTGACCATCTTTTGTGTCCCTTTTTTTAAAATTTTTGAATGTTTCTCAATTCCTCTTTCTTAATTGCCTGCTCTTTGTCTCATGGATCTTGTATTCATGGATCGTTCAGCAGAGATGCCTTACTAGACAAGTAGAACATCCTTCATCTCTTCCCCCTTCTCATCTGACAACATATGTCTTTTCTGAGATATTTGTCAGAATAAATCTAGTCTAAATTTAAGGGACTTCAATGCACTGCTGCTGTGCTGGCAGTCCTACTGGCAAGGTCAATGAAGCAGACTATGTAAAGAATAAGGAACACACTAATTGGTTCTTTTATCGGAGACGTACAAGTGAGCTTTTTTTAAAACAAAAAAGTACACATTTACTCCATGATTATGCTTCTGATCTCCCTTTTCTTCCATATTTTGTTTTGATCTTTTCCAGGATGATCTTTTCTATAAGATCAAATATTTTTATAAAGGTTGATATGGGAAAGAATCAGTTTTGTCAATGAACTGCACATTTCCCTACTCCACAAGTCCTTTCACCTCTTAAATGTTCAGTTGAACTAGGTTCAGAGAGAAGCAAACAAAGGTGAGTGGGAAGCCCTTTGTATCTTGTACAGGTCTGGGGTCTTTTCATCATCCATGGTCCTACATAGCAGTGACCTCATTTTCTGGTCATAGTGAGTATTTCAAGGCTGATGTGAAGATACTTTCTAGTGACACTTCCAGCTATTGCTTGACTGAAGAGCTTGAGACCTAGATCTGGATCCAAACATGACTAAGGCTTTGTCTCCACTTGCTCTTGCTTGACAACACTTTTGTCATTCCGGAGTTCTTAACCGCTCCCCCTGCCTGTGCACAACAAGTTTTGCTGTGGCAAGTGCACATGTGAATACTGCTTTGTCAGCAGGAGCACACTACCTCGCCAGGCTGGTCTTCAGCTCCTGTTTTTTTTGAAGTACTGAATATGAGTTATCTTTTAAGCTAGTTCATAAGTCTGATTTGCTCCTAAATAACTTATGTTTTTAAAGTGCTATCACTGCAAACCCTCAACTCCATAGATTATAGAATCATAGAATCCTTGGGCTGGAAAAGACCTCAGGAGTCATCGAATCCAGCCCCTTGCCCGAAGCAAGACCAACCCTAACTAAATCATCCCAGCCATGGCTTTGTCAAGCTGGGACTTAAAAACCTCTAGGGATGCAGATTCCACCCCCTCCCTAGGTAACCCATTCCAGTACTTCACCACCCTCCTAGGGAAATAGTTTTTCCGAATACAGATAATACCCTACTTACGAACAAGTTACGTACCAAGCACTTGGTCATAATTCAATGTGTTCATAAATCGGACCCAATTCATTTCAATGGGACCACACTGTTCGTAAGCACAGATCGCCATTCGTAAGTCGGGGCTGTGCTTAATGGGAGGTTGGTCGTAAGTGCGGCTGGTCGTACGTCGATGCATTTGTTAAGTCGGGGACTACCTGTAGCCAATCTCCCCCACTGTAACTTGAGACCATTGCTCCTTGTTCTGCAATCTGTCATGACTGAGAACAACATCTCTCTGTCTTTTCTGGAACCTCCCTTTAGGAAGTTGAAGGCTGCTATCAAATCCCCCCTCATTCTTCTCTTCTGGAGACTAAATAAGCCCAAATCCCTCAGCCTCTCCTCGTAGTTCATGTGCTTCAGTCCCCTAATCATTTTGTTTGCCGTCCGCTGGACCCTTTCCAATGTGTCCACATCCTTTCTATAGTGGGGGGCCCAGATGTGGCCTCACCAATGCCAAATAAAGAGAAATAATCACTTCTTTAGATCTGCTGGAAATGCTCCTCCTAATGCACCCTAATATGCCATTAGCCTTCTTGACTACAAGGGCACACTGTTGACTCATAGCCAACTTCTCATCCACTGTAATCCCCAGGTCCTTTTCTGCTGAACTGCTACTTAGACAGTCGGGCCCCAGCCCGTAACAGTGCTTGGGATTCTTCCGTCCCAAGTGTAGGACTCTGCACTTGTCCTTGTTGAACCTCATCAGATTAGGTGGCATTTTATGTCAGTGAAGATCTATATGTTCTATGACAAAAATATCAAGTCGTCTTTGTCCTTATTTTTTTTTCATAATGTTTTTCTTCTCTGGTTTGTTGATGTTGCAGCAAAAACACACTCAGGAGTATGGAAAGATCTTCAAATCGCACTTTGGACCCCAGTTTGTAGTATCCATTGCAGATCGAGACATGGTTGCCCAGGTTCTCCGAGCAGAAGGTAGAACTCCACAAAGAGCTAACATGGAATCTTGGCAGGAGTACAGAGATTTACGTGGGAGAGCTACAGGACTTATTTCTGCGTAAGTATAGTCACTTTTCTCCCTTTAATTTGTATTATCAAAACATGTTAATCTTTTGAAGTACCATATATATCAGCCTGCTTTTTTCATATAATATTGCAAAGTAGAAAAAGTGTTTGTATAGTGAAAGCCTGATAATGCAATTAACACTCATATTTCACCAAAATCACATGGTTAAAATACATCTGAGACAAAATAATGGCTCCTTGTTTTATATATATAAAATTGGAAAAGGTACAGAGAAGAGCAACAAAAATGATTAGGGTATAGAATGGCTTCCATATAAGGAAAGATTAAAAAGACTGGGACTATTCATCTTTGGAAAGAGCTGAGTTTAAAAAAAATAGATAAAATCATAAAGGTATATCCATCAAAGGCTATTACCCAAGATGGTCAGGGATATAACCCCATCCTCCACTTTTCCCTTAACCTCTTCCAGATGATGAGATTGGATGGATCACTCAGCAACTGCCTTGTTTCACTCATTCCCTCTTAAGCATCTAGCACTTGCCTGTGTCAGAAGACATAATAATACTGTACTAGATGGGCCACTGATCTGGACCAGTATGGCAATTTGTATGTTCTTTCTTTGTTTTGCTGAATAATGGGTCCATAATGGAAGATTTGGAAGGTGCCACTTAATATTATTTGTATTCTCATAGCGCAGTATACCATTGTGCCTGAAGCTGTGCAAACACAGAACAAAAAAAACAACAAATGGTCTGGTAGCACTTTATAGACTAACAAAACATGTAGATGATATCATGAGCTTTCGTGGGAATAGCCCATTTCTTCAGATGACCGGAGTTATGAGTAGGGGATATGAAAACTCAAAATAAATAGGAGAGGGGGGAGAAAAGAAAAAAAGGAAAGGGGGGGGGAGTGAGACAGGGCATCATTAAGTATCTGGAGAATGGGTACCTAAACCTAAGCAGATCAAAGTAAATAGATAGATGCTAAGACAGGAAGAATACCACTCTCAGAGCTGTTAGCACCTTCAGTGGCTATGAAGTAGGTAGTGCCCTAGCCAGCCCATATCACGATTGAGTCCATTAGCATGTGAATTGAATTTGTGGATGAAGTGAGATTCCAATGCTTCCCTATGTATTTGGCTTGTGGAGCTGGCCTGTGACAAGCTTGCTCCACAAGCCAAATACATAGGGAAGCATTGGAATCTCACTTCATCCACAAATTCAATTCACATGCTAATGGACTCAATCGTGATATGGGCTGGCTAGGGCACTACCTACTTCATAGCCACTGAAGGTGCTAACAGCTCTGAGAGTGGTATTCTTCCTGTCTTAGCATCTATCTATTTACTTTGATCTGCTTAGGTTTAGGTACCCATTCTCCAGATACTTAATGATGCCTTGTCTTTCACACCCCTTCCTTTTTCTTTTTCTTCTTTTTCTCCCCCCTCTCCTTCCCCTCTCCTGTTTATTTCGAGTTTTCAAATCCCCTACTCATAACTCCAGTCATCTGAAGAAGTGGGCTGTGCCCATGAAAGCTCATGATACCATCTACATGTTTTGTTAGTCTATAAAGTGCTACCACACCATTTGTTGGTTTTTTTTCTGTAACAGACTAACTCGGCTATCCCCGGAAGCTACAGAACAAAAAGACAGTCCCTTCCCAAAAGAGCTGACAATTTAAGTATAAGATCCAGAAACAACACATGGATACAGGTTAATGAAGGTGTGGTGATCCCCTTGGGCGCGAGCACCCCGCCCGAGTCCGGGACGAGGGCCCTGCGAGCCCAACCGCCAACTGTCTTCCATGACTCCTTTACAATAGTCTCTTACGGGGTTCTGGACCACTATTATCCCGGGACCTCGTACTTCCCCTTGGATTCCGCCTCGTCGGCTCTTTATGGAGGGGGCGGGAAGGGGGACCCGGGCCCTCCCTCTCCACCGGGTCCCATCCCGGGGCCCTAAGTGCAGGGTCGACACCTCCCTGCATGGCTGATGGGGTGTGCTCGCAAAACGCGTCAGCCCACGGGCACCACAGGGACCCTGCCCCGGGCTGCTTCCTTCCCCCCTCTTGTCCCTGGGCGGCTGCCTCTAGCTCCCCATGCCTTCCACGGTTCCTGGCGCCGGCTCCTCTGTTGAGCTTCCGGCGTCTCCTCTGGGGCCTCCCTGTCCGGCGATGTCCCTCGTCCGGGCCTCACCACCCGCCTTCCACGGACGCCCAGCCATGCCTCTTCCCCAGAGCCAGCAGGCCCTTTTGAACCGGCCCGCTGGGCATGACGTCGACCGGCGGCCCTGCTCACCCCGTGACGCGGGGCATCCCCACGTCACTTTGGGTTGGCTGCTTGCCGCCTCCGTTCGACCCGGCACTAAGCCGGGGGCAGGGCTTACAGTGTCAGCACTACCCCGACCGGGCGAAGGGTTTCCGCTGTGCCTCTGCGTGGCAGCAGCATCCCAGCTCGCAGGCTCACCGCCCCCTGCATGGTCCACGGCGCCCCCCCGGCAGGCCGGCCAGCGTGCGGGCCGTCAATGGCCTGTCACAGAGGGGAATACAAGGAAACAATGAGACAGTATGGCCAGCATGATAAGCTGGGGTCTCAGCACATCAGCAGCTTAACTGTGATGGTTGTTTTTTGTAGGCCTTACAACCGTGGTCTCCAACGTTTTTACACCCAAGATCGCTTTTTAAATGTCAGAACAAGCCAAGATCTACCCCATCCCTTCCCCAAAACCCCACCCCTTCCTTGAGGCCCTGCCGTCTCTGTTCCCTTTCTCTCCATCACTTGCTATCCCTTGCCCTTATACACTCTCAGGGTACGGCTACACTGCTGCTTTTTTTCAGCAGTGAAAAAAAGAAAGAAGAAATTTTTCCAACATTTGGCCCATATAGACTGGGCCAAATGTCAGTAAACCCCCTTACAGGGGCTGCCAAAAGAGCTTGTTTGCCGGGAAAACTCCTGCAGTCTAGCCATACCCTCACTGGGTTGAGACAGGAGGTGCGGGCTCTGGGGTGTGAATGAAGGATTTAGGTGTGGGAAAGAGCGAGAGGTGCACGCTCTAGTAGGGAATTTGGATGCAGGAGGATGTGGAGAAAGGGATGCTGGCTCAGGGAGGGGGCTCCAGGCTGGGGAGTGCTGGGCTCAAATGGAGGGTTAGCGTGCTGAGTAAGCCACAGGCTTGTGGATGTGAGGGTGCAGGAGTTTGGGTTGGGGCTGTGAGGGGCTCAGGGCAGAGAGGTTGGGAGTATGATGGGCTCAGGACACAGATTTGCAGTGTGTTAATGGTGCAAGAGTGTTGTGGCAGAAGATTGAGGATGTGGGGGTGCAGGAGTTTGGGGATGTGAGAGGCTCAGGACAGGGGGTTCCAGTATATGATAGGCTCAGATTTGGAGTCGGGGTGGGGTATACAGGAGCGTTATGATACTGTGACCAGATGAGGACTTGGCCCCAACTGGGGGCTTGTTGGCCAGGCTTCATTTTTAAATAAAATATTATGTCAAACGCAAAAGGTTTCAGCATCGTCTTTGTTTATGAGAAGGGCGGGTAACCTATTTTGAGTCAGGGGTCAGTGGCCCACAGAAAAGTCAGTCGGGGCATACAAATGAGATACAAAAACACAACACCTCAAACTCCTCAGACCTCACTAATGTGGCCCCAATTGTACTTTTGTGGGTGCTGGGACAAGGTTCTGGGGAAGGGTGCCAGTGGGTGCTGGGGCAGGGGACAGGGTGCTTGTGGGTACTGGGATAGGGTTCTGGGGAAGGGTGCCAATGGGTGCTGGGGTAGGGGACAGTGTGCTTGTGGGTGCTGGGGCAGAGTACTTGTGGGGGTCTGGGTGGGAGGAGGGGACAGGGATCTTGTACCTGGGGATCTTGTAGCTGCACGCGAAGGCCCAGGAAGTGCGCGGGCTGTTCCCCCGTCTCCCAAAAAGCGGTGCAGTACCTGAAACACTGGTCCGTCGCACGCCTGATGCCTTCCTGCACTGGGGGGAGGGGGAGTCCCGGACTGCACCAGCCCCAACTGCTGGGACAGTGCGCGCCTTGTGTCTCCGCTCCCCACGGCAGCGCGCGCCGCCCAAGCAGCTGGAGCCAGCACGCTGGGGACTTTATTCCCCTGCTGCCTTCCCATGCCGAGGAGAGAGGGAGTCCCGTACCGTGCAAGCCCCAACCGCTCGGGCAGCGCGCACCTTGCTCCTCCGTTCCTCACAGCAGCACGTGCTACCTGAGCAGCCGGAGCTGGCACAGTCCTGGATCCCCACCCTCCCCTACACGCAGAAAGGCAGCAGGGGAACGAAGTCCCCAGCACACGATGGACCAGCATTTTAGGTACCGCGCGGCTGTTGAGGGCAGGAGGGAGAACAGCCCGCGTACTTCCAGGACCTGGCGCACAGCTACAGAACTGCCCCCCGACCCTGCAGGAAGCCTGTGCTACCTCCATGGTCCCTGGAGGTAGCATTAGTACAGCCTGCATCTTGGGGGTGAGGGGCAGCAATGGGGGGCCCCAAAGCCTCGTGATTGACTGGTCAAGCCTCCAGGATCGACCAGTCGATCGTGATCGATGGGTTGATGACCACGGCCTTACAAGAAAGGAGAGTTTTAAGGAGGGTTTCAAAGGAAGATAATGAATTAATTTTGTAATTATTTATAGGGAGGTTCTCCCAGGTATGAGGGGCAACATAGGAAACAGCATAAAGGTTTAAAATTTAACAAGTAGGTGACAGACTGATCTTAATGGCCAATTGGAAGTAGGAGTCATCTGAATGAGAGATAGGATGAGTATAGGTCATGAAGGGCCTCAAATGACAAATAACTAATGTTTGATACGATAAAGAAGAGGGAGCCAGTGAAGGGGTTCACAGAGACTTTGACTGTGTCATTCCTAACAGGCTTGGAAAATGATCTTTGCAGTATTCTGAATGATTTATAAAGGGGCCAACATTGCATATAAAAGGGCCAGAAAAAACAATATTACAATTAACTCCTTATCATCTGAGCCACCTTATACTTATCTTTGACACTGACTACCTTTCCCATTCCTGAAGAAGAGCTCTGTGTAAATGCAAAAGCTTGTCTCTTTCACCAACAGAAGTTGATCCAATAAAAGCTATTACTTCATCCAGCTTGTCTCTCTTACAGTTATTTAAGCCAACGAGCCAACAATTTTTTATACATTTTTAATTATTTACTTTATCTCATCCACCTTGTCTCTCTGATATTCTGAGTCTAAAATGGTTGCGACAGTACTGCAAAGAAAGAAGGAACTGTAACACATCCATCACCATCTAGGAACAGACTCTGTTGTCACCAACTAAACTGCGTATATGAGGCAAGGGAAATATAATTCAGGACCTTATAAACCCAGACCTCTGCATATTTGAGCTAAAAGAGGCTCTCTACTGACTCTAAGAAATGCCTCCACAATCTTTACTCCTGCTTCAGTGATATACATAAGAAACGTCATAGTTAAGGCTATGATTTAATCATGGCTATTTTTAGTGTAAGGTCACAGGCAAAAAACAAAAAATTGCAACTCATGACCTGTCCATGAATACCCCTGATTGAATCTTAAGGGGACAGTGCTGCCTGGGTGGGCAGGAAGCCTACAGTACCAGCTGCAGAAGGAGTACTGGGGGTCCACTGCTAGCAGGGGAGTCCCAAGCAGGTGATCCAGGTGATCTGGAGCCACTGAGCTGCAGCAGCTCCTGCCACCCCCAGGGATGTTGCTCAGGTGACCCCGGGGGCTGCTCCCTGCAGTCAGTTACATTGGCCACTGCAGAAGTCACCAAGGTTGCAGGAAGTCATGGAATCTCTGACTTCTGCAACTTCTGTAACAAACACAGAACCCTAATCCTAGTACATGAGAAAAAGTGAGCCTGTTCAGCTCACATATTCTAAATCCGTGGCTTTCAACCTTTCCAGACTACCATTCCCCTTTCAAGAGTCTGATTTGTCTTGTGTACCTTACATTTCACCTCATTTTAAAACTATTTGCTTATAAAATCAGGCAAAAAACCCTCACAAATTTCACAACACATTATTACTGAAAAATTGCTTACTTTCTCATTTATAGACGTGGTTCTTTCGGGGGAAAAAAACCCTTTTTTGAAAGAACACTGTAAACCTCATTTTTTGAGGAAGAAGAGTTCTTTTGAAAAAGGTTTCCCCCCCCCCCCCGAAGGAATTGCGTGTAGACTGCTTGCTTTTTAGAAAAAACCTCTTGCAAAACAGTGATCGGAAGAAGATACACAAATTCGTGCCAAATTCACATATCTTCTTTTGAAAGAAAAACATAGTCTAGAAGTGCCCATAGTTATAAAATAAACCAATTGGAATATAAATGTTATTTAAATTTCAGTGTATAGCATATGGACAAGTCATTGTCTGTATGACATTTTAGTTTGTACTGACTTTCCTATTTTTTATGTAACCTGTTGTAAAACTAGGCAAATATCTAGATCAGTTGATGTATCCCTTGAAAGACCTCTTTGTACTTTTTGATTGAGAACCACTGGACTTTTTATACTCTATTCATCTGAAGAAGTGGGTTGTACCCACAAAAGCTCACGATACCATCTACATGTTTTGTTAGTCTTTAAGGTGCTGCTAGATTATTTGTTGTGTTTAAGTTTTTCCAGTTACAGACTAACTCAGCTACCCCTCTGAAACTTTTGTTCTAAGTTATGTAATTCTTAATATGTAAACTGTCTATTTAAACTTCTCGTATGTTGTTAGGATTCGCAAAGGATACCTTTTCTGTGACAAAAGGTAACTTCCCCTATATTTGAAAGAAGCATAACCAAGCTTGATATGCCAATAACAGGATTTGCTATATTAAATCAGACAATTGATCCATGAAATCTGGTTATGCTGGATGTTTTTGGGAGAAAAGTACCAAAACTGTATAAAAAGAAAACAAATTAGCAAAGATAAATTATATATTTGTTTCATTTTAATGAGAATATGTGTGATACTTTTGCAAATCAGACTCTTAGGGTATGTCTACACTACCACCCTAGTTCGAACTAGGGTGGCTAATGTAGGCATTCGAAGTTGCAAATGAAGCCCGGGATTTAAATATCCCGGGCTTCATTTGCATCTTGCTGGGCGGGCGCCATTTTTAAATCCCCTTAGGTCGAACTCCGTGCCCGCGGCTACACGCGGCATGGAGTAGGTAGTTCGAATTAGGATCTCTAACCTCGAGGTGTACCGGTAGTTCGAATTAGAGATCCTAATTCAAACTACCTACTCCGTGCCGCATGTAGCACGCAGGGGTTTAAAAATGGCGCCCGCCCGGCAAGATGCAAATGAAGCCCGGGATATTTAAATCCCGGGCTTCATTTGCAACTTCGAATGCCTACATTAGCCACCCTAGTTCGAACTAGGGTGGTAGTGTAGACATACCCTTAGATATGTTTTGTTGGCCAGGTACTGTGTGTATATAGCAAATGTGACCAAACAATCTCCTGATAGCACTTCCAAAATCTATGAGAAAAAGTCCTACATCTCTCACCACTACGCATTATGAGCTTACAAACTTGATTGAATACTGTAACAGTGAGGTGGATTAGATGGAATTTACCTGCAATAAATACAGAATAAAAATCATAAGAATGTTACTTCATGGACCAGTATCTAGTATACTCCTTCCCAGTAGTGGTTTCAGTTTTAGCAAGTGATTAAACAAAGTCATTGGTAATGAGGGGCTCTCATTTAATTCATGAACTTCATGCTCAGCTAATGATTGTCAGAAAGAACTGCATATAGATATTTTATATTATTTCTTCTAGGGAGGGGGAACAATGGCTAAAAATGAGGAGCGTACTAAGGCAGAAAGTCCTGAAACCCAAAGATGTGGCTGTTTTCTCTGGAGGAGTCAATGAAGTAATCACAGATTTAATTAAGAGAATCCATACTCTCAGGAGTCAAGCGGAAGATGGGGAAACAGTGACCAATGTTAACAATCTTTTCTTCAAGTATTCCATGGAAGGTGAGACATGAACCGTATAATATATGGAAAGATAATGAATGCTAAACCATGTTAAACTATTTAGGCCAGCATAAGCTTTTACTCTCAGGCCATTATTCAATGCTGCCTGCAGAGCTGAAGTAAGCAGAGGTTGGTATGGTATTGCCACTGTTACCTCTGTATTGCTGCTGGCAATGTGCTGGATGCCCTGGTGTCAGCTGCCGCTCACTGGCCAGCCAGCTCTGAAGGCAGCTCAGACGTAGGGTGGCAAAACCACAAATTCACTGCAATAACCATGCAACCTCAAACGATCTCCTGTTGAGTCAGGAACTCTGGTTTGAGAAACACTGATCTCCCCTGTGGAATCTGTATAGTACAGGTAAAAGTATACAAAAGACCAGATTTCATGGGGGAGACCAGATTTCACGGTATGTTACGTTTTTCATGAATTTGGTAGGCCTTAATTACTATTTTTTGTTTTAAAGTTTGACACTGCATGAGGAACAAGGGGGTGAGGGAATATCTTTTATTGGGCCAACTTTTGTTGGTGAGAGACAAGTTTATGAGCTTACATTGAGCTCTTTTTCAGGTCTGGGAAACTTGAAGAGTGTCACAGCTAAATAAAAGATGGAACAGGTTGTTTAGCTTAAAGCAGTTAACACATTTCCAGTGACCATTCAAGGTGAAATGGCTTTTTAACACCTCTTCAAGTCCTAAGAAGTGATGCGTGGGAGAAGCACCTAGAAAGGAATTAACTTAAAAACCAACAAATGATCTGGTAGCACTTTATAGACTAACAAAACAAGATGCTATGATGAGCTTTCGTGGGCCCAGTCCACTTCTTCAGATGACTGGAGTCATCTGAAGAAGTGGGCTGGGCCCACGAAAGCTCATGATACCATCTACATGTTATGTTAGTCTATAAAGTGCTACCAGACCATTTGTTGTTTTTTAAGTTTATCCAGTACAGACTAACTCTGCTACCCCCGGAAGCTAGAAAGGAATTGTTAGCAGATTATAGATTGTTGTAATAAGCCATAAATCCAGTGTCTCAGTTCTGTCTAGCAAAGTTATGAATTTAAGCTCCCAGTCTTTGAAAATGTTGAGCAGATTTCCTTTGAGGATGAAGACTGATAGATCAGATACAGAGTGAACGCCTTGAGAACAAAGTTCACCCATAGGTGCTAGAGTGTTTTTTGTCTTTTATCACTTTCCTGTTGAGTTCATTAGAGAGTGTAATGATTGTCCAGTTTCACCCACATAGTTTCTGTTGGAGCACTGAGTGCACATGATGAAGTACACCATATGTTGCGATATGCATAAGTAGGATGTATATAGGGATGTAAGCGACTAGTCAACTAGTGACTTGACTAGTCACTTTCTCTCCCCCTCACCCCCTTGCTGCTTCTGTCAGAGAAAGGCAGCAAGGGGGGAGCAGGAGCCGGTAGTGGCAGAAGCCACCTTAAAAGCTGGTTCCCCCCAGCACCATCTTTGTGAGGGGGGAGGCAGGGGCGCAGCGGGGAACTGGCAGCGCTTCCACCTTTGAAATGTAGCAAGAGCATGGCTCTTGCTACATTTCAAAAGCAAATGCACGTGGGTAGCATGGGGCCAGTGGGGGACTCAAGCAGTCCCCTGCTGGCCCTACGCTCCCTGCTTTTGAAACGGACAAGAGCCCTGGAGGGGGCTTTTGGATCAGGACTCCCAATCTGAGAAATGCTGGGCTCCCCAAGAAATCTTGGCAGCTGGGGATGGTGGTGAGGGAAGAGCCAGGGCTAGTGGCTGGGAGGAGATGGGGGGGGGGGGCGGGCAAGAGCAAGGGTGGCCTCAGGGCTGGGGGCAAGGGTGAGGAGCCAGGGCTGGGGGGGCCAAGAGTAGGGGCGCGGGGAAAGAGCCGGAGCAGCCTCGGGGTCAGAGACAGGGAGGGAAGAGCTGGGGCTGGAGTGGCCTTGGCCCCTCCTGGGGTGGGGTGCCTTGGCCCAGCCCAACCCCCCGGCAGGTGGAGGGAGAGAGTTGGGCCAGCCTCAGCCCTGCCCAACCCCCTGGCGGCTGGTGGGGATCCAGGGCTGGCCTGGCCTTGGGAGGGCCTGGCAGCCTGGGGGAGAGAGCTGGGGCAGGCCAGGACTGCCACACTTCGGCCTGGTTCTCCCTGGCAGCCTACCCCCAGAGAGGGGTCTTGGTGAGCGTGATTCATGTTTTTATAGCTGTTGTTTCAGGCTGTCTGGAAACTTAGTAGAACAGCACTTCCTTGGTTATATTTGGTTCAGATCTTCCAAATTTTCTTCACAATGATAAGGATTCAGAAACATTTTTTTAATGAAAACTTACATTGTGGATCAATCTATTCAGTAAGAAGTATGAATCTTATTATAGTAATTTTGGATGTTTCTTGAAAGCGCTAGTTATGAGTGCACAGAAAAGTGGTGTGTGCGTGTGTTTGGTATTTACATTTTTGTTTAACAAAAGTAAGGAAAATATAAATGAGTCACATAAGAGATCCAGCTACTAACAAGGAGATAAGAGATGTTAAACTTTATTTCTTTTATCATAGAAAGGACATATAAGGAACTAATTTAGTGTACCCCAGTGTTTCTTAAGCTGTGTTCCACGGCTTTTTTTTTTTTTTTTGCTCAATAACTTTCCCACCCGACCCTTTTTTTTTTTCCTCAACAAAAAATGCTTGGTGTTCCTCAAAAAAAAAAAAAAAAATTATTGTTTGGTGTTCCTCGGTCTTAAAAAGTTTAAGAAACACTGGTCGACCCTGTATTTTATAAGGAACTCTATTGTCCCCAGACCATCTCCAGTAAGTGTTGTCAGACATAATTAACCATGTTTTTGCAGACTTGGTTCTGTTCTTTCACTATAAATACAGTAACTTTAAAAAAAGGACTGTAATTTCTGTGGTTTTATTCCCGTGCAGGTGTGGCAACTATTCTGTATGAATCCCGATTGGGCTGCTTGGAAAACAACATCCCACAGAAGACTGTGGAATACATTGAGGCTCTGGAGTTGATGTTTAGCATGTTTAAGACCACTATGTATGCTGGGGCGATTCCCAAATGGCTTCGTCCATTTATTCCAAAACCCTGGAGAGAGTTCTGCAGATCGTGGGATGGACTCTTCAAATTTAGTAAGATTTAATAATAGAAAAGTTCAACTTTGTCACTGTAGGTGACTTGACTGTATATGGATAGAGCTCATTGCATTTGTACCCTAAAGTTATAGTAAGAAACTGGGGATGAGGAAAAAAAAGTGGAATAAACCAGAGTGTAAAAATATTGAGGGGTTATTTAGGATAGTACAAGAGAAACTAGATGAAAGTTTGGGCTACGTATCAGAAAGAACTTCTTGGCAATGAAATTTACTAGGCTGTGGTGTGGTAATCTTTTAGAGGACTGGTGGAAGCTTCACTGATTGGGCCAATTGAAATTAGACTGAGCAGAACATTAGGAAAATACTCTAGGAAACAATCCTTTATTGACCACGTGATGGATTATGCAGCCCAACAGATCTTTTGCATCTATATTTTCTATGTTTTTGTGAAATCATGCTTATTGTGTAGGAGTTAAAGATAGACTGACATCTGGTTTTTGCTATATGTTATTTGATTTGTTAATCTATTTATCCATCTACCCTTGTCTTATTCACCTATTGCATCTTACCTGCCCAGGTAGATTATGAGCTCTCTGTCATCTTTGTATTTGTGTATACATTACCTACCACCGTGGATCTCTTATATTCGATGGGGGTTCATAGGTACTAGTGTAATACAAATATAACATTGACACTTTATAGAAAAAATCACAAGTGATCTGGAAAAGGGGGTAAACAGAGAGGTGGCAGAGTTTACAGATGATACAAAATTACTCAAAGTAGTTAAGTTCAAAGTTGACTGCAAAAAGTTACAAAGGGATCTCACAAAACTGGGTGACTGAATTTCATCTGGCATTTTGCAGTGCAATGTTGATAAACACAAAGTAATGTACATTGGAAAAAATAGTCACAATTATCCATATAAAGCGATGGGGTCTAAATTAGCTGTCATTCTTCAAGAATGAGATCCGAGAGTCACCAATGGATAGTCCTTTGAAAACGTCCACTGAATGTGCATTATCCATGAAAAGAGATAGCAGTGTTAGGAACCATTGGAAAAGGGATAGATAATAAGACAATAAACTTCATAATGCCAATATATAAATCCATGGTACACCTAAATCTTGAATACTCTGCAGTTCTGGTTAGCCCATCTCAAGAAAGACGCATTAGAAATAGAAAAGCTACCGAGAAAGGCAACAAAAATGGTTAAACATATGGAACAGCTTTCATACAAGGAGAAATTTAAAAGACAGACTTTTCAGTTTGGAAAAGAAACTAAGATGAAAAGAAACTAAGTGGCAATGTGATAGAGGTCTATATAATTGTGAGTGTTTTGGAGGAAGCGAATTAAGAAAGTGTTCTTTACTGCATCACATAACACAAGAATTAGGGAACACCCAATGAAATTAATAGGCAGCAGGTTTAAAACAATCAAAAGAAAGTACTACTTCACACAATGCACAATCAACCTGTGGAACTGATTGCTAGGAGATTTTCTGAAGGCTAAAAGTATAACTGTGTTAAAAAATAATTAAATATGTTCATGGAGGACAGGTCCATCAAAGGCCAGCCTGGGCAGGAATGCAACTCAATGCTGTCAGTGTCCCTAAGTCTCTGACAACCAGATGCTGGGACTTAATGCAGCAGATGTATCCCTTGATGATGATCCCATTGTGTTCATTGGAAGCATCAGGCATTGGCCACTTTTGGAAGACAGGATATTGGGTTAGGTGGACCATTGGTCTGACTCAGTATGGCTTTCATATGTTCTTATATAAAAGCTGGAAAAATTATTCAATTTAGAAACAAATTTGCCAATATTTTATAGTACCAGTTTGTTATTTTCATCTGTTCTGTTGCTTGCTCTTCACTTGAAATCAGATTCCTCTATTAATAAGCACTTGTCCAAAGCCTGTTCAATTCAACAGAAGTTTTTCCATTGACTTCTGTGAGTTTTGGAACAGGAACCCTTGACAAAACCAGAATCTCTTCAACTGACTGAACAAGATGAGGAAGCAGTTGATGAACTCTTAAGAAATACTAAGTACATTTCATGCAAACATACCTACTAAAAAAAATGAGGGAAGAAAAGTAAGGGTTTGAAACATTCTATTTACAAGCATCTCAGTGGCCTATAACCACTTTGAGGAAGTGGGGTGTTTAATATTTCTCATTTAAAATTTGGGGATATCAAAAACTTTGTCCCGCTGAAGTAGTGCTGGGAAACTGAATGTACCATTTCACTAATATTGTATCAGAATCTTCTTTTGCTGCATTCCCCCAAATGTATACATTTTGAGAGACTTGAGGTTCTTTCAGATTATTAACCAAAAATCTTTCTCATGGCCGGAGCTATATTGGCCTATAGTAATACTCCTAAGGGAATTCTGCTCCCCCCCCCCCATTATGTGTACAATATTTTAAAATTCTGCAAATTTTATTTGTCAATAAATAAAAGAAGCTCTGGGATGAAGGAGAGGAGCACAGGCCCCTAGATGCATTGAGGTATGAAATCACTCTGAATCCCCCACCTCCCTAGGTACAGGGAGTTGGCAATGAGGCAACCTTGACACAGTGCAAAGGCTAAGCTTGCCCCTGAAACACCCTGGGGCCTGGCGCTGGAAGTAGGGATGCGGGGCATGCTGTAACACTACCTGAATTGAAGTGCTTTCAGTTATATACAGGGTTGACCATGTGGCTCAGTGGCACTCTGCACCCCCCCACCCCCATAAAAATTGTTCCAGAAGGGGGAGGGACCTGGGTGTGGGGAACTCAGTGAAGGTCCAGGTGCTGTGGGAGTGGGATTTGATGGCATGGGGGTCCAAGTGCTGCTGGTTGGGGCTCAGTGGGGTGGAGGGTCAGGAAGCGGCCCAGGTGTAGGGGGCTACGGCTAGGGTTTATCAAGGTGGGGGTTCAATGGGCCTGCTTAATGGGGAAGCCCCAGCTGTGGCCAAGGGGATGTCCCATGCCAGGTTCCCTCTTCCCCTGCTAGGGTTGCCAGGTGTCCGGTATTGACCCAGACAGTCTGGTATTTTCACCTCCTGTAAGGTAAAAAAAAATTCAGAAAATACTGGACACCTAAAATGTCCGGTATTTTCTGGGTTTTTTTTCCCTGCAAGGAGGCGAAAATACCGGACACCTGGCAATCCTACGACACACTCAGCAACAGGGCCCAGCCCCCTGCCCTCCCTGGTTCTGCAGGGAAGCTCCCTTCTCGTTCGACCAAGAAAACAAGATGGCTGCTGGCAAAAAGCCTAAAGACCTGAGCAAGGGGAAACAATGCCTTCCCTGGGTCTTAGTGCTCAATCTCTCCTCTTCCTATCCCTATTCTAACTCTGCATGTACTTAAAGGGGCCATGCTGTTTTAATGCTGTTTTGTTTTATTTATTTATTTGTTTGTTTGTTTGTTTGCTTAATAACTTTTGGTGTCTTTTTTTTTTTCTCTCAACAAGTTTGGTCTCCGCCCCCTTTTTTTTCCCCTCAACAGAATTTTTTCCCCGGTGGTTTTTTTTTTTGTGTGTGTGGGGGGCTGTTCATTATTCTTGGTTAAACCATCTGGCAACCCTATCCCCTGCAATTCCTCTATCACCTTTTCCCCCCCATTAAATCTCCTTCCCCCATTGCCCCATTCCCCTCCCCTCACTCCCACAATTCCCTTCCCCTGCCCTATTCCACACTTCTTCCTTCCCCAGTTCCTCTTCCCCTCACTACCTCTTTCCTCATTTCCCCTTCCCCAACCCCATCTCCAGCACTCACTGTTGCACACAAAACAGGAATGTTCCCCACACACAGAAGGGGAGCATGACTAGGACCTAAGAAGCAGCGTTCAGCTGCAGAGTCAGCAAAGCCCAGAGGCAGCCTCCTTCATCTGGGCAAGCTCTGTGCTTGCATAAATGAGGAAATGGTGGGGCAACACCAGGGTAACCGTGTGCATCCCCCATGCCTCACCTTGGGGGGGGGGCACAGTCCACCCCCCAAATTGTGCCCAGGGGTTGTCTCACTACCGATATAGCTTCTCTTTACTTCCCTGATCTTTTCTGGGGGCACACAGTCCTGCAGAATTTCCCCAAAAATAAGTATAGTATTACAGACATACAAAATGTATCAGGAAATCAAGTCCATACCCTTACCTATATAAAATTATTCCCTCTACAATGCATTTTTCAATTGCGTTAAAGGATTCATTCGGTGGAGCTTCTATCATTTTCCCCTTGTGAAATGCTTCCCTCCAGAAACAACCAACCAACCCTCTCCCCTGCAAACCTCTGATTAATATTAACAACAACTGAACAACAACCAAATCCAATCTCTTTTGTTTTCAGTTTTCTTTGTCACATTGTTTCTTTTCTGAGGTAGCACCTGCTGTGAAAAAGGAATTAAAACACAGGTAGAGATTATGTGCTTTATCAACGTCACCTGTGTGTAATCTTGATGCAAGAATATGCCAGTGAAGGTTCTTTTTAATGTGAGGTCAGCATCTGACCAACCTGTGGGGTGGCTTAAGCATTGTGGTGTGACTTCTTCTTTAGTGTCACCTACCTCCATATTGGAGGTGCCATGTTTGTAATCACCAGAATATAAATCAGAAAGAAGAGAGAGAGGAAAAGAAGAGCCGAACGGTGATTCAAGGAGATATATATATATTTTTTTGTAATTTTAAAAGGTCAGATCCACGTTGACAACAAAATAAAGGATATTCAGTCCCAATTGGACCAAGGAGAAGAAGTAAAAGGTGGGCTACTCACTTATCTCCTAATGAGTAAAGAGCTTACAGTGGAAGAGATCTATGCCAATATGACTGAAATGCTTCTGGCAGGAGTGGACACAGTAAGCTCATTATTATATCATTTTCTGTTTGGAAAATCTGATTGCTATATAAATTCAGCCCATTTGCCACCTAGCACCAGTGCTATGTAAAGGTTTTTGTACATCATAAGTTACAAGTATGATTTAGAGATGTAAAATTGTGTTTCATTGGTTTACCCAGTTAAACATAATGTTTAACTGGTTAACCAATTAAGGGGGAAGCTGGTGGGGGGGTAGTTCTGCGACCAGACTGGAGAGCCCCTGCCTGTAGCGGGCCCGGGCTGATCCTGCCGTAGACAGGGGCTGCTCTGGGCAGGCTGTAGTACCCCTGCCCGCAGCAGGCCCGGAGCAGTTCCCTGCCCACGGCAGGTGGGGAGCTGCTCTAGCTTCCACCAGTTAACCAGAGCCAATAATCATCCCCCATCAAGGGTGAGGCTTACCATTTAACCAGTTAAAGCAGTGTTTCCCAAATGGTGTTCCGCGGAACCCTGGGGTTCTGCGAAGTGAAAATAAGGGTTCTGCAAGAAAATTCCATTACAATAACATTTTATGATTTAAAACAAAATTTAATATTTAAGCATTTATGAATGTTATTGAAAACAATTTTCACGTATGTTTGCCATGATAAGTGTCCCTGTGTAATGCCAGCTTCGCCAAAGAGTGGGGACAATGATGTCACTACTAAGTGCTGCATGCGCAGTCGGTCAGTGGTGCGATCGCCTGTTATATACCACCATAAATCCCCATACTCACTCTCAGGGAACATGGATCACGTGGGTGACTGAATATGAATATAGTAGTGCCGCGTCAGACGAAGTCGAAGCTTCAGCTGTCAAACCAGTTGCTTATATCGGAGTGCACAGGCAATGCTCTCGCAAATACTTTACTTCAGTATAGTCATGTGATTTCTTGTATTTAAAAATTTAACTGTGACAAATATAAATTGACTATGACAGATTATTCTACATATCATGACCTTGTTTAGCATTTGTTTATTATTATCCTTACTTATTTGTGGTCTACTTTTTCAGCTCCATATATAAGACTGTTATTAGGGGTTCCGCAAAATTCTTTCGAGTTTAAAAGGGTTCCTTGGCCCAAATAAAATTGGGAAACACTGGGTTAAATATTCATATCCCTAGTATGAATCATTGAATCATAATTTTTCATCATTACAATGTCCTAGTTTACATAGTCCATCCACTGAAACCAAAACACATTCTCTTGTGCAATTTAATTTTTAACTTCTTGTAATTGGGCTTCCACCATTTCCTGTGGGAAACTAATTCACAGCTTAACAGAAATATATGTATTTGTTACTTTTTCTTAAATTCCCTTTTTCTAGTTTGGGTATAGAATAAACATTTATTGTCCCATCAGAAAAACTGAAATAGGCAACAGTATTAAGGGTCTTTATTTAAAAAAAAAAAAAAAAAGCTATATTTAGATAAGATAGGTGGCCTGTGTTAAAGTCCTTTTGCACCACTAGACTGATATCAAGGGGACCTTAGAGCAGGCGTTAAGGGGATGATGTGGAGTCACTAGCATGGAGGAAGCCTGAACTCTGTGGCATTTTTCGGCCAGCCCTTCCGGCCCAGATGGCGCGATGGAGTCTGGTGGGGGCATTCCAAGGCAAGGATGGGGCTGGATGGGGGCAGTGAGGCTAGAATATGATGCACATAATGCCTAAGGATCCATTTCTAGGCAGTTCAAATTAGAACGTCCCAGTGGGTTAAAGATTGGGGCAGCATAAATGTGGTTTTAGAACTCTCCCCCCCCCCCCTTCCCTTCCCTGCGCCACGGCATAGTCTCAGCACAGCTGAGAATTGCATCCTAGGATTCGGTTCATCCACAGAGATATAAATGAGCTATGTGCTAGAGATTGTAATTAAGCAAGCTTTTTGGATCAAGCCTAGAAGGCTTGAAGACATACAAACTTGTTTGCCAGCAAGCTTGAAATAAAATAGAGCTCATCTGCTGCTAATTGGATTCAGCTTTATCTGGGTGTGAAAGCAGTGTGGAGGGATTTGGGATGGTTGGGGGGGGGGGGAAAGAAACTTTATTGGCCCCAGAATAAAAAGCATGTATAAAGACTTATTTCTGTATTTAGAATTACTCCATTAATTAAGTTTTCCAGAGGCTTATGAACATGGTGAGCTTGTTGCTTTTGTTTTTTTACAAAGCCACAATTTATTCATCCCATTTAGTTTTTTCAGAGCCCTAATTTTCCGTTTTTAAAGTGAGAGAGTTTTCCTTAAACCAAAAGGGCAGTGTACTGCTTCATGACAACAGAGTCTCTGTTTGCATTTACACAGCTTTCTCAACTGGCAACGATTATTTAACTCGAGAAACCTGTGCTTTTGGCTTCCCCCCTTTTGGAACCTGAACATGATGAAAACTGAAAGAGTTCACAAGGATTATTAAAGACTTTGAATAAATTTGCAAAGCTGTTGTTTGGCTTCCAAGCATTTTGGCTGTTATAGTACAGAGCCAGTTTTGAAGAGGATGTGAAGGAGCTGGGAACCTGAGAGGAGGCACTGTTTATATCACAATAACTCCTGTATGTAGTTTGGCACAACTGTCAACCTCTTCAGAGAGGCGCAGCCCAGAACTGAGCACTAGTGAAGGGCGTTATTGGGATGGAGAACTAAAAGGAAGACTCTTAGGGTATGTCTACCCTACAATGTAAACTCAGGGTTTGGACTCTGGCTCAGGCCTAACCTCTCTTCCCTCAACACACAAATCATACTAACCCAAAGCTCTGACCCAGAGTCAGTCACAGGACTGGAGGGTCTGAATCTGAGTCAAGCTGGGTCCTGTGATTCAAGCCCTATTGCTTTGCAGAGTAAATGCAACCCCACTGAACTTACGTGCAGGAAGTCCACAGAAAGTAATGCACAACCCCACAGGCCAGCTTTCTTTGACCAGTGAACAGTCTGTTGGTGGCCAATGAAGTTTTCCCACGCTGCACCATGAACAAAGGACTAGAGTATCCATATTTTGGGTGGGCACAAGAAAATCAGGGATAGCGTGGCTGGACTTGGGTTTGCATAATACAGTGTAGACACTAAAGCCCCAGATTAAGACCCAGGTTTCAACAATTCCTAGCTTGGGGTTACAAATGAGTGTAGATGATCAAGCCCTGGGTAATCGAATCTCTGGTCTTCTAACTGAAGTTCTATTAATCCTGATCTTACATTGCAGAGTAGACACATTTGGGGACAAGATTTTCGGCACTGTGTCTTGTTTTTGCAAATACACACTACAAAGATCATGGTCATGTCAAATTTGCTCTCTAATTCCAACTTTGCAAAGTTATACTAACAAAAATATTTCCATAATTTTTTATCTGTACATTGTTTGCAACCCAAAAATTCCAACTAACTATAGAAAAAGTGAAATTGAATAGTCTTGTTTTCATTATATAAGATGAGAGAAATGCAAACTCAAACCATGTGAATAGTGAAAATTCACTTTTAGTAATGTAAGGTGTTAAAAAGAAATAAACTGCCATGTTTGCCAAGGGATACTGAAACTGTCAGCCGTGGGGCTATTCTGTCTGTGGAGAGAAGTTCTGAGGAAAACAGATGTGTTGTTTTTTTTGGCTGTAACATATGCTCTTCCCCCCCCCCCCCCACACATACACCTGCACCAGCTTCAGTCATCTAGCAGCTGTGGAGGAGGACATGGCCTTGGCTCCTGTTCTTGTGTCCTATCCCTACCTTTGTGTGGTTATGAAGGGCAAACCACATTCAGGACTTGCATTTTGTAATACATCTGTGTCCCTTTAAATGCCTAATTCTGTAGTCTTTCATGATCATTAGTTTCATAAATGTGTGATTTGTTTTCTTTGAACGTGCCATTTTAATGGAAATAGCTTATTCATGAAGAGAGTAAAATGGTGAGTTCTTTTAGGTTGTTTTAACACCTGATTTATACACACACTCCCCTTAAGCACTGACAAGAAAACTTTCCATAAGAAGTAGAATTATGTCATATTTGTGCTACAGTAGTTTCCAAGTGCTGGAAAATGCAAACTGTGTTACAGCATCAGTTATTAAATGAGGAGATATAATCTTCGAAATGGTTGTGTCAGTGTTATCATTACTAGGATTCTGTGAGGAAGGTACAAGTGTCTTTACAGTGGGTGGAAATGGTCTGAATAGCATTCTATCTTTCTGCTTCCTACAGATTATTTTTGTTGGGAGGAAGGGCACAGTAGTGACTGAGAACTAGCTATTAATTTCATCCATTTATGTTTATAGCTTTTATATTACATATAGCATTTTTTTAGTTTCCTTTTCATTTTCCTTTTTGATCTTTCACTAGTAGAAATATGGAGGAGCAGTAATTCTGGTGTGTGTTTTTCCAGGTGGAAAAGTGAGGATGATGTAAGGATTCCACACGCCAGAATCCCAGATGTTACTCATAGTTCTTTTGTTTTATAACTCTGCGTGTGTGTGTACGTGGTGAAGCCTTAGTTGAAAAATTGCTTGTTTTTCCTGGCATCGAATTAAATATTTGTAGCTAATTTTATTTTTTTTCCCCCTTTTTCCTGATGATGTTGGCTATTTCTTTGTTAGACTTCTTTCACTTTGTCCTGGACTACATACTTGTTGGCAAAGCATCCTGAAGTCCAGCAATCTGTGTATGAAGAGATAGTCAATAACTTGGGAAAAGATGAAGTTCCTACTGCAGATGATGTCCCCAAATTGCCAATGATTAGAGCCCTGCTCAAAGAAACCCTGAGGTAAGTGAAACTTTTAATTATCAACTTGCAGTTGTCTGCCAGTTATTTTCTAGTTATACTGTCCTAGCTAAAATATGTATTCCGTTGTTGCTATTGGTGGTGGTAGCTGCTACTACTTGTATTTGTTGTACTACCAGTATACCCAGTGCATTCAGAAAAATTTAATACAATACATAGCACATACATCATGCTTTGTTTTCTAAGTGCTGTATACATATTAGCTAATTAACACTCACAATGTTCCTGTAAGGTAGATAATTAAAGAGCTTGATTGTGTCGTTAGCGCACTGGTCACCGTGAGGGACTGTGAAGCCACACTACCTGAGCAGAAGTTCTGGAGAAGTTGTGCATCAGGGAATACAGGGGGAGTGTGCTACTACTACAATACTTGAGGCCATGGATACATAGCCTATTTCTTCCTTTTAGAGGTGGATAGCTCTGCTCATGGAAGTAAAATGACAGCAGCTATATCTGGTTCCTGAGTGAGGGGTTTCTTTCATACTGCCCCATAGTTATTTTTGTAGGGGTCAGTTGTGGTCGGGCCCTAATTATCATTATCCCTATTTCAAAGATGGAGAAACTGAGGCAGAAAGATTAACGGATCAGCTTAAGGCTACCCATTATTTCAATTTTGTTTGCAATATTTTTACTATGTGAGCCTCAGAATATTAGCAAGACAAGGTGAGTGAGGTGATACCTTTTATTGGACTGGCTTCTGTTGGTGAAAAAGCCAAGTGTTTTGAGCTTACGCAAAACTCTTCTTCAGGTCCAAAAAAGATACTTTAGTCCAATAAAAGATATTACCTCCCTCATCTTGTTTCTGATTATTTCACTGGCAGTGCTAAAATTAGAACTACAGAAATACTAGCAACTAATCTTATACCCAGACAGACCAAGTTGCCGCCCCTCGCACTCTTTTGGTCCTCAACAGAATCCATACTTGCTACAGTCATTTCACTCTGAGTGTATGTTAATGTGATATCTAAACTGACTCCTTTGTAAAACTTCGTAAATTTTAAAAAATTATAGATCCTGAATCCCACATTAACATTTGTCTGTAGGTTATTCCCTGTATTACCAGGAAATGGCAGAGTGACGCAAGAAGACTTGGTTATTGGAGGATACTTTATACCTAAAGGGGTGAGTTGTGTAATGGTCTTACAGAGAGAGAGGAACAGATTTTCTTCATAGAATCATAGAAATGTTGGGGTGGAAAAGACTTCAAAAGGTCTGAAGCAGGATAAATATACCCCTAGACCAAGCCTGATAGATGTGTGCTGTATGTATAGAAAGTCTTGCATTAAGATAAAAGTACACGGCTATGTCTACACTGCAGGCTTCTTGCGCAAGAACTGTTTTGCGCAAGAGTTCTTGTGCAAATATTCTTGCGCAAGAGCGCGTCCACACTGCCATGTGCTTTTGCGCAAGAGATGTGCTTTTGCGCAAGAGCGTCCATGGCAGTGTGGACGGTCTCTTGCGCAAGAAACCCCTGTTGCCTGTCCACACTGCCTTCTTGCGCAAGAGGGCTTATTCCTCGTGGGGAGAGGAATAACTCTTGCGCAAGAAGCCTTATTTTCCAACTCTTTACTGTAAATTTATTTGCGAAAGAACGTGTGTGCAGTGTAGACATGCCACAAGCTTTTGTGCAAGAACAGCTGTTCTTGTGCAAAAAGCCTGCAGTGTAAACGTAGCCTACTTGTGTGACTTTGCAGGACATCATAGGAAAGAGAAATTTATAATAGTGTTCATTTAAGTGAAAAATAATGTTTATAATTGACTGTTTTTTACTTGAATCCTGATGTAAATATGTTTTCCTTATGAGACGGATTGGTTCTCATCCTTTGAGTCTCTCTGTTTTGGTTTTATTGTTCAGTACCCTAGAAAGAGAAGGCTGTTCACAAATACAGCACACAGTCTATTATTTTTATAAATTAGTGTAATTTGGGGTATTAAATTCAGTAACTGAAGTTCTTCTGGATGTATGTCTCTATGGGTGCTCATGAGGTATCTTTTACTGAGCCTAAAAGTTTTTTGAAGATGATATAATTTGAGCCAATGAGAAGGAAATTTAATTTTGAGATACCTACTCTTTATGAAAACTCAAATGAAAATTCAGATATGTAATTTCTACATCTTTTTCTCATTATATTTCATATTACAGAAATTGTAAGTTTATTATTATTATTATTATTATTATTATTATTACACTTATCAGCATTAATTAAAAATAAAATGTTATCTGTTTTCTCAGACGCAGTTAGCACTCTGTCATTATGCTACATCGTATGAGGAAGAGAATTTCCCAATGGCAAATGAATTCCGACCTGAGCGCTGGCTGAGGAAAGACAATATGGATAGGGTGGACAATTTCGGTTCCATCCCATTTGGTTATGGCATTCGCAGTTGTATAGGAAAAAGAATTGCAGAATTGGAAATTCACCTTGCTCTGATTCAGGTGAGTAATCTATGACAGTGTCATAAAAAGAGAAAAATATTAGTATCAGCTCTTTAATATGCAAACCACCTTTGGGCATCTTTTAAATTAAGAAAAGCTTTGTTTAAAGAATGTTGAGTAGGCTTGATCTTGCATTCTTTTTCATTAAGAGTACACATGTGCTTAGAATTAAGCATGTCAATAAAAAGCTACATTTCAGAAATAAACATTGTAAATCCTAGTTAAAGTACAAGCAAAATCCATCCAATATAAGATTACTAAGGAAACAATTACTTTACTATAGAAGGATTTTCATAAATCAATCTGGAACCTTTAAGTGAAAGACACCCTTGGCATATTACAGGGTTTTTTTAACTCAGTTATAGGATTTGAGTTAAATGTATTGAGAACAGTGGAACATTTACCAGAAAGTGAAGTAGGTTTGTAATCATGAGACTGAGGCAGACCATTATAACCAACGTTCAAACCAAACATCCACTGGCTTCATGTTTTCTCTGTTCATGCAGAGGCTCTTTCAGGCTTCTGCATATATTCTTTTTACTGTTATATATAGATTATTTTTTTATTTCTTTTTGAGGCAAATAAGGCTTTCCTATCAACCCCTACTTTGTTTCCATCTCCAAGAATTCCCCAAAAGATCTGGATCAGATTGAGAAATTAAAACACAAGGGTTTGCAATGTCTCTGATTTTTTACCATGATTTCACAGTCAGAAATCACAGCACATTGATCTACTCAGATGTGCTTCATAGTCGTTTATGTAATACGCTGTAGCATTTCAAATAAATTGCTGTTTCTCCCATGTTCTGGTTCTCGTGCTGCTTTAGTGGAGATGTCAATGCAGTGGTCTAATATCCGTAGAATCACCGTGACGGAATGACACCCTGCTATTGCTGTTCTGTTCTGTATAGGTTTTTGAATCATGCTCATCACTTTATTATATGAGCAATTACATTAAGGAATGTGACTAACATCTGTCATTTCTGTTGCTCCATCCTCTGCTAAGGGGAAAAAGTGTGTGCAATGGAATATTTTGTTTTGGAATACTTTTCATGCTATATATTTGTTAGTGAAGGCAAGATTAGACATGTATGCCATTCACTTAAAGAGGATGGTGGATAGTCCTTAGTTCCTTTGGAAGTTCATTCCACAATTTTAGGCCAACTTACGAAAAAGCTTTGTCTCTTGCACTGACAAGCTTTTCTTATTGTAGAAAGTTTCATTGTGCCAGCGGAGCATGTTTGTCAAACATGGCCTTCGTCCTGGCACCATGTTTCATTTTCCGTATAGACCAAGGGTGGGGAACCTAAGGCCTGGGGGCTGGATATAGCCCTCAGCTTGCCTGGATCCAGCCCCTGAGGCTTGGGGCTTCTCCCCAGCATTGGGAAGTCCATGTTGGTGAGGGGTGGAGTTTTTTTGTTTCTCACTTGTGTGCAGATTTTTCTGTGGGTCAGTCGTCCCCAATGCAAAAAAGGTTCCCCGCCCTTGTTTTAGACAAATCATGTTAAGCATTTCACTGGAACTGACAGCAAAGTTAGTGGTAGTGATGAACTCTAAGGTGTATTACTGGTTTTCTGTTTATAGAATTATACATTTGTATTTAATCAATTTATAAGCTTTCTAATTTCAGCATATGTCTCTTTCCAGCTGCTTCAAAATTTTGAGATCAGAATTTCTCCCAAAACTAAACCAGTCAAGGCCAAAACCCATGGACTTTTGACTCCTGGAGACTCCATCAATGTGAAATTTGCTGACAGGAAATGAGATGCAGATGGTTAGGAAATATTAGTGTACTCTACTTGGAAATTGACTTTCATCTGATTGAAATTTGATGATCATTCTCTTGTCCATTGGCTTGTGGGCATTCTGCAAAATTATCAAATCTTAGATACTGACCTACTTCTAGCAATATCCAAGAGATGTTATCCCCCTCATAGAAGATAATTCCACAAGTTAATGTGGAATTGTATGGAAATGTAAACTTAAACACTTCCTTTTTGCACTGGGAGTCACTTTTTCTCTGGAGTCATTTTGGATGATAGTAGCAAGATGCACTGAAACAACAACATCAAGTTCAGGCATGGCATATTGTCTTGCGCTTTTGTTAGACTGCTTAGTTATAAAAGATGGGCATTCCTGTGTGTCTGTATGGTGATGTATACTGTTTCCAAACCTGCATATATATGTTGATTGACAGTTTCTGTGTATTGTCTTCAGTGCCTTTTTTTTGGAATTCTCCCTCTTTAGTTTTAAAACATATTTACATGTTATGAATCAAAATAAAATTTCATGCAATAGTTCGAAACATAAAGATGTTGTAAAAATACATGAAAGATGCTGCCAGTTTGTTTAGAATCAGCAATTATGATATGTTTTTAAAAATGTTTTTATAAAACATAAAGTGAATAGAAATAATAATTGCCCTGTTCTGTTCATTGCCTTTGAAGCATTTCATATTGGCTGGAAGACAGACTGAGCTACATTGATCGTTGGTCTGACCTAGTATGGTTGTTCTAATGTAAATGTGTCTGTAAAATTAAAAGCTTTTTTTTTAAATTAAAAAAACCCTTTAAAAGTAGATTTAAAAACCATGTTGTAGGATTAGGAAGCCAAATAATGTTGTTATTGTGCTAACACGTGAAAAGCAGAATGTGAAACTGGATAGTTTCTCTGTTCTAGTTGAGTAAAATGCAAATGGCAAATAAACAAGATGTAAGCTAATTTATTTCCATCGTATATTTTCCCATTTCCTGTCACCTAAATATTACTAGTAACAGACTTTTAAAAAAATAATAAAACCAAACACACATAATTTTTATTCTGATAATCTCCTCTTAAAAGTAAGAATTCAAAACTCTCATTGTAATGTACTGCCTGCCCTCTGTAGGATGAATATGTGACTGCTACAAAATTTATCAGTTCTAGATTAATTGGTTTTTCTAGTAGCCAGTCTGAAAAGTGTACACTTTTTAAAGTTACATTATTTTTGATAGCTAGTGGAAAGTATCTCTTGTATGTGGCATCTGATCATTATAGCACCAATTTTACATTTATAAAAGTATTCTTATTTGAGAGAACCCTCTACCCTGACGCTATTTTATTCCTTGAGCTAAATCATTTTGCAAAAGCACTCAAACTTGCATATTCTGTTGTCAAATTAATTATGTAAGAATGTGTATCGTTAGCTATAAAAATGTCAGGACATTGCAGATAAAATGTGAGATTGTGCAGAGATGTTCATAAACCTTCTGACATGTACATAGTTATTAAATACAAGAAACATGTTGTGAGGCTAATTTTCAAATTGGAATTCATTTTTTGGTCTTCGCCATCCAACTCTGTTTGTCAGGGCTGGAAATGGGTGACAGGGGATGGACACTTGATGATTACCTGTTCTGTTTATTCCCTTTGGGGCACCTGGTATTGGCCGCAGTTGGAAAACCAGATGTTAAGCTAGATGGACCTTTTTTCTGACTGAGTATGGCTGTTCTTATGTTCTATCGAAAACAGCTTAACATGAGCTAAAACCAAAATTATATTCGTTTTGTTGTTCTTACTTTTGATTGTCCACTGAATAATACTTCTGAGCTTTGTAGGTACAGACACTGTTTGAGCCTGGGTATTTTGGTTATATATTTGTGAGGATTTGGTAGTATTTATCCTTTCCATGGATCTAGTTTGTACAAACTGATATGATCTTGTCAGAATTTTAAGTTTTGCACAGTGATCCACTGAATTTTCTTGAAGAAGTTTGAGCTGTGTTAGGCATTTTTATGTACCATAAGATCTTCAGGCAGTCAATAGAATTCTTTTTGAAAGGTTTCCCTGTCTTGTGGATATTAGATTGCAGGGCATGCAGACACCTAAAGTGGAGCACCCACTGGGACAACCATCTCGAAGAACCTCAGTTACTGCACAGGTGAGTAACTTTCTCTTTTGTTTAGGAAGGATTTTTCTAACACTTCATTTTCTTTCCCAATATCACCTCCAGTGACCCCAGATTTGCACTGACTCTTTATTTATCTGAGTCAATCTAGGTGCAAAATCTCTTCGCCCATCGAGTTAAGCATGCTGCCCCCATTCCATTCCCACTATCTGTTGACCTGAGGATAAAGGGACCAATTTTTGAATCCAAATTTAGATTCCTCATGGGGTCTGCATTTTGCGCTGTGGTGTAAATACCAGTTTAGATCAATTTTTGATGTATTCTAATATTTTTGTTACATGGTACCAATTCCAAGCTAATATTTCACAGTATAAGAGGGAAGAGGCATTCTAGAAATATTGATTAAAACATTTTCATAATTTCTTTTAATTAAAAAAGCTTGATTTGTTTTTTAAAAGAATCTCTCTGTCAGATATTTATAATGAATATATGAGTCCCCGTTCTCATTTCAAATTGTTTCTCACATTGGCACTTTTTTCTTGTGTCTTAAAGCTTTGAACATACCAGAGGAAGGTGGAAGAGAGATTTTTCACATTAATGTCAACTTAATGTGTTGGACAGTTACTGGAACAAATACAAATAAATATTGAGTTGTTAATTTACTAATCAATATTGAAATTGGCATTTTAAAATATAATGAGGCTGCTGTAGATGCCATCAGCCAAAGAGTTTGAAAATGAATCACTTAGAAGCATCATGATTAAAAAATTTGTTACTAAGGGTGCATTGACCAATTAAAGGACACTGAAGTAATTTTTTCCTCTGGATTATAATGCTTTCTTAGAAACTTGAGTTTACTACTTTTCAAATTCACACCACCACACATTCTAAAATTGTTGAAGGATTTTTGTTAAACTGCTTCCATTTATATATTGTCTGCTGGATTTATACAGTCAGGGTATGTCTACACCAGTGTTTCTTAAACTATGTTCCGCGGAACACTGGTGTTCCGTGAACAACTTGCAGGTGTGCTGAGACCTCTTCTTTGTTTTTGTTACTTCTTTGTTTTTGTCTTTTTTTGTCTGACAACAATTTTTTTTGAAGAAAATGTTCATAGGTGTTCTGCATAAAAAAATACTGTTTGGTGCGTATCTCAAAATAAGCTAAGCAATTTGAAGTCTATACAGCACTTATTTCAAAATAAATCTCTATTCCGCTGACTTCCTTAATCCTTGTACAACAAGGTTTATGGGAAGCTGGAGTAAGAAGCCCGTTATTTTGAATCTATTTTGAAATAACGGACGTGCTATTAGATGTGCAGAATGCTATTTCGGGATAACGGATTATCCCAAAATAGCGCCACTGTGTAGATGAGAACATGAAATTTAATTGTGTTTATCTTGGAATAAATGGTAAAGAGGACTCGTCACAGGGTGGCTGGCACCTTCAAGTGAAGCTGGACCGCCAATCCTGATGAGTAGGCGGGGCTTAATGAAGGCTAGGCAACACCTGAGTTACAAGATAAGAGCTACAGCCAGGTACCTTAAAAAAGGGAGGAGGCTACAAAACAGCCATCCCAGAAGCAGGCTGGAAGAGGAGACTAGGGGAAGGCTCCTAAGAGAGCTGTGGGAGGAAAGTTGGCTCTTGTGCTGATTACCAGGATGGGAATCAAAAAGAGACTAGCTGGGAAGCTGCTTGAAACCACTTGGAAAGAAAGTTGGCCCAGAGAGGGCAGGTTCAGAATATGAAAACACTGTAATTACCCCAGGCTGAAAAGATATTGTTTTGGTTGACTGCTTCATTTATGAAGGAATTTGCAGCTCATACCAAGGAAAAGGAAATAGAGTACCTGAAGAATCAGGCAAAGAGAAGAAGTGTTTGACCAATGACTTTGGGCCACCAAGGTTTGTTTTAAGGCTGTGGACAGAGTTATTTGGACCATTAAAAATAAACCTGCAACAGGGTATGCTTTCCTGTTTGAAAAGGTAGTGGTGGAGTAATTACTGAGATGCTTGAAGACAGGGTGCAATCATGGGTTATACTTGGCCAGTAGAGCAAGCTTGGAAATGGTACCCCTTGTCAAAGGGTGTAAGTGGGGTATTGACATGTTGAAGGATATAGGGGAACAAGATAATTGCTTTCTTTTTTATGCTATTCTGGAATATTAAAAAAGATCACACAAAATCATAGAAGTAATGAAGGAAAATATTTCTTTACATAGCCAATCCATGGAATTCAGTGCTGTAGGGTCTCATGTGTCTCCCATCTCCCTAGTATGCAATTGCCTTATAATCTTTAATGTATTTATCCTCTCAACACCCCTGAGAGATGGGGAATTTCCATTTTATAGATGGGTAACTGAGGTGCCGATCAGCTGAGTGACATGCAAGTATACACTGGAAATCTAGGGCAGTGTGATGGGTTGTGCATATCTCTCACAAGGCAAGAAAGAGTTAACGCCACATTATGAGTGGTGGAAGTCCTGCTCCTCAGACAGTGCTGGGCATACTCCAACTGCTGCCTCAATATAAAAGGGAGCAGCCCAGATCATTCTAGGATGACCACCAAGGAGGAAGAACGTTAGTGGAAGCTCCTCCCATAGTGGTGCTTTAGCACTTGGCTGTGGGAAGCAGAGATCCCAAGGACCAGACCAGAGACCTGTTGCGTATGGGTGGCCAGCTAGAATCAGAATCCCAGGGAGCTACCTGTACTGAAGAGCTTGTACACACCAATGATGTACGGACCCCAACTTCAGGAGACATGGAAGGAAGTGGTTGGGAGGGGTCTGAGTGGTGTCTCCACTCAGTGTGACAAGGTGGTAACCACACACACTGCTGACAAGGCCCCCTGGCTGGGATCCAGTGGAGCAGGGAGGGCTTGGCTCTTACCCCAGCCATCGACCCCAACATCCCTTGTGTGGCAACCCCTATAAAATCATAGAAGTTTAGGGTTGGAAGAGACCTCAGGAGCTCGTCGAGTCCAACCCTCTGCTCAAAGCAGGACCAAACCCAACTCAATCATCCCAGCCAGGGCCTTGTCAATCCTGGCCTTGAAAACCTCTTAGGATGGAGATTCCACCCCCTCCCTAGGCAACCAATTCCAGTGCTTCATCACCCTTTTTTCTAATATCCAACCTAGACCTCCCATACTACAACTTGAGACCATTGCTTCTTGTTCTGTCATCTGCCTCCAGTGAGAATAGCCTGGCTCCATCCTCTTTGGAACCTCCCTTCAGGTGGTTGAAGGCTGCTATCAAATCCCCCCTCGCTCTTCTCTTCTGAAGACTAAATAGGCCTAGTTCCCTCTCCTTTTAAGTCAAGCATCCCAGTCCACTAATTATTTTCATTGCCCTCCGCTGGACCTTCTCCAATTTGTCCACATCCTTTCTATGGTGGGGGCCCCAAAACTGGACACAGTACTCAAGATGTGGCCTCACCAGTGCTGAATACAGAGGAATAATCACTTCCCTGGATCTGCAAGCAGTGTTCCTACTGATGCAGCACAATATGCCATTAGCCTTCTTGGCAACAAGGACATGCTATTGACTCATACCCAGCTTCTCGTCCACTGTAATCGCTGAGTCCTTTTCTGCAGAACTGCTACTTAGCGAATCAGTTCCCAGCTTGTAGCAGTGCATGGGAGTCTTCCATCCTACTCTGGCCTTTTAGGCTCCACAGCCCTGAACCCTAAGAGGCTGCGCTCCTGATCCCTGCTCCTCAGCCACCCTGTCTCTTCAGCCACACTGCCTCTTCCCCTGAGCACCCGCATCCCCCTCCCAGTCCTTGCTCGGGCTATACCAACCCCTCTGCTGCTGCCAGCATTGACCTCCCTTGGTCTGGCAAATTCTCTGATTTGGGACCAGATAGGTCCCAAGGGTGCCAGACAGGGGAAGTACAACATGTAATTATTTTATGTACAGTCCATGGGCTCATTTGATCAGAATGACACATTTATCTGATTCTACAACAGAATCAGATTTTGCAGATTATCAACTTTCTTTTTTTTTTTTTTTTTTTAAAAAAGCACATTCTTAGCACTTATAAGGTTAAAGGAAATGTTTGAAAGATGGACCCAACATAGTGCTTAGACAATCTAAAACAACAGCTCTGAACAGCATTCATTTCAGTGGATTATTGTCATTTATGACTAACAATAACCCAAGGACAAGAAATTCAAATAATTTAGGTGTGCAATTATGCAGCTTGTTTACAGTTACATTTACCATTAATGTGTATGAATATCACGTAACTGCATGTTTGAATGCCCAAAGAGTGAAACAGAAGTAGTTGTAAAGTACCTTTTATAATTTTTTTCCACCAAGTGATATTAAATGTTATGTAAATTTACTGCCATACAGCCATTAGTGTTAACTAAATGTGCCTCAAGTTTTGGATGCCCAGCTTTTGATACAGCTTGTGCTTGATTTTCAGTGACAATTAGGACTCACAGCTCACAAGGAAAGCTTGCAGTAGGGACTTTATTCTCGATTGTCTTGCATCTTGCTTAGTCGTTTATTCCTAGGTAAAATGCTGCAAAGTTAGAATGGTACCACTCTCCAGTCTCTTTGAACAGATGTAAAATCAGTGCAAGACTGGAGAATCAGTTCAGCTTTTCCTAGATATTGGTTAATGAAAAATTCAAGACACTAGATTTGATGGTCTGATTTCTGAATATCAATTCTATGTCCTGTAGATTGAATATAATGATACAAAACCTTATTACTTGCTGGAAACTGCATGAGAAAAATTTTTAGGAGATTGGTCCAACATAGAACACACTTGAATCCTCTTGGCCTACAGATTTAGGTTCAAATGCGCCAGTTTCAACAACACTAAAGTCCATAAATAAATTTAGTAGAAACCATAACTATAATAGTGTAATTTTACATCCATACACAGGAAAAGAGATTTTCATAGGTCTCAAATCTGATACTGTAACCTCCTCTTATCTCTTTTCTCATTAATCCAGCAAAAATGATAGGCAGCCCAAGACATGTGCATGTGAGTGTGTAAGTATAGATTCATTCATTTGGTATATATTAGTTATGCTCTTTCTGGATGTTTTTGTCTATGCATCCTATGGCCAATTCAATCACGGGGGACTCATTTCATGATGTTTCAATGTATGGCGCGTTTTCCTCAGCAGTCCCATCTCCTCTCCAGGACCTCTGAGTTAGGGAAGCATTATCATCACCATTCATGAATGGGAAACTGAAGCATGGAATGGCTAAGTGACTTGCTAAAGGTCATACATAGTCTGTGGCAGACTGTTTCCCAGGCCAGTGCCCCAACTAGTGGGCCCCTGTTCCACTCCTTCTTTTTGGATAAAAAGGATGAAATAAAGACAGGTGTCGTGTGTGAGTATTTTATCAAACGGATTTCATCTGAGAACTTCAACTGTCCAAAACGTACTTAATCTCTGAAAGTATAGCATAGATGATTTTTCGGTAATCTTTGAGGGTTAACATTGTGTGCTTTTATAGTACCACTAGGTGGCGCTGTCCTCACAGTATTCCATAGCTCAATTGGTGTAGGATATCTTTATGAAGAAAAATTGTACTTAAAATAAACAAAACGAGTAGCTTATGCTATTTTGCCTTCAGTAGCCAGATCTAAACCTCTGTACTTTAGAGGAGGTCAGTTCTCCGAAACACAAGATTGCTGTGTTAGCTGTCTGACAAGGACTTTCATGGACTTACTTTCATACATCAGGCCCACGTGCGTTGTCGCGTGTGCACCCATGTACCTACTTTGCACGTGCACTTCTCCATGTGTTTGCTCAGAATGGGGATTGTCACGGGCACATACAGAACGGTGCGTGCAAAAAAGCTCACAGCTGTATGCACAAAGTTGTGTATGGGCAGAGTTGAAAAGGGGGTGGGAGGAGGGATAATTGTTCCAGGGCCTTGAGTAGTGGGAAGCCCCCACCAACACCTGTAATATCAGAATAAATAAAATGAAAGGAAAGAGAGAGACCACAACCAACATGATGCACCGGGAGGAGGGGGGTAAGGGCGCTGCTTATAGAAAATTAGGCCCTCAGAACCTTTCATTCATTTTGATCCATCCAGTTCATCGTTATTAGACTCCATTAATTATTAAGTCCCGGCAATGCACTTACTGCTGTACAAAATGTGAAGTACAGACAGTGCCTACCTTGAAGACATTAGTATAAATAGGGAAGACACAAAAGACAAGAGCCGTTGGGAAGGCCAGAAAAAGGAATAATGTGGAAGGAAGTTTTTGTTTGTTTCCTTGGTTCTAGCTTTATAGTTATTCACTCAGTTACAGAAAAGCTTCTTACAGAATTGGTGATAGAGGCTGCTCTGACTGGCATGGAATGGTCTAGAGCAGTGGGTCTCAAACTTTTGGCCTGTGGCCCACCCTGCTCAGTGCAGACTTTTCCATGGACCACCAGCCAACCACCCATGATGACAAAATGGGTACAGGATGGGTCTGGGTGCAAGAGATAGGTCTGGCCAGTAGTTAGGGTGCAGGAGCAGGCTGAGGGTGGGCACTGGGAGTGCAGGAGCAGGGTGAGGGTGTGGGGTGTTGGCTGGAGGGGAGTGCAAGAGGTTGATGGGGGTGTGGTGTCTGTGCATGAGGGGGGAACTTACCTGGCTCTGTGCCTTTCGCCACTCCCAGATACCGCCCTCTCCGCTGCTCCCATTGGCCCTGATTCCATCCAATGGGAGCAGCAGGGAAAGCCTTCAGGTGAACGGTTTTCTGTGCTGTGGTTCCTCTAGCTGGGGGAAAGGGGAGTGGCAGCGCGCTGAGCTGCTTCCTTACCCCACAAGGTGGATCCAGCCTGCAAGTTTTGCGCCCCCCCCCCAGCAGAGGGAAGCTGGCACTGGTGCTCCATCCTCATGGGGGGAGGGAGTACATGAAGGGACTGGAGACCGTCCCGAGCCTGCAGCCCACCTGCAAGACAGTCAGACCACACTTTGAGAATCACTGGTCTAGATAATACTTGGTGCTGCCTTGAGTACAGGGGATTGGACTAGATGACCACTCAAGATCCCTTGCAGTCCTACGATTCTATAAGGTTTGGTTTTCCCTTTTTGTTTGTTGAAATTAGTGAAAGGCTGATTCAGGCTCTCAGGGTGCGTCTACACTGAACCATTATTTCGAAATAACAATGTGAGCGTCTACACAGCCATTCCATTATTTCGAAATAATTTCAAAATAACGGACGGCTTATTCCAAAATCTGTAAACCTCATTCTACAAGGAATAACACTTATTCTGAAAGGGTATGTCTACACTACAGCGCTATTTCAAATTAACTTATTTCGAATTAGTTAATTCGAAATAAGCTAAATCGAAATAATGCTTCTAGACACAAAATCTAATTCAAAATAGTGTGTTGCTATTTTGAAATAGCGCATCCACACTGATTGGATGCTGGATCGCATTTAAGGGTAGCTGAAACCGGTTCCAGCAGGACATCAGGTCAGTAGTTGCTTTGTGTGGCTGCTGTCTGAGGCTATCTGAGGCTCGTGCTTAAAGGGACCCCCCTGGACAGCCGGTTCTCAGCTTTCCCGCTTGCTTGCCTACCTCGCTGAGGGACAGCAAAGCATTTTCCTCTCCTCCTGCTTCGGTCGCTCTTGTTTGGGACACCGCAGTACTCGGCACCATGGAGCCAGAGCCGCCCCTGGGCACTCTGGTGATCATGTTGAACGTCTTGCTGCAAGCCTGGCAGCAATTGCTGGAGGCTGCCTGGCACCTTCTGCTGCAGGCCAGCTTCTGCTCCCAGTGCCAGTCGTGGCCCCACCTCCCAGTCGCTCCCCCGCCCCCACCAGGCTTCCGTGTGGCGCCCAGCTGGGAATTCAGAAAATACGGGACATTGCACATGTCCGGTATCTTCTGAATTTTTCTGCCAGACAGATGGTGCAAATACCGGACTGTCCGGTAGAAAACCGGACACCTGGCAACCCTATCTGCTGACTGTGTGCTGGCAGGCTTGCAACTGGCACAGGCACTGTGGCCAGAGTCTGCCCCTTTAAGGGCTCCGGGGCTGGCGGGGAGCAGATGAGTTTTCCTGGTTGTGCCCAGAGTGGCCACCAGGGCTCCCTGGAAAGGGCTGGAGGGCCCCCTAATTCGAAATAACTGTCTACACAGTACTTATTTCGAATTAGCTATTTTGAATTTGGTGTTATTCCTCGTAGAATGAAGTTTACCAAATTCGAAATAAGGGCTCCACTATTTCGAATTTTTTTTGAAATAGCGGTTTGCCTCTGTAGACGCTATTAAAGTTAATTCGAAATAACTGCTGTTATTTCAAATTAACTTTGTAGTGTAGACATACCCAAATAGCTATTTTGAAATAAGGTGTGTGTAGACGCTCCACTTCTGCTATTTTGAAATAGCCCCTCACCAGGGCCATTCTAAGCTTTTCCTCCTCAGTGCCTCCTGGGGCTCTACATCGAGATAGCATAGGGAAGCCTGCCTCGGACTCATTTTGAGGCTTCCCTACAGTGTGGACGTGCTATTTTGAAATAAGCTATTTCAGAATAACTATTCCGGAATAGCTTATTTCGAAATAGCTGTGCAGTGAGTGGCTACACTGTGAGTATGATAGTCCATGCTGCATCAGTTCAAAGAGAAAACTAGAAATGAAGGAAATCGAGGAATCCATTCAAAATACGAATCAAGACCTTAAGGAGCACAATGACTTCAAACATATCTGTGCAACCAAATAGCATTCTTTTTTCAATTGGCTGTCAGCAATCAGTTTAATGCTGACCAGAGTTCAGCTGTAAGGGTAGACAAAACCAGTTTCAAAATACTATCATTGCAGCAAATCAGTTTTACTGCCAGCAGCTGCAACCTTTGAAGGCCTCTATGCGTCTCTTATGCAAGAAGGCAGTGAGTCAAATTTGCCTCAGGATCCCTAAACACAGCAAAAAGGAGCTGTACCCAGATGGAAAAGGAGATAGTAGCAACAGATAATGGAAGCAAAAAGGCACATGTAGAATCTGATTACAAGCCATGTGGAAGTTTATTTAGAAATCTTTGTCTTTTGCCCCACTTAGAACATAGTTCAATGGTTTTTCTCTGAAACTAAGCTATTGTAGCATTCTTCACTCTCCTATCTATAGCTGCTACCCATATGATAGTGTTAGAAATCCAAGAACTCATGATTGTTATGGTAACACTAGACAGCTTTGTTGCTATAATTGTTTTCAGAGAAGCTGTATCAAATAGGGGCATCTTCTCTCTCAATATGTAATTCCGCATTTGTGCAAGAAACAAATGAATTATTAGCCACTCACTAGTCAGCTATTATTTTGAGATATAAGCTGGGTATCGGTATGAGATGCTTTTTCACGTCTCTCTTCTGTATTGTATTTTAAAATGTGATTACAACAGCCATCTGGGATCCCAGCTCTAGATGTATGAAACTTTGCTCTCAATTAGCAGGTGCTTTAAGGCTAACTTACCCAAATATTATTGCTCACATTGTTTGGCATCTGTCCTGTATCCTCCTAGTTCACGTCCCGGTTCAGTGCTTCCAATCACTATTTTTTGGTTCTTGACCTTGAAAACTTGGTACCAAATCCATAGAGCTGGCTGTCTTCATGGTATCCACAGCCCTACACAGATGTAACTATGAGGAAGATAGAACTCACCTTCCAGCTCCTACCTCATGAGCAACTCAGTTACGTGTGTGATTAGCACTGCAGTATAAAGCCATGACATGTTTCAGCAGTTCTGATTCCATTTAGAAGTCAGCGGTGTGTGTGTGTGTGTGTGTGTGTGTGTGTGTGTGTGTGTATACAACTTCTGAGTTTTGGTTGTAACTGATAAATATAACATAAAAATGTCCAAATGGGGGTCCATCTAGCCCAGTGGCCTATCACTGAAAGTGGCCAGTGTCTGATGCATCTTGCAGTCAGAGACTTAAGAACACTTCTAGCATGGGGTATCATCTCTGCCCTTCTTGGCTAGTAGCTACTGATAGACCTATCTGCCATGAAAGTATCTAGTTATTTTTTGAACCCAGTTATGCTTTTGGCCTTCACAAATCCCTTGGCAGCGAGTTCCACAGGTTGACTCTGCAATGCATGAAGAAATACTCCCTATTGTTTGTTATAAACCTGCTACCTATTAATTTCATTCAGTGACCCCTGGTTCTGGTGTTATGTGGGACACACATGTAGGTTCTGTTGTGAGTTGATAAAGCTAAGGCAGTAATAATACATGACGCACAAACAAGTTACCTCTTCTCTTTGTACAAAACCTAGCACGGTGGGCTCATAGTCCATGAATGTGGCTCCTGAGCATTTTGAAAATACAACGAATAGATAACAATTTGTTTAAATATTTGAAAATACTTCAGAAGCCTGTGGAATTGAACAGGAGAAAGAAAGCTTGTGTGCCATGTATTTACATGGATGGGATAATCAAATAGCACTGAGGAAGCAGCACCTTAATGACAAAGTCAACCCTCATGTGCCCCAAAAAAGGCTTCTATATAGAATAGGTGTATGTAATTTCAGTAGGTATCAACTTCATGACCTCTAGAATTGTCACGTCACTATGGAGCTATGAATAGCGGGCATCTATATATTGGTAGGGTTTGCAACTGACTCCTACATATCTGTATCTCTTGCTAGAGTTAAAAGTACCTTAGGCAGAGGATCCACTTTCAGATGTACGCTGAGCCTGTAATATCCTTGGAAGACTGGGGGTGATTTTATTGCTTTTTTTGAACCATTGAAGCTTGGGGATCAAAATCAGTGGGGTGGGTCAAGAGTAGACAGGGAATATGGGGTCACTCCCCTTGCTAAACATTGATTACTTAAAGCGGATTGATAAAGAGGCATCTTTTTGGCATACCCAGAGGTGACAACATATTTATGGTTTCAGAAGACCTGTCAGCATTCTGCAGCGTATCTACGTCCTGATGTTAATTCTGTGCAAGATCATTCCCATCCATGCAATTTAGTTTCTCATCCTGTCAGAGAGCTGACGAGTGTTTCGTAGGCCCTGAAATTCTGTTTCTTGTTATGCTCGCTGCTTGTCTTTATATTTTGTTACCAGTGACCTAGAATCTGAAATGGATGGACAGGCTGTAGTTTATTATTTTTTGTATTATTCAGATCTGGGTAGAATGACTGGTTGTGTTAAAGTTACTGGCAGAGGGTCCAATCCGTGCAGTGTGGGGGCAGCCTTCCACTTGAGTGACAGAAGGATCAGACCAGAGTTTGGGGAGCATTGCCTTACAAATCTCAAAAGCCAGAATATCTAAAATGAATCTAGGGAATTCCAGAAGATCAGACACAAGATCATCTAGGTTTGGTTTTAGTTTATTTTTCTAGAAGATTTGCCTGGCGTTGCTCGGGTCCTTAATGCAAATAAGTTTTGTTTGTCTTCATTTAAATCATTGCTCTGGGAAGGGAATAGGGGATGAGGGGTTCAGTATGTCGGCTGCTCTGGGGGGAAGAGGACTGTCCCAGCCCTCTCACTTGGGGCCAGGTGAAACATGCCTGTCCGTGGCTGCTGCAGCTCCCATGAGCACAGCCATGGGAGGGGTTCCTCTCCCCTGGTTGGGGACAGACAGACACACAAACAGACAAACTCTCTGACATATATAGTAGAATAGCTGTCGCTTTCTCCATCTCTGCGCCTTGCTGACCCAATGGGGTTATAGGTGTCCCAGTCCCCATCTCTGACCCCTTGCTACCTCCTGGTGGCCATTCTACAGTATAACCATCCCTCCTACCAGACCCCCCCTTTCCATTTTTTGAGAAACAATTGACTTCTAGGCACGTTCCATTGTCCTGGCGCAACCAAACCCTGACCTGGCTTTAATGATAAAGGGACGCTGCATACCAAATTTGGTGGTCCTAGCTCTTCCTGTTTAGGAGGAGTTCTCACAGATAGACAGACAAACAGACAGAGAGACACATATTTCTGAAATATATAATAAGAAAGATGTTAAATCTCGAGCTCTCCCAATGAGTCATTTAGAATTTCTGCATAGCTCAAAATAGTACTTTGTTCTAAGAGACCTCAGCAAACAGACTGCCTGTGTGAACAGTGAAAATCCTACAGAGGGGATGCAAGGAACTCCATGTTTGTGGTTTTGCTTTCTTTAGCCACAATGACATTTTTTTCAGACACTTGTCCTGGATTTAAAAAAAAAAAATACTGTTTCTGAAATGTTCAACAAGCCAAAGTTTTTTAAAAATAATTAAACATTTCATTTGACCTGAACAAAACATTTTGTTTTGATTTTAAGCATTTTATGTTTTGTTTTCCAAATTTAAACAGTAATAAATAAATACAAAGAAAAAAAATTAAAGAACAAAAAAGTCATCTTGAACTGAAAAATTGCATGGTTTTGTGTTGCAAAAGCTGAAACAATATTTTTTTCTGAAATACACAATTCAGCAAAATCAACATGAATTCCCCAAAATGGTTGGTGTTGCCAACTCTGCTTTTTTTTTTCTGAAAAAAAGTTTGGATCAAAACAAACTGCGTAGCTCTAATCCTCTCCTCTTTAGCTGAGGAAGCTGATGTAATGCTTTGTCTACACTGACCAGTTTTGTCAAGGAAAGGTGCCTTTTGTCGACCAAACTGTGTGAGCAGTCACAGTGCAACACAGCATTCGTCAGGAAAAATGGCTATTTTTGTCAATAAAAACATCCAGTTCCACGAGGGACTTTTTTCTTTTCCCCTCCCTTTGTGGTTGACTAACATGCACTGTGTAAACCCCTTGAGGTATTTTGTCTCTAATTCTGGCCTCCAGGAAGTGCCGCACAATTCCAAATCAGCCACTTTGCTCAGCAGTTTGAACTCTACTGCCCTGCAGCCAGGTGACCAGCAACCTTCCCCTCCCCCTTGCAAGCCCCGCAAAATTTAACCCCTTTTCCTACTGGCTGGCTTTTCTGTGTGAGTTCGTTAGAGAGGACAGCAATTGTCTGGTTTCATCCATATGGTTGCTGAGGCATTTGATGCAATAGATGAGGTACACCGCCCCAGCCTGATCTTACAAATTGTGGTGCCCTATGGAAACTTAGGTCTTGGACCTCACCTGCGGGTTGGCTCAGCGTACCGTGGTCTCATGGCATCTTCCCAGGTGCCCTTGCCTGGCCATGACACCAAAGGCTCCCCTGCTTGGACCACTGTAGAGCTGTCAGATCTGATCAGTGTATGAGGAGAGGAATCGGTTAAGTCCCCACTGTGAGTGACCCGTAGGAGCTGGGACACGTACGGGCACATTTCTTGATCCTTGTGTGAAAAGGGGTATGAGTGGGACATGCTGCAGCGCTGAGCGAAAACGAAAGAACACACACAAGCCTGTCGTAAGGCCCATGAAGTGATGCTCCAGAGCGTCACCGAAGACCTGCCATTTCTTTAAGAAGCTGGACACTATCCACGGTGACAACCCCACCTCCCCCGCCAAGAGGTAAGGGGAATACTTGGGAGGCAGCATACAAAGGACCTAACACGGAGGATGAAATAGTAGATGAAGAGGCTGGGATAAGAAAGGACGAGGAGCTGCCCCCAGGGTTGCAAAGTGTGTCTGGCAGCCAGGAAAGGTTCGCCATTGCTGAGGGACACAACCAGTGTGAGCAAATCATTTTCCAGGGACCCAGAAGCAGGGGAAGAGATGCAGGGTAAGAAGCTGTGGGGGGTGGAACACAGGGCTGAGGGCATGGAAAGGTGGGAGGCTGGCTGTGTTTCTGAGAGCTACACGGAGCCCTGTGTAGCTCATCAATATGGCTGAGCAGGACACAGATGCCCGCGGGGATCTCGGTGAAATCCTGCAGAAAGAGGCTGTTGAAACTCTTCTTGAGGTCCTTGTTAATTTTCAGCTGAATGTTCCATGGCAGTGCCGCTTTGTGTATCATTTGAATCTGTCCCATTTGCTCTCCTCTGACAGCTCCAGTGTCTGGCTGCTCCAAGTCCGGCAGCCAAGAGTTGTGCCTCAGTGCTCCACCCTGAGCAACACAAACTGTTCAACGTGCAGCACATGGGGATAGCCGGGGGAATGTTGGGAGGTCCAGCCTGCCATAGCGACACCTCCATCCTGCTTTCAACCTTCCAAAGGTGCGTTTGACCACATGGTACCTGCTCAGCCTCGTGTTAAAAGGTTCCTTGCTGGTGTCCAGGTGCCCTGTGTATGGTTTCACGAGCCAGGGCTGGAAGAGCTAAGCCCCTAGCATCACAATGGGCATTTCTACATCCTCCTCTATAATGTTGTGATCTGGAAAGCAAGTCCCCACCTGCTGGTTTCTATACATACTAGGGATGTAATAGTATAGTCGATTAACCAATAAGCAAAAGCTTATAGGTTAATGCTATAGACTACACGCATTTCCCTCCCCTCCCCTTGCCAGTAAATTTTTTAGCAGGCTGGCCAGCAGCCCCCGGGGACCGTCTCTGCATTTAAAGTGTATTAGCAGCCTAGCTCAGTTCCAGCTTGTGCCAGGTCCCATGAGGGGAGCTGATTTTTAAACTGGCTCATCTTGTGGACCAGCTCCCGCCTGGCACCCCATGCTGCTGCCTCTGATAAGGCAGCAGCACGGAGTGACAGGGAGCTCCTCTGGAGTGGGGCCGGAGTGCACTGGCTGCCAGCTGCATCCTCAGGGACTATAGAATAGTTGACTAATCGATAAGAATTTGTGAGGTGACTCGACTATTCAGTTAACCGATATGTAACATCCTTAACACATACCAGTGTTTCTGAAGATGTGTGCGTCCTGCACCTTTCCAGACCACCCCACGTTGATGCTTGTGAAACACCCACGGTGATCCAGAAGCACCTGCAGCACCATTGAGAAGTATGCCTCTCTACTAATGTTCTCCATGGTTAGGTGGGCTGGCACTAAAATCGGAATCTGTTGCCCCCTCCACAGCTGGGAAATCCCATGTCTGCAAAGCCAGCCACTATGCGATGTACCTTTCCCAGAGTCACCCACAGTAGCCTTTCCCCCTCCACACTGATTTGCAAATGTCCAGTCGCAACTGGGAGTCATTGCCTTCCACACAGCAATTGCAACGCGCTTTTCCACTGAGAAGGCAGCTCTCATTCTGGTGTCCTTGCACCACAAGTCGGGGGAAGGGGAGAAGGGGAGGGAACTCAGCACACAGCTCCAGGAAGGTTGCTTTATGCATCCTAAAGTTCTGTAGTCACTGGTCTTCATCCCGCACCTGCATGACGGTGCAATCCCACCCCTCGGAGCTGGTTTCCCTAGTCCAAAAGCGCCGCTCTGCCCTGTACAGCTGCTCGCTGCTGCCAAATGCAATGACAAGTGGCTGCTGTCCATATCTTGCTCTCTGTCAGGGTCCTCTGAGTCTTCCTCCTCTGTCAGTAATTTCGAGATGATCTCCACTGCCATGTGTGAAGTCTTCCCAATAGCTGACAGAACATGCGAGAAAAGAATGGGATCAGTGCTTTCTCGCTGCAGATTCCAGAATGCACTATGAAAAAAGATGTGGAAGGACGCCGGAAGCCCCTGAACAAAGTGGTGCCTGATGGGACATTTTGCTTGGTCCCAAGATGCACTTTTGTCCCACAACACCTAGTGACAGATGGTACCGCCAGGCACTGTGAGATACATACCCACAATGCCTTGCTCTCGCCGTGGACAGGGGAGTTTCCAATGTGAGCACAATCTGTCGACAGAGGGGGCAAGTGTGAACACGCAGTGGCGACTTCGCCGTTGTCAATTTCTGTGTGTTGACATTAGTTTCCTTGGCCCAGCTTGGTACTGTAGATGGGCCTTGAATCATCAGGACTCTCCGGAACCCATGCATTCCAGCTGTGAGGGAATAAGGTCACGAGGCATTTAGGTGTTGATGCTTCCAGTGGCGTGAAACAAATGTTTGTGCCTCTGACTACGCAAAGGGAATTTGCTCAGCACACGCCGGCAATCTTAGGGAGTCTCCGAATGGCTGTATGCAAGCCAGTACTTGAGATGTGCGGAGCACAGCCTAGGATTCTGGGGTTCTTCCCCATTGCTTGTGCCACTGAACATAGTTCCTCCCATTGGCCTGGGGAAAGGATTTCTCCCCTATTTCTTCTCTTTTGCAGATCAGTTTCAGTATGGCCAGTCCCAGCCATTGGCAAAATCACCAGTCAGATCCTGAAAATCCATGAGAGTGGTTTAAACACCAAGGGTTTTTTGTGTTTTTTTTTTTAATAATACTGATTTTTTCCTTTCTCATTTTTGAGATTTTAGGGTTTGAGTTGTTAAGGGGTTCTCCACAACTTCATGGCTACACACTGGCTTTTTTTTTTTTTTTTAAAAGAAAGCCAAGTTTTTCACAGATGCACGTGACTTAAAAACGGATCTTTACAGAAACACCAGCTCCTGCAAGATTTACATTCAAGTTGTAAGAGTGCTCCATGCTGAGAATTTGACCCTTGATGCTTGGATTAGAAAGAAGGCACAGTAATGGACTCTTGCTTCTTGCCTGTAAGAGGGACTGGTTAAGAACAGGCTTCGCTGAGATAAAATACCTTTTGTTGGTTTATTCTGAAACAGATTATTTTGCTTCAGGTAAGTCTGAAGCACAGTGATAGAGTGCAGTGCGGTCTAGAAGAAATGTATCCATCTCCGTGCACTGGTGCCCCTGATGTCTGTGTACATGAGGCCATGAAGGATTAAACAGTGAAGTACTTCTAAGACTTTGTAAATATTATCTATTAGACTTGGCAGGGACACATCTAAAGCATTTAATACAGTGGTAGACAATTTTAGTGCTTTCCTGTGTGTAACTTGGAATGATTTGGTATCCATACAGAGTTACAGTGTAGCCTGGTACATTGATATATAGTACACCAATACTGGAGTTTGATAGTAAACATTTGATTTTGAGAGGAAGCTTCTAGTTTTAGTAAAACTGAACAGAAATAGACAACATTTATATGCAATTTTATAGGAGTAGTTTCAGGAGCCCACAATTTTGCCAGGGTCTGAGTCATATCAGGACACAGAATATAAGGCTTTCTAAGAACAGACCAGCGCCATCTTATCAGACTTGCCTGCCTTTCTGTGGCTGATCCTGTTCCCAAATTTCTGCCTTTTATCATGCCACCCTAAATCCATGCCTTCTATTATAGAGCTGCTGCAGTGACGTCATGGTTAAAGTTACAGCTCCCCATCATAGGCGCCAGCTCGCTGGATGCTTTGGGTCTGGAGCACCCATGTATCCGGCAGTCAAACTCCCCTCCCCTCCCCTGCCAGCCCCTCTTGCCTGCCAGTGGTTCCACTGACCAACTCCTCCCCCTCTCTACCCGTGCCTCCCGCCCCTTGGCTAAAAGGGAAGTTGTCACCTATGCTCACAGTTCTGAATTCTACTCCCAACTTCCTCCCTATGCTGCCTTTTCACCTCACATTTCTCAGTGCAGTTTCCTGCCCAAGAAGGGCGCATTTTAGTGGCTCATTGGACAGGATGTGTTAGATTTGAGAATCTGAAAAACAAATGTGTTCTCTGTTTTGGAAGTTACTTTACAAATGTTTGGGACATCACTATTTAAAGATTATTTAAAAATTGGCTTAATCTAGGGACTCTAAATCAGTTTTATGAATTTGCCCCAAGTATGAACTAGTGTATTTGTTTTAGGAAAGACAGATATAGATATGAGAGAGAGAGAGAGAGAGAGATTTGGGGTTCACACATAGCTTCAGAGGAGAGGATGAACTTTGGAAGTCCAGCAGAGTTTATAAACCCTGCTTGTGAAGATGGAGGCACTTACATACTTTCCAGTCAAAACAGTTATGATAAAGAAGTTAAAAAACCCTCTTATGTGTGTAGAATCATAGAATCCTAGAACTGGAAAGGACCTCGAGACGTCATCGAGGCTACGTCTAGACTGCAAGCCTCTTTCAAAAAGGAGCATCTAGACTACAACCAGTACTTTCGAAAGAGCAGGCCGCTTTTTCGAAAGAGAGCCCCCAGGCAGGCTGGATGTTCTCTTTTGAAAAAGCACCGTTTGCATTACATAGCACCTTTTTTTGATAGAGCACTTTCGAAAAAAGGCGTTCTTCCTCGTAAAACGAGGTTTTCCGTGGTCGAAAAAACTAGATGCAGAGGAAGTTTTTTTCGAAAAACCCCTGTAGTCTAGACACACCCACGTGGCAGGACCAAGCACTGCCTAGATCAGTGGTTGCCAACCAGTCGATTGGAATCTACCGGTAGATCTTGAAGCCTCTGACAGGGGATCCTGACTGCTTTGGCTAAGAAGCTATCAAGTGCTGGCACTTCAGCTGTCCCTCCACCTGCTGTCATGCTGCTCCTGCCCTCTGCCTTGGAGCTGCCCCGTGAGAGCCTCCTGCTTGTTGTGCAGGATGTGGGAGGGAGGAGTGGGGCACTGATGTCAGGGTATCCCTCCTCCCCCAACTCTTCTACACTATCTCCACACAGAGAGAAGGGGATGGAGAGAGCTTGGCAATGCAAATCTGTCACTCTCACACTGTGTGTGTCTCTGTCATTCCCGCAAACACTCGCTGTCCTTCATCCTCATCTCCCGACCCAACACATCCGTGAGTGGTGGTGGTTAGTACTTTTACTGCTTGCAAAGTGGGTTATTTTTGGTTTTTGACTGGTCTGTGCATTTCATAATTTTCATTCCTCCCTTGTGCTTAACTGTAATTCTTTGAGCAGTGAGTTCTAAAATGCCAAACCTGGCGTGGCTGGAGTCATTATCCCTGTGGTAATTGCTGCTCCTGGAAGTGGCTGACGTGTCCCTGCGGCCCCTGAGAGAGGCAGAGCAGGGGGTCTCCATATGCTGTCCTTGCCTGCAGACACCGCTCCTGCAGCTCCCATTGATCAGTAAATGGGGAACCGTGGCCGGTAGAAGCTGTGGGCTCAGTGGATGAGGGGCAGCACATGGTGCCAAGGAGCCATTGCTGCACATGCCAGCTGCTTTCAGGAGTGGTGCAGGGCCAGGGCAGGAGTCAGCTGCCTTAACCGCACTGCTCCACCACCCAGAAGCCATCTCAGTTAAACTGTGCCCAGCCAGAGCCTGCTTTCTGAACCCCTGTCCCAGCCCGGAACCTCCTCCTGCACCCACACTCCTTCCCAGAGCTTGCACCCGGAAACCCCTCCTGGACCCCAATCTCCCACCCTGGGCTAAGCCCAGAGCCCCTCCCACACTGCAAACTCCTTGGCCTGAGACCAGAGCCTGCACCCCAGCCCCCTACCCGAGCCTGGTGAAAGTGAGTGCGGATGGGGGAGGAAAGGGGGTGGAGTGAGCAGGGTGAGGCCTGGGAGAAGGGGTGGAGCAGGGGCAGGGCCTCACAGAAGGGGCAGGAAGGAAGTGGGACAAGGGTATTTGGGTTTGAGGTAGATCTTACATTGCACTTAAATTGACAAAGTGATCTTGTGGTTAAAAAGGTTGGAGACCACTGGCCTCCATCATCACTGACAGGTGTCTGTCCAACCTGCTCTTGAATATCTCCAGTGATGGAGATTCCACAACCTCCCTAGGCAATTCATTCCAGTGTTTAACCACCCTGACAAGTAGGAAGTTTTTAGTAATGTCTAAACTAAACCTCCCTTGCTGCAATTCAAGCCTATTGCTTTTTGTCCTATCCTCTGAGGCCAAGGAGAAGAATTTTTTTCTCCCCTTCTTGTAACACCCTTTTAGATACTTGAAAACCAGTCATGTCCCCTCTCAGTCTTCTCTTTTCCACACTAAAAAAGCCCAATTCTTTCAGTCTTCCCTCGTAGCTCATGTTCTCTAGACCTTTAATCATGTTTGTTGCTTTTCTCTGGACCTTCTCTTATTTCTCCACATCTTTCCTGAAATGTGGTGCCCAGAACTGGACACAATACTCCAATTAGGGCCTAATCGGCTCAGAGTAGAGTAGAAGAATGACTTATTGTGTTTTCTCATGTAAGCCGGGTCTAAATGAGCTTGACATCTCGGCCTTGTCTACGCTTACCACGAGATTGATGCTGTTGGGGGGAATGCTCGATGCGGCAGTCTGAGATCAAAGATTAGGTTTTATAGTTAGAAAATACTCAAACTACTGCAAAAAGCCTTATAATTGTGTAATGTTTATATTACTGTACTGCTTAAGAGCCCTAGTTATAGATCAGATGCTATCTAAACACATGTTCACAGGAAGTCCTAGAGAATTTGCTTACACCTCTAATGTGTTTGCTCTCCATGAGTGCTAATTCACTTGGGTGGTGCTGATACCCTGTTCAGACAATGAGAGTTTTGAAGTCACATGTCCGGGTTGATGCAGAAGCCAGATGTTAAATATACACATGCAAGCATTTGTGCTGAAAGTGCTTGTGCACTTCTCCATTTAGGAAATAGAAACAATAGCCTCTGACTCATCTCAGCAACCACAGCAAGCCGGCCCCTCTCAAATAGCAAATGGTGTACAGGGGCCTCTTGCAAAGAAACGTTCACAATCAAACAACAAAGTTGCCCCCCAAAATTAATCACAGGAAGCAATGTATTAGCTAGTTTTGAATAATGAGTAAGGCCAGGAAGTGCTCCTCTGCTGGGAGGATAGGGGGTGAAATCCATCAGAGAAATTATTTGTTGGGAATGAGTCACTCTGGTCTGTCACCAAGGAAGTAAAACGAAGCTACGAGTGTCCTGTGAAGGAATGCCAGCTGGGCCTGCTGTGGACATCCATACTCCTTTACCTGAGCTGCACATCTCTGATATGAACCCTTGTCAATTGCGCTAAAGAAATTCTTAAGTGAGAATCCCAGATATTATATATTATCTACAAGGGGGCCGACAGAATTGCTGGGTTTTTGGGTGGGGGGGGGAGTTCTGTGCTCCCAGAAGGGGCAGGGCCTTAGACAGAAGGGGTGGGGCTAGGGCAGCCAGCCCTCAGTGCCACGTGGACTGCATCCCTCCCTGTCAGCCATCCACTCCACTCTCCACTGCTGTCACAGTAGTGGTGACAGCCAGGTGCCCCAGGCACTTTGAAATTGTCCGGTTCCAGGGCAGTTACGCCCTTCCCCCATCGGTGGGCCTGCTTATCTGTCAGGCCAGGGATATGAACACAGAACACCAGCAGCTTTTATAAGCCTCCATCCAATACCCTTTGAAGTCAATGGATAAATTCCCATCGAGTGATCTTTGTCTTAACCATGACCTCCCCTGCCAGAATCCAGGATAACTTTCTCGTTGTCCAAGTGTTCTTCCACCACCGAGGCACGGGAAGAACTAGCATTTCATCTCTTCTGCAATACACTGCGAGACACAGCTTCTACAGAAGAGCTAGCAAAGTGGGCCTGTCCCCAAACAAATGTATGGAGAAGAGCAGAGAAATGGTTCATTCCTAAACATCTGACACTCTTCTTAACTGTTCTTTTGTTGCTTAGATACTACAGCAATGCATGCGCGAGAATCAATGAATATAGATCCATCACATATATAATGGCTTACCACATAACTGATATTTATAACCCTTTTGCACTCCATAATAATACTGAGCATTTTTCATCAGTAGCTCTCAAAGCACTGTACAAGGAGGGTCAGTATCATTATTCCCATTTTACAGATGGGGAAACTGAGGTAAGTTCACCCACCAGGCCTCTGATGGACCTGGGTGGAGCCCCTAGCTTTCCCAAATCCCACTCCAGGGCACAATCCATTAGATCTCATTGTTTATCTCTTGACTTGTCCCCCTTTTTATATTATTATTAACAGGGCTTGACAAACAGCGGCGAAATCTACTCGCCAGCCCCGCACTGTGCATGCGCAAGACCCGCATTGTGCATGCACATGCTGCCGGTGAATGGGGTGACCGGCTGAAATCTACTCACCACGGGCGAGTAGAAACAGCAATTTGTTGAGCCCTGATTATTAATAATAATATAATAAATAATATATAAAAATAATGGAAACAGCCTCCCAAAACTGTCTTGAAAATTTAATAGACAAAGCACAAGAGTAGCTACCCTGCCCTTTGCCATGATGATTGACGCTAATGAAAGAAAACTAACGATGCTTTATTCACCTATCTAAAAAATTACTTTCCCTGGATGAGAGAATGAGTTGAATTTTGCACAACTCACTGGAAGTATATTTTCCCTTTTCCCATACCTTAGGAATCAATCATGAATTAATGATTTCTTGAAAAGGCTCACTAACTTTCCGATTCATTCATTTTGAAACATGTGGATGTATGTGAGTGGGTCCTTATACCTGTTTATGTGTTTTTTTTGTTGTGAGAGCCAGCTTGACTGGGTAAATCAAAGTGAAAGAGGAAGTGGAGAAGAGTTTGAAAATGAGCTTTCATCAGCGTTTTCTGTGGTAGACCCAGTTTTATTCAGCATTTTTTTAAAAGCGCTGGAAGAATGCTTCAACAGCCTATGCGTTACATTTGCAGGCGTTACTAAATCAGGAGGTGTTAAGAACGGTGGCAAAGGTGGTGACCTCGTACAAAAGAATCTAGTGAGGTTAGAAATATGGCCACAATGTAATAAAATGGGACCCAGCTTGGAGAACAATGTAGCCTGTGGGGGGAAAAAAAAAGCACCCGTCTCTGCACAGCATCTGTTTATCAGTGCTTCTTTTGGAGACGCGGACCTGCCCGCCTCCCTTTCCAGCACATGAGTTGGAAAATCTCTCCAGCTATCCTTCCATCTCCAGCGTTCCATTCCTGCGCAGCACAATAATAACAAAAGAGCTCGTTGAATTCACGGAGGATAGCTCCATCCATGGCTATTAGCCTCTGTTGTCCCTAGCCTCTGTTTGTCAGAAGTTGGTGTAATCGCAACCAGGTAGATTCAAACCTGGGATCTCTGGAGCTTAGCATAGGAGCGTCTACCACTTGAGCCAAAAGCCAGCTGGCTCAGCGCCCAGGCTGTAAAGGTCTCTTGTTCTTATCTGTTGCTGTAAGTGGCATAAGTGCCACTACATGGGACAGTGAATCACAGTAGGGGTGTGGGTTACACTGGGATGGGTGACAGGGGAGGGATCCCTTGATGGTTCCCTGTTCTGTTCACTCCCTCTGGGGCACCTGGCATTGGCCACTGTGGGCAGACAAGACACTGGGCTAGATGGACCTTTGACCTGACCCAGTGTGGCCATTCTTATGTTCTTGTTAATAATAATAACAAAATGCTTAATCATTTAGAAAGTGGCTAAAACTCAGCTCTGATGGGATGTGATCACTGCTGGCCTCCTGGCTGCTTTGCCACAAACTGCAGAGAGGGAAGTAACACAGAGTGAGCCCTTGTAGTACTGCTCCATCACCTCCTCCTGGCAATCAGCACAGGGCCCATATCACTGCTTGTCCTACCTCGTAGCTCACAGGGTATGCACGTCCTGCCTACAGGAAATGGCTGGAGGAGACAGCATGGCATTCCATTGGCTCCAATTCTCTTGCTTCATTACAACCACAGAGGGGTACTGGGCAACGTTTCCTGAAAGGGCCTCCCCTGCATAGACCTACAAGGATATATCCTGTGCTCCCCTGCTCTTCACCATCCACATCAGACCAGCCGGGCGGCATCAGAGGATCTGCTATGAAGATGCCCATAACACTAAAGCCGTCCCCAGCCAGAGTGGATGGTCTAGATGACCCAGCAGTTCTTCTGGCCTTCCTCTCGCTGGCTATGGATGACGGTAATTCACTGCTGCTAAGGCAGAAGATGGAAGCAATTCAGAGACTTTGGATTGTGTTGCATGTGGCTGCTGGTCTTCCCAGAGAAACTGTCCATTGTGAGTCCATCACCTCTTGCTGGATAAAACTAGAAGGAAGAATCCTGCATTGGTCATGGAATGGACTGATGTACCTTTTCCACCATTAGTTTTTACTGGAAGACTTACCCAGTGTTGCTCGGGTCCTTCAGGGCAGGGAGCTAAGGCATGGGGGGGCACAGGAGACAAGGCGGGAGCTCAGGGATGTGGTGGGGCTCAGCACAGGAGAATGGGGCTATGGGAGGTCCAGGAGCCAGGGTTGAGGAGTGAGGAGAGGCTCAGGACAGGAGATGGGGGAGTGGGAGTTAGGGAAGGGTTTTGGGAGGGGCTGTGGGGTTCAGGCAAGCATGTGGGGGCTCAGGCGGCTTCTCCCTGGGGTCAACCAGGGGAAGGGGAAGGCTGCACAGCCCACCTGCTGGCTTTTCCTCCCCAGGGCTGGCCTGAGGTGGGACATGAAATGCCATTTGGCAGCTGCTCCCTGGGGCAGGGCAGGTCAGGGTGGCAGGGACAGTATAGCTGTGCTCCCGCCCATGTTGCCATTCTGGGGTATAACTGTCCCTTCTATCACACCCCTCCCTTTCTGTTTGGTGGGAAACAATCCCATTCCAGGCACATCCGATTGTCCTGGCACAACCAAACCCTGACTTTGCTTTAAGTTATGTAAGAGGAAGTGGCATACTGAATCTGGTGGTCCTAGCTCTTAAGAGGAGTTCTTGAACAAACAGACTCACAGACAGATGGACAAACTTATAAAACAATGATGGCACCTTAAAGACTAACAAAACATGTAGATGGTGTCATGATCTTTCGTGGGTACAACCCACTTCTTCAGATAAATGGAGTTATTAAAAGTCTAGTTTCAAAATAAATAAGGAATGGGGGGACGTGGGAGGGGGGATAGTGAATTAGAGTGTTCATGTTACAAGAAGCTGATAGAGAAGGTACAAATTGACAGATGGACAGACAGACAAACAGATGCACAAAGAGTCTAAAATATATAGTAAGAATATGATAAATGAGGGCGTTATTCCTTTTTCAGGTGGTACAACTAGGTCTCACATTTAAAATTTTAGAGCTAAAGAGGGAGAGCCAAGCACCGTTGGGAAGCTGGTGCTTTCCTGATGGCTGTGAAGTTAATTAAGAAGCAAAAAAGGTTCCTCGGTGAGATGTTAATTGATCTAGGTTCTAAGAGGTGAAGGGTGTGTGTGTGTACGTGTGCATGTGCGTGTGAGAGCGAGCGAACGAGCTTTTTAGTCAGGCTCTGAAATGTAATGGCAATTCCTTCCAAAACTTTGAGAGCTAATGAGGCATTTGATGAACACAACATGATTCTTCTCAGGAATGCCGCCAGTCAAGTAGTATTCTCTGGAAAGATAAGGACCAGTGAGCTATTGTGAAATGCTACCTCCTCCCCCGCCAAACTAGACCAGAAAGGAACAGTTAAAATAAACCAGAGAGGGAAGCAGATTGCCTGCAAGGAAGGCAAGACTCCACATGGCCAATCCATACTGGATATTGTCCAAGAAAAGAGTACTATCTGAGGAGGGTCACTATTGACCCGGTGGAACCCCTAAAAGCTATTAAAACCAACTAGTAATCAGAATCTAAGTTGCTACTGGTATTTAACATATGATATAGACCCTAAGTTTGTCTGTTTCCAAGATGTTGTTTTTATTAAGCTAGATGCATCCTTGATGTCCTATGAGACAGTGGAGTTACGCCAGAGATGAATTTCGCCCATTGTCTTTCAGAGTTATGGCTAGAGACTGACCTGAACCAAAACTCCTGATCTGCACACCCCACAACTTTGCAGAAGTCTGAATCTTAGATACAGGCCAAATCCAAATACAGGGCAGAATGTTGGGAACCATTAAAAAAGGGATCGAGAATAAGACAGAGACTATCTTATTACCTCTATATACATCCATGGCATGCTCACATATAGAATACTGTGTGCAGATGTGTCAACCTCATCTCAAAAAAGACATCATAGCATTGGAAAAAGTTCAGAAAAGAGCAACAAAAGTGGTGAGGGGTTTGGAACGGGTCCCATATGAAGCGAGATTAAAAAGACTGGGACTTTTCAGCTTAGAAAAGAAGAGTCTAAGGGGGGGATATGACAGAGATCTATAAAATCATGACTGGTATGGAAACAATAAATAAGGAAAAGTTATTTTCTTGTTGCCATAACCTAAGAAATAGGGGCTATCAAATGAAAACAATAGGTAGCAGGTTTAAAACAAACAAAAGGAAGTACTTCTTCACACAGCACAGTGAACCAATGGAACTCCTTGCCAGAGGATGTTGTGAAGACCAGGACTTTAACAGGATTCAAAAAAGAACTAGATAAATTCATGAAGGATAGGTCCTCTAATGGCTATTAGCCAGGATGGGCAGGAATGGTGTTCCTAGCCTCTCTTTGTCAGAGGCTGGGAATGGGTGACAGGGGTGGGTTCACTTTATGATAACCTGTTTTGTTTTATTTATTCCCACGGGGGGTACCTAGCATTGGCCACAGTTGGAAGACAAGACACTGGGCTAGATGGATCTTTGGTCTGACCCAATAAGGCCTTTCTTATGTTCTTATGGCCTCAACCCATCTTTATTTGTGACGGCTCAGACTGTTTGATCTGTTTTTAAATTTCACGATTAACTTTTAGAGCTGGGTGAAAAATTCATTGAGAATAATATTCATTATATATTAATGACCAGGACTTGCCAAGCGGCGGCGAGCCTGGCTTGCCAGCCGCGCGGTTCTGTGAGCTGCGCATGCGCAGATCACACTGCGCATGCGCAGATCACACAGCACTGGCTGTGCTGGCTTGTAATCTACTCGCCATGGGCGAGTAGATGACATGATTTGTCGAGCCCTATTAATGACCATCTGTATTTGGTAATCTGTAACTGTGGAAAGATTTTACACACATACACACACAAACACGCACACAGAATTTGTTGTTTAGTGAAAGAGTACAGAGATCTTGGCACGACTATGTATTACTCTTAACGAGAGGAGAGAATGTTGCCATTCCAAGTGTGTGAATGTTAGCAACCGCTACCATGGTTTGTTTGTTTTTTAATGTGAGAGTTTTACACTGACTTTTGCCACCAGAGGGGAAAGAAGCTATGTTTTCATTCTCACAGTTTGGAATTCACAGTGTAGCGATCTGTAAAGCTTCAAGCCAGAAAAGATAAATGTGTGTCACTTGGAGAGAGGGGGGGATGTCTGAGATCCCCATATAAAAATAAAATGTTTTGAAGCAGTTCAAAGTAGAAAACAATATCCAGGACAAACCTCATACATACCAAAAAGGAGAAATGCAACAACAGTTTGCACAATGAAGGGATTGCAGAATACAGATGATGCTAGACAGACCTTGGTCTAGCAAAGCACTTAACGACATGCTTAGCTTTGAACAAGTGAGTACTCCCAATTACTTTAATGAGACTACTTAAGTGCTTAACATTAAGCACATGCTTAAATGTTTTGCTGGACTGGGACCTAAATTTCATCAGCTTGAAATCTAGTGAGCTAAAAACAAATGGTTTTAGCCAGTGCCCTATGCCAGTATTTGTGGTTTTACCATCACATTTGCCCGTTTTTGAAATATTTTTCTTCATCCTGTGGTTTGTGTGAATGATTCATACACAAGGGGAAAGAAGCTAAGGGTCTGATAACAAATGAGCTCCCTTTACCCCCCTTACCCCTATATTGAACAATCAAGCCTTACTCCCCTGAGTAGCCCCCGCTGACTTCAATGGGACTATTTGTGGGTAAAGTTACTCTCATGAGTGTTTGCAATTCCAGGCCCTCATATAAAGAAACTGTGACATTCCCATACACAAGAAGTTGTCATATAAGCAAAAAGAAAAAGGGGTTTTCCGCCTTTTCTAATCATTTTTAGACATTTCTTAGAGTAATAGTAGGTAAAACATGTTCAGTGAGAAATGTGATTTTAAATTGATGGTGTCCCTTTAAATTCCTAGGGTTTTTTCTTTATTTAAAAAAGAAAACCTGTAAAAGGAACCAATTTTTTAAAGAGCTTTCTCTCTACCGGGAGATAATCCGGTGGCTTTATAAGAATAGACTATTGTATTCTGCACGGATAGCCGGAATCATTGCAACGTCTTTTTGGTAAGTTGTAGTACTTTGGAGCATTACTGTAGAATGCTGTAGTGAGTGTCATTTTAAAAAACAATGGGGAGTCCTATGGCATTTTAGAGATTAACAGACTGATTAGGGCATAAGCTTTCATAGGTAAAACCCACTTCATCAGGTGAACTGGAGTGGAAGTTACAGAGGCAGGGATATGTATATTGTGTGTGTGTATACACCCTCCCCCCCACACACAATCTGCTGCCCGTGCAGAATACAGTAGTCTATTTTTATCTTCCTATTAAGTGAAAGACTTCAGCACATGCTTATTTCATATACATACATGAGGCATTATGACATGGGAATAAAGCACATGCTTAAAATTAAGCATCTAAGTACATTGCTGAATCAGACCCAGGCAATGCCCCTCTTCCATGTATCTTGGCCAAACCAGACAGTCTCTGCCCCAAAGGATAAATGGACACAAATCAGGCAGCAAGAATGTAACACACACAAACCTGTAGGGGAACATTTTAACCTCCCTGGACACTCAGTCATGGATCTGAAAGCAGCCATGCTTCTACAAAAGAATTTCAAAACCCAGTTACAAAGGGAGACATATGAACTGGAGTTAATTTGCAAATTCAATGCAATATAACACATATATATTGTGTAAATGAGGCTGATCAAGTCAGGATGGAAGTGGCTCATTCACAGCAGTTGGAGATGTGGATACCAAGGGAGGGGAAATTGCCTTTGTGGTGTGTTAACCAGTTAAGATTCTTTTTCAATCCTAAATTGATTGCATTGAATTTGCAGGGGTGGAAAGGGGTGAGGTGGAGGTGGAACTGAAGTATGGTTTGGGGAAGGAACGGAGTGGAGGCAGAACAGGGGCAGGAAGAGCTGGGGTAGGGCCTGGGACAGGGGGGTTGCCCTGGGTCCCGCACCTCTGCCGGGATGGCCCTGCTGGTAGGTTTGTACAATTTTTGCCCCTTCCTCCCCCACCTTCTTAAGGCTCTGGGTGGGAGTTTGGGTGCTGGCTCTGGGAGTGAGGAGAGGGCATGGGTTGCGGGCTCTGGGAGTGAGTTTGGGTGCTGGCTCTGGACTGGAGCATGAGATTAGGGAAACTATAGTAAAGAATAAAATTGTCAGACACATAGATGAACATAATTTGTTGGGGGAAAGTCAACGTGGTATCTCTAAAGGGAAATCCTGCCTTACTAATCTACGGCTATGTCTAGACTATGTAGAATTTTCGAAAGAGGATATGCAAATTCACGGGAATTTGCATATCTTCTTCTGATCTCGCTTTTGAAAGAGGATCTTTCGAAAGTGAAAGTAATCTGGACGCATTTTTTTGGGGAAAAAAAACCCACTCTTCCTTAAAAAAAAGGAGGTTTACATGGCTTTTTCGAAAAAAGGGGTTTTTTCCCCGAAAAAACCCACGTCCAGACTACTTTCACTTTCGAAAGATCCTCTGGCAGGCATGGTTTGGAGAGAGACCCAGCCCCAAACCAGAGCCAGGCCCCGGTCATTCCTGGAGCATGGACCCCTGGGCCCATATTATTTGCTCCACCTGGTGGCTTGGAAGGCAGCTCAGGCTCTCAAGCTAACCCACTTCCCTGGTCTTTGTGCTCAGGTAGCCCAAATTCAGCTGGCGCTGCAACGTCCATACTACTATTTTTAGTGTGTTAGCTCAAGCTAAGCTAGCACGGGTCTAGTTTACCAGGACTGGGCAGCCCTTTCGCAGCCGCTGTGTAGACATACCCATTGGGAACCGGCTCAAGTCCAGAAAATGTGTTCCTGCCAAGAGATTACTCCCGCACATCAATGCATAGTATTGAGTGTTTACTAGTTCAAGCCTTAAGAGGGGATATGAAAAACATCCAGTGCAGGAGAGGAATTGTTTAGTGTGGCTCAGGGAACATGTAATGAAGCATAACAGGATGAATTAAGAAAAGGTAAATCAAATTAACTCCAAATTCTGTCAAAAACTTGGAGATGATGCAAAGAAGAGCCACAAAAATGGTCTGAGGGCTGAAAAAAATGTTGTATGGTGGGTGAGAGGCTGGAACCTTTTACTGGAGCTTCTCAAAAAGAAGATCAAGAGGTGATTTATTATTGTGTAATACTGGGTACTAAATGGCTCTTTCATCTAGCAGACCAAAGTGAAACAAGAGCCAATGAGTGGAAGTCAAAGCCAAACCCATTCAAACTAGAAATAAGGAACTAATATATAATCCTGAGGAACAAACTACCAGGGAAGTGGTAGATTCTCCATCGTGTGTGTTTAAAAAAAACAGCCAACCAACCAACCAACCGAAAAAATACCTTCCTGGTTGTCTTTCTGGAAGATTTGTCCAACACAAGGTATTCAGCTCAATATAGGAGTAATTGGGGAAAATTCTTTGCCAGTGCTGGATTTAAAAACAAAGTAAACTACAGTTTAGGGCCTCCAATTATGAGGGGGTCTCGAAATATAAAAAACATGACTACAGGTTGAACCTCTCTATTCTTGCGCCCTTAGGACCTGACCAGTGCCAAACCAGAGAATTTGCCAAAGCATGGGAAGTCAATGTTATCTAGTAGCATTGCCAACACCTCCATTGCTTACTGGGCTCATAGAAGACATTTAGGGGTAAACTCAAGCTAAATAACAGCACTGAACTCTGTGAGCCAGGTGGCTGCAAACAAGCTTTATAGGGCCACAGGAAACTCAGCCACACCCATGCTAAGTGGACATCTGGCTAACTAAATTCACGCTGGACCATGGATATTGCCAGACCAGAGAGTCTGGACTAGAGTTTCAACCTGTAGATTTAGTTGCATCCTCACCTCTGTACCAGTAGATATGCAACTATAAATCTTTATTATTTCTATTTTCATTGTCCTTTCTGTTAGAATAATACACATTTTTGGTAATGCTAGAGGGCCTTTAAACCTTGACACAGTTGGGGACCTCAGCATGTCTAAATCCAACCCTGTCTGGCCTGTCTTGTGCAGAAGGTCAAACTAGATGGTCTCATAGGCCTTTTTGGTTGTAAGACATTCAAATCTATATACGGGAGGCCTCTGACTTGCGACCGCCTGAGTTCTGGCCCCCTCCCCCTCCACTTACAACCATTTTTGTAAGTGCAGAAGGGGCCGGAAACCCCCGACTTACGTCCTCGGCCCGCATTTACGATGGCGCACGGCGCCTATCGTAAATGTGGGTTCGAGTTACGACGCCCTTGACTTGCGATGCTTCCCCTGGAACTGATTGTGTCGCAAGTTGGGGGCCTCCTGTATACAAACATGGACTGTTTTAACAATGCAGTTGAGACCCAGGTGCTCCAAAGTACAGCCTCCCACAGTGACCGGAGAGTTGCTCACAGGCCACTTCACCTTGCCAATGAGTTAATTACTTATGCTAAATAGCCTGTTTCACCTTGTATTTAGCTGTGATTCTAAGCGTTCATTTCTCAGATGTGTGGAAGAGCTCTCCGTGAGCTTGGAAGCTGGTCTCTCTTGCCAACAGATGTTGGTGCAATAAAAGATATTACCTCACCCAGGCACCTCAGCAACAGTTAGTTCTGCACGCACCAGCCAGGGCTTAAACTACGATTCTATAAGGATCAAACGCCTTATTGATTATTTATATAGCACCAGTATTTATATAGTGTGCGAGTCACTTTCCAGCCGAATGCGGGAACACACTTGCAAGGAGTTTACAAGGAAAGCGCCAATCCCGCAGACACTTACTATTAAGCCGTAATGCTTACTACTGTGAGTAGTCTCATTGGTTCCCGCTCCACAGTGCTTTCAAGACTGGACCTCCGACAGGCCCCATGACAATGGGTGAGAGGTGGAATGCAACCAAGAGCAAGAGACTGAATGGAGGAGTTTAGCATGTCTTGCTAATGGTTTGGTTTGGTGTTTTGCGATTGTCTGAGGTAAGCGCGAGGATTTCCACAGGCCCCGGGAGAAGCACATTTTGAGACGACACAAAAGAGGAGAGTGTGGAGGGGTGAGAGGCTAGGACTGTATGTGTTGTTGCTGAGCTGATTAACTGATGGAGCTGATTTACAACACTACTTTCACTACCCTCCTCCCGGGCTGGTTCTCATGTTATTTTTTGGGCCGTGAGGAGGAACTCCTCTGAGCAGGGGCCATGTCTTTCTAATCTTGGTGAAACGCCGGACAAAGGTAGCTGCACTTTCTCTTTGATAACAGAAGGAGCAATAATAATCAATAGCAAGGCTAAAGGTCAGCCCTTTTTTTGAGATCACAGAGAATATTTCCACCTTCCCCACTCCCAGTGAAACTGGTGCTGTGTTAGGTAAGGTAAGTGCCTCCCAGCCAAAGCCTGCTTCTGGCACCGCAGCCCCTCCCACACTCTAGCTCCCTGCCCCAGGCCACCACCCAAACCCTCTGTATCCCCTCTCCCCACGTCCTCCAGGTCACAAATCCCTCACAGACCTTGCACCCTCTTCTACGGCTCTTTGCCAGGCCAGAATCCTCTCCTGCACCCCATTCCCCTGCCCCACATCACCACCCAAGCCCTCTGTACCCCCTTTTCCTCCTTCCCCCAGGTCACAACTTCCTCCTAGATGCTGCATGCCCTCCTATACCCCTTCCCCAAGCCAGAATCCTCTCTTGCACCTATAATCCCTCCTGGACCCTTCACCCCAAGCCCCTACCCCAGATCATAACCCCCTCCTTCACCCAAACTCCCTCTCAGACCCCACGCTCCCTCCTGCACCCCAGTCCTCTATCCCAAGCTGCCTTCTACACCCCACCTGCAGTCCCAGACAATTCCTCTTTGGTCTTTTTTGCTACAACATTTTTAATCATCACGGATGCTTTAGTTCTTCTGCGAGCGAAATCTTTTGCAGTTTTGGAATGAGGAAACCAATCAGCAACATTATCCGAGATTTCGTCCATCAAACTCAGTGGTAGGTTTTGTCTGGCTAAGAAGGTTGCTACTTTTAGTTCACATTCTGAGACCGTTTTCTGGTGATTAGTCGCTGTTGGATTTACGTTAGCAAGGAAACTCATAATTCCAGGGCTAGATTTCCTTGCAGACATTATGCTTTGGTGCTTACCACTTGCAGCATGGCTACGAGCATCTCGCATTCCACCAGAAGCTATACTGAACAGCTTTTTACACCAAATGCATTTGGCGCTGTGCTTGTTTTCACTGTCTACACAAATCCAAGCTTTAAACTCACCGTCTGCTAGCCATTTGGACGAAAACACACATGCTCTACCTTCTGATGTCTTAGTAACTGGCTCTTCATCAGGCGATAATTCACCAGAGTCGTTGGACTTGTTATTCTCTTCGGCACAATCCATTCTTCTCATTGATTTTGACATTGTAAACTTTAACGGTAAACAATATTAAATGACATAAATTGCCAATGTGCTGACGCTAACTCGGCGGGATAATGTAGATGATAACATCACATGGATCATGTGATTCATGTTACGTCACCTCAACCATTGAGCTAAATAAACAACTAAAACATCCAATTTCCACTGCTCCACAGTAAAATGGCTGAAGCAGCACAGAAGAAATTTAATTGCTAGAGAATCATTGCTGTTTTTTTAAATTTTATTGCACTTTTACGAAATTTACGGACACCTAAATTTTTTTATGGACTTTATGGACATGTCCAATTTCGGCTAATTTTTTACGGACTGTCCGTAAATTTACTGACGGTTGGCAACCCTGTCCAGACCCTACCCCCTCCACAGAAATACAGTCCTTGACTACTTACCAAAATGTTGGAGTGGCCTCTCATTAAAAATTATTGCCCACCCCTGATCTAGATGGTGCTTGGTCCTGCCATGAGGACAGGGGACTGGATTTGATGACCTCTCGAGGTCCCTTCCAGTTCTAATGTTCTATGTTGGGATTGGTCCTGCCTTGGGCAGGGGGCTGGACTTGATGACCTCCTGAGGTCTCTTCCAGCCGTACGAGTCTATGATTCTGGTTGTCACCACCACTTCAGTTACTGCAGACTAGTAGGCTGGTTCCCCAGACCCGTAGTTTGGGTTAGCCAATTCACTAACAGTAAATACTGAAAAAAATAACCAAAGAAAATAATAGAAGGTTTGTGATATATTATACTAAGTTGCATAGATTTTTAAGGGACCATGAGATTATCTAGTTTGATCTGTAGATCCCGACACATTTGTGGATATCCATTTTATATCTGCGGCTCGTATTTGAAGATAAAGATGCCGATACACATTTTGTATCTAGAACCCTGCAAATTTGCAGACATCTGCTTTATATCCACAGCTATCTGCATCTGTGGATATGAATATGGCTATTCGTGGCTCATTTTTGCGGATATGGTTGTGGATACAGATGCAAACTTTGTATCCATGCAGGGTCTGCATAGGACAGGCTGGAGAATTTAATTCAGTTGCTTCTCTGTTGATCCCCAAACTTGTGTTTGACTAACGCATCTCTTCCAGAAGGCATCCAATCTTGGCCTGAGGATTCCAAAAGTGGGAAAATGCCCTACTTCTCCTGATAGTTTATTCTGATGATTAATCACCCTGGTTGGTAAAAAAAAAAAAAAAAGCAAGCCATATTTTTCATTTGAATCTGTCTTGATTTAACTTCCAGCCATTGATATGTTTTGTCTTGACTAGATCAAAGAGCCCTTTAGCGCTTGGTATACTTTTACCCAGAATAGGTATTTATACACCCTCATCTAATTTATTTTAAAACTTTCAGTTCACATTTCAAAATCTGACTTTTGGTTCAGCTAAATACAGTTTTCTAAGGGGTGTCATTTTCTAATTGTAAGTGTCAGGCAACCATTTGAAAAACAGCAGGATGAAGTATTTGTAAATATTACAAATCAACAATAGCAGTTAATTGCAATTAGTTGCATACACCTTTGAAAAATTAATACGAATGACAAACTGCTGTGCCAGTTGAAAAATGTTCTGCAGAGCTGTATCCTTGACAATGTCGAAGAATAAGTGTTTGGTTGGTCTAGTTTTCAGCATAAAACCTTTGTCCATAAATCGCGCCCCAACTGAAACTAAGGTGAATGGAGCCATCAGCAGGCATCCGTAAATAATATTTCTCATGTATTTATTTTAAGATGTTGGCTCCCAGGTGTAGGTTATGGATGCACATCTCGTCTTATGGGCCCGTAGCTGACAGCAGTCCTCTTCTCTTGCTTATATCCAGGTAACCCCATTGACCTCAGCGGAGTCACTTTTACAGTGGGATGAGAGGAGGTTTCTGATCTTACCACTTCCCACTTTCCCCCAGGCTGTCTTCATTGCTGTGGATAACACGCCCATCCTCCTGCAAGCCCAGGAACACAACCTTGGTATCCTCTGTGTCTGCTCCCTCTCATTCTTCCCTTACATCCAGCTGTGATCAAACCCTGCCTTACATAAGAACGGCCATATTGGGTCAGACCAACGGTCCATCCAGCCCAGTATTGTGTCTGCTGACAGTGGCCAATACCCATCCTTGTTAATAGACATTGATGGACCTAACCTCCGTGAATCTTTCTAGTTCTTTTTTGAACCCTGGTAAAGTCTTGGCCTTCACAACATCCTCTGGCAAGGAGTTCCACTGGTTGATTGTGCGTTGTGTGATGAAATACTTTCATTGTTTGAAACCTGCTGCCTATTAACTTCTTTGGGTGACCCCTAGTTTTTGTGTTTATGAGGAGCAAATAACACTTCCTTTTTCAATTTCTCTTTACCAGTCACGATTTTCTAGACCTTTATATACCCCTCCTTCTCAGTTGTCTGTTTCCCCAGCTGAACTGTGTCTGTTTTTTTAATCTCTCCTGCTAATAGCAACTCTTCCTCCCAATTGTTTTTGTTGTCCTTCTCTGTACTTTTCCTAATTCTAAAACCTCTTTTTTTGAGAAGATCAACCGGAGAGGATCAGAACCATTCAACTATGTATCAGGGGCCCTCCACTTCTAGAAACTCAGAGCATCCCTGAGTGTCTTTGACAATCTGGGCCTACCAGGCGACCATTGTAAGAAGCAATGTTTTAACTGCGGTGTCCAACCGGTTCTGAAGCAGTAGCCACCGCAGTGTCTCACCCAGACAAACAGCCACATTGTTCAAGCCAACTAGCCACACTCAACCGGCCAAATAGCCACGTGTGGCTAGGGTGTTGGACACCAAGGCTTTAGAGGCCGCCGCATCCCAGGTGTCTCCTCCTGAACTTCTGCATGGTCCTCAGGTGGAATGGAGAAGCAGTGAAGTTTTGGGGTGTGCTGGGCTTTGCATCAGTCAATGTCAAGCAGGACTAAAACCAGCTGATGGGCCCAGGCTCAGAGAGGGACCGTCGGGGCCCAGAGGGGATGCGTGGGAACGGCTTGGGAAGTCCAAGGAGCGCTCCGAGGGACGAGCGAAGATTTTCCATGGCGGGGCGCAGGCCCCGTGCGCCCCTGGGGAGCAGGCTGCGAACGCTGTGTGTGTGTGTGGGGGGGGGGGGGCAGTGTGTGTGTGTGTGGGGGGGGGGGGGGGCAGCGGTGGGCTGCAGAGCGAGCGAGCGGCGCCTTTAAGAAGCGGCCGGGGCGCTGTGTCTTTAAAAGGCTGGGGCTGGCGCCGGGGCCGGGAGACGGCGATGGCCATTGCTGGGCGCCCGGGTGGCCCCGCTCTCCGGCTGCTGCGCTGATCCCCGGGGCCACCGGCGCGCGCGGGGCGAGATGGCCGAGCTGGGCAAGGGCGTCACGGCGGGGAAAATCGCCAGCAACATGCAGAAGAAGCTCACCCGAGCCCAGGAGAAGGTAGAGCCCGCCCGGGGCGCAAGCGGCGGCGGGAGCCGGGCGCGCCGGTGCCCCTGGGGGGGACGCGCCCCGGGTGCGCGGGGTGCTGCGGTCTCCCCGGTTGCTCCCTGGCCCGAGGGGCTGGCGGCTCACCCCTGCGCTAGCCACCCCCCCCCCCCGCCCCCGGAGTCGCCGGGCGGGGCCGGGGTGCAGTGGGGGTTCGGGGGGGGGGGGTTGATTGGCGGTCGGGTGGGGGGCGCACAGGCTGGAGACGCGCCTTGCTTTCCCGTGCAGATCGGTCCCGTCCTTCCCCGTGGCTTGGCCCTCTATGGCCGCCCCCGCCCCGCCCCGCCCCGGAGGGCCCACGGGCATGGACCTCGGGGGGGGGGGGGCTGCAGGTAGCCTCCCCCTCGCTGCTCTGCCCTGGTGTCCCTGCCCCAGATGGGGGGTGAGGGGCCCGGGCATGGACCTCAGGGGGGCGGTCCCCAGGGGTCCCCCAGTGGATTGCTGCGGGCGGGGTCTATCGGGGGGGGTCCCTCTGCGCACAGGGAGGGAGTTACTGAACCTGTGACATAAGGGGAGATTCCCTAGTATGGATTAAATCCGGTGCGATTGCAAAATCTCCCCCTCGCCCCCCCCCCCCATCGAAGTAGGTGGGTTGAATGCCTCCCCTCCCCCAGTGGCAGCACCTCCTCCACCTGCTGGGGTTATTTTCTGGGCAGCTCCATGGCATGGGAAATGGAGCAGGGCCCAGCTTGTAATATGGGCCCTGGTGCCAGCCCCTGCCCTATAGCAGCTCTCCCTGCTCAGCCAGGCATCCCAATCTGACAGCTGGCAGCTCTCCCAGTGGCTGCCCAGCCCTGGGTTAGCCCCCTGGGTTTCTCTCTGGAGGAGCCGCCCAGGGGAGAAATCAAAAACGTGAAGCTGGTTTTTTGGGGGGGGCTGCTGGATGTGGGGTGACTGCTGCTGTCTCAGGAGAACATGCGATTCCTCTGCAAGATTTCACCACCCAATCGTGTGCTCTTAGCGGGGATCAGCAGGGGCCCTGGGCGGGGAGAGGCGTGGGGGGGAAGGATCGGGCCCGTTCTCTCTGCAGCCAGCAATGAGCTGCCAAAAGGAACAGAAAAACCCTCCTGGTTTGTAGGAAACACTGCACCGCAACCCCAGCAGATCTTTGTGCTTTGCTCACTGGAGGGTGCTAAACACAGCATCCAAAGGTGGGGGATTAAAGGAATTTGACACCACCTACCTCCTTGACTCATTCTGTCCTCTAAAAACGAGGGCAGCATTTCCTTGTGCCTTCCCCTCTTTGCTTTCCAGAGCCCGTCACCGTGCTATGTATGTCTTCATCTGCTAACACCAACTGGGGGGATGAATTTGGGTCTCTTTTCCCCCAATGTCTGGGAAAGGGTTCAGGGACTCTGCAGTGGATCATTTTTATGTTTGTGTCTCTGGGATCCAGCTCTGGACGCCAGATGTCTTGTCTGGGAAGGGATTATCGGACATTTTATGCAGGGACACTGATCAGCTGTTTGCATCTCAAGCATGCTCATCCTGGCTTGCAGGGGTTGCTGTTCCCCAGCGCTGACATTGACTCAGTAAGGAGCAGTGTGTGTTTTGGGAGAATGATTCCACCGTGACTGTCTCCCTTCTGCGAGAGTTCCCTGTAGGCAATTCGCTCTAGAGGGAAGGCCTGGTTACACAGAGCAATGCCAGTGTAAAATGCTGCCGGATCTAATGGTGAACCAAGGTCAGAGGGCGTCTCTCTGCGCTCGTTGACCGCTCTCACCAGTTTGCACTCGTGCAGTGAAGCTGGAATCAGGCCCATAATGTTGTCTGATTGCTTTAAAAAACAGCACAACAGTGACCGTGCAGGATGCAGCAATGAAAACTCCGTCTCCTACCCCAAAACCGGGGAGCTAGGATTTCTGGCATAGAGGAGAGAGGCCCACTAATTTAGAAACCAGCACAGTGAGAGGTAGGCAGGGGTTCCAGTATTCTCCTCCATTCTATGCATTGTGGTGATGCAGAGTGACAAATGCAGTGACTGTTGTGTCATCACCCTGGCATGTGTCAGACTTTGTTTCCTTTAAACAACAGAGAAATATAAGTCCATGCTAGCTGGAAAGCAAGTGAGGGTCACTCCATGGTCTGAGACAAGTCATGTATGTTTAAAGCCATGCATTAAGCAAAAGTATGGGGGGAAACTTGGGTGTTCTGCTTCCAAACACATTGTTTTTAAAAAGGTATTAAATGGTGCTCCTGAAAGGATGCTGTGAAAGAGAAATCAGTTTCCTATAATATCCTTTAAAGCCTGTATTGAGTTAAATTGCAATAGCTTTCTCAGCCAAGCTATTAAAAATGCAAAATCATTATGGAATTATATGTAATTTTTTTTTTCTGAAGGGGGGGGAGGGAGGTGACCAATGTAAACTCTGAGAGGTGGTAAGTGCTTCAGAGGACTATTAGGTTATGTATACACAGCAGCATTATTTCGACATAATGTTGAGCTGGAAGATGTCTTAATCTGACTCCTGTAACCCTCATTGTACGAGGAGTAAGGGAAGGTGGAGGAAGAGTGCTCCATCTCGGCCTTCCTAATGTGTTGCTAGCTTATTTCAGCTTTTGGTGCTATTTCGACTTAAGCTACGCGATTGACTTAGATCAAGTTGTGTAGCTTGTTTTGGCTTTAGCCCTGCTGTGTAGACTTGCTTTATAAACAAAGTGCCAGCCAAGAATAAACTTCTGGAGCAAAGCAAAATTGGTTTTGTAGTGGGGAGGAGAGTGTAAAATCTCTTCTCTGGCTGTGCAAAGAGCTGATCTTTTGAAGTTATTCCTGAAGCAGAGAAGCATTATCTGCTGTTCACCTGCTACCTGAGGCCAAGATCAGTGGTCCACATTGTATCAAGGGAAGAATTAACTATCCAGGATTGTTTCTTCTGAGTTAAAGCTGATCTAAAATTGTGACCGTGGAAAAATACACCAGGGTTGTGTCTATAGTGGCGCGATCTTGCGCCAGAGCTATGCAAATGAGGCTCAGCGTGGAATATCGCCGAGCCTCATTTGCATAACTAATGAGCTGCCATTTTTGCGGAAGAGGCTCTTGTGCAAGACGGAGCTGTCTACACTCCCCCGTCTTGCGCAAGAAAAACCCTCTTGAGCAAAGCCGTTATGCTGATTATTTTCAGGCATAACGGCTTTGTGCAAGTGGGTTTTTCTTGCGCAAGACGGGGCAGTGTAGACAGCTCCATCTTGCGCAAGAGCCTCTTCCGCAAAAATGGTGGCTCATTAGTTATGCAAATGAGGCTCGGCGATATTCCACGCTGAGCCTCATTTGCATAGCTCTGGCGCAAGATCGCGCCACTATAGACACAGCCCAGGAGGGGTTTGATGGAATGATCACCTACCAAAGGCCTTGTTGTAGCAGGGGGTGGTCTCTGGTAAGATGATTAGCAGGCATGTAGCTTCTTGTATAGTGCTTTCCCCTAAAGAATAAATGTGCTTGCTTAGAAAGGGCCGCATGGTAACTTATTCCTGTGACCAGATAAAATGTTTAGAGCTTCTGGTGAGAAACCAGTGTGCGGATGCCAGCTGTTTAGTCCATTTGGCTTGCTGAGGAATTTGTGGTATAGGCTAGGAACTGTGCAGCCTGGAAAAAGCTTGCTCAGAAGGGAGAGAGGCACCCAAACGCGGTGCGAAAAGCCTGCAAGTGGGTGCCCTTGCTGGATTGCAACAAGGGGGAAGCAGTGACAGATGCAAATTATAGCTGAGTGTCCTTGTTTTATGTCGGTTTAGGGTTTATATTTGGAACGAGACTGCCTCCTACACGGATTTCCAGCTTGCTCTCTGAGCGGGTATGGCCTCTGCAATTTCCCTTGGGATGAATGTGAGCCTTGTCTGCAGTGAAGAATGGCCTCTTATTCAGTGCCAAATTCACAATGGAACCCTAGACACATCCTCTTTCCCCTTCCGAGATAACGGTTCTGGGAAGGGTGCAAGCCCTTCCTTCCGGCACGACGTTTGTGTTCGCCTTACACCAAGAGCTTGGGTATATCTCTGGAAGATGCTTTTGTACATCAGGCAGAAATATGCAGTGGTTGGCTACATGGTGGGGGAACGGGTTACCCTGTCTTGTACCTCTAACTTGGTGATTCATGTTCAGCTGACAGTTGCAGTGAGTAAAAATTGTTACCCTCTGATCAGGGCTGGCCTCACCATGAGGCAAACTGAGGCAGCCGCCTCAGGTGTCAGACTGTGGGGGGGAGGGGCACCAGTAGGACCCAGAGAATTGAGACCTTTCAAAGATTTGGCCCAAGCGAGGGGGTATGGGGGCATCATTTGAGCTCCCCGCCTCAGGTGCCCAAATGTTGTGGGCCAGCCCTGCCTCTGATGGCTATTCAGTGACCTATGTACAGAATGATCTTGGGGTCTCAGACTGGGTCCTAATGGACAGGTATCCACACAGCATTTGCACATGCTTTTCTTTGCAGCCTTAACAGTTAAACTGGTGATTAGCGGGTCTTAGGCAAGGAGTCCCCTCTTGCAGTAAGTCTATATAGTGGCTGGGAGAGTAATGAAATAGGGAATGGGACATGTTATGTGCTAGCACTTCCGTTTTTAGTGGACTAGCTTGAGCAGAGGGGTGTGTGTGTGCACGTGTGCACACACACACACAATCCTACTTCTACTAGCTCCTGGGTAGCCCCCCCACCCCCCCAATCATCTAGTTGGTTCTTACTCACACATGGGGCAGGTTGGTTGGATAGGCTCAGTACCGTTGTCTATCCTAGAGATATCTGGGGGATTGCCAGCTTCTGAAACTTTAAATATTTCACTTTTCCTGGCATGTGAGAAGTGCTCCACAATCTGGTGGGTTTTTTTTTTTCCTCTTCTAAATCTAGTTGCGCATTTAGGTTGTAAATATCTCTGCTTCCTGTTCCACATGGTCACTTTCCTCAGTGCTTTGCTGACAGTAACTTTACCTGCTGAAGTATGGCATCCTAGCTCTGTTCCAAGGTTTTGCTGTTTCTAGGCCTTTCGGTCTATCGACACGAACCTAAATGTTCCCTCAGAATTCTAAATAAAAATGAGTTCTGGAGATTGGAATGAATCTTGGTGTCCTAGAGATTCCTCTGCAAGATTCCAGGGGGAGGCTGTTAAGGCTGCAGACTGATCTGGTTATTTGTTGCTCAGCCAGCTGTAATTGGCCATGTCACAGAGCTGAACCACCTGTTTCCTCATTACGGGTTGAACCTCTCTAATCTGGCACTCTCCAGTCTGGGAACATCCATGGTCCGGCATGATTTTAGTGAGCCAGATGTCCACTTATCATGGGTGTGGCCAAGTTTCCCTCCATTCCTCTCTGTGCTCTATGCTGTGATTTAGCTCTAATTTACCCCTAAATGTCTTCTCACAACCTAGGAAGCAGTGGAAGTGTTGGAAATGCTGCTAGACAATCTTGACCTCCCAGGTCCGGCAAGTTCTCTGGTTCAGCACTGATCAGGTCCTGAGGGTGCCGGACTAAGGAGGTTCTACCTGTGGTATTCTCCTGCTGGCTGGCTAGAGGGCGGAAGAGGGATGATATTAGCTGTGATGGTGGCTAGGAATGTAAGGTGTCTGGAGGCAAGCCAGCCAGGGGAGGGGAGAAATGTGTGGTAGATGCAAGGAATAAAGAAGATGAGGTTTTGGGCAAGGGATTTCTGCAAGAATAATATGAAGTGAAATAATAAGATCATTTGTTCCTACCTCTCCAGGCTTGGATTGTGCATCTGTGTTGGAGTGTGTGTGTTTCATGTTTTGGTTTTGTTTTGTATTGAGACATAGCAAAAGTTACATTAAAACACCCCTGCATCTAGTTCAACCTTCCAGACCTTTCAGGGTGGGGTACATTCTCCTATTGTTATGACATCAGTGGGGTTTAATCATTCTATTGAATGTGACATGTGAACAGAGAGATCCATCTTCTCTCCCTTTTCTTCATTGCTAATCTAAGCAACATAAGAGCAAGAGGGACTCCTTCTAGGTGATGCTGTGGCTTCTAGTATGGTTTTAGGTCCTAGGTCAGGGAGTCAGGACTCCCAGGTGCTAACTCCTTCTGCTCTGCCACTGACTCACTCTGTTATCCTGGGCATTTCTCTTAAGGTCTCTGTGCTTCCTTTTCCCCATGTGGACTCTGGGGAGGACGACCCCTAGCCATTTTGGCGATGGGCCCTGATGACCTCAGGAGAGCGCATTCTGACAGCGCAAAGTCTTATCCATTCATTCCTGGTGTGCCTCACGCTTTGTGTACCAGTAAGACAAGCGCTGCTGGGAAGAATTTACAATGTGAGGCAAATGGTTAACTGTGAGAGGGAAAAAAGGACAGGCCGGGGAGTGGAAGGTGGCTGGGGAGGAAGGGGTAAGTGGGGGGAAGAAGAGCACAAATGGTTTTCAATCTTGTTCTCGACTAAAGTGCCTGCCACAGGAATGGTGGTTCTACCACACCGTTCATAAGGGAGCTGTCTCTCCACTCGCCATTCCTTTCTTCCTCTCACTCTTTCCTTCTCCCGCCACTGAACTGGAGCCAGGAGCAAGATGTCTGTGGGTAGGAAGGTCGGAGAGAAAGGCAAGCTGACCTGGTCTCAGTCGGCTCCTTTCTGTGAAGAAGCCCAGAAGTGGTGTCCAACCACTAAGCCTCCATGGCCCTGTTGGAAGTCCATGGAAGTTTGGCTGCCAATGTTCGCTGGCCCAAGGATTTCATACCATGGTCCGCAGAGCCTTCTCCAGCGATCCCTACGGACGGCAGCGCTCTGGAGACAGCCAGGCCCTGAGAACTTTGGAAGTGAGGTGCAAATCTCTTAAATTTTTAGTTGAATGGAAAAGGGGCTAGTGCAGCGTGTTGCCTTGGTCCTTTCAGGGGGCTCGCAGGGAGGAAACATCTGAAGAAACATGCTCAACTATACTTCAGGCTCCTCATGGCCTTTCAAAGCCTGGCCATGTCAGGCTGGGGGAGGGCAGAAGTGGCAGGCCAGCAGGAAATAGAAGTACTGTCCACGTGCCGAGCCCCCTAAGACACTGGAGAAGTCTCCAGTAGCTTGTACAAGCTTTGCTTTGTGGGGGGTGGTCTCTCTGCCTTCACGTTACAAATTGAACCTCTCTAGTCCAGCATCCTTGGGATCTGACCGGTGCTGAACCAGAGAATTTGCCGAACCACGGGAGGTCAATATTGTCTAGCAGCATTACCAAAACTTCCACAGCTTCCCGGGCTGTGAGAAGACATGTAGGAGTAAACTAGCGCTAAATAACAGCACAGAACACTGAGAGCCAGAACTGGTGGCTGTAAACAAATTTTATGGGACCATGGGAAATTTGGCCACACCCTTGGAAAGTGGATATCTGGCTAAGACAATGCCGGACCACGGAGGTTGCTGGACCAGAGAGTGCCGGACTAGAGAGGTTCAACCTGTATAAAGCGTCTTCTCCGCCCTCCTTTCCTAGATCTAATCCTTTGAGTGACAACTTGACTCGAACAGCTGTAATTAAGGACCGCTGCAAACTGACCGCACCAAAGAGAATCCATTTCCCTATAGGAAACACAAAACTCTGAAATAGTTTCTGATTCAGCTCTCTCCCCCTCTCTTCACCTGTGATTGAATTTGATTGCTGCACGCCCTCTCAGGTTGTGCGTGGGAGGCGAGGGGTTTGCATTGTTTGAGGTAGTTGGAAGAGGAATATATCGATAAGACTTCAAAGCAGCCCCCTGTAAATTCTCCTCCCAAGAATACAACTGAAGAGCTTTTGTGCTTTCAGCCTGCTAATCATTGCCCTAACGTAAAACCGCATCACTTAATAATTAATTATTGTTACAGCATAGTAAACTTGCCTGGCACTTTACCAACAAATGAGACAAATCACTGCCCTGAAGCTTTTACAATCTGAGCTGTTAAGCGCACTGCAGGATTGACTCCTGAGTGCACAGTTCAACTTCTTTTTGTAGTCAAAATGCCAAAAGTAGGTATAAAGCTGCCCCGGTCATTACATCCCTTGTAGGCATGTCAGCGTGTAGTCGTGTACGTGATTGACTGATAAGCCTGGGTTTATTAGTTAATCCTTTCGACTACATGCACTCCCCCTCCTGCTTGCTGCCTCTGTATCAGAGGAAGCTGGGTGGGGGCAGGGCGGGGGGGGGGGAGTGGTAGGAGCTGATGCCTGTGAGGAGCACTAGATCTGTGGAGCTACCTGCTCCCAGCGCTGTTGCCTCTGATAGAGTGGCAGCAGCATGGAGGTTGAGAGGGCAGGCAGGAGCCAGTACACGTGAGAAGCCAGCTTTCAAGGCTTCTGGCTGCTAACCCCGCCCTGGGGACTATCGAATGATTGTGTAACTGATTAATATTTTGTGCAGTTACTTGACTGTTCAGTTACACGCTGTCTAACTTCCCTAATCCCTTGTTCACGGCTACGCTTTGCTCCTGGTGTTGGGCCGGGCACGCGTCCTCCCCCAGAGCACTTGCCTGAGGGAACCGTCAGTGTGGGGCATTGTGGTTAGCAGTGTCAACCTCGCTACGTCGACACTGGTTCTGTGCCTCTTGTGGAGGTGGCGTTACTAAATTGGTGTGATGGGCAAGTTACATCATCAGGAGTGAAACTGTAGTGTAAACACGTAGGTTAAATCTACATTACAGCCAGGATTGAGGCTTTGAGATTATGCCCTGGCAGTTGATTTAGTTGGCCTAGTGAAGGCCTACCAAACGGGAGAGCGATCTGCAGCCAGTTGACTCTAGTATTCTATCCCCAAAGGAGAAGAGTAAGGTAAGTTGATGGGGGAATGTCTCCCACAGAACCCCTGGTAACTCAGCCTAAGATACGTTGAATCCAGTTGCGTTATTCAGGTGGGTGGACTTGCGTACCTTACGTCGACTTCCTGTGGTGTTAGGTCAACATGAGCAGCCTTGCCTCGACCCAAGTGAGCTGATAGATTCGCTGGACCCTTGGGCAAGGTGGGGAGAGAGATGGCTTCAGGCTCCTGAAAGGGGGTGGGGCCTGGGTCATAAAGGGCGGGGCCGGGGAGGCCAGCTCTCAGTGCTGCCTTACAGTGCCTGTCCCTCCTCAGTGCCATTCGGAGCATGCCGTGCAGGGCTCTGGTGGCAATTTAAAGGGCCTGGATCTCCAGCTGCCACTGCTTCTGCAGTAGCCATGGCGGCAGCTGGCAGCCCCGGGCCTCTTTGAATCACCAGGCCCTGGGGCAGTTGTCCTTTTCTCCTCCCCCCCCTCCCCTCCCCCCCCCCCCCCCCCCCCCCGCAGTTGGTGGACCTGCCTTGACCTATCTCTGTGGTGTGGACACTTGTTTTCCTTTCCTTCCCGCCACCCTCCTCCTCTTCCCCCAAAAGGAAGAGCCAGTGCTTGCTTAGCTTAGATCCACAGGTGACTCTAACAGTGTCACCAACGTTGCTGTTTTAAATCACAAGGGACAGGGTTTTGGAGCCTGTCCGGCAGTGACCCAAGAAGCTCCCACCCTCTCGTGACGTTCAGTCCTGCAGAAAACGTCTCTCCCGTCTGTATGGCTCCCCTCTCTCCTTCTCCCCCGTGTGAGAAATGCAGACAGGACTATGAACGCCTCTGCCCCTTCCCCCTGGCTGCTGCAGTACCTGGCTTGGGGAGAGGCAGAGTAGGGGTGCAGGAGAAGAGCTCCAGGAGTTGCCATCCTACAGGCCGAGAGGGGGAAAGATGGGACCTTCCCACAGCCTCCTAGGCGTGGGACTGTTTGAAGAACCGTAGGAGAAGCAGAGATGCTGCAGTGCTGAGTTCCTGCTGAGTTCTGGTACAGGGAGAGGCTGTGGGAAGGAAGAATAATTTAAAATAAACTATTTTTTGCTGTTTGGACAGCTAGGGGTTTCTTAAAAAAAAAACAAACCTAAAATAATTTTATTGTAATTACAGCGCAAGGTATAAACTCGCATTGTGATCAAAATTCGATAGAGAAGAAAAACTTTACATTTGTTTTGAGATACTTTTTGACTGAATTGATTATTTAGGGGTTATAAATGTCCAGTAATAGATATGGAAGGCTCTGAAAGCTGGTTGATCTTGTAAAAATATTGTTGCGTGTAAGGATCTTCTCAGCTCATCCAAATCACAATTGAAAAAAATAACTGGAAGGCTTGCTACTTTGAGAGTTACTTGTGTTTCTAGGGTGTTCGTTGTTCATTTTTCAGCTCCACTTGCTAGGCCTGGTGTGGTATATTTCTAAATAAGGATGAATTAGGCATTCCCCATTCTGTTTTAGACTTATCACAGGATTAGGGTTGCCAGATGGTTTCAACAAAAATACCAGACACGCTTGACATTACATCACAATCTACGTTGCATCTTATTTAGAAAATACCAGACACTTCTATCTTCTCAACTTGTTTCCCGAACAGAAAGCTTAAATACTGGACTGTCCAGTTCAAAACCAGACACCTGGCAACCCTACACACGATGAAGCTTTCCACTGATTACTTATGCGTGCAAGAACTGGACAAGAGCACCCCCTTTTGACTGCCAATATGGCTGCCTTCCCACCACCCCCTCCTTCCATTTTGAAGGGACACACCTCCTAAAAATGAGATACCATTGGAAACATTGCAGTTCTATTGAAATTAGTCTCATGCTGCTTAGGAATAGCTCAGATTGAACAAAGGCTGAACTATTTTGTGTCCTCTCCCTTCTAGTTTTCCTTAAATATGTTTGTGCCGTCAGCCTCCACTAAATCTGCATTTCAGCTGTTGGGGAGAGGCGGGCGTGCATTCAAGGCTGCATTCAGTGTAGTCCCTGGATATTAGAGACACAAGATGGATGAAGTAATATCTTTTATTGGACCAACTGCTGTTGGCGAGTGTGGTGAGCTATCGAACAACACTGAGCTCTTCAGGTCTGGGAAAAGGTACTCTTGGTGTCACAGCTAAAATAGTTTAGCATAAGTAGTTGGTGTTGTAAGGGACTATTCAAAACAGAGTGTGGCCCATTAACACATCCAAGGTGGGGCAGGAAAAGGGGTTAGTGGCTTATGTTGTAGTAAGCTGTAAATCCAGGGACAATCCACTTCAACACAGAGAGAAACCCCTCTTGAACTGCACCCCCTGGTTGTAACCTGCCATCCCGCTCTGGAACCATGAGGGGTATCCTCAAGCAGCTACAGCCCATACTTGATGGGGATACCATCCCATTTATGGCCATCAAGCAACTAGGGATGTAACAGTGTAGTCAATTAACCAATAAGCAAAAGCATGTAGGCTAATGCTATAGGCTACATGCATTTCTCTATTCCCCCTCTTCTCCTCTCCACGCCCCTCCGCCAGTTAAATTTTAGCAGGCTAGCCTGCAGCCTGGCTCAGTCCTGGCTCATGACGGGTCCGGGACCTACCCCCCACTGCAGCTCTGCAATTAAAGTGTATTAGGAGCTGGGCCGGCATCCCGGCTCTGTTCCCGTCATGCCGGGTCTGGGAGCTCATATCAGCCCCCGGAGAGGGGCTGCTGCCACCACACACTGCTGCCTCTTTATCAGAGGCAGCAGCACAGGGTGACAGGCAGCTGGTCCATGAAGGGAGCTGGTTTTTAAACTGGCTCCCCTCACAGACCAGCTCTCGCCTGGCACCCCACAGAGGCAGCAGCATGGGGTGGCAGGGAACTCCTCAGGAGTGAGGCCGGAGCGCACTGGCTGCCGGCCCTTCCCCCAGGGACTATAGACTAGTCGACTAACCAATAAGAATTCACGAAGTTACTCGACTCTTCAATTAACCAATATTTAATATCCCTACAAGCAGCCCTTAACCTCTCCAAGCTTTTCATCGTCATCAGGCCCAAGCTCCGTCAGACCAGGTCCTGCCAGAACAACAGAGTCAAACTCTGCAGGCATATTTCCTACTGCTGCAGTGACTGACGGCCCATGACTTGCCTTTCCAGATTTATGGGTCCTATACATGCCTACAGGGCCATCCCTTGGGAGGAGAGGGGGGGAATCTGGGACACCCCCTGCCCCCGTATGCTTCCTGGCCTTTTCCCACCCTTTTCCCCAAGTCCCCACCCCCTCCACGCTCCCATCCCACCCCTTCTCCCAAGCCCCCCCTTGAACACTGCATCGCAGGGGGTCTGGCGCCGGCAGCAGGGGTCAGGCCTAGCCCCACGTTCACTGTCAGTGGCAGGGGAAGTGGGGCTACATAGCCCCAGCCCACTCCGCTGCGCTGGGTGCGAGGGGTGGGCTAGGAGCCAGGGGAGTGGAGTGGGTTGGGGCCGCGTCATTCTGCTTCCCATTGCTGCCGGTGAGTGCAGGGGTGGGACTGGGTGGCATGTCCCCTGCTAGCCCCCTTGATCCTACCCTGGGATCTCCAAGGTGCCGGACCTGGGCCGGTTGCCCCGAATCATCCAATGGATGGGCCAGCTCTGCATGCCTATCACAATGAGCGCTAAATATCCCAACAGCAGCTGTGGGTGAAACCAGACAGTCCCTGCGCTCTCCAACAAACTCGCACAGGAAATTGAGACCAACACCCTATCCCCCTTGGGTGAACACTTTTCACAAAGCAATTGCTTTGCCTCTCATCTATCAGGCCTTATCCTCCAAGGAAACCCGCACAGCACTTAGCCTGGGAGCTTAAATTCATCACTCTTCTAGACCCTAAAAATCATGGACTGAACAGACGCTGGAGTTATGGCTTATCCCAACAATCTGTAACCCACCATCCCCATTCTGTGTCCTGTGGCTACAGAGGTATTAATGGGCCACTCTATCTTGAATAGTCCCTTATGATATGTGCTAACTACATATGCTAATCCCCACCCCTCCCCCCTTGCATGTTTGCGATGATGCTGGAAGCATTTTTCCCAGACCTGAAGAAGAGCTCTGTGTTTCTGCCCTAAAGTTTGACTCCTTTCCTCCTGACATGATCGAATACAAGTTGCCAGGAGAGGGGCATTAAAGTCAAACTATCAATGGAAATCTGTTTGATCCTGTTTTCTAAAGCCCATGGTTTGTGGGCCCAGTCTCACGATTTTTCAGGATCTGATCCCTGGTTTTTTATTCTTCCGAGGTTGGCAATGCTGCTTGAAGCGCCTACCTTCAAAAAATAGGTTGTTTGAGGGGCAGGTTTGGGGGTTTATGTGGCAGGTATCTGATTTTTGGGGGGGGGGTCATGTCGTGGGACACCTCATAGTTCCATCCACATGGGCTGCTTCACAGACCTTTCTCCCCCGGCAGTGCCCTCTGGATCAAACCTTGCTCCTGTCAGTTGCACTGGCAACTTTCCAGGATCCTGAAGGTTGCGCTTGATTTGCATTAACGGAACAGATCCGTCACCCTCTTCTCCAGGGGGATGCTCTTAGCGTCTGCTCCTCTCTATTTAGGTCCATCATACTGGGACATGTATTCTGAGCACTGTCTGTTTAAAGATGGAGCTGTGTTATTCCGAGCTGCATTTGGCCAATGGGCTCCGCATTACCCGCCCTCGTGCAATGTGCCTTTTCTATTTAAGCAACACAAGAACAAGCATTAAATTATCTGCCGGGGTGATTTCAGCAGCCGCCCACACAGATTGCTTGGGCTCCTCACTGACTCAGCGATGTCAGCAAAGTAGAGGGCATTGATGGCGGCGTTGGAATGGCCGGCCTGCCTTTTAACCTTCTGCTCTGTGGCTGCTTTATTCGCCTCGCTGGGGTTCACTAACGAATAGTCTACGTGTTCTTCAAGAGAAAGTGAAGTGCAAGTGCAGTAATCTGTCAGCGACTGAGCTGAGAAAACAGAAATTTTCCTTTTAAATGTTGGGCTCTCAAAAAAAAAAAAATCATCTGCTTGGGGGGAGGGATCCTCAGTGGTTTGAGCATTGGCCTGCTAAACCCAGGGTTGTGAGTTCAATCCGTGAGGGGGCCATTTTGGGATCTGGGGCAAATCTGTCAGGGATGGTACTTGGTCCTGCTGTGAGGGCAGGGGACTAGACTCGACCTTTCAAGGTCCCTTCCAGTTTTATGAGATGGTATATCTCCATATTATTTATTTTATTTTGCTTGGTTTAGATTGGTTTGACACTGCTAGTCATGTGACATTTTAAATAAACAGGTGGAGACATAAGCAGAGGCCTTTGCAGAAAAGCCTAATTTTTAGGGCATTAGGGACACCAGATGATCTGACATGGGATATTTGCAGTGGGTACGTTTTGGTGATGTATGGACATCAAATGGGTCAGGTAAGCACTCAGAATGTCAGCTACATCTGCAAGCTATTTGAGCCTCTTGGATCTTAACACACTGGCTGCTACTGAGAGAGGGTTTCTGCCTAGACAGAATCTAAAACTCTAGTAGTGCAAAGCAAATAGAAAAATAACTGCAGGATTGATGAGGATCAAACCCAGATCGTCTGGCTTAAGATATGCACATGGTTGCCTAGTGTGCTTACACGTACAAACCAGGGAACTTTGGAGGAGCATTGGTTTATTTTGCCTGTCCAGTTCTAACTGTGCGCGCACAACCTCTGTAAACATGCATGCAAATTAAATGGCTAAACTGTGTGAAAGTCTGGCCATAGATTTGGAATTGTTGGAAGAGGTGGTGGGATCACAAAAAGCCCAAGTTAATTAGCGCTCCTTCAGCCTGTTTGTATAAACTTTCTCATCAATCCATAAGCTGATAAAAGGCTAGCCCCTGTGTGCAGAAGAGGCCTTGAACGACAGTCCAGTCCTGCTTCGTGTGCTTTGGCAATACGTGTATGCATAGTAGGGATGTTACGTATCGGTTAACTGAATAGTCGTCACCTCACAAATTCTTATCGGTTAATCGATTATTCTATAGTACCCGGGGTTGGGGCTGGCACCCAGTGCACTCCTGGCTTCACTCCTGAGGAGTTCTCTGCCACTCCACGCTGCTGCCTCTGTATCAGAGGCAGCAGCGTGGGGTACCAGGCAGTAGCTGGTCCGTGAGGGGAGCCAGTTTAAAAACCAGCTCCCCTCACGGGACCTGGCGTGAACTGGGACTAAGCTGTGCTGCTAACACACTTTAAATGCAGAGACACAGCAGGGGTAGGTCCCGGGGGCTGCTGGCCAGCCTGCTAAAAAATGTACTGGCAAGATGGGGTGGGGGTGGGGGGGGAATGCATGTAGTCTCTAGCATTAACCTATGTGCTTTTGCTTATCGGTTAACTGACTATACTATTACATCCCTAATGCATCGCAGCAGCAGACATGGCCCAAGTCTGACAGAGAAATGAGTCACACAGGAAAATTGTAGCTGGAATATAGGTTGAACTTCTCTTGTCCAGCTCTCTCTGGTCCGGCAACATCCGTGGTCTGGCATGATTTTAATGAGCCAGATGTTCACTTACCTTGGGTATGGTCAAATTTTCTGTGGTCCCGTAAAGTTTGTTTACAGCCACCAGTCCTGGCTCTGTGTTCTGTGTTATTTAGCTCTAATTTACCCCTAAATGTCTTCTCAGAGCCCGGGAAGCAGTGGAAGTGTTGGTGATGCTGCTAGACAATATTGACCTCCCATGGTCTGGACAATTCTCTGTTTCGGCACTGGTCAGGTCCCGAGGGTGCCAGACTAGAGAGATTCAATCTGTATTTGATGGATTGAAAAACAGAGACTCTCATGGTACCTTCTCACTCTCGTTCTCTATGTGCAAACAGAAGTCCCGCAGAACTCTACTCCTGTATTAATAACAAGTAAATTGAACATGCTTGGGAGAAGTTGTCCTCCAGAGCTGTGGCTTGCAGTTTAAAAATCTCTTTACTTGGCCCTCATGGTGCTAATCTGAGTCACTTCTCCTGTTGCTCCTCTAGTGAGAACCACTACTGAGCTCAGACCTGATCAGCTTTTTTTTCGCCTGTCCCTTTGGGAAGAGGGAGATCAGATAGCAGCTGTTCTTTAAAATAAGGTTCAGGACAGCGTGAAAAGAGCACTCAAATATTTTGCTATTTCAGAGAAAAACATTATTCAGAAGTGACAAATCCATGACTCTGCCAAATTAGGCTCTGTTTATTACCAGTGCACTATTCCAGTGTGTTTACACAGCAAAGTTTTTTCGGAATAATGGCCGTTAGTCCAAAATAACTATGCAAGCATCTACACAGCAATTCCATTATTTCAAAATTATTTCGAAATAACGGATGGCTTATTCCAGCTTCTGTAAACCTCATTCTATGAAGAATAATGCTTATTCTGAAATAATGATAGAGATGCAGCCATGTTAGTCTGGTCTAGCTGAAACAAAAGACAGAACTATGTAGCACTTTAAAGACTAACAAGATCCGAAATAAGACACATAGATGCTCCACGTCTGCTATTTTGAAATTGGCCCTCACCAGGGCCGTTCTAAGTTATTCCTCTTAGGGCTCTAAATTGAGAGAGCATGTCTACACTGCAGGGAAGTCTCAAAGTTAGTCCTAGACAGGCTTCCCTAATGTAGATGTGCTATTTCGGAATAACTATTCCAGAAGAGACAAGGAGTCCTGTAGCACCTTATAGACTAACAGATATAGTGGAGCATAAGCTTTCGTGGACAAAGACCCACTTCGTCAGATGCATGTGAATCTATTCCAGAAGAGCTCATTCCAAAATTAACTGGGCAGTGTAGACATAGCCTAAGTATCCTGCTGTCTGCAAGATGTTGGCATTTTGGGCTAGAGGAAATAGTTACCTGGTTTGGAATGATGCGTTAACAGTAGGAAATTTTCTATCAAGTCGAAGGGCTTTTTGGTTGGCATTGCATAATAACCATCCCTCCAACCCAAGGGAGTTATTTTATCAGTATAGTAACTAGAGCTGAGCATAGATAGTGTAAACATTTTTCAGAGACTGGTTGCTCACGTTCCAGTGTGAAACTGGATTAGACAGGATTACAATGCTTCCTCGCTCACTTTGCATGAACGTTAGTGCAGTACTGAGATTCTTAAACATTTCCTGAAAAAATATTTTGAGGCATCAGTCGTGGTAAAAATTTGCAATTCATTCGGTGTTGAAGACATTATCCATGTAGAATAATTGTTCAGCTCTCAGAATGGAGAGGTAACTAGCGGTGTCCCACTGGGGTCTGTACTGGGACCAGTCCCATTCAACATATTCATAAATGATCTGGAGAAAGGGGTAAACCGTGAATTTGCAGATGATACAGAATTGCTTAAGATTAAGTCCAGAGCAGACTGCAAAGCACTTCCAAAGGATCTCACAACTGCGTGAGTGGACAATAAAATAGCAGATGGAATTCAGTGTTGATAATGCAAAGTAATGCGTATGGGAAAATGTAATCCTAACTATACATATAAGACGATGGAGTTGAAATTAGCTGTTTCTCCTCAAGAGCGAGAGAGCTTGGCCTCATTGTGGATAGTTCTTTGAAAACATCCACTCATTGTGCAGCAGCAGTCAAAAAAAAAAAAGGCAAACAATGTTGGGAATCGTTCCGAAAAGGACACATAACAAAGAAAATATTGTATTGCCTCTCTCTAAATCTATGGGATGCCCACATCTTGAATGCTGCATGCAGATGTGGTGGCCTCATCTCAAACAGATATATTGGAGTTGGAAAAGGTCCACAAAAAGGCAACAAAATGATGAGGAGTTTGGAATGGCTGCCATTGAGGAGAGCTTAATAAGACTGGGACTTTGCAAGTTTGAAAAGAGATGACCAAGGGGGGACCTGATAAAATCCGGTTCCCGCCCCCCCCCTCCCCCCAGCATCATCTCTGTGGTTCCGCCTGGGAGGGAAGGGGAGGAGGATAGGGGAGGCTGCTGCAAAACCCAGTGGCTCTTACTACTTTTAAAATGCAGAGCTGTAGCATGGGTGGCTCCCAGAGCTAGTGCCAGCTAGGACTGCTCAGTCCTGGCTCAGGGAGCTACCCTCTCTGCGGCTCTGCAGAGTGGCTCCTTATTGACTCATCGGGTAGTTGATACAAATTGTATAGACTACACGATTAGCCAGATAGTTCTTATTAATGATGTTAAATTGGAATTAAGGGTCACTAAATAAAATTAATAGGCAGCAGGTTTAAAACCACCCAAAGGAAGTTTTTCTTCACACAATACAGTCAACCTGTGGAACTCCTTGCCAGAGGATATTGTGAAGCTCAAGACTTTAATAGGATTCCAAAAAGAGCAAGATAAATTCATGGCGGGCAGGTCCATCAATGGCTATTAGCGAGGATGGGCAGGGATGGTGTCCCTAGCCTCTGTTTGTCAGAAGCTGGGAATGGATTGCTTGATCACCTGTTCTGTTCATTCCCTCGGGGGCACCCGGCATTGGCCGCTGTCGGCAGATAGATAGGATACTGGGCTAGGTGGACCTTTGGTCTGACCTGGTTTGGCTGTTTTTTATGTTCTTGTTTGTGCTTGGCCAAATGCATTATCCAATGAAGAACCAGACACAAGAACACATGACATGTACAACAAACCTACCCATCAATTTCAAGTTGGTCACAGAACAAACTTGTTCTTTATACCCGGGGGCCCAACTGGGAGTGCAACCTCACTGAGACAGGCAGTGGGACACACCTGCCCCGGGGACCTCACAGCCTAGAGAGAGGCAGGACTGACAAAAGGTGGCCGAAGGGAAGGATTATTATTCACACTTTACAGATGAGAACTGAAGCATGGACTGGAACGGAGTCTGGAGTCACTGAAGCCAGTGGAAAGACTCTTACAGGCTTTGGATCAGGACCAAAATGACTTCCACAAGGTCACCTTAAAAGGCTGCAAAAAGGGCTTTAGGTTCTCTTTATCCTGGCCTCTGTCCCCCCTTCTTTGGTAAGGGGAACACGGTTTTCAACTGCTCCGGGAAAGTCATACAGCTTCACCTGTTGGTTAGACTCCAGTCAGTGTGTCTCCCCTGCTGCTGTTGATGTAGCCAGCATCACCTGTCGGCTGCTGTACTTTGTACATTTCCCTGAGGGGGGTTTAACTTAAGCCCTATTAGAGGCAAAGTGGGGTTATTCCTGGGTGACTTGCTCTGTGACTAGAAAAGCCTTGGGGTGGGGTGAGGGTGTGTATTTCTTCTCCTGTTTCCCTGACCCATGTAGAGGCAATTCCGTGTGGAGTACCTTTCCATGTTCTTCTGGGGATGCCTGTCCATTGAGTTGTCCCATCACTTTAATAAGGTTGAAAGCAATAAGGTCCTGCAGAAATTACCCTTAAAACCTCCAGAATGTACCCTAATTGGGCGGATGGCATACTTTTCTAGGTCTTCCATCCTTTAGCTTTCCGCAAACCTAAGGAAATGCTCTGCATAGGGTGTTTCCACGAGGGGAGTCGATAGACGTCACCTGTGTGCCCAGAGGTGTGAGTGGAGGTCGGTGTTTTCTCTGTATCAGTTGAAGGTGCTCTGGATCAATGTTTCTCAACCAGTGGCATGAGTATCCTTAGGGGTACTTGAGAGAAGTCTGGGGGGTTCGTCAACACAACTGCAGTTTGGAGACCTGAATTTTTGTTTTAAGTATTGCCGTGCTGCTTTATTTTTTGTACTTTTTACACCCAAAAATTTCATCGCCTGCCTGGCTACGATTAAATTGTTTAAACAAATGTGTTACAATGGTAGAAAATATTTTCTATGTTTGGAAACTGTAAGTACTGGGGGGTACTTATAATTTTTTTTAAATGGGTATTTTAGAGAAATACTGCTCTGGACCATCACTCTACCATCTCTCTATCCATCTTGCCAATAGAAATCCTGGCTTTGTGGTGCTCCATAGCCGGTCTGGAGGGGGTGTTGCCAAATCTTGTGGATTTTTTTAAATATCGTATGACAGAACAAGGAGCAATGGTCTCAAGTTGCAGAGGGAGAGGTCTAGGTTGGATATTAGGACAAACTATTTCCCTAGGCTAAGTCTAGACTGCATCCCTCTGTCGACAGAGGGATGCAAATCAAGCATATCGAAATTGCTAATGAAGCAGGGATTTAAATATCCCGCACTTCATTATCATAAACATGGCCACCGCTTTTTTCTAAATGGAGCTTTTCTGGAAAAAAAAAAAAGGCAGTCTAGATGCGGATCTGTCGAAAATAAAGCCTTTTTCGACAGATCCTGTATTCCTCAAAAATGAGGTTTATAGGATCTGTCGAAAAAGGGTTTATTTTTGACAGAGCCTCATCTAGACTACCATTTTTTAGAAAAAACTCCATTTTGAAAAACAGCAGCAGCCATGTTTATGCTAATGAAGCACAGGATATTTAAATCTCTGCTTCATTAGCAATTTCGATGTGCCTAATCTACATCTTTCTGTCTACAAAAAGGTGTAGTCTAGACACACCCCAGGAGGGTGGTGAAGCACTGGAATGGGTGGGGGTGGAATCTCCATCCCTAGAGGTTTTTAAGTCTTGGCTTGACAAGGCCCTGGCTGGGTTGATTTAGTTGGGATTGGCCCTGCCTTGGGCAGGGGGCTGGACCTGATGACGTCCTGAAGTCTCTTCCAGCTCATGATTCTAAGTGTCATGATAGTTTGGTATCTTTGTTGAAAGCTTGGATTTCTTGAGTCACAATCTCGGCTCTCATCTTACATTAAATGATCAGCCCTCATGGCTTCTGAGAGAGCTCGAAAACATGACCCACGCGGGATCAAAGCAACAAAGGCAAATAACCCCCTGCCGCCACATGTATCGCATTTTAAATTAAAAGCCAATTTTGTGAAGTTTGCAGCTCCTGGCTGGTGGTTTTTTTTTTTTTTTTTTTTTTTTTAACTCTTGGGGTTGGTAGCGTGGTGCATGGAGGAGCACCATATTGTAAAGGGCTTGCAAGTACCTATATCCTCCCTCCTCTCCAGTTTGCAGGCAGTACAGCTGTGGCAAAGGGATTTCCTGATACAAGACAAAAGAGAGGGTGGTAGGCGGAGCGGGCATTTAGGATTTACATGGGAGCTGACAAATGTTCTCGGAGAGAAGAACAAGGAGAGAGAGAAGAACATCCAGGAAAACAAGGATTCTCTCCAGAAGAAGGGAAATAGTACAGTGGTTCTTGGTGCAGGGACTCCTTAAAGAACTGAATGGGGGAGTTGAGCTCTCTGCCCTGGATTGATCTTTCTACGATGAACCGACCTTCACAGTGGACGGATACAACGGGCAAATCAGCCCCAGCTCTTTTGAATTAAAAGCAGACCGAGCATATCAGTTGCCATAGCAATAGGCCATGCCTAGCTGTGCATTAGTCACTTTCAGCCATCCCAGGAACACATCAGCCACCCACTCAATCACCCCATGGCTTATGGCCATTGCAGTTATTGATTTTAGTGCCAACAGCCTGCTCCATGCTGTAGAATAATAAGACTCTCTGTCCCAAACCACTTAGTCTGTGCGACAGACCTACAGAAGACAGGCCTCTCTGGATCTGTGTTTCAACCTTTCCAGACTACACACCTGTTTCAGGAATCTGATTTGTACTGGTTGTGTGCCCCCAAGTTCCACCACTCTTAAAAGCTCCTGGCTTACAGAATCAGACCTAAACATACAAAAGTGTCGCCACTCGGTATGACTGAGAAATGGCTTACTTTTACCATCTGGCACTTATGCGATAGAGTGATAACATTAATTGATTGGAATATAAATATTGTACTTACATTACAGTGTATTGTGTGTGTATATAGAGCAGAATAAATAAGTCAGTATATGAAACTTGAGTTTGTTGGTCCTTTTTTAAGTAGCCTGTTGTAAAACTAAGCAAATATTTTGATGACCTAGCGTACCCCGAGGAATACATGTACCACTGGTCTGGATTATCCAAAGGAAGGGATTAGTCTGAGGTTTTTTTGTTTTTTTTGTTTTTTTTAATCCATTTTAATAGTTTATTGTAAACTCATTCCTGAACATTCCAGCAGGTGTGTATTAAGAGGGCGGATCTGGCTGGTAGGTTTTTTTGTGGAGCAGTTCTCCAGAAAGGGCTATATATATATATTTGGAGTTCAATGTGACCATCTATATCCTATATCATTTGAAGACGCTCCTTAGTTAGATGAGAGGTCTCCGAGGGGGAGCTGTATGAGTCTGAATCTGCAAAAGCAATGAGGATTCCTGTGGTAGTTAAGCCCTGGTCTACACTAGGGAGTTACATCAAAATAACGCCCCCTTGTTTCGAAATAATAATCAGAGTATCCACACTACCAAACCCGTTATTTTGAAAGAATCGGCTGGCTATTTCGAAACTTGTACTCCTGCTTTCCCTGGGGAATAATGCTAACTTTTTGAAATACTGTTGTTTCAGAATAGTTATTTCAGGAGTTATTTTGAAATAATTTCCTGGTGTAGACATGCCCTTAGAGACTAACTGATTTATTAGGGCACATGCTTGTGTGGGTAAATCCCACTTCATCAGATGAATTAGAGTGGAGTTTACAGAGGCGAGGGTGTGCATGTGTGCGTGTGTGTCTATATCTCTATACAAGCAACATTATCCTATAAATATGGACAACAAACAAAAGAGGATACTTGCATTAGTGAGGCTAATCAAGTCAGGGCGGAAGCGGCTCATTCACAGCAGTTGATGTGGATATCAAGAGAGGGGAAATTGCCTTTGTAATGTGTTAAGAGCCTTACTGCAAATGAATTCCAGTTCGGCTGTCTCGCTTTGTAATCAGGTTTTGAAATTTCTTCCAGAGAAAGTTGGCTACTTTAACCTCCCTGGGCATTCAGTAATGGATTTTAAAGTGTCCCTCCACAGGTTTCTGTCTGTTACCATTCCTGATGTCTGATTTGTGTCCATTTATCCTTTTGTCGCAGAGACTGTCCAACATGGCCCATATCCATGGCAGAGGGGCATTGCTGGCACTTGATGGCATAGATCAGTATTTCTCAACCTTTATTTAAAAAAAAAAAAAGTATGTTCCCTCAGTACCTACAGTTTTCAGACGCACCATTTTTTCCCCCCCATCATTGCAACACACTTGTTTAAACAACTTCATCATAGCCAGGTGGGTGATGAAATTGTTGGGTGTAAAATACAAAATAATAAAAAGCTGTAAAACAAAAATTCAGTTTTCTCCAACCTTCAGTTGTGGTGACGTACTGCCCACCCCCGGAGTTTTCTCGAGTACCCCCAAAGGTACTCGGACCACTGGTTGAGAAACACTGGCATAGATCACATAAGAGTGTGTGCAGCTGGATGAGCCCCATATGTGGTTCAGGGCCTGTGATGATGTCGGGCAGAGTTGGCAACAGGGTATATTGCAGGGGAACATAAGAACAGCTATATTGGTTCAGACCGAAGGTCCATCTAAGCCAGTATCCTGTCTGGCCACTGTCGGCAATGTCAGATGCCCCAGAGGGAGGGAACACAACAGGTAATCATCATGTGATCCCTCTCCTGTCATCCATTGCCAGACACCATTCCTACCCATCCTGGCTAATAGCCATTGAGGGACTTAACCTCCATGAATCTATCTAGTTCTTTTTTTTGAACCCTGGTAAAGTCCTAGTCTTCACAACCTCCTCGGGCAAGGCGTTCCACAGGTTGACTGTGCTGAGTGAAGAAAAACTTAGATTCCTGGGTGTGGGTGAGTGTATCTGGGGTGTGATGTGTGGCTACTGGTGAGTATTTGCTTCGGGTTAGGGGGCTGTCGGTAGGCAAGGACTGGCCTGTCTCCCAAGATCTATGAAAGTGAGGGATCGTGTTCTAGGATGGGTTGTAGATTGTTGATGATGCGCTGGAAGGGGTTTAGCCTAAGGCTGTAGGGTGATGACCAGTGTTCCATTATTTTCCTTTTTGGGCCTGTCGTGAAGGAGGTGACTTCTGGGTATTTGTCTAGCTCGGTCAATTTGTTTCTTGCTTCTGAGGTGCCACAGGACTCCTCATGGTGAGGGAGGGATGTGCAGGTTTAACCGGTAAGCGTACTGGTTAAGGTTAATCGGTGGGGCTTCTCCAGCCCCATGAAGGTCCTACTGAGGATCAGGGCTGCTCTTGCCGGGTTGATGCAGTCCCTGCCAGCTGGGGGGGGAAAATTCAATCCAGTGGTGGGGCCACTCTAGCTGGGCTTGAGTGGCTGCCCCCTTTTCCCCCCTCCCTCCCCATCGGTTAAACAACATTTAACTGTTTAGCCAATTAAACAGGATTTTATATCCCTATAGACAAGCTGAAACAGTGCTACCTCAAATGAGAGAGTGTCGTCTTTCATACAGGTCCAGAAAAACCGCATTGTGGCGATAACTAGAGTTCCTTTTGAAATGTACAAGAGCCCCAGTGGGGATCTCTGGCCCTGCGCCCCCTGCAGCACCTCAGCCTTTGAGATGTACAAGAGCCCTGGCTGGGCTCCTGTGCGTTTCAAAAGCAGAATCACAGCAGAAGCGGTGCGAGCCGAGACTGCTTCAGTCCCCGCTCGTGCCATTTCCTCTATGCCTCTACCCCCCACGGAGGCAGCGCTGGGGGGAACTGGCTTGTAAGCTGGCTCCCCCTACCACTGGCTCTTGTTCCCCCTTTGTTGCCCCTCTCTCTGACAGAGGCAGCAGGTGGTGGCAGTGGGGGGGGGAAGCGACTAGCCACATCGCTAGTCGACTATCTGACTATCCAATAAACAGATGTCTGTCAACTAGTCTCTTACATCCCTAGTATATGAACACAGAATGGTTTTACTGTGTATTCTTTGTTGTCAAAGTATCTCACAGGTGATTATAGTTGGTTTTCTATAGTTCTGAGTTGAAATTTGTTGACCTGATGAGCTACAAACTTCAGTGTGAGACTTAACAGCAGTACATCATGCCCGTTGCCTGTACAGGTTGAACCTCTCTAGGCCAGCACTCTCTGGTCCGGCAACATCCATGGTCCGGCATTTTAGTGAGCCAGATGTCCACTTACCATGGATGTGGCCAAGTTTCCCACCATCCCATAAAGTTTGTTTACAGCCACCAGTCTTGGCTCTCCGTGTTCTGTGCTGTTTTTTGGCTCCAATTTACCCCTAAATGCCTGTGCCCAGTAAGCAATGGAAGTGTTGGTAATTTCCTAGACAATATTTACCTCCCATGGTTTGGCAGATTCTCTGGTTCAGTGCCCATCATGTTCCGAGGGCGCTGGATTAGAGAGGTTCAACCTGTAAATGCCCATGAATTCCTAATGTAATGCTTCTCCACTGTACGTGCAAAAGCTCACAAATGTAGCATTTAGTCTGCCCAGTGGAGAGTTTTCACTTGTAGCTGCTTTTGCATGCCGTGAGAACCTTTGAAATATTCCAGAAACCAGCTTTTCTGATTCAGAAATGTTTATGCCTAGCTCAGCGTGTGTGTCAGATGACAACACACAGCTTCACGTACTGAATAAGCAAAAGCTCAGAGAAGTGGCCTAACAAGAAGTAGTGAAAACGAAGTCCATGAAGAGCATGAGACCTCTCTTACCACCCACATCCTCAACAACCCGACAAACCCCTCTGACCGTGAATCCTATCCTGAGCTGTTCCTCCACATATCTGTGGCCTTCCTCAGCTGAACAGGTTTTGCTGCTGAAAATAGCAGAGGTCGGTGAGGGGGAAGTGAAGAGGTTTGAGAGGTGCATTTGATTCTGATGAGACATGAAACTTCTTTAGCCCAGTCGAGACGTCAGGCATGAAAACATTTGCTGATGTGGCTAGGAAGACCATGTAAGTCTGCCACAGGAGGGACAGTCCCTGGTAGTGGTCAATGCAGAAACTGTTTCTGCAGATGTGTGTCCTTGGCAAGATTCAGAGGAGACCGAGCCTAGCCCTGTGACGCTCCCCTGCTGGTGGAAGAATAAGAAGAAAAGAGAGCTGAGTTAGGGCCGTGCTGTGGCTCGTCTTTCCAGGTTAGTGCTGCACGACCGCCTGTTGTCCACACATCTACTCTAGTGACACCTAGCCACCTCCACCACGCCATCCGAGGCTCACTCATGTGCACATCTGCTAACGTGATACTGGCCAGTGGTTCCCAACCTTTTCAAGCATACAGACTCCTTTTTCAATCTACTGAAATTTCACAGACACCCCCTCTCCCCCCCGGAAGAGAAAAGAAAGTAAAGTAAAGAAAAAGAAAAGTGGACCCGAGCCTTACCTTTAAACTTTCCGTGGACCCCCCCCCCCCGCAGTACTGTTGCAGACCACCAGGGGTCCGCAGACCACAGGCTGGGAACCATGGATATAGGCCATCGTGTGCCAGCCACGCCCCTCTGCCATGTACATGGGACAAACCAGACTGTCTCCACGCGAACAGACTCAATGGACACAAATCAGCCCTTGAGTGGCAATGTACAAAACCCCGCAGGGGAAGCATTTTTAACCTACCCAGACACAGTTTTGGACTTGCAAGTTGCCATTTTCTGGCTAAAACCCTCCCCAAAACAGATGGCAATGAGAAACTGCTGAGCTGGAATTCAGATGCAAATTTTTGACCCCATCGAACAAGGTAAACAGACAGGGAATGGCCATCTCCTTACAATAGGTACTTTTCCAATTGGTTACGCTCACCTTCTCATCACATTTGGAGGCCAGCCACAGCCTCTCGAATTGAATTGGCACTGATGTCCCATCTCAGGAGAGCGTGTCTCCTGATAAATGTGTTAGTCTGTGCAGTGCCACTGGACTCCTTGTTTTTGCTGAAACAGACTCACACGGCTTCCCCTCTGAAGCCTGTCCGAGGTTCCTCTCTTGTTCCCTCTCCTCCCTTTACTCCTTCCATTGGCCTCCTCTTCAGGGCTCAGGCTTTCTCTGCCACCTGACAATACCCAGGCTCAGAACTGCCTTGCATGACTGCAGCCCCTTCCCTGGAGTTCTCAGCCCCAGCTCCCCAGGTACGACCCTCGCTGCGGCAACGCAAGAGTTCCCTGTGCTCCTGCTCCCCACCTCTGCCCTCTACTTCAGACCCCCTTCCCCTCTTTAATTTTCACCCAGAATTGGTCACTGCATTTTGCATTGGCACCCACCCCTTGGAGAAACCTATAATATATATATATTTTTTTCGGCTGCATTGCCATTTAAACTGAATGTTGCGGTGGGAGGAGGGGGAGAAAGAGACAAGATGAGAGGCGGGGATTTGCACAAATGACACAATTGGTGCAATCTGTCCTTCTGACTAGTGTTACAGCCAGCTATAGATAGGCGTTTAGTAGGGCTTCATTAAGCCCTCTCCAAATACCAGATTTAACTTTTGTTGTGGTGTTCTACTGCCTAGAATGTGACACTGATGCAAACCGAGTGGAGCAATGCCGTTTTGGTGCTCGGGGCTACGTGGTTATTATGCAGTTCATATCCTGATTCACGGATACACATCTGCAGATTTTTTTTGTTGCCTATGACAAGGTGAGCAGACTCGATCACGGAAATGTATCTGACTTCCGAGAGATCATTTCAAGTTAGCCACAAAGCTGACTAATGGTTGGCTAAAGTGGTGTTAATGATAAGGGTGGGGGTATGCCTCCTCCTTCACCCCCTCCTTCCCAGAATTCCTGCTTTTCAGGAATTCCGGGTGTGAGTTTCTAAACTAGGCACATGCAATAATGTGCAAAACAAAAAATCAAACCCTAAAGGTAATTGTGTGCCTAGTTTGTGTGCTGAATGACCTTTATTGCCCAAGCAAATGTGGTAATTCTGTGCACCAACAATCCCTTGCATGTCAGTTGATTTACCAGTGTAAATTACATTTGCATTTGTACCCACCTAATTTGAAAAATCAAGGCTGAGTGTAAATATGTGACCTGATATTCCCAGGTGCTAAGTACCTACTGCTACCATTTAGGAGTGTTAAATTTAGATTAATTGGCTAATTGAGTAGTTGATGCAATTTGCATCGACTATTTGATTAGTCGATAAGGGCGCCTCCGCCTTTGAAGTGTAGCAACAGCCTCAGGGCTGTTGCTACACTTCAAAGACAAAAGCGCTGCAGGGAGCATGGGGCTAGTGGGGGACTCATGTAGTCCCCTTGTGGGGCCCCGTGCTCGCTGTGGCGTTTCAAAGTGGCAGTGTCGCATGGAGTCCAGGGTCAATCCCCAGCTGGCCCCAGGCTCCACGCAGCACTGCCGCTTCAAAGCACCCCCTCCACTTCCCCTGCCCCCTTGCTGATAGAGGCAGCAAGGGGTGGGGAACGACTAGTCGACGATCCGATAAGCGTTTGCTTATCGGTTAGTCGACTAGTCGTTCACATCCCAGCTACCATTGACTTCGGATGAATTTTGGGGCCTATGAAAATCAGGCCAATTATTTCACTGCCAAAACTTCAGGCTCTCACATTTTGGAAAGTTTTCATTTATGCTCTTAAAGTTCCTGGTATCTTACAGATTTTGAAATGATTGCATGCACTGGTAGGATGCTGCTCTGTGTGAGGCACTGCAGGGGCATTGTCTTAATTTAAACAAGAGCCCCTCTTTTCATGTAAACCGTTAAATCTTACAAGTGTAAGGAAAAGCAACTTCAAATAAGTTTTTGGTGTCCAAAGCAAGAATTTAATCCCACCCTCCCATCTATTTACTCAAAACAAGTCAGGAACATGCATTTGCACAGCAAAATCTGTTATACACACAGTGTGTTCAGTCGGTATTTAGGAAAAGTTGACTGACAGTTTTCTGTTTTTCTGTGGAGAGGAACAGAAGCAAATAAATTACACATTCAAATAAGAATAGCTTGTGTCTTAGTTGCTTTGCTCTAGCAAAAGGCGACATCCGACATATGAACTAAGGTGTAAGCTTTGCTCAAGGTAGGATATATCACTGAGGGCAGGCAACATAGACCGAGAGGTAGCACAACTAGGTTTATCCCAGCGATAACGCAGCAGGAGGGAGAAGCAATTCTCTGGAATGTTGGGATGAGCTGTGCTGGAAGAGGCCTTGGGGCTAGTGGAGAGTAAAATAGATGCACAGGTGCAATGTGACTTTGTTTTGGACTCCGAGGTACATACACAGAGGCATCCCGCCATGGTGCAGGGGAGCAGTTGTCCCAGTCTGCACAGGGTTGATGAGGTTACACCTGGAATATTGTGCTCTGTGTTGGATGTGGCTATTGTGATGAATGGGGGAGGGGTAATATCATTTTTTTTTTTTTTTTTTTTTTAAAGACATTCCTGCCATTCAGTTAACAAGTCTTTTCCCGGGGGGTTAATTCTCGAGGTCTAGCTCTAACCGCCTTGGCTGTATGGACTAAAACCATAGACAGCGGGTCTTAGAGCATCCTCAGGAATGCTTGGGAAGCAGGAAGTGGGTTGTCAGGAGGCCAGGAGAGCCACTGGAAGCTGAATGTGGGCTATTGAATGGGAAGCAGTGACCTTCCTGTGCCTGTTAGTGACCAGAGGAGAGCTGGGAGATAGGAATTTAAGTCAGAGACCCAGGCATGGGGAATCCAGCGGCATCCATGCCTAGGGAAGGACTAAACCTTGGAACAACAGGTATGTGAGTAGAACAGGGAATAGTCAGACGCGAACAGGTTATTTTCTTTCTTTTTGGGTTTGTTGGATTCCGAGGAGAAATGACAGTTTTTTTCACGTTTTCTCCAGAGGGACGGTTAAAGAGCTTGAGGGTACCCCGCAGGAAGGAATTCCCCAGTGTGCTCTCCTGAGTTCTCAAAGGGTTCCTTGCATTTGGGTGGTGGCCGGGACCCACATCCCAGGCCAGGGACTCTGTGGCCATGGAGGGCTGGAACACAAGCTGTTAGTGGCAGGATATTTTCAGAGTCTCTTGTGGGCCCCGATCTTGTGCACTTAGAGCGGGGACCAGCCTAGACAGCAATTCTAGAAAGAAATCAAGAGAGTCCAGAGAGCACAATGCACCTACCGCAGGCACTGGAGGGAGAAACTGTGGGGAGAAAGGAACCACCCAGTCTGGATCTTCAAAACAATCTCCCTGAATTGCACAGACACCCAGCATCCCCGTGCTACGGGCATCTGGGTCCATTTGTCAGGGCAGATGTCTGAATTGCACCTACCATTGTGATGTCTAGTCAGTAATCCTCTTAAATATACATGATCCATTGCTTTTAGCTCCCTACGGTGTGTTTTATTGTGCAGGGCCGCTGCTTCAGTTTGTTGGCCTTGATCCTCGGCTGGTGGTATAAATTGGCACCATCTGGCAGTCTCCTGTGCTCTGCAGGTGGGAGAGCCCTGCCCTAGTGACGAGATAAGAAGATCCGGGCTCTCCCACTCTAATCCCAGCGCTGTCTCTGGCTTCCCTCTGCGGCTTTGGGCCTGTCGCAGAACCTTGCTGTGTAACTATCCCCATCCTCTGGAACAGAAAGCTAGCACGTTGCAAGAGGGCGGTGAGAATTGGTCCCCACTTGTAGTGTACTCTGGAAATTAGGAGATGGTAGAGATTTGGTACCAAGAGCAGCTGTTGAGTGGTTGGTGTATGACAATGTTGAACCTTTAACTCTTGCATGCTGGAGGTGGACTATACTGTGTGTTCTCCGCGCAGGATGGCTCCTGGAAAGTACCATGCCTTGGGAAGGAATTATTCCTCGGGTCAGATTGGCAGTGACTTTGGACAGCTTTGCATACTCCTTCCTCAGCAGCATAGGGCGTGGATCACCCAGGCATCTCTCTCCTAATTAATAAGTGCCCTACTGTTGCTGGGGCCGCAGGTATTGGTGGCATCTGGTCTCCTCTGTTCTGTCTGTGCCGAACCGCTCTGTCTCTTGAGGACGGATGTGCTTTGGGTTAACTAAAGCTACTGGGCTCAACAAAAAAGTATTGGGGTGAATTTTAATGGCCTGTATGATGCAGGAAGTCAGACTAGATGTTCTAACAATCCCTTCTGGTTTTAGGCTCTGAAAAATAAACAGTGTTTGGTTGGCTGATTGGAAATACACCAGTATGCCAAAGGTTGATTTTTAAAATACTAAGACGCAATATTGCTTTATTATTTCTCAGTGCTAGAGCAAGTGTGGATTCTAAAACTAGCACCTGCTTCCAGTCAGTTTACTGCAGATGTCATACCACTGGCAATAACATTGGTTTCCAGGTTTGGCCTTTCTGTTCTGTTACAACAAACATAACCAACAAAAGGAAGTTTTTCTTCACTCAGTGCACAGTCAACCTGTGGAATTCCTTGCCAGAGGATGTTGTGAAGACTAGGACTTTAACAAAGTTCAAAAAAGAGCTAGATAGATTCATGGAGGTTAGGTCTATCAATGGCTATTAGCCAGGATGGGTAGGAATGATGTCCCTAGCCTCTGTCTGGAGATGGTTGACAGGAGAGGGATCACGTGATGGTTACCTGTTCTGTTCCCTCCATCTGGTGCAACTGGCATTGGCCACTGTCGGCAGACAGGATACTGGGCTAGGTAGGCCATTGGTCTGACCCAGTCTGGCTGCTCTCATGTTCTTATGTTCTTACTGATCTCAGGTCTCCTAGTTCTATTGCTCTAGATCTCTGTTCCTGTTGCAGAACCAGTTCCAGAAATGGTCCACGTATGACTGGTGCATAATTGTAAGCATCTTGTGGGGTTTCTCTCATGTATTCACTTGAGCAACCACATCCTTCATGCACCTCTCACTTTTAGCCTGTGGCTTCGTGCCTTTGTATCGAAGTGACTTTGATAGTTTCATTTCATCTATTAAAATTCCTGTGACCGAGAAAACGTGTATTATGCTTTACACTGAAGCCATCCAAATCATGACAGACCTAGGCAGCATCCTTTATGGTGCAATCTTCGAATGAAATGAACTGTCGCAATTAGGGATGTTAACTTTAGATTAACTGGCTAATTGAATAGTCACTGCAGTTTGCATCGACTATTTGATTAGTCGATAAGTCTCCGCCTACACTTCAAAGGCAAATGTGCTGCGGGGGGCACAGGGCCAGTGGGGAACTCGAGCAATCCCCCACTGGCCCCGTGCTCTCCGTGGTGTTTCAAAGCGACAGCACCACGTGGAGCTGGTCAACGGGGGAGTCCCCAGCTGGACCTGGGCTGCACGCGGCATTTCAGAACAGCAGACCCTGGGCTCCATGGGGCACTGCCACTTTGAAATGCCACATGGAACCAGAGTACTGCCACTTTGAAGCACCCTCTTTCTGATAGAGGCAGCAAGTTTTGGGGGGGAAGTGACTAGTCTGACTAGCATGTGGACTATCTGATAAGCATCTGCTTATCAGATAGTCGATTAGTCTCTCACATCCCTAGTTGCAATCTCAGACTCCAAATGAATGGGTCTTATTTTTATCTCTGCCTTTCTCTGACTGCTAATCTAATGGTCAGATGCATGGTGGTGCTCTGGCTGGCAAACAGGAGAGAAATACTCCTTTTCGGGTTGTGACCCACTGATGAGCTGGTTCCATTGGCCCTTTGTATGTTGTATACACACCAGATAGGCTAAGTTTAGCCAATGGCTTTCCCTTTCCCTTTGCCAAAGAGATTGGATCACAAATCTTACAATATTTATTCTTAGAGCCCCCGCTTCTGGTGTCATGTGATTACATGAGAATCACAGCCTTTGCTCTGAAAAAAAAAAAAAGCACTTTTCTCAGTCCTTGTGGCTGCAGAGGAAAACTTGAAAGTGTGGTTCCTAAAAGCTCAAAATCCAAAAAGCAAATACAAGAATCCAAATTGTATTCTTAAAAAATCATATTTTTCTTCACACAGCACAGTGTGAACCCGTGGAACTCCTTGCCAGAGGATGTTGAGAAGGCCAAGACTATATCCGGTTCAAAAAAAGCTAGATAAATTCATGGGGGACAGGTCCATCAGTGGCTGTTAGCCAGGATGGGCAGTAATGGTGTCCATAGCTGCTGTTTGTCAGAGGCTGGGAATTGGTGAGAGGGGTGGGATCACTTGATGATTCTCTGTTCTGTTCACTCCCTCTGGGGCATCTGGCATTGGCCACTGTTGGGAAGACAAGAATGGCCATACTGGGTCAGACCAGCGGTCCTGTGCTTTAACCCATCTCCCATGGTTTGGCTAAGGGAGACCTTTTCTGATATGAAGTGAACCTGGGAAAAGGAAACTAAAATAATTGTCTAAGGCAGTGGTCCCCAACCTTTATTATAGTGGGGACCAGCAACCCCCTTCACAAACTTTTGGCGGACTGGGAAAATTGTTTGCATATTCATTGTGCAAATAAAGACTATGCAAATACAATGTTACCAGTCCACCACAAGCCCCAGCCCCAGAGGTCTCTTCCTCCTCTTCCCCCCCCCCCCCAGTGTCATCCCTAACCCCTAGAGCTCCCCACCCCTTCATTCCCCCCCCAGTGCCAGCCACTGACCTGAGTCCCTTGCACCCAGCTCCCCCCCCAGTGCCAGCCACTGACCTGAGTCCCTTGCACCCAGCTCCCCCCCAGTGCCAGCTCCCCATCCCTTAGAGCCCCCCGCACCCAGCTCCCCCCCCAGTGCCAGCTCCCCATCCCTTAGAGCCCCCCACACCAGAGCCCCCCTAGTGACAGTCTCCCATTTCGAAAGCCCCACTGCACCCAACCCCTGCGGAGCCCTCCCCAGTGCCAGCCTCCAATCCCCAATATTAGCCCCACCCCTGGAACCTCCAGTGCCTGCTCTGCCCCTCTCATCTAGCCCTGTGCTGCCTTCCAGCTGAAAGCTGAGTGCTGCTGCCTGGGTTGCAGCTGTGCTAAGGCTGCTGTGCCACGCTCTGCATGGACCTCCCGCCATGCAGCAAAGCGCTCTTCCTTTTCCAGGAAGAGACCCCGCCCCTGCTCGGTGCTGGTTAGCTGAGAGGTGGGGCAGGACACGCCTCTCTCAACAGCTGCAGTGGGAGCAGTGTACCCTAGCCACGGCCCTCAGAGCCACCACGGCCCGGCAGCCAGAGGTCATGGCCCAGCCGTGGACTGGTGGTTGGGCACCGCTGATCTAAGGCATCTGGAATATCGCTAGGCATCATTAATAATCCAATCGGTGGTTCTCAACCTATTGCATATGCACCTGTCTGTGTTACATGGGCCTCTTCTGTGCAATATATGGACTGCTTGCATGGCCCTGAGGATGTCACGTGGACAGCAGATGTGCGCTGATTGGGCCAGAAGTGGTCCATGGGTTGAGAATCCCTGGTCGAGATGTTTTTCTCATCGATGGTCCAGAACTATCGGTTTAATTTGACACCAGCAATGCAGTGTTTATGGTGTGACATTGACAGCAACTATGACGGGAAGAGGAAAAATGGAAAATAGGGCAAACAGTATTTGTTAGGCGGTAGCGGCGCAAGATCCAAAGGAGAGAGTGGCCCATTTTTTTTCCTCCACTCCTTTGTGGGTACCACATACTCCCTCAATTCAGGTTTCAATGGCCTTGTGGCGGGGCCAGAGCAGGAATGCAAGGCTTGTAATCCATTGCCAGCATGATGGGTGTAGCCAGATGTGCAGCAATGAAATCATCTCTCAACAGAAGTGCTTTCTGCTCCCGGAGTGGCCTATTTTAAGAAGTGGGTTCCATAAATGGACTATTCAGTCTGTTTAGGAGGCTTTGGAAAGTAGTTTTCCAGTTCCACTACCTGCAAGGTCACTATGCCCTCTTTAAGCTCTTCTCATGCCAGAGTTGTTCCATCCACCTGGCTGCTGCCTAGGTAAATGGGAACGGGGAGGGGGGGCTTGAACCCACAACCCTCCCCAGGCAAATGCCCTCCCCCCTAGGCCACTTCAGAACCCCCTTCACCTCTTGAACTTCAGGGCATCCCTCATCCTGCCTTGCCAATGCAGGACTCTTTTGGACCTTCTTGGTATCTTTGCCAATTCTAATACAAGGTGACCAGAACTGCAAGCAGTGCAGTAGAACCTCAGAGTTACAAACACCTTGGGAATCAGGATGTAAAATCCCATTTAGTCAGATAACTGGTTAACCAATTAAATGGGGCAGATGGGGTGGGGGCTGCTCCAGCCCTCACTGGTTAACTGTAACCAATAAGCGTCACCTGTTAAGGGTGATGCTTAGCGTTTTAACTGGTTAACCATTCACATCTCTACTTGGGAATGGAGGTTGTTTGGAACTCTGCAACATTCCTGATGCTGCAGAAAACCTTACGATGGGTGTCTCAAGCTTACAACTGAACATTGACTTGATATAGCTTTGAAACTTTCCTGTGTGGCAGAAGAATGCTGCTTTTAACCACTTACTGTAAGAGAAACAAGCCCAGCTAGTTTCCTCACCTTGTCAAATCTTTTAACATTTCCTCTTCTATGTCAGCAGTTTGTATAACACAGGGCAGCTCTGTAGTGGCTTTTTTTGTTTGTCTTGGCTGCAGCTGCCTGACTGCGTACTGCGGGTTCCAAGTGAGCTGTGGGGTTGATGGCTCAGTTCTTAATGTGAAGGTTCTGCTCTGCTTGAGATATGAGTGTACCTTGGATTAATATAGAGTCGTTATGAGATTTACTGTCTCATTATCTGTCCTTTTCCTAATGGTCCCTAACACTCTTAGCTTTCGCTTGCGCACATAGTGGGTGTTTTCAGAGAACTTCCCATGTTGACGCCAAGATCTCTTTCTTGAGAGGTAGCGCCTGATGTAGACCCCCATCATTTTGTATGGATAGTTGGGATTATGTTTTCCAGTGTGTAGCACTTTGAATTTCATCTGCCATTTTGTTGCCTCGTCACCCAGTTTCGTGAGATCCTTTTGTAGCTCTTAGCAGTCTGCTTTGGACTTAATTGTCTTGAGTAATTTTGTATCTCCTGCAAGCGCTGCCACATCAGACCCCCCCCTTCCCCCATGGGGGGGGGCGGGGAAGAGCAAAGGGACAACTACCCCACGGCCCTGCAATTCAAAAGGGGCGGCAGCCGGAGCCCCGGCCCCTTTTATATACCCACTGGAGCCCCATGCTGCTCACTTTCAGTGGTGCTGAATGGCAGGCTGGGGGAGGCTAGCTCCAGCCCCGCCCCTTCTTTCCAAGGCCCTGCCCTTTTTCCCGAGGCCCCGCCTTTCCAGGAGCATGGAACCACCCCCTATCTTGTCGAGGGGCCTGGCAATTCTGTTGGGGGGGCCCCCCCCGGTCCCAGTACCGATCCTTGGGGAGGGGGAACCCTGCTGTTTACCTCTCTCCACTGTGAATGCGGAGCATGTGCAGGAGTAGATGCTTGTCATAGATTGTTACTGGGGTTAGCAGCTGAAGAAGAGCAGAGAGAAGATTTCAGGGGCTCTAAAGGAATGCGCTGGAGAGATCTGTGGCTGCATCAAAGGCTTTCCTCAGCATTTGTGCGTACGGATCAAATTCTGCCCTTGAATTGCTCGCACGTCTCTAGCTGACGTCCGTGTGGGATGACTTGATAGCAAGTATGAAAATATCAGGATGGGGTAGGGGAGTAATAGCCGCCTATGGAAGTAAAAGTCCCAAATATTGGGACTCTCCCTATAAAATCAGGACTTCTGATCACCCCTCATCAGTGGGGCCCTGTGCATATATATCTAGCGAGCTGGCTACATCTTCAAAGCCCTGTATAAACACTAAATTAACTAGTTGATTCTCACAACACAATGAGGGAGGAAAGTACTAATATCTGTTTTTCTGATGGTGGAAACTAAGCCCTAGAGTAAGGGCTGGATTTAGGGCTTGTCTATGTTGGTAAAATTACTGGTGTAGCTCTGCCGATAAATCTCCCTGTGTAGACACTGCTATCTGGGAAGAAGAATATTCTTTCCTGGGTGAGTATATCTTGCTCTGACAGCTGGTAATCTTCCCCATCGAGACAAGCCCTTTCATATGTGGGATCTTGTTAGCCCTTTCTCTAAGTTGAAGAGCCTTCACTTATCCAATTTTCAGTTCACCGTGTCGGGTAGGCATTCAGCGTGATCAGCAAGGAGTCCTATAGCACCTTAAAGACTCACAGATACATCTGCTGAAGAGGGGCTTTTGCCCCCGAAAACTTATGCCCAAATTGGTTAGGGTAAGTCTACACTGCAACACTATTTCGAAATAACTAGCACTATTCTGAAATAACTTAGTCCATGTCTACACAGCGGTCATTTCGAAATCGTGTCAAAATACTGTCAAGCTGGAGGACTTCTTACTCTGACTCCTGTAACCCTCATTGTCCGAGGAGTAAGGGAAGTCAGAGGAAGAGTGCTCTGTTTCGAAATAAGTGCTGTGTAGACGCTCCTTATTTTGAAATAAGCTATGCAATTGACATAGCTCAATTTGCGTAGCTTATTTTGAGTTAAGCCCTGCAGAGTACCTCCGGACTCCTTGTTGGTTTTGCAGATACAGACTAACACGGCTACTCCTCAGATACAGAGTGTGAGGAAGTCGCCCCGTAACATTCTCTTTGACAAAAATAGCCTGATTTAGACTTGAAATAAACCACCTTTTTTTTTTTTTTTTTTTTTTAAACACAGAGGAAACTTTTTAATCAAGATTGGATTTTCTTTCCTAAGAGAGACATGCTGGTGGGTGTTGAAGTTAGTGGGAGATGTTGGTTCCCAGCAAATGAGGCCCTAGGATTAGATTTTGGGGATTTGCTGGTTCACATCCTTGTCCATGTTCCTTTAGGTTACACTGGTGATACTGCCTGGCTGTTGGCAGAACTTGGCCCTATGTGTTAATTTACAGATTTGTGTCCCTCACCCTGGTGTGTTCAAGCTCGCTACCATGAAAAGGGGCCAAGTAAGAAACCGGGCGGTAACCGGGTGTGGGAAGTGTGGGACTGAGGAAAGTGCTGCTTAGGAGCCAGCTGCAACCTCCTGCCAGCCTCCGCTAATTTGCAGCCCTGAGACAAGCTAACAGCTGAGGGCTATGTAGGGAGATGCGCCCTGCAGGACATTCTATCAAACAACGGGACTGGCCCTGGGCCAGTAATGCTAGAGACACGCTGTGATATTAAAAGGCCTGGCAGAGATTTCAGACAAGGAGAGGCCGGGAACAAGGAATCGGGAGGTCAAGAAGAAACAAGAAAGGCTCAGTCAACTTGCAGCTAGCTCCTAGTGCGCTGGGGAACAAGGAGTCTCGGGGGGGAATTCTCTCTACATTGGTGGAGAGGAGACTTGGGGGGAAAAGCACCGGGAGGCAAAGCACTGGTTTTTTTGAGTCTCAGGGGGTAGCCAAGTTAATGTGTAACTAAAGAAACTTTAAAAATGACAGCTGGTCCTTTAGCACCTGAGAGACTGACCAAAACATGTAGATGGTATTATGAGCTTTTGTGGGCATAACCCACTTCTTCAGTTGATGATTATGGAGCAAGAGGTCCGGGGGTACAAATATAAAGCAGAAAAAGAGGGGAGAAGGAGGGGGGGGGGGAACCTGTCAATGAAAGTGTCTGTGCTAAATGAAGCTAATAGAGGGGGCTGTAAGTGCCCAGTATTGAGCTTTTGATGTCATCTGGGTGTTTAATAGAATGGCCCATCCAAGACGTGACTTTGTTCATTCCTTGTATGAATGTGTTAAATTTGCATGCAAAGGCCGGTTCCGCAGGCTGACTCTAGCTCCTGAAATTACTTGGTAAGAGGATAGTCACTTTGAGATCCACTAATGAGGGCCCGGGCAGGTTCAAATGTTCCCCAACAGGTTTCTGTGTGTTACCATTTCGAACATCTGATTTGTGTCCATTAATTAGCGATGTGAGCGACTAACTATCCAATAAGCATGTTCTTATCAGATAGTCAACAAGCTAGTCGACTAGTCGCTCTCCTGCCCTCCTGGCTGCCTCTAATCAGAGGCAGCAAGGCGAGTGGGGGAGGGGGAGGAGAGGAGAGGAGAGGAGAGGGTGCTTCAAAGCAGCAGTGCCATGTGGAGCTGGGGGTCAGTGGGGGAATCCCCTGCTGACCCCGGTCTCCATGTGACGGTGCCCCTTTGAAATGCCGTGGGGAGCACGGGGCCTGCAGGGGGACTGCTTGAGTCTCACGCTCACCCTACGGCCGCAGCGCTTTTGCCTTTGAAGTGTACCAGCAACCCAAATTGCATCGAATATTCGACTAGTCACTCGAAATTTAACGTCCTTTGTCGTAGAGACTGTCCAGTGTGGCCAACGGACATGGCCGAGGGGCATTGCTGGCACTTGGTGGCGTAGATCCCATTGGTGGATGTGCAGGTGGATGAGCCTCTGATGTGGTGATATATGTGGTTAAGTCCTGTGGTGATGATTGTGTATTGTCTGTCTGTCTTTTTTTTAAAATCGGACAGAAGCTGCAATTACTGGACTGTCCAGGCCAATACCTGGCAACACTACTTAGCGTAAGCCGACTCCCGCTATGTCGAATATAGCCAAACTGCCGGGTCGAGTATGACCCTGGCCATAGTCTGCAGTCCTAACTGGCAAAGGTATCTTTCGTGATAGCCATACAGGGATGTATAATAACCCTTTAACAAGTCACCCTGGCCCGAATAAACGCTGCCAATGACTAGTGGTGATTGCACAGGCCCTATGCTTCGGTGCCTTTTTATGAGGACTTGTTTTGATCCTGAAGAGGAAGAAGTAGACATGCAACGCCTCGTGCTGCTTTAATGAGCTGGCTCTTCATTTATTGTGTGTGTTTGCTTGCTGCCTTTTTAATGTAAGGGTTCCAAGGTCTCATTCAGTGATTTCCTCTCTTCCTTACAAGGCTGGATTGTCAACGATGACGAGGGCAGAGAGCAGGGGTGGGGAGCCTGTTTTGGCCCAGGGGCTGCTGACCGCCCAGAAAACTCAGTTGTGGGGCCGCACACACGTCAGAAGCAAAAAAAAAAAAAAAAGAAAGGGGGGGAAAAAAAAAGCCAACCCTGACTGACATGGCCCCTGATTGCGAAGGAGAAAGACACTCCCCACATTCCCTTCCCACACCAGAACCTGGGGGGGCCAGGCTGGTAGATTTTTGGGTGCTCTAGCCCCACAGTGGGTGGCAAAGGCAGGTAACACAAACCATAACGACGTGCTGCAGTTTGCAGAAATTAGCCCAGGCTAACCCTGTAACCGGTCTGCTCCATAGAGGCAGAATCCCCTTTCCCCAGATCCCTCAGCATTTCATCGGGAGCCTTCTCGCCTCTCCCCGGAGTGCGAGAGTCGGAGGCGTGTGTTTGGCCCCAAAGTCTGGCCTGCGCTTGTGAAGATCTCTCTCCCTCTGCTTGGCAGACACCCACCCTCCCCAATGAGCTGCAGCTTCTTGTGTGTAGGGCGCTAGGTTAATTTTCCTCCTCCCAGGCACTGTACCCCTTAGAAGCCCCCTCTGCTATGCTCTCCTGCCATCTTTGTTTGGTGGAGAACCGAGCACAGACTGAGGAGGCCGCCCGGATGGGGCAGATACTACCGAAGCGGACTCTCCAGTATCCTCCTTTCTCTGCCATGCTCCCCATCCCGCTTGTCCTGGGGGAGAGGAGACCAGTGCTAATTGCATCTTCCCGCCAGGAGAGCAGCTGCTTTTGTCTCCTAGTGCCTCCCTTCTCCTCCCACCCCAGTTTGTCCTGACTCAAGCAAAATACAAACATTCCTCCCTGTGTTAGCTGCTGCTCCCACCTCTGGGCTGCCTTTCCCGGCGCTCTCTGCTGCTCCTCCCATTTGACCGTCTCTTCTCCACATCCCTCTTGCGTTGTGTTCATCTGGCTCAGCCCCCCCCTCCCCCCCAGCTGTCTCTCTCTTCCTCCTCCTCCTTCCCCCCCCTCCCCCCCCCAAACCGGTGCCCATGGCGGTAGTATAACTAGAGCATAGTACAAAAGACGCCACTGCCTCTATGCCTTAGTGCTCTGTCAGTGCTGGGCTGCCATTTAATAACCGGGGTCTGATTACCACAACAGAAACAACACACCCGTGCAACCCTGATCCGCTCGCCTCTTAAAGTTTAATTAGAGATCAGGGTACGTACAAAGGCCTCTGAGCACAGGCGTTGAGCGATTGCAGGTAGGCTGGATGTGGTGAGACCCAGGCTGCTTCCGCTCCTCATATGGGTTGAATGGATCCTTGAACTTGCGTCTTTCTAGTTCTCCTCCTCCCTACTGCTCCTTCTGTTCTTGTTAGGAGCCCGAGGTGTTTCCGTGGGGCTGCTGTGTGCGGCATTGAGCCCGGTCCTTGCAGGGCAGTGGAGCAGCAGTTGGATTTGCTGGTTTGGGGGCAATAGGTGTCTTCAAGTCCGTGCAGTAGTCTCCATGGCGGGCCAACCAGAAGACCACAGAGGAGAAGCACAGGCAGGGGCGAGGCCACAGAGCCTGGCACGTGGTACCCTTTCTAACCCAGTCTTGCGTGTCCTCGCAGGAGCAGCTGGGCACTCAGCAGTTTTGAACGTCTGGTTTTAGTTGTCGGAGCCGAGCATTAGAAAATTGGCCCCAGTGAACCCTGGGCTGCATTTGAGCCAGAGACCAAGCCGCGGCTGCCTCAGTGACCCAGTAAGAATGCACTAGCCGCCTGCCTAGTGTCAATTGCAGTAAGATGCAGGCGAAGGAGGAAAACCTAATTCCAGCCTTGATAGCATCTGTTTCCAATAGGGATGCTAACAGTTAACCAGTTACCCAGTAAGCATCACCCGTTAAGGGCCTGCTGCGGGTGGAGGCTGCTCTATCCCTGCTGGCCCAAACGTGGGGGCTGGAGGCTCTGGAAGCTTGCCCACCCCCATTTAATCTGTTAACCAGTTAACCAATTAAACAGAATTTTTACATTCCTGGTTTACACACGCGTGGCCCATTGGCTTTCCTGTGTCCGAGAGCAAAATTACCCTTGATGTCCGTGCGTGTCTGCCATAGCTAGGAGTTATCCAGGGTGGACTGTCCCCTAATTAATATTTTGTCTGGTGCAGAATGTTGTTTTTATCTGGCCGTCTGATCGGTTGAATTAAAACGCACAGGCTGCATCACTTCTCAGCAGTTTACCTAGAGCGCCTGCTGCGGATAAACCATTGAGCCAGCATTTGCAGTCACAGCTCTCCGAACAAACCCGGTGCCCGCCAACATACAGTTGTGTGGTTTCACGTTTGCATGTAACAAAACGTTTGTGATGTCTAGCAGCTGATGCACATGGACATGCTTACCGTCCTCCCTATTGGAGGAGAGGTAAACCCGGTATCCTGACCTCTGAACGCACCGCCTCTTTTCACAAGCGCTCGGGAATTTGGCCAGAATGTTGGGTGACCATCCTCTACCCACCTAATCTTGCCTCGTTTGGTTTTTACTGGTCAAGGTAGTCACGTCTTGTCCTAGGTTGCCTACTGTGGCGGACGTTTGCCATTTAGAGCTCTTATCACACTAAATCACGATTATTGTTTGTAGTATCCTAGTGCAGGGAGTGCTAGTGAAATTGTTCCCATTGGATTAGATGCTGTACAGATCCCTCTCCCAGTGGTCAAGGAGAGAAAAAAGTGTATGAAATGCTTGGTGTTGGCAATGCCAAACCATCTTGTGTCCATGGAGTTGCTACAAATATTCATTGTTGCAACCTACGAGTGCATCATGGGGGAGCAGGTCTCCGTCCTGTCTCTGACTGCACTGGCATAGTCTGAAGAGCTTCTAGGTAGGCAGCTGCAAATCTTGAGGTTATGCTTATTTGGCTGGCTGTTCTATTTCCATCCCACAATGCAGAGCCTCGCATTTAGAAATGACCCAGAAGTTTCTGCACCCAGCAACGGTGCTGAGACAGGTGCTTCGGGCTTCCCAGAATGCAATGGTGCAAGCGCCGATTTAAGGCACGATTTGGCTGCCCTAGATGGGTTTGCTGTGTGGGTAGCCCAGCGCTGCTAACATGACAAGCATGGCGATGACTCATTTCAAGCCACCGATGTGCTTGTGATTTCCTCCTTTTCGTGTAGACGCACCCAAGATGGAGCCCTGCCGCTGTGCATAGCACGTGGCTGGAATCCTTGGCTAAGAACACGTTGGATCAAGTCACCATCGGAACAAGACCTGCTGGGGTGTGTCTCTGTGTGCGCGTGTGTGTATAAAGGATGCTTTCACACAAACACAGGGTGAGACTAGTGGTGTGGGATTCTGTTTGTTGTCCAAACACGGACAGTGATAAGTGCCAGGGTCCAAGTGGGAGCAAAAGGCTACTTGTTGCTTGGATTTAACTCTTTTTAGTGTCAATTTGGTGTTGCACACTGTTCAGCTCTGGGGAATCCCCCTCGGAAACCTCACACCACGGCTAGCATAGCCACAGACTCACTTGGGCTGCAGGCAAAGGGGCTACCGGACTTTCATTTGCATATCAAGAAAAAACCGACTTGCCCTCGATCCAGAAATGAGACCTATTTACGTTGAAGTGGCACCAAAATCTGTGTTTGAGGGCTGCAGGGGATTGACGTGGCCGGAGACTAGATGTTCCTCCGCTGCTATCGGAGCATAAACGTATTTGCTGTGATTCCTCCTTCCTTCCAAACTAGTAGAGTGACTTCTGGAGCTGATGAGACGTGCCTGTCTGGCGTCGAAGTCTCCTAGTTATTCTTCGAGCCAGTGCAGTAAGGGCAGGGATTGGGGCCCCCCCCCCCCCCCCCCCAAACAAAAAAAACCCAACTGCCCTGTCAGTGCGTTTTGGCCTGTATATAGAAGGTCTGCTTTGGGGAGTAGGATTTTAGCCTCCATCAGTGTTAGGTATCCCTCTGTCGAAATCGTTTTGTGCCACCTCTCCACCTGGGACGGGACTGAGGCCACGGGCCTGCCCAGGACCTGCTGTTTCAAAGGGATCTGGGGCTCCCATCTGCCGCTACTGCAGCAGTGGTGGTGACCAGAGACCTGGTCCCTTTAACTCTCCACCAGAGTGCTGTGCCCCACACACTGGGCAGCTCTAAGAGCTGGGAGGGGGGCACCATGCTCTATCAGAGCCATTGTGGTGTGCTCCAGGCAGAGCTCAAGGCTGGCTGCCCGCCCCTTGGCTCCGCCCTTTCCACCTGAGACCCTGCCCCTTCTGGGAGTGCAGAGCTGTCCCTCCCCCCGTTCCCCCCTCCCCCCCCCCCACACACACACTCCACAAGCCCCTCGGCAGTGGCTTTGAGGTTCTTTGTGAACCAGCAATCCAGAGGTGATAGGCTCCCTAGGTCTTTCCTAGGGCCTGGTGCCCTCTAGAATACAATCTCTTGTCCAGAGTCCAGGCCTTCCTTTTCACGTGAGCGTGCAACTGCTTTTTCACTAGTGAGCTGGGAGCCGCATGCCTCTCAGAACTGCGCTCCCATTTCCTGGCTTCCCTGAATCCGGTGCCTACCAGACTGGCTCAGTTGTGCTGAAAGGCCTCTTCACCCCCCCCCTCCCCCCCCTTCCCGGGACAAAGGCTTCTTTGTAGACAGCTGCAGCTGGGCTCACCCATGTCCCTCTCGAGTTTTGCTTCTAAACACTCCCCTGTCCCCCACGGTACAAGCTGGCGATGGCAGTGTCTCTTGGAATGAGCCGGGCGAGGTTTTGGGGCATTTTGGGCCCTGCCATGTTTCAGAAATGACACTATCAAGGAGGGTGGCATGGAAGGGGGAAAAACCCCAAGTCTGTGTGTGGCTAACCTAGATACCCAATTACTCCCTTTAGGCTCTGCAAGAACAAACAGACTTAGTCTCCACTTATCCTTACATTGGCTCTTCAGCCCTCCCTTGTATAAAACCAGATCTCACCCCCCCCCCCCATCCTGCCTCAGTTTCCCTTACTGAGTCAGCCTGCCCACAGGGCTCCCTCGTCTTGGTTCCTGTCAAATGCTGTGCACGGCTGTCACCGGAGTGCCGCCATTGCTGGGTGGAATGCGACTGCCATTGGGCAACAGCACCCGGCCCCGGCGTAACCACGGCGACTGTGCCGTCCTCGTTCTGTCCTTTGCAGAATGGCCGGGTCCCATGACTGTTTCTCTGGCTGCCGAGGAGGAGAAGGTGAAATCGGAGCAGGGAGATTGAATGCCAGGGCCAGAAGCAGCGATTCTTGCCAAGGGAGCCTTAAACGATCACAACTGGCCTTTCCGAAAAGATGGCCCGGTGTCAAATACCCCTTCCCAACATGGCCCGCTGTGGCTGCAGAACAGGCAGCCGGTGTGGTGTTCAGCGCATTTTCCTCCTGGTGGCTGGGCCCTGCCTCCTCCTTCCTGGCCAGTGTAGACTAGAAAGAAGCCATTAGTGGAAAGGTATCTTCTGCCGCCCACAGCCTGCCTGAGCGGCGGTGCCGAGTGTCGCATGCGCCCGGGCCGTTCCTTCCCTGGGTTCATGTGGGCGTAGGCGGCCGTGGAACGGTGGCTGGTCGCCGTCGTGACTCGTTTTTATCCAAACGCAGCTGGGCCAGGGGGAGTATTCATAGGAGCTGCCGGGGAGGCTGAGTGATGCTCTTGGAAAAGGCAGCTGCGTGGGTTAGCAGCCGCAGTGCCAGCATGGGGCAGGACTGTCATCTTTGCCTGGGTGCGAGGGTGTAGTGCAGTCCACACCCGTAGTACTGCAGGTGAATGGCTGATCTGCCGTGCCCCGCCAGGCAGTGTCTCCCCCAGAAATGCAAGATGGGACACCCTGGCACTGTGGGCTGCCAACCCCTGAATAGATTTTCATATTTGGGGTCAAAACGGGGAGGGGACATTGTCTTGTGGGTTTTTTTTTGTTTGTTCGTTTTTTAAACCAAAGGGAGTTAGGCACCAAAATACGTCCTGAGGATCTAGAGCGTAGTGTGTATGTGGGGATAGGTAGAGCCCTGAGTGGATACACATTTCGTACCCACCTCTGTAGCTGCAAAAATGAGCCGTGGATATCCACCCTGACATCTGTGGCTATAATGCTGATGTCTGCCCTGACATCCGTGGATATAGATACCTGTGAATATAATGCGGATATCCACATCCACGGATGTCAGGGTGGATACCTGTGGCTATAAAGCGGATATCCCCCTGACATCCACAGGTATCCATATCCATGGATAAAGCACATATCCACAAACTTGCAGAGCTCTCAATACAAAATTTGGATCCACATCCGTATCCCCAAATGAGTCTGCATCCACAGATACCCGCAGATATCTGCAGATTTGCCAGGATAGGGGCAGACAAGCCAACATCTACCTTCTGCTAGGAATTTTGCACTTTCCTCTGAAAGATCCTGTGCTGGCCTCCAGTGAAGCAGGGATGCTGGATGAGAGGGCCCTGGGTCTGATGCAGGCTGACTCCTTTGCCTTTTCTAACACTTACTTGGTCTCTTAGAGTCAGGAATCCCCCTTTGGGGAGTTTCGCACCAGAGACTCTAAGTCTGGGCCCTTCTCTTCACTGTGGGTAGCAGCCAGGGTCTGCCTTTCGTCTCCCTGCCCTGAGCCTGCCTGTTGTTCTCCAGGAATGCACTTTTAAGTATCCCGAGGTGGGCTGGGATGTGCAAACTTTCCTTTCTCTTCACCAGACCCCCTTCTTCCCACAGTTGCTGTTTCTGGTCCGGGGGGCAGCTTGTTGCTGAGGGGTCACGTCGGAGCAGAAGGGGGGGGGGCGGGAACAGAGCGCCCACCAGCTGGCGATAGATATGATGCTCTGTGTTAGCCGATGGGGTGCTGCGGCCCTGGGTGGTTTCTGTAGCCCATACAGTGAAGTGTTACTTGATGTTCTGCATGGGTATTGGAAGGGCAGATACCCGGCTTAGCTGAATGCCCCTCCCCTTTCCTCTTCTTCCAGCCCCACCGCCGATTCGAGGGGTGCTCTTGTTTAGCTCACTGCTTCTTGCCCCCGCTGGCTCAGGGTCAGGGTGGGGGTTATCCCCTGCTGAGCTAATGCAGAGTGTTGCAAAGGGCCGTGGGGGGACTGGTGGGACCTCTCCAGGTGTAGAAGACCCAAAGTACCACACAGGGACAGGCCCGCAGATGGCAATTCTGGGCCCCAGGGCAGGACAGTCAGTGGGCCCCCACGCGGACACTGTCCACCTGACATTGTGCCTGTGCTGGCTGGCGCCCAGTGAGCTGCCGGCAGTGCTGCTGGGCACGTTCCTCCGGCACAACCAGGACTTCTGCATGCCAGTGGTCTACTTGTGTAGACCCAAAGACCTGTGCCCTGCCCTGCTTTCCTCTAGCCCCCCTCCTTCTATCACTCGCTCTCACTCACTTTCCAGCTGGGGCAGGGGTGTTGGAATGTGTGTGTGGAGGGGGCAGGGTCTGGGAGAGAGCTTGGGGGCAGGAGTGGGACGGGATGCATGGGAGGGAGTTTGGGTGCTGGCTGTGAGCTGGGGACAGGGTCAGCATTTAGCTTGTATGGAGCTTGAAAGCAACTGGCACACCCCTCTGGCAGTGGCCACTAGGCGAGGGGAGCCAGGGGGTGTTCACATGCTACTGCCCACTGGCACTAGCCCTGCAGCTCTCATTGGCCACAGTTCTGGGTCAACGGGTGCTGTGGAGCTCACACATGAGATAGGGACAGAGTAGGCAGACTTCCCCCCCCCCCCCCCCCAGGGCTGCAGGGCCCGTGCTGACCACTCCCAGGAGTGGGGGTGGGCAGGAAGCCTACCGTAACCCTATTGGCTACTACCAGCAACCCCAGGACCCTATAAATCGCCTGGGTCCCTGAGCAATTGCCCTCTTCTGCTGCCCAATCAGCGGGCCTGCGGAGGGAACTTTTAAGCAGAAAGCTGTTGGCTACTTCTCAGGTGGGGAGCCTCTGTGATGGTTTCAGGCAGAACATTCCATAAAGGAGGAAAACAAGGCCTTAATTTTTTTACTGTAACAGTTCTCCTTGCCGTGACCTGTGGTGGTCTGTTGGTCCAAAGCAGTAGTTCTCCACCGGCTTACCATTGTGGGCTGCATGCACGGCTCTCTCTGATGTGGGCCTCATCCACACAAGATGTGTATGCTGCTGGAGGATGTGCTGACTGGGCTGCAGGTTGAGAATCACGGGTTCAGAGGGACCATGTGTAAAGGTTTTTGGCCTCCGCTCCAAAGTCTCCTGAAGTCTCTGTGTTGGAAGCAGCGTTTTGCTTCTGGCCCGCTTGGTCTGGGCTGCGTGTTTCTCTTCTGGCTCGCTGTGGAGATGCATACCATGACCCAAATACTGTGTAATGGACGGAGCTGGATCCATAGTTTGGAGGTGTGTGCTTCTTCCCTTGGGACGATATTTTGCCTCTGACTAACCAGTTAGGGGCGGGGATGGAATGTCCTTTTTTTTCCCTGATGGGTCTGCTGTTTCCTCGCCCAATGGAAGGTTGTGCCAGAGCTCTCTGAAGAAATGGGAATGCTTTGGAAGACGTCTGTGGCCCGCCCGTCTAACATGAAGTGTGGGAGGGAGGCTCGGGGTAATATTCTCTTTTCTTCCCCTCATCTCCAAATTTCTGTTGGCATGTTAATATTTAGAAACTCAGTATTGTTATATTTTCCTCCCCCCTCCGCCCCTGCATGGAAGAAGAGTCTTGACTTCTTAGGTTGCATTGAGAATTGCAGACTAAGGCTACTGTCGGGATGAGGCCAGGCCTACGCTAACAGGGAGGGTTAATGACATAGCTGGAGTTGACATACTTGTTTCCCCACCGCGGGAGGCCAATGCTCCTATCAGCTTCCCTTACTCCTCGCAGGAGTAATGTCCGCTGACAGTGGCACCCTCTGAGTTCGACTTAGCAGGTCTTTACTAGACCCATTAAATCAAACTCCAGAAGATTGATCGCAGCAGCATAGATCTTCCCTCTAGTGAAGACATGGCCGCGGGGACTGGTGAATGGGATATTTTTTCACTTGTCCTCTCTTACTCAGAAGTTCACCATTGGCCCAGCTTGGCCATGACCGAAACGCAGCCTTTTCTTTTGAGCAACAAGCTATTGATCTCAGGCTGGTTACTGATGAACAAGTGCTCTCATCAGAGCCGAGAGAATAAGGAATGAATGGGAGGCAAAGCTCCCCACAGTGTCTTCCCTGCGCAGTTAACCTGAACCCACCTCCCATCCTCACACGCAACTGTCCTGTCTGATTTTGGTGCTTTCAGCTCTGGCTGGGCGGGGGGGAGATGGCACCTGGGCTGTTAGCCCGACCTCTTTGCTGTGAGGATGCAGAATAAAGTTGCTGCAGTGTTTGTGTGCTCCAACGGATGGACAGGTCCCCCCCACAACTGGGTGGGAAAGAAACACAGAGCCACTCCGTTTGTAGCAGCACTGAGAGCCTAGAAATCCTAGTGACATGGGGAGGGGGAGGGGGACAGCACTAGTGAGGACAGAGGAGATCGGGGAGGACTTTGCAGTGAGGACACTCACACCCAGGCAAGCTCTATGAATAGATACCCCAGCGGATGGCCCCTTCGTGGCACAGGCCAGACACGGCAGCGTGGCAAGCAGCTTGCTTTGTATTTTCAACCTTTTGGCAGCTGGGCAGCCTGCCGGATTCCCCCTCTTGTTCTTGCTTCCCCAGTCGCTGCTCTTCTCCTGCCTGTAACAGCTGCTGAGATGGCCACACCGACTCCTTCGTTGCTTCTCGGTGCATTTTAAGGTCCTAACCCCTATTCAATCACTCCCTTGCCAGTTCTGGGTTCTTCCCACACAGCTGGGATTTCACTTACTCAACAGCCAAACAAAACTTGCTGTCCAGTTTCTTTCCCTCATAAGTCATTAAGAGCTGGGATCTCCTCCTTTTGATGGTGCCTCTCCTTCCCTAACCTCTCCGACACCAGGGAATGGGACTGAACCAGGGACCACAAGGGTTGCTGTTTGTGCTGTGAAATAAAGCCAGAAAGGAGACCGTAACTGTCTAGTCCTCCCCCAGCAGCAGGGTTGCTCTGTTCTGCATCAGATGAGCTGGCTCCTGGAAAGACAAGTTTAGACTGTCATTGTTAGCTGTTGGAGGGAAACAGTAAGCAATGTCCGTGAGTCAGTTCAGCAGCGACTGTGAATGTGTACAGTCTCTAAACCACAACACCCCAGACTGCCAAGGGAAACTTTCTTTTAAAGATCATCTAGTTGAACCCGAGTTGTGGCTGGTAGATTTGCAGGTGGCTAATGCTGAAACAGTGACGGTAAGGTAGAGGTCGAACCTCTTTAGTCCAGCAGTCTTGGGACCTGACTGGTGCTGAACTGGAGAATTTGCCAAACCACTGAAAGTCAATATTGTCTAGCAGTGTTACCAACATTGCCACTGCTTGCTAGGCTCTGAGAAGACATTGAGGGGTAAATTAGAGCAAAAAACAGCACAAACCACTGAGAGCCAGGACTGGCGGCTGTAAACAAACTTTATGGGACCACGGAAAACTTGACCATGCCCATAAGTGGACACCAGCTCACTAAAATCATGCCGGACCACGGATGTTGCAGATGAGGTTCACCTGTTCAAGGAAGGCTGGTTTTGTCATGCACAATGTGGGTACGTCTAAACTACACCCATCAGGTCGGCAGAGGGTTGTAAATTAGAGGTATCGAAAATGCAAATGAAGCCGGGATTTAAATATCCCATGCTTCATTTGCATAATGGCGGCCGCCACTTTTTTCTGAAACGGGGCTTTAAAAAAAAAAAAAAAAAAACCCTGGCAGTTTAGATGGGGCATTTTTGACAGAAATGCCCTGTTTTGAAAGATCCTGTACTCCAAAAAATGAGGAGTACAGGATCTTTCAAAATGGGGCATTTCTATCGAAAATGCCCTGTCTAAACTGCCTTTTTTTCCCCTGAAAAGCCCCGTTTCAAAAAAGCGGCAGCTGCCATTATGCAAATGAAGCGTGGGATATTTAAATCCCGGCTTCATTTGCACTTTCGATACCTCTAATTTACATCCCTCTGCCGACCTGATGGGTGTAGTTTAGACGTACTCTGTGTGTATTGCAGTCAAATGCCACTAAATGGACCCTGTTAGATCCTCCAAAACATCTTTTAATTGGCTTTGAGAGAGGAACACACAAGCTTTTCTACCCCTTTACACAAGAGGGCTCTCATGTGCACGCACATCTTTGCATGCGTGCGAGGCAGAGTGTAAGGCTCTAGCACAGCTGTGTGAGCTGGAAAGCCAGTCTGGCTATTGGCATTTTGAGTAAACCACCAGCAATTCCATTTCACTTCCAAGCCTCATTCATCTGGCACTGCCGTAGCAAAGTGGCTTTCATTGAGATTTTTAGAAAGTGGGGCTGGATAGGTTAGTTGAGGTTGTAGCCACACAGTTAGGGAACAAAGACCGCACAGTAGGTCTATGATTTCAAGTAGGGTAACTGCAAAGCCAAAGCAAAAAACCCCAACCCCTATTGACAGTCATAATGGACCACAAGACACTGGAACATCAACTTTGTATTGATCCAGGATTTCGTATTGGTCCTCGCAATAGTGGACTTTGTGTAGGGAAAATTCCACGTTTAGGTGACAGAAAGAAACCCATTTGATTTCTGGGGGCTTGGTTTTTTCCTAGGTGTTTTTGTTCAAGATGTACCTTGGAAGCTCCTCAGAAGTTGGCAGTGTTAGCAGTAGCCTTGGCAGAGGGGACTTGAGTGGGCCAGTTACAGGGGTGGATCTCAAGCTTCCCAGTTCTATCAAATGTTTTGTCACACTTGGGACACTGCAACAGTTTTTTGCTACTACTCTGAATGACGATTGGAGCTAAGCCTTCAGGAATATTTCCTACTGACTCAACTGGCTCAGGACTCGCTTCAGTATCATCTTTTTTACTTTGCTCTTCAGTCTCAGAATCTTCATCTGATATTTCTTCTTCCTGACCCTCTTCATCTGCATTGCACTCACTTCCACTATCTTCAAATTCATTTTTAACAGATGTTTCTCTCTCAGAAGAGACTTTATCTAAGTTGCTGTCAGACACATCACTGCTTTCATTATCACTGTTATCAAACTTAGCTGGACATTTACGGTTCCTTGTAGATCTTCTGGTAGAAAAGTCTGCCTTCTCAACCATTTTTAGTCCATGGTTTTTTTCCTGTGGAAGGGATCTGTGTGCTTTCGCCAGGTGGTTTTCTAAGGATTTCTTGTAACAGAAGCTTCGACTACAAAAAGTACACCGATGACTATTTGATAGTTTACCAGTTTCAGCTGGTATTGGGTTTTCAGTTACCACTTCAGATTGTATGCTGGAGATATTTTCATTGTTGAGCAGTTTGACTGCATCTATAATGTCTAAAAATTTTGCTGCTTCCAACACTAAAGGGATTTCATTTTTATACACAAAAAACTCAGAAGTATACAAAAACTCAAGCAAATGCTGAAAAACAGAGGGAGTTACATGATCCAGTGTGACAACATCCGTACTTGGATTTTTGCTCAAACAAGCATGAAAATAACTACTGCCAACAGCTACAACAACTTTGTGTGCGTTAAATTCTTTTCCTTCTACTATTATGAGTAAGTCACAAAAAGATGGTTGCTTCTGTCTATCATCATTTAAATATTTAAGTAGATTTTTATTATACTGCAGCGAACTTAAGAGTTTCCTTTCTTCTGGTGATGGAGGAAGTTCTTGGGAACATTCAATCTGGTCTGCAACAGGTACTTCTGCAGATTTGGTGGCAGGTTCTTGGTCAGAATCTACTACAAAAATCCCATCCGAAATATTTTTCTCATGGCTAAAATGTATCTTCTCATTTAGATTTCCAGGGAGCTTTCTCCTTTTCTTCATTTCAGTAGTACAGCTTTAATATCAGAAACTTCATAAGCAACTGAAAAGATTTACAGTGAACCCAGAATTCAGTTCCGAAATTTTTAACAGATTATGAAAATATTCTGATCAATCTGCCCCGGGCCGGGCGCGCCCCGGGGCTCCCCCGCCGCCGCTGCCTGTAAAAATGTAATAAGAAAAGCAAAAAAAGATTTTGAGGAACAGCTAGCCAAAAACTCAAAAAGAAATAACAAAATGTTTTTTAAGTACATTAGAAGCAGGAAGCCTGCTAAAAAACCTGTGGGTCCCCTAGACGATCGAACTATAAAAGGCGCAATCAAGGACGATAAAGCCATTGCGGAGAAACTAAATGATTTCTTTGCTTCAGTCTTCACGGCTGAGGACGTTGGGGAGATTCCCAAATCTGCACCGTCCTTTGTGGGTAATGAATCTGAGGAACTGTCCCGGATTGAAGTGTCATTAGAGGAGGTTTTGGAACAAATAGAAAAACTTAATGTTAACAAATCTCCGGGACCGGATGGCATTCATCCAAGGGTTCTAAAAGAACTCAAATGGGAAATTGCTGAACTATTATCTGTGGTTTGTAACCTATCCCTTAAATCGGCTTCCGTACCTAATGACTGGAAGGTAGCCAACGTGACACCAATATTTAAAAAGGGCTCTAGAGGCGATCCGGGCAATTACAGACCGGTAAGTCTAACTTCAGTACCGGGCAAATTAGTCGAAACAATAGTAAAGAATAAAATTGTGAAGCATGTAGAAGAACATAATTTGTTGGACAAAAGTCAACATGGGTTTTGTAAAGGGAAATCCTGTCTTACTAATCTATTAGAGTTCTTTGAAGGGGTTAACAAACATGCGGACAAGGGGGATCCAGTAGATATAGTATACTTAGATTTCCAGAAAGCCTTTGACAAGGTCCCTCACCAAAGGCTCTTGTGTAAATTACATGGCCATGGGATAAGAGGGAAGGTCCTTTCTTGGATTGAGAACTGGTTAAAAGACAGGAAACAAAGGGTAGGAATAAATGGTAAATTTTCAGAGTGGAGAGGTGTAACTAGTGGTGTCCCCCAAGGGTCAGTCCTAGGACCAATCCTGTTCAACTTATTCATAAATGATCTGGAGAAAGGGGTAAGCAGTGAGGTGGTAAAGTTTGCGGATGATACCAAACTGTTTAGGATAGTCAAGACAGAAGCAGACTGTAAGGGACTCCAAGAAGATCTCACCAAACTGAGTGATTGGGCAACAAAATGGCAAATGAAATTTAATGTGGACAAGTGTAAAGTAATGCACATTGGGAAAAATAACCCCAACTATACGTACAGTATGATGGGGGCTAATTTGGCTACGACAAATCAGGAAAGAGATCTTGGAGTTATCGTGGACAGTTCTCTGAAAACTTCCACACAGTGTGCAGCGGCGGTCAAAAAGGCAAATAGGATGCTAGGTATTATTAAGAAAGGGATAGAAAATAAGACCCGGAATATCTTACTGCCCCTGTATAAAACTATGGTACGCCCACATCTTGAATACTGTGTACAGATGTGGTCTCCTCACCTCAAAAAAGATATTTTGGCCTTGGAAAGGGTTCAGAAAAGGGCAACTAAATTGATTAGGGGTTTGGAACGGGTCCCATATGAGGAGAGGTTAAAGCGACTGGGACTTTTCAGTTTAGAAAAGAGGAGACTGAGGGGGGATATGATAGAGGTGTATAAAATCATGAGTGGTATGGAGAGGGCCGATAAAGAAAAGTTATTTATTAGTTCCCTAAATAGAAGAACTAGAGGACACCAAATGAAATTAATGGGTAGCAGGTTTAAAACTAATAAAAGAAAGTTCTTCTTCACACAGCGTGTAGTCAGCATGTGGAACTCCTTGCCAGAGGAGGCTGTGAAGGCTAGGACTATAACAGAGTTTAAAGAGAAGCTAGATAATTTCATGGAGGTTAGGTCCATAAAAGGCTATTAGCCAGGGGATAAAATGGTGTCCTTGGCCTCTGTTTGACAGAGGCTGGAGAGGGATGGCAGGAGACAAAGCGCTTGATCATTGTCTTCGGTCCACCCCCTCTGGGGCACCTGGTGCTGGCCACTGTCGGCAGACAGGATACTGGGCTAGATGGACCTTTGGTCTGACCCGGTACGGCCGTTCTTATGTTCTTATGTTCTTAGGGGTGAGAGTCCAACAGACGTGTGAGGCACAAGGTTTGGCTAACCTTGCTAGGTATTCCTACCATGGTTGGCATCGGAGTGGCCCCTGCTTGGGGGTAGTGCCATATGTCGCGTTGCTCTTTTGTGGCTAGTGTGCATAAGAGAGAAGAGTCTGCTAGCTAGTGCAGTGGCGCTCTTGCCTAGCGTGCTGGGGAGATCCAGGGATTGCTGCATGTAGCTGTGGCTAAGAACAAAATGCATCGTAGGGGACTTTTGGACTCTTCCTGCAAGCTGAGAGGGTGGGCTGGGCAGTGGCAGACAGGTAGCTTGGGCCTACGCAGACACCGGCTGATGTGGCTGTTCTGCAGAGTCACTCCTTCAAGGCATTCCGCGGCGGACCATGCCATCTAAGAGATGTTCACAATCCTGGACGGCGGCTGGGAAGGGGGAGGCTGCTTCCGATTTAGCTGCCAGCAGACAGTCCTGTCTTCTGCCTAGTGCACTGTAGAGCCCCCTCCGCTGGCATTCGTGGCCGGTATTTATACAGAAGGTGGCAGGGTGATGGGTCGTGTGGGGCTGCGGGTAGCCCTGCAGAGATGCCACAGAGAAATCAAGTCAGCCCAGCCCTGTGTCTAATTCATGTCACTGATTAATAGCTAGAGTGTCACTTGGATCACAGGAGTCCCCTGGGGGCTGTCACCCAGTGAGCTGATCATAGCCTATCTGTCCTCTGGAACTCCCCAACACCCTGTCCTGCTGGGTCAGAAGCTCTGGTCTCCCCAGCAAAGGCACAGTGTTGCGGTAACAGTCCGCCAGCGGCGCAACGCAGATGCTGATAACTGGTCTGCAAGGGCTCGGGTGTAAGGCCTTGACAGCACCCAGGAACCCAACCCTCAAAAGGGACCAAAACCCCTACAAAATCCATCTTCCTCAGTATAAAAGTCTTACATCGAGTAAGCTCGTAAGTTTCACTCTCTTTATCAAGGAAAGAGAGGTATGCACAGCTGTGGCTGCCTCCCTCCTAGGCTTGCCAGATGGTTTCAACAAAAATACCGGGCACACTTGACATTACATCACAAGCTACATTGCATCTTATTTAGAAAATACCAGGCATTTATATTTTCTCAATTTGTTTCCCGAACAGAAAGCTCAAATACTGGACTGTCCAGTTCAAAACCGAACACCTAGCAACCCTACTCCCTCCCCCAGGTAACTATTTACACGGGGCTTGATAATAAACAAGAATATGTATTTTATTCTGCAGGGGAACCATAAAGTATACACATAAAAATTTTGGGATTTAAGCAATTGCAAGTGAAGCCAGATATGTGAAAGTGAGTTACTGAGCCAAAGTTAAACAAAATACACCAATTAAGCCTAATACACTGAAACTTGTTACATGCAAATTCTTACCCTAACAAATCTTAGATGTTTCTAGCTGGCATCTTGGGTGGTAAGTGAGGGGGGGGGGGGGTGTCCTGGTACCTGCCCCTGTTGTTTGGTTCCCACTTTTATATCCCCTTTTGACCCAGGTGGGAATTCTTTGTGTTCAGCTCAAACTTTTCTCACCTTGAAAAATACAAGATTTAAAATGGCTCCAGCATCAGGTGACATGGCCACATCCTGGCAGGACCCATCACAATCTAGTGATACAGGAAAAACAAGACTATTCGCAGGTTGTTGGTTTGAGTACTGAGCCATTATGTTTCTGGAGTATCATTCATGGCCCTTATTAACACCTAGATTTATAAATAGATCCACACTTCATGTTTCGAGCGTCACAAACAAGAATGCTACATGCACAGAAATAGAATATACACGAGTGCATTAGCTTAAGGTTGGAACTTGATGGCCACGAGGGCTGGTCAGAAAATTTGTCAACTGTTTTTGTGCGACGAACTTGGGTATTCTACTTCCACGGTGCCTGCTTTCTGGGCAAGTGTTTGACTTTGTCAGAATTGCAAACTGAAAATGCTTTGGTTTCCTGATGAAAAGTGAAACAATTCTGCAGAAGATTAAACTTTTGTTGTTGTTGAAACTTTCTGTGGGAGGGGGGGAAAATCCTTTTTCCCTAGCTTGGCTATGAATACCCTGCACCCTAGAGAGTGGTGGACTATAAACTCTTGACATAGCAGGGCAACGGCCAGAATAGAATACCAGAGCATTGCCAAATTAGTTTCTTCCTTGAATCTGGAGTCTCCCCTCCTGCCTGCTCCTTTAACGTTGTGTGTATTTATAGGGGGCAGGTGTTATAGGCCAGTAGATCATGTGCATTTGCAAATTCACTATATTGGGTTGTAAGTGGCACTATATAAGAAGCAAAATACATACTGAAAAGCACATACAAGAGAAACCTTTCCTCTGCCCCAGCCACTGCTGATATGATCATATGCTGTCCCATATAACACAAGTTAACAAGGCTCTGCTGAGTTCAAAGACTCAAAGATCAGACTAGCACCTTTCATACATTTTCTCCCCCCCCCCCTCCCATTTCAAATGCCCTGTTAAATGACACAGCTGGGCAAGGACATTTTCAAGACAGCAGCAGGATAAAATCAGATTCATGGTGTGTTCACAGTAGCCAGCACCTTGAAAACGTTCTGTGGCTTTCTCTGGATTGATAGGAAGCTAGTTACCTTAATATACACCAAGTAAAATGGGTGTAAATACTGTGATCATCTGGCACACTGAACAGTGTTTATCGGTGGGGATAGAAGGGAGATGAATCAGTTGTTAATAGTGACAATCCTGACTCATTACTAGAATGGTCTTTTAGTTTTATGTCCACACACAATAACTTCAGGCAAAATCAGTAAGCCTCCTTTTTCCTGTAATCCCTTCTATTCGAGGGATTGATCTCTGAAACACCTCGGCCTGTTTCGGAGAGGCCATGACTTGCATGTTGGTGGTTGTCATGGAAACCTAGGATCCTAAACTCTGGTCTCTGAAGATCCAAAAAGAACTATTGGCGCATGTGTGAGAGTATATTGCTGGAGCACCATAAATTCCCAGTCAAGAGTTGGGTGTTGAAGCTCATGGTCGAGGTGACCATTAACTGAGTTAACCCTGTAAGAAGGAGGCAGTAGACATGCTGTTGGAGTAATAGGCTCTGGATATTGTCAGGGGCCCAGTGCTGGTCTGGAGTCCTGGAATCTCTGCACATCCAGGGGTCCCTCAAAATTCATATAGACCTTGTCCTCTGTTGGGCTGGGTGGCCAACCTTCCCTGCTTCTTCTGTGGGGTGAAAATCCTGCCCCTTGGTTGGATGAAACTCCATTAGGGGAACCTCACAGGCTCTTCCTTTCACAGGGGCTCCTCCCGGGGGCAGGAGAGGGCATTTGGGCCCGGGGCCAATTTGGGGTCAGTCACAACTGTTATCAGGTGTTTTGATTGGCCTGTAATAAGGGGGGGGGGGCTTCTGGGCCGAGATTTAATGTAGTCACCCCTGTGTTTAGAAAGGAAGCGGCAGGAGTGGCTGGATATCAAGGTGTGGGAGCCTGGGCAGATGTTGGAGGTTGTTCTCAAATGCTGGAGTAACCTGTAAGATCATTGGGAAGGGTGGTAGGGATGTGTGTGTGGTGGTGGGGGGTGTGTGTGTGTGTCTGTGACTGGGGCAGTTCTATACCCCAGCTATTGATTGGCTACATCGCAGTCTGTGATACCACTGTGTCCTGTACTGGGAGTCCAGTCGAAAAAGGAACCTGATAGTCAGAGCTAATGACCGGACACCCAAAGTCCAGTTACAGTAGGCCAGGCGGGTGCTGAACCCCTGCCTGCCCCTCCTCAGCCAGGGCCGCCCCCTACCTGCGTCAGTGCTACTGCCTAGCCCTGGCTCCACAGGCAAATTCCTCCCAACCCGGGAAGAGAGGGGAAGAGCAGTGAGTGATGGGGGGGGCGGGGCGCAAAAGAGGAGCAAATGAAGGCAGGGCCTCGGGGGAAGAGGCAGTATAGGGGCGTGTCCTCGGGGGAAGGGGGCGTGTCCTTGGGGGAAGGGGGTGGAGAAAGGAAGGTTACGATTCTTAAATATTACAAAGTTGGCAACCCTAGACTCTCAGCAGTGCAAACATCCAGCAAGAGACACAACCCTCTTCTTTTCCAGCCGCTACACCAGTCTGTCCCCCTAAGCAGGAGTAAATCAGGACCTAAATCTGCACTCGTGCTCTGTTCTTGCTTCCCAACCTTGTTTCTACATGCTAGAAGCATTTAAGATCTGATTCTTAGGTACGCCGAGGCCCCTTTATACCCCTCTGGCTCCCATGTTACCTGAGGTTGAAACCTTACACATGGGAGGTTTTTTTTTAGGTGTCCTCACGCCACAAAATAAAACTCCATTAAAAATGGATGGGGCAGATTCGGATCTCGGGGACACCCGTGTAAATGGGGGGCACTCCCGTAGCAGTGACGCCTATTTAGCTGAGACCACACAGGATCCAGCCCAGTGAGTTGTACAAAATGTCTGTCATCCTTGAAGCCAGCAGGATGCTCTGCGTGAGTGACGGCAAGTGGATCCACCCGCTCTCCCGCCTCCCCACGGCATCTTTGTCCTGCTGCGTTACGGACGTCGCTGCTTCAGGACTCGTTTGTGAGCAAATGAAATGCGCAGGCTTAATCCATGCTGAGTTCTCCAGACTCTTGCGTAACGGAGGCTCTGCTCTGCGGGGTCCTGGATGCATCATGGCTTTCTGCCATCTCCCTGCATCATGCACTGGTGCTGCTGGTCCATTTCGGATTTTAAGGCTCTTTGGGCAAGGCGGTAATAGGAGATACTGATGCATGGGATCAGAGAGCAGGGGCGGGGAGGCTGAAGATTGCTGACTGTCCTATGGTTATTAACGACCAGGGCAGGGAGCGGCAGGCCTGAGAATAGATTCCATGCTTGCTTTAAAGGAGACAGCTGACAATGGTGTTTGATACGGTGATACTTTGCCTGACATTTGACTGACAGCGACACAAACCCAGCGTCCTCTCCGCAGTAGCTTAGATCTGGTGACATTTAGGAGCAGAGCTGCTTTCTCCAGCCTAATTTTAGATGGCTCATGCGTGCGTGAGGGTTTTGAGAGCGATATAAAGGCAGAAGAAAACTTCTGTAAACAGAGATGAAACGAGGACCCTAACGGTGGCAAAAGACGGGAAGTGGATTGTCTCTCCTCTGTGTTTGCTTGGAGATCTTGTTAAAATGCCTAGAGGTAGTTATTCCCTGCCGTAGCAGTGTGTGGGCCTTAGTGGCACCAATCCATGGATCGGGAAGCCATTGCAACTGTACCCCCCAAAAGAGGAGGTTCTCCTTTTTCCAAACAAGGCTCTGGTGCCTCATGCAGTTGCTATCGTAAGCAGTGCAACCAGCCAGAGTGAGCTGGAGCCCGGTGACCTCTAGTCCCTGTGACCTGGATTTGAGACTTTCTGGGGAAGTGTGGGTGGTGATTGGGGGTTTTTTGTGTGTTTTTTTTTTTTGTTCCCTGAGTTTTGCTCAGGGATTGCTCCTACTCCAGTAGCTAATAATCGCCTGGCACTGGAAACTGCAGCCACCCCTCCCGTTGGGTCTGTACATCCAGCAGAGGAGGTGTGTTGGCACTGGCTTTGAAATCAGAGGTGGCTCAAAGGGGAAATTTCTCTAACTACTGATCTGATTTAGAGAGATTTCCCCAGCCGATCTGGGGTGGCAGCATGCCTCCTGGGCTTTTTCTTTGCTGCCTCCTGTGTCACGCTTTCAAGTAATCACCACTGTATTATTTTCCGGTCTGCTTTAACCCTGGTGAACGTGCCTATTGGGTGGCCGGAATCAAAGCAACACGGAAAATAGTTGGAGTTGCAGGGGCCTTCTGCCTCTCTGGACCATGGGGCACTGACAGCTCTTGTCCACTTGTATGTAACATGTTCATCATCTGCTACCACTGGCCTGGCCCAGAACTGAGCAAACACCTTTTCGTAGCCAAGCTTGGTAACTGAAGCCGCGAGAGCTGTCAAAAATAAAACCTGCTGAGCTTGAATCGGCTCTGGTCATCTGAGAACTGGAAATGTTATGAAGGACAGAAGCGAGTTGGTCGTTAATTGGGCATGTTGTGGGAGGGAGACGTGACCAGCCAGCCCATTCTTTACATGACACATTAGGCTAAAAATCTTGGTTTGGGATGGGAGTGGGGCATGGTCAGGAAACTGTTTTTTTCCCCCCCCCCCCCTCCCTTTTTTAAGCACTAGAGAGCCGCAGCGTCCCTAAATCCCAGCAGAGCGAGACCGTGAATGCGCCCATATGTGCACTTAACATACCTTTCCATTGATGCATTGGTACCAGAGGGACGTGGTGAATTTGATTCAGGTTTTAGCAAACACTAGCCCCCTTCTGCTATTCCAGCTTTCCCACGTGGAAAGCAGATCGTGTTTCTTCTCTGATTTATGGCAGGCTCCTCATTTGAGGAGGGCCGGATTTCCACGCCATTCTGAAGGCAGAGGCTCTCTCCTGTGGATTAGAGATGGTATCATGACACCTACGGCTTAACAGTAGTTATGGTCTTGCAGCCTGTGATCACTTGGAACTTCATGCTAACAGTGGGGCTACAATTCCGACCCTCCTGCTCCAGAAGCACAAGCCCCTAAGACTTGAGCTCGTGTGGAATCTTCATTTGTTTTTGGCAGTATAGGGCATGTGATCCAAAACTGAGCAGTCCCGATGCCATCCACTGGGGGGCAGTGTGGTCACACTAGCATTTCATTACAGGACTTGGCTATTTTTATTGCCTTTTCTCAGTGGGTCTCAAGTACTTTGCAAAGATTAGTTATGTAATGAACCCTGACTGTTCCTCCTGTGGGGTAGGAGTGTATTTAATAGATGGGGAAACCGAAGCCACAAGTTTTTGTTTTGTTTTGTTTTTTTTAAGTGACTTGCCCTGATTTATTCAGCATGTCAGTGTCAGAACTGGGATGAGAGCTTGTGCATGGTCTGAACAAAGGAACGCTCTCATCCTGTTGAACATGATCTGTGGACAAGTCCTTGCCATGTGATGGTCCAGCTTGGTGAGAATAGAATCTCATGACACAGTCTTACAGGTGGGGACCTCATAGAGCTCCATATGTTAACCGGGGGGGGGGGCATAGACTCATAGAATCCTAGCATTGGAAGAGACCTCAGGAGGTCATCGAGTCCAATCCCGCTCTAAGCAGGACCAGCCCCAACTTAGTCATCCCAGCCAGGGCTTTGTCAAGCTGGGACTTAGAAACCTCTAGGGATGGAGAGTCCACCCCCTCCTTAATATCCAACCTGGACCTCCCCCACTGCAACTTGAGACCATTGCTCCTTGTTCCGTCACAACTGAGAACAGCCTCTCTCCATCCTCTTTGGAACTTCCCTTCAGATAGTTGACGGTTGCTCTCAACTAGGGATGTAAGTGACTAGTTGACTATCTGATAAGCAATGCTTATTGGATAGTTGACTAGTCCCATGACTAGTCGCTTCCCACCCCACCCCACCCCCCTTGGTACTTCTATTAGAGGCAGCAAGGGGGGGGGGGAAGCAGGAGCCGGTGCTGGGGGGAAGCGAGCTTAAAATCTGGTTCCCCCAGTGCCATCTCCGTGGGGGACAGGGGAGGCAGAGGGTAGTGGAGACTGGGTATGAGGCGGGAATCAGCTGATTCCCGGCTCCCGCCCAGTCCAGACACGGTGCATCTGCTTTTTAAATGTATTCCGAGTCTGCTGGCTCTTAATACATTTAAAAGGCTAAAGTGCAGCAGGAAGGATGCAGCGTGAGTCGGGACAGTTGATTCCTGGGTCGTGCCAGGCCCCCGCCCTGCTGCACACCAGACTTTTAAATGTATTAAGAGCTGACAGGCTCTTAGAACATTTAAAAGGCAGAGACGTGGGGGGGGGGGGGGTGGTAGCTCCCGGTAGGATCTATCGAATAGTCGATTAGTTGATTTTAAACAAAATTTAACATCCCTACTGTCAACCTCCCCACTCTTTTGTTCTGCAGACTAAATAAGCCCTGTTACCTCAGCCTCTCTTCGTAAGTTGTGTGCCTCAACACCTTAATCATTTTTGTTGCCCTCCACTGGACTCCCTCCAATTTGTCCATTTCTTTCTGTAATGGGGGGCCCAGAATTGGGTGTGGGCCTCACCAGTGCCAAATAAAGGGGAATAATCACTTCCCTAGATCTTCTTCTCTCAGTGCTCTTATTAATGCACCCCAATCTGCCATTAGCCTTCTTGGCTACAAGGGCGCCCTGACTCAACCAGCCTCTCATCTGCTGTAATCCCCAGAGCCTTTTCTGCCAAACTGCTGCTGGTCTCCAGCTTGTAACAGTGCTTGGGATTCTTCCGTCCCAAGGGCAGGACTCTGCACTTGTCCTTGTGGAGCCTCATCAGATTTCTTTTGGCCCAACCCTCCAGTGTGTCTGGTCCCACATGTGATCTGGTCCCCTCAATGCAAATTAAAATGCCAGTCAAGCTGTCAATGTGGCCCTGATGCAGGAGACATTTTTGAGTTCCATTTCCCTGAGTGTCAAGATCCGTGTGTGCTGAGATCCTTCAGGGGCTCTGCCCAGCTCAGGCAGGACCGTGACAGGGAGAGCAGGCATCGGAATTAGACCTTGCAGCTGTTTTGCATGGTGAGCATGCACATGGGAGACTCTCACTTCCTGTGTGGCCTGAGAGACGCTTGGTCTCGGGGCACAGCAGCGAGCAGTCTGATCAAAAGATCGCTACACTGAACTGCTACTGCACCCCATCCTTGAGCTCTGGAAGCAAAGGCCTGCCCTTTGGGAACAAGGGGATCTCTGAGCTCCGGCCCCCAGGGTCACCGTGCAGCTCTGTGTGATGGTCTGTGGTGCGCAGCCCTAACAGCTAGGAAGTCCTGGATTAGTTATAAAAATAACGTAACATTTCTGTAGTAGCTTCCACCTGAAGGTCTTCAAGCATTGTAGGCTGCCTGCTGAGCTAAGCAGAGATCTGCCCACCACTGAGCGTGTGGGAAGAGCCAATTTGAGTCTGGATTTTTTTTTTTTTTGTAAACTAGTGATGAAATCATAGAACACTAGGACTGGACAGGACCTCGGGAGGTGATCAAGCGCAGTCCCCTGCCCTCACGGCAGGACCATGCACCAACTAGATCGGGGTGGCCAACCTATTAAACGAAGAGAGCCGAAACAGAAGTGGAAAAAATGCAAAGAGCTTCACCAGAATTTTTTTTGAGCAATTTTTGTTGAGCCAAAAAAAAGCTCCCTACTAGCCTCCCCCCCGCCCCCAAAAAAGGATGCTGCTCCTTTAAAAGACAAGGCTTTTTGGCCGTATCAGGCTCCCGTTGGCCGCCACCATCTTGGCGATGCCATTTTGATTCGCCGCACCGGGAGCCAATTTTAGGGGTGCAGGGGTGGCTTCGAGCTGTGGGTTGGCCACCCCTGAACTAGCTCATCCCTGCCAGATGTCTGTCTAATCCGCTTTAAATATCTCCAGCAATGGAGATTCCACAACCTCCCTAGGCAATTTATTCCAGTGTTTAACCACCCTGACAGGTTGGAAGTTTTTCCTGATGTCCAGCCTAAACCTCACTTGCTGCAGTTTAAGCCCATTGCTTCTTGTCCTATCACCAGAAGTCAAGGAGAACAATTTTTCTCCCTCCTCCTTGTGACACCCTTTTAGATGCTTGAAAACCCCATCATGTCCCCTCTCAGTTTTCTCCATTCCAAACTAAACAAGCCCGTCTCTTTCATTCTTCCCTTATAGCTCATGTTTTCTAGACCTTTCATCATTTTTGTTCCTCTTTTCTGGAGCTTCTCCAATTTCTCCACATCTTTCCTGAAATGTGGTACCCAGAGCTGGAATTTAGAGAAAGAAACTTTGCTAATGAAGAGGGGAAGAGCTGGGGTGTTTTCTAACCCTTGAAAGAACCAGTTTAGATGGGGTTAAAAAAATACCTTCGCCAAAGTTCTTGAGCAGGATAAAGAAGAGCAAACCTTAATAACGAAGCACAAGGTAAACGTATTGCATCATCAGAACATCTGCTCATTGGCTGATGGCCCCATTCTGTAGACAGGGTGCCATAATCTTGCTCTGAGAAGCTGTTGTCTTTTCCAAAGACACCTTTGTGGGTGTAGGGAATGTTTATTGTAGGGTCATCTTTAATGTTACCAATGTAGTATAGCAGATAGTAAAACTGCTAACCATCCCATTGCTTCAGGAATAGTTTTGCTTCGGGATTTATTCAGTGGCTTTTTAAAAAGATTTTCTTCCTTTTTTTTTTTTTCTATATAAATTGCTGGTTGGTGGTGTGTGTGTTAACTGAAACATTTCTTCAGTTTCTCCTGAGGATGTGGGTTTTTTTGGGGGGGCTCCTTACTTAGCTTAAAGATACATTTAAGTCTTCCTTGAAAGGGCCTACCATTCCAGATTCTTGAAAACAAACCACATTCCAAAGGACTGTGATGTTCATCGAATTCGCCCCGTTCCCCAAAGACAATGTGATGTATTGGCTTCTTGGCATGCTGCTGTTCTCGGGCTCTTGCACAAAAGAGACTCCTCCCCTTGGCTTGGCTCGGCTCCCACTGAGAAAATGAATCTTGATCACTTTTTTCCTAACGCGTTTGTTCCAGGCAGAGGCTGGCGCAAATCAACAGCGGTCCACCCCGCAGCATTCAGTTTCATGGCTCTGAAGGCCCATACACCCCTGCCAGAACGGAGGGAGGGCCCTCTTGTTTTCGGGAAGCTGCAGTTTGAATGGGATCGGGCTGGTGGAAGTGCGGGCAGGGGGTCCCAGCGAACAGGGAGCGCCTTCAAGCACTCAGCCTTGATGGAGCGGTGGTACCTTTGCTCCAAATTCCTGATCAGGAACCTGGACAGGGGGTCACCTGGACCTTTAGAGCAGGGTTGGGGAACCTTTTTTTCTGTCGGTCAGCAGCCCCCAATCCAAAAATCAGTGGGGGGCGCCACACAAGTGAGAAACAAACAACCCCCCCCCCCAACCCACACTGGTGCGGCCCCTGACTGAAAAGCAGAGCATGCAGATTTTGTGTGCTCCAGCCCCAAGGAAGAATTGTGGAGGGGGAAGGAGGGGAGAAAGGGCTGGAACATCCTCATGGGCTCCCCAATGCTAGGGAGCGAGCTCCAAGCCTCAGGGGCTATATCCAGGCAAGATGGGGGCTGCATCCAGCCCCCAGGCCTCAGGTTCTGCCCCTGCCTGGGAGGAAGCACTGAAAGCAAGAGTACCTGGGAGGTCAATTGCTACCACGTTTAATGCTTGATTGCTTGAGACTAGAGATGTTAAAAAGCCTGCTCCTATACATTAAGCCAGGGCCAACAGGGCCACTCAGGGTGAAGCTTACCGGTTAACCATTAACTTCCCCAGCTTGTGACTGCTAGTGACCTATAGGCTTTAAACAACATCATCTGGCAGCATGTGGAGGAAATGGGAGGTGGGCAGAAGTGCCTTCCTTTTTTTTTTGAGGAATATCTCCTGCAAACCTCTGTGGAAACATTCCCGGTAATTGGAGCAAATCTCTCTGGGGACTGGAATGGAACCCTTGAAACCAGCCTGGGTAAGGCACTGGAAATGCTGGGGGTGGACTAGCTAAGCTAGCAGGACCTAGTTTTCAAACCTAGTGCCTATAAATATGACCTGTCCAGGCTTTGGAGGAAACCAGTATGTTCCACTTGCTCGGGATTCATTTACACAGTTTTGTGCCTGGTCTTGACTGGCTTCCTAGACAGCACTGCTCCTCAGAGCTGTGTGTCGTAAATGCACCCCCGCCAGGTAGAAGTCCCAGCATTGTCCTGGTCTCCCCCGCCTTTGCTTCCATTCACGTGCATGGTGAGCACCAGGATTAGATCTGGCGCAAAGGACCCTGGTAACTGAGGCTTCCCTTTGGGTGTGATGCTAGTGCAGACAAATGTCGATGTCCAGTTTTAGAACTGTGATTCGATCCAAGGGGGAGACCGAAAAGCTGTATGCTTGGCACCCGGCCCTGTGCTCCGGGACAAGCAGGACCAGATTCCGATATTCTGAGGCCGTAAGCTACATCCAGTGTAAGAGGCCTCATACCATTAAGAAAATGGATTCTTTTCCCAGAATGTACAAACACAAAAGCTTTATGATCTCACAGGAAAAAGGAGAGGCTATATAAATCTTACACCACGAACAAGGAAAAAATCCTTTGCATAGGAATAAATGAAAAAAGTTTGATTAACTTAGTTAGCCTGGGTAAACTTTATTTCCCCATAAGTAAAATATAGTTACAAATATAACCCTGTGGGGCAATGAATTGTTGGGAATTTTTTTTTTCCGTACTAGTAAAATACAGCGAAGCTTCCTGAAACTGGCGGAGGGAAACCAAGACAAATTTATCCTCTTCAAGATCCACTCAAGCCAAGGCCATAAGACGATCGCCTGCCAGCTCAGTCACGTGAAGCACAGCTAGTGCATGAAGCAGAAAGCCATGTGCACATGAAGTACCCAATTGTATCTATGTACAGATCAAAAGAAGAAAGAGCACAGAAAATGAAGAAAAATGGGAGGTGACTGAGTGCTGGACCATGAAAAGAAGATGGTGGCTTTCCAGCTGTGACCAGCCAAGGGGATGCATAACATGACTCCTAGGGCCAGTCGCATACGCGTATGAACTTAGCAGGATTGCTTCACTGCACTGCAGTCTCCAACTTCATTTTTACCAATTTGTACTGGCAGTGCAATTATTTATTTAAGTTATGAAGGCACAGTCAGAATTTTGCCAGTAGCAGTTAGCCAACAAAATGCTACCTTAGGAGACCAATAGCAGATTTCCTCAGAGGAATACTAATTTTACAAGTGTAATGATCTTTTTTTTCCTCAGCCCCGGCCTGCTGCCTGTCAATAATGAACAATTTAGTAACGGGTAAGGGTAGGATTAGCTAATTCTGTAGCCCGAGGTTTTATTTTTGTCGTATTTTAACGAAAATGTCTATATTTAGAGAGATTCAGTTTTGTATCAGAACCAGTTGATAAATAAAGGAGATATGGGGAAAAAAGATTCTATTTCAAATTTCATTGCAAGGCCCTAAACTCTAGCTTCGTTATCTTATGTCTGAAGCCGGGGCTGACGACAAAGCTACTGCTATGGGACAGAGAAGGACCTACCCAATGCAGGACACGCTGCAAGAAGGGCTCCCTTGCTCTTTGTGTCCTGTTAGGATGTCCAAGGTTGTAGGGCTTGAGCTAATTAGAGACATAGAGACGGGTCACTAGCTTGACAAAAGGCTTTTATCAAATCCCAGGTTTATGGTGCAAATGAAATTCCTCTTGAGGGGGAAGCAGCCCTGAGACTGAAGATTCCCTTGCTTAGATTTGATGGAGGTGTTCTGGATTTGGTGGACGACTAGTAGCGTTGTGTGGAATGAAAAGGAGAAAATTGTTCTCTGTGGCCTCTGAGGATGGGACAAGAAGCAATGGACATAAACTGCAGCAAGGGAGGTTGAGGTTGGACATTAGGAAAAACTTTCTCACTGTCAGGGTCGTGAAACACTGGAATAAATTGACTAGGGAGGTTGTGGAATCTCCATTGTTGGAAATATTGAAGAGCAGGTTAGAGAAGCATTCAGGGATGGTCTAGACGGTGCTTGGTCCTGCCGTGAGAGCAGGGGACTGGACGTGATGACCTCTCAAGGTCCCTTCCAGTTCTAGTGTTCTATGATTCTGTGACCAGGGCAACCAAAGGTTTCTTATCCTGACCTCCATTCTGAGTAACACAAGCGGATACCAGGTTCAGCTGATCACACGTGACGGGACAGGCCTGTAGTTAATGCCAGTCAGCGTGCTTTTATGGAAAATAGGGCTTGCCAAACCAAACTGATTTCATTCTGGGATTTTTGGGGGACGAAGGTCTGTGCCTACATGGAGTTGGAGCATGTGGAGTTTGTTAGGTGTTCGCTAGTACTGAACAACCTTCTGGTTAAAAAGTAGCCCTGTCCGCTATCAATGGAGCATAGACGGGTAAGAACTGGCAGAGCTCACAAAGCAGTTGTGAGTGGGGAACAAGCATTTCTAGTGGGGGTTTCTGTGAGATCCATATGAAGCCTCGCACTATTCACCGTGTTCATTGCTGTTCTTTAATAGTGTGGTTACTAAAACTGGCCGGCGAGGCGCAGAGTGGTGGGACTGTCAAGCGTGGTGAGGCGAGGGCAGCCGTGCAGAGAGCGCGGGGTTGCTTGGTAAGGTGGGCCCGTTCAGACAGTGCCGCCGATGCACAATTTCACAGCTATGAACAAGACGTGCAGGCCCCAACAACACAAAGGGGTGGGGCGTCCACGGCCTCCTTGGGCAAGGCCTGTATGTGTGTGTGGGGTGCCTGACCCAGCTGTTAGCACTGCTTGGAATGTGCATTGCTGCTCTCCAGCAGCGATTGAAAGGGCCCCCCTGTAGGCCCTGGGGCAACTGCCCCTTTTGTCGTCCTCCCCCCCCCCCCCCCCCCGTTGGTGGGTTTGCAGTGGGGAGACGGCTCCGGTCAGAGGCACATGTATGCTGCCATCTCTGTAGTTTCTGAGCAGCTTTTAAGGTGTGAGTCCTCCCAACCCGTCTGTTAGGAAGGGCTGTGCTGCTAGTCCCATTTTACAGAGGGGGCCTGAGGTAAAGAGACTTTCACCAGGTCAAGGAAAGTCTGTGGGATGGCAGGGAATTGAATCCCGGGTCTTATGCTGCCACACTAACCGCTGTTTCTCTTGGCGCAGTTGGGGACTCACGTGGACCTTGCGAGACGACCGCGGGTCACGTCGGGCAGCGATACCAAAGGCAGTCAGTCAGGGGTGGGGGTGGAGGGGAGAGGACTTTCAATGTAATGCCTCTCTGGCTGCATGTAAACACCGGGCAGCATAGTGCCAACTCCTGAAAGGTGTTTCCCGAAAACACCTTCCTGCGCTCTGTCACGTCGCTTGCTGCTCTCGCATATTCCTAGGTGGCAGCGGATGGCAGGTGTGCAACGTAGCTCTGGGATTGCGTTGTGCGGGGGCCGTGCTGTGGGGACCAGGAGGTTGGAGGCAGAGACTCACCCCAGGTCGAGGAAAGTCTGGGGGACGGCAGGGAATTGAATCCCAGGTCTTACGGTAACACACTAACCGCTGTTTCCTCCTTCCGCTTGGCACGGTTGCCTGGGTTCTGCTGGGCTTTGCTGGGGACTCACGTGGACCTAGAGGAGCCGACAGAATTACCCCACTCCTGGCAAGGTGGGCTCTGTGCTCCTGGAAGGGGTGGGGCCCAGACCATGCTGTGCCATGCCACACCCCCTGCCCGCCGCCAGCCCTTCAGTGCTACTCGGAGCATGTTGCCCGGAGCTCTGGTGGCCATTTAAAGGGCCTAGTTCTGAGTCTTTTTGCCTCCTTTACGCACCCCCCCCCCCATCAGTGACCCTGCATAGGACCCTGTCAACAAGCAGGTTGTTAGCAGGAAACGTTCTCTGTTCTAAGCTTGACTCTGCCCTCCTGTGCCCTTCTTCCTCTGCGATCAGAGTCTCCATGATTGCCCTGAGCCAAGAATCCTTGCGCAATGCCAAAGACAGTGGGGAGGCGTCTGAACGCTCATCCCCTGCCCCATCTCTGCCTGCCTTTGTTCCGGCGAAGGGCTTAACTTTGCTGTGCTCAGACGCCCTGTGCAGAAGGCAGCTCCATGGTTTGCAAGAACAGGAGAAGTACAAAGGGTGCCATAGGGTGCCCCACGCCCATTGACCGTGGAGTGGTAGTTGGCCACCTGCTTCCCACCTGGGCTGCTCAAAACCTCTCCCCGAGTCGGAGCGCAAACCGTGCGACAGAGCAACGTGTGCCTGTTTATTTCACCGAGCAAGACGTGTTTCACGTGGCTGGTGAGGGGGTGGGACAGTTGTGCCGCAGCTCAGGATCGATACATGACTCTGGGGGTTTGATTGCACTGATGTGGGGTGCGTGTCGTCGGGACGAGGCGGGATCCAGCATGGTGCCCAGGTGGGGTTGAAGGCAGTCTGCTGCCCTTCCAGCTACTGGGTTCTAGTGTTAATACTCGTGCTGCTGTGCCAAGGACAAGCGAGGAGGGACTGATGGGACGACAGGGCTGCAGGTTTATTGTGTGCCAGGAACTCCAGATCAGAAGTGTTGTTTGCCCTGCTAGTGCTGTGAGCTCAACCTGGGATCTGAAAGTAAAGCTGGGTTCTTTCCTGCTTGCGCACCCACGCCAGGGAAAAGATCCTGTATGTCAGTTTATGCCTGAGGCTACGTCTACACTTGCCCTGTCCCTTGGCCTTCACTCCCTCTTGACTGATCAGGTTCTGGTGAGGTTGTCTGAGCTATTGCTCTGTGCAGAAGGGAAGTGGCCTTTGCTTATGCACCCTCTGCAGTTTGACTAGTGGTGTCTAGCTCCTCTCTTAGGGCTTGTCTCCACTACGGAGAGGATCGACCCCCTGGAGGTCGCTTTTCTAGCGTTCGATGTAGTGAGTCTAGTGTAGACGCTGAGCACCCGCTGCTCTCAGCAGACGCCTTTGATTTTTTTGGTGGTGGCGAGAACCCTGCTGTTTCCTTCGGTGCTTTAAAACTAGAAGTGGGTGCCTCTGTTAAGCACTGGACTCCGGATAGTTTGCCCTAAGTGAATTCCCAGTCATAGCCAGCCTAGGATAGATCCAGGAATAGAAGCCACTTTCATGCAGGGGCCATGTGTGGAGACCCCCCCCTCTCATGTCCACCATGCGACTTCCTTTGGTCAAACTGCTTCCTGGGGCAACACTGACCACTTGCATGGCTGCTTCTGGGGCAAACGTTCCCTGCTGCCCTTCCCGTGCCAGGATTTTAGAGACCCGGAGGAGGGCGTCCTGCTGGGGTCTGTTGTTCATGCGCATGTGCCTAGATCAATGCTCCTGGTTCTCCTTGGCATGGGTGGACGGACTGCACCCAACAGCTGACTGACTCTCCTTCCTGTCTGATCCCTCCTTGGCTATCCCACTTGGGGTGCTGGGGCTGTCAGGCTCTTGACTTACTGCCTCTCTGCACAGGCAAAGCTGCTCCATTAATAGCTATAAAGAGCCTGAAGTTTCCATCCTAACTTTATCTGGCTTTGCAATGATCCGAGGGATTAAGCTGTCACTGGAGGGGGGAGGGGGAGGGAGGGAGGAAGGATAGCGCCAGCGCTCCTGGCAGAGCGGAGCTGTCCTATGAGGTCAGTGTGTATTAACAGCCGGAGTGGCCATGAGCTGCTGGCTGCGATAAGGCCAACCTCTTCCCCTCACTCGGTGGGCATCGGGGAGATTGGTGGGTGGGCGAGTTTTCCCCTGAACCCAAGCTGTTCTCACAACAAATGGCATGGACCTGTCAGCCGGGGACCCCTCTTCTGCGCGCACTCGTTTTCCAGGCTTGAATCTCGTTAAAAGTGGCTTTTAAATACACGCCCTTCTCTAGGCCCGCTGCCAGCATAGCGTGGGCTGCAAAGTCCTCTGCTTTGCCTGCCCCTGCCTGTCTCTCCGCTGCTCACCCTCCCAGGGCAGGACTCAAGGCTGGGGCACAACGCTCCTGGGCCGGTGTGGGTAAGAGCTTGGGGAACAGATCTGGGCTCTCCAGAATGGAGAGTGCGTAGCAGTAGTGCTTAATTTGTGTTTGGGCCTGGCAGTTTTTGGTGGCCCCCCCGGCCCTTCTGGGCCTGGCAGTTTTTGGTGGCCCCCCCGGCCCTTCTGGGCCTGGCAGTTTTTGGTGGCCCCCCGGCCCCTCTGGGCTTGTCATGTCAAGTAAAAAATGTCTTGAGTTCCAGCCTCTCGTTCGTTACCCATTAAGCACTTGCTTAGCAGCCCTTAACCCAAGGAGGGGGAGCTAGATCCCAGCCGAACGGAGGCCCGGGCTAGCAAGGGGCAGGCCCTGTGCACTGCGTGTTTGATTAGCAGCTTGTGCACAGGTTGAATGGTGCATTTTGAAGCCTAGTTCCCTGGCATCCTGTCTGCCTGGACATGAGGGAGTCCACTCAGCGGCCATTTCCTGCGACTGGTATCATGTCCGTGTGCACATACAAGCACCGGGGGTCCCTTTGCGACCTATGACCCCTGGCGACGTACTCGGCATTCCTCGCGGAGTTAAATGACCCCGTCCTGTGAGCACCATGCTAGCCGCCGGACGGGTGTCTCGTTCTGTACTGGACAGGTCTCTTGGTTTTCCTATTAGCGCATTTGGCCCTGCTTGGAATTGCGGAATGAAATAAACGGTCAGGGTCAAGCGGTTCTTGCGGAGTGTCAGTGGTGTGGATTGTCCACCCTTGCCCTGGACAGGCTTTGGCAGGAAGTCCCCCTCTGGCCCATGGTGACGCAGGGAGCTGATCTGAACATCTGCTCAGGGAGAGCTTTCCCGGCGGTACTGCCTCGCGCCTGCAAAGGACGTCCCCCGTGCCAGGGCGTTGCTCTGGTGCCGACGTGGCTGGAACTTCCTGCCTTCCAGGATTTCCCCCCGTGAGGATGACCCTATCCTGGGCCAGATACGTAGCCTTGTCCGGGGCATCTGGGCCTGAAACGTCCCCCGTCCTTGGAGCAGACGAAACACAGTGGGAAGCAACTGCCGTTCGTGATGGTCTTGCTCAGTGGGTCCCCCCCCCCCCCCCCCCCCCCGACCTTCCTCAGGCTGCTCCTGCACCCAGCCTCCTGGCCAGAACCCCTCCCCCCGGCCATTCTTGCACCCAACCTCCCAGCCAGACCTCCCTTCCCCCCCAGTCTGCTCCTGCACCCAACCTCCCTCCTGTATCTAAACTCCCTCTCAGAGCTGCCCCCTGCAGCCCCTCTCTGAGCCTGGAGCCCCCCTCCTCCATGCCCCTAATTTCTGATCCCACCCTGCAGCCTGCACTCCCAGCCCAGAGCCCGTACCCCTTGCCACACCTCCATACCCTGCCTGAACCCGGAGCCCCTCCCACACACTGAACCCCTCATCCCCAGACCCTGGGGATGTGTTCTCTCCCTCTCCTCCTCCCCCTCTCTCTCTGGTGTGTCTCCCTTTCCTTGCATCCCCTCAATTCCCTTCCCTGTTGTGGGGGGGACAGTCCAGCAATGAACTCCTGGCTGGCCTTGATTCTGCGCCACTTGGCACCCACATGCAGTCGCCTGCATGAAACGGCTGTACGATGCCTTCCGCTCCGGGGTTCGTGGACCATGCCCATTGCGCACAAGGTGCGAGGCAGCGGGGTCTCGCCTGCCCTGGCCTCAGAAACAAAGCCAGGCCACACCTACCCCCTTGCTGCTGCTGTGCAGGGCGGAGGCAGGGCCCTGATCCTGACGTAGCGTCCCCAGCAGGCCTGAGCCGGCATGAGCTCGCCCTGACTCAGCATTGCGCCTTCTGTCCACCCAGATGTGCTGAGCACAGGGCTGGGAGTTTCCCTCTTCCTGTCCCTCGAGCCAAGGCGTTGCCGGGGCGTTCTAGCCAGGAGAGGGATGCCAAGCTGGACATCAGCCCGGGGGGCCTCTGAGCTAACTCCTCTCCTTGTGTTCCCCGCCTGCAGGTCCTGCAGAAGCTCGGCAAAGCGGATGAAACAAAGGATGAGCAGTTTGAGCAGTGCGTGCAGAACTTCAATAAACAGCTGGTAAGCGCATGGGAGAGATGTAATTACACCCGGTGCCTTCGCCCTGCAGGGGTTGGTGGAAACAAACGTGCAATGAAGGCGCGTACAAACGAAGTTACCCACCCACGTGGAAGCCCCCGGCTGTGCATATGCAGCAAATCACACTAATCCCTTCCTTAATTTCCTTGCCACATGGCAGATAACATTGTATGGCAAAGGGCGGGTTTGGAGCCAACATTAAGGTTTAATAAAATCTGATCAGAGTAGCAAGATTTCCGTATTTTCCCGTCTTTTATCAGCTCAGTTGAACCATCTTGTTTTGCTGCCTGCCTTCCTCCAGCAGGGCTGGAAATCCAGCTCACCAGTCACGCTGTGGTAGTGCCACAGAACCGGGAAATGAAACTGACTAGAAACAAAACCTCATTAAGCACTCACTGTTCTAAGCTGAACGAAGTGCCAAAGAGTAAACAAACTGCAAAAATGGTGGAAGGAAACACGCTGCCAAGGCTGAGCAAGCCCGAGCATTGCTTCTTTTTTGTATCTGCTTGGTAAGTCCAACCAGGCCTTCGTGTGTGCAGTATTAAATGTTTCGCCCTTTTTGTATTTCAGCAAAATATATTTCTATTAGCACAGCACCTAGCATCCCATTGTGCCATGCTCTGTTTAAGCACAGCACAAAAATAAACATGTGGGGGCAGTTTGGGAAGAAACCCCCTTGGTTTGTAGGCTTTTTATCCAATGCTGTCAGCGCCTGGTCTCTGCCCAGAGCACATTGACGGGAAAATTAGAACTAAAATTGGAGCAATTTTGGAGAAGAGAAGCTAATGGGTGTCTGGGCCGCAGGGACTGTCTTACAAGGAAAGGGTGAAATAGCCAAGCGTGATTCCCCTAGCTTCCCTACACAGGAATGCGGGACAGGGTGATCACTGGTGCAGAGAGAGTCTCAGGCAAACCTGAACAGCTGGGTTTCGAGAGAGCGGCTGGGCATTCAGAACTGGACAGCTGGGCTGGGACGGGACGAGCTCTCTGTCGTGGGTATTAAAGGCTAGACCGGGGTGGGCAATAATTTTTTGCCGGGGGCCACTTCGGACATTTTTGAAGTGGCCCCGGGCTGCACAGGAAGGGGCGGGGCATCGACTGGAAGGGATGTGGCCAAGATATTTCCAGGTTCTCCCCCCCCCCCCCCCAGACTATGATTGGTCTGGGGTTGAGGGAGTCACCTCCCGTTCCCCCAAGGTGCCCTTCAAAGCACCACGTTCTGCGGGCAAGGCGGGAGACGGTGTCGCGCGCTCCCCTGCCCCGGGCTCTAATTGGCCTGGGGGCGGGGGAGCAGCAGGGCCTCCGTGGGCCAGATCCACCCACTTGGCGGGCCGGATCCAGCCCGCAGAGGCCCTTTTGCGCACCCCTGGGCTAGACCCTGGATTTAATATCTCTGCTCTTTCTGACTAACCTCCTGGTCGCCTCCCACCAATCAGTCTTTCTAACTGGCTCCCTTCCTTGCCTTCATCTATGGAACTTCCTGCCCACTCGTCTGACTCATCTCCTGTATATGTGGAGAGCCCTGTGCGGGGGGGGGGGGGTTGTCAGACAACCCCTAGGGGGTGATTCTCGGAGTGCTGGCAAGGCTACTGCCACCCTCCTTTTTGCTCTCTGGGGCTTCTCGCCACCCAGTCCTACTGGGTCAGCTCCCTGGTCTCCCCCAGCCAAGGCACAGAGCTGAGACTCACCCCCCCCCCCGCCCGCCCCCCGAGGAGCAGTGCAGACACTGAAACTCTTCAGGTCCAAGGAAAACGCAGTTTTGGGCCCAGCTTCCTGCGGTACCACTCCCCAAATAGGATCAGAACCCTGAGTGAATTATTCAGGTAAGCCCCCTTTAACAGTGAAAGGGGGAATGCACACACTGGTTGTTCTCCCAGGTAACAATGATTTGCACTGGGTTTGATAGAAAATAAGTGTTTTTATTAAGTACAAGCCGTAGGATTTAAGTGATGTGAGAAGAGGCAGAACAAAGTAGATTACAACAACAGAAAATGCTTAGCTACTTCTAACACTGAAACCTCAGTACAGATTTGTTACAAATTCACACTAAAACGGTTTCTTTCCCGGCCAACCTTCCAAACTGGGCAAGTCACCTTTTTCTCTAGGGTCCCTGGTTACCTCCCTGGGGTGTGCCACACCAGCCAGTGAAAAGACTCCTACTTTCCTATTGTTTTTAAAGATTCCCTTCTTGCATGGGGAGTCACCTGGCCAGTTGGGGTGGGCATTTGACTCCCCCAGACCAACCACTGTTAAGACTTAAAGGACAAAAGAGATTGTTTAACAGTTGGTCATTGTGGGTGACACCCCTGCTGGCTTTCATTCACACATTAAAAACCCATAAAGCACTCTACAGGTCTAGTGTTACACCCAAGAGTGTTACTTACACACACACACCCCCCCCCGCCCCCCCAACATAAGATAAACAGACCCAGCGGATTAAGACGTGAAGATTGATAGGTGACATGAAGGAATTTGCCCCAAGTGTGTTTGAGTTCTGTATGTTCGTGTTTGTAAGCCCATTTCATAAAGCATGGGGGGGAGGGCAGTCACAAGCCCATTTTCACACACATCTTTCCCCTCCTGTCACTGCATCTGTATGTCCCCTGCCCCAGAGAACCCAGGCTGTGCCCGCACTGCCCACCCCTGTCCACTGCCTTTCTGCAGCCTGTGCTCAAAACCCAGAATGGCGGAAGTCAGTCCTAGAACGCGGGTGGCCAAACTTACCGGCCCCTCCCTGAGCGGCATTCAGTAATCTCCAGAAGTGTTGAGCCCTCCTGTGGAGGCCCCGCCCCTGCCCCTGGCAGGCACCTCCCACACGGGGATGTTAAACTGTTAACCGGCCCCCTGTTGGTGATCTCTGGCGGTGACCAGCTGGGACAGCCCCATCCACGGAGAGGCTGGCGGGACCGGAAGTGGGAGCCAGGTAGTGGGCTGGGCTAGCCAGGAGGGGATTTTTTTGAATGTTAGGCCATTTTATTTTATACACAAAGGGCTGAAGCCTCCTACAGCCCCCTTCCTGCTGGGCAGAAGCCTGTAGCCTCGAGGGGTGGGCAATAATTTTTGCGGGGGGGGGGGCACGTCCTGAACTTTGGTCTGTTGTTACGGGCTGGCTTCACTCCCCCCCCCCCCCCCCGCTGCCTCCAGGAGGGGTGGGGCTTTGGGCAGAAGGGGTGGTTCCCTCCTACATGCTGTGTGTCATTGGCGGGGAGGGAGGGAGACTTCACATGATCCCCTGCCCCAAGGCCAGTCAGGACCTGGGTGTGGGGGAGTGGGTGTGGGAGAGTCATTCAAAGAGGCTGGTGGTCCCCTGTAGGTGTCGTGCGCCCCGGCGGCGGAGGGAGACGCCAGCCTCTGAGCAGTGAATGACTTCGCGCACTCCCCTGCTCCCAGGTCTTGATTGGCCAGGGAGCGGCAGGGCGGGCCGTACAGCGTGGCAGGTTGGATCTGGCCTGTGGGCCATATCTTGCCCAACCCTGCTCTAGCCCCACCACAGGGCAGAATCCCTGAGCTCCCCCACAATCTGATGGGTAGAGAGGGAGGGGGACAAGAGGGGCTCGGCGAGCCAACCTTTGAACTGTAAAAGAGCCACATGGGGCTTGCGCACTGCGGTTTGGCCACCCCTGAAGTAGAACGACCGACTAGATTGTCCAGGTGATCCTGAAATGCAGTTTGCCCTTAATATTGTTGCTCAACAAGCCATCCATGGCCACGGAACCATATGGCCCTTTAAAAAGAAAACAAACTGCTCCCTGCCTATCCACCTCCTTTCCCCCGTTAAATCTAGCCACCCCTCCTGCAGCAGTGAGTTCCGCCTTGCATCAACAGAAGGAGTAACGAGACATTTCATTGTTGTCTCCCGAATGGTGTGAAGTTCCATTTCCTACTGTCCTCTCTGCTCTCTTCTGAGGGGACAGGGCAAGAAGGGTGAGCTATGTCACGCTGTTAACAGCTGTGTTGCCTCTGACCCCTCGCTTTGCCTTCTCTTGGCCTCTTAATTTCACCAAGGGGAGAAAAGGGAGGGTGCCTGTTGTGCAGAGCGTGTCATGAATCTGAATTACTTTGGTTGTGCAGCGCGCTGAGAATGCCAGGGGCTAATTATTATGATGTTGTCTCAGATATGCTGGAAAAAGAACTCTATAAATAGATGAGATTTCTGTGGGCTTCCTTATAAAGGGCTTGTCTCTGGAAGGAAATTGACCAGAATAGCAGTGGTGGGATAAACTCTCTGGAATAGCTCCCCATGTGAACCCTCTAATCCAGAACGATTAGCGTGCTCGCAGACGGCACTAATCGATCTAGAATCGAGTCTCTGTGCAGAGGATGCGTCCCGCAGCACGGACAGTTTCCCAATGTAGACCATTCCAAAGAAGGCACCTTAGATCAGAAACTTAAGTCTTGAGAAAAGTTGGGCTCCGACTCACAGAGGTGTGTAGGTGCCTAACTTCCCATTGACTTTAAAGCCAATGGGAGTTGGGCACCTACATCCCTTTGGGGATCGGGGCCTTGATCTCTTGCTGCAAGTGGCTGGAGGTTTGTATCCAGTGTGGCATTTCTTTGGGCTGGAATTGACTTGGGGACGTGCAGAGGGTTACTGACGCAAGAGGGGAGGGAAGCATTGCAGATGGGCCACGATGCTCGTTTGCTAACTCAGAGGCACCCCCGCTCTGTTGGGGGGTGTCAGTGAGTGTTTCTGGGCACAGGCTATTTGGGAATGTAGGGCAGAGAGAAAGTGAGCTCTCTCCTTCACCCTGTGGTTTCTCCAAGTGATACAGGGGTGCCTTGCTCTATAAACCTCCCCGTGTCCATTCAAAGCCAGGCCCGCGTCTCCCTGCAGTCTGTGAATGGTAGGCACCCTCTGCTAAGACAGGTGGCCGTGGCTACATGACACACCAGCTGATCAGAGCTACAGCCGTTCCCACCCGCCTGCTCCCGGAGGGCTTGACGAGGCACCACAACTGGGCCGTTCGTCTTCTCCGCGTGACGGGCTATATTCGGCTGTTACCCTCCAGCCTCGCTCCTTGGAATGCCCCCTCCCTGCCTCTCCTGCCGTCCTGCACCCTGAACCGGGACCAGGGGGAATGCTGGGGAACGTGAAGGGGGGGACCCTTGACTCAAGGGGTTGGCCCCACGTTGCTGGCTGGGGAGGGAGGGGAGTTGAAGGCCTGGCGTGGAGCCCAGGCCTCGCCCGCGGCCGCGCTGAATGCTCCGGGCTGGCGGAGTTGCGGGGGTCCAAGACCCGGCTCTCGGTCACTCCTGGCGAACGTCTGGGCTGTTGTCCTGCGGGGGGGTTGTGGTACGCACCCCTGTCTCTCTTGCGAGAGTCGGGAGCTGCACCCGTTGCTGGCGGAGGCTGGGTCTTTCTAGGCGTCTTCCCTCGGGGTGAGGTCGGCACCCCTCCCCGCGCTCCTCGCTGGTGTGCACCAGGCGGAGTGGATGCCCCGGATTCGGGGAAAAACTTTCCTCCTGCTTTCGACCTCCGGGCTGGTTCCTAGCTCTTGGGGTGAGCGGGTGGAGGCAGAGGTGGGTCCAGGTTTTGTGGGCCCGGGGCCAGAGCAAGCGGGAGCCCCCTCCTCACCTCTTCCACCTGCTGTCCTAGCCCAGTTCTGCCTGGGGCCTCCCCCAGGCATGCAGCTGCATTCTGCACCTTCTCCTGTGCCCTGCCCTGCCCTGCCCATTCCATCCCCTAATGGGCTGCCGCTCCTTCCTCCTGGATCCCAGGGCTGTTGGAGGGGTGTTTGTGTGTGTGGGGGGGGGGGCAGGAGGGAAGTGAGAGCTGCCCCAGCCCTGAGGCTGTGGTGGGGAACTAGAACTTCCCCAGTCCGGGGGCTGCAGCTGGGATCTGGAGGCTGGGGTGTCCACCCCCAACACTCCTGAAAGGGAGCAGATTCAGGGTGTGGTGACTTCCTCCGCCCTGGCCGGTGCCCCAGGCAGGTCATGGGGGGTCCCCATTTTTCCAGGGCCCCCAATTGACTGGGCCGTGGCTAATACACGGCTGGGCAAAGGTAGGGGATTGACTTGCCCGTACATTCCCAGATATGGGAGCTGGTAACCTCCTCCAAACTCAAATGTGACAAGGTCACAATCCAGTGACTCACAGGGACACATTTTTCAGGGAGCATCCTTCACGCCAGGCTGTTCTGTGTGTGTGAAGCTCCTACACCCGCCATTTTCTCAGGCACCGGAAACCCCCTGCCAGTATGCCTGGCGCTTTCAGGGTAGACTGGCTGCGGATACCAGAATATTAGCTACTCCCGCTGCTGTAAAACAGGGTGGGCGCTGACCCAGCCTTAGCCCTGATCTTCCACATTAGCTCCGTTTTTTCTTGGCGTCTGTGGATTCTTGTGATTTCAGTCGATTGGACCTTTATGCGTTTGTGCTGTTGGGCAATCAGTTTCCTTTCTGAGCAGCCTAAACAGGTACAACTTTCCTGCCCTTAGACAAAAGAAGAATGCTCAGGAAACGGTCTGTGTCCTGCATTACAGGGTTGTAGGGGTCTCTCATTCTGCCATGGCCAGTGGGTTTCCAACCCACTCTGCCCTCAGGACTTCATGAAGCTTGTTGTAAGTGGCCACCTCTGCAGCATTACTTCTTCTAGGTAGAGTTCTTGGCAGTGCCCAGCTGGTACATCAGCTGCTTGTGCACTGTTAGGTCTGGGCATGGACTCATCCAATCCTAGGGCTGGCAGAGACCTCAGGAGGCCATTGAGTCCAATACGTTGCCCAAAGCGGGACCAAGCCCAACTCAATCATCCCGGACAGCCCTTTGTCAAGCCAGGACTTAAACACCTCCAGGGATGGAGATTCCACCACCTCCCTAGGGAACCCATCCCAGTGCTTCCCCACTCTCCTAGGGAAATAATTGTTCCTAATCTCCAACCTAGACCTCCCCTACTGCAACTTGAGACCATTGCTCCTTGTTCTGCCACCACTGAGAACAGCCTCTCTCCATCTCTCCAGCAAAGTCATTCTTCTGCTCTACTCAGTGCTGATTAGGCTTCAATCTGGAGTATTGTGTCCAGTTCTGAGTACTGCATTTCAAGAAAGATGTGGAGAAATTGGAGACGGTCCAGAGAAGAGCAACAGAAATGATTAAAGGTCTAGAGAACATGAGCTATGAGGGAAGGCTGAAGGAATTGGGCTTGTTTAGTTTGGAAAAGAGAAGACTGAGAGGGGACATGATAGCGGTTTTCAGGTATCTAAAAGGGTGTCACAGGGAGGAGGGGGGGAGATTGTTCTCCTTGGCCTCTGAGGACAGAACAAGAAGCAATGGGCTTAAATTGCAGCAAGGGAGGTTGAGGTTGCACATTAGGAAAAACTTCCTACCTGTCAGGGTGGTTAAACACTGGAATGAATTGCCTAGGGAGGTTGTGGAATCTCCATCCCTGGAGATATTTAAGAGCAGGTTGGACAGACATCCATCAGGGATGATCTAGATGGTGTTTGGTCCTGCCATGAGGGCAGGGGACTGGACTTGATGACCTCTCGAGATCCCTTCCAGTTCTAGTGTTCTATGATTATTTAGAAACCCCCTTCAGGTAGCTGAAGGCTACTATCTAATCCCCCCCCTCACTCTTCTCTTCTGTAGACTAAATAAACCCAAATCCCTCAGTCTCGCCTCATAGGTCATGTGCTCCAGCCCCCTCATCATTTTTGTTGCCCTCTGCTGGACCCTCTCCAGTGCGTCCACATCCCTTCTGTAATGGGGGCCCAAGAACTGGACGCGATACTCCAGATGTGGCCTCACTGGTGCGGAATAAAGGAGAATAATCACTTCTCTAGATCTGCTGGAAATGCTCCTCCTAATGCACCCCAATATGCCATTCACCACCTTGGCTACAAGGGCGCCCTGTTGACTCGTGTCCAGCTTCTCATCCTCTGTCATCCCCAGGTCTTCTTTTTCTGCTGGAATCGGTGCATGTATGAGCAGTGCCCATACCAAACAGCATGCTCTACAGCAGTGTACGGCGGAAACACTCTCAGAAACACATTCACTGGCCACCCATGTACTGGTGCCCCGGCCACGGAGCCTCGCAGCTCCTATTGGCTCTGTTTCGTCCTCTGCAGCCACGGGGAGCCGTGGAAGCGGTGGCCCGGCCCATGCTACTTCCCCGCGGCTCCCATTGGCTGCAAAGAGCGAAACGGAGCCAATGGGGGCCGTGAGGCTTCGTGGCCGCGGCTCCAGTACATAAACAAACCGGGGCGGCCAGTGAATGTGTTTCCACCATACGCTTTCAGACACGCTGCTCTACAGGCTTAAAGGCTCAGCCAGTGGAGCCATTAGGAGCAGTTTGCAAAACCAGGGGGTGGCTGTTTGCACAACAACCAGTTGCTGAACGTTCTTGGGGAAGCGTTTGTGCTAAAACTAAAACCCCACCGTTTTTTTTAAAATCTGTGCTACTGTAACCCTCACATCTGCTAGGGGTAGGGCACTGTCCCACGGAGTGGCACTGAGACCACCTCCAGAGAGAGAGACTGAGTTTGCTCTGCAGCTTTAGCTGAGAGCCCGCTGGCTTTTCACTCGAGCTGTAGAGGCTCATGTATTAAGCTCCAAAGGTCCCAGGTTTGGTTAAGAATGGCCATACTGGATCAGATCACAGCTCCATCCAGCTCAGGACCGTGTCTTCCGACAGTACCCGATGCCAGGAGCCCCCAGAGGGAATGGACAGAACAGAGAATCAAGTGATCCTACCCTGTCACCCATTCCCAACCTCTGACAAACAGAGGCTAGAGACTCCACTCCTGCCCATCCTGGAGCTGTCCTCCATGAATTTATCTAGTTCTTTTTTGAACCCTGTTAAAGTCCTGGCCTTCACACCATCCCCTGGCAAGGAGTTCCACAGGTTGATTGTGCGTTGCATGAAGAAATACTTCCTTTTGTTTGTTTTAAATCTGCTACCTATTAATTTCATCTGGTGACCCCTAGTTCTTCTGAGAACAAATAAATAACTTTTCTTTATTCACTTTCTCCATACCAGTCATGATTTTATAGACTGCTACCATGTCCCCCCTTAGTCTTCTGTTCTGCCTATCGGTGTTACACAAGGGAGCGGCTCTTAAATACAAAACGATTTCTCCGTGGAATGAATGGCTGACACGGAACAAATAAAGGAAATGCATTGGCTGCCCAGATCCAAACAATCCTGGAGTTTAGGAACGTTCAGGGAACTGGCCACAAATAATCAACCTGTGGAACTCACTGGTGTATACGGTAGTATCCTGCGACTATAGCTTGACTTCTTTAAAGGATTTGGATAACTTAAAAACCATACTAATACAAATAATAATGTAGCTCTGTCTACTCAGAGGGATAACATAAACATATGAGCTAGGAAAGAGACTTCTCCTGCCAATTCCTGTACGCAGCTGGCCAAATATATTATATGAGGAGAGATTGCCTTCTTCTGACACCTCAGGCATTGGTGATGGCTGGAGAATGAAAGGGCGTGGTGGTGTTTTTGTGCTAGCGTTTGTGTGTGTGGTTGTTAAGTGTGTTCAGAGGGCGAGTAATTGATGAATCATGTAGTCAATTCAATTTATATCGACTACATGATTAGTCGATAAGAGAAGGGCTCTGTTTCGGCTCATGCCGGTCCAGGAGCTATCCCCGCTGCGGCGCTGCAGTTTAAATGTAGTAAAAGCTGGGTGTGCAGGCAGCCTGGCTCTGTACATTTAAACTGCCGAGTTGCAGTGGGAGGTAGGTCCCGGACAGGCACGAGTCAGGAGAGAGCCGGGACCGCTATGGTTCTTACTACATTTAAAATGCAGAGCCGCAGCGGTCCCAGACCGGCGCGAGCCGGGACTGAGCCAGGCTTGCTTGGTCCTGGCTCACACCAGGTCCATCAGCCCCAGTCCGTGGGGGGGGTCAGCAGAGGGGGTGTGTGGAAGCGAGTAGTCAAGCAGTCGACTCAACTGCTTGCTTACATCCCTAGTGTGTATAGCCCCATGGTCACCCTCATCAGGATGTACACCGTGTATCTGAATGATTTCCCATGGCCAATCTACTAGGCTCTCCCTCTAGAAGTCTCTCCTTTCACCTGTGTATAAACTTGCTGCCAGACAACTGCCTGGAGCGTCCCCGTCTAGCTGTGTGTTCGTGTTTGCTATTTTGGGTCCGGCTGGTGAGACCAGCTTCTGATGGAAATATGCCCTGCTCTTCAGAGTGTTGCTAGGGCCCGGGCCCGATTTTTCACAAGTTGTGGTGAAATAACTAGGCCTGTACATCTCCCTGTGGTGTGCGCTCCATGGTAACAAAAATGGGGAGCGTTCACACCAGGTCAGCATGACCTATCGTGTGTTGACGGGGAAGGGTAAGAAAAGGGAGACGGACGGGATCGGTTCAACCCCAAAAGGCCTCCTGATACAGTCTGAGGTCTGCGTTAAGATCGTGCCAACCAAACGAGCTACAGGACCGGAACCAATGGACTAAAATTAGTGTGTTTGGAAATTGGGCCTAACTGGCGAACAAAATAAGGAGGGCAAGGGCTGTGTCATCCATCACTGTCTTTTGGGGGGGGTCCTTAAAAGAATCATAGGACACTAGGACTGGAAGGGACCTCGAGAGGTCATCGAGTCCAGTCCCCTGCCCTCACGGCAGGTCCAAGAACCATCTAGACCATACCTGATAGATGTCTGTCCAACCTGCTCTTTAATATCTCCGGAGATGGAGATTCCACAACCTCCCTAGGCAACTTATTCCAGTGTTTACCCACCCTGACAGTTAGGAAGTTTTTCCTACTGTCCAACCTAAATCTCCCAAAGAAAGAAAAGACGTGGGAAGGAAAATTGGGATGCAGAAGCAACAATGGCCAACTTAAAGAAGCTGCTAACAGCTGCAGGGAGCGTACTGTCATGACCACCATCTCTTCAGACCCAGAAGCTATTTACCAGCACTGGGCCTTTGCCATTCTCATCCTGAGAGATGGCCGGGCCAGAGCAGACCAGAGAAAGACACCCTGCCGACATCTCCACCTGGGATATGAGACTTTTGTCACCCCTCCCTGCCATGTGTCCCTTTTGTTTCTCACCCTATTTCTTCTTTTTCCTGTCCCTCTCTCTTGGCCTTCTGTCTACTAAGAGCCTAGTTAAGCTGGCCAAGGCTGCTGGCAGCTTGTGACTCAAAAGGCAGTGAAAAGTTTGCCAGGTCTCAGAGTGGTGGATGCAGCAGCTGAATTTCCTGTCTCTGCTGTTCTTTTCTTTCCCTTTCCGTTCGGCTCGTTTGGCCTTTTTGGAAGTGGGGTCAGATTTTAGCAATAGCGCCAGCCCATCTTCACCAAACTGCTTCTTGGATCTCCATAAGGACAGCTATTCCCATCTTCAGTTCCAGCCAAGAGACTGTCAGGCAGGGTGTTTGTCTTTATAAAAGCTGGCTACAGCTCCAGGGAAAGAACAAGGGGCGTGGGTTAAAATGGAACCCTTACTTAACACTTTATATATCAAACGCTTTCGCCTGTTTTCTTCTTTTTGGAATCTTTATAAGGCAAGGCTAAGAAGATTTGTGATCATGTGGTTGCCATTCTACCAAGCTAGGTGAGGTCTCGGGACAGCACACCTTGAGTTTTGTTTAAGTGTATCGATGATGGATTGTGCCAACATCATGCGAACACCTTTGGATTCTTGGGGACCGTATGTTCCATCTCGGTTAATACAGCAGCTGCTTCTCATTCTGGATCCCTCCATTTTTATGTCACCAACTTTCGCCAAGCGTATGGGAGGAGACAGGTTATCTGGAGGAGGCTCCCTAGTTTTGTGAGCCCAACGTCGGGCACCACAAAAATGGAGGCACCCAACACTTGAGGTTACTTTGGAAAATGTGGTTATTGAGAATTCCTCCTTCCTTTTCCCACAGTCCTTCCTCAGGTCTGGAATTCCAGACAATGAAACCCTTAGAGCACGGATCCTCACGACCGATGTTTTGACAGCCTCAGCGCGTGGCCACCAAGTTTTGCGGGTGACTGCGCTGACAGTTTTTCCTAAAAGACTTAATTAACTGTAGGAAAAGCCAATAAATATGCAGAGACTTGTCCAAATCATTTAAATTTATGTAAACTTTTTGTTTTGCAGACTCAAGAATAAAAATAAAGTACCGTGGTCTCTGTTCTTTACTGGACCTACGTAGAATAGAAACACAGATCAAGTGCTTTGCACATTCTTGGGTTTTGTTGGTTGTTTCTTTAGCTTGTCTAGTAAGACTGCGGCTGCAAAAAGGAATAGGGGTGTGTGTGTGTCAATATCAATTCACAGCAGGTTTCGGGGGGTGTGTGTGTGTGTGTGTGTGTGTGTGTGTGTGTGTTAATATCAATTCACAGCAGGTTTCCTAGCTAACTGGGAAGCTATGAAAAGTGGTATTAACAAGCACACAGATATCACTTTTCACAGCAGACTTACTCAGCCGTGGGACAAATTAAGCCCTGTACGTGGAGGTGGGTAGGGAGACAGCAGGGAGTCAGTGGTAATAGGGGGATGGTTTTGGGGAATCAGGGAGGCAGCGGGGGCTGGGGACACTGCAGAGAGAGGGGTCTGGCACTCACCGCCAGAGTTCAAGCCTGGAGCCTGAAACTTGATGACTGAGCCCGAGCCTGTCACCCGCTGCTCCAGCGCTGAAACCCGATGTCGGAGCTGCACTGCCCCCTGCAAGGCGGGGAACAGACTGGCTGCCTGCTCCTCCAGTGTTTGTGGATGGAGGGTAGGGGTGTCGGGCAGAAGCAGCGGCCCCAGTCACTGCCTGGAGGCTGTGACCCCAAGCAAAGCCCCTGGTAGTGCATGTACATGGTCAGGGTGATGGCATTTGACAAACCCTGCCCTAGAGGTTGTTTTTGTGGGACCGCCTTTAATGGCTCATCTCCCTGGCCCCCCTGCCGACATCCCCATGGCATGGCCAGGCCGTCCCTCGATCGGCACCCTCCAGAGGCGTGATTGCTGCACATCAGATCAAAGCTGGCTTGAATGAGAATTCGCAGGGGCCTGGGCTGCCCCGTCCCCTCCGGCCTTGGACTCTGGGACATACTTGAGTGGCTTGTCTGAGCTGTGGTCCATGCCTCGCTGCTCCAGTGAGCTAGCTGGATCAAAGCAAGTGCAGGGCGGTGTGGATGTGCTGCAGTCGCACCTCCCAGCATCTAGACACCCACAGCTGGCTTGTGCCTGGTACCCCAGGCTTCTGTGACTCGAGCGAGGCAGCTGTTTCATTGCTGCATAGCCTGCTGGACTTGGATGTCCACCCCCTGTTCTACTCTTGCAGCCCACGCGGTCGCTGTTCCCCCCCTCCCCAAGCCATCTGAACTTTGCACTGAGGCACGGACCGTTGCCATGTTAGCAGCTGGATGAGAAGAGACAGTTCTGGAATCCACTCAGCTCGCGCGCCAGCGTTTGGAACGCAAGGTACCTCGGCGCGAGCTCGGTTTTCCAGAAGGCAAGAGGGGGGTGAGAGGCAGGCCCCCGAAGAGTGGAGGGTTGATAAGGAAACATCTGCTTTCACAGCGGTGCGAAGCCTGAAGCCGTCTGGGACACCTGCGAGCTCCCTCCTTGGCCTGTCCACGTGCATGTGGCGGGGGCCCCGTGTGGAAATTCCAGCTGGGAAGGAAGCCGGAAAATGAAATGACATGTAACCAAACGTGGGGGGCGGAACGGCCACCCTCTAGCATCCTGCGTGTGGCGTTTCACAGCTGCTTTCTGGGCTAGCGAAGCCCCAATGGAAATGTTCAGTCCAGGGAAACCAAATCTGTATTTTTCCCCCTCACAGGACATCTGTCTCCTTCAGATTCTCCTTCAACCTTTGGGTCCCCTAGAAGTAGGGGTATAAAATCCTGGTTAACTGGTTAAAATGTTTAACTGGTTAACTTCATCAACAGGGGCATGGCTGAAGTGCCCCCCCCTCCCCCCCCCCACCATGGGTGAGGGCTGCTCCCGCCTGCCCTGTCCACGGCAGGACCCTCCGGGCTGGAGTAGCCCTCAGCGCACGTCGGGGGGGATGTTACAGCCCTCGCCGGTTAACCGAAACGGGTAAGAATCCCCCAGTAAGGCTGATGCTAACCAGTTAATTGTTCGCATCCCTACCTAGAAGATTCCTTCGACTTCTGAGGCCATCTGAGCCAACGCTCCCGCCACTGCAAAGCGCCGGAGGATGGAAACAGAAATCCAAGTGCAAACAGAATGCCGCCCCCACGCCGCTGCTCTCTTGCGCCTGCCTCTCCCCTGCCTTCCCTGTTTTGTTGTTTGCATCAGAACAGCGTGGGCATCGAAGGCTCCTTTTCTGACTTGCTGTAGTGTGTGTGTTATGTCTCCTTTTACACACCTGTAAGTGACGACAACTCACAAGGCCGTGGTGAGCTGGGCCCGGTATATTTTAAACCAGGGGTGGGGAACCTTTTTTGAGTCTGGGGGGGTGGGGGCCTAACTCACAGAACAATCATTTGGGGGCTGCACATGAGAGAAAAAAGCAAAAAAAACCCCCCAAACCTCTCACTGACATGGCCCCCAACTGAGAAGCAGAAAGACACTCCCCACATTTCCCTCCCACACCAGAGCCCAGGGCGGCACAGGCTAGTAACCTGTATGTGCTCCAGCCCCATGGTCTGGCAGCATGGGGGCTGGAATACCAGCACAGGCTTCCCAATGCTGGGGGAGGGGGTGAGCATTCAGGGCTGCATCCAGGCAAGCTGGGGACCGCATCCGGCCCCCAGGCCTGAGGTTCCCCATCCCTGTTTTAAACATTCAGTAAAAAGCAACGTTTGCATCATTCAGTACTGAGCGCTTCCAGAGTAGTCAGAGGGTGTGTGTGTGTGTGTGTGGTCAGGGGGAGTGTGGGTGTGCGTGTGTGTGTGTGTGTGTGTGTGTGTGTGTGTGTGTGTGTGTGTGTGGTCAGAAGAGGAGGGGGTGTGTGGTGGTGGGTGTGTGTGTGTGGTCAGAGGGGGAGGGCATGTGTGGGTGTGTGATTTGTGTGAGAGAGAGATGACAGTGTTTTGACCTCGTTTCTTGTACTGTGTCCATCCTCATGGTGTCTGGCCAGCTCTGAAATCTCCAAAGCAAACCAGTGACTGCATTTCTTAACCATTAGCTTCCAAACGAATGAAATCCAACCATCACTGCTGCACGGCCGGTTTAAAACCTTGGATTGGCATTTTCACCTTTCATGCTGTTTGTTGGCTTCTTGCAGTGTCACACAGCTGGAACAGCGAATGGGACGGTTTCAATGTCCCCTTGCTAACCTCTACGCTGGCACAGCACTGGTGTGATTTGTGTTTCCAACCTCCTGGGGGAATGTTACAACTGAAACGGTTCACAGTCGTGTAAAAAATAACCCAAGAATACATTCCTACTTGGGTTAGATCTTCTAACCTCCCCCAAAACCTGCATGTTGGGCTCCTTGCTGCAATCTAGAGCCTCTGTCCGTCTGTCTACACTGCCCACTAACCCGGAGTTCCGACTCCGGTTCCAGCCCAAGTCCCCTTTCCAGCCGCAAACAAAAGCAGGTGGCAAGCACTCAGGGTGGGGTCAGAGACAGTCCCGGGGTGCCGATGTCCCGAGGCCTGTAACTTTGCAGTGGGGGTCATTGGCTTAAGCAGCCTCATCGGTCTTGATTCTTTGGTTCGCTTTGCTCCGTCCCGCATAGCCGGTTTATTAGCCTGTGCCAGCTGCTCAGCCATAGGGTGGTATCGGCAGTTTGTGTGTGGGTTGGTTTTTTTTCTTTCATAGCCCTGTCTTGCATGACTCCATCTCACTCGGTACCACCCAATAACCCGCTGGCTTTTCCTTCTCTTTGCAGACAGAAGGCAGCAAGCTGCAGAAGGATCTCCGAACTTACCTGACTTCTGTAAAAGGTAACTCCTGTGCCACTGGAGGGCTGTTGCTTTTCCAGCTGTAGGCACCGCAAATTGGGTTTTCTTGGCCATAGCTCTTCCTGCCCGTTCCTATTCCCAGAAATGGGTTTCCTGGAGCGAGTGGCCCGGTGAGGTAGGGCTGGTTTTGCATTCTCTTGCTCCCCAGGCTGGCTCCTGTAGTCAATAAGGTGTTTTGACTACTGGCTCCCGCATTAGGAAGGCAGGATAAAGGACCTGCTGAAGGTAGGGAGGTGGGCTGGGTTCTGGAGTGACTTAGGGGATAGAGCAGCATTTCCCAAAGCCCAGTACCGGTCCTTAGAAAAAAAAAAAATACTGGTCCTTAGAGAAATTATCATGCACGATCCTATTAATGTGTGTGATGGGGTCGTAGCATCCCGCACTGCCGAGCGCGGCCCTCTTGGGAGAGAGCCCGCCGCCACGGTGTCTCTGCTGGGCATGCTCCCTCGCGGCAGGGCTAGATCTGGCGGGTGCTAGGACCCAGGGAGAAGGCCAGGCGCCGTGCACACCGACGCAGAACGCCCAGCGCCGGATGCAGCCGGGGGAGTCAGCGCTGGCCAATAAAGTGGCCAGGATTGGGGCCAGGAGCGGGGGGCGGAACAACCTGCTGGGCACCGTGCGCACCAACACAGAACACCCAGCGCCGGACGCAGCTGGGGGAGCCGGCGCCAGCCGATAAAGCAGCCAGGATTGGGGTGGAACAACCCGCTGGACAGGTAGGGCCAGCGACACAATTTATTTGCATATTCATCATTTGCTTAATAAATATGCAGATAAATGTTATCAGTCCTCCAAAAGCTTGTGAATGGGTTTACTGGTCCCCAGTATCAAAAAGATTGAGAACCACTGGGTTAGAGGATTTGCCTGGGGAGCACAGAGTGGTAAGTTCAAGTCCCACCTGCCCCCTGCTGGCTGGCTGGCGCTGGCTCCCATATTAGGGTGGTGGGGTGGGACAGCTTGGAATGGGGAGGCTGTTTTCTCCTCCCAGCAGCCAGCCAGCCAGCCACATGGATTTGGTGTGGGTTGGAAGGCGGCCCCCTCCTGCTTCCCGCTAGGTGAGGCAAAACCATGAATGTCATGAGGTGTGGGTGACTGGTTGTGGGAGCCCCTCTCTTCCCTTTGCGTGGTGTCCATGTTGAGTTCTTGCGAGCCCTTGGGAGGGGTGCCTTGGTGGAGCGCTGCCCCTCGGTGTTTGAACCTGTCCTCTTGTCTCTCCTAGCGATGCACGAGGCCTCCAAGAAGCTGACTGAATGCTTGCAGGAAGTGTATGAGCCGGAGTGGCCGGGGAGAGACGACACCAACAAAATAGCTGAGGTGAGACGCCATGCCAGGGAGGTCAGCCCCGGGAGAGCGGATTAGTGGGACTGGTGCACTTACCTCCTGTGCTCTGCTCTCTAACACTAGACTTATCTCCAGCCACACACGGCTGCTTGCAGGGCCACCAGCTGTCCTGAGATACATCCTGCAAAGGGCAAATAGTGTAGAGCATCCTTCTTCCCTGCCTCCCCCTGCCGTGCACTGTGGAACTGCGTAGATGGTCCTGGGGGGAGGGGGGGAGAGGGGGAAAGTTTTAAGCCGGCTCCCCTCAGCACCAGCTCCTGCTTCTGCACCCCCCCCCCCTTGCTGCCTCTGATACAGAGGCAGCAAGTGGGGAATGGGGGGAAGCGAGTAGTCAACTTGATGACCCAATAATCCTAGGCTTATCGGGTAGCTGAGTACTTGACTAGTCGCTTCGATCACAACGGGGCTGCAGATCGAAGCCGAACAAGAGCCAACTGCTTACGTGCTGAAGGAGCGCGGGAAGGGTTCCTTATGGGGCTCACTCATTTGACAGTGTCCCTTTTTGAAAGGAATGCATAATGGCGCTGCTTGGGGGAGGGGAAAGAGCCTGGGGGAGGGGGGAATCGGGAGAGTGTTTTTGGCCTGGGAGAGGGGGATTGGAAAGGGAGCGGCAGCCCAAAGTGGGAGTGGAGCCAAAGCAGAGGCGAATGGCTGTGTTGTGCGTGAAGAGGTTCTGCATGGAGATGGAAAGGTTTTCTTGGATCTGTTTCTCTCTCTCCCAAATCCATGGGTTAATTATAACTTCATCAGGAGCTCCGGGCAGGGCCTTCTCTGCACTGTAGACTTTTTTTTCTGGGGCGTCCAGAGGGAGTTCGGGGCGCTCACAATGACTTCGGGCCAAGCAGCAGGAGCCCTGAGGTGGCGTGTCCCTTGGCAGTAGTGATATGGTGGTGGGTGTGGGCAGGTTGATTGGGGAATGCCGATTTTGAGCGGCATTTAAAAGCCCCTAGTATCAAAAGCTCACTCTGCAAGGTAATGAAGAAGCTGAATGGTGGTGAATGGGGTTGCTATAGGAATGCTCTTCCTTAGGCCCCCTCCGCTCTCCCAGGTGAGGTGATCTGCTGCTTTGGCCTGGGGAGAAAACCAGCCTGTGCCTCAGAGTTACTCCAGGTGCATGGGGCGCGGTGTCCGCATGTAGGGAACAATCCATTGACGTCGGTGGGAGGTTTTTTTCCATTGACTTCAACGGGAGCACAGTGAAGCCATAGTCTCCCATGTCCCTTCCCCACCGGCTGGGGGAGACTGCCTTGCCCTCGGCAGGGAGCTGCTGCTGTCATGGAGGGAGAAGTGCCCCTTCCCCAGCCAGGCAGGTCCGTGCGCGGAGCTGTGAGCTCCTGGCGGGGTTCATTAAGCAGCTACGGGGCCGTGCTGCCGTGCAGCTTTGAGGGAACCTTGGCCGGAAGGACAGTCTGGCAGTTGGGCTAGGAGAATCAGGACTTGGGGGTTCCATTCCTGCATCAACCGTGTGACCTGGGGTATGCAGTGCTGAGGTAGTGACTTCAGTCCCAGGTATTGGAGAGACACGGTGGGGGAAGGGTGCTATCTTTTATCAGACCAACTGCTGTTCCCGGGAGAGAGAGAAACTTCCATGCTTACACAGAGCTCTTCTAGATCCGGGCTGTGCGTGCCTCACTTTCCCCAAAAGAGACACGATAACTCTCTCTGGGAGGCATCCCAGATGGCCATGTGCTCGGAGATCACAGTCAATAGAAATGTCAACTTGCTGGTGGTCCTTTTTGTCTTTCAGAACAACGACCTGCTCTGGGTGGATTTCCATCAGAAGCTTGTAGATCAGGCGCTTCTAACCATGGACACTTACCTTGGCCAATTCCCGGATATCAAAGTAGGTTGCTCCCCGCACTCCTGTCGCGTTGTGCTAATGAGTGTCCAGGACGTTGTGAGTTGAAGTTGGGGGTTTTGCACAAAAGCTTCTCTTGGGATCCCACCTCCTTTAGCTTGGGGGGCAGTGAAGTGGATGGGGCAGGGAGCATCCCCCTCCCCAATTCACACTGCCCCCTGTTGGCCAAACACCAGTCCTCCTCTACTTGTTGGCTTGTGGGTGGCTGCCCTGGCAGCTAGGCCGGGGATGTGTAGGATGTGTATGCTGCTAGGCTGTAGGATCAGCTCCCAGATTGTTCTGTGAGGGTACATCTAGACTACATTGTAGTTTCGAAAGACAATATGCAAATTCCTGTGGGAATTTGCATATCGTCTTCTGATCTCACTTTCGAAAGTGAGTCTTTCGAAAGTGAAAGTAGTCTGGACGTGGTTTTTTTGGCCCCCCGCTTTTCGAAAACCCCCCACATAAACCTTACTTTTTGAGGAAGAGTGTTTTTTTTTTTTTTTTTTTTTTTTTTGAAAAGGGGGGAGGTGTTTCCGAAAAAACCATGTCCAGGCTACTTTTGCAGAATTTGCATGTCCTCTTTTGAAAATACAGTGTAGTCTAGACGTACCCTGCGTGGTGCTCAGACGGACACATGGGCCATCAACTCCAGATATTTGCCCTACATTTACAACAGGCTTTTACAACATAAAAGCACTAATGAAGGCAGTACCTACTAACATGTCATGCAGACAGTGGCTGTTTATACTGCTCTCTCTGCTATACACGAAAATGTAAGTACAATATGTGTATTACCACTTAATTTCTTTTCGAATGATTCGGTACAATGAGAAAGCCAGCAGCTTTTCAGGGCTAGAGTTTTGTGGTGCAATGTGAAGGCGCTCAGGACGGATCAGACTCCTGACAGGGGTACAGACGTTGGGAACGGTGGAGAGCCAGTGCTGTGTGTGTTGGGGCAATAGTTCAGTTACCCGGAGCTGCCCCGGGAATGAGTGAGATTTGCTCGCAGGTTTGCCAGGGAGCTCCTGACTTTACTCCGCAGGATAAATATCCCTCCGTTCCTCTGCTCTTTCACTTCCTGTCCCTGGAGAGCGGCTCCAGGCCGTCGAACTGTGTGTTAACCGAGCGCGGTCGCGTTTTCATCAGCCCCTCGCAAGCAGAGCATGTTTCACCCGGAAGCCTCTGTCATCACTGGCATAGGGTGTCAGTGTCTGTCAGCCTTGTAAGGGGAATAGAATCACCCAGGCAAGGCTTCATTCATGCTGCCCTGCTACCACGGAGCCGGGGCTGTGGAAAGGAACGGCCGTGTTGGGCATTCGTGCATTGGCCCCGAATGCACTGGAGGGAAGCAGATGGTGCAACATAACGGAGGATGAAATGTGCCCGCAGGACAGAGGGGCTTTGCTGTGAATCCCTCTTTACAGCGTGGCACTGGTCCCGCAGCGCCACCTTCTCTCTGGCTCTGCCGTGTCTGAGGTGACTGGTGAGGGAGGGGTCACCAGCCACGTGACTCCTCCCCACCAGGGGAAGGGCTGGGACCACCCCCCTGTGCTCCAGGCCCTGCCTCTCCCCGCCCTTGCTCCGCCCTGCCGCTGCTGGAAAGTACGAGGAGGACTGGACTCCTGCTGCAGGCCCCAGACCCCCACCGGTGTCTGGCTGGCCCCTCTGCCCGTGGCGTTGGGGTCATGTGCGCCCCACACATTACAGCCGAGCGGCACTGGCGGAGCGTGCCGCCCGGGAAGCAGCTCTTGGCACGCGCTACCTGTCTCCAGCCCGGCTCTCTGCAGTTAGTGTACCCCTCGGTGTCGGGCCGGCGTGGGGGTTAGCCTGGTTTGGCTCTGTGCAACACAGGCCGACACGTAGGGCGCATGGGGCTCCGGGTGCGCTTGGGGTGTTAGCGGGGAGGCGGCGTGGGCGCAATTATCTCGCCAAGCCAGGGTTACGTCGGTAGTGGTCCCTGGACGGCAGCGAAGTTCGTTCTGAGTCTCTCCATTGCAGCGAGAGCCACCTCCGGTGCACACCGAGCTACCGGAGCCAGCTTGCCCCGCTGAAACGTGCCCCCAGCTTTTCCCACACCAAGCAAGAACACCCTCTCCCCTCCCCCCGAATGTCACCACGTCTGCACCCCAGTGGCCTTCCCCCGCTCCCTCCCTTTCAATCTGGAGTTCCTTGTCTCGACTGTAAGCACATTCGGGAGCGTTACGTTCCTTCGCTGACTTGACATGAGGCAGAGCGTCCGGGGGAAGGCGGTAATACTGCAGGGGGACGTTTGGTGAAAAGCCAACTCATGTTCTTGCTTTTTGACTTTTTTTTTTTTTTGGGGGTGGGGGGGCGGTCTTCATTTTTTAAACCGGAACAGGGAGATCCCTGTGTGGCAGAACCCCTTTAATGGACTGAGTCTTTTTAAGTCCGTCTGTGCCCTGGCTTGGCCTTCCCTTGGACGTGCCGAGCAGTAGGGAAGGAGCGGGTGCAGCTGGGCCATGTGTTTCAGAGGATGAGGCTTGTGTGGCTGGCAGATCTTTGCGAATTGGGTTAAAGTCTGGCTGCACGGAGCCAGCTGCTCAGGAGGGGTGGGGTCTCCGCTGGCAGTCCTATGATCTCCTCTGCATTCCCTCTTTCCTAGCCCCATCCCTTCCCCCAGCAGCAGTTCATCTGGAGGCAGCTGCACAGGAAATGGCTTTTCCATGTGGCGGTGCTTGTAAGATGTCATGTCCCCACGTGGGCTGTGCCAGCCCGGCTCCTTCCCTGAGGAAGCAGCCCCCGTTCTGCCCTCCCTTCCTGAACCGCTTACACCTGTGCCACGGCCTGTTATTCCTGGAGGATGGTGCCGTTTCGAAGGGCTTCCAGTCCCAGGTTCGGCGTGCAAGCTGTGCATGTGTGCAAACGCGTGGGGGTCTCTGCTTCCTGGGGCTCCTTTTTTCCCCCCCTCTTGTGCCCCCCCATCACTGTCCATCGGAGTCTCACAGGGGAAAACTTGGTGTCTTTCTCCCAGCTTCGCCCGCCAGGCCTGGCGGTCCCCTGGAGACGCCCCGCCCCCGCTCTCCCGTGATCCGTCGTGGAAGGGCTAGCGGCGCCGGTGTGTTCACGCGGTTCTTGTTACGCTTCAGCATTTAGGGGGCTGGGGAAGGCCTGCTTGCGGCTCTCAGAGCTGTTGCTCCCGGCTAAGTTTCACGAGGTTTACTGGAGCGGTCGACAAAGGCTTCTCTTGTCGACCGCGCCGCGTCTAGACTGCCGCGCTGTGCCGGATCAGCTGATTGTCGGCACAGCGCGGTGGCCATTTTTATTTTAATGAAGCAGGGATTATTTAAATCCCCGCTTCATTGACTATGCTGGGTAAACTAGTTTACATGGCTCCATCAACGGAGCCATGTAGTCTAGATGTGTACCCTAAGAGTATGTCTACGCTAGACACTAAGCCCACCTGCGTAGGTTGACCAACAGCCTCTGCAGGGGCATCCACGCTGCCCTTCTTGGGTCGGCGGGGTGCGTCTGCAGTCGGAATTCTTCCACGACCTCAAAGGGGTAATGGAGTGGACTGAGAGCCCCCTTTGGCCCATGGGCTTTCGGCGCCAGATGGGCTTTTTCAGCTTCTGCTCCCTCTTCCGAGCTGGGAGAAGCTGCCCGGTGTTTCTTGCCTCCCTGGTCCCCGCCAGCAGTGGGGAAAGGGAGATGAGGGGCCGGGGAGGAAGGGAAAGCCCTGATTCCCAGCTCGGAGTGGGGTTCTGTCACCCTGCTCTCCAGGAAAAGTGATGGGCTCCAGCTGCCTGGCTTTCTTGTCCATTTCCTGCCATGGAATGGACAAGACACAACAGCTGTTGTAAGCTTACCAATGGTGTAGTACAGAGCAGGGCTAAATCTTTTCCATGTCTAGCGTCTCTGGAACACGGTGAAGGTTTTAGGCTGAGTTTCCAAAAGGAACCTAAAGGAGTCAGGCATCCAAATTGCACTGAATTTGGGCACCAAACTTTCCATTCAAAATCTCAGGCCACAGATATTGCAGTGTTACTGAGGGGTGTGTCATGTTGTTTTTTTTTTCTTCTTTCTCAGTCCCCCAGTAGGCTGCCATCCCTCTAGGATTGTCCTGGAGTCTCCCGGAATTAACGATTAGCCTTCCATAACACCTTAAATTGGATGAAACCTCCTGGAATACATCCTACCAAAACTGGCAACCCTATACCCAAATAATGCTTAAAATTAAACAACCCTCTGCTTGCTTTAGAGCCTTCTATAATCAAAGCATTGTCCACTTCTGGGCTTAGCTAGAGATCCAATTCCTATTGGGGCTTAAATTAAGACATATATTTATTTTATTGAGCTGGTCATTTCTTTTATAATGCAACTTCTTTTATCAGAAAAAAAACTTTTTTTTTGGGTAAAGTCCTTTACAGCCGGGATGCATTTTTCCACAAGGACGAAGCAGTGGCTTGAATCAAATTTGGTTTGCATGACTGATCAAAAACCATTGCCAAAGATGTTGCAAACGCTACGTCAGTGAGACTGCAGAGCAAAGCTTTATATAAGAACATATGGATCTGGGCCATATTTTTGCTGCTTAGGCTCTAGAAAGACAGACTGAGGGTGCGTCTACGGTGCACCCTTAGCTCAAAATAAAATACACAGTTTGCGCAAATAACACAGTATTTTGAGACATCCCTTATCCCTCGTGCCAAAATAGTGGGTCCTCTATATTTTGCAATAGCGGATGCATTCAAAAGACGCGGGGTAGCTATTTTGGGATACCTCTGGTATCCCGAAATAGCCTTGCAGTATAGATATACCCTGAGAGATTTTTCTGTTTTTAAAGAAAAAGTGTTTTTATGTTAGAAATTCCCCTGCTTCTCCTGTGATTATGGAACTGCTGTGATTATGGCATTGCAGGTACTGAGATAGGAACTGGTTAAGATGGGAGAGAATTTTAGTCACATTGTTAAAAGGATCAGAGGGGTCGCTGTGCTAGTCTGTATTGGCAAAAATAATGAGGAGTCCTATGGCATCTTGAAGACGATCCGATTCATTTGGGCATAAGCTTTCATGGGCAGATGCAAAGGCTTGGTTTGTCTTAATAGCCATTTAAGTCAAATGCTGGGAAAACAGTTGGGAGTAAAGACTTCTTGGTTAAAGAACAATTAGGCCTTTTAGTTAAGGGCTGTGAATGCTCCCATTCAGTTCTCTGGCCTTTTAAAGAGACCAGGAAAGCTGATATTCCTGTTTTTTAAAAAAAGTTTTAGTAGTAGTAGTAGTAGTAGTAGTAGTAGATTAAAAGATGAAAACCTTTTAGGCCTTCTGACACCATCATTTAGAAACAAAAAAGGGCACAAAAGCCACTTCCTCTTCCTGTGCAGCACACTATCTGGTTGTTTTTTGTATAAAATATTGTGTAACTCTCAGAATGTTTGAGTGTGGTTTTTGTAGTGTTTCTAGAATACACAAGGAGAGCAAAGTTTTCTGAAGAAGCCAAAAGGGGCATGAACCCATGGGCAGCAGATGAAAGACCAGCTGGAGAAGGCAACCCCAGCCCCGCCCCTTCTGCTTAAGACCCCGCCCACCTCAGCCAGATCCTTCCTGGTCACGTGGAGAGCTGGGGCTGCCGTGCTGTGGCCCTGGCTTGGCCCTCCCTCGTGGCTGGGAGGAGCTGGGCTTCCACTCTGCAGCTCTAGTCTTTCCCAGCGGCAGCCCCAGTCTTAGGCAGTTGGGCGTGGACATAGTTTTGGGAAGGCTGTGCCTTCCCTTGCTTACATTACCAACCTCCCATGCATGAACCAACATTGTGGCTCTGGACACCCTGGTAATTTTGGGTTGTTTTGAGTCAAACAGAACTAGAGCTGTCTCTTCTGAGTTTGTGTCTCTGTCTGTCTGTCTCTCTTAAGTTATTTCAGTATTGACTTAAAGATCAGAAAGCCTCCAGATGCCTCTTAGGATCTCTTTTTGCCCGTCGGAACTGGCAGCTGTTCAAATCAAGGGGAGCCCTTCCAATCATCCAGAGAAAGTCTGGATCCAGGACCTTGTGGGAGAGCAGAATTAAGGGGCTGAGCATTCAAAATGTGTAGGGTTTTTTAATGTGGCGGAATTAATGTAGAAGCCCAGAGACTCCATCCCGAGATGCACTGACTCCTCTTCTCCCCCCTCTTCTCCCCCCCCCCCAAAAAAAAAGCATGCAGGGGAGGGGAAAGAAATGAAGAACTCCCGCTGGGTGGCAGGAAGGGGCCCGTGTGGCAGGTGCGGGAAGTCGCGTGTTCACAAGCAGCGTTGCACACTCAGGAGATGTGCAACCTTGGCTTGGCTCTGTCCAGGCGGTGGGGTGGGGGCTCTGTGCTAATAGGTCCGATGACAGGATTGAGCCCTGGGGTAGAGACTTTGCTTCATGTCGAGAGCTGTTGGCGTTTCACAGGTAACGTAGAGGGGTGAGAAGGATGCAGAGAGATTTCCCTGATGCCTTGGGAAAATGCTGTCAGCAGCAGAGACCTTCAGAAGGGGGGTGACCTATGATGGGGTCTGAACCCCAGAAGCTACATGCCGTTCCAGCTAGTCCAAACCCAGACATTTGGGAAGGCCAATTCTTTACTTACTTAATGGGGTGTAGTCGAGGGCGGGACCGGGGGGTTTTAATTGTGGAGTTTAGCTGACAAGGGCTTACACTTCACGGCTCTGGCTGTTCATAGCTGGTCTCTCTCTCTCTCAGTCTCGCATCGCCAAGCGAGGGAGGAAGCTGGTGGATTACGACAGCGCCAGGCACCATTTTGAATCCCTACAAACCGCAAAGAAGAAAGATGAAACCAAAATCGCCAAGGTAAAGAGCAGGGCGGGCCTGGCTTTCATTTATTATCGTTTTTAAGAACAGCTCCCTTCGGAAGTTGGAACCTGGTGACGCATCGCTCCTGGGGGCTTTCTGTGTGGAGAACTGGTGTGCCATGAGGCGAGTGGAAAGCCCTTCATTTAAATAAACTTTAGAAGAAGGCTCTGAAGGTGTTAAGGCGGTGACGCTGACCTTCTGGGCAGTATACCGGGCACTGAGGTCAGGGCTATGTGCATAAGATTTGGTGAGCACAGAAACCTTCTTGAGAAAGGAAGACTGGCCTTCCGGTGCCGGCTCGGAAGTAGGAGGCAGGAAAGCCTGGGTTCTGTTTCCCGCTCTGATCAAGGAGTGTGCCTCAGTTTCCCCACCTGCAAAATGGGGATGGGAATACGTGGCTGGCTGCTGCTGAGGAAGTCTGCAGAGGGCGCTGAGACTACGTGGCGCTTGGAGCCTCTGCTCTGTTCATTCCTGCTGTGTAGCTCGTCCCCTGCACAGCTTTGCTCTTTCAGCCCGGCAGGTGCTACGGCCAAATGGAGAAAACAAAAGTGGCAATTCAGTGGCCAGAATACCCACCCTGATCACCTGGGCCCTGTCTTTTGGTTAGGATTTAACGTGTGATGTTAACGTGTGCTGGCGAACACGCTGGAACGTCTCGTGTGGACCAGAGTAGACTTTTACCAGTGGTACAACAGTTGAATACCAGCCTGGGTACCCCCCCCATGAGCCCATATGAGAGATGGGAGGGGGCGAGGGTGGAATCCCAGCTCCACTGATGTCAGTGGCAAAATTCTGCATTGACTTGAGTGGAGCCAAGATTTCATGCGCATGTGTCGTTCTACACTAGGCAATTTGAAGGTGTTAGCCAGAACATGCATATAGCACACCTTAAATCCTGGGTTGGGGGGGGGGGGGGAGGAAGGAGGAGGGAAAGGTGAGCTAGGGATGGTGGGAGAAGAGATGAGAGTGAAATTTCAATTCCCACCCACTCCAGAAGGCTCAATTAACAAGCCACAAAAGCTTCTATCTCAAAATAGTCCAGCGTTCCTGGAAAACGTTACTGCTCCATGGCCCTGCATGTCTGGTGCCGAATGGCTAATCTGCCTTCTGAGTGATCCTTTTGCACTAGATGGCTGGTTGGCAGCACTTTAAAGACGGAGGGCTTAAAATACTCCTCTCTTTCTCACTGCTGGCACTCTGGATCACCTGGCAAAACTAGGGGGGGAACCGGAAGGTGGCTCTAGGAACCAGAATCATTGTATCAGATATGGAAACAAACCCAGTGTCCCTCATTTGACACTCAAGCCTGGTCAGCCGGTCACAGGCAGATCTAGGAAGGGGATTTTCCGTGGTGGAGGTGGAGGAATCTTTTGTTTAGGGGTGTCGTTCACTGGCAGGTCTAAAACCTTCTGCGGTGATTCACGGATGAACATAGGACCCCCGTTTGGTACTTTCGAGTCCGGGTAGCTAGACTCCTTCATCTGTGCTTCGCACCCTGGTCTCGTCCAAACCGCTCATGTGCGGACGCTCTGCGACAGATGACAGGTGGTTGACAGATTAATAGATAAGGTCATTGAGCAGTGTGGACTAAGCCCAGGGTTCAGTTCCTGGTGCTGCCTCTGGGATATTTAGATCAAGCAATTAGAAGTCAAGGGGAGCTTTTTCAGTCCCCGCAGTGGGCGTGGCTTGTCCCTCTCTGCCTCAGTTATCCTGACTGTAAAATAGGCATAATGCGACTTACCTGCCTTTGTGAAGTGCTTTGAGATCTATGGAAAAGCATGGGAGAACGATACATTCTTGTTGTTTAGTATAGAGCAAATACTGGGAGCTAATTATTCTAACAACATCATGAAACTTTTCAAACTCCTCCTTCCTTCCCCCACTCCCCTCTGCTTATAACACATGCACCCCTTCCCCCCAGAAATCCTGCTGCTTACTGCTGACTTTACAACACTCCATTAAAATAAAGAGCTGGGCACTTTCAAATAATTGCATGGGTACAAGAGTGATGTTGAATTAATCCCTTGGAGGAAACTCAGTGCCTGGCATTTCTGTGCTAAGTCACTAACCATTCTTGCCTGTTGCTCTTTGCAGCTGGACGGCTGGTAAACACTCTCCCAGCCCTGGTGCCCTTTGTCTCCAGACAGGAGCATTCATGACCACAGCCCTTGGCAAGATTTGTAGCAGATTGTGCCCTGGGTGCGGTTTCTCTTGCCTTGGTGGTGTGGGGTTGGCCCGGCCTGTACTGCTCTGGCACTCGTGATTTGGTTTTCTTAACAGATGTCTGTCTCTCTCTCCTGTGTTTTGTTTTCTCTTTCCTTTGAAAACGCTCCCCCGCAGCCTGTCTCGCTGCTCGAGAAAGCTGCGCCTCAGTGGTGCCAAGGAAAACTACAAGCTCATCTCGTTGCGCAAACTAATCTGCTCCGAAATCAGGTGACTGCTTCCCAACCTGGCTCTAACCCCTGCATGTGCTAGTCTGGGCTCTAGTTCGGTACTGTGCTGGTATTCTCCAAGCTGTGTTCACTCTAGGCCCCCCCTAAAGTGCATCCTATTATTCAGGGCCCAGATTTCTTCCTGGTCTAACACCAGCGGCCTTAAGTGAAGTTACATCTGGGTGAGTTTGATCAATTGATTTTTTTTTTTTCCCCCCAGTGTTTACTTTGCCCCATAAAATGAACTCTGGGGGGGGGGGGGAGACAGAAGACTTCATGCAGTTCTGCGAGCAGTTTTTCCCCCAAACGAGAAGCAGATTTGATGGTTTAAAAATAGAAACCTGGAAGCTGCCTCATGAATTTTTGCCATTCAGTAAAGCTGGATGCGAAATACCGCAGCAAAAACCAGAAGTGGTTTATACATTTGTGCAGATTGGTTGCTAAACGTTCCCAGAGTGAGATCCAAAAACCCAAATTTGAATTGATTCTTGGCTGGAGTAAGTGCTGGGAGAATCTCTGAAGGTCTCTGAGGTTCAGTCTGCTTTGGATTAGAAGTGGACCCAAGCCGTGCCTTCAGCACTAGACTTTGAACCATGTCCAGGTGCAGGCCCCTGGGCTGCCTGGGTAGAACAGAAAGCAGGATTCCTCCAGGTATTGTTTAGATCGGAGACTCTTCAGGAAGGAGCTTAGTAAGCAAGATTGGTGCTGCTGTAGTTCTAGACATTGGATTCTTTGTTCATCTCCTTGCTTGGGGAGTGGGAAGGAGAAATTTGCCTTCACGGTAAAATCTCCTGTGGTGAATGTTTCATGGGGTTACTCCAGTCCAGATCTTCAGAGGTCCGTAGGCACCGAACTTCCATTTAAAACATTTCCTAAGCCCCTTTTGAGCACTCGAGGCCTTGTCTACGCTGAAACGTTTCAGTTGTTTTACACTGAAAGTGTGGCCCCAGCAGGAGTGCGAGGCAAGAGTTCTCCATGGAAACCACCTCCACAAGACGAATTACTCACCGTGCTGGCAGCCCGTTTACACTGGCATTTTACACCGGCAGTAACTTTCTGGCTCAGGAGTGTGGGGAAAAACACCTCCTGCCCCTGAGCACAGCAAGTGACAGCGCCGTCAAGTGTCGGCGTGAACCAGGCTACAGCACTGTCAGCTCCTCCCTTCATGGAGGTGGTTTACGTAGAGCGCTGGGCGGGAGCAGTGGGTGAAGGTCAGGCCTGGGGGAAGCAAGCACCTAGCCATGCCCCTTCTGCCCAGGCCCCGCCACCCCTTGGGAGCCACGGCCTCCCCGGCCTAGAGCACCAAGGGGAGGGCAGGCACTTGGGGGCAGCAACACTCTTCCCCCTAGTACGCCTACAGCAGGCATTCTGGGAGTAGAGTCTAGGTGGCCCAGGTGGGTGGTTTGGGAAGGCAATGCTTTCCCCTGCCTATGAGACCTGCAGCACCTGGTGCTGGGAGAGCCATGGCCACACTCGGTATAAAGTGCTGCCCCGGCTATACTGTATACTTTTCAGTGTCAACCAAACCTTATCCCGAGTCTCGGGGACCTACAATCGGAGCAGCCGGGAGGACTGTGCCAGGAAGGAAGACAAATCCTCTGAGTGGGAGGAGGAGAGTAAGTCATTGTCCTGACTCAGAGAAACCCAACTATCAACTCATGCCTGCCTACCTGGTGATCTCATGCGCTCTCATTCCAGCGCTCTGTCAGATTCCTGGGGAGTGAATGAATCACTATTTACCAAGGGCAGGTCACCATTTACAATACCTGGAAGCATTACAGCCAGTTTCTGACTGTACAGATAGGATAGCAGCCAATAAAAGGCTGGATTGCCACGTGAACTGAGCATTGGCTAATGGGGAAGATGGCTGATTGCAGTTCCCCTAAAAAGGGGACCTGCAAAGGAGGAAAAACTGTACTTTGGTTTTGTTCGTGGTGAGGTCTAAAGAAGGCCTGAAAGGTTTCTTTAGGCTTGTTTTTCAGCTCAGAACTATCAGGGTAAAGAGACAATTTGCTGAAAGGTTCTTTGGAGGACTGTGGAACTAGAGAGGGAAATTTCTGAGCTTCTAATCAGAGGAATCCTCATTAAGCTAACAAACCCCAACTCCCTTCCCCTGCTAATTGCTCATCTTCCAGTCTCTTGTGATAATCTCCCTAATGGTCAGCTCTGTTTTTTGCGGGGAGTCTCCAGGCCTAGAAGACTGGGCTTGCCCTTTTGAGTTCTAATATTTAAAGACAAGTTGAAAATTAACCTTTCAAATAACTTACCTGCCAGGCCTTTAACAGATGGAAATCGGCCGGAGTTTCTTGTGGAGCTCTGGAGTTTCCTCTCGGGGGTGAAAGAGCGATGCTGTAGTATTCTGGTGGGTGTGCCATTTGGCACAAAGGAGAAACCACTTAGAGCAGCAAATTCCTGCCGTTTCTTAGCTCCCCGGAAATGCTAACCTCTGTCTAGGCAGCAGTGTCCTCTGGGATTCAGAGTGCCAGTGTTTCTGGGTGTCCGTGCCAGCAACCAGCTAGCTGAGCAGGGCATCCCTCTGCTTCCCCGGAGAGAGAAGGTGGCTTATGGGTTAGGATCTAATGTAGGACTTAGGAGACCCGGGTTTAGTTCCCTGCTCTGCCACTGCTTCCTGTGTTGCCTTAGGCAAGTCACTTAGGCCCTACATCAGTATGGGAGTTCAATGGAAGTGAAGTGGCTAAATACCTTTGAACGTCGGCCCTTAGACTTGCTACCCTTGGACATTTTACCCTTGGATCCAGGCTTATGGAGCTGATGATTCCCTGTTCTGTTCATTCCCTCTGGGGCACCTGCCACTGGCCACTGTCGGAAGACAGGATGCTGGGCGAGATAGACCTTTGGTCTGACCCAGTCATATGTCACAATGCAGCCCTTCTGCCTCCACGCTGAGCTGCCTCCATGCTGCCGAAAGACAGGCTTGGACCCACTTGGTCTCAGACACGCTCCCCTAGTGGGGTCCTCAGAACCAGGTTACTGACCCGAGTCAGACTGAGCTCTGTGTGTGGAGGGAAGCTGGATTTGGGCTCAAACCTGGCCCTTTGTCTGCAGTGTAGACCTCCCCTGGGGATTATGCCTCGGCCCCGCCTCCCATAAATGCCCACCGAAGGTCAGCTGCTCTGCTGATGCAGTGACAGGCTGCTGATGCCTTCCCTGAGCCCTGCCCTGGATTTAGGCACTGGAGGAGCTGGGTTTTCCTCCTGTTGGGTGTGCGGAATAAACTGACAGCCGCGGGAGCTGAGGACAGCTGGGCAGGACGTGCTGAGCGCCGCCCAGAATCAGGAGGTTGCAGTGCATGGCCCAAATATATCCCAGGTAGCGCTGGATTTGTGCTGTTGGCTCAGCCAGAGCACGAGAGAAATGAATTTAGCTCCATCGCAGGGCACGCCAAGGGGATTTTAAATCCTGAGCAATAGCTGGGCTGGGTGGATTCCTCTTCCCTTTCTAGAGTGAACCCTGCCTGTGGGCTTGTAGTGGCCGGGTTTGGGCTGTCCCAGACCTCACAGGGTCGCTGTCTGGGGTCTTCGGCCTAGGGCCAGCGGTTTTCAAACGACAGGTCGTGACCCAGGACTGGAGGGTGGAATGTCGGGTGCTGGGTCTTATGGCTGCAGGGGGATCAGCTGACCAGTGGGGGGCTAAGGCAGCTCCCTGCCTGTCCTGGCCCCGCAGACTGCGCAGCACCCCAGAAGTGGCCGGCAACAGGCCCGGCTCCTAGATGTGTGTGGGGAGGCACGCACAGGGCTCCGTGCACGGCCCCTGCCCTGAGCACTAGCTCCCCACTCCCATTGGCTGGGAATCTGCTGCTGGCCACTTCTGGGGTGCAGCCTGGTCTGCGGGGCCAGGAGAGGCAGCAAGCTGCCTTAGCCACCCCTGCCCCTGCTGCACTGATGACTGGGAGCCGCTCCAGGTAAGCCCCTCCTGCCCTCCAAAGTTGGAACCCTTCCTACACCCAAATCTCTCATCCTCAGCCCCACCCCGGAGCCCACACTCGGGTCAGATGACATTGGGTTGCGGCATCAACAATTTTCTTCAGCTGGGTCATGAGAACAGAAGTTTGAAAACCACTGGGCTAGTGAATGATAAGCGAGAGGAAAGGGCCGTGGGATTTCCTTCATTGTGCTGCGGGCCTGCTGAAAACCAAACGGCAGTGAATGGGCTCTTCTGCTCTTTAACTCCAGATTGGAGTTTAAGCCTGATGTGGGAATGAAAGGGGGGACATGTAAAAGTTGGCTTCACTGGTGGTTTTTTCAAGTGAGTAGGTTGGAACATTCATGCCCTGATAGAAAAGGCCCTGGGAATGACTGTGGATGAGAAGCTGGATATGAGTCAAAAGGGCGCCCTTGTAGCCAAGAAGGCAAATGGCATATTAGGGGGCATTAGGAGGAGCGTTGCCAGCAGATCTAGAGAAGTGATTATTCCCCTTTATTCGGCACTGGTGAGACCACAGCTGGAGTATTGTGTCCAGTTCTAGGCCCCCCCACTATAGAAAGGATGTGGACTCATTGGAGGGGGTCCAGCAGAGGGCAGCCAAAATGATGAGGGGGCTGGAGCACATGACCTATGAGGAGAGGCTGAGGGATTTGGGCTTGTTTAGTCTCCAGAAGAGAGGAGTGAGGGGGGATTTGATAGCAACCTTCAACTCCTGAAGGGGGTTCCAAGAGGATGGAGAGAGGCTGTTCTCAGTGGTGACAGATGGCAGAACGAGGAGCAATGGTCTCAAGTTGCAGCGGGGGAGGTCTAGGTTGGATATTAGGAAAAGCTATTTCCCTAAGAGGGTGGGGAAGCGCTGGGCTGGGTTCCCTAGGGAGGGGGTGGAATCTCCATCCCTAGAGGTGTTTAAGTCTCGGCTTGACCAAGCTCTGGCTGGGTTGATTTAGTTGGGGCTGGTCCTGCCTTGGGCAGGGAGCTGCATTCGATGACTCCTGAGGTCTCTTCCAGCCCTAGGATTCTATGTTAGATGTTAAGGCCAGAAGAGACCATCAGGATCCCGTCCTGCAGAGCATCAAGTGGCGTTTTTTTGGGGGTGTCCAGATGTGCAAGCCCGCAGTAAATGGGGAGTTTGTCCATGTCCTGCACGGGGTGGAACTGCGGGATGCCAGTGCACAAGGAGGCTGTCTTGGGGCCAGTGATGGATGTGACTCCTGCTTCCCTGCAGCGGCTCCACTTTGCTTTTGGAGACCCATCCACCATTTCACAGAAAGGCCGAGACAGAAATTCCTTCCCGCACCTCTGTGTCTCCTCTGCAAGGAGCTCGCCCCTTGTCCTCTGACCTTGAGCACAGAGAATGTCCCTCCGGGCTTCTGCTGGGGGCTGGCAACTTCTGAAAGTGCAGAGGGGTGGGGGCTAGACCAATACACCCTGAGCTACCTTCTCTGCTAGTTTCTACTGGCCGTGGGAGCAGGAGCCCAGAAATGGGATCTGGGTCTGCCTATGCTGAAGCCTGCAAGGCCATGGCTGGCTGGAGCCTTGTGTGTCCCTCCCGTTGGCTTGTTGGTGTGCATATGTAATCCATGCACCGGCTGGGTGCGGTTCACTGTCCCATGGAGGGGCACTGAGACCACTGACAGAGAGAGGATGAGTTTGCTTTCCAGCCTTAGCTCAGAGCCAGCTGGCTTCTAGCTTCAGTGGCAAAGGCTCATGCCCTAAGCTCCAGAGATTGCAGGTTCGGTTCTGCCTGTCGGCGTTACATGTGCCCATCAGGAAATGGAGCCTAGTGCAGCCTGAAGCCAGGTTTCCTCAATGGATCCCCATGCAGGTCTTGTTCTTCAGGTGACATCTGCTCCCTTGTCTCTCAGGAGCGGCAGGAAGTGGCCTCTGGTTCAAAGGTTCTTATGACAACAGGCAGGCCGTGAGGGGGGCCCTGGGTTTGCCGGCTGGCTGTAGAGCCCTGTGACATTGCTGCTATTGTTGCTAATATAAACAGCAGCTTGTGCCGGCCTTCCTGTGAGGCTGAGCTGCAGGGTGGTTACCTCAGGGATTTGCTGTTCTCTTTCCCCGCGCCCGGGGCTGGGCCCAGGCGAATGGAAACTGGAACGTTAGGGTCTTGAAGGGAGGAAGAGGGAGGTGGTGAATGGGCTTGGTGCTGGCTCAGGGGTGAGTCGAGCCGTGGATGTGCCCGCTGCGCGCTCCAGGTGTGCGGGCGGTGGACCTGCCCCATGCTGTTCCGGTAGGAACCATGACCCTCCTGTGTCTCTGGCTGAGGCCCAAATTCTTGCCCGGCTCTGTGTTTCTGGCCTCGGGGAGATGGGAGGACAGCGGCCGGGGCAGATGCTGGCATACAAACCGTGAGCCAACCCTCGTGTGGGAAGAGCTCACCAGACGGCTCGTTTCCTTGGACTGGGGGTGGCCCCTGGCTCGTCAGCGCTGTCTCTGGCCTGCGGCCGAACCGAAGCCACATTCCTGGGCTAGGGGAGCCTTTCCTTGCTGCTGCAAGCCCTGCTGAGCCCGATCCAGCCTTGCCCCTATGCCGGCCACTTCCCAGCCGCGCTGCAGGGGCACGACAGCTCTGCCAGGCAGCGATCTCCCCTGCCCCCTGTGTTTGGCACCTGCTGAGCCCCGTGTCTTCTATTCGGCCTGTGCAGGGGGTTCACGGCTGGGGCGGGGCGTCCAGCCGTGCAATGAGCTAAGCTGAGGTACCCCCGCTCGGCAGGCAGGCAGTCTGGCGAGAGAGGCCCCACCGGGAAAGATGGGGAAGCCAGTGCGAATCCCACCCCTTGTCCTATGCAGAGAATTAACCCCGGTGGCCACACGCGTGGGTCGGGGGGGCTGGGGAGCTCCGGAACCGGCCTGGCCTCTCCAGCTGGCCAGGGGCCTTGTGCTGCGTGGCGCTGGGCTGGCGCTGACGTGTCCCCTCTCTGTGGCAAAGGCGGAAGAAGAGCTGGTGAAAGCCCAGAAGGTGTTCGAGGAGATGAACCTGGATCTGCAGGAGGAGCTGCCCTCGCTATGGAATAGGTGAGCTCCCCAGGGCAGCCGCTGGGGAGAGGGGAGTTGGTTACTGTGGTGGGTGCGAAGGTGACCCTCTGCCCTGGATTTTGGGTAGGTCCCAGCTCTTGGGGACTCTCTCTCGCGTTCCCAATTCAGCCCTCTGTCCTGTTTCTAAGATCCTGCCATCCTTGGATCTCCCAGCGTGTGTTGCTTTTAGGGGCTGCCCATAAAATACATAGCACATTAGAGACTGTGTGTGTGTGGTAAATTGTGCGAGTTTGTTTCAGTGGCACAAAGCGGGAAAGCAAGTTGTAAGGGTCTTGAAAACCTGCGTAGGGAGAGCTGCAGTGCGCTGGCAGTGGGGCGGGATGGGAGCTGGGAAGGAGCTGTGGGGCGCCTTGACACGGCAAAGAAAACCCGGTGGCAGTGAGCCCAGGTGAAGTGAGCCTGTGGGGTTCGGGCTACAGGTAAAAAGAGCCGTGGAGACGTTCCCGCTGGTGCGTGGGCAATGAGACCTTCCCGCTTGGCCAGGCTTCCCAGCCGGCGCTACAGTCCAGTCAGAAATGTCTAGGCTGCTCTTTTTAATCCCACAGCCCCAGCTCCGAGGCTCTGCCCTGCCGGGTTTTCTTTGCTGGGCGCCCGTTAGCACTGAGCTCTCAGGCCTGGCTGGCAAGTCCTTTGCCGGGAGAAAGGGTCCCGGACCTCCAGCCTGGCTGCACACAGGGACCCAGCAGGCCGCTCCGGCGTGCTCGGTTCTGGCGGGCAGGCTGGGCACGGGAAAGGAGGCAGGCGGTGAAGGGAGACCAGCAGGCTCGTCCTGGGAGCGCAGGGGAGCTAGGAGAAATCCTGGTGGGGTTTAAGGATGAACGAGGAAGGGGTGTCAAGGTGGCGTGCTGGCAAAACCCACTCAGTGGTGTCCCAGTGCAACATGCCATCCCTGGGGCTGGGTAGGCAGATGGGGGTAGAGGGAGGACAGGAGGAGGAGGTCGAGAGAGCCAGCATCAGTGGGACGAAAGCAAGGCTCATGAGCTGCTGGGCCTCCTGGAGGTCCTGATTCCTGGCCAGGTAGGTGCCCCAACAGGCCTGCCTTCTCCTTTTCTGCTACAACCAACCGTCCCCTGTAGTCCCCCTGGGCCTGGTTCGTTCCTTAACTAGTGTCTCCCACCTGGCAGCAAAGCAAGAGAGTCCGTTCAGGTCATGGGGGTGTTTGGGGGCTTCCTGACCGCCCCAGCGCATTCCCTCCCTGCTGTTGTGGCAGAGAGAGAGCCCGGCTTAAATATGAAGTGTGCGTGTGGGGGGGGGGGGTATTAGCAGAAGAAACTGGGTGAACAGATCTCGGCTAACTTCTGCTCTGCGTTCGTTCGGCAGCCGTGTTGGTTTCTATGTCAACACATTCCAGAGCATCGCAGGCCTAGAGGAGAACTTCCACAAAGAAATGAGCAAGGTAAGGGAATGTGGACGCAGGGGCGGCTTGAGGCTTCGGCTGCGTTCAGGCAGGGGTCCCTGGTATTACTGGGGAGGAGGAGAGAAAGGCAGGACATCGAAAAGGCCGGAGCAGGGTTGTCCGTCAGTCTAACACACAGGCTCCCTGTGCAGCGCAGGTGGCGCTTCCTGGGTTGAAGTTTAACGACTGTGCGGCTGGAGTTAGCGCTTCCCATTATGTTCCTGTTCCAAGGGGGGCTGCCGGGGAAGGGCTGGAACGAGAGGGGGGACCCAGGTTTACCACAGTGCTGGCTCAGGGCCCTTCCTGGGCTAGCCAGCCCTCTCCCTCCCCCGCTGCTCAGGGGTCTCTTCTTGTTACAGTTGAACCAAAACCTCAACGATGTCCTGGCAAACCTGGAGAAGCAGCACTCGAGCAACGCCTTCCCCGTCAAAGCGCAGCCGAGGTGAGTCACCGCAGCCGCGCCATGCTCCCCCCGCCGCGCCTGGAGGGGCGGCTACGAGGCTACAGTGGTGCGCGGGAATGCCTCTTACCGGGGAGAGAGAAATGGTTTTATTTGCCGCCTCTTGATTTCAGTTCTTCTTCGCCCTCCATGGCTGTCCCCTCTCGAATAGATCATGCAAAACTGACCTGCCCCGGGCGTCTCGTTTTGAGCTCCCACTGGGACACTCCCAGATCCAGGGCATCACCCGCTCTGGCCCAAATTCCTCGGCGTCGCGGAGACAGGAGCGTCCTGTCCCATTCCTCCCTCCCTCCCCCCATCCCACCCTGTCACCAAGCCTGAATCTCCAGTGAGCAAGCTTGTGTGCACAATTACCCATTTTGTGCATGCAAAGGGTAGCTTTGCTCAGGCAAATCTTGTAGGCAATTGAGGATTTTGGCATTTCCCCGGAGAGCACATCAGACCCCTCCTATACCCCAGGCATCTCTGCAAAGGGCTAGCGTCCACAGGATCCTTTTTTTTAAATTGTTTTTTCTCTCCTCTGTGGCATCGGATCTTCCTTGATTCACTGCAGATCTTGAGCCTTCCAGCTTAGGGAGCGGGAGGGCTTGGACTTTAGCTGAGGCTGGCTCCGGCTCCCCTCCAGATGCACGAGTGATGAAGCAATGCGGGCCTCTGGCTTCCAGCTGTTGCTTGTCACGTGCCGGGAGAGCAGCAATACAGCCTAAACGCCAAATCAGCATCTTGCTGGAACCCAGGCAGGGAGCTGGCAGGATGCCAGTGATGGCTTCAGCCTTTGTGCATTGCTTCAGGACAGTGGTGGAAAGGATCGAGGAGCTGTGGGTGGGACCCTGTGGACTCTTCTTCCTTCCCCTCCTCATTTAACCCTTGGTTGCAAACACAGACCTCTTCATGGAGGATGATGATTGGGTAGCTGCAAGGGTGAGGGTGTTCTCCTAAGGCAGGGGCCCTGTTTTGTCCGGGTCGACACACACGTCCATGAAACCTACGCCCAGTGGAGGTGGTGTTTCCGTCTCCCCATCTTGCAAACCTCGACCTGCAGACTTTGCATCTCAAAGACAGTGGCATTGTGCATGGAAGAGACACTGGCTCTTCTGTCCTCTACCAAATGATGCTAAGGTAGGAATAGGACACCAGCGTGCTGGAACGTTTCCTACCTCACGGGAGATGGGTCCTTTGCTATGTCGATTCTTTCCTGCCTTCCCCCTCCCCAAGAGCGTGTGTCTACTGCAAACCCAGCGAGACCTGCGATGGAGCCAGCACAGAAGTCTGGGATCTGCTCTTGGCCATACAGTCTAGTGACCTTGCAACGCCCTAGCCCAGCCCCATGGCTTGAGTGTGCTGGGTCTTTCCCCATTGATCCCAGGGAGCAGGTGGGATCCTCCCAGTTCTGAAGACAGCAGGGGCGAAGTCCTTGGCCACCTTCAAGTCAATGGGAGTTTTGCTCTTGACTTCAGTTGAGTTGTGATTTCATCCCGGTCTAGGGTGGTTCTTCCCTGGCCCCTTTCCCCATGCAGCCAGCTCCATCCTGCCGGGATGGGGTTGCATGGGGTTCTCGTGAATGCTGGGTTTCTGGTTTCCTCCAGAAGGCACCCAGGCCTGGTTAACCCACCTGCTTGGGACTCTCTCCGGACGTCTGCTCAGAGGGAGGGCACAAACCGAACCCGGGAGCAGGAGGAGGAGGCTGCTCCCAGGCGGAGGCTTTAGCGCTGGCCCAGTGGAACGCAGGGACAGCACTGCCGCACGCGCTTGTTTGGTTTTACTGTGACGGGATTCCTGGCCAGCAGCGAGGCCTCCCCCGACCAGAGCAAATCAGATTTTCCATCCGTGCAGTCTTGGTCCAGGCGGGCTGCCAGCTCCGTCTGTAGGACAGGAGGCAGCCCTGCTCCCTCTGCTGTAGCCAGAGTGCCTGGGCTTCTGGGGAGAGCTGAGCACGGGGGAGGGGGGGGAGGAGAATGAACACGGAAAACCCTGTATGTGTAGAAAGTCACAGTCTTGGCTCCATCTCCTCTCCTCCCTCCCCCAATGCCCGGCTGTCCCAGAATGCCCCACTCTGCACATGCTCGGAGGCAGAGCTAAAGAGATCTTTGCAATCCGAAAAGCATCCTCCTCTCCCCTGTTACCACACTGCTTTGGGGCGCTACCCAGGGCCCAAACCCATCCTGAAATACAGGAGACCCTCCTGATGCGTGGAGTCACTCTTCACAGTTCCATGGATTTGTGGGTCTCCTGGCCCAGCCTGGGCGATGGCAGTGGAGGGTGGGAGCCATGGGGAACCTGCAGTGAGTTCTCTGCAGCTTCCAGGAGCTGCGGTGAGGTCCCCCCTATGGCTCCCGGCAGCTGCGGTGAGGTCCTCCCTATGGCTCCAGGCAGCTGCGGTCAGGTCCCCCCCTATGGCTCCCGGCAGCTGTGGTGAATTCCCGATGGGGGGAGAAATGGGCTGGCTCCCCTGTTAGGTCAGCGGGCTATCCTTGCGAGGAATCCTGCTGTGCGGAGCAAACGCTGATGTGCTTTGAGAGTGTAAATCAGTGTTTCTTAAACTGTGTTCCGCCACGAGACAGTCAGAGGCGTGCCATGGAGAACAGAATTCAAAATGGCCACCCTTAAAGAGGCAGGCAACCTTTTTTTTCCCTCAATAACTTTCCCCTGACCCTTTTTCCCCCCGACCTTTTTTTTTTTCCCCCTCAACAAAAAATCCTTGGTGTTCCTCATTTAAAAAAAAAATATTGTTTGGTGTTCCTTGGTCTTAAAAAGTTTAAGAAACACTGGTATAAATAGAGGGGAGCCTGTATGCTGGTTTCTGTGCCGGTCAGGGAGAAGGAGGAGCTGAGTCGGGGTTCCTGGCTTCTCGCTGGCTCACTGTGGGACCGGAACATCTCAGCCCCCGTTGGCCCACTTGAGAGAGGAGACTATTTACAGATCCCCGCCTGCCTGGCTTTCAGCACATCTGCCTCTCTTGGGCTGTACAGAGCTTCCCCCGAGGAAACATGCGTCTCTTAGCCCTGCCGCGCTCATGCAAGTCCCTGCCTCACCCAGCGAGCCCCGTTCTTTGTTCTCTCTCCTTGTACATACCCCAAACCCGGAAGGAAGGGCTTGAATTCAGTAGCCCCCTGGCACCAGGTTTGCGCTTACTGGTTGCTCCCCCCGGCTGTGCTGGAAATCATTGTGTGCTGTCCTCCCCCCCCCAGAAAGAAAACTAAACTGTTCTCCCGGCTGCGGAAAAAGATAAGCAGGTACCGGTATGCAGAGCATCCCTCTGAGATGAGCCTGAGTGGAATATAAGTCCGTGTGCTAACAGCCTGGGGTGTGTTAACATGAGGCCTGGAGTTCCGTGCATGACTCCCTGTGTTTCGGGTCCCTTGGGATCCTTGGAGAGCGACGCATGTCTGACTAACCCTAACTATTTTTGAGTCCTGGTTTGAATCCCGGCTCCCTTTCTGGTGCTTGGGCCGAGTTTGGCAGTGAGGGGCAGTGTGGGTGGCCCGGGATGTGCAGGAGGTCGGATCGGACACCCTCGAGGTCCCGTCTGGCTTTGACTTTGGACTCCAGGGCTATTTGTGCCCCCAGGCTTTGTCTGGGCTCCGCACTGCTCTGCTTTCGCTACCCGTGTGATTTGGTCAGAAGCTGATTGGAAACGGGGGCAGCTTTGTCCATTAAAAAGGCCTCATTTGCCCAAGATGGAGACTGTGTTCGGCGTTACTGCCTGGGTAAGAGAAAATAAGATGCCACCACTGTCTTACTGACAGGACCTGGGTTCCCCCTGCTTTGCCTCTTGTGACATTGATCACAGTTTGCAGGAACCCAGTGCAAAGTGGCTGGAAAAGGCTGTCCAGGGGTGCAAGTGTGAAGTGCAGCACGAAGACACAGCAGCGGCGGGGGGTGGGTGGGGGAGGTCAACCCTGTTTCCTTTTAAAAAGCCCCTGGATGTAACTTCTGTTTCAATACACAGAGCAGTGTGACACCCCTCTCCCTTCCCCTGTGGTCGTAGCTGATGGCTCCGTGCATGTTGTAACTAAGATGGAAACATGGCGAAGGTTGTTATCAGACAGGCCAACAGACTTGCCAGGCCCCTGGCCAGCATGGGGAGGGGACCTGCTCTGCACTCCTGAGGGGCGGGGCCTCAGGCAGAAGGGGCGGGGCCTCAGGCAGAAGGGGCGGGGCCTCAGGCAGAAGGGGGCGGTGCTGGGGACTAGCCGCTTCCTGCGGGCCACAGCTCTGGCAGTGATTTAAAGGGCTCAGGGCTCCAGCGGCCACCATTGCCACAGTAGCTGAGAGCCCCAGGCCCTTTTGAATGGCCAGGCCCTGGGGCAGCTGTTTCCTCGGCCCTGCCAGTCCTGTTGCCGGGCCTGGTTGTTGTTGAGTGCGCGCACAAAGGAAGACTTGAGAGAGACTGAATGAGGGGGAAAATGGGACACCAGGTGGGGCTAGTCCAAGCCCCCCTCCCTCTTCCCACCCACGCCAGGCTGGCCCGAATGGCTCATCCGGACCCCCTCCACAAAATTGCCTGAGCCACCCCCCAAATTCCCAGTGTGGAGCTGGCAACTGTGGAGCCCTGTGCCCTCCACATGGGGCTGGTGTCGCTGTTCACTGAGGCCTGCACCCCCCTTCACAGGGCAGACATTGCCACTTGCCCCCAGGCACGTCTCTGCGCCCCTGACCTTTCTGACAAACGCCCCCTTTGGCCAAAAGAGTTGGGCTGGCCGGGCCAAGGCTTAAAAAGGGACCGTCCCAGGTAAAATGGGCCATGTGGTCACCGTAGACTGAATGCACAAGAAAGGGTGGGGCCGAGTGGAGGATAGTTGTGTAACTGTGTGGAGGCATTTCCTAGCTTGTTTCCTTCCTCCCTCTGTATAGACCGAGGCTGTTCAGAACGTAATCGTTCTAAGCCCAGCCAGCTCCTCACAGGCAGGGCGGTGTAATGGTTAAAGCAAAGGATTGGGAGCCCGGGCTCCTGGGATTTTTACCCCTCTGTAAAATGGAGCTAATCGTACCTCTCCCAGGGAAGCTGAGGGAATGAATGACTTTTTAGACGGTGCTTTTGAGACCCTCAGATAAAAGAGGATGAATAAGCGACAGCAGTTTTTGTTCTGTTAAGTCTTGTGCTGGGCAACTGAAGGGTTAAGATTCGGGCAAGATGCGTCTGTTCTTACTGCTGTCCGGTAACGCTAGGGCACCAGTGACAGGAACCCTCAAGAGCTGTACCCCCGTGTTACCCCTGTTATGGCTGTCTGCACCAATCGGGCATCTCAACAGATTTCCCTTCATTGCCCTAACACGGCAACTGCGTAAGCTCAGAGCAGGTCCAGATGTCCTGGGTTGAAATCCCAGGGCTTTGACTATGCCAGGGCTCCATGGGGTGGAGCTGGCGCTGGTGTAATGCTGGGATGTTGGCAAGCACCGGAGCACGTGTTGGGACCTGACTGCTCTCCGTCTCTGATCTTGTGTCCTTGTACGTGTGGGGGTGGTAGTGCTGGCCTTGATTCCCCCATGCTCAGCACGCTTTGGTGCGAACAAATTATGGTTCGATCTTAGCCCCTCTTCCGAGATCCCGACCCGTCTCCCATGTGGGAGTTCGCAGAGGGGCGACAGGGCTGGGAATAAATAGCGGAACAACGGGCGTCCCCTCCTTTCTAACAGCATTGCTGCAGCCTGTGGAAGTCCTTTCTGCAAATGTTGACGTTTGCTGTTTCAAACCTCAAAAAAGATATTTTGGCCTTGGAAAGGGTTCAGAAAAGGGCAACTAAAATGATTAGGGGTTTGGAACGGGTCCCATATGAGGAGAGGTTAAAGCGACTGGGACTTTTCAGTTTAGAAAAGAGGAGACTGAGGGGGGATATGATAGAGGTATATAAAATCATGAGCGGTGTGGAGAGGGCGAATAAAGAAAAGTTATTTATTAGTTCCCTAAATAGAAGAACTAGAGGACACCAAATGAAATTAATGGGTAGCAGGTTTAAAACTAATAAAAGAAAGTTCTTCTTCACACAGCGTGTAGTCAGCCTGTGGAACTGCTTGCCAGAGGAGGCTGTGAAGGCTAGGACTATAACAGAGTTTAAAGAGAAGCTAGATAATTTCATGGAGGTTAGGTCCATAAAAGGCTATTAGCCAGGGGATAAAATGGTGTCCTTGGCCTCTGTTTGTCAGAGGCTGGAGAGGGATGGCAGGAGACAAATCGCTTGATCATTGTCTTCGGTCCACCCCCTCTGGGGCACCTGGTGCTGGCTGCTGTCGGCAGACAGGATACTGGGCTAGATGGACCTTTGGTCTGACCCAGTACGGCCATTCTTAGGTTGTTCTTATGTTATGTTAAACCAGTCAAGGCTGGGAGGGTGGAGGGCTAGCAGCCTTGAGTCTCAGCACCAGGGCCCGTTCTTATGCTTATGCAGCTGCGTCGGGCGCCTGAAAATTTGGGGCACCGCTGGGTCTTCATGTCCCCCCTCCTGCTCTTCCTAGCCCTGGTCTGCCTCTCTGCTTCCTCCAAGAGGATCTAGTGAACTTAAAAGTGACAAAACCTGCCTGAGCCATTAGCACAACACAGCACTTGTGAAAGAGCTGTTCACACGGCAGTGGAGCCGTTCGGCGGGCGTTTGCCAATTCCAGGTCTAGACGGGCAGTTTCGGACTTTACTGTGTTAGTCAGCACAGCAGGATGCGAAGCCGGGGCGGCGGAAGCAAGGCGCTAAGGAGGGCGGTGAAGGTATGAAATGTGCTTTCAAATATTTTATGAGTGTGTTGCCGAAGATGATAAAATCACAGCCCTAAACAAATTTGCCATCCCTCCCTCCTCCCCCCAGCTGTCGTCGGGCTCAGAGGTACCAGTTTAATAGTATGGCGTAGGGCTCCCTATATTCGAAGGACGGCCCTGCTCAGCCGCACAGTGAGGGTGTGTTTGGTTTGTGTGAATTTGCTTCCCTTGATAGCGTTCAGTCAGACAGCCAAGGTCAGTCAAGTGTATTGCTGTACCAAGCCATTCAGGCCATGCTACAGGAGACGAGCTCTGTGCGGTACCAGTCTGCGGGAAGCTGTCTCATGACGTGTGGCATGCACTTGATGGAGCAGCCGTGCTCCCAAAGTGACACGTTTCCGCTGACGTGTGTTCTGTGGGGGATCGATGAGTCGCCCAGCGTGAAAATCCAACCTGGCAGTTTGTCCCAGTTCCGAGCTGGCGGTTTCGTTCCTTCCTGACCTCTGTGGAGCATTTCAGAGTCTGCTTTGGGAAGGTCCTTCCCAGGCCATAGACCAAAAGTTGCTTGTTATCGACACGTTTCCTACCTGCGTACGCCAGATACGTCTTTTGGCAAACACAAGGTATTATTGGATGCCTAGCGCAAGTGGGCAGGGTTATGTAAAAAGCATAGGTAGTGGCGCCTCCAACAGTGCCCCCTGCTGGTGATTTCAGGATGTAGCATAGATGGGAAGAAGGAAGGAATGGAATGGGATTTGCCTGGTGCCAGAGACCTGCATGGGACTATATTTTAATCCCCCTTCTGTCCCGCCCCACAATACCTGCTGCCCCCTATCAGTGCATTGTTTCTTGCATTTTTATCCTCCTCCCACCTGCAAGAATACTAGATTCCCCAAATCCTGCAAGAGAGACAGATTCCCCAACACAAGTAAAAAAACCAACCCCACAGCGTTGGTTAACACACTGTATTTGTAAATGTAATTCAGGCACAATTTTTACCACTAAAATCTTGCTTAGACCATTTAGTGATTTAATATCTTCCTTCAGATTGCCTTGGTGTAGCTTTTTTTTTTTAACCCAGCCAATCTCACCTGCAACCAAGTACATTTTACCCACTTCTACTATTAAGGTAGTAGGTCCTGTGAGACCAGCGGGATCCCAGTCTCTCTGCAGGGCCCTGCCTGGGATAGATGATGCCAGAAATGTGGTAGTGACAGGGCAGTGTTCCAAGAGATGCTGCGGGAGAAGTTGGGGAGCGATTGGACACCCCTATTCTCACAGGGCAAGAGCTATTAGCACAGAAAGCTGCTGTTTGGGTTTTTTTGGATCTTGTTTTGCTGGGGGTGTAAACGTCATTAGATACTTCCGACCCACAGAAGAGCATGGAGTGACTGCTTCTTGGGGTGTGTCTCTGCAGTTGGGGAATGAGGCAGGGTCGGGAGCTCAAAGTCTGGTGCTTGCTTTGAACTAGGGATCAACAAATGAAATTAATAGATAGTAGGCTTAAAACAAAAGGAAGTATTTCTTCACACATTGCACAGTCAACCTGTGGAACTCCCTGCCAGAGGTTGTTGTGAACACCAGGACTTTACAACAGGGTTCAAAAAAGAACTAGATAAGTTCATGAAGGACAGGTCCATCAATGGCTATTAGCCAGGATGGGTAGGAATGGTGTCCCTAGCCTTTGTTTGTCAGAGGCTAGGGACATGGGTGATGGGTGGGATTGCTTTATGATTCCCTGTTGTGTTCCCCCTCTCTGGGGCACCTGGCATTGGCCACTGTCGGCAGATAGGACACCGGGCCAGATGGACTTTTGGTTTGACCCAGTCTGGCTGTTCCTCTGAGTCTTTAAATGCCTCTTCTTGGGTTTTCCACCACCCTGTCCTAAAATTGAGTGTTTAAGCATGAGACTGAAGTGTATTCTCTGTTGGCATGAGTCCCGAAATGCCACGGTTGGCCTATAATGACGAGACCATGAGAGGTCACAGGGCAGAAGGGGTCAAGGTTGGGAAAAGCGGGCAGCCTAGTCGTTGGGATGGGACCTGAGATTCCTAAGTCTCACCATTCTTCTGCTGCTTGAGCCTTCGGGCAAAGGGTCCCGCCCCTCTCCCCCTTGTGCTGCACCCCACAGAGGATGACAACCTGCTACTGCTGCCAGCTACTTTGTTCACGCACATGGCGGAGGTCTGTGTGTGCAGCCGCTGTCAATATAACACCCAAGGCTGGAATTTCTGGGTTTGAACTTTGAAGTGCGTTGTGGGGTTTTTTTTTTTTTTTAAGCTAGCAAAGTGATGCACCCAAACCCTGTGAAAGGACTGTGATTGAGGTTGCAAAGTCAAAAGTTGGGTAATGCCAGAATTCAGATTTCCCGTATTCTAGCCGAAACTGTGTCTGCCCTAGGTGCATCCGTATGCATGCGAGGCCGGGGCGTAGGTGAATGATCGCGGTTTGCATGAGGTCCTCCTGCAAAAAGACAATGAGGGAGGCTGAGCAAGGAGCCGCTCGGACGAGGGGAGAGAGCTGAGTCCATGCATCAGGCTGACTGATCAGAACAATTCTATGCAACCAGTTCTGACTCTCCTTTCCTTTCTCTCCTGCAGTGACAGTGCCCCAGTGAAAGCAAACAAAAGCCCCTCGCCTCCTCCTGACGGGTCCCCCATCACTAGCCCCGAGATCAAGACCGTCAACCACGAGCTGGAACCATCCTCTCTGGAAGCACCCGGGGCTGGCATCCCTAAGTCTCCATCTCAGGTAGTATCCTTGAGGAGTTCACCGGGCCTTGGCAATGGAGTCTCTGCTGCCAAAGGCATAGTGGGTTGCACAAGGCCATCTCATAGGTCTCTGGCTGCTGTTGTGTGGCAGGCACTGCCTGTCTGATAAGATTCATTGCTCCCTGTATTGACAGGAGAATGCTAAACAGGCCCTGAAATGCCTCTTCCATGAAGTAACATGTTGTTCGTAGGAGACCAAATAATACCCCTCTACTAGGGTGCTCCATTCAGAGGGAGGGAAGGTGAAAGTCAGTTGAGCTATGATGCTTGTTCTCTATGCCACACATCATTAACCTGTGGAACTCCTTGCTGCAGGATATCACTGAAGCTAAAAGCTGAGCAATATCTGAAAATGGATTTGGGTAAGGAGAACATCCACAATTACATCAAACAGGGTGAATAATTGGGGCAATAAATCCTCATGCTTCAAAGAGTAAGGTGACTGCTCACAGATGGAGGCTGGGAAGAGGCTTGGCCCTTATGAGGAAGCTAGTATTTTCCACTGCAGCGTTTGATGGTGGTCCTTGTTGGAGATGGTGTGCCGGAGAAGCTGAGCCACTGACCCATTTTGGCAATGCCTAGCTCTGAAGAGCAGGGCTTCATGTGCACTTTATTGTGGCACACATTTCATTTAAGCTTTTTTTGTTTGTTTGTTTGTTCATTGGCCTTTTTCCTCACATGTGAAACGAGAAGTGGTATTTTTACCACCGCTGGCAGTTTCACGGAGAAGATGAGGTCTGTCCGGGCTTCGGTGCAGCCTGACACCAAAAGGGCACAAGCTGCTGATACACTCAGCTTGCCCAGCGATGGCAGCCCGAGTGATCTGGGGCGCTCTTGGGGACGGGCTAATTTGGGGCCCAGCACCATGGCAGGAGTGTGTTCCTCCAGCCTGACCGAGAGACTGCTCCCATCCCTCCATCCAAAACCTCCCTCCACGCACTCCTCAGCCTTCCGCTCTGACTGAACGCCGGCTGCTCAGACCGACTTGCAGGCTGCGGTCTGACCTTCCGCCTGACTCTGGTTTCTCGTCAGCTGTCCTGAGCCCTGCCTCGGGCCCCAGTGCGGGGGCTGAGTGTGAGTTGTGGGGTTGAACATTGAGCCACGCAATCCGGCCCCCGCCTTTATGAAGTACTTCAGAATAACCCACCTCCATTCTCCCTGTGGCACTGGCTGCTGCCCGTTCGGCTCGGGAGTGTCCCCCACCCCCGCCATCTTCCTGCGATGGCGCCTTGTCTGCCCCCGTCGTCTCTGCTGAGTGGAGAGCCGGTGCGGCCCTCGCGCTCTCAACCCATCCTCCGCCTCGTTCTGCGGAGACAGGCTGTTCCACGGCTTTTCCCTTCCTCCTCTTCCGGTTAGCAGATGTTCTCCTCAGTCTTGTACTTCCGGGGGTGCAGGAGGGCAGATCGGTCGCACTGAAGCAAGCAGATCGGTCTGCTTTTGATGGAGCCTCCATTATCTGTATTAACCGAACTCGCAGCCGCCCCACGGCAGACGGCAGGAGCCCCAGCCACCCCCGAGCGGGCAGCAGGAGCCCTGCTGCCCGTTCTCTGGCTTGCCCAGATTTTTGGTTATCTGAGCTGGTGTCGGTATGTCAGGGGACTGGCAGTAGCTGCTGCTGGAACAGGCCACTCTGGGGCCTTCACGCTGCCGATGCTGCCATCTGCTGGCAGCTGTTTCTCAATGCGTGTGGAGCTTGCCCGGACAACCGGAGGCGTGCGGAAAAGAGCGGTGTGCCTGACCTGCGTTGGCGTGTCAAACAGAAGAGAGGGAGCTGGATCCAGACCCACAGAAGGGGGCTTGCAAGCCACTAAGGGAGAAATGAGACGGGGCCGGCTTGGATAGGCCAGGTGGCCTCCTCCTTATCCCTGGCTCGGAGTGTGGGGAAAACATTTAGAGTAGGGAGCCCCACCAGTTAGAAAGCACAGAAGCTGCTCCCTCCCTTGTGAACATTTAGAACATAACAGTGGCCACACTGGGTCAGACCAACAGTCCATCTAGCCCAGTGTCCTGTCTGCTGACAGTGGCCAATGCCAGATACTCCGGAGGGAGTGAACAGAACAGGGAATCCTCATGTGATCCCTCCCCTGTCACCCATTTCCAGACAAACAGAGGCTAGGGACACCATTCCTACCCATCCTGGCTAACAGCATTGATGGACCTAACCGCCATGAATCTATCTAGCTCTTTTTTGAACCCTGTTAAAGTCCTGGTCTTCACCACATCCTCTGGCAAGGAGTTCCACAGGCTGACTGTGCGCTGCGTGAAGAAAAATTTCCTTTGGTTTGTTTTAAACCTGCTGCCTCTTCATTTCATTGGGTGACCCCTAGTTCTTATATTGTGGGAACAAGGAAATAACTTTTCTTTCTTCACTTTTTCCACACCAGTCATGATTTTATAGACCTCTAGCCTATCCCCCCTTCATCTCCTCTTTTCTAAGCTGAAAAGTCCCCATCTTTTTTTTTTTTTTTTTTTTTTAAATATGAAGCTTTGTAAGGGGTCAATATGCATGATGGCAGCTTACATCATGGTAAGTGACTGAGTCTAAGGTGACGAGTCTTGCGTGCCAAGGAACAAGGCTGTGAAATACCCTGGCTGTGTCCTCAGCCCAGTGTACATGAACAAAAGCAACAGAGAGGCATATTGCGCAGACGGGAAAGGAGGCAAGAGGAGAGACCACTGCCATTAGGGCCTGCCTGGTGCCTACATACTGTAAAGGCCCTGGGCCTAACAGCTATTACCCTCCAACTCTCTTCTGAAAAGCGGTCTGTGTCCAGCCTCCTGAAGCAATTACCAGGCGCTCTCCACGCTCTTGAATGCTTCGGTGGGGGTGATCCTGGACTGTCCCCAGTGGGCCTTGTGAAACCACATGCCTCTCCGCTATTCTGTGGTCCATCTGCAATGACCTCCCTGAAGTCTGTGCAGCTGCGAGAGACTTGGAGGCCCAGCTGTAGCAGCGGCGTCCAATTTCCTTCCTTTCCAGAGGTCTCGTCCCTTTTGAAGAAAAGGAGATGGAGGACCGGGTCTGGGCTGGAGCCAGAAGGCTGGCCCAGAAGGGGCCGTATCTCCTTCAGCACATAGCCACCATGGCCAGGGGGCCTTTCTAGCCAGAAGCCAAGCACCTCCAGAGGGCTCAGCGCTGTGTGTTGGGCTACCGATGCTGTGGGAGGGTTAGCCATCATCACGCCCTCACGTCCCACACAGCCACCCCCTGGAGTGATGAGGCGAAGGGGCAAAGCTCAAAAAGGTCCGGGTTTGGGTTCTGGATTCACACCCAGAGCCTCTGGTGTCAGCAGCCTTTGGCTTCACTCGGATGAGAACAGTCTTCTCAGGCCTTGTGCATCGGGCTGGCCTCAGGGTGTGGCAGGAGAGGCCATTCCCGTGGCATTTGGGCGCTTCTGCTTCTGTGCAACTAAGATCTGGAAGTGAAAGTGCCACTTTCGTTATCCCTTATACTCCACCCTGCAGCCAGCTGCAGTTGAGAAGAGGTGGATTTGGAGTCTCACAGGCATGTTAACAGGGGATGGATTAGCCCACTAGCATTTTCCATGACCAGCCAAAGAAGTATCTTGTCAGGCACCCATTTGAGGGCAGGACAATGCAGCCCAGTGGAGTAATGACAGGCCTAAGAGCCAGGATCTGCTGTGTGCTAATCTCACCTCTGACACTGATGGGCAGGCTGTCCTTTGTCAAGTCACATGCGCTCCTCGCTGCCTCGGTTTCCCCTGTCTGCAAAATGGGGATAATAATGACCTACCTTCCTAGGTAGGATGAGAAGATTAATGCTCATAAAACCTTTTGCAAATACAGTGTCGGGGGTGTGTGTGCAAAGTGCTGTTACAGTGCTGGAAATCTCCACCGTGTTGTACAGCAGACTGTTTGTTTGTTTTTTCCCAGTCCCTCAGCATTTTCTCAGCAGGTTCTCGTTTGAGCTCAAATACCTGGGTGTCAAAGATAAATTCCAAGGGGGCCTGAACTGGTTTGCCCCCCCCCCCCAGTACCTCCCCCCAGCGTGTAAAGAATGGCGCATGCAGCATTGAACAAGGCCCTGACTGTGAAGTGAGGGAGGAGGTCGGATATGGACAGAGGCACATCCTCAACCCCCAGCCTGCCCCTGGATGTATGCCACTCTGATTCTTGTGACTTCAGTGGTGTCACTAGTGTTACACGCTGGTGAAGGTGTGTGCCAAACCAGGCCCAGGGTGATCCCATTCTCACATGCTTCAGTGACCTTTGCAGGGGGGCCGACAGATTTGCCGGGCCCCTGGGCCAGATGGAGGGAGCTGGCTGTGTGTTCCCAGAAGGGGTGGGGCCTCTGGTGGAAGGGGCGGGGCTAGCACTGCTTGTATCCCCCACAGGCAGCCTTCAGAGCTGCCAGGGGTGCACGGCACAATTCAAAAGGGCCCTGGGTGGCGCTGGCCAGAGCCTCGGGACCCTTTTGGATCATCAGGCCCTGGAGCAATTGTCCCCTACCCCCATCGACGGGCCTGATGCACAGCCACGAGGAGCCCTATCTAGTCTCACGAGGCAGTGGATCCTCTGAGACCAATGGGGTGGAACCACTGGATTGGAGATTGGGACCCAGCTCCCTGGGTGTCCACGTGTGACTAAGGCCACTTTGGCTCCTAACTCCCCTAGGCTCACGCCATGCAGGTAGGTATCCGGAACGTGGCCCACGCTCCGGAGTTCTCCACCCACACGTGTGCTGAGTCGCTTGTCTGTCGCCCCCTGGTGGTTCTCCGGAAGGTTGCACATGCTCTAATTACGTATGCACGTCCGAGTGATGCATATTAATTGTGTTACGCTTCTCCTCCACAGAGGGAGACCCGCCCGCTGCTGAAGTGTAACTAATGATGCCAAACCTTCTTTGGAGGCGTGTGGTTGTTTTCCCTGCCCTTCCCCTGCCCCTCCCTCAAATGTGTGTTTATTTGAGCCCTCTCCTGTGTCTGTGGTCGTCCCGTGCTAACCTGGTTCCTGTCTCTGGTTTTTTTGGGTGTCGCCGTGTGCTCGCTCGCTTGCATGCAGTTGCGGAAAGGCCCGCCGGTGCCGCCACCTCCAAAGCACACCCCCTCCAAGGAGCTCAAGCAGGAGAACATCATCAGCCTGTTTGATGACAATTTTGTCCCCGAGATAAGCGTGACCACCCCCTCGCAGGTTAGCCGCTCCGCCCTGCCTCATCTCTGTCTGCTCCTCCCTCCCCCTCGGCACTGTCCCCCGCTTAGAGGTGTCACACCCCGAAACCTGGTCAGGACAGGGCAAGAAGAGCTGGCTGCAACCACGCGGCCGGGCTGAGAGGGAGCAAGAAACCACCTGCGATCCCTGAGGATCAAACGCAATTTCTAAGGGAAAATGGCCCTCTTCTCCCTCTCTGGTTTAATGTGGTCTGCAGCTGGGGAAGGGGATGGGGAAGGAGGTGGGCTATTCAGTATTAGACACCCCCCCTCCCGCCCCTAGGTTCTACTCCCTGTGCCGCTGGGAACCTGACCAGTTTTCTGGCTTAATTATGTGACTCGCGCTGTCCTTTAAGTTCTTTTTTTTTAAATCATCCCTTAAAGACCCAGGTGACACCTCTAACGATGCTCCTCTGTAACTCATCCTTGCTTTTCCTTTTGTAACCCACGTTCAGTGGCCAGTGGCTTTCTAGCTTCCACCCAACTGCTGAAAACAAGACCCCCAGAGTTGGGAGAAATGAAAGTTGGGCCTCAAGGTGCATTCAGATCTCGTGAGGGCTGGGTGAGCTTCTAGAGGGTAGGGATGGCCTGGACGGCTACAGTTTCTGAATCCTTGGCATCAGACAGGCCGTGGTGGGTTATTGTCAGTGAACATTCATGGTTGTTCTGATGAACCCCGAATGAACAAAATCCCATCATTCAAAACAAAACTGTTCCTCCTTTGCTAAAGCTCTGATAGCATTTTAGGTTCCTAGCCCTGTCCCTGCTGCTATATCGCAATGTTTAGCTGATCGCTACCTGATTGATAGACACTTGCCTTTTAGAGAGGACATTTTGCATGAAAACTTGGCTGTCTCATGCTTACGCCTTCTCAGACAGGCATCCGGGGAGCTAAGGTATAGGTGCAGGCTGGCCTTCAACACAAACTCCTCTATCTGTGCCGATGTCCAACCTAATATTAAACCAAGGTAGGGAGACGGGCGATGAAAGTCTATGGGTTGAATTGTCCCCAAAGGGCCAGCTTCCACACTTGGGTTACTCCCAGGTAAGTCTGGAGTGATGCCATTGGGTTCCCTGGATTTGCACCTGTGTGACTCAGCTCAGAATGTGGCCCCGAATAGTTGGCGTTGGGCCATTTTGTGACCATTTTGTGTCGTGTGACTCTGGCAGTGTGACACCCTGTCGTCTCCACCGGACCAAGCACCAAGTGGTTAATGAAGACAACATGGCAAAGGGCTTTTGTCAGTTTGACCCGGCCCTGGATTGAATGGTTCATTACTGGTGGGTTTCTGTAAACCAGAACCCCTAGTGAATAGCTGGGATCTTAACAAAAAGATTAAGTTGTCTAGCTTCCAAAGCAAGCTCCATCTGACACGAGATGTCCCTTGAGTTGCCTGGGAAAGACTGGAGCCTAGAACCCGTGGAGATTTGCTTTGGTTTGGCGGGTCTGTCCCGCATAGGAGTGAAATCCTGGCCCCATTAAAATCAAGGTGGGTTTTGCCACTGACTTTAATGAGGACAGGATCCCTCTCCCCCCCCCGTTGTCTCTGCTTGGGGCAAAAGGCAGCATGACAGGGGAACGGTGCTGGACCTTTTCCCCAGTTTTGGTTCATTGTTACAAATATTATGCAGGGCCTAAAAGTCTTTGTTTAAGCACTGAAGGTTTGCAGGCAGAGATGGGCCCAGACCAAAACCTTCTGACCACCCTGAATTCATAGGCTCCTGACTCACCCCAAGGAAAAGGGCCCGATACCCAGATCCATATTTTGTGTCCTGCGCCCCATCTCAGCTGGACGCTTTTTCCCAGTGTCCTCCTTGGATACTGCTGGCATCACGGCGAGCGGCCAGGTTCTGCTTTGACTCAGGGACCCCGGCTTAATCCCAGAGGTTGGACTGATATTAGCAGAGCCTTGTAAGTGTGGGCAACGCTTTCTAAACAACTAAGCTGAGGTCCCTTCTCCAAGGAGCTTAAACTAATTAGGACGCGCTATGCAGGGTAACGGGTACGGTGCACAAAAGTGCAAGGACCCGGTTTGTGGTAAAGAGGAAGGTTTTAAGGGGGCGTTTGCATAGCAGGAGAAAGCCACAGGCCACGGAGCAATTCTTTACCCCTCTCCATGCCTGCGGAACTTGCAGCGCGTCTTCGTAACCAATTGCAGTGTCTGACATTCTTCCCATCCTGTGTGAACACCTACATTTCACCAGCGCACGGCTGGTCGGTGCACACGACTCCCAGAGGGGAGCTGCCGCGTCATCCAAAAGGACGTGATCGCTGAGGCTGGACGCTCATTTCTAGAGCAGACATCATGCTCAGGGTCTGTTTATGTTGGGTGTACTCCCCAGGGCCATTTCAATGTGCACTTGGGGCCTCTAGAAGATAATTATGGGAGGCCAATCAGGGTGCCCAGGTCCATGGGGCATAGGTCTCTTGAACAGCAGGTAAGATTCCAGCAGAGCGGGGCAGTAAAACCTCTTTGAAGGCATTGCTCTACTGGAGAATTGTCTAGGCGCTCCACTGGCTTTTGGAGTCCGGGTACTGGTTGGTGTTGAACGCTTTGGGCTGGGGAACTGGACAGCTGCTGGATAGCTCCTTCCTGAGCGCAAAGCGGTGCCTGCTGGAAGAGGAGAGCTATCAAGAGAAGTGGCCCGGGGAGTAAACCGCATTGAGGTGGAACCTAACGAGGGTGTGATCTCCCGCAAAGCACTTTCCGATAAACTGTCGTGGGGTGGCTGCAAAATCCCAAGCCTCGTGGCCCTCGTTAGCCTGGGATGGAGCAACAAATTCGTGGCCTCACTTGAGATGGGAGCGTGTCACTGGATGTCTCTAGTCAGCACAAGACCTTGCTGGAGTGTGTGTGTTGGACCTTGCTGGAGTGTGCGTGTGTGAGAGAAGACAGAAAACAACCTTGGGTAGAGCTGGAAATGTAGCTTAAATGATAGGGCCAGCAAGCTTGGGGAAATCCATTGACAGCACAAAGCACCTAGGCCAATTTGGTTCTTCTCAACATAAGAGCTAGACTGAAAGGGGATCTTTCCTAATGGCCCCGCAGGACTCTAAAAATGAAGTGGCACTAATTCAGGACTTAGGACCAGTTTCTCTTATGTGACCATTTCCACGTCCATTGAAGGCAGCTCGTGACTGCACCAATAGTGCCACTTGCTTGGGTGTTAGAGACAGAGGCACCCACTCTGCTGGCTGAGAACACAGCCGTGGTATCTCCTGAGTGGGCGAGTGTCTTGGAAAGTTCGTTCCGGTGTGAGTCTGGGGACTGGCGCCCAGACAGCACGGGCACGTGGACAGCACGGGCACTAGCGCTGACAGGCGCAGCAATTGATTGCAGGCGAGACCCCTGGGACAGATGGGACCTCCCCTGTGCATGTGTTTGGAGTCTGACGAGGGGTACCCGATAAGCAGCTTCAGAGGGGGAGCCGAGTTAGTCTGTAACTGGAAAAACTTAAACAACGAATAATCCAGCAGCACCTTAAAGACTAACAAAACATGTAAATGGTGTCCTGAGCTTTCGTGGGCACAGCCCACTTCTTCAGATGACTGGAGTTATTGAAGGTCCAGTTCCAAAGTAAATAGAAGCTGTGAGGGGAGAAGGAAGGGAAAAAATAGTGAATTAGAGTGTTCATGTTACATGAAGCTGATAGAGAAGGTGCAAATTGTTCTTAAACATCCATTGGTTGGTTGGCTAAGTCATTAGGCTGTGGCAGGCAGTGTGCCAGCCAGGTGATGTCTTTATTTGTACCTTTGTGATGGCTCCCAAACCTGTAAATGAAGTCCCCACGTTTCCCTGTGTCAGGATTAGAGTTGGAATCCTTTGAATGTCTCTTCCCAGGCCGTGCGCCTTTCCCTTCTTCCGCTGGGCAGCTGAGGTAGGCACAACGGGGGCCCTGAACGCAGGGAGGCCACACAGCAGAGGTTGGCGGCTCCTGAAGCGGGTGGGAAATGAATCCTGAGCGGGGAGCACCGTGTAGCTGGTGCTGGTGCAGGAAAGAGGGAGAGGAAATAGAAACCGTGCCAAGCTGAGCCGGTGCAGTGGCATTTCGGTCATATCAGCCCCCCCTGTCCTGGCCAAAGAGCCATTCAGGAAAGAGACGAGGGTTGAGTTCTTGGTTTGCACGTGTTCCTGGGCACCCACCATGTGTCTTCTGCATCTGCGCCCCGAACCCTCTCTTATCTCCTGCCGTGTATCGCCTATATCTGTCTAATGCTCACATGCTTTTCCTCCTTACTGCTGCCAAGTTTGATGCTCCTGGGCCCTTCCAGGAGGGAGCCAGCCTGTTGGATCTGGATTTTGATCCTATTCAGCCAGATGCCAGCCCTGTGGGGAAGACACCCACACCTGCCACCCAGGTTTGTGACCAAGCCCGTTCTCCCGTCCACAAATCCGTGACGTTCACCTGCACGGTCAGTGCTTATTTCCATATTGCCCGAGGTCTCTGGATTTAACGTCCCCCGATCGTATTGCTAGGAAACCCAGCCTTGCTGCCACGCTCCTCCCAGCCAAGGTTTGGTTACTGGCGGGAGCGGAGAGATGTTTCACACCCAACAGCGAATCCTCCACAGTTACCTTGGATAGGCTAAAACTTTGGAAGGGCTTTTCAGGCTCCTGCCTCTGGCCAAGAGCCAGCCTCAGACTCTGCGGAGAGAAGAGGCACTTTCTCCGTGGGCTTGTTCTTGCGTAATTGACGGCCACGGACGTTTTGCCTTCCTGAGCTCATCAGGGGCAGGCCACTGTCTGAGACAGGATTCTGGGTGAAGGGGACTTCTGCTGTGAGCCACGCTGGCGATGCCTGTGTTTCCTGGGGATGTTGGGCTCTCAGTTCACAGCTGGGGTTGGTGATATGGGGGAGAGGGAAAGAACTGGCAAGTACAAATAGTTTCTAAAGAGCAGCTCTGTTTAATGCACGGTCAGCTCTGCTTCAGATCCCTGCTGAATTGGGCAGAGGCATTGTTACCGTCCCTGGGTTCAGCGATTGTCCTTTACCCAGGACTTCCCTTCCAGATGTGAAAGAAAAGAGCAGCATTTCCTAATCTCCACCTGCTTTTTTCCTGCAACAGCAATCAGTGAAACAGGGATGCTTCTGAGTAACTGAGATTTGCAGCGTTCTAACACTGGGATCCTTGTTCATCAGGGCTGGTCTAAACACAGATGTTAAGCCATCATAACTGTGTTGTGCAGGGTGGTTTTTTTTTTTTTTTTTCCTTCAGCCACAATAGTTACATGGCTACAACCCCACAGCAAGAAGCGCCTTGCTGGAGGAGGCACACTGGTGTATTGCACCGTAAAGCAGCCCCAGCGTGGACACCGCTGCACCAGCAAAACTGCACTTTCGCCGCTACATCTTGTTCCGCTGCGCCAAACACAAGAAGCTGTCCCAGTAGAAGTGCAGCTTTGCGGGTACGGTTGTGTCTGCAGTAGCGGCTTCTGCCAGCCAAGCTGTGTCGGGGGGAGGGGATTGCACCGATCCACACCCCTGTCCAACCTAGCTATGCTAGCTCAAGGCTGTTGTGTAGAAATAGACCGAGAGCAGATACCTTTTACTGATTAAAAAGGTGCCTTCTGCCAGTACAAATTGCTTCCACCTGCAAATAGACTATACTGGTATAAACTAGGGATGGGAATGGTTAACCAGTTAACTGGTTAACCATTTAAGGTTAACCGGGGAGGGCTGGAGCAGCCCTTACGTGCGGTGGGAGGAGGGGGGACCCTGCGCCAGCCCAGCGGAGGGCCCCCCTGTCCAACCCCCACTTTAATCGGTTAACCAAACAACAATATATTTTTGTTTATTAACTTATTAAATGGGATTTACTTCCCTAGTATAAACACTATGCCTACCAATCTAAGGACATCCACACTGAGAGTGGAGTGTGTCAATTGCATCCGTCAAACTAAACTAGTGCGGTGTAAATGGCACCGTTTTTGTGTGGAGCCAGGGCCTTACTGACGAGCAGCAAATGTCAGGAGCATGGGAGGTGTTTCCCAAAGCGCACAACCCTGGCCTCTCTCTGCTGCTGCGGACGTTGCGGGAGAGTTTATTTCTGGCGTCAGTGGGGAGCCGAGTTCTGAAACCCCCCCCCCCCACTTCATTGCAGGCCCACCCACAAGCAACAACAGCCCACAGCTTCCAGTGGTTTTCAATGGAGAACACCGCATGCCTGGGGTTTTCCCAGTGGTCGGCTGTTTGCCAGTAGCCCCATCCGCCAGTGGTGTTTGAGGGAATGTGCCACTTACGTCTACACTGCAGGGTTTTTGCGCAAGAAGCTTTTTGCGGAAGAGATCTTCCACAAAAACTTCTGGCGCAAAAGCGCATCCAGACCTCAAAGCGCATCACAAAAGCGATGTGCTTTTGCGCAAGAGAGCGTCTGCACTGCATGGACGCTCTTGCGCAAGAAAGCTCTGATGGCCATTCACAGAATGGTCCTCAGAGCACCTGTGCTTTTTTGGATAGACTCTTTTTGTGCAAGAAACCTCTGCGGAGTGTCCACACCTGCCTTTTTGCACAAGAGCTGTAGCGCAAAAAGGAGTTATGCCTTGTGGGGAGAGGAATAACCCTACAGCCAAAAGCCCTTGGTCCTGTCGATTTTTTTTGTTTTGGTTTTTTTTGTTTTGTTTTGTTTTGTTTTTTTTGCGCAAAAATGCGCTTGAGGTGTGGACACTCTGCTGGTTACTGTGCAAAAACGGTGGGTTTTGTGCAAAAACCTTGTACTGTAGACATAGCCTTAGAGTGCGTCTACACTGCAAATGTGGGTGTCACTGTGTGGCGTATCGGTGCTAACTTTAATCGAGCCAGCCTGGGTAACAATGAACAGAGGATCTGGAGGTGTGGCTTAGCCACCCCATTGGGAACTCTGGGGCTGCATGCCAGTCGCTAACCCCGTGCGAGGATTCCTGCCATTGCATCTTCACTGCTCTTGTTACCCACCCTGGCTCGAGTAAAGCCAGCCCGGCTGTCTCTAGGCCCCGCTACAGTCACACCTGATGCTCTCAGCATTGATGCACTGGCCTCAGAGTTGGGGCACGCTCAGTGAAACGCCCTTGTGATGCAGATTGCACGTGTGAGGCAGGGATTCTGCAGTTGTTCAGAAAACCGTAAAAATGCAGCGCCCCAGGCATTGCAACGTGGGCATCTGTGCTGAGCCACAGCTGTGTTGTTTCCGCTGGCTGAAATGCTCGCGTATAAACTGGTTTTTCTTCTTGCTCTCTGACACGCTCAGCCTCTGCCCTGGGATTTATGGCAGGTAAGAATTTTACACCGCTTCCATGTTGGTGAACTCTGACTGTGTTCCGTGACTTGTGTCGGCACCCTCTTCTTGCTCCTTCTCCCTCTCCTCCGTGCCAGAATTGCTCTCTCTGCCTCGCACCGGCTTTCTGGGGATCGGCCTAACAAGGCAGCCCTGCGATCTGGCACGCCCAGAAGGATGCACATTTCCCTGTGCCGTTAGCTCTCCTGTCTTTTCCCCGGTGTTCTGCATTGCAGCCGGCACTGCCTGACGTCGGCCCGACCGCTCCCGCACAGTCGTATTTGCTCCTTCCCTCTCCAGCCCTCCCAGCCTTTGTCCTCTCTCCCTGTCGTTGTGCAATGTGCATGCCTCTCAACTGCCTCTAGATTTACCTCCTTCCTGGGTACACATTTGGATGACCTGCTGGGCTTTGCTGCTCATGGCCCATCAGCGTTCCCAGAAACACCAAATCGAGCCACGTAGCCTCGTTGTTATGGTCAGGAAACAAATTTCTGTTTCCAGGTGTCAAAGGGACAGACCCCTCCGCTGCCTTAGACACCAGATGACCATTTGGCCCCATGTTCCCATGTGCATGTTGAGAAGGATGCTTTATTGGCTGTGGAAGTTTGATCTTTGTTTCCCCTTGTTGTGCATTGTCTGTCTGTCCTTTGTTTAAAAAATAAGTGTCTTCACAGGGAAAGACTTTATGCCTTAAAAGCAGACAACACTGGTTGTGAATATCTGTCGGCTGCGTGGCAGTGCGGCCGGTCCTTTTGAGAAGGGTTTGGGCTCATGTTCCTATCACGGCCTGGCGTGAGTCTGATGAGGGTTCCTTCCCCCGGCAAGCAAGGGCCAGTTATTCCCAGAAGCTGCGGTGTCTTTGCTATCTTTGGGTGCCCCTCGTGCCCCCACGAGGGACTGAGCTGTGTTCTTCCCCTTTCGTGTCCTCCCAGACAGCAGCAGGGGGTCTGCAGTCACTAGGCTCAGGTGGATTTGAACCCCCCTCCCCCCCCGCTCCGTTTATACACAGGAAATAGGTTGGTCCACCTGTTCACCTGCTATTAAACAGACGGGGAGAAGCAGTTTGAATAGAGTGAGGATTGGCCCAAACTGCAACCCCCTCTCCTCCCACTCCTGATCTGTTTTGAGTTTGGAGAAGTGCTAGTTTTGAAATAAAAGGTTTTCATTGTGGCCACATTAAAGGGCTGAAACCCCCCAAGACAGGTGTTATTCCTGGCCTGGATGGGAGCAGGGTGTGGGTCATAGTACCCCCAGTCAGCACCCCAATGTGCCTGGCACTATGTGCAAGTAACGCCAAACACAGCCCCTCGCACCAGGGAGCTCACAGTCCAGGCGAAGGATCAGCCATCTCGTCAGAGCCCGTTTCCATGGGATTTCGGATGCGAGAGACCCGGGTTCCCAGCATTGGACCGAGGACCTGGAACCAGGTTCTCCAGTCTTGCCGAGCTGTGCTCAGCGTGTGAGCTGGCAGGCCAGTGAAAATCGTTTTAAGCCACCATTCCATTCCCCTGACGCTGGGCGCTGGTCTGGCCCCCCTGTGACAGAGCAGGTTCAGAACGATGCTGGAAGAAGCCATCGCCTAGGGACAATTGTACCAACCCCGGGTCACTGGAACACCTTGCCTTGGTCCACCCTGTACCTTGAAAGGGGAGATATCTGAGGTTACGTCTACACCAGTGTTTCTTAAACTTTTAAGACCGAGGAACACTAAACCTTTTTTTTTTTTTAATGAGGAATGCCAAGGATTTTTTGTTGAACAAAAAAAAAAAAAAGGTGGGGGGGGGGGAGGGAGTTATTGAGGAGAAGAAAAAAAAAGTCACCTGCCCCTTTAAGGGTCGCCATTTTGAATTCTGTTCTCCGTGGCACACAGTTTAAGAAACATTGGTCTACACTATACAATGCTACACAGTGCAGCGAAAGGCAGGCCACAGCCATGCTGTGGTGCATAGTGAGACACGGTCATGAAAGGCTCTGGGGAGGGCAGGCAGTAGGGGAAAAGTTCCATCAGCTCTCTGCTGCCGGAGCCTTTCCCCGTGGCAGGGAAAGAGTGTGGCAGCAGGTCACCCCACTGCTAAAAGGAGCAGTGTAGACAAGGGAGATCCTGCTAGGGCAGGTAGAGAGCCACACAGGACTTGGGCGTATGTTTACTTGTCTGCGCAGTACCTCACTGTCTCCCCCTTTGTCACCATACTAGGGGTGGGGGCAGGATCTGTACTCTGCACACCGCCGGCAGGCAGACTTACCACGAGAGAGGGGACTGTAGAGCCAGGCAGACGGGTCTGACCCACAGTTGGGAAGCATGGTTGGTTTTTCTGCTGTAGCTTTGACTCCTATGGCAAGGAAGGAGCGGTGTAGAATCCTGGATCGCATCTGAGTGGGCGGCCACCAGAGAGTTGGCTCAGCGCTGCTGTCCCAGAGAGGTTCAACCTGTAATAAGGAACCTGGGAGTGAATCTAATTCAAGGATGGGCAAATACCAGCCTGCGGGCTGTATCTGGTCTGCCAGGGTTAGCCCCTGGTGGGCCCCCACTACTATATTTACCTGCGCCTCCACAGATACCAGTGATTGCAGCTCTCATTGGCCACAGGTTGCCATTCCTGGCCAATGGGAGCGGTGGGAAGTGGTGTCAAAGTCTGCGCTGGTTCCCACCACTCCCATTGGGCAGAGTCGATGATCCGCGGCCAATGGGAGCTATGATTGCTGGTATCTGCGGAGGTGCAGGTAAATATAGTGACAGTGGCCCGCCGGGGTAACACTGGCAAATCACCACTGTTTTATTGCCCACCCAGATCTAATTAAATGGGAGCAACCTGTATAACGATCCACGCGTTTGCGTTTAAGTCAGCACCACAGTAGGAAGCGTCTACATCAGTGTTTCTTAAACTCTGTTCTGCTGCACACTGGTGTGCCGCGAAGAACAACAGAATTCAAAAATGGCCACCCTTAAAGGGGCAGGCGACCTTTTTTTGGGAGGGGCTCAATAACTTTCCCCCGACCCTTTTTATTTTTTATTTTTTTTTGCTCAACAAAAAATCCTTGGTGTTCCTCATTTAAAAAAAAAATTGTTTGGTGTTCCTTAGTCTTATAAAGTTTAAGGTACACTGGTCTACGTGGTGTAGTGATAGCACAGCTATTGAAAATCTCCCTTGGCACTGTAGGCTGTGAATGGAGCAAGCAGGAACCATCCAGAAGGAACTGATGGGGTAAATTAGACCAGGAGGGAGGCTGGCCGTAATTAATGACTCTGTCGGACCAAGACGATTTATTTTTCCATTACTGCTGCAGTTATTAGCAAAACGCTTTCAGGATCTCGTAGGTTCAAGGCTGGAAGCTGACAGGGAGCTATGAAAAATGGTGGTTGTTGCTTGGCTCATGGAGAAATCCGAGCGCGGCAGGAGAGTTACCTGCCGAGTCCGATGGCTTGACTCCAGTGCACACGGTGTCTGAGAGACCCGTAGTGTGAAAGCAGCCGAGAATGGGTTTGACCCAGACGTGATGGGGAAAGAACACGCAGGGAGATCAGCCAGCGAAGGGGGGTGCGTTGTCAGAGCATTCCCCTTTCCTCCCTTCAGCAGCTGAAAGGAGGGATGTGAGGAAAATATGGATGACGACTCGCCCAGAACGGAGGGATGAGAGCCTTTGGACGCAGCTACGGATCAGGTCTGAGGCCTGACCTTGTTACTGGCTCCTCCTTCCCTTGTGCTTTTGACAGAGGGTTTTGCAGTGAGATGAGTTCATTAACTGGTGAAATCAGAAGCGCTGGCCATGTGGCAGTTTTAGCCCTTCCTGGCAGATTCCCTGAGCCTTTGCAGAAGGGACCCACAGTGTGTAGTGGTGTGGTGTGATGAATGGCGTGTCGCCACCCCCACTTCCCCGGCTCCAGAGCTGTGGCCAGGGTAGGCCACATGGCAGGTGGCTTGCTCCGTGTGCCGGAGATGTGCTGTGCTCGTGACCCTCACCCAGCCTGCCTTGCAGCTCTGCAGCTTGTGTGACCTACTGACGCCGTAGTGAGCAAGGCAGGCTGGTGTGGGAGAGGCTAGTGCAGGGAGGTTTGGGGAGCAGGCCTGTTGGTTCCAGAGATGGATTTTCATTGCTAGCTAGGGGGAATCTCACAAAGTCACCAGCTACCAAGCAACTTCCCCAAACCTACTCAAGCGACGAGGAGTCCTGTGGCACCTTGTAGACTAACCGATTTATTGGAGCATAAGCTTTTGTGGGCAAAGACCCACTTTGTCAGATCTTAGTCTGTAAGGTGCCACAAGACTCCTCGTCGCTTTTGCGGATTCAGACTAACGCGGCTACTCCTCTGATACTCGAAACCCTACTCAGTTTCTGTTAAAGTGATTGATCTTCCTAAGCAACCGCTGCCATGAACACATGACGAAAAGCCCCTTGGCTTCCTCCGCCATAACAGCTGTATGAAATGGTCCCTGGCGTGTGGCCTGGCTGGGCTAGAGCGCCTTGCTCCCAACGTTTTCTTGGCTGTCCTGTCCATCGAAACGTGGTTCCTTTGACGGGATGGCAAGTCCCATCCGGGGGGGGCTTGTTTCTGTAGCGCACTCCCTCTGGCTAGGAGACACAAAGGGAACAATAACAAAGATGGCCACACGCGTGTTTTCTATGGGCTGGATCAAGGGTGGGCAAAACAGCGTCTGCAGGCCATATCTGGCCTGCCAAGTTAGTTGATCCTATCTGTGGCTGCCCTGCTGCTCGCCTGCCCCAAGGCCAATCGAGACCCCGGGATGGGGGAGCGTGCAAAGTCTCCTCCCCCAGCTAGGGGCGTGCGGCACCAGAGGGAACCACCAGCTGTTCAAAATGTTCTCTAGGCACTGCACACCCTTGGCAGGGCAGGGGTGGGGGGCAAAGACTTCACACACTTCCCAGGCCAGTTGGGGTCTGTGCGCGGAGGAGTATGTGAAGTCTGGCTCTGCCGCTTCCAGGGCGGCCCGTGACCACTTCCAGAATTTGTGAAGTGGCCCCCCCCTCTTCAAAAATGATTGCCCACCCCTGGTTTGGAGTCTGTTCCTAGCTCTACAGGGGTAAACCCAGAATTGCTCTGCTGTCACCGTCCGAGACCACTAGAGCTGGTTTGGATTTGCACCATGGTAGTTGAGGACACGCAGCAAACAACGGACAGATCATGAGATTTGCTGGTGGAGTTGCAATTCCGTTTCCAAAATAAGTTCAAGTGTCTGTAGATTGTCTGAACTGAAAACAGCTGCCCAGTCAGTCTGTACCTCTGTGAATGTCTCGTTTTCTGCCGTTTCCCCGTTATGTACCATTCACTTCTCCTTTTTGTCTTCTCGTACACCCATCCACCGCCACCTTTCTCTTCTCCCTGTCTCTTTCTCTTCCCCAATCCCACCCACCAGCCTGAACAGACTTCCTCTAGCAGCAGGCCATCTGGGGATCCGTGTGTCGCTGACAACCCTAGGGATAGTGCATTTGCTGTGGACTGGCCCTGCCAGACCACAGAGACCGAGCCGACCCAAGTAAGTGGAATCCAAGTTCAAATCCATCCAGAATGTAGTGCTCACTCAAGTCTGGGACAGTGGTGGTGGGGGTAGCAGCTGTGTTCTCGGGCACGGAAAGCAGGAGGTCTGGGTTCTGGTGGTTGTTGTGGAGGCACCTAGGAGCCCTTGTTACGGAGCGGGTCCCCGCGGTGCAAGGTGCTGCACAAACTTGGAACAATGAGAGAACCTCTGTGCCAATGAGCTTGCGTGTGTTACACTAGCTGTAATGGGGCCCCTGGCCAGCACCCTGTTCCTGGTGACCCCTCTTGCCATCCTTACTTTGCCAGGAATAAATGCTCCCCTACTGTGGGAAATGACATTTGGGAAGGTTGAAGCATGAGATCTGCCCCTCCCTTTAAATTATAGCCATTGGGGGCCAAATGGGAATGGGAGGTGACAGTGTAGAAGGATCCATGCACAAATCTGCCACTTTAGAGGGACCTACATTCAACGAAGGGCAGCATTCTTCGTCCGAGGGGAGCAGCTAGGGAGTCCTGAGTTCTCCGCCAGGCTCCACTCTGTGCCCTTCATTTCATCGCACGTCAGTCTCCCCATCTGTAAAATGGGAACAATACTTAGGCAGAGCCCAGAGAGGGAGGAGGGAACACAGCCCCCTAGTGGATAACGGTAGCGCAGCAGTCCCTTAATGACCGTGCATTGAGGGGATCATTGTGTAGTATCAGTGTCACAGAAAGAGGAATGACAATCCAGTCAGAAGCGGCCGTCCTGACAGACTGGTGCAGATTAGACCGGGAAGAATTGCGGCCCCGTTTGAATGCACAGCAGAGTTCAGAGCTTTAAGTTCTAGGCCTTCCCCACCATTACGGGAGTAAATACCAAGTGTTGCTATGACACAGTAGGCCGTTACTTGCCAACAGCTCTCTGCATCAAGGGCTTTCAACTCAGATGGGCATGCCCAGCGCAGAGGCCTGGCTCTTCTGACTCTGATAACCCCCTGGGAGGTCTCTGCCACTTTTGCCAGGCTTCTGCAAAACACAGAAGCCCCAGGTGGGTGGGTTGCCGTGCCGGAAGGCCCACTCACTTCAGTGGGACTTTGAAGGGCTGCAGGGTTTTGTCTACACAGAGCTCAGTGCAGGATCTGTGCCTGAGAGAATTTATGCCGGCCAGAATTCTGGAGGTCTGCAGTGGCATGTGGTGCTAGACAGCTCCTGCTTTCTGTAGTACGTGTAATAGAGATGTAGTAAATATGTAGATTGTGCCTAAGTAGATAATTACACTCTTGGGCACGAGTCTATATAGTAAATATACGTAGAAAAGATCATAAGTCTCTATGTACTTCATTATCTATTCCTGTACACCTATATAGTGTGTATATAAATATATTTGTGTGTATGCATTGTAACGTGTGTATGTGCACACACACATACATACAGAATATCTCCTCTCTTATAGAGCTGTGTGTTACCGATCGTAAATACCTACTGAAGGTATTACAACGAGTCACTGCCATTTTCTTAGCAATCTTTTTAGTCATAGCTCTGAAGAGCATGTTCCCTGTTGTGGAATTCAACAGTCCTTAAAAATCCAGGGCAGTTCCTTTTATGAAGGCATCTGACTCTTAAGAAAACCACAGCTGTGCACGGGAAATCACGTCTGTTTGGCTCACTAGCTTCTTGTGACCCCCCTCTGGCAGCATGGATTGTGTGAATCCGCTGCCACGTGGTTGTTTGCAGGATTAGGTGGTGGTTCTTCAGGGATAGATAGTCTGGAGGTTTCTAGATTAGCTAGACCTTGTGCTTTTTAGGCAATAAGGTGCATGTTCTTGTGGTGTTTCAAAGGCTGCATCTACACTGCGGAGCTATTTAGGGATACCTCCGGCATCCTGGAATAGCTATTCTGCGTCTTAAGAGCAAGCCCGTTATATTGAAATATAATGGGATTGCTATTCTGATGTCCCTGAAACCTCATTGCATGAGGGACAAGGGATGTGTTGGAAGAGCACTTTATTTAAAAATAAGATTGAAATAAGCTATGCAGTTTGCATAGGACAAATTGCATAGCTTATTTCGAAGTAAGGGTGCAGTATAGATGCACCCACGGTGGTATGTACTTTGTACAAATTCCCAGCCCGCAAATCTCTCTGAACAGTCACAGCAGGGAGGCAGGGAGAAGTTGGTGAATATTTTTCTCCAGGCGTATTGGAAGCGCAGAGCCTTCAAACACGAACTTTGCTGACAAACCCCAAATCTGTAACCTTGCAAGACATTGGAAGTCAGCTGTATGCTAGTGTGCTCACATGGCTCTGCTTATCTGCTCACATCCATGCCAGGGGGATCAAATTCTCAGCTGGGGTCAATCACTACACGGGAGATGAGAACCCGGCCCGCTGAGGCAGGCTGCATGAGTAAGTGTGGCAGGACCGGGCCCTTCATTTCCTGTGAAACCTGGCTGGTCGTTTCCGGCCCAGGTATCGTGCATGTGACTGAGCATTTCAGGAAGGCACGTCGGAGGCTGGGAAACATTTGATTTTCCCTTATACGGGACGCCTGTAGGATGGAGAATTCATTGGGGCATTCTATATCGGAGGCTTAGACACGGGCTGGAAAGGCTTTCGAGAGGTCACCTAGTCCATCCCCTTCCATAACGAGGTAGGACCACGCACACCTAGACCGTCCTTCACAGGCATTTGTCCAGCCTGTTCTTTAAAACCTCTGATGGGATCCCACACAGACTCCTTAGGCAGCTTGTCCCCTTATTTAACCTGCAGCAAGGGATATTTAAGATGGCTAGTCAGAGAAAACTAAGGATAGTTAAGCCAGTTATTTCTTCTGTATCTGACCGCCTCCTCACCCCCAGCTGCCATTTCAGGGTTACACAAAATGTACATATTTCAAGTTCCATTGATGCCTGGAAATTGCCTGGTAGGAGATGTTGCCCTCTGGAACATTCCTATCTGAATTAAAACCACCCCTCATGAGTGGACTGGCTGAAAAGCATGTCGGAATCTGGATCAGGTCACTGACCATTTTTTTTTTTTTCATTCCTACTCTGAGTCTGGCAAATCCAACCGGGTTCCCGTTTCTGCATCTTGTACTTGGACAGGCCAGACCCTCAGTGGGTAGAAATCATCGTAGCCCCATGGAAGTGGATGTAGCGATATTGATTTTACACCCAGCTAGCCTCTGACATGTACTCCTCGCTCCAAGCCCTAGAATCATTAAACCGTAGGGCTGGAAGGGAGCGGCGCTCGGGTCATCTAATCTAACCCCGACCAAGATGCTGGATTTGGTGTGTCTACGCCATCCAAGACAGACGGCCCTCCAGCCTCTTTTTGAAAACCTCCCAGGAAGACACTTCCATGACTTCCCAAGCCAGTTTGTTCCATCGTCCTGCTGTTCTGACAGTTGGGAAGTTGTCCCTGAGATTCGGTTTAAGTCTTTGGAACTCACCGCCTTGTGCTCTGCCCTGTGTGGCAAGAGAGAACAACTTTCCCCTGCCACTTTTACGGCAGCCTTTCGAGTATTTGAATCCCCCTATCCTAGCTCCTCTTTTCCAAACAGGACATACCCAGTTCTGCCAGCCATTTCTCATAGGGCTGCACTGCGGCCTTTGGTCATCTCTGTGGCTCCTCTCTGGTTCCCTTTTGGCTTCCCTACCTCCTTTCTAGACACTGGTGACCAAAATCAAACAGAGTAGTCCAGATCTTTCTGCATTTCAGCTCTGTCCTCCAACGTATTGGCAGCCCCCCAGCTTTGTGCTATCTGCAAATGTGCTCAGTACCCTTTTCTATTCCTACATCCAGGTCATTGGCAAAGTTGCTAAACACCCCCAGGGGAACCCCACTTGAGATCTCTCTCTGATCTGACATCATTCCATGAATAGTGACTTGGCAGATGCTTAACAAATTATGTGCCCACTTACAGGCGTGGTGGAACAGCTAGTATTTCTCCAGATTGCTGACTTCTCCAGTGAGCAGCAGATCTTTGTGTCTGACATAGCGAAGAACCCCTTCCTATTGTCTCTAGTATTTCTTGCCAGCTGTAACTCATTCTTTGCCTTGGCTCTCCAGATGTTTGTCTCTATGCACTCATGCTACTCCCATGTATACTTAGTGGTGTGCTTCTCTTCTTATTTCCTGCATGTAGCCTGCTGTGGGTTTAGATGGCTAAAAAGCTCCTTGTGCAGTCCCATTGGCCTCCCATGGCTCTTCTGATCTTTCCTCTGCGTTGGAAAAGCTTGATGTTGGACTTGTAGTATTAGATCTTTGAGGACTTGCCAGCCCTCATGGTCTCCTTTTCTTCCTAACTGGATGTTCCCGTGGGACCTTGCCTATGATTTCTGAGTCAGTTGAAATCCACCTTGAAATCCACTGACTACCAGTGTCCTTGTTTTGCTTGTCTCATGCCCTCCTTCCCGTAGGTTCCTGAATTCTATCAGACCACCATCATTTGTTCCCAAGTTCTCAGCCACCTTCCCGTATCCGACTAATTCAACCCCCTTGGTCAATCCCAGATCCAAAATGGATGACCCCCCACCAGTGGTGTCCTCAAACTTCTGATCCAGTAAGTTGTCTCCAGGACCTGTGTGTTGCTGCAATAGCCTTCCAACAGATGTCAGGGAAATTGAAATCTCCCATTAATACTAGCTCGTGTGTGTTGGCGAATCTTAGAGAGAGAATGGATCTGAATTTGCCCTCGGTTACACCTGGGTGGATTGGAGCAGCCCAGTGATTTTTCAATGGTGCTCCATTACCGGAGTAACTGGGAGCAGAGCGTGGCCCGGTAAATGAAAGGGGTCAGGTCAGCTGGGTGTACCTGCTTGTAGCTGTCTCCTTTCGTTTGGCTGCCCACAGCCAAATGGTTCGCTCCCTACTCCGGTAAAATGCCAGTTAACTCCGCCAGGAGCTTTGCCTGAGACTGGATGAAGTGAGAGCTACAGGCTAGTTGGGGGATGTGCAGCCACGAATAGTGGGTGGGCCACAGCAACCCACGGTCCACTGGGGCCCCACCGCCCTCCCCGGCCCGCACCTCTTGCACACCAGAGTCCTGCACTTACCTGCTCCTCCCTGCGCCCTCCCAGAGCTGGAATGCCGCAACCAGCAGAGAGGCGCGTGGAGGGAGGAGGGCGCCTGGGGGGTCCCTGGGCTGCAGGTGAAGCCCCCTGGGCTAGTTAGATGGAGAGTTGGGGAAATACGTGAGCAAGAATCATTTTCCTAATGGCCAGGAGATGGCAGCAGTGGGCCGTGTAGGTCTCATTGGTCTGACTAGCTGAGCTCTCTGCCTGGAGAGGGTACTCTTAACATGATCTCTTTTCCATGCACCACACACACACACTCACACTCACTCTATACACACGCCCCCCCCCCCACTGCTTGCTGGTGCTCATGTGTGTAACTCTGCCCGGGTGCCTCTTGTGTTGCAGCCGGCAGATGTGGCTCCTGCCAGTGCGGAGCCAGCTGGGACGGATGCGACTGCTGCCGGCGCAGAAGCAGCTGTGACCGAAGGCGCCGCTGGAGCGGAAGCACCTAAAACGGAAACCGACTCAGGATCTGCTCCTGTAAGAACGTAGGGAGGGTGGGCCCGGCCGCTCCCATCCTGCCTTTAATCTGGGGCGGGGGGGGGGGCAGCCGTGATGGAAAGAGGGCCGTGAAACGGACCGGGCCTCCTTCCTCGAAATGACCGGAAGCGGAAGTCCCTGTTCACAGGCCAGACTTGCCCTGTGCTTGTCTGGCATGCTTGCTCCCTCCCTGCCCCCTGGGACGCTCACTCTGAGCTTACGGCACGGAGCCTGGCACTTCACTTCGCTTCCTCCATGTCTCGGGGCTGGAAGTCAACTGGGAGTGGAGAAACGTCTTAAGGACGTGTGGGGCCCTACACAGTTCTGTTAAACCCCTGTCCTGTGCCCCATGGCAGCCGAGGAGTCCGTATTGTAGAGCTGTGATTTTTATAATCTTCAGCAACACCCCAATGAAATCCTTTTAAAGCACATTTGAAACGCCGGTCCTGTCGACTCACCCAGTAAGCTCAGATGCCGACCATCTATGTCTGGGGCTGGCGCATGCTTGTTAAACGGCTTCATTGCCACGGGAGCGGCTCTGTCCCGGGGTCCGTGTCGGCTAACGGCTCGGGCAGGCTGTGTCACTTGTCAGCTTGCTCGGTCCTCTCCAGAGGAAGCAGAGCCACAGACCCCGGGGTAGGAAGAGGCGGGCAGGTGGACATTAAGATCCAGCGGTGCCCCAGATTTTCAGGTGCCCCACGCAGCTGGGTATTCTGCATATCGGTAAGGAGGGCTCTGGCACCGCTGCTTGCGCACGTCACTGCTGTGAACGTGGCGGGGCTCCCTAAATGCTAAGTATTGCCGGCAGATCCGACGCTAGAGAACACAAACGCCCGCATAGTGCCTCCGAATTAGCCAGACCAGCTCCCTCCCCCACGCGAAGCTCACCCTGCTCATTTAGCTCCTTCCAAGCCCCGATCTCTCGATCGTATCGGCCCCCTTCTCGGCTCTCCCTTCCGCTGCAGCCGTGGCGCTGAGCTGACGCGGGGGGGGCGAGCATACTGGGAAACCCACTGGCAGGCTGAATGGGACGGGGCCCTATGGGGGAGAGCAGTTACAGTCCTTTCTCAGTGCTGCTTTCTTTCCTTTCTCCCCTCCTCCTCCTCCCCGCCCCTCCAGAGTTCCCTGCCTGCTGTCGTGGTGGAGACCTTCCCGGCCACCGTCAATGGCACCGAGGAGAGCCGCACCACCTCCGAAAGGGCCGACATGCCCCCAGGCTTCCTGTTTAAGGTAGGCACATGCATGGGGTGGGCCACATCGGGCCGGCCACTCCCTGCGACCACCAGGCCTTTCACCCAGTGCTGGGGCAGCCGGGGAGTGTAGAATGGGAAAGCCACCGGCCATGTGGGGTCTCTTATGACACCAAGCCGTGGGGCAGGCTGGAGCCATGTCGGCCTTTCCCATCCCAGGCCCAGGGGTTGGGGAAAGCTCGAATCCCTGCAGGTGAGAAGGTAAGAACAGCCGCTGTAGACTCCGGTGCCCTGCTTCCCTTGGCCCATGCCACTCGCCTGCCTTGCCCAGAGAATGCAGCGGGCTCCCGTCTGCCAAGAGCAGAGGGTCTGCGCGGGTCCTTTCCGGGGGAAGCCGAGTGACCGCCTGTACGTGACCACGGCCCGACCCTCGAAGGGATAGAGAGCCCAGCTCCCTCCGAAATCAGTGGGGGTTTGGGGCCTGAATTCTGTGGGGAATCCGGGCTGAACAGGTTTGGGTGAAGCTGGCGCCAGCGGTCAGGAAGTGTCGCGATTCGAAAGCTCTGCCCAAGGTTGTGATCGAGAGCCGGGCGGGCACACCTCAGAGTCCTCGTGTCTCCTAGGTGCAGGCCATGCACGACTACGTGGCCACAGACAACGACGAGCTGCAGCTGAAGGCTGGGGACGTGGTCCTGGTGATTCCGTTTGACAACCCGGATGAGCAGGTGAGGCCGGGGGAGGGGAGGCTGGCCGGGGACGGGCCCAATCGTTTCGCCCTTCGCTGCCTGGGGCCTGTCGCTAGCGGGAGGGCTGGCTTGTCTTGGGTCCTGCCGAAATGTCTGCCTTGCTATAGGCACGGGAAGGGGGGGGCAGTGGGGGGCCTTTGACCACACCCCATCCCTCCCCTCTTCCCTGTAACTGTCCTAAAGTAGCCAGGGCTTCCTCCTGCCACAGAGTAGCTGCTTAGGCCTCACGTGGGCACTTCCCATGCTGTTCCAGCATCGGCCAGCAGGGGTCACTACTTGGCTAATGGCCCCGCATGGTCGTGGGAAACGGGTGGAGGGATGGGCTGGTATGGACCAAGGAGCCTGGAGGGGAAGCTACCCTGCAAAGCGAGCGTTGTGGCTCACGGCCGTGGCATTACACCGCCCAGCTTCAGCGTAGACTCACCAGAGTGGCGTCCGCCTCCCGGCCGCAGCGCAGCCGTCCCTCTGCGATGGATCAGGCCCTGCGGAGCTGTGCCGGTCCACACCCGGCGGGGACGGTTTGGCGCTGCTCTCATGCCATGGCCCAGCAGGTGGCAGCACAGGCTAAGGGCTAAAATGCTCATCCCTGTGCCGCTAGATCCCAGAGACCCTCCATGCCAGGGACCTAAGGGACCACTGAGATCCCCTTGCTCGAGGGAGAGGGTCAGACGCTCCCAGCCCCACGCCTGAGATCTGTTAGCTGGGACTGGCTGTGATTATTACGAGCCCTCTGTAACAGCGGCAAGGAATCCGCCTCGCATTGCTGAGACTCAGGATTTCCAGTCCCGGGGTGCTGCAGTTGTTTGCTTAGCAGCTGCTCTCCTCTCCTGCTAAGAAAACACAGATCCGAGCCCCACAGCGCTGGGGCTTCCAGAGCAGGCAGGAGAATTCCCTGCTCTTTGAATTCAGCCTTTCCTAGAGGGAATCCAGCCCAGTGACTTTGTTCAGCCAGGGAACAAGCCAGCCCTTTGCAGTAGGGTTGTAAAAGGTTAACCGGTTAACCGTTAATGGGGGAGGCTCACCAGTTCCGGTTCACCAGTCGGTCTGGTTACACGCTGGCCCTGTTCCCGGGAAGGCTTGGCTGCAGGATCTGCAGTAGACAGCTAATTCAAGCTTTGTGTTTGTTTTAAGCTGTCTGCTGCAGAGCCCGCAGGGCGTGGACCCGCTGGGATTCTTAGCGGTTCCACGGTGCCATTGTTGAGCGCAGTTTTACATCCCTACTTCGCGTGCCTTTTCAGCGGCCGGCAGGCTGTGCAGGGGCAGCCTGCATCGGTGGGTTCTAGTCCCGGTTCTGCTGCTGGTTTGCTGTGTTTCCTGGGCAAGTCGCTTCCCCGCTGGGAAAACGGGGCGCATAGGGAGCACGCACGATGCTCATGAGAGGAGGAAGTTTGGAAACCCGGACGGTTCACGGTGTCTAACCACCTGCCGCCTCAGTGCCCTGAGCCAGCATCTCCGGGGTCCGTCCCTGTGTGCAGCACACAGGCCGTGACTGCCACGGCTGCAGGGCCTGGACCGAGGGCCTCCTCCTCTTTTAACAGGGTGCATCAGTGGCAGCCCCGTGGCCGGCTGGTCCCTCGCGCTTGTCTCGTGGGGCACTGCGATAAGGGGACTGGGTTTGCTGCCCTGCCACTTGTCTGCTGCGTTATGACACCTCGAGGGCCACAAAGCCGATCTCAGACCCTCCCAGCTTAGCCGGCTGCGCTGCCGGATCGGGCGGGTTTGTGTCAGGTCAGGTTCCCGGGACGCCACCTCAATGCCCAAGGCCGAGACTCGTTCGGAGTAAATCAGCGGAGCTGCCAGCCGGAGGAGCTGGGCTTTTATTCCAGCGGCTGCGCTATTAAACATTCAGAGAGCAGGACAAGAAAGCCAAAGGGTAACCCCCCCGCCCCTCCAAGATGCCATAGGTGACCTGGTGCTCACAGGGGGGCTGGCTGCGCGGCTCAGACAGTGCCAGGGCTGCCCCCTTGTGTTTTTATATAGCTGACCTGTTTGTCCTCGGGTGGCTCCTGCCAGCTGCAGGAAAGCAAAGTCCCCTGAGGAAACCATCTGACCTCCCCGCTGGCGAGTAGGATTGTCAGGCGGGGGTGCTGGTCGCGGAGCAGTCTGGGCCAGCCGCTTCGCTAGCGTAGCCTGACCGGGGGGTGGGGGTGGGGCACAGAGATGAGCTGGAGGCCTCGCCTCAAAGGGTGGGCGCAGGGCTCAGAACAACGCCTGCTGCTGTCGTAGGAAGGAGACCTACAGGCCCTGGGGCGGGGAGGAGGGGCAGGGACGCTGACCCGTCGGGATGCCCAGGCACAAGACTGGGGCTGGGAACGTTGCATGCTGCTAGCTGAGGGGATGCTTCCCCGAGGCAGAACCGAGCTTTGCAGGGGGAACCGCCCCCGGCAACAGTGCCTGCCCCTCAGTGCCACCGTGCAGCGGCCTCCCCTGAAACCTCTTCTCCTCCCGGGGCGCTCCAGCCTGCAGGGAGCCTCCTGGCTGGGTGCCAAGCAGCGGCCAGAACGCCCAGGGTGCCCCCGCTGGCTACTCTGCAGTTCCTCCTCACGTGGGGGCCGTTCCTCGCAGGTTTTAAGGCTAGAAGAGGCCATGGGATCCTCTAGTCTGACCCGAGCCCAGTCACTCCTGGCCAACCTAGAGCGCCTCATCCAGGGAGAGCCCCCCCGCTGCCCCCGGATCCCGCTGTGGCCCCAGAGTCTGCAGCCCCCCTTCGCCATGGACCAGTTTCTGATCTCCCGGGCACTCAGCTGACTTCAGGGGGAGTTCTCTGGATGGGCAGGTGCCATATGCGGGTGCAAGCTCTGGTCTTGCATATACTCAGGGGGGCCAGTAGGATTGTCAGGCCCTTGGGCAATGTGTGTGCGGGGGGAGAGCCAGCGTCCTAAAGGGGCGGGGCCTCGAGTGGAAGGGGCGGGGCTGGGGAGCCAGCCAGAGCACGCAGCGCGAGGCTCTGTAGTCGTGTGTGGTGCTCCTATGGCAACCCTAAAGGGCCTGGGGCTCCGGCCACCACGTCTGCCACAGTAACAGCGGTGGTGGCTGGGGGCCCCGGACCCTTTACAATCACTAGTTCCTGGGCCATCTGCCCCCTTTACCTCCCCTATTGGCAGGCCTGCATATACCATAATGGCTGCATATACCATATGCCCTGCATATACCATAATGGCAGCATGTACCATATACCCTGCATATACCATAATGGCTGTGCCCTTCCCCCTCGCTATTGTTGCACACTGACTGGGGACTTTGCAGTCCCTCCAGCGAGAGAGACACCAATGAAAAGCTCCTTTGCCCACCTTGTTTTGAGTCCAATAGGGTGTTTCCCCTCCCCGGAAACCAGCTCAGCCCATCACTTTGGGCATCAGTTTCACCCACTCCCTTCCTGACCTCCCTCCCTGCCTGCACTGCCTAAAAAAATAACCCGTCCCTTGGTATCTGGTCCCTCTTTCTGCCAGGATGAAGGATGGCTGATGGGCGTGAAAGAGGCTGACTGGCTGCAGCGTAAGGAACTTGACCAATGTCGGGGGGTTTTCCCGGAGAATTTCACAGAGCGGGTGCAGTGAGAGCCCGGCGCGGCCAGCTGATTTCTCTGCCAGAAGAAAGCAAGTTTTCCAAGAGGCGTTTTCAAAGCAAAAGAGAATTTTAAAGGAACATAAGCCTAGAAAAGTGTCAACGTAAAGGTTGGAGTCTTCTCAGAGAGCAAGGTTTTAGCAGTAAATTGAATTCAAAGTGTTATTAAAATATATACATACTAGTAAGACAGGTCAAATACCCCTTTCCCCCTTTGATTTGATAGCATTTGAATTCCGAGGCGGATGCAGATGTGGCTTAGTGTGGTACCACTACCTGTTGTGTTAGCTGAATTTTGGGGATGTCAGTCTGATATCAGAAGAGGAAATAGGAGTCTTTGTGGATCTAGGCCTAAGCTAACTGCCACTGAAATCAACTGAAGTTAGGATCTTAAATATGTGTGAGAATCTGAGCCCCACCGTCCAATGCTCTGAGCCTAGAAGCAAAGATTACTCATGGGTGGTGTGTGTGGTGGGAGGGGGGCGGGGATTCAGCTGTTTTGTGATCTAGGTGGCTGACATGGCATCCCTAAAGTTTCAGGCACTGCACATGTTACGACCTATGATAGGCCAAATGTCCTGTTATGCTGTTGAAAAGACATATTTAGTGTACAGTGTTCGCCAATATGATGTGTGCGTGTGTGTGTGTGTGTGTGTGTGTTTTCTTCCTTTGAAGATGTAACATGAACTGTGATTTTATACATTTAAAAGCAAGCATACAAGAAGTTATCAGGAAGAGTGCATAGTAGATTGACGTGTGTGGCTGGGCTTGGTCCAAAACTCTTCCAAGCCTAGGAGCTGGCCTAGACCTGCAGCTCATGTCACCCTGGGAAATATTCTTGAAGGAAAATGGGGAAACTGGCAAACAGAAGAAGAAAAATCGGAAACTTTGGCTTTGTTTAAACTAGCTGTGAAAGAATCCTCATAATAAAAAAAGCCTGTTAATAAAGCGGGAAAGTTTAGAGTTAGGGAGGTAGGGATGGTCTTGGGATCTGGCTGCTTAGAGCAGTTTTAGGGGAAAGAAATGCTTCGACAGAGGGTCAGAGACATACCACTGAGAAAACAACTCTGCTTTCTGTGTTTACGATTGTGCGTTTTGTTTTTCCTTTCTTGAACTCTGCACGTGAAATATTGCTAGACTTGCTCCCTCCAGTCCTGGGCAGGTGAACAAGTTGAAGTCAGAGGAAAGTGAACGACATGAATTCTTATGTGGAATTGCTGTTTGGCTTTATGATGTTAGCGTTTGAGGCGAACCTATCACGTCAACATAGATGCTCCAGGACGTGACTTTTTTCCCACAACTCTTTGCTCCTATTTGCTTCCACTAAAACAAACTCCCAGAGCCAGACAGGCTGTAGGGCGGTTTCAAAGCGGATCTTATGTTTGTCAGCGTCAACAGCTTTGATTTCCCCAGAGAGATGAAAGTTCCATGAAGGTACTTTAAATGCTACTTGAATGCTGATGCAGTTTGCAAGCAGACCTGTTCTTTTACCCCTGCTTTCCTCCCCAAAGCTCCTCCTACTTCTTTTTGCTTTGACGAGGTTGGAAGGTGCAGATCCCTCCTACATACTGGGACACCATGTGAAATAACACTCTCACGTAAAATAAGCGGGTTTTAGCAAAGCATGCACAAAAAGCTGGAACCTTTAGTCCTCCAAAAAAGGCCACCTTTTCTGATCTTGCACGTATGATACCCGGAAATAGCCCTCTTGTAGGCCAAAAGTGTATGCGTGTGTGTACAAAGTGATTGGTCGACTTGTGATCTGAAGCTATGTCTATACTGCATTTTTTTTTTGCGGAAGAGGATATGCAAATGGTGTGCTCATTTGCATATCTTCTGATTCTTTTTGCGGAAGATGTTTTGCCGATTTTAAAAAAAAAAAAAGCCCGTGTAGACGGGGCCATTTGTGGGGGAAAAAACCCTTTTTCGCAAGATCCCTGAGTCCTCAAAAATCGAGGTTTACAGGATCTTGCGAAAAAGGGGTTTTTTCCTCTTTCACAAAAAGAATTGGAAGATATGCAAATGAGCATTCCATTTGCATATCCTCTTCGGCAAAAAAAAAACGCAGTGTAGACACCACCTTAGTTATGCTGGTGTAAATTCAGGAACAGTGGTGTTACTATGGATTTACACAGTGACCGTAACTAACACCAGTGGAGTCAGTCGGGTTTCATACTGGTGTCACAGATCAAAATCTGGCTCGTGTCACTAGATTCTCTAGTTTGGGTATATGGAGGAGGAATTGCATCTGATTATTTTTTTTCCCCTTTTCTCCTTTTCCTCCTTCCATTACAAAAAACACTCTTCTAGTCCAGAGTAACTGCTCAGAGCACAGCTGTTCTGTGCTGCGAGCCATAGAATATGATCCTATAGTTTTAATCAGAGATGCCTTGACCATCTGACCTAGCAGTTTGCCCTTTCAAAATCTCTATTTTTATGCATTTGTAAATCCAGTTGCTCCCTCAAAGAGCACTGTCAGGGAAAAATGATAAAGAAATGTCTCTATATAAAAGAAGCGGGTTGACTCACTTAACAGCAAGCTCTTGGCTTAAATGTGCTTATTTTTATGCCGAACCCTGTGGATGATTGGGGTTTTTTAAAGAGAACAAGATTATAACTCCCACCGCTATAGTTTGTGTCCCAAGTCATTGTTTTATTAGTGAGTGGCCCCTTTGGAAGCTGTGCTGACTTCTAATTTATTGTACTCTTTTTGGGGGCGGGGGGTGGTCTTCTGCTGTGTTTGAACCAGACCGTTGTTACAAAACAAATCCTTCTGCTGCCTTTTCATTGTGTGGGACGAACAAAGCACGTGTCCAGTACTGTATTGTCCCTGCGGATGTGAAACCGAACCTCTGCACAAAAGGGGAGGCAGCAATTAACTCTGGTTAGTTTGAGCGCTGCTGGGAGGGGAAAGCTCCCCCTCCCTCCCCTGACTCGTGAAGAAATCTGCCCAGAGCAGATCGACTGTACTGCCCACACCCTAGGCCTCCTAGCTAGGTCTGCATCCAGCACACACACTCCAAGGTCAGACCCACGTGTTGTACAGTGCCCCGGCCACTGTCGCTCCACAGTAGCAGAAGGCCCTGAGCCAAACCAGCCCTGGGGTAAGCCGATGCCGCTCCATTTAGCTCACTGGAGAGATTCTCCCCAGGGCTGGATTTGAGTCTGCCCGATGAAAAGAGCTCGCAGGCCCCCGTGGCTGGGCCCCTGCATCCAATGGGCCAGTCAGTCCCCCACATGCATGGGGGATAGTCAAGGGAGCGGTCGAGGGCCGACAAGTCGGCTGGTCCTGGAAGAGCTGCTGTCTCGCGGTCGGAGAAGCTGTTGCCGGAGTGGTTTATTGAGCCCTTGGTGAAGCATTTATCTCCCCCACACCCCGGCTGCTGCTGGTGGCTGGGTGGTTAGGGCGCTTTCAAGCACCCGCAGCGCGTCTGCCCGGCAGGTTCCCCAGCGGCACCTGCAGCTCGCTCCACCTTTCGGTTCGGAGCAGTGCATTCTCCATCAGGCGTGAGTTCATTCATCGCCCAGGTCTGCAAGGGCCCGAGCCAAAGCCCGGGGAGCATCTGGCCCTTGACTGGAGCTTTGGATCGGGGCTCGAGTGCCCCTCCTGTGTGGCTTCAGGTCATAGGGCGGCTTTAGTTTCAGAGGATCCATTTGAGTCCTAAGGGCGCCCCTTGGAGGGGGCTGGGGCGGGTAGGGAGAGGCCTAGACCCTCCTTGAGTCCTTTCAGGCGGCGGTGCTCAGGGGATTTGCATTCCCCCCCTCTGGTCAGCGCAAGCCAGCGGGCTCTGGCTGGGTCCTGACCCTGGCTGCTTTGGGCACGGCATGGTCCCTCCTCGAGGAGGCTCGGGCACCTCCTGCAACACACTCTACTCCCCCTGCTTCTGGCACCTGGCAGGCAGGACCCTCAGAAGTGGGGCCCCCCTGCTTCTAACCCAGCGCCTGGTCCCGGGGGCTTACGGCGGCTCATCCCTTTCTCCAGCGCCGCCATGCCCAAACCCCGGGGCTGGGTACAGAGCCCAGCAGGCACCGACCTCCATTGCGCCCTCGACCAGGCACCTGTGCAATTGCTGATGTATTGCTCCCCCCGCCCCTGCCTCTATGTGCAGCGCCTCCTGGCGCAGTGGGGCCAGACCCGAGGGGCTGAAGCACATGCTGAAGGCCCAGCTTGATCCAGTGACTCTTAGGCACTTGCCAGGGTCTTTGCTGAGCTGGGTCCTGCGTTGGCTGAACTGCAGCCCCCCTCAGGACAGATCTGGCCTGGGAGGGTGCCAGGGGCCCATCCCTTTCTATGTGACGAGTGGCTCTTCAGGCCTCGGGGCACAAGATGGAAAAGGTGCCCAGAAAGCCACCCACGTTCCCAGCCAGGCAGCTGGGGTCCCAGCAGGTCTGCACAGACTCATTCCCCCCTCCCCCCTACTGCAAAGGCCTCTCCTGTGGGAACAGCCCCTGCCTGCCCAGAAGGGCCTGCGGCTAGAGCCATGCTTTTTCGCTCCCGGGCCTGAACCGTGCTGGGGAGGAAGCAGGGGCAGAAAGTTCCCCTTGGAGTCATCAGTCCCATCCACACTGGGGTTTGTAGCCACCAGTGCCGCCAAGGGAGTTCAAACCGCCTGGGAGCAGAGTCACGGCTCCCAAGGCTGCACCCTGCCCACAGGAGCTGTCTGCACGCCAGCCTGGCTACAGCCGTGGCTGAAAGGCCCGGCTGTTCTCGGCTGGCCCAGGGCTGCAATTCGAGTGCACCCCCAACTTCCAGGAACAGCTCCTGGGGCCTCCCAGGAGCTTGGGGATGCTCCAGGAAGCAGGTTCCCATCAGCCCGGAGCTATTGCTTATTTGGGCTGGCTGGGGAGGCCTTTTCCTGTCCTGCCGGCCACACGCCCCCCCCCAGAACAGAGGTTCCCCACCAGGAGTCTGGGGGGTGGTGAGCAGGTGGCGGGGAGGGGGCACCAGAATAAACCAGAGCACGGCCAGCGTTAGACTGCGCGGGGCCCCGGGGCCGAAAGCCCAAGCCTGAGCCCCAGAAGCATGGGGAGTAGGAGTCGGTTTTACGCAGGGCTCTCAGCTGTTGGCTCGGCTGCCTGGCCTCCAGGGTCCCATCTTCCTGCCAAGGCTCAGGTTTCAGCCCCCCATCCCTAGCTGTGACCCCCTTATTCTTTTCCATGTCCCCGCCCTTAGAGCCACTGCTCTGCTCCTGGCCGCAGCTCTGGGGAGGGGTGCAGGGGCACAGACATTAGAAAAGGGGGGGCTTGCCCCCTCACCGCTAAATGTTCTGGCGCCAGTGGTTGGACTGTGTGAAGCTGACGCCCAAGCAGCTTAGTTTGGTGGGGCCAAGCCACCTGGCCATTGCCCAGCTCGGTCTCCTGGCTGTCGATCTACTGGCTATGTGGAAATCCAGTGCCTGTGACACGGGAGGGCTGTGGAGTTCTTGGGGCATACTGGGGGGCTTCAGAAAGAAACACTGCCTCCCCTGCCATCGAACATTGCCCACTCGGGGGGGGGAGGTTTGAGTACAGCTCGCCCCCTCAGGCCTCTGGGGCCGGCTCGCATGCATGGCTACCACCCAGTCTCTGGAGTGGAGGTGGGAGGGGGGGCAGATTTCAGACCCTTGAAATGTAGCATTTGAACCTTTCCAAGCTCTGAGCCTGTATTCTGCTGCTTGGGGAAGTGGGGTGAGGAGGGGCAGGGACACCCCAATAGTTGAGAATTCAATTATTTCTCATTGGGAATGGGTGAGGGGGGGAATCTAGTAAACAACTAACGCAGGGGGCGGGGAACCGGTTTTGGGTGTGGGGCCACTGACCCACAGAAAACTCAGTTGGGGGGGCTGCACATAAGTGAGAAGCAACCCCCCCCAAAAAACAAACCCCCTCACTGACGTGGCCCCTGACTGTGAAGGAGAAAGACACTCCCCACAGTCCCTGCGCACACCAGAGTTGGGGGGGGGGGCAGGTTAGTAGATTTTGTGTGCTCCAGTAGGATTGCCAGATGGTTTAACCAAAAATACCAAGCACTCCTCCCCCTCCCACCCCCCAAAAAAAACCACTGGGGAAAAATTCTGGGGGGGGGGGGAAGGGGGAGACCAAAGTTGTTGAGCAAAAAAAAAGGACTCAGCGTTATTAAGCAAAACAGAAAAAATTAAAACAGCATGGCCCTCTGTGCGTGCAGAGTCAGCATAAGGATAGGCACGGGGAGACATTGCTTCCCCTCGGTCTTTAGGCTTTTTGCTGGCGGCCATTTTGTTTTCTTGATCGAGCCAGAATGCAGCTTCCCTGCAGAACCAAGTAAGCAGGGGGTCCGGGGTGGGGGGGGAAGGCCAGGGGCTGGGCCCTGTTGCTGAGTGTGTCGTAGGGTTGCCAGGTGTCTGGTATTTTCGCCTCCTGGCAGGGGAAAAATCCCCCAGAAAATACCAGACATTTTAGGTGTCCGGTATTTTCGAATTTTTTTACCGGACAGGAGGTGAAAATACCGGACTGTCCGGGTCAGTACTGGACACCTGGCAACCCTATGCTCCAGCCCTGCACTGGGGGGGCTGGAGCACCAACACGGGCTCCCTAATGGTGGGGGGGCTAAGCCTTGGAGAGGGGGGCCACACCCAGTCCTTGAGGTTCCCCACCCCTGCACTACTCTCAGACCGCTCTGCATAGGCTGGTATTTCAGCTCCTCTCCTGCTCTCCCTTGTTTTTCTAGCACATGCTGTTAACTGTTGCCTCGCCCATGTGTCACCGCTGCTGGCCATTACGTGAGGCACGGCAGATGCCGTCCTTGGTTTCATACGGCTTCTCGAACAGAGCCCTTTGCGGGGGGCTTTGACGCTGTGCTGGCCATCTCTGTCCTTCCGTCCCCGAGCTTAACCCCGGTGACCTGAGGAGATTTGCACTGGGGCTGCTGTTGAAAAGCTGTTGGTTTTTGGTCTCCAAGTCCGCCTGATTCCCACTGTATTCAGAGCTGCGACGCCCGGTGCCGGTGACATGTACTAGACAGCTTTGTCCTGTTTGTTTCTTGGAAATGTTCAGAAAATACAGTTTTGTGTCCTACGGCCTGTGTCCCTCATTTCACCGGTCAGGCGAGCAAACCAGCCGGGGGCAGCGTCCCTCCCCAAGGGGCACGCTCCTGGGACAGAGAGTCTGTGGTCAGACAGGGCTTCCCCTTGGCTAGTCGGAGCACTTGTTCCTCATGGGACAGGCCTCCCCCGCCTGCTTCCCAAGATGTCCCTGTGTTTAGCCCAAGGGGTTGGGGTGGGGAACCCTTTTTGGCTGGGGGGGGGCACGTCGCCACAGAAAATCACTCGGGGGCCACACAAAAGTGAGAATCCAAATTGAGGTGTGTGCGTACACACGTGCGTACACACACGCACATGCACACACAAAACCCCTTGAGATGTTCTTTTTTATTCACCATTTTAGTGTGGTGGCTGTTTGCTTTTCCTTGCTGGGCCTCCCTTTTCCGGGCACCCCATGCCGGGCAGGTGTTGGGGGCTGGACAGGCTGTGGCCTCCCCTTCCTCCCTGAAGGCTGCCTCCTGTAGGGAAGGGGTTTGGGGGCTTCCCTTCCCTCCCACTTCTGCAAGTGTCTCGCAAGGAGGAGTTGCTGGCAGCGTCTGGCTGAGGCGGGACGCCACAGGAAGCCGCTGGCCAGCATGGCTGCAAGCACCCCAGGCGGGGAAAGGGCTCCAGATGTTTACCTGGGGCTGCCCGGTGCGGGGAAGGGGCTCCGGCGTTGGATGGTCTGTGGCTTCCCCTTCCAGCCACCTCACCTGCCCGCACGTGCTCTCCTACGCACAGGACGAGGAGCCAGAAGTGTCACTGCCGGTCCTGCAGGTGAGGTCTCTATACACAGCCCCTGGACCCCCCTCAGCTGCTGGACCCCCGCCCATGGAGGCCAGACTGGGGGGGCCGGATCCAGCTCCTGAGCCGTAGGTTCCCTACCCGTGGATTAGACTGGGACCTCCGAAGACTAAACCATTGTGTGCCGGGGCAGAGAGCAGCAGGGAATGAATGTATGCAGCTGCCGGTGCCGCTGTGCTGCCTTACTGCGCGTCAGTCATGGCCCGGGGCTGGTGCATGGTGCTGTACAAACACACAATTCAGAGACGGTCCCTGCCCTGCGGAATTAGTACTCCAAGCGTGACCTGCGTCACCAACAGGCTTGTCCGTGGACTGATGAAGGCCGGGCATTTGGGCTCCGTGTTTAAAGCACCCGGGCGGGCAGGAGGGAGGGGTTCTGTTCTCGATGTTGCCACTGACTCAGCGTGACTTTGGGCAGCTCAGTCCCTGTCTGTGACGCAGCATCACCGTGAAGTGGGGGGGAGGGCAAACACGATTCCCTCATTTTGCAGCTTGGGAAACTGGGAACCCCACCCCCCCACTTGTGTGGCTAGTGCTTTGGTGGGAGGTGCCAGAGACATGCCCCCCGGGTTGGCTGGCATGTGGAGGGGTAACCCCCACCCCCGGCACGACTCCCTCTCCTTTGGCCCCTGTAACTGTGTCTGAGCTGGTGGTGCAAACGCAGGAGCGTGGCAGGGGAGGCGTGGCGTCTGAAAATAAACCATGGCCACAAGCTGACGGAAACCGTGGCCACAGAGCTTTGCTGGATGGTGTGGCGGGCGATGCCCTAGGGAGGCCAAGCAAGGCCGGGTGCCGCGGACAAGCTGGTTGCATGGGCCTTTAGCAGTTGGAGACAGCGCAGGGGGGTCGTGCTTTAGCCTTTCACTAACGTGGGGCCGGATTCAAACCCGCCAGTGGGCAGGATACTCCCCCAAAACAGCCGAGTCAGCAACTCTAGCCGCAGGAGGCCACCAAACACCGGGGCTGGCTCACGGCCTTGGCGTGCGGGCGCTGGGCTCCCCTGGCTGGCGATGGTGCGGGGCCATTGCAGAATTTGCACCAGGGCTGCCCCGACAGACGCCGACTCCAGGCGCCCAGAGACGCAGAGGAGGAGGGGGCAGCAGCCTGGTGTTCTTCATCTGCTCTGCTGCTGCAGGGGAGCCAGCGCGGCTGCAGCATCCATGCCCCCTGCACTCACTGCCCATGCACATGCTTCGGCTGTGGTGCCGGCCCCGTCCGCCCCAGCTCATACGTGCGCAGAGGATCAGCCTGCATCCCTCAGCCGGCTTCCTAATGGCACAAGGGGGCCACACACCAGGCCTGAGCTGTCTCTGGGGAACACGCCAGTGCAGGAAAACCAGCCCTAAAAGCGCACCAGCGGTATAGGGCTTATGCAACCTAGTTGGAGGGGGTGGGTCTGGTCGAGATAGAGAGTGATAAGTGGGAGATAGACCTGCAGCCCAGAGCCATTTGCTAATGGGATGATTATTGCAACAGGGGGACACTCAGAGCTCGTTTAGCCTGGGCGGAGACAAACTTCCCCCCACTCCAGCTTGGGCTGCCTCAGTCCCTGGGCTGGCCCTTGCCCTGCCGTAGAGATGCATCTTTAGTGCTGTCAGTAGCCCATGGCCTATGCTGGAGGAAGGCCTTGGCCCATATGGGGCCCTGTTTAGGGAATGAGTCTGATAACTGCCCCCCCCCACACACACACATTCCCCCCTCGGTTGGAGAGGCCAAGCCCCGAGTCCCAGGCTGGATGCTACAGGATGGATTCGTTGCCCTGCCATTTGCACAGCCAGGCGGGAGGTAAGCAGCGCGCCAGAGAGGAGCGCAGGGGCCCATGGGCTAAAGGGCAGGATGGCAGCCCACGCAGGTAGGGTTACCAGATGGCTTAAAAAAAATACCGGACACACTTGATCTCAGATGCGGAGGGGGGGGGGGGACCAGCCAGGAGGGGAGTGGGGCTGGCCAGGAGGAGGGGGGGAGGAACCAGCCTGCAAGAAGCAGGACTCCTGGGGGGGGGGGCGGGGGCAGCAGGGCTGGCCGGGAGAGGGAGGGGGTGGGGTGGACCGGCTGGTGGGAAGCAGGGCTGCTGGGGGGTGGGGGTCGGGAGTAGAGGAGCTGGCCAGAGGAGATCGGGGGGGGGGGAACCAGAAGGTGGGAAGCAGGGCTGGCCGGGAGAGGGGTTGTGGGGAGCGGCGTTGGCCGGGGGAGATCGGGGGGGGACACTAGCCGGCAGGAAGCAGTGGCCTGGGGGGAAGCGGGGCTGGCAGGGGGAGAGAATCAGCCAGTGGGGAGTGGGACTGACCCGGGTGCACGCAGATCCTGGGGTGCTGCCCGTCCCGCGCACAGTCCCGGCGAAGCACGAGCGAGTCCGGCCCTGGATTCCATCCCCTGCGTAGTTGCGTACTGCCTGGCTGGTAGACCTGCTAACACAGGGTGAGTGTGTCTGCCAGCCAGGCAGTTCTCAACTAGGCACTGAGACTCCTAATAATAATAAAACTAACCTAATTAGAAAATACCGGACAGTTTATGTATCCAGTATCTTCTCAATTTGTTTCCTGGACAGAACCCTCAAATACCGGACTGTCCAGTTCAAAACCGGACACCTGGCAACCCGACACCCTGCACCAGGTCCTGCACCCCTGGCCACGGAGCGGCCATTTCCCGCCCGCCATGCGTTAGCAGCCTCCGCCGAGCTCAGCACGGCCGGGTGGCCCCTCCAGGCAAGGCTCGAACCCGGGCTAGGCCTGGCTGCTCTGCGGTGTCAAGGGCCTGAGGGTGGGGCCCACGGATGGCAGTTGCCACCCTGGCCATGGCTTTGGGGCCGGGAAAGGCCCCTCGCTTTCCAGGGGACCCAGGGTGGGGCCCTGCCAGGCGGTAGAGCTGGGCCAGAGGCAAGCAGGTTTTCCGGGTCCCGGGCCAGCTGGCTCCCTGCTGCGCGGCAGCCCTTGAAGTGCTCAAGGGCTGGCCGGCCCAGGAGGGGCGATCCCCCACCCCCGGGGCGCTGTCTGTGGGCTCGGGCTGCTGTTTCACAGGCAAAGCAGCTCACCGACAAACTGCCTGGGGTGTGCCTGCAGCGGCCCCGGAGCCCGAGAGGCCCCAGGATGGGAGAAAGCCCCCTCCAGCTGGGCAAAGCAGCAGAGGCGCCCAGCCCGTGGGACGTGGGCCAGTCAGAGCCCCCCCACCTCCCTGCCGTGGGGTTTGGAGGCTGTTTCCCCCACCCTGCTCAGGGCTGGCTCAGGACACTTCTGCCTCCTGCCCCTCACAGTGCATCCCCCCCCCCCAGCTTGGTTTTGCTTTTAGGGGGACAGGCAAAACACCCGTGTGTGAGTCCAAAGTAAAACACAGATACGGACACCTGCCTCGTGGCCAGCGTGACAGGGCCAGGCCAGAGGGCTGCAGGCGAGCAGCCCTATTGGGATCCGGGACGTGGGCATAAGCTTGCCCCCCGCTAAAGGACCCTCCCCCAGGGGAGGAGCCACTGGCTCCTGGAAACCAAATATGGGGGGACAAATAAAAAGGAAACGGGGGGGGGGGGTGAAGGGCAAAGGGCTCAAACAAGGGAACCGGCAGGGGAGACCCAGCAGAGAGCCCCTGAGGCGTCACATTTGCTAGGGGGTGCAAGCTGACCCCAGCGCAGAGGGGTGCGGGCACCAGGGGGTGACCCCCTTCCAGACACCCCGCCTGCTAATCCAGGCATTGCCTGCCCCCCCAAAGCCTCAAGCCTTTGCTGCCTCAGTGCAGGCGCCTGATCCCAGCCCTGGCCTTGGCCCCCAGCCTGCGCAAGGCCCAGCAAGCGAGTTCACCCTTCGCAGCGACAGCGGTCTGCCGGCAGGATGCCGGTCTGCGGCTGGGCCCACCCCACGGGCCACCGCCCTGATGTCTTCCTGGCCCTGGAGGCCACGTGCCGTAGCGGGAGCGCGCAGCGCTGGGTATCGGCCTGGCAACACGGCAACGGGGGAGCAAATCCAGGGTGTCCCCCGCCCACCGGCCCAGCACGCTCTCACTCTGTCACACACCGACCGCGGGGCCGGCGCCATGGGGGCTGGAGCCCCCACAGTCAAGCTGTCCCCCCCCCCACCACAGCGCCTCCTGCCTGCAGCAAACAGCAGTTTTGCAGCGTCCAGGCCACCCCGGGAGGGCGGGGGAGGAGCAGGAATGGGGGCACTCGGGAAAAGGCAGGGCAGGGGTGGTAGCTTGAGAGAAGGGGTGGAGTGGAGCTGAGGGCGGAGGGGCTGGGGCAGGGGCTTGAGGGCAAGGATGGAGAAGGAGTGGGGCATGGGACCGGGATGGGGGGTTGAGCATCTCTGTACACAAATACAGCCCCGCCTGGCTCAGACTGAGGACAACCTGGAACCAGCCAAGGAAGGGCAGGTCAGCTGTGAGCACCTTGATCTAGTTTTACACCCCCCAGCCCTGCCTCGCTCTCTCTCACGCGGGTGTGTAACCCACACGCGTTCTGGGAGTAGTCCATCAGCCCTCTAGCGCTAAGACCACTCACAGAGAGAATAATGAGTCTGCTCTACAGCCTTAGCTGCCACGCTCTTGGCTTTTAGCTCATGGTCTACGCGCCAGAGGTCCCAGGTTCAGTTCTGCCTGCAGACAACCTGGTGTCTGTGTTACACATGCACACACACTGGCAGCTCATACACAAAGCCAAAGAGAGACCCCCCCCCCCATGTCACCCTGGAGCCTCTGTCTCTCGCGCGGTGCGTTGTGTTTTTTGTGTGATTAAATATAAACTACCATGTTACCCACCCTTGAGATTTTGTTTTACGACAAGGCTCAAGCTTTTTGGTGTTTTTCTCAACAACCAGCTCCAGGAAGCCTGTAATTACGACATTCAGTTTTCACTTGAAAAAAAAAAGTCATTGGTTCTGGCCTTTACGGATGCAGGCGGAGCTAGAAAACGGTATCCCGACAGACAAACCCGCTGAAAGCAATCCCCACCCCAACATTGTAAAGACACGCTAGACTAAAACGCGGGGCATGTTTTTCCTTTCGATGCCTGACACCATCTCTGAAAGCTCAGGGTAGACACCACCGAGCCCTTTGCAAGCACCAGCCTCACACATGGTTCCCTGCCACCCATCCCTCTGCCAAACTTTCAATTGCATCTCCGGAGGCGTGAAACAGACACGCCAAGGTCGGCCCCATGTGCTGAATATACCAGCTGCTGGCCCCTTAACTGGCTCGTTAATAAAGCAGCAAAGCCTGCCATGGGCTCAGCAGCTGCGTGTCACACCACGCATCCCAGGGCAGCTGTGGGACAGCTGGCTCTGGAGCGGGTTTTACATTAACACGTGTCTCCCCAGCAAGGGCGTAAGGAGCTGTGGCCCGGGGGGGGGGCTAGTGCAAGTGAGTGGGACTGAGGAGCCCAGCTTTCTATTCTGGGCAATTGCAGGCAAGTCGCTTCATGTTGGCTGACTCCGTTTCCCCCTCCATAAAATGACGCTACTGCTCTCCTTGGGAACATGCGGTGGCCAGAAAAGACTCACAGAGCCAATATTATGATGATTTAGCAAGGCTCGCCGGGAGTGCCAGAGGTCAAAGCCTCAACGAGGCTACTTGCTGCTGATCTTCCTGGCCTTTGGCAAGTTAAGCTCTTCTGTAACTCAATTTTCTTATCTGTAAACGGTGGAGAATGACCCTGCCCTCATGAGGCGTTCAGGAGACTTAACATGGCCTGGGGCGCATAGGAACTCTGCGTCAGTTGTTCTTGAAAACTGCCAACGATGGCAACCCCCGTCAGGGATGGACACATGAAGGCTCAGCCTTGCCTTGTATACAGGGAACTGGACACAATGGCTACTTGAGGGCCCCGCCAGGCCTACTGTAGGACAAAAATTTCTATGGCAGGCTATGCTATTCAGTTAAGAACCCCTATTCTACATTTGTGTGCCAGTCCCAGACTCCAAACACAGTACATGATGGTTCCCCCCCCCCCCCGGCCACACACCTAGCCCAGGATGGGACACAGAGGCTGCGTCAAGACTGGCATGATTTTGCGCAAATCCTTTTAACGGAAAAGTTTTTCCGTTAAAAGTATTTGTGCAAGAGAGCGGCTACACTGGCATGTACCGTTGCGCAAAAGATTTGCTTTTGCGCAAAAGCATCCGTGCCAGTGTAGACGCTGTCTTGCACAAGAAAGCCCGATGGCTAAAAAAAGAAATTAACGTTGCTGTCTACACTGGCCTTCTTGCGCAAGAATACTTGTGCAACAGGGCTTAGCCCTAAGCGGGCGCATCAGAGTATTTATGCAAGAAGCACTGCTTTTGTACAGTACAACATCAGTGTTCTTGCACAAATACTCGCAGCTAGTGTAGACAGGTGGCAAGATTTTGCACAAAAGCAGCTGCTTTTGTGCAAAATCTTGCCAATGTAGACACAGCGAGAGACCTTAGGGCTATGTCTACACTGGCAGCTTCTTGTGCAAGAACAGCCATTCTTCTGCAAAAACTTGCCGGCTGTCTACACGGCACGAGTGTTCGTGCGCAAGTAAATTGACAGTACAGCGTTGTAAAACAGGGCTTCTTCCCGCGGATGTATTCCTCTCCCCACGAGGAATAAGCCCTCATGCGCAAGGTCTCTTCCACAAGAGGCCAGTGTAGACAGGCAACATGAATTTCTTGCACAAGAAGCCCCCTATGGTTTAAATGGCCACCAGAGCTTTCTTGCGCAAGAAAGCATCCACACTGCCATGCATGCGCGTGCGCAAAAGCTCATGGCAGTGTGGACACACTCTTGTGGAAGACTTTTTGCGCAAGAACTCTTCCACAAAACAGTTCAGCTATGTCTACATTGGCATGATTTTGCACAAGAACTCTTTTGCGGAAGAGGGCTTGTGCAAAAACTCTTCCAGAAGAGAGTGTCTATACTGGCGTGTGCCTTTGCGCAAGAGATGTGCTTTGGCGCAAGAGCATCCGAGCCAGTATAGCCGCTCTCTTGTGCAAGAAAGCGCTGATGGCCATTTTAACCATAGTGCTTTCTTGCGCAAGAAATTCATGTTGCCTGTCTACACTGGCCTCGTGCACAAGAACAGGTGCGCAAGAGGGCTTATTCCTGAGCAGGAGCATCAGAGTTCTTGTGCACGAAGCACTGATTTCATACATCAGGGCTGTGTCTAGACTGGCGCGCTCTTGCGCCAGAGCTATGCAAATGAGGCTCAGCGTGGAATATCGCTGAGCCTCATTTGCATAACTAATTAGCCGCCATTTTTGCGGACGAGGCTCTTGTGCAAGACGGAGCTCTCTACGCTGCCGCGTCTTGCACAAGAAAAACCCTCTTGCGCCAAGCCGTTATGCTTGAAAATAATCAGCAGTTGGGGGGGAGGGGATTGACAATTAAGCCAGCAGTTGGTTGGGGGGGGGCCAAGAAAGGGGGGGGCGGCTGCAAGCACCCACAGGGCCATCACCAGAGCTCTGAGGGCCGCCAGGCGCACTGGAACACATGAGGCCACAGAGCTGCTACAGCCGGGGACCAAGGCCAGTGGTGTCAGGCAGCCTAGTGAGAGGCCCCCCCCCCCGGCCCGGCCACTCTTCCTTGGTCCAGAAAACTCCCTTGTCCGGGACTGATCAGGTGCCGAGGGATCCGGCCCAGGGCAGCCCAACCCTAGGAAAATTTCTTACTGGTGCTAGTCATGCTAGCAATTATAGACACAGGCGCCTCCGCCTAACAGCTGGCTAGCACTGTGGCTACTTCCCCTTTGCACTGGTCTCTGAGCGCCTCACAGTCTTTAAAAAAACCACGAAGTCCTGGGGCATTGTGAAATCCGGTAAAAGTTTCAACGGGGGTAGCCAGATTACTCCGTAACTTTAATGGACTTTGTGACATGGGTCTGGGTAGCACTTCCCTGGGTCTAAACAGGGGTGGGGACACAAACGGGGCATGCAGGCCCAGAGGGGCTCTGGCCTAGATCCCCTTGGGCGCTACGTAGGTCCCTCAAGGCCTTTGAGGATCTGAGCCTGCCTAGGGCACCTGGGAAGTCCGTGACAGAGCAAAGAATTAACCCTGGATCTGCCGGGTGCCGCTGGGCCAGCGTGAGGGCACACAGAACTGAACGCCATAGAGCAGCAGGCTAGCAAGAAGCAGGGGAAGGGCGGGGGGCGGCAGCTCACTGATCAATAAGTATCCCTCGTGCTGAGTCTATGTGGGGGGTGGGGAGCTTCTCCCACTAGGGCTGCTGCCAAAAGTGGCTATGAGGCCAAGTTGTCAGCCCAATGTTCCCACTAATCTTTGCCATCTGTGTGCAGATTTTTTCCCTCCAAGCATGGAATAAATTTTGTTATGTGGCCCAAGGCATGTGTTAATGTGCACCACCCACAGAAACACAAAGCTAGAGGTGGGTGCACTGCTAATCAGCTGGGCAGCATTGGCATCGCTCCTCAGCGGCTGCACAAATAGGGTTGCCAGATGGTGTCCACAAAAATACCGGCCACACTTGACATTACATCACAATCTACATTACATCTTATTTAGAAAATACCGGCCATTTCTATTTTCTCAATTTGTTTCCCGAACAGAAAGCTCAACTACTGGACTGTCCTGTCCGGTTCAAAACCAGACACCTGGCAACCCAATGCACAAGCACCCAGCTTACAGGGAACACAGCTCATAACTTCTGGCCCACACCCAACACACTGGTTTTCCCCACTACCTAGGGTCTTCCGTGGCTCTGGCCTGACTCAAACCTGGCAGTGGCTGGGTATCAGTCTGCATGGTGTGCCTTACTGGCCTGTCCAGAGAGCCCTAGATAGGCACTAATCCATCACAGGCATATCCTGCAGCCCCTTCTGCCTTGACAATTAGCAGGCAATGCAGCCTGATCTCCTTGGCCAGCTGATGGGACTAATGGACAACATTACGTGGAGCTTTCAGGTCAGAGACAGAGGCCGTGCTGTGACTTCCACATCCAGCACCAGAGAATCTGGCTGGTCATAGGACAGAACCAGCTACGCACCCTGGGGACAGAATTTTAGGCACCTAGCAGGCTCTAGGTGCCTAACTCCCACTGGTAACAAGGCCAGTCACTAACATGCTGCTAAGTGAAACACCCCTTTGCTCCCTGAGACCTTCTGGTGGGCATGTGGCAGAGGGTTCTCCCGCAGGTCTAAGGAAAGTGGAATTAACTGTAGGGAAGGAACTGGTTCTTGGCTGCACTTGCTAGGTTGTTCCTGATGCACATCAAACTGGCACCATTGCGCATAGCTGGAGTCCTGTCCCCACTATCACCCAGGCCCTAGCTCTTTCACCCAATGCTCCACATGACCCAAGGAAGGGGGCAAAGGAGCTCTGAGTGGAATACAAGGGAGTAGATTTGAACTGGGGCCCTACAGAGCTTAGCATAGGCGTCTCTACCGCTTGAGCTATAAAGCCAGCTGCCTCCCAACCCCCTTACAGTGTAACCCACACACCTAGTGGGTGTGGTTCACTGTCCCATGGAGCGGCTCTGAGGGTAGGCAGTAGAGCTCACTTGTTCTTATCTCTTGCGGTATCACCCATGGCATGAAATAAACAGCCCCGACAGTAACCTCGCCACCATGCTCGACCGCAGTAGGCTTTTATCCTGGCTTGGTTTGGCTAGCAGCTCCCTTTTCCTTCATGTTCGCTTAGAGAGGTTTGAAAAAGAAGCCAAAGGCGCTTCTGTTCCCTGCTTCCATTTCAGCCCCACCCCCATCAGATTCACCAGCCCAGGTGACACCTGGGTTGCTTTCTAGTCTCGTTTCAACCCTATTCAGGTGATAACTGCAAGCGAAACAGAGCCATCCCTCAGCAAACCAAGTCCTAGGCCAGGAGGGGAGCATCCCGCCACAACCTGAGGGACACCGTTTGTGAGACCATTTCCTGAGCTGCAGAAGCCCCGCTTTGCAAACAGACGCCATGTTGCGTCACTGCGGTGGAGGCCTCCAAAAGAGACGTTCAGTGAAGCTGCTAGTTCTGTACCTGAGGGCAGATTCGCAGATTCCAAGGCCAGGCGAGACCATTTGAAAGACCCATTGTGAGTCTTGCTGAATGTCTTGACTACAGAGTGTAGGTGAATTCAGGGCTCCCACTCGTGGAAGTACCAAGGAAGCTTCCCTTGGAGACAGAGGCCAGAAGCCCTATAGAACGCACTTGTGGGACAACCTTTCTCCGAGCCTGCTGGTACTGAGCATGTGGAAGGCAGGAGTGTATGTATGTCCGTCGCATGTGCAACCTGAAGGCACTGAGACCAGTGAGAAAGGGAGAGTGAAGTGTGCTTTACAGCCTGACCTCCTGAGGCAGGTGGCTCTAAGCTCAAGCCCTAGTAGCATATGACATTAGCTCCTAAGATGGCAGGTTCAATTCTACCTGCTGATCAGCCTTACCTACCCTTTCAGAATCTCCCCGGAGCCACCATTGAATTGCTGTTGCCCATGAGAGATGCAAATTAGCTTTTACAGGGACATAAATTACTCCAATCTGGTGACTCTTTTATTAACCACTTTGTTCTGCACATTGAAGAAAAACAGAAGTGAAGTGAGTAATTAAATGTTTATTGTTAAGTACTTTATATATTATATACTGTAGGCCATTCCATCCATTAAACAAACCATTTAACTCCTGTAAGCTGCATTATTGTCTATTATTAGGATAATCAGCATTCACGTCCCGTAACGCTGCTTTTCCAGTTAATTGCCCTTACTTACTTGCTTCATATTTCTATTTAATTAAGCCCAGCATCAGCTGAGAATTCGCTAGGACGTGGTGTGAGGAGATGACGTGACCCTTTAAATTCACAGTTGGGATGGGGGGGTCAGGTTTCGGATAAGCTTCTTTGACATCTGCTAAAGGTTTCCCACTTGGGCCTTGTCTGTACTTACCCAGAGATCGACACTCCGGACATAGATCTTCCAGGGATAGATTTAGTAGGTCTAGCAAGGACCTGTTAAATCAACTGCTGCTGATGTCCCCCCATTGACCCCAGTACTCCACGGGGTCTTGAGGCGTGAGGGAAATCGATGGGAGAGTTTCTCCCATCAACTTCTGGCAATGGATCCGCCACCAAAATTCAACATAAGGTACAGCTGGAGTTGCGTATCTTAAGTCGACTTTCCTCCCCAGTGTCGATCTGGCCTCAGGGTTAAACCAGATCCAAGCACCACTGAACTCTGACAAAATGAGGGCTGGGCCAATGCCCCTCATGCCTACTTAGTCCCAAACTTCCACAGATTATTCCTAACTGAGCCCTCTGCTATTGCTACACTGGTCTTGGCTTCCACCCAACTGCAATCTGCCCTGGTTCTATACATTCTGCAGGGCTTCTGGCCTGGATTTCATGGTCCTACAATGTAGCTGAACAAGGTCAGTAGAGCATGCACCTAGGCATGGCAATTCAGGGCTGGCTGCCATCCAAGCTCTGGGCATTTGGACCACATCTTGGCCAAGAAAACAACACAAAAGGCCAGAAATAAGTGGGGGTGAGGGGCAAGGTTCAAACCATCTCCTGTGCCTGGTCTATAAAGTCCCCGTGAAAATGTCTCCCCATCTGCGGTATCCTGTAAACAAAACCCAAGGGGGAATTAATGCAAATCAACTGAGTCTATAGGACATGGAGGGGCATGACTCTCTCTCAAAAGAGCATCAAGAGCTGGGCCTCACTTACCTCAGGAAGGGGTCTTCGGGCAGCTAGAAAGCTGCTCCCTTCAGTCAGCCCTTTCCTCAGGAGCTGAGGGTTGAAGGTCTGTTCTGCTTCTTCATGGGCCGCTGAGTGAGCTCCCCCCATTACGTTCTTCCTGCACATCTGGCGGCCTTGTAGACATGGTGGGGCAGAGCTGGTTGAACTTCCTTCTAGCTGTCCAGTGTGCATTTTGGATACCCCGTGCTCAACATCGTCCAGAAAGGCACCCCATCTTAATTTGAAGCCCTCCAGCGATGGAGAAGCCACCCCTTCCCTTCGTAACATGTTCCAATGGCTACTCACCCTCACTGTGAAAGACTTAGAAAGAAGGTGTATTTTGCAGTGGTAATCTAGCAAAGAAAGGCAGAACGCGACCCAGTGGCAGTTGGAGAACGAGTGAGTCCTTTAGACACCGAAAACATTTTTCTCTAATCTAAAGACCTTCATGGGGAGCAAATATCAGGAACTAATCTGTTATCTCTGGAACGGAAACGTTTCTTACAAATCTCGCACACCCACCCTCCCTCTGTAGCACTGAGGACCTATCAATGGGAGGAGGAAGTGGAGGACCACTAGCCGTCCGAGAGGATAGCCCAGCAAAACGAAGGAAACCAAATCACCTGTGGTATGTAGCACTTGTCTCTTGCTGCATGACTCTGCTGGGAAATATATAAAAGAGCAACCTTCTAATGAGATGAGGCACATATCTCTTCACCGGGCAGCTGGAGGAAAGCACCTTCTGGGCCACATTAAACAGCAACTCCTGCTGGGCCTCACTGCTGCAGGGGCACGGTTCTGGACAAGGGGGTCTGTTCATTGGCAACGTTAAGTCTAGCACCTGGCTGCTGGATGGTAGCCCCAATGCCATCTGCTGCATTTTACCGTGTTTCCAGCCTGGGTTTTCTCCCCCATTTCGATTTGCAGCAATGTAAGAGATGGAATCCGGAAAAGGCAGGGCCACTGCAGGGAAATGAAGCCGCTGGCTGGGGACAGTGCAAAACATTTCTGGGTGTGATGAGAATGAAATCCAGACCCAAATGCTCTCAAATGTAGGATACTCTTGTGTGTAGCCTAAAGTCTAGGGATCAATGGGGTGAAATTCTCTGTCCCAGGCTATGCAGGAGGACAGACTAAGTGGTTCAATGGTTCTTTCTGGCCTTAATGTGTTTCCATCTGGTTCTGAACTCAGTGTCGCTTCCAGTGTACCTGGCATCCCCCCTGCCAGTCATTCAATCGTTGGTGCAGTTAGGTGGTGGCGGCTCTCAACTCCCATGGAGCCCGGGCTCCCTCTGCTGGTAGCGATTGGTGGTTGCGATCTGCACCTGGTTGTACAGCCACTGAGAAGCCTCAAGTCAATCTACAGGATCCGGCCCACTGACAGCACAGTCGCTTCCCCATTTGCCGCCTGTATGGTCCCTCTGCAGGCCAGGCCAGCTGCACCGGAATCCCAGCCACCATCACCGAGCAACCAAGCTGCTATGGTGCCATCGAGGGAGTCGTCCGGCCCCTCTGGAGTCCCTCAGCAGCTCGTTGGGCCAGCACCTAGTCCAAATCAACCAGCAAATTAAGTCTCGTTATTGACTTTAAACGGGGAGGTTAGCCTCATGCAGGAGAATAAAACCAATTTATGAGGCAATTAGCTCTGTGGGAACAAAGCAGCCACCTGAGAAGTATCTTATTCCATACGCACAGCTTGTCCCAGCCCTGTGTTTATGGCACACTTCACTCGTCATAAATAATACGAATGTAAAACCAAATGGCCTTCAGATGCTCCGGAGGGTGCTGGTACCTTCTGGATGTCCTTCTCCATCAGACTTTTGGCTTGCCACAAACCTACCTGTGACGCGCCCATGAGAAATGATGCCCCCTTGAGGACGTGGGCCTGGAAAGCGCATCTGCCCAAGAAACACAGCACAAAGTAGCTGGGTGACAATGCAGAAGTCGGGAGAGCACATGCCAAAAAGCGTGTGTGCAAAGTGCACAAGCCCTCCTCTCAAGCACACAGCCCTCCTGGTGCATCGCTCTTGCCTGTTTGCGGCTGGAGCCTGGTGCGTGGGAATTTGCCACTGGGTTTCTTAAACTTGGCTAACAAAAGCAACATCCATGCGGAGTCCCTGGTCGGGTCAGTGCCTGGCATTAAAGGCCATGTGAAAAAATGTGGCAGATGTGAATTCTGGTACCGTGAATTTGGCCGGACACTGGAATTTCTGGCGGCTGGGAAATTGGAGGATGCCGACATTTTTTGTTGTCCCAAATGGGGAGAAAATATGAAATGTCACAAGCCAATAAGCTCTTTCCCCTTAAGTCTCACTTGGAACCAAAGCGTTTCATTCTCGAGGTCGTTTGAGGGCTCAACCTCATTTCTGCTCTAACGGGCTTGCAGCAAACGAGATGGCACCTTTTGGCAGCACTCAGCACTAGGCACGGTGCCTGCAAGACACCCATTGATGGGAGGGGTGAGCAGTAATTAGCTTCGCTTTGTTACACACACTGGTCAGCGCAGCCACGCCAGTTCCGGGAGCATCCTGGGATCGCCAACAGCAACGTCTCCACCCAGGACGTAAGTAGGCACTAGCCACGCTTACTTCTTCATGGCCAAGCCCCCGGTCCAGGGAGCCTGCAGCTAAGGTACAAGGGGCTTTCTTGCTCACTTGCATAGTTGAGTCAGTATCTGTCTTTGTGGCAGGGATGTTCATCTTCCTCCATGTTTGTCAGACCGGAGCACAACAGGGCTGTTGATGAACTCGCCATTCATGCGATAGTCCACGTCACCATCATCACAGCCACTCTCGGGAGGGGAGTTGGGAGCAGCAGAAGGATGACCCATAGAAGTTCCGAGATCCCTTTTGTAGAATCTTTTGGTGCTTCACAGAAGAACTGCTGATCCCGTTGGAATGTCTGTGCCCTGAAATGTGCCTCCATCTGGGGACCGGAGACCGCTGTGATAGTTCCCCCCAGCTCTTCATTGGGGCTCTCTGCATTGGCAAAGGGGCCAATGAGTTTTAATCATTTTCTATTTTTTATATAGAGGCCCCAACCTGCATGAGGATCAGTGTTCCCTATAAAGCTGAGCACTTGGGCAGACATCCAGGAAAGATTCCCACGCTGCCCGGCTGATCAGCAGCGTGCCCACAGCCTCCCACAGCTGGCAGCATGTCTTTCTATGTGGTGGTGCACAGTGTAGATGCTTTGGTGCACATAGCAAACTTTATTCTGCACATGGCTTTAAAAAATTAGAGGGAACAGTGATGAGGACTCCTTTGGGCCAGGCACTGTGTACCCACACGCTGTCCCAGAGAGGTGCTACACTATGGCCCAGCAGTGAAAAGAAAACACGTCACCTCTTATACAAGGGACGCTGTTCAAGTATAACAAGATCCAATGGCTGGAAGCTGAAGTTTGTTAAAAATTTGCACCATAATTGATCTGTGAGGTAATTAGCCCCTGAAATGATTTATCGATGGTCATGTGGGATTCCCCATCACTGACAATTTTTAAATCAGGAACAGACATTTTAGGAAAACATTCAATCTTGCAGTTAATTCCTAGTTGACCAGGAAGTCCTATGGCCTGCAGGAGGTCAGATTAGGTCAGTGGTCCCCAACATGGTGCCTCCGGGTGCCATGGCGCCCGCTGGGGCATTTATGTGTGCCCGCCTAGTGCCCCTCCTGGGAGCGCGGTGCATGAGCGGCCCCCCGCCGGCCCAGCAGCCCCGCGCGGTGCCCGCCACTCAAAAAGGTCTGGGATCACTGGATTAGATGATCACATTGTTCCTTAGAGTCTAGGGAAACTGGAAGTCAGGCTAAACACAGTTCTGGACAGCAGTCCCTTCGCTACCTTCTTCACTGGGGGACCCCAGTCCTGGATTGAGTGTTTTTAGTGCTGTGAATTGCATGCATCACGCCGACAGGCAGAACTGAACCTGGGACCTCTGGAGCTCAGTGCATGAGCCTCTACGCAGTGTGAGTTAGAGCTAAAAGCCAGCTAGCGCTCAGACCCAGTCAGAGAGACTGCTCTGCAACCTTAGCTAAGTGCCACTCCACGGGCTAGTGACCCACACCTGCTAGGCGTGTTGCTTACATACTTCCCCTAGTTGAGGAAGGGCATCCCAAGCTTCAGAGACTTCCTCGTTGAAATCCCAGCTGAGCCACCACATGTAATGTCAAGAGGCACAGCCAAACCAGGGACCGCCGGAGCTCAGGGCATGAGCCTCTACAGTAGGGATGTTACATATTGGTGAATTGAATAGTCGATTGACCTCATGAATTCTGACTCTTCGATAGTCTCCGGGGCGGGGCCAGCAGCCAGTGCGCTCCGGCCCCGCTCCTGAGGAGCCCTCTGACACAGAGGCAGCAGTGCGGGGTGGCAAACGCAGCCGTGTGGGGTGGCAGGCAGGAGCCGGTCCACAAGGGGAACGGACAAAGTCTGCTCCGGCATCCCGCCTGCCCCCCACATGCTGCTTCCTCTGATCCGGAGGGGGAGGAGGAGGGTGGCAGCTCTGCGAAGCTGGTGCTTGTGGGGAGTCGGCTTTTAATTGGATCCCACCTGCCCCCCCTGCCCTGTGGGAAGCAGCAAGTGGGGGGGGGGGAAGGGGCAGGTGGCTCCTCATGTGTATTGGCTCCTGCCTCCACCCCCCCCCCGCCCCCCCGCTGCCGTGATCCAGAGGCAGCAAAGGGAGGGGAGCACATGTAATCGTTTGGATTAACCGATAGGCCCAGGCTTATCGGTTAATCGTTTACATGACTAGGCGCTAACGTCCCTGCTCTACAGCCCGAGCGAAGAGCCTGCTGGCGCTCAGCTAGGGCTGCAGAGCAAATTCATCCTCTCTCTGTCCATGGGCTCAGTGCTGCCCACGGGACAGTGCCCCACTCCCAGCGGCTGTGAGTTACACATAGACTGGCTGCGTCTAGACTGGCATGATTTTGCGCAAAAGCGGCCGCTTTTGTGCAAAAACTTGCCAGCTGTCTACACTGGCCGCTTGAATTTGCGCAAGAGCACTGACGTTCTAATGTAAGAAATCAGTGCTTCTTGCGCAAATACTTTGACGCTCCCGTTCGGGCAAAAGTCCTTTTGTGCAAAAGGGCCAGTGTAGACAGCTCAGATTTGTTTTGCGCAAAAAAGCCCCGATGGCGAAAATGGCGATCGGGGCTTTCTTGCGCAAAACCGGGTCTAGATTGGCACGGACGCTTTTCCGCAAAAAGTGCTTTTGCGCAAAAGCGTCCGTGCCAATCTAGATGCTCTTTTCCGCTAATGCTTTTAACGGAAAAACTTTTCTGTTAAAAGCATTTGCGCAAAATCATGCCAGTCTAGATGCAGCCACTGTGTATAAGGCATTCAGGACACAGGCCAGCCCATCCAGGAAGCTGGGCCTATTGGCTCCGGAGGGGCTGCTTGTCTGGGTGAAGGGCTGCGTGGGATCAGCACTCACCCCAGGAACATACGGGCAGGTCCAAGCCTTCTGTGCCTCTTCTTCCACACATGGGGCCAACCGCAACAGCTTTTCCCCATGTCCCCAGCCTTGCAGAGGGGGTCTCGGCGGGCCTGCAATCTGCTCACGGGGAGAAGCCGGGTGTGAGCGAGGCAGAGATCTCAGTGCATTAGCCACAGGGAGGTTCCTGCTGTTTTGCATGGTGGCCGGATGTACCAGCCTTCCCTAGGGGCAGGCACCAAGTGCAGGGTCCTACTCAGCACAGTGTCCACGGCACAGCGAGAGGAGGTGACTTGTCCAAGGCCACACGGTAAGTCTGTGGCACAGAAACCAACAGCACTAGAGACTGAGGGATTTGGGTTTGTTTAGTCTGCAGGAGAGAAGAGTGCGGGGGGATTTGGTAGCAGCCTTCAACTTCCTGAAGGGAGGTTCCAAAGAGGATGGAGAGAGGCTGTTCTCAGTGGTGGCAGATGACAGAATGAGGGGCAATGGTCTCAAGTTGCAGTGGGGAAGGTCTAGGTTGGATATTAGGAAAAACGATTTCCCTAGGAGGGTGGGGAAGCACTGGGATGGGTTCCCTAGGGAGGGGGTGGAATCTCCATCCCTAGAGGTTTCTAAGTCTCAGCTTGACAAAGCCCTGGCTGGGAAGATTTAGGTGGGGTTGGTCCTGCTTTGGGCAGGGGGCTGGACTCAACTCCTGAGGTCTTAGCCCCCCTGAACCTGGGCATGTAGCTTCAGCATTTCATGGCAAATTGGGCATCAGAGACTCAAAGTCCTAGGGTTGACAGACACCCTCACCAGGCCCTTGGACAAGGCAGGGGGGGGCCCCCCGGCTCTGTGCCCCCAGAAGGGGCAGAGCCACAGGCAGTAGGGTGGAGCCCTCAGTGCTGCCTGGAGTGCATTGTGCAAGGCTCCGGCAGCGATTTAAAGGGCCCGAGGCCGTTTTGAATCTCCGGGCCTCAGGGCAGTTACCCCTTTGTCTCCCCCGTGGGCAGGCCTACCCAGACTGCCATCCCTCACATTCAACCCGTTCACTCCGCCATCCTGAATTCTTCACCGTCACAGCCCCTTGGACCAATGGGTGCCAACGAAGCCCCTGGTCGCAGCAAAGATCAGCAGAGCCCTGTGCGGATCGAAAAATAGGGCTCCTCAGCCACAGCTGCCAAAACGACCCGGTGGGTGGGGATCCCTGCGGAAATCTGCATATTGGCAGGGTTCTAGATACAACACCCGCCTCCACAGCTGCCAAAAGGAGCCACGGATACATGCTATCCGCAGGCACCGGCAGATGTGGGTGCAAGCGGATCTCCGTGGAGCGGCAGGGCTCTGAACACCTGGCTCTTTAGCAAGACGGGGGCACATCTGGGGAACATACGGATCAGTGTCGTCTCCAAACGGGCGTTCCACAAGATGGCAGTGTTGCCACGTGGCTGGCGTGGTTCCTGGCTGCCTTGATTACAGTTTTATCCCACCATTGGTGTCAGGGGGTGTGTGAGGCTGCAGAATGTGATGTCTCACTCCCACAGGCCCGGTTTAATTAAGGACCCTCCGAAATCACCCACGTTAGGGAACATATATTTGCAGCTGAGCTGCACAGGTATTTAAACCTGAACTGGGAGCGGTAGCTGGCCATTTTAAAGCACAGCACCATCACAGTAGTTGGTTGTGCTGCATTTGGCACGGCTAATCAAGATGTAACACCCCTCCCCACACACCATGGGCTAACGCCTGCGTCTGTTACAACACAGCGATGGATAGAACACAGAACTGTCATGCTAGGTCCAGGTTTTCAACCAGTGGTGTACAGAGCCCTTCAGGGCCACAGACCATGTCTATTTTCAAATGGGGCTGCACATCCGTCTGACTCTTTTTAGGGGCCTGTAAGTGAGAAAAAAGGCTGGAAAACCTACTGTGCTAGGGAAACTCTTTTGAGGGGCGGCCATACGGCAGCACAGGGATTGCCTGTGGATTATTGCATAATTCCCCCATTCTAAATAAAACTAGACTTCTCCAGACTCGCTCCTGTTTGGGTCTCTTAGTGGTCGCCTCCACAAACACACCCCAGTGCAGGGCAGCAGTGTGATGGTATACAAGGTCATGTGACTCATAGAATCATAGAGCTGGAAGAGACCTCAGGAGGTCATCAAGTCCAGTCCCCTGCTCTAGGCAGGACCAATCCCAACTAAATCTACCCAGTCAGGGCTTTGTCAAGCCAAGACTTAAAAATCTCTAGGGATGGAGAGTCCACTACTTCCCTAGGTAACCCATTTCAGTGCTTCACCACTCTCCTAGAGAAATAGCTTCTCCTAATATCCAACCTGAACCTCCCCCACTGCAACTTGAGACCATTGCTCCTTGCTCTGCCATCTATCACTACTGTGAACAGCCTTTCTCCATCCTCTTTGGAACCCCCCTTCAGGAAGTTGAAGGCTGCTATCAAATCCCGTCACTCTTCTCCTCTGCAGACTAAAGAGACCCAACTCCTTCAGCCTCTCCTCGTAGGTCATATGCGCCAGCCCCCTAATCATTTTGGTTGCCCTCCGCTGGACCCTCTTCAATGCGTCCACATCCTGGCAGAACTCAGGCCATAAACAGTTCAGCTGACTGCTTACCCTGGGCTCTAGCCCTTCCATACTGGGACTGATTGCAACATTTCAAACCTCTGCGTAGCTCTGTCCAGCTGCCATTGAAAAGCAGAATCCACCAGCTCCCTTCTTTTCCCTCTCCAGCATCCAGTTCCCACTACATCAATATCAAACTGACCAGGGATGGTCATTTTCCAGCCCTGGACTAGTGACAGGTCTGCTTGGGTATCTAGTGATCCAGCAGGAAGAAAAAGCAAAGCTTTTTCCTAGTGGACAGGAAGGGCTCCCCAGTTGGTTCTAGGGGGGTTGGCACTTCTACTCTTGGAGGGACCGGGAATGCATTTTGCAACACTGAATTCTTGCCCTGGTTCTGCCATTGACATGATGGAGATCAGTGTTTTTTTTATAAAGTACCTCTTTAAAAGATAATTATAAGTACCCCCAGTACCTACAGTTTTCAGACACTGAATTTTTTTCTACCATTGCAACACATTTGTTTAAACAACTTAATCATAGCTGGGTGGGTGATGAAATTTTTGGGTGTAAAAAGTACAAAAATAATAAAATACTGTAAAACTTAAATTCAGTTTTCTCCAAGCTTCAGTTGTGTTGAGGTACCCCCTGACTTCTCTTAAGTTGAGAAACACTGAGTGGTCCTGCTGTGAGAGCAGGGGGTTAGACTGGATGACCTCTTGAGGTCTCTCCCAGTTGTAGTGTTAATACCATCTCAAAGAGCAAGAAGGGACTTTGTGAGGTCATTGATTCCAGGGACCTTGTGTGATCAGTGAGTCCAGTCCCCTACTCTCACAGCTAGGACCAAGTACCATCTTAGAGTCCTAAATAGCCCTCTCCAGAATTGAACTCATAACCCTGGGTTTAGCAGGCCAATGCTCAAACCACTGAGCTTCCCCCCCTCTCCCACTATGCTTCTATGCCAGACAGCCTTAGGCAAGTCAATTCACCCCAGTAACTGATCGGTAATATGGGGTAATGATACTGACTGAAGATTAGTTAATATCAGTGTGTATAGCAGCTGGAATATGTGCGATCAAATTCGCCCCTGCTGCAAGTGAGCACAACCCCCTGCGTTTAGCAGCTCTGTTGAACCAACTGGCACTTTTCGGTCCCCTCGGGTGGTGTAAGACCGAGGGGGTGTTTCCCAGGTTCTCCCTGACCCTTCTGTGGGACACATTTCTGCAAAACGGCCCCCAGGGTGAACAGGAAAAAGCGACAAAGCATCAGAAGCGCAGACGCGGCTTGAGCGAGGTCGCCAGCCGTGCCATTTTTAAGACTCTCAGCTGCTTTTCTCTGCCTGGCTGCTCCGCGAGAGCGCGTTGTTTCCTCGTCCGGCGGACAATGCGATCACACCTGTCGCTCGTGGCGTGGCTCTGGATCGGCATCCCCACCCCTCGGCTTCCTTCCGCGGGCATTAAAACGCAAATGATCCAGTTTGAGTAGGCAAAGCGGCCACGGTCGCAGAGGCGTCAGGAGTCCAAGCTGCACGATTCCAAGCTTGCCTTTTCGCTGGCCCCACGCCACTTCCCATCTCTGTCGCGTCTCTCCAACTTCCAGCTTCCTCCCTCTCTCGTCCCAGATCAGCTCCCCTCCCTCCTTGCAAGCAGTATTCCTGCGGCAGGACAGGCGCTATGCACTTCAGCGTCGCAGCAAAGATTGAAACCCACCGGGGGAGGACACGGAGGTGCCGAGCCGGAGGTTTATAAGCTACAGCAAGGGCAGAGAGTAATACAATATGGAGCTGTTAACCGCACAACAAAATAAAGACTCCCCGGGGAAAAATCTTACACTAATGCCCATTAGCTTAATAGGCTTGCGGTTGAGACTCTGGGGCGAGGGAGCAGGCGAGCTGGGTTTTATAGGCAGTCCTGCCACGGGCTTCAGGACACTTAAGACGCGTGATCCTCGCTGGGCTCTTTTTGGTCCTGTGCTTCGATTTCCTTGGCTATCAAAAGTACCATGGGTAGTGTAACACTCCAGACACCTCAGCAAGGCCAGGCAGCGTAGCAAAGAGCCCGTGTGAGACAAGTACCAAGCCCCGGTATGGGATGTTCTCCCTTTCATTTCTCAAGATCTTGCCTTTCGTTCCACTCTGACAAAATCTCCGTCGAAGGCTGGATTTCCAACAGGCTCCAGCCGCATGCCAGGGGTATCCATGGGGAAGGGTGGGAGATTCTTTTTCTTCATGACCACCACACAGTCTGCCTGCTCTTAGGTACCAAACTCCAACTGGGACTTGCTTGCAAAAGCCCCTTTCTTTAGGCTCTGATTCAGCAAAGTACTTGCTCCAAGCTGTGAAATATTTCATGCCCTGTGCAACATAGCTGGGTTGACCTGAGCCCCCAAACCATAGATGCAGTTAGATCAACAGAAACATTCTTTCATCGACCTAGCTACCACCTCTCAGTTTCTGGGGGATCACCACTGGTGATCAATCCTCCGGGATTCGATTTAGCCAGTCTAGTAAAGACCCTCTAAATCAAATGCTGAGGGTGTCCGCATTGACTTCCCTTACTCATTGGGACAGTTATTCATGTAGCTGAAGTTGTGCATCTTGCCTCGATTTGCTCCACCAGCGTAGATCTGGCTTCAGAGAGAGGGAGATTTAACCACATCAGTGGAAAAATCCCTTCAGTTGCTGTAGGAAGTGTCTACCCACTGTGATGTAACTGTGCCGCTGTAGCCATGGTAGTGTAGACGCCTATGGAGAGCCTGTGAACGTCAGCAGGAAGGGTGGTAGTCCAGGGCTTCTGGGGCAGCTTTAATCCTCCCGCTAGAAATTAACTCTGATGCCCGAGGAACAGAACATGTTGGTTCGGTTGGTAGGACTTTTATTTTAGATTAGGGAAAACTCACAAAGGAAGGATGACTATAAGGACTCTCTGACATACAGAGAGGGACACATATTCTGTGGGAGACTTGGGCAGTTGGTAATTCAGCAGTTTTATACCACTTACGGCAAAAGCGGTGTGGACCACTCCCCTGAAACTTTAGTTCAAACTATGGGTTTTTTTCCTTTGCCAACTGCCATTTTGCTGAACACATTTGTTTGTTTAGCAGTGGCTAAGGGGCCTTGAAGAGTAGTAAGTAGACCTTTTGGATACTTTTCTTTTTGTCTCTCTGAATTGCCACTACTGTGAATGTAACTGAAAAACTAATCAGCCATTAGCCCACCGTAGCAGAAAGATCTCAGAGCACCACATTTTCTTACATTTAAGGTCCAAACAAACATAGCTATTTATATCACAGTGAAATGGCTAGACAGACAAACAGACAGACAGTTAGAACACATATCTTATGTACACATTGCACACACACACACACACACACACACACACACACACACGCGGCATGTCTAAACAGCAGGGCTAAAGCTGAAATTAGCTACCCAACTGATGTAGCTCAAGGTGCATAGCTTAAGTCGAAATAGCTTATTTTGGTTGGTTTTTGGTGCTGTCTACACAGCAGGAACTCTGAGAAAAAGCACTCTTCCTCCAACTTCCCTTACTCCTCGTACAATGAGGGTTACAGGAGTCAGAGTAAAAAGTCCCCCAGCTTGACATTATTTCAACATTATGTTGAAATAACTGCTTGTAGTGTAGATGTGGACTATGTTGTTTTGGAATAACCTCAGTTATTCCAAAATAACTCTGTTGTGGAGACATAGTCCTTTGAAAACAGTCACTCAATGTGCAGTGGCTATCAAAAAAGCCAACAGAATGTTTGGAACCATTAGGAAAGGGAGAGATAATAAGACAGCAAACATGTTAATGCCATTATATATAAATCAATGATATGCCCACACTCTGAATACAATATGCAGTTCTGGTCACTCCATTGAAAAAAAAAAAGCATTAGAACTGGAAAAAAGAGAGATGGGTTACAAAATTGATTAATTTCCATATCAGGCAAGATTGAAAAGCCTGGAACTTTGTATAGACCTCTATCATATTCCCTTTAGTCATCTGTTTTCCAATCAGAACTGGGGCAAACTGCAGAGAACATGAACTGGGTAGTGTTATTTTCTCCTTCTCATAATACAAGAATGAGGTCTCACTCGATGAAATGAATAGGCAGTAAGTTTAAAACAAAATGAAGGACTTCTTCGCATGAGGCACAGCCAACCTGTGGAACTCCTTGCCCGGGGATGTTGCAAAGGCCAAAAGTATAAAAAATAATTAGATACGTTCCTGGAGGAGAGGGCCAAGATGGTCAGGGTGTGAATCCATGTTCTCTGTGTCCCTTGCCTCTGACTGCCAGAAGATGAGAGTGGATGAAAGGAGATGGATTACTCGATGATTGTTCTGTTCATTCCCTTAAAAGCACCGAGCTTTGGTCACTGTCGGAAGACAGGATGCTAGGCTAGGTGGACCTTTGCATGTCTGTTCCTATGTTCCCCTTCTCAAGATATTTGAATGGAGTGAAAAATGTCAATACTTCTTTCCCGAGATCATACATTCAGCGTGATAATAATGACAAAAGCTGCACCATTCATTCTGCTGGTGCTAGGAGTTCTGGGATTTCACATCGGAGCCAAAGGCCATAGCAAGAGAAAAATAAATTGGAGATAAGTGAGCGAGCTCATGCAGTGAGGACCGGGAAAGCTTAAATATTTACCAGCTGGTTTTACGAAGGAAGGAAATGAAAGTTTCCCTTGGAGAAAGGTGAGATTATAATTGACTTTATTTAGTAGCTTTTGGTGAAAAAGAGCTGAGGATTTTGCTTCCTCCTTTAATATTTGGTGTTAAATATAAAAGGGATGGAAGACCGATAATCTGACTAGTACTGAATTAAGCCCAAAAGCAGAAATTCTGGCTGGGAAGCAGAGGGACTTTATTAGTTATTATCAGCCTGTTCATTCACATCTTTTATGGACTGTTTTTCTTCTGCTGCTGCTTTTTTCTTTGATCATTGAGTCTACGTGTCTGACTAAAATTGTGCAAAGTTCTACATTAGGTAGACTCCATGGTAGGGTAGTAGCTGGCTGCTGATCAGAGAATATATGTTCTACATGGCTTGGGGAAACTCTGGTGTGGGGGAGGTTTAGAAGCGAGATAAGGAGCAAAAATGCAAGGGCTCCATATTGCTGTTTGGCTTATGTTTTCTTCGGCTGGGCAAGCAGCAAGGGAGAACTTTTGCGTATGATGCATGTGTAATCTTGGGTGGCCTAGACTTCACTGCCCTTCTCCAGTGTTTACAAAACACCCCACTCCCACAGCAATACTGGAGATCCAGAGTTCAGTTTGTAAAGAATTTCAGCAAGGATCACCCAGTGTCGGCCTCCCTACAGTCAAGTTCAAAAAGAAACTGAAGAAATGAATTTAATTAAATAACTTTTATAAAATCTTATGAAGAAACAATCTAGTCTTACAACAGAACACAGCTATTTTATAACCCACAGATAATGTCCATAGTTACAGTAAACATAAATAAAGAGAAAACTAAACGTAAAATCTGAACAGTTCAGTCCACACAAACACAGTGGCTGTGTCTAGACTGGCCAGTTTTTCCGGAAAAATCAGCCGCTTTTCCGGAAAAACTTGCCAGCTGTCTACACTGGCCACTTGAATTTCCGCAAGAACACTGACGATCTCATGTATGATTGTCAGTGTTCTTGCGCAAATACTATGCTGCTCCCATTCGGGCAAAAGCCCTCTTGCGCAAATGCTTTTGCGCAAGAGGGCCAGTGTAGACAACGTGGTATTGTTTTGCGCAAAAAAGCCCCGATGGCTAAAATGGCGATCGGGGCTTTCTTGCGCAAAAGCACGTCTAGATTGGCCAGGGACGCTTTTCTGCAAAAAGTGCTTTTGCGGAAAAGCGTCCGTGCCAATCTAGATGCTCTGTTCCGAAAATGCTTTTAATGGAAAACTTTTCCGTTAAAAGCATTTCCGGAAAATCATGCCAATCTAGACGCAGCCACTAAGAAAAGACTGAGAGGTCCCAAAAGCTAGGGTTGCCAGGTATCCGGTTTTCGCCCAGACAGTCCGGAAATTGCATCTTCTGTCCAGTAAAAAAAACAGAAAATACTAGACATGTAAAATGTTTTTCTCAGATGGAAGGCCGTTGGGAAAATTTTTCCTCTGCCACGTTTGGCAGGGGCAGGGGGAGTGTGGGAATTTAAAGGAGCAGTGTCCTTTTTTTTTTTTTTGCTCAACCAATTTTTCCCCCTGGCATGAACGGGATTTTTTGTGAAGGTATCTGGCAACCCTACCAAAAGGGATTTAGTTCATCAAAGTCTCAGTTTGTGCCTCTGATCATCAAATCTGCACCATATGCTGAGTCTGAACCATCTCTCCACTTGCTTGTAGGGAATCCTCCGTTGGAGTCCAGGCAGACTCTTCCTCTGCTGTGGTCACTGCTAAGCAGCTGGCTCACTGATTAACCAGTCAGTTAACTCACAAGTGAACAGACTTAAAGAAACCCTGCTGCAAAGTGCTGCAGAGTGAGGAACAACAGTCTGCTCTCTACTTCTGGCTCAGCTTCTCCCAGCTCACACAGGCCTTAGAAAAGCAGCTGCCCTACCTGCTTGCTCATGGAATCTGACTCCAAATTGCCCCACCCAACTCCAGAAGTGTCTGGGTGGGGAGTGCTAAATCTGCCCAGCAACAGCAACACTCAACTCACTCCTACCTCCCTGTCCCGGGGCAGACGCACCACCATGGCACTTCCAGCCGGTAGCCCTTGGGAATTAGCTCGTCGACTCACTGGATGCCTCCCTCTAGCTGTGGTCTCCCCGTGTTCTCGCCCCCTCTCTAGTCCCGACCCGTGTCATTCTCAGACCACAGCGTCCTCTTCAGGACACTGCCCTCTGGCAGTGCCCACTCCAGTGTCTGAGCCCCCCTTCCGGGGGTGGGTGTTTATCCAGCTTTGCACTCGGGGGGTCCTCCCCTCCCCAGAGGCACCCAGTTCTCCTCCCAGGGAACACCCAATTCCCCTGTCCCCACCTTGCCTCAGTGACCCACTGCCAGTCTTCATCTAGACCCTGTCTCAGGGGCAAACTGTGGCCTGTCATGGCCGCTCATCACTGGCAAAGGGGAGGGGGATAGGGTTACCAGGTGGTTTAACCAAAAATACCAAACACCCCCCTCCAAAAAAAAAAACCACCAGGGAAATATTCTGTGGAGGAGAAAAAAAAGGGGGAGACCAAACTTGTTGAGCAAAAAAAAAAAAGGACCCCAAAAGTTATTAAGCAAATAAATAAAAATAAATAAATAAAATAAAATAAAATAAAACAGTATTAAAACAGCATGGCCCCTTTAAGTACGTGCAGAGTCAGACTAGGGATAGGAAGAGGAGAGGTTGAGCACTAAGCCCCAGGGAAGGCATTGCTTCCCCTTGCTCAGGTCTTCAGGCTTTTTGCCGGTGGCCATCTTGTTTTCTTGGTCGAGCCAGAAGGCAGCTTCCCTGCGGAACCAGGTAAGCAGGGGGTCCGGGGGCGGGAGCTAGGGGGGGGGGCTGGGCCCTGTTGCTGAGTGTGTCGTAGGGTTGCCAGATGTCTGGTATTTTTGCCTCCTTGCAGGGGAAAAAACCCAGAAAATTCCGGACATTTTAGGTGTTCGGTATTTTCTGAATTTTTTTTACCGTACAGGAGGCGAAAATACCGGACTGTCTGGGTCAATACCGGACACCTGGCAACCCTAGGGGTGGACCTGCTGCCCCTGCCTACCATGGCTGCCCCTCTGTAGCCCTGCTGGCTTCAGGTCTTGCTTCAGGCCCTGCAGCCTGGGAACTAACTTGGCCAGGGCTTCCCCAGGGTCCCTCATGCTCTCTCTCCAGAGCAGCAGCAAGCTCCCTGCTCCCCCAGGAGCCCTTCTTTATATAGCCCCCAGCTGGGCCCTCATTAGCATCAGCTGTCTCAACTGGGGCTCCACTCTCAGCCCTCACTCAGGGCTGGGCTTTTGCCCTTAAAGGGCCAGTGCAGGGCAAGCGCCCTGTCACACTCCCCCATGGGGTCTCTTGAAGAGATAGCTCCCTATTAGGTGCATGGGTTACACATGCTTGGCTATGAAGGGTTGAAAGCAGAGTGGTTGCTCGGGGAGGATGGTAAGAGCTTGGGATATGAAACCTTTCACAGATTAACCTTCAGCATATTTGAGGAGTGCATTGGAAAGGTAATTGCTTGCCATGACACAGTTGGCTCAATATTGCTCCCTTGTCCTGGAGCACTCCCCAAACACGCTTGAGATGGCTCCTGTCCAACCCCCCAGATCTGAACACTGCCAAACTTGGAGGCAGTTTTGATATTTGTGTCTTGCCAAACTCTACAGGATGGGCTGGGCCAAGACTGTGGCCTTGTCCTGAACACCCCCAAGCTCTGAGAAAGTCAGGAATTGGATCTGGCTTTTGTACAATCAACTGATTGTCTTGCCGTGAGCAAGGGCAGGAAGAAGGATTCCTGTGTCTGGGTGTATTTTAGAAGCTACAATCAGTTGGCTGTAGCCCAGCTACTAGGTAGGCATCCTATCAAAGCAGGTGCAAAATATCCAAGGGCACACGGAGCATGGGAAATGTAATTGGGTGACAACCCCACAAGGGTGCTCCCTTCAGGTCTGGAGCTGGGGTGAGCTAAGCTGGCTTTGTGGCTGTCCCTGGCCTGGAGAAAAGTAAGGACTTGCCTCGCCAGGGCCAGCAGCCTTATCACTTGCACAAGCCCTGGGTGACCTGAGATCAGGCGTAACCCGTGAGAAGATTAATATTCTTGCCCTGTCTATGTCATGTTGGATGTCTAGTCCTGCAGCTGTGGTTGGGGTACTGTTATGGAAACAATATCACTCAGTAATAGTAATACAATTCATGATTCAGGATGACGTAAGTGGAATATGAATGCCAGGGAAATAGACTCTTGGGGTATGTCTAAACTACATCCCACTGTCGCCAGAGGAATGTAAATTAGACATACCGACATTGCAAATGAAGTGGGGATTTAAATCTCCCGCGCTTCATTTGAATAAAAACGGCCGTCGCATTTTGCCAAGTCAGCAGTTTGTCGGCAAAAAGCGGCTGTCAAGACGGGGATCGGGCGTCAAAGAAAGCCTTTGTCACCCAATCCTGTAAACCTCGTTTTACGAGGCATAAGGGATCGGCCAACAAAGGCTTTCTTTGTTGCCCGATCCCTGTCTTGACAGCCGCTTTTTGCTGACAAACTGCTGACTCTGCAAATGAAGCGGGGATTTAAATCTCCCGCGCTTCATTTGAATAAAAATGGCCGCCGCGTTTTGCAGTGTTGGTATGTCTAATTTACATCCCTCTGGCAACAGAGGGATGTAGTCTAGACATACCCTTGCTGTCCTTTCTACTATTGAGTTGCACCGTGTTCCGGGGAATGTTCTCCACTTTTCTGGTGCGTCTTCTTTGTGCCTCGGGCTTACTAAAGGAATATTAGCACCCTCTCATCTCCAGAGGGGAAGAAGTCCAGGGTTAGAGCTGTTGGTAGCACTATGGAAGACTTGAACCATGGCTCTCATATGATCAACACAGTCAGTTTGGATTGCGAGCTCCTCAGGGGTGGGATTGGCTTTTTGCTTTCTATCTTAGACACTTAGCTGGCCCCATCGCCATAGCATCTGAGCCCCTCAAAATCTGTAATGGATTTATCTTCATAGAACCCTGGCTATCCTCCCCTTTTTACAGCTGGGGAGTTGACTGGGAGAGAGAGATAAACAGCTAGATGTTTCAAATTCCCCAAATTCCCTAAATGCCTTTGAGGATGTGGGCCTGCATGGCTTGTCCAAGGTCACACAAAGTCTGGAAGAGCAAAACATTGAATGTGAAGCTCTTGAATCCCAGATTAGGCCTCACCCTCAACAGAGGACACAGTTGGCTCAATATTGCTCACTTGTCCATACCATCCTCCAGCATCCTGGAGCACTCCCCAAACACAGTTGAGATGGCTCCTGTCCTGTGCCCCAGATCTGAACACTGCCAACTGAGGAGGACGTTTAGCTTCAGCTCTGATATTTGTGTCTTGCCGAACTCTACAGAATGGGCTGAGCCAAGACATTGGCCTTGTCCTGAATACCCTTTAATCTCCCACCTTTCACATCTGCATTTCCACATCAAAAGCTATGTATGGGACACATCCAGCCCACTTAATTAGCCTCATTACCACAGGGAAATCCTACAACTGACAGGTACTTCTTCTGCTGTTATCTATATATATCTTGGTTTCTGTTTTTTCCACTCCAGTTCATCTGATGAAGTGGGTTTTGCCCACGAAAGCTCATGATTCTATATATTTTGGTTAATCTCTAAGGGTACGTCTACACTTGCTCCCTAGTTCGAACTAGGGATGCAAATGTAGCCAACCAAAATTGCTAATGAAGTGGGGATTTAAATGTCCCACGCTTCATTAGCATACTCTCACCCGTGCGCTATTCTACTCTCCTGATTCGAACCAGGAAGTGCGCTCTGGGACGCGTTAGTTCGAAGCAAACCCCTTGGTTTGAACTAACGTTACTCCGAAATAACAACGCAAGCATCTACACAGCAATTCCGTTATTTTGAAATAAATTCGAAATAATGGACGGCTTATTCAGACTTCTGCAAACCTCATTCCATGAGGAATAATGCCTCTTCTGAAATAGCTATTTTGGAATAGCTGTAGTGTGGACTCTCCACTGCTGCTATTTTGAAACAGCTCCTCCCCAGGGCCATTCAAAGTAATTACTCCCCAGTACCTCCTGGGGCTCCAAATCAAGGTATCACATCCACATTAAGGGATCCTGCCTTGGACTAATTTTGAGGCTTCCCTGTAGTGTAGACGTGCTATTTCAAAATAAGCTATTTTGGAGTATTTCTTCCGGAATAGCTTATTCCGAAATAAGCGTGCAATGTAGGTGTACCTAAAGGTGCCACAGAACTACTAGTCATTTTCCAAGCTCTGAGAAAGTCAGGAATTGGATCTGGTCTTTAGCTCCGGCCTGCCTCTAAAATACACCAAAGCCCAGGAATCCTTATTCCTATCCTTGCTCACGGCAAAACAAAAAGTCACCCTTTGAGGCTAGACAGCGAAAGGAAGCTGTATCTAACTGAAGCTGTAGGGAGCATTAGCTTTTGCAGAATATAGTCCCCCAATCTGGAAGCTGAACGACACTGATGCTAAGACTGTGAGTGTGGAACGCACCATGAGAACTTTAGCAACCACAAACCATCCAGAACTTGTTTTTGCAAGAAAATGGCCCTTCCAGCCTACAGCCACCAGCTGAGAAGGGGGTTCACTTCTACTGTGAACCAGACAGAGTATTGCCCTGGGCATGAATTGCAAATACCGCTTTCCTACTGCAAACGGTGCTTGCTTTGAAACCCTTCCATTACAAGCACTGTGCAGGCTTCACGGGGTGAAGCCTGAGAGCGCCGATGGGTTCACAACCTGAGGTTATATGACTTAGCAGGTGCCTTTGTGCATGCACATATAAATACACGTACTGAAACATTAAAGGCAGCTCAGAAAAGGGTGTCCATCACTAACACTGTCTGACACTCATTATAAGAGTCTGTTTTCAGTTGCTCCCAACTTTACCAAACTTTGAACTATTCCTGCTAAAATTCTCCATGCTGTGGGGGAAGGGGTGTTAGCTTCTGGATGGATAGTTCTGGAAAGTGTCTGCTAAAAAGACGCAGCCTTGACATTGTTTTGTCGGTGTTGAAATTCTCCCAGCAATTTTCTTGAGACCCTTTAGTGGCTCAGTGCATTAGAGCAGGGACCTGACATGTGGCAGGGCGACTGCCCTGCTATCCGGGATGTGTCTCCCCCACCCCGCCCGGTGAAAAAGAACCCACATCTGGACAAGTGACGAGCTTTTGAAAACACCTTTGTGCATTCCTGCCCAGGGGAGACTTGGTAGAGTTGGGAAGCTGCATTCCCGGAAGGTGTCATCTCTGCTGGGCATGCTCCAGCCCCTCCCAGCTCCCGGGTGCCTGTTGGGCTGCACACGAGCCATCCCCCCACATGACTGAGAGTATCCCAGCCCAGGGAGGCAGGGATAGAGCAGGTCTTTCCAGGCAGCTGTTCCAGGCCTGTGCACCAGGCTGCAACGTGAGCAAGACACGAGAAGTCATTCTTCCACTCTGCTCTGTGCTGATTAGGCCTCAGTTGGAGGACTGTATCCAGTTCTGGGCACCACATTTCAAGAAAGAGGTGGAGAAAATGGGGAAGGTCCAGACAAGAGCAACAAGAATGATGAAAGGTCTAGAGAACATGAGCTATGAGGGAAGACTGAAAGAATTGGGCTTGTTTAGTTTGGAAAGGAGAAGACTCAGAGGGGACATGATAGCGGTTTTCAAGTATCTAAAGTGTGTCAGAGGGAGGATGAAGAAAATTGTTCTCCTTAGCCTCTGAGGATAGGACAAGAAGCAATGGGCTTAAACAGCAGCAAGGGAGGTTTAGGTTGGACATTAGGAAAAAGTTAAATATCTCCAGTGATGGAGATTCCACAACTGCCCTGGGCAATTTATTCCAGTGTTTCAGAGCAGGTTAGACAGATCTAGACCATACTTGGTCCTGCTTGGACCGTGCTTGGTCAATAGACACTTTAATTGACTATTTCTTGTCCCTTTTTTCCCTTCTCTTTCCCTCCCATCCCCTGGAACCTAATCTTTATTTAGATACTGGACTTTTAATAACTCCATCTGAAGAAGTGGGCTGTGCCCACAAAAGCTTATGATACCATCTACATGTTTTGTTAGTCTTTAAGGTGCCGCTAGACGATTCGTTGTTATTTCACAATCACTCAAAAGTGAGGTGATGGCAGACTGAAATTTTCCTGTGTAGCCTTTTTCCAGCCCCCTTATATATGTGTGTTAGGATAGTGACTTTGATTGTACTGACTCTTGTTCTCTAGGCTCCCTGCCTCATTCAGCGCATAGGGCCAGCCTGCGCTGCTGAGGAAATAGGGTGGGGTAGGGCTATAGCTCAGTGGTTGCCGAAGCTCAGGGTGTGGGGTGAATTGAACTGCGGGATGAGAAAGGATGATCTTATGGTTAATGCAGTTGAATGACCCTCCAGAGAACTGGACTGTATCTCTGTCACTGCCTCAGCAACCTATGTGATTCTGTGCAAGTGACTTCATGCAAACTTTTCCTAGGTGGTCACTGGGGGTATGTCTAGACTGCATCCCTCTGTCGGCAGAGGGGTGCAAATTAGGCAGGTCGACATTGCAAATGAAGCGGGGATTTAAATATCCCATGCTTCATTTGCATAAAAATGGCCACCACTTTTTGCCTATGCAGCACTTTGTCGGAGAAAAGCAGCCATCTAGAGGCTGATCTATCATTAAGAAAGCCTTTTCTGATAGATCCTGTATACCTCGTTTTATGAGGCATAAGGGATCTATCGGAAAAGGCTTTCTTTAGCGATAGATCAGACTCTAGACTGCCGCTTTTCTCTGACAAAACTCTGTGCCAAAAAAAGCGGCGGCCATTTTTATGCTAATGAAGCACGGAGTATTTAAATCCCTGCTTCATTAGCAATTTCGCCCAGCCTAATCTGTATCCCTCTGCCGGCAGAGGGGTGCAGTCTAGACATACCCTGGGTGTTGCTCATTTTCTGGGTCAGTGAGCCAACTGGGGTCTACTTTGCAGAAGAGCTGAGCCACTCACAACTAGGGACATTAATGATTAATCAGTTAACCGGTAGGGGCTGGAACAGCCCGCGCACCATGGGGAGGGATGCTCCAGCCCATCTGGAGCAGCTCTTGTCCATGGTGGGAAAGGTGCCCCTAGCCTAGTGGGTGGGGGGCCACTCCAGACCAACCAAGCTGTAGCAGTTCCCTCCGCCTGCCTCCAGTTTCATTGGTTAACCGATCAAACTTAACGTTTAACCGGTTAACCAATGAAACGGGATTTCACAGCCCTACTCACAACTGCAATCGATGTCTGTGAAATCCGTGCTCTGAACATGTAAAGGGCTAAGAACTGAGAAAAAACAGATCACGGGCTTCTCAAATTGAGCCTCCAAATGAGTCGACGCTCGACCATTTTGGTTTTGAACTCCATGCCTCGGGGTGTAAAATGGGAAGACCAATCCACCGCAAAGGGGTGATAAATCTTAATGAATTTATCTTCAAGTCATTACACTAGAAAAGTCCCTGTGGAAACGAATCATTCTACATTAACTGCAAGGTGTGGATCGTGTACAATGACTAATGCCTGGGGCCACACACCGAATGATGAAGATACAAAGAAATATTGATCAACCACCCATTCAGTGAGCACTGTCTCTTCTCTGGGCTGAATGAAGTAGGGTTGTGCAGAAAAACATAATATGTGAGCATGTCATTAAAGATTGTACTGTAATACTGCTGCAAGGCAATGAATGAAGGTTGTACAGGCAACCAGACTATTGGAACTGCCTAACTTTGCAGTGCTTGACTTTGCAGACTGAACATTTTTTTTTGGATGCAGTGTCCACATCGAAGAAAAACATGTAGCGATGGAAATCTTCCAGTTCACTGACTTGTTAATTTCATTATCTTAGCTGTACTTACCGAGTTTGCTGCCCCTTTGATTGTAAAACATAATATCTGACCTTCTCTTAAAAGTGCAAGAGAACAGCATCGTGCTGAAAAGTATTGGCCCAGCGGGAGTGGAAATGTCGGAATGCGTAGTGTGTGTGCGCCCATGTGCATAGGTAAATCCTAGAGATGCAAATCGGTAGTGCTTAGGGTTGCCAGATGGTTTAACCAAAAATACCGAACACCTCCCCCTCCCGAAAATAAAAAACACCCGGGAAAAAATTTGTTGAGAAAAAAGAAGGGGGAGACCAAAGTTGGTGAGCAAAAAAAAAAAAAAAAAGGCACTGTGCCTTTAAATGGCTCCCCAGATGCAGCAGGGGAAAATTGTCCCTGCTGGACTTCTGTCAGAGGGAAACATGTCCGGTATTTTCTGTTTTTTTTTTACCGGACTGGGGATGCGAATACCATACTGTCCGGGTGAATACCAGACACCTGGCAATCCTAGTTAGCGCTCTTCCTTTGCTGAAAGATGAATGCTTTATAACAACAGATAAGTAAATAAATGGGAAACTCTCTCTCTTTTTTGCCTTCACAATTTCATTGAAGAACCTCCCTAGCTAGTCAGTCAATACCAGCTTTCTAGGGCAAACCAACATCGGCAACAGAGCGAGGCGAAGACGAATGCTTGCCTGGAAGCTAATGGAAAAATCAATGCATTGGAGGCGAGTTTGACTGCATTTATTATTAGCACCATGGGCACAAATCTGTCTGTAAAATATGGAGTGTTTTTAGGGTCTTCTACCCTGGAAAGAGCTATGTTAGTAGGGGGCATAAACACCCTGAAAGCCAATTCTAGGTCCCCCCCGCCAGCAGACCCCAGTGTCCAAAATATGCACAGTTGGAGGGCAAAAGGCACGCTAGGAAACTGCTATCTGTAGCTGACCCGGGACTGATGAGCTGGCCTATGGTGGCCATAGCCAGTGGTACATTCAACATCCTCAGAAGTGCCCTGTTTTGCATCAGCACCAATAATGTGCCCACGAGTCCAGAGCCCCAAGCTTTTAAAGGGACAGTCCAGAAATAGTGTGGTTGGTAAAGAGAAATCTTCTAATGTCTGTCACCAGTCACATCTTCGATGATTAAAACCAAAAGGAAAGTTGGCCTGTAACATTTTTTTTTTCAATGCTGCTGGTGTGTTTGTTTGATTTGCATTTCCCTCAGCTTAAATGTCAGGAAAATGCACAATGGGTCAGGCCCACTTTCGGAGGTATACATCAGCAATGTTTCCTCTAATCTGGTCCATCCATGTGCAGAATAATTTTTTGCACATATACCGAGGCATGTGCATGTATCCACCACTCGTAGAAACAAAAAACATAGCTATGGGCTCTCTGCTAATCAGCTGGGCAGCATTTGAATCTCTCCCGTGCAGCTACACAGCTTAGAGAGAATACTACTCATAACTTTGTTTTGTGGCTCCCCCCATAATTTTCACTTTTATGCAAATTATGTATCAAGATAATTTGCATATTTGGGAATAATTTGTGTACAGCCATAATCTTCAGCTTGAAAATATCCTGAGAGTGGTGTCTCTAGTGAAATGATTATCATATTGACCTAATATGCAAAAGGTACCTGCTTCAGAACCAAGCAGAAAAAGTGATGCTTTCACTTGTAGTTTCTTTATAAAATCATGACCGGAGTGGAGAAAGTGAATACGGAAAAGTTATTTATTTGTTCCCATAACACAAGAACTAGGGGTCATCAAATGAAATTAATAGGTAGCAGATTTAAGACAAACAAAAGGAATGCACAGTCATGTAATGCACAGTCAACCTGTGGAACTCCTTGCCAGAGGATGTTGTGAAGATCAGGACTTTAACAGGATTCAGAAAAGAACTAGATACATTCATGGAGGACAGGTACAGAAATGGCTAAGAGCCAGGATAAGCAGGAATGGTGTCCCTAATCTCTGTTTTTCAGAAGCTGGGAATGGGTGACAGGGGAGGGATCACATGATGATTCCCTGTTCTGTTCATTCCCTCTGAGGCATCTGGCATTGGCTGCTGTCAGAAGACAGGACACTGGGTGAGATGGACCTTTGGTCTGACCCAGTCTGGCTGTGCTCATGTTCCCTTGTGATTCAGTGCAGGTATAAGGCCAGATCCTGCAGGTTCACAGATACCAAGCTCAGAAGAGACCACTGTAAACACTCAGTCTGGCCTCCTGTATAACACAGCCCAGAGACCTGCACCAAAATATTGTATAGAATAACATCCAAGCTTGATCTGAAAGTTGTCAGAGATGGAGATTCTATCGTAACCCTTGGTAAATTGTTCCAGTGCCTAATAACTCTTACTCATCAGTTTTGCAACACCCTTCCGGAATCGTGGACGCTAGAAGAAGACAGAGCATTGCAGCAGTGGTCACATCAGTGCCAATATATAGAGGTAAAACAATTCTCTACTCCTATTTGAGGATTCTCCAGTATATACACCTGCATTAACCCTATTAGCCACCTACTAGCATAGGTTTAGCGGATTACCCACCACCACGCTCAAATCATTTTCAGAACCGCTGCTTCCCAGAGTATAGTTTCCCTCCATGTGAGTATGACCTACTTTCTTTGTTCCTAGAGCTAGGCACTCACCAATAGCCATAATTCTCAGCTTCTCAAGCAATCTAGAGAACTCTGTATTAGTTACCAGGCCTCTTCCTTATTTACCAGGGTTTTGTGTCACCCGCAAACATTTTCAGTGATGATTTTATGTTCCCTCTCAGGTCATTGATAAAAGCAGGGCAGGGCCATGAACAGATCCCTGGGAGACACCACTAGAAACACGCTGGGCTCACAATTTCCTGTTTACATTTCCTTAGGAGACCTATCCGTTAGCCAGTTTTTAACCCATATAAGGTGTGATGGGTTAATATTGGTCTGGGTTTTTTTAAGCAAAATATCACACGGTACCAAGTCAAAGGCCTTATGTAAGACTAAGTATTTTACATCCACACAATTACCTCTCTCAGCTAAATGTATAATTTCATTGTGACGGGGTGCACTCACCTCTCACAAGCACCCTGACTCAGTGCATGTGGGTCTTCGGTGACTCAGCTCTCTGGCCAGGTCACAAAATAGACTGGATGTGGGATAAAAATCAAACCCCCTTCTGGGATATACACCCAACAAGGGACCTTGCTCAGCAGCCTCTGTAAAGTCCTTTGATTGAGAAGCAAGTCCAGAGACGGGGCTGCAAATCAGTCTAGCAGTCCCCTGGTTCAAACTGTCAGTCCCTTCTGGGCTCTCTCAACTTGTCCTGCTCTTCAAGCAAGCCCAGCTGTGGTGTGTGGCCATATCGTCCAAGCTCCCTTCCTGGGGACTTTTCAGCTCTCTCAGCCTTTCTGGCTTCCGCTTTTCAGATGGGCCGCTAAACGAGTCCAGTTCCCCTCTGAGGGGGTCTCAAAGTCCAGGCCATTTTCTCATGAATCGAAGGGCCTGGGCCAGCCCTCTACTCCAGGTCCCAGACAGAGATCCTACAGAGAGCAGCCATCTGCCACTCACCTTTAAATACACTGTATCGCTGCTACATTTCCCTGCAGCCCAGCTCATTCCCCACCTTTACCTCAGGGCCTTGCAGTCCCAGCAGCCATCCCACAACTCTTTCAGGTCCCTTTTGGATTCTGCCAGCACTGCACTGTCTGCAGTCCTGTAGCTCCCTCAGTCAGCCAGGCACACCAGCCACACTCCTCCAGCTTGAGCTCTGCCTAGCAGCTCTTCTTATACTAGCCTGCTGGGCCCTGATTGGTTGCTTTCCACACAGCTGCTCTAGGCATCTTGGAGGACCTCTTTACTGCCCTCTTCTGGGACAGGGTGTGGCAGGGCCACAAGGCCTCCAGCAGGGGGCCCCTGGACCTAGTTGTCCCTGTCACACTCATAAAAAAAAAAGACATCAATTTAGTTTTACAGGATCTGTTTTCCAGAAAGTTCTGTTTCTTTCCTTCCTTCCTTCCCTTATTCTAAACCAGCTGACGTTTTATTTAAAAAAAAAAGTTTTTAAGCCCTTCTTCCTTGATTGAGGGATTATGGCTTTTGGGGCATCTAACAAGGTGTTCTTAACAATTCCCAATTATCATTCACAATTTTTTTTTATTAAATTTTTCCTCCTGGCTGATCTGGCTAATTGTTTTCAGCAGTGTGAAATTGGCCATTTTAAAGCACCAAGTATATCACTGGTTTGGACTTTATTCTGTTCACACAGACTGTCAGGAGGATCATTTCTTGAGTAAGCCCTGCAGGATCTGGGTCAGAGTGACAATGGTTTTTAGAGAGGAAAGGACACCTTGCTGCTTTTCATTTTCAAGGAGCACAGACGAGAGAGATGGATAAGACTTACTTGTCCTCATCAGTGCTGCAACCTAGCCCTCGTGGTCCCCACTTAGCAGGACTAACTATTGTTCCCACTGAGATCAATGGGCATTTTGCTGTTCACGTCAATGGAGAAGAATTTGATCATCCGACTTCACTAGGGCTAGAATTAGTTTCTTAGACATGAATTGCAAAAGTTCTACATTCGTGGCCCGTTTTCACACATGGCTCTGCGCAGCAGGTGACATTCCTCACACGCAGAGGGCCAACGAGATGACGCTCCGCCGGTTGCATCCTCCAAACTGAGCTGAAGTGACGTAGAGCCCTTGTCTGCATGGCAGTGAATTTCCCCCGAGGTGAGTTACACAGGTATCTGCAGCACCCACTGTGGTGTTCAGTGATCACTCGGTACTTGGAAAAGAAGCGCGGACTTTAGGCACTGGGTCTATGATCATGCTCACTATGGCTCACTGCATGCCCGGCTGTTTAGAAAGGCTACAGCTGCATTGATGCCATGAATCGGAAAAAGGAGAGAATGCTATTATGATTTCTCCAGGACTAGACTTGTATAGCACTTGCTTAATTATGATTCTGCCACCTTCAAAAAGAGCAAAAGAGGCTGAAGAAAAGGGATTGAAACATTCTACCCTATTGACATAATGAGCCGGTCGTATTTTGCCTCTGGAGAACGTCCATAAGAACATAAGAGCGGCTACACTGGGCCAGACCAAAGGTCCATGTAGCCCAGCATCCTGTCCGCCGACAGTGGCCAATGCCAGATGCCCCAGAGGGAGGGAACACAACAGGTAATCCTCACGTGATCCCTCTCCTGTTCGATCCTGAGTCCAACATTGTGGCTTTTTGCTTCTCTTTAGAGAACTGAAAATTCTTCACGCCCCCTTCGGATTCCTACGTTGATTTTATTGGCCTGTGCTGCCATTTTCCACCAACCGTACGTGGCTGATGTTGACTCACCTTATTCTCTTCCAAAACAATGTGCTTCGTGGTGCTTAGAAAACACACCTGTTCATGAGCAAACAATACGGGTCTATAAAAAAGCCGGTTATAAGTGTTAATAGATCTTTTCTGTTTGGCCTGAATTTCAAGTTACCTGTTCGCCTTCATTCCCCTCCCCCTGCAGCAGCAAAGAATTGTCCCATACTCAGAGATTTGTTCAGCATTGACTTGTCTTAAACAAGAGACCCTCCCACGCCTTCCTTTTTGAGACTATTTCACATGCTTATCAACCTTGCAGCTGGGCCATTTTTAGCCTACTTTAAACACTGCAATATTTGATTATTTCAATGACGAGTTGTTTGTCTAAAAAGATATTTCAGGCGCTGTGAGATGCACAGTGCAGGGCCGACCACGTATCACACACAGAGCCATAGGGTGGGTAAGTTACTAGGGGCATGTCTACACTAAGACACTATTCCGAAAACTAAAATCGATTTAATAACTCCAGAAATAACAAAATCAAAATAACGTGTCCTCACAACAGGGAAGCCTCGAAATGAGTCCGAGGCAGGCTCCGTTAATGTGGACACGCTTCATCGACTTAGAACCCCAGAAAGCACCGAGGAGTAATTCGTTCAAATTCCTCTGGGGAGTAGTTATTTCAAAATAGCGGCACTGGAGTGTCCACGCTGCTGCTATTTTGAAATAGCGGTTTCCAAATTCCCTGAGGAAAGCAGGAGTACAGCTTTCAAAAGAAGCAGACGGTTATTTCGAAATAATGGGCTTGGTCGTGCGGACACTCCGCTTGTTAATTCAGCTGAAGAGGGGTTATTTTGAAATAAAGCCCTAGTGTATGTAGACCAGGGCTAGGAAAAGAAGAGGAGACCAGACAATTTCACAAAGCTGTTTTCCCCCCCTTTTTTAATCTGACAGCAAATTTGGGGCGTGGGGTCCCTTCACCACACAGAACAGCAAAAGCCTCTCATAATGTGCCCCATTTGCCAAGGTAAATCAAAGAGAATACCCTTCCCATTTTTAAATGGCCCCCATGTGGATTAGACGCTTGCGGTGGTTTTCACAAAGCCCTTGCCATTTTAAGACGTCTTGCTAGGAAATAAATAAATAAATCAGTCCTGCTGGCTATTTCCCTTTCCTTCTGAACTGTCTGGTGCTTTCCAAGTGAGTGGGAATACACAGACAAATGCACGCGGCAGAAAATCTCATTTCAGCCCTAAAAGGCGCTTCAGAATTTCCAATTCACGCGGTTGCCATTTTTACAGGAATTGATGGCTGCCATTGTTATCAAAGCTGACAGGCCTCGAGTCGGTTGCACAATCGGCTCGGGCTTTGAGCCTTTCATTATTCCCGAATGGCAGATTCTCATGATATCTTTCTTTTATAGGCATTGCTCATTTTTATTTCTCATTTGACATGGCTCCTCCACACTTCTGCTGGGGTGCTGAGATAAAACAACTCCTTTAAAGTGAAAGCAACAAGAATGGTGCACTGATCCATTCTGTCGGCTTCCAGCTTTCTGTGCCTTTCCAATCAAAGCTCTTTTCTGTTTGTAGAAATTAACAGTTGAGTAATTGCCCATTGCTGCTTAATGCACAGTGGTTTATTCTGCCTCTTCCCCCCACCCCTCAACTGCACTTGCTGGTTGAACAACACAGGGGAGGACACAAATGTCTCTGTTACCAAAGTTAAAATGTGCCGTAAAAAAATACTGTGCTTTCGAGCTGCATGGTTTTGTCTTTGTTGGCGGAATATTTTTAGACAAACATGTATTCAAAGGAAAACGTCTTCTTTTATTTTAAAGCACAGAGAGCTGGGCGGATCTGCAGGGGTGTGGGGGCATTGAGCCGCTGGGTGGCCAAGTCAATCATCGTGCTGAACATAAAACTAGCCAAAGTGGAAAGAAAGTGAGATGGATGGGGAGTCGTCAGAACCCCAACTGGGCTGCAACTTACAGGAGAGCTGCACGGACCAGATAAGATACATATTAAACTGGCTCAGGGTAACTGATTCCAAATCGAGTTTATGCTGCAGGACAAAATAAGGAATTTTCCAACTTTTGAAACATGATATGTGGCACCTTCCAGCTGAAAAGCTCAGATTGTATTCCAAACATAGAATCATACAATCACAGAATCATGAAACTATAGTAAAGAATAAAATTGTCAGACATATCAATGAACATAATTTGTGGGGGAAAGTCAACATGGTTTCTGTAAAGGGAAATCTGCCTTACTAATCTACTAGATTTCTTTGAGGGGGTCAACAAACATGTGGACAAGTGGGATCCCGTGGATATAGTGTACTTAGATTTCCAGAAAGCCTTTGACAAGGTCCCTCACCAAAGGCTCTTAAGTAAAGTAAGTTGTCATGGGATAAGAGGGAAGGTCCTTTCCTAGATTGATAACTGGCTAAAAGACAGGAAACAAAGGGTAGGAATAAATGGTAAATTTTCAGAGTGGAGAGGGGTAACTAGTGGGGTGCCCCAAGGGTCTATCCTGGAACCCATCCTATTCAACTTATTTATAAATGATCCTGGTGGGAAGAAACTTAATTATCCAAGCCATTTGGCAAGACCTATATTTCTTAAGCTGTAGTTGACAGTGCAGGGTAGAGATGAAGCTGGGGAGAGTGTACAGAAAGGGAGGGAAGCAAATATATCAAATAATGAACATACACACTGGCATGGAGGCTAGAGACACTTTTTTCTGGCGAGGCATGGAGGAGGAGAGGGGATGCTGTTTATAGAGTCACACAGTCCAAGGCCAGAACGGACATTGTGGTCATCTCATCCAACTTCCTCTCCAACACAGGCTAGGAAATGTCCCCCAAATAATCCCTGATGTGTCTCTTCTAGAAAAACATCCCATCTTGATTTAACAATTGCCTCTGACGGAGAATCTACCATGACCCTTGGCGTTAATTACTCTCACCACTAAAAAAATGGCATCTTGTTTCCGGTTTGATGATGTCTCGCTTTTAGCCATTGATTCGTCTTAGATTTTCTTTGCTAGACTGACAAACCCATTATTAAATATTTGTTCCCCTTGTCAGCATTTAATGACTGTAATCAAGTAACCTGTAAGCTTTTCTTGGACTCAGAGACCTCACTCTTTTGCTGTTTTCTAATCCTTTAAGCATTCTTGTGGCTCTTTTCTGACGTGAAGGGAATTTTAAAACAAATATTAATTGAATTGTGGAACTGATTTGGAACCATCCAGTCGTGCTCGTTGGGACTCTATGGAACAGTGTGATTTTGCTACACTTAATATTGATAAGTTAGGGTTGCCAGGCATCTGGTTTGCAGCTGGTGTGCCTGGTCAAAAAAGGACCCCATCAGCTCTGGCCAGCACTGCGGACTGGGCTGTTGAAGGGCTGGCTGATGGCACCGTGGGGCTGAGGCAGGCTGCAGGCCTGCCCTGGGTCTGTGCAGCTCCCGGAAGTGGCCAGCATCACCCTGTGGCCCGTAGGCCCCCGCCCAGAGACATCAGCTTTTCAGCTCCCATTACCCGGGACCACCTGGCCATGCCTCTGCTTAGGGGCCGGGCGTGGCAACTGCTTCCAGGAGCAGCATGGAGCCTGGGCCGGAGCCTGCCTTAGTCCTGCTGCACTACTGGCTGGGAGCCACTGGAGGGAGGCCTGGCCCGGCTGGAGCCCGAACCTCCCACCTGCACCCAGGCCCCTGCTACAGGTCAGAACCCCCTATAACTCCCTCCTGCACCCTAACTCCCTCCCGGAGCCTGAACTCCAACCCTCTGCCCCAGCCCGGAGCCCCCTCCCTCACGCCAAAGCCTCTGCCCCAGCCCGGAGCCCCGTCCCTCTCTCCAACCCCCTTGGCACCAGCCCAGAGCCCTGTCCCTCTCTCCAACCCCCTCTGCCCCAGCTCGGAGCCCCCTCCCTCCCTCTAACCCCCTCTGCCCCAGCCCAGAGCACCCTCCCTCACGCCAAACCCTCTGCCCCAGCCAGAGCCCTCCTCTCTCAACCCCTCAGCACCATCCAGAGCCCTTCCCTCCCTCCAACCCTCTGCCCCAGCCTGGAGCCCCCTCCCTCTCTCCAACCCCCTTGGCACCAGCCCGGAGCCCTTCCCTCCCTCCAAGCCACTTGGCACTAGCCTGCAGCTCCTTTCTGCCCTTCAAGACTCTCATTTCTGGCCCCATTCCAGGGCCCACACCCCCAGTGGGAGACCACTCCTCCCCACCCCACCCGCCCTGCCCCAGTCGTTGCTCCCTCCAAATCCCATATCCCCATCCCTACCCCACAGCCTGTGTCCCCAGATGGAACCCTTACTCCCTCTCATGCCCCAAACTCCTGCCCCACCCCAGAGAAAGGGAATGAGGGTGGGGGGGAGCAAGCCATGGAGAGAGTGGGGGACCTCAGAGAAGGGGCAGGGAGCCTCGGGGCAGGGGCAGGGCAAGGGCGTTTGGTTTTGTGCGAGTAGAAAGTTGGCCAGGCTAGCTCCAGTGCCAGGGTCAGCGCTGGCGTCAGGGACGAGTGGCCCCGCCAGAACTGGGAACGACTAGCTGAGCCATCGGAAGCCAGCAGCACGAGAGTCAGAACCAGAGTCACGCCACCGGGGTAAGGTAGCGGGAGCCGGGAACCAGCTGGGCTAGCAGCGATGGTGCAAGAGAAAGCCTGGGAAGCAAGGCAGAAGGAGGAGTGGGGGCAGGGCTGGAGCAGGACACAATGTAAGAATGGCCAGACTGGGTCAGACCAATGGTCCATCTAGCCCAGTGTCCTGTCTGCCCACAGTGGCCAATACCAGGTGCCCCAGAGGGAGTGAACAGAACAGGGAATCATCAAGTGAGCCCTCCCCTGTTGCCCATTTCCAAACAGCCAGGATGGGTAGGAATGGAGTCCCTAGCCTCTAATAGCCATCAATGGACCTGTCCTCCATGAATGGATTTAGTGCTTTTTTGAACCCCGTTAAAGCCCTAGTCTTCACAACATCCTCTGGCAAGGAGTTCCACAGGTTGGTTGTGTGCTGCATGAAGAAAAAAAACTTCCTTTGGTTTGTTTTAAACCTGCTCCTAGTGACTTCATTTGGTGACCCCTTGTTCCTAGTTCCTAGACAGGAGTAAAGCTAGAGCAGCAGGCCTGGAGCAGAGCAGCTGCGGGCAGGAATGCACTGACCAGCGGGAGCGCAGCAGCTGCTGTGGAGCAAAAAGCCAATCTGGGGGGGTGGGGGCAGTTAGCCATGCAGCCCACTGCAGGCCGGCTGCTCCTGTTGGGTTGCCAGGGGACTGGCTCTGCTCACCCCTGACGACAGCACCTGGTGCGAGGGGGCCCTGAACAGATGGGCATCTAGGCGCGCCTGCAATAGCAAAGTGAAATGCTGCTGTGTTTGTTCCCGCCCCACTGAACGGCCTTGTGAATGATGATCTGTAATGAATCAGCCCGTTGCCAAAGTGTGGTTGCACACAATTCACTTACCTAGAAATTTTAATCTCCTGTTCTTGGCCCTCCCATTTCCTCGGCCCGCCGGGTGCCTTCTTCTTCCCACATCTGCACCAGGGCGTGGCGTTTATGAGTCCTGGTGGTGCAGCCATACCGTAGGACCATTTACAGAAAGGCCAGGCTAACATAACTGATTTCCGAAGGCTGCCACTCCGTTCCGACCGGGGGGAAAAGCTCCATTTTCTCTCTTAAGAACCGTGGCAAGCCGCCAGCTTCGGGAGGGACAGCAAATCCCTCTTAAAGCTTATTTCCATGAACCGACTGTAAATGACTCGGAGCTTAATCTTTAAGTCACTTTGCCATGCTGCTTGAGGGAAGGCAGTCTTTCAAATGAGATCTCTGATCTTCCTGGGGACTAGTAAACCAGAGGAAAGCACAAGTTTCTGGTGTTTATGGGGAAGGTTACTTAGCTTAGCAGGCAAACGTCATTCCAGGGATACAGGTGTGAGGGCTAAGAAGACTCACAACCTGCTGATCTCATCTTGTTCTCCTTTCTTCACCATGGCCCTGCCCCACCTCACATGGAGACATTGTCCTAGCTATCTAATGTTGGACTCATAATAGTACAGCTGGGCTGTTAATGGCACCTTTTTTCTTCCCCCTCATGTGGCTCGGACAAAATGCGACATGGTCTTGTCTTTTCCAAACCAAACCTCAGCCTTTTTTGGCCCCTCTTACACATGATCCCAAGGTGCCCCACCCCCTGCTCCCTCTCCAGCCGGGATGTATCGACTCTGGGACACTTACCATTTGTAAATTTCAGTACCACCTGATTGCAATTTTTAACTAGATTTCCATTAAACCTGCAAGCCACGGGTCAAAGTGCAAATCCTCTCTCCATAGTTCCATCAGTAGATCTTTCTCCAACTACTCCAGATATTTATGTGTGGGGGACCTAGGACTGGAAGGACCCCCTGGGTCATTGAGCCAAACCCCTTCCTCTTGCATGTAATCTCCTCCTAAACGTATCAACCTTCAACATAAAACTAGCTAGGTTGTCGGTCTCCAGTGCTTCTACTGAAAGGCAGTTTCAGAACTTATCAAGTACCTAAAAGGGTGTCACAAAGAGGAGGGAGAAAAAGTGTTCTCCTTGGCCTCTGAGGATAGGGCAAGAAGCAATGGGCTTTAATTGCAGCAACAGAGGTTTAGGTTGGACATTAGGAAAAACTTCCTAACTGTCAGGGTGGTGAAACACTGGAATAAATTGCCTCGGGAGGTTGTGGAATCTCCATCACTGGTGATATTTAAGAGCAGGTTGGACAGACATCTAACAGGGATGGTCTAGATGGTGCTTGGTCCTGCCATGAGGGCAGGGGACTGGACTCGATGACCTCTCGAGGTCTCTTCCAGTTCTAGTGTTCTATGGTTCTATGAAATTCTGATGCTTAGAACAGCATAATCTGGATGTAGCCATGAGGCTTCAAGGACTCTGTCTTCTCACCACTTCCTCTCATTATTGGATGAACACATGTATCCATCCATCTGTCCTTCTGTTCGCCCATCGAGATATACCTCGTCTCACCATAGCGTCTGAGCACTCATAAAGATCACCCTGGGTAAGGCTACGCTAGCTCATTAGTTCGAGCTAGGTAGTCTAAGGAGGGCAACCGGAGTTGCAAATTAAGCCCGGGATTTAAATATCCCGGGCTTCATTTGCATCTTCCCGGGCGCTGCCATTTTTAAATCCCCCTTAGTCCGAACTCTGTGCCCGCGGCTACACGCGGCACGGACTAGGTAGTTCAAATTAAAGATCCTAATTTGAACTACCATTACCCCTCATTGAAGGAGGGGTAACAATAGTTCAAATTAAAGATCCTAATTCGAACTACCTAGTCCATGCTGTGTGTAGCCGCGGGCACGGAGTTCAGACTAAGGGGGATTTAAAAATGGCGGCGCCCGGGAAGATGCAAATGAAGCCCAGGATATTTAAATCCCAGGCTTCATTTGCAACTCCGGTTGCCCTCATTAGACTACCTAGCTCGAACTAACGAGCTAGTGTAGCTTTACCCCCTGACACTTGTTGGAGCCCCAAACCTCTAGTGTTGCATCTTTCTAACCATAGAGTACATCTAGACTACAGGCTTTTGTCGACAGAGGCTTTGTCAACAGATACGGTGTGTCTAGACTACAGAGTTTTGTTGACAAAAGTGGACTTTTGTCAACAAAACTATCCCTGTGTCTACACTACACTACATAACGTCAACAGAACTCGGCAGTTTTGTTGACGGCAGTAAACCTCATTCTATGAGGAATAATGCCTTTTGTCGACAAGAGTTCTGTCGACAGAAGGCGTCATTGCATCTACACTGTCCTTTGCGTCTACACTGTCATGTCGACAAAGCAGCTTGCTTTGTCGACAGAACTGGATGTAGTCTAGACGCTCTTTGTCGACAGAAGCTTTGTCGACAGTATCTGTTGACAAAGCCTCTGTTGACAAAAGCCTGTAGTCTAGACGTACCCATTCTGTCGACAAAGCTTCTGTCGACAAAGAGTGTCTAGACTACAGCCAGTTCTGTCGACAAAGCAAGCCGCTTTTTCGACAGAGAGTCTAGACGTTCTCTTTTGAAAAAGCACAGTGTGGATGCAATAGCGCCTTTTGTCAACAGAACACTGTCGACAAAAGGCGTTATTCCGCGTAGAATGAGGTTTACCGCCATTGACAAAACTGCCGCATTCTGTTGACTTACTGTCGACAGAACTCAGCGGTAGTGTAGATGCAGGTATAGTTTTGTCGACAAAAGTCCACTTTTGTCGACAAAACCCTGTAGTCTAGACACACCCATACTGCCAAGAGTTTCAACCTTGCCGGCAGCCTAAGCCACTACCGCTTTTTGATCTTGCTGTCAAATGACAAAAGAGGCACTCGGGTCCAGGGCGCAGACTCCAAAGTGGAGATGGGAAGGCAGAAATGCCTATTCTGCATCTTACATGGCTTGATTGTCTTGGGTCTGCGAGATAAGATGCTTGAAGCTTCCTTCATGTGAGATGAAAAGAGGATGCGGCTTTGGAAGATGCTAAATTACCTTCTTTAGCGGTGCTACTGTGTCGGCAGATTATAAATATTACCCCTTTGTAGTGACGGCCTTCAAAGTGGGGATAAAAGAGCCGCATCAGCATATCTACAAGTCGTTTGCATTTCGTGTTAACTTTGCACAATTATGGGTCTGAAGAGAGAACCCTTTTTTCTTTGCTTTCCTTCCCCTTTCAAAGTTCCCTTAATTATTTTCTGTTCGGGCTGACTAGCCGGCGTATTCTAGGTAATAAAAGCCAGATGGGACGTGGTGAAACTGAGTCTGAAGTCAGTCAGCCCGTCACGTGGAAATGCCAAATACAAGACGCAGCTGTGGTTCCTTCAGCCTGTGAGAGGGAGGAGTCCTGCTGCGGCAATGAAAGAAGATCCCCAAGGCAGACATTACCGCCGGAGAGCTAGTGAAACTCAAGAAGGGCCCCGGTTCCGACGTGTCGGAACGCTCCCACCGAATCTTAGGAGATACAAATGAAACCAACTCTGCTATCCATGTGAGTGTCTGTGTCTCTCTTCCCCAAAGCAGAGCCAGCCAGCCATGGTGGTAGGTGATGGAGCAACACGAGGGAATTTGAGTTGGTATCATGCTGGGGTGGCCAAATTTACCAACCTCCGAGCCACATACGACCAGCTTCTGAAGTTCAAGAGCCAGGATACACCTGCCAGGGCCTGGTGATTATGCCCTGTGGTAGGTTGGCCAGGCTAGGAGTTTTGCCATGCAGGGAGAGGGATCTTAGGGCTCCCGCATGACAGGCAGCTCTGGCTGGGACTTGGGGTTTTTACCCTACAATTGGGAGGCGAGTCACGGGGATCCAGCACCACAGGGAATGCCTCCTGGGGCAAGGGCTCCAGCTCCACTCCTGCTGAAGTCCCGAGCCCCAGCAGAAGCCCATGGGTAGGAGGTCCAAGCTCCCCCACAGCCTGGTAAGTGGAGAATGGAGGGAGGTCTTGGGAACTTAACTGTAAAAGAGCTGCACTGGGCTTGCGAGCCACAGTTTGGCTACTTCTGCGGAAGCATCTTGCAGAGGAACGGTGGGTCCTAGTGAGTCCTGATACAAGCCCCCACAGCTGGCTGGGGGATGCACCGATAGGGATGGATTTGTGGCTTGCTTTATCCCCAGGGAAGCCCCTTCTGCTGGAATCCAGCTGGGACTGTGTGAAGAAATATGCGTCAAGAAAGAGGTGGAGAAATTGGAGAAGGCCCGGAAAAGAGCGACAAAAATGATGAAAGGTCTGAGAACATGAGCTATGAGGGAAGACTGTAACACCCTGGTAGGTACGTGAAAGCCGCTATCGTGTCCCCTCTCATTCTTCTTTTCTGAACTAACAAGCCCAATTCCGTCAAAGAGGAGGGAGAAAAATTGTTCTCCTTGGCCCCTGAGGACAGGACAAGAAGCAATCGCAGCAAGGGAGATTTAGGTAACCACAAAATGGCAGCCTGAGCATGCTGTTTGCAGCCCGTGACACAGTTCACGCTACTTGTGTGTTATCCCCCTCCCACACAACCCTGGGTGTGTTGGGTCTGTTGAGACCAGTGGTGGGCAGTCTGCAGTCCATCGGGGTTCCATGTGTGGTCCATGAGACATTCGTTTACTGTCATCCCCATGGGTTGCCAGATTCTGCGGGTTTTTGTCCACATCAGGGTTTTTTCCCCTTCCGGTGTTACAAAAGTGACACAGATGTAAAGCAAGAGCACAGGAAGTGCGGTGTGCACTGATCACCCACAACATTGTGAGAGCCGGGTGCTCCCTCTGCATCCGGTCAAAGCGCTGTCTAGGGACGCAAGTGCAGTGAGCAAAACTACCCTATCCCGGGAGACCGTCTTGGTTACGACAATCTTGTGCCCCACTGAGAAGGAGGGCCCCTCACTAGCCCAGGTTGCCCTTCACTGGTTTATTCGATGAGGTCTTTAAAGCAGGCACTCTCCATCTTAGGGGCCCGGTCACTGGAATGGGATAATCAGTCTTGTGCTGCAGGGCCGAGCCATTCTCTGTTCAGATACATCTGCACTGCTCACGGCAGCAAGCCGCCCAGCACAAGTCGGAGGCAACAGTTAGGCTTGCAGGGCCGTGCTAAAAAAGTCTGCCTAGACATTGCAGCATGTGCTAGTGGTCAAGCTCAGTGCAACTGCAAAGCATCCTCTATGCCTCGATTTTGGGGCAGTTCAAACCTGAGTCTGCCAACCCCAGCTAAGGGACTCACTGATACATCCGCAGGCCACGTCTCCACTTGCCGGAGGATTGATGCTCTGATGATCGATCCTCTGGGGTTTGATTGAGTGAGTCTAGTAAAGACCTGCTAAATGGAATGCTGAGAGTGCCCCCATCGGCACTTGATACTCTTTGTTGCGGTGAAGAGCAAAGGAAATAGACGGGAGTGTTTTTCCTGTTGACCTCCCACTGTAAGGGTGCCCCCAAAAAAATCGGTGCAAGGTATGTCGACTCCAGCTATGCAATTTACGCATGCAAATATCTTGCATTGATTTTCTCCACTAATGTAGACCTGGCCTCAGAGACCAGACTGAGACCTATCTGGGGCAGATTATGACTCATATGACTACCTTGGGTTCTACACCATCCTTTGAAATCTCTGGAGCTGGCCCGGTTGGAAACAGGAGGCAGGGTTAGCTGGACCGTGGCTCTGATCCAGTCTGTCCCTGCCTATGTTCCTGTCTCTCTTGGGGTCCCTAGGCTCGGCTCTAACACAAATAAATAGCAATGTCTCCATGTGCCCTACCTACCTAGTGGATAGGTGCCTACTGGCTGGGGACTTAGGAGATCTAGACTATTTCCGGCTGTGCCACTGGCATGCTGGGTGATGTTGGGTACATCACGCCGCCTCTCTGTGCCTCAGTTTTTCCATCTATACAATGGGGATAATAGAAAGTGGTGTGAGACTGTTGTGAGGTTATTGGGGCCCGCGGCCTGCTCCTCGTGCTCCATAAATGATCTGTAGACTGGCCCCTACCCTTGGGGCTGGGTGGCTGGATGGCCAGAGGCAACAACCCAAAGTTGCTCGCCGGCCCTTTAAAGCAGGGCTGGGTGGCCCTCTGAGCCAAGTCACAGGGTGGGGCTGTGCCCTGGTAGGGGGACCCAGGCTCACCCTACTCCACCGGGTCCCGGCCCAGGGCCCTGTGAGCAGCAGGAAGGCCCACCAGTCCCTTGGTGGGGAATCCGTCCGAAATGCGCCGGGGATCTCTGGGCGGGAGAGGCTGCTCCTGCCCCCTCCCTGGGCCACTTCCTACCTGGTCCAGCAGGGTAGCTTCCCACAGGCTCTCAGGGTCCTCTAGTACCTCAGGGACAGCTTCTCCCTCGGAGTGGGTGGTGGAGACGCCCCAAATTGCGCTAGAATCTCCGCTGCCCTCCCCTTGGGCGGCTGGCTGGGGCTGGCCAGGAGCCCTCCTCTGAGGTCCTTCTCTAGCAGTCAGCCCAGACTGAGCTTCCCTTCAGGCTTTTATACCTGGGCTGCAGTCCGAGCACGCCCAGCAGGGTTGCGGGGGCAGGGCTTCTTCAGCCAGGTGGGCCTGATTAGGCTCAGCCTTCACAGCGCGGGGCTGGTCCATCCTGTCACAGGGACCTACCGATGAAAAGCCGATGAAAAGCACTGTACAAGAGCCCAGTATTGCTATACAACACTGCCTCTCCTTTTTTGCCAAGGGCAGTAAAACCAGGGAACTGAACCATCACTGTCTTGGCAATATTCAACCCCTCTGAAAAATCAGTGCTCCTTATTTAGGTGTCTAATGCGAGAGCCAAACATTCTGGCTTTGAATTTCAAAGACCTGGATGGCCTCTGAGGCCTCCCAAACTTTGGGGAAGTTTGAATCTTCATTCGCGCTTCGAGAGTCAAGAACTCAATTCTGCATTTTAAAAGACCAAAACATTCTTTCTTTTTCCCCATGTATTTTGCTGAGTGACCCGTGCCCATAAAAGCTGACAGTGTTCCAAAGAGGGCACGACACAGAGTGTTTTAATTGCTTATATCTGTCCCTTGTTTCCTGGCGTGGGGTTGTTTTCAGTTTCCCGCAATTAATTGGAATGAATTTTAATGATTTCCTGGGGCTCGGCTGGGAAGAAATCCTAATGAATTCCACACGATGGCTCCAAAATATATTAAAAAAAGGAGGGAAATAGCCTGATCAAAGAATTAGTCTATTTCTGGGGCAAACGCTAACAGTCTGCCACCAACACCCTGTTGGGAAACCATCTGAGGAAACATAGAGGAGTAAGAAGTTGAATCACCTTGTGATAGCAAGAAAAAAACCCAACCCTACATTTTGGAGGCTCTTGAGATATTCACAGCAGGCATTGGAGGGTAACTAGGTTTTACGCTAGCACACGGAGGGTGCCCAAGTGAGAGAGTCTGGTGGTTTCCGATAAGCAGGAGACTGACTTCCATTTCACACAACAACTTCTACTGGCTTTCCAAGGAGAGCAGGTTTCTTCAGGCTGGGCGTCACGGGGTGTCCTTTCCTCCCCCCTCCTGAGAGGGGTAGGAACCTGAGTCCTGGGTCTATCGGGGTCTACAGCCTGCCCCTGCATACTCCACCACAAGCTGAAGTAACCCATTGGCTCTTTAAACAGGGCGGGAGTGTCCCCATACAAAATCAAAGGCTGGCCCTGTAAAGCAGGGACTGGGGGCCCACGGGCTGGAGTCTCTAAGCTGAGTCACTGGTGGGTCATTTAAGGTGGGGCCTGCTGGCCCACTGGCCGGAGTCTCTATACAAAGTCAGTGGCTGGCCCTTTAACACAGGGCCCACTGGGAATCTACATACAGTCACTGGTTGGCCCTTTAAGGCAGGGCCCACTAGCTGGAGTTTCTATACAAAATCAGTGTCTGGTCCTTTAACGCTGGGCCCACTGGCCCAAGTCTATATACAGTCACTGGTCGGCTTTAAGGCAGGGCTGAAGGGCCTGCAACAGCAAGTCACTGGTGGGGTGGGGGCTGCACCCCTGGTAGGGGGACCCGAGCCCACCCTACTCCACCGGGTCCTGGCCCAGGGCCCTGTGAGTGGCAAGAAGACCCACCACTCCCTTGGCGGGGAATCCGTCCGAAATGCGCCAAGGATCCCGGGACGGGAGAGGCTGCTCCTGCCCCCTCCCTGGGCCACTTCCTACCTGGTCCAGCCGGTATCTTCTCACGTGCTCGCAGGATTCTCTAATTCCCCGGGGGCGGCTTCTCCCTCGTAGACAGCAGGGGAGACGTCCCAACTGGCACTACTAGAGTCTCTGCTGTCTCCCCTCCGGGCGGCTGGCTGCTGCTGGTCAGGAGCTCCCTTCTGAGGTCCTTCCCCTTCGGCAGTCAGCCCAGACTGAGCGTCTCCCCAGGCTTTTATACCTGGGCTACAAACTGAGCATGCCCAGCAGGGTTGTGGGGGCAGGGCTCCTTTAGCCAGGTCTGGCCCCCGGGCCGCTTCTGGCCACTTTTTATGTATATCCTGCTGCCCATATCACTGAATTTCCAGGCAGTGGCTCAGGCAGCAGGATCCTATTTAAATGGCTCATGGCGCCTAGTGGCGGCACTACCCCCACAGGGGTGGAAGTCTTTTAAATTGCTGCTATTGAAAGGGCTCACAGCTCCCGGCCCCGCTGCTACTGCATTGTCTGGGGGCTTCCCCAGCTTGCTGTGGCTATTTAAAGGGCTCCTGGTTGCAACGCTACCCCAGCAGGGGCAGGAGCTATGAGCCCTTTAAATAGCCGCAGAAACCCAGGCAATGTGGTAGCAACTGGGCCAGGATCCGCAAACCCTTTGCTGTGTTTCACTTCAAAGCCTCTGACCCAGACAACTCTGGGGAGAGGCTAATCACCAGCCCCTCCCCTTCCTCCCCAGACCCCGCCCCCTTTTAGGGGCGGAGCTGGCCCATGGCCACGTATTGAAATTCATTAAGCAGTCCCCCTGCGGAAATTATTGCCCACTCCTGTATTAAAATCACTACCCCGATCAGCTTACAGTGACTAACATAATGGCTAAGTGCGTGTCTGTGCCCTGCTAGTAGACGGACCATGTAAAGAAGTTCATGAGTCTGCCACTGCCTATAAATTAATATGCTCCGTCCTCGGGCAGTAGAGTCTGGTACTTTTATCATCCAAGAAGTCACCCTTCACCTTTTTCAATCAATATATTTCTATTTAGATTTCATTTGCAGACTCATATACCACAGGGGTTTGCCTAGCGGGATACTGTTGCATTAGAAAAGTTGTAACTGGGCTGAGAAAAATAAAAGCTACTGCCAAACAGTTCCTCATCCCCCGTTTCTGTCTCAGTTCCTTGCAAATATTATTTCTGAGGCAACGCTCAGCAGCCTTGAAATTCTACTCCGTTGGGCTGTCCAAGGTCTAGGGAGGGCTGATTCCACACTGTCATTCCCCCCGTTCATCCTCCGAACCTCAGCGAGAGATTAATTAGGGCTAAGGACAAAGGGTTAATCCCAACAACCCGAACGAGCAAGAATGTACGTGACTCAGGACAGCCTGGATGACCAGGCATGCCCCACGCCTCCTGAGGAGGGGGGGCGAATGTCAGGCAGATAAATGACCTGCCTGCCCAATGGCCACCCAATCCAGTGTCAATTAACAGGTACTTCACTTTATCTGACACGCTCGGGCTCTGCCGTCTGCCACACTGAAATCCATTCCTGCCAGAGACCCAGCAGCTGGTAGGAACCTCATGGGGAGGGCATCGGCTTCACCCTGCCTGAGCTGCTGCAAACCCCTGCGACATGTGTGATGGTGAAAATCAGGCCAGAATGAGCTCGTCCAGCCCCTGCTGATTTTATTCTGGAGTCAGTTTGGGTTGCACTGGATGGTGCACCGTCGACAGCATCAGAGACCGACGGTCTCGCTGTGCTCCCGGACATGACGTGGCAGTTTGGGCAGTGTTGCAAAGACGTCAGGAGCTAATCATTGGTGTTCCCCAACATTGCAAACCTCAGTGGAGGCTTGGAGGGACACGCTTGCTGCAGTGGAGGGTATACAGCAACATTTCCCTGGACTTTTTTCCCATCCATGCACAGAATAAGTTTTGTTCTGTGCGCCGAGGCATGTGCGGAGTTGAACCACCAGTAGAAACACATGCTGTGGGCACTATGGGCTCTCTGCTAATTAGCTGGGCAGCAGCTGAATCTCCCCTGATTGGCCGCCCAAGCAATTGGCTTACAGGGAACACTGGTGTGCAATCTAATCTCCACGTCCCTTAGCCTCCTTCCTGAGGGTTTTAACAGCTGTGCTTATTGTTGCAGTGGTCTGCCTGTCTTGACTTGAATCAGCATAGATGACTGGTGCCTGTGGGAGGAGGGGGTACAGGGCAGCCACCCAGAGGAAGAGGGAGGGGGCAACCAAGTGCATGGGGGCGGGGGAGGGGCGGTGCACCACCTGAGTGATACCACAAGAACATAAGAACATAGGAACGGCCACACTGGGTCAGACCAAAGGTCCATCCAGCCCAATACCCTGTCTGCCGACAGTGGCCAATACCAGATGCTCCAGAGGGAGCGAACCGAACAGGTAATGGATCAAGTGATCTCTCTCCTGCATCCATCTCCACCCTCTGACAAACAGAGGCTAGGGACACCATTCCTTACCCCCTGGCTCATAGCCATTAATGGACTTAACCTCCATGAATTTATCTAGTTCTCTTTTAAACCTTGTTATAGTCCTAGCCTTCACAACCTCCTCAGGCAAGGAGTTCCACAGGTTGACTGTGTGCTGTGTGAAGAAGAACTTCATTTTCTTTGTTTTAAACCTGCTGCCCATTAATTTCATTTGGTGGCCTCTAGTTCTTATATTATGGGAACAAGTAAATAACTTTTCCTTATTCACTTTCTCCACACCAGTCATGATTTTATATACCTCTATCCTATCCCCCCTTCGTCTCCTCTTTTCCAAGCTCAAAAGTCCTAGGGTATGTCTACACTAGCTCGTCAGTTCGAGCTAGGTAGGCAAATCAGGGAACCGGGGTTGCAAATGAAGCCCGGGATTTAAATATCCCAGGCTTTTTTTGCATGTTTCCGTCCGGCCGCCATTTTTAAATCCCCCTTAGTCCGAACTAACTGCCCACGGCGACACGCGGCAGTTTAAAGTTAATCCAAACTAAGTCCTTAGTTCGGATTAACTGTTACTAAGTCCTTAGTTCGGATTAACTGTTGGAATGAGGAGTAACAGTTAATCCGACTTAGTTCGGATTAACTTTAAACTGCCGTGTGTCGCCGCGGGCAGTTAGTTCGGACTAAGGGGGATTTAAAAATGGCGGCCGGACGGGAACATGCAAAAAAAGCCCGGGATATTTAAATCCCGGGCTTCATTTGCAACCCCGGTTCCCTGATTTGCCTACCTAGCTCGAACTGACGAGCTAGTGTAGACATACCCCTAGTCTCTTTAATCTCTCCTCATATAGGACCTGTCCCACTGCCACACCTCTGAGACCTTCCTTCCTCTCCAAGGAGAACAGAGTTAAAAAAAACCCTCCAATTCTATAGCACATGGCATGGTGGGATTGTTCAGAGAAGAACAGAGGTCAGCAAATTTTCCTTGAACAGCGAGGCTCTGAAACTTTGGGGAGGGGAGGAAGGGCGATGGAATTACCGTTCTCCACCGTGAACTTTGGTTGTTCAAAAGTTGAACCAAACTTTACTTTTCTAGCGGCGAGGCTGTGAAAAAGATGAATCCCAGCCTGAGGAGCAAACAGAATATATAGAAAGAGACCTGCCACCCGGACCCAATGCAGAACTTCTGATACAGTTATGAAAGATGTCATGAAAGTCCGGGTGGTTTCTTTTCAGCGGCCTTCTGCCGCTAAACAGAATGGCAGAGTGACAGCAGATGCACAAGAGGCCTATAATGAAGTGTGCTTCTAAGAAGAGTTTTCACTCTCGCCTCTCTTTAGTGGGGAATCGTAGGCCAGAGACACTTTCCACAAAAGAGGGGAAAATAAATGTGCTTCCAACCAGCCACAGGCAAGTGGCTTTGTAGGAAGGCAATGAAAAAGTTAAATGGCAACCTACCTAAAAATAACCACAAAATTCATCCTTTGAAATATGTGCCTTGCCTAAGTGCCCTTTTCCCATTGGTGAATCAGAATGAAAGCGATAACGTTACTATCGAATCTTCCAGATGGCAGAGAAAAAGATTTAAAAGTCACCCTGTGCCAACTAAATTCCTCCTTGGCATTGTTTCAAGAGCTTCCTTTGCCCATTTGCACCCTTGCTTTGAGTTTTTATAAACGTCTCTCCCCCATTTATGCGCTTGCATCTTTTCCAGCGGGTTGGAGAATGATATTTCTGTGGCAAAGCCAAGCCGCGACGCAAGAATAATTTCAATAGCTTGTACTGAGGACAGGAGAGGCCTTTCCCATGGACAACCGCAAAGAAATGGTGATCAGACTAAACAAACGACCATTCACACCGACAGCCACAAGGCTGAGATTGGAACTAAAGAAAACAGACTGGCGAATCCAATGGAACAGATTGCAGATTTGGGATGTTTCTAATCACAGGTGACAGTGATGGAGCACCTGTCAACGGGAGGCAGTACATCCTGCCTGGCTTTGCAGTCTGACCAGGTGCTGTGCATTTATCCTCATGTCCATCGGCAGCAAGCTGGCCCTGTGTGTGCATAGAGATCAGTTCCCCCCACCATGGAAAAGGAGGCTGCCTCTGCACCAGCATCACTACTAGAGTCCAGGACAGGAGGGGTGGACTAACAGAACCCCTTCCCCCGCACCTCCGCCTCTTTAATTTCAATGACAAGATTCATTCAGGGTGGTCAAAGTGTCATGACCCGCGCTAGATCTTCAGTGGTACAGATTGGACCTCTCTAATCCGGCACTCTCCGGTCCGGGAACATCCGTGGTCCAGCATGACATTAGTGAGCCGAATGTCCACTTATCAGAGGTGTGGCCAAGTTTCCTGCAGTCCCATAAAGTTTGTTTACAACTGGCTCTCAGTGTTCTGGGCTGTGATTTAGCTCTAATTTAGCCCTAAATGTCTTCTCAGAGCCCAGTAAGCAATGGAAGGGTTGGTGATGCTGCTAGACAATCTTGACCTCCCGGGGCTCGGAAAGTTCTCCAGTTCAGAGGGTGATGGACTAAAGAGGTTCAGGCTCTAGTTCAGAACTGTAGTACTTATAAAATAAAGGGTAGGTGCCAATGGTAAGGTAGTAAGGCAGATATGGAAGGCAGGATTGCTTCCCAGGCACTGGCCTGCTTCCGGTGGCTTGGGACTATCTGTGCTCCATCCAGGGCTCTCATGAGATGTCATGATTATGAGGGTTAGCCAGCAGCCTGGAGACTAAGGGTACGTCTAGACTACATGCCTCTGGCGACAGAGGCATGTAGATTAGGCTACCCGGCATAGGAAAATGAAGCGGCGATTTAAATAATCACCGCTTCATGTAAATTTAAACGGCTGCTGCGCTGAGCCGATCAGCTGTTTGTCAGCACAGCGCTGTAGTCTGGACGCTCCGCGGTCAACATCAAAGGCATTTGTCGACCTCCCAGGTAAACCTCATCCCAGGAGGCATACCTGGGAGGTCGACAAATGCCTTTGATGTTGACCACGGAGCGTCCAGACTACCGCGCTGAGCCGACAAACAGCTGATCGGCTCAGCGCGGCAGCCATTTAAATTTACATGAAGCGGTGATTATTTAAATTGCCGCTTCATTCTCCTATGCCGGGTAGCCTAATCTACATGCCTCTGTTGCCAGAGGCATGTAGTCTAGACGTACCCTAAGGGGTTAACTACACCTACCCAGGTGGAGTGGCCAATAGGAATGTAGGTAAGACTTTCAAACTGGGACAAAGGAATTTGGGTTTTTCCCTCCTTTGTCTCTCTGTGTGCGTTTCTCTGCAGCTACAGAGAGAGACAAACATGTCTCTCTCTCTCCAAGAAACAATTCTTCACTTTCTGTAAGTAGGGTAAAGTTTAGATTAATCTGTTAGGTTTTCTTGTTTTCTGGTTTGGGTATGGGATCTGATGTCTGTGCACTTTTAAAAGATGTTTTGGCTTTTCTTTGTAACTAAGTTCTAGGCCCATGGAGTTTCTCCATGAATATATTTTGTTACCTTTCCATCTAGTCATTATGCTTGCAACAGGAATATTGTTGTAATAATAAAAGTTCTTTCTCTTTTCTATTATTAACCTGGCATTGGTTAATTGTGTGCCCTGATGTAGCCAGACATGAACCCCATCTTGTTTCCCCCCCCCAGAGAGCAAGAGAAAGGTAGTCAGCCTTTGATGCCCTGGGAACGCAGGTGTGCTGCCTGTCCCTGACTCTACCATAAACAGAAACCAGACAGTAAATGGGCTAGCTGACGACCCGGGACCTCCCGCCGCCCTGATGGCTAGTACCAGTAATTGACATGCCTAGACTGTCCCAGGAGAGGAATCTTCGCCCATCACATACCAGAGGTGCCCATTGTCTGCATTTTCCCAGGTGTGAATTATGCTTTGCACCCTTCGTGGGAAACTTGGCATTCAAAGCCATTTTTCCTAATTGGCAACTTGAGACCAGGAAGAAGCCTACGTGACCCAGGAGGTATAAAGAGGGGTTTAGTAGCCCACCCCATTTGAGCTCCAATCATCTACACCTGCTGGCAGGTATTGGTTGTCTCCCGAGGTCTGTGGGATGCCCAACCTCACCCTACTTCTTCCCGAGGAATTGAGAGAAAGACGCTGGCCACGCTAAGTCTGGAACGCAGGGGTGAGACTATATACCTGCTAGGTGTCTATTTTGCATGCATTTAATAAGAGCTCAGAGAACCAAAAGGGTTTCATGGTACCTGTAAGTGACTTATTAGTGTAATTTCTGTCCTGTCCTTTGTAGTGGCTGTGTTATCTATAACACAGTAGTAGCATTTAACAGCTAAGTTTACCCTGTAACAATAAAATAGTAACTATTTAAGCTGTGACCTGACTCCTTCAGTTGCTGTAACAGACCAAGCACAATTTTAAAAAGAACTCCAGCCGGTCATAAGGGACAGATATAGGGAGAGCTTGAGCGTTGGATCATGTCGCTTCCAGGGAACGGATCCGTTGGGGCATCTCTCAGCCTCCCCAGGCTGCCTGCTGCGAAGGGATCGTGTATCCTAGCAGTCAAAATCTGAGGTGTAATAAGCTCTCCCTGGAAACTCTGGGGCATCTGTCGGCCTGTTGGCTGCCCGCCACGAAAGGATCCCGATCCTAGCAGTAAAGACACGGACGTTAAACTCCTTGGGGCGCCCGTCAGTCTCACCTAGACTGCCCACTACGACGGGGCCTTGTGTCTCAGCAGTTGAAGACTCGGGTGTATAATACACACACACCACTCACTGCCCTGACTACCGGCTGACACCTGATTTTTATTTTAGGGGTGAGATTTCCCAAATGATCTTTCCCCTGATTTCGCTATTAACAGTTGGGTGGTGGCAGCGGAATTTTTATTCCCAAAATCTAGGGTTTTAAGATTTTGGGGGAAGTTTTATACCAAAGCCTGGTAGATAAGGTTTTGGGGTACACTTGCTGGCCCCCACTTCTGCATTTATCGTGCCAGAGTGGGGAAGGAGCCATGACAGATGTGCAGGAAGGCGGGGTCAGAGATGTGACCACACCCTCATCTCTTCTTGATTTTTCCATTTCTGCAGGCAATGCTAGTGCCTGTACACGTTCCACCAGTACCTGCAGTCATGTTACAGCTGCTTCCCTGTGGTGGGGGAGGGGAGAGGTAGGGGGAAATTGCCCCATTTTTACAGCATCTGCTAGAAGACAGCCATAATAGTTCTGTATGGGTAACCCAGTCGAGTTTGGGTCCTTAATGTGAAATAGAAGAGTGCAGAGCTAATAGATCACGACAAGGAGACACCAGTTGCTAGGGTGTGTTACCGAGCATTGGTCATGGAAATTTGACTCTGCAAGGCATCTTTTGAAATCATGTCGCCAGTCCTCTGGAATGGAAGCCTGTTAGGAAAACGATCCACAGGAATGCTGGTCACAGACAATCGGAAGAGAATAATGTTAATAAAGGAAAAGGTGGAGTCTCTGCGGGTGTAAATCGCTGGAACTCCACTGAGGTCATCCAAACGATATTCACACAAACGGAATATCTGGCCCAATCTATCGGTCTTCCAGTTCAGCCCACGTCCAGCTAGACTTGCTTTGAAGTCCACAAGCCTCCTCATAGGCTTAAAGTTAAGCACGTGCTTTAGTTCTTTGCTGGAGCAGAACTAGAACACTCAGCTCCTTGCAGGACTGAGCCCTAAATAACACGGTGAGTTGGTAACGCTTAGAAATCCACAAAGACCATATAGAGCTCACGTCTTTACATCTGCCTAAATCGGCGTATTTTGTGTATTTATACGCCCCGCATTACTGTGTACCTGAGCACCTCATACCATTTTAAATCGATCTATCCTCAGAAGAACCCGATGGGGGTAAGAAAGAATTTACTGTTATGACTGCTATGTAAGCAATACTCCCGTGTCTTTAGTCATCAACATGCAATGGGTAGGAGGAACATTTGGAGGTCCGCTGGAATGCTGCAGGTGAAGGGTAAGCAATGCTTGCTGAATAGATAACCAATTCCAAACAGTGTACTCTAGCTCATCAAACTACCGAGCGTACATCACATGTTTCGGCACTCTTTGCTTTGGAGTGTTTTAAATTGAGTTCAACCCCTCTCAGATGCTTTTACTTCACAGGGGATTGACTAGCCAATGTACCAAACCCACAAATGTAATTAAACGTTAAACTCTTTAAATACCAAGGACCACGAGGCTAATGAGTGGGTAAAACACAGTCATTGTTTGTATTTATGTCTAGTTAGTTTCATGCTCCTGCTTCTAGCTCAGGAAAACGCATGCGCCAAGCCCTAGATTGTCCTTGTGGATTTAGGGTCTCCAAGCATTAATTGACCGATAATGCGGTGTGAGCTCCTGACCGGCCTGCCGTGTGAAATGTTCTGCTGAAAGCTGATTACAGGGGCTGTTGATGAGCTCTCACCAATAAATAATGAAGCCTCTGCGAGAAGTGTGTCACTTTCCTCTTGCCCCCCTGAGGTGGTGGATCCATTTCCAGAGACACTGGGCATGTAGCTCATTCAGACGTGTTTTCTGTGTGTCACACCTTGAAAATGGAGAAAAGTCCGTTCCTAGCGGCTGCCATCTTGTGTAGACAGGAAGTTTGCGCTCTCCTGGCAGCCTTGCTCAGTTCTTGCTGGGTTTGTTGCTCTCCCAAAGGAGCACTAAAGACAATAGAGCATTTTAAATGGCTTCTAAATCGCACTGGTAAGATTGTTGCAAAGTGGACTTGGCACTTCTGTATCATCCAGCAGCCAAAGCTAGATCAGTCACATTCAGAGCTAACCTCCTGTCCTCAGCTGTGCAAACACTTGTGCCTCTGAGTAGAACCCTGCAAGCCTGCAGCAATCTGCTTTGTATCCACCAGTATCCAGATCTGTGGATGCAGATATCCACGGCTCATTTTTGCAGATATGGATGTGGATACAAATTTTGTATCTAGAACCCTGCAAATTTGTGGATATCCCTTTTAGAGCCACGGGTATCCACAGTCGCAGCTCATTTTTGTGGATGCACATGTGGATGCAAATACAAGATTTTGTATCCGCACAGGGCTCTATGGGTATGTCTACACTGCACGCTTATTTCAAAATAAGCTATTCCAGAAGAAATACTCCGAAATAGCTTATTTTGAAATAGCACGTCTACACTAAAGGATAGCCTCAAAATTAGTCCGAGGCAGCCTTCCCTAATGTGGACGTGCTGCCTTGATTTAGAGCCCCAGGAGGCACTGGGGAGTAATTACTTTGAATGGCCCTGGGGAGGAGCTATTTCAAAATAGCAGTAGTGGAGCGTCCTGATACTGCTGTTCCAAAATAGCTGTTTCAGAAGAGGTGTTATTCCTCGTGGAATAAGGTTTATGGAAGTCAGAATAAGCCATCCGTTATTTCGAATTTATTTCAAAATAACAGAATTGCTGTGTAGACTCTCACATTGTTATTTCAGAATAACGGCCATTATTCTGAAATCACACTGCTGTATAGACACACCTTATGACTAACACTTGAATAAGGACATTAACTGGTTGGCGCATTACAAAGCCAATTTTCCCTGCCTTTAACATCCGCATTTTCACATCAAAAGCTATGAATGGGACACATCCAGCCTACTTAATTAGCCTCATTAACACGGGCCCTGCAATTGACAAGTACTTCTTTTGCTGGTATATACATCTCTTGGTTTCTCTTATTTCCACTCCAGCTCATCAGATGAAGTGGGTTTTCCCATGAAAGCTCATGATGCTATGTATTTTTGTTAGTCTCAAAGGTTCCACAGGACTATTCATTGTTTTTAAAGTTACAGACTAACATGGCTACCCCCGAGACTTTTCAACCACGGGAGTAGCCCCAGTGAAATCAATGGGACGTCTATGTAATAGATCAAATCTTTTTTGATTGTACCAGAAGATGCTTGCTGCCTTAGAAGCAAGTTCTGTGTATCCACACAAGCCATTGTAATTCTTTGATCTGGTCCTACCCAGGTCTAGGAAGTGAAAAGGGGCGTGGGAAGGACAAATCAAGGGAAAGAAAAATCAGCTCCACTTCCTTGAACCTTATAAAAGTTTTACAAACAACTAGAATGTTTTTTATGTCTTGGGTTTTCCAAACCGTTTTCTGTTACAAAGGTACCCTCTGTTACAAAGGTACCGTCTTTATACAAACAAGCTTTGTCACGCCCGCCAGATCGTTAAACTCAGATTCTTACGGGTCAAGGCAAGTAGAGAAGTGTGACGCCAAAGGCTTCTCCTGGAAAGAGGCCTGCCATGCTGAATGCTTCACCGAGTATAAAATGCACCCTGACTTTCCCAGGCAAGAATAGAACTTCACAAAATATGTAGTATATAGTAAACAAAGCCAGCCAGCCCTTAATTCCCCCATTCTCCCCACCCCTCTGTTGTCTACAATTTCCTTTTCACTGGGAGCAAAAGGGCTTCCAAGAATAATACAAAGACTTTTTAAGCACCATGATTTCTGAGATGATTCTAATTATGCAAAAAAGTAAGTTCTCCCACTAATGTATATATATGAGTCAACAGGTTGCCCTTGTAGCCAAGAACGCTAATGGCATATTGGGCTGCATTGGTAGGAGCCTTACCAGCAGATCTAGAGAAGTGATTTCCCCCTCTATTAGGCACTGGTGAGGCCACATCTGGAGTATTGCATCTGGTTTTGGGCCCCCCACTACAGAAAGGATGTGGACACATAGGACAGAGTCCAGTGGAGGGCAACCAAAATGATTAGGGAGCTGGGGCACATAACTTGTAAGGAAGGGCTGAGGGAACTGGGCTTATTTAGTCTACAGAAGAGAAGAGTTACCTCTCAAGGTCCCTTCCAGTTCAGGAGTTCTATGATTCTGTGATCTTCCTCCACTGTTGCAGAACACAGCAGGAAGGACTCTGATGGGGTGGAACAGGATACACTGTAGGCTGAACAAACACAGACCCATACGTAAAGCGAGCTACACTTGCAAAATGAGCTGCATGCACCTGGAGTGCATCTCTTTGCCTTCAAACCCCTGAGGAGCATGGAAACACCACCAAAAATCAACACAACAACCCAACCCAATGCTAAAAAGTCATTTGCGGATCACTGTGGCCATGGTAATGACCGGAGCAGAGCTGAAGTACTGTGTCCTGGATTATTTCCCGACTCATTTGTTAGACCGATGAGCCGTTAGTGCAAGATTCCTCATGTAGCGCAGGATTCCTTCGGCAACGTTATGAAAGCACCCTGGCCCAGACTGCCTAAAGCCTGACTAGTTTAGTTGCAAGACCGCCTCACCAATGCCCTTTGTTCTCTTGCTTTTCCAGCTCTGGGCCCTTCTATGTAGCACCCTGCACTCTTGCGATAAGGACAAAAGGGGATTACCGTACAAAACAGTGGCACTCATGGAATCCAGCTGGCTCATGCACCAAAAAGCTCTTCTAGTAGGATGCTGTAAATGCACTCATCCCAAGGCAAGCAGCCAGAGGCTAGCCCGTTTCCAGGACCAGGTGTTCCCTCCAGACCTGTTTGCATGGCTGATATTAGAGGTTTCAACCTTTGTCTAGAGGGTTGCATTCTTCACTAATGTCAGACATGCAGAAGGGTCTGGAGGGAACAGCTGATACTGGAAAAGATCCTGGTTTCAGTGCAAACAGTGACAATGACATGATCCTTATTATCCCAGCCCACGGTTGTGACTGACAACGAATAACCAGCTAACGGATATAACAATGGTCAGAAAAGGCAGCCACATGCAGCTCGATTGATAGGATAATGAGTCTTGCGGATAAGGGAGAAGCGGTGGATGTGGTAAACCTAGACTTTAGTAAGGCCTTTGATACGGTCTCACATGATATTCTTATCAATAAACTAGGCAAATACAACTTAGATGGGGCTACTATAAGGTGGGTGCATAACTGGTTGGATAACCGTACTCAGAGAGTAGTTATTAATTGTTCACAATCCTGCTGGAAAGGTATAACAAGTGGGGTTCCACAGGGGTCTGTTTTGGGACCGGCTCTGTTCAATATCTTCATCAACGATTTAGATATTGGCATAGAAAGTATGCTTATTAAGTTTGCAGATGATACCAAGCTGGGAGGGGTTGCGACTAATCTGGAGGATAGGGTCATAATTCAAAATGATCTGGACAAATTGGAGAAATGGTCTGAGGTAAACAGGATGAAGTTTAATAAAGACAAATGCAAAGTGCTCCACTTAGGAAGGAACAATCAGTTTCACACATACAGAACGGGAAGCGACTGTCTAGGAAGGAGTACGGCAGAAAGGGATCTAGGGGTAATAGTGGACCACAAGCTGAATATGAGTCAGCAGTGTGATGCTGTTGCAAAAAAAGCAAACATGATTCTGGGCTGCATTAACAGGTGTATTGTGAGCAAGACACGAGAAGTCATTCTTCCGCTCTACTCTGCGCTGGTTAGGCCTCAGTTGGAGTATCGTGTCCAGTTCTGGGCACCGCATTTCAAGAAGGATGTGGAGAAATTAGAGAGGGTCCAGAGACGAGCAACAAGAATGATTAAAGGTCTAGAGAACATGACCTATAAAGGAAGGCTGAAAGAATTGAGTTTGTTTAGTTTAGAAAAGAGAAGATTGAGGGGGTACATGATAGCAGTTTTCAGGTATCTAAAAGGGTATCATAAGGAGGAGGGAGGAAACTTGTTCATCTTGGCCTCTGAGGATAGAACAAGAAGCAATGGGCTTAAACTGCAGCAAGGGAGGTTTAGGTTGGACATTAGGAAAAAGTTCCTAACTGTCAGGGTAGTCAAACACTGGAATAAATTGCCCAGGGAGATTGTGGAATCCCCATCTCTGGAGAAATTTAAGAGTAGGTTAGATGAATGTCTATCAGGGATGGTCTAGACAGTATTTGGTCCTGCCATGAGGACAGGGGACTGGACTCAATGACCTCTTGAGGTCCCTTCCTGTCCTAGTGTTCTATGATTCTATGATTCAACTTGCTGCTGATACGGCCATGAGCCTCTTCCCACCAGGCCCCTTTATTGTCAGCCTTAGCATGGGGCCAAAGCTCTCAGCCGCCTCTCCCTGCCAACCCGGCTGTGCCCGTGCAGCCGGAGATAAGCCTCAGGCAACTGTGGTCAGAGCATAACACTCAACCCTGCTCCTCCTCAGCCCCGTGGGTCCTTTTATCTGAGCCTGCTGGGCTCTGATTGGCTCTTGCTCACCCTTCTAGCTCTTGGAGGACCAGGACTCTGTAGTGTCCAAGATGGCGGCTCCAGAAACACGTCAGTAGGGGGGTCTGGAGGGCCCACCACCTTCATGGCTCCTGTCCTCTCACATTGCTGCTGCCTGGGGAAGAGTGGTGTAATAGGATCGGGGAGCACACCCAGTCACAGGAATTATTGTGTATCAAGGAAAAGCCGGGCTTTTCCTATCATGTCAGCCGGCTCATTTGCAAAGAGAGCTGAAAATCAACGCAAAGCCAGTGCAAACACTCAGAACGGATAAAATGATCGATAATGCCCTGGGCAAGTCAAGTACTGCCCTCATCTTATAAGAAGCAAGGCAGCCTGTGATAATTCCCAGTCCGGAGCATCAGTGGTGGCAATCAGAGGCTCGTTAATTAAACAAAGTAAGCTGCATGGAATAGTCATTCAAATCTCTGTGGGCAAGCCACTCCTGCCATAAAGAGTTCAACCGCCCCTACATGGGGCTGGATATTAGTTACATTCCTGTATGCCTATGTTGTAAACACACCTACACTGTGTTGTGACTGGTCCTTTCAATACTTGATCATCCGGGGTTGTGTGTATCTCCCATCTATCTGTCTGGCCTGAACCGAAATCTACTTGGGATCTCCGAAGCTTAGTACATGAGCCTCTACTGCTTGAGCTAAAAGCCCGCTGGCTCTCAGCTATGGCTGTCGAGCAAACTCATTCTCTCGCTCTGGAAGTGGGACGGCATGGGACATTGAACCACACCCAGCAGGTGTGTAGGTGACATGTACATCCTCCTTCTACTCAGGAGGTCAAACTAGATCATCTACTGGTCCCCTCTGGTCTTAACCTCCATGACTCTATGCCTCTGGTGCTCAGTCACTCAAGGGCCCCATCCAACGCCCATTGTCGTGAATGAGAATCGTTTCACTGAACAGCAGCTGGAAACGTCTTGTGACAGTTGGAAAATACTGACATTGCCATGGCAACTGCTGCATGATACAAAGGATCTCCATGGTATAACAGGTTCCTGTTAGCATTCACAGAGTTATTGGTACAATGAGTGATTCTGTTGTCCTCGGTGGAAGTAGTCATATGCTTTCAAGTTAAGTGCTTTGCTGGATGGGGGCCTAAATGGTTAGATTTGAGAACCAAATAAACCCAGTGTCACGGAAAGTGGCTGTTTTTGAAAAACTTCACCCAACTATTTTATTTTAAAATATATTCTGTGTAGGAGAAACATGTATGTCAGAATGAGGAGCCGCCCACATTCAGTTTGCTAATTGAGTGCTAATTGGCTCAGCCCTGTTTGAATGGTTTATTAATCTACATTCTGAGACGGTCAGTGAGAGCTGCCCTATGTTTTCCTGCTTCGATAGTCAGTGAAGTTGCTCTCACCATTCTTCAGGGTTAGATCATTTTAATCTTCAGTGCAGTAGAATAAGAGAACTGCTTGCAGGGCCCAATCCAAAATCTCTTGAATTCTGCCGGAGGATGCCCATTGATTTCTGTGGTCACTGGACTGAGCTCCTGTTTATGTAACAATAATAATAACAACAACATTATCTAGCCCACCAACTGGAATTTTCAGCAACCAATTGCAAAGCACCTTGCAAAGGAGGACAGTAACATTAGTCTCATTTTGGGGAAATTGAGGCACAGGGGTGACTTGTCCTAGGTCACACAGCAGGCTGGTGGCAGAGCTGGGAATAAATACCAGGTCTCTGGAGTCACAGTCCAGGGGTGTCCCAGGTGTCCCTCTGTCATTGATGATTGGGGGGGAGCGACAGCTGGGCAAATCAGGAAGTAGCACTGTGACCCCTTGCGTCATGTTGCAACATCACACAAACTTGGCCTATAGCGGGGAGCTGAGCCCAGCCAGGTCAGAGGGACAGGAATGGCTGTCAGTATGGTACGCATGGGGTCTCTTGTATGCCCTGGGTAAGACATATTTAGTGAGCCAGCTGTTTCTTGTGGTGAAGCTATTTACTGAATTGTTGCAGGCCATCAAGGTTTACACATGGGTCCTGAGTCCCAGGAAGTTGAGAAGCACTGTTCCAGACTTCATAACTGGGGGTAAAAATTCCCAGCTCAACAGAGTGCCCACGCTGACTGGAACATTCTCTATATTAAAAACTAGTTACACATCAGAAAGAAACTGCCCCTCCCAACCTGACAGAGAAAGAAATAGTCACTCGCCAACAAGTACGGGGACACGTTCTGCCACCCTTAGGCCATGTCTTTACTAAACAGAAGATCGATGCTGCCGGGATCAATCATCCAAAGGTTGATTTAGCAAGTCTAGTTAACACTCACTAAATCAAACCCAGAGGGCGCCCCTGTCACTGTCCAGTCCTCCTGCTTCTGTTTACTACCTTCCTTAGGAAATAGATTTCAATGGGGTGCTGCATTGCGGCCCACAATATAGATAATACAGTAAAGCCAATCTGCTGACTCCCTCGGGCCCCCGTTGGGGAAAAAATGAGCTTTGTCACGCCCGCCAGATCGTTAAACTCAGATTCTTACGGGTCAAGGCAAGTAGAGAAGTGTGACGCCAAAGGCTTCTCCTGGAAAGAGGCCTGCCATGCTGAATGCTTCACCGAGTATAAAATGCACCCTGACTTTCCCAGGCAAGAATAGAACTTCACAAAATATGTAGTATATAGTAAACAAAGCCAGCCAGCCCTTAAATCCCCCATTCTCCCCACCCCTCTGTTGTCTACAATTTCCTTTTCACTGGGAGCAAAAGGGCTTCCAAGAATAATACAAAGACTTTTTTTTTCTAACCCTGGGAGCTTTCTAGTTCAGGCCACCGATTCCCTGGATAACTGACCCTGCCTTCGTTTTTATTCATGACAGCAAGTCTACCGTACAGATCCATTAGGCTAATCGTAGGCAGATCAGTCAGGAGACGCAACCAGACAAGAACATCTAATTGGTACAAAAGGTTATGAAAACATTTACAATGAGAACTCTCCCAGGAGGGCGTTTTCCACTGTGAGAAATGCCCCTGGCTCAGTGTCCCTATGTTTTTACGTGGAGTCTTCCTGGCAGCCCGGGCTGCGAATATTTCCCTGTGAGAACGGAAACGGTGATCTCAATTCTTGCGTGTTATTTTTAGGCTGGGTGCAATGTTAGTTTGGATTTATCAACCCAGATTGTGACCTATTTTTAAGATCTTTATTTTTGCAAAATCCATATCATTCTTTAAATAGCCCCCTGTCACTAAATACGATAATTTTTATTCTTGCGTCTTAAAAATACCCAGAAGAACACCCGGGTGCAGATCCCAGCCATCAGGTATGAAACTAGCAGATACAATCCTTCATTCATAACTGGCATAAGAAAACAAAGATCACTTGATTTAGACTCATCTGCTGATAGACTCTTAAGGGTGTGTCTAGTCTACAGGGTTTTTTCGAAAAAAGTAGCCTTTTTTCGAAACCTCCCCGCCAAAAAACCCCTGTACCTGCTTCTAGACTGCAGCCGAATTCTTTCGAAAGGAAATCAAAAGAACATGGCAGTTTTTTCAATTGCGGGAAATCTTATTCTATGAGGAATAATGCCTTTTTTCGAAAGCACTCTTTCGAAAAAAGGCACTATTGAATGCAAACTGTGCTTTTAGACTCTCTTTCGAAAAGCAGCTTGCTTTTTCGAAAAATCTGCTTGTAGATTATAGAATCATAGAGCACTAGAACTGGAAGGGGCCTCAAGAGGTCATCAAGTCCAGTCCCCTGCCCTCACAGCAGGACCAAGCACCGTCTCGATCATCCCTGATAGATGTCTATTCAACCTACTCTTAAATATCTCCAGTGATGGAGATTCCACAGCCTCCCTAGGTAATTTATTCCAGTGTTTCACCACCCTGACAGGTAGGAAGTTTTCCTAATGTCCAACCTAAACCTTCCTTGCTGCAATTTAAGGCCATTGCTTCTTGTCCTGTCCTCAGAGGCCATGGAGAACAATTTTTCTCCATCTTCCTTTGTAACACCCTTTTAGATACTGAAAACTGCTCTCATGTCCCCTCTCAGTCTTCTTTTTTCTAAACCAAAACATATAGGAAGACTCCATTCCAACCCTGAAGTCCAAGTGCAGTAGGAAAATATTCTCATACCCCATTGGCCTGGCCCAGTGACAACTGGGACATAGAATGGAAGAAATGTCTTAGTTAGCTGCTCCTTTCTGTAGGCCAGTGACAACAGTACAGCCAGGCTGTTTCTCAGTTAGAAGTTCGGTATCAATGTGACTGCTAGTTTAGCGCTCATCTGGGTAGGTATGTACAGAGGGGGAGACAGCCCTACCTGTTTCCTGTCTCCACGGGGGTAGCTTGTGACACTGTGGGATTAGGAACACAGCTGGGTGTGAAACTGTTTTCCCAGCTCGCGAAAGCCTGAGATTTTTCAATTTTCCATCTTAACCCAGGATGAAAAGTTCAAATCTGGACAATACTTGTGAACCAATCATATGAAAAATTTGCAAAGGGTCGAGCACCGTGTTTTGCTTTCATTTCATTTTGCTTTCTCCCTTTTTAGAAATGGTGAACTTATTTTTTGTTTAAACCGGTAAAAACAAATGAACAATTCAAAACAAAACGTCACTTTGAACCAGAAAAACCAAAGAAGTTTCATTTTGAAAATGTCAAAATGGGACTTTTGACCATTTTGAAGAAAATAGATTTTTTTTTTCAAATCTGGAAATTGACTAATAGCGGCATCTTCTGAAGAAAAATGCCTCTCTTTTTGGGAAACTCCCAACCAGGCCTGGCTAGCGGGGGACCAAGACTGTGCTCTGCTGATGCATTTGGGGCATGAGGGCTGTTGGCCATGTGACAGACCCGGACTAGCTGGCTGCCATGCATTGATGGAGGGAAGACACGCTGGGACTTAGGTTTTGGGGCTTTCCTTTACTCAGGGGAAAGAAAGCGATTCACCCAACTGCAGTGTAATCAGGCGGGCACCCAGGGTCAAGTAGAGCTTGCTAATGCTACTGGCTGATTAGACACCTTCTGGCCTGTGGTGCTGCTTTAAAAGGGTTCCCGCAGGCATGGAAGGGGGAAGGAAAAGAGCAAAGAACAGGAAGGAGGAAGTGCTGTGGGGTGTGAGTTGAGGACTGATGAGCGGGTACCAATGGAAAGGTGTTGGGAGGGACTGTTTGGGGAAGTGGCCCAAGAAAAGCGTCCAGATTGAGTCTGCCTGTTGCCGCTGCCTGAGGGCCCCTGGAACCCGGAGAAGTGGGCAGGCCCAGTACCCCCCCAAACTCCCCACAACATCTCAACCTCTGCCCCAAGAAGGGAGATCAGTACCTCAGAGGGGATTTTACCCCAAACTCATGAACTAGCCTGTGATGACTTTAGCAAAGCTTTTGATACAGTCTCCACAATATTCTTGCTAACAAGTTAAGGAAGCATGGATTGGATAAATGGACTGTAGGGTGGATAGAAAGCTGGCTAGATGGTTGGGCCCAATGGGTACTGATCAATGGCTCGATGTCAGGTTGGCAGTCGGTTTCTAGCGGAGTGCCCCAAGGATCGGTTCTAGGGCCGGTTTTGTTCAACATCTTTATTAATGACCTGGATGAGGGGATGGATTTCACCCTCAGCAAGTTTGCAGATGACACTAATCTAGGGGGAGAGGTAGATACGCTGGAGGGCAGGGATAGAGTCCAGAGTGACCTAGACAGATTAGAGGATTGGGCCAAAAGAAACCTGATGAGGTTGAACGAGGACAAGTGCAGAATCCTGCACTTGAGACAGAAGAATCCCAAACATTGTTACAGGCTGGGGACCGAATGTCTAAGTAGCAGTTCTGCAGAAAAGGACCTGGGGGTTACAGTGGATGAGAAGCTGGATATGAGTCAACAGGGTGCCCTTGTAGCCAAGAAGGCTAATGGCATATTAGGTTTCATTAGGGAGAACATTGCCAGCAGATCTAGAGAAGTGATTATTCCCCTTTATTCGGCACTGGTGAGACCACAGCTGGAGTATTGCGTCCAGTTCTAGGCCCCCCCCCACTATAGAAAAGATGTGGACTCATTGGAGGGGGTCCAGCAGAGGGCAACCAAAATGATGAGGGGGCTGGAGCACATGACCTACGAGGAGAGGCTGAGGGATTTGGGCTTGTTTAGTCTGCAGAAGAGAAGAGTGAGGGGGGATTTGGTAGCAGCCTTCAACTTCCTGAAGGGGGTTACAAAGAGGAAGGAGAGAGGCTGTTCTCTGTCGTGATGGCAGAACGAGGAGCAATGGTCTCAAGTTGCACTGGGGGAGGTCTAGGTTGGATATTAGGAAAAACTGTTTCCCTAGGAGGGTGGTGAAGCCCTGGGCTGGGTTCCCTAGGGAGCAGGTGGAATCTCCGTCCCTAGAGGTTTTTAAGTTTTGGTTGGGATTGATTTCGTTGATTGAGTCGGGGCTGATCCTGCTTTGGGCAGGGGGCTGGACTCGATGACTCCTGAGGTCTCTGCCAGCCCTGGGATTCTATGAGCATGGCTCAGCAGGCTGTGGCTCCTGCCTCGAGTAGAGAGAAGGAGGCCGTGGGGAGGGCCACCATGAGCCTGTGAGGCTGACGCTGTCTGCCAGAAGCACGAGACCTGCGGGGAACAGCCGGAGCTCTGCCACAGCAATAACTGAGGACAGTCTGACCCCTCATGTCTTTCTTAACTCGCTTCCTACCACCCGCCATTTACTGCAGGTTACTTTTTGCTGAGGAGCCATCCTGCTGGCTGAACAAAGGAAGCGGAGGGACTGGTTTCCTGACTGAGGGGAGGGATCTATTTCCACTCAGATTTTCTCCCTCCTCCTTCACAAAGTGCTTGTTTGTCTGGCTCCCCATCAGTCTTCTCTCTTCTCCCTTGCAGCTTCGGCATTTCCTGCTGCTTCCAAAAACTCACCTGCGTCCACGGGATGCTGAGGGACAGGCAGCCCCAAGCAGAAGTGGGACCGTGGCCTATTAAAGTCTTGGAAGGGCTAGAACTGTAAGTCGCTTCCTACTGCTTCTCTGGCTCTCCTTTGCAGGTGGAAGCAGGCTATTCTGCCTAATGCCCCATCTTTCAGAGCTTTGACTCCCCCTACAAAAAGGAAGGGACATGACCCATAGCAGCAAACCTGGAGCACAGGTGTAATACTCTTTTGGAAAGTCATGAGATTGAGTGGGTGTGCTATGCACAGATAGGAAGCCAGACTTCTGTTGTCAGAGGTGGGAGATTGCCAACTGCTAGAGATAGGATCAATCAGACAGCTCAGTAAGATTCCACAACACACACACATGGATTCCTTGAAGTGGCCCTCTTAAGAAAATAGTCTGGGTAATGCAGCCCAAGTGTGGTGTGCCCTCCATCAGCCATCATATCCTGGCTCTCACAGAGACAGCAAGCCTACCATACAGGTCAAATTAGGCTGATAGCAGGCAGATCAGTAGGGAGACGCAATCAGATAAGAATGTCTCATTGGTACAGAAGGTTATGAAAACATTTACAATGGAAACTCTCCCTGGAAGGCGTTTTCCACTGCGAGAAACATCCCCAGCTCAGCATCTCTATAGTTGCACACTGAATCCTCCTGAAAGATATTTTCTAGGGAATCAACTCCATTTATTTGGGGTAGGAGGCGAAGGGTAGGGATGTGATGGTTTGGAAAACGAGCCGGTGCAGATAAAGAGCTTTTCAACATGTGCGATGCACCCGGCTGGTTGTGTTTGTGAAGTCGGTTTTAAAAAATGAATTTCTATTCTTTCCCCTCTGAAAAGTTTCTAATAAAAAAATCCATGAGAAAAAAGAGTGACAAATTCACTGGGAAAAATACTGTCAGACCCGACGTGATTTTGCATCAGGGCTTTTGCATCAGATTTAATGAGAAGCCACATTTGCCAGAGCAATTGGGAAAACATCAGAGATTTCCCCACCACTTCCACATATAGTGCAGCTCAGCTGGGGCCCATATTCCATGTTAACAGCAGGCAGCAAATCATTTCCTGCCAAGGACTTCATGCGGAATCTTTGTGCCGTATCTGCAGCCAGGCAAATGGCATTGCAAATACAGAGATGTTATGTTACAACGGCAGTGGTGGGGAGGAGTTTGTTTGGCTGCGGGTGGGGAGTGGCTCACAAGCACTGAGGTGCTGTTGCACAGAATTGCTTCACGGCAGATAAATGAAGACTGTCCTGCCTATTATGTTACCATTTAGCTGGTGGGAAGGTTTTCAAACAAGAATGAAGCAGATGGGGAGGCACATTACTTCTGGACCCTCAACCCCCAGCGCTATGTTCTGGAATGGAACAAAATGACGTTTACCCAGAGAAGACTCTGGGTGTGAATGAAATGCACAGGAGAGCTCCGATTCTCAGTAGCCACCTCTGATTTGGTGGTTGCATTGTAACAAGTGCCATTTTGCAATGAAATGCAACAATTTTAAAACAACCCCACTCACTGAAAACTTTTCATTACAAATTTTTCAGCCTAGGACAACACCAGTCACTTCGTCCTTCGGACACATGCTGGGCAAAACTCAGACGATCTGGGACACTCCACCATTATTTTTGGTTTTAAGGATGCCGTCAAAAACTGCTCTGTCCCAACATTGACTGAAAGTTATCCCCAAGTTCTGAAACACAGACATCAACTTAAATGGATTCTACTAGTTTATGGGCAGTATAGACTGCTAGGTCATAAACCTCATGTGATGATTTGCTGAAGCCAGGTTTATTCCCAGAATCAATACCTACAGGAGTAATGTTCTAATTTGCACAGCTGGTCAGGACAGCCCCATGCTAGGTGAGGAGAATGTGTTCCATGACATGTATCCCTGAAGCCTCATTATGATTAGTGAGCCCTGAAGGCTTAATTCTTGATACAACACACAGTGCCACTGTGTATCAACGTCATTGTGCTTCCGAATACTGAAAGTTCCTAATCGTGCATAACTTGGCGTTGGTGATCTTCCATTGACTGTGCACATAAGAACATGAGAACGGCCAGACTGGGTCAGACCAAAGGTCCATCCAGCCCAGTGTCCTGTCTGCCAACAGTGGCCAATACCAGATACCTCCAGAGGGAGTGAACACAACAGGGAATCTTCAAGCAATCTCTCTCCTGTCCTCCATTTCCAGCAGCTAGGGACACCATTCTGACCCTAGTTAATAGCCATTGGTCGACCTAATCTCCATGAATCTGTCTAGCTCTTTTTTGAACCCTGGGAAAGTCCTAGCCTTCACCACATCCTCAGCAGTGCCCTGATCCAAAGCCCACTGAAGTGGCTCACACTGACTTCAGTGAGCTCTGGATCAGCTCCCAGAAGGCTGCTGCAGGGAACGGACTGGCCATTGGGATCTGACAGACATGCTGAGCTGCAGAGGGTGAGCATATTAAGTAATTCCAAGGGAGAGCTAGTAGTTCTGGCAATGGGCCTCGCTTTGGCCTGAAATAATATTACTTCCCGGTTTCTATGTTGGGATCAATTCTCACAGCCCACCACTGGAATGCCACCACCTCTGGCATGGATCAGGGCAGCTGTTCCATGGCACACAAGCAAGCCTTATACAACAGTGAAGGAGGATTTCATCACCAATGATGTCTGTAGAGGGATTTCAGGTGGGTGGAATGCAATGACCTTCCCTGCAATTTGGCCAGGAGACTCAGGGTCCTCTTGAGAAAAATACACTAGACTCTTCAATATTCACAAGTGGGCAGGCTGGAAAAATGAAGCATAACAGCTGCAGATTTATATTCTCCTTTGGATGCAGTACTCATTTTAGTGACATCTAAAAATGGCTCAATCACACAGGGTTACTACACTATAAAAGTGTGTTCATTGCTTGCAGTGTATTTGCTTACATCCAGAGCAGACTGTAAATATGTAACCCATTCTAAATGTCAAGTTTGTAGAGCCTAAACTGACACATTTTGGAAGGTGCAGGTCCAAAGAGCTGGAATAAGGTTCCTGTTGCATTACAACATTGTCTGGTTTTTATAAAGCATTTGCTCTCCCGACTAACAGAGCCGTAGCCATGTAAGAGGGATGGAAATTGTGCTTTCTCTAGCCGTGATTTGGAGCTGTGGTGATTCAGGGAATAGCGACGCCTATTCAAGCACCAGCATGAGAATGGGTTGACATGGATTGATCCCACCGTTCTCTTGATGAAATATAGGATTTTATCAAAATCAACATTCCTAGCAGGACAATGTCAGTTTCAAGGACGTTTTCCGGTGTTTCAGTGGGAAAATGAAAAGCAAAATCTTTCAAATTGACCTTTCAAAAATGTTGTGGACATTGGCATGTTGAAACGTTTTGCTTCAATCGAAAATGTCAACCTTTTCCATTGTGATAGGCCCAAGCTATAATTTTTCACAGCTTTGGCGTTTCCAAACCTTTTGGTTATTTTGACCTTTTGGGCTCATTTTAAGATGAAAGCAAATGTTCAGATAGCATCATTTCCCACTGATGGGAAAGCCCATGTCCCCAAAAGCACTAGCCTAGCCTACGTCAAGGCTGCCTGCAGTTGTGTAATCTAAGTACTCTCCTGCTTAAGGGGTATGATCTAACTGTCACAGCTGCCATCTTGCTCAACGCTTTACACCGAGCCTACAATCTCCGGAGGTAAAAGCATGCGCTGCCGCAGCATGAGCCAAAGAGCTATGCTGTTAATGTTAGAGCTCTAAAAGATTAACATCACCTGTGACTTGACTTGACACAACACACTGAGTTACAGCACAGAAGTGGCACAGTAGAGACAACACACAGCATGACAATTGTACATTGTCCGATGTCTTCTGTTTAAACAAAGGATTTATGAAAGGCTGAATCCTTGCTCACTAATTTTTCAAAGAGGCACAATAACCCCTCTTCGCCTGCCCTGATTCCCCGGGTGGAAGCCCCAGGAACAAGAAATGTGATTTCCCAAAGGCCATTTCGGATGACTAGGTCGAGAGCTTTTTTGGAATTGGCAGCACAGCTAAAATCTAATCAGGGGCTTGTGTGCCACCGATCCTGGAGCAAATGCAATCAAACCAATTGTGGCAACTGTTTACGCACAAAACCCCTCAAGCCACTGAACGGTTTGCAGTACTTAATAAAATATGCCCAGCTTACCTGGAATTGCATCAGGTAAGCAGCTCTTTTAATATCAAGAATTGGCTGGGGAAAACCAAAACAAAACAGGAGAGAAACGATACAGGTGAGCAGAGGTGAATCAATGGCTCATTTCTCTGCAGTTTCCTTAAACATACACAAGTTGGAAGACAACATTTTAAGCCGAACTTGAGCATGGGGGTCAACTACAGATGGAACCTCTACACTCCGGGACTCTCTGGTCTGGCACCATCCATGGTCCGGCAGAAGAGAAGAGTGAAGGGGGATTTGAGAGCAGCCTTCAACTACCTGAAGGGGGGAGGGGGTGCCAAAGAGGATGGAGAGAAGCTATTCAGATGGGGGAATTTGGGCTCATCTCTATATGTATTTCCAAAAGAAGCAGACAAATCGGATAAGAGCAAAGAATCCTAATGAAGCCATTTTAGCCTGTTTCCAATTGGCAATTGCCCCTGGCAGGGACAGTGCACAAGTAACTATTAAATATGTGCATGTTAAAAACCAACCAGCAGCACTACAATTTTGTTAGAGAAGAAAGCTCTCCTGAGCCCTGCTGGGCACAGAACTAAGACCAGTCCTGTTGGCATATGAATGTTTCCTGAAGCTGTGCAGCACGGTAATGACTTCCTAAAGGATATTCTGCCCCCTGCTGTTTGGCCAGACAGGAGATTCAGGTGGGATTCCCTTGTCCGGCACCCTCAGGATCTGAACCACTGAGTTTTCTGGAATGTCAAGGCTCCCGTCCCAGCTGTCAGCCCTGTTCCCGGGTGCCAGCCCCGACCAATGGGCTCTGCTCCCAGTCCTGTCTGGGACTGTTCTCCTGCACTCCCCGCCCCAGCCATGCTTCCCACCCCACCTGGAACTGTGCTCCCCACTGTGCCGATCCCATTGCCGCCAGCCCCGCTGCAGCTGCGCTTCTGAATCTGGCCAGCCAATGCCCTCTGGTCCAGCAATAGCCATTGTCATAGAATCACAGAATCATAGCGTTGGAAGAGACCTTAGGAGAACATCGAGTCCAGCCCCCTGCCCAAGGCAGGACCAACCCCAACTCAATCATCCCAGCCAGGGCTGTGTCAAGCCAGGACTTAGAAACCGCTAGGGATGGAGATTCCACCCCCTCCCTAGGGAACCCATCCCAGTGCTTCCCCACCCTCACAGGCTATGTAAATTAGACAGATCGAAATTGCAAGTGAAACAGGGATTTGAATTTGCCACACTTCATTTGCATAATAGCGGCCACACATTCTTTTGAAAAGGGGTATTTCAAAAGTGAAACCGCTGTCTAGACGGGGGTCTTTCAGAAAAAAACCCCTCTTTTTGAAAGATCCTGTAGTCCTCAAAAAATGCGGTTTACTAGTGAAATAGTTTTTCCTAATATCCAACCTAGACCTCCCCCGCTGCAACTTGAGACCATTGCTCCTTGTTCTGTCATCTGTCACCACTGAGAACAGCCTCTCTCCATCCTCTTTGGAACCCCCCTTCAGGGAGTTGAAGGCTGCTATCAAATCCCCCCCCTCTCTTCTCTTCTGCAGGCTAAATAAGCCCAAATCCTCCAGGCGCTCCTCGTAAGTCATGTGCTCCATGATTTACCTTCCCCATAGCTATACTGCAGGCAGTCTGGGCTAGTGGCAAGAGCATCTTATTACCTCAGGCATGGCCCCCTGCTGCTCCCAGTGGCCGTGGTTATGTCCTACCAGACATGAACCTTAGCTGCGGAGAACAGGGATAGCGCTGTTAAAGCAACTGACTTAACCAAGAAGTGGGGCCGTCAGTAGGACCAGACATTTCCATTTTTACTCTGAGTCCAGTCGATTGGTGGGATTTCCACTTCGGCATTTTTACGGCTAGAACTTCAGTTGGTGTAAACGAACCCAGCTCCATGGGTGTGACTGATGGAAACCAGCTGGCCCGCTCCATTGTTTTGTGATCCTGCAAAAAAAAAAAAATCATTCTGAAAAATGTTCTGCCCTTCATTTGACTTTTCGCGGCACTTCCGGCCCATGCAGTCCCTGCTGTGAAATGACCGCAACGGCACTTCAGTCTGACTGTCAGGGTTATAAGCGAGATGACGCCGTTTATGCCAGAATCCATCAAGTGTCAGCCTGTTTGCTTCTGACAGCTGCTGATGATTCATCCTCCCCTCAGCATATCAGACACCGTAAATCAACCCATCCCGCCGACCCCGACCAACAGTTAATACAGTGCAGGTTCTCACTACCGAGGCCAAAACTGCTTGGAAGAAAGGCAGCTCAACAGCCAGGCCAATGCTGAACTGGGATCAGTTCAAGTTGCGTGTAAAACAGCTGCCGCCTTTTCCGTGAGCAGGAGCTACTGTGCATTGATGCGGCCGATAATAGGGCACGTTTCAGAATTTAGCCCGAGAGTCCAGGAGAGCATTTTCCATCTGACGTCATCTCCAGGGATAGCAGCAGCAGCAGGAGTTGCCATATGCTGCTCTGGCAATGCATCCAATGGGGCCGACAGAGGGCAAGATGGTGGGGGAGTGGCCTGTTCTACGCTCCTGGAAGAGGCGGGGCCTCCATTCAAAGGGGCGGGGCTGCTCAATGCTGCCTGAAGAGCACCGTGCCTCCCCCAAATGGTTCCTAGTGCTGCCCAGAGAACATGGCGCAACACGCTGGCAGCGCTTGAAAGGGCCCAGGGATCTGACTTCAACGGCCGGGAGCTCCTGACCCTTTTGTATCATGGGGTCAGGGGTGGTTGCTTCCCCTACCCCCTGCCCTTGGCGGGCCTGAATGTAGCCCAGCTCCTGTCCAGGAGAGGGTATTTCAGGTTCAGTCCCACCCTTCTCCCCTGGGACCGAGCAGGAGGCATAAGGGATCTGTCGAAAAAGCCTTTCTTTCTTGACAGATCCCCCTCTAGACTGCTGCTTTTTGCCGACAAAGTGCTGAGTCAGCAAAACGTGGTGGCCATTTTTATGCAAATTAGGCACGGGATATTTAAATCCCTGCCTCATTTGCAATGTCGACCTGCCTAATCTGCATCTCTCTGCCGACAGAGGGATGCAGTCGAGACATACCCTTAGACTGTTAAGTCTTTGGATCAGGGGGTGTCATGTACTGTCTGTTTGTGCAGCACCTTGCACGATGAGGCCCCAACCGAGTGGTCCTCTTGGTGTTACTGGAACCTAACTGTTAAATAACAGCATCGAGAATCCAGGTCTTCTGATTTTCAGGCCAGCTCTGTAAACTCTGTGGACACTCGAGCACATCGCCTTCCCAAGGTGAACACAGCCATCTAGGGAGCAGACCCATCTCACACTCCCAGCCCCGATGAAACGTTGGCACCGAACACACACCCATCGGTTCCCATTAAAAGGCCTGGTTTTTAAACCACTGAGGTGTGCCATTGTGCACCTATCATGGATGCACCTTTTCTACCCCGGGCATGCCAGCTGGGCCCCTGTGCATGCAAACAGCTAATGGAGAGGCCCTCAGAGGTCTGCCTTTCCCGTTTCAGTGCTTACCCCAAGCCAAGAGCCCCATGGGTCGGAAATGAACAGAAATGAATAAACAGAGAGTGTGGAGGTGGGCTTCTTCTCCTTTTCACTGCAGCTGCTCAGCAGATAGTGTCAGGGATCCACTGAATGAACTAAGTGGGGGAGAGCCTCTTATTAATGACTGGCAGGTCTCACCAATGCCCCTGGAGACACTGTCCTGCTGGGGCAGAGTTAAGCTACAGCCGGCACATCTGGGACACTGCCCTGCCCTCTGGGAAACTGAGTTCTCAAGCAGAACAATGACTGTCCCTTGCAAGGCCAGATGGGATCCCCTAGTGGTCGTATGCGTAGTTACCATCTGGTCTCTGTCACGTGTGCCTCATGGGTATAAATGAAACGCCATCTGGTGGAGGCTTCAGGGGAACACATTGGATATTGATGGCAACAGTCCAACGAAAAGGCAGGGCCTGTTGAGGGATGGGCACGCACAGGACAGCAAGGCAGTGAGCAGGGAAGCAGAGAAGACTCCGACTAGAGCACCCACCTCTGGGCTCCTCTCTATGGGAAAGATGCCCATAAGTTGGATGAAGCTCAGGGAAAAGCTACCGAAGCAAGATGATAAGTAGGCCACAGACTGGGGCTAATGGAAGGCTGCAATGGGAAGAGTATGGCCATGGCTGCCCCTCCTCTCATCCAAGTTGAGGATCGCTACAGAGGAAGTCCGTGAGAGCTAAAGTGAGATCATCTCCCAGTGGATTTGCCCTCCTTGGAGACATTCAAAACGGGACTCGACTATATTCTAGGAAAGAGATTGTAAGGAACAATCTTGCACTGGCTTCCAAAGAATGGACCTAAGTCCTAAGAGATCTCTTCTTTGCCCGAAGTATATGATTTTAAGGGGTAAACAGTGTCACGTGAAGGGAACAAAGACCATCTGCTGCCTCTCTTCTGTGCCAAAGGCCTCGCTATGATCCCTCCTCTGAGAAGAGTCAAACGTGTGTCTCTCATTGAGAAATGAATCTCTTCATTGTTGGTCTCTCCTGCAGGATTTGTGAATTGGAGTAGCAGCAATTCTCCAATGGAACATCAGCCTTCCACACTGATATTCATTGACCAGCATGGGATAGACGGATTTTTGGCCCCAAACATAAGGCATGTTAGCCAGAAGCCAAGTAGTTAAAGCACAAATAATCTAGTGTGGTGATTCTCAACCTTTGTTTATTTGTGGACCCCTAAAACATTTCCAAAGGAAGTGTAGACTCCTTTGGAAATTTTCAACAGTCTGCAGATCCCATAAGCTCTGCAGACCTGAGGTCAAAAACCATTGTTCTGAGGTAACGACAACCTTTATGGACCCCATAGGCTTAGCTTGTGGACTGGCAGGAGTCTACAGACCAGAGGTTGAAATCCACTGAGCTAGTACCTTGGAACCAAGATGGAAGGTAGAATTGGTGTGTTAGTTGGCCCACAACCAAACACATGCTGGTCACAAATCAATGATTCTAGCCAGCAATTTTTTCCTAGAAACCCTACACAAAGGGTAAAGAAGACTTCCCAGAAATGATCATGCCTTCTTTCCCTCTTATAAAAAAATATAAATGCAATTCCAACTTCTACCTTGATAGATTGCAATAATTAATGCTCTCCAGTGTAAATCATTCACAGAACATTAATTTTATGCCAGTCAGGGAAAATTAATTGGCATAATCACATTACATGTTCACCGTTACAAGCGCTGCAAAGCTTTGACTGCATTTAGTTTGAGGCTATTCCATTCAGCTGGATTCTTTTGATATTTCAGTGCCTATGTATGCAATTAAAAGATTTTTTTTATTAACCAGTTTTTATATTACACTCAATGGTTCCTTCACACAACTAAATGGCCCGTTTAACAAGCATGATAAAGCCCTCATTAGGGTCTATTATGGGATTTAGTGGAATCTTCCAGTTTCACTACAGCACAAACTAATCTAATTAACTCTGCCACCTAATTTCCTCCCTCTTCTTTCTATATATTGGACTTCTTGTGGAAAACAGATCCAAGGAAGATAATTAATGTGATGTATCCTTAACAAAAAATATCCCTAAACACTAGTAAGCTACAAACGTAATTGGAAAAGGCTTCACAAAGTTCAAGCATTGTAGACCATTACTGCAAAACTACATGTTATTGTAGCGTTTCTTATTCTACCTTTCCAAGATGAGCAAGAAGGATGAAGTTCTAACCCAGTACAGTTGAGACAGTAATTAAAGGCCATTTAGGTGTTTGAACAGCTTTCATTTTCAGTTTGAGGAAAAATGTGCCCCTCCAAGGAGGAAGTGCATATTTTGTGAGCTACGGAAAGGAACAGCTTCTGTGCTCGGGGGCGCACAGGTGTAAATCGAGAGCAACTCGATGGAACTCAAGTCTGTGGAGAACTTTTCCAAAAGGCTGGTTGACTGCCAACACTGAGGGTGTGTCTAGACTAGACCTCTCTGTTGACAGAAAGATGTAGATTAGGCACCTCGAAATTGCTAAGGAAGCAGGGATTTAAATATCCCGTGCTTCATTAGCATAAACATGGCCACCGCTTTTTTTCGAAACAGAGCTTTTTCGACAAAAAAAACCAAACCCCCAAACCCAGCAGTCTAGACGCGGATCTGTTGAAAGTAAACCCTTTTTCGACAGATCCCATAAACCTCATTTTTTGGGGAATACAGGATCTGTCAAAAAAGGGTGTATTTTTGACAGAGCCGAGTCTAGACTGCCGTTTTTTTTGAAAAAGCTCTGTTTAGAAAAAAAGCGGCAGCCATATTTATGCTAATGAAGCGCGGGATATTTAAATCCCTGCTTCATTAGCAATTTCGATGTGCTTGATTTGCATCTCTCTGTCGACAGAGGGATGCAGTCTAGATGTAACCTGAGAACAACCACAGGGAAAGCAAACTATCTGGGCATCTTCATTTGTGCTTTCGTTTAGCACCCATATGCACTTGCCTTTGTGTCAAGGCAGCATCTTGGAGTGAGAGATGGTTTGGGGTGGAGAAAGACATGCGCTCCAGAAGTCACCTATCACAGAGAACCAAATAGCTGCATCGTTGATGACATCCAGTTCAAATGCTTATTAGAACCCTTTACTGCTTGTGACATCGGGGTGAGTCACGCATTTCACAGAATCATAGAACACTAGAACTGGAAGGGACCTCGAGAGGTCACTGAGTCCATTTCCCTGCCCTCATGACAGGACCAAGCACTGTCTAGATCATTTCTGATAGATGTCTGTCTAACCTGCTCTTAAATATCTTCAGTGATCGAGATTCCACAACCTTCCTAGGTAATTTATTCTGGTGCTTAACCACCTTGACAGTTAGGAAGTTTTTCCTAATGTCCAACCTAAACCTCCCTTGCTGCAATTTAAGCCCATTGCTTCTTGTCCTATCCTCAGAGGCCAAGGAGAACAATTTCCCCCCCTCTTCCCTGCGACACCCTTTTAGATATCCGGAAACTGCTGTCATGTCCCCTCTCAGTCTTCTCCTTTCCAAACTAAACAAGCCCAATTCTTTCAGTCTTGCTTCATAGCTCATGTTTTCTAGATCTTTAATCATTTTTATTGCTCTTCTCTGGACCTTCTCCAATTTCTCCATATCTTTCTTGAAATGTGGGGCCCAGAGCTGGACACAATACTCCAATTGAGGCCTAATCAGCACAGAGAAGAGCAGAAGAATGACTTCTCATGTCTTGCTCACAACACTCCAGTTAATGCATCCCAGAATCACGTTTGCTTTTTTTTGCAACAGCGTCACACTGTTGACTCATATTTAGCTTGTGGTCCACTATGACCCCTAAATCCCTTTTTGCGGTACTCCTTCCTAGACAGTTGCTTCCCATTCTGTATGTGTGAAATGGATTTTTCCTTCCTAAGTGGAGCACTTTGCATTTGTCCTTATTAAACTTCATCCTATTTGCCTCAGATCCTTTCTCCAGTTTGTCGACATCATTTTGAATTATGGCCCTATTCTCCAAAGCAGTTGCAACCCCTCCCCACTTGATATCCTCTGAAAACTTAATAAGTGTCCTCTCTATGCCATCATCTAAATCTCTGATGAAGATATTGAACAGAACCCATCCCGAAACAGACCCCTGCGGAATAGCACTTCCTGTGTGTAAGAGAACCTCGGAAAAATGCTGTGTACCCACAAACTGCACTGAAACCAGAGAGCACAGAACCTTCTGAGAAATTGGACCTAAGATGTCATAAGGTGAGCACCCAAAAAGTGGAGATGCCTAAGAGATGTTTGAAAATGTTGGCCTACGTGATTAGATCTAGGTCACACAGGGGGTCTGTGGCCATGCTGGAAATCCCCTTTCTAACTCTGTTTTGCAGAATCAGATATCTGCCCACTGTCCAGAATCCACATGAGATCCCCAGCCTGAAACGAGTGTAACAACCAGGTGCGATGAATTCATCGCTACAGCAAAGAGAGAAGCAGGCCTAGGCCACAGTTCGTACCTTTACTCTGAACAGTACAGGAGATTCCCTCAGCTCTTGTGGATTCTCCACCTCTTGAAGTGTTCAGATCAAGACTGGACGCCTTGCTGAGAGATGGTGTTAGTGAAACTCAAGTTGTTGGGTTCAATACAAGATGGAATTCTCTGGCCAGTGCTTCTATCTATGCAGACAAGATAAGCAGATGGTTTCTTCTGGCCTGAGGAATCTCTGAAGTTATGAATCTTTGGTAGTACAAGTTGAACCTCTTTAGTCTGGCACCCGACCGGCGCCGAACCAGAGAATTTGCCAAACCACGGGAGGTCAATATTGTCTAGCAGCTTTACCAACACTTCCACTGCTTACTGGGCTCGGAGAAGACATTTAGGGCTAAATTAGAGCTAAATAACAGCCCAGAATACTGAGGCTAGGTCTAGACTGCCACTTTTTTTGCTGAAAAAGCTACACTAGACAGGGCCAAATGGCGGAAAAGCCTCCTCTTTTGGAGGAGCCCTTATGCCTTGTGAAGTGAGGTATACAGGGCTCCCCGAAAGAGCGTGTTTGCTCTTCCGCAAAAAAAAGTGGAAGAGCAAATGTGTTCCTTGGATGTGGTGGGGTTTTTACGGGATACCTTTGGTATCCCGCAAAACCCCTGTAGTCTAGAGGTAGCCTGAGAGCCAGGACTAGTGGCTGTAAACAAACTTTATGGGACTGCGTGAAACTTGCCACACCCATGATAAGAGGACATCTGGCTAGCTAAAATCATGCGGGACCACGGGTGTTGTCGGACCAGAGAGTGCTGGACTACAGCAGTTCCACCTGTACAAGCTCAGTTCCCGTTAAAACGTGGAGCTCTTCTCAAAAACAGGCTACTTCTTTCAGTAAGAGTGCCTCTTGTGAAAATGTGTCTATGAGTGTCACAGAGAGAGCTGCAGGGAGCCCGGTTGGTGTGAAAATCTGGGCCAGTTGTGTATGCTGAGCATGTGAAAACCCAGGCCCCTGGATTTGTTTGCTCCAAGAGGGCATCAGCCACATCTGTATGTGTGCAGGGAGGTTCCCAGCTCTGGTCTGGCAGTCTGCAGAACAGCTTTCCCCTCTGGCTGGACAACACCTGTGGGCATGAAGTCAGAAGGAAGTGGTTGTGGGGGCTTTCATAATCATCTGCTGACTGTTGTGTGCCTCAGTTTCCTCTCTGTGGTGACAAGTATCAGAGGGGTAGCTGTGCTAGTCTGAGTCTGCATAAACAATGAGGAGTCCTGTGGCACCTTATAGACTAACAGATGTGTTGGAGCATAAGCTTTCGTGGGCAAAGACCCACTTTGTCAGATTGCATCTGATGAAGCGGGTCTTCGCCCACAAAAGCTTATGCTCCAATAAATCTGTTAGCCCTCCACCACAGAGGAAACAACGAGAAGTCCCGTGGCACCTTATAGACTAAGGAGGTAATGGGGAAAAGGGTCTTGTCTTTGCAAAAGAATCAAGGTGCAGGTGATGCTTACCTGACTGGGGCCTAGGCCCTGACAATGGCCTGGTGATTTGTTACCTGGCAACTGGTCGTCCCCGGCCTCTCCAAGAAGCCAGTCTGTTCTGACCATTCGGAGAGGGTCCCATGTGAGGCACGAGGGATGCTGGGTCAGACACACGCTGCTAGACTGGCTCTCTGGGAAGTCAGGCGGGAGCCAGCTGTCTGGGTCAGGGCCAGTTCAAGATGGAGTTTGCTGTAACTTCCTGTTTGCTGTGCCAGCCGCGTTCCGTGCAGTGTTCCTGACAACCAGTAATCCCATTTGTCTGCACTATGCTGGCTGAGACTCTCTGCTGGCTGAGGACTGGGAAGCGAGGTTCGTCGCTCCCCTTTGGAGATGGCACCAGCTCCCCCAGGGGTCCATTCAGGTGGAATGAAACAGAGGTGCCGACGGCTCTGGCATTGGTCCCAGAAGGGGCTGAAACCAAGGAGACACACCCTAAAATGGAGCCCTTACACTCCACCACAGGGTATGTGGGAGGATCTGGCCCAAATGGAGATTTAAAAAAATGGTTTCATGTGGAGAAGTCAGAGTTTCTTGTTCACAGTGGGAAAGTGAGGCACGAATCATGGCCTCTCTCTTCTACTGGTCCACGGTAGGTTTTAAGGATGTTGTGTGTGCTAACTCCGACTGATACGTCTCAAGTATGGTTTGCTCTGCCAATACATATATCGGGAAAAACTTAAAAAACAATGAATTGTCTTGCAGCACTTAGAGACTAACAAAATATGCAGAGGGTATCATGAACTTTCGTGGGCACAACCCATTTCTTCAGAGGAATGGAGTTTTTAAAGGTCCAGTTTCTAAATAAATAGGGGGTAGGGAGGGGGAAGAGAAGGAAAAAAAAGAAAAAGAAAAATGGAAAAAAGGGGAAAGAGTCAATTAAATAGCATGCTGACTGGCTATTTCTTTCCCATTTTTTCCTTCTTTTTCCTCCTCTGCGCCCCATCCCCTATTTATTTGGAAACTGGACCTTTAATAACTCCATTCATCTGAAGAAGTGGTTTGTACCCCTGAAAACTCATGATGCCATCTACATGTTTTGTTCAGTCTTGCCACACCTTCGAGATTTTCATTGTTTTTTAAGTTTTTCCAGTTACAGACTCACTCAGCCACCCCTCTGAAGCGATAAATAAATCTGTCTGTCTGGCCCCCTTCTTCACAAACACACCGCTAGCAAATTCGCGGGGCAACATCTTCCTCCGTCAATGCCGATGGTTTCCTGGAACTTTAACTGGGAAGGAAGCTAGAGTGCCAGATTTCTTGGGTCTCTCTGGGGATTTCCACTTCAGATGTTATCCTCCAGATGGGACATTCAGGGAGAAAGAGGATGCACAGGAAATGCAGGTTTGGCAGTTTGCTGCTCGATGGCTGATGGTGTCTGTGGTTAGCAGGTGCGCTCACAACATGAGAAAACCCTCGTGGAGTACAAGCCAAAAGGCTTGCGATGATGGACTGTGATGTTTTGCGTAAGACTGGAGAAAGGCCAGTTCTTCTGTGGATTAGACTCTAGGAGGGAATCCCAGGGAACTGTAAACAAGCAGCTGGTCACAGCGGGAGCAGACTGGCTGTGCTTCTGAGCTGCACTGTATCTTTAAGAAGTGTAACTCAAGTCACAAGTGGTAGGGACACATCTCCACAGCAACTGGCCCGAAAGGATGGGTAGGGGGGCTGATTGCTTGAGCGTGTACAGGAAACCAGTTTGCCGAGAGCAGGGGTGGGATATTTAGAAAGAGCCATACCGAGCAGGGGACTTTTCTGCTTCGTGCCAAATATGAACATTAAAAGAAACCGCACAACCCACCAAATAACAATAGCTCCGGCCGAACCCACCTCGTGCCTCAATGGTGGAGATGAAAGCATGTTGTTATCGGTAAATTCAGATGGACAATCCTTTGGAAGGGGCTGTCCCGGAGCTTTGCAGGGTTCCATTCTCAGCCGCCTTTAGAACAATGCAGTCAGCTAAGCAGGGATGCCAGCGAAACAATTCCAAACCAACAAGGCATGGGCTGCTGCTGTTTGTGATAATCCTCTGCCAGAGGAGAAGGCAACCAATTAGCCTTGCAGACAATAATCTAGACAATTACCCTTTGGGCAAAATGCCCTTCCTTCTCTAAGCCAGAGGGGACAGCTGGGGCACTAAGATCTGAAATCTTGTGAAGAATACAAGGAGCTGGCTTAAATCACACCCCTCTTTTTTCCACATAGGGGAAGTGGGAAAGCATGAAGAATTCAGCTTCTCACAGGATTCCCACTTCCTGCGTACAGTTCTGGGGTGTGATCTGGGAAACAGAGGAACCGGGTTTACTTTGTACAAGTGGAATTTGCAGAATTAATTGCAGGTAAAATGAAGAGGCCTGCTCTCAGGGCTGGCTTTAGGAAGTGTGGGGCCCAATTCAAACAGCTTTGGCACCCCCCCACCCTCCCCAGGATTTTTTGTTGAGCAAAAAAAAAAAAAATAAATAAAGACACCCACACTACAACCACAACCACGCACAAATATCACATCAGAAGTAGATCTGATCAAAATGTATATCAATACAGTTGAACATTAAAAAAAAAAAGCCATCCTTTTTTATGCAAAATTTTACACAAAATTAAATCAGTTCCCTTAAGTGTAGGTCAAATATTTTCAATTGCTAACTATCCAATCTTTTCAATAAAGTTTAAAGTTTGATTTTTAAAAAGTTACCAGAGAGCGTTGCAGTTTTCTGTTACATTGTTTTACTTTTTAAATAGCAAAAATAGAGTCTTTGTTAAGAAAGTGTCAGTTCTATGGTCAAATTCCAGTCCTTAGTGATTTCAGCACCAATGATTTCACTAGGTAATATGGTACCTTACCACCACCATTGCCTCCTTTGCACTGCCCTTCAACACATTGACTGCATGTTGAGTCCAAGGTCAGTCTACACAAGATTTTATCAATGATTTTTGCTCAAGCGATCACTGAGACAAGACAAGGACTCTCAATTGATTCTAGTCAGCTCTGCCTTTAAACACTGGATGTAAAGTGTCAGATATAATAGAGGATTCCCAAATAGACTCTACACCACCAGAAATAAAACCTGTTTCCATCTTCTGTGACTTTCAGTTAGATGTGACTCACTATCCTCTGCTTAGTGTTCAAGTTATGGTAGACCCTAAGCCAGGTCATATTAAGTTCAGGTCTTTTTCCTTTTAATCATACAATATGGATAACAACATTTCATTCTCCCAGCTCCAAGTCTTAAGTGAATTTCAACCCAAAAGAGCCAAAATTGATCACCTTGACACAGCAAGTGTGTCTACTGAGCTCTGTGGCAAAGTAGGTATGTCTATATAAATAAGGTCTGCTCGTGAAGCCTTTTCCTATAGTTGATTAACAGATGGCAGCAGATAGCTCATTCAGACCACTGGCTGATAATAGTTAGTCACCCTGACCAGTCATTAACCATAGTCATGGACTCACCCTACTCTCCATTGTCTCTATGTTTCTCTGATGACCTGTGACAAAAAAAGGAGGGTGGAAAGGGAAACCGAAGGGAGAGACCTCTCTAAATTCACCAATCAAAGAGCAGTATTGCCAACCCAAAAATCACAAGGAACGCCTACATAAAGTATGAGAATGGTCTACAAATCATAAGGTTTTTTAAAAATAAAACATGTTGGACTTTTATTGGCCTTTTGTATATTGAGTATATAGGGTTCATGTTTTAAAGCTTTCCTCCTTAGCTGTAAGGCCCAGAAGTATAGAGAACTTTTTTAAAATGAAAGCTGAGATTCCTACGTAATCAATTGACTCCAGGCCTTTAGAAAAACACCAAATGTTTTCAGACTCATGGTAAAACAATGGAGGAATTCTTGTGAGCCCATGCTTTGCCCACAGTATAAATAAAACCCCCCCACAATATCTTCTCCACTAAACATCCTAATGAGATACTGCAAATGGTAAACTGAATTCAACAGCTCCTGATATGAACAGGTATCAACCTAGTTTTTCATATTTGAGATGGGTTACCAGGAATCATACATGACAATATGAAATCTTTCCACTCTCAAGTCAGCATATTCACAAAGCACCTATAATTTTGATCCATGCATTTATTGGCTAGTGAAAGAGAAAGGAGGGGAATTAGTCAGTTCTGAACGTGAGATGTAGGAGCCCAGTCCTAATTCCTTCAGGCTTTTTTTTTTTTTTTTTTTTAATTTGAACATTTATCTACACTAAGACACTTATGACCAGATTTTCAAAGGTGTGTACAGATCTTTGAAGATCCGAGTTGGCAACTGTCTCTTTAGGAGCTTAATTACCTTGGAAATCTAAGCTCAGATTTCCAAGTCCAATTTTCAAAAATGACTTTAGTCACTCAAGTGCTTTTGAAAATTTTAACTGGGGGCCTAAAGAGACAAAAATAGACAAAAGGCAGGAGATATGGTATTTCTTTTAAAAACGTGTGACATCTATTTTTAACTAAATTTTATATTATTTTTCTCCCAGGGGCAACTGACTCCTCCAGCCCCCTCACTATGCCACTGCCCCCCCTCTTGCAGATCTATCATCTTATGCATGTGAAGATCTGTGAGAGCCATCCCATGAATCTGCAGTTAGTGTCTATGGCACCTGCTTCTGGGTGGTGTCTCAATGCTGCCACATTCACCTCCAAAGAGGGGGCTTCCCAAAGCAGGCCCTTGCTGCTGACCCCCAAGGCATCCACAGGTCCAGTCTCCTTTCAATGGGCCCACTTCCCAGGGCTCATTGATCTTGGATCTGGCTTCCATCCCCTCTCCAACCTTTGCAACTGCCCAGAGGTGCTCACCTTCCGCCTTACCCATTCGCACCTCATTCACCCCACAGGGACAGTCTCTGCCTCACTTGTCCTAGGGACTATTCTACCAAGACGTAATACAAAGTTTCCATGTAAAAGGATTCACTACAAAGCTAAAAACTTCAATGAGAGAATGATTAATACAGAGACGTGTCTACATCTGCTGCAGGGAGACACCTCTGCCTGCCTCCACCCCTCTCCCCCAGAGTCTACAGCCCCATTGCAAAGCGGGGGAGTGGAAGGAAAGAGGCTGAGGCCCATCAATGGGACTGAAGCAGTCATGAGCAAGCCATGTCCGGGAGCCATTCTCCTGTCCATTGCTAGTGCAGTGTTGCTTCAGGCATGCTGAAATGCAGTCACCTCTAGGGTGGGCTGGACAGCTGTTTAACACCTGCACAAAGTTTCAGGCAGGGGTCAGTGCGGGCTGCCTTCCTATAGAGCCTCCATCAGAACTACTGTGCCCTCCTGGCTTAGGAAAAGAATAAACAGGAGGATTGGAAATTAACCCACCCAGGCTCACGTCCCCTAGGCAGGGAATGAGCCATCTACATTAGGCCCCATCTGGAGTATCATGTCCAGTTCTGGGCGCCACATTTCAGGAAACGTGGAGAAACTGGAGAAAGTCCAGAGAAGATCAACACAAATGAGGAAAGGTCTAGAGAACATGAGATACAAGGCAAGGCTGAAGAAGTTGGCCTTGTTTACCTTGAAAAAGAGAAGACCGAAAAGGGACATGAGAGCAGCTTTCAAGTATCTAAAAGAGTATCATAAGGAGGAGGAAGAAAAATTGTTCTGCTTGGCCTCTGAGGTTAGGATGAGAAGCAATGGGCTTAAATTGCAACAAGGGAGGTTTAGGTTGGTCATTAGGAAAAACTTCCTAACTGTCAGAGTGGTTAAACACTGGAATAAATTGCCTAGGGAGATTGTGGAATCTCCATCACTGGAGATATTTAAGAGTAGGTTAGACAGACACCTGTCAGGGATGAACTAGGACAACTCAACTTTGGAAGCCCCAAGGGCCACACTGATACTTACAGAACATGCTGAGGGCCTCAGCTTCAGTGTGGTTGCATATGCAAGCAAATATATACAGATAGCTTCTCTCACACTGACAGGAATGAATACAAAGATTAAGGCAAGACTACACAACACACAGGCCCCATTTAAGTCAGTTCTGCTGATATTAATAAAATGCAATATTTACCCGACAGCAATGACAGTCCAAGAATTTAACTACTAAAACACATATCAACAGAAGATCATTACACTGACTACTTTTTTGTTTTGGCTCCCACTCACCGGCCACGTGTTGATCCCCACATAAACCCAAACTGCACCACGGGGCACAAACAAACTGGCCGTGGGCAGCATACCAAGTTATTAATAAATATTTTATAAACCTTTACCTTTTCTCTCTGCTGTCATGTCTTCTCTCCTTGCTCCATCATCTCCCCTGGTGCCTGCTGCCCTCCAACTTCTCACCCTCCTCTGCTGTCCTGACTCCTGCCCTTCTCACTGCCCTCAGCGACCTGCCCCCCTCCACCAGCCCTTCTCTCCCCCCTGTGCCCACTCCTCCAGTAGCCCCACTCTGATCATGTGAGCTACCCCTCTTCTAACACCTCCCTCTACACACTTGCTCTGCCTCTCTCTGATGCTGGTCCCTCCGTGTCGCGAGAACCACGGGTCCAATGATGCATACCCAAGGGGGGAAGGACAGAACCACGTGGACAGTTTTAGCAAATAAAGGATATTTATTTATGACAGTGATGAGTTTATAGTCTTTATTCTAAGATTTTTAATAGACCATGTTAATAATGAATTTACAGTATTTATTATATTTATTCTACGATTTCTAGTTAAACGTGTCAGAGATATAAGGATGGGAATGGCAAGGGGAATAGTCTCTATTCTAAAAATATCCAGCTACACTAATTAAATAACAGAGATAACTACAAACTCTATGTACTACCCAAAACAACTACAACACTAAGCATATACAACAAAGAAAATCAAATCATACATACCAACTTACACAGCACACGGAACATTTCAAAGATATTGGTTCGGTTGCGAAGGCCTTGGTTACGCCCGAGAGTCGGGGGGGGGGGGGGGGCTGGTCGGTTGATCAGGCCGGCAGCGCTTTGGAGTATATGGGAAGGCACACGCACGGTGGTACGTGTGTTGTGAAGACCTCCTCGAGCGAACTGTGCGATGGGTATTTATCCTCAAATCTGCACATCGCTTTCCCGTGCTTGCATATTACCATATATGGCCCAATGGTCACCAAGTGGGGGGTCTGTTCCCAGGGGTTGGGCCAAAACTGTGTAGGTTTCATGCGACCAGGTAAGCCCCGCAGTTCTCACGCCAAGGTGACGGGGTGGGAAAGTCTGAGGCTATTTTCCTCTTTTCACACCTTCCCTTTTTCTAAAGGCAATGGTATGCAGGAAGGGTGCGGCCGGTTTCTCCCAAGGAGTACTGCAGCCCACTATAGCAAGAGCGGCCTGGCCAAACTTTTTACTGGGGGGGGGGGCAGTTTTTTCTCTAACACTCCCCTGCAGATGTCTGCCCTTCTGCTTCACCCCAGAATCCCCTGGCACCTGCACCTTCCCTTAGCCCTGCACCCTCCTGGTGCCTCCCCCTTCCCTTACTGCCCTTGCCCCCTTTGCCCTCTTTTTCCCTGATGCCCACCCCCTCACCACCCTCTGCCCTGTTCCCCTCGTGCCCCTCTGTGCCCGCACACATGCCTTGCTCCATCCCCACCTTTCTCATGCCCACCCCTCCTTTCAAGCCTTCTCCCAGCACCTCCCCCTCTAGCCCCCAATGCCCTTCCCCTCTCCTCTCCTCTCCCAGCATCACCCTTTCCCTCATTGTCTGCACTTGGCCCCCTGCCATTTGTCTCCTCCACCCTGTCTCTTGGTGCCTTCACCTCCCCCTTCCCCTCCGCCCAAGCCCCTTCTCCTTCCACCCCTCCCCCTCCGCCCCGGCCCCCGCCTCCGCCCCTTCCCTTCCCCCCCCCCCACCGCTGCACAAGCCGGTTCCCTACCTTCTGCCTTCCATGTTGCGGGGCCGGAGTCTGCGCACAGGCCCCGGAGGCCGAACCCGGAGCCATCCAGGCCCCGCGACGTGCCTCCCAGGAGTTTCAAAAACCCGGGCCGTGACGTCACGTCACGTCACATCCGGGAGTCCTCCCCACCCACCAGTAATGCTGCGCAAGGCAGCAGCAGCCAGCGAGGGGGAGCCGCGCTGAGCCACGCATGGCAGGGATGGTCCGGGGCCGAGGGGGATGCTCTGGAGGCGGGGTGGGAGAACGCGTGGGGGGGGGGCGGCAAGGGGGGTCCGGGGCCCGCTCCAGGCAGAGCCGGAGATAGACCCAGCTCCACATATTGGTGGAGCAGGGCCCCGGCTCTGTAACTCGCTGTCACTTCCAGGTGCAGGGGCACGGGGCCCGATTTGACCGAAAGTCCAGAGAAGATAGGCCTAAGGACGGTCCTGCCTGCTCTTACATCACGTGCAAAAACACTGGTCTACAGCCTCCTTAGCCAGTCTGAAGAGACTAATGCAACCTTCAGTAACATCTCCAGTTAAGGGCATGCAAGTGTTTCCATTATCATGGGTTATTTTTGGGTTGCTTATAACTTTTTGCCTTTTATTTAGGTTGAAATTTGGCAAGTGGTTTCTCAGTGTAGAAGTGAATGTTTTTGCAAAAGAATGAGCCAAAACAATTTAGCTACTTGGAAAACAAGGTGAGTGGCAACAAAGACACTCTTCCAATTATTGTTTCCCTAACTTTTTTTTTAATAGTTATATCTCCTTATTGGGACATGGTGGAGACCTGATATTTGGCAGAGCGATAGTCCTGGGCTGCGTCTAGGCTGGCATGATTTTCCACAAATGCTTTTAACGGAAAAGTTTTTCCGTTAAAAGCATTTGCGGAAAAGAGCGTCTAGATTGGCATGGACGCTTTTGTGCAAAAGCACTTTTTGCGGAAAAGCGTCCGTTGCACTCTAGACGCGGTTTTGCGCAAGAAAGCCCCGATCGCCATTTTCGCCATTGGGGCTTTTTTGCGCAAAAGAGTCCTCCCCTGTCTACACTGGCCCTCTTGGGCAAATACATTTGCGCAAGAGGGCTTTTTCCCAAACGGGAGCATCATAGTATTTGCGCAAGAACACTGATGATCATACATTAGATCGTCAGTGTTCTTGCGCAAATTCAAGCGGCCAGTCTAGACAGCTGGCAAATTTTTCCGCAAAAGCAGCTGCTTTTGCGGAAAAACTTGCCAGTCTAGACACAGCACTGAGGTTTCAGATGTGCCTGACAGTGATGTGATGCTAAGAGGTTGTGATTTGTCAAAGTTATACATCTGTAAATGCATTACATGATCCAGTGAGTATGAACACAAGTACATGTAAAGTCTTATTGGTTCGCCCTGTTCTTTTATTTCTGTGCAGGCATGTTTAGTATAGGAGGGATGTAAGTGGTACTGGGACTTCATATATTAGTGAACATGTGTAAGAGAGGAAATATTGTGGAAAGGGGGTAAGTGGTAGATGTAATATATCTTGGTATTGGTAAGGGTTTTGATACCATCTCACATGACCGCCTGATAAACAAACTAGGGAAATACAACCTAGATGGAGCTACTCTACCATAGGGGCATACGTGCTTGGAAAACTCTTCCCACAGAGTAGTGATCAGTGGCTCACACTCCAGCCAGAAATGCATATCAAGCGGAGTCTTGCATAGTCATCAAGATCAATCTTGGATCACAAGATGAAGCTGGATGGGGCTTGTGCTCCCCATCACACAGATGTGTTTGAAAATCCCATTTACAGCTGGTAAGCAGTATAGCACCCTAAAACGCCTCCCATAGTTCTTGCCTATTTCATACAGGTTCTCATTCCTTTCTCATTACAGTAGTATCTGAGCACCTTCCAGTGGTGCACTAAGTGATAGGACTAACATCTCTCATGTGCGGTTGGTTCCTTCTCTCAACTGCTCCGCTGTGGGAAAATTGTGTGTGCAGAGGCTGGGCTGTTTTAGCGAGGGGTTGTTTTTGTTTTACTTATCCAGGCTGCTCTGTGCTGATAAGAGAAGGCAGCCTGAACAACTGTGCTTGGGAGCAAATGGCCACGGAGATTGATGATAGTCCTTAGCTCCTGCGGGACTTAGATCTTTCTCACGGTCTGGTCCAACCCTGTGGAACTGTCGTCTGCGCAGATGAAACCTTCATGGGAGAGACCTTTCCTGCCCGTCAGTGATTAGGGTACCATATAAATGCTTATGCTCCTTCTCTGAGGTGCCTGTCCTTCAGCCTGTGTATTCTGTGGGGTGGAGACTATCTTTGCAGAATCTATAGTGCTGGGCAGATTGGCTTTCGACTCCCACTGAATTTCGCTTGGGCTTTCCTGATAACACTTAACTCCTTTGGCCTTGTTAGAAAACCTCATCTTAATACAATAAATAAGAAGAGTTTGGAGTGCACGAGGGACACCAATTCAAGCTCCAGTCCTCGTAGTCAATGTCTCTTCCAGTTTCATCTCAGCTTTCCTGCATGGTCTGGAACTGGTTGTGATTTCCACTCTCATATTAGAGTGAGGGATGTGTCCCTCTGGCCATTCAGAGGTGGCAGGGGAAAGAAAGAGCATCTGAAGAAAAAGTGAATGCAGGGTATGGCTAGACCGCGAGGATGTACTGGAAAAAGATACGCAAAACGCGCTCTGCATTTTGCATATCTTTTCCCAATACTTTTGTTGGAAGAGGCTTTTCCAAAATTTGGCCTGTCTATATTGGGCCAAATTTCAGAAAAAAACCCCCTCTTTTGGAAGCCTTCTTCTTCCTCGTGGAACAAGGAATACAGGGGCTTCCAAAAGAGCTCATTTGCTCTTCCGCAAAAAAAAGTGGAAGAGCAAACGTGTTCCCTAGATGCAGTGGAGTTTTTTTTGGGATACCAGAGGTATCCTGGAACCCCCCCTCCCCACAGTCTAGCCGTACCCTCACTTACTTTTTTAACCTCAGGAAAAGCGTGTTTATTACCCTGGTCAAGTGACTCTTTAACAAATAATCTTAGAGATTAGTAGATGTTTAAGGCCAGAAGGAACCACTATGATCCAATATTATTTTATTTGTTATGATTTGTATTATCATAGCACCTAAACGCCCCAATGATGGACCAGGACTCCCTTTGCCTAGGAGCAGAGCACGCACACAACCAAAAGATAGACCCTACCCCAAAGAGCTGGCAATCTAAGTATAAGACAAGGTGCAACAGATGGATACAGACCAGCGAGGGAGCAGAAGGAACCAATGAGATAATATTGGTTGGTGGCACAGGCTGCCTAACTGTTGCTGAATTTTCTGTCAACCTCCTGGCAAAGAGGAGTTCTAAGGAGGGATATGAAGGTGGATGTGATGGGGTAGGCAAAGTTTGTGCCAGTATGAAAGGGGTTAAGGAATTGTTTGGGGTTTGGAGGCTCTGCCCTTTTGCATCTGCAGATCCTGCCTGGATGGGGGTGGAGGTCAATGGAGAGAACCACATTGAGATGGAAGCAAACCTGGAGTGGGAGCAAGCTGGGGAGCTCCCCAGTTCCTGAAGAGAGGGCAACAACCAAGAAAGCTCCTGCCGTTGCTGAAAGGAGAACACAGATCATCTCGGCTAAGAGGGGCAATAAAGACAAACTTATCATAGAGTCATAGGGTAGGCAGAGACCTCAGGAGGTCATTGAGTCCGACCTCCTGCCCAAAGCAGGACCAATCCCAACTCAATCATCCCAGCCAGGGCTTTGTCAAGCCGGGCCTTAAACACCTCTAGAGATGGAGAGTCCACCACCTCCCTAGGGAACCCATCCCGGTGCTTCCCCACCCTCCTAGGGAAATAGTAATTTCTAATATCCAACCTAGACCTCCCCCCACTGTAACTTGAGACCATTGCTCCGCGTTCTGTCATCTGTCACCCCTGAGAACAGCCTCTCTCCTTTGTCTTTGGAACCTCCCTTCAGGAAGCTGAAGGCTGCTCTCAAATCCCCCCTCACTCTTCTCTTCTGCAGACTAAACAAGCCAAATCCCTCAGCTTCTCCTCGTAAGTCATGTGCTCATCGTTTTTGTTGATCGCTGCTGGACTCTCTCTAATGGAATCTCTCTTTCCTTTCTATAGTGGGGGGCCCACAACTGGACACAATACTACAGATGTGGCCTCACCAGTGCCAAATAAAGGGGAATAACCACTTACCTAGATCTGCTGGCAATGCTCCTCCTAATGCACCCTAATGTGCCATTAGCTTTCTTGGTTTCATGTGCACCCTGTTGACTTGTATCCAGTTTCTCATCCACTGGAATCCCCAGGTCCTTTTCTGCCAAAATGCTACTTACAGGCTGGGGACCAACTGTCTAACAATGCTTGGGATTCTTCCATCCCAAGTGCAGGACTCTGCACTTGTCCTTGTTGAACCTCATCAGATTTCTTTTGGCCCAAACCTCCGATCTGTCTAGATCACTCTGGATCCTATCCCTGCCCTCCAGCATATCTACCTCCACCCTAGCTTTGTGTCATCTGTACACTCGCTGAAGGTGCAATCCCTCCCCTCATACAGGTAATCAATACATGTACTGGGGACCCACAGATCTCTGGGATGGGCTGAAATCCTGCCATGTCAATCACAGAATCATAGGACTGGAAGGGACCTCGAGAGGTCATCGAGTCCACTCCCCTGCCCTCACAGCAGGACCCAGTATTGTCTAGACCATCCCTGATAGATATTTATCTAACCTGCTCTTAAATATCTCCAGTGATGGAGAATCCACAACCTTCGTAGGCAATTTATTCCAGTCACCCTGATAGGTAGGAAGCTTTTCCTAATGTCCAACCTAAACCTCCCTGGCTGCAGTTTAAGCCCCTTGCTTCTTGTTCCATCCTCAGAGGCCAGGAAGAACAATTTTTCTCCCTCCTCCTTGTGACACCCTTTTAGATACCTGAAAACCGCTATCATGTCCCTTCTCAATCTTCTCTTTTCCAAACTAAACAAGCCCAATTCTTTCAGTTTTCCTCCATAGGTCACGTTCTCTAGACCTTTAATCATTTTTGTTGCTCTTCTCTGGACCTTCTCCAGTTTCTCCAGTCTTTCTTGAAATGTGGCACCCAGAACTGGACACAATAGTCCAACTGAGGCCTAATCAGCACAGAGTAGAGCAGAAGAATGACTTCTCATGTCTTGCTCACAACACACCTCTTAATGCATCCCAGAATCATGTTTGCTTTTTTTGCAACAGCGTCACACATGTCTAGACTACATGCCTCTGGTGACAGAGGCATGTAGATTAGGCTACCCGGCATAGGAAAATGAAGCGGCGATTTAAATAATCACCGCTTCATTTATATTAAAATGGCTACCACACTGTGCCGATCAGCTGTTTGTCGGCTCAGCGCGCTAGTCTGGACACTCCGCGGTTGACATCAAAGGCATTTGTCGACCTCCCCGGTAAGCCTCATCCCACAAGGCATACCGGGGAGGTCGACAAATGCCTTTGATGTCGACCGCAGGGCATCCAGACTAGTGCGCTGAGCTGACAAACAGCTGATCGGCTCAGCGCGGCAGCCATTTTAATTTAAATGAAGCAGTGATTATTTAAATTGTCGCTTCATTTTCCTATGCCAGGTAGCCTAATCTACATGCCTCTGTTGCCAGAGGCATGTAGTCTAGACATACCCATAATGTTCTCCTGGAAGCTGCCAACAAGTTGCCTTGCTCTCATCCCTTTTAGGTGTGAGTTTCGTGGCTGTTTCCAGAGCGCTTCTCCTAAACACAAGGCTCAGCATGGGAGAAAGCACAGACTTTAATGTATGGGCATCATGGGCCCGTCAGAGGTGGGAGTCGACTTTCCAGCAATGAATGGGGTGATCGGCAGAGGGTGGCAATAGGTCATGAAGGGCCTTGCAAGTGAAGACAAAATACGTATGTTTGATACAATGGAGATGACACAGCCGATGGAGGGCTGCAAAGAGAACGGTGACTGGTCCAAGACATCCCATCTGCCCTTCTGCATAATGAATGTCACCCAATTTGTCCTTTGCTTTCGATGGGATCATTCACCATGGAACGTTTCCAGAGTGGAATTAGCATTTTGTTAAACCCAGCAACTGCTGCAATTTTCCCTTCCAGTTCACACAAATATTAGTGAGCAAAACTGTTCATTTCAGCTGATGGACTTTTCCCCCGTCACATCTGGGAACAGGTTTAGGCTTTATTTATTCAACAGCAATAGGTACAGAACAGCCAGCAATATCAGAGACATCAGGTGAACTCTCATGCAACCAGGGCCGCAGGTGAAGTCACAGTCTCGAATGTCGCAAGAGATGAAACTTCAGAAGCAAGTAAGTTTCCGGGAGGAAGGAAAACAAGCCATTTAAATTCCAGAGTTTGGATACAGCCAAACTGCAAGGCTGAAATCCAGCATCTCATTCCAATATTTGATGGCATGACACAGTGCTGAGCAAGAGTGTAATTAAAACAGAATCAAGACAATTAAAAGGAAGGAAGAGCTCCCTTCTGTGTTCACAGGCAGGTGATTAGGATATTTTTAACACTGTGCTTTGGATTGGCAGAGGGAGATCAGCTCCGGAGAACGCCTTGCTGTGATTTCCCATTTTTTTGTCATCCCTCGCAGTTCTTTCACTGTTACTTTGTTGTGACGATGAACAAAGGCATTGATGGGACAGGGGGATAGGGGTGGGAACAGCCAGCAGGCCCCATTTCAAGGAAAACTTCAGTGTCACATAAAAGATTGCTGACATTTTCTCCTCTTCTAATTAGATGCAGGGATCAAACAATTGATTTAAAAGAGAAAAACAATGAACAATATAATTGTTGAGGGCCAGATTATGCTGCCCTAATGGATGGGATGCAAATGAAGAAAGGTCCCAACCTAGTAATTATAATAGTCCCTAGACACAGCCCACTGTGGCTTTCATCAGATCATCTCAAAAAGCTTTCCAAGGAGGGCCACGTAGATAGGGAAACTGAGGAACAGAGAGGGACATGCCTCGCATCAGGTCACCAAAGAGGGTAGCAGGAGAGCCAGGAACAGCACCCAGCTCTCCTGAGTCCCTGCCTATGCTCTGTCCACTAGGCCATGCTGCCTCCTGTGAGCTTTGTGCTGTGGCAGTTAATCGAATCATGGAACCATAGAACACTAGGACTGGAAGAGACCTCGAGAGGTCATCGAGTCCGCCCCCTGCCCTCATGGCAGGACCAAGCACCATCTAGATCAGGTGTGGGGAACCTTTTTTGGATTGTGGGCCACTGACCCACAGAAAAATCAGTTGGGGTCCACACACCAGTAAGAAGTAAAAAACAAACAAACCAACCAAAACAACACCGCAATCCTCACAGATGTGGCCACTGACTGGGAAGGAGAAAGACACTCCCCACATTCTCCTCACACCCCAGAGCTTTGGGAGGGCCCAGCCACATAGTTTGTGTGTGCTCCAGCCCCACGGTGATGCACTGGGGAGGGGGGTGGGCTGGAGTACCAGCGTGGGCTCCCCAGTGCTGGGAGGCGGGGGGCATGCTCTTCGGCAGCTGGAGCTGAGGGCCGGATCTGGCCCCTAGGCCTGAGGTTCCCCACCCCTGAATTCTAGATCATCCCTGATAAGAGCAGGTTAGACACGCATCTAAGTATCTCCAGTAATGGAGATTCCACAACCTCCCTAGGCAATTTATTCCAGTGTTTAACCACCCTGACAGGAAGTTTTTCCTAATGTCCAAGCTAAGGCTGTGTCTAGACTGCATCCCTCTGCCGACAGAGGGATGGAAATCAAGCACTTTGGAAGTGCAAATGAGCCCGAGATTTAAATATCCTGGGCTTCATTTCTATCATTCTATGATTCTCACCGAATTGTACCTTATTTATAATTTGAATTTGTCTTTAACTTTCAGCCATTGGTTCTTGTTGGGCCTTTCTCTGTGGGTGTGTCTACACTGCATCATTATTTCGAGATAACTAGCGTTATTCTGAAATAACAATGTGAGTGTCTGCACAGCCATTCTGTTATTTTGAAATAATTTAGAAATAATGGGCGGCTTATTCTGAAATCTGTAAACCTCATTCTGCGAGGAATAACACCTATTCCAAAATAGCTATTTTGAAATAAGGCGTGTGCAGACGAAATAGCCCGTCCCCTGGGCCACTGTAAGTTACCTCCCCAGTGCCTTCTGGGGCTCTACATCGAGATAGCACGTCTACATTAGGGGAGCCTGCCTTGGACAATTTTGTGGCTTCTCTGCAGTATAGACGTGCTATTTCAAAATAAGCTATTTAGGAATAACTATTCCGGAATATCTTCTTTTGAAATAAGCGGGGCAGTGTAGACATACTCTGCTAGATTAAGGAGCCTTTAAGTGCCACATACTTTCTCCCTGTGACAATATTTAAATATCTGTTCAGTTTGCAAAAAACTCCTTAAATCTCTCCTTCTAAGGAATTAACACTCACCTATTTTCTGCCGCTGTTTCCTGACCCCGCATGAAATGGTGAGATGTGGCTCATTTTATTTCCCAACAGCAGGTCAAAGGTCAGTCAAATGGCTTCATGGCTGAAGAGAAACTCTGGAACCAGACAGGAGGCTAGTGAGAGTCCACGACAGGTATTGCTGATCCAGCCTCACGCATAAATCTTGCAACCAGGCCGAGGTGCGGCCGTGTATTCGAATGTGACTGAGGAGCTGGCGGAGGATGTTAAATGCTGGAAGTGAAAGGGGGTGAGTTGTGGGAATAAAGCGTCTGAGGGTGTGTTTGGATATTACAATGTTTGGGTGGTGTAGGCTGGTAGACTTCCCGGAGGGGTCCCTCCGCCTCCGGGTCAGTGGACAGCCAGTCACTATTTGAACACCCAGGAAGTGGGCGGGCTAAGCGGGCCCGGGCCTCCTGAACAGACTCTAAAAGCCCCTCCTCCAGCCTTGAAGGAGGGACGACTGGACCTGGGGTTCAACTAAATACTTGGGACAAATAATGAAAAACACGGTCGGGGGTGCGGGTCACAGGGTCAAAAGAAGAGAACCGGATGGGGACACCGAGCAGAGAACCCCGGACAGCGCCCACTGCTCCTCGAAGCTGTCCATGGATCCAGTGGACGCCGCCCAGAGGAACTCTGCCCGGATACGTGACGCTAGGGATGAACGGAAATAGGCCCCACAGTCGCAGGGAACCCCCTTGCCTAGCATCCTCTCTCTGGTGTTGTAAATGGTGGCTTTGGCCAAAGCCAGGAGGAGGTTGACGAGGAGGTCCCGCAACTTTGTGGGGCCACGGATTGGGTGTGCGTAAAGGAAAAGGTGTGGGGAAAAGTGCAGCTAGAACCTCAGTAAGAGGTTCTGGAGGAGCCGGAATAGGGGCTGCAACCTGGCGCATTCGAGGTAGACGTGCGCCAGGTTTTCCCTCACGCCGCAAAAAGGGCAGGTGTCCGGGATGGGGGTGAACCGCGCCAGGTACACGCCCGTGCTCACGGCTCCGTGAAGGAGCCGCCAACTGATATCCCCGACGGGCCGCGGGATCTTTGCCTACTGCACAGCCACTTAAAATAGTCCCCAAGTCAATAGTACCACAACCGTCCTTGCTCAGGGTGGGGGAAGAGGCCAATAGTTCAACTCCCGGACTTACTTCAGGTCGGGCGAGAGGCAAATAGGTCAAGTATCCGGCCTTGCTTCAGGTCCGGGTAAGAAGTTCAATATAGTTTATCAGTCACGACGCTCTGTTCCTGGGGCCGGGCAGGCAACAACCAGAGTCTGTTCAGGAGGCCCGGGCCCTTGGTGAGGGCGGGGCAGCAAACACCCAAATATCAGGTCCATAGCCCAGGCCTGGTTCCAGGCGGGGCAGCAAATAAACCAGTTAACAGTTGAGGGGCCGTGGCCCTAGCTCAGGGCGAAGCAGCAATCAAACAAACCCCAAGGTCAATACACCTGGGCCTGATTCACGCAGGGGTAATAAGCCCTTACTGCAGAGGGCCCTGACCCTGGTTCAGGGTGGGGCAACAAGCAAACAACCCACAGTTACAGGTTTCAGGGCTGAGGCCTTGTTCCAGGAAGGGCAACAAATACACAGGTGAGCCCTTAATAAGGAGAGCCCTGGCCCTGGTTCAGGGCGGGGCCGCAGGTAACAGCTGATAAGTTGTTAGCCCTGGCCCTAAGTCAGGGCGGGGCAGCAAGTATTAGTCCAGCAGTTTTAGGAGGCCCAGGCCTAGTTACAGGCGGTGGGCAACAAACAAACACAGTTAGCAGTTCAAAGGGGGACCAGGCCCTGCTTCAGGGTGTGGCGACAAACACAACACAAGTTTGGGGTCTCCTTGCTCAGGAGGAAGGCAGGCAGTTCACCTGCAGCGGTGGTGGGGGGGAGGCTGCCACCCAGTAGGTGGGTGGCAGGGGGGGCACAGGCCCACCCACTCCTCTGCGCCCTGGCCCAGGGCCCTAAATGCAGCCAAGCAGCTGCGCCTGGCTCGGCGGGGGCTCCAGCCTGCCATGCGCTGGCCTAGGGCCTTTACCAGCCCGTGCTACCCCTGGGCCACTTCCTCTCTCCCCCTATCTGAGTCTCTGGCTGGTCACATGAGGAGTCAAGGGTGATGTCGTCCCATGGGGTACTGGCGGCCTGATCCAGGCCTCAGCTGCTTGCAGGTCCCATGGCTCCAGCTGGTCCTCAGGGTCCCAGGGTACTGGCTGGTGTCAGGCCTTGGGCAGGTCCTCCAGGTCCTCAGGGTCCCAGGGTACAGGCTAGTGTCGGGGTTCAGGCAGGTCCTCTGGGTTAGCTGCACTCGGAGGCCTGGGCCACATCCCAGTCTCCCCAACAGGGAGCACTGGGCAGGTCTCAGCCTCCCAGGCAGGGAGCTCTGGGGTAGCCTCTGGCTCTTCCAGAAGCTGGGTCCAGACTGAGCTCTCAGCCCGACTACTTATAGCCATAGCCCCACCCACTGACTTCTGGTCAGGTGATGGGGAGGGACTAGGCTGTGCTTAAAATGCCTCCCAGAGGGGTTCCTCCACCTCCGGCTCAGCGGGTGGCTAGTCTGCCCCACTACAGGTAATAAGCCATATGAATTGGGGTTGGTGGTGGTATATAATGGTGCTTGAATCTGGCGTTTCCTCACTTTATAGGGTTTGTTTTGTATGGAAATATACTTTTGCAACCTCAGTGATAAATGAATGATGCACTTGCAGTCAGAGAATTTTAACCTACCTACACATTACTATTTATTAATTGTAATTAGTTGCCTTCATTGGCACAGCAATTTTTACTCATTTGCTATCAGTGGCAATGTAATTAGTTGCCTGCTAAATGTCTAGACCCTCTCTGGAGACTCCATATACTGGAATAAACACATGTGTGCTTCAAGAGAGCCCTGGTATAACAATCAAGTAGGATTCAAAAGTTTCAGAGGGGTAGCTGAGTTAGTCTGTAACTGGAAAACGTAAAAATCAACTAATAGAATTGCAGCACCTTAGAGACTAACAAAACATGTAGATTTTGTGGGCACAGCCCACTTCTTCATCTGAAGAACAAACAAATGAACTTCACTTCATCTGAAGAAGTGGGTTGTGCCCATGAAAGCTCATGATACCATCTACATGTTTTATTAGTCTCTAAGGGTATGTCTTCACTTAGCCCCCTAGTTCAAACTAGGGTGGCTAATGTAGGCATTCAAACTTGCAAACGAAGCCCGGGATTTAAATATCCCGGGCTTCATTTGCATGTTCCTGGGTGGGCGCCATTTTTAAATGCCCCGTAGTTCGAACTGACTGCCCACGGCTACATGCAGCAGTCAGAAGTTAATCCGAACTAAGTCTTTAGTTCGGATTAACTGTTACTCCTCCTGCAATGAGGTGTAACAGTTAATCTGAACTAAGGACTTAGTTTGGATTAACTTCTGACTGCTGCGTGTAGCCGCGGGCAGTCAGTTCGAACTACGGGGCATTTAAAAATGGCGCCCACCCGGGAACATGCAAATGAAGCCCGGGATATTTAAATCCTGGGCTTCATTTGCAAGTTTGAATGCCTACATTAGCCACCCTAGTTCGAACTAGGGGGCTAGTGTAGACATACCCTAAGGTACAGCAAGACTATTTGTTGTTTATCAAGTTAATCAAGTAGAATGTTATTATTGTACGTTACCATATATACTACCGACACTGGGGCTTCCTGCCTGGAGTTCCAAAACTCCAAAGGACAATCTGGCTTCCTTAAGCTTTCTGCTTGGAAGGAAGGTCAGAGTTTCCAGTGTGTTGCCTTTCACCCATTTTCTCTTTCTTTGGGAACGGAAGAACTCTTTACATGTTGGTTGCTTTCTAGGTTGTCTGTTCCTTGGTAGCAGGCAGCCCACAAGGCAGATGATGGAAACCAGCAAAGTGCCGCCAGTGTTTACCTACAACAGCGTTTTCCCAAGGTGCTCATCTGCATGCTGCTGTTCAGTTGATCTGATGCAAGGGTTGGATGTGGGCGTTCCATCCAGAAATGACAGGAGATAGCTCCCTGTGCCACTACTGGATTGTTCCTTGCTGCTTTTAATGCGGTGTCCACACCGGCTTTAAACCTCTACACAATGAAACACCCTCCCGTCTTACTGCCCAGGAGAACTCACTCTCAGAAAATGTTCCCTTTGATCAATTGCGCACTGTGGCCTCCTTTTGGAGGGGAACCCATGTGGAAACTTTTGATCAGTTCCAAACTCAGCCCATGTCTCCATCACGCATTTTGCATCCCCTCCATGCTCTGTTCCACATTCATGCTGACCCAAGAGAGCTGGAAGTCCGAGTCAGAGGAACAATGAACAAATCAGTCCAGGGAGGTCTCCTTCCGTAGCAGGCAAAGCCTAAAACCCAAGAGAAAGCGAGAGACATGGCTGCATTAAAGGGACATTTCAAAATGGAGGCAAGCTGCAACATAGGAGAAGCTCTACAAGTGCTGATGCATTAGGGGTATATGGAAAGAAATCTACAAAGTTGCTCAGCACAAAGCAAACAAATAGGAAACAAGAAAAGCAAAATGCTGTGATTGTTGCCTTGGAAAGGGCAAGCAGGTAATGAAGGCAAAACTTCAGGGGATGTATCACCGGCAGAGGCTGGTCATGGAAGCAGAATCACCCGAGCTGCTGGTGGGAAATGCAAACTAAGAAAGAAAAAGGCCAAATGGCAGTAGGAGGTCCCCTCCCTGCAAGCAACAGAATGAGATCTCACAGCTTATGATGCAGGGTAGTGGGGCAGAGTGGCTCACCCCCTACAGAGAGAGGGCCTCCATGCAGGTACGCAGTGCCCCAGGAGATCCTCTGGGATGAAGGGGAATGGAAGCAAACCACAGTGTCTCCCTGGCAACAAGGAGGCAGGGGCAGTAAAGTGACTCAGCAAGCAACCAAGAATATAAGGGGAGGGAGGAAGTCTCCAGCTCAGGCAAGCAGGGAGAGGACTCAGGAAAACGTGCCACAAAAGGGTTTGGGCTTGAAACTTTATGAGTAGTGCAGCTATGCCCCTGTGGAGGGAGGGTGTTTCTTTTTAAACTAGTATCAGAGGGGTAGCTGTGTTAGTCTGAATCCGCATAAACAACGAGAAGTTCTGTGGCACCTTATAGACTAAGGGTACGTCTACAATAGCCCCCTAGATCGATCTAGGGAGGCTAATGAGGCTGACTGGAATTGCAAATCAAGCCCGGGATTTAAATATCCCACGCTTGATTTGCATGTTCCCCGCCGGTCGCCATTTTAGAAATTGACTAGCCCAAAGTAACTGCCCGCGTCTACACGCGGCAGTGAAACGGGATTCCGGAATAAAGCCCTAAATCAAATTAGGTGGTATTCCTCGTGGAACGAGATTTACCGCCTATTCGATTTAGGGGCTTTATTCCTCGTGGAACGAGGTTTACCGCCTAATTCGATTTAGGGGCTTTATTCCGGAATCCCGTTTCACTGCCGCATGTAGACGCGGGCAGTTACTTCGGGCTAGTCAATTTCTAAAATGGCGACCGGCAGGGAACATGCAAATCAAGCGTGGGATATTTAAATCCCGGGCTTGATTTGCAATTCCGGTCAGCCTCATTAGCCTCCCTAGATCGATATAGGGGGCTAGTGTAGATGTACCCTAACAGATTTATTGGAGCATAAGCTTTCGTGGGCAAAGACCTGCTTCATCAGATGCGACTGTAGCTCCTTTGATCTCCTGTGTTCCTGGGCTTTCTCCTGGCACATTATTGTCTCTTTACAACGCTCAAGGGTTTGCTGAATAGAGGTGCAGCTGGAAGCATTCCTTCCCTGCCCGCTTGTGTCTCTAGACAGCTCCTGATTCAACACAACCGGTATATCCATCTAGAAAACTCGCCCAGGTCAACCCCGCCGTCTTGAGAAAGCATCACAGAGCCTCTGTGCAGGCAGACAGGTGCTCTCAAGAAATGGGCACTTAGTATGCAAGGCCATGGGAGGGCCGAGCTGTGTTTAAAATGCCTTGCATGGCGACACGGACGCAGGCGTTGATGGAACGGGAAGTGTAATTTTCAGTTAAGAACGTCTCGCTTCCCTTAGAGTCTAATTAGATTTCAAGAGGACAGGATGCTGCAAGTTGCATCAGACCCCCACATCGGTGTGCACCCCGTGGCGCCCGGCTTCCTCCATAAAGCCTGGAGTAATTGGCTGACATGAAGTTTAACCCTCGCGGAGATGCTTCACCTGTGGGTTGATGAACAGGCTAAACAGAACCAGGAAAGGCCGGTGGCATTGGTTACACGGCAACCAGGTAAGCCCACGGCACCTGGGTGTGCTCATTGTTATGCTGGGTGGTGCAGAGCATGCAGAGTGCACAAGCAAAGGGAACAGCTTCCTCGGAGCTGTGTGCAGGGAGCGTGGGCCATGCTGCTAGGATCAAATCAGGCTGCCTCTAGTCACCGACACTGTGCTGCTCTGCGCCGTCTACTCTATGGTATTTCTGATGCACCTCTCACCACGGGATCCCCGATTATGCCCTGGATTACTTTAATGTAGGACTGGTCAGCTTTTTTTTCCGTGGAAACTACCTTTGATAAATTGTTTTTTATTAAATAAAAAACTTGTTCGGGACAATTCTTTGTTCCCTTTGACATTTTCTGGTTTTTGCAATGACAAAACCTTCATTTCAGTTTTGAGGCAGTTTTGCTTTCTCCGCCTTCCCTTTTTGGGTTTCAGTTCGTGGGGAGGAAGGGAAGAGGGTGAACGAAGAACCACACGAGAAGAGGAAAATTTTGGTTTCACGGAACACTTAGAGAAAACATGATTTCAAACAAAACTCCCACAAACAATGCTGATTTTTGGACCAGCTCTATTTCAATCAGATTGCTTAGAACCCACTTGCATCTTGCATGCATGGATCTCAGTGTGCTCATGCATGGATCTCGGTGTGCATCACACAGATTATCTTCATTTGGCAGATGGGAAAAATGAGGTGCCAGTGGCAGAATTAACGGTGGGATGCAATTCTCAAATTCCAGCCCCTTGGTTTGAGCCCGTGTTCCCCTCTGTACAAGGAGCAAAGCCTCAGAAATGATTTTCTAGTCAATGGGGCATGTGCCTCAAGTCCACGAGAATGTTGCCCTGGACTTAAGTGGGAGGAGGATTCCTGTTTACTTTTCTCAATGTATCTGGAGAACAGCTATTCCGGAAACTTGTCTCCAGCCCATGTCTTTCTTCAGCATGCCAGGTGCTTGCTAGAAGTAGGAGAATCCAGGGACAATGTAACACAGACACAGCTACTTGATTTGAGAGAGGGTGGTTAGTTGTGGGGGAAATCTAGGTTGGATATTAGGAAAAACTATTTCCCTAGGAGGGGGTGTGATGGACCGGGCCAGGTCTGGGCACAGTTGAGGGCGTCTGCTCAGGGCAAATTGCTCAAATTCGGGGCTCTCTATAGCCCCCAGGTTGGAGACCTTCCCAAATAGGCCACAAACCAGTCCTACAGAGCGCTTCAGCTGCCTGCCTGGCCAGCTAGAAGCCTCACGAGCAAAACCCCTTCGACACCCCAGCAATATCCGTGCCCCAGATGGCCCCGGGCCTCATACACAGGTGAGGGGTTTTAGAACCCAATCTCACCTTCCTCGAACAAGTTCTGTCTGGTCTCAAGAAACCACGCACAGATCCAGATCAATTTACTCTCTGGATCTTACCCACAAATCACGCTGAGCCAATCCTTTAGAATCTAACATCTAAAGGTTTATTACTACAAGAAAGAAAAGCACGAGAGTAAGGTTGTCATTACATGCATCGAATCTCCCAGTTCTCAATGCAGGCTCGCAGCAGAGATGTTATAACTGCTGGCTTAAAAGTCCTTGGTGTACATACTATGTCAGGATGGGTCCACAGTTCTTTCTGTCTCGTTGATCCCTGCAATGCTGCATCTGGGATGAAGAGCTGAGCTGAGCACCAAGATGGAGTCGGCCACATGGCCTATTTATACCCCCCCCGGCTTCTTCCAAGCTGGAGAGAGTCACATGGTCTCTGACCAGACACCTAGATTCCTTCATAGGTGGGTCTCTGGTACTTAAGAGACCTATTGTCCCTGGAGCCTTGCTAATTAGCATGTCCATAGGCTGAGCCCATTGCTCAACCACATACAGAGAAACGTCCAGTCTCCATTCAGAGTACATATTCATAACTCCACACGCAGACATTATACAGATACATGAAGAGCATATACAGAATCAGTAGAAAGTAAGCTTTTGTTTGACACCTCACATGGCCCCCTTTGTACCAACTTTTGGGGCAAACACTCCCCCGTGGGCGCAGCAGTGACCCGGCTGCTTCCCTTAAACTCCAGTAATGTGACAGGGGGTGAAGCACTAGGAGAGAGGGGTGGAACCTCCATCCCTAGAGGTTTTGAAGTCCTGGCTTGACAAAGCCCTGGCTGGGATGATTTAGTTGGGGTTGGTCCTGCTTTGGGCAGGGGGTTGGTCTCAATGACTCCTGAGGTCTCTTCTGACTCTATGATTCTACACCAGTGCAAAGTGCTAATGAATCAGAACAGGAGCTGTGCTGCTAGCACACAAGGTGCCAAGGTCGGAGGTGTCAGAGGAGCATTGACAAATTCATAGATGATGGAGGAATGGACGGACGTGACTAGATCGATACACTAGACGGGCGCCTCCTGTATTGCAGTAACTCACTCCATACAGTCGGCTGCATGGAACTGGAGAAAGAGGCCCAGGTGTCAGGCGTTTGGAAAGACACTAGTGTCCCAGGAATGCAGCGTTGGACCAGACAAGCACAGGTCTTTTGGCATCTCTGCAAGCACAGGCAGGGGAACTTTCCTGCAACTCCGTGTGTGTGTTGTAACCTTCTTGACTGGGGAAACAGCCTGGGGAGCCATGCTGCATGCAGAGTACAGGCGCAAAGGTTAATTTAACAGCTCCTCCATGCCTGCCCAGGGACAGCCTGCCCTCTGGAGGAAGGACACCAGGAAGGGTGAGGTGAATGGGAATGCGGCTATGCAAAGAGATCCCACATTCGGGGATCCCATCACCGAAAGCATGAGCAGGGCAAACAGATCTGAATTCACATGAATTAGAACAGGAATCGTTTTATAAAAGCTCATGCAGAGCCCATGAGAGAAGCTATTTGCATTGGCCTTCACCAGCCACCAAGCAGATGGGTGCAGTGCCGACTTCTCCGATGCAACTCGGCAAATGCACCTCAGTCGTGGCTTGCAAGTCAACACACCCTGCTAATTCCAGTCCTACGCACGGCCTCCAGCACAGCCCAGTGCTTATTCACCTCTCCCTGCCAACGCATCTCTAGAACCCTGCCTCTTCCAAATCCCTCCCTCCTCTGGGGTCAGGTTGCCCAGGAGGTCAGAATGCAGGATAGTCTGCAAATGGGGGTGGGAGGGAGGGAGAGGGAGGGAGAGAGGAAACCACGGATCAGCCTCAGTAAACCAAGTCTAGTTCTGGTGTAAGTGGCTGCACGTCTATGGAAGTCAATGAGAATCCATGTTAAAAGGGGGAAACGCCCCCAACTCCTATACTTCAATTTGGAGCATCAACAGTGGAGCAGTAGCATTGAGTTGTCTGCATTCCATTTTTTAGGTAGGCCGTATTTTTTATTCCCTTCCTGGCCAGTCCCATATTAGAATGACAAAAAACCAAATTCATCCTTGGTATTATTCTCCTAGCTTGGGCTCACTTCAGCAGAGGATAAATTCAGTTGCTGAAAGCCTGTAGACCTGTCTGTTACCAGGGAAAGTACAGAATGCCAGCAAAATAATCCTAGAATCCTAGATCTGGAAGGGACCTCGAGAGGTCATCAAGTCTAGTCCCCTGCTCTCCCAGCAGAACCAAGCAAACTCTAGACCCTCCCTGATAGATGTCTATCCAACCTGCTCTTAAATATCTCCAATGATGGAGATTCCACAACCTCCCCAGGCAATGTATTCCAGTGCGTAACCACCCTGACAGGTCGGAAGTTTTTCATAATGTCCAACCTAAACCTCCCTTGCTTCTTGTCCGATCCTCAGAGGCCAAGGAGAACAACAATAATGTTGTTTCCACTTTTGAAATGGCTCGACTGTTTGCTTCCAGTTTATTCGGATTGCATGATGGATTGTTTGAAGGGGAGCCTCTTAAAAGACGGTCTGAGAAGGATGAAAATTGATCGCTTGGTAGCTGCTGTTGAGAAAGCCGAAATCCTTGCAAGAGAAGGTGAAATACATTTTCGTCTCCCCCCCAGATCTTCAGGGCACTTCTGCGGGTGGTCCAGGTATTCTCAGGGATTGAAATAAAAGCTACTGTGAAGCGTTTTGGGTATCTCAGTTCCATTCTTAAAGGACAGATGTCCACCTTACAAATCATCACGGCTCTTGGTAGTCTCAGCTGGGAAGCCCTGAGCTGAAATCATTGCCACAGATCATACATGGTGAAGGATCGTAGATAACTGAGGCAGGCGAACAACAATCTTTGGTGACTGTTGATTTCTTGATGAATTCTTCTAAATACAAAGGAAACACGGACAAGAGGACAGTGTGTTGGCTTCCTGGAGTAAGCAATATGAGTTGTAAACAGCCAGCTTAGGCAGGACGATGGAGTGATCTGGTGGTGAAATGCTGTGTCGCCGGTTCCAAGGTATCACGGGCAGTTACACAGATTGTAGGAGAAATGCAGGAATCTTGGAAGGGAGCTGCAAAGAGGAAAGTCCACGTGATAGTTTTGGAGATCCTTCCGGTCCCATGAAGGGAGAAAACACTCGAGGTGACCCATTGGCTGCCTGGCTGGCACGAAACTGACCGCTTTGATTGTGTGGCGCATCGGCCACATTCCAGTGGGAGACGGGGGGCGTGTGAGAATGGGATGGCTTGTCTCTCACTGCGCATGGGGCTAATCTTCGCAGCTGGCGACTCGCTGGAGCCGCCCAGAGGACACTGAAGCCAGCGCGCAAGGAGTGGATGCCGGAAATGGCAAAGGTGGGTGGCAGCCCAAACTCAGCACACCAGACCAATCAAACCATCAAAGAAGGTAAAGGGAAGAAGCATTGCAGTGGTTTATACTCCCAGCCTGGGTAGCAAGCTGGGGGAACTGGAAGTTCTCGTTGATGAGAAGAAGATTGATATAACTGGCATTACTGGAACCCGGTGGGATGAGCTGTGTAGCCTTAATCTCTTCAAAGCTGACGGATGACGCATTGAATCCAGACTCCACGATCTCCCTGGCCATTGTGTATTGATCAATGGAAGGGGTGGGGGTCCCAATTTGATCAGAGATGTGAGCCAGGCGTCCCCATCTGGAAAACCATGAGCAGTGCTGCTCCAAAGCCATCTAGGTTTTTATACAAGCTCGTCATGGCATCGGAGCCCCTAATAAACCACAGAGACTAAATTGCTTTCTCACCACAAGAAGTCTGGCTGACATTGGCACGGGGTGATTCAGATGTACCTGCTGGGTGGGTAAACGCAGCACAGCAGTGCCCAGTGCTGTCCATCCTGCTGCACTGCCTTCCCTCCCTCCTGCATTTCCCCACGCAATAGTCGCCGCCAGCTTTGATTTTAAGCAAGCGGCTTTAATAATCTCTTATCGATCCAGCTCCCTGGGAAAAAGAGAAGTTGTAATCACTTTTTATTGACGTTTCTCTTGCGGCGACTCTTTGGGGTGAGTTTTCAGCATAGGAGGGTCATCGGGGGGGAAGGTAGAGGGGTACGGGTGAGTGGGTAGAGAGGGAGAGAGAGAGAGAGAAAATCACAGTTCTTTTCAAGCCCAGAGGCTGAGAAGAGGAGCCACCATCAGTAGAACTGATAGGCTGAGTTTGTTGCATTGTCAAAATCGGGGTGGCTGCCGACAGAATTACTACCTTCCTGCGTACCTGGAATAACAGTCTGACTAGCAGCCTCCTCCCACACCTGCCTCCTGGCTTACTGCCGTACCTGGAACCCCTTTTCCTGACCCTGCTGTCACCTTCTCCCACTTCAAGTGTCCCCTCAAAGCTCACTGCTTCCTGGAAGCCCGTATACCTGAAAACTTCCACTCCAGGAAACAGGATGCGATGCACAATAAAAGCTGTGAGAGCATGGGCTTCTCTGGCTACAGACTCGACTGTGATAACCAGCAGGTGAGATCACCTGGGGTTATCACCTTCCCTCAGAGAGCTCTTCTTAGGTCAGATCTACACTATGGGGCGAAGGTCGAATTAAGATACGCAGCTCCTGATACATTAATTACGGAGCTGGAGCCGACCTACCTTAATACGAGTTTCTGAGCTGTCTTCACAGTGGGAGGTCGATTGGAGCATTTGCTCCTGTCAGCTTCCTTTACTCCTCATGAGGAGCAGGAGTACTGGCGCCCATAGGGGCATCCTCTGTGTTCGATTTAGCAGGTCTTCATTAGACCTGCTAAATCAAACTCTGGAAGATCAATTGCATTAGTGTCGATCTTCTGTGTAGTGATGACAAGCCCCTAGTTCATGTTGGCCTACCTCCTCATTCATACTCATGTCCCTGGATGGAGCCTCACAGCATGCCTTTGAGCTAGATATCACAACCATTGCACGGGTGAGTAAACTGAGGCAGAGAGTGACTTGTCCAAGGTTGAAGACAGGGACTTGATCTGAAAGCCCAGATATGGGAAGCTTTGGAGCCAGGCCTGAACTCTCCAGCTCGCTAGCCGTTCTCTGTGCAATGAGTATCTGGATTACTGGGTTTGGAACTGGACTCCAGCTTGGGTCCTTGGTTCAAAAATCAGTGACAGAGCTGGGCACAGAATCTAAGGCCTGGCTCAGAGTTCCCTGATGAAACCACTGGACCATGCTCCCTCTCTAATAGATATTAAGTGGGAGTCAGAGCTAGTCTTTGTTTAGCTGAGTCAGCTACCTGTCAATAATCAGGGTCTGGTGATAGCCACGGGGGGTGGGTAAAGGCCTGACTTGGGGAGGCAAGCTCCACCCCCTCCATGCCCACCAGAGCCCAGCCCCCATTGTGACTGCTGGCCCCTGTCCTGCACCCCTAGTCCGTTTCATTATGGCTGCTGGCCCCCACACCCAAAGCTAGTGCATCCCCCTTCTCCCAGTGCCAAGCAGCCACCCGGCTCCAGTTCCAGCCCCGGGGGGGTGGGGGCGGGAAGGGGGGGAAGGTGGGTAGCCACATGGCTCTGGCCCCAGGAGCAGCCAGGCAGCTGCATTGCGGTCCCAGCCTTCCCAGCCAGCCAGAGCATGGGGGGCGGGGCCACTCGGGTCTCTCTGGGAAGGCAATGCCCTCCCTTGCCTATGTTACCTGCTGCCCATGGCGATAGCATCACGGCACGGCTGCTGCACACCGCAGAGATTCAGAGCTATGTGTCCCAGAGGGGCTAGCACCATGCAGGACACATCCTTGCCATCTTTGGCTGGGAGTCTGGCCAGAGCCCAGCAGGACGTTGGGAGCATTTCCTCGCCCAGCTCTGGCAGCTGGAAGGATCTGTCATGGAGAGGGCAGCGGCGTCCGCGCTGCCCGACCGCGGCTTCCTCCAGGGAGTGCTCGTTTCTTCCATGCTGCACGGGACAAACCCGGTGCCCACCTGTCTGTATCGCTTTGGGAATTGCCAAATGAGGCAGTGGGCGCAGCCTGCAGGCGCAAAGCCCAGCTCTCGCCAAGCGGTGCGGAGTGCGGGGCATTGCTGGATGGAGCCCCACTGCCGGCTGTTGGCCGGGGTTCATTTAGAATAAAAATGCCTCCCCCACCCGCTAGGGGCTGGTATAATAGTGTCTATTCCCTGCTTCTGCTGGTCTATCGGGCGGTGTGCATAACACACTGTAGATCACTGCCTGCCAACCAGATAAGGTTGAAAAGCATTTCCGCCGTAATCGCGTCACACACACACGTGCTGGGGTGTTGTTTTGCTTTATTCTGCAGAGCTTATGATTTGCGATCCTGCTTACGACGACGAAGTCACTGAACATAAACGAAGGGTGGGAGGGAAGTGGAAAACAGCCGCGCAAAGCAACCCAGGTGAGCTTGGCAGCTCCCTGCCCTGGCGCGATTCTATCTGAGGTGAGAGAGGGAGTGTGATGACAGGCGGGCAGGGGGCTGATAGACTTGCTGGGCCCTTGGGCAAAGTGGAGGTGGGGAGACTCCGCACTCCTGGAAGGGGCGGGGCCTCAGGAGGAAGGGGCGGGGCTAGGGAAGGCAGCCCTCCGCACTGTCCAGAGCATGCTGCGCTGGCCCCCTCAGCCCTCAAAGCCACTCAGAGCGCACCATGCAGTGCTCCGGCGGCGATTTAAGAGCAGCAGTGTCAGCTGTCGAGAGCCCCGGGCCCTTTGGAACCACTAAGCCCCTGGTCAACTGCCCCTTTTTCCCCCTTGGTGGGCTGCAAGTGGCAAACAATTGCTCCAGAGGAGTTAAAAATGGAAATAAATTCATGGCACTGGAGCAATGGGCCACGAGAGGCAGGGAGTCAGTGTGAGAGATGAAACCCAGAAAAAGCTTTTTAACCATTGGCTTAAACTCCTCACCGTGCGAAATCTACAGGGGGTGGAGGAAGTAGAAATCAGATAAGGAGGCGGAGGAACAAGTGTTGGGGGTTTGCTGTAACATTTGAAGAATTCCATCAATAATCCCCGCCCCGTTCCTGCCACGTGAGGTGCAAGGGCCAGAAATTAGCTCGCTCACGAAGAGATGCTGCCGGTCAATCTCAGAGCATGTCGGGCTTTGAAATGACAATGCACCCGACATGGGTGGTGGGAGACACCCAATTGGCAGCATGGCGTTTTTGACACTGCCGCTCCCTCTCAGCCTCTTCCTGCATCCACAGCGGATTAGCTGAGGGGCTGTCTGACAAACGGAGGAAGCACTACACTGTGGGGGAAGGGTCGGGCTGAGGACAGGGTTTTTTTTGCCTGCCTTGGTTACCTGCCAGCAAAGTCAGAATGTTGGACCCAGGCCACGTCAAACCCACCCACCATTTCTAAAAACGCTGGAGGACAAGGGCTGATCAAATCATGCAGAAATGGGCATTCACCCCTTGGCGGCAAGGAGCCATCTGCCCCGTGATAGAGGTCCATAAAATCATGACTGGTGTAGAATAAGTGAATAAGGAAAAGTTATTGACTTGTTTCCATAACACAAGAATGAATGAAATTCATAGGTGGCAGGTTTAAAACAAACAAAAGGAAGTTTTTCTTCATGTAGTGCACAGTCAATCTGTGGAACTCCTTGCCAGGGGATGTTGTGAAGACCAGGAATTTAAGGGGGTGTCTACACTGCACCCTTACCTCGAAATAAGCTACGCAATTTGTGCTATGCAAATTGCCTAACTTATTTTAAGGTAATTTTGAAATAGCTTATTTTGAAATTTGGCACTGTGTAGACAGCACCGAATTTCAAAATAAAGGGCTATTCCAAAACGCCTCTTAACCCTCGTGGAATGAGGGTTCCAGGGAAGCTGGAGTAGTGTGCCTATTATTTCAAAATCTATTTTGAAATAATGGGCTGCTTTAAAGACACAGAATAGCTATTTCGGGATTCTTCAGTGTAGACGTAGCCTAACAGAGTTCAGCAAAGAACTAGATAAGTACTGATGGACCTAACCTCCATGAATCTATTAGCCAGGATGGGTAGGAATGGTGTCCCTAGCCTCTGTTTGTCAGGGGCTGGAAATGGGTCAGAGGGGATGGATCACGTGATGATTGCCTGTTCTGTTCACTCCCTCTGGGGCACCTGGCATTGGCCACTGTCGGCAGACAGGATGCTGGGCTAGACAGACCTTTGGTCTGACCCAGTCTGGCTGTTCTGATGTTCACTGTCTGACTTGCTGGGTCCCTATTAGGGTAACATTAGGATGGTTCATATTTCATGCATGCTGAGCCCCCTTCCCTGTGGAGCACCAAGAAACCTTGTTGGCTCAGCCCAGGCCCTCATTATGAATTTGTTCCAGGAATGCAAGGCAGTCGCAGCTGCAAAGGGCTGGGACCAGAATGAGGTGCTATCAGCTGAGACAACTCCATTGATTTCAGGATGGTTGCCGGCATTTATAGCTGATTGGAATTTATCTCCTCAGGGCTAGAAGCGGAGGGAAATATTTTTGACAAATCCACTGAAGAAGCCAGGTTGTCTGACCTGGAATTATTCACGAATGTGCTGTGCTGAATAGTTTTAGGGGGAAAATATTTGGAGGAGACGTAGAGGCTGTTTGCAGAATGGGCCCAGGAGGGAAAGGTAAGCCCCAGCTCAGTAATTAGGAAAATCAGCTAGAATGTGGGAGACCTGCATTCAAATAATCAAATGGCTATATTCTGCAGTCCTATCCTAGATCTTTCCATTCCCTTCTCTGCTTTCTCCCAGCCCTCTCTGCCATCTTCCACTGGTCAGCATGTCAAAAAGGATTGTATGGAAGCTTTTGTGCTGGGAGGATTTGATACAGGCTGTGGGTGTGATTCTCTGACAGGCACCAAATCTGTCGGGAGCGCTGCGTCTTGCAAAGTAGGGCATCAGTGGGAAGGAAGCAGCATCGAATGCTGCCAGCCCCTCTGTTCTGAAGCTAAAGGCTTGCTCACATTTGAAGTGTGTCACCGTGAGATCAATGTGGTAACCCCCAGCTTTCATCTTGCACAACAGGGACTCTGAAGGCCAACTTGAGGGGCGATTTCAGATGAGAACGCACTTGTAAAGGACTCAATTATAGCGCAGCTCTAGTTAGAACGAAGCGCGGTGAAAGTCCTGAATTGCTTCTGTGCATTTCCCCTTAGAGTGCAACGTCTCGGCGTGTTCGGCAGATTTTCCCTCCTCAGACAAGAGGCCCCTTAGGAATAAAGCTGTTGAAGGTGTAAAATGTTTCGTTCCAAGGAGATTATCACCTGCCCCTTCCCCGGTGCTCGCATTGTTCTTCATAATCATGGCCATTCCCAAAGCGATACGGCCTGCTTGTAGATACAATGCCACGAGATTGAGCTCTGCTGCCAACGCTCAAGATCCAGCATGGCCCTTTGGCAAGGCCCATTTTGCTTCAATGGCAAAACTCATGGCCATCTCAGCTAGCAGGACAATGGACCAGATCATTGCAAGTGGTCAGCTTTGGTCCTAGACACCCCCAGGAGGTGCCAACGAAGAGAAGTTGCTGCTGTTTCTAGAGGAGCTAAGGAGCAACTTGTGAGGGCTGGCTCGTCAGTTGGCTGCTGTTTCCTACTGGGAAAGAAGGTTCTGGAACCTTCTGTGCGCCAAAGAGCGCTGTTACCTCTCCTGCCACCGCTCTTAGGGAGAGTTGAAAGAGGTCCTGAGCCATGTAGATCTTCTGCTGTGAATAGTCCCTCTCCTGGTGAATTATTTTGTGTGAGGAAGGAGGGTACGGAGAGGCCTGTTTCTGTACCAGAGTGTTTATCTGGGCCATTTTGAACAAAAACAATCAGTTCAAATAATGAAAAGTATAAAATGTATCTGGCTCATTTATCTTGCATTTATTTGCAGCGTCCACATCGTTCCATATTTTCCTTCTAAGACAAAGTTTCAGTAGTTAGCTTTTTGCTTACAAAGACATTGTCGATCGCAGTGGACACTGTTCAGGATGGCTGTTGCCCTGTTTTCAGTGAGTTTCCATAGGTGAAAGAAAGGTCAGAATTTGACCTTCCATTTGGAATTTGGTTTAAAATAAGAATGGCCACACTGGGCCAGACCAAAGGTCCATCTAGCCCAGTGTCCTGTCTGCCGACAGTGGCCAATGCCAGGTGCCCCAGAGGGAGTGAACACAACGGAATCATCACTCGATCCATCTCCAGTCACCCATTTCCAGCCCCTGACAAACAGAGGCTAGGGACACCATTCCTACACATCCTGGCTAATAGCCATTGATGGACCCAACCTCCATGAACTCATCTAGTTTTTTCTGAATCATGTTATAGCTTTCGGTATATATCTACACAGGTGTAAACTTGGGCTCTTACTTGGATGTTGCCCATAACGCTTCTTCTTTCCCCATATAAAACCCTGTCACCCAAGTTTGGAGATACTTTGTACTGGGACTAGCTGTCTTGATAAAATCCAGGTGTTGTTTTCACACGGGCTGTTGACCTGATCAGTTGGCCATGAGTATACAGGCTGCATCACTGGTAGTTCTCCCCTGCCATTCCACAATTCCTCCTGTCTGCCCTGAGGAACAGACAAGTTCTTCCACAGTTCCATGGGAAAGAATCAGCATGGCTTAGCTTGCTGCAGGGCGAAAAACCATGGGCTATGCCCCCCGAATGCCCAGTGACACAGCTGGGGGAAGGCCACATTAGGGGTGTGTCTAGACTACAGGGTTTTGTAGACAAAAGTGGACTTTTGTCGACAAAACTATACCTGCGTCTACACTGTTGCTGAGTTCTGTCGACATAACGTCGACAGAACTCAGCAGTTTTGTCGACAGCTGTAAACCTCATTCTACGAGGAATAACGCCTTTTGTTGACAGAGTTCTGTCGACAGAAAGTGTTATTGCATCTACACTGTCATGTTGACAAAGCGGCTTGCTTTGTCAACAGAACTGGATGTAATTTAGACGCTTTTTGTCGACAGAAGCTTTGTCGACAGTATCTGTTGACAAAACTTCTGTCGACAAAAGCCTGTAGTCTAGATGTACCCTAGTAACTCAAGCAGGGCTTTGCAGTGATCACACCAGGAAAGGCTAAACTGGGTGGGCAGACCCAGGTGTGGATCATCCAAGTTAACTCTGCCATGAAGACACACCCCTCATTAATTGCTTTGTCGAAAACGTGTCAGCCAGAATAGAATCCAGCTCATGCTCCTGGTGCTTTACAGATTTTCACACCTGGGTTTGTCACTAAATGGTCAAAGGAAGGGAGATTTTCTTTTAACAAAAGAGCTGTTGGGATTTACGGATCCACAGCCCACTGATGTCAATGGGAGTTGGGCTCCTTTGGAAATTCCAGCTTGTGACTGAACGGAAACAGGGGAGCAGATCAGTGGCGTTAGGAAAACGTGGGAAAGTCAGAGGAGAGTCACATTTTTGGAGCCCAGTTCTGCACCACTCAGTGGAAGTTCTGTCACTAAGGCCATGTCTACACTGGGAGTTGGAAGGGGAGCGAGTCCTGACTCAAGCAGATTTACTCGTGCTCGCTCTCATTGAGCTAGTGTGGTGAAAATAGAAGAGCAGCTGCGGGAGAATGGGCAGCGGAGCCTGGCCGCAAGGAATAGCCGCCCTGAGCACAAACCTGCCCACTCTTCAAGGGCATGCACGTAGGGTGACTTGCCGCTGCTGTGGTGTGCCGCTGACCATGCTACCAACCCTATGCTACCATTTCTATTGCATTAGCTCATAACTCCATGTGTAGACGTAGCCGAAGTGTCACGCTAACAAGGCAAGCGGAAAGGGGATCTAATTAAAACTTCCCAGTTCAGTTTCTTAATGTAAAAGGATCAGTGCTCTGAACGCTGGGGAGGGAGAGCTAACAGCCTTGGCTATGCAACCATGAATATTTCAGGAGGAAGGGCCTCGTGCTCATCGTCTTGCTTTTAACTTCTACTTTGTAAGTGGCGATGTTCCCAAACGACTCACGTTTAGCTGATGATCAGAGGGAATAAAGCAGAACGAATGTGTCAAGAACATTAGGCAGAAGTCTCGATGTCTTATGAGGCTTGACAGTTGTCCTATATGGAAGCTGAGGAACCCATCTGTGGATTCATTTCTGAACACCTCCAGAATGGTTCTAATGAATTTGGGAGAGGATGCTGGATGGACTAGGGGAGGGAGAAAATAGACCCTTGCCTGGGCCGTGATGGGGAGGCGTGTGTACGGGAGCAGGCGATGTTCTCCGTGAGGGGAAGAATATGATACGGGTCAGGAGACGGGACACGTGCACTGTGAATGAGACTAGATGGAGCACATGCTATGATGAAACAAGAGCGTGGAAAGGAAGCCCTGGCTAGGATAGGGAATGGAGTGAGGGCAGGGGGTATGCTAGGTGGGAGAAGGGGTTGCCTTCCCAAACCGCCAGTCTGGACCCGCCCATGCTCTGCCTCCAGAGTGCCTCCTGTAGGTGTACGGAGGGTGGAATGTTGCTGCCTCTGCCCTCCCTGTGCTTCGGGGCTGGGGAGGCTGGGGGTGTACACCATCTGCCTTCCCCGTGCTCTGGGGCTGGGGCCATGCACTGCCCCACCTCCCCATGGTGCTGGGGAGGCTTGGCTACCCATGGGGGGGTAGGGCCTGGGCAGAAGGGGCGGGACTGAGGGCCTACCTTCACCCACCACACATGGAATGGAGGATGCTCATGCTGTGATAGGCGATAACCTATTCACGCACCAGTTCCTTTTATGCAAGTCTCCCAAGCCGCAGCACCTTGGATTTCTTCCCTTTAATGTCAGTGCAGCTTGAATTAGCTTATGAAATGGAAGGAGGGTGGGATTCCTGCGGCAAAGACCTGATGAACGTGTCTTGCTTTTAACAAGGCAACCTCTGGAAATGTGGTGAAGTAGCCCAGGGAATCTGGCCAGGATATGGTGCCCAGAAAACAGCCAATTATCGGTTATCACTGCTACGGTTAGTATTACAGTCATGCCATGAGGCTCTGGTTGGGGTCAGAGCCCCATTTTGAGTGGTTCTGGATGGACACTGAGTAAGAGAAGACCTCTGGAAAAGCCTACCATCTAAATAAGCAAGACAGACCAATGGTGGGACATTGACCCAGAAACAGAGACCCAGAAAGATGAAACAACCTGCTTGGAAGCACACAGCACAGGTCAAGGGTAGAGGTGAGGCGAAAACTCAGCCCTCCTGACTCCACAAGGATGCCCCATTCTCTATACCATGCTGCCTCTCAGTATAGTTGATGCATGTCCCAGAGGCATTTCTGAGATGCCTTACGTTACGTGGTAGGCCCCACTATGGAAGCGTTTAATAACAGGGGGTAGTTAGCATCTTTAACACACCTAAAGTTCTCACCCCTCAGTTTCTGAAGTGATGTTCTTATGAGGGAAAAAGAGAATTAACAGCATGAGAGAGATTACAGGCCCCCAATCCGTGAGCGCTGTGGGTTGGTGCAAGATAAACTTGGATCGGCAGCGGGCACCATGGCTGGGTGCGAGGAGCGGCTGAGAGAGATCACCTACAGCGCTGAAATCCTCGCAGACCGATGGGGTTAAAAATGTTAAATCCTCGGGCACCTTTCTGAATGTACAAGTGGAACAGCCTGGTTACTTCTATCCTTTTCCTTCTCTGATATAATGAGGCTGCCTCTTAACTCTAAACTACATTATCATAAGTACTTGTATAAATACGTGAGACATGCCTGCGGAGAGGCCTCGGCACAGAACGGTGAGAAATATTGTCCCGCGGCTGCTAGGGTAACAACGCCAGGAACCGTTTGTTCTGCCAATTAGTGCCTTGATGACTAAGAAGTGTGTAACAAACACCTACATCAGCGCATGGAGAAAGCTAGAGTCTTGCAGGGTTCCTCCAGTTGGACAGTCAGCAGCATTTCAGATTAGTCTGGGGGGTCACAGAATTCCTTCCTGCTGGGAGGTGACCCAGCTATGCCTGTTAGCTTTCTGCACTGGTTATGCACCCATATAGCTGTTTCTGTGTGGAGGCGGCAGGCTGAGACAATTTGCATGTTGCCTTTTGCACCCAGATTTTGAGCTTTGAAAGACTCGCTCCCCAGGGGTGTCTGAGGCCAGAAAAAAAATGTCCAAGTTTGCCCTTCTCAGATGAGGTCACTGAAAGGGCATCAGTCGTTTTGATGGGGTTGCTGCAGTTCAGTTGCATGCATACGCCTCTCAGGGTACGTCTGCACTGCAACGCTATTTCAGGATACTGGAGTATCCCGAAATAGCTATCCCGTGTCTTCACAGCAAGCCTGTTATTTCGGGCTTGCTATTCTGACCTCCCTGTAAACCTCATTCTACGAGGAGTAAGGGATGTTTCAGAATAGCACTTTAGCTGGAAATTTGGTGCTGCGTAGACAGCACCAAATGGCAAAATAAGCTATTTCGAAATAGCACTGAAATAAGATATGCAATTTGCATAGCTCAAATTGCGTATCTTATTTTGAGTTACAGTGCAGTGTAAAGGCACCCTCAGGGAGCAATTGGAACCCACACCTGCTGCATGTGGGGCACTGTCCCATGGAGTGGCACTGAGACCTCTTCCAGAGAGGAAGAATGAGGTTGCCCTACAGCCTTTGCTGAGCGCCAGCTGGCTTTTAGCTCAAGTTATAGTGCAGTGTTTCTTAAACTGTGTTCTGTGATACACCGGTGTGCCACGAGGCAGTTGGAGGTGTGCCATGGAGAACAACAGAGTTCAAAATGGCCACCCTTAAAGGGACAGGTGACTTTTTCCCACCCCTCAATAACTTCCCTCCGACCCAATATTTTTTTTCCCTCAACAAAAAGTCCTTGGTGTTCCTCGTAATTTTTTTTTATTGTTTGGTGTTCCTCCGTCTTAAGAAGTTTAAGAAACACTGTGTAGCGGGTTTCACTCACGGCCACAGCGCCACCTGCCGTCGGTCCTGGGAATTAGCTCAGATGGCAGGTGGCGGGATCCTTTTCGGGACACTGCCCTCTGGCAGTGTCCACAACAGGCTCTAAGCTTTCCCCTTCCGGGGGTGGGTTGTAGGCTGGTTGGCCTCCAGAAGGGTTCCTCCCCCTCCGGGACAGCGGGCGATACTCCTATCCCGCTGTGCAGCCCGTCAATCGTCCCCAAGTCTCTAGTCCCACAGCCGGGCCTTGCTCCGGACGGGTAGAAGGGGTCAATAGTTCACGGCCCCGACCTTGATTCAGGTCCGGGGTAAGAGGCAATAGTTCAGGGGCCCGACCTTGCTTCAGGCCCGGGCCACGGGGGAAGTAGTCCAACGTGGACTCAAGTCTCAGCTTTTACGAGGTCCGGCCTGGATCTCAGCTGGCACCAAAGCACAGTAGGTAAGCCCGGGCCCTCGAGCAGGGCGGGGCGGCAAACCCAGGGTGCAAGCCCGGGCCCTCGAGCAGGGCGGGACGGCAAACCCAGGGTGCAGGCCCGGGCCCTCGAGCAGGGCGGGGTGGCAAACCCAGGGTGCAGGCCAGGGCCCTCGAGCAGGGCGGGGCGGCAAACCCACTAAGCTGAGCCCAGGCCCTCGTGCAGGGCGGGGCAGCTAATCAAAATAGCGGCCCGGCCCTAGCTCAGGGCGGGGCAGCAAATGGCAGCCAGGCCCTTGTGCAAGGCGTGGCCACAAACAAACACACACAGTCAGTAGGCCCTGGCCCTGGAGCAGGGTGGGGCAACAAACACAATAAGCAAAGCCCGGGCCCTGGAGCAGGGCGGGGAGGCAAACAGAATATGGCAGCCCGGCCCTAACTTAGGGCGGGGCAGCAAATGGCGGCCTGGCCCTGGTGCAAGGCGTGGCCGCAAACACACACATGGGTTTGTAGAAGCTCCTAGTTCAGGAGCTGGGCAGGTAGCGCACCTGCTGCAGGGGCGAGGGGGAGACTGCCACCCAGTCTGCGGGTGGCAGGGGGGACGCAGGCCCACCCACTCCACTGCGCCCCGGCCCAGGGGCCCTGGGTGCAGCAGTGCAGCTGCTACTGGCTCAGCAGGGCTCCAGCCCGCAACTTGCTGGCCTAGGGCTGTTCTCAGCCCGTACTACCCCCTGGGCCACTCCTCGTCTCCCCCTTCGCAGGTACCTGAGTCTCTGGCAGGTCAGTCAGGGAGTCGAGGGCGGTGTCATCCCAGCAGGGTCCAGGCGGCCCGATCCAGGCTTCCGTGGGTTGGATCTCTGCAGCCTCCAGCGGGTTCGTCAGGCCCCAGGGTTCAGGCAGGCATCGGGGTTCCAGCCGGTCCACTGGCTCCGGCAAGCCCTCAGGGTCCCCATCAGTCCATAGGTCCTCTGGCTCGGGCAAGGCCTCAGGGTCCTCATCAGTCCGTAGGTCCTCTAGCTCGGGCAGGACCTCCGGCTCAGGCAGGTCCTCAAACTCACCAAGCCCCAGCAGAGCCCCGGGTTCCTCTGGGTCAGAGGGTAGCTCTGCTGGCCGGTTTGGCCAGGCCTCAGCAGCCCTGGCAGGGAGGTCTTTGCTGGCCTTAGGGGAGGCAGCTGTGGGAGGCCCAGGCCAGGTTCCAGCCTCCTCAGCCAGGAGCTCTGGCCAGGCCTCTGTCTCCCTCGGAGGCTGGACCCTGACTGAGCTCCCTGGCAGAGTTCTTATAGTCCTAGCCACGCCCCTTGGCTTCCGGTCAGGTGAGGGGGCAGGGCTCGGCTGTGCCCAGAATGGCTCCCAGAGGGGTTCCTCCACCTCCGGCTCAGCGGCGGCCACTCTGCCCCACTACACACTGTTATAGCAGCTCATGCACTAAGCTCTAGAGGTCCCAGCTTTGGTGTTGCCTGTCGGCATTGCACAATATTTGCAGAAGCAGTATTATTTCCCCATAGCCCTGTCATGCTGAATACAAGGTCTCTAGTTTGGAGGAAAGAAGATAATCCGAGACCATTGTTCTACTGTTGAACATTAAAGAAGGAAAATGCCCATAAAGATGATTAGCATTTCCCACCTTCAAGGAGCAGAGCCATCTTGGTTCGAATCTAGCAGCCGAAATTCCATGGGGAAGAGGCGGAAGATGACCACTGCTTCTCTATCACTGGGAGACTTGGCTATGTGAAGCCCAGGTGGGGACGTGATCAGGGCAGCCAGAGGACCGCTGATTTGGTGTACACCTGCTGCAGTGCCTTATGGTATCACCACCGGAAAGGGAAGCTGGTCTCTGCTGGTTTAATCCCTGGGTGAAACTTGGCAGAAGGTCTAGGAGACACCATGCACCAAATGGGGCAAAGTGAACCCTAATGCCTGAAAGAAGCCAGTTGAAATTTGGTCAGGAGGAACATGTGCCGGTCTAGTATTTTGTTCTAATTTCATTGTACCAGGGGTTTTTCTCGGGCTCTTTTATAATGGCGCAGAGTTTCATTCTTGGGCCCAAAAGAATCCAGCACCCATTCATCTCATGATGTCAAAGTTCCGGCGTGGTAGAACATGCGATGACCAAATCTCCCCTTATTTCAGACAAGACATGGCTCCCTGATGTGCTCAGATACTCAGGCCTCGAGTCAGCAATGCATTCGAGCACATTCTTAGCTTTAAGCCCTTAATAGTCCCAATGCCATTGGTGGAATTTATGCGCATGCTTAAATGCTTTTTGGAATTGGGACCTTGAGGTAGCACTGTGTTGAGTGCTTTACAGATGGCTGCCTGGATAGATAAATAGAAAGCGAGAGAGAGAGGAAAAATGCCAACTCCAAGTTTTGCTGAAATTGCTGGGGAACCTATAAACACAGGGCTGTTTGTAACAGCAACTGTTGCGTCGGTGAACGTGGGAGGGGAATGTGACCTGGTGAAATTTCCCGCTCAGTAAAACCTGCCTCTCTCTGGGTTGTTCGTTTCCTCTCTGCATGGAGAGCACTTTCCGGGCCTGCCCTTTCTTTTTTCCAGCCTGATGCACTTTCTGAATCACTTGCCTTTCTTTGTTTTCAGCTGTCACCTGCCCTCGCTGCCGGTGGAATGGAATTTCCCAGCAGTGCCACCGCGATGCAGCCACAGAAGTAACTGCAAATAGAAAAGGCTTTGTGCATGAGGACAGGCGGCGAATGATGGGGCTGGGCAGCGAGGAGGAACGGCCTTCGGCTGACAACCAGAAAGAAGGATAAAGCCATAGAGTGGCGCTGGTTCACCTCCCCACAGAACAACAGCAGATTGGCTATATCTCTCCCTTGCTGTCTGATCTTGGGCAAGTCACTTTTTACCTCCGGGTGTCTTTGTTTCCCCTTCCCCTTTTTTTCTGGGGCTCTCATGAGTTTTCAATGCAGCACCTGAGCCTGATCTCAGTTGAGGCTGTCACCTATTGTAATGCAAATAGGCCTTGTCTTCACTCCGTGGGCGATCGATCTGCTGGGGTTCAATTTAGCGAGTCTAGTTAAGAGACTTGTTAAATGGAACTCAGGGCATCCCTGCCAGTGGCTGGGACTCCTGCTCTTGTGAGGAGTAAGGGAAGCTGATGGGAGCAATCATTTGCAGCCATCCGCATCCCGCTGTGGGAAAACCACCAAGCTCGTCATATGGTAAGCTGACTCCAGCTATGCATTCTACGGAGCTGGAGTTGCATACCTTAAGCAGAGCTGCCAGATCTAGTGTAGACCTAGCAACAGTCTCCCAAAATAGATTAGCATTATCCATGGTTGAAAGGACCCTGCATCTGGTTTTATCTTAATCTGTATCATTTCTCCTCATTCTCCCACTGGGCAACGCTAAGCAATTCCTCTTCCCCAGCACATATTATCACAGTGCTAAGGCTTGGAAGAACTGGAGTGTCTTGTCTCAGCCTGAAAACGGAGGACTCCCTACCTCACTGGATGAGTATATGAACGGCCAGCCTGGGTCACACCAAAGGTCCATCTAGCCCAGTGTCCTGTCTGCCGACAGCGGCCAATGCCAGGTGCTTCAGCGGGAATGAACGGAACAGGCATTTCTCAAGGGATCCCTCCCCTGTCACCCACTCCCACCTGTTGGCAATCTGAGACTAACTTCAGAGCATGGGGGTTACATTCCTGACTCTCCTGGATGGGCCAATGTTTCAAGCTGTTGCAAGACAGATCATGCTGGGATGTCTCCTCTGATCCCATCAGAGTGTTTGATGTTCGTATAAACCGGTGTGCCACGGGGCAGTTGGAGGTGTGCCGCGGAGAACAACAGAATTCAAAATGGCCACCCTTAAAGGACTTTTATTTTTTTGCTCAATAAAAAAATCCTTGGTGTTCCTCATAAAAAAAAATTATTGTTTGGTGTTCCTCGGTCTTAAAAAGTTTAAGAAACACTGGTATAAACAATGAGAAGTCCTGTGGCACCTTATAGACTAACAGATTTATTGGAGCATAAGCTTTCGTGGGTAAAGAACCACTTCATCAGATGGGACTTTTCCCAACAAAGCTTATGCTCCAATAAATCTGTTAGTCTGAATCTGCATAAACAACAAGAAGTCTTGTGGCACCTTATAGACTAACACAGCTACCCCTCTGATGTTCAGCGTAAGGCACATATCTGTGTGTGTGTGTGGGGGGAACTTGCACAAATCCATCGTTTATAAAAAACAAGCAAAGCAACCCAAACAAACTGCCCACGGAAGCAAATCTTTCCCTGCTTCTCTTTTTCTTTTGCCTAAACGCAGTTGTATAGCAGAATGGAATAAAAAAGTAGGGGGTGTCACTCTGGATAAAGCACGGCACTGAAAACAGAGAGGATTATTTCACTGCACCCTACCAGGAAATCGGAGGAACGCCCCTGACAGGGAACATTTCTTTCCACAGCTGTGCTAATGCACCTGCCATAACGCTGTAACTCCTGCTCCCGTTGGGATGCTAGCCGGCTCCCGACAGCTCGGCATGGCTTATGTTCATCTTTAATAGCACGGAGAGTTTTACTTTGCAGTAAGCTGATCACAGCTATTGTCCCCTGAGTGGCAGGTTTCTCAGCTCTCATAGGCAAAACAGAGAGGGCCCTTGTTAGCGCTCGGACGGGAGACTGGACAGCCCTGGAGTGTGGTGCTACCCATTCAGTGTGGAGCGCTCCTACTGAGCCCAGACCGCTGAACGGGCAGTGGGGGTGTTATGCTACACAGGTGAGATTTTTCAAGGCTCTGATTACCAGTGCCCATGAATTCTGAGTGCAGATCAACACACACCAATTATTTTTCAGGGGGGGCTTCGAAAGTGGTTTTTAGATTTCCCAGCCCACCAAAAAAAAAAAAAAAAAAAAGCCCCATACCTCAAACAGTTTTCCTAGAACATGTGAACATGTTGGGGTTGGTTTTTCATGAAGAAACAACGAAAGGTGCAGGTAGCAGGGCAGTGACCCTGCTCCAGGTGAAACAAGGGATAAGTCCAGCCCTGAGCGAGGGCTGAGATTGTAGAGCGAGCAGCTGAGGCAAATAGCAGCCAATTAGGGCCCAGCGGGAGTAGGATTAAACAGGGGCTCTTGGAGCGGAAGGAAAGAGGCTCTTTCTCCACATGTGGAGCAGGAAGGACCTGGCTGCTGGTAGGCTAGAGAGGTTACCTGAGGCAGGGCAGGCAGAGCTCTGGCCAGGCAAACTCCCAGGCTGAGGCCTGAGGGTATTAGGGCTGCGGGGAGGCAGCCGGGGAAGAGAAGGCAGCAGGTCCACACCCTCTTGCCAAGGAGGAGTGGCCATTTCAGACAGCAGTTTGCCCCTGAGGGAAGGGGCTAGATGCCAACTGGCAGTGAGTCACTGAGGCACGGTGGGTTTAGGGGAATTGGAGTTCCCTGAGGCGGGAGGACTCCAGAGTGCAGGGGCATTGATCTAGGACAGTACTGGGAGGGAAGGGCACCATGGGCTGGGGGGGACATGGGGCCTAACCCAGAAGACAGGTAACTGAGGGTGACACACCAGCCTGTAGGAGCCCTAGCCACAGCCCCCCTCCCAGTGCTAAGTGCTGGGCAAACGCAGAACCAGACAGCAATCTGCAGCTTGGTCTCCACCAGGGTGGGCAAATATCGACCCACAGGCCAGAGCCGCTCTGCCAGGGTTAGCCCCGGCTATGTTTACCTGTGTCTCCACAGGTTCAGGGCATTGCAGCTCCCATTGACTGTGGACTGTGGTTCTGGGCCAATGGGAGCTGCAGGAAGTGGTTTCCACAGCTCCCATTGGCCAGGAATGGTGATCTGTGGCTAATGGGAGCTGCAGTCGCTGGTACCTCTGGAGGAGCGGGTAAAGATCAGGAGCTGCATGAGGTGATTACCCTGCCTGATTCTACAGGCCAGCGCAATGCAATTTTTAGTATCCGCTGATGGGGCAGGAGATTTCAGCCTGGTGGGAGTGGGAATTTGAAAGAGTAAAGAGAAACTTTCCGTGTTCCCTGTCCCTGGGATATTTTTCAGGCTAAAGCCAGCTTTCCAAACAAACAAAATCCTTTTGCATTGGCTCCAGGGGAGACAGACTAGGTGATCTCCGAGCTCTTCCCTGTCTCTCATTTTAAAGGGCCCTGTATGACCTAGTATTAATTTAATTTAATTTTATTTGAGTGCTGGCATTCCTGGAGTCTGGGCTCAGAGAAATCCCTTTCCTCTGCTGAAACTCTTCCGGTGGGCAACATACCAGCAATAACAAAGCCCAGTGACTGTACACAGAGCAGACAAAAGGAGACGGGCGCCGCTTCCGTCCTGCTTTGCCTGGGTTTCCATGTCAGTACTTGACAATGGGTCCATTTAGCTTTGCTAAGACAGAAGGCACGAGGAAGGCTTTTTTAAAAAAAGGGGCAGCAAGCTTGGTTAGACTTCGTCACAGCAGGAGACAGACGGGGAACTCAAGGGCTGTAAAACCCCCGTCTGTTTAAATAGCGAACTAGAGGCCCTGGAGGATGCAGGGACAGCGAACAGCAGGCTGCAGCAGGTTGTTCTGATTAAAGCATAATCCTTTGGCATTCACTTGCTTCCCCGGGGGATTGGATGGCTCAGGTGAGTGGGCCACTTTCTCCTCTTGAGGTTTCAGTGCCACCCAAGAGGTGGGTGGGGAGGAGGAGATGAGATGTTATGGGAACTGATTTTCCTTTCCCTCAATAAACTTGGGGCAACTCCATGGTTGTCAAATGAGATCCACTCCTGTCAGGCCAGCAGGGGTAAGAGGAGAATCAGACCCATTAGTGGGAAACGGTTGAATGGGCTATGGGAAAAGAATTGTTCATTCCTATTGCATACTCGGCCTGCCCCCACCTCCAAATGCCAATTGGTTCTGGAAGACAGGCCCACACCAGGGTTGGTCATGGAGACAGAACTTCCCTTGGACCTTTAGGGGTGGTGGTTCCAAGCCAGCGCATGGTGCACAGGCAGGGCATTGCTGATGGCACAGCTCGTGGACTTCAATCCAGCACTTACCATCACTGCCTCCAACATGCTTTGCACTTGTCCAGTGCCGTGGGCTCCAGGCTCCATGGAAGAGGTGAGACCTCAGGTGGAAGGTGCGGGGCTAGGAGCAGCCAGCCTGTAATGCTGTCTGGACCATGCCTGTCTCTTCCAGCCTGCCATTTGCACTGCCTGGACTGCACCAGGGGACTAGGGGTGATTTATAGGGTCTGACCACCACTGTCATGGTCGCATCAGTGGCAGTCCAGGGCCATGGGACCTTTTAAATGGCTGGTCCTCCCACCTCCATTGTATGAGAGAGGTAGCCGTGTTAGTCTATAAGGTACCACAGGACTTCTCATCGCTTTTGCAGATTCAGACTAAGATTTATTGGAGCATAAGCTTTCGTGGACAAAGACCCACTTCGTCAGATGCATGTAGTGGAAATTCCAGAGGCAGGTATAAATATACAGGCATAAGAAAAGAGTACCAGTCAAGAGTAAGTCCAGAGATAATGAGGTCAATTCAGTCAGGGAGCATGAGGCCCACCTCATGTGGAGGTGTGAACACCAGGAGAGGAGAAGCTGCTTTTGTAGTTGGCTAGCCATTCACAGTCTTTGTTTAATCCTAAACTGATGGTGTCAAATTTGCAGATGAACTGTAGCTCAGCAGTTTCTCTCTGAAATCTGTTCTTGAAGTTTTTTTTTGTTGCAGGATGGCTACCTGCACACACATTAGCAGATTTAATTTCCACTACATGCATCTGATGAAGTGGGTCTTTGCCCACGAAAGCTTATGCTCCAATAAATCTATAAGGTGCCACAGGACTTTTTGTTGCTACCTCCCTTGGTGGCCCTAGATGTAAATGTGTCCTTAAAGTTAAGAATGTGTTTAAGAGCTTTCTGGATTGGGACCCTACACTGCAAGATTTCTAGTGTAGTCTCTTGCAGTGTATCTGCAATCGGCACAAGGTTGGAGCATGGAGGTAGAATACTAATATTACTAATTAACTCTCTCTATTTACTTTACTTTCCACTTAAGCTTTCGTCAGCTAAATCTGTTGTAAAGAAAGGAAAAAACAAACAAACTCCAAGGCTTCCTTGGGTATGTTTGCTAAAAGTGGAACAGTCGAGCTGTGTTATGCAGATTACAAACAAACTTTATAGCTGCCACTTTCACCTCTGAGCAGCATGCAGAGTTTGGTGTGTCTCACGCTGCGCTGATTGTTCTCTCACAAATTACAATAAAATAACCTCCAAGAGGGATTTTTGTTTTTTTTTTCCCGGGTCTTGTTCACCATGAAAAACCTGACATTTTGTTACATACTAGGGAAATAAATAGAAAAGAGAAATGAAATTGGGTAATGAGTATTAAACCACAGCCCTTGGTAGATTCCTTTTAATGCCTAAATCATGCAGTACGTTGAGAACATGAACAAAGCTAATCGGTCCACTAGAGCCATTTAAAATGAAGACTTGGCAAAAGAAGAGCCTGTACTGGAAATACAGATTTGGTGTGCAGTGGTGTTCATGTGCTAATTATTATCCTAGTACACTCAAATCTATCTTTCTATGATCACCATCCTGTGCTCCATTGTAGGGGGCTGTTCATAACTTGGTCATCTCTGGTTATTGCTTGCATTTTGCATGTCTCTAGATTACAAGATTTGCCACTAATTTGCCAGAGTCGCATATTTCAGGCAATGGACCTTCAGAATCCTCCCATTGGCATCCATCTTTGTGGCAGATGGTGCGTAGAGCTACTCAAAATCAGGAGGAGAAATAGGAGAAAAATACTTCCCAATTTGAGAAAAAAAATGTTACCAGTCTTAGTAGTTGGCCAAAAGAAATGACTGGAGATGTGTGTGTGAATTTGTAACCCACACTCCTTCTGGATGTGGTTCACTGTCCCACGTAATGATACTGAGACCACTTACAAAGAGAACAAGTCTGCTGAGAACAGGTTGGCTTTTAGCTCCAGCAGAACAGGCTCATCCCCTAAGCTCCAGAGGTCCCAGGTTCAAGTCTGCCTTTTGCTGTTACGCATTCACCAACAGTTGGTTGCATTTGTTTCCTGATTAATAAAGAACAGATTGAAATTTTGGAAAACTCAATGAGTGCTCTTTGACCCAAGAGAAAGCTGACACATGCAGTGGTTACAAAGCCTGTGCTTCCAGCAGTACCTGCCCAGAATTTCCCTCTTAACTTATGCTGTCTCTGCCCCCTGCAACCCACAATGCTGCCTGAGATTGAAAGTCCCTCTGTAATGTAAGGTGCGATGCACAGGGCAGGTTTTGTTGTGTGCTATCCAGGGCAGGTTTTGACTTGCAGCTCTGCTTTGGAAGCCCTTTCGTAACTAGCAAGATGATGTAATTTGTTCCTTGGTGATCTCATCATCCATCAGCCTGTAGCATCTAAACTGAAGCAACATGAGAGATGCCTCCCACACTGGAATAACCCAGACAGATGTACTTGATGGCAGTTCTAGGATTAGCGGTAGGCGGTAGCATTCCATGACAATGACAAGTCTTAGGGTATGTTTCTCTCTAGTCTCCTCTTCTCCCACTTCTCTCTGATGCTTTTGGACAAACCTCATTCAGAAAATAAACCATGAAGACTCATGCAGGATCATCCCAAAGAGGATGGGGGCCTGGGGCAACCCTCCCACCCCAGTGCCCCAGGGGTGGGGCCTGGGGCAATCCCTTCAACAGGAGAGAGCAGGGAGAGGGTGGCACGGTGGGGGGAAGGAGAACCCTGCTGCCACCCCACCAGGCCCCCAAAATCCCCCATCCCACCCGTCGACAGGATGGTTGGGGTAGCCACCCCATCCATCCCATGGCTCTGGGCTGGTGTCTCATGATTGTGATCTAGGGCTGCTACTCCCCCACCCCAGTCCCATTTGTCTGGGGTTTGTAGTCCATGTGGCAAGCCAGGGGTGCACAGGCGTTAGACTGCTGCATTTCTGGGGGCATCCCTGTGTGATGCCTTATCATGGCAGGGGGTTAACGTCCATTGCAGGCAGCACCATAACCCAAGGCTGCAAATGCTACAGTGTCATGACATGGCATCGGCCAAACCAGACAGTCTCTACAACAACGGACAAATGGGCAGGAGAGCAGAGGGGGGTGTGAATAGGTAGAAGCTGTAGATTCTGGAGGAAGGTTGCCGACTGTCTGGTTTGGCCTGTATACATGGCAGAGGGGCTTTGCTGGCACTTGATGGGGTTATATCACATTAGAGGACGTGCAATAACAGGCAAGAAATAAAAGTTAACAGAATTAACAGGAGTGTTGTGAGCAAGACACAGGAAGTCATTCTTCCGCTCTGCACTGTGCTGATTAGGTCTCAGTTGGAGTATTGTGTCCAGTTCTGGGCACCACATTTCAAGAAAGATTTGGAGAAGGTCCAGAGAAGAGCAACAAGAATGATTAAAGGTCTAGAGAACATGAGCTGTGAGGGCAGGCTGAAAGAATTGGGCTTGTTTAGTTTAGAAAAGAGGAGACTGAGAGGGCACATGAGAGCAGTTTTCAAGTACCTAAAAGAGTGTTACAAGGAGGAGGGAAAAAAATGGTTCTCCTTGCACTCTGAGGATAGGACAAGTACAATGGGCGTAAACTGCAGCAAGTGAGGTTTAGGTTGGACATTAGGAAAAAATTCCTGCCTGTCAGGGTGGTTAAACACTGGAATAAATGGCCTAGGGAGGTTGTGGAATCTCCATTGCTGGAGATATTTAAGAGCAGGTTAGACAGACATCTAGCAGGGACGATCTGGATGGTACTGGGTCCTGCCATGAGGGCAGGGGACTGGACTCGATGACCTCTCCAGGTCCCTTCCAGTTCTTGTGTTCTGAGATTCGTGATTAAAGTTATTAAAGTTATGGTTTTGGAATCTTCATGCTCAGCTGATACTTCACTTGTATTTTCCTGTCTCCTGCTCCCAATGGGAAATTTTATATATGGCTTTGGAACAAAAGAGGAAACGCAATAATATACTTTTCCCGTAGCCTTTTATTAAATCCCTATTGAATTAAACAATATTTGGTTTTTATTAACAGTTATTTTCTTTTTTTCCTGAGCATAGGAGCCGTGGTCAACTCTGTCTATAAATTATCTGGAGAGTTTGTGCAGGGATGTCACAGACGCACTGGGTTTCTTTCCCTCTTCGTTCTCTTTCAGCATGTCACCTTCAGGCACAGCTGCCGGCTTTTAATCACTGCCCAGGTCGGAGCTCAGAGTGTGTGTGTTTGTGGCTCAGCTGGTTCAACATTGCTCTTTGTTTTCTGCTGAGCTACATATTCACTGGTCTTACAGCCTTATGGACAGGACAAGCACTGGAGTATTGCATCCAATTCTGGCCGCCTCCCCCCATTACAGAAAGGATGTGGACGCATTGGAGAGGGTCCAGTGGAGGGCAACCAAAATGATGAGGGGGCTGGAGCACATGACCTATGAAGAGAGGCGGAGGGATTTGGGCTTGTTTAGTCTGCAGAAAAGAAGAGTGAGGGGGGATTTGATAGCAGCCTTCAGCTACCTGAAGGGGGGTTCCAAAGAGGATGGAGAGAGGTGGTGGCACATGGCAGAACAAGGATCAATGGTCTCAAGTTGCAGTGGGGGAGGTCTAGGTTGGATAGTAGGAAAAACTATTTCCCTAGGAGGGGGGTGAAGCACTGGAATGGGTTTCCTAGGGAGATGTGGAATCTCCATCCCTAGAGGTTTTTAAGTCCCTGCTTGACAAAGCGCTGGCTGGGTTGATTTAGTTGGGGTTGGTCCTGCTTTGGGCTGGGGGTTGCACCTGAATGACTCCTGAGGTCTCTTCCAGCCCTAGGGTTCTATGATTCTATGAACAACAAAATCTGGACATATTTGTTAAAGTGATTTCTCCCCCATCAGCTACGAAGGGCCTGATGGTCAGCTGCTGCAAACCAGCCTCATTCCATTGACTTCACTGAAACCATGGCAACTGACGCCCGTTCATGTTCTGGCCCCTAGAGATGGTCTTGTGGTGAAGGGCCTGGCGCAGGATTCAAGAGACATAGGGCAGAGTTCTGCCACAGACCCCTGAGGTGACCATGGACAAGCTCCCCTGGCTCAGATCCTCCAAAGGTGGTAGGCGCCCAACTGCCACTGGTTTCAGTGAGCACTAGGAACCTAAATACCGTAGGGTATGTCTACACTACAGAGTTATTTCGAAATAAGATATTTTGAAATAACTATTTTGAAATTAGATATTTCAAAATAACGCGTCTACACACAAAATGCATTTTGAAATAGCTTTTTGCCATTTCGAAATACCACGTCCACACTGATTGGATGCTGAATCGCATTTAAGGCCAGCCGGAACTGGTTCCGGCAGGGCATCAAGTCAGAAGTTACCTTGTGGCCAGGGCGGCCAGCAGGGCACTCTGGGAAGAGCTGGAGGCCCCCTATTTCGAAATAAGCATCTACACAGCGCTTATTTTGAAATAGCGGAGGGCTTATTTCGAAATTGGTTAACCTCCTTCCACGAGGAATAGTGCCAATTTCAAAATTGCTATGTCGAATTAATTTCGAAATAGCAGTTGGCTTGTGTGGATGCTAGGAAAGTTATTTCGAAATAACTTTGCTGTGTAGACATACCCTTAGTGTGTGTTGGTGCTTTAGTTCCCCATCTGTGGAATGAGAGAACGAACATTCCTTTCTCCTTCCCTACGTTCTACTTGTCTATGTAGAGTGCAAATTCTTCAGGGAAAAGGCAGCCTCCCCCCTCCTCATGGATGTGTAGCATCAGGCATGATAGAGTCCCATCTCAACTGTGGTGTCTAGTCTCCTGCCTATGCATTCTATGTGCTTGCTGTCTCTCGCCTTCTGCTTAGCTCCCACATTCTTTGGGATTGGAACTACCGTTTAGTTATGTGTGTGCACGGGGCTTTGCACCATCCCCCGGGGCCTCTGGATGCTCCCTTATTGCAATTAATAGTTAATAATGCAATTGCCTTGACTGGAATTTGGCCAGCACACCTGGATAAACATCCCGACCATGAGGGCAAGATCCCTGGTGACTTTAAAGTGTGCGAGTCACCCGGAGTGGAAGATGCCATCTGCAGCCAAGTGGCCCCGTGATAACGGTGATGCTCATAGCTTGCTCTGAAACCGCAGCTAAGACCTGGTGGTGTCACTTATCTGAAATAGTTCCCTGGGTGCACAGGATGCTGACAGAGGGCGCTGCAGAAGGTGATGTTCAAGAGGTTACTACGCTCTCCACCTTCACATTGGTGGTCAGACCTCAGCTTCCACTTGGCCACATTTTCACCCGCCTTTGCTGCACCAGCTCTCACTCGATTTGGAAAACACCATTGCTGTCATGCGAGGCGAGTGACTGGGGGGAACGGTGCTGAAGGAGCCAGGTTCTCCCAGATCACTGGCATTTCCCACCATGCTGTTACTCGGTGGCCTTCCGCAGTGGCATTTTGTGGGAAGGGATTTGAACAGGCAGAGCTCTCGCTGGTGGAATGTGTCCATGCAGCGGCTGTCTGGGATCATGCATCTGTTTTCGTTTCTCCTTTTCATTGATGGCATCCCACCTTACCAATGGTGTTGCAATCCCCATGACACAGTCTAACAGTAGGTAGTTTCATAGAGTTGGGAAGGACCTTGAGAAGTCATCTAGTCGTGTTGCCAACTGTCTCATTGGAGACCACCCCAGGGTTATCCTCATATGGATTTATTAAATGAGGAATTAACAGTCCACTGTAGGGTTAAACTAAAGGGGATTGAGCTGGCATTGAATGCCACGATAGGGTTAAACTCAAGGGCTATGTCTACACTCGTGGCTTCTTGCGTGAGAAATATGCAAATGAGGCTAAGCGTGGAATATCGCCGAGCCTCATTTGCATACCTAATGAGCCGCCATTTTTGCAGAAGAGGCTCTTGCGCCAGAAGGAGCTGTCTACACTGCCCCTTCTTGCGCAAGAAAACCCCTCTTGCAATGCCGTTATTCCTGAAAATAATTGGCGTAGCGGCCTTGAGCAAGAGGATTTTTCTTGCACAAGAAGGGGCAGTGTAGACAGCTCCTTCTGGCGCAAGAACCTCTTCTGCAAAATGGTGGCTCATTAGGTATGCAAATGAGGCTCGGCGATATTCCACGCTTAGCCTCATTTGCATATTTCTCACACAAGACGCCACGAGTGTAGACATAGCCAAAGGGAAAGAGCTCTCTCCCACACATGCACACACCTAAGCTGGCAAAGGTTTGCAGGGAGAGAGAGAGAGAGCGAGCCAAGGCATAGTAAGTCCGGAGTGTCTGCCTGCAGCCATGGATCCTGGCAGGTGAGCTGATCAAAACGAGGGCTTCTGCCCTGTGCTATCTCCTTTTTATTGGAACTGGGCAGCTCCTGTCCCGCACGCAGGGTCCTTCCTCCACGTTCCTCACCGAGGGAGCATGCCCGGACCTCCCTTATCCGGGTCCTTTATTTGCTTAGCGCAGCGGCGTCTCCCTGATTGCTTGAATTGGTCATCACCTGGCTCCTGGCTCCATGTGCTTAGCCTTGCTGTTTTCCGCTCCCCAAACACGTTCCGGTCTCCATTCATACACACTCTCTTTTCACAGGAGGGAATGCAGCTTCGAGTAGGTTACAGAATTTAAAAAGCAAAGTGGCTGAAAGTTACGAAGATTTCCACATTGCAAAGTTCAACAATCACCAGCTTACAATAAGTTGCCAGATTTTAAAAGCAAAGCAGTTAAAAGTTACAAAGCAACAATTACAATTCACATGCTAATGGACTCAATCGAGATATGGGCTGGCTAGGACACTACCTACTTCATAACCACTGAAGGTGCTACTAGCTCTGTGAGTGGTATCCTTCCTGTCTTAGCATCTATCTATTTACTTTGATCTGCTTAGGTTCAAGTACCCATTCTTCAGATACTTAATGATGCCCTGCCTCACACCCCCCTTCCTTTTTCCTTTTTTCTTTTTCTCCCCCCCCCTCCTTCCCCTCTCCTATTTATTTCGATTTTTCATATCCCCTACTCATAACTCTGGTCACCTGAAGAAGTGGGCTGTGCCCACGAAAGCTCATGATACCATCTACATGTTTTGTTAGTCTTTTAAGTGCTACCAGACCATTTGTAACTACTGAGCTTTGAAACTTTAAGAAAGGAATTGTTCTCGGTCAGCTGCTGGGCTTTGTAAGGTTTCTTTGTTGTTTTTTTAATCATCTACAAATTATCAGTAATAAAGTGACTTGGAAGAAACTTGCCCCTTGCCCCTCTCCCCCCCCCCCGCTCAAATTCACAGCAATGCAGTCAGCAGCAGGTTTTGTCATTCTCTAAGTCATGTGTTGGCAGTTCCAGAAAATTGATGTGTAAATCAAGTAGCTCCAATTTACAGGGTAATAGTTCGGGTGGAGGCTTTACACAACAAATCCAGCCTCCTGCACCTAGGGCAGGAGTCCATTACAAAATCTTTGAGATCATCCGCAGCGTTCCCTGTAAGCTGAGTGCTTGGGCGGCCACTCAGGAGAGATTCAGGTTCTGCCCAGCTGATTAGCAAAGCACTTAGCACCCACAGCCAGCAGCATGTGTTTCTACTGGTGGTGCACATCTGCACATGCCTTGGTGCACGTAACAAAATTTATTCTGCATGTGAGTGGAAAAAATGAGAGGGAACATTGCCCTGCGTTGCCTACAGGACTGATTGAGTTCAGAGTCAGTTTTGTGTGCATGGCTGGAGCGTCCGAGGATGCCAACTGGGCAAGTACCATTATATCACAACACGTCTTCATGCATCCCCATCCACATACAGACCCACTCCTATCCTGATGAAATTGTGAGTTCTCACGGGACTCCAGCACAAAGCAGCACAGCTTTCTTCAGGTTCATTTGAGGCAAATACAATTTCTTAGCTGCATTAAGATCTAGTCAATGAGTAAGTTTTCCTCTCCCATTATAGGAACATTCCCCCCCCCCCTTTGTAAAAGTTGCAACATTCCTTAAATTGTTATTTCTCAATAATTTGGGTGGCTTTTGCCTTGGCACTAAAAGAGACATTCACATTTCATCTTGGCAGGAAATCTATATCCAGTATTATTCTGGTGTTAATAATGCAGAGGGCTAAATCAAAAGGTGAATTGATTTCCTGAAGCTGAATCGGCATTCGCACAGAAGCAGCTCCAGTCAATGAATGGACCTTTCAATTTAGTTCTGCTACCGTCGGTGTAAATAAAATCGCTCATGAAGCAAATTGCAGCTGGTTATTGTCTGCACTCAGAACCATCACGTTCTTTGAAAAGGATCATTTATGGTAGAAACAGGATTATGTTTCTGTGAACGTATGTCAGGCAAATGCAGAATACAATTCACCTTGAAGGTCAGTTGAGTATTACAATGGGCACATAGAGGTAGCTGTTACGCAGTCAAGATGATCCAAGGAAAGGACTGATATTCATGAAATGTTACAAAAATACAGATCTCTGATTAGCTAATAAGGACCAAAGAAAAGGTCATAGAGGCTATTAAACTGTGTGACAGTGAACACATAGATTGGCAGTTTCAATGTAATTAACTGGTTTGTGGGGCTTCGTGCTCTGGCACTTGGAAACAGCAAAGAAGGGAAAGTTTTCTTCATTCTCACCCTTCTTTGGTTCTGTCACATACGCAGCGACTTGACTGGCATTTCTGATTTGTTTAAAGACAGAGGCCTGGTAGAGGAAGCAGCCATATTACAAGGAGCCAAGTGCCAATGTGCGAGAAGGACATCGGCTTTCTGGATGCGCTTTTTTTCTGGTGTGTGTGGTTTATTGAAAGGTGAGTTAAAATATAAGCTACCCCTTTACCTTCTGAGGGGGGTTCCTGCTCCTGTGTACTGGCTAAGGGATCTGTAGGGAATTGTCAGGTGTCAGTCAACAAAGAGCCCAGCCTAGAATAGGTAGGGGTGATTTATGTCTGGCTTCTCTAGAGAGCCGCCTGCTTTCTCTCTGTGTGTTTTTGGTTCTTACATTGAAAGGTTCTGGGTTTTAAGAACTCAGGGAGTGCTATCTTACAGCCTTCCAGCAGGAATGTTTTATATTTTATCTAACGTGGTGTTTGTCTGCTGTGAACAAAACAACTCAGTTGTTTGTGATAACATTTTCTTAAGGCAGAATTACAATGAAGACATAAGGACATGTGGTTTGAACTGGATCAGACACATCCTTCATGAATCTATCTAGCTCTTTTTTGAACCCCGTTAAGGTCCTAGTCTTCACAACATCCTCTGGCAAGGAGTTCCACAGGTTGACTGTGTGCCGAGTGAAGAAAAGACTAGTGCAAAGTAGATGTAAAAGGCTACCCTTCATTAAGCCTGCTATATAGGTGCCTGTGACTACACAATGTGGATGGCAATGGAGCATTAGCACCATTCGGTCTTCATGTGAAGTGCTTCCTCTATATTTCAGCCAGATGTTCTCAGCTCTGAGTGCAGTGAGTTAGTTTGCATTTCCCTGAGTCACCAGTTCTGTGTCTTACTATTGCAAGGTAGGGCAGAAATCCTCTAGCGGTGGCCTGGCACGGAGACTGGTATTGAGGCCTACATAAGGGTTTTGGGTGCATTTAAATGACACAATGGTGCTCATGCAAGCTGCCAGTCCAGCTAAATCTGGAAAATTAAGACCTCCATTTAGTTACACATTCTCAAGAACCAGTACTGGGTAGACAGCAGCAATACATGCCCCAGTTCTCTGGTGCCCATCACCCGTGTGCTTAACATGGCTTTGGAAGGACAAATTCCCACTTTCCTGGTCCTGGTGTTCCCACTAAATCACCAATTGCCACGGTGGTTTATGAGCAGTGGATACTTTCTGCAAGGAATTGGATGATGACCAGCAAAACATCATGAGATGATACTACATTTCACGACTTGTCCTGCCTTGTCCAACACCGACACTGCTGACCAGTTAATAAAAGATTCTCTGCCACCTGCTATTTATCTACTTAAACAATCGAAAATGCCTACCTATAAACGATCTCCCTCCCATGGGACCACCCAGCAATCAGACACTGTGGTGGAGAACACAATGTGGCAGGATGGACATCTCGCTGTTCAAGATACGTGGGTCCAGAACCTCAAAGGTATTTAAATTAATGGAAGTTAGGAACCTAAGTACCACTGAGGGCCTGGGCCAAGAGGCTTAGTTCTGGGTTTGAAGCACTGCCTTGTATTGGGGGTGGAGGAGAGCTGCAAAACCCTAGGGCAAGTTCCAGGAGGAATGGTGCCAGAAGCAGGTGGCTGCTAATGAGCAGGGATAGCCTGCTCGCCGCCACACAGAGATCATACCACACGTCCAGTTGGCTCTGTGGAGGGAGCCATCCCTGAGGGGAAGAGCAGGAGAAGAGGGACGGAGACCGTGGGTAGCTGCTACATCAACATGCAGGGACCTAGGCTTCTTGTGCCCTTCTCCTCAGACAACCATAGAGAATCTTAGACAGCCTGGCCACTAACCCGCTCACCCTGTTGGTTGCAACGTGAAAAAGGATTTCGCTGTACGTGGTTCAGCTGCCATGTATGGTTTGCACTCTTCCCTGAGGATGTGGTGTTGTGTCTAGGGATACTTGGCTTTTCCAAAATGACATGCTACTTCAGGGAAAAAAATTCCCAACAGACTGTCCCCTGAAGAAATGTTTGCTGTCCAGGATATCGGGCATTTTGTTTTGCAAGCAGTCACAGAGTTGTGACTTCCATGGTCGAGATAAACTTCAGCCCACACCTCCCTTAGGGCCATCACTACTTATTAGCCAGGACGGGTAGAGATAGTGTCCCTAGTCTCTGTTTGGCAGAGGCTGGAAATGGATGACAGGAGAGGGATCACTTGAAAATTCCCTTATCTGTTCACTCCCTCTGGAACACCTGGTATTGGCCACTGTCGGAAAACAGGACACTGGGCTAGATGGACCTTTGGTCTGACCCAGTGTGGCCGTTCTTATGTTCTTATCAGTTTGCCACCTCTTGTAGGGCTACACTCCCGAAAGCATAGATACATTTACTCTCAGAACAGAGCGCCAGCGATACTGGCGCGAGCTTTGAAAGAGGACAGGGAAGATGGCAATGTACATAACTATGGGCCTTTACTGATCATGTCTGCGGTGCCTGAGTATCCATGTAGCACTGGCTAAGCTCCCAAAGTCCTGTCCTATTGTGCACTAGGGTCAAATCTCCATGGGCCAGCTTTTGTTTCCTGGCTCCAGCCTTGAGGGAGTCCAATACAGCAAAGACCCCCAGCCTGGGCTAGCCAGAACGGACATTCCGTGCTGACTGGTTACTACGTCTTTGCAGAGTTGTTGACTTCAGTCCCACGACTTGAACTCGAGTCCGGCTTAAGTCGCCTCGGTGACTCGACTTGAGACTCGACTTGGGTTCATTGTTTGTGACTTGAGACTTGCTAATTTTGTTACATCGACGTGGTGAAAAAATTGTCCGAAAATGCCGATACCAACGGCTTGTACAAAAGTGACTTGACATTTTTTAAATTAAGACTTGAGACTTGACTTGGGACTTGACTCGAAAGTGACTTTAGGGACTCGAGACTCGACTTGAGACTTGAACTGTAGTGACCTGAGACTCGACTTGGACTTGACAATGACGACTTGAAGACAACGCTGCATCTTTGTCCCCTTTTGGAACCATGACCTGTATCCCATTGGTGCCTGTATATTGCCTACTCTAAATTGCAAATAACCTTTCTCATTTCTTCCCCTGGTTAATAAATCCTTGGTCAGTTACTACAGGACTAGCTACCAGCATTGTCTTTGGTGTGAGATCAGAGATCGATTGACCCGGGTGAGTGACCGGTCTTTTGGGACTGGGAACAGCCTGAATAGTTTGTCATCTTTGGTGTATGTGAGCATTTATCACTCAGTCCAGCATGCAAGTTTGTGACTCAAGGGGTAAGAGAATCACCATGGTCCAGGAGCTCACTCTTTGTTGCTGTGTTGATGAAATCTGATCTATAGAACATGCGGCTCCTTGGGGGGGTGGGAGAGGGGTCCGCCCTGCGGCTGGCACTCAGTCATGAACCACTCCAGACTGTGCCACTAGTACTTCTTGACCCTTTTGCACTGGTGCAAATGACTACACACAATGCAGCGCAATGGTGAATTGGGACCCAGGGGAGGATGCAGGAAGGCACATTGTCAGGAGAAGAAATAGACCAACAATCTGACTCGGCAAAGGACTTGCCTAATGCCAAGGCCAGGGAATGCAGATTTTACCAAAGCCATGTTCCCTGTAGCAGGGAGAGGGAAGGATCTAAGTTCAGCCAACCTCGCTTCTCTTACATCTGAGCACGCAGCAGGTGTCCGAATGGGAACGAGCATCCAACCACTGTGGGATGCAGGAATGAAAAGATCCATGGGTTATAAGTGAATGTCATTTTTAATGGCCTGGTCCCTAATTAAATTTTCTATTTTCCCCTTTCACAGAGATTCCTCCTTCTGACAATTAATGTCAGTCAATCTCAGCCCATCAACTCAGCCATATGCGGCTCCCCCAGGAAGCTGAACAAAGCCTCTTCTTTTTATTTCCTCTTAATGAAGCACCACCGCTTGCTGTTTCGCTTGCGAGGGCCAGAGAGGTGCTTCAAACACGGGAGAAAAGGACAGGAAAGCAATCCCCGTAGTGTTTATTTCAGTGTCCCAAGGCTATCTGTAAGCTGCAGTACAGGCAAAACTGTAGAAAATAGGACATTGCCTGATCTGCCCTGGGCACCTGATACCTATTACCACTGAGCTCTCATTGCAATGAATGAAATCTTTTGTTGCAATTAGTAGGAATCAGAGACTGTTTTAAAGAGGAGCCTGCAGCCTAGACCGCAGAAGTGAAATCATTACGGCAACAAGCCACGCAAAGGGCACAAAGCAGAAGGGAAAACATGAAATCAGGTGAGTTAGAGCTGGAAAAGGCCTAACAGGAACCAAATGTTCCTCCACCAATGTGTCTCTGTCTTTAGTCAATAGGTAGTTGAGGACGAGCAGGTCGTTGCGTCTCTACGACTCATTCAATCAAATCTTGGCCAGAAGTGCCTACCCGGGGGGCCAAGCAGTGCCAACTCAGAGGTGGCTGTGTATCTACTTCTTAGAGCTTTAGAGGGGGAGCTGAGTTTGTTGGTTTTTAAGATTTTCCAGTTACAGACTAATAGTCTAATAGCACCTTAAAGACTAACAAAACATGTAGACGGTATCATGAGCTTTCGTGGGCACAACCCACTTCTTAAGAGGAATGGAGCATTAAAAGTCCAGATCCAAGAATAGATATGGGGGGGAGGGGGAGGAAGGGGTCAAAAAGTGAATTAGAGTGTTCAAATTACAAGAAGCTGATAAAGATTGGGCCACAAGAAATCTGATGAGGTTCAACAAGGACAAATGTAGAGTCCTGCCCTTGAGATGGAAGAATCCCAAGCATTGTTACAGGCTGGGGACCAACTGGCTAAGCAGCAGTTCTGCAGAAAAGGACCTGGGGATTTCAGTGGATGAGAAGCTGGATACGAGTCAACAGGGCGCCCTTGTAGCCAAGAAGGCGAATGGCATATTAGGGAGCATTAGGAGGAGCATTGCCAGCAGATCCAGAGAAGTGATTATTCCCCTTTATTCGGCTCTGGTGTGGCCACATCTGGAGTATTGTGTCCAGTTCTAGGTCTCCCACTATAGAAAGGATGTGGACACACTGGAGACGATCTAGCGGAGGGCAACCAAAATGATGAGGGGGCTGGAGCACATGACCTATGAGGAGAGGCTGAGGGATTTGGGTTTGTTTAGTCTGCAGAAGAGAAGAGTGAGGGGGATTTGATAGCAGCCTTCAACTTCCTGAAGGGAGGTTTCCAAAGAGGATGGAGAAAGGCTGTTCACTCACAGTAGTGTCGGATTGCAGGTCTCAAGCAACCGTCTTGAGTTGCAATGGGGGAGGTCTAGGTTGGGTATTAGGACAAACTATTTCCCTAGGAGGGTGGTGAAGCACTGGGATGGGTTCCCTAGGGAGGTGGTGGAATCTCCATCGCTAGAGGTTTTTAAGTCTCAGCTTGACAAAGCCCTGGCTGGGTTGATTTAGTTGGGATTGGTCCTGTCTTGGGCAGGGGGCTGGACTTGATGACTTCCTGAGGTCTCAACCAACCAAACAATGGATTCTTAGAGAAGGTACAAATTGATTCTATGATAAGAGACATACGGTTGGAAAAGTCATTAAGTCATTACTTTTTAGAGGTGATATGGACATGCTAGGAAGTAATATGGCACCTCCATCTCATTTCACTTAAGCTTCGCTTCTTGCCAAGCACCTGGAGTACACGGCACTTTTTCGTCAGCGAATGGGACGAGTTACGTCTGTTGATTTTCAACCTCATAAACCAATTGCTTTTGGCAGTGAATACTGTGGCTTTTGGCTCATTGCTGTAGCTAGAGTCTCACTCCCCCCACCCCCAAAAGGTACTGAATTTAGCAGCCAGTAACAAGGCAGCAGGATGTTAGTCGGCAGCGACTCTACACATCAGGCCGGTTGGAACTTCCAATGTGTTATTCACAGCAGAGCAAGGGGAGCTCCAAAGTGGGAAGAATTCTGAATTCTAAAGGTAGCGAAGGTGGACAGAGAAGAATAATTACCGTCAGCAGCTGCTAATTATGAAGAAAGATGGATGGCTGCTGTAGGTCAGCGTCCAGTGGGAAAAGGCCTGCGACAGAAAAAGTTATTATTCATACTGTGCCATTGAAATAAATCACCGGGAATCCCACCAGTACCAGGCACTGTTCTTGTTTTGCTCTGTTGATTGATGGGCTACACCTATGGTCCTCTTCCATAGATCCCCTTCGCTGTGCTCCTAACAGATGGCTTGGACCTAATCTGGAGCCTCTGAGCACCTCCTTGAGCACATAGGTTTATCAGCCATAGCAGCTAAAGTCCAGCTAGAGCCTCGGTAGCAGGGGGCTTCTGTATTTTAAACCCTGGCAACCCAACTGCTGCATCTGTTACTGGTCTTTAGCTATATGTACTTAACATAACCAAGTCACTTGGCCAGGCAACAGCTTTTAAGTGCCAGGTTCTCGGTGGTGCCTTTCTGGTGAAATGGTGACATACTTTAGTTTATGGTGGCGATGGAGCAACCAACGGGTTGGTGGTTAAGCACAAGACTGATAGTCAAGAGATCTGGGCTCAGTGCTCATTTCTGCTGCAGGTTTCCTGTAAGACCTTGAGCACTTTGTGTGTCTTTGCCTGTGATCCTCATCAGTAAAATGGAGACACAATTCATGCATTGATACCACTTTTTGCCTAGATTGCAAGTTCGTCACAGATGGGACGGTGTTATAATCTGGTACCTAGCACATGGAAGCCCCAGTCTCAACCAACCAACCAACCTAACAGAAGTATTTCTTCACACACACACACACGCACAAAATAAAAAGCACAGTTTACCTGCGGAACTCCTTGCCAGTGGATTTTGTGAAGGCCAGGAGTTTAAGAGGGTTAAAAAAAAGAGCTAGACAAATTCATGGAGGATAGGTCCATCAATGGCTATTAGCCAGGATGGGCAGGGATGGTGTCCCTAGCCTCTGCCAGAAGCTGGGAATGGGCGACAGGGTATGGAACGAACACATGATGATTCCCTGTTCTGTTCATTTCTTCTGGGGAACATGGCATTGACCACTGTTGGAAGACAGTAAACACAGAACACAGTCCATCTGGCCCAGTGTCTATCTGCAAGACTAGATGAGGATGGTGCCTACCTACCCACTGTACCTGCCCAAGTCTGTTCTGACTATTCTTAGTCAATGTATGTAAAGTTCAACTGTGTCTTTGCATCTTATTGAGGTGGAATTCTATGGCTTTCAAGGGCAAAGTTGTCCGTGGCAAACAATGAGAATAATGAAACATCTGAAGCTGAGAGATCACATGCACAGCTTTCGAGCTGAAGTTCCCATGGTAACGGTTCCTCTTGCATGTATGAAGAGTATGTTCTTTAATGATTTGGAAGGGGACAGCCACACGCTCATCCAACGCCCTGATGATCCCAAATGGGAGGAGTATCAAATACAGAACAGGCAGAAAGAAAGTTTTAAAAAGGACATTTAAGGTGAAAACCTGCAGGCCAAATCTTCGAGGGGAAATAATCTTAAAGGAAAACATGGGAGGAACAAATGTGACACATCACACCTCGTGGCAGCAGGCGACTGTGAATGAGACGTGAGATTGAAAGTGTTTGTAATTTAATCATTGATGGTGCTGCCTTCATTGCAAACAATGGGGAACGAAGAATGAGCAGGTGAAGGGATAGTCTGGGAAAATGTACACGAGAAAAATATTTCTAACAATCCAAAGTGCCTGTACGGAAAGTGCTGGAATTGGTTAGACCAAACCATCCCTTTCCAAAAACAGTCATGGGCACCCATGAGTTACCATGATTATTAGAAGGACATGACCCTCATGGTCGAAGAGGAATTCCCTTAGAATAATAGAATCATAGAATCCTAGGACTGGAAGAGACGTCAGGAGACATCGAGTCCAGCCCCCTGCCCAAAGCAGGACGAGCCCCAACTCAATCATCCGAGCCAGGGCTCTGTCAAGCTGAGACTTAAAAACCTCTAGGGATGGAGATTCCACCCCCTCCCTAGGCAACCCATCCTAGTGCTTCCCCACCCTCCTAGGGACATAGTTTTTTCCTAATATCCAAGCTAGACCCCTCCACACTGCAATTTGAGACCATTGCTCCTTGTTCTGCCATCCGTCACTACTGAGAACAGCCTCTCTCCATCCTCTTTGGAACCCCCTTCAGGAAGTTGAAGGCTGCTATCAAATCCCCCCTCACTCTTCTCTTCTGCAGACTAAATAAACCCAAATCCCTCAGCCTCTCCTCGTAAGTCATGTGCTCCAGCCCCCTCATCATTTTGGTTGCCCTCGCTGGACCCTCTCCAGTGCGCCCACTTCCTTTCTGTAGTGGTACAATAGAATATAACCGGCCATACGTGGCATGGAAAAGGAGAATTTTTGAAGAGTCTAGACCATTTGCAGATTGTGGAACAGTCTCTCAGGAGAAGAGGTAACGTTCCATCAGCTAGAACCTTTCAAATTAGACTTAAAAAAAAAGAGTAGGGAACAACCCTACAGTGGCTGGGAGGTGGCCTGGATAGCCTCCTATTCAGAGTTTCCAAACCAAGCCCCCATTTTTGGAAATACACTTTGTGTGCACAATCCTGCACCAAACTTATTTGCAGGTACAATTTGCATTATTTGTTGGGTCTCAGCTTCCTATGCCTCAGATACTGAGATGTTCAAATGCCCCCGCTTGCTCGCCCCTGCCAAGAAATGCAACAACAGCTATTGGTACCAACAAAGTTGCAGCTGCAAAAATGGAGGCCAGGCATGACTAGATGGCTGAACGATACCCCTGCGCCAGGCAAGCGGGAGCTAGCAGCAGCAGGTGTGGTACATGCTGATGTTCTGAAACGGTGCAGCAATCGACTGGAAAAGATGTTGCAATGGGCCACTTAATACTCCGGCGAGTAATATTTCTGGGGATTCTATGAGGACCTCAAGTTGCTGTGGTAACTTGCTGGGGGATGCAAATGAGAACAAGGGAGTGGGAGAGGAAAAGGGGGTGAGAACCCGTATGCTGCCTGGCCTCCATTTTTGCAGCTGTGCATGAGCTCGAGTAGGCGTAGGCAGAACTCGGGGTGAAAGGTGCTGCCAGGCCGGTGGGCCGGGGGGAAGCACATGGGGAGGAATGTAGGATGACGGCAGCTGGTGACAGTGAAGGGTCCCCTAGTCGGGTATGGGAGACGGGTGTGATGCTGGTCGTAGGTGGGGCTCCATGTCGGTCACAGACATTGTGGAAGTCCTAGATTCTGTGACCCCCCCGGGACTACTGCAGCAACCAGTGAGACTGACCCCGGCACTGCCCGAGCAGCTGGGCCTGGGGCCCCCTGCCACGCTGGCCTCTGTTGGAGTGCCACACCAGGGGTTTTCAAACAATGGGGCTGGGGGGTGGGATGTCGGGCGCTGGGTCTCATGGCTGCAGGGGGATCAGGTGAGCAGTGGGGGGGCTAAGGCAGCTCCCTGCCTGGCCTGGCCCCGCAGACTGTGCTGCGCCCCACAAGCAGCTGGCAACAGGCCCGGCTCCTAGATGTGTGTGGGGAGGAGCACACAGGGCTCCGCGCCCGGCCCCTGCCCCTGCCCTGAGCACTAGCTCTGTCCTCCCATTGGCTGGGAACCTGCTGCTGGCCGCTTCTGGGGGCAGCCTGGTCTGTGGGGCCAGGAGAGGCAGGAAGCTGCTTTAGCCCCCCCGCGGCACCACTGACCAGGAACTGCTGGAGGTCAGCCCCAGCCCTGCCCCTGCCCCAAAGTCAGACTGCCCCAAAGTCAGACCGCCCCGTCCTGCACCCCAAAGCTCTCATCCTCAGCCCCATCCCGGAGCCCACACTCCAGTCAAATGATGTCGGGGCGCAGCATCAACGATTTTCTTCAGCTGGGTCATGAGAACAAAAGTTTGAAAACCGCTGGGCTAGAGCCAGTCACTCGGCTGGCCCCGCTGCCCACCGCACCAGCCAAGGCTGGCCTTACCATGAGGCGGATGCCTCAGGTGCCAGACTGGGGGGGGGGGGGCGCCACTAGGACCCAGAGTGTAGAAAATTCAAGCTTTTGGCCCAAGCGAGGGGTTATGGGGGCGTCATTTGAGCTCCCCACCTCAGGGGCCAAAATGTTGTGGGCCGGCCCTGGCACCGGCTGCAGCGCTGTTGGCCTGGGCAGCTGGCTCTGGTGACTGTCCAAGCAGTGGCTTATGTGGCTGGCTCCAGGGAGTGCCTGAGCAGCAGTCCGGGGCAGCTGGAGAGGCAGCCGGCTTCCTAGGGCTCCCTTCTCCTCGGGGCCCAAGTAGCAGTGGGCCCCCTGGGACTTCTGGTCCCAGCACAGCCTCTCCCCAAAGGTTCAGTCAGGGGGATTTATGATCGAAATCATGGACAGGTCATGAGCCATAGATATATATATTTTTGCCCTTGACACAAGTCTAAAAATACCCCAAGATCAAATCACAGCCTTAGTCAGGGAGCTAAAGATTCTTCTCTCTCTCTCCCGTGGTATTTCAGTGTTTGCGGGATTGTCTGTCTGCTGAGGGGAGCTGTTACTAAGGGGACCAATTGCAATTGTTTCTCCTATGCTCCTGAGGTCTCTCCTTCTAAGGGTCCGGATGATAGTATTCCTGTTGTCATAGCCCTCAGGAGATTGCACCTTTATGGACCACTGCGATCTAAGAGATTAGTCCATAATCAATCCACCAACCCATCAATAAGACCACAAGGGACTAACATGAAGGCTGTACTTTTAAATAGAGTGTGACAGCTTTGCGATTTGACCAAACAGATAAAGAGGCCAATTTCTCTGTGGGTGTAATTACACTGACATTCATGGAGTTACACCGGTAAAGAATTTGGTCCTGGATTTGCAGCAGGAGAGGAACAGTCTATCCAGAAAGAAATCCAGACTCCCCTGTGAACAGCAGTTTCTTCCAGGATATTGGCTGGACTGGAAGTTATGTAACAAATCTAATTTTACACATATCGATTGTTAATCCATGAAATCAGGAGGCAGTTTTAGGCATCTAAATGGCATGTAACTGATTTACTGATTTGCTGGGTTACCAACTGGCATAGTTACTAATGTCACCATTGCCAAGGTATTAATTCAAATTTAATTAACTTGCTTGTGGCTACCTGGTTAATCATTTAAAACATCGACACGTTTATTGGGGAGCAACTACAGTTTCTTAATGAATTAATTAATGAGGCTAGCGATTAGGGAAGGGTGAGACAGCTGGTGGTGCTTCCCTGCTGCCTTAGAACCAACTGAGGGGTTTGAAAAAAGCCTTCTGCATCTAGCGTGCCGCCATCGACCACTGGAAATATCTGCTGCTAGCAGCCACAGATCAGCTGGATGCCTCTGTCGGCCGTCTCCTCCCCCCAACCCCTCCATATGCTTAGCACATTCAGTCTTCAAGCCAGGCCGGTTTTTTGCCCTCCACTCTTCTCAGAAGGCTGCTTCAGAATTTCACTGCTCTGACAGTGAGAAATCTGCCGCCAATTTCAAACCTATGCTTGTGGATGGCCAGTTTCCCTCCATTTGTTCTTGTGTCCATGTTGGTGCTTAGCTTAGAAAACTCCTCTCCTTCCCTGGAATTGATCCCTCGGCTGTACTGAGAGAAAGCAATCCTGCCTCCCCTCAGCCTTTGTTTGGTTAGGCTAATCGAGCCAAGCTGAGTCTCCTCCCATAAGGCAGGACTGCCATGCCCCTAACCAGGGGTGATGTGTGGGGTGCATAAGGGGTCCCCCCAACTCTGGCACTGGCAGGAAAACTGGAGCAAGGTGGCCCCCGCTCTCACTGTTCTCCGGCCGCGCTGGCTCGGCGGGGAGGGCGGGATAACCCCCAGCGTTCCTCGGAAGAGGCCTGGCCCCGGGAGCAACACAAGCTGGGCTGCTTTGCTGTGTGTCTCCCCGCTCTGCTGCTGGAGAATGCAGGGAGGGGTGTGTTCTCCTGCTGCCAGCACTGGCCCTCTGGCCTTGTTTGTCCCCTGTGCTGTGTAAAGCCTCCACCCATGGCAGTATAATGGCAATGCAAATTTCAGTATGACGTGACTGTAAGTTTTGCAACCTTCGGATTCTTGTGATGTAGCGTGATCACACTCTTGCTCTGAGGAGGAATTAGAATATAGATTGTGTTATAAAGGAAATATGACAAATGATTCTTTGTATTGAAAGAGATTGATACCTTTTGTATGGACCATTGTATCCCGTTTCCCATGTGTGAAATGACTGTGTAGTTCCTGGGTGGGGAGGGGAGTGAATGAGTTTGGAATGTGAGTGTTTGGAGAAGAGGCGTCAAGGTACCATAACTGGAGGCCCAAAACAAAGCAGACAGAGGCAGGACATGATGGATGGCCTTGGAGTGTGAAGAGAAAGCACCTTTTACAAACAAGACAGCCTTGAAATAACACTGGGAAGGAGGCACCAACACACGGATGTCAGCTGGCTAAGAAGATTGCCTTCCAGATAAACAGGGTATGTCTACACTACAAAGTTAATTCGAACTAACAGCCGTTAGTTCGAATTAACTTTCATAGGCGCTACACACGCAAACCGCTAGTTCGAACTTAATTCGAACTAGCGGAGCACTTAATTCGAACTAGGTAAACCTCATTCTACGAGGACTAACACCTAGTTCGAATTAAGTAGTTCGAATTAAGGGCTGTGTAGCCACTTAATTCGAACTAGTTGGAGGCTAGCCCTTCCCAGCTTGCCCTGGTGGCCACTCTGGGCCAAGCCAGGGAAACTCTTCTGCCCCCCTCCCAGCCCCGGAGCCCTTAAAGGGCCACGGTCTGGCTACGGTGCCCGTGCCAGGTGCAAGCCTGCCAGCACCCAGCCAGCAGACCCTGCACCTGGCATGAGCCAGCCACCCGCTGCCACCCAGCCCTCCCCCTCTTCCCAGGACCAGGCTGGCGGCTCCCAGGAGCCTGCCTGGGGCCGCAAGAGGCGGGCACCTGCCTGGTCTAGTGTGGAGATCGTGGACCTCATCGAGGTTTGGGGAGAGGCCTCCAACGTCCACAATCTCTGCACTAGGCACAGGAATGTGGCCATCTAGGGCAGGATAGCTGCCAGTCTGACCACCAAAGGCCACATGTGAACCCAGGAGCAGGTTTGCATAAAAATCAAGTTGGTCCAGTGAGACCCCCAACCCTGAGCTTAGAACATAAGAACATAAGAATGGCCGTACTGGGTCAGACCAAAGGTCCATCTAGCCCAGTAGCCTGTCTGCCGACAGCGGCCAACACCAGGTACCCCGGAGGGGATGGACCGAAGACAATGACCAGGCCATTTGTCTCGTGCCATCCATCTCCAGCCTTCCACAAACAGAGGCCAGGGACACCGTTCCTACCCCCTGGCTAATAGATAAAGTCATGGAGGTTGGGTCCATGGAGTGCTAACTTCTCTTTAAACTCTGTTCTAGTTCTAGGCTTCACAGCCTCCCGTGGCAAGGAGTTCCACAGGTTGACTATTTGCTTTGTGAAGAAGAACTTTCTTTTATTAGTTTGAAGCCTGCTACCCATTCATTTCATTTGGTGTCCTCTAGTCCTTCTATTATGGGAACTAATGAAGAACTTTTCTTTATGCACCCTCTCCACACCACTCATGATTTTATAGACCTCTATCATATCCCCCTCAGTCTCCTCTTTTCTAAGCTGAAAAGTCCCAGTCTCTTTAGCCTCTCTTCATATGGGACCTGTTCCAAACCCCTAATCATTTTAGTTATCCTTTTCTGAACCCTTTCCAAGGCCAAAATATCTTTTTTGAGGTGAGGAGACCCCATCTCTACACAATACTGAAGATATGGCGTACCATAGTTTTATACTTCCCCTCCTCTTTCTTCCCCTGGCTTCCCCCTTCTAGCTCCCTCCTCCCAGGTTTTCACCTCCCCTCTCCCACCCTCTCTCTTCCCCTCTCCCACCTCCTTTTTCCAGTCTCCCCAGAGGTTAATCCCCCCACCCCCAGTTTTGTTAAATAAAGAGAGTTTCTATTTTTGAACACGTGTCCTTTATTTTTTACATCAGGAAGGGGGGCTAGGGAAGGGTAAGTGGAAGGAGGTGAGGGAGGAATGGGGCATGAGCCCCCGATGGGGAGGCCTGGGGTGGCTCTGCGGGCTCCTCGGGGTGGAAGCTCTCCTGCAGGGCCTCCTGGATCCTGACAGCCCCCCGAATGACCCCCCCCCCCGGATGGCAGCCTGCGGCAAGTGCAGCTGGGCTGATGGCTGAGTGCTCTGCTGTGCCAAACGTGGGCACTCAGGGCACTCCAAGTCAGGACTGCTTTGCTGTCCCTCATCGAGGTAGACAAGCAAGCGGGGAACCCTGAGAACTGTCTGTCCGGGGTGGGGGTTGGGTCCCTTTAAGCACAGCCCTCGGCTAGCCTGAGGCAGCAGCTCCACGCTCTAAGCCCTAACCTGATGCCCTGCTGGCACTGGTTCCGGCCAACCTTAACTTCGGTTCAGGGTCCACTCAATGTGGACATGCTAGTTCGAATTAGCAAAACGCTAATTCGAATTAGTTTTTAGGTCTAGATGCACTAGTTCGAATTAGCTTAGTTCGAATTAACTAATTCGAATTAAGTTAGTTCGAATTAGTGCTGTAGTGTAGACATACCCACAGATGCTAAAATGGTGATTGATGAAGAACTGATGCAGCAAAATGCATAGACTCGAATGGGAGAAAAATCCTATAAAAGATGGGGCGTCTTGCATGAATCTCCGGGTTCCGTCTTGTCAAGATCAGAGTGTTGGTCCAGACTGGGAGAAGCCTCCATGTCTCCCCCTCGCATTTAACTCGCCTGGCCAGTGAGTTACTGTGAGCAACAGACTGGTAACGTTAAGCAAAAGCGAGACGGGGTTTGTTTGTATATGAGTGCATGGATGTTTGAGTGTGCTCAGGTTCAATCCCTGTCCATTTAATTCCACAGCGTCATTGAATAAAAGCAATATATGTGTAACCCAGGGTTGGTCTTTAGCGAAAATAAGGTAACACCCTGGGCTGCCTTGGCTGGGGGACGAGGCAGGGTGGGGGTGGAGGGAGAAGCGGGGCTTGCAGTGGAGGGGGATTATTTCAGCCCTTCCCTGGGCACATGGCCAGTACTCCCCCCCGGAATCTATCTCACCTGTTGCCTCTGCCTCAAATCATCCTAGGAGCCCTTCTTTGCCCCTGTTCTGGTTTGAACTCATCTTTCTTAAATAAGGGAGGCCAGGACGGCACACGGTATTGCAGACGGGGTCTCACTAGGGCCTTGTGCAATAGCACTAGCGCTTCCTACTGCTTGCACGTCTTGGATCTCAGCCAATCCCAGATTGCACCTCCACGAGCTCCCCTTCCAGTGTCGTATGCCAGGTCGAAGTCTTCCTCGAAGTGCAGCGCCCTCCATGGTACCACTGGTAAAACCCCTTTTTACTCAACTGTTCTGACAGCCGATAAGAGCTGCTTCCATTTGATTAGTGGCACAGCTGATGGTGGCAATCCACCTTCCTTCACCCAGCCTGGCCCTGTGTGAAGAGCATTTTGAAGGGGTGGCAGGTGATACGTTATTAACGCACCTATTCCGCACGATCACAGGACTTGAGAACAATTGGGGAGCTACAGAGCCGTCCCTCCGGGAGGAGTGCCCTCTGCACGGGTGACTCTTTGCCGTTGTGCACTGTGTGATCAAAACCTCCTGTGCCTCCTGCATTTAACCCCTCTCCTTTCAGCTGTGCTCTGCGCGGCTAGCAATACCCACCCACCCCATTCTTTCTCCTTTCCTCCGCTGCAGCAAAGACATCCACTGCTTGGAGAATGCCAGCAACATCTGGAGATAACATGGGAGGTGCGCGCCTGCCTTTGCTTGGAATTCCCCAGCAGATGTAGCAAGGGCAGTTCTGGAGGGATCACGTAGCAATTTTAAGACTTGCTGCTTTCTTACAATATCCCTTCACAAAGTGAACATGAGCCGGAGCAAGAGGGAAGGGAGTATGATGTGGAATTTAAGGCCTAGTGCAGTGATATCCTGTGGGTCATGAGCCAAATGGATGATACACATTAAGCAAAACACCACAGTAGTATGAATTCATTGTTTCATTTACCACAGAACTCTATATTCATATTTAAATAGAAAGACAGGGGAGATAGATAGATAGGGAGTGTATGGGGATAGATAGATACGATACAATACGATATGATACGCTAGATTCATCTATCCATCTATCTAGCTATCTATCTATCTATCCCTCCCCATACACCCCCTCTATCTATCTATCTGTCTCTCTGTCTGTCCCCATACACCTTCTATCTATCTATCTATCTATCTGGTGTGTCTAGACTACAGGGTTTTTTTAAAAAAAGTAGCCTTTTTTCGAAAAAACTGCACCTGCGTCTAGACTGCAGCCGCATTCTTTCGAAAGTAAATCGAAAGAATGTGGCAGTTTTTTCGATCACGGTAAACTTCATTCTACGAGGAATAACGCCTTTTTTCAAAAGTACTCTTTCGAAAAAAGGAGCTATTGAATGCAAACTGTGCTTTTTTGAAAGAGAGCGTGTAGACTCTCTTTCGAAAAGTGGCTCACTTTTTCGAAAAATCTGCTTGTAGTCTAGATACTCTCTTTTGAAAGAGGCTTGTAGTCTAGACGTAGTCTATCTATCTATCTATCTATCTATCTAATTCTCACAGCAGAATGATTGACCACGTATTATTATTTTATCAACTACAATTGGTTAATGACACAGTAAAAACCTCCTGATTGTTTAATAACTTGGATTGGTTAATAATCAAATCAGACAGCATTTCAGTAACATGTGCTGCAAAGAGTCAAATGGAAGAACCACTTTCAGCTCACAAGCCTCAGTCTTGAGTATCACTAGCCTAGATGAAAACTCTGTGCAATTTTGTAATTGCAGCTGAATGAATACTGTATTATTCTCTCTGTGGGAGATTGAGTTTTGTGCTCTCTTGTGTGTGATGCAAAGGAAACAGGAAGAAAAGACATTCCGGTGGTGTTCTGGTGCTATATTTTAAAAGAGCCCGTTCAGCTGGGACGACTAAATGCACCTGTGCATCCTTTAGTGTGTGTAAAGCCTTCATGTTTTTGGGGAACAATCTATTTGCACATACTGTTACCAATTTTGGGTGCCAATACATTTGTGTGTCCTGGCATAGGTTTGGCTATGCATCCGTGGCTCGTTTTGCATATGCAAAAAGTAGCTAAGATAAATATTGTGCATTTGCTTAAGACTGTTCTTGAAAATGTGACCCCTGAGTATTTTTGAGCTTAGATCCTTTACAGAACACCCACCGCTTAACGTCAGTGTTGCCTCTCTTACTTTGCTATGATTGGAAGTGGACTCAATGACATCCTGAGTCTCTTTCAACCCCATGATTCTACGATTCTATGATACTCTGCCGGCTGGGGGTGCAAATCCAAAGGGGTGTCATGGGCTGGAGGAATCACTCACAAGAGCAGCACAATGGGAGTGATGTTTAAATTCTACTGAGACAGCACAATACAGAAGGGGAAGAAATCACAGGGAATGAGACTGAAAGAGACATGGGGGAACTGGCAAGAAGGCTGAATTTTTGCTACGCTGGTAGAGAAAAGATCAAACATGTCTGCCTCATGCTGAGTGCATCAAAGGGAAGAGGAATGAAAAGCAAATTGACAGGAGGTAATCCTGCTGCCCTGGCCTCACAATAGTGGGTTTTGAGAAAGGAAGTGAGGCTTCCTGACCTACAGGTCGCATAGTGAATTTAATAAAAGCAGGGTTTGTGCTCTGCACAAGAATGGTATTATTATTATTATTGCATTTTCAGAGTATTTGCTGTTGCAGAAAAGGGTTAGAATCATAGAACACTAGAACTGGAAGGGACTTCGAGAGATCACCAAGTCCAGTCCCTTGCCCTCATGGCAGGACCCAGGACCATCTAGATCATCCCTGACAGGTGTTTGTCTAACCTGCTCTTAAATATCTCCACTGATGGAGATTCCACAACATCCCTAGGCAATTTATTCCAGTGTTTATTCACCCTGTCAGTTAGGAAGTTTTTTCTAATGTCCAACCTAAACCTCCCTTGCTGCAATTTAAGCCCATTGCTTCTTGTTCTATCCTCAGAGGCCAAGGAGAACAATTTTTCTCCCTCCTTCCTGTGACACCCTTTTAGATACTTGAAAACTGCGTCTAGTCCTTTCCAAACTAAACAAGCCCAATTCTTCCAGTCGTCCCTCGTAGCTCATGTTCTCTAGACAGTTCATCATTCTTGTTGCTCTTCTCTGGACCTTCTCCAATTGAGGGCTGCTCTCAGCTGACACCAATGAAACACAGGGACTTGGGACTGGCAACATTGGATTTGATGAACCAGGAGGTCCCTTCCAATTCTGTCTCCTGCTTTATTACGGGCAACTCCATCATATAATCCCATTCAGAAAGGTATCACGCTCCATCTTCGAACAAGGGAGTGCCTTTGTCCCCTTTCAGACTCCTACAGGAAGTAGGTCTAGAACCTCAGTCGTCTGATTGTTATAGATCTTCTGATTTGCAGCCTCAGTTTATTCTTGGCCAGTTTACACCCATTCATTCCTGTACCAATATTGGCCTTTGTCTAGAGCCGGGGTCACATGCCCCCTCTCCTAGATTCGCAGCTTGGCTTGTACTGAGCATGCTCAGTGACATCGGTTGAAGCTGCTGCCCTCACTCTGCCCTTACCACTATCAGAAGGTCTCTGATCTTTGTCCTTGAGCATAGAATCTGTCTCTGTTTTTATCCTGTGAAGCGTACAGCTGGACTTTTAATACTCCAGTCATCTGAAGAAGTGGGTTGTGCCCATGAAAGCTCATGACACCATCTACATGTTTTGTTAGTCTTTAAGGTGCTACTAGTCTATTTGTTGTTTTTTAAGCTCACCCATAGGTTGGTTTTGAAGGTGAGCTCACAGTTTCAAATCCAGATGGGATCAGCTCCCTAAATACCATCTTTCTGAGCGGGGTACATTGAGGAATGTCTCATTCGGTATGTGTGTACCTTTCAGATCTCTGCAAACCTGAAGGTATATTCTATGATTATTAAAAATCTCAGTGCACTCAGTCCAGGCTCAGGCTGTCCAACATTCCCACCCTCCCAAGGGCTGTGCAATACATACTGTGCCTTCCAGCAAAGTACTGTGGGAGTTTTCTGCAGCAAATGCACTTTGCTAAATACATGTGTAACCCACACACCTGTGTGATTCACTGAGCAATGCAGTGGCACCTAGACCACAGCAACAGTTAAGACCAAGAGACCTCTACAGCACAGGCTAGGAGCGAGCTGGTGTTTCGCTCAGAGGGTAGAGACTCCTCTACTTCGCTTCAGAGAGCCCAGGTTCAAATCCTCCTGGTGGTGGTTACACATGCACATCATATATATAGTAGCCCAATGTCTGTCATGCTGAAATGCTGGCTGTTCCCTCTGGATGGCGCTGTTGCCTGAGTCACGTCCTTTGCCTCCCGCCGTGGCACTCGGCTGACTTCTGCGCTGCTCAGCTGGGCTGCCGCAGGGGCGCAAGCGGCTGTCTGGGCACCGTGGTCCCCAGGCAGCATGGGGAGTGTGGTGCCCAAGCAGCCATTTGGGCTCCACGGTCCCCCGAGTGAGAGGCAGGAGGGGGAGGAGAAGAGAGAGGCAGCTGAGAGAGAGAGGGGGGGAGGCAGTAGGAGGAGGAGAGAGAGAGAGCACACACATGGAGTGAGACACTGGAGGCTCAGGAGAGAAGACCGACATGGAGGAGAGACCTGAAAATCCTGTCTTATGATGGGCTAATTGGCTAGCTTAATAAGAATAAATCAAAGTCTGGGGCATGCTTGCCTCTAACTAAGCTCTTGGGTTACTGAAAGGAAAAGGTTAGTTCATGCTGGCATGGGAAGTTCTCCCTTGAACGTTATACATTTGCGGTGCCTATTGTGTGAAGGAAATGGAAGACACTGTTAACTGATGGTCGTCCGGTAAATTCTGTGACCACTGTGCACAAACACACACACAAAGAAGGCTAGAGCATTTTCACACTCTCTAGGGCTGTTTGTCTGTTGCAATTTGCTTTAAAATGCATGGTGGTGTGTCTAAGGAAATAACCTGGTGATTCTTTTCCTGCATCCTAGCTATGTGTGTGAAGGGAGGGATCTGTCATGAATGAAGGTCTATTAAACTGTCAGATTGAAAGATCAATGCACTGAAGGGGGTTGGGGTTACTTTGCAACGAAAGAGCCTGATCCTGCAAAGGACACCAGCCAATGGGAATTGAAGGCAGTCAACATATTCAGAATGTGCTCTTGTCTCTTACTAATCTGAGTAATCTTTGACCTTGGTATAAGCAGGTGTAGATCCACTGAACTCAGTGGAGTTGTGGCCTCTTTAGATCGGGGTTGATTTTAGCCAGCAAGTCAATGCAAAAAGCTTTAGAAGTGAAATGATAAAAATGGTGGATGAGTTATTAAAATATTGGATACAACCAGAGCAAAAGGGTAACACACTGACAATTCTCCATTTGTTCTCCTGGTGGAAAGAGAATGTTCCTAAGATTGGAAAACATTTTTTTAATGACTTACTTTTTGTTATGCACAGCCTGCTCTACTCCACAATAAGTTTAATCTAGGTTTCAGATGTTGGTTTAAAATGAAAGATTTAAATAAACTCTACTAGGAATAAAAAATAGTGTTTGTGTTGTTTTTAAATTCCAAGGCAGACATTTGTGAAGTACAAAGATTCTTCTGAAGTGACAGGCACAAGTTCAAAGCGGCTACATTTGGGTTACTGAGAACCAGGAAGTGAAAGTGACTAGGTTACTGAGAACCAGGAAGTGAAATTGACTATGAGTTAAAGCAAAAGGCATTTGGTGTCACTGTCTGGATGGAATGAAATGAACTGAAAAAGTGTCGGGGCTGAAAGGTCCGAAGGTATACATTTTTAGTCCGAAGGTATACATTTTTTTTATATAGCATTAGGTTTACAGGCCATGTGAAGAAAGCTAAATTCAACTGCTAATGTTCTCTCTCTCTCTCTCTCTCTCTCTCTCTCTCTCTCTTTCTTTTTTCCCCCGATACTTCAACATTACTATGGTTGTACTATGTACGTTTCCAAGAGCATAGCTTTGTGTTCTTCAGGCTGCATGATTTCCCTTTCAAATTAAGGACAAGAATGAGCAAAAATAAACATTTCCATGCAACAGAGAGATGAAAGTGATTCGACCATTCAGTTATCAGCTGAGACCAGCCATATCAGTGGAACATACGAATATAGGACTGGCCACCCTGGACTGGGAGTCTCAAGTTCTAGTCCCTCAAGTCTCCAGTCTCTTGCTAGTGCCTCATATCATCCCCTTCATACACGTATCTGCACAATGGCACCTTTCTGAGTTGCAATTAGAGTAGGCAAAGGCACACCTCTACGTTTAAAGGCAAAGTGCACAGCTAGTCTTCTGTGGAAGGTGTTTGGATTTTATTCAATACCATTTTTTATCTTGGCATTTGTCCTTTAAAATAACCGGTGAATGCAATGGATTGGGGAGACGGCGTTTGCCGCAGGACAGAGACAGGTTGTTTGTGTGAATAGTGAGCTAAATACCCTCGTGCTCAGATATTATTAAGTCATACTCGAGAAAAAGGAACCCCATCACTACGTGATCCATCAGCTTACTGCCAAGCCAGCAGCTTGGCTACCTTGTCTTGGGATTATTTTTTTTCCTGGTTTATCATTAAATGTGTTCCGGTGATTACAAATATTTAAAAGGCAACTCCCCCCTTCTCCCCTTGCTGCATCGGCATAGCAAACACAAGGCTCTGTTAATAGGAGCCATCAATCTCCTTTGGCTAGAAGGGGCATACAGAGGGATATAACGGATTATCAGAGCATTATTACAGTGTTGTTTTTCAAGGGCGCGGGAAGGGACGCCGTGTGGAAGTGAACCCACCAGAAAAGAACCAGTGAGTTATGGGGACAGCTACCCCATCTGTGAAAGAACAGAGCAGGCAGAGGAACATTATAGCATGATGGTCAAAATACTCATGAAAGCGGAAAAGGTTATAGGGGAATTTACAGGACAGAGAGGGCTTTGGGTGCTTTTCCAGGGGGCAAGGAAAGTTGCAACAGGGCCCTGTGGAAAAGCACTGATGGTTAATGTGCATCTGCTGTGTCTAATGTCCTCTGAGACAGGGGCAAAGGACAAAAAAATTCACTAAGGCCTCTTGTACCATTAGCATCTTGCACAGAATATCTAGAGGGATCACCCTTTGAGTCCATTGTGCTGGGTCCACTTTAATTGGCAGCCAGAGAAGTTAAGGCGGACACTGAGTTAAGAACACATCCCTTGTGGGTCGTAATTTAAGCAGGCTTGCCATGTGTGACATCTCTGAGCTGTGGCCCACTTTCTCATGAAGATCTCCGAAGAAGGAGCCAGTTGCTTGAGCGATCTGCCCGTCCCGGAGACACGAGGCCTGGCTGTGGTGACGTAACGCCAGTAGGCGGAACCGAACGTGGGGCCTCTGGTGCTTCATGCATGGGCCTCTCCCGCTTGAGCTAAAAGCCGTGCTGCTCAGCTAAGGCGGTAGAGCAGACTCACAAGTCTCTCAGGACGTGGTCTAAGTGCCACCGGATGGGACCGTGTCCCACGCCCAGCAGGGGTGTGGGTTACAGTTATGCAGCCTGCTCTGCCCTGGTGGAACCTCCTTTTCTGAGTGAGAGCCGCTGCTGACTTACCCCTGGTGTAAAACGGGATCTGAACGAGGCTCAGGAAGTTCCTCTGCAGATAGCGGAACCACGTCTGACCCGCCCCTCAGCGGAGGCGCTCTCAGGAGCAGGGTCCTGAGGTAGAGGTGGGGGTCGGCCGGGAGGCTTGGCTCCAGGGCTGGTCTTGGCTGATGTTTGAGGCTGGGATCCCATGCGTGTCTGCCAGGAGGTGTGGCGCAGAGCAGGGTAGCTCAGAAGAAAGGCTAATAGGGGGCTCCCAAGCCCAGCCCGTGGGCCTGTCGCAGCCCACGCAGGCATGGGGCCCTGTGCAGCCGCCAACAGACAGCAAAGCAGCCCGGAACTGCTGTGTTTTGTCCAGGGGCTGTCTGGCTAGGAGGGTTCAGTGCACTCGGCAGGGGCTAGAACCCATCCGGCCCCTGGGTTCCCCCGAGCTGGCACTCAGGTGGGGCACGGGGGCCGGCACAGAGCTGCCGACGGTCCCCCTGCCCAGAACTTGTGCTGGGCGAATTCTCCCTTGGCCTAAGGGGCATTCTCGGCAAACAAAGGAATAGAGGGAGCCAACAGCCCAGAGGGGGGTCCAGGAGGGGGCCCTGGCAGCACCGAGCCTCCCCTCCTTTCCCTGGGCCCAGGCGGCCTGCCGGGGAACAGCCGCAGCAGCGGCTCTGTATTCAACAGCCTGCATGGGGCGCATCAGATGCGGCGTTGAGCCGAGAGGTGCTCTCCCCAGAGCAGGCAGAGAGACCGCATCCGTGGCCGGGCCTCCCAGGCCCTTTGTGATTTCCCAGGTACCTGGGCACATGCCCCCGTTAGCCCCCTGTAAGCAGGCCTGAGCAGGTTGTGGGATGGGTTTGTTTGTGAGACGTCAGCCGTCAATAACCCCCTCCTCCTATGTCTATAATATACAGGATGAACCTCGGAAATCCGGGACTCTCTGGTCTGGCCACCTCTGTGGTGTGGCAAGACCCCAAATGTTGCTGGACCGGAGATCTCTAGGAGCTAGCCAGCAACAGGGGCCCAGTGGTGGCCAGGCAGCTGCAGCTGGGCCAGTGGCAGGGAGCTGGGGAGCCGCTGCCAAGCCGGCTGCAAGGGTCCAGTGACCGGGAGCCCTGCTGGACCAGGAATGGAGCCCTGTGGCCAGGGCTGGTGGCCAGGAGTGGGTCTGGCAGCCCGCAGGGAAGCACTGAACTCCCCGGGTCTGGCAGACTCCCTGGTTTGGGACGGCTCAGGCCCTGAGGGTGCCGGACTAGGGAGGTCCAACCTGTATTCACACAGACTCTGTTCCCAAACAGTCCTGAGGTTCATTCTCTGGCCTGCCCTGGAGCAACGCAAAGGGAGTGGCGCCTAAGCACATCCCAGAATCCGGTCAGGGGGAGCTCCCAGAGGGAGAGAAGCAGCAGCGCTAACCTCTGCTCCACCCTCTTCACAACCCTCGGTGTGGGGAGCCTACTGGAGGCATGGCTGCAGCTCTAGCCTCAGGTGGCAGGCAGTCCCTCGGGGACCATTGCCACCTGGTGCATGTTAGAGCCACCTCCAGGCTGCTCCAACCTGTTTCAGGAGCCACGCAGAGGGTCATAACTGGCTCCGTGACAGCCCCTGCATCGAGGCTGTCCTCTGCAGAATCTGACCCTATGTTTGTCTTGGTTACAGGTGTGTAATCTTCATCTTCAATAGCCCAAATGCAAGTAACTTTATTAGGAGGTATGGGGGGGAGGAGAGAAAGACATGAAAGCAAAATCTAGCCTCCGGCTTCATTCACGTGATTGTGAACATGCTCACACCTCACAAACACCAAACCACCACTCACATGATTGTGAATGTGCTCACACCTCGCAAACACCAAACCACCGCTCACATGATTGTGAACGTGCTCACACCTCGCAAACACCAAACCACCGCTCACATGATTGTGAACGTGCTCACACCTCGCAAACACCAAACCACCGCTCACATGATTGTGAACGTGCTCGCACCTCGCAAACAGATTGTGAACGTGCTCACACCTCGCAAACACCAAACCACCGCTCACACGATTGTGAACGTGCTCACACCTCGCAAACACCAAACCACCGCTCACATGATTGTGAACGTGCTCACACCTCCCAAACACCAAACCACCGCTCACATGATTGTGAACGTGCTCACACCTCGCAAACAGATTGTGAACGTGCTCACACCTCGCAAACACCAAACCACCGCTCACACGATTGTGAACGTGCTCACACCTCGCAAACACCAAACCACCGCTCACATGATTGTGAACGTGCTCACACCTCGCAAACACCAAACCACCGCTCACATGATTGTGAACATGCTCACACCTCACAAACACCAAACCACCACTCACATGATTGTGAACGTGCTCACACCTCACAAACACCAAACCACCGCTCACAGGATTGTGAACGTGCTCACACCTCGCAAACACCAAACCACCGCTCACATGATTGTGAACGTGCTCACACCTCGCAAACACCAAACCACCGCTCACATGATTGTGAACGTGCTCACACCTCGCAAACACCAAACCACCGCTCACATGATTGTGAACATGCTCACACCTCCCAAACACCAAACCACCGCTCACACGATTGTGAACGTGCTCGCACCTCGCAAACAGATTGTGAACGTGCTCACACCTCGCAAACACCAAACCACCGCTCACACGATTGTGAACGTGCTCACACCTCGCAAACACCAAACCACCGCTCACACGATTGTGAACGTGCTCACACCTCCCAAACACCAAACCACCGCTCACATGATTGTGAACGTGCTCACACCTCGCAAACAGATTGTGAACGTGCTCACACCTCGCAAACACCAAACCACCGCTCACACGATTGTGAACATGCTCACACCTCGCAAACACCAAACCACCGCTCACATGATTGTGAACGTGCTCACACCTCGCAAACACCAAACCACCGCTCACATGATTGTGAACATGTTCACACCTCACAAACACCAAACCACCGCTCACACGATTGTAAACATGCTCACACCTCGCAAACACCAAACCACCCATCAATTTACATCACCACCCAGTTACCAATGTCTGGGAGCCCTCTGGCTGGAACATCCGAGTGCAGAACACAACCCTTTCCTGCTAACGGACAGACACAAAATGACACTTCCAATTGTTTCCAAAAGGGCTTTTGCTTTTTTCCTTTTGTCCTGGTAAATCTCACGAAGCCTTGAGCTGACCTGCCACAAGGCGGGGGGAGGGGAGACCTGTCATTTCAAATCGATCCCGGTACTTTACACTAGGTTCTTTTACTCGTTTCATTTCGTGATGAGAACCATAAAACGGTAATACAGAAACCTAAACACCCCATCTCCTAAATCCTGCCATGCTACAGTGACTGATTTAACAGCTAATTAAGCTTTTATTATTGCCTCCCCAACTTCTTTTTCACACTATCGCCAGACTACCCTTCACAGCAGAGATTATTTATAAGGAACACATTTGATACTCTGCCTTTAAATATATAGTCGTCACTTCTGCACCTGACTGGTGTGTAAAATCGATGGAGAGAGAACAAGGCAGCTGGATCTTCGGGGCTATGGTTTGAGCCAATCTGCGTGCTTTGGGGCATTTCTTTAAAAAAACCTACTAATTGATGACATTTTGTAAACCTAAAAGTCACCGGAGTGTCAGAGACTTGCACAAAGCTGGATATTAGTCACCTCCCTGTGGGCCAGAAGTCACCCGTGTGGTGTCCTGACATATCTCGCTCTGTCTCATGATGACACCCGTTCGGCTGTGGGCGCGCTCCTGTAGGTTGTGCTTTCTCTGATCAGATAACCCGTCCCGCAGACCCTGAGAGAGCCCCCAAAGACCACAGAATCAGATAAAGATCAAAGGCACCCTGACAGGTTTATTGTAAAGGAAGCATAGACCTAATTTCCCCAGATCAGATGTCTGCAGTCAGGCTAAAACATGTATGCACGTTACAATGGACCGATTCAGTCCATAGCATGGATTTGCCATTGCCCCCTAGGTTGGACAAAGACAACCCCCTTGGGGTACATTTTACTACTCAGATACAAACAAGTTACACGTCACTCCTGATGTATCAGGTTGTCCCGCCTCTGCTGTTACTTAGCCACCCCCATTCCCTTGTACATGGGGGTTTGATCACTCTCACGCTGTCTGTTTAGACCCTGTCCTGAACCGGGGCTAGTCTGTCTGTTATCTGTGGGGAGGTTGTCACACCCCAATGACCCCCTCCCCCCTGGGGGCCCTCCACCCTTGGGAAGGCAGGTCAGCATTGTATATTGCTAATGCTGTTGCAAGCATCGCAGGGCATTTTGGAAAGGGTCCAGAGCTGGCCCAAGCTATGGGCTGACCAGGCTACTGCCTGGGGTGCCCCATTGTAGACGGTGCCGTGCAGGGTTGCCGGACCAGGCAGGGGCAGCACCGTGCATGTGCCGGGCGCCTGGGGGCGGGGCCACGCATGTGCCGCGCGCCTGGGGCGGGGCCACGCAAGCGCTGGGCGCCCGGGGATGGGGGGTGCTGTGCGCCTGGGGTGGGGCCACGCACGTGTCACACTCCCGGGGGTGGCACCGTGCTCCTGGGGCGCATGAATGGCTCAGGCCAGCCCTGGAAGGGTCAAAGGTGTGAGTGTGGAATGAACGAAGGATTCCATTACAGGTCATGAGAGGCCAAAAAGGAGGGGGGGGAGGAATGAAGAGAGCAGAGAACGGGTTAACTCCACACTTCTGCCAGGTCCGAAGATAAGACGTTGGCTCCAGCCAGCTCAAGGACACAGCACGCATCTGACTCTTGGCTGCTGGCCAAGAAAGAGGGGGGCCTGGAATCCACCAACCAGCCATAAGAAAGACATTCATCTGAACCGATCTGCAGAGCCAGCCCATAACATGCAAGACAAGCGAAGGCCAGCACGGAGGAAAGCAAAGAGACCAACAGAGTCTAGCCGGTGTGTTTTGGGAAAGTCGAGGAGACCACAGAAAGCCGGTTTGGACTGTCACAAAGAGCACCAGGAACAGAGGTCGCGGAAGGGAACACCCCCAAAAGAGCCCAGGACTTAAAACCCTCTTGAGAGCTGGAGCAATTCGGAGCTCACAGCGGACCTTGGACAACCTGTGCGCACAGGACTGAACTCCCGTCCACCCTTCCCCCTCTTCTTTCGTTACACCCAGGCCTGGCCAGCCTCCGGTAGTGAGTGCCCCGAGCCCTAACCCACTTTCATACACACTAACGCTTTCTTCCTTCTTCTGAGTGATGTGGGAAGTACCCATCACTCTCCACTGTTATTTTATTATTTTATCCATAAAGCTTTAAAACTTAGACACTTGGTGTGTTCCGTCATCTCCTCCCTTAATGATCCTGGGGCCTCAGCCTGATCACCTGATGTGGCAGATTTCTGTTACCAATCTGCCTGAGACAAGGTGGTTGGTATCAAGATGTTTCTTCATGAGGTGTTCTCTTCTGACCCCTCTGGAATGTGCTTATGGCCTGTGCCTAGTACCGTCGAGTGTTGGCCACCATCAGCCCGGTTCATGCCAGATTTCGTTACCAGAGTCTGCCTCTTGCTCACAGCTTCACTCTGCTTCATAGTAGGAGTCTTGGCCAGCGTGTGTAGGCTCAGGCCTTACACCAGACCTGCAATGCCTGGGCTTGGTTTCAAGCCCTCAGCTTACTATCCATCCCTGTGTTAAAGAAGGGGAAACTGAGTCACGGAATATGAAGTGACTTTTTCAAGGTTACACAGTGAGACAGTGTCAGAGCCAGGAAAATAACCACACCCCTGCCTCTGTTAGGGGCCTGAGCTAATGCTCCTTGAAGTCAAAGACTGTTTTTTCATGGACTTCAGTGGGCTTTAGATCAGGCCTTAGACGCCTCTCTGTACTATGGCCAGCCTATGTAAAGAGATGCCTGTCTTTATAATAGGCCAGCACAGGGCCCATTAAGCACCACTCAGGAAGTCTGGACTGGGGGTGAATTTTACCCTTGATTCCGATCCCTTGATTAACTCCAGTGCCGTTACTCCCGGTAAACGAGACCCGATCTGGGGCCCAATTTGCCTTTGGCCAAGCACTGTACACAGCTTCTCTGCCTCCTGCTCAGTGATGGTACCTGGCACTCAGCAGGAGACCAGAGGTGCATGTCTCCCTGCATGATGCACTGGGGTTTGCTGTGACCACTCAGAAGCTGGGCAGAAGTGAAGGAACCTCACAAGCGAGCCAGCCACAGCTGCTGTGGGCAGCCCGGTGCTGAACTGTATAGAACTCCGGCTCCCCACGTGGCAATTTGACTGTGACTTGTTGCCTCTGCTGGCCGAGCAGACAGCAGCATCGTGGCGCCAAGCCCGCACCGTTAACCTGTTTTTATGACATCTAGGCTGTGTCTAGACTGGCCAGTTTTTTTTGCAAAAGCGGCTGCTTTTGCGCAAAAACTTGCCAGCTGTCTACATTGGCCGCTTGAATTTGCGCAAGAGCACTGACGTTCTAATGTAAGAAATCAGTGCTTCTTGCGCAAATACTTTGACACTCCCGTTCGGGCAAAAGTCCTTTTGTGCAAAACCTTTTGCACAAAAGGGCCAGTGTAGACAGCTCAGTTTTGTTTCGCGCAAAAAAGCCCTGATGGCTAAAATGGCGATCGGGGCTTTCTTGTGCAAAAGCACGTCGAGATTGGCCACAGACGCTTTTGCGCAAAAGCATCTGTGCCAATCTAGATGCTCTCTTGTGCAAATACTTTTAACGGAAAACTTTTCCCGGGGACAGTATCTGAACACAGTGGCTGCGTCTAGACTGGCATGAATTTGCGCAAATGCTTTTAATGGAAATGTCAAACCCTTCCCATTAGCACCAATGCCCACACCCTGGCTCTCGGAAGCTGGATTTGTACGGATGCCAACTGGCCACCTCTTAAACGACTGAGAGCAGCGTGTGGGCCGACTTCACAGCTTTTGTGTCATTTATTAATAACTCCTCTCCGCATAAAGGCATGTTGCTTCATTTCCTTTAGTGCTGTTTTCTTTGCTATAACTTCATGCCTCTCCCCCCCCCCCCCACAACTCCTCGTTCTTGCATTTGGCAGATGCTTAAATAGCCTCCTGGCTTCTCTTCCCCTTTTAGAAGCATGTTCGGTTTAACGAGCTCTCACCTTGTAAGATTCTCTCTTTCCACAGCAAAGTCGTCTGTAGAGTCTCTACCCCTTTTTAAAGTTTCAGAGCAAAATGTCCTTTGATTAAAAAGGGCTGTTAAAGAAATGGACAAAGGGTCATAAGACGGGGACCTGGTAGTTTGGATGAGTTCTGCTTAGTGCCTTGTTTGGAGCGTTAACGTTTAATGAAAAGCTTAGAATCTTTTGGTCTAGAATTGCAGCGATACAGAGAGAAGAATTTTGCCTCCATTACAGCTAATGACACTGTAATTAAGGCTCATTAAAAGTTTCCATTCTAAGCTCTTGCTTTTAGCCACTTAAAGGTTTCCAAATTGCACACCTTTGAGGATGAAAGTCGATTTTCTTTAAAAGTTGTTGCTAAAATAGCTCAAGCAGGAGGAGGAGAGTGGAGGAAAATATTGACGCCATTATAAAAATAAACCTTGGGACTTCTACCATTTGAAAGGGCTGGCATAGAAAGAAGAAAGTTGTCAGAGAAACAGACATCATTGAGGAATAATGCTTGCTCATGCTCAGGTGAAACCTGGGCTTAATTTGGCTGTATTATGAATCTGTGAGCAGTGCAATTGACACAATTAATTCAACACACGGGCCATTTTCCGAGGAAAGATAGGCCTGTTTTCTGCCTGTTTTCTGCATGCATTGGGCCACGCATGTTCAAATGAGGCAGGATCTTCATCTCATTCACTGTCACAGAAATGGTTAAAGGGCCACTCTTCCAAAAAGTTTATTAGGAGCATAGGATTGGATGGGATCTCCTGGGTCTTCGTGTCCAAAGCCCTGCCGAAGCAAGCCGCTCCATCATGTCACTCTGTTCAGAAATGCATGAAGCTCCGTCTTCAGAGTGGTGAAGTTGTTTGCCCCCAACTCTTTCTACTGGGAGGCTGTTCCACACCTGGTCTCCTGGGCTGGTTTGAAACCTTCTGATTTCCAGCTTAAATTTATCCTTGGCCAATTGATCATCATTTGTTACTTTGCCTGAACTCCCCTTGAGTTTCAATAGCTCTCTCTAAACACACGGGGGGAGGGAGGGAGTGAATGCTCGGGAGGGAGAAGAGCTATCAGATCCCCTCGTCGCCTTCATGTTGCTGGGCTCAACAATTCAAGATCTTTGAGTCTCTTCCTTCAGAGAAACCCCTGTTCCCATGATCACCCTAGGAGCCCTCTGCAGCACATGTGGCCCCCTGCGGGAATGCGGCCTCGAGCACTGTGAGTCTTTGTTAGGTGACGCACCTGGGGGAGGCCAATACTGGAGACAGGATACTGGGCGGGGTGGACCATTCGTCTACTTCAGTGTCAAATCTTTGATCTAGATGATCTTTGTCAAATCCAGCCCTATTGTCAGCTGGGACAATTTCACAGACTTTTAAGGGGTTTTGACCCATTCTAAGCTGGTACTGAGTCCATTAGTTCTGCTAGCCTCGTGCTGTACCAGAACCATGCACTGGACTAACCCTACCTACTCCTCACTCCTGGGGAAGCACTAGGTGGACAACAGATCCAATTTGGATCCTCCTTTTTAGCCCAGAGTGTTCCCATAGTGGTACCTCTGAGTCCTTTCCCATCTGGGTGCTTGTGTTGTAATGCTGATCTTTGTACGATCCAAGCGGCCTTTTCTATTCATGCATCTACACCGGGGCGGGGGGGGGGAGGGGAAGAAGGGGAGCAATAATTTTTGACCAGGAACCATGTCAGAAATGTTTGAAGGGGTGGGGCCTTAGATGGAAGGGGAGGGGCCATGACACTTCCATGCTTCCCCACCCACAGACTTTGCCCCCTCCCCAGAGAGAACAGCCAGCTGTCCTGAACAGCTCTAGGTACCTGTGCCCCTGATTGACCTGGAGGCAGGGGGAGTGGCAGGGCTCCTACAGGCCGGATCATAGAATCATAGAACCATAGAGCTGAAAGAGACCTCAGGAGTCATCAAGTCCAGCCCCCTGCTCTAGGCAGGACCAATCCCAATTAGATCAACCCAGTCAGGGCTTTGTCAAGGCGAGACTTAAATACCTCTAGGGATGGAGACTCCACTACTTCCCTAGGTAACCCATCCCAGTGTTTCACCACTCTCCTAGTGAAATAGTTTTTCCTAATATCCAACCTGGACCTCTCCCACCACAACTTAAGACCATTGCTCCTTGTTCTGCCATCTGTCACTACTGAGAACAGCCTCTCTCCATCCTCTTTGGAACCTCCCTTCAGGAAGCTGAAGGCTGCTATCAAATCCCCCCTCACTCTTCGCTTCTGCAGACTAAACAAACCCAAATCCCTCAGTCTCTCCTCATAGGTGGTATGCTCCAGCCCCCTAATCATTTTGATTGCCCTCCGCTGGACCCTCTCCAATGTGTCCACATCCTTTTTGTAGTGGGGGGCCCAGAACTGGACACAATACTCCAGATGTGGCCTCACCAGAGCTGAGTAAAGGGGAATAATGACATCTCTGGATCTGCTGGCAATGCTCCTCTTAATGCAACCTAATATGCCATTAGCCTTCTTGGCTACAAGGGCACACTGTTGACTCATATCCAGCTTCTCATCCACTGTAACCCCCAGGTCCTTTTCTGCAGAACTACTACTTAGTTGGTTGGTCCCCAGCCTGTAACAATGCTTGGGATTCTTCCGTCCCAAGTGCAGGACTCTGCACTTGTCCTTGTTGAACCTCATCAGATTTCTTGTGGCCCAATCCTCCAATTTGTCTAAGTCACTCTGGACTCTATCCCTGTCCTCCAGCGTATCTACCTTTCCCTCTAGCTTAGTGTCATCTGCAAACTTGCTGAGGGTGCAATCCATCAACTTGCTTGGCAGGGTAGATCCGGCCTGTGGAGGCCCTTTTGCCCACTGCTGGTCTACAGTGTTCAAACTATGCTGAACTGGACTCCCGTGTCTTCTCTGAGGTACCGATTTGCCATCACCCATCCTTGCACACACGATCCAAGTGAGTAAGGCGTGTGCCAGAAACAGCTCACTAACACTAATCCTCATGGAATCCGTGCCTTCTTGGTGTGATGCTCCATTCCCTATGGGGGCATTTAGACTATCTAGAGATTGATGGGACTGATATAGCCTTGTTTAAGAGCCAGGTAGCTTTTAGCACACACCATAAAGGCTCACCCTCTAAACTTCAGAGGTCCCAGGTTCACTCTTGCCCATTAACGACTTGGGGGGGGTCTCTTGGTGTTACCGAGATCTCAACTGGGAAGTCTCTGAAGCTTGGGATGTCTTTCCTCAGTTAGCAAGGCTCTTAAGAAGACCCACCAATCTCTACATGGTCTGGGAGTTCACCAGATGGGGATGGAGTGCCATACCAAGCAGGCACGGGTTCCATCGTCATGCCCCTCTCCATGCAATCACTCTCCGGTGTCAACGTTTCAATCAACATGTCATGTGTTGAAGCATCCCGTCCACTTTCAAACCGGTCTGCTGCAACCTGCCCTTAGCGTAGCAGCATTGACATGTTTCAATGCTAAATGGCTGGCCCGTGATCCCTTTGGGAGCCCTGATCTAGGGGAGTAACAGGGAGACCTGAACCAACCCGATGAACCCACAGTCTGCCTGTGTAGCTGTGAGGGGACGGCTGAGCCCTGTTGCGGCAATGCAGGCTTGCCCTGCACTCAGCGCGCGCCGATCCCCGTCTTGCACGGGGAATCGGACGCGAAGCCGCCCACCTGAGCCGCTTGCTCGGCGGCCGTGGCTCAGCGGGGTCGCGGCGTCAGCTGGGAGGCGGGGGAGCAGGCAGCAGCGGCGGCAGTGGCCGGGAGTGGCAGAGGGACGTGTGGCAGGGCTGGGGGCAGAGCCAGAGGGCAGCGTGCAGGGGCACGCAAGGTCGGAGGGGAGAGGCCGGGAGGAAGGACGCCCGGCGGGAAGATTAAAAGGGGGAGCCTCTGAAGCAAGGGAGGGGGCGCGTATGGTGGCGGGAAAGTCAGGCCAGGGCCCCCTGAGGCGGCAGAGACTTCCTGCGAGAACTTGCCTGTGCTTGATGGGGTAGGAAGTAGCCCAGGGCAGGGCATTGGAATAAGGAGCCCGAGGACTGGTGCCTTGCGGCTGGAGCCCCGCCAGTCGGACCAAACCCAGTGGGTGCTGATCCTTAGGGCCCTGGGCTAGGACCCGTGAGAGGGGGCGGGACGGGTCCCCCTATCCTCCCTCGTGAGCAGCGCACGCAAGGGGGTGATACCACTACTTTGCCAGACTAGACTGGCCCCAAGGGCCCCTGACTCTTTAGACAAAGATTGGAAACTTGGGGTGTAGGTGGAAGGAAGCACGGGAGAAGGGGTTTGACTAGCGGAGCAAGGGGTTACGAGGTGTGAGCTCCTTACAGTAGCTCACAAGCCCTTGTCAATAGGTTCCCATGAGGTATGTGCCAAAGGTTTCCATGGAAATGATGCACTTGAGTTCTCTTCCTTATTTTTATGTCAGATAGTTCTCAGAGAAGGGCCTGAGATGTAGAGTTTGGTTCTGGGTCCCATCTGCCCTACAGCTTGGGGTTGTTTGGATGTGAGGTTGTGGGTCAGCCCAAACTGTGAAGCTGAAGAGATACACATAGCAGCTATTAGACATGGCGAAGGCTGCAGTTCATCTGTGAAGGCAGAGGCAGGACCAAAGGATCCCTTAAGCTGTAGGCGACGTATTGCTTCTACGAGCTGCGCTGAAGGTTCTGGGAGACAGGCAGACAAGGACTAGAACAAGGCCACTGTGCTTCTTCCAGCTCTTCAAGCTCCGAGTGCAGCTCAGCTAACCTGATTCTCTTCTGACTTACTCCATGGATCGCCAGAGGCGACAGCTCCGCACATCACCTAACCCTTTGTCTGCGGGATCTCCAGAGCTACTGGAACTGCCTGGGTCTGAACAGGAAGCTCATCGGAAAACCTGTTTCCCTGCGTTAAGGGAGGAGCAGATGGAGTTGGGTTTAAATTGCAGCAAGGGAGGTTTAGGTTGGACATTAGGAAAAACTTCCTACCTGTCAAGGTGGTTAAACACTGAAATAAGTTGCCTAAGGAGGTTGTGGAGTCTCCATCACAGGAGACAGATGTCTATCCAACCTGCTCTTAACTGTCAGGGATGATCTAGACCAAGGATGGCCAACCCGTTACAGGCAAAGAGCCAAAATAGTTGTGAATATAGTGCAAAGAGCCGGGGAGGGGGGAAAAAAAAAGCCTGCACCTTTAAGAAACACGTTTAGAAGGCTTTTTGGCCACATCAGACTACTGCCGGCCAATGCCATTTTGAAGACGCCATTTTAAATGGCCACGCCGGACGGCTTCCCTGCCCTGGTGAGCTCAGAAAGCTGGGAGGTGGGGGTTGTTTTCAGGAGTGCAGGGGTTGCTTCAGGAGTGGCTTCACGAGCCGCACCCTGGGGGGGGAAGGGGGAAGAGCCGCGGGTTGGCCACGAGCTGATCTAGACAGTGCTTGGTCCTGCTGTGAGGGCAGGGGACAGGACTCGATGTCCTCTCGAGGTCTCTTCCAGTGCCAGTGTTCTATGATTCTATGACTCTATCCAGTTGCATGATCCTGAATTTGAAGGCCGGGCCATTGCACTGGGGAATCATTTTTCCACCCACTCAGCCCTACTCCTTTAATTTCCAGGTCCTGTGGAGCAGTGTCCAGTCACAAATCCTTTGTCCTGGTGCTTCTGCAATACAGGCTAGTGCTGTGATCCCTGGAAAGGTCAGGTAACCAGGCCAGCACTCACATTAACCTCCAGGAAAGCACGAAGGGTGAGATGTTGGCGACCAATGTTCCCCAAAGGCCAGGCCCGTTGAATGAATCCAAACAAACACAGTGGTGTCCCTGGGGTCGGGGCTGTGCCTCTGGTGAATGCAGCCTTGCTCAGAGCAGTGGCGGGTAAGTTGCAACAAATAAGCTATCCCCCCTTCCTGAGGGTTTCTGCTGGGCTAAATGCAAAGGAAGCAGAGAAAGTTCATTCACCCCATCTCTGGGAGAGACTGTCAGCCACCCCATTGCCCTACACTGCCTACCAGGCCCTGAGGGAAGCCTCAGACGTGGTTTATATCCTTGGATCCTTTCCCAGAATTCCATCTGGCTGGCTGAGGGGGAGGGTGGGCGGAGTCTTGCCCCTCTTACTCTGCAAGGCTCTGGCCCCACCCGCCTAAGTAGAATTAGCAGCTAGCTCTTCTTAAAGCACCCACTGCTATCTCAGTACCACATCCTCTCCCCCAGGCCTGGTTTCTTTTGTGCCCTGTGGTTGCATTTGCAGGAAAGACCCCGGAACAGTTTAGCAGATTCCTGGGTTTCTCTCCATAGCCTAAAGGGATGGTGTCCTGCAGTTTTACTTCTGGCCTTGCAATTCAACTCAGGTCTGGGAGAAATCCTCAGTGATACTCTCCTTAAGGAATCGATGTTCATGCTAAAGAAAAATAAAAACATTCACTGGTAAGAAAGTGATTGAGATCTTCAGCCAACGGTGCACTCAGAGCCCACCTTGGGGAAATAGGGTGTTTATTTTCCCCTGACAATCCTTGAGAAGTTGGTCTCCAACCCAGCATTACTGTGTTTCTGGAGGCTGTTGCACCACGTAATTATTGGATTTGACCTTTGCTCGCTCCTGTGGTACAAACCTCTTTTCCTCTGTTGAGTGTCACACAGCAGGAGGCTGGTTTGGAGCCTCCAGGGTCAATCTTGCAGCCGGAGGCCAGCTGGTATCCTGCAGGGAGTTGTAACAAGCAATCTAGTCAGCTTCATAGCAACCCCGCCTTAACAACTTAAACCCTTACGGTTTAAGTGCATTTGACCAGTCAAGAACTTTTCTTTCTCATATTCATTTACCTCTCTGCTGGTGGTGGTGGAGAAGAAAAAAGATAAGGCTGACGGGAGTGAAAGAACATGTGAAATTGTCCATTCTCCTATAATAAATGGGAGCAGGAGTGTAAAATGTCATGGGGAAGTGCGTGTAGGTGGGGTCAAGGCATAACCTCAGATCTCAACACTGCAAGTCTTTAAGGAGTTTGGCTCTGAGCTTCGAACAAAGCCAGGATCCCGTTCAGACCCTTTTTCTGTACAGTCGAGATAAGCCCAATGTGCAAACTCCGACAGTCTGCTAACGATCAGGCCAAAAAATGTTCTTTTAAAACCAAAAGATTGTCCAAGAAAGTCTAGAGCAAAATGTACACAGTTCTGTAAAATGTAAACTTCTCAAGGTTTCTCTCATTAGATGAGGGATGCGTTAGTGGGTGTGTGGACATATCCTAGTGGGTAGAAAGAGAACTGCTCAATTGTGTCATAGCATCAGCACTGCTAACAGCAAATAACACCAGCTAGCTCTTTGAGGGCACTTTCTATCCATGAATCCCGAAGTGCTTTACAAAAGAGAGTTTTGTGATCCCCATTTTACAGATGGAGAAACTGAGGCACAAAGCAGGGATGAGACTTGCCCACGGTATTTCTTAGATAGAATTTAAGCGCACGAATGAGCAATTTCTATTCTTGTTCGTTACTCAGGCTCCTAGCACTGCTGTCCAGGCAATTGAAGAACTTTTTTCCATGTCACTTGGTTTCTTGATTTTTGTTGTTGTGCTCAAGATCTCAATTTTGTGCTGAGTGTTCATCTCTTTCCTCTTTTAATCCCCTCCGGCCTGTGGCTATTACTCTGCTCAGCTTGTGTTTGGATGGCCTCGACTTTAGTAGAAGGGGAACCAATATCCTCAAACTATCCCCACAGATGGTCCTAAAGGAATCAAAATGTTCCATAGAATCATTATGGATAACAATTCATTCCTCTAATATGAATATGGCATTAGGAATATATTACCGACCACCTAACCAGGGCAGCGATAGTGATGCTGAAATGATAAGGGAGATTAGAGAGGCTACCAAAATAAAAAACACAGTAATAATAGGAGATTTCAATTATCCCCATATTGATTGGGTGCATGTCACCTCAGGACGGGATTCAGAGATTAAATTTCTTGATTCCTTAAATGACTGCTTCTTGGAGCAGCTAGTACAGGAACCCACAAGGGGAGAGTCGATTCTCGACCTAGTCTTGACTGGAACGCAGGATCTGGTCCAAGAGGTAACTGTTACTGGACCGCTTGGAAATAGTGACCACAATATAATAACTTTTAATATTCCTGTGTTGGGAAGAACACCGCAGCGGTCAAACACTCTGGCATTTAATTTCAAAAAGGGGAATTACACTAAAATGAGGAAGCTAGTTAAACAGAAACTAAAAGGGAGAGTAATTAAACTAAAATCCCTGGAAGCTGCATGGGAACTGTTTAAAGACACCATACTAGAGGCCCAACTTAAATGTATACCCCAAATAAAAAAACACGGTAAGAGACCTAACAAAGAACCACCATGGCTAAACAGCCATGTTAAAAAGGCAGTGAGAGAGAAAAGGGCAGCTTTTAAAAAGTGGAAGTCAAATCCTAGTGAGGAAAATAGAAAGGAACATAAACACTCCCAAATTAAGTGTCATAATGTAGTAAGAAAAGCCAAAAAAGAGTTTGAGGAACAGCTAGCCAAAAATTCAAAAAATGATAGTAAAATGTTTTTTAAATACATTAGAAGCAGGAAGCCCGCTAAAAAAGCAGTGGGGCCCTTGGATGATAAAGATATAAAAGGAGCGATCAAGGAAGACAGTGCCATTGCGGAGCGATTAAATGATTTCTTTGCTTCAGTCTTCACGGCTGAGGATGTTACAGAGGTTCCTAAATCTGAGCCAGCCTTTTTAGGTGACAAATCTGAGGAACTCACTCAGATTGAAGTGACATTAGAGGAGGTTATGGAATTAATTGATAAGCTGAATAGTAACAAGTCTCCGGGACCAGACGGCATTCACCCAAGGGTTCTGAAAGAACTCAAATGTGAAATTGCGGAGTTATTAACAGTGGTTTGTAACCTATCCTTTAAATCCACTTTGGTACCAAATGACTGGAAGATGGCCAATATAACACCAATATTTAAAAAAGGCTCTAGAGGAGATCCTGGCAATTATAGACCGATAAGTTTAACATCAGTACCAGGCAAATTAGTAGAAACACTAGTAAAGAGTAAAATTGCAAGGCACATAGAAGAGCACGAATTGTTGGGCAAAAGTCAGCATGGTTTCTGCAGAGGGAAGTCGTGTCTAACTAATCTGTTAGAATTCTTTGAAGGGGTTAATAAACATGCGGACAAGGGGCACCCAGTGGATATAATATACCTAGATTTCCAGAAAGCCTTTGACACGGTCCCACACCAAAGGCTTTTACGTAAATTAGGTGGTCATGGGATAGGAGGAAAGGTCCTTTCATGGATCAAGAATTGATTAAAAGACAGAAAACAAAGGGTGGGAATAAATGGTAAATTTTCACAATGGAGGAGGGTAACTAGTGGTGTTCCCCAGGGGTCAGTACTGGGACCAATCCTGTTCAACTTGTTCATCAATGATCTAGAAAATGAGGTAAGCAGTGAGGTGGCCAAGTTTGCAGATGACACAAAGTTGTTCAGGACAGTCAAAAGCAAAAGGGATTGTGAAGAACTACAAAAAGATCTCAGCAAACTGAGTGATTGGGCAGCAAAATGGCAAATGAAATTTAATGTGGGTAAGTGTAAGGTAATGCATGTTGGAAAAAATAACCCAAATTACACGTACTACATGATGGGGTCAAATTTAGCTACGACAGATCAGGAAAGGGATCTTGGAGTTATAGTGGATAGTTCTCTGAAGACATCCACGCAGTGTGCAGCGGCAGTTAGTAAGGCAAATAGGATGTTAGGAATTATTAAAAAAGGGATAGATAATAAGACAAAAGATATCATACTTCCCCTATATAAAACTATGGTACGCCCACATCTCGAGTACTGCGTGCAGATGTGGTCTCCTCACCTCAAAAAAGATATATTGGCATTAGAAAAGGTTCAGAAAAGGGCGACTAAGATGATTAGGGGCTTGGAAAGGGTCCCATATGGGGAGAGGCTAGAGAGACTGGGACTTCTCAGTTTGGAAAAAAGGCGATTGAGGGGCGATATGATAGAGGTATATAAAATCATGAATGGTGTGGAGAAAGTGATTATAGAAAAATTATTTACCTTTTCCCATAATACAAGAACTAGGGGACACCAAATGAAATTGATGGGTAGTAGGTTCAAAACTAATAAAAGGAAATTTTTCTTCACACAGTGCACAGTCAACCTGTGGAACTCCTTGCCCGAGGAGGCTGTGAAGGCCAGGACTCTATTAGGGTTTAAAAAAGAGCTTGATAAATTTTTGCAGGTTAGGTCCATAAATGGCTATTAGCCAGGGATAAAGTATGGTGCCCTAGCCTTCATAACAAGGGCAGGAGATGGATGGCAGGAGATAAATCACTTGATCATTGTCTTCTGTTCTCCTTCTCTGGGGCACCTGGCATTGGCCACCGTCGGCAGATGGGATGCTGGGCTCGATGGACCTTTGGTCTGACCCAGTATGGCCATTCTTATGTTCTTATGTTCTTATGGTGGACCAATGTTCCACCAAACCAAAACTCTCCACCCCACATCACTTACTTTGTTAGCAGAGCACTTCCAGAATCTTTGGCCTTCTGTCTTCCTTTGTTTGCAGGACAGCAAGGATCTCAGAGAAGATTGCTTGGAAATTATTCTTCATTATGTTTTTGTGTTCCCAGAAGTCATCTATTATCCATGAGATGTCTCGTGATGCCGTGCAGTAGTGCAATATGCATCACCATGAACAGAACTTTACCCATTGACTTCAGAATCCTACCTTGTCTGAGAGGGACAGCTCACGTCTTACCTCTGGGAAGACAGTACACACTCCTGTTATCTGCTTGTCCCTCACAAACGCTCTCTTGAATCCCCAATAAGGCTCATCCATCTTCCATAGATGGTTGGGGGAACTCTCTCTGGGCAAGCTTGCTTTTCAAATAAGTTTGGCCAATGCGGAAAACAAGACCTCTTAGTTAAATGTACTGCAATTCAAATTCAGGACCCAGCTAGATAGATGGACTCTAGTTGCCAATATGCACTGCCTTTCATAATTCAGCAACGTGCTAGCAAAATATACTGATTTTGTGCTCCCCACTCTAATAGCACTTAAAGGAAACAAATCTAAGCACATTTCTACTGTATGTAATGGTATGGTGTTAGCAAAAGCCTGAAGCACATACTTCACTGACATCATCATGGAAAGTTGAGTTATTTCACTTTAAGCACAAAGTTAAGTCTGTCTGTGCTCAGTTAAGCAGATAAACACATGTTTAAAGTTAAGCAGTTGCTTACTTGCTTTGCTAAATCAGGGCCTATATCGAAAGGAAGACATATTTACTCCTATAAAGTTTGGGTCAATTTTGGATCATTCCATCATTTTAATGGAGCTAAGCCAGGAGTTGGACTTTCTGTTTCTTGTCAGACCCTTTCAAAATAACCCAGCAGTGTTTAAAAAGAGAGTTATGCATTTTGTACTGGAGCATTTTGTGCTGGAGGCTAGAACCGAAAGTGGCCAAACTATAACAACAGATTAATTGACTCTTCTTTGTGGATTCTTAACTCAAGACACTGCAGTGAGTGCGAGCTTATTAAAATGCGGCTTCCTGGAGGAATCGGACGCTGCCTCTCGAGGATCATTTTAATAAAACAAGAGTTTCGTTCAAGGCTTTCTTAGCATGTTGCTGAAGGATTTCTCCCTTTACAATGGAGAGACGGCAAACTTCCCATTAATTGCATCTGAATTATGTTCTTTGCCTCTGTGCCAAACGTGCTACAATTTACGCTCCCCCCTCTTTTACAAATAAATGGTTAATTGCTTGTTCCCAAACCCCAGGGAAGCTCCCCATCGCCAATATGCAGAAAGTACTGCAATAAAAATATCAATAGCAGGATGCTCAATTTCGTCTTTTCTTCCCTTTTAAAAATATTTCTTCATTTACCGAAACAAAATAACCCCTCGGTGGCCTGAGCTCAGCTCTGTTCTGCTACGCAGAGGAGCACTTAACTTTCTCCATTACTGCCCAGGTAAGCAGTTCTGCCAGAACTGAATGGAAACGATGAACGAAATGAATGTGATGCTCTCGTGCCTCCACCGTGGAGACTGGCATCGAGTCCCTAAGGGTGCGATCCAGGAGCCATTCATGTCCCACTGGCCTCTGATTGGAACCCAAAACTGTTTGGCAGCCTCAATGCAAGGACTCAGAACCCCATGGCCCCAAGTTCTCCATTCATCCCTTGAGATCACAGCTGGGAGACACTGGCTGATTTATTCCATCTGAGGATCGTGCCATAAATGTCCTTCTAGGATCTTTTCTTATGATTCTGTACCATCCGGCCAGGCAGTTAGCCATGACAGCTAGAGAGGTAGGGCTGAGTGACACCGGATGGAGGGAGGTTAGGTTAGTGAGAGGACAGGATGGAGTAGCACATGTAGAAACTCATTCATTTTTCCAAATGGATCACATTTTAGGGAGCAGCAGGCTCACTGATGGGGGGCAAAGAGGGCAGCTGCCCCAGCGCTTAGCAATTTAAAAGGGCCAGCGGCTCCCAGCCACTGTTGCCACTACAGTAGCAACATCAGTGGCTACAGCCCCAGGACCTTTAAATCACTGCCAGACACCCCACCCCAGGTGGTGTGCACCAGGCTGCGCAGAAGAGGTGGCTGGAGGAAGCTAGCCCCAGCCCCGCCTCCATCCACCCAAGGCCCCGCCCCATCCACCCAAGGCCCCGCCTCTTCCAGACAGTCCACTGAGTGAAAAAGCCATGAAATCGGACTTCTTTGTCAGTCCTTGAGGTGATTCCTGCAGGAAAGGGTGGAGGCACATTGGGAGGGCAGCACCAGGGAACAGTTCACACTTTGACCATATTGGAGCCATCTTAGGGATGAAAAGTGAATGTCAGCCTTTAGGGCATCCAATGCGACGCCCCTGTCAGTGATTAAATCCTGCCAGCAGGCTACTTAGAGGGCTGTTGACTGGAATATCTATTGAAATCCAAATGCTATCTCACTGTAACACAGTTGTTTGTTCCTCTCTTTTAAGGATTGGGAATGACATGCGAATGGAGAGAGTAGTAGAATGTAGCCATCTCAGGCCAGGCCATCAATGCCCCTACTTCTGTGGCAGGGGACTGGACTTGATGGCCTCTCGAGGTCCCTTCCAGTTCTAGGATTCTGTGAATCGTCGATTCCGCTGCTCCCCTTTGTGTTTTCAATTGTTTATGCTCAGCCAATCAGCAGCCGTTGCGGTTTACAGCATTCCAGGCAATGACTGGCAAAGGTAGAACAGCATCTAGGTCTGACAGTGATGAGCACATTATAAATAGATCTGGTTATTTATTCATTCAAATCCACCCACCCACATCTCTGGGGTATGTCTACACTGCAACACTATTTCGAAATAACTAGCGCTATTCCGAAATAACTTCGTCCATGTCTACACAGCCAGCTGTTATTTTGAAATAGTGTCGAAATACTGTCGAGCTGGAGGATTTCTTACTCCGACTCCTGTAACCCTCGTTGTACAAGGAGTAAGGGAAGTCAGAGGAAGAGGGCTCTGTTTTGAAATAAGTGCTGTGTAGACGCTCCCTGTTTTGAAATAAACTATTTTGAAATAAGATACGCAATTGATGTAGCTCAATTTGCATAGCTTATTTTGAGTTAAGCCCTGCTGTGTAGACGCACCCTAGGCGGCCTGAAGAACGAGGAAGACAACTGGAAACAAGCTAGGAAGAAGCAATACAAGGTCAGATTGCCCCAAATGCAGCAAACATGTCAAACCCTCTCCAGATGGACTTTAAGGAGTTTCCACTGCACACACCCCTGACCTGCCTAAATACCTAGTCCATCAGAGGGGATTTGCAGCAGGGTGTAACATTCACCAGAGCATTTTGGACCAGCATGGCGGCACTCCTTCTGAATGTGAAAGAGCCCCTCTGGGAATTCCCTGCCCGCAGCCCCGTCCTTCTACGCCAAGAAAGCTCCAGATGCCTCCAGTGATCCCAGCTGGCAGTGTGGCATGGTCTCTCAAGCAGTGGGCCCCAAGCCAGGTAGGCCTAGAAGGAATCTCTACCATGCAATAAAAGACCAGCATGGTCACGGCTGGCCCAGATCAGCTCATTTGTGCCCACAGAGACTGGGCGTAAAACTGCGGTGTGGACATTCAGACTCAGCTGGAAGCCTGGACTCTGAAATCCTGCAAGGGTGGTGTGACAGGGTGGACTAGGCCCAACACCACCTGCTGGAGGCCTGAGGCCTTGCCACACCCTGCCCCAGGGAGAAGAGCAGAAAAGAGGTCCTCCGGGTAGACTAGAGTGGCTGCTTCTCTGACAGCCAATCAGGGCCCATCAAGCAGATATAAAAGAAGCTGCTGGGCAAGAGCCTGGCAATTCCTTGCTGGAGCTCAACCCAGGCAGACCTAAGGCTGACAACAACACTTTGGACAGCTCCGAGTGGGAGCTGGACTTCAGACCTGGGCAGAACCCAGGTCCAGCGACTGAAGATTAGCACAAACAGCAACACCTTGCAGAACCATGCACAGTGTCCAGAGAGAACTTGACTGCAAAGCCTTAGAGAAAGGGCTGGACAGAGCAGCTTCCTGGGGAAGTGGCCCAGGGAACGTAACAACAACAGACTCCATTGATACTCAGCAGGCAACTGCTACTTAAAGGATCCCTGGGCCGGAACCCAGAGGAATGGTTGGGCCTGGGTCCCTCACAACCCGCAGCAGCCACAACAGGGGATAAGAAGGAAACCTGGTCCAAGGCAAATGACGAGAAATCCTTCTGGAGCATCTCCACTCCAAAGAACAGCCAGGCAGAGGAATAGCAGACACGCCCTTGGCCACAAAGGGGAGCTCACGAGGCGGTGAGCCCCTTCACAGGCGGTGAGTCTCCAGCCAAAGCCCTGACACTGAGACTACAATTTTTTATCATCACCATCCAAGCCCTGGGAGCCCCACGCCAATTGACCCGGTCTCTGAGCGTCGGTGCTGCAAGTCTCTTTAAGGTGTGGGTTTTGATCTAGAAGGTGACGTCTACACTGCAATAAAGTCCATCTGGAAGCTGACAGTCAAAGAAGCCCCAGGAGTGTGTGTTCATGGTGAGATCCACTATGTTACACATTGTTTGTTACATTGTGCTTCATCTCTAGCTTGGGAAGGCATTGGAGGCACCACCCCATGTAGAAGGCAGGAGTCCAACTGAGCCTCAGTCTGATTGTGCCTCGTTTGCCACCCCAGAAGCAGAGCAGCAGAGTAATGGAGTGGCTGGCTCCCACCGCTGCCTGAACCCCACCCTGGCACTGGGACTAGAAGCCCATCCTCCCTGTCCATAGAGAAATTTTCATCCTCCCCAAGCCAAAAGCCACATAAAAATCCCCATTCAGTGCAAATCTCTCTCCCTGGCCATGGGGAGTTTAATAAGCTTGCAAGGTACCTCCGCCATATTGATTTCCTTTTGACACCGACACAAAGTGCCAATCGGCAGTGTGAAGGATGGCAGAGGTTGCTGGGTGGTTGAAAGAGTTGACGTCTCTGTCCTGAATGGAATGTCATGGGTCAGATGCAGTGCTGCCTTTCAGCCATATACTCTTAACACGCTGTCCCCAGACTATGACCCTGACTCGGTTATGGTCATTTTTAATTTGTTCCATGTTAAGAAGACACCTGGCAAATGAAACACATGTAACCCTTCGGCCAGGTGGAGCCAGCAGCAACCAGCGCTGAGTTAGTATCATAGAATCCTAGGGCTGGAAGAGACCTCAGGAGTCATCGAGTCCAGCCCCCTACCCAAGGCAGGACCAAACCCAACTAAATCAACCCAGCCAGGGCTTTGTCAAGCCGAGATTTAAAAACCTCTAGGGATGGAGATTCCACCCCCTCCCTAGGTAACCCATCCCAGTGCTTCACCTCCCTCCTAGGGAAATCGTTTTCCCTAATATCCAACCTAGACCTCCCCCACTGCAACTTGAGTTCAATATCTGGGGGCTGTTTTCCATCAGTACAACACAGAACTGGCTGAAGCCCCAGCCCAGCAACCTGGGAAAACTAAACACCATCCTTGGGCGCCTCTGAGAGGCAACGCTTCTCCACTTGCAAGCACAGAGTCCGAGCACGGACAAGAAAGTGTTAATAAAAAAGAGAAGTAACTTGGGGTTAATTTGGGGAAACCCCACAAGCAGGTTTATAAACATTATGTTAATAAACATAAGCCATGAGTAAAAGATTCACCCTCATGTAGGCTGGGCAGTGCCCTTTTCATCTCAGGTTGTTTAGTCCTGCAACCCCAAAGTCCATTCACATGCCCAACCCTCCTGTGTACCCCACTCACAGCTGCTGGGCTTGGTCAGTGCAGACCCAGAGTTCAGAGATGTAGCTGCAAAGTTCACCTTCCCCCCTGTGTACCTGCTTGCCATGACTCCGCTGGCTGCACATTGTGTCTCTCCACCTCTTGGCCATCGCCGCTTGTCACACCTTTCCACTGCTGTCCTGCTGGCTACTCATCACACCTCTCCACCATTCTCTGCTGGCCGCGGGTCACACCTCTCCACCAGCTGGTGGTCAGCCACCCTCTGCAGCCATCTGCCTTTCTGCTGTGACCTCTCCACATCAGTCTCTTAGTAATTTTCAGAAATTCAGCCTCACCTCAAGTGATTTGAGCTCTGAGCAAGGAACCAGTTTCAGCATCTGATTGTGCTCCAACTAAAATAACAAAAGATGCTCCTATTTAGCTCTGTTCTGTGAACTCTGGAGAGGAACTGGTCGAACCAGTCTAGGGAGCACGCATGGGGAGGGTGTGAAGCCACCTTTCCCCTCCCTTGCTCTGACATGCAAGCCCCTGCCTCAACGAGGTTCTTTCAATTAAAATTCCCTCCCCTGCCATTTGGGACAGGGTAAGCACAGTCCTGCCTCTCTTTATTCCCACAAGAATTACAGCCTTGGTAACCATATTTCAGTACTAACACGTTCTATGAGCCAACCCCAGCCAAGCTGATTACAATCAGCAAAACACTGTTCCATCTGCTGACGATCTAACAACTCTAAGCAAAACGGGAGCAAACTGTATTTACGTAAACACACCCAACTCTCTGCCACTTCCAGCGAGCTGTCAGGGAAGCATTCCTTCAGACCCTGCTGATACATGCAAATGGACACGCATTTGTCTATGCCTTGATCATCAGGCAGGGATGGAATCCTGAGTGGGAATTCCACCGGGGTTGGATTTCCCCTTGCACAAGCAGGTGGCATGAAACCTCCTCCAGACTGAGACTGGTGATACCATTGTGTATCACTAGCCAATTTTCCTGGCATTACTTGGGTCTGTAATTTGGGAATTCCATCAAGTGTATTTTTTTTCTTTGTCCCTATAAACACTTATCATTCACTACTTTTTATCAAAAGAGGGCTAGAGTCCATTTGGTTTCCAATAACTTTTTCTTCTAGTTTCAAAACTTAAGCATTGATTTCACTGTGCCAAAACAGAGTACAAGTCCAAATTTCTCCATTGTATCTCTTTTCTGTAAGGTTTATTGAGAAGCAATCCTCTTCCATGGTCATCCTATTTTTCTGGCTCCTCTTGGTCCAGTCTCTTTCACCATTTTGCTCAGGTATGTCAATTTTGAGGCCTATACTTGCTTTGGTGAGTCTGTCTCTTTTCTGTTTGGTTTTCTGAGAAGCAATCCCATTCCAGGCACATTCCATTTTCCTGCCACAACCAAATCCTGACTTTGCTTTAAGATATGACAAAAGGAAGCTGCATACCAAATTTGGTGGACCTAGTTCTTGAACAGACTAGGGATGTAAAATCCGGTTTAATCAGTTAACCAGTTAGAAGGAGTCTGATGGCACCTTAAAGACTAACCATTTTATTATGGCATAAGCTTTCATGAGTTGCAACTCATTTCATCAGCTGCCCTCTGTTTCCCTACTGTTTCTTTTTCTTTCACTTGATGCATCTGATGAAATGAGTTGCAACTCACAAAAGCTTATGCCATAATAAAATTGTTAGTCTTTAAGGTGCCACCAGATTCCCTGTTGCGCCCCCCCCCAAACAGGTGGAAACTGATTGCTTTAAAATAAACTTTGAACAGTTGCTTCAAAGCAAAAAGAACAAGGTGCTGAATTAAACCCAAGCTATTTATTTGGAGAGATCAAAATGTAAAACAACAAAAGTCATTTGCAGGAATGATTCAGACACTCAGGCTATGTCTAGACGACAGAGTTTTGTGAGAAAAACTGCAATTGTGTTCTTTTGCAAGTAAATCGAAAGAACAGAGGGGTTTTTGAGGAATTGGTGATCCTCATTCTATGAGGAAGAAGCCTTTTTGAGAAAGAGCTCTTTCCTCTTCCCTCTTCTTCTGAAAAAACTCCCTCTTCCCTGTCCACACATGCCTTTTTGTGAAAAAGTGCAGGTGCCCTGGTGGCTGTACTGTCCATAGCAATCACTGCTTACATACGAGAGTGTGTCCAGGCAGTCTGGACACTATCTTTCGAAAAAGCGCATCACTTTTGCAGTGTGGACACTCTCTTTTGCAAGACCTTTTTTTGGAAGATCTCTTCTGAAAAAACTTCTTGTGCAAGAAGCCTGCATTCTAGACATAGCCTCAGTGTTTCGAGATACAGGTCTGCCCCCCCCCAGATGCTGAGTAACTAATCATTCCCTTTCCTTAGTCTGGGGTAACCTTGGTCTGGACAGCGTTTGCTACCGGAGATTCTAGACCCATGTGGAGAACAGCCATCAATCTAGCCGTCAAATAAGAAGCCTCAGCTCTGACAGGCCTTTATCCATTGAGGGTACGTTTTAGATCTCTGCCACAGTCAACGCCTGGTGAATCCTGCCACCTGTTTGCTGCTTCAGTAAAGGTTAATGCATGCTACCTGGATCAGGATTTAATTGCACTCTGCCTACCCAGAGTGAACCAAATACCCCTCCACAGACTGACCTGAGAGCATCAGCTCCTTGTTTCTTTGCAACTAATGGATGACCACACAGATGTTATATAATTACAGACTGATGACATAATACATGCAGTGTTTCATAATTACTTAATTAATAAATAGCAATTGCAGTGATAATTAACATCTCTGGTGTACGAAAGAACTGACCATAACTTCAGTGTGATGGAACTACTGGAGCAATGCAATACAGCATCCTATTTCCTGGATTCCTCTTTGGAGAATATCGCTGACGTCACGTTTCTTTTGTTCAATCCAAAGCTTGATCCTTGTCCATGCTTCTTTTCAAAATCAAAGCAAAGTTCAGTGAGTCCCCAAGTAGCTACTGGACACGCAGTGGGGTGCAGAGGAAGAACTCTGTGGCTATATGACTGAATTCTAATCCTGGTTCTCCTACTGGCTTCTTGCATGGACTTAAACAAGTCCTTTTACCTGATAGGGAAACTGAAGTGGGCCAGTTAGAGTGGGGAAGTGTATTCCCTGTACAAGATTAACGAATGACTTCAAAGCTTTAAAAATGTGACATGCTTAATAGGTTGGTTTAGCAGAGCCAGAGACCTGATGCCTGAGCTCTAACCAAATCCATTTCCCAACACACCCGAACTATTGTGGGTTTCCAAAATCCAGACCATCATTCCATAAATGGCCTCTAAAAATACAGTGGGCTGAATCAATACCCTGGACTTGACATACTATGTTGAAGTACAGGTTGAACCTCTCTAGTCCAGAACTCTCCAGTCCGGAAACATCCATCATCTGGAATGATTTTAGTTAACTGGATTTCCATTTTTCATGGGTGTGGCCAAGTTTCCTGTGGTCCCATAAAGTTTGTTTACAGCCACCAGTCCTGGCTCTCAGTGTTCTGTGCTGTTATTTAGCGCTAGTTTACTCCTACATGTCTTCTCACAGCCCGGGAAGCAGTGGAAGTTTTGGTAATGCTGCTAGACAATATTGACCTCCCGTAGTCTGGAAAATTCTCTGATTCGGAACCAGTCAGGTCCCAGGTGTGCTGGACTGGAGAGGTTCAACCTGTATTCAAAATCCACACCTGAATGCTGGCTTTATTGGTGGTGTATTTCTTGCTGTTTCATTAACCAGGCAGAGGTATGTGTGGTAGTGGAAGGACTGCGTTTTTCAGCAGTTGTGTGGTTATACTATACAGGCAAACATAGAGACTAACCAAAATAAATAGAATCATGAGCTTTCATGGGCAAAATCCACAATGCATCTGAAGAAGTGGAGTTTTTTTTTTTTTAAACAGGCAAACGTGTCTTTCTGAGTTTCTCACTTCCCCTGCAGTCTCTGAGTTCACGTAAGTCTTGGGACAAGATTTCTGCTGGTGGTAAATTATGCAGGCTGAAATAGCATAACATGGATAGAGAATAGATGGTTTTAAAGCAACTAGAAATTTGGACTCATTTTTTTTTTATTTATGATCAAACAGGGAGCAAATTGGCAGCTGCTTTAATGCATTGTTCTATAAATACTGGTGAATGTATTGCTGCTCAAGGAAGCACAGAAGTTATTACTGAGTCCTCAAAGGGTCAAAATGGGGAGTCTTTCATTCATTCCATTGTACCATTGGTGTCTGTGAAGTCATTTATTCAACGAAGGAGAGACATTTTGTAGGTAATTTACCATATTTGTGCCTTCTGCTCTCTGGGCTGCAGTGCAAGGATAAATGCCCGTTAAGGAGGCAGGGATAATACAAGAAAAATGAAGACTGCAAACCTTATCTGAGGTAATCATTACACCCATTTGGCTCCCTGCAGAAAGTTTTAACGATGTCACCAGCAATCAGGGATTGCTTGGCTCCTTCCTCTTCAGGCATCCACAAGGGAACTTTTTCAATCACAGTCACAAAGGGAGAAACTGACAGAAGAGTAGGCGGATTTGCATGGGGTGTGTCTTGAAAATGGAGATGCGGAAAATATAGATAGATAGATAGATAGATAGATATGGTTGGTGTATTCGGATAGATAGGTAGATAGACAGATAGATAGATATTAAAGATTTTCAAAATTGACTTTGAATGCCTTCATTCTGGGGTACCCAACTTGAGACCTCATCTTCAGAGGGCTAGTGTTCAGCATTTCTGAAGAGACAGGACCCTTTAAGGGTCTCATGTTGGGTTCCCAAAAATCGGTCCCACCCAATTCACTAATCATGTTTGATGAACATGGCCATATCTATATAAAAACGGCTCTATATCTATATAAAAGCAATGGCTATCTCATGATGGACCTGGATTGAGTTTCAAGCCAACAAGCTACAGCTAAAAAGCCGTCCAATTCCCTGGGCACTTTGAGTGAGGAGATGTGTATGGTCAGGCAGGCAGTAAGGCCCTCTTCTCGCCTCTCCTAGGACATACCAAGCAAGAGCTCAGCTCTCAGGCTGGAAAACTCACCTCTGACCTCCATTACCCAGAAACAGGAGAAAGTGTCAAGCCTTGGAACTAGGGCTATGTCTAGACTGCAGGCTTCTTTCGGAAGAAGCTTTTCCGGAAGAGATCTTCCAAAAAACTTCTATGGAAAAAGAGCATCCACAGTGCAAAAGTGCATTGAAAAAGAGATCTGCTTTTTCAAAAGAGCGCGTCCAGACTGAATGGACACTCTCTCGCATGTAAGCTGTGATTACTATGGATGGAATGGCCACCAGGGCACCTGGACTTTTTCCTCTTTCCTCTTCTCCCGAAAGAACTCCCTCTTCCCCGTCCACACATGCCTTTTTCTGAAAGAACTCTTTCAGAAAAAGGCTTCTTCCTCATAGAATGAGGATTACCAATGTTGGAAACCCCCTTCTGTTCTTTTGATTTTCTTTCGAAAGAACGCAATTGCAGTGTGGATGTAATTGAAGTTTTTTCAGAAAAACAGAAGTTTTTCTGAAAAACCTCTGTAGTGTAGACATACCCTAAGTGGGGCTGGTTGATTAATTGAAGGTGACCTTCAACACCTCTACTCTTCCTTTTGGTCAATAAGCTTGCCTGTTGGTGCCATTGTGTTTCATGTGACAGGAGCTGTAGTCTCTGGGCAGGGTGGTTGAGGAGACCACACATTGCAGCTGCATCAACACAGTGAAATGCCATGCATCACTTACTCCTCCTAGCTCTCACCCCGCTTCCAAGACATTGCAGACAGAGCCCGATCACTCATGCCTCCACATCAGACAGAGGGAATGAAGGGACCGCTTAGCCCAAGAGAAGAGGACTGGTAATTTGTGCCTGTAAGTTCTGTCTGGGGGAGGTTCTATTCAAGTCCAGCTGTTCCCACACAAGGTTAGGACATACTGCACTACATTCTCAGGCTGGGTCCCGCCAAAAGTCCAGAATTTCACAGGGCCACCTTCCATTCAACAACATAAAAAGGAGAGAATGCCAAGGAAGCTTGGGGCATCTCTCTCGTGTCAAACAGCAGATTATGGCAGCAGTGTGTTCCTTTTGCAGAATCACTCTGTGATGAACTTGCATGGGCTTCCCTTTAGGGTCTGGGTTCAAATGCTCCACCATTTCAGGGTGGCAGACTGAGGTTCTAATTAAAATAGGACTAAGTATATGGAGAAAACTGCTTGTAGCACCCTTGACTTGAAGATGGAGCTCTGATGGAGCTCCCAGTGCTAGGGCGTAAGACAAAAAACATACTGATTTCACATCTACCTGGCATGATAATTACTTGCGATCTATAGAATAAAACACGTTTCCATTTTTCGTTCCTTTCCCTAGAATTCCAAGCCTCCGGCATGCCCCAATTTTGCACACACCTGGGGCGAACACTAGAATGTTGCAAAATTCAGTTAGACCATCGCAGTGTCGCGTGCTATCATGGCACAATACCGCATGACGAATCGGCACAAGGACAGCTGGCTTATTAACGGAGGCCCCAGCAATGGTGCTGCATCGCTCCTGTGTTTGCAAATGAGAGAGTTTAGTTCTGTCCACTTCCCTTCGCTGAATGCCTGACACTGGTGCAGTATTTCACTGAAACTTTTCTGAATCCACTGCGGGAGCTCTTTGGAGATGGTGAAAGCTTTCTGCCCGCATCCTTGGCTCATGATGCTTCTCTAAAAGAGCCTCCGATGGGACACGTAAAAGACATCAGCAAACTATAAATAACCGGGCTTCTCCCGTGTCACTCGGTGTTGACTTTTATTGTCAATCAGATCCGCTAAGCCATCTTGTCAGTCATTCATTTAACAGCCCACGGAGGAAAGTATTCAAATCGCTGGCGGAGAGCTGCATTCGGTGGCCACACAGGGAGGGGAAAGCAGAAGATACCACACACCGCCATGCCAGCGTCTGATTAATTTCAGCTGGATTTAATTAAAAATTAGGTGCTTCTCCCCTTTTAGTTAATTACATGTTTTATAAGAAGCAGATGCAGTTACTTGGAATCCGGCAAGGGAACGATGTTTCTGTTGTCTCCTCATGGTTCTAGGAAGTACAATAGAAGTAATAAACAATTGTCTACAGATGTCTCAGGGCAGCCAGTTCTGAATTAATACATAAGTTAGCTCCATTGTGTAGAGGTGATATTACACCCGGGTGCCTATGCTACATACTACTTCTTTCTCCCCTCAAAGCATTCTCTCCCCAGCTCTCTTGTGGAATATGAAGGAATATTATTAAGGAAAAAGTTTTCATAGGTAGTCAAAGTTTTCAGAAATGACTAGTGATTTTAGATGCCTCAGTGGTTCAGGTGGCTTCGCTTGATGCTTTTAAAAGGGGCATGATTTTTTTCAGAGCATCTTTCCGGGCAGAATCAGGGTTCTACATAAGAATGGCCGTACTGGGTCAGACCAAAGGTCCATCTAGCCCAGTAGCCTGTCTGCTGACAGTGGCCAGCACCAGGTGCCCCAGAGGGGGTGGACCGAAGATAATGATCAAGCGATTTGTCTCCTGCCATCCTTCTCCAGCCTCTGACAAACAGAGGCCAGGGATACCATTTCTATCCCCTGGCTAATAGCCTTTTATGGACCTCACCTCCATGAAATTATCTAGCTTCTCTTTAAACTCTGTTATAGTCCAAGCCTTCACAGCCTCCTCTGGCAAGGAGTTCCACAGGCTGACTACGCGCTGTGTGAAGAAGAACTTTCTTTTATTAGTTTTAAACCTGCTACCCATTAACTTCATTTGATGTCCTCTAGTTCTTCTATTATGGGAACTAATAAATAACTTTTCTTTATTCACATGCGCAATCAGCTTCTAAGCTTTTCAGCTTATAAAAGAGGAGATGAAGAGGGGATAGGATAGAGGTCTATAAAATCATGACTGGTGTGGAGAAAGTGAATAAGGAAAAGTTACTGACTTGCTCCCATAACATAAGAACTAGGGGGCATGAAATTAAATTAATGGAGCGAGTTTAAAACACACAAAAGGCAGTTTTTCTTTATGCAGTGCACAGTCAACCTGTGGAACTTCTTGCCAGAGGATGTTGTGAAGACCAGGACTTTAACAGGGTTCAAGAAAGGACTAGATACATTCATGGAGGTTAAATCCATCAATGCTGTTAGCCAGGATGGGTAGGAATGGTGTCCCTAGCCTCTGTTTGTATGGAAATGGATGACAGGAGAGGGATCACTTGATGATTCCCTCTTTTGTTCATTCCCTCTGCGGCATCTGGCATTGGCCACTGTCAGCAGACAGGACACTGGGCTAGCTGGACCTTTGGTTTGACCCAGTATGGCCGCTCTTATGTTCTTAATCAGAGGCCAGGGCTTCCATGCTACACTCTTTATCCACACGCCAATCTTGTATTAAACGCAAACAAAAGTATCACATTAGTTCAACTCACTCCCAAGTCGCATTCAACAAATGCTCAGCTCCCACCAACAATGTTCCCTCAAAATTTATTTCACACATGGATGGGAAAAAATAGTTATGTGCACCAAGGCATGTGCAGATGTGCACCACCAGTAGAAACACATACGGCTGGCTGTGGGAAGCTGTGGATGTTCTGCCGATCAGCTGGGCAGCACCTGAATCTCTCCTGGGCGATCACCCAAGTGCTCAGCTACCAGGGAACCCTGCCCAACATTACTACCATCAATAATACCCTGGCCTGGCCTCTTTTAACAAGGTGCTGGCTGCACATGCAACAGTCTTGTAACTAGTGGCCAGGCACATTGTGGCTGGGATCATGCTGCAGCCAGCAACCTAGCCCTGCTTTGCTTATGCAATGTCCCGGGCCCTCATCTGCCATCTGCTGAAACAGCAATGCCTTCTTTCAGAGTTGGGGAAGAGCAGGAGAAAGCCCACCACTAGAAGGGGAGAGATAGCAGCATGGGGAGATATAGCAGATAAAGAGTGGAGACTTCTGGGAAGGGACAGATGGTAAGGGGGCTCCCTCAAGGGCTCTGGGGTTGCTGGTAGGGGACATGGGAAGGAAGTGGAGGAGAAGAATAGGAAGGACTGGGGGTAATTCTGTGCTCCCCCCTTTTAAAAACTCAGCAATCCCTGAACACTTGTATAAAACATCTTTCAACTTGGGGATCACTACCATGGGCTCACACCACAAAATTTGGATCCGAATCAATTTTGGACTTCAGATGTCCCAAAGGTCGGAGGAGGTTTACTGTGGCATTTTGACTCCGCCCTCTAAGAACACAGAACTCGGTTGCAAACCTCAGAGCTGGAGTCATGTTTTGGAAACCCCAGTGTTCCGAAGGATTGGGAGCGGGCATTGTGATTGGACCAACGCTGGCTGGGAATGATTTTATGAAACGACTTTTAGGTGAGAAAAAGGCCGGGTCATTAAATCGGAAACTTTTTTGTGGGACTGCATCGATTTCGACAGATGTTTCTTTGGGAAGATGTCTCACACCCAGGCTAGGGTTTCTGATCAAAACAAGAAGCCAGCTCTCCCAGAGTGGCCAACAGATGAAGCTTGGTCCAGGAAATATCTCTACCATTCAAGTGCAATTCAGCTCTGCCTGATTGAGTGCAGGGCCTTTTCTCCCTCTAGTGCAAGGAATATTTAATTATTTATGCAAAGGGAATCACCCCAGGAGGGGAAATTTGAGACTGCCTACATAGATCCATAACACTGGTCTAGGCAGTCAGAGATGGAACCTGAATCTGGATCTCACATCTGTATTCATCAGACGATTGGCTATTCTGGAGTAGAGGGGCATCTCTCTCTTCCTTTCATTTTCCATGGAAACTTTTCAAAACATTTCATTTTTGTTCCTACCCAGAATGGAAATATATTAAGCCATGTCAAAACATTTTTGCAAAACAACTTTTTGGTTTTTGGCCAGCCCCGATTTCGATGCATAGCTAGCAAAGACTCAAGAATATGACAGAAGTCTCAAATAAGGGGCACAGTAAAAGTTTCTAGATTTATTTGTGTTTAAATAGGCAGCTGTCTATGTATCTATCACATGTACCTATAGTATTGTATTGTCTATGACAATAGTACCTAGAACCACAATTATTATTTGTCTGTACATCTAACATAACAGGGCCTTTATGCTCAGAGAAGAGTGTCATAGAGTCATAGGGTATGTCTAGACTATATGCCTCTGTCGCCAGAGGCATGTAAATTAGATATACAAACATAGTTAATGAAGCGGAGATTTAAATATCCCCCGCTTCATTAGAATAAAAATGGCTGCCATGTTGTGCCGGCTCAGCTGTTTGTCGGCACGAACCGGCAGTCAAGACGGGGATCGGTCGGCCAGGAAAGCCTTTGCCGACCGATCCTGTAAACCCCGTTGCACGAGGCATAAGGGAGCGGTCAGCAAAGGCTTTCCTTGCCGACCGATCCCCGTCTTGACTGCCGCTTTGTGCTGACAAACAGCTGAGACGGCACAACGCATTGGCCATTTTTATTCGAATGAAGCAGGGGATATTTAAATCCCTGCTTCATGGACTATGTCGGTATGTCTAATTTACATGCCTCTGTCGCCAGAGGCATGTAGTCTAGACATACCCATAAAATCACAGAACACTAAAACTGGAAGGGACCTCAAGAGGTCATCGAGTCCAGTCCCCTGCCCTCATGGCAGGACCCAGTCTAGACCATCCCTGAGAGATGTCTATCTAATCTGCTCTTAAAACAAACCCCAGAGAGCTTATAATCTATAGGACAAACAGGAAGAGTACACAGACCAGCTAGGTAGGGTTAGCTTGGGAGGACGAGGTAACAGCAAACAGATGTCACACTTTGGCCATATCCATCTGACTACTGTGCCTAATGTCGCTCTGTTGGAGTTTCTAAAACATGCAGGAACTTTTCTAGGAACTCAATTTTCATGGCTGTGAAGCTCTAATGGAAATAATGTACAGTAATGAACAATGAAATGGCAGCAGGCGATGGGGGAATGGAGCTAAATGTAGAGGTAAAATGAGTGAGATGCCTTGTACGGAAGTAGAGGTGAGAAATGTCTGAGGAATAAGCTAGTCAGAGCGTGTCAAAGGTGAGGTGGATAATCTTCACCAAGTGAACAGTATCACGACTTGCTGCCTTTCCTATTGAGCTTTACTTACACTGGTATCATGACACAAATTCAGAACGCCTGGGAATGTAAGGGGGTCTGTTATAGACACTTTCCTCTCCAATCTTCCCCATACACAGCCCCTCAGTGACATGCAGGCATAATAAATTGAACAGCCATCTTTAATCTTTCTCTAAAATGTAAATAGCCCAGCGTGATCCTTAAAAAAAAAAACAACAAAAAGACCCAGAGTCCCTGCTTTCTCATTGCAGGCTTCATCTCAATGCTGATGCCAGCTGATGGATCAAAGCATCAGCGCAAGACTTTTAAATGATTTAACTGGCTCAAAGCTGTCTCATCCTTTTGCTTTTATAGTTAAATCAATTCTTAGGAGAGGAAAATAAGCTCACCAGTGAATCATGGCCCATTCTCGTTTAACCTTCTGTAGAGGCAGTTTCAAACAATCCGTAATAAATCAACCTTGAACTTTCACCAAGGGGGGCGGGAGGGGAAATGCGGTAATTACAAAACAGAAGCGAGGTGACACTGCATTACCGTGATGGAACCGTGGAGCAGATTAAATTGCGCCGGGATGTCTCTTGCCAGCTTTTCATTTGGATCTCTTTATAAACAATGGCACGCATACGAACAAGCTGTCAGGAGGCATTAGCACGCTCAGAGGAACTCGGGGCCTCGGATGGAATTCCTTAACCAGGCTCAATGCCCAGGGAGGCCAGTTGCATCCTGGGATCTGAGCCATGGGGTATGACTCTGTGCCATACACAGTGCCTTATTTCAGGGCCTGGGGTAAGAACTGAGGTAGTGCCTGAAACTCAGCAAGGGAAGATGACTGTACAAAGCCATCTGGGAGCAAGAGAGACCCTCCCCACTTCTGAGCCACCTTTCTCCCCCAAGCAGGTCATTTATCTCTCCCTCCCCGCCTTTAGGAAGCCCACTCTTTTGCCACACTGAGTATCTTGGAACCTTCTGTGAAGCTGTCTCCTTTCCTCTTTGCACACCCCCAAGGACTGGGTCACTCTCCCTGGGCAGGCTGTTCACACAGCCATCGAGCACAAACACACACCATGTCCGATCAAGATTTAGAACAGTAAGAAAAGTTCTACAACTTAGTTCTACAACTAAGTTCTTCAATAGCTTTTAAACAGCTATTTTCAGCCAAACTGGGCCAGAAAAAGGAATATGGCCATGGATTTACAGCCTCAGACATCCTCCATGGTGCTGCACTTCACCTCAGTGGTAACACAGACTCTGTGGTGCTTCATGACAACAACCTAATTACTTCCTGCCTCAGTTTCCCAGTTGCAAAATAGGGATTGTCACTAGAGCTTTTCGACATTTTTCATTCCAGACTTTTTCCCTGATGAATAAAGACCCTTGTCTGAAACAAAAACAAAAATTAAAAAATCTTTTTTGTTATCCCCTCCTTCATTCTCTTTTCCCCCCTGAATGTAGTGGAACAAAAAAGATTTCTAGGGTTGCTGTCCTCATTTTTCTTTTTCCAAAAGTTACAGAGCAGCAAAAGGGGGAGAAGAGAAGAAACTCCGTAAATGGGCTAGAAGATTTGAAGAGCAGCAAAAGGGAAAAAAACCCACACCAAATGAAACAAAAAACGGAAAGTGAAAAAAGTGGACAATAATCTAAATGTAAGCACTGTAAAATATCTCATGTTCTCAGAAATATCTAACTTTTCTTGGGCCGGGGGGGGGGAAGTTTAGGACTGCATATGAGTATTAGTTTTGCTGACAACTGCCTCTTTTGGCCAGAGGTTTGATGCCAGAATTTCAGAATACGGTCTATAACACACGTTACTACGCCCCCTAAGGAAAATCTTTCACCATATGTAATATTTACAGATATATTGTTTTCTATAGGCAGCCTCCCCTATTATATTACATCAATGGAGTGAAACTGTTGACTGAAAACAACACGAGCATTCAAGCAAAACAAAAACAATGAGAGTTATGCTTGTCCATTAAGTATCTGAACAGTATAATTTGCTTTGAAATGAAGATGGATTTTAACGTCCCTCTTGCAATTAGAATAATAATAAACATCTTCCCTAATGCTAACGACAGACAGTACTGTTCAACTGAAAATCCCTAAGCATTTGGTGTCAGTACAGTGTACGTTACAGTATCATTATATATACGATCAGACCTTTATGGCTTGTGTTATTTTTGAGACTCTTAAATGGAAAGCTGATTTGTCTCTTATTAGAGCCCCGTAAATGTGCCTTTAATAGTAATGGAATACTTTAAAGCCACCCCGAGTCAGTCTCATTAAATCTAATGTGAGATGCGGCACTTTGCCACAACAGGAATGGTAAGATTTAATAAATCAGGTTAATAAAAGAGTTTCATTGAGCTTCCTGAAGTGTACAAAAACAGGCTGAGCATAGAGAGAACAATTTTGTTCTCAGGCAGTTACACAATTTTCATCGCACTAAGGATGAGGTCTGAGCAGGACCCTCCTTCCAGGGTTTCTTGCTTGAGCCAGGTAAAGTTGGGGAATAATTTGCAACACTCCCTGATTCATCACAGCATCTTTCTTCCTGAACAGACCATCTGGGTGAGACACTATGGTACATGTTATGCAAGGGGTCATAATGGTACCATCTGGTTTTAAAACCTAGGACTATCCATCCCTATATACCTGAGTTCTTTCTATCTTTGCACTGGGTTTTCAAGGATTTTTTTTTTCAGCAAGTGTTTATTTTTCCTTAAAAATTTTGGTTTTTTTTAAAGGTAAAACATGCACGCCAATTCCTCCTCCCCAGCCCTGAGTTTGGCTAAAATGTTAATTTATCAGTGGCCAAAAACCTACAGGCCTTTTGGGTGTTAAAATTTTCTGGAAAAAAAAAACCTTTCTGAGCAGGTTTCATCAACACATAATCTTTTGCACATAGGGCGATTAAGCATCTCTGTTGGTGAGAGGCCTGACTTTCATTTAAACATTGGGCACCTATGTATTTTGTTTGCCGTTGGTTCTGGTATAAACAGAAAACACCAGTTAACCTGCTTCCAACGTCAGTCAATGAAAACAGTCAAAGCATGAAAGTAATTGCTGTTCAAGGTCTGTCTGCTCTTTTCTCTCTAGTTTGAAGTTAATTTGCAAGACAAGGGCCAGAGCCAAAATTAGAACTGGATTTTGATTATCTGTATCCAATCTTTGCTGCAATTTCTGCCTGTTTGCTAGTGAAATGAGAACCCAGTCCCTACATTAGATCATTCCCAAATACTGGAAAAGCTTAGAACCAGAGCAGGTCAAAACAATTTAATTCAATCCAGGCTGAAGCATTCTATGGAGACAAGGGAGGCTGGGTGGATAAACAAGAGATACTATCACACTTTATGGCTATGCCATAATGCAGACTGAATCAGACAGAGAATGGGCTCCTACTGTCTGCAGAGTAAACTGGGATGGAAAAACTCTACTCTGAATCAGAGAGCAGCTGTTTAAAATGGGCTCTTCAACATCCCTAGTCGGTTTTCTCTTTTGCAACCAAAAATCTTCCCCAAAGGATTAATCTGAGAATTTGACACAATTCTGTGTTGTGAAAATGTTTGCAGGACTTTGCTTTATATTAGCAAAGTCTTGGCTACTTTTGCCTAGGCCTCAGATCGCACACCTGGCCTGTGAGACATGGCTTTGTTTTCCTTCCAATCTCTCTCACGTGCACTTTGTAGGAAGAAGAGGGCCCGAAACACAAAGTGGAGCTCCTGGTTTTGACTTGCCGGGCAGACTTTGGATCACGCTGAACTGCATGCAAGCAAGCTATAGCAGATGCAGCGACTTGAAGCACCAGTGGAAAATCAAATTTTTATGTGTCTGTGGTGAGACTTTACTACTGGTTCCTCTCCTGACAATGGAATGAACCCAAAGCTCAGATCCTGTCACCTCCAAGATGTTGGCACCATTCAACTGTGGATCCAGATTGAAATTTTGTTGACCAGATCTTTCTCTTCTTTGCCTTTTGGATTGGCATGTGTAAGCAGATTTGTGTAAATAACTCTATTTTGGTTTGCTGGATGACAGAAAAAAATAGGAGTCAATTATTGCAGTTCACCCCAAACAATATTTTCTCTAGTTTTTGGGAGGACCCAAAAGTAGAAAACGTGACACATTTGCCAAACATTTCAGTTGCCCTGAATCTAAATGCAGAGTTGGGTGAACTATTTTAGACCAAAACAAAAAAATTCAAACACAGATATATGTGTGTGTGTGTGTGTGTGTGTGTGGCCTAAACTATGTGAAAACATCCCTATCTTTGAATATGTTTCTTAGCTTTAAATCTGTTATTCCGTTCTGGAAGCCAGGCAGTAAGTTTCTACCAAATACAGTCATTCTTGCAAGCTGTTTCACCTGCTAAATTCACTAGGTGAATGCCAGTTTGGTTTGCCTTTGAAGCCTCAGCCCACTAATGTTCCGTCATTACTAGCTCTAACAGCCAATGACTCAGCGAGAGACCTGTACAAAGACCTGATCCAGCTTGAAGGGAGCCTATTTGCATAACGAGCTTTGGTCGGGAAGCCTGGGTTGTGAGTGGAATCCATGATATCCTTTGTGAAGCAATTAAAATCCGTTTGGAGTTGCTACGCAGCCCCCAGGTACTTCGTTAGCTGTCTCAGACAGAATCTCATCTCAACAAGCCCTGCACGCATCCCTCTGCTGCGAAGTCTTCACATTTTCTTTTATTAGCTCAGTTAGAAACCTCTGAACTTGAAAGTCCTCTCCCTCTTGGGGGGAGCGTCTCAGCATTTAAATGAGCTGGGGACAGGGACTCAGATGAACCTCTTGTGTTTCTCCTTTCTTTCGTGTTATTCGGGGTTTAATTTGGTAGCAGGTGCTCTTGCGTAAGGAGGCCGCGGGGGCCGGTAGCCATGGAAACACAAGGATTCCATTTATTTACAGAGCGCGCCCGGTGAGATGGGAAATAGGAGCCGTCTCAGAATGGCTGCCAAGACACTTAACCTGTAAATGAAGGCAATAAAACGCCCACTGGGGACATCTCAGTCTCAGAGCAACAGGACGGCCCATTCTTAGCTGCTTTGGCTGACGACCGGGTTTGCCCATGTGCACAGAGCGTGAAGAGGGGGCATAGTCCAATCTGCTTGGTCTCGGGAGCAAATATTGCTCTCGCCAAAGTTCTGTCTATTGAGCATGTTCCCTCTGGTCTCCCTGCTGTACGTGTATGACACCTGCTTCCGGTATCGAAGGACCCTTGCCATTTCCGATTTCCCTGGGAACAATATGTTGGCGCTCAAGGCTCATTCCACAGCTGCTGCGCTATTGCAAAATGGCACTAAAGTAGCCACATGGATCCCCTCAGGAGTCATATCCCTCAGGCAAAGGAGGTTCCTCTGCACCTCTTCTCACAGGCATACCTAGGACCATAGTGGTTTTGAGGGAGTGTGGCTGGGATGCTCTTACCCCTTGGCTATTTACCACTGGACAGGCCTGTCCCTAGGGGGTGTGAAATCCAGGATAAAGGCGCTGTTAAGGGGGGCATGCTCCCTCAGCTCTGTCGCTATTCCATTCCTTCCTGCAAGGCCTCACCCACACCATGCTTCTTACCAACCACACTCCAGCCCTGGTCTTCCTTTCCCACCTCTTCCCTGATGGCTCACCTCACCTCCCCCTCTGCCTCGTCATGATTTCATTGGAGTTCAGAACCCAGGACAGTCACCCCAATTCTCAGGAGCTTCAGGGGGTAGCCAAGTTAGTCTATAAAGTGCTACCAGACCATTTGTTGTTTCTTTCTGTAACGGACTAACAAAACATGTAGATGGTATCATGAGCTGAAGAAGTGGGCACAAAAGCTCATGATATCATCTACTTGGTCTGGTAGCACTTTATAGACTAACCAAACATTTGTTGTTTTTTACCCCAATTCTCTGTACCCAATGGATAGCTCTGCCGCTGGGGCTCAGAAATAGGGGTTTCCTTTAGAAAGGCCGCTGTCACTCAGCTGCTGCACGGTCACAGTGGGAGAAATCCACACGAGTGCTACATCTGATCTGGTCTGATTTCCTTCCTCAGACATCTCACTCTGGTTCAGGTGGCCTCTTTTCCCCGGGCTTTTCTTTGTCAGACATCTCTTTGGTCTCCTGTTTCCATTTCCCTGATTTCTCCTTTTTTTTCCTCTTTGCTCAACAGCTTCCTCTCTCCCCTGCCCCCCCCCCCAAATCTTGGTCACGAATGGTAGAGACGAGCTGAGAAAATTAACTCTGCCCCCCACCTCCCAGTTTTCTGCACGAGGCATTTTAGAAGTCGATGAAAAAGGAGCATTTTATTTTTGTGTGCCAGAGCCCACAGCGTGTGTGGGAGAGCTGAGATTGGTTGGCATTCGTTTTCGGTTGTGAATGTTGCAACTGGAGGTCAGGAAGGGACTGAGTCAAAAATAAAAAAAACTGAAAGGGGATACAGAAAATGAGGAATGTCCTGAGTGGATTGGAACCAGAGACCATCCAATCCAATATCCTGTGTCCATATGGAGTAGAGGAAAGTATAGGACACCTGTGAGCAGGAAGAGGTTGGATCATGCCCTGCCAACAGGGGGAGGAGAGGAACGGCAGGATAGTTGTCCTGGGGCCCTGCAATTCAAAAGGGTCCGGGGCTCCTGAGTCCTGGCTACCATTGACTGCTGCTGCTCCTGCAGCAACAGAGCCCTGAGCCCTTTAAATCACCACTGGAGCATTGCCCCAGGCACCTCTGAGGCATGTGGGGGAGGGATAGCTCAGTGGTTTGAGCACTGGCCTGTTAAACCCAGGGTTGGGAGCTCACTCCTTGAGGAGGCCATTTAGGGATCCAGGGCAAAAATCTCTCAGGGATGGTACTTGGTCCTGCTGTGAAGGCAGGGGACTAGACTCAATGACCTTCCAATTCTAGGACATAGGCATCTCCATTTATTTACTTCGGTGGGGCCACATCTTGGCACACTCAGGGGCAGAGCTAGGGCAGCCAGACCTCAGCACCACCCAATTACACTAGGCCCTGCCCCTTCTGGGAACACAGAACCACCCTCCTTACCTTACTCAGGGGTCCGGCAAGTCTCTCCCCCTCCCCCCACCCTGTGGGATAATCTACCCCCCTTCATGGTCTAATCCGCTTCCTTAATATCTGGAGATGGGTTTAAAGCCTGAAGCGTGAAGATTTATATCTTTTCTAAAACTCTTTTAAAAACAGCATTAACTATTATAATTCCAGATATTCTTGTTATCCGTATATATAAAGGTCCCATCTCTCTTTGAATCCATCTAAATTCTTGGTGTCAGCAATATAAATGTTAAGAAATGTAAACAGGTCTGGCCCTGATTCTGTTCTTCTTTAACCCCCTTGTAACCTCCTGGACTTCATCAAAGTATAATTCCCGAGTGATGGTGGTGTAAGTGAGAGCAGAACCAGGAGATGAGATAAAAGAGAGCTACATAGCAAAGGGGGCATCCAAAATGATTATATCACTGAGGTAATTTTGTTGAGTCATTAGTTATAGACTTGTGCTGGAAATGACATGATGAAATTTGTATTGTCTAAGGGAGGTATCCCTTAGCCCTGCTCCACACTAGGGCTTTATTTCAAAACTAGCTGCAGTTACCCGGTGTTGCTCGGGAAACCGGAGGAACAAAATGTAGAAAAACAGTAGTTCATTATCTTTTTTTGAATGGTAGAAAAGTTGCACTGATTTCTATAGGGATTAAAATATAGGTCCGCGTCATCTCCAGAAGGGGGGCGTTGTGACCCCGGGTGGAGGGGGGGGTTACACACGGGAGGGGTGCCTCACCTCATGCCTGGGGCTGCATGTGCCACAGGGGGCAGGGCGGGTGCCCTAGCCATTGTGCACGTGGGGGTCGGGGCACTGCGTGCCAGGGGGGGAAGAGGGTCGCTTATGTAACCTCGCGGGTGGGAGGGGTTGAGTCCTGGATGGTACTGGTGGCTGCAGGCGGCAGGCACGGGACCTGGGGTGGGCAGGGCGGCCCCTGAAGTGCAGCACGATGGGTTACTTTTGGACCTGATCGGGCCCAAGCTCAAGCTGTAAAACACAAAAAGTACCTTAAAACCTTCTCCTGGATGAAGGATGCTATAAGAGCTACCGCAACCAAACTTTGCATGGGATAATCTAAGTTATTAGCACACAAACTTACAAACATTCTCCTTTTTATATTAGACTAGCTGGACTTACCTGGCGTTGCCTGGGAAACCGGAGGAACAAAATTTAGAAAAACAGAAGCTGGTCCTGACAGCCTCCAGCCACACTGCAGCTGCCAGTGCCTGACATCTGGCCATTATGGCAGACCCCCGTGCTTTTCTACTGCCGCATAAAGCAAAATCTCTGATTCTCAACATTGCAAAGCCTCTTTTTTGAGTCAGAGCTATTTGGCTTAGAGACAAAAGTCACAATAGAAACGATGTATCTAAGTTTCCGTTTTCTTCCCATGTCATGAGTCTTGGGGCCATTAAAAGGACAGTGGAAGGGAGAGCCCCCAAATCACCATGGCTTGTTTCCCCACCGTTGCTGGAAGCATATGGAGGCCCCTCTTCAACAGTGCAACGTTTTGCTTCCTATCAGATGTATTTTTGCTAATTATCCTTGTAGAAGCTAATTTTTTTTGGTAGGGAAGTAGGGGATAGGCTTGCTAGGTCTGCAAATTCTCATCCAAGAGCTGGGTATGGGGCTGGCCCTACTGAATCTGAGAGATTTCAAGGTGACACCTCAATCTCTTCTCCCATGTTTTTTGATGAAACTATGAGTCAACTACCTGAGCCTGCTGGCACCTCTGTAGTCCCTCCTCCAACACCACCCCCTTGACCAGCTGCCCCTCCCATGGACTGCATCTCTCACCCCCCCCCCCCAGGATCATCCAGTATCAATCCCAGGACCAGTGCCTAGATTTGAGGGATCCCCCCCCCGCCTTGGATTAATTTCTCACCCACACAATATCATCCAGTGCTGCCCCTTGGGCGAGTGCCCCTCAAAGGAGACCGCCTCCCCCCGCCATGGGCTTCATTTCTCACTCACTCCCTGCAGGATTGTCCAGACCCACTTCCTTCATCCCCCTAAAATCCTGCTGTTCCCCCACTCACCTCCAACAGTCCAGCCCCCCCAATCCTGCCCTCCCCCCACTCGCTCCCAACAGTCTAGCACCCCCCCAGACCAGCTACCTACCAATGATCCAGCCCCCAATCCTGCCTTCCCCCCACTCTCTTCCAGTGGTCCAGCCCCCCTGAACCAGCCTGCCTTCCAACAATCCAGCCACCCCAATCCTGCCCTATCCCCCACTTGCCCCCAACAGTCCAGCCCCCCTGGACCAGCCCCCCCCATTCATTCCCTCCCTCTCCCCCCCCCCTTTCTCACCTCCAGGTCCCTGATGGGCCTCCTTCCGGACATTTTTTCAAAGTGGCAGCTGAGCGGTAACACCAGCCCCGCCCCCTCTGCCTAGAGCGAGCCCCGGCAGCAACCGCCTGCCCGTTGGTCAGCCGCCGGGCCCTGAGCCAATCGCAGTATTGAAGAGGGGCCTCCATATGCTTCCAGCAATGGCGGGGAAGCCACTTCTCCTCACACTTCCCAGCTCCATTCAGGCCCGGGGATAGGTGTCAGTCTCTCATCTCTTCCCTCCCACCGTACCTTAAAACCTTCTCCGGGAGGAAAGGTTATCCCATGCAAAGTTTGGTTGCGGTAGGTCTTATAGTGTCCAAGTTATTAAAGCATAAACATACAAACATTCTCCTTTATATATTAGATAATCCCCCTTAAGTCAAATTTATAAGCGGCGCGTCCATACTACCCAGCCTGTTATTCCTCGAGGAAAGCAGGAGTACCGATTTCGAAATTGGTGGCCTATTATTTCAAAATAATGCTAATTTCAAAATAGTTATTTTGAAATAATGATAGTGTGACACTCCGATGCCACTATTTCAAAATAACGACTCCCCAGAATATTTCACACTAATTACTCCCCAGTGCTTCCTGGGGCTCTAAGTTGAGGTAGCACACCCACATTAACGGAGCCTGCCTCAGACTAATTTTGAGGCTGCCCTGTAGTGAAGATCCACTATTTTGATTTTGTTATTTCAGGCGTTAAGTCAAGTTTAGTTATTTTGAACTGGTTTCTTAGTGTTGACATGCCCTTAGTGTTGCTTTATAAAAGCGAAGGGCACAGGGAGATGCCTGTAAGCAAAGTTACCTGACAATTTCCTTCATAACACAAGACGTTGTTTTCAGTTGCTTATAATTTTGCCAAACTCTCAACTTTTGCACTGAAATTTCCCATTGCTTGGAGTCTGCTTAAGGCTTTATTTTTTTAGCAAGTTTCGACACAAAGATTCAGCTATTTTCAAGAAGGAGATGAGAGAAAAATACATTGTTTCCCCCACCTTAAAAAGCAGTTTGTGCAACTGTTGTGTTGAACAGTGCAAGCGCCTCCAGCGTTTTGGAGTGGGATGTACCATTGGGCAGGAGGGTTTACTTTTGTGCCAGCAATGTGCCTTTTGCTGGTAGCGTGAAAACTCGCCCAATTCTGGCCAAGTTAAAGATCTCTGAGAAATCTCAGTTTGCACAGGCTCAGTAGAAATCTGGCAGCTAAACTCTCTGAAGAGTCTGTCTGAACAGCAGATGCACCAGCCTGGGGTTGCAGGTATTGGACAAAATGTTCCCAGTGGTTGCTCCTGCAATCTCCAAGCCTGTGTCTACATTACACACTTCTTGCGCAAGAATAGTTGTTCTTGTGCAAAAACTTGCTGGCTGTCTACACTGCACGCACATTCGTGTGCAAGTAAATTTACAGTGCAGCGTTGGAAAACAGGGCTTCTTCCAGAAGAATTATTCCTCTCCCCACAAGGAATAAGCCCTCTTACTCAAGAGCTCTTCCACAAGTGGGCAGTGTAGACAGGCAACATGAATTTCTTGCGCAAGAAGCCCCTATGGCCATCAGAGCTTTCTTGCGCAAGAGAGCGTCCACACTGCCACGGATGCTCTTGCGCAAAAGCACATCTCTTGTGCAAAAGCACATGGCAGTGTGGATGCTCTCTTGTGGAAGATTTTTTGCACAAGAACTCTTCCGCAAAACTGTTCTTGTGCAAAAAGCCTGTAGTGTAGATGTAGCCCAACAGAGGGCAGCGGCTCCAGGCACAGTAACTGAGAGCAGAGACACTGTCTGTCCTGTGGTCTCAATGCTCCTGCTGATGCCCAAGCAATGAGGAAAATGAATTTGCCTGACTTGAATGGGGAGGGGACAAGAGACTGACCCAGGACCGGGAGTTATTGGGACAAAAACCCATGGGGTGGGAAACTGATGGAGAGACTGGAAGCTGTGGGGGTGGGGGTGGGGGAGGTGGAAGACTGAAAAAGAATACAGGAGTCCAGGTTGGGTGTGATACTGGGAGTGGCGGAGCAAGGAGAGTGGAACAAGAAGCTTGAGGTAAAGTTGACTAACACTGGAAAATGCTAGAAGGGCTGGGATAAGGAACCCAAAGAGGGAGACTAGCATGAGAAACATAGAGAAGGAGACTTGGGACTGGGTGCATAAGGTGCCTAGATAAAGTTTCTTCATACTCACAAAGGGGTCAAAAGTTAGGAAATGCCAGAATTAAGAATACCAGTTCAACCTTAATTTGAGTGCTCGACTTTGCAACCTTAACGTTCTTTTAAGATAGGTTTTTGGGGGGACTATTCTCTTGGGTATTGTGGAGTCTATATCCTGTTCTCAATTATGATGTGTAATGGCAATAAATCAAAATGTTCTCAATTATGATGTGTAATGACAATAAGTGGTAAGTCACTGGAATTTAGCCCTGTACATTTATAAGCGAAGGGAGGCTAGGTAAATGCTCAGAGGACATGAAAGTCAAGGGAGCAGGCTGAGGTATCCTCCATTTTGTTTGTTTGTAGGATATACCAAGTTGCAAGCAAATTACTGAAGAGCCAATTTTCCTATGTGTAGTAATATCCTATCAGGCAGGCAACTGCTGATGTCATTTCCTGGGAACATTACAGGGAGATTCCATGCCAAGACTCTGGGACAAGCACAGAATAGAGACTTCCCATGAAATTGCAACCCAGGTTTTACATCAAGCCTAGTGCATGATTGACTATAGGAAGGCTTGACCATTTGATACATGACCATCTCATAAACAAACTAGGGAAATACAACTTAGTTTTCCAACCAGTTACACACCCACCTTAGAGTAGCCCTATCTGTTTCAAGACAGGAATTACCAGTGGCTTACAGTCAAGCTGGAAGGGCATATTGAGAGACGTTCTAGCTCTGGTTCTGATCTTCATCAATGATTTAGATAATGGCATAGATAGTACAATTTGTAAAGTTTGTGGAGAATATTAAGCTGGGAGAGGTTGTGAGAGCTTTGGAGGAAAGCATTAAAATTCAGAATGATCTGGACAAACTGGAAAAATGGTCCAAACAGTATGGAATTTAATAAGAACAAATGCAAAGTACTCCACTTAGGGCATATCTACATTAGGAAATTATTTCAAAATAACTTATGTCAAAATAATTACTCTCAAAATAGTTATTTTGAAATAATATGCCCACATTACAGGGAAGCCTCAAAATTAGTCCAAGGCAAGCTCCCTTAGGGTACATCTACACTGCACGCTTATTTTGAAATTAGCTATTTTGGAGTATTTCTTCTGGAATAGTTTATTTCAAAATAGCACCTCTACACTACAGGGAAGCCTCAAAATGAGTCCGAGGCAGGCTTCCCTAATGTGGACATGCTACCTCGAGTTAGAGCCCCAGGAGGCACTGGGGAGGAATAACTTTGAATGGCCCTGGAGAGGAGCTATTTTGAAATAGCTGTAGTGTGAATACTCCACTGTTGCTATTTCGAGATAGCTATTTTAGAAGAGGCATTATTCCTCATGGAATGAGATTTACAGAAGTCAGAATAAGCCGTTGTAGCCAGACAGAACCGCCCCCTCCCCCTCCTCCCTCTGACATCCTTGGGAGAGACAATCCTTGAGAGCGAAACTCTGTCATTCCAGCACCTCTGGAGGCCCTGGAGCCTTTGAAGACAATGGTCCTGGATGCTAGACAGAAACCAGATAACAGCAGCAATTGGGCCAGCAGATGATCGGGGCCTCGGGCTGCCTTTGGCTGGTACCAGTAATTGATATGTCTACACACCGTCCCAGAAGGGGAATCTACCGCCCCATCAGAAAAGAATGTCCAGCCCTAATGATTTAGTTACCTCCACCTCACAGGTGCAAGTTAAGCTTTGGACCCCCTGTGGGAATGGGCGTCACAAAGACGTTCCAACTTAACTGGCATTTTAATGACAAGAGAAGCGTCTACGTGACCACAGGGGTATAAAGTAGGGCCCTGTGCCCCACTCTAATTGGAGATCCACCCACATACCTGCTGGTCAGGCGGTCTTGGACCCCCGAGACTTTAGGGACGCCTTAGTCTTGTACTGACTGCTTCCCATTGAGATTGAGAGGAACCTGGCTTCGCCGGAGTACGGATTGCAGGGGTGAGAATATACCTGCTAGGTGTCTATTTTGTGCGCATTTAATAAGAGCTCAGAGAACCAAAAGTGTTTCATGGTACCTGTAAGTGACTTTTTAGAGTAATTTCTGTCTTGTCCTTTTGTAGTGGCTGTGTTATCTGTAACACATCAGTAGCATTTAACAGCTAAGTTTGTCTTGTAACAATAAAATAGTAACTGTTTAAGCTTTAACCTGACTCCTCCTGTTGCTGTAACAGAACCAAACACAATTAAAAGGATCACAGCCAGTCAGGAGTAAACGCAGTAAGAGCTGAGTATTGGATTGTGCCGCCTCCATGGGGCAAACCTTTGGGGCACCCGTCAGCCTCCCTTGGATGCCCGCTGTGAAGGGACCCTGTCCTAGCAGTTGAAGACTCGGGTGTGTAATAGCGCTCACAGACCACTCACTGCCCCGGCCACCGACTGACAGTCGTCCATTATTTAAAATTTATTTTGAAATAACAGACTTGTTGTGTAGACGCTCGCATTATTATTTTGGAATAACAGCAGTTATTCCTAAATAACGCTGCTGTGTAGACGCACCCTTACAGTGCAGGTACACTGCATCTGTAGCTCGAAATAACCTACACAATTTGAGCTACGCAAATTGCGTAGCTTACAAGTACATTTTGAAATAGCTATTCTGCATCTTTTGAGCATGCCTGTTATTTCAAAATATAACGGGCTCACTATTTCAATGTCCCTGTAAACCTCATTCCACAAGGAGTAAGGGACATTTTGGAATAGTGATTTATTTTGAAATAAGTACTATGTAGACAGCACCAGTTTTGGAAATAAGCTATTTCGGGATACCTCTGGTATTCCAAAATAGCGCTGCAGTGTAGACAAAGCCTTAATGTGGACGTGCTACCTGGATCTCAGAGCTCCAGGAAGCACTGGGGAGTAATAACATTGAATGACTCTGGGGAGTAGTCATTTCAAAATAGCAGCAATGGAGTGTCCACACTACCACTATTTTGAAATAACTGTTTTGAAATAAGTGTTATTCCTCATGGAAAGCAGGAGTACAAATTTCAAAATAAGTGGCTTCTTATTTCGAAATAACAGGCTTGGTAGTGTGGACCCTCTGCTTGTTATTTCGAAATAAGGGGAGTCATTTCAAAATAACTCCTTGGTATGGACCAGAGCTTAAAGAGGAACAAGCAGTTGCACACAAACAAAATGGGAATATAGGATATAATAGATAAATATGAGTCAACAGTGTCACACTGTTGCACAAATTCAAACATCATTCTGGGATGTATTAGAAGGAGTCTTGTAAGCAAGACAAAAGAAGTAATTGTTCCATTTGCTTCTACCCCATGCTAATTAGGCCTCAGCTGGAGTACTGGGTTCAGTTCTGGGCACCACGTCAGACAAGATGTGTACAAATTGGTGAAAATCCAGATGAAGTGTCAACTAATGGAACTTGGCCCTGTGAGATGAAGAGTTATATGGTCTTTGGACGTGTCAGCCAGGGAGTATAAGAGCTAGTAGTTAAGGGGAAAAGATCATGAGGGAGACCCAGAAAAAGGTGATTTGACACATTGAGGGAGTCTATGAAGAAGGGCCGTATCCGGTTGGAAGGTGAACACTCCGAGATGGAGAACCAGAGCAGTCAGGGAGAAGGTGAAGCCGATAGATGGGCCACAAGGTGAGCTTGTTTTTATACCTGTGCAATTCAGTGGGCTTCAGTGGCCCTACACAGGTGTACAGGAAGGTGGAATTTGGCTCAGAGAGGTCTTTTTGTAAATAAGACACATTCCTAATGCTCTATCAGGTCAAAGTCAGTGGGACTGCGTAAGAGAGAGTAAAAATCTTCAACTCTCTGTTCCTAATTACTTATGTCTGCATCATATTTCCCCCACTTTTCTTCTATTTTGGCAATTTTTTGTAACTTGTGTAGTGATGATCAATCCCCTGTGAAAAAAGAAAAAACAAACCCAAAGGATATCATGATCTGGAAGATTATTCTCATGTTGAATGTTGAAGACTCATCAAAATTCAAAACTTGAAATTTGCAGAATATCTTATCCTCTTTCTGCTTGTCAGTGGGAAATGCAATATGTAAGTTAAAACAGAATGCCTGGGCTTTATGAATTTTCGGTTTTGAGTGCAAAGAAGAAATGATAAAAGGAGCAATGAACTAAGGGAGAGATGGAAAGAATTTAGATTAAAAGATAAATTGCTCTTCTAATAAATTATGTCTGAGTCCCAGGGAGGAGAAGCTGGTTGCTTCATAAGTGATGAGTTAGCATTCAACAAAATTTTAATGAAGGTGCTTTACCTAAATAATTACTTATTACCGAATAGCATGGAGTTTGGGTGGATGGGGACTTAAATTAGAAGTTTTGGGTGCTAATCTCATCTACAGTTTGAACCTCCGTAGCCTGTAACCCATGGGACCAGAGAATTTGCTGGACCATGGGAGGTCAGTATTATCTAGCAGCATTACCAACACTTCCACTGCTTACTGGGCTCTGAGAAGACATTTAGGGGTCAATTAGAGCTAAATCACAGCACAGAACACTGAGAGCGAGGACTGGAGGCTGTAAACAAACTTTATGGGTGTGGTGTAGTAGGGGTGCTGTCTGCTCTGTGACCTGGGGTCCCCTTGCACTGTGATGTGAGATTCTCACTGACTCTCCCAAATGTGTATTAACCCAGACACCCAGGCTCAGCCTCCCAGGGAGAGAGACAAAGGGAGGAAGGCGGAGACCAATACCTGGCTGGGGGGCAGGGCTGGAAGAGAGTTTTAGTTTCTGTCTGGAATCATAGAGGAAACAGCCTAAGCAAGGGGGCCTGGGATTTAGGGGCCCAGTCTCCCCCATCTCAAGGGGGGCTGAGGCAAACTAGGCTTGGCCCTGTAACTAGATTACATCTGTGCTGCATCCTTGGAGAAGCAATAAACATCCTCAATCCTACTGGCTGGCTGAGTCTGTTCGTGCCACTACGGGGGTGCAGGAGTCGGGAAACCCCGATGCGTTGTCACAACGGGACCGTGGGAAACTTGGCCACACCCATGATCAGTGGACATCCAGCTCACTAAAATCATGCCGGACCACGGATGTTGCCGGACCAGAGAGGTCCGGACTAGAGAGATTCAACCTGTATGGTAGGTGATATCAGGGAGTATATGACATTTGGATGTTACATATCTGTCAACTCTCTTTTCCAAGTCATAGTTCATACGAAATTGTCAGGTGATTCTAGACTTTCAGTTTTTGTGTGGGCCAAATTCTCCAGCAGCACTGCAGAGCGTCCCCATTAAACTCATCTGTTAGCCATTTTCCAGTGGGATTGATTTCCTGGTACAGGATTTGAAGACGAGGGTCCTGGCCCGACTTTTCTCATGTACACCAGGCTCCCATTTTTGCTGAAGAAAATATCTGATGACTCCCCCAGCTTGCGGGGGAAGATTTAGCGGCAGTACAGATGGAGCAGACAGTGTAGTTTAAATCTTTATGAGGCAAAGTCAATTTGGACCCTCTGGTGTGGGAAGAAGTGGAGCTGTTTAACTATCTTGGATTCACCTAGGAACTGCCATGCTGCATCAAACCAATAGGCCATCTCACCCAGTATCTGTTGTGTAATAGTGATAGGTTGCTTCAAAGGAAGAATTAAAAAAACCTGCACTAGGCACAGTTATGGAACACTCAGATGCTTTACCCTAATTAATAGAAACTAGCTTATGCTTTACATGCATGGTACCAGTTGAGATAAAAATTACATCTGATCAGGTAGGCTCAAGTCCAATTTTCTCCTCTTAGCAGATCTGACTCCAGCGTTTAGAAGGTCATGAGGGGGCATGTCTACGCTGGGGAGTTATTTTGAAATAACTCCCCTTATTTTGATATAACAAGGCAAGCGTTCACACAGCAAGCCCGTTATTTCAAAATAATTTTGAAATAACAGGCTTGTTATTTTGAAATAATAACTCCCAAAATAACTATTTCAAAATAGGTGTTATTCCCCATCTCAAGCAGGAGTTATTATTTTGAAATAACTTATTTCGAAATAATCTCGTAGTGCAGACACAGCCAAGTGTGCTAAATGAAAACCTTGCCAAATCTTATTTCTGCAACAGGCAGACTACTCCTTTGAACCTCTGCATGCTTTCCCCAGGTTGATTTTTTTTTAAATATTATTTGTTATCATCATTACAAGAAATTAGTGGACCACAGCTGGGTCCTACTTGGTGTCCTGAAAGCTTGTGATCGTTCCTTGTTCTTGTGGGAAGGAGTTCCACAGTCACAGGCTTCCACCCGGAAGGCTTTGCCCCCTCCTCTCATTCGCTACATTTCTCTGGGAGGTAATTACCTTGTTCCTGAGCAGCTCAGCCATTTTGGGAAGTGTGGGTAAAGGCAGATGTGCCTGGACTCCACCCATTTGAGCTTTGACGAATGATCACAAGAACCGAAGTGAGAAATGGCAGTGCAGTGAGAATAGCTTGTTTATAAAAGAAAGCTTGACTCCTGCATTTGGGGACACAAGTTCTAGCCTTCCTTCCATCTGATTCATAGACTGGATTATGTGGGTTAAAAGACCATGCAGAATTCGTTTCTACGCAGTTCTGGTCCAATGTATTTAAGAGGGGACAGGAAAGCGGTGGCAGGAAGAGTTATCAGGTCAAGCAACTGTACCAACATGTTTTACCACAGCCTCACTCTTCCAGCATGACTGAGACAAACAGAGCAGCATAGCTAATCCCCTCCTCCCATGCCCATTGTGCTCACGTGAGTGGCAGGGGTTCAATGCATATTAAATTCTAGCTGACAGCTTTTTGGAAGCAAGCAAACAACCCCTCCCTCCCGCCCCGCCCCGCAGTCATTCTGGCAGAAGGACATCTGAAGCTGTCTTGGCAGTGTTATAGTCAATCGTAAAGCCAGGGCAAGATGGTAGCATCTGATACCCTCTAAGATTTGCTAAGCCTGTTGCAACCAGCAATAAATTACAAAGTGAGGAAATCAAAGTAACAGTAAAAAAGTCTCATGTCTTTTTTTCACCCCCCCTCCCGGTGCCATTTGCACCCCCTCCCACATCTTTACTTTCTCCCTTTAAGTCTTCACGAACTGGCAGCCCATTCAGGCCAAGGTGGATACAATATCACTCTGTATCAGCCATGTCTTGTCACTGCTGTTCTGCTGCTCGGGCCGTGTCCCTCCCTCTTTGGATCTCTCCGCTGGTGATCCGTTGTACTCAGTGTCTCTCTCATCATCTCCTTCAAGGCTCTGCACAATTTCATCCCCCAGCCATGTCGCTGCTCCCATTCACACCCTTTAGAACATAAGAACATAAGAACGGCCGTACTGGGTCAGACTAAAGGTCCATCTAGCCCAGTAGCCTGTCTGCCGACAGTGGCCAGCACCAGGTGCCCCAGAGAGGGTGGACCGAAGACAATGATCAAGCGATTTGTCTCCTGCCATCCCTCTCCAGCCTCTGACAAACAGAGGCCAAGGACACCATTTTATCCCCTGGCTAATAGCCTTTTATGGACCTAACCTCCATGAAATTATCTAGCTTCTCTTTAAACTCTGTTATAGTCCTAGCCTTCACAGCCTCCTCTGGCAAGGAGGTCCACAGGCTGACTACACGCTGTGTGAAGAAGAACTTTCTTTTATTAGTTTTAAACCTGCTACCCATTAATTTCATTTGGTGTCCTCTAGTTTTAGGGAACTAATAAATAACTTTTCTTTATCGGCCCTCTCCGCACCGCTCATGATTTTATATACCTCTATCATATCCCCCCTCAGTCTCCTCTTTTCTAAACTGAAAAGTCCCAGTCGCTTTAACCTCTCCTCATATGGGACCCGTTCCAAACCCCTAATCATTTTAGTTGCCCTTTTCTGAACCCTTTCCAAGGCCAAAATATCTTTTTTGAGGTGAGGAGACCACATCTGTACACAGTATTCAAGATGTGGGCGTACCATAGTTTTATACAGGGGCAGTAAGATATTCTGGGTCTTATTTTCTATCCCTTTCTTAATAATTCCTAGCATCCTATTTGCCTTTTTGACCGCCGCTGCACACTGCGTGGAAGTTTTCAGAGAACTGTCCACAATAACTCCAAGATCTCTTTCCTGATTTGTCGTAGCCAAATTAGCCCCCCATCATACTGTACGTATAGTTGGGGTTATTTTTCCCGATGTGCATTACTTTACGCTTATCCACATTAAATTTCATTTGCCATTTTGTTGCCCAATCACTCAGTTTGGTGAGATCTTCTTGGAGTCCCTCACAGTCTGCTTCTGTCTTGACTATCCTAAACAGTTTGGTATCATCTGCAAACTTTGCCACCTCACTGCTTACCCCTTTCTCCAGATCATTTATGAATAAATTGAACAGGATTGGTCCTAGGACCGACCCTTGGGGGACACCACTAGTTACCCCTCTCCATTCTGAAAATTTACCGTTTATTCCTACCCTTTGTTTCCTGTCTTTTAACCAGTTCTCAATCCAAGAAAGGACATTCCCTCTTATCCCATGGCCATGTAATTGACAAGGTCCCTCACCAAAGGCTCTTGTGTAAAAGGCTTTCTGAAAATCTAAGTATACTATATCTACTGGATCCCCCTTGTCCGCATGTTTGTTAACCCCTTCAAAGAACTCTAATACATTAGTAAGACAGGATTTCCCTTTACAGAAACCATGTTGACTTTTGTCCAACAAATTATGTTCTTCTACATGCTTCACAATTTTATTCTTTACTATTGTTTCAACTAATTTGCCCGGTACTGAAGTTAGACTTACCGGTCTGTAATTGCCCGGATCGCCTCTGGAGCCCTTTTTAAATATTGGTGTCATGTTAGCTACCTTCCAGTCATTAGGTACAGAAGCCGATTTAAGGGATAGGTTACAAACCACAGATAATAGTTCAGCAATTTCCCATTTGAGTTCTTTTAGAACCCTTGGATGAATGCCATCCGGTCCCGGAGATTTGTTAACATTAAGTTTTTCTATTTGTTCCAAAACCTCCTCTAATGACACTTCAATCCAGGACAGTTCCTCAGATTCATCACCCACAAAGGACGGTGCAGATTTGGGAAACTCCCCAACGTCCTCAGCCGTGAAGACTGAAGCAAAGAAATCATTTAGTTTCTCCGCAATGGCTTTATCGTCCTTGATTGCGCCTTTTATAGTTCGATCGTCTAGGGGACCCACAGGTTTTTTAGCAGGCTTCCTGCTTCTAATGTACTTAAAAAACATTTTGTTATTTCTTTTTGAGTTTTTGGCTAGCTGTTCCTCAAAATCTTTTTTTGCTTTTCTTATTACATTTTTACACTTGATTTGACAGTGTTTATGTTCCTTTCTATTTATCTCACTAGGATTGGACTTCCACTTCTTAAAAGATGCCTTTTTGTCCCTCACTGCTTCTTTTACATGGTGGTTAAGCCACGGTGACTCTTTTTTAGGTCTCTTGCTATGTTTTTTAATTTGGGGTATACATTTAAGTTGGGCCTCTATTATGGTGTCTTTGAAAAGTTTCCATGCAGCTTGCAGGGATTTGGCTCTAGTCACTGTGCCTTTTAATTTCTGTTTAACTAGCCTCCTCATTTTTGTGTAATTCCCCTTTTTGAAATTAAATGCCAGGGTGCTGGACTGCTGAGGTGTTCTTCCCACCACAGGAATGTTAAATGTTATTATATTATGGTCACTATTCCCAAGCGGTCCTGTAACGGTTATTTCCTGGACCTGATCCTGCGCTCCACTCAGGACTAAATCGAGAATTGCCTCTCCCCTTGTGGGTTCCTGCACCAGCTGCTCCAAGAAGCAGTCATTTAAGCCATTGAGAAATTTTATCTCTGCTTCTCTTCCTGAGGTGACATGTACCCAGTCAATATGGGGATAATTAAAATCCCCCATTATTATAGAGTTCTTTATTTTGGTAGCCTCTCTAATCTCCCTCAGCATTTCAATGTCAGTATCGCTGTCCTGGTCAGGTGGTCGGTAATATATCCCTACTGCTAATTTCTTATTATTGGAGCATGTAATTACTATCCATAGCGATTCTATTGAGCATGTTGATTCACTTAATATTTTTATTTCATTTGATTCTACTTTATCTTTCACATACAGTGCCACTCCACCACCCACCCGGCCTGCTCTATCTTTTCGATATATTTTATATCCCGGTATGATTGTGTCCCACAGATTTTCCTCATTCCACCAGGTTTCAGTGATGCCTATTATGTCAATCTCCTCATTTAATACTAGGTACTCTAGTTCACCCATCTTATTAGTCAGACTCCTAGCATTTGTGTAGAAGCACTTTAAAAATTTGCCACTGCTTATTTGTCTGCCCTTCCCTGGTGCATTGGATTCCTTTGTATGCGGTTGTTTGTCTGCTCTGGCCCATGGTTTGCCCTCTCCCCTCCTCTCTTTCTGACTACAGCTTAGAGGAGAATCCATTGATAGAGAGTCTCTAAGAGAAGTCTCCCTCCGATTTACGTGCATCTCCGCACCAATCGGCTTTCCCCCATCTCTTAGTTTAAAAACTGCTCTATGGCCTTTTTAATGTTTAGTGCCAGCAGTCTGGTTCCACCCTGGTTTAGGTGGAGCCCATCCTTCCTGTATAGGCTCCCCCTCTCCCAAAAGTGTCCCCAGTTCCTAATAAATCCAAACCCCTCTTCCCTACACCATCATCTCATCCACGCATTGAGACTCTGAAGCTCTGCCTGCCTACCTGGCCCTGCGCGTGGAACTGGAAGCATTTCCGAAAATGCCACCATAGAGGTCCTGGATTTCAGTTTCTTTCCTAGCAGCCTAAATTTGGCCTCCAGGACATCTCTCCTACCCTTCCCTACGTCATTGGTACCTACATGTACCACGACCACCGGCTCCTCCCCAGCACTACGCATAAGTCTATCTAGATGCCTCGAGAGATCCACAACCTTCGCACCAGGCAGGCAAGTGACCATACGGTTCTCCCGGTCATCACAAACCCAACTATCTATGTTTCTAACAATCGAATCACCCACTACTAACATCTGCCTCTTCCTAACTGGCATTCCCTCCCCCTCAGAGGTATCCTCAGTGCGAGAGGATACCACAACATCCTCTGGGAGGAGGGTCCCAACTTCGGGATGGTTTCCCTCTGCTCCCATTGAATGCTCTGTTTCCTTGAGACTTTCATCCTCCTTAAGAGCACTGGGGCTCTCAGACTGGAGTTGGGACAGTACTACAGTGTCCCAGAAAGTCTCATCAACATATCTCTCTACCTCCCTTAGCTCCTCCAGTTCAGCTACCCTGGCCTCCAAAGCCCGAACCCGGTCTCTGAGGGTCAGGAGCTCCTTGCAACGGGTGCACACATATGCCACCCGCCCACAGGGCAGGTAATCATACATGTTACACTCGACGCAATAAACAGGATAGCCCCCACTCTGCTGCTGGGCTTCTGTCTCCATTTTTCTAATGAATAAGTTTAAGCAGAAACTGGGATTCTTTTTAAACCTCTAGAATATAGATTATTATAAGAGTTGTTTTTAAGAAGGTCAGAAGTCCCTAGTGCCCTCTAACCTCCCCCTCTAACCTCCCTCTCCAAACTCCCTGTTAGCTGTTCCTGTTCGCAAGCTCCCTGGTTGCTGAGTCACAGGCTTATATAGCTCTGGTAGCCCCTCCCCCTGACTGAGGCTCAGCCAATTAACAGAGGCTTTTAGATTTCAAACCTTTTAGAAGCTCCTTCAAACAAACCAACCAATCAACCAACCACACAAACACAAGCTCAGCACACAGCAAATAACTCCCCCCCACAAACACACACTCCAGACAGCCACTTACCACAAGGGTCCCGCTTTTACTCCTCTTTTACCTGGAGAACTCCCTCTCCAAACTCCCTGTTAGCTGTTCCTGTTCGCAAGCAAACAAATGTCCCTAACAAATCTCACCTCGACGCCATCTCCATCCTCTCTTCCACAATGCCTCAAACTCCCTCCCTATCATAGGGCATCGTATGCCCACCTTCGCCTCCCGCCCGGAAACTCCCTGCAGGAAGCACAATGATGCTAGTTCAGGTCAACAGAAATGCTCTCCGCTGCCAAATGCCATAGGACTGGCGAGAGCAGAGCAGAGCGTATCAGACAAACTGGCCACTTTGTTAAGGTGAGCTGGTGAGCTCTGAAATGGGGAGGATCCAATATGCCTGATGCACATCTGTTTTAAAGATGCCCCTGGCTAGGTGTGCTCCCTGCTTTCAAGCCGGGGCAGTTCATTCTTGCATTGCCTGGGTGTTGTGCTTGCATGTTGGCAAGGGTGGGTACCAAGCAAAAACTATACATATACACACCCATCCACAAATACACGTGCATGCATTCCCACACAGACACATGCATTTCTGACTTAACTTCACTGGGAAGCTGAAAGTTCATGGGAACGTTTCAGGCTGCAATGGACTAGAATGCGCCCACTTTTGGAGCAAAGACAGCTGTTGTGTCAGAGCAAATAAACTGTCACGCAACTTTCCTTGACACCCAAAAGGTGAGTTTCCTGCAGCTCTGCAGGCTGACAGTAGATCACACTCCTCTTGGAGGGTTATTGCAAAGCCATGAACACTGGATCCTCGCCATGACCAACGGCACCTCTCTGTAGAATCAGTTGCAAACATTGCATTGATTTCGGTGGGAGCAAAGCCTTAGTGGATCCGAATACTCAAGACAAGGGAATCAGGTTGATTAGCTATGTTTACTTAGGCATATCATAGAATCATAGATGCGAGAGATGGAAGACACCTATCCTCCTTCAAACCTCCAAACGGGGATACAGACTCTGTCCAGCTCCCATTGAATCCATGGGAATCTTTTCTTTTACTTCATTGGGCGTTGCTTCAGGAAATAAATGAGGATAAATTAGATCTGGTTGGAAATTACCGTTCAATACCATTGTGATGGGGGGATGAGGTCCGAAGCCCCCTGCTGGAGACTTGTGGCCTTGTTACACCCCATCCCAGGGAAAAGAACAGAGGAGAAGTCCTCCAGGCATGCTAGAGTGGCTGCTTCCACTGCAGTCAATTGGCCCAGCAAGCCAGTATAAAGAAGCTGCTGGTCCAGAGTCCTGGCCATTCCCCTTTGGGGCTCAAGCCAGGCAGACCCAGGGACTGGCTGGCTGGCTGACTGATAAGGCAGCAGTACCTTGGATAGCTCACTGTGGGCAAAAGGGCTTCTGTGGGACAGATTCAGCCCGCCAAGCAGCTTGATCTGGCCTGCAGAGGCCCTGATGCTCCCCCACCCCCAGGTCCTGATTGGCCTGGGCGTGAGGGGGAGCATGCAAAATTTCCTCCGCCCTGCCCCTGCCCTGCAAGGAGTGCACAATGCTTAGAAGTGCCATGTGCTCCTGGCAGGGCAGGAAGAGACTTCACATGCTCCCACCCCCAAGCTCTGATTGGCCTGGGGGCAGAAGGGGGAGTGAGTGAAGTCTCCCCCCTGCCAGGTGCATGGGTGCCTAGAGGGAACCTTGGGGGGCACAGGGGGGAAGACTTCACTCACTCCCCCACTGCCAGACCAATCATGGTCTGTGTTTGGGGAAGCAGGGAAGTGTCCTGGCCCTGCCCCTTCTGCCTGAGGCCCTGCCCCTTCTGCTGCAGCCCAGGGCAGCAGAAGTTTTTGAAGTGGCCCCAGGTAAAAAATTATTGCCTACCCCTGGTGTGTAGGGTGGATTGCAGACCCAGCTGAAGCCAGGTCAGGTAGTTGAAGATGGGTGTGGTGGGCTAGGGCAAATTGCAGAACCGTGGACAGGGAGCTATGAGGACTTTGAGATAAAGCCCTAGGAGTGGGCAAGGACGGAGAAGATCCTTGGGGGAGTGGCCCAGGGAGCGAGCAGCAGTAGACAGTAAGGCAACTGTATTTACTGTGAGCAGCAGTAGACACTAGTGGGCAACTGCTATTGACAGGGTCCTTGGACTGGGACCCAGAGGAGTTGGGGGACCCTGGGTATCCCCCCAACCCGCTAGTGGCTGCTCAAGGGGGCAGAGGAGAAGCCAGAAGCAAGAGCATTTGGGACACCCTCCACTCCCAGAGCCAGTCACCAGAGTGGGAGTTTGTGGACACCCCCCGTCAGCCACAAATGGGCGCTCGACAGAGGGTGAACCCTTTACACCCAATTGGATGAAAAATTAAGTTTTTGGCTGAAGAACATTTTTCATGGAATGTATTTGTTTTCAGCAGAAAATCGAGACTTTTAATCAAAACCACACATTGTTGGCTAAAAATATAATCCTTCTGCTTCCTGGTGGGGGGCGGATGACAGAATCTTGTTTTTGAGGAAAAGCTGGTCTTTCTACTGACTGTTTTTTTACACACACATTTTGTTTGGTTATTTGCTTTCATTTTGGAATCCACCCCCTCCCCCCATTCTGTAACAAGTTGTGGAATAGATGGTTTCACTGAGGCGTGAACCCATGTGCACGGAACACAGATGTGATAACCATTATACTGCACTGTAAAGTGCTTGCTGCCTCTTCACAAAACTGCTGGAAACATGGAGTTTCCATTCCTCCGGACATGCTGATGTCACAACAAGGGTGGAATGAACAAGTTTCAAAAGTTCTTGCCACATGAATTGTAGAAACGTTGTTTTGGATCAACTGAGGCTATGTCTACATTACAGGGGTTTTGCACAAAAAAGCGCGGCGCATCCACACCTCAAGCGCATTTTTGCGCAAAAACCCCAAACAAACCAGTAAATCGACAGGACAGAGGGCTTTTTCCGGTGGAGTTATTCCTTTCTCCACAAGGAATAACTCCTTTTTGCGCAAGAGTTCTTGTTCTTGAACGCTCAACAGGGGTTTCTTGCGCAAAAAGAGCCTAACACAAAAAGCATAGGTGCTCTGATGGCCTTTCTGTGAATGGCAATCAGAACTTTCTTGCGCAAGAGCGTCCATGCAGTGTGGACTCTCTTTTGTGCAAGAAATTTTTGCATAAGATCTTTTATCAGAATGAAACCTCTCAGGCTTTGTCTACACTGCAGGGTTTTTGCGCAAGAAGCTTTTTGCGGAAAACGGAAAAATGGTTTTGATTTCAACTTTGGAGTTTATATTATGATTTAGAATATAGTACAACACACAATAAAATAGATTTCTAAGCAAATGCTTGTGTCATGAGAATGGTCATACTGGATCAGAGCAAAAGTCCAGCTAAACTAGTATCCAGTCTCTTGATAGTGGCCAATGCTGGGTGCTTCAGCGGGAGTCAACAGAACAGGTAATCATCGAGTGATGTATCCCATGTACTCCCAGCTTCTTGCAAAAAAAAAAAAAAAGGCTAAGGACACCATCCTTGCCCAGCCTGGCTAATAGCCATTGATGGGTCTATCCACCCTGAACTTATCTTGTTCCCTTTTGAACACTGTTATAACCCTTGACCTTCACAACATCCTCTGCCAATGAGTTCTTCAAGGTTGACCACACAGCATGAGAAGAAACACCTCCTTTTCTTAGTTTTAAATTTGCTGCCTATTAATTTCATTTGGCAATCCCTAGTTCTTGTGTTATGAGACATAATAAACAGAATAAAATTTTCTTTGAAATTGATATGTTCCCTTGGATGTGTAAATTTTTCATTTCCCTGCACAGCATTTTTCAAGAGAAAAACATTCCATCGGTGCAAGGAACCAACTCACATACTGAGAAAAGAAATGAAGAGAAAGCTCTTAGAAGTACAATGGACTTCTGTCCTGAGTACTCAAAGGTGCAGGGACATCCAAATCCCATTAATATTATTGGGAACTGAGCACCCAGATCCTACAGGCAGTTTTGAAAAATCTCAGCATTGCCATAAAACAAGATCTTAAATATTTGAGTGTATTGGTAGCTGTTCCTCCATAGCAAGCAAATGTAAAGGCCCTGAGGACCAATTAAAGGATTGCAGAATTTTGGGCTGTATAACAACAATAAAGGATATCAAAGCAGCCCCAAGAATTCTGTGCAGGGAGACAAAATCATCCAATCAGCCCTTCCCCCATCTCAGTGAGGGAGCTAGCGCCAATCTCTTTGTCGAGTAGGGAATCAGGCTTCCTTGGATTATGCCCAGCAGGAGACAGTTTAGCTCCTCTTTAAAGATGTTCCTTGAAAGATGTCTGTGGGGATCAGCAGCATTATGTTCAAAGATGATTAACATGTAAGGGGAGCATTTAGACTTTATGCTCACGCAATGCTTTCTCCATCCAGGGGGCCCCTTTTCTGCTCTGCTTGCCAGCTTCTATCACATTGGATTACGCTGAGTTTCAAGCATCCATGGCGCCGAGTTTCAGTGGAGAGCTTGAAAGCCAAGAGAGAGCAGGCAGGCACTCCCTTCTCTCATCCCCGGAGGAAGGCTTCGCAGACTGGCTGTAACAAAAGAGCCCGGCTACAATGAAGGTTCTTCCCTCTGTGGAGCACGAATGTGATCCCAACATCGTGTGTTGATGGCACCGAAACTGCTCAGAAAACTCCCTGCCAGAGGATGTCGTGAGGGCCAAGGCTATAACAGGGTTCTAAAAGGAAGTGGATAAGTTCATGAAGGTTAGGTCCATCAATGGCTATTAGCCAGGATGGGTGGGGATGGTGTCCCTAGCCTCTGTGTGTCAGAGGCTGGGAATAGATGACAAGAGAGGGATCTCTTGATGATTCCCTGTTCTGTTCATTCCTTCTGGGGCACCTACCTTCGGCCACTGTCCGAAGACAGCATCTTGGGCTAGATAGACCTTTGGTCTGACACACTACGGCTGCTCCTAGGTTGCAAAAAATGAAACTGGCATGAGATTGTCCAGGTTTTATTCCCTTCCCCAGCTTGTCTCCGCATCCACCATGTTCCCTCTGTAGGCTTTTTCCTTTCCTTCGTGCTCCTCCATAGCATTCCAGGGCCTCTCCCTTCCCTGAAGGCTCCTCCACCTGTTCTCAGGCATGATAAACCTACTTACCAAAAATAGTTCTCAGAGAGAAGCAAGGGGGAGGGGGAAGAAACCACCAGGACATTTCCTTTTCAGAATTTCATCTAAATACTTCCGCAGGGTATGGGTTTAGCTCCTGTGAAGGAAGCCAGGGAATCGATCCTACAAAGTATTGGATCTCTTGAAGGTTTGGGAAACTCTTGGAGCACAGGATCCCTGCAGTGGCTCTGTGGTCCCCTATGGCTCCCAGCTATTCTGACAGGATTCCTTCTGGTAGCAGCTGCCTGTGTGGACCCGGCTTAGTTGCTCCGGAATCAAAGACATGAGAGGGTTGCAGTGGGGTGGTGGTAGGGGGTGATACGCATAGTGTTGCTGTTGCCTGGGATTTCCCTTGTCCCTCTGTCTCCACAATCACAGATCTCTTGGCCGATAGCACAGCCTCATCAGCATCTGGGGCAGGCAGGAGGTTGCTGTGGACGGAGCCAACACCATCCTGTCTGTGCACCCTGATCCATCCACAGATATTTGCCTCTGTCTCCAAAATCCTGGGAGACTCTCTCCCCTCGCAGCCTATCCGCCTTCCTTAATGGCTCATTGACCTTCCAGAGGCCTTCGTTTTTCTCTGCCACCTTCTTCCCGCCCTTGCAGTGTCATGAATTGTTCCGGTACTCCACGCTATTTCTGCGGTGGCTCCCTCCCGTTCCTTGGGAAACCCCCAAGGAACGGGAGTGATTCTTTGTTGTCTTTTATCTGGGGCAGAAATGTACCCCAGCATGGAACGCTGCCATTCTGCTACACCACGGGTGTGGGGAAGCAAGCCCTTGATATGCGTCCCATATGGATGCTGGGTAAACTGGCCAAACATAGCTTTGTTTGCTTGAAGCAGCCCGACCCAGTCTGCCGCCGGACAGCCCCTGCCACCGAAGAATGTTAAACCCCAGCCTTCTTTGATCCTTGTTTTCTAACTCAGGCGAGAAAGGAGCTAGAAGCGATTCCACAGAACATGCAACAGGGAAGGAGGATTAAATTATCAATATCCGTAGTCACGTCAGACACCCCTCCGCCAGGAAGGTCCCCAGCTATCAAGAATGATCATTTCATTCTGCAACAAACTTGGTTTGGAGGATCAGAAATCCAGCTCCAGATAGCTTTAATTGTGCTATTCCCATTCCACAAGGGCTTTGGTGCTTACTCTCAGTGCCCACTACCACACTTCTATGCCTCCCAGGACTGGAATATCCGACCACCTATATGTAGGCACAGCAGAATTTGATTTTTAAATAATTCTGATGGATATTGCCTTTATTTTCCCATTTTTTTCCTACTGCTACTTATTTAATTAGTCCCCATTGTGGGAAATTATGGTGGGGGAACAAACAACAATTATTTAACAACACTGCACATTGAGATTCAAAAAGCTCAGGCTTTATAATCTTAAAAAAACCCAACAAGCCATCAACGTCACAGGTCAAAAGATACAAGGGAAATAGCCTTAGATCCAGCTCTAATAAGTGCAAAAGAAGCATTTGTCCTTCTTTGCTGTCCATTTTGTTTATTATGGGCGGAAATATTTGTTCCCTCGGTTTGTGAGAGTACGGGGAAATGGATGTTTGCCAATAAGTAATAATATTTACCAATAAAAATCAAATCTTTCCAAGCCTGTGTGTGTGCGTGCGTGTGTGTGTGTAACGATTATCCAGGCATCTCTGAAAACACCACTGGCATGCTGCTCACTAATTAATCTCCCTTGGGCTGCTCCTAGCATGCCAAATGTCTGAGCTGCGATCAAACAGCTGACTTTACAAACAAAAGACATTTTGCTACGGATGCAGCTGCTATGGGGAAGAGGGGGATAAGTCCCTTTAAACATTTTACTATCCTGTCAACCTCTTCCATGCTGCGGTGAAACTCATGAGTTTTCACTTGTGATCCAGCCCAGCTCTTTTTGGAGGATAAGAGGGCTGCTCACGCTTTCCTGAAGCTTAATGGGTTTTCTTGGTTTGCCCTCTCCCAGCACCTCTCTGTGGGCCAAAAGGGAGTTAGGAGGGTGACAGGGTCACAGGGCCAATGAGGAGAGGCCAGGACTCCAAGTGAGACACATTGATAAGATAGGCAGCAGCCCAGAGGTGGTGGGTCACAGCCAGAGCAACAGAGACCAGATGCACCAATGGTGAGCCAGAGCCGAGCTCCAGAGGAGAGCCACTGGGCCAGAGCTGGGATCGGGAAAGGCCTACAAATAAACTGGAGCCACATGCAATGAACGAGTGGATGACCTTGGGCAGAGAAGGCGCAGCAGACGGGGATGTCACCAGACAAGAGGGCCTTGCAGGCCAAACTTGAAGGGGGGACGTGGCCCCAACAGAAGAGCAGGCCCGCTGACGGGGAGGGAAAAGGGGGCAGTTGCCCCCGGTGATTCTAAGGGGCCTTGGGCACCCTGTGGTGGTGACAGCCATAACACTGGGTTTTCTCATCCTTTCACTCTGCCAGCTTTCCCCTTATGTTCTTACTGCGGCTGTGTAACAAACCGCCTGAGCATTTACACTCAGCGTCAGCATTGGTTTTGTCACTCATGCTGCTTTTATACTGACCCCTTTCCTTTTGGTGGCCTTGTCACAGAAAAGCCTCAGGGGGGTAGCTGTGTTAGTCAGTAAGGGTGTGTCTACACTGTACCCTTAGCTTGAGTAAGCTACGCAATTTGAGCTACGCAGCACCAAATTTCGAAATAAACTGCTATTCTGAAACATCCCTTAATCCTCATGGAACAAGGATTACAGGGATGTCAGAATAGTGATCCGTTATTTCAAAAGCTACTTAAAAGGGATACAAGAAGTATCCTGAAATAGCATCACAGTGTAGACGTACCCTAAGATGTCACAGGACTGGTCGTTGTCACAGAGAGATGAAGTTGATAAAACAACGAGCAGTCCTGTGGCACTTTAAAGACCAACAGATTTATTTGGACATACGTTTTTGTGGGCTAAAACTCTCTTCTTCAGATGCATCTCCCAAAGCTTATGTCCAAATTAATCTGTTAGTCCATATCCGCAAAAACAATGAGGAGTCCTGTGGCACCTTAAAGACTAACATGGCTACTCCTTTGAAGGTGATAAAGTGATAGCAGAGAGAAGGAAAGATTCTGCAGCTGGTTTTAATGACTGATGACTAGTAATTATTACTCTGGAAGACACAGCAGCATAGACTTACCCAGTGTGAGCTCGCTCTCTTTCTCTGACTTGTTTACCTCATAGATTCCTGCTATACCAGATTAATGTCTTTTTGAAGTAGAAGATAATAATACAGAAGTCACTAAAATGGCATTAGTGAATTTCCAGCAGCGTTACAGCACCTGTGGGGTTTAAAGCAGAAGCCACTGACATGCAGCCTTTGGACAGTACATAATAACATAAAAGCAGCCATACTGGCCCAGTGTCCTGTCTTCCAACAGTGGCAATACCAGATGCCTCAGAGGGAGGGAAAACAACAGGTAATCATCACGTGATCCCTCCCCTGTCATCCATTACCAGACAAACAGAGGCTAGGGACACCATTCCTAACCACCCTGACCAATAGCCATTGATGGACCTAACCTCCATGAATCTATCTCGCTCCTTTTTGAACCCTGTTAACGTTCTGGCCTTCACAGCATCCAATGCCAAGGAGTGTTTGAAGTGCTTTGATCCATGTCTCTTTCCCATACTTCTCCAACACACTGTTTGTCCTTTCTAACCCAACAGTGTATTGCTCATAAATGATGTCAAGAAAAGCCAGGTGCAGGTGTCAGGAATATTCTGGGGACTAGATTTTGTTGTGGTCATTCTTTTGCATGCGTGTTTATGGGTATTACATTCAATTAAAACCTTTCAAACAAAATGCGTTCCTTATAAGTAAATGGGGGACTGGGACTTTGAGCCGTTCACTTCTAGATTCTCCCTAATTCAGTTTGGTAGCTACTGACAGGTGTTATCGTCTGACGGTGCATATGCACCAAGGTGGTAGTTCTCAGTGCCGTTCTTGGTGAAAAGGTGTCCACCTCAGCAAAACTGCCACCAGTGCTTAACTCTGGTTTTCCTCTTATTGGCAAACCTCTTCAGCGAAGCCACAAAAGAATAGGCTACAGAGACTGGGCAAACCTCTTTGCTTCCCCCCACCCCCATCTGTTCTGGGACTGGCCACAGAAAAGCAGTGACATTGCATGGAAGAAGGCAAACACCCCCCAACTTCTTTTGAAAGCTCAAAACATCATTTCCTTTGGACTAGTCCAAGCTTTGGGTGAAATCCCTAAGGTACCTAATAAGGACAAGGAAGGATGCAGGCTCCATTTGGAATGTGAAGATGTACTCTTCAAACGAGACAGCTGTTTTCTCAGCTTCTGCTTCTGAGAGGGAAACTTTGAAGTTGGAAGGCAAGTGTATTCTTTCTGAGCGCTCTTTACTTATCATCACAGAAGCTCCCATTTGCCCTGAAGCTAATTATGATGATAAACGGAAAATCAGTAGGCAAGCTGGAGGTCCAATCTATTAGGGGTGGACAACAGATGGATAATACCACTGCCAGTGAAACCATTCAATGGATTCATGTGGAAACTGTCCAACCCTCGATGGGGTAGGGGTGGAGGGAAGGAAGCACGTCAATCAAGTAGACATGGCATGACATCTTAAGCAGTCTATTGATCTCCTGTTCAGAATTCGTGCAGAGCGACTCCTTGTCATAAAACATTCAGCAGCCAAAATCAATAAGAGATGCGGAACACTGAATCATGGTGCTTCAAAGTCATACTTAAAAAAAAATCGTTGTGACTCAAATGTCACCAGGGCACTGGTTTGAATTGGAACCAGGGCTGGCAATTTCAATAATAAGTGCTTGTTTCCTGTTTTTTTGGGGTGGGGTGGGGGTGGAGCCCCGCTGTAAAGTGAAGGGGTCTGGCTTCAGCCAGCTGACAAGGAATCTACATGATTTCCCTCTCCCTTTATGGAGCAGATGTGAGGATTAGAGAGAGAAAACCAGAGACTGAACTTTCCCTGAGACTGAACTTGCCAGGAGTTGAAGATGTTTGCCCAGCCTCTGCAGCGTTCCCACTATAAAAACTCAGGCCTGCAAATGAATGATGAGCCTTAAAAGGCTGGGGAATACCGAATGTGTTCTGTTTAGAGACATTTTTGCCCATTATGCCATACGATGTTTCCTGTACAACTTTCCACCCACTTCCTAAACACAGCACACAGCCTGCGAAGATCTGAGGGATGTGAAGGGTATGAGGGGGAGGGGTGTAAAAAGGTCATAAGACTTCACCATGGTAGGTACCCTAGTCTCCAGGTCGTATGAGACTTACATTCCCTCTGATGGAGAAGAACGGCAAGTGGATCCATGCATAGGGCGACTTGTTGGCCCTATCCCACCAAAATCTCTTGGCATCTTTTACTCAAGGGAGTCCCACTTGAACGTGTGCTTTGTGGCATAGAGAGGTCTGGGGAAAAAGGTCCTCAGATGCAGCCTGTTTCTCCATCCTCCCCGCTGCTTGCCATGGGACCTCAGCATAACAAAGGCCTCCATCCCGTACCATGGGCCTGAGCCACAACTGGTAAATGCCCCATCGCGTGGCTCTGAGTCCGGAAGTCCTGTCACACTCGCCATTTCCAGCTGGAACACTTCATGCAGTTGCTGCTTGGGAAAATACTGGGGTGAATCCTCATTCTCTGTCCTTCCTAGGAATTAATCCCAGCCCTGAAGACATTGTCTTCCATTGCTGAATCAGGCCAGGGATTCAGGAGGGGAGTAGACAGCACTTACTGAAGTGCACATAAAAATAAAATAGCTGTTGTCATGCCAGTGCCCTGAAATACAAGAAACAGGACACCAAAAGCAGCTGTCTTTGAAGTCAAAGGGAGACTTCAATGGGACCAGCATGGGACTCCTGGTTTAGATAAGCAGGTGTGTCTCTTGAAATGCTGTAAACTCTTGGGGTCTGTAATCCCCCAAGTGTAGAAATAAACAGCTCTTTATGTTGTCCTTAGCATGACCGTTGTAGCTGGAAGGTCTCATCTCATTGTTATGCCATTCCCGGCCCAGGGATAGCTGAGCATTTGGGGCTGAAAGGGCTAATATTGTTACACTGAGGAATATTCTGAAAGGACATTTATGGTCAATGAACCACAAGCTTCCTTTAAAAACAAAAGGAACCAATGGCATTGGTAAAATACAATGGGTGGGAGGGTGCCCCCAGGCATGGCCAGCCTTGAATTGGCTGTTTTTAGTGTGCCAGCTCTGATCCAGGGATCTGTTTCTAATATGCTTTTTTCTTACCCTTCCTGTTATCACTTCAACAAGAACTTCACTTTGGTGTTTACTCTCTATTTCCTCCTTTCTGCTGGGGCAGTAACACTGCAGTTCCTGGCATGTGAACCAACTTGGTTTCCTGTATTCCTCGAGGATTCGCTAGCAGACTGGAGGTTGTGACACCTATCAATTGGATTTCCACTTTTTGGCAGTCTACAAGGCAAAGCCTTCTTTGTCATTCCCTTGTCAGCTGTACTGGGGATCTCTCAGGTTTCAAGGTCATGGAGAGAGTCATGTTCGTCCTGTCCAAGGGAATGCGTTAGCAGCAAGCCTGCTTCTTTCTTCCTTGAAACATTAGCCATGGCACTTACAGGGATAACTTCTCAAAGCTATCAAAAGCAAGGGTATACTGAAAGAGTACACTGAAAAATGTACTGGGTTTGTAGGCCGATTCTGTTTTCTATTGGAGGATCAATCACAGGACTTCCAAACTGTGTGTATGGACACTGAGGTCAGTATGTCCCGACATGGTGATTTACAGCTCAATCTTACCCAGCCCAGGAGCATGGAGCGTTGTGCAGGGAGGCACAAGCTCAAAGTGGGAAGCAGAATAAGGCATGCAGAGTCACTTGGTTCCTTATTCAGGATTGCACAGCTCGGAGGTGGCCATAGCACGAGTGAAGCCAAACAGGGGAGCACTTAACCTTACTTGCATCTATGGGTAGCCTCCACTCGGTGCAGCATGATGCAACAGCTGGCTGTATGCTGATCCCAGATCTGAGGGCCAAGTTCTAAACAGCTTTAGGTGGGAATTGGAGCATCTGATGCAGCGTCTGGATATTCTATGAAGATGCCCATATTTGAAAGTTAGATACCCACTGCTACTGTCAAATTGTTTTAATAGACCGTGAAGCTCCCTTCTCATTGAGTAACCCTCAGCCCTTCTGTAGCAGGTTTTATGCCAGGATCTCCAAGTGTTTTCCAAAGGGAAAAGAAGTAAGCCTCACACCATCCCCATGGGGAAAAGATCAACACTGGAAATTAGCCAAAACCAGTATGGTGAATTCCCATAGTGTAATATGCTCTCTCCAGGAAATGCTTTCCAATAGGCTGGCAGCTGCATTTTGTACTGACTTAAGTTTCCATTTGTTCCTAAGGTTTAGCTCTATGGACACTGTTAAATTAGCTTTTGCTTGCAGTATTTGGTCATTGTTTGCTTGTATAGCACCCCAAGCAATTTGATAGCAAGGCGCATCCATAAACAAAATTGCTGATTATTCTTATAGCGCTAACTGAAGACATAGAGGTGTATAGTTAGCTAAAATTTTCCTAGACATATGTTCAACCCAAAACATTTCAATCTGGCTTTAGATCTGGATGTTCAGCATCCTAGAGCCGGTAGCTCAGCCCACTAGATTAACGTTGGGGTTAGCAGTGGGATTCAGCTTTGGGTCCAGGTTCTGATTTGGAATACCCATGTAGCAACATCCAGTTCCAATTGTACTGGATTCCACTGGAGGGGTAAACAGCTAGACTTGGACTTTGTGGTGAATGTGCTCCACTTTTGGCTCTCCCTCGCTTTGTGTCGGAAGCTGTCCCTAAAAGCAGGTTTGTCCCTTGCCTTGCTGGAGCTAGCAGTGGTGTAGCCAGTGCCCTCAGACCCTAAGCAGAGGGGAGACTGCACCTCAGGTTTCTTCTCCTGACTGTCTGGCTGGGGGGGTGATATTGACCCATTCCAGAGGGAGAGAGAGAGGTGAAGTCCTTGTTGGAAGCAAAGTCACTGCGTCATGGGGCTTCTGAGGACTGGTGGAATGAGAGGCAGAAATCAGAGAAAGCCCAGGGTTGCCAGCCCACTAGGGGAAAAAGGAAATCAAGGGAGAGTGGGTTGCAGTGAGAAGTGAGATCATAAATATGGCTAAATTATAATGGGGGGAGGCGATAAACCTAATGTGGTCTCTTTCATGGAGACATAAGAACATAACAATGGCCATACTGGGTCAGAACAAAGGTCCATCTAGCCCAGTATCCTCTCTGCCAACAGTAGCCAATACCAGATGTCCCAGAGGAAGTTAACACAACAGGTAATCATCACGTGATCTCTCTCCTGTCATCCATTTCCAGACAAACAGAGGTTAGGGACACCATTCCTACCCATTCTGTCTACAGGGTCTCCAGACTGCAGGGTCTGGAGACACAAATGTGTTCTAGCAACCAGGGACCCCAAAACAGTGGGCTGCTAGGATATCTGACTCCTTCCTTTTGAAACCCTCATCTCTCTATAGCCTTCTAAAGTGGTACCAATTCAGAAAGAGTCCAGACATAACTGGGTAGAGACCAAAGACCATTGGTCTGGGTGTGGGTGTTCCACAGCTTGCTTCATAGCCTCTCCTGGTTTTGGCTACACCAAAATGGACTTCTAGTTCCTACAACACTCTTTAGAACTGGAGGAAGGTGCTGAAGGCTGCTTTCTTAGGAAGCCATCTGCAGCGTATTGGTACAACTTTACAAACGCTACTAACTTAAGAACAGTGTGTATTCCTGTAGGCCAGCAGAGGTTGTTCTTTCTATAGAGGACCTGTATACGGGTTCATTAAATATTTTTTATTAGGTACATTCTAGTACCACCTAGAAGTCCCACTCAGGAACCGTGACCATATCACGTTAGGAGCTCTGCAAATGCAGAACAAATAATGCTCCCTTCTCCAAAGTGCTTTTACGGACAGCTGTATCTCTGTTAGGTACCACACCCCAGACAGCTCTTTTCTGACAGAGGAAACAATACTTTCAATTAATAAAGTCTTTGAAAGTACAAAGCAACTTCACTGTTCTTCCACATAGTGCACTTCAGAGCTGAGAAATATAAGAATGCTAAAGAACGGCATCGCCGCATGAAGCCTCTCATATTGGCCACACTCGGTGGACAGCTAGGTCCCTTTTGATGGTGTTTTATGATTGTGATCTGCTCCCTTCACTGGGTCTGATTTGAGACCTTTTCTTCATGGGAAGAAGACAGGCTTGTTGGTTCCAGGGAAACACATTGTTTCTTGCTGGCTATGGTTCTTGAGAGGTTTTGGACACGTACCCATGGAACCAGATTCTCAGTACATAGAATAGGTAGTCTATTGTGCCAAGTGAAGAGGCTGATCCGACCGCCTTTTCTACCTACTCTGCACAGCTGTAAATCATGTGAGGTGGAAGATGGTGGAAGATCAGGCTCCAGACATTAGAAATCTTTGATGCCAAGTCTGATAAATGAGAGTGGCAGGAAGAGTGGCCAAAATTGGAGGGCTATGAATCAAACCCCAGAATGGAAGAGTGTGATTCACCCATTCGACTGGATGCAGCTGCCCAGGAGACAATATGCCAGCGTGGCAGAACAGAACTGCAACTTCCCAGAAATAAATACTCGCCCTTGACTGACATGATGCTTTTCACTTTCAGTTAATAGATTTCATCTTGTAATTCAGCAGAAACACGGAGAGTGCAAATCATTCGAGTGTCCATACAAGGTGCGTGCATGTGATTAAACGAGGAGAGAGGCATTTCAGAACAGTCGCAGCTCCTAAAAGCAATACTGACTATCCCCCTGGTGGGAAAAAGTCAACATCCTTTTAGACTTTGAACATAACCCACCCTCCCATTCATTTATAGGGCCTCCCTTCAAGGAGGCCTCACCTGACCCCAGCCGTTCCATTCTGTAATGTCAGTGCGAGTGAAAGACTTGGACTCCACCCCAAAGAATCTAGAGGTGGTGGCTCCTCCCACCTCACAAAAGAGTGAATGGGCAGCGGGACTGTTGTCCTCCGTGACAAGGGGGCCTCCCACTCCTGTCTCTTTTCTACCTGCACACTGCTCAGGGACCTTCGTCTGGTCCAACGCTTTGGGCAATTTATTAACAGCGCTCTTACCACCGCCCTGAGAAACATGTGCAGCTCTGCATTGACAATAGCGTTCACCCCTTAGCTTGCTTAGCTGGGGGTAGAAAGTATTCTCCCCTGAGAGATCTGACTCTTTAGACACTTCCAATGTTGTGAAGACCAGGACTTTAACAGGGTTCAAAACAGAGCTAGATAGATTCATGGAGGTTGGGTCCATCAATGGCTATTAGCCACGATGGGCAGGAATGGTGTGCCTAGCCTCTTGTTTGTCTGGAAATGGATGACAGAGGAGGGATCACGTGAGGATTACCTGTTGTGTTCCCTCCCTCTGGCGCACCTGGCATTGGCCACTGTCAGCAGACAGGACATTGGGGGTATGTCTAGACTACATCCCTCTGTCGCCAGAGGGATGTAAATTAGAACATACCGACATTGCAAATGAAGTGGGGATTTAAATCTCCCACGCTTCATTTGAATAAAAATGGCCACCGCGTTTTGCCGAGTCAGCGGTTTGTCGGCAAAAAGCAGCTGTCACGACGGGGATCGGGCGACAAAGAAAGCCTTTGTCGGCCAATCCCGTAAACCTCATTTTACAAGGCATAAGGGATTGGCTGACAAAGGCTTTCTTTGTCAGCAAAAAGCGGCTATCAAGACAGGGATCGGGCGACAAACTGCTGACTCTGCAAACCGTGGCGGCCATTTTTATTCAAATGAAGTGTGGGAGGTTTAAATCCCCGCTTCATTTGCAATGTCCGTATGTCTAATTTACATCCCTCTGGCGACAGTGGGATGTAGTCTAGACACACCCTGGGATAGATGGACTCTTGGTCTGACCCAGTCTGGCCGTTCTTATGTTCTCAAATTCAATCTCTCTCTTCCCCCTTGAGCAGTTCTTTCCTGTGCCTTTCTACTCCCTGGGTGAAGGGGTTTATCCATCTTATTGTACTCTCCAGCCCATTCCCAATCTGCTTTGCCCCTCAGGTTTATACCAGGGGAGATTTACTTGGTGATCCAGAGATCAGGGTTCTGTTCCACGCTGCTGTTGCCCAGGGTTCTGTCATAAACATCTTTGTGGGTAGCCTTTTCTCCAGTGGCTGTTACTCAATAGTTCTGCAGAACCTACAGTATAGGCAGGAAGTGGAAATATCTCCCAGCTCCCACCTGAGGAGATATTGTTAAAGCTGAATCTGAAGTCATGGGGAAAGGATGGTCCTAAGTACATCGGAGAAGGTCCAGCAGAGGGCAACAAAAATGATGAGGGGGCAGAAAGATTTGGGCTTATTTAGTCTCTAGAAGAGAAGAGGGAAGGGGGATTTGAGAGCAGCCTTCAACTACCTGAAGGGGGGTTCCAAAGAGGATGGAGAGAGGCTGTTCTCAGTGGTAACAGATGATAGAACGAGGAGCAATGGTCTCAAGTTGCAATAGGGGAGGTCTAAGGTAGATATTAAGAAAAACTAGGAGGGCGGGGAAGCACTGGGATGGGTTCCCTAGGGAGGGGGTGGAATCTCCATTCCTAGAGGTTTTTAAGTCCCGGTTTGGCAAAGCCCTGGCTGGGATGATTTAGTTGGGATTGGCCCTGCTTTTAGCAGGGTGTTGGACTTGAAGACCTCCTGAGGTCTCCTTCAACTCTATGATTCTATGAAACAGAGTACTTAGTCTGTCCTCAGCAATGCAAGTCAACTGGCATTCATATTTCAGACCTGAGGGATGCACGGAAAGAGAGCAGCCCCTGGAAAGAGAAACGTCCCATCGTGACATTTTTCAAACAAAGCGTGCCAACATGTTGGCTCAACATAACTTGATTTTGAAACTTTCCTGGGTGAGGCACAGGAGCTCCTGGCTGGCTGTTGTCGCAGCAGATGTCAGGAGACTTGTACGTGCTCTCTGCAGAAGCCTTTGATCTCATTCCTTAATAAAGTGTACCAGATCCTAGAAATAAATACTAGAGGAGTAAACAAGCTGTGAGTGGCACTCCAAAGACAAAATGCTTTCAAACAACGCAGCTCCTGGATCTGTTGCCGTGGAAATGGAATCTGGCTGCCATATTTAGAACTCAACCCAAGTTCCCTAACGCTTGGAGGCGATTGGGTCTGGGCCTACATTGTCCCATGCTCAGGTCATATAGTCCTGTGGGGCAGAGCAGCCTCACCTGGAGTAGATGGACCAGATCAGGTTGTCCTGGAGCAGCAATGCACCCTGGGCTGTTGCCGATTCCAGTGCACGGAAGAATCACGCAGGATTGGGAGTGACACGGCGCCAGCCTCCCCAGGGGTGCCACATTCATGCTGGGGACAGCTGGGTGTGACACATGGACAGAGTGTGCAGGGGTGGTACTGACAAAGAGCATCCTGGACAGGGGTGTGCTGACTTGACAGGGATGCTTTCTTTGCTTCCCCTCCTTAGTCTCGCCTTGCTCTTTCCCCTCTCCACTCTATGGCTGAGCTTGGCACCTGCACAACTGCTGGCCCATAGGAGAAACAGGTGTGCTTCTCCAAGAAATACAGTGCCTGCCCTGGGGAACGAAGGACTCCACACCTTGGGTAGAAAGTGAGGCCAGCGAATTGAGGAATAAGAGGCCAGGACCCTGGGATTCTATTCCTGGTTCTGGGAAGGTGTATGGCTTCGTGGTTGGAGCTGAGAACCAGAGGGGAAAGAGTCATGGGTTATATTCCTACCTCTGAGAAGTGCTGGCTAGTGGTTAGAGCTGGCTCTGGAATGTCTGAGATAGAAAGCCAGACTGTTTTTTCCACAGCCATATCTGAACTCACTGTCTGAGGTAATCTCTTCCCATGCAATTCCTCACTTACCCCAACTCTGCAATGGGGGTAACAGGGACATAGCGAGGGAGGCTGGGGGGGCAGTTGCCCCCAGGCACCCTGCTAGGGCGAGCGCAAGGAGAACAGCATGGGCGGATCTGGGACCGCCTAACCCCGCCACAGCAGCTGCGGCCATGTCAGACCCGCTGGCACTGTTCTCCCTGCGCTCGCCCTAGCGTGGCGCCCGGGGGCAACTGCTCCCCCCCTACCCTCCTCGCTATGCCCCTGGGGGTTAACAGTATTTACCTGCCCAGATTAATTCATACACTAGGAGATCCTCACTGGAAAGTGCCTGGTACTACCTGATCATGGCTGAGAAGGGTCCTACAGGGGGGACCAGATAGAATATGTGAAAAAAACCAGGACAAAGGAAAGAGGGTAATAGGTGCCTATATAAGACAAAGCCCCAAATGTGGGGACTGTCCCAATAAAATCAGGACATCTGGCTACTCTAGGAGAACCCCTCGCCCTCTGAGGAGGAGATTCGTCTCCTTCAGCTTCGCCAGGCTTCCTTCCAGCTGGCTGGCTCTTGATGAACACTCTCTTAGGACCGTGCGGGGGAGTAGGAAGATGCCATAGCTAAGCGGGTGGACCGGCACTTATCTCACACTGTCAGGCTAAGCCTCTAATTACATCCACTCCTGGGGACCCTGTGCCGAAAGAATTAGTCTTTTCTGAGTGCCGTGACATTTCCCTGCTTCGAGCTTCTTTCCTATTCTCTCTTGCTGCTCCCAACAGGATTCCCGCCGGGGGACTCCCAGCAGCTGCCGGGGATTCTGGCAAATTCTGCTGCCTTAGCGGCTCCGTTCCCTGAGGATTTGTTCCGATTCCGGTTGCTCCTTCTTTGTACGGTGCAAGCAGCTCCTGGCCCCCCTCGGGGGCAAGGCCTCGCTGTTCTAGGCCCTGTGAAGGCCCCAAGACGTTTGGGGGCCTGCCCCCAAAGGGTTTACAGTCTGCGGGGTGAGAGACTGGTGAGGCGGGGGGGCTCACCAGGGGCCAGTGATTCATACAAAAACCAATGGTCCCAGGTCACCCACTCCCAAGCCTTGTGCAGCCATCTAGCCAGAGCATCTCGTTTGGCCTCCTGTATAGCACAAGGTCACGAGCCGAGACAGCTCCACACTTAGGGGAGACGACAGCCTGCTGGGCCCCTAGGCAAGGTGTGTGTGTGGGGTCTTTGAGCCCCTAGAAGGGGCGGGGCCTCAGGCAGCTGGCCCTCAGCACTGCCCAGGCTAACCTTAACCCTGGAGTGTGCCACGCTCTGGTGGCAATTGAAGGGTCTGGGGCTCTGGGCATCGCTGCCGCCACTGTAACAACAGTGGCTGGGAGGCCTAAACCCTTTCAAATCATCAGGCTTTGGGGCAGTTGCCCCCTTTGCCCCCCCTTCCTCTCCCCCATCAGCAGGCCTGTCCACACCAAGCCAATAACCAGAATTAGACCAAAGCATTACAACCCTCGAGAGGCTAGGTTATCATCTGCCACAGGCAGAGAACAGCACGGACTGAAGTGCATCCGTGTCTCTGCAATGGCAGGAACTGCTTAACTGAACAACAGCGTGCTGGTCCAGAACCTGGAGAACCATTACTCCATTAATTTGCATTAATTTGCATGATTAAATTGCAGTAAGGGAGGTTTAGGCTGGACATTAGGAAAAGCTTCAATGTCAGCATAGTTAAACACTGGAATAAATTGCCAAGGGAGGTTGTGGAATCTCCATCACTGGAGATATTTAAGAGCAGGTTGGACAGACATCTATCAGGGAGGGTCTAGAGGGTGCTTGGTTCTGCTGTGAGGGCAGGGGACTGAACTCGATGACCTCTCGAGGTCCCTTCCAGTTCTAGTGTTCTATGATTCTTTGATTATATTGTAAAATAGGGGCTGTTGGGGATTAAAGGGATGAGGATGATTCTCTGAATGGAGACAGGAAGCCCAGCACAATTCCCAGTGCAGGTAGAATCCACGTATTTCTGAGTTTCTGGCCTGGCCAACTGGAGAGAGAGAGAGGCTGTTCTTGGTGGTGTCAGAGGTTCAGAATGAGGAGCAATGGTCTCAAGTTGCACTGGGGGAGGTCTAGGTTGGAGATTAGGACAAACTATTTCACTAGGAGGGTGGTGAAGCGCTGGGATGGGTTCCCTAGGAAGGGGGTGGAATCTCCATACCTAGAGGTTTTTAAGTCCCAGCCTGACAAAGCCCTGGCTGGGTTGATTTAGTTGGGATTGGTCCTGCTTTGGGCAGGGGGTTGGACTTGATGACTCCTGAGGTCTTGTCCAGCCCTAGGACTCTATGATTCTAAGATGGGAGACTTTCCTCTTGGAGTTAGGCACACCAGTACGAAAAGGATGATCTCTACATAGGGCTGCTTGTAGCTGCAGTGGTTTCCAAGCAGGAAGGACACCTAAGGCTGCCCTCCCCTTTGTCACTTTATTAGGGAAGAAGCCACAGATGAAAAGGTTTGCAGTAGGTTTCCTGAAGTTTAATCTAGACAGATGTTTCCCATGTAGCAGAAGGGCCCCCGCAGTGCTTTGTCAATGCTGAGCTAATGAGGGAGAAGAAGCCGTTTTATCTTTGTAACCATGGAAAGTTCATTGCCATCCAGCACGTGATTTATACATAATGAGTCTTGTCACACTTACATTCCTGCCTCACATGAAAGCAGTCAACACACCTACCGCTGATCAGAAATTTATCTCTCTCTCTCTCCCATGTTTTATTCACAGTCTAATGATCTGCCAGTACAAGGACCGTATTTAGGGCTGATTGCTATCAGCATTTACATCTGGGAGAGCATCTTACTCTCAGCGAGGGTTTGGGAAATCAGTTGTGAAGGGGTTGCAGCAAAGGACGTCAAAGCACAGGGACATCAGAGGGGATGGCTGAACGGAACACAGGGGCATAGAGGTCACTTTGGAAGAGCTGGGAGAAAAGGAGCAGAAAGGCACCTTTTGCGGAGTATCTGATCAGTCAGTTTCGTGGCTCTAGGAGGTCAGGGCAAGGAGACGGAAGGAAGAGAACTGCAAACTGTGGAACTACTACAGCCACACACTCCTCCTGAGCGATGATGCCCATGTTCCTATATGCCGTTTCTGAGACTTATTTCCCACATAAATTGTACCCGTGTGGTCTGGGCGGGGGTAAGTATTGGAGAGGTGAGCAACCAGGGAGAATTTAACTCATGTACTCGGGCGATGCTGGAACATCTATGTAACCCCTCCTGTTGGCTAGCCCAGTGTGAGGTTATTCCACATAGGGGAAGCCTTGTGACTGCTTACGCCACTGTGGGAGGCTTGGCCTGAGGCTGCTTGGTGCTCTCTGCATTGTGTATGTGTGAGTGCACCTCAGAGCAGACCCACTCAGACAAATCACCAGGAACAGGCTTTATTCTGTAAAAAAAACATAGAAGAGGAAAACAGTTCAGCAGCCCGTTTTCTCAGCACGCAGCCTGTGTGCTGCTTGGGGGCAGAGGGCACATCGTGGCAGGAACCAGGAAGTTCTCCCAACATACCGCAGTTTGTAGTCCACAGCTTGTAGTTCCCAGGGCTGCTGCTGAAACACACTGGACCTTGGGCTACATTTATAATTATTGGGTAAAATTATATGTAACCCCCTTTTTCCTCCCCGGGTTACTCAGGAGCAGGTCACACTCACAGGTGTGCCTGGGCGCCTGATGGTTTTCACCCAAAAGGAGATCCTGAGCGCCCCAGTGGTGATGGTGTTTAGTTGGGGAAAGCCCTATCCACCCCCTTGCTAGTAATGAATGTACCATGGCGGTGCCTCCACCTGGCTGGCCTTGTACACACTCACTGGTGTGCCTTGAGAGCCTCCAGGAATATAGTCATTCCAGCTACAATATGGATCTAATTCCAAAACAACAACTACAAATCATAGACATCTAATAGATTACTTTAAAATAAACAATCTTTACTTAACTTAAATAAACAGGGGTTAACAGATGAACAATGAATAGCATTAACAGGGGTTAACAGATGAACAATGAATAGCATTAACAAGGTGCACAACAATAAGTGGAGCTCATCTAGCCTTTGCACTGCCAATATGGATCCCACCCCAGCGTGCGCACACCCCTGGACTCTTGCTTGCCTGGGCGCGCTTGAAGAACTGCAGCTGGAGTGGAGATTCGGTCCAAGCCAGGCAGCAGCTCTGTCCCAGGCAGCACTTTCCCAACAAGGCCCAATTACTTACAGCCTCATGCTGTGCCTATCAGAAGCAGCCTGCTAGATCCCAGGTCCATAGGCATCTGGTCCCAGTCTGTAGCTGCACCCCAACAGCCCCTGGACCGGCTCAAACTGCTCCACAGCAGCCTGGCTCCCCTTGGGTGCCAAACTCCAAGGCAGAGTCCCAGACGGCTCCGCCTCTCTTCTCATGCACATGGAGAGAGTGATCTCCCACACAAGAGTCCTTCCTTCCTGTTTTTCCCAAGGGCTCATAGGAATTGTAGTCTGGATTGTAGCACACAGGGTCTTTCCAGAATAAAACAGAGGCCTCTTTAGTTAGGGGACTACATATATATAACCAGGATCATCCACTGAGTACTTTGGTGACCCTCATAAAATCATAGAATATTAGAACAGGAAAGGAACTCGAGGGGTCATCGAGTCCAGCCCCCTGCCCTCACTGCAGGACCAAGCACCATCTAGACCATCCCTGACAGGTGTCTGTCCAACCTGCTCTTAAATATCTCCAGGGATGGAGATTCCACAATCTCCCTAGGCAATTTATTTCAGTGTTTCACCACCATGACAGTTCGGAAGTTTTTCCAAATGTCCAACCTAAACCTCCCTTGCTGCTATTTAAGCCCATTGCCGCCTTGTCCTATTCTCACAAGTTAAGGAGAATAACGTTTCTCCGTGCACCTTGTAATAATCTTTTGGATACTCGAAAGCTGTTATGATCTCTCTCAGTCTTCTCTTTTCCAGACTAAACAAACCCAATTATTTCAATCTTCCCTCATAGGTCTAGTTTCCTAGAACATAAGAATATAAGAACGGCCAGAACCAAAGGTCCATCTAGCCCACTAGAGGGAGTGAACAGAACAGGAAATCATCAAGTGATCCCTCTCCTGTCATCCATTTCCAGCCTGACAAACAGAGGCCAGGGACACCATTCCTACCCATCCTGGCTAATAGATGGACCTATCTTCCATGAATTTATCTAGTTCTTTCTTGAACCATGTTAAAGTGCTAGTCTTCAGAATCTCCTCTGGCAAGGAGTTCCACAGGCACTGTGTGACGAAAAACTTCCTTTTGTTTGTTTTAAACCTGCTACTTATTAATTTCATTTGGTGACCCCTAGCTGTTATGGTATGGGAACTAGGCTTTTCTCCCTGGACTTTTAATCATTTTTGTTGCTCTTCTCTGTGCCCTCTCCAATTTCTCCACATCGTTCTTGAAGGCTATGTCTACACTACAGGGTTTTTGCACAAAAACGGTTGTTTTTGTACAAAACCCCATGGAGCATGCACACCTGAAGCACGTTTTTGTGCAAAAAAATACAGTAAATTGACAGGACAGAGGGCTTTTGCCGGTAGAGTTAGTTCTTTCCCCACAAGGAATAACTCCTTTCTGTGCAAGAGTTCTTGTGCAAAAAGGTGTGTGTGGACACTCAACAGGGGTTTCTTGGGCAAAAAGAGCCTATCAGAAAAAGCACAGGTGCTCTGATGACCTTTCTGTGAATGTCCATCAGAGCTTTCTTGCACAAGAGCATCCATGCGGAGTGGATACTCTCTTGTGCAAAAGCGTATCACTTTTCCAATGCGCTTTTGAGGTGTGGAAGTGCTTTTGTGCAAGAACTCTTCCGCAAAGCTTCTTGTGCAAAAACCCTGCAGTGTAGACAAAGCTGAAATGTGGTGCCCAGAACTGGACACAGTACTCCATTGGAGGCCTAATCAGTGCAGTGTAGAGTGGAAGAATAATTTCTCCTGTCTTGCTCATAACACTCCTGTTAATCACAACACCCAGGTGAAGTAAGGAAGTATTTTACACACATTACTTACCATCTTGCCTGTAGCTTGTTGCCAGTGGACATATATGTATGTGTGTTTGAGTATCTAAAGTGCCGCAGGACTACTTGTTTTTAAAATTACAGACTAACACGGCTTCCCCTCTGAGACTTACATACACATGTGTGCATTCTCTTTCTCTCTCACACACACATGGGTTTCTTGCACACCGTGAAAACAAAAACACCACTCAAACTACTGGCTAAAACTTCTGTCCTAACATCCCAGTGGAGATTGGTTTACATCAATGCAGTCATTGGAACCCATTTTTACCCTTGTAGAGCTGGAGTATATTCATTAGACCAGTGTTTTCCCAAACTATGGGCTGCGGCCCGGTACCGGGCCACGGGAAAAAAATACCAGGCCTCAGCGTGCCTGGTGGCTGCCAGCCCTTAGGCCGATTTGACCGATTTGGTCAAAGCGGGCCCCGCGCCCCTGAACCTGGAAGTGCCGGCGAGTTACAGAGCCGGGGCCCTGCTCCACAAATATGTGGAGCTGGGTCTCTCCCTGGCTCTACCTGGAGTGGGCCCCGGCACCCCCCAGCACGTTCTCCCACCCCGCCCCCAGAGCGTCCCCCTTGGCCCCGGACGTCCCTGCCATGCGCAGCTCCTCTTTGCTGCCTGCTGCTGCTGCCCATGCGCGGCGTTGCACGTGGGCGGGGAGGACGCCCGGGCGTGTCGTGACGTCACGGCTCAGGGTTTTGAAACTCGTGGGAGGCACGTTGCGGGGCCTGGCTGGCTCCGGGTTTGGCCTCCGGGGCCTGAGCGCGGACTCCGGCCCCGCAACGGAGAAGGCAGAAGGTAGGGAACCGGCTTGTGCGGTGGCGGTGGCAGGGAGGGGAGGAGAGCAGAGGAGAGGTGGCGGGGGGGAGGGGTGGAAGGAGAAGGGGCTTGGGCGGGGGGAGGGACAGGCACCAAGGGACAGGGGTGCAGGAGAGAGAGACAAATGCCAGGGGGCCAAGTGCAGACCCTGAGGGAAAGGGCAGGAGGGGAGGTGTCAGTGGGAGGGGGGACAGGGTGATGCTGGGAGAGGAGAGGAGAGGAGAGGAGAGGGGAAGGGCATTGGGGGCTGGAGGAGGAGGTGCTGGGAGAGGGCTTGAAAGAAGGGCTGGGGATGAGGAAGGCCAGGATGGAGCAAGTCATGTGTGAGGGCACAGAGGGGCAGGAGGGGAACGGGGCAGAGAGTGGTGAGGGGGTGGGTATTAGGGAAAAAGAGGGCAAAGGGGGCAGGGGCAGTGAGGGAAGGGGGAGGCACCAGGAGGGTGCAGGGCTAAGGGAAGGTGCAGGTGCCAGGGGATTCTGGGGTGAGGAGGAGGGGAGAGCTGGCCACCAGAAGCAGCACTGGATGGGGGAATCGGGGCAGGCTGGGGAGATTGGGGGGCCGGTGGAAGCAGGGCTGCTGGGGGGTGTGAGGTTGGGGGCAGGGAGCTGGCCGGGGAAGATGTGGGGGGGGGGAGAAGCGGCCGCCAGAAGGAGGGCTGGACGCGGGCAGCAGGGCTGGCCAAGGGACATTGGGAGGAGAAGCGGGGGAGAACTGGCTGCCAGGGAGGGGGTTGTGGGGCTGGCTAGAGGCGCAGCGGGGGGAGCAGGGAGGAGGAATGAATCGGCCTGCGGGGAGTGGGACTGACCTGGCCATATGTAGATCTTGGGGCGCTGCCCCCATTCTCCCCTCCTCCCCGCAAAACACAAAGCATGAGTTAGTCCAGCCCGGGGATTCTATTGTGCCCCCCCACACACACCCCTCGAGTAGTTGCGAACTGTCTGGCTGGTAGACACACTCATGCAGCCTGAGCACATCTACCAGCCAGGCAGTTTGAAACTACAAACTGATACATCTAGTAATAATATAACTTACCTAATGAGAAAATACTAGACATGTTATATGTCTGGTATTTTCTCAGTTTGTTTTTTATGTGTTTATATTTTTGGGCTGCAAAAAGCAGTACTGAAAAAAAAGGGTTCCAACTAAAGTAAAAAGTTTGGGAAACCCTGGTCTAACCGGCTTTCTGTCTGTCTTACAGTCCATTTATCCAATCCATATTCCTTAACTTGCTGGCAAGAATATTGTGGGTGACTATATCAAAAGCTTTGCTAAAGCTGGCACTGGGGGTTTTGGGAGGACCAGAAACAACTTATTTGAATATTCATCATTTGATTAATGAATATGCAAATGAACATTACCAGTCCTCCAAAAGTTCATGAATGGATTTACTGGTCCCCATGTCAAAAAGTTTGGGAACCCCTGCATTAGACTACAAATTCTGAAACCCGGGGATGGTTCCATGTGTCATAGTTCCAGATCTGGATTTCTCTTTGGCCGGGCAAACTTCATAAAACCTCCTAATTAAAATCCCTGGAATTGCCTCTCTGCTCAATTGACTTTGAACTCCTTTTCTCTTCACCACCAGTCCTTCTTGCAGTAGGGAAATCCAAAAGTATAACTTCTTCCATCAATTCCCTAGGCACAAATGTCTTGCACAAAGAACAGGGAATGTTAATGCTTGTCAAATATTTTGAGATGATGTAAAATGCATTCTTAAAACAATAATGGACTTAATAGTATGTTAATAATATTCAGTAAAACCTGTGTTATCCGGCATGCTTGGGGATTAGGGTGTTCCGGTTACCTAAAAATTCCGGTTATTTGAGGGTCCCATCAACCTAGGAAAACCAATGGACAATAATAGTAAAACTCAAGTTTTTAATATTGGTTGTTTTGTAGTGTGAGGCAGTTGGTCTCACATTTCTATTTTGATTTAAAATTATTAGTACTTCTTAAATAAAAAATTGTTCAGCCAGTCATGGTAAACCAAGCCAGGCCTGTGTGCCTGAAGATGTGACAGTATTGTGGCTGGGGGCAATGCCGGTTAACAAAGTTTTCTGGTTAACAGAGTGCCAGATAACAAAGGTTTCACTGTACCATGAAAACCACACTTGGGTTATTATAGCAATGCTCCTGTTCTTTCCCTACTCCATAAATTACCCATGGAGCTGTTGGCTCTAGCTTTCGCAGGTGGGTATTAAGACTTGAGGGTTTCCCATCTGGTTATAGGAAAGCTGTCAGGTGGGCTGAGCCTGTGATGGTTGATGAAATAACGTTTAAAACTGGGATTCCCAAAGGGAGCGAGGGACATAAGCTTCGCTGAAACCTCCGATTGCACTGAGGCATGTTTTGTGCATGAGACCTAGTTATTAGTGTGCGATATTTCCATGACAGTAGACCCCAGAGAGGACGAGGGCTCCATTGTGCTAGATGCTATACAATCATACCTGAAGATAGCTGTTCCTGGTCCAAAGCGTTCACAGTCTAAGAACATAAGAACATAAGAATGGCCGTACTGGGTCAGACCAAAGGTCCATCTAGCCCAGTAGCCTGGCTGCCGACAGTGGCCAGCACCAGGTGCCCCAGAGAGGGTGGACCGAAGACAATGATCAAGCGATTTGTCTCCTGCCATCCCTCTCCAGCCTCTGACAAACAGAGGCCAAGGACACCATTTTATCCCCTGGCTAATAGCCTTTTATGGACCTAACCTCCATGAAATTATCTAGCTTCTCTTTAAACTCTATTATAGTCCTAGCCTTCACAGCCTCCTCTGGCAAGGAGTTCCACAGGCTGACTACACGCTGTGTGAAGAAGAACTTTCTTTTATTAGTTTTAAACCTGCTACCCATTAATTTCATTTGGTGTCCTCTAGTTCTTCTATTTAGGGAACTAATAAATAACTTCTCTTTATCGGCCCTCTCCGCACCACTCATGATTTTATAGACCTCTATCATATCCCCCCTCAGTCTCCTCTTTTCTAAACTGAAAAGTCCCAGTCGCTTTAACCTCTCCTCATATGGGACCCGTTCCAAACCCCTAATCATTTTAGTTGCCCTTTTCTGAACCCTTTCCAAGGCCAAAATATCTTTTTTGAGGTGAGGAGACCACATCTGTACACAGTATTCAAGATGTGGGCGTACCATAGTTTTATACAGGGGCAGTAAGATATTCTGGGTCTTATTTTCTATCCCTTTCTTAATAATTCCTAGCATCCTATTTGCCTTTTTGACCGCCGCTGCACACTGCGTGGAAGTTTTCAGAGAACTGTCCACGATAACTCCAAGATTTCTTTCCTGATTTGTCATAGCCAAATTAGCCCCCATCATACTGTACGTATAGTTGGGGTTATTTTTCCCGATGTGCATTACTTTACACTTATCCACATTAAATTTCATTTGCCATTTTGTTGCCCAATCACTCAGCTGGGTGAGATCTTCTTGGAGCCCCTCACAGTCTGCTTCTGTCTTGACTATCCTAAACAGTTTGGTATCATCTGCAAACTTTACCACCTCACTGCTTACCCCTTTCTCCAGATCATTTATGAATAAGTTGAACAGGATTGGTCCTAGGACCGACCCTTGGGGGACACCACTAGTTACCCCTCTCCATTCTGAAAATTTACCGTTTATTCCTACCCTTTGTTTCCTGTCTTTTAACCAGTTCTCAATCCAAGAAAGGACCTTCCCTCTTATCCCATGGCCATGTAATTTACACAAGAGCCTTTGGTGAGGGACCTTGTCAAAGGCTTTCTGAAAATCTAAGTATACTATATCCACTGGATCCCCCTTGTCCGCATGTTTGTTAACCCCTTCAAAGAACTCTAATAGATTAGTAAGACAGGATTTCCCTTTACAGAAACCATGTTGACTTTTGTCCAACAAATTATGTTCTTCTACATGCTTCACAATTTTATTCTTTACTATTGTTTCAACTAATTTGCCCGGTACTGAAGTTAGACTTACCGGTCTGTAATTGCCCGGATCGCCTCTGGAGCCCTTTTTAAATATTGGTGTCACGTTAGCTACCTTCCAGTCATTAGGTACAGAAGCCGATTTAAGGGATAGGTTACAAACCACAGATAATAGTTCAGCAATTTCCCATTTGAGTTCTTTTAGAACCCTTGGATGAATGCCATCCGGTCCCGGAGATTTGTTAACATTAAGTTTTTCTATTTATTCCAAAACTTCCTCTAATGACACTTCAATCCGGGACAGTTCCTCAGATTCATCACCCACAAAGGACGGTGCAGATTTGGGAAACTCCCCAACGTCCTCAGCCATGAAGACTGAAGCAAAGAAATCATTTAGTTTCTCCGCAATGGCTTTATCGTCCTTGATTGCGCCTTTTATAGTTCGATCGTCTAGGGGACCCACAGGTTTTTTAGCAGGCTTCCTGCTTCTAATGTACTTAAAAAACATTTTGTTATTTCTTTTTGAGTTTTTGGCTAGCTGTTCCTCAAAATCTTTTTTTGCTTTTCTTATTACATTTTTACACTTGATTTGACAGTGTTTATGTTCCTTTCTATTTATCTAACTAGGATTGGACTTCCACTTCTTAAAAGATGCCTTTTTGTCCCTCACTGCTTCTTTTACATGGTGGTTAAGCCACGGTGACACTTTTTTAGGTCTCTTGCTATGTTTTTTAATTTGGGGTATACATTTAAGTTGGGCCTCTATTATGGTGTCTTTAAAAAGTTTCCATGCAGCTTGCAGGGATTTGGCTCTAGTCACTGTGCCTTTTAATTTCTGTTTAACTAGCCTCCTCATTTTTGTGTAATTCCCCTTTTTGAAATTAAATGCCAGGGTGCTGGACTGCTGAGGTGTTCTACCCACCACAGGAATGTTGAATGTTATTATATTATGGTCACTATTCCCAAGCGGTCCTGTAACGGTTATTTCCTGGACCTGATCCTGCGCTCCACTCAGGACTAAATTGAGAATTGCCTCTCCCCTTGTGGATTCCTGCACCAGCTGCTCCAAGAAGCAGTCATTTAGGCCATTGAGAAATTTTATCTCTGCTTCTCTTCCTGAGGTGACATGTACCCAGTCAATATGGGGATAATTAAAATCCCCCATTATTATAGAGTTCTTTATTTTGGTAGCCTCTCTAATCTCCCTCAGCATTTCAATGTCAGTATCGCTGTCCTGGTCAGGTGGTCGGTAATATATCCCTACTGCTAATTTCTTATTATTGGAGCATGTAATTACTATCCATAGCGATTCTATTGAGCATGTTGATTCACTTAATATTTTTATTTCATTTGATTCTACATTATCTTTCACATACAGTGCCACTCCGCCACCCACCCGGCCTGCTCTATCCTTTTGATATATTTTATATCCCGGTATGATTGTGTCCCACAGATTTTCCTCATTCCACCAGGTTTCAGTGATGCCTATTATGTCAATCTCCTCATTTAATACTAGGTACTCTAGTTCACCCATCTTATTAGTCAGACTCCTAGCATTTGTGTAGAAGCACTTTAAAAATTTGCCACTGCTTATTTGTCTGCCCTTCCCTGGTGCATTGGATTCCTTTGTATGCGGTTGTTTGTCTGCTCTGGCCCATGGTTTGCCCTCTCCCCTCCTCTCTTTCTGACTACAGCTTAGAAAGGTGCTAAGTGACATACAAAGGGGGCGATGGATGCATTCAGATACATCCAAGAGCTGCACGAGGACCAGTTCATCTTTCAGTCTCCAGATCAGCCTCAGTCAATGTTGAGTAATCTTATTCTCGACAAGTAAATAAATGTGATGCTGTTGCAAAAAAAGCAAACATGACTCTGGGATGCTTTAACAGGTGTGTTGTGAGCAAGACACGAGAAACCATTCTTCCGCTCTACTCTGTGCTGGTTAGGCCTCAGTTGGAGTATTGTGTCCAGTTCTGGTCACCGCATTTCAAGAAAGATGTGGAGAAATTGGAGAGGGTCCAGAGAAGAGCAACAAGAATGACTAAAGGTCTAGAGAACATGACCTATGAAGGAAGGCTGAAAGAATTGGGTTTGTTTAGTTTAGAAAAGAGAAGACTGAGGGGGGACATGATAGCAGTTTTCAGGTATCTAAAAGGGTGTCATAAGGAGGAGGGAGAAAACTTGTTCATCTTGGCCTCTGAGGATAGAACAAGAAGCAATGGGCTTAAACTGCAGCAAGGGAGGTTTAGGTTGGACATTAGGAAAAAGTTCCTAACTGTCAGGGTAGTCAAACACTGGAATAAATTGCCCAGGGAGGTTGTGGAATCTCCATCTCTGGAGATATTTAAGAGTAGGTTAGATGAATGTCTGTCAGGGATGGTCTAGACAGTGTTAGACAGCCTTAGCTTTGCGACCGGGTGCTCGCGAACAGGGTGAGTGCTAACAGGAGGGAGTTTTGAGAGGCTCTCCTGGAGGAGGAGAAGGAAGGAGCAAACTAAAGCACCTTGGGGTAAGTGGCTGCTTATATTTGGAGGTTTTGGGCTTGTGTGTGTTTGTTTGGAGTTTGTTTGTTTGGAGTTTGTTTGTTTGTTGGGAGCGTTTGGAGTGCTGAGCTGAGTGTGTTTGTTTGAAAGGCCGTGTGCTCAGGCACTATTTGGTGTCCGGGAGGTGGGCGGGCGTTAGCCCGCCCACATCAAAAGGACCTCCCCCCAGCCTGCGGGGAGGACCACAGAACCCAGGAGAACCAACTAATTACTGGGGACAAATAATGAAAAAAACAGGGACGGGTGTGAGGGTCAAAGGGCTAAAACGAGGGAGCCGGATGGGGATACCGAGCAGAGAACCCCGGACAGCGCCCACTGCTCCCCGAAGGTCTCGAGAGAGCCAGCGGACGCTGCCCATTGGAACTCTGCCCGGATACGTGAGCGGATACAGCAACGGAAATAGGCCCCACAGTCGCAGGCCCCTCCCCCGGCCAACCTCTTTTCCCTGGTTTTATAAATTGCCGATTTGGCAATTGCCAGGAGGAGGTTGACCAGGAGGTCCCGCGACTTTGTGGGGCCACGGATGGGGTGTGCGTAAATTAACAAGTGGGGGGAAAAATGCAGCCAGAACCTCAACAGGAGGTTCTGGAGGAGCCGAAAGAGGGGCTGTAACCTGGCGCACTCGAGGTAGATGTGCGCCAGGGTCTCCCTCACGCCACAGAAGAGGCACGTTTCGGGGGTGGGGGTGAACCGCGCCAAGTACACGCCCGTGCTCACCGCGCCGTGCAGGATTCTCCAACAGATGTCCCCGGTGGGTCGTGGAACCAAAGTCGAATAGAGGCTGGCCCACCGGGGCTCCCCACCCTCTATTGATGGTAGGAGGTCCCGCCACTTGGTGTCTGGGCGGGACACGAGGGTGGGGAAGTGGAGCGTGTGAAGCACGAGCATGTACAGGTGACTCTTTGGCGCGGTTCGGAAGGGGACTGGCCGCAGCGAGTGCAGCCGGCTCAGGTGACGAAGGGGAGGAGGTCGGGAAGGTACGCGGGGCTGGGGGCCGATGGAGAGATCGGGAGGGCCGGGGGTAAGGGGTGGGCGGGGTGCACCCTCTCGCAGGACTTTGTTTAGGTACACCCGAGCAGTGGGCGGCAAAGCATCCTTCACCTCCTGAAGTACGCGCCGGGGAGTACGTAGGGTGGAGAGCCCCATGCGCTGGGCGAGCGCCTGAGGATCCACCCAGTCTCCCCGGTCGTAGTCCAGGAGGTCTCCGACTCTGGTGACTTCTGCCAGGACCAACCTCTGGCGCACCAAGGGGGACTCCGCCGCCTGCACACGTAGATGGGGATTGTGTAGCAGGGGCTCCGCGAGGAGGTCTGCCCCCACGGTGGCTCCCAAGGACCTGGTCGCTGCAAGCAGCTTCCAGGTCCGGAGGAGGTCCTGGTAGAAGGCCGGCAGCCCGGAGAGGTCTCGCGGAAGACCTCTCAGATAAAGGAGCTGCCGGTCGTATCGGAGCCCTCGGAGGCGGCGAAGGAAAGCGTGCGCAAGCGTGCTCCATGCCGGACTACCTGCATCAAATAGGAGTCTCTGCAGGGCCCGGAGGCGGAGGACGTGAACCCGCGTGCGCAAACACGTCAGGCCCTGCCCTCCCTCCTCCGGGGGGAGATGGAGAACCCCTGCAGAGACCCAATGCAGTCCTGGCCAGATGAACCGCAGCATGAGCTGCTGGATACGGACCAGGAGGCCCGGGGGCGGGACCAGGGTGCCGAGGCGGTGCCAGAGCATGGACAGGACCAATTGGTTGAGTACCAGTACCCTCCCACGCAGGGAGAGGCACCGGAGCAGTCCCGTCCATCTCTGCAACCGCTCGACCACCCTGGCCTCTAAACCTTGCCAGTTCTCCGGCGGGGAGGGATGCGTGGCAGAAAGAAAAACGCCGAGATAGAGCAGCGGACCCGCGCTCCACCTGATGGCCTGAAGCGCGGGTGGGAGGGAGCCCGCCTGCCACCCGGCCCCTACCACCAGGCCAGAGCTCTTGACCCAGTTGACCCGGGCGGAGGAGGCCGCCGAGTAGACGGCTTGGCAAGCCTCCACCCGCGCCAGGTCTCCCGGGTCCTGGACCACGAGGAGCACGTCGTCGGCATACGCCGACAGGACCAGCCTCGTCTCCGGCTCACGGAGCGCCAACCCCGTCAACCTCTTGCGAAGGAGACGGAGGAAGGGCTCTATGGCCAGAGCGTACAGCTGGCCCGACAGCGGACAGCCTTGACGTACTCCCCGCCCGAAGCTGACCGGTGCGGTCAGGGTCCAGTTGAGCTTGACCAAGCACTCTGCGGAGGCGTACAGCACCTGGAGAAACCCCACAAAATGGGGCCCGAAGCCGAAGGCCCGCAGGGTGCCCAGGAGGTACCCGTGGTCCATCCGGTCGAACGCCTTCTCCTGATCCAAGGACAGGAGGGCGAACGACAGACCGTCCCTACACCCGAGCTCTAGGAGATCCCGGACCAGAAAGAGGTTGTCGAAGATGGTTCGGCCCGGGACGGTGTAGGTCTGGTCTGGATGGACCACGTCCGCCAGCACGGACTTCAACCTCAGGGAGATGGCTTTGGTGACAATTTTATAGTCCGTGCTGAGGAGCGAGACGGGACGCCAATTCCTCAGATCGCGGAGGTCCCCCTTCTTGGGCAGCAAGGCGATCACGGCTCGCCTGCACGATACAGGGAGGACCCCGCTCTCCAAGGACTCGGCCCAGACGCTAGCAAGGTCCGGGCCGAGGACGTCCCAGAACACACGGTAGAACTCCACGGTCAGCCCGTCCATGCCCGGGGATTTATTGGTGGGCATGAGACGGAGGGCTTCCGAGAACTCGGCCAGAGAGAGAGGCAGCTCTAGCCGGTCCCGGTCGCCCGCGCTGACCGTCGGGAGTTCGTTCCAGAGAACCCTGCGGGCGTCGGCGTCGGTCGGATCCGGGGAGAAGAGAGAGGCGTAGAAGGCGCGAGCCCTCTCGCGCATCTCCACCGGATCCGTGAGGGGGGTGCCGTCCTCCGCCAGAAGGCAGAGGACGTGTTTTTTGGCCCCCCTCTTTTTCTCCAGGGCGTAGAAGAAGCGGGAGCCTCGATCCATCTCCCGAAGGAGACGGATGCGAGAACGAACAAAGGCACCCCGGGCTCGAAGGTCCTCGAGGGCCCGGAGCTCCTCCCGCTTCTCCCGGTACGCTCCACAGAGGGGCGGATCCTCGGGGCCGGTGGCCAGCCGCTTCTCTAGCTCTAAAACCTCCCGTTCCAACTGCTCTATCGCCGCATCCCTCCGCCGGCTGGCCCCCCGGGCGTAGTCACGGCAGAAGAGCCGCGTGCGCACCTTCCCCACATCCCACCACCGCCGCGCCGAGGGAAAGGCGCACCGCCGCCCGCGCCAGGCCAGCCAGAACTCCCGGAAGGACGCTACGAAGCCCACGTCCTCCAGCAGGCTGTTATTAAAATGCCAATAGGCCGGCCCCGGCCTCTCCGAGGAAAGAGAAGCCCGTACGGCCACCAAGTGGTGGTCCGAGAAAGGGGCCGGCCGAATGCCGGAGGAGTGGGCCCGGAAGAGATGATGACGAGACACATAAATGCGGTCCAACCGGGAGTGGAAAGACCGACGACCCGCCACCTGGACGTAGGTAAACACCGTTTCCTCGCCCAGGTGGAGGTCTCGCCAGACGTCCACCAGGGAGTGATGGTCTATTATCTCCCTGAGGACGTCCGCGGCGGCCGGGCACTGCTCGAGCCCCGTACGGTCCCGCTCCTCGAGGGTGCAGTTGAAGTCTCCGCCCAGGACCAGGCACTCGCGAGGATCCAAAGTGCCGAGGAAGGCCGACGCCTGCCGAAAGAAGCGGAGCCTCTCCGGGACGGACGTCGGGGCGTAGATGTTGACGAGATTTAGTGTCAGCCCTTCCGTCCGAACCCGGAGATGCAGCAGGCGACCCTGCACGACCTCGGCGGCCCCCAGCACCTCGGGCTGCAGGTTCGGGGAGAACAGGGTAGCCACCCCGGCTTGACGGGCCGACAGGTGGCTAAAATAAACCCTGTCCCCCCACTCCAGCCGCCAGCTAGCCTCGGCGGCCGGAGCTGTGTGGGTCTCCTGGAGGAATATGACGGAGTACCTGCCCCTCCGGAGGAAGGAGAGGACCTGACACCTACGGAGGCCCGACCCGCAGCCCCGGGTGTTCAGAGTGGCAAAGATGAGCGGCGGCATCGAGAGGGCTGGGGAAGATCCTGATTGGCAGGAGTGCCGACGGCCCCCATCGGGCCCCGCAGCAAACCGTGACCGTTCCCAAAAGTGAGCAGGGCATCACGGAAGCTGCGGACCCGCTGGTAAGCCGCGGCCCCCCGCCTCCCGGTCCCTTTACCCTCCCGCAAGAGGGCTCTGACTATTTGCAAAATGAGATGAAAATCTCCCCAGCGCTGAAGGGCGAGAGCGACCTTGTTCTTGGAGCCACGGATGTCTTCCAAGAAAACACGCATCTCGCCCTTCAGCGCGTCTGGCGTCGGGGCCTCGGGCCCTCGAACGCCTTGGGGCCAGACCCCTCCGTGAGCCCCGCGACCCATCGGCACGGGGACGCAGGGCGTTTGAGGTCCCTGCTGAGAGGACAGTGGCGGAGAGAGATCAGCCTCAGATGTGCTGGGAGCAGAAGAAACGAAAACCGCCTCCCGGGGGCCAACGTCTGGACTAAACGTGGCAACCCCAGGGGCGGCAGTAACAGAGTAAGAGGAGGAAAGGAGTTCAGGGAGGGGGTCGGGAAAAGGAGGGAGACGAGGAAGGAGAGTAGGGGGAGGAAGAGGTGAGGGATTAGGGAAGAGACAAGAATGGCGGGGAGGAGGAAGAGGGGTGGGAAACTCGATTGAGATGGCGTTTGAATAGGGAGCAGGAGAAGGAGCAGGGCGAGATGCCTCAGCAGAGGAGGCACCGGGGTGCGGTGCCTCCTCGCAGCGCAGAGAATCGATGGCAGCGGTAGGGGTAGTAATAGTCTCCCCAGCGCTGGGCTCCAGTGCCACAGAGAGTGCAGCACCGGAGGCCTCAGCGCCGGGGGTGACAGATATTAACGGGATCTCCCGCCCGCTGAGAGCCTCAAGGGTTGCCGCGGCCGCGGCCGAGGTGTTGTCGATGGCCGGGCAGACGGTCGCACCCCGGGGCAACTCAGAGGCAGGGAGAAGGGATAGCAGCGGGTCGGAAGGGGAAGGAGAGGTCGGTTGTTGTCCCTCCAGGACCTGATGATCCCCCTCCGAGGCAGCCGGGGTCAGCCCCAAAGCCTCCACCTCCTGAGAGAGGAAGGCGAGCCCGCCGCCCGCCACCAGGTGCTGATCTCTGTCGGTGGCAAGGTCAGCGGCCGCCCCCTCAGTGGAGGCGGGAACAGTGGGAGCATCCTCCATGGACACCCCCTCTTGCAGGGACCCCGGGAGGGAGGTGTTCACCTCTCCCGCGTCCGCCGCAGTCACCTCGACCGCTTCGTGGTGCTGTGAATCGCTTGCGGGCTCAGAGGGTGGAATGGCCCCAGCGTCCACCCCCATGGGTACAGGGAGGTTGTCCTCCCCCTCAGAGGGCGGGGTGGAACGCCGAGCACGCTTTCGGCGCTTCCCCATTGCGAGCTCCCATCCCTCGGAGGAAGAGGGCTGGGCCTGAATGGAGGAAGAGCCAGGGGACAAGGGCAGCGTCGGGGGGGCAAGGGTAGATGGGGGCTGGGCAGCAGGGGAAAAGGATACCTCCCCCCGAGGTAGGTTCTGCCCGAGTCCCGTCACTGACCCCGCCGCCCTCTCCTCCGCGGGCCCAGCCTTGCCACTTTTGGTGGTGGCAGCATCAGCACCCGCACGCTCGTCTGGGCCCTGCGGAACCCGAGCGGGATTGACGACGGTCACGGTTGGAGGAGGGGCGACCCCAGGGTCCGGACCGTCAGGGCCACCGGCGATGGTAGGGCCGGTGCCCTCCCGGGCATCGGGGGTCCCGGGTGCCTCTCCAAACCGGGCCAGGGGGCAGTCCCTTCGGACGTGCCCCGTCGCCCGACAGAGAAAACACCGGGCCTCCCCCATGGTGTAGTACACCCGGTACCGGGCCCCTTGATGGGGCACCAGAAATGACCCTTCCAGGGCTTCTCCGCCACGTCCCGCCGGCAGTAGTAGGATTTGTACCTGCCGGCGAAAGGAAAGGACGTGGCGGAGGGTCGGGTCTTTACAGCCCAGAGGAAGGGGACTCAGGACTGACAAAGGCCTCCCCAGGGTGGAGAGGAAAGGCAGTAGGGCGGCATTGGGGAGGAAGGGAGGAACAGAGGACAAAACCACCCGTACGCCCAGGTCCTCCAAAGGCTCGAGGGGAACGTGGACTCCCCCCACCGCCAAACCCCTTTCCACCGCCTTCTGGGCGGCGGACTCGGACGCCAGGAAGAAGACCACCTTCCCGAACATCTTAGAGGCCGCCACCACGGCCGCGGGCCCCACCACGCGTGCCAACGCCCGCACGTAGGTCTCCACGTGGGGCGAGGCCGCCACCAGGAGACAACGGACCCCGTGCCTCCTGGTCAGGGTGGGAAAGGGGCCGCGGCCGCCGGGGATGGTATTCCGGGAGGCGGCTTGGGAGGCGACAGGCGGGGGGGTGGCGGCCACCTGGGCGTACGCCCTGGGGCCCGGGACACCGTTGCCCCCAGAGCTGGTGGAAGGAACAGGGGAGCGGGAAGGAGGGGGAGCCGCGGCCAACATGTGGGTCGCGGCCGGGGAGTGAGCCCTCACCTCAGGAGGTTTTGCCTTCCGGGCGGGGCTCTTGCCCTTTTTGGTCCCCAGGCCCTTCCTACCCCTCAGGGGGGCATTCTTGATGGTAGCCGGAGGTGCCGCGGCAGAAGCGGTCGAGGCCCCGGGGTCCTCGTCCATGTCCGCCCCCTCTACCGTAGTGACGGGGGGCCCGGCAGCCTCAGAGGAGTTGTTGTTTTTAGGGAGGGGTGGGGAAGGTTCTGCAGGGGTGTCATCCGACAACCCCTTCGTTGTGGTCATGGGTAGGGAGGAAAGGACAAAACAAACAATTAGGGGAGAACCAAAAAAAAACACCAGGGAAGGGAACAGGGAGGGAAAGAGAGGGGAGGAAGGAGATTTACCACTCCCCCCCACTAGGCTGGAAGTGGGGTGGGAGGGTGATAATTCAGAAGAAAGGGAAGGGGAAAAGGTGTAAGGAATACAGCTCCCAGCACAGAATGGAAAGAGTGGCTCCTCCGGCTGCACTGGGGAGATGAGGGGTAAATAATCATTAAAAGGACATGGGGACAAGTGAAGCTGTGTGTGTGGGAAGAGTAACTAAAAGGAGGGGGAAGCTCAAGCGCCTAACAAAAGAAAGCGGGGGGGGGGGAAGCACTGGCACCCAAAGGGGTGGATGGGACAAGCAGTGGAGTGGGAAGACAGGCAGTTAAAAGATGCCTGTTCAAGGGCGGGAAGAGGGAGGAGACACTGCTGAGGGAAAGGGAAACAGTGTACCCACAGGCACCTGAGCAGCAGGCCCACAGTACCTGCTGCAAGGCCCAGAAGAGCAGAGAAGGGCAAGGAGACAAGCAGTGGGGCCGAGAATGGAAAGGCCCCTACAGCAACCGGGGCTTGGAGAGGGAGCAGCAGGAGAAGTGTGAGGGCCGATGAACTAGGGGGAGGTAAGCCACCCCCTGCCCCCAGCACCCCAAAGGAGCTGCATCAGCCCCCCCACCCAGGAGCCCTGATGGAAAGGGCCCCTAATCTCCCCTCCCCAGCACCAGGCAGGCTGTGGGGAGAGGAAAACCCCAGGGGCTGCTTTAAAGCAGCCCCCTTACCGTCTCTTCTTTGGGGAGAGCAGCAGCAGCAGGAAAGATGAAGGTCCGGCCTGCCAAGGTGGAGAAAAAGGGGGAGGGGGGGTCAAAATAGACCCCCAAGAAAATGGGAGCCGTGTGCTCAGGCAGGCAGGCAGGCAGTTGGAAGCTGATTAGGTTTGAATTGAAACACCGTGTGCTGATTGGCTGAGCTGTAGGCAGAGGGAGGAGCTATCAGGGAGGCTGAGCACTTAAACCCTGCTGGTAAGCGACCAGGGAGCTTTGCGACCGGGTGCTCGCGAACAGGGTGAGTGCTAACAGGAGGGAGTTTTGAGAGGGGAGTTAGAGGGGGAGCTTGGGGGGAGCCAGTGACTTCTATTGCCCTTAAACTAAATCCTTTATAACAACCTCTATCTGAAACATTTAATTAACCCTCCTATATAATTAGAGTAGGAAATGGAGGCAGAAGCCCAGCAGCAGAGTGGGGGCTATCCTGTTTATTGTGTCGAGTGCAGTATGTATGACTACCTACCCTGTGGGTGGGTGGCGTATGTGTGCGCTCGATGCAAGGAGCTCCTGGCCCTCAGAGACCGTGGCTGAACTGGAGGAGCTAAGGAAGGCAGAGGTGTTTGTGGATGAGACTTTCCGGGACATAGTAGGGCTGTCCCACCTCCAATCTGACAGTCCTGATGCTGTTACGGAGGATGAAAGGCTCAGGGAAGGAGAGCAGTCAATGGGAGCAGAGGGAAACCATCCCATAGTTGGGACCCTCCTTCCAGAGGGTGATGTTGTATCCTCTCGTGCCGAGGATACTTCTCCGGGGGAGGGAGCTACAGCTGTTAGGAAGAAGCAGGTTTTAGTAGTGTGGGATTCGATCATTAGAAATATAGATAGTTGGGTTTGTGATGACCGGGAGAACCGTATGGTTACTTGCCTGCCTGGTGCGAAGGTTGCGGATCTCTCGAGGCATCTAGACAGACTTATGGGCAGTGCTGGGGAGGAGCCGGTCGTCGTGGTACATGTTGGTACCAATGACATAGGGAAGGGTAGAAGAGATGTTCTGGAGGCCAAATTTAGGTTACTAGGAAAGAGACTGAAATCCAGAACATCTTTGGTGGCATTCTCTGAAATGCTTCCAGTTCCACGCGCAGGGCCAGATAGACAGGCAGAACTTCAGAGTCTCAATGCGTGGATGAGACGATGGTGCAGAGAAGAGGGGTTTAGATTTATTAGGAACTGGGGACACTTTTGGGGTAGGGGGAGCCTATACAGGAATGATGGGCTCCACCTAAATCAAGGTGGATCCAGACTGCTGGCATTAAACATTAAAAAGGTCGTAGAGCAGTTTTTAAACTAAGAGGTGGGGGAAAGCCGATTGGTGCGGGGGAGCACCTGGATCGGACGGAGACTTCTCTTACACGAGGCTCCATAGGTAGGGATTCCCTAGAAGTTAGTCAGATAGGGAACGTGGGAAATAATATATGGGCAAGATCAGATGTGAAACAATCGTGCATAAAAAAATCCAATGTGTCTGTGAAAGGCGGACATATAAATAGTGGTAGTTTTCTAACATGCTTTTACACTAATGCTAGGAATTTGTTTAATAAGATGGGTGAACTGGAGTACCTCATATCAAAGGAGGAAGTTGACATAATAGGCATCTCAGAAACATGGTGGAATGAGGACAATCAGTGGGACACTATCATACCGGGATATAAATTATATCGGAAAGACAGAACAGGTCGTGCGGGTGGCGGAGTGGTACTATATGTGAAGGATAATATAGAATCAAATGAAGTAAAAATCCTAAAGGAATCAAAATGTTCCATAGAATCATTATGGATAACAATTCATTCCTCTAATATGAATATGGCATTAGGAATATATTACCGACCACCTAACCAGGACAGTGATAGTGATGCTGAAATGATAAGGGAGATTAGAGAGGCTACCAAAATAAAAAACACAGTAATAATAGGAGATTTCAATTATCCCCATATTGATTGGGTGCATGTCACCTCAGGACGGGATTCAGAGATTAAATTTCTTGATGCCTTAAATGACTGCTTCTTGGAGCAGCTAGTACAGGAACCCACAAGGGGAGAGTCGATTCTCGACCTAGTCTTGACTGGAACGCAGGATCTGGTCCAAGAGGTAACTGTTACTGGACCGCTTGGAAATAGTGACCACAATATAATAACTTTTAATATTCCTGTGTTGGGAAGAACACCGCGGCGGTCAAACACTCTGGCATTTAATTTCAAAAAGGGGAATTACACTAAAATGAGGAAGCTAGTTAAGCAGAAACTAAAAGGGAGAGTAATTAAACTAAAATCCCTGGAAGCTGCATGGGAACTGTTTAAAGACACCATACTACAGGCCCAACTTGAATGTATACCCCAAATAAAAAAACACAGTAAGAGACCTAACAAAGAACCACCATGGCTAAACAGCCATGTTAAAAAGGCAGTGAGAGAGAAAAGGGCAGCTTTTAAAAAGTGGAAGTCAAATCCTAGTGAGGAAAATAGAAAGGAACATAAACACTCCCAAATTAAGTGTCATAATGTAGTAAGAAAAGCCAAAAAAGAGTTTGAGGAACAGCTAGCCAAAAATTCAAAAAATGATAGTAAAATGTTTTTTAAATACATTAGAAGCAGGAAGCCCGCTAAAAAAGCAGTGGGGCCCTTGGATGATAAAGATATAAAAGGAGCGATCAAGGAAGACAGTGCCATTGCGGAGCGATTAAATGATTTCTTTGCTTCAGTCTTCACGGCTGAGGATGTTACAGAGGTTCCTAAATCTGAGCCAGCCTTTTTAGGTGACAAATCTGAGGAACTCACTCAGATTGAAGTGACATTAGAGGAGGTTATGGAATTAATTGATAAGCTGAATAGTAACAAGTCTCCGGGACCAGACGGCATTCACCCAAGGGTTCTGAAAGAACTCAAATGTGAAATTGCGGAGTTATTAACAGTGGTTTGTAACCTATCCCTTAAATCCACCTTGGTACCAAATGACTGGAAGATGGCCAATATAACACCAATATTTAAAAAAGGCTCTAGAGGAGATCCTGGCAATTATAGACCGATAAGTTTAACATCAGTACCAGGCAAATTAGTAGAAACACTAGTAAAGAGTAAAATTGCAAGGCACATAGAAGAGCACGAATTGTTGGGCAAAAGTCAGCATGGTTTCTGCAGAGGGAAGTCGTGTCTAACTAATCTGTTAGAATTCTTTGAAGGGGTTAATAAACATGCGGACAAGGGGCACCCAGTGGATATAATATACCTAGATTTCCAGAAAGCCTTTGACACGGTCCCACACCAAAGGCTTTTACGTAAATTAGGTGGTCATGGGATAGGAGGCAAGGTCCTTTCATGGATCAAGAATTGGTTAAAAGACAGAAAACAAAGGGTGGGAATAAATGGTAAATTTTCACAATGGAGGAGGGTAACTAGTGGTGTTCCCCAGGGGTCAGTACTGGGACCAATCCTGTTCAACTTGTTCATCAATGATCTAGAAAATGAGGTAAGCAGTGAGGTGGCCAAGTTTGCAGATGACACAAAGTTGTTCAGGACAGTCAAAAGCAAAAGGGATTGTGAAGAACTACAAAAAGATCTCAGCAAACTGAGTGATTGGGCAGCAAAATGGCAAATGAAATTTAATGTGGGTAAGTGTAAGGTAATGCATGTTGGAAAAAATAACCCAAATTACACGTACTACATGATGGGGTCAAATTTAGCTACGACAGATCAGGAAAGGGATCTTGGAGTTATAGTGGATAGTTCTATGAAGACATCCACGCAGTGTGCAGCGGCAGTTAGTAAGGCAAATAGGATGTTAGGAATTATTAAAAAAGGGATAGATAATAAGACAAAAGATATCATACTTCCCCTATATAAAACTATGGTACGCCCACATCTCGAGTACTGCGTGCAGATGTGGTCTCCTCACCTCAAAAAAGATATATTGGCATTAGAAAAGGTTCAGAAAAGGGCGACTAAGATGATTAGGGGCTTGGAAAGGGTCCCATATGGGGAGAGGCTAGAGAGACTGGGACTTTTCAGTTTGGAAAAAAGGCGATTGAGGGGTGATATGATAGAGGTATATAAAATCATGAATGGTGTGGAGAAAGTGATTATAGAAAAATTATTTACCTTTTCCCATAATACAAGAACTAGGGGACACCAAATGAAATTGATGGGTAGTAGGTTCAAAACTAATAAAAGGAAATTTTTCTTCACACAGCGCACAGTCAACCTGTGGAACTCCTTGCCCGAGGAGGCTGTGAAGGCCAGGACTCTATTAGGGTTTAAAAAAGAGCTTGATAAATTTTTGCAGGTTAGGTCCATAAATGGCTATTAGCCAGGGATAAAGTATGGTGCCCTAGCCTTCATAACAAGGGCAGGAGATGGATGGCAGGAGATAAATCACTTGATCATTGTCTTCTGTTCTCCTTCTCTGGGGCACCTGGCATTGGCCACCGTCGGCAGATGGGATGCTGGGCTCGATTGACCTTTGGTCTGACCCAGTATGGCCATTCTTATGTTCTTATGTTCTTATGTTTGGTCCTGCCATGAGGACAGGGGACTGGACTCGATGATCTCGAGGTCCCTTCCAGTCCTATGATTCTATGATTGTATTCCACGAGCAGTACGCTGCGTGTTGACCAGTAAATTTGGGTGCGTGAGATGAGTCAAGGTAAGAAACGGCTCTATCAGGGCTTTCCAATCTTTGCGATAGGATTCACTTTAAACAGAGGAAAGAGTACAGGTTGGACATCCCTGGTTTGGCACCCTTGGGATCTGACTGAAGGATATTGCAGGACCAGGGGAGGTTATTTCTGGCCCCCCCAGCTTGGGTGCTCCTTGCAGCTGCTAAGCTGTCCCACCGGCTACCCCCCTGCCACCGCCCCACTTGCAGCCCGCTGCCTTCCCGGGCTCCTGGCCTGTCACCTCTGCTGGGACAGCCTGCAATCCCACCACTCGGGCTCCCAGCTCCAAGATGGCTGACTGCTGCCCCATTGCCAGGGATGGCAGACGACTTCCCCGCAATGTTTACGTGCACCTCCGCAGATACTGGCGATCGCAGCTCCCATTGGCAGGGAGCCGCCAATGGGAGCGGCAATCCCCCGTACCTGCAGAGGTGCAGGTAAATACGATGGTGTGGGAGCCCATCAGGGGCTAATGCTGGTAGACCGGTTCCATCCCTTGGCCTGGCATTTACCCACCCCCACTTTAAGTTACGGTAAGAGGAAGCTGCCTACCAAATTTGATGGGTGTAGCTCTTACCATGTAGGAGGAGTTTTTGAACAGACAGACAAACACTCTCAAATATATCGTAGCTATACTGAGAGAGCTTTTCACATTAACTAGGAGGAAAAAAGGGATTTACAGGCTTTAACTAATAGGTCTATGAGCTCAGCTCTCAGCACCCGTTGTGAACAAAAAAATCCAGAGCCTTGAAAGCTGTTTAAGTTTGCAGTGGAACAATCTGTACTTTAGGCCTCTGCTGTTTTCTGAGTGGTGAGTTTGCATTGTGCTCAGAAAGATAAACACACTTGTGAGCTTGTGCATTTAAGCAATGAAGCCAGGCAGTTTTGCTTCCTGCCAGTTTTTAGTCGGCATCTCACTGTTTCAGCAAATAGCTTCTTAATGCCGTGTTAAAACCATTTCCCCCTCCCAAATCCCTCTGCTTGGGCTTTGCTGCTCTGAATCTGAGCATGAAGAATAACAGTGAGCCAGGACTGTGGATAATAGCTGCTCCACACTGCTAACCTTTTGTAAGTGCAAAATATCAGTTCTGGGAAAAAACGGACTGGTCCAGATTCACAGCACTTGGAAGTTCTATGAGCTACTTAACATAAGAACATGAGAACGGCCAGACTGGGTCAGACCAAAGGTCCATCTAACTCAGTATCCTGTCTGCCAACAATGACCAATGCCAGACGCCCCAGAAGGAGGGAACACAACAGGTAATCCTTATGTGATCCCTCCCCTGTCACCCATTTCCAGACAGAGGCTAGGGACACCATTCCTACCCATCCTGGCTAATAGATAGATTCATGGAGGTTAGGTCCATCAATGGCTATGTCCTTTTTGAACCTGTTAAAGTCCTAGCCTTCACCACATCCTCTGGCAAGGAGTTCCACAGGTTGACTGTGCGCTGAGTGAAGAAACCTTCCTTTTGTTTATTTGTTTACTTGAACGTGGCAGCTGCCAAATCTGCTCCCTATGTGAGTGGAGAGCTCATGGGCACAGACTAGGAAAATAATCCTTACTCCTCGTCAGAGGAATTGTACCATATGGATAAGACATTGGCGTAGGATCCAGGAAATGGGTATTCAATTTCCAGCTCTGTCACACACTTCTTGCTGTGCCTTGGGTAAATAATTTAATCTCTCTGTGCTTGACTTCCCCATCTACACAATGTAGATAACGATCTTTCCTGTCAATTGAGGTCGTATGCTCTTCTGGGCAAATAATACTAAGTTATCAAATTTATCGGGATCATCGTTATTTTCGTCCATTCTTGTTTGCTCAGCACTTGTCACTAGGCAGTTCCATAAACAGATCTTTCATTCAGTCCTACAAAGTTTCAGTCATTCAGCCTAAACTAACATGCCACTTCTTGGAAACTTTCATGAAACTCCACTAGCCCTCAGGTTCCTCAGAATTGCCACCTTTTCGAAAGTGGCCCTCTTATGTTCCTGTTTATTTTCTTAGAACGATCCATAAGAGATGAAATGCTAATGGAATGTATGTAGGACTTCAAAAGGGGGATGGTGAGACCAATTCATGGTAAAGAAAAACATGATATAGAATGTATTGATGAATACCCAGCAGGCAAAAGTCCACGTGTGCATATTAAAAAGAGATTATTAGGTCAGTGTGTAATATTAAAATATAACTGTGTTTTCAGTCATCTGCACATCTTTCAGCAATTTATAAGAACAGCCACACGGGGTCAGACCAAAGGTCCATCTAGCCCAGTGTCCTGTCTTCTGACAGTGGCCAAAGCCAGGTGCCCCAGAGGGAATGAACAGAACAGGGAATCAGCAAGTGATTACACCCCTGTTACCCATTCCCAGCTTCTGGCAAACAGAGGCTAGGGACACCATTCCCACCCAGTTTGGCTAATAAGTATTGATGGACCTAACCTCCATGAATTTACCTAGTTCTTTCTTGAACGTTGTTAAAGTCCTGGTCTTCACAACATCCTCTGGCAAGGAGTTCCACAGGCCGACTGTGCACTGTGTGAAGAAAAACTTCCTTGTAGAGAGATCCACCCCTTGTCGCCCATTCCCAGCGTCTGACAAACGGAGGCTAGGGACACCATCCCTACCCATCCTGGCTAATAGCCATTGATGGACCTAACTTCCATGAATCATAGAATTATAGAGCTGGAAGAGACCTCAGGAGGTCATCAAGTCCAGGCCCCTGCCCAAGCAGGATCTATCCCAATTCAGGACCATGAACTCATCTAGCTCTTTTTCGAAGCCTGTTAAAGTCTCTGCAATGATGAGGGGCTAAAAAAACCTCACTTCTTAAATGGCAAACTGAGTCTGTAGTGTGTTCACATGGCTGCAGGAGCTGGGGCTTCAATAAGACATACAGAAAAATCCTGTCTAACTTTGTCCTCGGACTCTGTGATACTTCCCACCTCGGTACTTTAATGCCCACCATATTCCTTCTTCCCCAGCACCTCATTGCCAGTGACTAGGACAAAGGAGGTCATGGCTCGTGGTGAGATCAGGAGTCAGAGGTGGTGGTTGAACTGAAGTCAGAGCGGACAATCAGGCTTGGGTTGCCTGGAGCAAGACAAGGCAGATGCAGGACTGGAATATGGCAGATCTTAGGTTGCCCAGAGACTGGCTCTGTGGCAGGGCCTGGCTGCAGATTTTCTGGAGGCTCCCTTCAGCCGTGGCAGCCCATCCCCCTTGGAAAAGGCAGGGTCTGGAAAAGCGGGGGCCTGCCCTCGCTGGGCTTTAAACGGAGGGACCTTTCGGTGAAGTGGCAGTGAGTGTGGCGCCCAAAGCACGAGCAGGATGTGCTCTTGCTGTGCTCTAGAAGATGGGTCACGGACCTCTAAATTATTTCCAGCTCTCCGGAGCCATCCTGAGCAAGCCCTGCTAGAGCAATCTAGCATGGTGGTGCGGGAGACATGCATGATGGTGGTTAAGTCAACGTCTACAAAGGACCCGACCTCTTGGCCAGCCAAAGATGGGGGGTAGGGAAAGGCCATTTCTGGCAACCAGGGACTCAACGAGCAGAAACGAGAAGCCCAAGTAGGTGTCATTTGTTCACAGGCGGAGGCCAGGCGTGCCCTGGAGAGGGGGACGTCACAGCCCATCACCCATTTCTCACAATGCTTCTTTCTGCCAACAAGGCTCAGTTCCACCTTTTGTGGCCAGAGCTCATGCCAGGGTAGGTTAATGACTATCCCTGCACCTGTCCAACTGGCTAATCACAGACCCCTCCACTCCCTTGCCCTGCCCCTTCCCTGAATCCCCGTCCCTGAGACTGAGGGATTTGGGCTTATTTAGTCTGCAGAAGAGAAGAGCGAGGGGGGATTTGACAGCAGCCTTCAACTTCCTGAAGGGAGGTTCCAAAGAGGATGGAGAGAGGCTGTTCTCAGTAGTGACAGATGGCAGAACAAGGAGCAATGGTCTCAAGTTACAGTGGGGGAGGTCTAGGTTGGATATTAGGAAAAACTATTTCCCTAGGAGGGCAGTGAAGCACTGGAATGGGTTCCCTAGGGAGGGGGTGGAATCTCCATCCCTAGAGGTGTTTAAGTCCCGGCTTGACAAAGCCCTGGCTGGGTTGATTTAGTTGAGGTTGGTCCTGCTTTGGGCAGGGGGCTGGATTCAATGTCCTCCTGAGGTTTCTTCCAGCCCTAGGATTCCAGGGGCTTCCATGACCACCCCCTTGCAGGCTGTACATAGTACACATGATGGCAGGTGCATAAACACAGGGGTCATAGATCTATTTTACTTGCCTGATGGAGGAGAGGCAGGGTCCCCATTTTCCCAATGAATTGCAAAACACACACCAAGACGACATCCATTGTAATTATACAGTGTCCTTGGCTGTGGGCCACAGCGGAACAGCCTGTGCTACATAACTCAGCTCTGTTGCCTTGGTCTCCCTAGTCCTGGGAGGAGATCCTTCTAAATGTGACTGGTGAAGGCAGCTTTAAATCAGAGGAGGGAACAACAAGAAGCAGGCAGATATCTGTCAGCTGGAAAAGTGTGGCAAAGATACTCTTTGCATTAAAGACGACTCCCTACTACATTTGAAGCAAAACATGTTGCTCAGAGCCGAAAGGGCGGAGAGGCCCCATAAGCCTTTGTCCTAAGTATTTATGCTTGTGGAAATCACAGAAGTTTCCTTTCTATAAAGCATCCTCCAGCTGCAGTATTTCCCATTCTCCTGTAGAGTGCAGGGCAGGATTTTAAAATACAGTATCTAGTAGTCCATAAGGGAAGATAAACTCAACACCTTTTGGGACGCTGGGAGTTATGAGGGTGGCCTTTTAGAAACAAAACCATAGGGACGAATCTGATTACTTCAGCAGAGAATGGATAGCGCCTTTTGCTCTGGGGTTGCAGTAGCCAAAATCAAGGTTGTCCTTCCGGCTCACTCGGACCTTGTTGCAGCTGCTCCTTGTCAAGTTTTTGGTCGGTGTGCCAGCAAAGGTGAGTTTTTCGGAGGGACTTGAAGGAACAGAATGAGGCAGTACTGAAAAAGTCTACAGGGAGCAATGCCCATACTTGAGGGGGGCCTAGTAGGATCTGGCATGGGGGCTCCTTGCAGTCAGTGGCAGAAGTCCCCTTGGTTTCTGTGGGGGAGAATCTGAGCTTTGGTTCCTGCTAGGGACAGCACCCTGTGGTCCGCAGCTCACAGGTCTGATCCGGTCTGGCGAGGCCGATGTCGCCCAGAGGATTAGAAAGCTGCAGAATGCACCGGTTGGGACACAAAACCCATCAATACCCCAGGAGAAGGTGGGAAGGGGGAAAAGGCTGCTTGCAGCCCATTGCAAAGCCAACCTCTTCCCCCCTACTCCAATGCACACAGTAATAGCCAGGGTGCTAATTCATACCCGGCAGCCTGACCTTTGCTTCCACATGGTGCTGTGTGCCGTGACGCATCTGTCACTGTCGGCAGATGAGACAGGACGTGTTTGATTTTCATAGCTTTAGGGCAATTGAAAACCATTTCCCAAATGTCTGAAGCTTGACAGGTGGCAGTGACACTTTCTGCTTTGGGATCCACCGGCAATTATTTATTAGCACCTCCAGCGCAGCGGTTATGCAGATGGGGCTGTCATGTCTATTGGAGCTGAGTTTCCAAAGCAGAGGAGAAAGCTCCCCGGGCAGGTCCCTAGGCTGCATGTTTAGGAAGCAGTGTCTGTCGTGCTAACCGGGCCTACAAATGCCCCCTCCTTGTGAGCGTAACCACAAAAAGTACATAGAAATTCGGGGTAAGTTCATAATAAATGTAGCTGGGAAATAGTGCAGTCCTTGAGTTATATCCATGAGCCTTTTGTGTTGGACTAATCCAGGCTGGCTGGCTGAGATTGTGCCTGGTAAGCAAGTGTGGAACCAAAAATCAGTGAAGCAAAATTGGTGGATTTGCATCACACCATTCCATTCTAACCCTGATGTGCTCACCAAAGAAAGAGCCGAGTTGATACTGCCAGCTCCATCGGCTCCACCTGAATCCAAAACACTACCTGGGATAGAACAAGTGCAGACCTCTCCAGTCCAGTTCAACTAACTTTGACTCTTCCTCCCAGAACGACTGATATTCCTATCTTTAATGCCCTCCAAGGCCATGTCTACACTACGGGATAAGGTTGAATTAAGATACACAACTTCAGCTATGTTAACTGCGTAGCTGAAGTCGAAGTACCTTAACTAAACTTTTGGCGCAGTCCACATTGCAGGAAATCGAACGGAGAACACTCTCCCTTTGACTTCCCTTACTCCTTGTGGAAGCAGAACTACCAGCATCAACCGGAGAGCCCCTCTCAGTCTTCACTTCCATGCTAATTCGAACCCTGGAAGTTCGATAGCAGCAGCTTCAATCTTCTTGGTAGTGTAGACGTACCCTCAGAGATGGCCAAGCAAGGAGTTTTTCCTTCTTAAAACTCTCCAGCAAAGGGAACAAGGGATGTTGTTACAATGAAAACCTGAGGGAACACCTCATATCTCAAAGGCCTCAAGCTTTGCTTCTCTTTTCTGTATCTTTAATTAAATTTTTTTCAATGGTGTGTAGACTGGAAAACACAGTAACATCTTACCGTACGGCGTGCAGGCTGGGAAACACGGTAACATCTTACTGTACGGTGTGCAGGCTGGGAAACACGGTAACATTTACCGTACGGTGTGTAGGCTGGGAAACACGGTAACATCTTACCGTACGGTGTGTGGGCTGGGAAACACGGTAACATCTTACCGGACGGTGTGTGGGCTGGGAAACACGGTAACATCTTACCGTACGGTGTGTGGGCTGGGAAACATGGTAACATCTTATCCTATGGTGTGTGGGCTGGGAAACACTATAACGTGTATGGTGTGTGTTCATTCACCACTACCCAGCGATGGAGGGAACATGTCCTCACTCAGCACTTACCATGGCAACAGCCTCTATTGACTGGCCTCCAGGGAGGATGAACGCCCTCTCGTCCTCAGTCACTCAGGGAGATTTCCTGTCATGTGCTCGAGGCCTGTGGTTTTGATGCACAACGAGCCAAGTTCTTTCCTCATGCTACATCTGGGAGAGTCAGCTGGTGACCCTGGGGTCAGGCTATGGATGCAGCCAAAGAATATCGCAACAGGCTGCTTTCTGTTGGAGTGACTCCCGTGCAGTGTGCAACAGCTGCTGGGACATCAGCCCTGTGTAGACAGAGAGGAGGAAACCCCGCATCCTAGGGATATGGGATCAGTCTGTGTCATCTCTTCCAGTGCCCTTCTCTATTCACTGCAGAGAGGCCAATTACAGGGCAGGCCTTGTGGACTTTAGATGGTTTTGAATTTTTTTTTAAAAGATGGAGACTCTGCTGGCATCCTTTTACCTTTTCCTTTCTCTCTTTACTTCCCCCAGACTCATCCATCCTCAACATCCTGCGCTGTCAAGTAAAGGATGAGATGTGAAATTAAAAACAGTGCAAAGGCTTCAGGCCTTTATGTTTTTTTACACAGGCCTCCTTTTTTCTGCTGCATGCATTTAATGCACTACCAGCTCTCAAGAATGCCCAGAAAACTGCACTCATTGTTACTTGTGCGCATATACATGGGCGTTAATTACTGGGAGCTGACCTTTAAATAACAAGCCCCTACAGTGGATTGGTAGGCCCAGCTAAATGCTGAGTTCCCTTTACTTGTATTCACAACTGATTAGCACTTATGAGTCATTGTGGCCAAAAAAGGACCTGTGCAAATAGGATACGGTGTCCAAATGGTTCCCAAAACGTACATGAGATTTGGTCTCATTTACATGTGTTTCCACCTATTTTAGTGCCAACACTTCCCTTCCCCAGGGGCTGCATCGTTACGTGGTGGAACAGGTTATTTTGACCCAAGAGCTACGCTGGTTGGAGTTTAACTCCTGGTAAAGCCAACTCAGCCAGACATCTGAAAGGGTCCGAAAGACAAAAAGAAGTCCATTGTAGGGGTAGACCAGACTCCTTAGCCCAGGTAGGCAGCTGGTGTAAGAGACACCACAGAATCAGATGGAGCAGCCTCTTTCTGCTTCAATCTACAGTGGCTTTAGCAAACACATGGCTTCACAGCGTAGTCACTGGACTAGGGTCTCTTTTGCCTCCAATGGGTGCTGCATGTGACTGTCTTGGGGTTGCCTTAAGAACATAAGAACAGCCATACTGGGTCAGACCAACAGTCCATCTAGCCTAGTACCCTGTCTTACTGACAGTGACCAATACCAGATGCCCCTAGGGGGAGAGAACACAACAGGGAATCCTCACGTGATCCCTTCCCTGTCACCCACCTCCAGAGAAACAGAGGCTAGGGACACCATTCCTATCCATCCTGCCTAACAGTCATTGATGCATCTAACCTCCATGAATCTATCTAGCTCTTTTTTGAACCCTGTTAAAGTCCTCGTCTTCACCACATCTTCTGGCAAGGAGTTCCACAGGTTTGGTGAGTTCCAGAGATTGTCTTGCAAAGCCCTGAATCTTTGCTTGCCAGACCACTTCTTGCAACCTTGGCACTGGTGTACAAAATGGCCAATGAGGACAAGACAGAGTGATTAGTCACATGCAACCGATTCCCACATCAAGCAATGCTTTGTGCAGCCTTTTCCTGGAGTTCAAAGACTGTGGATGAGCTCTGGCGAACTCAGGGAAAGACTCCCCATCACCATCAGGGCTGACCACCATTATGTGCAGTACTGCAGAAAATTCAAGAGCACAAAAAGCACAGTGTAAAAAAAACCACGCAAGTTTGGGCCTAACATGCCTCCCGCTACCATCATGAACTGCCAGGTCAAAGGGCACACTGTTACAGCATGCATTCCCCACCAGAGTACCTCCTCATGTCAGAACATGGCATTGTCCAGACTGTTCCTCTCTAGTGCCTCCTTGTGTCTTGATTCCACTGTTGTCTGCTGCTTTTGTGGTCTAGCCTTCCAGCCAGCTCAGCTGTCAACCTGTACCCCCTTCAGGGTTCACTGTAACATTAAACCTCCACCCCAAATAGCTACCTTGCCATTAAAGTCCATAACACGAACACTAGTCCTACATAGAGACTCAAAGCCAGTGTGGCATAGGTAAGCCCCTGAAAATGCCAGGTTCCTTGGTTTACAGCAGAGAGAGTCATGGCTTCACCCTGTCCTGGCTTTACCCAGAACTGGTCCCTAGAAGAAGCAGCCAACCCTTTTTATCTGGTGTGCTGGGTGCTGATTGGTCTTCACCTGCTTCTTCCCTTCTAGGTGCCGGAGGACCAGCTCTCACTGGTTGTGCCTGCTGCTGTAGGCCTTGCGTAATGGTCTAAACTTGTTGCTTTTCCCTTCCAGCAGCACACTTTTTTTACTTTGGGATGTGCCAAAATGGTGGGGCCTCTGGCAGGGGGCAGCGAATCCCTGGTACGCCATATTGCTTGCACTGTTGTAGCTGTTTTGGTTCCAGGATATTCGAGAGACAAGGTGGGTGAGGAAATATCTTTTATGGGACCTACAGAAATTGCTCCATTAAAACGTATCTCCTCACCCACCTTATCTCCCAGGCATACCCTATCACACACGTGGCCATTTTCCTCACCTTGTCTTCTAGGGTCGCTTCATTTGTCTGCATGGAGGTAGTATCAACGGCGGTTTGTTTGAAAAGTAGCAGTTATGAAGCACCGCTCCAATGAACGTCAAGCCATCACAGCCATATCAAGCTTTCGTTCTGTACGACTACAAGGCAAGCCCAAGCTCTTGTCTTGTGTGAACGCCACTGGGGTGTCTACAGGCGTCATGGACTTTCATCATGTCCATGCCCATCCTAACGCTGAGCTGAAAGGGGTGTGCTATTGTGGTCAGCGCGCGCAGAGAATTCTCTCTCTCTGGGTGCATCTACATTGCAACTGGGAGCTTTCATTCCCAGTTCATGTAGACGTACGCACACTAGGTCTGATCAAGTTAGCATGCTAAAAGTAGCATGGCCATGGTGATGCAGGCCAGGGAAGAGGCTAGCCTTGTAGGGTCATTTCTAGCTGAAATACTAAGGGCGTAGTTGGGCCAGCCACATTGTTATATTCAGTGTGGCACTGCCATCATGGGTAGAGATATCCAGGCTGGGAACTACGCCTCCTGGTTCCAGAGCAAACATACCCTTGTATACTGGCCAAAGGATAAATGGACAGACATCAGGAATGGTAACACACATAAACCTGTAGGACAGTGGTTCTCAACTTGTTTCAGTCCACGGACCACCAGGCCAATCAAAAAATTTTTGTGGCCCACCTCCAGCACATGTAGCACAGGACGAATGACACAGCAACCGCTCAGCATGATGGCAGCAGCTACACTGATGCTCAGAGCCTCAGACGGAAGTTACTGGCAACATAACGCAGTGTTGTCCTAGGTGACGCTATGGATGATGCGCTGCATGCTTGTGAACATGGCGTAAAACAGCCTAATGGTGGCGCCTACTCACTCTGTGTGACTTTGGACAATGTTCCTGTGGACCACCAAAAAAGTCACCATGGAACCATAGCTGTAGGGGAACATTTTAACCTCCCTGGACATTCAATCATGGATTTAAAAGTAACCATCCTTCTACAAAGGAATTATATTACCCAATTATAGAGGGAGACAGTTGACCTGGAATTCATTTACAGGTTCGACACTGTCAACTCAGGCTTGAATAAAGATATTATCTGGTTAATGCACTACAAAGGCAATTTCCCCTCCTTTGATATCCACATTTACACATCAAAAGCTATGAATAGGACACATCTAGCCTGACTCAATTAGAGTCATTGACACTGCCCATACAATTGACAGGTAACTGCTTTTGTGGTTATATACACCCTGGATTCTGTAATTTCCACTCCAACTCATCCAATGAAGTAGGTTTTACTTGCAAAAGCTCGTGACCTAATACATCTGTTAGTCTCTAAGGTGCCACAGGATTCTGTGTTGTTTGTAAAGTTACAGGCTAACACGGCTACCCCTCTGGGATTTTATACCCTTGTTTAGCCATTCATGAAATCTTCCAAAGCATCATCCTATTCTAAAGGATGGTTCTGATTTTGAAGCTGTTTTTGTCCGGAGATAGACACTTCCCCTTCATTCCCTGCTTTCTGGGGTCATTCTCAGTAAGGCACCACCTGGCTGCCTGCTGGTTCCTCTGCAGTGTAAACTAATGATCCCAAAGTTTATGAATGGTGGCACTGCAGGCCCGGCAGGACAGATCAACGTAACTCCCAAATTCATTCCTTTTCTTGTCCTTTTTGTCTCTGGAGGTCCAGAGGGTGACTGACAGGTTTCCATATGCTCATTGAACTCCTCCATAACTTTGCATCACAAATCTTTCCCTGTCCTCCCATTCTTTCCCCCTTGCTTTTCTTTTTAAAAACCGGTTTCTGCTTTCATTATTGTTTGATGGCTGACAAACCTGGCAGGAACAACTGGAGCATGGATGAAGAGCTGGATCTATCATTAAGAGCACACAAGGAAATCTGCTTCGGTGTTTTCCCCAAGAATATCTATTGCCTCCTTTGCCCCACCCACTGGAGGGCATGTTTGGATGAAGTGCTAAGCAGTTAGGCATGGATTATTGATTGTAATGCCTGTTAGGCATGGATTATTGATTGTAATGCCTGTTGAACCTGTAGGATTTGTGACAGCTGACATATATCATCATGACTGTCTGTGTTTTGTGGGTCTTCCACATCTTTAATTTTCCTCAATGAATAGTCCCGTGGCACCTTAGGCTACATCTAGACAGTGGTGCTATTTCGGGATACTGGAAGTATCCTGAAATAGCAATTCCACATCTTTAAACATACCCGTTATTTCAAAATATATTTTGAAATAACAGGCGCACTGTTCCAGCATCACTGAAACCCTCATTCCACGGGATAAAGGGACTTATTGGAATAGTGCTTTATTTCAAAATAAGCTACACAATTTGCATAGCACAAATTGTGTAGCTTATTTGCACCCTTAGGCTATGTCTACACAGCAACAGTATTTTGAAATAACATAGTCTGTGTCTACACAGCTGGCAGTTATTTTGACATAATGTCAAAATACTGTCAAGCTGGAGGACTTCTTACTCTGATTCCTGTAACCCTCATTTTATGAGGAGTAAGGGAATTTGGGGGAAGAATGCTCCATTTCGAATTAAGTGCTGTGTTATTTCCAAAAGTCGAAATAAGCTATAAGTCGACTTAAGCTACACAATTAGTGTAGCTCAATTTGCGTAGCTTATTTCGAGTTAAGCCCTGCTGCCTAGATGCGCCCTTAGACACTATATATATATATATAATCATGAGCTTTCATGGGCAAAACCCACTTCTTCAGCTAAGCTGGGAGCTGGAAGCTGGAATGGAATTCCAGGGTTGTTTTCTTCACTCAGCTCTACCGAGAGAAACGAAACGAGCTCTGGTAATAGCAGGGTCAGGCAACGTTTGACTTTTCTTGTACACCAGCTCAAAGCTGTTCGAGTATGTAACAAGTTAAAACCTCACCGCGCTGGGGGAGTGCATGCCAGGTTATTGATTTGGAAGAACAATACAAGATGTATTCTCGCTGACTGCAAAGCTACCCTCAGCCGAGCAGGTTTTATAAAGCTGGTATTATAGTTCACACTGTAACCTCTAATAAATCAGAAGGAAGGTCACATTTGCAGGTGGGTCTGACATGACTTAGGTGCCAAAGTCCTATTATGAAATGTGACTTAGACCAGATCTAGATTAAAAAGCTAGGTCGACCTGCCTACATCCACACCCCTGGGCAACTCTAACCCTCTGTGTACTCAGTGTGAGGTTGATGGAAGAATTCTTCCATGAGCCTAGCTACCAGCCCTCACGGAAGCGGGTTACCTACAACCTCTCTTGTTGGTATAGTGAGTGTCTACCTGAAAACACTGCGGAGGAACTGCTGACACGTTTCTAGTCAAGACAGAGCCTTAGGCTCTTAGGGTATGACTACACTTCAGTGCAAGCCCAGGGTTAGTAGAACTTGGGATAGGAGACCTGTATTTGTTCACCTAGGACTGGAGCATCTGCATTCATTTGTAACCCCAGGTTAGGAATTGTTGAACTCTTAAAAGGCAGTAGGCATAAAACAAAACAAAACAAAAGAAGTTTTTCTTCACACAATCATAGAATCATAGAATCCAAACTCAACCTGTGGAACTCCTTGCCAGAGGATGTTGTGAAGACAGGGTTAAAAAAAGGACCTCAACAGGGTTAAAAAAAGAGCTAGATAAATCCATGGAGGTTAGGTCCATCAATGGCTATTAGCCAGGATGGGTAGGGATGGTGTCCTTAGCCTCCGTTTGTCAGAAGCTGGGAAGGGTGATAGGGGAGGGATCACTTGATGATTCCCTGTTCTGTTCATTCCTCTGTGGGCACCTGGCATTGGCCACTGTTGGAAGACAGGATATTGGACTAGTTGGACCTTTAGTCTGACCCAGTCTGGCCATTCTTATGGGTACCTTGCATATCCAGATATCCGCTTCATATCTGTAAATAATGGAGTGGGTCTCCCCCTTCTCCCGCCGGGTGAAAGGGAGGAGGGAGGCACCGGGCCAGGTCCCTGCACTGCTGATAGGGCAAGAATGCAAGAAACTGCATTCTAAAGCTCCTTGCAAGAGGGGCTGAGTGCCGGCCCTACCATGCCTCCCTGTCCTGCCCACTGACCTGCGGGGCCCGGGCGTGCTCCCTGCCTCTTCCCCTGCATGGCCCTGCCCCCTCCTTGCTCATCTGTGCTCCCTTCCCTCTCCCCTCCATCATGGGTGGTGGGTGAAGACCCAACTGGTGAAGGCAGCCGAAGCTCCGCCCCTTCTGCCCAAAGCCACACCCTTTCCCCTGAGACCATGCCTCAACCATCCCCAGCTGCGGGGGAGCTAGGATGCTGCACAGTGTGGTCCCTGCCCCTCCCTGGTGGCTGGGCAGTGTAGGCAATTTTGGGAAGGCTATTCCTTCCCTTGTCTACCTTACCCGCCACTTATGCCCTCCATATTTGTTGTGCAGATTCAAGTAAAATCCAGATTGCTGACCTCATGAGGAGTTGAGCTTGGCAGATGCAGACTGGAAGCAAACCCACATTTTTGTATCCACGCGGGCCTCTAATTATGCTCACCTTAGTCCAAGCACTCATCTTTCGGATTTCCTATCACCCTCCCAATATACGGTCACTCCAGCGCCTCTGTTCATGGCACAATGTGAGACAGCTTGACTGTCCATCAAACTGGACTGTCCAGAGGGGCAAGAACTCAATCTGTGGGACAGTCGCATACTTTTCATGGGCTCCCAAAGCAAGAGCCCAGTTGGGCTGTCTCTACACTGCAAAGCAACAGGGTTGGAATACTGGATCCCAGCCTGGCTCCGATTTGCACCATCCACCCCTGCGGGATCCTGGGAGCCTTATGCTGAGCCTCAGGTGAGCACGATTGGGTGCTGAAGGAAGGGGGTTAGGCTGGAGTCTGAGTCTGAAGCCTGGGCTTGCATTGTAGCGTAGGGATTGACTTGGAATGAGACTGAAGTTTTCTAAGGTCCAGATTTTTAAGTGTTACTTTGCTCAGTCCTTAGGCATTGATTTAGGTACTAGTGGTAAGTCCACACTGATAAAAAAATATCCCCATGGCAGCCAGTCCTAGAGTTGATGTCAACGTCTCAGGCTTTGGGAGCTCACACTATAGGGTGAAAAATAAGGGTGTACACGTTCCTGATTAGGCTGGGGCCTGAGCTCTGAAAGGTGGCAAAGAAGATGGGTCTCTGCAAGCCTGAGTCATTTGATCTGGGTTTGAACTTTGTGCTGAAGGTGTTTTATTTATTTATTTATTTATTTGCAGTGTAGATATATCCTCTGTCCCTTTGAAAATGGGATTAGGGTTCAAAAGTCTCCAGTGCTTTTGAAAACTGTTAACCAGAATCTATTCCCGTATCACTGATCCCTCTAGAAGAGGGCATTTTAAGTAACGCTACAAAATCTGCTATATATTTTAGAGAATGTGTCTGTTTGGCTATTTGACCAAGATCTCCTCCTAAACAGTAAGAGCTAGGGTCACCAAATTTGGTTTGCAGCTTCCTCTTATAACAACTTAAAGCAGCACAAGGGTTTGGTTGTGCCAGGAAAATGGGATGTGACTGAAATGGGATTGCTTCTCATAAAACCAAACTGAAAGGAGAAAGAATCACCAAAGCAAGTAGAGTCCTCAAAATTGGCATCACCGAATTAATGCTGAAAGAAGCTGAACCAAGATGAGTCAGAAAAAAATAGGATGAACTGGGAATAGGCTTGCTTTGCAATTAACCACACAGTTAGGAGAGAAGATGGAGAAATTTGGAGTAGCGCTCTGTTTTGGCACAGATAAATGTTTATGGTTTGAAAACTAGAAGAAAATGTCATTGGAAACCAAATTGACAATAGCCCTTTTTGTTAAAATATAGCAAATGATGAGAGTTTATAGGGATGAAGAAAAAAAATACACTTGATGGAATTCCCATTTAAGAAATTGCTAAAAAAATTAAACAGACTTTTTTTAACAATTCCTTTTTTAAGAAATCGGAAATAATCTGGATAAAAATAAACTTCATAAAAGTAACACTGTATTTTTGAAAAATGCAACCATTTAGATAAAGCATGTACATTTTCCTTTAAGGACCCACATAACATTGGGTAAATCTGCTAATAAGTAAAGAAAGGCAACCACCAGAATGAGATGTGGCATCTATCACTTGTAGGCCTTCAGTTTGAATACAGACCAGGCCAATAGGGAGGGACATTTGATGGCTCTTGGGTGGTTGATATGAAATAAATGGGTCTTACAGTGGGGCTGACAGACTTGCCGGGTCTCTGGGCAAGGTGGGGGAGGGGTTGGCTCTGCGCTTCTGGAGGGGTGGGGCCTCAGGCAGGAGGGGCAGGGTTGGGGGCAGCCAGCCCTCATAGCTGCCCAGAGTGCGCCACGCCCCCGCCTACCCAAGCAGCTCTCAGAGCCACCGGAGAGTGTGGTGCGGCACTCTGGCAAGAGATTTAAAGAGGCCCGGGGACAGCAGTAGTGACAGCAGCATATGGAAACCTGAGCCCTTTTGAATCGCCAGGCCCCGGTGGCAGCTGCCTTTTTTGCCCACCCCCTGTGGGCGGGCCGGGGTCCGAGCAAGTCATTAAAATCCTGCCATGACTGTCCTGAGTTAGAAGCACTGGATAGATTCATTGCAGATGGGCTGAGGAGTCAAGCTCAGAGGTGAACCTCTAGATAACATTTGGGACCCTACATAACCAGGCAGCCATATGCCAGTGATTGAATGAATAATGCAGGGATCAACACAGCTTATTTAAATTTAGCGTAACCTTTTCTTCTGTGGAGCGCGAGGGAAGAATAATTGACTCAATTAAATTTTAATCTCGGAAAAATTGCTTTGTAGATAGGTATACCGCAGTCCACGTGTCTCCTTTCCCACATAAATGAGGTCCGTGCTCCGCAATGAAATCGATGTAATATATTAAAGCTGACTGAACGTTAATTGATATATCTAAAAGTGACCCATTTGGGGGAGAAAGCCTCTCCTAGAGTCCAGATCCTCAGACTAGGGGCTGTCCTTGGGACCGGACTTTCCCAAAGTAATTGGGCTTTGTGAAGGGTTCCACCCTTCGGGTGAGTGCCCTTTGGTGGCTGAGGGGGAGTCTTAGAGTCTCTACTTGCCTGTCTGTGAGCGAGTCAGCATCCAGCAAGTGGCTGCAGATCAGGCCTCTTCTTAACACCCCCAGGGTGTGATTTGCAGAAGGGTTCGGGGGGACCCAGGCCCACCCACTCCTCTGGGTCCCAGCCTAGGGACCCTATAAGTAGCAGTTACCTGCTGAGTTTCAACGTACTTAGTTGCTATCATGTCCCTGGGCTACTTCTCCAGGATGCTGTCCCATCCAGCCCTTTCTCTAGGGCCTTGTGGTTGAGCTCCCCTTGCCCAGGGTTCTGCAGGGTTGCCTTTGCCTTCTTGGCTAGCCTTCAGCTGCAGGACCTGGCCCCAACCAGGTACGATGCTCCAGCTCCCACTCGGAGTTGTCCAGAGTGCTTGTGTTCTCCAGTGAGCCCTGAGGTCTGCCTGAATCAAGCTCCAGGAAGGAACTGACAGGTCCTGGCCTAGCAGCTCCTTTTATACCAGCCTGCTGCAGTCTGATTGGCTGCAGCAGGGGCTGCCAGTTCTGTTGTGCTCGGAGGACCTCTCTACTGCTCCTGTTGCTGGCCAGGGTGATGAAAGGCCTCCGACAGGGATGTCGGGCATTGTCCACCCCATCACAGGCTTCTAAGCAGGTGTTATTATCTAGTTGCAGTAAAACTTTTGTTTAAAAGGAAAGTCTCCTGCTGAATTGCAAAGGGCTTTGGAATAGGTCCTCAGTGCACGTGATAGGGGCACCACAGGAGATTGCTATTCATTACAAAAGGAATGAATGTAAATAAATGCAATTGACTGAAAGATCAGAAGAGTTCCACTAGGCCACCAGAGTTTGTCGGGAATCAGGTTCCCTTGTGATCAGCACAGCGCTTCCAGGAGCTTTAACATTCATAGAATCATTGAAGATTAGAGTTGTGAGAGACCCCAGGAGGGCATCAAGTCCAACCCCCTGCTCAAAGCAAGATCAACCCCACCTAAACCATCCCAGCCAGGGCTTTGTCAAGCCTGGCTGTAAGAGCTTTAAGGATAAAGATTTCACCACCCCTAGATAACCATTACTAATTAAGTTGAACAAATTAAAAAAAAAAAGAACCCAGATTTTGCAATTTTAAGGACATGCAGCAAACACACGCTAGGCAATGCTGATATTCCTTTGCATCAATAGCTTTGAATGTTCAAAGCTTTGTGGCAGCAGCCGCTCAGGGTATGATGGCTTGTGCATATCCCGGCACACTTACAGCATTTCCAGCAACTAATTTGCCGCGTAGCAGATCACTTTGAAATACCTTGGGTATGGAAGGTGCTATGCATAGCCCATCCCTCTTCTGCTAGCTGATTAAATCGGAGCTGTGATTCTCTTGTTTAGGCTATGGAGGGACAAGGGAGCTCAAAACGACATCTAAAAAGGCATCCCTGGGTCTTTGGGACCAATATGAGGAGGAAAAAAGATAATGATGCTAAGAGGAGATAGCTGGGGACTGGTTTGAACTCATTGGAATGCACAAGAGTGGGACTGGGAGTGTAGAAAAGAAAAAGTTTGCCTGAGTCCAATAGACCCAAGAGGAAATGAAGAATAATTCGGAGCTATCTAGAGAAGGAAATTAGCATCTGTTCATTAGCGCTTAAACATTGCAGTGCTATTTATTCCAGCTATCCAAAGCACCTTCAGAGGGAGGTGTTGGTGATGCCTCGAAATCTCTGAGTGAAGTTGATATTATTATACCTGTCATTTTTATGGATAGGGCAAACGGAAAAACAAGTGAAGCTCTCTGCATTTCAAAGTGCAGGGGCAAAAATGCCCCTGCAGATCTGACTTGCACGTGCAATGCGTAGAGACATCAGGGTAGAATGCACACGAACCTTGCATGCCTACACATCACTGACTTGCACTGGGGATTTTGTGCACCTACAGATAAGTATTTATGCCTGTATAACTTGCCTGGCATCACCCAGTGAGTCAGTGGCAGAAAGAATGGAATCCAAGAACAATGTCTCCCAGTACCCACCATGAAACACTAGACCACATTCCTTCCATCGGCAAGCATACAAATGGGAATACTTTGCACTAATACAGCTCCTTCCATCTGAGGATCTCAAAGCCCTTCCAAATTATTGTGAAGTGTCTTGGGCAAGTTCTTTGAGATCTATGGATGCAACCACTGAAGAACAATGCTATTCCTCTGAGCATTGAAAATAATAGCTGGCACTTCCATCTGAGGATCCCCTAGTAGTTTGTGGACATTAAGATCCAACGGCTCAGATCCTCTCCTAAAAGGAGACCCGCATGATTTGCAGAACTGCTATTTGTGGTTCTGCATGTTTGTAGGTCTCCTGTCTCAGCCTGGTGGGGGCCAGGAGCCATGGGGAACTCACTGCAAGGGGTGGCAGCTGTGGTTGCCAATATTCATGTGGAAGACTGGTGAGGGTTTCTTGTATAGGCACCCGAATCCCACCCATTTCAATAGGAATTAGGCACTTACATACTTTTCAGGATCTGGGCCAAACATCCGCAAGAGGTAGGAGTGTTATTATCCCCATTTGCATAAATGATGACAAAGAGAGGTAAAGGACATGGAGACCGTAAGCTCTCCAGGGCAATAACAGCCTCTTTCAATGCCTACCTGCAGAGATGACCCATGCCTGTTCATAGCAGTGGGGATAGCCAGCTTTGGCAATGTTACTGGGCATGCTTAGTACAAGATGGCAGAATGAGGAGCAATGGTCTCAAGTTGCAGTGGGGGAGGTCTAGGTTGAATATTAGGAAAAACTATTTCCCTAGGAGGGTGGTGAAGCACTGGAATGGGTTCCTTAGGGAGGTGGTGGAATCTCCATCCCTAGAGGTGTTTAAGTCCCTGCTTGACAAAGCCCTGGCTAGGATGATTTTGTTGGGGTTGGTCCTGTTTTGAGCAGTGGGTTGGACTTGATGGCCTCCTGAGGTCACTGACAGCCCTATGAGTCTATGATTCTAAGCCAAGCAGTGAATGGGGGGATGGAAATGTTCCCATATGTGTAACCTCTGCCTAACACAATCTCTGATCCGGGATGGAACCTATGGTATGTCTAGACTACAGGCTTTTGTCGACAGAGGCTTTGTCGACAAAGAACATCTAGACTTCATCCAGTTCTGTTGACAAAGCAAGCCATTTTGTCGACATGAAAGTGTAGACTCAAAGGACAGTGTAGATGCAATAACGCCTTCTGTAGACAGAACTCTGTCGACAAAAGGCGTTATTCCTCGTAGAATGAGGTTTACCACCGTCAACAAAACTGCCGAGTTCTGTCGACATTATGTCGACAGAACTCGGTGGTAATGTAGACACAGGTATAGTTTTGTCGATAAAAGTCCACTTTTGTCGACAAAACCCTGTAGTCTAGACACTCCCCTATAGGTACTACCACAATCTTGCTAATATAAATAATACCAGAGCACCTTGCCCAAGCTCACGAAAAACACAGGTGTTATAGTCATGACTAAAACCCAAATTTTATACCTCTGACACTTCTAGGTAGAAATCCTTCCTTCCGTTTTAAGAACATTGCAGCCAGTTACAAAAACTGCAAGTAATACTTGCCAGAGAGATACAGAGGGGAAAAAGGCTGCTGGAGGAGAGACTGGAGCAAGCGAGGGAGGAATGCATCCCTAACAAAGTGGAAATTGTAAATGAAGCATTATTATGTAAGACTAGTAACGGGCTTTCCGAATAATTAAGATGGATTGCTTTAATAATCCTTCAGGGCTGGATTCAGAGCAGCAGCACACGCCATTTAGGCGGGGTTTCAGGGCGCTCTGCTCCTGTGAGGCATTTCAGTCAGAAAAGAGAAGCGTGGCGTTTATCTTTCTCAAAGCTTCCTCCATGGGTGAAGGGCTGAGCACATCCGCCTCAGATTTATGTACGGAGGCGCATGCGAGCCTTGACAGTGTCCTTTGGAAGTAATTACCTCTTGCAGATTTTTCACCTGCCCAGTGGGCGATGTGGACTGAAAAGCTCCTGGTTTGTCTGTGGGGGAAAGGATCATGATTCATGAACGGCCAGCCTCCTCCCCTCTGCGAATCTCAGGCATGCCTGACCACCGTGCTCTTTGTTGCAGAGTTAACACCTTGGAGAATGCCTCTTGGGCTTGGGGCAGTTCCAACCTTGGTTTCTCCTTCGCTGGGCTCCTCAAGAAGACCCCTCCACCATGGTTGGGGAGTGTCAACGGATTCCTCTGGTGATATGGACACCTCTAAGTGCCTGGCAAAGTTCAATACAATAACTCCAGTGGTTCAGGTTCCACCCACCCGCTACAACTCTTCGCCAGCCCCAGCCACCCTCCAGCTCGGTGGGCTCTTAGATAAGTCTATTGCTCTGTAGTTTTTCTGCTCTCTCTGCCCCTTTCTTTTGACTGTCGCTCAGGCCTCATTCACTGAGTCTGTCCCCTGCTAAGGCTCAGGTGCGGTCTCTTAAGCCCAACAAAATGGAGGGGGAGGTGGAAGTCTGCAGACCTATCACAGATCTCCTGGTGTTTGTCTCCTACCTTTTTTTTCTTCCCTCCACCATTACTGAAAAGACACTGCTTTCTGGGGTACTGCAGACCTCACTAATGAAGCACAAAGGGCCACATTCCTGTTGATACATACCGGTGAGTGGGAATGGCCAGCCCCCTCCAAAATCCAGGGGGGACCTTCCATCTGAAATCTGGGTGTTTTCTCTCACAGCTAGTGGACATATCAACCCTGCAAAAGGGGTATGGGCAGCTTAACATCTACTTCCCACTGGGATATGTCCCATCTTGCTCCCGGGGAGAAATGTATCAAAGCTGTATCCTGAGTGGGCATAGCCATAAGGGCTTCCCTGAGTCCTTCTCCTTGCTTCTTCCAACTGTTGGGGGAATCGTGGGGGCAAACCGCATCTTTGAAATTGCTGGGTTGAGGACAGAGGGCCATGTGTCCTGCTGGGAGGTGGTCCTAGCCTTGGCTGTCAGAAGCTGGGAATGGGCAACAGGGGTGAGATCACTTGATGATTACCTGTTCTGTTCATTCCCTCTGGGGGCACCTGGCATTGACCACTGTTGGAAGACAGGACACTGGGCTAGATGGATGCTAGTGGAAATGAGGTAGGGGGTTAGAAGTTAAAATAAAAGAACAAGTTAAAAATCACTTAGAAAAGTTAGATGCCTGCAAATCACCAGGGCCTGATGAAATGCATCCAAGAATACTCAAGGAGCTGATAGAGGAGGTATCTGAACCTTTAGCTATCATCTTTGAAAAGTCATGGAAGTTGGGAGAGATTCCAGAAGACTGGAAAAGGGCAAATATAGTGCCCATCTATAAAAAGGGAAATAAGAACAACTGAGGAAACTACAGGCCAGTCAGTTTGACTTCTGTGCCAGGGAAGATAATGGAGCAAGTAATTAAGGAATTCATCTGCAAACATCAGGCAGATAAATAAGGTGATAGGGAACAAGCCAGCATGGATTTTTAAAGAACAAATCATGCCAAACCAATCTGATAGCTTTCTTTGACAGGATATCAAGCCTTGTGGCTAAGGGAGAAGTGGTGGACATGGTATACCTAGACATTAGTAAGATATTTGACACGGTCTGGCATGATCTTATCAATAAAATAGGGAAATATAACCTAGATGGGGCTACTATATAAGGTGGGTGCATAACTGGCTGACTGTTCTCAGAGAGTAGTTATTCACAGTTCACAATCATGCTGGAAGGGCATAACAAGTGGGGTTCTGCAGGGGTCTGTTTTGGGACCGGTTCTGTTCAATATCTTCATCAGCAATTTAGGTGATGGCATAGAGAGTACAATTATTAAGTCTGCAGATGATGCCATGCTGGGAGGGGTTGCAAGTGCTTTGGAGGTTAAGGTCAAAATTCGAACTAGAGAAATGGTCTGTGGTAAATAGGATGAAGTTTAATAAGGACAAATGCAAAGTACTCCACTTCAGAAGGAACAATTCATTTCACACATACAAAATAGGAAGTGATTGTCTAGGAAGGAGTACGGCAGAAAGGGATTTAGGGGACATAGTGGAGCACAGGCGAAATATCAGTCAACAGTGTGACACTGTTGCAAAAAAAGCAAACATGATTCTAGGAGGCATTAGCAGGCGTGTTGTGAGCAAGACACAAGAAGTCATTCTTCCACTCTACTCTTCACTGATTAGGCCTAAACTGAAATATTGTGTCTGGTTCTGGGCACCACATTTCAAGAAAGATGTGTAGAAATTGGAGAAGGTCCAGAGAAGAGCAACAAAAATAATGAAAGGTCTAGAACACCTGAGCTATGAGGGAAGACTGAAAGAATTGGGCTTGTGTAGTTTAGAAAAGAGAAGACAGAGGGGACCAGATAGCGGTTTTCAAGTATTTAAAAGGATATTACGAGGAGGAGGGAGAAAAATTGTTCTCCATGGCCTCTGATGATGGGACAAGAAGCAATGGGCTTAAATTGCAGCCCATTGCAGGTTTAGGTTGGACATTAGGAAAAACTTTCTACCTGTCAGGGTGGTTAAACACTGGAATAAATTGCCTAGGGAGATTGTGGAATCTCCATCACTGGAGATATTTAAGAGCAGGTTGGATAGATCTATCAGGGATGATCTAGATCTAGACAGTGCTTGGTCCTGCCATGAGGGCAGAGGACTCAACCTGATGATCTCTCGAGGTCCCTTCCAGTTCTAGTGTTCTATGATTCTATGGACTTTCGGTCTGACCCAGCCTGGCTGTTCTTATGTCTTGTCCTGAGAGGAAATGTCTCTTTACCACGTGGGTGATCTGGTGCCCCCTAGAGGTTCAATCTCTGCACTAACAAAAACGAACCACTCTGTGTAGCCACACAAGCCAGGGACATGTGGAGAGGGACAGAGACTCATCAGTGCTAAAGTGACCAGGCCCAAGCGGGAGAGTTAGGTGAGGGAGGATTGCTAGCTTATCTATTTTGAGGCTTTCAAGGCAGAAGCAGAGCAGAATATCATGTCTGTTCCTTCCCAGGGAATCCAGGCACTGGCTGAGTGGATGGAGGTTTGTTGCTGATGGATGCAAAGTTGAAGTCACATTTTCTTTTCTATTTTTGCTTTTTGGCAGCAGAATCCCCCTGGACTCACGGCTGCGTTTGCTTCGCAGGGCCTCACTCCGCTGTATCACTCATCAGAGAGGCTGGCGGGGGAGGTGAATTTTACCATCATTTATCAATCTTGTGCTTTTGCAGGGATCACTCCCTGGCCATCCTGGGCCATCTGCCGTGGCGTCGCATACTGGAATCACGTTAGTGCGATCGGTCCATGCCTGACAGAATGGAATTGACTGTCCTCAGACAAGCTTCTTTACTGCTTTTGCCATTTACCATTGTGCTTTCTTTCCCTCCTGGTGTGCCTGAGCACGTACTGCGTAGCTACCACAGTCATGGGAGACAGATTAGCGCCTGGATAAATGGCACATGGTAACAGACTCTGCGCTACAAACTGTGGGCCTGCTGGGTTTGTCTGATATCACCGTTCTGGTTTTCTGCTCCTTCATTTTGTTCTTTCTTCCTTCCACCCACCTGGTTTGTTTCTCCTGCCTGGTGGGTCCCTTCTGCCTGGAAGCTCTTTGGAAGGAGGGATCATCTCCTTTGTTACTTGTCGGTAAAGGGCCTAACGTTGAGCCTCGATTAGGTTGCCTAGGTGCTACTGTAATTATTATAATACTGGGCATCCAGCTCTCCTCTCCCTTGTACAGGCCTGATCATTGCAGCATTTGAGTACTTCACAATATTCGTAACCCCGCTGCCAGGTGAAGCCAGCAGCAGCCAGGTCTGGGTTCAATATCCCTGTTGAGAGGGTTGGTTATGGGATATATAATGCGTGCCTTCTCCCTGTCCTTTGAGTCATCGTGTCTCAGGCTGCCCTGTGGGAAGCGAGAGGGCGGGCTGAAGTTCTCTTCCTTGTGCCCAAGTGTCCACATTAGACAATGAGTATAAATTCTGACTGACAGCGTGTGGACTGTCTTTGAGGAGAGACGCTTCCACTCTTATGCTCTGCACCCTGCATTTTAGCTTAACATTATTTTGGCTACAGTATGCCCCCACGATATGAGTTCTTATGTCACAGGGTGCACCCACTTCAGGTGGTGCCACTGCCTGGCCATCCTGGAGATTAGCGCTAGCGTGGTGTTGCTCTCTTCTTTGGTTGTGTCCCTCCTGTGGTCATCTCACCTTGTGGCTCCTCTCAGTCCAGGAACCACAGCCCTCCAACTGGGCCGCTGCATGGTTCGCCTTTCTCCAGGTTACTTAAAGTCCTCAGACAGTCTTCTCCAGAACTGCATGATGGTGCCCCTTCCCCGTGATCAGTAGGGGAACCTGCGCACTTCTCCAGGTTCCAGTCCAGGGACCCTTAACCCAGCAATTCGTAAGAAAAGTCTCTGCGGGGTAGCTGTGTTAGTCCCTATCTGCAAAAACAATTGCACCTTAGGAACAGATTGATTAGGGCATACGCCTTCATGGGTAAAACTCACTTCATCAGATGAACCAGAGTGGCATTTACAGAGGAGGAGGTATATGTATAAAGACAACAGACGAAAGAGGGCACTTCTGTCCTAGCCCTCACTGCTCCTTCCCGGGACTCCTGTACCAGTTCCAAATCCTTCTCTCTTTTCCCACAGCAGTCCCTCACTGTTGCCACCTTCCTGGCTCTCCTGTTCTTCCTCATCTGGGCATCATCATCAATTAAGTGCCAGGCCTGCTTGGGGGTCTTCACCAGGTGCAGTGTGGGCCATTAATAGGCCTCCCTGGCCACCTGATCTTCTAGTCCTACGCGGGGTAGAAACCCCATCACACTGGTAAATGACCATGACAAATTACAGCCCTATGAATAATGCCCAAGAGCCATGACGGGGGATAGCTGTTGCCATTTCAGTGGGTGTTACTAATACACCTGTAAAGCCATGTGATGGGGATGCGGTTGTGAAAGTGCAGAATACTGAAGCTGTAGAGCATTCTGACTGGCGTGTTGAACAGCTGTTTATAATACCAGCTGAATTAGCCAGGGAAAGAAGGAAGGGGAGAGGAAAAGGAAAGGTTGTGAACGCCAAAGATTAGGAATGGTGCCTACTCTGGGAGGAAACAGGGAAAATGATGGGCCTATAACACACTTCTTGGCAAGTCATCATCTAGGCTCCATTGGAGAAATAGATATAGTAGGAAACGGAGGGTGCAAATCTTGCCCTGAAGGGGACGTATCATGTTCTGCAGCTCTGCTGAATAAAATATGAACAGCCCAGAGTTTTGTTTTGTGCCTTAGTATTTGTATTAAAATGTTCTACTTGTACCGTTTCATAAACTGCTGAAGGAAAAATTGTTCCGGAGCCAATGTTGCTCCCTTCCAAGCTGAACGCCGCACGCATGGTGCTGGGAGTGTGGGAATAAAGCCATTTAAAATCATATTACTATGACAGAGAGACTCAATTCAGAAAGGCTCTGGAGCCACTCCTTCTCCAAGCAATGATTTCCCTCTTCCCAAACTTGTCACCCATTTTTATTCACCCTGCTAAAGCAAATGCAGTTACTGCAACATTGGGGAAGGTCTTAATTCCTTTTCCTGCCAGAGCTTTTGGCTGGACTGGACTTAAATGAACATTTCTGATCTAATCAAAGGAAGAATTCTTATCCTTTGCACTGCCAAGCGAGCACTCTTAGGCTATTTCTAGACTACGCGCCTCTTTCGAAAAAAGCATCTAGATTGTATTATGCGGATCGAAAAATGGATCCACTCTTCCGCGGTCATTGTCCTGATGGTGGTTGAGGTCCTGGAGGTGGCTGGCATGTCTCTGCAGCCCCGGGGAGAGTCAGCACGGGGGGGAGGGGGGTCTCCACGTGCTGTCCTTGCCTGCAGATGTGGCTCCCATTTATCACTGATGGAGAACTATGGCCAGTGGAGGCTGTGGGGAGGGGGGAAGGCACCTGGAACTGCTTCTGGAAGGGCATGGGGGCAGCCTTTATTTCCTGGTGCTGCTGCCTGCCCTTTGCAGAGACGCGTGCTTAAAGGGATCCCCCTGGACAGCCGTTGCTCTGCTCCTGCTTCTGGCTTGCCTACCTCCTAGAGGCAAAGCAAAGCTGCTGCAGTGCTTGCGTTGGTTGCCCTGCATCCTCAGACACCACAGCAGTTTCTTTTCTGGGTTTTTCTTTTCTGCTTTTCACTGTGTTTTTGGCCACGGAGCCTGAGCTACCTCTGGGCAGGCGATGGCCCCACGCTGCCATACTGCAGCTTCTGCTGCATCTTCATGACTCTGTCATGAATCTCCTGCCCCATATGGACCCGGACCAGACCTACGAGACCTTTGTCCAGGATGGAGGAACTCTGTCCTTGCCCCAAAACTTTTTTGGGGACAGGCAGATTTGGAGGCATGAGATGAGTTCGGACTGGTGGGACCGGCTCGTCATGGGGCTCTGGGACGATGACCACTGGCTCTGCAACTTCCGGATGTGGAAGGCCACATTCCAGGAGCTGTGTGCCCGGCTCGCCCCTGCTCTGGAACACCAGGTCGCCTGCCTGCGGCCCGCCATCCCCCTGCAGAAGCGGGTTGCAGTCACCCTGTGGAAGCTGGCCACCCCCGACAGCTACCGCTCCGTGGGACACCAGTTTGGCATGGGGAGGTCTACCGTCAGGGCCATTTTGATGGAGGTAAGTCACTTTTGGGGGACAGGCCCTGCTGAGTGCGGGTGTTGAGAAAGGGGGACTGCCAGGCAAGGGCAAGAGGGAGTGAGGGATGGAGTGGCACTTGGAGGCAGCTCCTTGGCCAACCCTGCACTGATGCGGGGGAGGGGGCATCCTGACAAGGGGAGGGGTGAGTCGGTGGCAGGGGGAGGGTTCTCCTCCCAAGCGCTTAGGTAACCTGTCTAACTCCCTGGTTTCTGTCTGTCTATTTGTCTCGTGCTGCAGGCGGTGAGGGCCATCAACGCGGAGCTGCTGAAGAGGCTCATCCGTCTTGGGGACCTGGACAACATCATTGCCGGGTTTGGTGCCCTTGGCTTCCTGAACTACGGAGGAGCCCTCGATGGGACACACATCCCAATCCACGCATCGCCCCATCGAGCAGCCCAATTTATAAACAGGAAGGGCTACTATTCGATGGTGCTACAGGCCCTGGTTGACCACCGGGGACATTTTATGGACATTTGTGTCGGGTGGTCGGGGCGGGTGGTGCCTGCATCTTCCGCAACTCCTATCTGTACCGCAGGTTGCAGACAGGAACCTTTTTCCCCCAGCGACACCTTGCACTCGGGGATGTGCAGATGCCGGTATGCATAGTGGCCAATGTGGCCTACCCCTGATGCCGTGGCTCATGAAGCCCTACACCGGCCACCTGGATGTGAGCAAGGAGCTTTTTAACATGCATCTTAGCCAGGCTCACATCCAGGTGGAATGCGTGTTCGGATGTCTGAAAGGGAGGTTCCACTGCCTCCTAACTCACCTAGAGATGGGCGAACGCCACATCCCGGAGGTGGTGGCCACATGTTGCCCCCTCCATAACCTGGTGGAGAGGAAATGGGACGCTCTCCTGCCGGGGTGGGGGACAGGTGCTGATGGCGAGGGGAGGCAATTTGAGCAGATGGCGAGGGGAGGCTGCCATCCGCCAGGCTCACCAGGCTGGTGTCCGAATCCGAGAGGCCCTGAGGGAGAGATTCGCAGAAGGAGCCCACTGACTCTCCCCAGAATCTGCTCCAACTCTGTATAGTATGGGCAGCTCTGTGAGGCTGCCCCAGAGTGGGATCTCTGGTCTCGGGCCTTGGCATACTCCTGCCGCAGTTCTTTCACCTTGGCCCTCACTTGGTCCATGGTGCGGGAGTGATGCCCTTTCTTGGCCAGTCCCTGGGCCATGCATCCATATATGTCCACATTTCTGCAGTGCAACTGCAGGGCTTGCAGGGATTCTTCCTGGGACCAGCGCTCCAGGAGGTTTTTAATTTCTGGCTCTGACCAGGCTGGTGCCCACCTTTTGGTGCCCCTGGGTGGGGTCTCCTCTCTGTCCTGAGAAGGGCCAGGGGGGCCTTGAGGCTGGGACATGGCTGCACAGGTGCTCTGGCTGGCTTCTTGACAGCAATGCCTGTCTGGGTGCCTGTGCCTTTGAGAGGCTGAGGGCAGGAACCATAGAGGTGCTCAGCATGTAAAGGATGGACTGTCCACCAGGGCTCCTTCCTGGAGGCCTTTTTTTTTTCCACACACACCTTTTTTTGACAGATCTCTGTCGAAAAAGGCGTTATTCCTTGTAAAACAAGGTTTACTACTGTTGACAAAACCACCGTGTTCTTTCGATTTACTGTCGACAGAACGTGGCGGCAGTCTAGACGCAGGTGCAGTTTTTCAAAAAAACCCTGTAGTCTAGACACACCCTTAAACAGATGAGACAACGAGAGAATCTAAAGATCCTGTAATCTAGGGGTAGGTGTAATGAGCTAGGAGCCCAGATAACATGAGCGTTGGTTTAACTTTTACTATCTGCTATTCATCACCAATGACCGAAAGACTGAACATGCAGGCTATGTCTACACTACAGAGTTTTTGTGGAAGAACAGCCTTTTTTCCTCAAAAACTCGCGGAGCATCCACACCTCAAGCGCGTTTTTGCGCAAGTAAATTGAAAGATCAGAGGGGTTTTTGCGCAATTGGTAATCCACATTCTACAAGGAAGAACGCCTTCTAAAAGGTGTGTGTGAATGGGGAAGAGGAAAAAGCACAGGTGCTCTGGTGGCCATTCTGTCCATAGCAATCACTGCTTACTTGCGAGAGAGATTCCAGGCAGTCTGGACGCTCTCTTTCGCAAAAGCGCATCACTTTTTCAATGCGCTTTTACAGCGTGGATGCTGTCTTACGCAAAAACTACTTGCACAAGATCTCTTCCCACAAAAACTTCTTGCACAAAAAGCCTGCAGTGTAGATGTAGCCTCAGACAGCCCATCTTAGCTAGAGATCGATCCTGCTGGCAGTCCATCTGTGACCAGGCTACATCCCTTTGGGATTTGCCTTGATGACCATGACAGATGATCATCTAGCATTTATATTCCTGTGCATTTCATAGCACCTTATACCCCCTGCTAGTTTACTGAAGGCACAGAGTGAGAAATCGTGCCTACAGTCAGGTTTTATCATCTAAAACAAAGCATTTGACTCTGCCAGTTACAGTGAGACACGCACACACAACAAACTATAGGTGTTCTACAAGTTAGTTGCCATATAGAGCGATGGGTTTGGTTACATGTTAGGTTTGCAAGCTGGGAGGCATGCTTTCCGGTCCCCTAGGACATGAATGCTACTAATATCCTGAAAGTGGGGAGGCTGCATGAGCATTAGCACCACACGGATGATTTAGGATTACTAATTAGAGCAGTGCAGGCGGGGAAGCTGGGTTCTGGAGAGATTGGGGAATTTGTCTTCCGCCCTGGGTTTTGATCTCACAGTCTTTAGGGAACACAGCATGATTAGGCTGACCTTGGGCAATCAGAGAAAATGCAGGCATCATGTAGCTCTGCAATTTTGGGCTCAGATGTTTAAAAGGCCTTTACTGCTGCTACTGTTGCTGGAATAATGCTTTCTCCTGGAGGTGCTGGTACATACATGGCATTCCCCCCCGAGCTCTGAACAGAAAACACTTTCGCTGGACAGAGTCCAAATTTGACACCATCCGGGGCTATTGTTAACTTAACTAACAATAAAACATAAACCTTAAACTAATTTCTCCCTTTCCCGTCACAGGGTATATTCCTAGGTGATTTCCCACTGGGCTTTCATCTCAAGAACCACTCCAGACCCTTTTGTACCCCTGTCTAGCTGGGCATGGATGATCTAAGCAGAATGAGCCAGGAAAAATACCGCTGCATGCATATGTAGGGTGTGAGCATCAAGGAAGAGTCCAAGAAATAGTGCTGCATCAAGAATTGAGAGAATCTGCAGCTGTGTTACAGAAATTTATTAGCCTAAGGATCCAGTTCATTAGGACTCTTATGCACATGTTTAAAGTTAAGTACATGTTTTAGACCCATTGAAGTCATGGCTCAGTTAAGTGTACTCATTCAACTAAGCACCTAAAGCTGTACTGAGATCAAGAGGAAGAGGCATACTCATGTGCTGAAAATTAAGCATGTTCTTTAAGTTCTTTGCTGGATTGTTGTGGAAGAGGATGCTTTGATGCCTTAGGAGAAAGATCCAGCACATAGGAAGTTCACAAAGGTGAAATTTGAGCTGGGTTGCTTAATTGTGGCAGGACACCTTGGTCACATGGTATGTGTCTGTTCTGTGACCGAGGGAATGTAACTCCCAAACCCCTGGATGACAAGAGCGAGGACGACCAAATTTGGTATGCAGCTTCCTCTTCTCCAAACGTAAAGCAAGGTCAGGGTTTGGTTGGGCCAAGAAAATGGGAATTGCCAGGAATGGGACTGTTTTCCAGAACATGAAAAGGGAGGGGCACAGAGAGGAGGACCGTGATACTGAGAGTGGCCACTGGGGGCACTGAATGCAGGAGAGAGCTATCTGCAAAGTGGCCCCTTGGGGTAGCCACACCAACAAGGGAGTGGCCAGCCCTTCTGCCCCAAACCCTTCTCCCCTTCCGGCCCTTGGCTGCAGCACCAGAGTTGGGGGAGGGGAGAGAAAAGGCTGCTGGTGTCTGGGAGGACTCGAGGGGAGAGAAAGAAGGCTCCTTGTGGCTGGGGAGGTTTGCGGGAGGAGAAAAGGCCCCACTGGCTGGGGGGGTGGGTGGGAGAAGAGTGAAGGCCCCTCCAGATGAGACCTCCTGCTCTGAGACCCTTTGCACCTCCCAACCCTCACTCTTGTACTCCTCTCCCCTGCCCCCACACCAGCAACCTTCTGCCCTGAAGGACCCAGGCAATGCTGAGTATGTCTGCTAGTATTTACATACTATAAACAGAAAAGGGGTGTGAACAAAACCCAAGTAACTTAAACATTTAAATGAGTATTGGCAGAACGGTTTTCACAGCATTCTCCCCTCTTTGCAAAGATGAAATTCACCTCCCGTGACAGGCACAGAGAAGCCCCTCAGATTGCCCAGACTCTGAGCCATCAGCTCACTCCACGTTATATTCTTTTTTTTTTTAACTTTAAGGGACAGAGCCTCAGCGCACGTATAATGGAATAGCTAAAATGATGCATGCCAGCTCAGGGGATGGCACTAGGAGTCACATTGACTAGCATTGTCATGTCTTTTCAGGGAAGTGTCAATCCCACATTCTAACGTGCATGCATAGTTTCCTTATCTACTGGTCAAACCTCTCTAGTCTGGCTACATTTGTGGTCCGGCATGATTTTAGTTTTCCAAGATGTCCACTTATCATGGGTGTGGCCAAGTTTCCCACAGGCCCATAAAGTTTGTTTACAGCCACCTGTCCTGGCTCTCAGCGTCCTGTGCTGTTATTTAGCTCTAATTTACCCCTAAATGTCTTCTCAGAGCTCAGTGAGCAGTAGAAGTGTTGGAAATGCTGCTAGACAATATTCATCTCTCCTGGTTTGGCAAATTCTCTGGATTGGCACCGGAGGTCCCAAGGGTGCCGGACTAGAGAGGTTCAACATCTATCTATCTATCTATCCATCCCCATACACCCCCTCTATCTATCTAGGGTATGTCTAGACTACAGAGTTTTGTCGACAAAAGTCCACTTTTGTCGACAAAACTATGACTGCATCTACACTACCGCTGTGTTCTGTTGACAGTAAGTCGACAGAACGCGGCAGTTTTGTCAATGGTGGTAAACCTTGTTTTATGAGGAATAACGCCTTTTTTCGACAGAGTTCTGTCGAAAAAAGGCGCTATTGCACCCACACTGTGCTTTTTCAAAAGAGTGCGTCCACACTCTCTTTCGAAAAAGCGGTTTGCTTTTTTGACAGAACTGGTTGTAGTCTAGACACTCTTTTTCGACAGGGGCTTTGTCGACAGTATCTGTCAATAAAGCCTCTGTCGAAAAAAGCCTGTAGTCTAGATGTACCTATCTATCCATCTATCTATTCCCATATACCCCCTCTATCTATCTGTCTGTCATCTATCTAGCCATCTATCTAGCCATCCATCCCCATACACTCCGTGTATCTATAGAATGTTTATTTTCACTCACTTATACTATTCACCAGCTTTATTCGATTGCCTGATCATTGCATTTTGTGTTTCTCTGTTCTCCAGATTAGACCGGTGTCAGAAGACTCAAAATTGGGAACAATTTTTGAACTGAAATCAGTCCCCAACCCTAGTAGTTTTCCCCATATCTCCTACCTTGGGGATGTTTGTTCACTAATTCATTTCTTTTGCAATCTAACCAAGCAACCCAAACAGACTTCTGTGGAAGAGAATCTTTTTAATTACTTGAAGTTATTTCAAATGATTGGGAAAATAAGGTGTGTATAACACTTCCAAAGGGATAAGGACCTCCATGGAAAAGGAAAGTATTCATTTCTGGTAGGAAAAAATGCATGTTTTTAAACCTCCAGTTGCAGAGGAGCCAGGAATGGATATCAACTCTTGAGCAAATCTGTAAAATGTTCTTTTGGTGCTTTGCATCTTTGTGAATGAGACCGTTTGTGCACTGAAGTGCTCAGCAAAATCCCAACTTGTCTGTGCAATGTGACTGCAGGCTGAGGCCAAACCAGTGCTGCATTTCTCACCGGACGGGCTCAAACACAGCGCTGCCAGTGATATGCATGGGCACAATCGCGCCTGGTGCAGAACTGCTGAGCCTCTGGAAATGCAGCCCGTGCGTTGGAACATATGTTCAGTCGCAGTCAACGTGAGTGCTGGCAAGGCAGCAGTCTCTGGGATGGGCTTGTCTGCCATGGTTAGCCATTAGGCAGGCTCACTAGTCCGGAAAGGAAAAATAAAAACGCATCCCTTGGCCTCCTCACATCCCTTTGATTTTAATTTCCAATCATGCAAAACCCAGGACAAATCAATGCAAACTGCTGGACACAACGTCCCGCCCGCCTGCCCCCCCCCCCCCCCCGAGCCCTTTCTTCCAGATGTAACCCCCTTTTTCCCTCCCCGGGTTACTGGGGAGCAGGTCACACTCACAGGTGTGCCTGGGCGCCTGATGTTTTAACCCCCCCCCCCAAAAAAAAAAAAAGATCCTGAGAACCCCAGTGGTGATAGTGTTTAGTTGGGGAAAGCCCTATCCACCCCCTTGCTGCAGTCCCTTGCTGGTAATGAATGTAAGGTGGCGGTGCCTCCACCTGGCTGGCCTTGTACACACTCACTGGTGTGCCTTGAGAGCCTCCAGGAACATACTCATTCCAACATAAACCTGGATCTAATTCCAGAACAACTACAAATCAAATACATCTAATAGATTACTTTAAAATAAACAATCTTTACTTAACTTAAATAAACAGGGGTTAACAGATTAACAATGAATAGCATTAACAAAACACATAACAATAATTGCAGCTTATATAGCTAACATTTGCACTACCAGTGACCCCACCCCAGAGTGTGCACACTCCTGGACTCACAGTCCCAGACACTTGCTTGCGTTGGCGCGCAGACGTGACAGCTGTAGTGGAGGTTTGGTCCAGTCTAGGCAGCACTTTTTCAACAAGGCCCAAAACTTACAGCCTCATGCTGTGCCGATTGGAAGCAGCCTGCTAAATCCCAGTTCCAACAGGCATCTAGTCCCGGTCTGTAGCTGCATCCGACAGCCCCTGGACCGGATCAATGTCCTTGGCAGCAGCCTGGCTCCCCCTTCGGTTCCAAACCCCAAGGCAGAGAGTCCCAGACTCTAGGCCTCTTTTTCTTCAGGCACCTGGAGAGAGAGAGCCTCTCTCCCCAAGAGTCCTTCCTTCCTGTTTTTTTCCAAGGGCTGATGAGAATTGTAGTCTGGATTGCAGCACACAGGGTCTTTCCAGGAAAAACTCAGAGGCCCCTTTAGTAAGGGGACTACACAGACACAGCCTTGTAGCAGTCAGGGATGGACAGCAGTTTGTTTAACCCCAGACAATGCCAGATCAGAGGGCATGCCACCCAGTTATTTGCAGATGACACTGCATTTGTCTATCATTCACCCAATGAATCGCAGGGCACGAGGAACAAGCTCTCAGAGGCCTGCACCAAGGTATTCATGTATAACACCAAAATGATGAGGGGGCTGGAGCACATGAGCTACGAGGAGAGGCTGAGGGATTTGGGCTTATTTAGTCTCCAGAAGAGAAGAGTGAGGTGAGATTTGATATCAGCCTTCAACTCCCTGAAGGGAGGTTCCAAAGAGGATGGAGAGAGGCTGTTCTCTGTAGTGAGGGATGACAGAACGAGGAGCAATGGTCTCAAGTTGCAGTGGGGGAGGTCTAGGTTGGATATTAGGACAAACTATTTCCCTAGGAGGGTGGGGAAGCACTGGGATGGGTTCCCTAGGGAGGGGGTGGAATCTCCATCCCCAGAGGTTGTTAAATCCCAGCTTGACCAAGCCCTGGCTGGGATGATTCAGTTGGGGTTGGTCCTGCTTTGGGCAGGGAGCTGGACTTGATGACTCCTGAGGTATCTCCCAGCCCTAGGATTATATGAGTCTATGACACAGTGATCAGTATCGAGGAAACTGTTGTGGTGTCACGAGGTATCAACATTCCACCTAAAATCTACATCAATAACAAAGTTCTGTCTAAGATGGACCACTTCTGCTATCTCGGCTCAGTCCTTACCAGCTCACTGAACCTTGAATAGGAATTGATGCTCGAATTGGCAAATCTTTCACGTGTTTGGAACAACAAGGTGCTAACCCTGAACACAAAGGCGTCTAGTTCTCAGGCTTCTGTCCTTAGCACCTTCCTTTCCAGTTGTGGAAGCTGGGTACTCCAAAAAGGAATGGAGACTGAACATTTCCCACCGACGCTTTCTCAGAAAAATCTTTGGATTTACTTGGGACCAACGGAGCACCCAAAACAAGAGGCAATAACAAGATCCTGCAGAGAAGTGCCCTACAGTCTGTGCAGATTATGCTTACTTTCGCCAGGCTTTGCTCTTTGCAAGATAAGAAGTGGCCAACTTAGGAACCATCCATGATGAAGAGGAAGGTCGAAGCTTCTATACAATGGCAAGGTCAAGCAAAGCCTCAGGAAATTCAGCATTCCCACTGACAAAAACTGGGAAAATCCTGCCCACAACCACTCCGTGTGGAGAAGCTGGATTAAGGTGGGTAAAGTCACTGCAGAGAGACATCAGAGAGACCAGGCTGAGGCCTGCACACGAGTTAGAAGCGGAGAGTGCTTCAATCTGCATCTGGGAACTGGACCTGTGACCTCTGTGGGAAGCTTTGTGGCTCGCACACTGGGCTCTTTTCCCGTACCGTTGCTAAGCATGACCGACAGACCAAATCCGTCAAGACTCCTTTCCTCTGTCACGACATCAGATGGCCGAGAAGCAAAGCGCTCAAGCTACGCCTACAGAAGGGGGGGACTGTATCCTGGAAAGCAGCGACTCTGGAAAGAATTTAGCACTCACCGTGGACACGAAGCTCCACAGTGGTCCGTGACCATCTTGCAGGTGGGCTGTGGGCTCAGGGCTCGCCCCCCTTCTCCCCCACAGCAGGGACCCCACACAGACATTCCAGCCCCACATGCCCCCCCTTGCGAGGTTGGCTTCCTGCTGCATGGGGGGTGGGGAACCCCAAGCCTCACAGACCAGATCCAGCCCCTGGAGGGGAGGAAGTGTCTCCGTGCTCTCCCCTAGCTGTGGAAACGGCAGCGTAGGATACACCCACGTTTTGAAGGTGTTTAAAATCAGGACTTTGATCTGAATCATGTGGGTGGCCACAATGCCTATAATGTGATGAACCAGAAAACAAGGTTCAACCCCTCCTACAACTCAGCAAGGGGAACAATACAGATCTGGAGTCACACTCCAAAGCATGCCAGCATTCTAGGTACCGTGATTTAGTAGATGTAATAATGGACTGGGATTCTGGTGAGAGAGATTTTATTCTTAGCTCTGCCACTTGCCCTGTTTGGTGACCATGGAAAAGGCATTTCGCTACTCCGTGCCTCAGTTTCCCCATCTGTGAAATGGTAATAATAATGTCTCCTGTATAAAGCACTTAGACATAGATGAAGAGTTATCTTGTTAATGTAGCAGCTAATGGTGAAAACAGGTAGCAAAGAAGATGCACATTTTTTAGACACAGCTATGTACAGCTTGTGTGCCATGATTGTTTATATCAGCACATCCTGCGAGCTTGCTGCCTGCCCCCCCAGTGTTGTCTTTGACGGATGCCCTTGTAACCCACACACCTAGTGTGGTGCAGGGGCACTTAGACCACAGCAACAGCTAAGAACAAGAGACCTCAACAGCATGGGCTGAGAGCCAGCTGGCTTTTAGCTCAAAGGCTCGTATACTAAGCTCCAGAGGTCCCAGGTTCAAATCCGCACTGTGGTGGTTATACCCTCGTAAGCCTCCTGCAGCAATGCCAGTGCGAATTCCTGGAGACGGAGCAAAGAGGGGATGAAGAAATAGCTATGTCAGAGGCAAGCCCCTGGAGACACCTGCGCCGGGTCAGATCCGAATGATCTCCAGGCAGTTCCACAGAAAAATGGCACGAAAGCAGGTTGGCACACGGTGAGAAGGTGTCAAAGGGGTGTCGGTGGCGGGGCTTGCCAAAGCAATGGCAGCTGGGTGTGTCCGCCCTCCTGACAAATCCAAAGAGAAATCAAACCCTGAGAAGCTTGGCTGAAGCACAGAGAGAAAAGGAGACATCAGGTTCCAGCACATGGCCCTCTCTGCACCAGCCAGGCCGCCTGCATTCCAGAAATAACCTCATACAAGGGGCTTGCCCGCAGACAGCTTTAGTTTTAGGCTCCCTTTCTTCAGATTCCCAGCACAGCTCACTCAATCATGTGGAACCCTAGATAAGCAGACTCGTACTGCACTGCAGTTGGGGACCGAGAGCTGCCCAGTTTGCAAAATAGGAATGTGCACTAGGGTTTAGTCTTGTTCTTTCAGGGGAAAACAGATGGGAAATGGGGACGAAGCAACATTTTCTTTTACCACCCGCCCGTCGATGACCAATGTAAAGGATTTCAGATTGAAAAGCTCGTATTGAGGCAAGCAGTTTATGTGCCAACTTTCCACGATGTGTGTTTAAATAAGACAGAGATGTTAAACCCTTCCAATGGAGGGTTACAGAGAGAGAAAAAACACTAGCATGCCAGCCACACAGCAGGAGGCTGATGGGAGGAAATGCTCCCGTCGGCTTCCCTTACTCATCATGAGGAGCGGGACTATTGGCGCCGATGGAGGTGCTCTCTGAATTTGATTTAGTGGGTCTTCACTAGACCTACGAAATCAAATCCCAGAAGATAAACCATAGCAGCATTTATCTGCCAGGTAGTGTAGATATGGCCAGGTGACCTTGCCCAGAGCAGCACCATGTTATAAATTGAAGTAGCCCTGCCTGTGCCATCGAAAGCCAGGACCTGTCAGTGCAGCTGTTTCTATGATAAAAGCTCGTTATCAGGAGGTTGTAAATTCTCTGATAACATCGATACAGGTCTGAAGTCTGTCCTGCCAGCTATCACACCTGAGAATGGAAAAGAGTTTGATGTTGCTTTCACCACGGGCATTATTATTTTTCACCCACGGTCCTCAAAATAATTTCCCTTTACTCATCCTTCGTTCTTCAAATCCCCATGACAGTGGCCTTGACTCAAGATCAGTGGGTGAAGCTTCCTTCTGTTATCCTCATGAATTACTTTACATCTTTCTCTTGCAGCATCCACCGAGGCAAAGACTAGAGCTGTGCAAATAATGGATTTTTCGGTTCACTGGCACCTGTGAAAAACTGCTTTGTGTTAAACCGCAAATGAAGTTCTTTTTTAAAAAATTTTGGTCAGTTGAAGAGTTAAGAAACATTTCAGATTGGGCAGAAGGTTTTGTTTAACTCAGACGGAAACCTCTCGGGTTGATTTTGAGCACTTTAAACCTTTTCGATTGAAAAGGAAGTGGCAAAGTTCTTTCAAACAACAACAACCGCAAAAGTCTTTTGAACATGTGAAAAAAAAAACATTTCAATGCCTTTGTATGTTTAGGTTTTTCCTTCAAGTAAAACAGTTCAGCAAAACCAGCATGAATTTGTAAAACACGTCAGTGTCGCTGCAGTGGCATTATTCATCTGAAAAATTTCACCCAACTCTACTCAGGTCTCCACGGAACTAGGGGCTGCTCTTATACAGAGTGAGAGAGAGCCCCCACCTCAATTAAGTCACAATTAAGGCTTCCCCCATCTCTGAAAGGCTGGTTTGAACCTCTTATGGTGTGTCTAGACTACAGGGTTTTGTCGACAAAAGTGGACTTTTGTCTACAAAACTAAACCTGCGTCTACACTGCCACTGAATTCTGTCGACATAATGTCGACAGAATGAGGTTCACGGCTGTCGACAAAACTGCTGAGTTCTATGAGGAATAACGCCTTTTGTTTCTTACTCATCACAGTGTACCAAGAGCAACAATTCTATTTGCCATTTAATTGGCAGCATGTTTACCAAAGGGGGGGGGAGTGTTTTTAAAGCCTCTGGAGAGCAAATTTTATCAAAGACATGGATAAGTTGGAAGTGGAATCTACTAGCCCCACGTTGAGTGGATGGGGGTCAGGTGCACACACGGTATTAGTGGGATTAAATGGGCTTGGAGACAGAAAGCCTCGAGGAGTTTTATTAAGATTGAGAGAGATGAATATTATTAAGCCGGGCTATCACACATGTCATTTCAGCAGCGAGGGTGTTGGAAATGGAAGCAAACATCATTAGCAGCAACTAGAAGAACAGTTTTATCTGCATACATACATAGTTTAGTCCTGGCACTGCCACAGGGTAGGTTGTTAATGGAAAGAATGAAAAAAAGGGGATGATGATGCTTAAAGCATTCATTTTTTGTGGGGGAGGGAGAAAAGACGGAGATGAAGAAGACAGGGAGAGAATGCGAATGAAGGGCCAGATTATGATTTTCTTTCCACCAGTATAAATCCAGAGTAACACCCTGGAAGTTGGCCTAAATGAAATATGAAGTATCCAAGGAGCCGTGTCAAGAATGTAGCAACCAGGACAGGTTATCATGAAACTTGGGCTCTCATGCCTGCTCTGCCACTGAGTCAGAGGATAACTTGGTCAAGTTACTCTAAGTACATACCTTAGTCAGGGGGCCTGTCTAGGCTGGGGGTACTTACTTAGGCAGTGTCAGGGCTGCTGAGCACCTGTGATTCCCATGAAAGCCTATTTAGTTACACCCTGGTTGAATTTCTCCCAATATAGCTTAACGTATTTAAAAGGCTGGGGGGGAGGAGGGGCGCGGAGACTAGGAGTGGGTGACATGGAGATTTTAACCTCTAAACCACCGGTTTAAATATGACCAGGAGGGTGTGGAGCAAACCATGCTTTTGGCTTATGGGAAGGGAGTTAGACAGCTCTGTCCAATTTCTAGGGGATACATATCCACAGCAAGAAACCCCATCATTGGCTTTAATTGCAGCCTGGCCCAGTAGTTACAGCAGAAGGTGTATGCATGGAGTGAACTACCCCCATGATGGCCTCCGGGTCAGGGTTGGGCCACGCTGGTAGGACGGGGAGAGGAGGACAGACTTCCCGTTGCCTCTGCTCAGCAGAGAGGTGACGTACACTCTCCAGCCACCACCTACCACTATCAATGCCTCCTCCCAAAAGAAACGGTTCTACTTTGACAGCAGAAGTTGAGTGATGACCGATGAGCTGGTCTAAGGGTGTGAGTGCTAGACCGAGAGCCACAAAGTCTAAGCTTGCGATGCTGGCTCTGATAGTGACTCCCCCTTGGTGACTTTGGCCACATCACTTTGAGCTCAGTTGCCATCAGCCCGGTGCATAGGCAACCTCTGCTCCCCTTGCACAATCGATAAAGGTCTGAGAGTAGTGGGAACACTGGGATTCCCCAGCCACCAATCCCGCCTCCCCAGAACTGGCTCAGTAAGGAGGGGCCAAGGGTAGCACTTTTCCAAAGGCTGTGCCCTGCTTGTCTCCAGCAGCTGTCTGCCAGAGTGCCCTGCCACAGCGCCCCCTTCTGGGGTCTGTGGGACAACGAGGGTCCGCAGGGCTCCAATCTGGATCTGCTGGTCCTTGAGCAACTGCAGCATCCGCCCCACCCCCTACCAGCCCGGGCAAGCAGTGATTGGTGGGCTGTCAGCCTGGCTGGGCCGAGCACTGATTGGTCCAGGTGTAACCACCACCAGGTGGATTTGAACCTGGGACCTTTGAAGCGGAGTATAGGAGCCTCTACCCTCTGAGCTAAAAATCAGCTGGCTCCCAGCCTATACTGGAGAGGTCTCTTGATCTTAGCTGTTGCTGTGGTCTAGGTACCACTTGAATTGCTCAGTAACCACACTAGGTGTGTGGGTTACACAGGCACACTACATAAGCCTGGAGGGGACAGCTGGAAGTTGTGCCAGTAGGCAGATCTGCAACTGGCTGCTCTCTCACACCTCCTTCACTTGGTTGCTGACTCTGGCTCTGACCTTTGGCCTTGGTTCTTGGTTACATAAGAACATAAGAATGGCCATACTGGGTCAGACCAAAGGTCCATCGAGCCCAGCATCCCATCTGCCGACGGTGGCCGATGCCAGGTGCCCCAGAGAAGGAGAACAGAAGACAATGATCAAGTGATTTATCTCCTGCCATCCATCTCCTGCCCTTGTTATGAAGGCTAGGGCACCATACTTTATCCCTGGCTAATAGCCATTTATGGACCTAACCTGCAAAAATTTATCAAGCTCTTTTTTAAACCCTAATAGAGTCCTGGCCTTCACAGCCTCCTCGGGCAAGGAGTTCCACAGGTTGACTGTGCGCTGTGTGAAGAAAAATTTCCTTTTATTAGTTTTGAACCTACTACCCATCAATTTCATTTGGTGTCCCCTAGTTCTTGTATTATGGGAAAAGGTAAATAATTTTTCTATAATCACTTTCTCCACACCATTCATGATTTTATATACCTCTATCATATCGCCCCTCAATCGCCTTTTTTCCAAACTGAAAAGTCCCAGTCTCTCTAGCCTCTCCCCATATGGGACCCTTTCCAAGCCCCTAATCATCTTAGTCGCCCTTTTCTGAACCTTTTCTAATGCCAATATATCTTTTTTGAGGTGAGGAGACCACATCTGCACGCAGTACTCGAGATGTGGGCGTACCATAGTTTTATATAGGGGAAGTATGATATCTTTTGTCTTATTATCTATCCCTTTTTTAATAATTCCTAACATCCTATTTGCCTTACTAACTGCCGCTGCACACTGCGTGGATGTCTTCATAGAACTATCCACTATAACTCCAAGATCCCTTTCCTGATCTGTCGTAGCTAAATTTGACCCCATCATGTAGTACGTGTAATTTGGGTTATTTTTTCCAACATGCATTACCTTACACTTACCCACATTAAATTTCATTTGCCATTTTGCTGCCCAATCACTCAGTTTGCTGAGATCTTTTTGTAGTTCTTCACAATCCCTTTTGCTTTTGACTGTCCTGAACAACTTTGTGTCATCTGCAAACTTGGCCACCTCACTGCTTACCTCATTTTCTAGATCGTTGATGAACAAGTTGAACAGGATTGGTCCCAGTACTGACCCCTGGGGAACACCACTAGTTACCCTCCTCCATTGTGAAAATTTACCATTTATTCCCACCCTTTGTTTTCTGTCTTTTAACCAATTCTTGATCCATGAAAGGACCTTTCCTCCTATCCCATGACCACCTAATTTACGTAAAAGCCTTTGGTATGGGACCGTGTCAAAGGCTTTCTGGAAATCTAGGTATATTATATCCACTGGGTGCCCCTTGTCCGCATGTTTATTAACCCCTTCAAAGAATTCTGACAGATTAGTTAGACACGACTTCCCTCTGCAGAAACCATGCTGACTTTTGCCCAACAATTTGTGCTCTTCTATGTGCCTTGCAATTTTACTCTTTACTAGTGTTTCTACTAATTTGCCTGGTACTGATGTTAAACTTATCGGTCTATAATTGCCAGGATCTCCTCTAGAGCCTTTTTTAAATATTGGTGTTATATTGGCCATCTTCCAGTCATTTGGTACCAAAGTGGATTTAAAGGATAGGTTACAAACCACTGTTAATAACTCCGCAATTTCACATTTGAGTTCTTTCAGAACCCTTGGGTGAATGCCGTCTGGTCCCGGAGACTTGTTACTATTCAGCTTATCAATTAATTCCATAACCTCCTCTAATGTCACTTCAATCTGAGTGAGTTCCTCAGATTTGTCACCTAAAAAGGCTGGCTCAGATTTAGGAACCTCTGTAACATCCTCAGCCGTGAAGACTGAAGCAAAGAAATCATTTAATTGCTCCGCAATGGCACTGTCTTCCTTGATCGCTCCTTTTATATCTTTATCATCCAAGGGCCCCACTGCTTTTTTAGCGGGCTTCCTGCTTCTAATGTATTTAAAAAACATTTTACTATCATTTTTTGAATTTTTGGCTAGCTGTTCCTCAAACTCTTTTTTTGGCTTTTCTTACTACATTATGACACTTAATTTGGGAGTGTTTATGTTCCTTTCTATTTTCCTCACTAGGATTTGACTTCCACTTTTTAAAAGCTGCCCTTTTCTCTCTCACTGCCTGTTTAACATGGCTGTTTAGCCATGGTGGTTCTTTGTTAGGTCTCTTACTGTGTTTTTTTATTTGGGGTATACATTTAAGTTGGGCCTCTAGTATGGTGTCTTTAAACAGTTCCCATGCAGCTTCCAGGGATTTTAGTTTCCAGCTTCTTCCCCGGCCCCTTCCCCGGCCTTATCTACCAGGTGTGACTTCTGCTCCTCCCACTAGACCTGACTACATGCGCCTCAGCCATGATCCTTTGCCTCACGGGCCATGTCCACAAAATGGGCAAACCTCACCTACGTACAGCACCTTGTAGGAGTGTTTGGGGGATTCACTTACTATAAAAACATTTAGAAAAGGGAAGTGTTCTATGTGATTTCATAGACGACGCTCACATTCATATATTCCAGTGCCCCAAAGCCTTGTTCCCGTTAGTAGGTTTTCCCTCATTGCTTATGCAGTTGACACCCCTTACACACACAACAAGGGCTTTGTCTGAGGAAGAACTGATTAAACCTGGAGTGAGACCTATAGCAGCTCTCTGATGGCTCCTCTGAGCCCTATCTCCTCTATGGCAAAATTTGTCAAACTCCATTTTGCGACCATTCCAGTTTTCAGAACGAGGGTACTTCCAAAATTTGTCTCAGCTTGTCCAAGTCTACAGCCAGCATATTCTTTCTTCTGGAAGTGATAATAAAATGCTTCCTAAGAAGAACAACCTTCCTTCCCAGCTACCATGAATGGTGATGAGTTTGGAGTCACACAGCCCTTTCTATTAAGTGTCAATACTAACAGACGATCCATCATTCTGTACTGAGTTGACTGGTTAGAAACCCTGTTAATTAGATGAATGCTATGCAAATACGTTCACTGAATTTTGTAATACATTTTAAAGGCTACGTCTACACTGTGCATTGTTGCGCAAGAAGATATGCAAATACCTAATGAGCCGCCATTTTTGCGGAAGGGTCTTTTGCGCAAGAAGGAGCTGTCGACACTGCTCCTTCTTGCACAAAAAAAACCCTCTTGCGTTCTGCCGCTTATTTTCAGGAAAGAACGGCTCCTGCGCAAGAGGGGGCTTTTGCGCAAGAGGGAGAAGTGTAGACAGCTCCATCTTGTGCAAAAGACCCTTCCACAAAAATGGTGACTCATTAGGTATGCAAATGAGGTGCAGAGATGTACATCATAATGCCTCATTTGCATATCTTCTTGCACAACAATGTGCAGTGTAGACGTGGCCTTTCCCTTTTCCCCCATCATTTCACAAAGTCCCTCATATCTCTGTTTTATTCTTTGTCGATCAACAGCCAATTCCAAGCATTAAAAATCATGAGACAGGATCCCCAAATCATGAAATGTTTTAAAAATAATATAAATTGTGGGGGTTTTTATTTACCTCCTGTTATGTAACCACCACTGGGTGGATTTGAACTAGGGACCTTAGTATAGGAGCCTTTGCAGCTTGAACTATAAAGCCATGTGGCTCCCAGCACAGCTGGCAGCCCTCCCCTGTTCTTATTTCTCCCTGCAAGTGGTCTAAGTGCCACTACATGGGGCAGTGAACCACACTAGGGCTACATCTACGCTGCAGAGTTTTTGGGCAAAAACTTGCGAAGAGTCCACACTACAAGTTCGTTTTTGCGCAAGAAAAAGTACAGTAGATTGTCAGAAGACAGGGCTTTTTGCGCAAGAGTTATTCCTCTTTCTACAAGGAATAAGCCTTTTTGCGCAAGAGCTCTTGCGCAAAAAGGCGTGTGTGGTTGGACACACACTCAAGAAACCCCTATAGGAAAAAGCACATGTGCTCTGATGGCCATTCTGTGAATGGCCATCAGAGCTTTCTTGTGCAAGTGTCCATGGCAGTGTGGACGCTCTCTTGCGCAAAAGCCCATGACAGTGTAGATGTGCTCTTGCACAAGTACTTTTTGCAGAAGATCTCTTCCACAAAAAGTTCTTGTGCAAGAAGCCTGCAGTGTAGACACAGCCTAGGTGTGTGGGTTACAGTTGCACTTGCTTTTGATCTTTTCTTTGCAAGCTTTTCATTTGCCTCCTGGTTGCACATATTATGCAGCTTTACTTTGCAACCATTAGGACTCGAAAGTTTCTTTTTGAAAACTAAATGCTAAGATTCTCATGCAATACGTTGACTGAATGAGCTGAAACGGTATGAAAACCTTCAACTATCACAACAAGTCATATGATAAATTTGCAAGAGTGGACAACACTCTTGCCTTAGTCATCAAGAAAGGGATCTGGCTTTTGTAGACTGACATTGGTACTTTAGAAGGGCACCATAATCCCACGTCCTGGCCTACAATAGCTGACCACCAATGCAGAGAATTTTGAAAAGATGGCATTTACCATTCATTAGAAATCTGTCACAAATATGGATAGTAAAGTGGGAAAAAAGAAACAACTCTCACATTTAATTGAAAAAAATGTGCAATTGTTTTTGCAATTTGTTTGCTTTCTGTATTTCATCCACTTTGTTTGGTGGATCTCGCCTTGTCAATTTTCACTTCTTGTCTGAGGTTTGCACTTCAATTGTGCTTGGAGTCACAGCCTTGCATCTTTAAAAGATCTGCTGTTTTAATTTAAGCATTACTAATAGGAATAGAAAGATGCCTCAATTTTATTTTAATTTTCAAAGATAAAAACAAATTTCACAGCGTCAATAGCCCTTTTAATTTTTTTCAGTTAAGTGTGAGAGTTGTTCCTATAACCAGTATAGTTTACATACTAATCTATTTGGTTTCTTTATATTGTTAGAGTTAATTTCTGCCCTGATGTATACCTTCTGAGTTCCCATTGAACAGAATTTTACTTAGACTCCCACAATGTTCTTATCTCCATGCCAAAGCCTAGCAAGCCTGTAATTAATCAAAGTCTTACAAGGTAAGACACTAGGTATGTCTACATTACAGAGTTTTGTCGGAAAAATGGCCATTTTCCCAACAAAACCTGAGTTACGTCCACACTGCAATCATGTTCTTCTGAAAGTAAATCAAAAGAATTGATTTTTGGTAATCCTCTTTCTACAAGGAAGAAGCTGTTTTCCGAAAGAGCTCTTTTGGAAAAAGGCATCTATGGATGGGGAAGAGGGAGTTCTTTCGCAAGAAGAGGAAAAAGCACAGGTGCCCTGGTGGCCACTCCGCCTATAATAATCACAGCTTACATGCGAGATAGCTTCCACCCAGAATGGATGCTATCTGTTGAAATAGCAGTTCACTTTTTCAATGGGCTTTTGCAGTGTGGATCCCTTCTGGAAAAGCTTCTTCTGAAAGAAGCCTGCAGTCTAGACATAGCCTAAGATGAACACATTTCCTCAAGGAAAAAAGAACACAGAGCCTGGTCCTGCAAACCTTTGTTTGTAGGAGTAGTCCAGACATACACATATAGTTCCCCTGACTTTAATAGAGCTACTCACTTGATTACGGATTACTCTTATCAATAAGGATTTGCAGGGCTGGGGACCTGACACTGCATGGGAATGAGTCATGCCTGAGAGCTGTCTAGCCCACTGAAAGTCCTTATAGCCAATGGGATTGAAAAGTGCTCCACATGTGTCAAGAGATGCTCCTATGGAGTAGAATCACAGGGTTGGAAGAGACCTTGGGAGGTCGTTGAATAAGGGCCCTTTTCCCCACTTCATTCTGTGCTCCCACCCATATTTTGACTAGCGTGGTAGACGTGTAGAGCTTTACTATGAGTTTTTGGACCAAATCTTTTTGGTTCTCAATGCCAATTTGTCAAAACTGGGACATGCCCATTTCTTTCCTTGGATAATCTGAGGCAAAAGCGGGGGTGGGAGAAGAGTGAGGAAGCACTTACAGGTTGAACCTCTCTAGTCTGGCAATCTCTGGTCTGGGAGTATCTGTGGTCCAGCCCTATCCATGGTCCGGCATGATTTTAGTTAGCTGGATGTCCATTTATCGTGGGTGTGGCCGAGTTTCCCGCAGTCCCATTAAGTTTGTTTATAGCCACCAGCCCTGGCTCTCAGTGTTCGGTGTTGTTATTTAGCTCTAATTTACCCTTAAATGTCTTCTCCGAACCCATTAAGCAATGGATGTGTCGGTAATGCTGCTAGACAATATTGACCTCCCCTGGTTTGGCAAATTTTCTGGTTCGGTATGAGTCAGGTCCTGAGGGTGCCAGACTAGAGAGGTCCAACCTGTCATATGTTGCCGGACTAGAGAGGTCCAACCTGTCATATGTTTGAACCTATGCTCCACAGCAGGAATATTGAGGGGCTGCATTTTCTTTCATGTGGTGTTAGTTTCCCCACTGCTTTGCCTTCTCCAACACTCCACACTCCTCCCCGTGCAGGGTTAAGCTCTCGGAGTGCTGAATTCAACCGATCATCCCATGGATACGATCTTCTCACTCCTCCCTTGGTGCTGGAATTCTTCTGGCAACCCCAGTCAGCAGAGAGGTGCCAGTTGCCCCATGGCTGGAAAGAGGCCAGAAGGAAAATGCAAGTGGTGAGTGGTTCATCTGTGTGACACACTCACTTGCAAATGCCAATAGGAAAAAACTCAAAAAGAAATAACAAAATGTTTTTTAAGTACATTAGAAGCAGGAAGCCTGCTAAAAAACCTGTGGGTCCCCTAGATGATCGAACTATAAAAGGCGCAATCAAGGACGATAAAGCCATTGCAGAGAAACTAAATGATTTCTTTGCTTCAGTCTTCACGGCTGAGGACGTTGGGGAGATTCCCAAATCTGCACCGTCCTTTGTGGGTGATGAATCTGAGGAACTGTCCCGGATTGAAGTGTCATTAGAGGAGGTTTTGGAACAAATAGAAAAACTTAATGTTAACAAATCTCCGGGACCGGATGGCATTCATCCAAGGGTTCTAAAAGAACTCAAATGGGAAATTGCTGAATTATTATCTGTGGTTTGTAACCTATCCCTTAAATCGGCTTCTGTACCTAATGACTGGAAGGTATCTAACGTGACACCAATATTTAAAAAGGGCTCCAGAGGCGATCCGGGCAATTACAGACCGGTAAGTCTAACTTCAGTACCGGGCAAATTAGTCGAAACAATAGTAAAGAATAAAATTGTGAAGCATGTAGAAGAACATAATTTGTTGGACAAAAGTCAACATGGTTTCTGTAAAGGGAAATCCTGTCTTACTAATGTATTAGAGTTCTTTGAAGGGGTTAACAAACATGCGGACAAGGGGGATCCAGTAGATATAGTATACTTAGATTTTCAGAAAGCCTTTGACAAGGTCCCTCACCAAAGGCTCTTGTGTAAATTACATGGCCATGGGATAAGAGGGAAGGTGCTTTCTTGGATTGAGAACTGGTTAAAAGACAGGAAACAGAGGGTAGGAATAAATGGTAAATTTTCAGAATGGAGAGGGGTAACTAGTGGTGTCCCCCAAGGGTCGGTCCTAGGACCAATCCTGTTCAACTAATTCATAAATGATCTGGAGAAAGGGGTAAGCAGTGAGGTGGTAAAGGGGTGATATGATAGAGGTATATAAAATCATGAGTGGTGTGGAGAGGGCCGATAAAGAAAAGTTATTTATTAGTTCCCCAAATAGAAGAACTAGAGGACACCAAATGAAATTAATGGGTAGCAGGTTTAAAACTAATAAAAGAAAGTTCTTCTTCACACAGCGTGTAGTCAGCCTGTGGAACTCCTTGCCAGAGGAGGCTGTGAAGGCTAGGACTATAATAGAGTTTAAAGAGAAGCTAGATAATTTCATGGAGGTTAGGTCCATAAAAGGCTATTAGCCAGGGGATAAAATGGTGTCCTTGACCTCTGTTTGTCAGAGGCTGGAGAGGGATGGCAGGAGATAAATCGCTTGATCATTGTCTTCGGTCCACCCTCTCTGGGGCACCTGGTGCTGGCCACTGTCGGCAGACAGGATACTGGGCTAGATGGACCTTTGGTCTGACCCAGTACGGCCATTCTTATGTTCTTATGTTCTTATGAAAGGACAATCGAGCCAGGTCTGTGATGACAGCAGGAGGAGATGGGGCTGAGAAAGGAGGAATGACACACCTCAGCTCCCCTCTTTTCAGAATACTGCACATCTTGGACATAGGCCGAGGCCCTGTTTTCTGTACTATGGTGTCCTTTACCGCCCTGCACTGATCAGCACCATGTGCACAAGAACTTTGTAATGTGTTTTATGGCTCTAACCATCTTTGTACAGAAAAAGCTACAATAAGACATGGAAGGTTGCTTGAGCCATATGGCATTTTAAAGGCAGTGCCGCTAAGGAGGTCATTACGTTTCCATTAAGATAGCACAGTTTGTGTGTGTATGTATAAATATATATACATAAATAAAAAGCAAAGAAATGAAAATGTTAAGGTTGCTGTGGCAGCGTTAACTTGTCCTTGGGCCTGGAGCGTATTCTGTGTTACATTCTATACCTCCACCTGAGCAGTGGGATCTGTATTATTATGACTGTCCTTATTAAAATATGGCGCCTCAGAGACTGTGGTGCTTTAGAGACTAACTATATAGTATATTATAAATATATAATTTGCCCATCTCTAGGGCTACGTCTAGACAACAGTGCAATTTTGGAAATTTAAAAAGAGAGAGAACATAAGAACATAACATAAGCACATAAGAATGGCCATACTGGATTAGACCAAAGGTCCATCTAACCCAGTATCCTGTCTGTTGACAGTGGCCAATACCAGGTGCCCCAGAGGGAGGGAACACAACAGGTAATCGTCACGTGATCCCTCTCCTGTCACCCATTTCCAGACAAACAGAGGTTAGGGACACCATTCCTATTCATCCTGGCTAATAGCCATTGATGGACCTAACCTCCATGAATCTAGCTAGCTCTTTTTTGAACCCTGTTAATGTCCTGGTCTTCACCACATCCTCTGGCAAGGAGTTCCACAGGTTGATTGTGCGCTGAGTGAAGACCGGCTCCTGTACCAGCTGGTTCTGCTGCTAACCCCATATACTTGGACTTTACTCTGGCCTTAAGTGGTGGGTTGGATACAAATAAGAGGGCTCTTAAAAATGTCCCTTTGGCCATTGGGTGTGAGTTAGCTGTGTAGGCAGTGGGGTCAATCCTTTTCTAAAAGGGGCAACAATTTCTTCTTTTTCTGCACTCTTGCATATCCCCAAAAGCACATCGAAGGAGGGATTCTGTTCAGAAATTCAAGCCCCTCAAAGTCACATCCCCAATGGGGATGAGTTCATCTATGTAGACAGGGAGTGCTTCAAGGTAAAAGCTGTTCTGAAATAACGGGTGCACTGCCAAGACACGGAAAATGTCTTCCAGTATCCTGAAATAGTGCCGCTTTCTAGACGCACCCTGTAAGATTTAGTCTCTTGGCTTAATAGGCTGCAGCAAACTGTGTAACAGGGAGTAGGTCTGAGCCCCTACAACACTTAAGAATATTGGCACTTTCTTCTCTTCCTTAATGCCATTTCCAATAACTAAAAGCTCAAAACGCTCAGTATATACCTGCCACTGCTCTGAAGTCTCCTCAAAAGGTCCCAGTGGTCCGTTCCCCCCCCCCTTTTAATCTCCCGGCCTCTGGGCTTCACTCCCTCAGAACAAAGCAGACCCTAGTTTTTGTTTCAGTTTGCACGGTCAGTGTAATAGTCATTTCTCACCCCCACCCCCTTCCAGAACAGCAAAAAGGTTTGTTGTCTTACACTGACTTCTACTTCTCTCGCTGGAGGCAGCACAGGTATCCCATCCTCATCACCACTGTGTTACAGCGTTCGGAGTTACCGAGTTTAGGAAGAAATCGCTTGAAACACAGAGAGCTGCAGTGGTGGCAAGCTTCCATTTTATTCCACCACACAGAACTAGCTAGAACCAGCCAAAACTGGCTGGGCTGACCCCTAATGGCCTAACTCAGCTACTATACCAACAGGAAGATCTATCACTACGGCAGCCCAATACACAACAGTTCCCGCTTGCCTTCGTCTTGGAGTGAGTGCGTCCCGCCCAGCTCCCACTGAGTTCCAGTCAGATAGGCCGCTTAGGCCAAGGTGTGTCAAAGCAACCAGTGATGTTGGAGGCTTAGCCCTAGATGCCTGATTTTCAGGGCCCTTTATGTGCCTCACGTTCGCCCTTCTCCCCACCCCGAAACCACCGGCCACTCCTGCCAATCGCGGCCTTCGTGCCTGTTTTTGGCTGGGAGACGACGAGGCAAGGGGGGAGGGGACATGGGGAACGTCAGCCACAGAGCCATGTGGTTCATGCTTAGTAAGTCAAGGATCCCTCAGCGCTGTGGAGGCGTTGCTCCACGAAGCCCTAGGGGGTGCCGCTGAGAGAAATATTAGCCCTGCAGGATTGATGCCAAACTGAGACCTAGGCAGGGTCTCTAATTTAACTCTGGGTGAGTTAGTGGCAGAGTCAGGTCTAAAAACTGGGTTCTACAAGAAGTAGAGTTTGAGGATCACAGGGGTCCCTCCTGGCCTTGGACGCCATAAATAAACCCCCTCGCCTCCCCAAAATGAGGCACTATGGCTACTAGGATAACCCCATCTGACTGTCTCCTGTGATTTGATCACAAATCAGGCAGTATCTGCTGTTTTTCTTAAAACCGTCAAAGACACAGTGCCTTGGTGGGGCTCCATACTGCCAAGCAAATTATGGCACAGTCCCTGATGGCTCATCGGAGCTGGCCTGCAAGAAAGTGGGGTTTTCACGCCAGGGTCCATCCATTCTCACTCACTGACCACCCTCCAGTTCTGGGGAGAGAGAAAGCTGACACACACTGCCTACACATGGGGACAATGGGCTGTGTTGGTCAGATCTGACAGTGTGTGAATAGCAAAGGTTTGGGATGGAATGACAACGTTTGATCCCTAATCCCGAGCTCCTTCTGTCGCGTATAATTTTGCTTGTCTGGAATAAGATAAGGGTATGTATTTAAAACAGATTCACTGATCCCGATTAACTCTGAGGGTACAGCTACACAGCAGTGTTATTTCGGAATAACAGACGTTATTCCAAAATAACGTATTGTGTGTCTACACAGCAAGCCTGTTAGTTCAAAACACATTCAAAATAATGGGCTTCTTACTGACTTCTCGTACAATGAGGGTTACAGGAGTAAGGGAAGTCAGAGGAAGAGTGCTCTATTTCAGATAAGTGCTGTGTAGATGTGCCTACATTCGAAATAAGCTATTTCGATTTAAGCTACGCAATTAGCGTAGCTCAAGTTGCATCACTTATTTCGCGTTTAGCCCTGCTGTGTAAATGTGCCCTAAATGTGGATGCGCTCATTGTGGATTCAGCTAACTTGAAATAAAGCCCTCTTATTCCAGAATCAGAGCATCCACACATGAAGTTATTCAGCATTAGTGAATCAGGAATACCTATTCCAGAGTAACTCCCCATGTAGACAAACTCTCCGAGTCAGTCCCGGTCCTGAAGATAATCTAAATAGATAAAACGGATGATAGGTGAGAGGGGAAACAGCAGTGCCGTGAGACAAAGTGATTTGCCTGAGGTCCTGCAGGAAACCAGTAAGCGTGCATCTATGCTGCACCCGTAGCTCGAAATAAGCTACGCAATTTGAGCTATGCAAAGTGCGTAGTTTATTTCAAGTTAGTTTAGAAATAGCTTATTTTGAAATTTTGCGCTGTCTACACAGCACATATTTAGAAATAAAGCGCTATTCCGAAATATTCCTTATTCCTCGTGGAATGAGGTTACAGAGACATCGGAATAGCGAGCCTGTTATATTTCGAAATAACGGGTACACTCAAAAGACACGGAATAGCTATTTCAGGATCTCTCTGGTACCCCGAAATAGCGCTGCAGTGTAGACGTAGCCCAACAGAGTGAACAATCAAGTCCAGATACCCCCATGGGGAAAAGAAAAGGTTCAACTTGGAACGGAGCGCTTAACCCAACTAGCTGCATGCCGTATTATGATACCATCATGAGAAAGGACTTTTAGGACAGTCTGCAACTTCAGAGTCACTGTAAGATATATAGACAGGATGGCTACGAATTTATGTATCTGCGTCTATAGAAAATGGTGCTCATAATCTGTGCTACTTCCCTGCTGCCTTCCAGCAAGGTGAACTGTCAAGTGAACAAAACCAGCTCCGTGCTAACTATCCCTGGTCCAGGCCAGAAAAAGACAACGATAGACCATGTGCATTAATGGAAAGGCTCTGAGATCATGTGAAAGGGAAAAGTACACCCTGGCTCCTAAGCATTAAATCCAGAAGGTTTCCCCGCTCTGAATAAACATGGGTCACCATCCTCTGAGGGGGCAGAGGGCGGAAACAGGAAAAGGCCTTTTAGCAGCAGGCTTGGGGCAGATAGCTTTTTATCCTGAACCAGGGCACAGATTTGAGGGGAGAAATTGTCTGTGAATGCTGGGTCTCCCATTGACACAAGGGGGTACACTTTGTTGATTTTTATCCCCATAGGTCTCTCTGGGAGTGCCTACTCACTCAGTGCAGTTTGCCTGTCAAAGAGGGGCTGGAGGCTGGCGGTGTTTTAACTCCATCAGGAGAGATGGACCAGAGGGGAAACCTCAGAGATTGTTACTCTGGGAGGACGTGGGTCTGGAAAGGTTGTGAGCGCCTCCTTGCTAGGGGTAAATAGGCCAGTGAGAGCCAGGGTGATACCTTATGCTTGTGAGCTGGGCACTATGTCAGGGATTTAAACTGTAGCTGCACAGCACAAAGGCTGTACAAGGTATAGGACAGGTGCTGGCAGGGCCCTTACTGGTCTGGGTCATCCCCAAAATGTCACACAGCACCCAAAACAGCATGTTAGTGTCCCAAACCCAATCCCATGTCCTATCTGCCAGAGAACACTGCCTCCCAATGAACCAGCCGGACTGCTTGCAAAGGCTATGTCTAGACTACATTCCATTTTCGAAAGAGGATATGCAAATTCCATGGGATGATCTTTCAAAAGTGAAAGTAGTCTGTATGTGGGTTTTTTGGGGGGAAAAAAACCCTTTTTCGAAAAAACTGCTCTTCCTTAAAAAATGAGGTTTACATGGGGTTTTTTTTTAAAAGGTTTTTTTCCAAAAAACTCATGTCCAGACTACTTTCTTCTTTTGAAAAAACAACAGCGTAGTTCAAACATACCCAAAGCCTAAATACATGTAGCAGGAACTGGTCCTAAGGAACCATTATACGGATCCCAGGAGGAAGTCAGGAGGAAAACATCTGCAGCACTGGCGGGTGCCTCAGTTTCCCCATCTATAAAATAGGAAGAATGATACTGACCACCTGTGTGTAAGTGCTTTGAGACCTGCTGGTGAAAAGGTAACCCACACTGCTTCTGGATGTGGGGCATTGTTCCATCAAGAGGCATTGAGACTGCTTACAGAGAGAATAGTGAGTTTGCCCCACAGCCTTAGCTAACAGGCACCTGGCTATTTTAGAGGTGACCGACCCTTTGGCTAATTTTCCCCTCTTGTACCTATAAGGGCCAGAATTAAAAGTCAAAGATCTACTGAAATTAAAGATGGACAAAACCATCCAAAGCACGCACTCCATTTACAGCAATTTGATTTGCAATATTTCAAACTTGTGTTCATTTCCTAATACCAGAGAATGTGCTGTGACTTCAGTGTCTTTCAATTTAAGGGGTAGATGGTGACTTGCACATGGGACGTCCCTCCATAAACTATTGTGGGCTGGCTGAATTTTGGATCCAGATATATACTCCCTTATTCCCACTTTGGAGCAACAGGGTATGGAGTGTGTGCAGAATGGACCATGGATTAGCTCTTTCCTCAATTTTTAGTTAACCCAACTGAGTCAGCATGGAAAATGGCATGCTAATATCTTCCTAGAGTAAACAGAGATATATGGCAATTTCTATCGGTGGCGTGACCTATACACCAGTCTTTGCCTGGGGTTGTGCTCCAAGGTATAATCTACTCTTAATTGGTGCAGGAGTTCTATCTGGGACTGAAAATGCAAGAGCTGTGCCCAAGAAGCAGGGCTTTCCCCAGCGATTCAGTTAGTCGAGAGAAGCATCTAAACTTTGGGATGTTTACCCAAGCCGAAGGCAGCCTCCAAACTTTGTGGCATTTCACCATTGTTAGCCTGACAAAGATTCATTATGCATCCAGGCATGCGAGGAGGAAAATTAGTTAGCTAATTAATTAAATGACATGGTCAAAGATCAATTTAGAAGAGTTGGGAAATCAGCAACCATAGAAATCCATCCTGCATCTTAAAATCTCCACTGGGAATCGTTTCATCAGCGTGTCTACATAGTGGAGCCAAATAAGCTAAGGACTCTGGTGTGACAAAGCTTAAATTACTTCCAAGGGGCTGAAGAATAAAGACAACAGCATGCCACACGGAAGTTAGAATTTGTCCAAGTCGAGCCTTTGAAAGATTAAAATCTCCTGCTCTAAGAACTAATATTGAGAAATTCATCTAGGGGGAAAAAAACAGCTACAGTACTAACCTCCCACTCCTTTATCTAATCATGAACAATTTCCCCAGAAAAGGGGTGTGAAGGGTGGAGCAAAAATTACTGAGCTGAGAGCACCAAATGAATTTCTCCTCTCACTGATACATAATCAACTTCATTGCCAGTGACATTCTCATTTGTTATGCAGGCTTTTGTGTTTAGAGGATGATAATTAAATACAGTTAAAAAGAGTAACTCATTGGTCTGGTCAGCCCTTCATTTGCATTCATGAACCACACCGACATTAATTTTAGGTAGATTGGTCCATGGATATTATTTGATTATAATTACTCTGAAAATAATAGTTTAAAATAGTATTTCCATAACTATAGCTATATATATATGTGTATATATATATGAGAGAGAGAGAGCGAGAGAGCAATGCACTAGATTTATTAGGTGATTTAAAAACAATTTCACAAAACAATTAGAAATGTTGAAGCTGTTTTCCTCTCAAAGTTATATTTTCCATTTTTGGCTTAAGCAAATATTTTCAATATTGTTTTGCAATGTTTTCATACGTCTCTTTCATTTTTCAGGTTTTTTTTCTTTACTTTTCTTCTCTTACGTTTTTTCTTCTGTCACTTTCTGGGTAAAAACCCCACTGATTTTGAAAATGATTGGGGAGGGGGGGGAAGAGATGAAACAAAATGGGGAAGGAAAGTGGGAAAGAACAGTTGTGGAAAAGAAAAGAAAAACAGAAGAAAAAACAAACTAAAATGATAAATATTAAAGGCTGATATAAAATGAGATAGAAAATAATTTTAATGGCAATGTTGCGATTAATATGCTCCCTTAAAAAAACTGACAAGTTCTAGCATTTATAGAGAACACTTCATCATAAAAGTTACCCAAGTACTTTCTGAACTTTATTTAGAGCCCCCAGATATGTCATTCAGCACTAAAATGCAGCCACCTCTAGGGTGGAACTTGGTGGCTCTTTTGTAGCACATTGGAATACTGCCCAACAGTGTAGGCCAGGAATTGAAGAAGACACCGAAAGGAGTTGAAATGGCAAGTTGAGACAGGAGGCAATTAACCCGACCGGAATTTGGTGAGGAATCAAGCCCTGCTCTTGTGAAAAAAGACTTGGGGATGTTTGTGGCATCAAAAAACAACACAGCCTGACACTTCCACACTGCTCTGTGTCCACCAGTTGGGAAATGCAGCATGAGCAAAAGAGAAATGGATCACTCCTACGCTGAAAGTTGTGCAGGTGGCCAAGTACTGTGCTAGGTGGGGCTATAATGACTACATGACATCAGTGACTAACTCTAAAGCTAGCAACAGAGTGGGATATGCTATAAACAGGATTATGCCCATCCTGAAGGAGAAGCAGGCACAGGAGGAAGAAGGAGCTTAATACATAAATATCTTCAACCACTGTGGGGGAAAAAGCAAAGGAAATTAGTGGCTTAGCAAATGCCTTTTTGCATAATTATTCCCACTTTTATAAGTTTGCCCCAATGTGAAAGTTTCCCGTTAAACTGAGCTGGGAAAGATAATCCATTAATTCAACAGCACCGGAAAGTTAACATTTTTTCCCTTCATTAGCAAGTTCAAAATTGCATTTTATTTCCATTTTGATGAGATTTTTATGAGTTAGAAGAGATGAAGTTGAACCCCACGAGCTTAATGGACCCAGAAAGATCGCAGATACAGGATTGAATTCAATGAACCATGAGGAGTTTAGTAAATTAATTAAATTGAAGAAAATACTGATTTTTTTTGCCTGCTAGATTAAAAATACTAAAATGTGACAAAAACTTAATTTAACGCTAAAACTACACCCACTCCACACGTGAATTTGTTTTGTATTTGTTTTAAACAACATCCGTTGCAAAACGTAAAGTCATAAAAGAGGATAGAAGATTTTAAGACTGTTCCCTCGCACTCTCCCTCGATGACACTAAATTCTGCTTCTCCTCAATATCTGTGAAACCATTATCGATTATATTCAACTAAGACCCAAATTTGGAAGTTGACACTGGCAACAGAAACTCTCTGATGCCCCCTCTGGCTGAAAAGGGTGAAGGGAAGGGCTTAATTGGTGCATATTAATCCTTCTGGCACCTCATATCAGTGGGGCATGCTTACCCTTTTCTGGTTCTACACCAGGAGTGAGCTCTAAATGGGGCACTAAGCCAGAGAGGGCCAACAGGGGGCCATGTGCCACAGTGGGAGTTAAGGAAGTCCTTCATGCAGCCGTCAATTTCAAAGGCTGCATGGACCAGCAGATGGTTGAATTTCACCTCCTGAATATCACAGGCCACTAACACCATCCAACACTCACACATTAAACCTAAAAAAGAGCCCCAAACACTTTTTTACAGCCCACGGAAGATTAGGCTATTCTATACGGCAGGGAGAAAACATGTGTTGAAGGTCTCTGCAGTGCCAGGGAAGGAATTAAGTGAGATATAGCCAGATAACTGATAATCCTAGAAAGTGATCCACACCCACATGCTGCAGAGGAAGGAGAAAACCTGCTAAGGTCACTGCCAAACTGCCCTGGGGAAAAATTCCTCCCCGACCCTACACACGTAGACCAGGTGTGGGCAACAGCATGGAGGTGGTTTGCCAGGGTTAGTCCCAGCGGGTTGCTGCCATTTTATTTACCTGCACCTCTGCAGGTATGGCCTCTCAACTCCCACTGGCCATGAATCGCCGTTCCTGGCCAATGGAAGCTGTGGGAAGCAGCATGGACTGGAACACCAGTTCCTGCAGCTCCCGTTAGCTGGGAATGGTGATCCATGGCCAACAGGAGTCGGCTTACCACGGGGTAACCCTGGTGAACTGTGTCTAGTCTACAGGAGGGTTATTGCCCACTGCTGTGGTAGTCCATATGCATGTGAGCAAGAGTCGGCACTGAGAGAAAAGTGAATAAAGAAGAGCTTAAAAACCAACAAATAGTCTAGCAGCACCTTAAAGACTAACAAAACATGTAGGTGGTATCATGAGCTTTCATGGGCACAGCCCACTTCTCCAGATGCAGACTAACTCAGCTATCCCTCTGAAGCTAAAGAGCTGTCCATTCCTGTGTTATGGGAAGGAATCAAGAGTCATCAAATGAAATTAATAGGTAGCAGGTTTAAAACAAACAAAACCTGTGGAACTCCTTGCCAGAGGATGGTGTGAAGGCCAAGACTATAACCAGGTTCAAAAAAGAACTAGATAAATTCATGGAAGAGAGGACCATCAATGGCTACTAGCCAGGATGGGTAGGGATGGGGTCCTTAGCCTCTGTGTGTCAGAGGCTGGGAATGGGTGACAGGGGAAGGATCACGTGATGATTCTCTGTTCTGTTCACTCCCTCGGGGGCACCTGGCATTGGCCACTGTCGGAAGATAACTTGGATAACATTGGTCTGACCCAGTATGGCTGTTTATATGTTCTTATGTTCCTAATACGCTCCCTCAAATTAAAGGGGTACAGTCAATGGCTAACAGCTTATGATCCTGCTGCCCCACAAGGGATTTGAGGATTCATTGACAGCTGGGAAAAGCGTCTCAGCGCTGAGGTTTACAATGTGCAGCTCAGTGCTACCGAACAGAGGCCTGGGCCTGCCGCCAGCCAAGCGAGCCGGGGTGGCATCTCGGCAGGGGGGAAGCCCTGCTGTTCACTTCCTGCGGCGAGTTTGATCCCCCTCAACCGGAGAGTTTAAGTGTCACGACTCGCCGTGCCTCCTCCTCCCCACTCTCAAATGCCCCTGACGACAATGTTGCTGCGCTCTTCACAGCAATTCATGAGTGGATCAAGCACCAGGCTTAAACACACGATCTCTGAAAGGCTCTCTCTCCCTCTCTCTGAGGGAAGGCTCCACGCTGGTAATGCCCGGGGCTAAATATTCAAGAGTGTTTCCTACTTAGTGCAACGGGGATTTCACATAAAGCAGGGGTCTTCTCTACTAGGCGGTTGGTTCACAGAGTGGGAAGGCTGGTGTAATTTGCAAGGAGGTTTTGCAAGCCTCTGGTGGCACTGACTTATGCATTTGATATGTTGTGTTCAGGGCGGTCCATAGGATTTATGGCGCCCTACACAACCTCCTCCCCCATGTGCCACCACATGTGACTTGTTCCCACCCTGCCGCGTACTCCCAATCCCTTTCCCATAGTGCGTTAACTGGCTCTAGGGCAGCACAGCCAGGGGGAGTCCAACAGGGAAGGGGTTAAGTGCCTGGCTGCTGTGGAGGTTGCTTGGAGTTATATACCCGCTCCACTGGCAGCTGCAGTAACCAGATAACACCCTCACTAGCATTTTGGAAAGGACAAGGGCATAGCGATGGCCAACGTTCCCTCTGCTTTTTTTCCAGCCACGTGCAGAATAAATTTTGTTACGTGCATCTAGTCATGTGTGGTTGTGCACCATTGGTAGAAACACATACTGCTGGCTGTGGGTGCTCTGCTAATCAGCTGGGCAGCATTTGGATCTCTCCTAAATGGCCACAGAAAACACTGGTCATGGCACCATAATTTGTGGCACCACCAGGACAGTAAGTAAAAGAGGGTCAACTCCCGGGCTCCAAATTTTCAGGTGTGCTAAGCAGCCACATGTGCTGTGCAGGTGTAGGGATGGCCCTCGTGGTGTCGATGCTCTAGGATTTTTTCTTTAGGGCACAAGCAATCTTGCAATAGTGACCTGGTTATGGCTACGCCTGACCTTGGTGGCTTTCTCCTTTCCCATCCTCTCTGGGAGGTGACCAGCCATACAAGGGGTTGCATCAGGCTGGAGAAGTAGTCTGGTGGTGGATCAGAGGATGAAGCTTGTCATTGCTCTCAGGCTCTCTTAGCCCCAGGACACGTCTCCATTTGCTCTGCTAGAGATCAATCTTCTGGCATTTGATTTAGTGGGTCTAGCTAAGACCCGCTAAATCAAATGCTGAGGATGGCACAGATTGGCACTATTGCTCCTCGCAACTGTGAAGAGTAAGGGAAGTCAATGGGAGCTTTAGCTCCTGTTGGCCTCCTTCTGAAGATGGCGCCAAGCTCGGCTCAAAGTAAGCCAACTCCAGGTAAGTATTCTACATAGCTGGAGTTGTGTACCTTAACCCAACCTTCCGGGTCTAGTGTAAATGTGGCCCCAGACTCTGGTTTCATGGCCTACCTGGATTTCCCCTCCTGCACTGGTCATACAGAAAGCACTGCCATTGGCTCCATGCATTGTCATAATGCGTTATAATGGTGAAGGAAAAGATCTTCCTCCTTCCTCTCCTCTCAAGGGTCGGGCCATCTGTCTGATGCCACGTAGGTCCTCTTCAGGACAGCTATCGTCAAGGGGTCGCAGATGTGATTCAGGGTGGTGATAACAACTGAGTTACCTGAGTGGTGTCTGTCACCCCTTGGTAGTAGCTATCCTAAGTAGGCCCCAGATGACACAGGGGGTGTGGCCTGGTCCATGAGGGGAGGAATCTGAGGAAAACCTGCCCCACTTTGATCCTTGTAACACACCATGATGACGTCTGGACCTAATGCTGGTGATTTCTGTGCTACTAATCGTTACTGCATCGCCTCCTTTTGCTTCTACGTGACACAGAGACGACCCAGTCCAGTGAACAAGGGGTTAACCGTTGCTCAGTTTCCCTCTTCCCCCGGCACAGAGTCGAACGAGCGTGAGTCTGGGTGGGCATCTGGGAAACAAATGCTGGGGAAAGCCAGGACTCACCTCCAAGTTTCACAGGGTTTGATGGATCCTCAGAATCGGGGAGATTTTTGTTGTTTTCCTTCTGCTTAGGCAGGTTTATTTTCCCTTCCTCAAGCCACCGAGGAAAAGAGCACACTGCCACACCTGTGGATTTTGTGTCCAGCCCAGTATGTCTATTCCACAGTTTTGTTCCACTCAAGCCATGTTACAGAACTAGACGCCTGGCCCTCTGAATATTAGTAGCATGTGCCCACAGCAATTCTCATTCTGTTCCCTGCTGCTTTAAAAGCTTATGTTGATCTTGGCTCTCCCCTGACAGCGTCATCACATTAGCCTAGTAGTGAAACTGTGTTCACTTGCAGCATATTACTCAGCCACTAGATATCTCACTGTGTCTTACTGAATTCCAGGACGTGCATGGTCCTTGCTAATGAGGAGACAAAGCTGGAACTCAATCTGGGGGGAAGGCTGTTTTGCTTGTCCGTAGTTGTTTTCTTTAAACTAACACCTCCCATTTGAGCTGGATTGTGATAGTATATATCAGGACAGTAGGTAAAAGGACAGTGGATGATGAACAGGCAACTTGCATCCACAAAATAATCCTCTATAACGGTGTTTCTTAAACTATGTTCTGCGGAACACTGGTGTTCCGTGAACAACTCGCAGGTGTGCTGCGACTTCTTCTTTGTTTTTGTCTTTTTTTGTCTGACAACAATTTTTTTAAAGAAAATTTTCATAGGTGTTGCGCATAAAAAAAATTATTGTTTGCTGTTCCGTGGTCTCAAAGTTTAAGAAACACTGCTCTATAGCCTCTAGCATCTAGCATCACACACCGCACGGTACAAGGAATAAGTGCAGGGATCAAGAGTGAGATCTAATGGAGTCTAGCACAAAGTGATTGATGCATCTTGAGTGACTGTGCCGGTGTGATGTGGGGCAGCATGCTGAGGTAGGAAGTAATAAAAACAATAACACTGACGTTTCCAAACACTGCCTTATTTAATTCTGGTGTGTGTAGCTTTCCTTTCTGTATTGGAGGCAACAGAACTGTTATATGTAAAATAAAGATTTCTGGAGGCGGCAGGAGTTTAAATCCTGGGAGGACTGAAGTGGATGGGAAAAAGATAGCATTATTGCATTCTGTTGACAGCAGCAAGTTGAAAACAGAGAAACTTTGAGCATCTGGAGGAGGGTGATAACTTCAGTGCAGCAAGAGAGCAATGCTGTGGAGTCTTCTAGAAGATCAAGAGGTGACTCGATCATGGTGCATAAATATTTTCCTGAGGTAGAAATACTGGGCACGAATGGGCTTCTTAATCTCACGGAGAGAGGCATGCCGAGAAATAAGGCACAATTTTGTGGCAGTGAGGGTGATTATCTATTGGAACACACCACCCCAGGACGTAGCGGGTTCGCATTTGCTTTATGTTGTCAGATAAAGACTGGACATCTTTCTGGTAGGTGTGCTGTAGTCAAACACAAGTAATTGGGCTCATTGCATGGTAAATAGGTGAAATCAAATCAGACTAAATGATCTAATGGTGCCTTCTGGCCTTAAATACTATGAACATACTGGACAAAAGCATTCTATCGCAGGGGAACCTTCCGGAGAGGAGAGTGGTGTATACTGGTGTTTGTATTTCCTCCCTTCTATACCTGTTCATTTCTTCACATTCTGACTGAGTGCAGACAGCAGCCATTTTGTTTGTAGCGCTGCAGTCGCTTCTGATAGAGAGGATGCACACACTGTGCTCTCTCTGGGTGTGTCTACACAGAAAATTTATTTTGCAATAGCGGCCGTTATTCCGAAATAACTATGCGAACATCTACACAGCCATTCCATTATTCTGAAATAATTTTGAAATAAGGGACGGCTTATTCCGACTTCTGTAAACCTTATTCTATGAAGAATAATGCCTATTTCAAAGTAAGTTGTGTGTAGACGCTCCACGTCTGCTATTTTGAAATAGCCCCTCACCAGGGCCATTCTAAGTTATTCCTCCTGGGGCTCTAAATCGAGATAGCACGTCTACGTTAGGGAAGCCTGCCTCAGAATAATTTTGAGGCTTGCCTGCCGTGTAGGTGTGCTATTTCAAAATAAGCTATTTCGGAATAACTATTCCAGAACAGCTTATTCCGAAATAACTGTACAGTTTAGATGTAGCCTCCTACACAGACTTTACTTTTATCTTTTCATGCTATTGCTTTTCCTTAATCTGAAATGAAAGTACCGTAAATTAACGAATATAACATGCATTCAAGTATAACACGCACTCATGTATTACCCGCAGTTTTTCTATCATGTGTAAAAAATATATTAGAATACCCGCGGACGTACATAACCCACAGGGACTTCTGCAGCCTTCATAGAAGAATCTGGTGGTCTTTGATGTGGTTGCCACTTGCCAGCTATAAAGATTGAAGATTATGACTTCATGCAGCTTGATATTACTGGGTTTTGTTATACCAGTAATGAACTACAGCTGAAGCTGCTGAGCTATAAAAAGCAATAAGCACTACCCTATTACCGGTGTCTATAAGACCTACACCAACCACAATGTTTTAAAACTTTTTCAGTTTATAACAAATATAGTCCAAGAAAATATTTTTAAAGATGCCTAAGCGCAAATCACATACAGCTGATTTTAAACTATCTGTTGTTACACATGCAAAAGAAAATGGCAATAGAGCAGCAGGCAGAAAATTTTCCATTAATGAAAAGTCTGTTCGCGAGTGGAGAAAAGAAGAAGCGGAGATTGAGAAATTAAATCCTTGCAAAAGAGCGCACCAAGGAAAGAAAACCAACTGGCCAAATCTAGAAGAAAACCTGGCAAAGTGTGTTCTTGCACAGAGAGATAGCCAACGTGCAGTGTCAATGGTAGCCATAAAGGTCAAGGCTCGCCTTATGGCTATGGAGATGAAAATCAATGATTTTCGCAGAGGCTCAGGTAACTGGGTTTACAAATTTATGAGACAAAACATCCTTTCAGTTCGAGCACGGACAAGTGTTGGGCAACAGCTTTCTGATGAATGAGAGAAGAAGATGGATGATTTCAAAGATTTTGTCCATAAAGAAATTAACCAGCTGGGCCTGAAACCAAATGACGTCATTAACATGGACAAGGCGCCCATGTCCTTCGATATACCCACAACTCAGTCTGTTGCTGCAACTGGAGTGAAGACAGTCGGTGTAGCAACCATAGGTCATGAACACACCTGTTTTATGGTTGTATTGGCATGCATGGCAGGTGGTGAGAAATTAGACAGCGCCAAATGACGAACTAAGCTATTTCGAAATATACTCGAAATAAGCTATGTGGAGCTCAAATTTGCGTGTAGTGTAGACACACCCTGAGAGAGAAGCAGAAGACTCAACAGAGGGGCCAAGAGAGGAAAAAGCAGAAAGAAAAGGACACCGTCAGAACAAACAGTGAGCTTTTGGGCAAAGTGCTGGCTGGAAAGGGGGTTGGAACTATGCACTACCACATGGTCTCCTGCTGTTCGTGCCTGGGACAATAGAACTTTGTAAATAAATAGGCTTGCCTCAAAGAAACACGTGACCCCAACAACAATTTCTCCTCCTAGCCAAAACAGCAGATGCTGAATTTGGCTATAAAGGGGTGACATGAGCTATTCACTATAGCTTTGCCAGCTCAAAAGGTTGTCTAAGCCTCTTTGAAGTCAGTGGGATTGTGCCATTCATTTCCATGGAGCCAGGAGTTTGCCCCTGAACTTTTGGATGCTCCTTTGAAGTTAACACAAAGTCTGCCTGCTTTGAAAGTCACTCAGCAGGAACTAGAGGATGCTGCCTGAGCAAAGTCCATTGGGTCTTCGGTGACCTCCTTATTGGCTACCAGTTGCTTTGTTTTCACCATGCACTTTTGAGATGCTCTGCTCATTGCCTGCAGCTTTGGAGACCCAGGGCTTTGACAGTGAGGCATGGCCATAGAACGTAGGGACCTGAGCTTTATCCTGGCGAGACGACAGGGCGGAGATGGCCCGGCTGAGCTGGAAGCGCAATGTGATTGATTGCATGGGCTCGAGGTAGTTTCTTTTGCGATTTGGGTGGGAGCCGCTCTCAGCTCTTGATTAATTTGCTGTGAGATGCGTAGCGATCGCCGGGCTCACCGGTCACTCTAGGAGATTGGCTAGCTGCTTTGGAGTGGCAGGTCGTTAATCATTTGCAAGGGAAATGACTCTTTTCAAGGGAACTCAGGTCCAGGGGCACTGGAACTATTTTTAGGGTGGGGGTGCTTAGCTGTGCCTCCCTTCTTCACCTGTTTGCACCCCCTCACCGCCCCAGGCTAGGGTGACACCACTTGTCAACTCTGCTGGACTGCACAGACCAATCACCATTGCCACAAATGGAGTCCATAGCCCGGGTGAGTTGGCAACCAAGACACAGTTGGAGGTGGCTGCCAAGCCCTGGGCCAGGGGCAGGACCACAAATTTCAGTGGAGCCTGTAGGGCCTGGAGCCCAGGGACAGTGGAACCCTGGGGGGTGGCAAATCTGGTGAGACCCTGCAGGGGCTGCTTGGAGGCCACGACCTGGGGTTGGTGGAAGGTCGGGAGCAGGTCTGGTCCCCAGGTATGGGGAATCCCAGTGCAAATCCTGAGGGTGCTGCAGCTTTCCCCACCCCACACACCTTGTCCCCGCGTCTCTGCTCGTGTATTGCGTCTGGATGCAGGATGAAGTCACGTGCCACCAACGGTCACGGCTCACTCTCAGGCCTCTTCGTCTCATCAGAAAATTAGTTATGGCTGAAACGCCACGTTTTCCAACTGATCTTCCACCGGGGGAGTGAAGGAGGAGAGCGGGGCTGGGGTACTGCAGCTCCTGGTGATGTTTTTGCACTTTCGTTTGGCTGCCTTTCCTCCCCGATTCTACGGCGACACAAGCGCACCACCTGTTAGGTTCTGAAACGATCGTTATCCTTCGCTTTCAGATTACGCAGTGAGCTGGAAGCCCTGGGACGGATCCAGTGGTGGCGGATGACAGCTTTCCAACCAGACGAGAGGTTGTGGAATGGAAAAAAAAAAAAAAGCACACGCTTCACTCTTAGCAAGTGCGTCCTAGCTCAGAGCTCTAGTCTCACCGATTTGTTTTTTCAAGCCAGGTTTACATCTGCTTTTTTCTCTTCCCGGTTCCACGTAGAGCTCCTGAAATATACCCGCCCTGCCAGGCAAAGTCCGCCACTTGTCCACAGCACGACTCCAGCAATGGGAGTGTGTGTGTGTGCTACTAAGGGTTAACCTTCATGAGGAGGTTTGAAGCTGCCCCACAACCCACCAGATGCGATGCAGCCCTTCCTCCCTGACTCCTAGAGATAGGAACTAGCCGTGGAGAGTGAGACAGAAAACAGGGCTAGAGAATTCAGCCGAGCCCCGTTTGCTTTAAAAAGACCCGAGCCAGCAAAACACTTATGCTCCTGCACCACTTTAAGCATTAGTAGTCTCCTTGAACTCAGCGTGCTTAAAGTTGCACAGGGTCTTAAGGACGCCGCTGTCCTGATGCACAAATGTTTAGGTGCTGGGTAAATAAAGATGCTGGATCGGATCTTCAGTTGGGATAAATCAGTTTTAATGAAAATGTTCTCAGCAACTGTACCGTGTAAGCAGGATGCTGTTTAAGGAGATTTGCCTACTATCTATATAAAGGACTGTCTTGATCCAAGCATACCAGAAGTTGCTTTTTATTCATCTGTACCTAAGGTTGTATGACAAATGAATGCAATTAATATCATTAAAGTCAAACTGCATATGCACAAGCGTTCTAAGATAAGGTTGCATGTTCGATTTTAATTTTCCCATGTCATCCCTGCTGAGCATTTACATGCATATTACACTCTGTTACTGGCAATTTCTGCATTCTCCTCCTTCTGATGTTTATTTCCAGGTGCAGAATAGGAAAAGGGGTTTTTTTTAAAGCCATTTGTTTTCAAATGCACTGTTGCAGTTTCTTAGGAGTCATAATGGGATATAGCTAAAAGAGGCGGTGAATAAAACAGGTTTGCTAATGCTTCCAAAGGGTCTCTGTAGCAGCTGTACATAGCTGTTCTTATTTGTATCCCAGTACAATATCGGTATTCTCCTCTTGAACCCTCTAACTTATTGCACTGGGGTTACTTTCCTCTGGAAATGGGCAAAATTCGTCAGTCCTTTAAATGAGCTAAACTCCCCCTAGAATCCATGGCAATTGCACTCAATTAAGGATTGCAGAATTCGGCTAGCGGCTGGACGTGCAGAAAGCAATGAAACTGTTACGGCCTCATTATTTCCTGTGCAGTCTTTGGTCAGGGAAGATGTGTAGAGAGTTGAACGCAGCACTGTAAAAACCCCCACACCATGGCAAAGTGATTGGAAACCTGAACCGTGGGCAGTTCCAGCTGGAGCTGGAGAGCATTTCTTTGCTTGATCATTATGGATTTTCTTCGTACTGGGTTCACCACTCACAAGCAGGCAGCCTACCTGCTCTGGCATTTTGGGCCTCCTGGCCCCACAGCCAATTCTACACCACTGCCTCAGCTTTTTCAAGTGACGGAATGTAGCAAAGGAAAATGCCCTGTGTGTGTTGTAATAATACAGGACTGGGCTGGAGACGACGGAGAGAATCGTGCTTAGGGATGTACTGATAGGACCATAGAAGTAGAATCATCTCATCCCTGCAGCTGGTGCAGGGAAAAATTGGAGACAGCTGGAATCTTCTCTATCTGGAGTCTACAGGGACCAGCTTGGCCACTGGGTTGGGCTAGCCCTCAGGGGTGTCTTGAGTCGCTCTCCTCAGGGGCGGCCCATGGCTGTAGGCCAACTCGGCCGTCGCCTAGGGCACCACCTTCAACGGTGCCCGATGATGACGTCACGGGGCGCCCGATGATGACGTCACTCCATTGACGGCCCATTGACGGCCGTGCAGGCGGGGGCGCTGATCGCGTGTTCCGCCTGGGGTGCCTGCTGCTGCAGCCCACCTTAGGCCGCTCCTGACTCTCCTACTTCACTGGCTTTTCTCTGACAATGCTGCCAGCCTACCCTTGTCCCCATCCAGCTCATTCCCACCTGAGCTGCTGCAGAAGAGGCCTGGAGCTGGCAGAGTCATCCCTACATCAGAGAGAATCCTGAGACTCCTCATGTCCTAGGGCTATGATGAACTGGGCACATTGAAGTTAGTGCTCCCATATTTTTATATAGAAAAGTGGTTTTGAATATGAATATGCATAACAGGGCAAGTTACCTGTCATTCAAGAGCTTATAATCCCTTGAATGTGTATATTCTATTTGTGCACGTGTATCTTTCTTGTATACGAAATTAAACATATAAAGTGCAACCCTATTTATTAATATAGGTCTTCTAGTGAAAGCTGTTAGTGGTACTTAAGGAACTTAATGGCCTGGTGCTCAAGATGAGGATCTGTAAATAGTCTTGTTTTCCCTATAAGCTTAAACTGTGGTTGGTCCTGCAAAGACATGTGACCTTGCCACCTGGTGCTGGAATCCATCCTGAATAAGAGAACAATTTCCTGCCCTGGGGGAATTCTTTTTAAAGAATGGGACGCAAACAATGTTTGTCTTCAGCTGGTCTCACAGACTGCTCCCCAACTCAGAGGACACATGAAAGGACCTTCAAAGAACTTCAACAAATGGAGAAGCTGTTAGACCCACGTCAGGAAAAAAAATCAGCTCTGGCCTGAAGAACTTTACCTCACATCTCACCATTTGATCCCTCCTCGTATTCAAGAGAAGCCCATTTCTCTTTGTTTTACCTCCCTGCCAGCCCCACCCCACGCTATTTACATCCTTCAAACAAAGAAGGCCTCATAGCCCAGTTCAGCAAAGTATTTACGCAATGAATTGACCCACACCCAAGTTAAGCCATTGCTTAAGTATCTTGCAGATTCACAACCTTGCAAGAAAGGATGGTCCAGGGGCTAGGCGCACTAGCCTCACATGTAAAAGAGTTGGACTTAAGTTCTTGATCTAGAACAGGCTGTCTGCCTAGTTAACATTTTTATCAAGGATCTGGAAGAACACCCCAAAGCATCATGATAAAGTTTTCAGCTCAGACAAAAATTGGAGGGGTGGTAAATAACAAAGAGGATGGGCCACTGATTGAGAGTGATCTGGATCTCTTGGTGAACTGGACACAAGCAAACCATAGTTCCTCAGAAACTAGGATAATGGGGGCCATGTTAGTGTCTCGTTCAAATTGCTTAAGAAACAATGGATGGGTAGAGATAGTCCTCCCTCCACGAAAGCCCAGCTAGATATGCTGGAAACCACCAACACCTTTACTGCAAACAAAGAGAGACTCTTAGCATGCGCGTGCACAGCCAACCTCAGCCTGCTGCAATCAGCCTCGGGCTCTGGCGATGGCAAATGTGTAGATGGCGCTTTTTAAGGCGCAGCTTGGATTGGTACTTGGTTCTGAAGCCCTCCCTTCTCCCTAGGATTCAGAGGCTGTGTGCCAGCCTGAACCACAATGGCTACACAGCTATTTTTAATATAAGAGCGACCATACGAGGTCCCATCAATGATGCATCTAACCCATTATCCTGTCCACGGACAGCAGCCAGTCCAAGATGCTTCAGAGGGAATGAACGGCACAGGGAATTTTTTTAATGATCCATCCCTTCTTGTATAGTCCCAGCATTGAGTGGTTGGAGGTTTAGAAACACCCAGAGCCTGGGGCTGCATTCCTGATCATCTTGGCTAATAGTCCTCAATGGACCTCTCCTCCATGAGCTTATCTCATTCGTATTTGAGCTGTGTTTCATTTTTGGCCTTCGCAACACCCCTTGGCAATGACTTCCCCAGGCGGGTTGTCTGTTGTGTGAAGTGCTTCCTTATGGGGGATTTAAACCTGTTGCCTAAAAATGTCATGGTGTGTCCCTTGTTTCTTGTGTTACGTGAAGGCAGAAATAATAGTTTCTTGTCTACACCATTTGTGATTTTGACTTCTATCTTAGCCTCTCTTAGCCACTTCTTTTCCAAGGTGAGCAGATCCAATCTTTTCAGTCTCTCCTCACGCAGAAGCAGTTCTATACCTCTAATGATTTGTGTTGCCCTCTCTGTACTTTTCCCAATTGTCATGTATCTTTTTTTGAGACTCGGCAGCCAGAACTGCACACAGTATTCAAGAAGGGGGTGTGCACCATGGGCTAACATAGGAGCAGAAGTCCTGAAAACCCTGAGTCTGAGAGTATGTCTACACAACAGAGTTTTTTCAGAAAAATGGCATTTTTTCTGAAAAAAACATCAATTACATTCACACTGCAATCGTGTTCTTTCAAAAAAAAATTGAAAGAACTGAGGGATTTTTCCAACATTGGTAAACCTCTTCCTAGGAGGAAGAAGACTTTTTCCAAAAGAGCTCTTTTGGAAAATGGTGTCTATGGACAGGGAAGAAGGAGTTCTTTCGGAAGAAGAGGAAAGAGGAAAAAGCCCAGGTGCCCTGGTAGCCATTCTGCCCATAGTAACCACAGCCTAAATGCGAGATAGTATCCATTCAGTGTCGACGCTGTTGAAAAAACAGATCCCTTTTTTGATGCGCTTTGGCAGTGTGGACGCTCTCTTTCAGAAGTGTTTTCGGAAGATCTCTTCCGGAAAAGCTTCTTCCGAAAGAAGATACAGCCTGGCTGAGAAACTCCCTGCCTTAAGATGTGTAGACATAATCTATGACATTAAGGTTTTCAAGCCAAGATCATCAATGGTATTTTGATGCCTAATTCCCATTGATTTTAATGGCAATTAGATGTCTAAATAACTTTGAGGATCATTCTAAGCTTTAAGGCATAATTCCAAGCCTACTCAGTCAATGGAAAGAATCCCATTGATTCTAAGAAGAAGAAAGTCCTGTCTATACCATGCATACACAGCATGTGGAGAGCTATGAAAAATCAAACAGAACAAGGCAAATTATTCCTGGGAATTAGGAAAATTATTTGGGGAAACTGGGACCATTGATTCCGATTTTGCTACGTGGAAATGAGTGCAGCCCATAGGCATACAGTGGCAACTAGACATATGAGTGTTATTTACAAATGCCTAATGAAATCCGAATAGGTTTTTATAAGAATCCCTGAAAACTGAGTTTGGGAATATGAAAGTCACGTGTGATGCAACCTATGGGTTTAATAACAATAATTCTGTTTCCTTCTGGTAGATTTAAAACATAGTTACCTCATTACAGGATGGTAGATGGTTTTAATTAACATTTCAACAAAAGCAGGATTTTGTTTAGGAAAAGAAAAAAACAAAACAAGTGATAGATTTAAAATTAAGTATGACAAAGAAAATAGTGTATTTATTTTTGCACAGTATATAATTCATCTGTGGAATTCACTTCTATTAGACATCATTTAAACCAAAAGAATAGCAGGATTTATAGATAAGATGAATAAGGGGATATAAATTCTCATTCTTTAGGGCACAAGGAGACCTCTAACTAATAGGGGATAGGAAGAAATTTTCCCTGTGGACAGGTTATTCTATAGCTGCCTTCTGCAGGTTTCTTGCACCTTCCTACGAAGCCGCAAGAACTTCAGATAGGATGCTAGGTTACAAGGTGTGCTGGTCTCATTCACTCTGGAAACTCCAGATTTGGTGCAATTTCCAAAGCCTGGCTTTCATTAGAAAAAAAAATCCACCACGTTCTCTGTCGTGACTGTATGAAAATGAACCCAAATCTATGCTATGTTCCTCAAAACAGGTAGGAACATTTTAAAAGAAGCCGGCAGTGACCAATACAGCCTGGGAGGCGGGGAGTGAGTAGTAGCGCTGACCAAGTACTGCTGTTGGTGTTACCAGCAGGACTTCCTTCTGCTTGGGCCTGTTCAGAGGTTGAAGGACTGAATTCGCTTTCCTCGATGTCTGGCCACCAGCATGCGTCAGTACCACAAACCACTCCTCAGGAGCAAATTCTTTGAGCCAGTTCTTGAGTCGGTCTCAATACCTAGAGTGCAAGTCCGGGGATGGTTTGCAAAGTTGGTCCTGCACTGACTCTGGTGTGAAGAGAGGGGTTATGAAAAGGGATTTTGGATGAGTCTCATGGCAGCAGTACGAAGTTCTAACAACACACAGCGAGAGACAGTTCCTTCCCAAACAGCTGAGAGTCCGAGTGAACACGAGAGGCAGCACATGAATGCAACAAAACATCTGAGGGAAAGAAAGAGGGTAACGGATATAGGAACTCAAGGGGATGTGGACTCAATTAGTGACCTCAAACAGAACCCAGGACTCCTCGTCCCATTACAAGCTCAACGCTGCAGAGCTGAATATTTTCACATTAAATGGCAAAACTGTCAGACTGTCACTTAAAATAGCACAGTGGCGGGAGATGTGAGCCAACGGAAGAGAGGTGCAAATTAACCAGGGATCACACGGAGTGGCATTCACGGCGGTCACTTTGGAATTAAGGGATGATAACTCTATTGAACCCTGAGACGCGGGTGGCAAAGGCCGACACGTTTGACTGTCACTGCCGTGACTAGACAACACTTGATCAACCTGAATCTCCGGAGCCGGCATTTTAATGTGCTTTCGGAACATTTAATTAAACCTGGATGTGAAATTGCTTAGGGCAGGCGGCTTGTTGTATGCCTGCACAGCAAGGAGAGTACTCAAGAGTCATATTTTCTGATTAAGCCAGATCCCAACATCAAGGCCATTTGTCATTTTCTAGTAATGCAGAATGGGTTGCAGGATCAGAGAGGAAAAGCTCTCGTCATCACAGTCATTCTTACACATTTTGGATGCAAGACAAACAAACAAAACTCCCTATTTATTTCTAAGCAAGAAGAAACCCCATGGAACCAAGAGCAGAACTTCTCTCTCACTGTTCGCTGTTACTTTCTAGTTGGAAAAATAGGATGGTCTTGTGACTCAGAGTGGAATTCAGTTCCCAGCTCGGAAACCAACTCCTCCTTTTATTATTTATATTGTGGTACTGCCGCAGGGTATGTCTAGACCACATGGCTCCGTCGACGGAGCCACGTAGATGAGTTTACTAGACATAGGAAAATGAAGCAGTGATTTAAATAATCGCTGCTTCATTTACATCAAAATGGCCACTGCGCTGTGCCGATCAGCTGTTTGGCGGCACAGCGGGGAAATCTGGACGCGCCGCGGTCGACAAGGGAAGCCTTTGTCGACCGCTCCATTATGCCTCATGAAATGAAGTTTACCGGAGCGGTCGACAAAGGCTTCCCTTGTCGACCATGACACGTCCAGACTGCCCCGCTGTGCCGCCAAACAGCTGATCAGCACAGCACAGTGGCCATTTTGATGTAAATGAAGCAGCGATTATTTAAATCGCCGCTTCATTTTCCTATGTCTAGTAAACTCATCTACATGGCTCCGTCGACGGAGCCATGTAATCTAGACATACCCTCAGAGACCCAGTCATGGACCTTTGGCAAATGACTTCCTCTTGCTCCGTGCCTCCATTCCCCATTCATAAAAGGATAATAATAATAATAATAATAATAGCAGCAATGCTTCCTATGTATGCCTCCTGTGTTTAGCTTGGCCATGTCTACACTAGGAAACTATTTTGAAAACACTAAATTTGACTTAAGTCCTGATTTAACAAACTCAAATTAGCTTGTCCTAAATATGGGGAAGCATCAAAATTAGTCCGAGGCAGGCTGCCTCAATGTGGACACACTACCTCAGACTCAGAAGCACTGAGAAGTAATTAGTTCGAATTAGTCTGGGGAGTACTTATTTCGAAATAGCAGTACCGGAGAATCCACACTACCGCTATTTCAAAATAACTATTTCAGAATTAGCGTTATTCCTGATGAAAAGCAGGAGTACAGATTTCAAATTAAGTGGCCCATTATTTCAAAACTAGCCAATTAGCCCGTCATAAAATGGGATTTTCAGGTTTCTCCTCCATGTCCTATTCCCTTTCTATCTCGATCTTCTCTCCTGAGCCTCCGGTCTCTCGCTCCATCTCTCTCTCTCTCCCCCCTCCTCCTACTTCCTCCCCCTCTCTCTCTCAGCTCTCCTCCATCTCCTGCCTCTCTCTCTGTCTCTCTTTCTCTTCTCCCCCTCCTGCCTCTCATTCTCTCTTCTCCTCGTCCTCCTCCTGCCTCTCACTCTCTTTCTCTTCTCCTCCTCCTCCTGCATGGGGAGTGCGGAGTCCAAACGGCTGTTTGCATCACTTGCTCCTACACGGCAGCCCGACTGAGCGGCTGCCTATGAGCTCCAGCTGCCCCCCTGCATCGTTTCCCTTCACTCCAGCACTGATCCTGCAGCCTTCCAGTTGTCCTCTCCCCCTCCCACTCATTCCCCTGACCTCCCCCCAGCCAGGGTCTGTTCAAGGCCGGGAGACGGGGCCTGGAGCCGCTGTCATGCCGCATGTCACTGCCCCGCCCCCCCTTCGCTTCCCGCCATGGTGCTCGGCTGAGTTCTGCACCACTCAGCCAGTCCGCCATGGGGGAGCAAGCAGCCGTTTGGGGTCCGTGCTCCCCATGCAGCACCCCCCAGAGGCAAGACATAACGTTACAGCGTTACAGAGTCACAGACATTGGGCTACTATATATATGATAATGGGTGTGGTAATGTGGATGCTCCATATATAAATTTGGCCTAAGGGGAGTTATTTGGAAATAAAATCCTAGTGTAGACCAGGGTATTGTGAGCTCTTTTAGGTCTGTCATGTCTCTTACTCTTTCTGTGCCCAGCGTCTAACACAGTGGGCCCTGATATTGGTTAGAAATTCCAGGCACTTCAGAAATACAAATAATAAACATAATAATTCCCTCATTCATTGTTTCTTAGCTGTACAGTTCCCTGGATTTTTGCCAACATTATTATTAACTCTTTCCCTAACATAGTATGAAGGATATTAGTATATTCAGGGTACTATAATTTTAAAATTACCAGTCCAAAATGTATACTGTATATCCATATGTCTCCTCATATTGCTATGCCTCCTTCAAAAGTACAATAATATAATACTTTGGGTCCCATCATTAAAGTGTTTGACTGATGGGTGAGTCAAGTGACTTCATTTTGCACAGCTCCTTCATCCAAACTTTCCATTTATAGCCATCTTTTTCCTCACCATTGAAATGCAGCCACCTCTGAGATAACATGTAGCAGCTGTTTTATGGTGCATAGACATGGGCAACAGAGAGGCAGAGGTGAAAAAAAGTTATTTATCCTATTGAAACTGTTTGGGGGACTTGTGCAGGAATTTGGCCAGGAAATACCTGTCCGCAGGGTCTGAATCAACGCATCCATTACAGCCAGCTGAAAGGGAAAAGGAATCCTGAGGGCGATTATGCTCACTCAGTTGTTTAGTCCTGCAAGTTATTCAATTGTTATGTAAATTCAGTTCATGCTGGAATGGGAAAGAAATCCTGGATGTGGTTATTTAAATACATTTCATTCAGTTGCTTAGGCCTGCTTGATATTCAATTGTTAGAATGGTATTTTGCCTATTGTAATCAAATTGGCTATTGTGGGGTCACAAGCCATGCCAACCCTAAATGTAGGAATTGTAAAATATGACCACCAATGCTTGCAGTTATGGGAATGCTGAAAAGCAGACTGTGTTTAACTCAGTCAAAAGAGAGACACTGCCATTGTAAAGAGTCTCCGATGGGCAAGGCTTTCTCTTCCAGACTCTGTGAAGTCAAGTGGAGAGGGGAGGGCAGAGCTCTGAACCAGCAGGCTACATGCTTTCCAGGGGTGAGATGTAAGACTGGTTCAACCTGTTTCTCTCTCCTCCCCCTGGCCCCATTCTAATGATAGAACTAAAACAGACTCCATAAGGAGTCTCCCTATTATTTTAAAATTATTCCAGTGGATGCTGGAATCTTTTGGCTCGAGTTTGCTGCAGGTCACAAGCTGAAATCACAGAGAGCTGAAATCACTAGGTTTGGCCCAGAGCCAAAACCATCACAAGGCCAGCGGCGGCAGGTGGGCGAGGCAGCCGGCAGGAGCAAGCGGCCAGTGGGAGCAGCGGCAGGCGGCCGGTGGGAACAGTGGCGAGTGAGTAGAAGGCAGCTGGTGGGAGCGGCCCAGAGGAGCCGCTGGCAAAGCAGTACCAGAGAGCTGCAAGCAGGTGGCTGGTGAGTAATCGGCGGAGTGGGTCCTCCTACCCCTCCTGACCACTCAGTATGGGAGATGTCTTCTGCAGGTCACCTCTGCACTCAGGTCTCCCGACCAAGGGCAGCAACTTTGAATTGGGTGCACAGAAGCGTTGGGCATGTGAATGGGACACTTACATTGCTGGACTAGTGTGTCTGAGAGGCAAAGGACGTTGCCCAATCCACTTGAGCTGGGACGTTTACTTGTGGGTTGGTTAGAAACTCTGGTTGTGGTGTTTTCCCAAGTTAATTCCATGTTACTTCTCTCCCTCTTTCATTAAAAGTTTATTTTCTACGCTCAGACTCTGTGCTTGCGAGTGTGGAAGCATTGCCTCCCAGAGGCACCCAGCGATGTGTGTGAATTTCCCAAGTTACTGGGTGGGGGTTCGAGCCGGTTCTGTCTTGGAGGGGTGAAAAGAAACCCCTAGATATTGAACCTGGCCCTGGCAGAACGGTTACATACCTAGTTTTGCAAAATGGTCCAATGGGACTTTTAAAGATTACAAGTATTCCTGGCCTTTGGTTTTATGACTTGTACCTTGGTCTTATTTCAGCCTAAGCAGTCAATCAACTTGAGCCCAATTACACGTTGCTGTTGTTTTTCAATATTGCCCCAAGAAAATAACACCCAGGTATGTTCTATGTGAAAACCCATAAAACCCATTTAGAATATGGTTTCATTTTCTTAATGCCACTGTTAGAAACTAACAGAGCAAAGATGAAGTTTAACAGCTGTCTCCATGATCGCAAAGTGTTTTTCATATGGTACTGAAGAGGAAACGGGGAAAAAAACCCAGCTGATTCATGTTCAACCTTGTAGCAAGCATACAGGGAGCATAGATTGATACGGCATTGTGCCTGGTAAATCATAATGTAAATAAAAGCACTATTTTTCATTCAGCTTATTTACAATGGCTTTAGTATGCTACATTTCCAGGGAAATATATGTTCTTGTCAGAAAACTTCAGGGGAAGTAAATGAGTTTGAATCACATGAGTAGGTTTAAATGCCATGGCTGAAATTTAGTAAACTACTTTGCACTGTCTTGTCTTCTTCATTAAAAGTGGAACATTTGTCTCTCTTTTGACGTACTTAATAATAAGGTTGTTTCACATCCCCTGGAATATGGGTGATAGCACCTGCTTTTGACTTTTGGGATGGGCACTTCTTGGAAAATGTTGCAGTTTAGCAACACAATTAAATTCCTCATTATGTGCTAGATTCTATTACCCTAGTTTACATGGAGTAATACCGCAATATAATCGATAGATAGATCGATAAAAGGTGATCAGATACTATGGTGACTGACAGTAATACCACAGCCTAAGATTATCCATCTGTGTGAAATCGGTCTTACTATCTATCCCTTTTCTGAGGTTTTCTAATGTAGCTTCATGGACTGCTGTTGCAAGTTGAGTAGATGCCTTCAGAGAACTAGTCATGATGACTTCAAGTCTTTCTTGAGTGGAAACAGCTAATTTACACCCAGCATTTTGGTACTTGTGGTAAGTTTTCCAATGTGCATTACTTCTCAGCAATGAATTACAACTGCCATTTTGTTGACCAGGTTTGTGAGATCCCTTTGTAAAACTCTCTGCAACCAGCTTGGGACTTATCTTGAGTAATTATCTATGGTCTGCAAATTTTGCCACCTCACCATTTACCCCTTTTTCCAGATCACATATGTATATGTTAAACAGCACGGGTCTTGGTATAGATCCTGGGGGACCCCATTATTTAAAGTGTATTTGACCTTTTAGAAAGCCTAAGTCCACTAGATCACCCTTGTCCACATTTTTGTTGACCTCCCTTAGACAATTCTAATAGATTGGTGAGCCATGATTTTCCTTTCCAATGTTGACTCTTCCCTAACACATTATGTTCCTCTGTGTGTCTGATTATTCCCCTCTTTACAGTTTCAGACATTTTCCTGGTATTGCAGTTAGGCTTCTTGACCTGTAACTACAAGGAGCATCTCTGGTACAGAGACAGCTTTAAGTGAGTGCTTGAGTGATACCATCTGGTCTTTACTACTGTTTAATTGATCAGTTTGTTCCAAAGCCTCCTCTTCTAATATCTTAATCTGGGAGAGTCCCTCACATGGGTCACCCCAATAAAATGGGACAGAAGTGAAACTCTTGCTCCCATCCTCTGCAATGAAGACCCATGCAAAAATTCACGGAGATCCTCTGTAAACACCACGTTTTCCTTTGGCACTCCGTTAGCACCTTCATTGTCCAGGGGTCCCACTCTTTTTTGGGCAGGCTTCCTGCTTCTGCTGATGTACTTAACATAGTTTTGCTGTTAGTTTCTGTGTCTTTTGCTAGTGTCTCTTCAAATTCTTTTTTTGGTCTGTCTAGATATATTCTTAAACTTCGCTTGCTGGCGTTTCTGCTCCTTTCTCTTTTCTTCAATAGGATCTGACTCCCTATTTTTATAGAATGCTCTTCCCCATCTCCAGTTCTGGCTCACAATAACCTCACCAATTTAACCCAATTGCTTTGTTAACAGCTGATATGTAACTTGAGATTAAACACACATTCCTTTGCCTAGCACAGACATGTTTAACTCCTTTGGCCTTGCCTTTGCCTTAAACACGTTAGGCAACTTCCCACAGAGGGAATTCATAACTTCACTCATAACACCAATAAAAAGGCTGGCACTTTTCAGCTTAGAAAAGAGGAGACTAAGGGGCAGGGGATACAATAGAGGACTTTTAAAGCGTGACAGGTATGGAGAAAGTGAATAAGGAAAAATTATTGACTTGTTCCCATAACATAAGAACTAGGGGTCACCAAATGAAATTAACAGGTAGCAGGTTTAAAACAAACAAAAGGAAGTTTTTCTTCATGAAGTGCACAGTCAACCTGTGGAACTCCTTGCCAGAGGATGTTGTAAAGACCGGGACTTTAACAGGGTTCAAGAAATAACTAAATAAATTCATGGAGGATCATTTCAGAGGGGTAGCCGTGTTAGTCTGTAACTGAAAAACCTTAAAAGACAACCAATAGTCTTGCAGCAACTTAGAGACTAACAAAAATGTAGATGGTATCATGAGCTTTTGTGGGCATGTAGTGGGGTGGAGTGGCCACCTACTGACCCAGAAGGGGAAGAGCCCCTCCGCAAGCCCCGGCTGCCTACAGGGCACAACCTACTTCTTCAGATGAAGGATAAATCCATCAATGGCTATTAGCCAGGATAGGTAGGAATGGTGTCCCTCGGCTCTATGTGTCAGAGGCTGGAAATGGATGACAGGAGAGGGATCACGTGGTGATTACCTGTTCTGTTTGCATTGGCCACTTGTTGGAAAACAGGACACTGGGCTAGATGGACCTTTGGTCTGACCGGTATGGCTGTTCTTATGTTCTTACATGCATTTTATGATTATCTAATAGCCAGTGCATGATTAGCTTTCATATGATATCTCGTAAGGCATATTTTATACAAATGTTATTGAAGCGATGTGTAGTGTATGAATACGGGGTACAGAAGGTGCTTGGATATTGAGTGATAGCAATAAACAAATCTATGAGTTTAGATCATCACCATAATCCTCACAGAGCTGATTAGCCCTTGTGATGGGACTGGTCCCCGTTCTGCTGGGTGCTGTACAAACACAGACGAAAGAGAAGGTCCATATCTCAAAAAGCTGGCTATAAGACAAAAGACAACAGATGGAGACAGAAAGACAGGTGAGTAAAAGGCAACTTTGGCACAATATTGGCAAGCATGGTAGATAGTCTTCATCATGGTCTTCATCAACGATTTAGATATTGGCATAGAAAGCTTATTAAGTTTGCAGATGATACCAAACTGGGAGGGGTTGCGACTGCTCTGGAGGACAGGGTCATAATTCAAAATGATCTGGACAAATTGGAGAAATGGTCTGAGGTAAACAGGATGAACTATAATAAAGACTAATGCAAAGTGCTCCACTTAAAAGGAACAATCAGTTTCACACATACAGAATGGGAAGCGACTGTCTAGGAAGGAGTACGGCAGAAAGGGATCTAGGGGTTATAGTGGGCCACAAGCTGAATATGACTCAGCAGTGTGATGCTGTTGCAAAAAAAGCAAACATGATTCTGGGATGCATTAACAGGTGTGTTGTGAACAAGACACGAGAAGTCATTCTTCCGCTCTACTCTGTGCTGGTTAGGCCTCAGTTGAAGTATTGTGTCCAGTTCTGGGCACCACATTTCAAGAAAGATGTGGAGAAATTGGAGAGAGTCCAGAGAAGAGCAACAAAAATGATTAAAGGTCTAGAAAACATGACCTATGAAGGAAGGCTGAAAGAATTGGGTTTGTTTAGTTTAGAAAAGAGAAGATAGAGGGGGGACATGATAGCAGTTTTCAGGTATCTAAAAGGGTGTCTTAAGGAGGAGAGAGAAAATTTGTTCATCTTGGCCTCTGAGGATAGAACAAGAAGCAATGGGCTTAAACTGCAGCAAGGGAAGTTTAGGTTGGACATTAAGAAAAAGTTCCTAACTGTCAGGGTAGTCAAACACTGGAATAAATTGCCCAGGGAGGTTGTGGAATCTCCGTCTCTGGAGATATTTAAGAGTAGGTTAGATAAATGTCTATTAGGGATGGTCTAGACAGTACTGGGTCCTGCCATGAGGGGAGGGGACTGGACTCGATGACCTCTTGAGGTCCCTTCCAGTCCTCGTATTCTATGATTCTATGACGGGGTCTCAGCACACAAGCAACCTAACTTTTGTCACGGTTTCGGGGGCATCTCAAAGGAAAGTTTCCAGGAGGGAGCTGTTGAACAATGGAGAGAGCATGTAGATATTGGCATGGAGCTCCTCTTAAGCATGGGAGATATGGAGTTTAAGGCTAGAAGAAACCATTATGATCATCTAATCTGACCAGCTGCATAATACACACCATAGAACCTTCCTCAGCATTTTTACATCATGCTCTTCACTGCTGTCAGAGCTAGATCAGTCATTAGAAAGATACACAGGCCTGGTCTATACTAGACCAGGCAGGTTGGTTTAAGATACGCAACTCCAGCTATGCAAAATGCACAGCTGGAGTTGGCTTACCTTAAGCTGAGCCGTGGCCGTGTCGGCTTTCCTTACTACCTGCAAAAGGAGGAGTATTGGACGCTGGCGAGGGCTGTCCTCACTATTCGATTTACGGTTCTATACTAGACCCACTAAATCCGAATGCTAGAAGATCAACGTTTGGAACACTGGTCATCTGGTTAGTATAGACATGCCCACAGTGTTTAGAGAGAGAAGAGTGAGGGGGGATTTAATAGCAGCCTTCAACTACCTGAAAGGAGGGTTCCAAAGAGGATAGAGAGAGGCTGACACATGAAAGAAAGAAGGGCAATGGTGTCAAGTTGCAGTGAGGGAGACATAGGATTCTCTAGGATGATGGGGAAGCACTGGAATGGATTCCCTATGGAGGTGGAGGAATTTCCATCCCTGAAGGTTTTTAAGTCCTGGCTTGAGAAAGCCCTGGATGGGTTGATTTAGTTGGGATCACTCCTATTTTTCGCAGGGGGCTGGACTTGATGACTTTCTGAGGTCTCTTCCAACTCTATGATTCTATGACCTCCAAATCTTGACTGAAAGGTTGCCAAGGATGGAAAGTCCACCATGAGACTAGGTAGTTGGTAGGCAGAGAAAGAAATGTGGATGACAGCAAGAATGAGGGAGAAGAAAAAGGAAGGTAAGAGATATGTTACCACTCTTGGCTGGCATAGGATTTTGCCTTTGGAATTCATTACTGTAGGGTTATTTATTGAGCACCTATGCGAAATAAATGTATGCCCACAACCACCTACTTGCACCATCTAATGAATAACCAGCTCCATCCAAGAAATGGATGTATGTTCATTAACTAAAGTTCAGAGAAGAGAGAGGGTACTAATGGCTTATTGAGTGCCTGGAAGGTAACAGGCATTGACGCTGGCTCCTCTCTGCCTCTGTTACATTGCAGCAAGTCATCCTCAGTCTTATGAAGGGAACGGCTCATGTGCATGTGTGGTGGAAATCATTCTTTTTCTGTATCTGCTTCCTTGCGGAGTGGTCTCTAGAGAAATGGAATGATCTTCCCCAAGCGGATCATGAAATACCAAGAGACAGAAATGAAAATATCAGAATCAAATGGTTTGGCTCCAATGGAAATAAAATGTAAACACGCAGGGCAGAACTTTTGAAAGTGCCCAGCATTGTCCTACTTTTCATCCTATTGAAGTCAATGGGCATTTCACTATTGACTTGAATGGAAGGAGACTGAAGTAAATGCTAAGTGATTTCAAAAAGTCCCAGTTTTACTGTTAATGTGGCTAGCCCCAGGATGACAATGTGGGGAAGCCATTGTCCTTTCTCATAACACAACAGCCATGGCATAGCCATTGACCCTGAAAAGCAACAAAATTAAAACCTACTTGCGGGTGGGGATCATTTTTTGTTCTGTGCTCGTCCATTGTCTAGCACAGCAGGCTCATGGTCCATGACCAAAGCTCCTAGGTGCTCCTCCAATGAGGAAGCCAGTAATGAAGAGAAAGAGGAGGAGTTACTATTGCATCACAATTAAGCTGTGGAACTCATGGCCACAAGATATCCCTGAGGCCGAGAGAAATGAAAAAAAAAAAAGAATCAGGCATTAAAATGGATAATGAGATGCGGAAAACAGGAAATAAGGGACAGAGAAGTGTTATAAGCTCTCACACTTTAAGACATGAATCAACTTCTTATAGGGGTTAGACAACACTATTTCATAATTGTCCTCTGTGCAGGCTCAGTACATTCTTCTGGAGAATCTGACACTAGCCCCCAGTAGAGACAAAATACTGGACTCCATGGTCCCCTGGTTTGATCCAGCTTGGTAATTTTTATGTTTCTAATTACAGGGTCTGTCAAGGAGCAGCCAGCTCCTCTCTTCAAAGCCAGCACGTGAGGGGAATGAACCTTGAGCAAAAAGCAATAAAACGGCAGCACAAAACGGTAAGAATTCTGAAACACGGAGTATTTAATAAGCAACATGATGCGGAATGCAATAACTATTAATATAGCCACTCTGCTGAATTGATTTTAGCGTAATTAAACTTTTCTTTACCTTATTTCACAGTCCATTTCAAATACTCTATTTTTTTCCTTGAATGGCAAAGGAAAAACTGCTCTTTAACAAAGCATGGCAGCATAAATTCAAGCCAGCATATGGTCCATGTGAACAGAAACCATTGTCTCAGGAAAAAGACAAGGGCACCAGAGGAATAAATCCAAGCTCCGCAGCAATCTAATGGGTTCAGCAAGAAGAGCAGCTCTACACACTCAGCAAATAGGCACTGTCAACTATGGGCCGAGTTATGGTCCTCCAAGGGCTTTGCAGAATGTGGCTGCGCAATTAAATGGAGCTTAGTGGGAACAAGTGGGCATTGCCACAGTTTTCTAGTAGCGGGGACTATAATTGCTGCATTCAGCTTTGATTGCTTTCTCTTTGGCGTGACTCTTCTGAACCTGGCCTTTCCTGTTCCCTGAAGATTAGGCAGGCTTGTGAGTGTGAGGGGGGAGAAAAAGGAAGGCAAAGGGAGACAGCTGTCCTGATCTTAGCATGAGTTTCACAGCATCTGAGCTCTACCTTTTTAATCCCAGCTCCTAGAGCTGTGATGTCCAACCTGCTAGCCTCTAGCCAGATGTGGCTATTTGGCCCATTGAGCGTGGCTAGCTGGCTCACAACATTATTTACATTTTCAGAATAATGTGTCTAGTTTACGATAGCTGTAGTTACGATAGTGGCTACTGCTTCAGAACTGGTTGGCCACCACAGTCCTAGAGCTATCATGATGTGTGAAATGGTCTTTGTCAATGCTGTTCCTTACTTTGGCACGACGAATGCAGAAGTGAGGGCCCGCAAGAGCACTTCAAAACCTTGCCTCTACAGGCTCTGGTATAAAAACATCCCCCCAAAATCCTAATACCCGGATTTTGGGGAAGCTGCTGCCACCACTCAAGTAATCCCAAGAAAACCAGGGAAGAGATCACTTGGGAACTCTCCTCCCTAAGGTAAAACTCTCCCCCTGCCCCAACCTCCGTTTTACTCAGCGTTGGGAAAAACAGAGGGAATTCACAGACAACACAGGACTCTGCCCTTATAACTAGGCACTGAGTCCCAAGGACAAAACGATCAATCAATCCCGGTTAATTAGAAAAGAAAACAATCCTTTATTATCAAAACAAAACTACAGTTGTAAGCATAGTGAAGTGGCTAGATGGAAAGAGCCACCAATTGATAAAGATACTCAGGGAAACCCCTTGGGCTAAAACTTAGTTACAAAGAAAAACAACAACATTTAACAAGCTCAGCCATTATTTCCAATTCCCCAAACAAAGAAAACAACAAATCCTGTTGGACTATCTAAACTTTTCCCTAATTACACCTTGTAAGAAGTCCATTCTTGCAGAGAGAAGTGTTTCCCATCTCCATCAGTCTTGGAAGAAACTGCTCTAAATCTCAATCACAGAAGAGAGAGAAAAACCCCTCTTTTCCAGTTTGAAATTCCTGCCTGCATTGTTATTGACTGATTACCCAATACCTGGCTAGGTACAGGGTTAACCCCTTAGTCACCAGGTGCTGGTCAGCACTCCTGATTATGACAGCCTAATAGACATAAATATGCATAATTTGAAGATGCTTTGGACAAAATACTTCATGGGACCTCTCAATTTTAATGTCTCAGTGTGCTGGATCTGGATAGCTTATTTTGGGGTATGTATCATTCTTGTGTATAAAATTAGAAAGGTGGGGTAGAGAATGGTTTCTGGTTTTAAATGTGCATGTTTATGGTTTTAAATGTTTCCAATGCTCAGGCAAACTTAACAACTAAACGATCACTGGGGCTACGTCTACACAGCAGAGCTATTTCGGGATACCTTCGGCATCCCGAAATAGCTATTCCGCGTCTTAGGAACAAGCCTGTTATATAAAAATATAATGGGCTCACTATTCCGACATCCCTTAAGCCTCATTGCATGAAGGATAAGGGACGTTTCAGAATAGCACCTTAGCATCTTTGCGTAGCTTATTTCGAGGTAAGGGTGCTTTGCAGATGCACCCTGGGTGATCAACTTCATGGCCCGTAAACAGCCTTGTTTGCTCTCAAATCTGAGCAGTGCCTGGTCCTCCTGGAAAGACAATTTGTACTGGGATACCACTTTAACCAGGTAATGAAGAACAAAGTGGGCAATGCAGGTTGGCATCTAAGAACTTCCATGCCCAAGGAAGGGGGACGGGGTTTTCCCATACTTTAATATGAACCGTCAGGGCATGTCATTGTTGAACACAAAGCAGAGTAAGAGATGGGCATCTGGCACATGGCGTGGCCTGAAAAACTGAGCCTGAAAGAAATCAGCGGGAGGTTTGGCTGGTGGGGCAAGAGATCTAAGCTCTTGTGAAATGGCTTTTGCAATTGTGAGCTTCAGGAAGTCTAGCACGTAGCCACGCTCGCCAATGGGAGCTACCCTGCAAGTATCACACAGAGGAAACGACTGCCAAACGCAAATAGGTTTAGGTAAGTTTCTGGGAACAATAACCAATATCTGAGGCAGCAGGTCGCATTATATATCCCTGGAAATCTTTCTGTGGGGAGAAACATGCCACTTTCCTTCCTTTCTTCATGGTAGCCCAGAGTGCTAGACATGACAGCTGGACAGACATCTGCAATGTTAAGGTACCTTACTGAGCTACCTCAATGTTCTTATTCATCTTCTTTCCACCTACCCAGGGACCTTCTTACACCATTTTCACACCAGTGTATCCCACACACCTAAGGTGCATCTACACTGCACTGTTATTCCAGAATAACCGCCGTTATTCTGGAATAACAATGTGAACGTCTACACAGCAATTGCATTCTTTCGAAAGAAAATCGAAATAATGGAGGGCTTTTTCTGTCGTTGGTAAACCTCATTCCACAAAGAATAACTCCTCTTTCGAAATAGTTATTTCGAAATAGCTGCAGTGCGGACGTTCCACTGATGCTATTTCGAAATAGCTCCTCCCCAGGGCCATTCTAAGTTATTCTTCCCAGTGCCTCCTGGGGCTCTACATCAAGGTAGCACGTCTACATTAGGGAAGCCTGCCTCGGACTCATTTTGAGGCTTTCCTGCAGTGTAGACGTGCTATTTCGAAATAAGCTATTCCTGAATAGTTATTCCGAAAGAGCTTATTTCAAAATAGACCCCTAGGGTACATCTACACTGCACAGCTGTCTAGACTACAGGGTTTTTTCAAAAAAACTTCCCCTGAGTCTAGACTGCTGCCACGTTCTTTCGAAAGTAAATCTAAAGAATGTGGCAGTTTTTTGGACTGGGAAAACCTCATTTTATGAGTGCTCTTTCAAAAAAGGTGCTATGTAATGCAAATGGTGCTTTTTTGAAAGAGAGCATCCAGACTGCCTGGGTGCTCTCTTTTGAAAAAGCGGCTTGCTTTTTCAAAAGTACTGGTTGTAGTCTAGACACTTTTTTTCGAAAGAGGCTTGCAGTCTAGACGTAGCTCTAGTGTGGTTCATTGTCCCATGGAGTGGCACTTAGACCACTTACAGTGAGAGATAAGAACAAGGGAGCTCTATAGCCCAGAGACAGCTGGCTTTACAGTGCAAACTGTAGAAGCTCCTATGTTAACCTCCAGAGGTCCCAGGTTCAAAACTGCCCAGGTGATGGTTGCACCGCTGTATCTTCATTGACTTTAACAGAGTTATTCTCAATTTACTAATCAACATCATTTTGTCTATCCAGGCACATGTATTTGTAACTTCCTCCACTTACCTTAGGAGACAGATTCAGTGTTAGGGAGAAGTTCCGGCGGTTCAAACTATTATTTCTTTCTCTACCTATTGTGCATGGGGTGGTTTCAATTCCAGATCTGATTTTATTTATGTTTTAGTGTGCATCTCTTGATTCTTGTAGAGGATTCGTAAGGATTAGTACTTACGTTGTATATATTGCTAGGAGAGTGTGAAAGGTTCTCGCAAAAAAGTTATATTTCTCTATGTATACACAGAAGACCTATGTCCTCAAGGCTGTAAATCAACGCATCTTTCACAAACACTAAGACAAATGAAAGACCAATCTTTGAAAAAGTTCTCTGAAGCCAGAAGATCAGACACTGGAGAAAGAAAAAAGTTGATCTTTACAGGAAAACTTTCTCCAATAGACAGGAAAGGGATTCCCTCTCCTTTCACTAAACCGTGTGACTTTTTTTTCCACAGGAAAGCAGGTGTCTATCACAGGTTTTGGCTTGCATTATAAAATACGCAAGATAGCTCCGGCAGGGAATGCCAAGCCAATTCATTGGCACGCCTTTATTAAAGCTGAAGAAGTAGACTGGTAGCACTTTAAAGACTAACAAAACATGGAGATGGTATCATGAGTTTTCGTGGGCACAGACTATTTGTTGTTTTTTAAGTTTCTCCTGTTACAAACTAACTTGGCTACCCCTCTGAAGCTTTTAAAGCTAGAAGTTCATCATGCTGGAGGAAGGGAGCCATGCAACATGAGGTTAGATCCATGCTGCTCTTCTGGAAACATCAATAATTAAACAGGATTTGCAGCTGCATCATTGAAAATGACAAAATGTTTCCTAAGAGTTGTGAAATGATTAAAAAAAAAGAAATCCCGAGAAGATAAAGAACTCAGAACGCTCAGTGGTCTATGTTCAGAGACGTAGAGTGCTCCTTCCACTAACTTTAACTAATCAGCAGTGCTCAACAGCTCCGGGCTGTAATTAACAACACAAAGCTATCTGACTGAGAGACAAGATCACAATTCAAGAAAGCTATATCCATATTCTACAGCAGCTTCTTAAGATGCCCAGGACTCAGATTGCGTTTCAAACAATGTTAAAGGAAGATGCACAAATTAGAGTTAACACGGGTGAAGAGCAGCTAAAGAAGCCAAATGTTAATACAGGAAATTAACACCGTTAATTAATTCTGCTGGTGCAGCCTGCTGGCTTCTGTTGGTAATACTGCAGTGTGACTGCTTTGAGCAATTCCAGATATTTGAAAATGTAGAGGCTAAACTTCACCAGAGTGATTCTGAAATAAAGGCAATCAGCTGGTTTGGAACAGCAACAGGGTGATGGAAAAAAATCAGCTGATTCTTGAGAGCCCACTGCTGGTGTACGGGGTGTCCCTCAGGGCTGTCCCTGCATATGGAGTCTCCCAAATCTAGGGACAATCTGTAAATGGGGATGAGCTGAGCATGCAATATTGCTGACTGTTAGATATTTCTTTGGTTATGATGCACAGCTGTAAAACTGAGCAGTACAGAGTTACGCCCCATTTGCCAACTCCAGGGGTATGTCTACACTACATGGCTCCGTTGACAGAGCCATGTAGATTACCTTTGTAGACACAGGAAAATGAAGTGGCGATTTAAGTAATCGCTGCTTCATTTAAATTAAAATGGCTGCCTCACTGTGCCGATCAGCTGTTTGTTGGCACAGCGCTGTAGTCTGGACGCTCCGTGGTCGACATCAAAGGCATTTGTTGACCTCCCCGTTATGCCTCGTGGGATGAGGTTTACCGGGGAGGTCGACAAATGCCTTTGATGTCGACCGCGGAGCACCCAGACTACAGCGCTGTGCTGACAAACAGCTGATCGGCACAGCGTGGCAGCCATTTTAATTTAAATGAAGCGGCGATTATTTAAATGGCCGCTTCATTTTCCTATGTCTACAAAGGTAATCTACATGGCTCCGTCGACAGAGCCATGTAGTGTAGACATACCCCAAATGACCAGTTTCACGCAGATCTCTGAAATCCAGAGCTTGGCTAAAACATCACGAGAATAAGATTCATTTGTGGGTTTAGTTTTCTTTGCCGTTCGCTGGTAGGGTGCTCTTGTGATACATTTTCTCTGAAAGATCCCGCCCAAACACATGACTGTAGGAGCTGGAGTTACAGAGTTAAAGATCACATGTTGTGAAACTCATGCTAAAAATCGGGACAGTTGGCCCAACTTTCCCTCGGCTCCAGGATGGATTCTCCCACAACTGTCTGTTGCATAATGCTCTATCTGTATCTTCTCCTCCATGAATGAGCACAAGCTGGGGAAATTCAAGCCTTTAATTCAGACCTTCTCTTGATTCTTCTAGGTTTCTGTATAGAAAGCTGCAGGCACATCCAATCCCTCAGGGACAGGCGCATATGTAGGACCAGGCCCTACCCTGGTGTAAATTTTTGTGGCTCCATTGAAGTTAAGTCCTGAAGTTGAAGAAGTGGTCCAGTTCTTCAATTGGACAGTTTTCCTCAAAAGGGAATTACAACTGCTTAAGGGGCCATCACTCTGCTTGGTAAGGTGATGCCTCTGTGTGTACAGTCTCATCAGCTTCTTTTCCCACCCCGGGACTTCCCTGGAGTGGCTGCATGAGCATTTCTGCTCTATGTCTCACATTAGGGCAAAGCAAAAGGTCTAGAATTTCTTTTGCTATTTTCCTGTGTTCACAAATCTATATGCTGTAGCTAGCTAATTTAGAAAGAACAAGGATCATTCTAAGTCCCTGCGACAAAGCTTCCCTACCTACTATCTGGAGAAGGTGAAGGATTAATATTGCAAAACAAAATGTTTCTTAAACAATTTTCAATCTAACCACCCAGGACTAATTTCATTAGCAGAAATACACAGCACAAGGAGGCATCATTCTATTAATTCTGCACACGGGCATCCAACCGTCAGGAAAGATTTGATGCTCAGAATGTGTAGGAAGGAAAATGATTGGACATTGACTTCAGGTCTTCTTTCCTCTTCTGTTTATCGTTAGAATAAATCAATGGGACCAGTTTCCCAAAGGTATTATGCACCTAATTCCCATTGAATATATGGGAGTTAGGAGCTTAGAGCACCCGGAGATTCTGGGTCGTGCTCTGTTATTGTGTCTAATAAAGAAAAACATCAACCGCAAAAGTAGCAGCAGAATTAATACAGATGTAGCATCCTATTAGATGAGCTCTGTGTTTAACCTCCCCACTGATGGCAAGTTCTCTGGCTAAACTCCTCCTAAAATCTCCTGTAGGAATTTGTGTCAATCACTGGCCCTCAAGCCAGCGGGTATCACTTTACATCTTTGTTTCTGGAGAAAGTCTAATTCCTCCTGGGTGCTGGGAGTTACACCAGGAATTAATTTGCCACCTATTCAGCAATTCATGCCTGTCTGAGGCTGCATTGTTTACACTGCAGCCAGGGATATGATTTGCCGGGCGTGTAGACATACTTGCGCAAGCTTTGATCCGGTTGGGTTGCTAAAAATACCAGTGGAGTCACGGTGACGTTGAGGAGCTGTACAAACCCACCTGCCTCTGGGTATGGACTTGCACTGTTAGCCCGCACGGTCACACCCTCGCGCCTATTTTTTAGTGAGTGAACTAGAATCGAACTATCGTGGGCACATGTAGGTGTGACACAAATGACACCCTCAGCGGCTGTGTAGAGATGGGTGAGGTAATTTTAAACTCCAGACTATTAACGCTTCATTGAGCTATTTGAAGGGGCCGCAAACTTCTGTAGGTTCCCACATCAGCCACTTATTTCGGAAGGGTTGCTCTATGTAATCGTGACGGGGTGCACCGAGCCCGCACTGGGCCAGAAGGAGGTAACCACGGCTACCTCGCCGAGAGATCCCCGCCCCCATGACATTGCTGGGCATGCTCCAACTGGAGGAGCAGTATAAAGGCCAATGGAGCAGCTGAGTCAGGACTGACCGCTGCAGAGGAAGGAGCTACTGCCAGAGCTCTGGAGGAAGAGCTGCAAACGGACAGTGCCGGAGAGGCCAGCCAGCGGGGAACGCCTAGAGAAACTCCCAGTCCACAGCTGGGCTGTGAGTCAGCAGCCACCAGTCTCTGGCCACCCAGCTCTGAAAGCACCAGCACAGAAGTAAGAGCGATGTGGGCAGGGTGTTGCCACCCTGACTTTTGTGCTGCTGCTGGCCAGGTGCTGCCTTCAGAGCTGGGCACCCGGCCAACATTACAACCAGTGCTCTGAAGGCAGCCCAGAAGCAGGGTGGCAATATTGGGACCTTCCTAAAATAACCTCATGACCCCCAATTGGAAAAATGCTGAGATTACACAGGAGGCACCAGATTTCACGGGGCGTGATGCATTTCGCATGGCTGTGAATTTGGTAGGGATCTAGCGGTGATGGGGAAACAGAGCTATCAGGGTGGGTAGATTTGAGATGAATTTCTCCCCAGCCTGAGGGTGAAATCCAGCTCTGCAAAGCAGGAAGAGGTTGGGGCGGGGGAGGGGGAAGAGGGACTCAGGCCAGCTCCACATGGAGGGGAGTCAGAGCTGCAAACCTGCCACTAGGACAGCTGGGGTTCCCAAGCTAGGTGCCTTAGCCCCACATTTTCTGCTGGCATCAGGGGCTTTTCCTTTCCCCTCTTCTCTTCCTCCCTCCAGCTGGGACCTGGGACGTCTCCCCTTGCCCAAGTGCCAACCTTCTAGCACCTAGGGGTGAATCTCTTATTATCTGTCCTCTCGGTCCTCACCCTCACAGGAGGCCTGCATGCTTCTGAAGGGTGAACCTGAGAGCTGACATTCATAACTTTCCCACCTACTAAAAATGATGGACCCCACAGACACACCAGATCGGGAGAAGTCACGCAGTGAGGCTTATTGCAACAATCGGTAGCCTACGCAACTGCCGCCCATCTGCTTCCCCCTCTCTTTTGCATTCGCCCTCATAACGGGCGGGTACCCATGGAATGGCCCCTGGCACTGTGTGCTAGGTCAGAATAAAGCGTTATCTGCTCCACCTTGTGCTGCGGTGTGACGCTATCCGGCCGTGTCGATAAGCACGGAGCCGCACCAGGACAGTGGTGCCACTGTGGAACATCTGGCGAAGATGCTCTAGGCCAGTGGTCACCAACCAGTCGATCGGGATCTACCGGTAGATCTTGGAGCCTCCGACAGGTGATCTTGACTGGTTTGGCCAAGAGGCTATCAAGTGCTGGCACGTCAGCTGCCCTTCCCCTGCCACTGCTGCACATCTCCTGCCCTTTGCCTTGGAGATGTCCCACCCCCCAGCTTGCTGGGAAGGAAGAGGAGGGGGGCGCTGATGTCAGGGTGCTCCCTCTCCCACCCTATAGTCTATCTCCACAGAACAGAGGGGGACACAACATGGCTTGGGATGAAGGGAGTTTTCTGGCTGCTTTGGAAAGTGGTGCAGGGCCAGGGCCAGGGCCAGGGCAGGGGTGAGCCTGTCTTAGCCCCACTGCACCACCTGAGGTAAGCAGTGTCCAACTGGAGCCTGCATCCTGAACCCCTGACCCAGTCATAAACCCCCTTCTGCACCCCAAGTCCCTGCCCTAGCCCTGAGCCCCCCTAGAACCAAACTCCCTTACAGAGCCTGTACCCTACGCTCCAACTCCCAGCGCCAGGCTCAGCTCAGAGCAACTCCAAATCCCTTAACCCAAGTCCAGGGCCTGCATCCCAGCCCTCTGGTGAAAGGGAGGAAGGATGGGGGAGGGAGGGAGGATGGAGTGAGCAGGGGCAGGGCCTTGGCGAATGGGCACAAAAGAGGTGGGGCAAGAGTATTTGGGTTTGAAGTAGGAGATCACAGCTCTATGCTGATGGGAGAGAGCCCTGCTGCCAGCACAGTAAAACCACCTCAGTGAGCAGCAGCAGCTCTCCCTGTCCACACTGGTGCTTGTGTCGCCCAGACGGTGGTTAATTCACACCCCTGCGGGATACGCTCTGCTGAGAAACTGAAGTGTAGACAGCTGAAATATCCCAGTTCGGAAGAAGAGCTCTGGGTAAGTTTGGAAGCTTCTCTCTCTCACCCAGAGAAGTTGGGCCAATAAAAGCTATTACCTCAGTTGTCTTGTCTCTCCAGGAACATGGCTAATTTCATGTGGTTACCATGGTGCAGCTGTGGAGATGCCCTTACATGAGCAATAATCAAAGCACAGTTGATTCAGAAGAGTGGTGTATGAAAAGCACAGCCATTTTAAAATAAAGCTTTATGCATTTAGACTGGTCAGCCTCACCTCAGTCCTCAATCATGGAGGGGTTCCTCAAGTAATCCATTTTGAAGCACTTGGAAGATCAGGAACAGTCAACATGGATTCACCAAGGGCAAGTCGTGCATGACCACTCTGATTGGCTTCTATGACGAGATAACTGGTTCTGTGGGTGGGGGGGAAGGTGGTGGACGTGCTATACGTTGACTTTAGGAAAGCTTTTGATACAATTTCCCACAGTATTCTTGCCAGCATGTTAAGGAAGTATGGATTGGATAAATGGACTGTAGGTGGATAGAAAGCTCACAAGATGGTCAGGTCCAACGGGTCGTGACCAATGGCTCGATGTCTTGTTGGCCGTCAGTATTAAGTGGCGTGCCCCAAGGATCAGCTCTAGGGCTGGTTTTGTTCAAATTCTTTGTTAATGACCTGGATGAGGGGATGGATTGCACCCTCAGCAAGTTTGCGGATGACACTAAGCTAGGGGGAGAGGTAGATATGCTGGAGGGCAGGGATAGAGTCCAGAGTGACCTAGAAAAACTGGAGGATTGGGCAAAAAGAAATCTGATGAGGTTCAACAAGGACAAGTGCAGAGTCTTGCACTTGGGATGAAAGAATCCCAAGCATTGTTACAGGCTGGGGACTGACTGGCTAAGTAGCAGTTCATCAGAAAAGGACCTGGGGATTATAGTGGATGAGAAACTGGCTATGAGTCAACAGTGCACCCTTGTAGCCAAGGCAGCTAATGGCATATTAGGATGTGGACGCATTGGAAAGGGTCCAGCGGAGGGCAACCAAAATGATGAGGGGGCTGGAGCACATGACCTACGAGGAGAGGCTGAGGGATTTGGCTTGTTTAGTCTGCAGAAGAGAGGAGTGAGGGGGGATTTGATAGCAGCCTTCAGCTATCTGAAGGGAGGTTCCAAAGAGGATGGAGAGAGGCTGTTCTCAGGGGTGACAGATGACAGAATGAGGAGCAATGGTCTCAGGTTACAGTGGGGGAGGTCTGCGTTGGATATTAGGAAAAACTATTTCCCTAGGAGGGTGGGGAAGCACTGGGATGGGTTCCCTAGGGAGGGGGTGGAATCTCCATCCCTAGAAGTTTTTAAGCCCCAGCTTGACAAAGCTCTGGCTGGGATGATTTAGCTGGGGTTGGTCTTGCTTTGGGCAGGGGGGTGGATTTGATGAGCTCCTAAGGTCTCATCCAACCCTGGGATTCTATTTTCTATGCAACCCATTTAGAACCCCCTGTAAGTGCCAATTTTGCTGTTCTCCCTTTGCAAGCATGGAACAATAATACTGTATCTGAACATCACTTATGCCAAGAAATGTTCCAAAATAAGACTGGATTCTGGACTCAGTCATGCAGACATAAGTCTGGAAAAACACCTTTACACTTGATGGAGCTACATTGGTGACGGATGGGAGGAGTGCTGGACATCACCCGGTGACTAAGGGATTAAACTCAGGTATCTAGCAAGATAGTTGGCAGAGGGCCAGAAGAACCAATGGGGATAGAGTGCTAAATCTGAATTGTATAAGATACTGGGCCTGGTTTCTCTGAGTGGGGAGTTAAGCGAGGAGTTGAGAGACACTGAATGATTTAAACCCAGGCAGGACTACCATGCCTCCAAGGAATTCGGGGCATAGAAGTGGACTGAACCAGGAATGGATCGTGAGTAAATAAAGGGGAAAAGTGTATCTAGTCACAATCAAGGTATTTTTCTTTATTTTGGTTGTTTGATTTAAACTTCTCTGTATGAATCCACCACCCTACACTCCCTTCCCTCCCCCATTCACTGTCTAAGGGTATGTCTACACTACCACCCTAGTTCGAACTAGGGTGGTTAATGTAGTCATTCGAAGTTGCAAATGAAGCCCGGGATTTAAATATCCCGGGCTTCATTTGCATCTTGCCGGGCGGGCGCCATTTTTAAATCCCCTTAGGTCGAACTCCGTGCCCGCGGCTACACGCGGCACGGAGTAGGTAGTTCGAATTAGGTTCTCTAATTCGAACTACCGTTACACCTCGTTCCACGAGGAGTAATGGTAGTTCAAATTAGAGATCCTAATTCGAACTACCTACTCCGTGCCGCGTGTAGCCGCGGGCACGGAGTTCGACCTAAGGGGATTTAAAAATGGCGCCCGCCCGGCAAGATGCAAATGAAGCCCGGGATATTTAAATCCCGGGCTTCATTTGCAACTTCGAATGACTACATTAACCACCCTAGTTCGAACTAGGGTGGTAGTGTAGACATACCCTAAGAGATGTGCTCTGTGTTTTATTTGTTTCACTCGGTTGCTAGGTGTTACAGAGCAACTAAGTATGCTTTATCAAGTATATCTTCTTGTTTTGTTAATAAAATCACTTGAAGGCAATGATTTGATTCTTGTGTCCTGGAAAGAAACAGGAGGTCTGTCTGTGTGCATGTATGCAGGCCTCAGACTAAGAGGTCAGCTACCAGAGACTGCAGGTGTTTTCTCTTTGTTTTCAAGCTCTCTTGTGGTAAAGGAGCTTGGGGGTACCCCTCTGGAAGAATCCAAGTGCTTTCTTCCCGGGTTCAAGAAAGGGCATTTTCTTTTATTTCACTTGGTGGTGGCAGCTACCCCCCAAAAAAACTCAGTGATCTGTGACCCCGGGGGAGTTTTTGTAAGCCAAGCCTACAGAGGCAAGGTATCCAAGGTTTCTCATGGGCCCCCATCTTCTGCACTTGGAGTGTCACAGGGGGGCTCAGCCCTGACAACTGGTAAAAACAAAACAATGTGAGTGAGAGGAGAAGGCAGCCTATCATATGATTCATCTTCTTGTGAGGCAGATTTGTGTGAGCATTCGCATCCATATATGGATTAATGGAAACTGAGGCAGAGGAGAAGGGTGCGGTCTTTAAGAGAATTTGGGCATCCAAAGGTTAGTGAGATTTTTAGAAGAGCCAAAACAGTTCATTCCCCCCCTGAAGTACATGACTGTTAAGGATCTATGGCCATGTCTACACTATGTGCAAAATCGATGCTGCCGCGATGATCTTTTGGGGTTTGATTTAGTTGGTCTAGTGAAAACCCATTAATTTGAATGGAGAGGGTGCTCCTGTCAGCACCGGTAGTCCTGCTCCTCACGAGGAGTAAGGGAAGCCAACAGGAGTGTTTTCTCCTGTCAACCTCCTGCTGTGTGAATGGCTATTTAAGATACATTGACTCCAGCTAAGTAACTCACATAGCTGGAGTTGTGTAACTTAAGTTGACCTTCCTTTCTAGCGCAGACCAGGAGCAGGTGCCTTGCTGTATCTTTAGTCAGCCAAACAGAAGAGTCTTCAAGATTTCCTAATATTTTCCTTTCCCAAAGTGTGGTGAAATGTTGACATCTTGAACATTTCCACAAACTGATCAACCAATAGTTTTGGACGGGGGTCAATCAAAATAGTTCGTTTAAAAAATGTTGATATGCTGGATTTGGACTTTTTTTTATTAATCTCCCCACCCCCGCAATTTATAAGCAAAAGGTTGTGTCATACCGAAAAACAAAACTTTTCATACAGAAAAAGTCAAACTGGAGCATTTCGAGCAATTTGACACTTTAAAAGAATGGTTTTAAATCAGGAGGTTTGTCAAAATTGACCCTTTCCTGCAAACAGCATTGATGAATCGGCATTACCCAACAAGTTTCATTGAAAAAATTCTGACCTGTCCTACAAATGATCTTTAAAAATCTTTCTCTAAGTAAATTATCAAAGGTCACACAGCAAGTCAATGGCAGAGCAAGTCCTGTTCTGCTCATGAATTCCCACTAGATTTCATGACCTCCCAGAATTAGAACATAAGAATGGCCACGCTGGGTCAGACCAAAGGTCCATCTAGCCCAGTATCCTGTCTGCTGACAGTGGCCAGCACCAGGTGCCCCAGAGAGAGTGGACCGAAGACAATGATCAAGCGATTTGTCTCCTGCCATCCCTCTCCAGCCTCTGATAAACAGAGGCCAAGGACATCATTTTATCCCCTGGTTAATACCCTTTTATGGACCTAACCTCCATGAAATTATCTAGCTTCTCTTTAAACTCTGTTATAGTCCTAGCCTTCACAGCCTCCTCTGGCAAGCAGTTCCACAGGCTGACTACACACTGTGTGAAGAAGAACTTTCTTTTATTAGTTTTAAACCTGCTACCCATTAATTTCATTTGGTGTCCTCTAGTTCTTCTATTTAGGGAACTAATAAATAACTTTTCTTTATCGGCCCTCTCCACACCACTCATGATTTTATACACCTCTATCATATCCCCCCTCAGTCTCCTCTTTTCTAAACTGAAAAGTCCCAGTCTCTTTAACCTCTCCTCATATGGGACCTGTTCCAAACCCCTAATCATTTTAGTTGCCCTTTTCTGAACCCTTTCCAAGGCCAAAATATCTTTTTTGAGGTGAGGAGACCACATCTGTACACAGTATTCAAGATGTGGGTGTACCATAGTTTTATACAGGGGCAGTAAGATATTCTGGGTCTTATTTTCTATCCCTTTCTTAATAATTCCTAGCATCCTATTTGCCTTTTTGACCGCCGCTGCACACTGCGTGGAAGTTTTCAGAGAACTGTCCACGATAACTCCAAGATCTCTTTCCTGATTTGTCGTAGCCAAATTAGCCCCCATCATACTGTACGTATAGTTGGGGTTATTTTTCCCGATGTGCATTACTTTACACTTATCCACATTAAATTTCATTTGCCATTTTGTTGCCCAATCACTCAGTTTGGTGAGATCTTCTTGGAGTCCCTCACAGTCTGCTTCTGTCTTGACTATCCTAAACAGTTTGGTATCATCTGCAAACTTTACCACCTCACTGCTTACCCCTTTCTCCAGATCATTTATGAATAAGTTGAACAGGATTGGTCCTAGGACTGACCTTTGGGGGACACCACTAGTTACCCCTCTCCATTCTGAAACTGTACCATTTATTCCTACCCTTTGTTTCCTGTCTTTTAACCAGTTCTCAATCCAAGAAAGGACCTTCCCCCTTATCCCATGGCCGTGTAAATTACACAAGAGCCTTTGGTGAGGGACCTTGTCAAAGGCTTTCTGAAAATCTAAGTATACTATATCTACTGGATCCCCCTTGTCCGCATGTTTGTTAACCCCTTCAAAGAACTCTAATAGATTAGTAAGACAGGATTTCCAATTCACAAGGACTTGTTTCACACTTCTTACCTTGAGAACTGCGGGACTCAATTAGGACCTGTTGGATTGATTATGATCTTATTTATACCCATGTAAAATAGGAGTGACTCTGCTTTTAAGGCCTGATAACTGTATAAACTACTTTAAAGCTTACAATCAATAGTGGTTAAGTCTCTCTGGTGTATCCTGGTTCCTCTTGCATTTAAATAAATCGAGCTACACGACAGCTATTAATAAAAGCCACCACGGAAGACTTATCTGAGTTAAAGCCATTCCATTTATATAGGTCATAAAAGGAACTAACTGAAGTGGTTCTGACGTAAACAGGATGAAGTTTAATAAGGACAAATGCAAAGTACTCCACTCAGGAAGGAACAATCTGTTTCAGGTATACTACTGGGAACTGACTGTCTAGGAAAGAGTACTGCTGAAAGGGATTTAGGGATCATAGTGGACCATAAGTTAAACATGAGTCAACAGTGTCACACTGTTGCAAAAAAAGCAAACATGATTCTGGGATGCATTAACTGGAGGGTTGTGAGCAGGATATGAGAAGTCATTCTTCTGCTCTTCTCTGCACTGACTGGCCTCATTTAGACTTTTGTGTCCAGTTCTGGGCACCAGATTTCAAGAAACATACGGAGAAATTGGAGAAGGTCCAGAGAAGAGCAACAAAAATGATTAAAGATCTAAAAAACATGAGCTATGAGGGAAGACTGAAAGAATTGGGTTTGTGTAGTTTAGAAAAGAGAAGACTGAAAGGGGACATGATAGTGGTTTTCAAGTACCTAAAAAGGTGTTACAAAGAGGAGCGAGAATAATTGTTCTCCTTAACCTCTGATGACAGGACAAGAAGCAATGGGCTTAAACTGCAGCAAGGGAAGTTTAAGTTGGACATTAGGAAAAAGTTCTTCACTGTCAGGGTGGTTAAGCGCTGGAATAAATTGCCAAGGGAGGTTGTGAAATCTCCATCTCTGGAGATGTTTAAGAGCAGGTTAGACAGACATCAATCAGGGATGGCCTGGATCATGGGTTCCCCCACTGGGGGGGCGTGCCCCCCGGGGGGGGTGTGAAGAAATTCCAGGGGGGCCACGAGGTGACCCAGCCACACACACCCCCATCAATCCCACCCCAAGTTTTGCTGCTATTTTTTTGCAAGGGGGGGCGTGAGGGTTTCTCAAAAGTCAAAAAGGGAGGCGTGATGCCAAAAAGTATGGGAACCGCTGGTCTAGACAGTGCTGGGTCCTGCCGTGAGGGCAGGCGACTGGACTTGATGACCTCTCGAGGTCCCTTCCCGTTCTAATAATTCTAATGCTATCTGATGTACAGTAGCCCTCTTCTTCTCTTATTGCTCTCCCTGGTCTCCTCCTAAAGGTGAGAAATGAGGTGACTCCAGCATAAAGAGGGGAAATGAAGGAGGATGCCATCGGACCAGGTTTTGGGCTTGGGCCATTCTGTCACGAAGGAAACTCTTTGCTTCGAGCCTGGTGAAGGCAGAAGATGTGGTGCTTAACAGGCCACTCATGGGAATGACCCAGTGCCCACAGCAGTCAATGCAGAGATTCTCGTAAGAGTAATAAGGACTTCTCGGTCTTTTGGACATGGAAGGTAGCATGGAAACACATGATCTCAGCTCCCTCTGCCTGCTCTGCCAGAGACCCTGGACTTGGCTGGGACACATTAGCCACCTGAAGGAGCAAACACGAGGAAATGAGGGTTTTTATCCTGGCAGGCCCTTGCCTGTACGATTCCCTCCCTGCTGCTGGAAAGTCACATGGCCATGTTCAGCAAACAATGTGAGGCCTGGCTATGCTTTTCCCAGCCCAGTTCCCCTCTCATCTAGTCAGTGCTTTCTTCAGCCTCCTGCCTGGTGCTGAGAGGGGTCAGAGGGCATTTGTGTCCTCTCCATGGGAATCAGTTTTACCCTGCACAATGCGCCCCCAGGGCAGCAAACAAATGCCAGTAAATAAATAGGATTATACGATACATGCACCATCTGCTTCAGGTAACAGCACATTCATGTCTCTTTGAAAAGAACAGTCCTCGGCAAACTGCTGTTGTGAGCCACGGAAATGGCAGCTCCGGGGTTTGCAGCGGTGTGTCCTCCAGGGCTGTTCACAGAGAACAGACGTGCCTAGCATAACCAGTCAAAATGGCAGGCTCGTGTCAGAGCTGGCTACAAAACACACCTGTCCTGTGAAGAATGAGTTAGACACCTGGGAGTTGCTGTGAGGCAGGGCCATCCTTATCCTTACGCAGAATACGCCATTGTGTAGGGCACCTGAAAATTTAGGGCACCGCTGGGTCTTAGGGTGTGTCTAGACTACAGGGTTTTGTCGACAAAAGTGGACACCTGTGCAGTCTGACACCATTGAGTAGAGGGGCCGTGGTGTACACTGGTCAGTCTATCGACCAGATGTTTGTTCCACAGCTCTGGAATATGAACCCCTCATAGAATCATTGAACCCTAGAACTGGAAGGGACCTCGAGAGGTCATCAAGTTCAGCCCCCTGCCCTCACGGCAGGACCAAGCACTGTCTAGATCATCCCTGATAGATGTCTGTCCAACCTGCTCTTAAATATCTCCAGTGATGGAGATTCTAAACCTCTGTAGGCAATTAATTCCAGTGTTTAACCACCCTAACAGGAAGTTTTTTCTAATGTCCAACCTAAACTTGCCTCACTGCAATTTAAGCCCATTGCTTCTTGGCCTATTCTCAGAGGCGAAGGAGAACAATTTTTCTCCTTCCTTCTTGTAACACCCTTTTAGGTACTTGGGTACCTTTTGCTCTCACACAGCCAAAAAAAGCGGTTTTATGTTTGCTCTAAATCAATTAATCTGGAAACAGCAAAGCAACTATGCTGAGGGAATCAAACTGAATACACACTTCAGAAGTAAATCTAAAGAGAAACAGATGTCACCTGGGGAACACAAAAGCTGTATCACAGCAGCTTCCAAAAGATAAACAAATTTCTGATGATGCAATTGACTGGAGCTGCCAGACTGGCTGAGAAAGGTTTTTGAGGAAGAATATGTGAAGTTTTGCCAAGTCCTTTTTCTCAGGGCTCTGCGAGAGCAATATTAGCCCTTAAATTGCCCTTTTCGTTCAAGGTTTCCACAGCAAAACTTCACTTGGTTAGCAATACTCTACTGATTATGGGAGACATGGTTATACTTTTTCTGAACCTTTTCCAATGGCGATACAAAGGCAACAAAAATGTTTAGGGGTTTGGAACGGGTCCCATATGAAGAGAGATTAAAAAGACTGGGACTTTTCAGCTTAGAAAAAGAGAAGACTAAGGGGGGATGTGACAGCAGTCTATAAAATCATGACTGAAAAAGTGGTGTGGAAAAAGTGAATAAGGAAAAGTTATTTTCTTGTTCCCATAATATAAGAACTAGGGGTCACCAAATGAAATTAATAGGTAGCAGGTTTAAAACAAACAAAAGGATGTTTTTCTTCACATAACGCACAGTCAACCTGTGGAACTCCTTGCCAGAGGATGTTGTGAAGACCAGGACTTTAACAGGGTTCAGAAAAGAGCTAGATAAATTCATGGTGGTTAGGATGGTTAGGAATGATGTCCCTAGCCTCTGTTTGTCAGAGGCTGGGAATGGGTGAGAGGGGATGGATCACGTGATGGTTCCCTGTTCTGTTCACTCCCTCTGGGGCACCTGGCATTGGCCACTGTTGGAAGACAGGACACTGGGCTAGATGGACCTGTGGTCTGATCCCGTGTGGCTGTTCTTATGTTCAGAAGCCCCAGCTGCAGTTGTGGCCCCTAATGTGCAAGGTGCTGTACAAACACATGAAAGAGACAGTGTCCAAGGAGATTACAGTCTAAATAGGTGAGACCCACAAGGGGTGAAAGCAATGGCGTATTTTCCCCATTTTACAGACGGGGAACTACAGCGCAGACCCAGAGACTTGCCTAAAAGGAGTCAGGGGAAAACAAACTTGTGCTACAAACATGTGCCAAATACCATTTCTGAGCTCCGTGCTAGAATTCGTGGCGAGGTTGGATGGCCTGTGTGATGGACAGGAAGGGTACTACCCTTTTGTCATCATCCCAGCGTTCGGTACCGTTGCAGAGAGTCAGGGACTCCCGGAGCCCTTCACCCTCATCTGCAGCCAGATGTGAGACTCAGCCAGCGAGTAGAACAGAAGGTTTATTGGTTCTCAGGGACACAGCGTAGCGTAGGATCGATGTTATCACAGGGACCAAGAGCAGCCAGACTTATTCCTCTTGGGGAGAAGGGGTTCTGGGCCCTTTCCCCGCTCTAAGCCCCCTCTCTCATCCTAACCCAGCTGAGACTGACTCATCCCCCAGGCCCTACTCCCTAGCCTGGTGTCAGCCCTGCCTCTCCTTTGTCCTGCTTCCAGGCTCAAAGTGTTATTTGTGTCACCTGGTCCTCAGGACATGAGAGCCTGAACATACTTACACAGTGAGTCACAACCAGCCTCCCCCTCCTCATGCAGAGAGCTCTGCAGTGCCCGGGGGAAACTGAGGCACACACAAAATCACTGCAGAGCAGCCTAGATTAGTAGGAATCACACACAGCACAACACAGCAAACCGTGAATGTAACAACAGAGTAAACACAGGACTACAACAGTGGACAACACCCCCACTACCTCACAACTACCTAAAGGGATAAAGCCAGAATAATGAGTATCCAGGAAATGTTGGCATGGAGCCAGGAGAGCCAATGAGAAGGGGGAAAGATTTCTGAAATCTTTCAGTTCCCTTTGTGTGAGAGTCAAGGCAGGAGCTGGGAGAGAAATGGGCAGAGCAATCATAAGGCATGGGTTTCCCAGAAATATCCAGGTCTAAGAAGAGACACGTATACCTTGGAACAACAGAGATGTAAGTAGAACAGGGAGTGTTTACAGTTACACACCATCAGCTTATTTTCTTTGTTTTTTAGTTTGACTGAACTCCTGTGGGCTAACCCCCCATGTACTGCACTGAATCCCAGGAAAGCAATTCTCTGTGTTTTCATCTTTTGTTCCGGTTGCTGGTCTGTAACACCTAGCAACCAAGGATGCTTTGCCAAGTACGTCTTATTTGTTTCGCTAATAAAAATACCTTTTTAAGACTATGATCTGATTCCTGTGTCCCAAGAGGTTCTGCAGGCACGTGCCTGAGACCGAAGGTCTGCTATTGAGACATTACAGTTTGGTTTCAAGCTGTCCCCAAAGGGAGAGTTAAAGAGCTCGGGGTGACCCCACTGGGAGACAGGCGTCCTCAAGTGCTTTTTCCTGACTTCAAGGGGTTTTTGAACGTGGCTAGTGGCAGCATACCACGCAAGGTCAGGGAATCTGTGACCTCGGGGAGCTTTTTAAATGGAAGCCTTTAGTGCATCTCTCTGCATCCTTCCTCAAACCCAGAGCCAGTCGGGAAGCAACATCTCTGAGAACCCCATGAGCGGGGTGGGGAGGGGGGGAAGGAACCAGTCAACCCTTAAGGATCTGGACACATCCGAGTGGTTTTTGTTGTTTCTGTCTTGACGCGTGTGAATAATGCAAACTGCTGGGCATTTGATGCCTGTGGGCTGTTGATGGAAATTGTTTGTGTCAAGCAGTAAATGATTAATAGCAGGGTGGCGGAAGCAGCAAAGGCTGGGCTGTGAAAAGTAGCCGTTTACCCAAGAAAAGAGGTAGAGGGGGTGAGAAGCAGCCAGATTGTCAGCTGTTTAAGGGCTACTGTATATTTCCACCCGCTGTTCTAAACAGCAATGATACTTGGCAAATGCAGCTGCGTCTAGCCGCTGGCATTGTTGTGAACAGGTAATAACGCGCCTGCTGCTTAGGATGAAGGACAGCAGGGCTGGGAAGGGAAGCAGGAAGTTTGCGCATGACATGAAGCGTACGATAGCGGTCAGGGCCGGTCTGGCTGGTTGTGCGCATCCTTCCCGGACTGATTGGAGGAAGGTAAAACAAGGCAGTTGCCCCAGTGCCATTCATGGAGGACTAGTGTTGACTGTCTAAGATGGAGTGAGGGAAAGACGGACATTGCTCTGTGTGTGTGTGTGTGTGTGTGTACGTGTACACAAGCAAGCTACAATTCCACTTTCATTAGTACCATAAAAATCTAATCCTTTGGCTACTAGTTCCCGCCACAGTTTCAGTATGAGGACAGCACATGCTAAGCATCCAAGGCGTCGTGCTAGGATGCCATCCCTTTAAAGCAGTGGTTCCCAAACTTTTCGGCATCACGCCCCCTTTTTGATTTTTGAGAAACCCTCACGCCCCCCCTCCCCAAAAAATAGCAGCAAAACTTAGAGTGGGATTGACAGGGGTGTGTGGGGCTGGGTCGCCTCACGCCCCCCCTGGAATTTCTACAGCCCCCAGTTTGGGAACCCATGCTTTAAAGAAAGGTCAGGTCCAGTGTTCCTTGCAAGCCAGGCACTTGTGTATCTACTCAGCAGAGACTTAAATGCTGGCCAGCTGATTAACAGAGCACCCAGGGTTTTCACTGGTGGTGCACATCCATACATGTCTGGGTGCACATAAAATTATTCCACACATGAATGGAAAAATCTGCACATAGATGGAAAAGATAGAGGGAACACTGCTTGGGTCTTCAGCTGGTGTGCATCAGAGCCTCTCTCTCCACTGAAGTAAATGGAAATACACTGATTTAGGTCAGTGGAGGATCTGACCTTACCTATGCTGTCTCACACCTTGGGCAGAGCAGGGACGGGACTTTTGTCTGATATTCTACATCTGTGAAGCAGCATGAAACATCTCCTAGTATGTACTAGCTCTTGGGTGTGTGGGAGGGGAAGCATGTCCATATGACTTTGGAAAAAATTTTATTTTCATCTAAAGCGCTGTCAAGGGTGGGGTGGAAACCGGTTTAAATTACAAGGTAAAAGCTCTGAAAGGTCTGCAGAGTTTGGTCAACCCTTTTAATGGTTTGATGGGTTCAGTGAACTTCTACCTAGCATGCAATGGGATGGCTGCAGCACGGCCAGCCCCAAGCGTTCCAGAATCATGAGTCGGGCCTTCCAGAAGTCATAAAAGTGGTTTAAAAAGGTTGAGATTTGGAACAAATAAATGGGGGTTGGTTTTATTTGCCAGCTCATGTTCAAACTCTTCGTCGATCCTCGGGTCACAACAAAAGCGTTTCTCCATAACGAGGAGGGCTAGAAATGTCCTTTTTTTTTTCTTTCAAGGAACGAAAGCGGAGGAGCTTACTGGATCCTCTTCCTCCAGGAGAGGGGCTTTACAAGAAACACCTAACACGGTGAGGCTGGCTGGGCCATTTGTGGGAGCTGGGCAACACCACCGTGTTGTTTCTGTGTAATCAGGGATTGAATCAGGGACCAACTTTTTAAGCGTGAGCTGACGGACTAAATGCAGGCACTTGGGCGAGAGAGACTCAGATCCTTTGGCTCAGTCAGAGGGGAGACGCACAGCTTGTACTGAATCGTGAATTACCAAACGACAACTGCATTTACATCTATGGATTCCCTGAAATGGGCTGCCTTTCACCAATGGAGAACGAGTACAAGATACAGGAGGAAAGCCACGAAAGCAATAGTTCCCTTTTCGTTAGCTGGGAAGCTGACATTCCCTCCCATAGCACTTTCTGAACTGTGTGTCAGGTACTGCTCTTAACACGAAAGCAAATCGCACGTAAATCCGTACCAGGCAACGGGGTAATGGAAATCAGACCTGTTCCCAGTCGCTAGCTGTACAATAATTCCCTGTTGTTCTACTCAGTGTAGCTGTAGCCAGGTTTGAGAACTGGTTGGTTTCGGGCTTCGGGTGTAAGCCTGAAAGCTTGTCTCTCTCCCCAGCAGATGCTTGTCCACTAAATGCTATTAACCCCCTTGTGTCTCTAATAATTTACCAGACAGCCAACACACTCCCTCTCCACCTCCTCTACATCTTTGTGTAATTTCCAGTAGCATAGTAGATACGTAACAATGGACTAGCCACTGGACCATGAGGCTGGGAGTCAGCAATCCTGGCTTGATTCACTGAGCGACCTTGGAGTCATCACGAAACCACTGCCTCAGTTTACCCATTCCTAAAATGGGGATAAAGTTGCATATGCATTTTATACCTACCTATTATTTGAATTCGACTGGAGCCTAAAGCACCCGACGGAGTTCAGAGCTTCATTGTGGCAGGTCTGGCACAAGCACTTGGCATGCAAAGGTCCCTGCCCCAAGGAGCTTACAATCTAAATCACCAAAAGAGAAATAGATTTGCCCACGCTGAAAGGCTGAGCAGATCTGGGGAACAGAATCCAAGGGTCTTATATACAAGGACAGAGTTCCAAACACAGAGCCACCCTGCCATTTGGCCACATCACGTGGTTCCGTCCTTGTAAAGCCCAGCTTAGAAATCTTGGGCCTGATTCTGACCCCATGGATCTAGGCTGTACACATGATAATGTCATTGATTCCAATAGGCTGAACTGACTCTGGTATAAGCGAGTTAAAAGTGAGGGAAAACCGAATTAATTTGCATCCAATTTTAGATGCAAGGTCCGATTCGGCTTTCACTGATTGGGAATTTTGCCCTAGGCTTTCTCCGGGAGCTGGATCGGAGCCTTAAATAGTTAACATGCTAGGAATCGAACCAAAACAATGATAAATATTGTTAAAGAACAAGGAAGACTGAAGGGAAAAGCAGCTTGTTACTGCACTGATCAGCGGAATGAGAAGACTGCTCTGCCCAGAGCTTTGCTGATCTATGGTCAAAGGTGTCTCTATCTGTTAAGAAAATGTGGCAGATAGAAAACTAAGATGGGCCATTTGAGGGGCATAGGTGGGCTAATTTATAGAGTCCTGCCACATTGTCTTCTGATGGTATTTCACTTTTTTAATGGCTTTCCTTTGTGTGACAGCGAGGGTGAGAAATGTGCCACTTCTCACCTGAACTGGGGGGTGGGGGGGGGGAAATTGGCTCCTTTGCATTGTACCAGCGCGGGGCCCAATATAAGCTCTCACCATCAGCATCATTTCAGAAAGCCCAGGTTCGCTGGCATGGCAGTCTACCCTCCGGATTGGGAAAGAGGCGGATGAGAAAAGCAAAGCTTTGCACTCTGCTCCTGGCATCGTGTTCTCAGAGAGCCCATTGCAAGCAGGCTTTCTACGCATCCTTGCCATGCCCAACATCTCTCTGGGTCAAATCAGTCTTGGTAAAAGGAACGGCCACTGGGTTCCGGGTCCCTAGGATCTCCAAGTGGAATTTGTTGCCGCGGTTTTGCACCTCCCGAATGCTGAAAGTTGCACACTGACTCTGAGGGGGTTCACCCAGACTTGGGTACACAACGCGAACCATTTCCCACAAGCTTCCACGTGAAGTGTTCTTTCGGTGCCCCTTTGGTATCCACATTCCACGAACAGACCTGGGTTTGAGTGGCCTGGCTCAAATCCCCCAAGGGAGTGAACAGCAGGGAGGCACGTGCCACGTATTCATGGAAACGAAACTCTAAATCCCATGTCCCGGGATTCAGCTAAGACCTGAACAGCTGCGACCTGCCTCAGCACACCCCTCTCACCTCCAGTTTTCCCCAGCACACCCCAGGATGCCACCTCTCATTTCCTACCCCAAGGCTTTCGGGGGGCAGCTCAGAAGGGCTGTCTTCCACAGTGCCTGCACTAAGGATATAGTTCCCTGGAAACAGATTCCGCCAGGCCCTGGGCAAGGGGGCGGGACTCAGCTTCAGGCCCCCCAGAAGGGGCGGGGCCTTGTGCAAAAGGGGCAGGGCTGGGGGTTATTCTCCCCCTCCCAGCACTGTGTGTCACCTGGACCACTCCGTGCATGGCTCTGGCAGTGATTGAAAAGGTTGGCTCTCTTAAATTTCCAGGTCCTGGGACAACTGCCTCCTTTGCTTCCCCTCCCTCCCCATCGGCAGCTTTGAGCTCCTTTATTCCTCTCCAACCCTTTTACCTGGTGCCATGGGGCCAAAATGGGGGCAGTATTTCACCCTTGCTTTTTTTAAAAGCCTTGTTGTTATAATTCCGGTTGTTCTCATTATTCATATAAATGTCCCTTTTGTAAAACCTACGGAACTCTAGATAGTCACATCGACAATATCTTGTGGCAGTGAGTTCCATCGGCTAATCATGCATGTGGTATTTCCTTTTATTGTTTCTAAATTGGCTTCCTTTCAGTTTTATTAAATATCTCCTTTTTCTTATGTTAGAAAAAAAAACCATCACCAGGAGTGCCAGTCCTTCCCTGTCAATATTATTCATTGTTCTGTCTACGTTTATCATGTTGCACCTTATTGCTCTCCTTGCTAAGGTAAACAGTTCAAATCTTTTCAATCTATCTACAAATGAAAGATTTACGGCACCGGCACTCTGACCTGTCTTATTTAACTGATTATAAAACACGCATTTCTTTTTAAGATTGTATGGCCTGTTTGAGATGCATAGAACCTAATCCAAATGCCTTGTCGTTTTGTGGCTGCAGAATGATAAATCTGCTGGCTAAGGAATGCCTCCTAAATTAATTGCAAAGGGGTCCGGGTGGCTGAAAGCTCTGACTTGAGCATCATCATTTCTTGTGCACCTTCCCAGTGTCCAGATGCCTTCCAGGCAGGGTTGTTTATACATGCAAAAGATGTAGGAGAAAGTAAATGCACTAGAAAAAATAAAGGAAATAAAATGGTTGCATTGATAACAAGGTAATAAAAGCAACCACCTGTGAAGGAAAATATGCTTCATAAAAAGAAATAGAAGTAACTGGAAAGATAAACGACTGCGAAAGGGCCTTAATTTGACCCATTTCAAAGTTCAGATTCAATGGCGAAACACAACGTAAACGCCTATGATGTATGGACTGAACAGAGTTAGCGTGGATGAAGGAAATGTGCCATGAAAATGAGCATGTTGTTTTGTTTAAATAAGACGAGCCATCTCTAAGCGAAAGCAGACAGGGCTGACGATCCTGGGAGATGGCATTTATTAGCAGCAGACACGAGGGGTAAACCATGCTCCAGGAAAATGAAAACGATTCCCGCTTGTCGGAAATCAGAGTCACACGGAATCACCTGGCCCTTGCCTAAGCACTGGGAAGTAGCTTTAGAGCGCTAACCATCAATGGCGATTTGGGGTTGTCAGGCAGTCGTAATAGTGACTCTGGTAACGCCAAGAGATCTCAGAGATGTGGAGGCCAGAAGGGACCAGCAGGATCCTCTGGTCTCACCTCCTGCATATTGCCCACCTGCTCCCCTAAACTCTGGCTGAGTTATGGAAGGCCTCAAATCATGATTTAAAGCGGGGGTGGGGAACCTTTTTCTGGTTGGGGGCCATTGACCCACAGAAAAATCAGTAGGGGGCCACACACAAGGGAGAAGTTAAAATAAAACAAAAACCTCACCGACCTGGCTCCCAGCTGAGAAGCAAACAACAACAGCAAGACTCTCGTCTCACTCAGACTCCAGCCCCTCATGGGGTGGGTGGAAGGGACACTGAAGCTCAGAGACTTGCCGTGGGGCTGGAGCATTAGCTCTGGCTTAGCCCGCTGTGGCGGGGGGAGTCCCACGCCTTGCCATGGACTGGATCAAAGTAAGCCGGGGGCTGGATCCAGATCATGGGACATAGGATCCCCACCCAGATATTACATTCAAGAGAATCCATTGCTGACACTAGTTTAAACGTGCAAATGACCGTATGCCATGTTGCAGGGGAAAACAAAAAACTCCCAGTGACTCTGCTAACCTGACCTGGTGGAAAATTCCTTCCTGACCTCACATCAGTGAGACCCTGCAAGACCAGCTGCCGGACACCAGGAATGAATTCTCTGTACAGGTTGGACTTCCCTAGTCCGGCACCCTCAGAACCTGGCTTGTCCTGCAGAAGAGAGTTTTCCAGACCAGGGGAGGTTGGCTCCTCTGCTGACAGTCTCTGGGATTTCTTGGGGTCTGTCAGCAGACCACCAGGATGCCTGGGCTCCGTGGCCAGCTGCTTCCTGCCAGGGCTCCTGGGTCCAGGGGCTCTGTGGTCCTCCCAGGGAGATCCAGACCAGAGAGGTTCAATCTGTAGTAACTCAGGGTACATCTAGACTACAAGCCTCTGCCAGCAGAGGCATGTAAAATAGGCTACCCGACATAGTCAATGAAGCCGGGGATTTGGCCTCCGCGCTATGCCGGCTCAGCGTGCGAGCCAAGACGCGGATCAGTCGACAAGGGAAGCCTTTGTCGACCGCTCCCTTATGCCTCGTGAAACAAGGTTTACAGGAGCGGTCAACAAAGGCTTCCCTTGTTGACCGATCCGCGTCTTGACTCGCATGCTGTGCCGACAATCAGCTGAGCCGGCATAGCACGGGAGCCATTTTTATTTGAATGAAGCTGGGGATATTTAAATCCCCGCTTCATTGACTATGTCGGGTAGCCTATTTTACATGCCTCAGTCGGCAGAGGCATGTAATCTAGATGTACCCTCAGAGTCTTTGCCCATCTACACAACAGCGTTATTTCGGGATAACTGGCATTATTCCGAAATAACAAAGAGCCCGTCCATACTGCAAGCCTTTATTTCGAAATCATGGTGAGCTGGAGGACTTCTTACTCCGGCTCCTGGCAATCCTCAGTTCCTGAGGTATAAGGGAAGCCGGAGGAAGAGTGTTCTTCCTTCAACTTCCTGCTGAGTAGACAGCTTCATTCGGCTTTTGGCGCTATTTCGACTTCAACTACTCAACTGCCATAGCTCAAGTTGCGTAGCTTAATTCGACTTTTGCCCTGCCAGGTAGACGTACCCCTGGTGTCCCATCACTGAGCACTGGGGATCTTTGCTACTAGCAATTGCAGATCGCCTACATGCTAGCGCAGGCAGTCTCCTCATTCCATCCCCTCCATACATTTATTGAGCTCAGTCTTAATGCCAGTTAGGTTTTTTTGCCCCCACTAATCTGCTCAGAAGCCTGTTCCAGACCTCCTCCCCTCTGACAGCTTGAACCTTCTAGACTTCTCTGCAGCTCAATCAAGTCCTAACATGATGGGCACTGATCATAGTATAGGTGACAGTTTTTGCTTCAAGGAGCCTATGGGAAACATCTCTGCAATGTCAGGTTTCGTTATTTTTAAATGCAGCGGACGTTGCATTTCATAAGAGTATTAAAGAACTTCACTGCAGTGTCTGAGTAAATTCAGGTATCTATGATCTAATGAGGTTATGACGTAATATTTATAGGGCAATAGGACTCAGAAACCACATTCAGAGGCCTTATCGGGTTAGGCAGTGGTCAGTCACACAGGAAAAGTCATTCCTTGCCTTCCGGTCACGCCACAAAACAGACGTTGGGGAACAAGGGTGCACATGTATAGGGTGTTTGAGGGCAACTTGTCCGGTGAGTTACGGACAGGGACAGCCATTCATTTAGACAGGAAGGGATTTGAAATCTTTGAATGAAAGAGTTTAAGTACAAAGTCTCATTGCGATAGCAAATGCCTGATCACACCATCGGACATCAAGTTGCAAGACTGTCTGTAACCCACCCATACGTACCTGAAGAGAGTGTCACTTTAGGCCTGACATTTTTGGTGGGATCAAGTAAGGACCTACATGTGATTTGAGGGATGAGGTGTAGGAGCCGGTGTTTGGTTCTCTTCAGAAGAGCTTTGTGTTAGCTGGAAAGCTTGTTTCTTCACCAACGGAAGCCGATCCAAAAAAGATAGGGCTTCACATGAGACAGGCAGTGTAGTTTTAGCTATGTTGGTCCCTTTTACGGGACCAACTTCTGTTGGGGGAAAGAAACAAGCTTTTGAGCTCACAAAGGGCTCTTCTTTAGGTCCGCACCCTTTGCCCCTGTGCGGCTGGTCTCGCGTTCTCATACACTCGGAGCAAATTCTTCATAATGCAGCATCCGGTGCAAACACAGGCCCGCCGACAGAGGATGGAGTGGGCAGACCATTGGTCCATCTAGCCCACTATCTCTCTTCTGATGGTGGCTGGTGCCAAAAGCTTCTGAGGGACTGAACAGAACAGGGCAATTATCAAGCAATCCATCCACAGTCATCCTGTCCCAGCTTCTAGCAGTCACAGGCTTGGGGACCCCCATAAGAACATAAGAATGGCCATACTGGGTCAGACCAAAGGTCCATCGAGCCCAGCATCCCATCTGCCGACGGTGGCTGATGCCAGGTGCCCCAGAGAAGGAGAACAGAAGACAATGATCAAGTGATTTATCTCCTGCCATCCATCTCCTGCCCTTGTTATGAAGGCTAGGGCACCATACTTTATCCCTGGCTAATAGCCATTTATGGACCTAACCTGCAAAAATTTATCAAGCTCTTTTTTAAACCCTAATAGAGTCCTGGCCTTCACAGCCTCCTCGGGCAAGGAGTTCCACAGGTTGACTGTGCGCTGTGTGAAGAAAAATTTCCTTTTATTAGTTTTGAACCTACTACCCATCAATTTCATTTGGTGTCCCCTAGTTCTTGTATTATGGGAAAAGGTAAATAATTTTTCTATAATCACTTTCTCCACACCATTCATGATTTTATATACCTCTATCATATCGCCCCTCAATCGCCTTTTTTCCAAACTGAAAAGTCCCAGTCTCTCTAGCCTCTCCCCATATGGGACCCTTTCCAAGCCCCTAATCATCTTAGTCGCCCTTTTCTGAACCTTTTCTAATGCCAATATATCTTTTTTGAGGTGAGGAGACCACATCTGCACGCAGTACTCGAGATGTGGGCGTACCATAGTTTTATATAGGGGAAGTATGATATCTTTTGTCTTATTATCTATCCCTTTTTTAATAATTCCTAACATCCTATTTGCCTTACTAACTGCCGCTGCACACTGCGTGGATGTCTTCATAGAACTATCCACTATAACTCCAAGATCCCTTTCCTGATCTGTCGTAGCTAAATTTGACCCCATCATGTAGTACGTGTAATTTGGGTTATTTTTTCCAACATGCATTACCTTACACTTACCCACATTAAATTTCATTTGCCATTTTGCTGCCCAATCACTCAGTTTGCTGAGATCTTTTTGTAGTTCTTCACAATCCCTTTTGCTTTTGACTGTCCTGAACAACTTTGTGTCATCTGCAAACTTGGCCACCTCACTGCTTACCTCATTTTCTAGATCATTGATGAACAAGTTGAACAGGATTGGTCCCAGTACTGACCCCTGGGGAACACCACTAGTTACCCTCCTCCATTGTGAAAATTTACCATTTATTCCCACCCTTTGTTTTCTGTCTTTTAACCAATTCTTGATCCATGAAAGGACCTTTCCTCCTATCCCATGACCACCTAATTTACGTAAAAGCCTTTGGTGTGGGACCGTGTCAAAGGCTTTCTGGAAATCTAGGTATATTATATCCACTGGGTGCCCCTTGTCCGCATGTTTATTAACCCCTTCAAAGAATTCTGACAGATTAGTTAGACACGACTTCCCTCTGCAGAAACCATGCTGACTTTTGCCCAACAATTCGTGCTCTTCTATGTGCCTTGCAATTTTACTCTTTACTAGTGTTTCTACTAATTTGCCTGGTACTGATGTTAAACTTATCGGTCTATAATTGCCAGGATCTCCTCTAGAGCCTTTTTTAAATATTGGTGTTATATTGGCCATCTTCCAGTCATTTGGTACCAAAGTGGATTTAAAGGATAGGTTACAAACCACTGTTGTTAACTCCGCAATTTCACATTTGAGTTCTTTCAGAACCCTTGGGTGAATGCCGTCTGGTCCCGGAGACTTGTTACTATTCAGCTTATCAATTAATTCCATAACCTCCTCTAATGTCCCTTCAATCTGAGTGAGTTCCTCAGATTTGTCACCTAAAAAGGCTGGCTCAGATTTAGGAACCTCTGTAACATCCTCAGCCGTGAAGACTGAAGCAAAGAAATCATTTAATCGCTCCGCAATGGCACTGTCTTCCTTGATCGCTCCTTTTATATCTTTATCATCCAAGGGCCCCACTGCTTTTTTAGCGGGCTTCCTGCTTCTAATGTATTTAAAAAACATTTTACTATCATTTTTTGAATTTTTGGCTAGCTGTTCCTCAAACTCTTTTTTGGCTTTTCTTACTACATTATGACACTTAATTTGGGAGTGTTTATGTTCCTTTCTATTTTCCTCACTAGGATTTGACTTCCACTTTTTAAAAGCTGCCCTTTTCTCTCTCACTGCCTTTTTAACATGGCTGTTTAGCCATGGTGGTTCTTTGTTAGATCTCTTACTGTGTTTTTTTATTTGGGGTATACATTTAAGTTGGGCCTCTAGTATGGTGTCTTTAAACAGTTCCCATGCAGCTTCCAGGGATTTTAGTTTAATTACTCTCCCTTTTAGTTTCTGTTTAACTAGCTTCCTCATTTTAGTGTAATTCCCCTTTTTGAAATTAAATGCCAGAGTGTTTGACCGCTGCGGTGTTCTTCCCAACACAGGAATATTAAAAGTTATTATATTGTGGTCACTATTTCCAAGCGGTCCAGTAACAGTTACCTCTTGGACCAGATCCTGCGTTCCAGTCAAGACTAGGTCGAGAATCGACTCTCCCCTTGTGGGTTCCTGTACTAGCTGCTCCAAGAAGCAGTCATTTAAGGCATCAAGAAATTTAATCTCTGAATCCCGTCCTGAGGTGACATGCACCCAATCAATATGGGGATAATTGAAATCTCCTATTATTACTGTGTTTTTTATTTTGGTAGCCTCTCTAATCTCCCTTATCATTTCAGCATCACTATCACTGTCCTGGTTAGGTGGTCGGTAATATATTCCTAATGCCATATTCATATTAGAGGAATGAATTGTTATCCATAATGATTCTATGGAACATTTTGATTCCTTTAGGATTTTTACTTCATTTGATTCTATATTATCCTTCACATATAGTACCACTCCGCCACCCGCACGACCTGTTCTGTCTTTCCGATATAATTTATATCCCGGTATGATAGTGTCCCACTGATTGTCCTCATTCCACCATGTTTCTGAGATGCCTATTATGTCAACTTCCTCCTTTGATATGAGGTACTCCAGTTCACCCATCTTATTAGACAGACTCCTAGCATTAGTGTAAAAGCATGTTAGAAAACTACCACTATTTATATGTCCGTCTTTCACAGACACATTGGATTTTTTTATGCACGATTGTTTCACATCTGATCTTGCCCATATATTATTTCCCACGTTCCCTATCTGACTAACTTCTAGGGAATCCCTACCTATGGAGCCTCGTGTAAGAGAAGTCTCCGTCCGATCCAGGTGCTCCAGAGAATGGGGTTGTACCTCTTGTCTAATAGTCATTGATGGACTTACCTTCCATGAACGTAGCTAATTCTTTTCTGAACCCAGTTATACTTTCGGGCCTCACAACATCCCCAGCAATGAGTTCCACAGGTTGACTGTGTGTTGTGTGAAGTACTACTTACCAGGACCACACAGGTGAGTAGAACAAGCGTTGGAGTTAAGAGAATAGTCAGTAATGCAGACACTGTCAAAAATATTCCTTTCGTCAGAATTAATGTTGATGACTTTGGTCCATTGTCTGAAGATGAACTAATGAAGAACACTGCATTACTGTGGAAAAAAAAAAATCCCTCGCTCTGAGAAATACACCCTGGGTGAAGTCAGAAGTTGGCACTTGTGAGACCAGCACAAATTTTAGAAATATGGTTAATCCATCTGAGGCCCAAAAATACTATCTATCCTGAGGGAACTTAAACAATACGTACTCTAGCAGCACCTTAAAGACTAACAAAACATGTAGATGGTATCATGAGCGTTCGTGGGCACAGCCTACTTCTTCAGATGAATGGAGTATTAAAAGTCCAGATCCAAGAATAAATAGGGGAAGGGGAGGGAGGAAGGGGAAAAAATAGTGAATTAGAGTGTTCAAGTTACAAGAAGCTGATTTGCACCTTCTCTAAGTACCCATTGTTTAGTTGGTTAAGTCATTAGGAAGTGGACGACAGTGTGCTAGCCAGCCAATGTCTTTATTCATACCTTTGTGATAGGAATCAAACTCGTAAATGAAGTTACGCTCCAACGTTTCCTTTTGTATTTGGCTTGTGGAATTGGCCAGAAACAACACGGTGACTTTGAGATCCATTAATGAGTGCCTGGGCAGGTTAAAGTGTTCTCAGTCCTGGGGGAGTTCAGATGCTTACTACGGCAGGGTTCTGTTCCCTTAATACAGCATCAGCTGCCATGACAAATACCCTAGAAAACACCCTTCAATTACTTCACTGCCAGGACAATTCATTTAACAGCGTTCTCATCCCATTGATGTTCCTGATAATGTGATTCCAAAACATCAGCTTTTCCAGATGATCACTAAATGGCTTGTCTCCTATGTGTGTTTTAGGAGTGAAAGAAGAGACACCAAAACTTCACTGCAGGTGGTTAGCCCCAGCTGCTGATCAAGAAACACGTACACAACGAGTGTACATGATCACAAAACAGAACCAGATCAGTCAGGAAACGGGTGAGGCCAGAACAAAGGGACAACGAGTAGCTTGAGAACGGAGAACGGTTCTTCCATATCTCACAAAGGAAGGGTTAGTGCAAGAGCCTCTACTGCATGAGCTAAAAGCCAGCGGGCTCTCAGCTAAGGCTGTAGAGTGGATACATTATTCTCTCTGTAAGTGGCCTGGGTGCCACTCAATGGGACAGTGCCCAGCTACAGTTGCACTTCTCCATTTGTTCCTTGCACGTGAACACTATTGACATGGATATTGGTCTATGGCAGTGGTCTCTGTAGGGGGTAAACTGAGGCAGTCCATGGTATCTTGCTGAGAACTGAGAACTCAAGTCCTAAATCATTAGGCCAGGCCTGGGAAGCACCCAGACAGTAGTTAACTTGACCCTGGTCGTCCTGGCAGCCACATTCCAAAAGAGCCTCACTTTGTTAAGGCCGGTACCAAACAACCAAACCACCATGCGGGATTGTTGTTCACTCTCTGCTTTATTCCTAGAAAATAAGCTTGGACCCCAAAGGCCGTGCTGACCCAAGACAATCTCACCCCCACAGCAGATGTGTTATATTTCCGGCCGACAAAATGACCATCAACATGTCTTTGTTTATGTTGGCTTATTTAGCTTGTTAGGAATAATTATTTGTATTAGTGATAACATGTTTAATTGGCGATGGGCGGAGATCCTGTATAACCTTCAGATTTTATTGGCTTATGTGCTCATTTCATTTCCGCCGCTAGACCTATCAAATCACTTCCCCTCCACCCACCTGCTGCCTATATAATCTAATGTATGTTTTGATTTAACTAGTGCTCACCAGGTTAACCCCTGGTGGGTACTCCACCAGCTGTGTGAACCAATAAATCCTCTGCTTCTTTTCACCTGCACCCAGTGTGTCCGGAATTATTCCCCACAGTCTCCAGCCTTTTTAAGCACAAGATCACTTTCTGAGTTTAAGTGCAATCCAGGATCTACCTCAAATATAAATACCCTTGCTCCATCTCCTTCCCTCCCCTTCTCCTAGGCCCCTCCCCTACTCACTCCATCCTCCCTCTTGCCCATCCTCACTCACTTTCATCAGACTGGGGCAGAAGATTGGGGTGCAGGCTCTGGTCTTGGATTCACGGATCTGAAAAAGTGAGAGGGCTCTGAGCCGAACGTGGGGCAGGCACTTGGGATGTAGGAGGGGTCCTAGGTGCCGGTTCTGGGACAGCGTTTGGATGCAGGGTTGGTTGGAGTGCAGGAGGGGGTTCATGACTGGGGTAGGAGTTTGGGTCGTGGGCTTCAGCTGGGCCCTGCTTACCTCAGGTGGCTCCAGGGTGGTGGTGCAGTGGGGCTAAAAAAGGCTCACCTCTCCCCTGGCCCTGGACCACTCCCTAAAGTAGCCAGCAAACTCTCTCTCAAGTCCTGTTGTGTCCCCTCTCTGCTGTGTAGAGAATGATGCAGAGTGGGAGAAGGCACCTTGACATCAGCACCCTCCTTTCCCTCCCCTGCCCTGCACAGAAAGCAGGAGGGGCAGCTGCAAGGCAAAGGGCAGGAGATGAGCAGCAGTGGGGGGGAGGGGCAGCTGAAATGCTGGCACTTGATAACCTCTTGGCCAAACCTGTCAGAGGCTCCAAGATCTACCAGCAGATCCCGATCAACTGGTTGGTGACCACTGGTCTATGGCTTAATTCACAGGATCTGAAAGGTCTGCTTTTGGCTACAACAGCAGCAGGGTTTGCTGCCCAGGACTCGAGAAGAAATGCAAAAGCAATTCTTCCCCTCCTCCAGGAGAGCTCCCCAGGCTTGTCACTGTCCGCCGTGACATGCATGTAACCCCGGCCGCAACGGTGTTCAACAAGGTGAGTGGCAGATTAACTCATCACGACAACAGCAGCCGCCACCATCGTCCAATCAAATCACCTGTTTAGCTGAGTACGTACTAAGGGAGACAGTTGATCAAAACCTACCTCGTGTCAAAAACTTGGCCCTACAGAGATACAGCTCAAGCTAGCATCTCCCACAGGCTGGGAGGGAGGCTGTCAAGTGGACAGGTTTGAATTACAGCAGTCTCTGGACACCAATTGTGGGGCACTGACCCATGGTAGGGGCTGGTCCTAGCAGTATATCTTTGTTTAATTGTTTCTTAGGAGAGTTACCTTCAGAGCCTGACTTCAATAGGTGCTGCAAAGCTTCCCAACTCTCAGAATCAGGCCACATTCTGGGACATCACAGTCGGGTCTCCATGACCTGTATTTATATAGCACCGCAAGACTTATCTGGTGCTGCCTGGCTCCGTCAGGGCAGGAGGCTGGGGGATGCAGAGGGGGCAGTGGAGGGTCTCTCCTTCCCCTCTCGCAGGGTAGGGGAGCTAATGGGGGCTGTATCCTGCATAGGGGGACCTCCACTTACCCAGTCAGGTGGGAGGCAATATGGTGAGCCCCCTCCCCAGCTGGCCGCTCCCTTGGGGGTACAGCTGCCTGCAGTGGTCTTTCTGCAGGTTAGCTCTCCCCTGCGCGCGCTGCCCCCAGTGGTCACTGTGAGTATCACACCCCTCTTCTCTGCCCCTGCCTTTCCATGTTCTGGAAAACAGACCCATTTCTGGCACTTCCTGTTCTCCTGGCACAGTCAAACCCTGACCTTGCTTTAAGTTTGGAGAAGAGGAAGCAGCAGACCAAATTTGGAGGTTCTAGCTCCGTGCTGTTCAGCATGCTAGCCACTAGCTACATGTGGCTATTTCCTCGGCTGAGTGTGGCTAGTTCGCTATATAGCAGCAGCCACCACTTCACAACTGGTTGGACACCACGGTTCTAGCTCTTACTATTTCGGAGGAGTTCTTGAACAGACAGACTCGCAGACAGACAGATGCACATTTCTATCATTTATATATAGCTGTTGCCCTTCCCAAGCCCCTTGGACACATGGGGGAATGTGCCGCTATGCAGCGGGGTGCCCCACACAGTGTCAGATGGATGTATATAGTGTATTCTCTTAGTTTGAGGGATGCATTAGGCTTTATGTGGGCTCTCTGCCTGGGGGGAAGGGGGGAGTATTACTGCTGAAGAACAACTGTGCTGCAGCCATCTCTGGGGTGGAGCATGGTACCCTGTCGTCTCAAAGCAGTAGTGAATGGAGATGTTAGTCAGGCACACAGTGGCCAGTTCCTATTCTTATCCCCAAAGCGTCGTAAGACTTCAGGCCTAAGCCTGCTCCAACCCAAGTGAGATTCCCATGGGCTTAGTGGGAGCAGGAGCATGCTTTCAAGACATGGCGCTGCTACGGTGGCAAGCACGATGTAGGCCGGTAGGGAGCTCACTCAGGCATGAGGGAAGGGGATCACATCCTCAGCTACAAATAATGATTTCATGGACCCAAGGGAGGAAGAAGGAGCCACCTTTCCACCCATCGTGGGATGGCTGGGGGGCCAGGATGCAGCTAGAAAGCTGCTCTTGCCCTTGATCTTCCATATGGACTCCGGAGCCAGCTGGGGACCAGGCAGGGTACTAAGACACAGCATGTCTCCCTGCTCGCCCCCCTGCAGCTGCATTGGCTTTCCATCACTGGAGGAGACCCCTTCAGCAGAAGGAATGGTTGGCAGACCTTTCAGGGCTGCTGTGATCTGGAAAGCCGCCAAATCCAGGGCTCATTTCTAAGCCCAGGCTCTCTGCTTAAGCAAGATAGGAAGGAAGATCCAGTGATTAAGGAACTTGCGAGACCTTGGTTCAAGTCCCAGCTCTGTCAGATTTCTTCTGCAGCCATGGGCCAATCTCTTTATAGCTCAGTTCTCCACCTGCAAAATTGGGCTCCACGTAGCTGTTGTGAGGAGAGGTGCATTGGAGGTGGTGAGATAATACTTTAGGGAGAGGCCATGTACGTTCTTAAAATAGATATAAAAGAGCCCCCTTTCTTCTTCCCCAAAACCCAGCCTCTCTGGAATTTTGGCACAAAGCCTGTTTGAAATGAATCAGCCCTGAAAATTAGCACACACCATGGATGTGAGGGGTGATCCTTGTGATTTACATATCTTCTCTCCCCTGGGGCTATTTGTGAAAGGCATCAGCTCTGCCGAGAACTGTCCTCAAAGCAAAACTACAGGTTGAACCTCTCTATTCCGGCACACTCTGGTCCGGTAACCTCCGTGGTCTGGCAAGATTTTAGTGAGCCTGATGTCCACTTATCACAGGCAGGGCCAAGTTTCCCGTAGTCCCATAAAGTTTGTTTAGAGCCCCAAGTCCTGGCTTTCAGTGTCTGTGCTGTGATTTAGCTCTGATTTACCCCTAAATGTCTTCTCAGAGCCCAGAAAGCAGGGGAAGTGTTAATAATGCTGCTAGACAATATTCACCTCCTGTAGTTCAGCAAATTCTCTGGTCAGTGCCGGTCAGGTCCCGAGGGTGCTGGACTAGAGAGATTCAACCTCTACCACGTTTTGCAGTAATTTAAACAGAAATCATCTCCAAAAAGGTTCTAAAACCCTCTCTCATTATATCCCTGCTGCAGCAACTAGCTAGAAAGGTGTGAAAGCAGAAAGGTTAAGAGAGACGATGCCAAACATATGGCAAATGGTTGTTTAACACTGTTCACAGTCAAACTCTTTAATGAGCTTTGAGCTATGCCCCTTTATTTTAGTCCTGGCCATAGATTAATTTTTCTCATGTACCATTCAAGTGCAGAATGGCGACAGATTTTCATTGTGGTTTTAACAGTGTGCTGATCGTTATATATGAACAGCTGTGCTGGACTGGATTTGTATATAAATATCACAATATTTTTCATTTGTAATTTTAACTTCGCTCCCTCCAGTTGCTTTGGTGAGACAATAACGAGTCTCTCCACGCTCACATTGTGCCAAGTACGATTCACAAAAGAAGAAAGTCACCCTCGCTGTGGTTTTAGTTTAGTTCTCTTTTTCCCCATCTGCAGAGCAGATTTGCAGACCTGCTTTTGCCTGGACTTATCAATGTGTTTGCTATTATCTCAGATTGGATTAAATGCCATAATGGTTTCTGAGTGCCCAACATTTAATCTATTTCACGGTTCAGTAGGATTAATTATTTAGAGGGGAAAAAAAATCTCCCCTGAATGTGCCTGGCTGGAGTGCATTTTACAAACCTGCCCTGGAAACCACAGACATTGGATCCGGACTCCAGAAGTATTTTGGAGCCGTTCCTTTGAGATCGATGGGCATCGGGTCAGTTCTCGAATGACCAGAGTTTAAATGTGGGACCAAGTGTCCCAAAGAGAAGACAGACCTGGGAAAAGGAACGGTGCCATATGCTAGGTAAACAGAATTTACCCTCCCATTTTCTGATCCTACCTCTTACCTTCCAATACATGATGCATCAGCAATAACCTGCAGTAACGTTAATTGTGGAGCATGATGAATGGATGCGAAAAACTTCATCCTGACATCAATGGAGATGCGACCCGAGTGGCATTTGGAATGGATCAAAGGTGCTGCAGGGATTGTTCTGTATGTTTTTGTCACTGCCTATGCAGAGAGTTACTGGTGGCTTTTCCCGGGGATGAAGGTGAAAAATCCCACTTTGTGCTATGTGTGGCCATTTGCTTGCTCCAAAAAAAAAATTTGAAATGTGTGTGTGTGTGTGTGTGTGTGTGTGTGGCTGGGGGAGAGCAGGAATCTTACTTGCAGCATCAATATTGGGGGAATCTTACTTGCAGCGTCAGTATTGGGGGAATCTTACTTGCAGCGTCAATATTGTGAGCATCATTTGTAGGATGGAAAGACCTTGCCAAAGAGAGAGGCTAGTAGTGGGGGAGCTTGGGAACAGAGTGAGGGCAGTGGCTTCAGCAGATGTTTCTGAGCATGCTCAGTACAACCAACCAGCAAATGAGGGAAAGGAGGCAAGCGACCCTGAATCTCTTCACCCTAGTGCATCAGCCTCCCTACACAGCATTCTAAATTCGCTTGAAAGCCTTAAGTTTCTCTTCCTCCCTCCCATTGGCTTCCAATACCAGATTAAGCACAGACCCGATGTGCTCATGTTGCTCCAGACGGCCTAGCCTGTACCATTCTGTAGAACCACCTACAAGCAATGTTCCATCTAATCTTTTCCATCCACGTGTGCATTTTTCTATCCACGTGAGGAATAATTTTTTCTCTGTGCACCAAGGCATGAGTGCACGTGCACCACCAGGAGAAACACAAAACCTAGCGGTGGGTGCTCGGCTGATAAGCTGGGCGGCATCTGGATCTCTCCTGAGCGGCCGCACAAACGCCCAGCTTACGGGGAACAGTGACCACAAGGTGTCTTTTTTTTTTCCTCACGTCACTGCACTGATTTTCCAGTGAGCATCTGAAAAATGTCTGGCTTGACTAACATGGCTACAGCTTGTACAATAGCTGGAGTTAGGCAGAAAGTGAATCACAGAATACTAGGACTGGAAGGGACCTCGAGAGATCATCGAGTCCAGGCCCCTGCCCTCACGGCAGGCCCAGTACTGTCTAGACCATCCCTGAATGTGGGAGAAAAACTTTGACCAGAGGTCAAGAGAGCTCAAATGTCTTTGTTAAATTAAGGAGCCCCCCAGGTCAAGCAAAGAAGAAAAGACCCACCCCTGTCAGGGGCTGCATAGTAAGATTTGTACTTCCATCAGCCCCTGTTGCAGTTCGTAGGAGTTCAGGGCATGGAGTACACCCACATCCTGAAAGCAGTCACCGAGAAGGCGACTTTTTGTTGTTGCCATTGCACAAACTTACTTGGAAGGAGGAAGAGCAGCTGTCAGCTTGGAATTGTCAATGTATTGATCCCCCCTGTCGGTAATCTTTCTTCCCTAGTGATAGCCCGAGCCACTGTTTTATCTTGGGAGCACTAGGTCTGCATCTTAATTGTACATAGGGTCAGGGGAAAGGAAGGGAATTACAAATGGATTCTGCTCTTGCACGTAACAAATGCTCCGAGATCTTCATCTATCAGCTTTCTCCAAAGCTAGGGAAGGCTGAGGCCAGAATCTTTTAGAATACAAAAACCCAAAGCCACACAGGCCTCGGACCAGGAGAAATGCATAGATCTGTTTAAACAAGACTAACGAGGGCTCGAAAGCAAAGCATATTTGATCAGATGTAAATTGCATCGGCGTTGAGGACAGATTGGTTTCGAGCCAGCCAGTGCAAGAGGGGAAAAACATCACCCCCGTATAATAATTAGAGCAAGGTTGGTGTTTGGAGTGCGTAGGGTGTTTTCACAGTGGTGGATTTGCGTTAGGCAAATCTGGAGTTTCACTGGGCGATTTGGGTGTGATCAGACTCCTGCCCCTTCCCCACAAAACCCTGATCAACCAAAGGGCCACGTTTCAGATGGTTCTGTGATGGCTCACAGCTTGCTGGCTTGTGAGGCCAAGACGGTTGGAAAGGACGCAAGCCTTCATGCTTCGGGCCTAAGCTGATGTTTGGCTCTGGACGGGCTCCCTGAGATTGTTCCATAACTGCTGTTGGGAGGCTTTCTTGTAAAGGAGTTGGAGGCGTCACCCCTTTATTAGCCCCTAGAGGCCAGGAGCGGCATGACCTGCCTCAGTTTCCCTTAATCTGGTACTCTTTAGGCCATGCTACAAAACTCTCATTTCATTCATTCAGATTCCAAGACCACAAAGGATCAATATAATCATTGAGCCCAATGTCCTGCATCACACCAGCCATAGAACTGCCCTGAAATATTTCCTCGTATGGCTGGCCTTAAATATGTCCTCGTTCCGGCTGGCCTTAAATGCAATTCAGCGTCCAATCAGTGTGGACGCACTATTTCGAAATGCATTTTGTGTGTAGATGCGTTATTTCAAAATAATTATTTCAAAATTAGATATTTTGAAATAACGCTGTAGTGTAGACATACCCCTAGGCTATGTCTACACTCGCAGCTTCTTGCGCAAGAACGGCCATTCTTGCGCAAGAATCCGCAGAGCGTCTACACTGCCCATCTGCTCTTGCGCAAGTAAATGTACAGTACGGCGTGATAAGAGACGGCTCCTTGCGCAAGAGCTACACTGTTTTCTATCAGGCTTAAGCTCTCTTGCGCAGGCGCTCTTGCGCAAGAGGGCAGTGTGGACATTCGGCAAGCGCGTACTTGCGCAAGAATTGGCCTCCAGTGAAAAACACAGGTGGCCTCTCCGACACTCTGTACAGGCAATCACCACTCGTTGGTTCCCCCTAATTGGCCCCCCCCTTAAAGGCACAGGCACGGAGCACAGCCATTTGCCACGTGCAGCCCGGGTAGCAGCCAGGTCCTTCAGACCCCATGGAGAAGCCACCCCAGAGCACCCAGCAGGCCCGAAGGGGCACCAAGCGGCGGGCTTCCATGCTGGAGCACCGCCGAGGTGACTGCCCTCCTGGACCTCTGGGGAAAGGAGAAGGCCCTCCGGGACCCCAAGTCCAGGAGGAGAAATACCCACATTTTCACCCAGATGGCCCAGGCGCTGGCCGCAAAGGGACACCCGGCCCGGACCCTGAATAGGTCCAGGCCAAGGTGAAGGACCTGCGCCTCACCTACGTGCGGGCCAGCGAGCGTGGGGGCGGCGGAGCCACTGCCTGTCCCCAGTATCACCGCCTGCAGCAGATCTTGGGGGACAAAGGGGCCACTCCCCTGCTGGCCCAGGTGGACACGGCGAAGGCCACCCCAGTGGTCCGGCCCAGGCCACCGGAGGAGGAGGAGGTGGCAGAGGACAGCAGCCAGACCTCACCATCCCGGCCCAGCAGCAGTCAGGATGTGTCCCGGGCATCCTCCGAAGCCGGCGACGGATTGTCTGGTGAGTGCAGTGGCTACCATTGGCAAGTGTGCTGGAGAAGGGGGGGAGGGCCACAGGGTGGGGGAGAGGTAGCGGCACATGGCACAGCCTGGCCACATGCGGCGCAGAGGCATGCAGCACATGCAACCTCATGCAGCTAGGGTCCAGTTTAGAACCGGACAGTCCAGTCTTTGAGCTTTCTGTTCGGGAAACAAATTGAGAGGATAAAAATGAGAAAATATACACGTCTGGTATTTTCTAACTCAGCTGTAATGTAGACGGTCACGTAACGTCAAGCGTGTCTGGTATTTTTGTTGAAACCATCTGGCAACCCTACGTGCAGCCAGACCAAGTGGCACAGAGAAGCGGCAGCTCGCCCCAGCACACGCCTGGGACCCCAGGGATTCTGCTCGACCAGACTGGGGGAGAGGGGGGACCAGGAGTAAGCCAGCCCCGAGGTTGCAGGCCTGACCCCACACAGCCTAAAGGGTGCTGCACACAGCACACATCCATGGCCACCTCTGGGACACTGTAGCTTCCCCGGGGGAAGGCACAACAGACCCCCCCCCCCAAGCACATGTGGCCCCCTGGGCCACCTTGGGACCCCCCTCCTGCTGCCCCAGGGGAATTCCCCCTCGCCAGCCACACCTGTCCCCGGGCATCGTGACGTGCTGGGAGAAGGGCATGGGGCTCTGGAACACCATTTGGGGCAGGGCTCACTGACCTTGTTGCTTCTCCTGCAGTGGGACCCCCTGCCACCGAGGGACCTTCCAGCCCCATCCCGCTGGCGCAAAGGATCCAGGGCCGTCGCAGCGCCCCCGGGACTGCCACCCCCTCTCCGCCGCCACGTCTGCGCGATTGAGCGCATGGAGCGCGCTCTGACAGAGAAGATCCGCGCAGATGCGGAGTGGTGGGAGCGGGTGAGGGGCCAGTGGCGGGAGCGCTGCGACCGTGTCTGCACTCTCCTGGGCACCATTGCCGACCGGATGGGCCCTGTGCAGCAGCCCAGTGCTGCCAGGCCCCCCTCTGCCCTCCCAGCTCTCCGCCCGCTTCCCCCCCACTGCCTTGCCCATGCTCCCTCCCGAGGTCCCCCACCCTCGGCACCTCCTGGTGCAGCCTGCCCCAACCTGGCACGAGGAGCAGAGGCACCCCTGCACCCGTGGGGGTGGGAGAGGCCTCCATTATCCATCATGAGGCCCTCCCAGTTCAGGGTCCCCCCCTCCCCACAGTGCACTCCCTTCCCCATGTAAATAAAAAAGTGCCTTATCTACAGCAAGTGCATTGTATTTACTGGGAGGTGAGGGAAGGGTGGCGGGAAGGGGTGGTGATGGGGGCGGGAAGTGGGGGCACGGGGGCATCCCTGCAGTCAGAGGTGTAGGAGTGGCCTATTGTGGGGCCTGGCCAGCATCACCCGGAGGGCTTCCCAGACCCAAACCCCATGGTGGTTCGTCTGCCGGATGGTGGCCATGTGGGGCTGCTGGTAGGCCTGGCCCTCACCTACCATCCACCCCGGGACGAAGGCCTCCCCCCTCCCCTCAATCATATTGTGGAGCACACAACATGCCGAGATGACCTCCGGGATGTGCTGCACCCCCATGTCCAGGCGGGTCAGGAGGAACCTAAACCATACCTTCAGACGGCCAAAGGCGTACTCGACAGGATTGCGGGCCCGGTCCAGGTGTCCTGGCTGAGGTCCAGGTGGCCGGTGTATGGCCACATCAGCCAGGCCATCAGGGGGTAGGCCGCATCCCCCAAGATGCAGACTGGCATCCTGACATCCCCAATGGTGAATTCCCGCTGGGGGAAGTAGGTGCCCGCCTCCAGCCTGTGGCGCAGGCCTGAGTGCCTGAAGATACGAGCGTCATGGGCCCGCCCGGACCACCCCACATAAATGTCCTGGAACCAGCCCTGGTGGTCCACTAGTGCCTGGAGCACCACTGAGCAGTAGCCCTTCCGGTTTATGAACCGGGCCGCTTGGTGCTCTGGCGCCTGGATGGGGATGTGGGTCCCGTCTACAGCTCCCCCACAGTTTGGGAACCCGAGGCTGGCGAAGCTGGCAGTGGTGGTGTCCACGTCCCGGGGGCGGATCACCCTCTGGAGCAGCACATCAGCAGTGCTGGAGCCCCAGGTGGTGCTGAGGGCTGGATGGGGTGGGGGGAGGCTAGCCCCAACCCCACCTCCTCTGAGGCTCTACCCCTTCTGGAGCCCTGGAGCCAAGCCTCCCCCCACCTTCCCCAGAGCATATGAATAGCCACATAGGGTCAGACCAAAGGTCCATCTAGCTCCATGTCCGGTCTGTGGCCAATGCATCCAGAGGGAGTGAACTAACAGGTAATGATCATGTGATCTCTCTCCTGCCATCCATCTCCACCCTCTGACAAACAGAGGCTGGAGGGAGAGGTACCATTCCTACCCATCCTGGCTAATAGCCATGGATGGATGTATCCTCCATGAATTTATCTAAGCTCATTTTTTTGAAGCCTGATCTCCACAACATCTTCGGGCAAGGAGTTCCACAGGTTGACTGTGTGTTGTGTGAAGAAATACTCTCTTTAGAGATAGAGCTGGAAGGGACCTTGAAAAGTCATTGAGTCCAGTCCCCTGTTTTCACAGCAGGATCAAGTACCATCCCTGACAGATTTGCCCCAGATCCCTAAATGGACCCCTCAGGGACTGAATTCATAACCCTGGATTTAGCAGGCCAATGCTCAAACCACTGAGCTATCCCTCTCCCCCTTTGGTTTGCTTTAAACCTGCTACCTGTTAACTTCATTGGGTGACCTATGTCCTAATGCTTGTGTTTTGGGAGCAAAGAAATAACTTTTCCTTGTTGACTTAACATAAGAACAGCCATACTGGGTCAGACCAAAGGTCTATCCAGCCCAATACCCTGTCTGCTGACAGTGGCCAATACCAGGTGCCCCGGGGGAGTGAACCGAACAGGTAATGATCAAGCGATCTCTCTCCTGCCATCCATCTCCACCCTCTGACAAACAGAGGCTAGGGACACCATTCCTTACCCAGACTGGCTAATAGCCATAAATGGACTTAACCTCCATGAATTTATCTAGTTCTCTTTTAAACCCTGTTATAGTTCTCGCCTTCACAGCCTCCTCAGGCAAGGAGTTCCACAGATTGACTGTGTGCTGTGTGAAGAAGAACTTTCTTTGTTTTAAACCTGCTGCCCATTAGTTTCATTGGGTGGCCCCTTGTTCTTATCATATGGGAACAAGTAATTAACTTTTCCTAATTCACTTTCTCCACACCAGTCATGATTTTATAGACCTCTATCATATCCCCCCTTAGTCTCCTCTTTTCCAAGCTGAAGTCCCAGGCTACGTCTACATCGGCGCGATCTTGCGCAAATACTCCTTTAACGCAAGAGTTCTTGCGTTAAAGTATTTGCACAAGAGAGCGTCTACATTGACGGGACACTCTTGCACAAAAGCAGGAGCCCTGAACCATTTTGGAGAGGGCAAAAGGGCACCAGCCCTTTCCGGGGGTGGGGCTGGAGCTCCTTTGAGACACGTGCTTAAAGGGATCTTCCTGGACAGCTGTTTCTCTCCTGCTGCAAGCTTTAGGACCTCTTGCAGGGACTGACAGCTGTAGCAGTTCTAGTTGTGGTTCCCTTTGCCTTGTTGGACACCACAGCTTGTGCCTTAGTGCCATTTGCTGATTATTTGACCTCAGCTCTTTTGTTGTGCCATGGAGCCAGGGGTGGCCTTGTGCCTGCTCTGGCCCTTCCGGCCATCCTGGAGTGCCTGCAGCTGCTCCTCCATGCTGCTGCACTCCTCGTCCAGGACCTCGAGGTGCAGGTTGCTCTGGACTCCCTGACCAGGGAGGCGGTGGCGTCCCTGTGGCATCCCCACCCCAGTGTGGAGAGGCCATTGTGGAGACTGGACACCAGTACCGACTGGTGGGACCGGCTGGTCCTGGGGCAATGGGACGCCCAGCAATAGCTCCAGAACTTTTGGATGCGAAAGCAGACGTTCCTGGAGCTATGTGCCTGGCTTGCCCCTGTGCTCCAGAGAAGCACCACCCGGCTGCGGGCAGCCATCCCCGTGGACAAGAGGGTCGCCATCGCACTCTGGAAGCTGGCCACCCCGGACAGCAACCGATCGGTGGCACACCAGTTCGGGGTGGGCTGATCCAACGTCAGTGCCATTGTCATGCAGGTAAGTGCTGGGGGGGGGGGGAAGGGTGCTGCACTCCATGCCCAGGGGCAGGCAAGACTCCAGGCTGGGGAGATGAGGAATGCCCCGTCACTCAGGGGTTTGGGACATCCCTCCCTTGCACAGGCCTGCTGGTGTGTGTGTGGGGGGGGTGGCCTGTGGGGGGGGGGTGGCCCTGGTGTGTGTGTGTGAGGACAGAGGGTATCACGGGGGGGGGGGAACCCCTCAAGGGAGCACGCACTCACCCGGCCTTATGTGATGCGTTCCCCTGTGTTTCTGTGCACCCTTCTGCAGGTCGTCCGTACCATCGACGACGTCCTGCTCCAGCGAGTCATCCGCCTGCGGGATGTGGAGGCTACGGTGGCCGGCTTCACTGCCCTGGGGTTTCCCAACTGCGGGGGAGCCCTGGATGCAACCCACATCCCCGTTCATGCCCTGGAGCATCGAGCGGCCCATTTCTCTACCGTGCTCCAGGCCCTCATGGACCACTGTGGCCGCTTCATGGACATTTATGTGAGCTGGGCCGGCAGGGCACACGATGCCTGCTTTCTCCGAAACGCCGGCCTGTTTGGCAGGCTGGAGGCGGGCACTTTCTTCCCCCAGCGGAAATTTACTGTCGGGGACGTGCCCATGCCCACGTGTATTGTGGGGGACGCGGCCTACCCCCTGCTGCCCTGGTTGATGCGGCCCTACACAGGGTGGACAGACCACAACCGGGCACAGTTCAACAACCACCTCAGCCAGGTGGAGTGCGCCTTCGGCCGCTTGAAAGCCCGGTTTTGCTGTTTGCTCACCCGTCTGGAGATGGGTGAGCGGAACGTCCCCGAGGTAGTGGCTGCGTGCTCCACAACATCGTGGAGCGGAAGGGGGCGGCCTTCTTCCCGGCATGGATGGCAGGTGAGGGCCAGGCCTTCAAACAGCCCTGCACAGCTGCCATCCGCACCATGATGGGGTGCGCATACGGGAGGCCCTGATGGAGATGTTCTCCCAGGCCCCACAGTAGGGTCGCCTCTGTCTCCCTTTACATCTCCCTCCCATCCGCAACCCTTCCCTCCTCCCCTCCCCGTACCTCCCAACAACCAACCAACACAGTTTTTTTGGAAAACAATGTCTTGAACTTTTTATTAACAATGGGGAGACGTAGCGTGGGAGGGGGGAGGAGGCTCTGAACCGGGACAGGGGAATGGGGAGGTGGGAGCTACTGCTGGGAGGGGTGGCCCCTGCGACTGCCTCTGCGGGGGCGGACCACAAAGTGTGGTTCAGGCCGCATCGGGGCAGGTAGCACGGGGAGGTGGGCACGATGGGGTGCATCAGGAGGGGGCACGGGCATTGCAATGGGAGGGATGGCAGGTGCATGGGGCAATGCCATACCATAGTGCACAGCGTGCCCGGTGTGTGCGGTGAGGGCAGTGATGGCATCGCCGATGCGCTCGCACTGGGCCTCGAAGTGGCCCGAGGCCTGCTGGTGCCACTCCAGGTCCTCCTCCACCCGGCGTGCGATGGCCGCCTCAATCCGTTCGACGGCCTGGACGTGCCGCCGGAGGAATTGGTCCCGTTGCCGGACCCACCGGCTTGGTGCCTGGGCGGTTGCGGGTGCTGCCGCTGCCACAGGGCTGGAGGGTCCCCCGCTTCTGCTTGGTCCGGCTGCAGGGAACAGAGGAAAGGATGGGTCAGTCAGGCAGCCTGGCCCCATCCCCGCACCCCATGCCCTCCGCCCTTGAGCCCAGGTGACACCACAGTATTGTGGCTTGGGCCCACTCGTTCCCCCCGTGTTGTATGTTTGCATACAGGACCGTCCCCAGAGTAGAGTGCTCCTCCATGTATTGTAACCACCGGTCTGTGTCCCTGGCCCCTTTGGGGGGGGGGTGTGTCGGGAACCAATCCATGCAACAAACCTCGGTGCCAACTCTGCCCACATATATACACCAGCAACACCATCGCAGGACCTAACCAGATCAGCCATACTGTCACTGGTTCATTCTCCTGCACATCTACTAACGTAATATATGCCATCATGTGCCAACAATGCCCCACTGCTATATACATCGGCCAAACTGGACAGTCCCTACGTAAAAGAATCAATGGACACAAATCAGATCTTAGGAATGGCAACGTACAAAAACCTGTAGGGGAACACTTCCATCTCCCTGGACACACAATTGCAGATCTAAAGGTAGCCATCCTGCAGCAAAAAAACTTCAGGACCAGACTTCAAAGAGAAACTGCTGAGCTACAGTTCATCTTCAAGTTTGACACAATCAACTCAGGATTAAACAAAGACCGTGAATGGCTCGCTAACTACAAAAGCAGCTTCTCCTCTCTTGGAATTCACACCTCCAGATCAGCTACTAGAAGTGGGCCTCATCCTCCCTGATTGGATCCACCTCGTCATCTCCAGCCTGATTCTGACCTGCATATTTATACCTGCCTCTGGAAATTTCCACTACATGCATCTGACGAAGTGGGTCTTGGCCCACGAAAACTTATGCTCCAACACTTCAGTTAGTCTATAAGGTGCCACAGGACTCCTCGCCGCTTTTTTTGGAAATCTAAGTACACTATTTCTACTGGATCCCCCTTGTCCACATGTTTGTTGACCCCTTCAAAGAACTCTAATAGATTAGTAAGACATGATTTCCCTTTACAGAAACCATGTTGACTTTTGCCCAACAAATTATGTTCATCTATGTGTCTGACAATTTTATTCTTTACTATTGTTTCAACTAATTTGCCCGGTACTGACAGTAGACTTACCAGTCTAACTGCCGGGGTCACCTCTAGAGCCCTTTTTAAATATGGGCATTACATTAGCTACCTTCCAGTCATTGGGTACAGAAGCTGATTTAAAGGATAGGTTACAAACCAGAGTTAATAGTTCTGCAATTTCACATTTGAGTTCTTTCAGAACTCTTGGGTGAATGCCATCTGGTCCCGGTGACTTGTTACTGTTAAGTTTATCAATTAATTCCAAAACCTCCTCTAATGACATTTCAATCTGTGACAAATCCTCAGATTTGTCACCTACAAAGGATGGGTCAGGTTTGGGAATCTCCCTAACAGCCTCAGCCATGAAGACTGAAGCAAAGAATTCATTTAGTTTCTCTGCAATGACTTTATCATCTTTAAATGCTCCTTTTGTATCTCGATCATCCAGGCTTCCCTAGAGGTGGTAGCTATGTCGGTGGGAGAAACCCTCTGTGCACTGGTCATGATTTTATAGACCTCTATCATATCCCCTCTTAGCTGCCTCTTTTCTAAGCTGAAAAGTCCCAGTTTTTTTTAATTTCTTTTCATATGGGACCCATTCCACACACCTAATCATTTTTGTTACCCTTTCCTGAACCTTTGCCATATGCCAATGTGTCTTTTTGTAGAGGAGGCGACCACATCTGTACGCAGTATTCAAGATGTGGGCGTACCACGGTTTTATATAGAGGCAAAATGATATTCTTTGTCCTATTCTCTATCCCTTTTTTAATGATTCCTAATATTCTGATTGCTTTTTTGACTGTGCTGCACACAGAGTGGATGTTTTCAGACAACTATCCTCAAAGACTCTAAGATCTTTCTGGAGTAGTGACAGCTAATTTAGCCCCCATCATTTTATACGTACGCTTGGGAGGATATTTTCCAATGTGCATTACTTTGCATTTGTCAACAGTCCAATTTATCTGTCAATGTCCGTCGCCAGCCCAGGATGCCGCTGTGTTGCTGTAGCACTCACGGGAAGCTGCTATCAGTGCCAATGGGAATTTTCCCATCAGCGTAATTAATCCATCTCCCGAAGAGGTGGTAGCTTTGTCAGTGGGAGAAACCCTCTGTCATGGGTTGGAGTGGCCACCCACTGACCCTGAAAGGGAGGCGCCCCTCCCAGAGCCTTGGTGGGCTATGCCTGGCCCTAATGAGCCACCTGGCTGGAAGCCAAGGGGCAGGGCCAGAGAGGTAAAAAGCCTGCCAGCCAGGCCAGTGAGGCGCCGACCACTGAAGAGGCCAGAGGACTCTCCTGCACCGTAAGGAAGGGAGCGAAGCCATGGTGAGGCGGTGAGCTGGTGTGGGCCACCGGGCCCCCTGCTGCAGAGCGGCCCGGAGGAGCAGAGCCCAGAGGGCTCCCCTGCACGCCGCGGAGTGGAACAAAAGACTGGGGAGGTGGTGAGCTGACGTGGGCCACCGGGGCCCCTGTTGCACTGGAGGAACAGCAGACTCCCCCGGACTTCCCAAACACCCTGCAAGCCGCTGAGGAGCGGCCAATGGACCTGGATCCCGGTGACTCCGCGGGAGACCTACGCGACTGCCAGGAACAAGCATGAGGGGGAGGAGGGAAGTGGCCCAGGGGACACCATGGATGTAGACATGCCCGGATCAGCGTGTTTCGGGCTGGAGCCCCCGCTGATAGGCCCTGGGCCGGGGCACAGTGGAGTGGGCGGGCCTGTGGCCCCCCTGCCCCCCACCGCGTGGGTGGTCGCCTCCCCCTCTCCGCCATTGCCGGCGAGCTGCCTGCCACCCCGCTGAGCACGGAGACCTCAATTGCGTAGATTGCCTTACAAACCGCTTTCCTGCGGCCCCACCCTGAACCGGGGCTGGGCCTTGATAAATTGTTGGGCCTTACAAACTAGTTGCTTGCTGCCCCGCCCTGACCCAGGGCTGGGCTTATAAATTGTTTACCTGCAGCCCTGCCCTGAACTAGGCTGGGCCTTCCTAACCCTAGGCTTAGCGGCCCGCCCTGAACTAAGGCCAGGCCTCTAACTATCATTTGCTGGCCTGCCCAAACCCAGGCCACCTTGGTTTTGTTTACTTTTGTCAGCCCGCCCTGAGGCAAGAGCGGGGGACCCTGGACTGGGTGTTTGATGTGTTCAACCCACTGCACCCGGTTCAGTGTCTGAGGGGAATTGAGTGGCCACCCACTGACCCTGAAGGGGAGGCGCCCCCCAGAGCTGACCAGCTTACACGTGGTGGAGAACGTGGGTACGAGCCAACCCCTGCCGCCAAGGGGTTTAGCCACACCTCGTTAAAAAGAAAGAAAGAAAAAAATATATGAATCAATCCAGAGAAAATGGATCTGGAAAAAGTGTTTAAGCATTGGACTGAGAACCAGCAGAAAAAACGCCAGCAGTTGGTGCAGCAGCTGACGGTGCAGCAGGAACAGCAGTTCCTGCAAAGTCTGGCTGCTCAACAGCAGGAACTCCAGCTACAAGGGTTCCAGCAGTTGGCCGCCCTACTGGTCCAACCCGACCGGCAACCCCCTGGGGCTACCAGAAAGCTGCTGCGGCCCACCACACCCGTACGGCTGGCTAAGATGGGGCCTGATGACGACCCAGAAGCCTTTTTGGCAACCTTCGAGCGGGTGGCTGTGGCGGCGGGTTGGCTGCCGGAGCAATGGGCTACGCTTCTGGGCCTCTACCGCGTGCCCTGAGTGGAATTCCGCAGAGGAAGTCGTGGATCCGATTACTTTAGAGCAGTTTCTTCAAACCCTCCCAACACGAGGCCGGGCGTGGGTTCTGCGACACCGCCCAGTGACCCTCATGGAGGACTAGTTGGCTGTAGAGGGGCCAGTGGGACTAGCGACCCATGGCCCGCCTCCCCAGGGGAGGGTAGTGGCCCCCACAAGTCTCCCAAAGACACGAGGGGACTCGGATCGCCAGCCAGGGCCCTGAGAGCCCAGGACCCAGATACAAGGAGGCCGGCTGACCAGCCCCTGGGAACGCCGACTCAGGAACCCCTCCAGACAAGCAGTGGGAGCATCCCAAAGAACCCACCTCCGGAGGCTCCTACCCAGCCAGCTTGCTCGAATATGGGACCCTGTTTCTCCTGCGGCCGCCTGGGACACTTCTAGCGCAACTGTCCCGAGATGGACTGTAACTTTGGGTGGGTGTACACCGGGGAATCTCGGTCCCGTCAGTCAGGGCCCCCAAAGCTGACAGTACCGGTAGCTGTGGGCGCCCGAGAAGAGGTGGCTTTCATTGACTCTGGCTGCGGACAGACTCTGGTTCACAAGGATGTAGTCCCGTTGCCAATAGTAACCGATGGGGAGCTACGGCTCCAGTGTATCCACGGGGATGTCAAGACCTACCCGCGCGCCCGAGTGGCTCTGACCATAGTCGGCGTAACTGAAGAAGTGGTGGTGGGAGTGGGCCCCACTCTCGCGTACCCCATTATATCGGGCCGAGACTGGCCAGGATTTACGGACCTAATCTGCAGAGTCTGCAACAGTTCCCCTGCCGCTCAGGATGTCCCCTTAGACACAGAGCTTGCCGCAGAAGAGGAGGAGCAAAACGAGGCAGCAGGAGGATCTGAGGGTCCGAGCCAGCTGGAGGGGCCCTCGGAAGACATCCTAGGACCCACTCGCCAGGTGGACTTTCCCCAGGACCTGGCGGTTTGCCTACAACCAAGTGGCCCGTCTCAACGGGGCTGTCACAGATGCCCGGGCGGCTGAGCAGTGGCCCCATTTTGAACTGGTATCCGACTGCTTGTATTGGGTGGGCCAGGACCCACAGACTTGAGAGGTCTAGTCCCAATCAGTCATCCCTCACTGCCATCGGAGAGCCGTCTTGAGACTTGCACAAGACATTGCCGTCACTGGACACCTGGGCCAGGACAAAACCTTGGCCCAAGTCCTGTCCCGGTTCTTCTGGCCTGGGGTGTATCAAGAAGTGAAAGACTACTGCCAGTCAGGTCCAGAGTGCCAGCTAGCTGCCAATCGGGGGGTTCCACAGGCCCCCCTGGTGCCCATGCCCGTAGTAGGCACCCCATTTGAACATGTCCCGGTGGACCTGGCTGGCCTACTTCCCAGAAGCAAGGCAGGGTTCTCTCACATGCTGGTCCTGGTGGATTATGCAACTCGCTTCCCATAGGCTATCCCGCTGCAGAGTACGACAGCCTGCACGATTGCGGCAGAGTTGGTGAAGGTTTTCGCCAGAGTAGGTCTGCCCCGAGAACTGCTCGCTGACCCGGGGATGAATTTCACCACCTGGCTGCTCCGAGAGGTCTGTGCACTCCTGGGTATCCGCAAACTCCAGACTTTGGTGTACCACCCGCAGATGGATGGCTTAGTAGAGCGATTTAATCGAACTCTAAAGGGTATGTTGCGGAAATTCTCCCCAGTGGAACTGCAGCAGTGGGACCCGTTGCTGCCACCCTTGCTATTGGCCATCTGGGAGGTGACACCATCATCTACCCAGTTCTCCCCGGCCTCGGGGAGTGCTGGACTTAATGAGGGAAACCTGGCCTCACAAGGCCTCCTCCAATGTGTGTCCCAATTGCGGGAGCGACTGGCCCAGGCTGGGTCGTTGGCTTGCGAAAACCTACAGAAGGCTCAAGCGGCCCAGAGGAGATATTACAACCGGGGAGCCCGGGAAAGGATTTTTGAGCCTGGGGATCGAGTCCTTATTCTCCTCCCTTCGGAGGAATCTCAGCTCCTTGCCTGGTGGCAAGGCCCGTATGAGGTCACACAGCGGATGGGGCCAGTCACGTACAAAGTGCACCGGCCAGATCGACAAAAGAAAACGCAGCTCTCCCCTATGAGCCTCCTCAAACCCTGGCAGGAGCAGGAAGCACTGCTCATTAATCCATACCCACATTCTCCACCATGTGTCATGGGGCTGACGTCACCCTGGTGCCTCCAGGCGGCAGTCCTGGGAACGAGCTCGCCTGCCTCGCCGGGTGCCTCCCTCTAGGTGGTGTCTCCCCGTGTTCCTCTTGTCCACGGCATCCCCTTCGGGACACTGTCCTCCAGCCGTGCCTACTCCCATCTCTCTGCATCCCCTTCCGGGGGTGGGGGTGTGTTTCCTCCACGTGTACTCCAGGGTCCTCCCTGTATCCCCTTTGCCTCAGCGACCCACTGCCAGTCTTCATCTAACCCCGGCCAACTGCAGACTGCAATGGCCACTCATCCCTGGCTAAGGGGAGTGTGGACCTGCTGCTCCAGCAGTCAGGTCCCTGCTACTCTCTGCCCAGAGCCACAGTCAGTTTTCCCACTCCCTCCAGGAGCCCTTCATTATATAGCCCCCAGCTGGGCCCTCATTAGCAGAGCTGCCTCAGCTGGGGCTTTACTCTCAGCCCTTGCTCAGGGCTGGGGTTTGCCCTTAAAGGGCCAGTGACCTGTCACACCCTCCCATCAATATAGCACTGTCTACACGGAGGGTTAAGTCGGTGTCTCTGTATTGCTCTGGGGTGTGGATTTTTCACCCCGAGGGACTGAGCAACACCCATATAAGTCTGGCCTTAGACACCTGTGTGGGGCTCCCATTGACGTTGATGGGCTATTTTGACCACACTTACTTTGAAAGTCAATTACACTGCGATGGTGTAAAACCAAAGGGCTCCCTCTGCTTTATTCCAATGGGAAATCTGGATGAGAGTTCTAGAGCTAGGCAGGCGCCCACACACAGAAATAATCGGGTGTAATTATAATGGCTATTACCGAGCTGTGATGATTGTACAAATCAGCCCGGGACTCCCTCGAGCTTCTTTAGCCCTCAATCAAAATACTCCCGTGCTTCTGCGACTATGCAGGTCTTCCCGCCCAGACTCGGGCCTTGAACCAAAGTTCTGAAAAGACTCCCATTGACGTCAGCACCTGTGGGATCAGGCCCTGAACACTCACATGCACTGATGTCTCTACAGAGCGTCTGTGTGAGCAATTACATTTCATCTAATCTAATCTGACTGCATGGTATGTGCTGCACGATATTCTGTGATGATTCACTAAAGCAGGCAGATTGGTTTTGTGGTCCCAGAAAGCTGCCTATCTCTCAGGACTCCTGGGTTCTAGGTTATTTCATTGGCTTACTGGGGGCTCTAAAGCCAATTACTTAAGAACATAAGAGTGGCCATACTGGGTCAGACCAAAAGTCCATCTAGCCCAGTAGCCTGTCTGCTGACAGTGGCCAATGCCAGATGCCTCAGAGGGAGTGAAAAGAACAGGGAATCATCGAATGGGCCCTCTCTTGTCATCCATTTCCAGCCACTGAAAAGCAGAGGCAAGGGAAATCATTCCTACCCATCCTGGCTAATAGCCATTGATGGATGTATCCCTCCATGAATTTATCTAGCTCTTTTTTAAACCCTGTTCAAGTCCTGATCTTCACAACATCCTCTGGCAAGGAGTTCCACAGGTTGACTGTGCACTGTGTGAAGAAAAGCTTCCTTTTGTTTGTTTAAAGCCTGCTACCTATTTATTTCATTTAGTGACCCCTTGTTCTTATGTTATGGGAACAAGTGAAATAACTTTTCCTTATTCACTTTCTCCATACCAGTCATGATTTTATAGACCTCTGTCCTATCCCCCCTTAGTTCCCTCTTTGCTAAACTGAAAAAGTCCCAGTCTTTTTAATCTCTCTTCAATTGGCCTTCTTTCCAAGCCTCCAATCATTTCTGTTGCCCTTATCTGAACCTTTTCCAAACCAGTGTATCTTTTCTGAGATGAGGCGACCACATCAGTATGCAGTATTCAAGATGTGGGCGTACCATGGATTTATATAGAGGCAATAAGATATTCTCTATCCCTTTTTATTAATGATTCCTAACATTTTATTTGCTTTTTTGACTGCCGCTGCCCAGTGAGTGGATGTTTTCAGAGAATTATCCACAATGACTCCAAGATCTCTCTCGAGTGGCTATAGCTAAATTCGTCCCCATCATATTGCATGTATAGTTAACTTCTCTGTTCCTAAGGTGCATAATGTAGGCTACATTAGGTGCTGGGAGTCTAAATGAATGCATGAAAAGTTTTGAGATCCTCTGAAGAAAGTGACAAAATAAATGCATTGTATTTTTTGATCTTTACCTTTTCTCTCTGCTGTTGTTTTCTCCATTGCATTATGTTGGTTTTATCCTGATCCAGGACAAGATGGGCGTGTTTAGGTTTTTATTCTTTAAATCTTCCTTTCCGCTGAGGATCCAGCAGGCAACGACCAAGATTTGTTGGCTTGTTTGGTTACTTTAACCTTTTCTTTATTGCATGAGGTAAAACTGCCCGAGAATTGTTTGCACAGGTGGCAGGTTGAAATTATTCTAATAATGATCATTACCATATAATTATTGTGATTTCTCTGAAATGAGAAGTATTTGCAAATTATGCCCCCGGAGACAGCTGCCCCTGGAGTGCTGGTATTCGGGGAGCGCGAGAGCTGTGAAAGAGTCCAAATTCATTTCCTTACTCCTGAGTTATGAATCCCATTTGGAAAGTTAAATTAAAAAAAGATGATTTATACAATTGTAGCCTCATTCATAATTATGGCCCAGAATTAATTGAATAGCCTGGAGCTCTCTGTACTCTCGATGGCAAGGATTACTAAAAACAGATCCTCTCTATTAAGTTATCGGAAAAAGGCATCTCTTGAAGAAGAGCTTTAAGACCGGCCATGCTGGGCAACTTCGTCATTTGCAGTTTTCACCATTTGTTTTTTTGAATTTATTTGGGTAAATTTATGAATGGACTGATGCCTGAGTCCTGCAACCTTACCTAGGACCCAGTGAGAGGATTAACATTAAACGCAGGGAACGAGATCCTGTCAGCGTCTATTCAGCTACTTTGATCTGATTTGATTTAACATAGAATCCTAGAACTGGAAGGGACCTCGAGAGGTCATCAAATCCAGTCCCCTGCCCTCACGGTGAATAAGCACCATCTACATCATCCCTGATAGATGTCTGTCTAACCGGCTCTGAAATATCTCCAGTGATGGAGATTCCACAATCCCCCTAGGCAATTTATTCCAGTGTTTATAAAAACTGGGCTCAGTTCTGAAGCCTTCATGGGCAGAGTTGGCAGAAGCTCATTTCAAATGGGGGACACGGAGCATGAGGAGCACCAGAGCAGTCTGCATGTTGGGAGCCCCTCTTACTGGGGGTAGCAGCTCCTAGACTTTGCCCTGTGGAACTCCTTGCCAGAGGATGTGGTGAAGGGTAGGACTGGAACAGGCTTCAAAAAAGAGCTAGATTGACTCATGGAGGTTAGGTCCATCAATGGCTATTAGACAGGATGGGTAGGAATGGTGTCCCCAGCCTCTGTTTGTCTGGAAGTGAGTGACAGGGGAGGGATCACATGAGGATTTCCTAGTATGTTCCCTCCCTGTGGGGCATCTGGTATTGGCCACTGTTAGCAGACAGGATACTGGGCTGGATGGACCATTGGTCTGACCCAGTCTGGCCATTCGTATGTTCTTGTCAGCCCAATTTTTACCTGGTTTCCAGCTGGCATTCAAGGTGGCTCAAGGCTCCGGGTTAGGGGGAGGAGGTGAAACAGGTCTCAGAGGCAGCACAAGCTGAGAGTAGGGGTGGAACTAGAGATGGGCTCTCACTACGTTTCCACAATGGGGGTGCTAGACACCCCATATCTGCCCCTCCCATTCCATTCCCCTTGCTAATAGGTGTGGTGTTTGCTACCCCTGGAGCCAATGGGCTGGAGATTTTCAGGACTGCATCCATCCTGGACAAATCCAGGGACCTGTGCAGTGACCAGAGAAGATGCCCAGGGAGGCCGAATCAGAGAGAGAGCCACAGAGCGACCGTGCAGAGACGTCTGGGGAGCAGAAAGGGGCGGTGGAGGGGCCCAGCCAGTGACTCTGCACCAAGACAGCCCCCCCGGCCATGCACTGGCAGCAGATCCTACGGCAGGCATAGGCCGCAAGGGTGGTCTGTAGCTTTAGGGACAATTCGCCCCCCTTGCCCCCTGCAGGCGGCCCCGTGACAGGTCCGATGGCTCAGGTGTTGTGTAGGGTGGAGGGACTGGCCTGCTCCCGCCCACCTATGTCCCTGCCCCGGCTCTCGCCTGGTTCTGTTCTCCACGGTAGCTGCTGGGGGTCCTATCCCAGGCCCAGTAAGGGGCAGCCCCTATTGCATCCCAGAATTCCTCCTTCTTGGGAGAAGCAGATTGCCAGGCAGACATGGCCCTGGGGCTTTTTGCATCTCATTTCCTTCCTCCTGAGACCAGCCGCCAGGAAAGAGGCTGGAGAACAGAGACCAAGGAGATTCTTACTTTGCTGCTGGCTGCTAGTCCAGGTGCCCTCTCCTGCGCAGCGCTGGTCCTGCAGTGGCGAGGCAAAGTGAACTTCGAAGACCAGCCATCAGCAGCGACTGTGCTGCGCCGAAGGGGCCAGGGTAGCTATTCCGGTGGGGGGGGGGGGGTGGTGCAACCGTCTCCTTCTTGTGTCCCGGAGGCTTACAAGGTGTTTTCTAAGCCTGCACGGAGGCGGCTGGTACAGTTCAAAGCCTCGTGGGCTCTGCATTACACATCAGCTCTTGCTGTTCTGCTACTCAGGAAAAGCTTCTGGAGCCAGACCCACCGGCTGGTGGTGGGGCGGAGCCAAAGAGGCAACTGCCCTGAGGCTCGGCAATGCCAAAGAGCTCTGAGTTCCTGGCTGCTGCTGCTACTGCTGGAGCCCTGGGCCCATTGAATTGCTACCACAGCACCATGCAGTGTGCTCTAGGCCACGCTGAGGTCTGGGGGCATGGCGCAAGAGCAGGAATTCCAGCTGCTGACGAGGGCGCCCTCTGAGTTTGATTTAGCGGGTCTGGCCAGGAGATTTGCCTGGGTGACTCCCGGCCAGCAGCCCAGTACATTTCTCAGGTGCATCACCCCTGCCTGGCTGCAGGAGCCATGTGTAGTGTGAATAGCTACGAGCCTGGGGGGTGGGGTGTGGGGGGGAAGAGGGGTGCTTTGCACACTGCCTGTTCTTCAAACAGTAGCTCCCATACAGCACCTGGCCTGTCTGAGGCTCCCCGCCACATCAGTGGGCCAGATCTGGCCTGCCCGCAGGCCAGATTTTGCCCAGCTCTAGGATCACCTCTCCAGGGATGAGTGCTTGAACTTACCCAGATGTGTGCTTGCCGATGCTAAGCCATGTGGAGGGGGATTTTAGGCCCAGGAGTGACCTCTGATCTCTTCGTGTTGTGGGACAGTCCATTCTGCCAAGCAGAGGCCTAATGACTAAGTTCCCCTGGTTCCTAGCCTGCTAACTGGTCACCTTTCATCGAGATTATTGAAAACCCCTGAGCCGTCCGGCAAAATGCCGGGGCCTCACTGGGCAACCAGGGAACGAGGCGATCTCCAGAGACTCCGGGGACCCGGCACACGCTTAGCTCTGTGCCACGAGTGCAGGCAGAGAAGAATGCCCGACCATCTTGCAAGGCCGAGCTCAGCTCCTGCATTCTCCCCTCCGGCTGCAGGAGCAGCCCTAAGACACTTTCCTTCCGGGATCTTTGGGGCTGGGAAGCAAACACCCTCCCCCGCACGCTGCCTTTCGTCATGGCTGAGCGAGCCCCAGGAAAAGGAGATTCAATTCCTTGTCGGGGTGCTCACGGGAAATTAGCCCAGTTTGTCTTGTTGACATCAAGTGGGTCTGAACACCAATTATTTGTGTCCCTCCCCCATATCTCCTTGCCTCTGATTACTCACTGTTTTCTCTGCTGCGGAGTTCTCAGCTCTGCAGACAAACCCAGCGAGGGAGTGCCCGCCTCTCTTATTGTTATGTATAACGGCCACCGAGGTCTAACATTGCTTATCGGCTTCGCTGCTCCCACCAAAAGCAGCACTCAGTTAACCCCCACCCCACAGGCCCAGTCCTGCAGGCTGCCCCCTAAGAGGTGTTGTGCTATCTCCCTCGGATGGCTGCTGGTGCTGTTCTTTGCCCTGGGAAGCCGTCTGGATCAGGCCCTTGTTGGGGTTCAGTTTAGGACAAATATCCACTGGTGCTGAGCAAGGCTGTGTTGGCTGGGGAAGGAGGCGGCCTGGATTGGTGCCCGTTTCAATCCTGTTATTTCTGGGTGGGCTAACAAGCAGCCACTGATCAGAGACAGCTGGAAAGCCCCCTCGATGAGTAGGAGGGTGAATTCTTCATTTCAAGGGCTGTGCCTCTGCCCAGCTTTAATGATCCATCGATTCAACAGCCACAGGCACCTCGTTTTGGGGATTCTCACCAGTTTCCACCTGATGGAACAGCACCTGCCTGGTGGTACCTCAGCAGCCTCTTGGGGATGCAGCGGAGCACAGCATCATGGTTACACCAATAGGGCGGTTAGCGTTTGCCTCCGGTAACACCCCTCATCCATAAGAGCATAAGAACGGCCAGAGTTGGTCAGACCAAAGGTCCATCCAGCCCAGTGTCCTGTCTTCTGACAGTGGCCAGTGCCAGGTGCCCCAGAGGGAACAAACAGAACAGGGAATCACCGAGTGATTCCCTCCCCTATTGCCCATTCCCAGCCTCTGACAAACAAGGTAGGGACACCATCCCCACCCATCCTGGCTAATAGCCATAGATGGACCTAACCTCCATGAATTTATCTAGCCCTTTTTTGAATCCTGTTAAAGTTCTGGTCTTCACAACATCATGTGGCAAGGAGTTCCACAGGTTGGCTGTGTGCTGCATGAAGAAATACTTCCTTTTCTTTGTTTTAGACTTGCTGCCTAGTCATTTCATTTGGCGACCCCTAGTTCTTATGGTATGGGAACCAGTAAATAACTGTTCCTTATTCACTTTTTCCACACCAGTTGTGATTTTATCCAAGGAGGCTGTGGTTTCTGCATGCTTGTGGCACCCGCTGGGGAGGGGTCCCACTGGTCCCCCTCTGAGACCATCCAGAATGCTCACGATGCAGAACTTGGGCTTTCTGTGCTGCCCAGTTCAGTCCTGGTTGCATCAGCCGTTACATTTGCACTGGGGAGCACAAAGACACCCCAGACGGGACTTTACTTGCCCATTTGGGGCCTGAGTGGGTGGAGAGCAGGCACCAGCAGGCTGCCATTTCCCCCTCCCCATGCCGGTGGGGGGCTGTGGGCAGAGCCCTGTCTCTAGTTGGTACACAGGAGTGAATCATGCAGGCTGCCTAGGAACCTGGGCTGCAGGGACCAGACGGTGACTTTCAGAGTCAAACCTCTGTCCCACCACTGCTCCCGCAGCAAAGCCGCTGTGTGCTGCCCCCGGGTGGCAGATGAAGGCATCCAAAGCCACACCCCTCCCCCTGAGACCAAGCCCCTTCACAGACTTCCCCACTCTTAGCAAAGCCCTGCCCAACCCCAGCTGAGGACCGGGGCTGCTGCATGGCGTGGCCCCAGCACCTGTCAGGCGGCTGGGCCGTGTAGGCCATTTTGGGAAGGCAATGTCTTTCCTTGCCTGTTTGACCCACCGCCCAGGGGGCTGCCCCTTGCTCAGGCTAGCTTAGTCAGTTCCAATCCAGCCCAATGGGCTTTAACAATACGGGCCAAGTAAGGCCCGAGGTAACTCTTGTGAAGCAACGTGCTGGGCATTCAGCAGCCCAAATCCAGTGAAGGGGCAGCTTGTGGCGGTACAAGGTTCCCACAGCCTCCCCTCTTCTGGGGGGGCTGGAGGAGAGCAAGCCCGTCGCCGAACGTGAGCCAGACCAGCCGGGGAGGGGCTGGGGGGGGAGGCGAACTGATCAGGGCTCCTCCTTCTTACTGCTTGAGAAGGTGGTTTGCTCTGCTCCCCCCCTCCCCTCCTTGGCTGGGAGTAACATTGTGGAGTAGCATTGTATATCAATGATGAGGTAGATTGCAAAGAATTAAAAAGTGAAGGAATGGAGAAGACAGAGTCTGTCGAGGCAAAAATTACATTGGGGAAGAAAACTATTAGATCCTCCCCTGGGATAGTGCGTGGGGTGTGCTATAGACCACCAGGATCTAATTTGGGTATGGATAGAGACCTCTTTAATGTTTTTAAAGAAGTAAATACTAATGGAAACTGTGTAATCATGGGAGACTTCAACTTTCCAGATATAGACTGGAGAACAAATACTGGTAATAATAATAGGGCTCAGATTTTCCTAGATGTGATAGCTGATGAATTCCTTCATCAAGTAGTTGTTGAACCAACAAGAGGGGAAGCCATTTTAGATTTGGTTTTGGTGAGTAGTGAGGACCTCATAGAAGAAATGGTTGTAGGGGACAACCTTGGCTCGAGTGATCATGAGCTAATTCAGTTCAAACTAAATGGAAGGATAAACAAAAATAAATCTGAGACTAGGGTTTTTGATTTCAAAAGGGCTAATTTTAATAAATTAAGGAAATTAGTTAGGGAAGTGGATTGGACTAAAGAATTTATGGATCTAAAAGTGGAGGTGGCATGGGATTATTTTAAGTTAAAGTTGCAGACGCTATCAGAAGCCTGTATCCCAAGAAAGAGGAAAAAATGTATAGGTAGGTGTTTTAGACCAAGTTGGATGAGCAAGAATCTCAGGGAAGTGATAAGGAAAAAGCAGAAAGCATATAAGGAGTGGAAGATGGGAGGGATCAGTAAAGAAAGCTACCTTATCGAGGTTCGAGCATATAGGGACAAAGCGAGAAAGGCTAAAAGTCATGTTGAGTTGGACCTTGCAAAGGGAATTAAAACCAATAGTAAAAGGTTTTATAGCCATATAAATAGGAAGAAAACAAAAAAAGAGGAAGTGGGACCTCTAATCACTGAGGATGGAGTGGAGGTTAAGGATAATCTAGGCATAGCCCAATATCTAAACAAATACTTTGCTTCAGTATTTAATGAGGCCAATGAAGAGCTTAGGGATAATGGCAACATAGCAAATGGGAATAAGGACATGGAGGTAGATATTACCAAATCCGAGGTAGAAGCCAAACTTGAACATCTTAATGGGAGTAAATCAGGGGGCCCAGATAATCTTCATCCAAGAATAGTAAAGGAAATGGCACATGAAATTGCAAGTCCATTAGCAAAAATATTTAATGAACCTCTAAACTCAGGGGTTGTACCATTTGACTGGAGAATTGCTAATATAGTTCCTATTTTTAAGAAAGGGAAAAAAAGTGACCCGGGTAACTACAGGCCTGTTAGTTTGACATCTGTAGTATGCAAGGTCTTGGAAAAAATTTTGAAGGAGAAAGTAGTTAGGGACATTGAGGTTAATGGCAATTGGGACAAATTACAACATGGTTTTACAAAAGGTAGATCATGCCAAACCAACCTGAGCTCCTTCTTTGAGAAGGAAACAGATTTTTTCGATAAAGGAAATGCAATGGATCTAATCTACCTCGATTTCAGTAAGGCATTTGATACAGTACCACACGGGGAATTATTGGTTAAATTGGAAAAGATGGGGATCAATATGAAAATTGAGAGGTGGATAAGGAACTGGTTAAGGGGAGACTACAGCGAGTCATACTGAAAGGTGACCTGTCAGGCTAGAGAGAGCTTACTAGCGGAGTTCCTCAGGAATCAGTTCTGGGACCATTATTATTTAATCTTTTTATTACTGACCTCGGCACTAAAAGTGGGAGTGTGCTAATAAAGTTTGTGGATGACACAAAGTTGGGAGGTATTGCCAATTCAGAAAAAGATCGGGATATCATACAGGAAGATCTGGATGATCTTGTAAATTGGAGTAATAGTAATAGGATGAAATTTAATAGCGAGAAGTGTAAGGTTATGCATTTAGGGATTAATGACAAAAATTTTAGTTATAAGCTGGGGACACATCAGTTGGAAGTAACGGAAGAGGAGAAGGACCTCGGAGTCCTGGTTGATCACAGGATGACTATGAGCCGCCATTGTGACATGGCTGTGAAAAAGGCTAATATGGTCTTGGGATGTATTAGGCGAGGTATTTCCAGTAGGGATAAGGAGGTGTTAGTGCCGTTATACAAGGCATTGGTGAGACCTCATTTGGAATACTGTGTGCAGTTCTGGTCTCCCATGTTTAAGAAGGATGAATTCAAACTGGAACAGGTACAAAGAAGGGCCACTAGGATGATCCGAGGAATGGAAAACCCGTCTTATGAAGGGAGACTCAAGGAACTTGGCTTGTTTACCTTAACCAAAAGAAGGCTGAGGGGAGATATGATTGCTCTCTCTAAATATATTAGAGGGATAAATGCCAAGGAGGGAGAAGAATTATTTAAGCTCAATACCAATACCAATGTGGACACAAGAACAAATGGATATAAGCAGGCTATTAGGAAGTTTAGACTCGAAATTAGGCGAAGGTTTCTAACCATCAGAGGAGTGAAGTTCTGGAACAGCCTTCCATGGAAAGTAATGGGGGCAAAAGACCTATCTGGCTTCAAGATAAAGCTAGATGGGTTTATGAAGGGGATAGTTTGATGAGGTAACATGATCTTGGCAATTAATTGACCTTTCACTGTAAGTGGTATATAGGCCAATGGTGGGAAGATAGGAGTTGCTATAGAGAACTTTTTTCTGGGTGTCTGGCTGGTGAGTCTTGCCCACATGCTCAGGGTTCAGCTGATCGCCATATTTGGGGTCGGGAAGGAATTTTCCTCCAAGGTAGATTGGCAGAGGCCCTGGAGGTTTTTCACCTTCCTCTGTAGCATGGGGCACGGGTCACTAGCGGGAGGATTCTCTGCATCTTGGGGTCTTTGAACCATTGTTTCAAGGACTTCAATATCTGAGATATAGGTGAGAGGATTATTCTAGCAGTGGGTGGATGAGATTCTGTGGCCTGCATTGTGCAGGGGGTCAGACTAGATGATCAAAATGGTCCCTTCTGACCTTAAAGTTTATGAGTCTATAATTGTATAAGATACCCTGCCGGCTTTCTTTGTGTGGGGGAAGTTAAATGCTTGTACTGTCCTCCAAAGCATTTCTATTCCCCACTTGTGCTTTCACCCCCAACGTTTCAGACAAAATATCACTAGTCATCACTTTTTGCCAAACTATTTTATCGTGTGCGAAGGTGGGGTGTCCTTGTCCTGTCCTGGTGGAAGGTATTTACCTGTTTCGTGTGTTTTCAGCAGTGCTAGCAGTCCTAGTGCCGCGTTCAAGTCCCGGACACTGACTTGCAGGCAGACATTTGCTTTTGATAAGCCCCATGTGTTACTCAGAGTATAGCTTTTTCTGACTTTGGTTCAGGTCTCAGGCCCAACACCAGGCCCATGCTTCAGGCTCCTTCTTTCTCCTACATGGTCCTTTACATGTGCAGATACAAACATATGCCTCCCTAAACAGCCAGCCATTTTACCGCTGTGTGTCTGCTGTTCCGTACATCCTTCTCTTCCAACTGATACGTCATCTTAGGCTCCTATGTACTTACTCTGCAATATTAGAACACAATGTAAGAACATAATAACAGCTATACTGGGTCAGACCAAAGGTCCATCTAGCCCAGTGTCCTGTCATGACACACCAGTCATGATTTTATAGACCTGTAGCATATCCCTCCTTGGACTTAGAAAAGAGGAGGGTGAGTCTTTTTAATCTCTCTTCATATGGCAACTGTTCCAAACCCCTTAATCATTTTTGTTGCCCTTTTCTGAACCTTTTCCAGTGCCAATATAGATTTTTTTGAGATGGGGTGACCACATCTGTACACAGTATTCAAGATGTGGGCATGCTATGGTTATATATAGAGACAAATCCATACATGAGGAACCTCCTCCCAGTCCTCTGTATTTATTCATAAATCATTGCATAAACTATTCAGTGAACATAACCCCAAGGCAAGGTTTCAGAGAATCATAGAACACTAGGACTGGAAGGGACCTGGAGAGGTCATCGAGTCCAGTCCCCTGCCCTCATGGCAGGACCCAGTACTGTCTAGAACATCCCTGATAGACATTTATCTAACCTACTCTTAAATAGCTCCAGGGATGGAGATTCCACAACCTCCCTGGGCAATTTATTCCAGTGTTTAGGAAAAAGTTCCTAACTGTCAGGGTGGTTATTGTCCAACCTAAACCTCCCTTGCTGCAGTTTAAGCCCATTGCTTCTTGTCCTATCCTCAGAGGCCAAGATGAACAAGTTTTCTCCCTTCTCCTCATGACACCCTTTTAGATACCTGAAAACCGCTATCATGTCCCCTCTCAGTCTTCTCTTTTCCAAACTAAACAAACCCAATTCTTTCAGCCTTCCTTCATAGGTCATGTTCTCTAGACCTTTAATCATTCTTGTTGCTCTTCTCTGGACCCTCTCCAATTTCTCCACATCCTTCTTGAAATGTGGTGCCCAGAACTGGACACAATCCTCCAGCTGAGGCCTAATCAGCGCAGAGTAGAGTGGAAGAATGACTTCTCGTGTCTTGCTCACAACACACCTGTTAATGCCTCCCAGAATCATGTTTGCTTTTTTTGCAACAGCGTCACACTGTTGACTCATATTTAGCTTGTGGTCCACTATAACCCCTCAATCCCTTTCTGCCGTACTCCTTCCTAGACAGTCTCTTCCCATTCTGTATGGGTACGTCTACACTACAGCGTTAATTCGAGTTAACTATTTCGAATTAAGTTAATTCAAATTAAGCTAATTCGAGTTAACACATCTACACACAAAACCTATTTCGAAATAGCGCGTCCACACTGAGTGGACCCTGAACCGAAGTTAAGGCTGGCTGGAACTAGTGCCGGCAGGGCATCAGGTTAGGACTTAGTGTGTGGGGCTGCTGCCTGAGGCTAACTGAGCTCCGTGCTTAAAGGGACCCTACCCCCACCCCGGACAGACAGTTTTCAGGGTTCCCTGCTTGCTTGTCTACCTTGATGAGGGACAGCAAAGCAGTCCTGTCTTGGAGTGCCCCAACTGCCCGCACTCAGGACACCACAGCACTTGGCCACATGGAGCCAGAGCTGCCCCTGGGCATGCCAGTGCATCTCGTGGGGTTGTTGCCATCAGCCCAGCTGCACTTGCTGCAGGCTGCCATCCAGGGGGTCCATCGGGGAGCTGTCAGGATCCAGGAGGCCCTGCAGGAGAGCATCCACCCCGCGGAGCCTCCCTGGTCCTCCCCACCGGGAGCTCATGCCCCATTCCTCCCTCATGTCCTTCCCCTTACCCCACCCTAGCCCCCCTTCCTGATGTCAAACAAAAGACACGTATGTTCAAAAATAGAAACTGGATCTATTGAACAAAACTGGGGGGGGAGGGAAGAGAGATGGACCTCTGGGGAGACTGGGAAAAGGAGGTGGGAGAAACCTGGGAGGAGAGAGCTGGAAGGGGGAAGCAAAGGGAAGAAGGGGGAGGGGAAGCTCTGGGCCCAGGGTTGGGGGTCTCACCTGACCAACTTGATTTTCATGCAAACTTGCTCCTGGGTTTGCATGTGGCCTTTGGTGGCCAGGCTGGCAGCTATCCTGCCATAGACAGCCACATTCCCCTGTCTAGTGCGGAGATCATGGATGTTGGGGGCATCCCCCCCCAAACCTGAATAAGGTCCATCATCAGTGCCCACCTTCTCCAGCCCCTGGCAGACTGCTCCTGGGGAGCAGTGGAGGGCTAGCTGCCAGTGGCTTGCTGGCTCATGTTTTGGGGCCACTGGGTCAGGGGCCCCGGTGGCTACTGATGGCTCCGGGCTGGCAGGCTTGGAGCTGGCACAGGCACTATAGCCAGAGTCTACCCCTTTAATGGCTCTGGGGCTGGGGGAGAGGAGAATAAGTTTTCCTGGTTGTGCCCATAGTGGCCACCAGCGCTCCCTGGGAAGGGCCGGAGGCCCCCTATTTCGAATTAAGTGTCTACACAGCACTTAATTCGTAATAGCTATTTCGAACTTGGCATTACTCCTCGTAGAATGAGGTTTACCAAGTTCGAATTAAGCGCTCCGTTATTTTGAATTAATTTCAAAATAGTGGTTTGCATGTTTAGACGCTATTAAAGTTAATTCGAAATGACTTATTTTGAATTAACTTTGCAGTGTAGACATACCTTATGTGTGAAACTGATTGTTCCTTCCGAAGTGGAGCACTTTGCATTTGTCCTTATTAAACTTCATCCTGTTTACCTCAGACCATTTCTCCAATTTGTCCAGATCATTTTGAATTATGACCCTATCCTCCAGATTAGTCGCAACCCCTCCCAGCTTGGTATCATCTGCAAACTTAATAAGCATACTTTCTATGCCAATATCTAAATCGTTGATGAAGATATTGAACAGAGCCGGTCCCAAAACAGACCCCTGTGGAACCCCACTTGTTACTCCTTTCCAACAGGATTGTGAACCGTTAACAACTACTCTCTGGGAATGGTTATCCAGCCAGTTATGCACCCACCTTATAGTAGCCCCATCTCAGTTGTATTTGCCTAGTTTATTGATAAGAATATCATGCAAGACCATATCAAATGCCTTACTAAAGTCTAGGTATAAGTTTGGCTGACAAAACTAGTTTGCTGTGGATCTATGCTGCTAACATCCATTATTTAATTATTTTCTTGCTAGTGGTTCTTTTTAAAGGTGGGCAATGTGATGATAAAAGTGTTTAAATCAATAGACTGAGATGCTTTGGGGCTACTGTTTTTTGATTAAATGACTGCAGATTATTGATTCAGTAGAAATTAGACAACTCTATTTTTTGCTGATTTTTCCCAACCTGTTCATGCACATCCTACCTCATGGTGCTCTGCACTTCAGCAGGACGTTTATTAGCTCACTGTGCCAGTTCTTGAGTTGAAAGGGTCCTACATCTACACACACACACACTCTGCTGGAAGTTGAAAGAATTCTGCTTTTCAGAGGTGGTTTGGTTTTCTGTCCTCTCTGGCAAGTATTTTTTAAACTGTGCATCATTATTTGGCTTCTTCTTTTCCCCAGCCACGGTAGGAGATGGTAGAAGCAATACCCAAGCCTTCCATGTAATTGAAAAAAAGGAAGGAAATAAAATCAGTTTCCCGCTTTTATTTTTTCCTCGCAGTGATTTGATGTTTTCATAGCATTAATTGCACAAGTATTCACTGTCTCTTTGAAAGATATTGCAGTGCTGCCTTAGAAAAAAATATTTAATTTAATGCCACCCAAGCAATAAAATAAAATCTACTTACAACTTATGCTTAAAAGTTATTCTCTTTCCAGAGTACAATGGCGCATGTACCAGCACAATGGAGGAATATATGATCATTTTTAAAAAGACAGACCACTGGAAATGCCAGTGAAAATTGTGTCAGTGAAGAAAATGAACTGTGTAAATGATCCCTCAAGGAAAACTGTCATAACATAAGAGCGGCCATACTGGGTGAGGCAAAAGTTGCATCTAGCCCAGTGTCCTGTCTTTTGACAGTGGCCAATGCCAGATGCCCCAGAGGGAGTGAACAAAACCGGGAATCATCAAGTGATGCCTCCCCCGTCACCCATTCCCAGCCTCTGACAGACAGAGGGTAGGGACACCATCCCCACCCTCCTGGCTAATAGCCATTGATGGACCCAACCTCCATGAATTATCGAGTTCTTTTTTGAACGCTGTTAAAGTCCTGATCTTCACAACATCCTCTGGCGAGGAGTTCCACAGGTTGAATGTGTGTTGTGTGAAGAGGTACTTTCCTTTGGTTTGTGTAAAATCTGCTACATATAAATGTCATTTGGTGTCTCTTAGTTCTTGTGTTATGGGAAGGAATAAATAGGTCTTCTTCATTCACTCTCTCCACACTTCTGATTTTATATCATATCCCCCCTTACTCTCCTCTTTTCTAAACTGAAAAGTCCCAGTCTTTTTAATCTCTCTCCATATGACAACTGTTCCAAACCCCTCAATTTTTGTTGCCTGTGACGGGTCCAAGGAGACCCGCACTCAGGCTGGGCTCATCCCTCCCGTGCTCCTGGGGGCCAGGAGAGCCCAACAGCAATGAGCCGCAACGGAGGCACGGCTGGGACAGGGTCTCCAGCTCACGGCCACCCTGAGAGTAGGGAGGGGGCAGAGTAAGGGGCAGGGCATGGCGGAGCGTCAGGACACTCCTGACGTAGAATGTCAGGCCGTCCCCAATGGCGGCGGGCTCTTTCAAAAGGGCCTCCCACTGTGGAAGGAGGGGGAGACGTTCCCTGAGCTGGCACGGAGGAGGAGCAGTGGAGACCAAGGGCTTAACGCCAAGGCCAGCGAGAACTGCATGGTGCCGGACGAGGGCTCCACGCAGCCGAAGGAGCGAGGAGACACGCCACCCCCAGTAGGACCACAGACGGGGGAAGTAGCAGAGAAGGACAAGTCAGAGAAGGAAGCAGGTCAGGGTGCTATAGGCATCCATGGGCTGGCACATTTCGGGGGAGCCACCCCGCCAGCCGTGCAGAGAGATTGGACCCTGCACTTAAGGGCCATGGGCTGGGACCCAGAAGAGAGGGCAGGCCCTGGTCCCCTTAACCCCTGCATGCTCAATACCCCAGAAGGGGGGGATGGTCGTGGCGAAAAAGGGCAAGCGGACTAGGAATTTAGCCACACTGGGAAGCAGAGCAATGACGTCATGGACATTTGGCCTTCTCAGGCACCCTCGCAGTATGGGGGCAGAGAGATAGACAGACTGGGGGGGCGACATGGGAGCCCCGAAAGGGGGAGACTTGGACCCAGACCACCACCCCCACCTGTCACATTGCCCTTTTCAGAACCTTTCCCAATACCAAGATACCTTTTTTGAGGAAAGGTGACCACATCTGTATGCGGTATTCAAGATGTGGGTGTCCCATGGGTTCATACCAAGGCAATAAGATGTCCTCTGTCTTATTCTCTATCTCCTTTTTAATGATTCCTAACATTCAGTTTGCTTTTGTTTTTTTGGCTGATGCTGCACATTGAGCACATGTTTTCAGAGAACTATCCACAGTGACTCCAAGATCTCTCGAGTTGTTATAGCTAAGTAAGGCTCCATCATTTTGTATGTCCTGCATGCAACACAGAAAAACAGTCTGGACAGTGATCTCTGTGTCAGTATATTACTGGCCACCATTTACACATTAGTGGATGTCCTGTGGGCTCTGGCATCACCAGCTGGGGGCAGAAAATTGTGTTAAACAGTGTTTACCTGTTCCTCCCAGGAAAAACAACATTTCCATAGTCACAGATTTTTCATTGCAGAAAGAGAAAATAGTACAACCTCAGAGGGAGCCGTATTCTTTATACAAATGGTTGTCCTTTCAACTGTAGTTGGTTTATAGTGTTATTCCATACTATTCAACTTATTTATAAATGATGTAGAGAAAGGGATAACCAGTGAGGTAGCAAAATTTGCAGGTGATACCAAACTGCTCAAGATAGTTAAGATCAAAGCAGACTGTGAAGAGCTTCAAAAAGATCTCACCAAACTAAGTGATTGGGCAACAAAACGGCTAATGACATTTAATGTGGATAAATGTAAAGTAATGCACATAGGAACAAATCCCAACTTTACATACAATTTGATGGAGACTAATTTAACTACAACTACTCAAGAGAGATCTTGGAGTCAATGAAACAAAAAACAGGACTATGTAGCACTTTAAAGATTAACAAGATGGTTTATTAGGTGATGAGCTTTCGTGGGCCAGACCCACTTCCTCAGATCAAATAGTGGAAGAAAATTGGCACAATTGGTATATATGGTTGTGCCAATTTTCTTCCACTATTTGATCTGAGGAAGTGGGTCTGGCCCACGAAAGCTCATCACCTAATAAACCATCTTGTTAGTCCTGTTTTTTGTTTCAGCTACACCAGACTAACACAGCTGCATCTCTATCACTATTCTACTTGGAGTCAATGTGGATAGTTCTCTGAAAACATCCACTCAATGTGCAGTGACAGTCAAAAAAGCAAATAGAATGTTAGGAATTGTTAAAAAAAAGGATAGAGAATAAGACAGAGAATATCTTATTGCCTCTATATAAAACCCTGGTACGCCCACATCTCGAATACTGCATACAGATGTGGTTGCCACATCTCAAAAAAGCTTTATTGGCATTGGAAAAGGTTCAGAAAAGAGCAACAAAAATGATGAGGGGTTTGGAACTGGTCCCATATGAAGAGCGATTAAAAAAGACTTGGATTTTTCAGCTTAGAAAAGAGAAGACTGAGGGGGGATATGAAAAGAGGTCTATAAAATCATGACTGGTGTGGAAAAAGTGAATAAAGAAAAGTCATTTACTCATTCCCTCAATATAAGAACAAGAGATCACCAAATAAAATTAATAGGCAGCAGGTTTAAAACAAACAAAAGGAAATTTTTCTTCGCTCAGTGAACAGTCTACCTGTGGAACTCCTTGCCAGAGGATGTGGTGAAGACCAGGACCTTAAAAAAGAGCTAGATAGATTCATGGAAGTTAGGTCCATCAATGGCTATTAGTCAGGATGGGTAGGAATGGTGTCCCTAGCCTCTGTTTGTTTGGAAATGGGTGACAGGAGAGGGATCACGTAAGGATTATGTGTTGTGTTCCCTCCCTCTGGGACATCTGGTGTTAGCTGCTGTTGGCAGACAGGATACTGGGCTGGACGGACCTTTGGTCTGACCCAGTATGGCCGTTCTTATGGTTTTTTTTAACCCCTTCATTGAATACTCAGTCGTAGAAGATTCTGTTTTTTGCTTTTCATGCCAGCAATTTGCTTTGCAACCCACAACTGGACCAGAAGAATCACTCAAGAACAGAACATTCATTGAGGGTGGGTTTACGAAAAGGAGAGATTTTCATAGTTCGTTAAGAGAACATTCTTTTCATTCCAGGCATAAGACAGCTTTCATTTTGTGGCACAGCTACTTGCAGATTAGAATTGGCAATTCCAAAATTGGCACGAATCAACTTCTTTCCAGTCTTCAGGTGCTAATAGCTGAAAATCTCCAAATTGAAATGCTCTTAAAAGATAACCATGCTCTGTACAAGTACAACCCAGGGTTTTGTTTTTCTGGGACATGAGGAAACATGTGACTCTACTAATAGGGGAAATTTCATGGAAATTCTTGAGCTGCTTGCTTCTGTAACCCCGGTTGTCTGCAGATGGAACTGAACCTGCAACCTGTGGAGCTTACAGCATGAGTTTCTTCCACATGAGCTAAAAGTCAGCTGGCTGTTAGCGAACTCCAATCCTGCGGCTACGCTACAAGCTTTTTCCGGAAGAGGAAATGCAAATGGCGTGCTCATTTGCATATGCCGCCTGCTCATTTGCATTTTCTCAAACAACGAGGAGGAAAGGCTCTTGTGCAAAAAGGCATCGCCGACGCAGTGCTTTTTTGTGCAAACACCTCTTCCGCAAAAAGGATTGGAAAGGAAAATGCAAATGAGAGCATGTGACAGGGTGTCTCCTCCCCTCACTGAGATTGGGGAAGAAGGGGCATTGTGGGGCAAGAAAGCGCCGCTGCCACTCCCCTGCTGCACACGCTCACAAGGGAAGGGGAGGAACAAGAAGGAGCGGAGCGGTGGAAGGGGCGGAGACTAAAACGCCACCCGCAGAACCCTCCCTGGGGGTGGGTCTAGGGAAAGGAGGGCTGGGATACCAGCTTGTGGGGAGTCCCCGAGGGAGTCCTGGCCAGTCCTAGGATACCAGGCCCCGGGGCTTTCAGGTTGCTGGCGGGACCTGAGCCAGCCAGGGAGACTAGACTGCACCCTCGGTGTTTGCCGAGCTCTCTGGGAATGAGCTACTCACTTCCCTGCTCTTAGGGCCCTGGGCCAGGACCTGGTAGTGAGGGAGGGCCTAGATACCCCTACCCCGCTTTGTTGGACTGTGTCTCCTTCCGTGATTGCAACCGGGGTTGCGTTCACGGGCCGAGACCCTAGTCTATGAACACTGAGCTGCGTGGGCCAGACTTTCATCAATGAAAGGACTTGAATTATGAACCCTAGGCCACGAGGGCTATATTGCCATGTATAGAGGGCAGAGACTGGGAATTGTAGCCAAACTGTATTTACGTTTATGTTCAGCCCTAAACGGGTAACTTGGGCCAAGGGAGCCATATTTCTGTTGACTTTTTTTTGTGGTTAATAAAAGGGGCTGCCCGCCCTTGTCTACGGTGGCGGTCTGACAGAGCACAATGTATGCGAATGAGCACTCCATTTGCATTTCCTCTTCCGGAGAAAGCTTTTAGTGTAGCCGTAGCCTAAGTGGTCTCCGTACATCTAGATGGGACAATGCACCACACCCAGTATGGTGGGTGGGTGACGCTTCCACTGAGCCAAGCAGATATGCACACACAACCTCCCCGGAGCATCAGAATGACCGAGCACATTCTGCTGTAGAAGTCCCGAGAGAAAAGCATTGTTGAACGGGTCAGACAAGCCAAGTATTCCTCCATCCTTGCTGACGCAAGTGAAGAGGCATCAGCAAACAACAGCTGTGTCTCCTTTCAAGTTACCACCAAAAGGGAATCATCTTTGTCTCGGCTTGACAAAGCCCTGGCTGGGTTGATTTATCTGGGATTGGTCCTGCCTAGAGCAGGGGGCTGGACTTGATGACCTTCTGAGATCTCTTCCAGCTCTATGGTTCTATGATTCTCTGATCCAGGAAAGGGCACTGGGCTGCTTCCATGTGGAAAACCTAAATGCTGGATCTGTTTCTTCAGGAAAGGTTCTTGAAGACCTACAGTGATAGTACGTACATCGGTGCCCAGCGCTAGGAGGGAGCTTCTGCGCGCAAAGTGGGCATTTAACGGAGTGCAAGCTCCAATTCAGGAGAGGATAACGCGCCACTGACGTGCAGGGCCATGTTCACCGACTTCATCTTGTTATTGCAGATACATGACCCAGCATTACCACATGTCAGGAAGTCCACAATGAGTGGTGAAGCGACTTGGGAATTTTAGCCTCTGCGCATGAAGATTCACCACCTCTGGATCTCACTAGGGCCATTGACAACTTTGCCCAGATGAGACCACAGCGCTATCCGTTGCTTTAGTCCAAATCTTGAGTGTTTTTTCAGTCATTTATTTACTTGTAAATGTAACCCACATGCCTATTGGTCGTGGTGCACAGTTCCATGTAGTGCCTCTTAGACACTTACACAGAGGAAGACTGAGTTTGCTTTACAGCCATAAGCTACAAACCAGCTGGCTTTCAACTAGGCTGTAAAGGCTCCTGCACTAAGCTCCAGAGGTCCCAGGTTTGAGTCTGCCTGTGGGTGTCACATAAGCACTCCTGGAAGAATAAAACTCTCTCATTTTCCTCTTCACAATTTAGACCTTAAGACATTTAAACAACAATAACTGCAGGGGCACACAGGGGTCATACGTTCTACTAAAGAGAGTATGCAAAGTATCAAATTTGTGTTAAGGCTCCAAAACTGACACCTCATGATTTGGGATTGGAAATAATTTGCAACTGGAGAACAATCAGCAGCAAGATAACTTAAAATGGGGCTTTTATGGGTGTTAGTTATATCGTTTTCTTTTATTATCTCAAAATTAAGAACAGTGTTCCTCTATCAGCTAATTTCTAAGTTATTACCTGCAGAAATGCCCCTGGACTTTTCAGGTGCCTAAGTGGACCCTGGAATGGAATCATGGTTAAAATTGCCCCATCATCAATGTCGGAAATTGTACCCCTGCCAGTGGGTAGGTAGGGATGGGCAGCTAGAGACTGCCCAAGTGGTGTGAATTAGATGCCTCTTTACTCCCCTCCTCTTCTACCCAGAGTGGAAGGTGAATCCTATAGGTGCATCTCCAAACTCTGAGTCTGCACTGACAAAGGACAGCAACTGTGAGTGGAGTTCAGGCTTGGGTCGGGCCCAGGAAAGGCAATTTCAGGTTGCTGGACTTTTGAACCCAGCGCTAGTTGCTGCTGGCTCCACCTGGCAGAAGGGTTACAAATGAAAATTACCAGGATGGGCAGGGATGGAATCACCAGCCTGGGATCACATGATGAGTCCTGGTCCTGTTCATTCCCTTGGGGGCCCCTGGCATTGGCCACTGCCGGAAGACAGGACACTGGGTGAGTTGGACCTTTGGTCTGATCCATGAGGGCCAGTCTTATATTCAGGTATTCACATTTATTACGGGGTTGGTGAAATTTAATTCTACAACCTGCCAGTAGCATGGCGGGGGGTGGGGTGGGGCGGCCGGAGGCCAGCACTCGTGGTCCAGAACCACTCCAGACAGGGGTTGCGACACCCTTCCTAGAATTTTATCTTAGGGTTCATTTTCTATTCCCCCTGTAGGGTAGTCTAAAAAATACCGCTGAAAGCATATGTCCTTTTCTGTGAACTTCAAGAGCACCTTTCCACGGGGGGGGATTAACTCCCAACCAAATTCCTTCTACCATTGTTTTTCATCCTTGCATTCTTCACTGCCCATCCTGAAATGCCACATCAAATTGCTGTGCCTGATCCAAAGTCAACATTAGTCCTTTCCTGAGGCTTAGGATCCAGTCCTGTTCCCAGTAGTCCACGGCTTGCTCCCATTGACTTTAAAATGGGACAACTTTCATGCGTACAAGTTTGCAGGGTCAGGCCCTCATGCTGCTCTGTGTTCCAGGCTGGAGGTAGCCGCAACGCAACGGGCAGCGTTCAGAAACTGCTCTGCGATATGACTCCTGGTTCCAGTTGCAGCGGTGCACCACTTTGGCCAGCGAAGGCACACCTTCCAGCGCTCCAGCTCCCAGACCGGAAACACCCTCTGAAATTTCTGGTGGAGTTTTACAAGTCTCCAGTGCGCACGTAAATCAATAAGGACCCTAGAAGCATTGAGTGCAGGGGGCACAAGCTAAGAGCTCTCCAGGGTCTCAGAATGTCAGTTTATTTCCCTACTAAATAAAGCGGCTTTGCTTCTCATTTGCCCAAGAGGGCCCACTGCTTGAAAGACTTTTTTTTTTGTGCTTTGCAAGGCTGAATTCCTGCGCGCATACCCCGCAAATGAAGCAAGGCGGGTGGCCCCTTGCCAAAGCTGATAATAGCAGGGTGGCTTTGTTTTCTGTGTGCGCCGACCCCAGCTGCTGCCTCCCTATTGATTTCCCCGCCGCAAATGGAGTGTTACCATGCCCGTGTCAAGGGCCCATTGTTGCAAATTCCTGCGGAGCTGCTAAGCAGAGCTAACAGAGGGCACCTGCTGCGGCAAGAACCCCAGGGCTGGCCTATTGGCTTAAGAGAGCATGAAGGGCTAATTTCACAGCTGATAAATCTTTCAGTCAAGGAGTCTGACAAACACATGAGCATTGAGTTTCCTTTCCAAGGCCTATAAAAGTGGCCCTGTCTCACAGCCACCCACGTATGCAGGATAAGGTATCGGACCATGCTGGTCCACCACTGCCCCCCTGCATTATTTGGGAGGAAGCACCGTTGTCCAGCTTTGTCGCTGCTCCTCTGCCTGGATGTTTCCATCTTTAGGCCTCTGTCCCTATGTCATGCGACATGACCACACAATTCTGCTTTCTGACTGCATTCACAGTCTTCTCCTCTGAGCTTTTGCTGTCCTGTTTTCCTCCATGTATATCCCTTCCACATATAGGGTTGTGCCATTTTTCTGGCTCCCAATTTCCCATTCTTCTTAGGGGTCACCAAATGAAATTAATAGGCAGCAGTTTAAAACAAACAAAAGGAAGGTTTTCTTCACTCAGTGCACTGCCAACCTATGGAACTCCTTGCCAGAGGATATGGTGAAGGCTAGGATTTTAACAGGGTTTAAAAAAAAAAAGAGCTAGATAGATTCATGGAGGTTAGGTCCATCAATGGCTATTAGCCAGGATGGGTAGGAATGGTGTCCCTAGCCTCTGTTTCTCTGGAGGTGGATGACAAGGGAGAGATCACCTGTTGTGATCCCTCCCTCTGGGCATCTGATATTGGCCACTGTTGGCAATTACTGGGCTAGATGGAATGTTGGTCTCACCCAGTCTGGCTGTTCTTATGTTCTTCCAAAACCGATGCCCCAGATCCGTGGTGTCCAACCAGTTCTGAACTAGCCACACTCAACTGGCCAAGTAGCCATATGTGGCTAATGTGTTGCACACCACAGTCCTAGATTCCTCCAACTCAGAGTCAGTGCCTATTTGCCAGAGAGAGCTGTCCAACGTGACCGCATTTGGTCACCCTCAGGTTCTTCACTCATTCATGATGTCTCTCTTCACCTTATCTTCCCAACATATCTGGATAAAGTGCCCCTCCTCCTTTCTTAACAATATCTGGACTTCAAAACAAGTAAGCACATGCTTAAGTCCCATTGTCTTCCAGGAGACTATGGGCATGCTTAAAGTTAAGCAAGCGCTTAAGTACTTTGCTGAAAAAAAGGCCGAATGCTTTCAAAGCCAATGCCATTCTTCTTTCGTCCTTGCTTGTCTTGGGGAAATGTGATTTTCTACCATGACACAGACATTTCCAGACTGAAAAACTTCAAGGGAACTTCAGAGAACTCAGCCATTGAGCAGGGAATCAAAGAAAAGCCAACTCCAAGTAGGATTTTGATTAGCCACCCTTCTCTTGGGGAAGGCTCATAGAGCTGCAGAGAAGAGTACTGATGAAAGATAATAGGGTTAAACTGGATTTAAACACTGTTTCCCTGGTGTTTTAGCTGGTCTCCTCCAGAGTGGTTTGAAATGGTCTCTTGCACCAAAATGGATTCTTCATTGTGTTGGGTCAGGTGCATGCCTTCCCTTTAAATTAACACAACAGTTATAGGCAACCAGGAGTTCTTATTTCAATTTCTGTTCCCTTGCTTTGTCGTATGATATCGAATCAACTCCTCAGCTACTTCCAACCACTAGAGCTCCATTGGAGTCACTGATTCTTTTGAGTAACTGTTATCAAGTGGGCTTATGCAATTTACACAGCCTGAGAATATGGCCTTTAGCTGGCCTAAAACTACTTATGCCTCCCCCAGTTTTGCCCTTCTGTCCCAGGTTAAAAATAGAGTCCTGCACTGGGGACGGAAGAATCCCAAGCATTGTTACAGGCTGGGGACCGACTGGCTAAGTAGCAGTTCTGCAGAAAAGGACCTGGGGATTACAGTGGATGAGAAGCTGGATATGAGTCAACAGGGTGCCCTTGTAGCCAAGAAGGCTAATGGCATATTAAGGTGCATTAGGAGGAGCATTGCCAGCAGGTCTAGAGAAGTGATTATTCCCCTTTATTTGGCTCTGGTGAGGCCACATCTGGAGTATTGTGTCCAGTTCTGGGCCCCCCACTATAGAAAGGATGTGGACTCATTGGAGGGGGTCCAGCAGAGGGCAACCAAAATGATGAGGGGACTGGAGCACATGACCTATGAGGAGAGACTGAGGGATCTGGGTTTGTTCAGTCTGCAGAAGAGAAGAGTGAGGGGGGATTTGATAGCAGCCTTCAATGTCCTTGAAGGGAGGTTCCAAAGAGGATGGAGAGAGGCTGTTCACAGTAGTGACGGATGGCGGAACAAGGAGCAATGGTCTCAAGTAATCGTGGGGGAGGTCGAGGTTGGATATTAGGAAAAACTATTTCACTAGGAGGAGAGTGAAGCACTGGAATGAGTTACCTACGGAGGTGGTGGAATCTCCATCCCTAGAGGTTTTTAAGTCCCGGCTTGACAAAGCCCTGTCTGGGTTGATTTAGTTGGGATTGGTCCTGCCTTGGGCAGGGGGCTGGACTTGATGACCTCCTGAGGTATCTTCCAGCCCTATGATTCTACACTAGGGGATAAGTTCAAATTACGATATTCAACTCCAGTGATGTTTATTGAGTACCTCGATTCAAACTTTGGCGATATCCCACAGTGGGAAGTCGACAGGAGAAATGCTCCCGTTGACATCCGTTACTTCTCAAGGAGTAGAAATACCAGCAGTGACAGGGCACCCTCGGCATTCGATTTAGCGGGTCCTTACTAGACCCGCTAAATCGACCACCAGAAAATTAACTGCTGCAGCAATGATCCACCGGGAAGTATTGATGTGACCTTAGTTATACAGAATGACGACAAAGAGAAGCGATTACAAAAATTAGAAAAGATCTCTCCTGGAGAAGCTGGTCCTTCCCCATTCATCGTGATTAAAGAGCACTACATAGGAGTATATTTATGGGAGAGTTTATGTCGTTGTATATAGCTTATGATTATGTAGTTTACACTGGCTCTCTCCTGGAGAAATATACCCTCTTCTCCTTTGGTTCTATTATGCTCCTGTAATAATTTAGTACAGGTTGCATCGTAGGTTTTGCGTCTCACCGATGATACTTGGGAGGTATGGCTGAGAGATCACTTTGGGACCATAAACCCGTCTCAGCCTTTTAAAAGCTCAGAGGGAAACTAATGGGAAGATTAAGTGGTTCTAATTGATGGTATTTGTTTAAGGGGAAGCCATCTATTCTGCTCGGCAAGAACATCGCACGGCCCTAGGCTGCACAATGTGAGCAGTAATATTTCCAGGATGCTTCTCTCACTCAAATTCAATTTTATGCATGCTGTAATCCTTCTTATTGCAGGCTGTTTGTTCTGGTAGAAGCTTCAGAGTCTATAACAGCTGTCCAGGACGCCCAGGAAATTTGCTCCTTACCCTGAGGAAGATACTTACCATAGAGGGTTGGAAATGCATGGTACCTGCTACCTTCTTGAGTTTCAGCTGTGGGATCCTGGACCATCAAGCTAATGCTATTGCAGGACCTTCCAAAAACAGAATTTGTGCTCCGAAGAGTCACTTTAGTATAACAAAGATCAATGGCCCCCTATCAAGTATGACCCTGAAGTCATTGACTTCAATGCAGCTACTCATGTACTCTTAAGTCATTGCACTGAAATGTATTTCACAAACTTAACGTTATGTACTTGCTTAAGTGCTGGCTGGACCAGGGCCTACGGGGCCTTGATCCTGTCAAGTACCCTTTTGCTACATAGGGACTGGTTACCGAGCTTGCCTATACACACCAGAGGTGTTCATTATAAGATCCTTGAATGTGGTATTAGGCATGGCGAAGTTCATTTTAAAAATGTCTTTTCCAAACGGTGCCACCTATTGGTTAAACAGCATAATACAGATTGGCATTCCATCACACCTCTCCCCCCCTTTGTGTTCTACATTCAGGGCTCATCTATACTTACCGGATGATTGACGTTCCGGTGATCAATATTCTGGGGTTTGATTTAGCGGGTCTAGTGAAGACCCGCTAAATCAAACAGGAGGGAATCTTTGTTGGCTGGAGTACTCCTTGCACTGGAGAGGAGTAAGGGAAGTCAGTGAGGTGCCCCCAGAAAAATCAATGTAAGGTACCTCAACTCCAGCTATGCAATTGTTGTAACTGGAATTATGTATCTTACAGGTTGGACTTCCCTGGTCCAGCACCCTCAGGACCTGACCCATCCCGAATGAGTTGTCAGATCTGTGGATGTCCCCTGCCACCAGCCTCCGAGGATACTGCCCCTCCCTCTGGCTGGCTCTGCTCCAGCTCTGCTGCCACTGGGCTCCAGTCCTGTTACTACTCATACTTAGATAAGTTACATAAGAATGGCCATACTAGGTCAGACCGAAGGTCTGTTTAGCCCAGTATCCTGTTTTCCAGCAGTGGACCTAACCTCCATGAATTTATCTAGTTCTTTTTTGAACCCTGTTAAAATCCTGGTCTTTCCAACATCCTCTGGCAAGGAGTTCCACAGGTTGACACTGCACTGCATGGAGAAAAATTTCTTTTGGTTTGTTTTAAAACCTACCTATTAAGTTCATTTGGTGACCCCTAGTTCTTATGTTATGGGAACAAGTAAATAACTTGTCCTTATTCACTTTATACCTGTCGTGATTTTATAGACCTCTTTCCTATCCCCCCCCTTAATCTACTTTTTTCTAAACTGAAAAGTCCCAGTCTTTTTAATCGGTCTTCAAATGGCACCCATTCCAAACCCATCATCTTTTTTGTTGACCTTTTCCAAACCTTTTCCAATACCAAGATATCTTTTCCGAGATGAGGCAACAACATCTGTACACAGTATTCAAGTATCCAAGTAGGATTGGTTAAAAAAATGTTGTCAGGAACTTAACGTGAATCAAAAGAGCTGGAATGTGTGTGTGTGTGTGAATGTGTGTCAGGTGATATCTATCTACGCCTAAATGCGCCATACATACAGCTCTTTGGAAGGGAATTTGAAGTTTTCCCTAAAGCATTTGCAATGTAAGCATGATGGCCATTGTCTTGACCAACATACTTGTGACTGAAAGCAGGAGTGTCTGTGCAGCATGAGCTAACAAGACAGGCCCCGGAACAGGTCCCTCGTGGACAGGGTCTGAGAGGGACACACATATTGATCCGCAGCGACCAGGAAGTTATGTAACCTGAGCACCTTACTGCACTGAGAACAGAAAGTGAAACCGACTATAAACAACTGTTGACACCAAGCTGCTGAGCATTCCTCTTCCAGAGTGAGGGATGTGCTGCCTGGGAACCAAGAGAAATAGGGAGATGTTTAAAAAGGTTGCCCACTTTCTCACCCTCAAAGGGGGTTTCAGGCTATGTCTATACTGCATGGCTATTTCGGGATACTGGAGATATCCCGAAAGAGCTACCCCACGTCTACACAAGCCGTCTGTTATTTCAAAATATTTTTCGAAATAACGAGAGTGCTTTTTCATCATCCCGGTAACCCTTGTTGCACGAGTGATAAAGGATGGCTCGAAATAGTGCGTTATTTTGAAATCTGGAGCTGTGTAGAGGCGCCAAATTTCAAAATAAGCTGTTTGGAAATAAGAGTTGCAATTGGCGTAGCACCAATTGTGTATCTGATTTTGGGTTTAGGGTGCTGTGTAGACGCACCCCTAGATAGAGCAGAATCTTTACAAAATAAAAAGATGCTGTATTATTTGTTAGAATTAGGGATGTAGATGGCTAACCAGCAACTGTTACCTAGTAAACATCACCCTTGACTGGTTACCGGGTGGGGGGGCTGTACCAGTGGCATGCCAGAGCAGGCCAGTTAAGTGGTTAAACATATAGTTTAACCGGATAACATTTTAAAGAGGATTTTACATCCCTAGTTAGAATGAGCCAAATGCTGAACTGCTGTAAATCTCCACTGACTTCAGACAAGATCTAGTCCTATACCTGTACCTGTGATGCTATTAGATCACCTATCCCCATCAAACAGCCATGCCAAGCTAAGTATTAAATAACGGGGGGACTGGGAATTCTAGGATGCAATGTCAGCATGCCAGGAATTTTCTAATACTCTGGTTTTAATATAAAACCACGTCAGGCCTCCCAGATTAAAGCATTTGCACTTTCTTTGCAATTATCATTACGGCTAATAAACATCAAATGCTCCTGCCCCCCTCCAGCCGTAGTTAAGAGGCGATAACGCCGAGCGGGGGTGGGGAGGCCGAGGCCATATACATTCCTAATTCCATATTTGCCTTCTCCGTTGGCGAGCTGTAAATAATGGATGACAGCGTGGCCGTGAAACCTGAGCACATCAAAAGGGATCTTTATAGAATATCCATTTCCAAGCACTTCCCCGCCTCCCCCCCCCCCCAGACATATTAGCACAAAGAGCGTTTCGTGTAGGCACACGGCCAGCAGTAGCATTTGCAGCAGTAATGTAGCCAGCTTAGGGGGGCTGACAGTTTCCACAGATTCCTGGGAATGGGATGGAGGGGGGCAGGTCTATCCCCAAGAAGGGGCGGGGCCTGAGGCAGACGGGGCGGGGCCTGAGGCAGCCAGCCCTAAGTGCCACCTGGACTATAACTGTGGCCCTCCCTATCTCTCAGGACCATGCAGAGTGCATAGCACAGCACTCTGTGGGGCCTGAGGGTTCAGCCGCTGCCACTGACACCGTAGCAGCAATGATGGCCAGAGCCCTGGACCCAGAGGCGACTCCCCCTTTACCCACTCCCCCGTCAGCGGGCCTGAGGTGGCTTGCGGCCATGCCTAGTACCCCTGGTTAGAACTCTCTGGGGACGGGTACCGGAAGCTAGCTGGACTGCCTGTCTCTGCAGCCTCCCCGACAGCTAGGATCCTCCACCCACCACAAAACGCATCGGTCCCCTCAGGTATTTCCAGGTCTGCAATTCATCCGCTGGCCCCCGGGTCTCGCCGCACAGCCTGGGGGTGCCAACAGAGCTGCGTCCCAGGGCTGGGATGTGATTAGCCCATTCCCTTGGGTTCAGGCCCATAGGTGACTGTCCCCCGGATGCTAACTGGGCGCAATGGGTGGTTTAATGGAACCTGTCTAATCTGAAACAAAAGGGCAGCCGGCTGCTGGGTTGGGGATCGCATCAGGGACCGGGGCTCAGGGCTGGCTCAGCCGTTCCTGCCAGATCTGTGGACGCAGGGGGGTGCCAGAGCCCTGGGCTTACTTGGGGGTGACAGAGAGCTGTGTGGGAAGTAGAGTCCTTCAGGGGATCGGGAGGTTTGCCCTCTGTCCTGGACTTTACTTTGCAGGTCCCTCCATTAATTCCCTTGACTGATACCCCCTTCCAGGTCTGGATACACCATCCATTTCATACCCCTCTGCACCCGTGACCACACCCTCTTCAGGAGGGACATGCCAGGGGCCTTTGGGGTAGGCGTGGGTCCATGTGAGGCGAGGGAAAGCTCACACAGGGAGGCCTATGCCACTGGCTTTTTAGGAACCCTGCCTCCTGTGAAAATGCAGAAGCAGCTGGACAATCCAGGGAGCCAGCGAGCTTGCTGCAGGAGGCGGCCGGTCAACACTAGAGGTCTCACTACACACAGCCAAGGAGAGCTGCCTGCCACAGCAATTCCGTGCAAGGACAGCTTGCCGGAGCACAAGGAGACCGCCCGGCATGCATATGCCACGGGCAGGCTTGGAAAATCGCTGCTAGCATGCTGTCAAAGCCCAGCTCCTACACAGTGCTGAGATATGCCCCATCAATTATTCTCCCGGGTTGTTACCCTTGACAAAGAGCAAGTTACTCTGATGACTCCCATTCTGCTAGCCACCCGGGATTTGGGGCTGATGGGAAGTGAGTGAGGTGCTCTGGTAAGGCAACCCCAACCTCCATAACCCTCCATGGCTTGTCTGGTCCCCGGCTGCTCAGTGCCCAGTGTGGTACAAATACATTAAGACACCCCAGGCCAGATGCACGGGACAAAGATATTCTGACCCAAGGAAAGAAATCAACAGGAGCTGCATGTCGAAATACCTTTGAGGAGCGGGGCCTTAGTCTAAACCAGCCACTGTGGCTTATTTTGTCATTGTTTTCTCTTCTGCCGTCTTGGATTTGCTGTAACAATTGGGAATCCAAATTTTGCACCCTTCTTCCCTTCCCCCGTTAGGCTATGTCTAGACTACAGGGTTTTTCCGAAAAAAGTGGCTTTTTTTCGAAAAAACTTCACTTGCATCTAGACTGCTGCTGCGTTCTTTCGAAATTAAATGGAAAGAACGTCGTGTTTTTTTCCATTTTATGTGGAAGAATGCTTTTTTTGGAAGAGCTTTTTCGAAAGCGCCTCCACATTGCCTGGGTGCTCTCTTTCAAAAAAGTGGATCGCTTTTTCGAAAAAAGTGGTGGCTGTCTAGATGATATCTTTCAAGAGAAGCTTCTCCAAAAGATTATTTTGAAAAAGCTTCTTTCGAAAGAAGTGTGTAATGTAGACATACTCTAGATTTTTGGCGCCTTTTCTGTCCAGAGGTGGGGAAAAGGGTGAGTTACCCGACTGGTAATCTACCCTGCAACAGGGGAGTATAAAAGGTCAGTGTGCCTGTCAGACAGGATGGCTACTCTGGGAGGTAGCAAGCTCTGCTGAGTGTAGCTGCTCATCTTGAAGAACATAAGAACGGCCACACTGGGTCAGACCAATGGTCCATTTAGCCCAGTGTCCTGTCTGCTGACAGTGGCCAATTCCAGATGCCCCAGAGGGAGTGAACAGAACAGGCAATCATCAAGTGATCCTTCCCCTGTCATCCATTCCCAGCCTCAGACAGACAGAGTCTAAGGACACTATACCTGCCCATCTTAGCTAATAGCCATTGATGGACTCAACCTCCATAAATGTATCTAGTTCTTTTTTTGAACCCTGTTAGGGTATGTCTACACTGCGATCCCAAAATAGCTATTCCGTGTCTATTGAAGCAGCCCATTGTTAATAGATTTCGAAATAGTGGACGGCTTATTTCAACATCCATGAAATATAGTCCATGATGGTTAAGGGGAATTTCCCAATAGCAAATTATTTTGAAATTTGGTGTTGTGTAGACAGTGCCAAATTATGAAATAAGCTATTTTGAAATAAGATCAGAATAAGCTATGCAATCGGTGTAGCGCACATTGCATAGCTTATTTCGAGATAAGGGTGTACTGTAGAAGCACCCTCTAAGTTCTGGTCTTGACAACATCCTCTGGCAAGGAGTTCCACAGGTTGACTGTGTGCTGCATGAAGAAAAACTGCCTTGGAGAGTGATCCATCCTTTGTTGCCCATTCCCAGCATCTGGCAAACAGAGGCTAGGGACACCATTCCTGCTCATCCTGGCTAATAATAGCCATTGCTGGACCTCACCTCCATTGATGGAAGGGTAAACTTGGGACAACCCAAGGGTTGGTGTTCTGATCCTTTCCATACCATCGCCTACAATAATGTTGGGAAAAAGAGCTAAAAGAAGAGCAAGAACAGAGCATCCATCAGCCTGTGACAGAAGGTCCTGCCTTCCTACTGGCTTGGTCATCTGGACCTAGATCCAGAGCCACTGCCGTTGTGACATCAATGCTGCAGGATACGGTAGGAAACATTATCTTCTCTTTCATCTAGCCTCATCTGGGGGTAGCCGTGGGTTAGGACTTCAACCTCTCCTGTGTTACAGCCAGCGCCTGCTTGGTTTTAGTCCCTTGCCTGGTTATATTTTGGGAGTCCTTAGCATTTGATACTTACTTTGCCTTAACTACCTGAGTTTCCTGTGAATAAATCTGTTCTCATTTTGCACCTTATCCTTTTGTTAGTTTTCCTTGGGGGAAACAAAGATCCTGCTGAAAGGCACAGAATGAGGCAGATATACCTGAGACCAGTTCTCTGGACAAGTTAAAAACCTAGTCAACCGTGCTAGTACCATTTGAGATACCCGTGGACTGATTCACCCTTATGAAAATGGTGAACTACCCCTCCTTGCACAAGCTACTATCCCTCTGCCCCCCTGGAGTCATTTGCCCTGAGGGACAGTAGCCTGTGTTCCTGTCCCCCTTGCACTTTGAAAGCTGCCCTCCATCCCCCCGAACAAAATGGCTTTGGTTCATGGGGAGTTCTGATTGGTTGTCTCAGTGGCCACACCCCTGCTTCATTAGCCCCACCCACTTTTGATGCTGCCCTGGCCTCTGAACTCATGGCATGGAGTGGAGCTTGCCGCTGCTTTTTGCCATGGTATTCTCCCCTCTGGTGAATTTTCCATCCCCGCCCTATCTGTCACCAATATTCTGAAGCCAATGGGAACTGTGGGTACACTGCACCCGCCGATTTAAGGAGCTGAAATATGAATGCAAGAGCTTCATTTGAGGCACCCTATGGTGAAAAAGTCTTCATGCTCGTGCATCCCACTAATCAGCACCCAGCAGGGACAATGTGATAGACCTAGGACATTACGAGAGGCAGAGAGGAAGGGCAGGGCAAAATGCATTCAAGTCACTGACTGCAGCCCTGTGTCCCAGCCTTGTGCCCACCCAGACAGTTTGGTTTTTCTTTCCTCTCTCTGCCGTTGGATGTTTACAGCCAGGCACGAAGGCAGAGAAGGACGGTCGTGTTCCTTTCTCTGGGCTTCCTGCCAAACAGGGAAAGGAAGGCCGCCAGGAAAAAGCATGTGGATGGCTCAGTGTTTGCTCAGAAAAAATCCCGCCCCCACAAAGTTCAAATTTCCCAGACTAAACAGAGAGAGAGAGAACACACATACATTTCTTTTGCACAACAGGCATGCATCCCGGCCTTCGGAGGCTTTTCCCAAGCCTAATCTGTCTCGGCTTCCACTTTCTGTATACAAGGGCTGCACTGTTAATCCCATGCATGGCATCATCTCAGGAGGCATTGCAGGTGGCAGAGTCCTCGGTGTCCACCTTCTCCAGCAGCTCCAGGGGGTCGGTTGTTTGGATTTTCACTGCTGCTCAGAAAGAAGCCAGACGCCTTACAAGGAAGCCAAGTTGCTCAAGAGGCCACAGAGACGGATGGTGCTGGGAGGAGCCGTGTCTGCACAGCCCATATATGGAGGCCTATATATATATCCTAGCTGTGCCCAGATGTACAGCTTCAGATCTGTACCTTCCTCCAGCAAGCTGGGTGCAGGGTTGGAGGGTGTTTGATAGGTGCCTGGAGCTGTTACAGTTTTAAGGACCCTTCTTTGCTTCTTCAGTTCTTTCGCTTCACTGGTTTACCAACACCAGGGCCTGATCCTAAAAGCTCTATTGGGAAATTACCTTTGTGATGCCCGGTCTGGTTTTTAAACGGGATAGACCAATCATTAAACCAAATGCAAGTTAAACCAATCAAAAGCACGTTAAGTTCAGTACATCTCTAGCACTGTTACACTCAGCTTTCCTGACTGACGAAGCAGAGGCTTGAAAGATTGTCTAGGGGTGGCGTTTGTGGTGAGGGACTGGGGGCCGCAAAGGAGGAAAGCCCGAGCTGAGATGTACTTAACCAGTTACAAACTTTATTGACTACAGTTTTAATTATATTAAGTTACTGTCTCTGATTAGTCTTAGACAGCGCAGCATGCAAACAAAAAAATACAACAATATAGCAATAAAAAAAACTTCTCCTACAGCCAATCCTTCTATGGTTATCTTAGAACAGCTGGTGGAGTTAGTCATTAGTCTACTTATACTTAACTTCTAAATATGAAATGGTAAATTATACTCGATGAGTTCTAAATATGAAGTGGTTAATACGACATAATAAGCAATACTTACAAGCCCAGTAACGATTACAATGCACAGACAAAAAACAACGTATAAGCATGCTCAAGATTCGGACACTGCCTTTTCTTGATTCGGTGGGTGGGAGGCGGCCTCGGGTGATCAGCTCCTTAGCCAGGCTGGACGATACGTGCCTTCTATCTTGATACGGAACCTCACCGAGCTTAGGGCTCGGGGTGCTTTATGCTATAATTTTGACATCTGGTGCCATATTAGGGTTCAGCTCTAGTTGATACTATGATTTGATATCCGGTACCATATTAGGGTTCCTTCCTTTTGATATGACGTCTGCCTCAGGGCCTTGTGGTTAGTGCCTGATGCAGACATGACTAGCACACGTGCGAGCTAGCTATGTTTTTTCTTTCCCTGTTCCAGGTGCTTGTTAACTGGTGTATTATGACAGCTCATTTCCCTTATTCCTATCTTGTCCTGTTTTTAGTGCTCGTTAGCTTAGCTCTTTTCCCTACTCTTATCTTCCTGGGCCAGGTGCTTGCCAAGTTCAGTTCCGTTTACTAAGAACTGTGCTGAGCACCCGAGAGACTTAAAGTTCTGTCTCTGGATCCGCCTCAGCGGCCTGTGTTTTTCTTGTGAGGGGCCTTAGTGTGGCAGTATGGGCAATATGCACAAGGCCGTGGTCAGGATGACCTGCTGTACAACACTGACCTAATTGCCTACAGATATATATTTTGCAGGACTTGTCAAAATCCGAAGCCCCAGGCTTCACCCTCTAAATTCCGTGAGTCAGTCTGCCTGTGTGTGGATAGGACAGATGGCAGGACAAAAAGAAAAGAAAAAATAATACATGATTCTTGCCCTTATATATTTCTAAGAAAAGAGGATTTAATCTGGATGGGCTGGCAAGGGAGCCGATAGAAATGTGTCCTTCACCTACACTAGAGTCTACCCCGTCACTGCTTGGAACACCTGTGACTACAGACTGTGGCCGACTGTGCTGATGTGCTGTGCATTTTTTTTAATCGCCTGTACTAACACAGCCACAGCCCAGCAAAGCTAATGATCTAACGAGCCAACGCAGACAACGAATGGGAAGGGGACCTGAGTCAGAGACAAAAAGCGGCACAAGGCAAAGTCACACAAGAGGCCAGCGGTGTCTAGCTGCCCTCTGTTTCGTTTTATTTCTTCATGGCATTGGCTGACCAGGATTTAATTGCTGCTGGGTTTTCTTATTTCCCCGATGAGCAAGGAGGCTGGTTTCCTCCTCCTCCTTTGAGGAGGACGTTTGGATTCAGCTTTATTTTTGTGGCGGGGGATTGATCTTTCCCACAGACTGATTAGGTAGCCTGCAGTGCTCTTGCCTTTTGAGCATCTGTGGGAGCGCCTCGCCGAGCTAAGCTGAATCAGCAGCCATGCAGAGGGCTTTGATAAGGGATGCCGGTAACCCTCTGAGGATGCCTCAGTGCGGAGGAGGGAGGAGCATGGGCTAGGGGGCACGTTGGGCTGGAGCGGTTTGGAGACTCATGTCAAACCTGGTGTGAGGTTGTGGGCTGGGACTCACTTCATCCCGGTGCCTGTTCGCATTGAGCAGAAATCTACCAAGCACACAGACGACATGGACGTGCCTGGAGAGACACAGTGGGGAAGGAACATCATTTCTCGGGCCCAGGTCTGTTGGGGGAGACAAGCCCTGGCGCTCACACGGAGCCCTGCAATGGTTATTGTGGCAGCACTGCGGCCCTGATAGGTCCATCCAGGCCCCTCTGCAGCACAGAGAGCCCTTCAAGGGGCCAGAAATGGCACCTGGTGAATACCCCCAGTAGAGGGGCCTCACCCAGAGCAGGACTGGACTTTGGGGAGGACACGGATCTCTGCCCCACGGGTAGGGCAGGGAGCAGAGGCATGTCTGAGGGGAGGCTAGAATTTCCTGCAGCCCGGCTCTTCTCTGCTTCCCAGGGCCCAGCATCATGCACCATAGGAGCTAAGCTTCCTCCACATCATGGCCCTGCCGTTGCTTCTGACTCAGTTGCCTAGCAGGGAAAGGACAGAAGAGGGCAGACTGGAGAGCAGTGGATGGTGGGAGAGAAGGAGGGAGTCTGGATACAGGCTGGGATGCAACCAATGCTCCCATCTGAGTCCTGTCAAGGGCGAGCACCCCTCAGGGTCTCACACCCTGTGTGGCAACGTCCGGTGCAAGGCTGGATCCTTGTCAGGTGAAGCCCTCACCCTACTGAAATTATTGGGAGCTCTGTCTTTGAAGTCAATGAAGCCAGGACTTCACCCCTAGAATCCGCCCACTGCTCCGCACCGCCATGCCCTGCACATGCCCCGCATAGAGCAAAGGAGACAATATATCACCCAGTTTCCGCCTGCAGGCAAGTACCTTGGCATTGGTGCCACCTACCTGGGCTTCCTCCACTCCCTGGTTTGCTCGCTAAGAGCTCAGCTTAACTCACCTTTGGTCCACCAAACATTTTAACTAACTGGATGTGAGTCAACAGCGTGCGCCCTTGTAGCCAAGAAGGCTAATGGGATATTGGGGTGGATCAGTAGGAGCATGGCCAGCAGATCTAGAGAAGTGATTATTCCCCTTTATTCGGCTCTGGTGAGGCCATATCTGGAGTATCGCATACAGTTCTGGGCCTCCCACTATAGAAAGGATGTGGACACATTGGAGAGGGTCCAGCGGAGGGCAACCAAAATGATGAGGGGGCTGGAGCACATGACCTATGAGGCGAGACTGAGGGATTTGGGTTTGTTTAGTCTGCAGAAGAGAAGAGTGAGGGGGGATTTGAGAGCAGCCTGCAACTCCCTGAAGGGGGTTACAAACAGGATGGAGAGAGGCTGTTCACAGTTGTGACAGATGTAGGACAAGGAGCAATGGTCTCAAGTTACAGTGGGGGAGGTCTAGGTTGGATACTAGGAAAAACTATTTCCCTAGGAGGGTGGTGAAGCACTGGAATGGGTTACATAGGGAGGTGGTGGAATCTCCATCCTTAGGAGGTTTTTAAGTCCCAGCTTGACAAAGCGCTGGCTGGGTTGATTTAGTTGGGGTTGGTCCTGCTTCGGGCAAGGGGCTGGACTTGATGACTCCTGAGGTCTCTTCCAGCCCTAGGACTGTATGACTACCCCTCCAAAGCTGTCAACCTCTCACTAGAGTCGACTCAAGACAGGACTATGCAGTATTTTAAAGACTAACAAGATGGTTCATTAGGTGATGAGCTTTCATGAGCCAGACCCACTTCCTCAGATGAAATTGTGGAAGAAAATTGGCATGACCATATATACCAAAGGGATACAATCAAAAAAAGTGAGCACATAAAATTGACAAATCAGATTTTAGAGCAGAGCGGGTATGTATGTGTGTGTGTGTGGGGGGGAGGTTAGTGTCTATGAGATAATGATATTGGGGTGATAATATCATTATCTCAGACACTAACCTCCCCCCCACACCACCCCTCTGCTTTAAAATCTGATTTGTCAATTTTATGTGTGTTCACTTTTTTTGATTGTATCCCTTTGGTATATATGGTCATGCCAATTTTCTTCCACAATTTGATCTGAGGAAGTGGGTCTGGCCCACGAAAGCTCATCACCTAATAAACCATCTTGTTAGTCTTTCAAGTGCTGCATAGTCCTGTCTTTTGTTTCAGCTAGACCAGACCAACACAGCTGCATTTCTATTACTAGAGTCAACTAAGCGATTTTTCCAGAAGGAAGGGAGGTGTCTGTGTGTGAAGGGCCGGGGGGAGGAGCAGGCTGCTGTACGGGAAAACATACCATTGACCTCAAAGGCAGCCTATCCATTTGTTTTCTGACAGTCATTTCTGCTTGGCTTTAGCAAACTCCCAGCCATCTATTGACTAGTCAGCATTGTCCCTGGTCATCCATGGACATCTGAGCTTTCGCAGAGTCCCCGCTGACAAGGATCCAAACAGAATAAAATCTTCCTCTCTTTCCATTTCCCTTGGGCTTCACTTTGTGCCTCTGCTGGAAGAGGTCAGACTCCCCCCTACTCCTCAGAAAACCCAGCTTCCCAGTGCGAGCAACACAATCCAAAGAGGGTCGCGTGTCAGACAGTAAAGCTGACAGCCCTGCAGGCCAGATATCGCCTGTGATTAATGTCATACTGCTGGTATTGTGCTGTCTTTTAAACAACTGCTGCGGTCTGCGGCTTGTGGGGGTAAATTGCTGCATGTCTCGGCCACAGAGCTGTAGTGACATGCACCAGCGAAGGAGCTGGGTTCTCTTCTGAGAGGGACAAGGGAGCTAGCACCACTCCCTGTGCGAGGCTGTATGTTGCCTGCCAGTGACTGGGAATGCCAAATGACACTGGCATGCAGTGGCTTAAGGGCTGTGCGAAGTGGAGAAAATCAGTAAACACCCTCTGTGTGCTGCTGACTCCCTCTTCTACACCCTGTAAGGAGACAGAGGAGAAAAAAATCAAGTGAGGAAAGGAGCCTGACAAGAAAGCAATTCAGCTGAAAGTGCAAAAGAACATAAGAACGGCCAGACTGGGTCAGACCAAAGGTCCAGCTAGCTCAGCGTCCTAGCTGCCAACACTGGCCAGTTCCAGGTGCCCCAGAGAGAATGAACAGAATAGGTAACCATCAAGTTATCCCTCTCCTGTCACTCATGTTCAGCCTCTGTTTAACAGAGGCTAGGAACACCATTCCTACCCCTCTTGGCTAATAGCCATTGATGGACCTGTCCTTCATGTATTCATCTAGCTCTTTTTGGAACCCTGTTAAAGTCCTGGTCTTCACAACATTCTCAAGCAAGGAGTTCCACAGGTTGACTGTGTTATGTGAAGAAGTACTTTCTTTTGTTTGTTTTAAACCTGCTACCTCTGAATATCATTTGGTGGCCTCAGTTCTTATGTTATGGGAACAAGTAAATAACGTCCCCTTATTCACCTTCTCCATACCTGTCATACCCCACTCTGTCTCCTCTTTTCTAAGCTGAAGAGTCCTAGTTTTTTTAATCTTTCTTCATATGACAGGGTAGAAAATAACCACATGGAGGGTACTACAGAGAAATGGCGGGGCGGGCTGAAGGGGGGGGCAAAACAGTGGAACAAGAACCAGAAAAAACACACACACAAGGGGATCCTTCGGCTCCAATAAAGGAGGGATGAGTGTGGATTTACTGCATGCACATGTAAGGGACTGTGCAGATCCCCATGCAAGCTGCAGATGGCTGGGCAATGGGAGGAGTGGAAACAGGTCTCTTGGGTATGAGCAGGATTCTTCAACTCTGGTGGAAAACTCCCGCATCAAACCTGGCTACTCAAGTTTGGCACAAGACAGAGGGCAAGGGGTGGGTTTGATCTGTAGGTGAAAGAGAGAATTTAGAAGAGGGAGAGAGATTCAGACTACATTAGGCAGCGCAATAATCAGAGGTAAGACGAGCAGCCCCCTGAAAAACCTCATTACTAGAGTCATTTAAAAGCCAGCTAGTCAAAGGACTAGAGTTATGCCATAGGGAAGAAGGATGCAGTGGCAGGGGGTGAATGGAGAGAGATTAGATTGCTTCAAAAGTCTTCTCCATCTCTATCATCTGTGATTCGGTGACTATAGGATGGATAGCATCAGCAGAGGTGACAAATATCATTCTTAGCCCTTCAGATGCATAAATAATATTAGATCCAAGCCAGTCACATTAAGGGGTTAAAGAGCTATATAAACACACACACACACACACCACACCCCTCAAAGACCCATGGAAAAAGAAACCCAAGAGAAAACAAGTGTAGTAAATAATGCATTCAGATCAGGCAGATTCCCCTGCCGTGTGGTTAAATGCTTCTGTAATTCCACCACTGATTTGTATTAGTAATAATGAAGAAATCTTTGCACTAATTGTTGTGCTTTTCATCTGTGGATCTCATTATGAAACACAAAGGGAATTACCTAACTCATTGGAATAAAATGAGAAAGGCTGCTGTGTGGACAGCAGCGTGCGATGGGCGTGTGAAATAAGACACGGTGTATTGCTGGCGATGGAAACGGGTAAACACGCATTCACCAAGACCCTCCTGACGTGGTTGAGAGTGACAGAGTGAGGAATTGAAGAGGAGAATTTATTACACACTTGATGGTGAAGATGTGTTATCTGGGTTCCCTAGGGAGGTCGTGGAATCTCCATCCCTGGAGGTTTTTAAGTTCCAGCTTGACAAAGCCCTGGCTGGGATGATTGAGTTGGGGTTGGTCCTGCTTTGGGCAGGGGATTGGACTCGATGACCTCCTGAGGTCTCTTCCAGCCCTAGGATTCTATGATGTGGGAGAGGAAGAATGAGTGTGTGGGAAAGACACGGAACTTGAATTCAGGACATTTTAGCTCCTGAGAATCCTGGGAGACCTTTGGTGTTTGGAGGTGGAATTTCAGCTCCATCAATGGTGGAAGTTAAGCCTCCCATTTGAGGCACGGATCCAGCAAAGCGTTTCAGCACTGGCTTAACTTAAATCCCGTCAGTGGAACCCTTGACTTCACTGGGACTCTTGATAGGCTTCCAGACAGGTATGTACCTTCCACACTCAGGGATAGAAGGCTAGATCCTGCTCCCTTTGAAGTGAAGGGCAAAACTCACCTGGACTTGGGGAGTCACAGAATCAGACCTCAGATCTGGTGAGGCTACCAGCAAGATCAGGGGTGCTTCATCACGATCATATCCACCATCTTCTATGTGATCTCCGTGAGATCAGCAAGCGCTGTTATCTCCTGTCCAAAGTGACACGAGAGTGAATCATGGTGAATCAGGAAGGTAAACCCAAGCTTCCCAATGCTAAGTCTAGAGCCCCGATTCCAACGGCAAAGCTTAAAGCTAAGAACAGATCAACAACCGTGTTGGCTCAGAACCAAAGATCTATCGAGCCCAGGATCACGTTTATACCTGTGGCCAACAATGCTTCTGGCAATCAGAGTTTTAGAGACACCCGCAGTATGGGCCTATAACTCAGTAATTATCACTATTCCCTAGTTTGGCACTCTCGGGACCTTTCGGTCCTGAATGAGGGAGTTTGCTGGACCAGCAGAGGTCAGTTCTGGCCCCCGTGCCTGGCTCTGCTCCTGGCCCATCTTATGGCCAAGCCCTGCTTCCAGTCCCAATGGGGCTCCTGGCTCTGCTTTCTTGCTGCCTGGGCATTGTGTTCCAGGAACAGCCACGGTCCAGCATTAGAATCTCTAATTCTACTGCAGGTTGAACATCTCGAAACTGGGATTCTTTGGTCTGGCAACACCCATGGTCCTGCCAGACCAGAGAGCCCTGGTTTTGAGAGGTTCAACTTGTACTAGAATTATAGATTCAATTGAAAATACTTCTAAAAACTTCACAGCAATGCCATTAATTTACTAACAGGCCTCTTTCTGTCTCCCCATTATTCCTATCACTAACCTAACCCAGTTCATTTTTTATCTACGGTAGCGATCAGTTTGTTCTAGGCACTTGCTAGATCCTCAAGAAGGATGGCGTCTGCTCCAAACAGTATAAGAAGCGACAAGCTTGACTGATATATAAATATATCATTTTACTCAGACAGAAAAACTTTAAGGTTGATGGTGTATTTCAGATCTTTTCAGAGTTCAAAAGAATACCATTGAAAGACCACTGAGGAAGCATCCATCAAATCCATAATAAATCCAGAGTGAAGGTAAATATGTAAAAGAAATCCAAACTTTACAGAGGTCAGCATTTCCCAGTAAAGGCATGCACAGTTATGCCTGGAGCATAAATGACTTCGGAGTTGTCTGGTAGCTAGGGAGGTATCAGGCAAAAGCACAGCTGGTGAGGTTGGAGCCAAGCTGTGATTTTACCTATTTCTTGTAGGAAAGTCATGGTGACAAACTGCCTTTTCAATTGAGTTACTTTCTAAGGCTATTTCCATAAGGATACAGAGCTAGAAATGTACTTCAAAAGAACATTTAGGCTCCCAACTGTCATCGGATGCTTTTTAATTCCCCTAGAATCTGTAATGGATCATTGTGATGTTCCTAATTCAAGAGAGGATAACTTGCTAAACATGTCTCTCCCCCATTAAAAATTAGTACTGGGCATGTGAGGCTTGATCCAAAGGCTACTGAAGTCAATGAAAGTATTCCATCTTATCATGAACTTCTTCTGAAGTTTGTAGGACAAGTGTTTTTTGAGATAAAGTGTAAGAGCAAGAATAAAAATATCAGTGGCATATTCAAAGGTAAATCAACGGTTGGTTTTTCTCTTTGCCCTGTGTATGAAAAAAATCAGTAAGCAAAAAGTTTCTCTGCAGCAGAAAGGCACCTTCATGATTAGTGCAAAGTATGTTGGGAAGAAGACAAAATTAATTACGTAAGGATTGAGATTAAACCTCTGCTTCTCCCTCGATAATGGTGTCTTTCCATTGCATTAAGAAAAACTTAAAAGAATGACGAAGTGTCTAGCAGCACCTAACAAAACATGTAGATATCATGAGCTTTCGTGGGTACAACCCACTTTCCATTGTATTGTTATGACAGAATTCACAAGGTGGCACTGTAACAAAAATCTTACAAGGTCTCTCTTTAGGGCATGTCTACACTAGGAAAGTATTTCAAAATAACTAAAATCGATATAACTCCTGAAATAACAAAATCGAAATAGCATATCCTCACTACAGGGAAACCTCAAAATGAGTACAAAGCAGGCTCAGTTCACGTGGACGCTCTACCTCGACTTAAAGCCCCAGGAATCACTGGGGCGTAATTAGTTTTAATTACTCTGGAGAGCCATTATTTCAAAATAGCAACAGCAGAGTGTCCACACTACCGCTATTTTGAAATAAGCAGTATTCCACCGAGGAAAGCAGGAGCAGAGATTTTGAAATAACCAGCCCATTATTTCAAAATATCAGGCTTGGTTGTGTGGACTCTCTGCTTATTAATTTGACCTGGGGGGGGTGTATTTCAAAATAAAGCCCTAGTGTAGACCAGGGCTTAGTGTACAAGAAAGTTTTTAGCCTTTGAGGAAATATTGTGCAATTCTTGGTTTTGTTATGCACTGCTCACTGGAAAGAAAACAGGCTGTAGTCTCTATATTTGGAGGCAATGCTTGGGAATGAATAGTTTCCTAGGAATTGGCATTGCTTGATGGAATAAGATTTCTAGAAGAGGCGATTTCCTGAATGCTACTAGTGATGTCCTCTGTTCCAGTTCAGAACATGTGATACCTCGAGTATACTTATATTACTTAGGAAAGCTGATGTGTAAGGCCCCTGACACCTGCTACCACTTGGCAGCATGCAGCACTAATGCCAGCTGTCAAACACTGGGGTCAGAAGAAGAGCCACACTGTGTGTTTTCTACTATATATTAGGGCTGAGCTAATAATTGATGTTTGAGTGCTGGGTAGCAGGTTCACCAGACAACGAAGAAGCAGAAAGCGTGGGAGGGGAAATCCCCAGACAGTCTTTGCATAGCTCAATTATAAACAGAGCCGGCCCAAGCTACAGGCTGACTGGGCTACCGCCCAGGGCGCCCCATTGTAGGGGGCGCCGCCCGGGGCTGGCGGGCTAGGCGGGGGCGGGGCTATGCTCCCGGGCCCCGGGGCACACGAATGGCTGGGGCCAGCCCTGATTATAAATCATACTCTGCCTATCTATGGCTTAGTGGGTCTGGGATCTCAAAGAACCTTACACCGTTCATAGGCCAGCAGCTCTATTTGAGCAGGGGCGCAGCTGCTTGCTTCTGCTTGTTCTTCCTCTATTGCATGCCTTGGGCATGCCACCCTCTCTCATGTGTACACTCCAGACTCCTATTGCAGCCAACTTCATGAGAACGGCCAGACTGGGTCAGACCAATGGTCCATCCAGCCCAGTATCTTGTCTGCCAGTAGTGGCCAATGCCAGATGCCCCAGAGGGAGGGAACACAACAGGAAATCCTCACATGATCCCTCCCCTGTCACCCATTTCCAGACAGAGGCTAGGGACACCATTCCTACCCATCCTGGCTAATAGCCATTGATGGACCTAACCTCCATGAATCAAACTCACTCTTTTTTGAACCCTGTTAAAGTCCTAGCCTTCACCACATCCTCTGGCAAGGAGTTCCATAGGTTGACACTGCACTGAGTGAAGAAAAACTTCCTTTTGTTTGTTTTAAACCTGCTGCCTATTAATTTCATTTGGTGGCCCCTTGTTCTTATATTGTGGGAATAAGTAAATAACTTTTCCTTACCAACTGTTTCCATACCAGTCGTGATTTTATAGACCTCTGTCATACCCTCCCTCCCCTTTAGTCTGCTCTTTTCTAAGCTAAAAAGTCCCAGTCTTTTTACTCTCTCCTCATATGGGACCCATTCCAAACCCCTCATCATTTTTGTTGCCCTTTTCTGAATCTTTTCCGGTGCCAATATATCTTTTTTGAGATGGGGCGACCACATCTGTACGCAGTATTCAAGATGTGGGTGGGCCAGGGTTTTTTACAGAGGCAATAAGATATTCTCGGTCTTATTCTCAATCCCTTTTTTAATGATTCCCAACATTCTGCTTGCTTTTTGGATTGCCGCTGCCCACTGAGTGGATAGAGAATTATCCACAATGACTCCCACTTCATCTTCACAACGTTTCTATACCACTGTGAGAGTGGTGGCCACCAGAGCAGGTACTTTGTGTGGTGTGCTGGAGCCAGAGACAGTCATGGGTCCCTGGCTTGCCCAATCTATTCCTATTTGTAGCCCTTATTGTCATCCTAGCTAGGGCTGCGGTGGGCACCTTTTTGGTACCATCAGGCAGCCCCAGTAAGAGCTGACAGAGACACAGGCATCTATCTGTTGTTGAGGGATATGTGCTGCCTGCCAGGGACTCACCTCAGACATTACAGAAGGATTAATGAGTGTCATCCAGCTCTGACAGCAATCCCTTGAGGGCATGAAGGATAGTGGGATATTTGGCCCTGAGTGGATCTGAAGGGACACTTGGAATGAGGGCAAGGGAGTTGAGGGCACTGCAGGTGTTCTCCTTGACCCTTCAATCAACAGTAGGCATCCAGGCAGAAACAGACGCATGATGGAGGTGAACGCATGGCTGCGTGGATGGTGTTAACAGGAGGTCTTGGGCTTCCACACCCATAGAGTTATAGAATCCTAGGACTGGAAAGAACCTCGAGAGATCATCTAGTCCAGTCCCCGGCACTCATGGCAGGACTAAATATTATCTAGGTCCCCCAGAAAGGTGTGTGCCTAATCAGCTTTTAAAATTCTCCAGTGACAGAGATTCCACAATCTCCCCCTCAGGAACCTAGTTTGGATCTTGCATAATCTGTGCTCTGTCGTCTTCTTTTTCCAACAGAGTCTGAGTAGTGGAAATCCCGCATCACCACCAAGTCCCTGTGCTTTGGAAGATTTTGTTAGTTGTTAAAAAAAAAAAAAAAAAAAAAAAAAAGACTCATCCACGTCTTTTTCCTTCTTGAAGGTGGTCTTGAATGGCCCCATGCTTGACATACTATTGGTTTTTATCATGCCTTTTATCTTTACTTACAGATTTTCAGCAGGTCTGCTCCTCACTTCTATCTCTACCTCATGACAAGGAGTATTAATCTTTGATACTTAAGGGCACACCTTCCTTCCGTTTTTCCCTTGACTGTCCTTCCTGAACAAGCTGTATCCTTCCATACCAATATTCCAGCCATGTAAATTATCCCACCAAATCTCTGTGCTGTCTATTCTATGGTCAATTGTGATTATTCGCTAGTATTTCTAGTGTAGGGAAGATAAGGAGTGCGGTAAGAGACCATGCTTGCCTTAACAAAGACATCTTCAATGACCTGACACTCAAAAGAAAAAGTCATACAAAATGGAAATTAGGGCAAAGTATGAAGAATGAATAAAAAACAATAGGATGTGGGGCCAAAATTAGGAAGGTCAAGACACAAAACAAGATCAAACTAGGGACATGCAGGGCAACAATAAAATAAAAGAGGAAGACCAAGGACAGAAAATGCAGCAATGCCTTTTTTTATTTCAGTTTTCACCAAAAGGTTAGCAGTGATCAGACAACTAATATAGCAAACCTCAGTGAATGAGGTCAACTCTGAATCTAAAATAAGAAATTACAAGTTAAGAATTGCTTAGACAAATTAGAGGCCTTGAAATCAAAAGGGCCTCAGGAAATACATCCTAGGAATGGTATGAGGAAATCTGAGCCTTTCACAATTATCTTTGAGAATGAATAGAGGATGGGAGAGATCTCAGAGGACTAGAAAATGACACAGTTATAAAAAGAAAATGACGACAACCCAGAAAAGTATAGACCAGCCAGTTTAACTCTGATATCCAGAAAGATAATGGAGCAAATAGTAAAACACTCAATTTGTCAGCATCTAGAAGATAATAAGGTGGTAAGTAACAGTCAGCATGTATTTACCAAGAATGTATCACATCAAACCAACCTAATGTTCTTCTTTGACAGGGTCATAACAATTAGCCCTGGTCTACCCTAGGGAATTATTTCAAAATACCCCCCCTCATTTCGAAATAATTAGGGGAGCGTCCACACTACCAAGCCTGTTATTTTGAAATAACGGGCTGGCTATTCCAAAATCTCTACTCCTGTTTTCCTTGGGGAATAACGCTAATTTCAAAATAGTTATTTCGAAATAGTGGTAATGTGGACGCTCCATTGTTGCTATTTTGAAATAACTTCCCAGTGCCCCCTGGAGCTCTAAGTCGAGGTAGCGTGCCAACAAATAACAGAGCCTCCCTTAGACTAATTTTGAGGCTCCCCCATAATGGGGACTCACTATTTCAATGTTATTTCAGGAATTACTTAAAATGTAGTTATTTGATATAATTTCCTAGGGTAGACATGCCCTTGAGGGCCCTGTGGGGGAGGGAAAGCCATAGCTATAATATCTATTGACCTCAGCAAGGCTTTCGGTACTGTCTCACATGACCTCCTGATAAGCAAACTAGAGAAATACAGCCTACATAAACCTACTGTAAGTTGATGCACCCCTGGCAGGAAAACCACTCTAAGTAGTGATCAATGGTTCATAGTCAAACCGGAAGAGCACTACAATTGGGATCTGTCTTGTGTCCAGTTCTATTCAAGATCTTAATCAGTGATTTGGATAATAGCATAGTGTGGAAAATACCTAGCTGGGAGGGATTGCAAACCCTTTGGAAGACAGCATTAGAATTCAAAATGATCTTGACAAAATGGTCTGAAATTAACAGGTTGAAAGTCAATAGGACAAATGCAAAGTACTCCACTTAGGAAGGAATAATCAATTGCACAAATATAAAATAGGAACTGACTGCTTAGGAAGGAATACTGCAGAAAAAGATCAGGGGGTTATAGTAGATTAGAAAATGAATGTGAGAAGAAGCGGCAATACTGTTGCAAAAATGCAAAACCATTTACAAAAACAAATAAAGGTGAAGAAAACCTGACTTCCCAGAAATGATTGAAAAAAAATCCAGGTTTGTTTAGTCTGGAGAGCACAATGTTGGGGTGAAGGGAGACATAACTGTATTCCAATACATGAAGAGTTACTATGAAGAAGAGAAATATTGTTGTTCTTATCCTCTGAGAACAGGACAAAAAGCAATAGGCTTATATTGCAGCAAGAGAGGTTTAGGCTGGACATTAGGAAAAGCTTCCTAATTGTTAGGGTGGTTAAGCACTGGAATAAATTGCCTAGGGAGGTTGTGAAGTCTCCATCACTGGAGGTTTTTAAAAACAAATTAGACAAACACCCATCAGGAATGGTGTAGAATAAAATGACCTATCGAGGTCTCTTCCAGTCCTACATTTCTATGATCCCAGTTCAGAATTTCTCACTCTCCAATAGCTTGGAGCACATGGCTTTACTGCAAAGCTAACAAGCCGTTATCTGTGCAGGAAAGCAGAGCCGATGGGTGCCAAGTGGAACAGGCGGCTCTTCTAATTACAAATAAACAAATCTGCTCAACACAAGACAAGCCGTTTCTTTACACCCGAAGTGCTCGCCTTTCCTCTCTCTCCAGGGTCTCGTTGCAGCCTGATGTCGCTTTTAATCTGACACATTTATTGGCACCCCTTCTTTATTCGGTGGGGCCCTTGTTACATTGTGCTTCACTTTAATCTCCCTGTAATCTTTACACTGCTGTATTCTGACACCTCCCCCAGCACAGTGACTGATTTTATTTTTAAGCATGGCTGCCTTTATTGTTCTCCACAAATCCTCTCTAGCCAGCGAGAGCTTCATTTCTCCTTGGTGAGTTAGCCCCTCTTGGGTCCCTTGTTCTCATAGACCATTTGCCCTTATTGCTGCTTGTTCCTCTTCATTTTTACAGTGAAACCTTGCCAGGGTTTGGGTCTGAACTTCAGGACAGGGTCTTCGTTTGGAGAGTAAGCTGGACAAACCGTGGATCTGAAGACTCTGGAAATTTCAGTCTTGAGTCTGGATCTCGGCTTTGTGGACCAGGCTTGTCAGGACGAACCAGCCATTCCACCCTGTACCCATAGGCTTAACGTTGTAGAGGCGGCGGCTAGTCGGGGCACTAACTGAGGCCTGCCCACTTCACCTCAGCACCCGCTTTCTAACATGGGGCTAATAGCACTTCCCTCCCTCACAGAGGAATTGCGCGAATGAATACGAGCAAGAGCATGAGGCGCTCAAACACCATGGTAACAGGGGCCGGAAAAGCACAACTTCCATGACCCTGTGTTCTTCTTGTGGCTGGGTCACCGCAAACAGGCAGAGTCCTTGAATAAAGCTCAGTAAACAGGGGAACGTGTATTTATTACAGGAAGAAGAGGGCAGAGGCAGCTCCCTTCCTGATGCTGAATCCACAAACACTTTTCCCTGGCCAGGAAACGCCTCCCCTTCGCATCCTCATGGCAGAGTTATTCCTGACTCAGGGGTCCTTCCCCATCTGGGGCTTAGGGACTATATATGTTCCACAAATGCAGACCCTGTCAGCAGTGTCTCTCTGACCCCTGTACCACAGCCAGTCTTTTTCACCTGGATCCCAATGGCCAATGTGCAGGTGCCAGAAGTCTGTGTCCCAGCTGTTGTTCCCACAAATCATTGTTAATCAGCACCCATCTCTTGTGACGGTCCACGGACAGGCCGAGAGAAGTGGCTTAGGTAGGCAGTAGCTTAATGCCCATGCAGCATATGGATTACATTGTGTGTGTGCAGAAAGACTTGCCAAGAAAGCTACCAGCCGGCCTGGTTTTGTACTGATGTTCTGGCAGGCCATGAGACACTCAGAGGGGAGTCTTAACTCTGCATCACTGACTTTTTTTAATAAGTGAATAAATATTGTTTAGAGGACAGAAAAAGGTCATGCTGTCCATCAGGCTGTGTCTACTTATCCCGCCCCCCTGGACAAAAAGAGATGCTGTTTCTCTCATCTGAAAGTAAAAATGATAAGAACTAAAAGAAATACAGCAGCGCCTTGATTACCCAGATGCCATTGGGGGAGCTGACAAAGTCTGGATAACAGATTGTCAGAGGCCTTGTCAGTGTAATTAATAGCTATCAGATGACATGGCCGTATTTTGGCTAATAGGGAGTTTCAGACAACTGAGCGGGTGGATAAATCAAGGTTACACTGCAATCACAAAGCGGCATTCTACATTTCACACTGCTCATTGTTAAAACCTTTTTTTTTTTTTTTAAATAAAAAACCTGGTTCTAGTCAGAATAAAAGCATCCTGGGTGTTGTGTAGAGGATAATAGGTTTAAGAATCCAAAGGTGATTTGGGAGAACAACAGATTTTTTTCTTCTGAAGAGTGATTAATTCAACTGAGCTAAATATCAAACTGCATGAGGAGGCCACACAAGGGAGAATTCCATTTCTGCACGGTTCTATAGAACTTTATCTAGCTTGGTTATTTAAGTGATATCATTCTGTCTAAAGCAGGACATCAAATGACAATAGCTGGCATTTAAAAAGCCATTGTTTGCCAGCCGTGTTCCCATGCTAGTGTCTTGCATTCATAGACTGCCCATCAACTAAGAATGGAATTCAAATATCACTGCATGGTAACCGTTGGCAAAAACTTGTTTTCATGGATAACTTTTGTGGCACTGAGTATCGTAAACTCATATTCCATCTGAAAGCCTGTAACAGACAATTGTAAACCTGAAGTGCACATATAGAGAGAAGAACCACGAGTATTACATCACCACAATTGCCATTACTTGATCTCAGGGCATGACCAGTTACTACCGTAATCGCTACTAAAAGACTCTGGCTTTACAAATTAACTTTTCAATGGGCATCATGTCAACATAGAATCATAGAACACTAGAACTGGAAGGGACCTCGAGAGGTCATCAAATCCAGTCCCCTGCCCTCAGGGCAGGACCAAGAACCATCTGGATCATCCCTGATAGATGCCTATCTATCCTGCTCTTAAATATCACCAGTGATGGAAATTCCACAACCTCCCTAGGCAATTTATTTCAGTGTTTAACCACCCTGACAATTAAGAAGTTTTTCCTAATGTCAAACCTAAATCTTGATGCAATTTAAGCCCATTGCTTCTTGTCCTTTCACCAGACTTTAAGGAGAATATTTTTTCTCCCTCCTCCTTGTGACACCCTTTTAAATACTTGAAAACTGCTATCATGTTCCCTCTCAGTCTCCTCTTTTCTCAACTAAACTAGCCCAATTCTTTCAGTCTGCCCTCACATGTCATGTTTTCTAGACCTTTCATCATTTTTGTTGCTCTTTTCTGGACCTTCTTCAATTTTACCACATCTTTCCTGAAATGTGGTGCCCAGAACTGGACACAATACTCCAACTGAGACCTAATCAGTGCAGAGTAGAGCAGAAGAATGACTTCTTCTGTCTTGCTCACAACACTCCTGTTAATGCATCCCAGAATCCTGTTTGCTTTTTTTGCAACAGTGTCACACTGTTGTCTCATATTTAACTTGTGGTCAGGGCCGAGTGGGTAGATGTAGAAGGTAATAAGAGGTCTGCGAGATAACGTGGAGAAGAGGCAACAACATATAGCAGACTGATGTGACGTCTGAGAGGCAGAAGAACTTCTTGCAGAGCTTTGGTAGCCAAATTTTGAAGTAGCCTGGAGATGAACGGGAAGCCCAATGAGATTAAATTCCGAATTACTTTAGTATATTAAGAAATAAATGTTGCAATTTTCCAAGTTCACAGAAGGAAACAGAGAAGCTTAAACTGCAATTCAGCATGCTAGTTCTGCCTGTACTAGCAGACACCTGGCCTTGTCAGAATGAATGCTAGCTGGAGCCATCGTGGCTTTGCATTTTGTTCAAATGATGGCAAATGTAAGGAGTCTACTCCCTGGCAAGCTGTGTTGCTTTTCAGAGCATTCCTCTTGTTTATAATCTTGCGACATTTTACTTTAATGCATTTTCTAATTTGTGCGTGTGGAATAGGGCCCTGGAAAGCAGCAGTTAAATGCTGTCATACGTTGTTTGTATCTTGGGAAAGAAGTTTTCTCTAGCGGTGAATTTCTATTGTCTGTATTTTAGATTAACACACAAAGTTGGAAGTCCAGCTGCAATCGAGGACAGGCGCGCCAAGAGAAGAGGGTGGGGCTGGGTGTCAGCCTTGAAATTCTTTAGTCAGCTGCGCAGAATGAGGATGCAAAAGATAAAGCAAGACAATGCGAGGGCTCAATCCAATACCATTACGTGTTCCCTCGCTTGACGCAGAGCTGCCGTTCACCCCAAATGGGAAGCCCTCAGGCTGACAGAGCAGCCAGAGAATGTGTTTCAAACCCATGGGGATGTGCATGTAGCTTTGTCTTTTGTGCTGCTGTCAGAGCCGGCCCAAGTTACGAGATGACCGGGCTACCGCCTGGGGCGCCCTATTGTAGGGGGTGCCGTGCAGGGCTTCTGGGCCGGGTGGGGGCAGCGCCACGTGCCCGGGGTGGCCCTGGCTGCTGTAGCCTTCAGTTTTGAGGGGCTGTGATGACGGGATGTATCAACCCCACACTGGGGCTGCTGGGGTTAAGCCTGGCTACCTGGCTGAGAAGGCCCCGCCCCCTGGCTCTGCTGGGCATGCTCCAGCTGGAGGCCTGCTATAAAGGCCTGGGGAGTAGCTCAGTCGGGTGGATTGCCGATGAGGAAGGAGGTGCCGCAGGAGATCCTGAAGGAGAAGCACGGGTGCAGCCAGACGCAGTTGTCGGTCAGCAGGGAACCACAGCAGAAGCCCCCAGGCTGGAGGGAAGAGATGGAGCAGCTCACAAAGGAGAAACCACAGTAGGAAGTACCCCAGGGAGGGAGTGGAACCCCAAGAGCATGGTGTGTTTTGGCAGGACTCCCCGTTGAGCTAGTAGTGGTGCACTTCACTGCTGATAAGGCCCTGGGCTGGGACCTCCTCCACACCAACCCCACAAGGAGCTCTGGTCTTCCCCATACTATTGACTCTGGCTGGTAGGCCATGCTGCCCTGTGGGAAGGGAGAATTACTACTGACTGTGGCTGATAGTATGTGTGGATTGAGCACTGATTAAGGGGCCTCAGAGTCCTGACTCCCCCTCCTCACCAGGGTATGGGGCGGGGGGGGCTCTGCGCTTCATCTTTAGGGAGGTATCAAACTCCCACACATCTCAGTTTGTGTGCTGGGACCCTCCAGCAGGTGTTCTGGCGTGCCAGGTGGCAGCATCTCACCCATTTACTGTTGTAATAAATCTGAGCCCAAAGTCCCCTCCCCAGGCATTGGGAAGGCTTGGATCCTAATCTCAATTTGACCGTTGTTCCCTCTTTGAACTGACAGTGGCCAAATCTCATCTGCAAACACCCCCCAAACTCCAGAGCCTGCTCCACCGTGGTCTCTCTAGTATTGGACAGAGCACAGGTTTGGGTATCAGGGGCTGTATTCCTGGCTCTGATGTGCTTTTAGATCTTGGCTAATTACTTCACTTCTGTTTCCTCTCCAACTCATTGACTATATAGATTGTAGCCCTCTAGGACAGTGTTTCTCAATTTTTTTTTTTTATAAAGTACCCCTTTTTTAAAAAACAAAATAAGTACCCCCAGTACCTACAGTTTTCAGACACACAGAGGTTTTTTCTACCATTGCAACACATTTGCTTAAACCACTTAATCGTAGCAGGGCGGGTGATGAAATTTTTGGGTGTAAAAAGTACAAAAATAATAAAGCACTGTAAAATTTAAATTCAGTTTTCTCCAAATTTCAGTTGTGTTGGAGAAAACTGAACCCCCAGACTTCTCTAGAGTACCCCTAAGGTCACTCGTACCACTGGCTGAGAAACAGTGGGATTCTGGGTGCCCTCCATTCTCAAGAATCATGGGATCGGTCCATACAGCTGGCTTGGAAAATGACTTTCCGTGAAAATATTAGCATTCATCACTTCTCTGCAATCCCAGTAAGGGTTAGGACTTTAAATATATTGGTCGCCTTTTGTTTCGTCTGAGCCTCGGGGCCTTTTTATTGCAGATCTGCAGCCTTTCTTCCTTGTGTGTACTCAACTGTATAATGCACTGAAAGTGTTTCCTTTTCAGAGCCACAGGCAGGAAAGATCCTAGCTCAGCTGCTCAAAAGAAGAGCTTTCTTGTTCTGTACTAAATCAAGGGAAAGTCAAATACAGTGGGGATGAGCCCAAGTGTTAACTTATATAGGCTTGCAAAAACAGGGCGAGGGGCACTTCACAAAGAAACCATCAAGCTTGGATTTTGTCTTGTTGTGAATTGCAGGGGACCGGATAAATATGCAGAACTATTTCTTCCCCCCAGGAGGAGATATCACTTCAGCCACTCACGGAAAGAGCGAGGGACCTAAAATCATGGAATCATAGAATCCTAGGGCTGGAAGAGACCTCAGGTGATCATCAAGTCCAGCCCCCTGCCCAAAGCAGGACCAATCCCAATTAAATCAACCCAGCCAGGGCTTTGTCAAGCTGAGACTTAAAAACCTCTAGGGATGGAGATTCCACCACTTCCCTAGGGAACCCATCTCAATGCTTCCCCATCCTCCTAGGAAATAGTTTTTCCTAATATCCAACCTAGACCTTTCCTACTGTAACTTGAGACCACTGCTCCTTGTTCTGCCATCCGACACTACTGTGAACAGCCTCTCTCCATCCTCTTGGAACCTCCCTTCAGGAAGTTGAAGGCTTCTATCAAATCCCCCCTCATTCTTCTCTGTTGCAGAGTAAATAAGCCTAAATCCCTCAGCAGCTCCTCATAGGTCATGTGCTCCAGCCCCCTCATCATTTTGGTCCTCTTAGCCTGTGATTAGGTGGCAAAACAATAAAGTAAAGTAAACCCAAAGGTCCAACCTTCTCAACCCTATTTGAGTTCAGGAAGAAAGATGACACGTCTTTTTGTCCGACGGTGTTTTGCAAAGCCGAGAAGGAGAACAATGACCTACTCAGCTCACACTTGCAATCCTCAATTACTGACTTTTGATGTGACCATCACAATGAAAAAATAAAATAGTATTTTTAAGCTGGAGCAGGTGCTGATTTGCATTCGAGGCTGTGTTGAAGGGAAAGTGGAGTGCATCTCCTGAGCTCTGTGATCACTGGAGCCAGCTATTGATACTGCCGTCTTGTCCCCCTCTCCTCCAAATCCCGTGCAGAGACTGGTGCCACCAGAACTTCTCACTCATCTGCACTGTTGACATTGCTACAGCTAGAATCTACACCACCCTGGATGGGACCCCAGAGAACATGCCACGCAGGATGAGGGACACACAGACCCCTCTCGATAAAGATCAAATCAGTGATGCCTTTGGGACCTGCTACTTTTAATGTGAATTTAATAGTGATGGGTGGTGGGGAAGCAAGGAGGCCTCATGGGTAGCGAGCTGGACTAGAAAGCAGCTCTGCCGCCAACAAGCTGTGAGACATGGACAAGTCCCTTTGCCTCTGGTTGCCCATAGGGCTTGTCAGACACAATGTGCTCTTCCGATTAGGAACAGACTCTCAGGATGCACCGTTGAAGCTGAGCCAGTATGGAGGAGGAGACAACCTGCTACTAGTACGGAACAAGGGAAGATCACTCACCACTGAGTGGGGAGCAGGGAGACAGGATGAGATTACTCATTTGCTGCAGGGGTACACGCTGCCCGTTACTCAGACCCACGTACTCATACACGTATGTTACTCAGATCCATCTTTCAACTGCTTCTGTTCAAAGGGCTTGGGCCTGCCAGGCCGCTGCCAGGCTACAGGTCAGTAGTGGGGCCAGGAGCTGCGAGCTGTGTTATGTGCATTGTAAGCCTCCACCCCAGACAACTCTGGGAGGAGGCTTGCCCCCAGCACCTGCCCCTCTGCTCCAGGTCCCTTCCATTGGCCACATGTTGGGGGCAGGGACCCCAGGCCAAGCAAAGCTCTTGATAGGGTAGCTCTCAAACCCCGCCCCTTCTGCCCGAGACCCCACCCCAGGCCACTTCCAAAATTTGTGGCGTGGCCTGCCTTCAAAAATTATTGCCCACCCCTGGGCTACAAGGATGGGTGCCATGCGAAGACCTGAGGTAAGTAGACAAAATCGTAGCAAGAGACAGCCCCGAACTGTGGCAACCTATGTGGAACCTGGAGGAAGCCGCAGCGGTTGCAGGAGGGAAGTGTTTGGAGGAGGCACCAGAACGGCGGTCTGGGTGCACGTGGCTTGAAGGCTAGCTGTTCTAGCCAGTGACAACCACGTTCCTAATATTAGCCCTTCGAAAGGTCCACAGAGGATTGTGGAACACAAAACAGGCTCCTCTCTAAGCAGTTCTTTGAATAGAATGCCAGTTTAGTTTTACCAGCATCTTATGACTTAGCATGACGTGCGTGAAACATGAACCTGCAAGCAAGGTACCGTTTTGTGAGTAGCTTCTGACTCCAAGCAGGTTGGGGCTGCTGGTTGGAAATGTGGGAAGCGCGGGGGTTAGCAGAACATTGGATGGAAGTCATAGAATTGAAATTTATTTTGTGTTCATCAACATTTTTACTGGATTTTTTTTAAAAAAATTGTACTCATTTTACTGAAAACAGGAAAAAAAGCTCCTTAATTTTTGGCTGAATGTTTTTAGTGTTCTGACCAACAACAGATATTTTCAAAGAAAACAGATACTTCCCACTAAAGGTTTTCATACAGTCATAGAATCATAGACTCCTAGAACTGATCAATTGTTCGATGTCTGATTGGCAGTCGGTAACAAGCAAAGTGCTCCACGGGCCAGTTTTGTTCAACATCTTTATTAATGACCAGGATGAGGGGATAGATTGCACCCCCAGCAAGTTCAGACAACACTAAGCTAGGGGAGGAAGTAGATACATTGGAGGGCAGGAATAGGCCCAGAGTGACCTAGACAAATTAGAGGATTGGGCCAAAAGAAATCAAATGAGGTTCAGCAAGGAGAAGTGCAGAGTTCTGCACCTGGGACGGAAGAATCCCAAGCATTGTTACAGGCTGGGGACTGACTGGCTAAGTAGCAGCTTAGCAGAGAAGGACCTGGGGATTACAGTGGATGAGAAGTTGGATATGAGTCAACAGTGCACTCTTGTAGCCAAGAAGGCTACTGGCATATTAAGGTGCTTCAGGAGGAGCATTTCCAGCAGATCTAAAGAAGTGATTATTCTCCTTTATTCAGCACTGGTGAGACCACAGCTGGAGTATTGCATCCAATTCTGAGCCCCCATTACAGAAAGGGTCCAGCAGAGGACAATGAAAATAATTAGGGGGCTGGAGCACATGACTTACGAGGAGAGGCTGAGGGACTTGTTTAGTCTGCAGAAGAGAAGAGCAAGGGGGGATTGGATAGCAGCCTTCAAGTACCTGAAGGGAGGTTCCGAAGAGGATGGAGAGAGGCTGTTCTCAGTAGTGACGGATGGCAAAATGAGAAGCAACATTGTCAAGTGGCAGTGGGGGAGGTCTAGGTTGGATATTAGGAAAAGCTATTTCCCTAGGAGGGTGGGGAAGCACTGGGATGAGTTCCCTAGGGAGGGGGTGGAATCTCCATCCCTAGAAATTTTTAAGTCCCAGTTTGACAAAGCCCTGGCTGGGATGATTTAGTTGGGATTGGTCCTGCTTTGGCTTTGGGGCTGGACTTGACTTCCTGAGGTCTCTTCCAGTCCTAGGATTCTGGGATTCTATGAACTGGAAGGAACCTCCACAGGTCATGCAGTCCAATCCCCTGCCCTCGTGCTAGTACCACACACCATCTAGATCATCCGTGACAAGTGTTTGCCTAACACGTTCTTAAAAATCTCCAGTGATGGAGATTCCACAACTTCCCTAGGCAATTTATTCCAGTGTTTAACCACCCTGACAGGAGTTTTTTCATAATGTCCAATCTAAGCCTCCTTTGCTGCAATTTAAACCCATTGCTGCTTCTCCTATCCTCAGAGGTTAAGGAGAATAATTTTTCTCCCTCCTCCTTGTAACACCCCTTTACTCATAGACTCATAGACTTTAAGGTCAGAAGGGACCATTATGATCATCTAGTCTGACCCCTGCACAATGCAGGCCATAGAATCTCACCCACCCTCTCCTAGAATAATCTTCTCACCTATATCTCAGATATTGAACGTCCTCAAATGGTTTAAGGACCCCAAGATGCAGAGAATCCTCCAGCAAGTGATCCGTGCCCCATGCTACAGAGGAAGGTGAAAAACCTCCAGGGCCTCTTACAATCTACCCTGGAGGAAAATTCCTTCCCGACCCCAAATATGGCGATCAGCTGAACTCTGAGCATGTGGGCAAGACTCACCAGCTAGACAACCAGGACCAATCCGACTAGATCAACCCAGTCAGGGCTAAGTCTCGGCTTGACAAAAATACCTCTAGGGATAGAGACTCCACTACTTCCCTAGGTAACCCATTCCAGTGTTTCACCACTCTCCTAGTGAAATAGTTTTTCCTAATATCCAACCTGGACCTCTCCCACCACAACTTAAGACCATTGCTCCTTGTTCTGCCATCCGTCACTACTGAGAACAGCCTTTCTCCATCCTCTTTGGAACCTCCCTTCAGGAAGTTGAAGGCTGCTATCAAATCCCCCCTCACTCTTCGCTTCTGCAGACTAAACAGACCCAACTCCCTCAGCCTCTCCTCATAGGTCATATGCTCCAGCCCCCTAATCATTTTGGTTGCCCTCCGCTGGACCCTCTCTAATGCGTCCACATCCTTTTTGTAGTGGGGGGCCCAGACCTGGACACAATACTCCAGATGTGACCTCACCAGAGCCGAATAAAGGGGAATAATCACATTTGAAAGCTGCTATCATGTCCCCTCTCAGTCTTCTCTTTTCCAAATTAAACAAGCCCAGTTCTTTCAGTCTTCCCATATAGGTCATGTTTTCTAGACCTTTAATAATTTTTGTGATTCATCACCTCTGCCATTTCCACATTTTCTGTTATTGTTTTTCCCTCTTCATTGAGCAATCACCTACCCTGCTCTTGGTCTTCCTCTTGCTTCTAATGTATTTGTAAAATGTTTTCTTTTTGCCCTGTACATACCTGGATTGAGTGCATTTTGTGCCGTCACCTTTCTAATTGTTCCTGTGAAAAACGTGTGTCATTTGTTTGCATTTTGGCTCATCCAAACCCCTATTTTCTTTTGCAAAATGCAGTTTTGATGGAAGCTTTCTGACCCTCTTTACAAGCTGGTTTTGCTAGCCCTTCTCCTGTCATGGCCCCTCTCAGCCAGAGAGCATCACAAAAAAAATCCCAAGCCTCAAGTGGACAAAGGAAATAATCAATGTAACATAAATAAAATAAAGCATGGTGAACACCTGCAATGATCTCTCCCTCTCACGGATCCCTGGCATGCTTTAATTTAATTATATCTGTAACCTCATCAGGTGGTCTCGTGTGTCTAATATATGTGGTAAGAGGAGTGGTTGGTGAAATCTCCATAGCCTTCCCTGAGCCGTTCCAAACACGGAGCCATATTAAAGAGCATCTAACTTGCCAGCAGCTCTGATATGACGGAGCAGAGTTTAGTTTTCCTTCTCTTCTACATGGCTGAAACGTGGCTCTTCCATTACGAACGGCAGCCTTCTGTCAGCGAATGGTGGTGACCTTGGTAAGGATGAAGGTTGGGTCTTAGACAGGGAGGGGGGGAGATGGGGGACATCACTGGTCATTTCAATTTCTGCCCGCATAATAATCACATCACTTTCCTCCCGCCCAGGTCCTTCATTTTCATTAAAACCAGACAAGGGCAATCCATCTTCCTCCTCACACTTGGGGATCGTTTAGAAAGCGGCCTGGCCAAAGCCCTGCTAATACACTGAGGGTTTCACTAATACCGAGAAGGTCTGGGCCCGTTCCTGAAAGGTGCTGAATTCTCTTTTTCCCAAGGGTCCTTAGCACCAGGCAGAATTCCGCCAGTTAGTAAAGAGAAAGAACTTTTCACACCAAGCTTTTTCCTTTCTTTCCCCACTTCATCTTCCACCCGCTAAACAACTGGGGTTGTATCATCCATCAGGACTCTGGAAACTATATAAGCCCATCATTCGCCATCAGGAAAAACAGATTGAGGCTGGCTGTGCAACTTGAATTCGGTTAAATACATAATGCTTCAGCCAATGTATTTTATTTCTTCCACAGCAGTGTATTGCTTGATTGATTTGCTGGTCTCTGTGCTGTGTAAGGACCCGGAGGCCATGGGATAACCCACCTGCACTCTGTTCTGTCTAATAAGAGTCCTTTTTCTTTTGTCATTTATGACTTGATTGCCATCCCGTTTAGTTCAATGTCTCAACCACACTTCCAATATTTCCATGGAAATGATTAACGCTCTTCCACTACCCCCCTTCAAAGAAGAGTGTGCATGAGCCGCTATGTGGCATTGTAACAACAATCAAGCGGGTGTCACCTGGAAAAGCACCTGGACTCTGATCTACAAGCAGGGTGGCAACCATCATGAAGGGATTGTACCAGGATCCTGCTCGTGACTGGGAGCAAGAGTTGATGGGCAATAGGCTTTCCAAGAGGCCAAACTGTGAGAATCGTCACCGCATTTTTTTACTTTCTGTTGCTGGCGAAATCCTTGGCTGGGATATATTGAATAGATGGAACAAGTGTCTGACTTGCCACATAGATTTCAATCTGTTTGAGCTACTAGAAATAGGATCCTCCCATCCCACCATCTCCAGGAGATTTGACTGGTGCAAAATCTTGACCTTTTATATAGTTTTTATCAGCTTAGCCAAGCCTTGTGATTCTGTAAATTGAGAGGGACTGTGGCAAGTTTTGTTAGTCTTGGGATGCCCTGCAAAGATTATTTCAGTCACTTGGTCCTCCGTGGTGGCCACAGCACTGGAAAATGGCCAGGTATCAGATCCTTTTCTGGTCAGCGGTGGCACCACACAAGGATGTGGGCTGGTTCCCACCCAGAGCACGGCCCTGGCTCCCCTCAGCCCTCCGAGCCGAGCGCTGCTTGGACACAGATTTAAAGGGCCCGAGGTTCCAGCCACTGCTGTTGCCATAGTAGTAGTGGCCAGGAGCCCCAGGCCCCTTTGAATCACCAGGCCTCAGAGGCCACTACTGCCTTCCCCCTTTCCCCATCAGCAGGCCTGGAAAGAGCAACGTGGTTGCTAGGGAGTGTGTGAAGGAGTCAAGTAGCAAAGTGCAATGGAGTGCATAAGGGGGCTGGGCTAAGAGGACTGGGGAAGGCTTCAAAGTCCCCTAGGATGAGGGGACAAAGGCACCAAATGGGACAGCATGGCCAGGAGCCTGCATAAGGGACATGCTAGCTGGGTCTGATGTGTCAGCTTGTTTTTATTGACTATTTGCAACACTGGCCTTTAATGAACCCTTGCATGCAATTGGAACCCGGCCAATTAAGACATGACAGGCCATATCCTCAGCTAGCATCACCCAGTGGACTTCAATGGCGCCTTGTACCTATTGCACTTGGAAATGAGGGCTGCATTTCCACGCCACCCTGTCATTATGTATTTTATTGTCACATTAAGGAGTCTGCAAAAAGCACACGGCTGATTCGATGCCACACGTCGAGTGGATGCCATGGGTCAACGAATTAGCCTCTGTTTTCTCAGTCTCTCTCAGAAGTGCGTATGGTTCTCATCTCCATAGTGCACAGGCGCTGGCAGAGATTTGGATCATGGTCACTGTTTGCTCAAGAGTGACCCCGTTGGTCTATGCAGCAGGGGATTGGGACCGAGGCACACTGAAAGAATTGAAGGACTACACTTGTAATAGATGCTCCAGGCCGGGCTTGGAGGGCCCTGAGGAAAGACTGCATTTTTGACGAGCACTCAGTGGGAGTAGATCAGGGGTGGGCAAAAGGGCCTCCACAGGCTGGATTCAGCCTGCCAAGCAGGTGGATCTAGTCTGCAGAGGCCCTGCTGCTTTCCCACCCCCAGGCCAATTAGGACCTGGGGGCAGGGGAGCACGCGAAGCCTCCTCCTGCCCTGCCAGGAGCATGTGGCACTTTGAAACTCCACACTCTGCTCGCAGGGGAGGGGAGAGCGGAGGAGGCTTCACATGCTTCCCCCGCCCCCAGGCCCTAATTGGCCTAGAGGCAGAGGAGTGAGAGAAGTCTCCTCCCACACCAGGGGCATGGGCACCTTGAGGGAACGTGGGGTGGGGGCAAAGGCACTCCCCTCACCCCCAGACCAATTGCATCCACTTACCCCATGTATCTATTCCAGGGGTTCTCAAACTTCCTTGTGATGTGACCCGCTACTGACAACAAACATTATGATACGAACCCAGGAGGGGGAACTGAAGCCTGCCACCCTGCAAAGGAGAACTGTAACCTGGTCCCCACCACCTAGCACTGAAGCCATTGGGCATCGGTTTCAGCCTCAGGTGGTGGGGCTCGGGTTTCAGTCCAACTGCAGGACTCAGTTTCAGGTTCAGCCCCTGGGTCTGACTGGGACTGACCCCATTATAATGGGTTTCCAACCTGCTTTTGGGTCCTGACCCACACTTTGAGAACCACTGGTGTATTCAAGTAGTAGAAGATAAAGTAGAACTTCAAGGTTAGGAACACCAGGAATCTGAACTGACCGGTTAGCCCCACCCATCGTTTGGAACGAGACGTACACAATCAGCTATCAGCAGAGACCAAAAAAAGAGGCAAACAATACACTATTGTTAAGAAATTTCAGAAGGCTAGCTGTGTTCATCTGTAAACTTTAAAAAACAGATGAAGTGGGTTTTGCCCATGAAAGTTCATGATTCTCTATATTTTGTTTAGTCTCGGAGGGAACGTCTACACAGCAACATTATTTCAAACTAACTTAGGGTATGTCTACACTGCCACCCTAGTTCGAACTAGGGTGGGTAATGTAGTCATTTGAAGTTGCAAATGAAGCCCGGGATTTAAATATCCTGGGCTTCATTTGCATCTTGCTGGGCGGGCGCCATTTTTAAATGCCCTTAGTTCGAACTCCGTGCCCGCGGCTACACGCGGAACGGAGTAGGTAGTTCGAATTAGGATCTCTAATTCGAACTACCGGTACACCTCGATCCTAATTCGAGCTACCTACTCAGTGCCGCGTGTAGCCGCGGGCACGGAGTTCGAACTAAGGGCATTTAAAAATGGCGCCCACCCGGCAAGATGCAAATGAAGCCCGGGATATTTAAATCCTGGCTTCATTTGCATCTTGCCGGGCGGGCGCCATTTTTAAATGCCCTTAGTTCGAACTCCGTGCCCATGGCTAAGGGCATTTAAAAATGGTGCCTGCCCGGCAAGATGCAAATGAAGCCCGGGATATTTAAATCCCGGGCTTCATTTGCAACTTCAAATGACTACATTAGCCACCCTAGTTCGAACTATGGTGGCAGTATAGACATACCCTTAGTCCACATCTACACAGCAGGCAGTTATTTCGAAATAATGTTGAAATACTGTCAAGCTGGAGGACTTTTTACTGACTCCTGTAACCCTCATTGTACAAGGAGTAAGGGAAGTTGGAGGAAGAGTGCTCTATTTCAAAGTAAGTGCTGTGTAGACGCTCCCAATTTCAAAATAATCTATTTTGACATACGTCAATTGCGTAGCTTATCTCAATTTGCGTAGTTTATTTCGAGTTAAGGTCTGGTGTGTAGATACTCCCTAAGGGTACATTTACACAGCAGGGCTAAAGTCAAATTAAGCTACACAACTTCAGCTATGTCAATTATGTAGCTGAAGTCAAAATAGCTTAATTCGGCTTTTGGCGCTGTCTACACAGCAGGAAGTCGAAGGAAGAACACTCCTCCCTTGATGTCCCTTACTCCTTGTGAAATGAGGGTTACCATGAGTTGAAGTAAGAAGTCCTCCAGCTCAATATGATTTTGAAATAAAGGCTTGTAATGGAGATGCCCTCTGTTATTTTGGAATAATGTGTTATTCTGAAATAATGCTGCTATGTAGACATACCCTCAGGTGCCAGAGAATCCCTCATTTTTAAATCCACCACTGTGTAAAAAATTAAAACTAACAACAAAATAAAGGGAAAGTAGCATTTTTCTTCTGCACAGTACAGTTGCAAAGCCATTTGAAGTCTGTGTTCAGTTGCAAACTTTTGAAAGAAACATAACTTTTTGTTCAGAGGTGTTTGTAACCCTGAGGTGCTACAGTACAGCACAGATCAGACACTGTGTGTATGTGAGAGTAAAGGAAGGGAAGTTTGCACAGTAACAGACTGCCTCGAGCCAATGCTAATCACCTGTCTCTTTCCAGGAACTGCTGCATATAGTTTGCACCCTCATATCAGCCTGTCATTTTTTGTGCCGTTTCTAAGGCAACGTGCTAGTCAGATTGAGTTACTGTCAGGGTCTTGCTTATTATCCCTTAAAACATAAAAACAAGTGTTCTTGTGTGGTTTCCTGTTGTTCCAACACTCCAACAGCCTGTCTCAGCTTGGGAGATGGATCCTCCATGCGAGAGTCGAAGCACGTTGATGGAGGTGGATGAAAGGAGCTTCCATGGCTGTCTGCACTCAGGGGCTCCTTTACTTAGCACAACAGCCACTTGGCACGGATGTTACACTGGAATGGGGCTTGGAAGGCCTGATCCACCAAGCCACTAGGGAGCCTCCACACCCATGGGCTCTGGTGCGGTTTCAGGGGCTGAGCATTTTGCAGGACATGCGTAGCACGTTACGGGACTGGGACGGAATGGAAGCATTCCATCGAGCAATTGCCCCAAATCAACGGAAAACGCGGACAAGTTGTCCGTCCCAGTGAGGAAAATGACGGAGCGACGTGCTACTCCCTGCCTCTGTGCCATATTTCAAAGCCAGGCCATGCCTTTGGAGAGGCATGAGGATGAAATCAAAAGGCTTTTCTCCTGCATGGGAATGTTCGTGGGGGTGGAGATAGACACCGGTTTGACCAGGGCTTCCAATGAGAGCTATTCGTTCCAGTGTAAGAAATGAATACTTATGAGCTATTAAACGGGGTCATTTATCACTGGGGAGAGCAGATGAGCAGGAGGCTGCCTCGTGGGAGGGATCCCAAGGCCTTGCTTTAAAGGTTTGCAGCAACTGTGGTGTCAGATGGCAGAGCATCACTAAGGCGGCCTCAGGGTCTTAAATGCAAGAGCTCTGCAGAGGGCAGGCACACAATGAGCCCAGCTGTGGGGGAAGGGATAGAATCCCATGGGATTGCCCAACTATTTCCTTCCTAGGTATGTTAAAAACATAAGAATGGCTATACAGGGTCAGACCAAAGGTCCATCTAGCCCAGTGTCCTGTCTTCCGACTGTGGCCAATGCCAGATACCTCCAGAGATGATATCACGTGATACCTCTCCTGTCACCTATTTCCAGACAAACAGAGGCTAGGGACACCATTCCTACCCATCCTGGCTAATCAGTATTGATGGTAAGAAGCAGTTCACCAGAGCAGTTTGAAATGTTTGACTGACAAAACTCCATGGAAACCAGCTTTCCAGGTGGGCCAGGATATTTTCTTTACCCCCAAAAAAGGTCAAAACTGTGTGTGTAGGAAAATGTCAACACCATTTTAAAAATTCAGGGATTGTTCACTCATTCTATTAGCCACATTGAGGGACATGCTTATCCGCCAGGCAGCCATGTTGCGAGTTAATAGAGCAAAGCGGGAGAGTTTGCTGAACCCTGCGTCAGTGCTGGAACCCCTCCAAGCCTGTGCATTATCCTTTCATTAGGATCCATTGGTGAACTCAGGTGTGAGAGGCTAGGGAAGAAAAACAATCCCATATGACTTAGGGCACCAATCACAAAACTTGAAAATTCCAAAAATGCTGGATAACTAACGGCGTACGCGCTTTGATTGGGTCACAGTCAGCCAGGGCGCCAAAGCGTTTGTAAAAATAAAAGTGACTCACCAAACAATTCTGAATATCAGATTCATTTCCAAAAACCATTCACGCACACAGTTTCATCATCAGAAAGGGAACCCCCCCCGGCAACAAATGAATAATCAGTTGTAATGAATAATTTGGCCAGTTCTAGTAACAGACTTGTTTTGGTGACCTAAAATGAGCTATGGATACTTTTGCTGAGAAAATGTAAATCTCAGAGCCTACATTTCAGTACATTTTCTAGCAGCCAGGAAGCTTGTCCAATCCTCAAGGGCTGATACACCGAGCATATATTCAGAGGAAAAGAAAAGTAAGTTTCTACATTCTGCATGCTCTCAGATCGAGTCTGGTAGCAGGGGGTGTGTAAGAAAGAGTAGAAACGTGATTCTTTCATTATTATTATTATTCTGGTTGACTGCATTGCTTGAGGGAAGAAGAGCTACACTGTAGGGAAACATGCTTTTGTAACAGAGGATTAATTAAAATGAGAAGACTGTATTATTGAGATCACGACAATCTGTGTATTCCTTGAGGAAATAGTAAAGAAGCATGCCCCACCTCTCTCACAACCCGACCCATCCCCATAGGCCAAGGGAGGGTAGACTGTGCTTTATTAATATTAAAGGGACTTATGGAGTTTCAAAGGCAGCACTAAGGAAATTAATCCTTAGGAAGATGTGATTCAAGTACTAATTCGCCACAGGACATTGTATCTGGCAAAACCACAGCTCCTATGTTCTGTTGCTCTGTGGGTTTTCCCAGGAGATGAACTTCATGATCGGAAATCGAACGCTTATTACATTTGACGTCCACTTCTTCAGCTGAGGTACACTGGGGTCAGGCTTCCTTGGAGCTAAGTTGATGGATAGCTTTGGAGCCGGTCTAGTGTGTGTAATGTTCTGTTAGTTGACTGGGCTGATGTCTCCTGAACAAATGCCTCCTTGACCTGACCAGGGAGGGTCATGCCTACATGAGGATGATCCCCATGGCAGCGTAGAAGTCTACACTCTTGTACACAGAGGGTTGCCATCAGGGCAAAGGGGTGTGGCCACCAGAAAAAGGGCAATAGTTTAGCAGACCCTGTCCTATGCAAGTCCTCAGCTGTAATCTGAATGCTTGTAGCCTTCACTGAATGGTATGAATGAGTATGGCCTTCAGGCTACTTCTGCCTGGCATGGCCAAGCTTTTACAAAGCTATTGGGACCCACACAACTTCTGGATGTACTGTCCCATCTAGTGGCACCAAGATCATGCACGGAGAGAGCAAAGAGTCCTCTCTACAGCCTTAGCTAGCAGTGAGCTGGCTTTAAGCCCATGTGGTAGAGACTCACGGTCTAAGCTCCTCTGGCCCGTTTTCTTCTCCTCACAATGCTGCAGTGGAAGCCTAACAAGGCCACGGTAAAATGGGCAACAACAAACATGCTGGTTAAGCGTTTCTACATGACCACACTTACCCTGTGTGAATATCTCAAGAGGAGAGCTTTTCCCATTGACACGCCGGCATAAAGATGAAAAGAAAATTAATGCATTTGCCTAATGCCGAAGCAAGCCAGCATTTCTAGGATGTGTGTATTGCAGCCACACCCTCGGCGCAATAGATATGAATACAAGTAATGCCTGAGATTGACCAACCATCTGATGTTCATCCCTCATCTGACCTACTTGGGGCTCAGTGCTTCACAGGTTCAGGAACTTAGCATTAGTTCAAATGAGTGAAGAATTTGCCCTTAAGTCACATACCACGGGGACAGAACTTGGAGAAGTTCCCAGATGCACAAATAAGTGGCTAGGTAGTCCCACTGATGTCAGGGGGAGAAGCCGTTCACCCTGGATCTTCAGAAATATTTAGGCACCTCACTGTCACTGAAATCAATGGGAATTAGGTGCGTACTTAAAACTTTAAATAAGTCAAATATTTTAATAGGTAGCAGGTTTAAAACAAACAGGAAGTACTACTTCACACAACACACAGTCAATCTGTGGAACTCCTTGCCAAAGGATGTTGAGAAGGCCAGGACTTTAACAGCGTTCAAAAAAGAACTCGATAATTCATGGATGATAGGTCCATCCATGGCTATTAGCCAGGATGGGTAGGAATGGTGTCCCTAGTTGGGGAATGGGCAACAGGGATGGAATCACTGGAACATTACATGTGGTGATAGTTCCCTCGGGGAGCATCTAGCATTGGCCACTGTCGGCAGACAGGATACTGGGCTAGAGGGACCTTTGGTCTGACCCAGTATGGCTGTTCTTATGGGAGTTTGAACAGACTCCCAAGTCATCCCATTATTTGGCCACCCCAGCATGACTTTGATCAGACTATCCAATAATCCAAAAGTAGGAGGGGCTAACACACATCCTTTCCTAGGGACAAGAGGCTAAGGCTCATCCAGTGCCAGCATTTTGCAGGCAGACCGGAAGGGGTGAATCATTCAACACCACTCTGTTCTGTTCATCCCTTCTGAAGCACGTGGCATTGGCCACCGTTGGAAGACAGGACACTGGGTAGACGGACCATCGATCTGACCCAGTGTGGCCGTTCTTATGCTTCTTATGGTCCATAATCAGGCTCTTATGGTGCCTCAAGTCAAGTCCCAGTTTGATACTTTCACGGTATTCAGATTGTCTATAACACAATTGTCTGGATAATCTGGTCAATGCTAGTGCTCGTTTGCAGCTGTGTTCAATAATAAATATTCATGGCTCCATAATAAGCTGTTGTTTCTGGGTCTAAATACTGAAGAATTAATTTTCAGTTTGCTTTCATGATGCACCAAGATTATCACAGCTCTGTCAGAGCCCTATGCAGTAATCTGCTTTGGCTTTCTTAAAACCTAAATAACTCTTGTTTTCAATGTTTATTTAGGAGCAAACTCGCTTATTCTCAACATTGTGGCTCAGTGGTCTGCAAAATTTTCTTTTTAGAAGTACAAACCCATTACATAACAACTACAGACCATCTGCAGGAAAACTAATTTCTATATGTTTTGGTTTCTTTTTTTCCTCCTCTTGTTTTTACACTTTGCTAGGCCAGCTGAGTAAAATAAAATTGCTTTCTGGCTAAGACTGTTTGTACAAGCGTTAGCCTGGAATCAGTGTTTTGATGCAGTGGGGTCAGGTCTACACTAAAGGAGAAGGTTGAATTAAGAGACAACTCCAGCTACATTAATTACGTAGTTTGAGTCGGCGTACCTTGTTTCAAGTTTCCCCATCCTCGCCACAGCGTGAGGCTGACAGGAATCAATGCTCCCAATGGCTTCCCTTACTCCTCACAGGAGCAGGAGTACTGGCTATTGATGGGGGGTCCCCCTCTGAGTTTGATTAAGAGGATCTTCAATAGACCTGGTGAATCAAACTCTCGAAGATTGATTGCAGCAGCATCAATCTTCCCCAGAGTGAAGACATGGCTATAGGCCTTTAAAAATGAAGAGCGACATAGTTGAAATCAAGGAGGGAGTGCCATGTATGTATGTACAGACCCCTCCTGGAAGACTGGTCCTGGGGTTAAGACATTGGGGACTGGGATTCATGAGAGCTGCACTCAATTCCCAGCTGTGGGTTCAATTCACAGACTTCCTGTGGCCTTGCAGGTCACTTCTCCTTGTGCTTCTGTGCCACAGCTGAAAGGGACCATTCTGATCACCTTGTCTGACCTGTATTACACAGACCAGAGGACTGCCCCAGAATAATTCCTAGAGCAGAGCTTTAAGAAAGAACCCTCCAATCTTGATTTTAAAATGGCCAGTAATGGAGAAGCCACTGCAAACCTTGGCAAATCATTCCAATTATTAATTACACACTTCAATATTTATGCCTTATTTCCAGTCCAAATGCGCCATGTTCTGTGGCTGCATCTCCTGATGTGAAAGAAGTGATCATGATATTCAGCACCCACGGATCTGACCCTCAGCCTGTTCTTTCTGTTTAACTCATAAGATCTGCGGTGCGGGCTCATGTCTCTGTGCAGACAAGCCCTGATATTTTCAGGGGTCTTGAGGCATGACTGTTCTCCAAACAGGGCAGCTACAGAATTTACAGTGGGTGAAATATGCAAAGTTCCTCCCAGGAAGACCTCAAGTCTTGATTCTTCAAGACGTGGTGTGCCTGTTGGAAAAGCAGAGGCTCCTCCCCCTCTCAATAGAATCCGATCAGCCCTAATGACTAAGTAGCAGAGAGGGAGCCTTGTTGATAAAAAAGGAAGAAATAATGTGGGCGGTGGAAAATTCTGAATTGGGGTTTCCCCTCTCCCAACAGAATAATAATACAATGTATAATTATGTACTTGGCATTTAACAGCTTTCCATTAGTTCACTGGCCTTAGCGAAGCTGTAGTCAAGAATGTATTAGCTACTGGCACAACTCTGCCAGTAACGGGCAAGGTGCAGACAGCTTGGCCCATGTTCAGAGAAATGCAGGATCAGCAGACTCCTTGCTCCAGTAATTTTTCTGTAGGAAGCAGCCCCAAATAATATAAGTATCTGTCTGAACTGCAGGAGGCAAGATCCATTTGGAAAATATTACAGTTATAGGCTGGGCAGCAAAGTAGTGGAAACAGATGAGCATAGCAGTCGTTCTGCACTCAGATCCTCTAAATATTCTTAAAAGCATAATGTCTGTTTCTTCAGACAATGCACGATCAACCTGTGGAACTCCTTGACAGGGGATTTTGAAAAGGCTAAGACTATAACAGAATTCAAGAAAAGATAAGTTCATGCAGGGATGGTGTCCCTTGCCTCTGTTTTCCAGAAGCTGGGAATGGGCCATAGGGGATGGATCACTTGATGATTCTCTGCTCTGTTCATTCCCCCTGGGGCACCTGGCGTTGGCCACTGCCAGCTGACAGGATATTGGGCTACATGGATCCTGTAGTCTGATCCAGGATGGCCGGTCTTGTGTTCTTAAAATGAGGGCTGTGATGGATAGGAGGAATTCTGGCCAGCATTTGGAGACTAAAGTTCTTCTTCACCCAGTGCACAGTCAACCTGTGGAACTCCTTGCCAAAGGAGGCTGTGAAGGCTAGAACTATAACAGAGTTTAAAAAAGAGCTAGATAAATTCATGGAGGTTAGGTCCATAAAAGGCTATTAGCCAGGGAGTAAGGAATGGTGTCTCTGACCTCTCTTTGTCAAAGGCTGGAGAAGGCTGGCAGGAGACAAACTGCTTGATCATTGTCTTCAGTCCACCCCCTCTGGGGCACCTGGCACTGGCCACTGTCGGAAGACAGGATACTGGGCTAGATGGACCTTTGTCTGACTTAGTATGGCAGTTCTTATGTTCTTAACTCAGTTAGCTAGTGGGTGTTGGCAGGGAGCTAAGCCAGTAGCTCAGGAAGCAGGAGGTTTTAAATAAATCCAGGCAGGACTACCATGCCTCCAAGCAATACTGAGCATGGGAATGGAACAGACCTTGAAGAGGATCGTGACTAAATAGACATTTTCCCTATGTCTCATGAGCCACTTCAAGGTCCAATCCGTTCCCATGCCCAGTATTACGGGGAGACAGACACCTGGTAGCAAAGGCCAGATAAGAACAACTCCCCCACCCCCACAGAACTGGTCCAAGGTGGGGGATGGGATAGATCAGTGGATTTGGACAGAGATTCTGGTCCCAGCTATGCCACACACTTGCTGAGGGATCTTGAGCAAAACCATTGGACTGTGTCATGCCTTCATTCCCTGCCCCCTACAAGGCAAAGAAACACTTCCCCATCATTAGGACACACTTCGAGGCCTATGGTGGGAGGTCTTACAAATTGCCTACATCTAAAAAATTGACTATAGGAACTTGAGGATTGCAATGATTATACATTGTGACATACCTGGTGCTCGCTCACCTTCACACCTGGCCTTGCTGTCAAAATATCGGGGGCTCCCTGCATGACACTCATTAACCGACCCATTTCTCTCTCTCGAAATGCAGCCTGGAGCACATCTGTCTTTTGAAACACCTGTTTCAGAGCCAAAGCTCAGGCAAAGACATTCCTGCCTACTTTTTTATCGAAAGGTCTATCGAAATCCTTGACAATTTTTAAATGCAGGATATTCTTAGCCTCGGAAGATGAAAAGAAACAACACAATCACGTATTAAAGATCACACTCCACGGGTGGGGCTTGCAAAAGCACTTTGCATTGGCCTCGCTCGGCTCCTACTGGCGTCAGCTGGAAAAACACTAGTGGCTTCAAAAGGAGCCAGCGTTACAAGGAAATATTATTATTTAGTAGGACCACTGAAGGGTTCTGTCCTCGTTCATCATTAATACTGTTCTTTGCTTACCAGAAAGAATGAGTACCTAAAGGTACCGTGGATTATAGAAAGGGTGAGGATGCTTAGAACAACAGCACCTTGCTTTTCATCAGTAGTTCCCATAGCACGTCACAGAGGATAGTGGCTTCATTCTCTCCTTTTATAGGTGGGGAGATTGCGGTACAAGGTCATTGCCTGAGCTGGGAAGAGAATCCATGTTTCCCCAGGTCCCAGAGCTCTATCCACTAGGTCATGCTGCCTTCCAGTGAGATGTGCACATTCATAAGAACGTAAGAATGGTCAGGCTGGGCCAGACCAAAGGTCCATTAAGCCCAGTGTCCTGTCTGTCAGCAGTGGCCAATGCCAGGTGCCCCAGAGAGTGAACAGAACAGGGAACCACCAAACGATCCCACACCTGCTGCCCATTCCCAGCTTCTGACAAACAGCGGTTAGGACAGCACTGCTACCCATCCTGGCTAACAGCCATCAATGGGCCTATCCTCCATGAATTTATCGAGCTCTTTTTTTAAATCCAGTTCAAGTCCTGGTCTCACAACATCCTCTGGCAAGGAGTTCCACAGGTTGACTGTGTGTTGCATGAAGAAATGCTTCCTTTTGTTTGTTTTAAACCTGCCACCTATTCATTTCATTTGGCGACCCCTAGTTCATGTGTTATGGGAACAAGTCAATAACTTTCCTTTATTCACTTTCCCAACACGGGGCATGATTTTACAGACCTCTGCCATATCCCTCCTTAGTCTCCTCTTTTCTAAACTGAAAAGTCCCGGGGTTTTCAATCTCTCTTCATATGGCACCCTTTCCAAACCCAATTCCTTCCCCCACTCCATGAGCTGAAACTTCCCAGTAAATAAACGTGCAGGGTTCACTAAAAATCTGAAAGCCAGCAGATAAGTAGAGTCGTAACACACTTATTTATTACACAGCATATGCTTTCAGTGCCTGACTTTTTTGCAAAGTGCTTATGGTTTCTCTCTATTGCTCTAACTGCCCAAAGAGAGCATGTCCTGTCACAACATCGACAGATTTTTAATAATATGGACAAAATTGTGGCGCATAAGCAAGTAGTAGTAGGAAGGTACTTTCAGAACAGCTGAGCACTTGAATGACTTTGCCTCAAAGCTACAAAGATGGTTTGCTGTGCCTTACTTCGAGGCTGCACAAAGCACTGAAAGGCTGCTCCCAAAATCATCAATTTTTATTCACAGGAAGAAGCATTTTTAGGTTTCCTGCTCCCCTCCCCACAGATCCACTGTAAATTGGTAAAAAAAAACCTGATAATATGCTTTTCAGTGATTCTAATCAGTGGAATATATCGATGGGAAAGTCAAGGTAACATAAGAAATGCACTAAACTCTAGGTCAGAGTTAAGTCTATTTATTGTAATGAAATATGCATCGGAAAAGAAGATACAAAACTTCCTGAACTAAGAGCTTAAAATTAGGTTTATAAATCCATATTTAGGCACCTGCATAAGCACCCAGCAGCTCCCACTATTATCTATCCGTTCATTTCATAATTATATGCTGCAGGTAAGGACAGGGGGCTAAATTCTGCTATTTCATATATCCATGCAACCTTGTTAAGATCAATGAGTGGGTTTGTTGCATGGATACGTGCAGGGATAGTCTGGCTTTATGTCGAGAGTGGTTTATTAATGCTGAAGTGTGAAAAACAAGGGAGAAAAGAGAAAGCAATAATTTATGTTTCATTACAGTAAGCCATCTACACACACCAGATGGCTTATTGAACACAGTTGAGATGTTTGCTCATTAGCTGCGAGACACAAACTTCCAGGATACTCTAGGATAGCAGATTTTTTTTATTCTTAAATCATTGCATTGGCAGAGCATTTTCCAGTCCATCTTGACAAATAGAGGAGCTTGGGTTAATTTCATCCCAAGGGCAACTCCATGGAAGACAATGGAGCTATCCCAAAGCTATAATCTAGTCTGGTGTCAAATTATCTCCATTCATACACAATACAAGCGGCCTCACGACACCCAGATTTCAAACACCCAAAAGCACAGTTTGTTCTGAGGTTTGCCTTTAGTGTTTGGCTCCAAAGCTTTGGTTCAGCCAGTTATAAAGTTATGAGCCATTTGTATTATTCAGATCCAGAGCCAGCTGCCAAAATTCAAGGTTGGTTAAGTCTGGAGTTTTGGTCCATTTCTTTCATAGATGTACTATGAAGCTTGGCACTCGGTATGACCAGCTGAGGCTTTGATAATGCAAACGCTTTTGCATACGTGTAGCTTAACTCATGTGTTCACTCAATCAGCAGTTGGGAGACGAAAGACAATCCATTTCTTGGATGAAATGTACAGCACAGAAAGCAAGAGAGAGGAAGAAAGAAAAAGTGAGAGAGAAAGAAAGACAGAGGTTCTGTCAACACTGCAGAGCTTTTCCGGGATACCATAGGTATCCCGGAAAAGCTCTCCGCGTCCAAGGAACGCGTCTGCTTTTCCGAAAAAAATTCAGAAAACCAGACACTTTTTTCCCCCGGCATCCCTGTAAACCTCATTCTATGAGGAAGAAGGAATGTTCTGAAATGGTTTTTTCCAACAGTTGGCCCCGTGTAGATGGGCCAAATGTCGGAAAAGCCTCTTTCAGAAGAAAGCGGAAAAAGATACGCAAATTGTGGTTCACAATTTGCATATCCTTTTCTGACTTTTCCCTGCATTGTAGACATAGCCAGAGAGAAAGAAAGAAAAAAAAAAAAAATAGAAAGAGAGGCAGAGAGAAAGACAGAGAAAGGGTGTGTCTAGACTACAGGGTTTTTTTGGGGAAAAAAAGTGGCCTTTTTTCGAAAAAACTTCCCTTGTGTCTAGACTGCTGCTGCGTTCTTTTGAAAATAAATCGAAAGAATGCAGCAGTTTTTTCAACCACGGAAAACCTCATTTTATGAGGAATAACGCCTTTTTTTGAAAGTACTCTTTTGAAAAAAGGCGCTATGTAATGCAAACTGCTTTTTCGAAAGAGAGCATCCAGACTGCCTGGGTGCTCTCTTTTGAAAAAGCAGCTTGCTTTTTCGAAAGTACAGGTTGTAGTCTAGACGCTTTTTTTTTTTTGAAAGAGGCTTTTTCAAAAGTATCTTTCGAAAAAGCCTCTTTTGAAAGAAGCTTGCAGTCCAGACATAACCAAAGACAGACAGACAGACAGAAAGAAAGACAGAAGAAAAAAAAGAAAAACCATTAGGAAAACTTAGTGGTTTTTTTCCCTATTCATGATCTCTTTAAAGAAACCTGCACTCATTGTCTCTGTCATGAGACCTTTCATCATCAAACAGAGCAGCTTGAAATTTGAACCATTCTGAGTTTGTGATTGCTGCTGAAATAAATGGAGAGAGGGACAGAGGAAGAAGGGTACCATGAGCTCTATTTCTATCCAGCCAATACATGGACTGTCATGTCGAAAGGTGGAAGACATGCACAACATTTCCCTGCACCACCCTGTTTCAACAGTATCAGGAAAGGTCCATGGGCGCTGTGTGAGATGAGCGCTGCACCAGGAGGAGAAAATCTGTCCCAGGATGGATTGAGGTTTCTTGCCTCATTGTTGGACAGTCATTTGTTGTTGTTCATTGGGATTTCAGTATTATGGCTGACCAAGTAAAAAACTGGTCAGTTTCCACTAAATGAAAGAGCAGCTCCACTCAGTTGCTTGATACACCGCTAGTTCAGTCAAGCCTGCTCTTCTCTGCCAGCAACTAAAGGGGTCTGATTTAGAGAGATGCTGATGCAATCTAGAGACCTGAAGGGTCCCACTTTGGTCCTAATTGCTGGACTGGGGACTCAGATAGTGTAACTTACTCGAGAGTCTTTTAACTACAAGAGCATCTTGTCCGAAGTAGATTCAAAATATGACTCCATCAATATCAGCTCAACTCCAATAGGAATCCCTTCCCCCAAATTAATTTAATGTAAGGGAACATTATCAGACTGGTAGAGGACTTCAATCTCCAGGCCAATGTATTCAAAAGACAGGTATTGGCAGCATAAGGTTGCCTTATACTTCCCCATCTGTCGTGGAAACCCAGTTTTTAAACAAGAGGAATTCATGAAGCAAAGCAGTCTAAACTAACAAGAGGCTTCTACACAGCTTGAGTTCCAGCTTGATTTGCCTTTGTTTACCAGGAAATCCATCCTGCCTGGAATTTTCCACAACAGAGACATGCAGTGGATAAACAACAACTGCACATATATATTGTTATCAATTTGGCCCAGTCCTAATGTCACGTGGCTATTAGAACATCTCCAAACATTTACACTTTACCAATATTCTCTGCTGGTGATTTGAATGCATTTGTTATTGGTAGTTATTCACTGCCTAGCTCAGAAGGTGAATTTTTAAACTGAGGATTGTTTGTAAAATGAGAGGTTCTGGGGACCAAGAATGAGCATTAACACTGATTGAATATTCCAATGACACAATCTTATTGGCACAGTTTGGTGAATTGCTGCTGCTCGTGGCCAAACTGGGCAGGCAAGAAGCAGTTCACATTGCTCTGGTGATGAAGCCAGATAAAAAATAGGTCTCCAGTCATTAACTTCAAATCAGTCTCCAGGTCTAGCTTACATCCTGCTCAAAATTAATGTGTCTGGATGGGACACCGAGCCAATAGCAGCTGCCTAATATTTGGGCATAATGCACATCTCCACTGAGCAGATTGCGTGGGCCTTGCTGGAGGTTTCCCATTGCAAGAGACATTTATGACACAGCATCTGGGTATTTTGTCAGTGTCATTTGCTTTATTTACACTATAAATACCAGTCCAAATAGCAGCCCTTCTCTCCAAAATCCCAGCCCACAGGTCAGTGCCTGATTCATAGGAAGGAACTTTGTCCCAACAACTGACTGTAGTTTGAGAGACTAAAGCAGGGGTAGGGAACATCAGGTCCAGGGGCCGGCTGTGGCCCTCAGCTTGTTCGGATCCAGCCCTGAGGCTCGGCCATCCCCCAGGACTGGGAGCCCACACTGGCGCTTTAGCCTCCCCGCTGCTCCACACAAAATCTACTAGGCTTGCCCCTCTCCGAGACTCTCGTGTGCAAGGAGAATGTGGGGAGTGTCTTGTTCCTTCTCAGTCAGGCGCCATGTCAGTGAGGGATATTTTTTGCACTTCTCACTTGTGTGTGGCCCCCGACTGATTTTTCTATGGGTCAGTGGCCCCCAACCCAAAAATGGTTCCCCACCCCGGAATAAAGCAAAGAACAAACTCAAGCTGTGTGTGCAACTCCTCTCCACCAAGTAACCCACATTAGAAAGCGAACAATAATGCAGAATTTCACCTGGCAGGATATTAAAAAACACACTTGCAAAACTCTGTGTAACAGCACCCCCTAGTGGTGCTCGCTGTAACAAGCACTCAAGTGTTGGCATTTCCCAACATCTGGCTACTTGATTTTGTAACCTTAACATCCTTTTTAACGTTGGGTTCTTTGAATGCAATAAGACTAAAGTTGCTGAATGACACAGTGACTTGTTGCCTTTGTTGTTTCCTGTCTGAATGCAATGTGACTGTTCTAAAGAGGCCTCTGGTCCAGAGACCTCTGAGGCAAGGGGTTCAAGGAAGGTACATGCAGTTATAGGTGCTGGAACTAAGTGGTGCGGAGGGTACTGTAGCATCCCCTGCCTTGAAGTGGTTTCCAATATAGCCAGGATTTATAGTTTGGTTCAATGACTCCCAGCAACCCCCACCCACTATAAAAATTGTTCCAGCCTCCCCTCCCCACTTGCAGTTTCAGAAGACGCTGATCCCGGGACAATCTCGGGGCTTTTCTGGGCTTAGCTGCATCAACAGGAATAGGGTCAGTGAATGTGTTGAGCAGGGAATATTTTGCTCAAAGGAGGACATGTCTCTCAGTTTTTACAGGTTGCAATCCTAAAGTAAAATGCATTGCTTCAAGCCCCATTTCTGGTTCATTGTATTCTACATCAGTCATTAAGGCCAGGTCTACTCTGTACCTGGAAGGTCGGCTTAAGGTACATAACTCCAGCTATGTAAATAACGTAGCTGGAGTCGGCCTACCGTAAGCAGAGTTTGGCGTTGTCTCCACAGCAGGCATTTGATGGGTGCAAACACTTTTGTTGACTTCCCTTACTATTTGTGAATTGAGGAGTACCGGCCTCAACTGAGGTTGCCCCTCAGCATTCGATTTAGCGGGTCCTTACAAGACCCACTAAATCAAACGCCAGAAGATGGATCTCCAGCACAGTAAGTATAAACATAGCCTCAGATACAGTGGGAAGGCAGTCGAGTGAAATTCACCTCTTCTAAAAGGTTGGGCAGCCTGAGACCTCATATGTGAAGTCAGTGGAGTCACCAGAATGTAGCAATGAAGTAACAGAGGTTTAATCTGGCCTTCAGGCTTTATACCTAGCATCTCCATCTGGCAAGAGTGTGTATGTACGTGTGCACATTGAGTGGTTAATAACGAGGATGGTATTTTTTATGATGAAGTTGTGAAGCTTAGAATCGCAGTCAAAATTTGTGGGCTGTATTGTGGCATTCATTTTTTGCCAAAGTACCCATTGATTTGAACATGGAATTCAAAGTAAAGAATAATGATACAATATGTTCTTTCCTTGTCTCCTTTGCTGTGCTGTTTGCCTTCAGCAGAGCTGTAGAGAAGATGGAAGGTTTGTTTGGCAAATGTGTGAGATTTTTAAACGAGGCTTCATTCCAAAATCAGAGCAAAACCCAGCACTTTTGAAAATTCCCTGCAAAAGAAAACTCTGGAAAAAAATTAAGCTTGCTTTAAATGCTTCATTTTAATTTTCACTTTTTTGAAATGCTGCATTGGGCTGTAATATCAGGCTATAAAAATTGAAATGAAGTGGTGTTTTTTAAACAAAAAATGGAATAAGGTATACTCTTAGTGCTGTTCACAAAGCACTACACACTGGGTTTTTTTTTTATTACTTCACCTTCTTCATTATTTGAATTTCCTTTACTCCCAGTGCAAGTCACCTGAATTCGTGCAGTAACTAAAATATTGTCCCAGATGTGGCTAGGAGGGAAGAAAGGAGAAGGCAGAATTGGGAGAGTGCTCCATAACTGTGTGTAGTCCTGGCCCTTGATTGAGCAATGGTAAATGTCCAGGTTCTTACAAATTGGCTCCCCTATGATGGAGTCTGGGTGTGAGCACAACTTGTTTTACTTGCAGGCCTGTACCAGTCCTGGGACAGAAATCACACACAGTATCAAAGTCATTCCTTTCCTCAGAAATCCCAAAAGAACACCAATGCCTCACTTCCACGGTGAAATTCTGTCTTAGGAATTTACTCCAACACGCAACAAAGGCAGCCATGAAACTCTAGCTGCTCTCGCAGCTCCCTCTCCCTTGCATCGAAAAAATAACAGCAATAAACAATATGTCTTCCCAAGCCTGAACATTTGCTCGCGCGCTAGAGCAAAGCACTTGAGAAACAGTGTGTCAACACCATCTGGTGAACAGTTGTAAATTCCTATTTACTAGACAAGTTGTCAGATCTCCTATGGTGACACAAGCACCATAACTCCTGGGGTTAGTAGGACCAATGAATCCTGCTGTCGTGGAGAATAATAACTAGTTTCCACTGCACCCGCTCCCTACAAGTGCTTCGTTGGGTCCCCCACAGCCCCAGCCTGCATCGCATCTCGTCTCTGAAGGTTTCTGTGCAAATGGCACAGAGGTTTTTTATTTAATTCATCAGAATAAAGCAGCAATTCACCTCCTCAGCGCCACAGCTTACTGTGCTTGGCTCAAGGTATAAGCTCCCCTCAGGGCAGCCCAGGATGCTTGCAGAGACTCATTAGCAGGCAGCGGGATTTCTGCTCAGTGGGATTTCTCTCAAAGAACTGATATTTAAATAATAGATGTGTTGGGAGATACAGTGGAAGTTGTAATATACCAGAGGCCACGTGGGCCTCGCTTGATGGGAATACATCAGTTTCACGTTGGCCCCAGAAGCAAGGTCATGAGCGGTCAGCGACTGCAAAAACAACTCATATGTCTCTGGGGAATAAGAAGAATTAACAGTGAAGGGAATAACACCAGCTGTGTCGTTATGCAAGAATTGTGGGGAATTGAAACATCTTGGATAAAGGTGGCCTGCCCAGAACTGGAGTTATGGGTGAAAAGGCTTCAGACAGAAACAAAAGTTGATGACCATGACAAACTGGCCTATAAATAATTGCCTGACATTTCCAAAGTTTGGCGTCAGACCTCAAGCCTGAACAAGCCAGCAACAAGAACAATGAAAGGTCTAGAGAACATGACCTATGAAGGAAGGCTGAAAGAATTGGGCTTGTTTAGTTAGGAAAGGAGAAAACTGAGGGGGAGGACATGATCGCGGTTTTCAGATATCAAAAAGGGTGTCACAAGGAGGAGGTTATTCTCCTTGGCCTCTGAGGATCAGACAAGAAGCAATGGGCTTAAACTTCAGCAAGGGAAGTTTAGGTTGGACATTAGGAAAAAACTTCCTGTCAGGGGGGTTAAACACTGGAATAAATTGCCAAGGGAGGTTGTGGAATATCCATCACTGGAGATATTTAAGAGAAGGTTAGACAGACACCTGTCAGGGAGGATCTAGACGGTGCTGGGTCCTGCTGCGAGTGCGACTGACAACATTTCATTCTGAACTTCAGACTCTGGTGTACTATAAAGGGATATGCATGTGGACTGAGTGCAGTTTGTACGGTAATCAATACAAAGTTTTTAAAGTGATATATACCAACACTCTGCCCGGTACCTAACTGCTCCCCCATCCTGTAGGGAGATCTCTATTCAGAGCATAACGAACACAAATATCATGACATGCTGGGATGGGTTAGTTGGGTTGGTCCTGCTTTGGGTAGAGGGTTGGACCAATCTCCTGAGATCTCTTCCAACCCTAGGATTCTATGATCTGTCACAAATGCGTTCCAACATTGTCCCCAGCTACATGTTTGGTAACAGGAAACCCTGTGACAACATCCTCCAGTCTTTCCTTTCTGAAACACAGGCAATACCCTTAAATCTTCAGGAAGGAGGAGACATTTAGAACAGAAACTTTTTGAAGCTGTGGCTGTCTTTAAAATGGATTCATATAGTCCCAAGCACTGATCCTGATTTGGGCTTCCAGGTATTATTGTAATCCAGTTGATAACAATAGTAATAATAATAGTCCAGGGGGTTTGTCAGGACTGTGGTTAGAGACAAAGGGAGGATGATGCCTGGGTTTTACAGTCAGCTGACTGTTTGATTCATGAATACTTTTGAGGATCTGAGTCTAAGTCCTCAGTAAAATGGGCACAAGACCCACACATACCTACTACAATGTTGTGGAGTAGCATTAATATTGGTACCATAGTATCTTGATGAACAATACAATGGAAGTACCAAGTATTACTATTGTTGTAGCAAGATGACTGGGCCGGTGATATAATGCTCTGAAAAATGACTAACTCTGATGCACTCGACCCAACAAAAAACATTTTCCCTTTTTAAATTTGTGTGTGAAAAGCCTACATGAATTTTAGTCAGGGTTTCACACCGAACAGCATTCTCCACGGGGGAAAACCCCGGAGTCCTTGGTACTTATTTCAGACACAGATGGCAGCTTTATAGCACAGTTTGTGTAAAAGGAATATATAGATCAATGAGACAAGCAAAACTTCCCATGCACTCAAATACACTTCAACAAAACTATATGAAAAAGCAACCAACAACTTCCTGGGACCATGTAGGATACTAATGAATATTATAGATCAAAGTGCCGGGGGAGATGTTCTCTGTTTGACAGAATCTGCACGGTAGACTTACATCCCTTATTCATGGGATTATGGCAAAGAAATAGAAGCACAATTTTTAGAAGGACCTGTGCTAACGTGAGTTGTGTTTCTATATCGTAGTTATACAAGGCTAAGAAGAGTGCTGAAAGACTAAGCTTTTCTGTAGAGGCAGAATTTATTTAGTCGTAGAGCAGAACACACAGCAAGGAGATCCTACCGAATGCAATTGCGGCAACTCCCACACCTTTGGCAACATACTGTATTTCAGAGCACTGAATTGAAGGATGTCTTGGGTGAGGGGCTCTACAGCGCATCATGGGAAATGTAGTCCATCTGCAAAATGTAACCCTTGAAGGGGAATGAGAGTATGCTGTACCCAAAATACAATTCCCAGGAGGCATTGCAGCACCATTTCAAAATGGAAACTTTTAGGATTTGGGTGTTTGTTCCCCTCTCCCTCAAGAAAATTCAAGTTTTCTGTGGAAAGCAGGCATTTGTTTGGTCAAAAACACTGTTTTCCTTTAAAAAAAAAAAAAAACACACTGATGGAATTTTTTTTGAACAGCCCTCGTAGTATTTTAGGCCAGGATGAAATTTAAAGCAACTCCTCCATAGATTTATCTTATTTGGTGCCAAAGATGATGGTGTTGCAACCAGCTTCCTGTGGTCCCTACTGTCTGCTAGGACTTCAGGTTTAAAAACAAACAAACAAACAAACCAACCAAGTGCTACCTGCTTGCAGATGGGTGGTAACCAGGAACAGTGGCTATAGCAGGGTTATCATCTACCTCATCCTTCCTGGACCATCCATTCACCTGATAAAGCCTCATCTGATGCATCTCCCAGCAACTATGATCCATGATTCTACTTAACAGTATGCCTTCGTTAAACCCATTATGGAAATAGGAAGACAATAGAAGTGAGAACTCAAGTTTTGCCAACCTTGGAAGAGGGCATCTCAAGGTACATTTGCAACTCCCTTTTCCCCCCACCACATAGAACATCCTTTTGCTGTCTTCGCCTCAAGAGATTCAGCTGTTTTCTTCTTCAGTTACACACTCTGCATGAGCTCATCACATCAGAAGCTCCTGGCTGCATGGCGACCATGCTGGCATTGGTTGCTTGCTTGCATTCTAAGACCTCACACTGTTTTTATTCCCAAATTGTATTGAAAAGAAAAAAAAAGTTTGTGGGAATGAAGGATTCCAAGGTAAACCATTCTGGGCCTTGCTAAAGTCCAGCTATTCCTAAATGCCAACCAGTGAAATTTATTTATATTTCTCTAAGCCCCTTGGTGATCATCAGCCGCTATGCATAATATATGAAAAATGTTTATTGTCTATGAGCAAGGTTTATGGTCAGATATCTGGGCAGCACTTTGTGTGTAATTCATCTACACATACCTTCTATTCCATTTACAGATGGCCTAAAAACCTTGTGTGCTAACTATTTCTATCCCATCTCTCCACTTAAATAAGTTATTATTAGCACGGATTAGGCCTCAGCTGGAGTAGTGTGTCCAGTTCTGGGCACTGCATTTTAAGAAAAATTTGGAGAAATTGGAAAGGGTCTAGAACATATGAGCTATGAGGAAAGGCTGAAGAAATTAGGCTTGTTTAGTTTAGAAAAGAGAAGACTGAGGGGGGACATGATAGCGGTTTTCAAGTATATCTAAAAGGGTGTTACAAAGAGGATGGAGAAAAATTGTTCTCCTGCATCTCTGATGATAGGACAAGCACCAATGGGCTTAAATTGCAGTAGGGTTTAGGTTGGACATTAGGAAAAACTTCGTGTCAGGGTGGTTAAACACTGGAATACATTGCCTAGGGAGGTTGTGGAATCTCCATATTGAAGAGCAGGTTAGATAGACCTCTATCAGGGAAGATCTAGATGGTGCTTGGTCCTGCCATGAGGGCAGGGGACTGGACTTGATGACCTCTAGAGGTCCCTTCCAGTTCTAGTATTTTATGATTCTAATTCCCATAGATACCCACTAAATATAATATAAAACTTCATCTTCCAAAGTGGGTGAGTGGAGGCAATAGAAGAAATGGTTCTTTCTAACTGCAGGTTCCTAAAAATCTCTGAGTGTCAGCCTGGTCCCCATAACCTCTGGGCTGACCTAGACCCCTGACTGTCATTAAAAAAAATGGACCAGGACTGTGCGCAATGTCCCTTTAGTGCATTAATTACATGTTTAGTGACTTCATCTATGAGCTGCCTAGATTAGGGATTGTGAAGTGGAACATGCCTTGACAAAAGCAAAGTAACCCCAGGGACAGCCCCGAGCCATTGACCTCACAGGGGAGTTTAAGAATGATACTATAATGGAGAACATTATGAAGGTGGCTGAAATGTGGAGCCCAGCATCCAGGCTGCTGCCCACAGATGCTAACCATGCCAGCTCTGTTCAATCCAATGGACCATCACCAGCCAACCACTCAGGAGGATAAAATGGGTGTAGGAGAGGGCTGAGGGTGGGGAACCTGGGGGGGAGTTAGTGCTGCAGTGGGCTGGGGGTGCAGGGTCTCCGCAGAAGGATGGGGGGGGGTGCTTGGCTCCATGTCTCCTGCCACTCCCAGGCACTGCCCCCGCATTGGCTATGATTCCAGCCAATGGGAGCAGCAGGGAAAGCCTCCAGGTGAGCTGTTTCCTGCACAACTATTCCCCCAGCTGGGGGAAGGGCAAGCAGCTGTGCAGGGAACTGCTTCCTTCCCCTGCAAGCCGGTTGCAGCCCATGAGGCTTGCCCCTACCCCCCCCACAGCTGGTGCTCCAAACTTGCAGGGTGGGGGTGGTGTGGAAACAACGCTGGAAAGCCAGTGCAGGCAAACCCCGAGCCTGCAACTCACCTGCAAGGCAGTCTGATACACAGCCCACATTTTGAGAACCACTGGTCTAGATCAACTCAATATGCTGTGATAGAGCAGCTTGCTCTCAAAAGAGGATATTAAAAAGGCTCAAAGCCAAACATCTATTTAAAAAAAAAAATCCATTCCACACAGTGGGATGGGATAGGATTTCCTCTAGTGGCCTGTGAGAGCACAAAGATTTAAATGCAGCCCCTCACATTAAACTAGGGACCACAAACAGTGATTTTATTGAATCAAACCTCTTTTGTCCATTCAAGTTTTACTGCCAATTTACACATCTTAGCTGTCAAACCTAAAATCATGTTGTTAGCAAACTGTTTTTAAACAATAAGTAACCATTCCCAATCAAAAGGCTTTCCCTGTTGAAATTGTTCTGTTTTGGGCTCATGCCTCTTTTGTGGTTTCATACCCAAGTACCTGTTCATGTTATACTGTTTCATTTGGCACATAAAACATCTCAGAGCTGAACTGGCATTTGTGGTTCCATGCTTTCATTATGAAACTTATGCCTAAAACCCAGTTTGCTTCACACCTACATAGGACATGGGTTTCATTGGGACTACTCATTTGAGGAAAGCAAGAGAAATTGTTTGCGGGAGGCCAATGGCTGATTGTAGCTTGTCTTTCAATCTAACCAAACTTGAACTTTGCATTAGCCAGAACAGATCTTGTAGTAGCATAAATCATGGAATTCTAGAACGAGAAGATACCTTGAGAAGGCACATTTTGTCCAGTCCCCTGCATTCATGGCAGGACCAAGCACCTTTTACATCATCTGTCTAACCTGCTCTTCAATATCTCCAGTGATGGAGACTCCATAAGCAATTTATTCCAGTGTTTAACCACCCTACCCGTTAGGAAGTTTTTTCTAAGGTCCAGCCTAAACCTCCCTTGCTGCAACTTAAGCCCATTGCTTCCTGTCCTATCATCAGAAGCCAAGGAGAACAATTTACTAACTTCCTCCTACTAGCAACCTTTTAGGTAGTTGAAAGATTATGTCCTCTCAGCCTTAGCAAACCTGTTTTTTCAAGCTTCCTACATAGGTCATGTTTTCTATACTTTTCATTATTTTTGTTGCTCTTCTCTGGGTTGTCTCCAATTTGTCTGCAGCTTTCCTGATGGGGCACCTAGAACTACACACTCAACTAAGGCCTAATCAAGGCAGAGCAGAGCAAAAGAATTACTGTACCTCTTATGTCTTGCTTACAGCACTCATAATACAGCCCAGAATGTTGATGACTCATATTTAGCTTGCAACACACTTATGGCCCCTAAATCTCTTTCTGCAATACTCCTTCCTAGGCAGTCATTTTCCATTTTGTATGTGTGCAACTGATTGTTCCTTCCTAAGCAGAGTATTTTGCAAGTGTCTTTATTGAGTTTCACCCTATTTATTACAGACCCTTTCTCTGAAAAACTCATATACCTACAAAGCTTTTCCTGTGTCAAGGAACACTCATCAGATTTTATTTTTTTGTTATCCTTCCTTAAATTAGCATTTTTTCCTACCTTCCTAAATCTGTTTCCTTCCTCCCTACCAGAGCCAAACAACTGAGTTGACAAGTCCCCTTTTTATAGCTTCTGCCCAGCTGTGGCTGTTTGCTAAACAGTAAAGCCAACACAGGGAGTAAACTCAGCGCAGGTGCTGTGTTAACTTGCAAATCACAGGTGAGCCAGAAGCATCTTGCTTTTCGGAGACTAGCAATATTCTGGGGAATGTCATTCAGGTGTTTAGAAACTGGGTTGGATTTAAGAAGCAGATGCCGGATGGGCAGAATGTTGAGGGCTATATATAAAAAGCCTTGCCTGAGTTAGGAGTGAGTCTCTTAGGTTTCAAATAGTGCTGAAGAAGTATTGATTGTCTGTGTGTGCTTTAGCTATAAAGGAATATAGCTGGGTGAGGTTAGTGACTGAAAAAGCCCTTTGTCAGTTTCCTTTGTGAAACATAAATAAACTCTTTGTTATCATTAGCTCTGCTTGTGAGCACGGACTTGTTAATCTCTCTAGCTCTCCCAACTGTGTATGCTTAACTCCTAAAAGCAATATTTTAGACAATACTTGTTAAATGCACTTGCTCTCATTAGTAAGTAGTCACTGCCAGGAGAAATCCCATGATCTTCAAAGGCAGAACCTGGGATGTAATGATCAAAGCAGGGAACCTCAGGTTGATTCTGTGTTCAGTTAGACCAATACGAATGGGGAATAACTCGGTCACGGTCAACTAAGCGATCACTGCATGAGACCAGAATCCAGGCCTGTGTGCATCAGAAGACAAAACGGGGCTCTAAAGCACAACCTTCCCAGAGTCCTCCTTAGGTTGAGATCTTAAGATCAGCCCGGTTGAGGGGAGTTCTGGTGGCTTCTTCATGATCAAATTTAATTTTTCTAAAGGAAAAAAAAAGCAGTAGGAAATGAATGCAGCTGTCTATATAATGACTGAGCCTACCACTGCAAAAATATATAGACTGCAATATGCAAAGGGAAAGATGGTAAAAGACTCTCAAATGTAGAATCATAGAGCTGGAAGAGACCTCAGGAGGTCAAGTCCAGCCCCCTGCCCAAAGCAGGACCAGTCCAAGCTAAATCATCCCAGCCAGGGCTTTGTCAAGCCAAGGCTTAAAGACCTCTATGGTCTAAGATTCCACCACTTCCCTAGGTAACTCATTTCAGTGCTTTACCCCCCTCCTGGTGAAATAGTTTTTCCTAATATCCAACCTAGACCTCCCCCACTGTAACTTGAGACCATTTTTCCTTGTTCTGCCATCTGCCACCACTGAGACCAGCCTCTCTCCATCCTCTTTAGAGATTAGAAGTGGTTCCTTCTGTCACTAGAGGATGTGGGGAGACACCAGGCCCTGCACCCCCCCATCTGCAGCCAGGTGTGATTCTCAGCCAGCAGTTAAACCAGAAGGTTTATTGGTTCACAAGGATACAGCGTAGATCAGACTTGTTGGCACAGGAACCAGGAGGAGTCAGTACCATCCAGCTTGAGGAAAGGGGGGGGCAGAGCCTGGGTCCCCTCCCTGCATCCTAAGCCAACCAGAACTAAGTCACACACCCAGCAACCAGCCCCAGCAGCCCTGCAGGCAGCTCCACCTCCCCCTTTGTCCAGCTTCCTGGGCAAAAGTTGTCACCTAGTCACACACCCCCTCCTAGACTCAGGTTATTGTGAGCCTGGGCCATTGTGAACAACAGGCTGGCTTCAGCATTCTCCCTCAGTGAGTCACACCCAGAATTCCCATCCCCATCTAAATAGTGGTGCAAGTGCCCAGGGAAACTGAGGCACATACACACACAAATTACTACGGGACAGGACAGTAGAAATCACATGCAACACAACAAGCAAACAGAGCAAATACAATCCCCACTTTGTCACACCTTCACTCTGAAGCAGTCTAGACATGGACCAGGAGTTAGACCCAATTTTATTTTCTATTTCTATTCTTCTGCAGCCAGCATCACATTTTACTCTCATCTTCATCTGCCTGACGCTATCCCGGTGGGTGCCATGTAAACACGGCGAAGGATTTCCAACCCTTCCAGACCCACCCAACTATTCATAGATCCCAGTACTTCGGAGACAGAGATATATTACATGAGATGTTTAGTACTTGGCAGCAAGTTAAACGACACTGGATCTTTAATATGGATGTTTCCCACAACGATGACTGTGGCAGAAGTTTGGACTGAAAATAATTTGATTGATACAACCTGCATTTTTTTTTCTTTATTGTTTCTGGTTCTGGTTTTCCATTTCTGTGAGGCAGTTGTTGCTGTTGGTGCCACAGATGGACTTCAAACACTAGATGGCTTTCTAGGGTCAGGTGTACACTAAGGGGGATGATCTAGACAATGCTTGGTGCTGCCGTGAGGGCAGGGGACTGGACATGATGATCTCTCAAGGTTCCTTCCGGTTCTAGTGTTCAATGATTCTATAAGATTGACTGCAGCAGCTTTGATCTTCTCTGTAGTGTAGACAAGCCCTAAAGGGTACTCCCAGTTTGGTCTTGATGCAGCAATGGATTCATGAGTTTCTAGGGTCGATGTAATGTGGGTGGTCGGTCTAACTGGTCATGGTGATTCCTTGCCTGTCTTAAAATCTCACTATCATTGATTCAACGCTCTCAAGATCTGCTCATGTTCCTCAGACTTCCTCTAGCTGTGGATCAGGCTTTTGAAAAGTGTCTGTCCCATCCATAAATCATGCACTGCCAAAGGGAATCAGAAGCCCACACAAAATATTTTCCTTCTAGAGAAATATTTTCCCCTTCATAAACTTTCACGGGCTGATGGTAACTGCATTGCCAGAGCCATCTTCAGACAGCAAAAGCCGGCCTGTTCCATATGCAAAATTACAATTACATATATCAAGGGCATATGTGAAAATGGCTTTGAGTGTTAATTGCGCACATGATTCAGCTTTATGAGAATCTTTCTTATGCAGTCAGGTACATCTCATAGCTCCCAGCCTGCCATGCCTTTCTATGGAGCCAGCTGTGCTGTCTTTCCCAGAGGTTTGAAAATGATTCCTCGCTCCTAAAACAAGAAACCCTTAAGAAGTACCTAAAAAGGTACCCAAAAGTGTATTACAAGGAGAACGGAGAAAAATTGTTCTCCTTGGCCTCAGAGAGAGGATAGGACAAGAAGCAATGGGCTTAAACTGAAGCACAGGAGGTTTAGTTTGGACCTTAGAAAAAACTTCCTAACTGTCATGGTGATTAAACACTGGTAAATTGCCTCGAGAAGAAGTGGATTTGCCAACACTGGGGATATTTAAGAGCAGGTTAGATAGACTTCCATCAGGGATGATCTAGACCAGGGGTATCCAACCTTTTTAAGCACAAGATTACTTTTTGAATTTGTCAGTCCAGGATCTACCTCAAACCCAAATACCTCTGCCCTGCCCCTTCTCCAAGGCCCTGCCTCCTTCCCACCCCTTTGCTGAGGCCCCACCCTCCTCACTCTGTTAAGATGGGGAATAGGTGAGGGGGACAAAGTGACATCAGTGTCTCCCGCCTCTGTCTTCCCCACCTTGCACAATAAGCAGAAGGCTCCCCGGAGGCAGCTCTGAGGCTCTGGGCAGGGGCAACATGCAGTGTGGGGAGAGGCAGCTGAAATGCCTGCACTCTCTAGCCTTCCAGTTAGGATCTCCTGTCAGAGACTCCAAGATCTACCTGATCTACTGGTTGGCGACCACTGATCTAGATGGTGCTTGCTCCTGCTGGGAGAACAGGGGACTGAACTTGATGACCTCTTGAGGTCCCTGCCAGTTCTAGTGTGCTATGATTCTATTCTATAAGAAATGTATTTAATTACATCATTAATGCAGCCAAGTCAGTTATTTCATTCATGCCGCTAAATATCCCGAACAGAATGCATGCAAGTTGGTTTGGCTCTTTATTCCCCGAAGAGTTTGTTAGATTATCCATGCCCAAGAAAGAGAAAACAAAAGCCAGAGTTTGGGCAGGCTTAAGGCTCTGCCAAATATAATTTAGAAAGAATCAGACCATCTCTGAATTCAAAGGATGTTGTTTACTTTCTGTGCCCAAGGCTGTCTAAGCCTCCAGCCCATCCTTTGCAACCAAAGTTGTTGGTGGAGACAGACCAAATTACATACAGCTAAAACCCTATATTCAAATGCCCCCAAGCTTTATTAAAGTTCTGATGCAGAGCTGAACTTTGTGGAACTTATGGGGAAGATTTTCAGCAGGAATAAGTGCAGTGTGTTTGAAGTCAGAAGATCTCTGGTGAAGTCAGGGGAGTTATGCCAGTTAACACCAGCTGAAAATCTGGATCCACATTTCCATTAAGGGCTGAATCCAAGTCCTGCATCTGAACAATTAAAAAACCCATCTAAATTCATATTTGTTGCTTGCAGTGGAAATCTGCATTTGCCCGCTCACTGAAGAAGTGCTAAGTTGGGAAATTTAAAAAGGGAAATAACATAAGGACATAAAAACAGCCATACTAGGTCAGACCAAAGGCCCATCTAGCCCAGTATCTGGTCTGCTGACAGTGGCCGATACCAGATGCCTCAACAAGTAATCATCACGTGATCCCTCTTATGTCATCCATTTCCAGACAACAGAGGCTAGGGACACCATTCCTACCCATCCTGGCTAATAGTCATTGATGGACCTAACCTCCATGAATCTATCTAGCTCTTTTTTGAACCCTGTTCAAGTCCTAGCCTTCAGCACATCCTCTGGCAAGGAGTTCCACAGGTTGACTGTGCTGAGTGAAGAAAAACTTCCTTTTGTTTGTTTTAAACCTGCTGCCTATTAATTTCATTTGGTGACCCCTAGTTCTTATAATATGGGAACAAGTAAATAACTTTTCCTTATTCACTTTTTCCACACCAGTCATGATTTTATAGACTTCTATCCTATCCCCCCTTAGTGTCCTCTTTTCTAAGCTGAAAAGTCCAAGTCTTTTTAATCTCTCTTCATATGGGACTCGTTTCAAACCCCTAATCATTTTTAGGAGCTTCAGGGGATAGCCGAGTTAGTCTTTTACAGAAAAAAACAGCAAGCTAATGGTCTGGTAGCACTTTATAGACTAACAAAACATGTAGATGGTATCATGAGCTTTCGTGGGCACATCCCACTTCTTCAGTCATTCGAAGAAGTGGGATGTGACCACGAAAGCTCATGATACCATCTACATGTTTTGTTAGTCTATAAAGTGCTACCAGACCATTTGCTTGCTGTTCTAATCATTTTTGTTGCCCTTTTCTGAACCTTTTCCAATGCCAGTATAGTTTTTGAAGATGAGGTGACCACATCTGTATTCAGTATTCAAGATGTGGGTGTACCATGGTTTTATACAGAGGAAATAAGATATTCTCTGTCTTATTCCCTATCCCTTTTTTAATGATTCGTATCATTCTGTTTGCTTTTTTGACTGCCGCTGCACACTGCATGGATGTTTTCAGAGAACTATCCACAATGACTCCAAGATCTCTCTCTTGAGCAGTTGTAGCTAAATTAGTCCCCATCATAATTTTCTAGGCTAGTGGGGAATACAGTGTTTGAGATCCACAGTTTTCATGTCATGGGGTATGCCTGCCCGATGGAGCGTATACCAGCTTAATTACATTGGCATAGCCCGTAGGGTAGGTGGAACCTACACCAATGAAAGGCTGTTTTCTGTTGGTGTAGGAACTAGTTCTACTTGTACCAAATCTGTGTGTTGACAAAGCCCTCACAGGACAGAATCCTTAGCCCCTGCCTCTACCCTTACAGTGCTGCCGTAGGCTACCTATCCCAGTGAGAGAGCTTCTCACCTCGGTGGAGGGACCCCACCCCCTATTCAGTGGTAGCTATGGCAACAGGAGATGCCTGCCCATCTTATGGGCGCTAGGTCCATATAACCCCACCCTTGAACAATGCAGTGATGCCGACATAAGTCTGTAAGGGTATGTCTACACTGCCACCCTAGTTCGAACTAGGGTGGCTAATGTAGTCATTCGAAGTTGCAAATGAAGCCCGGGATTTAAATATCCCGGGCTTCATTTGCATCTTGCCGGGCGGGCGCCATTTTTAAATGCCCTTAGTTCGAACTCCGTGCCCGCGGCTACGCGCGGCACGGAGTAGGTAGTTCGAATTAGGATCTCTAATTCGAACTACCGGTACTCCTCGTGGAAGTTCACGGAGTTCGAACTAAGGGCATTTAAAAATGGCGCCCGCCCGGCAAGATGCAAATGAAGCCCGGGATATTAAAATCCCGGGCTTCATTTGCAACTTCGAATGACTACATTAGCCACCCTAGTTCGAACTAGGGTGGCAGTGTAGACATACCCTAATACAGATAGGGGGTCGTTATAAGAACATAAGAACGGCCATACTGGGTCAGACCAACGGTCCATCCAGCCCAGTATCCTGTCTGCCGACACTGGCCAATTCCAGATGCCCCAGAGGGAAGGAACACAACAGGTAACCCTCATGTGATCCCTCCCCTGTCACCCATTATAAACCTGCTAGCTGCTTAATTGTGGCTTCCTGGCTGGGCTTATGAACATGGGCCATTCAGCTCACAGTACCTATTTAAGGCCCGTCTGAATGTATCCATGATGTCTACCTCAAGAGCTCTTAGTGATTGGGTTTTGTATAGTCCCTCAGCAGAAGCGCAAACTTAATTTGGCAAATGGAGGTCCGCCATTTACGACAGTTTTGGTCATAACTGCGAACGGTCGTAAGTTGAGCGTTCGCAACTCAGGGACCGGCTGTACTTACTTAGGTCAACCTAGCTACATTGCTCAAAAATGTGACAAATTTGTGTAGGGCACCTGCAAATTTGGGGCACCGCTCGGTCCTAATGTCCACCCACCTGCCTCTTCCTGTCCGTGTTCTGTGTCTCTGCTGTTTCTGGAGAGAAGCTACCTAACTTGAAAGCAGAAAAGCCTCCCAGAGCTATTAGCGGAACCTGTGGAAGAGCCATTCCAGTGGTAATGAATCCATTTAACATTTGCCAAACCCAGATATAGATGGTCAGTTTCTAAACTGATTGTGTTAGTCGACAGGACTTTCATTTAAAATGTATTTTAAAAAATAGTTCATTAGTGGGTTGCTGATGATTATAAAATCACAGCTCTAAAAAATTACCTTCCCCCCACAGCTTCCATTAGTCATAGGGGCACCAGGTTAATAGTACTGTGTAGGACACCATACAGCCTAAGAACATCCCTGTTGATACCCACTTGGGCATACAAATTCTCTCTGTGCTTTCTGTGGCACTGATACCACATTTCAGGTAGGCTTGACAAATATGACGAGGCTTTTCTTATGGGAAATAGTGTTTAATATATTTCAGGAGCCTTTGATTTATCCAGAAACAGTGGGAAATGGCATAAATGCTCCAGAGGTAGAACAGCAGCTTCTTTCATAATGGTTTTGCCTGAAGGGTCACTAAGGTAAAATCTTTGCAGGAAAATGCTTAGCTCATGCTTACCTCCAACACGCTTTTTTAAAATACTTCTCTGTGAAGTGCATTTTCTTTTAATCGCAGAGGGCTTTGTGGAGTGGATGGGGTCTGTGTGAATGGCGGCATGACAATAGATCACGGGCGAGCAAAAGTCTCCCCACTGAAAAGGCAGCCACATTTTTCCTGTAATCTGCGCTGGGTAAGGGCCGGGTGGTGTTCGTGCCATTTCCAAAGCACGTTATGCAGCAAGGCAGGGCCTCCCAAAGATGATTTTCTAGCAGCATTGGAATCAAAATACTTATTCATTAATGAAGGACAAGGGGCAGGGGGGTGATGGAAGAAGGTTAAAATTTTTATTTGAATACAGCTCATTGGTAGGGGAGACTGCCTTAATGTTTCTAAGAGCCTAAGCTCTGATGGGCAAAGATTTGTGTGTAGCCCCTTGTATTTGTATTTAGTCTCCAGAAGAGAAGAGTGCACGGGGGGGGGGGATTTGATAACAGCATTCAATTCCCTGAAGGGGGGTTCCAAAGAGGATGAAGAAAGGCTGTTCTCAGTAGTGATGGATGGCAGAACAAGGAGCAATGGTCTCAAGTTACAGTGGGGGAGGTCTAGGTTGGATATTAGGAAAAACTATTTCCCTAGGAGGGTGGGGAAGCACTGGGATGGGTTTCCTAGAGAGGGAGTGGAATCTCCATCCCTAGATGTTTTTAAGTTTTGGCTTGACAAAGCCCTGGCTGGGATGATTTAGCTGGGGTTGGTCCTGCTTTGAGCAGGGGATTGGACTCGATGACCTTGTGAGATCTCTTCCAGCCTTGTGACTCTATGATTTATATATGTGCATGTGATATCTCTTTGTTCCTCAGCAAGACAGCCTGCTACTTCTTCCTAAGCAAGAGTATTTGGCCCTCCATTGTAGTCTGTTGAAGCCCATGTCCTTCACTCTTTCATACTTCATTCAGGACATCATCACATGAAAAAAAAGACAGATTGTTCAAACCTTGAGTGTCACTCACAGTGCAACGATCATGTGTCCCTTTGCCGAGAGATATAATAATCTACTTGACTCCCTTTGCTGTATATGAAATTAAGTTGTGCTCGCGATGGACTGAATAGATGTTAGCTGAGTACAGCTTTGGAGTCCATCGCAATATTGAAACACATATTCAGGGAATATTAGAAAAGCTATGGAGAGCCCAGGGCATCACTCTTAACTTGATAAAAGAATCATTTATGAGTGGAGAAGAGAGAGGAAATAGGCACTGTGAAGTGTGGTGTTTGCAGCGGTTTCCAAGACATGAGGGTCCCGACACATGAGACATAACTCAGGGGGGTTAATATCTTTTATGGCACCAACTTCCTGAAGAAGAGCTCTGTGTGAGCTCTAAAGCCTATCTCTTTCACCAGCAGAAGTTGATCCAATGAAAGCTATTATCAGGCAGGAAGTACACTGGAATAGAAATCTACTATCTATCTTAGAAACATTGTTTGTCTGTTTGTTCAAGAACTCCTCCTAAACCGTAAGAGCTAGGACCACAAAAGTCGGTGTGCTGCTCCCTCTTATAACTTAAAGGAAGCTCAGGGTTTGGTTGTGCCAGGACAATGGGATGTGCCTGGAATTCAACTGTTTCTCATGAAATGGAAAGGGGGGGGTCTGATAGGAGGGACAGTTATATTACAGATTGACCACAGGGGGCAGTAAAATGCCAGAGATGGGGACTGGGGCAGCTGTAACTCCATTGGGCCAGCAGGGGGTAGAAAAAGAGACAGCCATTTACTATATATTTCAGAGAATTTGTCTGTGTGTCTGTCTGTTGGCTGTGCCCGCTGCAGCGGCATTGGACAGGTGCTTCTCACCTGGTCCCAAGATCTGAGAGAGGGCTGGGGTTGTCCTAATTCCCCTGGGGAGACTATATACTGCACCCCTCACCCCTAGCTCCACTCCAGAGCAACAACTGAAATGAAGGAAAACAAAACTTATTTGGGTTAAGGACCTGAGCAACGCCAGGTAAATCTTCTAGTACAGTGTTTCTCAAACTGTGCTCCACAGAGCCCCAGGACTCCACGAGACATCTCCAGGGGCTCCACGAGGTTGACAAACTGGAAACATCGATAGGTACAACACATACAATCAGTGGACTGCTGGGGTGCCACATAAATTTTTACGCATGTAAATCATAGAATCATAGAATACTAGGACTGGAAGGGACCTCTAGAGGTCATCGAGTCCTGTCCCCTGCCCTCATGGCAGGACCAAATACTGTCTAGACCATCCCTGATAGACATTTATCTTACCTGCTCTTAAATATCTCCAGAGATGGAGATTCCACAACCTCCCTGAGCAATTTATTCCAGTGTTTGACCACCCTGACAGTTAGGAACTTTTTCCTAATGTCCAACCTAAACCTCCCTTGCTGCAGTTTAAGCCCATTGCTGCTTGTTCTATTCTCAGAGGCCAAGATGAACAAGTTTTCTCCCTTCTCCTTATGACACCCTTTTAGATACCTGAAAACTGTTCTCATGTCCCCCCTCAATCTTCTCTTTTCTAAACTAAACAAACCCAATTCTTTCAGCCTTCCTTCATAGCTCATGTTCTCTAGACCTTTAATCATTCTTGTTGCTCTTCTCTGGACCCTCTCCAATTTCTCCATGTCTTTCTTGAAATGCGGTGCCCAGAACTGGACACAATACTCCAACTGAGGCCTAACCAGCACAGAGTAGAGCGGAAGAATGACTTCTCGTGTCTTGCTCGCAACAAGAGCTCCGGAGCCCAAAAAGTTTGAGAACTGCTGTAGTACAATATAAAGTGTAATTGGGATTTAATAGGGCCCCCACAGAATGCCACTGATCACTCTATTGGGTGCTAGAAGGGGAATGGGTGACACTGAGCATGGTATTGGGTTGTATTTTGTTAGTGTGTGCTCAGTTGGGAAGGATTTCAACTGATCCTGCTAGCAATTCCCTTGGGAGATCAGCTACTTTCTGAAGCTACTGGAAAGCTAGAAGATCAATTGCATCTTGCTGATCATTATCCAGCTGCCAGGAAGTAGCATGCTTCTACTCAACCAGCTCCGACAAGACCGTCGGTAGGAGATGTTTTTTTCCTTTTTAGCTGAAATAGAAACATTAATCAAAAGCTTTCCTGGAAGCAGGTTGATTATTAAGGTCTGGACCCTTTTCTTATCCAATGCAGCCAGAACTTTCTGCCCTAAGCTCCTTGGCCCAGCTGTAGTGAGAGAAGCAGTGTGAAACGCATCCCATTAATACATTAGACGTCTCTTCTGAATTAGGTACAGTCTGGTGGGAAATCCAGAAGTGTGTGTGTTTATTTCGGAGAGTAGCACATTTTTTCAGAGTCAAATTCAGTCGCCATGTGGGGCCAAATGTTGTTGCATACAGTGATTTTTTTCAGGTCCTGTCCCTTTGATATTTTCTTCTGCTTTGTTGTGCTTGCCTGGGGTTAGCTTGTCAAAATCAACGGGGTTAAAAAAGTGTTGAATCTGGTCCAGTTTATTCCTGGCATACAAGCCTCTAACAAGAGTCCAGAGTCTGTATTATCTTACTGCCTCTGCAATCTGATTTGAGTGCAAGTCAACACAAAATTTGGTGGCTAAGTTGCATCTCCAGTTGTAAATTAGGTACCATGAAAGTGAGTGATAGACTTCAGTCCCATGGGCAGGTCCAGCCATGGGTAGATTGGACACGATTTGCATACTCGGCGTGTTAATCAATGAAGCATCCAATGGCTATTCTTCAATAAGAGCACTGTTCCTGCACTCTACCAGTCCTAAACGTAGTGGGCATTGCATTGTGGTGGTCAACTGACTGGCAATAGCATCATAACACTTTCCACACCGACTCAAGGGATGTTACAACTTAGTGTCATTCAGCGCTTTCAGACAGCCCAGGGCACACAATGTCTCCACCCTACTCAGCCCAGCTCTGGCTCTGAAGGGCCATAATTTGGCCCAATTAATGTATCCTATGGAGTGGCATGTTGGAGAAACATGGTTCAAAATAAGCAGAAGGCAAACAAAATGTCTGGTATGCAATTTCAATAATGCGACCACTTCAGGATTCTCCTGGAAACTAGATGGGTGGATCCCCAAAATGCAGTTTCAGGTATTTGATTTCCAGATTAGGAAATTAGAGCTAAGACTAAAAAATACCTAGCTGAAATGGACAAATGTGTGGACAAATTGGAGAGAGTCCTGTCGAGGAAAATGGAAATGATGAGGAGCCTCGGGCACATGACTTATCATAGAATCATAGAACACTGGAACTGGAAGGGACCTCGAGAGGTCATCGAGTCCAGTCCCCTGTCCTCATGGCAGGATCACCCACTATCTATATCATCCCTGATAGATGTCTATCCAACCTGCTCTTAAATATTTCCGGTGATGGAGATTCCACAACCTCCCTAGGCAATTTATTCCAGTGCTTAACCCCCAAAACAGCTAGGACGTTTTTCCTAATGTCCAACCTAAACCTCCCTTGCTGCAATTTAAGCCCATTGCTTCTTGTCCTATCCTCAGGGGCCAAAGAGAACAATTTTTCTCCCTCCTCCTTGTAACATCCTTTTGGACACTTGAAAACCGCTTTCCTGTCCCCTCTCAGTCTGCTCTTTTCTAAACTAAACAAGCCCAGTTCTTTCAATCTTCCTTCATAGCTTATGTTCTCTAGATCTTTAATCATTTTTGTTGCTCTTCTCTGGACCTTCTCCAATTTCTCCACATCTATCTTGAAATGCAGTGCCCAGAACTGGACACAATGCTCCAACTGAGGCCTAGTCGATACAGAGTAGAGCGGAAGAACGACTTTGCGTGTCTTGCTCACAACACTCCTATTAATGCATCCCAGAATCACGTGTGGGTTTTTTTTTTTTTGCAACAGTGTCACACTGTTGACTCATGGAGAAGCTGAGGAAACTGGGCTCAGTTAGTCTCCAGAAAAGAAGAGCGAGGGGGGATTTGATAGCAGCCTTCAACTACTTGAACAGGGATTCCAAAGAGGATGGAGAGAGGCTGTTCTCAGTAGTGAGGGATGACAGAACAAGGAGCAATGGTCTCAAGTTGCAGTGGGGGAGGTCTAGGTTGGATATTAGGAAAAACTATTTCCCTAGGAGGGTGGTGAAACACTGGGATGGGTTACTGAGGGAGAATCTCCATCCTTAGAAGTTTTTAAGGCCAGGTTTGACAAAGCCCTGGCTGGGATGATTTAACTGGGGTTGGTCCTGCTTTGAGCAGGGGGTTGGACTAGATGACCTCCCGAGATCTCTTCCAACCCTAATCTTCAATGATTCTATAATTCTATAATTCCATGAAATGCAGAGAGGGATTAGTGTTGTGGTATATGACAGGAAGAGAGCAGTAAGATTAAAAAGGAATGTGTGTCTAATGGGGGTCAGGCCAGTTTTAATTTAAAACACTATGCTTGGGTAACAGAGAAGAAAGATGAGCAAATGATCTTTTGCACAGAAAGGCAAAGATTGAGGTGGGGGTGCAGGGTAAGCAAGAAAGAGCATCGGAGGAAAGTGTATCGTATGCTCCCAAGAACACTAATAGATGCAAAAATGAGGCCTGCAGGCTTGTGAAGAACTGTCTGGAGAATGCATGGGAAAGGAAGTCCAGCAGATGGAGATTGAAGGAAAAGGACAGAGGCCAGCCCGGGAAGAAGTTATGGGATGTCATAACGTCTGAGATGTTAGCATGTGGTGTGATGGAGGATGTAGCATTGAGCAGAGCACTTTGGAGAGAGAGACACCATAGGTGATGTGATGTGATTGATGAATGGATGAAGAAAGTACTCCTGAAATCCCAGTTAGGTGCACTGGGAGTCTTTCCATGCACTGTGCTAGTCACTACTTTAAGCCCCCCACTGAAGAAAGCTTGCACAAAAAAGGCTGCAGTACGTCTTATTACAGATGCAGGGCTGGGTCTCTGTGCACCCAGCCAGCATTGCTGGGGCCTTCGTGAGGGCCCTTTGTGCAGCTGCAGTGCAGCGTCGATGCTGCTGCATGTTGTTGATGAATGCCTGCTGACCAGGTGTAGTACAGGGGTGAGCAATAATTTTTGAAGTGGGGGGTGGCACTTCACAAATTTTTGAAGTGGCCCTGGGCTGCCCTGGAAGGGGCGGGGCAAGAGACTTCCCATGCTCCCCTGCCCACAGACCCTGATTGGCCTGAGGGTGGGGGAGCGCATGAATTCTTTGCCTCCTGGCCCCTGGAGCCTCGAGAGAACCACCAGCTGTTTTGAACAGCTGGCAGTTCCCTCTAGGCACTGCATGCCCCTGGTGGTGGGAGGAGACTTCGCACGCTCCCCCCACCTCCAAGCCAATCAGGGCCTGGGGACGTGGGAGCCGCAAAATCTCTCTCCTCCTGCCCCCCCCCCACCCTGCCAACGGTGCATGTTGCCTAGAGAGAACTTCCAGCTTCTTCGAACAGCTGTTGGTTCCCTCTGGTCTGCATGCCCCTGGTGGGGGAAAGAGACTTTGTGCGCTTCTCCCATTCCCAGCTCTCAATTGGCCCAAGGACGGGGCCGTGGCAGGGTGGCCGAGGGCTGGATCAACCAGCTTGGTGGGCCGGATCCTGCCAGCGGAGGCTGTCTTGCCTACTCCGGTCTAGAAAAACTACATCACACCACTGAAAGTGCTATCACTTGGCTAGATGACTACGCACAGGCTAAATAAGATAAATGACCCTTTAGTTAGGGATGCTGTAAATTCACCTTGACATTTTACGTAAAGCAGAAAGAACAAAGCCGACACCTTCAAACTAGGTGTGGATTAGAGGGATGACATATTGTCCACCACTAATAGTCAGCCACCAACCTTCTCAGTCCGTCTCTGCAGTAACTTTCTCAGAATACCTTCGCTTGAGTAAATACACCAGCATGAATGTCCACAGTGATATCACCAGGAAGGTTGTGTTTCTTCTGATGGCTTTATTGGTAGAGGTTTGATATGGAGCTTGAATCCTGTTTTGGTCTAAACCAGGGGTGGGCAATAAAATGGCAATGGTTCACCAGGGTTAGTTGCTGGTAGGCCGCTGCCGCTATCTGCACCTGCGCAGGTCTGGGTGATCACAGCTCCAAATGACCAGGAATGGCAGTCCATGATCAGAGATGTGATTATTCCTCTTTACTTGGCTCTGGTGAGGCCACATCTGGAGTATTGTGTCCAGTTCTGGGCCCCCAATTACAGGGAGGATGTGGATGCATTGGAGAGGGTCCAGCAGAGGGCAACCAAAATGATTAGGGGGCTGGAGCATATGACCTACGAGGAGAGGCTGAGGGAGTTGGGTCTATTTAGTCTGCAGAAGAGAAGAGTAAGGTGGGATTTGATAGCAGCCTTCAACTTCCTGAATGGCAGAACAAGGAACAATGGTCTCAAGTTGCGGTGGGAGAGGTCCAGGTTGGATATTAGGAAAAACTATTTCACTCGGAGGGTGGTGAAGCACTGGAATGGGTTACCTTGGGAAGTAGTGGAGTCTCCATCCCTAGAGGTGTTTAAGTCCCGGCTTGACAAAGCCCTGGTGGGTTGATTTAATTGGGATTGGTCCTGCCTTGGGGAGGGGGCTGAACTTGATGGCCTTCTAAGGTCCCTTCCAGCTCTATGATTCCCTGTACCTGCAGAGGCCCATTTAAATATGGAGGTGTAGGGGCCCACTAGGGGCTAACCCTGGCAGACTGGATCTGGTCCGTGGGCAGGTATTTATATATATATATATATATATATATATATATATATATATAAAATAATATGGAGATATACCATGTCATAGAACTGGAAGGGACCTTGAGAGGTCATCGAGTCCAGTCCCCTGCCCTCACAGCAGGACCAAGTACCATCACTGACAGATTTGCCCTAGATCCCTAATTTGTCCACCCCAGTCTAAAAGCTTCTATTCCCCTCTCAGGACACCACCTCCCTCTCCAGCATTCTCTTTCTTGAGTGTGCTCCCCTTATTCAAGAGGAAGGGTCTCTAAACTGGAGGTCCCACTTACACACCAAAGAAAACAGTATAACCAGCAATTCCGCTTTAGCAGCAAACGCATTCACCCCCAAAGAGTTATATTAAAAAGAGAGCAAAAATGTAGAAGCACACTCCTTAGCTGCAGAAAGTGACAATTTTAATTAAAAAGTATACCCTTTTCAAAACAGAGTAATTAGTGCCAGCAGTTGATTAATAACTTTGTTGACTAAAAACATAATAGTCCACTTTGACACAACTATCAGAGCTAGCCATGAAATAGTGGCATATATTAATGAGCTTTGATTGTTCTATGTTCTTCTTTGTCAGGTGAAAGTAGATTTGAATTGCAAACATTTATGTAAATATCACATCAAACCCTTGCCAGCAGATATATATTCTTGAAACAAAAAAGAGTGATGAAAGAAAACACTGAAATGTGCCGAGTGTCTTAATGAAGATTTATCCTTTGATTTAGTGTATTCTTAATGAGACAGATAGGGACTATAATTCACTTTCCCAAGAATAATAAATATAATGGGTGAAATTCTGGTCAGGGACAGATCCCTCTGGGATACAGCGAGAAACACCCCTATGGAATGATGATTCCCCATGTACAATTACTTTTTGCAATCTGTCAGTTAACCAGGTTTTAATACATTGAATATGGGCTCAGTTGATTTTGTATGGAGCTATTTTTTATCAGAACGTCACGTGGGACTAGTTCAAATGCCTTGCAAAAGTCAAAGTATATTAAGTCATCAAAGTTATCTTCATCAATTAAACTTATATATGTTGGACATGACTTGTTTTCCATAAAACCATCTTGACTGTCATTAATTATGCTACCATCCTTAATTCTATATTAGTGGCATCTCCTGTCATCTTTTTGCTCCGGATTTATGTCAGACGGACCCGCCGATAGTTACCAAGTCATCCTCTTTACCCTTTCTAAATATTGGCATAACACTAACTTTTTCCAGTTTTATTGAATTTCCACAGTGCACCCCAATTTCACATTGCGCCTTGGTTAATTCTTTTAATTCTCTTGGCAGCAAAATTGCTTGATCCTGCTGATTTTTAAAATATTTGAGGATTGCCAGTTCACATCCTCCGAGGCATTAACGGAGTAGAAAATATTTCCTTATCCCTGTGAGACCTGAATACATCTTTCTGCTTTTTTTTTTTCAGATACAGAACAGGAAAATTTATTTAACCTTTTTTTCCCCCTTTTATTCCTCATGATTGGCAGTGTTACCATCCGTAACTACTGTTGGATCTACAGCATTGTTTGGATTTTATTTGCTCCTCATATGTTTAAGGAATTATTATTTTGTTGTCCTCAACCCTCCTGGCCATATATTTTTCATTGATAACTTTAGCGTCTCTTATCAGTTGTCAGTGTTTCCTGCCAACTCCCACTCAGTGCTCTCAGCATCCTACTTTTCTCATCCATGCAAATGAATATCGACATCAGCAGGAACCTGGAGGCATTCAAGGAGTGGGCCCTGAAGTCTTTTGGATCTGAGAATGCTTCCCTCTGAGGGTCAGCGGCGTGCTCTGTTTGAAACATGCAGCACTATTGGAAGGGTGAAAGGTGATGGGGCCACATATCTATGCGAACTGGACACAGCTGTAATTCCTCTGGGCAAACTGTTCTGGGGTTTCTGAGCAAACCCCCTTCACTAGATTTCCCTGTGGGCAAGTAAATGCAGAGTCTATTTCCAGTGACCTGAGCTCTCCCGTAAGGGGTATAGAGACTTAGGGGTGCATTTCAGTACATATGTTTCTGCATATATATCAGGGGCATAGCCACAGGCGGGCTGGAGTGGACTGTGGCCCACACATTTTGCATCCAGGACCACACCCCAGCAGCGCGCCTGGTGCTCCAGCCGGGGAGCGGGGTCAGGGCCCTGGGGCTTACCTCGCTCCTCTCCAGTGCTCCAGCCAGGGAACAAGGCGATGAAGCTTATCCCGCTCCACCTGAAGCGCTAGTCTAAGAAGTGGGGTTGAGGGTGCGGGGCTTAACTCTGCCCCCCCCCCCACCATTACTCACCCAAGTGGTCCCTTCAGGCTATACCACTATTTCAGCATGGAGGACTCATCTTCACTGCCCTTGGCCCGTTATTGTGCTCACGTTATTCCCCTGAGCGTGTGGGAGCGCTAGCACATTGGGAACCAACACTCAAAATATGCACAGTCCTTGGATTTGTGGGCCTGGGGTGATTGCCTTGCCAACGGATGTGTGGTTGTAAATCAAGATGCTGCAGTCCCACCGCATCCGCAACAGCACTCCAGGTGCAAAGGATCCTGCCCATGGGCCAGCTCGCTCCAATGTAAAGGACCATGGAACTCAAGCTAGAGGTGTGTGTGTGTGTGTGTGTGTGTGTGTGTGTGTGTGTGGACAGGCATTGGAAAAGGGCAAACCTTGAGGTTTAGCTTGCGCTATCAAAGCAGTGAAGACCAGGCCTTAGGTACCACGATGGTGCGTGCTAGCACCAGCCCTAAAGAAAGGTGATTTGTCATTGGTTTATAATATCTTGACATGACGGACCAAGATCCTCAGTGCATGTCAATTGACACAAGTCTACAGAAGGCATTGAAGTGGTGCTGATTTACACTTGCTGCAGGTTTGGGCCATTCGTTCTTTCTTTATTCTTTGCTGTTGGTGATGGAGGAGCGGGAGACATGTAGGGAAAAACATAGGTACGCCAGACATTCAAGACCACGTATGCGATGGCTGCATACGTGTTTCATGCTCATGGCTTTAGTTCCGGGGAACTCCACAAAGGCAGCGGAGACGCCAACATTAATAGTGTGCCACGTTGTGTAAATCAGGAGCGAGTGAGGGCAGAGCTGGCCAGATGTTTCTGTATGTCACCATAAAAATACACAGGCTAATCGGGAGTGACAGGCTGCAGGGCTGGTCCCAGAGATGCACGCAGAGACACCATTAAAACAGAGCTAAATTTCCCCCGAAATCAAATGCAGGGTCTGTAATGAAAGATGAAAAGATCTAAGCAGGAGCAGGTTTTCCTTTTCGAATGTAAATGGCAGGGTGGTATTTAAACTGTGACTGATCTCTGGCTTTTGGCAAGCTTGTGGTTCTCCCTCCACTGTGATAAAAAATCCAGCTAATAGGATAAATGTGATTAAGTGACTGTGACAAGCAATTCACAGTTATCTCACATGGAAAGGCACACTCAGGATTCAAGGAGCATTATTTCTGAATCTACAATGCAAAGGCTTTCCCGCCTTGTTTATGCCACAGACCAAATTCTGCTCTGGTTACTCTAGAGTAATCCTAAAGTAACTGTGGAAACGGGGGGATAATTGTGGATTTTAATTAATAGATTTTGTGGCCTGCGGGGACTGTTATTTTCATCCAGTCTAATCTCCTGTATAGGACAGGTCGTAGAAAGTCAAGCCTATACAAGAACCCAGCAGCTTCTTCGCTGAGCCTTGAACATTGCAAACTAAGCCCATTTGGAAGATAGGAATTGCCATCCTATTAGACCATTTACAGTGAGAGATAAGAGCAAGGGAGGCCTATAGCTCAAGCTGTTGCAGCTTCTACACTAAGCACTAGAGTTTCCAGGTTCAAATCTGCCCAGTGGTGGTTATACCACCACATCAGCTGCTCATTTAACTGCATATCCTCTAATGTGATCTGTGCCAGCAAAGCCCCTTTCTCATGGATATTGGCCAAACTGGACAGTCTCTATGATGAAGGATTAATGAACACAAATCATATATTAGAAATGGAAACATTTCAACCTGTCTGGGTACTCAGTCATGGATTCAAAAGTAGCCATTCTCTTACGAAGGAATTTCACAACTACAGGGCGAGAATGAGGAATTGACCTTCCTGTGCAAATCTGACACTGTCTCCCTTGGCCTGAACAAAGACCTGAACTGGATGGCTCATTACTAAACCTGCTTTCCTTACATTCAACACCCAATTAACATCAAAAGCTAAGTATGGGGCACTTCCAGCCAGCCCACTCAATTCACCTCATTAGCACCGGCACTACAATTGACAGGTACTTCCTCCCCCCTTCTTTTTCTGTTATAAATTCTGAGTCCCACCCCCTTTTTTCTCCACTCAAGCTCATCTGATGAAGTGGGGTTTTGCCTATGAAAGTTCATAATAGGATATCTATATATCTATAGATCTATATATATATTTGTTAGTTTCTAAGGCTATGTCTACACTCCAGTGCTATTTCGGGATACAAGAGGTATCCCGAAATAGCTATTCCATGCTTTTTGAGTGCGCCTGTTATTTTGAAATATAATGGGCTCACTATTCTGATGTCCCTGTAAACCTCATTCCACAAGGAGTAAGGGACGTTTCAGAATAGCAATTTGTTTCGAAATAAGTGCTGTGTAGACAGCGCCAAATTTCTAAATAAGTTATTTCAAAATAAGATTGAAATAAGCTATGCAATTTGCATAGCTCAAATTGCAAAGCTTATTTCAAGCTTTGGGTGCAGTGTAGATGCACCCTAAAAGGACACATCTACACTAGGAAATTATTTCGAAATAACTCTCAAAATAACTATTTTGAAATAAGCTTATTCCCCAAGGAAAGCAGGAGTTATTACTTTGAAATAACCAGCTCCTTATTTCGAAATAAAGGGCTTGGTAGTGTGGACGCTCCATCTGTTATTTCAAAATAAGGGGAGTTATTTTGGATGGACCTGGCGCTGGCCCTAGGAAGGCAGGATAAGGAACAGCCACAAGTTGGGAGGCTTCTGGAGTGGTGTAGGGAATAGGGTCCTTGCCTAAGGAGCACAGGGTGGTGGGTTCAAATCCTGAGCCATCCTACCTCCTGCTAGCACTGCTTGCTCCCTGCAGACTAGTGCTAAGGTACCATGAGATTACCATCCAGTGGTAGTTACATACTCATTTTTATATTTCCTCTATGTAAATCCATGATATTCCCATTTGGCCAGATGGACAATACTGGGTCAAATGCTGCCCCTGAAGTCAGTAGAACTGCATGGCATGCCAGAAGTCGATCAACTGCCTAGAAGGAGAATGGGATGCATTCTTCTCAGTGGTTCCTTCCTCACTATCACTGATGAAGGTGGGTCAAAGTGCTGGGAATATTAACCATGGGACAAAAGGGTAGGGCACAGCTGCAGTGACAAAAAGCTGGCAGATTGTCCCACATGGGCACCCATAGCGATTGACACTGGGAAATGCTTAGGTAAGCTTTCCCATTAACAGGGGAATGCATAGCTACTCCTGGGACTGCTTCTGGGCAAGATTCTGTTCCCAGTGGCTTGGCGTAACACCACTGCTGGTAATGAGGTGAGAGCAGTGCAGCTACACACCTAGCTCCGGTCTACGTGAGGGCTTTATTTCAAAATAACCCCCCTTAGGTCCAATTAATAAGCAGAGTGTCCACACAACCAACCCTGTTATTTCAAAATAACAGGTCGCTTCTTTTAAAATCTGTATTCCTGTATTCCTTGGAGAATAACACTAATTTCAAGAGTTATTTTGACATAGCAGTAATGTGGGCACTCTGGTGCCACTATTTTGAAATAACTACTCCCCAGAGGAGTAGACGAGATATTCTGTAACAGGAAAAACTTAAAGGACAACAAATAGTCTAGTAGCATCTTAAAGACTAACAAAACATGTAGATGGTATCATGAGCTTTCGTGGGCACAACCCACTTCTTCAGATGACAGGAGTATTAGAAGTCCAGATCCAAGAATAAATAAGGGAAGGGTCTTGGAGCTGGACTTCTAATACTCCTGTCATCTGAATCATAGAATCATAGAATACTAGGACTGGAAGGAACCTCGAGAGGTCATCGAGTCCAGTCCCCTGCCCTCGTTGGCAGGACCAAATACTGTCTAGACCATCCCTGATAGACATTTATCTAACCTACTCTTAAATATCTCCAGAGATAGAGATTCCACAACCTCCCTAGGCAATGTATTCCAGTGTTTGACTACCCTGACAGTTAGGAACTTTTTCCTAATGTCCAACCTAAACCTCCCTTGCTGCAGTTTAAGCCCATTGCTTAAAGAAGAAGTGGGTTGTGCCCACAAAAGCTCATGATTCCTCTAAGGGCTCCTCTAATGCACCCACAGTAACAAAGCCTGCCTCAGACTCATTTTGAGGCTTCCCCATAGCATAGACACGCTATTTCAGTTTTGTTATTTTGGGAGGTATTAAATCGATTTTAGTTATTTTGAAATAGTTTCCTAAAGTCGACATGGCCATATAATCTTTGCACAGCCCTAAACTATAAAATAAGCTCTGGTGTTGGTACCATGTCAATCCAGGAGAGCAGTTGAATCTAGACTTGAGGATGGATTTTGAAAAGAGCTTTATTTTTCTTCACACACAATGCAGAGTTTCAGTGAGACATGTTTAAATCTCTGAGGCCCAATCTAAAGCTCACTGACAGCAACAGGATGTTTTCCAGAGAAGTGGGGTGTGGGTTTTTTTTGTGTTTTTTTTTTGTGGTAAGGATCAGCTTCATTTTTTAACACTAGCTATTATCTTAATTTTTTTCAAAAAGCTTTAATGCATCCATAACAACATCTGTTTGAAAGATAGCAAATATTTGAGGAGTCGATACAAAGTTTCCGAGGGCACTGAAAATGCATTTTGAAGATTCGTGCTTCTGAACAGAGGCCTTATATACAAAGTGGTCCCTGTTGGCCCAATGGCTGTCGGTTATTATTAAGTACTACAACACAGGGATCTGTGCCATACTGGGTGTGAAATGGTTTTCCCATCCTACAGCAATTTTTGAGATTTCTAAAAATGTTCCTTTCTGCCCTGGGGTAAAACTGAGACTTTCTGCATTTTGTGGGGGAAAACCCCGAAGAAAGAGAGCTAGATTCCTCTGCCCCAGAATAGTCTAGTAATTCTGTTGCTCAGTTCAAGTGTGAGAGACTCAGGGCTTGTCTTCACTTACTGAGAGATAGATGCTCTGGAGATCGATCTCCCGATGTTTGATTTAGTGAGTCTAGTAAAGACCCACTAAATCGACTGCTGATGGTTGACCTTGGTACTTCATGGGCTTGCAAAGAGTAAGGGTAGACAATGGGAGAGTTTCTCCCAACCTCCCACAGTGATGACACCACAGAAATTTCACCTATGGTACATCAACTCCAGCTATGCTAGTCTCATAGCTGGAGCTGCGTATCTTAGGTTGACTTTCTCTGGTAGTGTAAATCTGGCCTCAGGTTCAAAACCTTGCTCTGATTTGGAGTAGGGACCTGAACACAAGTGAATTCAAGCTGAAGAGTATTGTGGAGTGTCTCCGGTTGTGACCAGAAATTCCATCCTGGACCCAGCAAAACTTCCCAACAAAAGCTTTGTCAAAAGCAGCCCTTTCCCACACAAAAAAAGTTTTCATTTTGACAAAGTGGCATTTTATGACAGAAAAGCCTTTTGTCAAAACATTCCCCCTTAGCTCTCTACCAAATGTAAAGCTGGCATTCGCTCATACAAAACGTCCTATTTCCTGAGTCGGTGGCTACAGCATAAAGGGAGAGGGGAGCTAACTGAAAACTTTTAGTGCTATTTAAAAAAAATCTATCTGCTCTTTTTGACCAAAAGTTCCGGCCCCCCACTGAGGCACCTCTCTATTGCAAACTGTGTTTTGGTTAGCACAGCATGTGGCTTACAAAGAGGGAAGTTTTGCAATTAGCGCTAGAAGTTATGAGAAGTTGGCCATGCACTGATTTAAGGCCAAACCGACTGAAGACAGTGGGACTATTGTGTGAGTGGAGGATGAGCGACTGGGCCTTTTGAGCTCTGCCAGTCTCATGATACTGCTCAATGTTGCTCTTTCTTTACAAAGCGACATTTGACTCCCCAAAAGTCAAACAAAAGAACCCTTCACATCCTCGCCCTGCTCTCTCTTCCGGGTGCTCGAGTCATTTGTAAATAAGGCAAAATCCCTGAACTTGAGAGAACACTGAAAACATGAGCAGAGCCAAAGCTACTCTTCTAAAATATTCTAAACGGCTCATTAGTGATGGGCAGATGTTGCATTTACTGTATCCTTGGACTGATCAGCTCCATGAATGTGGAAAAAATGACATGCTGAGACAAAGGAACATGAGCCGGCATCAAAAGACAATCCTTGTATTCGCTTCAGATTTGGGCATCTAAATAGTTACACAGGGTCCGTGTACACCGCAACACTATTTCAGAATAACTAGCACTATTCTGAAATAACTTAGTCCGTGTCTACACAGCCGGCAGTTATTTAGAAACAGTGTCAAAACACTGTCAAGCTGGAGGACTTCTTACTCTGACTCCTGTAACCCTCATTGTCCGGTAGCTCAGTTTGCGTAGCTTATTTCCAGTGAAGCCCTGCTGTGTAGATGCACCCATACTGGGCCAGATTCTCAATTGATGTAAATCAGCAAAACTCTAGTGAAGCCATTTTGCACCGCTCCTTAATGATGACTAGCTCCTTGATGGAGCCCCATGACTAGAGATGACCCTCAAGCTTGGTCATCGGCTCAGTCCATACACCCCCATAACAAATTAAAAAATGTTCCCTGGTGTATCTGGTGCAGCTGTTCTGGCTTGTCAGAGTTCCAGGGTAGCTTAGTAACAAACCCAAGCCTTGAAAAATGATTTGTTCCTGGCAAGCTCAGTGGACCTCCCACCACCTCAGTTCTGCCATGCGTCCACCCAGAAGATGGCTGCTCAGAAGAGAACTTACTCAACGGTTCCAGTCAGCCAACAGGAAGGCTTCAAACAAACCTTTATTACATTCTCCTTAGCAGCCACAGATATAAGGTATAAGGCAGGGCTACTCAACTTTGGAAGCCTTGGGGGCCACAATGATACTCATAGCACATGCCCAGGGCCACAACTTAAGTGTGGCTGTATATACATGCAAATATATATGCAAATAGCTTCTTTCACACTGACGGGCATGAATACAAAGATGAAGGCAAGACTATACAACACACAGGCCCCATTTAAGTCAGTTCTGCTGCTATTAATAAAATGCAATACTGACCCGACTTCCTCCCATAGGACAGCACTTTTAATGAGCAATGACAGTTCAGGAAGTTAACTGCTAAATCACATATCAACAGAAGACATTATATTGACAACTGTTTTGTTTTAGCTCGCACCCACGGGCCACGTGTTGAGCCCTGCGTAAGTCCAAACTGCACTGCGGGCCACAAACAAACAGGCCATGGGCCACATGTTGAGTAGCCCTGGTATAAGGGGATGTAAAGTTGACTTAGGAAGTTTTCTTTAAGGAAAAAACTTAATAGGATCCATTAGGCTTCCTGGAAGCTTTTGTCTTTTTTTGGGGGGAGAGGTTTAATGGTCTTACGTATAACATGGGATACATTTCAAGTTATTCCATTCACCCTCCCATCAGGTTCTGGGGCCTTTTCAGGGCTAAAGCTTATGCATATTTTAGATCAATGAGGAATTTATCTTCATAGTAGAGATCTGAATTCTGCACATTCACGAAGAGTACATCCTTTTCCTCCTGCTTTCTCCAGCTCCTTTCCTAGCGAACCAGGTTCGGAAGCATTCTCCCACTGGTAAGGGGAATCAGTTTCCCCCATCCAAAATAATCACACAGGTTTATTCCTCTTTCAAAAGTGGCACTGGAAGGGTTAAAATCGTAACACAAATTTAAAAAAAATCCTGAATACATGACACCATAACATTTGAATTGTGTTAGTGCCGGACTACTGGAGTTGACTATCATGTGGGCTGGTGAATACAATGCAGCTGTGCCCTGGTGTGTAAAATTTGGTCCCAAGCTTTTACTACGTTGGCAGGGTTTGGATTTTCTTTGGTTGAAAGCATAAAGCAAAGATTCAGCATAAGCCATGATTCAATCTTTAGGAGAACACTACCTTCCCCTGTAGGTACTGTGCAACCTTGAGGAGGAAATTAGAGTCAAAACTGCCTCCTTCACCAAATCTGCTTGATTCCTCATGTGTTTTCTTGTGGCGATCTGGCCTTCCTCTAGAGGTGATATGACCAATATTGATGAATTAAGTTGGGCTCTAGAAGCTAGTCCAGCATCCAGGATCATCAAGTGAAGATCTTTGGAGAAGATGAAGCCATAGAGTTGTAAAAGCACAATTGTAGCTGTCTCTATAAATGTTTTAACTACAGAAACATAGAAAAGTTTTGATCATAATTGATAGAAGGCACTTTTATTACTAATTATTCCTCCCACTTTTTTTTAAATATAGTTAAAGGCACAAACGCAGCTGGCGACAAACAGGTGGAAAAGACAATCCTGTTTTCATGACTACCTGTTGGCTTCTGTGAGACAGAGCAGGCTGGTAGGAAGAAACTCATCAGAATGAATGTTTAGGTGATGGACAGGATCTTACTCATATCCAGTTTCTTTGTTTGTTTTTTTAAGAGCTGATGCTCCATGGGATTTTTATATCTGCAGCTCCATGGAAACCAAGATATAGTTAAAAGCTGGGAGGGGCATAAATAGAGAGACGATCAATACAGCGGAATGGGATTCAAATAGACAAACTGCTCCAGGGTAGCATTATGGTTACATTTTCTAACTGTTATTTATCTTGGCACTCAGGTTCAATTCCCACAAATGTCAGGAGGTTTTTAAAAAGAATTCTCCAATGTAAAATAAACACACAAACACCCGAGCCAGAGTTCTCATCCCAAATCTAGTGGAGAGCATTTGTTTCGGAAGGCCTGCACTAGCCAATAAATATTGACCTACTTATGTATGCATGAAAGGAGCCTAATAGCAATTTGGGATCATTTTCTTAATTCCAGTGGTCATTACCTACTATACACTGTAAATTCCAACAATCCTCTAGTTGCCATGCAGAGCTAGATAAAAATAAAAAATCCTTCACTCTTAAGTGTTCCATACTTTTCCTATAGGGGGTGTGTGTGTGTGTGTGTGTGATGATGTTAACTTAAAAACAAAGGAGGGGAGGGTATGGAAGCGGGCCGAAGAGGAAAAGTGCACATTTAAGGGGGGAGAATTCTAGCCAACAGACCAGTTTTTCTTCCATTAACCTCAGCCGCTATCTGCTTTAACACTTGTGCTATTGCTACTGAAAATGCCTTTTCAAGCGGTTCTGCTGAATAATGCTCTATGCTGTATCGTTAACTCGACCAGGATGTTTTCCGGAAGCATCTGCTATTTTGACTCAATGTTGGTGTTTGACATTTGATATCATTATCCAGCACCGGTATCACGTTCAGACTGAGATTTTCATCTGATATTGAATTTGACTGTGACCAGCTGCGTTGTTAATCAAATCAACAGCCAACTCTCTGGACATTCAGTTCTTCATGGTGGTGGTGTGTGTGTGTGGGGGGGGCTGCATTTCACTGAGGACGCCTGCCTCTCTCCTAGCAATATCCATATCTCAGTGTTTTCATTGATGTAGTATTTCTGACAAAGTCCCTTGGGGAAAAGGAGCGCTAAGGCCGTCTCGGTATGGATTGCCTTTATGCTCAGATGAAATATTCCTTTTTGCTCTCATCCACAGCCTCTTGGAGAGCTGGGTCATTTTTTAGCGCAGCATCTGCGCTTTCGGCAAATTCGGTTCCCTTCGCTTCATTCGTGCGGTAGGTGCCCTTGTGCCTGCACAAATATCGGAGCATCACGATCAGCAGGCAAATGAGGACGATAGCCACCGCTGCAGTGACACCTAGAAGGGAAGAACCATTTGAAATGCTTAGTGAGCAATCATACATATTTTCTTCACATAACACACAGTTCATCTGTGGAACTCCTTGCCAGAGGATGTTGTGGAGGCCAGGGCTTTAACAGGGTTCAGAGAAGAGCTAGATAAATTCATGGAGGTTAGGTCCATCCACGGCTATTAGCCAGGATGGGTAGGAATGGAGTCCATAGCCTGTTTGTCAGAATGGGCAACAGGAGATAGATCACTGGATGATTCCCTGTTCTGTTCATTCCCTCTGGGGCACCTGGCATTGGTCATGGTTAGAGGACAGGATCCTGGGTTTTGTGGACCTTTGGTCTGACCCAATATGGCCATTCTTATGCATCACTTACCTTTTACACTGAGACATAATGCAACCTGGAGTATTCAATGGGGGAACGGGAAATATATGGATAATGCATCACAACACACTCAGACAAGGCAGCGATGGGGGTCTATATAAATGTCTCAATGGACCAAATTTCAGAAATCCAGGCTTGGGTAAAAGGATTGCGCACTTCCATGCAAAAACTCATACCAATTGCTTCCAAATGAATTGGCTGAGAGTACTTGTATTTCTTAGTGCTACGAGTTCATCTCGAAGCGAGAAGAAACAAAACAGTGTAAAAGAAAAGAAGGTGCGAGCTGGTGAGCACCTTGGTGCTAATTCAACCCTGTCGTGTTACAGCTGGAGCAAACTAAGGTTCTTGAACAGCTGCACTCCAGACCTGGTGAGAAGGCAACGAATAAAGGCTATTCTCTCTTCCTGACACTTGGGCCGGGTCTGTCCTAGGGCCTTAGTCCTCAATTAGTCCCTTAAGGCTGATTTTCTAAGTGGTGCATCCCACTACCAAGCCCGTTACTTGGGACGAAGGGGCCACGGAATTCCAACTCTGTGCTCCCGCTTTTCACGAAAAGCCCTGCTATTCCCGAACTCGTAAGTCTGAAATAACATTCGTGTAGACACTCCAATGCCGCTAATTTGAACTAATTGGCCTCCGAGAGGTCTCCTCCAGCTCCTCAGAGTTCTTGCTGGGGCTCCGAGCAGGTTCCGTTCACGTGGACGCGCCTCAGACTACATTTGATTCTTCCCTGTAGTGAGGACACGGAAGTTCGGATTTGTAAAATTGGGAGCCCAGAAGTCGAATTTAGAAAATTCAAAATAATCTCCTCGTGTAGACATGGCCTTGGAAATGACCTTCAAAGGACAGGCCTCGCAGAGAATTGTAAGGAAAAAAAGCAACAAATCACCCTTTTGGACATTTTCTTCTCAGCCCGGGGTGCAATAAGATTCTGCATGCCATTGGGCAGGTGAGCCCATCTCAGAACAAGTGGAGGCCAAAGTAGCAAAAAAGGCAGATGGACTTGACAAGGGGATCTCTTTGTTGCCTGCGCTCACTTGTAGGGCCGTGAGAACGGGGGTGAGGAACAGTATGAAAACAATGGGGAAGGGAGAATTTTGCCAGCAGTTCCAGGATGAAGGCAGGAGACCATTTTATTTGTACAAAATGTAACCAGTTCCTCCTGCTTTACGGTGACTGAAGTTACTGCTCTTAGACAGAGAATTGCTCATGTAAAGAAGTTGAGTTTACAATAATAATGTGGTACCACCAGGGGCTGCATCAATCTTTTAGGACTACATTGGTGTCCCTGGGCACAAAAGGCTTTAATAGGCTTTTCATGTGGCACACACGAACTGAAGCCTACAAGATGAAACACAATTCAATTTACCTTCCGATGGTTCACAGGAAGCTGAAATTAAAGTTACAGGCGATAGAACCTGAAGGAAATTCATCACTAATTTGCACTAATGATTGGAATAGCCCTGGTGAATTACGGAACTCAGTCAGTTAGCAAGGAAGTGAACAAATATAATGACAGTCCAAAGACCAGGATAATGCATTTCTCCATCTACGGTGCTTTGCTCATTTATTCTGACAACTGAGTTAGTTTAAATGTATGAGAGCATATGAATGAACTCCAGGAAATATGTAGCATATTTTGTAAAAATAATGGGCCGCATCATCCGCCGGCATAAATTGGCATAGCTCTAATCAAGAAAGCGACTCTAATTTAAGCCAGCTGATGAGATGGCTCAATGAAGGAAGAGTTCAATAGAGTATCTGGCGATGTGTTCTTTGCTGAGCTATGGGGAAAGGGTCATAATTTTGTGTGGCTCTCGTGTGTGTAACGCAGCAAAGAGATGATTACTGAGGTTCTGCTGTGATCTGACATCTAGATGCAGATGGAGGTGGAAGGTAACAGAGTTGTTCCTTTCAGAGACGTGAGAGGGAAATAGTTGCCTTGTGTGTGTGTGTGTGTGTGTGTGTGTGTGTGTGTGTGTGTGTGTGTGTGAGAGAGAGAGAGAGAGAGAAAGACGTACAGCTATAGATATAGGAAAGATTAAACATCCCTGTTTCCACCTCCTTCTCTGAATCCCATGGATGGAATTTGGGGTACAGGTGAGTTGTTCTCGGGCACATGCTGAGTACCATCATCCCACTCCAAACCAACAGATATTTGGCCAACATATCCTGCTGCAGCAACTACGTCCGATTGTTTCCCAGAGTGGGAGGTTCCCGTGCTAGCAGGGACCCTTGTGATCATCTGGTCTGAACGCCTATGTAGCGCAGGCCCAGAAAACTACCCAAAGTAATTCCAAGAGATGCTGTTTCAGGGGGAAAAAAACATCTCATCTTGAATGTAAAATTGTCAGTGACAGAGAATTCCCCGCAACCCTTGGTAAATGGCTTCAATGGTTAATTGCCCTCGCGGGTAAAAATTCACCCCTTATTTCCAGCCTGAGTTTGTTTAGCAAGGTGTTTTCATGATCAATAACAGATGAACAGACCCTGTGTGTGTCGAAAACCTAGCACGCAGGCATGTCCTGGGATATTTGTCTAATAGGAGGGTCATTCCCTCCTCAATCTGCATGACCATATATTTAAAATGACCCCTAATTCTGCACTTGAAATGTGACCTCGTTAACAACTTATGCACAGCCAATAGCAGGTGAACTATTTAAGTGTCCTGATTCTGTTCTCAGGCCCATCTCACGCTGGTGTAGCGCCATTCACCTCAATGGGGAGTCATTCATAAGAACATAAGAATGGCCACACCGAGTCAGACCAAAGGTCCATCTAGCTGAATATTCTGTCTGCTGACAGTGGCCAGTACCAGGTGCCCAGAGGGAGGGAACAGAACATGGAATCATCAAGTGATCCCTCCCCTGTCATCCATTTCTAGCCTCTGACAAACAGAGGCCAGGGACACCATTCCTACCCATCCTGGCTAATGAGTATTGATGGACCCAACCTCCATTAAAGTATCTTGTTCTTTTTGGAATCTTGTTAAAGTCCTTGTCTTCACAGCATCCTCTGGCAAGGAGTTCCACAGGTTGACTGTGCGCTCAGTGAAGAAAAACTTCCTTTTGTTTGTTTTAAACCTGCTACCTATTAATTTCATTTGTGACTCCTAGTTCTTATGTTATGGGGAAAAAGTCAATCACTTTTCCTTATTCACTTCTTCCACACCAGTCATGATTTTATAGACCTCTATCTTATTCCTCCTTACTGTCCTCTTTTCTAAATTGAAAAGACCCAGTCTTTTTAATCTCTCTTCATATGGCACCCGTTCCAAAGCCCTAATCATTTTTTGCCCGTTTCTGAACCTTTTCCAATGCCCACGTGTGGGGTTTTTTTTTTTTGAGATAAGGTGACCACATCTGGATGCAGTGTTAAAAGGTGTGGGCCTACCATGGATTTATACAGGGGCAATAAGATGTTCTCTGTCTTATTCTCGATCCCTTTTTTAATGATTCTCAACATTCTGTTTACTTTTTTGACTGCCACTGCCCACGGAGTGGAAGTTTTCGGAGAACTATCCACAGTGACTCCAAGATCTCTCTCTTGAGTGGACACAGCTAAATTAGTTCCCGTCTTTTTGTATATATAGTCCTGCCTCCCGGTGGCATAAACGGGAGCAGAATCAGGCTCTGGACCATGAGATGTCTCAATTCAATCACTTTTCCCCGCCGTTGGCCACAAGCACAAAATTAGAAGCTGAGTTCAAGATTCTTGAAAGATTTAACCCTTCAAGTCCTGCTGGGCGAAGAGTGATTTTACAGAACACAGTTATATCCTTTCTCCTGAGAGACAGAGAGAAAGCCAGGTGCCTTAGTGGGAATGAACAGAACAGGGAATCATCAAGTGATTACAACCCTTTGCCCATTCCAGCTTCTGACAAACAGAGCCTAGGGACACTATTCCTACCCATTCCTGATAGATCTAACCTTTATGAATTTAACTAGTTCTTTTTGGAACCCTGTTGAAGTCCTGGTCTTCACAACATCCTCTGGCAAAGAGTTCCACAGGTTGACTGTGTGCCGCAGGAAGAAAAACTTCCTTTTGTTTGTTTTAAACCTGCTACATATTAATTTTTATATATACCTATACTGTGTTTTAAAAATGTTTTAAGCCGCCTTGACTATTTTAAGTAGAGAGGCGAATTTAAATAAAAGCACATTCTAGGACCCTAATTCAGCAATGTATTTAAGCATGTGCTTAACTTTACCCATATGAATACTACAGAAAATTTAAAATTGAACCTTTAAACATCCACTACAGAAAATTTAAAATTGAACCTTTAAACATCCAAATTAAGGCTGTGCCTAAGTGTTGTGCTGTATTGGGACTTTTCTGATTTCTTTTATTGACTACCACATAGTATCTGCACTGGGATGTCTATAGAAAGCTGACCAGGCAGGGGATTTTATAAGAAATCAAGAGCCCTTTTTCTTCTAATGGAATTTTTAAATACTGTATAGCACTTACCTCCAATGACCGCCACATCTGTGGTCGCTGATGAACCCCCGATATCTCCAGCTACGAAGAGATTAGAATATAGAAAATGAATTAGATGAAAGAAGTTGGATGATGTGTAACTGCAGCTCTTCTATTAAAGGGTGCACTATTATTTTAACCTCTGGAACATGAAATTTAGAATTTCAATGAGCTCTCCAACTTAGCATCCATAAAAGATCTAATTAAGTCTGGGTGCAAGGTAGTGGTTTTGTATCAATATAATGCTTGGCAGAGAAGCAACCATCAAGGAAACACCTGGCATTTTGTGTAATCACATACCTGTAATATCCTCTGAGGAATGATGAAATTAAGAGTATCTGGACAGTGTAATTATTCTAGGACAGTCAGTATGGCGGGGGCGGGGGGGGGGGGCCGGGAAGATTCCCTAGTTTGGACAGGAGTTTTAGAATCTGGGCTGGATCCTTATTTGGTGTAAATTAGTTTAGCTCCATTGACTTTAACACCATTATATCTCAGCAGGAGCAGCATGTTTATTATTTATACATGGATATTTGGAAGAAGAACAGACCTGGTGTGAGTAGGGTGTAATTTCAGTGGAAGAGCACTTTGCTTGCGCCACATCGGAACTTGGCGTTTTGAAGCCAAATTACATTCTCTACTAGTTTATAACTTCTAAGAAGAAATTTGGCCATTTAAAAGCATCAGAAGGAGCGGACCATATCCTTTTAAGTACGTGAGATAAGGAATTGGGTTGAAAGAGCTACATGCTGTTGAAAGGGTTAAACCGTCGTTACGGCATTTACTAAAAATGCCCCAAACCAAACCAAACCAAACCAAATGCTGGGGGGGAGGGGGGGAGAAAAAAACAAACAACCGTTCCTAATGAAAAGCTTTAGTGTTTAGAGACAAAACAAACCAATGACGTTTATTCCTTTCTTGCCATCTGAGATGATATTTAATGCAGTAAATTGAGATAAGCTGATATTTCCCTATGGGCTTTCCTGGTTGTCCATAACGCAAAGTTACCAGGTTCAATTCTGATCTTAGTTTCCCCCCCTTTTTTCCCCCACTTATCTCAAAAAAGATATCTTAGCATTGGGAAAAGTTCAGGAAAGGGCATGAAAAATGATGAGGGGTTTGGAACGACTGCCGCATAAAGAAAGATTAAAAAGACTGTGACTTTTCAGCTTGGAAAGAGCAGACTAAGGAGGATATGATAAAGATTTCTAAAGGTCTGAGGAGACTAAGGGGGTATATGATAGAGGTCACCATGACTAGTGTGGAGAACGTGAGTAAGGGAATGTTATTTACCCATTCCCATATCATAAGAACAAATGAAATTAATAGGTAGTGGGATTAAAACAAACAAAAGGAAGTTTTTCTTCATGCAGTGCACAGCCAACCTGTGGAACTCCTTGCCAGAGGTTGTTGTGAAGGCCAGGACTTCAATGGCTATTAGCCAGGATGGGTCGGATTGATGTCCCTAGCCTCTCTTTGTCAGAATCTGGGAATGGGTGATGGAGGTGGGATTGCTTGAGGATTCCCTTTTCTGTTCATTCCCTCTGGGGCACCTGGCATTGGCCACTGTCAGAAGACAGAATATTGGGCTAGATGGTCCTTTGGTCTTACCCAGTATGGTCATTCTTATGTTCTTATGATGTAGCCCCACTGACATCAACTGAATTATTCCTGATTTTCACTCGGCTCAACCTGTGCTTGTTCTCAGAAGGAAATTATCATCATGTCGGCCTAATAATTACTATGGAGGATGAACTGTAGCAAGCACTCGGCTTGCAGCTTCTACAGTCCTGACAGATAAGACAGGCAGCTAGTCGATTGTAAGGCCAGCAGAGACCACTGTGATCAGGTAGGCTGCTCTCCTGCACCCCCCAGGCCACACACTTCCATGAACTTCAACTACAGCAGGTCTTTAAGAGAAATGAACAAAGTGATTATTGGTTTCTTGAGGTGTCCCAGGGTTTGTCTATTACAGAAGCTCCCATCACCTCGATTATTACATAAGAACATAAGAACGGCCGTACTGGATCAGACCAAAGGTCCATCTAGCCCAGTAGCCTGTCTGCCAACAGTGGCCAGCCCCAGGTGCCCCAGAGGGGGGCGGACCGAAGACAATGATCAAGCGATTTGTCTCCTGCCGTCTTTCTCCAGCCTCTGACAAACAGAGGCCAGGGACACCATTTCTATCCCCTGGCTAGTAGCCTTATGGACCTAACCTCCATGAAATTATCTAGCTTCTCTTTAAACTCTCTTATAGTCCAAGCCTTCACAGCCTTCTCTGGCAAGGAGTTCCACAGGTTGACTACACGCTGCGTGAAGAAGAACTTTCTTTTATTAGTTTTAAACTTGCTACCCATTAATTTAATTTGGTGTCCTCTAGTTCTTCTATTTAGGGAACTAATAAATAACTTTTCTTTATTATTGTGGTATTGTTCTATATAGTTGCAAACTGTTGGTTCACTACTAAGACACATTGTATAAAATGGGGGATATCCTTCCATCTGAGTAGCTGGGAAGGTCTGTTTTATGCTGAGAAGGAAGAAACCTAAAGCCCATGACCTCCTCCAGACTGTGAGAGCTCCCATAACAACCCAGACTTAAATCACAGCAATGGTCTGAAAGTATAAGAACATAAGAATGGCCATACTGGGTCAGACCAAAGGTCCTTCTAGCCCAGTATCCTGTCTTCCAACAGTGGCCAGTGCCAGGTGCCCCAGAGAGGGTGGACCAAAGACAATGATCAAGCGATTTGTCTCCTGCCATCCATCTCCAGTCTTTGACAAACAGAGGCCAGGGGCACCGTTCCTTACCCCCTTGGCTAATAGCCTTTTATGGACCTAACCTCCATGAATTTATCTAGCTCTTTTTAAAACTCTGTTATAGTCCTAGCCTTCACAGCCTCCTCTGGCAAGGAGTTCCACAGGTTGACTGTGCGCTGTGTGAAGAAGAACTTTCTTTTATTTGTTTTAAACCTGCTACCCATTAATTTCATTTGGTGTCCTCTAGTTCTTCTATGATGGTAACAAGTACATAACTTTTCTTTATTTACCCTCTCCACACCACTCATGATATTATATATCTCTATCATATCCCCCCTCAGTCTCTTCTTTTCCAAGCTGAAAAGTCCCAGACTTTTTAATCTGTCCTCATATGGGACCTGTTCCAAACCCCTAATCATTTTTGTTGCCCTTTTCTGAACCTTTTGCCCTTTTCTGAACCGTAGGCTTCACCGTAGAAACTTCTATTCTCAACCCAGAAGTTGTTGCCTGGGGAAGGACTGCAAGGGGTGACCCGCTATGAATGTTTTATTCCATTCATCTGCAAATTCTGAGAACTCAAAGGCCTGTATTTCATGACTCTTTTGTGGTTGTGGCCATTGGTCATTTTCCTGGGTTTCAGGGGGGACACATTTTCAGGTATTGCCTGTTAAATTGCCCCTGAAAAAACGCCTCCCACCGTTACGCAGGCTTGCTTCTCTGGGAGGTGCAATCTGGCCTCTTATGTGTTGTCCAGCACTGCAACCCAAATACTGCATCTGAGCACTGTAGGAGCAGACCTCAAATATCATGATGGAACAGAGGGGAAGGGAGGAGTTTCCGAAAGAGTGGGAAAAGGAGCCCAGCTACCATACACGGAGCAAGATCAAAACAGTTCATAAATACTATTTAGTGATTACATTTCAATCCATGCACTGATTGGGGGCCCACATATGTGCAGCTAGGTTAAAACATTCCTCTACAAGTCTGTGTGTTACCATTGCTGGCGTCTGATTTGTGCCCATTTATCCTTTGTCGCAGAGACTGTTCGGTTTGGCCAATAGACATGGCAGAGGGGCATTGCTGGCACTTGATGGCGTAGATCACATTAGAGGATGTGCAGTTGGATGAGCCCCTGATGTGGGGGCATATGTGGTTAGGTCCTGTGATGGATTGGTTGGGATTGGTCCTGCCTAGGGCAGGGGGCTGGACTTGATGACCTTCTGAGGTCTCTTCCAGCTCTATGGTTCTGTGATTCTATGGTGTCATTTGTATAGATATCTGGACAGAGTTGGGTGTTGGGGTGTTGCAGGGGTAGGTTTCTGGGTGAATGTATTGGACATGTGGCTGCTGGAAAGTATTTGCTTCAGGTTGGGGGGCTATCTGTAGATGAGGACTGGCCTCTCTCCCAAGGCGTGTGAGAGTGAGGGATCATTTTCCAGGATAGGTTGTAGACTGTTGATGCATTGAAGGGATGTAAGAGGGGGGCTGTAGGTCATGACTAGTGGTGTTCTGTTGTTTTTCTTGTTGGACCTGTCTTGAAGTAGTTGACTTCTGGGTGCTCCTCTAGCTTTGTCAATCTGTTTTCTCACTTCCCTAGGTGGGTATTTAAGTTTTCAGAATGCCCGATAAAGATCTTGTAGGTGTTTGTCTCGCTTTGTGGGATTGGAGCAAATTCGGTTGTATCTTATCACGTGATCTATTGTCTACAGCCAAGCCCCACAATCCATTGATACAGTAGAAATTCCAGAAAGCAAATAAAATGCTAGCAGCCCAGAGTGTGCAAGAAATTCACAGGCTGAGACATGTTGGCACAATGCCCCAAAGTAATGGGCTCATTTGTAGGTATCACAATCTGTTTGGGTGGACAAGAGAGATGGCCAAACTGAAAGGATCAGTGGTTTGAAGTGAATTATTCAACCAGTTCTGCATGCAAATGAAAGCAGGATTTTGCCCATTCTTAATACATAGGTCTTTGTCTTGCATGTAAGCTTTTTACAGATTCATAGCTTGAAAGGCCAGAGCATTTGATGTGACCTCCATCATAATACAAGCCATCAAACATCAGCCTACGAGCACCCAGCATACAGCCCAATAACGTAACAGCCCATCACTTTCCCTTATCACCTCCCATCTTGTTCTAAAGACTTTGGCAATGATTTTTTCAAAAGTGATCGCTATTCGACTAACTTTGCGACCATAGAAGTCAAAGGTAAAATGCCTCACTGTCTGCAATGAGAATACTTCACAGAAGCCAATGTTGAGTGCTATAGAAAACTCCCTGCTCAAGCATGGAGGAATGGTGGTTCTTCTCCAATGGGCAATGGCATTTGTTTATTACGATAGTCTTTCCTCTCCTGTGACCTCTTCTCTTCTGTACCTTCCTGCATTCAACAATCTCTTGAGGTCCGAAAACAAGTCTTAGTGTTAGCTGCTATAATCAGCAATGCAAAATCCATTCTAATGGTGATTTAAGATCCAAGAAATAATGGAGTCTTAACATATACAGAGCAACCCATTATGTGTGCAAATGTTATATGGCTTCTTTTCCTTTAGGTTTGTGTCTTGCCAATCCATCACATTCAGGAGAAAATCATTAATCTATTAACCTGAGTTTACTGCTGCAATTTGCAAGCTGCCGTTAAAGCAGGTTTATTGAAGCTCTCTCTGTGTAAAAATGAACAGTGCAAACTTCCTTTAAACAGCAGCCCCTGGATTTGGTTCCTCAAGTGGCTGTTTCATTAGAAACATGCCGTTCTAGAGTTAAAAATCTTTATCCTTCGCGTGTTTTAAATACATTCTACTAAGCATGTACAGCCTCACAGGAATTGGCTTCTTCTTTCAGGAAGGGTCATCAGTCTAAACTCATCAATCTGACACTCTCTGCTGCAAAACCCATCACCATCTCCCATTAGATAGGAAAACTCATCAGTGCCGCTCTTTGAAAATTAAGGAACAGTTTTTCATCTGTCAATCTGGACAGGAGACAGAATAATTTGGCTTCCATTTATATGCTAAATTATTACAAAGATAATGACAGGGTGGGGGAGAAAAAATAAAACAAAAACTGCAGGATGGTTTAGGCGGCTAAATGGGTCGCATTCAGATAAAAATGTAGATAAGAATGTGACTTGTTCTAAAATTAAAAACCATGGAGCCCAATCTTAGGAGCAGACCTTTAAGTGTTTGGACATGTAAATGTTTAGCTGGAGCAATGCCAAAAGAAAACAGGAAGGAGCTGGCTATGAGAGAATGTTTTTTCCGCTAATGCAGTACAATGAAGTGACAGGGTGTTTGCAGAATTAGTATAATTATGTTAATTGAGTCCATATAATCTCAGCAGTTCTCCTTTGAATCTGAATTGCAGTGGAAATATTTGAATTTATTTCCTCCCCACCCCAAAAAACCAAGTCTTTTAATCTATACAGCTTGAGGGTATTGAGTCTAAAAGAGAACTTTTAACAATTGAAGGCAGCCAAAGTAGTCCAGGAGTCAAAGAAGGCACTGTCAATCTGGGATCATCTATTGATTGTGAAGGTGAGGCAAACCTGGTTCTTTGCCACCTAAATGTAGACGCAGGGGTTCATTTTTAAGTATGTGTTGCTATTTAGTAGAGTCTGACTGGATAACAAGGCTATGTCTAGACTGCAAGCCTCTTTAGAAAGAGGCTTTTCTGAAAGATACTTTAGAAACAGCCTCTTTCGAAAAAAAAGCGTCTATATTACAACCAGTACTTTCAAAAAAGCAAGCCACTTTTTCAAAAGAGAGCACCCAGGCAGTCTGGATGCTCTCTTTTGGAAAAGCACAGTTTGCATTACCTAGTACTTTTTTTCAAAAGAACACTTTCGAAAAAAGGCGTTCTTCCTCGTAAAACGAGGTTTTCCACGATCGAAAAACCTGCCGCATTCTTTCAATTTACTTTCGAAAGAACGCGGCTGCAGTCTAGATGCAGGGAAGTTTTTCCAAAAAAAGGCCACTTTTTTTGAAAAAACCTATAGTCTAGACACACCCCAAGTGCTAATTCTGGTCACAGTGAAGAAAAGAGCAGTCATCGAGAACACCAAAATAACACAGGCTGAACCTCTCTAGTCCGGAAGTCTCTGGTCTGGAAACATCTGTCGTCCGGAATGATTTTAGTTAGCTAGGTCTCCAGTTTTCATGAGAGTGGCCACATGTTGGTAATGCTGCTAGACAATACTGACCTCCCGGGGTCTGGAAAATTTTCTGGTTCAGAACCGGTCTGGTCCCAAGGATGCCAGACTAGAGAGGTTCAGCCTGCACCAATCCCTTAAAAAGGCTAAGGAAAGGAACAGCATGAAGGCTCAATTCATCAGGATCCTTAAGCATGGCATGTGAGTATCCCCATTGATCTGAGGGGGACCATCAATAGTTTTCAAGTGAAGCACATGTCTGGGGATTTTATTAGATGGATCCTTGGCGTGGCAGCTCATGGCTGCTGAAGCTGGGGTAAAGGAATCAGGCAGTAAATTGGTAACACTAACACTAATTGCTACGTCTAGACTACATCCCTCTATCGACAGAGGGATGCAAATCAAGCACTTCAAAAGTGCAAATGAAGCTGGGATTTAAATATCCCATGCTTCATTTGCATAAACATGGCCACCGCTTTTTTTTGAAATGGTGCTTTTTCAAAAAAAAAAAAACCCCGGCAGTCTAGATGCGGATCTGTCGAAAAATAAACCCTTTTTCAAAAGATCCTGTATTCCTCAAAAATGAGGTTTACAGGATCTTTCGAAAAAGGGTTTATTTTTCAACAGATCCGCATCTAGACTGATTTTTTTTTTAAAAAAGCTCCGTTTTGAAAAAAAAGTGGCGGCCATGTTTATGCAAATGAAGCACGGGATATTTAAATCCCGGCTTCATTTGCACTTTTGATGTGCCTAATCTACATGTCTCTGTCAACAGAGAGGTGTAGTCTAGACACATCCTAAGAGTGTAGGCTCCATACATGTCCTTAGTCGAGCTGGGTGAGAATTTTTTTTCTATTTTTCAATCCATTTCACTCCTTAGGTACCAGTGGTTAAGGGACATTCCTGAGCATTGTCCCTGGACATTGGTAAAAATAGTCACACAGAGGACCAATCTCTGCTACCGTGTTACAAGGAACTTCAGTCGAGTAAGACATAGAAACCTTTCCTTCAAGCCATTGTGTCTAGTTGTATAGCGCTTCTGCTAGAGCCAACCCCAGTTATCCTCCCGCTGAAGAAATTGCACAGAAATGATTCTTCTAGTCATCTGAATGTCAGAAACAATAACATCAGTTGGGGTTAGCCTGGACCAGAACACACAAGAGATCCACTTCCTGGACATGACAGTACAATTAAATGATGATGACATTTTCACCACCTTATACCGGAAACCTGCCGACTGTTATACTTACCTACATGCCTCTAGCTTTCATCCAGGACACATTACCTGCTCAACTGTTTACAGCCAGGCCCTAAGATATGACCAAATTTGCTCCAGTTCCACAGACAGACACAAACACCCATGGGATCACTATCAGGCATTCTTAAAACTGAAATACCCACCCGGGAAGCGAAAAAACAGATTGACAAAGCCAGACGAGTACCCAGGCATCAGCTTCTTCAAGACAGGTCCAACAAAGAAAACAACAGGACACTATTAGTCATCACCTACAGCCCCCAATTTCAACCCCTCCAGCACATCATTAACAATCTACAACCTATCCTGGAAAACAATCCCTCACTCTCATAGGCCTTGGGGACAGGCCAGTCCTCACCTACAGACAACCCCTAACCTGAAATAAATTCTTTCCAGCAACCATGCATCACACCTCAAACACACTCCCCAGGAACCCGCCCCTACAATCAACCCCTGTGCCAACTCTGTCCACACATCTACACAAACAACATCATCACAGGACCTACCCACATACGCCACCACATCCAAGGCTCATACAACTGCACATCCACCTATGGGATGTACGCCATCAAGTGCCAGCAATGCCCCTCTGTCATGGATATTGGCCAAACTGCACAGTCTCTGCAACAAAGGATGAATGGACACAAATTCGATATCCGAAAAGGTAACACACAGAAACCTGCTGGGGAACATTTTAAGTTGCTTGGGCACTCACTAATGGATTTAAAGATGGCTATTCTCTTAAAAAGTAATTTCAGGAATCAACTAGAGAGTCAGTGTGAGAGTCAACTGGCCTTTGTATGCAAATTTGACACTCTCTCTCCTGGCTTAAACAAAGTCATGAACTGGATGGGCATTCAGGAAAGATGGACACTCAACACCCAAATGACATCAAAAGCTAAATATCAGGCACTTACAGCCCCCTCTATTAGCATGGACACTTTAAGTGACAGTTTTTTTCCCTCTCCTTTTTCCTCATTTTTTGCTTTTTATTTGAAGCTATGTGCCTCTTGCTCCATATTTGTCATCTGAAGAAGTGGGTTGTGCCCACGAAAACTCATTATACTGTCTGTCTGTCTGTCTCTCTGTCTCTCCCTCTTTCTCTCTCTTTCTATATATATATATTTGGTTAGTCTCTAAGGCAGTGCTTCCCAATTTTATTTGGCCATGGAACCCTTTTAAACTCGGAAGAATTTTGCAGAACCCCTAATAACAGTCTCATATATGGAGTTGAAAAAGTAGACCACATGTAAGTAAGGATAATAATAAACAAATGCTAAACAAGTTCATGAGATCAACACTGAGTTTAACTGCACATATTTAAAAACAAAAATCACATATTATTTTTTTTATCATAAAATGTTATTGTAATAAAATTTTCTCGCGGAACCCTTATTTTCACTTTACGGAACCCTGGGGTTCTCTGCAACACCATTTGGAAAACACTGCTCTAAGGTTATGTCTACAGAGAATCCAGGATACAAATTAGCGGGTCTAGTGAAGACACACTAATTCGAACTGAGAGGGGCACTCCGGTCAATGCCGGTAGTCCTAGTTTCACAAGAAGTAAGGGAAGTCGAAGGGAGAATGTTCTTTCTTTGATTTCCTGCAGTGTGGACAGCACCGAAAGTTGAGTTAAGGTACTTGGACTTCAGCTATGCAATTAATGTAGCTGAAGTTGCATATCAACCTTATCCTGTAGTGTAGACATACTGTAAGGTGCTACAGGACCATTGTTTTTTACGTTTTTTTAGTTACAGACTAACACAGCTACCCCTCAAAGCAGTGTGAAGATGACATCAAAAGAAGAATTGGTCTAGCTTCTTCTCTACAAGCTGTGGAAGGCTAGAGACATTTCAATAAAAACAAAACCCAGGGCATGCTAGGAAGATGCTGCAGTTTGGGTCAGAATGCCAGAGTATGTGGAAAGCTGACACCCAAAATATTTTGACTGAAGAAATGAGCTAGCTGAGAGGAATGCATAAAGTTTCAAAGCTGCAGAAAATAAAAATTCAAGAGATAAGAGACCAGCTAGGGTGAGAAATAATGTTGTTACAGGAGACTCAGGAAAGATGGACCCATGCTAAGAATGGACCTTGAAGGGGATGTCCAAAATAGCAAGGTCAGTGTGCAAGGAACTAGAAATAGAGGAAGTCTGCATATGCACTTTGGTTCACCCCCATGGTTTGTAGCAGAGCTGACCTATAGGTGATAATTCTTGGAAACAGGAATTTTCCTTCCTTCATGTTTATTTGCAATGAAATTACATTCAACTCTTCCTCTGTCCTGCTTCAATTCTCGCCTCAGGCCATGTCTACTAAAAGCATCACAAGTCAAAATATCAGGATGTCTAGCATATGCTCATTAGGGACATGAAATTCTGTCCTGGGGTGCTGACAAGCATAATATTATTAATGAAGATATCTGTAGTAGAAATAAAAGCTTTTGAATGTTTCAGTGTTGAACATCTGAAAAGGAAAATAAAGACATCCCGAGACACACTAGAAACTTGCAAGGCAAATAACAGCTTGGAGCAACAACATTCGCATTCTCCAAGGCTTTTGTAAAGAATGTGTAGATTTCATTTGATTACCAGCTGCATTTGAAACCTGCTTTTATAATCTGAATGGCATTCAAAAGAACGGGGGGGACCTTTTAGCTGACCTTTGTTAGCAAAAATTCGTTAACATCTATCATTTGTTTGAATCCTTATATTCAAATGGTTTGATAAATATTTTAAAAGAAAGGCCAGCTCTAATATTTTTGTTGGACAACTGTCTGGTACTAGTTGTTGAAAATTTTAGCCATGCGGACCATAAAGTTCTACACCACTCGTATATAGTGGAAGATTTCCCATGGTTCCCTTGAATCCTTGAAGTCCTGTGGTATGCCTTATCTACCGCTATCAATATCGATATGCCATGACCTCTCAGATGAGCTTGAGTGAAGAAGTGGATTTTGCCCAGGAAAGCTCATGACCCAAAAGTGAATTTTTTGTTAGGCTTGCTAGACAAACTCACTCACTTTCCAACTCACAGACTAACACAGCCTGTGCTACCTAATGCCTCTCTCATCCTCACCACCCACGGGAGAGGCTGGAACCGTCTCAAAGAGGGCTGCTTTGGAACGGTGTCCGTGGGTGACGTTATCCCATTGAAACATCTGCTGGCGGGGTGGGGACCGCACAACGCTGGAAAATAAAGTTCAGCCACACCGGGCTTGTTGTGAAGCTTGTTAGAGAGCCAAATTCCGCCCTCTGATATGCATGTGCAACGCCTGTTTACTTTGGTGGTAACTGCGCTGTGTGCTTATCTAAGGGCACAGCTTGGGCCACAGTATTTATCCCTTGCGAGTCAGGGACAAAACCAAAGAGAATACATGCACAGACCTTTTTACAGCCATATATTTGCTGCTTTTACATGCCTCCCTGATGCTAGACCCCCCCCCCCCCCACCAAGTGGCAGCCCGGGATGCCAGGAAGCAGCAGAGTAAAGGGGTCTGTAATGTTCTTTGTCTTGGGGCTCATGGCTTCCCTAGCCCACTCTCTTCACATTTTTCAGGGTGTGGGGCTGTTTTCTCACCACAGGCTGCTGCTTTTTAGTTTGCTGCGTGACAGCTGAGTGCCCCCAGCACCAGGAATTCGAGAGAGAGAGAGGCTAGAACACCCCCCCCCCCGAATCATGCCATTTATTGAGTGTTTGTGAAGGGAGGTGTCTCTTGTGAATTATGAGCTGGAAAGGAAACCACCCCCTCAGCACTAGCCAGCAGGAAGCGTTGCCCTGGATTTGCACGAGTGTTTCATAAAAGTGATGGAAACGTAGGTATGCCCTGGATATTGTCGCTTCTAGATACACCCTGGTTGGAATAACTTAAGAACATAAGGACAACCACTCTGGGTCAGACCAAAGTATCCTGTCTGCCAACAGTGACCAGTGCCAGTTGTCCCAGAGGGAGTAAACAGAACAGGGAATCAATTGATCCCTCCCCTCTCACTGATTCCCAGCTTCCGACACACAGAGGCTAGGGACATCATTCTTACCCATTCTGGCTAATAAGCATTGATGGGCCTATCCTTCATGAATTTATCCAGCTCTTTTGTGAACCCTGATCAAGTCCTGGTCCTCACAACATCCTCTGGCAAGGAGTTCCACAGGTTGACTGTGTGTTGCATGAAGAAATACTTCTTTTTGTTTGTTTAAAACTTGCTACCTATTAATTTCATTTGGTGACCCCTAGTTCTTATGTTATGGGAAGAAGTAAATAAGTTTTCCTCATTCACTTTCTCCATACCTCTCATGATTTTATAGATCTCTGTCACATCCCCCTTAGTCTCCTCTTTTCCAAGCTGAAAACTCCCACTCTTATTAATCTCCCTTCACATGGGAGCTGTTCCAGTCCCCTAGTCATTTTTGTTGCCCTTTTCTGAACCTTTTCCAATGCCAAGATATCTTTTTTTGAGATGATACAAGCACATTTGCACACAGTATTCAGAATGTGGGTGTACCATGGATTTATACATGATGGGCAATGGAGTAGAAGAGCCCAGTGTATGATATGCTGTCTGATTAAGGGAGTTAGTATTGAGTACTGTTCGAATAGCTGCTATATAGGTCCATTTAAGAGATAGGAAGTTATACACGGGGGTGGATATTTCAGAAGTCACTGGGGGAGTTTGGATACTCATTTCCCATTAAAATGAGTAAAAATAGGTCATCCACATGTCGAGGGGGTCTTAAGGAAGAGGAGTCTGATCCAAATCTAAGGAAATTGACAGAAGGGCTCACCCAAGCGAAGCTGGTTTATAGTGAAAGCACAATTTTTACTGCATCCTTGAGATTAGAGAAAGAACGTGTGGGAGGTAATATCTTTTACTGCAGCACCTGCTGTTGGTGGGAGAGAAAAGTTTTCAAATAGCACGGAGCTCTTCCCCAAGTCTGGGACAAGTTCTCAGTGTGTCCTGGCTAAATACGAGGTTGAAGAGATAGCTTAGCATAAATAATTAATCCTTGAGATTAGTGCACACAAGGATGTCTTCGTTAGATAGCCAGGGGCCTTCCCCTTTGCACCCGCATTGTTGGGCATGTAACAGATAGCAGAATAAATGTCACAGTTCCACTGTGTGCACCTGCCCATCAGTTCACAAAATGCCATTCACGAACGGCATCTCGGAGACAGCATTCACAGTTGGCTTCCCCAGCAAAATTGCTGGTGTAGTATCAGAAGGCACATGAAAGACCTTCTGAAAAGATGGCTCTTAACTCAGACTTTTGTCCAGAGCAACGAGGCACCATCATTTTGAATCATTTTGAAACGAATCAGTGGCTCCAGAGTAATTGATCTGGTTTTATCAGGTGCCCATATGTGGTACTCGTAAAAACATAAGAATGGCCATACAGGGTCAGACCAAAGGGCCATCTAGCCCAGTGTCCTGTCTTTCAACAGTGGCCAATGCCAGATGCCCCAGAGGGAATGAAGAGAACAGGAAATCATCAAATGATCCCTCCCCTGTCACCCATTCCCAAATTTGGACAAACGGAGGCTAGGGATACCATTTCTGTCCATCCTGGCTAGTAGGCATTGATGGACCTATCCTCCATGAATTTATCTAGCTCTTTTTTGAGCCCTGTTAACACCTTGGATTTCACAACCTCCTCTGGCAAGGAGTTCAACAGGTTGACTTTGCGCTGTGTGATGAGCACCATGATTTCTTATAAAGCCCAGCAGTTGGTGTTGAATGTCAGGTGATTTGAGGTTTACCCCTATCTGCGCTGTGGATGGACCCTTCCCGGCCTATGGATTTCTCCATCTGTATGATGGGGTGAGTGCTATTTATGCAGCAATGCAAAATGGTTAAAGAACTAGGAGTGACAGTTACCATGTGAATGGAGGGGGAAAAAAACAGAGTAGCTGCATCTCTCTGCTTCCCTTTGATTTAGAAATAAGAAGCTCTTCCTGTTTTGCGAATGAGGGCTGGTCCTGGAGTAGGCCAGGATGCAGAAGAGATGACTTCAGTTCCTACCGGTGCCACTGTCCTCTGTTGGGTATGTTTACATGGCATCGTAAAACCAGGCTCAGACTCTGGGTTAAGCCCAAAGCCCCCCATCTACACCAGAAACTGTCTCACCCAGGCCAGGAACGCCTGTGGACTTGGGCCTATGGATCCTGGTAGGAGGGTGGGTCAGTGTTGGAGACAGCTCCAGCAACAGCCCCGAGCCAGGAGGTCTGTGTAGGGCAGTATGTTCACATTAGCACGGCTGTGAGACCCTAGTCCAGCAGCTGTAAACCCAGGTGCACAAGACAGTGCGGATGCTCGTACACAGGCCTTGGCCTCCATCCTGACTCGAAGCACTGAGATTTTACTACCTGTGGACACCTCCTGCCTGAGCTGCATTCCCCAGCATTTCTATTCACTGACCCCTGGGGATGCCTCTCTATTCCTGTTTTCTAAAGCCAGCCTTCCCTGCCTTTAACACCTCATTTTTACCAGCCCTCTTAATTAGCCTCATTAGCACCGGTCCTACAACTGACAACTTTCCCCCCGCTTCTTTTGCTGTTATAAATTCTGGATTTCTGTTATTCCTCTCCAGCTCCTCTGAGGAAACCCACGATACTATATTTATTTCTGTTAGTCTCTGACGCGACTCCTCCTTGTTTTTAAAGTTACTGAGACTGTTTTCACAGCTACTTCTACCTTAAGAGGACACTAGGCTCAGCTCCTGTGGAAGTGGAAGCATGAACACAAATCTTTAATTACAGGACATGTGCTGGGGCTACCCAGCTACGGTTGCAATTATACAGCTGACAAAAATAGCTCCAGAGCAATTCAAAGAGACGGATTGCATTTCCCCTTGGGGGGCTGTGACTGGCCACCTCTGGGCAGCTGCCACCCTGTATATAGCTGGTCACCATTTACAAAAAGGGAATTCAGGGGGCTGCCTCATTGATGGGGGGTAGACCGGGGGTGGGGCACCTTTTTTGGGTCACTGATGCACAGAAACATTAGTCGGGCCAGACACAAGTGAGAAGCAAAAGAAAACCCCACCACACGTAAACTCTCACTGACGTGCCCCCCAACTGAGGAGATAGACACTCCCCACATTCCCCTCACACAGCAGAGTGTATGGGGGCCTGGGCCGGTAGATTTTGTGTGCTCCAGCCCCACGGTGGGGCAGTGGGGGGGGAGTAGAGCACCAGTGCAAGCTCATCAACGTTGGGGTCAATGAGCTTTGGGGGCCAGATCCAGGCAAACCAGGGGCCACAACTGGCCACCAGGCCTGACGTTCCCCACCCCTGGGGTAGATGGTCTGCTGAAATGCAGCCCCATTGAGCAGACCCATGGAATCCATGCTGGCATCTGCGTAGTTAGTGGTTAGGGGAAAAAGGGACGGAGGGTATGCGCATCCTGCAGAGATAACAGTGTGAACAACCCAGAGTCCCATGCCACGACTTGGCTGCCATCTGATCCCAGGCTGAATTCATCGAGAGCAAAGCAGATGTGGGGTAGTGAGCAAAGCACTGAGGGCCTTGGAAAGTCGTTCTGTTCTTGGGGGGCAGAATTCAAGACATGGCTGAGGATGGCGGGAGGAGAAAGACGAGCCTTTGATAAGAACATCAGAAGGGCCACACTGAGCCAGAACAAACGTCCGTCTAGCCCAGTGGCCTGTCTGCCGGCAGTGGCCAATGCCAGATGCCCCAGAGGGAGAGAACAGACCAGGGAATCATCACGTGATCCCTCCCCTGTCACCCATTCCCGGCCTCTGACAAACAGAGGCTCAGGACACCATGCCTACACATGCTGGCTAATATGTATTGATGGACCTCTCCTCCATGAAAGTATCTAGTTCTTTTTTTGAACCCTGTTAAAGTCCTGGTCTTCACTGCATCCTCTGGCATCATCTGTGGATTCAAGCAGTGTGATGGGATCCAGGGGGGAACGTAAAGGGTCTCTTACAAATGGGAAGTAACGGCCTGCGGGAATACTTTAAAATCATTCATCTCTTGAATGGCATCCATTCCCACTGAAACAGGGTGGGAAGATTTGCACCTCTGTGCCCAAGTCAGGGCTGCAGGGGGCAGTCATGGGCAGGAAGATCTGGCTGGGAGACCAGAGCAAATCTCTCCCGGTAGGGGAAGTGTCTCTCAATTGCTGTTGGAATGGGCTGTCCCCGGTATAAGCCACATGGGAGAAAAACAGTCCCAGCTACCCACCAGAACTCTTCCCATCTCTGCCAGGCTCTGGCAGAAGACAAGGAAGACCCTAAGCTCAATCTAGCCCTTTACGTCAAGCGAACATTAAAAGGGAACGAAGATCCCAAATCAGGCAGACCCTGATCCGAAGCTGCCGAAGTCTCTGGTGGTCTGCTCAGAACCCAGAGGCTGATTTTCAGCTGGTGAAGTAACAACCATTCCCCAGGGGAACATCTGTGCAGACTTGCCTCTCTATGCTAAAAAGCTTGTCTCCCTCACCCAGGGAAGTCGGACTGGGAAAAGATCTGACCTCAAACCCCTTGCCTCGCCCGTATCCAGGGACATTCGTGGCTACAACAACCCAGCATGACTCTCTCCAAGGCCTTGATGTGGCTGCCAGGACCTCAGGATAAAGAGCCTACATTTTCTCTGCTCTTCCCCACACTTTGCGGAGGATTTTGATACTTTGAGATTTGGTTTTGTTTCGATTCAGAATGAACAACAGAGTAAGAGTGGGCCCCTTAACCTTCTCTTGGCTCTTCTCTGGAGCCTCTAAGGTTGATATGGTCGACGCAGTACTGAGACCTGCCGCGAGTGCGGGGGATTGGAGCGGACGACCTCCTTCCTGTCCTACAATTCTGTCCGTCTAAGGTCGTGGAACACTGGGGTCATTCTCAGGGCCCTTCACTGGACTCCCTTCACCTTATCAACCCCCTTCTGGCATTGTGGGCACTGGAACTGGACACAGCATGCCAGCGGGGGTCACATCCGCGCCAAATACGGAGGTCAAATGTCGTCTCTGTTCCTACTCGAGGGTCCCCCCATTAGCCCTTCTGACCATAGAACCCACGGGCAATGTGGGGGAGGCGGGCAGGGATGTGCACCCCCATGAATCTCCTCCCAAGGCGGGAGGGGCCGGCTAGCAGCCGGCAGGAGGAGTCTGCACCATGTCGTGCCTCCCCGCCCTCCACTCACCAGAGGCAGGGAAGGCGCAGGGTGGGCGGCTACAGCCCGCAGAGCACTGTTCCCTGCCCGCGACACTCTGGGGAATGCTAGGAAGAGGCGGGCAGGGAGGGGTGGAGCAAAGGCAGGGAGGGGGCGGAGCAAAGAGATGGAGAGAGGCGGGGCCAGTGCTCCTCTCCTTCCCCTGCCATGTGTCGCTGCTGTTAGCATCACACTGGGTCCTCCTGTTCAGCTGACTCCCCACCATGACCCCCAGGTCTTGGCTAAAGTTCCCAGTATAGGGTCCCTCATGTTTAAGTCCGGCCTACATTCTGTGTGCCCAGAGCTAACATTTACATGGAGCCACATTCATATGCAGATCGTTTGCTTGCGCCCAGTGGGATCCCTCTGGAAACCAAGCCGGGTGACAATTCCCCGTTTACACTCCCCTTTTGAGACTGATCAATTCGCTAATTTTTAACCCACATAAGAGATGCTCTGTTAATTGTGTACCGTTCCAATGACTGAATCAAAGTGTCTTGCCGCACCAATTCAAACATTTTGCGGAAGCCTAAGACTATTACAGCAACACTATTACCTTTACCCTCCCAATGGGTACTCTCATGAATAAAAGATTGCAGGTCCGCTGGATAGGGTCTATTTTTCTATAAACCCATCTTAATTTGTGTTAATTAAATTACCCTTCTTTAGTTCATTATTAATTGACTCCTATATCAGCCGCTCCATTATCTTGCTGGGGATTGATGTCAAGATGACAGGCCCATAATTATCCAGGTCATTCTAATTACCCTTTTTAAAAACTGGCACATTCGTGTTCTTCCAATCTTTTGAGTCAATAGACCTACATTGGCTGTGGGTGTGAAAGAGTCACACCCCGATCGCCAGAGCTAGGCAGAGTGGTCCTCATGTAGACACAGCTAAGTCAATGGAAAATGTTTAATTGATGTATCTACCATTGCTCAAGGAGACGTTGTTCCTACATTGATAGAAAACCCCGTTCTATCACTGTACGCTGGGTCCACATGATGGGGTACAACCAGCATATACCGGCACAGCCCAGCTGGTATATTCTCCTGAGTCATAATTCGTTTTCAGATTAGTTTCTGGGGTAATGCAGCTACTTGGCACTCTATATAGCAAACACTTCAGTTATGCTCTGATCCTACACACATATTGCAATATGCAGTACTGTAGAACAACTGCCTCCATGTGCTTATTTACCAAAATGTCACTACCTTATTGCAGCAAGGCTGGGTGGGCTAATGGTTAGAGCTCCAGATTGGGGTGCTGGACATCCAGGTTCTAATTCTACCAATGGCACTACCCTGTTGGCTGACTTCAGTCAAGTTACTTGCCTCCCTGAGGCTATGTCTACAGTGTGGTTTTTTTGCAGAAGAGGATATGCAAACGATATGCTCATTTGCATATCTTCTTCCGATTCTTTTTGCGGAAGAGGTTTTGCCGATAAAAATGGCCCATGGAGAAAGGGCCATTGGTTAGAAAAAAAAACCTTTTTCGCAAGATCCTGTAAACCTCAATTTTTGAGGAATAAGGGATTTTGCGAAAAAGGGGCTTTTTCTGATAAATGGCCCCGTCTACATGGGGCTCTTTATTGGCAAAACCTCTTCCGCAAAAAGAAGTGGAAGAAGATATGCAAATGCACGTCATTTACATATCCTCTTCTGCAAAAAAAAAAAAAACCAAAAAAAACCCACAACCCCCGCAGCGTAGACATAGCCTGAATGTCAGCTACTCCAGCTATGAAATGGAGCTAATGATCCTCTGTGGCTACGTGTAGACTACATGCCTTTTTCGAAAGACGCTTTTTTGAAAGATACTTTCAAAAAAGTCTTTTTTGAAAAAGAGAGCCTAGACTACAGTCAGTACTTTCGAAAAAGCAAACCGCTTTTTTGAAAGAGAGCACCCAGGCAGTCTGGACGCTCTCTTTCGAAAAAGTACAGTTTGCATTACATAGCGCCTTCTTTCGAAAGAGCACTTTCAAAAAAAGGCATTCTTCCTCATAAAATAAGGTTTTCCATGGTCAAAAAAACTGCCGCGTTCTTTCGATTTACTTTCGAAAGAACGCGGGAGCAGTCTAGACTCAGGGGAAGTTTTTTCGAAAAACCCCGGAAGTCTAGACACATCCTGTAAGTTGTTGCAAGACCTGTTGGCCTTGGTCTTTATTTCAAAATAACCCCTCTTAGGTTGAATTAATAAATGGAGCATCCACACTACCAAGCCCATTATTTCAAAATCACGGGCTGCTTATTTCAAAATATGTACCCTTACTTTCCTGGGAGAATAATGCTAATTTCGAGATGGCAGCAGTGTGGATGCTTGGGTACCGCTATTTCTAAATAACTACTCTAAATAACTACTCAAACTAATTACTCCCCAGTGCTTGCCGGGGCTCTAAGCCTGAGGTAGCGTGTCCACATTAACGGAGACTGCCTTGGACTCATTTTGAGGCTTCCCCATCGTGAGGACATGCTATTTTGATTTTGTTATTTTGGGAGTTATTAAATCGCTTTTAGTTCTTTTGAAATAGTTTCCTAGTGGAGACGTGCCCTTAACAAACAGAGCACTATGAAAGCAAGGTATTATTCTTATATAAAATAACCATGATGAGGCTAGGCAAAGAAAAATAGCCAATTTAGAAGCCTGACTCCAAAAGCAAAACCGTGAGGGGAAGTGAAAATGAAAGGGAGCCTGCTAAAGACAAACCCTCTCAAGTCTTGCAATGCAGAGTAATAATGCCCCAGAATGCAAATAAGAATTTCTACCTGACTACAGGAAGAAAGTGAATATGGAGAGATTTTCCACTCTAGGGACCAAGAAAGAAATCTTTGGAGATGGGAAGGGGATGGGAGAACTCCCAAAGGAAAGGAAACTCTAGACTGAAAATGGGAAGATGCACATGTTCCAAGTATCTGGTCTTGGCTTACATCCCTTACTTCTCACCGCTGCCCATATGGGGTCCCCTTGAAGGACAGGAAGAAACAATTCTTCATTAACAGTGGTGATCTTCATACAAGTGCCCAGTTTTGATGTGGTGGAAGGTGCCCTAGGCGCTAAGAAACAAGAGCTGAAAAAACGGGAAGTGACAAATCTCAGCTGAATGGACAGGCAAATCAATGTTATGGCTATATCAGGAAACAGATGACTCAGAGACCACTGGAAACGTCATGAGATTGCCCTGGGAGGGACACCTAAAGTTAATCCTCTTCTGCTCCCAGCATGCTTTGCAATGTCCACCCAATAGAGGAGCAGTAATAATGCCACCTGACTTAGGTGACCAAACACACAGCCTGAAGAACAAACCCTGAGAGTCTAATTTTTTTTCTAGGCTGTTACAACATTTCTAACTTGTGATTTTATTGCAAGGCTTGCAAGCAGCAGCTGCTGGAACAAGGAGATTGCAGAAAAACTACATCTTTCATTAAAAATGGATTTCTAGCCCTCCTGGTTGCCAGAAAATGCTTAAAAGTTGGCCTCAGCTGAACTCTTTGGACTCCAGAAGAAGAACCATCAGGAAAACAAAAATAAATCAACATTCATTTTCCTAATAAAAAAAAAAAGTCTTTAAGCCAACCTCCTAATTTGTCGAGGCCTGACTCGCGATATTTGACTGATTGGCGCTGGCAATATCATTCTTATAATGTTCTTTTTGTCAATGAGCTCACATAGACTCTTTGAGATCATCTTCAATTATCTGGCATGAGGTGTTCACCTACAAAGTGAATCTATCAATTATATGTAACTGTTCAACAAATGTTTAGAAATGCATATTTCAATTGCTAGGTTGTTCATAAACCATACACCTGGACTGCTCATTATTTGCTTTATTTGATAGTTGGTCCCGTGGTATCACTTTTGCTCCTCAACTGGATGCCTGAAAGTTTTGCATAAGTAGGAGAAAACAAGCATTCTTGTTTGCATGAAAATGCTGGTGTTGACATGGACAACACAGAACCATTTGTGTGCATATTTCTGAATAGGGAATAAGGCCTTGTCTACACAAAGGAAACACGACTGACATAGATATTTGAGAATAACTATTTTGCTTTACCTATTCTGGTGTAATTTAGCTTTTCTAGAATAACTTCTCCATGTGGATACTATATTCCATAAGTTATTTGCTTCCAAAGAGTAATTATGCTGGAGTAAAGTCAGCTGCTTTTCAGAACAGTGTCCAGCAGAGGAGTTATACCACAAAAAATTATTCAAGTTACTTCCCCCATACAAGTGTATCCCCTCCTGTTCATGACCCCAGCGTGAGGTTATTCAACATAGGGGAAGCCTTGTGACTTCACAGAACCACAGAATCTTAGGGCTGGAAGAGACCTCAGAAGGTCATCAAGTCCAGCCGCCTGGCCAAAGCAGGACCAACCCTAACTCAATCATCCCAGCCAGGGCTTTGTCAAGCCGAGACTTAGAAACCTCTAGGGATGGAGATTCCACCCCCTCCCTAGGGAACCCATCCCAGTGCTTCCCCACCCTCCTAAAAATAGTTTTCCTTAATATCCAACCTAGACCTCCCCCACTGCAACTTGAGACCGTTGCTCCTCGTTCTGCCATCTCTGAGAACAGCCTCTCTCCATCCTCTTTGGAACCCCCTTCAGGAAGTTGAAGGCTGCTATCAAATCCCCCCTCACTCTTCTCTTCTGCAGACTAAATAAGCCCAAATTCCTCAGCCTCTCCTCATAGGTCATGTGCTCCAGTCCCCTCATCATTTTGGTTGCCCTCCGCTGGACCCTCTCCAATGCGTCCACATCCTTTCTATAGTGGGGGCCCAGAACTGGACGCAATACAGAGGTTTTTTACACAACTCTGGGAGACAAGGCCTTGGGCTCCTTGGTGCGCTCTGCGTTGTGTGTCAGGGTGTGTGCACCTCGGACGAGCCCCACTCTGGCAAACCACCAGGGACAGATTTTATTCGGTACAGAATGGGATTCCAGTTCAGCAGCCTCCTCTCTTCCTGCAGCCTACGTGTTCCCAGCCCAGTCCATGCTGAGGCCCTGCTCGGGGTGGAGGGGGCAGGAACCAGGAAGTCAGTCCCACCACAGACATATCCTTGGTGGTCTTCATTTCCATTCACTTCGGTGAGAGGTCAGGGTGGCCAACACTTTCCAGTCCACCATCCTGGTCTCTTAAACAATCACTGCCTCAGTGGAAGACCTTCTCCTCAAGGCATTTCCATGCATTGCTCTTCCCCAGACCTTTGTGTGTGGAGGCCTCAGACCTGTGTCATGACGGAGGCTGATACACAACGAGACTATATCAGGGCTGGCTCGAGCCATTCCTGCACCCCGGGCAGTGGGCGCACGATGCATGCGCGGCCCCACCCCCCGGCGCGCTGTGCCCCTTACAGCTGCCATCAGGCGCCCCCCATAGGTTGGCGCCCCGGGCAGCTGCCCGGCTAGCCCCCTCCCTTAATCCGGCCCTGGCTTATACAAATGTTTCATATGTCTATGTTATTTTATGCCAGCTTCTTTATACAGCCTAGACTCTGCATCCCTCCCAGCTGCTTTTCTTTTTTTTTAAGTTCACTGCACATTGATCAGACATCTCTGAACTTTCCAGAGGACGTCTATTTATTTTTTACCAGGTTTTTGAGGCATCGAAGCTATAATCTGGGGTGAATGTTGTGAATTTAAAACATATTCACTCCAAGCAGAAGCATGAGTGTTGCAAAAGATATGCACGTGGGGTGTGTCTAGACTACATTTTTTTCGAAAAAAACAGCCTTTTCGAAAAACGTCACCTGCATCCACACTGCCATTGTGTTCTCTTGAAATTAAATCGAAAGAATGCGGGGGGGGGGGGTCGACATTGCTAAACCTCACATTACGAGGAAGAACGCCTTTTTCAAAAGAATTCTTTAAAAAAAAAGGCGTGTGAGGACGCAGAACAGGGACATTTTTCGAAAGAAGAGGCAATCGAAAAAAGCACTGGTGCCCTGGTGGCCATTCTGTGAATAGCAATCAGGGCTTTCTTTCGAGAGAGTGTCCATGCAGTCTAGACATCCTTTCGAAAAAACAGATTGCTTTTTCGATCCAGTTTTGAGGTGTAGACGCTCTCTTTTGAAAGCAGCTTTTTTGGAAAATCTCTTCTGAAAAAGTTTTTCGAAAAAAAGTGCAGTCTAGATGTACCCTCACATTGAAAGCCGTTTTGTAGGTTCCATGCAGGGGCGGTCTGTGACTATAGGCTGACTCGGCCGTCGCCTAGAGCGCTGCCTTCAATGAGGGGCACCTGGGGCGCCCGATGATGACGTCATGGGGCGCCCGATGATGACATCACTCCATTGATGGCCGTGCAAGCGGGGGCGCCGATCACGCATTCTGCCTGGAGAGCCAGCTGCCGCAGCCCACGTCAGGCTGCTCCTGGTTCCATGTACGAAGTGACTAAAAAAACCATTCTGTGTTTAAAAATCAGCATTTGTATCAGAAGTTTTTGTGGGGCTTACAGCATGAATACAAATATACGCAGGGTTGGTACTGACTCCGCAATGTACAGCCTGTCGCATGTTCTCTTTTAACGTGTGGGCTGTTCCATAAAATGGGACATTTTTAAGCATGAACGCTGCTATTAGAAAACTGAAACAGTCGTTTATCAGTCACAGGATGTCATGGGGCTGTCTCAGGGTGTGCTTGAAAGCCCCCCTGCAACTTACTGATAAAAAGCTTAACTCCATCTCAGGGCTTATCTGAAGAAGAAAGAATTAGGCCCTTGTGAAATAACAGGGTTTTTTACAACCTAAAATGAGAGAGAGAGAGAGAGAGAACTTACAAACTTTATAATGCAGCAGAACAAGTTTAAGTTAAGTTTGAGCTGAGTTTTCTGCTTCATCAGGAAAGAACCCCATTGTGAAACAGATGTCAAAAGAGAAAGATGAGAGAAGCGGGTCTCTTGCGTAGATTAGAAGATTAAGTAAAACAAAATCACTTAGCGAAATATCTTCCTGGCAAAAACACGCACCAGGCATTTATGCAATATGAGAGCATCGAAGCGATAATTACTTGCGCCTGGAATCTGATAAGAACTGGATGATGCTGATGCTTGGAGACACTCACAGAGTTATGGCTCTTGTTTCTGCCACACATGATCATCGGCCAGCCTGTTGTTTTTTGCACTGCAATATCAATTCTGGATGCGGTTCCATTATTGGCTGCAAATAAAAGATCCAGCAGAGCCTTTCATTTTTTTTTCTGTTCATCAATCTTTTGCAAGCCAATCCTGAATTCTGCAGACGTTGTCATTCCTGTACCAGAGAGTTGGCAGGAACGGTGATCAGCCCGGGAGTAAAATTCTCCAAAGTGCCACCCTTGGAAATTGAAGTCCCCTTTTCAAAAGCAAGTTAGGAACTTTGGCTCCTAACTCCCATGAGACTTTGGAAAACAGGACTTAGGACTGACAATATCTATCCGTTTGCCTGCTTGTCTGTCTCCCTATCTATGGGTGTGTCTAGACTACACCTCTTTGTCGACAGAGAGATGTAGATTAGGCACATCGAAAGTGCAAATGAAGCTGGCATTTAAATATCCTGTGCTTCATTTGCATAAACATGGCTGCCACTTTTTTTTTTTAACTGGAGCTTTTTTGAAAAAAACTCAGCAGTCTAGACATGGATCTTTCAAAAAAAAAACCCAAAAACTCTTTTTCGAAAGATCCCTGTAAACCATCATTTTATGAGGGATAAGGGATCTTTCGAAAAAGGGTTTATTTTTCGAAAGATCTGAGTCTAGACTGCCTTTTTTTTCGAAAAAGCTCCATTTTGAGAAAAAGCGGCAGCCATATGTATGCAAATGAAGTGCAGGATATTTAAATCCCGGCTTCATTTGCACTTTCGATGTGCCTAATCAGTAACTTCCATTCTTATTTAAAACTTTCTGTTCCAGACAAGGCCTGCCCTGTTGAAAGGCCACGAAACCAAATGGAGGACCAACTCTCAGATTGTCCAGTGAAGTCTTCTCAGGGATTGACTGTGGCTTTGCCACAAGAGGTGAGTGAAGGGCAGCTCAAGAGACCCGCTGGTAACCTTGATCCTTGATTTGCCCCTTGCTCCATGTTCGGGGCTCTGGCCTCCGGCTGGGACACACTCACAGTCAGTAAGTCCAGCCCTCCCATCGGGCTGGCCATAATAATCCTGGAGTTCGGGCCTATGATCAGGCCGAGCCAACAGTAATCACACCGAGTCCTCACGCAGGGCAGGTGAAAATGCTCCAGGGGTTCCGGGCTATTACTGGGCCAAGCCAATAGTCACTAGGCCCTACAAGGGCGAGGCCGCGAGCAAACAACAGCTGGGTGTCCTAGCTCTTGCAGAGAGCCAACAAGCTCAGGGGGTTGGCCTCAAACAGCGGGGAAAGGCAGAGACTGCCACCCACAGGTTGGGTAGCAGGGGGGACACAGGCCCACCCACTCCACTGCATCTCAGCCCAGGGCCCTAACGGTGGCTGCTCTGTCTGCCACTGGGTCAGCGGGGATCTTACTGGGAACATGTTAACTCAGTCAGAGATTGAGTCAGCCAGACTACAGTCGGCTGCCACTGGGCTGCTTCCAGACTCCCACTCTGGGCACACCTGGATCCAGTGTAGGTTCCCTGGGGTGTTGGGGGCTGGAACCTCTGGCAGGGTTGGCAGTTCTCCCAGATCATAGGAACAGACATACTGGGTCAGAACAAAGGTCCATCTAGCCCAGTATCCTGTCTTCTGACAGCAGCCAATGCCAGGTACCCCAGAGAGAGTGAATAGAACAGGGAATCATCAAGTGATCCCTCCCCTGTCATCCATTTCCAGCCTGACAAACAGAAGCTCGGGACACCATTCCTACCTATCCTGGCTAATAAGTATTGATGGACCTAACCTCCATGAAATTATCGAGTTCTTTTTTGAACCCTGTTAAAGTCCCGGTCTTCACAACATCCTCTGGCAAGGAGTTCCACGGGTTTACTCTGTGCTGAGAGAAGAAAAATGTCCTTTTGTTTGTTTTAAATCTGCTACCTATTAATTTAATTTGGTGACTCCTCGTTCTTATGTTATGGGAACAAGTAAATGACTTTTCCTTATTCACTTTTTCCATGCTTGTCATGATTTTATAGACCTCTAGCCTATCTCCCCTTCATCTCCTCTTTTCTAAGCTGAAAAGTCTCAGTCTTTTAAATGTCTCTTCATATGGAATAATCTCTCTCCATATGAGATCAGTGCGTCCTGGCTTGTCCTCAGCCTCTTGTAGGTCCACCTCCACCTCCGAGCTTGGGAGCACAGGGCAGGCATCTGGTGTTTGGGGCTTGACGGGGCTCCTGAGATGGCCTTTTATAGCTCTAGCCCCACCTCCTGACTTCCTGTCAGGTGATTAGATGGGGCCGGGCTCTGCCCACCAGGGCTCTAGGCGGGGTTTCTCCTCCTCTGGAACTCTGGAATAGAGGTCATGGCCTAGACCTTTGCTAAGCACTTCCCCCTCCAAGCTGTGCTGGATGGTGCCGGGTATTGGCAGTACCAAAGCTCCAATCACTCCACACTCATCTAAGTGGGAGAGGAACTAACTGGTCCTGGAGGTTGTTCTCCCACCCCTGCTGCTCCACACAGCCAACGTGGGGCCTTAGAGGCTGCAACACGGAGGTCCTTATTGCACTCTGAGCACGGTACACACAGGCTGGTGCTACAGGGCCTGCCAATACTTAGCCATTGAGAGAGTTCAGCAGCTTGTGGGGTCAAGGCCCATCAGCCCCTTTGCCTTCAGCTCACCTGAGAAAGTTTTGTGGGACCAGGATCTAACATGGTAGGGCACCTGACAAACTGAGAATGTTGGACTGGAAAACACAGAGGGTACGTTCCACCGTGGAAACGAATTTCCCAGAGTGCAGAAAGGGTTTCCATTTCTGTAACAACAATCCACACGGTGACTGTCTCCTTGGGGAGGAAGGGGAAGGGATATGGGGAAATCTCATGGGTTGTGTATAATAAAAATAAGCATGGGAGCCCAAAGCAATGCAGACAAAACCACTATTGCAGGGACGTTCACAGCAGTTCAAGAATGGCTTTATCATATGGTTCTTTTACATGCTATGGTCAGAGGAAGAGAGGCACAGGAATATGGGAGGACACAAATACTCAAAATGCATAAAAATTGGGAGTTTTAAAATGGAAACATTCCTCTTTTTGTTATGCTCATCCAGGACCATTAAGAATATATACTATATATTTGGGAGAGTTTGTCTGTTCAATCACAAACAGGATGAAGTTTAATAAGGACAAATGCAAAGTTCTCCACATTGGAAGGAACAAATCATTTCACACATACAGAATGGGAAATGACTGTCTAGGAAGGAGTCCTGCTGAAAAGGATCTAGGGGTCATAGCGGATCACAAGCTAAATATGAGTCAACAGTGTGACTCTCTTGCAAGAACCAACCAAACAAACCCATAAACATAAGAACATAAGAACGGCCGTACTGGGTCGGACCAAAGGTCCATCTAGCCCAGTAGCCTGTCTGCCAACAGTGGCCAGCACCAGGTGCCCCAGAGAGGGTGGACTGAAGTCAATAATCAAGCCATTTGTCTTGTGTCATCCGTCTCCAGCCTCTGAAAAACAGAGGCCAGGGACACCATTTCTATCCACTGGCTAATAGCCTTTTATGGACCTAACCACCATGAAATTATCTAGTTATAGTCCTAGCCTTCACAGCCTCCTCTGGCAAGGAGTTCCACAGGTTGACTACACGCTGTGTGAAGAAGAACTTTCTTTTATTAGTTTTAAACCTGCTACCCATTAACTTCATTTGGTGTCCTCTGGTTCTTCTATTATGGGAACTAATAAATAACTTTCCTTTATTCGCCCTCTCCACACCACTCATGATTTTATATACCTCTATCATATCCCCCCTCAGTCTCCTTTTTTCTAAACTGAAAAGTCCCAGTTGTTTTAGCCTCTCTTCATATGGGACCCGTTCCAAACCCCTAATCATTTTAGTTGCCCTTTTCTGAACCCTTTCCAAGGCCAAAATATCTTTTTTGAGGTGAGGAGACCACATCTGTACACAGTATTCAAGATGTGGGCATACCGTCTTATTTTCTATCCCTTTCTTAATAATTCCGAGCATCCTATTTGCCTTTTTGACCGCCGCTGCACACTGCATGGAAGTTTTCAGAGAACTGTCCACGATAATTCCAAGATCTCTTTCTTGATTTGTCATAGCCAAATTAGCCCCCATCATACTGTACGTATAGTTGGGGTTATTTTTCCCTATGTGCATTACTTTACACTTATCCACCTTAAATTTCATTTGCCATTTTGTTGCCCAATCACGTAGTTTGGTGAGATCTTTTTGGAGTCCCTCACAGTCTGCTTCTGTCTTGACTATCCTAAACAGTTTGGTATCATCCGCAGTTTGGTATTTACCACGTCACTGCTTACCTCTTTCTCCAGATCATTTATGAATAAGTTGAACAGGATTGGTCCCAGGACTGACCCTTGGGGGACACCACTAGTTACCCCTCTCCATTCTGAAAATTTACCATTTATTCCTACATGATGCTGGGAGTGTTGTGAGCAAGACAAGAGAAGTAACTCTGCTCTACTCTATACTGATTAGACCCCAGCTGGAGTATTGTGTCCAATTCTGGGCACCACATTTCAGGAAAGATGTGGAGAAATTGGAGAGGGTCCAGAGAAGACCAACAGAAATGATGAAAGGTCTAGAAAACATGAGCTAAGAGGGAAGACTGAAAGAATTGGGCTTGTTTAGTTTGGAAAAGAGAAAACTGGGGGGACGTGATAGAAGCCTTCAAATACCCCCAAAGATATCACAAGAAGGAGGGAGAAAAATTGTTCTCCTGGATCTCTGAGGATAGGACAAGAAGCAATGGGCTTAAACTGCAGCAAAAGGGAGGTTTAGGTTGGGCATTAGGAAAAACTTCCTGTCAGGGTGGGTAAGCACTGGAATAAATTGTGTAGGGAGGTCGTGGAATCTCCATCATTGGAGATATTTAAGAGCAGGTTAGACAGACATCTATCAGAGATGATCATGGTGTTTGGTTCTGCTGTGAGGGCAGGGGACTGGACTTGATGACCTCTCGAGGTCACTTCCAGTTCTAGTGTTCTAGGATTCTACGAACTCCTCCTGAATGTTTCGGAGTGGAGGCCGTGTTAGTCTGTAACTTTAAAAAACTTAAAAAACAACAAATAGCCTGGTAGCACGTTGGAAACTAATGAAAAATGTAGATGGTATCATTAGCTTTCATGGGCACACCCACTTCTTCAGATGAATGGAGTTAAGGGGTTCAGGGTTCAAATAAACACTGGACCCTTTAACTCCATGCATCTGAACAAGTGGGCTGTGCTCACGAAAGCTCATGATGCTATCTCCATTTTTTGTTCGTCTCCAAGGTGCTGCAGGACTATTCACTGTTTTTTTAAGTTTCCCCCTAAATGGTAAGAGCTACGCCCACTAAATTCAGTATACATTTCCCTCTTATCATAACTTAAAGGAACATAAGTGTTTGGTTGTGTCTGGAATGGGATTGAGTCTCATAAAACCAAACAGAAAAGAGACAGACTCACCAATGCAAGTGCAAGCCTCAAAATTGACGTAACTGAGTGAATGTTGAAAGAGACTGAACCAAGATGAGCCAAACCCATAAGATGAACCTTGGAATAGCACTGCTTCCCAATACACTGTACAGAAAAGAGGTAAAATGGAGAAATCTGGAGTAGTGTTCTGTTTTGCCAATGCTTAAGTTTTGAAAACGAGGAGACAATGTGATTGGAAACCAAATTGGCAATAGCCCTTTTTTTGTTAAAACACAGAGAATGATAAGAGTTTATAGGGATGAGGAAAAATACTCTTGATGGAATTCTCATTTTTGAAAAAAATGCTAAAATTAGCTTAATAAAATAACACTGTAGTTTGTAAAATACAACCATTTCAACAAGGCATGTACATTTTCCTTTTATTTTAAAAAAATAATTGAGTTAAGGACCTGAACAATCCCTGGTAAATCTGCTAGTGCTGTATATGAAGAAAGAGGGAGTAAAAATCCCTTCTCATTCATTAATAAATGCAAGAGAATAACCAGAGCATCCTAGCAATTAGGTTACCCAACACCATTCGCTCAACATCACAAAACAGCTGTCATCTGGCCTCTCCAGCAAGTATCAAAAAATTAGGATAAGATGTTTAACTTAGTCTGATGTATTGCGGGTGCTTTGTGGATCTTTGCACCGGCTTCAGTACTTCTCATGTTGCTTACCAAGCAACACAACTTTGTTTTTGCCAGACACAGTCCCTCTCTGTTAAACATCTGTTGTCTGTTCTGTATTGTACCTCTGAACACATTGAACTTTAACTTCTCCTTGATGAGAAACGGACTGGTGCCAAAGCTACTGGCTTCGTGCCAGGAAAACAAAACAGGCCCACATGGAAACAGTGCACTGAACTTGCATATGGAGTCACCAGAAGGCTTCCCCTTTAATTGAATTTGGTGCTTGTTTTGTGTTTTAAACAATGTGGATCACATTTACCGTGATGCAAACTGAAACAGGATACCAGCACTTCCTGTCTGCATCTGCAGGAAAAGCAGCATTCGGAGAGTTGGAAAGCAGACAGCAACATTATTTCAGTTCAACACTTGGTTAAGGGGTGCACCTTTTACATGTAACCGTCTGGAGTTATCACTTGTAAAAAATGGTTTGCAAAGTCTGACATGCTCAAAAACTGAAAATGCCCTCCGAGGTGATACAGACAACGAGATGATTTGATGTATAGTTTTCTCCTTGTGCACAGTTGTGAGATGAGGACACAGTGAATTCATACATACATAAGTCAAATGTGAGGCCCGATTTTTGGAGTTGGCTTGTACTTCTTTTTAAACTTGTGGCATTCCGCTGATTTCAGCGGAGTTACTCCAGATCTACACCATCACAAGTGAGATCAGACCAGAATCCAGGCCCAGGAGACTGCATCTGAACTCCTTAGTAAAGGAGGCAAATTGGGCTTCTGTGTAGCCCACAACACCGCACAATCAATAATGTGCATTTCAGCTAATAATTGTAACTCCCCCTTCCCACAAGGCATGTGAGAGCAATGGTTGCAGTAATTTACATGTCTGAAAAGAAATATACAGATAATCCCAGACACAGTACTTTCTTCCAAAGTATCCCTCTTTGCCTGAATTTCTATTTTCCTTCACTAGCAGCGAATATGTTTAAAACTTGTCAAAATTACAGGAACAAAACAAAAAAAAAAAAAAAAAAGACAGAGATAATTTTTCAGCTTTTAATTTACTTGCAAAAAGACCAGGGGAAAATAAAAATCCTTGCCTAAAATTCCAGTGGTTCTTTTCAATATAACAAACCTGCTCGCTCTTTCGATCTCATTCAAATCTTAGAAGACAATGTCAATTTCAAATTTCAGATTGTCTAGCCCATCCAACAGCAACCATGAATTGAGGTTGAATCTTTTCCCAGCATTCCTCTCGAGGTTGTGCTTTTACTACAGGTTTCAGTTGTGATCATTGGTTCAGTTTTGGTGGGTTCATTAAAAATACCATGTGGGGTTACCAAACTGGCTACATTTGAAATAAAATAAAAAAACTGTTTCAAAGCCCTCCTCTGAACTGTGAGTCTGAGTTTGCTGTCAATTACACCATTGTAAGCAAACAAATTTCCATGCATCGGAGGAAGCGGGTCTTTGCCCACGAAAGCTTATGCTCCAATAAATCTGTTAGTCTATAAGGTGCCACAGGACTTCTTGTTGTTCTTGCAAATTTCCATTGCTATCACTGGAATTATTCTGGATTTGCACCAGATCAGAAACTGGCCCTCATTTTTTTTTTAATGATACCCCAAATATTTTACTACATGCTGATTAAATGGCCACTTGAATTCCCTGGGCCAATTCTCTCATGCACCACTGAAGTCAATAGAGTTATGCCAGCATTTAATTTTCCCTCCTATAGCCTTACTTTAGAGAACTAATTCAGTTGCCCTGAGATTATGTTTCTAAAGTTCCCAAAGCAAAAAAATGCATTGTAACTTTAAATATAGACTGACAGTTTTTGGCTTACATCTCATATTACACACAGACAGCTTGGTGTCTCTAACTGCAAGCTAGGCGACACCATTAATATCTCAGAAGAGAGGCACTAAATCTTCCGAATGCTTATACTTTCATTCCTGAAGGGAAAAGCAGTTAGTTTATATTTTCTCCCAACTAGCACTTAGAATGAAATGTAACAAATTTCCGAATGCTACACGCAGGAATTAAACTTTGCAGATGTCTGTTTCGCGTCTCTCTGCTACTTCCAGACACACACCAAGGCAGACTGTTTCACTGCTAACCCTTTCCTTTAAGGAAATCCTCAGAATTGGTTTGCTGAACATCAACAGTGTTTAAAAGTCACCTGGTTAAACAATGGACTGTTCACGGTTCCTGCAAGGAGGAGAGGAAAGGAGGGTACTCACGTGGTGGAGTTACTACAGAGTTTGGGTTACTCATAATGTACGCCTTCAGAAATGCCTTCTTTGCCCTGACAGCTTTTCTCCCCTGTTCAGAATCGCTGGCTGGATTAAAGAGAAACGGCTGGAGAGGCAGGGAAGAGAGACCAAGTACCCAGGAGAATGCAGCACTTGTTCAGACACTCCTTGCTGAGTTCCTGACCCCTTTACAACTGGAAAAGGAAACAGCCCATGTGTCATTCTCTGCTGCCTTTCCAGCTCACATGAGCAGGGAGGGGCCCCCACTTTCAGATAGCTGTTTTCAAGTTTGACGTATCCCTGCCCTCTGCCTTCCAGGAACTTCGAAGCTTCAGCAACATGTAGAAAGAAAAGGCTTTTTAAAGGGCTTGGTTTCAATCCTGTCCAGCCTGGTATCCCAAGACAGGGACCAGCCCCATGGATGAGGTATCCAAATTCCATTCTGGCTCAGACACGTCTATGCCCGGAGATTCTAACTGTACCTCTCATTTAACTGGTATAAATCAGGAATAAATCCACTGAAGTCTGAGTAGTTCCACTGGTGTTAATAAGAGGAACGAGGAAGTCAGGGATCAAGACACTTGGCTTGGTTTTCAGGAGAGTGGGGTTTAATTCCTGCTTCAAGCACAGATTTCCTGCACGACCTAAGACAAGTATCTGAGTCTGTGTACGCCTCAGTTGCCTATTGATAAAAGGGGGATGAAAATAATTCTCATCTCCTTATACTTTTTCTTTCTTGCCTATTTAGATTATTAACTCTTCAGGATGTCTCAGAGGGGAAGCCCTCTGTAAAAAAAATGAACAGTCCTGTGACACTTTAGAGACTAACAGATTTATTAGGTCATGAGCTTCCATGGGTAAAACCCACTTCATCAGATGAGCTGGAGTAGAAATTACAGAATCCAGGGTATGTAGAACAGCAAAAGAAGTTACCTGTCAATTGTAGGACTGGTGTTAATGAGGCTAAATCAGGCTGGATGTGTCTTATTTGCTGTAGTGATGTGAATATCTAACAAATTCAACACTATCAACTTAAGCTTCAATAACGAGCTTACCTGGTTAACACATTACAATGAGTAGTCCTGTGGCACCTTAGAGTCTAACAAAAAAAATGGTATCATGAGCTTTCATGGGTGAAGCCCACTTCATCACATGATGAGCTGGAGAGGAATAACAGAGACTACACTGCATTGCAAAGACAATTTTCCCTCTTTTGATATTCGCATCTCCACATGAAAAGCTGTGAATGAGACACATTCGCCCTGCCTTGTTTAGCCTCATTAACACTGGTCCTACAATTGACGGGTAACTTCTTTTGCTGTTATATATACCCTGGAGATTGTCATTTCCTACTCCAGCTCATCTGATGAAGTGGGTTTTACCCATGGCAGCTCATGACCTAATGAATCTGTTACTCTGACTGGACTCCTCGTTGTTCCTTCGGGCCGTGGTTTTTTTACTGTGTCTGTACAGCATGTAGCATAGTGTCTTATCTCAGTTAAGGCTTCTAGGTATCCCCAGAATACAGGGAATTTATTTATTTATTTGCTTGCTCGTTTGTTTGTTCGTTCATTCATTCATTCATTCATCTTGTTATTTATTTGTTTCTTTGCTTGTTTGTTTTATTAGTTCTTTAGAATCAGACCCAAGTGGCTTGGTTAAGAACTGATCAATCCTCAGTTCTCAATGGACTGTGTGGGCCAGGATAAATTCATAGCATGCCTTTAGTGTCAACCACACAGTAACTGTCTGACTGAAAGTGTGTGTGGGGGGGGGGGGCCGAGAAAAGTGGGGAAAGTCAGAATCCAGACTGAAATGCTGCCTGTTATGCAAGGGTGTGGCAGCGTCTTTCTGTTAAGTCACCTAAGGGACCAGCTGCTACCTACATGGCCGTGTAGTTGGTTCATGATACTTATTCAACAACGATAGGATGGGAGGAGTGGTGATGTACATGCCGACTCCAAACAACTTAGCCTTGTTTGCATGCACCGATACGGTAAACAACTCATATCAGCGCTGCGTTCAACAGACTCTCACGGTATGTAGAGAGCCCTCAGATATTCACTGGCATGCAGAGCACAGCAAAGCAAGGGCCACAGGGACAAAAAAACCTGCTGTGAATCCACTGGCTTCCGCAGATCAGTTTGTACCAGATTAAGATCTGACTGGCAGTGGACGTACACTTGCAATGAATGGCAGACATTGACTAGAACTTTATTTGCCACTGTCTTCTGCTTCCCCATCCTGCCCCTAAACCCCACTGCACGCACAGCGCATTGCGGATCTGCACAAAGGGGAGGAAGGAGGCCTAGGTGCCGCCAAGCCCTTAGGGTGTGTCTGCATAGCACCATAGTGTGGATGCAGCCTATGTCAATGAAAGGGGTTATTTCGCCAGTGAAGTTAATCTGCATCGATCTGCGTCTACACAGGGTAGCAAATCGACCTCCTCACATCACATGGGGTGTGAAAGGTTTCACAGCCAGGAGCAACTGAATTTTTTAACCATAGATCTGGCCTTAGCCACAAATCCTGTCTCCATTCCCATCTGGACTAATTTCTCTGGACGCTGGGGAACTCTGTGGTGAGGATGGAATCTGACTTGACAAAACAGCTGAGCTAGAATTGCATTCTCCCAGAGCTGAATTGGTTCAATGTCTGCATTGCTCTTTGGGGGGAGAGGGCAGCGGTCACCCGAACTCTGTGACTTGTTTGGGGCAGAAAAGAGAATCTAGGCCTACAGGACAGGTGGTGGGGAGCCCCAGAGAGCAAGAAGGTGAGTGTCAGTGGCTTTTTCAGCACACCAGGGAACAGCCCCAAAGGGTCTTCTGTGACCTCACCCCATGACACCTATCTCTGTCTAATTATAGGTGCTTACCATTAATTGTGTTTATTACAGGAGTGCCCCGTGACCAAAGAAGAGCAGGGTCCCATTGTGCCAGGCACTGTACAAATAGAGGAGTGGACAGTTCCTGTCCTGAAGGGATGATGTTGTCCCCATCATTGTAGTACCGCACAGTGTTCTTCACTATCTTTGCTCTACTTCCCTTCCTAACACCCCTGTGAGGTAAGGGAACTGCTATTATCCCCATGAAGAACTGAGGCAAGACTGAGTCCTAGAGCGTCAAAGTATCCCGTCTCTGAGCTTCCTCTGAAATCCATGGGAGTGAGGTACCTTCAGAGGAGTTGACCATAAGTGATTTGCCCAAGGAGGCCCACCATACGTCTGTAGCAGAGTAATTAATGCAATCCAGATCATCGAAGATCGCCCTAAACACTGAGGGCTTTTTTCAAAACGTAGGTTTTTTTGGAAAAAAAATGGCAGTCTAGACGTGGATCTATCAAAAATAAAGTCTTTTGCGACAGATCCTGTAAACCTCGTTTTTTGAGGAATACAGGATCTGTCGAAAAAGGCTTTATTTTTGACAGATCTGCATCTAGACTGCCAGGTTTTTTTAGAAAAACTCCATTTCGAAAAAAAGCGGCGGCCATGTTTATGCTAATGAGGTGCGGGATATTTAAATCCCGGCTTCATTAGCAATTTCGACGTGCCTAATCTACATCTCTCTGTCGACAGAGAGATGTAGTCTAGACATACCCTGGAGCATCCTTCCTTTCTAGTGGATTTTTTTTAGCCCCACTTCCTGCTTCTCCACTGGGCTGGGAGCCCCTGCAAGACCATGACTCAATCTGCAGAGTGTGGCACCCACTTTGCAAGGCCCTGCCCTTCGGCAGAAAGTCAGCAATTCTGCGTCATGGTGGACCATTTGTGTCCGCCAGCAGGGGAAGGGTCTATGAGCTTTAAAGGGGAGACAGCCCACTTTCCCAAGGAGTCTGGGAGAGGAATATTGAACATAGAAAGGTTCAGTGTTCTCTCCCTTTGACCCCCTGAGTCAACTGCCCTGAGGGAATAGAGGCAGAAGGGAAATAAGGAGCATGGAGGGAAGTGAGGAGAATCAAACACTATCGTTGGCCATGAATGTCCCCTTTGTCTGAACCCTCCTCTCGTGCTAACATCCAGCAGCTGCTGTGGGCAGGGATAGTCATATGGAAAAGGGCCACTAAATCGCAGGTGAAAGCGTTATTTTGTCAAACATTGCTGTATGTCTCCACAGGCATCTGCTTTCTGTGGTAGCACAGGCAGGTTGAGCAACTTGTGTGGCAGTCTTTCATGGGCTGATACCTGAGCCTTCTTGGCCCACAGTGTCTCCCAAAGAGGGAAGGCAATTTAACTGATTTTTTTTTGCCATGGTGGAGACATTTGTTCATCCACCCATCTCCAAAGCTTTGAGATCGTTCCTGAGAATGTCCTGTTTGCCTGTGTCTTACAAAGGATGACAGAGCGCTCTGCAAATCAGGTGCCATTTTATTATAGAGGGGTCACACTGGTGTGGGAGTGGTCTCTCTCCCTCTCTCTCTCTCTCTCTCTCTCACACACACACACACACACACACACACACACACACACACCCTATATCTTTGACTGCCTCACCTGCTCACTGCCCACTAATCTACCTGTGCCGGAACTACTTCTACTAGTCCATACCACTAGAGCATGTTCATCTGGCCTCTATTTTCTTAAATTCAATCCCCTTGATACCACTGGGAAGGAGAGACCTCAACCATTCCCTTTTGGCTGATGGGGAAGTGATTTCCTCAGAGTGACACAGGAAATCGGTGGCTGACCTGGGAGGTGAACATCAGTTAAGTGTCCTGTCCTTATTTCTAGATATCTTCAGTATTTATATTGCTGTATTATCAGAGTGTTGAAGTATCTCATAATCTTGAATGTATTTATCCTCCCCACGTGCTTGGGAAAGAGGGCTGTATGATTGTCCCCATTGTATAGATGGGGAATAGAGGTGCAAGGAGGTTAAGTGACTCACCCGCATTCCCACAGGAATTCTGTGGCGGAGAATTGCAGTTCAATCCAGATTCCACTGGACTATGAATCTCTCTTCTTCTCAGGGAGGCCAGGGAAAGCACAGCACCAGTTGAGGCTGCTCTAATATACGCCAGTGGTTACACACAGGGCAACAGCTCAAAGCCGCTGTTGCTTTCTCCACCAGCTCCTCCTCCTTGTCCCGAGTGCAGCAAAAGTCTAAACTGAGAATCGGGGTGTCACACACTAGCTGGCCCTTCTGGAGGTTTGGGCCTTACCTGTGACTTAGCAGTTATCTGCCAGCTGACCCTGAATGGGTGGCTTAATTCCATGAGCGAGCCTTGCTGTTATAGGGAATGGAAGTGGACGGATCTATTTGTGCTGGTGGAATGATCTCCGAGCAAACATCTGTTTCCTGACACATTTTGGGTTGTTTTCATGTTCGCTGCCTCCCTGCCATGAAACTAGGGACATTACACTGCTTACACATGACTTACGGGATGTACTGCAGAAATGGTCAATCAACCTCATCTATGACCTTTATCTGTCTCATTATTGGGTCTAATTACCTTAATTTAAAAGCTGCACGCACATACAATGAAGCCTGTTGTTTCTAGAAGCAAAGATCTGCACATCACCATTAGAAAAGCTGCTTTGGACAGAGTGTGTGTTGGTTAACAAATACTGTGTCTGTTTTCTGGAGCCCAATTTGTCATGAGTGGCTATAATAACGGTGGGCTGCTTTTCTCACCACTGTGTATTCTTCTGCTGAAAGTCAGAACTCTTGAGTTAGAGCCAATCAGATAGAGCTAAACTATGCCCTGGCTGCAGTAAAAATATGATCAGCATGCAATTTATTATTAGAACAGGCCAGGCTAAATCTTTACTCACACCACTGCAGACACACACGTCCAATTTTTAAAACTTATTTGACTCCTGAGCAAGGAAAATAAGAGGCAACCGATTAGCCAGTTTTTAAAACATGATATAGTTTTAGTGGGACCCATTGGAACCAGTGTTCAAGGACTACAACATCTATAACGCTGTTATACACTAAGGATCCTTTCTCCCTTCCCCCCCCCCCCGGAATGGCCTGAGAATTTTGGCGTTTTGATCAGTATGTTCTGAATGTTGTCTCTAAGCTCAGTGGAAATGTTGCTACTTGAGCAAACCAGGGAAAGTCAATAAGCAGAAATTTCCAAAGCACAAAAGTCACTAGATGTTGGCGTTACACCTAGACTCAGATCATCAAAGGGATTTAGGCACCTAACTCCCACGGAATTCCATGAGAACTAAGCACAAAATGACCTGGCAAGGTCTAGGCCCCAGCTTTCACTGAAATTCGCTGGCAGTGGGATGCCTCTGACTCCCATTTTTGTCTTTCATAATCCCGCCATCTCGAGGCCCCTGTCGTGTGATCGCTTGAGCTCAGGCGAGGCTTTATGAAGGGAAGCACTCCCTCTGCAATCAACAGGAGGAAGTGGGGGAGACCATCCCATGACCGAGTTAAGCATCTGTGTGTCTGCAGGGCTGATTTGTATTTTGCTCTTCCTGACATTAAACAACCGATTGGCTCAGAAGTTTAACTATAAAAGGAAGAAAAAGACTCCAAGTAAAAAACGGTGGCAGTTTAAAAAATAATACAGCTGTAAGTGCGGAGGAAAACGCCACTCGGGCATCAGGGCTACCACAGCGCTATTTATAATAAATCTAATAATAGGAATTGTGCTAAGACACAGGGCCAGGAGGTCGCTACAGATATTCACTCAGCGCTTTGTTTTTCTCCACTGTAACTAAGTCCTTGTTTTAGCACAGAGAGGCCTTTTTTTCAGACGATGGGTTGTGACAGTCGCATTTGCACCAAAAGTATCTCTGCTTTGGCGATGAATATGGAGCAATGAAAGGCAGACAGGTACCAAGACAGTTCCCTGTGACTTCAAACATCAAATAGGAGGAGTATCTTCGGGCGCAGTTATGTTAATCTAATGCTTGCAGAAGTGATCAGAAAACAGACCAATCACTGCCCTGTCCCGTCCGGCATCTGCATGGAGTGCATACAATCCGAGAACACTGGAACTGGAAGGGACCTCGAGAGGTCGTGGAGTCCAGTCCCCTGCCCTCAAGGCAGGACCAAGCACTGACTCCATTGGAGGCTGGATGTGGTAGGTGCATGAGAGGGGAATGGAGGAAGGAATCTTTTCTCCAATGCATGGGTGTAGAAAACAGACATAATTTGTTGCCTTTTTCTCCAGGACATGGGGTATCTCGCACCGGTGAGTTTAGAGGAGGATGGAGGCATTGTCACTACCAAGATGGTATTTATATTTTAAGTGGTGCCTTCTTCCGGCTTCCGGAGACATCATTTAGCTCTTAAGTAATAAACCATATCAGCATGTGCAGGCTTCCGATACTCCTCGTGGAACGAGGTGTACCGGTAGTTCGAATTAGAGAACTAATTCGAACTACCTACTCCGTGCCGCGTGTAGCCGCGGGCACGGAGTTCGGACTGGGGGACTTTTAAAAATGGCGGCGCCCGGGAAGATGCAAATGAAGCCCGGGATATTTAAATCCCGGGCTTCATTTGCAACTTCGAATGCCTACATTAGCCACTCTAGTTCGAACTAGGGTGGTAGTGTAGACATACCCTCAGCTCTCAGAGGCCAGCTTCCGGCCAATAGATGCTCAGAAATTTTGCTGGGGGCAGGGGCAGCCTGTAAAGTCTCCCTCCCTATTTCTCCCCCTTCCCCATGCCCAGAGCAGAGTCACATGGCACAGCCAGCCCACGAGCTTGGGACTGCAGCAGGGAGCCTGCCTCAGTTTCCTGCAGGGCTGTTGGCTGGGAGTCACCTAGGTAAGCACCTCCTGGCCACCTCTGGCACCCTGCCCCCTCTCTTCCCTCCAACTACCTGCCCTAGGCCACCACCTAAACTCTCTGAACCCCTTTCCCCCCTTCTCCCAGGTCAGAACTCCCTCCCCAACCTTGCACCCTCTTCCACAGGCCAAAATCCTCTCCTGCATTGATACCTCCTTCCCGACCCTGCACCCCAAGACCCCGCTCGAGGTCACAACCCACTCTTTCACCCAAACTCCCTCTCAGACCTTACACTCCCTCCTGCACCCCAGTTCCCTACCCCAGGATCCCTTCTGAACCCAAATTCTGTCCCAGACCCTGCACCGCTCCGTAGAACTGCGCCCCTTGACCACTTGCCAAAATCTTGGAGTGCCCTCCCATTAAAAATTATTGCCCACCCCTGGATTAGGTGAACATTCCTTCCAGCCTTTGAGAATCCATGAAACTATAAGATCCTTCCAGGAACCTCTCCGTTTTTTATAGGCTCTATCCTGCCTCATGTGGTTCTCCCCAGCTTGCCTGACAGCCTGCCTACCTTCAGGAAGCCCTTCCCCGAGAGAGGGAATTCCTCCGGCTCCTCTGTCTGGGCTCTTTTGTCCCTGACTGGGTTTTCCTCTCTGCAGTCCACCTGATCCTGGACAATAAGGTTTCCTTCACTGTAAGTATGCACCCGGCTCAGCGTGAAACCTGGGTTGGTTCATTTAGAAACAGCTTTGTTGCTTGTCTGAAAACCCTGGTCTGGAACGTAGAGGGGATGTTTGTGGGATGACACTTATCAACAGAACACTGAGAGCCAGGACGGGCAGAGATGGCGTCCCTAGCGTCTGTTTGTCAGAAGCTGGGAATGGGCGACAGGAAAGGAATCACTTAATGAGTCCCTGTTCTGTTCACTCCCTCTGGGGCATTTGGCATTGACCACTTTTGGAAGACAGAATACTGGGCTAGATGGACCTTTGGTCTGACCCCGTATGGTCGTTCTTATGAGAGCCAGAACTGATGGCTATAACAAAATTATGGAACCACAGGAAACCTGGCCTCACCCATGATAAGTGGAGATCTGGCTAACTAAAATCATGCTGGACCAGAGAGTGCCGGACTAGAGAGGTTCAACCTGTACATAGCTTACTTACTTGTAAACTCTTGCTCATGGCAACTTGTAGTAGCATTGGCCTTGCTGGGGCTGTGGGATGGCCAGCCCCAAGTGAATTAAGCTCATAAGCGAGGCTTCAGGAAAAAAAAACCCATGAGATTTAAAAATACAGACATTGGGTTCTTGTTATTTGCCTTTCAGTTTCTGTGCCTTCAGGATGCTTTGGGTCAAGTGCCCAAGCTTTTCTCCCTAACCATGAGAGCTAGAAATTTCCTGTTTTGCAAAATGAAAGCTAAGGTGCCCCCATCAGGACCCGACTCCAGCTGCTGGGGTTTTAATAAAACCACCAAATGCAATAAGACTTGCAAAAAAAGCTCATGAAAATTGGCAACACCAGGACTTCTAGAGTGTGGTTTTTTTCCCCCTCTATAACTGGGGCCATGCAGTGAATGGGAAGGACTCAGGGCATAATAAAAAACGTATGAACAATACCTCTCCACTATTTTTATGTACCACTAGATGGAGAACTTTATATATATTCACTTTTATCTAGATTAACTAGATAAAAACAGGTCGAGTCTGCGTAGAAAAAGGAGTATGTGCCCATCTGAGTGGTATCTCTTTGAAGTGCCGGAGGCTGGGTCAGACAGCAAAATAAAACTAATCATTCAGGGAAGCTGGTATTAGAGGGGAAGGCTGAACATTTCATGTAACTCTTCTTATTCTTCACAAACGCTCGCAGTCTCCTAGGAATCGAACTCAAATGAGAGTCTGGGATTCATTAAAGAAACAAGGTCTGTGACATACCCAATGACACTGACAGAGCCTTGAATGAATTCATTAATAATATCTAGTGCTTTTCATCACTAGATCTCAGAGCACTTTACAAAGATCAGTATCACAATTGCCACTGTAGAGTTGGGGAAACTGAGGCACGAAGGGGCCAAGGTAAGCTGGAGTCGGCTTACCTTAAGCCAAGCTTGGTGCCATCATCACAGAGGGAGCCTGATAGGAGTAAATGCTTCCTTCAGCTTCCCTTACTCCTCATGACTGCAAGAGCCAGTGCTGACTGGAGCCACCCTCAGTGTTTGATTTAGCGGGTCTTAACTAGACCCACTAAATCAAACACCAGAAGATCAATCTCTAGCGCAGCCAGTGGAGACATGGCCTGAGAGACTTCCCAGGAAGGGTGCTCTGTTGTAGCCTGTTCTGAGATCGCACACTGCCTGCCTCACAATCAGCTTGGGCTGGCTGCATTTGCTGATGTGTGTCTCTGCTCAGCCCCCTAAAGGCAAAGGCGACTATGCTACAGTCTGCTCTCCCGGACAGAGCCTTGCGCTATTTAAGGGAAGCAGAAGTGCTGTTGGAATATTGATATCAACCCAATCACTGAAAAGAGGCAGCTTTTCTACTTTGCGTCATAAATCTGCTGTGGAAAGGAGAAACCCAGCCTCAAGGAGCATTCTTGCCCTAGTGCGCACGCACACACAAAAAAACACCTTTAGGCCAGTCAGCCTGTAATTGATATTTGTCAGAAAGAAAGTGAAGTCCACAGCAAATGAGCTTAATTTAAGCAAATTTTCTTCTTTTTACAGACCGGAAAAAGTGTCTAAGTTTGCAATTCCAGCTACGTAAAATACATAGCCGGAGTCAGCGTATCTTAAGCCAAGCATGGTGTCGTCTTCACAGAAGGAGGCCGTTGGGAGCAAACACCTCCGTTGGCTTCCCTTACTCCTCACAGGTACTGGCACCGACCAGAGCCATCCTAGGCATTTCATTTAGTGGGTCTTAACTAGACCTGCTAAATCAAACTCCAGAAGATCCATCTCTAGTGCAGCAAGTGGAGACATCTAACAACCATGATAGAAGTTATATAATAAGAAAAAAGACAGTCATAGAAATCAGCGAGGTGGCTTTTTGAAGAAGGAAATATGCTGACAGGGCTGAGTATTATTGCCCTTTTGCCTTGGTCTCATCAGGAAAGGAGCCATGTTCTGTTGTGTCCAAGTGGGGACTACCACCTGAGTCTGCAGGAGGGCTGATTCCTCCATACAGTTACCCAACAGCTGTGATAGGACAGTATGTGTTATCACATAGACCTTATGAAGATAAACACCTACAGGAAGTACCACCTCAGAAGGCTGGACTCACAGCTTCCCTTGTTGTCCCCGTGTGGTCTCCCAGCACCCTAGTGGAGCCTTTGAGGAATTCTAGGAAGTGTCTGTGCAACAAGATGGACTCTTCTACCAGTCATAGTGATGGTCCTGTATCTCAGCTTCTCCACTCTGATTCCTAGTGTCATGTAAAACCCAAACTGGCGACCCTACTTCAGAACAACACTGGATGCCTTTCTGGATGGGTTCACAAGTTGTTGGGTTCCATACTAGAGTAACTGGATGTATTACCACAGTAGATATTGGATTCTTCCAAACACAGTAGTTATGTTGCTCCCACTAATTCTACTAACTCATCTGAAGCCCCAGGTTTTCTAACTTGTGGAAGAGGCCAAGGGAGGGGCGAAGTCACAGGACAGGAGAAATCTGAGAAGGTTTGTCTGGTGATTCAGAGAGATGCCAGCCCAGGGAGAGCATGGGATCCTCCACTGTTGGGGGAAGAAAGGACTCCTGCTTGAAAGGGCAGCTTAACAAGGAACAGCCAGGACCAAAGAGGATCTCCAGAACCGGCAGAAGATGCCACAGCGGAGCGTGGGCTTTCGTGTCGAGACGACAGCCATTGTTTGGGGACTTGGAGGACCATGGTGAACTGTTCACATTGATAAAGCCACCCTGGGGTGGGGTAGTGGCCAGGAGAATTAATGTGGAGCATACCTGAGGGTGGGGCATTGTAGGGCCACTCTATTCCATGAGAGGAGCTCTGGAGAAGACATCCCTCCTCTATGGAGATGCTGTGGAGTCCGGAAAGGGAGCGAATACAGCAGGGAGAGCGAGCGGGAGAGTTGGTGGCAGGGGATCAGAAAGGAAATAACTAGATTAGCCAGCAGTGTGGAAAGAGCGGATAAGGGACTGCACTGGGGGACAGAAGAGCTGGCTTCTATCCCCTGACTCTTTCTGCGCATTCCTTACCATTTCCAGTCACATGCTTCATCTTGGGTTTTTTGGGTTTTTTTTGAATGGCAAAGTCTTTGGGGAAGGGACTCTGAATATTACCATGGGTCTGTACGGTGCCTAGCAAACTGGGGCTCTGAGGGGTTCTCGGCGGTACTAAATATACATATTGAGAACTGAGGCAGGAAGAGGACTGGCAGCAGCTGAACACAGGAAGAAAGAGCTGCTTAAAAATAGGCACAGACGGATGAATTTTTAGATCTGATTTTTTTCTGGGGGAGGGGACATGGGGGATGTGAATGATACACCCCTGCCCTTGGAAACTCAGAAATGTATTTCATTTTGATCACAAAGCGAGGGGAAAATGTGAGAGAGGGGCGAATCTTCACCTGCTTGCGGCATGCTCAAGCAAGCCTCTTGGTGCTTTCTCCTCACACGTGACTCCTCCTGTAAACATCTGCAGATCAACCTCATTAGACACCTTCAAATTCCTCCTGAAAACCTCCTTTTCCATGAGGCTGACAAAACTGGCGTAACTGCAGTGCTGGTGGGCCCAATGCTGTATCATTGCTTCCTTGTTCAGGTTGAACCTCTCTAGTCCAGAACTCTCTGGTCTGGAAACATTTGTGGCCCGGCATGATTTTAGTGAGCTGAATGTCCACTTGTCATGGGTGTGGTCAAGTTTCCTGTGGTTGAATAATTTTTTTTACAGCCACCAGTCCTGGCTCTCAGTGTGTTATTTAGTTCTAATTTACCCCTAAATGCTCTCTAACAGTCCAATATGCAATGGAAGTGTTGGTGATGCTGCTAGACAATATTGACCTCCCGTGGTCCAGAAAATTCTCTTGTTCGGAACCGGACAGGTCCCGAGGATGCCGGACTAGAGAGGTTGAACCTGTACTTTCCATCTGTGCATGGACATCTGGTGTCTCTCGTCTTATGCTTAGATAATAACATCTTTTTGCTCTGTCTATGCACAGCACCGAGCACAATGAGGGTCGAGGCCCATGACTCAGGCTACTAAATACTACAGTGACACAAAATAATGATAATTTCATTAATTTCCACACTCACTGCTTTTTTTTTTTTTTGGTCTAACTCTTGGCAGGCGCAGAAAAGCAAATACTTGTGAATGATAATATTTGAGTGGAAAAAAAAGGAAATCGGTTCACTCAAACTTCAGAGACTCTTGAGGAGGGGAGGGGGAAAACCGGAGGTCAGCTCTGATGAATATATCATTGAGCAATTCTGGCAGTAAGGAGACGTGTGTCAGCTGATCACAGGGCTAACAGAGGGACTAGGTATTCTTTCAATGTACACAGCAGTTGGTGGATGTTTTAAATAGAGAATGGCTCCTTTGTATAGGGCTGGCCAGACATTTGTTTGTTCCCTTGAGGGAAAGATCATCTTTAATTTCTCTTTGATTTCCTCTGGTTATTTAGATGCACCGATGGAAACCAGCTTGGCAAAATGCCATCCTTATAACTAGCCTTTTGAATGTCATCGATTCTGCTCTTTTCATTATAGATAAACACGTTTTAACATTTCAGGCCTCTCAGAGCTGGATATTGATATACAAAGCAGTTAGAAAAATCCCCCCAAATCCCCATCTACCGTTGTGTGGAAAGACAAGCACTAAATGAGATCCAGAGCTATAGAAAAGCTGGTGCGTGGCTGCATGGGATAATGCAGCGACTTATCCGCGAGATCCGTTGCTCTGATAAATTTGGTTAATGCTCTATTCAGAATGGCGATGCAGAATCATCCAATCTGCGAAACAAACGCCACCATAATCACACAACCCTGTCTTCTGCTTTTCGGCAAACGGAGGCCTAGAATTACTGACAGACACAACGGGGACTGAGTTCTGTTTTGGGGCTGAAGGAGATATGCAAATATACCACCTGACAGGCAATGGAAGGACTTCCACAGCCCACCCACTGACTAGGAAGGGCGAAATTCTGTCTTCAAACAGTCGCTTGTAACTCCTATTGACATCACTCGGAGCGGTGCACCAGAATGTGCGCATGAATTTGGCCATGGATGTTCTTTGTATGGGTGTAAATGCCATGCAATCCATCTGTTAAAGCAAACGCGCCATCCTTTGCTGCTCCCTGTCAGGATAGCTTTGGAAAAGAGCAGAGTTCTCCTGGGGTTTTTCCTGCTGAAACAGGAAAACTCCCAAAAGTCAGAGTCCCATTTCTGGTGGGTTTTGGAGCCAGCCTATAAAAGGGTTTCCAGACAGACATCACCTGGGTGATTTCCCGGAGAATGGCACATCCCTTCTGTGTATCGGAAACCAGAAAGGAGCTCACTTGGATGTTTACTTCCCAAGCTCAACATGTTTATTTTTCTCGAGCCTTTCCTCCTTTCATACCCCACCCCAGTCCTTCCTCTGACATTTCTCCACTCGTGCGTCGTCGTCTGTCGTTTACTGAGCACGGACTGTTTACTGAGTGCAGTCTGGAAAGGAAGGAACCGTCTTTGTATCTAAATCGGGGGCTGAAGATACTGTTCAGACAGAATGAGCCAGTCACAGTAGTGCACATCTCCACCCAGGATGCCTTTCCTTTGCTCTCTTGTCTAACTTGCACTCATTAGGGCAAAAAAGGGGGGAGGGACTTTTTGTACCGGATCTGTCGTGCTGGATCTATTCCCTCTTAAAGTCTGTCGCCTTCAAATGTAGGATCTGCCCCTGTATCCATGGATGTCCATGCAAAAGACCCCATAGACCCAGTAAGAGCTGCCCTTTCCCTTTTCCCAGGCCCCCTGGGTTTATGAAAACGTGGGATCAGTAAACCCCACAAGTTACTGCTATGAACTCTAACTCATTGGTACCTACTAGGGTTGCTAGGGGTCTGGTTTTTGACCAGGAAGTCTGGCTGAAAAGGTGACCTGGCAGTGTCTGATCAGATGTGCTGCACCAGGCGTGGACAAAAGGGCTTCCGTGGCCCGGATGCGGCCCACCAAGAGGGTGGATCTGGCCTGCAGAGGCCCTGCTGCTCCTCCGTCCCCAGGCCAATTACGGCCTTGGGGCAGGGGAGCGCATGAAGCATCCTCCCGCCTTGCCAGGACCACGTGGCACTTTGAAGTGCGGCGTGCTGCTCGCAGGGTGGGGGCAGAGCTGAGGACGCTTCACATACTCCCCCCGCCCCCGAGCTCTATTTGTCCGAGGGGCAGTGGAGTGCAGGAAGTCTCCTCTCATGCCAGGGGCACGGGCACCTACGAGGAACGTGGGGGGGCAAAGGCACTCCCTCATCTCCAGACCAATCATTGTCTGGGGATGGGGAACCTGGAAGTATCTTGGCCCCGCCCCTTCCGTTTGATGTTCCGCCCCTTCCTGTGAAGCCCGGGCCCACGTCAAAAATTTCCAAAGTGGCCCTGGGAAAAAATTATTGCCCACCCCATAGCTGCGCGGACACCATGGGTTGGAGGGGAGGAGCCCGGTGACCAACTGGTTCCAGCCCCTGTTCGGCCAGGGCTGTCTCCTACTTGCACCTTGTGGGCAAGCAGGCAGCAGGTTCGATGTAAAGAAATGAAACCATTTCCCCTCCTGGGTGCCACTTTATTCAGGTTTCAGATGCACGCTGGCTCTCCAGCAGCCTGCCCCAGATCAGTGCACTCTCCCCTTAGTGAGGGGTTGGGTGGGCGGGGTCCTCAGGCTTTTGGAGCTGGGGAGCAGCCCAATGTCCGTGCAAGTGCAACCCACAGACCGAGTGTGGGTCACCATCCCATGGCGTGGCACTTAGACCACTTACAGCGAGGGATAAGCACAAAGGAGCTCTACAGCCTGAGCTGGGCACCAGCTGGCTTTTAGCCTAAGGTGTAGAGACTCCTGCACTAAGCTCTAGAGGTCCCAGGTTCAAATCCACCTGGTGAAGGCTACACAGGAGCTAGTCTCATCTCTGTCCTGAGGCTGGCCAGTTATAGCTTCTAAGAGTTTGGTTTCCTTCATGTTCCCTTCTCCTTGGCTTAGCTGCCCCTTTCTGGCCTTCATAGGGAATCAGCTTCTTGCCCACAGATATCTCCTATCTTAGCTCTGGTGTACACTAGGGTGTTTTTCAAAATAACAAGAGGAGCATCCACACTACCAAGCCCATTATTTTGAAATAATGGGCTTGGTTCTTTTTAAATACTATCTCCTGCTTTCCATGAGGAATAATGCTTATTTTGAAATAGTTATTTCGAAATAGCGGTCGTGTGGACCCTCCACTGCAGCTATTTCGAAATAACTCCTCCCCAGAGTCATTCAAACTATGTCATTTAACATGAACGTTGATTGGCTCACTGGAGGATATCCACAATCTAACCAGTGATGCTGTTCACTGGCTGGAGAGATTGGACATCCAACTTTGACGAAGAAATACAGCATTGAACATGATGTTCGAAAGAAGATTCAAACTAAGTGCTCCCCCATGTTTCTTGGGGCTCTAAGCTGAGGTAGCACTTTGGGTATGTCTACACTTGCACCCTCTTTCGATAGAGGGATGCAAATGCAGACATTTGAAATTGTAAATGAAGCCGGGATTTAACTATCCTGCGCTTCATTTGCATAATTGCGTTATGGTGCTATTTCAAAATAAAAATGCTGTGTAGATGCTGTTATTTTGAAAGAAAACCCTTCTTCCAAAATAACCTTTATTCCTTATAAAATGAGGTTTAACAGTTATTTCGGAAGAAGCCTTTTTTTTTTTAAATAACCTCATCTACATGACATACACATTAAGGGTATGTCTACACTACAAGGGTATTTTGAAATAAGTTATTTTGGAATAATAACTCCCAAAATAACTATTTCAAAACAGCGTGTCCACACTACAGGGAAGCCTCAAAATGAATGAGTCAGGCTCCCCAAATATGGACGTGCTACCTCAATTTACAGCCCCACCAAGCACTGGGGAGTATTTACTTTGAATGGCCCTGAGAAGGAACTATTTCGAAATAGCAGCAGTGGAGCGTCCACACGACCGCTATTACGAAAGAGCTATTTTGAAAAAGGCGTTATTCCTCATGAAATGAGGGTTTATTATTTCCAGAATGTCTATAATTTCAAAATAACGGGCTTGCTGTGTGGACGCTCACCGGGTTATTTCGAAATCATGTGAGTGATTTTGCAATAATGCTGTAGTGTAGACGTGCCCTAAGGGCGCCTGCCTCGGACTAATTTTGAGGCTTCCCTGTTGTGCAGACAGGCTATTTTGAAATAGTTATTTTGGGAGTTATTTCAAAATAATTTCCAAGTGTAGACATGCCCTTAGAAATCAGGGCTGGTTAGCCTCAGGGTCTCCAGCCATTAAGGGCCAAGCTACCCTTCTACACCACCCATAACTGTGGTCTTAGACAGCAATGGCAGGGTGGGACCCTTGCCTGTCTCCCTGGAGGGGACAGTCTTGTGCACTCTGGAAGAAATAAGCAGACTCCATGCTGCTGGAACCGGGAAAGGAAGCAATTCCGCATCTGAGGTCCTTGAGAAGACTGCCCTTTCCCAGGCTCGAGGTGAAGCGCAGAGCCATCTTGTGGCCTCTTCAGGAACCTCACCATGAATGCCGGGGTGGGAGAAAGCAAGGCTAAGAGAGTTTAAGGTTCGGTGGTGTCAGTCCTCTTCCTGCTCCTCCTCCCACCTTGCCCCATCGTGGCACTGCCGTGAGAGCAGAGAAAGGGACAGGTGTTGTGATACTCCAAGAACAGCCTGGGGCGGGGAGCCTGGCTCTTGCTGATTCCCCCACTGCTCCAGGGAAGGAGTCAATTGCTCCTGCTCTCTACGTCAGGCAATGCTGACTCCCCAGTGCACCAATTCAGTCACCTCGCTGGCACATTGTGGAGAGAGTCAAGACCAGGGTTACGTCTACTCTGCAGCTTTTTTCAGCAGAAGATATGCAAATGAAGAGCTAACTTGCATATCTTGCACTCTCATTTGCATAGCCTCTTCCGATCCTTTTTGTGGCAGAGGTTTTGCCATTAAAAAGCCCCATGTAGACAGGGCCATTTGTTGGAAAAACCACCTTTTGTGCAAAAGTCAGTAAAACTCATTTTTGTGAGGAATAAGGGCTCTTGTGCAAAAGGGTATTTTTCCCGACAAATGGCCCCGTCTACATGGGGCTTTTTAACGGCAAAACCTCTTCCCCAAAAAGGATCGGAAGAGGATATGTAAATGAGTGTAACGTATGCAAATTAGCACTTCATTTGCATATCTTTTGCCGGAAAAAAAAGCCACAATGTAGACGTAGCCCAAGGCAGGATTTAAGGGCAGACGAGCCAGAAAACGGCCTGATGTACCAGGCTCAGGGGAAGTTTTGTAGTTAACAATAAAGGAAAAAATAGAAACTTTGAAGTAAAATGTTTCAGGTAAAAGAACCGTGATGAATATCCTAGCTAGTGAGTGGGCTGCATATGTGACTCTGCTTCATCTCATTGGGCTGCAAGATTGTTGTTACCAAGACCGTCTCCTGGGACAGGGTAGTTTTGTTAAGTGCACTTGTGTCCCTAGAATTTGCGAGGGGCGCCAAATGAACCGTAGCAGCACTTTGATTGGCTGCAGAGGGAGCGCACGGCTCTCACAGTCAATGTTGTGAACCGTCAGCACACACCTCACTTGACGTGCCCTTGCTTTACATGCGTGTCTTTTTAGTAATACCAGTAAGGGGGGTGGGAAAATCCTATGCAGATGGAAACCAGCAGAATCTGGCAAACTTGCACATGGGCAATGGTAAACAAAATGTCTCATGGGCCACACACAGAACCCCTATTGGGCCGCAAGTTGCCCACCACTGTCCTAGAATGTTCTGGACCTTTGTAGAATCTCATGGAATGTTCCAGACTTTGAGCGATATTTTCTCAGGGAACATTCTAGAATATTGCCAGCCGTGCCCTGTGGATTTCAGTTATTCTTCACATTAAAAAAGTATCCATGAGCTTCAAGGAAATTAATTTGCTTTTAATTTGCTTGTCTATGATATGAATAAATATAGATTTCACAGATCCTAGTATGCCAATTCATCATCTGACATGACAGGGAGAAATCATGCATGCAAATTATACATCAAAGTCATGAAGCGGGCTGCCAATGCAACAAAAATAAAGTATACAAAAGTTTAACAAATATAGGTGGGATCCAGGGATGCTTCTTGTCTGGGGTGCCATCATGTCTACAGCTGGCCTTGGCCAAGACTATGCCAAGTCTTCACCATGCTGTTCCCCCTACTGAGCATGTGTATCACCTTGAGGGGAATGAGACCAGATTAGATTCGTGCATCTCTACGGTTGCTGGGGCATACCCTGAATCTGGCTTCATCCACTATGTTGAAGTTGTAAACCAAAAAGCCTTTTGCTGTGACTTGGGACTTGCTACTTCTTTGAGAATGCAGCACCGGCCGTGAAAAAATGGTTCCATTGAAATCTACACCAGCATTCCCATTGGCTTTAATAGGGCCAGGATTTCACTCCAGGCATGCACGACATAGGACGATAAGCAAAAATATCTCAGTGGATTTCAGCTTCAGGAGAAAGAGATTTCTCAGATAGCCAGACATGTTGGGTTTCCTGCACCACTGCGGACACCGTTACTTGCACTAACACAGAAATAAAAAGAGACTGAAGTCTCCTGAAAGTCAGTACAATATCCATCTTAAGGACAAACACATGAATTGGGCCATGGGCCATGTCCATGCCATGGTATGGTGACACAATATGGACTTCTACATTGCAGGTTAATGTGTGATTATAGAGAAGGTTGGTTTGGTTCTCAGCTTGTTTCAGTCCACGGACCACCAGACCAATCAAAAAATTTTCGTGGACCACCTCCTTTTTGAGATATGATAAAAAAGAGCAGACAACGAACATTTTGGTTTGAAATTTATTTCTTACCAACAGATTTTTGGTGCCTGTCCACACCGTGTGACTTTGGACAATGTTCCTGTGGACTACGGAAAAAGTCATCATGGACCACCAGTTGACAACCACAGAGCTAGCATCAGTAACCATAGCAGTGAAGATATAGTGTCATGGAATCTCACATGTGCTAGTGGCCACGGCATATACCAAGGGTCCCTGGCTGGCTTGTAGTAGGCCAGTTAACTCACATAAAAGCCCTCACCTCCTCCTCTGTACTACTATTCTTACCTACATTAATTAAATTAAAGCTATCTCACTGTGTCTTCACCCCTTCATTTGTAGCGTAGAGATACCCTCAGAAACATTTCAGCACCTTTAAATATTTCTGGCTGGTAGCATGATGGCTTTTCATACAAGACATGTGATAGCTCTAAATACATTATCAGCCTGTTGTCTGGTTATATGTATAAAGTGCACTCTTTTGGGGGAAACACTTGTCTTTTTATTGTATGGGTGTATGTACAGCGTCTACTTAACAAAACAGCCTGGTCTATATAGATCATTAAATCAGACTCATCACCTAAATAAATAGATTTCCATTCCCTGACTGGGATTTAAAGTCACTGCCATAGCGGAAAATAATAATAAATCTGCTGCATGTTTAGAGAGTTAGTCTGTTTGGTCTGTTTGATCAAGAACTCCTCCTAAACGGTAAGAGCTAGGACCACAAAATTTGGTTTGCAGCTTCCTCTTATAATAACTTAAAGCAACACAAGGGCTTGGTTGTGGCAGGAAAATGAGATGTTCCTGGCATGGGATTGTTTCTCATATAACCAAACAGAAAAAGACAGAATCACCAAAACAAGTACAGTCCTTAAAATTGACATACCTGAGCGACTGTTGAAAAAGACTGAACCAAGATGTCTCAGAAACATAGGATGAACCTGGAAGAGGATTGCTTCTCAGTAAACCTTACAGAAAAAAGAGATACAATGGAGAAACGTGGTGTAGTGCTCTGTTTTGGCACAGCTAAATCAATGCTGGAAAACAATTTTATTGAAAACCAAGTTGACTATAACTCTTCAGACTTTTTTTGTTCATTTAAATATAGTGAATGATGACAGTTTACAGGGATAAAGAAAAAAATACACTTGATGGAATTCTCATTTAAAAACAATTACTAACAAAATTAAATGAACAAATGTTAACAATCCCATTTATTAAGAAATCTGAAATAAAATTAACTTAATAAAAATAGCACTGTATTTCTGAAAAATACGATCATTTAAATAAAGCATGCACATTTTCCTTTTATTAAAAAAAAAGAAAAAAAAACTTCATTGAGCAATGACAGGTAAATCTGCTAGTAATAAATAAATAATCAAGGTAGCCTGAAATCTGATAGAAAAACATCATTTTTCAAGGTGAATGATTTTTCACCCACATGTTGGTTTTAATAAAATAATATCCCTCAGGTTCAAAGTAAGAAAATATCCAGCTCAAAACTCAAGCTGGTCAATTTCAAAGGAATGAATTAATTACATTAAATTAAATAAATTCAGTGTTTCCAGGGTTCAGTGGACATTGAAATTGTTGAGACGGGTTCAGTATCTGATATTGAAGGAAGTTATTTCGCTAGGGAATCTATTTAATAAAATACAACTTTGTTTTCCCTCCCTAAGTCTCTTTAAAGAGTAATTTTTACTGCCTTAAATTAGAAGCAGATGTCTGTTCCAAGGGCAGTCATCTGCATTAGTTATTCAGGTGAGACTGGGCTGTGTCCTAAACAGCAGAACCTTCAAATCTAAGGCACATCAAAATCTTCCAGAGGTGAAGGAGATAAAATTAGTATTGTGTATGTGGAAGGTCTGGATATCAAGCAGGAAAATAAGGTGGAGGCCCCGGGGTATATACTGAGGAGATTAAGCATCAGAGGGGTAGCCACGTTAGTCTGGATATGCAAAAGCGACGAGGTGATTGTAAGGAGAAAACCATGCAGCCAAAGAGAGAGTCACAATGGTTCACTGGAAAAAAGGCCAAGATATATTAGTCATTGGGGATGAAATATACAGTATGCCCTTCCTCTTTGTTGTGATAACTGGGCTGACAAATTCACCCTCCTTGTGAGCTCAGCTGTACAACGTTCATAAAAGGTCGTAAGTTGTCACAATAACCTATAATAAGTGATGATGGTGAAAGGTAGGACAGGGAGAGAGACTGACTTAATCTAAGGCCTTGTCTAGACCTACCCGGAGATCAATGCTCCAGAGATCGATCTTTCAAGGTTCGATTTAGTGGATCTAGTAAGCACCCTCTAAATTAACTGCTGATGAGAGGGCTAAGGGAAATAGGTGGGAGAGTTTCTTCTGTCAACTTCCCACAGTGACAACGCTGCAGTAAGTCGAGCTAAGGTTGGAGCAGCATATCTTAGTTCAACTTTCTCCTCTGGAGCAAACCTGGCCTAAGTCAAAAGATCTTTTGACATAACTCCGGGACTGTTCTGAAATCAGAATGGGTAAATACAGAGGATGTAGACGTGGAAATTAATGAACCAAAATTGGTTTGTCAGTTGTTAGGCCATGAGAAGGATTGGGCTAGTCCACCCATCACTCCTTTTTTTTTAGTCTGTCAATAAAGAGACTTTTGCAGGAGCTGGGAAATGCAGAAGAACAGATGGAAACCAGAGCGAGTTTGACCTTTTCTGGCTCCCAGACCTCCTGCCAAGTCTGAGCATCGACACTGCAGTTTTACAGCCTGGGCCAGTTGGGATGTTTAATTGCATTGTAGACCATTAGTGGCGCTAATGGTGCTTGGAAGATGACTTCACAGCTAAGGACGTCAAGAGGAAATTTCAGATCAATTACCAGAAATGACAGGGCAGGTTCTGGGCACACACAGAGCAGGGAGAACATCCCCCCCGACACACACACACACACCCACCCAGCCACCCCCCCCCCACACACACACACCCACCCACACACACACCGCCAAACATTCTGCAGTTTGATTTACAGGAAAGAAAGTAAATTCCTCCAAGGCTCTGATTCTGCCATGCTTGTTCACTAGCATTATGCTAAAAGGACAGGAATACTCCCTGGGTCTTACCCCACTCACTGAACCACAAGGGGGCAGTTGCAGCAAACTGCCATCATCAAACTTTGCACTCTCCCCCTTGACAAGCAAACGAATGCAGAATCAAATGCAGCTGTTGTGCAAAACAGGAAAGAAAGTGACCAGAAAGAAGATGACAACTCTATGGTTTGAATCATAAAATATTTTTTTTTCAAGATTTCAAAATTGATGTGCCTCAGCAGAACAAAATCATTTTGAATTTTGTGGGTGAAAAATCAAGTGTGAGAGAGACACCCAGAGGTTAGAGCACTCACCAGAAATGTGAGAGACACGATCAAATGTCCACTGCGCTTTATTGGGACCAGGGTCTGCACCTGGGTTGCCCGCTCCTTCTGGGATATTCTGGGGTGGGTCTCTCTTCTGCCACCCCATCCAGCACCTGAGCAAACTTCCAGATGAAAGTTTTGTCAAAATCAATATTTCCATTTCAAAACCTCAATAGAAGTTTCCCCAAGAGAAAAAAAAAAGAGGTTTGTTAACAAATCATTAACCAGTTCTCATTCTGTGCTAGGATTCTAACTTCGGGGTTTCATCAATGCATTCATTTTTAAGCAGCTATATTGAGGCAGATTATACCTCAGTGGTTAGCATTTAATCAGAGATTCCAGAAGACTGGAAAAGGGCAAATATAGTGCCCATCTATAAAAAGGGAAATAAGAACCCAGGAAACTACAGACCAGTCAGTTTAACTTCTGTGCCAGGAAAGATAATGGAGCAAGTAATTAAGGAAATAATCTGCAAACACTTGGAAGATAATAAGGTGATAGGGAACAGCCAGCATGGATTTGTAAAGAACAAATCATGTCAAACCAATCTGATAGCTTTCTTTTATAGGATAATGAGTCTTGTGGATGGGGAGAGGAGGTGGACGTGGTATACCTAGACTTTAGTAAGGCATTTGATACAGTCTTGCATGATATTCTTATCAATAAACTAGGCAAATACAACTTAGATGGGGCTACTATAAGGTGGGTGCATAACTGGCTGGATAACCGTTCAAACAAGAGGCAAAAAAGAGCTTCCCTTATTTTTCAGTGTGCGGGTCTGGCAGAATTGGCCAGTATAGGGGATTGGCAGGGAGAAAGCAGACTGAACAAGTGTAATGTCGTGAGGTGGAACCAAACCTGGGATCCCTGGAGCTTAGTGTATTGAGCCTCTATTGCATGAGCTAAAAGCCAGCTAGTGCTTAGCTAAGGCTATAGAGCAAACTCATTCTATGGGCACAGCGTTCACAAGGTGGGCCTCTCTCTCTCCTCAGAGCAGTGGGATTTGCCCTGGAGTCTTCATCTGGGGCCCTTACTTTATACCGCTTTTGTGTGTGGACGCTCTCTTTTGGAAGACGTTTTTTGGAAGATCTCTTCCGAAAAAAGCATCTTCTGAAAGAAACCTACAGTCTAGACATAGCCTGTGACAACAGGTTAGCTTCTCCTGCTTCTTTGAGCGGTAGATGCCGTCCGGTGTTCTCTGCTTAGTGTCCCCTTAGCGCCTTTTTTATTGTGCCCGCCCCCTCTGTTACCATTATGCAGCTGACCTTGGGTTTTTGTGAGCTCCCCACATTCCCTTGAGGGTTCCCTGGTGAGAGTCCTGCCTCCCTCCCAGATGTCAAAACAGCTGGCCTCTCACCAGCACTAAAATCACTTCTGAAAATGAAGTGTCAAAGAAAAACAGAAGATGATAAGCTTAAAGAGGCTTCTTTTGTGCTGCCTCTCTCAAAACACCAGTGGGCCTGTCTCGTTTGATAGATATTTTGACAATAAAAAGCCCAGACGTGGCAGTTAAACCACAATCGCTATGGACACGCATCACTTTTTTTTCCCTCAGAAAAATATCACAGTATTACTTCATGGGTCTATAGAGGATTCACTGAGACTGGATTGACCTGATATTGAGTCAATGATCCGTGAATTCTCCCTGGTGAGCCTAGATGTACTGTGCATATGTTACATGGCACGTTGATTCAGGATGAATGGGAGATAGAAGCAGCCATGAGTTATGGCCGGGGTTTGTGTGTGAAATTTTAAAGTTTCCACTGTTTATAAATTTGTGCCCCATCCCTGATGTCATTTAAAGTTAATATTCTGTGTCTTTTGACCTCTAATTTGCTTTAACAGCTCACTTCTTCAGTCCTGTTGGCTTTAGGCCTGCATTCAAGGGGTCTTCCTCAGGGCAAACCGACCATATAAAGCACTAAGCACTATGAAGATAGAAAGACCCTCTCACATCGACTTCTGATGTGTGTCACGGTCTCAGACTGCTTATGTTAGTTGGTAGTTAGGAGGGCACCGAAATTAAAATCTTTGAGTTTCGCTGTCATGTGTCAATCCTAGCTTAGAATTGATTTTTAACTCAAGGTTGAATTCTGGCCTTCAATCTGAATACATTATTATGGGTTTTTTCTTGGACAATCCGTTTATTCTTTTCTTCATTATTTTCATCTTTCTGTAATAATTGGCAGGTAATTCTGGCTAGATAAGTGTTGCTAGGAACTAATTACTTTTCTACATTTTTTTCATTCTGAGGAAACAAAGCCAGCCTCTTGCTAATCTCCAAAGTCACATATTTGTTTTTTCTATCAAATCCATCACCAGCACACACACAGACTTGCTTTAAAGGAATGCAAAGATGTCTTTAATAATAACGACATCACAGGGGGATGTGCACAATATAAAAAACATATTTATTGATGCATCAAGAGGTATGCTGTAATATTCATTGCATCCATTCCACTGATTCATAGAAAATGACATAAAGGGGTATCAGGGAATCAGTATGCATTGTTCTGCACAGCTCTTCCTTAACATAACATAAGAATGAGGGGTCCACTAATGAAATTAATAGGTAGCAGGTTTAAAACAAATGAAATGAAGTTTTTCTTCATGCAGTGCACTCAACCTGTGGAACTCCTTGCCAGAAGACCAGAACTTTAACAGGGTTGTGACAGGTTCATCCAACCTGGGCCCCTCCTGTAAGTCCAGGTCGGCCCTGTGTCCCCTGTCCTTCTCAGTATCCTGCCCAGAATCCCGTGAGTCAATTATTTCGCTGTATCGCAAAGATTTTTCTTTTATATTCTGCCAGGTACTACCAGTCAGTTCGGGGCTTGGACTTCTCATTGCTCCCGGAGGCGGGGGGGAAGGCAGAGCCAGGCCCTCCCTCTCCACCGGGTCTCAGCCCAGGGCCCTAAGGGGTAAGGGTCTGTTTGCCCTTACTCTGCTGACGGGGCATTTCCCTGAAACTCGTCAGCCCACGGGTGCTAATACAACCCTGCCCTAGGCTACTTCCTGCCCCCCCCCTTTGTCCTCGAACCCCCGTGTTCCACCCGGGGGACCTACTGCCTCTGTCCAGCGTCCAGCTTCTTCCTCCAAGGGGCAGTCTCTAGGCGGCCACTGCCGGTTTCCTCCGTCTCCGGGAAGGGGAACGCTCCCCACTTCCCGCGGCGTCTCTCTAGCTTGCAGTCGCTGCCCCGCTCAGCAGTGGTCGGGGCTCTTTTGAAACAGGCCACTGTCGGCCCCCATGTTCCAGCGCCCTACCCTGACAATGTCCCGGCATCCGCCTTCGTCCCGCCCTCCAGGCTGTGCGCCACCCACTCACGCCGGGGCTGCATGCAGGCGGCCTGGCTTCAGCTGCCTCTGCGCCTTCCTTCTCCCCACGCCGTTCTGCCCCCCCCCCCCCGGAAAAGGGGCCAGAAATGCATCGGCCTTAGTGTTGGCTTCCGTGAGCCCATCACACACCTCCCCCCTTAGGGGCTTAGGGCCCTCCTCTTTCTCCCGTTTGTCTATTCTTGAAAAAAAGTCCGCGTTTTGGTGTCTATTCCCTGGGCGGTGGCCTATTTCAAAGCAGTATGGCTGCAATGCCAGGTACCGTCACATAATGCGTGGGTTTGTCTCTTTCATAGACTGTAACCACACCAACGGGGCATGATCAGTTATCAAGTGGAATTTATTGCCCCACAGATAATATCGCAGCGATTCAACCGCCCACTTTACCGCTAGTGCCTCTTTCTCGATAGTAGCATAGTTCCGCTCCCGGGGCAGGAGTTTGAGGCTGGCGTACAATATGGGGTGTTCCTCCCCTTGCTGTTCTTGGGCCAAGACTGCACCTAGTCCGACTTCAGAGGCATCTGTGTACAGAGAGAAAGGTTTTTCAAAATCTGGTTGGATTAGCACTGGGGCCCTTGTCAGCCGTTCCTTCAGGGCCTCGAAGGCTTGCTCGGCCTGGGGGGTCCACTGTACCTTTGAAGGTTTTGTGTTTCTTGTCAATTCTATCAAGGGTGTAGCTATGGTTGCAAACCCGGGGATGAAACTCCTATAATACCTGGCTAGCCCCAAGAATTGCCTTACTTGTCTCTTTGTCGTCGGGACCAGGTAGTCTTGTAGGGCCTGAACTTTGCCTACCACGGGCTTAAGTCTTCCTCCACCTACCGTGTATCCCAGGTAAGAAACGTCTTTCTTGGCGATGTGACATTTCTTTGGATTCACGGTCAATCCCGCCTTCCCCAAGGCAGCAAGTACGGCTTCTAGGTGTCGGAGATGGTCGTCCCAGGTAGTACTGTATATAATGATGAAACAAAAGACAGAACTATGCAACACTTTAAAGACTAACAAGATGGTTTATTAGGTGATGAGCTTCCGTGGGCCAGACCCACTTCCTTATATTGATCTGAGGAAGTGGGTCAGGTCCATGAAAGCTCATCACCTAATAAACCATCTTTTTAGTCTTTAAAGTGCTGCATAGTTCTGTCTTTAGTTTCAGCTAGACCAGACTAACACGACTGCATCTCTATCACTGTATATAATGATATCGTCTATATAGGAGGCTGTGTACCCTCTGTATGGTGCTAATAGTTCGTCCATCACGCGCTGGAACGTGGCAGCCACCCCATGGAGACTGAAAGAGTCCAAATGGGGTGGAAAAAGTGGTTTTCTCTTTGGCTTCCGGCTCCAGGGGAATCTGCTAATACCCCTTTGTCAAATTGAGGGTCGATATATTTTGGGCAGGTCCCACTCATTCCAGTAGTTCATCCACTCGGGGCATCGGATAGGTGTTGAAGCAGGAAATGGCGTTAACAGGTCAGAAGTCGATACAAAATCGGACCGTACCATCTGGTTTCGGGACCAGTACGATGGGGCTCTGCCACTCACTGCGGGACTCCTCGATGATACCCCACTGTCTCATCAGCTGGACCTCTTCCCAAACCGTATTCCAGATTTGTGGGATAGGGGTTGGAGGGGCTCTCGCACATTCTTTCCTGCTTCTGTAACTATCCTGTGACGTCCCAAAGATGTACGGCCTGGTCTCGCGGTAAGGACTTGTTTGTACCGCTGTAGGAGGTCTTTGAGTTGCTGACATTGGGCCGTTGTCAGATCTTCTCCCAAGGTGGCTTTATCTCTCTCCATGCAGTCTCCACCTCAGGGGCCCAGTTTGTCTTCTGAGAGGGGGGGCTATCATTAGGCTCTCTCGGGTTACCTATTTCTTCAATAAATTAACATGAAAAATCTGGGTGTCCTTCCTCTGCCCCGAAAGACGAACTTCATAATCCACCTCCCCCACTTTCTGAATTACTTCATAAGGCCCCTGACATTGTGCTAAAAGCTTGGATTCTCGGGAAGGCAGTAGGAACAGTACGCGGTCGCTGGGCTGGAACTGACGAGTCCTCACCATCCTGTTATAGTCCTGCTTTTCTTGGCTTCTTAATAAATTCATTGTAGCGTACCCTCCTAGTCGTTTTAGCTTCTCCTGTAGGCATAGCATATACTGTGCTGTCCCCCAGCATGGTGTGGGTTGTTCTTCCCAGTCCTCCTTCAGGAGATCCAATATTCCCCAGAGCTGGCGACCGTAAAGCAGTTCAAACGGGGAGAAACCAGTGGAGGCCTGAGGCACCTCCCTAATGGCGAACATCATGGCCGGAAGTATCTGGTCCCACCCACGGTGGTCTTACTGCACAAACATATGCAACATCTCTTTTAGTGTCTTGTTGAACCTTTCTACAAAGCCGTCTGTCTGCAGATGGTAAACCGAGGTCCGCCAGGCCTTAATCTTTAACAGATGGCACAACTCTTCCATCACCCAAGAGGTAACGTTAGTCCCCTGGTCTGTTAAGATATCCTTTGGGAGTCCCACCTGCGAGAAAATCTTCACTAATTCCATCGCTAGGGTGGGGACCTTAGTGTTTCAGAGGAGCATGGTCTCCGGATATTGGGTCGCGTAATCAAGAGCCACCATTATGTACTGATGCCCCGTCCGGGATGGCTCGAGAGGTCCCACCAGGTCTAAGGCTATGAGTTCAAATGGGACCCCCCACCACTGGAAGTGGTATCAGTGGGGCTTTGGGTACTGGGGCTGTCTTTTGGCAGTCTGGGCATGACCCGCAAAAGTCCCAGAAGGCCCTGTACACCCCAGGCCAGTAAAACCTCTGTATTACCCTCGCTAAGGTTTTCTCTCGTCCCAAGTGTCCCGACCAGGGGTTAGCACGGGCTAAGTCTAAAATGTCCTGGAGGTAGCGGGTGGGTACTGCCAATTGCCGCACCTCCCCGTCCCCGTCTGGTCTTCTGACCACCCGATAGAGTCGGTCATTTTGTAGCTGACACTGGGGGAGTTCCTCCGGTCCGTCCTCTGTCGTGGCTTGATCCCATGCGTTCTTTAGGGAAGGTTCCTACCTTTGTTCCTGCAAGAAGTCCGGATTCTCCCTGGCTCTCAGGATAGTTTTTTCACTCCAGCCGCCCTCCTCTGTCGTCGGGGTTGTTCTGTACAGGTTCCCTTCCTCTACTGGGGCTAGGAACCCCTCTTCCCCGTGGGGTTGCCGTGTCTTTTTCCATGCCTTCGGCTGGATCCTGGCCTGCAACAATTGGCTAAACCCCGGCCAGTCCCTTCCCAATAACACCGGGTATGGTAGGGAGGGAGCCTTCCCGACCCTCCAGAGGCTATTCCGCGGACCCATGCCATCAGATAGGCTTTGACATCCCCGTGTACGCACCTCATCCACACGGGTTCTCCCTCCTCTCATCCACTGGGCACCAGGTCCTTGTGGACCAATGTCACGGTCGACCGTGAGTTGACGAGGGCTGTTGCTGGTTTCCCCTCTATTCTCACAGTAGCCACAACCTTTGTTCCTTTTCCTACCATTGTCATGGGGGAGGGCGGCTTTTCCACGCATTGGCCTAAGGTGCAGTCCATCAGGGGGGCATTCTCTCTTAAAATGTCCCTCCTGTCCACACTGGAAGCAGGCCCCACGGTGGGTGGACCTTTTCTCAACAGTCTGCTGTATTCCCGTTACCTCTTCGGCTATCCCTTCTTGCAGCCTATCGGGACACACTGGTGCAAACTTGCGTGGCCCGGCTTGTCCACCTCGTGACCCTGTGGCCCTCTCCTTTCCGCCAACTCCCCCAGTGGGGCGTGGTCCCCCTACCTTTGGCACTGGCATGGAATCCTTTCAGCTGCCCGCTTCGTCCCCCTCTGCCGCCATGTGGGCTTCTATCAGGGTGACAGCCTCATTCAGCGTTGTGTGCTGGTGCCTCCGCACCCACTTCTGGCCTTCTCGAGGGAGGATGTGGATGAATTGTTCCAGTACCAAGGATTTGGTCACTTGGATGTCCGTTTTCTGCTCCGGTTCAATCCATCGCCATGCCAATTCCCAGAGCCTTTGGGCAACCGCTCTGGGTCTGTCTCCCAGCTCAAAGCGTTCTTGCCGGAACTGCTGGTGGCACGTCTCAGGTGTTATGCCTAATTGATCTAAAATGGCTTCTTTCACCTTAAAATAGTGGAGAGCATCCTTCGCTGTTAAACTACGGTAGGCCAATTGAGCTGGTCCTGACAGGTAGGGTGCAATCAAAGTGGCCCACTGGCCCTGAGGCCAGCGAGCGGCCATCGCCACCCTCTTGAAAGTTGTCAAGAAGGTCTCGGGGTCGTCCCCGGGGCCCATCTTGGAGAGCCACAAGGGGAGCAGGGGGCTTTCTCCATCACCGCTGACCCCCATACCTGCAGGTCCGGCTCCTCTACCTGCGGCTTGCATCCAACAATACTGTTGAGCGGCCAGTTCTCGCACGAGTTGTCACTGCTGCTCCTGGAACTGGGCGACCAGTTGCTGAATTAGCTGAGCCTGCTGCTGCCGCCACTGGCTCTCACGCAGCCACTCTAGGAATTTAGCGGGTTCCATCCGGCCTGATTAAAGTCCCTTCTTCTTCCTATTAAATACACCACCGTTCTCAGGATGCTATTTCCCCCTGTGGGTTTGGTCCCTCTCCCGTGGGCCCAATGCCCACATTCTCCACCACGTGTGACAGGTTCGTCTGACCCGGGCCCCTCCCCTAAGTCTGGGTGGGCCCCGTGTCCCCTGCCCTTCTCAGTATCCTGCCCAGAATCCCATGAGTCAATTATTTCGCCGTATCACAAAGGTTTTTCTTTTATATTCTGCCAGGTACTACCAGTTGGTTCAGGGCCAGGATTTCTCGTCACTCCCGGAGGGAGGGAGGGAAAGGGTGACACGGGCTTTCCTTCTCCACTGGGTCCCAGCCCAGGGCCCTAAGGAGCAAGGGTCTGTTTGCCCTTACTCAGCTGACGGGGCATCTCCCCGAAACTCGTCAGCTCATGGGCGCCAATACTGCCCTGCCCTGGGCTGCTTCCTGTCCCCCTCCCCCTTTGTCCTCAAACCCCCGTGTTCTGCCCGGGGGACCTACTGCCTCTGTCCGGCATCCAGCTTCTTCCTCTGAGGGGCAGTCTCTAGGCAGCCACTGCCAGTTTCCTTCATCTCTGGGAGCGGGAACGCTCCCTGCTTCCCATAGTGTCTCTCTAGCCTGCAGTCGCCACCCCGCTGAGCAGCGGTCGGGGATCTTTTGAACCGGGCTGCTGTCAGCCCCCAATGTCCCGGCATCCACCTTTGTCCCACCCTCCAGGCCGTGCCCCACCCCCTCGCGCCAGGGCGGCCCAGCTTCAGCTGCCACGCCTTCCTCCTCCCCACGCTGTTCTCCCCCCCCCACCAGAAAAGGGGCTGGAAATGCACCAGCCTCAGTGCGGGCTTCCATGAGCCCGTCACAAGAGTTCAAAAAAGAACTAGATAAATTCATGGAGGTTAGGTCCATCAAAACTTATAAGCCAGGATGGGTAGGAACAGTGTCCGTAGCCTCTGTCTGTCAGGGGCTAGAAACGGATGACAGGGGAGGGATCACTTGATAATTACCTGTTCTGTTCACTCCCTCTGGGACATCTGGCCTTGGCCACTGTTGGAAGATGGGATACTGGGCTAGATGGACCTTTGGTCTGGCCCAGTATGGACGTTCTTATGTTCTTATGGAGCTTTCTACTGTGGTCAGAGAAGGTCTGCATCAGTTTATTATTTTCAAGAGGTGTGTAGTTCCTATGTACCTGCCTCTAACTGGTAGGGATGCTTCTCTTCAGAAATCTTCTATAGCACTGGAGCTAGTTGGCAGAGAGGTGGTTCACACAGGTGGCTTTCCAGACACAAGAGTATCTGGTCTGTGAACTCCTGCTTAAAAGAGAAGCTTGCATTCCTGATGTAACAAGCACGCTTCCTTGCTAAATTGCAACAAGGGAGGTTCAGGTTGGACATCAGGAAAACCCTCCTGTCTGTCGGGGTGGTTAAACACCAGAATAAATTGCCTAGGGAGGTTGTGGAATCTCCATCATTGGAGATATTGAAGAACAGGTTAGACAGACACCTGTCAGGGATGATCTAGACGGTGCTTGATCCTGTCGTGAGGGCAGGGGACTAGACTCGATGACCTCAGAAGGTCCCTTCCAGTTCAATGATTCTATGAATCCTGCTAGCACTGTCCTATACATCCCTGCCTCAGCAGAGTACCCAGTAACGTACAGGGGGGCCCTGCCCCTTTGCGAAAGGACTATTCACTGCACAGATCACTGCTCTCATTGCATATGTATGATCCAGCAGCTGGTGCGAGCCGCGCAGAGGCAAAGATTGAACCCTCCCCTCCGTACACACATACACGCACTTGCGGTGGTTTGTTCCGAGTCACGTGGACGCCAAGGGACGCAGCCACCTTGGCTGTGGGGGAACTAGGTCAGGATTTGGGAAGCCGTTTGGGATCTCCAGCGGGCAGGGACTCTCTAAGAGCAGCGCATTGTTTCTAGCAGACTTTCCCGGCGTTGCCCGGGGCCTTCAGGGCAGGGCCCTTGGGATGTAGGGGAGAGGCTGCAGGAGGCTGGGGGCTAGGGGCCTGTTTTCTCCCCTGGATTCCTCCCAGCTGCCAGGGGCCTGTTTTCTCCCCCCCAGACCCCTCCCAACCACCAGGGGCCTGTTCTTCCCCCTGGGGTCTGTTCTGTCCCCCACAGGCCCCTCGCAGCTGTTGGGGTCTGTTCTGTCCCCCACAGGCCCCTCGCAGCTGCGAAGGGTTTGTTCTCTCCTCCCCCACCCCCCCGACCCCCCTAGTCACCAGAGGCTTGTTATCTCTCCCCACCCCCCCTCCCCAGCCACCCAGGGGCCTGATTTCGCCCTCCCTCAGATCTCCCCCAACCACAGGGGCCTTTTTTCTCCCCTCTGATCCCTCTTCAGCCTGCCAGGGACCTGTTCTTCCCCCCCAACCCCCAGCACTGCGGCCAAGGGCCAGAAGGAGGGGGAAAGGGTTTGGGGCAGGGGGGTTTACTTACTCAATGTGCTCTCAGGCACGACAGGCTGCAGCCCCTAACGCCCCTGTCTTAATCTGGCCCTGGTCTGCACTGCAATTTTATAGCACCCTGGGCCCTAGGAATCCAAGTTAGCCCAGCCAGCCTCTGAAACTGGGTGCCACAGGGGTTTTAGAGTCATGCAGACATATCGCAGGTGCTTCACTTTTGGCAGCCAAGGTGAAAGATGTTGGCCTTTGCCTATTTCACTCAGTGCAAGAAATGTACAAGAAGTGTGCCAAAGCCAATAGAAGTTGCCTTTGCACTGACTTCAGCGGGTTTTGGATTGGGCCCTAAAGGTAGCCGTTGTAAAGAATCGGAGAAATGCACTCCCCGTAATAGAGCTAACCAGCCATCCAATTTGAAAGAAATTGCCCGAAGCACAAATTAGGGATGCTTCATTTTTTATGAAGTTTAACAAAAGGAACCAGAACCTCTGCTCTCACCCACCCCCAAAAAATGTTTCATAAAAAGCAGGCTTCATTTTAGCCAATGGATTCCCCTCCATTTTTTTAGTCCTTTTGGAATAAAGACGGAATTTTCCTTTTCATCTGTCAGTCACGCATCTTGTGGTGAGAAACTGGCTCTGGAAAAAACGATTACATGATTATATGGCAGCATAATCTCATGCTTTTTTCTCACATGAATTTGCTTTGCATTATGTCTCGATATGCAAATATAGTGAATAAATTGTTCATGCTTATAACATATGGGATTATGATTTTTTTCAAAACCAGCATTTAGATCCTTTATTTCATTTTTTCCTGCAAAATCCTCTCTCTTCCATTTAGGGAGGAAATATAAAAAAATAAAATGGACAAGGCCTGAGGGTAGGCTGATGGCAGATAGAATAGTGAACCATCTCTTGTAAGAAAACCCACATTGTGTCCAATCTTGTGGCTAATCAAGGAGGAGATGGAGGGATGCTTTTGAGGAAGACCTAAGAGTTTTTCATGTGAATTATCGGCAATGGCAAAAATATGTGCTGGACAAAAGGAAGTGGGGGGAAATTATGAAAATGATCAAGGACTGGTAAGGTCTATAAAGCTTGAACAAGAAGGAGGAGAGAGAATGCAATAAAATAGGGATAGATGAAAACTCATCCATGCCAGCATTTACCAAGAGAGGAAAGCCCACATAATGGGAACCAGTGAGGTTTCTCTCAAACACTGGAGTCCCTCTCCAAAGGAAAAATAAACCTGAAACTACCAAAAAAGAAGAAGAACAGAAAGAAAAATAAAATTTAGTTCATTTCGAAGTTCAGTTCTTTGAACAACCTATGCTTTACCTTCCATGGATGGTAGCACCTGTGTCCCCACCCCACTCCCCAAACATGAAGGAGCAACACACATTTTAGAGTAGATCTACACTTGCGGGTGACAAGTAACATCAGGACGCTGCTCACACAGCTAGCACAAATAGATCAATGCACAGTCTAAGCGAATAGAGTGGGATCCTGGCTCAAGCAGGAGAAGAATCAATGGGCTGAAACTGCAGCAAGGGAGGTTTAGGTTGGACATTAGGAAAAACTTCCTAACTGTCAGGGTGGTGAAACACTGGAATAAATTGCTTAGGGGGGTTGTGGAATCTCCATCAGTGGAGATATTTAAGAGTAGGTTAGACAGACATCTATCAGGGATGATCTAGATGGTGTTTGGTCCTGCCATGAGGGCAGGGGACTGGACTTGATGACCTCGAGGTCCCTTACAGTCCTAGTGTTCTATGATTTGTAATTATGGCACTTACTAGGTACTAACACTATAGCTACACAACCTAGACAGGACCAAGCAAACCTAGAGCATGACTGACAAGTGTTTGTCCAACCTGTTCTTAAAAACTCCAGTGGTGGGGATTCTACAATGTTCCTGAGAGACAGGTGAAGGAACAGATTGATCCGGGACCTAAAACAGAGTTTTAAATCTCTACATGTAGGTATTTATTTACATTTGAGTTGGCCATTTAAGGGGAAACTCTTTCTCCTTGTGCTGAACAAGTAACTGACGGTGGCTAGTAGTGCAAACAAAACCCGCTGAGAATAGCTTGCCTGAAGTTGGTATCTTTGGGAAATCAGACATCTGAATGGAAACTGAGGAAACAATTTTCCTCAGCCAGGCCTGTCATTCCTGAGAAATAATCAAATTCAGCTCCAGAGGATTCTAAATTTACAATGCTGTTTGGAACTAACCCTGACTTTTTTTTTTTAAATAAACACTGTACATTTTAAACCAAAATGATTAAATGATGTAAGTTATAAATATCTGTCTTGCCAGAGTCAGATCAAAAGACCAAAGCCTAGAAATAGTTGCTTATTTCCATTCCATTGTAACGATGACAGAATTGGCGGTGACAGGCCTTTGGAATTGATTTGCAGCGGGTAACAGGCTAATTACAATATTTCAAAACAATTTTTCCCTTCCAAAGAGAGCTTATCCAGCACTAATCACAGGGAAATAAAATAATCAATGAAAACCACCCCGCCTGTCATCTATTTATTATTTGTAACCAAGATCACAAGCAGAGCCCCGTTTTGTTCGGTGCTTTACAAACACATACGAGGGATCTTCCTTGCTCCCGAAATGTACCCTCTAATAGTTAAGATAAAATGTAGCAATTGTTGTTATCTCCATTATGCAGAGGTGGGAACTGAAGCACAAAGAAGACTAAGGAACTTGCCCAAGGTCACACAGGAGGTCTGTGTCAGAGCCAGGAATTGAATCCAGTCTGCTGAGATCTTCTCATCCTATTGCTCACAGGCTTCATGGAATTGTCACTGAAGATCCAGCCCAGGGCAAAGTTCTTAGCTGCAGCTGCAGCATGGCTCTGGGGCTTTTTGTGTGGTGTTTGCACAGTGTCTAGCACAATGGGTTTCTGGTTGGCTCCAGGGAAATGACTCCCAAGGACAATTTCCTTCTGCTCAGATCTTCTTGGCAACTTGCTTCCAGAGGGGAACAAGATGGCCACAAGCTGCAGCACCTTCAGGATGAAATGAAGCCCACATGCCTTGGGCTAGGTTGGCTTCCAGCGCTCCACCAATACCATGCATTAAACTAATCTAAGGTCTCCCTGTACAACAAGGGGGAGGAGGAAATAAGGCAGAGATCATCTGGTGTCCACTTGAATACCTCTGTGAGGCAGGGATGTGATGGGCATCGAGAAGAACCTGGAGAGGCAGAGATTGTTGAAGGGAATGAACCAAGCTGGCACATGGCCTGATTCTGCAATGGCCATCTCAGATCCCACAGACGTCATTGGGAGTGCGGAGCACTGAGCACCACACAGGAAGCATTCAGCACCATGTATCCCTTAGTCTGCAGCGTGTCCTCGGTGGGGTTGGGTTTAGAATCCAAGAGCCTTGGCCCTGTGTCTCTGCCTCTAGCCGCCACCCATTCCTTGCTTAGAGAGAGATACATTCCTGGAGGCTAGGTCCATCAATAGCTAGTAGCCAGGATGGGCAGGGATGGTGTCCCAGCCTCACTTAGAATGGGTGACAGGGGAGGGATCACTTGATGATTCCCTGTTCTGTTTATTCCCTCTGAGGCATCTGGCATTGGTCACTGTTGGCAGACAGGATACTGGCTAGATGGACCTTTGGTCTGACCCGGTATGGCCGTTCTTATATCCTTAAAAAAATGTACATGGCAAAATTATTGCTATTATCATAGTAAGTCTCAATATCCCAACCCAGATCAGGATCCTATATTATGAGGCGTTGTCCAAACACATAGGAAGAAACAGGCCCTGCCTTGAAGAGTTTATAATCTTAATAGGCAAGGCAGACAAAGGGGGGAGAGAAGCCAGAAGGGATCCTTAGATTATGAACTCTTTGGCCCTGAGGCTTTTTGTGTGGTGTTTGCACAGTGTCTAGCACAATGGGTTCATGGTCGGCTACTGGGGCTCATAGATGTTATAGCCAGGGCTTGACAAACCGCAGCGAAATCTACTTGCCAGCCCCGCACTGCGCATGTGCCAGACCTGCATTGCACACGCGCGGGCCGCCAGTGAACGGGGTGACCGGCTGAAATCTACTCACCACAGGCAAGTCAGATTCATTGATTTGTCGAGCCCTGGCTATGGCAATACACATAATAAAAGAAACCCGGGTTTCTGAGAGGTCAGTGTAAAAACGAAGGAGAGAGGCCCTGGGTCAGGAAAACTGGGTTCTATCTGCTGGACCAAACCACCTTCCAAGATGGTCCTCCTGCTTCTCCTTCTTCACCCTCCTCTTTTGCAGGCTTTTCCCTTATCATGGATGCTGGCAAGCGACACCCTCGAGGGGAAACAGGGGCCTCTGACTAAACTGTTTGCTGGCGACGTTGCCAGGACGACGTGCCAATGAGTTGCAATCAGCAAGGATTTGCGTGTGGAAACACAGTCCCTTCCAGAATCGCCAGCTCACAGTCATTACGGAGTCTCTTAATCCCACATAAAAACACTTAGCCTGGCGATTTTGTCTTACACTTCTGGTTTTAACTGTTCAAAGCATTTTGGCTGGGGCTCACTTTCTGGGGAGGCAGCGCAAGAGGCTGTGGGCAACACTTCACAGGAGGGAGCCATTCCACCTTGTAATTCTTCAGTTAAAGGGACACTTTAAGCTACTTGACTCAGATTAGACACCATCCCTGTACATTTTCTCCCACAGCAAATTAAATACAAGGCAGCCACTTGTATTCCCAGCAGGGAGAAGACTGTTGTTTTCTAGCACAAGGCCTGGGACCCTTTTAAAATTGGGAGATGCCCTCATATCCCAGGTGGACGTGGACATGCAAACGTGGCCAAGAAGCAGCAATGGAAGTAGGCTGTGTACTCTAGACACAGGGCCAGGTGACATGGATGGTTGCCCCGCTCTGGCCCTACAAGGGTTAAAACCAATCTAGGGAGGCTGTGTGGTAGGCGGACACAGGTGAGGCTGCCGATAACTAAGGGCCAGCTGAGACTGTATAAATCAGGGCTCCTGGAGGGGAGGAAAACACTCACTCACTCATTCTCCTGCAAGGGAGTAGGAGGGACCTGGCTGGAGGCTTCCTGAGACAGAGCAGAGCAGAGCAGAGCAGGGCTGGGGAAAGGTAGGCAGAGATGGGGAAGCTCTGGCCAGGCAAGCTCCCAGGCTGCAGGGCCTTAGGCAAGGCCTGGGGGTACTAGGGGCAGCAGAAGGCAGCAGGTCCACACCCCCTTGCCAAGGAGGAGTGGCCATTTCAGATGGCAGTTTGCCCCTGAGGGAAGGGGCTAGATGAGGACTGGCAGTGGGTCATTGAGGCAAAGTGGGCATAGGTGGTTGGGGGTGTCCTGAGGGGGAGAACCCCAGAATGTGGGGGCCCTGTGGCAGGGCAGTTCCCAGAGGAGAGGGCACTATGGTCTGGGAGGGACACAGGTCCTACGGTAAAGTGGCAGAACCACTGATACATAAACAGGTAACAGTAGGTGAGACATGGGTGGGGGGGGGCGCCAGCATTGAGCAGTGCTAATTCCCGAGTGACCAGCAGGAGGCGACGGAGCAGTGAGTTGCACCATGTTACACACTGCCCCCTTGTGGCTGCAGTTCAGAGTAGCTAAGACCCTTCCTGGATACCGCTACTATTTAGGAGAGATGTTGCTCAGGATTTTCAAATAAACCTTCTCTCTGATGCACTCCTCCCTGCTTTCCTGAAATTAACTGTAGAGAGAAATTCCTGAGAGAACACCAGGTTCCTTATGGCTTATATAAATTCTATTTAATTAATCTGAATTGTGAGTAACTTCCAGCCTACACTGGGAACCAGAGTCCTTAATTCCCCAAAGTGGCAGGATGACTCATCCATTTATCTCATATAATCCTTAAGGGAAGACTAACTTACTCTGAGTGGAGTTGAATTACCTTGCTGCAAATGGGAATTTCCTCACACATAAACACCTTAGATTGGATATTCCTGTTCATTGTCTTTCAAGTAGAGCTATGCGGGAAGTGGAATTTCCATTTAACACCATATTCTGTTATTTCTAAATTTGCTTTTGTGCAGAAGAGAAACAAGACATCTCCTGTTGGAATTTCCCACCTCGTGAAATGTTTGGGTCAGTCAAGTCATTTTGAAACCAACGGAGTGTGTTGAAATCTTATTGAAGTTCTTTGTTTTGATTAATTTGAAATGGAATTTTGTTGAAATCAACACAGTACGGTGGAATATTTCGATTCCGACAAATAGGCATTGCCCGATAATGGAATAAGGTTCTGACAGAAAAATTTCAAACAAGCTTAGTTTTAAGGTGGTTCTGTTCCTTCCTCCTACCTATTAGGAAATATTGTAACCTTATATGTAGCTGCAGTGGCCTCGGTGAAAACCAAAGAATGTCTTTTGTGTCAGAGAGTCACTACATTTCTGTGGTCCTCGAGAGGAGGAGAACATCACTTCACCATTTTTTGGAACAACATTCTCCTGCCTGTGCACCTGGTCAGCTCTTCCGGCCAATAAGTGAGAGGGATAGAATCTGGATACCTCTCACTCTAATCCCTCTCCACTACCTAGCTTGCAGCGGGCAATAGAGCTGGTTGGGAATGTTTTTTTATCACATTTTTCTGTTTGTTAGTTTTAACTGAATTTTCTTTAGGAAGACTGCTCACCTGCTGAGTGGTGTCTCCACTCAACACAAGAGAGAGATCCCTGATAGAGTCTCTGTCGCATGCCCCCTGGTAGCCTGTTGTGGTCCTGGCGATGCACTTCCAGGTCTCCTCAGATAATTGCTCAGACCAGACTAGATCAACTCTCTGTAACAGGGTGGTACTCACTTCCTGTGAGTGCTCCCCTCTGTCTCAGTTTCAGCCTTTTTGGCTACTTGGCCTGCTGGCCGGGTCACACAGACAGATGTGAGTCACTCAAAACCCCATCCGGGATTCACACTTAAGAGAGGCCCATCTCGGTGCCCTCTACTGTGTCTCCGAGTCTGTTTTCTCACTCTGGATCAGAGTGGTGCCCCCAGGGCTTTCCCTCCTGGAGACAACTCCTTGTTCCTAAAACAGGGCTTTATCACTCTCACCATAGTCCGCAGTCTTTATCCAGCTTTCCACTTGGAGCTATCCCTGGTGCTGCTGCTCCCTCAGCCCCCTAGTCACCCCCAGACTTCTCTCCTTGAGCTCTGTCCTGCAACTAACTACTGCTGTGCTTACAGCTCCTTTTGTAGGCCTTCCTGGCTGCTGATTGGCCAGTTCCTCTACAGCCGCTCTAGCCTTCTGGAGGACTTGTCTATGGTCCTTTTCTGGTTGGTCTGCCCCATTACACCCTCTTTGTGGGGTCTAGTTTATTCACTCATTTGACAAAGGGTGACTCACTTATTTAGTCGCTCAAGTTCATGCCTGTGGGAGGATGTGTCTACACTGCACCGTTTTGCCAGAAAAATGGCCATTATTCCAGAAAAACAATACTAGCATCCACACATGAATTGCGTTATTTTGAAAGAAAATCGAAATAACGGAGGGCTTTTTCCAACATTGGTAAACCTCATTCCATGGGGAATAACGCCTCTTCCAAAAAAGCTCTTTCAGAAGAAGGTGTGTGTGGATGCTCCACTGCTGCAATGTCGAAATAGCTCCTCACCAGGGCCATTCTAAAGTTATTCCTCCCCATTGCCTGCTGGGGCTCTAAATCAAGATAGCGCGTCCACAATAAGGCAGCCTCCCTTGGATTTATTTGGAGGCTTCCCTGTAGTGTGGATGCTCTATTTCGAAATAAGCTATTCCGGAAGATATCTTCCGGAATAGCTTTTTCCAAAATAAGCTTGCAGTGTGGCTATATCCTAAGAGTCCTGATCCTTTTCTTCCCCTGTTCAGGAGGTTTCAGCTGGATTGTACCTGAGACAAACCCAGTTTCCCTTTCTTTAAAACAGGAGCTGCCTATCTCTCCTCCTTGGAGCTGGAGTTTTCTCTGCAGAGCCTCAGGCTTCTTGTTTTTCAGCTGGATATTTTTCTAGTCAGTCCTTCCACCCTCAGGCTTAGCAGGCAAACCTTGGCCTGCTGCTCTCTTCCCCCTGCTAACGGTCTTCCTCCCTCAGCCTGCTAGGAAGGGGGGGCAGAATTTATGTTGTCCCCTTTTCCTGAATCACTTCTTATTGGCTGGATCAGAGAGGAGCCCTGCCCCACCCTTTCTGCAAGACCCCAGGTCCTTAAAGATACAGTAACAGGATTCCTTCTAATGGCTGCTTTCTCCAGGGATCCCTTTCCTCTGTCTCCATTTCACCTCAGGCTTTATGTATCTAACCACCCCCAGTGCTCAAAGGACCATGTCACATGGCAGGGAAAAGCTGACTTCTATAAAACACAACCCTTAAAGGAGCAGGTCATGGGTCATAAGTCCAGCAGTGCCTGATAATGATTGAACCAGGAAGAACAGGCATCGTCCACATCCAAGGCGAATGCCCTAACCACAGGGCAATTGGCTATTCTTGGATGGCTTGCTTTCTCACTCTGGTGGGGTTTTTTTTTCACAAAACCTTTTGAAAGGTCTCCGATTTATTCCAAGGTGGAACCAAAATTGAAAATTCACAAATGTTTGTGAGCCAAATTGCTTGTTGTGGAACCTATCCTAGTCCAGCAGTTTCTGCTCTTTCCTTGTGTCTTGGGTCATGACCTGCACAAGAGGGGAGAGGCCAGGCAAGGACTGTGACAATATAGCCTGATGGGAATTGTTAGGCTCCAAGTACCTTGGAAAATCCAGCCTTTAAAGGCCAACCTTGTTACGCACTGCACAGATGATCATTTGAGCAGAACCATTCTGCTACTGTGCATCTCCCTTCATCCCAAATTGCCTCCCGTGCCTCCCCAGATCGTAAAATCCTCAACTGCCCCTTTCCTTGCTGCCAACACTCTAGCCTGGCCTCGGACGACTTGCCCAATGCATTTCTGCCATGTCAACGCAGCCATTTACAGCTTGCTGGCAATGGCAAATGTGGGGAGAGCGTAAAATAAATATGGGGCAGGACTACACTGACTGCATTAGTCATTTTCCATTCAGCAACATTAGAAAACCCTAGGGTGTAGCTGAATTGAGGTGTTCCAGGATTGCCATCTGGCTACATTAGGGTACTGTAGAACCTAGAGGATCCAGCTTATCACAGAATACATGATGATCAACTGCTTGGGTCTTCCAAGGACCTGCTTGTGTCTCTGCTCTCAAAACAGCTTTGCTGCCATCAGTGGGAGATACTTAGTTCCTCCTGCTGGAGAACAGCATCCACTGATCATGAGATGGACCCGCGTGCCAACTAATTAAATAAATGGCAAGACATTTGGTTCATTGCTAGTCAGAGGTCTGCAGAGCTGGACACCCCAGCAAGCATTATCATAATGAAATAATGATCAGTTCCAATTAAATCTACTCTACATTTTAGAGAGTTTGTCTATTTGTTGGTTTGAGCAAGAACTCCTCCATGGAAAGAGCTAGGACCACCACATTTGGTGCACAGCTTCTTCTTATCATAACCCAAAGCACTGTAAGGGTTTGGTTGTGCCAGGAAAATGGGATGTGCTTGGAATGGGATTGCCTCTCATAAAACCAAACAGATAGAAACATCCAAACAAATGCAGTCTGCACAATAGACATAACTGAGGAAAGGTTGAAAGAGATTGAACCAAGCAGAGCCAGAAACATAGGATGTACCCAGAACGGATTGCTCAATACAGAAAAGAGATAAAACAGAGAAATGTGGTGCAGTGCTCTTCTTTGGCACAGTTAAATCAATGCTTACGTGTTGAAAACTAGAAGACAATGTTATCGGAAACCAAATTGACTCTAGCCCTTTTTTGTTAAAACATAGCAAATGACAACAGTTTATAGGGATGAAGAAAAAATACAATTGACGGAATTCCCATTTTAAAAAAGGTACTGAAACAAAATGGAAAAAAATTAACAATCCCTTTTTTTTACAGAAATCCAAAATAAAAACAGACTTCATAAAAATAACACTGTATTTTTTAAATATAAACTAATACATCATATACATTTTCCTTTTTTTTTCATAAAAGAAATCTTTACTGAGTCAAGTACCTGAGCAATGCTGGGTAAATCTGCTAGTTAATGATACAGGAGACTCAGGCTATGTCTACACTATAGCTTTTTCCGATTGCTTTTCTGGAAGAGGATTTTCCGACATTTGGTCCCGTGTAGATGGAGCCAAATGGTGGAAAAGCCTCCTCTTTCAGAGGCAGTGGTGGCCTGTCAATACAGGTGAACTAGGGCGCCAAGATAAACGGCCGTTGAGGGCTTTGGAGGCGGGGACGCCGATTGCGCACCAATTGCACGTTTCGCCTAGGGCACCAGTTGCCAGCAGCTCGTCTAGGGCCACTCCTGTTCAGAGGAGCCCTTATTCCTCGTAGAACGAGGTATATAGGGCTCCCTGAAAGAGCACATCTGCTCTTCCAGGAAAAAAAAGCGGAAGAGCAAATGCATTCCCTGGACACGGTGGAGTTTTTCCAGGATACCAAAGGTATCCCGGAAAACCCCTGCAGTGTAGACATAGCCTCATTTTTAGCATTGAGAATGCTTCCTGACAATGAGGCCATCCTTATCCATAGGCTGAATACACAGTTCTGTAGGGCACCCAAAAATTTGGGGCACACTGGATTTTGGGTCCATCCACCCACCTCTTCCTATCCATGTTATGTGGCTCAGCTTCCTCCAGAGAGGATCCAGTTAACTTAAAAGTGACAAAGCCTGCCAGACCTATTAGCAGAACGTGGAATCTGTGAAAGAGATAATTAAATCACATGGTAATTAAATCTAGTTAGCAGGCATTTGTCTACCCCAGGTATATACTGTCAGTTTCTGACTTTACTGTGTCAGAGGGATAGCTGAGTCAGTCTGTAACTTTAAAAACAATGAGCAGTCCTGTGGCACCTTAGAGACAAACAAGTATATATATACAAGGCTCGACAAACTGCGGCGAGAGCTACTCGCCAGCCCTGCACTGCGCATGCGCCAGACTGGCACTGCACATGCGCACAGCGCCGGTGAATGGGGCACACGGAGCGACCGGCTGAAATCTACTCACTACGGGCAAGTAGAAACAGTGGTTTGTTGAGCCCTGTATATATATACATATATATATATAGTGTTAGTCCCAAGGTGACACAGGGTTATTCATTGACTTTACTGTGTGAGTCTACAGGATCTTAGTTTAAAATTTGCATTAAAATATTTCATTCGTGTGTGGCTTTAGATTATAAAAATCATGTCTCTACACCAGCTGCCACTCTGCATAAGGGCATCAGTTTAATAGTACAGCATAGCAGAGTTGTTGACTCGAGTCCCACAACTTGAACTCGAGTCCGACTTAAGTCGCCTAGATGACTTGACTAGAGACTCAACTTGGGTTCATTGTTTGTGACTTGAGACGCGACTTGAGACTTGCTAATTTTGTTACATCGACTTGGTGAAAAAATTGTCTGAAAATGCCTATACTGATGGCTTGTACAAAAGTGACTTGACATTTTTTTAAATTAAGACTTGAGACTCGACTCGAAAGTCACTTTAGGGACTCGAGACTCAACTTGAGACTTGAACTGTAGTGACTTGAGGCTCGACTTGGACTTGACAATGACAACTTGAAGACAACGCTGCAGCATAGGGGCCCATAAATCTGAAAGACAGCCCTTCCTGACCAATCAATATTTTAGCCAATGGTAATTTTCTAAGAGAAATGGCAGAGGTGTCATTGCTTTAATTATTTAACATGGGGCTAGCCAAAACACTAGCAAATGAGCAACAGGGGAAAATACTGCCTTGGCAAGCAGTTGGACTTGTCGGCTTAATGAGAGTAAATTTCAACATCTTATGATTACCTAGATGCAAAAAGAAAGGCTGTGCTGGGGATACCAACAAAAATAAGTGATTGCAACATTTATAAAGGCATCTGTAATGGAAAGTGCCCATTGATATCAGTGTAAATATCAGACAAAGGAATGTTCTACTGTGTCTTGTTAGCCTGTCAAACTAATCCCTGCAAGTAGTCTTTATGTATAACTGTCTTATTCAGACACTTGGCTGTAATCCATCAGACACTTCTCATCCATTAAATATAATTATATGCTTTGCTGGAATAACCAGATGTTTAGTGCTGAGATAAGCAGATGTCTGTGCTTCACACCGGAAGGTTATAAACCTATTTATACGAGCAGTAAATGAGCGCTTGTCGCTTCTCTCTCCCTCTCTTTTGTTTTTGGGAGATTGCTAAACCATTCTTTGCCTTTTTGGATCAGTGTAAGAAAGGCAAAACTTTGCCATGAGGCATGATTGATACAGGGGTCCTTTGAACTGGTTGAGCTTTTGTAATGAATTTAACGATGATTTTCCATTGCATAACTTTTTAACGTTAAAGACAATTCATCACTGGAACAATTTGCCAGTTTGTAGTTGGTGGTGGATTCTTCATCACTGACATTTGTGTGCGTGTGTGTGTGTGAAAACTGTACAGATAGTCCCCGACTTACGACCGAGTTATGTACCAAACACTTGGTCATAACTCAATCTGTTCGTAAGTCGGACTCCATTCATTTAAATGTGACTGCGCTGTTTGTAAGCGCAGATCGCGTGTGACGGGGTGCGGTCACAGACGACCCCTTGGGGGTGCCTCCCAGGGTGCTGACACGGCCACTGCCACGCGCCTTCCCGCTCTCTGGGGCTCCTCACCGCCCGGTCCGGCTGGGCCAGCTCCGCTGGTCTCCCCCAGCTAAGGCCCCGAGCTGAGGTCCCTGCCCCCACCGAGAAGCAGTACAGACACTGAACCACTTCAGGTCCACGGAGAGTGCAGTTTAGGGCCCAGCCTCCTGAGAGAGCACTCCCCAGATGGGATCAAACCCAAAGAATTAGGTAAGCCCCCTTTAGCAATGAAAGGGGGAATGTGCACACTGGGTGCCCCCCCAGGTAACAATCGCTTACACTGGGTTTGACAGAAAATAAAAATGGTTTTATTAAGTGGAAGCAGTAGGATTTAAGTAGCAATAAGTGAAAGTAGGCAGAGCAAAGTAGGTTACAAATCAAAAGAAACAAAACCACTTGACTAATTCTACATTGAAATCTCAGTACAAACTTAATCAAACTCACCCTAAAACCTCTTTTCCAGCTGTCCCCCCCAGACCAGGGCTCTCTTCCCCACCCTGGGGTCCCTGGCCCCTTCCTTCAGGTGCAGCCCAGCCAAAAGACCCAGGCCTCTCCTTTCCTATTCCTTTTGTTAAGGAGTTCAGGCCCCTCCCTACCAACCACTGCTCAGACTTAAGGACAAAAGATTGTTTAACAGTGGCTCATCTCGAAGTTGCAGGTAACACCCTCCATGTCTCCCATTTATACATTTGAAACTCACCAAGTATTCCCCACTCCATGTGTCCAATTTTCTACACACAAATGATACATACAACAGAGTAAGATCAACAGAACCAGCAGATCATGACATGAAGATCGATGGGTTACATGAAATAATTCGCTCAAACCACCTTTGAGTTATGTATATTCATGTCCATGAGTGCATTTCATAAAGCATGGGGGGGAGGAGGTCCATCACAGCACGTTCATAACTCAGGGACCGGCTGTAATGCACTTAATGGGAGGTTGGTCGTAAATACAAACGATCGTAAGTCGATACGTTCGTAACTCAGGGGCCTCCTGTAGTTGAAACTGTTCTGTATGGCATGTGTGATACAGGGCATCAGATTGGAGGATTACAGTGGTGTCATCTGGTCTTAAAATCCATGTATATTTATTGTATCTTTTGATAAATGTGTTTTCAAAGACATGGGACCAGAGGTTAGGCTGATGTAAAAGACAATAGCTGTAGTAGCTTTGACAGAATTATACCTATTTATTTATTTAAATATTTTTACCCCGCCTTTCTATTTAAAATATTCAAGGCGGCTCATCATACAACCACAACAGTCATATGAAATGCAACAGATTCAGCTTTTGCAAATCTTTCCTTCCATTTTGCTTCATGCGGGTTCTTACCCTCCTCCCTGAATTCTGAGTTCTAGAGTCTAACCTCTCATTGCAAAACTCAGCTGAAATGGCAAACTTGGCATGATTCAAGGTTGAACATAGGGGATGCCACTGAATTTAGTGGGTGGCACCCCCAATAATAAATTCTACCCCTAATCTGACCTACGTTAATTTTCAACTTGCCAGAACAATGTGGTGGTTATAGGCTGAATATTGGCACAGTACCTCAATGCTAAGCTTTTTTTGAAAGTGTGACTATTGGCTGCTTAAAAGCTCAGAACAACTGCCGAGTGAATGAAATGCCACAACTAATGTATTTGCTGTGTTATGCCCCTAGTTTAGCAGAGCATATAAGCAGTTATGCATACAAAAATAAGCACTTATGCATATAAATGGTTTCATTGAAGCCATTCTAGTGGGACTACTCAAAGACATGCAGTTGTTAAGCATGAGATGAAGCTGATAGCTAGTTTGAGGCCTTCACCTATTTTTCTGTTTGTGGAAGTTCTACAGTTCCTTTTAATGTGTTGATTATCAAAAATCTTTGATGATTCCCTCCCCCCCCACACCTTTTACCTTTATGGATTGATTGCAAACATTTCCTGGTGAGTTTTCAAAGTCTGTTCTTCATTGATTACTTCTGCTTGGGCTGATAAGTCACACAGCATTGATTCTGTTTTCTGATTGGCTGAACTTGCAAGCATCTCTGGTGTGAAATCTCACAACTGCATTTTTAAATGTTCCATTTTCACAAATATTTGCCCGGGCAGCTTTGAAATTCCGTTTTCCGTAACATTAATGCCTGCAGTCTTGATTGTGTAGTTGGTTATTTTCACTAGTACTCTCACCACAGTATCAGAGTATAGCAAAGCCGTGATTAGAACCCAACAGTCCCAGTGCCCACCTCTCCTCACTAGACCACACTCCCTTTCTCCACTGAGTCTGAGGCATATAACTGCGCTAGGAAGGATTTGCATGTTATTTGTAAAAGCCAATTTCACTGTACACGCACAAGCCAACAACATATTTTCATTGACAATCATGGAAATTTACCAGCAGGCGAAGTGTGCAACATGATGCTTGAGAGCTTATTAGAAGTGGATTGACGGATATTTACTTTGTATGTTTTGCACGTGGGGTGGACAATTTGTCTTTTAATGGTTATAAACCTGTAACTTGGTCTGAATCTCAGGCAGTTCTACACTACTGCTTGTGTCGATGTAACTGAGGCAGCTTCCGGGTCTGAAAAAGTCATCCCCTGAGGGACGTATGTTACAGTGACCTAAGCACTGTCCACATCAGTGGTATGTCAACAAGAAAACAGTCTACCCCGGACATAGCTTCCCCTTCCCGCGGATCTCCCATCAGCATAATCTTTACCAGACAGCTGCTTGCCGCCTTGCTGCAGCTCTGCCAGTGTAGTGCTTCTAGTGTAGACTAGCCCTTGACAGCTGTTGTCTTGAAATAATTATCTGACCAATCTGTTGTCCAGCTACCCCCACGTTATTTCCTTCAGCCATGAAAATTTAAATCGATTAAAAATGGGAAAAAAGCTTAACAATAAATACCAATATCATCCATCAAAACAATAAACACACCAACATCTTCCTTTCTCAAGCAGCATATCATTCCCAATTACCTGCAATGTAAAGACTATTGAATTGATGATTACCCGAGGAGATGGAGAGCAACGGAGATGTTATGAGGTCCCAGAATTCACTAAGACAACTTCCTATTTTAATACACTAAAACCGGTCTCATGCCTTGTTATTATTGACCAAGATATTCCACTTCTGCTGGATTGCCGTCAATTGCCTGGCTCCATTTCCCATTAAAGGGCATCACTAATTTCAATATACATAACATCAATATCACGGCAAAAGAGCAGGGGGATAAATTATTAATCAAGGTCTATCGCCGCTCAGTACTTATCTTTGGCTTTTAGCATCACTTTTCGAGAGCTTCTGTGGGCACTGGCACTTTTGATCTGTTTTTTGGTTGTGTAGTTTAATTTCTTAGTCCATTGTTTGGACATACGGGATTTAGTATATATTGATCCCTATTAGGTAAGAGTTGGTCTGAAAGGAAGAGTGATCGTACATCCTAGAGAGCTAGATTCAGTTGCTGACTCTGCCACAGATTTCATATTGGACCTAGGGCAAGTCATTTAATCTCCTAAAATCTCTGTTCCTCATCTGTACAATAAGGACAATAGCATTTCATCTCTCTCACCTTTAGTCTTTCTTGACTGTTCAGATAACAACCTCTTAGGGGCAAACAACAGTATTGTCCCTACCAGGTGTTCAAAACATACACACACACACACACACACACACACACACAGATGTATATTTTCCTTGTAGTGTTGAAATCTTTAGGAGTTACATTTTCCGGGTTTATTCTGCAGCCACTCGGGCTAGAAGCATTTTTTTAAATGAAAGCTGAGATTCTCAAGTGCTGTTCTGGGTCTGAGTTTTTCTAATTAATAGTAATAAATATAGGTCGGTGAACACGCTTAAGTGGAATTCATTTAACTGTGGATTATTAATCAACGATTAACACAGCACCATTCAGAAAACCAAAAAGAAGATTTTATACATTACCCAACCGCTCTGAAGACTGGAAAAGTGACTGCCACATGATTTATGCCTATCTAATTCCCTAAAACTTTCTCCTTATACACTGGTTAGGACAAAGACATACCTTTTCCCAGGAGTGGTCTTCATTTGGGCTTTTGCCCATATATCTCAATTTATGTAATCAATAAGCTACAGCCATCTGTAGCCAACCAATTATTACAGAAACCATCTGTGACAACAAGTGATTCTTCTTGGCCTAAGCACCAGATAGTGGTTCATTATTTTATCAATTGTGGAACACATCTGTAATAGCGAACATTCACTGGCAATCTCCAGTGGTTTCCATGGGCATCTGGAAGCAATTATTATGGGTCAACGGGGTCAGAACAAGAGATTACACACATTCCCTTTTCGATTCCTTCCATGGTGTGCTCACCCACTAAGGTTCAACCTCAGTGTAGAGAACTTTGCAGTCTCCTATGTCTGGAGCACTAGATTTGTACACCCAAAGTGTTGTGGTTTATGCACAAAGAGGGATTTGGTGGGGGGAGTCTATTTGCAGAACTTGACTTCTAGAAACCAGGATTAGATGCCAGGAGATGTCACTAAATAAGTTCCCCTGTTCTGTTCACTTCCTCTGAAGCAGCTGGGCATTGGCCACTGTCAGAAGACAGGGTACTGGACTAGAAGGATCACTGATCTGACCAAGCAAAGCCATCCCTTGGGTATGGTGGATTGGGACAACTGCCCTCAAGCCTCTGCTTTGGGGGGCCCCTATAGATCAGCACCTCCCCTTCTCTCCCAGCTCCTCCCATCTACCACAGATCAGCTCTTTTGTGTAGTGAGGGGGCATGGAGGAGGAAGAGGAGTACTCTCAGAGTAGAGAGTGGAACTGGGCAGGAAGAGGCAGGGCAAGGGAGGGAAGACATGTTGAAGGGATGGGCACTGGGGGAAAAGGTGGAGGGGAGAAGCCCCAGATAGATTAGAAATAAAGGTGGATTTAGGGTACATTTTAGGAAGACATTTAGGGGTAAATTAGAGCTAAATGACAGCACAGAACAGAGCCAGAAACGGTGGCTGTAAACAAACTTTATAGGATGGCAGGAAACTTAGTCACACCCAGGAAAAGTGGACAGCCAGCTCACTACAATTATTCCAGATGACGGATGTTTCCGGACCAGAATTCTGGACTAGAGAGGTTCAACCAGTATCTCTGACTCTCTGGAATTATTTATTCCATCAAATATATACAACAGTTCCAATGGACACAGCAAGAATTTACCTGCCTGAGTAAATGTACATATATGATTGGAATCACAGTTATACAAACTGTAATGCAAGTTTTGGGATTTTTTTGTTTGTTTGTATAAAGATTAATTCAACAATTAATGTCCATCTGTTGCCGAGGGATTAGCCATTTTTGTTAGCATGGTTTTCTTCATTAGGGATCAGACTGACACTGTTTTACTCACATATCACACATGTGTCTGAACAGCCAGTGTAAAGCAGAGCTGGGATTTGCATAATGAATGGCTATGTCCTTTTCTAATTGCTGGTCACGTAATCCTGTAACTGGATAATATCTGACAAGCATATGACACCACTGAGGGTTCTGGATTGCTTTAATGAGGCCAACCAAAAGGTCAAAGCTTTTCCACTCTTTTCCAAGACACTAGTTATGGCTCCCTCATTTCCAAATGGCCCTACACTCACATCAAACCAATCTGTGTCCCAGATAATGATTTCGTTTAAAATAGCCAGAGGATTTGTTTTAAACGCGAGAGCTCACTTCCAGAAAGGTAAACGCACAATGTAGACTCTTGCTAATGAGCAGTGCAAACATTAATGACTCCATTAAGCTATGAGTAAAGTTCATTAAGCAGCGCTCTGCTACACCATCTAGTCTACAAGTTTTTAGGAGATGGATGCCTAATGTGTTTGTTCTGCCAGCCGTATGCCATCTGAACTGTATGTGGCTAGCGTTCCCCATCTTTTGATGCTACATCTTTTGTACATGTTCAGGAACCGGGCTTCCCTGCTCTGTTGGCTACCAGTGGCTATGCTGAAACCATGTGCTGTTGATCTTGGCTTTCAGAGGACCATAGGTCCAAAGGAGTGAGAAAAAGACAGTATGTTGGTTGGTGTAACGCAGTCATCCGAAAACTCCCCACAGCTGCTCAACTAAATAGACCAGCTGGGGGCTTGGAAAACTTTTGAGAATATCCTTCTGCCCCAAAGTGGGTGAACAGAGAGAAAAAACTTCCAGCTACTTGAGTAGAACATACGCTGGTGCCTCTAACATTTAAAAGGGGGTTACAATAGAGAGTCCAGCCCTGTCACCGCTGCAGCACAAAGCAAAATGCAGAGATTGGGAAAGCAGTTTCAGAATGATGTGGTATTTACTGGATACAATTCAGAAGTGGTTCAGGGTCCCTTCCCGCAGGAGCGTACAATCTTCATTCCTCTGCACTGGATCAGATCGAGATATGGTTTGGAATGACACAAGATTTGGGATTATCCCAGCGTGGAGCAGTAACATTTCAACTCAGATCCACTGCACAGTTATTGCAGAATAAGCTATTCCGGAGTAGTTATTCCGAAATAGTTTATTTTCAAAATAGCACGTCTACACTGCAGGGAAACCTCAAAATTAATCCGAGGCAGGCTTCCCTAATGTAGATGTTCTATCTTGATTTAGAGCCCTAGGAGGAATAAGGTAGAATGGCCCTGATGAGGGGCTATTTTGAAATAGCAGAAGTGGAGTGTCTACACAGCCCCTATTCCGAAATATCTATTTTGGAATAGGCATTATTCTTCATAGAATCAGGTTTACAGAAGTCGGAATAAGCCGTCCGTTGTTTTGAAATTATTTTGAAATAACAGAATTTCTGTGTAGACACTCGCATAGTTATTTTGGAATAATAGCCGTTATTCCGAAATAACTTTGCTGCGTAGACACATCCAAAGTCTGGGTGAATTTGGATTTACAGGTTTGGTTCAGGCCCATCTCTTACCTGTTGTAATTTTCATCAAGGAACTACTGTAAGTATAGCACTGACATGCCTTTGGGATTTCCCCGAGTCTTAATCCAGAAAGAGCCCAGATGTAACCATAAAAAACACATAATATGAGAGCAACCTCCCGAACAATTACACAAAGCAGGACTTTAACTCAGTTTTAGTGGAGATCACTTTTTTATGAGAGATGGGCAGAAAAAATCTGACTCACTCCATAAGGATCTGAGCTGCTTTGGCTGCATTTCAAGAAAAGTCTAGTTTGTGTGTTGGCTGTGGAGGGTGGTCGTATGTTTTCTTTCCTTTAACTGTGAACCCACAGCCTGCATGCTACTGTGAATTAAATGTGTGTGTGTGTGGGGGGGGGTCATACAAATTTTGAACCTCTTTTATTTCTATCCTTATTGGTTTATACGTAAACTTGGCTCCTGTCAGTACTTTCATTGAAAACCCAGGATGGTGCAGTAAGTAGTGCCGATCCTTCAGTAGCCCCACTCCTCTGTCTGAGTTCTGAAGGATTGTCCCATCATGCCATCAGAGGGTAGAAGGACACTAAAGGTGACCTCTTACCAAGGAGCTAGAAAACCAACCCATAGTAGGAAAATCTAGGACCCAATCCTGCCCCCTTTACTAAAATGCCATCTTACCGTTGCTGTCTTTGTAAGTAGTTCTATTGACTCTAGTACTGTAGTACCATTCATGCTTTCAGGTACTAATCAGCAGAAGGTCCATAAGAACATAAGAACGGCCATACTGGGTCAGACCAAAGGTCCATCTAGCCCAGTAGCCTGTCTGCCGACAGTGGCCAGTGCCAGGTGCCCCAGAGTGGGTGGACCGAAGACAATGATCAAGCGATTTGTCTCCTGCCATCCATCGCCAGCCTTTGACAAACAGAGGCCAGGGGCACCATTCCTTATCCCCTGGCTAATAGCCTTTTATGGACCTAACCTCCATGAATTTATTTAGCTCTTTTTTAAACTCTGTTATCGTCCTAGCCTTCACAGCCTCCTTTGGCAAGGAGTTCCACAGGTTGACTGTACGCTATGTAAAGAACTTTCTTTTATTAGTTTTAAACCTGCTACCCATTAATTTCATTTGGTGTCCTCTAGTTCTTATATTATGGGAACAAGTAAATAACTTTTTTTTATTCACCCTCTCCACACCACTCATGATTTTATATACCTCTACTAGAGAAGAGCAACAAGAATGATGAAATAGCTAGAAGACATGAGCTATGAGAGAAGACTGAAAGAACTGGGCTTGTTTAGTTTAGAAAAGAGATGTCTGAGTGGGGACATGATAGCAACTTTAAAATACCTAAAAGGGTGACACAAGGAGGAGGGAGAAAAATTGTCCTTCTTAACATCTGATGATTGGATGAGAAGCAACGGGCTGAAATTGCAGCAAGGGAGGATTAGGTTGGACATTAGGAAAAACTTCCTAACTGTCTGGGTGGTTAAGTACTGGAACAAATGACTCATAATGAACACACCCTTCCGTCTCCTGTGTGTTTTTAAGAACACAGGAAGAGACACCCAGAAAACATTTAAGACGTTTCAATGGGCAGAACAATCTCCAGCTGGCTAAATAAAACCATTAAAAGGTGTATTTCTGCCCAGTGGGTTAGGCTGTGATTTTCAATGGGAGTCAGGAAAGTCATGGGATTTGGATGCCAAATTTAAGCAGAAAATTCTTGTCTTAGTCCTATTGCTTGGATCAGAGCTATGTAACCAGTGGTGCTGTCCATAGTGCCCAAACTGCTGGAGCTGGCAGCAGTGTGTTGATTAGGTGTGTGTTCCTGTTTTCAATGGGAGGAAGGTGGAAGGGGTGTGAGAAAGGAGAGGGAGAGATGACACACAGCCCCTCTGCTCAGCAGGTTCTCAGATTGCTCCGAAAAGCAGCGTTCATGGCAGTCTGATCTCCTGGCCCCTTCACACGGAAAGAACATTATCAGTGATTTCCTTCTGACAAGCCCAATTGATTGACTTCCTTATTTACACATCGTGCCACCCGGGACTGGCCTCCTGACAGCTCCTTTGACAAAGGCTAACTCCTATCTGTAGAAGGGGAATGGCTGAAATACTTACCTTGCCGGTAAGATAATGAGTCAGTCATTTTTTCTGCAAAGGGGATAGTCTGAAAGATCAATGCACGTGGTGAGTTTAAATGCCATGAACTTTGTCCGGACTTACCCAGGCACGTAATAAACAATGAAGCTCAGGTTTTTACGTGTCTAATAAATTAGGGCAGAGGGAAAAAAATCGAAGGGAAATTTATCTCTAAGGTGCTGAAGAGTCGCCGTCTTTCGTTGCTCGTTGAATGTAGAAAATGTACGTCGACCTACTCTGGAATGATGCATCAGACACATAGTTGCTGTACATTGGTGTTGCTCCTCCACCCAAGTCCATGGAACTATGTGGCTAGACAGCCACCTTGATTCTACAGCATCCCCCTGAAAGGCCTAAATCACTGTACTTGCAAGTCAGGATGCCCTTTACTCCATTTTTACTCCATCCCTATTCCGGCAAATGCCTTGATCCCAATGGAATTTGTCTTGAATATATGCTGAGGGTCAGATTATCATTGTCCTACCTGTATTTCCTTTCTGAAGAGGTACACCCACTGGTGTAAATAGGTGATGGTGTGGGATAGGTGTGAGTAAGAGCTCTCTAAGGCCTGGTCTACACTACCTCAGAAGGTCAAAGTAAGATACACAACTCCAGCTACGTATATTATGTCTCTGGAGTCGGCATAGCTTACATTGCATTTCCGCGCTGGCCACATAGTGGGAGGCCGACGGGAGCAAATGCTCACATCCACTTCCTTTACGCCTCATGAGGGGCAGTAGTACTGGCGCCAACGGGGGAACTCTCTGAGTTTGATTTAGAGGGTCTATACTACACCCGCCTAATCGAACCCCGGAAGATCGACCGGTGCAGTGCTGATCTTCCATGCAGTGTGGACCTGCCCTGAGTGTTCACTATTGTCTGGCTATTGGCATTGATGTCAGATTTGGCCCTGTAGTCGCACTCGTTCAAGGGTAGGTGTTTTGCATCAGTATTAAAGTGGTTTTTTGCATTTAGCAGAGGCAAACTGATAATCCACGAGGGCTGATAAGGAGCTCAGCAGTACATTGGCTCACCTCTGGCTCAGATCAGTAGCAATTAGAAACATTATTATGGAGAGCCCTGTGGGGCTCTTTGTAAATAAAGCCGCGAATCTTAATCTGGATCAAACAGAGAAGGGCTGGATCCTGTGGAATGTTCAATGCCTCCTCCATGGAGCTAGGTGCCTATCATGATATCATGCGACTATCCACCTCACCAAACCACATCATCACAGGTCCCCTCCATGGGAGTCTGAGCATAGAGGCTGAAGTGCTCATGGAGGAGGAGTTATCCCCTCGGCCCCTGGAACGAGCCCTGCCAGGCCGAGGTTGGAACACACTCACAAGGCAACTTGGAGAAGTTTGCACATGCCGCGGCTGAGACCTGCACTGCTCTGTGCAGGAAGAAAGACAGACGTCAGTCACACGCACTGCAGCTGTGAAGAAGCTAAGCACCACAGCGACCAATATGATCCTCAGACTGTCCCGTGAGAAAGAAATCGTACATCCCCTAAAACTGTACAGGTCAATTCTCTCCTTGTTTTCAGTGTTGGCAGTCACCAGTAGTGGGGTTATGAAATATCTGTGGGAGACTGTAGTGGGGTGATTGCCCCACTCTGACCAGAAGTGGTTAAAGTGGGCAAGAGGAAGCCTACGCAGAGCCCCGGCCAATCGGGAAGAGGCTTGTAGGGAGCCAATTGGAGAGCAGCTTGCTGGGCAGCCCTGTTTATAAAGGGCTGCTCAGCAGAAGAGAAAGCAGTTGAGTCCTGACCAGGGAAGGTGCAGAACTGTCTCCTAGCAAAGGAGAAGTGCTTTTGGCAAAGAAGTGCTGGGCAGGTTCAGAGGAGTGAGAGAGGGAGGCTTTGGCCTGATCCTTCCCAGGCTGTGGCCTTGATAGAAGGGTTGAGAAGGTGCAAGAGGTCACGGGGGAAGTGACCTCGGGAACAAGAGACAGTAGAGGGGAGTGTGGGAGGGCAGGACAAGGCTGTCACCAGAGAGTCGCTGGGCTGGGATCCACCCTACCTCTTTGTACCACACCTAGCCACACTGAAGAGTTGTCTCTATAGATTGTTGTTGCCCCTGAGGTGAGGGGCTAGATGTTGGCTGTAGAGAGAGCAGGAAAGAAAGAAACATAGGAGAAAGGAAAGCAGTTCAGTGGCTGGAATTATGCTCCTTGATCAAACCTTCTTCTGCGAAGGACATGCCACCCCTGGCCAGAGAGAAAAGCAGCCTCCAGCCATAGAATCCTAGGGCTGGAAGAGACCTCAGGAGGTCATCAAGACCAATGCCCTGCCCAAAACAGGACCAACCCCAGCTAAATCATCCCAGCCAGGGCTTTGTCACACCGGGACGTAGAAACCTCTAGGGATGGAGATTCCACCCCGTCCCTAGGGAACTCATCCCAGTACTTCACCACCTTCCTAGGGAAATAGCTTTTCCTAATATCCAACCTAGACCTCCTCCACTGTAACTTGAGACCATTGCTCCTCATTCTACCATCTGCCACCACTGAGAACAGCCTCTCTCCATCCTCTTAAGAACCCCCCTTAAGGAAGTTGAAGGCTGCTATCAAATCCCCCCTCACTCTTCTCTGTTGCAGACTAAACAAACGCAACTCCCTCAGCTGCTCCTCGTAGGTCATGTGCTCCAGCCCCCTCATCATTTTGGTTGCCCTCCGCTGGACGCTTATCTCCCAGGCACTCCCAGTGGCCTGGCCTCCACAGTGCTTGCTATCTCTTTGCTCCCACTTGCCTTCCATCTCTTAGTGAGCATCCAACATCCAACGCAAACCAGTTTGAATTGGGGATACGTCATATGGGGCATGGGTTTTGTTCCCCACCTAGATGAGTGTAAGCCTGAGAATCAGGGTTTCCAGTGTGAATGCAAAACCGGACATTGGTTTCCTGTGGACCGGCTCCAGGGCTCTCCTAATCTAGGTATATGCAAAGTGATTTATAAAAGCAGCCCTCATTCTAGGATGTCCTTCCTGTTCGAGGAGATTCTTCTGAAAAGGGAGTTGTCTCCCTTGAGATCCCTTTGAGAAATGAAAGCTATATCATGATCAGAGAGAGCCCTGAATCAAACACAGGCTTGGCAGCACTCTGAGATGTGCAGTGTTTTGCTACCACCCTTTATAGAAGTAGCTCCCCTGGGATTTCTTACTGAAGAGAACGGGACAGTTCATGAGTAAGCACCGAGTAAACAATGAGTAATGTGTTTGGGATTTGCCTTTGGGACAGCTGAAGTACTGGAATGAATGGGAAGTGGAAAAATACGATTATTACAGGAAATGAATAGGTGATTATCTTCCTGAGAAAGGACACTATTTAATGCGGCCTCCAATCGCTTTCTTTCCCTTCAATAATTATCCCCTTCATTGAGTCAAACATGCAGAAAGCCTATTAGCCAGAAAGCTCCGCTTTCCAAATCAATCCCAGGGAGATTAACCTGCTTTATTTTCATTTCTGGGGATTCCTGAGGGTGGGGCAGAGTTGTGTGAGAGTTGTGTGAGACCTGAGGTGGGCTTTAGTAGCCTGCTCGTGGAGTAAGTGCCCTCCTCTGATTTGTACCCACACCAAGCAAGAGAATTACTGCTGGGCACTGAGCGGAAGAGAGCAACAAATGTCTTTCTGCTGAAAGATGAGCAGAGAGTGCAGCGTTTAGCAAGACACTCTGGTTAGGAACAGTGTTGATAACCAAGGCTGAATTTTCCCTATCTCTTTGCATTTTGTTCTTACTAGACCATTTTCGGATGCCAGAAATTTAGGCTTCAGCCCTTTGTCCTGAATTGTGCAAGAACTTAGCAGCCAGCGCGAGGAGGAGGGTACATAATATGACCTGTCTTCAGGGCAGAACTTCTACCATCCCAAGCATTGTTACAGGATGGGGACCGGCTGGCTAATTAGCAGTTCAGAAGAAAAGGACCTGGAGATGACAGTGGATGAGAAGCTGGATATGAGTCAACAGGGTGCCCTTGTAGCCAAGAAGGCTAATGGCATATTAGGGTGCATTAGGAGGAGCATTGACAGCAGATTCAGAGAAGTGATTATTCCCCTTTATTAGGCACTGGTGAGGCCACATCTGGAGTATTGCGTCCAGTTCTGGGCCCCCCACTATAGAAAGGATGTGGATGCATTGGAGAAGGTCCAACGGAGGGCAACCAAAATGATGAGGGGGCTGGACCACATGACCTATGAGGAGAGGCTCAGGGATTTGGTCTTATTTACTCGGCAGAAGAGACGAGTGAGGGGGGATTCGATAGCAGCCTTCAACTCCCTGAAGGGAGGTTCCAAAGAGGATGGAGAAAGGCTGGTCTCAGTGGTGACAGATGACAGAACAAGGAGCAATGGTCTCAAGTTGCAGTGGGGGAGGTCTAGATAGGATATTATGAAAAGCTATTTCCCTAGGAGGGAGGTGAAGGACTGGGCTGGGTTCCCTAGGGAGGTGGTGGAATCTCCATCCCTAGAGGTTTTTAAGTCTCAGCTTGACAAGGCCCTGGCTGGGATGATTGAGTCGGGGCTGGTCCTGCTTTGGGCAGGGGGCTGGACTTGATGACTCCTGAGGTCTCTTCCAGCCCTAGGATTCTAAGATTCTATGATCCATGTCTTGCCCTTACCCACATCCTCTGGTCCATTTTTTTTAAGGGCTCAGGCCTTTGAGCTGGACTGTCATTGGTTTCAACTTGAATATCACCTACTCGGCTTCCCATTATGCCACAGGGGTAGGGAGTCTTACTATTTTCTTCCAAGTGTGCAATACCAGACCAAAAATAATAACTCCTAGTAACACAGCCACTGCAACAAATAATTGTACAGGCTGGACCTTCCTGGTCTGGCAACGTTGGGACCTGACCGGTCCTGAATGAGAGACTTTTCCAGACCAGGGGAGGCGTCCCCTGCCAGACCAGGGTGTCCTCCCTGCTGCTGCCGGCCCCAAGCTGTCATGAGCATGCAGGGTTCTCCAGCCCCCATGTCCATGCTGCTGTAATTCTCGGCGCTGCTGCGGGCAGTCATGTTTCCCCAGCTCTCCGGCCCCCAGCTCCATGCTGCCACGGGTGGCTGGGATTCTCCATCTCTTGGCTCTGCGCTGCCACAGGTCCCTGGCTCTGCGCTGTTGCAGGCTGCTGGGCAACTCCCGCCTGTGCCCCGCACTTTTGTGGGGCTCTGGTCCCACTGCCCTTGGCCCGGCTGCTGGCCCTCCTACCAGTCTGCTCCCGACCTCTCTGGTCCAGGAGCATTCACGGTCCTACCAGACCACGAATGTTGCTGGACCAGAGAGTACTGGTTTTCAGAGGTTCAACCTGTACCAGTTTGCTCTCGAGCCTATTTTCCTGAGTTGGGGACAGATTTTTATTTTCAACATGGATCAGCCATGAAGCCATCTTTGCCGAGGTTATGCCCGGTGAATAACTTCTTTTCAACCCATTTTTGACCTTTTCAAATGAAGTGTTTCTCACTTGTTCTTTGAAAAGCTTGCTTTTGATTTCATGGTTGCTTGAGATTCTAGTCTGAAACGTAAGCACTGGAACCGTGACTTAGCAAGGTGCTTGAGCAAGAACTAACGCTAAGCATGTGAGTCATTAGTGCAATTCAGTTCTTGAAGGGAGGTATGTACTGAAGTTCTTGCTGAACCCTGTGTGGATACAAAATTTGTAAACGCGGCCGCATCCGTATCTGCAAAAATGAGCTGTGGATATCTGTATCCATGTCTGCAGATGTGGATTTCTGTGGATATAAAGCAGATATCTGGAATCCACATCTGTATCTGCAAAGATGAGCCATGGATATCCGTATCCATATCTGCAGATGTGGATAGCTGCGGAAATAAAGCAGATATCTGAAGATTTTCAGAGCTCTACTCATCCTTTAATACTTTAACTCTGGAGACACATCCTGTGGCTTCCCTGGTGTGCTGACCAACACAAGAGTCAGACTGTTGATGACTTACAATAAATAGACGTTAGTCGGTCATAAATCTTTCCTCTTGTTTTCATCCAGAGCAGGAAGTATGTGCACAGGAACATTGGTAGGTCAGTGTGAAGCACTACTCACTCTGGAAAGGAAAAGCATGTTGTTGTCATGAAACAGATCATTAATAATAGTTGTGATCCTTTTGCTTAACTGTAATCCTCTTGTTTCGTGGGTGTGCAGTGCACAGAGATGTTTTCCTCCCCCAGAGCATCTCAGTGGCAAACCACGAAATGCCACCCAAGGTATTGTATCTAAAATCTAGACATTTTATAGGTCACTTCCCTGCACCTCTCGTACTTCTGGAGAACCCCATACTCTTTCCTCATGAGGTCAGCACTGGGACCGTTAACATTCTCTACACACCAACATTAATTAATTAGCTAATTAGCAGAGGTAGTTATGGCCCCATTTTATAGATAAGGAAGCCGTGTCAGAGGCTAAGAGATTTGGTAAAGTCTACAGAGGAAGCCAGTGTCAGAACCTGTGTGAGAATCTGGGTAAAAGAGGGTTATCTACAGGTGCAGGCCAACACAAGAGTAAGAATGTTGATGACTTACTCACATTAAATAGGAGTTAATGAGTCATAAATCTTTCCTCTTGTTGCCATCCAGAACAGGAGGTACTGCCTTAGTTGGAAAGAAGGGAAAAACTAGATAATATGCATTTATTTGTTAGAAACACATGCTGGTGGTGGTTTTTTTTGCAATGGAGGCTGACTGGGAACATGGAATTTGGAACTTCAGTAAATTCCATGCTCCCATTGCTATACCCAGGCCGCTGTATCGTACCATGGCAAAGGCCATATTAAAATATCTAGGAGAGACAAGAGAAAAAAGTACGGGCTGCTTTTAAAGATGACATTTAGAGGCAGCCTTTCCTGATAGCATGTATGTAGCAGCAGGAGACCTATGACAAATTCGAATCCGAGTCGACAGGCTCCTGTATGTGATCATGAGACTTTACTGAAGTTCCAAATTCCATGTTCCCAGTCAGCCTCCATTGCAAAAGAAACCACCACCAGCATGTGTTTCGAACAAATAAATGCATATTATCTAGTTTTTCCCTTCTTTCCAACTAAGGCAGTACCTCCTGTTCTAGATGGCAATAAGAGGAAAGATTTATGACTAATTAACTCCTGTTTAATGTGAGTAAGTCATCAACATTCTTACTCTTGCGTTGGCCTGCACCTGTAGATAACCCCCTTTTACATTTTTCTCTCTATTCAGTTCATCACTGCTTTATATGCATCAGGAAACCACAGGAGTTAAAAAATTGTATTTACACAAGGCTGTGTACAGTATATTTATGGCATCTCGTTCCAAATACCCCTGTTTAGTCATAAATGAGTATAAACGAAGCATGACAAGCAATTTGCTGCATGGTGGGTGATATTAATGATCTGACACATTTGTACCTACTTGTGTGATTTGACTTTTTGCGTGTGACAAATTACAGTAGCAAGTGCCTGGTATCAATAATGACCTCGTCTCTACTCCCTGTTATGCCGGATGATCCATTTTTGTCCTGGCCGTTATAGCTGATCAATCTGCTGATTGAGAAAACTTGATTCAACGATTTTGATTCTTATCGGTGCATGAACGGCCTGAGAATCTATCATGATTTTCATGAACTTGCTCTCGCTTCATAGTTTTTCAATCAATCATTCTAATCTACTCCACAAGGGCCTTTAGGGTCATTTCGCTGACATTGACCCAAAGATGTGGAAGTTATGGAAGGACTCCAATTGACTTCCATGGGCTTTGAATCAGGCCCAAATTCCAGCACTTACAACAGGCGTGGGGAACCTAAGATCTGAAGGCCAAGTGAGACTTGCCTGGATCTGGCCCATCTGTTGGTATTCACAGCTTTTCCTCCACTGCTGGGAGTGGGCCACATCCACCCAGATGAATTAGCCTTGTTAGCACTGGTCTGTCCCATCGTATTGTAACACGGCCGTCTGGGCAGGTGGATTTATCCCAGCCAGACTGAAGCTGCCACTTCAGGCATCTGACAAAGTGGGCTCCAGCCCACAAAAGTGCCCTCCTTCCTACCTTTCAGGCTCCTGCCTCTCTGTGGGGTGGACAGTCTAAATTACCTCCACCCCAGGAGCAACTGCAGAGGATAGCCCCAAAGACACCTCCCTTCACCCAGGGCGTGGCTACAGACTGCTCTACTGCAGCCCTGAGAAGCTCTCAGCTCCTGGCCTTCCTGCACATCTCCATCCCTTATTAGTCCTTGCTCCCTGGTTCCTCCTCCCGATGAATCCTAGGGAGTTAATTGGCCACAACCCCTTCAGGCCTTGTGTGGGATGGACCTTCCCATCCCAGCATGATAAGCCATATGGGAGCTACTGCTGATGTACAGCGTGGGAGACCAACGCTAATTTAGAGGGAGTAGGTTAGGCTCCTAAGTGGACCAGCTGAGGTCCATTCTGATTCTCAAGAGTTCAGGCCCACATTGCTTACTGAGAGAAATATGATTTGCAGTCCACATTGTAAATTGGATTACAACTCATAAACCAATACAAAGCAAGCAAGCAGATTACCCAAACTGGGTGCAGTTCACAGTCTTAAACGAAACTAAGAGTTAAGCAATAAAGTTAAAATCAAGTCAAGGAGACACCAAGAGATCAAAACATACTGGCAATAAATAAATGAACAGATTAGTCAAAGCATCATACGAATACAACAAATCAACCCCTGGTCTTCCAAAAAAAGGCGCTGGCTGTGCATTTGATTATAATTGGCTACTAGAGCTCATTGAAGGCTTTTATAGGGCAACACAATTCCTGTTTCATAAACCACAACCTCAGCGGCAATTCAAGCTTCCTCCTTGGATGTTTACCTGAATGTGACGGCTAACCCTTTTCTTCCCCCTCAGCCAGAATGACAGTGAGACACAGTTTCACAGGCCACAAGAAGAAGCAGAAATTTGACATCTCATAATCAGCAGGTTACAGCAGAGAATTCTAATCTTCTTGGGATACTTGCATATGAAACAGGGACATGCGCTGCCCCACCCCCTCCTCCAGCCTGGCTCTCCCTCACTCTCAGTCACCTGCCCATTTTCACCTGGCTGGGGAGGGTCCTTTTCAACCGGATGTAGGGTTCAAAATGGGACACCTGGCAATCGTCTAGGCCCCGCTTCATTGTAAGTCTTTGGTCCAAAGTATGTGGGAACCAGACTTTCTCAAGGAACTGTGGCAAGATTGTTTTTTAACATGAGTTCAAGGATGTATTCCCCACCCCACCCCAGCCTTGTGTGTGGAAGTGGCTGCTGAAACTTTCCAAACAGTGTCCATCTAGTCTGATGCAAACATGGCAAATTTCAATCCAAACATTTAAAGTCTGGAAGAGTTAAATGCCACAGAAAGGGGAACGAGTGGGAGAGCTGAACTATAGGCATCATTGTTACAAGCTGTGCCTATCACGCAGCAAGTCAGAGTACCTGACTTCCTCCTCATTTGGCTCCGTGGGATGTTCTTTCGGGGTTGTTTCCCCTTTGAAGGATACATTTAATTCCCATTAACATTAGGAAATAAAAAGCAATCTGCTGATGCATTTGACCAGAAGTAGTCCACAGACTGATACTTCCAGGTGGCCCATGTTTCTTCAGAGTAGCAAAGGATCTGCTAGTCTTTACGTCCCTTCTTGCGTGCTGTAGCCAGATCAAAACTCTGTGCATGAGCTTGCACTAGTGAGTTTCTTGTTCTTTACACCCATGTAAGCGACAGCTGTGAGTAGTCACAGAAGTAAAAATCGGTGTTGAGAAATGGACAGTCCCACCTCAAAGGAAAATATATGAATGGCATTGATACAAAACAGACAAATGCAACCAAACTCTTGAACCAATTGCACCAAAATCTGCCATCCACTTTAGTCATGGATGCCATCCCCATCCGATTATTTCAAGTGCACTAATATGGGGACGGGCTGTGTTGGCTGAGAAGGAAGAAGTCACCAACGGCACATCTACAATACATGGAAGACCGACGGTGCTGCAGTCTATCTTCTGGGGGTTGATTTAGTGGGTCTAGTAAAGACTTGCTAAATCAAACACAAAGGGTGCCCCTGTTGGTGCTGGTACCCCTACTTGTTGTGAGGAAGCCAAGGAGAGGCTTTGATACTGTTGACCTCCCCCTACATGGATGGCGATTTAAGATACATCAACTCCAGCTACATGACTTACATAGCTGGAGTTGCGTCTCTTACTTCGACCTTCCCATGTAGTATAGACCAGGCCCAAGAGTCTATCCTCCATAATATGGAAAGATCTGCGAACTGATCTAGGGTACTAGAGGGTTCTATAGCAGGGTTAATGCACCTACCCTTATAGATTTTTCTCGTGGTCTTTAAAAGAACATAAGAACATAAGAATGGCCATACTGGGTCAGACCAAAGGTCCATCGAGCCCAGCATCCCATCTGCCGACGGTGGCCAATGCCAGGTGCCCCAGAGAAGGAGAACAGAAGACAATGATCAAGTGATTTATCTCCTGCCATCCATCTCCTGCCCTTGTTATGAAGGCTAGGGCACCATACTTTATCCCTGGCTAATAGCCATTTATGGACCTAACCTGCAAAAATTTATCAAGCTCTTTTTTAAACCCTAATAGAGTCCTGGCCTTCACAGCCTCCTCGGGCAAGGAGTTCCACAGGTTGACTATGCGCTGTGTGAAGAAAAATTTCCTTTTATTAGTTTTGAACCTACTACCCATCAATTTCATTTGGTGTCCCCTAGTTCTTGTATTATGGGAAAAGGTAAATAATTTTTCTATAATCACTTTCTCCACACCATTCATGATTTTATATACCTCTATCATATCGCCCCTCAATCGCCTTTTTTCCAAACTGAAAAGTCCCAGTCTCTCTAGCCTCTCCCCATATGGGACCCTTTCCAAGCCCCTAATCATCTTAGTCGCCCTTTTCTGAACCTTTTCTAATGCCAATATATCTTTTTTGAGGTGAGGAGACCACATCTGCACGCAGTACTCGAGATGTGGGCGTACCATAGTTTTATATAGGGGAAGTATGATATCTTTTGTCTTATTATCTATCCCTTTTTTAATAATTCCTAACATCCTATTTGCCTTACTAACTGCCGCTGCACACTGCGTGGATGTCTTCATAGAACTATCCACTATAACTCCAAGATCCCTTTCCTGATCTGTCGTAGCTAAATTTGACCCCATCATGTAGTACGTGTAATTTGGGTTATTTTTTCCAACATGCATTACCTTACACTTACCCACATTAAATTTCATTTGCCATTTTGCTGCCCAATCACTCAGTTTGCTGAGATCTTTTTGTAGTTCTTCACAATCCCTTTTGCTTTTGACTGTCCTGAACAACTTTATGTCATCTGCAAACTTGGCCACCTCACTGCTTACCTCATTTTCTAGATCATTGATGAACAAGTTGAACAGGATTGGTCCCAGTACTGACCTCTGGGGAACACCACTAGTTACCCTCCTCCATTGTGAAAATTTACCATTTATTCCCACCCTTTGTTTTCTGTCTTTTAACCAATTCTTGATCCATGAAAGGACCTTTCCTCCTATCCCATGGCCACCTAATTTACGTAAAAGCCTTTGGTGTGGGACCGTGTCAAAGGCTTTCTGGAAATCTAGGTATATTATATCCACTGGGTGCCCCTTGTCCGCATGTTTATTAACCCCTTCAAAGAATTCTAACAGATTAGTTAGACACGACTTCCCTCTGCAGAAACCATGCTGACCTTTGCCCAACAATTCGTGCTCTTCTATGTGCCTTGCAATTTTACTCTTTACTAGTGTTTCTACTAATTTGCCTGGTACTGATGTTAAACTTATCGGTCTATAATTGCCAGGATCTCCTCTAGAGCCTTTTTTAAATATTGGTGTTATATTGGCCATCTTCCAGTCATTTGGTACCAAAGTGGATTTAAAGGATAGGTTACAAACCACTGTTAATAACTCCGCAATTTCACATTTGAGTTCTTTCAGAACCCTTGGGTGAATGCCGTCTGGTCCCGGAGACTTATTACTATTCAGCTTATCAATTAATTCCATAACCTCCTCTAATGTCACTTCAATCTGAGTGAGTTCCTCAGATTTGTCACCTAAAAAGGCTGGCTCAGATTTAGGAACCTCTGTAACATCCTCAGCCATGAAGACTGAAGCAAAGAAATCATTTAATCGCTCCGCAATGGCACTGTCTTCCTTGATCGCTCCTTTTATATCTTTATCATCCAAGGGCCCCACTGCTTTTTTAGCGGGCTTCCTGCTTCTAATGTATTTAAAAAACATTTTACTATCATTTTTTGATACTTGACGCTAGCAATTTTTGGCTAGCTGTTCCTCAAACTCTTTTTTGGCTTTTCTTACTACATTATGACACTTAATTTGGGAGTGTTTATGTTCCTTTCTATTTTCCTCACTAGGATTTGACTTCCACTTTTTAAAAGCTGCCCTTTTCTCTCTCACTGCTTTTTTAACATGGCTGTTTAGCCATGGTGGTTCTTTGTTAGGTCTCTTACTGTGTTTTTTTATTTGGGGTATACATTTAAGTTGGGCCTCTAGTATGGTGTCTTTAAACAGTTCCCATGCAGCTTCCAGGGATTTTAGTTTAATTACTCTCCCTTTTAGTTTCTGTTTAACTAGCTTCCTCATTTTAGTGTAATTCCCCTTTTTGAAATTAAATGCCAGAGTGTTTGACCGCTGCGGTGTTCTTCCCAACACAGGAATATTAAAAGTTATTATATTGTGGTCACTATTTCCAAGCGGTCCAGTAACAGTTACCTCTTGGACCAGATCCTGCGTTCCAGTCAAGACTAGGTCGAGAATCGACTCTCCCCTTGTGGGTTCCTGTACTAGCTGCTCCAAGAAGCAGTCATTTAAGGCATCAAGAAATTTAATCTCTGAATCCTGTCCTGAGGTGACATGCACCCAATCAATATGGGGATAATTGAAATCTCCTATTATTACTGTGTTTTTTATTTTGGTAGCCTCTCTAATCTCCCTTATCATTTCAGCATCACTATCACTGTCCTGGTTAGGTGGTCGGTAATATATTCCTAATGCCATATTCATATTAGAGGAATGAATTGTTATCCATAATGATTCTATGGAACATTTTGATTCCTTTAGGATTTTTACTTCATTTGATTCTATATTATCCTTCACATATAGTACCACTCCGCCACCCGCACGACCTGTTCTGTCTTTCCGATATAATTTATATCCCGGTATGATAGTGTCCCACTGATTGTCCTCATTCCACCATGTTTCTGAGATGCCTATTATGTCAACTTCCTCCTTTGATATGAGGTACTCCAGTTCACCCATCTTATTAGACAGACTCCTAGCATTAGTGTAAAGATGGGCACAAGGAAAAGAAATGGAGCTTAAATATAGACATGAAGACCATGAAAGTTCACCCTTAGTCATTATGAATGACCATGCTGCAGGGGACCTTTTTTGGGTTGGGGGTCACTGACCCACAGAAAAATCGGGGGCTGATTTTTCTGACTTGGCCCTCACTGAGGAGAAGAAAGATACTCCCCACTTTCTCCTCCCACACCAGATTTTCTGTGATCCAGATCCAGCCAGTGTGAACTCCCCAGTAATGGGGGGTGCCCTGAGACTTGGGGGGCCAGATCCCTGAAAGCTGGGGACCGCATCTGGCCCTTGGGCCTGAGGTTCCCCGCCCCTGCCATATAGACTCAAGCAGGGAGCGATCTGCATAAAACTGTGCCCTCTTTCAGCTGTGAGCATATGCTACTGCATGCCAAAAGGATGTATCTATGAAGTATATTATGTTGGACTGGAATTCATGGAAGGGTCTTGCAGTTCAGCTAATGAACACCTGAGGCTTTTCTGCAATACATACCAGTGCAATTAGTGTCAACACTAGGTAACCAGCGACTGTAAATACGCTTGGAGGGGGCTCAAAACTTCAAGCAGAAATTCTATTTACATGGTCAAATTTGGTGCTATATCCCCGACGATCAGGGGACAAGCCGATCAGCTACCTACCACCAGGCCTCTTTCATCCCCCGTTAAAGACAAGCATTATCTCCGATGGCAGCAGCAGGCTACAGGGAAATAAATACATTGATGTCTTTTCCCTAAAACACTCGCAGTTTAGATTAGAAGAGTGGATGTTCACAAAGCTGGGAATGCAATTCGGCAATGCGATGCTTCAAATCTGTCTGCAGAGACAGCCCTTCTGGGGCAGCCCGGACATGAGCGAGGGCCTGTTGGGTTCGATGTTGGACATACACACACAACAAAAGACAGTCCCTGCTCCAAAGGCTGAAAAACCAAGTCATGTTGTGACCTTCGATAAGTCACTTCACTTCCCCGTGCTGCTTTCCCCGCTCTGTCATGAGCAGGCTGTAGGGTAAGGATTAGCCAGGGTGGGGTGGAGCCTCTGTTTGTGAGCGGATGGGAAAAGATGACCGGAGAAGGATCACTTAACTCCCTGTTCTGTTCACACCCTCTGGGGGAACTTAGCATTGTCTGCTGTTGGAAGACAGGACATTGGCCTCGATGGACCTTTGATCTGACCCAGTCTGGCCATTCTCGTGTACTTATGTTCTTCAGTATAAAAGTAAAGAAGTAAAATTTGATTAAGGAAATATCCTAGAATCCTAGGGCTGGAGGAGACCTCAGGAGGTCATCGAATTCAACCCCCTGCTAAAAGTAGGACCAACCCCAACTAAATCATCCTAGCCAGGGCTTTGTCAAGCTGGGATTTAAAAACCTCTAGGGATGGAGATTCCACCCCCTCCCTAGGGAACCCATTCCAGTGCTGCACCACCCTCCTAGGGAAATAGATTTTCCTAATATACAACCTAGACCTCCCACACTGCAACTTGAGACCATTGCTCCTTGTTCTGTCATCCGCCACCACTGAGAACAGCCTCTCTCCATCCTCTTTGGAACCTCCCTTCAGCTAGTTGAAAGCTGCTCTCAAATCCCCCTTCCCTCTTCTCTTCTGCAGAGTAAATAAGCCCAAGTCCCTCAGCCTCTCCTCACAGGTCATGTGGTCCAGCCCCCTCATCATTTTGGTTGCCCTCCGCTGGACCCTCTCCAATGTGTCCACGTGCTTTCTGTAATGGGAGGTCCAGAACTGGATGTAACACTCCAGGTGTGGCCTCATCAGTGCTGAATAAAGGGGAATAATCACTTCCTTAGATCTGTTGGCAATGCTTGCATTAGGATAGAATATAGAAGCCCAGAATGAGATGAGAGCCCTATGGTTTCAGGTATGGTAGAAATTGCTGAGGTCTTGCATTTTGTCTTCTTTAGTTTGACTTTTAGCTACTGAAAAAGGGGGACATGGAAAAGCAGTAGACTTCCGGAAGTGCCCATCTGATTATCTGGAGAAAGGTTTACATTGCCTAGGCTCCCTTGGCACAGAGCAGAGGCTACAATCTGGTTACAGAAGAAAGTCTGTAGAAACATACAGCAAGAGGCAGCCTCTGACCTGAAGAGTTTAGACAAAGAATGGGAAGGGAAACTGAGGCAGAAGCTTGCCCCAGGTCACAGAATATATACATTGCAGAGGTGAGAGCAGAGCAAAGTCTTTGGTCTCCCAGGTCAGTGCCTTATCCGTTGGATTGTGCTACCTCTGAAATACCGTCACACCATTGACGTGAATGGCGCTACTCTTGCACCTGCATGGGTGTAAATGTAGAGTCACAGCCTGCATTATGAGTCACAGCATGCGACTTTCACTTTCTTGGGGGACACTTTTAGGGGGATCTTCTCTGGGCATTTCAGTAGCTCAGTGACAGAAGTATCCACCTTGCGGGGTGGTCCTGGCCTGCTCCCATCTTCTGGTGGCTGTCTTTGAGAGACTGAACCGTCCTCCCCACAGCACCTGCCAGAGACAAGCGACCCCCTCCGTCCAGCAGTAGCAGAGGTACTTGGCTCCATAGCTATCAATTGCCTAGAATTGTAAGCGAGTCTGGTTCTCTGGATGTTCCATGATGTACCACTCCCAGTGACGCAAGCAGCTGTTATGCTGCCCTATAAATTAATGTCACTGGTCCCCAGACATCCCCTGTTATGCCACACAAGACCGGTTCAGCGAGAGAGGGAGCATTGATCAGGAAGTAAATAAGATGTTGAAGGAGACATTCACAAATAGGCATTGGCATGACTAGTCTTAGGGCTACATGACCTGGCAAACATGTTTAATAAGGCGGTAAGATTGGTGCTGGCCCTACCCACAAACCCACTGCTGATAAGTCAGGATAGGGGCCATTGTCCGATCATGAAAAAACAAATATAGGGCCTGATCCTAAATCCCTTGGGAATTCTCTTTCACCCACCCATTGTCTTTCAAGCAGAGACCTACCCAAGACCCCTTGGCTAGTTAACAATATAGGAGTGGCATGGTTGCTAAAACTCCCTGATACTTGTTCAGGCCCATCGACTGGTGGTGGGGCCACTGCCTTGGGGCTCCCTGTCACCACTACTGAATTTCTGCCAGAGCCCCACACGGCATGCTCCTTGCAGCTCTGAGGGCTGGTGGGACATGCCACGCTCTGGGCAGTGGGGAAGGCTGGCTGTCCTGGCCCTGCCCCTTCCACAAGAAGCCCCGCCCCTTTGGGGAGCATGGAGCTCCCCCCCCCCCATCTTGCCCAGGGGCCCACACAGGCTGTTGGCTCCCCTGCACCTGCCCAAGACCATCTTGGCGGTCACAATCTCCAAGTTGAGAACTGATGGATCAGTTGACCCAGTAGAATAGATATCCTCAATCTCAATGTTCGGTGAGACTTACAACATGTATTCATACGGCCCCATACGATTCATCACGGTGGCAGTTCCACAAAACCCATTGTAGTGTAACTGTGGGGTTTAACCATCAGTGAAAACTTGTGCTATTGATACGAGGAAAAAAGAGTTGTCCTTATTGAGCTCAGAGGGGGAGCTGTGTTAGTCTGTAACTTTAAAAACAACCAGTAGTCCAGTGGTACCTTAGGGCATGTCTACAATGGGGAATTATTTCAAAATAACTTCCTTTATTTTGAAATAACAAGGCGGGCATACACACTAGCAAGCCTGTTATTTCAAAATAATAACTCCTGCTTATGAAGAGGAATAAGCTTATTTCAAAATAGTTATTTTGGGAGTTATTATTTCAAAATAACCTTGTCATGTAAACATAGCCTTAGAGACTAACAATATATGCATCACTTTAAAGACTAAAAAAACCTGTAGATGGTATCATGAGCTTTCGTGGGCACAACCCACGTCTTCAGATGATCTGAAGATGTGGGTTGTGCCCACAAAAGCTCATGATACCATCTACAGGTTTTTTTAGTCTTTAAAGTGCTATTGGACTATTTGTTGTTTTTAAGTTTTTCTTGTTACAGACTAACTTGGCTATCCCTCTGAAGTTTTTAAATACATGTATCGTGAGCTTTCGTGAGCAAAACCCACTTTGGGTATGTATACACTGAATGGCTAATTCGGGATATCGGGGGAATCCTGGAATAGCTACCCCATGTCTTAACAAGCCACCTGATATTTTGAAGTATTTTTTGAAATAACAGGCATGCTATTTTGGCATCCCTGTAACCCTCATTCCACGAGGGTTAAGGGATGTCTTAAAATAGCGCATTATTTCGCAATTTGTAGGCACGCCAAATTTCAAAATAGTCTATTTTGAAATTCAATCGAAATAAGATACACAATTTGCGTAGCACAAATTGCTTATCTTATTTTGAGTTTAGGGTGTGGTATAGATGCACCTTTCCTCAGATGAGACTAGCTTGAGTGGAGAAAAAAAGAGGGAACCTCATAATAGGAAGGGAGAGGGAGAAAAAAAAGTACCTGTCAACTGTAGTCCCAGTGTTAATGAGGCTAATTGAGTGGGCTGGAAGTGCCCCATACTTAGCTTTTGATGTCAATGGGGTGTTGAATGAAAGGAAAGCTGTTTTTTTAATGGCCCATTCAGTTCAATTCTTTGTTCAGGCCAAGGGAGATCATGTCAAATTTGCATATGAAAGTCAATGCCACCCTCTCTCTCTGTAGTTGGCGTGTGAAGTTCCTTTGTAGATGAATGGCTACTTTTAAATCCATGAATAAGTACCCCAGCAGGTTAAAACTTTCCTCTATCAGTTTCTGTGTGTTACCATTTCGAATATCTGATTTGTGTCCTTTAGTCCTTTGTCGTAGAGACTGTCCCGTTTGGACAATCTCCATGGCCGAGGGACATTGCTGGCACTCTCATTGATATCCGCTCACTGATGGAGATACACCAGTACATTTATTCTTTTAAATAAATTAACACATTAAAGATGATAAGAGAAAAGTTATGAGATGCTCTCGTTAGGTTATGTTTTCCACAATGTGAGATTATGCTACAAAAAGACAGCAACTAGGGCTTCAAATGGGAGTAAAAATGAGCTGCATTTTATTCAGTTTAAGACATGCCCTGACATTGACAATGACACTTATGAGCAGCGATAGGTATTCTACTTGTTTTCCCCTCATCATGTTAAAGAGTGCTTTGGAGTCTCTTCTTGTTGTATGAGCAATTAGGCGCTTCTTTCATTCACTTCTCCCCAAAGGAATCTTTATCTTCTGACCTCTGCCATCTACTTGAAAGATTTTATCTTTGAAAGAAGATCTTGGGGAGATGCGCAAAAATCACCTTAAGCATAATACTGTAAAATTAGGCTGTTGCTTGCCAGTTTCAATCTGAGGTCAAGAAACGACCTACTCTCAGAAACAAAAAGAGGTGGAAAACAGAACTTGGCATTTGCTTTGTATCTTGTCTTGTGAAGTAGCAGGGATTTTATCTAAATGAGTTTTGACCGAAGGAGCAAGATGCCCTGAGTAACAACTACAGTTCAAACATAGCAGGAGGATGTCATGAGTCGAGCTGGCTAGAGGCCAACAATCTTGTTTGGTGGCAGCTTTCAGGTGTTTCAAGTGAGACTTTTCAACTTTCAAGTGTGTTTTTGTTCTGCCTTGGAACAAAACCAAAACCTTTGAAATGTTTCTGTGCAATAGAATTCTGCCAAAATGGCCATTTTCAGATGGAAAATGTCAGATATTTTTTTCTTTCAATTCAGTTCTGTTGCTTTTGTCACGAAGGGCGCAAAACCCACTTTGCACCTCAGAAAGCCTCTTGTTGAAAACTTCATTGGAAACTTTGCTGAACTAAGAACAGCGCATCAAAATGTTTCTAACGGCACATTCCGATGAGACTCCCATTTAGTCAAAAACATTTCAACAAGATCTAGTCATGAGGAACAGTCCATCTGTAGATATATACTGGCACCATGGTTAATAAATCATAATAACCAGTACATTCTTTCTAGCTGGTTCCTTTACAATCTGTGCAACTCTAGTGACCAGTAAATGACAATTTGCTTTATTTGGCCCTTAATGAGATATTGGCGATATCAGTTTGTGCTCCACATGACCACAACGTTAGCAGTAGCGATCACAGGTCTCCTAGACTTTTGGAAGTTTGGTTGGAAAGTAACGATTCCCTGAGTTGTGAAGGACAGGTGTGCCTCAGAGCACTGCAAGAGAGCAATGCAGACATTAACTGTTGATTTTCACCCTCTGAGGATAAGGAACATGATTATGCCACTGTAAATTTGATTGATAATCCAGAGCTTGTGTCACTGCTTAAGTTGATGTAAGTTACATGACTCAGGGGGATGAACCCCCCCCACCTAATTGGGGTCTAATCTAATTGGGTGTCTATGTAACCCACACACCTACTGGATGTAGGTCGCTGTCCCATGGAGTGGCACTTAAACCACTTACAGACAGTGTGTCTAGACTACAGGGTTTTGTCGACAAAAGTGGACTTTTGTTGACAAAACTATACCTGCGTCTACACTACTGCCGAGTTTCGGCAGTTTTATCGACGGCGGTAAACCTCATTCTACGAGGAATAACGCCTTTTGTCAACAGAGTTCTGTCGACAGAAGGTATTATTCCATCTACACTGTCCTTTGCATCTACACTCTCATGTCGACAAAGCAGCTTGCTTTGTCAACAGAACTGGATGTAGGCTAGACGTTCTTTGTCAACAAAAGCCTGTAGTCTAGACGTACCCAGAGAGAGGTAATGAGTTTGCACTACAGCCTTCGCTGAGAGACAGCTGGCTTTTAGTTCAAGCAGTAGACGCTTATTCACGAAGCTCCAGAGGTCCCAGGTTCGGTTCTGCCTATCGGTGATACTTCTCTACTGCGTTATTTTGGTGGGAGATGCCCTCCAGCCAACTTCACTATTCTACTTCCCAGGCAGGTGGAAAGTAATGGGAGAGCATTCTCTCAAGAACTCATTGCATCTTTATGCACCCACTAAATTGTAACAGTGCCCATTTGGCATGCAGTATCCACAAGCCCTTAGCATTGTTCCCGTGGCTTCAGTAGAGCCATGGAAAGTTACATCTACTAAGGTTCTAGCCTCTAAGATTTATATCTTCATTCCTCTTTCTCCTTTGACAATTCAGATGAAGCTTGGTGACCTATTTCATTCTCCTACCATAGATACCCAGAACACTTAAGATGAAAGTGACAAACAGTAAGACTCCTGATGGCGATTTTCCATCTTCTGTGTCACATTGTGACAATGAATTCAGCCTATTGATCAGCAAATGAGGTGCCTCATCTCTTATTTTCGATGAATCTTCATGCTGATCCCAATTACATGCTACTTCTGCCTTCTCCTCACACGGCGATGGAAATATATTTTTATTTGATTATATCAGAAACACTTGAAATTCCATGCTAGGGTGAATCCATTGTTGCTGGGGACACTCTGTTTGTTTTAAATTTAAAATTGGCTTTACCTAAGGCCCCAAAAGACGACATGCTATTTTGCATAAAGAAAAAGAATTATGTTTTTTTTAAACAATCAGCAAGTAGAAATGGTGGAGAATTAAATGCACTTGAGACAAAAAACTGTTTGCTTGTATTAAAAAAATGCATTAGGCAAAGAACAAGATTAAGGAGGTCAAAAGCAGAACACATTTTTTTATTTTTTAAAAGCCATTCTTTGGCTCTGCCTTTTTGTTACTTTTCTTTCTGAAGTACATGAGGAAGATTGAAGAATAAAGATCTGTTGAAGGTGCAAGCTATTCTGCTGCAAACATGGTGTGCATATTTATGATACACATACATTAGCTTCCATAGTCATCTGCTATAAATGCCAGCTCAGTCTGCAGAGAATTCAAGCCCAATCAAACAATAAAAGGGATTCAGAATTTAATTTTGAATTTTCAGTGTTGTTTCCATTTTGCTGGCTTCCACTTCCTGTCTGTCATAAAGTTTTTGCAGTATTTCTGATGGAAATTTAAATGGGGACCTTTTATCGATGCTTGATTAAAATCACAATTGAAATTCTGTTGTTCTGAAAAACAAGCTTTAAAGAAGGCTGATGAAATTTTTCTGATGGAGCATTTTCTATGGGAAGGTCCTGTTTCAGGACTACCTAATCCTCCCATGGGAACAAGTTAATTGTGATAAAATGTCCTTTTATAGGGGAAAAAAAGGCTTTCACTTATGTCCAAATAGTCCATTTAGGAATGGGCTGTTTCGAAATCACATTTCAGACTGGCTTCTTGTTTCGGCATGTCTTTGCTTTTATACTAGAGTACACGTAAACCCTTCTTGAACGTCAAAATCAAATCCACAGCCTCAGTTTCAGTTCTCAGGCTCCCTTTACAATGCAAGGGGAGAGTTAGGAGCCTAAGAATGGGATTCATTCTGAGTGAACAGCCGCCTCAGCTAGCTAGTAGAAATGCTGAGGAGATAGGCCTAGCTGTGGTCTCCTTCTCCGGCAGTTTTGTGTGGACTCAGGCATGCACTGAGAATGCCTGCCAGATTGCTGAGTTTGAGGACCCTGGTGAGATAGGCACCTAGTAGCCTGAAACCACTGTGTACATGCTCACTGGCAGATTTTTGGGTGCCACAGGGACTTTAATGATCAATGTAGTAATAAGAGAGACTGACAATGGAGGCCTGGTGTGAGGCCGAAGGCCTGAACAACAGTCAATGCTTTGCTAACATAAAGCAAAACTAAGCTGAGAGCAAAAGGCAGGTCCTGCTCACAGGAATTTGGCAAGGACAGGGCTGCTGATATTGCAGAAATACACAGACCTAGGAGGATGGTAATAGAACAGTTCGCTGCAGAAACAGCGAGGTACCAGTACACTCCACATAGTTAACAGGGACATACTGACCCAGGTTCAGCACAGGGTTGGGATGACAGCATGCTGGACCGGGATGTTTTGATCAAACCACCATGTACAAGGTAATGGGAGGCATCTCGGTATGTTAGGGGGAGTCGACCTAATATGTTTAAGGGTGGCTCCTTGATACATCAGAAGTGATGTGTAACTTGTTAGTGTCTGTGTATAAAAGTGTATCTCAGAGGGGCTGTCTTGTCCAGCCGAGGGGATAGCAGAAACTCCTGGCCGCTAACTGAGCTGAGTCCATATGTACTAGTGTAAACTGTTGATGTCTGGTCTAGACACCCAGGGTGCTAGAGACCGTAAGTCGTTGGACAATAAACCTGGTTCCAGTGCCTTCACACCTTGTCTGATTTGTGGGGCTCTTAAAAGTCTGCGGTGTTGGCTACCTGCGCAGAGCCTGCACAGCATTCGGAGAGAGCACAATTATTCGGAGAGAGCACACGGACCGCACGCAGCCGAACGGTTATCTACACTGAAGGGAGCAGAGCAGATGCCAGAGCACCACACCGGTGGTGGAGTCTGACCACAGTCAACATTTAGGCAACCAGGGACTTGGGGTGCCTTGAAACTTAAGCGGCAGCTGAGCAGCTTTAGAGGAGTTCAGTGGTGCCAAATGTTAGGCACCTACGGTGGCAGATAGGGGCCAAAATTCTATCTGGCATCTAGATCTCAGAGGCCAAAGACATGGGAGCATGCTACAAGAATGGAGTAGGACTGAGGTGTGTGATGGAGTATGCACGCTTCACACTGCTGTTTTAGGCCCAATTGCGCCCCCCCCCCCCCACACACACACCTGTGAGAGACATTGGATCAAGAAAGAGGAGTTTAAAATGGGCAAACACCTCACAGTCGGTGGTAACCTGGAGAGGAGAGCAGATCCCCAGCCCTTAGAGAGAGGGCTAATTGAAGGCAAGAGCTTCTTGGACCACTGCTGCCTGACAGCTCCCTCTATGAAGGAAACCACGGCACGATGCTGATGCATTATTGGTAGGGCTATTATTCGATATTAGCCTGTGAGCCCAGTTGTAGATCACAGCTTACCAACAGCTCCAGGAAGGGAGCCATGCCGCACGCATAGGAAGTACATTTGTTAGCAGCGCAGAAGGAGTGGAGCATCCAGCCTTGTATGTTTGACGTGGCAGACCACATGGACACTGGAAAGCAGAGGGCGGGTGAGTGTGAAGATCTGACCCAATTCCTGGGGGGGGGTTCCTCAGTCAAGGAGTACGCTGACCACTTGCAACTGCATGAACAGTCTAGTCCATTTCACCAACTTTGATGATTTGTTTCCAGAGATTTTCCTAGCCATCAAACGACTCTTTCTTCAGGGTGAATATGAGCTGGGCTGTGGTACCGTAAAGACTTGCTCATCAAAGGGAAGTAGGCTACTGCCTCATCCACTTTGGGGAGTGGCCATTATTCATACTTAGTCCGGAGGGTGATTTTTCTGATGCTCAGCTAGTCTTTTCTATAATCACCAATTAGCGCTTGTCACTGTAGTTTTTCCTGGCAGTTGATGAGGATTGAGGTTTTGGCAGGTTGGAGTTTTCACTCATTATTAACTGTGATATTCAGAGCAGAACTAATGGCTCATGCTCGGAATAGCCTCCAACTTTTATGACTTGATTCTCCCAGGACTCATAGGAGTGGATTTCTCAGAGCACAAGTTCTTTAACACACTGTTATTAATCAGTAATCACTCCAGAAAGACCCCCAGCCGTGGGATATTGCAGTTTATCACAGAACCAATCACAACTGGTTTATTTCACTTCCAGTGTTTCCAAACTTTTTTTTGTTTTGTTTTATATATTTATCAATTATCCCCCCCGCCCTTTAAAGCACCACTTTTACTATGATCCCTGACTGAGGGTATTATCAGCCTGGTATTTAAACACAACCCAAACAACAAACACTTGAATAATAGATTGAATTGGAAGAGAGAAAATCATTGGGATGTGCCTGCTTGGTCGGGTTGATGTAACCCCTGAGCACCAGCTTGGTATGACAATCCATGGAGTAACTACGGCTGAGTGGATGATCCAGCTGGCTTGTGATACTGTTGTTTTTTGGAGCTGTTCATGTTAGAACCTGGCACCTCGTGGTGGCAGGGGCGTCGGCACAGATTGGCCTGGGTAAGTTGCAACCCACTCACGTGGCATCCAGGCCCACCCTCAATCCTGGTTCTGCTCCGGGCCCAGCATTAGCCCTGTCCAGTCCTGAAGGACACCACACGCCAGGTGTACACCCCGTTGGACCAACTGGAGGGGGAGCAGCAATAGTGACACAGCAGTGGGGTGCCAGATGCGGACAGGTACCAAGAGCCATGCATGTTGGAGAGCAGTGTCTCCTGGAGCTTGGTGTGCACGCAGGGTGGCCAGAGTGTCCAGTACCATGCACAAGGACAATTGGAAGAGTTGGGGAGCAACATATCCTACAACCCTGCCTGTCCCTCCTTCCCCAGCCCATCATTGCTTGCCCACCCTAAGTCAGGGCCCATCCAAATGTCTCATGCAGGCTACACCATTGCTTGGTGGCCTGTCTCTATAAGCCCCATGTTAGAAAGAGCTTTACAATATGTAGGAGAGCTGGGTTAATCTTTCCAGCTGGTGTCAGCTTGCTTTGGTCCTTGGAAGTAAATAGAGCATGGTCTCGGTGGGTATAAATCGAGATAACCCAATAGAGCATAGGCAGGTCTCCTGATTTACACCAGCTGAGAGTCCTGAGCCCATTATAATGACGCATATGTTAGAAATGCAGAAAGACAGATAGAGATTTGCAGTGGGACTTCTAGAGTGGCCCAACACGCTTTGTAGAATAATTTACGTAGCGTTGGTGGGGGGTGGGGGAGTAATGTATTTCCTGGATACTATTCAGCCAGGGAAAGACCAGGGAGAATCCCAAAATGTTCTAGATCAAGTCAATTAATTTGGGTAGAAACCAGCAACATTACTCCCATGAAATGTTAAACAAACAGCGTTTCAGCAGCAGGAGTCACCAGTCAAAAGGAACAATTGTCTCCTCGTGCTGGCGCATCACCCTCACCCAGCAGCTTGCAGGACGGCAGCTGGAAGGAGGCACCCAACTTCTGTCGTGTCGTTTGGAAATCCCAGCTGTGTGTTTACTGCTGTTTGTTATTATTTTTACTGCAGCCGCAGCTAGAAGCCTGTTGGATAATAGGCCCCTCATTCTCGGTGCCGTACAAGCATAGAGTAAATGCCGAGTTCAGTCCTACCGAGCGTACTCCCCTCCAGTGGGGTCACTCCAGATGGAGAGAGGTGTAATAGAAATGGGGTTGCCAATTGGCTAATCACCCAGATGTAAACACCCCTACCTGCGGCCCCACTCTTGCCCTGCTCCTTCCCCAAGCTCCCCCCCCACTGACTCCATCCTTCCATCGTTCCCCCCCATCATTCACTTCACCAGGCTGGGGCAGGGCTGGAGGGTGTAGGAAAGGGGTTGGCTATGAGAAGGGGCTCAGGGCTGGGGTGTGGAGAGGAGAGGGCTCCAGCCAGCAGTTTTTACCATAGGGATGTGTCGACCACTTCTGGGGGTGGTGCAAAGCTAGGGCAGGCAAGGAGCTTGCCTTAACCCCATTGCACTGCCGGACTTCTAGCGGCCAAAAATCTCCCAGATTTGCTTCATGAGTCTCCAGGAGACAGAGCTTGATTCCAGGAGGCTCCCAGCAAACCTGGGAGGGTTGGAACCCTACACAGAAATCAGAACCTGGCTTCTGATTCTATATTCAAAAGGCTGATAAGTTACAGCCAGGCTCTTTTTTTTTTTTTTTTGGTTTAATCCACTCTCTTGGGCTGCGGAATACAACATCCCGAGAACTGAAAATAGCTGGATAATGATGTACATTTTTTTTGGTCTTGCCTGGCTAACCTTCTCATGACTCGGGAGGTACAAGCCAGTTGTAATCACTAGAGCACCGTTAATGAAAGCAACTCATTATTGACTTGGAGACGCTGTCCTCTAATGATGCCCTTTGGATTGAAATGTATGTAAATGAGGATTATTTAATTTAGAACCTTTGCTACATGGGCCTTGTAAATCTGAAAACGTAATTGCTAATGGTAATATTTAGCACGAGGTGTATCAGCTCCTTCCACCCTTCTTAAACAAAAGGGGAAATCGAACCTCTGAGGTGGTTGTTTATTTAAGAGACACTGATGTCCAGAGCCCAAGGAAATATACGAGACAAAATTATATGAATATGCTTCATGCTTTGAAAATGGTCCAGCATTTTCCTGCTTTTTCAAGATTATTTGCACGTTGTTACTGCCGATAATTAGCTCTCTAGGGCAACGTCTCCACTACAAGGAGATCAATGGTGCCACGGTTGATCTTCCGGGGTTTGATTTAGTGGGTGAAGTATAGACCCGCTAGATTGAACTCAAAGGGCACCCCCTCGGCACCAGTACTCCTGTTCCTCACAAGGAGTGAGGGAAGCTGACGGGAAAGTTTGCTCCTGTCGACCTCCTGGAGTATGGATGGGGATTTAAGATATGTCAGCTCCAGCTATGTAATTTACATAGCCGGAGTCTGTATCTTATTCGGCCCTTCCCATGTAGCGTAGACCAGGCCTTATGGATCAAAGCCGACAGCCTGAGAAAGGGAGTACAGGCTAATGTGTTCATACGTGAGTGGCATATATCTCAGTATGTGCTCTGAGGGGAAGATCTTATCAACTGGATTCATGCACAGAGGAGGCCTTTCATGCATGAATATCACCTATCTCATGAGGACTTGTCTCTTCATGATGGTCTCTCCTGCTCCATGCATTTAGTGAGTGAGGCGAGATGGGCAGGAAGAGAGGGTACAGGGTGATGAATATAATTCTCTCTCCCTCTCCAGGGAAAGTTCTCTAGGAATTTCTAATGGGCCTATTTTTACACAGTGATCCAAACCTCACTGAAGATGGTGAAAGGACTCCTTTTATTACCAGCTCTGCAGTCTCAGTCTCCTGTAACTTCATCCTCAACATAAGCTCTGGTGATGGCAACCTCCCCACCCCCAAAGCAACCTATAGCCATGTATCCCAGTTACAGATACCCTTCTGTGTCTTCAGGGGCAGATCAGAGTCATCCTTTCTATGTTGGACCCTATAGGGTGCAAGGTCTTAGCCAACATTATCAACAGTGCTGCTAGTCCCAGTTACCCCAGTCTTGGAACAAGGCCAGTGTCAAAGATGGTGCATGTAGAGTCATAGAATTGTAGGGTTGCAAGAGACCTCAAGAGAATCAGAGTCATAGGGCTGGAAAAGACCTCAGGAGGTCATCAAGTCCAATCCCCTGCCCAAAGCAGGACCAGCCCCAACTAAATCATCCCAGCCAGGGCTTTGTCAAGCCAAGACTTAAAAACCTTTAGGAATGTAGATTCCACCTCCTCCCTAGGAAACCCATTCCAGTGCTTCACCACCCTCCTAGTGAAATAGTTTGTCCTAATATCCAACCTAGACCTCCCCCATTGCAACTTGAGACCGTTGTTCCTTGTTCTGCCATCTGTCACCACTGAGAACAGCCTCTCTCCATCCTCTTTTGATAGCAGCCTTCAACTTCCTGAAGGGGGGGCTTCCAATCTCCCCTCGTGCTCCTCTTCTGAAGACTAAACAAGCCCCACATAACCCTTCAGGAGGCCATAGAGTCTAAGTCCCTGCTAAAAGCAGGACCAATCCCAACTAAATTATTCCAGACAGCGATTTGTCAAACCGGGACTTAAACCTTTGTAAGAAAAGGATTTTGCATGAGTCCCTATCTCCTCACTGCCCACAAACTTTCCTTTTTTAAAACCATTTTTAGGGTATCCAAGGAACTTGATTCTTACCACCATCCATTGTAGAGGTCTTTGCTTATTACTAAGCTGTACTTGTTTCTGCACCTCAGCTCGGTTCCTAATCTGGTGTAAATGGACAGACACTCCTTTATGCCACTTGAGAATTATGGCCAGAGCCTCTGTCAATACCTGTTTTTATGCTCCATGCAAGGATTTATGGGATCAAAGCCTTGATAAGTCAACAGGAATAGGATATACTTACCACATTCAACCTCAACAGCATGAACTCCATCTCTGTGTACTTCGGAACTCCCACAAAGGGCTAACATGGCTTTAAAAAGCATTTGCATTCAGACTCTTGTGGCTTAGAGGTGGAGATGTTTCTTTGCAGGCTGAGAGGGTCTAGCCCTTTATCACCAGAGGGAGAAGATCTGAAAGGGGAGAAAACTAAAATAATTGTATAATGACTCACTCTTATCTCGTGCCTTTAATCCCCGAGTGCTCTTTAAAAAATGTCATTGAGGCGCATTTCCGTGTTCCGGGTTGTCCTTCGGTGGGAATTACAAATGTCAGAAATGATCCCAGCCTTAATCAATCTAATCTACTGCAGCACTTAATTATTCCTGCACATTCAACCTCATCGCTCACTGGTGTCTTGAAAATATTAGTCCCAAAGTCTGTAGATTCTTGGTTTTCTTTTAACCATGCAGACCCCACGCTAGAGGAACATTAATTTTTCCCTTAACAGCTAGTACACAGGCAAGGTCTACAGAGGAGGGTTTAGTCCTCTGCTACCACCACTAGATGCTCATGCATTTATCACAAATGGTTGTGGGTTCAAATCCTGCTGTTGGTTCTAGGAGAGCTGTTTGTGCACAGAAGACAACAGTTTAGCACCGTGAGAAGAGTGTTGAGATAGCTCTAGGGCAGCCTTCAACACTCAGGAAGGGTTGTCTCTGGTGACAGATGTTTCTTTGGCCGATGCTATGATGCCCATGTGAGAGTGTTATTTCCATCGTACCTTGTATATTTTCATACACAGGACCCTTGGTACAAAGCATTTCCCTTTCTGTGCCTTCTCAAGGCCTTCCCCTGTGAATACTCCCACCCGGCTTCTGGAGGAGAGAGTTTGTGCATCTTTTCATACCGGTGCTGAGGCAAATGTACTAGACAATGCCACCAGTCTGGTCTGCAGTGTAACTCTTTGGTATTTCACGTGTACTAACCTCAGGAAGAGGAGCCTTCAGACTAAACCTTTCAATCCCCAACATCCAGAGTATCTTCCACACTGCTCTTCCAGGTGAGTGGACACAGAACTTCAGCGTGAGAGCTACTGTACTCCGGTGGTGTTCCCATCTACCACCGTTCCTTCAGTTGTTGCTAGGCAACTCCTTGTCCAGAAAGGCCTTGTGGGTTGAGCGTAGTAGTGTCACAGTGGACGTAGCCTGAGACCAGCAGCTATTCACTCCTCGCTATGAAATGCACGAGGACTTGCAGACTCGAGACATAGTGCTAACAATTTCCTCTCAGCTTTGCCCTCATGCTTTCATTCAGCACTGCAGCTAAAAGATCGGCCATGCAGATCAAGCAAGAATTTTCTTGCTGGGCACTGAAACAGACTGGGGAACGGAGGTATCGATATGTGAATTCTGGGTCTAATTTGGGCACACTGAAGAGTTCTGGCCTGCCCTTTTGGATCTTGTAACAGGGCAGACTCACAACCAAGATGCCTCTGCTGGTCATTCTGGGAATTAGCGCTCCAAGAATGTGCCTTCCTCTAGTGGTTCTCCCACTTTGCAGTCTCCACCACTCTGTGACATACGTCACTCGCCGAACTGCAGCATTCTCTTCTGGGCACAGCCCTCCTGCTGCGGCCTGCTCCATTGCCCCCGCCCCCCACCTGTTTTGGGGGAACTGTCAGTCTATAGTCCAGCTACTCACCTCAGTGGCCTGCTGCAGTCACCAGTCTAATCCCTTTCTCCAGGGGCAAACTGCAGTTTGTGTTGACCGCTTCCTTCAGGGCAAGTGGGGAAAGGGAGGACCCAGGCCTGCCTATTATTCTGACCCAGGGACCCTATAGCCAGCAGCCACTCACTGTGCCTCCTCCAACTCCCCTGCTTCCTCAGTGCCCTGGTCCACTTCCTTTGTTGCTCTGCTCTTCCTCCAGGGTCTCAGTCTGTCAGCAGTCAGACAGCAGCTTCTTCTGCTATACTATCCGGACCAGCACTACGCTAGCCATGGCAGTCTTAGGCAGCCAGTCCTTCTCCCTAGCAGGCCAAGAAGAGACTACCCTCTGCTCTATTGAGCAGCCATATATATAGCTCCTCCCCCCCCCCCACGCTGTCCCTGATTGGCTGCTGCAACAAGCTCCCTCCTGATTGGCTTGTTCAATAAGCCCTCTTCTAATTGGAGGGTTCTTTGGCCTGCTTTGCTTTAACCACCCCTCTTCCCAGGGTGGGGCAACCATCCCACTGCAGATCTATAGACCTTTTCTTTCTTCACTGCACAGATGTCTGCCCTCTTGGCCTCCGTGTTTAGAAGTGGTGGTACAGGAATGCTTATCTGGCTGATGAGCAGAATTCCTACAGAAACAATGATAGCCATGTAAAGAGTGAATGCTGAAATTTGCTTGGCAGAGACTGAGTCCTCTCCAAAATGTGTGTTTAAAATTAAATCTCATGCAGAATACAAACACTTGATTAGTGCTGACCAATGAAATTAGGTAATTAACTGAAGGGTTGTTGACTCTTCTTGAAAGACGACCAGGAAAAACAAGATTCTGTTCACAAGAAGATGGTAAAGAAGCCAACAATTGATAGAGGAGCAAGAACTGAAGTATCTGTTTGCTTGCTTTCCATTCTTTCTCTCTGATACTGTTCCTCACAATACTTTTTGTTCCTCAAGGGCTGATCTAGATGGTTCTTGGCCCTGCCGTAAGGGCAGAGGACTGGACTTGATGACCTCTAAAGGTCCTTTTCAGTTCCAGTTTTCTATGAGTCTATAGGAAGGTACCTACCAATTGTGTAGAAAACATCCTGGGAATACATAGTCAGCATTTGCCCATTACATCATATGTCCTCAGCCCAAAGAGAAATGTGATTTAATAGATTTGGGAAAAAAAACAAAAAAATAATAATAATAAAATGGGGACAGATAGACAAACAAAGTTGGTTTTCTGCATTTACTTCTGCATAATAATTCAGACAGGGATCATTAGCAAGAGTTAGAAGATGAGAAAGGCTGGCCCTATGTCAGAACGCTACAGAAAAACAATCACCAGGAATCGGAGTCCATTGTACACTCAAATGAACTCTCAGATGCTCCTCTGTCTCAATAGAGAAGAGTAATATAGAGCAAGCAATAAGAGTGGGCAGGAAAGCCATTTGTTCATATCATAATCGGGCATTTTACAAAGGAATAAATTTGATAGAGCGGAAGTGCTGTATAGGCAAATGTCACAGCTAAAAGTGCTATTCACACATTAGTAGCTCAGTTAGCTCAGACACAGCCCTTGAAATTAGATCCTGTTCTATTGTCAGGGAACTGATTGTCGGCATCCCAGCCCCCCTGTAAATTATACAATGGGCTCCGGGGGTTTCCGTAGCAAATGTGATACACTGTGTAAAGGGCAGGAAGGTAAAACAGGTTAACACGTCTCCTTTTATCTTTCTTCACCCCGGAGAGGAATGATGTGATAGGCCAGAGCTCAGGGTTACACCCCGCTGCCAAAAAAAACAACCCCTAACAGAGGGAGCAGAAAGCGTTCACGTATCATTATGACCAGAGCTCTTCTAAAAGAGTAGCGCCCGTTAGCACTGCACTGTACAAATTTGGAGGAAGCCCAGGACCTGATCGCAACAGGCGGCTGTCAACATACCCAGGAACAAGGGCACCATATTGGGAGAGTAGCAGAGGCTACAGCTGCATGTACTGGGATGCTGCTTGTGCTCAGAGAGTGAGGGGAAAGTACACCATTTGGGTCACTTATTCCTCTCCCCTCATCGGATGGGAGTGAGAGGCATGCAGGTAAGCAGCGTACTTTCCCCTCGCTCCCTGATAGCAAGGGGAAGCAGTAGAAGAGCAAGCAGTGACCTGGTACACATGGCTGTAGTTCTTCCCGCCCTCCCAAAATGGTGCCCTTGCCCCAGAGTAGGAGAAAGACCCCTGCTGAGTTTCCAGCCTGCAAAAAACAGGAGCCTCAGAGACAAAAGCACTCTCACCTGTGTGAGGCTGTGTCATGGGGCATGTCTGACTGCGGTCAGGGCACGTGATTGATTGCCGTGCGTGTAGGCAACCCTTCACTGGATTTATCCTGGGTAGGTTGGGTGGTGGTGCAGCGAAGCCTCTGCACTGGGGGTTTCCTATCAGTGAGCCCTGTGAGTAATTACAGAGCAGGCTGGTATGTCCTGCTCCGAAACTTACCGTGCCACAGCATCCAAGCTCTCAAGATTAGAGCACTCTCGGTGCTATCTAGACCAGCTGCAATCACACTCGATGTGCGCAGTGTGCACCTACCTACAGTGACACAATGAAATGTGCTTACCTGGGGAAAGGTAAATGTTTTCATGGCCTACATGCGGTTGAATGCACACAGCTCTGTGAGAGGACCTATACTCTGAAGAGTTCGTTCACAAATGGAAGAAGCCAACAATAGCTAATCAGTTCCACCTAACGTGGTTTTCTGGGAAGTGGCATGTAATCATTTTCTATGGCAGGTCATCTCCTCAGAGATATGTGTTGGGGCTGGAGGGGGGCAGCAAGAGGGGGGTATGAAGCAAAGAAATAGTGTTGGTTGAGAAATTCCTGTTGAAATTGGGTTTTGGTGGAATTTTTTTTGACAAAACACTTTTTCACAAAAAGTGACTTCTCTCCACTGAGAATTGTGACTTACTAACAAGAAAATGTACACCCGGAAACCCAAAACATTATGATTTGGAAATGCCATGGCAATGCCTCATGCTTCCATTCCTCTTTACAGGCTGGGTTCTCAGCTGGGCTACAGCTCCCAGGATGCATCATGGCTAGGCACTCCCATAATGCAGGTGGTGGATCAGCCAGAGGGGAGACTGTGGAAGATTTAAACTGGCCAATGAGCACAACTCACAGAAGAGAGAAGGGGGCAAGAAATGACTGAAATACACCTCCCAGGAGGCATTGCGGTGACATGTGTGAACCGAAATTTTCCATTTTAAACCAAAAATATTTGGGCAATATTTTGTTCCAGATTTGGAATGAAGACTATCAGTTTTTGATTAGTTGCTGAAAAGTTTATTTTTCCATCATTTAGAATCTAATCTAATCTAATCTTTACATAGAAATCCGCCACAGGAAACCCATAATTCGAACCATCTCTACAAACAAACCCTAGTGCTGATAATGTAGCAGTGTTAGCATCACTCATGACGATTTCTACAGTCACACAGACGATGCAATGGTTATGACAGCATGAAATCATTAAGTCGGAGGGAGAGAGGTGTTTTCTATAGGAGGCATTTCTGCACCTGAGAGAGAATGCAGTCTGAGACACTCCAGGAGCTACAATGAAAAGCACAAGTTGACGATACAGGTTGAACTTTTCTAGTCCGGCACTCTCTGGTCCAGCAACAACTGTGGTCTGAAATTATTTTAGTTAACTAGATGTCCACATATCATGGGTGTGGCCAAGTTTCCTGTGATCCCATAAAGTTTGTTTACAGCCACCAGTCCTGGTTTTCAGGGTTCTGTGCTGTGATTTTGCTCTAATTTACCCCTAAATGTCTTCTCAGCGCCCAGCAAGCAGTGGAAGTGTTGGTAATGCTGCTAGACAATATTGACCTCCTGTGGTTTGACAAATTCTCTGGTTCAGCACTGGTCAGGTCCCAAGGGTGCTAAATTAGAGAAGTTCAACCTGTAGATGATTCTTTCCCTCATATAATAACATTAATATATGTGAATATTTTGCTTAGCAAAATGTGACTCGGATTCAGCTCAGGGCTTATGCGAGGTGAAAGTTTAATCATACGAAGCACGTCTAGCACTTGTGATGTGCTTTACATCTTAATATTACTGTACCAATCTTGGTGAATTAATTTCCTTTTTATTCTCCTCCCTTTGATTAAAACTGATATGAATGCAGCAGGCTATAAAATCTCCCGTAGACAAGGTACACTAGTTGCTACCTTTGTAGATCAGTGTGGTTTTCGGAGGTTAATCAGGTTGCCTGTCTATCACTAATGTACTTCTTCACACTTGGCTTTTCTCTTGTCTTCTGCCACATTTAATTTACTCCCGTGTTACTCCAGATGCGACCGATAATGCTCCTGATAACTGCGATTCTAACAGGCCGCTGTGGATATGACCTTTATCTTTCAAATAACCTGTGTAAGTCCAGTCCACTCAGTGAACTTAGATAGATGACTGTGTTTCCCGGGCTGTGACGAGAGGGGCGCAAATTCCAGGATGAGAGAAAATTGATAAGATTGCCTGGCAGAAATAGGCCTTTCCTGCAATTGGTCTGCCGGGGCTGACGCCTGTGATGCCTAGATTCATCCCACCAAGCATGCGAATGGATGAGCAAGGAGAAGAGACTCTGGAGACTTTGAAGAAATCTGAGATGAATGCCCACAGGTTCCAGTGAGAGCTACATTTACACCTCTGGGCGTAAAAGTGTACAGACACACCTCTCTCTTTGGGTATGTCTACACAGCAAAGTTATTGCGAAATAACAGCTGTTATTTTGAAATAACTTTCCTAGCGTCTACACAAGCCAACTGCTATTTTGAAATAAATTCAAAATAGCGGAGGGTTTATTTTGAAATTGGTACACCTCATTCCATGCATAAATAGCATAAATGCTATTTTGAAATAAGTGCTGTGCAGACACTTATTTCGAGATAGGGGGCCTCCAGCCCTTCCCAGGGTGCCCTGATGGCCGCCCTGGCCACAAGGTAACTTCTGACCTGATGCCCTGCCAGAACCAGTTCCGGCTGGCCTTAAATGTGATTCAGCGTCCAATCAGTGTGGATGCACTATTTCGAAATAGCAAAAAGCTATTTCAAAATGCATTTTGTGTGTAGATGCGTTATTTCGAAATAAGATATTTCAAAATAACTATTTCGAAATTAGATATTTCGAAATAACGCTGTACTGTAGACATACCCTTTCTTACACACACACACACCCTCTCTCTTTCTTACTCACGCACATGCAGCTGAGACAACATTCACCATTGGACTGGATATAAAGGTGGCTCCTCTGGGATGCTGGATTTTTACTTTTCTGTCATTTTCTAATTCCCTGACGGAGACCCCAATAAAGCTTCTGTTGCCTGAAGTCACCACAGAATATCTCCCTCCATTCTATTTTGCAGTAAGTAGTCTTGGAAAGTGTGATTGCCACACTACTGGGCATGGACTAAAGTTAAGGCTATACACAGCCAAGCCACTTAATAGTAAACACTTTTCTGAGGCCATAAACTATCCCATAGGCCATTTCCCATTTCCCAGAGGTCACGGAGCATCTGTGAGTGATTTTTGGTCATGCTACTCTAAGGTGGGTGCATAACTGGCTGGACAACCATTCTCAGAGAGTAGTTATTAATGGTTCACAATCCTGCTGGAAGGGCATAACAAGTGGGGTTCCGCAGAGGTCTGTTTTGGGACCGGCTCTGTTCAATATCTTCATCAACAATTTAGATATTGGTATAGAGAGTACACTTAGTTTGCAGATGATACGAAGCTGGGAGGGGTTGCAACTGCTTTGGAGGAGAGTGCCATAATTCAAAATGATCTAGGCAAACTGAAGAAATGGTCTGAGGTAAATAGGATGAAGTTTAATAAGGACAAATGCAAAGTGCTCCACTTAGGAAGGAACAATCAGTCTCACACATACAGAATGGGAAGCAACTGTCTAGGAAGGAGTACTGTAGAAAGGGATCTAGGGGACCACAAGCTACGTATGAGTCAACAGTGTGACGCTGTTGCAAAAAAAGCAAACATGACTCTGGGATGCATTAACAGGAGTGTTGTGAGCAAGAGACGAGAAGTCATTCTTCTGCTCTTCTCTGCACTGATTAGACCTCAACTGGAGTATTGTGTCCAGTTCTGGCACGGCATTTCAAGAAAGATGTGGAAAAATTGGAGAAGATCCAAAGAAGAGCAACAAGAATGATTAAAGGTCTAGAGAACATGACCTACGAAGGAAGACTGAAACAATTGGGCTTGTTTAATTTGGAAAGGAGAAGACTGAAAGGGGACATGATAGCAGTTTTCAGGTATCAAAAAGGGTGTCACAGGAGGAGAGAGAAAAATTATTCTCCTTGGCCTCTGATGATAGGACAAGAAGCAATGGGCTTAAACTGCAGCAAGGGAGGTTTTGGCTGGACATTAGGAAAAACTTCCTGTCAGGGAGGTTAAACACTGGAATAAATTGCCTAGGGAGGTTGTGGAATCTACTTCTCTGGAGATATTTAAGAGCAGGTTAGATAGACATCTAGCAGGGATGGTCTAGACCAGTGTTTTTCAACCTTTTATTTATAAAGCACCCCCTTTAAAAAATTATTATAAGTACCCCCAGTATCTACAATTTTCAGATGCACAAGATTTTTTTCTACCATTGCAACACATTTATTTAAATAACTTAATCGTAGCCAGGTGGGCGATGAAATTTTTGGGCGTAAAAAGTACAACCATAATAAAACACTTCTCCAAGTTTCAGTTGTGTTGATGTACCCCCAGACTTCTCTTGAGTACCACTAAGGGTACTCGTACCACTGGTTGAGAAACACTGGTCTAGACAGTATTGGGTCCTGCCGTGAGGGCAGGGGACTGGACTCGATGACCTCTCGAGGTTCCTTCCAGTTCTAGTGTTCTATGATTCTATGAACCTATAACAGTGGAGAGTCATAGGTTTGGAGACTGACACCTCCCAGAGCTGGAGGTTAGAGCTGGGGTGGCCTCTGGTAAGCTTTTAGCATGTGGGTAGGTTCTTCTATTATTTTTCATGTTTTCTGTCCAATGTTTTCACTGTAAGAATACATGTACTTGCTTAGAAGGAGCCATGTGGTAAGTGTGGCCAACACACTGGGTGGGGAGGCACTGACATTTCCAATTTGAACCGCCCTTCTGTCTGCACAGCCAGTCCTGTTAATCTTATCATAGCACTTCCCCTTTTATGTTACGAGCAGCCTTCAAACGCAACAGAACGCGCTGAGAGGAAAGACAAGTCCCTGCAGTAACTGTGGTATGAAGAAAGGGAATACGGAAGTTGCTATTCACCACGCCGCATACCGCAAGAAGCAGGGGTCACCCCAAGAAAGGAAGAAGCAGCAGGTTTAAAACAAGCTGAAGGATGTGCTTCTTCATACAACACAGAGTCAACCTGTGGAAATGACTACCAGGAGATGATGTTGTGATGGCCAGAACTGTAATAGGTTGAAAAAGAATTAAATAGACCTACCTGCCATGAATGTATCAATGGCCAAGACTGTCAGCAAGACAACCTCATGTTATGGTGCCCCATAACCGCCGATTACCAGAAGCCAGGACTGGGCAACAAGGCATGGATCACTCAGTAATTGTGGAGCTCTGTTCATTTCCTCTGAAGCATTTGTTGCTGTTGAAAGAAAGGGTGTGGGGCTAGATGGATCATTGGTCTTACCCAGTCTGACCAGTCTTATTCCTCCCCCCCACACCTTTTCTTTCATTAACAGACTGATTCTTCTAGAGGCCTTCTACTGAAAGCAAGCTAACAACATTGAAGAGATTTAATTTTCATGTTATTAGGTGAAACAAGAGCAATTGACAGCTCAGAAATGCTGATATGCTTAAATCCCCATGAGATTAACCAATAAAACATGTTTTCCTTTAGTAAAATAATAGGAAAATGGCAAGTTAGCTATGGATCACTGCAATATTGTACCTCAAGATATAAAAAATACAACAGTAAGATTTTTAGGAGGAATAATTATAGCACCAGCTAATAAAGGCTCTGTCAGCAAAAACAATAAAAGACAATTACAAAGAAGTATCACTTAAAGACAGGGAAAATGTGACTTTATTTGAATGCATTAAAATTACATAAACAAGCCGTTTTTCAATTCCAGCCATGTTATAAATTTTATCTGCTTAAATTCATCCAAGCTATCACATGCTGCCACTAGAATGAAATATTAGCAATAGAATCGCCATTCTAGTTAGTCTCCATTCAACCCCAAACTTTAATAGAAATAACCTGTCGGATTTGATTGAGTGTGATATCGCTATAGGAGCCTTGAATTTAAACTTGGGGGATAAGGAAAATTGCATGGTTTGTAAAGACAGCTTTGACTAGAATGGAAATTTCACTCCAATCCCATCTTGCTGTCAAAAAACCACTTCTAATACTTTCATAAAGCAATTTGCCTTGAATGAAAACAAAAACCTGAAAATAAAATGAAAAAAACAGAAGCACACCCAAACTTTCTAATCTCCTTTTGAGTTTCATTTTCTGGTTTTTACATTGTTTCTCCGTGTAGCTTTGAAGGATTAAAAAAAATAATGAAGATCCATTCTGATTGGTTGTCAAGAAGCTGCTGCGTTATCAAACACATTTTCATTTGCGTTAGCATTTTAATCCTTTAAGAGGCAAGACAACACAGAAACCGAGTGAGTCACACACTAGCGGGCGGCTTGGTGAATTAAAAACCACACTTTTGAAGTTGTAAGGAAAAGGACTTCAAACTGAAATCATTTTTAGAATCACAGACGCGGAGCAAAACCTGAAATGGGACTTGAAATTAAAAACAAATGGATATAATGTCTCAGCCCTCCCAGAAACACAGCTGCTTAAATTGATGCTTGGGGGATAAAATGCTGATCCATGCTACCTAGCGCTACGTTCTTGAGGAAATGACACCGTGAGCTTGCTCAGGCTGTAGTAGGTGAGCCTAAAGGGAAATGCAATTTTAGTGACAGATGTGGGAGGCTGATCAATTGCTACACAAGCACTGAGGGATTCCATGTGAGAAATGCAGTATGCTACGTAAGGAGATAACAGCCTGATGACTGCAGGAAATAGCTCCATTCCTTTATGATCCCACCAGCCAACCTCCTCTCCCTTTCATTTAATTTTATTATTAAATGTTTTAAGCAGCAAAGGCTGATAGGTCAAATTTTAAGGCCAATATGGACTGTGATACAGCAAGACCTAGCTGTCGGCCGTTTTGCTCTTCGCAGTTTCCCCTATTCGCAGTGCACTGTGCTGCACCGGCACAAAAGTAGGCTGCACAGACATTGATCAGGGATAATCTAGCTCAGGGCTACTCAACATGCCCTCCACAGGTAGGATCCTTTGAACATGGCCTCCACTGGGAGCACGCTCCAAACGGCAAGTCAATATAATGGTCTTCTGTTGACATGTGACTTAGTAGTTAAATTCCTGGACTGTCATTGCTCATTAAGGGTACATCTACACTACACAGTTATTTCGGAATAAGCTAGTCTGGAATAGTTATTCCAAAATAGCTTATTTCGAAATAGCATGGAAGCCTGAAAATGAGTCCGAGGCAGGCTTCCCTAATGTAGACGTGCTATCTCAATTTAGCGCCCCAGGAAGAATAACTTAGAATGCCCTGGTGAGGGGCTATTTCGAAATAGCAGAAGTGGAGCATCTATCCACGCCTTATTTAAAAATAGCTATTTCGGAATAGGCGTTATTCTTCATAGAATGAGGTTTACAGAAGTCGGAATAAGCCGTCTCTTATTTTGAAATTATTTCAAAATAATGAAATTGCTTTGTAGACGCTTGCATAGTTATTTTGGAATAACAGCCATTATTCTGAAATAACTTTGCTGTGTAGACACCATAAAAGTGCTGTCATGTGGGTGGAAATTGGGTAAATATTGCATTTTATTAATATCAGCAGAACCAACTTAAATGGGGCCTGCGTGTTGTATAGTCTTGCCATAATCTTTGTATTCATGCCCGTCCATGTGAAAGAAGCTATTTGCATATATTTGCATATATATGCAACCACACTGAAGTTGCGACTCACAGCACATGCTGAGGGCATCACTGTGGCCCCCAGGGCTTCCAAAGTTGAGTAGCCCTGATCTAGCTGGTGTTTGGTCCTGCCGTGGGGGCAGAGGCCTGGACTTGATGACCTCTTGTGGTCCCTTCCAGTTCTAATGTTCTATGAGTCTAAGAACATGATGCATCACCCTGCCGCTTTCCCAGTGTGTTCTAGTAAAAAAAAAAATTACACTAACTAAGGTAACACCTCACCATAATTACGGCCCCGAAAAGAAAAGTGAGTGATGTAGGCAGTGGTCAAGTGGCTAAGAAGGGAGTTAAGGTGGTAACTTTAAGCCAGAAAGTGGAATTATTGGATAAGCTTGCAAGTAGCGATAGGGCCCAGTAGCTAGAATGTACAAGTCTATTGTGAGCTATATTAATAACAGGAGAAACACATAAAGGACAGTGTTACTGCAAGTGTGCCAGCCTGGGAGAAGATGTCATGTGTGAGTCGTGATCCCCAATAGAGGAAATGGAGAAAAGGCTTTACGCATTTGGATTGAAGACCTGGCACAGAAACGAGCACCGTGAATGGTGTTGTCATTTGAGAAATGCTGGTGGAAGCATTTTGCACCAGCATCTGGGAGTAAGGGGGGAAGTCATGACAGTACAGTGTCATTCAGCGCAAGCCAGGGGTGGTTTGACAAAAAAAAAAAAAAAGAGAGGCCCAGTTTATATAATGTGAATTTAACGGGGGAATTGGCGTCAACAGACCATAAAGCATAGACTTATCCCTTGCAGCTTCTTAAAATGATGGAGGAAAAGGGTTCTGTGCCCCAAGAAGTTTCCCACGCAGATGAAACTGCCTTGTTTTGGAGAAGGATGCCAGCAAGAACATCCCTTTCCAAGGAGGAAAGGACGGCTTCTGGCTTCAAGGCAGTAAAAGACAGGCTAACCCTTCTCTGTGCTGATGCCGAGGGAGATTGCATGGTGAAACCTATGTTGCTCTATCATGCATTGAACCCCGGGGCATTGAAGGGAAAGATTAAGCACAGTTGGCCAATTTCTTGGAGGTCAAACAGAAGAGCTGGGGTCACAGCTGATATATTTTTTGACTGTTCCACAACTGTTTTGTCCCTGAGGTAGAAAAATATCTTGGACAATGCCCTGGGCCACCCAGAAGGCACTCTGAAATTTGCCCATTCTTGTGTGGAGGTGGTTTTCTTATCACCTAACACAACTTCCCTCATGCAGCCTCTTGACCAGGGTGCGGTTGCTACTTTCCAAGCCTATTCCACGAGGCGCACCTCCGCTGAGGTCCGTAATGAGCTGGAAGCTGAGGAACCGCTCAATCACAGGAAGGGCTGGAAGGACAACACCATTGCTAACTACATCTCTAACATACAGGAGCTGATGAAATAAAATCATCAACCATCAGTGCTTGTTGGAGGAAGTTGTGGAAGGAAGCTGTCAGTGAGATCACTGATCTCCCACATGTCGAGGAAGACATCAGAAAGGCCCGTGGTGTGGGAGGGGAGGGTTTTGAGGATATGGAGGAATCGGAGGTTGAAAAACTGATTGAGTCGCAGTCAGAGGAATTGACGGATGAGGCCCTAGAGGGACTTGTGACCAATAGTGAAGACGAAAGGGAAGAGGAGACAGAAAAACCTCAATATAAATTTAGAATTACTGGCTGATCGCTTCCGATGCAGCAAGCAGCTCACTGAAAAGACCATTGAGTATGTTCCCTCGATCAGAACAAGCACCATAAAATATCAGTATTGGCTCTAGAAAGGTTTTCTACAGAGACTTGAGCCAAGGTTAACAGGCCTTCTAGGGGCTCTGAGGAAATTGCAAAATTGTTTCTAAGGCCGTCAGTCATTTGTGTGAACAGTAGGGTTCTCACTGAATAGGAAATGTTACTGTTAATTCGACAAAGACAGTGATTAAGAACAGCATGCTTTTGTTAAGTCTCTTGTGGGTCCGTTCCTTGTGGTTGGCAAGAGAGGCGATCCACCTGCGATGGAGTTTTCCATCTTTTAGCATGATCTGTGACAAGTTCCCTTCATGAGAGGCAAGCCAGTTCAAAGCAGCCCTGCTTTTCCGCTGCTTCTGAGTACGAGCATTTCCATTTTCTTCAAGCGTGTTTCTTGATGCGCACAAGAAAAAAGTCTGACTTACCTCACCACATTGCGAAGGACAAAAAACCAAGTTAAAAACCCCTCCCTACTGGACAGACATCCCTGAAAAGCATTAGGAGGGGAAGAAAAGCCGCAGCCGCAATTTATCAAGGAGGAAGGTTTTGCCTGCTGAGTTATTCAAGTCCCCAAGGAGTTCTCCATGTCCCAATTTAAATTGCAGACAGCTGGTCATTTCCTTTGAGATGTGAGGAGGCAGTTGCTCCGAGGAAGGTGGAAAAGCAGAACTTGAAGCTTGAAATAGGCAATATGCTGTATGGCTGTTGACTCCGGTCATCTTTCTGATGGGTAGCAGGCATTGGAAAAACTCCACAGGGTTTATATCACTAGTGTTAGGGCCTCTTAAAAGAGATGGGAGAAAATATCATGGCTAGAAGTTGAAAATTGCATTTGCATGAGTATGGCTGGCATTTGCATTTTTTCAGGCCTTCAACCTTCACATTGCTGGCTTCAGGGAAAATTCCCTACCTGAACTCTACAATGGTCTCAAGTCACAGTGGGGATGGTCTAGGTTGGATATTAGGAAAAACAATTTCCCTAGGAGGGTGGGGAAGCACTCGGGATGGGTTCCCTAGGGAGGGGGTGCAATCTCCATCCCTAGAGGTTTTTAAATCTCGTCTTGACAAAGCCCTGGCTGGGTTGATTTAGTTGGGATTGGTCCTGCTTGGGCAGGGGGCTGGACTTGATGACCTCCTGAGGTCTCCTCCAGCCGTAGGATTCTATGTGTAACACAGAATCCTAGAACTGGAAGGGACCTCGAGAGGTCATCAAGTCCAGCCCCCTGCCCTCATGGCAGGAGCAAGCACCATCTAGATTGTCCCTGACAAGTGTCTGTCCAATATTGCTCACTCCCATCAGTGGTGCTAAGGCCATGTTTCTAGCCCTTATCCAGGTTCATTATGGGGGAGTTGCTAGCTGCAAATTTCTGATTTAGATACACATTTTTCCCAAATTCCATGGATGTTCTTGTCTTAATGCATTGCAGAGTTGGGGCCAGCCAGTGCTTTTTTTGTCATGGTACTGCCCGGTATGCAGTACCGGCACCTCCAGACGCAGTACCGACACCTCCAGTCAGAGCTCAACAACTTTTCCACTGGAGTACCGGCACCATTTTTTTTTTTTTTTTAACAAAAAAAGCACTGGGGTCAGCCATAACATTTGATCTCAGTTTTTTTTTCCCAGACCTGTTTGTACAATGCAGTGATTGAATATTTATGGGATTAGGTTCATTCTAATGATCCCAATGCTGGGTCCTGCCGTGAGGGCAGGGGACTGGACTCGATGACCTCTCGAGGTCCCTTCCAGTTCTAGGATTCATGATTCTACTAGCCTTTAACTTTCTCCTAGCTTTCTTCTTTATGTCAAGTGTCAAAGACATCTGTTTTGGTTTGATTCCTGATCATAGCTGCGATGCTTGGCTAAATGTGGTCACGGCCCGTTATATCGGCAGTATGTTTTTTTGATACAGGCCTCTCTCCACTAACTTAATTAATTGACCACTGCCGGAGGCAGAAGAGTAGGTTGCTGGACCCATGCTATGGAACATCCTACAACATGAGGGGAGGTGGCAATCACCAAGCCTGGGATTTTCAAAGAAAGCTCAAGACAGTCAGGTCTCTAAATAAAAAAAGATGCAAATTCACAATCAAGGGATAAAATCATCAAACCATGTTAAATTCTGAAGCCAGGAGTGTACACATTCCAGCGATGGAACAAAAGGGGAATGATGCCTGAATCTATCCTTTGGAAAGCCCTTTTTGGGATCTTCATGAACGTGAGAAAGCTTCCATTTATTTTAGAACCTTTGAGATAATGTTTTCCATTAAGAAAATGTTTTCCAGTAGACATTTGGGGCTCCCTCTTCCCCGCCAAAAATGGCCTCCACGGAGCATTAATGGCATAGGCCCTCATTTGTAAAGAGATTTAGGTATTGCTGCCTGCAGAGTTACAACTCCTAGTTGCTTTAGGAGACCAGTTCTGCATTTAGAAGCCCATCGAAGGGATTTTGATTCTTACGTACCTACACGCCTTTTGGAAATGAGAATTGGTCTCACAGATCAGAACTGAGAGCCTCACTAGCCGCAATATGTAAATAGCTTTTAAAATCTGGGTCTGGGATGTCTAAATCCCATTCTCAAAAGTGGCATTCGCTGAAACCGATGCACCCAAGAGGCTAAAAGTCGCTACTGAACATGGGATTTCGGCTGCTCAGGAACTTGAAAATTGTACATACCAGCTTCCCTGCAACTATTCTATGCCAAAGGAAACAATGAAGTTGTACATTGTGTTAGTAAAATAAGACAAGAGTCTAATGGAGATGAAGCTGGAGTATGGCAAATTTATAAATCACATGGAAATTCAACATGGCATCTGTTGAGTGTGCGATAATGAAATGCCCCAGAAAGACAATACAGAAGAGATTGGAGGAAGCTTCTATTAGATGGGGTGGAGGAGGGAGAGGACATCCAATTGCTCTTTATAGCACATAATACTGATTTTTTTTATGGATTTAAAGCTGTCTAATGGCTTTTCCCTCAAAGGAATTCATCACCTGTTCAATCATTTACACTCTGGTTAACAGTGCTGCAGGATCATCTCAATGCTATAAAAATTGCTCGGGTTTAGCAGAGTCTCTTGCCCTTTGATTTATCCTTGCAAGTCTCTTCTTGCAGATATATATATTTTTTTTGACTCACCAAGACAAGTGAGTCAAGTGACTCTGCAGTTGTTTCCAAGCACTAAATCACCAGCACCGGACATTCTGGGAAACAGGCAAAGGCCTGCCACGTTGGAATTGGGGGATTTCAGTGTTTATGAAAGTGAGTGACTGGCAGGAGTGAGAAATGAGGTTCTCCAGTGATACAAAGATAAGGCCAAGGCTATCAGAGGAAACAGGATTAGGGTTACTGGAGGGAAGGGGAAACTAGACTGTATTTCACCAAGTGAAAAAGATAAAGTAGTTCTGGGGAAACAGAAAACTCAGTGCTCTGGAAAAGTGCTGGATTTGCATCAGCCAAAGCATTATATTCTTTTATCACTCAGCAGTGGGAACATTTTCTAAACACCCTCATGTTAAATATGTATTGGACTCCTGAGGATGCTGGAAGTTATATGACCAAAAGGGATGTGTGAATAAATCAAGGAAGTAGAACTAGATGGCTCAGAAGATGGAATGGGTTTGAGACCCTTCTAGATCACTGATTTATCTCCTTCACTTCATGGAAGCTTCTAAGAGTTGTGACAGTGTATACAGTTGTGTTCATGAGATGGCTTACGCCGTGTTGCAGTTGTGTCGGTCCCAGAAGACGAGAAAGGAAATGTGGGTGAGGCCATATATTTTATTGGACTGACTTCTGCTGGTGGGTAAGAGACAACCTTTCAAGCTATGCAGCTATGCAAGCTACACAGGGCTAATTCAGTCTGAGTGGCACCTTAATTCTGAATCACCTAGATTTCTAGAGTTAGTTTGAGGAAGACTTACCAAATCTGGGGCCATTCTGTTTCCATGTGGAGCCAAAAAAAAAAAAAAAAAAGTCTGACACAGGGTGATGAATTTCTTAACAGACCAGATTTTTCAATGACTCTACCCTCACAAACTAGCAGATTGACTTGTAAAGTCTCAGAAATTTCATTTTGTGCTCAAACACCAAACAGTGAACATTTTGGGGGAAAAATGTTGTATTCCTCGTACATCACACAGAGGGCGAATTCTTGATGCAAACTCAATTCAGCCTGAACTGTAGGGGCCACTACAGAATATGCACATCATATCTATTTGTATCTATGCTTATAAGCGATAAGATTAATGTTGCATTAATATGACCACTAGCACATAAAGTCTGAGACCACTGGGTACTGCTGTTTGACAACAAAACCACTCTGCCATTTACCCCCCTGTGAACCTATCTGCTGTTCTCTCACTGGCAGCTGACAGCAGTGCACATTGGAGATCTTCAGCACCATTGTCAGGGAGACAGCACAGCTTGTGACATATTAAATGAGCTAATGCAATTTTAAGACAAGGCCAGGCACTAATAAGTAGTATCATGACTACTTCTCAACATGTCAGGTTCCCATAAACAGGGAACAGACAAAACCGTGGGCGCTATAAACACAGGTGAGCGCCTAAAGAACAATAATAGGTCACTAGATCATCTCATGTCTCCTTCTGCTTGGCCTCTCTTGACCCCTTCCGATTCATCCAGAGCTCTCTGTGTTTTGTCTTAAAATTTAATCTGTTTCTTAAATTCACCGCTGCTCTTTACCTCAGTGCTTCTCGGGATGACTTATCTTTTATGCTTACTGCCCTTTGTCAAATGTTTTCATTTTTCTGCAGGTTCCCCCCCCCCCGCCTCCCCTCCTTCCAATTTCATGGCTCAGATTAAAGTATATATTTTGTTCTCAACATTGTTGTTTTGTTTTGTTTTTCTTGGTGAGTTAGCTGGCTTTGTTCCCCCTTGGTAAATGTCACAAATGTGACTCCTTATTTTCAGTCCATTTCATTTTTATTTTTGTAACAATCTGAATCCTGTTTTGGTTTTCGGTTGTGTGTGGGTTTTTTTACATTAATGCAACAGCTGTGAGCATTTTGGGGTTTTTTTTAGCAAGTCAAGCTTTGGAGAGTTCAACATTTTGTGAACTCGCTTTCAGCCTTGCAAATCTACTTTGAGTTCACAAACTCCTTTGTTTTTATCCTGTCATTTAAACCTGCTCTTCGATGTGTTGCTTATACTCCTTTTGTGACTCGGCCACAAATCAGCTGCTCCCAATTGCTCCCAACAAATAGACTTCCAGTCAGTTTTTAACTCTCATTTATTTTAGTCGGAGCTGCGTGCTTTTGAAAATCCCACTTAGATATCTATCTGCCTTTGTAGGCACTTAGATACCATTACTGATCTTGAATCATAGCTCAAGTTCTAGTGGTCCACGCTGAGGTGGTGAACGTCTGATTTACCTTTAAATCTGTTTGCTGGGCTAATACCACACAAGGAGGGGTTTAGTCTTAATATTTGGGGTCTGTTTTCTTTTAATCACAGTTTTGGATCTGATTCACCTACTCGCTCATCAGCCTGCTTGTAAAAAATCTTGCATAATCAGGAGGCTGACTTTCCCTAAATGATGACGACGACGAACAACAAAGAGGAAGAGAGACATGGAAAGGGGGGGGGGGGGGTGAATCAATGTGCCATGATTCGACTGTGTTCCACTGAGAGTTAGGGGTCAATCCAACCCTTCAACTTGAGCCTGGAGAACAAGAAGGGAGCCTCTGGGCAGAGGGAGTTATCAGTGTTGGAGACTTTGCCGGTTCTTGGTAAGGAGGAATATTGTCAAAAGTTGACTCGGGGCGGGGGGAGCCACAAAAAAGCTGAAGAGAAGGAGTTCCTACTGACGGGCTGCGGTGGTGGCAGAGCTTTGACACTTAAGGGACACTGGACTAGGTGACACAGTGTAGCTGTTCTTATGCCCTTGTTCCCTTTCCTGTTGGGGGGAGAGAGTTTTTAGAATACCCCTCCCCCGCATTTGAAAGTAGTTTAGGCAGATAGGCATCACTGTCCTTTCTGGGGGCTGGAGGGAAGACAAAATTAGCAGAGCAGGGAGGGACCTGTTGTTTTTACCATTCTTGTGAAAGTTCAGTTCCACTGTTCGGTGCCCAGCCCAGAATCTCTGGGAGCCGCAAGTGCAAGAACAGGAAAACTCGGGGCCCTTCTGACATTGAAGGTGCTCATATGTAAGCACCATGAAAGCTTTGTCCAGCCTTGATGCCTTCATCCATAGCTGAGCTTCAGCAGCTGATGTCGCCAGCAGGTGCCTCCTTCCCCCTCAGCCTGCCTTGAGCTACCAGGAGATCGATCTGCCTGCCGCTTGGGACAACTCTGTGGCTCGGAGCCAGGGGAGGGACGCAGAATGAGGATCTCCAGGTGTTCCCAAGGGGGCAGAAGTGGGTCGCTGTGGTTTTCTCCTTTAGGGGACAGAGCAAGAACCTCGAATATTCGGCACATTCAATTTGCCGGCCACCCCCATTCCCCGTGAGTGCCGGATAACAAGGCTTTCACTGTATTTGTTTCTGTCATGCTTCAACATGTCTGCTCGCCAGTTACAGTTCCCAAATATAATATTCAGACCGAAGCATGGTAGCTGCCTCCTTATCCTCCTTCAATGGCCTCCTTCAAGCTCACCTTTGCCTGGGTGCCTACAAAAATCCTGACAACTGGTAGGAGACCACTGCCTGTCAGGCGGACCACCACCGTCTGTTTGAGGCAGATGGCTGGAAGAGTCAAGGAATCAGTCTGTTTGTTGCCCTGTACTTGGACTGTTGGCTCCAGAGCCACCCTTCGGCTGTATGGGGCCCTGCGCTGTACTATTAAACTGGCACCCTTATTTCTGATGGCAGCCCGGGGGATAATTTTTTAGAGGTGTGATTTTATGACTTTCAGCAACATGCTAAAGAAATGGTTTTAAAGCCAATTTTAAATGCAGGTCCTGTCGACTGACACTGTAAATTCAGAAACTGGCAGGCTACACCTGGGTTGGCAAATGCCTGGTAAATGGCTTGATTACTGCTGGAATGGCTCTTTCCCAGGTCCAGTGTTCTGTGAATAGGCCTGCCAGGCTTTGTCACTTTTAAGTGAGCTGGATCCTTTCTGGAGGAAACAGCGCCACAGAACACGGATCGGAAGAAGAAAGTCAGTGGGCACTAGGCCCCAGCAGGGCCCCAAATTTTCAGGCACCTTACACAATGGCATATTCTGCGTGTGGGTAAGGCCAGCTTTGGTCAGCTCTTTGGAGCAGCCAGCCAAACTTCTAGTCTTCGTGCTACCATGATACATCGAGTAAAAACAAAACTTTTTCCTAAGAAAAAACAGTAAGATTAGGCTGCAGGTTGCATTTGCAATGGACAGAAAAAAAAACAACCCTGAGTCTGATTGGAAAGGTAATTAATATGCAAAATCCATCTTTTTCCTGGAGCCACAAACCAGAAACCTGACCTCCTCACAGCACTTGCAGAGTTGTCAGCGAGTGATTACCAAGAATATCAAGCTGAGCATTGACTCTAATGTCAATGAGCAGTGGCCCTGGTTTGGGTCTGGTAGTCACCCATCCCTAGCTGGAATCTTACTCTTATATTGAGCTGCAGGAAGACGGGAGATCAAGAAAGGGCAGCACAAGAACAAGTTTAAAACTGATCATTAATCATAACACGACTTCCTGATACGTGAGGTTTCTCCATCTTTAACAATCTGACATTTCATTCTTCCCACTACACTTTATAAAGGTCTTCAGTATACATACTCTATCATTCAGTTCTTTGTGTGGGCCATTATATCTGATGGAACTTAAGGATATTGTAGGCTTGCCTCACATATCAGCCCTTTTAAAATGGGCAAACATCAAGAATAATTCATTGTTAACGACAGGAAATGTCAGATTTTCATGCTTGATAAAATGCTGCTGGCAATTTCCCTCTTTTTATGAATTCATTTGGAACCCGTTGCAAAAAATAAAAAGGAATGTTCTTGTGTCTCATTATATAGAGATATGATGTTTTTACTGTAATGACTCCAAAAACGATGGCATGTAATAGTGTTATGACTACATCTTGGGTTGCTGCTATGGAAGTTTCGAACATAGTTCATTTTAACCTAACAAGAGGCACTAGATAAACAGTTTAAAAAAACCCCAAAACAACAACAATCAAACAGATATTTTTGTGAATAAAAGTGACATGATTACTGTTAAGCATAGAGTTGTATTATTTGTGTTTGGTATTTGGAGAACTGCCAGTCTACTGCTGAAAAACCAGTTCCAAAAGTGGAATGAATCCAAAAATTCATCCTGGAAAGAGCCTTACTTTGGGCCGTGTGCAAAGCACCCAGAAGAGGAGGGAGAAGCTGGGTTGGTGATTGCAACCCATTTTTCTCTCTCTTCCTCTATAACTGATGATTAAGTCACTCACCTATAATGTAGTGATCTAGGTTTGAATCCCCACTCTGAAACTGACCAGACTTTAAAAAAAATTTTTTTGGATAAACCAAAAATTAACACAAAACAAACAAACAAACAAAATCTGATTCAACTGGAGCCAAACCAACTTGTCCTCCATCTTTTAAAACTACCATAGAACCCAAAGAGTCAGTTATTTGTCCAACTCCATTCACAAACAGTTTGCTCACTATGTTGTCAAGTCTGCATTTGGATGCATGCTTTCAGACCCGTGTGAAGTACTGGTGACTTCAGTGCAACTCCTCAGAAGAGCATGGCATCACTTGGCCTGGCAGAAGACAATTAGGATGAAATCCATAACCAGCGTTATTTGAAAGGTTTGTTTCAAAGAGCTAGCCCTTTTTTGGTAGAGGTGGGATGGGGTGAACGCAAGCTATTCAGACATAGTTGTGAGTCAGTAGTGGCTCCATCATTTTTATGTATAATTTGTACTACAGTAGCATGTAGTATCCATTACCAAGATCAGCACTGCAGAGATACATAAAAGGAAGTAGCCACTACCTCCAGGAGCCCACAGTATAAAGGGCTACACCAAACTGTTCCAATGTAGAAGATTGGGACCTGAAGCATGGAGAGATTATGTGACTTGCCCAAGGTCATAGCTGGAGTCTGTGGCAGAGTTGGGAACTGGATGGAGACCTCCTCAGTCTCCACCCAGAGTTTTAACAATAACATCTCCCTTCCTCTTTCATATCCAGCACCCATGCTTCCTGGATCCCCTATATTTCTAGCAAATGTTCCTCTTTCTGGGGGAAGTCATGGAGCTGGATTGTCAGTTCAAGCCTCGTTCTCTGTAGGATGTCCTGCATGGCCATGCTGTGTTGGTTTAATGACAGCTATGGCGGCCTTGAATCCTAGAACCACAGGGTTAGAAGGGACCACAAAGGTCATCAAGTCTACTCCTCTGCCAAGACGTAGGATTTGGTGTGTCTAAACCATCCAAGCCAGATGGCCCTCCAGCCTCCTTTTGAAAGCCTTCAGTGAAGGAGATCTGATGACGTTCCTGGGCAGTCTGGTTCATTGCTCTGCTTTCTGACATCTATGACATTTTTTCCTGACTTCAGATTTTGTACTGCATCATTAGTACCTTGAAAAAAAGTTGGAAATAGAATCTTATTTTTATTTTTAAAAATCTCAATTTTGTTTTGAAAGAAAAACATTTCCCCTCATTTTAGCCACTTTCATTACGTTTACATATTTGTTCGTGATAAGTCAGGGGCAGTGGTACATAATAGAACAAGAAAAATCTGAGCTAAACTCTAAAACCAAAATGCATTTCAAAAATTAATATTTGAAAAATGTCTGAAGCAAAAAGGTGACCGAATGGACCATTTCCAGAATTTCGCAGAATGTTTATGAAATGTGGTTGTTTTAGTTCTGAACTGGACCCCAAACAAACTGTGAAATATTCACCTTTCCATGAAATGCAAATTCGGAGTTTGGACAGCTCTACTGATTAGAGAGAGATGAGGCAGAAGGGTTAACATAGAATCTGTCTCTGTTTGAAACTCTCCGTCCCATTGGGGTCAGTATGGTATTTTTAAGCCTTTTGCAATAAACCAAGGGGAGCTATGGGAGGAAACACTGTTCAATGCTTCTAGTTTTAGTTTGGTGAGCAACTGAATTCCTTTTGTCCCTTTATAAAGGGGACACTATTATAGCCGTACAGAGTTAACAATATGGTCCCATTCAATCCTTTGATTCCCTGATCCCTGTGTCAAAAATCAATTTCCTCTTATAGACTAGACTGTGCAGCTCTCGGAGTCTCTACTTCAAAGTTTCTTTAAATGTCAGCTGCGCTATTATCTTTCACCTGTGAAAAATGAGGAGCCAGTTGTTAGGGCATGAGCAATTCTTTAGACATTCTTGCTACAAATATAGTAAGCTGGTGTAATAAGGCCTTAACAATAATCTATGGAAGGCAGAAATGCATTTCCATTCTGCACACTAATGAGCAGCCGCTTGGATAGGCCCCATGAATGGAACATTTGCATTGTTTCCCAATTTGGAAAGAAATGTCTTCAGCACTGAAGTGCAATCTATAGGTGCAATCAGATAAGCATTGGCTCTTAAGCATCTACGAGTAGAACTCTTCCAGGTAATCTGTGAGGGTAGACCTCATCCTTGCATCACCGCCATGACCCTCAAAATTTGAAGGCCACAACAACAGCCTTGCACCGTGGAGCCCCGAAAGGTGTTTCTATTTCTGTGGTAGGAGTCATGAGCTGGCACCGTTGTACAACCGTGTACAAAACTGGGGTGTGAGCGCTGTTCAGTCTTTAAAGAAATAGTGGGAGGGCTGTTGGTTTTGTGCTTCAGATTCTGTTTGGGGAGCCGCGTCTGGCAGCAAAGGAATCGCTTTTCACCCTCAATGTCTCTAATTAGAGGCAATTCTGCACAGTTGCCCACTGAGCGGTAGGCACTAGAGTTTGGGCTAAGAGTTTTGAAATAGTGGATTGTCCACGTTTTGTTTATGAGGAACACTCTTCTAGGACTGGTGTGTATATAATGTAAGGAAACACACAGTGCTACATATCAATCCACTTTGTCTTTGCATCACTGATTTCTCCTCCAATCAGAACCCAACTTGGCATCTTCTACTACTTTTTCTCCTCCAATCAGAACCCAACCTGACATATTCTCCTACTTTTTCTCCTCCAACAAGAACCCGACTTGACATCTTCTCCTACTTTTTCTCCTCCAACAAGAACCCGACTTGACATCTTCTCCTACTTTTTCTCCTCCAATCAGAACCCAACCTGACATATTCTCCTACTTTTTCTCCTCCAACAAGAACCCAACTTGACATCTTCTCCTACTTTTTCTCCTCCAATCAGAACCCAACTTGACATCTTCTATTTTTTCTCCTCCAATCAGAACCCAACCTGCTGTCACATACTACTTAGCAAAATGGCACCAGGATGTGTTGGGTTTTCTGCAGGCACTTTCTGACCATCTTTAGGGGACTGGGCTAGGATTTGTGCTGCTCCCATGCAGCACAACAGAGAGCATGATGTGGTCTGCAGTTGGAAGTCTAGTTCTATTTTAATTTTGTGCTTGGAGGATTTAAGAAGCTCGTGTCATCGATCACCTTATGGATTAATATTCATTTACCTCTCGATCCATTAGAGTATTTATAGAGCTGGGTTATGACTTTAGGTCCAGCCCTGTGCAGGAGATGGGCTGTGAGTTGTACCAACTCAGGACTAGTGCAGAGAGGCATTGGGCCTCAATCCCAGACCCTCCCTCACCGCTGCCTGGTTCCTGGGGAAGAAAATGGAGTGTAGCAGTTTGCAAGTGGCTTGTACTAGCAGGAATTTTTGACCCCCCACCCACAGAGTGGCTCAGCTGGGCTAGCCAGCAAGTAGACCAAAAAGAGCCATTCCCCAGCTAGCCCTCCTTCTTGTGGTATTGGGCTTTTGGCAGACCACTGTGTCCATCATTTGAATTGTGGACTGCCTCACTTCTATTATTTTCCATTCCTGCTTACCAAGGCATAGGCCATTCACTGGTAAGGACAGTAGTGATTAGGACCCCATTAAGGATATACTGAAAAGTCGTGGTTATGACCATTTTGCCTGAATACTAGTGATAGGATGAGAAAGTCTTGGCTGTGAGGAACAGGCTGTGAACCTGCACAGAGGTGGCAAGACAGCTGGCTTGTGACACAGGCAGGACAGTCCTGGTGCCAGATGGGGCAAAGTAGGGACTGATACCAGAGAACATAAAAACACAGAGCTAGATAACCTCCTGGAGGATGGGTGAATTAATGGCCATTAGCCAGGATGAGTAGGAATGGCATCCCTAGCCCAGGGGAGGTCAAGACAGCCTCCACGGACCAGAGCCGGTCCTCCACGCAGGCCCGGCCTTAGGGCAAGGTGGTTGCCTTGGGCCTCGCGCCTTCAGGGTCCCGCACTGCCCGGCGCCCGCCCGACTGCTCGCTCGCTGCCCTGGCTGGGAGCCACCCGGCCATGCGGTGCAGCCAACCACTTTGGTCCCCGCAAACTCTTTGGCCGGGCCTGCCTCCTGCCGGTTGAGCCAGCCCACGGCCGCCCTGACGCTCTCCCACCTCCAGGCCAGTCGAGAGCACGCAAAGTCTCCTCCCCCGTCAGGGGTGCGCGGCCCCAGAGGGAACTGCCAACTGTTCAAAAGGGCTGGCGGTTCCCTTAGGCATCACACGGGCCCCTGGCAGAGCGGGAGGTGAGAGATTTCGCACGCTTCCCCACCCCCTGGGCCCTGATTGTCGCTATGCCAGGAGTCTCAAACTCCTGACTGCGCAATTGTGCAATTTGTCCCAGGACTCCCAGCGGGCTTGGGAGGTCTGTCTGTTACCAGCCCCCAAACCCCGCCCCTTCATGCCATTGCTCCGCCCCCTTCCTATGGCACCCCATCCTTGAGGATGCAGCTTCAGGGACCACGGGGGGGGGAGGGGGGAAATATTGGCATGGCGCAGTAGTTGTGTCCCCCTCCCCCTTCCCCGGACTCCCTGCAGTGGCAGAAGCTGCAGGGAAGTGAAGCCCAATAGAGTGAGCGCGTCTGAGGCCTAGCACATCAGCCTTCCATTGCGGAAGGCAGCAATGGTGTGGCATTGGGGTGATTTAATAGCTGTTTCATTACTCTGTATTCACTCCAGGCCTTTAAAGAGAAGTGGCCAAAACAGCAGGCATCTGATTCATCCTCTCAGAAATCGCAGGTCAAAAAGCAAAGTGTGGATGCCAGAAAATGACAACGTTCCCAGAACTGACTCTAGTTTAAGTCAGTGAGCAGACTTCCTTGCTGTTTGAAGTGGCTTCCCTACAGGGAAACTGCATCACAAACTCACCACAGCATGTCTTAATTCACCGTGTGTGCCTGGGAAAAGAGCTTGTCTGAGGCTATGTCTACACTACAGAGGTTTTTTTTGGAAAAACGGCCATGAGCAACTCTTCCTCACAGATTGATACCAATATTTGCCAAGTGAAGACAAGGACACCAGTAACGCTCTCCCCTTCACAATTATGGCAACAATTATCGTCCCTGAATCAGAGTGTGTGGAAAAGACAATCAAAGTTCCAAAAGTATGGAGAAAGAGTTCTTTATCAAGTCCATTCTGTGATAGTTCTACTCAACCTACTGGAAAGCACCCCGGCTTCAAAGTATTGAAGCGATCAAGCATGTGCGGGGATGACATATTAGACTTTTCAAAAGGAACCATGGTCTGTCATGCTGACCACTGCTGGCTAGTTGTTTTCGTCCTTGCACTCCCTTGCTTACTTTGCACCCCCCAAGTGACAGCCAGCACAGCTGAGCTAATATGGTGGGGATAGTGAGATTTGGACAATATTGTTTTGCCCCAAATGCTTCTTAGGTGTGAAAAATGAAGGTTCAGTGCCACTGGCCTGTCATGAACCTGTGAGGAGTTTGCTGAATTCTTCATTTGAAACAAAAACAAAAATAAATATTCTGAAAAAAATTATGTTTCATGTCAAGCGTTTTCGAAACAAAAGGCTTTGAGTCTTCAGTTCACAATGACGTTTCATGTTAACATTTCCTTTCGTTTTACTGATAAAAACACTAATAAAATGCTTGAGAGCTAAACAATTTGGTTTTACCTTTTGATGAATTGAAAATTTTGGAAGAAAAACTTGTTTTCAGTCTAACAATTTTTTTATTTTTTTGGAATTGCCGAGAAATCAAAAACTCAGTTATTCACCCAGCACTATTAACAATCCATTAAGCTGATGTGGCTTTGTTAAACCTCTCACAGCTATGGTCCTACACTCTCTGCAGACTCAGAAAGATTTCCATTATGTACAGCAATTACTGTTTGTTTAATGGCTCTCAGCACCTCGACCCTAAAAAATGTTCCAACACCCCTGTAAAAACTGCAGCTCATGCAGAAACATTTAGAAGCCAAATCCACAACACAAATATTTCGAAAGACATGTGAGATGTCCATAAACAGCAGAGTGGCTCTCACCACCTTGGAGTTGCTTCGAATGGAGACACATCTCTTCTATTCCCTTCCTGGGCTGAACTGACTCTTACGAACACCACAGTGTCATGGGCCTTTCCCAGCCGCTCACAAATACACCAGGCTTGTGAGTGGTGATGGATCTGAGCACCAGAAACAGAAGACTCTAGCACTTGAGGTCAAGGAAATCTCTCTTATCACTAAGAGAGAGGTAGTCTGGATTGTTGCTGGGACCATCCACTAGAGAGAGACATGCTCACACTCATTAAGCTGGGGTACACCATAATCAAGAAATGCTTTATATTTGTTTTGCCTGCTGGTTTTCAAGGATCTCTCTTTGCCTCTGCATGCCTGAAGCATCTGAATGGCTTACATGGAGCAGGCAGATGCAAGGCACAAGGTGAGGGTTGCCAAATGAAATTGACCATTATCCGCACTCATGCAAGCAGGTGTCAGCATTTCCATTCCACGTGTACTGATTGGATGGAGGATGGAGACAGCGCAGCATTTACCAGTTCATCAATAGGTAATGCACATTTCAGCCTCTGTACCACAGGTCCACTTCAACCTTTCAGGCTAAAAACTGCAAAAGAAATAGAGGGGACTGTTGAGAGCGGAAAGCCAACCTCTCTCTGCCATGATTTTTTAAAGTAAATAAATAGAGCCCAGTATGGATCTGGGATTTAATAGCTGCCTTAGAAAAGTGGCATGGACAGAACCAAAGCACTGCATTACCAAGATTGCAAAGCACCCAGATTGCTTGTGAGCAGAGAAGTTATCCTAGATCAGAAGGATACATTGTTGTTACTAATTATTTTTATTACATTGGCCTGTAGACACCCCAGACCTATTCAAACTTTTCTTGTGCACAAATAATTCACTTTCATTTATTCCATACAAGCTGCTGAATTGCCCTTGATGGCTTTTAAAATGAATAAAAACCAGTGTCATTGCTTTTATATGGTGTTTTTGAAAATACTTTTTGTAAATCCAAGCAATTATTGTATTTTAATGCAAATCACACAATCAATCAGCTATGACCAAAATATCAAATAGAGCGGACAATGCCAATTGAAGTCAGCCTAGGTCATACCCACAATTCAGGGACAGCTTAAAAATACACCAGAATCAGGTCACATTGCTGGAAAATAGGACAGATAGACCCCCAAATGCTGGTGCTCCCATAAGATATACAAAACCAGTCACAAAAGTAAACTTCTGCCTCACCACACTAGCTAACAAGAAGCTAAAAAAACAGTTTCCTGAGGCATTCCAACCTTTTGTATCTCCCCTCTAACCTCCCTCCCCCCAAAAAACACCTCTAAACAAACCTGGATTCAGAGATGAGTGGTTCTTTACAACCAGTCTTGGCAAACAACCAGTTCTTCTGATCCAAAAGGACCAACCATGCTCCCAGCTGAATGTATAACTCAGATCTTACCCAAAGACATGCTGTTGCCAATCCTTTAGTATCTAAAATCTAAAGGTTTATGGAAAGAAAGAAAGAAAGAAAGGCTAAGTCTACATTGCAGAGTTAAATTGGAAAAAGATACACAATTTGCATACTGCAAATTGCATTTTTTTTCAATTTACTTTCGAAAGAGGCTTTTCCAAATTTTGGCATGTCTACATGGTGCCAAATTTTGGAAAAAAAAGTCCTTTTTTGACACATCCCTTCTTCCTCATAAAACAAGGTTTACAGGGATGGCGAAAGAGCACATCTAGGGTATGTCTAGACTAAATCCCTCTGTTGCCTTATGCTTCGTGCCCTTATGCTTCGTGCAATGAGGTTTACAGGATCGGTCGGAAAAGGATTTCCTTGCTGACCAATCCCCATCTAGACTGCCGCTTTTTGCCGGCAAATTGCCGCGTCGGCAAAAAGTGGCAGCCATTTTTATTCTAATGAAGTGCGGGGTATTTAAATCCCTGCTTCATTAGCAATTTCGGTATGTCTAATTTACATCCCTCTGGCGACAGAGGGATGTAGTCTAGACATACCCCTAGAGTCTAGAAGTAGTGAGAAAGAAAGAAAGAAAGAAAAGCCAGTAATGGCATAGGATAACTCTGTGCTAGGCGCTGTACAAATGTGGACAGCATGTCCACAGATAGAGTGTTATAAGGATGAATACATTCAGGATTCTGAGGTATTCAGATACAAAGGTGATAGGGGCCAGACAAGCACCCAAAAGAAAGACTTCTGGATTCTTCCCCTGTCATTCACTGTTGCACAGACACACTTGTGCATGCAGAACATCCTTGCTGGCAGTGAGAAATAGACATGTGAGGAAGGTCTATGTGTATCTTCTGACTTTTTAGTGGATGAGACATTTTTTGGGGGAAAAAGGAATCACACAGGGCCTGACTTTCATTTGCACCATGGCTCTTTTCCTTTGATGTGCCAGTATAAAGGCCCCTGGTGGTACAAAAGGGCTTGAAAACGGATGGTGCTCTCACTTTAAGGCCCCTCTGCACGCAGTCTGAAAGGAGCAAAGAGGCTTTGTAGTGTAAATGAAAATCAAGTTAACTCTCCCTATCTCTCCTAGTACATGTTTCTCTGCCTCCCTTTCGCTTTTCTTCCTCTCTGGCCACACCCATTTCTCTGCCATGTTCCAGTTGCCTGACTAGTTCATTCCCTTTGCTCCTACTTGCATGGGCCTTCCTTTCCCAGGACAGGACTCATTAGCTGCTCCATTGTTGTTGGCTGCAGCAGCAATGGTTATAAAAAAAAATCAACATACCCAAACTAAGATGAAGGTCTCCCTCTGCTGGGCTCTATATGAACGTGCTGTAAAAGGCAGACCCAGCCCTAAGAGAGTAAGACAAGGTGAAATAAGGTGTTGCCGGATCTAAGATTGCTTCTGAATTTCCAGTTACCACCTGTAGGGTTGACAGGTTCTTTGTCCCAGAATCAGGCTCTGCCGTGCAGAGCGGCAACATTCACACTATAGGAACTCTTGTATAGTTCAGGGTGGATCCTGCTTTGGGCAGGAGGCTTGACTCGATGGCCTCCTGAGGTCTCTTCCAGCCCTAGGAATCTAGATGGCAAATATAGCTTATTAATACAGTGAGCGCCATTCACCAACACCCCCATTTCATAAGACAGATAGGGAATGGACCATGTATATTTCCACATACTCACACCGTTCCTTCTAGAGCAATCCGAGGTGTTAGCCATCATCTTCCTCATCACCTGCACCTCCCCTATCATCACCACTGGCCATCAGCCTAGCACCTCCCAACGACGACAGCTCCTCTTCTCACCCCTAGGCTGGGATGCCACTTTTAGCATGTTAAGGTGGCGTTGTTATGCTTGATGCATATTCAATAAGGGATGTTTCCCTTTCTCCTTATTTGTATTTCCTCACCTTACTAATTGTGCAGGATCTTTTTCCAATAAGTCAGTATCTTATTGAGCTCAACTTATTATTATAGGTGTCAATTTGTTACCATGGGCCTTTAGTGGCTGTCTATTACATTTGTTATTTCTGTCTTACCCGGTCTGGTCTAAACCAGTTAATTCGGATTTTCTAAGTAATGATGCACCTGCTAAGGCTGAGGGTATTCTTGGACGCCCCTTATGCCATTGAAAGTTGCTTTATCTGGGTGAAAGGTCCCAGATATATGTGCATTAACTTTGCCATGTGGGTGAAGAGTCCCAAAGTTGTGCATGCTAGCTTTGCCTTAACTCAACATACAGGATGTGGCCTGTAAGTTCCAAACTGCCAATATAAATCTACTGTAACTTATTATGCTAAACATGTAATCAACACCATAAGGAAATAATCAATGTATATATCTACAGGCAAGCAACCAGAATAGCGAAAGCAAGAGTGAGTTTGAAGGAGATGGATAAGATCTGGAAAAGTAAAGTGATTAGCTTAGAAATGAACCTGAGTGTCTTGAAAACATGTGTATTTAGCAGCACATTGTACGGATGTGAGACATGGGTGATAACGAAAGATTTGAAGAGAAGGATATTGAAGTTCAAGAGGAGTTATTATAGAAAAATCCTGAGACTAGGACAGATAGTATCTTCCAGTATAGGAAGATACAGCCGAAAGAGAACCTACTGCAGAAGGTTATACAATGGAAGTTACAGCTATTCGGGCATATCTGTAGAATGAACAATGAGTGAAAAGTTAAGACCCTGGTATTCGGCATAATGGATAGTCTGAATAGGAGAGACAGACCCCACAGAGAATGGATAGATGATGAAGTAAATTGGTGCAGAGCTAGTCTACAGAAACTAAGCCACTCCGCACTGGACAGGGAAAGATGGAAGGAAATAGTGAGGGAAGCATCGGACACCAATGGGTGTTGAGCCCATGGTGGTTGATGATGATGATGATGATGAAGCAACCAGATTAGCCCGATAGGCTACAAAGGGGACATAACAAATGGGGGGCAAGGAGGGAAAAGATGCTAGGATTTGTCCATCTCTCCCAGCTTTTGGTTTGATCATACAAAAAGCTGCAGCAGGAAGGTCCTGCTTCAATTCAAACAACTCACACTCTCTTTTCATTGGCTCTCCACCAACACTTACTGGAGACTTTCAAGGGCCCACTATCTCTGGGTTTAACCCTTACAGGCCATTTAGTTAACTGAATGGCCCAGATGTCCAAAAAGTATCCCTTCCATTCATCACATCTTGTTTTAACTTTAGCTCTGGAATTAACACTGCAGTTGGGAGAGGGACTGATGGGTAATGTGGGTTGGAAAGTGGTTTCCTGGTGTGGGAATCCTCTCTCAAGATCTCCTCTGCATAAGCGTGTGGGGAAAGAATGGTCTGGTCCTTTATATTGACTCTAGTTTTGCAGTAACAGATTGGCGTTCCTGTTATATATCTTCCTTGGTAATACAGTATTCCTTTTCATGAAGCATATGCATAGCCAATAGACATGTGCAGCTTGTTAATTGCTGTTATTGATGCAGTTGCCTGCCCTGCTGCGAAATGAGGGTAAAATGCAAGCAGGCGGAGTGAAGACAAGGTGCAATCAATTCGCTTTAGTGAGATTTCAGTCTCACTTTGCCCTGACGTAAAGGTCATCTTACAAAGTGCAGGGCAACAGGGAATCTGGCCAGTTAGCTTGAAACAAAAAATGAATTCTGCCCACCAATGAAACCAATGGGAATTTGCCATTGATTTTAATGGAGAGAAGATTTTATCTGGACCAGACCATCATTGGTCTGGTCCAGATAATGTGACTCGTTACATTTACATACAGTAGAACCTCAGATTTATGAACACCAGAGTTATGAATTGACTAATTCATCTCACACCTCTTTTGGAACCAGAAGTACTCAATCAGACAGAAACAGAGACAAAAACACCCTCCAACCAACCTCCCAACCCAACCACCTACCAACCAAATAATCACCAGCCAACCAACCAACCCACCAACCAACCTACAGTGCAGTTCGGTGTTAAATGTAAACTACTACCAAGAAATGGGACAAACATTTTTCTTCTGCATAGTAAAATTTCAAAGCTGTGTTAAGTTAGTGTTCAGGTGCAAACTTCTGAAAGAATAACCCTGTTTATTCAGGGTTATGAACATTTCTGGGTTACGAACAAGCTCCATTCTACTGTAGCTCCCTGGACTTCAGTGAGGCTATGCCAATGTACACCAGCAAAATATCTGGCTTTGTTTTTTCAGCATATTTAAATGAAACAGCTTCCTCTTATAACTGCTTCTTTGTTATTTTACTAATACAATCTGCATTGAATTAGCCGAGTCAAGGTATTTGAACATTGCAAACACATGAACCCACTGCAGTTATTAACCCAGCATGACCCTGCTAACTAAACTGCATTAATTCACTCTAGTGTGGGAATGGGACTGTGAAATCAGCCACAGATATGGATCTTTAGCTCACCTGATGCTGAAGCCTTCATATATTGCCATTATATTTCCTTAGACTGATTGCTGCAAGAGCCAGTACTTTGCAATGTAGTGATTGTAACGGGCTATGGTGGAGCGACTTGAGGTGGGGGGGGAAGGATCGCAGATGGAATTTTGCAAGTCATTTACATTTAAAAAAATGCATTACCTACTTCACAGAAAATAAACAGCAAAAAATTCAGAGCAAAGAACAGAGTCCTAAAGGCTATGCTATGGTGGGGATGCAAATTACTGTACTAGACAATCTGAGACACAGGGAAATTAAAACGTCATGCCTCAGTGGAGCTGTAGTGCTTAAAGTTATGCTTATTTCCTTTGTTTATTCATGCAATCGCTGATCTACTCACAAATTTCAAGGTAAGTGCTATTCTTGTTCATTAAAACGTTCTATGGATCAATGCTTTCATGATATGCATGGAGAAAACAAGCTGCTGCAATATTTTCTATTCTGACTGACATATTTACTTGAGTGCATCTTCCTAGAGACCTGGAGATAAGAGATTGGCTCTTTTATCTGCATACAGCAAATATTAATCAGTACAGCTGGGCTCAGGATATTGTGCTGGAGAGGCAAGCCCCATACACAGCGCTATGAAAATTGTAATGAAGAACTTAAATTCTACCATCCATTCTTAATCTGTCTTGTTTACGTGCTGCAATCTGTCTAATATCTAGACCATAAGAGTGCGTCTACACTGCACGGTTATTCCGAGATAACTAGCGTTATTTCGAAATAACAATGTGAGCGTCTGCACAGCCATTCCGTTATTCTGACATAATTTTGAAATAATCAGATGGCTTATTCTGAAATCTGTAAACCTCATTTTATGAGGAATAACGCCTATTCTGAAATAGCTATTTCGAAATAAGGCATGTGTAGACGCTCCACTGCTGCTATTTCGAAACAGCCCCTCCCCAGGGCCATTCTAAGTTATTCCTCCCCAGTGCCTCCTGGGGCTCTACATCGAGATAGCATGTCTACATTAGGGAAGCCTGCCTCGGACTCATTTTAAGGCTTCCCTGCAGTGTAGACGTGCTATTTTGAAATAAGCTATTTCAGAATAACTATTCCGGAATAGCTTATTTCAAAATAGCCGTGTAGTGTAGACATACCCTAAGTTCTTGAAGGCCGGGTCTATCTTGTTACTTGTATGTAAGGTGCCTAGCTCAGCTCTACAAGGTCTTGATCCTTCACTGGAGATGGTAGGAATAATAATAATAATAATAATTAATAATTAATATTAGGGTTTCCTCTGAGTTGCAAGATCATTCTTCAGTTTCATTTGACTTCTTTCAATAAAAGCTATAGATCAGAGAAGGGAAAAAATGAGGTCACTGATTTGACAAATATAGCCTCCAAAATCAGTGACCTGTTCTGAATGTGCTGCAACTATGTGACAGCTGATATGTCACTGGCAAAAATATTCTAATGTTTGTGCCCAAGGTTAACATGGCAGCTCACACAGCCAGGCACTAAAATCAGTGGCTGGATTTTTTGAGCAGCCATAATTTTTACTGATCTCAATGGGTGTTACAGGTGTCACAAGTCAGGATGGCTGCACATTTTTCTACTTGGTGGGTTAGCAAGGGCCTGCACTCTTACACTTCTGGTTTCCCAGGTGTCACTTCTTTTAGATGGAGCTACACATCTCTGTCCCTCCTGACCAGAAGACAGGACTATGCAGCACTTTAAAGACTAACAAGATGGTTTATTAGGTGATGAGCTTTCGTGGGCCAGACCCACGAGCTTCCTAGTGGGTCTGGCCCATGAAAGCTCATCACCTAATAAACCATCTTGTTAGTCTTTAAAGTGCTGCATAGTCCTGTCTTTTGTTTCAGCAAGACCAGACTAACATGGCTACATCTCTATTACTATTCCTCCTGACCAGGTATTTCCAGGCTACATGGTTTCCTGCCCACACTTTGAATGGCCCAGCTCAGTACATGGCCCAAACAGGCCTGCTTTGCTTTCTTTTCATAAGCTGTCACGGCCCATGGAATTAAATTACCACACGACCCTTTTGAAACCAGCACAATTATTGTCAAGGAAGAAGCATTGCTGAGAAAACATATTAAAACAGAAGAACCTAAATACGTGCTAATAAGCATACCAGAAATCACCACTCACCCATCCCCAACAAGGGCTATGGGCAATGTCAGTGTAGATGCAGGGCATTTATCCAGAAGCCCTTTCTTTGTCTGTGGGCCTCTGGAAAATCCAGTCAGAATCAGTAGATGAAAGTCTCTCTGAAATTGTTACAACCAAACCAAATTTGCCTGATTGCCCTGCCCTTTTTTTAGTGCTTGGAGGGGCAGTGGTTACTCTCCCCTGTGGAATTACATGCAATCCCCTGCCCACAAGGACACATAAACTTAATGCTGTGAGATCATTCAAAGATATCGCAGGAAATTGCATAGCTGTCACAAAAAGCAGGCAATGTTTCTGAGGTGTCAGGCCATTTCTTTAGTGCCTTACATGCTAAACTTTAGAATGTATTGTTCAGCCCCCAACTGAATTGTCTCTTGGGCCATGCTTCGGGCTGGTAGTCACCCCTGCAATTCTAATAATAATTGTTGCCAAGGTTTCACGTTTCCCCCCCCCCCCAAAACTTGTATTGATTGGGTCAGCTTGGGTGTAACTATTCAGGATCATTCCATTCTTTTGCTAGTGGCGCTGCAAACCCCTTTCCATTCTACTTCTGGAATAGAGGATGTCACCATATAAAAATATTATCATTCAGAGAAGATTTGGCTTGATTGTTGATCACAATACATTGGTAGTGCACATCTTCCAGCCAAGAATATTAAAATCACTTACTAATATTTGATGAGTTAATCCTCAAAATACTGGAGAGATAAGTTGGGATTACTTATCCCAATGAGGTAACCAAGGCACAAAATGATAAATTTTACAAAATGACAAATATTACATTTTTGGGGTGGTTGGTGTAGGTTATTTCCAGAAGTAAGGTCTTTTTAGAGGTGGGGTCTTCTGTTACAGGGGTCATAAAATAACAGGCTTTCTCCACTGAAGGCAATGGAGTTACCCTCGTAGAAATGTGGTGTCATGGAGTGGAGAATCCAGAACAAGAAAAGAATTTCAAAGTGTCCCAATCTGGTTACTGGTCTGCTCCTGTGGATTGCCATTGTGGCCCATGGCAAGGGTCTCAAGATTTTGAGTTTCTTCAACTAACGAGGGGAAAACCTGAGATGAAAAATTCAGTCACATAAATGAAGGTGGGTATTCTTAACTAACTACATTAAGATTAGCAGTTAGACCCCCTGAAATCAAGCGAAAGACTCCCATTAACTTCAGTGGGCTTCAACTACACCTTCATGCAGTACCGATATAGTTTTTTTTATTAAATGTTTTTGATAAATGCCTTCTAAAGCACTTGATGACTAAGATTCTCCTTATCCATCGTTCCTTCCAAAGCCTGGATCTTAAAGCAATAACTGCTACTTAATAAAAGGAGTTTGCTTAAGTCCATACATTCATTATTTTGTGTTTGGGGATACACATGATGAGCTGATAAAGTGATGGAACCTCAAAGAAACATTACAGCACAAGATGTTATATTGATTCAGACAGGAACCAAAGCATACAAGGTCAACACTATCACATCCGGATAACACTGAAGGCATTATTGCTTTGCCAAAGAACACAGAGCAAAATCAAAATAATTCCGATTGTGCTACATTACAGCAGGAGAATACATGGTCCAATATTTTGGTGTCAGAAGTTTGCAATAAAAGGATAGAAAATATCATGCTAGTAAATTCAATCTAAATTTTGTGAAGGAATATCACTAACAAAAGTCTAAAGGGAAAATCATTTGATTTTGGTTTATTAGTTCTGACAAACTCAAAAGGCTCTGTGGGTTGGTTTGAATAGGCCCCCTCTCAAATCTCTGTTCACGCATAATCCTTTTCTGGTCTTCTACTGCAGTGGTTCTTCCTTATGCTTTCATCCTCCTCTATTTTCCTTATTCCCATCTCTCAGACCAAATCCATCTCTTTCCCTTCCAATCCACTGAGTACCCACCACCTAGTCCTACTGTTTGGAAAACCAATCAAAGCTGACGTTGAGTCTTCTCTTCAAACCACCTGCCCCATGGTTCACTATGGGCCAGGGCATGCTTCAATGATCACAGCTCGTTTTGACAGTCTTATTCCCCTTTCGGTAGGTGCTTAAATCTGTGTCTCAGAGCTCAGCTGCTCTCTCTTCGTGGCTTGGCCTTCTGGCCAGCTCACTGTCTGGAGGGTTTCTGTACTGAACCCTCTGAATCATCTGACACAATCATCCCAGGCCCTCTTCTCCAGGTTCTAACCCAAGGACCCTACAAACAGTGGCTAAAGTCTACATTGCCCCTGACCATGCAGCCATTCCTGTGGACTGCTTCCTTTCTTACGTCTATCTGGCTCTTTCTCCTTCCTTCTCTGGGTATGCCCTTCCCACCAGGCTAAGTTCTCTGCTCTCCCTAGCCTCAGAGGGAGGGACAGCAGCTCTCCTCCTAGCTGCCCCTTTCTGCCCTTAGCTATAAGCCCCACCTGTTCCTGTCCAGGGGAGCATCATACTTTAATGGAACCTCACTTACCCCTTGTGTATCCTCCAGCTGCAACCTATGTGGTTAATTGGCTCACCTACCCACTTTAATCCCTTCAGGTAGGTGCTCACTCCCTCTCCAGGGAGACAACAGCCCTCACCAGGCCCCTGGGCAAGGTTTGGGGTGGGGTAGCTTTGGGCTCCCAGAGGTGACCTGGCCTCAGGAGGAAGGGGTGGAGCCAGGAGGAAGCCAGGATGTACCTCCTACCTCTCGAGGAGTCCTGTTGCTTCGTCAGTGGGTCTTTCCCCACGAAAGCTTATGCTCCAAACACTTCTGTTAGTCTATAAGGTGCCACAGGACTCCTCGCCACTTTTGCAGATTCAGGTTAACACAGCTACCCCTCTGATACTCCTAGCTCTCAGCACTGCCCGGAGCGTGTAGTGTGGGACTCAGGTGGCAATTTAAAGGCCCTGTGGCTCCAGTTGTAGCAGTAGTGGCCATGAGCCCCAGGCCCTTTTGAATCACCATGCCCCGGGGCAATTGCTCCTTTTGCCCCCTTGTTGGCAGGCCTGGCCCCTCATATAACCTTTTCCTGTCTCCCATGTCTTCTGACCCAAGCCCATTTTCCCACTTCCTATTAACATCAGTGCCCAAGCTGCTTCTCCCCTCCCCTAACAGACACAGACCTCCCTTGGGTACATCTCCCTAGCGCAGTGGTTCTCAACTCATTTCAGTCCACGGACCACTAGGCCAATCAAAAAATTTTCGTGGACCACCTCCTTTTTGAGACATGATAAAAAAGAGCAGACAATGAACATTTTGGTTTGAAATTTATTTCTTACTAACTGATTTTTGGATTCTCTTCTCACTGATGAGCTTTTCAGTGTTTGGAGTGGTACTTGATAATGCACAATGAATATCACTTTCCACTTCAAGCCAATTCCTCTGTTTGGACTTAACGTGCAACAAACACAAAAATCCAGTCTCACACATATAAGTTGATGCAAATGGCAAAAGAAATCTGACTGCGTGTGCTGAGAGATTTGGGTAACTCCCAGTCACGCTGGCCCAAAATTTCTCTATGGTAGACTGCTGGTACACTTCTTAAGCCACAAAATCATTTTTCAGATCCAAGTATTCCTCCTTCAGATCCTCTGGAACACTATTAACATCTGTTGTAAATGGATTCCTGATGAAAGATAATCCATCCCTTGTCCTGTCCACCTCTGGAAAATATCGTTGGAATTCGACTTATAGCTTCCGTAAATGATCGAGAATTTGCGTCCGAATGGCTTCCTTTTCCATGAGCATGGCATCCACATATGGAAATTGAACCAAATTCTTTCCTTTGACTCTTATGATCCAGAGTTCCAATTTGTCAAGAAAAGCCTTGATGATGCTTTGGTGAGAGAACAGATTTGCACCTTTCCCTTGCAGCTGAAGATTCAGTTTGTTCAAGATTCCAAAAATATCGACAAGATACGCAAGTTCTAAATTTGACTGCGTCAGCACATTTCAGAATTCCTCTTTCCCTTGAGCCTGGAGAAATAAATCCAACTCCTCTCTCAATTGAAAAACTCTGTTGAGTACGTTCCCTGCTGACAACCACCATACAGAAGTGTAGAACAGCAACACATCAAAGTCAGAACCCACGTCCAGGCAAAATCTTGTGAACAGCCTGGTGTTCAGAGCCAATGATTTGATGTGATTCACCGCTTTCACCAACCCTTTGAAAACGGCATTCAGTTGATCAGGCAATGTTTTTGATGCCAAAGCTTCCCTATGAATGAAGCAATGAACTCTGGTTACCATTGGAGCGCGCTGTTTCACCAGCATTTGGAAGCCCAATCTTGAGCCCAGCATGGCAGGTGCACCATCAGTGGTGACAGCCACAAGATTTACCCAATCCAGACCATGTACTTCAAAGAAATTGTTAACAATTTCCATCGCATCCTGAGCCTTTGTGGTGGTACCAAGAGTCTTACAAAAAAGAAGCTCGTCTTTGAAGTCTCCCTCAACCACGTATCGTGCAAACACCAATAGCTGAGAGCACAATGCGACGTTGGTCGATTCATCCAATTGCATGGCAAACAATGGAGACTTCTTTATTTCATCCACAACTTGTTCACTGATATTCTGTGATATCTCATTTATCCGTCTCGATACTGTGTCGTTAGAGACAGAGAGATCATTCAGCTTCCTTGCTGCTTCCTTGCCAAGAACAAGCCACGCCATCTCTTTTGCACAGGGGAGCACAAGTTGCTCTACAATGGTATGAGGCTTCTTGGCCTGTGCAACTTTGTATGCAACAATGCAGGAAGCACGCACTGCATTGCTTGTCTTATTGTAGAATGGACTTGTTGAGTCGAGGCGCTGCCGTTTCAGACCTGATAACCGCTGCTCAAAATAATCTTCATCCTTTTGCAACAAGTTAGGGTGACACTTTTCGAGATGGAGTTTCAGCTTAGCTGACTTCATTGACCCATTCCCCAAGACTTTGAAACAAATAACACATTACGGCAAATCCACACCTTCTTTTTCTTGACAAGTGAAGCCGAATTTGATGTAGTCCTTTGAATACTTGCGCTTGACATTTCTTCCTGTCATTGCCATTATAAGCAAACTACACCACACCTGTAAAACAGCACATGTAGCACAGGACGAATGAAACAGCAACCACTCAGCACGATGGCAGCAGCTACACTGACGCTCAGAGTCTCAGACGGAAGTTATTGGCAACACAGCGCGGTTGCATCCTAGGTGACGCTATGGATGATGCGCCGCATGCTTGTGAACACAGCATAAAACAGCCTAACGGTGGCACCTGTTCACGCCGTGTGACTTTGGACAATGTTCCTGTGGACCACCGAAAAAGTCACCATGGACCACCAGTGGTCCACGGACCACCAGTTGAGAACCACAGTCCTAGCGTTTTTCTTCAACATGAATCCTGTGGCATGTTATGTCCTTCCCTTTGCTTGTGGAGTGGGATTTTTAAAAACTGCCTAGCGGGTTCAGGTGCAAAAGTTTCCATCATTTATTGCAGGGATCGGGTGTGCAAATCCTTTAGGTAGCAGTGTAAAGTGTACCCCCCACCTCCTGTAATCTCACAATCTTTATCTAGAAACAAGATTCATTTTCTAGGGCCTTCCATTTTGTTCAGCTCCAGATGACCTGATCTTTTCCAAGACTCTCAGCATTCACAACTTCCTTTGACTTAACTGGTGAAACAATTCAGCCATGAGTAACACTGCCTGCAGCACCTTGTGTCTTCTTTCAGATGTCCCATCCAAGGGACCAATCAGGGATAAGCTTGTGGGCAGTGTCATAGCATGAGGCAACGGGGCTGAAGTGAAAATGAGGAGAAAAAAAGAGGAAGGCTGCTAACTTTTTCCCACAGATCAACAGTTTTTGAAGAACCAAGTTTCTGAAGCATGAGCTCAGTTAATCTTCAAAATCAAATCTGATGCTGAGGCCTTATTAAAATGACTTTGGCTGCCTTCTCAGATCACCAGGCTGTCCAGGGGTTTTTTGGTACTTCAGCTCATATTGATTTCTCTCCGTTTTTTAATAAAGTCACTAAAAGTGAATAGCACAGTATCATTACCTCCATGCATAATTCAGCTTCTGTTGACACGGACAGCAGCTAAATAAAGGAAATTGTATTGCTCCCAGTAGAACTGCCAAGGCGCTCATTTATAGTGGAAGTGATAAAGTGCACCCCTGTTTGCTTTAGACAAATAAGGACGAGTCCAACTCCCAAGATGCCTTATTTGCTTGACTGTTGAACTTAAACCACATAGACTCTGTTTCATCCTTCCCCAAACTCCTAGGTGCTAGCAATGCTAGCAAACTGTGCTAGAGAGAAATTCATTCTGTTCACAAATGAAAGGAAATATGGTTAAATTGATATTTTTATTAAAGGTGATTTTTTCTTTTCTTTTCTTTTCTTCAACAACCACATTTTAGTTTCCATTTGTGACAGTGTGGACAGGAAAATATTTAAGATCCAGTTTGTCGTTGTGGGTCAGCTCCTTAACGGGTCCATTGGTGGTGGAGCCACATTGATTTGCACCCATGGTGGATCTGTCTTTTTTCATCCTTACTATAGCTTCATTAGACTCATTGGATAAGAAACAGAAGACCCCTCTGGTGGAATCAGGCCCCAAAGCCCTCTGGTGGAGGCTTTTGGCCTTGCCATACCCCACCCTAGAAAAGGACAATAGAGAAGTGCTCCAAGGAGGCTAGAGTGGCTGCAGGAGAAGCAGCAAATCAAGGGCCAGGAAGACCCTATAAAAAGGAGCTGCAGGACCAGAGGCAGTTCAGTGACACTGGAGACCTCAAGGCAGACAGGCTGCAAGACTGGCTGCTGAGAGAGCAGCAGCACTGCAGACAGCTCCATGGGAAGAGCTTTTAGAGACAGCTGGACTATGATGGGACTTTGAGATAGTGTCCTCGCCCTTATCTCGAGGCTTTATCTCCAGGAAGGGGAACTGGGGGGGGCCCACTCTCCGAGTGGGGAATGGACTCAAAGGGACACGACCGAGGGCACCCAGATGCGCCCCTGTTAGAGGTATGCCCTGGAAGGAGTTTGCGTACTAAACACAGGTGGTGTGTGCCTCAGTTGGAGGGCTGAGTTGCTGAAGAGGCTTCAGACTAGGAGAGTGCAAGCACACATACTCGGCCAATGGGGACACTTGCAAGAAGTGAGTGACGCCCCATGACTGCCCCATTCAGAAAATGACCCAAACGGTGCCAAAGGACCTCGTTACAACTTAGTGGTTGCCCAATCTGGTTGCACAACATGGTTCCATACTGTAGCAGTGACCAAACTTTAAATGTGTTCCTCAACCAAGCTTCAACCAGCCAAGAGTTTAGGAACAGAACAGCTGAGTAAGGGCCTCTCTACATTCTAAATTGGCACTGGTTTCTATACATGATATATGGGACAACCATCCTGATCCAGATCTCGAGGTGCCGTGGTCGTTGTAATGTAGGTGGCTGGGCACCGATCTTGCCCAGGAGCAGACAGGATTACCACATAAGGTCTTAAGAACAAATGTCCCCTTCTCACGGAAAATCTACAGGAAAGGAAAAAATATTTGGCAACTCTGTGAGAAGGAGCTGAAAGAGCTCCTTAGAAATTCCCCTGGGTGGAGAGACTCATGATCAACAGAGGCAGTGTTCACCCATTGGGGTCCCTGACCAGGAATTTCTTGGTGCCCCTCTGCTCCTCACTTGGTCCTTACACACTGCGGATTGCATTATTTCCACAACTATATAAAAAAAAGTTAGCCCAATGCATACTATTACACTCATTAACAAGTCCACCTTGAACAAGATGAATGGAATTGCCTGAGAAACACTGAATTGGGACTCCCTGGAGCTGTTTGAGACCCAAAGCAATTGCTTAATCTTCTCATGCCAGTTGCCACCCCCGCATGTCATAGGGGCATAAGATGCAGCTTTTAACACCTGCAGAGTTAGAAGGGCTGATGGGAAATTGGACTTCTACAGCCCATACGCTGCCCCTTGGACAGCCTTGCCCTCTGCGCTATCCCTTTTCTCCAGCAATAAGGCTTTATTAAGTCTCACAATTGTCTTCTGGGCAGGCCTGTATTCCATTTGCCTTTTCTGGTGAGGCAGAAGAAACAGGGCCCTGGAGTCATGATACAACCAAAGGGCCTCTCGTTTGTCTGAGATCTACGAGATCTGTTGGAAGTGGAGGAACGTCCCCTCCCCCGACTGCAATAGCACAGACTAGTACTTATCTATCTGCTTAATATTTCTTCTCACCAATGCTGCTAATTAGCAATTGCATTGGCCCCTTGGGTCTTCCTATTAAGCCAAACACTTATGCAAAAATCAATTTTTCAACGGCCAGATTTGTTAGCCTTCCTAATCCAATTTCTATTCATTGCATTCCAGATGTATTGATTAGGCTTCAAGTTTCTCAGATTGTCTGTCGAGTTTATGTTATTAGATACAGATTAATTTAATAATTGTCTCGAAGGAACAGAGGCACTAACTACTTCCACTGAACTCTCAAATTGGATTATAGACAACTAAAGAAATGATAGCCATTAAAAAAGCACATGGTTATTTAAAATACTGTAATTACCCAAGCTTCCAAGCCAAACTGCAGTGGGACAAGCAACGTTAACAGGAAAATGGCTAAGGGAAGAATGCTGGGTAAGTGAAAAAAGTCAGGGTTTGATCCAAATTCATTGTCCACCTAGAACCTTTAATTTCCATGGGGGTGTTGGGGGTACAAATTACTATCTATCTTAGACTGTAAACTCTTTTGGGTCAAGCTTGGCTTTTATTGTCTGAGGCCCAATACAGTAAAGTCCTGATTTCATCCGGGGTCTCTAAAAATTGCTCTAATACACAAGACAGAAGGTGGGAGGAAATCCAGTGGTGCAAGAGGTCCTTCCATACCTGGTTGGAAGTAGTTGTAACACAGAGTACATGGTTTTCAGGTTTCCATCATCAGCACCCACACTATATAAATGGTTCCAGAAGCCATGGTCATTAATGGAAAAGTAGCAACAGCTGTTGCATCTGTGTACATGAGGATTCCGTGGTCCCCAGTCACTGGTCCTATGTCCTGCCCTGTCCCCTTCATGGGTTTCTGTATTGGCCTATGAGGGGCTGGAGCACAAACATTTCTGCGGTTCATAGTGGGGCACAGTTGTCTCTGGTGGCACTGCCCAGGGCTCCCCCCCACAGCTGAAGTTGCTTAGTAGACCTCTTAGTTGTGACGGCTCCCCCATGCTTTGTGAAAATTGGATAATGAATATGAATATGCATAATTCAGTTGCTTTATGCAAAACAGTTCATGCAATATATCACTTTTATAAAAAACAACAGCAAGGTGTCTTCTGGCACATTAGAAATGTATTAGGGCATAAGCTTTCAATTTCATAGGTTATGTCTAGACTGCAGCGCTTTTCCAGGATACCGAAGCAATGCCGTGTCCAAGGAATGCGTCTGCTTTTCCGAAAAAAATTCCGAAAAGAGGATGCGTTCTTTTGCCATCCCTGTAAACCTTGTTCTATGAGGCATAAGGGATGTGGCGAAAGAGCAGGTTTTTCCAGAATTTGGCGCAATTTGCGTATCTTTTTCCGACTTTTCTTTGTAGTGTAGACATAGCCATAGTTACAGTCTGATGGATCTGTATGCCCTAGTTTTCTGTGTGTATCATTCTTGCATGTGAAGTTAGAAATATGAAGGGCCATCACTGATGCCTGGGAAACCAATTGTCTCCGTGATCAATTCCATGACCTGTAAATAGCTTTGTATGTCCTATAAGTTCAAAGGGTGGTCGAGCCTAGAAAAACATATGACCATATCACCTGGAATCCATTTTGAACCTGGTATTTTTTCATGGGAATGGGGAATGCCAAACATAGGGTCCCCCAACCTGGGGGAATGTCTATTTTAGCAACAAAAAGCCATCAGCTTTTGTCTTCAGCTGGCTTTTGAAACAGCCTAGCAGATCGAAAGAGGATCAAAGAACTTTGAAAAAGCTGTAGACCAAGACAGAGTAAAAGATCATCTCTGATTTGACGGTTTTACCTGAGATAAGAACAGCTATTTAGAGTAAGAATTTTCATGTAACAAGTTTCTTAATGGATCAGAACTAGCTAAGCATGTTTTATTCATTTTCATTTAGTAACTTACTTTGATCTGACTGTTTTCCCTTGTAACCACTTAAATCCCACTTTTTATATTTAATAAAAACACTTGTCAAGCCAAGAGTAAATAATTGTTGCTTGGGGTGGGAGGAGAAACCGCTGTGCATATTTCTCTTTCACTGTTAAAAGGTGCAGATCTTATGAACTTTCCATGTATAAAACTTTTATGTAGAGAGAGAGATGGATTTACCTGGGGTTTTGGTCTCTTTTGGGGTTGGTTTCCTGGTTTCCTGAGCCCTTAGAGCTGAATTGGTTTAGCATCTGTGCTGCTCTGCAGGAGGGTGGTAACCCCAACTCTGTGCTTTGTCTGGGGAAGTTAAGAGGTCTGGCCCAGCAGGACAAGGTGGTGGGGAACCCCAAAGAGCAGGAAAGCAGGTATCAGTGGCATGATCAACACAGCAGGGGACAACCCTAAGGGGCCTTCAGTGACTTTACCCCCTCACAGCAGTGGCTGTCTGCATTGGGGTGACCTTCACCCTGCGTGAATGAATCATAATGGAAGGGGCGGCAACTCCGTTTCAATCTGCCTTTTCTGTGAGACAGGAAAAGCTAAAGCAGGAGTGGATTAGGCTGAAAAGTACCAAATAACATATAGCAAACCTAGACTGTGTTGATTCCTTCCAGGCACAAAGGGGTCAAAATAGGAAGTCTCAGTAGCCCTGTTAAATAATTCTTAAATAACTTTAAATATCACAGGGCTAAATGGTAAAGGGAGAATAAGAATGAGGATATTTTAAGGCCACTCAGCAACTATTTAGGAAGAGGAGGGTAATTAGCATGACAGGAGACAATAGTCAATATTCCATGTTGTCCAGAGTGGGTCACAGGGCAGCCCTCCAAACTGGCGGTATCTCTTCTCAGATTTCATTGACCCAGTGACATGTGAACTTCTGAAGCACTAGACTCGTCTCAGCACTCCAATCTCCCTTGCCACCTAAGCAGGCTAGACACAGTAATACATGTTCAATTACACACAAAAAAATCACAAAATATTCAGGTTACTCCCTGTCCCAAGAGACCAGTCACTTACCCCAAGTTAGTTTGTACCACGGGTCTCACACCAAAGACAATGCGGGTAGCCAGTTTGATAATAACTCCTTGATTAGTTACTATTGGACGTTGTCAGTTACTAACTAGCAAAAAGAAATGGTAGAGTTATTCATAGCTTAAAGCAACGAACATATTAGCACAAACGATTTACAATCTCTGGTGCTGTCATCTGTCAGCACTGAATATCTTTTAGGGCTAACCCAGTTTGACCCCGGGGATCTCTCTTTTTGTTTCTTGTCTCTAGCCATTGTGTGAGTCTGACCAGCAAAGAAAGAACCATTTCTTCTTGTAAGGACAAGGGGCTGGCTGGAGGTTGGGTTCAGGAGCGGTCTGAGGGTGAGGCATTTGGCCATGAGGTTGGGTGCAGGAGGCAGTCTGGATGGGTGGTGGGACACAGGAGTGGGCTGGGGATGAGGGATCTGGGTGGGATTCTGGCCAATGGGCACAGAGGGCAAAGCCTCCAGGTGAGAGGATTCCTGTACTGCCATTTCCCCAGTTGGGGTGAGGGGGTGCGGCTGCATGTGGATTTGCTTCCTCCCACCACAGGCTGGAATTGGTCCGTGAGGCTCGGGGCTCCCCCACCCCCACAGCAGGAAGCCAAACTCGCAGGACATATCAGGCTGGAGTGCCAATGTGGGATTCCCACTGCAGGGGGGGCAGAAGTCCTTACTCTGTGGCCCACCTGCAAGACGGTTGCGGACCACTAGTGGTCCACGGACCACACTTTGAGAACAATGGGACTAGATGGAGTATGGGATTGGATTCAGTCTGGCAAGTCTCATGTTCCTATTAAATCCACTGGGCTATGCCACCTGGGAAGCAGGCCGTGTATGAATGATTTGTTCTGAGCTGCAATGTCATTCTATGACACAACATGCCAGGAAACCTTTATCTTTACTTTTCAATGCACCTAACTGACAGCCTCGAGGCACAGCTCCTAAAACTGTCCACAGAACACGAGTGGCTAATGGGTGTCGATGTAGGCTTCCCCATGCTGTTGTCTCTGTGCTCTACCACACACTTGGAGGGACTACTGCTGAGGTAAAGTATGAGGGGGTGATTTGAAATGGCTCCATTTTCATGACTGTGTACCATACACCCACAGTGTGAGCTGCCACTGGGATTTTTTTTTAATTTCCTATGGCAAAGGAAGTGCACACCATCAGGTTTTCAAGATGGCTTGGCTACCCTTTGGATGTCTCAATAAACTGAAATAGAATTTCAGAAATGGGCAGCATCCAGCTACTATGAGTGAAGACAAATGGATGCTGAGTTCCGGCTACCCCAGGTAAATACCTCACCATGAACTTGTGAGGAGCAAATTCTGAAAATGGGGCCGGCTTTTATGTGTGTGAGTGAGTTGTTGTGGGTTGTTTTTTTTTTTTACACTGACAGATTTTACACACATTAAGCATTTCTGCCATTCTCATCTGAGAATATGAAGTGTGAAAATGAATTTTACTTGCTAATTGAAAAAGAATTGGTTTGGGGGTAGGAATTGTCACTCAGGTAAGGTGCAAGAAAAAAATGCAGTTTTATCGCGAGGCGTCAGGAGAAGGGGGGATTCCATAAATTAGGGGGAAGGGAGATCGAATGGGAATCTCACAAACTCAAACCTGTACTTGCTAAAATCTATGTAGCTTCTTACTTTACATCAGCTGAGGGATTGGGCCGGGAGATAAGCTTATAGAATCACCTGCAAAAAAATTCTCTACTGGTAAATGAGGTACCATGAACCAATACTGTGACACTAGCTAGGGCACTGTACCGAACCAGAGATTTTTGCCAAACCATGGATGGTCAATACTGTCTAGCAGCATTACCAACACTTCCACTGCTTACTGGGATGTTAGAAAACAATTAGGGGTAAATTAGAGCTAAATAACCACACAGAACACTAAGAGACAGGACTGGTGGCTGTAAACAAATTAATGGGACCATGGGAAACTTAGCCATACCCATGATAAGTAGATATCCAGGTAACTAAAATCATGCTGGACCAGGGATGGTTCCAGACCAGAGAGCGCCAGACTAGAGAGGTTCAACCTATACAAAGAGAGAGATTTGAAGTGTGTATAATTATAAGGCATTAAAGTCAGAAATACAAGAGAAATAAAGTTGAAACACTTTGTAGTAGCTAAGCCACAACAAACTAGTCTTGATACAAGCTAAAGCCTGACCACAGGTTCTCTGAAACAGGGTGGACCAAGTTCTCTGGCCCAGACACCAGCCATTCTTCCAAATTCCAAGGGCTGGTTCCTTCATCTTGTTAGGTAAACAAAGGAGAGATTGAGAGAGAGAGAGAGAGAACTGGGGGTATTTTTGCCACTCACTCAGAGGGTACATCTGCACAGCAGCGTTATTTCGGAATAACTGACAAAATAACTCTGAAGTAACATAGGGTATGTCTACACTTGCACCCTCTTTCGAGAGAGGGATGCAAATGAAGACATTCAAAATTGCAAACGAAGCCAGGATTTAAATATCCCATGATTCATTTGCATATTTGCGTTATGGTGCTATTTCGAAATAGCGCTATTTTGAAATAACAGATGTTGTTAAGATGCGGTTATTTTGAGAGAAAACCCTTCTCTCAAAATAACTGATAAACCTCATTGTATGAGGAATAAGGGTTATTTCGAGAGAAGGGTTTTCTCTAGAAATAACAGCGTCTTAACAGCGTCTGTTATTTTGAAATAGCTCTATTTCAAAATAGTGCCATAATGCAAATATGCAAATGAAACATGGGATATTTAAATCCCGGCTTCATCTGCAATTTCGAATGTCTTCATTTGCATCCCTCTCTCGAAAGAGGGTGCAAGTGTAGACATACCCATAGTGCGCATCTACACTTACAAGTCTTTATTTCAAAATAATGTTGAGCTGGAGGACTTCATACTCTGACTCCTGGTAACCCTCATTTCATGAGGAGTAAGGGAAGTCGAAGGACGAGTGCTCTTCCTTTGACTTCCTGCCACATATACAGTGCCTAAAGCCAAATTAAGCTATTTCGACTTCAGCTACACAATTGACGTAGCTGAAGTTGCGTAGCATAATTCAACTTTAGCCCTGCTGTGTAGATGTACCCATAGCATCCCATCACCTTCTGAAATGCATCTATTCAGGGCTTCCCATAGGCCAAGTTCCTTTCTGCTGTGAGGACAAAGATGAAGAGTCCCACGGTAAAATAAGTTCCATGTGGTAGCTTGCTAAAGGGCAGATGAACCCACTCCTGCCCCCTTTGTTGCCAAAGAATGGTCACTTGACAGGTAATGGGATGGACTAGGCCACAGTATACTTGCTGGAGGCCTTTCCACACCTGGCCCAGCAACAGGAGCATAAGAGAGGTCCTCCAAGCACAACAGAGTGGCAGCCTCTGCTGCAGCCAATCAGGATGCAGCAGGCTGATATAAAAGAAGCTGCTGGGCTAGATACTGCCAGTTCCTTCCTGGAGCTCAACCCAGGCAGACTGGGAGAACAGCAGCACTCTGGACAGCTCTGAGTGGGAGCTGGACTTCAAACCTGGTCAGAACCAGGTCCCACGGCTGGAGACTAGCTGGTAAGCCAACTGCAGTCCTTGCAGAATCCTGACCACAAAACCCAAAAGAAAGGGCTGGACAGAGCAGCTTCCTGGGGAAATGGTCCAGGGAACATGACAGCAACCAACCTCTTTAAGACTCAGCAGGTAACTGCTACTTATAGGGTCCCTGGGCTGGGATCCAGAGGAGTGGACAGGCCTAGGTCCCCCACAACCTGCAGCAGCCACAACAGGGAGGAAGAAGAAGCCTGGTCCCTGGCCACATACCCGATACTTCCTCTTCTGCAGCCAGCCAGGTAGAGATACCTCGGCCACTGAGGGGCGCTCAGAAGAAGGGCAGAGCCCTTTACATTGCCCATTAACTTTGAGGACAATTGCCTAGAGGAGTTAGCTTGTCCTTTGTCTTTGAAGAACAGGTTTATCTCCTCCCCAGACTGGACATATACCTTACTTCTATTGAAGTCCATTCCTACTGCTGTTGCAGTCAATAGGAGTTTTGTCTGTGACTTAAGTGGGGCAGGATGTTATCCCCGGATCCTGTAAAATCCCACCAATATGAAAGCAATTGCTTGCACTGCAGGGAGTGTTCCATCGAACAACACCGATTTCCTGTAAAAGAGAGGCTCCATTCCTGCAGCAGTGATGTATTCATAGCACTCTAGCACTTGATCTTGATACTGGCTTGTTGAATTTTTCATACTTGCCTGATTTTCAAAGTAGCTGCAGTTTATCTTGACTTCCATGGCAATTTTAGATGCTCAATGACTCTGAAAATCAGGCCAGTGGCGTTTCTTCTCTTTTTATACCTGTATAAATACAAGTTAAGCATATTAGTATAAATAACAATGTAGCGGGAATCAAAGGTCACTGATCACAGAAGCAGCATAAGGTTTGGGGATCTGCTTAGTTCAGTTACACTGCTTAAAGGTAAACAAAGGGAATGTGCTTGAACTAAATGTTAAATGCATTAATGCAAATGTAGAGCTTTTTGGGTCATTAGACACATCTGGTCATGAGAAACAAGGGAAGATGTCAGCCTGCAAATGCAAAGCTGTTGGAGCAAGCGGGCAAGAAATATATATATATATATATATTTTTAAGATAAAAGCCACTGAAGCTAGGAGAAAAGTGCTGAAAATCAATTTGTTTAAGGAGGAAACGGATTATGCATCTGTTAGTTCCACTGACAATGTTTTGGATGCAGTGTTGATTCAGATGAATATTCAGGGGGGAAATGGATTGTCGCAGGGAAACAGGGACCTATGATCAAAGCCACACAGCCAATATATGAATTTTGATTCTGATACAACACTCCTTTCCTCCCTGATGGTCACCCCCTTTACCTTCCTTGCTTTGGTGCAGATTTCTTGTCTTATACCAGTGGTTTTCAAACTAAGGGTCTGGGTCGTGGAATGCCAGGCACTGGGTAGGGTGACCAGGGGACCAGCAAGGGGCTACGGCAAGCTCCCTCTCCTGGCACTGCAGACCGTATGGTGCCTAGAAGTGGCCAGTAGCTGGTACAGCTCCTAGGCAGGGCTAGATGAGGCTCCCCACACTGCCTCCACCCTGGACATCACTCTAGGGACCGGTGCCCATGGGCAAAAGCATCACACAGAGCCTTTTGTACACCTCTGCCTATGAACCAGACCTGCCTCTACCCACTTCCGGGGCGCGGTCCAGTCCGCAGTGCCAGGAGGAGCAGGAAGCCTGCCTTAGCACCTCAGCTGAATTGCTAACTCCTCCCCCCACATACCAAGCCATCCTGGTCCCGCCCCATAGCCCTCCCTCTAGTCAAAAGACATAATTATGTTGGGTCGCGGGCACCAACAGTTTTCTCCAATCGTGTCGTGAGGGGAAAAAAGTTTGAAAATGGCTGTCTCATACTGTGGCCCCTCTCTAAAAAGCTGACAGTTCATCTCTGTATTATACCTGTGCACAGTGTCTTAGGCAGTCCCCATCCAGATGGAGGACACAAGGACCATTGCAACATCAAGAATGAAATAAGATGTGCTCATTCCCAATCTCAGCAGCCAAGTCGTCGGTGTTATTGCTGCTACTTGTTTGCATTATACTAACCCTAGAATCCTTGACCATAGCCAAAGAGTGGCTAAGCTGGGTGTTGTATAAGCACATCCATGCCAAAAGTCCCTGCCCTGAGGAGCTTACATTCCAAACAGACAAGACTGCTGAAAGGTGAGAGATGAAACAGAGGCCCAGAAAAGTAAGTGGGGAACAGAACTCAGGTCTCCTGACTTCCAGTCTGGTCTCCTCTCTGCTAGACTGTGACACCCGGAGACCAAAGTGGGCTAGGGGCTGACCAGAGCAGGGGTCAGATTTCTCACAGAGGTTCAGTAGGCAGGAGAGCCAGTTGAAAGGAGGTGGATTGAAGGATTAGGTAGCCAAGGCAGCAGTGGTTTGTTGCTCAGACAGCTTCTGTCCTCTGTTAGGTTCTTCCTGTAGGCCAGGTGCTCAGTGAGAATTCTGTCCGTCAAGTCAATGGGGGATGTGGCTGTAAACCTTTCAAGTAAAGCTGTTGGGGAGGGGTGCTGGTTTAGTGCAGTGCTTTAGCACGATGGCAGTAGTGTTGTCTACGGAGTTAGAACACCTCCATTCAGTGCATTGGTCCAAGTATCCTCAGGCAGGTAACACAGAACAATCCGGTCTAAAACTCAGGGCCTCTTCTGTCTCCTACATGAGATAAGCATGGGGAATCCAAACACAAGTGGATACATGGAGAAACAGTGACACTATGATACATAACATGAGGCAGATTGGGTCTGAAACCCAAGTGGCCTCTTAGCAAATTGGTGAAAAAAACCCAAAGGCCATACTTGATGGCCTGCCACAACCTATCCTTCTACCCACAGGCACCAGGAATATAACACCTTGGCCATAAAAATGCGAGTATGACTTTGAATACCTTTTCTGAGGAGAATTCCAGGTAGATTATTTTAGAAACATTACGGCTGTCAGGTCAACAGCCCCTAAGGCATTTGGAAATCATAAGATAAATTTCAGTGTCGAGGTTTGTCTGAGGACATCGGGAATAATCTGCTGTTTCAAATATAATTTAGATGTAAAAGGTGTTTCCACTCTTCCATGACTTCCTTGCCACAGTTGCACACTGCGTATACCACACATCACATTAGATTATGGTCAATTAGCATAGTTGGAAAGCTTTTTTTTTTCTTTATAATGAGCTAGCACTGCCGTTTTGTGATTAAAATCCTACATCTTGGAGCATGTCAGATAAGGGAACTTGGCTGGGTTCCAGAGGTCATTGTGGCCTAGAGGGTCATGAGGAATAACACATTTGCTGGCCCTTGAATTGGAGTTTAATAAGGAACAGTGATGCACTCTCTGTAAGGCAGTAGGGTGAATGCTGTGCTGAGTTTATGATGACCTAACCCATTCTGCAGCCATGACAGATCCCAGCCTAAGAACAAAACTGTGGCCAACTAGTGATTCGGAGACTTTCATTTTTCAGGAAATCTGACAGAGTCTTCAAGGGAGTCGGACTTTCGGGAAGTGTTCAGGATCCACCTCTTGAAAAGTCTGACCCCTTTAAGATGCCCCCCAAATAACTTTTGAAAATGGTGGCCTATCTTTGCTATAAATCGGGGTGGGAAACCTTTTTAAGGTCATGGGCTGCTGACCCACAGAAAAATCAGTTGGGGGCTGCACACAAGTGAGAAGCAGAAAAAACAACCCCAAATCCCCACTCACTGTCATGGCCCCCAACTGTGGAGAAAGACACTCCCCACATTCTCCTCAATATCAGAGCCTAGTGGGGCCCAGGCTAGTAGATTCTCTGTGCTCCAGCCCTGTAGGGGAGCGGCAGGGGGGTGAGAATGTGGGGACTGGATCAGGCAAGCTGGGGGCCAAACCTGGACCCCGGGTCTTAGGTTCCCCACCCCGCATGAATCATCTTTCCTGTCTGAAATTGCCTCTACATGGCCCACCCAGTGCCTGGTCAAAGGCGAACAAGGAAAGAAAGAGGTGCTATGGTATGGTATTATGATACTTCCTTCTGCACGGTTCCTGGCGGAGGCACTTCCTTTAAAGCCAAGTAATTGCCCATCAACCTTGAGGACAACTGGCTAGAGGAGTCAGCTTGTCCTTTATCTTTGAGGAACAGAAGCCTTGTGACTCTCTTTTGGGTCAGTCTCAGGACCCCACTTTCAGAATTGCTGAGACTCGAGGGCTTTCTAGTTTGTTTTGTTGGTCTAAATATGTGTTAATGCTTTGTTACTAACACCACACAATTTGACATTGAAATACCTGCAACTGTGAAATTCAAGATTTTTAAAACACTAACATCTATGAAAATGGCCTGTGTATGTGGTAGGACCCTACCTATCGGTCTAGGCCTATACATCTCTCGGATTTCTGCTGCCTATTCTTTATACCTGTATTTCATGATTACTGCTCTAATTATTGCATGGCTACAAGAGACTTGAGCTAGGTCACACAAAGTCACTCGTAGAACTAGAAATAAAAAGCCACATCTCCTGAGCTCCAGTCCAATGCTTTAACCACATGATCCTCCTTCTTTTCTTGGCCTAAGTAAGACTTTGACTATTTCCTTAAGGAGACTCTTTGCTAGTTTAGTACGTTCACCACCAAGGACGTATCAGCTCTGACAGCCATTTTGTTTTTCCATTACTGAGTTTCACCTCATTTCTCCTGAGTATTTCCTCCTTGGACCGATGAGTTGAGTTTAACTGTGTTGGTAACATAAGGGTCAGATGATGGCTTGGTAACCAATACCATGGGAGGAGCTATTGATCTCAGTCACAGGGTGTGGGGCCCCTTTAAGAGGTTACAGATTCAGTGAAGATGTGATTGATTGTCTGTCAGTTGCTGAACTGGGCTTATGGGGAAGCCACCCGGGCCTAACAAGAGGATGCTGTAGCAGAAACAGGAGAAGAGCTGCACTGAGCAGAAGGCTCTTGCAGGTTACCTCAGACCTCCAGTTCTTAAGGGATCCTGCAGAGAGGAAGAGAGAAGCCCCTTTAGCCCTAAGGCAGTGTTCAGGAGGTAACTACCCTCTTGCAAACTCCTCCACGTATTATTTTCAAACTGCCTTCCCCACCTAATGCCAGAAGAAACATTGATAGGTTTAGAGCTGCCAGCAGGAATTTATGGCTAGCTTTAGCTTTTCTCCAGCATGACTTGCAAAGCTTTTATTATAATGCAAGAAAGTGGATTACACTGAAGAGGATCTAAACCTACAGAACTATTTGCTAACAAAAAGTAAAGCTTCTACTGATTTAAGAATGAGATACTTATTGCACGTCAGTGGGAATAATTCTATGGAGCTATGTTGCAGCTTTTAAGCACAAAGACAGTTCCTACTATTTGCTTTTTTAAATTATATTTGCTTTAAAACGCTGTTCATTAGGACAAGTCTGCAGGAGCTTATAAAGTTCTTTGATACAATTGCAAGATAATGGGTTTAATTCTCTTCTTACCTAGGGCTCACCTCTGCATAATTCCATTGATTCCCATGGAACTCCTCCTATATCGCCCTCATGGCAGGCTAATCGGATCCAGTATATTAAACTCTTGCTATGGTTGGAATCTCCTGTCTGATATTCGCTTTCCTGCAGATGCTGACTTGCATTCTGAGTTCTCTCCTAAGGGGATAACCCCATCCATTCTAAACTGCTGTCACTTGGGTTCTTTGGTTCTGAATAGGTGGATAACAGAATGGACTACTTTTACTCCTGGGTTCTTGGACAGGATCTAATTCTGAGCAAGTTTACGTCAATGGGAGATTGTCCATTGATTTCTATTGGATAGACCCTCTGCTTTAACAGTGAGAGAATCACATGTTCCAGTTCCTTGGAATAATGACTTTGTGATCTGTTGACATGTGCTAAGTGTTCAAAGTGCAAAATATTGTTATTTTGGGCAATGGTTTAGACAAATTCTTGCTTTAAATGAGCATGTTTGTTAACTCTTCGTGTTATGTTTTCTCATTGAGGGAGAAAAAAAACCCCTGTTTCTATAAATCAGAAAGAGTTGGTGGATTCCATATTACTTTTTCTGCCCGCATCTGCTGATTTATGAACGTTGTGCTTCCCGTAGATGCATTGATGCATTATGAAATATTTGCACTGACTTCAAGAGGAGTAATTTTCTCTTTTATTGTATTACCTCAATGGCATTTCAAATTGTCAGACTGGCATCCAGTCTAAAATCAGCTGTTCATCTCTAGTGGTTGCTTCATACAATAGAACCTCCAGCAATGACAGCAGAATCCACAGGAAAAATACCAGACAGCTAAGCCAACGTTATATCCCTGATAAAAGTAAGGAACATGCTGAATTGATGATAAACTCATTTCAGCAAGTTCAAGAGGACTTATTGTATTCGCGGAAAACGACGACGATGTAGCTAACCTGAAGCCGAAATCTCAACGTAGCAGCCGCTATTTTATAGGCATAATAAAACTGTGTACAATACTGCTGTAATATAAAAGTTCAATTAGTGGATAGCAATAACAGATTTTAATAACTTTTACATCCCTCCTGGCCTCCCAATGGATACATAATGTTCCATGTTTCGTGTTATTTATAGAATTCCTGGATCCACTCGTCTCAGAACTCTGTGGAGAGGGAGAGAGTTGGAATCCTCTTTACTGTATCTTGCCAAAATGCACTGATATATATTTGTTAAATTCTATTCGTCACGTACAAAATTAGAGCTCCAATTCTCTGGTGTGTTAAGTTTGCAGTACAGTTTTTTTCCTTTGGTGCAACACATGATTTAAACCCAATGAATCCATCTGTCTGAGAATTTTGGTCTAACACGATCCTTGGGTATAGCAGGTGACAAAACCAAGCCAGTAAAAGTCTGATGGGTTTTCAGTACTCACCTTTTTTTTTAAAAAAAAGTGATAATTTAAGTTCTTGATAACACATTCCTAAAGCTGTCCAATGAACCCTGTGAGAGTGGGGTCCACCCATCCCTCAATCTTATTCAAAAGTCTCAGGGCAGAAGATTCTCAACTCCGGCATGCTCTGGATTTCACCCTTAGGGTGCGTAGACTACAGGGTTTTTTTTCAAAAAAAAAAGTGGCCTTTTTTCGAAAAAACTTCCTCTGCATCTAGACTGCTGCTGCGTTCTTTCAAAATTAAATCGAAAGAATGCTTTGACCATGGTAAACCTCATTTTACGAGGAATAATGCCTTTTTTCGAAAGTGCTCTTTCAGAAAAAGGCTTTATTGAATGCAAACAGGGCTTTTTCGAAAGACAGCATCCAGGCGGTCTGGATGCTCTTTCGAAAAAGCAGCTCACTTTTTCAGAAGAAGTGGTTGCAGTCTAGATGTTTTCTTTCAAAAAAGCCTCTTTTGAAAGAGGCTTGAGGTCTAGACATAGCCTTAGAGTCTGTCTATTCAGTAGTTTTCACTTCCACTAACAAATTATTTGAGGTAATGAATCATTGACCGATAGTGTAATTTTTGCAACCCATGGAATCACCCCGTTTACTTTGATGGTTAATACTTAAGTTCTCCTTATGGCTGGCAATATTGCCTTGTAAAAATGGAATCCTCTTACCACAGACGATGAAAAATGAATACTGATTTTTCACCAAAAAGTCCAAAGTTTTATTTCTCCTTTAGAAGGGCATGTCTACACCGCAGGGCTAACCTCAAAATAAGCTACGCCACTTGAGCTATGCTAATTGTGTAGCTTAAGTGGAAATAGCATATTTCAACTTTTGGCACGGTCTGCACAGCAGTTATTTTGAAATAGGGCACTCTTCTCCTGACTTCCCTGCCTCCTTATACAGTGAGAATTACAGGAGTCTGACTAAGAAGCCGTTATTTCAAATTTATTTTGAAAGAACGGGCTTGCTGTGCAGACGCGCACTGTTATTTAGAAATAACTGATGTTGTTCTGAAATAACACTGCTGTGTGGATGTAGTTGAAGCGTTCCAAAATAACTCAGAGGAGGGAAACAATTGCTTGTGCTTTTGAAGTGCAATTTTTTTTATAAAACACCACACCCATTTTGTTTAACCAAAAAATTGCCGGGATTTCAGTAAACAGGGATGTGTCTTTGCTAGTGCATTTGATAAAGAAAGGAAAATGCTCCAAAGGCAGGACTTTCTTTGAAAAATGAAACCTTGCGGCATTGTGGAAAATGTCCACATTTGAGTGACACACAAAAAAGAGAATTCAAAGACCCTCACCTTTTATCTTTGAAAAACGTTGGGCAACGTCGATTGAAAGACTCCCAGTATGTTTCTGACTTGTGTGTGTCTACTTATGCAACGAAACCTTGGGGGAGATTGTGAATGGCTCCTCTTAGAGCTTGTATGCACCTACAGCACTGCAGTGGTACTTTCTGAAGAGCAACCAACACTGTCGGGAGAGTTTCTGCCGTGGGGTAGATACTAGTTTCTGCCATGAGAGTAGAGATGGTAGGTATGGCGATGGGAAAAGCCCTCTTATTTGTATATAGGCCTTCAGGGCTGTCCATATGTTATGGCAGCCTCCCCTCAGCTGCCCTATGGGCTGCCGTGCTGCCCACAATCTTTACAGTGCTGTAGCCCTACCCTTGAATTGCCACTCTTTCTGCCAGGCCTATCTGCGGCACTTCCTCTATGCCAGCCCTTATGAGGGGGGTCCTCAGAAAACAGTTCTAGGGCTGTCTCCATAATGACTGTTCCAGGGTCGTTATCTTCCAACCAGACCTGGGACTTTTAGATCCCCTTTCATAGAACACTAGGACTGGAAGGGACCTCAAGAGGTCATCAAGACCAGTCCCCTGCCATCACAGCAGGACCAAGCACTGTCTAGTTCATCCCTGACCTGTGTCTAACCTGCTCTTAAATATCTCCACTGATGGAGATTCCACACCCCCCTACGCAATTTATTCCAGTGTTTAACCACCAACAGGTAGGAAGTTTTTTCTGATGTCCAGCCTAAACCTCCCTTGCTACAGTTTTAGCTTTTTACAGACAGTAAAAGGGGTGGAGTGGGTTAAGAGTGATGACTTACCTCACGCATTCACACGTTTTAATAATGCGGCCTAACAGGCGTTCTACTGGCATTCTACTGACTGACCTCAGTTTAGGATCTGCAACTCTACATGAAGGCATGGGATTGGCAGCAGAACATAGAATGGCCTCATATATCCTCCTGAAAATTGCCTGTCTGAAATCTGAATGGCGAGTCCTTATTCCTGGATATGCCATCAGCTCCCAAAAAGACACAGCTTGATTTCCAGATCTAATGATGCTGTGTGGGTGTGTGTGTGTGTGTGTGTGTGTGTGTGTGTCAAGAAATTGTTTCCTTACTTGGAACTTGAGCCCATTTGACCTGCTGGACCCTCCCAATTGGATGTGGTCCCTTTGCAGAACACAAGTAGACTTTAATGTTTTTAAAGCTTTGAATTAAAACCAGTCTGACAATCAACAGTGATGGGAAATATTGGGTTTATTCCAGAACAAACATGACTTTCTCTCCTGCAAAACTCCATAAGAACTTGCAGCAAACTGAACTTTTTCTGGGTCATTAGTTCCCAGTTCAAAATTTATACGTGTGGTGGCAGATGGAAAGAAGGTGAGGTTCTTGACTGTTTATCAGACAGCAAATTCTGTCAGACCCCTGGGGAGTTTCTCTCAGCTAAAGTATAACATTAAAAGAACAGGCTAATTAGTGAATCCGCTTAAAGTGGGATAAAAATTACTACTCTTGCTTGCAGCACTATATCTCACTTCTTTATTACTAGCCTTAGGGTTTGTCTATAAAGGCATGCTCTGGGAAATTATACCACATTAGGTGTAAATTTAAAGTAGATTAGTTAAATTGGATTAAACTGCTAGGTGAACACCTTTCCGAATTTGTTTCCTTAATTCAGTGGTGCTTAATTCACTTTGAAAGTGAAAGTGTGTCCACATAGCAGTTTAGTTCAGTTTAATCCATTTTAAATATTAATTCAGATTGTCCACCCACGGGCCAGCCCCTGTAAATGGAGGGTCATATGCTGAAATAGTGGGTTACACATCTATTGAGGAAACATTGCAAATTCATTAGCAAAGTTCCATTTATGATCAAATTTCCGAAATGTACCAGTAGCTTGCTGTAGTATTCTGTACACCTGCATCTATAGGTGCAGGTCTTTGCAGTACAATCACCAGGTGTTTGGGGGCAAAGGATTATGAGCCTGTTTCTTCCCCTAAGTTGACTGAGCTGGTCTTTTGCTTGAGGAATTGAGGCTCCTGTATTTATACCCAGAAGTCATGGATGCTGGTCTCATAAGAACCCAATCCAAGGTGTTACCCAAGCATTCTGGGTAATGTAATCTGATAAATATTTCTTTATTAAGTAGCACCACAGTTAGAACTTCCCTCTGAGGCCATTCAAAGCAGATGTGGGGCATATTCTGATCTCAAGTTACACAGGTGCAAATCCAGAGTAACTCCAATGAAACCAATTGAGATAATCCAGTTTTATAACAGGATCTGGCCTTACTATCACAGCATGCTACACTCCTCTGCTTTCAGATAGAACTTGTTATCGTTTTATTATCTAAAACAAAACAGACTTGATTGTTATATCAGTGTTAAGGGGATCACTTACACCTCTTAGCCCTGGTCTACACTAAGAACATAAGAACGGCCATACTGGGTCAGACCAAAGGTCCATCTAGCCCAGTACCCTGTCTGCTGACAGTGGCCAATGCCAGATGCCCCAGAGGGAGTGAACGGAACAGGGAATCTTCAAGCAATCTCTCTCCTGTCATCCATTCCCAGACTCTGACACAGGCTAGGGACACACCCTTCCTATCCATCCTGGCTAATAGCCATTGATGGACCTAACCTCCCTGAATTTATCTAGTTCTTTCTTGAACTCTGTTAAAGTCCTGCTCTTCACAACATCCTCTGGCGAGGAGTTCCACAGGCCAACCGTGCACTGTGAAGAAAAACTTCCTTTGGTTTGTGTTAAACTTGCTACCTATTTATTTTGTCTGGCACTTAGAAGCGGGGGGGGGGAGGGGGAGGGGCTGACACAGAGAGCCTTTTCCAATAGATCCCTTATGCCTCGTAAAACAAGGAAAAGGCTTTCTTTAGTGATAGATCAGCCTCTAGACTGCCTTTTTTCTCCAACAAAGCTCCATGCTGAAAAAAAGCGGTGGCCATTTTTATGCTAATGAAGCGCAGGATATTTAAATCCCTGCTTCATTAGCAATTTCGCCCAGCCTAATCTGCATCCCTCTGCTGGCAAAGGGGTGTAGTCTAGACATACCCTAGTAGATTAGTAAGGCAGGATTTCCCTTTACAGAAACCATGTTGTCTTTTCCCCAACAAATTACATTCATCTATGTGTCTGACACTTTTATTCTTTGCTATAGTTTCAACTAATTTGCCCTGTATAAGACAAAGGTAGGTTGACATAACGCAGCTTATGTCAACCTAACTATGCCAGTGTACGCACTACAGCCTTGCTCTCGTTGATATAAGTTCCCTACTATACTGATATAACAACTTCAGCTCCATGAGACACTGTCTGCTGTTGACTGTCAGTCTTGTCAAGTTCACGGCTCCAGAACATCACAAGAAAGTTTGTCTCACTCCCAGCCAGGCTACGGCCTGCTGCCCAGCCTTCCTGGTCTGAGCCAGGTTGCCCCCAGGGTCCCAGATCACCAGGCCCCCAGATCACCAGGCCCAGCCTGGATGCTGTTCAGGTTCCTTGCTCAGAGCCAGGCTGCACTGAAGCTACTGGCTTCCCGCTCCCAGAAGGGAACTGGGTGCCTATGGGGCAGCTGGTTTCCCAGCAGAGAGCTGTGAGAGGGGCTGGGATCCTGGGTTCTCTCCCCACATGCACACCCAATCTGAAGGAGAATGGTGTGGACATAAACCACTGCAGTAATTATTGTGATGGCTGTAAGATGACCTAATGTAGATCAACTTACAATTTTAGTGCAGACATGCCCTTAAACGCCTCTGTTAATTGGCTGAGCCTCAGTCAGGGGGAGGGGCTACCAGAGCTATATAAGCCTGTGACTCAGTGACCAGGGAGCTTGCGAACAGGAACAGCTAACAGGGAGTTTAGAGGGGGAGGTTAGAGGGCACTAGGGACTTCTGACCTTCTTTAAAACATAACTCTTATAATAATCTATATTCCAGAGGTTTAAAAAGAATCCCAGTTTCTGCTTAAACTTATTCATTAGAAAAATGGAGACAGGAGCCCAGCAGCAGAGTGGGGGCTATCCTGTTTTGCGTCGAGTGTAACATGTATGATTACCTGCCCTGTGGGCGGGTGGCATATGTGTGCACCCGTTGCAAGGAGCTCCTGACCCTCAGAGACTGGGTTCAGGCTTTGGAGGCCAGGGTGGCTGAACTGGAGGAGCTAAGGGAGGTAGAGAGATATGTTGAGACTTTCTGGGACGCTGTAGTACTGTCCCACCTCCAGTCTGAGAGCCCCAGTGCTCTTAAGGAGGATGAAAGTCTCAAGGGAACAGAGCATTCAATGGGAGCAGAGGGAAACCATCCCGTAGTTGGGACCCTCCTCCCAGAGGATGTTGCGGTATCCTCTCGCACTGAGGATACCTCTGAGGGGGAGGGAATGCCAGTTAGGAAGAGGCAGGTGTTAGTAGTGGGTGATTCGATTATTAGAAACATAGGTAGTTGGGTTTGTGATGACCGGGAGAACCGTAAGGTCACTTGCCTGCCTGGTGCGAAGGTTGCGGATCTCTCGAGGCATCTAGATAGACTTATGGTGTAGTGCTGGGCAGGTGCTGGTGGTCGTGGTACATGTAGGTACCAATGACGTAGGAAAGGATAGGAGAGATGTCCTGGAGGCCAAATTTAGGCTGCTAGGAAAGAAACTGAAATCCAGGACCTCTATGGTGGCATTCTCGGAAATGCTTCCAGTTCCACGCGCAGGGCCAGGTAGGCAGGCAGAGCTTCAGAGTCTCAATGCGTGTAGGGAAGAGGGGTTTGGAATTATTAGGAACTGGGGACACTTTTGGGAGAGGGGGAGCCTATACAGGAAGGATGGGCTCCACCTAAACCAGGGTGGAACCAGACTGCTGGCACTAAACATTAAAAAGGCTGTAGAGCAGTTTTTAAACTAAGAGATGGGGGAAAGCCGATTGGTGCGGAGATGCACGTAAATCAGAGGGAGACTTCTCTTAGAGGAGAATCCATTGATAGAGATTCTCTAAGCTGTAGTCAGAAAGAGAGGAGGGGAGAGGGCAAACCATGGGCCAGAGCAGACAAACAACCGCATACAAAGGAATCCAATGCACCAGGGAAGGGCAGACAAATAAGCAGTGGCAAATTTTTAAAGTGCTTCTACACAAATGCGAGGAGTCTGACTAATAAGATGGGTGAACTAGAGTACCTAGTATTAAATGAGGAGATTGACATAATAGGCATCACTGAAACCTGGTGGAATGAGGAAAATCTGTGGGACACAATCATACCGGGATATAAAATATATCAAAAGGATAGAGCAGGCCGGGTGGGTGGCGGAGTGGCACTGTATGTGAAAGATAATGTAGAATCAAATGAATAAAAATATTAAGTGAATCAACATGCTCAATAGAATCGCTATGGATAGTAATTACATGCTCCAATAATAAGAAATTAGCAGTAGGGATATATCACCGACCACCTGACCAGGACAGCGATACTGACATTGAAATGCTGAGGGAGATTAGAGAGGCTACCAAAATAAAGAACTCTATAATAATGTGGGATTTTAATTATCCCCATATTGACTGGGTACATGTCACCTCAGGAAGACAAGCAGAGATAAAATTTCTCAATGGCTTAAATGACTGCTTCTTGGAGCAGCTGGTACAGGAACCCACAAGGGGAGAGGCAATTCTCGATTTAGTCCTGAGTGGAGCGCAGGATCAGGTCCAGGAAATAACCATTACAGGACCGCTTGGGAATAGTGACCATAATATAATAACATTCAACATTCCTGTGGTGGGTAGAACACCTCAGCAGTCCAGCACCCTGGCATTTAATTTCAAAAAGGGGAATTACACAAATGAGGAGGCTAGTTAAAAAGAAATTAAAAGGCACAGTGACTAGAGCCAAATCCCTGCAAGCTGCATGGAAACTTTTCAAAGACACCATAATAGAGGCCCAACTTAAATGTATACCCCAAATTAAAAAACATAGCAAGAGACCTAAAAAAGAGTCACCGTGGCTTAACCACCATGTAAAAGAAGCAGTGAGGGACAAAAAGGCATCTTTTAAGAAGTGGAAGTCCAATCCTAGTGAGATAAATAGAAAGGAACATAAACACTGTCAAATCAAGTAAAAATGTAATAAGAAAAGCAAAAATAGATTGAGGAACAGCTAGCCAAAAACTCAAAAAGAAATAACAAAATGTTTTTTAAGTACATTAGAAGCAGGAAGCCTGCTAAAGAACCTGTGGGTCCCCTAGACGATCGAACTATAAAAGGCGCAATCAAGGACGATGAAGCCATTGCGGAGAAACTAAATGATTTCTTTGCTTCAGTCTTCACGGCTGAGGACGTTGGAGATTCCCAAATCTGCACCGTCCTTTGTGGGTAATGAATCTGAGGAACTGTCCCGGATTGAAGTGTCATTAGAGGAAGTTTTGGAACAAATAGAAAAACTTAATGTTAACAAATCTCCGGGACCGGATGGCATTCATCCAAGGGTTCTAAAAGAACTCAAATGGGAAATTGCTGAACTATTATCTGTGGTTTGTAACCTATCCCTTAAATTGGCTTCCGTACCTAATGACTGGAAGGTAGCCAATGTGACACCAATATTTAAAAAGGGCTCTAGAGGCGATCCGGGCAATTACAGACCGGTAAGTCTAACTTCAGTACCGGGCAAATTAGTCGAAACAATAGTAAAGAATAAAATTGTGAAGCATGTAGAAGAACATAATTTGTTGGACAAAAGTCAACATGGTTTCTGTACAGGGAAATCCTGTCTTACTAATCTATTAGAGTTCTTTGAAGGGGTTAACAAACATGCGGACAAGGGGGATCCAGTAGATATAGTATTAGATTTTCAGAAAGCCTTTGACAAGGTCCCTCACCAAAGGCTCTTGTGTAAATTACATGGCCATGGGATAAGAGGGAAGGTCCTTTCTTGGATTGAGAACTGGTTAAAAGACAGGAGACAAAGGGTAGGAATAAATGGTACAGTTTCAGAATGGAGAGGGGTAACTAGTGGTGTCCCCCAAGGGTCGGTCCTAGGACCAATCCTGTTCAACTTATTCATAAGTGATCTGGAGAAAGGGGTAAGCAGTGAGGTGGTAAAGTTTGCAGATGATACCAAACTGTTTAGGATAGTCAAGACAGAAGCAGACTGTGAGGGACTCCAAGAAGATCTCACCAAACTGAGTGATTGGGCAACAAAATGGCAAATGAAATTTAATGTGGATAAGTGTAAAGTAATGCACATCGGGAAAAATAACCCCAACTATATGTACAGTATAATGGGGGCTAATTTGGCTACGACAAATCAGGAAAGAGATCTTGGAGTTATCGTGGACAGTTCTCTGAAAACTTCCACACAGTGTGCAGCGGCGGTCAAAAAGGCAAATAGGATGCTAGGAATTAAGAAAGGGATAGAAAATAAGACCCAGAATATCTTACTGCCCCTGTATAAAACTATGGTACGCCCACATCTTGAATACTGTGTACAGATGTGGTCTCCTCACCTCAAAAAAGATATTTTGGCCTTGGAAAGGGTTCAGAAAAGGGCAACTAAAATGATTAGGGGTTTGGAACTGGTCCCATATGAGGAGAGGTTAAAGCGACTGGGACTTTTCAGTTTAGAAAAGAGGAGACTGAGGGGGGATATGATAGAGGTCTATAAAATCATGAGTGGTGTGGAGAGGGCCGATGAAGAGAAGTTATTTATTAGTTCCCTAAATAGAAGAACTAGAGGACACCAAATGAAATTAATGGGTAGCAGGTTTAAAACTAATAAAAGAAAGTTCTTCTTCACACAGTGTGTAGTCAGCCTGTGGAACTCCTTGCCAGAGGAGGCTGTGAAGGCTTGGGCTATAATAGAGTTTAAAGAGAAGCTAGATAATTTCATGGAGGTTAGGTCCAGAAAAGGCTATTAGCCAGGGGATAAAATGGTGTCCTTGGCCTCTGTTTGTCAGAGGCTGGAGAGGGATGGCAGGAGACAAATCGCTTGATCATTGTCTTCGGTCCACCCTCTCTGGGGCACCTGGTGCTGGCCACTGTCGGCAGACAGGCTACTGGGCTAGATGGACCTTTGGTCTGACCCAGTACGGCCATTCTTATGTTCTTATGCAGCCAAGGGATTATTCCACCTTGTGGCTGGGGATGTGTTTTTTCAAGCAAATTAGTTTCCTGCCAGAACACATCAACTCTCACTGGCAGCCTGGAAGATGCTATCCAATCTGTCTCCACCTTAATCGAGATGGACCATCCCTGCATGATGGGAGCCTCATGCAATCTCCAGGGTCTAGTCAATCCTTTGCCTCTCTCAGCCACTTGCAGTGGTAATTGTGATTCCAGTGATTTTTGACATAGGAGTGAAACTCGGCACTTATTTCACATAGGCCACCGAACAGCCACTGGTGAGAGGCTCATGCCTCAGATACTCATGACTTCCAGCCACTGGTGAGAGGCCAGATTTGAACCAATGACTTAGCAGCAGGAAGGCCATTATTACTCCTCTAAGGGAGCTAGATGGAATGGAGAGAGGCCTATGCCCAGACTAGGGTAGGTGATGTGGGAAGCTGCTCTGTAAGTGCCTAATCCAGGGGTAGGGAACCTTTTGTGGTCTCTGGGCGCTCTCTTGGAATCTGCCACGTTGACTCATTTTGCATGGTCAACACAGTAACCAGGGAGAGCAAATGCTTGAACGCACGCAGCTGAACGGTTATCATCACTGAAGATGCAGGAGACCAGTCAGCATACCCCACCAGTGTACCCTGACTGCTACAATCCTATATAGTGGTCTTCGAAAAGGCATCACTGTAGATGTATGCGATTTGAAAGGACGGCACCTGCATGGTTAATAGTGAAAGTTGGTTTAGACAAAGAAGAAAAAAAAAAGTGGGAAAAATTTTTTTTATTATTATTTCAGTTTGAACAATAGGCCATCTCTAATGAATTCCGGCAGGGAACCTGTTCTAGTTAGAATCAGTTTAGGTTCAGAGAAGGTTGAGTTGGAACTCTGTCTGAGGCGTATTCCTGGGAGAAGATGAAATAAATAACCCAGCATAAATAAAATATGTGAGCAGATGGTGAGGGACTGTAATTTTATTAGCTGTTTAGCTTGGAGCCTGGCAAGAAGCTAAGACAGTCTATATGGGTGAGTTAGGGCACTTTGAGAAGGGAGTGGGACAGTCTTTGTGGCACGTTTAAGTATCCAGAGATTATACCGCCACGGAGCAGAAGAGCTGATGGCAACTGAGAGATATGACTGTGACCCTCCTTGAATCTCTTCCGTCCACTTTGTTCCTCCCTGAGAAGCCCAAGGAGCAGATATCTGACATGAGAGGGTCCTTTGAACTAGTAGATAAAAGTGTAGAGGCTGAAAAACGAGTTAGACTAAAGATAGATGCAGCTTTTTAACAGTGAGAGTAACTAATCAGTGGAGCAGATTACCATGGGAAGTGACTAGTGGAGGTCTTTCTACTAGGTATGGTCTAGATCAAGATGCAGGGATCATAATTTTCATTGGCACTGAAGAGAAGAATAATTCTCTCCACTCCTTTGGCCTTTCATGGAGGAGGTCAGACTCTGTCTCTAGTTCTCTGTGAAGTTTTAAATAACTGAAAGAATTGGGTTTGTTTAGTTTGGCCAAGAGAAGACTGAGAGGGGACATGATAGCAGTTTTCAAGTATCTCTGTGTAGTCCCCTTACTAAAGAGGCCTCTGGATTGTAGCACACAGGGTCTTTCCAGAATAAAACAGACTACAATTCCCATGAGCCCGTGGGAAAAACAGGAAGGAAGGACTCTTGTGTGGGAGATCACTCTCTCCATGTGCATGAGAAGAGAGGCGGAGCCGTCTGGGACTCTGCCTTGGAGTTTGGCACCGAAGGGGAGCCAGGCTGCTGTGGAGCAGTTTGAGCCGGTCCAGGGGCTGTTGGGGTGCAGCTACAGACTGGGACCAGATGCCTATGGACCTGGGATCTAGCAGGCTGCTTCTGAAAAAGGGGGTTACATCTGTTACAAGGAGGAGGGTGAAAAATTGTTCTCTTTGGCCTTTGATAGGAAAACAAGCAATGGGCTTAAATTGCAGCAAGGGAGGTTTAGGTTGGATATTAGGAAAAACTTCCTACCTGTCAGGGTGGTTACACACTGGAATAAATTGCCTCTGGAGATTGTGGAATCTCCATCACTGGAGATATTTAAGAGCAGGTTAGGCAGACATTATCGAGTCCAGTCCCCAGCCCTCACGGCAGGACCAAGCACCATCTGGATCATCCCTGATAGATGTCTCGAGGTTCCTTCCAGTTCTAGTGTTCTATGATTCTGTAGTCTTGGCAGGAGGTCTGTGGCAGGCCCTTCCCGCCTACCCTCTTAAGTCCAAGGCCCTCCAGCCAGAGTTCACCACACAGTTTAGAGTTGTAGCAGGGATGCATCCCAGGTAGGGGGTCCCAGGCCCACCCTACTCCACCAGGTCCCGGCCCAGGGCCCTGTGAGCAACCAGGTAGCAGGTCACTCCCTCAGTGGGGCAATCCGGCCAAAACACACCGAGGTTCTCGGGGCGGGAGAGGAGGTTCCCATTCCTGCCCTGGGACACTTCCTACCTGGTTCCCTGGGGTTCCTTCCCCTGTACTCACCCGGCTTGCTGCGGCCTCCAGGCCGGCATCACCTCGGCAGGCAGTCCCTGGGTCACACCAGCTTGCCTCTGCATCCCCCCCGGCCTCTTCTGGAGTCTCCGGTGACAGCTGTGCAGGAGCCCCCTTCACAGGTCCTTCTCCTCCGGCTGTCTCCCCAGACTGAGTCCTTCCCCAGGCTTTTATAGTGGAGTTACAGCCCGGGCATGCTCGGTAGAGCCGTGGGGGAGGGGCCTCTGTAGCCAGGTAACCCTGGCTGGTCCCTGCAGGTTCAGTGCGGGGCTGCCTCGCCCCCCTCACAAGGTCACATTGTCTTTAACGCACAAAGCACTTGATTGGAATTCACGAGATTTGGCTTGTTTCTCTCTCAGCCACTGGCTGACCTTAAAAGCATCAGAGGGGGAGCCGAGTTAGTTTGTAACAGGAAAAACTAAAAAACAGTCTTTAAGGTGCTACTAGTCTATTTGCTAACAAAACATTTAGATGCCCATGAGCTTTCATGGGCGCAACCCACTTCTTCAGATGATTGGAGCATTAGAAGTCCAGATCCAATAAGATCCAACCAGGTCCTGCTTGACCTTAGGTAGACTACTTCTCGCTACGCCTTTATTAGCTTTCTGCCTGGCTTGGCTCTTCAGCCTGGAAGCTCTTTGGGGGCAGAGAGTGTCTGTGTGCACAGTGCCTGCCCCAATGGGGCCATTAGGTACTACTATAATAGAAAAAATAAAGTAGAGGCAATGCATCGAGGGGGAAGTGGATCTGGTACTTACTGATCGATATCAGAGAGGCAGCATCCTCACAGCTCTTCAGCATTTTAGTTCCTCATGGAGAAGAACTGGAAGCACAAGCAGAGGTCTCCACTGAACTATTTTGCTTGGTTTAAAGGTGTGTTTAAATTTTAGTTCAGTTTAATGTGCATTTTTACCAAATATTTTATGATCCATAACAGTAGCATAAACTAACCCTATATTGACATACCTTCCCTACTCCACATCTGACCAAAAAACACCAAACACACTCTCAGTGTGACCCCTCCCTGGTATGTCTCAGTATGTGTTGTGTCTGATTCACTTTGTCTTTCTAGTTAGGTCCCATTAAACTCAATGGCAAAATTTCCATTTGGCAAAGAATGGGAAGGAACCTTTATGGTTTAGTCCAGCTCCCACTGAAGTCAATGGGAGACTTTCTTTGTCTCCCACTTGGATCCAACTGGTAAGCTGTACAGTCCAGTTCCTCAAAAGGAACTTAGGCAGCTAACTCCATTGAGATCGATGGGAGTTAAGCAACACTGAGGACACTTAGGGTATGTCTAGACTGCATCCCTCTGTTGGCAGAGGGATGCAGATTAGGCAGGTCAACATTGCAAATGAGGCAGGGATTTAAATATCCTGCACCTAATTTGCATAAAAATGGGCCGCCGCATTTTGCCGACTCAGCACTTTGTTGGCAAAAAGTGGTCTTTTAGAGGGGGATATGTCGAGAAAGAAAGCCTTTTTCGACAGATCACTTATGCCTCCTGCAACGAGGCTTACAGGATCTGTTGAAAAAGGCTTTCTTTCACGACAGATCCCCCTCTAAACTGCCATTTTTTGCCGACAAAGTGCTGAGTCGGCAAAACGCGGCGGCCCATTTTTATGCAAATTAGGCATGGGATATTTAAATCCCTGCCTCATTTGCAATGTCGACCTGCCTAATCTGCATCCCTCTGCTGACAGAGGGATGCAGTCTAGACATACCCTCAGTGCTAAACAAATAAGAATACAATAAGTAAATAAGATTGATGCCCTCCATTATAATTGATAGTCAATTGTTGATTCTTTTGGGGGCAAGTTCTTTCCCCATAATGCTGGTCATCATCATACTTTGTGATTAGCCTAATTAAAGCATGTGGGAAGAGGAGAGGTGTAAACTAGTTTTATCAGATTTTGCCCTTGGGATAGTAGTTTCACACATGAATATATATTTATCTTGTTGTGGGCTGTCTAGTCATATACGTTCATGTGGGAAATAGTTGTTCTCATAGAGTCTGGCTCCTCTTTGAGTTGCTATGTCATGGCGTGAACTTCTGATGATGAGCTTGAAGAGACTGGCGAGTTGTTTCAAGACCACAAGAGAGGCCTCAGGAAAGATTTCTTTCAGGATGAGGTCCCCACTGAGTATGGAGTTTAGTTGTTCAATGACACTCCAGATGGGTTCCATTGTGGGGTGGTAGGTGATATCTACAGGTGTGTGGTCGGAGGTGGTTTTATTTCTGTTTTCTTGGGCTATGTCTACATAGCGTTCTCTTGGGCTATGTCTACACAACGAAGCTATTTCGGGATACCTCTGGTATCCCGAAATAGCTATTCCACATCTTAAGAATAAGCCTGTTATATCGAAATATAAGGGGCTCATTATTCCAATGTCCCTGTAAACCACATTGTATAGGGATAAAGGACATTTTGGAATAGCACCTTATTTCAAAATTTGGTGCTGTATAGACAACGCCAAATTTTGAAATAAGCTATGGCAAAGTGACCTGCCCAAGGTCATCTAGTAGATAGGTGGTCGAGCCAGGGATCCAATACAGGTCTTCTGAGTCCATGGCCATGTTCTTTCTAGTAGGCCACACAGCCTCCCATTTACCTTGCAGAGCAGTATCTGCCCCCTACCCCCAACCGCCAGTCTCTACACTCTCCTGATATATGGAGTTGAGAGCTGGGGCACTCTAATGCAGCCAGGAAATCTGTATTTTCCCCAATTCCTCTGTCAGACCTTGCCAGACTCTTGTCCTTAGTTAGTAAATAGCTATTTAACTACCTCAGGTCTTATCGCTAATCACTGCAGGTGTCCTTTAAAGCCTCCCATAACATTGTTTCAGAATGTCACTGTTCAGCCAATGGCAAATTAAAGACATCTGGCTGGAAATCAATTTGGTAGCTTCCCATGTGGTAATGTGATGTGGCGGACACAAGCTGACAGGATCCCACACTGAGTAACACGATATGACAGCTGAAACACTGGGAAGAGGCCTCATTTAGTTAGGACTGACACTCTCCTTTGTCTCATCAAACCCGGCAGAGTTTCCCTTTACTCAGCAGGGCTAGCAGTCCCGCTGGGACCCTGGGCAAGGCGAGGGGGCCGGCTCTGCTCCCCATCTCACAAGGAGCAAGGCCTCAGGTAGAAGGGGTGGGACTGGTGGTAGGGAGCCCTCAGCACTGCCTGGAACCACCACACCTCCCCTAGGCAGGCCTCAGAGCCCCCAGGAGTGCACCATCCACCGCTCCAGCAGCAATTTAAAGGGCCCAAGGCTTCGTCTGCCATCGCTGATGCGAGCTCCAGGCCCTTTTGTATCGCTGGGCCCTGAGGCAGTAGCCTCGTCCTCCCACCCGTTGGAGGGCCTGCCTTTACTAACAACTATAGCTAAATCAGGGATGCTAACTTACAAAATTAGGCTGTGGAAATTGAGTCCTAATAGTGCCACTGTTTTGGTTTTTTTTGTGGTTGTTGCTTTCATTTCTCAACTTGTTTCTGTATCACAGCGCTGGCAGGCTGAAAGCTTTCAGGTGGAGGCTTGGCTACAGTGGGTAGGGAACACCCAGAGGACAAAAAAGTAGGTAGAATGGTAGATGGGACGCAGAGTCAAGTTTCTGTTCCACTATAGGTTCCCTGTGAGAGCTAGAGGGAGTCACGTGCCTCAGTTTCCCCATAGGTCAAATGGGAACAATGATACTTCCAGCCCCAAGCCTCCCAGCCTAGGTCCACAGACCCAGGCTTGTGTGACCATCGGAAAAATAGCGGTGTTCACATAGCTGTTCAGGCTGGAAGCTCCATCTCTGAAGCTTAGGAGGGGGGAAGAGGGTCTTCAGAGCCCTAGGGGCAGCTTCAAACCACGGAGTACGCTGCTGTTTTTACAGTGCTAGTGTGATTCCCTACAAGCCTAAGTCGGCAGATCTGGGCTGGGAGTCATAATGCCACAGGCAAGATAGACATAGCCCAGGGGCTCAAAGCCTCAAAAGCTATTTAGGTGCAGAATTCTCAACAGAAATTCATCACCTAAATACCTTTTAAGGAAATGGACCTCCGCGCTTTAGTTCTGCTCCTGTACAGCATGTAGAATAGTAATTCCCTTGCTCACAAGGGTGATGCGAGGATAAGTGCATGACAAATGGTGAGGAGATGTTCAGGCATAACAGTAATGGACACGTGTAACTTAACATGGATGGAAAGTATCATTTGTTCTTACCCACCCCAATGTGAGCACCTCTAACTTCTAAGCTTTATAATATGATGGAGCCTAACACTAGAACTGGTTAACTAGCTGAGAAAATTATTAAGAATGATAATACGTATTAAAAGCTAAATTTTCTTTGGACACATGGACAAATGCAGCGTGCACTCATTGCAAATGTGTACGCTGTAGCATACACAGATGTCTCCGTGTGCTGGATGTAATTTCAGGCATAATGCAGTACCTGGTAAACAGGGACACAAAGTTGGAACCTGAGCTGAGTAGAAGTCTATTTGGATCTGTAGTAGCAGCTGTTTCCTTTAATAGCTGTTTCCTAAGAAAAACTTAGAGTGACTCATACGAATAGAATGTTTCAACCAGCTGGAAACAGGAGTAATTCAATTCACAAGGCTTTCAATAAGATGCCTATAAACCTCAGTTTTTAAGGGCCCTTCTCCTTTTAGATGTTCCAAAGAATTTGTACAAATGATCTCCATCCATCTATCCATTTATGCTCATAAATTAAATCTCCCGCATGCATAGGCATGGGCTTTTAGGAAAAGAATAAGATTCCTATGACAGGTCTGACAAATAATCACCCAGAATTGTATGCATAATCTAAATATATTTTTACAATATTATCTCTAATCTGAAAACAATACCTTTTAAAATCCAAACTAAGACACTCAGTTTGATCCAAGAGAAGTCCATCTAGATGTTAAAAGAATGAAGCCGCATTGTCCTAAGTCAAAAATTGAAATGCATAGAGAAACTTCAGGGGGGATATTTTGCTAATAAAATAAAATAACATGAAGTACAAGGAAGCAAAGAAATGATAGGGAAAATACACCTCTGTTTTCAAAACACTTCACATCCCATTATTTGTTCAGAAAATGCAAAAATACTTATCTAGGGCACTTGATGGTGATAGGAAAATACACCCTATTTAACTATCCATCCATCTTGAATTTGGGAATGCATCAGGCTGACTCACCACATCTACCAGACCTGGGAATAATTACATTTTCTCTGAAAGGAGAGTTACAAAAAATGGATGTTTGCAGAGATTATTCTCCATGGGGTATGTCTGCACTTCCCACTTATTTTGAAATAAACTATTCCAGAATAGTTATTTCAAAATAGCTTATTTCAAAATAGTATGACTACGCTACAGGGATGTCTCAAAATGTGTCTGAGGCAGGCTTCCCTAATGTAGATGTGCTATCTCAATTTAGAGCCCCAGGAGGCACTGGGGAGGAATAAGTTAGTATGGCCCTGGGGAGGGCTATATTTGAAATAGCAGCAGTGGAGCATCTACACACACCTTTTTTCAAAATTAGGGCTGTCAATTAATGCGTGTTAACGCCTGCTATTAACACAGGGCAGAATTAACGAGTTAAAAAAATTAGCGTGCGTTAATTGCAGGTGTTTTGTATGTGCGGCGCTGCCCCTTTGAAACGCCGCTGTGGTGTTTCAAAAGGGCAGCATCACGAGAGTCCAGGATCAGCTGTGCAGTGCTACCCCTTTGAAATGACGCGGTGGTGTTTCATAGGGGCAGCGCTGCACAGCTGACCCCGGGCTTGCTGCAGCTGTTTCAAAGGGGCAGCGCACCGCGAAGTCCAGGATCAGCACTATACACTTTGTATTCTGTGTTGTAATTGAAATCAATATATTTGAAGATGTGGAAAACATCCAAAAATATTTAAATAGATGGTATTCTTTTTATTGTTTAACCGCGCAATTGATCGCAATTAATATTTTTAATCGCTTGACAGCCCTATTTGAAATAGCTATTTTGGAATAGGTGGTGTTCCTCGTAGAATGAGGTTTACAGATATCAGAATAAGCCATCTGTTATTTCGAAATAATGGAATGGCTGTGTAGATGCTCGCATTGTTATTTCAAAATAATGCTAATTATCCCGAAATAATGGTGCAGTGTAGATGCACCCATGTTAGAGGGCTATCCCAAGTTCCGTTGCTAACTGGTGCAAATCAGTGCAGCTCTACTAAAGTTAGTTGTTAGGCTGCCTTACAGCTTTTCAGGAGCGGTTCTGTTTCCCCAGAGACCAGTGGAGAGAAATGCAAGCCATATTTTTAATGAAAAAAAAATCCAAGATAAAGACATGGATCCATTAGATTTTATTTCTAAGAAAAAAAAAATGTAAGGCTTAACACAGCTGCCCCAAAATGAACACACAAAATTCCCCCAAAATATGGACAAAAACAGAGATTGGGTTGCAAGGGCACTGGGATTCTATTCCTGCTGCAGCAACAGGCTCCCTGAATGAGATAGTTAATTACAGAGAGGTAAACTGAGACTAAGGAACTTGAGCAAACTCCAGCTTTGGGCTACAGGATGGGCGAAAGATGAAGCCAGTGTCATCCTGACTTGTAGTGTACTTACACCATAGGAAGCCACTATGCATGAATCTGCACTAGGGTTGGACTTCCAGCTAGAGGAGACATACCTGTGCTAGCTCTGACCAAACGAGCACACTAAAAATAGAAGTGTAGCGACAGTGGAAGGGCAAGTCATGAAAGTACATACTTCAGGTCTCTAACGGGACCCAGGAGAGGTACCTGGTTAATGTGCTTAACAGTGGTTGCTCAGGCATAGGCTAATAGCTCTTGCACATATGCAGTCCTTTGCAAATACTGTGTGTGCCCCAGAGGAAAATATATGTGATAGCTACCAATGGTGTGATTCATCCCTGGGCAAGGTCTAGCATGGAGCCGTTACATAAGTTAAACCCTCTGTGGGAGCTCTACGTGGTGCATAATCACTGCGCAGAAGTGCAGTAAGGGGCACAACAGGCCACCGTCACCCCCAGCCATTCAGCAGTGGATTACCAGTGTCGTACCTCGGTGTTCTGTACCTCGGTACCTTCGGCGGTCTGAACTGTCAGTGTCATCTGGTCAGGGTCGTCCTGGCACGCTCCTGACAGGACCTCTACTCTGTCAGTGATGATAAACTTTCGGCCGTGTGCGTAACAATCGGTGCTCCCTTTATCTAGAGTGTTAGACCCCGTGCACTTGGGTCAACACAGGAGATCTCTGAGAGGCCCCGGAAACGACAGATGCAGGCAAGGTTTGAAATCAATCGAGCAAGTTTATTGTCAATTGCGAAGCTCTGCCAGTTGGTAACAGAGATCAGTACAATGTTACACCACTGGGCACTATGGCCCGCGTTGACAAGGTACCAGCACCGGGCAGGCCTATTGCCATATAACAGATATTAACAGCAGTCAGTCAGAGTTAAGCTACTGTGCATTCTGTAAGTTTAGGCAATGACACCTACTGTTCGGGTGCCTAGTGCGACCCCCCCCAAGGTCGGCTGGAGAGCACCCTTTGTGGTGTCCTTTTATAGACAGGTATAAACAACTTACATCACTTCTTTACGTACCAGGTTGCCACCCTCTGTTGCCTAGTTACCACCCCTCACCTTACGGAAGGGGGGCTTACTTACTATCCTTCATGCTGTCAATTCCGACCTGGTTCTGAACCTAGGTCGGTATGTGCATTAGTTTTTGGGGAGTCTTTGTACCAAGACATTTCTTATTAAGATGTTCCATTACTCCCCTTTGGCTTACAGTTTATACCCAGTGCCTCCCTGTGTCCTTCCATGCTTGACCTAACTTACACAATCACACAATTATCAATAGGGTCTCTTTCTTGGCTCCTGTGTTCCTGAACCAATTACTAGATTCTAGGCCTGTTGCTGCTTTCATGTTACAGGCCTCTATTCAGGCCTGCTGACTCCATGTTACTGACCCTCAACTTACTACAACGACTACAATGGAGTCCGGAATATAGCCAGAACAATTGATCTCACCTCTGTGAATGGACGGGGGAGGAGGGGATTTTTCCAACTTGACCAACTAAACAAGGGCGTTATGAGACTCAGGGAGGATGATCTTCTATCAACACAGGGCCTGACCTAATGGGGTCCTTATCTTGAGTGAGATCAGATCAATATTAAAATATGAAGAATAAATAATAACAGATCAAAATATTCTGCAGTTATTATCTAGGGGGGGAGGAAGAGAGAGGCGGTACTGATCAATTGGATGGAATGGAATTTAGATTGGCATGGAGGCTATCTCTAGTTAATAGCTATAGCAGACTCCTCTCGTCTGTGAATTGGTCACCAAAGGGGACACAAAGAAAGCACATGCTGATCAGTGACTTACCCAAATCTCCCTGAACTCCAGCAAAATTTGGGTCTAGATCCTAATTTTGCAACCCGGGATCATCCCTAAAAGAAACCAACACCACCAATGCCAAACCCATCCCATTGCATTCTACACGTGGCTAAAGCTATGGAAAGATGCTAATTGGCACTGGAATTGGGGAGTTGGAAATGCCAAATCTGCTTTTTACCGCTTCACCAGGGAAGCTGTGTGCAACATCCCTGCATTCTTAATGGGAAAGGAAGCAGGGAAGAAATAGAAAATAGGTAAGGATGCTATCTAATTACTATACAGGTTACTACAAGCGTATTCTCTCTCTGTATGCCGAGTTCCCTACAAAAATGAGGATTATACATGGCAATTCTCCATCTTCATTCCATATGTAGCAGGTGGGAGATATGGACAGAAGGGTGAGTGTTTGCCAATCACTTTTGGAACAGAGGACATGCCTTCAGCCTATGAGTCCCTGAGCCATTTGCGTTCTGAACGATTTGGATGCAGCCTGCAACTAGAAATCAGTATTGGCATGCAAGTGTCAGAGAAAGCAACCAAGTGATACGTTTTCCCTTCTTTCCAAACCCAGAAGGACAGAAGGCTTTCTTTCCCTTGAAAAATGTCCCAGCCAGTGATGCTTTGCACTGTACAACATGACCCTAGACCTGTCTGAAGAGCTCTTTGCCATTGGTCTGCTTCAGCACGATGGCAGGGAAAAATAGATGTCGTACAACCTCCGTGAGGAAAGAACTAAATCACAGGCGTTCAAAATCCTGGCACAACACCAAATCCTGGATCCGTGAAACCCTGATTAGTAGGGAGGTTTGGATCTGGGCCTGAATTTTTTCACCTCAGCTCTGCCTTGTTGGGCACAAATAAAGCCATGGCTCTGAACACCCTTCGAATAGCTTGGATTAGGATACTAGACTTCCTCCTTGGGTGCAACTCACAATTCTATTCCTTATACTGCCCCCTTCACTGTCAAGGTCAAGCAACTACAGTCAGGCCCACCGATGGGGAGGGCAAAGGGGAGAACCGTTCCCGGGGCCAAGCAACACAAAAGGACCCGTAGCCCCAGGGCTGTTAAATCACTGCTCGAATGCCACATGGCACATTCTGGGCAGCACTGAGGGCTGCCACATGCCAGCCCTGCCTCGCCCCTTTTGCGTGAGGCCCTGCCTCTTCCAGGGGAGTGGAGCAGCCCCTCCCCCCACCTTTCCTAAGGGCCAGCAAGGTTGGCAGTTCCCCAGCCTTGAGTTTTGCCACTTGGAAGTACTGGTCACCAGAGGGGAAACTGGCTGCAAAGCAGAGTGGAACTGAATGAGGAGTCAGGTGGGGCACAGAATTAACCCCAAGCTGGGAGGAAGCTGGTAAAGTTCATTGCGAGAGGCCTAGAGAGGCATGACTGGCATGGCTAGTGATCAGAAAAACTCAGGTAGCGGGAGAAGGCAAAGGGAAGAATTAAAACAAACAACAAATGGTGTTCATTTCAAAAGAGATTGGGAAGCAGAACAGTGCATTTTCTGGTTTTAAGTACATAGATCTTCATCTCCTGGAATTCTCTGTACCTTTGCCCGCTCCACTGACACAATTCCGGTGTCTATAACTGCTTATTCTAACCAACCAAAAGAACAGAGGGATCAGGAAAAATAGACCAGTTTTCATATTACACGGAATGTTGCAGATTCTTCTTCCGGTTTTATCTTCCTCTCCCTTTAGCTCCCTCTGGTGACCTCAAACATTTCCATCCTTCTCGGCCAAGATTTTCGAATGTGCCCCTCACATTTTGGGGATCCGATCTTGAGATATCTCCAAGGGGTGTGATTTCCAGAAAGTCCAGAGCACCCTTCCCCAAAATACAAGGTTCCTTTGCTGTGTCTCAGTTTGGACATGGGAAACCTTGGGATACTGGAAAGTCTTGGCTTCACGTTTTTGATTCTCCTAGCACTAGCATAGTGTCTGGGTGTGTCTAGACTACAGGGTTTTTTCGAAAAAAGTGGCCTTTTTTCAAAAAAACTTCCCCTGCATCTAGACTGCTGCCACGTTCTGTTGACAGTAAACTGAAAGAACGTGGAAGTTTTTTTTGACTACAGAAAACCTCGTTTTATGAGGAAGAACGCCTTTTTTCGAAAGTGCTCTTTTGAAAAAAGGCGCTATGTAATGCAAACTGTACTTTTTTGAAAGAGCATCCAGACTTCCTGGGTGCTCTCTTTCGAAAAAGCAGCTTGCTTTTTTGAAAGTACTGGTTGTAGTTTAGACGCTGTTTTCGAAAGAGGCTTGCAGTCTAGATGTAGCCTCTGTGTTTCCATCAGCAGAGCAAGATGTTCCAACTCCCATTTCCCATTGTGAGGCTCCCTGGAAAACAAACCAATCAACCAAAAACCTATGGTTGGTCAAACCTGCTCCAGCAGTCAAAGTTCCCATTGAAATCACAAAATTTTGCCTTTCTAATCACTACAAGCTTATTATTAAATATCATCCCTAAATGATTTGAGTCTCCTTTTTTTTAATTACAAGTCACTGTTATTCATTCCTGCAGTATTTTCTACAAGGGTTTAATTTAGATCTATTGAGGGAGGCATTTTATGATAATGAAATATCAATTGAACAGTAAACCAGTTTTTTCAAGTTTTACGATAATGTAGGAATCATTTAATAGGAGCTGTGGTGTAATTAGTTTAAAATTATGTAAGCAATACATGTGTAATGAGATTTCTCTTTCTAATGGATTAATTTGGTATGGAATATTAAAGCATTTAACCGGCACATAGTGGAAAAACCAACCATGACAGATTAGTCAGACATCAAAACATAGATCTTAATAAACATCAGCAGCCTATTTTAAAATTATTTGAGATTTAGTTAGTCTGGATATAGAAATTCAGGTATTATCTTGCTAACTGATGCAGTTATTAAACTATTGATACCTTAGATTAAAAAAGCCCATTGCTTGCAATGGTGTAGGATCATGTACCCAAGTAGCAATCCCCATTGTAGCTAATTAAGGTTTTTGTCATTTAGAAAGTTGGGAAAATTACAGAAATATTCCAATGTAATGGAAAAAAATCAGTAGGACTCTACGTATTGTGAATAAATATCAGCATGCTTATGCTATCCAAATATGTCAATATGCCATATATGGATAAAAGGAAAAAATATGGATCCCCACTTCTAAGTATTCTTATCTTCTAAAAGTAACAGAGGAAATGAAGTACTTCAAGTTGAGGAAGGAGAGGGGGGATGGTTTCAGCCAAAATTTTACACATAAAGCTAAGTTGAAGTAAGTAACTCTTGGGAATTACAAATAAATGAAGGATTTTGAAACACGTCTTATCTCTAATTAATCATGTAACTCTAAGAACAAAGCTCAAATTTCTTCAAAGATCCCCGCTTTCCCTTTCATGCAGAACACAATCTTTTCTAGGTTCGCTGGTTCAAATACCATTCAACTTATAATTGGATTTCCAGTTTTTTCCAAATAGTTCTTTTAGCGGCTCTGGCCTGTCTTTGTAGAAGTTTCTTTGGACTCCTTAACTTTGGGATGTTCCATCGATCTAGTAGGATAAAAGATAGTCCTCGGATCAGGACAGCATTTTTGAGGATCATGCTCAATGGAGCCATATCCTGTCTTGTACGTTTATGTAAATGTTTTAAATGGGACACTGTAGCAGCTAATGAGAGTGCTATGCAGATAGCTAGTTAATAAAAAGAATGCCCTCCATGGGCACCTAAGAAACTTCACCATTGTTCAGAAGTTAGGGTCAGTAAAATTGTAATGCATTGCAAATAGGTTCCTGAGTGAACACCTCTAAAAGTAACCTTCCTTGCACTCATTACAGGCAGCCATTAAAATTCCCACTAGTCTTCTGCTTTACATCCCATGCCCAACTCTCAATGCCCAGCCCCTATGAGCAAGTGAGATATGCTTTTTTGGATAGCTTTTCATTTGTGTGAGGCACAAGTGCATATGATGTAACGATTTACTGTAATCATCAATGGAGACGGAAACCCAGTCTCCCAAATATGTCTATACCACAAACTAAGGCTATGTCTACACTGCACTGGTTTTGCGCAAGAAATATGCAAATGAGGCTAAGCGTGGACTATCGCCGAGCCTCATTTGCATAATTAATGAACAGCTGCTTTTTGCGCAAGAGGCTGTTGCGCAAAAAGGAGCCATCTACATGGCTCCTTCTTGCACAAAACCCCCCTCTTTCCACTTTTTTTTCAGCCTCTTACGCAAAAAGCGGCTGCTCATTAATTATGCAAATGAGGCTCAGCGATATTCCACGCTGAGCCTCATTTGCGTATTTCTTGCACAAAACCAGCACAGTGTAGACATCGCCTAACACTAGGATCTGAACCAAGTTTGGGCCCAACCCCCTGTTCTGTCCAAACACAAATGTAGCCATGTATTTAATAGGGGATTTATTGTTGTGGTTAATTAATATGTGATGGATAGGTTTAAGTAGGAAGGGATCTGTGATGGGGTGGACGAGGCCCTGAAGCCTCCCTGCTGGAAGCTTGTGGCCTTGCCATACCTGCCCCAGGAAAAGAGTAAGAGAGAAGTCCTCCAGGCGGGCTAGAATGGCTGCAGTGGAAGCAGCCAATCAGGGCTCAGCAAGCCAGTATAAAGGAGCTGCTGGGCCAGAGCCAGGCAGTTCCCCTTTGGACCTCAAGCTATGCAAACCCAAGGACTGGCTGACTGAGAAAGTGGTGGTACCTTAGACAGTGTGGGGAGCTTATATCAGACCAGGCTGAAGAAAAGGGTCAGCTACTGGGCATGACTGGTAGGAAGAATTTCAGAACTCTGGGTCTCCCCCACCCTCCAGTAGCTGGGGAGGGGGGAAATAATCCTGCTCCTACGCAATCCAGAAGAAGGGGTATGTAGGACACCATCCGCTCCCATGAAATGAGCTGTAGGAAGAAGCATAGAGCTCAGCAGTGTTTGCAAACTAATCACTCCTTGTGACCGGGGGGAGGAACTAGCCCCCAAAGCCCCCTGCTGGAGGATTGAGGCCTTGCCACTCCCTACCCCAAGAAAAGAGCAATAAAGAAGTCCTCCAAGCTCCCTGGAGTGGTGGTGTGAGAGGCAGCCAATGAGAGAGCCAATATAAAGAAAGCTGCTGGGCCAGAGCCAGGCAGTTGCTCTTTGGAGCTCAAGGGTTGCAGACTGGGTGATTGGCTGGCAGAGAGAGCAGCAGTACCATACAGAGCTCACTGGGGAGAATTTATTGCAGACCAGACTGAGGGCCAGGGGTGGCTGCTTAAGACTGGGACTGGGCTGGTAGGAAGAGCTACAGAACTCTGGATAGGGTGCTTCTGGGACTTCTTGAGACAAAGCCTGAGGTAAAGGCAAGGATGATGCGGGTGCACGGGGAAGTGGTCCAGAGAGTGAGACTAGGGGTAAAATTTTAATGATCAGGACACAACAGATAAGTGCTATTTACAGGGTCCCTGGGCTGGGACCTAGAGTAGTGGGTGGGCCACTGGAGTACCTACTGGCGGGGGAGAAAGAAGCCTGGTTCTTAGTAATCCAGAGGAGGGAGCTCTGGGATACCAGCCAGTCCTGGAGCCAGAAGTAGTAAGAGTGTGCAGACACATGTCCTTGGCCAAAGGGGCGCTCACGAGAAGAAGGTGACCCCATTACACCCCTTTTATGCTAAGAAGCCTCTGGAATGTACAACAGTTGGAGGGGAGACTCCAGAAATGACCAAAGTATTGTAAGAAGGTGGCAATTCAGTTGGTCGTGTTATCCTACCCGATCTGTGTCATTCTCTTCAGTAGCGGCTTTCCTTTACAGCGGAGGTTGTCTGGATTTCAAGTAAAGGTTGAAATGATCTTTTGTATTGAGGATGTATTTATAAAGTGCATTGGGATCCTTCTGGGACTACATAAATCAGAGATTGTTAGTCTGCGGGAGCAATTATTTTATGAACAGTTTCTCCATTGTGTACAGTTTGACTACTATGTAAGACTATGGACTGTTTGTGGGACAGTCACTGTGGAACAGGAAAATTCCAGGCCCTTGTTCATAGAATCATAGAATCCTACGGCTGGAGGAGACCTCAGGAAGTCATCAAATCCAGCCCCCTGCCCAAGGCAGGACCAATCCCAACTAAATCAACCCAGCCAGGGCTTTGTCAAGCTGAGACTTAAAAACCTCTAGGGATGGAGATTCTACCACCTCCCTAGGGAACCCATCCCAGTGCTTCACCACCCTCCTAGTGGAATAGTTTTTCCTAATATCCAATCTGGACCTCCCCCACTGCAACTTGAGACCATTGCTCCTTGTTCTGCCATCTCTGAGAACAGCCTCTCTCCAGCCTCTTTGGAACCTCCCTTCAGGAAGTTGAAGGCTGCTCTCAAATTCCCACTCACTCTTCGCTTCTGCAGACTAAACAAACCCAAATCCCTCAGCCTCTCCTCATAGGTTGCGCACTCCAGCCCCCTAATCATTTTGGTCGCCCTCCGCTGGATCCTTTCCAATGTGTCCACATCCTTTCTGCAGTGGGGGGCCCAGAACTGGACACAATATTCCAGTGTTCAATCTACTTTTTAAAGAATCCTCCGTAGGCTTTCTGAATGGATTCAAAAGTTCACTCACCTTTCCTAATTCAAATTTCTCTTCTGCTGTGGCATTATTAGTAGTGGCTTACAGGGCAGATTGTGCTTCTTGGCAGTGCTTTATGTCTTTATGAGAATAGGGCAACACATGTATCTCTCCACACAAGAAGTGTAGACATCTGACTGTGCCCATGTTCTTCCACTTTCTTCACTCATCACTTATCTTAATTTGGAAGCTGTTTTTTGAGGACTTTGGACTAGGTTTGTACAGCACCTAGCACAATATAACTAAGGAATTGGGAGCCATTGGGCAATACTTGCATTATACTGCAAGATAAATGAAAACCTTCTGGGATCACCCTCTGGAAAATTAGATGAATATAAGTGTTAGACTGATCAGAACACATGCACCCATTTATCCTCTCTACGAAATGTGATGTGTACTTATGTGATTTGTCATTACATTAAGCAACTGGACATCATGAATCTCTAAACCAAGTGTATAACTTAGTTCATTACCCGCTGGTACCCTGCAGGCATCTGGCTTCAATTAAATATTATACAACTGGTTCTACGTTGGAATTTTCAGCTTGAGATGACAGGCTCAAATACCACCAAGATGGGCACAGCATGATCAAATGAACGGATGAATAGATGGATGTCTGGCTCATTGTTGTCCCGTTCCTAACTCCAGCCCAATGGGCCAGATCTGCAGTTGGTCCATGCTGGCATAGCTCCGCTGATGTTAATGGAGCTCTGTTGGTTTCTGCCATCTAAGGTGACTTTCTCAGCATACATTATACAAAATATGGGAGCTCGATATGACCTGTGGTATCAAATGGAATTGTGTGGCTTGCAAGCATGTATTGAAATTGAATATACAGAGATAAGGCAAAGCAACACTTTCAACACACTTGTCTCCTCTTTAAGTGGGAGAAGTAACAAAATGGCGACTCCGTGTCGGGATTCATAGAATCACAAATCGGGAAGAGACATCACTGGATGATGTGATGTAAAAATTAACGGAGTATACCAATGAATGTGGCCCTGCATCTGCAAAGTGCACGATGGATGTATGCAGGAAACGCTTGGCTCTGAATGTAGAGATGTATTTCTTCCCTGACATATCCACTCTTAAAACAGCTATATCAGACATGACACCTGAGTGATTTAATTTCAGGAAAGGTGTGTGTGTGTGTGTGTGTGTGTGTGTGTGTGTGTGTGTGTGTGGGTGAGTGTATCATTTAGTCGGATGACCTTTTTCTTTTAGCCATCTGTTGAAAGTTAAGTAAGTCTTTTCACGGTATAAATAACTATTGATATTTCACATAAGACAGGCTGAACATACTTCGGGATATAGGTGTTATTGATTTACTCATTACTTTCAGCATTTCTTATTCATTACTTGGAGATTTGCTGTTCACTGCATTTTGCGATAATTGTGCTGTTGAATTTTAAACAGAGGCCCTACCAATCCTGCATCCTAGCCAATAAAATAAGCAGGAATGGCGCATCAGGTATTTTTATGGTAGGTTTATGTTTTCTATGACCACCTATGGATCTGCAGTGAGGCAAAGAATGAAATAAAAAAACAATGGCTTAGCCATCATATTGCCTTGTAGCAGCAGAGACGTGGGAAAGGCTAGCTGTTTTTTTATTCTGCTCTAGGTTATTTTGGGCGGGTACCTTTGATGCTAGTTGGCTTCTAGCCGATCTTCTGTGTGGATTACTCAGAGTAGTAAAGAAGGTAGTAAAAGGCGGTTAGTAAAGAAAGCAGCTCCACAAACAGAATTCCACTTGGTTGGAGTTTCAGACTGGTCTTTTTTTGTGCAACAGGGACCACGGTCTGTTTAGAATGTCCATAGGGGTCTGCATATTATGTCTAAGGTTCAGGCCTGCTGAAGGGGGGGGGAACAAAGGGACCAACTGCTCCGGGGCCCAGCCATTCAAAAGGTGTGTGCTCCAGGCAGTGATGAGGGCTGGGGGGATGCGCGTCCATCCAGGAGGCACTGAGGCCTGGCTGCCCCCGGCCCTGTTCCTTCCGCCCGAGGCCCTCCCTCTTCCATAAGAACAAAGAACGACCATACTGGGTCAGACTAAAGGTCCATCCTGCCCAGTATCTTGTCCACTGACAGCAACCAGTACCAGATGCCCCAGAGGGAGGGAACACAACAAGTAATCCTCACGTGATCCCTCTCCTGTCTCCCACTTCCAGAGAAACAGAGGCTAGGGACACCATTCCTACCCATCCTGGCTAATAGCCATTGATGGACCTAACCTCCATGAATCTATCTAGCTCTTTTTTGAACCCTGTTCAAGTTCTAGCCTTCACCTCATCCTCTGGCAAGTAGTTCCACAGGTTGACTGTGCGCTGAGCGAAGAAAAACTTCCTTTTGTTTGTTTTAAATCTGCTGCCTATTCATTTCTTTTGGTGACCCCTAGTTCTTATATTGTGGGAATAAGTAAATAACTTTTCCTTATTCACTTTTTCCATACCAGTCATGATTTCCAGGAGTATGAAGCCACCTCCGCACCGTGCCCAAGGATTTGGCGAGGCTGTCAGCTTTCTGGCTAAGGCTTGCACCTCCATTCAAAAATTGTTTAGGGGTCTACAAATGAAAAAAAGTTTGAAAACCACTGCCACATGTGGCCACCACCAGGTGGATTTCAACCTGGGACCTCTGAAGCTGAGTATAGGAGCCTCTACACTGAGCTAAAAACCAGTTGCCTCCCAACCCATGCTGTAGAGGTCTCTTGATCTTAACTGTTGCTGTAGTCTAGGCACCACTGCATGGTAACCACACTAGGGCTTTGTCTACACTGGCGGCTTCTTACGCAAGAACATATTGCACAAGTGTTCTTGTGCAAGAAGTCTTGTGCAAGAAAACGTCCACACTGCCATGTGCGAGCTGTGCTTTGGCGCAAGAGCGCCCATGGCAGTGTAGACGCTCTCTTGCGCAAGAAAGCTCTGATGGCCATTTTAGCCATAGGGCTTTCTTGCACAAGAAACCCCTGCCGAGCGTCCACACTGCCCTCTTGCACAAGAGCTCCTGCACAAGAGGGCTTAAACCTGTTAAAAAAGAGCGTAGCTCTTGCGCAAGGAGCCCTCTCTTACCACGCAAGAGCAGGCAGGCAGTGTGGATGCTCTTGCAGATTCTTGCGCAAGAACTGCCGTACTTGCGCAAGAAGCCGCCAGTGTAGACAAAGCCTCGGTGTGTGGGTTATACATGCACCACAGAGAGACCTCTAGTGGCTGCAAAGAACAATGGCAAGCCCTTATTATGAGGTCTACAGTGTCCCAAATGAGTAAGTGTTACCTCAAGCCTGTGAGGGAGCAGACAGTGGTTGTCAGGCCTTCTCATGTCAAGTAAAAACGTTGATCCTTCTACGGAATGTACAGATAGAAAAGGCATCATCATTAGTGGTTAGTTTGGAGCTCCTATGATCTAACCCCAGCTCTGCCATTGACTCCCTCCATAACCGTGTTTCAGTAGCTTAAGGTCTCTGTGCCTAAGTTGTTTGCGGTGTATTGGAAACTTTGTTGAAATTACAAGGTGTCACTTCAAGTCTGTAAGGGGTTTTCCTGGCTAGAGGGTTCTGTAGGGAAGCATGTAATCTGGCCCTCCAGCGATCAGTCTGCAAAGAGCCGGCGTAGGGCAAGGTGGGTGAATTACGCCCTCTGCCTTAGATAGCAGCCTGCTTTGTCTTTCTCTGTATTTGGTTCCTGTTTTTTAAGTTTACACTACAACTATCCAAAAAGATAAAAGAATAAATGCTCTAACTTCTCTGTGTGCATGTAACATTTCCTGTGTAGAAAACAGGTACAATTATACTCATCTGCATCACAAGATTACTTGGAGACTTGGTTATTCCATGTGCGTTCCACTGTAGGCCACAGAGGTATACCAGTTTACACCAGGTGAGAATCGCTCTTTGGGCATGTCTACGCTGGGGAGTTATTTCAAAATAACTCCCTTATTTCAAAATAACAAGGCAAGCGTCCATACTACCAAGCCAGTTATTTTGAAATAATAACTCCTGCTTGTGAAGAGAAATATGCTTATTTTGAAATAGTTCCAAGAAATGCGCAAGCAATATTGCCTCCATTTTAAAGATGAGGAGTGCGAGGCAGGGAGGTAAAGGCCCAAAGATCTCTTGTTTCACTCCATCGCCTGCTTTGCTATTTTGCATTCCTGCTCCATAAAGAGACACTGACTGTGAATTGCTATGTCACTCCCAAAGACGGGTCAAAGGCTAGGTCTACACTACCAGGTTATTTTGAAATAATAACTCCCAAAATAACTAACTGACAGAGGTAAACCCAAATATTTTAGTGTTCAGTCATTCAATAAAAGGTAAAAAACATCCGCAATGTATTTTGAAAAACATGAAAATACTTTGGTTTGCTTTCACACAGAAAATAAAATGCTTTTTTTGGCCAGCTCTCATTATTAGCCACAGCTGGTGTGACTTTTCATAACTCCCCTGAACTCACTGAAGTTGTGATGTGCAAGAGCACCTGTGCATCTGACCTGGGAAATGTGGCCACAAGGAAATTAAAGGTGTTTATTAATAAACTTTGATCTTACCAGGGTGAAGCAGCACAATTTCTTACCTGGTCTCCAAGGGTACATCTACACATCTTATTTGCTTATTTCGAAATAGCACATCTACACTGTAGGGAAGTCTCAAAATTAGTCAGAGGCAGGCTTCCTTAATGTGGACATTTTATCTCGATTTAGAGCCCCAGGAGGAATAATTTAAAATGGCCCTGGTGAGCGGCTGTTTTGAAATAGCAGCAGTGAAGCATCTACACACACCTTATTTCGAAATAACTATTTCAGAATAGGCGTTATACTTTGTAGAATGAGGTTTACAGAAGTCAGAATAAGCTGTCCGTTATTTTTAAATTATTTCAAAATAACGGAATTGCTGTGTAGATGCTCGCATAGTTATTTTGGAACAACAGCCGCTATTCCGAAATAACTTTGCTGTGTAGACACACCCCAATTGTGCCACTGTAGGGAAGTAGCCTACTAGCCCTGGTCTACACTCAGGCTTTATTTTGAAATAACCCCCCTTCCGTTGCATTAATAAGCGGAGCATCCACACCGCCTATTTCGAAATCTGTATTCCTGCTTTTCTCAGGGAATAACGCTAATTTCGAAATAGTTATTTCAAAATAGCAGAAGTGTGGATGCTCTGGTGCTGCTATTTCAAAATAATTACTCCCCAGAGTAATTCAAACTAATTACTCCCCGGTGCTTCCTGGGGCTCTAAATTTGAGGTAGCATTTCCACATTAATGGAGCCTGCCTCTGCCGAATTTCGAGACTTCCCCGCAGTGGGGACACGCTAATCTGATTTTGTTATTACGGGAGTTATTAAATCAATTTTAGTTATTTTGAAATAGTTTGCGAATGTGGACATGTCCCTACTGAACATAACCAGCAGAACTTTATTTTTCCTTCTGTATTGACTGGCATCTGGGAGGTGGAGTCAAAACCAAATCATTCCCAACCTGTTTTTCACTGCCTGCTTTAGAAAGCAAGCAGTGGTTCCATACGCTCTGTATTTTACTCCCCCATTCCCAGTTAAAATATCCCATACAGAAAAATATAGGGTGAAAAAACCTGACATTCTTCCAGACAAGTAATAATTTTTCCTTGGCCATACACTCAAGATCACAGAGTGAGTCTATGCGTGGGTCGGGATTTAAACCCAGCAGCTCTTAAGAGACAGTTGAGTGCCTTACCCACCAGACCATCCTTCCCCAGTGATAGATACTAGAAAGATTGACCTGTAAATCTAAGCCTTTCTCCGTGAAACTGAGCAAGGACAGTCTGAGCAGGACAGAGCTTTCCCTGCCTGGCAGACAGGTCATAAAAGCTTTCCCAGTGTCCCCTAAACACTGCGGATGCATTTTGCTATTTTGAGTGCAAGAGGCATGAGATAAGACAAATGTGTAATTACTTCTTGACCCGCTCTTCTGGGTTATACATTTTCATGAGATGCTGCGATTCATTATTTGCCTTGATATGTACAGAAGGATGGGGCTGCTTACTTGATATTCATTTATTCCACAGTCTGTAATCTATATTTAATGGAGTACCAGACTGTGGCATAATAAACCGTTTAAAAAAGATAGCTGCTGCTTACAGAGGGGTTATTGCTTGCATAACCTGTACTTATTTTTCATTACAAAACTAAAGGAGCAAAGCATCATTCATACCAGAAAATGAAGTTAACATTTAATGGTTTGAAAAATGATAGTGTATGTGCAGAGTGCTTATAAAACAAAGCCAGGGAGCAAAAAAATAAATACAAATAAAAAGGCAATAGCCGGGCATTGTGAAATAAGGATATCAATGCAAAACCAAGCATCCCAGTGAGCCACCAGCTTAGGTGGCAAGATTAAGGGTTACCAATTAATCTAAAATCAGTCGTTTGGGAGCTGTTGAGTGTACACACTGGTGTACTAAGCCGCGCCAATCCTGAAATTCACAAATGGGTCCCTTTTGGTTTTTTCCAAAGCAAACAGCCATGTCCACCTTGCATATATCAGGGTACATCTAGACTGCAAGCTTCTTTTGAAAGAAGCTTTTTTGAAAGACCTCTTTTGAAAAAGCTTATTTCAAAAGAGAGCGTCCACACCTCAAAATCAGTTCGAAAAAGCGATCTGCTTTTTCAAAAGAGAGCTTCCAGACTACATGGATGCTCTCTTAAAAGAAAGCCCTGATTGCTATTCACAGAATGGCCACCAGGGCACCTGTGCTTTTTTCGATTGCCTCTTTTGAAAAATGTCCTTGTTCTGTGTCCACACATGCCTTTTTTCGAAAGAACTCTTTCGAAAAAGGCGTTCTTCCTCATAATTTGAGGTTTACCAATGTCAAAAAAAACCCTGCGTTCTTTCCATTTATTTTTTTGAAAAAACTTCATCTGCATCCACATTGCAATCACATTCTTTTGAAATTAATGTAGTCTAGACATACCCTCAATGATTGAAGAATGGGAATTTTGAGGATGACAAAAAAAAAGGAATCGGACAAGAGGAGGCTGGATTCAGACAACTCTGCAAACTCTGGAAGGCTACAGACATTTCCATAAAACCCAGACTCAGTGTATATGAGACAACAATTGTGCTGATACTGTTCTACAGGTTGGAATGCTGCAGTCTGAAGCTAGCCGATGAATGTAATATATCGACTGCACCAATGAGCTGACAGAGAGGAATCTTGAGAGTTTCAAGACTTCAGAAAATGTCATGACATGATAGGAAATCAGGGCAAGAAGTGACGCTGAGTCAAGGAAAGATGACTGTGGTGGTTTGGATGTGTATCAAGAATGGACCTGGAAGGGATACCATACATGGTGATTCTTACCCAAAGAACTGAGAATAGATGATGACTGAGGATCTGTCGGATAGAGATGGTGAAAAATGACATTGTTCATCTTTATCTGTTTGCTGTCTTCAACCAACTTCAAGGCTTAGAACAGAGGTAGAAAGACACCATTCATCTCCGTTACTGTGGCTGAGGTAACAGAATGGAACCACAGAAGAAAAAAGTATAGAAGTGATGTTTGACCAATCTATCCATCTACCTACAGACCCATTTGTGGGGAGGGATAGCTCAGTGGTTTGAGTATTGGCTTGCTTAAACCCAGCGTTGTGAGCTCAATCCTTGAGGGAGACGTTTAGGGATCTGGAGCAAATCTCTCAGGGATGGTACTTGGTCATGCCATGAGAGTGGGGTCTGGGTTTGATGATCTCTTAAGGTCCCTTCCAGTTCTATGAGATGGGTATAACTACTGTATCTATTCATCCCACCATGGGCTGGATTGCATCTTATGGTTTTCAACTGCTGGCCATCCCCAGAGTTTCTGAGGTCCAGATCTTAATCTTTAAAAGCCTAACTCCCACTCATTTCAATGAAAGTTAGGCTCCTAAAGAGTTTTGGGGATCTGGGATAGAGGGCCTTCCAATAGCACGACTGAGAATAGTGTCTCATTCCAGTGATGGTTACCTAAGGCAGAATTGATTTAGAGCTTGCAAAAACAATCCCTTTCATTTCTAGAGCACCAGATATCTTGAGATGCTTCTCGGCTACTAGCCTGATGTCTACTGGTTCAAAGCATCATCAGCTCCTTGTTGGAATTGGGAAATTGACATGTGAAAGCTGATATCTGCCTGGAAGGCCTGGAAAATGAGGATGTGACAAAGAAGACATCTCAATCCAGCTCTCTTGACTCACAATCCTATTTTTTAGAAGCTTGAGCAGGCTGCCTGCCCTTGCTGCTACTCTGGTGCCAGGAAGACAGAAAATAAGCTGGAGAAAGAAATAGTGGGGAAAAAGATAATGTTTCCTTTTCATCTCCTGCTGCTATTTTTTGGAAAACATCCTTTAATCTAAAGCATTCCGACAGCCACATTCACTCACTTTTCACACGCACCAAGTTAAGCAAAGCGCTGCTTCCTTTTTCATTCCTTCTTCACTTTACCCAAACAAACATGCGCGCTTGCGCTTACTGCGAAGCCTGTATCCATCATAATGTTTTATGAGCTGCAATTCCCAGGGAAATCCAGGCTAGATATCGTACATGGCCACCTCGTGGCCCTCAGCAGGCTAGAGGGGTTTTAAAAACATCGGTCCTGAGCCTTCATTCAGTTACAACTAATGGAAACCAGGCCCGGCCAAAGAGTTTGCGGGGCCCAAAGCGGTATGACTGGGCAGTTCCCAACCAGGGCAGTGAGCGAGCAGCCAGGTGGGTGGGGGCGAGCGGATGCCAGGCAGCGCGGAGCCATGAAGGCGTGGGGCCCAAGGCAACCTCTTACTTGCCTCACCCTAAGGCCGTGCTTGATGGAAACCATGAGCAACTCGAGTGGAGAAAATGGAGTTACACTGGGATAAAGCTAGCATAAATAAAAGGAGAATCAAGATCCTGTTCTCTTAATTACTGTATGTATTCCCCCTTGACAGGCTGTTTCCAAGTAAGATGTTGGTACAGAGAAGATGCTGAACCTCTTTAGTTCGGCACTCTCTTGTCCAGCAACATCCATGGTCCGGCATGATTTGAGTTAGCTGGGTGTCCACTTATCATGGGTGTGGCCAAGTTTCCTACAGTCCCATAAAGTTTGTTTACAGCCACGAGGCCTGGATCTCCATGTTCTGGGCTGTTATTTAACTCTAATTTACCCCTCAATGTCTTCTCAGAGCCCAGTAAGCGGTGGAAATGTTGGTGATGTTGACCTCCTATGGTTTGGCAAATTTTCTGGTTTGCCACCGGTCAGATTCCGAGGATGCCAGACTAGAGAGGTTCAATCTGTGATTAGAATCTGGGGGTGGTTGCTCCTTGCTCAGTCCACGTCATGCCAGGAATATATCAACTCTTTGTGCTTTTCAGGTGTCCTCATTCCTAACAGAACCAAGACCTGACTAAAAATACTCGTATCAGCAGAGAGCCCTGCACGTGTCTTTTGGACACTAGCGTGAAGTCCGTCAGTGGCTTTCATGATACAAAGGCATTTCTGCTGCAAGGGGTGTTTAGAACCTCAGGGCCTGACTCTGTGGGTGTTCTGGAGCCCAAACACTCATGGGGAAAAAAAACAGGAGTTGATCAGTATCCACCAGCTACAGCTGTTCTGCCAGGCTCCCTCTCAGCTGTTTGGCCGATGATAGGAGATGTCAACCAGTATCTCAACCACTGGACCAGTGACATTCAACCACTAGACTCCATTATGAATGCTCAAAATTCTATAGTTTCCCAATTTTACCATTTATCACAGGCAAGTCGCAAACTTAACATGGGAACCCAAATGCAGTCCCAGAACTTATTAGACCGATGGTGAAGGGGGAAAAAAAGTAACATTATTTAATTTGATAGCACAGTGCTTTATGCCAAGGTAAGGCACGTGTTTGCTGTTAGCAGTCAAAGTGCCGTAGCGAATGAAAAATGACATTTTAGTTATGAAATTTTTCTAGCCAGGAATCCCCCGGGAAATTAATTTGGCCCTTTAGAACATGTCCCCTCCTCTGAGCCACATCGCAATCTGACCTGCTGTTATTTAGCACAAAGCAGATTATTAGTTTTTGGTTCAAGGGAGCCGACTGAGGGTAGGTAGGGTACTGTAGCTTCTGCTGTGCTGTTCCGACAGCTCATACATTTTCATATAGTTCTGGTGGAAATCAATGATGTGGACGCAGTGGAGAGGGTCCAGCGGAGGGCAACCAAAATGATGAGGAGGCTGGAGCACATGACCTACGAGGAGAGGCTGAGGGATTTGGGCTTATTTAGACTGCAGAAGAGAAGAGTGAGGGGATGCATCCATATCCTTTCTTCATGGGGGGGGGCCCAGAACTGGATGCAATACTCCAGATGTGGCCTCATCTGTGCTGAAAAGCTCTCCACTGCAAAGCTATTGGGCTTGAACCTTGGTTCCTGGATTGACTTAGACCATCCAGCCCCATGGGGATCTGAGAATCCGTGCTCTGCATTAGTACAATTTATGTGTAGATGGAAGGAGAATTAGGCTTGAGCCGGAGTTCAAACCCTACCGTTGCACGGCAGTGTGGACATATCCTGTCTAGACAAGCCCTCTCTCTTCTGTTCCCCTCCCCCTCCCAAAAGCCTTCCCACCTGTTCAGCTTAGCAATCATCTCACTTCCAGAGTCTGTATAGTATGCCTGCATATTTCAATAAACCTCATAAGCCTTTTGCAATGCCATCTTTGATACGCTTCTTGAAAGTGCAAATCAGAGCACAGTTGCTTAATATCAATTGCTTTTGTCTTAACCAGGGAAATTAGACTGTATGAAACATGCTTGCCATGGATAAATGAGTCCGGTAGGCTGTCTGCTGCTGTTGTATTAATACGACACAGCGTCAAGTATAGAGGAAAACCCATTTAAGGGAATTATGTTTTGCGCAGATACGGTCCCCAACATTCTTTTCTGTTCAGCGCGGAACATACGTTAACATTTCTGGGGGGTCCTGGGTCTATCTGGAGAAAAGCAGATCTCCCTCATGCGTGACAATCTGCCCACTGCTCTGGGGATGACTGGTATCCGTTTTATTGAGTGTTACAATCTCTTGGCTTGTGCAGCTGGGTTCTGCCGACGATATTCTCCCTGGATTTCAGCATCTGTTCTTGTGCACCAGAGCATAGTTCCAGGAACCACAAATATTCTAGAGCTTTGCTGACGTGACAACAGAGGAATATTATCTCTATGGTATTTTTGGGAGAGTTTGTGTGTCTGTCCGTCTGTGAGTCTGTTTGATCAAGAACTCCTCCTTGACGATAAGAGCGAGGACCACCAAATTTGGTCTGCTGCTTCCTCTTATCATGACTTAAAGCAAGGTCGGGGTTTGGTTCTGCCATGACAATGGGATGTGCCTGGAATACAATTGTTTCTCATCAAATGGAAAAGGAGGGGTGTGATAGCAGGGACAGTTATACTCCAGAATGACCACAAGGGGGCATTAAGTGCCCTAACCCCAGGAAGCAACTGGTGGCTGGGCTGTGCAGCTGGGAGCTAGGCTGTGTGGCCCCCTCTGCCCCAGGCCAGCACTGGGGAGAAGCTGGTGGCCGGGTAGTGTGGCCCCCACTGTCCCAGACTGGCCCCAGGGAGCAGCCACTGGTTCATCAGCATGATTCCCTCTGCCCCAGGCAGCAGCTTCCAGCTGTCCCTACCCCCTTGCTCTGATCCCCCCCACCTCATTCCCTGAGCTCCCCCCAGCTTCCAACCCCCTTCCCCAACTCCTGCCCAGCCCACTGCTCTGAGCCCCCATGTCCCAGCCGCCTGCCCTGAAGGAGCAATGCTGGGCAAATCGTCTAGTGCATATAGAATGCATCCTTCCAGCATGAGTATCTTCAGCCCTTACAGCAGCCCTGAGGTGGCTTCACAAAGGCACGGAGCCTGTGACCTTCCCGTTAGGGATGTTAAATATCGGTTAATTGTATAGTCAATTAACCTCATGAATTCCTATCCATTACTCAACGACTTTATAGTCCCCAGAGGTAGGGCTGGCAGCCAGTGTGCTCCATCCACACTCCTGGGGAGCTCCCTGCCACACCGTGCTGTAGCAGCACGGGGTGCCAGGCGGTAGCTGGTCCATGAGGGCAGCCAGTTTTTAAACCAGCTCCTCTCATGGATTGGCTGCCTGTTGCCCTGTGCTGTTGCCTCTGAGACAGAAGCCCCTATCCGGGGGTGGTCTGAGCCTCCCGGACCTGGCGCGAGCCAGAACTGAGCTGGGCTTCCTGCCCTCCTGGCTCCTAATCCACATAAAATGGAGACCTGCAGCAGGGGCAGGTCCCAGACCCGGTGCAAGCCAGGACTGAGTTGGGCTGCTGGCCAGCCTGCTAAAAAATGTACTGATGATGGGGGGGGGAATGCATATAATCTATAGCATTAACCTATAAGCTTTTGCTTATCAGTTAATCGACTACACTATTACATCCCTGCTTCCAGTTACAGCCCCATGAGAAATGCCCTCATGATATGGGAACAATGGAACGACCAGTTAAAAATCATTAAAAAAAAACCAAAGCTCAGACCAGGTGTCTTCCCAATGAGGCATTTACAGAACCTTTGCAGAGCTCGTGTGCCCAGACAGTGTCGCCTATCAAGTTATTTGCCTATCATGCTAATAAGATGGTTGTGTTAATTTAGATTAATAAGGTAATAGTTAAGAGCTGTCATGCAAGAAATCTGCAAAAGGCTGGTCTGCATAATGTGCCCTGCCTGCCCAGTGGAGATATACCTGTCTCATAGAGCTAGAAGGGACCTTGTGAGGTCATTAAGTCCAGTCTCCTGCCCTCACAGCAGGACCAAGTACCATCCCTGACAGATTTGCTCCAGATCCCTAAATGAGCCCCTCAAGGATTGAGCTCACAATCCTGGGTTTACTACCTGGCCAGAGGGCTACACTCAGGGGAGTGGGAGGCAGGCATTGTAAAGCTGCTCCCAGCATTCCCGCAGCCCTTTGTGTTAGCTTGACCGATGTCTGGGCTCAGGTGTAATACACTAGGCTCACTGCAGTTTGTGAAGGCCCGCTAATGCTGGCACAGCAGCACTCAACTCCTTGGGTGGGGGGGTGCTTTGTCATTAACCCACCTGGGTACACATCCGGGCCCTTTCTCAGCTGGAGCCAGGACATGTTTGTCTATAAGAGTCTAGCAAGAGCCCCAGATTAGTGGTCCTGCTGCTTGTACCTGTCTCTGGGCATATGCTGCTTGCCTTCCCCCACACAGCCAACCACCAGCCTGTTGGTGCCATGCACTGACTGAGCTGTGTGGCAGTCCAGATGCCATTAGGCGTAGGAGCAGCATGGATGCAGTACAGCCCAGCCCAAGGGCTGTCTGGTGAGTCGGGTTCCCCTGCAGTGCAGTGGTTCCTGCTCTAGGGTATAACAAGATGGTACAGCCTCTGAATGTAATTTCCAATGAGTGCCATGTTTGCACTTGAATGAAAGACCACACATAAGCTCACAGTCCAGGTCAAGTTATATGGGGCTATATTTTATCTTTGGTCCATGCTGCAACAGGCTGTTTGCAAGATCAGCAGAAGCTAAGGTAGCAGATTTCCATGGTTGAGACATGGTCTCACCCAGATGCTGGTAATAGTTTATTTATGGTTTCCTGGGACTGAAAAGGGGAACTTATGGTTGGGACTTTTCACCCACATTGAGGGTATTTTTCCTATCATCCTAACTTAGCAGTTGCATCTGTATATAAAAATCCCCACATAATTGGCTCAGGCTGGGTTGAGTAATCAGGACACAGGATGTAATAATGACCGCAAAGGCCCATGGCAACAAATTGACATATATGATAATAAGTTGAGAGCAATGATACATTGACCAATAGGAAAAAAAACACTTCAGCATTAGAAACATCCCCTATTGAATATGCATAAAACATGTTATCGTCAGCCTCACTTAGGCTGCATCTAGACTGGCATGATTTCACGCAAATACTTTTAACGGAAAAGTTTTTCCGTTAAAAGTATTTGCGCAAGAGAGCGTCTGTACTGGCATGTGCCTTTGTGGAAAAGATTTGCTTTTGCGCAAAAGCATCCGTGCCCAGTATAGACACTCTCTTGCACAAGAAAGCTCCAATGGCCATTTTAGCCATCGGGCTTTCTTGCACAAGAAATTAACGTTCCTGTCTACACTGGCCCTCTTGCGCAAGTATTCTTGCGCAAGAGGGCTTATGCCTGAGCGGGAGCATCAAAGTATTTGCGCAAGAAGCACTGAGTTTGTACATTACAAAGTCAGTGTTCTTGCGCAAATTCTCGCGGCCAGTGTAGACAGGCGGCAAGTTTTTGCGCAAAAGCGGCTGCTTTTGTGCAAAATCTTGCCAGTCTAGACGCACCTGTTGTGTAAAAGTGGGACTCCAGCCAAGGGGTGATAGGGAGGAGAAGATGTCGTCCTTGGAAGGACCAGAATGATGGACCCTGGTGATGGGGGAGGTGAAAGTGTCAAGGCTGATTCCCCACTCTGGCACGATGAATGCAGAAGTGGGGGCCCGCAAAAGTACCCCAAAACCATATCTTTCCAGGCTTTGGTATAAAACTTCCCCCAAAATCGTAAAAAACCTAGATTTGGGGGATGAAAAATCCACTGCCACCATCAAGTGCTTTTGAACCCACGAACGGGGTGGACACTTGAAACCAACCCCAGGGCACCCCAAGCTCTATTCTCCAAAGAGCTTGAAAAAGAAAAGAGAAAATACAACTGCAGTCTGTGGCTATTATCCCCTAGTCAGAGGCATTCAGATCCCACAGACAGATTTTCCCGGACACAGAACTGAATCAATACCAGGTTAATAGAAAGAAAGAACTTTTATTATCACAACAGTACTCCTGTTACAAGCATAGTTGGATTGGCTAGATGGTAAGAGCCACCAATTAATAAACTCCTGGGGAATTTTCCCATGGGGACAAAACTTAGTTACAAAAGAGAGGAAACCCCATTTCTAAATGCACAGACATCAGATTCCCATTCCCAAACCATAAAACAGTAAAACCTAACGGATTTATCTAGACGTTGCCCTACTTACAGATGGTGAAAAGTCTTTTTCTTGGAGAGGGACATGTTGTCTGTCCCCCTCAGTATCAGGAGAGTCAACTGCCCAGGCACAAAGGAGAAAAAAACCAAAAATTCCTTTGTCTCAGTTTGAAATTCCTACCTGCATTCCTATTGGCTGACTGCTACCTGGCTAGGTACAGTTAACCCCTTAGTCCCCAGGCTGCTGGCCATCCCTCATGGTCATGACAGGTGTTAGCCCGTCATCTTTCTCATTACCTTCTAAGATTGTTCTAGAAGGTATGATGTAAGTATATGGTATGGAAATATGGACGTACCTTCCCTGTCTTATGAAATCGGGGTGTTTGTGACTGTGCTAATAAACTATGTTCGTAAGTATACAAGAGTTTCTATAGCGTGGTGTAGAAACTGGTGGTTATCTGGGCTACTGCCATGGTCAGCAGATAGGAGTGTGACTTGAACCTACAATCTCACACTCTAGAAGCTGAGACCTTATCCATTGGGCCCCATCTGATCATCAACTGATGCCTTATCCTGCCTTCCTTCAGCTGGTGCCTGCTCCAGCCAAACCCAAATACATAGATGGACCTTCTTACCAGGGCACAATAGGAACAGTGCTTAGGGCCCATGAAAAAGTTTAGAGGCTACAAAAAATTTAGGGCCTAAAAAAAGTCATAATTGACTGGAAAGTAAAAAAAACTGCTAAACACACTTAATTGTATGTTAAATTTGTATATTGTTTGTTGACTAAAGACAGCAAATATTAACTCTTAGGCATATAGGCAATAGGGCATTTCTCCCTTATATATTTATATTTAATCTAATTTAAAGGCCTACGATTATGAGAGTTCCTAGGGCCTACAAAGACCTTCATCAGGCCCTGCTTATTACATAATCTGTTTGGTCACTCCCCTGTCTGTTTTGAGTGGGGCACAATCTGCACACCTTCTCTGGCTGGCCTCCGCTGTGCTGGTAAATGATCATCAGTACTGGAGCATAAGGGAGACCCGTTTCTGTTCAGAAAGGCCCAGAAATGGCTCTGTGAAACTGTAGCCTTTGATGTGAAGCAGAAGGACAGTACAGCAACTAAGGGCCAGAGATGAAGCCCGCTGAAATGAGTAGGAGTCTTTCCACTGATCTCCCGTGGGATTTGAATCTGCCGTTGTCATGTGTCCAAACAATCAGAGCAGGTGATGGGGAGGTTTTCAAGTCATCTCCCCCAGAGAGCAGCGACTGTATGGTCCAATCATGGAGAATAAATGGGGTGCTCTATGCCAGTGTTTCTCAACCTTTTTTTATAAAGTATCTCTTTTGAAAAAAAAATTGTAAGTACCCCCTTTAAAAAAATACATATAAGTACCTCCAGTACCTACAGTTTTCAGACACACAAACATTTTTTTTCTACCATTGCAGCACATTTGTTTAAACAACTTAATCGTAGTCAGGCGGGTGATTATTATTTCTGTACGTTTTACACCCAAAAATTTCAAGTGCTGTAAAACTTAAACAAAAATTCAGTTTTCTCCAAATTTCAGTTGTGTTGACGTACCCCCTCAGACTTCTCTCGAGTACCCCTGAGGGTACTCGTACCACTGGTTGAGAAACACTGCTCTATGCTATGTCTATGACTACTGTGGTTTATTGGAAATAGGGTTTTTTTGTAATAACTTTAAATGTCAGAATTTTTCCAGATCCTGCTTGTTGGTAGGGGCGCTGTAGGGAAGTGAGCAATTTGGGCCTCCCACCATCAGTTTGCAGACAGCCATCCTAGAGCGAGGTGGGGTGAGCGGTGCCTCTTTGTTTCAGGGAGCAGCCAGCTTCATCTCCCTCCGTGTTGGGGTGTTTGTATATTAGGGCTCTGAATTGAAGAAATAGAATCGTGTGGCCCTTCCAGCAAGAGAGGTTTGGTTTTAATCTCACTTCTCTGTGGGCCCTGAAATATCACATCAAAGAATGGAGCGACCTCAACTTCCCAGAAGTCCTTGAGGGGAGAGGACTATGCAAAGGGAGGAATAAAGCCGGAGCATGGCACTGCCTGGGCTCAGTTGCTTTATGCCTGTACGTGGAGCTGCTCTCAGCGGTAGCTACACGTTGACTTTAAGAGGAGTGAAGGATGGCCGCGGGCTAATGCACGCGCTATTTCTGGAGTGGCACATGACAGGATCACTTGGTAAATGACAGGACTGGGGCTGGTGGAGTATCCACTGCACGGAAGCATCTGTCACAGGCTCCTTGCTGTGTGTGCATGCCAGGAACTTCAAAGGCTCGAGTTCTCCAGGGATTCCTCCTGCTCTTTGTGTTTGTTTTTGTCTTTCCTTCTTACCGAGCGCGGCTCTTTGCCTTGATTTGCTGCATCATTTATATTTGTATTTGTTCCTTGCGGCTCCAGCTGGGAAGCCGGGACCCTCTCTCGATCTAGTGTGCCGTGGGGGGTTAATTATTGAGCATGACTATTAACATGGTTATTTTATTGTATTTATGTAGCACTGTCGGCCTGTGCAGTGTTTCATGAATACAAGACGAGACAAGGTTCTAACCTGATGACGATATGGCCTAGGCCAGTGGTGATCAAAGCATGGTCTACAGACCACTAGAGCTCTGCCATCATCTTGCAGGTGGGCCACGGGGACGGGGCTCTCCCCTGCTGCCAGGAGCCTGCACTGGCACTCCAGCCCTGCTCCCACCTCTGTGCGGTTGGAGCACCAGCACCGGCTTCCCACTGCGGGGGGAGGGACTTGCCTTGTGGGCCGGATCCAGCTTGTGGGGGAAGGAAGTGGCTCTGCCCCCTGCCACTCTCCCTCCCCCTGGCTGGTGGAACGGCAGCACAGGAAACCGCTCACCTGGAAGCTTTCTCTTCTGCTCCTATTTGCTGGAATCAGGGACAATGGGAACCGGGGGGGGCGGTGCCTGGGAGTGGCAGGAGGTGTGGCACCAAATAAGCATCCCCCTACCTCCTCCTGCCAAGACACCTCACCCCCACCCTGCTCCTGCACCCAACACCCCAGCAAGACCCCCCCCCACCCTCAGCCTACTCTTGTGCCCTGCATCCTGGCCAGACCCCCCACTTTCACCCTGCTACCACACCCAACCTCCTAGCCAGACCCCAGCCCACTCCTGCACCCATTTTGTCATCATGGGTGGTTGGCTGGTGGTCCGGGGAGAGGTCTACATTGAGTGGGGTGGGAAGCACTGGTCTAGGCTTTATACACTTTACGCAGGGCATGTCTACACTGTCTGCTAAGCCCAGGTCTGTGGAAATTAGGCTTGTGGATTTGATATCTCCATGCCTGTGCTCGAGTATCCACACTGCATTGGAAACCAGATTTATAATTGGTGGTCTTGGATCCCACAGCCAAGTTAACATGTCCATACTGCACTAGGCAGAATTCTGACTCAGGTCTGCAGCTTGACCTGTGTCCACGCTGCAGAATGGCAGGGCTTGGACCTGAATCACAACCGCACTCAGACTCTGACTGATGGCCCTGTCTGTTATGGTCCTAGAACCTCCATTCAAGTTCTTGCTGATCTGAAGGAGAATGATCCATGTGTTAAAGGAAGAAGGGGCTAGGGCTCAGAACTGAATCAGCATCTGGACTTAGTGTTCAGTGTAGACATACCCACCATGGATGGCAAAGGCTGGAATAATAAAGCAAGGGGAGAAAGAGGCAGAAATAGCCGGGGGAACCTTCTTCCTCTTAGACATGGTGTCACTGTCACTGAATTGCCTGGCTTTGTAATGCACAGTGTCATAAAATAATGACAGTATGCAAAGACCCAGCATGAGGTAGCTCCTTCCCCATGCTGGCACCAGGCCTAGCATGTTGCAGAGATTTAGGAGGCTCTGCTTTGGTGCTGAATGAGCTTGCCAATTATTCGCCATTTGCAATTCAAGTTAGTCAAGGCTTATATCATTCTGGGAACCTATGCAAAACCTTTTCTCCTTATGTGTTGTTTCAACAGTTGATCCTGCTAACAATCCTCAGATCTGAACACTGGAGGCAGCAAACCAAACGCTCTGCTGGTGTAAAAGGACAAAACTTCATGGGGAAGCATCTTGCTATGCAAAGGGCATCGTGTTCTAATGAAATGATTCCTATGCTCTACCTGCTGGCTCGTGATAGCTGGGAACGAAGGGCTAGTCTACACAATGGAGAAGATGGACGTTGCTGCAGTCAATCTTCCGGGCTTTGAATTAGCAGGTCTAGTGACGACACGCTAATTCAAAATGAGAGGGCCCTGCCATTGGCACCGGTAGTCCTGTTCCTCATGAGGAGAAAGGGAAGTCTCCCGTTGACCTCCTGCTCTGTGGTCGGCGCCAAAATGCAATTTAAGATACTTCAGCTCCAGTTACGTCATTAACATAGTTGGAGTTGCGTAAAAGTCGACTTTCCCCTTCAGTGTAGACCAGGCCTAAGACTCTTTAGCTATCACATTCCAACCTTTCACCAAAAAAATGAAATTTCTTTCTTTCTTTCTTTCTTTCTTTCCGTCCGTCCGTCCGTCCGTCTGTCTTTCTCCCACCTGCCCGCTCTCCCCCACTCTCTTTTGGGTGTCCACACTCCACTCCCCAGGTGGGCAAGACGGGTTTATTTAGGGTGACCTCTCACCCTTGTTCTGGTCAGTATGTTTTTTCCCCTTTGTATTACATAATAAAGATAATTACATTTCATTACCATTACTCCTACACTTGAAACTCAAATACATTTTAATGAAAAATGAGTCAAGTTTTCATAGTGGAATGATGGGTAAGAAAAATGCAAATGAAGTGTGATTCCCTTTCTTTTCCCCCTGGACACCAACAGACAGCAATAGAGGACACTTAATCCTTTATTTATATGGGTGTGCAAGCCACAGGGAGGAAGTGTTGAAGGATAATTTGACCCATTGTCCATCTGACAAGTCGCTTATGTGGAACAGACATCTTGTGTGCTTTGGCTCTACCATGGCTACAGTTTGAAGCTCACAGAGTGAAAGTTGCCACCGCTCCTTGATTCACTTCGAAAGTCTCTTGAAACATGTAAAGACCAAAGGCAGTGAGCACACAGACATTCCCACGTACAAGATCAAGTTTGTTTTATAAGTTTTATTAAAGTTACTGTTAAAAAGTTATAGTTACTGGAACCTATCGAAATTCTATAAAGACCTGCACACAAGTTACAAATATAGTTACACTCACTTCCTTAATGATTTTCTTAAGGTCTGGTGGCTGTCTCGCCAATTGATCATCAGTAGAGGGATGGTTCCTGGTGATGTTTCCCAGATTGAGTTCAATTTTCCCAATCTGGGCACCCTCTTGATATGATGGGGGTCTGATTTATACCTCGTTAGCATTTATGCATATAGTGTGCCCTGTGATTAGAGCACATGCTGGAAAAATATAATGATGGGTGGGTATCTTGTTAGCAAAAATTACTCTTACTGTTCAATTTTTGCATTATCACCCATTGGCACATCTTCTTCCGTAATCTTGTGGCATAAGATCATTCTTTGGTTATTTATTTATGTCAAGCATTTCTTAAGCCTGTGGCCTAGTATGACTCAGCTAAAATCTTACAGGCCTCAGATGGCAAACCTTGTATTTCAGCCCTACTTACTTAGACCTCATTTGGAGTATTGTGTCCAGTTCTGGGCACCACATTTCAGGAAAAATGTGGAGAAACTGGAGAAGGTCCAGAGAAGAGCAACAAGAATGATTAAAGGTCTAGAAAACATGAGCTATGAGGGAAGGCTGAAAGAATTGGGTTTGTTTAGTTTAGAAAAGAGAAGACAGGGGAGACATGATAGCAGTTGTCAAGTATCTAAAGGGGTGTTACAAGGAGGAGGGAGAAAAATTGTTCTCTTTGGCCTCTGGTGATAGGACAAGAAGCAGTGGGCTTAAATTGCAGCACGGGAGGCTTCGGGTGGACATTAGGAAAAACTTCCTACCTGTCAGAGTTGTTAAACACTGGAATAAATTACCTAGGGAGGTTGTGGAATCTCCATAACTGGAGATATTCAAGAGCAGGTTGGATAGACATCTATCAGGGATAAGCTAGACAATGCTTGGTTCTGCCGTGAGGGCAGGGGACTGGACTTGATGACCTCTCGAGGTCCCTGCCAGTTCTTGTGTTCTATGATTCTGTGACACCTAATACATTATTATCCCTTCTACCCACTAATATGACTTATACTTACTCTACAGTTTAACTCTATATAGCACACAGTGGTTATTTAGGACACAACATGTTACTTAATCATAACAGCACACAATAAATGAACAAGAGACTTAACGTCATTTGCTGTGCTACAGAAATAAGAGAAACTCCGTGCACTGAAAGTTATAGCATCTTCCAGAGGGTTCCTGTAAAAGTTATTGATTCTCCTGCAAGAGTTTTGAAAAATGTTTCTTTTTCAGGAGAAAAAAGGTTTATCTCTGTGAGGAAAAAAAATAGTTTGTCGGGATTTGCTGAGTTATCAAGATGCCCTGTGTGCTTGAGTTTCCATTTCTTAAATTATATTTTTCCTGACAAACCCATTTTCGGTCACAGTAATGAGCAGATAAACAAGGATAGCACCAGATAGCTATAGAGTGAATGGAATAATTCAGAGGGGAATTGTTCCTCCCCTCCCTTCCCCTGAAGAGCATGTCAGCTCCTAAAAATTTATGCATCTTGCCTTGAGATATGCAAGGCACATGCATAAATAAATAAGCCTCTGAATGCATACTACAGGACTTGGCAGCGCTGGCGATATTAAAAATATTCAATTGTCCTTGGCTATTGAAGATGTACAATTATTGGGTGTTGTAATTAGATAATGAAAGAGCCATCCCTAATAAATCTATCTTATCGCTTTCAGGGCTTCATGTAGCTAAGAGCGTGAGTGTTTTGTTGAATGCAAAACTGGGTGCAGAGTTATTTTTAGGAGGTAAACTGTCTCTACCACCACAATCTGGCATGGGCAATTTTCCTCATCAGTAGCCTGACATCTCAGAATTATAGACGGGAGAGTTTAAAGTTTTTGATGATAGTGAGTTTACATTTATATAATGAATGGATTATAAACTGAAGCTCCATGTGATAGTGGTTAACAGCTGGACTTTCATACTCTTCACTAATCATGGTTGCGTAGGACCAAGAATCTCCTAAGAAGCCACTCCTCAGGTGCTTAAAGTTAACTAGCTATTTAAAAGTCTCAGAGAAGTGGCCGCGTTAGTCTCTAAGGGTATGTCTACACTTGCCCCCTAGTTCGAACTAGGGAGGCAAATGAAGCATACTAAAGTTGCAAATCAAGCACGGGATTTAAATATCCCACGCTTGATTAGCATAATCATGGCCGGTCACCATTTTAAAATGCCGGTCACCCGATTTAACTTGCGGCATGTAGACGCGGTAGTTCAATCGGAAACCTTTCCCTCGAATTAACTGTTACTCCTCATTGCATGAGGAGTAACAGTTAATTTGAGGGAAGAGTTTTAAATCGGACTACTGAGTCTACACGCGGCAAGTTAAATTGGGCAACTGGCATTTTAAAATGGCGACCGGCTGCGATTATGCTAATCAAGCGCGGGATCTTTAAATCCCGCGCTCGATTTGCAACTTCGGTATGCTTCATTTGCCTCCCTAGTTTGAACTAGGGGGCAAGTGTAGACATACCCTAAGGTGCTGCAAGACTCTTAGTCTGTTAAAGGGACAAACTTAAAAAACAACACACAAAACATGTAAATGGTATCATGAGCTTTCATGGGCACAACCTGCTTCTTCAGATGACTAGAGTATATGGGGTCCAGTTTTCAAATACATAGCACAGAGAGAGGATGGGGAAGGGCGTAGAGGAGAAAAAGAAGGAAAAACAAGTGAAAGAAATTGTTGATTAGTGTCCATGCTAAAGGAAGCCGATAAGAATACTTAGAACCCCTTGTTTGGTTTCTTACGTCATTAGGATGTGGAATGTAGCGGGCCATCCAGCCGATTTCTTTGTTTAGACTTCTGTTGTGGGAATCAAACTTGTAAATGAAATTAAGTTCTGCAGCTTCCCCACCAAGCTGGCTTTTGAAATTGGTTTGAAATACTACGTTGACTTTGAGATCCCATTAGTGAGGGCCCGGGCAAGTTCAAATGTTCCCCAGCAGGTTTCTGTGTGTTACCATTTTGAATATCTGATTTGTGTCCATTAACTCTTTGTCATAGAGACTGTCCAGTTTGGCCGATATCCATGGCAGTGGGGCATTGCTGGCACCTGATGGCGTAGGTCCCATTAGTGGATGTGCAGTTGTACAAGCCTCTGATGTGGTGGCTTATGTGGTTAGGTCCTGTGATGATATTGCCTGTATAGAGATGTGGGCAGAGTTGGCACAGGGGTCGATTGCAGGGGTGGGTTCCTGGAGGAGTATGATGGTATTTAAAGCTATCCACATGCTTACATGCTTTGTGGTATCCCACTAGAGGCAGTTAGCTAACCTATCATTACTCAGATTTCAGGAGAAATTAAGAGTCTGAACCATTCTGAATTTCCCAAGAAACTAAAAAGTGACCGGGTAGCTTAGATTGGTCATTAACTAATACAGAAAATGTAAGGAAAGGAAGGCTTGCCTAGTGGTTAGTGCACCCAGTGCAGCACCATAAATTTTCAGTTCTATTGGATGCACAGCTACTCTCTTGCTATGTCTCCTTGGTCTCCATCTCACTGGTCCAAATCCTCAAAGGTACTTAGAGTCTCAGCTTGGACTTATTTGTGGTGCAAGTCATGAACCTTAAATGTTATGAACCCCATGTTGCAGAAGGGTATTTCTCTACCTCCCAGGAAGGTTGCAATGCACAGTGTATCAATGTTTGCAAAGGATTTTGAGGTGCTTAAATAGGCATCCCCAGAACAAGGGGTACGTCACATGCTTATTAGTAATAAATCAGGCATTTGTAAGCCCCCATAATATTCCTTCAGACCGATTCTCATGGGTGGGGGAGGGAGGCCCTTAGCTCCACCGACAGCCCCGCCCCTCACCACAGGGAGGGGAGGAGGCGGGGCAGCATGCCGAGTGCGCGCAACCCCACCCCCCTGGGGAGAGGAAGAGATGGGAGGGGGTGTGCGCGCGCCCCAGCCTCCTCAGCCCTGGAGCAGTGGGGAGGGTGGACGGCACACGGCTCCCACATCCCCACCCCCCAGAGCACCAGGGAGGGAGAAAGCCACACGGCTCCAGCCTCCTGCCCCCCCAGAGCACAGAGCAGGTGGGTGCTGGGGGCAGCAACACTCCACACCCAGAACATCTATAGCATTCTGGGGGCAGAGCATGGGTGGGGCCAGGCCTCACAGCTTGGGAAGGTAAAGCCTTCCCCCGTCTAGGCTATCAGACACTCAAGCTTATTCTGATTCGGTCTACAGTGGCCTGCCCAGTGCGCTCCACTTCTCCTGTGGCTCCTGCCACCACAAGGAGTGGCAGCGGGAGGGGTGCAACCACTTTTGCAAAGCAGCACCAAGCCCTCCATCAATCCCCAAAGCCTGGTGCTCAGGAGACCAGATGCTGTGGGATAAGAGGGTGGGGCGATGGTGGGAAGGGGCACGGCTTGGACCCAATAATGACCCTGGGACCCATCCTATTCAAGTTATTTGTAAATGATGTAGAGAAAGGGGTAAACAGTGCGGTGGCAACGTTTGCAGATGATACCAAACTGCTCAAGATCGTTAAGAGCAAAGCAGACTGTGAAGAGCTTCAAAAAGATCTCACCAAACTAAGTGATTGGGCAACAAAATGGCAAATGAAATTGAATGTTGATAAATGTAAAGTAATGCACATTGGAAAAAATAGTCCCAACTATACATACAATAGGATGGGGACTAATTTATCTACAACTACTTAAGCGAGAGATCTTGGAGTCATTGTGGATAGTTCTCTGAAAACATCCACTCAGTGTGCAGCAGCATTCAAAAAAAGCAAGCAGAATGTTAGGAATAATGAAAAAAGGGATAGAGAATAAGACAAAGAATATCTTATTGCTTCTATATAAAACTATGATACTCCCACATCTTGAATACTGCATACAGTTGTGGTTGCCTCATCTCAAAAAAGATATATTGGCATTAGAAAAGGTTCAGAAAAGGAAAACAAAAATGATTAGGGGTTTGGAATGGGTTCCATATGAAGAGAGATTAAAAAGACTGGGACTTTTCAGCTTAGTTCATTTTTTCAGGAAGAACGGCTCTTGAGCAAGAGGGGTTTTTTGTGCAAAAAGGAGCCATCTACACAGCTCCTTTATGAACAAAAGCCTCTTCCGCAAAAGCGACTGCTAATTAATTATGCAAATGAGGCATGGCGATATTCCACGCCACGCTTCATTTGCATAAGCTTTTTCGAAAGAAGGCTACAGTGTAACCGTAGCCTAAGGGGGGATATGATAGAGGTCTATAAAATCATGACTGGTGTGAAAAACTGAATGAGGAAAAGTTATTTACTTATTCCCACAATGTAAGAACTAGGGGTCACCAAATGAAATTAATAGGCAGCAAGTTTAAAACAAACAAAAGGAAGTTTTTCTTCACATGGTGCACAGTCAACCTGTGAAACTCCTTGCCAGAGGATGTGATGAAGGCTAGGACTTTAACAGGGTTCAAAAAAGTGCTAGATAGATTTATGGAGTTTAGGTCCATCAATGGCTATTAGCCAGGATGCGTAGGAATGGTGTCCCTAGCCTCTGTCTGGAAATGGGTGACAGGAAAGATCACATGAGGATTACTTGTTGTGTTCCCTTCCTCTGGGGCAACTGGCATTGGCCACTGTCAGCAGACAGGATACTGGGCTAGATGGATCTTTGGTCTGACCCAGTATGGCCGTTGTTCAGTTCTTATATTCTTATTTCCACCCGGCCCATTGTGCCAGGAGTCCCAGGCTGGACTGCACAATAGCTCCAGCTGAGACTGGCCTGCAGGCCTGGAGTTTGAGACCCTCAGTCTACAATAAACTAGATGTGTGAATTCTTGAGGAAAAGGATCACACAGTGTTAGATTCAGATAAAGACGGAAAGGCTGATTGCTGCTGACTGGATGAATTTCATCAGGCTGAGAACCAGAGAAGACTGCTCCTTGAGAAGCCTTTGACATGGACCAGTGTCTTGCCCTTCCTGTAGTATCTTGCTGTTTCCTAATGGATCCAGCAGTGCAAAAACAAAAAATGGGAATGCAGCTTTTTTGAGCCTCCAAATCCTTCCACTTAAGAGCTGAAGAATCGGTGGTTGTGCTGGCTTCTTTTATATTTCAATTGATGCTTCCTCCTGGCCATTTACCAGCAGGAGGATGTAATCAACTGCTTGTGAATTCTGAGATGCACACACTTTGCACAGAGCCGTACATAAACAACAGAAATGGTGCCCCAAATGTGAGGGCATCTAGATCCAAATGTCACCAAAGGGCTATTCCGCTATAGGATTTTGCTTTGGCTATTTATAGAATCTCCGAATTCAGATCTCAAGGTTAGCCAATGAGAAGATCCATTCTTTGGTTTGGCCCATTAGGGCACATCTACACAGCAGGGTGAAACTCGAAATAAGCTACACAACTTGAGCTATGCTAATTGCATAGTAGTTCAAGTCGAAATAGCTTATTTCGACTTTTGGCACTGTCTACCAGCAGTTATTTTGAGATAGAGCACTCTTCCCCTGACTTCCCTTACTCCTCGTACAATGTGGGTTACAGGAGTTGGAGTAAGAAGTCCTCCAGCTCGACATTATTTCGACATTATGTCAAAATAACGGCTTGTGTGTAGAGGTGGACTGTGTTATTTCAGAACAACGCTGCTGTGTAGACATAACCATAGAGAGGTACAATAGCGCTGCCAACATAAAATCTCCCAAAAGTTGGACATTCACAGCTCTGGGTTCCGGTGGGGGTTCATCTCTCAGTCTGTGTTCCTACTGATCTTTGTTAGGCTTCATAATACTTTCTTTAGGTGCTTTCTCAGATGTGGGAAGTAGGCTTTTTTACAGTACATTGTGCAGTGTTTGTTGATAGCCTGTCAAGAGAGAGGTTGATGTGGAGGAGAATAGCACAATTCTTCTAGCTTTGTTTCCTGAGAACCTCTCCTTAGTGTCCAAACCTTATGAAAGAAGATGCTTAAAATTGCTTTTAGAATTAAGCTGCGGGTCATGAGACATATTGAACAGAAATGTGGGGACAGACACCAAACCCAGGGGGCATGAAGGTGAAACACTCTTCCTTTTCAAAGAAGGATATTGTAACCAGCTACAAAAGAGAAAAAAAGAGACGAAAAAATGCCTCTTCAGAACAAGGACAGGTCTTTATCTGGGATTTTTTGCCCCATGCCAGTCACATTGCTAATGCTGAATAAAGAACTAAATAAAATTCTATCAATACAACTGTTGTTGTTGTTGTTTTTCATTAAAAGAGGTGGGTTTGTGGAAATATTTCCCTTCTGGGATTTTTCAAGGTCTTCTGTTTGCAAAACTATAATCATTCAATTGTTGGTTCAATACAGATGAAACTTAAAATGATTAGGGGAGCTGAATGGAAAATGATTTTTTCCTGTAAAAAATAATCAAAACCTCTTTATTTTTTCACGGAATGATTTTTTTTCGGTTGGCGGGTGTCACCAAAAAGAGAGAAAATCAGAAAACTGAAGGTTGTGCGTCTTGGTTTTGCGGGTTTGGCTTTTTCTATGAAAATCCACGTTTAAATGAAAATGGATTTTTAAAAAAAAAAACATTTAATTGAAAAGTCATCTGTCATTTATTCAAGTTTCTGGCAGCTTTAATGAATAGCTATCATGCAACATTTTGAGCATGCATCATCCGAGCCATTGAGCAAAAGCATCTGACTCAGACGACCTGGTTTCTGTTCTCATTGATGCTTTTGTCCTGCTGCTTCACATCAAGGGAACACCAGCCTCGATGAAGTACCTACCTGTCAGCATGAATGTGCGTGGCCATTTTCCAATACCACCCCTTACGCGTGCTGAACTCATGTCCCAAATCTGAAAAGCTCCCCACCACACTACCCTCCTCAAAACTCACCTGTGTTGTGATGCGCGTAGAAAATTAACCCTTCATCAGAGACTCGCTAGATAGTTGGGCAGTTGTGATTTGGTATTAATTGTGCACAAAGCTTGTATGTACAAAATCAACCAATTCTCTTTGGGCTTGTCTACACTACAGAGAAAACTGAAGCTACCGTGGTCAATCTTCCAGGGTTAGAATTAGCAGGTCTAGTGAAGTCACGCTAATTCAAACCAAGAGGTCACTCCTGCCGGCATCGGTATCCTGTTCCTCATGAGAAAGGGATGTCAACCAGAGCATGTGCTCCTATCGACTTTCCATTGTGTGGATGGCACCAAAACACGATTTAAGAGACATTGACTCCAGCTACGTAATTAACATAATTAACGTAGCTGGAGTTGCATATCTTAAGTTGACTTTCCCCTTTAGTGGAGACCTGGCCTTTGTTTCCCTGAAGCCTTCTTTAACTCATCCATCTGTTAATCTGTGTTTTTTCAACTGTAAAATGGGGTGGAAATTGCCCTTTGTTGTGTGTCAGCAGGAGGTGACCCTGATCTGGTTGAGGCTTGTAGGTGCTATTGCAAGAATAATTTTCCAAATCAACAGTCCTCACCAATGACCGATGACACATGAACCAGACAAATCATTCCTACACCACAGCTGAGCAGTCGCGCTACTCCCCATTCTTCCAGGATACCTTCTGACTCGGAGAGCGCTTATAAATGTGATATCAGCTTTAAGCAACTGTCCATGGTTTCAGTTGTAAGAGGATGGAAACTATCTCTTTAATACCTTTCCTATTCATTCTTTATCCCATCTCTCATTCTGCACTCTCAGGAAAAAAGATTGGCTCTCTTAAGGCCAAGTGTTTCTTCTCAGCCGTGATCTGTTTAAACTATTGCTTTGGCTTGATTAATTGTTCTCTTTTGAGATGCATTTCCAAGTCTGTGCTTTTCTTGGGATCAATGTATTTTACCTTTGACGTCTTGCCAATAACTTCAACATAGCAATGGTCAAAGGGAGCAGTGAAGAACATAAATATACTAAGTCACAAATGAAGTGCTCTCCTGGACAAATGCAGAGTAAATTCATATCTATGCCCTCAAACATATTAACTTATTTGGACAGGCCACATGGGCTAATATAGGTTGAACCTCTCTAGTCTGGCACTCTCTCGTCCGGCAACAAATGTGGTCCGGCATGATTCTAGTTAACTGGATGTCTTCTTAATATGGGTGTGGCCAAGTTTCATGCAATCCCATAAAGTTTGTTTACAGCCACCAGTCCTGGGTCTCAGTCTTCTGTGCTGTTATTTAGCGCTAACTTACCCGTAAATGTCTTCTCAGAGCCCAGTAAGCAATGGAAGTGTTGATAATACTGCAGACAATTTGACCTCCCATGGTCCGGCAAATTCTCTGGTTCGGTACCGGTTGGCTCCTGAGTGTGGATATTGGAATCAGGGTTCAGGAGGCCAGTGGATCAGCGAAGACTTTTCCACTGACTTCCTGCAAGTCACATCACATCTTTTTCTGTTTCCCATCTCATCCTTCCTCAGACTTGTCCCTTTGCAGCGTCAGAGAGCTGCACGTGTAAGTGCAAGGTGAAAAGTGATGAGCAGGACAGAGCAAACCCAGTTCCCCCAGTAACAGGAGTGCTGTTGCGTGGGCACCACATTCCTCCTGTCTAGTAAGAAGTGAGCCCAGGACAGCAGCACGTAGCGTAGTTATTTGTTAGCTGAATTCACGAAGCTTCCTCTCTGCCCGGGCACAACCATTATCTAGCCACAGCCCTTGCCTCTTGCAAGCAGGGGAGAGACTCATCACCTCCCCATGCTCTTGGCTGTGCCACTTACCTGTATTTTAAGCCCATTCTAATCTTGCCTGATGCTCACATTGAAGCACAGCACAACCGTACAGAGCATAACTTGGTATGGCCTCCATTTCCAACACTGAGGATGAAGGATGAACCAGTTACCGTGGTAGCACATTCGCTTGCCTATTTCAAGTCCTGGTATTACCATTCCTCTCCAGTGGTGTGGTTAAGGAGTGTGGCAGAGCTCCGGCTTTGCCTTCGGGGTGCTGTGCTTCTAGGCAGAAAGGGTTTGCCTCAGAGGCTCGCTGTAGCCCTCCAGGTGGCCTCTTGCCCTTTTCTAGAGGCCAGGGTCACAGCCGACAGAGCTGTCCTCATCATAGGCCAGTCGAACGGGTTTTGGACTGAATCCCGCTTTCGTCCCAACCTCCCCCTTCATGGGTGGCCTCTGTCATGGTGCAGGGAGGGTTGCGGGGAACTCGGGCCCACCCTCTGCTCCAGGTTCCAGCCTAGGGACCCTAATGGCCGCAGCAGCAGGTAGTAATTCCTCTACCACCAGAGCTACAGCTTTGTCCTGAGCTATTTCCCCAACCAACCCCTCTCAGCACCTTTTTCCTGTTACCGGACCACGTCGTTCTGCTCTTCCCCAGCACCTCTTCACTCCCACTCCTCAGCCTGCTGGCCTTCCCTGAAGGGAAGCCTTTTACACCAGCCTCAGCAGGCCCTTAACAGGCTGCTGTGGTCCTGATTGGCCTGCTGCTTCTGGCAAGTTCCTAATTGGCCCCAGGTTCTTCCTGATTGTACTGCAGCAGCCCTTGCCCTGGTCACTCAGGGAAGAGAAAACTGTTCATCCAGAGACAAGCTTATCTCCCTTCCACCAGACTACAGTAGCCCACGGATCAGGGCCTGTCATGTGAGCCATTGATTTTTTTCCCTATGGACTGATAATATGCCTCCATGGTCCCGCCTCTAACAGAGCCCACCCTACAACCAGCAAAGAAACGGGCACCAGGTTAATGGGCCATGGCAGTAGGAAACACTACATGAGCTGAATACACGGGTTGGTGGGTCAGCCAATGGGCTGCTCATTTTAAAAACTGATCTCCACCTACTTTCCCCTCTACCCGATAACATGTGTGTGATATTTCACCACTGCCGTGTTCATGGCAGGTAACTAATGGGATGGCCACACAAGTATCTCTTCTGCACTCTGTTAGACTTGAATCCAGGCTCCTCTGAAGCTAACGCATCCCAGGCCAGGCATTACCAGACTACAACCTCTCCTGAGTAATGCACACCTTTGCTAGCGAAATCCCATGGGAAGACTGGGGGCTGTGCTCCCTTAACAGCGAGTTTTCACATTAAACGCCTTCTGGTGGGCTGGCCTGCCGTATAATGATGGATGGTAGCAGTGGAGCTGATAGCCGTGCTGGGCCCCAGGGCATTTGCGCTTTTCCTCGCCCCGCACCGGCGGGCTTGGATGGTGGAATGAGTCCAAATCTTTGTTCCTAAGTGCCTCACATTTATACACTCTTCTCCCTTCTGTGTCCATAGCCACCTAACGATCACAGTCATGGACATGCTATAAATGCTGCAGTTCCCCACTTTAAGCTACTGGCACGGTCATCTCTATCTGGAAGAGGGCTCCACAGCTTTCCTCATATCCTTATTGGCCACTGGGGATCGTGGGAGAGCGCTATGCCTTGCCTACCTCATCCGCTCACCCAAATATCAGTGTCTGCTATTCAGCATGGTTCTTAGAATAGGAAACATGGGTCCTGACTGTATTAGAGGCAGTGCTGTCCAGTGGATGGAGGGTGGACCTTGGTGCAACTCCTGCCTCTGCTGTTGAATGAATTTCACCCCTGAGATCCTCTGCTTAGCTTTGTTGCTTTTGTTTGCTTAGGCCTGGTCTATACTACGTCCCCCTCTTGATCTAACTTATTCGCATACCTGAAGTCGACATACTTGTGACAGGGGGCAGTCACAGACGATCCCTTGGGGGTGGGTCCCAGGGTGCTGACAAAGCCACTGCCATTCACCTTCCTGCTCTCTAGGGCTCCTCCCCACCTTATCCTGCTCCAGCCAAGGCACAAAGCTGAGATCACTGCCCTCAAGAGGAGCAGTACAGCCACTGAATCTCTTCAGGTCCAAGGAAAATGTAGTTTTGGGCCCAGCTTCCGGGATGCCATGCCCCAAAAGAGATCAGAGCCCCAAATTAATTATTTAGGTAAGCCCCTTTAACAATGAAAGAAGGATGTACACACTGATTGCATCCTATCCCCCTGCCCCGCTGGTAATAATTATTTACACTGGCCTTGACAGAAAATAAAAGTGATTGTATTAAGTACAAGCAGTAGGATTTAAGTGGTAATAAGTGAGAAGAGGCAGAGCAAAATAGATTACAAACTCAGAATAACAGAAAACACTTAGCTAAATCTAACACTGAAACCTCTGTACAAACTTATTACAAACTTTTTACAAACTCATTACAAAGTCACCCTAAAACTGTTTCTTTTCCAGCGAATCCTTCCAAACCAGGGCTGTTCCTCTCCCTGGGGTCTTTGGTTCTTCCCCTCGGGTGTGTCCAGCGAGCCAAAGACAAAAAAGCTCCTAAGCTTCCCATTGTTTTATAAACTCCACTTTGGGTGGGAATTCTGTTTCTACATTCCACCCTTAGATGGGAAATTATCTGGCCAGTCCCTATCAGTTAGGGACATCACATGACTTCCTAGGACCAGCCACTGCCAAGACTTAGAGGACAAAAAGAGGCTGTTTACTGTTGACTAGATCTTGAGGGAAACACCCTTGATGGTTTGCCTTTGCTTCATGTAACCCATCAATCTTGATGTCTTAATCTGCTGGGTCTGTATATCTTATTTTGCGGAATGTATGATTATTTTGGTGTAAAGTTTGATATATGGAGTAGGGAATGCTTTATGGTTTTAAAAGTGCAATTTGCCCCAAGCATCTTTGAGTTATGTATATTTGTGTCCACACGTCCATTTCATAAAGCATGCTGGGGGAAGCGGGGGGAGTCTGTCACAGTACTTACCATAGTGACTTCCACATGGTAAGGTCAGCGGGGCTACTCTTCCATCAAAACCAGCTACTCTTCTCATCCTGCTGGAATACCGGAGTTGATGGGAGAACACTCAGAGGTTGATTTGTCGTGTCTAACCAGATGCGATATATTGACTGCCGGTGGATTGATTGCAGTCTAAAGGCTTGTAGAGGGTAGATCAGTGCTCAGCAAACTTCTCAGGGCAGGCGAATATGTACAGGTCACAATGGGTCACTGATCTGGGCAGGGGCTTCTAGTCCCTACTATGAAATAAATTATAAAAATTAATATCTAGATCCCAGGTCTGCTGTATGGTCAGAAAGAAAAATGGTACTTTTAACGCTTCTAAACCATTTGTCTGGCTTATAGTATGCTCAGCAAATGAGCTATCTGGAGGATTCGCTATTTTCAAGATAATGCTGAACTTTAAAGTGAACACCTGTATTCAAGATGTCGTAATTGTGTTGTACAGGTAAACAGGGAGAATGTGACCGTTTCTTAGCCACATATGACAAATTCAGAACATCTGAATTCCTTGCTTAATAAGCCTGATTTAACAATGTATAGGGAAGTCTAATTGAAATCAGGCCATTTTAATCGGTACGGCATGCCCTGAATTTCTCGGAATATTTCTGGGGACCCATCTTCCTTCTGATAAGTCTGGCTTGGATGGCCGGCCAGCCAGGTGCCATCATGGAGTGACATTCCCAGAAGCGAAGGTCGGTCATTTAAGGGCTTACAAATGCTTCAGTGGAACAACTATACCAAGAGCACTATGCCAGCAGAGTGTTCTTCTCCTACCCAATGACATACAGTTGGCTGCCAGAAGCACTCTTTTCCCAGTGCAGTTGTGTTTACACTGTGGGGTCTGCCAGGATAGAAGGTGTGATTTTTTTTATATTTCTTCACCTTCCTAGCTGACCTAGCTATTCCAGAAAATTTTTGGAGTGTAGACAAAGCCTCTGGTTTAGTTAGATGGGTTTGTAGTGAGTTTATTTTCTTATCTGCTCCTCCATGGGTGCCTGGAAGGGGGGGAGGTATAGCTCAGTGGTTTGAGCATTAGCCTGCTAAACAAACAGTTGTGAATTCAATCCTTGTAGGGGATCTGGGGCAACTCTGTCAGGGATGGTACTTGGTCCTGCCATGAGGGCAGCAGAGTAGACTCAATGACCTCTCAAGGTCACTTCCAGCTCTATGTATAGCTCATTGTTATTATGAAAGAAAGGAAAAACCTCTCAACCATTTAAAGAGAATTCAGCTGCTGCAGTGTCTCTGCTTTCTGAAAATGGCATTGTTAGATGTCAGGACCAAGGTTTCTCTTGGCACTCCAAAAATAAAGGCTGTTTTCTTCCCCTTCACCCAGTGCCATTCCCTTTTTTTAATCGAGCATATTAATCCTGTTGTGACCTTCAAGCGTTTCTGCACAGGCAGCCCATAAGAGGTGCCTTTCACTTTGCTCTGCTTTGAAAAGATTTTTTTTTTCATTGCAGATGTTCTTAGAGTGAAATAATCATCTGCTCAAAGAAGGATGAAAAGGCATTCCTGTGACAGGCAGAAAGGGAACATTTCTGTTATGACTGACAAAAAAAAAAGTCTAGGATAAAAGTGATGGAATTAGGTTGAAAGCTTTAGAAAGAGAGTGTCCTTTCATCACACAGACAATTGCATCTCCATGCTGGGCCTGATCCTGCTGGCAAGAATCAGTCCCTAATGTTACTTCAAGTGATCTCATGGTCTTCATAGCAGATGGCCCATAACTCAGCTACACTACAATGGCTTTGCAGCAGAGCAATTTTACACACCCCTTGAGACTATATCATTAGTTACTACCTCCAGGATTGAACCAGGGAACCTCCTGAAAGGAAAGTTAGGGTTGCTACAGCTTTTGTCAAGGAGTCAGTGGGTTGTAGGTAGACTCAAAAACCACACTGACTGTTGTGTTACGCGATCACCAATAGGCCTTGGAATACCGAGGGTTGGCTTTGCTTCTGAAAAACACTTGATTTTCCTTATTGAGTATCATCTGTAGGGAGTGAAGAAAAAAAGAAAGAAAGAAAAGACAAAGGCTGCTGTTAGAAGTAGTTGTGGTTCTTCTTCCATTTTCCAGTTGTAGCTGTTTTGTGTGTGGCTGATGCTGAGGTGATGGGCACCAGTGAAAACGAGCCAAATATAGAAAGCACTTCCATGCATTCTCATCCCTCAAGTTTCAAAGTAGAACATTTTTGCTAAAGACTTTTACAGAGAATGTCCAGTTAAACAACCACCTACCAATTTAGCAACCAACAAACATTTTTAACTCCAATTTGGGGGCTCTCCCCTTTCTCTCTTCTCCCTCCCCACATTTATCTCTCTGCTCCATTTTGCCACTGAAACAATGGGAGGAGATTGGGAGAGGGAAGTGAGGGAAAAAGGAGGAGAGGAAAGACAAACCCCAAATACAATTGTTCTATTTTTCAACTTTGTTGAAAAAAAGGGGAAATTTTGAAATTTCTTTGCAAAACTTGGATTTAAAAAGACAAATTTTGACCAAAAAAATTCAAAGTGTTTTCATTCACTGCAGTGCTAATATAAGAACATAGCACTGGATATGGATATAAAAGACTATGTTTGGGTTTTTTTAGTTTTTTTATGTGCCCTGAGCTTGGCCAGCTCTAGAAAAGTACAACAGCCGGATGCTGTTAATGGAACTCCTCCTCTCAGAGCTATTGAACGGACTCTCACTTTTTTAGGGGTATGGAATAGCAGCCATATGAGGAGAGGTAAATAAGACTGGGACATTTCATCTTGGAAAAGAGGCGATGAAGGCGGGGTACGATAGAGGCCTATAAAATCATGACGGGTGAGGAGAAAGTGAATAAGGAAGTGTTATTTACTCCGTCCCAGAACACAAGAACTAGGGGTCACCAAATGAAATTAACAGTTAAGGCAGGTTTTAAACAAACAAAAGGAAGTACTTCTTCATACAATGTACAATTAACCTGTGGGGCTCCTTGCTAAACGATATTGTGAAGGCCAATACTACAACAGGGTTCAAAAAAGAACTAGATACATTCATAGAGGATAAGTTAATTAATAGCTATTAGTGAGGATGAGCAGTGATAGTGTCCCTTGCCTTTTTTTTTTTTTTTTTTTGTCAGAAGCTAGGAATGGGCAACAGGAGATGGTTTACTTGATGATTCTCTGTTCCGTTCAGTCCCTCTGGGAAACCTGGCATTGGCCACTGTTGGCAGACAGGATACTGGGCTAGATGGGTCTTTGGGCTGACCCAATATTGCCGTTCTTATGTTCTCATAAAAAGAGTTTGAGAATAAGAGTATAAACTTAGCTTCAGGAGTAATGTTATTGAAATCAATGGTCAGGCATTGCACACACAATCAAAGGTGGGAGAACCTATTTCTAAGGAACACAAGTATTATTCAGGTTTACTATGGGCAGCAGGACCTGGCTCTAAATTAGTAACTCTTTGCCAAGGTCTGATCAATGCCATATCTAACCAACGACAAAGCCAATCACTTAGTTACTATCCATTTCCTCCTGAATTTTCCCATTACATCTCTTCAGCCACAGAAGGCGCCTGAGAATCCTTTTCAGTCCATAAGATCCTATTCAGATTGTTTACATTCTTTTACTCAGATCTTTTAAATTTGTTTCTGTGTAGTTAGTAAATTTCCCTGCCCCATTCTATGGGAGATTTTTTTTATATTTCTGGGAGGCACATCTTTATTGGATTTTGTCATATCAGCCCTCTTAGCACAATTTTATTACTCATCTTCCTGTTCACTCTATAAAAGAATGAGCTTCACGAATATAATCGGAATGGTTTCCATACTTTTGTTCACAGTTGTTGCTGGTAGATTTCCCATACTTTTGAAGCAGTGTTTATTAGCAAACTATTAATTATAATTAATATCCATGACGAATTTAGCCTCTTATTTGGTCAATGAACTGATCCTGAATTCTGTTGATTTTTTTTCTTTATTGATAAGTATTCACCCTATCATGTGGCTGACTATTGTTGACATATGTTATTGACACTCCATTGTCTGATAGGATTATTGATTACTCCGATTTGGTGCTATGTGATTGGACACTTAAATTTCATGTGTTCCTTCTACTTCCTGATTGGACAACCAAAGATTTGTAAACAAAAACCCTACATTCCGGGAGGGGACGGCAGGGATGTACTGTTTTGATTTTTCCATTCAGGACAATAAAGACACAGTGCTGGAATTTAAGAGGGCTGGAGTGTGGCTATAGTGTTGGCCTGGGTAAATGATTTTCAGAGCAGAGGTTTGGAGAGATTGCATGGGGATGAGATAAATGTCAGGAATTCTGGGAAAGAACCGTTCTCAGGAAACAATGAATGAGGTAATTGAGACTTCTCTGACGGGTTTGGGGTGTGGATGAAAATGTCCCTTGAAGTGTCACAAGGGAAGTTTTTGTTGTTGACTGGAGTGGAAGCAGAATTCAACTGGTGTCTCTAAAACTCAGGGGTGTTCTAATGTTTGGTTTTGTAATGGGAAAATGACAAGGAGGGAAGAGACTTTCTCAAAATCACCCAACAGGGCAGTGGTAGATCTGGGACTCAAAGCTAGGCCTTCTGTGTCCCAGCCCAATGCACAACCCCCAGTAGCCCCCAGTCCTTCCAGGCCTCACTGAATCACAATGAAAACAAAGGAATGTTGCAGATTCTGGAATCACCAGCTGGAATTGAGTCGTCATCTGCTTCAAGGAATGAGTCTCCATCAGCATCTGAGTGGCCCCACAGCTTCCTGGTACAGTGGGAAGAGGGGGAGGGGGCAGCATGTGATTTCTCCTTGTGTAGGGATGTGACAGAGTGTCTGCCCCACACCGGTCCTTTCGGGGTAAAACCCAGCCCTGGGAGAGAGCTGACACAGCAAAGCCCCACAGCTGGGGCAAGCACTAGCTATTTAGGGACCAGCTGTGGGGAGTATAAATAAAGGCTCCCGGAGGGGAGGAAACTCAGACTCACTCTTGCTCTAGTTGGGGAGCAGGAGGGAGTTGGCTGCCAGGGAAGCTGGAGGCTTCCTGACTTAGAGCAGGGCTGGGGAAAGGCAGGCAGAGGTAGGGAAGCTCTGGTCAGGCAAGCTCCCAGGCGGCAGGGCCTGAGGCAAGGCCTGAGGTACTAGGGCTGCGGGGAGGCAGCCAGGATGGGCAAAGGCAGCAGGATCCTACCTCTTGCCAATGAGCGGCCATTTCAGATGGCAGTTTGCCCCTGAGGGAAGGGGCTAGATGACGACTGGCAGTGGGCCACTGAGGCAAGGTGGGCGCAGGGGGTTTCCAAAGAGGGAGGACCCCCGAGTGTGGGGGCACTATCCAGGGCAGTACCCAGACGTGGAGAAAAAATAGGTGAGACACTGGCCGAAAGGGGGCGCTTCAGGGCTAAATGCGCTAATTCCAGAGTGACCAGCAAGGGGAGCCTGTGGCAGTGAGACGGGCCCGGTTACAAGGGACTAGTAATTTAGGCTCTGACAAAGATGCCTGTCCTGGGATAGTATCCGTCCCTGAGATGGTCACTGCTTTACTCATCCGTCATGGCTCCAGTCTGCACACGATAGAGCAACACGTTTGGTTGCTGTTCTGGAATTAAATCTGTGCTACAGTAGCTTTCACTGTGGTTGTGTCTGTGTTGTGGACCATGTTAGCAATCGAGATAACCACTGGCTGAGTGACCTTTCCCCCGGACTTCCTCCATCATTTTGCTGACAACTTTCAGAGCCTCCTGACCCTTTCCAAGCCAGTCTGGTAGCTTGATTATTAAGGCCGGATGTCCCCCTCTTCAATGTGAATTATTCCTACCTGATGAGAGAGCCGAATTCTGTCTTAGTTCTTACACATCCGGGCTCAAACAATGGGACTGTCTTGAAATGTGGGATGCTTATATTAAAAGGAGCAGCGAGCAAAATTTCCATTGATTACAGTGGAAATCCTATGCATATAAGAAGAGAAAGATTTGTCCACCATGGAGATATGACAGATAAATTCTGCACATACAGTAAGGGTACATCTACATTAGCCCCCAGTTCGAACTAGGGAGGCTAATGAGGGCAACCGAAATTGCAAATGAAGTGCGGGATTTAAATATCCCATGCTTCATTAGCATGTTCCCGGGCGGTCGCCATTTTAGAAATTGACTAGCCCGGAATAACTGCCCGCGTCTACACGCGGCAGTGAAACGGGAGTTCGAAGTAAAGCCCTAACTTGAATTAGCTGTTATTCCTCCTGGAATGAGATTTAACAGCTAATTTGAATTAAGGGCTTTACTTCGAACTCCTGTTTCACTGTCGCGTGTAGACATGGACAGTTATTCCGGGCTAGTCAATTTCCAAAATGGCGACCACCCGGGAACATCCTAATGAAGCATGGGATATTTAAATCCCGCGCTTCATTTGCAATTTCAGTCACCCTCCTTAGCCTCCCTAGTTCGAACTAGGGGGCTAGTGTAGACGTACCCACAGTTAAACAACTGTTGATGGGATATTTGTCATGGACAAATTTAAAGACGTCTGCTAAAAACTTTATCAATTTCTGCCATGCAAAAGCCTTCAGAACTGGATAATTATTGGTATGAGATGTTTCAGAGTCAGAAGAGCTCTGTGTAGCTTGAATGCGTGTCTCTCTCACCAACAAAAGTTGGTCTGATAAAAGGTATTACCTCCCCGACCTGTCTACCTCACAATCCTGGCAGTCTTTAATGAATACAAGAAAAAATCATGAAGAATACCCGCTTGCCCAAGAAGGATGTAGCTTCTGTAACCCTTAAAGTCACTTCCGCTTGTTCCTGCATGGCACAGAATTAGGATGCATCTACACTACAGCCTATGACGACAAAACGTACATCACTCAGGGGTGTGAATGTCTCACCTCCCTGAGTGACAGAGGTAACACTGACATAGGTGTTCATGTGCACAGTGCTATCTCTCCAGGACAGAGGGTTTGTCCTTCTTCCACCATGCCCATCTTCTAGCATGCTTGGCCTCTGTCCCTGGCAACTGAGCCTGGGCAGGCAGCACAGGGGGTGGGACCTATCACATCTCATGTGGAGGCTGTCAGCTGGGGAGGCGGCGACAGCGCCCAGGCTGCCTCTCAGGCAGCTGCCATGCCATACAGAGCAGAGAGCCTGAGCAACAACTTTCAGCCCATGTGAGAAGTGGCTCCATCCCTCCACCTCCATTCTCCTCCTGGTCCTGGCTGCCAGGGAGAGTGGACCAAAGTACCCAGGGGAAGGTGTAGCAGAAACACAGAGCTCCCCTCAGCCCCACAGGTAACTCTGGTGGGCTGGGGGTGTGGTGGCCTTGGGCTGGGTGCAAGATGGGATGTTCCTGGGCAGAAGCGGGGCTGGCCTTACCATGAGGTAAACTGAGGCAGCCGCCTCAGGTGCCAGACTGTGGGGGGGAGGGCGCCTCTAGGACCCGGAGAATTGAGACCTTTCCAAGTTTTAGCCCAAGCGAGAAGGCCTGGGGGTGTCATTTGAGCTCCCCGCCTCAGGTGCCAAAATGTTGTGGGCCAGCCCTGGGCAGAGGACACATGTGGGGCAGTCATGTGTCCTCCCCTATAGATCGTTCTCCCCCCGTATTAGGAGAATAAGTCATCTATGTGCTTAGGGAGCCAAAGAGGCATGCACACATGCAAATAAATGCCCAATGCAACCCACTGACTTTTATTGCTGTTGGACCCAGTTTTTAGTGTGATTACACAAGCTGCTAGGATCTTACCGTCCATACCCAAAATCTCTAAAAGATCCTCTTGGCCAATGGGGCTGACAGCCTTGCTGAGCCCCTGGGCAGGGTGGTGGGGACGGGGAAAGTCTGATTCCGTGGCCCCGGAAGTGACGGGACCTTGGGCAGAAGCGGTGATGCTGGGGTGAGCCTCTGACCGCTGGTCCTCAATACTGCCCAGAGCAAGGCATACCTCCTCCATATAGCTACAGAGCCGCATGAAGCTCTGGCAACAATTTGGCCACCATTTAAAGAGTTCTGGACTGTGATCATCGCTGCCACCACCAGGAGCCCCCGCCCTTTTGAATCACCGAGCCCCAGAGCCATCAGCCCCTTTGCCATCCCCTTTTGGTGGGCCTGCTCCCAGCCTTGGCTTTTTGATCTCACACTCCTATTACCTCAATATGTAATCATAGAATCCTGGACGACACCTCAGGAGTCATCGAGCCCAGCCCCCTGCCCAAAGCAGGACCAATCCCAACTCAATCATCCCAGCCAGGGCTTTGTCAAGCCGGGACTTAAAAACCTCTAGGGATGGAGATTCCACCCCCTCCCTAGGGAACCCATCCCAGTGCTTCCCCACCCTCCTAGGGAAACAGTATTATCTAAAATCCAGCCTATACCTCCCTCACTGCAACCTGAGACCATTGCTCCTTGTTCTGTCATCTGTCACCACTGAGACCAGACTCTCTTTGGAACCTCCCTTCAGGAAGTTGAAGGCTGCTATCAAATCCCTCCTCACTCTTCTCTTCTGGAGACTAAATGACCCCAAGTCTCTCAGCCTCTCCTGGTAAGAGATGTGCTCCAGACCCCTCATCATTTTTGTTGCCCTCTGCTGGACTTTCTCCAATGCGTCATCTTTGCATTTAATACATCATTAACAGGTTTATTAACTTTCTGGGAAACGTTGAAAATGGAGAGGCCAGATCCTCACCTGGCATAAATCACTGAAGTGCTGTTGTGGTCCATGGTGCTCTGCTGATTAGAGTCCACTGAGACTCTGGACCTATCTCCTGCTTTGGTGCACAAAGACTGGGCTCTGAGTGATGGCCTCGTCTGTCAGAAGATCAGCCAAGGTCCATTGTGCAGACCTGGTGCTCCAACGTGCACACAAGCAGTCGAGAGAATTTGCCGCCTCCTCCTTTTCGTTCTCAGCTTCGCAATGTTAGTTTTGCCTCCACAGTTGTTTGGATGTATGAAGACGAAGCAGGTGCCCCACGAGTTGCAAAGAACTCCCATCGAAGAGAGAAGCATCTGGTTTTAATGGTTCATTTTTATTATTTCAGAAACTCTCGTAGGCTCTTGAGTAAACATTCCCCACAAAGTGTTTTCTTCCATGCTATTCTCTCCACAGTCTCTGCAGGGCAAGTCTTTTCAGCGCTATCATGTAATCTCCATATATATTAATGTAACCGCAGCCCTCAGCACATCACGGATCCTTGGTCGGCTCTTGTCTATAGTTTTTTCATGCTTAATAGATTCTGTTCGTGGATAAGAATTGTCCTAGGCCTCTTGCCAATGTTTAATCCAATGAACCAATTTTCTACACTAGGGCACTGAGCCGCTCTTTATGAAACCTGCACGAGCTCTCATTGGGAGCAAGCGAGCGAAACCCGTCAACCTGCCTACATGAATGAGCAGCATTGGGGAATTGCTCCGGGGGGGGCCCCAAACGGGACCTGCCGTGTTTTCACTTTACTGCTTTATTCTCCCATTAATTCTCAAAGTGGGAAGGCAAATCTGTGCAAAGTAACTTGAAAAGTGGCAGGCTGCTGAAATGCAGCAAAGGGCAACACCTGGAACGTTTTCCATCCCTCTTAGTGAGGGTATCGGGGACCAAGAAACCCCATTGGCATTTTTGCCTCCCTCCACGTCCCTGATTAATCAGGCAAGTTACATAGTTAGGTTGGTGCTAGTGTAACCCACACACCTAGGCTGTGTCTAGACTGGCCAGTTTTTCCAGAAAATCAGCCGCTTTTCCGGAAAAACTTGCCAGCTGTCTACACTGGCCGCTTGAATTTCCGCAAGAACACTGACGATCTCATGTATGATCGTCTGTGTTCTTGCGGAAATACTATGCTGCTCCCGTTCGGGCAAAAGTCCTTTTTGCGCAAAGCTTTTGCACAAAAGGGCCAGTGTAGACAACGTGGAATTGTTTTGCGCAAAAAAGCCCCGATGGCTAAAATGGTGATCGGGGCTTTCTTGCACAAAAGCGCGTCTAGATTGGCACGGACGCTTTTCCGCAAAAAGTGCTTTTGCAGAAAAGCGTCCGTGCCAATCTAGACGCTCTTTTCCGCAAATGCTTTTAACGGAAAAGTTTTCCGTTAAAAGCATTTGTGGAAAATCATGCCAGTGTAGACGCAGCCCTAGTGTGGTTACCATGCAGTGGCACTTAGACCACAGCAACAGTTAAGATCAAGAGACCTCTACAGGAGGGGCTGGGAGCCAGCTGGCTTTTAGCTCAGCGGGTAGAGGCTCCTATAGTCAGTTCCAGAGATCCCAGGTTCAAATTTGCCCAGTGGCGGTTACCAGTGGGGGTCATCCAGGATCTCGACTGGGTCTTGGAAGCTCAGGATGTGCTCCCTCACCTAGGGGAAGTATGTAACCCACACACCTAGTGTGGTTAGCATGTGGTGGTACCTAGACCACAGCAACAGTTAAGATCAAGAGACCTCTACAGGAGGGGCTGGGAGGCAGCTGGCTTTTAGCTCAGAGGGTAGAGGCTCCTATATTCAGCTCCAGAGATCCTAGGTTCAAATCTGTCTGGTGGTGGTTATACCAGCAGAAAAGGGTGACTGGTCTATCAACTTCTGAATATTTACCCTTCACTGTGTGGGGTTTGAAAAAAAACAGGAAGTAAATGTGGAAGGTGAGATGTGTGTTGGTTTGCCTGAATCCTACATCCAGGTACAGGCGGCTTGTGACATGATCAGTTCCTGTGGAAGTGTTGCAAGTCAGGGGTGTTATAACTCAAACCCACATTTATGAGAGGTGCTGCATTTATGATAGACACCAAAAATGAATGTAAATGTGGCAGGGGTCACAACTCAGGCTGTTGTAAAGCGGGGGTTTCCTGTGGGTTTTCCTAATATTCAAGCTAGACCTCCCCCACCTTCATGTCCAAGGCGGGAATCCTTTGTGTTCATGTCAAACTTCTCTCTTTCGGTGAAGTAGCACATCCAAGATGGGTCCAGCATCAGGTGACCAAAGCACTTGTCCTGGTAGTGACTCTTATACCCTAAGAAGGTTTGTTTTTCCCAATGGACCCATCCAGAGAAGGGGCTGTCTACACTGCCACCCTAGTTCAAACTAGGGTGGCTAATGTAGGCATTCGAAGTTGCAAATGAAGCCCGGGATTTAAATATCCCGGGCTTCATTTGCATCTTGCCGGGCGGGCGACATTTTTAAATCCCCTTAGGTCGAACTCCGTGCCCGCGGCTACACGCGGCACGGAGTAGGTAGTTCGAATTAGGATCTCTAATTCGAACTACCGGTACACCTTGATCCTAATTCAAACTACCTACTCCGTGCCGTGTGTAGCCGTGGGCACGGAGTTTGACCTAAGGGGATTTAAAAATGGCGCCCGCCCGGCAAGATGCAAATGAAGCCCGGGATATTTAAATCCCGGGCTTCATTTGCAACTTCGAATGCCTACATTAGCCACCCTAGTTCGAACTAGGGTGGCAGTGTAGACATACCCTTACAGATCATGGACCTTATCAATGAAGCCATCAGGTTTCTGAAAATTCATCAGCGTATTTCCATAAAGCACAGGGATAGCCCCATGAATGGATCTGCAGCAGCATGGGGGAAGGGGGAACAGGCACTAGGGTGGGACGAAGGATGCAGATCACAGGCTGTTTTCACCCCAGAAATGTGCAAAGAAAGAGGTCCAAGTTGTCATCTGTACATATAAAGGGCCTGAGGTGAGATCCACTGGAAGCAAAGAGTCTTTCTCTTGGCTCTGAAGGGCTTTGGCTCACGTTCCTAAAGTATAGGTTCTATTCATTTTTGGTAGTTATCTCACTGGGAACTCTCCAGTCCCCCAGCCTGTTTCATTAACCTGCAAAACACGAGCGGATAATTTCTAAGTAAACATTGTCTCTCTTACTCTGGATTCAATCAGGGCATTGAAAACACTTTTTATAGGAGGTAACAGGTTTGTTCAGAGCCCTTCCTACCTGTCAGGGACATTAAACCCTGGAATAAATTGCCTAGGAAGGGTGTGGAATCTCCATCCCTGAAGATATTTAAGAGCAAGTTGGATAGACATCTGTTAGGGATGATCTAGACAGTACTTGATTCTGCCGTGAGGGCAGGGGACTGGACTCGATGACCTCTCGAGGTCCCTTTCAGTTCTAGTGTTCTATGATTCTATGAATGGAGCCAAAATAGATCATGGGGGTTTGAGAAGTTCAAGAGAGTGACATTACAGTCAAATGAGTGTTCATTTCCGCAGTGATTTGATCACGGAACAACATGGGCTGTTGGAGAGACAAAGGTTGCTGATTCAGTTTCTGCTGCCATTCCTTGGCCGATTGTGAGAAGGATTAATAGAAAAGCTGGAAGCTTGACATTTATGGAGATGCACTGCTCCTCGGCTTGTAGAGAGAGAATGAAGACATGCAGGCTGGTTCATTAGGGTTCAATCTGCTCCAAGTCATGCTTCATTGATCAAAGATATTACATTATATTAAATTAGCCATATATTTAGATTTCTTAAAAATGCTAAACATTGTAGAGTTTTGGCGGAGTGCATTTTAAAGTCCCTTTTGCCTTAATAATTTGCCCATAATCTTGCGGCATGTTTAAGATAGGAGTTTTATTTTGGTCAAGCTACTGTTTTTAGTTGAATCATTCAAAATTCTCAAATAAATCTCTGGTCTGCATCATGCCCAGGCAGGTAACACATACTATTTGGTAATGCAAAGTGGAGTGAACAAATTGCTAGTGATGTTAGGTGAAAATTCCAGAGCTCTCTTCTGAAACCTGTGAGGCTTGCAAAATGTAATTTTTACATCTGCCTTTGAATCATGGTGGTGAAAACAGGGAATGGCTTTTGGAACAAATTACTGCTAATGATACCATTGATTTATATTGCTCTTCTCATTCCTGGATCTAGTGTTTCCTAATGTTAAAAGTAGAGATGGTGAATTGGGAGGCCTGGCTTCTCTTCTCTTGTTTGATATGAAGTGGCCACATTCTGGGGGTGGCAAGTCCTTAAATAACACCCTCCGTTTTCCCATTTGTACAATGAAAATAACCCACTTTCTGTAAGGTGCACTGAGATGAAAGGGAGTGTGTAAATGCGAAGGGCGCGTTCTGAATGTTCTTGTGTGAAAATGTGGGGAGCCAATTTATATGTGAGGTAAGTATTATTCGATCTGTTTTGCAGCAAGGTAAACTGAGGCATGGCATTAAACACTGGTTCTGTTCAGCTGGCAGAAGAAAGCAGAACCCCTGACATCCAGTCTCAGAGGCAGCAGGTTTAGATGTTAGAAACTAAGTTATAGATACATTATGATTTACATTGTGATTTAAATTACATTTTGATTTAAATTACAGTGTATCAATTTAGCCGTACAATGTAACATATGTACATGGTGCAAAATATACCCATGGGATAGCATGATTGAGTCTAGTGACTCTAACAGGTTTCCCCAGCCAGCGTGGACTCCCCTACCCCACAAAGTGATGTCCTGGCTATGCAAGGACCACCCCTACCTACTGAATAATGCCTGGTTAGGGGCCAGGAAAGAGGAGGAGCTCTCAGACTCCAGGGAGAAAGTCTGTTGTAGTGTAAAGGGGTTAGATTCAATATACCTCAAACTGCCTGTAGGACTAGCTAGAGGCTTGGGGAGAAGGTTATGTCCCTTCCTCTGTCTTCTTTTGCCCTCTATTGTACAACAGACAGAGGAAGAAATGGGAGGAAATATTTTTAAAGCCACCTTATTCCTCCCAGCAGTGGGGTAATTTCTGGCTGGCTTGTCACGTCTTCCAGTCCTAGGGTGCATCTGCACAGCACCGTTATTTTGAGATAACTAGCGTTATTTCAAAATAACTTTGCAAGCGTCTGCACAGCCAGTCCGTTATTTCAAAATAATTTCTAACTAACAAATGGCTTATTCCAAAATCTGTAAACCTCATTCTATGAGGAATAGCACCTATTCTGAAATAGCTATTTCGAAATAAGGCATGTGTAGACGTTCCACTTCTGTTATTGTGAAACAGCCCCTCACCAGGGCCATTCTAAGCTTTTCCTCCCCAGTGCCTCCTGGGGCTCTGAATCGAGGTAGCACATCTACATAAGGGAAGCCTACCTCTGACTCATTTTGACTCATTTTGAGGCTTCCCAGCAGTGTAGACGTACTATTTCAAAATAAGCTATTTCGGAATACCTATTCCGGAATGGCTATGTCTAGACTACATCCCTTTTTCGGAAAAGGGATGTAAATTAGACGTATCGCAATTGCTAATGAAGCGGGGATTTAAATCTCCCCCGCTTCATTAGCATAAAAATGGCTGCCGCTTTTTTTCCGCACGGAGCTTTGCCGGAAAAAAGCGCCAGTCTAGACGCTGATCTTGTGGAAAATAAAGCCTTTTCCGAAAGATCCCTTATCCCTCTATGAAATAAGGGATCTTTCGGAAAAGGCTTTATTTTCCACAAGATCAGCGTCTAGACTGGCGCTTTTTTCCGGCAAAGCTCCGTGCGGAAAAAAAGCGGCAGCCATTTTTATGCTAATGAAGCGGGGGAGCTTTAAATCCCCGCTTCATTAGCAATTGCGATACGTCTAATTTACATCCCTTTTCCGAAAAAGGGATGTAGTCTAGACGTAGCCATTCCAGAACAGTTTATTTTGAAATAAGCGTGCAGTGTAGATGTACCCCTCATGACACAGTTTATGAATGTAGTTAAAATGGCATATTGTTTCCATGGATGCAACCTGGCAAATTGCTTTATTTGTTTAAATTGCCTGGCCAAGGAGTATTCATCCTCGAGGCCTCCCTGCTACGGAGAATTCACCTGTCTTTATATCAACACAATCCTCCCTTCTATTTCCAAAATTCTTAATCTTTAGTCTAAAAGGTGAGGAGCTAAGGCAGGCGCAGACTAGAGATTAAGGCAGGCGAATACGAGACGCTTGGGTCCAATGCCCATTCCAGTGAGTGGGATTTAGGCCATAAAGCCAGAGGACTACTGTGGTGAGCCTCCAAGAGGCTCAACTCAGGGATAGAAGTAGTTTGTGGGGGCTGTAAGTATATTTGTGTTGCCTTCCTTCTGCTTACCCTAATTTATGGCAGCCTTCAAGAGCTCCTTCCTGCCGTAAACCTAGGTATGCCTGCCCCTGGCACACCCTTCATGCCGGGGCTGGGAAGTGGAGCCATGTCAAGCCACTTCCCTCATGCCTACACTGCTCTTGCTCTAGGTGGATAGATTCCAAGTCAGGAGATTAGACTGTGGTTGTCTAATCTGACCAGGCTGGACTCAATGGCTTTGGAGGCCTTTTCCAGCCCCACATCTCTATGAATCTGTAACAAAGGCCACAGAACATCCCCTTCTAGGGTACCGTTTGAACTGGAGCATGCTCGCCACAAAACCCACCTCCAATCTGGATTTGAAAATTGCCCGCAATGCGGAATCACCCAGCATCATCCATGCTGAATTGATACATTGTTCCAGTGGCTAATTCCCCACCCAGTTCAGAATGCACACGGTCTTCCCAGTCTGCATTTGACTAAAGTCAACTTCTAGCCTTTGGCTCTTGTTAGCACGTCCCACACTCGACGGGCAGGCTCATTATCAAATAGTCTTTCCCCATGTAGGTCCTTAGAGACTATGATCACAACACAGCTTGACCTTCTCTTGGTTAAGTTAAATAGATTGAACTACGGGAATTCTCCCCCAGCTCTCAGAGATCCTGAAGTGGGGCATAAGGGCTGGATCCGGAGCCATCATGAGCCTCATGTCTGAAAAAATGCCCCCCTATTTCCTTTATCTCCCCCCCAACCCCTGTGCTTCCCACATTTGCTGTGAAACAGAAAACAAAGGTGTTGAAATAACATTGGAGCAGCTGTTTCCATGGCAATTCTGATCCAACCATAAGCTTCACCATGGATATTATGAAAGACCCTGTGGAACAACTGTGGTGAGCTCCCTTAATGGTAGATAATTCGGTGTTATTTGTATTACACCTTGCCTGGCTGGGACAATGAAGGATCAGGGTCCCTGTTAAGGAAGTTAAATTGTGGTTAATTGACTAGTCGAGTAGTCGATGGAAATTCCATCGACTACTCGACTAGTCGATAAGCACTTCCGCATTCCTCCAGCAGGGGGGCTTGTACATTTCCAAGGAGGAATGCGGAACGCCACATGAAGCCCAGGGTCAGCGGAAATGACCCCAGCTGAGCCCGGGCTCCACAGAGCCACTTTGAAATGCCACCTCAGCATTTCAAAGGGGCATCGCCACACAGCTGAGCCCGGGTTCAGCTGAGCAGGGCTGCCCGTTTGAAACGCCAAAGCGGAGTTCAAAGGGCAGCACCGCACTGCTGAGCTGCCGGGGATCAGCTGTGCAGCACTGCTCTTTGAACACTGCCTCTGCATTTCTGAGGGGCAGCCCCGCACAGCTGAACCCAGGCTCAGCTGTGCGGTGCTGCCCCTTTGAAGTATCCCCTTCTCCCCCCCTTTTCTACCTCTATCTGATAGAGGCAGCAAGGGGTGGAATCAACTAGTCGACTAACTATCCAATAAGCTCTTGAAGCCACTATAGTGGCTGCTCCTATAGCAAACTAGCTACATTATTCTGAAAATGTAAATAATTTTGTGAGTCATCTAGCCACAATCAACTGGCCAAACGTGGCTAGCATGTTGGACACCACGATAGGTGGTATGTGGACAAAGAAAACAGGCCTAAATGAGAATCCAAACATAGTCATTCTGTCAAGAGCTCACCCCTCTACATGTCGGACAGGATGCAAGGGTCAAAGCAGAGCAATGATGTGAGACAGAGGAGGAGTTAGTACTAAAGCAGAGTTTAACAGAAAAAAACAGATGTCTCAGTGCACCTAATGCCTGATCTTGGTTGGGGCGCGATAGCTAGATAAGCACAGTACATTCACCCAGACAGATGGATCCCAAAGTTGTTGTTATTTCAAAAACAATGTCCTGAATGGCTGAATTTTAAAAGGTTTCATGCATTATGAAACTTTCCACCTTTTGGTGGGATGTTTCCTACCGTTACAATGGGTCAGGTTGCTGAAATCAGACATCTGGCTCCCGGAGACAGAAACAGAAGTGTGCCCCACAGTATAGTCCAAAGGGTAGTGTTGCCAACCCTCCTGGATTGACTGGGAGTCTACCGGAAGTGACTTTCATCTTGCAGTGACTACTGAAAGCCATTTGGGAGATTTTAAAAGGTACCATACAATTAATGACATGACATCGTGTTGGGGAAAAAAAAATCTCCCACAGTAGCTTCAGTGAGAGTTGGCAGCCCTAAAATAGGAGCACAAGAATATTCCCTGACATGCAAATTTCATCACTGAGTTGATTAGGAAACCAGCCAAGCAGGCTGAAAATGCAGCAGCGGGGTACTCCCACCTGCCATTCAGAATCACCATGTCCGTTGGTGAATATATGAAGAGGCTGCACTCAGCTATCTGCATCCAAGCTATCACCCTCCCACCCTCAAAAGGGGCGTGGGACAACTACAGCAAATTATGATTTACATTTTTTAGGGACCCGTTTTACACACACCATAATACCACGACTTAAATTTTTACATTACTTAGTAGAGCACTCTACAGTTCACACCCTCAGTACGTCAGACTGTTGTCGTCATATTAGAATAAAGTAAGAAAAATGACTATGTCCCATGTGCAGCGAAAATGACACGTTCAATCTTTTAACCCATAAGGAAATACAAAAAACGAACCAGATGGCAACCTTATTCTAGAGCATCGGCTGGGCCTTCTGAGATTAAAAGGACACGGTCACCTCTGATGGCATGAATGATCTAAAGATGTGAGGCACTGGAGGGTTATGGGGTCAATTTCACTGATGTTTAAGGGTTAGCTGATTCTCAGGCTATGGATTTGTTCTTGAGATATGCAGGTAGTCATAAAAGCCTGAGCCGGGTTTGCTACAGGAAGCAATAAGGGAAGTAAGTACCACAGCCCAGAGAGACTTATTTAAGAAGAATGCTGCAGAATTATTCATGTCATCCAAGGCTCGCGTTGCAGTAACACAATGTGTTTTGTTGCATGGTGAAGAATGTGCTTTGGTACCAGGCCAGACAGCCCAGTCTCAGTTGGGTGCCCAATCTCATCACTGGTGCTGTTAATCCATAATTAATGCTTGTAGCCTGGATATATGTGAGGAAAAGAATCACACTTTTAATTACAGCCACTGTAAAAAGCACCTTGCATCATTTTCTGTTGCTGCCCTACAGAGAAGCAAACATCCCCTGATTGTGCTAGACTGCCAAGGAATTTTAGAACTGTGTTTACCTCTTGGCTATGCTAAGGATGGAGGAATGTTACAGAACAATGCAGCACAACATTAGACTGCACTTAGATGTCTGGAGGTTTTTTTTTCTAGCCATCTGCATAAACTCATCCACACCTTACTGGGTACAGTAGCCTTTGATCTGTCTAGCAAAAAACTAAGGCCACGACACCACAAAATGTTGTCAACTTAACTCATGTTGGCATACACTCTCTGCTGTTATTGTCTTGGATATGTGTGTTCACACTTGCCTCCTCGTGTCAGTGAGTGGTGTCCTCTCATCAGACGCACTTGTATCACATGTACGGTCTGTGTGGGGCATCACAAAAGTCCAAAAACTAATCAGGTAGCAACCCTACTCCACGGCATCTCTTTGGCCTTATGAGATTCAAAGGATAGTATGGCTTCTGATGGCATGAAAGATCTAAAGATGTAAAATTTTTGCTAAAGATGTAAGGCACTGATGGGTTATGGGGTCAATTTTGTTGCTATTCAAGGGTTAGCTGGACACATGCACCTGAGTTTCGGGCTGTTCTGAAAGCCAGGAACAGTTGATGTAAACAGTGAAGTGTCTACACACTGTGTTGATCCAATGACATGGATCATGACTCTACACTGATTGGGGAGTTGGTGATATTTTGTCAGCAGAAAGAGGCTCATCCATAGACGGGAGCCAAATGTAAGGGAAGACATTTGCAGAGCTAGGTCAACGCAAGGCAGCCTACATCAACCTAACCAGGGAAACCAGGCCTAAAATCCACAGATCTCTTTGGGTGTGTCTAGACTACATAGCTCCATTAACGGAGCCATGTAGATGAGGCAGGACGACAAAGGGAAATGAAGTTGCGATTTAAATAATTGCCGCTTCATTTAAATAAAAATGGCCGCTGTGCCATGCCGATCAGCTGTTTGTCGGCACAGCGCGGCAGTCTAGCCAGGGATCTGCCGACCCCAGAACTCTTTGTTGGCAGATCCTGTAAGCCTCGTGAAACGTGAAACGAGGCTTACAGGATCTACCGACAAAGCATTCTGGGGTCGGCAGATCCCGTCTAGACTGCCGCGCTGTGCCGACAAACAGCTGATCGGCACAGCGCGGCGGCCATTTTTATTTAAATGAAGCAGCGATTATTTAAATCGCAACTTCATTTCCCTTTGACGTCCTGCCTCATCTACATGGCTCTGTCGACGGAGCCATGTAGTCTACACACACCCTTTGATTTTGGTTTCATTGGGCAAGTGTGGAGGTTTTTTCTACTGATATTATGAAACTGACCCACACGCAAAGCCAGGGCATGGGAAGTGAGGTAGATGCTGATTGTGCACAACACTGACTGTGAAAGCTGTGTGCTTCCTCGGCATCCAATCCAAGCGCCGCTATGGTTCGGTCAGTACATCCTGCAAATTTTAGGCACACAAATGTAGCCAGCAAAACAACCCTCTCCTGGGGGACGGTCTTGGTTACAACCATAAGAACATAAGAACGGCCAGACTGGGTCAGACCAAAGGTCCATCTAGCCCAGCATCCTGTCTGCCGACAGTGGCCAATGCCAGGTGCCCTAGAGGGGATGGACCAATGACAATGATCAAGCAAATTGTCAAAGGCTGGAGAAGGATGGCAGGAGACAAACAGAGGCCAGGGGCACCATTCCTTACCGCCTGGCTAATAGATAAATTCATGGAGGTTAGATCCATAAAAGGCTAACTCTTTTTTAAACTCTGTTATAGTCCTACCCTTCACAGCCTCCTCTTGCAGTACACTCACTAGCAGGGGTTGCCCATCCCAGCTGTGGATTGAGCCAGACAGCTCCAGAGCTAAGAGGCGTTAGCTGCTTGAGTTAAAGCTCTGTTGCTGGGAACTATAACAACTCACATCCTCTGTGAATCAGCTTGGAGAAGGACCTGCAGCTCACCACTGGGTTACACCTTCTCCGACCTACTCCATATGTGTCCTTCCCTTTGCACTTGACACAATTGGTTCAGCTGTAGCAGCCATGAGGGACCTGTGGCTTTGTACTGCTCAGTGTGAGGACCACAGCTAGCGTTTAACTTACTCTGAGCCCTCCTTTAACCACTCGCCGGCCTGCAACATTCTTGCCCACTACCTGGGACTTCCAGGATCAAAGCCTGGGGCTATGACAGAGCTGGGGTCTAGTCTCTCCCCTCGTTCATGTTCTCTCATCACCCAAGTACCGGGGTGCAAAGCTGCTCAGTGCCCCTGGCTGTCTTTGGAAACAAGGCACTGATTGGAAGACATGCACATGCGGAGATCAGGGCATAAATCATGAATGGATGCAACCAACTGTATGCCACCTTTCTTCCACTTACACAGTGCTCTGCACAAAACATGCTCAGACATGTAATTGCCCAAAGTAGAACTCACTGGGGTGTTAAAGGGCATGGTGCACTGTAAATGGAGTCCTAGAACACTAGAACTGGAAGGGACCTCGAGAGGTCATCAACTCTAGTCCCCTGCTCTCACAGTAGGACCAAGCACCATCCAAACCATCCCTGACAGATGTCTATCTAACCTGCTCTTAAATATCTCCAATGCCAGAGATTCCACAACCTCCCTAAGCAATTTATTCCAGTGTTTAACCACCCTGACAGGTAGGAACATTTTGCTAATGTCCAACCTAAACTCCCTTGCTGCAATTTAAGCCCATTGCTTCTTGTCCTAGCTTCAGAGGTGAAGGACAACAATTTTTTCTCCCTCCTTCTTGTGACACCCTTTTAAATACATGAAAATCGTTCTCATGTCCCCTCTCAGTCTTCTCTTTTTTAAAGCTAAACAAACCCACTTCTTTCACTCTTCCCTCACAGATCATATTTTCTAGACCTTTTATCATGTTTATTGCTCTTCTCTGGACCTACTCCAATTGCTCCACATCTTTCTTGAAATGTGGCACCCAGAAATGGACACAATACTCCAACTGAGGCCTAATAAGTGCAGAGCAGAGTGGAAGAATGACTTCTTGTGTCTTGCTCACAACACTCCTGTTATGTTTATTGTAATATGTTTATTGTATGCGCACCGGCTTTGCTCACTGAGAATGCAAGAAGAAGCAGTCCCAGAAATGAAAAGGGCCTTTCTTTAGGTCTGTTTTTGGCATCATGCCTGCCTCTCACAGAGACATCCTGCCCTGCACTTCAGAGGTAAATCCCAGATACACAGATTGATTTTAGGCACAGAGGGCCAGTGTATAAATTCTTGAAGGAATAGGCTAATCACTGGGATGGGGCCTATGGACCTTCCTGGTGCAGCTAGGCAGCAAGGAGATGAAATAGCTCCGTGTGCTTGTCCATAAGCAATCACTGATGATATGAAGAGGTTTCTGCTGCAGAGACACATTTGCAAGGCACGGTACTTTTCAGTGCCACAGTATCTCTTTCTTATTTCCTGACACCACATTTCTATCCACGTTGGGGAAAAATTTGTTTCCCATTGAACTGCATGGACCCAATTAGCCAGACTAAAAGACATTCAAAATTCCTATGGCCTGCGAGGCAACCTAGTAGCATGATTTTATCATGAATCACATAAATAGTGCTTGGTATTTTCAATAAAGATCCAATTCCTGGAGTCTGGTGACTTGGATGGAATCTCAGGTTCTTTTGGGGTTTTTCCCCCTTCTTTTTTCTTAATTTTTTTTATGCAAACAAGGCCCTGGTCTACATTAGGGTTTTATTTAGAAATAACCCCCGATTAGGTCAAATTAATAAGCGGAGCATTCACACAACCAAGCCTGTTATTTTGAAATAATGAGCCGCTTATTTCAAAATCTGTACTCCTGCATTCCTTGGGGAATAATGCTAATTTTGAAATAGTTATTTCGAAATAGCAGTAGTGTGGACACTCCGGTGCCGTTGTTTTGAAAAAAATACTCCCCAAAGTAATTCAAACTAATATCTCCCCAGTGCTTCCTGGGTTTCTAAGTCCGCGGTAGAGTGTTCACATTAATGGAGCCTGACTCGGACTAATTTCTAGGCTTCTTTGTAGTGAGGACACGCTATTTCAGTGTTGCTATTTCAGGAGTTATTAAATTGATTTTAGTTATTTTGAAGTCGTTTCCTAGTGTAGACATGCCCAAGAAGTCCAGTGGCACTTTAAAGACTAATAAATTTATGAGGGTATTAGGGCATAAGCTTTCATGAGCTACAACTCACTTCCTCAGATGTTGAAGAGAAAAGAAAAAACAGGAAGGGATACAGAGATGGGAGTGTGACATCAGCACTAATCAAATCAAGTGGATGTAGTTCATCTGAGAAGGTGAGAGTACCTGAATGGGAAATTACCTATTGTAATGAGAGAACCACACAAAGTGTCTATTTAAACTATCTTTCGGGGTGTCAAATTTGCATATGAATTCCAATTCAGCAGTTTCTCCTTGTAGTATGTTTTTGAAGTTTTTTTTTTTCCTGAGAATATGTATGGAAAAAAATTAGAGGGAACATTGCTGAAGGTATATTTTGTGTTTGGGCTTTGATTTACCCTGGAAGGAGAAGATATTTGCTTTGGCCTGAGTACCTAAACTACATCAAATTACCTGGGAATGATTGCCTCCACTGAAGGTTTTTTTTTCTTTCCGTCGTGTTTGCTCATTCACGCAAACATCTCAATTTTGAATTTAACAGATGGGTGAACAAAGTTCCATTGTGTCCATATTATTATTTTTCTCACAGTTATTTCTTAGAGTAGAACCAAGTGAATCATTGATATTTTGTTTCAGAGGCTGAACTGAAAAATCCAGGAGAAAATATTGGTTTAGTTTGAACCAAATGTGATTTTTTAAAAAGGTTTTTCTCACTGAAATGAAGTGGAATAGCGTGGATTGAATTAAACATTTCACTTGCTCTGAGGTAAATTTTTACTGTTGCTTTTTAATTTCATTTTTAGTTGAACAACCTGTTTTGTTTGATTGTAAGCCGTTTTGTTCTTCCATTTTTCATTATGATTCATGTGGTTTTCCGGTGTGTTTCAGCCTGTTGTTTGGTTTTGTTTTTCATTTGCTACATTTTCAAACCAAAGATCAGTTTGAAACAAAAAGTCCAAAGTATCATTTTGAACAGGCTGAAAATGAACCATTTCAACTTTTTTTTTTTTTACATTTTTCTCCGTTTCTTTTCAAAGGAAACAATTTGCCAAATTCAACCCAAACTCACAAATAGCTTTGGTGCCCTGAAATATGTGTGTATGTGTGGGGAAAAGGGTCCGGGGGGGGGAAGGGTAGACAAATTTACTATTTACCCTATTTTGTCTCCAGTTCTACCCTAAATAGTCTCTTAATATATATTTGTGATAGAGATAGCCTATCGTGCTAGACACTACCCTGAAACGATTAACCAAGATCACACCAGGAATGGAGCCCAGAACTCCTAGGTTGTCGTTCATAGCCATAACCACAGCTGTGTCCCTCCTCTGTGTTTGCCATATATTTTATCATTGGATGACTGTAGAAATCTGGGCATAATGCCCTTGATTGTCTACCATACTTATGTCTGCAGTATGCAGGTTTGATTGCTTTCCGTATTTTTTATTTACAAATTCCATTTCCAAAGAGCAATAAAACCTGGCAGGTTATGCAGTTGGGGAGAATTATTGCACATCTCTGGCTGTTAACGTTCCTTGAGCTTTTGACTTTGGTGTCTCATAATGCCATGTGAGGCGTGTGATAATTGCCCAGAAACACACATACTAGCTGTCATGTCGTTGCTTAATTATATCATACTTCTATTTCAATGCATCATATGGAAGTTTCTTAAATCAGTTTGGATACATAGAGAACATTTATGTCCTTAGAAGTCCCTTAGAGTATTCTATTGAAATAAACAAGGTCTGTTTAATATGTTTTCCACCAGTAGCGTGCCAACATACTGTAACTTTATTAACCTTTGAATCGGTAAACATGAAATCTTTAAATAAATATCTGAGGGCTTCAGTAACTCAGCCATAAGTAGATCTAAGTACTTCCACTTCGGCTCTGTTATTTTTAGTGTAGACAAAGCCATAGTCTCTGGCTATGTCTTCGCTGTGCTGAGTATGAGAGAAGAAACAGGTGACCCAGGAGTGGATGGAGTAAACAGAATTGCTTTATTGCCCATGTACATTTACCTCAGACATTCAACACAATGGCAACAATTTGGTACCAATTACACCCTTTTATCTATTTTAGTATATTAAATCACACGCCTATCACTACTTTTCCTAAAACCTTATTTAGTAATGTTAACTCCCATAAAATGAATATTAATAAGCAGGTGATGAATATTGTTACACCTGCCCCTAATTACTATTTACAGAATTTCTAATTAAATCAACACTTTCCTTTGCTACAAACTATCTGAATCAGAGGTTACAGAGATTACAAGAAAAGTAACCCTGAAATATTTATACAGCGCCAGTGAGGGTAGGTAAAATACACAATGAAGAAGAACAGCTGCTTGCTTATCTATTTTTCTAGGCTGCAAAAACAAAGGGAAAGAACATGTTCAAGGGTAATTCCTACTGTGGCCAAACTCCTTACCACTATCCCAGACCCCTGTTCATTTTACATATTCCAACAGTGAGACGTTCTCCCATTGACTCTGCCTACGCGCCTTGTTCTGGTGGAGTACCAGAGTTGATGTGAGAGTGCTCAGCAGCTGATTTATCACAGCTATACTAGACACAATAAATTGACCCCCGCTGGATTGATTGCTGCGTGTTCATCCAGCCTGTAGGGTAGACAGGTCCTAAGGGCCGATTGCAGGAATAGGTGGTTGAGGATCTGTGGCCTTCAATGTGCCAGCTGATCATGCTAGTCCCCTCTGGCCTTAAAGCCTATGAGTCTATCCAATATGATATGAGGGCAGTCTTAGCTTAGGCAGAGTGTTCAGGTGTTCACATGCGTGCAGTGAACCTGCAAATTCCATTCTTTCTTTGCTCAACCAACTCGAGAGGAGAAACCCCAGCGTTACAGTGGAACCGATTCTTTGCTGACTTGACACTACATGCATGGTCACAATGTAGAGGCCACTCAGTGAATGAGAGATGGGATTAAAAAAACGGTATTAACTTGGAACTATTCACATTGGAGCGAGAGGGATGGAGCTAGCTGCTAATAGATTGGGAATGTATATCCATAATTGCACAGCTCTCAGAGAGGCAATGCTTTGAAAACCACTGGCAAGCATGGAGCTGTGTAGCTGTCTTCTTTCTGCCAGGGCACCAGAGGCATCAAAACTTCATTGTTTATTTTGCATCCCTCATGGCACGAATCCAGGCACAGCTCCGAAAATATTAAGCCTTCGAAACAGAGGGAGCTGGAAAGATCACTTTGCCATGAGGGGCCTGTAATCACCTGCATCTCTCTTTGGCCTCAGATTTTTGGAATTGTTCATTTGCAGTTTATTTACTGAATGAATGTAACCCAGGAATTCCAAATGACGTTCAGTGCCGGGCATGGAATCTTGGCTCCAGGAATTCGATTGTTCTGAGCTGGCTGTCACTGGCTTATTCAAATAAATGTTGTGAATAGGTGAACTTCCCACAACACTTGTCTTCACAGAGCAGCTGAGTAGCAAGATGCTCCTTTCTAAGGGCATGTCTACACTAGGAAACTATTTCAAAATAATCAATTTAATAACTCCTGAAATAAGAAAGTTGAACTAGCGTGTCCACACTATGCAGAAGCCTCAAAATGAGTCCGAGGCCGGTTCTGTTCATGTGGACATGCTACCTCAACTTAGAGCTCCAGGAAGCACTAGGGAGTACTTAGTTCGAATTACTCTGGTGAGTCGTTATTTTGAAATAGCAGCACCGGAGTATCTGCACTACTGCTATTTCAAAATAACTATTTGGAAATGAGCATTATTCCCTGGGAAAAGCAGGAGTACGGACTGCAAAATAAGCAGCCTGTTATTTCGAAAGAATGGGCTTGGTAGTGTGGATGCTTCATTTGTTACTTAAATATAATCTTACAAGTGAAAGGGTGCCAGCTAGACAGTTTTGTGTATTTATTTATCTCTAGCCTCCTGGACCAATCAAAAGCAGGGTATAACAAACGTTTTTGTTTACAAATGAGAGCCTGACTCTGGGAATGGGCTCCCTAAAACAATAATAATTTCAGTGACACGGACCTGAAAACACCGGCATGACTTTGTATGGCATCAACCTGACACGCCATGACTTGAAAGGGTGGCTTCGACTGTTGTTCCAAAGAGTGGCAGAGCAGTAAAGGAGGAATTCTAAATTATCACAGCACTTGCTATTATATGTCAACACACTTGGCTACCTACTGATGAGACTCACCTATGGGAGAGTCAGTGGGCTATTCCACCAGAAGACCTATTGGTTTTGATGGGACTAATGATGGAAGGGGAATAGTTCAGCTAGGTTGTGAAATTGGGCCCTGTATACCATTTTTCAGATGCAAAGTGCAACATTATCATTGTTTGTGGAGTGGAGTTAAAGAGCCAGGACACCAAAAGCTTGGCAGTTTTGAGTTGATTGGGAGATGTTGTGTCAGAGATTTTGCTAAGGCAGGGGAGCTTTTGGATTGGATGCTTTTCTCTCCTAGATTCCCAGTGTCTCACTCACTGTTCTCTACTTCCACTGTATTTTATGCCTGTTTCTCAGCTGGTGCAAATTGGATGTCATAGAGTCATAGAATCAAAGGGTTGGAAGAGACCTCAGGAGGTCATTAAGTCCTGCCCAAAGCAGGACCAAGCCCACCTAAATCATCCTAGCCTGGGCTTTGTCCAGCCAGGACATAAAAACCTCTAGGGATGGAGATTCCACCCCCTCCTTAGCTAGCCCATTCCACCACCCTCCTAGGGAAATAATTTTTCCTAATATCCATCCTAGACCTTCCCCACTGCAACTTGAGACCATTGCTCCTCATTCTGTTACCTGTCACCACTGAGAACAGCCTCTCTCTATCCTCTTTGGAATCCCCCTTCAGGTAGTTGAAGGCTGATCTCAAATCCCTCCTCACTCTTCTCTTCTGTAGATTAAATAATCCCAAATCCCTAAGACTCTCCTCGTAGATCATGTGCTCCAGTCCCCTCATCATTTTTGTTGCCCTCTGCTGGACTTTCTCCAGTTCATCCACATCCTCTCTGTAGTGAAGGGTCCAGAATTGGACGCAATACTCCAGATTTGGCCTCACCAGGGCCGAATAAAGGGAAATAATCACTTCTCTAGATCTGCTGGAAATGCTCTACTGGTAATACTGGATATGAGGTTGCACTGATTAACACTGGCTGGCCATGTAAAAACCCTCAAGTGAGAAGTTTTTAGTGTCATGAAAGGACATTCTGATGGATAAACTAGGCCCCACCCTCTCAGAAATGTACCTTTAATGTACTTTTATTATATGACAATGGTACAATTCCAAAGCATAATCACCAAATGCGGTGAAGTAGCAAGTACACCTCATTCCTTCCTCTCGCAAAGGGTGCTAGCTGAAAGAAGAAGCATTTGCAGCAGAAAGTTCTCAACTTCCACTCTCACTACCTATCAGATTCTTAGTTAGTAGGAATTCAACTTTATGGCTTGGAGGACAATTTGCATAACATACTCCATAATGTCACCTCCAACTTATAAATAAACATTACTCGTTATTCTCTTTATAAATAAACATCATTTTGAAAGAGAATTTGTTAGGTTAATGACTTCACTCAAAATGATTAGCGTTCTGTGAAGTGCTATGAACGGAGTGGCAGAAACTTGTAAATTAATCCAAGAAAAAAGTTCATCAGCCAGAGGAAGGAGGGAAGTGCATGAGTTGTTCTACTTATGATCCTGCTGAACTTGGACATCCTGTAGTACATACCCCCAGGAGTAGTCCAAATAGGCTGTCGCACTAGTGTTAATCTGGAGTCATGCCACTGAAGTCGACGGAGTGTTGTTGATGGAAAGAGAGGCCAGAAGCCAATTCATTGGCTACAGTAGGTCAACTTACGTAAGTAAAAGTTACACACATGAGGAAGGGCTGCAGGACCAGGTGCTAGGGTTTTTTTAAAAACCAGCTCTTTAAGGAACCACTTGATTGAAAATTAAGAGGCATCAAACTCAGCTGAAAAGTTTCCAAATGTTCCAAGGGTAGAGAAACATTGAAGTCCAAGGTCTGATGCATCCCATTACAGAAGTTGAGACCAGTGGTGAAGTTTGGATCCATATCTAAATTTTGTCACATTAGGATCAAGTGTTTTGCTTTGGGTCAATCTTTATTTGATATACACGATGTGAAGCACGAACAGGCAGGAACTCAGAATGCTTTGTAGATTTTCTGCTTGCAGTCTTTGAATTGGGCTGGGATGGCTTTCTCAAAGGGCTGTTCACTCCCACTACAAGCGAGACGCCTCACTGCAGAAATTAATGGGAGACTGTGAGACAAGATCATAATAGTGGTCCCTACTAACCTTGAAGTCTATGCATCTATTAATTTCACTCGTCTCTTAGCCATTCAGGACTCTGCAGTGCATTAATAAGGGTGCAGTGTTGCTTAACAATGAAATATTAACTTATGGTCCTTTCTTCCCATCTCTAGTGACTGTCCACAGGAAAAAACAACTACTAATACCCCTTCCCAGCCTAATAAGTAGATGAGTTTGGTGTCTGTTAGATAGGCAAAGTATGACCTTCATCTGGACCAGTTTGGCCTAGCTGCTATTGACTGTTAGTGTGGTTATCTTTTGGGGTGTTGCAAGTCTGTGGTTGAGTTTCTAACGTAGAAATGGACAGGGAGTACAGAGCAAATTCAGCTGCCTCCTGGGGAGGAGCGATTCCACAGATTAGCAACGCTAGGGTTTAGTCCTTAGTTGGAAGATATGCAAGCTGACACTTTGGACAGGGTGAGCTCCCATCGGCCCCTGCCAGTGGGGAGGAAAAAATAAACTTGCAAAAAGTATTTTTTTTTCCAAGCAAGATGTGCTTTGCACCAATGGCCACAAAGTGAAATTCACCCTTTTGCAGAAGGCAAGCACTAGGCATGTGCACTATGTTTATGGCCAGGTCTACACTTACCCCGAGATGGATGCTCCAGAGATCAATCATCTGGGGATCAATCTGGCAGGTCTTCTAAGGACTTGCTAGATCGACTGCTGATGGCACCCCCATTGACTGCAGTACAGCACGGAGTCACAAGGAGGAAGGGAAGTCTATGGGAGAGTTTCTTCCATCAATCTCACACAGTGGGGACATTGCAGAAATCTGACCGAAAGTTCGTTGACTCCAGCTATGGTATTCTCATAGCTGGAGTTGTGAACCTTAGGTCAACTTTCTCATGCAGTGTAGACCTGGCCTTTTTAAGGTGTCCCTAGCCTCTGTTTCTCACAAGCTGAGAATGGATGACCGGGGATGCCTCACTTGATGATTGCCTGTTCTGTTCATTCCCTCTGAGGCACCTGGCATTGGCCACTGTCGGCAGACAGGACACTGGGCTAGATGGACCTTTGGTCTGACCAGTCTGGCTGTTCTTATGTTCTCACTTAGCTCCTGTCTAAAATCCTCACAGTAGGATTCAAGCAGTGCCTAGGCCTTTTGCTGATACTCTGAATTTTCCCTTTCTGTACTTTTGTGTCTGGGTCTGTGATGGGATAACCACTCCCTCCCTCACAGGCTAGGCAGAGCTAAAGGCCAGTGAGTCACATTTACTACACCTGGGGCATAACTAATTAGTTGCTTCTCAGCCAGAAGGGCTGGGACTAAGAAGGGTCAAGCGATAATGAGCAGCTGGGCCCCATGAAAAGCTGTTGAGTGTAGGAGAGAAACCACAAGGAGCAGAGAGGTTCTTGTGAAGGCCCCAGAGCTGAGGGTGGCTGGAGACCAGTCATCTTGGGAAGCGAGCCAAACCTGAACACCAGAGCTGGGGGGAAGACTGCGGAACAGTCCAGGAAGGGAGCCCAGAAGAGAAGATGACTGGTTGGGACTGTGGACTTTATCGAAACCATCTGTTCCCCCCAAAGCAGTGTGAACTAGACACTTCTCAGCAGGGCCGTCCTCACGCATACACAGTGTACGCAGCTGTGTAGAGCTCCACTAGGGATGGGACATTAAGCAGCCATAGGCGGCGTGGCCCCAGTGGGCCCATCCCCTGCCCCCCTGTCGGGCTCAGTGCCAACTCCAGCAGCCCCCAGCCCCATCCTCTGACCACACTCTCTCCTGTGGGCTGTGCCCAGCCCACGTTCACCAGGCTGTGGGGAGTGGCATGGGCGTGGGCCGGAGGACACAGGAGGAGCAGGGGCAGTGGCGTCGCTGGCATCTGGAGAGAAGCAGCGCACCCGCCCCTTCAAAGAGCCGTTTCTATGCAGCCAATTGTGTGGTTGCTCTTTTCTCCTCAGGCCCACGCACCCACGGCCCACTGCTGCCTGCGCCTCCCGCCTGCTGCTCTGAAGCTGCAAGGTGAGCCGGCCTGCCCTGATCCGGAGCTGCCAGCTCTTCCAGACTGGATGGACCAAACCCCGTTGCAGCTTCCACCCCTGCAGTCCTCTGCTGTAGTGTGGCCACTCCCCCCACGGGGGGCAGTGTGCTGGTAGTGGGCTGCGTAGGGCACCACCTCTGGTAGGGGCAGCCTTGCTTCTCAGCCCAAGGGCTCGATTGTATACAAACGCGGCCAACCTTCAGTGGGTGCCGGAGTGGAAGAACCCCTGCAACACTGTGTCTTGGCATAAGAGGGCGCTGTGGCGGTAAGCATGCCCCCTAGCAGGATCCTATCTATTGCATCTCCCTTTGAGGTTAGGGAGGGCGTCCTTATTTAACCAGGCCGAATGGGCGATTTATACATGCAAGGAGCTTTTCATCCCTTCGCAGGTCAGCATGAGCAAAGCTGAAATTGCCATGGCTCAGCATTGTCTGCCCTTTTAGAGCAGGTGTCCTGCAATGCTAGCTGCTCTGTAACTGGAGTAAGACTGCATTAATCATCTCCCTCCGGAGAGCTTCCAAACACAGAGTCTATCCGTATGAGCAAATTCCAAAACATATCTAAAAATATATATGCAGATTTCAGGGAACGTGGGATTAAGTGTTGTGATTACTTTAAACCTGGGACCTAAAATATCCGTCATTTCGAGATAGTGAAATATATTAGGAAAAATTCATCCGATTAGGCTTGCCCGTGAAGTGTGTGTGTGGTGGAGAGGGGATGAGTCAAGCAGCCTATGGAGTGTAATCGAGTGTTCTACCGATTTGTTCGGTTGAGATGAGAGTTCAGGAGGAGGATCTCAGATTGACTTGGGTGGCTCAGATCGCGCCTCGTGAACCTTTGTTTGGATTCAGCAAGGCCGTCCTGCTTCATGCCTCATGAACGTCCATGCAAGTAGAATGTTAATTGGAGACTGGCTATCCTTGCCGTAAATGCCCTCGTGGGCACAAAGGGGGCTTGTGGGAAACCGTGTGTCATGTCAGGGATGTCTACATATTGAGTTAACAGTGTAATTCCCACCATGAGAAGACACGCCCTTGCTAGCTGCAGGTCAATTCTCACACTAAAAATCAAGCATAGCCATGAGGGCTTGAACCCATGCTGCCTTGACTACATGCCTGGTTCCTTGGATAGGAACATCCTCCAGGTACCTAACCCTTCCCACCACCACAGCTATGCTCTAGTTTTAGCATGCCCATTCCATCAAACCTAGCGGGGGTCCATCTCCTTAGGCTGGGAATAATACCTCCAACTTGAAGTGCGGACAGACCCATGTTGGCTTGTTGTGTTATTCCTTGCTCTCCTATTAAAAAAGAAACAATGTCCATAGCTAGGCACACAGCAGGAAAAACATTATGTGATCTATGTAACTCATTACACCAACTACAGGCATATAATAATAAAAAATAATAACAATACTACACACATACCTAGCTCTTGAGCAGATTTATTTATTTTCAGGTCTCAGAGGGGATTACAAAGAAGGTCAGTTTGGTTGTCCCCATCTCCTGGAGGAAAAACTCAAATGGTAAAAGTGAATGGTTTGGAAATGAACCAGAGGCTGGAAATAATCCTTCTAGATGATCGGCTAGCTGTGGATACCTGAAGTATCTGTAGAAATCAGGCTCAGTTTGCAAATGACTTGTGGGAGATTTACACCTTGTTTGGGCACAGCCACTCCGTTATTTGAGGACACAAAACAACTCCTTAGGGCAGGTTTTTTTTTCCATTATATCTTCAGTAAGTTTGTTTTATAGCGCCACCCTCAAAATTCTTCAGCTTTTGCGCTTTAAGCTATAAAAGGGGGAGGACAGTATCACAGCTACAATTCACAGGCAAGAATGCTTTTCCAAGGAGTTGTGTAATAGATGCAATTCACCCTGGTTCAACATGGAATCATAGAAGATTGGGGTTGGTAGAAACCTCAGGAGGTCATTGAGTCCAACCCCCTGCTAAAAACAGGACCAACCCCAACTAAATCATCCCAGCCAGGCCTTTTTTCAAACCTATGCTTAAAAATCTCTCAGGATGGAGATTCTACCACCTCCCTAAGTAACCCATTCCAGGACTTCATAACTCTCCTAAGGAAATAGTTTTCCCAACATCCAACCTAGACCTCCCCCATTGTGACTTGAATCCATTGCTCCTTGTTCTGCCATCTGCCCCCACTGAGAACAGCCTCTCTCCATCCTCTTTGGAACCCTCCTTCAGATAGTTCAAGGCTGCTATCACATGCCCCTTTGTTCTTCTCTGCAGACTAAATAAGCCCAGCTCCTTCATCCTCTTTTCATTAGTTATATGTCCCAGCCCCCTAATCATTTTCATTGCTCTTCCCTGGACTCTCCAATTTGTCCACATCCTTTCTGTAGTGAGGAAGCTCAAAAATGGATGCAGTTCTCCAGATGTGACCTCACCAATGCCAGATAGAGGGGAATAATCACTTCCCTTGATCTACTAGCACTGCTTCTACTAATGCAGCCTGATATGCCATTACTTTTAGTTGGCAACAAAGGCATATCTTGTACCACTTCCTTCTCCTGTTGATTTAAAGAATACTTGAGTGTTTTATTTTTTCAAAGTTGGGGCTAGAAACACTATTACTCACAGACTTAGTGCTGGCTGGAAAAGCAAGAATTCCATTTCATGAACAAATTGCAGTTTTGATATTTAGCTTAATTCTGTATCCGAATGAAAACTAGACTGCTCAATGCTTTTTTACGAGTGGGTGGGGTGGACAGAGAGAGACACACCAGAAAAAGCAATAGACAGGTGGTTACAGCACCTAGGATGTAGGGTACCTAAGCACAACCGCCTGATTTGCGTTGCCTGGAGTAGGGACTTGCACTTGGGTCTTTCACATCCAAGTGAGGGCCAGATCCAGTGTACTATTGTTTGAGTCACTGTGTATGGTCTAATGAATATTCAGTTATGTATATAAAGTGATACAGCCCCAACAGAAGAGCTGTAGAGAGTCTGACTTCATAGTTTGATGATTAAGACTCTAACCACTGGGGTATTGACTGTTCCGGAGAGGATTTCTCTGAGAAATAATTCCTGATGAGGCATTGCTGAAACTGATACAGTTTCACAAAAATGTTTTGGTTTTGCCAAATCTACATTTTCTTACCCCAAAAATGTTTCACTGAAAGTTTCTTGACCAATACTACCCATCTTTATGACCTTCCTTCTCCTTATTCCCCACAGGATCAAGTCTGGAAAAAAGGAGCTTTATTTTGCCAAGATTTTCTCCATACACCAACTATCCTCTGTCCTCACCTTGAGACCTATGTGCGGAAAATATACAGTTATTATTTATTGTTTTTAATATCTGTTGCAGTGTCTGGCTGAACTCTTTATAGATAAGGTGGGGAAGGACGGGGTGTAAGAAGATAACCAAGTGTCTTACAAGCTTGACAGCAATTGGTTCAGTTATAACTTTGGGCCTGAATGTTATTATTTAAAACTTTCTCTAACATTGGTCCTAGACCTCTGAATACCTAGCCAGATTCTCTGGTCTTGTAAACTGGTGTAGATCCATTGACTATGCTGAAGTCCATCAGCTGGGATTTGGCCCAGAAACCCTCCTCGCCAACCTCCAATAAATCCTAGAGAGTCAGTTGATTCAGGAAATTATTTGTTAAAATGTACATCTCTATTTAAAGGCTACCCTTGGAATTGTTGTTCGAGTTGTATTCATGCTTGTGGTGCTCCGGTGATATACTATGCACGAGGGCCATAATGCATCATGCAAAAAGCATTTGGGTGGATATAAATGCCATCTGCAGTAGAACATTACTCTGTATTTTAGTTAATGAATGCCCGAGCGAAAAATGGAAATGTTGATAGACAACATTGAAATAAAAAGTGCACATTCTCAGTTCTGTATGGGCCTATAAATTACCACTTTCCTGCAAAGAAGCACTGCCATTTTTTTTCAATTGACAAATCCCCCATACCCCTTTCTTGACTTTTTGTTTCTTTCCTCATTTGAGGTGGAAAGAAATTCCCTCACCTACCCTAAAACGATATATCAGTAATGCAAGTTAGCTTTTACTTAGCAAGGAGAACGGGTATTTGCAGAAATGCAACAGAATTCAACTTGTGTTTACTGTCTTTCATCCAAACTAGTGGCTGGACCCAAAGCCCACTGACGTCATTGGAGTGGCTTCCAGTTGATCTAATCCAATATCCAGAGAGATTAATTAAGCAGTATGGATTTTAAAAAAGGACCTCAGTCCCGTTTGGAATTTTATTGGTGAAATGTTGAGCCTGAAAATAATTTTGCTGACCTGTTGGCTTAGGGAGATATTTCTGGAATACCCAGCATCATACAAGTTGAACCTCTCTAATCCGGCACCCTCGGAACCTGACTGGTTCTGAACCAGATAATTTTCCAGACCACAGGAGGTCAATATTGTCTAGCAGTATTACCAATACTTCCATGACTTACTGCACTGTTAGAGGACATTTGGGGGTAAATTAGAGCTAAATAACATCACAGAACACTGAGAGCCAGGATTGGTGGCTGTAAACAAACTTTATGGGACAGCGGGAAACTTGGCCACACCCATGAAAAGTGGACATCCAGCTAATTAAAATCATGTTGAACCATGGATGTTTTCAAACCAGAGAGTGCTGAACTAGAGCGGTTCAGCCTGTAGTATCAGTGAGCATGCAGTTTTTCAGCCATCTAGACCTGCTCCAAGACAGTACCTAGACCTGAACCCTGTAAAGAGAAGAATATGAGTGGTGTACTTTTGCTGATGTACAAGCAGGCAAACAGGCCCCGGGTCTTGAGAATTGGACTCAGTAGGCATAGAGAAGGGAAAGGCAATTTACGATGTTGTAAATCGGTTCTTAGGAAGGTAGGGAGAATAAATAGTGTAATAAGAAAATCGGTTTCCTAGGGATGGCCGACATACCCCTATTAAAAATAACAATGGACCATTATGAATGGACAGCATCACGACATTAATATTGCATTCTGAGCGCAGCTGGAGTCTTGTTGGTGTTGTCTTAGAAGACGTGTGCTAGGATTCCAAATGAGCTGTACAAATCTATATTTTACATGTTTGACCCTAATGTCCCAAAACACAACGGGAGCACTAAATTTGCATGCTTCTGAGCCGTTTGCACGGTCATATCTTACATTTGTGTCTGTATATATACATCTGTGTGCTACTGTTTTTTTTTTATAAGCGCTACGCTGCATTAGCATTACACATATTTCCCCCCCATCAATAATAATCACAAACCTATGTTTTACCAAGAAGAAACAGGGGGAAAGGATATATTGCATTCCCACTGAATAAAACCTTCATGAATAAACATTGGTAAGGAAAATAACAATTCTGTTGATAACAATACATTTTGCGCTAACCGCTATTATGCATTTAATGGCATGTCTTTTGTAGCACTGGGTGAAAGAGACAAAAGTTCGTGGGAATTCTTATCTGAAAATGACTTGCTAACACACTGCAGATATTTTCTTTACATAAATACCTTCCTATCAATAATGACTCCAAACAGAATTTAGTGGGTTAGGTATAGGATTTCATTACCGCATGGCATAACTTATACAGGATTTGCATTCCAATAGACACCTTGTCTCCCATTTGCTTGCTCCTATAATGCAGGTTTGAAAGAGCAATCTATTACAGTTCATTAATCCCTTTAATATCTATTGTCTGCATTATTTGCTCTTTACTTTGTGCTTACAATTAATATTTAACTTTCATTATGCAAAGTCCACTGATCTGCGTTGAATTCTATTTGCTGGGTTTCTGCATCAGAGTGGCAGTTTGCCAGCATGTGCAACCCAATTTCTTTTCTTATCATGTTAATGTTATAGGCAAAATTGTTGAAGGGTAGTTTGTTATTTCTTCACCTAAGTAATTGATATATATAGAGAGAACAGAGGAGCCCCACGATTTGATACCTTCATAACCAATTTAATTTCAAATAGTTACTGCCAACCTTGTTCCGGACAGGAGGAAAAACAAACAGTCTGCACTCACTTGTGCCTACGGAATTAAGCCAAGAGAGCTGCTGAGTAGAAAATTGGCTGGGAATTGGAAATCAAAGTGCAGTGTCTCCAAATCTTCATGCACTCTAAAAAGCCTTATTGGCACAGATGGTTTTGAGGGGAGCATCTTAATAAATATCGGCAATAATACATAATATGGTATATTAGGATGCAAGCTACAAAAGAGTCAAACCGTCGAACGTGTGGGCCCTGCTGTATTGGATATTGAATATTAATTGTCACTGGCTTTTGTGCCAGTTTACGCCAGCTCTGACTCTGGCCCCTGGTGCCGAACTTGAACACTTCCTACCACCCACCTAAGTCAGTATGGAAAAGGGCTGTATCACGAGACCTCATGTAACATATGAGTTATGAGGGCAACCAAGTGTCCATGGGAGATTACGGAACTCTTGTCATTGCCTTCCAAGGGTGTTCCTATAGGAAATCACGCTTCAGCAGTGCAGTGGCGTAGCGAGGGCGGGCGGGGTGGGGGCAGTTGCCCCTGGGTGCCGCTCTACTGGGGGTGCCAATTTAGTCCCCCTCCACTCCCCCTGTCATCCCTTGGCTCGCCGGCTCCTCCTCCGCTTGCCGTCACCAGCTGGAGCCACTTCCTCCCTGCCTCTCCACCCCCAGTCTGACCCTCCTCCATCTCCGCCAGCGGCCTAGTGCATGCAGGTGCCCAGCCCCAAACTGGAGGGGCTGGGGGAAGATGCGGTACAAGCTCCTGCCCCTCCTCCCAGGGTTGGGCTCAGCCCTGTGTCAGGTTTGGGGACCCACTGTGCGGTGGTGGCGGAGGGCGGGGGCACAAATTTTGCCTTTGCCCCTGGGTGCATAATACCCTTGCAGCAGTGGTGTGGCTACAATGGTGCAAGGGGCTCCCCACAAGCTTGTGGGGGCCCAATCAGATGCAGTCATGTGAAGTGAAGTAAAGTGAAGTGAAGTGTCAAAGCATGACTCTAACACCACTTACTCACATTTGGCCTGGCTGCTCCTTCACGGAAAGGGATAGGAGCCAACTTGGGTGAGCAATTCAGGCTAGGGGCCACGTCATCACTCATAACTCGTCACTCAGATTCAGCCCTCGCCATGTGTGCATGGGATGAATAATGGGTATGGAGATGCTGGGAGGAGGAGGAAGTGCCCTTGCCCGAAATAGGAGCTGAGTGCTGAGCCAGAAGGACACTGGTGAGTGGTCAGGGAGGTCCTAGGAGTGGTGGGTAGAAGCTGGAGAGCGAGTTGTTGGTTGGCTATGGGGTGAGTAGCGAGTGTTAGGAGATGGCAGGGTGAGGATATCAGGGAAAGTGGGGTATGTAGAGGTGGGGATATTGGGGGGCAGTGGGGTAAGGTGTGGGCTGTGATGATGGGTCTAAGCAACGTTAGCAAATTTGGAACCTGGAAGGGTGGACTTCTAGCCTATTGTTTGCCCCAGAGTCTTCTGTCGCTTTGCTACAATCCTGGCACTCATTTGTCTTTTCCAATGGCATCTCTCCCTGTGCACCAAATTGTGAACACAGCATGCCCTGCTGCCGGCAACAGCCCCTTGTGGGGAATCTTGATGCTGCTTGCAACAGCAATGAAGAGTAGGTTATTACACAACACCTTCCATCCTAGGACAGCTAGGGTCTCAGAGCATTTCATAGATCGGCACTGGAACGTTGCCATGCTCCTGTGAGACAGGGACAGTAAATATCCTCCCTAGAGCTGGGTCATCCCAAACCCTCCAAACCCAAACCTCTGGTCATGGCAGCCTGGAAACATCCATTTTCACCTGACAGCTGATTCCCAATGGGGAAGGCCAATTTCAAACATTTCATGTGGGGCAACTAATTCCATAGTTAAGCACCTAAAGAAGAGGCCTGTTTTTCAGACTCACCAAGCCCCTACCATTGATGGTCTGGTCCCTCAACTCATTGTAACACACAATCCTTGGTCATTAATACATAAACCTTGGTCCTTCCAGGCAGGGGGCTGGCAGGGTAGGAGGTGCAGGATTCACCAATCTGCACCCTCAGCCACAAGGATCCTTTTTACCCTCTGGCCCCACTTCCTGAAATTTGCTTGAAAAGTGCAGCAATGAACTGCTGGGTGCACAATAAGAATGGGCTTAGATGAGGAGACATTTCATTCATTGGAATGTGAACTGGCCTACATAAGAGCATAAGAACAGCCATACTAGGTCAGACCAATGGTCCATCTAGCCTAGTGTCCTGTCTGCTGACATTGATCAATGCCAGATGCCCCAGAGGGAAAGAACACAACAGGAAATCATCACATGATCCCTCTCCTATCATACATTTCCAGATAAACAGAGGCTAGTGACAACCTCCATGAAACTATTAGCCAGGATGAGTAGGAATGGTAAGTCCATCAATGGCTATCTAGCTCTTTTTTGAACCCTGTTAAAGTCCTAGCCTTCATCACATCCTCTGGCAAGGAGTTCCACAGGTTGATTGTGTGCTGAGTGAAGAAAAACTTCCTTTTGTTTGTATTAAACCTACCTACCCCTGTTGAGGTTAGTCAGATATTTGGGTCTGTTTCCCCTCCTAGGAGTAATCTGGTTTCTCTGTTTCTAATGTAAACGCTATCAAAGGCTGATTGTTTCTTGCTGTGTGTTTATACAATGGCGTGCACAAGGGGGCTCCATTGACAATGGGGATATCAGATGCTACTGTATTACAAAGAATAAATAATACCTGGGAAGAGAAGAGAGTTAATGGTAGCGAACTCTTGTCATGGTACATGGTGAATGCTTTAAGGATCTTATCTACAGCCCATTTATTTCAAGCAGGAGTTTTTCCATTGGTTTCAGCCAGCTTTGGATTTAGTCCTAAATATATTTGGATAGAGAAATGATGAGGAGGTTAAAGCTGCCTCTCCTAAGAAAGCATCACAAAATATAGGTCTTCAGGTGTGTTCTTTCTTACTCTGCAGACTTTGTCCACATATTTACTCTGCTGACACCATTACTGGACCTAACCATGTCAGTTACAAGATCAAGAACACATATTCCTGTTCATCCAGAAATATAATTTATGCCATCATGTGCCAACAGTGTCCGTCTGCTATGTATATTGAACAAACTTCTCAGACACTTCGCCAAAGAATTAATGCGCACAAATCAGACATCAGACATCTTCACAAAGAAAAAACAGTTTCTTGTCATTTCAACCAGACTGGGCATTGTCTCAACGACCTCACTACATGTATCTTACTTCAAAGAGACTTTAACACCAGACTACAAAGGGAAACCTCAGAACCGTCATTCATGTTTAAATTTGACACTTTACAAATGGGCCTTAACAAAGATGCTAATTACCTTACCCATTACAAAGATAGCTTCCCCAATTATCACCCCTAATATTATTATCCCATAGACACTAACCTCCCCCCCCCACCCTTCCTCTGTTCTAAAATCTGATTTGTCAATTTTATGTGTGTTCACTTTTTTTTTTATTGTATCCCTTTGGTATATATGGTCATGCCAATTTTCTTCCACAATTTGATCTAAGGAAGTGGGTCTGGCCCACAAAAGCTCATCACCTAATAAACCATCTTGTTAGTCTTTAAAGTGCTGCATAGTTCTGTCTTTTGTTTCAGCAAGATCAGACTAACACGGCTACATCTCTATTACTGTTTCAATCAAGGGAGTGCAGGATAAATTTGTAAGGATTTGCCAGCCATGAGTGAAAAAGAAAATCTTTTTTTTAACAATTGTTGCATCTCCAGCTTCCTCTTTCTGCACTTGGTACTCTGGATTATTAGAAGGATAGTCTCAATTGTGCAGGCTATGGAATTACTCCTACACATGCACACACATCTGGATTCTTAGGAACGAATGTCACACGTGTGCATGGACATATATACACACGTCTGGATTCTTATGAATGAATGTGAGGACCAAGATGGATACGTTTGCTTGATCAGCTGTAGGATGAGCTTCTGAGCATCAGGGGACTGGTTGGCAAACCACAGACATCCTTCTGTGCTGCTGATATGCAGATCTGGAGTAAGTAGACACCTCGCAAGTCTCACACTTGCAAATTCCAACAGGACAGGCTGAGAATTTTGCTAGCAATGCGCTGCAGGTCTGGAGCAGAGGGCAAAGGGATGATCATGGTTTCCTGCGGTTTTTGGCTCAGGCCCAAATTCTGCTCTTCCTTATGCCGGTGAAAATCTGAACTAGCACCTCTGAAAGCAGTGGCGTTCCTCTGTATTGATTCTACCTTCCCTGATAGTGAAGAAGCCAAAGGCCAGAGTCTGCTGTCTCTCTGTTTTGAACCTCTGAAGATAGGACAAGAAGCAATGGGCTTAAATTGCAGCAATGGAGGTTTAGGTTGGACATTAGGAAAAACTTTCTAACTGTCAGGGTGGTTAAACACTGGAACAAATCGCCTAGGGAGGTTGTGGAATCTCCATCACTGGAGATATTTAAGAGCAGGTTAGATAAACACCTATCAGGGATAATCTAGATCAGTGTTTCTCAATTGGTGCTCCATGGAACCCCGGGGTTCCGTGAAGCAAAAGTAAGGGTTCTGTGAGAACCCGGCACTCCCCCATCCCCTCTTAAAGAGACAGAGACAAATTGCGGCTTTTTTTTTTTTACTCGGAACCTAGGGGTTCCTTGAAATTCTTTCAAGCTAAAAAGGGTTCCGTGGTCAAATAAAATTGGGAAACACTGATCTAGATGGTGCTTGGTCCTGCCATGAGGGCAGGGGACAGGACTCGATGACCTTTCATGGTCCCTTCCAGTTCTAGTGTTCTATCATTCTCTTATTCTATGAACTACAGGGGCACAAATTACTGCCCCAAACGTCAACATAATAGGAGGTGAGGTCTAATATGTGCCATGTGTCCAACAGGAATGTGGGTGGGGAGTTGTGAGGATTCAGTGATGGAAAGAGGCAGCATGGCCTACTGGATAGAGTTTTGGCCTGAGACACAGAAGACCGGATTGTTGTTGCTGGCTTTGTTGCCAGTGTTCTGTCTGTCATTGTGCAAGTCATATTGCCTCTTTCCCTTTGTTCTGCAAGCTCTGTGGCACAGGGAATTCCCTCACTACATTTATACAGCGCCTAGCACTATGGTGCGTTACTCTTGGTTGGGGCCTTAAGGGGCTAGTGGAATGTAGTTAACAAACAAATTGTCATTTAGTGATAATCCAATTAGCTACAAGCCAGATGAAGAGTCATTTTAAGGGACAAGTTTGTTAAAGACTCAAGGGACTCCTGCAAAGGCACTGAGAGGTCGAATGTTTCACTCTGGCAGACAGATCTTTTGGCACCACATTGATTTTCATCGGTGCCTGTGGTTGAGCCATGCCAGCGAGGAAGGGGAGGGTGTTGCGCATACCAGTGCAACGGCTGCTCTTTGGGTGTTTGCTCTAAATCCTGGGCTGTCCATGTCTGTCCCAGGAAGTATCCTTGGGTCTGCAAGCTGTCGAAATGCGATCTAAGGTCTTCACTTGACGCGCTGGAGATCGATCTTCAGGCATTTGATTTAGCGGGTCTAGTTAAGACCTGCTAAATCAAATGCTAAGGGTGGCTCCAGTCAGCACTGGTACTCCTAGCAGTCACAAGGAGTAAGGGAAGCTAATGGGGCATATGATCTCATCGACCTCCCGCTGTGAAGACAGTACCAAGCTTGGCTTAAGGTAAAGTGACTCCAGCTACGTATTTTCCATAGCTGGAGTTGCGTACCTTAACCCAACCTTCCATGTCTAATGTAGCCCTGGCCTAAGTAAACTTGAGGCTTTTAGACACCTCTGGAATAAGTTTTCTCCAAAGGCTACACTTCCTTGTCTTAAGCCTTAGTGGGTTTTACTCGCGAAAGCTCATGACCTAATATGTTTGTTAGTCTCTAAGGGTATGTCTACACTACCACCCTAGTTCGAACTAGGGTGGTTAATGTAGGCATTCGAAGTTGCAAATGAAGCCCGGGATTTAAATATCCCGGGCTTCATTTGCATCTTGCCGGGCGGGTGCCATTTTTAAATCCCCTTAGATCGAACTCCGTGCCCGCGGCTACACGCGGCACGGAGTAGGTAGTTCAAATTAGGATCTCTAATTCGAACTACTGTTACTCCTCGTGGAACGAGGTGTACCGGTAGTTCGAATTAGAGATCCTAACTCGAACTACCTACTCCGTGCCGCGTGTAGCCGCGGGCACGGAGTTCGACCTAAGGGGATTTAAAAATGTCGCCCGCCCGGCAAGATGCAAATGAAGCCCGGGATATTTAAATCCCGGGCTTCATTTGCAACTTCGAATGCCTACATTAACCACCCTAGTTCGAACTAGGGTGGTAGTGTAGACATACCCTAAGGTGCCATAGGACTCCTCGTTTTCCGTGTCTTAGGCTATTCTCTCTCCCTGCTCTCCCTGAAAGGGCCAGTGGCAGTGTAGGGGAAGCAACACTGTGGTAATGAAATCCTTTGCCTTCCTTTGCCTGGACAAAGTTTCCACAAGACACATTTCCAGAACCCTCAACCTTCATCCCAGAGGACTCTTGCATCACCTTAATTGACTCCTTTGGTGTGAAGCTTCAAGACCTACTTTACCTTCTGCTCAGGAGAATCTCTTCCTAAGCTGCATTATTTAGTAACCCAGTGACAGGTACGGTGATGGAAATGCTCTGAAGTCTCAAAGCTGATTTTTCCTTGGGTGAATTCACGAGATGGTTAGTTTTCTGCAATCCAGCGAGCAGGGCTCCAAGTGTTTTCGTGTGGCCTCATGTCAATTTCATGCTCTTAAAATGTGCTTAGCTGACAGTTGTGGGAGACTGAAGGCCTGCGTTCTTCCACAGAGGTGTTACCACATAATTAACAACAAAGATAGCTTCCCTCTCTGGCTCTGCCCATTGACATCAACTAATACTGGACCTGGAGGGGTCACATCAAGAGCCTGGCAGGTCACCTACATGCCATGCCTGGTCAGTCTTTGGTGTCTTGGGGACTGCCAATAAGGGGTGCTAATTGGGGCCAATGTGAATAGAGTAATATCTATGGGACTCAACCAAAATCTAGGCACCATGAGTGGACATAGTTGGAGATGGTCCCATTCCTGAAAAGTTTACAATCTAACTAAATAAGCCAGCCAAAGGGCAGGAGGGGAAATGGAGACACTGAGAACTGGGGCTAGAACCCAGACCCCAGAGATTAGAGAAGTCAAGAGTGACACCTGTGGGTGACCAGGGAGAAGAGCAGCCCATAGCCATGTGAGAGCTGCATATGGACAGGGAACCCTCTGACAACATGCTGAGTGGGTAAAGGCTGACAGGGCTGGGCCTGGTGCTGTATTCCTGTTATGTGACACTTCTGGGGATCTCACTGCAAGTGCTGTTGACTTGGAAGTTGCGGGATGATGAAACATCGTAATCAACCCTGTTGGGAAACCAAAGAACCTGTGAACCGCTCTAAAGATGCCCAGGGCTATGGGACATCCTGCCCATAACTGCAAGCTGGCACAGTTGGGCAAAGCATTCTAGATATGGCTAAACAACTCTGGAAGAGAGTTTCCTGATTTCTGCTGTGGGTGCCTCCCTGGTTGTGTGGTCCTTGGTAAGACTCATGGGCCCAGTCTAACCACCACCACATGGAGCTGAACGTAGGACCTCTGGGGCTTAGTGCAGGAGCCTCTACAACTTGAGCTATAAAGCCAGTTGACTCGCAGACCACTTACTATGAGAGATAAGAACAAGGGAGCTCTACAGCCTAAGCTAAGTGCCACTACATAGCACAGTGAAGCATGTGGGTTACACCAGCGTGGATCTTTAGGTGGCACTGAGGCAGCATGGGTTGGGGCTGTAGCAAGCAGCACTCTAGGGCTATGTCTACACAGCAAGGTTTTTGCGCAAGAAGCCTTTTGTACAAGAGTTTTTGCACAAAAACTTCTTGCGCAAGAGCACGTCCACACCTCAACACGCATCGCAAAAGCGATGTGCTTTTGTGCAAGAGAGAGTCCACACTGCATGGACACTCTTGCGCAAGAAAGCTCTGATGGCCATTCACAGAATGTCCATCAGAGCACCTGTGCTTTTTCCCATAGCGGTTTCTTGCACAAGAAACCCCTCTGGAGCGTCCACACTTGCCTTCTTTCGCAATAGCTGTAGCACTAAAAGCAGTTATGCCTCAGAAAAGGAGGTTAACCTATGGCGGAAAAATACCTCTGTTCTGCCATTTAACAGCCCATTTAATTGTGCAAGAGCTCATTTGAGGTGTGGATGCTCCTCAGGTTTTTGTGCAAAAACCTTGTAGTGTAGACGTAGCCTAGCTGAGGGTCTCGGTAGCCCAGCACCAAAGCTGGCAGCAGACCAAGCAGCACTTCCCTGAGGGGTGCATCTGGAGACTGACCAAGCTGAATTTTGGACTCTGCCTGCCCTGGACAACAACAGTAAATGGGACACAAGGGAAGAGGGAAGTGACTGCTTCCCCATCTCATTGCCTTATTAAGCAGTCCCAGCTGCGAGTGGACTGAGATTAAGACAATTGGTGAAATATTTGGGCGGCTGGGAATCTTACCAACCAGCCACAGATGATTTATTACCTGCTGGCTTTCCCAGATTTATTCTGCATCCCCTCAATAAAATACTTTGTTCTAAACTTGTGTATTCAGTTCTTCCGAGTGGCGATGTGCTGTCAATTCAGGTGCCTGGCTGTCAGAGCACACCTCAATCATTTCTGCTTTCCAGGGATGGGGGGAACTATATCCTGCATGTCTCTAGGCTTGGGAAGTATCTTGTGATCTTTCAAGAGGAAAGCGGGTGACATTATGATGAACAAAATGGTCAGATCACTCCTGGTTGTGCATCACGTCCCCTTTCAAATGCCACACGACACAACAGAAGCTAGCAGGGTGACATACGGGAGGGCTGTTGACTCCTGTAAATGTTCTTTAAGGGGGATTTGGATCTTCTTTCATTCCTTGCTAAGCACAGCTCCATATCCCCATTGGCACGGCAAGGCGACTGGCAACGTGCCTGGTCTTCTTTCAGACGTAATCACGTCAGTCTTCGCTGAGGGCTTCAGCGAGTCTCAGCCCCGTTAGGCAGTTGTCAAAAATCCAGCGGTTGTTCCTCTGAAATGTCCTTCTCTGGTTCAAGCAGCAGGAGAATGGGAGGCATGAGGGGAATTCTAATGTGTGTAGCCTGCCCACGTTTTATTTAATGCCTGACTTTTTCAATGAGCGTTTTCAAGCTGAATATGTACACTGGAACGTTCATGAATGCAAAGAGAAGAGTGGGTGACTGACAGTTGGGGGACACCCTATTTAATACGCCTTACAGCCGGGACAAGGGCTGGATTTCATCTACCCTTTACACCTGCTGTTCTTAGCATAACCCCAGGGGCGGAATGGCTTCTGAGGTGAATGTGGTATCAAAAAACTGATGACAGCCAGAGCTGGTTTAGGAGGTTGGGTAGCGGACTTGAACCCACCATGCATCCCCCAGGCACATGCCAGATCACCTAGGCCACTGCACAACCCAGCCCACCTTCCTATCTTCAGTGGATCCCTTAACCTGCCTTCCAAATACGGGAGCCAGCTCCATCCTATTATTTTTCCCCCCATTATTATTATTTTTAATTTGGAACTTCAGATATTGCAACCAGGGTTAGAGGCCCCCAAACAGCCAGCATGCCCCCCAACAGAGCCAAATCTCCTACAGCCTGGGTCACAGCCCTAACCACAAGACAAGCCTTTCTACAAACTGATATCCCCCTGGCGTATTATTTTGGCATAGCCCTGTCCATCCTTCTGTGGTTTATAGGCTGCCTAGCAACATGGGGTCTGAGTCCTTCTTGAGGCCTTTCAGGGCTTCATAGATATTTTCTGTATGCCAAAAGGATCATGTAGTCTGACCGCCTCCATTTTCACCCTGTAATTTCTGCGCCAAGCCCGTAACTTCTGGGTGAGATGGACCATACCTTCTAGAAAGGCATCCAGTCTTGCCATCAGTAGGGCCGACAGCCTTGCTGGGCCCCTGGGCAGGGTGGGGAGGCTCCTGGTACGAGCCCCTGGAAGGGGCGGGACCCCAGGCAGAAGGGGCGGGGCCAGTCTAGGAAGCCCTCAGTGCTGCCCGGAGCATGCGGTAGGGCACTCCAGCAGCAATTTAAAGGGGCCAGAGCTCCAGCCACGACAGCAGTAGCAGTGGCAGCAGCGAGGAGCCCCGGGCCTTTTTTTATTGCCAGGCCCTGAGGCAATTGCCCGCTTAGTGCTCCTCCCTGTTGATGGGCCTGCACATAACTACCAGGTGCATGGGAACTGGCTCAAAGTCAACATTTTAATGTTAAAGGTGGATGGCATCCATTGTACATGAGTCTGTGTTGCTCATGCTGCACATAAAAGGGAAATGCTTTGCAGCTCTTTGATGTGTTTCTAATTTTCATTTTTAAACCATTGCAACATATTCTGCTCATCATAGAATCACTGGGCTGGAAGAGACCTCAGTCGGTCATTGAATCCAAACTCTTACAAAAAGCAGGACCAACCCCAACTCAATCATCCCAGCCAGGGCTTTGTCAAGCCGGGACCTAAAAACCTCCAGGGATGGAGATTCCACCACCTCCCTAGGGAACCCAGCCCAGTGCTTCACCACCCTCCTAGGGAAATAGTTTTTCCTAATATCCAACCTAGACCTCCCCCACTGCAACTCGAGACCATTGCCCCTCGTTCTGTCATCTGCCACCACTGAGAACAGCCTCTCTCCATCCTCTCTGGAACCCGCCTTTGGGTAGCTAATCAAATCCCCCCTCACTCTTTTGTTTGGTAGAGTCACTAAGCCCAAATCCCTCAGCCTCTCCTCGTAAGTCATGCGCTCCAGACCCCTCATCATTTTTGTTGCTCTCCTCTGGACTATCTCCAATGCGTCCATGTCCTTTCTGTAATGGGGGCCCAGAATTGGATGCAATACTCCAGATGTGGCCTCACCCTTGACAAATAAAGTAGAATAATCACTTCCTTATACTTGCTGGAAATGCGCCTCCCAATGCCCCCGATACGTCGTTAGCCTTCTTGGCAACAAGGGCATTCATCATTCAGGGACGTCCAACTGATGGTTTTATTTGAAAGATTCTTTGAAAGAGAGACAGAGAAGAGAGTGAAGGAAATCACTGTTCCTCTCTTTCTAATAATGTCGCTCACATTTTAGCCCTCAAACAGAGTCTGGCAGACACGGGGACTGCCCAAGGCTGGTTCTATCCACAGTTTTCCATAGGATGGCAACAATCCCCTCCTACCCCACCCCCCGCATTGTGTTTCATTCCTCCATTAGTCAGCGTTGAGAGCACAATCTGCTTCAGGAATAATGAAGGCAACATGAAGGTGTGAGTGTGTGTGTGTGTTTGTGAAAAGTTTTCTTCCTTTACATGCCAGGTGATGAAGGACTGAATTCTTGAGCGAGTAGGAGCTAGAGATGTAAATGGTTAACCAGTTAACCAGTAAGCCTCACCTTCAATGGCGACTGGTAGGAGCTGAAGCAGCTTGGGGCTACTCCAGCCCCCATGGGGCCCACCAGAGAAGCCCCTCTCCATGGCAGGCCCAGCCTGGGAGGCAAGCCCCTGTCCATGGTGGGCCTGGCCCAGCCACCCCCGTCCTCCCACCACAGGTCACATGCTGGCTCCCCAGGAATGGGGCTGGCAGGGGCTGCTGGCCCTGCTCCAGGGGAAGTGGCTTTGCTGCAGTCTTTCCAGTACAACTTTACCCCAGGCGATTTCACTGCAGGCTTTATAGTATAAAACTGATTTCCGCTTTAATACCGCTGAGCCCTCAGTGCGTGGAACCACTATGAGTTTTTAGTGGTTACATTTTTAAACGAATTTTGCAACCAATTAAAAAAAATTATCTCAGTGTCAGGGCCACGAACAATGGCACAGCAATGGCTCCCCCTTGTCAGACGCTCCCCAGGCCGATAAGGGCTCTGCTTTTCCCATGACTCTTCTGAGCTTCCCTGGCATTCTGGCTCCTTTCCGTTCGACTCGTGGCTTGACAGCAGAGCCCACGTGAACCAACTGAAGCCTGCTTTGTTTGACAGGACGGGCGTGTGTCTGGAGCCTGGGAGTAGCTCAGGCTGACAGATTGGTGGCACGTCACAGGCCCGATGTCATTTTCTCAGTGAGTGATTTGCAAATGCTTTGCCATTGGGGATAAGATTCTTCCCTTGTCAATAGAATAAGGGAGATCAACATCTCAGGCAACTTTCCTTCATGTGCTTCAATCCCTCTCGCAAAATCCCACGAGCCCATGACCTTATTAGACCAGGCCACTCGGTTTAGCGCACTTGATCGGATTTTTTTCCTGATTCAAATAGATATATTTTGTGACTCTAAATGGCACGGCTTGCTGCTAACTGTCTAATCCATCTGAAAGGGAAATGTATGTCCCAGTAAACTCTGAGTCACAATCTATTTCCTTATTCCCCCTTGGCTCCAAGGTGGGGAAGTATCACATACCGATCTATATCTGGGGTGATCTATATCAGTAGTGCTGGCAGGTGCATCGATAGGGAAGGAAGATGGAGAAAGGCCCTGCCCTCTCTCTGGCTCTGAAGGCTTGCTTCCTATTTATGTGAGCGGGAGAGTGGCCGTGCATTGCAAAAACCCCTGCAGAGGTTATAGGGCTGCTCCCACATGAACCCTAAATAATCCTGTTGATTTCAAAGGAACTATTTTAAGAGACCAGTCCTCGTCAACCAACTTGATCTGAACTCACTGCAAAGAATCCCCTGAGCTCCAAATTAGGCCCCATGTGAGTGAGGGTGGCAGAATTTGCCTTTTGAAACACACACACATTAAATGTTTCCATACCTGAGGAATTTAGCAGAGAAAGAATGTTACAGAAACAATTTAAAGTATCGATTAAAAGTAGATGAAAGAAACAAAGGAACAAGGTGAATCAATGTACTACAAATTAAGTTATAGGGATAGAGGAGTTACATATAGGATATCTTATTTCAATTCAAAACATTCTAGAGAATGCTGAAAAGCTCCTAGCAGTAGATTTGTTTTATTTTGTTTGAGACAGCAGGCTGGGGTCTAATCTCCTTCACAGTGTAATTGTGTCAAAATAATTAATTTGTAATCATGGAATCATAGAACACTAGAACTGGAAGGGACCTCGAGAGGTCATCAAGTCCAGTCCCCTGCCCTCACGGCAGGACCAAGCACCATCTAGATCATTCCTGATAGATGTCTATCTCAGTGTTTTTCAACCAGTGGTATGAGCACCCTTAGGTTCTCTTGATTTGAACTAACGTTACTCCTCATTTTTTGAGGAGTTTGGTTTGCAAACCGGGGTTTCAAGGGGTTTGGTTCAAACTAACTCATCCCGGAGTGCACTTCCTGGTTCGAATCAGCTGTTGAGTGGAGTAACGCACCCGCGAGATCATGCTAATGAAGCGCAGGATATTTAAATCCCTGCTTCATTAGCAATTTCGGTCACCTACATTTGCATCCCTAGCTCGAACTAGGGAGCAAGTGTAGATGTACCCTATTTTTATTATAGCTGTTGTGCAGAGACTGGTGATTTCCTAACCTAGTTTCTAACTTGATAGTTTTCACCAGGAAAGTCTAAACAGCAGCTTGTAATGAACTAGGGAATAGAAGGTAGCTGGCTTCCTAGGGTTAGAATTCCTAGCAACGGTTACATTCATTTTAACAAAAAATTCATATTAACCTTCCTGAGGGGTCACAGTCCCCAATCTGAGAATCACTGAAATAGACTTTTGATCAAGTGAGGGATGCTTTGCTTGGTTCAGGTTGCTGGACCTTTCTATTCCCATCTTGCATCCAGTTTCAAGACCCACCGGTAGGTTATTGATGGAAATCAGTCCCATGTCAATGAAGACAGGCAGTCATTACCATCTGATGGCTCTTTTGGCAGTCAACCAGGCTGAGGTTGATGGTGGCGTGGAAGTTGTTACAATACCTGTGGTGAGAGAGACAAGCTTTCGAGCTTACACAGAGCTCTTCATCAGGTCTGGGATACGTACTTAGCATTTCACTGCTAAATAAAAGCTGGGACACTTAGGGAGTCAACACATGTTACAAAAGTCCATTCAAAGTGTAGTGGGCAGTGTAATCTGATGTATAGATATAGATCATTTAAGATTCCACAATTATCCATTTGAAGGCTGAAAGGTTCTTGTTCCAAGACCAGGTCCAGTATTATTAAAATGATTAAAGTTGGGAACCTTAATGTTCACAGCTGCAACACTCACAGTATAGAAATTCTTCTATATTTACAGATAGCTTGACATATGGATATAGTTATCACAATCACAAACACCCCATCCTGTAAGACAGAGGTCCTACAGAATGTACATCTGCACATCTGTGTACTCACACCATCCCGTGTAGAACAACCTGAAATCTTACCCCTCATTCTGACCCTTTCTGAGGACTGCATCTTCTTCCCCTTCTCTCCGTAGGCTGGGATGTAACTTTTATAATATGATCCATTGACGTCACTATGTCTGATGCATATTCAGTAGAGCTATTTCCCCTTTTCCTTATTTGAATAGCCTCACCATAACGTAGAAGTGTCCTCCTCCTGTAGGTTAGTATATCAATGATCTCAACTTATTATCATATATGTCAATGTGTTCCCATGGCCCTCTTGTAATTAGGTATCTATAAGCTGTAGTTCATGTACTTCTTACATACATCTATTGCTATGACACTTTTATGGTGCGATTCTTGGACACTCTTGTGTTTGGTTGTTTCTGTGGTCAGAAATTCCCCTGAACATTCACTTTCAGCTCGCCATGACTTGCAGATGTCCATTGAGCCATTTATGTGCTCAATGTTTATCTGCTCAAAGTTAATGGGCCTTAAGCTGCATGCTAACTTGTTGACTCTACAGTCTAAGGGTGCTTCTACACAGAAGGGCTTAACTTAAAATAAGCTACCCAAACTGAGCTATGTCAATTGTGTAGCTTATTTCGAAATAGCTTATTTTGAAATTGAGAGCGTCTATATACAGCACTTATTTCGAAATAGAGCACTCTTCCACTGACTTCCTTTACCCCTCGTACAATGAGAGTTACAGGAGTTGGAGTGGGAAGTCCTCCAGCTTGACAGTAGTTCAACATTATTTTGAAATAGTTCATGGCTACACAGCAGGCAGTTAAATTATTTCGAAATAATGCTAGTTATTTTGAAATAATGTGACTGGGTAGGCATAATTTTTTTTTGAAAAAGGGGTACTTTATAAAAAAAGTTTGAGGAACAGTGCTGTAAGGGTATAAGTACCCCCAGTACCTAAAGTTTTCAGACACACAAACATTTTTTCTACCATTGCAACACGTTTGTTTAAACAACTTAATTGTAGCCAGGTGGGCAATTAAATTTTGGGGTGTAAAAAGTACAAAAATAAAGCGCTGTAAAACTTGAAATTTGGAGAAAACTGAATTTTTGTTTTAATTGTGTTGATGTACCCCCCAGACTTCTCTTGAGTACCCTTATGGGTACTCATACCACTGGTTGAGAAACACTGCCATACAGCAGCCAAGCCTGTAGGTTGCTTGCATTATGGCAGAATATAATGGAAAGAAGTGAATATAATAAAGGAAAACTTGCCCTATGGACTAGAATGGTGAGCACCTCTACAATTATAGGATAAACGAGGATTAATGGGTTACAGTTTGCTCAGTTGAGTCAGACACCCTGTTCTTTATTACATCCATGATTTCTTTTTAATATATCTAGCAGAGTTAGGAATTTAAGTTCCTAGGCTGGTCTTTTGAAGTTGTGCAGGTTTCCTTTGACAGCCAGGACTGCTAGGTCAGAGAGGGAGTGATTGTTTTGTGAAAGGCGTCCCCCCATGTGTGTTTCCTTCTTTTATCACTTTTCTATGTGAGTTCCTCCGATAGCAGAGTGATTGTCTCCTTTCGCCTGCATATTGCTATTGACGTATTCAGTGCACTGGATGTGGTACGCCACATGTTGGGATAGACGTGCATAGGGCTCAAGGATTTTGAAAGACGTGTTGTGGGAGGTTTTGAGTACAATAGCAGGGGTGATGTGTCTGGAGGTATTGAATCTATTATTGCCTCTCCTAGCTGGCTGCTTGCTTCTCACAGTGAGTTTGGAGGGGGCTCTGAAAAGATTTCCTTCAGGATGTAGCCCCCATGGAGTGCAGGTTGTAACTGTGCTCCAATGGATACCCCATATGGTTTCCAGCGTAGGGTAGTATGTGAACAATTAGGGACAGGTGGTCAGTGGTCCCCAACTCTCCCCATTCTCCTGCATGGAAGCAGGTTCTTTCTGGGAGTCCTGTCCCATGCTGTGATGGATTTCTCTGATGAAGTGCCCTTATTTTGTGAAGATGATTTTAAGCATGTTGATGTGTGAATTCTGGACTTTCACCTCAGAGTATATGCTGTGGTGTTGGAGGGCCGGGCTGGACAGAACGGATTCCTTGGTGTGCTTGAGGCAGAAGCAATTGGTCAGGGGAGACACACAGGGTCATGTGATCCTCCCCCCAGCCCAGGGAAGGGCCAGGACAACCTCCCTCCATCACAGGCCCTGCCTCTCCCCGCCACTGCTCCGCCCCCTCCTACCTTTGCTTTGCCCCACCCTTGCTCCACCTCACCAAACCTCTTCCCTGCCCCACCTCTTCCCCCCAGTCAAGGCTAGTCCCTGGGGCTGGCACCTGCAGCCCTCCTACCCCAACACATGCTCATTGGCCATGGCAGGGCAAGTGGCCCAGTTACTTTGCTTCCCCAGCCTCCATATCACTCCGCTCTTGCTGGGCTCCCCTTCCCCCACTACTGTAGGTGAGTGAGAGGTGGGGAAGTGCAGTCTGCAGGTGCCAGGGCCCTCCCCCTGCCAGCTACTGGTTGGCCTCTCCCACCCATGAGGTTTGGGGTGTTTGACACCTTATGCTCCCCCAACACATACACGTCACCCCTGGTTTGAGGTCGTTTCTGGATCGCTGAAGGTAAGTGTGGCCATCTCTGTGTTTCTTTGTATGTTGTTGCCTGTAGGGTTCCGCTGTTGAAACTGACCCTGGTGTCCAGGATGCTTGTGTGTGAGCGCTCAAGAGACTTTGACAGATGGGGTGGATGTTGATGTTGTGATGGAAATCTATGAGGAATGTTAGGTTGCTTGTCCAGAGGATGAAAATATCATTGATGTATCTCAGGTATAATACTGGATTCTTGGTGTGTTTATCCAGAAATTCTTCCTCCAGGTGGCCCATGAACAGGTTGTCATATAAGGAAGTCTTCCAAGTATCTATGAGAACATAAGAATAGCCCTGGTGGGTCAGACCAAAGGTCCATCTAGCCCAGTATCCTTGCTTCCAACAGGGACCAATGCCAGGTGCTCCAAAGGGAATGAACAAAACAGGGAATCATCAAGGGATCCATCCCGTGTTGCTCATTCCCAGCTTCTGACAAACACACTAGGGACTCTCATCTCATGGTTTGAACAAAGTGTTTGTTGTTCAAGTAAATGATTGTGGATGGAGTCTGGTGATGTGTTTAGAGTAGGTCTCTGAGTATGGTCAGGTGGCTATTTGAGGCAAGCAGACACTCCGTAATTGTGAGCTATGTTGGTGCATAGGGAGGTGACAGCCATCATTCCAAGGGAGGCTGTTAATGTTGTGGAGTTTTCCGGAGTGTGAACTGTCGAAATTTTACAACAACAACAAATTCCAAATGTCAACAGCTCCCGTTCACAGACATCTCCGTAGTTCGCTATGTTCGAATGGGATGTAAATGAATAAATAAGTACAAATCAATAAATAATAACATTTTGTTCTTGCAGACAATCATCGTAAGCAAAATTCAGGCAAACATTAGCAAAATTAAACTGGCTTGACATCAATAATACACTGTGCAAATTCATGCAACCTTCATCATTCTTAGTTTGTATTAAATGCCATCCTATTAGGTAGTGCATGCTTGAATGGTGCTATGCGACAGATAGTTTGAATGATTGTCCTCTAACAGATTCTACTAAGACATGTCTCTTCTCTCAGGGTTGATCATGATGATATATGTCTAGAATTATTCCTTGCGGGCACCAAAAAAGCATGGCAATCTGGGAACCTGGGGGGGGGGGATCAAAATTTGCTTTTCTTTACTATTTGGTTAGAGTTGTTCATGACCTGGAATTACCTCTTGCTTTTATGATGCCAAGTGACTGACATATAAATGTGATTGACTGGATTGCATGGTCCATGCTGGCTCAACTGGAGAGACAAACACATCTGCTGGGAGGCTGTGGAACTAAGGTCCCCTCCCCTACCTCATCCCCCGACCTGAACGGGAAAGAGAGTAGCATCCCTGCAGCTGTGATAGCCCTTGCCTGGACAAAAAGGATTCCTTATTCCTCTTCATTCCTCTGCACATGCCTGTTAGTTCGTGATTAATTTGACTTGTGTGAATAGCCAACACCTAGCAGAGGTGATTTTGTCTTAACTTGCAGACCCAGTTTTACTAAGCAATACAGGTTGAACCTCTCTAGTCCGGCACTCTCTGGTCTGGCAGCACCCATAATTCGGCATGATTTTAGTTAGTCAGATCTCCACTTATCATGGGTGTGGCCAAGTTTCCCATGATTCCATAAAATTTGTTCACAGCCACCAGCCCTGGCTCTGTGCTCTGGGTTGTTATTTAGCTCTAATTTACCCCTAAATGTCTTCTCAGAGTCCAGCAAGCAGTGCAAGTGTTGGTGATGCTGCCAGACAATATTGACCTCCTGTGGTCCAGAAATCTCTCTGGTTCAGCACCGGTCAGGTCCCGAGGGTGCTGGACTATAGAAGTTTAACCTGTAGTAACGGTGTTTAATAATAATTACTGTAGTAACTAGAGCTGAGTGAATAATCTATATAGGGCAACATTTTTTTGTAGAATTTTATTTCTTTTTTGTATGTGTAGAATGTCCATCCACAGGGCTCCATTTTCTTGAGTTCATTCACAAGTGGAAATTATTTAATGATATTTTCCAAGTTGCAAATATAAAACTGAAGAAAAAAATAGCATTTTTAAAGTCTGCACTATTGAGCTGTGGAACAGATTGCTACACAACAGCACTTAGGTCAGGAGTTTAGAAGGACTCAGGAAAAAAAAAAGTAAAAACAATGAGGAGTCTTGTGGTGTCTTAAAGACTAACAAGTTTATTAGGTCATAAGCTTTCATGAGTTGCAGCTCACTTCATCAGATGTGTGAAGTGAAAGCTTTAGTTGGCAGGGATTTATAGTATACAAAAGTGTTTCCCAACCAGTGGTACGAGTACCCTTGGGGTATTTGAGAGAAGTCTGGGGGGGGGGTATGTCAACACAACTGAAATTTGTAGAAAACTGAATTTTTGTTTTAAGTTTTACAGCACTTTATTATGTTTGTACTTTTTACACCCAACAGTGTCATCCCCTGCCCAGCTACGATTAAGTTGTTTAAACAAATGTGTTGCAATGGTAGAAAAAAAAATGTCTGTGTCTGAAAACTTGTAGGTTCTGGGGGTACTTATAATTTTTTTTAAAGGGGGGGGGACTTATAATGTTTTTTTTTAAAGGGGTACTTTATAAAAAAAGGTTGAGAAACACTGGTATACATACATACAGAGCTGGGAGTGTTACATCAATGCTAATGAGGCTAATTCAATCTAGGTGGACATGGCCCACTTCCAACAGTTGATAAGAAGGTGAGCATACCTAAGGGAAAATTACTTATTGTAATGAGCTAGCCACTCCCAGTCCCAATTCAGACCCATTCCGATGGTGTCAAATTAGCATATGAATTACTTCAAGAATAGTTTTTATATAGCAGGGGTTGCCTTCATCTCTGGTGTTGGCTGAATTTCACCTCCTCTTTGTCCATTGACAGGCAGGGCTGGATTAGCCTCTAGGCACAATAGGCACAGTGCCTAGGGCCCACGAAAATGGTTAGGGTCTAAAAAATTCATAATTCACTGGAAAATCAGAAAAGAATACTGCTAAACCAACCTTAATAATTTGCTATCTTTGGTCAACAAACAACATACAGGTTTAACATACATTTAACTATTAGGCGTATAGGCAATAGGGCATTTTTCCCTTAAATATTCATATATAATCTTATTTAAAGGCCCATGATTATGAGAGTGCCTAGAGCCTATGAAGACCTTAAGCCAGTCCTGTTGAAAGGAAATACCTTGAAGAGTTGGGCCTCAGATCCTCCTCTGAATTCTCCCACCATGCTTGAGGTCATTGCATTCTGCTTTTCCCCTCCCCTGTCATTTCCCATGACCATCTCCTAAAATGTAGCTTGCAGCCTGTTTCTTTTCTTATCTTAAAATCAACGCAGGCTTCTTCACACTTAAAAATTGGTGCCTTTTTTATTATTACAGGGTGGTAGAGACCAGTTCCCTGCTTCTATATCTCTGTATTAACTATTTGGAACACCTCATGTGGCACTATATATTCAGAAACTGCGCCCAAGTGTGTTTTAAATTTGGTGGCAATTAATAATACACTAGCCAATTAGCCCATCATAGGATGGGATTTTCAGGTCTCTCCTCCACATCGGTCTTCTCTCCTGAGCCTCTGTCTCCGTCTCCGTCTCCATCTCCGTCTCTCTCTCTCTCTCTCTCTCCTCCTACTGCCTCCCCCTCTCTCTCTCAGCTCTCCTCCGCCTTCTGCCTCTCTCTCCGTCTCTCTCTTTCTCTTCTCCCCCTCCTGCCTCTCACTCTCTCTCCGCTCTCCTCTGTCTCTGTCGGGGATGCATGCTCGTCCAGGCCCCACCCCCTGGGCATGTACGTCACCGCCCCGCCCCCCTTTGCCTCCCGCCATGGCGCTCGGCTGACTTCTGCGCCGCTCAGCCGGGCCGCCGCGTGGGAGCAAGCGGCGCAAACGGCCTCTGTCTCTCTTCTCCTCCTACTGCCTCGCCATCTCTCTCTCTCAGCTCTCATCTGCCTCCTGCCTCTCTCTCCATCTCTCTCTTTCTCTTCTCTCCCTCCCGCCTCTTACTCTGTGTTTCTCTTCTCCTCCTCCTGCTGCATCTCTCTCACTCTCTCTCTTGCTGTCCTCCACCTCCTCCGTTCTCCTCTCTGTCTCCTCCGCGTCCTCTGTGTCTGCTCCGCTTTCTCCTTTTGAATCCGGCACCCTTTCCTGATGTCAGAGACGCACACTCATCCAGGCCCCTCCCATTGCTGTTCCCTCTGGGCGGCACTGTTGCCTCCCGCTGTGGTGCTCGGCTGACTTCTGTGCCGCTCAGCTGGGCCGCCGCGCAGGAGCAAGCGGTGCAAGTGGCCGTTTGGGCCCTGCACTCCCCATGCAGCACCCCCATGCTGCATGGGGAGCGTGGACCCCAAAGGGCCACTTGCGCTGCTTGCTCCTGCACGGCAGCCCGGCTGAGTGGTGTAGAAGTCAGCCGAGTGCCACGGCATGAGGCAACAGCGCCGCCCAGAGGGAACAGCCAGCGTTTCAGTGTTACAGAGTCACAGACATTGGGCTACTATATATATGATAAGAGGCAAGGTGTTACTTTTGACGACTGGCCACCACCTGTTATAGGAGGATCAATATTTAATCAGCTGCATGAACAATCACTGTAAAACACTCAATAGTAACATACCTATGAATGGAAACACGTTCCTTTTTTGGTTGCATTGTGGTCGCATGCAGCATATTTTTTCAACTCTTCTGTATCCCTTAAAAAAATAAGAAAGCTTTATAGCAATTTGGCATTTGTCCTTCATAATGGGAATGTAGATTAGAATGATTTAGAGTAAGCATTGCAAGTATGGAAGTTTTCTTAACACACGTCCTCCAATTCCACCACAAATTGTTGGGACAGATGTTGGAACTACCAGGTGAAAATCGTGGCCTGCAATATGAAGGAGGTTGTAATAAACCTTACGAGCCATGCGTGCAGGGCAAGCAGTCTGCGCTCTGTCCTTCCTGACTGCTTCTATCAAATGTGCCCCTTCTGAGACCATAGAGAAAAAGGGCTGAATCTTCACTCCCTTGAAACAAGGTAAGGCCACTTTCACGGTGCAAAGTAAGCGCTACCAAGTCGGAATCCTCCCTTCCCTCTCACAGGTGCAGTGGGTTGAGTCTGCTTTGCTTGGGAGTGAATGAAGACAACACAAGACAAAAGGCAGTTGGATTCAGGCACTTGCTCTGAAAAATCTTGCAATCCAAGTACCACAGGGTTGGTTTCTTCAGGTTGTGCAGCAGATTTTTGGGCCTTACAGCTCATATAGCCCATTTTAGAAGATTAGGGGAATCCTTGGGTGGCCTATAAACTCCTCTTCTACCTCCTCTTTTTACTTTAGGTGAATGTAGTGTAACTGTGGCAGAAGGTTCCCTGGGTAGACTCTGTCTGATGTATCACCTTTTGAGAAAGTTGGCAGCTGGTGTAACTTAAAGCAACCTTCAGGCTGCTCTAAATTGGACTATATGTTTGCTTGCTTGATTCCCTCAGCCCAAGATCTGCAGAGTAGAAAAGGCTCTTTTGTGCCTCATTCCTGGACCACACCATGCTCCTGGGCTTTAGCATAGCTGACGATCCATGTCATTTCCTTTTATTTGCCTATGCATATTTGTGGACCTATGTAAATAACACACAATCATAACCCTAAAATAATTCCACTATTCTGCACTCTGCACATGTACAGTGACTTAATGTCCTGTGCCACTTAAGTGTTTTGATCCATTCTCATACCAGAGAATCATGAAATGTCTTTGTCCATGGAACTGGTCTTTAATTGGATATCCTGAAAGATCAGCATGAAGGCACCCACATATTCCTCCTGGGCTGCCATCAGAAATTTGACTAGTGGTGAAATCAGCAAAGGAACAAAGCGGCATCTCTGTAGCGATACCGTCTTGCCTGAGATAACAGTATTAAACAAGGTAAATTTAGCTACACATGTATCATTGCACGGCTGTTCCCCCCAGGTAATCTGATAGACGGCTTTTTCTTGCTTCAGCATTATTCTTTATCTCTCTCCCTTCGGTTGTCAGCTCCCTGTGTCATTCGGCATTCCATCATTGAAAGTGATTATTTCAGACACTTCAGGAAATGACTGGAGATGTGTTGATTTCACAGGCACAGTCGACCCTCCTCCTACGTCTGTGCCACCCTCTGTTCCCCCCACCCCCTCACTGATCTGAAATGACAATACAACCCGGAAGAGGATGAGACTGCCTGAGAGCTATCATAAATAAGGCAATTATAATATCGCTATTGGGACGGAGGGTACTCTGTGCGCCTTGCATTTCTTCTCTCAAGTTCTACATCCAGTCGCTTTGCAACATGTTCTTTGGATCAATAGGTGTATGTAATGCAGCATCAGGTGTTTTTCAAGCCCCACCCAATTCTAGTTGAGAGCCAAGGCTGCTGCAAAACATGGCCCCAACCTTCCTTGGCCACGCAGCACAGCTCCAGCCTTCCCCGGCTGCCGGGGAGCAAGCTCCAGCCCCTCCCGGGTGGCTGGGCAGTGTAAGCAGTTTTGGCAAGGCAATGCCTTCCCTTGCCTCTATTACCCACCGCCCATAGCTGAACTAGCTGATTCAAATTCTTTGGGCTCCACTCTTCCATTCTCTCCTGAAAGAATACCCATATCTTACCACAATCTTTATTTGTATTGCAGGATCACCCTGAGTCTGCAGCCAAGAGTGGTACATAAGAATGGCCGTACTGGGTCAGACCAAAGGTCCATCTAGCCCAGTAGCCTGTCTGCCAACAGTGGCCAGCGCCAGGTGCCCCGGAGGTATATCCTTTGCATTTGCCACTGTAAAAACATGGCATGACACAGACCCTTTCCTAAAGTCCTTACATTTGGAACAGAAACGTCTTCGCATGGTGGCATTCCCACAATAACCAGCAGGTCCAGGGCTGAGTCAGAAATTAGATCCAGGGAATGGTCTCGATTTCCTTGGTCCTGCCTCTGCAAAGGGGCTGGACTCGATGACCTCTCTGGGGTCCTTCCAGCCCTCCATGTCTACGATTCTGTATCTAATATTTTTTCTTCCCTCTACATGGGGTATGGAGCAGTCCGAGCTGACGTTCAAAGGCAAAATCCATTTATCAGCAATTGCCTCAGAACACAGTGCAGGGAAAGAATGTTGTGTGACCTCAGGTTGGACTTGGCTCCGCAGGATGCAGACATCTTCACCTGCCATAGAAGGCAGTAAGAGTGGCGGGCAGTTAGCACCCTGTAGGAGGGGTTGGTTTCCTGCACAATCAGGGTTTGGAATGAAGCAGCAACTGGATACACACTCATTGGGAATAAAGTGATGGGGTCCTGACTCTGACCTCATGCTCATGTAACTTCCTTGACCTGCATCAAGAAGGAGTCCTGGGGCACATTTAAGAGATTAAAAAGACTTGGACTTTTCAGCTTAGAAAAGAGGACACTAAGGGGGAAGATGCTAGAGCTCTATAAAATCATGCCTGGTGTGGAAAAAGTGAATAAGGAAGTTATTTACTTGTTCCCATAACGTAAGAACTAGGGGTCACCAAATGAAATTAATAGGTAGCAGGTTTAAAATAAACAAAAGGAAGTTTTTCTTTACCCAGCGTGCAGTCAACCTGTGGAACTCCTTGCCAGAGGATGTGATGAAGGCTAGGGCTTTAACAGGGTTCAAAAACATGCTAGATAGCCATTGATGGATCTAACCTCCATAAACCTATTAGCCAGGATGGGTAGGAATGGTTTCCCTAGCCTCTGTCTGTAAATGGGTGACAGGCAAGGGATCACATGAGGATTACCTGTTGTGTTCCCTCCTTCATGGGCATCTGATATTGGCCACTGTTGGCAGACAGGATACTAGGCTGGATGGTCCTTTGGTCTCACCCAGTATGGCCGTTCTTACGTTCTTATGTTGTATGGGCATAAGCTTTCATGGGCGACAGTGAACCATGGCCAATGGGAGCTGCAAGCCATCAGGCCTGTAGATGCACAGGTAAATAAAACAAACGGCGGCTCACCAGAGGTTAATCTGGCAAACCGCATCTGGCCTGTGTGCTGCTTATTCATAAAATCGTAGAATCATAGAACTGGAAGCGACCTCGAGAGATCATCAAGTCCAGTCCCCTGCCCTCACAGAAGGGCCAAGCAACATCTACATCATCCCTGATAGATGTCTATCTAACCTGCTCTTAAATATCTCCAGTGATGGAGATTCCACAACCCCCCTAGGCAATTTATTCCAGCATTAGCCATCCTGACAGGAAGTTTTTCCTAATGTCCAACCTAAACCTCCCTTGCTGCAATTTAAGCCCATTGCTTCTTGTGCTATCCTCAGAGATCAAGGAAAACAATTTTTCTCCCTCCTCCAAGTACCCTTTTAGGTACTTGAAAATTGCTATCATGCCCACCCCTGCTTTAAGGTGTGATCCAATGTCCATTTAAATCAATGTATTTCCGCTGACACCAATGCATATTGGATTACGCCTTTGGTTCCCAGCTATCCAGACCTTTGAATCACTTTTGCAACATTAACATAGAAATTTACCAACCTCAGAGGCACAAAGAAAAGTTAGCCTTCAAAATCCAGTTGACGTTCAATGGGACATAAACATCTCACAGACCTTTATGCCTGGAAAAAACTTCCCCACAATCTCTAAGGTACAAATCAACTTATCCACTCTCCATAGAGGAGAAAATGACATACACAAAAGGGCTTTTCACACTAACCATCTCACTGATTATCCCAGGCATGTGGGAAGTTGTGTTTTGGAAGGAGCTCTTTATGCTAATTTATAGCTGATAAAGTATACCCTGACATTTAGCAAAAACTAGGATTATTTAGTCTGGGATCTATAAAGTTGGCAAGGATTTAACTGAAGCTATAAAGGGTACAGTAAAACCCAATCAGCCCCTGCTTTTTTACACTGTGTCATAATTAAAGAACATGAGGTCACTGGAAGCTAATAGCAGATAAATGTAAAACAAATGACATGAAATACTTCTTCACAGAGCATTTAGTCAGCTTATGGCTCACGCTATGCCGGAGGTCAGAGTCAGACACGGTAGCCGCATTTTAAAAGGCACTGAGTGATATGAAGACCAGAATACTTCTAGCGTTGTATGCTAAGACTGGGTTAGTCCATTCACATGCTCAGGGCATTAGCTGATCCTTGCAGGGATCAAAAGGACTTTGTTGTCTATGGCACAAAAGAAATGTACAATTGTTTTCCCCTTTGCCTTCTTCTCAGGCAGCAGATCAAAGGCCACACGAGAAGCAGATGGAGGGCAGGATGGATAGTTGATGCAGATCTGTCATAGCAAATTTTATATTCCTTTAATGCTAAGAGGTTGCATTCATTGTTAGCAAAGGTTTCTGGTCACATAAACCAGCATAGATTGGTGTAAGGAAAGCCACGGAGACCGCACTCAGGGAAAGGAATATAGGGCATGCCAACAGTGCCATATTCAGCCAGCAGGGGGCACTTTGGGGCAGCCATGCCCCATGACAGGAAGTGTCCGGTTACTGGAATGGGCTTGTCGAAGTTAGTAGCATGGCGTGACGTTAGATAGTCATTCCCATGCCTTGTCAACCATCAGGAGGAGCCCCTGGGTGTGCCCAGTGTGAACCGGATGTTTAGAGAAGCCGGAGCAGACTCAGATTGAGCTGAGTGTTTTTGGCAGCTGTTTGTGTTTTAAACAAGTCACTGGACGTTCTAATGAAAGAAAGAGGGGGAAATTCCTTCCTTGAAGCCCACCGGATTGGTGAAGAGATCCTACAGACCTATGGGGGTCCCATGGTGGTAGGAAATGTACAAACCCACAAAAGCCATAAACCATCCCTGCCCCCTCCACCTCCGACCACCAAGAACAATAGTCAAAATAGGCAAAACAGACAATTGGTGGGAACAGAGGCAAGGAGAGGATGCAACATGCCCCAGATCCCCCCTTGGTAGAGCCGGGAAGAGAATCCAGGATAGGGGTGATCTGGAAGCACACAAGCTGGATCGGGTGTCATAAATGAGCTGGTAACCCCCTGAAAACTTTTAGCATGGTAGTCAGAGCCCTCACCTGAGATGTGGGAGACTCAGGTTCAATTCTTCCTTGTCTGCTGGTGATGAGAAGAAAGGATGTGAGCAAGCACCTTTCGGCAGAATGCTCCAGGCACTAATCTATGGATTACCCAGCCAGGGGGACAGGTATGAGGGTCTCCCACCTGTCAGATGTGCTCAGTGGATCATTTTTTCTCTGTGTCCTAATGACTCTTCCACTGTGGAATAATATTTAATTTATAGCCTCTCTCCGACTTACGAACCGGTTACAGACCAAGCAATTGGTCGTAAGTCGGTTTGTTCGTAAGTTGGGCCCCGTAGAGTTACACGTGACCGCGCTGTTCGTAAATGCGGATCGCGTTCGTAACTCGGGGTCCGCCATTTACGACAGCTTCGGTCATAACTGCGAACGGTCATAAGTCGACTGTTCGCAACTCAGGGACCGGCTGTATCTACAGTGGGAGAGTCATTGGGCCAGAGAGAGATTTTGAAGTTCAGTGGTTTGGGCTCACAACTAGGTGGTAGTAGCAGACTCCGGATACTGTTCCCCAAAGCAATTACTCTTTAAGAACATAAGAATGGCCATACTGGGTCAGACCAAAGGTCCATCCAGCCCAGTATCCTTTCTTCTGACAGTGGCCAATGTCAGATGCCCCAGAGGGAGTGAACAGAACAGGTAATCATCAAGTGATCCTTCTCGTCTCCCATTTCCAGCCTCTGACAAACCGAGGCCAGGGACACCATTCCTACCCATCCTGGCTAATAAATATTGATGAAACTATCCTCCATGAATTTATCTAGCTCATTTTTGAACCATGTTAAAGTCCTGGCCTTGACAACATCCTCTAGCAAGGAGTTCCACAGGTTGAAAACAACCCGCTCCCTATTATTTATCCCCAAAAGGAAGTAACTTCACACAAGACAGACTGAGGGAGCCCCACATCATAATATCCTGACATGCAGATACATCACGGATATCTTCATTTACGGGAGTCACTCAAGAAACTAATGAGACTGTTAACACCCTGGGCTTCCTGTTGGCTAAAGAACAGGTACCTGGGTAGTTTGCTAACACCACCTGGCCTCTGTGCTGAAAGGAAAGTGTTTCCCTGACAGAAATGCTGCCCGGATTCACTTTGAAAGGCCTGTAATAAATCCTGCTAATTGGCACTCAACCCTGGATTTCAGCATACTCAGCATAGCCTGCTCACAAGAAGGGGGTATGGGAGGCTGTGGGTGAATGAATCAAAGACATACTGTCTCCTGTAGCGATTCACAAAAATCCTTCAGCAAAAATCCTTTGCGCAAAAAGAAATGGCAGAAAATACACTAATGATGTCGCAATTTATGCAAAAGAGTCCCTCATTAGCATATTCTTTGCCGCAAAAACGTGTAGTGTAGATGTAGCCTCTGATAAAGACAGCCAAGTGTTCAATACACAACCACTTGCATGCTAAGAAGGTCATGGCAGGGGTAAACCTGCATTAGGGCTGGGGATTTAGCAGGGCAATTAATGGGCTGAGACAGAGACCAGACCCGCTCACCTGAGGCGGGGAGGGCTGATGATTACAATAAATTTGAAATGCAAAGAACCTGGGTGCTTCGTTTCCCTGGATCTGGGGGAGGGGCAGGAGGGGTACAGCTTTGCTTCTTCAGGGCGTGGCGGAGTTCCTGCTACAATAATCATGACCCATAATGGAAGACTCCTGTCCCCCTGCGTTCCTGTGAGTGTGTGAGTATAGGGGACTCCCCAACATAACCCTGATCTCTAATCGCTTGAGCCCACGCGCGCACGGTTTGGCATCTCCCTGAAAAGTATCAGTAATGACGGATACAGTCTGTTGTTAAAGGGCTGCATAAAACAGCATCTTGAGAGCTCAAAATAGTGAAGAAGGAAAACAGGCAGATTATTCCATCCTTACAGCAACTTTTTCTCCGGTTGCACGTGAAACTGCTTTACGAATCCACATCTAAGAATCACTTTGACCACCTCTGAGGTATAATGTGGCCACTGTTGCGCTGTGGATGAGCCGACTGCCACACTGGGCACCGGAGCAAACTGTGTGTGTGGGGGAGGAGGCGGGGGGCTGGTCAGTGTGTGGCACTGTACTCCTGGAAGGGGCGGGGCCTCAGGAAGAAGGGGCGGGGTCAAGGCAGCCAGCCCTCAGCGCTGCCTGGAGTGTACCATGCCGCCTCCCCACCGCGTAGATTCCCCCAAAGCATGCCATGTGCCCCTCCAGCAGCAATTTAAAAGGCCGAGGCTATGGATGCTGCCGCTACCACAGTAGCAGCAACGGACAGTCCCAGGCCCTTTAGAATAGCTGAGAGTGGTCCTCTTCACTCCCTGCCAGTGAGCAAGCCTGACGGGAGTGCTATAATAGAAGAGAGAGAGGTGTCTGTGTGTAGATCGTTCATAGAAAGTCCTCGACCGGCACATGCAAATGAGTTGCATCGTTCCCAAGTTAATCAAGTCCGTAAAGTTGCTGCTGATTTACCCTATGAATGATTGCTTGAGTCCAGTTCAAAATAAAGGAAGCGTGAGAGAGAGTTTCCACAAATGATCAGGGCTTATAAACGAGTTGTTATTAGAAAGAGATGTCTAACGCTGGGGAGAGTAGATAGGTGTCAGAGAATATTGGCACAAGCTTACCCAAGATCAGGAATGAAGAATTGTTATGACAAGTGCAAACATGCAAACACCGTGCATAGTACAACATAAGAATGGCCATAGCGAGTCAGAACCATGATCCATCTACCCAATATGCTGTCTTCTGACAGTGTCCAATTCCAAGTGCTCCAGAGGGAATGAACAGAACAGAGAATCATCAAGTGATCCATTCCCTATCGCCCATTCTCAGCTTCTGGCAAACAGAAACGAGGGATGCTATCCCATCCCATCCTGGCTAATAGCCATTGATGGACCTATCCACCATGAATATATCTAGTTCTTTTTTAACTCAGTCACAGTCTTGTTCTTCACAACATCCTTTAGCAAGGAGTTCCACCGGTTGGCTCTGCTATTGTGTGAAGAAATATCTCCTTTTTCTGTTTTTTAAACCTGCTGCCCAAACATTTCATTGGGTGATCCCCTAGTTCTTGTGTTATAGAAATAGGAACCTACATTTCCTCATTTACATTCTCTACACCAGTAGTGATTTTTATAGGCTTCTGTTATATCCCCCCTTGGTCTATTCTTTTCTAAGCTGAAAAGTCCCAGTCATATTAATCTCTATGGCAGCTGTTCCATACCCCCTAAGCATTTTTATGGACCTTTTCTGAACCTTTCCCAATTCCAATATATCTTTTTGGGGGGGAGATTGGGGAAGCTAGATCTGCAGATAGTAATGAAGATGTGATTGCACCGTGGATTTATACAGAGGCAATATGATATTTTCGGTGGTATTCTCTATTCCTTTTCTAATGGTTACTGTGATGGGGCATCTACCCTGCACTGGCCTGAGGAGGTTTGAATCCAGCCCTGGGAGAGGTCTGAGGCGGTGGAACAAGCAGCTGCAGCAGACACCAGCTAATTAGGACCCAGCTGAGGGCTGTACAAATAAGGATTCCTGAGGAAGGATTCACTTACTTTTGCTCCAGCTGTGGAGCAGGAGGGACCTAGCTACCAGGGAAGCCAGAGGCTTCACAGAACAGATTGTTGGGGGAAAGGCAGGCAGGGCTGGGGGGCTCTGCTCAGGCAAACTCCCGGGCTGAGGCCTTGCTCTCAAGGCCTGAAGCTGCTAGGATTGCAGGTCCACACCCCTTGCCAATGAGGAGTGGCCATTTCACAATGCAGTTTGCCCTGAGGTAAGGCGCTAGATGATGACTGGCAGTAGGGTCCCCGGGGCTAGATGGTTATTGGGGATTCCCTGAGGGGAAGGACTGCAGAGTGTGGGGGGCACTGCAGCAGGGCACTACCCGGAGAGAAGGGTGCTGTGGTCTGACAGGGGTGTGGATCCTAATAGAAGGTGGCAGCACCATTAAGTCTGATAGCTATGCACAGCCATATTTGCCATGCTTGAATGAGAACTTGGCAATTCCTTTCTACCAAAATGCAAAATCAGCAGCACTGAAGCATTTCCCAAATTCATGTCACTTTCTCCAGAATTTTCCAAGATATTTTTTTCCCCCAAAATTATTTTTTATTTGCAATGCTGCTTGAAAGGGAACAATGTTTTGTTTCACCCAAACCAGTTTTTAACTCTTCAAGTTGCTGAAAAATTCATCTTGTGTCTGACCTGAAAGGAATTTTTTCCTTCATTTTTTTTTCTGACTTGCCAGTGAGCCAAAAAATCAGTTATTCACGTGGTTCAAATCTTGACTATACCCCCGTATTCATATGAACCAGAATGTGTAATGGGACAGATAAGTATCTCAAGAAGACACCCTGCTTACATATGTTTACACTCACGGCTTCAGAAATATGCAAATGAGGCTAAGTGTGGAATATTGCTGAACCTCATTTGCATACCTAATGAACCACCATTTTTGCAGAAGAGGCTCTTGCGCCAGAAGGAGCTGTCTACACTGCCCCTTGTGCAAGAAAACCCCTCTTGCGCAAGGCCGCTACGCTGATTATTTTTGGGAATAACGGCATTGCGCAAGAGGGGTTTTCTTGCGCAAGAAGGGGCAGTGTAGACAGCTCCTTCTGTCGCAAGAGCCTCTTCTGCCATTTTTGCAGTTCATTAGGTATGCAAATGAGGCTTAGCGATATTCCACGCTTAGCCTCATTTGCATACTTCTGATGCAAGAAGCTGCGAGTGTAGACACAGCCTTCCTGTTTTAGAGGCTCTCACTTCCTGTTTTAGAGGTTGTTTCCTTGAGGCTCTCACCTTTGGTGCCAATCCTACTGACTGGTGGAAGTCCTCAGTGGTAGGACACTGAAGGAGGATTGTTTTCAGTTGAATCCCTGGGTTTTTTTTCTTCAGTAGTTCTGAGCTCCTTTGTGAGCAATGGTAATATGGAACAGATAGGACAGATGTCTGACAGGCTTCTGTTAGAGTGATTGCTTCCTCCTTAGGGTTCAGATACAGAGACCAAAGTGCTCAGTTCTCCCTTGAATCTTTCAAGGGGTTCAGGGCCCCATTTGTTCTGGTGTCCAAGAATTTGCTACCCTCAAATGGAAAGTCCCTTAGTTGTTGCTTGGCCTGCCCTGAGGATCCCCGATGACTGACTCCACGATGATCTAATAATGGCAACTGAAGTGGCTATCATGTGCGAATCAGATGTATCCAACACAACTGGCCAGTTGTCTAGTCCTCCTGGTACATTTGATCTCCTGGTGTTCCTAACAGAGCTTGCCTATAAGCGGAGATAACTTATCCTAATTTGAATAGTCTTATTTAAAGGGGCTAAGCTGATTTTACTGCAGGAGGCCAAAGTCATCTCTCCACAGAACAGAGACTGAATGGACAAGGGCAAATCCCAAAACCAGAGACAAATACATGAATTGCAATCATGTAAATATATACACACCTATAACATTGTTGTTCCCACTGTACTGTGCAGCATAATAACCTAGGCTACGTCTACACTGGCGGGTTCTTGCCCAAGAAGATTTACAGTACGGCGTGGTAAGAGAGGGCTTCTTGCGCAAGAGCTATGCTCTTTTCTAACAGGTGTAAGCTCTCTTGCACAGGAGCTCTTGCGCAAGAGGGCAGTGTGGACGATTGACAGGGGTTTCTTGCACAAGAAAGCCCTATGGCTAAAACAACCATCAGCGCTTTCTTGCGCAAGAGAGCATCCACACTGCCATGGATGCCCTTGTGCAAAAGCACATCTTGCACATGGCAGTGTGGACGTGTTCTTGCACAAGACTTCTTGCGCAAGATACTCTTGCGCAAGAAGCTGCCAGTGTAGACATAGCCCTAGTTTCGATATTCTTTGGATGTATCTATGACCAGCTTGATTGAAGTACATTCCCTCGTTGGTCAAATCTGACTGTCCCTGCCAGTCTCCACGACCTTACCTAGGAAAACTACCTCTCTCCTGCCAACCCTCATGAAAGGGGCAGCACTACCATACAATCATGCCCATCACATGGAATTGATGTTCAATGTGATGTTCAATGTGACGTTTGATATAATAGCTTCTTTTGCTCTAGCTCGCTGACATTTTGGTAACATATAAAAATGTCACAGGGCGACAAATCCCGATTGAAACCGACTGCAGCGGTAGCGTTGGGACAGTGTTGCAGGCTGTAAATCCCAGCAGCCAGATTCAGATTGGACCTGTCACTTGGCCATAGAGGATGAATGGCTGCAGAACATAGATAAAATGAGGCAGATATTTGAATCCTCTCAAGAGAGAAACCAATAGGAAAACTGATTTCACCTTCTTTGTGGCTCTGGGTTTGGATCCTGACCTTCCCCTAGCTCCTGAGCTGAAAAAGCTTCATATTCTGGCATTTCGGCCCCCAGCCAGCAAATTGTTTGAGCGTGCATAAATTTGAGCACGAGTAGACTCACTGAAGTCAGTAGACTACACACATGTGCTTACACAATGAGGAGTCCCAGAGCACCTTAAAGACTAACAAAGATTTATTTTGGCATAAGCTTTTGTGTCTAAAACCCACTTCAACTGCATGCATCTGTCTAAGTGTTTTTTTTCCCCACGAAAGCTTGTGCCCAAATAAATCTTAGTCTCTGGGCTATACTAGGGCTTTATTTTGAAATAACCCTCCTCCGGTCGAATGAATAAACCGACTGTCCACAGTACCTAGCTCGTTATTTCAAAACATCTGGAAAAGATCTGCGAGAGACTAGTCTTCGAAAACACCTCTCTGCTCCCTTCTCAAATGGCTTATGGCCCTGATCCTGCAAATCAACGCTCTCTTCCCTTCCCTTTACGCCTGTGAGAGCAATTCCACTGAAGATGTGAGTGCTACTCATGAGCTTCAAGCTACACATGAAGGAGCGGCCATTTTGAAGGCCGAGAGCCTAAAGCCTGTCTCCAAAACGGTCCCCCCCCCCTTCCCTTTGATTAAATAATAGAAATTCTGTGGGTAAAATTCACCGCTGTGCTGAGAGCTAGCGCAAGACATAAGCACCGCAGGACAGCTGGGCTAAACTGCTAAACGCGGATTTTCACCATGTGTGAGCATAATGACATGGCCTATGGAGAAATTCTTAATAGACTCAACGGAGACTCACTTCCACTGAACTGTGTTATCAGAAAGAGGCACTTCCTTCGCTGTCGCTTTTCTATCCGAAGGAAAACGCCTGCTTTTTGAAGTGAGCTTTCTGTCCTTATCCATTTAGTATCTATCTTCCCAAACAAGTTGGTTCAAATGTTCCCCCTTTGGAGGGAGGGAGTTGAGATTTCAGGGGGCTAGGTGGGTGGGCTGCTCTCTCTCTATATATATACATACTGCGCCTGGATAAAACTATGGTACACCCACATCTTGAATACTGTGTACGGATGTGGTCTCCCCCCCTAAAAAAAGATATTTTGGCCTTGGAAAGGATTCAGAAAAGGGCAACTAAAATGATTAGGGGTTTGGAACAGGTCCCATATGAAGAGAGGCTAAAGCGACTGGGACTTTTCAGTTTAGAAAAGAGGAGACTGAGGGGGGATATGATAGAGGTGTATAAAATCATGAGTGGTGCGGAGAGGGTGAATAAAGAAAAGTTATTCATTAGTTCCCATAATAGAAGAACCAGAGGACACCAAATGAAATTAATGGGTAACAGGTTTAAAACTAATAAAAGAAAGTTCTTCTTCACACAGCATGTAGTCAGCCTGTGGAACTCCTTGCCAGAGGAGGCTGTGAAGGCTAGGACTATAACAGAGTTTAAAGAGAAGCTAGATAAATTCATGGAGGTTAGGTCCATAAAAGGCTATTAGCCAGGGGATAAAATGGTGTCCTTGGCCTCTGTTTGTCAGAGGCTGGAGAGGGATGGCAGGAGACAAATCGCTTGATCATTGTCTTTGGGCCCTCTGGGGCACCTGTCTTTGGGCCCTCTGGGGCACCTGGTGCTGGCCACTGTCAGCAGACAGGCTACTGGGCTAGATGGACCTTTGGTCTGACCCAGTACGGCCGTTCTTATGTTCTCTCTCTCTCTCTCTCTCTCTCTCTCGCATTTTCACCTCAGGAATCCAGCAACTTGGCCCTGAAAATCTGCTTGAAGCCCCCTTTAGTCCTACAGTGTGCCTTCCCCTCTGCTGGGCAGGTGTCAACACACAATCCAACTGCAACTTGGCCCCAGATCCTCCAAGGTATTGGCGTGTAAAGAATGCCTGCTGCTGCACAGACAAAGGTAGCAGGGTGGGTACCCAGCTTCCCTCTTGAGCATCAAATCTTGCCGTTTGTTTCAGTTTTGCAGGATTTAGAGGCCCCCTGTGCAGTGCGTGCAAACTCCTCCTGCTCTCGCTCTCAGCAGGAATTCCATATCTCTGACCACAATCTTGAGCGGCTTTTCCCGCACTAACTATTTTTTCTGGGGGTACAGAATTTGTTTTCACGAACGAATGAAGGTGCCGGAAGGGCTGAAGGCTGCGGTACAGTTGAACCACTCTCTGTGGAGCGCTATAAGCATGACCTAAGGAGAAATTCTTAATAGACGTAATGGATACTCACTTCCACTGAACTGTGTTATCAGAAGGAGGCACTTCCTTCTGCAGCCCCCAAATTCCAAAAGCTCCCGATCCTCCTAGGCAAGTGGGTGAGGTGGATGCATGAGGCTTGGGACTCAGTGAAGAGAAGATGGTGGTTCTGTAAATGTGCCGGGACCTTCCTGTTGATGAGCTGTTGGTGGCACAGGTATAATGTTGGGCTAGATATTCCGCTGAAGCCATGTAATGCTCAGCTGAGTGGAAAGTGGGTTGGATGGGACACAAAAGTGACCTTCGTAGCTCAACGATCCTGATGACTCTAGTGAATGAACTGAGCATGGTGACACCCCTGGGGATAAAACATTTCCTCCATACCTTTCTCTCTAGGCTTGAAAGGCCATAATGACATGGTTAGATGTACACAGCACATCACGCACAAACGATCCTCTGTAGAAGGTCAGCCTAAGAGATGGAAGAACAAGATCTGCTGCATCATAGAAGATTAGGGTTGGAAGAGATTTCAGGAGCTTATCTAGTCCAACCCCCTGCCCAAAGCAGGACCAAGCCCAACTAAATCATCTCAGCCAGGGCTTTGTTTAGCTTGGCTTAAAAACCTCTAAGGATGGAGATTCCTCCACCTCCCTAGGCATCCTGTTTCTCCTACTGAAATAGTTTTTTTTTCCCTAATATCCAACCTAGACCTCCCAAAACTGGATGAAGTTCTCCAGATGTGGCCTCAGCAGTGCTGAACAGAGGGGATTAATCACTTCCCTTGATCTACTAGCAATGCAGCACAATATGCCATTCACCTTCCTGGCAACAAGGACACACTCTTAACTCATATCCAGCTTCTCACCTACTGTGATCCCCAGGTCCTTTTCTGCCAAACTGCTGCTTAGCCAGTTAGTCACCATCCTGTAGCTGTTCATGGGTTTCTTCCATACTGAATGCAGGACTTTGCTTTTGTCCTTGTTGAACCTCATCAGATTTCTTTTAGCTCAATCCTCCAATTTTTCTAGGTCACTCTGGGCCTTATCTCTACCCTCCAGCGGATCTACCTCTCTCCCCAGCGTAATGTTGTCCACCAACTTGCTGAGGGTGCAACCGTTCCCTCGTCCAGATCATTAATGAAGATGTTGACCAAAACTGGCCTCGGGACCAGCCTTCCACTTGCAACCTGTTAACAACATTTGCATCCTGCTGGTGTTTTTGCTGTTTTCCTTAAACAGCACTAGTGACAGGACCATCCTGAGCATTTAGGCAACCTTGAACATTACTTGATTCTCCTGCTCTCTTCAGAGGGGTGCCAGGCATTGGCCTGAACAGTTGAATCCATTGTGCATTGGATATGAGACACTCTACACATCTTGCATCCTCACTCTGGACTCACTCTGCTCTCACACACGGCTTGGGCTTTAAAGGAACTCTGCTCTATTTCTTGTTGGCTCATTCTGCAGCTCATACTGTTAGCACCACTGATTTCAAAAGGCTGCTCCTGTGAACAAATGGGTTCAGGATCAAGTCCTTCATTTGCACTAAGAATAAGGCTGTACCAAAAAAATCCCTTGTTTCTAAGCAGTATTCATTATCTGAGATGCTTCAGAGTGTCCCTGTTGGGCCAGGCATTCATTATTGACTCTGGCCGCAGCGCATAAAACATCTGTGCAAATTCCATGCACGGAAGGTTGCATTTTATATTTCCACTGTGACTCTTCCCATGTAACCTGAGCCAAAAAAAAAAATTAAAAATGCCACAGATGAGTGATTTGAAGAACAAAAAAATGGTGTGGGTCAAATGAGTCACTGCTGGTGGTAGGACTGATTCTCCACTCCCTGACACCTATGATTTGCAGCCGATTCTGCTGTAATCTTGGAGCTAGGTTCTTAAAGCCCCTCACTTGTCTCTGTGAGTAGCTCCATGGAATTCAGCAGGACCTCTCATGCAATTAGGGATGGCTCCGTGCGAGTGAGACTGGCAGGATCTGGCAGTCTGAAGCTGAGTCGACACTGCGGGTATTTTGCAGAAGAGGAAATGCAAATAGAGTGCTCATGTGCATATCTCATGCTCTCATTTGCATAGCTTCTTCCGATCCTTTTTTCAGAAGAGGTTTTTGCGATAAAAAGCCCTGTGTAGACGGGGCCATTTGTCGAAAAAAAAAAAACCCTTTTGCGCAAGAGCTCTTATTCTTCAAAAAATGAGGTTTACAGGCAAAAGGGGTTGGAAGAAGATTGGCAAATGAGTGTGAGATATGGACATGAGCACTCCATTTGCATTTCCTCTTCTGCCAAACAGCCGCAGTATAGAGTTGGCTGCACCCCGCAGTGAGACAGAAATGAACATCTGGCCACTACAGATGGAAAGCTTTGAAATATGGAAGTTTGGATTTCCAGTTTGCTTTCCACATATAACCCAGAAAGTGATTGCCTTCGTAGACTTCTTCTTGTGTAGGGACCATTTTAGCCACCACTTACTCTAGGTATCCTCACCTCTACACCCCCTAATTCAAGGGTGGGGGTTGGAGGATCTGGTACAGCTGAGCTCTATTATATTTGGAAAGAGCAGAAGTGGCTGAAGTTATAGTCATCCACATGCTGATCTAAATTCCTGCAGAGCCAGGCAACCAAAGGTAAGAGAACTGCAATTGTCTTGTGCATGGGGGTGGAATAGATCAAGAGGTCCCCTGCTAGAGGCCTTATCTCCTTGTCTCACCCTGCCCTAGAAGAGAGCAGAAGAGAAATCCGTCAGGCAGCCTAGAGTGGCTGCAAGGGAGCAGCCAATCAGAGGGAGTACTAGATTGACCAATCAAGAGCCAGCAGGGCCATACAAAAGGAAGCGGCAGTGGTAGAACAGTCTTTCTGCGTGGGCAAGGTGCCTAGCTAGCTGGAAGAACAACACCATGGTGGATAGGTCAGTGCAGGCAGACTGAGCCCAGGTGACTGAGCATGGCCCTAGAACTTATCCAGACCAGGTGAGGGTACTGTGGATGGCCCTGCTGGGATTCTAGATTAAGCCCAGGGAGAGCTGCTGAAAAGAGACCAACTAAAGATACCCAGATGGGCCCTGATTTGTCACTTAAGGATGGCAGTGCATCCGGGAAGGAAGCCGTGGTGCTACAGCCCCATACCAGAGCTGCGAGAGAACTAGAGCCCATATACCCCAGAAGGGGGGATGGTGTGTGTGACCCGGCTGAGTCACTGAAGACCAGCCGAAAGACCCCCTGGCTGGATGTGGGGGCACTTGCAAGATGTGGGTGTTCCCTCACGCCATCGAAGAACTAAGGAAAGCTTTCACTCGATAGGAAAGGGGGCACCAGTGAGAGGCAGGTACTGCCCTGTTCAAATCTGCCTTTTTCAAAACACCACCATCCCCTGAATTAGGGGCTGGGTCGGTGGGAATACCTAGAGTAAGAGATGGCTAATATTGTCACTACCGGGGCAAACAGGCACATATTGTCTAGAAAGGGGCATTCACAAGAGGCAGACACTGATGCCGTGACACCTCGCCATCACAGTGACACTTGGAGGCAGGGGAGAATTAGGGTCTTAGTGTCTGTTTTGCAGACCAAGGGATTTACAGTTCCCTTTGGAGAGAGAGAGTAAAGTGCTCTAAAAATAGCTGAGTGAAGTGGGCAGGAAACCGATAGAGCTTTTGGTCGTATTTTGAAAACTGTGCTAAAATTACAAGTTATCTCTTTGGGTTTTAAGGGGTTTTCTGGTCCGACTAACAGGCTAGATGGTGTTTTGGTCTCACCCTGTATATAACTAAGACTTGTGGGTGGGTTACCATAGACTCTTACATTTCAAGGGATTACTCTGCCCTGGAATAGCGACCTGCTAGCTAAGCAAATTAAGGACAGACACACAGCTGGTTTTCACATTCTCTTGGGATCCCATGAAGGTGGCAATGTCCTGACCTACAGGAACTGTTGGTGGTAAAGAACCGGTTCAGGAAACTTTGATACCAGATCCAGCTGGTTCCATGCCAGATTGAACTAAGTCATTACAATTAGGCGCTGTAATCAAAGGCGGCTCGGACAGAGGAACATAAAGTCCTACTGGAACCTCACCCGCTCTGGTTCTAGTTAAGGTTGCAATCGGGCCATATGCCACTTCCATAAAATAGCATTCAACAGTTTTACTACTACTGAAACAAATCCTGTGCATTCTTCAGGTTCTTCAGATACCCATTCTGCTGGAGAAGCATCACTACCAGTCCAACCAGAAACTAAACTAAACAAAACATCAATTTAAATGAATATGGCCTGTGTGGGATATTTTGAAGGAAAGAACCAGATCCTCCAGTCGTGTAAATTGACATGACTCCACTTACCATTGTTAGGGCTATTCTGATCTCTCTTTATGGGCTCATCTCACCACTGTTCCTCCAGTTCTTACACTGGTATGACTCCATTTAAATCAATAGGACTGGGTAGTTGGGACCACCATATATTTCAGCCATTAAATAGCTATCCAGGGTTTCCTTCAGTGTGAAAGAGACAGCTGACCTGGTACAGCTCTGATCTGAATAATAATGATTAATCATGTTTACGCTTCCATTTGACCTTTGGCTGTCGACTGTCAATGTGCTACTGCTGATGACTTTGCTGCTGTCACACCGAGAGAGTCGCCATCCCTATTAATGTTTCCCGTGATTCACTATTGGTCCTGTACAATCACAGGGTAATTGGGCAGCGGCGTCGGTGACCTTTTCATCAGAAATTTCTCATGAAAGCAACTGTTATCACATTGAAATGTCTCTCCATAACCTTTACGGTTCAGTGTGTGTCCATCTGATGGACACTTGCATGGGTTCAATCTGGGCTTTGACTCAGACTTTAAGGTCAGAAGGGACCATTGTGATCATCTAGTCTGACCCCTTGCACAATGCAGGCCACAGAATCTCACCCACCCACTCCTAAAATAATCCTCTCACCTATATCTCAGATATTGAAGTCCTTGAAACAATGGTTCAAAGACCCCAAGATGCAGAGAATCCTCCAGCAGTGATCTGTACCCCATGCTACAGAGGAAGGCGAAAAACCTCCAGGGCCTCTGCCAATCTACCCTGGAGGAAAATTCCTTCCTGACCCCAAATATGGCGCTCAGCTAAACCCTGAGCATGTGGGCAAGACTCACCAGCCAGACACCCAGAAAGTTCTCTATAGTAACTCCTATCATCCCTCCATTGACCTATTTACCACTGATAGTGAATGGTCAATTAGTTACCAAGATCATGTTATCTCATCAAACCATCCCCTTCATAAACCCATCTAGTTTAATCTTGAAGCCAGATAGATCTTTTGCCCCCACTACTTCCCTTAGAAGGCCGTTCCAGAACTTCACTCCTCTAATGGTTAGAAACCTTTGTCTAATCTCAAGTCTAAACTTCCTAGTAGCCAGCTTATATCCATTTGTTCTTGTGTCCACATTGGTATTAAGCTTAAATAATTCCTCTCCCTCCCTGGTATTTATCCCTCTAATATATTTAAAGAGTGCAATCATGTCCCCCCTCAGCCTTCCTTTGGTTAAGGTAAACAAGCCAAGCTCCTTGAGTCTCCTTTCATAAGACACATTTTCCATCCCTCGGATCATCCTAGTGGCCCTTCTTTGTACCTGTTCTAGTTTGAATTCATCCTTCTTAAACATGGGAGACCAGAACTGCACACAGTATTCCAAATGGGGTCTCACCAATGCCTTGTATAACGGCACTAACACCTCCTTATCCCTACTGGAAATACCTCGCCTAATACATCCCAAGACCGTATTAGTCTTTTTCACGGCCATGTTACAATGGCGGCTCATAGTCATCCTATAATCAACCAGGACTCCGAGGTCCTTCTCCTCCTCCGTTACTTCCAACTGATGTGTCCCCAACTTATAACAAAAATTCTTGTTATTAATCCCTAAATGTATAACCTTACACTTCTCACTATTAAATTTCATCCTATTGCTATCACTCCAATTTACAAGGTCATCCAGATCTTTCTGTATGATATCCCGATCCTTTTCTGAATTGGCAATACCTCCCAACTTTGTGTCATCCGCAAATTTTATCAGAACACTTCCACTTTTGGTGCCAAGGTCAGCAATAAAAAGATTAAATAAAATTGGCCCCAAAACTGATCCCTGAGGAACTCCGCTAGTAACCTTCCTCCAACCTGACAGTTCACCTTTCAATATGACCCGCTGTAGTCTCCCAGCCTCCCCAACTAACCAGTTGCTTATCCACCTCTCAACTTTCATATTAATCCCTATTTTTTCCAATTTAACCAATAATTCCCCGTGTGGTACTGTATCAAATGCCTTACTAAAATCGAGGTAGATTAGATCCACTGCATTTCCTTTATCTAAAAAATCTGTTACTTTCTCAAAAAAGGAGATCAGGTTGGTTTGGCACGATTTACCTTTTGTAAAACCATGTTGTAATTTGTCCCAATTGCCATTAGCCTCAATGTCTCGAACTACTTTCTCCTTCAAAATTTTTTCCAAGATCTTGCATACTACAGATGTCAAACTAACAGGCCTATAATTACCCGGGTCGCTTTTTTTTTCTTTCTTAAAAATAGGAACTATATTAGCAATTTTCCAGTCAAATGGTACAACCCCTGAGTTTAGAGATTTATTAAAAATTTTTGCTAATGGACTTGCAATTTCATGTGCCAGTTCCTTTAATATTCTTGGATGAAGATTATCTGGGCCCCCCGATTTACTCCCATTAAGATGTTCAAGTTTGGCTTCTACCTCGGATATGGTAATATCTACCTCCATATCCTTAGTCCCATTTGTTATGTTACCATTATCCCTAAGCTCTTCATTAGCCTCATTAAAGACTGAAGCAAAGTATTTGTTTAGATATTGGGCCATTCCTAAATTATCCTTAACCTCCACTCCATCCTCAGTAATTAGCGGTCCTACTTCTTTTTTTGTTTTTTTTTCCTATTTATATGGCTATAAAACCTTTTACTATTGGTTTTAATTCCCTTTGCAAGGTCCAACTCAACATGACTTTTAGCCTCTCTCACTTTGTCCCTACATGCTCTAATCTCAATAAGGTAGCTTTCTTTACTGATCCCTCCCATCTTCCACTCCTTATATGCTTTCTGCTTTTTCTTAATCACCTCTCTGAGATGCTTGCTCAGCCAGCTTGGTCTAACACACCTGCCTATATTTTTTTCCCCTTTTCTTGGGATACAGGCTTCTGACAGCTTCTGCAACTTTAACTTAAAATAATCCTAGGCCTCCTCCACCTCAAGATCCATAATTTCTTTAGTCCAATCAACTTCCCTAACTAATTTCCTTAATTTATTAAAGTTAGCCCTTTTGAAATCAAAAACCCTAGTCTCAGATTTATTTTTGTTTATCCTTCCATTTAATTTAAACTGTATTAGCTCATGATCACTCAAGCCAAGATTGTCCCCTACAACCATTTCATCTATGAGGTCCTCGCTACTCACCAAAACCAAATCTAAAATATCATCCCCCCTTGTTGGTTCAGCAACTACTTGATGAAGGAATTCATCAGCTATCGCATCTAGGAAAATCTGAGCCCTATTATTATTACTAGCACTTGTTCTCCAATCTATATCTGGAAAGTTGAAATCTCCCATGATTACGCAGTTTCCATGAGTATTTACTTCATTAAAAACATTAAAGAGGTCTCTATCCATATCCAAATTGGATCCTGGTGGTCTATAACACACCCCAAGCACTATCCCAGGAGAGGATCTGATAGTTTTCTTCCCCAATGTGATTTTTGCCCAAACAGACTCTGTCTTCTCCATTCCATCACTTTTTATTTCTTTACGATCTACCTCATCTTTGATATACAATGCTACTCTACCACCTTTACCCTTATTTCTGTCTTTCCTAAACAGCACATACCCTTCAATACCTGTACTCCAATCATGCCTAGTATTCCACCATGTTTCTGTTATTCCTATAATATCTGGTCTCACTTCCTGGACCAGTAGCTCTAGTTCCTCCATTTTGTTACCTAGGCTCCTCGCATTGGTGTACAAACATCTTAATTTTTGCTGTTTGGCCTCACTCACATTCTTTACCCAATTTGGCATGGACGTTGTACCTCCAATATGACCTGTTAGACTAGTATCCACCCTACCCTTCCTCATGTACATTCTCCTAACCCCAGCTATATCCTTTCTTACTTCGTTTTCCTCCCTCTCAATGCTAAAATCCGGCGTAGAGATTACCTGGACATCTCCCAACCGTCTCCCCCAAATTCCTAGTTTAAAGTTCTCTTAATCAGTTGAGCCAGCCTCCATCCTAGAATTCTATTTCCCTCCCTACTTAGGTGAAGTCCATCCCGAGAGAACAGTCCTCTGTCCATAAATGCCTCCCAGTGACCATACATCCCAAAGCCCTCCTTATAGCACCACTGCCTAAGCCATCTATTGATCATCATAATCCTGTCACATCGTAGTTGCCCTTCTCTAGGAACAGGCAGAATGCCACTAAAGATCACCTGAGCCTCAATTTCCTTGAGCGTCCTCCCCAGCCTAGCATAGTCTCCCTTAATTCATTCCAGCGATAATCTAGCCGTATCATTTGTTCCTACATGAAGGATGATCAATGGATTCTTTCCCGCTCCCTTTAGGATCCTCTTCAACCTCAGTTCCACATCCCGTATCTTAGCACCTGGCAGACAGCACACCCTTCTGTTCTCTGGATCAGCTCTGGTTATAGGCCTGTCTATTCTTCTCAATAAGGAGTCCCCAATCACGTAGACCTGCCTTGTCCTGGTGACAGTGCGATTCTCTGGTCTATCTCTTGCTTCCTCTGGCTGCAAGTCCTTGCCATTCCTGTCTTCTCTTGTAATCCTCTTTAACCCATCCTGACAAACCCATTCGGTTCAAAACTGCATCCCCACCATGTGACACAAAACAAGTTATTTGGGCCTGCCCGAAGCAGAATCCTGCAACCTTTGGGGAGGAACTTGTATGTGATCATCCTCCCCCTGAGGATGTCAAAACTTCTGTGATTCTGTTGGACTTCGAGTGTGCGTCTACACAGCACAGTGATTTCGAAATAACTGGCGTTATTTCCAAATAACAATGTGAGCGTCTATACAGCAATTCCATTATTTTGAAATAAATTCGAATTAATGGATGGCTTATTCCGACATCTGTAAACCTAATTCCACCAGGAATAACGCCTCTTCTGAAATAACTATTGCGAAATAGCTATAGTGTGGACGCTCCGCTACTGCGATTTTGAAATAATGACTTTCCAGGGCCATTCAGAGTAATTACTCCCCAGTGCCTCCTGGGGCTCTAAATCGAGGTAGCACGTCCACATTAGAGAAGCCTGACCCGGACTCATTTTGAGGCTTCCCTGTAGTGTAGACGTGCTATTTTGAAATAAGCTATTTTGGAGTATTTCTTCCAGATGTAGATGTACCCTAAGGGAGAACACAGACCGCTAATGGTAGAACTGGACAGGAACTGGGTTTTCTGTTTCACAGGAAATTCCATAGAATCGTAGAACACTAAAACTGGAAGGGACCTCTGTCCTCATGGCAGGACCAAGTACCATCTAGATGATGGGTTCCCAAACTGGGAAGCGCAGCCCCTGGGGGGGGGGGGTGAAGAAATTCCAGAGGGGCACAAGGCTTCTTGCCACCCAGTCCTACTGGGTCAGCTGCCTGGTCTCCCCCAGCAAGGAAAATGCAATTTTGGGCCCAGCTTCCTGGGATACCACTCCCCGTATGGGATCAAAATCTCAAAGGAATTATTTAGGTAAGCCCCCTTTAACAATGAAAGGAGGATGTACACACTGGTTGCTGCCCAAGGTAATAATTACTTACACTGGGTTTGATGGAAAATAAAAGTATTTTTATTAACTGCAACCAGTAGGATTTAAGAGGCATTAAGTGAGAAGAGGCAGAGCAAAGTAGATTACAAACTCAAAATAACAGAAAGCGCTGAGCTGTTTCTACACTAAAATTTCAGGACAAACTTACTACAAACTCACCCTGAAACTGTTTCTTTCCCGGCCAACCTTCCAAACCAGGGAAGTCTCCTTTTCCCTGGGATCTCTGGTTTCCTCTCTGGGGCGCGCCACACCAGCCAGCCAAAAGACAAAAAACTTCTACTTTCCTATTGGTTTTTAAAGATTCCCTGTTTTCTTGGGAAGTCACCTGGCCAGTTGGGGTAGACATGTGTCTCCCCCAGACCAACCACTGCTAAGACTTAAAGGACAAAAGAGATTGTTTAACAGTTGGTCATCACGACATTGAGGGTAACACCCGTTCTGGCTTTCATTCACACATTTAAAACCCATAAAGCATTCCACACTCCAGTTTTACACCCAAGAATGATACACACAGCAACATAAGATAAACAGACCCAGAGCATACCATATTGGAAGGGAATAATTCTGTTGCTGACCAAATCTTATAGGCCATTCTGGGACCTGTCAGATGTCATCTTTAAAAAGAGTGAAACTTCTAGAGTTCTCTGGAAAGAATTCAGGAGCATATGTAAAACTGTTTCCGGTGGGTACTGGGTTCCATTTTCTAGCTCTAGATCTGAACTCCAACCCAACTGTGCTGGTGATTGCAAAATGTTTGGATAACTATTTTTCTTTAATCGTTTCCCTTTGCATTTAAGGACTACATTCAGGGTCAGAATTGGAAATGCTGACTGAAGCAGATGGAAAACTTAGGTGCAATTTTGCTCCCAAAAATCACCTTTTCCCCCCTACTAAAATTAAATGTTTAAATAAAAAATGAGTTTATTTCTTTTTAAAATGTAGGCCAGCTTTAATATTGAAATGCCACAACATAGCATGCCGCCCCTTACTTTTGCAGACTCGGGAAGCTTAAATAATTCGTATAAATTTTGGATTTTCACAGGCAGAGATAAACAGGGAGTCAGCAGAATAAAACTAGATTCTTTATGGAAAGTAGCTTATGAAAAATTAATTATATCATCTTTTCCTTTTGCCTTGAATCCTGACAGTCTAACTCTAGTGTTCTTTATTCAGAATTAAGTCTAATAATATCTACTCTATTCAATTAGCAATAGATACAATGCTTAGGCAAATTGAAAATGAATTTCAAGCTGAGTCATCAAATTACTACTGTAGTTCCTAGAATCTCTTTCTTTTCAGGATAGTTACCTTTTGGACAGATGCAATTTGTACCTATAAAACTGCATTTATGTTTTAGGGATCTGTTGTAATGATATGTTTACTTGCAGTATTGTATTCAGAATCTTGATATCTGTGGGTGCTGTATACAATGTAAGACTGGGTTTAATCTTTGGAAAATGAAAGAGACAAAGCTGGAACACAAGCTGTGTAGAATCTTCGTTGTTATTCTGTAGTTGCAGGTGTTGTCGTTATTGAAATAAGAAATCTTTATTAAGGACTGCAATTACATACATCACTACAGCTACAACTGATGTGTGGGTGCAATATTAGTAACTGAAAGTACAACTATCTTATTTATATGTGCACATCAGGTAGTTAAATAACTTCTGATACTATGAGTGCAATTTTGAGGTGCAAATTCTGCTTTTTTTTTTAAAGGGGCCCAGCTGAAAAGTTTGGACTCTTAGCACTTTTTTTTTTTTAAGGAAGGATCATTATGGGAACTTCACTCTATTGTTAGCCGCTCCTGTAAAGGAGCCAGAAAAATCTCCTGTGATACACATTTTCACCTAGAAGCTCAATATGTAAAGGGCAAAGTAGCAGACATGACAGGCTAGATGTTTCAAGATGTGCTTTTTTGTTGCTGAAAATCATGAGAAGTGTTAGGTGATACACTTTAAGGTCAACATGTAATATCTCTTCGATGCTGTTCTAAGAAGTCAGATCAGTCTTTTCAGTAGTAACCTTTTGCACAATGAATATGTTTGCTTTCTTGTCATTAAAATTCACCTGGTCTATTTGTGATTCTGACAGCCTGTAGGATTAAATTTTCCATATATCGATTTGGATGTGCTCCCTTTTGTCATGTTTTGATCAAAAGACGAATAGTTTTCTTTTGCTGAGATAATATACGGTAGACATTTAACCTTTAGGAAAGGTTTTTCTGAGAACTGTTTTTCTGATTGACAACATTCTACCGTACACCTGGTTTAGATATAATACAATGCAGTCTTCTTTATGATATGGAGAATGGTTTGGTGGACAGGAGGAAGAACTATTTTCATCCTCTCTCAGTGACTAACAGACAACTGAACTACTTTGAGGAGGGAGATAAAATAAAGCCTTTTTCGATAGTAAACACTAAAGCTATGTCTACACGGTGAGTTTTTGCGGCAGAAAATATGCTAATGAAGGACTCATTAGCATGAGTCGCGATATCATTAGCATATTTTCTGCCAATTCTTTTTGTGCAAGGGGTTTTTGTGCAAAAAGAAGCAGTGTAGCTGCTTCCATTTTGCGCAAAACCCCTCTTATGCCCCAGAGAGGCATAAGGATCTTGTGGAAAAAAGGGGATTTTGCACAAAACAGCCACGGCCACACTGCCTGTTTTTGCGCAAAAGCCCCTAGCACAAAAACGGAATGAAAGAAAGTATGCAAATGAAGCGCGGGAAAATGCTAATCCGCGCTTCATTTGAATTGCCTCTTGCGACAAAAGTCATAGTGTAGCAGTAGCCAAAGTGTAATCCAACAATGCTATTAAAAGTAAGTCTCCTACATGCATTCCATATTAGAGCTGGAAACTATTAAATAAGAATTAGCACGCTCTCAATTAGCATCATTTGCTAAACAATGGATAGAACTTTTCACCCCAGGGAACGGTATGCCACAGTCTCTGAACGAGAGACAGACGGGCATGTGTACCATTAGGGTTCCTTTTTAACCACTGAAGTCAGAAAATTATATAAAAATCTTTCAGTAATGTCAACAGGGGGCATGACAGATTTTGATGATGTACTTTTGACAGTCAATTGTGTTACACTAAATTATGTATTTGAAACTATAAATATTACATAAGAGCAGCCCGGCTTCAACTTCTCTGCTTTGAGTGTTCAAAATACTCCACATAAGAGCAGCCAGATTGGGTCAGACCAAAGGTCCATCCAGCCCAGTGTCTTGTCCGCTGACAGTGGCCAATACCAGATGCCCCAGAGGGAGGGAATGCAACAGGTAATCCTCACGTGATCCCTCTCCTGTCATCCATTTACAGACAGAGGCTAGGGACACCATTCCTACCCATCCTGACTAATAGCCATTGATGGACCTAACCTCCATGAACCTATCTAGCCCACATTTTGTATTTCATTCATCCTTTAAAAAACAAACAAACAAGCAAATGCTACACCCATTTAAAAACAGTTTTTATAGATCAATTCTCATCTAAAGATCTCTAACCACTTTACAAAGGCACTAAATAGCATTTAACTCTTTTTTGTATGTGGGAAACTGAGGCAAAGTCACTTTGCCTGTGTTAATTCACCAGGCTAGTGGTAGAACCAGAGACAGGACTGAGACAGTCTGATTCACATGGCTAAGGTGCCATCCACTAGGTCACACTGCCTCCCCTCCAGGAATTCTGCTTTAAGGTATACATTCTGCTTTTGCATAGCGCTGCATATGACAGGTTTTAAGATTTCCATTTTCAGATATCTACTGACCATAAGAATGGCTATATTAGTTCAGACTGGTTCACCTAGTCCACTATCCTGTCTCCTGCCACTGATCCATTCAGATAAAATGTGCAGAATAGTCAATCATCCACTGATCTATCCCCTGACTTCCATACCCAGCTTCTGTCAGTCAAATAACCAGAGTATGGGATTGCATCCCCAATCATCTTAGTTAATTGACATTCATTCTTTTGCAAATCTGATTCTTTTTTGGAGTCCTGTCTATTGTTTTTGCTTTCACAAAACCCCCTGGCAAGGAGTTCCACAGGTTGACAGTACTTTTGTGTGAAGAAGTACATCTTTTTGTTTCAAAACTATCCCTGTATCCTTTATGGACTTCCTTCTATCTATCTATCTATCTATCTATCTATCTATCTGATGAAGAAAGAATAATAGATACATTTTTAGAAAGTTGAGCATGAGCTTGTGGGAAAAGAAGAGTTATACTGTAAGTTGCAAGATAACTGTGCAACTGCTATAGTACATAATTCTCTTCAGCCATCACTGAACTGTAGCTAGTTCAAGGGAAAACAGCAGCAGCAATTTAACAGCCACATAAGAGGTTAGGAAAGGAATGTGGGACGTATGTTCTACTCAAATGCAACTCTGAGGAGAAATTGTAGACAGAATTTAGCAATCTATTGACTATCCCAGCTCTATGAATGAAACTGGTAGTTCGGTGTTCAGGCACGTTTCCTTGGCATAACATAACCATTTAGGGACGTCAAAGTGTTTCCAATTTTCAGGGGATTCTAGCATTTGTTGAGCTTTCCTGGCGTGTTCATTAATCTCATTGTGAGGTAAATGTCAGCTCCCAACGAAAGGTGACCTAAATGTCGCACCACCCTGTGAGCATTAAAATAAAGAGTGTTCTGGAATTAATGAACATAATGCACACATTTTCCATGCACAGCAAGAGGTAAATCTCCCTTCAAACATGAAGCCACCCACAAAATACTGTATTTTCTCCCACACACCAGGGGAAAAACATATGCCACATGCTGACTGTTTTGCAATAGTCAAATACCTGATTTTTCTCAAGTCACAGTGTGCCACAGCAGCCTTCTGGATTACAAAAGTTTTGTTGCTCAGGTGACGTCTACACTGTGGAGCTATTTCAGGATACCACAAGTATCCCAAAATAGCTATTCCATGTCTTTAAAGTAGTCCCGTTATTTCAAAATAGATTTTGAAATAATGGGCGTGCTATTCCAGCATCCCTGTAAGCCTCATTCCACAAGGGTTAAGGGATGTTCGGAATAATGCTTTATTTTGAAATTTGGTGCTATGTAGACAATTTGCATAGCACAATTTGCATAGCAATTTGCGTAGAACAAAAAGAGTAGTTTTTATGAGGTAAGGGTGCCGTGTTGATGCACCCTTATAGAGCTGATTCAGACTTATTAGCTCTTCATCTTTCATGCCCAAACTGCAAGACTTTTCCTCCTTTCTACCCAGTTGGTCCTCCCCTATTTTATATCATCCTTGATAGAAAAGTCTTTTGCCTCCTCTGAGGTGCTTTGGGAATGTCCCCACACATGGCCAGCTAGTCTCATGTGTCTTCTAGCTGCTTGTAGACAATTTCCCTTAGAGGCCCCACGATTGCTGTTTCTGGGAAATGACCAAGGGAACTTATGTGACCCCCCCCCCATTCTGCAGTGAGACAAAACCCACCAGATCGTGCTGATTCATCCTGGCTTTCTAAAAATAAGTCTGGGGAGAGGTGTCCAGCAAATCCCACATTCTTGATGGCTGTACTTAAGACTGCAGATACAGGAGTGAGACAGCTACATAGGAGAACAATCACTGGGTATTCTAAGAGCATAGGATGTAAGAGAAGGCCAGATATGGAGAGAAGCAGCCGTTTCAAAAAGAATGTTGCCTTCACTGGTTATAAGCTATCTGAACTTGTATATAGCAGACTTGGGATTTCTCCTGGTTTATCCATCAGTGCCCTTGGGTAGCCTTTCTTTACTTCATACTTCAAGCCCTTAGTGCTTGAATTTCTTTTTAATGATGGAAAATTTCCCAATTAATAAGATTTTCATTGCATTAAAATATATAAAAAAAAATTCCAGCCTTGTCTTTTGGCAACCTTTTGCCGAAAGGTTGGGGGGGAAGTTATTGAGCAAAAAAAAAAAAAAAAGGTTGCCTGTCCCTTTAAGGATGGCCATTTTGAATTCTGTTGTTTTCCAGGTCACACCTCTGCCTGCCTCACAGCACACAGGTGTGCCACAAAACACAGTGTAAGAAACACTGTTCTAGCCCTTTGGGAGGAGGTGCAGGGAGCACCAGGACATTGATTCTCTAAGGCTTTTTTCCCTTTTTTCTACACTGCACCCTTAGCTCGAAATAAGCTATGCAATATGCACTATACAAACTGTGTCGCTTATTTCAAGTTAATTTCAGAATAGCTGATTTCATAATTTGACGCTGACTACGCGGGGCCAGATTTTGAAATAAACTGCTATTTCAAAATGGAACAAGGATTACAGGGATGTCAGAATAGTGAGCCCAGTACATTTTGAAATAACAGACTTGTTTCAAACGTGCGGAATAGATATTTTGGGATACTGGAAATATCCTGAAATAGCACTGCAGTCTAGATGTACACTTAGTGAAACAGATGCTGAGCTGGGGATTTAAGGAAGGAATTTTCCTGTTAAAATTTTGCATGACCCATGGCTGACTGTCTTTGCTCTTACAGGGAATGTGGATAGGCTGCCTTATTTGACAGCTGTATAGTTTAATCTGGATAACTTTCTTAATAGCTGACTTGAGCCTTCAAACTCACTGAGTGATTTCAAATGAAATAGGTTCGTAGTTGCCATGTTCAATAACTGTTACTGTTACCGTACCTATTTTTTAACCTTGCAATAAAGAGCTGTGGGAAATTCTCACCTTCCCAGTTTAACCTTATTAATATAATCCATCTGTTTTATTTTATATTAAATGCATTTCAATTTGTGTTATGTTAGCACTTTGCTGATGCTGCAACAATTATGTGTGTTTGATACTCTAAGCAAACAATTAAATTTTTAAAACTCTGGTGTTTTCCAGCATGTTTTGGAGGGGGCAGGAAGTGGAGACAGAAAGAGTAATGGTAGTAGAAGAAAAATTTGCTTCTCTCCAATAAAACAGGCTTTGTGACAGCGGAGAAATGGCTGCATTTGCTATTTATTGTTTATTTAGCACCAATAAAACCATGCTGACTTCAGTGCATGCCATTCAAGCTAATCAGTCTGCTTAAGATGGTACCGAGAAGATGGAGTAAACTCAGAGCTGAAACATATTAGGAGGAATAATGTGGTTGGTTTGTGGACATGATGGAAGAACTGAATCTGTAGGAGGAGCTGAAGAGCTTTCAAAGCTCATACTCTAGGACAGGGCTACTCAATACATGGCCTGTGGGCTGCATGTGGCCTGTGGCCAGTTTGTTTGTGTCTTGCAGTGTGATTTGGGTTTACGCAGGGCTCAACACACAGCCCACCAGTGGAATCCTTTGAACATGGCCTCCATTGGGAACACGCTCCACAATGGCGAGGCCTCTCCCAGGTAGGGTGAGCATTGAAAGACTCAAGCGGACAGGCAGGCAGCAACAGTTGGTTACAGAGTGTCAGTGTTTCTAGCCCAGTGTTTCTTAAACTTTTTAAGACTAAGGAACACCAAACAATATTTTTTTTTAATGAGGAACCACCAAGGATTTTTGGTTGAACAACAACAACAAAAAAAAGGTCGGGGGAGGGTGGAAAAGGGTTGGGGGGAAGTTATTGAGCAAAAAAAAAAGGGGTTGCCTGTCCCTTTAAGGGCAGCCATTTTGAATTCTGTTGTTTTCTACATCACACCTCCAACTGCCTCACAGCACACAGGTGTACCACAGAACACAGTGTAAGAAACACTGTTCTAGCCCTTTGGGAGGAGGTGCAGGGAGTGCCAGGGCATTGAGTGAAAGAAGCTATTTGCATATATTTGCATATATATTTGCATGTATATACAACCACATTTAAGTTGTGGCCCTCGGCACGTGCTGTGAGTAGCATTGTGGCCCCTGGGGCTTCCAAAGTTGAGTAGCCCTGCTCTATGATATAAAAAGGTTTTCCAATTAGGCTCAGGAAGAAATTAACCACAGCCTATACTGGTACTAAATATGTTTTTTTCTTGCATGAGCTACACATGTCTCTGAAACATCTAGTGTTGGGTACGATTGCACAGGAAAGCAGAGTCCACTTTGCAGCAAAGCAGCTCGCATATCCCTAGCTGTCTACAGAACAAGGACTCCTGCACAAAGGAGACTTAAACTCCAAATTACAACACATCATGTTGAGGAACCCTGCCAGTCAGTGGCATGGACAGGCCAAGTTAGGTGCCTCATGTCTTATAGAAGCCAATACACTGAGCTGTAGCCAATAGAAATGTTCAGGGAGCGGAGAGGTAAAAAGGAAGCGTGGAGCTTAGGCCATGTGGTATGGCTTGAAAAGCAAAAACGAAAAATTCAGATGGCGGTAGTTATGGATACAAGGTTGTAATGTCACCCACTGGCCAGCTGGCAGGCCTACCGGTGGTGGGCTCCATTGACGGGTGACATTTGGGATTTTCTGGGAAGTACGACAAATTTACTGCTATGTCTGTGGCTGCTTGGAAGGAAGGTGAAGGCAGTAACCGCTCTCCTTTGAATCTCCAAACCGTTCAAACCAAGCCACGAGGGCAACTTTTCTTATCCTCCAGCCCAACTGTGGTTTTACAAGCCATTTTTGCTATTGCTGGTGGAAGTGCCATATTGAATATTTCACTGGCAAACAATGCAACGCTGATAAAAATCAAAGTCATGGCAAACAATTGCTTTTTGTGTATGTGGCAGGGGGGAGAGGGGGACAATGCATTAATACTTCCAGCTGTGTCAGGCTGGTCTCTCAAGAGATGTGTAGCCATGTGTTCCCCTTCTGGGACACATGGGTTGGAGTTGAGTGCAGATGCACAGGGAGAGGAATTAGAGACAGCTTTGGAAAGATATTTATGCAGTTTAGTGTCCTCTGATCTCCATGGTGTTTGGGCATTTGGAGAGCTGTATGGGCTTATGCGCTTCACTCTGGAAGCCTTGAGTTTAATCCCAGATGATGGTCAAAATCACGGTCAATAAACATACATATTCCTTACTAGCTGCCTTGTTAGCTAATTGGCTTGGTACACTGGGCAGTCCAGACCTCCGTGTATTTCCCTTTGGACCAGCTCTGTCACCTTCGCATATGAGATGTAGCGTGTCCTATTTAAAATATCTCTGAATCAAAGGGACTTTGCCAAGGGATAAAAGACGAATTTGCCAATGAAATGGCAATCGACTGATTTTTCTCCCTAGCCTTGCTGAGTTCTGCAGGATGTGTTGTCTGCAATGGGGGTGTCAGCTGGTCATTGGAACGGGGAGAGCAGACACACACTTCTCCCTTGCTTGAGAGGGACCCTGTTCAAGGACCGTCTCTGTGGAATTGCAGTTCAAGACAGCTTTCTCAAGGTGTTTGGACTTGGGCGGGCAGGCCAACACCAGGTGATTAGCAGGTGGTTGGAGCAGCTGGAGAGGAATTGCCAGCTGTTACAACATTCACGGTTAATTAGCTAGCTCATCATTAATTACATGGCCTTCCAGCAATGACTGTATGCAGTACTCGTCTCTTGCCTGTGAGGTCTCCTGCCTCCCCAGTGAAAACCTGAACTTGCAGGAGGATAGGAAGAAATCATCTAGTCAGACAGGGAATAGAGCCAGATGCTTCTCAGTGGGGGTAAATTGACACCGTGCCAGGGGACTCAATGTTGGGTTGAGGTCAATGACACATGCCATTTTCTACCAGTTGCTCTATTGAGCTTCATTCATGGATTATAACTGTCTAGGTGAGATGCATCCTTTGACTTGTAAACAACGAGCAGCACCTTAGAGACTAACAAAAATATATAGGAGCATGAGCTTTCATGGGTAAGAACCAATTAAGCAGATGAGATTCCACTCCAACTCACCTGATGAAGTGCATTTTACCCATGAAAACTCAGGGTCCTATCTATTTCTGTGAGTCTCTTAGGCCTGGTCTGCACTAAAGGAGAAAATCCACTTAAGGTTCGCAACTCCTGCTATGTCAATGACATAGCCGGAGTCGAAGTATCTTCAATCGCGTTTTGGTGCCGTCCACACAGCAGGAGATCGGCGAGAGCAAATGCTCCCATCGACTTCCCTTACTCCTTGTGAGGAGCAAGGACTACCAGCACTGACAGGCACACTCTCTCACTTCGGATTAGCGGGTCTTCACTCGACCAGCTAATTTGAATCCTGGAAGATCGACTGTGGCCGCTTCAATCTTTCCTGTAGTGGAGACCAGCCGTAATGTACCACAGGACTGCTCATTGTTTTTAAAGTTATTGACTAACATGGCTCTCCCACCCTCCCCACCCCACCCCCAAGACCTCTCACCTAAGACATTGAGGGGAGAAACACAGGTAGTGAACTTCTATCAAGGACACCAGGTCCGAAATGAAACAGCAGGGCAGAATCTTTCTGTTAAAGTAAATCCAATGATTTAGGAGGTAACACTTTGATCTGCACCCATATTAATTCCCAGACTAATGAGAGAAATTAGAGATGGAGAAGACCCAGCTCCCCTGTCTCTTTGCAGTGCACAGACTTTTCTGGTACTGTTGGAAATATCCCCAGGGCAGTGACAGAAAAGCCAGTTCTTGGAGCTATTATTCCACCTACTGCTGGGATGGAGCGAGCACTGCTGAGCATGTGAAAATCCTACTGATTTCAATGAGCGCTACAAGCGCTGAGCATTCTCAGGTCTTGATTGCATACTGTGAGGCTCTGGGTTGGCCAGCTGGGCTTCTGTGCACAGCCTAGAATCTCATCAGCCTTGTGTCACATGGTCAGGTGCTTTTGCAGCTACAAGGGCTAGAGACGTACCTTGGTTATCAAATGAAAGCTGAAAGTCTCCGGGTATGAACCAAGCAGGTGTTTTAAGACTTGCGATTTAGAACTGTGCAAGTGGGCACAGCTGTAAACTCACTGTCCTAATTTAACTCATGAACTCGGGAACTTTAAACCAACTCCCGGTTCAGCTCACTAAATCTCAGTTAAGAGCAACTTAGTTGCTTCTCAAGCAGTAACTCTCTAGGGAAATGGTCACTTCCTTTTGAAATGCAATTGCAGAAGCAGCACTCCTATCTTTTGGATATAGACCACTGAGTATATTCATTTACTCCAACAATAGGCTGTTTTAAAATAACATTTTTAGCACTTTCCCATACAAATCCATCTGCACTGGAAAGCACATTCAGTGCAAAAATGAATGAATAATAATAAGAGCTAGGCTCTGTGATCCTGTTTCTATGCACTGAATAGAACACTCTTTTCATACTGGGGCTACACAAATGTAACTCCATTGACATCAGTGAAGCTAAACATGATTTATACCTATATGAGGGAGATCTGAATCAGACCTCTGAGGACTGGCTGCTACAGGGAAGGGATTCATGAGTGATCTTACAGAGCCAGAGAAACAGACTCAGTTTGCATGCATGCAGTCTCTCATGGAGACTTTATATTTGTTCTTTCTTGTTTTCCTTTAACAAAAAGAAAAAGTGTCACTGTTTCATTAGAATAAACAGCCCAACAAACAGGTGGAGTTGAAAGAAACAGCTTTTTTAAACATGTTGTAAGGCCGGGAATGCATTCTGAAATAGAGGTGATATATTCTAGGAACATGTTCCTAGGGTTTGACATCCCTGAACATCTGCTTCCACACTATTCTGTATCTCCCATGAAACACAACCCCTTTCTACAGTTCTATTCATCATACTCAAATCAAAACTGTGAGGGCATATTATTGCTTTGCATGTGGATCTACTAAAGCATGTTAGTGATTAATACAAAATTCACTGGCCATTTTTAAATTGCCTCAAAAATTTGCTTCTGAATTTTGGACAAAGCTGCAGGTCAGTTATTTTGCAACTGTCTTGTTTCCCCCAAGGTTCTCAAGCCCCAAACTACTGGCCTCTGAATGGGGGCAGCATTTCTCAAAGTAGATGCACTGACCATGAATTGCAATGTATGCTTCTCAGGAACATCCAGTAAAAATATGAAGAACCCTAGATGAACAAAAAACGAGTGGCAAAAAAATAAGAAAGAAAAGAACAATAATAGAAGCACAACAGAGGAGAGGAAGCCATTTCAAGCCAATAAGTGGGAAAAGCTCAGACGAATAATAAATTTTGATTTTGATTATTATATTGTTAAATGCCTTGAAATCCACAAAGAAAAGAGAGAAAGAGAGTTCACTGCATGGTTCGTTTGAGGAGAACAGGAAAGCAATGGCTTTAGGCTAGCTACTGATCTTAATATATATTTGCGAGAAGATTTACCAGGCATTGCTCTGGTCCTTAACTCGACTGGTTTTTGGAAAATAAAATGAGAATGTCCAGGCTTCTTTTAAGTCGTTGCTCTGGGGCAGGGGTGGCCCGTGACTATAGGTTGACTCAGCTGTCGCCTAGGGCGCCGCCTTCAACGGCACCTGATGATGACGTCATGGGGCGCCCGATAATGATGTCACTCCATTGACGGCCGTGCAGGCAGGGGTGCCAGCTGTGGCAGCCCGCCTTGGGCTGCTCCTGCTCTGGGGTGGGGCTGGGGAGGAGGGTTTCAGTCTGCAGGATGCCCCAGGGAGAGAGGACAACCCCATCCCTCTCTCACAGCAACAGCTGGGGGGGGAAGGGCAGGTGAGAAGCGCCTCTCTGTAGCTGCTGCAGCTCCACCAGGCACAACCGGGGGAGAGGTGCATGTCCCCTGTCTGGGACAGGCCCAGGTTCACCTGCCCCCTGCGCTTCCCAGCCAGAGTGAAGAATGCAGCAAACTATGCATTTTCCCCTCACTCCCTGTTGAAGGGTAAACAGCCAGCAATGTCTCTGTCTGAATGGGGCAGGTGTGTGTGTGGGGGGGGAGGCAGCCAGCCCCTTTCACCTGCCTGGTGATTCTGTCTCTTTTCTGTACGGTTTTCTGAGAAGCAATTCCATTCCTGGCACAGCCCATTTTCCTGGCACAACCAAACCCTGACCTTGGTGTAAGTTATGCTAAGAGGAAGCTATATCCTGAATTGGTGGTCCTCGTGCTTACCATTTAGGAGTAAAGACTCAGAGAGGTCACTGTATTAGTCTAGCTGCAAAAACAAGGAGTCCTGTGGCACCTTTGAGAGTAACCGATTTTTTTAAGGTATAAGCTTTCGTGGATAAAGCCCACTTCATCAGATGAATTGGAGTGGAAGTTACAGAAGCAGGGGTATATATAGGGAAGAAGTTGCTTGTGTTAATAATACTAACCAAATTAGGGTGGGAGTGGTTTGTTTACAGCCTTTGATGCATAGTTGTGGGAATCCAGAGAGGGAAAATTGCCTTTGTACAATGTTAACCAGTCAAGATCCTTTTTCAAACCTAAGTTGTTAAAGTTGAATTTGAATTCCAGAGCTGTCTCTCTTTGTAATTGGGTATGAAATTCTTTTGTAGAAAGATGGCTACTTGTCAGATCCATTCCTAAATGTCCAGGGAGGCTAAAGTATCCCTCTACAGGTTTATGTGTGTGACCATTTCTCTCTTTGTACCTCTCTTTGTAATTGGGTTTTGACATTCTTTTATAGAAGAGAGACACTTGAACTGGAATTAAGTGATCCCTCCGCTGTAACCTATTCCCAGCTTCTAGGGATACCATCCCTGACCATCATGGCTAACAGCCATAAATGGACTTATTTTCCATGCAGGAAGTATTTCTTCAGACAACGCACAGTCAACCTGTGGAATTCCTTGCCAGAGGACATTCTGAAGATTAGGACTTTAACAGGGTTCAAAACAGTTCTGTTTTTAAACCTTGTTAAAGTCCTAGACTTCACAATGTCCTCTCGCAAAGAATTCCACAGGTTGACTGTGTGTTGTCTGAAGAAATACTTCCTTTTGTTTGTTTTAAACCTGCTACTTATTCACATCAACCACTGCCAGCACTTCACTTATCCTCGGTGTCATAATTAAATCTATCAATTACAAGACAAAATATTAATAATCAAAGTAAAGGTCATGTAGGCAATATCCAACTAATATATACCAGTAATTAGTGATACTTATATGCAGTTATTCAAAATAAGTAGACATACAAATTATCCCATTACTTAATAAACTACCATAAACTATGTTCTAGATCTAGTGCTCTAAATATATTCAAAAGCTGGAAACACTGATCTTAATCACTTAAGCCCTTAACAATTAACAGAAGGGCAAATTCAATTTGGTGTACATGCAAGTGTCCATAAAGTCAATGGGAAATGAACCCTTTTACACCGATTCAATCTGATCTCGGGGAGTCCGATCCAGATGAAACTGAGTGTCATTCCAGTGACTTAGAGGCATAGAATCATCGAACACTAGAACTGGAAGGGACCTCGAGAGGTCGTCGAGTCCAGTCCCCCGCCCCCACGGCAGGACCAAGGACCAGGTACACCATTGATGACAGGTGTTTGCCTAACCTGCAATCCAGTGATGGGCATTCCACAGTCTCCCTTGGCAATCTGAATGAAGTCAAGTGACAACTGGCAGTTCCTAGGCAGATCACTATAATGATGAGTATTTATATGAGGGTCTAACAGGCCCTGTGTTTTACTAAAGACTAATTCATTGCTTAGTGTGGAGGAGTTTCTCCTCAGGGCGAAGAGGTGCTATATAATGTCTATATTACTTAAGCTTTGTCCCTTGAAATTGATCCTTGAATGAAATTTATGTACCAACTATACCTCCCAACTAGCACCTTTGCACCAGGGTGATAATCATCCTCTATAGGACTAGCTCCTCTCAGACTTAATTATTAATGGGTGAACCTCCAATTGATTGGCGGTTAGCCTTATCAAACCTAGCCACACCTCTCAGGGCTGGAAGCCACGCAACAACAAGCCTTCTCAGCACCCTCCCTACTGGCTCACACACACTGTAATATTGGTTACTGAACATCTCTTCCCATCAGGAAATGCAAATAGAACCCATTAGTGCTACAGGGCCTTTCTGTGCCAATCCCCATAGCAGCAAGGAACATGGATTGGCTCTTTAGTTCAAGCGGTGGTAGCTCATGCTTTTTAAGATTGGAGGCCCCCCGTTCAGTCCCGGTGCTTTGGTTGGGGGATGCTGTTACACAAAAGCACGATGAGATAGGATCATAGAATACTAGGACTGGAAGGGACCTCGAGAGGTCATCGAGTCCAGTCCCCTGCCCTCATGGCAGGACCCAATACTGTCTCAACCATCCCTGATAGACATTTATCTAACCTACTCTGAAATATCTCCAGAGATGGAGATTCCATAATGTCCCTGGGCAATTTATTCCAGTGTTTAACCACCCTGAGAGTTAGGAACTTTTTCCTAATGTCCAAATGAAAAATAATGAAGTGAAAATGCAGTAAGTCATCACAAGTGGGTGTGGTTTTCTTAATTTACCAACCATCATCCCTGAATCGGGCCTACATGAGAATGACCATTCCATCTAGGCCCAAAGTGTGTGGGTTAATGGCTTCTTGCACTTTCTCAGCAATTTCAAAATGGATCAATACCAGCAATAATGGGATATAATTCATGTAGATGGCTCTCAAAGTACCGAGACACATTTCAGGAAATTATACATTGTGTTTCTAATGTATAGCTCAATTCTAACAAAAGTAGCTTCTCTAACAATTTTGTCTGTGTGTGAGACTGAAGAATACTAGAAATGAAAAGGACCTCAAGAACTCATCAAGTCCAGTCCCTTGTGCTCCTGGCAGGACCAAGCACCAGCATCTAGATCATCTCTGATAGGTGTCTGTCTAACCTGCTCTTAAATATCTCCAGTGATGGAGATTTTACAACCTTCCTAGGCAATTTATTCCAGTGGTTAATCACCCTGGGCATGTCTACACAGCAGGGCTAAACTTGAAATAAGATAGGCACCTTGAGCTACAATAATTGCATAGCTTAAGTCGCAATAACTTATTTCAACTTTTGGCGCTGTCTACACAGCAGTTATTTCGAAACAGAGCACTCTTCCCCCGACTTCCCTTATGCCTCATACAATGAGGATTACAGGAGTCAGAGTAAGAAGCCTGTTATTCCAAATTTATTTCAAAATAACGGGCTTGCAGTGTATGCTATTTCGGAATAAATTACGTTATTCTGAAATAACGCTGCTGGGGAGACATAGCCCCTGACAGGAAGTTTTTCCTAATGTCCAACCTAAACATTCCTTGCTGCAATTTAAGCCCATTGTCCTATGCCCAGAGGACAAAGATCATAATGTTTCTCCCTCTTCCTTGTATCACTCTTTTAGGTATTTGAAAGCTGGTTTCATGACCCATTGCAGCATTTGCTTTTCCAAACTATACAAACCTAATTCCTTCAGACTTCCCTCATAGCTCATGTTTTCTAGACCTTTGGTTATTTTTGTTTCTATTCTCCCAACCTTCGCCAATTTCTCCACATCTTTCTTGAAATGCAATGCCCAGAACTGGACACAATACTCCAGCTGAGGTCTAATCATCACAGAGTAGGGCAGAAGAATTCAGTCTCATGTCTTCCACACAATGCTCCTGTTCATGCATCCCAGAGTGATGTTTCCTTTTTTTGCAACAGTGTCGCTCCATTGAGTCATAATTAACTTGTGGTCCATTAGGACCCATTAAGACCCCCGGACATTGTAGGCCTTCCTAGATAGTCACTTCTCATTTTGTAAGAACTTCTCTTTTTCCACAGAACCGGGACTTCCAAGGTAGTAGTTGTAGAGATGTTTGTAAAATATTGTCATTTAGGGCATGTCTAAACTTGCTTTCACTTTTGAAAGAGGATATACAAATTTGCATATCTTCTTCCGATCGCATTTTTGAAAGAGGATCTTTCGAAAATCAAAGTAGTCTGGATGTGTTTTTTTTAAAATACCCCTCTTTTTCGAAAAAACTGTTCTTCCTTAAAAAAAAGGTTTACGCGTTTTTTTCAAAAAAGGGTTTTTTTCCGGAAAAAAAAAGCATCCAGGCGACTTTCATTTTCAAAAGATCCTCTTTTGAAAATGCGATTGGAAGAAGATATGCAAATTCACACCAAATTTGCATATCCTCTTTCGAAAGTGAAAGCAAGTCTAGACGTACCCTTAGAGAAGCTCCCTTATGAGGGACATAGAAAGTTGGGGATATGCTCTGAAGGTGGCTGTTGGGAACATTGCATGTCTGGAATCAGAGACGCTCTCTAGTTTGTTTTATTATTGTTCCTTTCTTAGTCACTGGTTTGTTATTTAATGAAGCCCCAATACCATTACAGTTGTGCAAATTTTCCCTACATCACTGCTCATCGCAGGCCCCTCAACCCCACCTAGGTTTGTAAGAGCTGTCATTTTCTTCCTGGAGACAGGAGTTCAATTTGCATAGCGACATGCCTGTTTAATGTGTAGCCGCTCTGCTGAGGTTGAGCAGGGGGTAATTTCAAAGTTTTCACAGCTCTGAGGCATTGCCAAACTATTTTGCTGATAAGATTGATCAGCTTCAGACAAGTTAGTTGGCTTCTAGGGTAATGGTAAGTAACACATGTCTGGAGGGGATAAAATGTAGGAAGTATGCTCTGTTCACATGTGTCAGGGTTGCTTTAAGAGGTTCTGGAAGTGCATGGTAGCTTCTGCCTCTTAGGCTACATCTACGCTGCAGACTTTTGGAGCAAAAATGGCCATTTTTGCACAAAAACTAGCAGTGTCCACACTACAAGAGCATTTTTGTGCAAGAAAAAGTACAGTAGATCATCAGAAGACAGGGCTTTTTGCACAAGAGTTATTCCTCTTTCTACAAGGAATAAGTCTTTTTGAGCAAGAGCTCTTGTGCAAAAAAAGCGTGTGTGGACAAAAGAAAAAGCACAGAAAAAGCACAAGTTCTCTGATGGCCATTCACAGAATGGCCATCAGAGCTTTCTTGAGCAAGAGCGTCCATGCAGTGTGGATGCTCTCTTCTGCAAAAGCACATCTCTTGAGCAAAAGCACATGGCAGTGTGGACGCACTCTTGTGCAAGAACTTTTTGTTGAAGATCACTTCCGCAAAAAGTTCTTGTGCAGGAAGCCTGCAGTGTAGACGTAGCCTCACCTGAGAGTTGGATCCATGTCCCTTATGATTGAGAAAATCTTGTGGGGAAGTGGTGGTAGCCTGTCGTTCCAACAGAAGACATGAATCCTGCAGAGCTAATTTTAGTATTTGCCTCACTAGGAGACCATCTCTTGTGATGACAGATTTTGCCAGTTATGGCTCAATCTGTAATCTAATTAATCTTCCCTGAAAGAGAAAGATGGTGATACAACCCTGGCACCACCGGTGTTTTCTTGGATTTCCGGGATGGCTCATAATCTAGAGTTTGGCTAAGGAAGGCCTGGATACTTTTCTGCTCTGATCATTGAGTGATCCCCTACCGCCAGTGGCAGAAGATCAAGGTCATAATGTGATTCACCTTGTCTACTCTTGCACTGGGATGAAGACATAAGGGGTGGTAAGTGTCATTTGGAGTTGACAAAAGCACATTATTTTACTATGGATTTCCGGAAGCCCTAGCTGCCCATTCAGATAAATTAGGAAACAAGGAACAAGATATGTTTGAATTCAAAGAATTTTTCAACTAACTTGGTTTTTAATGTTTTTTTCTCCCTTCAAATATATCACTATTTGCCTTAGAGGATCATTATTGTTTGCTCTGAGTAAGGAGTCTGATATACTGTGACCTTGGTATTATCTTGTGTTATCTCTTGCTGCATTTTTGCATGGCTAATATCTGTTTTTAACCAGTGGTATTTGAATTAGGTTATTGAGTTTTCCATATGGCCTTTCATTATCTGCTTACGGGTCTCCTCAAAATGCCCTTCTTCCTCCTCTATATAGCTGCCTTTAGTTTTGGTATATGTTTTAACAACGTGAGGTCCCAGAGAGAAAACTTAGGCCTTTTTATACGTAGGGATAGTCCTGAATCAAAACCTGGGATCTCTGGAGAAATGTGGATCAGGAGCTGAAGCACACGGGAATACAGGCAACTGTCCATATCCTTTAATTTTATGGGAAACATCCCCCGCAGGTTTAGACAGGCACAGCAGTATTTATGCTGATTTGGCTTATTGAAGCAACTACCAACTTTTAATGGTCGGAGTGAAACTGGAATCAGCCCTTTCAGTTTAATATAGACACGGTGTCTGAACTTGCACCTGGAGTTCTAGCTACAGTCAAGGTGAAAGTGAAGTAACTAGATCCTTAGTTAGGTTAATTAAGTGGGCTGGATGGATTCAGCCCGTTCAGTTAGTCATTGACACAGGTCCTACCACTCACAGGTACTTCTTTGCTCTTATATAAATACCTTGGTTTCTCTTATTTCCACTCCAATTCATCTGATGAAGTGGGCTTTACCCACGAAAGCTCATGATTCTATATATTTTGGTTAGTCTCTAAGGTGCCACAGGAATTCTCATTGTTTTTAAAGTTATAGACGAATGCAGCTACCCCGCTGAGACTTCTGTGTATCCTTAGTAAATGCTATGAGATGCCTACTAACCAAGAAACTTTAAGTCTATAAAACCAAAGTATAGAAGTGCAGATCTGTAGAAGGAGTATCATAAGAACATAAGAATGGCCACACTGGGTCAGACCAACGGTCCATCTAGTCCATTATCCTCTCTGCTGACAGTGGCCAATGCCAGATGCCCCAGAGGTAGGGAACACAATAGGTAATTATCACGTGATCCCTCTCCTGTCTTCCATTTCCAGAGAAACAGAGACTAGGGACACCATTCCTACCTACCCTGACTAATACCTATTGATGGACCTAACCTCCATGAATCTATCTAGTTCTTTTTTTAACCCTATTAAAGTCCTACTCCTCACAACATCCTCTGGCTAGGAGTTCCACAGGTTTACTGTGTGCTGCGTGAAGAAAAACTTCCTTTTGTTTTAAACCTGCTACCTATTAATTTCATTTGGTGACTCCTAGTTCTTATATTGTGGGAATAAGTAAAAAAACCCTTTTCCTTATTCATTTTTTCCACACCAGCCATGATTTTATAGACCTCTATCATATCCTCTCCTAGTGTCCTCTTCTCTAAGCTGCTCCAAGTCTTTTTAATCGATCTTCATATGGAACCCTAATAATTTTTCTTGCCCTTTTCTGAACCTTTTCCAATGCCAATATATCTTTTTTGAGATGCGGCGACCACATTTGTACGCAGTATTCAACATGTGGGTGTACCATGGTTTTATATAGAGGCAATAAGATATTCTCGGTCATATTATCTATCCCTTTTTTAATGATTTCAAACATTCTGTTTGCTTTTTTGACTGCCGCTGCATACTGAGTGGATGTTTTCAAAGAACTATCCACAACGACTCCAAGAGCTCTCTCTTCAGTACCATAAACTAGCGCATATAACCCCTGCATGAGTATTACCCACACTTGAGTATAACCCGTGGTTTTCCCCAATTGTGTAAAAGAAGTCTTGTATACCCCGTGCATGTGTATAGCCCACGGGAGATGGACTGCGGGTAACGTGAATGCAAAGCACCTGTAATCAAGTGTTAATGAGCTGCTAAGTAGCACTAAGTAGGCTATAACCCTTATTGCTGGTATATAACCCCTTTGAACCACACTGCTTTTCCATTCATTTATTCCTTCAGTGTTTTTAACTTGTATTTTAAACTTTTTAAACTTTTATTCTTTTACTAGTTGCACAGTAAACTAATGAATTTTAATGTATTTTAATGAATTTTAATATAACTGCCTCTATTATTAAATTAAAATATGCTGCGTTTCTCAGGTAAGAGTCAGTCTTCTCTTCCTTTCATTAAAAATACCCTGAATTACATGCAGACGAATATAGCCTGCGGAGTGGGGGATGCGTTATGTAAAACTTGAATAACCTGCAGGTTATATTCGCTAAAGTATGGTAGTTGTAGCTAAATTAGTCCCAGTCATATTGTATGTATACCGGATGCCGATGGGGTGGCACTCAGCGTTTGATTTAGAGGTCTACAGTAGACCTGCTACATCGAATGCTAGAAGATCGATCGGCGAAATGTCAATCTTCTCTAGTGTAGACATGTCTTCCGGCACCATAGTGATGTCCTTATAGCATCCTAAATAGGCCAGCAAAGGGAAGACAGACTGAAAAATTCCTTTGCTCAGTTCAGCAAGTTCCCTCTCTCTTTGTTTACCAGATAAATTCTCCTCTCAGGAGTTGATGGTGTCTTCTTACCTGACTATAGCTCCTGTCTCATTTACCTCGATTCCAAGGCTTGTAATCTTTCTGCTCAGAAGCCTGATAGCAAGGCATCTGATTTGTCTGATAACTCAGTAAAGACTCTGACATTTACTTCATTCCACGACTTTTGTATCCTAAGGCTTCTAATCAGCGCAGGGATGGCAGTGCAAATTCCTTCTGAAACGCTGAAGTTCCAGGGATTTGTGGTAAGCATAGACAGCCTGAAATGGAGATCATAATAAAATGGAGCATGCTGGGCCATAATTCAGGCTTATCACTAAGTTATTTTTCTGAGCCTGGTCTCTCAGGGCCCTATACTGCGAGATGCTAAGCACCTCCTACAAGGTGCTGAGAGACCGCTGCTCTCATAAACTTGAGGTGTGTTGTACCTTACTGCCTCTGGGCCTTTCAAAGTAACTTTTCAGATTTTTTCTTTTCCTGGGGAACTTCAGAAAGTAACCTGTAATTTTTTTTTTAATTTCAACCTAGATTTACTTTCTCTTCAAAAAACAAACAAACAAACAAAAAGCAAAAAAAAAAAACCACCTCATTTGATACTTCATGCATTCAGAGCAGAAACACATGCTTTCAGTGATCCATCCGTGCACACGTATGCGTGCACGACTGAAGGGAAAACACTTTTACTTTTAAATCTTATTTTTATTTAGAGCTAAGTGGCCTGTCACAAACACAATCTTCTCTCACCTTTTGAATGGTACTTTTCGCCAATTTTCCCACCAATTTCCTTTGTACAACGTAATTACTGTCTCCTTTGTGGCATTGTGCATGGGTTCGAAGTAGCCCAATTGTTCTTAACCTTCAGCCGTTTCCATGGCTCCTTCATTTCTTGATCTTGCTGATGGCTCTTATATTGTATTGCCAGCTGGCTGGCTGGCTGGCTGGAGAGCGCAGCAGTTGCTCCCTGAGGAATTTGGAGACAAGTCTAACCTGATTTGTAGACTTGGGAACTGTAAGTAGGGGGGCCATCAACCTGACGACTAATGAAACAATTGTTAATTATTTACCCATTAGAGAACAATAACAGTCCTCCTGTGTTGAGGAATTGTTTGAGGTAAGGTTTCCCGGGTTGACGTTTATTAAAGGGACAGGGAATTTACTTCACATTGGGTGGCCAGGGCCGGACTGAGGCATGGGTGAGCCAGGCAGCTGCCCGGAGCGCCAACTGATGGGGGGTGCCTGATGGCAGCTGTAAGGGGCGCCCGGCGTCCCTTACAGCTGCCATCAGGCACCGTGCACCCGGCTCCCACAGCGCCGGCCCCGCGGTGCCAGCCAGCAGCACCCTTCCCCCGACGGCCGTGGGGCCCTGCACGGCCCAGTGCGCGTGCTGTGCCGGGCCAGCCTGTGCATGTGCCCTGCGCCCCAGGGGTGGGCCCCGGGCTGCGCGCCAGCGGCCGTGGCTGGCCCGCGCATGCGCCGTGCACCCCGGGGGGTGGGCCCACACACTCTGGGGGGGGTGGGCCCGCACCCCATGGGCGGGTCCACGCATGTGCCGTGCGCTCGCGGGGCGGTGGCACACGCCCGGGCCCAGGGCGCCAAAAAGGGCTTGGGCCGGCCCTGTGGGTGGCTTCTCCTTGCCTTGAACTGTTAATTTGGAACAGATTGCTGCTCTGTTTGTGGGACCTGAGAGGTCTGAAAGGGGGTGTTCTTGCACCTTTCCCAGAACAGGCTATGCAATAGAACGTTCACATGACTTCTGGGCTGCATCCAGAGCAAATCATGGGCTACTAGTGTAAACGCTTTTTAGCCACAGAAATGAACAAAGTGATAATATTGTGGAGTTTTGAGTACTCGGTCTAAGCATTGATGAGGAAGGTGAATGACCTTTTATCGATTTGCTGTCTCGTTTCATTTGTGTAATTCTTTTTTCTTTCCCTTACTTCTTTGTCCATAAGGCAAATTCTGATCTGATTTGTCTCTAATGTCTTGGTTGGCAACAGATATCAGTTCAGCCCCAAATTCCCTTGGGATCTTTTAATCTGACGCAGAACATGGGAATAATCCTGCATGTGCCTGGAGATAGATCTTTCAGCCAAACCTTTTTTTTTTTTGCATGATTTCTGTTCTCAAACCAGTAGAATGCTATGATTCCACCACTTATATCAGAGGGATTCTATTTGTGAGCTTCTTACGCACTTGGGCTATCAAGAAACAGTTTGCAAATAAAATATGTGCAATGAAATCTTTAAAGCAAATTTTTAGGATGCAGTGACTGAAATACGAGAAGAAGAGCTGGTCAGACATTTTTCAGTTGTTCTTCCATCCAAAAATGCTGATTCATTAAAACTGGAACTGGTCCCAAACCAGCGTCAGGTTCAAAAAATTTCTCAACTCACAAAAATGTTGAGAAAACGTTTCAAGATTGTTCAAAGGAAATGTTTTGGCCTTTTTTGTTAAAAAAAATAAATAAATCCAGTTTTCTGGTTTGAAAAATAATATGGTTCAGGAATCTAAGCTATGAAACTGAAAAAAAAAAGTTTAATAATGGGGAAGGGCATCACAATGAAACTAAACATTTCCAAACATTTGAAACAGAAAACAAAACAGGGATTTTTGGTTCCTGGACATTTTCACAATTTTGACTTTTCTTCTCCATTTGAGAAGGGAGGGGGGATTTTCAAGCTTTCAAAAATATTTGTCAGATGAGAGAACGACCTGTATTTCCTGTTTACTCAATATGGGAGGGACCATGTGTTTGTTTTCTCTTCCAGGTTCAGCATGGACAGATTGTGTTTAAACCCACATGACTGAAGAAGTATGTGCTTGTAGTGAAGGCTCTTGTCTAGGACATGGAAGAGAAGGGTTCCTTTATGAGCTTTGCCAATAGCTTTCCATACAACCCTGGACAATTCTCTTAACCTCTCATATGCCTCCTTCTCCATCAGTAAAATAGAAATATATATCCTTCCTCCCACTCTTGACAATTGAGTCTGGAAACCCTTTGCTGCAGTGGTCACTTCTTAATAGCCTAGAAAAATGGGACCCTGCTCTAAGAATGGCTCAGGTTTGAGAATCTCCCTAACATCCTTAGCCATGAGGACGGAAGCAAAGAATTCACTTAGTTTCTCTGTAATAAGCTTATCATCTTTGAGTCTTAATTAGTTGAAACTAAGAGGAGACATGATGGAGTGATATGATGGAGGTATATAAAATCATGCCTGGTGTGGAAAAGTGAATAAGGAAAAGTTATTTACTTGTTCCCATAACATAAGGAACAGTCTGCAGAAGAGAAGAGTGAGGGGGGATTTGATAGCAGCCTTCAACTTCCTGAAGGGAGATTCCAAAGAGGATGGAGAGAGGCTGGTCTCAGTATTGACGGATGGCAGAACAAGGGGTAATGGTCTCAAGTTACAGTGGGGAAGGTCTAAGTTGGATTTTAGGAAAAACTATTTCCCTAGGAGGGTGGGGAAGCACTGGGATGGGTTCCCTAGGGAGGAGGTGAAATCTCCATCCCTAGAGGTTTTTAAGTCTTGGCTTGACAAAGCCCTGGCTGGGTTGATTTAGTTGGGATTGGTCCTGCCTTGGGCAGGGGGCTGGACTTGATGACCTCCTGAAGTCTCTTCCAGCTCTATGATTCTATGATCAGAACTAGGGGTCACCAAATGAAATTAACAGGTAGCAGGTTTAAATCAAACAAAAGGAAGTTTTTCTTCACAAAGCACATGGTTGGCCTGTGGAACTCCTTGCCAGAGGAGGTTGTAAATACCAGGACTTTAACAAGGTTCAAAAAAGAACTAGATACATTCATGGAGGATAGGTCCATGATGGCTATTAGCCAGGATGGGTAGGAATGGTGTCCCTAGCCTCTGTCAGAGGCTGGGAATGGATGACAGGAGAGGGATTGCTTGATGATTCCCTGTTCTGTTCACTCCCTCTGGGGCGTTTGGCATTGGCCACTGCTGGCAGGCAGGATACTGGGCTAGACGGACCTTTGGTCTGACCCAGTATGGCCGTTCTTATGTTCTTTGCCAAACTCTGTGGGAAGATGGGTTCTGTTTTAGACTAGCTGGCTGGCTGGAATTGACTCTTTCTCACATTGCTGCATTGTTGTGGTCATGACCTTCAGTTAGCTCGAACAGCTCAGAGCTTTCACGTTAACACGAAAGGGGAAGGCAAAAAGAGTGGTAAAAAGCAGAAAAAGGATATATGGATCAATACAAGGGAAGCCGGTCTTGCTTCATGTTTAAAGAGCTTATTTATGAGCAGGGAGGTGAGTTATTTATCTATCCCCACTCATCCTCTTTGCAGCCCACACCAACCCAATACCATGATGGATTATATCCACAATGACACATGGAGGTGTGAGTATTGATTTACTGAAATTACACGTTAACAGTATGGGCCGTTAGCAATGACAGCCCACAGACAGCTCTAGGGGTTTGAAAGCCGTGAGACAAATTGCACCTACTTCCTCCGGTTCATGGACTCACCTCTGCTAGTTCTTTCAGGCTCACTAACTGGCCCAAACCCTGCATTCTAGGCGAAAGCATACCCACAAGATTTGCAAAAGTATCTTGCTCACCACCATGTCCTCTATGGTTACCCAGTCACTTTCTTCTCCTTGGACTCAGTCTGGTAAGGTGCTAAGGACCAGTCCTGATCCACTACAGCACTTATACACATGCTTAGTTGTAATCCCTTTTGTAGTATTCATTACACCCATCTCGGACTTCAGCAAGGCTATGCACATGCTGAAAGTTAAGACTGTGTGTTGCTAGCTGGGGGCAAATGTACTCTGCTCTGTCCAAGAATCAAGCCAGACCTAGAGTTTATGGTAGGTCGAGGCCCATAGCAAATGCAGGTTTCAGAGATGCCCATGGACATTGAAGTATATGAGTCTGAAAGCGGTGCCAACGGCTTCTCTTTCCTCCCCTCTTGCCATGTTATCTTTGGCTCATTTGTGAGCTGTCTGCCATCATTGTGGGTTCCAGACACACATTCATCCTACTAATCATTTTCAAAAGAGAGGAAGGAAAAAAGTGAATGAGAGAGTACATTTGGTAAGAGCAACTGGGGGGAAGAAATACAGGAGAAATAATGAACGGTGCTTTTATATATATATATATATATATATATATATATATGACATTTTCCCCCATAAAAATAGCTGCAGGTGGAACCTGGTCAAGACATTTAGATGCTCTTACAATATGTGCACAGTAAGCAATAAACTCTTGTGACTTTAACTTTTTCCATTTATTTAAAAAAAACCCTAAATCAATACACTTACTTGGGAGATTATAAATATCACCACGAGGCTTTGGGGATAAAAAGTTCAAGTTCAAAGACCACCCCCTCCGCGGGGTGTATATCCACAGTTGAACCTAATCTTCTTGGTCGAAACAAGAGATGGCGGGTGGTGTTTTAACATCACACTTTAACCTTAGGCTGGTATCCCAACACTAGAGTATAATTTTCTCTTCCGATTATTTGAGGGTGAGGTTAGGGGCATGATAAAATGGATACCCCTAAAAGGTTTCTTTTAACATATTTATCATTAGGCACGATGCACCTGATCAGAACAGATGTTCCTTCTATTGGTAATGCCATTAAGCACAGTTAGTTAATTAATTTTGACTTGTCAAATAATGTATGAAAGTAGTGCCCATCCCAAGATCTGGGCATGCCTGAAAATGTAAAATGCACAATGATCAGTAACCCACGCTGAATCCCTTACATCTACTGCCCATGGGTACAGCTACACTACAGCATTATTTTGAAATATCTAATTTCGAAATACTTATTTTGAAATAAGATATTTCGAAATAACGCATCTACACACAAAATGCATTTCGAAATAGCATTTGGCTATTTCAAAATAGCGTGTCCATACTGATTAGATGCTGAATCTCATTTAAGGCCAGCTGGAACTGGTTCCGGCAGGGCATCAGGTCAGAAGTTACCTTGTGGCCAGGGCGGCCAGCAGGGCACCCTAAGAAGGGCTGGAGGCCCCCTATTTTGAAATCAGCGTCTACACAGCGCTTGTTTCAAAATAGCAATTTTGAAATTGGCACTATTCCTTGTGGAATGAAGTATACCAATTTCAAAATAAGCCCTCCACTATTTCGAATTAATTTCAAAATAGCAGTTAGCTCGCGTAGATGCAAGGAAAGTTATTTTGAAATAATGGCTGTTATTTCAAAATAACTTTGCTGTGTAGACATACCCTATGAGACTATAGCCAAATCTTGGAACAAGATGTAATCCTACCGGACTCTACATTATCCTTTTGAAACATCTCCCTGCACCTTTCCCAAATACCAGAAGTAAATGGCTGAGATTTCTAGTGGTCCAAACAAGGAAAGCTTGTTTCAGAGATGAAGGCCTTTACAGAGAACAAACTGTCAGCTATGCCAGGAACTCCCAGACAATCCCTTCTGCTGACCCCAGCTGTTTGAATATGGCACAAATAGTTGGAGAGTCTGTCACCCGAACCATAACACTAAAGGCCTTCATCACCTTGGAACCCACATCCAACCAGGGTGGCTCAGCATTATGTGCTCCTGTCTTCACTGTCCGTTCAGTAAATTGGTTGCTGCATCCTAGATGGAAATGTCACAGGATCAGCCCTTCTGACCATCGCTAATAGCGGGGATCATAGACCTGCGGAGCAAGCATGTGGAAACCAGTAGGACCCTTCTTTGATCTCCTGCTAAAGAAACTGTCACCGAAGTGCCACAGAATTCAGAGGGCCCAGGAATGTTCTGGCTGGAAGGACAGTTCCTCATTCCTCACTCCCAATAGACTTCCCTTTTAATCCTGATTGATGATGTTGCAAGAAAGAGGAGATCAGGTCCAGGCGGGATAAATTAAGTTTGCTCCAGGCAGTGAGGCTACATGGGTCTACGTGAGTGCAGAATCTGTAAACTCTTGCCACTTTGTCATGAGTCTGGTGATGAGGGGGTGGTTCTAACTATTTCATGAAAGCGTGAGGAGAGGCAGCCAACACACAATTTTTCCATTCTCAAAATGGCCTCCTTCTCCCATGACTCAAAATGGGGCTGAAGCCAGCCAGGTGGTTTGTCTTTTCCTGTGTCATCTCACTGCATCTGGAAATGAGGCAGCTGTTAATAAAGATGGCTGCCACCTCCCTTTTTTTCTTTTTCACTGGAACTGAAAATGTGCCTCGTGGCAAAATGGCTGCCACATGACTATTTTGGAAGCCTGGCTGGACATTATTAGGCTGCAGAAACTGGGAGGCAGCAGAGACTCCGGAAAGGGTGAAGAAAGAAACCAAGGGGGGAGCAAGAGGCAGATTTAGGAATTCTGGGGGAATAGCAGGAGGTGGAGGGCAGGAGGCAGAAAGGGAGAGCAGGATCTGGGGATTGGAGGAAGGTCTAGAGGGCATGCAGAGGGTAGTGATAAGAAAGGGATAACTCCTCCATCCTGGGGTGTGTGAAGAGGATGAGGATTCCTGTCCACGCAACCAGTGGGAAGGACAAGTTTTTGCTTGGATATTTAAGGCCGCCCCCGCAACAGCTCACAACACACTTTGGGGGCAGGCTCCGTCCCCCTAATGTTTCCAAAACTAGAAAGCAAACAAAAATCCCCAGCAATTTATCATTTTAGAAAAACTTAAACCAATCTCATGATTTCAGGGAAGGTGAAGGGTTCACTCATGAATATGCGGGTTTGGCCTTTCTTAACAATTAATAGTAATAATAAAATCTCGCCCTGACTGACTTGCCAAGGGCCACTGCGAGATGGTCTCGCATAGTCTGCATCTGCGGGTGTGTCTAGCCTGCAGGGTTTTTTTAAATAGTTTTTTTAAAAGTAAATTGAAAGAACGCGGCAGTTTTTTTGACCGCAGAAAACCTCGTTTTACGAGGAGAACGCCTTTTTTCAAAAGTGCTCTTTTGAAAAAAGGCACTGTGTAATGAAAACTGTGCTTTTTCGAAAGAGAGCATCCAGACTGCCTGTGTGCTCTCTTTCAAAAAAGCAGCTTGCTTTTTCGAAAGTACTGGTTGTAGTCTAGATGCTCTTTTTTGAAAGACGCTTTTTTTGAAAGTATCTCTTGAAAAAGCCTCTTTCGAAAGAGGCTTTCAGTCTGGACGTAGCCAGAGATGGGTTAATCTGCTGCTCCTAGTCAGACACCGTGTTTTTAACAACCTTGTCCACCTAACTTCCAGACCTCAGACATTTTTACGTGCCTGGAATAGCACACAACAGCTTGGTTGCTTTTCCACAATGAACCTCTAAATCTTCTGAAGTTTGCCCATCACTACCAAAAATTCTCTGTTGGAGCTCACAGTCATTTGGCAGGATACTCAAGAGTATTTTAATGAAGGCGTCACTTTAAACTAAGCCATCACCATCTGTTTTGCCCTCTAATTACAAATAGAAAAAAAAAGAGCGAGAGAGAATATAATTCACAATTGTATCATAAACAGGGAGCAGAAAGAATTGCAAATGTGTTTGGTTCAATGCGGCCTGCATCCGTTATGTTACTTTCATGTGTCCTACGCAAATCTGGGATGACACTGCTCTCCTGAGAGAGAACGTAGTCCCTGTGCTAGGGATTTTTTTCCAGGGCATCAGGAATTTAATATAAAATAGTGTCGCTGTAAAAATCCATGCAGATGTCCTCTCTGGCAGGTTTCAATTCAGTTCAGTAGGAAGCAGTCTTGCCTATAGAAAAGGGTTGTGTCTCTGTTGGCCATGTCTACACTGGGAAACTATTTCAAAATTAATAAACTCAAACTAGTGTGTCCATACCACGAGAAAGCCTGAAATGAGTCCAAGGCAGGCTCCATTAATGTGGACGCGCTACCTCGGACTTAGAGCCCCAGGAAGTACTGGGGAGAAATTAGTTTGAATTACTCTGGGGAGTAATTATTTCGAAATAGTGGCAGTAGAGTGTCCACAGTACCGCTATTTCAAAATAACTATTTTGGAATTAGCGTTACTCCTGATGAAAAGCAGAAGTACAGTTTTTAATTCCATGGTCTGTTATTTCAAAATAATGGGCTTGATAGAGTGGATTCTCTGCTTATAAATTTGACTTTGGGGGAAGGTGGAGGGAGGGGAGGTTATTTTAAAATAAAGCCCCAGTGTAGACCAGGGCTTAGAGTATATTAAAGATGGGCTAAGCAAGATGGTCTTGTAAACCAGGGATTTTCAAATTTTTTTTCTTTCAAACTAGTTGAAGAAAATTGTTAATGTTTGCAACCCAACATAATTATATCTTTTGGCTAGAATGCGGGCTATGGGGTGGGGCCAGGAATGAGGGAGGGGGGTCAGGGCTGAGGCAGGGAATTGGGGTACAAGCTTACTTCCAGCAGCTCCCCGTCACCAGTGCTGCAGGGGTGCTAAGGCAGCTTTCCTTGTAGCACAAACCACGCTGTGCCCCAGAAGTGGCCAGCTGCAGGTTCGGCTCTGAGGCAGAGGTGTGCAAGCAGCTCTGTGCACTGTTCTCACCAGCAGGCACCACCCCCTTCCTCAGTTCCCATTGGCCAGAAACTGGCCAATAGGAGTAGGGAGCTGGTGTCAGGGTAGGGGCAGCGCTTGGATCCAGAGAACCTTCCCAGCTAGGAGCTGGACCTGTTGCTGGCACAGCACGGTCCTCCTATAGCAAAGTGACCGAGTTCCTGGCCTTCCTGACCCGTACTTTGGAAACCACTGTTGTAGACACGAGGCGGCAATATTGCACAGGAATGTTGGAAGCACATAGTCAATTTAGTGATTCTGAGGCACCCACCATTCGACACCCACAGCTGTCCTGGGCCAGCTGACCAGGGCTCACAGGACTCAGCCTAAGGGGCTCTTTAATTGCAGTGCAGATGTTCAGACTTGGGCTTCAGCCCACACTCAGGCATACTCCCACCTCAGATGGTCCTAGAGCCTTGGCTCCAGCTGTCTACACCTCAGTTACACAGGCTCTGACCCTGAGTCCCACAAGGCTGAATCAGCTGGAAAGGACCAGCCACGGATAGAATCCTAGAACACTAGAACTGGAAGGGACCTCGAGAGGTCATCGAGTCCAGTCCCCTGCCCTCGTGGCGGGACCCGGTACTGTCTAGACCATCCCTGATAGATGTCTACCTAATCTGCTCTTAAATATCTCTAGTAATGGAGATTGCACAGCCTCCCTAGGCAATTTATTCCAGTGTTTAACCACCCTGACAGGTAGGAAGCTTTTTCCTAATGTCCAGCCTAAACCTCCCTTGCTGCAGTTTAAGCCCATTGCTTCTTGTACTGTCCTCAGAGTCCAAGAACAATTTTTCTCCCTCCTCCTTGTGACTCCCTTTTAGATACCTGAAAACTAATTGATGTCTAATTTCAGGGTAGATGGACTCACAGAGGCTAGATTGACAAGCACCAGATATCTAATCCATTTTGGGTTTAAAAAAACAACAACATTCCATTCTGTGACAAATTTCAAAGTTTTGATACTTGTTTTCATTCCTGTGTAGAACAAAATGGAGCCATTTCAATATTTTCATGGAAAGACACAGCCCTAAAGTAGCCACTTCGTTAGGCTATTTGCTTGGGATGCAGGAAACCTAGTTTTGGGTCTCTCTTCCAATTCGGGAGAGCTGAGGCCATGTCTACACTAGTTTCAAATTAGTAATTTCGACTTAATAACTCCTGATTTACCAAATTCAAACTAGTGTGTCCACACTACGGGGAAGCCTCGAAATTAGTCCGAGGCAGGCTCCACTAATGCCTCGAACTTAGAGCCCCAGGAATCACTAGGAAGTAATTAGTTCGCATTACTCTGGGGAGTAATTAATTCAAAATAGTGGTATTGGCGCATGTACACTACTGTTTTTCTTAAATAACTATTTTGGAATTAGCATTACTCCTGATTAAAAGCAGGAGTACAGATTTCGAATTAAGCAGCCCGTTATTTCGAAATAACAGGGTTGGTAATGTGGAGGCTCTACTTATAAATTCAACTTAAGGGGGGTTATTTTGAAATAAAGTCCTCATGTAGACCAGGGCTGAGTGTAGATTTCCCACATCCCAGTGGTACACCTTAACTACAGGGTACTGGATGTGATGGGAGGGAAGAAAGGTTGGGTTGGTCTTTATAGCTGACCAGAGAGTCCATCCTGATCCAAAGAAACTTTCCTCATGAAATGTGTTCACTAAAGCTATTATATTTCCACAAGAGGCTTTGGTTTTGCTGAACTGGCATTTTCCAACAAAATCTCATCCAAAAATTCCTGATCTTCTCTCCACATAAATACCAGGATAGCTAAAACCCAAAGCTATGAGTGTGTGATTATGCTCCATGTGAGGTCTTCCGACACCCTTCTTGCTCTGATATATGTTACATCCGCACCATGGGCCTGTATCGATGCTTATTATAAAGGTGCTTTCTGAACCCAAAGTCGAGGCTATCATATTAAAATACTTATTCTAGTTCCCAAGGGTATTCTTTCCTATTGCAGTGCAGGCTGCTTCTGGAGAATCCGCCAGGCCCTCTGCAGTGGCAACACTAATTATACCCTCCGGCCAGGAGATGATAGTCCCAGCAAGAAAACAACAGCTGTTCTCAAATTTTCTCTGCATCAGCCATTATCTTGGGATCACACAGCTCCAACTTCCCTGCTGCTGGCAACTCTGTCATGCTAGCTAGATGGCAGCTGTATGGTCCCTTAAACCAAAAACGTGTTGAGTTCATCAAGCAGACTCCCAGAAACCTCTAGTATATTGTATTGAATGAGAGACTTTATCTGAAGGTGCATGAATGGGGTGCACAAAGCAAAACTGAAAATATTCCCAGACTCCAAAGTAAGATGCCTTGCAAAGTACCTGTCATAAAGCAAACCCTAATGACCATCAGCCAATGTACCTGCCAGTTGATGGGTTTAATTAGGGGTTGACATGCTGGATAAGCGAACATCTAATAGGCAGTGTGAGACTTACCTGCAGCAGATGCTTTGGGGCAGGAATTCTAGTGCTAATGTCTCTTCTTAGTCAGTTAGAAGTAAGATTGTTTACTGAAAAAAAAAAGACATGTTATAAACTCTCAAGCTTAAGTGCTATTTAGACCTGTGTGAGTAATGAATTCTTTGGTTCACTGGCAACTCTGAAAAATCAAAACATTTCAAACTTTTCAGCAATTTGAAATACTGTAAAAATTGTTTTGAGTCAAAAGAAATTTCACTTGATCACAAAGAAAAATTTTGTTTTAATTTTGAACATCTTTAAATATTTTTGAATTTTTAAAATGAAATAGAAGAAAACTTTGAAACAAAAAAATCAGCTGGAAGCAAACAAAGGAAATGTTTAGACTGTATCAGAATTGGTAATGGAGCTAACCTCTTGGTGAATTCACAAAGTGTTGCGGAAACACTAACTTTGATTTTTTCCCCACAAGTAAAGATACAGCAGAAAAAAAATTAGCTCAACTCTAATCCTATCTAATGTAACTAGAGATATTTTTTAAAACAAAAAGCAGTCCTGTGGCACCTTAGGGCCTGTCTACACTACGGAGAATATCAACGTTACCGCAGTCCATCTTCCGGGGTTCAAATTAGTGGGTCTAGTGAAGACCCGCTAATTCGAACTGAGAGGGTGCTCCCATTGGAACCGGTAGCCCTGCTTCTCCCCAGGACGAAGAGAAGTCAACAGGAGCTTGTGCTCCCATTGACCTCCTGTTGTGTGGATGGTGCCAAAATGCAATTTAAGATGTTTTGACTCTAGCTACATAATTAGTGTAGCTGGTGTTGCATATCTTAAGTCAACTTTCTCCTTTAGTGTGGACTAGGCCTTAGAGACTAACAAATACATTAGATCGTCAGATTCCTTTGCAAGGAGATAGGCAATGCAAAAACAAGATGACCCCACAGAAAATGGGAAAGGAGCCCCTAAAACAAACAAGCCAGTCATGGAGTTCAAGGCCAGAGGGCACAACCAGGTCGCTAAGCCTGAGCTCCCGTGTATCACAGACCAGCAACTCCACCCATCATCCACAGATTAAACCCAACACGTGAAATGAGACCAAAGTATTAACTGCCTATTCTCCTGTGGGCTATATGTGCCACAAGCAGAGACGAGGGGGATGTCTACACTGCATGCTTATTTTGAAATAGGCCTATTCCAGAAGATATACTCTGCAACAGCTTATTTCGAAATAGCACGTCTACACTACAGGGAAGCCTCAAAATGAGTCCGAGGCAGGCTTCCCTAATGTGGACGTGCTACCTCGATTTAGAGCCCCAGGAGGCACTGGGGAGTAATTACTTTAATGGCCCTGGGGAGGAGCTATTTCGAAATAGCAGCAGTGGAGCGTCCACACGACTGCTATTCCAAAAGAGCTATTTTGGAATAGGCATTATTCCTGGAATGAGGTTTACAGCAGTCAGAATAAGCCGCCCGTTATATTCGAACATAACGGCTGTTATTCCGAAATAACATTGCTGTGTAGACACATTCCAGGAAGGACCAAGGTGCAGCAATGTTTAAGGCCCATGCAACGGCAGTGAAATATCTGAGATATATCCAGATAATCCTGGTAAGTGACCTGCATCCTCAGGCTGCAGAGAATGTGAAACCCCTCCATCGTCACTGCCAACCAGTCCTGGTGGAAAAAATCCCTTCCTGACTCCGCATATACCAGTTAGACCTGGAGGATGCAAGTAAGAACCTGCCAGTCAGACACATGAGAGAGGGAATGCTCCATGCCACCTCAGAGCCTCAACCCTCCCCATCTAATCTCCCATCCCAAGCTGTAGCTATTCATGATGCTTCAGAGGAAGGAATTAAAAAAAAAAATCTCCCAGAATACATGGGGAAGAAGACAATCCCTTCCTGTCCCCTGCAACTGGTCTTAGAAGTATGTGCTCTTAGAAACATAAGACATAAATCAGAATTGAGCCACAGGGCTGTGGAGCCATGCCCCATACTATCACAAGTAATCTCGACATAAAAAAAGTATCAAACTCTTCCTTAAAACCAGCAATAGAGTGTGGGGAGTGTCTTGTAGGCAAGCCATTTTCCAAACCAAGGACGCTAGGCTGGGATAGCCTGCATCTCGCTGCCCTTAGAACGATCCTAGATCAGAAGCCTTCCCAAAGTAATAACTACCTCTATGAAGGAATACGGTCAAGAAGAGTTCACATTCATTACCTGATTCAGCATCAGGAGGGAATTTTCTTCCAGGTCAGGTTGGCAGTAATATTGTGGGGGTTGTTTTGGTTTGGTTTTTGCCTTCCTCTATAACAGTGGTTCCCAAACTTTTCGGCATCTTTTGAAAAACCCTCAAGCCCCCCCCTCTCCCCCCGAACAGTAAAACTTGTTGAGTAAAAAAAAAAAGGAACTGGCTGGAGTGGGGGGGGGGCCTGGGGTTGCCTCACGATCCCCCTGGAATTTCTTCATGCCCCCCCCAGGGGGGCACGCCCTCCAGTCTGGGAACCCATGCTCTATAAGATGTGTTGCTGGGATCATCTGACGATATCTAACATAATCAGTTGCAGAAACCCTGATCACGAGTGTGTCCCAGTCTTGTTCACTGCCTGTGGAACACAATAATTTAATCTCCCATACACTGTGTTGTTGGGCTTAGTGCGAGATCAGTGGATGGGTGGTGGTCTCCGATATACAGAAGGTCAGCCAAGGTGATGTGGTGGTCCCTTCTGGCCTCAAACTCTGAAATCCATGGCGCAATGAATCATATCGCATATTTGTTTTGGATACTGCTTCTGCCTTACCATGCTGGGGCCTTGAGGCATGAAGGCTGACTTGATTCATGGTTCCAAAATGATCTGTGATACTAAGACACTAGAGCAATACAAATCATTATTATTATAATAGAAAAGTGGATTCTAATACTTTGTAGGCTGTTTATTTTCAAATACAAAGCGTCAAAAACTTTTCAATAACCGTTGGTAGCCAATAATACCTCGAATGTTTTAAAGCTATTTCAGCAGTTCTAGTGAGATTTCTAAATGCTTTGATGTTACTGTAAAGTGCTGCTTGAAACTAAAGAGAAAACTCCTTTTTAAAATACTCAATAATCCCTCCCCCCCCATTTGGACTTAAATGGAATCAAAATTCTTTTAAATAACTTTTGATTTAGCAACTCCTGCATTACATCATAGAAAGTAGTATTTTTTGTCACTATATTTTCAAAATCATAAGAATTATTCCCAAGAAAAGATTTCAAAATAGTGTGTGCTCTTCTGCAAAATTTGGGGTTGGGACTGTAGCTTTAGAATAACACCATTCCATTGCAAATTAGAATTGCCATGCCCCCCATCTTTATGAAAATTGGCTTATGAATATGTATAACTCACAGATGCTTTATGCAAAGTACATAATGCAACATGTCATTTTAAAGGTTGTAATCTGACTTGTGCACATGTATTTTTCTTGTATGTGAAGTTAGAAATATGAAGTGGAAACTTATTTTATTAGTCCAGGTGTTCTAGTAAAAAGCACTAGTGATACTTCAGAAACTTAATGGCTCGGTGATGAAGTCAATGACTTGGGAATGGTTTTGTTTTTCCAGTAAGACCAAACTGTGGTTGGTCTCACCAAGATATCTGACCATGCCACCTGATGCTGGAATCCATTTTGGATCTGGTTCTTTTGCTCTCAAGAACTTAGCACAAAGAATTCACACTTTGGGCAAAAGGAATGTAAATGGGGAACCAAACAATAGGAGCAGTGGCCAGATTCCAGGAGACCTCCACTTATCACCCAAGATGCCTGCTAGAAACAGCTAACACTGAATGGGGGAAAGATCAGGCCTAACCTTGGTGGCTGCCTACCTTGTGAAAGAAATTATTAGAACAGCTGTTAGGAAAAGAATTTGCATATAACGAGTTTCTTATGATTACCTGGTCTGTTTTGTTTATTTTGGCTTAGTAACTTACTTTGATCTGATGGTTTTCACTTATAACCACTTAAATCTTACTTTTTATACTTAATTAAGCACTTTTATTATCAAGCCCGGTGTAAATAACTGTTACCTGGGGAGCAACCATTGTGCATATCTCTCTTTCATTGGTAAAGAGGGCTAACTTATAAGCTTTCTCTGCATGAAGCTTTTATATAGAGTAAGATGAATTTATTTGGTGTTTTGATCCTCTTTGGGGGCTGTGTTCCTAGGCCTTATAACTGAGCCCTTCCAGAGCTAAACTGGTTCAGTGTCCTTGTTACTCTGCTGTGTGGCTGTTGCCCCAACTCTGTGCCTTGGCTAGGTTAGGGCTGGGAGTCACAATAGGTACAGCGCCTATGGCCTATGAAAAAGTGTAGGGCCTACCAAAGTTTAGGGCCTAAAAAAAAAATTCATAATTGACTGGAAAATAAGAAAAGAAAACTGCTAAATCAAACTTAATACAGTAGACTTCCAATAATCCGGCACCTTTGGGACTTAGGTGGTGCCAGATTATCGGATATTCCGGAGTACCAGGAGGTACTATAAGGGGGAATATTCCTAAACCAATACCCCTTCCCCCCCACGCCTTATGCTTGCATCCCGGAGCCGCCGGTACAGCCATGCATCTCCCTCCAGGCGCTGGGGCACATGTGCTGAGCGGCCGGCTTTTCAATGAGCTGGCCAGGATGCCATGCGCAACCCAATCCCCTTCCCCCCCCTTCCCCAGAGCCAAGCTCCTCCCCTCCCTGCTGTCACCCAATCCCCCTTCTCCCCCAACCTTATGTCCAGGTCCCGAAGCAGCTGCCTGTGCTCAGCGGCCGGCTGCTAGCATGTGGAGGCTGGACGTTGTGTGCGCTGGGGACTGTGAGTGGAATGGCACGGCCGTGAGAGCGGCTGACCTGAGCAGTTCCAGGTTCCAGTTGATGCTGGACTGTCAGGAGTGCCGGACAACTGGATGCCAGACTACAAGGCTATGTCTACACTGGCAGCTTCTTGTGCAAGAACTCTTTTGTGGAAGAGTTCTTGTGCAAAAACTCTTCCACAAGAGCGCATCTATACTGGCATGTGCTTTTGTGCAAGAGCATCCATGGCAGTGTAGACGCTCTCTTCCACAAGAAAGCTCTGATGGCCATTTTAACCATAGGGGCTTCTTGTGCAAGAGCTTCATGTTGCCTGTCTACACTGGCCTCTTCTGGAAGAGCTCTTGCACAAGAGGGCTTATTCCTCATGGGGAGAGGAATAACTCTTCCAGAAGAAGCCCTGTTTTACAATGCTGTACTGTAAATTTACTTCTGGAAGAAGGCTTGTGCAGTGTAGACAGCCGGAAAGTTTTTGTGGAAGAACGGCCATTCTTCCTCAAGAAGCTGCCAGTGTAGACGTAGCCTTGGAGTTTTACTGTAATTTGCTATCTCTAGTCAACAAATAACATACAGGATTAACTCTTAGGTGTATAGGCGATAGGGCATTTCTCCCTTATATATTTATATCCAGGGCTCGACAAATATGCTTATCTACTCTCCCATGGTGAGTAGATTTCAGCCAGTTGCCCCGTTTACCAGCAGTCCGCACATGCACAGTGTGGGTCTCGCATATGCGCGGTGCAGGGCTGGGGAGTGGTTTTCGCTGCAATGGTCGAGCCCTGTTTATATCTAATTTAATTTAAAGGTCTACAATTATGAGAGTGCCTAGGGCCTACAAAGACCTTCATCTGGCCCCGGCTGGGGGAGACCAGAGCTTCTGGCCTCGCAGGACAGGGCGATGGAGTCTCCCAGAAGGACAGGTTGGTGGACTCAGTGGCATGGCCAGCACTCTGGAGGACAGTCCTAAGGGGACCCGTGTGATCCAACCCATCACAGGAATACTAGGTAAAGCTTTTTTTTTCCTTTCTTTTTGTTAGTGAACATTTCTTCTGACTAAAGAACATCATTCCAGGAAGGGAAGCTAACCAAACTCGATTCATTTTATTTTCAGGGAATAAGCATAGGTGCTAATACACATACAGTGTCATTAAACTAGATGAATGATGGTACAAATGGCAGCTTCTTTGTCACCCGATCAGTTCCTGTGTGTATTCGGTCTTGTCTGCGGACTCTAGTGACAAAAATAACTTCTTTTTTTTCCTCTGTCAGCGTGGCAGAGCCAACAGAGCTCATGGAAACTCAAGTGCATCCCATTCCTCTTTCTATGTCATCGAATGAATTCTTCGAATCATTTTAAAACACCGTGTTTGTTCCTTACTCTCGCTGCAGCATTCAGAATGTGAGGAAACCATGCAACGTAATTGAGTGCTAAATACCTGTGTTTTACTAATTTGCATATAACCATAGTAGGCCTACTCTGTACACACACCCTCTCTCTGTTAGGTTCCAGTGATTTTGGCAGAAACTGTTTTTCCGTTGTGCTCCTGGATTAGGATCCCATCCTTGTGGCCGTTTGTGGGGATTTTGTTCTTTACGCATTGCACAGAACATTGGATGGAGGCCAGGGGGAGACAGCTGTCTGTGGCCTCACAAGCCTGGGTTTGAGACCCAGGGCATTGCATCCACTAGACCACATGGTTCCTGCACAAACCCACCCATGGGAATGGGAGGGAATAACAAGAGAAGATGAAGAGACAGAGAATGAAACAAAGAGGAGCATCTGGCACAAATAGACATCTATACATGCGATAGTAGGGTGGCTGCCCCACTTTGGCTGGAAGGGGTTAAAGCAGGCTGGAGGGAGCCTGCTCAGAGTCCCAGCCTATGAGGAAAGGGCTCTTAGAAGGAGCCAATCAAAAGGCAGCTTGCAGGGGCAGCCATGTTATAAGGAGCTGCTCAGCAGAGCAGAGGACAGTTGGATTCTGACCAGAGAGGGAGCAGAACAGGTTCCCAAGCAGAAGCACCTTAGAGGGAGCAGTGCTGGGCAGGATCAGGGGAATGGGAGAAAAGATCCAGCCAGATACCTGCCAGGCTGAAGGCCTTGATATAGGAGCCAGGACGGTGCAAGGGTCCTGGGGAAGTGGCCCAGGGAACAGGAGGCAGTTAAGGGAGAGGGAAGGAGGGCAGGACAAGGCTGCTGCCAGAGGGTCCCTGGGCTGGGACCCAGACTAGTATGTGCTGGGGGCTGCTTCCTCCCCCATGCACTGCACCTACTCCCACTGGGGGTGGCCTTTATAGACCGTGGCTTGCCCCTGAGGACAATGAGCTGGTTAATGCCAAGGGGAAACTGTTCTCACAGGAGGGCTGGTAACCAAGCAACTCATCACCTGATGAGAGGGCCAGAACTCCCTGATAAAAGGGACTCACTCTGTCAGAGAGCAGTGAGAGACAGCTAGGATCAGGCTGCATGCAACAAATCCTGGATCCCATGAAAAGACACTGACTCATTGCCACAGGGCTCTGGGCATCATGAGGCATCTGAGGCAGGGATATGCATGCACATTTTGGGATTTTTTTCCCTATAAATATATATCCATTGCCCAAGACTAACATGTATTTGTAAGTGTGTGTGTGTGTAAGGATAATCCCCAATTAAGGAAACTCTAAACCAAAGGGTCCATGGCTTTGGTGACCCCTTAGACTGTACAACAGCTATGGGAAGGCTTAGGAGAGCCGTCATTAGTAACAGGGGGTTAGCAATTGGCTTGTGGGGTCCGGAGGCCCAGTGCCAGATAAATGATGCCTGAACTCTGGTGGGATCCAAAGTGTAGGTCCCATCAAATTAATATCGTGCAATGAGTGCTATTAACGGTGAATTTTTCTAATACAATAGCCCAGGTTGAAAAGATAGCGCTCAGATTATGCTGTCTCTGTAAAGGTCAGGAAAATAAAGAACTCGGTTTGTATTTTCCGAACCTGTTCATAAAACTCAGACCTCTTTTTCTCCCCTCTCAAAGCACTGTGAGAATCGCTTTCATGTCCCCAGGGAAAGTGCAGCCGGAGCGGAGCGATCCGACCCGCCGAAGCAGCTTTTCAGTGTGCAAAGTGAATTCATCCACTCTTGTGGCAGAAGAGAGGAGCATTAGTCCTTACAGGTGGGCTAATTATATAAGTGGGAAGCTGCAGCCTGCCAAGAACAATCAGAGACGCTCCGATGTGAAATCCCGAGCACACTCTAACCGTCTGTGATGGGAGATGGGGGGAAAAAAAACAGCCAAAAGTTAAATGGGTCAAGCTACTAAATGAGTTAAATGAAGTGAGAATAAATTTACAGGCACCATGGTTAAGAGTCTGAATAAAGAGGCAAAGGAGCTAATGAGCATGAAGCATGAACTAGTCTGACATCCCTCTGTGATCCTACAAGAACAGAATGGGGGAGGCTTTTCTGTAGAAAGAACACATTCTAAATTGATTTAAGGTGCCCAGAATAAAACACTGGTTAGCAAAGGACAAGCAGGAAGGGAAGTGGGTTAAGTCATCCTCAGCTCTCGAATACTAACCAAATCAATCTCCTGAAGCTGTACTCAAACATTTACTCACACTGTGTCCTTCCTCCATTGGTGCATGCCATTGTGCAGTGAAAATCAGAGTATAGCTTCAGGAGGTGTTTGCACTAAAATTTCCAGAACGATCACGGTTCCAGTACCACAGCTGTGTCTTTTAATTAGCCACAGCTGGGATGGCTGTTACTTGGAGACAGACACCATTCTGCAAGAGTGCTGGATCAATCAGGGGAGAAAAGCCATTTCAAGTGAAGACTATTCATGGACCAAGATTGCTCTTACCATGTTTGCCTATTCCACAGATGGTCCTAATACCCCATTCTCTACATGTGATCAATATTGCCGACTTCTGTGATTTTGTTTTTAAATCAGGATTCTTTGCTGGCTTTTTTAAAGCCTTTGCATAAAATTCCGACCCCATTGCAATTCCTGGATGGTTTGCCTTGTCATCTAAACACATCTGAATCTCACCTTTCTTTCATAAAATAAAGTTTATGGTTGCAGCAAAATGTTGGAAAACATAATCTCCTAAGGGTACAAACCCCAGAAAGTAAATAAATAGATCTTGAAATATCCTTTAAAAAATGAATTATGATCTTTAAAGCAATGTTATAATTTTGGGGAAGGGAGGCAATTCAGGATTTTTTTGAACACTTCATCTAGGCAATCCCGTGATCAACACTTTTCAATCAAAACAGATTACATTGCCTGACTGAGATCAAACAAACACAATTGGTTGGTACCTATGCGTTTCTTCCACCAGCCCTGCTGTGTGTAACCCGTCATTTTCACCCAGTGCTCCTGAAGTGGCCCTAGTTAAACTATGCTCATGATGAGAAATCTATCTGTTGAGACTATAAAAGCAATTAAATCACATGTACCATCTTATCTGCTTAGTTCTAAGCCACTTACCACAATGGGTACAGCTGGCTGGGAATGTTTTCATTAAATGTGTTTTCACTGGGGAAATGTTACCTTACTGAAACTGAAAGTGTTTGGAGGAACATCTCTGACTGACAATATTTTTGGTGAGAAGGTTCATAGAATCATAGAATCAGAATATTAGAACAGGAAGGGACCTCGAGAGGTCATCAAGTCTAGTCCCCTGCCCTCAGGGCAGGACCAGTTATCATCTAGATCATACCTAACAGATGTGTATCTAACCTCCTCTTAAATATCTCCAATGATGGAGATTCCACAACTTTGCTAGGCAATTTTTTCCAGTGTGTAACCATCCTGACAGTGAGGAAGTTTTTCATAATGTCCAACCTAAACCTCCCTTGGTGCAATTTAAACCCATTGCTTCTTGGCCTATCATCAGAGGCCAAAAAGAATAGTTTTTGTCCCTCCTTGTAACACCCTTTTAGATACTTGAAAACTGCTATCATGTCCCCTCTCAGTCTTCTCTTTTCCAAACTAATCAAGCTCAGTTCTTTCGGTCTTCCCTTGTAGCTCATGTTTTCTAGACTTTTCATCATTTTTTTGCTCTTCTCTGGGCCCTCTCCACTTTCTCCACATCTTTCTTGAAATGTGGTGCCCAGAACTGGACACACTCCTCCAACTGAGGCCTAATCACAGCAGAGTAGAGCGGAAGAATGACTTCTCGTGTCTTGCTCGCCACACTCCTGTTCCTCAGATCCAGGCTAGAAATTCTGGTCACGTGTGTAAATTAACTGTTCATTGGGCCAATGAAAAAGACACTGAAGATCTCATTTTCACTCTGCATCGGCATGAAAACACCTGTCGAAACCGTATTGTTTTTTGAGCAACAGAATTCTTGTTTCCTGGCCTGTCCTCACAATGCAGCTAAACAATCTTTTAATGGAATGCTAACAACCAAATGCTGGGATCAGGTTGCCGTTAAAATAACTTCTCATTCTTGTTGTTGGAACTTCTTAGTTAATGTGACACTCTCCAATTATTTAATCCTCTGCTGAGTTCTTTTAAAGTCTTTTGTTTCGAACTGTATCTTTAAGTGTCTGGAGATGTCTGGAACCAAGCCAAGAGCCAACTTATTTTGCCTTTCCACAGGGAATACACACAATATCACTATTTCCTTTGAGATCAGGTCAAAATAGCTCTCTCCAGCTGGCTTAACTCTGCAGAGGATTTTTCCGCCTGTCTTGTGATTGGCAGTTTATTTCAGCCTTGGCTGTTGTGGGAGCAAAAGCCAATAGGGCACTGAGCTTCTGAGGCTTCAAAGCTCAGTTTTTCCCACTTGCATGTCAATCTGGCTGTGTTTGTCAACTGCACTGAAAGGCATGACGGAAGGAAACTGAACCTTCTTTTGTTGCTAGCATTTCTACAGCAACATAAGGATGCATAGCATCACACAGGCAAGCCAAACAAGTCCGTGAGGACCATAATAATACATGTGTTGCAAGTTGTCCCACATGCATGCACCCCTGCTCCTGCAGAGAACCCCACTGAAGCTGGGGGGACTTGGCACAGGGTTCTGAGATGAGGTTGATAGGACTAGGACTTTTCAGTTTGGAGAGGCGACGATGGGGAATAGAATAGAGTACGACGGGTCAGTGGAACCGTGACTAGGGTGGAGAATGCATGGGGGGGGGGTGCTTTTGTAACACAAGATCCAGGGATCACCATATAAAAACAAAGGGTCGCAGGTTGAAAATACACAAAGGAAATATTTTTTTTCACACACTGCACAGCCAACCTGTGGAACTCCTTGCCAGAGGATGTTGTGAGGGCCAAGACTGTAGCAGGACTAAGAGAAACAAGATAGGTTTATGGAAAATGGGTCCTTTGGTGGCTGTTGGACAGGATGTGCAGGGATAAACATAAGAACAGCCATACTGAGTCAGACCAAAGGTCCATCCAGCCCAGGATCCTGCTTGCCACCAGTGGCCAATGCCAGGTGCCCCAGAGGGAGGGAACCGAACAGGTAACGATCAAATGATCTCTCTCTTGCCATCCATCTCCACCCTCTTACAAACAGAGGCTAGGGACACCATTTCTTACCTATCCTAACTAATAGCCATTAATGGACCTAACCTCCATGAATTTATCTAGTTCTCTTTTAAACCCAGTTATAGTCCTAGCCTTCACAATCTCCTCAGGCAAGGAGTTCTACAGGTTGACTATGCACTGTGTGATGATGTCACTAACCTCTGTTTCATAGAGGCTGGGAATGGACTACAGGGGGTGGATAACTGACGGGTACCCCCCTGTTCTGTTATTTCCTGCTGGGATCCCTGGTCTTGTCCACTGTCAGAAGCCCAGATACTGGGCTTGGTCTGACCCATCTTACACATAGAATGTGTTTCAGGATCAAGGTTCAGGAGTCTAGTCCTGAATCCCTTCCTTCTATGAGTAGCACCATTGACGCAAAATACAATTACTCCTGGTTGGGTGTAAAGAGAGTCAGCTATGGCCCTAAATAAACATCCCTGAGCTTTAGTTTCTGTTTTCTCTGGAGTCATTAAGTGAGTGGGTTTGAGAGAATTTTTACAGTATAAATATTGAAATCATAATCATGAAGATTATAGGCCTGATGCTGCAAACACTAACTGTTGGATGTAGTGCTTAATACAGGTACTGATCCCAGTAGTAAATATTACAATTAGTACTAAGTGTTTGTATTTGGCTCTATGTTTTACTTGATAATCCCCATTGGATGTATTTGTATTTGCACCAGGCCTGCTGCCAGCCTTCATCGGGCCCTGGGAATGGGGGAAGGGGAACAGCTCCTGGCCCCTTGAAGGGGCGGGGTAGGGACTAGCCTTCCTCAGTTGCCCCTTCAGTGCCTGGGGCCCTGGCTTAGGGTTCTGGATGCTGCTGTTGTTGCTGTAGAGATGGCAGATGCCCCAGGGCAGCTTTGTCCTCCTTCCTCCAGTTGGTAGGCCTGATGGGCACTCAAGATCCCAACATGTACATTGCCCAACTGCAAGAGAAAATAGGCCTGATTTCCCCTCCCCCACTCTCACCACCACGATTTTTACCACAGACACTTCATTGGCTTCAGAGGGAGTTCCTCGTGATTTACACCCGTGTGAGGTGAAAGTCAGACCCAACCCATTTCACGTTGTGTCACACTATCAATAGTGCAAGGACGACAGGCTCTCAGGGAGTGGAAGACAGCAATCCGTAAGGGCGCATAATCAAGATGGTACTTGAAATTTGCAGTAGCCTCTTAGAAAAAATTCCAGTGTGACTCTGCAAGGGTTTTTGTCGTAAATTAGCACGTGGGACCTGCAGGTCTTCGTATGTAATTATCCAGAGTAAAAGCTGGGCGGAATGTTACACGTACGGAGAAGTATGTGATGGTCAGTCATCAACAGACCTTTTGAATGGACACGAAAGCCCATGGACAAGGGGGAGGGCAAAGCGGGCATTTACCCCAGGGCCTAGAGTTTCAAAGGGGTTTAGGGTTCCAGCCTCCGTTGCTTCCGAAGGAGCTGTTTTGGCAGCAACTGGATGCCTGGGCCCTTTAAATCATTGCCGGAGTGCCGCACTGAGGGCTGGCTGCTCCCAGCCCCGCCCCTTCTGCCCTTGGCTCCACCCCTTCCAGGAATGCGGCGCCGCCCCCTCACCTTGCCCAGAGGCCCATGGAGGCTGTTGGCTCCGCTGGCTGAGTGAAAGCCTGACCACCATGTCCTGCTAATACAAATCTGCCCTGTAGTTTCAGTAAGACGCAGTGCGTATCACATCCTGTCCTGAAGCGCGAGGTAGCCTTGCTCTGTAAAATGGAACGGCTGCTCCTTCCTGTCTGCCTCACAGCTGGCTGCCTTTGCGTCATGAATAACATGATCCCAGAGTACTGGAGCTGGTCCAACGTTTTCTGGCAGGAAACTTTTCTTCAAAAGAAAATATTATTTCAGTTCTTCCCCTTCCCACCCTACACACACGCTGGAAATTTCAAAATGAACACTACAGTGGGTGAGGTAATATCATTTATTGGACCACTCACACACAGATATTGGTAACTTGAGCTGAGTTGTGGGGGGCTGGGCCCCTCAAGTTCCTATTTACCCACGACTTTGGACATCATGCCCACTGGTGGGCGGTTGGTAGCAGGGATTGATTGTAAATCATGACCCTTTTCTGCCGGAGCGAACAGACCCATCTCTGTTATTAAGACGGCAGCATGTTCATCAGCTTCCTTTTGTGACCCATCCACCACTAGCGGGGGGCAGATAACCACTGTGAGTTGGTGTGGCTTATATAACAGGGAGGGAAGCTATGAAGATGGAGGTGAAGGCTCCATGTTCATATGCCGGTGGCTCTGATGAGACAGCCGAGAAGCTATAGCCATGATTCAAGCTCGTAGATGGACGTAAGGGCAGGGGTGGGCAAGAGAGCCTCCGTAGGCTGGATCTAGCCTGCCAAGTGGGTTGATCTGGCCCACGGTTGCCCTGCTGTTCTCCCGGGCCTGGGTACGGGGGAGAGTATGAAATCTCCTCCCCCATCAGGAGCATGTGGCGCTTAGAGTGAACTGCCATTCGAACAGCTGGTAGTTCACGCTAAGCGCCACGCGGCCCTTATAGAGCAGGGTCAGGGAGTGAGAGACATCCTGCGCTCCCCCGCCTCCAGGCCTTGATTGACCTGGGGGTGGGGAGGAGCATGTGAATTCTCCTCTTGCCACCAGGGGCAGGGCGCCTTGAGGGAACTGCCAGCTGTTCAGAACAGCTCGCGGTTCTCTCTGGTGGAGGGACAGGGACAAAGACTTCATGCGCTTCCTCACCCCCAGGCCAATCACGGTCTGTGGGCGGGGCAGCACGGAAGTGTCCTGGCCCTGCCTCTTCCACCCGAGGCCCCGCCCCTTCTGGGGCAGCCTGAGACCACTTCAAAAATTTGCAAAGTGGCCCCCCAGCTAAAATTATAACCCGCCCCTGAGGAAGGGCAATGAAAGTTTTAGTGAGGACTTTTGTTCTGAATCCACGCTGCATGGCAGTGGATTTAATCTTCCCAGCTCACCCACTTCTGACCGAACCCAACTACTTTGGACCTGCTTCGGCAAGCTTTTTGTGAATGACTTTTCCCCTAAGAGCCTGATCCAAAACCCAGAGGAGTCTTTCCATTAGCATTCAATGGGCTTTTAATCAGGACATAAGTGAATGCTAATGTTTCATCAGGAATAAATGCACCTAAGTAGCCTCTCTATATAAATATAAAGGGGGAAACCAAACAACACCCTGAGGCTACGTCTACACTGCATCATTTTTGCAGAAGAGGAAATGCAAATGAAGCGCTCATTAGCATTTCTCATGCTCTTATTTGCACTTATTCCTCAAAAAATGAGGTTTACAGGATCTTGCGCAAAAGGAGTTTTTTGCAAAAATGGCCCCGTCTGCACAGCATTTTTTTCCGCAAAAACCTCTTCCACAAAAAGGATTGGAAGAGACTATGCAAATGAGACCACGAGAAATGCTAATGAGCACTTCATGTGCATTTCCTCTTTTGCAAAAATGATGCAGTACAGATGTAGCCAGAATGTCCACAGCACTTTTCAAATGAGAAACTCATGTGTTTTGCAAATAGACCCCTGGAATATGCTCTGGTTCTATCTATAACTTACAAAACTTCTCTATGCATTTTCTTCTGGCTCCTGATTCTTCCCAGTGCTTTTCGCTACCTCTAGCCAGACATTAAGATTCCAAAACCAAGCAGATCCTCCTTGACAGGGTATTAATTATCCCAGCTGGAGGCGGAGGTGTTGTGGCCGCTGCTGCATGCTGTTGCCACTTAACAGTAAAATCTAAACGAAAACGAGGTTTAAAAAATACCCAAACATTTGTACACAGTGCACACTGACTGAACAGCTGCTTAGCTGCTTTCTGGACATTTTCCTGTGCTGTTTGGGCTCCTTTCGTAATCCATGTCGTTCTGGGCTCAGCTGTTTTAGGAATAAAAAGCAGTGTGATGGCAGACCAGAGGTTTAATGGATCTGTCAGGAATGAATGTATCTAAAACCAGATCAAAATTTCCTCTAGTTTCTCTGTTGTTTGAAATGGCTCAACCAAGGGAAGAGGGATGGTTTTGCTTAGCTTTTAAATCTCTGGATGTATCATAAAAGCTCTTTTACAAGTGAATTGCAATTCAATGTGTATTGTGTACAGTGACTGGCCAATTGTCACATGGCATTGGTTCTGTTTTCTGATTGGATAGAAGGCAAACAAAAAAAAATACTTTTTATGTGCAAATACTACTGTGAGGATTGGTTCCTAGAGCACCTCTTCCATACAATGTTGAAATGCGGCCCCGGAGTGCGTTGGGAAGAGTCGGTTACAGAAGTGAACAGCGGAGGAGCATAAAGGTGGCTGAACAAATTGATTTTTAAAAAGGGAGCCAATGATGGAAACTCTATTTTGCCAAGAGTTACCAAGCTCTGTGTCTGCTGTGCAAGCAAGCAGGTTTGATTCCACCCAGTAGAGGGCAGTGGTGCACATTCGCAAGTGCCAGTGCACTGTGGGTGCGGGAATAAAGGGGGTCTCAGCGCTGGATCTGGCCTACAGGGAGCTGAAGGCAGGATCCAGGCATAAGAGCCTGCCTTCATAATTCTCCGCAGAAACCCAGCTTGGAAGTAACAGGAAAAAGGGCAACACAAGGATTGCCTCAGGAGTAGCATCCTCTCGTAAATTAAGCCACAAAGTTTCTTAATTTGGGGCCTTGCCGTAAGTTAGGCCATTCAGTTACCCAATCTGCTGCCAGTAAATAAGGCTTCAAAATGCACCATATAAGGAATCAATAGGTAGGGTCTGGGGAAAGGTAGCCTCTCCATATTAGGAAGCAAAGAGGTCGGGTCCGGGAAGGGGTAATCCTCACCATATTAAGAAACAAACGGATGATTCGGAAAGAAAGGGTTAGGGTGGGTACCAAGAGAAGGGTAAGGAAAAAAGATGCTGTAACCGTAACTCAGGGCTTACTTCGTTGGTCATGAGGTGCAGGGGAACGAGCGGTCTGGATGCTGTAACCAAATAAATCACCTCTTACCACTCCACCCGGCTTCGTCCATCATTCAGTCCTGCAGCTTGCACATTGCTGTGTTGAGAACAATCCTAATGGGCAAGAACATTGTTCTCATTACACAATCCATTCACCGACATATCGGAACTTCTTTGTTTTGCCAGGTTTTAATGTTTGCCTCCGATCCACCAGCATGGTGGCTTTGCATTGAGGCCCATCACCTTCTCTTTGAACCCCTTTCCATGGAAATGACATTAGCAGTAGTGACGTCTTGGTGCAGTCTCCAGGTCTTTTCCCTCTCCATCTACAGTCATTTCTGCTCAGGGTTAGCTTGGGTGGATGCTGTGAAAATGCTGGTTAGAACGGCTTTATCTCAAGTGATCAGATTTCGTATGCGGTTAATTTCTTCGGCGGCAGTTTGTGCCAATCAGATCCCCTTAGCTGAGAATGCATCTTCCATAACTCACATACATTTTGTTCTGAGTATTGTGATTTACTTTTTCCCAGAGGAGCACAGCTGTGTCTCTAGGACACTTGTGTATTGCTCCATTGAAGGCCGGCACTGGGCCTAAAATTGGCACCTAAAGCAGGTAAGGAGCCAGGGAGGGGAACAGCACAGGCTCATTTATGGCAGAAGCAGGTAGTATATTCTGAATGTGCTGCAGATTTTGCTTTATTCTTACATTCAGCTTCAGACTTGGAGAATTACAGTGATCCAATCCAGACATAAGAACATAACATAAGAATGGCTGTACTGGGTCAGAACAAAGGTCCATCTAGCCCAGTAGCCTATCTGCCAACAGTGGCCAGCACCAGGTGCCCCGGACGGGGTAGACCGAAGACAATGATCAAGCGATTTGTCTCATGCCATCTGTCTCCAGCCTCTGACAAACAGAGGCCAAGGATACCATTCCTACCCCCTGGCTAATAGCCTTTTATGGACCTAACCTCCATGAATTTATCTAGCTTCTCTTTAAACTCTGTTATAGTTCTAGCCTTCACAGCCTCCTCTGGCAAGGAGTTCCACAGGTTGACTATGTGCTGTTTGAAGAAGAACTTTCGCTTATTAGTTTTAAACCTGCTACCCATTAATTTCATTTGGTGTCCTCTAGTCCTTATATTATGGGAACTAATTCACCCTCTCCACACCACTCATGGTTTTATATACCTCTATCATATCCCCCCTCAGTCTCCTCTTTTCTAAACTGAAAAGTCCCAGTCGCTTTAGCCTCTCTTCATATGGGACCTGTTCCAAACCCCTAATCATTGTAGTTTCCCTTTTCTGAATCCTTTCCAAGGCCAAAATATCTTTTTGAGGTGAGGAGACCACATCTGTACACAGTACTCAAGATATGGGTGCACCATAGTTTTATACAGGAGCAGTAAGATATTCCGTGTCTTATTTTCTATCCCTTTCTTGGATAGACGTGGAAAAAAAATTGCATGGATTACTCTGATCTGGAGGAAGGGATGGAGATTATGTATATAAACAGACCTTAAGTAAAGTCACTTGAGGCTCAGATCCTACACTGAGCTGAGACTAGATGGACCCCTACACTTGCAAGGAAGTCATGGGCATTGTATGTTGGGTCAGGGAATGACTCGTGCAGAGCTAACTTCACAGTCTACACTCTAGGCTTCTTTCTCCTCCTCCCTACACCATCGTCTCAGGCACACTGTCATGAACAGGAGCTGCTAAGGAGAGTCTGACTTACCTGAAGAGTAAGGAAAGGGTTAAGCAACTCTGGAAATGTACCCGAAGGAGGGGGCTTTGGGCATTCAGCCAATGAAATGCAGATAGGAATTTCAAACTGAGAGGGTTTTTTCTCTCTCTTTTTTGGTTTGAAGATCAGAGCAGTTTTTCACCAGGTAACAAGGGAGTCGAGCTGTCTCAGGAATGGACCTTTAAAATGTGTAAGTAGGGAAAAGTGTAGGTGGTCCATCAGGTTTCATTGTTTTCCTTGTGTGTGGATTTGGAAATCATGTCTGAGCTGGTTAATTGTTTTGTCTCTTTTGTAACTAAGGATTACAACCCACGGATTTCCCCTGAGTCTCCATGCCTTTTAACACCCAGTCATTTACTATGCTCACAACAGTCATTTTGTTCTGATAAGAAAAGTGTTTTCCTTTTAGTTTTGATTAACTGGTATTGGTTGATTGTTGTGTACTTCAGCCTACCTGCCTAAAGTTACCTGGGAGGAGCAGAGTCCCATTATTCTCTGCAGATTCCCTCTGTTTGTTTTCCCAACTCCAAGTAAAATGGAGGTTTGGGCAGGGGAGAGTTTTGCCTTAGGGAGGACATTCCCAAGTGATCGCCTGGAAAAGGGCTTATTTTATATTTTTTTAACTCACTTGGGTGGTGGCAGCGACCGATCGTCTTCCTTTTAGGTATCAAGGAAACTGAGACCAGACCAGTTTGTCTCTCTGGAGTTACACAGACAGGTTCTTACAGAGTTTATTCTGCTAGCCAACCCCCATATCTACACTCAAAGTGCCAGGTTGGGGAACTGAGCCATGACACATGCATTGAGATCCTGCAGTTCTGCCTGTCTACCTGGCCCTGCATGTATAACTGGAAGCATTTCAGAGACTGCTACCATTGAGGTCTTGGATTACAATCTGTTATCCAGAAGCCTAAATATAGCCTCCAGGACCTGTCCCCTAGCCTTCCTTATGTCATTGGTACCTACCAAGTACCAATTATCTATATCTATATATCTAGATAGACGGATAAATAAAAGTGGAATAATTGTACTTAGAAAACTTCATTTCAGTTAATTGGGTTCCCATGCATCCAAAGGGCAAAGTTTCCTATTGATTTAGGGGTTTGGAACAGGTCCCATATGAAGTAACATAATCCCAGCCCTACTGAAGTCAATGGGAGCTATGCCAGCTTTTTTATGGTGCTGCAAGACTCAAGTGTGTTCTGGATATTTCAGAAGGACCACCAGGAAAAGACTGACATTTATGGAAACAATGATGCTTAGCCATCTTTAAGCAAAAGCCCTGGGATCTACCAGACTCAGATCACTCAGCATTGCTGTTTTTTCCTACTAAAATATATGCCTTTTAGCTAGATGTCCCCCCCTCCCTCTTCCTTAGCAAACCTGGCTTTCAGAACTGGTCACATACTGCCATGTCTCAGCGGATTGCCTCTGAATTTAGCCAGCTTTATAAACTGCTGTGCACATAATTAGGTTCCTCGACCAAGTACTGTGTCATCCACATGCCAGGAAGGGGTTTCAGTGCCAGGTCTGGTGGAATAAATCACTGATTTGTTAACAATCTTGGCTCTCGGATACAGCAGCTGTACAAACAGCCATCCACTACGTGACAGCCCTAGATTCATAGAATCACAGAAGATTAGGGTTGGAAGAGACCTCAGGAGGTCACGCAGTTCAACTTCCTGCTCTAAGTCCATTGGAATCGATACTGGTAGCTGGCAATGCTTCCAGTGAACCAGCCTGATTCTGGTCTTCGTTATGCCTGTTCAATCGATCATATTAGTTACTTATGTGGGTTCAAGTACAGGCTGAATCTCTCTAGTCTGGCACTCTCTGGTCCGGCAACATCCGTGGTCCGGCATGATTTTAATGAGCCGAATGTCCACTTATCACGGGTGTGGCCAAGTTTCCCGCAGTCCCATAAAGTTTGTTTACAGCCACCAGTCCTGATTCTCAGGGTTCTGTGCTGTTATTTAGCTCTAATTTACCCCTAAATGTCTTCTCAGAGCTCAGCAAGCAGTGGAAGTGTTGATAATGCTGCTAGACAAAATTGACCCGCTTGTGGTTTGGCAAATTCTCTGGTTCTTCACCAGTCTGGTCCCATGGGTGCCAGACAAGTGAGGTTCAACCTGTACTATGGTATCTGAGCATTTCAAAATCTTTAATATATTTATCTTCCCAAATCCCATTGAAGTGCAATAATACTGATTTTAAAGATGGAAAAGACAGGCACAGATAGGCCAAAGGCCACCTCTTCAAACACATTAGATGGACAGTGGTGTGTGAAATGTTGTGCACTGTGAAAGCATGTGCAGGTTCCTGATTGTGTGTGAGACATCGCTATAATTGCATGCAAATTAGGCTTACACATACTGTTCTCATGCACTGGCATAGTTTATTTGCAAATATAAACTTTGCCCAATGTCACATAATGCAGCAGCAGCATTACTCTACATTTGTAGCTGTAGGACCAAAGTTGCCACTGTTCTCTCTGGACCTTGGATTATTTAAAAGAACATGTGGGCACTGAGGATGTAAAATCTAGTGCTAGCTGGAAAATGAGAAGTATTTTCTGGAAACAAAAATTACAACATCAAGCAAAGCAGTTTCCTTTTATTCAAACATCATCATGCTTAGGTTTCAAATGAAAAAGCAAACACTTTTCCATTTTTATAAATAGAAAACCGGATTTTTAAAAATATTTATATGTATATATATAGAGAGAGAAAAATGGAAACTCTGAAAAGAAATGAAAATATCTTTTGAGAACTTTATAGAAATGCCTTTTTTTTCCTAAAAAAAAAAAAAAAATCAAAATAACCAGCCTTGTCTGGCCCTGCTGTAAACCCTTATAAAAGGCTTAGTTTGCACATGCAGACAGCATGAAGATTTATTGTGCCTATGTGAAAGAGATGATATCATTAAACATTATAGACAAGCTTCAGTGGGAGGCAAGTGGATGCAACCCCCATTCCTGGTGGCGATGTTTGGGAGAGAGATGTGCTGAGGTGAAGGCAGAATGTGGTTCTCAGTGTGGGCATGCGCTTTACTTAAGCTACATAGGAGCACACATACCAAGAAATTCTGTAAGATAACAAGGACAAGACTGTGACAACCAGCATACCTTGCAATCGCCTTTTGCCTTTTAATAGCACGGAAGACTTGGCTAAGAAATGCAAAGGTGCATATTTAAACACGGAAAATGAAATCGTAATAGAAAGCTTGCACAGATACGCTTATTTCTGTCCCCCCCCCTCCCGGCGCACATTTGTTTTGTGATCCGTGCTCCTACGCAGGCACTGAATTTGGATCTAAAGTTATTTAGACAAGGGGTGCGTCTACACTGCACCCCTAGCTTGAAATAAGCTACGCAATTTGAGCTATGCCAATTGCATAGCTTATTTTGAATTAATTTGGAAATAGCTGATTTTGTAATCTGGAAAGTAATAGAGAGGTAGCCGTGTTAGTCTGATCTTGGTAAAACAAAAGGAAAAAATATGTAGCATTTTAAAGACTAACAAGATTGTTATATATGGTCATGCCAATTCACTTTCAGAAGAAAGTGGGTCTGCCCCACAAAAGCTCATCACCTAATAAACTAAGACATACAATGAAGAAAGTAAACAAATTATAAACTAACAAATCAGATATTAGAAGAGAAGGTGGGGGCGAGGGGCAAGGAAGAGATAAGGAAGGAGGAAATAGCTTATTGTAAGTCAATAAGTGGCTAATCTGAAATTACTATGACTATCAATAGGTGGGGAAGCTGTCTTTGTAATGTGTAAGGTAATTAGCATCTTTATTAAGGCCTATTCGCAACATGTCAAATTTAAGCATGAATAAAAGTTCTGAAGTCTCTCTCTGTAATCTGGTGTTAAAGTCTCTTTGAAGTAAGGCGCATGTTGTCAGGTCTCTAAGGGAATGGTCAGTTAGATTAAAATGTTGACTAACAAGTTTTTCTATGTGGAGATGTCTGATTTGTGGGCATTAATTCTCTGATGAAGTGACTGAGCAGTTTGTCCAATATACATCGCAGAGAGACATTGCTGGCACATGATGGCATAAATCATTTTGCTGGACGTACAGGAATATGAGCCCTTGATCGTATAACTGACATGGTTAGGTCCAGTGATGGTGTTTCCAGCGTAAACATGTGGACAAAGTTGGCAACGGGGTTTGTTGCAAGGGAAGGTCCAGGGTCAATATTAATGTGGTATTCCCTGTGGTTATTAGTAAGAATCTTCCTGAGGTTAGGTGGACTCTATAGGGGTATGTCTACACTTGCCCCCTACTTCAAAGTAGGGAGGCAAATGAAGCATTTGCCCTAACTCGAATTAGCTGGTATTCCTCCTGCAATGAGGTTTACCAGCTAATTTGAATTAGGGGCTTTAAATCGGACTCCCGTTTCACTGCTGCGTGTAGACGCGGGAAGTTACTCCGGGCTAGTGAATTTCTAAAAGGGTGACCATCCGGGAACATGCAAATCAAGCGTGGGATATTTAAATCCCGGGCTTGATTTGCAACTTCGGTATGCTTCATTTGCCTCCCTACTTCGAAGGAGGGGGCAAGTGAAGTGTAGACATACCCTAGGAGAGTCACCAAATTTCAAAATAAGCCACTATTCTGCAACGTCCATTTCTCCTCGTGGAATGAGGTTTTCAGGGACGTCAGAATAGCAAGCCTGTTATATTTGGAAACAATGGGCTTGCTTAAAAGACGTGGAATAGCTATTTCGGGATACCAGAAGTATCCCAAAATAGAGCCGCAGTGTAGACGTACCCTAGATGAGCATCTATTCCATAGCTTTTATATAAATGCATGACCACACGCTATTTATAAAACACCACCCCGCTACGTTTTGTTTCATGCACACATACATTACTTTTATCACCATCTTCTCAGAAAACTGGGCTGCTTTTTTGGGAGCAAATCCAGTGGATGGCAAAATATGATGTTTGGCTGCAGAGAGCACTTTTCATCATTGCCAGTTCTTCATGACAAGCACAGCGGCAGCAACAGGAACTTTGTGAGCGTTTGCCAGGATTTCCCTCTCTTTGATAGCTCCAGTCAGTCATATTTGGCTTTTAGAAGGTAATAAACTGTGACAAAGGCAAGCCATAGTAACATGCCGCTGTTCAATAAATTATCTCCAAAACGCAATACAAAACAAGTTAATTTTTCATAGCTGCGTTCACATAAACCCAATCCCAGAGCACTTCCCAGAACTAAATAATGCAGGAGAGAGGGTAGCACACAGGAGAGGTTGTCAAATTGAAGTCTGTAGACCACCAGGCCTTCCTAGTGGCTTGGAGAATGAAAGATATTGAGAACCACTTCCGGGCGGCTTACAAAAAATATTTATAACCAAGCTGTGACTGAGTCAGGGTGTTGAGAAATGAAATGGGTCCATGACAGATTTTTTTTTTCCAGGCCATATGGCAAATATGCCCATGAAAGGGAGTAATAAATGGGAATAAGTTCCCCTTTGTTTGCCTACACATGGTACCTTGTTCATGGGTGGCAGAATGGAGGAGAATGAGAGGAAGAACAGCCACTGTTCGGTTACTACTTCCCCTCCTGCTCAGGCAGGCTCAAAATGGACGCCACTTCCCAAAACGGCAGTTTGCCCCACTGTGCCAGGAAAATAATTGCCCTAGTTTATTCCCATCATGGAACAAGAAGGAAGAAGAGACCAAGCGGTGACCTAATAGTGACTTTCACCTACACACACCCCTTCCTTACAATGAGGGTAGATTGTAAGGTTACATATAAACTACCTCTTCTAATGTGGCCTATGGAATAGAAATGTTGTAATGCCTGAAGCACAGCAGCAAAGACACTTTATGGTAAACACATTCATCACCCGACCAAGGGGAAACAGAACTAAGCAATAATGGAGCCAGGGCGAGGAGAGATAATAAGGGAAGAGCTGGACATAGAGTAGAGGAAGACACAAGAGGCCATTCCAGACAGAGCAGGCCGCAGAGGAGAAGGTTCCCACTCAAAATGGTGAAATGTTGTTAATGTGACAGAAAGGAGGCCCAGGCTCACTGATGAGATGGAGAAGAGTGGGCAGGGGAAGTCCCGGAGGCAGGCTCATGAATAGTCTGAAAGGAATTATGAAAGGAAGGGGTGCACTGGGAGTGAGGGAGAGACGTGTGAAAAGAGAGAGGAAGTGTTCTGTTGGAGTCTGAGGAGCTGGGCGGTGTGGCAAGCAGGGCTGCAACAAGGGCAGGACAGGCGGGGCGCTCACCCCAGGCACGTCATAATCAGGGGCACAAAGACACTATAAGTAAGAATAATAAGCTGCAAAACTAAAGCGTGGGATGCTCAGTCAGCGTTTTTCTTCACTCAGCGCACAGTCAACCTGTGGAACTCCTTGCCAGAGGATGTGGTGAAGACTAGGACTTTAACAGGGTCCAAAAAAGAGCTAAGTAGATTCATGGAGGTTAGGTCCATCAATGGCTATTAGCCAGAATGGGTAGGTATGGTGTCCGTAGCCTCTGTTTGCCTGGAAATGGATGACAGGAAAGGGATCACGTGATGAGATGAGAGGTCATCGAGTCCAGTCCTCTGCCCTCATGGCAGGACCAGAGATGGTCTAGATAGTATTTGGTCCTGCCATCCTGGACTCGATGACCTCTCGAGGTCCCTTCCAGTCCTAGTATTCTATGATTCTATGATTACCTGTTGTGTTCCCTTCCTCTGGAGCATCTGTATTGGCCACTGGTGGGAGACAGGATACTGGGCTGGATGGTTCATTGGTCTGACCCAGTATGGCCGTTCTTATGTTCTTATGACACATGCTAACCTAAGGAGAGGGGGTGCATAATTAATATTTTGCCCCAGGAGCACAAATACCCAGTTACAGCACTGATGGCAAGGGCCTCTTTCCCTTGCCAGCCTCTGTACTTCTTCCCTTGGCAAGGAGGGTCTCGGGAAAAACAGCCCCTATCTGCTGTGTCTGTGCAGTCAGCCTTCCCTTAGCAGGGGGTTCAGCTTGTAGTCTTTTCCTGGGGTAAGAAGCCCCGCCTTTCCTTTTGGAGCTCCTCACTCCCCTGATGTCTTTAGCTAAGTCGCTGTTGGTTTTTCTTCTCTCCCCTCCCTCTCCACCCAAAAAAGGAGGCTTTAAAAAGGTGTCAGATAGGCCTGAAGTAGAACCAACTGACTCTAATTGGTCCAAGATGTCCCTGTCTCAGCTGATCCTCATCTGTCTGAGACAACCCCTTGTCAGCTGCTCCTGCCTGGCCTGCAGAAACCCACTTCTCATTAACAGGGAAGCTGGCTTTTTACCCTTCTAGGGCTGCTGCTTTCCCCTCATAGCCCTCGGGTTTGACTTTGTCATGGTAGGCATGATGCATTGGTGGTAGCTGGCAGCCATTGTATCGGAAGTAGTTCATGTTATGAGGTGTTCCCTCTTAACTACTGATGTATAAGATGAGATGTTCCGTGTGTGCCCAGGATGTCTGCATTGAAGTCAGTGGTGCTTCCCTTGCTTACACCAGTTATGGATCCTATGCCTTTGGTTAGTCAATGTGATGAAATGACTCAGATTCTGTAAGCCAAGAAGGACCACCATGATCTTCTAGTCCAACCCTCCTGCATATTGCAGGCCACCGACCCTCATTCACCCCTCTCTCATAGACTTACCACATCTGACTAAATTACTGAAATCCTCATGATTTTTAAAGATTTCAGATGGCACAATTACCATTTAAACTAGTTCAAACCAGCAAGTGACCCCATGTCGCAGAGGAAGGAAAAGGGGAAAAAAATGTCCCTGCCAATCTGACCTTGGAGAAAATTCCTTTCTGAAACCAAATACGGGGCAAGCAGACTATTAAGTAAAAGAAAAGCAATGAGAGATAAAAAGGCCTAATTTAAAAAGTGCACATTAAATCCTAGTAAGGAAAATGGAAAGACGCATGAACTCTGTCAAATGAAGTGTAAAAATATAATTAGGAAGGCCAAAAAATGGATTTTAAAGAGCAGCTAGCCAAAACCGCAAAAAGTAATAGCAAAATGTTGGAAACTAAATTGTCTGTTACCTTCCAAGAGAGAGATAGTGGGCAGTTCTCTGAAAACATCCACTCAGTGTGCATCAGCAGTCAAAACAAAAATAAACAAACAGAATGATCCGAATAATAAAGAATGGGACTGAGAATAAAAGAGGGAATATCTTATTGCCTGTATATAAATCCATGGGATGCCCACATCTTGAATACTGCATGCAGATGTGATCACCTCCTTTTAAAAAAAGATATCTTAGCATTGGAAAAAGTTCAGAAAAGGGCAACAAAAATGACTAGGGGTATGGAACGGCCGCCATTGGAGGAGAGATTAATGAAATGGGGACTTTTCAGCTTAGAAAGAAGACTAAGGGAAGATATGAAATCATGACTGGGGTGGAGAAAGTGAAGAAGAGTTATTTACTCCTTCCCGTAACACAAGAGAACTAGGGGTCACCAAATGAAATTGATGGGTAGCAGGTTTAAAACAAACAGAAGGAAGTGCTTCTTCATATAACACACAGTGAACCTGTGGAACTCCTTGCCAGAGGATGTGGTGAAGACTAGCACTTCAACAGGGTTCAAAAAAGAGCTAGATAGATTCATGGACGTTAGGTCCATCAATGGCTGTTAGCCATGAGAGGAAGGGATGCTGCCCCTAGACTCTGTTTACTAGAATTTGAGAATGGGTGACAGGCGAGGGATCACTTGATGATTCCCTGTTGTGTTCACTCCCTCTGGGGCATCTGGCATTGGCCACTGTTGGCAGACAGGACACTGGGCTAGATGGACCTTTGTTCTGACCCAGTCTGGCCGTTCTTATGTGTTAATCCTTTTGTCAAGCGAGAACCCACCAGCCAGACTCCTGGGGAACAATTCACTGCAGCTACTCAGAGTCTTCCATTTCTTGTGTCCCATCTCTCGCTGCTGGAGATATTTGCTACTAGCAATCAGTCGTGCCACATTGTGGGCAATCTCAACATCCCATCCCCCCCACACACTGATCAAGCTTAGTCTTCAAGCAAGTTAGGTATTTTGCCCCCAGTATAGCCATTCTTATGTGATCAAATCAGATCTCACGCGGAACTGCTGAAGAATAACTGACTGCACATTAGAGATAATACGTAAATATTTTAGGAGGTAATGTTTCAGGGTAGGATATTGGACTGGGAAACCAGTTCCCAGCTCTGCCACTGTCTTACTGCGGAACCATGGCAAGTCACTTAACTGTTCTGTGCCTTCGGGTTTTTTTAGCTCTCTGGATTATCAACTTTTCAGAACACAGACTGTTTCTTTGAAGAGCTGGTGGTGTGGGGGGTACAGGAGTAAGGGAAGGGCCTGGAGGATGTGGGAGGGCAGTGCACGGGTTAAGAGGGTATAAGGGTGAAGGTTGGGGGGTGAGGAGAGGCTCAGGGTGGGCGTTCCCATCTGGCATGGCCCTTATCTCTCCTCTCCCAGCCCTTTCCTGGCCACCACCATGTGTGTCTGCCCCCTTCCCCCTCATTTTCTCCTCCCAGACCTCCCTGGCCACTGGGGCATTTTATTTCCCTCTCAGCAGCCCTGCCCGTACGGGGGCTTCCCCCCCCCCACCACCGCCACTGGTGCTGCAGTCAAGGGCCGGGAGAGGGGGGTAGGGTTTGGGGCAAGGAGGCTATTTACTTGGCATGCTTGCAGGCAAGATGGCAGAGCCCCCGCCCTGCTGGCCATTCCCTTGGTGGTATGGCTTCCTCCAGTGGACACGCCACAGGATAGCTCTTCTCTGTGGGCTTGCTGCCTCTAGTGGCCACTTTCAGTATTGTGTCCCTCCAAACAACAGCCCCTCACTTGGCATGTTATGGAAAACAGTCCCTTTCATGGGGCTTCCAGTTGCCCTGGCACAACCAAATCCTGATCATTCTTTTAGTTGGGAGAACAGGAAGCTGCATACCAAAATTACCATAGAGGAGGAAGAATTGAACAAATGCACTCACAGACAGACACACTCTAAGCTAGATAGCTAGATAAATAGTTTAACAACAGTCTCTGGCTTAAGGAATTCATAGTGCTATAAATAATTCTGTAAGTTCAGTTCATACAACTAAATGGAAGGGTAATGTTCAGCCACATAGTCAGCAATGTTTGAAATCAGGGCTTCTTTACAATGTCTCACACTGGTCATCCAAAATTTGAGATTGAAAATAAAAATTAGTCCCTTTTGAAAGTCTTGGCCCTGGATAAGCCCATTTTTTGCAACCCATCGGAGATGAACTAGATCTTTGCTACTAAATCATGCTAACTGAATTAGTTTATTTTAATGTACTAAGTTTGGTTGCTTCCAGAAAATTGTACTACACTTTCTACAACATAATGTTATCATTTTAGTGCCTAATTAGTCTTTTGCTAACATCTGTTCTTTGTATGCAAATTCCTCTAGCCTGAATCAAGAGCCAAGGAAGAAAAATGGGAGGAAAATCAACTTCTGTTGAGAACTTTGTTTAAAGTGCATCCATTCATAATTCATGGATTCTATCTTGTGAAAGCTTGTTGCAATAAATTATTGACCAATCTCTCCATTACATGTTGATATGCAGAGTCTGTCCTGGGTAATTATAAAGTTTCAGTGCCAACTTTAAGCCATAGGAAGGTTAATAGGGTATGCCCCCCCCCCCATCTACAGAAGCCTCTCTCTGAAATTGTGTATTCATTTTTCCCCATTCTCTCTGACAGTGGGCATTTAGAACGAAATAATAAAAGCACAGAGAATGATGAGGATAAAGAAAAGCAAAGGAATATGCAACACACTTGCACATTAATTCTTTTCTATTCTGATCATTAACCCTTACAGCAATCACATCCAGAGTGTCTCGCTGCCCTCTGGCTTTAATGGGCAGGCATAAAAACAAAACAAAAAAAATCAGATTGATTCATTTTTGTTAAGCAACTTTATTTAAACTATGGTTGACATAGCTGTGACTCAAAGTAGGTCAGGAAATTGACAGCAAATGAAATCCAGAATGTGGATTTCCACTACTGTAATTCCATTGGCAATGTTAGAAAGTTGGCTGTGATTGATTCCAGTGTAAATCAGAGACAGCGTCCCGTCTCTTCCTGTGAGTTTCATACTGAATTTCCTCAGTTTCATAATAAATGCTAAAAGACAGGGGACAGTTCTTCTAATTTCTCATACCAAATCAACCTGAAATCTGACAATGGTGGCCTTTCTGCTTTGTGCTTCATCCCTGTCAATGAGAAAACACGGGGCAATTTGGATAGATTTTACCAAGCAAGACTAGAAATCACTTTATTCTTTCATATGCGCTAAAAAGTAAAATTATATATAGTCAGAGTAGTATGAATATACAGGTTGGACCTCTCTGGTCTGGCACCCTTGGGACCTGATCCATCCTGAATGAGGGAATTTGCCAGATCAGAGGAGGTCTCCTGACATCGGTCTCCCAGGAAATGGCCCTGTCTACAGCTCCCCTCTGGTCCTGCTGCTATAGGGCTTGAACTTGGCTCCTGCTCATTGCTGCCAGCCTCCTGGGGCTCACAAGGGATAGGGCTCTGCAGCTGCCCTGCTGCTACCACGCCCAGCTGGAGTTGGGGGCTCACCGGTCCCGATGGTGGGGCTCCCCGTCGCTGGACTCCCAACTGGCTCACGTGCCCAGGTGCTGGGGCTCTCTGGTCCACCAACATCCATGATCCTGACTGACCACAGATGCTGCTGGACCAGAGAGTCCCAGATGTAGGAGATTCAACCTGTATAATGTACCTGAGCCTTCAATCTTTACTCGTTACTCTAGCATTTACTATGAAGATGCTTTGTTTACTGATGTGCCCAAACCAAAAACTTCAGATCCAAATAATATGATCACAGTTTAGATTTAAAAGTCCACAGCAAACACTGTAGTCTTAACTCTTCTCTGCCTCAGTTTCTCCACTGTAAAAAAGAAGGGGGAGGAGAGTTGTGAGGACTAATTAGTTAATGTTTGTGCAGATATTTGTCCGTGCCATTATCGAGGCTCTCTGGCTAAATACATTTTCATCAGCATGTCAGCAAGAAGCAATAGTGTCAGGCCTGTGGAACAAATTAGTGATTGTGTTAATGAATTTGGCCATGTGGTACAATAGCTGTATATGTATACGCAATGAACACAGCTTTTTCCTGGTAGCTGGCAACACTTTCAGAGAATCTAATTCTGATCTTCTTTACATCTGTTCACTCTTACCTATTTTAGCTATTTACATGGTCCATTGACCAGAGTATCTAAACTAAATGTTGTGCTTGCCTGTTGGCTGACAACGGGCCAGATACTAACAGTTATGCAGTTTCAGACCAGCTGTGGCTTGGTCAATACATTTATTATGAGTGTCATCAATCAGCATTCAGGACATAAATGTGATCCATCAAAACCCTGGTGATTTATAATCCAGTGAATGTGACATTTCATCTTTTTGTTTCTAATAAGTAGTGTGTCCTCAACATTTTACATTATAAATGACAAAACTGAACACAAACACAACAACTACCCATCACTGTAATTTTACACTCCAGTATGTCACCTCTGCGCAGTACATGGTGATTTTGTGTAGTTGCCAAGTCAACACTTGTAAATTCTCTGAACTGTGCATGACTGAACTCCAGGTACACTCTAGAAACATGATTTTAATGCCAGAGGATCTGATAGGACTTATTTAGTTATTAATCAGAAAACAGTTATAATATGCACTCCCTACCATCAGACATGGCAGATATTTCTTGCTGAAAAACTGTTTTGTTTTCATAAACATGCAGTGGCTCCAGGAAATAAGCATTTGTGCTTTCCGTGAGTAGCGACACTCTGAGCCGATAGACACTTGGTCAGTTCCATTCTTCTATATCTGTAGCTGAAATGGGCACCACCCCAAACTCAAGGATCCAAACAAACGGAGCACTGGACTTTGATTTGCACTCAGTGTTTGAATGGGGTGGCTGCTGCTTCTCTTCGACCAACCCCTGCAAAGCTTTGTACTTGAGCACATCTGAATGTCGAGGAGGGTTCAGGTGATGGGCCGGCAATTTTGACTTTGATTCAGCAAAGGGCTTAAACACATTCTTCAGGTTAACTACATGAGAAGACCCAGTGGATGACAGTGAAAAAATTCAGCTGTGCTTAAACTTCAGCACATGCTTAAGTGATTTGCTGAATCAGGACCGTTTTGTGCCGATTCTGCGTGCTTATTGTCTCTGCAGGCCCAGGAAGGAAGTGGGGGTGCGTCTACACTGCACCTGTAGCTCAAAATAAGCTACACAATTTGAGCTATGGAAATTGCGTAGCTTATTTCGAGTATAGTTTGAAATAGAGCGCTATTTCAAAATGGCCCTTAACCCTTGTGGAACGAGGTTTAGAGGGATGTCGGAATAGCGAGCCTGTTATTTTGAAATAATGGGCTTGTTTAAAAGAAGCGGAATAGCTACTTTGGGAAACCGGAAGTATCCCGAAATACTGAGTGGTGAGAATTGTATGATCTTGGCTCCAGGGAGTCTACAAATACAAAGTTATCCCGTCACTATCCTAACCCTGCACTTTAATTTGCCTTGATGGTATTTCTTTCTTCTAGTTTCCCATGTGATATGCTTCCTGTATAACCAAGAGATTTCTTAGTCTGCAGCTAAAAGGTAAACACACTTATCAAGAGTTGCACTGAAAAGCAGAATTCAAAACACCTGTTCAATGAAATATTGGAAATTATCCTCCAAAGAGACTCCACAAAAATACCTGTTTCCACAGATGCATCAAGCTGAAATCAGGGCTGGGGTAAACCCATAGGATTTCTCAGGGCTGAATGCTCCCCTCAGAGTCTGGGGCCAGACGTACTGAGGCTATGTCTAGACTGCAGGCTTCTTTCGGAAGAAGCTTTTCCGAAAGAGATCTTCTGAAAAAACATCTTCTGAAAGAGAGTGTCCACATTGCCAAAACGCATCAAAAAAGCGATCTGCTTTTTGAAACATAGTGTCCACACTGAATGGACACTATCTTGCATGTAAGCTGTGATTACTATGGATGGAATGGCCACCAGGGCAGCTGGGCTTTTTCCTCTTTCCTCTTCTTTCGAAAGAACTCCCTCTTCCCTGTCCACACACACCTTTTTTCGAAAGAGCTCTTTTGGAAAAAGGCTTCTTCCACATAGAAAGAGGTGTACCAATGTTGGAAAAATGTTCTTTCAGTTTCTTTTTCAAAAGAACCCGATTGCAGTGCGGATATAAGTGAAGTTTTTTTCAGAAGAACAGCCATTTTTCCGAAAAAATCTGCCTGGGAATTTCAGAACTGGTGCCAGCACACCAGAACTGGTGGCTGAGGACCCGATCCAAGTGGCATTTAACTTTTCCTTTTGACTCCAATGGAACTAGGATTCCTTGTAAGGCAGGCAGGATTGGGACCACAGGCCCTTATCCAGAAAGCCTCTTAACTTTGAGCATGTCATTTATCCCAGTGTGGTTACTCCGATGCTTAATGTAAAGCATTTGTGCAGTTGCTTTGCTAAATAAAGGCCATGGCTAGTGAAGAGAGATGGTAGAGCAACTGCTCAGAACCAGGGGAGCCAACAGCCTTGCCGGGCACTTGGGAAGGGAGGGGCTTCAGCTCTGTGCTCCTCTCCTGGAAGAGGCGGAGCCTCAGGTGGAAGGGGCGGGGCTATCAGCCCTCAGCAGTGCTAGTGCTGCAGCACACCCCTCTGCCCTCAGCATTGCCTCGAGTGCACCCTCCTACATCCCCACCTCTCCCAGCAGCATTAAGAGCCACCCAGAGCGCACTACACTCTGGCTACGTCTAGACTGGCATGATTTTCCGCAAATGCTTTTAACGGAAAAGTTTTCCGTTAAAAGTATTTGCGCAAGAGAGCGTCTAGATCGGCATGGACACTTTTGCGCAAAGGAACTTTTTGCGCAAAAGTGTCCGTGGCCAATCTAGACGTGCTTTTGCGCAAGAAAGCCCCGATCGCCATTTTAGCCATCGGGGCTTTTTTGCACAAAACAAAACTGAGCTGTCTACACTGGCCCTTTTGCGCAAAAGGTTTTGCGCAAAAGAACTTTTGCCCGAACGGGAGCATCAAAGTATTTGCGCAAGAAGCACTGATTTCTTACATTAGAACGTCAGTGCTCTTGTGCAAATTCAAGCAGCCAGTGTAGACAGCTGGCAAGTTTTTGCGCAAAAGTGGTCGCTTTTGTGGAAAAACTGGCCAGTCTAGACACAGCCTCTGTGTAAAGTGTCTCCGGGCCCTTTTGGAATGCTGGACCCTGGGGCAACTTACCCCTCTGTCCTCCTCAGCAGGCCTGCACAGAGCACACATATTTAAAGATTTATCCAAATGTACCAATGTTTTAGTTATTTCCTGAAGACACAAAAGGGGCTCCCTAGCGAATTTCCCTGGAGAAGCAGCAGGGATGAATCTGTTCCATAAAACCAATGCCACACAAAGAAAATTAAACCAATAAAAAGCACAAGAGAGATTACCCCATCAATAAAAACAGTAGGGAAAAGAGAAGAGGGAAAAAACACCCCTCCCCTCAAAGATACACCTCCCAGATCAGTGGCTTAGTCATTTGTTTAAACTTTTATAGCCTAGTCTGTACAGGATTCTAACATTTTTGTGCCTTGTATCCATGATAAGGAATTTGCATGTTCCCCCTAGAATGGGATGAATGTTCTTGAGGGGTTCTGGGAAGGGGTGTGGGAGCTTGGGATTGTGTTGCAGGAGACAAGCATTCAAATCTCTGGCTCTGTTGTGTGACCGTAAGCAAGTCCCTTTCAGCAAAATATCCCTCCCGCCAGTGTTCCCCCTCATCTTGTCCATCCATGTGCGCAATAAACTTGTTTATGTGCACTGAGGCGTGTGTGAATGTCCACCCTTGGTAGATGCAAAACATAGCAGTGGGCGCTCTGCTAACCAGCTGGGTGGCATTTGAATCTTTCTTACGTGGCCACATGAGAGCACAGCGTACAGGGAACACTGCCTAACACCATGTATCTGGCCTGTGCATTTAGCGTGTAAAGGGGACCTGTTGAAAACTCACCATCCAATTTTTTTCAAGAGAAAATATGGGTGTAAATGTTTTGAGCTGTTGAAAATCCAAATACCCCACAGGCAAATGTTTTGATTTGGAAATGCTGTAATGCTATTGCATGGGAATTGTAGTGAGCTTGTCTCATATCCTCATTTTCTACTATGGGCAGCAATGCACTTCCTGGCATGTGTCATGGGCAGGGATCCCCTCATCAGGCCTGCTGACAGGGGGGACAAAAGTTGACAGCTTCCCTGGGGACCAACAATTCAAAGGGACTTGGGGCTCCCAATCATCACCAGGCAGCTTGGAAGGCTGGCGGGGGAAGTCTCACACTCCAGGTGGCTGTGATGCACCTGGCCCCACTCCTTCTGGCCCTGCCTGTTCTGGGACCAGGGAGCCAGTCACCCCGACCTTGCCTGGGGCCCATGGAAGCTGTCAGCACGCCTACCCGGATGCTCTGCTTCCCCTCTCCCAGAAGCAGAGGAGACCGTTGTGCATCATGGGAGATTTTCATCTAACTATGGAATGCAGTTACAGCAGAGAATGAGATACCTGAATTATGACAACGTTGTGAAGGCCAAGACTTTAACAGGGTTCGAAAAAGAGCTAGATAAGTTCATGGAGAATAGGTCCATCAATGGCTATTAGCCAGGCTGGGCAGGGATGGTGTCCCTAGCCTCTGTTTGTCAGAAGCTGAGTGTAGGGGACCCTGCCCCTGCGATAGTCCGAGGGGGTCCCTAAAATACAATTCCCTCCTTTTACAGTAAATAGGGCCACATGGACCTGGTCGCAGAGTCCCGTTCACTCTCTTCAGAGTGAATACGGTCCAAACGCCTAGCCAAAAGTACTGTCCCCTCTCTCAGGGGAATACAGCCTGATAGGCCTAGTCCCAAAAAGCACTATTCCCTCTTTTAGGTGAGTCTCCCCGGGCTGTCAGGGGAGCAAGTGTTGCAGGGAAGGGAGATAGGGGGACCCAGGCCCTCCCGCTCCACCGGGTCCCAACCCAGGGCCTGCTCAGCGGGGCGTCCCGCCAACACGCACTGAGCCGCTTCCTACCATCCCTGGTGTTGGGGCTGCGACGGGGGAATGCTCAGGAGCTCTGGCCTGAGCTCCTTCCCTGCCAGCACTCCGCCCAGACTGAGCTGCTCCCCTGGCTTTTATACAGCTCCAGCAGTTGGAGCATGCCCAGTCAGGGAAGAAGGGTGGGACTTCCTCTGCCCACAGAGTCTTAGCCCCCCTCCCCCCTGCAGTGTGGGGCACATCCACCCCGTCACACTGAGGTAAAAGGGAGGGATCACTTGATGATTCCCTGTTCTGTTCATTCCCTCTGGGGCACCTGGCATTGATCACTGTCGGAAGACAGACTTTTAGGCTAGATGGACCTCTTTACAACATCTCTTCACTCGTGTCAGATTAAAGAGATTGCCCAGATCCAGAGGGGCTGTTCTTATCTTCTTACGCACTGCACCACAATGGAAATGTCAAGCTGAAACTTTTTGGGGAGTTGAATTTCTACTGAAAAAAAAAACCCCACCAGAATTTTCTGTGGAAAATATAGAAGTTTGACGACATGTTGCATATAAAAACATTGTCTGAGCAGCTGTAAGTATAAGATCTTTGGCCTAGGGACTATTTTGCTTTGGATTTGTACAGCTCCTAGCGCAGTGTGGCTGTAATTGCCGTTGGGGACTCCAGGAGCACCTGTAATTGATATAATTGATACAAGGGGGGGCTTGCAGAAATTTGCAATTCATGTAACGTCTAATACAGATTAGTTGTTGGAAATAGAACTCCCCATCATTTTCTGAGCACTATTTAGTGTCACTGCAGGTCTATTAAAGAACACACAACTCTCCAGTCTTTTTTTTGTTTTAATGTAGGATGTTTAAGCGGACAAAAATTATTGGGTAACTTCATTGCTTGGTAAGGAGATAGACCAGAAATGATGTTCTTGGCCACACTCACAAGACTCTCTGATGATAATAATAATAAAAAAAGATATCATGCTATTGACAAATAGAAACAATTTTATATCTAATGGGATTTAAGTAATAAAGCCTGAAGGGCTGCAGCAGCTGCAAAGAGATTAGATATGTTCTGTTTTCTCAGTGTAATAAAACTTGTCAAATAAAGCTGAATAAAATCTCCTTATCTGTGGCTGTGGCTTATTTTCTTTCCCCCAGCCTCTTTCCTCTCCGCTGATTGCAGACATCACCGTTTCTCTAGAATGGTTACACACAGGACAGCTCAATTAGATCACGTTTGTGAGAGTGATGGCTGGGTTGGGGGTTGGAAAAGCCAAGGGCACCTGTGTCGTGTGGGCAGAAAATGGCAGAGGCAAAGGTGGCCTAACCCGGCTGGTGTTTTCTAGGGGTATGTCTACACAGCAAAGTTATTTCGAAATAACAGCTGTTATTTCGAAATAACTTTCCTAGCATCTATACAAGCCAACTGCTATTTTGAAATTTATTCGAAATAGCAGAGGGCTTATTTCAAAATTGGTAAACCTCATTCCATGAGGAATAGTGCCAATTTCGAAACTGCTATGTTGAAATAAGCACTGTGTAGACGCTTATTTCGAAATAGGGGGCCTCCAGCCCTTCCCAGGGTGCGCTGCTGGCCGCCCTGGCCACAAAGTAACTTCTGACCTGATGCCCTGCCGGAACCAGTTCTGGCTGGCCTTAAATGCGAGTCAGCATTCAATCCATGTGGATGTGCTATTTCGAAATAGCAAAAAGCTATTTCGAAATGCATTTTGTGTATAGATGTGTTTTTTCGAAATTAGATATTTTGAAATAACGCTGTAGTGTAGACATACCCTAGCTGATGGGGGCAGAACCTTGCATGGTGGAGATAACAGAGGTCCTTTGTCGTTCATGTTGATTGACATGAGCTCAGGAGCCAAGCTGAAACCTCCAGCCCCTCCACTCTGCTCCTATGATTAAAAGACTCCGCTATACTTGATCTGCCACCTTGACTACGGCACCATCATCTTCTCAGGTCTCCTCTTGATGTTGCGAAGACCAGGACTTTAACAGGGTTAAAAAAAGAACAAGATAGATCCATGGAGGACAGGTCCATCAATGGCTGTTAGCCAGGATGGATAGGAATGGTGTCCTTAGCCTCTGTCAGAGGCTGGAAATGGATGACAGGTGAGGGATCATTTGATGGTTCCCTGTTCTGTTCATTCCCTTTGGGGGCACCTGGCATTGGCCACTGTTGGCAGACAGGATACTGGTTTAGATGGACCCTTGGTCTGACCCAGTCTGGCTGTTCTTATGCTCTTATGTTCTCTTGCTCCCCTCCCGTATCTATAATGCAATAGCTAACACCTTCCTCCCATGCTTTGCTGACTGCATCACGCCCTGCTTTGCATCTCCACTGGCTCTCACTTCCAGCTCAGGTTTCCCTTGCTGGCCTGCTAAGGTTCTCCACATCTGTGTCTCTGCCTTTGGAACCTGGTCTGCTAGCAATCCCCTGTCAAGCAGCCATTCTTTGGCCAAAAGAGAGAGGCAGGAACAGCTTGGTCTTGATGTCAGCCAACAATATGGAACCTCTTTCACCATAAGACTTCTTGTCTCTGTCCTTACAGCTGGAATAAACCTTATCTATGGGTGTCCCTCTGGGAAATGCATTTGAAGGGTGACTGAACTATAAAAAGTGAAGGGCGAGTGTGCCCCACGTTCTCCCTCTCTCACCTACAAAGACAAAGGAATGTGCTCTTTGACTCTGGGGGAGTTGCTGACCTGAGAATTTGGTCACTTAGGCTACATCTACACTGCACAGTTATTTTGGAATAAGCTATTCCGGAAGAGTTATTCTGAAATAGCTTATTTCGAAATAGCACGTCTACGCTGCAGGGAAGCCTCAAAAGGAGTCCGAGGCAGGCTTCCCTAATGTAGACGTGCTATCTCGATTTAGAGCCCCAGGAGGAATGGCCCTGGTGAGGGACTATTTCGAAATAGCAACAGTGGAGCGTCTACACACACCTTATTTCAAAATAGTTATTTCAGAATAGGCGTTATTCTGAGTAGAATGAGGTTTACGGAAGTCAGAATAAGCTATCCATTATTTCGAAATTATTTCAAAATAACGGAATTGCTGTGTAGATGCTCACATAGTTATTTCGGAATAACAGCCGTTATTCCGAAATGACTTTGCTGTGTAGACACACCCTTATATTGCTGGGAGCCTGTGGCAAGGATCTTAACTTGAACTAAGATTAGCTTGTTAAATGTCAGCTACTAGAAAGCGTTTTGTCTTTATTTCACTTGTAACCATTTAGGACAAATACCTTTCACTTGCATTCAAAATCTCTCTCCTTGTAGTTACATACACTTGTTTTGTTTTTTAATTGAAATGAATCCAGGGTTTGTGTTGAAACTGGCTGATTGGTAATGCCAGGTCAGGTAACAAGCTGTGGAATATTGACCAGACCCCTCATATCTGACTCATGAAGAAGAAGGCAGGACAATGCAGAAAACATGGTGGGGGAAATTCAGCACTGGGAGTGCATTGGGGTCACCCTGCGGGTAGTAACCAACATTGGTGGAAGTGTAGCTGGTGTGTTCTTAACAAGCTGTTGGTTTTAGAGTTGCTGGACCATGGCTGTAGCGATATATAGATACTCAAGGTGGGACCTGAATGGTGGCAGAGTGTTTCTGAGAGGCCCTGCATGGGAGTGTGATATAGCAAGACCAGAGAGCGGCAGAAGAGGGGAGACACATAAGCATGAGGCTAATTAAGGTGTGGTTTACTGTAGACTAAGGAAGGCTACTACAGGCTAATTGAAGCATCTAGTTAATTAAGGCCCTGCCAGGAACCTAATACCACCCCCCCCCCCCACACACACACAAACACACATACACACACTTCAGGCAGACTGTGTGGCATGAGGAAGGAGAGAGGACTGGAGTTTGGAGGTGTGTTGCTGAAAGACCAGAGAACTGGAAGAAGGGAGACCCTGTTTCTGCAGATCAAGAAATCTCCTGGCCCCAGCGTCAAGGACTGAGAATAACCCTACCTTGCGGGGGGAAGAGGGTAAGGAATCCACAGTTGTTGATAGCGGCTGGGGTTCAGACCCAGGTCCCTTCCCCACAACCCCCTTTCTGTCTCTCTCTGCCACCAGGACATGGGAAGATTACATGACACCCAAGAATAAGGGAAAGGGATGGCATCCTAACTCTCTTCACCCAAGGGCGGTGCGGGACACACCACCACAATGCTGTCCATTTTCTGCAGGAGCTACAACAACAATGCATTGATGGATGCAGGGTTACAGGTCAGGTGGAGACACAGCCTCTCTCTGGTTCCTGGATGGCTCCCCAGAATACAGCGATATTCTAGTTAGTTACAGCCCTGTGGCTAGCACCCATCCCTGCATCAGACACACCTTATACAAGGCACAAAACCAGTTCCCCTGGAAACCTAGTATAATTAGACCCACTTCCAGCACAAAGGCTTTAGAAGGAAAAAGGGGGAGGACCCTGGCACTAGACGAGGAGCAGAAGTCTGGTCCAACGGTCTTCTTCAAGTCCACATTCTTTCATGAATCAGAGAACTGGGTAATAAGATGCTGAAGGGTATTTACACTGCACCTGAGGACTGCGTCTTCTGCAGACAGGTCCCTTAGATGATCTCCTTCCCTTTCATCTCAGCTCTGACCCTTGCAACGCAGAGCAGACCTTAGCGCTAGGAGAGACGCCCTCCCCCACATCACGGCATGCGTGCTGAAGCGGGAAGGAGAAGTCAATATTGAACAGTTTAGGAGCCAGTGTGCTCAGTATGGCAACATGGAGAGGATAGGTTTACACTGGAGAGAGTCAGGAGATGTGGATTCTCTTTCCAGGCTTCATGTGGGACCATGAGCAACTCTTCCTGCCTCAGCTTCCCCCTATTTAAAAAGAGGATTGTGAGACTTCCCTAGTTCAAAGGACTGACATGTTAATAATTGTCCAGGGTTTTCATATCCACACATGGCGGGTGCTATAGAAGCCTGAGGTATTATTACTATTAATAAGACGGGACCCGCTGACATTGTACTAAGCTCTCTATTATGGCCTAGGTCAAAATTTTGTCTAGGTTACAAACATGCAGGGAATGACAAAGCACTGCATCTTTTTCTCTATAGTTCTGGTTCCTGGAATGTGTGTTTGCCCGAGGAAAATTATCCATGTGTCTAAAAAAGAGAGACGCTATTAAATATTGAGTGAGAAGAGCTGCCAACACTGCATGTGAAATCAGCATTTCTGTCGCCTTCAGCACATATTTGAATGGTGCATATACTTCCCAGGAGCACACTTGTAAATTGGCAGGAAAGCCAAGACGTCAGTCCAAGCCAATGTAATGCATATGGACAAAAGCATCAGCCATAAGTCAATAGACATTGATTTGAGTAAATGAGATCATTACCCTTCAGTAAAAGGAGTTTACTTATTTATTTCTTGTACTTATGTAAAATGTTTCCATTGAAAAGCTTTGGGGATAGGTCCCTAATATTAATAAAATCCATACACAATGTATCAGCATCCACAAGCCCTCAAAGAGAAATCTTTTTGGTAAGCCCCAAACTCATACTTGTATGTCTCACTGCTTAGTGGCTCAACAAATCAGCAGGCAATCTACCCAATTTAAAAAGCTGGAGGATCAACTGGGGAGGGGGGGAAGGGAGTACAAATACACCTGTAATAATCACAAATCTTAAATTGCATCAGCGCATCCTTTAAAAAAAGCATCTTCCAGGAAGCTTTGAACCTCCTATAGACACCGGAGTAAATGTGATGTGAACAGTCTCAGAGTCAAGAGGTGGGATTGAAATGAGCCAGCTGAAATGGACAATGGAAGTACCTGTGTGAGGGCTTCCAAAAAGCACGTTTTAAACTAAAAGTCATAATCTGTTATTAGGATTATTTAAAGAATCAGCTACCCACCTCCTAGAACAGAGAGGAGAAAATATAAATGTGGGATTACAAAGTGATGCTGTGACCACTTTGTCTAACCGAGGTCAGGACTCCACCATACTAAGTGCTGTAGATGCATGCAGTGAGAGACATCTCTGTCAAAGGGAATTAGATTCCTCCTTAGTCCACGCTGCTGGCTGTATTTCCCACAGCTCGCATCACAGGGGAAAATGTAACCATAGCTGGTATTAAATCCTGCTCCGGAGCAGGTGGTCCGGGACTGGATGGAGTCTCAATTGCATCCTACAATGGGCTGGCCAGTGCAGCTGGGCTGGTACCTAGGAAGTCATCCCTTACTGGGTAGACCAGTAGCAGACTGCTGTGTAGACATACCCTCAGAGACACAATGTTTTTCCTGGTCTAGAGGAGAAGTAAAGTTATTTCGAAATAACAGCTGTTATTTCAAAATAACTTTCCTAGCGTCTACACAAGCCAACTGCTATTTCGAAATTAATTTGAAATAGTGGAGGGCTTATTCTGAAATTGGTAAACCTCATTCCACGAGGAATAGCACCAATTTTGAAATTGCTATTTCGAAATAAGCGCTGTGTAGACGCTTATTTCGAAATAGGGGGCCTCCAGCCCTTCCCAGGGTGCCCTGCTGGCCACCCTGGCCACAAGGTAACTTCTGACCTGATGCCCTGCCAGAACCAGTTCCGACTGGCCTTAAATGCGATTCAGCGTCCAATCAGTGTGGACGCACTATTTCGAAATAGCAAAAAGCTATTTCGAAATGCATTTTGTGTGTAGACGCGTTATTTTGAAATAACTATTTCAAAATTAGATATTTTGAAATTAGATATTTCGAAATAATGCTGTAGTGTAGATATACCCTGAGTCTTAGTTTGTCCCCTTATCTTCTCTGGATGCAGTGTATCCAGTTAAGTCCAAGCCAACCCCCTTTTAAAATATATACATATCACATGACTAATATTGGTATTTTTTTAAAAAAGAAATCATTAAAAAAGAGTATCCTAATGGGAAATATATCTGAAGGCAGCTTTGTTGACTTACCCTTTGATGGGCTGAAATCCTTTTAACTGCACCTATTTGAGAGTAATTTCACCACATCCTTCTGGCACCCACAGACAGCCAAGCCGAAAAGCGGTGACATTGGAGACTCAAGGTGAGATTGGCTATCATTCTCCCGGTCAGCAGCAGCATGTTAATCGTTTGCCCCCTTGTAAGAGCTGTTTGCCAGAAGCCATCTCCCTCCAGAAGCAAAATTGCAAATTATTTGTGAATTGGGTTATGCTGATGGGTCCATTGTTCCTTCTTTCTCCTCTTCTCCTTCTTCCATAAAATGGCTCAGTAAGGACATGTCTACATGTACAAGAAGGTCGACACTCCGGAACTTCTAGTATTCGACTAAGTGGGTCTAGTATAGACCCACTCAATCGAACACTGAGGGCAGACATCCCTGATGTCCAGTACTCCTCCTCCGGTGAGGAGTAACGGCTGTGTAGATACCACTACAGCTTGGCTTAAGGTTAAGCTGACTCCCGCTACTCATTTTGTGTAGCTGGAGCTGCATACCCTAAGCTGACCTGCCCGATCTAGTATAGACCAGGCCTAATATTTTTGTCATGGGCTTTAAGCTCCTCTGCAGTCCTATCTCTCCTCCATTTAAATGTTATCTGAGTGCTTCAGAGAAATTATATTTTAATAAGAAATGAGGAGGGGACTTTGCTCTGTGCAAAGCTGGAGACCCTAATCCCTCAGTTCTGTTTCTTCAGTCAAGACATGGTATTGTGCTATAGCACCTGAGCTCAGCACCATGCTATTAGGATCAACTGGTTGGTATTAAAGATGTTGTCATGTTACCGTTGATTCTAAAGCACTCACTTGTAGGCACCCCATGGAAGCGTGATGCCTACAGTTGCACTCTGCAGACAAGAAAATCTCAGCTGTCGGCCGCTGTTGATCCTCATAGAATCATAGAATCATGGAACACTAGAACTGGAAGGGACCTTGAGAGGTCATCGAGTCCAGTCCCCTGTCCTGAAGTCTATTTATATCCACTGAGGATCTTGGCCAGGCCTTTCCTGGAAACAAGACTGCTAGAAGACATCCCCCTTTTTCACCACTTAGAGTATCACAATTTATTATTTATTAGGATAGGGCCTCGAGGCCCTAACATCCTAATCATGGGAAGAAGACATGACAAAGAGACAGTCCTACACTCTTTCCTCCCTCCCCCCCCAAGAAACTTTGGATCTATGTATAAGGTAATAGATGACAATACATGGAGGCAACACATGAGAAAATCAATGAAATAACAAGCCAGTACTGGTTAGCATGATGGGTAGTAATCTCAGCACATCAGTTGGTGTTGTTACATTTTGGGGGGAGGGATTTGAGGAATCATAGCAGAAGAGAATTTTAAAGAGGGACTTGAAGGAGAGACACGGATCTCAAGGCCATAGCTGAATTTTCAGCTTAGCTTCCTGCTTTTAAATCTAACCTGTCAAATTTGCAAACCACTAGGGCTCGGCTCCTCAAAAGTTATTTAGATCTCCTAATTCTCAAGGAAATCCATGGGAGTTGGATACCTTTTGATGATATGGACCTGGGTCTGGTGCCTACATGGAGCAATGTCCCTTTTCACCAGCTGAGAATCTGGCCTAAACAGCCGTCTCATGGGAACCTCGTGAACGATGGGATTTTTCAATACTTTCCAGAGAGGTCGCCATGTTAGTCTGTTTCAGCAGAAACAACAAGGAGTCCGGTAATACATTGAAGACTGATGAATTCATTAGGGCTATAGGGCATCAGGTTTGGTCAGCTACAACTTACTTCCATGCTGAAGAAGAAAAGAAAAAAAAGATACATAGAAGGCAATGGGCCATCAGTGCTAATTTTAATTGATGTCACATTGACGTGTCTGTTTCTCTCTTTTTTCTTCTTCGGCATCTGAGGAAGTGTGTTGTGGCTCATGGAAGCTTATACCCTGCTATCCTAATAAATGTATTACTCAGCCACCAGATTCTTTGTGGTTTTTTTCAATACTTTATTTTTTCATAGAAAGAGAAATAACCACCTATTCATGATCCTCTTCCTTTTCTTATTTTCATCCCAAAACAGACAGGGAAAATGGTACAGAGTTGCCATTTATTTCAAGACATGAGTTGTTTCTCCAATCTGCCCAGAATGGTCATGTCCCTACATACCATATCTTTCCCTCTAGCTGGTGGTTTAACCTTATGTCAGACTGAGCTTGGTTGTGTTGACATTAGTTTTTGGCATTTCATCAGGAGCGGCCCTAGACGAGCTGCCGGCAACTGGCGCCCTAGGTGAAACACGTGATCGGCGCGCGATAGGTGCCCCCACCTCCAAACCCCTCAATGTTGTTTAACTTTGGCACCCTAGGCGACCGCCTAGTTTGCCTCTATGGACGGACCACCACTGCATCTCATCATCTGTTTGTCTTCTGTGATGTTCTCACCATTCTAATCATTTGAGTGACAGCCAATTTTGTACCCCTGATTTCATGCTCTACTCTCCCAACTTGTTCCATTGTCTTATTTGTAAACTGGACTTTATTTGGCATGGGTTTTAAACTGGACATTAGGAACGTGAGACAAATTGGAGGACGTGGCATTGGAGGGTCTAGAGTTAAGCCCCTTAATTTATGCAGATGCTATCATACAACTGGCAGATACGTTTGAGTTTATAATATTCTTTACTTTCTTGGAAAATGGATGGACTCAGAACAAATGCCAAGAAGACAAAGTGATTGCATCTTGGAAAGGGGATAATAGATAAAAGTGTCGAAATGCAGCAGTGGTGAAGATGTAGAACAAGGGAAATCTTATCTCAGGTTTGATCAGTGCCAACTGTTCCTTCCAGGATGAGGTTAAGAGGAGATGTGCTTTAGCTACAAATGCAGCACAGACAGTGATAAACTTAAGAATGGATAAGAACAACGTAAGGCTCCCCCGGAAGGTAGGGCTGGAGAAGATGGTGGTGACTGAGCAGGAGACTGGCGGTGGCTGAGGATTGGAGTCTGCCCACCTTGGGGGCAGCCACCACCAGCTTCCTGAGGCATGGAACTGGCACCATTGGAAGATAGGAGGGATAAGGGGGCTCCTGTAAGTAGGTAGGTAGGTAGGGTGGGGGGGGCTTCTCCGGTTGCTCTTCGGGAGTTGGAGGTTGAGTGCTGGAGACCCGCTCGCCCTGGTGTCAACCACCTCAAGGGATAGAGCTGGCACCATTGGAAGGTAGGAAGGATATGAGGACCCCCGAAGGTAGGGATGCTGGTGGGCTCTTCCAGTGGCATTTTCACCTCAGTGAAAATGTATAAACCCGTGTTCTCCCCGTATTACTGTGTGGTCTGGCTGCAAAATGCAACAGACAGCAAAAGGCTGGATGAAGTAGAGAAGAGAGCTCTTCAAAAGACGGCAGGTTTTAACTCGAATGATATTAAGACAAATGACATGTCTGATGAATTTGCATATTCAGTTTGGGATGAGCACGCCTCTTAGAAGCTTATCTATGTTTGTAAATTACAGCTGCTCCCCCACGGATGTGCTGTTTCTGCTGAATAAGTGATAAACATGGGTTAGAGGTTCAAACTAAACCAGGCTAGCGAATCATCTCTCGCCACATGTTTTATTGTGGTGGCGTTGCTCTTGCCCTTTTAGTTACTTTGTTCCCTGGCGGAAAACATCAGAAAATAAATCAGATCTCCAAGGTGCCAGGGAGGTGGTGGGAGAAGGTAGCTCATTTAAAACTCTATTTATTTTTTAATGCAGGAGCAGCACTAAGTGAAAATATTTTTGACACCACTAACCTCTGTCTTTCAATTGCAGTGCTGCCTTGTGGAACAGTCAGCAGCTGGGTGGACTCGTCCAGGGAAAAAAATCCTAGATTTTCCACCTTTGTGATATAGTCATAAATATTTATCAAAGAAAACTGAAACCCTGACAATGTTTGGATTTGAAAGGGAATTTTAAAAATCTTGCCCACTAGTCAGGAAATTTTTTTTGGTTCTGCTTTTGTGAGTGCAAATGAACTCCTCGATTTTGAAATGGTTTTATTTCAGAAACCACGTAGGATGGATCTAAAGAGCTGCCAGAAAGAGGCCATTTACTGAGTGCACAATGAGTTCTGTTGGTCTCACAAATCCCATAGGGTACATCTACACTTGCCCCCTAGTCTGAGTTAGGAGGAGCAACGTTAGTTCAAACCTAGGGGTTTGGTTCGAACTAACGCGTCCAAGAATGCAGTTCCTGGTTCAAATCAGCTGTTCAGCGGAGTAATGTGTGGGCGAGATCATGCTAATGAAGCGTGGGATATTTAAATCCCCTTTTCATTAGCAATTTCAGTTGCCTACATTTGCATCCCTACCTCAGACTAGGGAGCAAGTGTAGATGTACTCGTATTCCTCAGGATCAGCTCCTGACATCTTGTCTCTTAACTATATACATTTATACAGAGCGAAGCCATACAGAAATAAGAGGTAAGCCCTCAAATGGGCCCAAGCTAAAAGCCCAGCTGAACAGGAGGAAGAATGGTCTTCTCATTACAGTTCTAGCCAGGGACCTGGAAACCTGGGTTCAAATTATAGCTTTCATAGAATCATAGAATACTAGAACTGGAAGGGACCTTCAGAGGTCATCAAGACCAGACCACTGCCCTCCTGGCAGGAACAAGCACCATCTAGATCACCCCTGATAGATGGTAGACTAATCTGCTCTTAATTATCTCCAGTGATGGAGATTCCACAACCTCCCAGGCAATTTATTCCAGTGTTTAACCACACTTACAGTTAGGACAAGAAGCAATGGGCTTAAATTGCAGCAAGGGAGATTTAGGTTGGACATTAGGAAAAACTTCCTATCATCAGAGGTTAAGGAGAATAATTTTTCTTCCTCCTCCGTGTGACACCCTTTTTGGTATTTGGTATTTGAAAGCCGCTATCATGTCCCCTCTCAGTCTTCTCTTTTCCAAACTAAACAGGCCCAATTCTTTCAGTCTTTCCTCATAGCTCATGTTTTCTAGACCTTTCATAATTTTTGTTGCTCTTCTCTGGACCCTCTTCAGCTTTGCTACAAACTTTCACCCTTGAACTCCTCCTCCCGTTCTGTCATGATTTGCAATTGTGGCAGGAAATAGTCCCTCCAGCCCAGAACAGCTCCTTAACCCCTTCCAGACTAGGACATAGGTTATATATCCCCACACAGATGATCTAGGTTTACTGGGTCCTGCTGATTGTGGGGAGGTACACTAGATGACTTCTTGAGGTATTGTCTAGTCCTTCTTTGATTTCTGTGCCTTTTAGAGAAAACATCCAATCATAATTGAATAATATCCAGTGATGGAGAATCCCTTGGTAAGGTGTCCCAGGGGCTAAATATCTCCACTATTAAAAGGGAATTGCCATAAAAAGAGAAAGTGGCATAATTCATGGGGCAGCCCAGATAAAAGAGGATTTAGCTTCTTTCTGTAGGTTCAAGCCACATTAGCAAGATGGGTGCCATCCCTCAGGAGTCCTTCCATTGGCAAGAATGCTCTTGGGAGCAGGCCTTTGGAGTCTGTCTGTGCACTGGCTCCCTGGGGTAATAACACTAGCTGATCCCACAGGGGGAGTTGGTAGCATAAATTACTGTTTGTGAAGTCTTTGGTACCAATTGCAGTGATGGGAGCCATCAAAACACTTCAGATTTAACTCAGACTGCAGTTTCACACCCATCTCAGTAGGATATTTACTGGGTCCTGAGACTGTGAAGGCCTGTGGAGGCTGCTTTTGTATTGCCCCTCAGGCTTCAGAGACATCGTCACATCAAGGGCCTGGCCCCATGCTGAGGAAAACAGGGCCTGTATAGATTGTCCCTCAGGGTGTGTATGGAAACAAGCACCGTTCATATAAAAAGCACAACTTTTCAGTCCATGTCCCTCATTCTGTGCAAGATGCTGGGCTCTGAAACCTCCATAGCTCTTAAAAAATGTGTCTCCACCAAGCAGGGAACAGCACCGCAAGCCTCTTGCTTCCCACGCCACAAATATAGCTCAACACATTAGAGGCACCGAGCATTAAATCCTCCAACATCAATGGGATTACACTGGTGTAGAAGCTGTGAATACGAGAGGATACTTAGAAGCCCTATTTTGGTATCAGTTAGGTACCAGCGCTCGTTCGTGGAAAGCGTTGTGATAGCTGAAGAAATAGGCACGCTAGTTAGGTATCGTTTCCCTTTTGTCATACAGATCGGGAATACGAAGGCTTTAAGCAGGTACTCTGGGGAGAAGTTAGCAGAGCATGGAATGACATTTCTGTGAGAGGTTTAACCTACAGCTGACAGCTGAAATCTAAATTCCAGGAGAGATCAGGATTGGGGAGTCACAGGGATGACACTTGTGTGCTGCCCAGGCCTGGGCCTTTGAAGCCTTGGGAACTGTCATGTTCAAACCTCCACAACAATTTATACTTCAAAGCCGAATGATGGGGAAAATGGCCAGGCTAGATGAATTTCCAGGGGATGTCTCCATGATAGATTGTGTGATACAACGGCTCTCGCCTGTCTGTCACGTCCAACGAAACATAAATGCATCATTGCCTCCGAGGATCACTTCTGATATTTGTCACAGTGGACAGTCATGTTTTCCCATGGAATAACAGTACGTGTCACTCCTATGGCACCTCCAATCCCAGAATCTCAATGCAAGCAGCTTCTGCAAGGGAATCTCACACCATAATACAGGAAACTCCATGCCACCTCTTTGAGTGACTATCTCCAATGCTACCTGTATTTAACATTCAAATTTTTCACCTCAAAAGCTATGAATGGGACACGTCCCCCACTTGATTAGCCTCATTAACATTGGTCTTTTGTTGTTCTATATATCTTGGAGTGGAAATAATAGAAACCAGCTCAGCTGATTAAGTGAGTCACAGAACTACTTGTTGTTATCAATCTAGCTGTGGCTACTTAATAGAAAATGTGTCAGGTGGTGCTTCAGAATAACAAAAAAACCCACAAGCAATCCCTATTGTTTGTATGTTTGGAAGGGCCCCATCGAGTTTGTTGCTGTTTATTGGAAGTGGCTTCCTTTGTGTATCTTTTGGCATTGGCTCTTCACACAGACAGTCTGAGCCCTGGGTTGCTAAGCTGTGTCTCTAGGCCCTCTCCCCCCCTTGCGAATGCTGTCAAAGCGTTTTGTTCTGCACGGTTGTGCTTTCCGCCATACAGGAGAACTTCCATCAGGCAGCAGCTCTTGTGGCCTGTTCAAGTGTCCTTCGGTGGGGGGGTGTTTCTGAACATGTCCCGTCTCGACTTTCCAAAGAGAGCTTAGCCTCTCACCAAGCATTAAAACAGTTACCCCCGCAGGGGGAAATCGCGCTCGTGCTTTCAAGACTTCAGATGCCGTGTAACGTGTGAAGCAGGCAGGAGAAGCAAGCGAGATGAGCTATTCCAACAGCAGCGAAGAAGGAAAGACAGAGCTGTCCCGCCCATGAGGTGGTTCAAGGCCGTCGCCCTCTGCCTTGCGCTTTGGAGGCCCCCAAGTTTCAGGGAAATGAGGCGCCTAAGTGGCGTGAGGGCCGGTGGCAGCAAAACCAGCCCTGCTCCACTCCAGCCCACCCCGTCCTCAGCTGCAAGGAGCTCAATGCCGGTGGCAGAGCCACTGGCTCTGTGCTGCCTCACTGACTCCAAGTCTCACTGGTGTTTGGAAGGGTTGGAGGCTTTGGGGAAAGGCCAGAATGGGGGTGGGGTAGGGGTGAAGCAGAGGCAGGAAGAGCAGGGGGGTGTAGCAGGGTGAGGGAAGGGGTGGAGTGGGGAAGGGAGCAGGAAAGGGGCAGGAAGAAGCAGGGAGGAGCCTGGGGTGGGGGTGGGAGTTGCCTCACGGTCTGTACCCTCCTTGGGAGAGAGGACTCGTTCGATTTTATGGGATGGAACGAGCATTGAGCCATTTAGATAAATCAGGTATTGTTCCTGCCATCAGATAGGGAAAATAACTGTGACAATTCCAGATGATAAAGACATTGAGGGAAGGGCACTATACCTGTTTAATCTCTTCCTTTGAAATGAAATGAAACTTTTTTGCTTGAGCTTTTGATTTGACAGTATCTTCCAGCTGGCTCCCCGAAAGACACAAGAACGCCCAAAAAACCCCAAGACAGAAATAAAACCCCTCCACCTGCACACCCCTAGTTGTCACCCCACACCGAGACCCATGTGGGGTAGCATCAGACAACTACCACCCACACATGCTGGGGACTCCCTCCTGAAAGACATCTTTTCTGACTCGCTGGCCTTCAAAAAACTCCCCAAACCCTAACTTCTCCAAGCTCTTCGCCAAAGGATGCTCTCCACAGACCAGGACACACCAACTCAAAGTGGGCCCAGACTCTGCTAGAAGAACAGATGCAAAACCTGCAGACCTCCCTCTCTCTGCCCCTGCCACGATCAGTCTCCCCCCCCCCCCCACAACAGAGCTTGCAAGACACGGGATATCTATGACCCCTCTCACTAGGTCTTATTTAGTTTGTGAGTTGCTAGGGACTCTTCTGTCTTCAGTTTCTTAACATCCTTTCTAAACCGTGGGCACCAGAACTGTGCACAGGCGCAGTGGTACTAGTGCTAAACATAAATAACCTCTCCATTCCTAGTCAGGATTCCCCTGTTTATGCCTCCAAGGTTCACATCAGCCCGTTGCATCGTGGTGGGAGCTCCCACTCAGCTGATTACCCTCCATGACCCCTTCTTTTTTCAGCTTCATGTTCAGTAGTCATCTCAGCACACCCAGCCACCTCGCTGTGCTGAAATGTTTTGTCTGCTAGCTACAGAGGAGAAGCTGAGTTAGTCTGTAACAGGCACAACTTAAAAAACAACAAATAGACAAGTAGCAGCTTAAAGATTAACAAAACATGTAGAGGGTTGCACCCACGAAAGCTCATGATACCAGCTCCGTGTTTTATTAGTCTTTAAGGTGCTACTAGTCTATTTCTTGTTTTTTAAGTTTTGCCTGGTTTGTCTGTATCGTGGAAAAGGAAAGCGTTGAGGAGAGATGGCAAAGCGGGCAAGGAGTGAACTTTGTGGATGGTTGTGGGTTTGTCGACACTGCAGTTAGATGCCCGCAGCTGGCCCCTACTGGCTGATGGAGACTCACAGGATTCAGGCTAATGGGCTGTTTCATTATGGTGTAGTTGTTAAGCTCGGGCTGGTGCCCAGACTCTAGGATCCCGTGGGGTCGGAGGATCCAGGAGCTCACACCGGAGCCTTGGCCTGAACATCTACACTGCACTCAGGTTTGAAGCCCCACAAACCTGAGTCAGCTGGCACAGGATAGACACAAATGTTAATGGCAAGCAGTGTAGACATGCCTGATGGCAGCACCCCCCAGCCCCAAGCATGGGAGAAAACAGAAAGGTGCTTGCTTGAAAATGGAGCAAGTGGGAAATGGAGCTTGGCATAAATGAGCTCAACAGGCAAATATAGTAGATCAACATTTGTGATCCCAGAAGTATCTTGTTTATGGCTATAATACAGCCTGACAGCTGTGGGATCAATCATCTTAGCATTGAGGACCTAGCACACATCTGATACTATATGAGCACTTTGCACTGGTATAAACTCAAAAGTAGAGGGCAGATTTCTGATCTTAGATCTGCACACCTGATTTTGCATCCAGTGTCCTGCGATCCTTCCAGACAGAGTCCATTTTCCAACATCTATGCTGGTAATGCCTCGTTCACTGAACTGCAGACAACAAATAAGGAAAAGTTATTTGCTTGTTCCCATAATATAAGAACTAAGGGTCACCAAATGAAATTACTAGGTAGTAGCTTTAAAACAAACAAAAGGAAGGTTTTCTTCATGCAGCACACAGTCAACCTGTGGAACTCCTCACCAGAGGATGTTGCAAAGGCCAGGACTTTAACAGGGTTCGAAAAAGAGCTAGATACATTCATGGAGGTTAGGTCCATTAATACTTATTAGCCAGGATGGGTAGGAATGGTGTCCCTAGCCTCTGTTTGTCAGGGGCTGGAATTGGGTGACAGGAGGGGGATCACTTGATGATTCCCTATTCTGTTCATTCCCTCTGGGGCACCTGGCATTGGCCACTGTTGGACAGAAAGGACTCTGAGCTAGATGGATCTTTGGTCTGACCCAGTATGGTCATTCTTATGTTCTCTCTCTCTCTTTCTCTCTCCTTTGTTGGTACAGCTTTTCTGTTTCAGAATTTCTCTGGCTAATACTACCATAAAAACCAGATTTGCTTCCAGTAGCTTAGATTAATCTCAGACATTGAATACATCTTTGGAATAAGTAGGGGAGGACTAGGTTGGATATTAGGAAAACTATTTCGCCTAGGAGGGGAAGCCCTGGGATGGGTTCCCTAGGGAGATGGTGAAATCTCCATCCCTAGAGGTTTTTAAGTCTTGGATTGACAAAGCACTGGTTGGGTTGATTTAGTTGGGATTGGTCCTGCCTTGGGCAGGGGGCTGGACTTGATGGCCTCCTGAGGTCTCTTCCAGCTCTATGATTCTATGATTCTATAAGGCAGTGGTCCCCAACCTTTTGGGGCTGCCGGGTGCCCGGGGGCAGGGATGCTCATGCACCGCGTACCCGGGATGCATGAATGGCTCGGGTTGGTCCTGGTCACTTGGTGGGCGCACAAAAATGCCCCGGCAGGCTCCATGGCACCCATGGGCACTGCGTTGGGGACCACTGCTATAAGGGATGGATAATGCATAAGTCTGACAATAATGCTAAGAACGACTGACATTCCTACAGCACCTGTTCACACCACGTCCCGGAGCACTCGACACAGATTGCAGAAATTGCTCAGCTGGTGAAAGTTGATGTCATCCCTCTGGATGGAGCTAGGGTTGCTTCCACCAGCTGAGTATTGGCCCCTGTTTGCATAGGACCCCGGTTATCTGGGCTGTAGGCATTCGGGGGCAGAAACGGTTCCCTGCGAATTACTCCCATGCTGGAGGCTTCCTTGGCTGGCACAGAACTAGAATAGGGACTATTTGCTATGCCTGCTCTCAGCCTCTGGCCTACCAGGTGATTTGGGGGTTGGCTGAGAGACTGGAGTGGGAGGGAAGGATGGGAAAGGAAGGGTAATTAACTTACAGCATCCTCAGCCACAATTATTTTCTGCTTCCAATGCCCTCATAAAGGGACCCAATGCACACGAGGGATGGAGCATCCCACAGAAAGCCCCAAAGTAGGGGGATGCAAGGTTAGTCTAAAGCTATGTATGTAGGAGTTTAGGATCTGTACCAGGATGCCCCTTGTCTTCCCTCCTCCAGTTTGGGCTGGAAGGTAGAAGCCTTTAAACATGACTTACAGAAACATCAGGGCAGCTGGAGAAAGATGAGCCCAGCTGAAACGGCCAAAGCTCCCAGGTTTGTGCCATCTGTCACAGTTTTGAGAGCTCTAGTCACAAAATTCTATCTGCAAGAAAACCCCAAACCCCGTGAAATTCACACAATCCAGATCGGGGTTCTTTGAACGGTTCACCAAGGCCTGAGCCAAAGCCCACTGCCATCAATGAGTTCATAGTCTCATAGAACCACAGGCCACGCCGTCTTCACTATGTGGAAGATTGATGCTGCCGTGGTCGATCTTCTGTGGTTCCATTTAGCAAGTCTTCAAAGGGCGCCCCCGCCAATGCCAGTACTCTTGCTCCTCATGACGAGTAAGGGAAACAAACAGGAGTGTTTGCTCCCGTTGATGTCCTGCTGTATGGACAGCGTGGAAACTTGATTTAAGATAAGTCATCTCAGCTACATAATCAATGTAGCTGGAGTACAGGAAACCACCACCTTACAACGGCCTGAGTTGTGACCCCCCGCACTTACGACTATTTTGGTAAGTGCGGAAGGGGCCAAAAACCCCCGACTTATGTTCTCAGCCTGTATTTACGACAGCGCACGGCGCCTATCGTAAACGCGGGTTTGAGTTACGATGCCCCCGACTTGCAACGCTTCCCCAGGAACTGATTGCGTCGCAAGTCGGGGGCTGCCTGTAGCGTATCTTAATTTAACCTTCTACTGTAGTGTAGACCAGGCCATAGGGTTGGAAGTGACCAACCCTTTGAATTGGCATTGGTCCTGCTTTTAGCTATCATCCCAGCCAGGGCTTTGTCAGGCCGGGACTCAGAAACCTCTAGGGATGGAGATTCCACCTCCTCCCTGGGGAACCCATCCCAGTGCTTCACCATTCTCCTAGGGAAATAGTTTTTACTAATATCCAACCTAGACTCCCCCTCCCACTGCAACTTTACAGATCCCTTCCATTGACTTTGATAGATGTTAGATTTAGACCTAAGATTCAGAAACGTTGATGTTTTATTCAAATGCTGCTCCCATCTGTGGGATTTTTTTATAGCAGTTGGCTCCCCTGTGTCTGACTTATGATGCCCTCAGAATCCATGTATTGCTGCTGATGCTTCCTGCCTCTTGAAACCCTTCGACCTTGCATAGAACCTTTTATCTCCTGCAACCAGAATGCAAATATCTCCAAGGTGATTTTATGAGTGGCCTTCCAGCGGTGCAGAAAAACTCTTGTCCTGTAATGACTTATCTTACAAGAACTCTTTTCTAGTGATTACGGGCTGGGCTTTATAGGAGCACCATTTCAGTGTTAGCGAGGCAAGGTGCCTTTTCTTTGGCAGCTTCCTATGTTTTCTGACAAGCATTTCATTCTGCAAGCAGCAAATGGTGAGTGAATCTTTCTATCTGCATTAGACTTTCAGCTCCACTGATCCCCTTATGTACAGACTGGGGGTGCGCTGCTTCTCCCATATCTAGATGTCAGATTCTTCCATTCTTCGTTTGCTGAAATCTTTCCTCGGATTTCAGTGAATGAGGGGTTATCAGCATAGATGTTGGGAAAAGGACATTGGACACAGGACATCAGATGCAAAATCAGCTGGGCGCCTCTAAGATCAGAAATCTGCTCTCTACGTTTGAGTTTACACCAGTGCAAAGTGCTCATACAGTATCAGATGTGTGCTAGGTCCTCAGTGAAAGATCTGGGGTAGTGTTGATTTCCCTGGGGACCCATGTAAATGGGCAGTGACACTGTAGAAACCCAGCTGTTCCTATGCTAAATGAAGGGCAGAGTAACCCTCTTAGGAGTAACCTGGAATCGGTTTTATATTAAGTAACATGTCAACAAATTATAAACCATGGAGAGTGGAAAAGTTTAGGGCCTGTACAAGGCCCGGCTGTGTCTGTTTGCCCTTAACTGCAATTGGTGAAGATCAAAAAAAGGAGCTAAAGGAGGGATTTTGCTCCAGGAGGGCACAATACATTCACTGATCGATGAAAAAACTGAGAGCTAGAAAACGGCCATTTGATCATCTTAATCCAGTTACCCCCTTATGGAAACCCATCATTTATGTGCGGCTAATGCATGACTTGTGTTAAACTAAAGTGGATGGTCCAGAAAGGCATCCAGTCTTGATTTAAGGACATCGAGGGTATGTCTAGACTACATGCCTCTGCCAACAGAGGCATGTAAATTAGACTACTCGACATAGTTAATGAAGCGGGGATCAGAGTGTTCTGGTTTATAGGGGTACAACTTGTAGCTTGGAATCATGTGAATTACACAGGAAACCTGTCTGGAAACTCACATTTCCCTTGGCCAATTGAGACAACTCAATTCCCTGACCAAATATAACAAGCCTGGAATTCCGGGAGCATATTGAAAAACGTAGGTCCGGGATTTCGAAATTCATGCAGTACACATTTTCTTTCGTACAAAACCTAGCATGGTAGAATCTTGATCCTGCGTCTTACCCTGCACTATGAAGTGTTAGGAAACTAAAAGCAACCCCTCTCTCTCTCCATCCCCCGTCCTCCCCAACACACACACATACCCAAACCAGCACCATTATGAAACTGCACAGATCAAATCAATACATTTACAAAATCCAGGAAATGCAAATCTATGTAAACTCACTCACGCTGTATCTCTGCAGAACCTTCTGTTCTTGATTTCTCGTTTAATGTATCGATATAGTCCCGTTTATAAACCCAGCTCTACAGCCTTAATACAGGCAACTAGTCCTTACCAGCCTGAGAAAGGATTGTAAGAATAGATACTGTTTTTAATCATGAAAATCAGGGTTGCACAGACTAAATTATTTACATCATAGAAAACACTCCCCCATCATTTTATGCTCTCGGTGATTTTAATATTTTCGTGTCACTGATTTTGGGTCTCTGTCACTTGGCAGGTTGAGAGGTACGGATGGAAACTCCAGGGGTACGTCTAAACTACATGGCTCCGTCGACGGAGCCATGTAGATGAGGTTTCTAGACATAGGGAAATGAAGCAGAGATTTAAATAATCTCCACTTCATTTACATCAAAATAGCTGCCGCTCTGTGCCTCGTGGAATGAGGTTTACCGGGGCGGTCAACAAGGGCTTCCCTTGTCGACCGTGGAGCATCCAGACTACCGTGCTGTGCCGCCAAACAGCTGATTGGCACAGCGCGGCAGCCATTTTGATATAAATGAAGCGGCAATTATTTACATCTCCGCTTCATTTCCCTATGTCTAGAAACCTCATCTACATGGCTCCGTCGACGGAGCCATATAGTCTAGACATACCCCAAAAGCAGGATTTGTAATGGGACATATTTTGCAGTTCTATAGGGATCTCAGCTTTTAAATGTTCTGATTTATTTTGAAAACTTAATTTTGCCTGAATGCCAGAGTTTTGTTTTTGCATGTAATACACAAACTGCTGTGCTTAAAATGCCATTCTCATTGTAACAAATCCCAAAGAATGCAAAGGAGAGGCAGAAATTATGTCTTTAATTTACACATTTTTCCCTTCTTTTGGGTTATGAGCATCAATGATGAAGTATTATCCTTAGTTTTGAATTGCCAGGCATTTGTTGGCTTGTGGCGGAAACCAACTTTAACATTATTTAAATATAGTTTTGAATATTAAATCTTGCCCCGAGGATTCAATTCAACAGCCATAACTACAGTAGCTGTCGGTTTATTCTAGTAATTTTTCTTGTGCTTAGTCTGTGCTCAAACAATAGTCAACATATAAAAAATGCGGGGATGGAAATCCAATGAATGTCTAAGAACTATTACAAAGGTAAGGTTACCACTATGGGTTTTTTTTTTCTTTAACCTTTCAAGTTCATTCACCCTTGATATTTTAGCAGAGAAAAATGCATTGGGTTTTCTGGTTTTCTGTAACGATGTTGACATCCGCGGGGTGCGGGGCATTGAAGGACACAAGCTCTGATGTGAATTTAAGAGAAATCTATATAGGGTTTCGGCTGAATATCATTGAAAACTGAAATGGCTTTAAATTGTGTGTGTGTGTATGGAGAGAGAGACAGACTTATGGTAAACTTTTTTTTTTTTTGTAATTTGCACAGTCATTTGCACTTCTGAAAGGTGACTGCAACATGCTACCAAAAAGCGGTTGCCACACTCTTTGGTGGTGGTGGTATAAATACTTAAAAGGTATAAATAGGGTTACCTACCCCAAGATGATCGTTAAGTCTCCCCCACAATCATGAGATTGGCTTAAAAATCATGATTTGTTTTGGTGTTTGTCTTCTAGTTCTTTAAGCCTTCAAGATTCATGGGCTAAAATCTTCAAAAGTGGCATTTCAGATCTGTTGACTCTGAGTGAGATTTAGGCTCCTTAGGCACACTGAAAATGAGCAGCTCTTCAGTGCCACTTTTGAAAACTGACCTTTAATTTTTTAAGCCTCTGTCAGGGCTGTTCCCCATTCTGGCACTCCAAGTGCAGAAGATGGGGGCCCACAAGAGACCTTAAATACCTTGCCTCTATATCCTCTGCTTCCAAAAACTCCCCAGAGTCACAGATTCACTGACTTTGGGAGGTAGTTACCAACCCCAAGTGCAACCCCTTTCTTCTTGAACCCAGGAAGGAAGCACTTGGACTTCCTTCCCCAGGGGTTCCCCAAACTCCTCTGCCACAAGGGAGCTTGAAAAAAGAAACAAAAAGCACAGAAAACAAACTGTATCTCTGATAGCTGACCTCTGAGGCTAGGCAGACACACACACAGACCTCCTGTTTCCAGGCACAAAAATCAAATCATCACCTTAAAAAAGGTGATTTTATTAGCAAAACAAAAAGATATACTTGATAAAACCTACTTAGTTGCTAGGTGTTACAGAGCAACTGAGTAAAACAAAATAAAACACAGAGAACATCTCCAGGTACTCTCTTATGCTACGTCTACACTGCCTCTTTTTTGAGGAAGAGGCAATACAAATAGGCTGCGTCTAGACTGGCAAGATTTTGTGCAAAAGCGCCTGCTTTTGCGCAAAAACTTGCCAGCTGTCTACACTGGCCGCTTGAATTTGCGCAAGAGCACTGACGTTCTAATGTAAGAATTCAGTGCTTCTTGCACAAATACTTTGACGCTCCCGCTCAGGGATAAGCCCTCTGCGCAAGAATACTTGTACAAGAGGGCCAGCGTAGACAGGCACCTTAATTTTTTGCGCAAGAAAGCCCAATGGCTAAAATGGCCATCGGAGCTTTCTTGCGCAAAAGTGCATCTGTACTAGGCAAGGATGCTTTTGCGCAAAAGCACTTTTTGCGCAAAAGCATCCGTGCCAATCTAGACGCTCTTTTGCGGAAATACTTTTAACAGAAAAACTTTTCCGTTAAAAGTATTTCCGCAAAATCATGCCAGTCTAGACGCAGCCATAAAGTGCTCATTAGCAACTTCTCATGCTTTATTTGCATATTCTCTTCCTATGCTTTTTGCGGAAGCGGATTTTGTGCAAAAAAAGCAGTGTAGACGGGTCCATATTGCACAGAACCCCCCTTTTGCGCAAGAACCTGTAAACTTCTTCTTTTGAGGAATAAGGGTTCTTGAGCAAAAGGGAGATTTTGCGCAAAACGGACCCGTCTACACTACTTTTTTTTGCACAAAAAGCATTGGAAGAGGATATGCAAATGAAGGATGAGAAGTTGCTAATGAGCACATCATTTGCATTGCCTCTTCTGTAAAAAAGAGACAGTGTAGACATAGCTCATGATAGTGAATGGGGGTGGGAATGCATAGATTAACAAAGGCTATGTCGACACTACCAGTTCTTCAGGCAGGAAATATGCTAATGAGGGACTCATTAGCATAAGTCACAATCTCATTAGCATATTTTCTTCTATTTCTTTTTATGCAAGGAGTTTTTGAGCAAAAAGAAACAGCGTGGACTTTTTTTTTTGGTGCAACCCCCCTGTTTTGCACAAGATCCTTTTGCAGGCAAAAAAACCTCATCGACACAACTTCTTTTTGTGCAAAAACCCCTGGCGCAAAAAGAAATGGAAGGAAATATGCTAATGAGATCATGACTTATGCTAATGAGTCCCTCATTAGAATATTTTCTGCCGGAAGAACTAGTAATGCAGACGAAGCCACGGAGAAGTTTAACCAAACAAACGAAACAAAGAAAAATACCTTGATCTCAACTAAATACACATTTTCCATGTATTTACTCACAATCCCTTTCTGGCTGTGTCCACTTCCATGCCCCAAATTCCTTGGAGCCACTGTTCAGAGATAGCCTACAGCTACAAATAACAATGTAGATTGTGAAGTGCTGGAAAAGAAATAAACACCACAAATAAACCTGACACAGCTCACGATACACCAAGCTGTGCCACTCCTTGCCTGAGGAGGTTTTGAAGGCTAGGCCTATAACAGGGTTTAAAAGAGAACTAGTTAAATTCATGGTGGTTAAGTCCATTAATGGCTATTAGCCAGTCTGGGTAAGGAATGGTGTCCCTACCCTCTATTTGTTAGAGGGTGGAGATGGATGGCAGGAGGGCGATTGCTTGATCAGTACCTGCTCGATTCATTCCCTCTGGGGCACCTGGCATTGGCCACTGTTGGCAGACAGGGTATTGGGCTGGATGGACCTCTGGTCTGACCCAGTATGGCCATTCTTATGTTCTTATGTTCCCAGACCCTTTGGCACAACTCCGTTTTTGTTGGGTCATTCAAAAGGTTCCGGTTTCATTCTCTGAACAAAAACAACCTTTGAAAATTCAAAAGCTGCTGTGAGATTGACTGGTTGTCCTCTGGTCATCTCCACCCATTCTGGCCAAATTTAGGAGCCCATAAATCGCTATGGATAGTAATTACATGCTCCAATAATAAGAAATTAGCAGTAGGGATATATTACCGACCACCTGACCAGGACAGTGATACTGACATTGAAATGCTGAGGGAGATTAGAGAGGCTACCAAAATAAAGAACTCTATAATAATGGGGGATTTTAATTATCCCCATATTGACTGGGTACATGTCACCTCAGGAAGAGAAGCAGAGATAAAATTTCTCAATGGCCTAAATGACTGCTTCTTGGAGCAGCTGGTGCAGGAACCCACAAGGGGAGAGGCAATTCTTGATTTAGTCCTGAGTGGAGTGCAGGATCAGGTCCAGGAAATAACCGTTACAGGACCGCTTGGGAATAGTGACCATAATATAATAACATTCAACATTCCTGTGGTGGGTAGAACACCTCAGCAGTCCAGCACCCTGGCATTTAATTTCAAAAAGGGGAATTACACTAAAATGAGGAGGCTAGTTAAACAGAAATTAAAAGGCACAGTGACTAGAGCCAAATTCCTGCAAGCTGCATGGAAACTTTTTAAAGACACCATAATAGAGGCCCAACTTAAATGTATACCCCAAATTAAAAAACATAGCAAAAGACCTAAAAAAGTGTCACCGTGGCTTAACCACCATGTAAAAGAAGCAGTGAGGGACAAAAAGGCATCTTTTAAGACGTGGAAGTCCAATCCTAGTTAGATAAATAGAAAGGAACATAAACACTGTCAAATCAAGTGTAAAAATGTAATAAGAAAAGCAAAAAAAGATTTTGAGGAACAGCTAGCCAAAAACTCAAAAAGAAATAACAAAATGTTTTTTAAGTACATTAGAAGCAGGAAGCCTGCTAAAAAACCTGTGGGTCCCCTAGACGATTGAACTATAAAAGGCGCAATCAAGGACGATAAAGCCATTGCGGAGAAACTAAATGATTTCTTTGCTTCAGTCTTCACGGCTGAGGACGTTGGGGAGATTCCCAAATCTGCACCGTCCTTTGTGGGTGATGAATCTGAGGAACTGTCCTGGATTGAAGTGTCATTAGAAGAGGTTTTGGAATAAATAGAAAAACTTAATGATAACAAATCTCCGGGACCGGATGGCATTCATCCATGGGTTCTAAAAGAACTCAAATGGGAAATTGCTGAACTATTATCTGTGGTTTGTAACCTATCCCTTAAATCGGCTTCTGTACCTAATGGCTGGAAGGTAGCCAACGTGACACCAATATTTAAAAAGGGCTCTAGAGGCGATCCGGGCAATTACAGACCGGTAAGTCTAACTTCAGTACCGGGCAAATTAGTCAAAACAATAGTAAAGAATAAAATTGTGAAGCATGTAGAAGAATATAATTTGTTGGACGAAAGTCAACATGCTTTCTGTAAAGGGAAATCCTGTCTTACTAATCTATTAGAGTTCTTTGAAGGGGTTAGCAAACATGCGGACAAGGGGGATCCAGTGGATATAGTATACTTAGATTTTCAGAAAGCCTTTGACAAGGTCCCTCACCAAAGGCTCTTGTGTAAATTACATGGCCATGGGATAAGAGGGAAGGTCCTTTCTTGGCTTGAGAACTGGTTAAAAGACAGGAAACAAAGGGTAGGAATAAATGGTAAATTTTCAGAATGGAGAGGGGTAACTAGTGGTGTCCCCCAAGGGTCGGTCCTAGGACCAATCCTGTTCAACTTATTCATAAATGATCTGGAGAAAGGGGTAAGCAGTGAGGTGGTAAAGTTTGCAGATGATACCAAACTGTTTAGGATAGTCAAGACAGAAGCAGACTGTGAGGGACTCCAAGAAGATCTCACCATACTGAGTGATTGGGCAACAAAATGGCAAATGAAATTTAATGTGGATAAGCGTAAAGTAATGCTCATCGGGAAAAATAACCCCAACTATACGTACAGTATGATGGGGGCTAATTTGGCTATGATAAATCAGGAAAGAGATCTTGGAGTTATCGTGGACAGTTCTCTGAAAACTTCCACGCAGTGTGCAGCGGCGGTCAAAAAGGCAAATAGGATGCTAGGAATTATTAAGAAAGGGATAGAAAATAAGACCTAGAATATCTTACTGCCCCTGTATAAAACTATGGTACACCCACATCTTGAATACTGTGTACAGATGTGGTCTCCTCACCTCAAAAAAGATATTTTGGCCTGGGAAAGGGTTCAGAAAAGGGCAACTAAAATGATTAGGAGTTTGGAACGGGTCCCATATGAGGAGAGGTTAAAGCGACTGGGACTTTTCAGTTTAGAAAAGAGGAGACTGAGGGGGGATATGATAGAGGTATATAAAATCATGAGTGGTGTAGAGAGGGCCGATAAAGAGAAGTTATTTATTAGTTCCCTAAATAGAAGAAGTAGAGGACACCAAATGAAATTAATGGGTAGCAGGTTTAAAACTAATAAAAGAAAGTTCTTCTTCACACAGCGTGTAGTCAGCCTGTGGAACTCCTTGCCAGAGGAGGCTGTGAAGGCTAGGGCTATAATAGAGTTTAAAGAGAAGCTAGATAATTTCATGGAGGTTAGGTCCATAAAAGGCTATTAGCCAGGGGATAAAATTGTGTCCTTGGCCTCTGTTTGTCAGAGGCTGGAGAGGGATGGCAGGAGACAAATCGCTTGATCATTGTCTTTGCCACCCTCTCTGGGGCACCAGGTGCCTGGCCACTGTGGCAGACAGGCTACTGGGCTAGATGGACCTTTGGTCTGACCCAGTACGGCCATTCTTATGTTCTTATGTTCATATCTGAAGTAGTATGGCTGGCAATTTAAACCAGGCTTCTGTCCCCAGCTCTGCTACTTTACCACAGGCAAGTCACACTAAGTATTTCTGGACTGTGGTAAGTGACCTGCCACATGATCATGGCTGGACCAAGTCAGTTGACTTGGGCTCGCAGGGCTTGGGCTAGAGAATTACAGTGTAGATGTCTGGGAATTTTGAGTGCCAGCAAGCAGGGAGTGTCTCCAAGCCTGACTTTCCACCCAAACCCAAACTTCCACACTTCAATGTTTAGCTCTGCAGCCCAAGCCCCACAAGTCTGAGTCATCTGACCCAGGCTCTGAGACTTGGTTCTGTGGATTTTTCATCAGCATGTAGGACTCCCCATTGATCAACATTTTAAAAATGGGACCCTAATTTAGTTACCTAAATTGATATTGGGCATGGTAGTAGGGTGGTCACCTCGCTCCAGGCATAAAAAGGGTTAAAAGAGCCCTGTGAGAGGGCTGGCTGGGGGCCAATCATGAGAGGCCTTGTGGGAGCCAATCAGAGCCCAGGAGGGCTGTATAAAGAGATGGCTGGCCAGGCTGAGCACACTCAGTCTTGCTCCATCTGTGGAGCAGGAGGCGCCTGGCTGCCAGGGAAGCTAGAGGCTTCCTGAGAAAGAGCAGGGCTGTGGAAAGGCAGGCAGAGCTGGGGAGCTCAGACCTGACCTCACTCCCAGGGCCTGAGGCTGCAGGGCCTGAGGCAAGGCTTGGGGGTACTAGGGCTGCAGGGAGGAAGCCAGGAGAGCAGAAGGCAGCAGGCCTGCACCCCCTTGCCAATGATGAGCGGCCATTTCAGATGGCAGTTGTTCCCTGAGGTAAGGGGCTAGATGACGATGGTCATTGAGGTAAGGTAGGCATAGGGGGTTCTGAGTTCCTTGAGGAGGAATGTGGGAGCACTGTGATAGGGCAGTACCAAGAGGGATGTGCCACATTCTCAGAGGGATGCAGGTCCTAATGGAAGGTAGCAGAACCACAAATTCACGAACAGGAAACAGTAGGAGCAAAACTGGCTGGAAGGGAGAGCTCCAGGGCTGAAATGAGCTAATTCTCAAGGGACCAGCAGGAGGCGCTGTGGCAGTGAGTCGTACCCTGTTACAGGCACATTTGTACACCCAAATGTTCCATTTTTCCCCAGAGAGGTTTGTGAGCAGACACCTGGCACATCTGAACATCAGACCTTTTTTGTATTAAAGATGGATTTAGACACTTAATGTTGAAAATGTTGGCCTTTCCTCTGAGTATCTTCTCCTATGTGTACAATGGGAACTAATTATGTTTGTGAAGTACTTTGAGCTCTATGAATAAGAAGCATTGTACTATGATAACCCCTTGTATCAACCCAAATAACTCTCTCTTTTGAAATACCATTATCCTGATCTTTCCCCTTTGTGCTGCATAGTCAAGCTTTGTGCAATTAGTTCTTCTAACCTTTCCTTCTGAGTCAATCCTGATTTAATTGCCTCCATGTCTTGCATCTGAAAAAAAAATAAGCTGTTTATTACACAGCCACTGTTCTTAAATCCACAAAATCTCCCCTAAAACTAGTGGTAAACATATGCATTAAAAAATAATGAAGTAACGATGCGCACAAAGGCTAAATCAAAGCGTGCAATTAATTGGATTTCATTTTCTGCTGTGATGGATTCCTCGAGTTTTGTGGGCATTGACCAAAGTTACATTTGCTTTTATCATGCAGAGTAATTGGATTACTAGGTAGTATGAATCTTTAATCTTTGCCGATAGAGTGAGATAAATGTGTGCTAACTACGCTGGGCAAGAAAAGTAGCTTTAGAAAAGAAGCAACCAAAACTGATATAAAGAAAATAGTCTAAAAGGATATTTGCATTATGCTGTCAGATGGCTACACAGATGCTACAGTGATTGGCATATTTAAATGTTTTTTGTATGTTTCACTCAGCAGAGAGTGTCCATTGATAGTCTATATCTTCAGAAGTATTTAGTAATTTGGGGTATCAATGTGTATCTAATTTGAATAGTCTTTAAAAAAGCCTTATTTTTCAGAGGATGTGTATTAATCATACCCCTTTAAGACATCTGGAGTTGGGTGTGTAGAATTAAGGCATTCAACATTGAAATACACCAATTTAAAAATAATATAAACTAATTCAAACATAAACGCCAACACCATCCAACCTAAACATTGCCACCCCCAAATAGTGCGCATGGACACCCCATTCAGACATCTCAACTTGTGACCCAACCCTCAAGCAGCACCATGGATTGAAAATCATGGGGGATGGGGAGGCCTTTATAGCATGCCACAGGAAGTTTAACAGATCCAAACTCTGTTGAATGGAGGTTGGGAGTTTTTTTCCAGAGTTGAGGTCTCCTCATGCCTGGCCAGTAGCCCTCATCCATTGGAAGCAGAGATGCGGTTGTTTGCATTTTTGAGAACTTGAGAAGCAACCTAATAACTGTAGTATGGGGGTTATCTCAGTGGGTAAATGGAGTACCTCAGCTTCTCACACCTTCACTGCTGTTGCCTGGTGACCATGACAGATGGTCTCTCAGGTAGGAAGAAACCAAAACATGTAGGCATTGATTTTCAAAGGGACACTGGGCAGTTATGTGCCCAACTCCCGTTGAAAGCCAATGAGAGTTGGGGACCTCATTCTTATCTATTCCTTTTGAAATCTTCTCCCAAAGACGTACTGTGAGTCTAAATCAATACCTTGGACTCCAGTAGGAAACCAATAGGCAACCAGTGCAGAACTGGGAGCAACAGTGTCATGTTTTCTCTGGTTGAAGCATTATTTAATACTCAACCTCATGGGAAGTTTGCAGACTTCTGGATTCTGACTAGATCCAAGATGTAAATGTAAGTGTGACTGACTGAGAATCTAGATTATTTTCCAGTTTAGTAGATGGACCTGTGTAGCAGATCCATGGTTCTTTGAATTCAAGTTCCTTCTGTGCTCTATTAGGGCATGTCTATACTATGAAGAACGACCCTCTGGAGGTTGATCTTCTAGAGTTTGATTTAACAGGTCTAATGTAAACCCCCAAATCAAACACTGAGGGCAGACCTCTCTTGCAAGAGGTATTCCTCATTCTGCGAGGAATAAGGGAAGCCGACAGGAGTGTCTGCTCTTGTCGGCCTCCTGCAGTGTAGACGGTGTGGCAGCTCGACTTAAGGGAAGCTGAATCCAGCTACACATTTTGCATAGCTGGATGGCGTATCTTAAGCAGATCTGCCTGGTCTAGTATAGACCTAGGCTTAGAGAGGGGTGGAGGGATCTCACTTGGCCTTGTGTTGTGATCCAGGAATCATGCACTTTATATGCTCTTACAACAGAAAACATGTGGAAGTTTATGCTCCATACACTCCTGTAATAAATCATTTAAAAAATTATAATAGTATTCTGGGTTTTACTTCCACTCTTGCCAATTGTCAGGCCAAAGTAATGTAGGTGGTGGCTGGTTTTCCATGTCAGAAAACAGAGACATGGAAATCTTTCTCTTCTTACATTAGCAAAATGCATTTGCTTTAATTAATAGCTTCTTTTGGAATCCAAATAGGCGACTTATTTTGAACACTGCCCAATCCTTTCCCTCTGCTAAATATCATGGACTGTATCTTTAAATTGCCAGGAGGAAAGAAATCAAGGTGGGAGAAGTTTTTCAGGTAACTCGTTCAGGGCACCCTGATCCAGATATCATAACGTTTTTCAGACAGATTCACAGCTGCAGGGAGCCTTTTGGATAGGAAGGTGGGGTCTCTGTCAAGTGTTTAAATCCCACTGAAGAGTCTCTATGGACTCCAGCAAGCTTTAGATCACACTGTGAGATTACGTCTACACTTAGAGGGAGGGCATGTTCCCCAGCTCATGTAGACACAATCACGTGAGGTCTCATCAAGTTAGCACACAAGTAGCCTGTGCTGTAGTGGCTGCTGCGTCTTCACTCTTTTTTGGAACATTAGTCCGATGAGTGCAAACAGGAGTGAGCTGGGAATCACCTTTGAATCACCGGGCTCTGGGGCAGCTCGGCCCCTTTACCTCCCCCCCATCAGCAGGACTGCAATACAAATCCTTGTCGTGGCCACACACACTACAATGGAAACAAGATGACCCTACTGTCTGCTTTCACCCTGCCCATTCTGTTTGCGTAGTCCTGGGATGTGCTTACACCGCGTAAGTGCTGTCCCAGGAAAATGGAGGGCCAAACTCAACCTTGGTGTAATGCTGCCAATTAGGGTAACCAGATGGTGAGATGTTAGGGGCTTTGTCTTATACGGGAAACTACGCTGCCCCCTAAAAACAGTGTCTGGATTTTTCACACTTCTATCTGGTCACCCTGGGTATGTCTAGACTACATGCCTCTGCTGACAGAGGCATGTAAAATAGGCTACCCGACGTAGTCAATGAAGTGGGGATTTAAATATCCCCGGCTCCATTAAAATAAAAATGGCCGCCGCGCTGTGCCGGCTCAGCTGAGCGTCGGCACAGTGCAGCAGTCAAGACGCAGATTGGTCTACAGGGGAAGCCTTTGTCGACCGCTCCCTTATGCCTCGTGAAACGATCAGCTGATTGTCGGCACAGCGCAGCGGCCATTTTTATTTTAATAAAGCAGGGATTATTTAAATCCCCGCTTCATTGACTATGTCGGGTAAACTAGTTTACATGGCTCCGTCGATGGAGCCATGTAGTCTAGACAAACCCCCTAAGCGCTACCTACAAGGTTCCTGTTAGTAAGCAACATTGCATATCCATAATCTAGTAGATTTTGAGAGATGAGGGTGTGACCATAAAGGATGATTGAAGAATAAATGGCACTGAAGGATCAGGGGGAGCCCATATGAAGAAGGCCATATGGTCACTTGAATCTTGCAATCTGTCCAGCCCCTCCAGGATTCCTTGAAGTTTGTGTTTGCTCTGTTTTGTCTAATTATTTCAACAGGGATATTTTGTGTGCTGAATAAAATATATGGTTCCTTCCACACAAGGGACTCTCTCTTTCCAGATGATCTAGCTTAAGCAGTTACAGAGGCACTGCTGAACTGAACCAAATGAGAATCAAAAGAATCCAGGTTTACCGGGAAGATGTTCTATTGCTTGAGTGCTCCAATCATATTTTTTTTAGTTTGGGCTTATTTAGTTTGGAAAGGAAAGGACTGAGGGGGGACATGACAGGAGTTTTCAGGTATCTAAAAGGGGTGTCACAAGGAGGAGGGAGAAAAATTGTTCTCCTTGGCCTCTGAGGATAGGACAGGAAGCAATGGGCTTAAACTGCAACAAGGGAGGTTTAGGTTGGACATTAGGAGAAACTTCCTAACTGTCAGGGTAGTTAAATATTGGAATAAATTTTCTAGGGAGGTTATGGAATCTCCATCTCTGGAGATATTTAAGAGCAGCTTAGATAGACATCTATCAGGGATGAGGTAGACCAGTGTTTCTTAACCAGTGGTACGAGTACCCTTAGGGGTACTTGAGAGCAGTCTGGGGGATATGTCAACACAACTGAAATTTGAAGAAAACTGAATTTTTGTTTTAAGTTTTACTGCACTTTATTATCTTTGTATTTTTTAGACCCAAAAATTTTATCACCCACCCAGCTACGATAAAGTTGTTTAAACAAATGTCTTGCAATGGTAGAAAAAAAATGGTGTGTCTGAAAACTGTAGGTACTGGGGGTACTTATATATATGTATTAAAGGGGCACTGTATAAAAAAAGGTTGAGAAACACTGGTCTAGATGGACTGGACTCGATGACTTCCATCCCTTCCAGTTCTAATGTTCTATGATTCTATGATTTTTTTCTTTGAAAAGATGCATGTTGTTACTAAAGGGAGGAGAGAGTGAAATGTAATGGCTTCTATCATCCAGGGGGCAGACTAGATAATCTCATCATTCCTTCTGGTTTTAAATGCTATGGAATCTGCAAATTAGATGTCTTTCCAGATGGAGACAAAGCAGGAGATATTTTCAGTTCTAAAGCTAAAGTTACCAAAGGCCTTTGTTCGGTGGAAAGTTTAGGCTTAAATAAGATTTATTATATTCCTCTGTTTATGGATCCCCTCACCTTTCTTCTTTATTTGTATGAGAGTAACTCTCTAATGCATCCCCAGAAATGGGGTACGGCATTCAATTCTAGGCACCCTGGTTTGGGAAAGATGTGGGAAACCTGGGGAAAATCTAAAGGAGAGCAACGATAAGTGATGAAAGGTCTCAAAAACATGCCCCATAAGTAAAGGTTGATGGAAATTGGGTTCTTTAGTCTGGAGAAGAGAAGACATACCAGTCTTTAAATATGTAAAAGGTTGTTAAAAAGAGGAGGAAAATAAATTGTTCTCCATCGCTAAGGAGAGGCCAAGAAGTAATGGCCTTAAATGGCAAGAAGAGAGATTTAGATAGGAGGAACAACATTTTTTTAAGAACAATTTAGACAAATACCTGTTAGTCTGGGTAGTACTTAGTCCTACTTCAGTGCAAGGGACTGGATTAGATGATGTATTGAGTTAGAACAAAAGAACGACCATACTGGGTCAGACCAAAGGTCCATCTAGCCCAATATCCTGTCTTCCAACAGTGGCCAATGCCAGATTCCCCAGAGGGAGTGAACACAACAGGGAATCATCACATGATCCCTCTCCTGTCATCCATTTCCAGACAAACAGAGGTTAAGGACACTATTCCTACCCATCCTGGCTAATAGCCTTTGATGGACCTAACCTCCATGAATTTATCCAGGTCTTTTTTGAACCCTGTTGAAGTCCTGGTCTTCACAACATCCTCTGGCAAGGAGTTCCACAGGTTGACTGTGCACTGCATGAAGAAAAAACTTCCTTTTTTTTTTGTTTCCTTCCAGTCCTACATTCCTGGGGTTCTATGGGGCCCCATTATGCAAGGTGCTGTACAAATGTACTGTAAGAGACAGACTCTTCATTGAAGAGCTTAGAGCCTGCATCCAAAAGACAGAGGAAGGGGAGTAGAAAGGAAGTGTTGTCGTACCCATCTATAAAATGGAGACCTGACATTAAATGAGTTGGCCAAGAGCGTGCAGGGAAAATGTGGTAAACCGAGAATTGAACATAAGTTTCCAGAGTCCCAAGCTAGGAGCTAAACCATATGGTGATCCTTCCCTCTACCAAAACATGATGTGACTTCACATTTGTATTAACTACTGGCAATTAGTTGTGGAGGTTAGGCTCTTCTAATTACTCCTTCCTCACACGCAATCTAAGATAGGAGCTCAGTGATGTTAATTTCTGGTTGTGTAATAGAAAGTGTGCTCATAAAACATCCAGCCTGCAAATAAGTAGCTATTTTTAGCCTGTTACTTACTAGAAATGGGCGGGGGGGGGGGGGGGATTAAAGGGTAAATTTCCAGAAAAAGTGGATCATCAGATAGGATTAGGAAGGTGTAGCAATGTATTCCAAACCTGCTATCTGGTAGGTTTTGCTGAGTAGGGAGAAGAGATCAGGACAAATAATGCTAACTGATGGGCTAAATCAAGAGTAAAGAAGCTTAACCAATAGAAAACGAGTATGGATCAGAGATAAGAGGCTAATCTCATAATATGTTAATTTCTATTAATTTGGCCATGTCTACACCAGGAAAGTATTTCAAAATTACTAAATTCCACTTAACTCCCGATGTAACAAATTCGACCTAGCCTCTCCACACTACGAGGAAGCCTCAAAATGCGTCCGAGGCAGGCTCTGTTAATGTGGATACGTTCCCTCAGACTTAGAGCCCCCGGGAGCACTGGGGAGTAATTAGTTCGAATGACTCTGGGGGGGTCGTTATTTCAAAATAGTGGCACCGGAGCATCCATATGACTGCTATTTTGAAATAACTATTACAAAATTAGTGTTATTCCTCAAGAAAATCAGGAGTACCAATTTCACAGTCAGCGACCCGTTATTTTCAAGAGCCTCAGGGGGTAGCCGAGTTAGTCTGTTACAGAAAAAAAGAGCAAGCAAATGGTCTGGTAGCACTTTATAGACTTTATAAATTCAATCTAAGGGGGGGTTATGTCGAAATAAAGCCCTACTGTAGACCAGGGCTCTGGGAATAAATTCAATATCTGGAGGTTGATCAAGAGTTCCCATAAATGCCTGTGTTTGGTAACACATCACTTTGAACATTTTCATTGTGGGTCGCCGTGGCGACTGTGAACAACTGTGCATGATCACGTAGCTGGTGACTGTGTTGTAAAGCAGGCCCACCAGAGGCAGAATTAGAGCTGGGTGTGCGTGTGCAGCCTTAACTTTGACATTTCCTGGGGCTTTTCTTGATATTTGAGCATCGATCTAGGCCACCTTTGGGGCGAGGCTGATTGCCCTGTGGGTGGGCTGGCTCTGAGTCACACACCAAAAGGGAAGTGACAGGATAGGTTCCTGTTCTGAGCTCTCTGGTATGCAACCTGCTCATGTCCGCATGAGATCTGATCCACCCAACAGTATGGAGAGGAGGCAGGGCCATGACACTACCTTTCCATGCTTCTCTCGATGTGACAAGCAATGGAAGGGACACCTAAAGTTCTTTTCTTCCACCGCAGACCCATGCAAATTCCTACTTCAGGGCTCTTCCAATAGAGTTTTAAAGGTGGAATTAAATAGTTTTCCTTGTTAACCCTCGTCCCTCCTTCCTCTTTCCCTCCTCTTTGCATCTGCCTTCATGCTGTTTGCCTAACTCAGGGTTCCACCGTATAAACAGGCCCATGAGTAACTTAACACATGGATGATGATGATAATTAACAAAACACCTAGCCTTGATACAGCAAACTGAATGACAGCTCAGGCACCAAGCACTCGTACAGATCCAACTAGACCTCCTGTTTGCATTTTTGGGTGCCTACACAGCTTCTAAAAGCTGGGCTAAGGCTCCAAATGCCTTTGCCACTTAGGAAATTGGCCTTAAACTCCTAAATAACTTGGATGTTCTTTGAAAATTGTATCCCTGATCTTTTCAAGCCAGCCTCCCCCATCTATCTAGTATATAAAAGGGTGTTACAAGGAGGAGGGAAAAAAATTGTTCTCCTTGGCCTCTGATGACAAGACAAGAAGCAATGGGCTTAAGGGAGGTTTAGGTTGGACATTAGGAAAAACTTCCTAACTGTCAAGGTGGTTAAACACTAAATTGCCTAGGGAGGTTGTGGAATCTCCATCACTGGAGAGATTTAAGAACAGGTTAGATAGACATCTATCAGGGATGGTCTAGATGGTGCTTGGTCCTGCCATGAGGGCAGGGGACTGGACTCGATGACCTCTCAAGGTCCCTTCCAGGTCTAGTGTTCTATGATTCTATCTCTTACGATGTGAAAGTCTGGCACTATGGACATGCTTAATAACTTATTTAGTTTGTAATTACAATCTCCTGTGGGTTTTTTTTTCTGAAATGTTCACAGTTGGGACGTTCCCTTGCTTGCATAGCTAAATCCCTCTCAGGTTAGAAATATTGACTATGCCCCCCCATCATGACTGGGATGTGAGTAGTCTTCCCTAATGGTCAGAACAGAAGTCAGGTGCCCAGAGAAAGTCCAGCTCTGGATAGCAGCTCTGAGGCCAAAGCAAGACTCAGAATGAGGACACAGGCCAAGTCAGGATACCAAGAGGTCAAGATTGAGAAGCTGGAGCAGGTAGTGATGATGAAGTAGAGAGTCCTTAGCAAGGAGGAAAGCCAGTGGCACAGCTGAGTTCTTCTTCCTCTGCTTGGCCGAAGTAGAAGCAGGGGGCTACATGGAACCTGAGTTTTGCCAGTGAAATCCAAGGACCGGCGTCCTCTGCAGAAGTTGAGCTTTGAGTTCTAGTGACTCTTAGCAAGTTGCTGGGTGGAGAGTCAAACATACAGGCTCTTGAGACCACCACTTGAGAGCAATGCTGCTGCCAACGAGGGTGCTGACTGTAAATAGGTTAATAATGGCAAAGATAACACTGGCTTTGTGGCCCCCATCCAACACCTATTTGTCCAGCTCAGCATCAGAAATCAACCCCATTGATGGCTGTCCACATGGAACAACATGCAGGATCCCCCTTGCTTGCGGAGTCCCCTCTTTGAAGGGGGTGGCAAGAGCTCTGACTAGTTGTGGCGTCTCCTGTAAGGCAGTTTCTGAACATTTGGACACATGGTGGGGGGCTTGCCAAAGAGCAGGATTGGTACAGATCATCACTGATGACTGGGATCCACAGACGGAGATGTGAGAGGTTCCTGCCTCTCCAAAGGGAGCCGTGTCAGAAACCTGTTTCCGAAGGGAAATCCGGGGTGTTTCCGGACACTGTGGTGGAAATGAACCAGCTCTGAGTAGCTCATCCCTGGAACATTCTAGTTACACAAAGGGCCCAATATTCAACTGACATAAACAGGAGTTGCTGGGTCTACACTGGAGTATCTCTGTCAAACCCTATTTATAAATAATAATATTAGGAGAGAGCAGGGACGGGCCAAAGTGTAAAGCATAGGCTGTAAGTTGTAATAACCAAGCACACTCTCTCCTATCGCCGCTCGTTCTCTTCCTATCCTTACCCACCCTCCCATCCTCCCTCAGAAAATTCGTTTCCAAGTAGATTTATGTATTGCTCTCTGTTGTGTTTCTCCTCCGAGAAAGTTACGGAAAGAGGCCACCTGGTGGGAGCTAAGGGGAACTGTACATTCTTGTGAAATAGCTGGTGTGTTGAAGGTTCATGGGTAAGTTAATGTTAATTATCAAGGCCAATCATGACAGACAGCGCTGAATAGGATCAAAACAGCCGGCCGCTTTGGAGGCTGTCTGGCGCAGCAGCTTGGTGGGCTGACGGATAAGGCGCTTAAGTCACAACCTCCAACAGAACAGATGCAAATTGCCTCTCTTGGAATGCCCTGCCCTGGCAGCTTCCCACTTTGTTCCAGGAATTTGGGATTTTGCAGTAGCAGCTGGTAGCAATAGCAGAGATGACTCCCTGGGCCTGTTGTCTGGTTAGTTATTTGATTACTTGTCTAATGGCACTCTCAGTTGCTTCTGTGTTCTCATTTTCAGGCCTTTCATTACCGCTAATTGGTGGTTGTTCAGCAAAATGAGTTTTTACTGTAAAAACAAACTCCCCACCCGACATGTTAAAAACAATGAATTGGGGCAAACATCCATAACAGAGTACCTGTTAGCTAACAGCAGTGTGACAAGTAACACTAATTCAGAGGATTTCTGTTGTGACTAGCTGTATATTCGAGCAAAGAAGGAATATCTTACTATTTAGATAAACCCAAATAAACCTGAAAAAGCTTGATATTCAGTTTATGTTTCTAAGGTTTCATTGATTTTTGAGGACCCATTTATGCCGGGAGGAAACACAGACTATATCTAGTCTTAGGAAAGTTCACCCATGCAGAAGATGCAATTATTAGATGGCCAGAATTCATTATATAGGCCCCATATATCACAATTCTGTTTTGATGATGGAAAATTTATAATGACTACGGTAGTAGAGCTACAGGTATATTATTAGAAGCAATAGATGGGTTCTGTGTGCAAGCCACAGGAAATCTGATCCAAGTTCTAACACCTAAGATGTACTGTGACCTCGGCAAGTCACTTGTGTCTATAACTCAGTTGTAAAAATAAGCATAATTTCAACTTGTCCTCTCTTGGAAAGCATGCTGAAAGTTGTGGGCATTTCAGGTGAGTGGGGAGTGTTATTATTAGTGTTTGTGTGTGTGTTTGAGCCTATCCATTCTTGCTAGTATGCGGAAGAAAGATTTTATTTTTTAGTAGGGTCTTAACTTACTTGGAATACTTGGAAGGTCCGTGATTTCGTCGATGCAGATTGTCTTGCCGCCAATGCAGATCATAACTTTTCCAAGCCATCCTGTCTTGTGCAGTGCTCATCCGTGACCTTCCATGAATCCTCCATAAAGGATCCACCCAAAGTGCTGGAAGCCTTCCTCTTGTGAATGTCTTCTGGATACCAATGGGATATACTCAGTCTTGCTACATGGCCAGCCCATCTTCCTTTCACCTCGTACATAACTTGGAGGATATTGTTGAAACCGCCTCTTGCGTGCAAATCGTCCATAGTAACATGCTGTAGCCTACTTACATCCACCATGCATCTTTCCAATTTCTCTTTGAGTGGTTTGCAGCTTTAATACTTCTATAAGCTTCGTGTTCCAGGTTTTGCAGCCGTATAGCGTTACCAGAAGAATACTGGTGTTAAAGGGTATTAACTAATAGAGAGAAAAATCGTCACTTTCTACTTAGGATCGTGTCCATTATTACAACTTGATAATGACAAATTGTTGCTTGTAAAACTGTTTTTATTCCTGCCCTATGCACTGGATTAAGGTAATAGCAGTTAGTCTGTGCCCAGGCCCCCAATGCCTGGAGCTACATTATGGGATCAGAAGCTTCACTTCCATTTAAAAAAAACTTTCTAATCTTGTCACAAAAAAAAAGTTTTGTCGCAAGAGGAACCCACTTCAGATGGAGAGATTGAGAGACCTATTCCTGAGCCCTCTACGGCCTAGATTTGGGGTGCTCCTACAGAGGGTGGGTGCTGTTGGTCCAATCCCCACTTTGCCAAATTCAGAGCAGGGATTTGAAGTTGTGAAATTTAAGACTCAAATTCTGAATGAGGCAGTATGAGCCTGGGTTTCCAACATCCTAGAACAGTGCTCTAATTGAGGGAGCATTAGAGGGTCATCACATCTCATCTGGCATTTCCAAATGTTCTTTGCGAATAATAGTAAATTAATAATCATTCATAAAAACTCGTTTAAAAGCGGAAGTTGAAACAATGTGTTTTGGCAGTGGTGACACTGAGAGACCTGGACAGAACAAAAGGGTGAGCTGTCATAAAGAACAAAATTGTGTGTCAGTCAGTGTTGGTGGCATTTTTGTGGTGGTGTGCTTGTGTTCAGCCAGCAAACTCGAAAATTAATGACAGGCACAGACCCAAGGGACCATGCACAAATTGGTCTCCCACCGCGCTATGCCTTTTTGTCCATTCTGACACACTAGTGGTTTCTGCTGACATTTGTTTGAAGGATCCTGGTTGTCATAGCTTAAGGATGGTCCCTGTGACATTGCATTTGGCAGAGCTTTCCATATCTGGATTGTTAAATTGCAGGGGGGACTAGGTTCAGTTTTGATATGACGATGTTTTAATGAACGCAGCCTTGCCTGCAGCTATTGTGTTCGCCTTTTGGTCTTTGTGGAAATGGAAATCAATGAGTGCTTATGGCCTTGTCTATACTACCAAGTTTTGTCAACACAACTTACATTGACGCCCGAAGTCGACAAAACAGAAATCACCGTGCGGTGGTCATGCTTGCTTCCTCTGTCAGTAGATCATGTCCACATTGGGGGCACCGTTATTGACAGTGAGAGCAAGGCACTGTGGGTCTGTATCCCACAGTGCACTGTTGTGGGGAGGTAGAGCTGATCTTGTGAGTTCTCCCACAGCCTCCTCAGCTGCTGGGAGCAGCATCATATATAGCGTTGTGAGATCTCTGTGCTGAGGCATGCCAAAGCAGCACATCAGCCTGTCCCCCTCCCCATGTAGCAGCAGTCTGTCTGCTGTGGTGTTCCTAGCACAGGGAAGAACAGGAGCATTCCAAAGATCAGCTGTTCTTCATTCTTCAAGTGGAGCAACTTACTCAGCTGTCAGATACTTCCTGTTGCCTTGAAAGGGGGAGGGAACATGCCTGCAGGGCAGCAGAGCTCACAAAACACTGAGCAGAGCCATCAGGGCAGGCATTGTGGGATACTGGCTGAAGCCAGTTCTCTCAACAAAACAAAGAGCAGAGTCCACACTGGCTCTTTGTCAACAATCAAGGGACGGGAAAACAACAAAATACTGCAGTTGGGGCAACTTGAGTGGAGACCTGTATATTCAGGGCCTAAATAATGTAAATCAGTGCATTGAGGGTTTTCAATACCCTTAACCCCAAAGCCTCCAAAAATCTGGAGACTGACTTGAAAGCATGTTTATAAATAAAAGTAAGGGTCCTTCTGGCTTTTGAGCCCTGAGGGTTCATGCTTCCATGTTTTCTCTGTGAAAAATAAAATTAACTTTTTTTGAGCATTTTTAATTTCTTTGGCATTTTTTAAAGTTAGATTGTAATCAGCCGAGTCCAGGAGTTTGGGCTTGAAGACACACAGCAAATATTGTGAAACTCTAGAACTAGATTGACAAAATAGGACTGTTTAGCCTGGCAAATAAAACTAGGAAGAGGTGACCTGACTGAAATATTTAGCAATTATTCTGTAAAATTAACCTTGGGGATATGGTTGAAGGCATTGGACAGATTAGAAGAAGGGGGGACAGATTCGAAGAAAGAAATTGCACGTCACATGAGTTGATAGAGTTTTGAATAGGATGAGTGGAGTTTTTTTCCATCTGAATTGGCAGAATCAAGTCATTTTAATGTACTGAAGTGAAGGTTGGGTGATTATATGGAACTTGTGAAATTAAAGGGATAGTATAAACTAGTAGAGAGTAGAAATTAATGGGATAGTAGAAACTAGCTACCCCCACAAAAGGCCGGGATATTTTTTCCCCACACCTGATGCTTATATCCAGGCCAGCTCCTGTGCATCCTCCTGCTAGGGTCACAATACAGGCAGCCTGTCTCAGTTTCCCCTTTGGGACCATACAAATATGCTTCACTTCAGGCATTTTCTTGGTCAAATAATCAATTTCCCCTTAGGGGATGGGTTTATTAATATATAATGATGTGTAAATAAAAATCACCCTCCCCCACCCTTCCAAGGCCAGGTCCATTCATAAGTGTCCACAATCCAAGATCCTTCTTCATCATCCCAGGGCTTTGCAGGACCCACCTTGCTTGGACAGGGCTCTCCAAGACTTTCTTACCTGGAGTATTTTCTCCAGTCTCTGCAAACTCCAGCCCAGTGTTCCTCTTTTCACCGCACCCCCCTGCTCCCTTTTTGAAAAAAAAACCACCCTAGAATCACCTGATTCCTCTGAGGTGGAGCTCATATTATCATCAAGGTTGGCTTAACCTGGGTCTATTCAGCCCACAGGGCAAACCATCCTATTACAATTCTCTTGTCCTACTTGGATTAACAGTATCCCACATAAGGATCTGTGGAACCAAGGCCAGTAACGGGACACAGCTCAAAAAGCCGGTCAGCAAAAGGACCCTCTTTTAGTGGAACAGGCAGACAGGGGTGTACAGACAAGGAGGACAGAGGCAGGGATCAGAGATGTTGGTCTAAGGGCACCTGTTATTGACACATCTCGTAAATTGCTGTTTGCTCCACAGGGAGGGCATTGGAAGCTAGTGTTAATTTCAGGTGTATATTAACATTTACCTCAGGAAATCAATGGAAAGGTTACGCTGTTAATGTAGGGTAAACAGATTTCGCTTGCTCACACAGATGCACTGTAGCTGAGAGGAGAAATGTGGCATCTTGGAATATAATGAGGCACGTAGAGCCAAATTCTCCATTTGCTGACAGAGGGAGAGTGTCTAGATTTGAACTGAATTGGGTCCTGTGTAGCAACCCTCGTTTTCTGTCTGTCACCTGAATCAACTGGCCTGTTCCGGAGTCTGTCTCCTTGGCTCTGGTAGGCAGTGCGTGGCTTCATATTTGGCATATGACGAGAGAAATCGGAGGGAGAAGTTAAAATACAAGATGCGTTGAAAATGCTCCCGGAGCCAAAGGAGCACAGAAAAGCACCTAAAACGTTCCTCCCTTTCTGTTGCAGCTAGAGCTGAAAGGCTCAGTGCAAATCCAGCCAGAAAGGGCATTTGATACCAATTAGAGCAATGTGTCCAAGGCCTTTAGAAGCTGTCAAAGTCCTCTCTCCTCGGTGGAGGCATGCTGGTGGGTAAAAGCTCTTCAGCTGCAAACTCCAGGGCTACGTCTACGCTGGCAGCTTCTTGCTCAAGAACTCTTTTGTGGAAGAGTTCTTGCGCAAAAAGTCTTCCACAAGAGTGCGTCTACACTGCCATGTGCTTTTGCACAAGAGATGTGCTTTTGCGCAAGAGCATCCATGGCAGTGTAGACGCTCTCTTGCGCAAGAAAGCTCTGATGGCCATTTTAGCCATAGGGCTTTCTTGCACAAGAAATTCATGTTGCCTGTCTACACTGGCCTCTTCTGGAAGAACTCTTGCGCAAGAGGGCTTATTCCTGAGCGGGAGCGTCAGAGTTCTCGCACAAGAAGCCCTGATTTTCTACAGTACAATGTCAGTTTACTTGCACAAGAACGCGCGGCCAGTGTAGACAGGCGGCATGTTTTTGCGCAAGAGTGGCTGTTTTCGCTCAAGAACACCCCAGTGTAGACACAGCCCAGGATTGTAAAAAGCCAAGGAATTTGCATCTTTTGCTCAAATTCTCCTATGGGGCAGTTACCGGTCTTTTCTCTCCAGTTCTTAGTGTGCTAGAACTAGAGTCATTCACTGCTCCGCCTCACAGAACATAAGGGAAAAAATAAAAAAGTTGTGGCTAATGAAGCTCAATTTAATGCTGGTGATTATTGTCCTGGGCTCATATAAAGCAAACAACTCAGTTTAAACCGGGATTCTCAGCCTTTTTCTTTCTGAGCCTTCCCCATCCTCCCCTGCCACATGCTATAAAAACTCCACCTGTTCTACAATAACTGTTTTTTCTCCATACAAAAAAAGCCAGGCCCGGTGTTAGGGGTAGCAAGCAGAACAATGGCCCAGGGCCCCACACTGCAGGGGACCCTACCAAGCTAAGTTGCGCAGGCTTTTGCCCCCAGCCCCAGGTGGCAGGGTTTGGAGTCCTGGGGTTGATCTGCTTTCTGCCCTAAGCCCCAGCAATTCTAATGTCAGCCCTGTTAGGTGGTCCCATAGGTCCCTAGGGAGCCCTGGACTCCTGGTTGAGAACTGGTTGAGAACTGGTTTAAACAGCTTGCACCTCTGAAAGCATTTCTGCAAACCATAGAAATGCAGGGCTGGAAGGATCCCCGAGAGTTAGCTACTCCAGTTCCCTGTGCTGAGGCAGGGCCAAATATATGAAGAGTTGGCAGCAGTGATGTTCAAACTCTTGCCTTAGATGTACCTATATCTTGGCATTGGAAAAGATTCAGAAAAGGGCAACAAAAATGATTAGGGGGTTTGGAATAGATCCCATATGAAGAGAGATTTAAAAGACTTGGACTTTTCAGCTTAGAAAAGAGGAGATGAAGGGAGGATAGGATAGAGGTCTATAAAATCCTGACTGGTGTGGAACAAGTGAATAAGGAAAAATTATTTACTTGTTCCCATAATATAAGAACTAGGGGTCACAAAATGAAATTAATAGGTAGCAGGTTTAAAACAAACAAAAGGAACGTTTTCTTTGTGCAGCGCATAGTCAACCCGTGGAACTCCTTGCCAGAGGAAGTTGTGAAGACTAGGACTTTCACAGGGTTCAAAAAAGAGCTAGATAAATTCATGGAGGTTAGTTCCATCAATGGCTATTAACCAGGATGGATAGGAATGGTGTCCTTAGCCTCTGTTTGTCTGGAAATGGATGACATGAGAGAGATCACATGATGATTACCAATTGTGTTCACTCCCTCTCGGGTATCTGGTATTGGCCACTGTCGGCAGACAGGACACTGGGCTACTTTTGTCTGACCCAGTCTGGCCGTTCTTATGTTCTTATGTACTTAAGGCCACCCACTTTACTACACCAATGCTGTAGCCCGAGTGATTCCTCAGAATATGCCCCTCCTCTTCTATGGAAGCCAATGGGCATTGAGGATTCTGAGGATGCAGTAGGATCAGGCCCTATGAAAGCCAGAGATTCTGAGCTTCTGTGAAGTTTTAGGGAACGTTCCATCTTGATGTTCCTTAGCCTCTCACTTCATGAGGAGTTGAGGACTGTACACGCTAAGCACGACAGGACCTGGGATTCATACTCATCTCAATGTCTTAGCACCCCAAAGCTGGAACAAATGATCTTTCACGCTGCAGAGTTGTCACAAACCTCTCCTCATGAATGCAACTTGTTTCCCCAGCTTCCCAATGCCGAGAGAAACATAGGCATTGTCATACTGCATCCAGGCCCGTATTCTGGCTCCAACATTGGCGAGTGCCATTCTTCTCCAGAAGAGGGGGAAGACCCTCTAAAGTAGAACATTATGGAATAACCTACCCGCAGGAAAAGTTTTCTTTCTAACTGTAAGATCTGTAGATGGACTTGTGCCTTGAAATCTGATGCTTAACCCACCTTCCATAACTCTTCTTCTCTTGGTCCATTTTTCATCCTTAGAAGTGGGAAGCTGAGGGCCATGCCCCCAAGGAGTGGGTTGCTGCTGCACCCCATTGAGCAGTTTTTAAGTAGGTCTATTGTGAGCAAAGACGTAGAAGCATAATGGATTGCTATTCAGCACAACTTCCTGGGAGAGAAAATAGCATCCAAAACAGCCCATTTATTTCTGGGTCATACAATATTCAGTTTCTGCACAACAAGATAGAAGACTGGCTTCCAAACGTCCTCTCCCTAAAAAATTAGTATTAATAGTCTGAATAATAAACCAAAAACAAGGAACTCACCAAAAAAAAAAAGGCTGTAAACTATGTCGCCTCTTCTGAGTGCTTATTGGGTTGGCAGTCTTTCCGCTTTGTCTAATTCAGACGCATTTGTTTTTCCTTCCATCATTCATTTGTGTTCATTAAGTTAAAGTGGTTCTAGGGGGATTCCGTTGATTAATGACTAATTTCCATCACGTGCGCACACAAGAGCAACCTGCCATGGTAGCATTTTTGTTGAAATAAATTGTATTTGTCTGGCTAAGTTGCAGGAGAGGAATGAAACTTTTTTTTGTTGTTTACAGGCAAAAGAAGCAAATGTAGAATTAAATAGAAAAATCAAGCATGCAACTTTTGTTTGTATCCCACGGGAGATCAGAGCTCAGTTGTGCTTGGCATTGTACAAACACTCAATAGAAGATGTCCTTACTCCAGAAAGATTACAGTCTAGGAAGACAAAAGGTGGGAGAGGAAACCGAGGCAAAGAGATGGGAAAGGGACTGTGTGCCCAAGCCCACAGTTTGGTCAATGTCAGAGCCAGAAATAAAAACCAGAGACATAGGAAATAGACCATGCTGCTTCGGTAAAGAACTTGACTTAACATCAGCTGAAGATCTGGTCCATTGACTTAACTTCTATTCCTGATTTTTATACTGGTATGATTTCTTAAAGCATGACCCAAAAGGACCAGTGGCTGTCAGTACTTTCTGTATTGTGACCCTGTGTTAACAACAGAAGAAAGCTTCAAAACCATCTCTTCCCACCTGAAAGAGAGAGAGAGAGTTTCTGTGATGCTTCTGATTCCTGTTCATGACCATGCTTTCTGGGCACAGTCCTCCCCGCCCCCCCGCCCCCGGTAGGAAATAAAATATACACATTTTATAAAATTTATTCCAAATTCTGTCTGTCCAGCAAATAGAAATTGCCTTCCCATTGAAATGAGAATGTGAATTTAAGGGAAACTCTATTGAGTACCTGCTAATACCAGAACTATAAAATGGGCATGAATCAGAGGGAAATCAAATCATGTCACTAGAATCTTCAAATCCTTTCCAATACATATATGGCCAGGTCTACACTAGAGCGGAAGGTCCACCTAAGATACACAACTCCAGCTAAGTTAATTCCATAGCTGGCGTCGACATATCTTAAATCTCCATTCCTGCAGGGGAAGTTGACAGGAGCTAACACTCCTGTTGGCTTCCCTTACTCCTCTTAATGAACGGGACTAACTGTGCTGATGGGGGTACCCCCGGAGTTTGATTTAGTGGGTCTTCACTAGACCCACTAAATCAAACCCCAGAATATTGACCGGAGCTGCGTAGTGGGAGATCGACCACCTACAACCAGAGTTCATGTAAATATTTCAGATGTTTAGATCAATGTATCTTTGGAAGGATTTACCATTTAAATAGTTAAATCAGTCTCCTGGCAACATCTTTGGAATGTTTGCACCCATAGGCCCTACAATGTTATAATACAATAAACCCATGCTTCTCTCATGTCTACAAAGACAGTGCTGACAAATAGATCTCCAAGTGCTATTCCTTCAATATCCACCAAGGAACCTCCAGGTGTTTCAGCAGATATTACAATCCTATTGTAGATTTTTATTTTCTGGTCAGCGTGAACTGGAACAAGTGCATTGCTTAATCAATGGCAACCAAAGCTGTAGACACTACCATAATGTCATTTGGGTGAAGAAAGATTTCCAGATAAATCACTTCATCTGACACTTACTTTATTAATGAGGAGTTAAAAACTGAATGGTAGGTTCTCTTCTTGTGATTTATCTGGACTTTTTTTTTTTCTTTGCTGAAATAGCTGTTTTGTAGTATATGGAGTTTGATTTCTCAGCAACTGGAAAATAAAAGTATGCAGATTCATGGCATAAAGTATGTTGAATTTTTCTCTCTACACACACACACCACTACACCCCCACACAGGTGTTTATTGTGTGTTCATATCTAGATGCAAATGGATTGTAAATATGAGTTTTTATGTTGCTATGTCAAATTCATGAAGCACAAGAAAGATCTCTCGTTTCATTATCCACAATTAGATGACATCTTATCCAGAAGTGATGAAGAAAAACTGTACCTAACCCTGGGAGAAAGGAAAGAGATGAAATCAAGATGCCCTGTTAGGATTGGACAACAGTTGTGACACAGGTCAACCAAATGCCAGCTTCATCCGAGGTTGCAGGCGTGAGCTAAGAACTGATACACTCACTGCTAGAAACCAAACCGGCTCATTTTGCTCAAGATAGGCATTAGGCATGTGTAAGCGGGTCAGCTCTGGGAGGTGCGCCTCCCCTGGGGGGTCAGTGGGTGGCCACTCTAACCCACTACGCCCTGATCAGTCTCTGAGGGGAATTAATATACCAACAAAAACAGTCCGAAGTCCCCTGCTCTTACTTCAGGGCGGGGCGACTGAAGTAAACAATAGCCATGACGGCCTGGGTTTGGGGCCAGCCAGTAAATAATAGTCAGAGGCCCGGCCTAGTCCTGGGCGGGCAGCCAACTCTATAGTTAGGCAGGCCCAGCCCTAATTCAGGGCAGGGCTGCCGGTAAACAGCTTGTAGCCCGGTCTTCGGTCAGGGCGGGGCAGCAGGTAACAGTTTATGAGCCCAGCCCTGGGTCAGGGCGGGGCAGCAAGCAACTAGTTTGTAAGTCCCAACTGTTTACCAAGGCCCAGCCCCGGTTCAGGGTGGGGCCGCAGGAAAGCGGTTTGTAAGGCAATCTACGCAATTGAGGTCTCCATGCTCAGCGGGGTGGCAGGCAGCTCGCCGGCAATGGCGGAGAGGGGGAGGCGACCACCCACGCGGTGGGAGGCAGGGGGGGCACAGGCCCGCCCACTCCACTGTGCCCCGGCCCAGGGCCTATCAGCGGGGGCTCCAGCCCGAAACACGCTGATCCGGGCATGTATACATCCATGCGTTCCCCTGGGCCACTTCCCTCCTCCCCCTCATGCGTGTTCCTGGCAGTCGCGTAGGTCTCCCGCGGAGTCACCGGGATCCAGGTCCATTGGCCGCTCCTCAGCGGCTTGCAGGGTGTTTGGGAAGTCCGGGGGAGTCTGCTGTTCCTCCAGTGCAACAGGGGCCCCGGTGGCCCACGTCAGCTCACCACCTCCCCAGTCTTTTGTTCCACTCCGCGGCGTGCAGGGGAGCCCTCTGGGCTCTGCTCCTCCGGGCCGCTCTGCAGCAGGGGCCCGGTGGCCCACACCAGCTCACCGCCTCACCATGGCTTCGCTCCCTTCCTCACGGTGCAGGAGAGTCCTCTGGCCTCTTCAGTGGTCGGCGCCTCACTGGCCTGGCTGGCAGGCTTTTTACCTCTCTGGCCCTGCCCCTTGGCTTCCGGCCAGGTGGCCCATTAGGGCCAGGCATAGCCCACCAAGGCTCTGGGAGGGCCACTTCCCCTTCGGGGTCAGTGGGTGGCCACTCCAACCCACGACAGCATGTAAGAAAGAACTGACTGTTTACACCCATTTGTTTTAGTAGTGCAGGCGCAGGGCTAAAATGTATTTCTGGTGAGTAGATTAGGCTTCCCATGACAAGCATCACAGGTTGAGACTCTCTGGTCTGTCAACATCTGTGGTCTGACATGATTTTAGTGAGCTGGATGTCCACTTATCATGGGTGTGGCCAAATTTCCCAGGACCCATAAAGTTTTTTGCAGCCACTAGTCCTGGCTCTCAGTGTTCTGTGCTGTTTATTTAACTGCAATTTACCCCTAACTGTCTTCTCAGAGCCCAGCAAGCAGTGGAAGTGTTGGTAATGCTGCTAGACTCCCATGGTTTGGTGAATTCTCTGGTTTGGCACCGGTCAGGTCCCGAGGGTGCTGGACTAGAGAGATTCAATATGTCGTAAATCTCACAGGCACTCTAATAAACATACACTGTTCCATAAGGAAGACAAGGAGCTGGTCCTTCCTCAGGAAAACAAGCCAATTTCTCCTGCCATTAACATCTGCATTTCCACATCAAAAGCTATGTGTGGGACACATCCTGCCCACTTAATTAGCCTCATTAACACAGGTCCTACAATTGACAGATACTTCTTCTGTTGTTATATATATCGCTTTTGGTTTCTGTTAATTCCACTCCAATTCATCTGATGAAGTGGGTTTTACCCATAAAAGCTCACGATTCTATGTACTTTGGTTAGTCTTTAAGGTGTCAAAGACTAAAGTCACAGAGTAACACAGCTCCCCCTCTGAGATTCCTTAGGGAAGTTAGATTGAGGGAGACAATATATCTCTTTCATTGTTATCACTTATCGTTATAGTCTAACCAGCAAATGGCTGGGTATAATAGCAGGGCACTGTGTACAGTAAAACAATTTAGTTAGGAGACATCAAAAATGGTGCACGGTAACAAATAACATAATTCCGCACAAAGCAAAACACTAGAGAACAAGTTATCAAAGAGAAGGCAAAGCAAACAAAATGAATGTTTGTAATACAGATAAATCTTATGTCGTAACTTTAGAACCCCCCAGCTGGGACTGTATGACTCATAATAGGCTTTGGAAGTGAATTTCAAAGGTCGATTCCATAAAAAATGAAACAAAACAAAGTTTGATCTCCCAGGGATTTGCAAATGTGCATGTGGGAGCCACTAGCCATCCCTGGGTAGATGACCTGAATGCGGGAAGAAACACTCTAGCATTTCAACCAGCCAAGTGGGAGCAAATGTTGTATAAACACTTTTCATATCAAAGGAAGCCTTTTAGAACTATTGTTACTTCACAGGAAGCCAATTTAACAAACATAATGTAGGGGAAAAAACAAATTACATAGCAGGAATACAGCATAGGGTGACTGAATTTCATGTCTGAGGCCACCAGAGTGGTTGTTCCTAAAGCTGAAGAGCAAACTTTGATATGCACTCGGTAGTGTAATGAGTGGAACTGGAGGGAGAGGATCATGTTTCAGAAAGGACTCAGTCCTGAGCTTCTGGTCCCTCAGCAATCAATGTAACCCTGGTCTCCTGGCAGTCATAATGAACCCTTGTCCTGGTCTACACAGAAGGGGAAGGTTGAATTAAGATATGCAACTCCAACTATGTTGATTATGTAGCTGGAGTCAATGTACCTTAATTCAAGTTTCCCCGCCGTCCCCACAGCAGGAGGCTGATGGGAGCAAACTCTCCCGTTGGCTTCCCTTACCCCTTGCAAGAGCAGGAGTACCGGATGCCAAAGGGGGTGTGCTCTGAGTTCGATTTAGCAGGTCTTTGCTAGACTTGCTAAATAGAACTCTGGAAGATCGATTTTGGCAGTGTCCATCTTTCCCCCTAGTGAGGACATGACATTTGTTTCTTATTACTCTGCCTGCTAACTGCACCATTAATTGCTAATGAAGCACGATCCTAATTATTGTAACTTGTGAAGGCTATATTGGAACTCAGTCTGTTTTCTGGTTTGCCTTTTGAAGTGGAAAATAAAACAAAACAAAACAAAAAAGTTTTTATAATAGCCAAAGGGACTTAATTTGTTGGATGATGCAGTTCCAAAATGGCAGATGGGATATTCTTGTTTTCCTACTGGGGCCCAGTCTCCTACTGTTGGAGGCTAACAGCATCCATTGAATGCACTGGGAGTTAAAGATAAACATCAGCAGGATAATCAAACCCTGTTGAGCTGTTTATTTTTTTCTTGCGGGTGCCCATTTAAAGTGACAGAACTGACATCGTGCACTGTCTGTTGCTTCCATATTTCATGTACAAAAGATGGACACACCAGCTCCCACAGGCGTACTTTTTAAAACAGACTGGGCAAGGGTGTTAGAGGGTCTTTGTGCCTATTGCTCACCCCTTTGCAGAAAATGAGCATAATCCTCTCTATGGGACTTTAAAGAACCTTTGTTAAAGTCACACACTTCTGGAACAGATCATCTGACACCAACAAGGAGTGATGTAACCAAGCAGGAGACAGTGAACAGATTTGTAACTGGTGTAAATCAGTAGGCACATTGAAATCAATGGAACGTTGTGTGTGTGGATTTAGCTGACGCTCATTGACTACAGCAGCAATATAAAAGCATGCAAGCATAAGTTTGTCTAAATAGGGTGGCTTGTGAATAGCTATAGAGCAAATGCTTTTTGAAAACAGGGGGAACTACATACTTTTGCACCTGCGCTTAGCTGGGCTCAATAGCTTACACTTGAGAAGGACTGGATTGTGATTTATTTTTCAGGCTATTGATTTTTGGTTGGAACTGATCACACACATACTCCCCTTTTTCTGTATCACTCTGAAATTGGCATTTGTCCAATAAACACCAAAAAGTCCACACTTGGAAATGGTGACTTGTATGTAAAGGCTTGTCTACACGGTGCAGTACTGGGAACTACAGTCACATGATTTCTAAAGTGGACTAGCCCTCTTGCTGCACATTAAACCTTCTCTAGTGTGCTTCAGTGAAATATCATTTCAAACAGCACCATGTTAAAGTGCACTAGAGAGATTATTCATGATGGAATGTACAAAGAATAAACATTTCCAGGTCCCATATGAGGAGAGGCTAAAGCGACGGGGACTTTTCAGTTTGCAAAAGAGGAGACTGAGGGGGGATATGATAGAGGTATATAAAATCATGAGTGGTGTGGAGAGGGTGAATAAAGAAAAGTTATTCATTAGTTCCCATAATAAGGACTAGAGGACACCAAATGAAATTAATGGGTAGCAGGTTCAAAAAATTAGAAAGCAAAAGTTCTTCTGCACACAGTGCGTAGTCAACCTGTGGAACTCCTTGCCAGAGGAGGCTGTGAAGGCTAGAACTATAACAGAGTTTAAAGAGAAGCTAGATAAATTCATGGAGGTTAGGTCCATAAAAGGCTATTAGCCAGGGGGTAGGAATGGTGTCCCTGACCTCTGTTTGTCAGAGGCTGGAGACAGATGGCATGAGACAAATCACTTGATCATTGTCTTCAGTCCACCCCCTCCGGGGCACCTGGTGCTGGCCACTTTCGGCAGACAGGCTACTGGGCTGGATGGACCTTTGGTCTGACCCAGTACAGCCATTCTTACGTTCTTATGTTCTTATGTTCTGGGTATCTACATAAAGCTCAATAATTATTAAAAATAACTCAGTCAAAATGAAATTATTACACGCTGAAAAATAGAAGCCCCATTTACCTGCTTGGCTTGATATCCCTTGGATAGCAGATATTTCTGAATAAGAATGTAGCTATTCAAGGTCAAAGGGGGAAAAAAATATCTCCTGATACAGTCGGATGACAAGACGCAAGTAATGCAGCTGCTGACTGGAATGGTATTTTTTTCTGTAAAACTCTCTCTGCACTGCGCAGGGAAGGACAGAAGGGAGGATTAATGATCACAGCGATCACCTCCCCATCAGACTAGACCTAAGATGCGTTTGTGACACAAGTTAGGTGGATTCAGACAAGCACATCTGGAAGTAGAGAAACAAAAATGACACCAGCACTTTAATGCAGAGGATTAGAAAATCCAGTGCAGACACTGAACTACTATAGCTCAGGGAGAAGGCAGTTATAGAGCTCAACACCAAGGAAACCAACCCCCAAGTGGGACCAAAACTGGCCAGATAAATCTGTCTTCCTCTGTGTAAATGTTTTGTGCAGGGAAAGCTTATCAGGTAAGCGCCCTTTATCAATGAAAGAGAGATATGCACAGTGGTTGCTCCCCCAGGTAACAGTTATTTACACTGATAGTAAATAAAAGTGTTTTTATTAAGTACAAACAGCAGAATTTAAGGCAAGTGGTTGCAAGTGAAAACAGACAGATCAAAGTAAGTTATTAAAACCATAGAAAATGCATAGCTAGTTCTAATTCACTAAGAAACTTACCACATGAACATTCTTGCCCTAAACAGCTGTTCTTATTTCTGGCATAAACAGGTCAGAAACAAACTCTTTTAGTCTGACTGGGGTCTCTGGCCCTCTTTTTCGAGTGTGCCAGGCAACTTTCCAGGTCAGTTGAAGCAAGCCCTGCCAAAGGGTTTGTGGGGCCAAAGGCAGGACTCTGGGAGCGGGGCCCTGGGCCCAGCCATTGGATGGTGAATAGTCAGCAGCGCGGGGCCCCAAAAATACGGGTCCCAAGGCATTTGTCTTGTGCGCCTTGCCCTAGGGCCAGGCCTGAGTTGAAGACAAAAGGGGATTGCTTCCCAGGGCAGGAAACCTTTGTTTTACAGACCTCCCCCCTTCTGTGGAAAAATACTAGGTTCAAAATGGATTCCAGCACCAGGCGGTATGGTCACATGTCTTTCTAGAGTAGACCAACCACCTTCTCAACTTACAGGGCAAACAAGGCTGTGTACAAGATGTTGAGTTGGTCACCAAGCCATTATGCTTCCTGAGCACCAGTATTGACTCATTATCACACTTAAATCTATAAAAAGACTCACACTTTATATTTTTAACTTCACGTACAAGAATGATACACACGCCCAGTGGTTTTTTTGTAAAAAAAAAAAAAAAGGTGCTGGTACTCCAGGGAAAAGTTGTTGAGAAGAAAAAAAAAGCCGGGGTGGTGCCGGTATTGCCCTTTTAAGAGATGCAGCCCCTTTAAGACACGCAGCCCAGCCGACTGTTAGACATTTGCATTCAGAGGAGCCGGTATGCTTTGTTTCTTTCCAGGTAAGCTCTGACTGGAGGTGCCGGTAGTGCATCTGGAGGTGCCGGTACCGCGTACCGGGCAGTACTGTCAAAAAAAACCCACTGCACATGCCAAAATAGGACATACAGATCCAGCAGATTGTAACATTAAAATTGATAGGTTACATGAAGTATTTTGTCTGAAACATCTTTGAGTTATGCATATTCATATTCATAAGCTAATTTTCATAAAGAAAAGGGGAGAGAGGGAACCGTCACAGAGATAGCTGTGAAGTAACCATGCTCTCTGAAGTGTCCTGTCTGCTCCTGTTCCCTTTACTGTCTTCTTTTCAGAAAGGTGGCTTGCTATCTGAATGATATGTATATTCAGTCATGCCTTTACTTTAAATATTAACTTTTGGTGTTGCTTTGCTTTCCAGTTTAAGCCATGCAGAAGCAGATGAGAGATACAGTAGAAGTCAGGCATGATCTAAAACATTTTAGACTGGGAGGCCATTTAATATTATTCTACATGTCGGAGACATGATACAACATGTTCACAACAGACACCGGTTACTTTAGATGCTTTCCTGTTTGCTCCTTCATATTATATATGTTCAGGCAAAGAGGGAACCAGGGAAGGAATGAGTCAGAAAGGGGGAATATGGAGGCAGGGCCTAAGAGAGAGTGTATAACATCTAGCTCTTTGATCCTGTACATCCATCTGCACGAAACTAGAGTTTATCTCCTGTGCACAGGAGATCAAGATATTTTAACATTATAAGTGGAGCGGGTGGAAAATGCTTGTAGTTAAGGTTTGCCTAACACTGTTATATGATCTTGTCTGTAGGAGCTTATAACTTTGTCCAAGCTTCAAGAATTCAGGCTGAAATTTTCCACCCGGACTATCTGCCTCAGGCTGAATTGGCTTGGAAAGCATCAGCAAAATAAAATGTTCAGGGATTTTTCAGAATGAGGTTGGGGGAAATGCTTTGGGTTAACTTTTTTTTAAAGAAGTCTTGCAGCTATGCTTGTTCCATATTTGTCATCTGAAGACGTGGGTTGTGCCCACGAAAGCTCATGAGACTATCTATATATTTTTAAAAGTTTCAGAGGGGGAGCTGAGTTAGTCTTTAAAGTGCTACCAGACCATTTGTTATTTTTTAAGTTTATCCTGTACAGACTAACAAAACATGCAGATGGTATCATAAAGGAAGAGGATGTCTGTTTGGATCTATGTGAGTTTCTTTGTGTAGCTGATGGATTTCCACTCCATACAGCTGAATGCAGTGCCTTGCATGTTCAAAAGCTTCAGAGGGGGAGCTGAGTTAGTCTGTACAGGATAAACTTAAAAAACAACAAATAGTTTGGTAGCACTTTAAAGATTAACAAAACATGTTAGTCTCTAAGACCGGGTCTACCCTAGAGAGTTATTTTGAAATAATAAGTGGCGCGTCCACACTACCAAGCCAGTTATTTTGAAATACTGGGCTGATTATTTTGAAATTTGTACTCCTGCTTTTCTCCGAGAATAACACTTATTTCGAAATAATGTTAGTGTGGATGCTCCGGTGCTGCTATTTTGAAGTAACTACTTCCCGGGGATCTAAGTTGAGGCAGCCCATCTTTATTAATGGAGCCTGCTTTGGGCTAATTTTGAGGCTCTCCATAGTGTGGACACACTGTTTAGATTTTGTTATTTTGGGCAGGGGTGGCCCGTGAGCCTAGGCAAACCAGGCAGTTGCCTAGAGTGCTGCTGGCCCAGGCGCGCAATGATGACGTCACGGGGCGCCGGGGCACCCCGTGATGACATCACAGACATTGACGGCTGTGCAGGCGGGGTCGCTGATTGCACTGCCCGCCTGGGGCGCCAGCTGCCGCAGCCGGCCTCAGGCCGCTCCTGATTTTGGGGGTTAATATTTTGAATTTAGGTATTTCAAAATAATATCCTAGTGAAGGCATGCTCTAAGGTACTACTGGACCACTGGTTGTTTTTTAAAAATGTTTGTTGCTGTTTTGGGTTTTTGTTTGTTTGACTGTTTTGTTTTACATCCCTGGAGAAGCATTGAGTACCTCCAGGGCTTAGGATTTCTGGGTCCCTACACAGCACTATTAAACTGGTGCCCTATGCCCAATGGCAGCTGGGGAGAGAGAGGGAAACAATTTTTGAGAGCTGTGATTTTATAATCTCCAGCAACGCACTCTTGAAATTTTGAGAACAAATTTTAAATTAAGGTCCTGTTGACTAACACAGTAAATTCACAAACTTGACATAGGCAGGCAAATGCCTGTTAAATGGCTTCATTACCACTTGAATGGCTCTTTCCCAGCTTGAATTTTCTGCTAATAGGTCTGACAGGCTTTGTCACTTAAGTTAACTAGATTTTCTCCAGAGGAATCAGAGCCATGGAACAGGGCTAGGAAGAGGCAGGTGGGTGGATATTAAGACCCAGTGGTGCCCCAAATCTTCAGGTGCCCTACACAACTACACATTCTGGTATTCTGTATATGGGTAAGCAGAGCTGTGAGTACCCCTATGCCTTAAATCATGGACTTGAAATTGACAGGGGTGTCAGAGATGTGCCTTTTGCATTTCTTATGTGAAAGCTGATCCAATTCAGTGGAGTGATCATAGAATCCTAGAGCTGGAAGAGAATTCAAGAGGTCAGTGAGTTTAACCCCCTATGCAAAACAGGACCAACTAAATCACCCCAGCCAGGGCTTTGTCAAGCCGGGACTTAAAAGCCTCTAGGGATGGAGATGCCACCCCCTCCCTAGGGAACCCATCCCAGTGCTTCCCCACCCACCTAGGGAAATTGTTTTCCCTAATATCCAACCTAGACCTCCCACTCTGCAACTTGTTCTGCCACCTGTCACCACTGAGAACAGCCTCTCTCCACCCTATGTGGAACCCCCTTCAGGAAGTTGAAGGCTGCTATCAAATCCCCCCTCACTCTTCTGCAGACTAAACAAGCCCAAATCCCTCAGCCTCTCCTCGTAGGTCATGTGCTCCAGCCCCACATCATTTTGGTTGCCCTCCGCTGGACCCTCTCCAATGCGTCCACATCCTTTCTACAGTGGGGGGAAGGAGGGGGCAGAATTGGACGCAATACTCCAGATGTGGCCTAAGAAATGCTCAATAAGGGGGAATAGTCATTTCTCTAGATCTGCTGGCAATGCTCCTCCTAATGCACCCTAATATGCCATTAGCCTTCTTGGCTACAAGGGTGCACTGTTGACTCATATCCAGCTTCTCATCCACTATAATCCCCAGGTCCTTTTCTGCAGAATTGCTCCTTAGCCAGTCAGTCCCCAGCCTGTAACAATGCTTGGGATTCTTCTATCCCAAGTGCAGGACTCTGCACTTGTCCTTGTTGAACCTCATCAGATTTCTTTTGGCCCAATCCTCCAATTTGTTTAGGTCACTCTGGACTCAACCTCTGCCCTCCAACATATCTACCTCCTCCCCCTAGCTTAGTGTCATCCACAAACTTGCTGAGGGTGCAATCTATCCTCTCATCCGGATCATTTATAAAGATGTTGAACAAAACTGGCCCTAGAACTGATCCTTGGGGCACTCCGCTAGAAACTGACCGCCAACCTGACATCAAGCCACTGATCACTACCTGTTAGCCTGGCAATCTAGCCAGCTTTGGAGTCACCTTACAGTCCATTTTTCCAGTCCATACTTCCTTAACTTTCTGGTAAGAATACTGTGGAAGACTGTATCAAAATTTTTGCTAACATCAAGATCTATCACCTTCCGTATGTCCACAGAGCCAGTTACCTCATCATAGAAGGAAATCGGGTTTGTCAGGCATGACTTGACCTTGGTGGATCCATGTTGACTATTTCTGATCACTTTCCCCTATTCCAAGTGCTTCAGAATGGATTCCTTCGCTTTTTGTTGCGCTTTTGCTGTGTAGACGCTCTCTTTCGAAAGGTTTTCCAGAAGATCTCTTCCAGAGAAGCTTCTTCCAACTTAAGCCTGCAGTCTAGACACAGCCTGGGCCTTCTCCAATTTCTCCACATCTTTCTTGAAATGTGGTTCCCAGAACTGGACACAATACTCCAATTGAGGCCTAACCAGCGCAGAGTAGAGCAGAACAATGGCTTCTCGTATCTTGCTCACAACACTCTAGTTAATGCAGCCCAGAATCACGTTTGTCTTTTTTCCAACAGTGTCACACTGCTGACTCATATTTAGCTTGTGGTCCTCTATGACCCCTAGATCCCTTTCAGCCATACTCCTTCCTAGACAGTCGCTTCCCATTCTGTAGAAGAACCACTTCCCATGAGAAGAACTATGCTCCGATCCCTCCCTTGGTCAGGAGCGGGGATTTATTTTCTTTCCACCTTCAGAGGATAGGGGGAGCCCTTTGGTGATGTCCCCAAAAAGCCAAAATTAATGAGATAAAACTTGATGAGTTTTTCATTGGGTTCCTGAGACTCCGCTTCCATACAGTCCACTCAAAGATGCCCTCAGTTATACCAGCCTATGGGCAGCTTCACCCTGCTGAAGTCAGTGATGTCATTATGGAGCAATGTGGAACAGAGGAGCGGCAGGATGGTATAGTGGCTAGAGCACTCATCTGGTGAGACAAAGTGGGATATTTGCTTGGGTTTTTCAGTGGTTTGCATGCAGAAGAGGTGGGACTCCATTTCCCTGTGTGTTACTGGTATCATGAGGTGATAGGAGGGGGAGGACCAGCAATGGAACACAGCTTGGTTAACACAGCTGGTTCTGACCAGTGGGGGGACAATGGGCTGCGGAGAGTAGACCCCAGTGACCTGGCCAGCTGGTTCCAGCCAGTAGGGAACGAAGCTCAAGCCAGAGAAGAGGTAGACAAGAGAGGTGCCCAGAAACCCTGTTTACTTGGATAGAAGACAGGCAGGGTTCAAGGGCAAGTGATATCGGATGCCCAGCTGCAAAGGGCAGAGTTTCTAGACTGGGGAGTGAGAGAGCAGCCAAAGCCCCTCTGGATTCAGGAGAGACTTAGATGTGCTGTGCTGAGTGAGGCCAGGCCTGAGGGCCCGGAGAGTTTTTATCCTGTGTTCAGACGCTCAATAAACCCTTCCCTTTTATGCTAGCTGAGGGTCACTCCAGTGTAGAGAACAGGGAGTAGAGGCCCATGGGGTCTAGAGGAAGTGGACTCCCTGAGAGGCCCACAGCAAGAGACAGGATGACTAAAGGCTCAGAGAGGTGCAATTCTGAGAGGCAGAGGGGCCTATGGCTTAACCCCTGAGAGAGGGTGGACCCCCAAGAATGGCAGCAACCACCAGAGCCCTGAGCCCTCCAAATCACCACCGGAGTCCCAGAGCTCCTGGCTACTGCAGCTGCAGCACCCGTGAAGGGCTGGGTGTGGGAGACTGGTCTCTAGTACCGCCTCTTCTATCTAAAGCCCCGCCCCTTCTAGGGATCCAGAGCCACGCCCACCTTACCCAGGACACCAGCCACCCCAGGCTGCATACCAGTAAATCCCATTATTTATTTTCATCCCTGCTCTGGGGGTATGCAGAGATCTTCTGTGGGGACATCAACTCGTCTAGCTAGTAGCCTAGTTTACCACTAAAAGCACTAGCTAAGTCAGTACAAACCAACATTTCTTTCAGACACTGACTTATTAAACCCCTCTATAGACTGTGCACTGAAATAGAAGTACAATGTTTATATCCCTGTTGATTTATTTCATAATTATATGGTACAAATAAGAAAGCCATTTTTTCAGTAATATTGTGCTGTGGCCATTTGTATTTTTATGGCTGATGTTGTAAGCCAAGTGAGGTAAGACTCAGGTTTACATAAGACAAATCAGACTCCTGGAAGGGGTAACATAGTCTGGAAAGGTTGAGAGCCACTGGTCTAAACCACCAAGTCAACCACCAATGGGTGTTGTTAGATGACCAAAGAGATGAAATGACCAGGTGTATTTCAGCAGCAAAGCCAAGACTAAAACCCATGTGTCTTGTCTCCTGGCCCAGCCTTTATGCTGTCTCTCCTTTAGCTATAGCATTACATCCCCTGTCATTCTTTTTTTCCTCCCTCTTTTAACAAGCCGGTCCTAAAAAACTCCAACCTAATCCCACATCCTCTGCTTTTCAAGAGCAAAGTGTGCTAATGTGGCGGAAGTACAGTTTTCACCATTACCACACTTCCCCCTTTGCTGGTAAATATATTAATGTTATTCTCCCAGTATTTATTTATAAACAAAATTTATTCTGTTAAGGGTGACATTTATGCTGATTATACCACTGCCTTTTCACTGCCTGCTCCTTTTATTACTGCTGTATTTCTTTTGCTGCCTGCTTTTCACCCTTCTTAGAAATAAAATATTTTACCGTGCTGACCATCTGATAAAACATTTTCGGCTAGGTTCAGTATAAATTTCCTCAAGTAGCACTAGAGTAGTGACTGCATATAGCATTTCTAGTCAGCATGTCACCCCTAAGGGGTGATGTAGGTTTATGAAGGAGTTGAGAGAGAGACACACTCCACCGCCTGATAGTGATTAAGCAGATTTTATTTATAGCTCCAGCTGGACACTTGCACACTGTGTGTTTATTAAAAAACATCATTATTATAGATTTCAGGCAGCTGATGATTATGTATCAGTTTTTATCTAGAAGCATAAATATGTTAAGCTTAAGATTTAGGAGAATTACGATTTAAAGGCTTACACCATTACAGGGAGGATGCAATTAATGCCACAACAAAAATCACAAATGTCAGAATTAGATTTCTTTTAAAGTTGACTAAGCATGTTAAGGTATAGAAATATACAGGTTGAACCTCTCTAGTCCAGCACCAGGACCTGATCCATGCTGAACAAGAAAATTTGCCAAACTATGGGAGGTCAATATTGTCTAGCATCATCACCAACACTTCCACTGCTTACTGGGCTCTTAGAAGACATTTACAGGTACCTTAGAGCTAAATAACAGCACAGAACACTGAGCCAGAACTGGTGGTTGTAAACAAACTTTATGGGACCACAAGAAACTTGGCCACACCCATGATAAATGGACACTTGGCTCACTAAAATCGTGCCGGCCTGAGTGTTGCCAGACCAGAGAGTGCCGGACTAAGACTTCTGAAGCTTTTTAACCTGTACAGTTAAGGATCTCAAACCTCCTTAACTCTGCCCCCTAGTGGTTGCTGTCTCCAGTGCACTCACCCCGCTCTGTGGACCTATTTGGAGTGAAAAGGAGTCTGAGAGGGACAAGGAGTGGGGTGGGAAGGAGGCAGGGTCATCAAAGTCCTGCTCACAGGCAGCCAAGTAGCTCATTCATTACCCAGGAATGGTGTCTCTTGTGCTGCTGTATAAGGGAGACGAGGTGCCCCTTGAGGGTTCCCGAGCTTGGTCCCCAGCCTGAAAATAAATGTCTACATAGTGATTTTGGAGCCCAGTGGGCCAAGCGCCATGAGCCACAGCAAATCCACATGCTCATTACCCTCAGATGAGTCAGCTAATGAATCTGGTTCCTGATTGGCTGACAACTGCAGCAATCCCATATATGTACATACCCTGCAGTGCGTCAGGTCTGCAGCTGTCTTTCTGCTTCCACTGTGAGCTCCTTCCTTGCCCCCACCCCTTTTGCCTGGCTTCTGCTCAGCTGCAGCTGATACTCTGGATCTCCCACATGCCCTGGATCTGACAACTTGGCTTCTGGTTTGGGTTTTAGACTTGTTCATCTCTGCCCATTCAGCAAGACCATCCACAGCCTGTTCCTGGCCACCAATATCCTGCCTCCAACAGTAAACAGCACTAGGTACTGCAGAGATGGGTAAGAATCCCACAGTAGAGATGTGGCATAATCTCCTCCCCCCTCATTACGTCCAATCCTGTTCTGTAATGGTTAGAGATTGGCTTAATCCGGAAACATGATGTTTAATATCCCTTCCACAATATTTGATAAAAATAATCACATCTCTGGATATTTGTGTTATTCATTTAAATGTCCAATCCTTTCTGAAACTTGCTCCATAATTTCCTACGGAAAGGAGTTCCACAGATTAGCATTGTGTAGAACAAGTACTGCCTCTTACTGGTTTTTAACTTCCCACCTTTTAATTTAATTGAAAGTGCCCTTGTTCTTGATTTGTAAGATGGGAAATATACCAAAAAAGGAATGGTCTGGAAAAAATAGGCAGAAAACTCCTATATTTTCATCATGTCTCCCCATTCAGAAGAGTAATATTTACGGAGACTGGTCTCAGATTAGGTGCTCTGTCCAATTCACTGTTGTTCAGTTTTATTTCTCAAAGACTCTGAAAGTGACTCAAGGAACTGGCCTTGATGGAAGATAATCTGTTGTGACTCAACAGCTCCTCAACTCCGTAGCCTAGTGGATCACCGGTGAGAGCCAGGTGTAATGGGGAGTTTTATGATGTAGACCTTTGCCCACAAAGCATGTCACCAAGACCGCTCATTCATTTCTCACTGCTCATTGAGAAACTCTTCACTGGTGAGGACTTCCGATCACTACCCAGAGTTGAAGTGGAGATAGATTACTAGCAATCCACGTGTTGGAGTAGCACCTACCAGAGCCATCCCAGATAAGGACTCTGAGCTCAAGCACAGCCTCACACTGTGCATGTAAAGTCCATGCTACCACAAAGAACTTACAGTCCAAACAGACAACAAGTGGGAGGAGGAAGAATAAACCCAAGGTCAGGCAGCAGAGATGGGAATGGACCCTAGTTCACCTGAGTTCCAGAAGAGTCTCCTAATCACCAGACCACAGTGCCTCTCAATAGTCCATGGCAGGGCCACCAATGTGTGTGTGTGTGTGGGGGGGGGGGGTCAAAGAGAGAAATTGACCTTGGGCCCAGCAATTGAAAAGATCTGGTGCTGCTGGTGGCCGCCACCGTTACTATGGCATTAGCAGGAGCCCTGGGCCCTTCAAATTAGTGGTGCTCAACCTTTTTTAATTTGTGACCCCCAGGGCCGGGAAAATTTTGGTTGAACAACAAGAAAAAAAAAGGCTCTGGGAATATTTTGTTGTGGCCCCTTTCATTTAAAGCACTGGTCCACTCCCCTGCCATGCCCCCACCGCACGTACATCAGGCGCCAAGCTGAGAAAACAAAATGGCGGCCGACGCAGCGCGGTGCAGTAACCCTCCCAGGAAGACAGCTGCGACCCCCTTGGGCAGTGTTTCTTAAACTTTTTAAGACCGAGGAACACCAAACAATAATATTTTTTTATGAGGAGCACCAAGGATTTTTTGTTGAGCAAAGTAGAGTGGAAGGGAAAAGGGTCAGGGGAAAGTTAGTGCGCCAAAAAAAAAAAAAAAAAGGTGGCCATTTTGAATTCTGTTGTGCTCCATGGCGCACCTCCGACTGCCTTGCGGCACACTAGTGTGCCATGGAACACAGTTTAAGATCCACTGCCCTCGGGGGTCCCACGAGTTGCGCACCACTGCTTTAAATCACTGTCGGGTACATGGACAACATGCCTGAAGTGCTGGCTGAGGGAAGCAAGCCCCCAGGCCTTCCACTCAAGGTCCTGACCCTTCCAGAGGCCCAGAGCTGGGTCCCTCCCATCTTGTTCAGGGGCACAGCAAGTGTCCCTGAAACCCTGATCCATGGAGAGAGCAGGCAAGACTGCGCTCCTGTTTGCACGCGTGTAAATTATGTACCATTCCATTTACTTCAGTGGCGTTCTTCTGGATGTAGACATATTCCACTGAGGCCAGAAGCAGATGGACAAAAGACAGGTTGGATTTTATCTCTATTTTAAAATGCACTTGAACCACAAGCTTTGCATGTCTTCCACTGCCCCCCGCCTTATCCCTTGCCTTCTTTACAAGAACAAAACATGCTAAACCGCAGCAGATAAAAAAAACCTCTCACGCTTTACAGTTTTCAATTAAATAAATCTCTTAATGCGATCCTCCTGGCACTTATTTATAAACACGATTTATTCTTTTCCAGGAGTACTCCATGCAGCTGCTGATGCTATCAAAGTGCTCTCACTGACGGCGTGTTTTATTACCCCCATATTTCTTTTGCTGCTTTCCATTTGTCCCACCTTAGGAATAAAATATTTCATTGAAAAGTCCATCTGATAAAATATTCCCCACTAGGCATATATTTGCTTCAGAGTGTTTGAAAAGTAAATTTGGATAATATTTAACGCAGCAAGGGATGGCGGCAGCTGTAAATTAGGAGCAGGTTAACCTGCAGATTTGTGTTTTATAGGGTGAAAAGAGGACGCACCGTGTATCATTGCTGTTAGTAATAATGTATGCTCTTAACGTTCCCAATGCAGTCTAAAATGTAAGCATATGCTTGAGTTCCATTGACTCTTCAAGGACTTGAGCACATAGTGAAAGATAAGCATTTGCTTAAGTGTGTTGAGGCCAAAATGATTTCACAAAGACATCCCTTTTATGAGAGCTCTAGGATAGAAGAGACAGTAAAATTTTTGTTAAGGGTTAAGAGGCCATTGTTTAGTCAGGATACATCTTCACTGCAGAGTTAATCAGGTCTCTTGCTGAGTTTTGGGTTCACAGTTCAATCGAATTCCAAAATGGAAACCCACCATGTGGTTGTAGTAATGAGAGTAGTTATTAATGGTTCAGAGTCATGCTGGAAGAGCATAACAAATTGGGTTCCATAGGGGTCAGTTATGGGACGGGTTCTGTTCAATATCTTCATCAACAATTTAGATGATAGCATAGAGAGTGCATTTATTAAGTTTGCAGATGATACCAAGCTGGGAGGGGCTGCAACTGCTTTGGAGAATAGGGCCATAATTCAAAATGATGTGGGCAAACTGGAGAAATGGTGTGAGGCTAATAGGATGAAGTTTAATAAGGACAAATGCAAAGTGCTCCACTTAGGAAGGAACAATCAGTTTCACACATACAGAATGGGAAGCGATTGTCTAGGAAGGAGTACAGTAGAGAGGGATCTAGGGGTTATAGTGGACCACAAGTTAAATATGAGTCAACAGTGTACCACTGTTGGGAAAAAAAGCCAACATGATTCTGGGAGGCATCAACAGAAGTATTGTGAGCAAGACATGAGAAGTAATTCTTCTGCTCTACTCTGCGCTGATTAGGCCTCAGCTGGAATATTGTGCCTAGTTCTGGGAACCCCATTTCAAGAAAGATGTGGAAAAATTTGGGGAAGGTCCAGAGAAGAGCAACAAAAATGATTCAAGGTCTAGAGAACCTGACCTTTGAGGGAAAACTGAAAAAAAAAAATGGTCTTGTTTAGTTTGGAAAAGAGAAGACTGAAAAGGGACATCATAGCAGTTTTCCAGTACCTAAAAGGGTGTTACAAGGAGGAGGGAGAAAAATTGTTCTCCTTGACTTCTGAGGACAGGACAAGAAACAATGGACCTAAACCGTAGCAAGGGAGGTTTAGGTTGGACATTCAGAAAAACTTCCTACCTCTCAGGGTGGTTAAACACTGGAATAAATTGCCTAGGGAGGCTGTGGAATCTCCATCACTGAAGATATTTAAGAGCAGGTTGGATAGACATCTATCAGGGATGATCTAGATGGCGTTTGGTTCTGCCGTGAGGGCAGGGGACTGGACTCGATGACCTCTTGAGGCCCCTTCCAGTTCTGGTGTGCTCTGATTCTATGTGTTATATACCAAACCCTAAAAACTTTGCTCATATTTCCTGAAGAATTCATTTTGACAAAACTGGTGATGACTCATCACTAGCTTTTGACTTTGTCATAGAATCCATGACCAAGCCAATTTAGTTTCATATTCTTCTAGCTAAGAGTTATCAGGTGGGTGTTCTACGGCCACCTCTAGCACACCCACACCAAGCGTTGGGGCCTGATTTAGACGTAAACCCAGCCATTTTACTAGCGTGTCATATTGTAAAGGGGCCTTTTAACACTGTAGATGTGGACTGATTGAAGAGGCGAGGCAGAGTAACAGCAGGGAGGGCTGCGCTGCCAGCTTTGCCTTGCCCAGGGGCTGCAGACTATTGGTGGGCGGTTCAGGGCCCCCCGCTGTGATAGTTTACTCCAGCCTACGCTTGGGAGGCCTAAACAAAGTGTTTGCCAGATCCCCATCAGGGGTCTTCAGTCAGTCCCCAATGAAATGTGTCTGATCCAACGGGAGGTGCGGATGAGTGTGTGATGGGAGTGTACCAACCCTGCACTGGACAGAAGGGGGCACCTCTATTCCCCCTCACACACAAGGCCACTTGTGACAGGGAAATACATGTCTAAGTATCTTTGAGCCACACTGCATTTGCTCATACCCAGACTGGGAAAATCAAACCACCGAGGGTGAACAAGCAACCCCTGTGCCAAGCATGTTCTTCTCATTGGTTGCTTGCATCCTGTTCCACATGGGCATTTGGGCGTCAGGGAACCATTTGCAGGGCTGATCTGTTGTAAGATTCAGAGGGGAGGGGTTCTACCCTTTGCCCACCCGCTAACTGAAAAGCAGTGAAAGGAATGAGCCCTTAATTTTGGCCCTTCAAAGACTTACTAGACAAAAAAAAAAAAAAAATAGCTCCTGAAAAATGTAAATAAAAAACACACATGAAAACAAAGGTAAATTCCAGAACCTGCACATACAACCTCCTGTTGTACCAAGTATTGTGGTAATACAACACGACCCCACACTTTCCTTTAGACAGAAATGCCATTGTTTTGATCTATTTTGAAGCCATGCTAATCAGAATGCGTACAGCAGCATACTGTAGAGATACCTTCTGTCTATACATCTCTTTGCTCCCCTCTTCAGGAGAGGGGTCGTACCTAAGATAATATTCTGTTCCCAAATGTTCTTCCAGGTTTGTCGGTTTTCCTTACATTTGAAATGGAGGATCTGGCTAAACCTGGTGACACTGCTCAAAAATGGAAGAGATTATCTACCTGTGGTGATTATAAAGGCATAATATTTTTATAACTCTGCCCTTTGCAGTGGTGGAAAATGCTTATCGTTTTATAGCTTCGGGAGTTAGATGACTTGTTCAAGATGATGCAGCAAGTCAATGGGAACCAAAATGGAGCCCATATTTCCTACTTCTAATTTTTTTTCTTCATAAATATTAATCTTTATGCTTCTTTTATATTAAACTCAATGATTTCTTGTCCAAGTGTTCTAGAATCTCTTCTCTGTTAACCTAAGTACTGGCTAAAAGCTAGTATTAAAAGGGGGGGGGAGTTATTTGGGGCAAATGGATGTCTTTGCCTTGTAGGCCTGCACTTTATTATCCACTCTGTTTTTATCCTGAACTTCAGCTGATCCCTATTGTATTATCAATAAGCTGAATTTTAGCTGGCCCTTCATGTGTTATTAGATAATGGATTGTGTCCTTTTTACTCTAAACACTTGACCCTTAGGGAAATGTGTCCAGATGCCCAGAAAGGAGCTACTCATAACTGATATTGGGTGGGTATTTTCTGTGATTAATAAATTCAACTAAAAGCATCTTTTGATAGATTATCAGGAATTACTCTTAATGGGTGATTTCTTTCATGACTTGGATATTGATACATTTTATAATCAATTAAAATAATGGATGGTTGAACAGATGTTTTTAGCTTATCGTTGATGTAATCCAGAGGACATGAAAAAAAGTCCAGAGTCAACCACTCATTTTTCTTTGTCTCTTTTCTGGAAGTGCACATAGGTTATAAATAGATGCCTATTATTATAATGGAGAAAGTGGTACAATTGATCACGGAGTTTCATAAATGCTCTAATTCATAAAATTAGTAATTGACAAATTGGACAAGAAAATGTGACATAGCAGGTGTTCAATAATCAATATAACAGCAAAATGAATGTCTGGATAAATGTGTGAGACTTAAGAGTTAATTGTTGCCATAGATTGGGTTCAGTACTCATAAATTAGTTACCAATACCATTGGCTTATTAACTCAAAATAAGATCAAGCATGCAAGAGGATTCTTCTTTGCCCCAAACTGTATATCAGGTGAGATTTAGAAATATAGGGTGCATTTAGACAGCACCCTTCTGTTGGAATAAGCGATGCAATGTGTGCTATGCAAATTGTGTTGCTTATTCCGAGTCTAGCTTGAAAGAGCTTATATTGAAATTTAATTTGAAAATAAGGTTCTATTCCGACAAATCCCTTAACCCTCATGGAACAAGGGTTATGGGGATGCTGGAATATCATGCCCGTTATTTCGGAAAATAGCGGGTGCTTTTAAAGACGTGGCGTTGCCATTTCGGGATACTTCCGGTATCCAGAAATAGCGCCGCAGACTAGACGTACCCTAGTCACAAGGGAACAGAAGTAAAGTTGCCATTTCTTCTGCAGTTACAGAGATTTGGAATGTATGTTTCCCTTTTGTATAGTGCTGATTTAAGTATTGCTTGGTTGTCTTACTTAAATACAACTTCCACTGAGTGAGTTATACTTAAATCTAAACATGCAACCCTGTTCTGACTTCCTACCCTTCCTGGTTGCCTTTTCCCCCACAAAACTAGCTGTATTTTCAGAGGGGAGCACAACTGGTAAATCAGGAAAAATGCACCCACCCAAGACCGACTCCCCCCCCCCCCAGACTTGCAAATGGTGCATGATGCTGACCTTTGTTCACCAAATGCCTCAATACAGAGAAGAAGATGTAGAGAAGGCAGCTCTCCACTGGAGCAAAGGGAGTGGACGTGGGATCTTGTTGGCCCTGCCATTGATGGACAGGGATACTCAGTGTTTAGGCCAATCCTTCTACTGAGTTGCTATAATTTATCACAGAACCAGGGTATTGCTCCTGGCTCCCTGATGCACGCCCCTTCTTGTGACTCCAGCAAGGCCCAGTCAGAAGAGAGAACCTAGTCCTAGAGTTTTGTTGTCAGACTGCAGCCGAACCTACCCCCACACACTGCCTGACATGATGCATTTTCCTGTCTCTTCCCATTACAATGGCTTCTGCCGTGCCTAGCCTTTTGAAACTTGCATTGATCAGGGTTTCTGGTGAGTCAAGAAGGCTTTTGGGACTTGTGAGCACATCTGACAGGCGAATTCATACTCAAAGGTGAAGAGAAAGCAAAGGCTTTCCTCCATCTTATTTTCCAAGTTTTTGTTTCCTTGTTTCCCCTCCTTTCTCTCTGACTCCTCCCTTAAGAACATAAGAACAGCCACAGTGGGTCAGACCAAAGGTCCATCTAGCCCAGTATCCTGTCTTCTCCCAATGGTCAATGCCAGGTGCCACAGAGGAAATGAACAGAACAGGGAATCATCAAGTGATCCCTCCCCTGTCACCCATTCCCAGCTTCTGACAGAGGTTAAGGGGCACTATTCCTACCCATCCTGGCTAATAGCCATTGATGGACCTAACCTCCATGAACTTATCAAATACCTTTTTGAATCCTGTTAAAGTCCTGGTCTTCACAAAATCCCCTGGCAAGGAGTTCCACAGGTTGACTGCGCTGCGTGAAGAAAAACTTCCTTTTGTTTGTTTTAGACCTGCTACCCATTAATTTCATTTGATGACACCTAGTTCTTCCCTTTGCTTTCATCTTCTTACTCTCTTTCATTTTCCTTTCCTGGTTCTCAAACTGCTTAGCCTGACCCTCATGGATGTGTAGATGCAAATAAGCATGGTGCTGTTCTCCGACCTCACAACTGAGTCTGTGCTCCTGCCATGAGGATGTGCAGATGTTGGGTTTTACCTGTGCAGCCACGTGTGAGCTGCCCTGCTCTGCTCCCTTTCCACTGTGTAAAGGAGAGGAGAGGAGAGGAGTAAAGGGGCCCTGACTACCCCACTTCCAACCATGGGAGGGTTTCCCTGGCACAGGCAGCATCGAACACATCTGCAAGGCTGCTTTCCGATGACCATTCTGCAAGCCCCGGCACAGTGGGCATGCCCGAGTTCAAGCAAGCACGCCAGGGGAGAGCTGAAGCACTCCAGAGATTCCAGGCAGCACTGGGGCCCCCAGAGAAGCCCTGGCTGGTACTGTGACGGACCGGGCCGGGTCTGGGCACTGCCAAGGGTATCCATTCAGGGCGAATTGCTCAAAACCAGGGCTCCTTACAGCACCAGACTGGAGGCCTTTCCCAAATAGGCCACAAACCAGTCACACTGAGCGCTTCAGTTGCCAATCCAGCCAGTAGGAAGCCTCATGAGCAAAACCCCTCAGACATCCCAGCTCTCCCTGGGCCACAATCAGCCCTGGGCCTGCCCACAGGTGAGGGGTTATAGAGCCCAATCTCGCTTACCCCGAACGCATCTTTCCGGTCCCAAAGCACCATCCACAAATCACCGGTCAGTTTACCCTTTGGATCTTACCCACACGAGCACGCTGGGCCAATCTTTTAGAATCTAAAATCTAAAGGTTTATTGATAAAAGAAAGAAAAGGTGGAGAGTAAGGTTGTTAAGGAGACTACATTACATGCACCAATCACCAAGTTCTCGATACAGGCTCTCAGTAGAGATGTTACAAACTGCTATCTTAAAAGTCTCTGGTGTGCATCCTCTGTCAGGATGGGTCCACGATTGTTCCCGGCTCTGTCCCTTGCAAGGCTGCATCTGGGATCAGGAGCAGAACTGAAGACAAGATGGAGTCCACCTCATGGCACTTTATATCCATCCTGGCGTCCTCCTGGCCAGAGCAGGTCACATGGTCGAGTGACCTCTCTCTGTTTCACATGCAGGTGTGTATTGGGCACCTTGAGAGCCATTGTCCCTGGAGCCTCGCTAATTAGCATAGTCAAACTGAACAATTGTTCTTTCCAACAGGCAGTCCAGGCCAGTATCAGCACAGAGTCCATATTCAGAACTACACATACAGACATCATACAAATACATGAATAGCATTTACAGAATTAGTAGAACATAAGCTTTCATTTGACACCTCACATGGCCCCCTTTGTACAGACTTTGGGGCAAACACCCCACCCCGACCCTCCTGGGTGCAGCAACGATCTGGCTGCTCCCTTTAAAATCCAGTAATGCGACACAGCACTCCAGAGATTCCAGGCAGTGCTGGGGTCCCCAGAGAAGCCCCGGCTGGGTCTCTTGTATCTTCAATAGGCGCCCCAATCTGCATCAATGACACTGTGAGGGCCTGGAGGAGGCCAGGATCAGCTGGACACAAAAGTGGCTTGAATCCACCCTCCTTTTCTGAGAGTTCGGTGCCGCCTGACAAAGGTTACGGCAGCGGTGCAATCAGAGGAGTGACCGCAGCACGTGTAGGTGTGCCCAAGTTAGCTTTCACATCACCAGCCAACCACAGGCTGTACCAGCTCAGCTGGGATCCTAGGTATGTGCCCACCCTGCTGACCCTGGGCTCATGGCTTCCCGGCTCTTGTTAGTCAAGTCAGCTACCTTGAATATGTCTACCTGTGCTACAGTCACACCCACTGAAGGCAGGGTAGACAAAGAATCATAGGGTACATCTAGACTACGTTCTTTTTTCGAAAGGAGATACGTAAATTCGGTGCTAATTTGCATATCGTCTTCCGATTGCTTTTTCGAAAGCAGTTTTTCAAAAGTGAAAGCAGTTTAGATGGCGTCTTTCCGAAAGAACCCCCCTTTTTCTAAAGAACCCTCCCTCCTTAAAAAATGAGGTATACAGGGTTCTTTCAAAAAAGGGGGGTTCCGTCTAAACTGCTTTCACTTTCGAAAAAGCGATCAGAAGAAGATATGCAAATTAGCACTGAATGTGCATATCTCCTTTCAAAAAAAGAACAAAGTCTAGATGTACCCATAAAATCCTAGGGCTGGAAGAGACCTTGGGAGGTCATCAAATCCAGCCCCCTGCCCAAGGCAGGACCAATCCCAACTCAATCATCCCAGCCAGGGCTTTGTCAAGCCAAGACTTAAAAACCTCTAGGGATGGAGATTCTACCATGCTGCAGTAGGGGACCAATTTGTATTCATTGGGCACTGCTGACGTTCGTGCTCATGGGTGACCTCTATTTATGGGAAACACCGTGAATCTTTACGGGGTGAGCACTATCATAAAATTCAGAAACCACGAGCGGTCCTGTGGTACCGTGGAGACTAATCAAAATATATAGGATCATGAACTTTCATGGGTAAGACCCACTTCATCAGACGAGTTGGAGTGGAAATAACAGAATCCAAGCAAAAGAAGTACCTGTCAATTGTAGGAGCAAACGTTAAGGGAGCTAAGTGGGCCACATGTGTCTCATTCATAGCTTTTGATGTGGAAATGTGGATGTCAAAGGCAGGGGAAATTGGCTTTGTAGTGGGTTACCAGTGAATGTTTTTATTCAAGCCCCGGGTAACAGTGTCAAGATTATAGATAAATTCCAGTTCTACGCTCGCTCGCTCTGTAACTGTCTGGTGAAATTCCTTAGTAGAAGAATGGCTACTTGTAAATCCATGATTGAATGTCCAGGGAGGTTAAAATGTTCCCCTACAGGTTTGTGTGTGTTACCACTCTTGATGTCTGCTTTGTGTCCATTTATCCTTTCTCGCAGAGACTGTCCAGTTTGGCCAATATTTGTGGCAGAGGGGCATTGCTGGCACTTTATGGCAGAGATCACATTAGAGGATGTGCAGTTGTAGGAGTCCATAATGTGACCCTAAACTTCACAGTTAAAGGCATGTGTGTAGCTATACCCCATTGGCTTGTGGGATCTGGGATTTTTAACGCCATTTCAAGCCAAGGGCTAAACCATTCGATGGAGTTGTATGATTTATTGCAGCCGAGGATGCTTCTTGGCATGATATTTAGGAACAATTTTGATGCTTCTTTTATATATCTTGTCTTCTGTTTCTCGTGCTGATCAAGAGCTGAAGGACAGGCACCTCGCTGTTGTATATTTTACATGCACCAGGAATTTTGCGTCCAAAGGATTCACCTCTGCGTCCCGATTTCAACGTGTAATCCTCTGTCTCTGACAAATTAATCTTTTCCGAGCACAAGCACCCACTGTGACATTACAAGCAGAGGATTATGTTTCCATGCAGACACAAGGCAGCGGAGGAGCATGCATTAACAAGAGTTCATTAAAATCTCTGTTTGTTGCTCACATTCTTTGCAATACAGAAGAAGGGATGGGGGAGGGGAGAGGATGAAAAAAACAGGCAGCAAAAGCAGGGTTACAGCTACAGCGTACAAAATGCTTTTGGAAAGACCTGGCAAAGTTTGCCTGTCGGGAGACTGAATATTATTTATTTGTAGGGCTCTTTAGGAATTTTCTACTAATTTTTTTTTCCACGTGGAAAAAGAGGTTTCTGCAAATTCAAAAATTCCTCTGGGCTAGGGAATAAATGAAATATTTGTCAAGCCAGCTGAATGGCCAGACCTGAAAGGAAGCATCAGAAATATTTGTGTTAATGATGCGGGGCAGGCAATAGGCCCTTGTGAATTATTAGAACAGCGGAGTGGAACATCAGAGGCTTGGGTGCTGTTCTCAGAGATCACTCCATCTGACCCTGATCTGGTTTACCCACTACAAAGCCTATTTCCCCTGCCTTTGACATCCGCATTTCCACATCAACAGCTGTGAATGGGACACGTCAAGCCCACTTAATTAGCTCCATTAACATAGGTCCTACAACTAACAGGTACTTCTTTTGCTTGGTTTCCATACATTTCCAGTGTCCCTGGTCCAAGCATTGCCTAAGTTATTAAATCACCTGTCCCTGTTCTTCAGTTTCCCTGTCTGTAAAATTGAGTCAATTTCAACCTTTTTAAAGTGCTTTGAGATCAACAGGTTATCTAAAAATTCCGGTTATCTGAGGGTCCTATCAATCTAGGAAAAACCAATGGACAATAATAGTAAAACTCAGGTTTTTCATATTGGTAGTTTTGTAGTGTGAGGCAGTTGCTCTCACATTTTTATTTTAAGTTAAAGATGATTCGTACTTCTTAAATAAAAGTTAAGCCAGTCATGGTAAACCAAGCCAGGCCTGGGTGCCTGAAGATGTGACAGTATTGTGGCTGGGGCAATGCTGGTGAACAAAGTTTTCTGGTTAACAGAGTGCCGGATAACAAAGGTTTCACTGTATTATTATTATTAATTATTAGTATTATTAATTTTAGCTGCTGTGAACTTTCCAATGGTTGATACCAAACTAACACTTGTTCACTTGCCCTCTCATGTCAACCTTTGTCCCCTTGACTGTGACTTGATGTCACATAACTAGAATTAGCAGGGCACCAATGCAGCCGCTTGCAAGTAGGACCACTGCCTGTGAAGGGTTAATTCATCCTAATCTATTTCGGTATTGAGAGGGGACTTGCACCTGAGGATGGAATTCAGTTCACCTATTGCTCAGTGTGCTCAGAAGCTCATCGCGGGCACTTACGACATACGGAGCTAAGGCCTGGGTTTGTGGCTCATGTGGAGGTTGTGATGGAATTACAGGCGGGAGCTCCCACTTTCCTTCCCCGGCACTGCTTGGCCCCGCCCCCTTTCCAGATGACAGGCCTGGTGCACCGGCCGCTGCTCTCCGGCATGGCATTGCCCTGCCCCTGTGCTGGGAGAGCAGGCGGAGACCCGCTGGGCTCAGTGCAGGCCCATCACAGGCGTGAAAAGTATATCAGGTGACATTGTTATTTGTCTTTTGAGGGCTGGCTAGGAACCTCAGCACCTCTCTGCCTTGTGCTTTTTCACGCAGCTACCGACTCTCTCTGGCCCCATAATGCCTGTCCCTGCCCGGGTCTATTCTGTGCATGAGAGCATTATTGGATTTGCAGTAGGTTGCTGGTGGCGGCACGCATGATGACGTCTTCGTTCCTCGCTCATTTCACACACAGCCCCTTTGTCTTTTAACGCTGACAGCAGTTCAGTGGAGGTGCAAACCTTTGGCTGCTGGAATTGAACTTAATGGCTGTGGGAGAGGCAGTTTTATAAGACTGGTTTTTGGCATGGGAGTCCCCTGAGCTGTTTTCTTACAAGTATCAGAGGAATATTATCCATTTAGTTGAAATGGAGTTGAAAAGGCATAATAGAGTGGGGGAGTGGGTTGCTCAGCTATTTCAATTAGCTCCCTGCTTCCGTGACTTTCCAATGTCCCTGGTCCAGGCTGTGCCTAAGCTATCAATGATCATGGGTGATGTAGGCAAGGGTAGGCATTGCCTCCTGAAAACTGCCTACACTGCCTGGCCGCTGTGGAGGGCTGGGGCCACAGTGCGACAGCTCTGGCCCTCCAGGTGGCCAGGAAGGATCTTCTTGAGGGCTAGGGTTGTACCGTTCCCTACAGACACTCAGCTCTCTCTCCACTTAATTGTGGATGCCGCATTTACCAACACCAAGATCGTCCTGTGACTGGAAGAGATAAGCAAATGGGCACAAAGCATCTGGCTCAGATTTCCAGGCAGAAGCGGTGGTGATAGCAAGTGGAAACCCTTTGAGAAATGTATTAGAATGTTAATCTGTCTGTCTGGGTATGTCTACACTACCACCCTAGTTCGAACTAGGGTGGCTAATGTAGGCATTCGAAGTTGCAAATGAAGCCCGGGATTTAAATATCCCGGGCTTCATTTGCATCTTCCCGGGCGCCGCCATTTTTAAAAGTCCCCTAGTCCGAACTCCATGCCCGCGGCTACACGCGGCACGGAGTAGGTAGTTCGAATTAGGTTCTCTAATTCGAACTACCGGTACTCCTCGTGATACTCCTGTGATGCCTGAGCAAGACAGCTATTTCCCACCACGACACATGACTATCAGCCAGACCCATGATCGGACTCCGGGCCATGAGGGCCAAAACTCAACTCAAGACAAAGGCTATGGAACACCTTGCCAAAGGTGATACTCTTGAGCTTGAATGTGTTTGTCCAATGAAAAGGCCCCTTGTAAGCAAGGCCTTCTGTAGAACGTCTATCTCCTTTCTTGGACCTGGTGAGGAGAGGCTGAGAACTTACCTAGAATGCAGAAAGACTCACCAAGTCAAAACCCTCTGGAATAATTAGTGCTACTCTTCTAGTAGGCCTGACTTTCAAGGATGCAATTCAGCAGGGGCTCGGTCTGCAGTGTTTTATGGCTTTGGGTGTTTCCATCCAGTTTAGCTGCAGCTCTGTTCTTCCTTGTGTGCTGGAAGGTCCCCTTGTAGACGTGTCACCTCAAACACGGCGTGATGCATGGAATGAGTAGCCCTGTCCAATGAGAGAGGGAGAGATGGCAGTGCCAACCCTAACTTGTGGTGCTTTTTACAACGAGCAATTGTTCCACAGCATGGAGTCTCTGTCTCCCCTTTGTCACATCATTTTTACACTGGAGCCATTCCCCTGACTTCCATGGTATTACGCTTGGCTTACATAGTTGAAAAACAAGGAGTATCAGACCAACAAATAATTCTGATGGAGACAGAAGATCCCAGTGTTTGATGGTGACATGGTCTTCCAACCTTAACAGGAAGCCAAGAGGTAATGAACCCCTCTCTTAGCTCTTCTAAACAACTCCTGTCTTTTAAAGGCAAGGAGTGTTTCTCGATCCATGTACATGCAAGTGGGCCTTCATCTAGGTTGGGTTCAGTAGGCGCAGGCACCAAAACCAAATATTTTATTTTAAGATACTTAAATGAAGAGTGAGGGTGGTTTGTGATCATAATTCAATAGACAAGAATACAGTCTGATTACAGTGGATGCCTGTAGTAATGATAGGAAAACTTGCCACGCGATTTCTATTCTGATTCTTTTTCTGGATGCTCCAAACTTTTGGAAATGTTCAAAATTTGGAGATCCTTTGCTGTGATTGTATGTGTTTGTTTTGTGGAAGTCTCTGTAAAATATCCCTTACTTTAGTTCACATCAGACATCCCTTAAATGATTTTTAAAATCCTTTCTCTTCCTTTCAGAAAAGAGGCCAAACCATAAATAATATGTACAAACACTGGTAGCCTATTGAAAAAGTGGACTTATTTTTTAAGAAAAAAAGCAGATTTTGTTTATTAAAAACACAAATTGGCTAATTCATTACAAATTTTAGTTTGATTATTAAAGTGACACTGCAGATGGTATTCTTAGGGGAATTAACTCAGTAATCCACTCGAGGGTGATAAGAGAAAGTGGAACGAGGGCAGTGCAAGGGAGCCAAATTAAATGTTGCTGTAAAAGCATCGCCAGAATAAAAACACTTCCCCAAGCCTTTCCAAAGAGCCCGGTTTGCATCTGCGTTCAGCATCACTGCCATTTATGACTCCAACCCGATTCCAGAGGCAATAGAACATGGATGACATTTTCAATAACCTCCAGTGCCTCATAAGCCTATGCCAATATGTTTACTTTGGTTACTAAGATGAAAAATATATTTTTACAACCCAGCATTTAAAATGCTTTTGCAGTAAGTCAGAGGAGCTGGTTTGAAAGTGCGCATTGATGTTGCTGTCCTACCTCCAATAGCTACACCACTGAACTGAGAAGACATGCAAAAACTAGCCCAGAGCCTCTGGAGGACTCGGGGGAGAGGGGAGTAAGAGAGGTGTTCAGCATTTGGCTCATTGTTATACTTGTACACCAAGGGTGGGCAATAATTTTCACGGGGGGAGCACTTAATGAATTTTTGTATGTGGCCATGGACCGGCTTCATCCCTGGAAGGGGCAAGGTCTGGGGAGGAAGGGGCAGGGATGGGGTTTAGCCTCCCCCCCCCCGAGTTGTCTGGAGCCAGAGGCTTTGAATTAAAAAACACAGCAAAGGGCTCGTGGCTCCTGGCCCCGCCGCTACCGAGATGCCTGGAAGTTTCCCAGGTTGCTGCAGCTACTTAAAGACCTCACAGCTCCAGGCCCTGCCAGAGTAGCACCACGACTGTGAGCCATGAGTCATTTAAATGGGATACTGCTGCCTAAGCCACTCCCTGGAAATTCAGTGGCTGGGGCAGTGGGATATAAATAGAAAGCAGCCAGATGACATCCATGGGTGGGATCAAAATGTTAGGCAGGCCGGATCCAGCTCCCAGATCACATCTTGCCTGGTATAAACACATGACAGTATGGCAGTGCACGTATAAATATAAGTCCTGATCTAAATCTCACTGGGAAAAACTCTCATTAATTTTATTGGACATTGGATCACTTAAGGCATTCTAGCATTCGTAGAATCATGGAATCTTAGAATCATAGAACATTAGAACTGGAAGGGATCTTGAAAGATCATCAAGTCCAGTCCCCTACCCTCACGGCAGGACCAAGCACCATCTAAATCATCCCTGACAGGTGTCTGTCTAACCTGCTCTTAAATATCCCCAGTGAGGGAGATTCCACAACCTCCCTAGGCAATTTATTCCAGTGTTTAACCACCCTGACAATTAGGAAGTTTTTCCTAATGTCCAACCTAAACCCCCCATTTGTCATGCTAAAGTGAATTGTTCTTTACAGTATCTGACACATTCTACTGTAATGTAAATTAGAACATGTAGACCACTGCATTACCAACCCTAAACACTTAATCATGAGACAGTCACAAATAATCATAATAGAGAGACGTGATTTGCTTAAAAATCATATTTTAAAAGATATTACATTTCACATTCTTAATATTCGCCCTCTTGGCTTTGTTCATTTTAGGATACATTTGGGTCATTTTCCCCCCAAGGGATTAGATTAGAGCAGATTAGAAAAGTATTGTTTTCACAAAAGCTGTGATTGTCATGATATAACATGATTCCAAGAGCTGGGGTTTGAAGAAAAATACCACCAGCCTGAGATTTGTGATAAAAATATGATAAAAGGATTGGCAGTGCTGAGATTGGCAATGTCCCTGTATTGAAGAGCAATCAATGAGAACTCAGATTTCCAAAAGTGCTGAAGTGATTTAGGAACACCAACCTCATTGACATACAACGAGACATACAGTGTTCATAGAATCATGGAATCCTAGGGCTGGAAGAGACCTCAGGAGATCATCAAGTACAGCACCCCACCCAAAGCAGGACCAATCCCAACTAAATCAACCCAGCCAGGACTTTGTCAAGCCGAGACTTAAAAACCTCTAAGGATGGAGATTCCACCACCTCCCTAGGTAACCCATTCCAGTACTTTACCACCCTTCTAGAGAAATCGTTTTTCCTAATATCCAACCTAGACCTCCCCCACTGCAACTTGAGACCATTGCTCCTTGTTCTGCCATCTGTCACTACTGTGAACAGCCTTTCTCCATCCTCTTTGGAACCTCCCTTCAGGAAGTTAAAGGCTGCTATCAAATCAACCTTCACTCTTCTCTTCTGCAGACTAAATAAGTCCAGATCCCTCAGCCTCTCCTCATAGGTCATGTGCTCCAGCCCCCTAATCATTTTGGTTGCCCTCTGCTGGACCTTCTCCAATGCGTCCACATCCGTTCTATAGTCGGGGGGGGGGGGAGGGGAGAACTGGATGCAATACTCCAGATGTGTTCCCACCAGACCCAAATAAAGGGGAATAATCACTTCTCTAGATCTGCTGGCAATGTTCCTCCTAATGCAACCTACTATTCCATTTGCCTTCTTGGCTACAAGGGCACACTGTTGACTCATATCCAGCTTCTCATCCACTGTAATCCCCAGGTCCTTTTCTGCAGAACTGCTACTTAGACAGTCAGTCCCCAGCCTGTAACAATGCTTGGGATTCTTCGGTCCCAAATGCAGGACTCTACACTTGTCCTTGTTGAACCTCATCAGATTTCTTTTGGCCCAATCCTCTAATCTGTTTCCAATACACTTGGGATTCTTGGACAATCCCTGCCATAAATGCCATTCAAACAATGTGTAGAAGGATGGGTTACAACACGCAAACACAACATTAGTCGGTGGATTTTTTTTAAGGCTTTACAGAAGATTTTTATTTTTAGTGGATCTTGACTACTATTAGTGGACAATAGAAATAAACTGAGCAAACTAAAATAAAACTAAAATAAATAGAATGAAAGGCATTAATTAACCAAGCATTAACCAGAACAGATCATAAGAAATAACCTCATTTACACTCACTACTCATCAATGCTGATTCTTACACCCCATCTATTCTAGTCCGACACTCTCATTTAGGTTGGCCAACGTATTTTGAGTTTGATGGGCAACATCATCTTCTATTCTTATCCTGGGGCATGTTACTTCCGAGGTGTGAGAAGCAAACCAACCCCGATGTCTGGTATTTTGTGCATACTTTTGGAGTCAACTAAGTATCAAACTTTTGAATAAACAGTGGGAAAATGCTATTTTTTTTCTTCATAATCAATCTGACAACATTAATCCAACCCAGCCCTCTAGCACTGTGTAGTTTGGGAGCCACATTCATCTCTTCAACCCATAATATAGATTTGTCTTGGATCGGCATTCTTTGCACTTGCCAAAGAATATCTTCCCTCAGATCCTTGATTTTGCCCAAGTTTGAGGCTTTCCATGCCTCCATAGCAATATCTAAAGATTACGCATGAAAACCTGTCCTTTTCCATCAGATATTGTGCTTTGCCCTGGCTGTGCTCTTTGTGAGATGCACTTCTGTGCTGGTGGGTGCCTATATGAACCCATCCTATAGTCCGTAATGAATAGCTGAGGAATTCAAGTCTGGCTGTAAGGTAACACCGAGAGGCATTGTTAGTGAGAATCCCACTTTAGTTTGACATGTATGAACTTCCAGTCTGTCATCTTAAATACACTCCAGGGCTCAGCTTTCAGTATCCTCCCTACGACCCCTGTGCCAATGATACATTATCATAGCATGAACTTTGTGTGCCACATTGAAAATTGTGCAAACTCTCCATCTCAATTGCTTTAATGCCTTTGGTGTTTCAACAGATAATAAAATTCCCCAACTGTCTTCAGTTCCTTTTTGTACTATCATCCTGACAATGTGCATTTCTTCAATGCTGCACAGTGCCCATGAGCAAGTAACCGTTTCCCTTGTGTTTGAATCTCAAATGTTCCTGCATTCCAAATAGATAAGAACGTAAGAATTGTCATGCTGGGTCAGGCCAACAGTCCATCTAGCCCAGTATCCTGTCTACCGACAGTGGCCAATGCCAGATAACCCAGAGAGAAGAAACACAACAGGGAATCCTCATGTGATCCCTCCCCTGTCACTCATTTCCAGAGAAACAGAGGGTGGGGACACCATTCCTATCCATCCTGGCTAATAGCTATTAATAGACCAAACCTTCATGAATCTATCTAGCTCTTTTTGGAACCCTGTTAAAGTCCTAGCCTTTACCACATCCTCTGACAAGGAGTTCCACAGGTTGACTGTGCACTGAGTGAAAAAAACCTTCCTTTTGTTTGTTTTCAACCTGCTGCCTATTAATTTCATTTGGTGACTCCTGGTTCTTATATTGTGGGAATAAGAAAATAACTTTTCCTCATTCACTTTTTTCACACCAGTCATGAGTTTATAGATCTCTATCATATCCCCCCTTAGTCTCCTCTTTTCTCAGCTGAAAAGTCCAAGTCTTTTTAATCTCTTTTGGGTGAGAACACAGAAATACCCCAACTCACAGCGCTCTGTCTCTGAACTCCACATCAGAGGGTATGTCCATACTACAAAGTTATTCGAACTAACAGCTGTTAGTTCGAATTAACTTTCATAGGCGCTACACACGCAAACCGCTAGCTCGAACTTAATTCGAACTAGCGGAGCGCTTAATTCGAACTAGGTAAACCTCATTCTACGAGGACTAACGCCTAGTTCGAATTAAGTAGTTCGAATTAAGGGCTGTGTAGCCACTTAATTCGAACTAGTGGGAGGCTAGCCCTTCCCAGGTTGCCCTGGTGGCCACTCTGGGCCAAGCCAGGGAAACTCGTCTGCCCCCCTCCCGGCCCCGGAGCCCTTAAAGGGCACGGTCTGGCTACGGTGCCCGTGCCAGGTGCAAGCCTGCCAGCACCCAGCCAGCAGACCCTGCAACTGGCACGGCATGAGCCAGCCACCCGCTGCCACCCAGCCCTCCCCCTCTTCCCAGGACCAGGCTGGCGGCTCCCAGGAGCCTGCCCAGGGCCGCAAGAGGTGGACGCCCGCCTGGTCTAGTGCGGAGATTGTGGACCTCATCGAGGTTTGGGGGGAGGCCTCCAACGTCCACAGTCTCTGCACTAGGCATAGGAAAGTGGCCGTCTAGGGCAGGATAGCTGCCAGCCTGGCCACCAAAGGCCACATGCGAACCCAGGAGCAGGGTTGCATGAAAATCAAGTTGGTCCAGTGAGACCCCCAACCCTGAGCCCTGAGCTTAGAACATAAGAACGGCCGTACTGGGTCAGACCAAAGGTCCATCTCGCCCAGTAGCCTGTCTGCCGACAGCGGCCAACACCAGGTACCCCGGAGGGGATGGACCAAAGACAATGGCCAAGCCATTTGTCTTGTGCCATCCATCTCCAGCCTTCCACAAACAGAGGCCAGAGACACCATTCCTACCCCCTGGCTAATAGCACTCCATGGACCCAACCTCCATGACTTTATCTAACTTCTCTTTAAACTCTGTTCTAGTTCTCACCTTCACAGCCTCCTGTGGCAAGGAGTTCCACAGGTTGACTATTTGCTTTGTGAAGAAGAACTTTCTTTTATTAGTTTGAAGCCTGCTACCCATTCATTTCATTTGGTGTCCTCTAGTCCTTCTATTATGGGAACTAATGAAGAACTTTTCTTTATGCACCGTCTCCACACCACTCATGCTTTTATAGACCTCTATCATATCCCCCCTCAGTCGCCTTTTTTCTAAGCTGAAAAGTCTCAGTCTCTTTAGCCTCTCTTCATATGGGACCAATTCCAAACCCCTAATCATTTTAGTTGCCCTTTTCTGAACGCTTTCCAAGGCCAAAATATCTTTTTTGAGGTGAGGAGACCCCATCTCTACACAATACTAAAGATATGGCGTACCATAGTTTTAGACTTCCCCTCCTCCTTCTTCTCCTGGCTTCCCCCTTCCAGCTCCCTCCTCCCAGGTTTCCACCTCCCCTCTCCCACCCTCTCTCTTCCCCTCTCCCACCTCCTTTTCCCAGTCTCCCCAGAGGTTAATCCCCCCCCTCAGTTTTGTTAAATAAAGAGAGTTTCTATTTTTGAACACACATGTCCTTTATTTTTTACATCAGGAAGGGGGGCTAGGGAAGGGTAAGTGGAAGGAGGTGAGGGAGGAATGGGGCACGAGCCCCTGATGGGGAGGACTGGGGTGGCTCTGCGGGCTCCTCGGGGTGGAGGCTCTCCTGCAGGGCCTCCTGAATCCTGACAGCCCCCCGAATGACCCCCCCCGGATGGCAGCCTGCGGCAAGTGCAGCCGGGCTGATGGCTGAGTGCTGTGATGTGCCGAGTGTGGGCACTCAGGGCACTCCAAGACAGGACTGCTTTGCTGTCCCTCATCGAGGTAGACAAGCAAGCGGGGAACCCTGAGAACTGTCTGTCCGGGGTGGGGCTCGGGTCCCTTTAAGCACAGCCCTCGGCTAGCCTGAGGCAGCAGCGCCACGCTCTAAGTCCTAAGCTGATGCCCTGCCGGCACTGGTTCTGGCCAGCCTTAACTTCGGTTCAGGGTCCACTCAATGTGGACATGCTAGTTCAAATTAGCAAAATGCTGATTCGAACTAGTTTTTAGGTCTAGATGCGCTAATTCGAATTAGCTTAGTTCGAATTAGTGCTGTAGTGTAGACATACCCAGAGTTTTTATTCTAAAGTGCTGTTGACTCCCACATACTAGTCATCTGAACAACTTTGGAAGGTCAGATAGACATCTGTCAGGGATGATCTAGACAGTACTGGATCCTGCCATGAGGGCAGGGGACTGGACCTGATGATCTCTCGAGGTTTATTTTGAGTTCTAATAGTCTATGATTTTATGAAAACTAAAAATTATGAACAGAAAAGTTTTTAAATAATTTTTTTCTCAAATTTCTATTAAATTGATACAGTCCAATACATAGAAATACAGCCGCTCTCTGAGTTACGAACAAGTTACGGACCAACACTTGGTCCGTAACTTGAACTGTTCGTAACTCGGATCCCTTTGAGTTACACGCGACCGCGCTGTTCGTAAGCGCGGGTCGCGTTCGTAAGTCGGGGACCGCCTTTACGACCGCTCCTGGGGAGCATTGGTCGTAAATGCGAACGGTCGTAACTCGACCGTTCGCAACTCGGGGAGTGGCTGTAAGTTTTAAAAAACGCATAAATAATCTGTGAAATTTATTTTTTCAGGGTATCATCCATGGCAAGAGAGTAGAGCAATTCAGAGCCAAATATGTATCTGTATCAACAATGAAAACAAATAACAGTATTAACCATAGTTAATAAGTTTTTCAAATGGATCTAAACCTTAACCTTTAGGACAAGGATGAGCAAGGTATGGCCCATGAGCTGGATTCGATCCACCAAGCCGTATGATCCAGCCCGCATCCGCCCTGCCACTCCCCTGCTGCCAGGCCAATCGGGACCTGGGGGCGGGGGAATACACAGTGTCATTCAGGGGCACACAGCACTTAAAGGGAACCACCCCTTTTTGCTTGAGGCCCCACCCCCTTCTTCCCGTGACCACAGCCAACATTTGAGAAGTGGCCCCCTCCTGCCAAAATTATTGCCCACAACTGCTTTAGTGCTAACACCTGATTGCCTGAGATCAGGAAGAACTTGGGCTGTGATCTGTTTCTTTCATCATTGCCCACTTCCAGCCGTGGTGTGGGACTTTGGTAGTGATCATCGTTAGAGAGAGGATAATTAACGAGATCGCGGTAGGCAAGATTTGTCCTGTGGGCTGGATCTGGCTCCCGGGCCACCCCACCGGGATCCTGAGGCACAGAGCAAACATAGTAGCAGGCAGAGTTGCCCCACACCACTTTAAGCAGCTGGCTGCTCCCTGTGACTGCTCCACTGCTCTGGGTGCCAGGGGATGGGGACGCTTCACAGAAACTGGCCCGTGGGAGCTGAGAGATTTTGCAGGGGGTGCGGGCAGCATTCAAAGCCTCCCCCTCCACTCTAGCACTTGGAGCAGAGAGTCACAGGGAACAGCCTGCTATTTTGAGCAGCCTGGGACTGTGGCAGGCAGGGAGCCTGCCTCAGGGTCCTGCAGGGCTGCTGGCTGGGAACCACCTTCTGGCACCCCAGCTCTCCCTGCCCCCCAACTCCGTCCCGCAGGTCACCACCCCTTCCTGCCCCAGGTCATCATCCAAACCCTCTGCATACCCCTCCCCCCAGGCCAGAATCCTCTCTTGCCCCCATACTCCCTCCCAGACTCTGCACCTCAAGTCTCTGCCCCAGATTACAACCCTCTCCCGCATCCAAACTCCCTATCAGACCCCCATGCCCTCTTCTGCACGCCAATCCCCTACCCCGAGCTCCCTTCTACACCCCTTCCATAGAAAAGTGCAGCCCTTGATCACTTACCAAAATCTTGGCGTGGTCCCAACAAAAATTATTGCCCGCCCCTGGACTAGAAGGATGACTGACCTAAGACACCATGTCTGTTCCCGTGAACAAGAGGTGGTAGAACTGGTTGGGAATTTTTTCAGTGAAATGTTTTTGTTGGACAATGCTATTTTATCCAAAACTCTTCTGTAAGCAGTTTCAACTTAGTTTTGAAACTTTTCTGGGGGAGGCGGTCTGAATGGGTCATCCTGAGATTTTTCTATATGAAACGATCCATTCGTGGGGAGAGGGATTGACAATGATTTTTTCCTTTCAAAGTCTCTAAGGGTACGTCTACACTAGCCTCCTAAATCGATCTAGGGAGGATAATGAGGGCAACCGGAATTGCAAATCAAGCCCGGGATTTAACTATCCCACGCTTGATTTGCATGTTTCCGGCCGGTCACCATTTTAGAAATTGACTAGCCCGAAGTAACTGTCCACGTCTACATGCAGCAGTGAAACAGGATTCCGATTTAAAGCCCTAACTCGAATTAGCTGGTATTCCTCCTGCAATTCAGGCTAGTCAATTTTAAAATGGCGACCGGCCGGGAACGTGCAAATCAAGTGCAGGATATTTAAATCCTGGGCTTGATTTGCAATTCCGGTCGCCCTCATTAGCCTCCCTAGATCGATCTAGGGGGCTAGTGTCGATGTACCCTAAGTGATTTTTTTATTAAAATATGAAAATGGCCAAAATTGAAACAAAACATTTCACAGTAATATTTCAATTCTGACCTGTTCCATTTTTTTTTAATTTGGGGTTTGTGAACATGTTTGAAATTTTGAATTTTTTTCTGAATTGGGATAGGAAAAAATTTTAATGTTGTTAAAACTCTTATGGGATGGGAAAACTGCTATCTCTCTACCTCTAATAGATAAACTATAATGTCTTACTTCCAGCAGATTAATGGGTTGTATAGCCTATGGCCAAGAATTAATATGGTCTTGAGTTAGGTATGCATGTATAAATTTTACTTCAATTTCCCCTGAATATCACCCACATAAAGTCCCGATGCTCATGCAAGTAAAGCAAACTTCAGACACAGTTAGGACATGCGTGAATATTACTGCTCAGTTATGTCACTTGGGCAATGGTATTGTTATTACACAAAGATGAATCCAGATTGGAGATTTAAAAAAAAAAGTCTGTCAGACAAAGAAAGATTGTTTAAATAAAGGTGTAATTAATTATACCTGTGTTTGCATACACAATTCCACAATTCCAGACACAATTCCAGACACAATTTTCTTCTCCTCCTCGGCTTACCTCCTCTATTCTTTACACTTTTAAATTCATTTTTGGGGGAAAAAAATAAAAAAACAGTCCTTGATAGTTAATTTTATGATGAAACACCTTTTCCAATTAATCTTGATGACTCGCTATGATCGCAATGAATGTTATTAATTCAGCATTCTACGTCCTTGGGTTTTGGCATGACAGAGCATACAGAAATGTGATAGCATTGGCATCCTACAACCATCTCTCCTATAAATCCTGCAACCCTCTCTCCTATAAACCTCCCAAAAGCTGTACATACATGCATACTTCTTGGTAAAATGTTAACACAAGGACATTAACATGACTTTACAAAATAATTAATTACAATAGATTTAAGAGTATCCCCACATATTCCTTGTGTTTTGTTAGCTTTTTCTCAAACAAAACAGGCTATAAAAAAATCTGTAGCCAATATCTGGGAAAACAGTAAGAAGGTACAAAAAGAAGCTAGTCAGAGGACAATAGTCTATAGCAGCCAGCATCACTATCCACCAAACCAGTTTATGACCAGATCACATAAGAACATAAGAATTGCCATACTGGGTCAGACCAAATGTCCATCTAGCCCAGTATCCTGTCTGCCAAGAGTGGCCAATGCCAGATGTCCCAGAGGGAAGGAACACAACAGTTAATCCTCATATGATCCCTCTCCTGTCGCCCATTTCCAGACAAACAGACACCATTCCAACCCATCCTGACTAATATTCATGAAAGTTCGGTCCATCAATGGCTATATATAGCTCTTTTTTGGACCCACTTAAAGTCCTAGTCTTCACCACATCTCCTGGCAAGGAGTTCCACAGGTTGACTGTGCACTGAGTGAAGAAAAACGTCCTTTTGTTTTGACAGGGAACGCCTTTGTCGACCGCTCCTGTAAACCTCGTTTCACAAGGCATAAGGGAGCGGTCGACAAAGGCATTCCCTGTCAACCGATCTGTGTCTTGACTGCCGCACTGTGCCAACGATCAGCTGAGCCAGCACAGCGTGGCAGACATTTTTATTTAAATGAAGTGGGGGATATTTAAATCCCTGCTTCACTGACTATGTCAGTATGTCTAATTTACATGCCTCTGTTGGCAGAGGCATGTAGTCTAGACATACCCCTGGCAGCCACTCCATCCATAGTAATCACAGCTTAAATGTGAGAGAGCGTCCATTTAGTGTGGATGCTATCTTTCAAAAAAGCAGATGGCTTTTCTGATGTGCTTTTGCTGTGTAGACGCTCTCTTTCAGTAGGATTGCCAGGTGTCCAGTTTTGAACTGGACAGTCCAGTAATTGAACTTTCAGGAAACAAATTGACAAAATATAAATGTCCAGTATTTTCTAAATAAGGGTATGTCTACACTACAAAGTTAATTCGAACTAACAGCGGTTAGTTTGAATTAACTTTCATAAGCGCTACACATGCAAACCGCTAGTTCGAACTTAATTCGAACTAGCGGAGCGCTTAATTCGAACTAGGTAAACCTCATTCTACGAGGACTAACGCCTACTTCGAATTAAGTAGTTCGTATTAAGGGCTGTGTAGCCACTTAATTCGAACTAGTTGGAGGCTAGCTCTTCCCAGCTTGCCCTGGTGGCCACTCTGGGCCAAGCCAGGGAAACTCTTCTGCCCCCATCCCAGCCCCGGAGCCCTTAAAGGGGCACGGTCTGGCTACAGTGCCCATGCCAGGTACAAGCCTGCCAGCACCCAGCCAGCAGACCCTGCACCTGGCACGGCATGAGCCAGCCACCCGCTGCCACCCAGCCCTCCGCCTCTTCCCAGAACCAGGCTGGCAGCTCCCAGGAGCCTGCCCGGGGCCGCAAGAGGTGGGCGCCCGCCTGGTCTAGTGTGGAGATCGTGGACCTCATCGAGGTTTTGGGGGAGACCTCCAACGTCCACGACCTCCGCACTAGGCACAGGAATGCGGCCGTCTAGGGCAGGATAGCTGCCAGCCTGGCCACCAAAGGCCACATGTGAACCCAGGAGCAGGTTTGCATGAAAATCAAGTTGGTCCAGTGAGACCCCCGACCCTGAGCCCTGAGCTTAGAACATAAGAACATAAGAACAGCCGTACTGGGTCAGACCAAAGGTCCATCTCGCCCAGTAGCCTGTCTGCCGACAGCGGCCAACACCAGGTACCCCGGAGGGGACGGACCGAAGACACTAACCAAGCCATTTGTCTCATGCCATCCATCTCCAGCCTTCCACAAACAGAGGCCAGGGACACCATTCCTACCCCCTGGCTAATAGCACTCCATGGACCCAACCTCCATGACTTTATCTAACTTCTCTTTAAACTGTTCTAGTTCTAGCCTTCACAGCCTCCTGTGGCAAGGAGTTCCACAGGTTGACTATTTGCTTTGTGAAGAAGAACTTTCTTTTATTAGTTTGAAGCCTGCTACCCATTCATTTCATTTGGTGTCCTCTAGTCCTTATATTATGGAAACTAATGAAGAACTTTTCTTTATGCACCCTCTCCACACCACTCATGCTTTTATAGACCTCTATCATATCCCCCCTCAGTCTCCTCTTTTCTAAGCTGAAAAGTCCCAGTCTCTTTCGCCTCTCTTCATATGGGACCTGTTCCAAACCCCTAATCATTTTAGTTGCCCTTTTCTGAACCCTTTCCAAGGCCAAAATATCTTTTTTGTGGTGAGGAGACCACATCTGTACACAGTACTGAAGATATGGCGTACCATAGTTTTATACTTCCCCTCCTCCTTCTTCCCCTGGCTTCCCCCTTCCAGCTCCCTCCTCCCAGGTTTCCACCTCCCCTCTCCCACCCTCTCTCTTCCCCTCTCCCATCTCCTTTGCCCAGTCTCCCCAGAGGTTAATCCCCCCACCCCGTTTTGTTAAATAAAGAGAGTTTCTATTTTTGAACACGTGTCCTTTATTTTTTACATCAGGAAGGGGGGCTAGGGAGGGGTAAGTGGAAGGAGGTGAGGGAGGAATGGGGCACGAGCCCCTGATGGGGAGGACTGGGGTGGCTCTGCGGGCTCCTCAAGGTGGAAGCTCTCCTGCAGGGCCTCCTGGATCCTGACAGCCCCCCTATTGACTCCCCCGGATGGCAGCCTGAGGCAAGTGCAGCCGGGCTGATGGCCGAGTGCTGTGATGTGCCGAGTGTGGGCACTCAGGGCACTCCAAGACAGGACTGCTTTGCTGTCCCTCATCGAGGTAGACAAGCAAGCGGGGAACCCTGAGAACTGTCTGTCTGGGGTGGGGGTTGGGTCCCTTTAAGCACAGCCCTCGGCTAGCCTGAGGCAGCAGCACCACGCTCTAAGTCCTGGTTCCGGCCAGCCTTAACTTCGGTTCGGGGTCCACTCAATGTGGACATGCTAGTTCGAATTTGCAAAATGCTAATTCAAATTAGTTTTTAGGTCTAGATGCACTAATTCGAATTAGCTTAGTTCGAATTAGTGCTGTAGTGTTGACATACCCAGAGATATAATGTCGATTGTAATGTAACGTCAAGTGTGTCCAGTATTTTAGTTGAAACCATCTGGCAACCCCCTCTTTCGGAAGAAGTTTTTTCGGAAGATCTCTTCTGGAAAAGCTTCTTCCGAAAGAAGCCTGCAGTCTAGACATAGCCTCAGATAAGCTAACTTGAGTTTCTTATACTTTGAACACACAATTCCATCCTCCAACACTCAGAGCATCTCCTTCAAGGCGTGATCCACCTCCATCTCCTGAAGTCCAGGGAGCTGAGGGGTGCTCAGAATGTCCCAAGAATGATCCTTTCTCTCCCTCCCAGCCCATTTCCTGTCTTGAAAAGGACCATTCTGGAAGAAGTATTTAGACATTACTCTCCTGTGAGGAGCCCATTTAGAACTGAGCAATCAAATTGCCCTTGTTTAGCTAATTAAAATTCAGTGGCAAAGTGGCTTAATCACTCCCTCTTTTGAAAATCCTTACTTTACGCTTCACATTCATTCTGGCAATAATGTCCTGAAGAGCTCATCAGCCTCTGAAAGAAGGTAGCAATTTTTCTTGCGTACATAATGATTAAACAGATAAATAGGCAAGGCACCATATCGTCTGGATTCACACTGTAGCCCCTGTCACTGCTAAAAACCTGAGCGGAAGATTGAGTCAAGGACCTGGAGTGGATAAAAGAACAGCAGCAGCAGTAGAAACAACAAAAAGGGTCATAGGGTTGTTTTAAAGTCCCCACTCTCCCCCTTCCCCCACTTTCTTAGTTGCCACCTTAAATCACATTGCTGCAGCTTTAGGGTCGCAGAGATAATGGAGTGCATTTGGTCCTGCAAACAATTAAGGGACATCGTTGACTTTTCTTTGTGGAGTCATCATGTGCCAAGCGACTGTGAACACAAAATACCATAAATGTTTTTTAAAAAGGTATTTTTATTCCGGATCATACAAATGCAAAGCTGATAGATACAAGAAGCTGCCTGCTGCTTTGAAGTCCCAGGGCCAGATCTAACTGGCGCAGAGGTGAGTGGGAAAAAGACTCCCATTCACATGATAAGAGTGTTCGGTGAGCTGATTCTGGCTCTGACGAGGCTGGCAGTCTGCCTTTCATGCAGCGACACACCCCAGTCGTCTGGAGCTTAGTGCACAAGCTGCTAGTAGTGGTTCCCAAATTTTTTGGCATCACGCCCCCTTTTTGATTTTTGAGAAAACATCATGCCCCCCTCCCAAAAAATAGCAGCAAAACTTGGGGTGGGATTATGAGGGGGGTGGCTGGGTTGCCTCACGCCCCCCCCAAATTTCTTCACGGCCCCGCAGGAGGGCACCCCCCCCCCCCCAGTTTGGGAATCCATGGAAGTCTAGAGCACGTGCTGAAATCCAGCCGGTGCACACAGGAGATTGTGGATTTTGTCGTCACTCTGCTCGGTTTGGTGAACATAAGAACATAAGAACAGCCACACTGGGTCAGACAAAAGGTCCATCCAGCCCAGTACCGTGTCTGCCAACAGTGGCCAACACCAGGTATCCCAGAGGGAGTGAACCGAACAGGTAATGATCAAGGGATCTCTCCCCTGACATCCATCTCCACCCTCTGACAAACAGAGGCTAGGGACACCATTCCTTACCCATCCTGGCTAATAGCCATTAATGAATTTAACCTCCATGAATTTATCTAGCTCTGTTTTAAACCCTGTTATAATCCTAGCCTTCACAACCTCCTCAGGCAAGGAGTTCCACAGGTTGACTGCACGCTGTGTGAAGAACTTCCTTTTATTTGTTTTAAACTTGCTGCCCATTAATTTCATCTGGTGACCCCGAGTTCTTATATTATGGGAACTAGTAAATAACTTTTCCTTATTCACTTTCTCCACACCAGTCATGATTTTATAGACCTCCATCATATCCCCCCTTAGTCTCCTCTTTTCCAAGCTGAAAAGAGCTAGTCTCTTTAATCTCTCCTCACATGGGACCCGTTCCAAACCCCTAATCATTTTAGTTGACCTTTTCTGAACTTTTTCTAATGCCAGTATATCTTTTTTTGAGATGAGGAGACCACATCTGTATGCAGTGTTCAAGATGTGGGCGTACCATGGATTTATATAAAGTTAATAAGATATTCTCCATCTTATTCTCCATCCCTTATCTCCCTTTGAGCAGACTCATTATTTTCCCTTTAAGTGGTCTCAGTGCCACTAGATGGGACAGTGAACCATGCCCAGAAGATGTGTGGGTTACACAGAGAAGCAGGGGCTAAACCAGGGACACTTTTCTTGGTGCTACAGAACGGGTCACCTTGACCAGGAGAAACCAGCGGCTCCCAGGCTGTATTAGCAGCTATCGAAATAGGCCTCAAGCATGGGATTTTTCAGCTTTACCCTGGATTAGCTCTGCGCCCAGGGAAAGCTATGAGCAGAGTGATGACAAAATCCACGATCTCCTGTGTGCACCCAGGGAGTACTTCCTGCAGCGAACGAGCTGGGAGGTGCAAATGTGGCTTCATGCCATCCCATAGTCAGAGAAATGTAAGGCTGGAAGGGGCCTCAGGAAATCCTCAAGTCCAACCACCTGCACACTTGACAGGTTTGGCCCAACCTGCTTTTAAAGCCTCCACTTACGGGGATTCCACAAACTCTCTCAGAAGACTATTCTAGAGCTTAACTACTCTTAGGGTATGTCTTCACTTAGAATCATAGAAACCTAGGGCTGCCCAAAGCAGGACCAACCCCAACTAAATCAACCCAGCCAGGCCTTTGTCAAGCTGAGACTTAAAAACCTCTAGGGATGGAGATTCCACCCCCTCCCTAGGGAACCCATCCCAGTGCTTCCCCACCCTCCTGGTGAAATAGTGTTTCCTATTATCCAACCTAGACCTCCCCCACTGCAACTTGAGACCATTGCTCTTGACCTGCCATTCGTCACTACTGTGAACAGCCTTTCTCCATCCTCTTTGGAACTTCCCTTCAAGAAGTTGAAGGCTGCTATCAAATCTCCCCTCACTCTTCTCTTCTGCAGACTAAATAAACTCAAATCCCTCAGCCTCTCCTCATAGGCCATTTGCTCCAGCCCCATCATCATTTTGGTTGCCCTCCGCTAGACGTTCTCCAATGCGTCCACGTACTTTCTACAGTGGGAGCCCCAGAATTGGACGCAATACTCCAGATATGGTCTCACCAGTGCCAAATAAAGGGGAACAATAACTTCTCTAAATATTAAAAAATGTTGTTTTTTAAGTTTTTCCTGTGTACAGACTAACGTGGCTACCCCTCTGAAACTTTTTCTCTAAATCTGTTGGGAATGATCCTACTAATGCACCCTAATATTCCATTAACCTTCTTGGCTACAGGAGCACACTGTTGACTCACATCCAGCTTCTCATCCACTGTAACCCCCAGGTCCTTTTCTGCCGAACTGCTAGTTAGCCAGTCGGTCCCCAGCCTGTAACAATGCTTGGGATTCTTCCGTCCCAAGCGCAGGATGTGCCAGACATCAACATTCTGGCATTCAATTGAGCGGGTCTAGTATAGACCTGTAAATCAAACGCTGAGGGCAGCTGCAGGAGTAAGGGAAGCCGACTCCAACTACATATTCTACATAGCTGGAGTAGCGTACCTTAATCCCACCTTCCAGGTCTACTGTAGATCTGTCCTTAGAGTTAGAAATGTTTTCCTAATATCTACCCTCAGTTTGGCTTGCTGAAGATTAAGCACATTACTGCTTATCCGACCTTCTGTGAACTATTTGCCACTGTGCTGTTTATTACATGTTCAAAGACTATCATCTGGTCCCCCTCAGTTTTCTTTTCTCAGCACTAAATATCCCCAGGTTTTTTTAACCGTTCCTCCATGGCCACTGCTCTTAAAGACAGCTGTGTACTAGTCTGTTCTTTGAGTGTAACTTAAAGCTGACAATGACTCAAGAGGTTGATACGACTCTTGAAAATAACAAAGCAGTAGAGAATTACACCCCATGATCCACTTCTTGGACCTAAGCCACCTAACCCAAATACAGGAACGGAGGGGCATAAAGTACCCTACTGCCAGAGACCCCCCTACCTTGGGATTACCCTTCTGTGCTCTGCTACACTGGTACAGTACTGTTTTGTGCTGTTGGCATGGCAGAAAGTAACCAAAACATAGGAGACAATTTGTTTCCTCCTTGTTTGTATACCTGTGCCAGAGGGATAGAACCTGCCCATTACTAAGAGTTCACCAGCAGAAATTTGTCTTTGACCACCTCTGTGTTCGCGCTGCTTCTATATGGAGAGGGAACTCCATTTTCAGACTTCAGTGGGTATGTATGGCCCTACAAGGCACCTTTTGCAGACCCTTAAGTGAAACAATAAGAATGCGAGACGCAGCAAATCTCTGCAGTGGTTGAGGGACGGAAGAAAACCATGCATGAAAGTGAAGACAGATAGAGTCATTCCGACAAACCTGTGGGTGACAGATCTATATAACAACCATTCTTGGCCAGCCTTGCACCCAGCTCTTGTCTAGCCTGGTTGACACCCTCGTTAGAGGACTGGCTGCTTCACGGTTCCTTTGCCTGGGACATTGATCCAGGGAGGGGAAACTGAAGGTAAACAAAGGCACACAGTGATGCCCCCAGAATGCTTTGGGAGTCATTTCGTGAGCCGTTGGGAACAGTGAGAAGAGCAGCATGCAATAATCCCTCCAATTCCAATCTATAACATGCTGGGTGGGTGGTGTGACGAACCCTTCCCCACTGATGTCTGGAGTGTACTGAATGTGTTGTAACTGATGAAGAGAAATTAAAAAGACTGAGACTTTTTACCTCAGAAAATAGGAGACTAAGGGGGGATATGACAGAGGTCTATACAATCATGACTGGTGTGGAGAGAGTGAATAACAAAAAGTTATTTACTTGTTCCCATACCATAAGAACTAGGGGTCACCAAATCAAATTAATAGGTAGCAGGTTTAAAACAAACAAAGGACGTTTTTCTTCATGTAGCACATAGCCAACCAGTGGAACTCCTTGCCAGAGGATGTTGTGAAGACTTTAATATGGTTCAAGAAAGAACTCAATAAATGCATGGAGGTTAGGTCCATCAATGGCTATTAGCCAGGATGGTTAGAAATGGTGTCCCTAGCCTCTCTTTGTCAAAGGCTGGGAATGGATGACAGGAGAGGGATCACTTGATGGTTCCTTGTTCTTTTCACTCCCTCTGGGCCATCTGGCATTGGCCATTGTCAGAAGACAGGATACAGGGCTAGATGGACCTTTGGTGTGACCCGGTATGGCCGTTCTTATGTTGTTGAATGTGTTGGCCATCTCTTGTGATATGCTGTATGGATTGACAACAGTAGGGATTGAACCTGGTTCTAGTTCATGGAACTTCTGGACCTCAGCTGAACAGCTCAGCTCTATTAACCAAGGCTAGAGTAGGTTATAACATGCCCCAGGATATCACATTGTGAACTTGATAAATAAGAGGTTTCCTTGCTTGCGACACCAGAGAGCAGGAAGAAGAAACTATGACACCTAGCCAGGGTTTCCCCTCTCCCTCTGCAAGCCCATATGTTTGGTCATCAGGATTGGGAGTCTATACTGAAGCTAGCAGAATGGGCTCCTGGCCTTTAGGTTACCATCTTCCTGCAGCTAGAAATAGCAAGGAGCGGGCCAGCATTAAGTTTAAGGTAAACAAATAAAGGCAGTAATAGCAAGTTTTGCAGAGCTAGAAAACAGAAATGCAATAAATGCATACAAGTGCAGATTTCCTTAGGGAGCCGAAGGGGAAGATGCTGTAGCTTTGATTGAACAGCAAATGCCCTCTCTGCTTATCATATTTTAAAACCTGTTTGTAGCAGGACACATTCACATTTACAGAGTGTTATCTTTCCTGCACCTTCATGAAGCGCCTAAGGCTTTTTAATTCATTTTGATTTTGTTTTCACCCAAAGTTTTGGGATATTGCTGAATGCTGTTACTCTCTTCTCCTGATCTCATTTCTTGGTGATATTTGCTTGGTTCTTTTTTTTTTATCCTCTAGACCTGTCATGAGGCAATGATGCATGAGCAGAAGAAATTCAATAGGAGGATGAAAATTCGCTGCCTCATTGGCAAATCTAGGGTTTTACCATGGCCAACGGATGCGGAACCTGACCTGAAATCAGACTTCCACAGAGTCTGATGGTATCTGGATCGGGACTATTGTGAACCCAGCTTCTCCCAAGCTGGATCTACCTGGCTGAAAGTTTGGAAGAGATGACAGGTGCGCATGTGATATCAGGTTTGGCTTCTCTGTGGCAGCAGGAAGCAGAGCGCCCTCTTGCTCCAAGGCACTCTGCTTTCAGCCACTTCAGAGAAGCGGGGTGCAGCGGACCAGGAGGGCAGCAGGGTGGGGCACAGCAGAACAGGCTGCCCCCATAATCTCCCAAAGCAATGGTCTTAAACTGCAGCAAGGGAGGTTTAGGCTGGACATTAGGAAAAACTTCCCAACTGTCAGAGTGGTTAAACACTGGAATAAATTGCCTAGGGAGGTTGTGGAATCTCCATCACTGGAGAGATTTAAGAGCAGGTTGGACAGACAGCTGTCAGGGATGATCTAGACCAGGGCTACTCAACTTTGGAAGCCCCGGGGGCCACAATGATACTCACAGCACATGCTGAGGGCTGCAACTTAAGTTTGGCTGCATATACATGCAAATATATATGCAAATATATGCAAATAGCTTCTTTCACACTGATGGGCATGAATACAAAGCACTTCCCACAATGCCCTTTGCTCCCGGCACCTCTTTCCTGGGGTCTAGAAATGCCGACACCCTGCACCCGTCTGTTCCAGCCAGCCCGGTGACTTGCGTCTTTCAATGCTCACCCCACCTGGGAGAAGCCACACTGTTGTGGGGCATGTTCCCAGTGGAGACCATCTTCACAGGATCCCACCCGCGAACTGCGTGTTGAGCCCTGCGTAAACCCAAACTGCACTGCGGGCCACAAACAAACGGGCCACAGGCTGTGTGTTGAGTAGCCCTGATCTAGATCGTGCTTGGCCCTGCCAGGAGGGCAGGGGACTGGACTTAATGACCTCTCGAGGTCCCTTCCAGTTCTATGATTCCAAGTATAGGGGATGTCAGGCGGTTGTTATCTCAAAGAGCATTAAGCAGGTTTCACTCACCCTCTACCATACCATGATTTTCAAATCCAGGGATGAATAGTGAACCAACTGTCTCCTTTACAGCCCTTCACTGAGGTAAGTGAACAAACATTATTTTCCTGACCCGGGTGCTGGCTAGACCTTCTGAAATGATGACTCCTGTTGCATGGCAGCAGCCACGGGCGGCGATGTTTCTATGCAGAAATTATAGAGATTAAAGAGCTTTCAGCCGCCACTTTGAGCCAGTTTTCTCTGTCTCGTAACCAAGAATCTCTTCAATGATTATACGCTCACTACAGTGTAATCTGCTAGAAATGGTCTCTCTCTCTCTTTTTATGTTGCAGGTTAAATATTAGGGATTTTGCATGAAGGCTCAGTCTCATCTTGTCTATGATATAATGGCCATCCAAATCCTTCACGGCTCTCTAGTTTTGTTTCTCCGACAGCTCCTGATTGCTTAGGGGACAGTGTGTCGCTATTTGGCACATGCAAACGAAGGTTATTGTGCTGAACGTTTCTTCTGTTCCGTCCGAGAGGCTTCCACTGTCCTTAAAGTAGGGAATGCTCCTGTAATCGCTAGGCTCACAAAATGAAACCCACGTAAGGGCTCCCCTTGTGCAGCTGGCTGGTCTCCATGGAACAATGAGAGTTTTTCACAACTATGTGAAGCAGGTCAAAAGTTTTTCAAAAACGTCATGTGTGAAGAACAGGACGATAAAGCACACACGAGAAACAATGAGGCTTAATTCTTAGCAGGGAGGTGAATGGGTAACCAGTTAGCTGTGGGGAGTACGGTTGCCAGATGGTTGAAACAAAAATACCAACCCCTCCCCCCCCCCAAAAAAAACGGGAAAAAATTCTGTTGAAGGAAAAAAAAGGGGGGGGGACCCAAAAAAAATTAAAATAAAACAGCATTAAAACAGCATGTCCCCTTTAAGGGTGAGTGCAGGGATAGAAACAGGGGAGTGGTTGAGCACTACGACCCCTCGGTCGGCAGCCATTTTGTGCCGGCAGCCTTGCGGAACCAGGTAAGCATGGGGGCTGAGGTCGGGGGGGCTGGGGGTGTTGGGAGCCAGGCGGGGGGAGGCTAGGCACTGAGTGTTTGTAGGGTTGCCAGGTGCCCGGGATTTTTGCCTCCTGGCCGGGAAAAAAATCCAAAAATACCGGACATTTTAGGTGTCCAGTATTCTCTGAATTTTTTACCAGACAGGAGGCGAAAATACTGGACTGTCCGGGTGAATACTGGACACCTGGCAACCCTAGACTGGGGAGGAGGGGGGCTGCTGGCTCCCAGGCCATGTGGGCTGGGAACCGACAACCCAGCACAGAGTCAGAAGCAGCCAGGCTGGAGTAGCTCCTGTCAGCGGCATGGGGGCTGCTTCAGCCCAACGGGGGCAGGTATGGGGGGGACACTCCAGCCCAACAGGCGAGAATGCCCCCTGTCCCTGCCCATCTCTGTTTAAGCAATAAACCGGTTAAACTTAATACAGGTTGTACCTCCCCCGTCAGGCACCTGCAGGACCTGGCTGGTCCCGAACAAGGAGATTTGCCGAACGAGGGGAGGTCGCTCCCAACATGGCCCTTGCTGCCCCCGGCTAGGACTCCAGCCAGCCCCGCTATTGCCTTCCCGGCCATGGCTCCCCAGGCTGGAGCTTCATGGCTGCTGGGGCTCTGTGGATGCCTCAGCTTTGGGGCTGCCAGAACTGAGACACTGCGGCCGCTGCTGGCCCCCCACTACCGCCCGGCAGCAGGGGCCAGAACCCCCAGCTGCGCTCTCTCCCTCAACACGGGGCTCCTGGCTGAGTTACACCCCTCCTCCCCGACTCCTGCCCTGAAGCCCGGCCTCCTTATACTGGACTCTGTGGTCCAGGAACATCCGTGATCCTTCCGGACCAGAGAGTCCTGGTTAAGGGAGGTACCACCTGTATTTAACCAATTAATTAAATGGGATTTTCCATCCTTAATGCCTAGTTTTGTCTTTAAAAAGAGGGAGTGTGATTGACATGACATTTCTGTATAATTGGAAGTGTGTCCCAACCTAAAGCCCTTAGTCACAGAGAAAAATCATGGGATTGCCAGATCCGGTTCAGTTATCCATCTGTTCATTTCCATATTAAGCACCCTCATCTACAAGCGGGGCAGTTGAATAGGTGATACTCCCCTTCCCCCCAAGTCGGTTCCCCCTGCCGAGACGTTGGACCATAGCATGAGAGTCTGAGGAGAGAGAGGAGTGGCAGTTCAACACCACGCCCTGTGTGGCTGACTGCCCATTTCAGGGCTTGATGGGATGGCTCAGTAGCTGGACTCTACATGCAGGTTAGGAGAATATTCTCCTTCATCAGTAAAAGGTATTAAAATCTTAGCAACTATGTGGGAGCTAAGTGATTCTGGGCGTGAGTACGGTGTAAAGTCCTCCCCAAAGTAAGCAAAGTGCGCAGCTCGACAGCCAAACATGCAAAATCTAAAGGAGCTGGGCGAGAGGTACTTTCACATGCTACAGCCCAACGGAGAGAGATAACCATGGGAGATTGCCTCTGATTAAGAAAAACCAGCATGCAAGATCCACCACGGCACATGCATTTTTCATGGGAACTAATTAGCTTTTCTCCTGTCGAGACCTGATTGCAGAGTTCTGCTTTCCCCAGGAGATAAAACGCTGATCCCTACATCCAAGGTGAGTTGGGAACTTTAGCTGTCAATGCCCTTCTAACTTGTATCCCAGCATGTGAAGCACAGAAAGGGTCTGGGAGGTGGAGGAGGGGAGGAAGATATCACTCCAAATGGTTTTTAATTTGCCCTCTTCTTTTCATGCATGATCTGGAAATGGCGTGAAATTCATCAAGTATTCATCAGGCCAGAGCGTGTGTGAATGCTCCGTGGCCCTCGTGCCGGGGAATTCTCACCCAGGGCCCTGTTCTAAGGAATGCTAAACTATGTACGCCTAATGGACCGGTGTCCAAAGGAGAGATTGGGTGCCCCACCTCAGAACACCCGACATGCACCTGTCAGATGGGAGCATGGGGCTCCAAAGCCCGCAGCAAGGGGATTTCAGCCTGAGTCTCCCTAGAGCCTCCTTCCAGTACAGAAATAGCTGCCCCAAATCCCTTTGAATGACAGGGCCTACGCCTCGCTCTTCTCCTTGGCGTTTCCCGTTGGTTGGCTTGGATGCTTCTCCACTCAGCTTCCTGACTTCTGTGGATTTTGTTCCTGGTGGCCTACCCCTCCTTAGGCACCGTGTAGGGACCCTGGGCACCTGATTGGCAGCAGAGCTCCTAAAGGCAGCGTTGTAATGCTTACCTGGAGTTTCCGTGGGGTAGCCAGCCCTCAGCCACCCTGGGACAGTTTCAGCTGTGCAGAGTTCCCCAAGGCTGCAAGAGGCAAACAGGAGATTATTTGGAAATAAAAGGGATTCATCTTGGGGTTCTTTTTTAAATATCTAGAGCCAAACAAACATCTTTTTTAAACATCTGGAGCCAAAGTCCCACATCTGGAAATGACAGTGAAGACTGCACTAGCTGAGCTCTGTGTTACTCAGCTAAGGGGATTCCAGCAATTGAACATATATGAACATAGAACATAAAAACATAAGAACGGCCATACTGGGTCAGACCAAAGGTCCATCTAGCCAAATATCTTGTCTGCCGACAGTGGCCAATACCAGATGCCCCAGAGGGAGGGAACACAACAGATAATCCTCATGTGATCCCTCCCCTGTCACCGACCTCCAGAGAAACAGAGGCTAGGGACACCATTCCTACCCATCCTGGCTAATAGCCATTGATTGACCTAACCTCCATGAATCTATCTAGCTCTTTTTTGAACCTTGTTAAAAGTTCTAGCCTCCTCTGGCAAGGAGTTCCAAAGGTTAACTGTGCACCAAGTGAAGAAAAATTTCCTTTTGTTTGCTTTAAACCTGCTGCCTATTAATTTCATTTGATGACCCCTAGTCCTTATATTGTGGGAATAAGTAAATAACTTTTCCTTATTCACTTTTTCCACACCAGTCATGATTTTATAGACCTCTATCATATCCCCCCTTAGTCTCCTCTTTTCTAAACTGAAAAGTCCAAGTCTTTTTAATCTCTCTTCATATGAGTCCTGTTCAAAACCCCTCATCATGTTTGTTGCCCTTTTCTGAACCTTTTCCAATGCCAATATATATTTTTTGAGATGAGGCTACCACATCTGTACGCAGTATTCAAGATGTGGGTGTACCATGGTTTTATGTTGAGGCAATAATATATTTTCTATCTTATTCTCCATCCCTTTTTAAATGACTCCTAACATTCTGTTTGCTTTTTTGACTGCCGCTGCCCACTGAATGGGTGTTTTCAGAGAACTATCCACAATGACTCCAAGATCTTGCTCTTGAGTAGTTGTAGCCAGATTAGTCCCCATCATATTGTTTGTACAGTTGGGATTATTTTTTCCAATGTGCATTACTTTACATGTCTCAAAAGTAAATTTCATTTGCCAATGACCCCATCACTATAGTAGCACATACTTTTTAATACAGTTAACCTCATAGCCCCCCTGTAAGTACAATTCTTCTCCTTTTACAGATGGGAAACTGAGGCAGAAGGAGGGTTCTGTGACTTGCTCAAGGTCAACCAAGGAGTCTAAGGCAGAGCAGAGACTTGAACCATGGTTACACAAGTCCCAGACTAGTACCCTACCCCTTCTGCTAGACTTCCTTATCTGTGAGAGAGTGACCACAGAAGGAGAAGGTGAAGGGGAAATCAGCTTCCAGGCTGCTAGGCATGACCAAGAAGAAAGAAGGCTCCAAACCTGGTGGCTGAGGCAGGTGAGACTTGGACATGCTGGCAGAAGTGCGCACACTTTCATTTCTAGTTGGGGCAGTTTATTGCGGAGAAAGATCAGTAGAATGTTGATATCTTCTGAAGCATCTGGCACTGGCCAGGGGCAGAGACAGCACACAAAGTTAGGTGGGTTATTGCTCCAAGCACTGTGATAGTGACTCTGTTCTTGCATTGATGTGACAACAACTTAGCAGAGGGACTGAGAAAGACCAGGTGAGTGACCACGTCTTTTGCTAAAAGAGACAAGCTTTCCAGTGTCTCGTCTTCACTCTGGGATAGGTAATTCTCTTCCCTAGACATGAAGAAATGCTCTGTGGTACTCAAAAGCTTGTCTCTTTCACTGGCAGAAGTTGGCCCAATAAAGGCTTTTACCACACCCACCTTGTTTCTCTCATATCTTGGGACCAACCTGGCTAGATAGACTGATGATAAGGTGACTTCCTTCTCTGCAGGTTTTCCCTGTCTCACCTGAGTACCCGACCACTGAGCCTTTCTAGGGCATTCTCTGGCTTGGCTTTTGACCAGCAATTCAACACCAGAGCAAAGTTTTGGGGAAACACTTTGAACCAGCGCTTAGGTTTTGTTGCACACACTGAGTCTTTCAGTAACTCACCTTGTTGACTAACAGACGTATTGGAGCATAAGCTTTTGTGGGCAAAGACCCACTTCATTGCATGTAGTGGAAATATCCAGAGGCAGGTATAAATATGCAGGCCAGAATCAGGCTAGAGATGACGAGGTTAATTCAATCAGGGCGGATGAGGCCCACTTCTAGCAGCTGATCTGGAGGTGTGAATACCAAGAGAGGAGACGCTGCTTTTGTAGTTAGCGAGCCATTCACAGTCTTCAAAGAGACTTCAAAGAGAAACTGCCGAGCTACAGTTCATCTGCAAGTTTGACACCATCAGTTCAGGATTAAACAAAGACTCTGAATGGCTAACTAACTACAAAAGCAGCTTCTCAATCAAACTGAATGGCAGTGTTTGTGTGCTGTGAGGGGGTCTAGAAACCTTGCTCTGTAGTGGCCTTGAAGGAGTTAATGGATGGCCTGGTTCCTTCCCCACCTATGATTAAGTGACTGATTAGCAACAGCTGAGCTACAAAGCTGCCTCTCAGGCAGAGGGGTGGTTGTTAGAGGGACTGAGGAAGAGCTCACAGGAGTGTGACAAGGAGCTTCTGGAAGAATGGACCCCAGGCCTGCCAAGGTAAGGCTGCTAGTGCATAGTCAAAGGCACATTTCTCTAAACCGGGGGGGGGAAGAAGGCCAAGAGGCCTGTGTAGCCAAGCCTGGGAGGAGCTGTTCTACAGGGTCAAGGAGAAACAAGCAAAGAGCCAGGAGTCTGGGTTCTTTAATGGGCTGGGTATTATCACCCCCTTTTTGGTGTCTGGGAAAGGAACACAGGCCAATTCACCTATCCAAAATGGTGCAATGCCTCTGCAAGTGGAACCTGCACCCCTCGTGTGGGTCACTGTCCCACGGAGGGGCACTTAGCCTACTTACTGTGAGGGATACGAACAAGGGAGCTGGGAGCCATACAGACTCCTACACTAAGCTCCAGAGGTCCCATATGGAAATCTGCCTAGCGGGGGGTTACACAAGCACCCTGGTATCATGGAGGGTCTCTGCAGAGATGATAACTACTGGTGCCTGAGCTCTTTCAGGCTGCCCTGAGACAGCAGTGCTGAAAGTACCCTGGGCAGGTGAGTTAATCATGGTAAACGGCCTCCCCGGCCAAACTTTCCCATGTGAGTCCAACATAGCTTTCCACTGAAGGGCTGAGTGCAAGAGGGGGGAGGGTATTGTTTGCTTTTCTTGGTAAGGTGCTAGCGAATGCTGAATAACCATGGCCCTGTGCTTCCTCTGGCCTGCCTTTTTGAGCTGGAGGATGGCTGTTGTTTCACCCGTTGGGATGTAGGACAGACAAGAGGGGGCCCAGAACCCTGCCCCAGTTGGCAGCATTGCTTACGCCCACCTCCAGTAGCCAAGACTCCTGCACAGAGTGAGGGTGGCAAACCCACACAGCCATGGCCTCCTCTGGACTCCCTCCCTCTCAAGTGTCTTGTCAGCTCAGAAGGCCTTTCTCTAAGCCAGTGGTTCTCAAAGTGTGGTCGGTGACCCACTTGCAGGGGGGCTGTGGGTTCAGGGCTTGCTCCCTCGCAGTGGGGAGCCTGTGCTGGCACTCCAGCCCCACATGTCCCCCTCTTGTGGGGTTGGCTTCCCGCTTCAAGGAGGGGAGCACTGAGCCTCGCAGACTGGTTCCAGCTTGTGGAGGGAAAGAAATAGATCCACGTGCTCCTGCACCCAAGCTCTTAGCCAGACCCAAACCCCCAGCCCGCTCCTACACACTCCCTCTCAGCCAGACCCCCCACCTCAGCCCACTCCTGCACCAACCTCTTAGCCAGACCCCCACCCTCAGCCTGCTCCTGCACCCAAGCTGCTGGTCTGACCCCCACCCTCAGCCCGCTCCTGCACCCATTTTGTCATCATGGGTGCTTGGCTGGTGGTCCGCGGAAAGGTTTGCTTGAGCAGGGTGGGCCATGGGCCAAAAAGTTTGGGGGGGAAAAAAGTGCCCAGGCCTCCCTGTTCTCATCTAGAATGTGCAGAGTCTGAGTGTTTTCCGATGATGCAAAGGTAATATCACTGCACATCTGGCATGTACCTCATCCTTTCTCCCCGAACATGGTACGGGGGCGGGGGGAGTGTTCTGTCTGGATTTGTATGAAGAGGGGATGGAGACTTTCCCCCTCCCCCCGGTACTAAAAGGGTTAACTGAAACCAAAGCGGCTCAATGAAGGCAGTTGGGGGAGGAGCTGGTTGATGAGCATCAAGTTTGGACGTCCCAATGAGAAGGGGGCTGCAATGGGAGAGACGGGGTTCTCCAATCCCGGTAGCTGGTAGAGAGTGAAGGAAAGGCTTAAGGAAAGGCAGATGTACAGTAAGACCAGGGGAGTGGCTCTGGAAAAGGACCTGAACGGAGGCCATGTTTGGAAGGAGGCCAGGGATGCAGCAGGGGATTTGAAGTCGCCCACCTTAGCTGCCTGCTACAGGGTCCCTGCACTGGAACCCCAAGCAGAAGGAGAGACCAGGGGTGTGTTTACACAGTGAAGTTATTTCGGAATAACGGCCATTATTCCAAAATAGCTATGCGAGTGTCTACACAGCCATTCTGTTGTTTTGAAATAATTTTGAAATCAGGTATGGCTTATTCCGACTTCTGTAAACCTCATTCTACGAGGAATAACGCCTATTCCAAAATAGATATTTTGAAATAAGGCTTGGGTAGACACTCTGCTTCTGCTATTTCAAAACGGCCCTGCACCAGGGCCATTCTAAGTTATTCTTCCTGGGGCTCTAAATCAAGAGAGCACGTCCACATTAGGGAAGCCTGCCTCGGACTCATTTTGAGGCTTCCCTGCAGTGTAGACATGCTATTTCAAAATAAGCTATTTCAGAATAACTATTCCAGACTAGCTTATTCCAAAATAACTGTGCAGTGTAGCCGTAGCCTAGGTTCTCTCCTGGGCTACCATAAAAGGTGGTGCAGAAACACCAGGGCACAAGGAGGGGGAGAAGACAACAGATTGGGGAACCAGGCACCCAAGAAGGGCCCATCTCCACACAAGAACAGGAGAACCCCACAGAGCTTGGGATGAGGTCAAGAGAAGTGAGCAGGGGCAAGACTGTGTATTTCAGTTGGGACTCTTCTCTGGAAGGCAGGCGCAGCTTTCATGTGACCTGAGTCATGAGAAGAGAGACCAGGGGTGTGTTGGAGTGGCCTTCAGCAGCCAGAACTAGATGAGGACAGTCAACCATGACTGGTTGTGCTGGGGAGAAAAATCCACTGGATGACTTCTCTCATAACTGTTCCCTCTTCAGGTAACAATCTGCTGCCCTCTGAAGAAAGGATGCTTGTGCAGTTCAGTCCAATAACTTCTCTCTCTCCTTTCTTCCTCCACACACGCACTCCACAGCCTCCTATACTGGACGTGTGTTGGAAAGTCGGCACACAATAGTGATCCACAGGAAGCAGTTGAGACAAAATGTTGATCCTGTAGCCACAGAGTTCAAATGACTCCCTCACTATCCGCTCACACAGAACATTGCATCTGAGGCTTTATCGTATATGATTAAACATTTGCAGACTACATGCTTACTTAACTTAAGAGCACCCCATCATGCTCTTTCTGTTTTGTAGGAGTGAGACTTTTGGTAGTTACTTAAATGGTGCCTTTTCGAAAGGTGGGTGTTACATTATTGTTGGTGTCCAAAACAAAGGAATTAGGATGGAGATTTCCAAGTGTCAAGTACTGGCCGAACCCTGGTCTATATGTTAATGGAGCAGAGTTAAGCTAACACTGAGCACTTTTGCAAAGCCTGCTCTAAAACTCCACCAGCCAGATCATCAGCTGGCATAAACGCTCCATCTCCAGGAGCAAAACCAATTTATACCAGTGGAGAATCTAACTGTACATAATATTGACCATCAGGGTTTTTTGGGGGGGTCTTCTGGAAATCTGACAGCTTCTCTAAATGAGGCAGACACTGGACTTCTCCTCCCTGGCCATGGTCTTAATTATATAGTTGGAAAAAGTTTTGAACCTTAAATGGGAAATGTTGTTCAAGGGATGGATCCAACACCCACTGAAGACAATGGAAGCTCTTCTGGTGGATCTGGCTCTAAGTTTGCAGTGTTGAGGCTGTAACACTCATTTTTAGTATCTCGTCCTAAGCCTGTGTTAGACCAGCACCTGCCAGAGATGGTCTAGATGGAGTGTGACCCTGCCCTGCCTAGCCTTGATGATCTCTCGAGATTCTTTCCAGTTCTATGATTCTGTGTGCCAACACTGTCTGGGGGTTGCATTTTGCTCTTACACAGAACCCTAAACTTGAAATAAGATATGCAGTTAGCTATCCCTCCCCCTAGATGCACAGTGGTTTGAGCATTGGCCTGCTGAACCTACAGTTGTGAGTTTCCCTCCTTGAGGGGGCCATTTAGGGATCTGGGGTAAATCTGTCAGGGATGGTACTTGGTCCTGCTGTGAGGGCAGGGGACTGGACTCAATGACCTCTCAAGGTCTCTTCCAGTTCTGAGAGAGATTGAATTTCAAAATAGCATATTTTGAAATTTGGTGCATCTACACAGCACCAAACTTCAAAATAACGCACTATTTCGTGACATCCCTTAACTCTCATGGAACAAGAGTTACAGGGATTCTGAAATAGGTCTTGAAATAGCAGACATGCTATCTGGAAATAACGGGCGCATTCAGAAGACATGGGGTAGCTATTTTGGGATACTCCTGGTATCCCGAAATAGCCTGAAGGATGGAGTGAGAGGTTGCTTTGTTACTCAGCAGCAATTCCTCTCTTAGGGTATGTCTACACAGAGGGGCTATTCACTCCCTTCCCAGACATGTTGGCTTCTGTGCAGGGCAGAATTGGGTTACAGCCACACCCCAGGTACCAGCTGAGACATGGGCTCTCGCTCCTGAAATAACCTTGAAACATTGATGTAAAAGAGCAGAATGACAGTGGCAAGCAGTAATGTCCTCTTCGGTGGAACCCATAACTCTAGAAATCGTGCTGCATCTAAGTTACTTAAATCTGGGAATTGCCAAAAACCCGTCCGTGAAATAAAAATTACGCGATGCTGGGTCACATGCGACGAGTGATGTCCAAGGAGGAGTGAATGTAGATCTAGAACAGTTAAGGTTCCAGTGGTTTATAAAAAAGTCGTAATACAATACTACTTACTGTGATGCAAGAGGACCTACTGCTTAGGGCAGGGATGGGCAATGAACAGCCCAAAGGTCGGACATGGTTTGCCAGGGTTAGCCCTGGCAGGCCACCAGACACTTTCTTTACCTGCATGCCTCGAGGTATGGCTGTTTGTGGCTCCCATTAGCTGTGAATCATTGTTCCCAGCCAATGACAGCGGGGAAGCAGTGCCTTGGCCTGCGCTACTTCCCGCAGCTCCCATTGGCTGGGAATGGTGAACTGCAGCCAATCGACGCTGCGAGTGTATATCTGCGGACATGAAGGTAAATAAAGTACCTGATGGCCTACATAGGGCTAACCCTGGCTTCCCACAGCTGGGTCATGGGCTGCTTATTGCACACCCCCGACTTAGAGTCTTGATTCTGAATACAGGTGGACTCCAGAATTGTTGCATAGCCTTAATGAGATGAGCTTAATCAACAGGTAGGGTAAATGCCCACTGTGGGTATGAGCAATGAACACTTCTAAAAAACCAGCTCCTTAAACATCAAAGGCATAAATCAGTGCCTGTCATGCACTGGGAACAGAGCCAAAGACCTCAAATGAGGCAGGGAACTACTGATGACTTCTGCAACCGTATCCTGTCTTCACTGAGCCTCCAGGAGTGGAGTCTGATTCTGCTACCCTGATGTAAATCAGAAGTCAAGTCCATAGTGACCCTGGGCCTGCATTAATATAACTGAGGTCAAAATCTGGCCTGCAAAAGTACTTTTTTTTTTTTTTTTTTAAGCCTTTGAACATTATCTTGCACATAACAGGAACGAGGCTTGGGATTTGCCAGGCTAAGCACCTTGCTCGCAACTTGCAACAACAAATTCTTAATTAACCTTTACATGATGAGGATTTCACTGGCAACGGGCCAAGCTGAAATTAGAGCAACTCCATGTGTTCCTCATCAAAGCTGGGTTTTGCAGATACTCTAGCATTGGGCGAGCTGCAGTAACTTAGGCTGTTCTCCCTCCTCCTCCCCGCCCCTCTTTGTCATAGGATTGTTTGGGCAAAACTGGAAAATAAGGGGTGATGTACTTTATGGAATCTGTTTTGGAGAAGGCAGTGAACGATGCGTCCAAGTGCCTCTAAAGAATGAACACTTCCACCTGTGCTGAGTGGTGGGAGCAGGCCGCAATGATCTTGCCAGATGCCAGGGTGCCACCAGCAATAAGGTAGACTGACCAAACTAGCAGATGGGTCTGCAGAGTCAGTGATAAACTTAGTGATATTTGCTCTGATAGGGGCTCACGACCCACTTTAAACCACTGAGCTCATCACTGCCGGGGCACCAGAAAGGCAGAGACAAGGTTGGAAATTGCACGCTGCCACTCTGACAAGTGACGTGTGGCTTGAAGGAGATGGGTCACGGGTTCAAAATGGCTAGATTCCACGGAATCAAGAATTCAGTAGGGGGGGGGCCAGCAGCTAAATGGAGCTCCATGAAGTTTGCTATGGGAGACCTTTTCAGGCAAGACCTTGACACTGAAATCTGGAGTGGGCATCACTGGTTTGAGGGTCTCCTTGTCAGAGCACTGGCTGGCTTCTTTCTGTGGGGAAACCCCCCCCCCCAATATTGAGCTGTCCCCGTTGTTTGCCTGGCTCCGATGCTGAGCCCAAAAGTGCCATACGAGCTATTGTAACCCACACCCCTAGTGTGGTTTGCTGTCCCATGCAGTGGCACCTAGACCACAGCACCAGCTAAGATCAAGAGACCTCTACAGCATGGGCTGGGAGCCAGCTGACTTTTAGCTCAGAGGGTAGAGGCTCCTATACTCAGCTCCAGAGGTCCCAAGTTCAAATCCACCTGGTGGTGGTTTCATACTCAGCCCCTCCCCAGACAGCTGCCAGTCTGCCACCCACTAGAGAGAAGAGAGAACTCCTGTGTGTACTGGGCACCCACATGTATTTCGAAGGGGTCATATTTCAAGGGGGTCATCGAGGGCACAGCATCATCTCTGCCTCTCTATGTCCTTGGTGTAGCTTCTGGCCCCTTTAGCTTCCTGGCAGAGCAGCTTGTGTAGGGGCCATGCTACTAATGTGTCCCGCAAGGCCTGCCCTTAGTTTGGGGGGTCTCACAGCCAGGAGAGAGGAACCATGGCTGGCAAGTGGCGTTTCTTTACCCACTTTTTTTTTTTTTTAGGCACCATTTTAAGGAAAAGAACATGGCTGCAGTGAACAACCTGCCTTGCTGTGCCCCGGCCTGCTTCTTCCTCAGCTGTGTGTGGCATATCTCCAAAAAGATATACTGGCATTAGAAAAGGTTCAGAGAAGGACAACTAAAATGATTAGGGGGGTTGGAACGGGTCCCATATGAGGCGAGATTAAAGAGACTGGGACTTTTCAGCTTGGAAAAGAGGAGACTAAAGGGGGAGGGGATATGCTAGAGGTCGATAAAATCATGAGTGGTATGGAGAAAGTGAATAAGGAAAAGTTATTTACTCGTTCTCATAAGATAAGAGCTAGTGGCCCCCAAATGAAATGAATGGGCAGCAGGCTTAAAACAAATAAAAGGAAATTCTTCTTCACACAGAGCATAATCAATCTGTGGAACTCCTTGCCTGAGGAGGTTGTGAAGGCTAGGACTATAACAGGGTTTAAAAGAGAACTAGATAAATTCATGGAGGGTAAGCCCATTAATGGCTATTAACCAGTCTGGGTGAGGAATGGTGTCCCTAGCCTCTGTTTGTCAGAGGGTGGAGATGGATGGCAGGAGAGAGATTGCTTGATCATTACCTGTTCGATTCACTCCCTCTGGGACACCTGGCATTGGCCACTGTCGGCAGACAGGGTACTGGGCTGGATGGACCTTTGGTCTGACCCAATATGGCCATTCTTATAGTTCCAGCCAGGCCCCTTTCAGGTGGTTATTGTACGCCTCAGAGGCTCACTGTGACCTTCCATATTGCTTCTGATGTTTCCTAGAGGCCAGGGTCACTGCTTACTGAGCCAAGCTCATCACTGGCAAAATTAAAGGACTCCCCAATCCTGGTCTCTCTTTCCAGGAGCAGATTTTTTAGTGGTGTGGGGATGGCTGGGGGGGAACCCAGGCCTGTCCACTACTGTGGGTTCCGGCCCTTGGACCCTAGGTAGAGGCACCTGTCTGAAGGCTTTTCCCCTAGCTCCAACACAGCAGCCACTTTCCCAAACATTCTCCTAGTACCTTCTCCCTGGTACCTGAGCAAATCATTCTTGCTTCTGTACAAACATGCCTTCCTTTTTGCAGACCCCAGCTCTCCAGCAACGCCCTTCCTCCTCTCAGTCCTTCCCTCTTCTCTTTCCCTCTCCCTTAGCTGAGGGGAAACCTTTGCAAGTAGCCCAGTGAGCTGTAATTGGCTGCCGGAGCCTGATTAGCCTGCTGCTTCAGGCAGGCTCTCAACTAACCTCACATGCCTGCTTGCCTTGATTCCATGGCCACAGTCTCTGGCAGTTAATTCAGGAAATAGAAAACCATTCACCCAGCTCCCGGCGTGTCTGCACTCCACCAAACTGTTGTAGTCAGCTGCCCTGGGTCTGTCCAGCCCTGCTCCCTGCCCAGGAAAAAATTCCCTGGATCAGAGAGCAAAATGGGAATGCTGGCTCTCACAGGCAGAGGGAATGACGGGGCCCACTGTTTGAATAGTCCCTAGAGACGGAGCATGTTACCCATTGCTAACAAAGTCCAACTGCTTTGTGCAATGCCTGCTGCAGCCTCTCCATTCGTGTCCTGTCTCCACGCGCGGCCACTTGGCCTGCGATTCACAGGTTCCCAAATTGTTCATGCCTGCTCCTAAGCAAGTCTCACGTTTGGCATACGTAGCTGTCTCCCGGTGAGGAGAGTCTGAATTAATGGCTCTGACCGCCTTCCTTATCGCCACGCTGCAGAAACTTTTGTCAGTTTCTGAGAGAGACGGGGCAGAAGCAGAATGCTTCATAAGATCACTGGGGGGTCGTGATGCAATTATTCGATTCCTCCCTTCTGTGTTGCAGTAGATTAGCGCTCAGGCTCCCAGGAGAAAAAATAAATTTGAAATGGCACGCAGCTGCCAGGTGCCAGCCAGGTTAGTGACAGCAGTGCAGGCACGGGATAAACCACACACGAGACTTCTGAGGTGACGGGCGCCTTTTCCCAATAATTCCTGACTGTGTTCCCGGTTCAGTTAGAAATGCTGTATTGCAAATGTACAAATGCGGCGTCATTGAGGAGCTGCCAGGATCACAGGTACTGTTAGTCAAATTTAATCAGAGACTCATACAATCCTAGGGCTGGCAGAGACCTCAGGAGTCATCGAGTCCAGCCCCCTGCCCAAAGCAGGACCAACCCCAACTCAATCAACCCAGCCAGGGCTCTGTCAAGCTAGGACTTAAAAACCTCTAGGGATGGAGATTCCACCCTCTCCCTAGGGAACCCATCCCAGGGTTTCCCCATCCTCCTAGGGAAATAGATTTTTCCTAATATCCTACCTAGACCTCCCCCACTGCAGCTTGAGACCATTGCTCCTTGTTCTGCCATCTGTCACCACTTCTGGAAGACAGGTTCCAAAGAGGCTGGACAGAAGTTGAAGGCTGCTATCAAAACCCTCCCTCCGTCTTCTCTTCTGCAGACTAAATAAGATCAAATCCCTCAGCCTCTCTTTGTAGATCATGTGCTTTGGCCCCCTAATCATTTTGGTTGCCCTCCACTGGACCCCCTCCAGTGCAGCCACATCCTTTCGATGGGGGGCCCCAGAACTGGATGCAATACTCCAGACGTATTCTGGAATAACTAAGCTTAATGAAAGCTTCATTTCTTTGACGGGTCAATAAAGTTATGTACTAGGCCTGGGAAAGGTTGAGATTTATAATAGACCAGTCACTCCTATATATCAGTGTTTATGCCCTAGGCCTATCACATACCACAAATACATAAGCCTGTCCCTTGGCAGATACCAGTAGCAACTGACTCTACTAGGAATCAGTACGGCACATGAAATGGAGAAGCCATGGAAAGAGGACATTTCAGTAAAAAGCAAGGAGAAAAAAAAGTCTGTGGGGTGGCAATGTTGGTCTGAAACTTAAATAACAACAAAACAACCTTGGGGGAAAAAAGCGTGATCCTGCAGGACCTGGGGGTATGTCTACACAGTGGCGTTATTTCGAAATAACTAACGTTATTCCAAAATAACAGTGCAAATCGACACAGCAAGCCGTTATTTCGAAATAATGTCAAGCTGAAGGACTTCTTACTCCAACTCCTGTAACCCTCATGTTACGAGGAGTAAGGGGAGGAAGAGTGCTCTGCCTCAGACTTCCTACTGCGTAGACAGCGCCAAAAGCCGAAATAAGCTATTTTAACTTCAGCTATACAATTGAGGTAGCTCATGTTGACTGCTTATTTCAGCGTTACCCCTGCTCTGTAGACGTGTCCTACGAGAACTGGCATTCCCAAGTTTCAGCTTGGCTTGGTTTATGGCCTGAACCATCTCTGTCTTCCCTTGTGCAATATGAAACTGCTGGGTGTACACGAAAGCCATGTTTTGGCTCTGGATTCTTATTGGTATCCTATGTAACGGTCTCCAGTCATCCATCCTGTCTACCAAAAGAAACACACTTGGCAATCTGTGAATTTGTAATGTAACCAGAGGGTGGGAAAAAACATTGAGAATCATTTAGCCCATCTTTGACCTATCAGAACAAGACACTAACTCAAATCATTTCTCCTTTTCAATTAAATAATTTTGGAAAAGGAGCACTATGCTCCTTTTAGTCTAGTGTAACGCTGACACGCACTGACTGGCAGTAGATGGGATCCAACCTAGGACCTTTTGTAGCATAATGTATGAGCCCCCTACCTTCTGAGCAAAAAGATATTTCTTCTAGCCCAGCGTGTAACATGCTCCTCGAACTCTACCTGGTATAGTCACCACTACAGCACCAAGCAAAAACCAACCTAAGGGTATGTCTGCACTGCGGCGCTATTTCGGGATACTTCTGGTATCCCGGAATAGCATATTCCGCATCTTGACAGTGCGCCTGTTATTTCAAAATAGCTTTCAAAATAACACGCTCGCTATTCTGGCGTCCCTGTAAACCTCGTTACACAAGGATTAAGGAGCATTTCAAAATAAGTTTCCTTCAAAATTTAGTGCCAAATTAAAATAGTTAATATTTTGAAATTAACTCAAAATAAGTTATGCAATGGGCGTAGCTCAGACTGTGTAGTTTATTTTGAGCTAAGGATGCCATGTAGACATACCCTAAGAGAACAGCTGTTTCCTGGCCAGTAGATACTGCAATTAGATATAGGTCGAACCTCTCTAATCCAGCACTCTCTGGTCCAGCAACCTCTGTAGTCTGGAATGATTTTAGTTAGCTTGATGGCCGCTAATCGTGGGTGTGGCAAAGTTTCCCACAGTCTCATAAAGTTTGTTTACAGCCACCAGTCCTGACTCTCAGTGTTCTGTGCTGTTATTTAGCTCTAATTTACCCCTATGATCCCAGAAAGCAGTGAAAATGTTGGTAATGCCGTGGTTCAGCAAATTCACTGATTTGGCACCTGTCAGGTCCCAAGGATGCTGGACTAGAGAGGTTCAACCTGTACTATTTTGTGGCAGCAGAATTGTTACAGCTGATGTCCCGGCATGGCACAGTGATGGCAAGTTTGCAACTTTTTCTGAAGCAGAACGATATTACTGTACGTGTTCTAGAAATAGCAGCAATAAAAAAACGATACCATTTTAAGACTGCATGCAGGTATTAGACACGGGTTTCTCTACCACGATTATGCCCTTTGGGAACTGTTGGTGTGAAAGAGAAGAGTCTCTCTGACAGATACAGCCACCCTTGCTGGGCAAGCAGTCAGGAGACTGCCCATTCAGGAGCACAGCTGCTGCTGGGGTAGCTCACAGCAGAAGCAATCTTTTCTGTGGCTGTCTGTGAGGGTGGTAAGCAAGAGGATTTTCAGCTGTGTTCCTGCTGTTTTTTTGTAGCAGCCCCCCAAATGAAGGGGCTGTACCTTTCTGCATAGGAGGCATCTTCGGTGGGATGGGGGAGGCCATAACCAGAGTACCAGACCGTTTACTGGAGCTAAGGCATCACCTTCCTCCAGAGATCAGTGTAGTGTGGCTGCTGTCTGCCCTGAGGCCTGGAAGCCAGCTTGGTATTTTGCCCAGAGCAGTTCTAAGTGCACCTCTAGCCTGGCTCGTGATATGGTCCAAGACAGTGGGTTTCAAACTATGGGTCTCGATCCAGTACTGGGTCGTGGAATGTCGGGTGCTGGGCCTCGTTGCCACAGGTAGGGTTGCCAGATGGTTTAACCAAAAATACCGAAACCCCTCCTACCCCCCCCCCCAAAAAAACACCAGGGAAAAAATTCTGTTGGGGGGGTTTCGGTATTTTTGGTTAAACCATCTGGCAACCCTACCTCTCCAGCCCCAACCCAAAGCCCACACTCTAGTCAAATTATGTTAGGTCTCAGACATCAACAATTTTCTTCAACTGGGTCATAAGAAAAAATGTTTGAAATACACTGGCCTAAGAGGAGTTCTGTATGTACACGATAAAGAGATCCTTTTCTTCCAGCCTTGATAATCCCTTCCTCTATCTATTTGCATGATAAAAATCAACAAACTCACAGGACAGGCTTCCAGTAAATGTCCTTGTTTGTTTGAGTTTGGCAAAAGGAAAGATTCAAGAACAAATATATTACTGTCATTAAAGAAACCCAAGCAAATGCAAGCTTCCTTCCTTAGATGAAGATAAACTCATCTGGCTGGTAACAGAATATATGCTTGTGTCCAGAGAGAGCATTATAATTAATCGTGTTTGAAATTCTTAAAGTCACTTAAAAAAACCCACTCTTTCTCCAAGGCAGCAATATTTGGGTTGAATAATAAACCAATAATGAAGATGGACAATCCCATCTGATGCATTTCAGACTCATCTGAATCATTTCTAGCAGTCTGAACAGTCAGCATGAAGTCCAATTTGACATAAAATGAACAGGATACTGCTTCACTGTGGTTAAAGCTTCTTATAATTATTACTTTATACCTGTTCTGATCATGTCATGGAAATCTCAAAGTGGTGTTTGAAGACAAGCATGAGTAGATTCTAGCCAGGATTAGCATGATATGTGGAACTGAAGATCTTAATTAAACAAGACTGCAAACTCAAAAGAGGCTTCCACATAGTTTGAATTCCAGCTTTGTCTCCTTGGTAATCGAGGAACCATGTTGTTTGGAACTCTGTGCAGCATGGACATCTAGTGGCTGAACAATATACCTCAAGTAAATGTATCCTTCCAGTTATCCTATCTGGACAGGTACTGTCCTGCCCTAGCTTCTTGGGGGTCAGATTCACAAATGACGTGACTTTAGTCCTCTGAAATTTGGATTCCGTCTCACCCCATTAGACCATCTTAGGCCTGTTTACATTTGTTCTGTGTAAAGCAGACAGTGGGTGTCAGGAACTTGCATCATCTTCATTTCTCAGCTGGTCCGTTACATGGCTGTTAGCCACCTTTCACCATTGGTAAAGCAAGTTCTTAGTCCTCAGCAAGTCTCATGGAAACAAACTGAGTGTAGCTTGCACATCACTTTTGAATGTGGCCAATGCCCTGGGCATGTACAGATGCTTCAGACACTGCAGCTAGGGAGCAGTTCAGGACAGCTGGGTAGGTCAGGCAACAGCAGATGGGAGGCTCTTTGCAAGGAGATCTGGGAGGGGGGAAGGAATGTTGCCTGTAATCAAGACTCAAAGTAAAGCAGGAGTACCTGATAAGGAAATAAATTTGCTAAATCCCTCTTGTGAGCCTTGTTACAGGATGGGAAATGAGCAGTAGCACAAGATGCACCCAGACGAATACGAAGGAAATGCTTCAGATACGTTTCCTTTTTAAATGCATGTACATCTCTTTTTTGCCTGAGCTTCAGTAGATCAGCTGCCAAAATGCACCTTATGGAATAGTCTTCAACGTTCTCCTGAGGTAACCCCCTTGTCCTTGGTGGAGTTACTCCCGACTTACTCGGGTGTGAGCAAGAACTGTTCATCCTACACTTTCCACTGGGGTCAGGAACGAAACTGGTATTGGAATCTCGTGAGTTTGGGGGTCCTGTTTCATAGATGGAAAGTTCTGGAAAACACAGAGACAATTTCACTTCCTGACTGTCCTCTCTTGGGCAAAATGGATACTGGAATCTCCAAAATCAATGGGAGTCTTGATGGATCGGCCCCAACACTGGAAGGGACCATTCTGACCATCTAGGGCAGGTGTACCCTTGAAAGGTTGCAGCAATGCAGCCATAGCACTTCAGTGAACACATTCTATGCCCACGGAAAGAAAGCTTTCCCATCAGCAGAATGAATCCACCTCCATGAGAGGTAGTCGCTTCATCCATGGGATTAACCCTCGTGCTGACAACGCTGTCTACCCCAGTGCTTAGGTCAGCAGAACACTCACACAGCGGGGTGGATTTACCGCTAAGCAATGTTGTTCTACAGAAGCATTGTGTAGAGAGACATGCCTCTGGGCTGTCTCCTGTGTGACACTGTCCAACGAACTTGCCTAATTTCATTTCTGAAACATGTCTTTCTGGGGGAAAAATGGCCAGTGGTAGAGACTGTTGGTAAATTGCTCCATTGGTTAATTAGGTTCACTGTTTGGAAACTTACACCTTCTTCTGGACTGAATTCATTCGGCTTTAGCTTCCAGCCATTGGATTGCGTTAGGCCAGTGATCCTCAGGGATTCAGGAGCCAAATTAGAGTGTCACCCCAAAGAGAGACAGGAGGGGGGAATACAGTGTTTCATTTGCTAAATACTATATATTCATTTTTACATAGTATAAGGGAAACCGTGTGTGTATTAAAAATTAACACACAGCAAAGTGATTGAGCAAGTATTATATACATTACAATTGTTTAATAACATAAGGTACATCTACACAACAGGGCTAAAGTTGAATTAAGCTATCCAACTTCAGTGACATCAATTGCGTAGCTGAAGTCGAAATAGCTTAACTCGCCTTCTGGTGCTGGCTACACAACAGGAAGTCGAAGGAAGAACACTCTTCCTTCGACTTCCTATACTCCTCGTGAAATGAGGGTTACCAGGAGTCAGAGTAAGAAGTCCTCCAGCTCAACATTATTTCGAAATAAAGGCCCATAGTGTAGACGCTCACTATGTTATTTTGGAATAACGTCAGTTATTCCGAAATAACGCTGCTGTGTAGACGTACCCATATAAAGCATCCTGCCTAGTTAATGCCTAAATCCTGTGTCTCACTATTGTGTCCTGCAGAAAGATTTAACAAGGTTCAAAAAAGAGCTATATAGATTTATGGAGGTTAGATCCATCCCTGGCTATTGGCCAGGATGGGTAGGAATGGTGTCCATAGCCTCCGTTTGTCTGGAAATGGATGGTAGAAGAGGGACCACGTGATGATTCCCTGTTGTGTTCCCTCTCTCTGGGGTATCTGGTATTGGCCACTGTTGGAAGACAGGAAACTGGGCAGGATACTGGGCTAGATAGACCTTTGGTCTGACCCAGTCTGGCCATTCTTCGTAAGCACATTCAAGAGCCACTAGCAACTCCGGAGCCTTCAAGCAGAGTTCCACTGTTTAACCTTTCTCTTCCACACTGAAGAGCTCCTTTCCAAGTATCTGCAGGCTTGGCCTTAGGGCAAGGCAAGCAAAGTGGATGCCTAGGCCCCCGCACTGCAGTTCAGGCCCCCCATGGCTGCACAGGCCAAGGTGCCCCATCTCGGTGGACTCTGCCTGCCAGGCCAGGCCCAAGCTCCAGGCAGGAGCCCCACGCTGTGTCCGTGTGTGCTCCCCAAACACCTTCCCCAGTGCTCTTCGGCCTAGGCAGCTGCGAGCCCCAGGCAGCTGGGAGGTGGGGCCGAGGGTGGCAATGGGACTAGGGTTGCCAAGTGTCCGGTATTCACCCGGACCGTCCGGTATTTGCAGGCTCCGTCCGGTTAAAAAAAACCCCAGGAAATACTGGACATGTGAAATGTCTGGTATTTCCTGTTTCCCTCAGATGGAAGCCCGGCGGGGACAACTTTCCTCTGTTTGGTATTTTTGATTAAACCATCTGGCAATCCTAAGTGGGACCCGTGCCGAGCTCCAGGGTCAACTACACGCCATGTCCCAGCACTGGTGGTGGCATTGGAGCTCAGCTTCCTGAGGTGGGGTGGGCCCCACTGTCAGCATGCAGCCTTGGGCCCCACAAACTCTTAGGCTGGGCCTGAGTATTTGTTGTTCTGTGCTACACCCAAGAAGCGGCCGGCAACAGGTCTGACTCTTAGATGCGGGGGAGAGCGCACAGGGCTCGCGCACTGACCCTGCTCTGAGCACTAGCTCTGCACTCCCGTTAGCTGGAAACCTGCTGTTGGATGCTTCTGAGGGGCAGCCTGGTCTGTGGGGCCAGGAGAGGCAGGATGCTGCCTTAGCCCTTCTCCCCCCACCCTCCCCGTCCGCTGCACCACTGACTGGGAGCCACTTGAGGTAAGCCCCTCCTGCCCTAGACTGACCTTCCTCCCGCCAAGTCAAATGACATTGTGTCGTGGCATCAACAATTTTCTTGAGCTGGGTCATGACACACAAAGTTTGAAAACCGCTGTTGTAAGGCCTGTTTCCTAATCCTACCTCACCGGTCTTCTCAAACTCTTCTCCAATGGATCAACCCCCTTTGAATTGGGACTGTACAGGAAATAGATCTCATCCTAGAGTCTGAATTTGTGAGCTCACCACAGGTGAATTTCACACGTTTTGAGGCTTTCCCAGCCAAAGCAGTAAACCCAGCTGCAGCAACTCTGTTCTCACTACGATCTGAAATTCTCTTCCTGCTCCGGGGAAATCTCCCGGCATATATTTAAGAGCTAATTTATTCCTTCAACTCCATTTATTTACATACTGCCAAATCCGTTTTAATCAGTCTGGAGACTGCATTAGCTTTCTCCAAAAATAGCACAGCATTAACTCATGGCAAGTGACATTTCAGCCTCCGACATCCCACACTCCAATTGGTTTTAAGTAAATCTGAATAAGCTTGTGACTAAATTACTCTGGCTAAAAGCATGTTTGGCTATTCAGTATTTTACACTGTAATCAGGTTGAATTCCTTACCTCTTGACAAAGCCCTGCGCCTCCTTGCTCGAGAGTTGACACATGAGGAAATGGCCCTCGTGAAGAAAGTCGAATCTTATAGAATTGAAAACATGCATGACGATTGGGGGCAGGGCTAATGGAAGAGGGAGAGAAGTCAGGCAATAGTAGGAAGTCACTAAGCTCCAAGCACCACCAAAACATTGGTAAATAGTAGGCATCCTTCAGTCTCAAGAGGTAATGGGCATGCACTCCTGAGAGGTGAAGAAAGCTTGAGTACTTCTCCAGAGTGGAAGCCTGGGAAGATATGAAGGCCATGAGTTATTTGTGTCTTCCCCTGATTTGGGGAAATTCAGAGGACCAATATGTCTGGTATGTGATCTGCTGCAGTAGTTGCTGGACAGATATTGAAATATTAGTGCCTCAATATTTGTGTCACTCCATTTCTTCTCTCAGCTTTATTCTTCCGAATACACCCACAAGATGGGAGGGGGGCAGCTTTTCTGTCAGTGAATGTTCCTTTAGCCTCCTGGACTACCCAGAAGGCAGTGGGTTTGATGAGCCACAGGTAGCTGGATCTGACACTGGATACTTTCATTGCTGGGTCTGACTCGCAAGCACGCGCGCGCGTGCGTACACACACACACAGAGAGAGGGGCCTCAGTGAACGTGAGGGCCTGGTGCCGGAGCACCAAATCTCTCGACATGCCTGACTGAGGGTGACAAGTCTAGGCCCCTCCTGGCCAGTTAGCAGAATGCGTGAGGGGATTATGCTCCATAAGCGATACATGTATGGTTGAAATTCAGCCCCATGCAGAGGGCCACCACTAGCCCATACATCCCTTTAGCCCAGTGGCTCTCAAATGTTTTGGCCCAGGGCCCACCCCACTCCATGCAAACCTTACCTTGGAACACCAGCCAACCACTCATGATGACAAAATGGGTACGGGAGGTGGTGGTGATGCAGGGTCTCCAAAGGGAGAGTGTGTGAGGGGGGTGTGGGTGGGGTCTGAGCATAAGGCAGGGGGAGGGTGGTGCTTACCTGGCTTTGCACCTCCCGGCGCTCTCGGGCACCATCTCCTGCTCTTCCCATTGTCTGTGATTCTGGCCAATGGAAGCGGTGGGGAAAGCCTGCATGGAGTGCTTCCCTGTGCTGCTGTTCCCCCCCACTTGCTTACCCTTTGAACCACCCATGAGGATGGGGGCTCCCATATCCCTTGCAGTGAGGCGGGGGGGAAGGAGGAGTGCGTGGGGCTGGAGCCTGAGCATCGAGCTGCGGCCCATCAGCAAAGGACTGCACTGAGAACAACTGCTTTAGTCTCACCGGGCCTTGTTTTGAGACCTCAGTGGGGACACAAGTGCCCAGAAGCCTTGTTCCGGCTCTTCTGTACAGATGACATTCGTGCCTGTACCTCTGGACGCAATGCCCTCCAGCCAAGGAAAAAAGGCCTTTGTAACCATGAAAATGCATTAAAAGAGGGCACTCGAGTGAAGGCACACCGGCAGGTAATTGAACTGCTTCCTTCGAAGCCGTTCACTGGAGATCCCGTCAATCTCCCTCATCGTCCGCTGTGGTGTGGAAGGCTAGACCTGATCAGGTCACTACCCACATTAATATCCAGGCGTCGGTAAGCTCCCCCTTCCATGCCCTGACAATAGCAAGCTCTCAAAACACCCTCCAGCATCACAAAGAAGCCTTTATTGAGTACTCACCATGGCCTGGAGGCTTCAGTGAATGAGGTTCTTCTCAGAACTTCCTCTTCACACCTTTTGTGCTATTGACTGGCACTTGTGGGAAGCCAGATATTTTTTTTTTTTTAAAGGCACAGGGTTTATATTTCACCCATGCGTTATTTAAAATATTGTGTGCATAGAAACCATTTGTGTTTCATAGAAGCACCATTGCCAGCCCTAAATGTTAAAAAATCATCAGGCTGCAAGAGATCCTGGCTTAAAATAATATGATTTAAAAAAAAAAAAAAGCTTTGCGGTGCACTGCATCCACATTTTTCAGGGGTTTCCCACTGTAATCACAAGGGCTAGAAAAGTGTGGGGGGTTTTGGGGTTTTTTTTGTGTGTGTGGTTTTGTTTTGTTTTGTTTTGTTTTTTTAAGGTGAGATTCTTGTGTGCTTTCATGAGCTGGGGTATCAAACAAATATCCCACGACTTGCACTAACAGTGTGAGAGCTAGATCTGCAATAAGTGGGAGTAAGGATCTTGCTAATCTATGGAGGTATCGTTTGTTGAAGTGCTCCAGTTATTTACGGCTTAAGGAGAGTAACCCTTGTTATTCCAGGGTGCATTTTGGTTGGGGGAGTGGTGTAGGATGGGGGTTCCTGGAAAAGTCAAGAGCAGTGCCCCCTCAAAGATGCGCGCCTGCGCAGCCACCAGGAGCGGCCCTAGATGAGCTGCCGGCAACTGGCACCCTAGGCGAAACCTGCATCGGCGCCCCCGCCCCCAAAACCTTCAACGGCCATTTATCTTGGCGCCCTGGGCAACCGCCTTGTTTGCCTGTACTGACAGGCCGCCACTGGCAGCTGTGCACCAAACATTCTAAGGCCGCCCACCTCCTTCCCAGAGCCGCTCACCTTCCATCTGGATGTGGAAATTGAGTGGTGAGGCTGTCCCTGGGGCCAGGGCTACGGCTATTCTGGAAGCTGGGGCTGTGTGGGGATGGCTGTTCCCATTGCCGCCGAGGTTTGTGGCCCCGTGGCATGCCAGCAGGTGTCTGCCACCGTGTTTTGGGGTTGCGGGCTGCCACCAGGGTTTGGCAGGCTGCGGGAGGGCAGGTTGCTGCCACCGAGGTGTGAGGCCATGGGCAAGTGGGGTGCTGCCGCTGGGGGGTTGAGGCAGTGGGAGGGTTGCTGCCCGGGTTTGGAAGCAGCGGCCACATGGCAGGTGGGCAGCTGCTCCAGGGCGGGGCTGTGTGGGTGCAATGCTGGGGTGAGGGTTGGGGAGTAGAAAAGACAGAATCTAATCAGGTGAAAGCAAAATGGGCATTTCTTCAATTTTGGGTGGGACTGGTTCTGCTCTCACACCTCTAAGTCAGCGATCGTGAGAAAACAGGTGGGTGAGCAGCTATTTACACTTCTTTTTAAAAAACAAGAACAGATGAACACAAAATAACGTTTTGGGAGTGGGTTTACTTCGGGACTAGTTTTGGAGTTGGGTTATCCGAGGGTCCCCATCAACTTAGGAAAAACCAATGGACAGTAACAGTAAAACTCAAGTTTTTAATATTGTTTGTTTTGCAGTGTGAGGCAGTTGGTCTCACATTTCTATTTTGAGTTAAAGATGAGTAACATTTATTTTTTTTATTTAAGTACTAAGCCAATCATGGTAAACCAAGCCAGGCCTGTGCGCCTGAAGATGTGACCGTATTGCGGCTGAGGGCAATGCCGGTTAACAGGGTGCTGGATAACAAAGGTTTTACTGAATACATGTTTGTGTTACTCTTAGCTTTAACAAGAGTGCTGGGGTGAGGGGAAGGTTGTCTGATTTTGAGCCAGAAACCAGAAGCTACTGGTTGTGCTTCTAATAGTAACACTAAGCGTAGGTCAGAGAAATGCTGTGCTCTTCCCTGACACAGTATTAATCTGAAATTATTACTTGCTTGGTGCTCTCTGTGAAACTACTGGCAGTAAAATTTTTACTGCTAAATACAACTAAAACTGTTGTCAAATGCATTCTTATCTCCCAGTACTGGCACAAACATTTACCAGCTTACCATAAGCCTTGTGTGCTTTTGCCATAAATAATGTGTGTCATTAATAGTACCCATTTCTGGTTACTCTTCCCAACACAGTCCAGAAGACACATTCCACTTTCCTCTCTAGCTATAGTAAATTGAAGAAGTCCTGTATTACATTAGTTAATTTGAAATCTACATGTGCCTTTGGAAGACCCAGTGAATTAACTATAGATGTACACTGATGATAAATAGTTCTCCCTGGCTGGGGATTTATCTGGCTAGGATACTGTAGTAGTGTTTCTAATTATACACTGACAACATTTGTCTAAATATTGAGCGTGAATTGGCCCAGTGATGGCTCAGGTACATCTAACTCTATTATTATCAGCATGTGCGCACGGGGTTCTGAAAAGCTGCAGTTTTCAGGCTGTTGCAGCTGAGTTGTCTGGCAGCAGGCTTGGCTGTGTCTACACTGGCCACTGAACGACAAAGCTTATGTCCTTCAGAGGTGTTAACCCTCGCCTCCCAAGGCAAGCATTTTGCGGTAGCAAGTACCAACGTGATCAGTGTGTGGTGGGTAGGAGCGCTATCCTGCTGACAACGTGAATGCCACATGCTGGGGGGTGGAAGTATTTTGTCAGTGAAAGAGTTGATAAACAGCAGCTTCACTGCCCGACTTTTAGTGGCATTTCAAGTGTATTTCGAAATGGCTTTTTTCATAATTTGGTGCTATGTAACCTACACACCTAGAGTATGTCTACACTACATGGCTCCATCAACGGAGCCATGTAGATTACCTTTGTAGACATAGGAAAATGAAGCGGTGATTTAAATAATCACCGCTTCATTTAAATTAAAATAGCTGCCGCGCTGTGCCCATCAGCTGTTTGTCGGCACAGCGCTGTAGTCTGGACGCTCCACGGTCGACATCAAAGGCATTTGTCGACCTCCCTGGTATGCCTCGTGGGATGAGGTTTACGGGGGAGGTCGACAAATGCCTTTGATGTCGACCGCGGAGCGTCCAGACTACAGCGCTGTGCCGACAAACAGCTGATGGGCACAGCGCGGCAGCTATTTTAATTTAAATGAAGCGGTGATTATTTAAATCACCCTTCATTTTCCTATGTCTACAAAGATAATCTACATGGCTCCGTCGACAGAGCCATGTAGTGTAGACATACCCCTAGTGAGGTTCATTGTCCCATGTAGCAGCACTTAGACCACAGCAACAGATAAGAACAAGAGACCTCTTCAGCCAGGGCTGATAGGCAGCTGGCTTTTAGTTCAAGTAGTAGAAGCTCCTATACTAAGCTACAGAAGTCCCAGGTTCAAATCCTCCCAGTGGCAGTTACATCCACACAGCACTTACTTTAAAATAGAGTGCTCTTCTGTAACTTCCCTTACTCCTCATGGAACAAAGTTTATAGGGACGTCGGAATAGCATGCCCATTATTTCGGAAGGCATTTCAAAATAATGGGCGTGCTGTCAAGATACAGGCTATCCCAAAATAGCACCACAGAGTAGACGTCCCCTCAGTCATTCTAAGGGTACAGCTAGACTACATCTTTTTCTGGGGGGGGGGGAGAGGCTACCCAAAAGGCACTCCCCATTTTGGGTAGCTTTTTCCGATGCTTTTGTCAGAAGAGGCTTTTCCGACATTTGGCCCATCTAGACTGGGCCAAATGTCAGGAAAAAAACCCCTCATTTGAAAGTCCCCTTCTTCCTTGTAGAATGAGGAATATAGGGGCTTCTGAAAGAGTGCATTTGCACTTCCGCAAAAAAAAAAAAGCGAAAGTGCAAATGCGTTCCTTGGACGTGGCGGAGTTTTTTCGGGAGCATTCCCACCCCCCCCCCCACAGTCTAGCTGTACCCTAAAGGGTGTGGGGCTCTCAGTATGAGCAGTGCTGCTGTCGGTTTCTTCTTGGCCTCTTATGACTTCTATGGAACTGTGGACAGTGCAGATTTGCGGCAGCTTTGAAGCTAATCTAACATACTGAAAACTTTGCACTATTTTCTTTTTATTTGACTTCATATTAAATAAACATTTAAAGTCATGCCCCTTGTTAATTATCCCTTGTTTTAGTGTTCTTTCTTCCATCCATAACGTTTTAATTATATAAATTAATAACTTGGGTGCCACAGAGGCACACATCCGAACAAGCGCACATGACCTCAATAATGGTGCACAAGAAAAAAAACTCACTCCACTCACACATGGAAAATCTTAGAGGGAACACTGCTCAAGAGGCACTTTTTTATATTTTTTTCATTAAATAAGAAAGTTTGCAAAAATGATTTGCACTTAAACTGGAGCAGCCGGCAAAATGGCTATGCACAGAACAACTTGTGAGTGCCGTTTTTTGGGGGGAAGGCAGGCGTAGAATTAGCCTCTGGCAAAAAAAAAAAAAAAAATCCCCTGACTTTTTTGATTTCTGAAAAGAAACACTTTTTTGCTTTTCTCGTCTGATCTTAAGCCCAGTTCTGGCTTTAAAAAATGACAACAACAACTAGGGCAAAGAAGTAGATTCCTTTAGACTTAAAAACCCAGAGATGACGCTTTGTTCCAAACTTTGTTTCTAAGAGTTGCTGCCCTTGACAGAGTCAATCCTTAGTGGAAGTTTTATGATTTATAGCTTATACAACTGGGTGTATATATATATATTAAAAACTAGTCAGGTTCATGTTCCTATATCTGCTTTCTTCAGGACTGCAGGGTATAAATATACATAGAAAATGTAGGATGAATATGGTAATAAAATCAGAACATGACTCCTGTACTTAGCTAGTGAAAGGAGGGAAAGAACATTTAATATGTATGGAAATTTCTGTATTAAACTGAAAACCTTTATTTATAGATCCCTGATAGGTCTCATATGATTAGTGCAACTGTGAGCAAGAGGAAATAGAACACTGAACTAAAAAGACTGTTTTAATTTTTTTTTTTTCAGGGCTAAGACACAAACTAACAAAAGTAGGAATATTCTGAGTTAGAAGGACTCTGATGTGCTAGGGGAAGCAGGCAGATATATTAGATAGAAGGGAGGGTTAATGCTTATAGGCAAGTCTCCTTCATAGAATCACTAGAACTGGAAGGGACCCCCCCAGAGGTCATCAAATCCAGTCCCCTACACTCATGGCAGGACCAAGCACCATCTAGACCATTCCTGACAGATGCCTATTGAACCTGCTCTTAAAGATCTCCAATTATGGAGATTCCACAACCTCCCGAGACACCTTATTCCAGTGCTTAACCACCCTGAGAAGTGGGATGTTTTTCCTAATGGCCAGCCTAAACCTCCCTGGGTATGTCTACACTACAGCACTATTTCGAATTAACTTAATTTGAATTAAGCTGATTCGAAATAACACATCTATACACAAAAACTATTTCAAAATAGTGTTTTGCTATTTCGAAATAGCACGTCCACACTGAGTGTACCCTGAACCAAAGTTAAGGCTGGCCGGAACCAGTGCCAGCAGGGCATCAGGTTAGGATTTAGTGTGTGGGGCTGCTGCCTGAGGCTAACTCAGCTCCATGCTTAAAGAGACCCTACCCCCACCCCGGACAGACAGTTTTCAGGGTTCCACGCTTGCTTGTCTACCTCGGTGAGGGGCAGCAAAGCAGTCCTGTCTTGGAGTGCCCCGACTGCCCGCACTTGGGACACCACAGCACTCGGCCACATGGAGCCAGAGCTGCCCCTGGGCACGCCAGTGCATCTCGTGGGGTCGTTGCCATCATCCTGGCTGCACTTGCTGCAGGCTGCCATCCGGGGGGTTGATCGGGGGGGCTGTCAGGATCCAGGCGGCCGTGCGGGAGAGCGTCCGCCTCGAGGAGCCCTCAGAGCCTTCCTGGTCCTCCCCACTGGGGGCTTGTGCCCCATTCCTTCCTCATGTCCTTCCCCTTCCCCCTCTCTAGCCCCCCTTCTTGATGTCAAATAAAAGACACGTATGTTCAAAAATGGAAACTGGGTTTATTGAACAAAATTGGGGGGGGGGATGGATCTCTGGGGAGACTGGGAAAAGGAGATGAGAGAGGGTGGGAAAGGGGTGAGGGGAAACCTGGGAGGAGGGAGCTGGAAGGGGGAAGCAAGGGGAAGAAGGGGGAGGGGAAGGTTGGGTCTCAAGGTTGGGGGTCTCGCCGGACCAACCTGACTTTCATACAAACCTGCTCCTGGGTTCGCATGTGGCCTTTGGTGGCCAGGCTGGCAGCTATCCTGCCATAGACGGTCGCATTCCTCCGTCTAGGGCTGAGATCATGGACGTTGGGGGCATCCCCCCCCCCCAACCTGAATAAGGTCCATGATCTCCACCTGGACCAGGAAGGCGTCCGCCTTCTCCAGCCCTTGTCAGGCTCCTGGGAGCTGGCAGACTGCTCCTGGGGAGCAGTGGAGGGCTGGCTGCCAGTGGCTTGCTGGCTCATGTTTTGGGGCCACTGTATCAGGGCCCCGGTGGCCACTGCTGGCTCTGGGCTGGCAGGCTTGGAGCTGGCACAGGCACTGTGGCCAGGGTCTACCCCTTTAATGGCTCCAGGGCTGGGGGAGAGGAGAGTAAGTTTTCCTGGTTGTGCCCAGAGTGGCCACCAGGGCTCCCTGGGAAGGGCTGGAGGCCCCCTATTTCGAATTAAGTGTCTACACAGCACTTAATTCAAAATAGCTATTTCGAATTTGGTGTTACTCCTTGTAGAATGAGGTTTACCAAATTTGAAATAAGGGCTCCACTATTTCAAATTTATTTTGAAATAGTGGTTTGGTTGTGTAGACACTATTAAAGTTAATTTGAAATAACTGCTGTCTTATCCTCAGAGGTTAAGGAGAATAGGTTCCCCCCCTCCCCCTTCCCTTGTAACACCCTTTTAGGTACTTGAAAGCTGATATGTCCACTCTCAGTCTTCTCTTTTCCAAACTGAACAAGCCCAACTCTTCTCTTGTACCTCATGTTTTCTAGACCTTTAATCATTTTTGTTGCTCTTCTCCAGACTTGCTCCAGTTTCTCCACATCTTTCTTGAAATGTGGTGCCCAGAACTGGACACAATACTCCAATTGAGGAGTAATCAGTTCAGAGTAGAGCAGAAGAATTAATTCTCACGAATTGTTCATCATACTCCTGTTAATGCATCCCAGAATCATATTTGCTTTTTTTTGCATCAGAGTCTCGCTGTTGACTCATATTTAGACTGTGGTCCACTATGATCCCTAAATCCCTTTCAGCAGAACTCCTTCCTAGATGGTCACTTCCCATTCTGTATGAGTGAAAGGGATTGTTCCTTCCTAAGTGGAGCACTTTGCATTTGTCCTTGTTAAGCTTCATCCTATTTACCTCAGACCATTTCTTCAGTTTGTCCAGGTCATTTTGAATTATGATTCTATCCTCTAAAGCACTTGTAACCCCTCCCAGCGTGGTATCGTCTTGGGGAAAAAAATGGATCAAATAACATAGTAGAAAATGCCCCCCCTCTTTTTTTGTTCTCCTCCTTTAAAGCTGAATTTGTATAAATAGCAATCACAAAATTTCCCACTTGGACAGCGATTCATCACAATTCATTGTTTCTAATGACATCCATTCATATTTCTGCTGCTTACATTTGGTTTTGGTTACAATATTAGATGTGCCAACCATTTTTTCTTTTTTTTTTTGCCTCATACAGAGATATGGACGGTGTCAGAGATGCAAGGTGATATAGAATGCAGTATAAAAATAAAACACAAATAATAGTACGGATGATCAAATCTTCGGGAAACATTTTTTGACAAAACAGATTTTGACTGTCATTTTGGTCCCAACACTTCTAGTTTTTCATTGTAAAGCCAAACATTTTTTTCCTGTCTATTCCCAATGAAAACAACAACAAATCATCTTCAGTGGGGTTTTTTTCTTGAGGGAGAAAAGTAATTTTTCCATCAGCTCTAACAAATACAAGTATATGCTTTTATACATGTCTGTAAAAAGATTGTACAGCTGTACAGAAATACTTATTCAAATTCATACAATTTGCTTTGAGAGAACATTCATTTTTGTTAATAAAAATGTATGAGCTTTGAAGATTGTATCTTTTTTTCTTAAATTGAGATTTACCATATGTTGAGTATTGGATCTCTTATTTAATCCATCATTTATATTGCACCAAAATGTGCCAAATGACCTCTTGAGCTCACCCTCCCCTCCTCCCCCTTCCCCACAGTACTGCACTTCTACGATTGTAGTGTAGATTTAAATCAGACACTTGAGTAAAATTCAAGAAAACTGCATGAGTCTTCCGATTTCCTCCTTAAAAATTGTGATAGTCAATTCCTTTCTGGTCATAGGGGCAGGTAGAGCCCATGATGTTTCCAATTGCTATGTAGGAAACACTATAAGAGACCTGTATAATTGAGGATTCCAGTAATGCTGTTCTGTCAACTCACTGGATTCAACAAGCTAGGTCCTAAAATGATCAGTCACTTAGGGTGTATCTAGACTACAGGGTTTTGTTGACAAAACTGGCCTTTTGTTGACACAACTATACCTGTGTCTACGCTACTGCTGAGTTCTGTTGACTTTACATCGACAGAACTCGGCAGTTTTGTCGACGGCGGTAAACCTCATTCTACGAGGAATAACGCCTTTTGTCGACAGAGTTCTGTCGACCGAAGGCGTTATTGCATCTACACTGTCCTTGCGTCTACACTCTCATGTCGACAAAGCGGCTTGCTTTGTCGACAGAACTGGCTGTAGTCTAGACACTCTTTGTCGACAGAGGCTTTGTTGACAGATACTGTCGACAAAGAGTGTCTAGACTACAGCCAGTTCTGTCGACAAAGCAAGCCGCTTTTTCAACAGAGTCTAGATGTTCTCTTTTGAAAAAGCACAGTGTGGATGCAATAGCGCCTTTTGTCGACAGAACTCTGTCGACAAAAGGTGTTGTTCCTCATAGAATGAGGCTTACTGCCGCATTCTGTTGACTTACTGTTGACAGAACTCGGTGGTAGTGGCGACGCAGGTATAGTTTTGTCGACAAAAGTCCACATTTGTCAACAAAACCCTGCAGTCTAGACCCACCCTTAGGTGGGAGGAGCATGTAGTCTGTACACCTCTTGTACAGACTTGGCCCCGCTGATGGTTATTTACATGTTCTTCTGAATTGTAAAATAATTCAGTTGGACTCTTAAATCCCTGATGACATAATACGACTTAGTATTATCATGTCAGTTTTCCGGGGGAGGGGTGGGGAAACTATGGTACAGATTGGTTAATTCATTTACGAGGCTACAGGGGAACTGTCAGAGTTAGGCTCTTCTGAATTTTAAGCCTAACAACACGGCTTGTTCTGAGGGAAATTACCAGGCCTAGTGTGGCTTACCGGGAAGAGAGCTACCATTCCAAGCTCAGCCTGTTGACAATGAATATCCCAGCCACCATCTCTGAGGTGTGTGCATAAGACATCCAAGCCCCATCCCAGTCTGAAATGCCAGGCTGCTATTGAAGCCATGTATAATGCAGGGCTGTTCTTACCCATATGCAGAATTCGCAGTTGTGTAGGGCACCTGAAAATTTGGGGCATTGCTGGGTCTTCATGCCCACCCACTTCTGGAGAGGATCTAGTTAACTTAAGTGGCAAAGCCTGCCTTACCTATGAGCAGAACACTGGACCTGGGAAGGAGCCATTAAGTGGTAATGAAACCATTTAACAGGCATTTGCCAACTCCGGGTATCTATTGTCAGTTTCTGAATTTATTGTGTTAGAATCATAGAACACTAGAACTAGACAGGACCTTGAGAGGTCATAGAATCATAGAATCCTAGGTCTGGAAGAGACCTCAGGAGGTCATCGAATCCAGCCACCTGTCCAAAGCAGGACCAACCCCAACTAAATCATCCCAGCCAGGGCTCTGTCAAGCCGAGACTTAAAAAACCTCTAGGGATGGAGATTCCACCCCCTCCCTAGGGAACCCATCCCAGTGCTTCCCCACCCTCCTAGGGAAATAGTTTTTCCTAATATCCAACCTAGACCATCCCCACTGTGACTTGAGACCATTTCTCCTTTTTCTGACATCTGTCAGTACTGAGAACAGCCTCTCTTCATCCTCTTTGGAACCTCCCTTCAGGAAGTGGAAAGCTGCTATCAAATCCCTCCTCACTCTTCTCTTCTGCAGACTAAACAAACCCAAATCCCTCAGCCTCTCCTCGTAGTTCATGTGCTCAAGCCCCCTAATCATTTTGGTTGCCCTCCACTGGACCCTCTCCAATGTGTCCACATCCTTTCTGTAGTGGGGGGCCCAGAATTGGATGCAATACTCCAGATGTGAGGCCACATCAGCCTCACCAGTGCCGAATAAAAGGGAATAATCGCTTCTCTAGATCAGCAGGCAATGCTTCTCCTAATGCAACCTAATATTTTGTTAGCCTTCTTGGCTACAAGGGCGCACTGTTGACTCATTTCAAGCTTCTCATCCACTGTAATCCCCAGGTCCTTTTCTGCTCAACTGCTACCTAGCCAGTCAGTCCCCAGCCTGTAACAATGCTTGGGATTCTTCTATCCCCAAGTGCAGGACTCTGTACTTGTCCTTGTTGAACCTCATCAGATTTCTTCTGGCCTAATCCTCTAATCTGTCTAGGTCACTCTGGACCCTATCCCTGCCCCCCAGTGTATCTACCTCTCCCCCTAACTTAGTGTCATCTGCAAACTGGCTGAGGGTGCAATCCATCCCCTCATCCAGTACTGGACTCTCAACAGTCTTTTCCCCCTCCATATGCTGGTGCTCTGAGCAATCATACTGATGTTACATACACTGCAACTCCTCCTCCTTTTCTCCCCCACCTGTTCCTCCTGAACAATTTACACCCTTCCATGACAGTGCTCCAGTCATGTGAGTCATCCCACCAAGTGTCTGTTATTCCAATCAATTATAATTCTTTGATTGGGCCAGGGCTTCTAATTCTTCCTGTTTATTTCTCAGGCTTCTTGCATTTGTGTACAAACACCTTAGATAACCAGTTGATTGCCCTACCTTCTCCATCCGAATCAGGGCTCCTCCTTTGTTGCTCCTTCCTCCTTATGTTTCTTCCTGGTATCCCACTGCCCCACTTACCTCAGGGCTTGGGTCACCATCCCCCAGTAACCTAGTTTAAAGCTCTCCTCACTAGGTTTGCAAGCCTTCCCATGAAGATGCTCTTTCCTCTCTTGGTTAGGTGGATCCCATTTCTTCCTTACAATCCTTGTGCCCAGAACAGAGTCCCATGGTTGAAGAAACCAAAGCCCTTTCTCTGACACCACCTACACAACCACACATTTACTTCCACAATTCGACGATCCCTCCTTGGAACTTTTCCTTCAACAGGGAGGATGGATGAGAGCACCACTTGCGCTTCAAATTCCTTGATCCTTCTTCCCAGTGCTACATAATCTGCAGTGACCTGCTCAGTGTCATTCTTGGCTGTATTGTTAGTTCCCACATGGAGAAGCAGGAAAGGGGTAGCGATCCGAAGGTTTCATCAGTTTTGGAAGACACTCGGTCACATCCTGAAAACTAGCTCCTAGTAAGCAGCACGTGTCTCGAGATTCCAGGTCTGGTCAGCAGATGGATGACTCCGTCCCTCTTAGGAGGGAGTACCCAACCACCACCATGCGTCATTTTTCTCTCGGGGGTAGTGGTCTTGGAACCCTCATCCCTAGGACTACGCATCCCATGCCTTGCAGTAGATGGGGTCTCCTTCTGATCTCTTCTCCTAAAGGTCCCTGCCAAAGCATTCTTCACAGTAGTGCCTGTGCAGAGAGCCTGAAAGTGGAATTGGGGATACCTGAGTTGGCTTTGTTCTCCTGGAGGTTACATGCTGCCAGTTTTCTTCCTTGTCCTGTACTGCCCTCACTGGCTCTACAGCCTGCTGTGCCTCCAGTATTAAATGCTGCCTTCTATCAAGGAACAAAAGACAGAACTATGCAGCACTTTAAAGACTAACAAGATGGTTTATTAGGTGATGAGCTTTTGTGGGCCAGACCCACTTCCTCAGATCAATTTGTGGAAGAAAATTGGCACAACCATATATACCAAAGTGATATATGGTTTGTTTTCCTGTTCATCCTGAAACACAATCCATGCCATCATGTGCCCAAAGTGTTCTTTGGCGAGGTGTCTGAGGGGTTTGTCCAGCGTGCATGGCAGACGGACACTTTGGGCACATGATGGCAAGGATTGTGTTTCTGGATGAACAGGAAAACAAACCATATATCACTTTGGTATATATGGCTGTGCCAATTTTCTTCCACAAATTGATCTGAGGAAGTGGGTCTGGCCCACGAAAGCTCATCACCTAATGAACCATCTTGTTAGGACTATGCAGCACTTTAGAGACTGTCTTTTATTTCAGCTAGACCAGACTAACCCGGCTGCATCTCTTTTACTATTCTATCAAGGAAGTCTTCATCTTCTCTGATAGAACGTAGGCTTGATACTTGGGCCTCAAGTCCTCTAATTTTGTCTTCCAAAATGGCAACCAGCTTACGCTTACAAGGGATTTCATCTGCACGATCGTCCAGGAGGAAGACAAACATGCCGCATGCTGTGCAGGTAACAACAGCAGACCTTTCGCTATCCATACCTGCCTTCCTTCCAAGAGATTCCTCAGATGTTTTTAAATGCCCCCTTGAAGGGCAGGAGCAAACCAAATTAAAGAAAAAGACCACCAAACACTATGGGGCTCCCCCAGGGCAAACTTGCAAGCAAACTCCCCTGTTGGCTGCTCACGGTGTTACCCTCTGGCTGCCTTTTTATAAGGCTGCTGGCTAGGCCCGGCTCCAAGCCTTTCCTCTAATCCAAAGAGCCCCGAAGGCCCACCTGGAACAAAGCACTCCCAATTCACACTTTTCAAACCGCCACTCTTTTCAAACTGCCAAACAAACAGTCAAACAAATGCTCAGAGACAGACACTTGGATACTCACCCCACTAGCTCACAACATAGCCCCCCAAAAGCCACACTTACCTGAGCTCCTCTTGGCTGTTTCCCAGGCAAACTTCCCTGTTGGCTGCTGCCCTGTTCGCATCCAATCCAATCATTGAATCCATTCCTCTGCCCTCACGGCAGGACCAAGCAGTGTCTAAATCATCTCTGATAGATGTCTATCCAACCTACTCTTAAATATCTCCAGTGATGGAGATTCCAGTACCTCCCTAGGCAATTTATTCCAGTGTTTCACCACCCTGACAGGCAGGACATTTTTCTTAATGTCCAACCTAAACCTCCCTTGCTGCAGTTTAAGCCCATTGCTTGTCGTCCTATCCTCAGAGGTCAAGGAAAACAATTTTTCTTTTTCCTCCTTGTAACACCTTTTTAGATACCTGAAAGCAGCTATCATGTCCCCTCTCAGTCTTCTCTTTTCTAAACTAAACAAGCCCAATTCTTTCAGTCTTCCCTCATACTCAGACCAATAGTAGACATAATACATCTTTATTAGACCTTTAATCATTTTTGTTGCTCTTCTCTGGACCTTCTCCAGTTTCTCCATATGTTTCCCTAAATGTGGTGCCCGGAACTGGACACAATACTCCGACTGATGCCTAATAATCACACAGTAGAGCGGAAGAATGACTTTTCGTGTCTTGCTCACAACACTCTTGTTAATGCATCCCAGAATCATATTTGCTTTTTTTGCAACAGCGTCACACTTTTGACTCTTTAAAATTTGCTTTAAAACTATTTTGTCAATATTTTACTGAGGATCATAAAATAAAATCTCTAACAAATCATTGTCTCCACCCTGGCTGCCACCAGGCCACATAAATCCTAGTCTTCCCATATGCATGAAACAGAAGTGCCGTCTCTCACCAAATTATAACCAAAACTATCTGAGATCGCAAAGCTGTCTGAGGAAGGGCTGTAATGAATGTAGCCACCTGTAAGCTATGAAATACATCAGCCTTCCCAATGTGCAACTCTCATTCACATCCATGGGACTCTGTTCTTTTGAAGGCAGATCGATAGTAGGCAAAATACATATATGCAGTTGTGTTTTAGTTCTATTTTCATCAATCTATGGCTTGTTTTTTCCCCTTTTATGGATGGGAGAAATGGTACTTACGTCTAATTGTTCTGAGATTTATGGATAAATGTTATGAGAGTATGATGACTGAAAAAAATCTTCTGCCTGGTTTGTCTGATACACAACACACAGTATAAATATAACATTCCAGAAATCTAGAGCAACAATAATTTTTACTTCCACTTCTGGTGGAAGAAAGTTTTACCCTCTTCTGAAAAGGAGCCAATAGATTTGAGTTTGTTTTTTGAAAGGATGGGGGGAATATACATATATCTTCAGCAGAGATGCAGCTCAGTGGAAAGGAATATCCCAAAGCAGTAGTAATTGTTGAGCATAACGATTCAATCTAGGGAAGATGTGAGTGGGCTCGATGGGTGGGAATTAAGCAAGGTATGGAAAATGATTCTTAATTACCCCGAGCAAACTGTCACTTCCTGTGCCTCTGTTTCCCCTCCTATGAAATGAGGGTTATGATAGTAACTTCCTTTTTTAAGGATCTTTGAGATCTTCGGTTGAGAAGCATCATGTAAAAAAAATTATGTTTATTCCTAAGGGCCCACTCTATTGAATTCATCAACATTTCAAAAGCTGAATAATCAATTACTCCAGCTACAAATCATCCATGTTACAAGCAACATTATTTTTCAATGCATTATTTATTATAGATAAAAAGATACTTGTGCAGCATATGTCCAACTGGCAAGTAATGCATGCACACGGGTTCCCTTTGTGTTTCATTGGTAATTACAGTCACAAATGTGGAGATGCATTTTCAATTTGGATTCTTTTGCAACTCCACAGCCCATGAAGGGCTTACAAGGAGAAGTGGTGACAAATGAGCCTTTTTGTTGATGTTTGCTCTTCTATACCCCCACTTCTTGATTAGTATGAAAGAACAAGCAAAGTCTTTCAGGAGGGCTAAAATCAATTATTCTCTTTGTAGGCAGGATCAGTAGGGATGATGAGCAAAGATGTAAAGGAAATTTCATTGACTAATGCTGGGGGAGATAAGAGAGCCTTGTTTTGATCCTATCAAGAGGTGTGTGTCTGTTAGCATGTGTATTTAATGGCACTTTGTATAAGCCAGTGTTTCCCAATTGGTGCTCCGTGGAACCCCGGGATTCCGTGAAGTGAAAGTAAGGGTTCTGTGAGAACCCGACATTCTCCTGCCCCCTCTTAAAGAGACAGAGACAAATTGCGGCTTTTTTTTTTTTTTTTTTGGTTTGGAACCTAGGGGTTCCTTGAAATTCTTTCAAGCTAAAAAGGGTTCCATGGCCGAATAAAATTGGGAAACATTAGTATAAGCAAAGGCACTCTGCTTATAAATACTGGCATCATCCCAGCAAGTAACTAAAGCCTCTTTCAACCCAAGTCGCATGATCAGAAACACCTGATGCTCCCTTCACAGCTAAAGGCTCAGATCTGGCAGTAATTAGTTACACTGACTTCAGTGATCCAGTTCTTAGAATTAGATTTATATGGCATTTGTTAAAGGCTCAATGGGCTGATGTGAGGATTAAGGATGGAGAGCATTTGTGTGGCCTGCATACACGAAGATGGGCTTCATCCAAAGAGGTTTAAGATGCGCAATCCCTACTGTAGCAAATGGAAAAGATTCACGTTGGGTACGTGTACACTTCACGGCTAATGCGGGATACCGGGGGTATCCCAAAATAGCTACTCCGTGTCTACACAAGCTGCCCATTATTTTGAAATATTTTTCTAAATAATGGGTGCGCTGTTTCTCCAACCCTGTAAACCTTGTTGCACGAGAGTTTAAGGGATAGCTCAAAATAGCACGTGTAGATGCGCCAAATTTCAAAATAGATTCAAAATGCGTTACGCGAACTGCGTATCTTAAGTTGTGTATCTTATTTTGAGTTTAGGGTGCTGTGTAGACACACCCCTTGACTTTAGTGGGAATCAGGTGGGAGCCCTGAGAAACTTCATAGGGGAAAAGGAAAAAAGGAAACTTTCAGAAATGCTGAGTGCATTCTCAGTTCTACATCTCCTTCTTTTCCAAATGATCTTAGGCACTTTTTGAAAATATTCCTGAAGGGGGGAGAAAAAAAAGAAAATTCTTTAACAGCTGGTCTGACACGCAATTCTGATTGGTATTGTCCCAAGAACGTGCCAGTGATATGACTCTTTTGGTATGTCTACACTGCAACACTATTTTGAAATAACTAGCGCTATTCCAAAATAACTTAGTTCACGTCTACGCAACAAGCAGTACTGTCAAGCTGGAAGACTTCTTACTCCAACTCCTGTAATCCTCATTGTATAAGGAGTAAGAGAAGTTGGAGGAAGAGTGCTCTCTTTCAAAATAAGTGCTGTGTAGACGCTTCCTATTTTGAAATAAGCTATTTCGAAATAAAATACACAATTGACGTAGCTTATTTCGAATTCAGCCCTACAGTGTAGGCACACCCTCTGTGATAGACTGGTACAGTAACTTTGGGGAAACCTGGAAGAACACATAGTGTGTCTCCCTTGTATGTAGGTTAGGGATAACTATCTTTTTCTTTGACTTTCACAAGAAGTAGGATAAATAAAAGGATAAGATTTGGAGTATTATGCGAAAAGGAATTTTTAAATTTTGAAACAATTAATTATTGAGTCCCTAATAAAGCATGGAGAAAATTTAGAAATAGATGACCTATTGGGGGGCTATATTTTCTCCTACCTAATCAGTGAAAGATGGATCCCTGTGGCAGATTTCCTACTGTGCTTTGCCAAACTAGTTTTCAATGACACCAGCAAAGGCTTCTATGACTTCTTTTGTGGTATGTGGTGTAGCAGTCACAGTTTCAGGATATTAGAGACACAAGATGGACTGGGTGATACCTTTTCTTGGACCAACTTCTGCTGGTGAGAGACACAAGCCTGGAGCCTATAGAGCTCTTCAGGTCAGGTGTCTCATCAACAGAAGCTGGCTGGAGAGTTGAGAAACACAAGATGGGTGTGGTAATGTTGCCCTTTGGGACTCTATTCCACTACACTTCCCTTAGCAAACATAGTGAGACACACTTCTCTTCCTCATCCCCACCCTCACCTCCACCCTCAAATGACTATGTGCTTAAGTTAAAGCCCATGTCAATCAATGAAAATACTTCCATTGATTTCAGATCATGCCTTGAATCATGGACCCATGAAGTGAAGGAGCTGCTTAGTGCTCTGTTACTGACTTGCTTATTTAGGAAAGTCTGACAGCACCTGTCCAGGCAGGGGACCAGAATCCAGATCTCATTTGGGATAAGTCCAGCTTCAGCTCCAGAGTTATCTGTCTGGTCTACTGAAGTAGTTCTGTTGCATGACTCGAATGTGTGGGAGATCAACACTTGGTTTTCTAACCATTGTGGATAAGGCACTGGCTAAGGATATACAAAATATGGATTCCATTTTCAGCTCTTCTGTAGAATCCCTCTGTAACATGGAGCAAAGCTAAAGTAAAATCCTTATCCCTACTCCACCATTATGCCAATTAAAACTGCTTGAGAGGATGAGAGGGGGCTTTAATTTAGGGAAAGGGATTTGGAATCTCCCGCAAATCAGCTAACTTTCCTTATTCCTCTCAGTTTTGGGCATGTTTAATGCTTCAGATTGCAACATCTGTGCACGTTTTCAGTGGGGAGAAAGTAATACAATCTGATGTAAGTAAAAAATAAAGATTAAATTTATAGTAATTTTACCCTTAGCAATAATGTCACCAACCCAAGAATGAAACAATATTGTGATCAAATCAAGATCACAATTTTATTCTTCTCTTCCGTATCATTTTTTTTTATACCAGACACTCATAGAATCCTAGAACTGGAAGAGAGCTCAAGAGGTCATCGAGTCCAGTCTCCTGCCCTCACGACGGGACCAAGCACCGTTAAATCATCCCTGGGAGATGTTTGTCTAACCTGCTCTTAAACATCTCCAGTGATGGAGATTCCACAACTTCCCGAGGCAATTTATTCCAGTGTTTAACCACCCTGATAGTTAGGAAGTTTTTCCTAATGTCCAACCTAAACCTCCCTTGCTGCAGTTTAAGCCCATTGCTTCTTGTCCTATCTCACGTACTGTGATGTTGAGACTTCTGGGAACGTGTTAAGCAACGTCACTAAACTTCTGTCCTGTGGTTTCTTGCCCTTATCTTTCTAGGGGATAAACAGAAGCAGTGGAGTGTCTTCTTTGGATGAGGTATCTCTTTTAGCTTTACGCGTGGCTCTGAATTGGTTACAAAAGGCAGATCCAAGAACTATGCCTGGTCCTCGAAGCAGAGAGGGGTGAGGTTTGTGATGGCCCTCAGGTTTTGGAGGGAGGTTTTTCTAAAGTTTCAGCCCAGCCCTGGAGAAAATGATCCCCCATCTCGATGTGCTTTGTTCTCATTGTAGAGATTAAATCAATGGCTTAATGGATTAACAATGAGATTGTTTAGAATCATGAAGGTAAAGCAGTAGGCTGACAAAGGACTGCTTTTTGTAATCCTGCCTCAGAATGGATTGAAAAGGGGAGCTGGCTTTTTTTTTTTTTTTCTTTGAAACCCACTTATCAAGAGATCCTGTCTGGACTGTGAAACCAGTTTAGTTGGTCTAGGATGTAAGTTTGTTTTGAGAGCGTGGTTGCTTTTGTTTTGGGTTTGGTCTGGTTTTTTTTTTTTTAAGGCTTAGAGCAGCGGTGGGGAACCTAAAGCCCGGAGGCATGCTGTGGCCCCTGAGATTTGGGGCTCCCCCCAGCATTGGGGAGTCTGCACTGGTGCTCCGGCCCCCTTCCACTCCCCCGTGGGCCTGGAGCACACAGAATCTATTAGCTTGGGTCCCTCTGGGCTCTGGTGTGTGAGGAGGCTGTGGGAGATGTCTTTCTCTTTCTCTTATGTGTGGCCCACGACTGATTTTTTTCTGAGGGTCAGTGGCCCTCGACCCAAAAAAGGTTCCCCACCCCTGGCTTAGAGCCTGAATAAGAGAGACCATGATGAATGCTAAGTGTAGAAACTAAATGTTGGTTTCTAACCACAACCACCCTAGTACTATGCTTCCTCCCAAAACTGCACCATTTTGATAGCTGTTCTATTCTTCTTAAGCCCTCCCCCCTTACATGTGAGTCCACCAAGAGCCTTCAAACAGAGGCAATTACTGAACAATGTTTGCAGCCAGCAACGGCCGCTCTGAAAAGCACTTTAAGCTCAGACACTTTACTAATGGTATGGCCAACTTTGGGCTCAGGGATGAGGGAGTTTTTACAGTGCTGCCTCTCAGGGTGTGTCTAGACTACATGGCTCCGTCAACGGAGCCATGTAGATTAAGCAGGACGACAAAGAGAAATGAAGCTGTGATTTAAATAATCGCTGCTTCATTTAAATCAAAATGGCCGCCGCGCTGTACTGACAAACAGCTGATCCTTTGTCATCCTGCCTAATCTACATGGTTCCATTGACGGAGCCATGTAGTCTAGACACACCCTCAGAAGAGTGTTCTCTCTTTGTTGTCTTAATGGAAGGAAAATTCCTTCTCCTAATTGAGCAACTAACAGGAAAAAATTGAACAACTCTGGGTTCAGTTTAACTTCATCCGCTTCCTAGGCTTGGTATCTGAGCAGTTCCTAGGACCAGTTGATGGAGTAGGCTGGTCAGAGCTCTGAGACCAGTGTGAGGAAGTGACCTTGAGAGGGGGTAGCCTGGCATAGCTAATGATCCAGTGTCTTCGCTTCCTTCTCTCCCGGGTGGCCCTGCCCATGAGAAATAGGAGGGGATATTGCCTTACATTTTGATCTAAGGGAGCACTCTTCTCTTCTGCGAATGCAACCCACCTATCTAGTGTGGGTCCCATGCAGTAGGGATGTTAAATATTGGTTAATTGAATCATGGATTAACCTCATGAATTCTAATCGCTTAGTTGACTATTCTATAGTCCCAGGGGGTGGGACTGGCAGCCACTGCACTTTGGCCCCGCTCATGGGGGGGCCCCTGCTACCCCATGCTGCTGCCTCTGTATCAGAACTGGGTTTGTTTAGTTTGGAAAAGAGGAGACTGAGAGGGGACATGACCGTGGTTTTCAGGTATCTAAAAGGGTGTCACAAGGAGGAGGGAGAAAAATTGTTCTCCTTGGCCTCTGATGATAGAACAAGAAGGAATGGGCTTAAATTGCAGCAAGGGAGGTTGAGGTTGGATATTAGGAAAAACTTCCCAACTGTCAGGGTGGTGAAACACTGGATTAAGTTGCCTAGGGAGGTTGTGGAATCTCCATCCCTAGAGATATTTAAGAGAAGCTTAGACAGACATCTATCAGGGATGGTCTAGACAGTACTGGGTCCTGCCATGAATGCAGGGGACTGGACTCGATGACTTCTCCAGGTCCCTTCCAGTTCTAGGGTTCTATGATTCTATGACAGTGTTTCTTAAACTTTTTAAGACCGAGGAACACCAAACAATATTTTTTTTGAGGAACACCAAGGATTTTTTGTTGAGCAAAAAGAAAAAGGGGGAGGACCAAAAAAAAGGGGTTGGGGGGGGAGTTATTGAGGGGGGGGGAAAAAGTCACCTGCCCCTTTAAGGGTGGCCATTTTGAACACTATTGTTCTCTGTGGCACACCTCCGACTGCCTTGTGGCACACCGGTGTGCCGCGGAACACAGTTTAAGAAACACTGTACTATGACCTCTAGAAGGGAAGACTACAATTTGCACCACCTTCGTAGCTTTGGGGCTAGTTTGGTGGCCTGTGCATTCTGGTTACAATCCACACAGCCCAATCCTCTTCCAATGGACAGGCTCCAGACCTGAGGAAGTCCCACTCAGGGTTCACCATTGGCTGGAAATTCCTTGGTTGCCATCATGTATCATCTGTTCTCTCAAAAATAGACTCATTTTCCCCTTTCAGGGACCAGTGTCCCAGCTGTGAGGCCAGTCATGGGGGAGCTTGTTCTTGGCTGAGCCTGTAGCATTGCTGCTTTTTTCCCTTAAAAATAACTAAAGCGTCCGCAGCAACATACACTCGCTCAGCCATGTTCTCCTAGCCCGCATGCAGAGGAAAACAGTTAGAAAAGTAGCTGCGGAGCTTTGAGGTACAAGTTCCTAACTTCCCTGGTAACGTAATCAAAGAACGACCTGGTAGGAGAAAAGAGAGTGCCTGACACATGGGCCTGGCCTGAGGCCTAACCCATAGTGAGCAAGAATTACGCTACGAGTAACGGGCAGGTCCTGTCAAACGCAGATGTTTGCCTGCAAATCATCTGTGATTAGAGGTTCTGTCCCGGACACTGTGTCTGCACTGCAGCTGGAAGGCTTCATTTCCATCTCTGAGACAGCGAGATAAAAATCTGTCTAGGTGCGGAGATAGGGTAGGTTTATAAAACCAGCCATAGTGGGTCACACCAAAGGTCCATCTAGGCCAGTATCCTATCTTCAGACAGCAGCCAATGCCAAGTGCCCCAGAGGGAGGGAACAGAACAGGGAATCATCATGTGGTCCCTCTCCAGTCATCCATTTCCAGCCTCTGACAAACAAAATTCACGGCGGATAGATCTGTCAATGGCTGTTAGCCAAGTTGGGTAGGAATGGTGTCCCTAGCCCTGCCCATCCTGGCTAATAGCCATCAGTGGACCTATCCTCCTTAAACTTACCTAGTTCTTCTAAAAACCCTTTTAGTCTTGGCCTTCAGCACATCCAAGGTGGGACTGTATTTAAGGTGGCTAAGCCAGCCTGCTGCCAAAGCTACACTTCCCATATTGGCACACTACTTTGATCAAAACTAGCAGGTGCTAGAAATTTGAACCTCCAGCCCTGTATTAACAACATGTGTAGAGTCTGAACTCAAGTGTATTCTAAGGTAATATTATATCATATACAGCTGTTAATAATGAAAATCACTTCCCCCTCCTGAAAATGAGACAAGTTAAACTTGCCTTCATCCTTGACAATAGGAGGATTTCAGTAGACCAGCCTGGTGAGGCACTTTGAATTTTAAGCAGCTTTCATCTGTTGCAATCTTATACATCACGTCTTGTAGATGATACTTAACTTGCATCCCCACCGATTCAAAGTAATCTTGCTTTACTTAGCTTGAGACTTTAAAAATGCATCTTGCGCTTTCTCTTTATTGAACTACCCCTCCTACCCATTCATAGCCGTCACTGCATCATCAAAGCAGGAATGTAAGATGTCGGTTTAGATGAATTTGGGGTCAGCTTTTGTATTAAAATTTGGTTTGGTTGCTGTTCCGTGTGTCTGATCTACTCCATCTCACTGAATTTCTTTCCAAAACAGATTTTTCTTTTAAAATCCCAGAGGAATGCCCATCCCGCTCCGTGTGTGCTATTGGCTCTGTCTGTAAAGCGTTACACTAAATAAAAATTAAATACTATTGGGTTTTTTGAAATGAACAGAACAGGTCATCATCAAATGATCCCTATCTTCTCCCACATTCCCAGCTTCTGACAAACAGAGGCTAGGGACTCAATTCCCACCCGTTCTGGCTAGTAGCCATTGACGGACCTATCCTCCATGAATTTAGCTAGCTCTGTTTTGAATCCTGTTGTTGTCTTGGCCTTCACAACATCCTCTGGCAAGGAGTTCCACTGGTTGATTGTGTGCTAAGTGAAGAAATACTGAGAAACCAATTCTGTTGGTTTTAAATCGCTTGCTTATTAATGTCATTTGATGACCCCTAGTTCTTGCATTCTGGGAAGGAGTAAATAATGCTTCTTTACTTTACTTTCTCCACACCAGTCATGATTTGATAAACCTCTATCTTATCCCCCCCTTAGTCATCTTTTTTTTCAGCATGAGAAGTCCTAGTCTTGTTAAGCTCTCCTCATATGGCAGCCGCTGCAGACCCTGAATTTTGTTGCCCTTTCCTGAACTTTTTCAAATGCCAGTCCTCTACGTCACTGATAGTTCCCAGCTCAATTCCTGTCTGCAAGCCCTTAACTGTAGGTATTTCTCTCTCATACCCACTCAAATCCTGATTAAATTAAGCTTTTTGTAGCCTTGCTCTACCCCCTCTCTCTACACGTGCTCAAACTAGGGATGCTGGAGGCTCTTGGCCTGAAGTGGTTTCCATTGTACACATAGCTCTCAGCGCTTCTACTATAAAAATTGTTCCAGCCACCCTGGTGTTCCCCTTCACCCACCACACAACAAACCCAGCCTCTGGCCAGGGTCCTCCCCATACCGTTCCGGGAGAGAACTCAATAGAGTGTGAAGTGGATCCAGCATGGGACTAGATGGGGAGAGGCGAGAGCATATGATGCTCCCATGCTCCTTCTGGGCCTGCTGTCTCTGTTCCAGCTGCTTCAGTGTATATGTAGGATTCTAGGGGAGCCACCGGCGTGTGTGTGTTTGCAGGGACATATGGGTGGGAGGGATGTTTCATGTACTGTATGCTGGGAAAATAACATGAAAAGATTCAATATTTTTTTTTTAAACACCATTGCCTCTTTTTATTAAAAGTAGTAGTTAAATGCAGCAGCTAACACTATAGCCATGTGCACACAGACTGACTCTTTAGGTGCTTCCTCCAAATGCTTCCCTCCTGCAACCTGGGTTCCTCCCTCCGTGTTCCATGCAGCTTACTACAAGGGTGGTAGGTCCTATGAGTTGTGTTATCCTGGAAACTGCTTTTGCTTTGACTCTGAGGAGGAGATGCTAAAGCGTTATTGCTGAGTTGGTGGCTGTCAGATATGCAGTTGCTAATACAGAACCATTGGTAGTTAAGGGGAATGATAAGAAGTGGGAGGGTAAGCGATAAGCAGAGGGCATCCCAACCTTTCATGCTATAGGATCCTTAGGGTGGGGCTTCTCATGTCTTGTGTTTGTGCTTAGGGATTTCCATTGTGCCTGCAGATGGGGTATAAAGACGAATAACAATTCTTTGTGAATTGTGGCTGGGAGGCAGAGCCCTCAGGAAAGGAGGAGGCATTGTAGCAGCTTAGGCCAACAGACTAACTTGATCTGACCCAAAACAAAACAGGGCGGTTTGATTTTTTTTTCCCCCAATGGAAAATTCTGCTCACGTCAGTCTCGGCCCACAGAAAATTTCAGTGTCAAAGAAATTCCATTTATCTACTCTGTTTTGAATCCTTTTATAGTCTTGGCCTTCACAACATCCTGTGGCAAGGAGTTCCACTGGTTGATTGTGTGCTGAGTAAAGAAATACTTCCTTCTGTTGGTTTTAAATCTCTTGCCTATTAATGTCATTTGACAATTTCAGTGTCAAAGAAATTCCATTTACCAACCAGAAAAAAGGTTCTCTTGGAATGTTACAGAGTCTACCAGTATTCGAGGTATTTCCAAGACCAAGTCTAGGGAAGGGCAGGGAGACGCTGCACCGACTGAGGTCGGGTGCCCTTCAGCTTCACAGCTTGTGCCTGAAGAACTAACCCTCCCCCCCCTTATACAACATTAGTTCCACAAAGCTGAATTACTTTGGTTTTTTTTTTATGTACAGCCCTTCATAGGAGGCAGCAGGTCTGCCTGTGACATGTCAAGACCCAGTGGAGTGCTAGCAGCCGCAAAGTGCACAGAACAGATATGGAACCCCTCCTTCCATTGCCGATTAATCGTTAAACTGAGACCTTTCTCACCTCCCAGAAAATGTTGATTGAAAATGGAGGAAAATGTACTTACGTTGTAGGTTCCAGTGGAGACAGATAAAGGGCACCCACAGATTACTTGGCTTTAATCTCTTCCAATATCGATCACCATCAAAAATCCCTAAAATGGTACATGTACCTGATGATGTTATTGGCAGCCAAGCTTGAATCAACAAGGCTGTTTTAATGGACCTTATATTATCCTTTCCCAATTTAATTAATTGGCTCTTCCACCGTGCTGCCAAAAATATATCGATCTCCTGGCTTTTGTTGTTGTTTTTATAAGGGGATACTCTTTGTGATTAGAATTATGTGGCTGTTGTCAGAGGGCATTGGAATGTGGGTGAGGTTGTCATTTGCTGAGGAAAAAGCTAGATTGTGAGTTGCTCCCACCACCTTCCATATTGTGCTCATCAATTGATCTAAATCTGGAGTAAATTCAATGGCTTTACACCAGCATTTGTCTTTCGTTTGCTTTGTTTCTGGCTCTCCAATCCAACCACCAGGGAAGCTTTGTCTGGGATCACTGATCTTCTACTCAAATCACAATGGGATGCTCAGAAGTAAGTGATAGACAATTCCCCTTTAAAAGACACAATATTCCCGAGTATGTCTACACTGCAGAGTTTTTTTTTTCAGAAAATGACCATTTTTCCAAAAAAACTTCACTTACCTCCACACTGCAATCACATTCTTTCGAAAAAAAATCGAAAGAACAGAGGAGTTTTTCCAACATTGGTAAACCTATTTCTAAAGAGCTTTTTTGGAAAAAGGCATGTGTGGATGGGGAAGAGGGAGTTCTTTAGAGGAAAGAGGAAAAAGCACAGGTGCCTTGGTGGCTACTCTGTCCATAGTAATCACAGCTGACGTGAGATAGCATCCACACTGAATGGACGCTATCTTTCGAAAAAGCAGACTGCTTTTTCGATGCGCTGTTACTGTGTAGACACTCACTTTCGGAAGAAGTTTTTTTGGAAGATCTCTTCCAGAAAAGCTTCTTCTGAAAGAAGCCTGCAGTCTAGGCATAGTCCCAGTTACGAATCATGTTGGCCACTGAAATGCAAAATCGAGGTGACCATGAATAGGGAACCACTCAGATCTCCTAGGTCTAGGAATGTGTGGAGCCAAAAGAAAGGGAGGCTAAATTTGAACCTGGTCTAAGTGGGTGCATGTCCACTGAAACAAAATGAGATGTTGCCTCTTGCATAATGTCTGAATTTGGCCTGATAAATCCTAGGAACCAAAGAGGAAAAGAGAGATCTAATGGACATGCTTTCTCTGATCTTGACTCTGCTGAACTTATGTGTTGGAGGAACAGGCCAAGACGTGATGTATGATTGAAGCCCATGCTGGAATAATAACTTTTTTTTGGTACTTTCACTTCATCAGCTGGAGATTGGTGTGCCAGACTTTGTAGGATTTCTCGGGTGCAGAGGGAGGAAAAAAACCTAGATTCATTTGGCTGAGATTGATCATCACACATGATCCCCACCCATGCTTGTGCTAGGTACTCTGCGTACACATAAAAAACAGCTCCTCCAGTGAAGAGCTTAAAAGCTAGCATCCAGGTTCAGCAAAACACTTGGGTGTGTGCTGAACTTTAAGCATGTATTGAAATGAATCCCTATTTAGTGGAGTGCTTCAGCTAGAATCCTATTAAATACAATGTTTAGATAGTCTTTTGCATCAGCGGATAGTACCTAGCTCCGTGCAACCCTGATCCATGCCTCGTGCCTTTCAAGAGTTATCACAGTGCAAATAATAATTATTTCATTGGGAGCATGCAGTACAGAGCGTGTCTTACAAACACCTCAGTCTTCCCCTTTTTGCAGCCAAACGTGATTTGTTCTGGAAAACCTCGGTTCATCTTAAAGCTACTTGTGACAGCTGTGACTTTAAGAGGCCACTTTTACATAAATTGCAGATTATTCAAAATTTTCCAGTCTGTCTGTCTTCCACTGATTACACTTAACAGCTTGCCTCCTGCACTTCCAGTGTGGCTTCTAATAACTTTACACATCCCATAATGATGTTATTAAGTCAGAGCAATTGTATTACCTCCATTGTCGGTACCACCATGTGCCAGTAGAAGCTGTCTTATTTTGGAAAGGTGGGTGGTTTTGTCAGGCTCTCTCATTTTCGGAGTATTAGCATATTGCTTACTGGGAAACAAGAATGTATGTTATTTCCTTGGGGTCTACCTTTAGATTCTATTAAACCTGTGATTTGGTTAAGAGAAAATTAATCAGTTCAAGGAAAACGTTACAAAGGCACAATTTTTTGCTCTAATTGCCTCTGATCAGAACAGTGTGTTCTTGCCAAAAAATTAAATGAATCGCTTTACAAAGCTGTTTATACTGCATGTGAATTATTTAGGATAAGTTTCATTATAGTGATTAATATGCATGACACTGCCTCACAATACAAACCCTACCAAGTCTGGATTGGGGAGAGGCGGTTGTTTTCCTTTTGAAACGGTACAACTTGCTGGGTGGGGGTGAAAAATCCTCCGTAAAAATCTCAACACCTTTTCATGGGTTAAATCTCTAAGTTCATATTTCCAAGAAGGGGCCATGCCTTTGAAATGTTAATTTAGATGCACAATACCTTTTGTCAAGTACACTCCGCATGGAGCAGCTGAGTTTGTGGCATGAATAAAAGCTATATTGCCCTCAGATCTGGCGCTATGTGAGTCTCCGGAGTTCTATTCGACTGGGTTTCCTACAGACCTTCAATTAACATTCAGCAGCTGCACCCCCAGACGTAGGCTTGAGTTTGGGTTTGATCAACCTACTCCCACAATGAAAGAGAGACTCACTTGGAACTGCTTGGTTTCACCTATTGTTAAAAAGCACGCAAAGCTCTAAACTTTACATGCAAAGTCGCAGGGGCGGCCCATCCATACAGGCGAACTAGGCGGTCGCCTAGGGCGCCAAGTTAAATGGGGTGCCAAATGGTTGCGCAATATAATTGAGGGGCACCGATTGCGTGGTTCGCTCAGGGCGCCAGTTGCTGGCAGCTAGTCTAGGACCACCCCTGAAAAGTCGGCCCCTAATGCAGATTTACAACCCTGTGGATGAATCTGGATAGAATTCAGAGTTATCAGTGAAGTATGAAACCAGGCAAGTTTCTTCCTCCCACCCCCCAATAGTTTCTTGTTTTGTTGTTTACCCTTCATGGAGCTGTAATTAATAGCACAGGGGTGGTGTTTTGCCATCACAAATCTCTCTTGTGCTCTACAATTTCAATACTTGCCATCTTAGCTAAACAGTCATACCCGAGTGTAAACTCTGCTCATTCTGGCTGAGTCTCATGTGATCAACACAACCTGTGGCTTCAGGATTTAAGGACGGGGTCTTTTCTCACCGCCTTGCCTCCCCTGTCAAGCTCCCAAATTCCTGGTGGCCTAGAAACATTTCTATGTCCCAAAAGATGGGGGGGGGGGGGGAAGCTGTGAGAAGAATTAAACATGCACACAATTTACCTTGGGAGGTGAAGATTTTTCATAGCCCTGAGTCCTTAAGGCTAAACTTTAACTCTACAGAAAAGGAAATGTTACCCCCGCCTGTGTGTGTGTTTTGTAGGTGATATGAAGGGGCGGGAGGGTGTAGGCTGGATGGTTGGAATCTGAGAATCTTTTTTTTTTTTTTTTTTCCCCCTCCCCCCTCCCTCCTCCATTGCCCTCTTTCCTTCAGTGCTGCCCTCAGCCCGCTCACATGACTTGCAGTGCTGCAGGAAGATGATGATTGTAATCAAATTTCATGCGTCAGGGTTTCAGCTGGTTTCCTGCTGGGGACAGCGAGGCAGCTTCTGATGCACAATTGACTCGGTGTGTTCCTTCGAGTTTTGTTGTTGTTTTTTTCACCTTCCTCCGACGCTTTAGAGACTGTTCGCACCTCGAGACAGGACACTGAGTGAGGTGGCCTGGTGTGCCAAGCTTCAAAATTCCTGACGGGTGTCTGTCTGAGAAGTGTCATACTGCGCTCCAGATTGGAGCCCAATGTAATTTCCCCCTAGGTCAGATTGGCTGGAAACTTTGGTGCATTTTCTTTTGGTCTCATTTGTAGCATGGCGTGCAATTCACCTGTAGGATCATCTGAGCATCTATTCTCCTCCATTGCCTGCTCTGCAAGAAGAGACATTCTTTCCATATGGCACACAACAGTTTTAAATCTCTGAGGGTATGTCTACACTAGCCCCCTTGTTTGAACTAGGGAGGCTAATGTAGGCATTCGAAATTGCAAATCAAGCCCGGGATTTAAATATCCCGCGCTTGATTTGCATCTTCCAGGCCGGTCGCCATTTTTTGAAATTTACAAGTCCGGACTAACTGCCCGCGTCTACATGCGGCAGGGACCCGGTAGTTCGAAATAAAGCCCTAGTTCGAACTACCTGTTAAACCTCATTTCAGGAGGAATAACAGGTAGTTCAAACTAGGGCTTTATTTCGAACTACTGGGTCCCTGCCTCATGTAGACGCGGGCAGTTAGTCCGGACTTGTAAATTTCAAAAATGGCAACCGGCCGGGAAGATGCAAATCAAGCACGGGATATTTAAATCCCGGGCTTGATTTGCAAGTTCGAATGCCTACATTAGCCTCCCTAGTTCGAACTAGGGGGCTAGTGTAGACATACCCTGAGGACTGCTTTAATTTTCCTTCATAAGAATGGCCACACTGGGTCAGACCAAAGGTCCATCTAGCCCAGTGTCCTGTCCTCCAACAGTAACCAGTGCCAGCTGCCCCCAAAGGGAATGAACAGACCAGGGAATCATCACGTGATAAAGTGGAAGTAAGGATGCTGGACAGGAATGACAACCTTTAGCAAGTCTTGTCCGGTTGCACGTGTGGGCCAGGGACATGCAATAACCTTCTAGACAGCTCTGCAGACTCATCTGTTGTTGCAACTGGAGGAGTTGCTCATGTTTCCGGGGTTAATATAGGGATGTCTGGGTGAGAATTAATGGCCTGCCTTTATACACAAGATTGGACTAGATGAGTGAATCGTCTGAGAAGCTATAAAAAATTTCACTTTTGTTCCTCAGGAAGGAAATTCAGGCGCTACTTTCTAGGGACAAAATTGAAGTCCTGTCAAGTTTCTACTTGGCCCTGACTCAAGCAATCTCCCATGGACTCTAATAGCTTTTCTGAGCAATGAACAATGTAAAGTGAGGGCAGACTTCAGAGTTTGACCCCAGAGTGCTCCGTGTACTCAGACAGGCAATTGTCTAGTAATTCTAGGCAGATGCCTATCAGGAAATAGCAACACTTGTTCAACTAATTAGAAATTGAATTTCAAACCATGGCATTGGGTCTGTCGGCAGACAGGATACTGAGACAGAAGGATCTTTGATCTGACCCAGTGTGGCCGTTCTTAAACATAAGAATGACCATAATGAGTCAGGCCAAAGGTCCTTCTTGCTCAGTATCCTGTCTTCTTACAAGGGCTAGTGCCAGGTGCTTGAGGGGATGACCAGAATAGGGCCATGACCAGTGACCCATCCCCTGTTTTCCAGTCCCAGCATTCGGCAGGCAGAACCCATGGGGCTGCATTCCTGACCATCTTGGCTAATAGCCGCTAATAGGTTGATGGATGGGGGAGGTCTATCTCATTCTTCTTAAACCCAGTTATAGTTTTGGCTTTCACAACATCCCCTGACACTGAGTTCCACAGGTTGACTGTGTTCAGTGAAGAAGTACTCCCCACCCCCACCCCCATGGCTGCCTCTTAATTTCATTGTGACCCCTGGTTCCTGTGTTATGTGAAGGAATAAATAAAACCTGTTTCCCAGCCATTCATGGATTTTTATAGAACTTCTATCATACCCCTCCCCCACAAACACATATAGCTGTGTCTACACTGGGAAGGTTTGGCGACAAAAGTGTTGTCTACATACAAAAGTGAAAACCGGTCAAACTGGTTTTTCTGCCTCCCATTGTTGACATTTCATGGCCACATTGCTAGCTCCCCTTTGGACAGATAGAGCAAAGCATTGTGGGTGAGCAGCCCACAGGGCAGTGTTGTGGGAAGGCAGAGCTGATCCCTGTGCTTCTTGGGATTCTCTCTGAGTTCTCCCACAGTCTCCTCAGCTATTGGGAGCAGCTTTGTGTGTAGGCTGGGAGTTCTCCGGGCTGAGGAATGTCAGAGCAGCACAGCAGTCTCGCCAGCCAGCCTGCCTGCCGCTGTATTCCTAGCAAGGAAGAATGGGAGCATTTCAATGATTTGCTCTTTTTGTTTGTTCCCCTAATTGGGAAGTATTTGACAGCTGAGTAAACTACTCCAAGGCTTGAAAGGGGAGGGGCGCATACCTGCAGGGCAGCAGAGATCACAAAACACTAAGCACAGCCATCAGGGCATGCATGGTAAGATACTGGTGGAAGTCAGTTCTCTGGACACAACTGACTCTTTGTCAATAATAAAGGGAGAGGAAAAGACAAAAGTCTCTGGCAGGGGTGGTAGTGTTTTGTCGCCAAAATTGGGTGTTTTTCCCAACAAAGTTGCCTTGTAGTGTAAACACTCTCGCTGTTTGGTTAACAAAAGGCAGGTTTTGGTGACAAAACATGCCAATGTAGACTTAGCCTCAGTCTCTTTTCCAACTTTTCCAGTTTCCTTTCAGGATCACCTCCCATGGAAACTGTTCAATACCTTTCATCAGTTTTTGTTGTCTTTCTCCCTACTTTTTCCATTCCTAAGATGGGGTGACTAGCACTGCATGCTGTATACAAGGTGTGAACATAGCAGAGATTTATATAATGGTATTATACTATTTACTGTCGTCTAATCTATTCCTAACATTGTTAGCTTTTTTGACTGCCTTTGTGCATTGAGTGGATGTTTTCAGAGAATTATCCACAGTGACTCCAAGATCTCTATTGAATAGTAACAGCTAATTGAGAGCCCATCATTTTGAGTATGCACTTGGGTTTATTTCCTGTATGCCCATTCTTTTGCATTTGTCAACCCTAAATTTAGCCTGCCATTTTGTTGCATAGGCATCCAGTTTTTTGTGAGATCCATCTGTAACACTTCACCATCTGCTTTGGACTTAACTATCTTGAGAAGTTTTGTATGCTATGCAAACTTTCCCACCTTGTTGTTTATCTTCCCTGAATTTGTTGCCAATACACATCTCTGGGGGGATACTACTGCTTAACTCCTTCCTATTTTTTAAAAACTGAATGTTTATCTCTACATTTTTTCTGTCGTCGTCTTAGTTACTGTTCCATGAGACAACTTTCCTCCTTAAGTTTATTTAAGAGCTTTTGATCAGAGACTTTCTCAGGGCTTTCAAAAATTCAAATACACTCTATCCCTTGTCCACATGGGTGCTGATGCCCTCAGAGAATTCTAATAGATTAATGAGACATGATTGCCTTTTGCAAAATCCATGTTGACTCAACAAAACACGTTCATCGATACATCTGATGTTTCTGTTCTTCACTAGGCTTTCAACTAATTTGCCTGGTACTAAAATTCACCTTACTGGCCTCTAATTCCAGGATCATCCCTGAAGCCTTTTCAAAAAAAATATGCATCACATTCGCTATCTCCCAAGCATCTGTTACAGAATCTGATTTAAGTAATTGCACAGATGATAGTTCTGCAGCTTTATCTTTGAGTTCCTTCAGAACTCTTAAATGAGCCCCATCTGGTCCTGGTGACTTATTACTGATTCATTTATCAATTTGTTTCAAAGTCTCCTACTGACACTTCAATCTCGGACAGTTCCTCAGCCACATTATCTAATTGCAATTAGTTACATTCACTAACGGCAAATAAATAATGAGCAGCAAAATAGACAAGTGGCTTGCGAGCAAGAAAGAGAGCAAAAATTGCTGGAGAAGTTATGTGCTGTGAATGACACCCCCAGTTTCAATTCTAGTATTCTCTGATTCTAAGAGACCTCAAGAGGTCATCAAGTCCAGTCCCCTGCCCTCACGGCAGGACCAAGCACCATCTAGATCATCCCTGATAGTTAAGAGCAGGTTAGACAGACATCTATCTCCAGAGATGGAGATTCCACAACCTCCCTAGGCAATTTATTACAGTGTTCAACCACCGTAACAGGAAGGTTTTTTTTTTTTCTAATATCCAACTTAAACCTCCCTTGCTGCAATTTAAGCCCATTGCTTCTTGTCCCATCATCAGAAGCCAAGGAGAACAAAGTTTCTCCCTCCTTCTTGTAACAGCCTTCTAGGTACTTGAAGACCCTCTGTCCCTGCAGCACAGAGTCATAAAGACAGCAGCGCAGGTAAAAGTAGGACCCTGATCTGTATTCTTTTGCTAAGGAACACAGTGAACATGCGCCATGAGTCCATTAATTTACAGGTAAGGTGAGAAATTGGGATCTTGTGACTCAGAAGTATCGAGCGTCAAATCCTGTACAACTAAATAATCCAGACTATATTAGTACCTAATAAACTGCCGTTAACCACCCAGGGTCGACATTTACCAATTACCAAACTGTTCCAGTTATGGAGCTACTTGCTGTTTACTGACGACACGTTAATGAATCTCCAGGCTTCCCTGAATTCATGAATAACAATTTGGCTCCATGTAACGAGTTTCCTATGAAACGGGGACTTCAGTGGAGTCTAAACATTGGTTATAAGGTTGAGATGATAAAAAGAGAACTCTGCTCCATCACTGGAAATTTAAACTCTCCTGAAACTGAGCACCTGTCACAATGATAAATAGGTTTTCTTGTTACCTCGCTGTCTGTATCATTTCCCAGTCAGATTCCAATCAAATGCACAGACATCTCTGTGGAAGCTGATTGTACAATTGCTTTGATCTTTATTTTGTTTCTAGGGAAATGAGTAAAGGTCACACAATGTTTGTTTGTAAAATACAGTTGGCTTCATTTTTGATGGAGTCCGCTGGAGCGCTCATTAACTTGCTCATGTGTGAGTACATAGACACTTAATGCTTTTGTTGGCTTATCAGACCAGGCATCTGTTATGCTTTGCTCCGTTCCACTTCATGCAGTAGTGGTTTGATCCCACGACCACTGCCATCAACCGAGAGACTTTCATACTGAGCTGGGGAGTTGTGCCTCAATAGGTTTTGACTCTGGGTTCAATTTGGATCAGCTCCCAAAAAGTTTAGAGGATTATTTTGTGCCTAAGAAATAGGACTGGAAATGTCATCAGAACAAGCCCTTGAATTTAGCACCGCCAGCATGTCTTGCTTCCTGTCAAGCCACAAATCTTACCAGAAAGGATTGATTTTTCTTATTTCCTCCTTTGATTTAATTCTTTTAATTCCAGTCCTTGTTGCAAAACCCAGATGCCAAACATGGGGGTGTGATAGGGCTGCCTAAGGAAAAATAAATAAGAGTTAAGACTGAAATGTAGTAGGTCACGTTCTCTGGTATGAATTAAAGAGGCACTCAGAGTAGGTGAGTGGTGGCCTTTCTGGTCTGGGAAGTTATGAGAGAAGGGTAGCTAGGAAGAGAACTTACGTATCGTATGAACTACTGAAAATGACAAGGATTAGCCCTGAAATTAGTTCAAAGTAGCCCTATTTCCTTGTGGGTGGTAATCCACCCCACAGCATGATGTGGCTAGAGCGCCGTCGCTCAGCATTGCTCGACACTGAATTGTGCATATGTATTTGCACAACACAGTAAAACCTGTGTTATCCAGCACACTCGGGGTGTGTCTAGACTATAGGGTTTTGTCGACAAAAGTGGACTTTTGTCAACAAAACTATACCTGCGTCTACACTGCCGCTGAGTTCTGTTGACAGAATGTCGATAGAACTCAGCAGGTTTTTCGATGGCTGTAAACCTCATTCTACGAGGAATAATGCCTTTTTGTCGACAGAGTTCTGTCGACAAAGTGTTATTGCATCTACACTGTCCTTTCCATCTACACTGTCATGTCGACAAAGTGACTTGCTTTGTCGACAGAACTGGATGTAATCTAGATGCTCTTTGTAGACAGTATCTGTCAACAAAAGCTTGTAGTCTAGATGTACCCTCAGGGATTAGGGTGTTATCTAAAATTTCCGGTTATCTGAGGGTCCCATCAACCTAGGAAAATCCAATGGACAATAACAGTAAAACTCAAGTTTTTAATATTGGTAGTTTTGCAGTGTGAGGCAGTTGGTCTCACATTTCTATTTTGAGTTAAAGATGATTAGTACTTCTTAAATAAAAAAAAAGTTAAGCCAATCATGGTAAACCAAGTCAGGCCTGTGCGCCTAAAGATGTGACAGTATTATGGCTGGGGGCAATGGCGGTTAACAAAGTTTTCTGGTTAACAGAGTGCCGGATAACAAAGGTTTTCCTGTAATTGGTTTTATTGGTTTAATCCTGGAGAGCAGCCTGTGATCAGTGAATTGGTGGAGGGAAGGACTTTTGTCTCGTCATCTTCACTTGGGTGCGGATTTTCAGCCTCTGGGTCACAGCGGCCGTAAAGTTTTGGTTTATAGTAGAGGCAGAAGAGGGACCTTTTTGTCTGGGGTATAAATGCGGAGGCAGGTGCCAGTCCTGTGTCACGTCCATGGGGAACATGGCAAGCCAACACGCAGCTTCTGCTGAGTAAGAGGTGTCTGGCTAATGTTTGTTCCCCTCACATAAGAATGGTCGTAGCAGGTCAGACTAAAGGTCCATCTAGCCCAGGATCCTGTTCACCGACAGCGGCCAATGTCAGGTGCCCCAGAGAGAATGAACAGAACAGGGAATCAAGTGATCCATCCCTTGTCACCCATTCCCAGCCTCTGGCACACAGAGGCCAGGGAAACTATCTCCACCCATCCTGGCTAAAAGCCATTGATGGACCTATCCTCCTTGAATTCATCTAGTTCTGTTTTGAACTAGTGAACTCGAGCAAGATACACAATGACCTTGTACAAATGAGAAGCAAATTGCATTGACTCAGCTACCTCTTTCATGCCTTGCCGTGCCCAATGTATAAATACCCATCCTACTGCCAGGGGGAGCCGCTCCCCCCTCCCCCCCCCCCCCCGCCCCGAAAAGAAAAATAATCAGACACCAAGTAGTTAGAATCGGCTCACCTTTGTTCATTGGAAAGTCACACGATCTACAATCTCTTGGAAGAAATCTATTTTTGTTAAAATGTTTTCTGAAAACGGAAAGTGATTCACTTTCCAAAACCATTTCTAGGGGCAGAGGTTGGAGAAATGGATGAAAAAAAGTGGTGGCAAATAGTGACCGCCAATAGGAAACCCTCTTTTCCCCTACAGATTCAAACATGCAAATCTCCAGATTCGATATAGGATTGGCCGTAAATAGAGGATTTGTGGAACACCTAACTATGGTGCTCACCGTTACTGAAAATTCTGTGAGCATCAGTGTTCCCTCCAAGATGAGCGTGTGGGCGGCCACTCAGAAGAGATTTGCATGCCACCCAGCTGATTAGCAGAGCTCCCACAACCGGCAGCATGTGTGTCTACTGGTGGTGCACATCCATATATGCCTCGGTGCACATAATAAAATTTAATCTGCACATGGAAGGGAAAATTTGAAGGACCATTGGTGAGCCCCTCCCTCTTTTTAATTCATGTGTCCTCCCAATCCCCTTGTTGAGGTGGTAAGGTGCTTTTATCTCCATTTTACAGGTGGGAAGCTGAGACAAGCCCAGACTAGCATGATGGTTCTCAGACCGAGGGCCGGAACACTTCAGGGGCTCACAAGGTCACTATATGTGGGATAATGAGCTGTCAATGGGGGACACATCCCATTTTCCCTCCAGCATTTTATGATGGTGTTAAATACAAAAAAGGGGGGTTAGCTTAAAAGGGGAGCTGCAATCAGAAAAAAGACAACTGCGAGAGGGATATGAGAGCAGCTTTCAAGTACCTAAAAGGCTGTTATAAGGAGGAGGGAGAAAAATTGTTTTCCTTGGCCTCTGAGGACAGGACAAGAAGCAATGGGCTGAAACTGCAGCAAAGGAGGTTTAGGCTGGACATTAGGAAAAACTTCCTACCTGTCAGTATGGCTAAACACTGGAATAAATTGCTTAGGGAGGTTGAGGGATCTCCATCACTGGAGATAATGAAGAGCAGGTTAGACTGGCATATATCAGGGATGATCTAGATGGTTGGTCCTGCTGTGAGGGCAGGGGACTGGACTTGATGACCTCTCGAGGTCCCTTCCAGTTCTAGGGTTCTATGATTCTATGAAACCCAATTTTCTCTTTTCCTCATAACTCTGCCTTAGCCACTAAACCATCCTTCCCCCCCAGCCTTTGGTTCAGTACCTCCCTGAAAAAATGGGCAAGTTCTTGCATCAGATGCAAAGCTGTCTCCGACCAATCGAGTAGTATTTCTCAGACAACTGCGGGGAGATTTTTCTGACGCAGTTTAGTTAGGCAGTAAGCCGGACCCTGCTATCAAAAAGGTTTAGAAACACTGCACTGGAGTATCCCCATAATTCCCTCCCGTGGGTCTCTATAGGAGTTTTGTTTCACAAAAGTTGAATGTCATCCGCTCTCTGAAAGAGAAAAATAAGATTTATCTACTCTAGTGACATTTGGGTTTGCCCCCAAAAAAGAAAGAGAGAGAGAGAGAGAGAGAAATGTGTGCAGCACGTACTACTTACTAATACTTCAAAACTCTTGCAAGGGCTCTCTGTTAATCCTACACTATTCACCTGCGCATAGGATAATTAAGATCTTACGTATTTAATCACTGAACTGAAAGTGGATCGAATTAATGAACAAAGTCAGTGTTACTGTGGGGGGTTGGGATCTCCTTATTGGAGGAGGTTGGTGAAGGCACTCGACTGACTGACATTTTTACATCTCCAGTCAAATGTCACTGAGAATTGAAAGTAGAACATCTGGAAAAAGCGGCAGCCACTTTCTAGAGAATCTGCCGAAGACAAATCCTTCTTTTCATAAAATCATATTAAAAAGGTCACCCCTCTGCATAGGGAAATACCATGGCAGTTGCTGAAGTGCTCTTTGAGTTTGGAAGAGACACCTGAATGCCATCGTAGAGGAATAGCAGATATTCAATAATTAAAAGTAGACTGTGAAAATATCATCGTGCAATTATTTAAAACTATGGTATACCCATTCAGGGCTGTCCCTAGGGGGGCATGGATCCCAAGACAGCCCACACTCCATCTCTTCCCACCCACACTCCCACCCCACCCCTTTCGCACCATCCGTAAACCCCCCCCCCCCAACCCCTCTTTTTCTGCAGGTGGCACCAGGAACTGGCAAAGTAGAGTGAAACAGCTCTAGGGACACTGCCACCAGCTTCCACGCCACCTAGGCCCCACATCCCCTGAAGTGGGAGGTGGGATGGAGCAGTGAGGGGCTAGTAGCATTGCTCCCAGGCTCCATGTCCCCCTATAGTGACTCCCCCGAACCGTCCAATGAACTCTGCTCCAGACCTTGAGTATTCCATGAAGTTCTCAACCATGCTGCCATCTGACAAAAGACATGTTGGAACTGGACAAGGTGTGGTTAGGGGTACTGAAGAGCTTTCATAGGAGGTGGGAGCAGAAAGAAGGGGACTGTTCATCCGTGAAAGACAAAAGGCAGCAGGTAGGACCAGCTATGGGAGGCAAAGTCACTGTCATGACTGCCACCTGGACGTGGGTTTAGTGGGGGAAATTTTTGCTTTATATTATGCCCCTTCCAGGGAGATTACCAATGAATTCAGGAAGCAGAGTAATACACGTGCCTGCCTCAGCCACCCCAAAACCTGCGTGGGATGTATCAAAAGCTCAGACTCTTCTTCCAGAAGACAAAAGAAGAGAAGGTGAGGCTAGGTCTACAATAGACCCGGCAGCTCAGCTTAAGATAGGCAACTCCAGCTATGTGGAGTATGTAACTGGAGTCAGCTTACCCTTAAGCTGAGCTTGGCAGCGTCTACTCAATGGCAAGCTGACAGGAGAAAATTCTCCCATTGGCTTCCCTTACTCCTCACAAAAGTAGGAGAACTGCACACCGACCAGAGTGCCCTCTGAATTTGATTTAGCAAGTCTTCGCTAGACTTGCTAAATCGAACTCCAGAAGATCGATTGTGGCCTCGGTGATCTTTCTTTTAGTATAGACAAACCCTGAATTTTTCCCATGAGGTGGCTTGGTATCAGTATAGGGGAAGCATGGCTAGGGCAGATCTGGCCAGCCCAGGGCTCCTCCATGGAGGTTAGGGGGTGAGCTCTGGATTCCATTGACCGTGGGTGGGCTAGCCTCCCTGAAGTGGGGCTCTACCCACCACCCATGATATCCAATTCCTTTTAGAACTCAGCTGAGTTCATAGAAGATAAGTCTATCAATGGCTATTTTCCAAGATTGCCAGGGATGTATCCCACAGTCTGGGTATTGCTAAACCTTGGACTGCCAGAAGCTAGGATTTGGGGGACAGGGAATGGACTACTTGATAATTACCCTGCTCTGTTCTTTCTCTCTGAAGCATCTAGCTCTGGCCTCTGTCAGAGGACAGGATCCTGGGCGAGAGGGGCTGTTATTCTGATCCAATATGGCTATTCTTAAGCTAACGAATTACACTAGAAAAAGCTATGGCTCCTTTCCATATGCTGTGAGAGTGTGGTTTATTCAGGAGTAACATTAGGTCTACAAAGGACTGGTTGTGGGGAGGGAAGTCTAGCTAAAATATCTAGGGCCTGGTGTGAAAATATTCCATATGAAGAACTGAAGAGTTCTGCTCTTCTCTTTTGTGTAGGACAAGTAAGTCCTCAGCTCAAACCTTGCTGTGGCACCAGGTAAAACCTTTTATGGCTGTGCTTCTCAACTTGTGGTCGATGGTGACTCTTTCGGTGGTCCACGGGAACATAGTCCAAAGTCACACGGCGTGGGCAGGCACCAAAAATCTGTTAGTAAGAAATACATTTCAAATCAAAATGTTCATTGTCTGCTCTTTTTTTATCATGTCTCAAAAAAGAGGTCGTCCACGAAAATTTTTTGATTGTCCTGGACTGAAACGAGTTGAGAACCACTGTTTTATGGGGTAAAAAATTTTGTTAATGGAATGAGTTTCTGTTTTTCACCCAGTTTAGTTCATCTCTTGAAAGGAACTGAAGTCTGCAATAAGGGTAGTTAGGGAATTCTTGGTAGGGGGGGTTTTGCATCCTCTGGAAGAAGTTGTGAGATTTTTTTTTTTTTTTTTTGAAGGGGGGACAACAAGGGATTGAGTTTTATTGCTTGGTCTGAAAAGCAGAAGCAATAAATAAATAATAATAATGATGTGCTGTTGTTTCATCTCTTCCGTCTTCCTTTGCATCTCACGAGATTTGCAACCAGTACCTCGTCTACTTATAAACGGTGGGTAGAGTGGTGGGGTTACACCCTGGCTTTGACTTAACCATACACAGTCCAGGTCAAGAAACAGCTGTAGAGAGCTCAGTTTCCTGCTGTGAAAAATTCCCCTCCCCCCACACCTTTCCTCGCCATCCTGGCACCAGCAGGCCTGAAAAGAGGGAGGAGAGGGAAAAATTCTGTAGCATCAGATGGGCCCTAAAGGGGGAGATGTGGGGCAAGGGAGTTGATTGCTAAGTGAGCTGCTGGGGCGGGTAGATGTGACAGAAGTGTAGATGTGGCAGTATGGGCATGCATGGAGGCTGTGGGGAGAGCTGATTGCTGAGCAGGGGGCTGGGTAGTTGTGCGGCTGGGTAGGGGCACAGAATGAATTAGAGTTTGGGAAGGAAGTGGGAAGCCCCAGGCCGTCAGGTGACCTTTTATAGAAGTGGCCACCCTTTGGGTGATGTGGGAGCCAGGATTGCCTCGCTCTGTGTATTTGGGGGCATGGGTGGGGGAGTGTGCACAATTTAGAAGGACTATGGAACGCAACTCTTCTGATAGCGATGGGCTGATTTTGGGAGATCTGGCTTGTGGTGTCAGAATGCCGGGGTTGGCCAGACTGCCTAATACTGGCAATAGGATTGGCCCTGCCCATGCACTTCTCCCAGACAAAATCGGTCTGTTTGGGATCCTAGCTGATCACCGCTCTGACGCTCCCCGAACAAGCAAGGAACCTTTTCTCTCCTCCCCCCCGAAGGAGGCCAGTGGCTCAGCTGATCTCCTGGCCAGGGGCAAAGAGGAAGGGGGAAATAACCAGCTCCGCCCCCTTCTCCACATCACCCGCCCCTCCTTCAGCTCACCCTTGAGAAGATCCCTTCCCTCCTTTCCAGGGTCCCAGGTCCCTCCCTGCTTGCAGTACAAGCTGGCCAGCTCTTAGCTCCCTGCCTGAGGGGTGCTCCACAGATGAGGGGAGCAGGGAGAGAGCTCTGCACCCCTGGTGCAATCCACCCCATACGGTCCTAGCACAGCAGCCTCTGTGGACACGCTGCTCTCGGCCTTGCTTGCTGCTGGGGATGGTGACATAAAGTCTCTTAGGGTGTGTCTAGACTACAGGATTTTTTCAGAAAAAACTTCCTCTGCATCTAGACCGCCGCTGTGTTCTTTTGAAATTAAATCGAAAGAATGCGGCGGTTTTTTTCGACCACGGTAAACCTCATTTTATGAGGAAGAATGCCTTTTTTTCGAAAGTGCTCTTTCGAAAAAAGGAATTCTTGAATGCAAATAGGGCTCTTTCGAAAGAGAGCATCCAGACTACCTGGGTGCTCTCTTTCGAAAAAGTGGCTCATTTTTTCGAAAGAAGTGGTTGCAGTCTAGACACTCTCTTTCGAAAGAGGCTTGTAGTCTAGATGTAGCCCTAGGGAATAGATGCTCAGGCCCCTTGTTCTCTGGAGTGAAATTGTGGCTCCATTCCTATCAGCAGCAGAACTTCCAATGACTTCAGTGGGGCCCCGGTTGGTGCATGCTCTGTGGTGCTCTTCTGGATGGGCTAGCATCTGTCAATCCCTCCTCCTATAGCTCTCCCCATCCTGCTAGAGAAGGGGGGAGGCTCTGCAACAAAAGGGCTTGTGTCCCTTTAAAGGAGTAAAGGGGGAGGGATTTAATAGGTGGAGATCCACCCCCTTTGCTCCTCATTATCCACTGGACTCTGGCAAGTAACTTCACTTCTCTCATATACTTTGTACATCTCCCTTTTAAAAAAAAAAAAAAAAAAAAAAAACAGCACTTGGGACAAGGACTTGCTGTGGGTGTGTGTGTGTGTGTGGGTGTTTGGGCCAGGCGCAAAGCGCACCTGATCTCAGCTGTAGGTTCTCGGAGCTGCTGTTGAGCTAGTGACTTAATACCAGACAACATGCTCATGGGTGGCGGGTGGAAGCCTAGCTAAGGAAGGCAAGTTCCAGCCCCACCCACCCAAGCCTATGCCCCTGGAGCCGTGCCCCGCCCACCCCAGCCTGATTATTCTTGGCCACATGGAGGGCCGGGGGAGCCGGGCTGCCACACCGCAGGCCCATCCTTCCCTGGCAGCCGGGAAAACCAGGCTTCTGCGCTGCAGCCCCACCCTTCCCCGGCGGTGGCCCCAGCCTTTGGTGGTTGGGTGTGTAGGCAGTTTTGAGAATGCTGTGACTTCCCTTGCCTGCATTACCGGCCACCCATGCCCATTCTCCAAACTCCTCAAGTCTGCACAAGGGGCTGTGAATGGGACAACAGACTTTCTCACGAGACCCTAGTGCTTTCTGCTCTAGGCCTAGTCGGTCTGTGCTGTTCTCATGCTATTTGGCAGTGGACTCTGTAAAGTGCATGGAGAAATGGGGGTAAAATGTATCTGAATATTTTCTGTACCTTAAAATATTCTATTCTGGATTGCTTCTGGAAGTGGGCGAGGTTTAAATAAACTGGTTGATCCATCCTCCCAGCTCACCCATTTCAGTTGTGCAGCCTCGTTGCATGAGCTCTGCTGGCTGGAATACAGGCTTTTAAGTCCCAGCTTGACACAGCCCTGGCTGGGATGATTGAGTTGGGGTTGGTCCTGCCTTGGGCAGGGGGCTGGACTTGATGACCTCCTGAGGTCTCTTTCAACTCTGATTCTATGACACTGACATATCTCAGGATGGATGCAGCTGTTTACAGGACATTTTTTCTTCCCTGTTTTCTGTAGTCCGCATAAGTCCATGTGTTTCTTGGCTGCTGCACTTGTGAAATTAAAGCCATCTCTTATACCTGCAGATGGGACTTTCATCAAATTACAATGACACCGTCCTTCTTTTCATCTGCCTTTTCTCTTGAGGTTTGCTAGCAACAGGAACATGTGATATTAGTCCTGGACTAGAAATTGTCTGTGCCCCAAAGTGCCGAACACTTAAAACAAAACAAAACCCCTGGCTCGGGGTGAGTGTTCACTTTCTTCTTTTCTTTCCTTTGTGTGCAGGCTTTGTAGCGACTCGGTGGTGCTGTGAGATTAGAATGACAATGTGTGAAATGAAAACTCTGCAATCGATGTGTTGTAGCGCTTTTTTTTTTTTTCTTTCTCGGCTGCTGTTGAGTCGCCGGCTTGAACTTTGCTTGGTTGGTTTACCTTTGTCTTGACTTTTCTCAGCTCCTTTCAATCCCACAGAACTTGTGCCTGTTGGAGGGTATGCGGAATCGTCTCTCGATGTCTCATTGCTTTTGGAGATGAGTTACACCCTCTCTGACCTAATTAGCACTGATGTGACACTCCCGACTCTGCATTCCTTCTTTTTCTGTGTTCCTTTTTCTTTTTTCTTCCGCATCTGAGGCAGTGAGTTCTATCTCACAAAAGCCTATGTCCTAAAACCCTAATAAATTTGTTAGTCTTTAGAGTGCCACCAGACTCATAGAATCATAGGGTTGGAAGAGACCTCAGGAGGTCATCAAGTCCAACCCCCTGCTCAAAGCAGGACCAACCCCAACTCAATCATTGGAAGAAGTGGGCTGTGCCCATGAAAGCTCATGATACCATCTACATATTTTGTTAGTCTTTAAAGTGCTACCAGACTATTTGTTGTTTTTTAAATCAAATTATGAACAGAAGTAAGAGTCTAGAGACCTGGCAGTAGACTAGCAGGTTCTGTCAGTTGGGGTGGATTTCATAGAATCCTAGGGCTGGAAGAGACCTCAGGAGTCATTGAGTCCAGCCCCCTGCCCAAAGCAGGACCAACCCCAACTCAATCATCCCAGCCAGGGCTTTGTCAAGCTGGGACTTAAAAACCTCTAGGGATGGCGATTCCACCCCCTCACTAGGTAACCCATTCCAGTGCTGCACCACCCTCCTAGGGAAACAGTATTTTCTAATATCCAATCTACATCTCCCCCACTGCAACTTGAGACCATTGCTCCTCATTCTGCCATTTGTCACCACTGTGAACAGCCTCTCTCCATCCTCCTTGGAACCTCCCTTCAGGTAGTTGAAGGCTGCTTTCAAAACCCCTCTCTTTCTTTTCTTCCGCGGACTCCTTGTTGTTTTGGCTGAAACAGATCAACACAGCTATCCCTCTCGATCTCATTTGTCTGTTTGTAATCGGACAGAACCAGGATACCACTGGGCAAATGTTGGCTTTGCAGTGACCCCACTGAACATTGTATTTATTACTGTGTTTGTATTTTGTTATTTATTGATTGGTTGAGTAGCAAACTCTGTTCCATAGAAGACGCGGAAGGAGATGTTCACAGACCACACAGGAAGAGCTGATATCAACAGTTGTACTTGTCATATTGGACAGCACAGCTGATGTTACTTGTGAAATATCTTTGGCTTACACTGGTACCAGAGTGTTCAGTATTTTTTTTTTTTTTTTGAGTGATGCTTTTGAGTTCTTCACCTCTTTGTGTCGTTGAGAGAGCTCACCAGAGCACGCTGGACTTTGGCATTTGCTTCTCAGCAGGAGCAGCACAGCTGGCTTTACAATCATAGAACATTAGAGCGGGAAGGGACATCGAGAGGTCATCGAGTCCAGTCGCCTGCCCTCAAGGCAGGACTTATTTCCTTTATTTCTTTTCCTCTAAGAAATGCTTTTGCGAGAGATGACTTAGTGGCTGTGATTCTAGCTGCAGTCTTCAGGCACATGATAAAATCAGGAATTCCACAAAACAATACAGCCTGCTCTCCTTTCAGTATCCCCTGCTTACATCTCACCAGGAGGGTGGTTCATGGTCATCCGCATCCCCCATGGGGGAGGCAATGGGTGATGGTTCTAATGGCTGTTGTCTGTCTTTGGGCATTCAAAGTATTCTTATTTTTGGAATGTGCTTAGTGAAGGAGCAGAAGGGAAGAGAGAGTTAACTTAAGCTTTGTCTTCACTCGCGGGTGCATGACTAAACTTTTGCTGTACACAGGTGCTTAAAAGGATCCCCCTTTCTCTCCCCAAAAGACCAAAGTTTTGCTGCAGCCAGTATCGGTGGAGACAGCGTGTGGTCGGCAAGAGTGCTCTTCTGTGGACAATGTGAACCCTGCTTATAGGGGGTGGAAGTATTCTGTTGGCGCCATTTACACTGCCTGATTTTAATTACACAGCTGTGTTGTAGTATGGACAATCCTCAGTCTCAAGTTATAGTGGGGGAGGTCTAGGTTGGATATTAGGAAAAACTATTTCACAAGGAGGGTGGGGAAGTACTGGAGTGTGTTACCTAGGGAGGTGGTGGAATCTCCATCCCTAGAGGTTTTTAAGTCTCGGCTTGACAAAGCCCTGGCTGAGTTGATTTAGTTGGGATTGGTCCTGCTTTGGGCAGGAGACTGGACTGGATGAATCCTGAGGTCTCTTCCAGCCCTATGGTTCTATGAAAACACCTGCCCCGCCCCGCCCCGCCAACTGACAGAACCTGCTAGTCTACTGCCCAGGTCTCTAGACTCTTACTTCTGTTCATAATTTGACTTTTAAGTCACTCTTTGCTGACAGCATCTTGTAACATGGACGTAAAAGTCCTATAGTTGTCCCTCAGCCCTGCTTCCCAGTCTAGTTCCCAGCCTCTGATGTTCCACCATTGAATAGGACACTTTAGGAGACTGAGGTTTGGGTTAGTTCACTTGGAGTTCATCATGTGACTTCATCTTGATGCTCATTAACATAAGCACCCTTGGGCGCTGTTAACAAACTGATCAACACAAAGGTCTCTGAATGCGGCAGGTCCAGTCTAATGCACTGGAGCTTCTGGTTCACTTGAGTCCCTCTGGATCTCATGGCCATGTCAAGGCATTGGTGAGACTTCATTTGGAATACTGTGTGCAGTTCTGGTCTCCCATGTTTAAGAAGGATGAATTCAAACTGGAACAGGTACAAAGAAGGGCCACTAGGATGATTCGAGGAATGGAAAACCTGTCTTATGAAAGGAGACTCAGGGAGCTTGGCTTGTTTACCTTAGCCAAAAGAAGGCTGAGGGGAGACATGATTACTCTCTTTAAATACTAGGGAGGGAGAGGAATTATTTAAGCTCAGTAACAATGTGGACACAAGAACAAATGGATATAAGCTGTCTACTAGGAAGTTTAGACTCAAAATTAGATGAAGGTTTCTAACCATTAGAGGAGTGAGGTTCTGGAACAGCCTTCCAAGGGAAGTAGTGCGGGCAAAAGACCTATCTGGCTTCAAGATTAAGCTAGATGGGTTTATGAAGGGGATGGTTTGATGGGATATCATGAGCTTGGCAACTAATTGACCTTTCACTATCAGTGGTAAATAGGCCAATGGTGGGATAATAGGAGTTACTATAGAGAACTTTTTCCTGGGTGTCTGGCTGGTGAGTCTTGCCCACATGCTCAGGGTTCAGCTGATTGCCATATTTGGGATCGGAAAGGAATTTTCCTCCAGGGTAGATTGGCAGAGTCCCTGGAGGTTTTTCGCCTTCCTCTGTAGCATGGGGCACGGATCACTCGCTGGAGGATTCTCTGTATCTTGGGGTCTTTAAGCCATTATTTTAAGACTTCAGTATCTGAGATATAGGTGAGAGGATTATTCTAGGAGTGGGTGGGTGAGATTTTGTGGCCTGCATTGTGCAGGGGGTCAGACTAGATGATCATGGTGGTCCCTTCTGACCTTAAAGTCTATGAGTCTATGCAACCATATGTTGCTGTTGTAACCCTTGTGCCTAATAGGGAGAGATCTCTTTAGGAGAGACATGGCAGAGAGTGTGAGTGAGGGCGGGGTGTAGGAATGAGTTGTGTCTGGGTCATTGTTGCCAGGCAGAAGCATGAGTCACTCTCCACACTGTAACATACCCAGACCAGCTGGCTGCTGCACTCTAATGGTGGGAAGACATGAACAGTTTCCTCTTCCCTGAGGAAACAGGGCCAAACTTAGCACAGCATAATCAGTCAGGCTCCTGGGGCCAATTAAGTGCTTGCTGGAAGCAGCAGGCTAATCAGAACACCTGCAGCCCATTCGGGCTTGCTGGGGCTTGCTTATAAGGCCTCTGTGAAGGGAGGACAGAAGTCTAAGATCCTGAGGGTGAGAAGGTGCACTGGGTGAGAGTTGAGGACTACAAGTAAGGCAGAGTGCCATGGAGGAGCAGGACAGATTTGCTCAGGTATCAGAGGAAAGGTACTGGGAAGGATTGTTTAGGGAAGTGGCCCAGAGGAGAAGCTGCTAGACTGGGAGCAGAAGAAACCCTGTCTCTTGCCACTGCCTTAGGGACCCTGGGCCAGAACTTGGAGTACTGGGCAGGCCCAGAACCCCCCAACCATCCCGGTGCCACTACAGAGATGGGAGACCAGGACTACGGAGGGATTTTCACCCCAAACTGTGGACTAGACTATGATGCATATGGCTCAGTAGGCTGTGACCCTTGCCTCTAGAAAAGGCTGTGTGGAGCCTCTGAGGCAAACACTATCCACCAGAAGTGTAGGATACATGCGGCATGGCCAAAGCTTTGCCACGACACTCAGAAGTTTCTGGAATTGGGTGTGGTAATTTTGGGGTGTGCTCAGTAGGTTCCCTGTTGCTGGACTCCAAGTCTATGAAGGCCAACAGTCAAGGCAGGTGCTTTGCAAAGGCTATTTGTGTGTTGGGAGAAACTGAGCCTCCGGTGCGGAAAACAGTCTGCTTTCTCGAGCTCTGAAAGATTTTACAATAGGGAAGCTCTGGGAAAGTGTGAATGGGGAAATTGGAAAGGAAAACACATTTGTTTTCATTTAGTTTTGTACCTGGACTGTTGTTACATTGTCTGAAGTGATATGAGCCACCAGCATTTCTCTTATTTGACAGTGAGGATGGTGAGTCATCTATTTTGCTAGTCTCGGTTTTTGATTTTTTTTTTCTTGTAACAGTTAAAAAAAAATCTATATAATTAAGTGGTTGGTTAATTAGTTGACTTGCTGAGTGATTACAGCTTAGGAGGAAAAGTCTGCATGGATTCCAGCTGATGTTACTACAAGCGAGTGCAGGGAACATGATGTTGCTGTGCTTTTGACTCAACAGACTGTAAACGTTTTGGTGATCTGAGACTCGGGTGAACTCAACGTAAGTTTTTGGGAGCTCTGAGTTTCTTTGCGGGGGTGAACTGTTTAGATTTAATGTTTATTTGCGTGTGTTTACGAATAACCATGAAGATCATGTGTATCTATAAAGTAGCCATGTTATAAGGTAAAATTAAGCTATTCTTTAACACAAATTTTTAGAAAGTTGGTACTTAAAAATTTACATGCTTTCTGGATTGTATTGTGGGGCAGTTGACCCTGTGTAATCCTTCTGAAAATGCTCTGTGACTGAATTCTGGGTCCCCATTAACTTTTCTATTGTAGTTGTTTTTAGGCACTAGGAGAGAGGCTGTGAAGTAAACTCATGTCCACCGAAAGGTTACACACTCATCCTTCGGTCCCCTGCCCAATTGTTGTCATGTCTTAAATCAGTGTTTCTCAACCTTTTTAAATGAAGTACCTCTTTAAAAAAATTAAGTACACCCAGTACCTATAGTTTTCAGACACACAATTTTTTTCTACCATTGCAACACATTTGTTTAAACAGCTTAATTGTAACTGGGTATACCTGCAGAATGAACGACAAGTGAAAAGTTAAGACCCTGGCATTCAGCATAATGGATGGTCCGAATAGGAGAGGCAGACCCCACAGAGAATGGATAGATGATATAGTAGATTGTTGCAGAGCTAGTCTACAGAAACTAAGCCACTCGGCTCTGAACAGGGAAAGATGGAAGGAAATAGTGAGGGGGGCATCGGACACCAATGGGCGTTGAACCCATGGTTGTTGATGATAATGATGACAAGGGCGGGCGATGAAATTTTTGGATGTAAAAAGTACAACAATAATAAAACAAAAATTCAGTTTTCTCCAAATTTCAGTTGTTGACGTACCCCCCAGACTTCTCTTGAGTACCCCTAAAGGTACTCGTACCACTGGTTGAGAAACACTGTCTTAAATCAGGACCTAATTCAGCAAAACATTTAATCATAATAGTACCTAGTTCTTTTATAGCGCTTCTTGCCAGGTCTCAAGGTGCTTTATAAAGGAGGTCAATGGGAAGAAAAGACTTGCCTAAGCTCACCCAGCAGGCCAAGCCCAGACTAGCACAGAGGTCTTCCAAATGCCAGTCTAGTGTTAACCGCTAGTGACATTGCCTCTTGATAAGGCATCGGTGCATAATTAAAGTTAAGCACATGTGTAAGTGGTTAGCTGAATAGGAATAGTTTTGACTTAGATTCCTGCCCTGAAGAATTTAAAATTAATCTTGTACAGCACCTAACACAGTGAGTCCTGATGATGGAGCACAGTCATAGTGAGAACTGTAATGGAAAAGATGTTCTCTTAATGTAACAAACGGTGAATGGCACACGAGATCGGAATGAAGGGAAATCTGCTTTCTTCTGATTTAACTTTCACCTTTTTCTATCTGAGGTAGCCCCACAGTGTTCAGTTAAGAGTCCACATTTCTGGCCAGAAAATGAGGTGGTCCTGCATTGGGTAAGAGGCTGGACTTGATGGCCTCCTAAGGTCTCTTCCACTCCTAGGATTCTATGAGCTGAACGTATTTGTATCACAAGAGTGGATGGGAGCCTCCCAAGATTTGTGCTGGTGCTTCCTGTTTTTATTCAGATACAATTTTCATGGCATTGCAATGCCTGGTCGGTCTGTGGAACTCATTGCCAAAAGGTGTCATTGAGGTGAAGACTTCAGCAGGATTCCCAAAGGATTAGACAATTACAGGTGCAAGGAAAATATTCAGAGTAAGGTTTAAAAGCTAAAGGAAGACTTTGGGAAGGGGTCTACATCCTTACCTGTAGGCTGAATCCACTTTCTCGTTAATGGGGGTTCGGAAGACATTTTCCCTGGGTGTAGGTTATGATGTCGCCGTCTACTACAGAGTTCCCTTTCACCTTCCTCTGAAGGAGGGTCCACTTCTCATTGCCAGTCACAAGGTATTTCACTAAAAGAATCACTTGTCCAATCTAGTCTGGCATATCCTAAGTGTTTTGGCACTGCTCTTGTTGTGTGTCTATGCCTGGGCAGAGACAGCACAAAAAATTAGAAGAAACCAAAGCAAAAAAACAAATTGTCTGACCACCTGAAAAAATGGGTGGATGATTCCTGTTCTATTGAAGCTTTGGGTGAAGGTTTGTTCAGGAAGGACTGTATTGTAACTGAGCCAGTTCAATTTTCTCTATTAATGCATGAGCCGACAACCACCATCTCTTAAGAAGAGATATATTTTTTTTTCTTTTTTGCTGTGTGTCTGTGCTGACTATTTTTTCCCCTCTCTCTTGTCAAAGCTGTAAATGGTAACTTCCCCATGTAAGGTTACCGCTTCCCAACAGGCATGTAATACGGAAAGCGTTAATCCACTTAGATATGTGGCAGTGTTGTGAGGAACTAGGGAGAGGAGGAGAGAGGATGGAAGAAAGACAGCACAAAAATAAACAGAGCTAATCTCGGGGCAACAAGAAAGCAAGGCCAAGGAGGGAGGCTGATCGCCTTTCCGGGCCCCGGACAAGGTGTGTAGGGGGGGTTGGCGCCATGCTCCCAGAAGGGGCGGGGCCTCGGGCAGGAAGGGGCAGGGTTGGGACAGCCAGTCCTCACAGCCACACAGAGCGCACTGCTCATCACTCCAGCTGTGATTTAAAGGGCCAGGACTGCCGTGCACCACCGCTCCTAAGGTGGCCACAGTGGCAGGTGGGCCCCTTTGCCCCCCTGTCGGGAGACCTGGGCATGAGTCCGGTAGAAATGCTAGGAAAATGGGCATATAATGGGCGTATGATTTCTGAGCCTTCCGTTGATTAGCCGGGGGGGGGGGTATAAAGAAAAGAAATCTTCCAAGTATGTGTGATCTTTATAGTACTATCACCTGACTCTCCCATTAGCTTCGTTTGGTTACCAGCCTGCCTTGTGGTGTCACAATAAGCTGAGATTCTTTGCTCCCCATGGCAGGGATTGCATCCTTGCTTGTGTGGGGTGCTTGGAGCACACGGCGAGTGGCAGAATGTGGTGATTCTTTAGAAGGCCCGGAAGGTATTGACACCAAGTGGAGAATGATCCAGTGGGTTAACTGGAGTGATGGGTACATGCAAATGGAACCTGAGTGTGAGGCATAATGGAAAGTTTCCTGGATCATGACCTACACTCCACAACACTAGCTGAGGGCGAAGGGGTTCCAAGCGTTGAACAGCAAACTCCAACCTGAAGGACAGTCCCCATCTCAAAGAGGTTTGAGCCTGCGACGAGACAATTCATGATTCATTTAACACTGAACTGTAGAAAGGATGCACAGTGGGGGCGGGGGACCTATCTGGTGCTGAACTTCGGGAGTAGATTCAATGATCTGGTGGGCTTTTAGGGTGGGCTTTTTGAAAGCATTCAGCTTTGTCCTAAGTCTGCTCCCATGGAAGCTAGTGCAAAACTCCAGTAGAATCGGTTAATGACTTTTGAAAACCGCAAGCTAATTGTATGGGCTAAATCTGGAGATTTCTTTCAGCCCCTAGGAAAAGTCCTCTTGACTTTAATGGGATTTGTCCTGTGCGAGGGCTGAGCAAAAGCTGTATAAAGCTCTCAGGATTGTGCTATGTGAGTGTAATTGTGGTGTAGTACTATGCAACTTAACAGCATAAGAACAGCCATACTGGGTCAGACCAATGGTCCATCTAGCCCAGCATCCTGTCTCCAACAGCAGCCAATGCCCAATGCTTCAGAGGGAATGAAGAGAACAGAACAGAGCAATTATTGAGAGATCCATTCCCTGTCATTCAGTCCCAGCTTCTGGCACTTGGAGGTTTAGAGACACCCAGAGCATAAGGTTGCATCCCCTGATCATCTTGGCTAATAGTCATCGATGGACTTGTCCTCTGTGAACTTATCTATTTGGCTTTCATAGAATCCCCTGGCAAGGAGTTCCACAGGTTGACTTGGTATTCCTGTCGGGAATCCTGTTTTGATGGAGCAGCATTTACTACTGGCCTCTCTTCTTGGCTATATTCTCTAAATTCTCCTTCTTTTCATGTTGCTTGTTATCTAACCGCGTGTCCGACATTTAAAACATTGTAGCAGCACAGCCTCAGTCGTCCCTCTGTGGTGCTTCAGTGTAGAAACTCATCTCAGCGAGAGAAGGGGTTCGCTTGTCGCTTTAGTTAATCCATCTCCCCAAGAGGCGGTGGCTAGGTGGACGTAAGCATTCTCCCATTGAGTGTAGCATGGTGTGTGCACTGAGAGTTGGGTCAACTTAACAGGCACTCCGGGGTGTGGCTATTTCTCACTCTGAATTACATCACTGGGTTGGCCTCCCTTTTCAGTGGAGACCAGCTTTATCCAACCTCCGGAATAACCTTACTAACACCTCCCATGACACAACACTTCCAGTGATGTAGCAGGGCCTCCAGGTGTTACTGAGTGATGTACAAAGGAGCTAGTGTATCTTACTCCTGAGGGAATTCTCCTCAGGTCATGTGCTGCTTCTTTCTTTCTTTCCTGCACAGTGGCACAGAATTTCCCCAAAAGGGGTGGGTGGGTGGTGTGTGTGTGTGTGTGTGTGTGTGTGTGTGAGAGACAGAAACACCAATGTGGTTGTAAATAATGCTACAGATGTTGCCACATTACATTAGTCCAACTCATCTGTTAATACCTAAAGGCAAGGACACATTGGCCAACTCCTTAGCTGGTGTAAATGATCACTGAAGTCAAAGCAGCTTGGCTACTTTACACCCATTGAGGATTCAGTGCTTGAAATTAAATGTTGAACCTGCCGAGACACTAATGCAGAGATCCACGAGACAGGTACAGGAGGCTGACCCTGGATGTGGAAGAGTAAGTTAGTTCTTGCCAACACACTGGTGAAATAAGAAGCCCAGTAAAACTAGGAACATCTCAGAAATATAACCTGGGCCTCTGAATAGTCACAGACATAGGCTAGTTTCCCAAGCAATACAGTCAGTAGATAAGGGCAAAAGCAAATGAGAAAGACAACAAGGAAATCCAGCCATGCCACTGGGAACAGACAGGTGATTACATTCCCCTTCCAGGTGGTAGTTGGAGAGGAGACCGTTGGAGTCTTAGAACAAACTAATGGTCGCTATCTCACTGGATCTTTTGTTTCCCACACAACAGCTCGCTGTAAGCCAGCACAACAGCAACAAAAGACAGAAAAGAATAGCGCTAGAGGATGGAACGTTTCATATTGTCTTTCAGTTGCGCTATGCAGCTCTCTCCTCAAACACCTATTCTGTGCACACGTTTCTTCTCACCTTGGCATTCATTCTTTGTCAGTCTTCATTACAGTAGTGACATTTATTTTCTTCTCTGCCCACAACCTACTTGCCTATTTTTTAGCTAAATTAGCTAGGCTGTTTGTATTGCTCTCCCACGGGTCACCTAGCGGCTTCAACTAATAACACTTTTTTTTTTTTGTCAACATGTTACGCTCCGAGCTTGTTGGAGAACATTTTATTTGTCCAAATTGCAGCAATGTATTTTGGGGATAATAATACAAGTGGAATTAATGCCTTTTGCAGCTTTCCTTTCTTGCAAGATTGGGCATAGCTGGATAAATGGCTTTCTCTTGTTGTTCTCCTCCCCCCCGCCCCGAACTCTCTGAATTTAATAATGTTACTCTTTGATTTTACTAGCTGTTGTCACTGAAGCCATTTCTATGTTTCACTCAATTTATTCTGTGACAATGGCTCTTAACTGTTTTATTTTATGTATTTCAAATATTTTTACCCCGCCTCTCTATTTAAAATATTTGAGGCGGCTTACACAATTTTTAAAACGCAATATAAATATATTATAAAAATTAAAATGAGACCCCAGGGGGACATAAAACCTGCTGAGACATTTTGAGAGGAGGGACGGGGACACACACACACACACACACACACACACACACACACGCGCGCACACACATGCGCGCACACTCTCTCTCTCTCTCAAACATCAGTAAAAGCAGGAGTAAAAAGTTGTGCCTTTAGCCTGGCGCCAAAACAGTGCTAGCGTTGGTGCCAGGCGAATATCCCGAGAGAGAAAATTCCACAGCCTGGAAGCAAAAGCTGAGAAGGCCCTGTTCCACGTAGATGTTAATCTTATCTCCATACGTGGGGAACACTGAGCAGAGCCTCCCCAGCTGACCTCAATCCCTGGGCAGGTTCATATGGGAGAAGACGGTCCTTCAGATACCCTGGATCCCACCCACTTAGGGCTTTATAGGTCATAACCAAGACCTTAAACTGTGCCCAGAGACATACCGGAAGCCAGTGCAGCTGCCACAGCACCGGCATAATGTGCTCCGTATAACGAGTGTTAGTTAAAACTCAAGCAGCTGCATTCTGGACCAGCTGAGGTTTCCAAAGGCTCTTCAGAGGCAGCCCCACGTAAAGCGCGCTGCAATAACGTAATCGAGATGTGACAAGAGCATGGATCACTGTGGCCAAGTCATGCTTATTCAGGAAGGGTCTCAGCTGGCAGATCAGCCGAAGTGTCCAAAAGCACTCCTGGCCACCAAAGAAATCTGGTTCTCAAATGTTAGGAAAGGGTCCAGGAGGACTCCCAAGCTGCGTACCTGCTCTTTCAGGGGGAGCGTAACCCCATCTAGAACAGGTGCCATGCCACATTCCCGAACAGATGGCTTCCTGATCCACAGGACCTCAGTCTGATCTGGATTCAGCTTCAGCTTATTTGACCTCATCCAGTTCATCACCGCCCCCAGACACGGGTTTAGATCAGTCACCGCCACACCTGGTTCTGATGTCACAGGGCATAGAGTTGGGTGTCCTCTGCATCTTGATGGCACCAGCCTCCAAAACTCCTTACAACCTCTCCCAGCATCTTTATGTAGTTGTTAAACACCATAGGGGACAAGATGGACCCTTGCGAAACCCCATAGCACAATCGCCATGGGGTCGAGCAGCCGCCCCCTAGCTCCACCTTCTGAAGGTGCCCCGACAGGTAAGACTGGAACCGCTGCAAAACAGTGCCTCCAATACCCAGCTCCACCAGGCGCTCCAGATGGATACCATGGTTGATGGTATCAAAAGCCACTGAGAGGTCCAAGAGAATCAACAGGGACACACTGCCCCTGTCTATCTCCTGGCGTAGGTCATCTACCAGGGCAACCAAGGTGGTTTCAGTTCCAAAACCCGGCCTAAAGCCCTGGGAGGCCTTTTAGGGCATGTCTACACTGGGAAATTATTTTGAAATAACGAAATTTGAATTAACTCCCGCAATAACAAAATCGAAATAGCATGTCCCCACTGTGGGGTAGCCTCAAAATTAGTCTGAGGCAGGCTCCGTTATTGTGGACACGCTACCTTGACTTTACTCCCCAGTGCTTACTGGGGCACTATTATTTGAATGTCTCTGGGGAGTAGTTATTTCAAAATAGCAGCAACAGAGCATCCACACTAACGCTATTTTGAAATCTGCTTTCCTCAGGGAATAACGCTTGAGTACAGATTTCAAAATAACCATCCCATTATTTTGAAATAACAGGCCCTGGTAGTGTGAACGCTCGGCTTACTATTCTGAAATCACTCCCTAGTGTAGACGAGGGCTTAGAGGACACACCAACTCCTCTAGATATTTGCCTAGTTTTGCAACAGGCTACATAAAAAGAACTAGCAAAGTTAGTACAGACTTTGGGTACGTCCACACTAGCCCCCTAGCTCGATCTAGGGAGGCTAACGAAGGCGACCGAAATTGCAATGAAGCGCGGGATTTAAATATCCCGCACTTCAATAGCATGTTCCTGGCCGGTCGCCATTTTAGAAATTGACTAGCCCGAAGTAACTGCCCGCGTCTACACGCGGCAGTGAAACGGGATTCCGAATTAAAGACCTAAATCAAATTAGCTGTTGTTCCTCCTGGAATGAGGTTTAACAGCTAATTTGATTTAGGGCTTTAAGTCCCAAGTGGTCTTCCATCTGTGAAAAACAGAAAATACCGGACATATAAAATGTTTTTTCCGGTTTCTGGTTTTTTTTTTTTTTTAACCAGACAGAGGCCACAAATGCTGAACTATCCGGGCCAATACCAGACACCTGGCAACCCTACGCAGCTCTAGGAGATTAGCAATTTGTGAGTAATTAATTAAAAGATGACAGAAATACTTTGGGATGAGAGGTACTCAGGAATTTTGGAAGCTACTGATTCACCAACACTGAACCTTTTCACTAGATCATAGCAGTTTTGATCTAGTGAAAATGTGTTGGGAAAGTTTTCTTAGGATGGGATTCCTTATGCAGCGGATCACCCCAGGGTAGGCAAAAGCCCAATGTTTAGGGCACTCACCCAGGACTTTTACTCTGCTTTCTTGCCCAGCTCTAATTCAGATCTCATGCCCAACATCACAGTGTAACTTAGATTTGGGGAAGGGATTTATATGTGTGTAAAACACCCACTACAGTGGGATCTACTCAGTCTACTGTAGAGCCCCAAACATTGGGCCTGTAATGAGTTCACCCTCTTCTCATGAGCACTCCCTTGTGCTATGTCTTCTGGCTCTGGGGCAGGGTAGTCACTTTTCTGGGTCGCCTTAGTTCCAAGCTTCTTCCCCCCACCCCAAATAGTTTCTTCACCCTTGCCCACTACTCTGGGTCCCAGCCCATGGACCCTGAAAATAGCAGTTGCCTGTTGTGTTCTGTTCATTAAAGTTCTGCTGCTATTCTAACTACCTGGGCCACTTCCCCAAGGCCCTGCAACATTCTTGCCCTTCCCCCAGGGCTTTGTCTCAATAAAATCCCAGTGATACCCTGTCCAGGGTTCTGTAGCTCTTCCCATCAGCCAAGTACCTGGTCTTCAGCAGCCATCCCAGGGTCTCAGTCCTGTCTGCAATAAGCGCTCCGCAGTGACCTGTCCGTGGTACTGCTGTTCTATCAGACAGCCAGTCACCCAGGCTACACTCCTCCAGGTCCAGAAAGGAACTGCCTGGCTCTGCCCGAGCAGCGTTCTTTATGCAAGCTGCTTGGATCCTTATTGGCTGCTCCTCACATGGCAGGACTTCTCTCCTGTTCTTTTCCTGGGGTGGGGTGTGGCAGGGCCTCAAGAGTCCAGCAGGAGGCTACAGGGCCTATTCCACCCCATCACAGGGCCCTTTGAGTATTCATTCATGATAACTAATGAGGGAAAAAAAGACCAAGCTAAATTAAATTAGCACGAATAGATAGATACCTCTGTTACTTGGGTGCCTCTGGGAAATTCTCTAATCGCCTCTACACATAGATCTTGTCGTGTTACAACAGTTTCCGTTTAGAAATCAGCATAGTTGAAAGCAGTACAATGTCCTAGTGTGGATGGAATTACATTGATACGAAGGTGTCTTATGTCAGTAGAGTTTACTCCCATACAGGTCTTTATACTGGTGTAACTGTACCTCTACCAGGTGGCTGGACTGCTTTAATTATGGGCAAGTCAATGCTACAAAAATAAGTCAATCTATGTTATGCCAACATAAGTAGTCAGGGTCACACAGGGAGTGTGTGGTAGAACCAAAGGTAGAATTCAAGCTCTTAAGACCTAGTGCAATGTCTTCACAAAAAGGCCAGCCTTTTTTTTGCAATCCCTTTCATACTAACAGATAAATGCTTGAGCACCAAAGGCTACTCTGATGGCACAAAATGCCCTAAGTGGATTCCTGTGGCTCCCACTGATGGTTTCACCAAATAACAAATTCCACCTGGTTTAATATTCAACCAACAAGAGCCCTCAGCTTCATGTGAAAGGGGGTGTTTTTTTTTTTTTATCCTAACCTTTCCCAAACAGGTTCTAGTAGGGTAGGGTGTGCAATGAAACATAGCTATGTTCAACCATCAAGCATATCCTAATGCTGTCCCACACAAATGGGTTCAAAGATGAATTGGATTATGGCCACAGCATCGGAGAGGAGGCTGTGGAATGGCTTATGGGCCTACAACCACATCCAGAGAATGTTGCTGTGCAGATGCCAATGGCGTGTACACATGCGAGGGACAAATGAAACATGAAGCCAGTTGGGAGATACGAAGTTGTGAAGGATACCCCAGTGGCTACTGCTAGCCTGGGACATGGGAAGCCTGGATTCAGTTCCCTTCTCCTTCGCAGTCTTCCATTTTGTCCGTGGGACATTCTTCCGCTCTACTCTGCACTGGTTAGGCCTCAGTTGGAGTACTGGGACCAGTTCTGGGCACCACATTTCAAGAAAAATGTGGAGAAATTGGAGAGAGTCCAGAGAAGAGCAACAAGAATGATTAAAGGTTTAGAAAACATGACCTATGAGGGAACACTGTAAGAATTGGGCTTCTTTAGTTAGGAAAAGAGAAGACTAAGAGGGGACATGATAGCGGTTTTCAAGTATTTAAAGGATGTCACAAGGAGGAGGAAGAAAAATTGTTCTCTTTGGCCTCTGATGATAGGACAAGAAGCAATGGGCTTAAACTGCAGCAATGGAGGTTTAGGTTGGACATTAGGAAAAACTTCCTACCTGTCAGGGTGGTTAAATACTGGAATAAATTGCCTAGGGAGGTTATGGAATCTCCATCTGTAGAGATATTTAAGAGTAGGTTAGACATTTATCTATCAGGGATGGTCTAGATGGTGCTTGGTCCTGCCATGAGGGTAGGGGACTGGACTCGATGACCTCTCAAGGTTCCTTCCAGTTCTAGTATTCTATGATTCTATATCACTTTCTCTTGCTTGCCTCAGTAGCCCATCCAAACTGGGTGAACAGCCCTGTCTTACCTCAGCAGCTCTGTCTTACTTCAGAATGTTGAGAGGATGAATACGTTAAAACATTGTGAGGTAATTGGATACCATGGAGAAGGGAGCCATAAAATACCGTCGATAGACCATCCATATTTTGTTGTAACCATGACATGTGGCCCAGCTGGTAATAAGCATGTTCTCTAAAGCAGTCTGAGGCGTATGCTTGTAGACTACTGTAGTCATCTGAATTTACAGAGCTGTGGCAATGCATTATGTAACACACCTGAGCCAGCCCAAGACAATGTATACAAGTTCTTTCTTGTGTCCATGTCGTTAATGCAGGCACTAATGAATTGGGCATTCATTTATGAGAACAATGGCCATCACTTCACCCCAAGGCAGATAGACCCTGCATGGAGGCAAACTTTTAAGGGGTGTGCAAGTAGCAGCTACCATTGTTCTTAGGGGGAGTTCCTTGTCTCTGAGCTCTCCCGAGGAAGCTTAAGGGCCCAAGACTCATCAGTGGCTCTGCTGGCCACCTGGAATCTCTTGCCATCAGCCTGTGGAGTTCCTTCTTTCGGTGTTTTCTCCAGAGTCAAGGCAGGTGAGGGAGACACTTAGCAGGTGGCCATTACCGAAAGAAAACCAACGCCATACCTCTGAGCTAGTGTCAACTGCCATAGGTCCATTGAAGGATCTGGCCAATCCTATACTCCCATATCTGTGGTATCTACTGCAATACAGGTTGAAACTCTCTAGTCCAGTGCCCTCAGGACCTGACCAGTGCCAAACCAGAGAATTTGCCAAACCACAGGAGGTCAATATTGTCTAGCAGCATCACCAACACTTGTACTTCTTGCTGGCCTCTGAGAAGATGCTTAGGGGCAAATTAGAACTAAACAACAGCACAGAACCCTGAGAGCCAGGACTGGTGGCTGTAAACAAACTTTATGAAATTGGGGGGAACCTTGGCCACACCCATACGTGGACAGCCTGCTAACTAAAATCATGCTGGACCATGGATGTTGCCAGACCAGAGAGTGCCAGACTAGAGAGGTTCAACCTGGACTATCCCTCTTTCCTAGTATAAGTGCAAATCAGGAATGCCAAGGCAAATTAATTAAAGTTTTTTGTGTGTGACAGCCACTAAAGGCAGTATCAAACTTTTTTTTTTTTTTAATTCCCAAGGAAAGGGATTTTAAAGCAAATGTCTTTTTACACACTCGGATCCCATAAGAGATTCCCTTCCACAATATGTCAGCTGAAGGATTAGGGCCTTTAAATTGCAAACCTTTGTCCCAGCTCTGCTGTAAAGCTCCAGAGAAATCAGTAAAATCTTCTGTGACACTCCCTCGCTCAAGATCGGTTTTCGGATCTGACACTTGGGTTTTGCTTGTCCGTTTTGTTTGTCTTTTAGGTCGTGCTTGGCTGTCCAAGTGACAGCCTCTTCCTGCTACAAGCATTTACTTCGGAGGTGATTGCAGAGGGGTCTGAAAACTCAGTTGTGGTTCTGCCCACACTGGCTTTTTATCTCACCCGAGGAAAAGCTTGCAAATTAAACTGCCACAGGGAGAGTTACTTTGGAAGAAACTCATCATTTTGCTTTTTTCACGGCTCCTAGCATTTTGCAGCCTTTTGCGTGCAGTAATGGACACCTGTCAGGTTGCAGCAGATACACATTTGGCAACTCTTTGTTTCTACATCATCCTTGTGTAGTTTCCTTTTAAGTTGAAATCACTGTTCTCTGCCCACTGATCCCACCATACCAGTGAAGAGAAATAAAACCTTTGCTTTTTTGTAATGATTCTCATGTTCACCTCCCTTCCACCTGCCATCAAAGCACTAAGCCTGTTTACTTCTCTGTGTTGACACGTAAGTACACCAAAGATATAAAGCCTAAAGTCAGTCTGTTCTCTTCTAAGTATAATTCATGGCTTACAGCAGCACTTTATGGCTCGTGTTCAAATATTCTCCAGGAGTCATATATGATATTTGCTGCCGTGACATAACCGGGTGCCATCATATGACTCCAGACATTTTGCTTATGGTAAATTCATAACACTGGTCTCAGTTTCAGGTTTTCTGTAAATTTGAATTGGAATGTAATTTTTTGTTGTGCATTGAGTTTTTCTGTGACTCAAGTTCACGTGAAAAATCCCCCCCTCCCATCCTTTTTATCAAAGAAACCATGTGAAGTCTGAGATTTTTTTTAAAGGGCCTAAGGGAGTTAGGCACCAAAGTCCCATTCAAATCTCCAGGTATAAGAGGACCGCACTCAAGAGTGAGGGCCAAGCAACATTTAAGAAGTTGTGTAAGCTTAACTCTGCCTCTGCATGTTACAATTCATCATTTAGTGACACAACTGTTTCTCTAAATACACAGGGAAGCATTGGAACTTAACTTCATTTACATTACCTGGCTAGCACACTACCATCCACATCCTAATGAGTAACCAGCCAAACAATGGGTACCTAAGAACAATTTCCACCTTCTCTATCAGCTTCCTGTAACATGAACACTCTTTTTTCCCCTTCCTTCTCCCCTGCCCCCATCTCCACTTTATTTTGGATCTGGACTTTTAATACTCTATTGATCTGAAGAAGTGGGTTGTACCCATAAAAGCTCATGATACCATCTACGTGTTTTGTTAGTCTTTAAGGTCCTGCTAGAATATTCATTGTTTTTAAAGTTTTTTCTAATAATATTGTCAGGAAGGTTTTCCTCTAATCTCAGCTATCCAATGGAAGCCCCTTGTTTGCACTGTCCAATTGCCAAACCAATCATAGTTACCTTTATGGACCACCTTTATTGACTTAAGACCCCATTCTCCTGGCTTTTAATGGGAGCCACACCCATGTCATTGAGGGTGGAATCAGTTCAATACAATAAATTTCTCCTCCCCAGGATCTGTATTTCAATGTTTTAGGACAGAATTCTGCAATCCACTTGACTTGCCCTGAGCAGTGTTTACACAGGAATAGTCCATTGAAGTCAATGAGATTACTCCCATAAATAAGTGGTAGTCAATTGATTTGATGTGGGGTAGAGTTAGACCTCAGGAGTCCACTCTTACTCAGAGAGATATAAGAAATCCAGCCCACTGGGGATTTCATGGGCTTGAATGGAGCCAGGATTTCAGCCATCAATTGTAAGGCCACAAGGAGCAATTATACGTATCCACAGAAGTCAATGGCTCATCATGTGTAAGGTACTCAGAAGCATGCCCTTAGCTTCACATGAATCAGCGCAATTAACTATCCAGCTACCTTAGCTGCAATCGACTCTTTGCAAGAGTGTAACATTGGCAGTGGTGATGGGGTAGCACTCTAGCTACAGGAATGATGGTTAACCCTAGTACAGGGGTGTCATGATCATGAGGGTTAGCCAGCAGCCTGGGGTTGTCCCTTACCTAGCCAGGTGGAGTGACCAATAGGAATGTAGGTAGGAATTTCAAACTGGGACAAAGGAATTTTTGGTTTTTCCCTCTCCTTTGTCTCTGGGCAGTTCTCTCCAGCTATTGAGGGGGACAGACACTATGTCTCCCTTCAAGAAAAGACTCTTTCTTCACTTTCTGTAAGTAGGGTAAAGTTTAGATAAATCTGTTAGGTTTTATTGTTTTATCGTTTGGGTATGGGATCTGATGTCTGTGCACTCTTTAAGAAATGGTTGGCTTTTCTTCATAACTAAGTTCTAGGCTCACGGAGTTTCTCCATGAGGATATTATTTGTTACTTTTCCATCTAGGCATTAGGCTTGCAACAGGAATATTGTGGTTATAATAAAAGTTTTCTCTTTTCTTTTATTAACCTGGTATTGGTTAATGGTTGTGTCCTGCTTTGTACTTTAGGGCTGAGATTTCCCAAGTGATCTCTACTCTGATTTTTCACATCAATATTTGGGTGGTGGCAGCGGAAGTTTCATTCCCAAAATCTAGGGTCTTAAGATTCTGGGGGGAAGTTTTATACCAAAGCCTGGTAGATATGGTTTTGGGGTACTTGCTGGTCCCCACTTCTGCATTTATCATTCCAGAGCAGGGAAGGAGCCATGACAAGGGGCATGACTACAAAGGAGAAACCCTTTGCATTTTTACCCTACTTCTCTGCAAAATGGTCTGTCCCAGGTGTGAGCCGGCCAGCCCTAGAATAACTATAATTCAAAGTGAATTTGTTTTTGTTTTGTTTTTAAGTGAGATGCAGTAGCATTTCACATCCCCAATGAACATGCGGCCCCAGGGACATTACTAGAGCTGGAGGTATTGGACATAAAACAAGTTAACGTGCTCCTTGTCAAATTATGCCATGGATTTCTAGCATAATCCCCGTGCTGCTTTCTTTCCGGTCGTCACTGATTTGTAAATCCCCATTTGTCAAAGTGTGACCTTTGGTTTCTCACACTTCTGCTCAGCTCGCCATATGTGCGGGCACATTTCAGATTTGGCTTCCAGGGCTAGATGCAATTTTTATTCCCTTGATGCCGTGTGTGGACTTAAAATGTTAAAGTAAGGACTGTGTGTACACAATGTGTAAATACATGGGGATCCCGACCACTGTTTAAACCTCTAAGTGTTGCCAGCTGAACTGGGCTGCACAGGGAGCCAGGAAGCCTGGTCGGGAGCCAGGGCAGGAGGTGGAGCTGGCAGCAAGGGGGTCAGAAATGACCTTCCCTGGTCGGACAAAATCCCTCATTTGCGACCTGTCAGGTCCTGAGATGCCAGACCAGGGAGGTCCAACTTGTAGTCCCATTAAGCTGTGAATACATGTAGAGCCCAATTCTTACATTATATATTGTTCTGGGTCTTGTTCTACCTCCTTCACTGTAATACCGGAGCCCATTTCAGTAGAGAACTAATTGGCTCGATTAGCATCAATTAGCATCTGTTGAGGTCTTTAGAAGGAGGCTTTTGGGCCTAATCCTGTTTCCATTAAATCAGGATGTTTGCAAAGACTCCTGTTTGCCAGGAGAAAATACCCACACTAGTTTCCTTGGAGAAATTCCATAACTACTCCATTTCCCTTTCCCAATGTGTAAAATGGGGCTAATTACCCCCTTCCTGCTTCCGAGGCATGTTTTGAAGATGAATTCCTTGCTTGTAAAGTGATGTACAGGTGAAATGAAATAAACCTGTTGGCTGTATCTCATCCATTTTATGGCAAATGACTAGAAACTGTGTCTGCTTTAAATCAGAACCAATAATTCAGCAGTGATGAGCCGGCCTGGATTTCTGTACCGTAAGCAATACAGATAAAGTAAATCATAATCAATCAATGGTGTTATATTTCCCTAGGGGGTGTCCTTACACAGCTCCCTCAAAAGGTTAATTGTCAAACTTTACTTTGGTCTATATAATGCATTTGCCAGCTCCAAAGCTCGACTTAACTACTGACATAAAAGTGGCAGGTGATAAAAGCTGTTTTTTCCACTTTATTTTGAAAGGTCAGGCCCATATCATTATTGATGATTGAGTAAATAGGGTTGTTTTTTTGAAAAATTGCCAGAGGACTGGCAGGGCTAAAAATACACTGCTCTTTAAAGTTGCCTCTTAGGACCTGTGTCGCAGCCAAATCAAGCTGATGGGGAGCATTACCTTGACTGCAGCAGGTGTTGGATCAGATTCTTCAGAGGGTGGCCATCGTTTACTTTTTGTTGCGCATCTGGGAGTGAGTGGCATTTTCAAAGGGGCTTCTCTGACCTAGATGCAAAAATCCCTTGGAAAGTCTTTAGATCAGTGATTCTTCATTTTTTTTTCTTTTTCATTTGCAGATTCACCAAAATACTGTGGAAGGGAGGTGCCAGACCCCTTTGGAAATCTCAGGCATAGTCAGTAGATCCCCTGGGGTCCACAGACCACAGGTTGAAACCCCAGTATTTGAGGATGAGGTAGGCTGAAAAACCAGATTTGCTTGTCAAACTTCACGTTATCTCTTGACCCTTTGCTCTGCTCATACTCCTACCCAAAACTCCCCTCGCATCAGCTTCTCATGTAATCACATACGCTCCTTCTTCCATGCACCTCTCTCGGCATGGCTCAACTTCCCTAAGCCTTCATACTCAAGTCTTATCCTGAGCACCGGTAAGTCCTTTTTAAAGGCTTGGTTTACAATGCTGTATAATAAGCTTGTTGCCTAGCATGGTAAAGGCTTGGGGTTAAATTCTGGGCAGTGTTGCCTAGTGGATAAAACACTGGACAGGGACAAAGCAGGTTCCATTCCCTACTCTGCCACTGGCCTGCTGGGTGATGTTGGTCAAGTCCCTTCACCTCTCTGTACCTATGTTTCCTTATCTGTAAAATGAGGGTAATGATACTGAACTTTTTGGGTAAGTGATTTGAGATGTATTGATATCAGCACTTGTGGACAAGTTTAGTTGTACAGCTTGAATCTCTCCGGTCTGGTAACATTTGTGGACCAGCATGATTTTAGTTGTCCTGATGTCCACTTTTCATGTGTGTGGCCAAGTCTCTTGTGGTCCCATAAAGTTTGTTTCCAGCCACCAGTCCTGACTCTGTGTTCCGTGCTGTTATTTAGCACTAATTTACCCCCAAAATGTCCTCTAACAGCCCAGTAAGAAGTGGAAGTGTTGGCAATGCTGCTAGAAAATATTGACCTCCTGTGGTCCTGAAAATTTTCTCATGCGGAACCAGTCAGGTCCTGAGGGTGGCGGATTAGAGAGGTTCCACCTGAATTATATTTGAGGACATAAGAACATAAGAATGGCCATACTGGGTCAGACCAAAGGTCCATCGAGCCCAGCATCCCATCTGCCGACGGTGGCCAATGCCAGGTGCCCCAGAGAAGGAGAACAGAAGACAATGATCAAGTGATTTATCTCCTGCCATCCATCTTCTGCCCTTGTTATGAAGGCTAGGGCACCATACTTTATCCCTGGCTAATAGCCATTTATGGACCTAACCTGCAAAAATTTATCAAGCTCTTTTTTAAACCCTAATAGAGTCCTGGCCTTCACAGCCTCCTCGGGCAAGGAGTTCCACAGGTTGACTGTGCGCTGTGTGAAGAAAAATTTCCTTTTATTAGTTTTGAACCTACTACCCATCAATTTCATTTGGTGTCCCCTAGTTCTTGTATTATGGGAAAAGGTAAATAATTTTTCTATAATCACTTTCTCCACACCATTCATGATTTTATATACCTCTATCATATCGCCCCTCAATCGCCTTTTTTCCAAACTGAAAAGTCCCAGTCTCTCTAGCCTCTCCCCATATGGGACCCTTTCCAAGCCCCTAATCATCTTAGTCGCCCTTTTCTGAACCTTTTCTAATGCCAATATATCTTTTTTGAGGTGAGGAGACCACATCTGCACGCAGTACTCGAGATGTGGGCGTACCATAGTTTTATATAGGGGAAGTATGATATCTTTTGTCTTATTATCTATCCCTTTTTTAATAATTCCTAACATCCTATTTGCCTTACTAACTGCCGCTGCACACTGCGTGGATGTCTTCATAGAACTATCCACTATAACTCCAAGATCCCTTTCCTGATCTGTCGTAGCTAAATTTGACCCCATCATGTAGTACGTGTAATTTGGGTTATTTTTTCCAACATGCATTACCTTACACTTACCCACATTAAATTTCATTTGCCATTTTGCTGCCCAATCACTCAGTTTGCTGAGATCTTTTTGTAGTTCTTCACAATCCCTTTTGCTTTTGACTGTCCTGAACAACTTTGTGTCATCTGCAAACTTGGCCACCTCACTGCTTACCTCATTTTCTAGATCATTGATGAACAAGTTGAACAGGATTGGTCCCAGTACTGACCCCTGGGGAACACCACTAGTTACCCTCCTCCATTGTGAAAATTTACCATTTATTCCCACCCTTTGTTTTCTGTCTTTTAACCAATTTTTGATCCATGAAAGGACCTTTCCTCCTATCCCATGACCACCTAATTTACGTAAAAGCCTTTGGTGTGGGACCGTGTCAAAGGCTTTCTGGAAATCTAGGTATATTATATCCACTGGGTGCCCCTTGTCCGCATGTTTATTAACCCCTTCAAAGAATTCTAACAGATTAGTTAGACACGACTTCCCTCTGCAGAAACCATGCTGACTTTTGCCCAACAATTCGTGCTCTTCTATGTGCCTTGCAATTTTACTCTTTACTAGTGTTTCTACTAATTTGCCTGGTACTGATGTTAAACTTATCGGTCTATAATTGCCAGGATCTCCTCTAGAGCCTTTTTTAAATATTGGTGTTATATTGGCCATCTTCCAGTCATTTGGTACCAAAGTGGATTTAAAGGATAGGTTACAAACCACTGTTAATAACTCCGCAATTTCACATTTGAGTTCTTTCAGAACCCTTGGGTGAATGCCGTCTGGTCCCGGAGACTTGTTACTATTCAGCTTATCAATTAATTCCATAACCTCTTCTAATGTCACTTCAATCTGAGTGAGTTCCTCAGATTTGTCACCTAGAAAGGCTGGCTCAGATTTAGGAACCTCTGTAACATCCTCAGCCGTGAAGACTGAAGCAAAGAAATCATTTAATCGCTCTGCAATGGCACTGTCTTCCTTGATCGCTCCTTTTATATCTTTATCATCCAAAGGCCCCACTGCTTTTTTAGCGGGCTTCCTGCTTCTAATGTATTTAAAAAACATTTTACTATCATTTTTTGAATTTTTGGCTAGCTGTTCCTCAAACTCTTTTTTGGCTTTTCTTACTACATTATGACACTTAATTTGGGAGTGTTTATGTTCCTTTCTATTTTCCTCACTAGGATTTGACTTCCACTTTTTAAAAGCTGCCCTTTTCTCTCTCACTGCCTTTTTAACATGGCTGTTTAGCCATGGTGGTTCTTTGTTAGGTCTCTTACTGTGTTTTTTTTATTTGGGGTATACATTTAAGTTGGGCCTCTAGTATGGTGTCTTTAAACAGTTCCCATGCAGCTTCCAGGGATTTTAGTTTAATTACTCTCCCTTTTAGTTTCTGTTTAACTAGCTTCCTCATTTTAGTGTAATTCCCCTTTTTGAAATTAAATGCCAGAGTGTTTGACCGCTGCGGTGTTCTTCCCAACACAGGAATATTAAAAGTTATTATATTGTGGTCACTATTTCCAAGCGGTCCAGTAACAGTTACCTCTTGGACCAGATCCTGCGTTCCAGTCAAGACTAGGTCGAGAATCGACTCTCCCCTTGTGGGTTCCTGTACTAGCTGCTCCAAGAAGCAGTCATTTAAGGCATCAAGAAATTTAATCTCTGAATCCCGTCCTGAGGTGACATGCACCCAATCAATATGGGGATAATTGAAATCTCCTATTATTACTGTGTTTTTTATTTTGGCAGCCTCTCTAATCTCCCTTATCATTTCAGCATCACTATCACTGTCCTGGTTAGGTGGTCGGTAATATATTCCTAATGCCATATTCATATTAGAGGAATGAATTGTTATCCATAATGATTCTATGGAACATTTTGATTCCTTTAGGATTTTTACTTCATTTGATTCTATATTATCCTTCACATATAGTACCACTCCGCCACCCGCACGACCTGTTCTGTCTTTCCGATATGATTTATATCCCGGTATGATAGTATCCCACTGATTGTCCTCATTCCACCATGTTTCTGAGATGCCTATTATGTCAACTTCCTCCTTTGATATGAGGTACTCCAGTTCACCCATCTTATTAGACAGACTCCTAGCATTAGTGTAAAAGCATGTTAGAAAACTACCACTATTTATATGTCCGCCTTTCACAGACACATTGGATTTTTTTATGCACGATTGTTTCACATCTGATCTTGCCCATATATTATTTCCCACGTTCCCTATCTGACTAACTTCTAGGGAATCCCTACCTATGGAGCCTCGTGTAAGAGAAGTCTCCGTCCGATCCAGGTGCTCCCCCGCACCAATCGGCTTTCCCCCACCTCTTAGTTTAAAAACTGCTCTACGACCTTTTTAATGTTTAATGCCAGCAGTCTGGATCCACCTTGATTTAGGTGGAGCCCATCATTCCTGTATAGGCTCCCCCTACCCCAAAAGTGTCCCCAGTTCCTAATAAATCTAAACCCCTCTTCCCTGCACCATCGTCTCATCCACGCATTGAGACTCTGAAGTTCTGCCTGTCTATCTGGCCCTGCGCGTGGAACTGGAAGCGTTTCAGAGAATGCCACCAAAGATGTTCTGGATTTCAGTCTCTTTCCTAGTAACCTAAATTTGGCCTCCAGAACATCTCTTCTACCCTTCCCTATGTCATTGGTACCAACATGTACCACGATGACCGGCTGCTCCCCAGCACTGCCCATAAGTCTGTCTAGATGCCTCGAGAGATCCGCAACCTTCGCACCAGGCAGGCAAGTAACCATACGGTTCTCCCGGTCATCACAAACCCAACTATCTATATTTCTAATGATCGAATCCCACACTACTAAAACCTGCTTCTTCCTAACAGCTGGAGCTCCCTCCCCCGGAGAAGTATCCTCGGCACGAGAGGATACAACATCACCCTCTGGAAGGAGGGTCCCAACTATGGGACGGTTTCCCTCTGCTCCCATTGACTGCTCTCCTTCCCTGAGCCTTTCATCCTCCGTAACAGCATCAGGACTGTCAGATTGGAGGTGGGACAGCCCTACTATGTCCCGGAAAGTCTCATCCACAAACACCTCTGCCTTCCTTAGCTCCTCCAGTTCAGCCACCCTGGCCTCCAAAGCACGCACTCGGTCTCTGAGGGCCAGGAGCTCCTTGCATCGAGCGCACACATACGCCACCCACCCACAGGGTAGGTAGTCATACATACTGCACTCGACACAATAAACAGGATAGCCCCCACTCTGCTGCTGGGCTTCTGCCTCCATTTCCTACTCTAATTATATGTGAGGGTTAATTAAATGTTTCAGATAGAGGTTGTTATAAAGGATTTAGTTTAAGAGCAATAGAAGTCACTGGCTCCCCTCAAGCTCCCCTCTCAAAACTCCCTCCTGTTAGCACTCACCCTGGTCGCGAGCACCCGGTCGCAAAGCTCCCTGGTCGCTTACCAGCAGTGTTTAAGTGCTCGGCCTCCCTGATAGCTCCTCCCTCTGCCTACAGCTCAGCCAATCAGCACACAGTGTTTCAATTCAAACCTAATCAGCTTCCAACTGCCTGCCTGCCTGCCTGAGCACACGGCTCCCATTTCCTTGGGGGTCTATTTTGACCCCCCCCCCCTTTTTCTCCACCTTGGCAGGCCGGACCTTCATCTTTCCTGCTGCTGCTGCTCTCCCCAAAGAAGAGACGGTAAGGGGGCTGCTTTAAAGCAGCCCCTGGGGTTTTCCTCTCCCCACAGCCTGCCTGGTGCTGGGGAGGGGAGATTAGGGGCCCTTTCCATCAGGGCTCCTGGGTGGGGGGGCTGATGCAGCTCCTTTGGGGTGCTGAGGGCAGGGGGTGGCTTACCTCCCCCTAGTTCATCGGCCCTCACACTTCTCCCTGCTGCTCCCTCTCCAAGCCCCGTTGCTGTAGGGGCCTTTCCATTCTCGGCCCCACTGCTTGTCTCCTTGCCCTTCTCTGCTCTTCTGGGCCTTGCAGCAGGTACTGTGGGCCTGCTGCTCAGGTGCCTGTGGGTACACTGTTTCCCTTTCCCTCAGCAGTGTCTCCTCCCTCTTCCAAGCCCTTGAACAGGCATCCTTTAACTGCCTGTCTTCCCACTCCACTGCTTGTCCCATCCACCCCTTTGGGTGCCAGTGCTTCCCCCCCCCCCCGCTTTCTTTTGTTAGGCGCTTGAGCTTCCCCCTCCTTTTAGTTACTCTTCCCACACACACAGCTTCACTTGTCCCCATGTCCTTTTAATGATTATTTACCCCTCATCTCCCCAGTGCAGCCGGAGGAGCCACTCTTTCCATTCTGTGCTGGGAGCTGTATTCCTTACACCTTTTCCCCTTCCCTTTCTTCTGAATTATCACCCTCCCACCCCACTTCCAGCCTAGTGGGGGGGAGTGGTAAATCTCCTTCCTCCCCTCCTCTTTCTCTCCCTGTTCCCTTCCCTGGTGTTTTTTTTTTTGGTTCTCCCCTAATTGTTTGTTTTGTCCTTTCCTCCCTACCCATGACCACAACGAAGGGGTTGTCGGATGACACCCCATGCAGAACCTTCCCCACCCCGCCCTAAAAACAACAACTCCTCTGAGGCTGCCGGGCCCCCCGTCACTACGGTAAAGGGGGCGGACATGGACGAGGACCCCGGGGCCTCGACCGCTTCTGCCGCGGCACCTCCGGCTACCATCAAGAATGCCCCCCTGAGGGGTAGGAAGGGCCTGGGGACCAAAAAGGGCAAGAGCCCCGCCCGGAAGGCAAAACCTCCTGAGGCGAGGGCTCACTCCCCGCCGCGACCCACATGTTGGCCGCGGCTCCCCCTCCTTCCCGCTCCCCTGTTCCTTCCACCAGCTCTGGGGGCAACGGTGTCCCGGGCCCCAGGGCGTACGCCCAGGTGGCCGCCACCCCCCCGCCTGTCGCCTCCCAAGCCGCCTCCCGGAATACCATCCCCGGCGGCCGCGGCCCCTTTCCCACCCTGACCAGGAGGCATGGGGTCCGTTGTCTCCTGGTGGCGGCCTCGCCCCACGTGGAGACCTACGTGCGGGCGTTGGCACGCGTGGTGGGGCCCGCGGCCGTGGTGGCGGCCTCTAAGATGTTCGGGAAGGTGGTCTTCTTCCTGGCGTCCGAGGCCGCCGCCCAGAAGGCGGTGGAAAGGGGTTTGGCGGTGGGGGGAGTCCACGTTCCCCTCGAGCCTTTGGAGGACCTGGGCGTACGGGTGGTTTTGTCCTCTGTTCCTCCCTTCCTCCCCAATGCCGCCCTACTGCCTTTCCTCTCCACCCTGGGGAGGCCTCTGTCAGTCCTGAGTCCCCTTCCTCTGGGCTGTAAAGACCCGACCCTCCGCCACGTCCTTTCCTTTCGCCGGCAGGTACAAATCCTACTACTGCCGGCGGGACGTGGCGGAGAAGCCCTGGAAGGGTCATTTCTGGTGCCCCATCAAGGGGCCCGGTACCGGGTGTACTACACCATGGGGGAGGCCCGGTGTTTTCTCTGTCGGGCGACGGGGCACGTCCGAAGGGACTGCCCCCTGGCCCGGTTTGGAGAGGCACCCGGGACCCCCGATGCCCGGGAGGGCACCGGCCCTACCATCGCCGGTGGCCCTGACGGTCCGGACCCTGGGGTCGCCCCTCCTCCAACCGTGACCGTCGTCAATCCCGCTCGGGTTCCGCAGGGCCCAGACGAGCGTGCGGGTGCTGATGCTGCCACCGCCAAAAGCGGCAAGGCTGGGCCCGCGGAGGAGAGGGCGGCGGGGTCAGTGACGGGACTCGGGCAGGACCTACCTCGGGGGGAGGTATCCTTTTCCCCTGCTGCCCAGCCCCCATCTACCCTTGCCCCCCCGACGCTGCCCTTGTCCCCTGGCTCTTCCTCCATTCAGGCCCAGCCCTCTTCCTCCGAGGGATGGGAGCTCGCAATGGGGAAGCGCCGAAAGCGTGCTCGGCGTTCCACCCCGCCCTCTGAGGGGGAGGACAACCTCCCTGTACCCATGGGGGTGGACGCTGGGGCCATTCCACCCTCTGAGCCCGCAAGCGATTCACAGCACCACGAAGCGGTCGAGGTGACTGCGGCGGACGCGGGAGAGGTGAACACCTCCCTCCCGGGGTCCCTGCAAGAGGGGGTGTCCATGGAGGATGCTCCCACTGTTCCCGCCTCCACTGAGGGGGCGGCCGCTGACCTTGCCACCGACAGAGATCAGCACCTGGTGGCGGGCGGCGGGCTCGCCTTCCTCTCTCAGGAGGTGGAGGCTTTGGGGCTGACCCCGGCTGCCTCGGAGGGGGATCATCAGGTCCTGGAGGGACAACAACCGACCTCTCCTTCCCCTTCCGACCCGCTGCTATCCCTTCTCCCTGCCTCTGAGTTGCCCCGGGGTGCGACCGTCTGCCCGGCCATCGACAACACCTCGGCCGCGGCCGCGGCAACCCTTGAGGCTCTCAGCGGGCGGGAGATCCCGTTAATATCTGTCACCCCCGGCGCTGAGGCCTCCGGTGCTGCACTCTCTGTGGCACTGGAGCTCAGCGCTGGGGAGACTATTACTACCCCTACCACTGCCATCGATTCTCTGCGCTGCGAGGAGGCACCGCACCCCGGTGCCTCCTCTGCTGAGGCATCTCGCCCTGCTCCTTCTCCTGCTCCCTATTCAAACGCCCTCTCAATCGAGTTTCCCACCCCTCTTCCTCCTCCCCGCCATTCTTGTCTCTTCCCTAATCCCTCACCTCTTCCTCCCCCTACTCTCCTTCCTCGTCTCCCTCCTTTTCCCGATCCCCTCCCTGAACTCTTTTCCTCCCCTTACTCTGTTACTGCCGCCCCTGGGGTTGCCACGTTTAGTCCAGACGTTGGCCCCCGGGAGGCGGTTTTCGTTTCTTCTGCTCCCAGCACATCTGGGGCTGATCTCTCTCCGCCACTGTCCTCTCAGCAGGGACCTCAACACGCCCTGCGTCCCCGTGCCGATGGGTCGCGGGGCTCACGGAGGGGTCTGGCCCCAAGGCGTTCGAGGGCCCGAGGCCCCGACGCCAGACGCGCTGAAGGGCGAGATGCGTGTTTTCTTGGAAGACATCCGTGGCTCCAAGAACAAGGTCGCTCTCGCCCTTCAGCGCTGGGGAGATTTTCATCTCATCTTGCAAATAGTCAGAGCCCTCTTGCGGGAGGGTAAAGGGACCGGGCGGCGGGGGGCCGCGGCTTACCAGCGGGTCCGCAGCTTCCGTGACGCCCTGCTCACTTTTGGGAACGGTCACGGTTTGCTGCGGGGCCCGATGGGGGCCGTCGGCACTCCTGCCAATCAGGATCTTCCCCAGCCCTCTCGATGCCGCCGCTCATCTTTGCCACTCTAAACACCCGGGGCTGCGGGTCGGGCCTCCGTACGTGTCAGGTCCTCTCCTTCCTCCGGAGGGGCAGGTACTCCGTCATATTCCTCCAGGAGACCCACACAGCTCCGGCCACCGAGGCTAGCTGGCGGCTGGAGTGGGGGGACAGGGTTTATTTTAGCCACCTGTCGGCCCGTCAAGCCGGGGTGGCTACCCTGTTCTCCCCGAACCTGCAGCCCGAGGTGCTGGGGACCGCCGAGGTCGTGCAGGGTCGCCTGCTGCATCTCCGGGTTCGGACGGAAGGGCTGACACTAAATCTCGTCAACATCTACGCCCCGACGTCCGCCCCGGAGAGGCTCCGCTTCTTTCGGCAGGCGTCGGCCTTCCTCGGCACTTTGGATCCTCGCGAGTGCCTGGTCCTGGGCGGAGACTTCAACTGCACCCTCGAGGAGCGGGACCGTACGGGGCTCGAGCAGTGCCCGGCCGCCGCGGACGTCCTCAGGGAGATAATAGACCATCACTCCCTGGTGGACGTCTGGCGAGACCTCCACCTGGGCGAGGAAACGGTGTTTACCTACGTCCAGGTGGCGGGTCGTCGGTCTTTCCACTCCCGGTTGGACCGCATTTATGTGTCTCGTCATCATCTCTTCCGGGCCCACTCCTCCGGCATTCGGCCGGCCCCTTTCTCGGACCACCACTTGGTGGCCGTACGGGCTTCTCTTTCCTCGGAGAGGCCGGGGCCGGCCTATTGGCATTTCAATAACAGCCTGCTGGAGGACGTGGGCTTCGTAGCGTCCTTCCGGGAGTTCTGGCTGGCCTGGCGCGGGCGGCGGTGCGCCTTTCCCTCGGCGCGGCGGTGGTGGGATGTGGGGAAGGTGCGCACGCGGCTCTTCTGCCGTGACTACGCCCGGGGGGCCAGCCGGCGGAGGGATGCGGCGATAGAGCAGTTGGAACGGGAGGTTTTAGAGCTAGAGAAGCGGCTGGCCACCGGCCCCGAGGATCCGCCCCTCTGCGGAGCGTACCGGGAGAAGCGGGAGGAGCTCCGGGCCCTCGAGGACCTTCGAGCCCGGGGTGCCTTTGTTCGTTCTCGCATCCGCCTCCTTCGGGAGATGGATCGAGGCTCCCGCTTCTTCTACGCCCTGGAGAAAAAGAGGGGGGCCAAAAAACACGTCCTCTGCCTTCTGGCGGAGGACGGCACCCCCCTCACGGATCCGGTGGAGATGCGCGAGAGGGCTCGCGCCTTCTACGCCTCTCTCTTCTCCCCGGATCCGACCGACGCCGACGCCCGCAGGGTTCTCTGGAACGAACTCCCGACGGTCAGCGCGGGCGACCGGGACCGGCTAGAGCTGCCTCTCTCTCTGGCCGAGTTCTCGGAAGCCCTCCGTCTCATGCCCACCAATAAATCCCCGGGCATGGACGGGCTGACCGTGGAGTTCTACCGCGTGTTCTGGGACGTCCTCGGCCCGGACCTTGCTAGCGTCTGGGCCGAGTCCTTGGAGAGCGGGGTCCTCCCTGTATCGTGCAGGCGAGCCGTGATCGCCTTGCTGCCCAAGAAGGGGGACCTCCGCGATCTGAGGAATTGGCGTCCCGTCTCGCTCCTCAGCACGGACTATAAAATTGTCGCCAAAGCCATCTCCCTAAGGTTGAAGTCCGTGCTGGCGGACGTGGTCCATCCAGACCAGACCTACACCGTCCCGGGCCGAACCATCTTCGACAACCTCTTTCTGGTCCGGGATCTCTTAGAGCTCGGGTGTAGGGACGGTCTGTCGTTCGCCCTCCTGTCCTTGGATCAGGAGAAGGCGTTCGACCGGATGGACCACGGGTACCTCCTGGGCACCCTGCGGGCCTTCGGCTTCGGGCCCCATTTTGTGGGGTTTCTCCAGGTGCTGTACGCCTCCGCAGAGTGCTTGGTCAAGCTCAACTGGACCCTGACCGCACCGGTCAGCTTCGGGCGGGGAGTACGTCAAGGCTGTCCGCTGTCGGGCCAGCTGTACGCTCTGGCCATAGAGCCCTTCCTCCGTCTCCTTCGCAAGAGGTTGACGGGGTTGGCGCTCCGTGAGCCGGAGACGAGGCTGGTCCTGTCGGCGTATGCCGACGACGTGCTCCTCGTGGTCCAGGACCCGGGAGACCTGGCGCGGGTGGAGGCTTGCCAAGCCGTCTACTCGGCGGCCTCCTCCGCCCGGGTCAACTGGGTCAAGAGCTCTGGCCTGGTGGTAGGGGCCGGGTGGCAGGCGGGCTCCCTCCCACCCGCGCTTCAGGCCATCAGGTGGAGCGCGGGTCCGCTGCTCTATCTCGGCGTTTTTCTTTCTGCCACGCATCCCTCCCCGCCGGAGAACTGGCAAGGTTTAGAGGCCAGGGTGGTCGAGCGGTTGCAGAGATGGACGGGACTGCTCCGGTGCCTCTCCCTGCGTGGGAGGGTACTGGTACTCAACCAATTGGTCCTGTCCATGCTCTGGCACCGCCTCGGCACCCTGGTCCCGCCCCCGGGCCTCCTGGTCCGTATCCAGCAGCTCATGCTGCGGTTCATCTGGCCAGGACTGCATTGGGTCTCTGCAGGGGTTCTCCATCTCCCCCCGGAGGAGGGAGGGCAGGGCCTGACGTGTTTGCGCACGCGGGTTCACGTCCTCCGCCTCCGGGCCCTGCAGAGACTCCTATTTGATGCAGGTAGTCCGGCATGGAGCACGCTTGCGCACGCTTTCCTTCGCCGCCTCCGAGGGCTCCGATACGACCGGCAGCTCCTTTATCTGAGAGGTCTTCCGCGAGACCTCTCCGGGCTGCCGGCCTTCTACCAGGACCTCCTCCGGACCTGGAAGCTGCTTGCAGCGACCAGGTCCTTGGGAGCCACCGTGGGGGCAGACCTCCTCGCGGAGCCCCTGCTACACAATCCCCATCTACGTGTGCAGGCGGCGGAGTCCCCCTTGGTGCGCCAGAGGTTGGTCCTGGCAGAAGTCACCAGAGTCGGAGACCTCCTGGACTACGACCGGGGAGACTGGGTGGATCCTCAGGCGCTCGCCCAGCGCATGGGGCTCTCCACCCTACGTACTCCCCGGCGCGTACTTCAGGAGGTGAAGGACGCTTTGCCGCCCACTGCTCGGGTGTACCTAAACAAAGTCCTGCGAGAGGGTGCACCCCGCCCACCCCTTACCCCCGGCCCTCCCGATCTCTCCATCGGCCCCCAGCCCCGCGTACCTTCCCGACCTCCTCCCCTTCGTCACCTGAGCCGGCTGCACTCGCTGCGGCCAGTCCCCTTCCGAACCGCGCCAAAGAGTCACCTGTACACGCTCGTGCTTCACACGCTCCACTTCCCCACCCTCGTGTCCCGCCCAGACACCAAGTGGCGGGACCTCCTACCATCAATAGAGGGTGGGGAGCCCCGGTGGGCCAGCCTCTATTCGACTTTGGTTCCACGACCCACCGGGGACATCTGTTGGAGAATCCTGCACGGCGCGGTGAGCACGGGCGTGTACTTGGCGCGGTTCACCCCCACCCCCGAAACGTGCCTCTTCTGTGGCGTGAGGGAGACCCTGGCGCACATCTACCTCGAGTGCGCCAGGTTACAGCCCCTCTTTCGGCTCCTCCAGAACCTCCTGTTGAGGTTCTGGCTGCATTTTTCCCCCCACTTGTTAATTTACGCACACCCCATCCGTGGCCCCACAAAGTCGCGGGACCTCCTGGTCAACCTCCTCCTGGCAATTGCCAAATCGGCAATCTATAAAACCAGGGAAAAGAGGTTGGCCGGGGGAGGGGCCTGCGACTGTGGGGCCTATTTCCGTTGCTGTATCCGCTCACGTATCCGGGCAGAGTTCCAATGGGCAGCGTCCGCTGGCTCTCTCGAGACCTTCGGGGAGCAGTGGGCGCTGTCCGGGGTTCTCTGCTCGGTATCCCCATCCGGCTCCCTCGTTTTAGCCCTTTGACCCTCACACCCGTCCCTGTTTTTTTTCATTATTTGTCCCCAGTAATTAGTTGGTTCTCCTGGGTTCTGTGGTCCTCCCCGCAGGCTGGGGGGAGGTCCTTTTGATGTGGGCGGGCTAACGCCCGCCCACCTCCCGGACACCAAATAGTGCCTGAGCACACGGCCTTTCAAACAAACAAACAAACACACTCAGCTCAGCACTCCAAACGCTCCAAACAAACAAAACAAACTCCAAACAAACACACACAAGCCCAAAACCTCCAAATATAAGCAGCCACTTACCCCAAGGTGCTTTAGTTTGCTCCTTCCTTCTCCTCCTCCAGGAGAGCCTCTCAAAACTCCCTCCTGCTAGCACTCACCCTGTTCGCGAGCACCCGGTCGCAAAGCTCCCTGGTCGCTTACCAGCAGGGTTTAAGTGCTCAGCCTCCCTGATAGCTCCTCCCTCTGCCTACAGCTCAGCCAATCAGCACACGGTGTTTCAATTCAAACCTAATCAGCTTCCAACTGCCTGCCTGAGCACACGGCCCCAAGGTGCTTTAGTTTGCTCCTTCCTTCTCCTCCTCCAGGAGAGCCTCTCAAAACTCCCTCCTGTTAGCACTCACCCTGTTCGCGAGCACCCGGTCGCAAAGCTCATGTAGTGGTTATGGCAAAGGTCTGGGATGCAGTTCATGGGTGAATCTTTTCATTATCAGACCGGAGAACGAACCTGTGGAAGAGAGTGAGGGTGTCCTTTCTGCTTGTCTACCCAGGAGTCTGGGAGCGATACGGGGCAGTCGCAAGGGGGTGAGCCTCCGTTCTGACTCCCCCAATGAGCTGCTGAGCTAGCAAGGAGGGAGACAGAAGTTATGCCAGGAAAAGAGCTGGTGCTGCAGCTTTTTTCCTCTGTGAAACATGAAGAAATGACTCTGGTCTACAATGAGGTCCCTGCCTGCTCCGGAGGCAGGAGAGCCCTGGATTGCAGGGAGGGGCCACTCCAATCCATAATTGTCTACAGCCTGCCCTTGGCTATGCTGGGTAAAACGGCAGCCAAGCAGTAGTAAAGGGCTGTCTCAGCCTGGTGAGCAATACATTAAGGACAGTTAGACAAGGCTAGCGGCAGGCCAAGACATGACCACATATCGCACAGTGTTTTCCTTCATGCCAGGGGACTATGGTTAGGAACTGGCATCTTCTCTAAATAAGTCTGCTGCAAAGTACAGGTTTCCAGACAGGAAAGTTGAGTGGATGTTTCTGTAAAGGAATTCTCTCTTTCCTAGCACAGTGTTAAGACATGGCTGCAGTTGGATGAGTCCTGGACCCCTTAAAAAACATGTGGTTTAGGCTTCGCAGAGCAGAGAGCTTCACAACCTTCATAAAGCTGAGAAGGACAAACATTGTGGCTCCAAAAGCTTTTAGGAATTGATCTTTGCTTCCTGCCCACTTGTCTGTGGTGGTTAGATTAAATTTGCTGTCCTCTGTGAGTTCCTCAATAAGCCTTCTCTTATTACAAAGCCAGGACAGAAAATACTGTAATGTATGACAGGACCCCCAAATGTGGCAATTCATTAAAAAATGCGGCTGCATTGTTTTGGTCAATTACTAATTCATCTGGTCACATTGTCGAACTAAATTATCCAGGGAGTCTGGGGAAAACACACAAGCTGTGTACTGGGTAATAACCCATGGGGACTCCATGTTCTCTTGAAACTAAAGTAGCTCTTTTGTAAGAACTATTTACAGAGGTTTATCAACTGCAGCTAGCATTGCAGCCACGGGCCACATCTCCACTTGTTGGAAGATTGATACTGCAGCGATTGATCTTCCAGCATTTGATTTAGCGGGTCTAGTAAAGGCCAGGTAAATTGAACACTGAGTGTACCCCCATTGGTGTGGGTACTCCTACTCCTTGAAAGGAATAAGGAAAGTCAATGGGAGCATTTCTCTTGTTGACCTCCCTCTGTGAGGACGGCTCTAAAGCTTGGCTTAAGATACATTGACTCCAGCTAAGTTTTTTACATTGCTGGAATTGCGTACCTTAAACTGATCTTCCCCCCCATAGTGTGGACCCTGGCCACAGTCTCTCATGCATCCTTCAATCTCTTCCCTTCTGCAAACTGTGCTCCTTTCTCCGAGCTCCATGCAGATTAAGTACAGGTTGTAACTTTCTTTCAATAGGCAACATAACAATGCCCTTACTAAGTTTCTTTTTTTTTAAACTTGCTGCTTATTCAGAGCCAAATGCGACTGAAGTTTGTGATACTATTCAGGTAGCCCCTGGAGGCCCCAAACTAGGATGGTCAAGGCTTCACTGTGCTTGCCATGAAACACGCATCAATTAAGAGAGAGCTCCTTTCCCAAAGAGTTTGTAGTCACCAGAGGGAAATCGGAAGGATTATTGTCCACGTTTCACAGAGAGAGAACTGATGCATAAAGGTATTCAGTGACTTGCCTAAGGTTACATGGAATTTGTGGCAGACAGTAAGTCAGACCAGATCTCCTGAGTTCTAATCTGGTGCTTTAGCTAAATTAAGGGTGGTCTGGTGGTTAAATAAATACTGGACAACAACTCATTAAGGACTTCTAGAAACCTGATACCTATTAATTTCATTTGGTGGCCCTTAGTTCTTATGTTATGGCAACCAATAACTTCTTTATTCTCTTTCTTCATACCTGCATGATTTTATAGATTGCTATCATATCCCTCCTTAGTCTCCTCTTTTCTACGCTGAAAAGTGTCAGTCTTTTTAATTAACAGTGGGATAAGTCAAGTCAGAATATGGTCGGTTGTGGACTAACTACCCAAGCTGTTCCTAGTTTCACTTTCTAGTTCTTCTGTAGCAGTTTTGATCTGATGGCTTCTCCTCCTCCATCCCCTTTCTCCATTTTGTAAACAATTAAGTAGTGTTTGCCAGGAAAAAGCACAAATGTAACCATGCCATCAGTTCAGATTGGCTGCTGTGGCAAGACTTGATTTGTACCTGTTTGTAAAGCTGGAGGGGGTGTTTGTTTCCTTGTGGGGACTTTCTATAAGTGCTTTGGCATCTAGTATGCAAGAAACTGTGTGAACTGGTTCCAAACAATTACTACAGCTCTGCTCTGGTAGCTGATGAGCTGCAATGAGGTCGGCAATTAGGGGAATATTAATTACCCTCTGATTACAAAAAATTATATATATATCCCATAGAATTTAATAGAAAATTATTTCCCTGGTGTGGAATTCTACATAACACTTTACAAAAATCTATAGAAAGAGGCCAACGTAACTGTATTAAAACAGAATTAGATGGGTTCATAGAGGATAGATCCGTCAGTGCCTAGTTTTCAAGATGGTCAGGGATTTAACCCCATGCTCTGAGTGTCCCCAGCCTTTGGCTGCCAAAAACAAGGAATGGGTGACAAAACCTCACCCAGCCACTCCTGTGACAGGCCCACAACCTCTAGCTAAATTGCTGACGTCCTCAGCATTTGATTACAAGATTTTAATTGCAGAAAATTCACCATTTACTTGAGATCAAAACAGGAAGGGAGGAGAGGACAGGCGAGGGATGGGGGAGAGGGAAGAGAAAATCGCTCAATAATTGTCTTTTCTCCTCACTCCCTCTGGAGCCCCTGGCATTGGCCACTGTCCAAAGAGAGGATACTGGCTTAGGTGGATCATTGGCCCAGTATGGCCATTCTGATGTGAGAGAGGCATTCTTTATGAAGTACTACAGGCCTTTAGAATAATTTCTGTGGAGCCCTCTTATTATGGACCACTATTGGCATAATCGCTGGTCAAACACAAGTTCAACAAGTAGAATTAGGCTTTAAGCAAAATGTGTGCCTGTGGACAGTCCCACTGAAATCAATCAGGGCCCAAATTCTGTAGCACTTTTCTCCAAGGATTAAGCTCATGCTTCACAGAAATGTAACGCAGTGTGGAGAGGAAGCTGCTCGTTTTGTCTCTTGCTTCCTCTGGTATGACAAATGCCCTTCTGCTTTAGCCTCCGGTGCCGGGGGCCTGGCAGTAGCAGGGGGAGTGGACAGGGAGAACAAGGCATGCACCTAGAATTCTCATTGAAATCACTGGATCATAGCGCCATTCACTTAGGTAGGCTACAAGCCGACTGCCACTTACAGGAGCTAAGGGTTTGAACCAGAGTGTTAAAGTGAAGCAGAGATGCCTGGCTTCCAATCCTGATCTCAAAAGACTATTGGCCCACTGCTTCTTAGACTCATGGACTTTCAGGCCAGAAGATCATCTGGGTCTGACCTCCTATGCAGCACAGGCCACAAAACCTCACTCACCCGCTCCTGTAACTCAATCTCTGGTTGAGTTGCTGAGATGCTCAACATTTGGTTTAAAGATTTTAAGTGCAGACAATTCACCATTTATGTGAGAGCAAACCAGGAAGGGTCTAGAGGAAGGCTGGAAAAAAAAAAAAAAACCCAACAGGCTCTCTGTCAATCTCAGGTGGGAAATTCCTTCCTGACCCTCAATATGGTGATCAGTTAGACCCTGAGCATGTGGGAGAGCCCCATAAGCTGGAGACTTGGGAAGGAATTCTGTAGTAACTCAGTGCCTTTGCAAACTTATATCCCGTCTCTGGCCAGGGGAAGTATTGGTTTGTAGGCCTTTCAGATGGGCCATATGCAACCTCATCGTATCATCTCCTCCATGACCTTATCAAGCTCAGTCTTGACTGAAGTTTAGATATTTTACCCCCCCCACACACACACTGCTCCCCTTGTCCTTCTGTGACATATACCTTTTAAATATTTCCTGAGGTAATAATCTAATTAATGCACTTTTGTGAGCAAGGCTAATTGTGTTTTTGCTATAGGCCTGCAGGGGGGGCTGTTGTCTCGCGGGCTGTGTTTATACAGGAGATTGGTGCCAGCAGTTCATGTCTTTGTCCATGGAGATTGTGTGACCAATTCTTTAATCCTCGTAATGAGGCAGAGCTGTTATGTTTCCCTTTGATTATCGTGGAGGTCTGAAATGGTTACAGTTCTAGACGTGCCTCCCTAATTGCATTTGGATTGTCGTGCTCTGCGGTGAATAGATTGTGTCACAGACGACACGTCCAGTGTCTCTAGATGATTAAGCCATCAATGTCCATAGCAGCCCATCAGGTAGGAAGCATGGTTTCCTGAGGAGCTGTGCAGTGTATGGTGTGGTCCGTTTCTTGCCCATTGGGGTGGCAATTGCATCACATTGATTTACCACTTGGATGACTTCTAGCTGCACCTGGAGGAACTGATCGTGATATGTTTTCCTCTATCTATGGTCAGCCAGAAGACCGCGACCCATCGTTTCAGCGCAAGCCTAGATGTAGGTGTCCAAGCCCTTGAGGCCTGTAGAATGGACTACTGAAGGTCACTACCAGCATGTTAAATTTACTGTAACTAGTGTGGAGTGTAGCAACAATCTCCTCAGCAACGCGAGCCTCCTGGTATGATGTCTCTGTGCTGGCTTTTCACCAAAGACCCCAGCTCACTGTGCCTGCTGAATATCAGGTCAAAACCCAGGTCCTGGTACCTCCATGGTTTTTGCGGGAAGAAGAACACACAAGAGACTCAAGAGAGGATGGAGTAAAGGGACAGTGTTATTGCCCATGCACGTTTACCTCAGACTCCCAACACACATTCCAAGTTACTCTCCTTTATACATTTTAGTGTGTAAATTCACATGACTATCACTGCTTTCCACAAACCCTTATTTAGTAAAGTTAACTCCCATTCAATGAATATTAATAAGCAGGTGATGAATACAATTATACCTGCCCCTGTTTGTTGTTTACTGGTTTTTAGTTGAATTGGCATTACGTGCTGTCTTAATCAGCAGCTTACAGGGAGGGGGAAAGAAACTCTGACCCTGATAAGTTTTACAGAGAGTGAGAACAGGCAAGGGATACGAGGCACCGTTAAAACTGGGTGCGTTTATCAAGTTGCAGCTTAGTTCAATAACGCTTCTATCTATCTCATCAGTAGCAAGGGAGAGCTTCACTATCTTTCTAGGAGCAGCAAGGAGGGACAAAGCAGGCCTTTAATTTAGCAAGGAAAATTTGCAGCCCTGGCCAGATCTTTACTGATGTTTCGAGCCTTCCCAGACTCCATTAACGCCCATGAGGCTCCTCTGCATGATGACCTCTCCCTCCTTGGTGATGTCCCTCAGGAAGTGTGGAGTCATCTGCTTCAGATCGGAAGCTAGTGAGAGCAAGAGACATATCTTTGTCCGCTACGGAGCTGCGTCTCATCACCAGAGCAGGCTGGACGAGACAAGGTGTGTCAGCCTCCAGAGCGAGACATGAAAGTTATCCCTTCACTCTAGCCCTCCCACAGATACAAGTCAGCATGGCAAAAATGGGAGGAGGAGGAAATAGGGAGAAGGAAGAGAGAAATAATGAGCAGTGGAGCAAGAAAGGTGTTGAAAAAGAGGGAAGGAAACAAATTCATAAGTATCTTTATAAATAGTAGCCCAAGAGCTAAGAAGAGAAAAAATTAAGACAATTAGACTCTTGACTTAGTGTGATTGTGGTACCTCTGGGGGGTGGGGGGAGATGTTGGGGGCAGAGAGAGAGCTGCATTAGTGTAGGACAGGACAGCATGGGTAAGGTTCTGTGGCCTGCGATGTGTGGGAGGTCATACCAGACTTTTGCTCCCATATTTCAGTACAGCTTATTGTTTGATCTAAAATGACTTATCAATTTCCAGCTACCACCTGTAGGGTGCCTTGTCCCAGGATGAGGCCCAGTATTCAATTATTCTATAGTTGGGAACCCTGAGGTGCCCCATCATAAAACTCACATTATGGGGACTCGTATATATTTACAAATATAGTTTATTAATACAGTTAGCACAGTCATAAGCACCCCAATTTTTTTTAAAGGAAGTGGAAAAGAGGTCCATTTCTAAGTTGCTACTTTATACAGGGTTTTATGGCAATAGAACACAAAGCACTTTATAAAGAGCTGGTCAGTGTCATTAGCCCCATTTTACAGTTGGGGAAACTGAGGCACAGAGCTCCCCCCCCAGCAGGCTAGCAGCAAAGCCAGGAATAGAATCCAGGGTCCCAGAATTCCTAGTTAGTGGATAAAAAGCTAAGCCATGCAGTAGCAATGCCTTCTCTGACCACTTCCTTTTATAGTCATCCACACTTTTGCAATGCCAGTGTAAGCAGAGGATACTGCCCCATGGGACTGGATTAAAGTATGGGCTCCCAGCCTGGGGCTACATCTAGACTGCAAGCTTCTTTCAAAAGACGCTTTTCTGGAACAGAGTGTCTACACAGCAAAAGCTCAACAAAAAAGTGACGTGCTTTTTCAAAAGAGAGCGTCCACGTTGATTGGATGCTATCTCGCATGTAAGCTGTGATTACTTTTGACTGAGTGGCCAGCAGGGTGCCTGTGCTTTTTCCTGGAGGCCTCTTCTTGGCTATAAGGGTGCCCTGTTGACTCATATCCAGCTTCTCATCCATTGTCATCCCCAGGTCCTTTTCTGCAGAACTGCTACTTAGCCAGTCGATCCCCGGCCTGTAGCAATGCTTGGGATTCTTCCATCCCAGGTGCAGAATTCTTCATTTGTCCTTGCTGAACCTCATCAGATTTCTTTTGACCCAATCCTCTAATCCAGGGTTTCCCAACCTACAGGTCAGGACCCAAATATGGGTTGCCATTACATTTCCAAAGGGTTGCCAAGTGTTTCCCCAGGTGGCTCAGCCCCCCTCCTCCCCCTGTTTTTGAATTGCCCTGGGTCACCAAGTCTTTCTGAATTGTCAAAATAGGTCCCTGTACAAAGGTGTCCCGCTGCCCCTCTGAGTCCCTCAGTTCATTTCCCAAATAGGGGCGGAGAGAGCCAGGTCCCCACAATGTTCCTTAGTTTGGGGTGTGAAGTCAGCTGTGAAACTGGCCCCCCTCTGTCCAGGGGGCGGGGTAGGGGGGCCCGGGCCCACCCACTCTCATGGGCCCCAGCCCAGGGCCCTAAGGACAGGCTCTATTGGTGTCCTGTCTGGCTGGTGGGGTAATACCCGAAACACACCAGCCCGCCGGCGGATCCTATGACGCCCCGCCCTGGGCTGCTTCCTACCCCACCAGTGTCAGAGTCTGAGCCGCCACACCACCATACACCCGTCCTCGCCTTCCTCCTCCCGCCCTCTTGTGTCCCCATTGCCCTTTTTAACCCCCTCCCTAGGTCGCCTTGTGGTGACATCACCCGCCGGCCCAGGGTCCGAGGGCGTCCCGTCGCCGCCTCGGCACAGGATGCTCTGCCCGCCCCTGCGCCGGTCAGCTGGGCCGTGGCCTGCAAACGGCGTGCGCTCGCGCCTCTCGGCTTGCTCCGAGGAGCGCGTGTGCAACTGTGGACAGAGTGCGGGGTGGATCGGCCCCGTCCTGGTGGGACAGCTCCAACCCCTCACAGTACCCATCTGGAAAAGATTGGGAACCGCTGCTCGAATTGGTCCAGCTCACTCTGGACCCTATCCCTGCCCGAGTAGAGCCACATGGAGCAGTGAACAGCCCGGAGCAGATAAAGTACCTCAGGTTTCTGCTGCTAAGTGCCTCCCAGCCAGAGCCTGCATCTGGCACCCCAGTCTCTCCCTTCCCCAACCCCCTGCCCCCCCTCCACATACCCAAACCCTCTGCCCCCTCCTGCACCCAAACCCCCTCCCAGATCTGGCACCCCAATCTCCTGCTCCAGACCACAATCCCCTCCTACCCTAGGTCACATCCCCAAATCCTGCATCCCGGTTCCCAGCCCTAGGTCACAACTGCTTCCTTTACCCAAAGTCCCTCCCAGACCCCTCCTGTACTCCCATCCCTTCTCCAAGCTCCCTTCTGCACCCAAGCTCCATCCCAAGCCCCAGAATTCCTCCATTAATATCCTGGAAGAGTGCAGCCCTCATCCACTTTCCAAAATCTTGGAGTGGCCCCCCCTAAAAAATTATTGACCACCTCTGTATTAACTTTATGTGCGAGAGGAAACAAATATAATTAAGATGGCAGATCAAGGTGACATGCAGACAAAGACAAGGAAACCTCCTCCAGAACAGTTTGCTGTCACAGAGGCAAAGTTTAAATCATCAATACATCTCGTAGAATGAAGATCTTTCCTGCACGGCTTTACTATTGTTCGATTTACTTGAAAACTAGTGGGACTATTACAGGCCATATCCAAAGTGGACTAGAATTCAAGAAATGTTTTCCATTTATTCTGGGGTCTCCTAAATGAAGGGGATGGGGATAGTGCAACTGAAACCTCTAAAATAGGGTCTGGAAAATAATATATGGAATGGATTTAGGATTGAGGAAGAACCATTTAACTGCAATAAATAATGTAGCTCACTCCAAGTGAGGAACATTAGGAATCCTAACATAAAAGACTGGTTTCCTGGAACGTAAACATCTTAGAGCGAGATGAATTTGGTGCCAGAATTGATCAATGATGCTGGCCAGAGGGTAGAAAAACTGCCCAGCATTGTAAGCAGCAGAAGAATTATGCCAGAGTGTTCTGGATTTTTAGCGAAATCAACAGACGTTGTCTAGACTCCCACATCCATCACTTGTTGGTGAGGACTTTTGAGGAAGAGATCCTCAATCCATGCAACCTGTTGGCACTCCCCAGAGTTCTGTATTCCTTCCCTGTTTTGTAGCATTGCTGTACATTGTGGAATAATTGCCACATTCCACCCCAGAGATGGCTGCATTTCATTTCAGTGGTAGCTGAAGCAATTCCAACAGGGTATTCACATTAATATAACATTCCGTGATTGTGGGACTGAAAAGGGGTCTACATGTTGTGCAGATCTCATCTAGCCTTGTTTATAAAAGCATCTAAGTCACCTGTTGAAAGTGTAAAATTCGGAAGCTTTCAATGGCCCCTTTCCCACTCAATCTTGAGTCAATACTCATGGAACCAGCCCTTTCCTTTTTATTATAGCTTGGTGCAGTATGGCTTACCCATGCATTTCCACATGTGCTTGTGTTTTCTGAACCAGCTCTTGACTTTTTAATTAACAGCAGCTAATTAAAAAGCAAACTTATTCCCAGAGTGCTGCAAAAGTGGTGATGATCCAGGGATTAAATAGATAAGGACAAATAAAAGGTAAGTTCATTAAAGTTTAAGGAGGGTGATTGTAGGAAATATCACACTATTGTCACTGAAACATGTTACAAGGGTCTTTATTTGCAATAGCGGGGGTGAGATGGGCAGATTCGAAGGTGAGTGAATAAAGCTAGTAAGGATTTTTTTTCATAAACCATTTTGCATCCCTATGAAACCAAATTTCATATCCTTGACAACTGAACCTGCTGGAAGAATAGATTTGTGATTGAAAGTTTCTAAATAATATGTATCCAGAAGATTCTTCTAAGTTGTTGATGTGTCCGATTTTTTGGCATTTCCCAAGAGGAAAGTTCTGATTTTTAGTACATTTAATTAAACGTAAAGAAAAAGGGGGGAAAAAAGCAAATGGAAAAGCAAAACTAAACAACTTACAATTATGGAAACAAATATTTTTATTTACCTGAAACCTTTTTTTGATTTTCTGTTGGGGAAGTGTTTTTGAGATTTTACTGCTTTTGCCACTATTTGGTATGGGATATTTTTTATTCGGTATCCCAGATTTTCATGGGATAGAAGAACTGTTTCTGAATTTTCACATACAAATTAATTTTTGAAAGGAGTGTTGAAGTAACTCTTTTGACCAGCTCCACTAAACACTGTACAGCAGGTCATTGGTAGAGTTCAGGTGAGAAATGTTCCCTTGGAATTTTCCAGTTAAAATAATCCTCCTAAAATCGATTTCTCCCCCCCCCCATTTTTCTTTCCTTCCTTTCTCCCTTTTTTTCCCGTTACTCCACTTTCACTTTTCTTTTCATTGAAAAGGAAGGCTACAAAAGGAGAGAAACCCTAAAAACTCAGGTTTTTGCATTAAAAATGATTTTTAATTGTTTTTAAAGTGATTTATTTTCTCCCCTAAAAGGTATACAAACTTTTAAAACCAGTTTGAGACTGCTAAATGACTTCTCCTTCTTTATCCCCACTTTAAATACACATCCCTCTCTAACAGCTGTGCTGGTCAGCAGCTACTGGATGCTTACAGATAGCAAAGCTGAGACACATGTTGCCATGGGCCTAGAAAGGGTTAGTCCGTGAGTACTAATTATAACCATCCAATTACGAACACTGATCTCTCCCCAGCAAGAAAATGCATTTGAGGTGGAAACCTGACACATTATCTAGTCCCTCACCCTGCCAGAGAAGAATTGCTCCCCATAGTATGTTCTGTAATGTCCCCTCGTACCCTCTTTTAAATGATGGGAGTGGTGAGGTTTCCGCCTATGGGACACTATTCTATAATCTAATACAGGGCTACTCAAATTTGGAAGCCCCGGGGGCCACAATGATACTCACAGCACATGCCGAGGGCCGCAACTTAAGTGTGGTTGCATATCCGTGCAAATATATGCAAATAGATTCTTTCACACCGACAGGCATGAATACAAAGATTAAGACAAAACTACACAACACACAGGCCCCATTTAAGTCTGTTCTGCTGCTATTAATAAAATGCAATATTGACCTGATTTCCACCCATATGACAGCACTTTTTAATGAGCAACGACAGTCCAGGAATTTAACTACTAAACCACATCTCAACAGAAGACCATTATATTGACTTGCTGTTGTGGAGCATGTTCCTAGTGGAGGCCATATTCAAAGGATCCCACCTGCGGGCCATGTGTTGAGCCCTGCGTAAACCCAAACCGCACCATGGGCTGCAAAGTGGTCGCGTGTTGAGTAGCCCTGGTCTAATACATCCTGCTGTTGGCTGGTGTTTGTCCTTTGCTCTGGTTAACTTCCTAGATTTTTCAGTCTTTCCTTTGTGTTTATACCCTACAAGTACTGGCAGGTAGGGCTGGCTGGCAAACAAGAGAGTGGTCTGGTGAATTAGTGAGGTAGCCCCTTCTCTTGCCCTCCCCCTCCCACATTCAATAACCTGGTGGTTACAGCACTCATCTGCAATGTGGGAGACGTGAGCTCAAATTTAAGAACATAAGAATGGCCGTACTGGGTCAGACCAAAGGTCCATCTAGCCTAGTGTACTGTCTGCCAACAGTGGTCAACGCCAGATACCCCAGAGGGAGGGAACACAACAGGTAATGGTCATGTGATCCCTCTCCTGGCACCCATTTCCAGACAAACAGTGGCTAGGGACACCATTCCTACCCATCTTGGCTAATAGCCATGGAGGGACCTAACCTCCATGAATCTATGTAGCTCTTTTCGGAATCCAGTTAAAATCCTAGTCTTCATCACATCCTCTGGCAAGGAGTTCCACAGGTTGACTGTGGAATTTGGCTCTGAACCAGAGAGAGTAGGTGGGAGATGCCGTCTTGCCACGCAGCTTAGTGCCTGCTCTCCTCTCCTGGCCATTGGCCTCTGAACTACAATTCCCATATACTCCACATTAAAATGTTCCACCCAGAACATTGTGGTATTTGAATTGCGGCCCAAAATAGAAATTTTTCATGGGGGAAGGAAGAATCTTTTTTTTTTTTTTCTTTTCTTTTTACCAGCTTCAGTGTCTTGTTGCCGTGACTCAAGGCCACTGGTCTGTAGAATGTTTATAAACATTAGCCCCATATAGCCTTGATCTTCTATGACATGACTGTAATGAAGCACCATCCGCTGTTAACCCCGCCACTGGGGTGCATGGTATCACCAAGGGTTGAGACTGAGAGAGGATTAGTAACGTTACCCAGGCATGACTTTGGTGGCCCTGAGCCTTTCATGCTGGATTAGAAAAGCAGTTAGAACCAATCCCAGACCGAGCACCTTCTTGGAACACTCAAGCATCAAGCACCAAAGAGACGAAACCTGGGGCAACTACCCCCCCTCCTTATCAATTTAAAAGGGCCTGGGGCTCCGGGTAGCTGATGGCCACTACAGTAGCAGCAGCAGTGACTGGAGTCCTGGGCCATTTTGGTGGCACTGAGGGCTGGTTGCCCAAGCCCCACCCTTTCTGCCTGAGGTCCTGCCCTGTTGGCCCAGGGCCTGAAATGTGAAGTGTGTTGCTAGCTCTGGCAATGTTTCCCTTGTGCTCGCCGGGCAAGAAGGATGTCTGGGGATGAGAAAATGCAATTAAGAACATAAGAACATAAGAATGGCCATACTGGGTCAGACCAAAGGTCCATCGAGCCCAGCATCCCATCTACCGACGGTGGCCAATGCCAGGTGCCCCAGAGAAGGAGAACAGAAGACAATGATCAAGTGATTTATCTCCTGCCATCCATCTCCTGCCCTTGTTATGAAGGCTAGGGCACCATACTTTATCCCTGGCTAATAGCCATTTATGGACCTAACCTGCAAAAATTTATCAAGCTCTTTTTTAAACCCTAATAGAGTCCTGGCCTTCACAGCCTCCTCGGGCAAGGAGTTCCACAGGTTGACTGTGCGCTGTGTGAAGAAAAATTTCCTTTTATTAGTTTTGAACCTACTACCCATCAATTTCATTTGGTGTCCCCTAGTTCTTGTATTATGGGAAAAGGTAAATAATTTTTCTATAATCACTTTCTCCACACCATTCATGATTTTATATACCTCTATCATATCGCCCCTCAATCGCCTTTTTTCCAAACTGAAAAGTCCCAGTCTCTCTAGCCTCTCCCCATATGGGACCCTTTCCAAGCCCCTAATCATCTTAGTCGCCCTTTTCTGAACCTTTTCTAATGCCAATATATCTTTTTTGAGGTGAGGAGACCACATCTGCACGCAGTACTCGAGATGTGGGCGTACCATAGTTTTATATAGGGGAAGTATGATATCTTTTGTCTTATTATCTATCCCTTTTTTAATAATTCCTAACATCCTATTTGCCTTACTAACTGCCGCTGCACACTGCGTGGATGTCTTCATAGAACTATCCACTATAACTCCAAGATCCCTTTCCTGATCTGTCGTAGCTAAATTTGACCCCATCATGTAGTACGTGTAATTTGGGTTATTTTTTCCAACATGCATTACCTTACACTTACCCACATTAAATTTCATTTGCCATTTTGCTGCCCAATCACTCAGTTTGCTGAGATCTTTTTGTAGTTCTTCACAATCCCTTTTGCTTTTGACTGTCCTGAACAACTTTGTGTCATCTGCAAACTTGGCCACCTCACTGCTTACCTCATTTTCTAGATCATTGATGAACAAGTTGAACAGGATTGGTCCCAGTACTGACCCCTGGGGAACACCACTAGTTACCCTCCTCCATTGTGAAAATTTACCATTTATTCCCACCCTTTGTTTTCTGTCTTTTAACCAATTTTTGATCCATGAAAGGACCTTTCCTCCTATCCCATGACCACCTAATTTACGTAAAAGCCTTTGGTGTGGGACCGTGTCAAAGGCTTTCTGGAAATCTAGGTATATTATATCCACTGGGTGCCCCTTGTCCGCATGTTTATTAACCCCTTCAAAGAATTCTAACAGATTAGTTAGACACGACTTCCCTCTGCAGAAACCATGCTGACTTTTGCCCAACAATTCGTGCTCTTCTATGTGCCTTGCAATTTTACTCTTTACTAGTGTTTCTACTAATTTGCCTGGTACTGATGTTAAACTTATCGGTCTATAATTGCCAGGATCTCCTCTAGAGCCTTTTTTAAATATTGGTGTTATATTGGCCATCTTCCAGTCATTTGGTACCAAAGTGGATTTAAAGGATAGGTTACAAACCACTGTTAATAACTCCGCAATTTCACCTTTGAGTTCTTTCAGAACCCTTGGGTGAATGCCGTCTGGTCCCGGAGACTTGTTACTATTCAGCTTATCAATTAATTCCATAACCTCCTCTAATGTCGCTTCAATCTGAGTGAGTTCCTCAGATTTGTCACCTAAAAAGGCTGGCTCAGATTTAGGAACCTCTGTAACATCCTCAGCCGTGAAGACTGAAGCAAAGAAATCATTTAATCGCTCCGCAATGGCACTGTCTTCCTTGATCGCTCCTTTTATATCTTTATCATCCAAGGGCCCCACTGCTTTTTTAGCGGGCTTCCTGCTTCTAATGTATTTAAAAAACATTTTACTATCATTTTTTGAATTTTTGGCTAGCTGTTCCTCAAACTCTTTTTTGGCTTTTCTTACTACATTATGACACTTAATTTGGGAGTGTTTATGTTCCTTTCTATTTTCCTCACTAGGATTTGACTTCCACTTTTTAAAAGCTGCCCTTTTCTCTCTCACTGCCTTTTTAACATGGCTGTTTAGCCATGGTGGTTCTTTGTTAGGTCTCTTACTGTGTTTTTTTATTTGGGGTATACATTTAAGTTGGGCCTCTAGTATGGTGTCTTTAAACAGTTCCCATGCAGCTTCCAGGGATTTTAGTTTAATTACTCTCCCTTTTAGTTTCTGTTTAACTAGCTTCCTCATTTTAGTGTAATTCCCCTTTTTGAAATTAAATGCCAGAGTGTTTGACCGCTGCGGTGTTCTTCCCAACACAGGAATATTAAAAGTTATTATATTGTGGTCACTATTTCCAAGCGGTCCAGTAACAGTTACCTCTTGGACCAGATCCTGCGTTCCAGTCAAGACTAGGTCGAGAATCGACTCTCCCCTTGTGGGTTCCTGTACTAGCTGCTCCAAGAAGCAGTCATTTAAGGCATCAAGAAATTTAATCTCTGAATCCCGTCCTGAGGTGACATACACCCAATCAATATGGGGATAATTGAAATCTCCTATTATTACTGCATTTTTTATTTTGGTAGCCTCTCTAATCTCCCTTATCATTTCAGCATCACTATCACTGTCCTGGTTAGGTGGTCGGTAATATATTCCTAATGCCATATTCATATTAGAGGAATGAATTGTTATCCATAATGATTCTATGGAACATTTTGATTCCTTTAGGATTTTTACTTCATTTGATTCTATATTATCCTTCACATATAGTGCCACTCCGCCACCCGCACGACCTGTTCTGTCTTTCCGATATAATTTATATCCCGGTATGATAGTGTCCCACTGATTGTCCTCATTCCACCATGTTTCTGAGATGCCTATTATGTCAACTTCCTCCTTTGATATGAGGTACTCCAGTTCACCCATCTTATTAGACAGACTCCTAGCATTAGTGTAAAAGCATGTTAGAAAACTACCACTATTTATATGTCCGCCTTTCACAGACACATTGGATTTTTTTATGCACGATTGTATCACATCTGATCTTGCCCATATATTATTTCCCACGTTCCCTATCTGACTAACTTCTAGGGAATCCCTATCTATGGAGCCTCGTGTAAGAGAAGTCTCCGTCCGATCCAGGTGCTCCCCCGCACCAATCGGCTTTCCCCCACCTCTTAGTTTAAAAACTGCTCTACGACCTTTTTAATGTTTAATGCCAGCAGTCTGGATCCACCTTGATTTAGGTGGAGCCCATCATTCCTGTATAGGCTCCCCCTACCCCAAAAGTGTCCCCAGTTCCTAATAAATCTAAACCCCTCTTCCCTGCACCATCGTCTCATCCACGCATTGAGACTCTGAAGTTCTGCCTGTCTATCTGGCCCTGCGCGTGGAACTGGAAGCATTTCAGAGAATGCCACCAAAGATGTTCTGGATTTCAGTCTCTTTCCTAGTAACCTAAATTTGGCCTCCAGAACATCTCTTCTACCCCTCCCTATGTCATTGGTACCAACATGTACCACGACGACCGGCTCCTCCCCAGCACTGCCCATAAATCTGTCTAGATGCCTCGAGAGATCCGCAACCTTCGCACCAGGCAGGCAAGTAACCATACGGTTCTCCCGGTCATCACAAACCCAACTATCTATATTTCTAATGATCGAATCCCCCACTACTAAAACCTGCTTCTTCCTAACAGCTGGAGCTCCCTCCCCCGGAGAAGTATCCTCGGCACGAGAGGATACAACATCACCCTCTGGAAGGAGGGTCCCAACTATGGGATGGTTTCCCTCTGCTCCCATTGACTGCTCTCCTTCCCTGAGCCTTTCATCCTCCGTAACAGCATCAGGACTGTCAGATTGGAGGTGGGACAGCCCTACTATGTCCCGGAAAGTCTCATCCACAAATTGAATTAAGAACACTGTATTGATAGGAATTTCTATGCAGGAGAGAGCGTCCTGTTACCTTAATCAGAATCCCAGGAAAGCTAAGTAATTGATTTAAAACAGAATCTGATCTCCTTTGTGTAAATGGGCTTCTGCTATTTCCCATTTGCCATGGTAATACCTCTTGTGCGTCACTTCTGCGAGGGGAGGCATATAAAAGAGTAGCCTTTGGGTTCCCAGCCGGAGTGGTTCCTTCCATTTAATTCTCAGGATCTTGGGATTAGCTGGGGAAGTAAATGAATCTGCCTCCATTTCCTATGTGCCTCTTACTGACCGCGGGGAGGAAGGGAATGCAATTGAGTAAGGGGGCAGGTTTTCCATATTAAAAATGTACGTCCATTATCGCTAACGCACCCAGAAGGAACTGTGGTATTGATGGGAGTGTCATCGTCTTTGGGATACAAGAAGCAGACAGAGTGGACCTGTAATGATACCACTTGGTTGTAGGAAATGCTTATTAGCTACATCACGGTATCACCTGGAGAAAGCAACCCAGCTCAGGGCCCCATCGTGTGGGCTGCTTCTGTACACCTACCAAAACAAAGCTTGTGCGTCAGAGCTTGTCATCAGTCAGGGTTCCAGGGTTGTCCCTGATGAGTTCCTGACAGGCCCTCTACTCTGTCGGTGGTGATAAACTTTGGCTACATGCGTGTGCTCCCATCTAAAGTGTTAACCCCGTGCACTGGAGTCTACACAACGGACTCCCAAGAGCCCCCAGAGACCACAGAGCAGGCAAGGATGAAATCACCCGAGCAGGTTTATTGCCAAATGACCTACATTAACCTTTGTTAGCAGACAGGCTCGCTGCGGACACACTGCACTTTCTGTAAGCCTTGGCAATGTATTGACACACCTATCAAGCGCACATAGCACCCCCTCAATGTTGGTCGGCGATCACCCTTTGCGGTGCCCTTTTATAGACACATACAAACAAATTACATCACTTCTTGCATATCAGGTTGCTACCCTCTGTTACCTAGTTACTACCCCTCACCTCACTATTTGCTATTCTTCATACTGTCAACTTTTGTTCTGAACCTAGGTCGGTATGTACATTAGTTTTTTGGGGAGTCGGCTGGTACTATGACGTTTCTTATTGAGATGTTCTGCTCCTCCCCTCTGGCGCTCAGTTAGTACTTGATCCTTGTGCCTGGTTCCTCCCTCTGTTCTTCCATGCTCAACCTAACTTACACAATCATACAATTGTCAGTAGGGCCTCTTTCCTGGCTGCCGTGTTACTGAGCCAAAGTCTTGCTCACTAGATTCCAGGCCTGTTGCTGTTTTCATGTTACAGCCCTTTAGTCAGGCCTGCTGACTCCATGTTACCGACCCTCAACTTCCTACACCATCTGCAGAGATGGGGCAGCCAAAGGCAATCTTACTCTCCCCATTTTAGAAGGGAGAACGGAGATCCAGGCAGTCTGGAAGATGAAGCCTATGGCAGAACTTTGACGTCCTTCCTCTCCAACCATGAGCTCTCTTCTCCAGCTCCGGAGTGCCAGGACATCCCATGGCCGTTCCTGGGAGCTGTACCCAGAGGCTGGGAGGTACACCATCCCACTATGCTCCTGCAAAAAGATTAGTTGCTAAATGAGGTGCCACCATACGCCCTTCCCTGCGCCTCTGGGTGCCCCCATACCCTTCCCCACAGGCACCCGTTGCCTATGGCTATACCACTGACATCACTGGCTGACGTGGTAAAATCCCACATTATTACATCGTCCCTTATAATCAGCTGGAGCCTCCTGGGCTTATCCAACTCTTTGGGGTTTTAATTTAGTCAGGGACCACAGGCGACTCATGGTAGCGCTTGGGTGGTGATCGGCCTCTCCTCCCTTCCCTCCCCCCCCCCCGCCAAAATCATCATTGCTACATCGGGTGTTTCCTCATGCCCCCTCCTTGTTCTGCTAGGTGACCCGCCCTGCCCCCGTTTCCTTCACAGGCACCGGCCGCCTGGGTTAGGGACTCTGTGGTGAGAAACAAGTGCCGTGAGGCGGGGTTCTGCACGGGCTGCTGGATTGACTAGGCCAGGCATGCACAACATGCGGCCTGCAGGGGCTCACTGTGCAGCCCGTGATGACTACGGGCGGCACGGCCCCGTCCGATTTGCCGGCGGAGCGCCGCCAGGGAGGGGGAAGTGCGGCGATTCTCGCCACCGGGCTGCCTGTGTGCAGCTCCAGCGCCAGGAGGCAGGGCACGAGCCAGAGGACGGGACGCCGGCAGCCCCGCAAACTGGAAGGCAGAAGCCAGGTAGGGGAGGGGGGCAGGTCAGGAGAAAGGGGAAGGCACCAAGGGGCAGGGTGCAGGAGAGACAAATGCCAGGGGGGCCAAGTGAAGACAATGAGGGAAAGGGCAGGAGGGGAGGTGTCCGTGAGAGAGGGGACAGGGTGATGCTGGGAGAGGAGAGGGTAAGGGCATTGGGAGCCGTATGTTGTGCAGGCCTGATTTAATTGAAAAATTCTTAATAAAGTATCACCCCCCCCCTCAAACCTACCCTTGCAGCCCGCAGCTGCTTTCTTTGGAGTAATATGGCCCTCGCCGCTTTCCGAGTTGTGCAGGTCTGGACTAGGTAACATAGAAGGTCTGGAGTCAAGTATTACCCTCACGGGGCTTCGTTGCTTTTTGTTTCTGCTGACAAAAGAACTGCAACCCCTCGCCTCTGGCAGCTTTCCAGCTCCTGTCCCTCCCAGACAGCCCAGCTTGGCTGCATGCCAGGTGCGCGCCCCCCCTTCCAGTGCACCAGGATTTTGATCTTGGCACATTCTTGGTTCTGCCAGACCCCAGATGTTGCTGGACTAGAGAACCCCGGTTTCTATAGGTGTAACCTGTACTGTCCTCTGTCTATGCATTCTATGCCACTATGGCTACGTCTAGACTGCATCCCTCTGTCGACAGAGGGATGCAAATGAAGCGCGTTGAAATTGCTAATGAAGCTGGGATTTAAATATCCCACACCTCATTAGCATAAACATGGCCGCTGCTTTTTTTTCAAAACAGTTTTTTCGAAAAAATCCCCCGATAGTCTGGACACGGATCTGTCAAAAATAAAGCCTTTTTCGACAGATCCTGTATTCCTCAAAAAATGAGGTTTACAGGATCTGTCGAAAAAGGCTTCATTTTCGAAAAAAATGTGGTGGCCATGTTTATGCTAATGAGACGTGGGATATTTAAATCCCGGCTTCATTAGCAATTTTGACGTGACTAATCTACATCTCTCTGTCAACAGAGAGGTGTAGCCTAGACACACCCTAAGTAACTTACAGGCTTTTTTTTTCCACTATATAAAGCCAATGGACCCATTGCGTAAGCCGGGCAGATTGAACCTGGGACTTTAGGGGGCTAAAGCCATGAGCCTCAACTGCAAGAGCTAAAAGTCACCTGGATTTTAGCTAAAGCTGTAAAGCAGGCATCACTCTCTCTTTCTCAGGGGTCTCAGTGCCTCGGGGCTACATATGTATTGTCTCCTTAAGTTCCCAGAAGTTCTACATCATTTTATGCAACGGTGTTGTAGCCATGTTGGTAACAAGACTTTAGTGAGAGAAGGTGGGGGAAGTAACATCTTCAAATGGGCTAGCGTCTCTTGGGGTTCATCTAGACTATGTGGAAGATTCGAAAGAAGGTATCTTCCGATCTCACTTTCAAAAGCGGCGCTTCGAAAGTGAAAGTAATCAAGACGCGTTTTTTTTCTGCAACCCCCTTTTTTGAAAAGCCGCTTTTCGTCAAAAAATGAGGTTTACGCAGCTTTTTGGAAAAGGGGAAGGGGTTGCCGGAAAAAAACACATCTTGATTACGTTCACTGTCGAAAGCTCTGCTTTTGAAAGTGAATTCGGAAGAAGATTATGCACATTCCCGCGGAATTTGCATATCTTCTTTCGAATCTTTTGCATAGTCCAGATGAGCCCTTGATGAGAAGGACAAATGTTTGAGCTTACACGCAGCAGACCTGAAGAAGAGCTCTGCGCAAGTGTGAAAGAGTGTCTCTCGCCAACAGAAGTTGGTCCAATAAAAGAGATCCCCTCACCCACCTTTTCTTTCTGCACGCAGATAGTTAATAAATCAGGCCCTGGAACCTGTGACTTTGAAGTGCCAGCAGATGGTGCTGAAGAATAGGTGGCATTTTTTTCCTGAGTTTTGTAAAACCAGTAAATCTTGTCCTTGTTGTAAACAGCATTTGGCATCTTGCATGCAGCTCTTTCGATGTAATTTTTAATGGGAGTCTGCTGTTAGTTGGAGGCACCCTGCCATTTTATGTTCAGCACAGCTTGCTACACAAGGGGAAACCCATTCTGCTCTCTCTTGCTCTCCCCTTCCTCCTAAAATGGAGATTTTATTTTTGCTTTGGTTGATTTTTAGACTTCGACTCAACATGCATGAGTGCTCTCTCTGGCTGGGAAATTATGATAAACCCAATTCCTCTTCCTCCCTTTGCACTGACAGGACAGGCTCACAACCCTGCACATTCAGTACAGCACCAAAGATCATTAAAATATTAGGATTGTGGCATTCTTTGTCCATATAGGCTGGCATAATTTCAGGGACAGCAGTCTTAGTCCTTCGGAGAGGTAAAGCTCCTGCAGCCCACAGAAATGGGCTACAGAACAGAGAAAAGAACTTTGTCCTTTCTTGACCCAAACTGCAACTTTCATTCCGTCCCTAAGGGTGAGGGTATTCTGTTGAGAATGGAAGTCCCATTTGTTGGGCTGAATGAGACAGCTGATGGGCTTGGTAAAGCCGTGGTCTGGGATTCAGAACTGTTTTCAACACTCAGTCCTGCCAAAGATATTCTGCATAAATGAAGCTCTTTGCCTCAGTTTCCCCGACAGTAAAACTGGGCTAATAGTCTCCTGCCTCAGTAGAGATTATAGTTTACCTAGATAAAGGGATGTCTCTTACTATGTGCAGTGGCTGGCATAGATCTTGGCTGGGACTTCTCAGTGATGTCATGATACAGGTATTAATAGAAGGAGTAAATGCCTAGCCACTCACTTCTCTTCCACATATGTGATTGCAGTGTGGTTTGGGATTGCTTCTGTTGCACAGAGAGAAAGGACAAAAAACCCTAAACAAAACAGCTTGGAAAAAGCAGAACAGCCTCTGGGAAGCAAAAAGCAATTTGGCCTTGTTCACCTTGGTGCCTGTGCAAGACAGAGTCCCACCCAGCCTACAGAGGGGATCGGCTTCTTCTTTAATTAAAGGCAAGATGGGCACATTGCCTTCAGCTTCTTGGCTCACCTCTTTTCCCCACCACCACTGAAGAAGGTGCAGCAGGTGTGTTAATAGAAGCTGACTAACTTGGCCCAAGTGTGCATGTCAGACCTCTTTGGAGACCTCTGGGCTCCTGGGGAACATCTAAGTCCCTCCAAGAATTGCCATGGAATCTAGCCTTCAAGAACAGAGGCTGCCCGTGTTCCCTCCAGATGAGGGCATGACAGCACACAAGGGAGACTGTCAATGCAGTGCCAGGCCCAGCCATGGAGCTATTTAAGAGCAGGTTAGACAAACATCTATCAGGGATGATCTAGATGGTGGTTGGTCCTGCCATGAGCCCAAATCCCTTAGCCTCTCCTCATAGGCCATGTGCTCCAGCCCCTTCATCATTTTGGTAGCCTTGGAGTATTGCATTCAGTTCTGGGCCCACCACTACAAAAAGGATGTGGCTGCATTGAAGAGGGTCCAGCGGAGGGCAATGTCTACACTGGCAGCTTCTTGCGCAAGAACATCTTGTGCAACGGTTTTTGTGCAAGAAGTCTTGCGCAAGAGAGCGTCCATACTGCCATGTGCAAGAAGTGTTTTTGCACAAGAGCATCCATGGTAGTGTGGACGCTCTCTTGTGCAAGAAAGCTCTGATGGCCATTTTAGCCATAGGGCTTTCTTGTGCAAGAAACCCCTGCCACACATTCACACTGCCCTCTTGTGCAAGAGCTCCTGTGCAAGAGAGCTTACACCTGTCAGAAAAGAGCATAGCTCTTGCGCAAGAAGCCCTCTCTTACCACGCCGTACTGTTAAACTTCTTGTGAAAGAGCAGGCGGGCAGTGTGGATGCTCTGCAGATTCTTGTGCAAGAACGGCTGTTGTTGCACAAGAACCCGCCAGTGTAGACATAGCCCAGATGTGGCCTCACCAGCCCAGAATAAAGGGGAATAATCACTTCTCTAGATCTGCTGGAAATGCTCCTCCTAATGCACCCTAATATGCCATTCGCCGCCTTGGTTTCATACTTAAAACCTTTTATTACTTTTCCCCTTACAGCCCATCCTGAGAAAAAGATAACATGTCCACAGCCCCAAGATTAGGATATGGGAACAAAGTCTGATGGGCAAGGTATGGTGCTCAATAACCCACGCACCTAGGCTACGTCTACACTGCAGGCTTCTTGTGAAAGAACTTTTTGCGGAATAGATCTTCTGCAAAAAGTTCTTGTGCAAAAGAGTGTCCACACGGCCATTCTGTAAATGGCAATCAGACCTTTCTTGTGCGAGAGTGTCCATGGCAATCAGAGCACCTGTGCTTTTTCCGATAGGGGTTTATTGTGCATGAAACCCCTGTTGTCCGTCCACACATGCCTTTTTGCACAAGAGCTCTTGTGCAAAAGGGCTTATTCCTTGTAGAAAGAGGAATGACTCCTGTGTAAAAAGCCCTGGCTTCTGAAAATCTACTGTACATTTTCTTGCGCAAAAACACACTTGTAATGTGGATGCTCTGTGAGTTTTTGGGCAAAAACTCTTCACTGTAGACATAGCCCTATGTGGTTCACTGTCCCATGTAGTGGCACTTAGACCACGTGCAGGGAGAGATAAGAACATGGCAGCTCTACAGCACCAGCTGGGTTTATAGCTCAAGCTGTAGAGGCTCCTACATTAAGCTTTAGAGGTCCCAGGTTTGAATCTTCTCAGTGGTGGCTACAGCTCTATTGGCCCTGCCGACAGACAGGATACTGCTCTAGATAGACATTTGGTCTGGCCCAGTAGGTCTGATGTTTACTTCAGCCTCTGTACCTGCTCAGCTGTGCTGGTTGAGGGGTGGGGGATGGAGCCCATGTGCTATCTATACGCCAACTTTGCCTGGCAGTGGCTTCTTTTTTTCTCCTGTCCAGTTACTGGTCATGAAGGTGACTCAGACAGATGCATAGGCTAGCAAAGGATTCCATGTAACTTTCTCCCTGTTTATAAGACACAGACCCTGTTCCACTGTCACTTCCAGACAGAAACAAGGCTTCCACACTCAGAGGAAACTGTAGGCTCAGCAGCATTTCTTTGTAATAGGAACTACATCCACTTCACATTGCCTGAAGTTCACCGCCGCATCTCCGGACATCTGGCCTGGTTGGGAAGGATTCATTTTTTTGTCGCTCTCTCAAATATTCTCTTGGGTGAAATTAAGAGAGAGAAAGTAAATTCAAGGTGTTGCTCTCAGCGAGGGTACCAGGAAATGAATCCCAGTGCTATCTTCCTGGGTTAGAAGCAAATGTTTTTCAAAGGTGAGGCAATTAAAGAGAAGAAAATGGGCAAATAATTGCAATGCTTGATGACTGCTCCGTACAGCGTATTAGTTGTGACTCCACACAAGAAGTGCCAGACGTGAATTTTTTGCAAATGCAAATTATTTCAAGGCACATTTTCTGAGTCCCCCCCAACCCGGCTGCTTGCCCCACTTTTTCAATGTTTTTTTGTTTTCCTACCAGCTCTGCCACAAGAGACCTCTAAGTCACCAATGAAGCAAATGTTCCACAATGTATCCGGGAAATTTTGATAACATTTTCCACTAGAACTGGTTGAAATTCAGAATTTTTATTAGGCAGGGAATTCTGACACTTCAAAATCTTTTTAAGAACATAAAGACGGCCATACTGGGTCAGACTTCTAGCCCCGTGTCCTGTCCTCTGACCCTGGCCAATGCCAGATGCCCCACAGAGAACAAACAGAACAGGGAATCATCTACTGTTCTATTTCTGTTCTCAACTGGGACCAAAAATCCATTTTAAAATTTTCAGTGAAACAAGAATTCCAAAATAGTTAGTAGCACAGAAACGTTTCATTCCAACCTTTATCTTTTTCTGTATTTCCAAAACTATTTTGACTGGTTTACGGTAATATAAAAAGTCAAAATGATGACATCGAAACAAAACTTTGTAACCCAATGAAAACAACTGTTTTGGCCTTATTAAAACAAACTTTTTTAACAAAACTGGGGCAATGTCTAGACTACGGGGTTTTTCCAGGATACCTCCAGGGAACACGTCTGCTCTTCCGCTTTTTTTGTGTGGAAGTCGGAAGCCCTGTCCTCCTCATTCCATGAGGAAGTAGGGCTCTTCCGAAAGAGGAGGTTTTTCCAAAATTTGGCCCAGTATGATGGGCCAAATTTTGGAAAAGCCTCTTCTGAAAAAACGATACAAAAAAGGTATGCAATTTGTGTACCTTTTGCCAAAAAAAAGCATCAGTGTAGACCTAGCCTGTCAATGGGAAACGATCAAAAAATCAATACTGCCTGGCAAACTGTGTTGCCAAATAAAGCATTTTTCTGATGGAAGAATGCTCTGTTGGGACTTTCATCCAATTCTACTTTCCTCCTTTACGGGGCCTTTCTCGGAAAAATCTCAAGGCAATTTGTAAATCACTGATGGGCCATCTAGGCTAGCGAGTGGGCCGTATGATTGGCCCTCATTCATCTCAGTGGGCAAGATTGTTGTAACCAAGATAGTCTTCCAGGACAGGGTAGTTTTGCTAGCTGTGCTTGTGTATCTAGAATTTGTGAGGGGTGCCAATGGAACCGTAGCAGCACTTGTATACAACATTAGATGCAGAGGAAGCACATGGCTCTCATAGCCAATCAGCCCGCACCTCACTTTTCATGCCCTTGCTTTACATATGTGTCACTTTGTACTGTTGCCAGATTCTGCTGGTTTCTGTCTGGTTTGTATTGGTTTTTTTCTACCAGTATTACTAATCAAAAACTAGGCAATGGGCAACAGTAAACAAAATCTCACATGGGCTACACGTAGAACCCTGTTGGGCTACATGCAGGCCGCAGGTTGCCCTCCACTATTGTAAATGCAAATTAAAGAAACCAGGCAGCCAATACGCAATTGTATTGCTCTCATCTCCAGTTGCAGATGCATGAGGAAACTGATCCAAAGTCTGCTGAGTTCAGTAAGTGTCTTTCTATGAGTGGAGTCCAAACTCAGAGGTTACGGACCTCCTCAAGTGTCCATTAAAACCAGTGGAAAGATTCCTGTTGCCTTTGTGCATTGAATTGTAGAATCATAGAACACTAGACCTGGCAGGGACCTCGAGAGGTCATGCAGTCCAGTCCCTTGCCCTCACAGCAGGGCCAAGCACCATCTAGATCAGGGCTACTAAACACGCAGCCCATTTATTTGCAGCCCATGGTGCAGTTTGGGTTTACACAGGGCTCAACACATGGCCCGCAGGTGGGATCCTTTGAACATGACCTCCACTGGGAACATGCTCCACAACAGCGAGACGTCTCCCAGGCGGGGTGAGCATTAGAAGACACAAGCAGACTGGTTGGCTGGAACAGACGGGAGCAGGGTATCGATGTTTCTAGCCCCCATAGAGGACATGCTGGGAGTGCCAGTGCATTGTGGGAAGTGCTAGCTGCTTAGCCTTGTGGGCAGAGCCTGATTGGTGCTCACTGGCTCACAGTGGCCACGTTTGGGTCCAGCGCTGCAGCTTAAAGCTTAATCTTTGTATTCATGCCTGTCAGTGTGAAAGAAGCTATTTGTATATACTTGCATATGTATTTGCATGGATATGCAACCATACTTAAGTTGCGGCCCTCAACATGTGCTGTGAGTATCATTGTGGCCACTGGGGCTTCCAAAATTGAGTAGTCCTGGTCTAGATCATCCCTGACAAATGCCTATTTCACCTGCTCTTAAATATCTCCAGTGATGGAGATCCCACAACCTCCCTAAATCAGACCCTAAGGCTACGTCTACACTTCAGGCTTCTTGCGCAAGAACTGTTTTGAGGAAGAGTTCTTGTGCAAAAGGTTTCTTCCACAAGAGCGTGTCCACGCTGCCATGAGCTTTTGCACAAGAGCATCCATGGCGGTGTGGACGCTCTCTTGGCCATCAGAGCTTTCTTGTGCATTTTAGCCACAGGGGTTTCTTGCACAAGAAATTCATGCTGCCTGTCTACACTGCCTTCTTGTGGAAGAGCTCTTGCACAAGAGGGCTTATTCCTCATGGGGAGAGGAATAACTCTTCCGGAAGAAGCCCTGTTTTCCGACGCTGTACTGTAAATTTACATGCCCAAGAACACGCGTGCAAAAAGCCTGCAGTGTAGACATAGCCTAAATGTTTTGCCCAAGTTAATGGGTGGTAAAGTTGGAAAGAGATCTCAGGAGTTACAATAAATGTCCTCTTCTTTGGCCAACGGCGTGCACTAGATCTTCTAGGGTGAGGCCCTAGATAACACAAGCCATAAGATACCTTCTGAGATTTGGAAACTCTTTCAAGACAGGGTCATATCTTGAAGCCCTTATTCCTTAGATATTATATAGGCATTTATACCCTGTTAATTACTGTACTCTGATACTTAGCACAAGTCTTGAATAAAACTTGAATGAGTAGGGACTTCACAATTTAGCTCATAGATAGGAGTGGAAAATATTACAAGTCTGATACGTTACTGAACGTTTAGAGTCAGGAAACAAGCATTTTACGGAGGTGGGGAGGGTGCCAGGAGAGGGAATTTCCTTGGATTTCGCTCATAATAAATCAGTGACTGGGGCTTGCTGACTTGCAGTCAAAATCAAAGTCTAAGAGGTAATGCTGATAACCTGTTAAAAGCCCATCCTATGGGGAGGTGAAGTCATTCACTGGGGAACAGTGAGTGTGCAACTCTGAGCCTCCCAGATAATGAATGAGAAAATGACTCTTTAGGAGCAGATGTTGCGATCCCAAGAGAGATGTATATTAATAACATGGGATCCTAGTTCTGGGTTAGATGCCCTAATTGGATGGGTAACCTTCGTCAGTGTCTATTATTTGGCTGAGAAAAATATCAGCAGATAATTAATGCTTCAGGGAGCTAGGGAAAAGGCCAGAATTGTTCTAATTCCCAAGGGATGTTTAGATAAATACACGTATTTAGAGAAATATATTTGGCTTAGAACCTCCAGCTACCTTCCCCAGTCCTGAAGAAAAGCTCTGTTTGTTTTGAAACCTCAGACCTCCCAGCAATAGAAGCGGGCCCAGTAAAAGATATTACCTCACCTATGTCGTCTCTAGAGAAATACAAGCAGGTAAAACATCATTTACTGTTTTATTGTTTTTTATTTCCACTGAATTTTCTTGTGATCAAGAAAAGCACAGCACGCTTATAGCCAACGGGCCCGTTCCTCTTCTGAACGACATGTTTTGATATTTGTGTAACTTCAGTCTTTTTGGTGGGGGCAACCCCTGATTTACACCAGCATAGGCAGGAGGTGAGTCTGCTTTGGATTTCAACAGTGCAGTGTATGGACAAAAGATGTACACAAGCTGTAGGACCTCTGGGAGCAGACCCTAAGCAGGTGTAGCTCCACTGAGGTCCAAGGAACTAGACGCGTTTGCACGTGTTGAAGATTTGGCTCAGTGCATTGATTTTGAACAGGGGATTATTCAGAGCCACGGGTGCTGACTCCGTGAGTGCTCAGGGCCTCAAGCACCCACCGGAAAAAGGGACGGTGCGCTCCACTCATGAGTAGGGGGCAGAAGCACATCCATGGTGCACAGTGAAACTGGAAGGCAACCATTGGCAAAAACCAAAGTTAGTGCTTGTGTAACCCACATACCTAGTGTGGTTCACTGTCCCATGCAGTGGCACCTAGACCACAGCAACAGATGAGAACAAGAGACCGCTACAGCAGTGGTCACCAACCAGTAGATCAGGATTTACCAGTAGATCTTGGCCAAACCAGTCAGGATCACCTGTCAGAGGCTCCAAGTGGCTATTATCAAGTGGAGGCACTTCAGCTGCCCTTCCTCCCACAGCTGGGCATCTCTTGCCCTTTGCCTTGGACCTGTCCCAGCAGGAGCCTCCTGCTTGCTGTGCAGGGCAGGGGAGGGAGAAGAGGGGAACTGATGTCAAGATGCCCCCCTCCCACTTTGCATCCTATCTCCACAGAGCAGCAAGGGGACACAACAGGACTTGAGATGGAGAATGCTGGCTGCTTTTGGGAATGGTCCAGGGCTGGGGCCAGGGTGAGCCTGCCTTAGCCCCACTGCACCACTACCAGGAGCTACCTGAGGTAAACAGTGCCCAGTTGGAACCCTCCCCCAGTCATCAACCCCCCTCTTACAGCCCAAGCACCCCTGCACCCAAATGCCCTCCCCAAGCCTGCACCTAGAACCCTCTCCAATACCCCAAACTGCCTGCAGCTCAGAGCCCCTCTCACACTCCAAATCCCTAGTGAAAGGGAGGGAGGGAGGATGGAGTGAGCAGGGGCGGGGCCTCGGAGAAGGGGCACAAAGGAGGCGGGGCCTCAGAGAAGGGGCACAAAGTAGGCGGGGCCAGGGTAGTTGGGTTTCAGGTAGAGCTTGGATTGCACTTCAATTCAAAAGCGATCTCCTGCATAAAAAAGTTGGAGACCATTGCGCTTTAGGATGGGCTGAGCACTGGTGTTATTGTTCAAGCTGTAGAGGCTCCTATACTAAGCTTCAGAAGTCCCAGGTTCAAATCTGCCTGCTGGTGGTTACACTTGTGTTCAGAGCAGCTAGTGAAAACATGCTGTTGGCTGGTTATTGAATGTTAAAACATCTGCTCAGTGTTAGGGATGCTGACTGAAGTGCACGCTCATAGACTTTAAGGTCAGAAGGGACCATTATGATCATCTAGTCTGACCCCCTGCACAATGCAGGCCACAGAATCTCACCCACCCACTCCTGGAATAATCCTCTCACCTAGATCTCAGCTCTTGAAGTCCTCAAATGGTTTAAAGACCCCAAGATGGAAAGAATCCTCCAGCAAGTGATCTGTGCCCCATGCTACAGCGGAAGGCAAAAAACCTCCAGGGCCTCTGCCAATCTACCCTGGAGGAAAATTCCTTCCCGGCCCCAAATGGCGATTAGCTGAACCCTGAGCACGTGGGCAAGACTCACCAGCAGACACCCAGGAAAAAGTTTCATGCTAAAACAGTTTCAAGTAGGAGCTTGTTGGGCAACATTTTAACCTACTGGGGCACTCATTAATGGATTTAAAAATGGCCATTCTTTTGCAAAATGATTATAGGAACCAACTGGAGCAAGACACTGTTCAGTCCCTGGGTGAAGGTGTCAAATTTGCATATGAAGGCCAGTTGTGCAAAGACATTAATTGGATGGGCTGTTAGCTTTTGATGTCATTTGGGTGTTGAATATAAGTATCGGACACTTACAGCCCCCTCTATTAGCCTTATTTAGCACGGACACTTGAATTGACCGGTTTTCTCCTCCTCCCTCTCTCCCCTCTTTCTCTGCTTTATATTTTGGGGTTTCTGTGCTGCCTCTCTGTGCCTCTTGCTCCGCTCATCTGAGGAAGTGGGTTGTGCCCACAAAAGCTCCTGATACTGTATAGTTTTGGTTAGTTTCTACAGTGCTACAGGACTGCTCGTTTTTTAAACGTAGCGCTGGGCACTCTGCAATGGATGCTTTGGATTAAGTCTGAGGTCTCTTCGAACTCTATGATAAGCCCTTATGACTCTCCAGCCCTGACTACAGAACAGGGACCAGTGTTCCCTATAAGCTGTGCACTTCTGCAGCCACTAGGAGAAATTCAAATGCTGTCCAACAGATTAGCAGTCAGTGAAAGCCCAATGCAAAGATCCCAATCAGGGCCCAAATGAGTGTCAGCTTTAATTTCTTTCTGGACCTACGTTGTTTGGGGCAGACGCTAACTGGCCTGTCCTTACTGCGCACTGAGCAACACTGCGCATCAGAATTAGGGATTCATTTAAATGGGACAAGGAAGACTCCTCACCCTCCGGGAGCTGTTCCCTCTCCTTGCATGGCACTGCAGCTCCCACATCCATTGCTGTACTCTGGAGGCCTCTCAGACAACCACCATCCCCCTCCCCCTCTGGAGAGGGAGGGAGGGATTCTCAACTCAATACGCTGGTCTTTTTCTCCTCACCTCCCATTAACATTGCTGCCCTTGCAGGGGGATGGAGTCTAATAGGCCGTTCTCCTATCTCCTTTGATTGAGTTGATCATGTGAATTAGCTGGATTGGGATGGTCAGAACACCTTCCCTTACTCAGCAAAAAAGTCTGAGGGGTAGTCGTATTAGTCTCTAAGGTGCCACAGGACTACTCATATATATTGTTAGTTGTCTCTTTTCCAAACTAAACAAGCCCAATTCCTTGTTTTTATAGACAGACTGAGCGGGGACATGATAGCAGTTTTCAGGTATCTAAAATGGTGTCATGGGAGGAGGGGGGAAAATTGTTCTCCTTGGCCTCTGATGACAGGACAAGAAGCAATGGGCTTAAACTTCAGCAAGGGAGGTTTAGGTTGGACATTAGGAAAAACTTCCTATCTGTCAGGGTGGTAAATATCTCCAGTGATGGACATTCCACATCCTCCCTCAGCAATTTATCTAACTGCTCTTAAAAGCAGTAGAATAAACATCTGTCAGGGATGATCTAGACGGTGCTTGGTCCTGCCATGAGAGCAGGGAACTGGACTTGATGACCTCTTGAGGTCCCTTCCAGTTCTAGTGTCCTATGATATCTATAGTATCATGAGCTTTCAGGGGCAAAACCCACTTCTTCAGACGAGCTGGAGTGGAAAATAATGGGAACCCAGACTTTAACAAAAACGTATTTATAACAGAAAAAGAAGATAGGAAAAAAAGTACTTGTCCTGATACTAAAGTGTCATTGGACTACTTGTTGTTTTTACTCAGCCAAAGAGAGACTTTTCACAGTAGCCACTCCTTGTTATCGAGTAGAAGAGGGACTGCTTGTTCCTGACTCACATTGGGGAGTAATCCCCCAAAACTGGGATGGGAAGGAGGTTGAAGTCATGGCCCTGCTCCCACAGCCTGGCCACTGTCCTACGAAGGGAGAAATCTGGAGAGAGAAATGTACTTTGCTATAGTCACTGCTGCGTACAAATGGCTGGCTTGTACACCACTTCGCCGCTTATGGGCCAGCAACCAGGGTGTGCAGCCTTCAGGGCAAAGGGATCGGGAGTGTCATTCTTTCATATACTGGAGTCCTTTTTAGTGTGGTGAACTAGTGTGTGTGTGTGCAGGCTCCTAATGGGGTTTCCTTCCTTTTCAGCACTTTGGTTCCTTTCCCCATGATACATAAGCCTTTGCTTGCAACTCAGGGTAGAACAGCAAGAATTTTTTTCCCCTCCACTTGATGGTTGCCTGTTCTGTTCATCTCCTCTGACGCGTCTGGCATTGGCCACTGTTGGAAGACAGGATACTGAGCTAGATGGACTTTTGATCTGATCCACTGTGGCTGTTTTTATATTCTTATCACAAGTCATTTTTTTTAGTTGAAAAAAAGCACTTTTGGAACCTCAAACTGTTTTTCAAGGGCTGGTTTTTGGAACTGGCCATTTCAGGTGTTTTGTCAAGCTTTAAAACAAAAACCTGGCCAAAAGTGAATTTGAAACAGATGGTTTCTGAATCCAATTGGCGAAACAAAACAAAACAAAACAAAAACCAAACAAACCGTAACCTTTTGCCAAAATTAACTTGAATTGGAGCAACAATTCAGTGTGTTTTGAGTTCACTCAACATGATCCTCCACTTTTTTTTTTGGGGGGGGGGATTGACACAAACTTTTGAGGGCAGGGGTTCCAATTAAACCTACTTTTTCAAAACACATTTTTCCATTTGTGCCCTAGCACTGAAACTCTGGTGTTCTCTCAGCCGTAGTAAAAGGGTTTCCCATCGCATGTGAAGCACAGGGCCGTCTTTCTATGAAGGTGCTTTTTTTAAGGCTACATTTTGAGGAGGAGGGTTTGTATGGTCATGTCCTTAGTATAATTCCATGCCGCATCCCACTGTGATTGAAAGAAAAGCGGGGGGGGGGGGGGAAGGGGGAGAATTTGTTTCCCCCCACTGCTGTGCTAAGACCAGAGCACCATGCCTGGGGGTGGAGACAGATTTTCAAGTGTCTCTGTTGTCTGAACAGTCACATGTTGTGGACCAGAAGGAGGCACCAGTTGGCCTGTGGAAAGTTTTTACTAACCTCGGCACCAATGCAAAAGAATCTAATAAGTTGCATGTCACAGCCTGCCCTGTCGTTCATTGAGGTCAGTGACCATATTGCAGTCAAGGAAGCGCTGTTAAAATGCCACTGGCCTGAGCTACACACTCATTGGCTACCAGCTTGCCCACCCAAACATTCTCTCAGTTGCAACATGGGTCCTGAGGGGAAATCACTAGCCCAGCAGCAGGCGGCTGGGATGGGGGGTGGAGGTTATTTCCCTCAGAATCATCCCCATGTGCTATCCCCGCCAAAGCTGGAGTTGAGTTGAGAGAGGCACTCGGGGGGAGAGGGTGACAGCCACATGAAAGGGAAGTTTTTGGTGAGGCAGTGGCATTCCATCTTGGTTCCTTGTCTGCCTGCGGCTGGGTCATCATCAGGAATTGAACCCATGAGCTCTAGGGATGTGAACGATTAATTGGTTAACCGGTAAGTCTCACCCTTGACAGGGTGCGTTTTACCAGTTCCAGTTAAGCAGTGCGGGCTGGACTACCTCCCCACCTGCTGTGGGCAGGGGGCTGCTCCAGCACTGTGGGGACAATCACGGGGCAGGGCCACTCCAGCCCGATGGAGAATCCCCAATCTGTGGTGAGGGGGGACTGTTCCAATCAGGCAGTGATGAGCCCCCCTACCTGCCCTCCCTTTAATCGGCTAACCGAGTCAACGTCCTGCTTAACCGATCAACCAATTCAAAGGGATTTTACACCCCTAATGAGCTCAGGATTTTAAAACACTGCAGGGTTATTCAGTTCTAGTTCCAGGAGGGTAGGTGAGTAGGGCAATTGGCCAAACTGTTCTTCAGCACGAATGCACGACCATACTTGGGGAGGAGGGACAGCTCAGTGGTTTGAGCATTGGCCTGCTAAACCTATGGTGGTGAGTTCAATCCTCAAGGGGGCCATTTAGGGATCTGGGGTGAATCTGTCAGGGATGGTACTTGGTCCTGCCATGAGGGTAGCAGACTAGACTCACTGACCTCTCAAGGTCCCTTCCAGTTCTAGGAGATAGATAGATAGGTGTGTATCTCCATATAGCCACTGGGGATTGACAACCTATGGCATGTGCACCAAAGATGCCACCTCAGCTGTTTGGACAGGCACAGTCTGTGCCATTAAAGAAACAGGGCATAGGTTGGGATACTCATCAATCATCTCCCCCCACCCCTGTTTACCATGGTGCCACATCCCTCTTGTGCTGGTTTGGGTAATCGGAGAAAAGATTGCTGGAGACCAGGGTTTCCCCAGGCCTGGGTCTCCTGGCTTGAATGGAGGGAGCTGAGAAGAAGAGGGTGGTTGTGGGGGAGCTAAGAGAGGCCCAAACTTACACCCTCCCATCAACAGTGCTCCCATTCCTGCCTCCTATGTCCACCTCCTGCTCCCAACTGGGGACTCTGCTACAAGAACAGCCCCAGCGGCTGGCTCCAATGCTGACCAAGGATGGCTCTGCTCCTCAGCTTTGGCCCTTGTGGTCCCCTGCCTTGTTCTGGCACCAGCATCCCCATCATTGGGTACTGGCTCCATCCCTGCCCTCTGACTGCCTCAGTCACCACAACCAACCCACCACTGGGTGGACTTCATTCATTCACTCCCTACCCTAATCCCTCGGGTAGGGCAGGGGGCAGCTGTGGTTTGGTGGGTAGAGTGGGTTGGGTTTTGTGGGTGTGTGGGTGTGTGGGGGGGAGAGGATTGCATTGCAGCTTTGGAGCTCCGCATGGCCGGACAGGCAGCCAGAGCTAGCTAGCAATCAGTTCCCCCTGCCTGCCTGTCTGGTACACAAGGGTTGCTTTTTGGCTTGGTGGGGAGAGGAGAGTATTGTGTCTTTACTTGCTGGCTCAGCCAAATGGGCTACATGGGGTGTGTCCCTCTTCCCTCCGTGCTGGCATCACCTAGCAAAAATGGACAGGGCTCATTAGGAGCTTGTTCTGAAACTGGATTGGCTTGATTTGGAGGCTCACTCGGACTTTTTGCGAGAATTGGCAATTTTGGGAGAGAGAGAACCTACCTCCTTGGCAGAAGCCCTGAAGCTGGATAGGGAAAGGGGCCAAAGCCACCCAGAAGGGCCTTCTGTTTAGACCATGCTGGCTCCATGGGAGCACTCAGAAGCATGTCTGCATGGGGATTCTGCAGCCAGGGCTGGCAGGTGAGTGTGGGATTCAGAGCTCCCAGGAGCTTGGGGTGGGGGTGCTGGCAGGAGGTGGGGCTTGAACCCCAAGCTGAGGCTCTGAAGGCTGATGCTGTCTCCATGGCTATGTCTAGATTGCACACCTTTTCCAACAGAGGCTTTTTCGACAGTATCTTTCGAAAAAGCCTCTGTCAAAAAAGAGCGTCTAGACCTTACCACATGCATCTTACTTCAAAGAGACTTTAACACCAGATTACAGAGGGAAACTTCAGAACTTTCTTTCATGCTTAAATTTGACACTTTACGAATGGGCCTTAACAAAGATGCTAATTACCTTAACCATTACAAAGATAGCCTCCCCACTTAGCACCCCTGATTAGCCATTCATTTACTCATAAATAGCTATTCCCTGCCTCCCTCTCCTTCACCCCCACCTTCTGTACTAAATCTGATTTTAATAAAGTGTTCACTTTTTTCATTGTATTCCTTTGGTATATATGGTCATGCCAATTCTCTTCCAGAATATGATCTGAGGAAGCGGGTCTGGCCCACGAAAGCTCATCACTTATTAAGCCATTTTATTAGTCTTTAAAATGCTACACAGTTTTTCCTTTTGTTTTTGCAAGATCAGACTAACACAGCTACCTCTCTATTACTAGACAACAAGAAGATTTTTTGAAAAAGTGTCTTGCTTTTTCGAAAGAGAGTCTAGACACTCTCTTTTGAAAATGCCGTTTTCATGCAATAGCGCCTTTTTCGAAAGATGACTTTCAAAAAAAGGCATTATTCCTTGTAGAATAAGGTTTACTGCCGTTGACAAAACTGCCGCATTCTGTCGATTTACTGTCGACAGAACGCAGTGGTAGTCTAGGTGCAGGTATAGTTTTTTTGGAAAAAAAAAAAAAAAAAAACCCTGTAGTCTAGACACACCCTATGAGGCTACCACAGGTTCCCAGCCCACCACCCTACCTTCAGTGGCAGCCTTATCCTTCCTACCCTTAGGTGGCACCATCATTACCAGGGTGCCCTCTGAGAGAAGTATTATGGGACAGCTGAGGCCTGGTGGGCTAAGGAGAAGGCCCTCGTGGACCAAAGTGATTGAACAAAAACAACGGTTCCCTTGTAGCTATACTTGGTCTGGCCACTAGAGGGGGACCATGAGCCACACTTCATTTGCATGGCAGGGGCTACAAAGGGATCACCCCCCCCCCCCCACTGACATCTGGCTAACCAAAGTTGGCCCAGCTGCTACAGAGAAGCCCAAAAGAGCAGACAAATGGATAAACGGGAGGATGAACAGCTTGAGAGAGAAGAAGCCTTAGCACCATTAATATCTTTCTCCTTCAAATACAGAAATAATTGTATTTCCTCCTGCAGCCCGTTGTGTACAGTACTATATTAATGTTGATGCTGCTGGAATGAAAGACATTTGTAATTTTCAGGCTGTCTAAAAGGCTTTAAATTACTGTAATTCAACTTTGCTGTTGATGGCTTATCGTACAATTAAGGCAACAGCTAAGCAGCAGACTTCCATAGCAGGGGCACTGTCTGATATTTAATCTAACACCGTGTATCAATAATGCTAGCGATATCAATTGCAGGGAAAATACAACAGTATTCAGCGTTTACTGCCCCCAAACACAGTGTTGTGTGGGAGGTATGTTTAGAATACGCGTTATATGACTGTTTGGAGCAGAGGTGGGCAATAAGTGGTCTGCGGGCCGGGTATGGTTCACCAGGGTTAGCCCCTGGTGGGTCACCATATGCTTTATTTACCTGTGCGTATGAAGGTATGGCTGCTTGCAACTCCCATTAGCTGCAGATCACCGTTCCCAGCCAATGGGACCTGCGGGAAGCCGCAGCTCCCATTGGTCAGTAACCATGCTCCACGGCCAATGGAAGCTGCGAGCAGTGATACCTGCAGAAATGCAGGTCAATAAAGTGTCTGGAAGCTCTCTCTCTGGTCTATGGACCACTTATTGCCTGCCCCTGGTCTGAAGAGTGGTTTAAAAGAAGTGTGAAGGTGCAATATATGTCACATTCTTTGGGCATGTGCTCCAATATCTTCACACCAAGAGACTGCTGCTGAATTAGGTATTACAGGGAATAGCACCACGATATGTGATAAAACATCCCTGTCCTAAAAGCCCCCAGGACCAGATCCTAAACTGGTATAACTTTGTGGAGCTACCCTAAGACTCTGGCACTTGTGGTTGGCAAGGAAATCTTCAATATGCACAGTGATACAGAGACATTTGTGGGCTCATTTATACAGGGTTCTCTACTGGCATCACTATAGTGGTATAATCATGTATATAGTAGCCCAATGTCTGTGACTCGGCAATGCTGAAACGCTGGCTGTTCCCTCTGGGCTGCGCTGTTGCGTCCTGCCTTGGCACTCGGCTGACTTCTGCGCCGCTCAGCCGGGTCGCCGCAAGCGGCTGTTTGGGGTCCGCGCTCCCCATGCAGCATGGGGGTGCTGCATGGGGAGCGTGGGGCCCAAACGGACACTTACGTTGCTTGCTCTCACACGGCGGCCCGGCTGAGCGGTGCAGAATTCAGCCGAGCGCCACGGCAGGAAGTGAAGGGGGGCGGGGCAGTGACATACATGCCCAGGGGGCAGGGCCTGGACGAGTGTGCGTCCCCGACGGAGACAGAGGAGAGTGGAGAGAGCTTGAGAGGCAGAAGAGAAAGAGTAAGATGGAGAGAGAGGCAGAAGGTGGAGGAGAGCTGAGAGAGAGATGGGAAGGCAGGAGAAGGAGGAGAGAGAGAGAGAGAGAGAGAGACGGACGGATGGATGGATGGAGCGAGAGACCAGAGGCTCAGGAGAGAAGACCGACATGGAGGAGAGACCTGAAAATCCCGTCTTATGAGGGGCTAATTGGCTAGTATAACTATATTAGCATATATATCCCACTAAAGTGATAGGTTACGTCTACACTGACAGCTTCTTGTGCAAGAACTGTTTTGCGGAAGAGTTATTGCGCAAAAAGTCTTCCACAAGAGCGCGTCTATACTGGCATGTGCTTTTGCGCAAGAGATGTGCTTTTGCGCAAGAGCGTCTATGGCAGCGTGGACGCTCTCTTGCACAAGAAAGCTCTGATGGCCATTTTAGCCATAACGGTTTCTTGAGCAAGAAATTCATGTTGCCTGTCTACACTGCCCTCTTGTGCAAGAGGGCTTATTCCTCATGGGGAGAGGAATAACGCTTCTGGAAGAAGCCCTGTTTTCTGACGCTAGACTGTAAATTTACTGGCGCAAGAACGCGCGTGCAGTGTAGACACCCGGCAAGTTTTTGCACAAGAACAGCTGTTCTTGTGCAAGAAGCTGCCAGTGTAGATGTAGCCATATTGTTATAATATCCCATGAGAGCCCTCCTGAGCCAAAGGAATGGAGCCTTCTTCTCATTTTAGTTTGACACCATTTTTTTTTTAAATAACAAACTAAAATGGAAAAAGGCCCAAATTCTGGAGTAGATGAGTTAGAACACCATAACTCTAGCACTATAATTATATGGATCGAGTTTGGGGGATACATTTCCCTATGTAAACAAGTCCTGTTACAATAGTTTTGAGATGTGTGACCTGCCCGTGTTCTTTTCAAGTGGGCATTAGGGTAAAAGCCCAATGGGGATTAGTGAAAACTCACTATTTGTAACGGTTTCACTACTAGTGCTGTGGGGGTAGGAAAGGGAAAGGAGGAAGTTGCCAGTTTGGAATGGTATGTTTCCCTGCAGTGCTGCTGTAGTTGGTGGAGGGGAGTGGAGAAGGGGGCAGTTGTCTAGGGCCCAGCAATCACCATGGCAACAGCAGTGGCTGGAGTCCTGGGCCCAGGCAGCATGTTCTGGGAGGTGCTGGGAGCAGGAGGTGCACTGTGGTCCAAGTGGCACTGAGGACTGGAGGCTCCTAGACAGGCCTGGCCTTAGAGCAAGGCAAGCAAGGCGGTTGCCGTGGGCCCCAGGCCTTCAGGGCCCTGCACTGCCCGGGGCCTGCCCACCCGGCTGCTTGCTCACTGCCCTGGCTGGGAGCCCCCCGGCCACATGGTTCAGCCAACCACAACATGCCGCCTTGGGCCCCACAAACTCATAGGCTGGGGGTATTCCTAGTCCCACCCCTTCTGCCTGATACCTAGCCCCTTCAGGGGACCCAGGGCCGAGCCCCCTCGCCCATTGTCTGGAGCCCGGCGAAGTCTCTTGCCAGCCCTATTTTCGTGCTCTATGCTGTTCAGCCGTCAGTTGTTTCCACGTGCGGGATGGAATGCCAAACGGGATGTGATCCCTGACAAACCAGGGAAATTAAGCTGAGCCTCATACTGTGTTGAAGCTTGTCCCTTTCCTGCAGGCGTCCCTTTTTTGTCATTTTCCACAGTGTCCCTTAAATGACAAATACAAGTCATTTCTGGTGGCGACCACCACACACCCTCCGGGGTGCAGGCGACACAACTCCCAGCTGTAAGGAAATGTGTATACAATCTCACCTCTACCAGGCAGGATCCAGAGCTATGTAGGGCACTGAAGTGAGTGGTGCCAGTTAAACAGATGGTCAAGGAAACATTGATCTGGGAAAGAGCAAAATCGCTGCTGGAGAACATGGGGTATGCTTCCAAAAGAATGAGTAGGCATCTCCAGCTAGCATATGCTACACTTCACAACATATGCTGTGGTGGAACTATGCAAGCCTTGTAACCCCAAGACGATGCCTGTAGCTCCCCCCCCCCTTACCCTGAAGGCAAACAAGCACATTCTCCTTTCTCCTCTCATGAGAGTATGCTCAAGAGAGTACAAAATGTTGAAGATGTGGGTCATGCCCCACCTATGCTTTATGAAAATTGTTTCCTGAATATGAATGTGCATAACTTTTGAAAACGCTTTAAGCAAAAATGTACCATGTAGCCTCTGTTTTAACGTTACACTCTGCCAAATCTGTATATTCTATTTTTATGCAGGTATTGTTTTTACGTGTAGAGTTAGACATAGGATGTGGGAATCTGTTTATAATTCCCAATGCGCTAATGAGGGCTATTAGTGACACGTCAGATTCTTAACGACTCAGTTCTCAAATCAGCGACTTGTGAATGGCCGCATTTGTCCTATAAACCCAAACTGTGGTTGGTCCTAGAAAGACCTGTGACCATGCCACCTGGTATTGAAATCTGTTTAGAATCTGGCATTTTTCCATGGGGTAGAATGGTACTGAATAAAGAACTCCCTGCCTGGGGAATGTCTATTTAAGCATTGAGAAGCAATAAAGTCTTGGTCTACAGCTTCTTCAAAGTTCCTTGTGTCCTCATAGAGTGGGCTCCACAGTTTCACAGGCCAGCTTCAGACCAAGTGAGAGTGAAAGCGCAAATCTGACTGGAAGCATTTACCTAGAATAAGAACAGCTATTTAGAGTAAGAATTTACATGTAATAAGGTTCTTAGTGGATTAGTTAAGCATTTTTGTGCATTTTGATTTAGTAGCTTATTTTGATCTGACTATTTTCCCTTATAAACTAATGTGTTTTTAAGTGGTTGCAAGAAAGCATAAAAAGTAGGATTGATCATCAAGCTCTGGGTACATAATTATTACATGGGGAAAGGGAAGCAACCACCGTGCATATCTCCCTTTCATGGCTACAGGGAGCAAACCTTAGGAGCTTTCTCTGTGTAAAACGTTTACACAGAGTAAGATGCATTCACTTGGGCTATGTCTACACTGGCATGATCTTGTGCCAGAAATATGCAAATGAGGCTAAGCATGGAATATCGCCGAGCCCCATTTGCATATCTAATGAGCCATTTTTTTCAGAAGAGGTGCTTGCGCAAGAAGGAGCGTCTACACTGCCCCTTCTTGCGCAAGAAAAACCCTCTTGCGCAATGCCATTACACCTATTACTTTTCAGGAAGAATGGTATTGCGCAAGAGGGTTTTTCTTGCACAAGAGGGGCAGTGTAGATGCTCCTTCTTGAGCAAGAGCCTCTTCTGAAAAAAAATGGCAGCTCATTAGATATGTAAATGAGGCTCGGTGATATTCCATGCTTAGCCTCATTTGCATATTTCTGGTGCAAGATCAGACCATGTAGACATAGCCCTGGGGTTTTGATCCCATTGGGGGTTGGTTTCCTGAGTACTGGGCCTTTAGAGCGGAGACCTGTTGGAACTGAACTGGCTCACTGTTGCTCTGCAAGAGGGCAGTAATCCCAAATCTGTGCCTTAGATCTGCAGGACAGGTTGGTAGGAAGCCCCAGAGAGTGGTAAAGCAGGTATCAGGGTTGTCCCTGCTCAGGCCACTAGGGGCCTTGTGTGATTTCAGCAGGAAAGTCTGTTTTAACTAGGGTGATATAATTATGTGTACATTTCCCCATGCTGAGGGTGTTGTAGCTTGCCCTCCAGCATGTGTGATGCTTATGTGTCTCAGAACACGGGGAGAGGGCTTTGCTAAGCAAAACTAAGAGTGGGTACGAATCATACTACTAATCATTTTCTCAAGACAGCCCTGTAGCAGCTCCATGCTCCAGGTAATTCTACAACTGCTCTGTGCTGGGCTGACAAAGCAGCTGGATTTGTTTTGATTCAGGTCACGCCAGCCGAGTGTAGCAAGTCACAGACTGGAAGAAGCTGTCACCCCACACTATGCCACCTGATTTACTGCAAAATCCCCTCCCCTCATCTACACCCATGGACTGGCGCAGGGGTCAGAACCGTTTTTTTGTGAATTAGGACAACTGTGTTGAATGTTGCCCAAATTCCTGCTTCTCTGATAAGATCCAAACCAGCTGTAGTGGGTTAAGAGTGGTTGCATGAAATGATTGGATGCCACTATGGGTGGCATCATTATAATACTGTCTGAGGGCTCATTGGTGGTTTCTCTGTATAGGTACAGGTTTTTGCCCCCTATTACGTTGACAAACACCTCGATTTCCTTGCAGCTGCCTCGAAAGTATCGATGTTCTAGTTGAGGTAGGGAATTCAAGGACGTCTTATGGGCTCCATACACAAAGGGCTGCGTCTAGACTGGCATGATTTGCGCAAATGCTTTTAACGGAAAAGTTTTCTGTTAAAAGTATTTGCTCAAGAGAGCGTCTAGATTGGCACGGACGCTTTTGCGCAAAAGCACTTTTTGCACAAAAGCGTCCGTGGCCAATCTAGACGCGTTTTTGCACAAGAAAGCCCCGATCGCCATTTTAGCCATCAGGGCTTTTTTGCACAAAACAAAACTGAGCTGTTTACATTGGCCCTTTTGCGCGAATGGGCACGTCAAAGTATTTGCGCAAGAAGCACTGATTTCTTACATTAGAACGTCAGTGCTCTTGTGCAAATTCAAGCGGCCAGTGTAGACAGCTGGCTAGTTTTTGCGCAAAAGTGGCCGCTTTTGCGCAAAAACTGGCCAGTCTAGACACAGCCAAGCAGTTAGACTAATGGTCAAGGACCTTTCTGCTCTTCTAAGCTAGTAACGTGTTTATCCTCACTACAGGCCCGGACCATGAAAGTATTAGTGTTTCATTGCCATATCTGTGACATGGGGCTAAGGCCAGGTCGATACTAGACCCGGAAGGTCGGCTCAAGGTACGAAATGCCAGCTATGTAAATAATGTATCCGGAGTTGACTTACCGTAAGCCAAGCTTGGCGCCATCTCCACTGTAGGAGACTGATGGGAGCAAATGCTCCTGTCGGGTTCCATTATGCCACGTGACGAGTAGAAGTACCAGCACTGACTTGGGGGAGGGTGCCCTCAGCATTTGATTTAGCGGGTCCTTACTAGACCCACTAAATCACATGCCAGAAGATTGATCTCCAGCACAGCAAGTGGCATGGGCAGCTGCTAATGTTGGCACAGCCATTCCAAAATTGCCTACACACCCTGGCTACTCAGGAAGGCTAGGGCCACAATGTGGCAGCCCTGCTCCCTGGCTGCCAGGAAGGGCTGGGGCCACAGCACTGCAGTCCTGGCCTCCACATGGCCAGAAAGGATTGGGCTGGCAATGGGCGTGGCTTGGCTCCAGGGGTGGGGCCTCAGGTGGAAGGGGAAGGGCTGGGGCTTGCCTTCCACAGCTGGGCCTGGTTGGCTTCCATTGACTTCAAAGCTGATTGGGCGAATGGGGGCCAGATCCACTAGCATAAATGTTGAACACTTCCTGTTATGCATAATTTTGTTGTTTGTATTCCTCCCTCTCTCCACTGGTTCCTGATATTCTTTTGCGTGGACTCCTTGGCCAGCCTGCCTTACGCAAACCATGTCAACATGCTGGCTGGCTGTGCAAACATGTGCCTCGTATTACTGAGGCTGTCTTGAAGCACGCCCCCGTGTATAGGCTTTGCTCGACCTTAGTCCATTTTTAGCTTCTCTTGAAAACGTATGGTCTCACAGTCAGACCTTTTCCGTACCCTGTTCTAGCCCTGGTTTGCTTTGACAAACATGGACAAAGCTATACCTTTGCCATAGGACTGCATTGCCCCGTCCCATCCCTCAGGCTGTAGCTCAGCTATTGCAGATTCTTGGCAAAAAACAACAGAGCCTGCCTTGGAGTAATTTCGAGGCTCCCCCGTAGCAGGGACATGCTATTAAGATTTTGGTAGTTATTTCAAATTTTGTTATTTTGAAATAATTTTCTAGTGTAGACATGCCCTTCAAGTAACAAGTGTAAACTTACTTCAAGGATCAGTCTTTAAATTTCTGGGCAAGGCTTAGTGCCAGCTGAGGTCAGGCAAAGGGGTCAGAGCCCAACACAGTACACTGTGCAGTTCTACTAATTAAATGCTGCCTCATGTGTTTGAAATATCCCGCTGAAGGTCAAAAGACTATGCTGACCATTGTTCTGGTGATGTTAGGGTGGGGTTTAGCAAATCAACCATAGAAATGCACAGACGTGAAAGAACTATACACTGTAGAACAGCTCTCATGTATGTATTAAAAATCTTATTTTTTTCATTATTCTTGTGCCAATGGGACTCCAGCTACTGTAATCCCTAGACATAAATACTCCATCCACATGTGAATATTGCACAAAATGAGAGTTCTTATTTTGTTTGTCAGCTCTTGCTAGTCTCTCCTGCTAGAGGTAGATTTGACTCTGAGTACATTTGCCACCTGTCAGGACATCTTGGTGTCTCCTTCCAATGCAGCTAACTCTAGAACCTGAAGCTAACGGCTTTTTTCCACCCCAGCAACTGGGAATCTGTATGTCCGTTGCCAGCTGTATTTATTGAATACATTCCTCTTCACATGTCTTTATCTCATGATGTGCTGGCTCCACAAGAAGGACAAAAAGCATTTCCCAAATGAAAAAGATCTAAACCCATTTAGGACTAAAACCAAGGGCCAGAGTTGTAGATGTGTCCCAATGGAAAGGCTGGCTTGAGAGGAGTGAGCTGATGCCCACAGTAATGAAAGTCACACAAAAAAAGAATAAGGCTATATTTTTGTAACGAAGGATGGGAAAAGCAAACATGTTCATCTATTCCGTCCTCATTCATAAATAAGGGTCCCTTTTTGCTTAAAACAGCTTTCTTTGCTCCCCACAGATGGTTTGGGGAGTTGTTTCTCCCCAAGGGTGCATCTACACTGCACCGTAACTCAAAATAAGATATGCAATTTGAGCGACGCAAATTGCGTATCTTATTTCGATGCTATTTTGAAATAGCTTTTTTCGTTAAAGCGCTATTCCAAAATGTCCCTTACTCGTAGAATGAGGTATATAGGGACGTTGGAATAGCAAGACTGAAATAACAGGTTTGCTTGTGAAGACACGGGATAGCTATTTCGGGATACTCTGGTATCCTGAAATAGCCTTGCAATGTAGACATACCCTGGGAGTGCACACGGTGGGGCTAGCATGATTAGGACTCACCTGGTCAGAAGACCCAAAGGTTTAAAGGTTCAGAAAAGAGTTAGGTCCATCAATGGCTATGAGCCAGAATGGGTAGGATGGTATCCCTAGCCTCTGTTTGTGTGGAAATGGGTGGGAGAGGGATCACATGATGATTACCTATTCCGTTCACTCCCTCTGGGGCATCTGGCATTGGCCATTGTTGGAAGACAGGATACTGAGCTAGATGGACCTTTGGTCTGACACAGTGTGGCCGTTGTTATATTCTTATGATTTGTGTGCAAATCTCTTCCATGGCAATTGTATGGCTACACAATAACAGTGGCTAGGTAGTTGCCACTACTCCAAACTGGGGCATCTTCTATTCAGGTACACACAGACACCCTTCTCCCTTGAGCCACATCTCTGGAAGCTTTCTGATAGTTACATCCTTTTTATTTGCAGTTCTTATTCATATACAAATGCCTTCACATTCTGAGGCTTCACCCAGAATTAAAAACACAGGCAATTAAATAGAAACAAGAAATCAGGTTGCTTTTTTAGTATTTATTGGCACCTATTTTCTCAATCAGAAGTTGGGAATTTCAGAAGAGCTCATTGGAAAAAAAAAACATGGAGAAAAATGTGATTGGGTGTCTTAACAGTCTAAGGCCTCATCTACACTACCGTGGACCATTGTTATGCAATGTCAGCTACGTGAGTGTAGCTGAAGTTGATGTCCTTAGATCTACTTACCACGGTATCTGCACTGCATCAAGTCAACGGCTGATGAATCCCGTCAACTCCGCCTACACTTCTCATTCGGGTGGAGTACCGAAGTTGACGGGAGAGTGCTCGGTGGTCTATTTATCGCATCGAGCTGCAATAAATCGACCCCTGCTGGATTGATCACTGTCTGTCGATCCAGCAGGTAATGTTACCATGCCCTTAAACAGAAGCAATGAAACTGCAACCAGATCCAATGCTACAGCTCTGGGTGATCCCAGTCCAATCCCTTGGATACCACTGAGAGAGAGAAAGCGTGAACAAGGGGAGTCACACTGAAAAATGGTGGCTGGGAAGCTATCACCATAAAACACCAGGAGTGCTTTGTAATCGGAGCTAAAGCACATGACCAGCCATGACTTTCAACCAGTAGACACATTTGCCCTCCTGCGTTTCCCAGGCAGGTGCTGCAAAGCGGCATTAATTGGCTCAGTGGGGGCTGTGGAGCAGTGATCCGATAGCCTGTGACAGCATTTTTAGCCAGCTTTGAAATCAATAAAGCCAAGTTGCAGGAGTTTCATGTTTTATTAGCATCCAGGCCCAACCTCGTGTCTAGCAGAGAATGATGTAAAAGAATGGAAATGAGATTGCCCATGATTAGCATTTTAACTGCTAATTTAGCAAAGAAAAACACAGCAGGAGGCATGTGTGTTCCACACAAAATCATACAAAAGTCTCTCTTTATTAAATATACATTATTTACAGTTTGACTTTCTTCTGTACAACAGTAACCATAGAAAACAAAAGAAGCTAAGGCTAAATTGTTGTTGTTCTTTTAATCCCATACAGTGTAGTAAGACATGTTACATGGTCTACAAAACTGACGTGGACTGAGGCAACGTCCTGTGGGATTCCCTTCAGAAAACCAGACAGTGGAAGGAAAAGCTAGACCTCCATTTTGTTTTGTTTTTTACTGTAACTGAGAGACTCTTGCGCTACCTGGTTTGCCTCACTATTTCATCTACCACCCTTTCAAAGGATTTTAGAGTAGCACAACGTAAAACAAATGAGAAGATGTCCTAATGTGGAAAAGACAGTTTGTGTTACTTCTAAAGAATATATAATGGATTTTGACAGGAGGGATTGCGGCTTTTCTTGCTCGAGGACTGTGTTTAGTGGATTGCATGGCTTTGCTTTATATAGAGAGTGGAATTCACCTCAGTGCAGTGAGGGCCTGAACCCAAAACCCGTTAAGTCAACAGAAAGACTTCCATCATTAGGGGGTGTGTGTGTGTGTGTGTGTGTGTGTGTGTGTGTGACAGAATTTCCAGGCCCCTGGGGGTGGAGGGGTAGCACCTCAACCCAGGAAGGGGCAGGGCCTCAGGTAGAAAGAGTGGGGCTGAAGACAACCAATGCTTGACATCCCCCAGACCATGCTGAGTTCCCCGCCAATTCTTAGTACCGCCCTGCTCCCCTGCAGCAATGTGACGGGTGCAAGACTCTGTCTGCCAGCACTGCGCTGTAGCTGGAACCCCTGGGGCCTTTAGAATTTCCAGGCTTTGGGGCAAGTACCTTCCCCTCCTCCCCCCCCCAATCAGCAGGCCTGAAGAGTTATCAGGGGGGTGCGAATCAGGCCATGAACCTCCCTGGGGTCCTGAAGGCAACTTCAACTCACAACAAGGGCTTCTAAGTTTTGTAAAAGGCCCATTGTTCCCGAAGGAGAGGTGTGCACTGAGGGCTGGAAAGTTCCACCTTGAATTTACAAACACCAGGTCTGCCTTGCTGTAGGTAATGGGAGGCTATGTTACGGGCCACACGGCTCTACAGTGGAACGCCGTGGCCTTGGGAGGGATTGCATATGGATCTGCCCCGGTATGCTTCCCGCCAAAGGTTTCCAGACAGGAAGTGGGCATGAAGCGTGGTGTTGTTCAGCATGACAGACTACATGAATATTTCCCTTCAAGATTCTCCCAGGGAGTTGCTCGTGGTGGAGTACCGGAAGCAAACAAGCCTGACTCGTCTTCTCTCCAAAGGTTCACAGGCTCACGTTGGATTTCTGATTAACCTACTGTGTGGCAAGCTCTCCAAGGGGCTGTGGACTGCCTGCCTCTCAATCTGAGCTCTGAAGACACAGGGCCACTTTTGTATATGGCAGGAGAGGCCGATATCGGTAGCAATGACAAAGCACGGTGAGAAAATATTTTCTTCCAAGGACGCAAGAGGAAGCAGGAACTTAGACGTGGCACGCAAATGTGAGTACATATTTCCCCAGGGCAGAGGAATGGTGGTTGCTGCTTTCAGGTGGAATGGCCTTTGGGGTCAAGCACCACCCATAAGCCAATAACTAGCATTGTAGGGAAAGAGCTGCCATTAGCATGTTAACAGCTACACTCCTACAGTAAAATGCTATCGCCCCATCCCCCATGGGAGGTAAGACTGTATGTAAAGACTGGCCCCCGGATCTCCTATTGTATTTCAGTGTCTTTTTAGACTTCAAGCGCCTTTGGTTGGCAGGGGAGGGGCATGGAAACAGACCTTCCTCTGGTGTAATCCGCAGCACTCCACTGACTTCGGTGGAGAGCCACTGATTTCCAGCAGTCGAGACCAGGGACCATATTTTTTTCTTAGTGCCTTGTGGTGTAGAGAGCCCTTAAAATCTGCAACATTCGAATATTGGTCTTTGCCTACTTCTTTTCCCATCCCCTAAACCATTCTCCCCACATGCCAAGTAAAAAAATAGAGAAATCATGACAGAGAGGGTTGGCGTTGAAGCAACCTGCGGCCTTAATCCTTCCTTTACTCTGTCTTTTTTCCTGTTTTGAGTCTGAAAAGAGACTACAAGCAAACGACTAGCTTACAAATTACAATAGTTCACCAGTGTGTTCTCCCCCCCCCCCCACCGCCCTTAGAATAACTTACTGCAAAAGATTACACAAGTAAGGTAGCAATACACTGAAATAGTTCAAAATCCTTGAGGCATGGCTCAGAAGGAACAACAGAAGCAAACAAAATAGCATTCAGGCTAAACATGCCTTGCCCCCGAAATAAAATTATCTTTAGAAGTTCACAAAGAAAACATACACAGCAGGGCCTCATGAATTTCCATGAGACATCAAGTACTTATCAGTGATTGAAGAAAAAAGCCGCAAAGCCCAGAACTCAATTAAAAAAATAATTGTTTTAAGTCTTGTGGCTGTGAAATAACTGGCTTTAGAAAAGGGAAGAAGAACAAAGGGTGTGATGCAACGCTCAGCAAAGTCAATAGGAAGTCTCCTATGGAAGTTGGATCAGGTTGGAAAGGAATTTAACTGCCCCGCTTGCCTTGTATAATAGGAAGGCATCGCAAAGCTATGAAATAGCACTTGTGTTTAGGAGCCTAGTAAGGGCTCAGCTTTCACCTGGGCATCGTTTGTCTTCTGCAAAAAGAATAACCGTTTGTACCTATGAATGCCTTGCACAGCATAACAACAACTCTCAGAAGCAGTAGGACTAATGCCATCTACACTGGACATTTTGTTCTAGGTATCAGCTTGTGTGATCTTTTAAAAAGATGAAGAAGTGAATTGTGCCTACAAAAGCTCATGATACCATCTGCATTTTTTTTTTTAGTCTGTGACTGAACAAAATTAAAAAACAACAAATAATCCTGTACCACCTTACAGACAAACCTGGCTACCCCACTGAAACATGTGGTTTTGACAGCAATAAGATAGTAGCTTTAAAAGAGGGTCAGATTCTGCTCCTGGTTCCACTAGCGTAAATCCAGAGTAACTCAGCTGATTTCACTGGACTTACTGCAGATTTACTTTGGTAAAAGAGCAGATTTGGGGCCAAAGATAGATCTTTTGATGCCACAAGGGATGAAAAAAGAAACTAAAAGGTGTCCAATGAAGGCAGTTTACAAAGAGCTTCCAAAAACTAAAAGTCTGGTCCAGCTGCCAATGAAATTAATGTCCAAACTCCAATTGACTTCAACAGGAAAAGGATCGAGCCGCTTAGGTTAGGCAGCTAAGTCATACTATATCAGCTGTTGTACTGGCCCCTGTGTGTGAAACAGATTGCACACTAATTAACAAAAGCATCAAATTAAAGGGTTTCAACTTCTGGGGGAAATGTTTAAAATTGCATTTTTAAAAAAAATCAAAGCCTCTTTGGGGAAATAGACCCCAACCTTCTTCATTTATCAGAGGAGTGGGCAGGTGAGGTGCTGTGGACTGCAGTGCACAGGAGATCAGATTAGATGCTCACAATGCTCCCTTCTGACTCCAAGTCAATGAAAATTTCTTTGAAAAATGAATGGAAACCAGTAGTTAAACCCTTCCTGCTAGAGATGCCACTGTCACTGTACACTGATTTGCATAACCTGGGCAGCACTATTCAGTAAAGATGACCGTTTCAACAAGCACACAAGGCCTGATAGAGTGAATTACGTTGTATCTTCCATCTAACTTAGGGGTTGCTTGCTTGCGGGGGGTGTGTGTGTGTGTTGAAAGTGGTTTTTTTTTTTTTTTTAAGAAACACACAAAGAGCTTTAGGAACCTTTAGTTTTATTTCAAAAAGGGAGTGAGGATCAGCTCTTCAATGATATTTAGGTGCTTAGTGGCATTTTTAGGCACCTAAGCAGGTGAGGCATCTCATTCTCATTGATTTAAAATGTCAGTTAGGCACCTAAACCTGCTTAGGCACTTTTGAAAATCCCATTAATTTAATACTTACTTCTTAAGTGCCTAAATGCCTTTGAGAATCTGGCCCCAAAACTTATAGGATCTGTGGTGGCTTCTCAGAGTACATTTCAGTTGATTTCAATGGCCCTTGTGAAAATCCCTCTGGGCACCTATCCAAATCTTTAAGCTCCTGAAGCGCTTTGAAAATTTGACCCTCAGACCCACCTGAAAAGTGACTTTGCTATAACCTCTCAGCATTGCCCAAGTCACTTGGCGACCTGACTACTGTACCTCTGTGCACACACCTCACATTGAAATTGTGGGACTTGGGGTATGGATTTCAGGACTCGACCAAAACACTTCAAAATGGGGGATGAGCTCAGTTAGTACCTGAGGCTACGGCTACATGACGAGGTAGGGGTGTGACTTCCCTGCTCACATACAAGTGACCCCACTAGCTCTCTGGGAGCTAGTATGGCTATAAACAGCAGTGTAGCCTCACTAGCACAGGTAATGGTCGTGTAAGCATAACGCCGACAGGCAGAACCGAACCTGGGACCTCTGGGGCTTAGTGCATAAGCCAGCGGGCTCTCAGCTACGGCTGTAGAGCAAGCGCATTCTCTCTCTCTGTAAGCGGTCTGAATGCCACTCCATGGGACAGGGAGACACACCCCGTAGGTGTGTGGATTACATAAACATAGCTGAGCCAGGCTGACTACCTCCTGGTCCAATAACAAATCCAGATGGAGGAGACTCAAGTTGAGAAATACGTTTAAGATGATGCACTGAAGGACAGATCCCGTACTCTAATCCTGTTCCTATAGAAGTCAACTCAAGTTTTCATCATGGCTTCAATAAAAGCAAGAGCAGCACAAGAGTGGACTGACATTTTCTGGACTTTGTTTTCTGGGTTGAAAATTGGGCTTTTTTCAAAAAATACTTTTTTGGAAACATTACAATAGCATCAGAATTGTCCATACACTCACTTGTGCTACTGTAATAGTAGGTAATAGAGTTAGATAGTAAACAAAAAAAATGCAAAAAAGTTTGTTTTCCCACTGGGGGCTTGGTAAGTGACAAAACAAAAAGATTTAGAGAACAATTTTGGTGAAGAAAAGTGAAAGTAAATTGGGATAAATGGAAAGTGGATCTGTTCTGAATCCTGCAAAATGGCACCAACACCAAAATTTTGATATTTTCCCCCACCAAAATATTTTCCCATTTTTGACCATTCCCAGTGAGTATATTAATAAACAGATAATGGTTGCATAACAGAAAGCAGATCCAAACCAATAAAAAAGAAAAATTAGCTGGATCGTTTGCTTCCTACATTTAATGCAGCATGTTCTCATTTTCCAGGATGCTAATTTTTGCTTTCCATTATTTTTTCTTTGCAAGAATATAATGGGCTAGTTTATAATTTTGAGCACAACATGCATACAAAATTTGTTAACTCAGCTAAGCAGGTTCTTATTCATTTGAATAATTATGTGTTTATGTCCAATATATCTGTAGGTATAGACAATTGTATCTATCCTTGTGTATGACCCCCCACACTCACCCGAGCCTAACTAAATTTTCCTGACACTTTGTTAATCTTACCTCCCATACCCTGTAGAGAGATGTTTAATAATGGTGATTAAAACATTCCTTTAATTTTCCCATTGAAAGAATGACCCCAGGTGAATATAATTTTGCCTCATGGAGTGTGACACTTGAAGTATGAGAGTAATTTCACTGAAATTAATGCAACTGTTCACATGCTTAAACTTCAACATGTACTGAAGTGGTTTGCTAGATTGGGAATTCTACTTGTGTCGTGGGAACCCCAGATGCATCACTGAGGCTGTATGACCTCCATGAGGGAGTACCCATAGCTACACCCACTTCTCCTGCACGTACCTACGCAGAGCTATATATTGGGCCACCAACACTATTCCAAATACAAACATCTAACTAGCTACTGCCACAGTCATGCACTGCTACTCTGCCTTGCAGGTGTTCCTAGCCAAAATTTGCCTGTATCTGATGACTTGCATAAGAATGGCCATACAGGGTCAGACCAAAGGTCCATCTAGCCCAGTAACCTGTGTTCCAACAGTGGCCAATGCCAGATGCCCCAGAGGGAATGACAAGAAGAGATAATCATCAAGTGATCCCTCTCCTGTCATCCATTCCCAGCTTCTGACAAACAGAGGTTAAGGACACCATGACTGCCCATCCTGGCTAATAGCCATTAACGGACCTATCCTCCATTAATTTATCCAGCTCTTTTTAAAGCCCTGGCTTTCACAACATCCTCTGGCCAGGAGTTCCACAGGTGGACTGTATGTTGTGTGAAGAAAAACTTCTTTTTGTTTGTTGTAAATCTGCTACACCTATTAATTTCATGTGGTGACCTCTAACTCTTGTGTTACAGGAATGGGTAAATAACTTTTCCTTATTTACTTTCTCCACACCAGTTATAGACCTCTGTCAAATCTCTCCTTAGTCATCTCTTTTCCAAGCTGAGAAGTCCCAATCTTTTTAATCTTGCCTCGTATGGCAGCTGTTCCTTACCCCTAATAATTTTTGTTGCCTTTTTTTTACCCTTTTTCAATGCCAAGGTATCTTTTTTGAGATGTGGTGAGCAGTATTCAAGACGTGGGCATCCCATGGATATATACAGAGGCAGTAAGACAGAGCATAAAGCAGAGACTCTCTCTTTGATTCCCAGCTTTCTGCTTGCTTTTTTGACTGTCGGTGCCTCACAATCCCCAGGAGCAGCAGGAGAAGACGAATAAGTTGGCCCCACTGCTTTGCTCTCCCAGCTACACTACTCCGGTGGTGGGGGCTGCACTGCGGATGGAGCAAAGCAGCGGGCCCGCTTTGTTCTGCTTCCCCTGCTGGTGAGTGCGGGGGGAGGTGGGCAGACCCCTGCTGCCAGCGCTGGCCCCACTAGCCCCAGAACCACCTTGATTGGAGGAGGACATAGGGCAGAAGAGGAGCAAGGGCAGAGAAGTGGTGGGAGAGGATGGAGAAAGGGGGTGGAGCAGGGTTGGGGAGAGGCGGGGCCTGGGTGGAGAGGGGTTGGGGTCATGTGACCAGTTGCCTTTGAGCAAGGGAATTAATCACACCTTCTTAGTGAGAGCATTTCAAATGGGAAAACTCGGACAAAACCGTGCTGAAAATAATGAAGAGAAAGCTGCAAAGAGGGAAATGAATATTTGTTCCTGCGTAGGTTTGTTTCCCTTCCCTCCCATTGTAATATGAAAAGCGGAGCAGCTTTCTCTAGGGAAGAAACTATTTCCTGAGGCTCTCATTAGATGCATTCCATTCTGTACCTTTCCCTATCTTCCTGCTAATGAGTCCATCGTTAGGAGTCCTGGCATGCCAAGGCAGGCTCACATCACCGAATGCCACACAAACAGGAGACGCATTGGCTTCTGGCTGGCAGCCAGGAGCCGTTTCTACAAACAGGAAGCCCCATCGCTTCATTCATTTTTAAGAGCAATTTAATAACATTGTTGGGGTTTTTTTTAATATGAATGAGCAGATTTTGGATCTCGTGTTTACAGCGGGACTGGTATGTCGTCTTCTTTTGTTTGTTTTTAATTTGCCACAGTCACTTAAGGATTTGACCTCAGCACCTGATCCTTCTCTACATGATGTTAGTATGCTGCACGGCTAATGTTTCAGACAAATCATCAGAGAAACGTACAGAGCACCTAAGTCCCACAAGCCTCTTAAAACCCTTTCAGATTTAAGGTACTATGTTCCATGCTTCATCTAGAATTACTCTACAGTATGTTGGTTCTAAATAGCCAGACTTACTAGACGGAGGTACACAAGTTGCACTGGAATGGATTTTGTCCAGTGCTGTTTTCCTGTATTTTTAAAAAATATTTGCAAGCCTAAAAGTTACAGTAAAAGGATTGCAGGATGGGAGAAGATGCTCAAGAAGAGAGAAAATAATAATTGTAACTTTTTGCCAGATTCTCAGCTGGTGAAAACTCGTGTAACTCCATTTTTATGGCAAATTATGTCAACTGAGGATCGAGCTGCTTTCTTTATGTTTGGTGTGAATGCATTTTATAATAAACCAGGCATTTTGGTCTCATTCTTCCTTGCTACTCTGTCTCACAAGCTGTGATACTACTTATTTAGATACAGTATTTCACCTCTAGTTTATATAGAGCAGATACAGAGCAGTGAGCTAAAAGACTCCAGAAAACAATAGAAGACTTGAGAAATCCTGGAACTTAATAGGCAACCATGCAAGTTGGTGAATTTATTCTGTCCAGGGTAGAAGAGCAGGTCAGTTGAGATGCCGGTGTAAATGTGGCAGGTTTTGGTGAAGGGAATGAGACATTGTACTGGCGGCCAGCCTCAACGGTGCAGGGCCGTCTCCTTCCGAAAGATTAAAAGCTTGCAAATGGATGGGTACGAAAAGAAAAACAGGCCGGGGGGTGGAGAGGAGAGTAAGAATGAATCCCACAGTCCATCAGATGAAATACTCCCGTTTGCACTCACTCACTGTGTTCTGTAAGTCAATGTCCGTTTTAAAGGAACTGTCAAGGTGGTCGGGGTAGTCCTTCTCCTTCGTCTGGCTGCTTCGGTGCGTCTGTTTGTGCTGGTAGAGGAATCTGCTCATGATGGCCACAATGCAGAGGATGATGAATATTACGACGGCTATGACCCCTGGGGAAAAGGAGGGGAAAGTAAGAACAGGAAGGGAAAAGAGAGACAAAGATTTTGCCCGGGAAGGTCAATGCGTCACAGTCTGGGCTCAGATCTCTAGCTGCAACTCCCAGGGTACATCTACCAGTGGTACTGGAGCAGTGATAAGAGTGGGGTGCTGAGCTGCTCCCCAGTTATCAGCCCCAAGAGCTGGGGCTGACAACGGGGACCCCACATGCAGAGTCAGCAGCTGGGACTCTACGGCTGGCAATGGAATCCCCAGGTGCAGAACTAGCAGCCAGGCAGGATCTATGGCTGAGCAGGGCCTGGGGCCAGCAGCTGGGACCCTCCATGCAAGGCTGGCTGCTGCGTTCCTGGAGCTGGTAGCAAAGCCCCGATAGCTGGCAGCCAAGCAGGACTCCACCTGGCAGTGGAGTGTCTACGGAGGGCCCAGCAATTGAGACCTCAGGTGTTTGGGATCCAGGGCATGAGGCCAGCCACTGGGATCCTGAGCACCAAGGGTGGGGTACGGGACACCAGGCGCAAAACCTAGGGGTGCTGCAGCACCCACCGCACCGCTACTTCCCATGCCTACACAACAAAGAACAACCCACGGCTGGTCCTTGCCAGTCAGCTGGGGCTTTCTACCCAGCATGAGGGAGGATCCAGCTCCCTTGGTCGGATTCCCCAAAGTGCTCAACGTTGGCCTAATTCTGCTGGCCTCAGCACTGGCCTCCCTTGCCCCCATGGGTGCCAGTGAGCTTGAGTGCCTTTGAAAATTCTCTTCCCTCCTGCCCTCACATCTTCGCTGGGAGCGCCCTCCTCAATTGCACTTGGGTTAACCTGGTGGGAACGTGGCCCACAAAGTCTAGGTATCTCTCAAAGCAGCCCACCTGAAAGCAATACACAGCTGGGATAAAGGCTGATTGTTCAGGGAATGTGGACAACCATCTGTGACAGTGCGGGGACCACTTTTGAATTAACAGATGGCTTGGCTTATGGGAATTTCCCTGGGACCTGAGGAATCCCATTGCACATACTGCACTGAGCTTAGAGCATTCTGAGGAGAGACTAGACCGGAACACTTCATTACATGAACCTGTAGAAGTGTGGTCTTTGCATGTAGCATTCACAGCGAAGCCATGTATCAGACAGATGCAGTCCATGTGCTGAAAAACTTAAGTCTTCTAAAAATGCACAAGAGCATCTGTTTTCCTATGTGTTTAGGGAGCATGTACATTTTTTAAGACCAAGAAACACCAAACAATTTTTTTTTTTTAATGAGGAACACCAAGGATTTTTTTGTTGAGCAAAAAAAAAAAAAAGGATGGGGGGAAAAGCTCTTGAGGAAAAAAGGGTCAGGGGAAAGTTACTGAGAAAAAAAAGGTCACCTGCCCCTTTAAGGGTGGCCATTTTGAATTCTGTTGTTTTCCTCAGCACACCGGTGTGCCACGAAACACAGTTTAAGAAACACTGATGTAGGATGATAGGTCCTGACTATGAGATTGGGATGTTGCCATAACATTATTAACATTAATAATAAATGCAGCATTTCCAGCCTCATAATGCCCTGTGCTGGAGAAGAGCAGAAGATGAGGAAAGGGGGCTATGGAGCACAAATATCCTATGAATTTGTTTTCTGGGGGAATAAAAATATTTTCGGATTGCATCATTCAAAAGAAAAAGAAGAAAAACGTTACCTCCGATGACGGCTGAATCGCTTCTGATTGCATTGGTGAGGGGTTCCCGCTCATCCGTCTTCCCAAAGGGATCTGCGGTTGATTAAATACAGAACAGCTGTTGTCTACTGGCAACATGCGGAGCTTGCTTCAGCACTTGGAATGATGTTACCTACCCTTGTCTGCTATCAAAATATGTGGCTTGGGGATTAGAGAATTTAATCAAAGAGGAGCCCTCTTCAAAACACGTAATCACAGGACTCAGGTGCCTTCAGAGACAAAGCCATGAAACCACGAATGCAAGAGGAGACAAAATGGGTAAAAACCAGCACCCTATCATCCTACTACAATGCTTCTGTTGACAACATATTCCTGCTCATCCAGAAATATAATTTATGCTATCATGTGCTGAAAGTGTCCATCTGCTATGTACATTGGACAAACGTCTCAGACACTTCGCCAAAGAATCAATGCCCACAAAACAGATATTAGACAGGATCACAAAGAAAAAACAGTTTCTTGCCATTTCAACCACAAAGGGCATTGTCTCAACGACTTGATTACCTGCATCCTGCTTCAAAGACCTTTTAACACCAGACTTGAAAGAGAATCCTCTGAAATGTCATTCATGCTTAAATTCGACATATTACGCCTCGGTCTAAACAAAGACATTAATTATCTTACCCATTCCAAAGATAGCTTCCCCAATTATCACCTCTAATATCATTAGCTCACAGACATTTACCTCCCCCCCCATCCCCCTTCTGTTCTGAAATTTGATTTGTCCTTTTCATATGTATTCATTTTTTTGATTGTATCCTTTGGTATATATGGTTGTGCCAATTTTCTTCCACTATTTGATCTGAGGAAGTGGGTCTGGCCCATGAAAGCTCATCACCTAATAAACCATCTTGTTAGTCTTTAAAGTGCTACATAGTCCTGTTTTTTGTTTCAGCTACACCAGACTAACACAGCTGCATCTCTATCACGATTCTGTTGACAATGGTAGGGACATAGTCTCTCTCAGATTGCGCAATGGTACAATTCCAAGAAGACTAAACCAAGGAAGCATCTGGAAAGTGAGGAAACTAATAAAAGGTGTAGAGATCGGGTTCTGTCTGATGGAGAGAACCAGTGTCAGAGAGGCAGAGGGGTGGTCTGTTGGAAGGGATCCCCCTCTCCAGGGCAGAAAAATGGTATAACCCCAAGGCCCCTGTTCCAAGGGCAGAAGTGGGATGCATTACAAATTGGACATGTTCTGATCTTCCCCTCTCAGCTGCTACAGGTCCTTCAGGTTTGAGTTCCCACATCCATTCCCATTTCCCCTCTGAGGCTGCTCTGATTATCGTACGTAGGGTGTGCCTGATTATTTCTGCGGCACAGCAAGCTTCTCTCTTCACTGAAGACACCGGATATAGAAGTTTGGTTCTAACCTACAAACTAACATGTAGGGGTGGCCGTTGCACTTCTGCAGATGACTGATGTTCAGGGCAGATCAGAGAATCATAGACTCCTAGAACTGGAAGGGACCTCAAGAGATCATCAAGTCCAGTCCCCTCCCCCCACGGCAGGACCAAGCACCAGCTAGATCATCCCTGATAGATGTCTGTCTAACCTGCTCTTAAATGTCTCCAGTGATGGCGACTCCACAACCTCCCTAGGCAATTTATTCCAGTGTTTAACCACCCTGACAGGTAGGAACTTTTTCCTAAATGTCCAACCTAAACCTCCCTTGCCGCAATTTAAGCCCATTGCTTCTTGTCCTAAAAAGGAAGAGCTGAGCTGGAGCTTGCATTGGCTGAGAACACAGTCATAGAAGTGGCTTTGACCTCCATGGTAGTGCTGACATAAATAAAGGTTCACCAGGGAGAACTGTAGGCTCCCCAGGTGGGATCTGTAGCAGTTCTTTGGCAAGTGCTCTTTTTCCACTGCTTGGAGATTGGGCACCTTTGAGAAGTAAATGCTCAGGTACAAGCAAACCTTCTGACATGCCAACTCGTTTCACCCCAGAAAAGCTTGGTTTGTATTCTGAGAGATGATCTAGCTAATTCTGTGCACCAGGAGGCAGATCCTTAGCAGGTATAAACTGACTAGTTTCAACCCCGGCTTCCATGGCTTGGACAGAGACTTCTGACTAGTGTCAAATGTTACTTGCTGAGATTGCATGAAGAACCACAAAGCACAGACAAGACGTTTGAGCCACGTGTCCGTTGTGTAAAATGTTGGCCATAAATACTATGAAAGGGTATGTCTACGCTACCACCCTAGTTCGAACTAGGGTGGTAGTGTAGACATACCCAAAGAGTCTACTCTTTGACCGAAAATTACCTGAAGCACAAGGATTTTTAAAAAATCCAAAGTAAGTTCTGGTGACTTAAAGGTTACTTTGCATTTCTTCCTATGATTTAATTAGAATGCAGGTCGACAGACCTCAAAGCTTCTGTGAATTTATTTCTTGGGTGAAACATAAGTCAGAATAGGGGACAACAAGGTGTTTGTTGCAAAGAAGCAGATGGTAAGTGACAGCAGAACCTTCCCCTGGGAGATCATGGTAAATCCTGCAGCCAAGGAGGAAAAAAAGCACTATCTTCTATGCGATTTTAATAGGACATTCGTTCCTGTTAGCTACGACCCTTGTGATGATGGCATGAAGACAACTGGCACCAAAGGACACCTCAGCAAAAGGAAAACATGAAAAATGTCACATGACTTCTACAGGTTGAACCTCTCTAGTCCAGCACCCTCGGGACCCGACAGGTGCTGAACCAGAGAATGTGCCGAACCACAGGAGGTCAATGTTGTCTAGTAGCATCGCCAACACTTCCACTGCTTATTTATCCCTAAATGTCTTCTCAGAGCTCAGTTAGAGCTAAATAATTGCACAAAACACTGAGAGCCAGGACTGGTGGCTTTACAGGACCACGGGAAACCTGTTCACACCCATGATAAATGGACATCTGGCTAGCTAAAAATTACCCCAGACCATGGATGTTGCTGGACTAGAGAGTGCCGGACTAGAGAAGATCAACATAGGCAAGTAAAATGTTTTGGTCCAGTATCTTCAGTATGAAAGTATTCAGGATATAGAATTTAAATATACAAGGTCCCGCTCTTCCACTGGCAGCTGAGTAATGACTACTAATAAATATTTTCTGAACACTTTTTTAATACACAGTAAAAGCTCCAAGTTAACCGGAGCTAATTAACTGGAAAGCTCAATTAACCAGCATTTCTGATATCTCCCAATGCAAATCTTCAATCAAGTAACTGGGACACAATAGCTTACCCCACATTCTATTTGTAGGCAAAAGAGGCAGAAGACAAACAAGCAAACTGATTTGGGGGATTTCCTCAAAAAAAGCAGCTTCCAGGGTATGTCACAGGGTCATTGCACATTCAGCCCAATCTCTTACACCTACATCTATAAGGATAATTGATGTTGACAGTGATTGCCCTGTGACACTGCAAGATCCCATGGTGCCTTCAGAATCTAAGGAAGATTAAATTATGTTCAGGAGAGTTTTAGTTTTCACTATATTTTTAGTGATCTGGATATATGCCATGCGCTGCCCATAGTGCTATCTGGTGTCATAAGATAACCGACTGTATAGGAAACTCTACGGCTATGGCTACACTGCCGGTTTTGCCAGCAGTGAGCACGCAAATGAGGCATGGATTAGCAGATCGCCACACCTCATTTGCATAATTTATTCAAGGCATTTTTGCGGAAAAAAAGTAGCGTGGACGTTTTCTTTTTGTGCAAAAACCCCTTTTCCTGACAGATCCTTATGCCCCCAAAAAAGGAGGTTTACCAATCTGGCGGGAATAGGGGGTTTTGCGCAAAAAGAAAACATTCACACTACTTTTTTTCCCCGCAAACACCCTTTGCGCAAAAATGGTGTGCATAAATTATGCAAATGAGGTGCAGCAATATGCCAACCCATACCTCATTTGCATACTAATTGCCAGCAAAACCAGCAGTGTAGACGTAGCCTACATGTATACACCTACGTGCATCAAGGAATCCACCACTCCGCAGTGCATTATGACTACTGGGTTGGTGAGTTTCTCCACACTATTTTATACTCTTTTTTTTTTATTATACTATATTCTACTTCATTGGAAATTGGTATTCCTTTGGTAAAGTATAATGTTGCTAGAATATTCACTGATACAGCACCCCCCATACTCCCATTATGCTAGATATCTGAGCTTTGACTGTAGTAGGATATTTGCAATATTTTAATATACTATAAACATCCTGGCAAAGTATCAGGGTGCCATCAATGTGCAGTCAGGGTGGCAATTAGCAAATGTGCTACCACATAAGAGACACTGATTTATGGAGTATTACAAACTATTATCATCATCACGGGAAGTTACTTCTCCCCTCAGATTTCCCCAATAAGAAATTATGCACATGCATAAATCAGCCATGGCTGAGTGGAATTTGTTCAAAAGTAGTGTGCTAAGAAACCTTCCTGAAGCTCTAACAAACATCCCACATTTGAAGGAAAGTGCTTTGATATTTCTCAGCACTGAAAGCTTTTTTTACACATTCACAGCAGGAGACCTGGGCAGGTATCTTTGCCCTATCAAAGGCTTAGAAAACTGACACACGCATGTTCAGCAGTCTTTGAAATCTGTTTTTTGTTCTCAGACATGCAGAGATGAGACATCACGAACTGATCAGCAGAGACCTGCATAATAAAACTGGGGATTAATCCTTAACTCTGCCCTCCTGTGATTATTTCTTAAAATATTGTCTCCCTCTTCCAGCCTGTGTGTGTGTGTAGTATGTGTGTGTTTATCAATTACCAGGAAAAAGTGTGACCGTATTTTAAAGCAGAAATAAACAGGAATAATATTGAACTTTCTACAGGACTCTGCTTTAGAGATATCTGAGTGCTAACCTTAACAGTGCTTTACATCGAGTTAATTGCAAGATTTAAATAAGAAAATCAAAATCCTTCCTTGTTGTATCAGACATTAGAGTTTTGACTCACTCTTTGAGACTTAGATTTTATCCTAAAACATCCACTTTTTGACATTAAAGGTTGGCCTAGGATAAATGACAGCAAAATTAAAGCCCCAGAGTGATGGAAAGCTGTGTGTAAACGTGCATGTGCATGCATGCACACCAGGGGCGGCCCATGACTATAGGCCGACTCGGCCGTCGCCTAGGGCACCGCCTTCAACAGCGCCCAATGATGACATCATCCCATTGACGGCCGTGCAGGCAGGGGCGCTGATCGTGCGTTCCGCCTGGGGCGCCAGCTGCCGCAGCCCGCCTCAGACCACTTCTGATGTGTGTGCGCGCGCGCGCACACACACACACACACACACACACACACACACACAGAAATTCTAAACCAATAATTATTAACAAGCCGTGTTTCTTCATTTAAAAAACAAAGCACAGATGAATTGGGATCCATCCTTTACACAGAGAGCAAGCATAATGCTTTCTCCCTAAGCAAAATGCTTATACAGGTTGAACCGCTCTGGTCCGGCATGATTTGAGTTAGCTGGATGTGCACTTATCACGGGTGTGGCCAAGGTTCCCGCAGTCCCATAAAGTTTGTTGACAGCCACCAGTCCTGGCTCTCAGTGTTCTGTGCTGTTATTTGGCTCCAATTTACCCCTAAATATCTGAGGGTGTGTCTACACAGCAAAATTATTTCAGAATAATGGCTGTTATTCCAAAATAACTATGTGAGAGTCTACACAGCAATTCCATTATTTTAAAATAATTTCGAAATAACAGACGGCTTATTCCGACTTCTGTAAACCTCATTCTACAAGGAATAACACCTATTCTGAAATAGCTATTTTGAAATCAGACGTGTGTGGACGCTCCACTGCTGTTATTTCGAAATAGCCCCTCACCAGGGCCATTCTAAGTTATTCCTCCTGGGGCTCTAAATCGAGGTAACACATCCACATTAGGGAAGCCTGCCTTGGACTAGTTTTGAGGCTTCCTTGCAGTGTAAACATGCTATTTTAAAATAAGCTATTTCGGAATAACTATTCTGGAATAGCTTATTCCGAAATAACTGTGTAGTGTAGACATCACCTAAGAGCCTAGTAGGCAGTGGAAGGGTTGGTAATGCTACAAGACAATATTGACCGCCTGTGATTCAGCAAATTCTCTGGTTCGGCACCGTTCAGGTCCCGAGGGTGCCGGACTAGAGAGGTTCAACTGGTAGGATCATGTGCTTTCTCCTAAATACCCTGGATAGAAGCTGAAGGGAAAGGGACTGGAGCAAGCCAAATATCAAGGAAATGGCTTTGTAAAAAACATTGGAAGCTTTCTTAGTTAGCCAACAGAGAAGATTAAGTGAATTCATAGTGCAGGGGATTTAAAAAAAAAAATCTCACAACCCTTGCATTGTATTACTCCTTTCTGGTTATTAAGATCTCTGCCACATCTGCCAGCAACAACAGCAACTTATATCCCTGTGCCTGAGGTAACCAGCTGCTCTTTGGGTTCTTCCCTCTTCCCTCCCCAGCCCTGGCATGCTGCTATACGCATGCAAACCACTTAACGGTCCCAGGGGGCGAGTTCATGATTGCAGAGGAAAATGAACTGCTTCAGCTCATCAGTGAGCACCATTCCTGTTGTGCCTTTGCTTAAAGCAGAGCAAATGATGCAGGGATTCACCGAAGGACACACCCGTGCGTGTCCACTGGCCAGAGTACAGTTACAGTTACTCTGGTGTGATTCCTCAGGCTTCATGGCCTTTATGGCTCACTATCTGGCAGCGGCGTAGGCAGACTGGGACACTGGGGAGGGCTCTGACAGGAGGGCAGGGGCAGGGGCTGTCTGGGCCACTACTCCCCCCTCCAGTCCTACAGAAGGCGATAGATGCTCTGGCCAGGGCTCCTGGTAAAACAGAGGGGTGAAGAAAATGGGACCTCTCCTGTGCTGCCTCTCCACCCCACCCCCCCCCCGGCACTCCAGACAGGGAGTGGGTTTGGGGTCTTGCCCTGATCCACCCGGCACTTCCTCTGGGCAGTGGGGTTGGGGTAGTGGGGCTTCCCCAGCTCCAGCAGGGGAGAGAGGGAGAGGCCATGGGGACTTGTCCTTCTCTGCCAGCCCAGGGCTCCCAACGGGTAGTGGGCTCAGGGCCAAGTCCGGGGCGGGGGGCAGGGGCTTGCAAGCCCCATGCTCCAATCGCATTCCTGGGCAAGGGTTGGATTAGGAACAAAGCTGGCCTGAGGGTGGGCCTGGAGGAGAAACGAGTGGGCCACTGCCCAAGCAGGCCTACCCGTGGCTACACGGTTGTTATGTGGCATAAGGGACAGTTGTGTTCTATGTGACACCTGACAAGGGTTTTGTTTTCCTTTGAAATTTCCAGCGCTGGAGTCATGATACCAGACTTCACGGATTGCCTGCAAGCTCCCGAGGTCATTTGGATCGGACCTTTGCAGCTCATGCTTTACTCTCCTGTCATGACAAGTTCCTGTGGGCATTTTTCAGGCAATTCAGGATCCTAATCAGTCGTTTAGGATCAAGCCCTAATTATTGTCAGGATATAGCCTTTCAGTGGGTGTGGAATAGGCATTACCCGTACATCCCTATCACTTGGGGGTTGATGGTTTCCAAGTCATCATGCTTCCAGTATCACGGTTTCCGTGACAGCAGGAAGTGAGGGAGCAAACCCCATGCTCGTCTCTGAAACACAGACAGGACCTACCTGATGAGGAATATACTGAGGTGATGGTGTTCACATCAGCCTCGGCTATGTATCCACAACTCGATTCGGTCAAGGAGCCTTTGACAGTGATGGGGGCTATGCTGGGATGGCGCAAGGCGGCCTTCAGCGGAGCTATGTGATTATACTGGACAGAGGACAGGCATCCGATAAAGCCGTTTGAGTTCGCCTTCAGGACTTCAGAATCTAGCCCCAGACTATCTGCAACACACAAGACAATCAGAAAGGTGTTTTAAATGTTCCCTTTTGCGTGTTGATTACAAAAACCCAACCCTTTGCCAGCTTACCTAGCTTTATCCACCCATTTACCAAGTTTTTCCCCAATCACCTCCATCTTCCAATATGTAGGACATCATATCAACAATTAAAGACACACATCTATCATGCTACTTAGAGTGAATGGAGTTGGTGTATAAATAAATAGCCTGTTGTTCTCCTTCCCCTCACCAGATTCTAGTTGTTTGTCTGGAAAGCATCTGTGCGCTACTATAAATCATAGCCTATCAGGGACTGCCAGTAACATACTAAACATGACAACTGACTTTAGACCCTGGTGTTACAGCCCACAGGAGACTACAGTATCACGTGCGATGAGCGGAGAATAGGAGGGACCGAGATGCGCCGGTGCTCAACACCCCTTCAATGTCAGAAAATTAATTAGGTGAGGAATGGCCAGATGAGCCTGGCAACTGTATGCTGCTGAGGAAGGAAAAAAAGAAGAAAAGAGAAAACCGACTTCACTGTCCATCTGACCTGGATGAAAATTTCTCCCTAACCCCACCTCTGACAATCAATTGATTATAGTAACACTGATTATCTTTAGGCCTGAGGTAAGAGTCATTGGTCAGCATGTTCAAGCTCACAGAATTGGAGCAGTCAGAGATGGACAAGACCAAGTAGATCTACTCTGTCCGTTGCTAACGTGACAGTGCTGCTCAGTGATTCAGTACTTCATATAGTTTAACGTTCAATGGCTCACGTGCATGGACTTTCCAGTTGACCTTTGGAGAGTCTTCCAGTCTGCTAGACCTATAGATTTACTTACTTCTATGGCCCTGTGCGGAGGAGTCTTCCTTGGCTTGACATACTTCTGGCTAAGAAGTCCAGGCCCTGCTAAAGTCTGGTGCTGGCAAGCACACAGGTGGGCTTCATGATAAAACATGTGGAAATGTAACTCCTTGCCCTCGATTATTGGGTAAGACCTGATCGTAAATTGTTAACAAAATGCGGAAACTAATAAGCGTGATCATGAACAACAAGCATGGCTCAGATTTCCAGAATTATTTTGCTATGGCTTGCAGGAATAGGAGGTGACGTGATGGGCAAACTCTGTATTTGTCAAAAGTGCTAGCTGCAAAAGGGCTACACAACTTAAGATAATGGCGTCGATTAGGGTCTGAATAAATGAACTAAAGTAAAGGGGGCCAGCTCATCAGGGACTGATAGAATAGGGAAGTACGTAGGGCTACGACAATATGTGACAATGAGGGGTATAAGCAACCAAGTCTCGCTTTGCTATAAAATGAACTTTTGCAAATATCTGTTTGGGATGTAGGAAGCAGGGTAGACCCACAGACCCTGCTCATTAGAACTAGAAGAAACAACCTTTTCATCCAGCCACGCAGTGCAATATGTCTTGATGCGTGGGAATCAAAGAGACCACGAACCTCCTGTCTGGAGCACTGTTGGGGGCAACGGGTGAATGGTAAGTGAACTAAGTTTAATATTGTAATAACTGGCTTGTAATAGGAATTAGGGTAAGAAAGTGTATTATATCTTGTGCTCTATTCATAGTTATTGCATTGATCTGTACTATAATAATGCTTATAGTGCTTGAAAAATATGTGGGGGATTGTGTTAACTACTTAATGCTTGCTAATTATTGCCTTGCTTATGTCCATTGTATTGGCTGTAGGATTTGCAAAACTTTTTGGATTGCTGTAATTGCTCAGGCTTCATAACAAATAAGGAAGTGGTTAAGTTTCTCTCTCTCTCTCTGGTGCGTTCTGATTTCCCTCAGATCTAAAAATACACTGAACCACACGACACCATCACTATGGTATGAAACTTAGGCCATGTCTATATTTACTGTGCTGGAGAGCAATCATTTGGTGTTTGATTCAGCTGGTCTAGTAAGGACTCACTAAATCAAACACTGAGGGTGCCCCCTGTTGATGTTGATTTATGAGGAGTAAGGCAAATTGATGGGAGCATTTGCTGCCTTCAGTGACCCAGTGTGGAGATGGTGCCATGTTTAACTCAAGCTATATCAACTCCAGCTATGTTATTTACATGTATTTTATTTATTTATTTATTTGCCAACCTTCTGGGTGTAGCATATATCTGGCCTTAAGTATCTACAAACAGAGATATCAATTGCAATCTTTTCCTCAGTCTGCAGGAGAAATACAAAAATTAAGGTATGTGTAATTGGGTGGTCGGGTACATGTACCTTTAAGCCCTACTAGGGGAAATAAAATCCAGAGGCATAAGTTTTGCATTTAGTTCTGAATGCAGCAATGCCTGATGCTTGTGAAAAAAAACTTTCTAGGAATTGAAATTCATACTGCTAAGACCTCTGTGACTTGCTATGTACATCTTGTGCCAATATAAAGAGAAAACAAAATGAAAAAGTCTAACTGAATGTGAGATCAGTGATCATTCAAGGTGTGAAAGCTTTTCTACTGGTAGTGTTAAAAACATGTTGTTTACAGAATTGCAAAACAGAGGTGCCCAGCTGCCTTGTTTGTTTCTAGCTCTTCATGTTGTAAGAAAATGTCCCTTAAAAAAAAAAGGTCATTCTGATTACCCATCATACATATTTTCCCCAGTCCACATAAAATAATTTTTTAGCTCATCCAAAAAACTGCCAGGCTTAGAGGTTGGTTCTCTGCCCTCACACAGGCGCACACAACAGTTTACCGGTCAGATTTCAACATCTTCTGGATTATATAGGGCCTGATCCAAAACTCAGTGAAGTTTATGGGAGCTGTATGAGGCCCACAAAGCTTTGGTTACAAGCTTTGAGAAAAAAAAAAACCCATAATCACCACCCTATATACCAATGACAACAATATGGCATGCAGATTGACTTGATATTAAAATATGAGATGACATCTCAGTCCCTGTCAAAGTTTGTACCAGTAAGGACTTTCAAGGGCTACTGCTGGAACTGGTGATCCCTCTCACATACCCTAGTATTTTATGCTCCAGACGGAGTGTTGAATTAAGATAGAGGTAAGGCCAAGATGTCTGTTTCACATCCGAGTCACTTTAGATCCTGAGTACTAGCATTGTGTAGAGTACTTGGCTTGCTCAGTTAGCCAACTGCTTGCAATTAATGCCATTTGGTATTAGAATCATAGAATACTAGAACTGGAAGGGACCTTGAGAGGTCATCGAGTCCAGTCCCCTGCCCTCGCGACAGGACCAAGACCAGCTAGATCATCCCAGATAGATGTCTCTCCAATCTGCTCTTAAATATCTCCAGTGATGGAGATTCCACATTCTCCTTAGGCAATTTATTCCAGTATTTAATCACCCTGACAGGTAGGAATTTTTTCCTAATGTCCAACCTAAACCTCCCTTGCTGCAATTTAAGCCCATTGCTTCTTGTCCTATCCTCAGAGGCCAAGGAGAACAATTTTTCTCCCTCTTCCTTATAACACCCTCTTTTAGGTGCTTGAAAGCTGTTATGTCCCCTCTCAATCTTCTCTTTTCTAGACTAAACAAACTTAAGGATTTATACATGGTACTTATACACCACCATGATACATCTATTTAAAGATTCCAAATTGCAAGCTCTTTGGGGCAGGGACTGTCTGTTGCTCTGTTTGACTGTGTAACACCTCCCAGATTGAGGCCCTTTATCCTAAGAGCAGCTCTGGATGATACAAGAATACAATTCAATAACAACCCGGCACTCCTCAGTCACAAAGTCCTGCCGCATTGAGAACTGCACATCCTCGCCCGGCGCTCTCACAGACCCACGCCAAATGAGAAGTGGTGTAACTGGCAAGGAGATTCTATACTGGCGCACACCCGCCGGGCAGAACGCTGCACCTTCTGTGTGTGTTTCCCAACAGAGATACTCCAATATGCAGGAGTGGGTCCTCAGAGCGCTGCTGGAAGTACGGCTGCAATTAGAAAATGCTCTTCAGAAGTAAAAGGGCTGATTTCTTTTTTTAAACAGGCAGAAAAAAAAAACGGTGTTCAAAGGGCCAAGATAATCAAGAAGGACTCGATCAATTTTCCTCATTTGTTCTCTGTCCCTTTGAAAATATGTATTTTTAAGCAATGGGCTTAAACTGCAGCAAGGGAGGTTTAGGTTGGACATTAGGAAAAGCTTCCTTACTGCAAGGGTGGTTAAACACTGGAATAAATTGCCCAGGGAGGCTGTGGAATCTCCATCAGTGGAGATATTTAAGAGCAGGTTAGATAGACACCTGTCAGGGATGATCTAGATGGTCCTTGGTCCTGCTGTGAGGGCAGGGGACTGGACTCAATCTCTTGGCCCCTTCCAGTTCTAGTGTTCTATGATTCTATGATTTTTTCCCCCGATCGCATAACGAATGCTGTTAGCATGGTGGAGAAATTTGCTCAAAGAAGCTTCTTTCTGAAGGTGAGACCAAGAAAGCATGAACATTTTTCAGTGAACTTTTTTATCCACACTTAGCTATTTTTAAAAGTCCATTTCATGCTTGGGATAAGAGTCAACTTGGCAACACTGAAGATTAAAATCCACTCTCTTTGGGAGTTTCTCTCATGGGAGTCCTTTGCAAGTGGGAGTTTTGTCACTGAGTTCAATGGAAGTGAGTACCCCAATGGTTTCAGTTCTCCCTCAGTGGGCCTTAACCCTGTCCCAGATGGACCACAGTGGTGGCTGAAAGGATCCCTTTATCTCCATGCTCTTGAAATCCTTGACGTCTTCTCTGATCCTGACCAACAGAAAGGTGTTTTTTGTGAGGATTAAACCAACATCACCACCTCATTTCACAGTGGTAGCTGAACAGCCTCGGGTTACTTTGGCCAATAAAAGGGCTGGATTTGAATCAATGATGGAGACCATGGTCTCAGTCCTGCATCTGGTCTGAAAATGTGCCACAAGGTGTTAGACATTCTGTGGTTACTCGCATAACTAGGCCACTGTGTCCTGACATGAAACAAAGAAGCGTTGCTGATACTGGATTTGACCCGGGAGAAACATAATGCACATCCTGAGCTAGACTGGGGGGGGGGGTAAATACTGGCCCATGGGCCAGATCCAGTCCACCATGGTTAGCCCCTAGTGGGCCCCTACTGCTATATTTACCTTCACTGCTACAGGTATTGGTGATCGCAACTCCTGTTGGCCACGGCTCATTAAAGGTGCTGTCATATGGGTGGAAATTAGGTAAATATTGCATGTTATTAATATCAGCAGAACTGACTTAAATGGAGCAATGACAGTCCAGGAATTTAACTACTAAAACACGTATCAACAGAAGACCGTTATACGCCGTTGTGGATCGTATTCCCAGTAGAGGCCATATTCAAAGGCCGTGTGTTGAGCCCCACGTAAACCCAAACCATGGGCCACAAACAAACAGAGTCTGTGTGTTGAGTAGCCCTGGCTTAAAGGATTCATCTATATTGGAATAAAATAGCCACAGCTGGCCTGTATCAGTTAGCTTGAACATAAAGAACATAAGAACGGGCATACTGGGTCAGACCAAAGGTCCATCTAGCCCAGTGTGCTGTTTGCTGGCAGTGGCCAATGCCAGGTGCCACAGAGGGTGTGAACAGAACAGGGAATCAAGTGATCCCTCCCCTGTCGCCCATTTCCAGTCTCTGACAAACAGAGGCTAGGGACACCATTCCTACCCATCCTGGCTAATACGTATTGATGGACCCAACCTCCATGAATCTATCTAGTTCTTTTTTGAACCTGAATCAGCTGCCTTGGACCAGCTGTGAGCGTTTTACTGCAGTGTAGTCATATGCAAAGGGACCACTCTCACGAGTCTTTCCGATGGACAGGAAAGACCAAAGCAACAAGCTGGCACTTTGGTCCTGAGTTGTGGAACATTTCACAAGCGGGGAGTGCTTGGGAGCTTTCAGCTCAACACAACTCATGGTCACGCAAACTCATTTGACACATTCACACCCCTATATATTCTTAAAGATCATGTATCAGCTACAAAGAAGCACTGTTCCAGGTTGTAACGTGACATTTGCTGCATGTCAAATCACATGGGTGACATCTTCATTTTAACATGCCCCTCCACCACCACCCCATTTGATTTCAATAGGGCGCACAATGCGGTGTATTGTCATAAGACAAGAGGCAATCGAGGCAACAAAACGGAAAGGCACAGAGAGCTGACCATGGAAGGCTTACTTCTTTCAAGAGCAGACAGCTGCAATCAATTCAAATAACAACCATTCAACCTAAAAATAAAGCCTCGAAAGGGAAACTGAGGGGGGAAACAGGAACTTATCGGGTAGAGATAACAGAGCCTTGTTCTAGAGAGCACTGTCCTTAGGGAAACAGAGAAAAGTTCCCTCTCGGGATTAAGACAAAATCACCAGCTAAACCGTAATGCTGGAGGTGATGGGCTGGACATACAGGATGATGTTACCTTCTGTCTGATGTCGGACCAACAGCAGCTTGTCTTATCCTCACCTCCTATTTCACCCTTTCTTCCTATTTCATCTCTACCTGCCGCCATCTTGCCCTTAACCTAATTCTTCTTTTATCCTGCACAGCCAACTTTGTCTTCAAAGCTTCTTTATTAAGCTCCTTGCACCAAAAACAGCTACATGTGTAAAATGTGTCTCAAGTTACCCCAAACGTGTGCTGGTAAAGCCTTTATAATATTCATCCTGAGAACCTCCTTAAGACCAGTTGGAGCTGCCCACCCCAACCCTGATATGACAATGCTACTAGTAAGGGGTTGGGGATGGGCGAAGGAGTAACCATGTAGAAAGTCAGACACTCTTCTCTCTACAACTCAGATTTACAGCAGACGTAAGAACAAGAGTAGGCTGGTAGCAGCACGAGTGAAAACCTTTCACAAATATGTGTGCAATAAACCACCGTGCGAAGGCATTTCAAAGAGAGACATGCCAAGGGGGTTAGCTAGATTGAGTTATGTTGGAACTGCAGAGCCAGATCCAAGCACTGAGCTATCAGCCACTTTTGTATAACGTTGTTCTAACGATGTTGAATACAGGAGCCATGATGTGGCTGAAAAGGAAATATGGACAGAGGCAGCAGAAACATGTGAATTCACAAAATCAGAGAAAACTCAAACAAATGTAATCGGTTGAGCGATGTGATGTCATTCCTGCAGATACAGGCTTGCACACACACAGAGACAGGTTGTACCTCCAAAATCCAGGAGACTCTGGTCTGGCAACATCCATGGTCTGGCAGGACCACGGATGCCCTTGGAGCAGAGAACCTGGGAGCCTAAGGGCATGAAGGTCAGACAGGCAGGACATGATTGTCGGCAGCCGGGCTGGGGGCAGTGCAGGACCAGGGCCCCCTCCAGCAGTTCCCAGGAGCGTGGGGATGGGGCTAGAGCCCCATGGTTGCTCCCAGCAGCACAGGAACAGGGCCCCATAGCAGGAGCTGGAACCTGTGCAGCCCAGGGATCCAGCAGTGGCTGGGCAAGCAGTCCAGCCAGGTTGGAGTGGGGAAGGGGAGGCAGGGTTGCCTAGTGGGGCAGCCTGCCCACAGGGGGTGACGTGCTTGGGGGTCAGTGGCAGGAGACCTCCCCTGGTCCAGCAAATTCGCTTGTTCGGGACAGGTCAGGTCCTGATGATGCTGACCTAGAGAGGTTCAACCTATACTTAGGTTCAATTGACGTACAAGAGGACAAAGGGAAGGTTGTGCACTCTAGTGACTAACACAGATGGTCACAAGGAAGGATGATCCGGTAGTTGAGGTGCTGGATTGGGGGCTCAGATCTGTGTTCCATGCCTGGCCTTGACTTCCTCCGTGACCCCAGAAAAGCCACTTGGGACCTGAATCCAATGACCATTGACGTCAAAGGAAGGACTGAATCAATGAGCTTTGGATAAGTCCTTCTGTAACTTCGCTCTGTGTCTATACAACAGCAGCAACAACGTATGGGAACCATTGTATTTCCCTATGCCAGTGCGATCCTCTGAGGATGAATTCAATAAATGTTCATGAGGCACTTGAATATTATGGCATAGATTTAAAATTAAACTTTGCTTTCAAGCCAGGGAAAGACAGGGGAGTAATCACCATAATCTTTAATGTATAGGGAACTGCTATTATCCTCATTTTGCAGACAGGCTACGGAGAGACTGGGGGTATGTCTACACTTCATGGCTATTTCGGGATACCAAAATAGCTACCCTGCATCTACACAAGCCACCCGTTATTTTGAAATATTTTTCGAAATACCGGGCACACTATTTCACCATCCCGGTAAACCTTGTTGCCCGAGGGATAAGGGATGGCTCAAAATAGTGCATTATTTTGAAATTTGGTGCTGTGTGGATGCGCCAAATTTCAAAATAAGCTATTTCAAAATAGTTTTGAAAGAGGTTACGAAATTTGCATAGCACAAATTGAGGATCTTATTTCGAGTTTAGGGTGCTGTGTAGACGCATCCAAAGTGACTTGCCAAGGGCTAGTTTGGAAGTCTGCGTTGAAGCAGAAAATGGAGCCACAGTTTCACGATACCAGGCTAGCATTCGTTGGTTTAAACGGATCAGGATTTCACCCCTGGAATGCAGCACCGAAAGCAAGGGCAACATCAGGAAAGGGGCATCCGTGGTGCAGAAATAAATAAATGAAAGTGGCTTTCGAGCAGAGCGAGTGGAACTGGAGAAGTTGCACTGTAATTTCAAAATCTCTTATTTCCTAACAGTGTTTTTTGCAAGAGCTACAGCTGTGTTTATAGGGTTACCAAAGGAAAATATGACAAAATCATTTGATTCTTTTATGACATTCTCCTCTAAGCTCTCCTACAGTTTCTAAGCTCATAGGAAAGGGGAGGAAAAAACACTGAGTCCCAAGAAAGCAGAAGAGGTGACAAATGTCTGGTTAGACAGCACCGGATCAGATGGCTCGGTATAGAGTGTTGAAATGAAGCAGTGAGAAATTGACTGGGCAAAAGTGGGAAGTGTGGGGCAGAGAGTTTCAAAGGAGACAGTGCCCATCCGTTCTCGGTCTGGCACCTAGACAGAGGGTCAGATTTTCACAAGACATCTGCTTCCACCTAGGCTTCTAACAATGCTTCATTAATCAGAGGGGATGGGTTCTGAATAGCTCTGGCGTTCTGGTCATTTTTGTTAAGTGCTGAGCACTTCTGAAAAGCTGGACTCAGGGATGAGCACTGCACAATTGTGAAAATCTGGCCCTTGGATAACGGCGCAAAGACAGACTAATGGAGGTAAAAGAAAAAAAAAATCACATTTGAGTCCATTATTATGGTGCATTGGGATTTATCTGCCATTAGATTACCTATACATGAACATTTGCAAGGAAGTATTTTCAATGCTCTTTATTCTAGACCCATGATGATAATCATCATTTCACTTAGACAGGACCTGACAGTTAAAGCGTGTGGGGCCAACCTTGGATTTTGCACTCAGGCAAATCTCCTACTTAATGTCAATAGCATGTATGAGAGAGGTGAAGCCTGCCGAACTCAGCTTCCATCCTTTTGACTGAAAGGCAGCCACCTCTGGCGGGGGGCGGGGAGAGGGAGGGACACAGCTGCTGTTTAACAGCACTTAACATACACCATACAACAGTTTAGGACAGTGAGTGTAGGGAACGGGTATAAGCATTGGGGGGAGAAGTTAGATTAAGGAAAATATCATTTAAAACTGGATTTGGGAAGACGACCCAGGGCTAAAACTGTTGTGTAAGTAATTAGTAGAGGTCTGTAGGCCAAATTCTGTATGGTCTAAGTACAACAGTCATTTCTTCCACCATTTGGGTTAGAAGGTTTCTGGCACTAGCGACACCACAGAACTGGAAAACAGGAATCAAAGAACAACAGAGCTCCCTGAGGTTACAGGACAAGGGAGATGAACAGAAAAGGGATCTGTCCATCACACAAACTGAGCTGCCTGAAAGCTCCAATCCAGTCAGGTCCCGAGGGCGCCGGACTAGAGAGGTTCAACCTGAGGTACTGTTAAAGACCAGACTGACACGACTACATCTCTATCACTTATACCAGCAGGCACTGAAGGACACTGAGCATGCTGATGTTACTGCAGACAATAAATAGCTCCCAAGGGGTACGTCTGGACTACAGGCTTTTGTCGACAGAAATTTTGTCGACAGATACTGTCAACAAAGCTTCTGTCGACAAAGAGCGTCTAGACTACATCCAGTTCTGTCGACAAAGCAAGCCGCTTTGTCGACATGACAGTGTAGACGCAAAGGACAGTGTAGATGCAATAACGCCTTCTGTCGACAGAACTCTGTTGACAAAAGGCGTTATTCCTCGTAGAATGAGGTTTACAGCCGTCGACAAAACTGCTGAGTTCTGTCGACGTTATGTCTACAGAACTCAGCGGCAGTGTAGATGCAGGTATAGTTTTGTCGACAAAAGTCCACTTTTGTCAACAAAACCCTGTAGTCTAGACACACCCAAGGAGACACAAATGGATGTCTATTTTCCAAGTCTGCCAAAACAGCTTTCAATTGCATAGGCTTTGGTGCCCACTAGTGAACCTTTAAACTACACGGGCAGAATAGACCTCAGCAGTAAGCGCTCCACCTGGCAGGCTGGCTTGGTTTGGATGTCCAGGTTTGCTTTGGGACCAGCAACAGCATTTGGACATAATAAAAAGGTAATTAAGTTCTGAGCAGCAATGAATGGGGGTGCTTATATGTAGAGCCCTGCAAATCCATGGATATCAGCTTTATATTCACAGCTACCCGTGTCCACACATGTGGATATGGATAGATGCAGAGAAGATAGAACGAGGCTGTTCTCAGTGGAGGCAGAGGGCAGAACAAGGAGCAATGGTCTTAAGTTGCAGCGGAGGAGGTCTAGGTTGGATATTAGGAAAAGCTATTTCCCTAGGAGGGTGGTGAAGCACTGGTATGGGTTCCCTAGGGAGGGGGTGGAATCTCCATCCCTAGAGGTTTTTAAGTCCCAGCTTGACAAAGCCCTGGCTGGGATGATTTAGTTGGGATTGGTCCTGCCTTGGGCAGGGGGCTGGACTCGATGACCTCCTGAGGCCTATTCCAGCCCTAGGATTTTATGATTCTATGATCCGCAGCTCATTTTTGTGGATACAGATGCAGATACAAATGTTGTATCTAGAAACTTGTCAATTTGTGGATCACCACTTTGACATCCTCAGAGGCAGATATACACATCAGATCTACGGGTATCCACCAATGAATTTTGCGGCTGCAGCTACAAATATTTGCAGCCCCGCAGGGCTCTACTTATATGACACAAAGCGGTCCTGTGGACAGCATAAGGGGGGCTCTTTGTCTGAAGCTTCTGGCGGATTCCTCACGGTGCTGAAGTGAGTGGGAAGTGGTAAAGGGGAGGGTATCAAAAGGCTACCCCTGCTCACCAGGCCTGGCACATAGCCGATCGAATTGCAGCTCCGACACGGTGAGAGAGTCCAGGGCCTGGTTCGCTAATGCAGTGTGCAGCATGGATGGGACAATATGGCTGCAAAGGGGAAGACAGGAGGACAGGCCATGACTCCGCCCTGCCCAAACGGGAGATCGTGGAGCTGCCCCGCCACATGGAGGCAGTCAGCTGCACATCACACAGCGGTGTTATTCAGGACATGCTGAGCTTCAGGAGTGCTGCCATGGGGCGCTGGATCTTCCCACCTTCCCTTTCTAGCCGGCTCAACCAGAGGAGAGAGGGTAACATGGCCGTGAGGGCAAACAACTCACGTTGCCAAAGTTTCTCCCAACGTTCTTTTCCTTGGGCTTCTGCTGCTATGTAAGTAATAGCTCCGTTACAGCCAGCTCTTACAGGCTAAAAAGAAATACACCCTACCGCACTGCACAGGTCATTGCGGAGACTGACCAGGACCATCGACAGATCAGCATGCCGTTTGCTCAGCCTACCTGTGACCTTGCCCAAGGTGAGTGATTTGATGGCCTTGAAGTCAATCTCAGAGAGGTTCTGCTTGAGTTTGAGAACTTGATCAACCTGGAACAGGCCAATAAACACAGTTAATTACTGTGGCTTGCCAAGAGCCCCGAAGTGTCTTTAGACCAGCCCTTTAGGAAAGCTCCACTCTGGATACAAATAATGCCTGCCTCCCACGGATTGCACAATGAATGGGCTTTAATTTTGCAGGGAAAGCTAAAAAGGTGTGTCAGTGTGCTCAGACAGCAGGGCTTTAAAGAAACCTTTCCTGCGGGAAACTTTCAATATTTGACAACTGATTATGCCAGGCCCCCACTGAGCATTCTGACCCAATCATCCCTGATTGCAACAAACAGGCAAACAAATGAAGCCAGTGACTGTCATGGATTAACTCTGCATGTATAAGATCAGCGTGTGGGATAAATCCCACCCATTAGCATGAAGCTTGTGTGAGGCACAGATCAGAATCCCATCCGCCTATTTTATGTGCTGAATTCACTTTGGCAACCCCTGGTAAGGTTTTACACCAATGCACTGAAACGGAAAAAAAAAAGAAAATGCGATATTCTCGTCCTCTGCCTCTTCTTCACCTCTCGCCTCCTCTGCTCTTCCCTCTCTTCTAATTAATGATGGACACAAAATACCATTCAGCCCTAACAAATAAGCAGAAGCTTGCCAAAAAGCTGCTGTGCGCTTACTCCCCTCCCTCCCTTTGAAAACCAGGACAGCACAAGGTTACTTGATAGCCCAGGCTGGCTGCCTACCAGGTGTTGGACTCAGCCAAGGGGCAGTGAGAATTCAAGGTTTGGGGATCGGCAGTTGGGGGAGACTTTGGGGTTCTCGCCAGCTGATAGAAGACCGTCACGGGTGCACACGAGAGGCTAGATTGTGCCCTTGTCACTAAGGTGACCACTGACACAGCTAGTCCTGATGCAGCCAATGGGATGATTTGTGTGCGTGTAATAGTCACACAATTTAACCTTATCAGTCCTTCCTCCTCGTCAAGCAGTCCAGCTATGGGTCATATTCAAGTCTGGGACACACACACATGAAAGCCATGGGATTCCCATGTACCTCCATGCACTTTTTCTTCTTGTTCAAATGCGAGAATGCACTGAGCTTGTCAAGTATATGGAGGGAACAGTAGGATGAGGCTGCTACCAGTGGCATAGGACCCACTTTGATCACTATTTGTTAATATCTCCAGTGGCCTGAGGTGGAAGAACAGATGGGGAAAACTTGGAGTTGCTACAGAGAATTCCTTTCCAGTTCTCTGAGGTCTTCTCCTGGGCTCTCCCTCACTTGCCCAGGGACTAACTCATCAACATATTTAAGATTGGGAAGGAGTTTTTCCCCCCAGATCAGACTAGCAGAGATCCTGCAGAGCAAAGGGGTTGCATATAGGGCCTGGGTCACTTGCTCCTTTCAAAGAGGGAAAATGGTGGAGTCTACGTAACTTGCAGTCTTTCGCTCAAGATTTGAAAGACTTCCATAACTCAGAGGTTATGGCCCTGTTGCAGGAGTGGAGGTGGGGGCAGGTTCTGTGATCATGATGGTCCCTTCTGGCCTTAAAGTCCATCATATGCCTCAACATTTCAAAATTCAGCCTGGTAAGACCTAAGTTTTGCCAGGCTTGCTCATAGTGGGGCCATAGTGGGAGTTCTCCCCCCCCCCCGGCAGTGAGTAGGTATTTGCACCAATAATGTCATAAAGCCTACTATGTAAGCCCATTGAGATCAACAGGACTGTTTGCCAGGTAAGATACTAATTGATGTTGGGCACAGGCAGTGAATTGGACCCTGAAAGTAAACCATGGTAGGTAGGTATGATACCTGAATGACGAGCTCTTTTCCTTCTCTGTTGATCTTCACGCAGTGTAATTCCCGGTTGGCAAGGTTTCCAGAGTCAATGGTGAAAATGAGGGCGCCGTCCTTACTCAACTTGTATCGCACCTGTAAGCTTCCTTAAAAGGAAAACACATTTCCACCTATAAAACCTGTGTCCATAACTACATATGGTTCAATAGCCTTGTGCAACATGTAACATTTGTATTTTTTAACTTCTTCATTATCATTTGTGACTCTGATTTTAGAAAAAAAAAATTGTCAATCTTTAATGAAAGGCATGACAAATAATTTATCAGAAGCTTTTTTCACACCAGCTTACAAATGCCACTGTGCAGAAACATGCCTGAGATGATCAAGCAAATAATTTATATTAAAGGCATATGTCTCTCTCCCCATAGGGCACACATTTTAACATTTGCACCATATTTTCTCTCTATTAGACTCTTTTGTATGAATGATAATTTCCACCAGGGGGCATACAGGTCTAGTGCTGTTTCATGATTAGCGTAACATGTGTGAGTTTTATTATTATTGGTACTCTTCAAGAGGACAGTAAAGCGAAATGGTAATAGACATTGGAGCAGGAGATATATTGTACTTGTTTGGAAATGGGAATGATTCGAATTCATCCACAGTTATGGCATTTCTTTTCAAACACAAAGCTGAGAAAATGTGTCCATTAATTGTGGCTACCCTCTGCTTGTGAGAAACCAAACATTAATAAACCTGCATGTGTGCAAGGTAGGAAAGGATATGTATCACTATCAATCATCCCATAAAAGAGTAAGGAAAAATAATGTGATTTTAAAAGCTCTGGGGGGAAAAAAAGTCACTGACTGGATTCTTTGCTTTGCTTTTTTCACAAGTGAAGAACAAGTCTTTGCAGTTCAGCATGTAAATAGGTAAAACAAAATCCTGAAAATCTTTGGGAGTTCTTGCACATCAGTCATTGAAACATGCTGAACATTTTCAGTCCTACCGAGTATTCTTTTTTTAGAAACACTTTTCAGTTTTACTACATTCATTTCAGGATTGTTTCAAAAGAGACAGAAATAAACACACATAGAATCCCACAGTCTGCTGAGTACTGGGGCCTCACTTTGCTTTAAACATAGTAAGTAACTTTTGTCTCCTTCCTTTTTTTTTGGTTTGCATTAGCTCCAAACATTCCATGCATCACTGGACTGTGGAGATGAACGCAGGTGAACACGAGCTGGAGGGAAACTGTCATTATTTGGGTTTTCCATCATTTTATTTCCAGGTTTTTTCAGAGCATGCAAATCTAGTCCCCAGTCTTAGAAGTTCTCCCTGGATGAAATCTGCCCTCGTGCAGCAGATGTCCTATACTCCCCAAAAGTCCTCCCAAAGTCTTCCAGCAGTGTAGGAATAATACTGGTCGTCTTTATATGGGTGCCTGTCACCGGGTGCTGAACTCCCATTGATTTCAGTAGGAGTTCTTCCAGGCTCGGGGCCAGAAACATCCCAGAAAGGAGCTTCAGGAGAAGGACTCTATCTCCTTATCCTTCCAGGCCACACAAGCCCCAGGCTTGCTAACAGGTGGGTATTACCACAGCTCAGCCAATCGAGGGAGGTCAGCTCACCACAAAGCATTGGAGCAAGGAAACAGTAGAATATCCAAAGGCAGGAGAGGAAGTAGGAAAGGCTACTGAGGATTGGTCTTTTCATCACCCCACAGGCCTTCCAGAGCAGAAGGGGTTTTAATAGAAGGAGGCAGTAAAGCACGTAAGAGGCATAGTTTCTTAGAGATCTAGTTGGAACACCCATTAATGTCTCTGGAGCATTTGTGCTTGTCAGTAACAGGCTTAGGATTTTTAAAAATACAATAATACACGGCCAGTTTCCACCACCCTTAATCACATTGCATGGAACCTTACCCTGCAAGGAATCTCCCAATCCCAGCACAACTCTTTTCGACTTCCCATTAAAATCCACATTAAGCTGGAGCTAGGCTGAGAGGACCTATCACTAAAGAGACACCAAGCAATGGTTGAGATTAAGGCTTTTTGGTGGCACCTCTTTCATTAGGAAACACAAAGGGCAGGGCTAGCGACAGACTTCAATGGGCCCTGGAAAATATGGGGGAGAGGGTCAGCTCCAGACCTCAAGGAAAGGGCGGGGTTTTGCATGGAAGGGGTAGAGCTAGGGACTAGCCTCCCTCAGTCAGCCCTCAGAGTCATCCAGACCATGCCGCGCAGGGCTCCGGCAGCAGTGTAAAGGGTTCGGGGCTGTTTAGACTTACCCGCAATTTCCTTGTATATGAACATGCCTGCCTAGCTTTCAGGGACGTTATGAGACACGATTAATTAATGTTTGTTAAGTGTTTTGAGAGGTCAGCTGAAAGGTGTGAATGCACATATACACGCAAATGGAGTGAACAGTGAGCTGTTGTTCTAACAAGTATTTTCTGGAGCAATATTACCTATGAAACTATAGGTCGGACCCTCAGTTATAAACCAGCATCACTCCACTGCCTGCCTCAGAGCCACACTGATTTACACAAGCTGATATTCCGGTCCATTTTTTCCCCAAAGAAAGCATTAGGGAAAAAAAATTCAATACCTGCAAAATTTCCTTTTGTAAAGATTGGAAGGGATCACTTCCTCGCATCCACGGTTATTAATTTTCTTTCAATTGCAGCTGAAACTTCTTTGGATTGCTGCTCTCCACAATTATTGACATGAACAGGGGCTTTTGTCTGGGGCCAAATTCACATCAATATAAATAAGCAATTTTACCGATTGCCATGGAGTTACTATAGAATTTATACCGGTATCACTTTGGCCCTTATTCAGCAGCAAATCTTTTCATGCTGGCAGATCTACATCATCTTTTCATGACGGGAAAATGTGAGATAGACAGAGAAATGGATTATTCATTATGGTTAAGAAATCTTGTGTTTGAAATGTCGATCGTCTGGTGGATCGGAGTTCTGTGTCACATGATGCCAGGGCCGCTGACCCCCAAAAAAGAGCTTGGGCATAATTCAGATTCTTATGATTTTTGCACCATTTCTATCACACAATAGTAATGAAGACTGCTTCTACACTTTAGTGCCAAAAAATCAGAATTTTGTACAAAAACCCAGCTAGTGTTTTCACTGGCCATTGACATTTTGCACTGGAATTGCTGAGTGTCAGTGCAAAACCAAAAGCACCCCGATGAGAGTCCTTTTGCTCTTTGCACGGATCCTTTTGTGCTAATGTGCCAGGGAAGACCCTGGATTGCTTTTACCTGCCTCATTGCTCTCCAGACCTATCCCCCAATGCAGAGCAGGACTGGTCATTCTGATATTCAGCAGTCCTGCCTACAGGTGCTATAGCTTCATCCTGACAGCGAATGCTCTGGGACACAGAACAAACCATTGCTGAGAAATGCTCCTGCTGCCTCCCATAATGTACTGTGCACATGTAACCCCCACCAGGCAGATCTGAACCTGGGACCTCTGGAGCTTAGTATGGGAACCTCTACCTTTTGAGCTAAAAGCTGGCTGGCTCTCAGACCACAGAAACAGGTAAGAAAAAGAGACCTCTCTACGGCACGGGCTAAGTGCCACTGCGTGGGACAGTGAACCACACTAGGTGTGTGGGTTACACACAGTCAGGGCGGCAGGCGGGGGCTGATGTCTGGGTCTCCCCCTCTGCTTCTGGTGCCTGTTACACTCACCTATCCACCCCTGCCACAATGCTGATTCGCCTCGAGTCCGGGATTGGTGAACAGCGGGAGAGCTACCAAAAAGCACCCCTCTCTTTGGTGATGCAAGTGCTGCGCATGTAAACACTCGTGGAAAACAATCAAACCACAAGCCAGCACTTTTCATTCAGCACGTTTCTGTCGCTGACCAAACGGTCAGCCAAAAAACTCTGCAAGTGTAGAGAGCCCAAGTCTGTGGTTCTCAACTGGTGGTCCATGGTGACTTTTCCGGTGGTCCACAGGAACATTGTCCAAAGTCCCACGGTGTGAGCAGGTGCCGCCGCTAGGCTGTTTTATGCCATGTTCAAAAGCACGCAGCACATCATCCATAGCATCACCTAGGACGCAACCGCATTGTGTTACCAGTAACTTCCGTCTGAGGCTCTGAGCGTCAGTGTAGGTGCCAGGCTCAAGGGAAAGAGGAATTCCGAAATGTGCTGACAGTCAAATTTAGAACTTGCATATCTTGTTGATATTTTTTTGGAACCTTGAACAAACTGAATCTTCAGCAGCAAGGGAAAGGTGCAAATCTGTTCTCTCACCAAAGCATCATCAAGGACTTTTCTTGACAAACTGGAACTCTGGATTGTAAGAGTCAAAGGCAAGAATTTGGTTCAATTTCCATATGTGGATGCCATGCTCGGGGAAAAGGAAGCCATTCGGACGCAAATTCTCGATCATTTTCAGAAGCTAGGAGACGAATTCCAATGATACTTTCCGGAGGTGGACAGGACAAGGGATGGATTATATTTCATCAGGAATCAATTTACAACAGATGTTAATAGTGTTCCAGAGGATCTGCAGGAGGAATTCTTGGATCTGAAAAATGATTTTGCGGCTCAAGACGTGTACCAGCAATCTACCATAGAGAAATTTTGGGCCGGCGTGACTGGGAGTTACCCAAATCTGTCAGCACATGCAGTCAGATTTCTTTTGCCATTTGCATCAACTTATATGTGAGAGACTGGATTTTCGTGTTTGTTGCACGTTAAGTCCAAACAGAGGAATCGGCTTGCAGTGGAAAACGATATTCGTTGTGCAATATCAAGTACCACAACATTGAAAAGCTTGTCAGTGAGAAGAGAATCCAAAAATCTGTTAGTAAGAAATAAATTTCAAACCAAAATGTTCATTGTCTGCTCTTTATCATGTCTCAAAAAGGAGGTAGTCCACGAAAATTTTTTGATTGGCCTGGTGGTCCGTGGACGGAAATGAGTTGAGAACCCTGGCCTAAGTGTTGTCTCTTGAACAAGAGTTAAGATAGTCACAGCAGTACACGCTGGGCACTTCATTGTAGTCGTGGCTTGGCTTCAAATCATGGTCATGCACAACCACAGCCCTCCTTACCCGTACATAGAACCTGCAGTTCCGTAGGGCACCAAGAAATGTGGGGCACCACTGGGTTCTAATGTCCACCTGCCTCTTCTTATCCCGGTGTGTGGCTCCACTTCCTCCAGAAAGGATCTCATGAACAAAGCCTGCCAGAGCTATCAGCAGACACAGAACCGGCGATAGAGCCGTTCCAACCCTAGCCATAGACGGCCAGTTTCTGAGTTTACTGGGTTAGCTGAGAGGACCTGGAGTGTCACATTTGTTTTCAATATTTCATTAACAGGATGCTGAAAATTTTAAAATCACATCTCTAAAAAAATCATCACACCCTCCCCCGCCGGGCTGCCATGGGGCATAGGGGCATCAGTTTAATAGTACTGTGTAGGGCCCCATCCAGCCTACGGATGGACTCAAACAAGACTCAAGCAATGTACTGCCTGGTTATTACACACGGACTTCCTGGGGACCATTGCTATTCACTCAGCAACAGCGGAGGGACAGTTTTGCTTGACTGGCCAGATGCTTGGCCCTGCTTTGGTGAAGTTACTGGTGAAATTCTCTCGCTTGTGAACTACAGGTTAGCCTGGCTGATCACAATGGTCTCTTCTGGCCTTAAAAGCTCTGGCTAGTCTGCAGCACTTCAAAGCAGCTGGAAAGCAGGCTTCAGTGATCTCCCGGGAAATCCTTGGGCATGCCTAGCCAGTGGGGCAGCATTGACGCCACGTCTGCTACTCCTTGTGGCTGCAGCAACGGGGACGTGGCCAGGGAGTTCTTACACCTGGGCCATCCCTGGCTGTTACAACACCTCCTGGAACTGCGGTAAGCTATACCAGGGACAGCCCTAACCCCAGGAGAGAAGGAGCAGAAAAAACAGCTTAACACAACGCTAAGCGCAGCAAATCCAAAGCAGAGTCCAGACAGTCACATCATCCGTGGTTCAGAGACCCATCCACATACTCCACAAAAAGTAAGATTATCCCATGACACAAACTGCACCATGCAAACTAACATCCCGGCCTGAGTGTGATCTGTGAGGACATGCCCCAGGTGTTGGGTTTTTCAGCTTCCTCTGGCAAAAGGGTCGTTATTTTTTCTGCTGGCTGTGTACTGTGGGTATCAGCAGTGTCAGCGAGCTGTGTGCATCTCGGCATGGAGAAATGCAAGGGATGCTCAGCTACAGACGAGTTCTTTAAAAGGCCATAAGCGACGCACATGGACGAGCCTTTTTATTATTGTACCGACCCACAAATGGGACCACAGGAGGCTGTATTAATTCAGCGTTACAGTCCAGGAGATGTGTTTGCAAACTTCTTATGAATGTCAATGGGAACTGAGAGAGAGAGAGAGAGAGAGAGAGAAAACAGCCCTCTGACAAGCCTGATTCTTTCTTCACTAATGGCTACCACAACCTGCTATGCATAGTGAGAACAAAAAAGAAATAAGCAATAGCGGCTCAATTCTGCTCTAAATGAAGTCAATGGCAAAGCCCCCATTAATGTCAATGGGAGAATGATCACACCAGATGGGCCTTATTTCAGTCTCAAATGCATGGGTATAAATCAATAGTAACCCCATCCAAGTCAGCGGGAACTGCAGACACTCACCCCTTCTGGAAGTCAGGCCCTTATTTAGGTACCAAAACGTAGAGTAACTCTTTTAAAAGTGTCAAGGTGACTTAGGTACTGAAGTCCCACTGTCAGTGAGACTTGGGCTTCTAAGCAGTGTTCTTTGGGGGGGGGGGGGTGAAGGGAAAAATACATTGGCTTCTAAACCACTTTGGTACGTTTGAAACTTTTACCCTGAGGGTGTTGGCGTAGACGTGTAAGTCCGAAAATGATGACCTTGCTTTCAAGGTCCCCTCACCCAAGGACCTGCTTGGTGCTCAATTTGGAATCAGATCAGCTCTGCTAAGGTGTCTGGAAAGAGCCTTAATTCTGTGTTTACATCAAGACTTCTTAAACAGGGTGATTCCTGCATGTACCACCAATGGTATTAAGAACACGAAAGCAACCATATTGGCTCAGACCAATGGCCCATTCATCCCAGCATCCTGTCTTCTGACAGTAGCCAATGCCAGATGCTCCAGAGGGAATGAAAAGATCAGGGAAATCTTGAGTGATCCATCTCTTGTCATCCAGCCCCATCTTCTGGCCCTCAGAGCTTAGCAACACCTAAAGCATGGATTTGCATCCCTGACCATCTTGGACAAAATAGATAAATTTCTGGAGGATAGGACCACCAGAGTCTAAGTCTTTTTTGAACCCTATACTAGCTTTGGCTTTCACAACATCCCCTGCAAGTGAGTTCCCCGGGTTAACTGTTGGGTTGTGTCACCATCTACTTCCTTTTGTTTGTTTCAGGGCCCTTCCATGTGTTCACTGGGAGAGCATAGAAGAAGGGGTTGGGATTAACGGCATCGCTCATCAGAATAATGGGGATCACTGGCTTATACACATCACCTCTGACCATGCACTGCTGAAGGACCATTCATACATTCAACAGAAGAAGACAGAATGACTGACAGACTACTACACTAGTGACCACCCTGCTTTCTTATTTCCACAACATGCATATCAGCAATCGTTAAGAGAGCAAATAATTCGGGATTCTGTTGATGAAACAAGGGGGAAATAACATGAGTGAGGCTATTCATAATGCTATGCACTCACAACCAGTGATAAAAGAATGGCACACAGAAAGCCCTTTGCAATGATTTAGGAGAAATGTGGTGGTGTTAATTCCACATCACCTGGTACGAGACGATTGCTTTCAGTGCCAGGCAGCACAAAATACCTCCCTGCCAGCTTGCAGAATCTTGGTGCTGTTGTACTTCCCCTTTAGAGCTTGGATATTTAAACCTGAATGACCTCTCTCTCTGTTTGTAACAGCTGGGCAGGAAACCTGCTCCTTAATTAGCAGCCTCTCCCAAGGGACAGTCACTCAATAAATTTACTCTTCATAGGATGTGCAGCTGGTATTACGGAATAACAGGACCCGTCTTCTTAATCAGCCAGTGGCTTTTAACTAAGAAAGTCTTTGCACATTTTGGGGAAGAACAGGGGAAAAATGGGCAGTTGCTGTTTGTTTCACACCCCTAAAAAATGGAGAGGTGAGATTGACGATTTTGGTTTTCTGAGGTATCCTGCTGCTGTTGCTCAGATATTTTTTGTTGTGCTGTCTTAAAGGAAAACTCTAGTTATTACGTCTTAAAATAGCTACACTGATTAATAGAGTACTCAGAGTTATGAGTTGAGAATGCTTATTAAAAATTTGATTGTCACCCTCTCCCCCCAAGAGTGGAGTGTTTAGATCTAAGGGTCAGGTGTGAGTCTTTCCAAAAGAGCAACAACAATGGATAACTATTTATTGGCTATTGTATTTATTTAACCCGATAGAACATAGTGTAAAAGTGCACCATGGGCCATGTTTACAAAGTCATTCAGGCACCTAAAATGTAGCTAGGTGCCCAGTTGCATTTGCAGTAGTGCCTGAGAAGTTTTGGAACTTCATTCCCCCCTCAAGGCAACGACCCTAGTAGCCTATGAGCCAGAAGGGAAAAGAACAGGCACATACATGGGGGTGGGGATAGGGTGGGAAATCAAGCAGCAGCTGCGTATTAGTACAAAGCCCAGAAACAATCACCCAACGCGGAAACGGAAGCTCCCCACACCTACATGGGCCCACAGAGCCTATCCTGCAAACAACTTATGCATCTGACTAACTTTGCTCACATGGGCAGTTCCATCGACTTCAACGGGGCTATCCGCATGAGTAATGTTACTCAGAAGTGCGTTTGCAGGTCTGGGGCCATACTGTGTGTGAGAACCAAGCCATGCATGTGTTTGAAGCTTTGGAATGTTAGACAAGCAAATGCTTCGGAGGTTAGATTAGAGGGCAGAGAATGAGAGACAGACGTACTGACCACACGTCCTGGCAATTTATCATGTAAGCATCACTCAGATTTGCTGGGTGACCTTGGGCAAGACGTGTTCCTCAGTTTCCCCCTCAATAAATTGGGGGCGATAATCTCACTCTCTTTTGCAAGGCTTCTGTAAACAAGCATGGCATTGTTGTGATTATTACATCTATTTCTACCCAGTGAATTAGCAGGGCTGTTGCTGCTCTCCAGCAGGGGTGCAGTTTTAAGGATGTTTTCCAACAGGTGACTCAGTGTGATGAGGCAGAGCAGGAGTGAAGAGATCAACTTCACCAGATAAAACCCCCAGCCAACACAGAAACATGTTTTCAGTCAACAATGTTGATTCCTTCATGTTTTACCCTGCAAAGGCAAAATGTTTTGTGCTGACACGCCCTTTGTTCTTCCTTTCAAATGCACTTAAGACACTTTCTTTAAAAAATGCATACAATAAATACTAATGTGAAAGTCCTCACTCTGTTAAAATATTCATGATATGTAACGAGCCTTTCCAAGGACTTTAACAGGAGTTAGATTAGACTGGATGGTGTCCCTAGCTTCTGTTTGCCAGAAGCTGGGAATGAGTGACAGGGTATGAGTCACTTGGTTACCTCTTCTGTTCATTTCCTCTGAAGTACCTGGCATTGGCCACTGTCTGAAGACAGGATACTAGGCTGGATGGATTTTTTGGTCTGACCCAGTATGGTGGTTCTTACGTAGTTCACTCGTCTTTGTATTTCAAGACTTTTTGACTTGGATGTCTTTCATCTGACACTGGAGATTTCACTTGAAGCATCAAGGGGAAGCCATGTTTGCAAAATCAGTCAGTTTAATCTCTCCCACATGAATACAGTGTAAAATTTCACCTCATCACATCATATTACGCAAATCATGCCTGATCACTAATCTTTCATGATGACTCATGGGGAGAATAGGCTAACGCCCTGAGCTGGAGAAGACTTCATTTACTTAAAGGGCATTAGACCAGCCTGCCCTACTTGTGCGTCTGCCCCCTGTGTTAAAATTTAAGCTTTTATCCTCCACCCGTTCTACTTTCAGTCTCTGGAACATATTCACCAGTCCAACCAGGGATGGGCCCCATAATCATTCACAAATAATAATCTTCAGAAATGAGATCATGATGCATTATGAACTGAATGGGTTGGAGAAATGATATGGTCAACGTGTAAGTTTCATTATGTCTCTGGATCACCAGATGAAGCACCAAACTTAAAACTAAAGATCATGATTTACACCAACCATCATGCTTAGTTCATTAAAAAAAAACACCTTAGTGCAGTGCATTGCCTGTGAATGCCTTGTCTGAGGTTAATGATCCTTGCTTGTGTCATGGCCCATTACCAACATCCAGATGGCCATTAATCCCTGGTAATGCCCTGTGCCTTTTATCATTAGGTTCTTCTCAACAGTGCCCAACATTTCATCGACTTTGCTGGTTTGGACTCTCACACCAGCAATGCTGGCTTGATTTATTGCGAGCCTCGGGGTAGTGTTTACATTTCAGAGCCATGAGCAAACCGACCACATACAAGAACAACTTATTCATGAGTACAGAGATTTGTTGTGTTGTCAGACTAATGCTGATGACCAGAGAAAGGATGGCACAATTAAGAACAGAATTTAGAGGTCTGGGTGCAATTTCAATTCTAGTATAGACTTAGTGGTTAACATCAAACAAGTCACTTAATCTCCCTCATTTCCCCAAATGTAAAACTGGACCCTGATCTTACTTGAGGTTCTAGGCACAGCCATACAACAAATAAATAATAATTGTAATAACAGCCGCTATATAAAGTTTTCATCATGACAATAGTTTTGTAGCAAAATATAGGCCAATATATATTTCAGAGGAACTATGTGAATATTTCTGTAATTTGTAAAGAACTTTTCCATGGTTGGATCTTATCTGAATTATCACCCACACAAACAAATTTTGCATTTGCAACCTTCACTTATTTGCCTGTAAACATTCTTATGAACTTTCTAGTTTTATCCTGCTAAAAGTAGCATTATTGGTTGCCAAAGACATTGGTGTAAAGGGTTTTTGTGGGTGTTTGGCTGCTGGTTTTTTGTTGTTCTGTTTGGCCTTTTCCAGATATAGATATAAAGCACAAAAGTCTGCAATTTCACTTCAAATGCAAAAGCTTTCATGCAGCATTTTTTGCAGTGGTAGCTGAGGTCAGCTGCTCAAAAATTCTAGCAACAAGATGACAAATGGCCTCGACAGTGTATTTGTAGCCTTGTCAGTCCCACAGTATTAGGGGAGCAAACTCCACACACACCAGGACACACCAACGAACAGTGGCACAAGACCCTGCCAGAACAACAGATGCAAAACTGTCAGACATCTCTCCACTGCTACCGTGATCAACTCTCCCTCCCCCAAAATACACCATTCAAGATCTATGGGCCCTACACATGCCTATCACAACGTAGGGTGTATCTCATCCAGTGCACTTTTTCAACAACAACAATGTGGGTGAAACCCGACAATCACTGCACTCTCAAATGAACTCACATAGGGCAACAAGAAAAGGACAAAACCACCTTATCAGCTGTGGGTGAACACTGTTCACAGAGTAATTTCTTACCAAGCCTCATCCTTAAAGGAAACCTACACAACATTTTCAAAAGATGAATGAAGGAGTTTAAATTTGTTACCCCGCCAGACGCTGAACAGAGACACTGGACTGATGGCTTATTACAACAATCTATCATCCTTGTACCTCTTCTTTTTGTCCTATGATAGCAGAGGTGTGGAGGCCAGTCTGCCTCAATTGGTCCCTTACAACACATGTGAACTACTTATGCTGAACAATCTGTTCCACTATGCATTTGACTGTGGTGCTAGGGACCTGAAGAAAAGCCTTTTCTTGGTAGCAGAGACCTTTTCCAGACCAGAAGGAAAGTTCTGTGTTGCCTCAAAAACTTATCTTTTCCCACCAACAGAAGTGGGTCCAATAAAAAGATCTTCACCGACTTTGTCTTGACAAATGACTTGTCATTTGCAACACACTGGACAGAGGGTGTCTGTAGAAAACTGTCCTCTGCTGGCTGAGCTCTTGATAAAATTGCAACAGCTAAAAACCATTCCTTTTTCAGCTCAAAATCAAGTACTAGAAACACTGTTTGCAGCCTAATGGTCCTGAGTTTTTGTCCCAGACGTCAATATGGTCAATGTCAGTCTGTGTGTATGCAGCATGCAGATTACTTACAAACAGCTGCTCTTCTTTCCTCACCTTATATAATCTAATCACAGTCGTCTAGCTGTTCCCTTTGGGGCTCCTATGCAGCAGTTGACCGTTCAGTAACCTGAAGTGTTCCGAATGTGTAAAACATCTCCACCAATTGAGCTAATGAAGCCCCACTTGCATCTCCTTCCTCTTGGACAGTGAAAAAGAAATCTGCCCAACAGAGTCCTTGGCTGAATGCTTTTGGCTGTTCCTCCTTTCAAACAAGTCTCTCATGCTCAGAGGTTTGGAAGAGCATATGTTTAAGGGAATGATTAGGGGTTTGGAACGGGTCCCATATGAAGAGAGGTTAAAGCGACTGGGGCTTTTCAGTTTAGAAAAGAGGAGACTGAGGGGGGATATGATAGAGGTCTATAAAATCATGAGTGGTGTGGAAAGGACAAATAAAGAAAAGTTATTTATTAGTTCCCATAATAGAAGAACTAGAGGACACCAAATGAAATTAATGGGTGGCAGGTTTAAAACTAATAAAAGAAAGTTCTTCTTCACACAGCGTGTAGTCAACCTGTGGAACTCCTTGCCAGAGGAGGCTGTGAAGGCTAGGACTATAACAGAGTTTAAAGAGAAGCTAGATAATTTCATGGAGGTTAGGTCCATAAAAGGCTATTAGCCAGGGGATAGAAATGGTGTCCCTGGCCTCTGTTTGTCAGAGGCTGGAGAGGGATGGCAGGAGACAAATCGCTTGATCATTGTCTTCGGTCCACCCTCTCTGGGGCACCTGGTGCTGGCCACTGTCGGCAGACAGGATACTGGGCTAGATGGACCTTTGGTCTGACCCAGTACGGCCGTTCTTATGTTCTTATGTAATCCTATTTGGATGCCGGCTAGTCATGCCTCCTCGATTTAGTCACGTGGCCTTTGAATTGAAATTTCTTGTCAATGTCTTGATTTTCTGCATCGATTTTCAAATGCATTCTCTATGTCATCATACGTTCCAGGTGGTAGGGCATGGTTATGGCAGGGCGCCATCTCTGCTTATGTAGTTATTTCCTATCGAAAGCTCTTTTCTTGGTTGGATTGTTGGTCTAGAAGCAGGAATATTGCTCGGGGGGAAGTAGTCCCACATTCAAATCCCTGACGAGCTCTAGCTGTGTGTTGTCTTTCCACTGTACTTTGAATTGGGGTGGGAGAGGCACTAGTGTTGGTGGTGCGATGGCCAAGAGCACTAGGCACTGTGCTCCGGGCCGTACTGAAGTGCTGTCACAGTGAGGCTAGCCCTAGTCCTGCCCCTTCTGCCTGAGGCCCACCCCTCTCTGGGAGAGTGGAGCCAGGTCCCTTGCCCCGGGGCTCAGCAATTCTGTCGGCCTCCCTGATTGATGGTGGCCCTTATCATGAAAGGCTAAGGAGTAAGTAACATGCATCCATGCAAAAATGGGAGGCTTAGCAATTTGCAAAGGAAGTTGACTTGCTTTGTGCATGCACTCACTTGATTTTATTTTACCTTTGCCCTCAATTTACTGTCTTTGTCCATGTAGCCCAGGGGAGTGTGAAGAGCGGGCACTTCTCCCCCTCGGGGTCAGTGGGTGGCCACTCTGACTCATTCCACAGCACCCTGTCTACAGTAAAAAGTCATTTTCCGGGTGGCTGACAATATATCCCAAGGACGTCCTCAGGCCCAACCCTATGTCAAAGAGGGGTAACAGGCAGCTAGACAGTTAGTACCGGCAAGCAGTTATAAGTCTGAGCCCTGGTTCAGAGCGGGGCTGCAGGGAAACAGTTTGTATGCCCAAGCAGTGAAACAGTTTATAAGTAGCTCAAGGCCCATTTGCAACAGCTCCAGCTGGATCCCCTTGCTCAGGCAGATGTAGGCGGCTGAACAGTAACAGCTGAGGGGGGAGACTGCCACCTGAGAGCTGGGTGGCAGGGGGGATGCAAGCACACCCACTCCACTGTGTCCCAGCCCAGGGCCCTCACAGCAACAGAGCAGATGACTGCTGGGTCAGTAGGGATCCATGCTGAAACACACTGACCTTCTGCTGCTGGGTCAGCGGGGGGCTGTACTGCAACCCGCTAACCGAGGTCAGCTATCCCTGGGCTGTTTCCATTTCCCCCCTCGGGTTGTACCTGGATCCAGGGCAGGTCCTCTGGACAGAGTGACTTGGAGTCCTCCAGCCAGATAAACTCTCCAGGCAGTCCTCCAGGAGTGGGCCTGGTGGCCCAGGCCAGTCGTCAGCTTCCTCAGGGTCTAGCTCCTTACTTGGTTGTGCTGGGGAGGCTTCTGGCTTCCTTGCTGGCTGGGGCCTGACTGGCCTTTTGGGCAGGCCTTTTATATCCCTGGCCCCGCCTCCTGGCTTCCGCCCAGGTGAGTTGCTAGGCCCAGGTGCTGCCCACCAAGGTTCAGGGGCTCCTCCCCCTCGGGGTCAGTGGGCGGCCACTCCGACCCACTGCAGTCTGACATCAGAATGACATCACCTTTATTAGGAAAAGGTATTCCAGATTCAACTAAATGCACTTGCAAGGCAGCGGCCGGTAGACGTAAAAGGCTTGTGTAAGCCTGCTTCTGACTTTGAGATGGAGGGAGGTTAGGGTGGACAATTAGTTTATGAGAAAAGCAACAGGTTTGCAAAAATGTCCGCTTTATGTCTCATGGACTTTTTTTTGGCGATGTGCTAATTGATCGCACACCTGACACCGGGTTAGTTTTTCATTACCCTTTATTAAAAAGTTTGACAGATTTCAAGGCCCTCGCTGACAGGGTTTAACTAGTTACAGCTCCTGTAAGCTGGAAAGAAAGAAGTGCCAGCAGCAGAGCAAGTCAAGCTGGTTTCAGTTGGACTTTGGGTTTTAACGGATGGTATTTTTTCTATCTTTAATCTTTCCTTTACAGTTTCAGAGTCTCTCTCGCCAGTGGAGAAATGGGAGAGGGAGCTCACTGCAATAGCAATCAGTACTGAAAAGAAAAAAAAAATCCTTAAATTCTTGAGTTTGTCATGAGAGGAGATAATAAATTCAGATAAATTTCCAATCGTTTTGGGATGGCGCTTGAGTTTCTATTTACGTTCACCCTGGCTGTCGGCTGTCTTTCAGGATTAGGAATCACGTGGCACCCATAGAAAAAGCGAAGTGGAAATCAAAGGTTTGGAGACACATTTCCAATATATCTTTTTTTCATCATGTTCATATCTCTCATCTGATTTGCTTTCCTAAGTAGGTGACAGTAAGAGACAGGATATAGCTGTGGTATTATCAAGTCTTCTTTCATCATACTGAAGTGAGCAATTTTAATAGTGAGACTCAGACGGATAATAATGCTGAGGTTTTGGTTATTTGGTGGGATTGGATGGAATTTGCAACAGAAATTCAGGAAGTTACATTAAACATTAGGCAATGCAGTGAAGAAATAAGTTCTTTTTCCTGGCAGGTGCTTGTTGCTGGCTGCATGACTTTGCGTGACAGAGGAAATTAAAGAGACAGAAGAGTGTTGTATATTTTTAAACTATACCAATACCTCTTATTGGTTTCTCCACTCAGAGATTTCCTCCATTTACTGTACTATGACTCTAATTTAGGATATACTCTTTTAGGATACAATATAGCCCAATTAGCCAGTCACCCCTGAAGGTCAAAAGATCAGGTGAATGATCGATGGAAACCATTTTGATACCTTTAATAATGCAGGAGAATGATTTTTATGCCAGATTTTTATCCCACATGGTAATTAATAGCACCAAGAATTTCTTTGCAATTTGATTAATGCATCCAGGTCTCAAGACACAGGTGCTTTGAGGTCCCATACGCCTTGAAAATAACCAGAAAAAGATGAATTTTGAAATGACTATAACAAGAGCCCTGAGGCTGAGATGCTGACGCCAAGAGCATAAAAGGACTAAATATTTATACGAATCATGAAAAAAGGCACAAATTATATTATACAGAACTTAAAAGGATATAGATTATTTTTTTAAATGTGAATCAAGAGCCTAAGTCTTATATAAAACAGGAAGATCTCAGAGGGGTTAGCTGTGTTAGTCTCTTTAAAAATGAGTAGCCCTGTGGCACCTTAGGACACATCTACACAACAATATTATTTCAAAATAACTAGCGTTATTTCGAAATAACGTGGGTCTGCATCTATATGTCGAAATACTGTCGAGCTGGAGGACTTCTTACTCCAACTCCTGTAACCCTCATTTTATGAGGAGTAAGGGAATTCAGAGGAAGAGCGCTCTATTTCAAAATAAGTGCAGTGTAGACGCTCCTAATTTCAATTTCAAAAAAAGCTAGGCAATAGAAGTAGCTCAATCTGTGTAGCTTATTTCAAGTTAAAGCCCTGCTGTGTAGACGGATTCTTAGAGACTAATAAATGATCGATAGATAGATAGATAGAATCATGAGCTTTTGCAGGTAAAACCCACTTCTTCAGATGAGCTGGAGTGGAAATAACAGAACCATGGTATTTATAATGTGTGGGAGGGGAAGTACCCTGTCAAGTGTAGGACCGGTGCTAATGAAGCAAATTAAGTGGGCTAGACATGTCCCATTCTTAGCTTTTGCATTTTTAGTTGAACCACCATGGTGGTATTTTTTCAAAATTTCCATGAAGCTTGCTAGCCTTTCATTCCCATTTAATTTGCCTGTTCATTGATGTATAGTTCTCCTTTAAGTGAAATACTACTGTAGTGGGTTTCATTGGTAATTCTTCCCCCCATAAGGATGCTAAATTTAATTATATTACTAAGTGGCTCAGCCATGTTCACCTCTTAAACCAGATCCTGTGTGCTGCTCAGGGTTAGATAACGACTTGCCTACCCCTGTCGGTCTCTGAATTAGCTGCGTCAAGATGCAGTCGCTAACGGTGTCAAGAAATGTTATCTCTGCATCCTCATGCTGTGGCCACATGATTCCACCACCATGAGGTTTGCTGAAATCCCCCATCGTTACTGGGTTTCTGGTTTTGCAGTCTCTCTAATTTCCTTGGCGATGTCACCATCGCTATCTGGCTCAGGATGTTAATGGGATTTAGGATCCTAATTGCTCAAGTCGTCTTTGAAAATGGGACTTCAGCTCCTAAACCATTAGGTGCCTTTGAAAATGTTACCCATAAACTCTCAGGTTTTAGCCAACCGCTAAGTGAGGGGGGCAAAGAAGAACTTTCTCCAGTGGCGGCAGGTTATTCTATTGTTGTCCTGGAGGAGGCTCCAGGAACCTGGGTGCTATCCACTACTGGAGACAGGATACTGGAGCAGACAGGCCATGTATGGTGCCCAGGAGATCACGTATCTGTGCCTTACTCTCCAAGCACCTGATCTTTTAAGGTTCTGATCTCCAACACGATCTTACTATAGGGCAGGCCTGGGCAAAATATGGCCCGCAGGCTAGACTGGGCCCACTAAGCCACCAAATCCAGCCTGCGGAGGCAGTGGGGAGCTCCAGTCCGGCTCCCCTGCTTGCCCTGCATGCTGCTCAGCAACGCGGCGAAAGGGCATTTTCTCTTTAAAAACTAGAAGGGAGGGAGGAAGATTCAGACACTGTTCCTGCCCGCAGCACAATCCCATTGGCCAGTTTCTGCACAGAAACTGGCCAATGGGATCTGCCTATTTTATTAACAGGCAGCCAGGAAGCACAACCCCCCCGCTCAGTTACTCACTCAAACAATGGTCGAGCAGGCAGAAACATGTTAAGTTCTGCAAGCCTTTAGCTTGGCAGGCAGGCAGGCTGGACTGCTGGCTGGTATGTCTCCTGGCCATAGCCTGCCTCTGGCACCCCAGTCCCACCCTTCCCCAACCCTCTGCCCCCCCATTCCTGCCCCACTACTCTACATATCCAAACCCTCTGCCCTCCCAAATTTTTGCAGGTTAGGTCCATAAATGGCTATTAGCCAGGGATAAAGTATGGTGCCCTAGCCTTCATAACAAGGGCAGGAGATGGATGGCAGGAGATAAATCACTTGATCATTGTCTTCTGTTCTCCTTCTCTGGGGCACCTGGCATTGGCCACCGTCGGCAGATGGGATGCTGGGTTCGATGGACCTTTGGTCTGACCCAGTATGGCCATTCTTATGTTCTTATGTTCTCCCCTTGAACTCATACCCCCTCCAAGATCTGGCACCCCAATCTCCTACCTCAGATCACAATCCCTTCCTACACTAAGTCAGTCCCAAACCCCTGCACCCCAGTCCTCTGCCCTGGGTCCCAACCGCCTCCTTCACCCAAACTCCCCCCCAGACCCCATCTCCCTCCTGCACCCCAATCCCTTACCCCAAGCTCCCCTCTGCACCCAACCTCCATCCCAGATCCTGCACCTCCTCCATTAATGCCATAGAAGAATGCGGCCCTTGACCACTTTCCAAATCCTTGGAGTGCCCCCCCCCCTCAAAAATTATTGCCCACTCCTGCCATAGGGCAAGAAGTATTGCTGAGTGGATAGAGCTATGCAGACCTAGGTGCTCTTGGTAGCCTGCTGGATGACCTTGGACAAGGCATTTCAATAACCCCGTGTCTCAATTTTCCCACTGGTAAATGGAGATAAAGGCTACTGGCCTCGTCTGTAGCTCTGTGGATGGAGCATGCTGCAAGAATTAGATAAGACTATTCATTATTTTTTATCAATTCCTATTAACTTTGCAGCCTGCGCTGTGCAAAGTTTCAGTGGAATATAAACCTTCATTAGACTTTCAGACAGGTTAGCCATTGTAAAACAGTGTTACCGCTCCTGTCTGAAGTGTGAGTGCCCCGACCCCATTAACCAAGGCGAAGGCCTTCTATTCAAGAAGTTATCCAACAGGGACCAATCTGACTCCACTCCACAGTGAGTTGTATGGCAAATGTCCCCAAGAAAGAACCAGTCATGGACAAGGAGTCACAAGCACTTTTATCATTGCAGAGGACTGTATTGGTTCAGTAGCTTTGTAGCAAGCACACACCAGTGAGAAGAGGGAAACGTAATTTGCACATTATTTTCATTGGAATAAGTTCCATTGCAACGACACTGAAAAAAAGGGCTATGAGATAAAACTGATCAAACAAGGGGCAAAAGTCAAAGGAGATAAAAGGAGAAAATTATTTGATGTGGAGAGTGCTGCAGTCGGCCTGCCAATCAGAGCAACACAGAAGTGGGCCTTAAGAAGGTGAACAGAGTCAGTGAAACAAGTTCTCCCTAAAATGGCTGCATAGCCCGGGGGCGGGCAATAAGTGGTAGGCAGGTTGGACGTGGTTCACCCAAGTTAGCCACTGGGGAGCTGCCAGACACTTTATTTATCTGAGCGTCCATAGTTACAGCTGCTCACAGCTGCCATTGGCCAGGCTGGGCCACTGCTTCCTATTGGACAGGAACAGCAAAGTGCAGCCAATGGGAGCTGTAAGCAGCTGTATCTGTGGGAGCTCAGGGAAATAAAGGGTCTGGTGTCCCACCAGTGGAGAACCCTGGCAAACTGCATCGGGCCAGCTGGCTGCTTATTGTCAATCTCTGTAGTAAGTTGTTGAGGTAGGAACGGTCTTTTTGTTCTGAGTTTCTACAGCACATAGAACAATGGGATCCTCATCCATGGCTCAGGCTCTTGAGGACTATGGCACCACACATAAGGACATAAGAACGGCCAGACTGGGTCAGACCAAAGGTCCATCTAGCCCAGTATCCTGTCTGCCAACAGTGGCCAATACCAGGTGTCCCAGAGGGAGTGAATCAAACAGGTAATGATCAAGCCATCTCTCTCCTGCCATCCATGTCCACCCTCTGACAAACAGAACCTGGGGACACCATTCCTTACCCAGTCTTGCTAATAGCTATTGATGGACTTAACCTCCATGAATGTATCTAGTTCTCTTTTAAACCCTGTTATAGTCCTAGCCTTCACAACCTCCTCAGGCAAGGAGTTCCACAGATTGACTATGCGCTGTGTGAAGAAGAACTTCCTTTTATTTTTTTTTTAAACCTGCTGCCCATTAGTTTCATTTGGTGGCCCCTAGTTCTTATAATAAATAATAATAATAATAATAATACATCACCACACTTTATATTTGAAGATCACAGAACCTTAAATCATGAATAAATTAATGTACAAGATGGATTAGGGTAACATTTCCACAATTGCTAGTTTTGGGGCGCAACCTTGGAGCGTTATTTTTGGAAGTGCTCCGTGTCCCTCATTCCAGCTGGAGCAATCAGGAACCGCAAGTGCATGCTCAGGAATCCAAAAGAAGAGGCTGCTTTTGATAAGTCCGTCCTAAGGAAACCTCAGAGTTCTCACTCCCAATTCTTTGCCCTAGGCCCTACCAAACAGGCCCTCATTAGTTAGGAGCTCTCTAAATTAGTGTGTGATGAACAGAACGTTTCATGAGTAACAGAGTCCCAGCAGAGGTCAGGCCTGCACTTAAAATGCTACGTGGGCACAGCTTTAATGAAGACTCTTTAAGCCGACAAGAGAGAGGTTTTCCTGTCTCCTTAGTAAGTTAATCTATTCCTGCGAGAGGCCGTAGCGGTGCCTACAATGGCACCATATAACTACGTCACTGAGGGGTGTGAATTACCCCCCGAGTGACAAAATTATACCACAGTAATTCTGTAGTGCAGCCCAGGGCCACGTCATTTACACCAAGGCCAATTTACACCACTATGCGGCCTGGTGGTCTACACAAACCAGACAAGCTGGTTTAAGGTACATCATCCAACTACACAAAATGCGTAGCTGGATATGGCTTTCCTTAAGTCAAACCGCCGCAGCGTCTATACTGCGGGATGCCAATGGGAGCACACTCTCCCATCGGCTTCCCTTACTCCTCACAGAATGACGAATGCAGGACGTCGGCGGGGGCTGCCCTAAGTATTCGATTTGGGACATCTACACTAGACCCACAAAATCAAATGCTAGAAGATCGACCTCCAGAGGGTCGATCTTCTCTGTAGTGTAGACAAGCTCTGCCAGTGTAGAGGGGAGTTTAAATGGGTGTAAATTATACTGACACTCACTTACAGCCCCTTTTACAGTCCAGAGTGAAGAGACCATACTGTAACTAAGGTTCAGGTTCTAAGGCTTTAGTTTGCTTTGATGGCATTTGAGCCTCTTAGTATTTGTGGATTTACAAAGCTTCAGAGGGCTTCAGATCATTTGCCCAGATACATCTGTTTCAGTCTATTAATGCAAAAGCTCTATCCCTCCACATTCTGTCCACATAACATTTTTCAAATAGCAGAGTATAAGTGGGTGAGTTAGATGGGAAATCAGTGAATCCCACCTACACTTTGTAACCAATTCCCAAGTTTTGGTTCTTCATACTTTTCAGATGTTCCAAAAACTGCCATGTAGTTGCTTGTGATAGTTACTTAGCCTACACTAGGAATTTATTTCAAAATAACACCCCCAAGGTCGAATTTATAAGCAGAGCATCCACACTACCAAGTATGTTATTTTGAAATAATGGGCCACGGAATTAGAAATCTGTACGCCTGCTTTTCATCAGGAGTAATGCTAATTCCGGAATAGTTATTTTGAAATAATGGTAGTGTGGACACGCCATTGCCACTATTTCAAAATAACCACTCTCCAGAGTCATTCTAACTAATTACTCCCCAGTGCTTCCTGGGGCTATACATCTGAGGTAGCATGTTCACATTAATGGAGCCTGCCTTGGACTAATTTCGAGGCTTCCCCATAGTGTGGACATGCTACAGTAGACTTCCGATAATCTGGCACCTAGGTGGTGCTGGATTATCGGATATACCAGAGTATCGGGAGGTACTCCGGTGGGGGGGGCTCTGATGGGTCTGCCAGACCTGCACTGCGTCTGGGGGGTGGGCGGAGAATGGCGCGGCAAGGGGCAAACCATCCACCGTTTTGCAGAAAGGCGGGGGAAGCCCCGCGCCGCCACCGAGAGTTTTGTGGAGGGGAGGGCAGCGGGCTCCCCACCCCCCAGACTGCAGTAGTTATCCCCAAGCAGGAGGGTGAGGGGCAGCGCTGCAGGACCAACCCGGCAGCACCCCAGCTGCTCTGCTCTGCGCCGCTTCCCCAAGTCCACCGCTGCTGCAACTGACGAGCGGTGGACTTGGGAAAGCGGCGTGGAGCAGAGCAGCTGAGGTGCTCCCGGGTTGGTCCCGCAGCGCTGCCCCTTACCCCCCTGTTCGGCGCCCGGCAGCACCCCAGCTGCTCTGCTCCACAGCTTCCCCAAGTCCACCGCTGGTCAGTTTCAGCAGCGGCAGCGGCGGACTTGGGGAAGCGGCGCGGAGCAGCTCCAATTGTCAGGCTGGCCAGAGCACTTCAGGGTTCCAGTTGGTGCCGGACTATCAGGAGTGCCGAACCACTGGATGCCGGACTATTGGAGTTTTACTATAGGTAGATTTTGTTAAATTGGGAGTTAAGTCGAATTTACTAATTTTGAAATAGTTTCCGAGTACAGACATGGCCAAACAGTGGAACTTTCAAAAGCATTTAAAGGATTTAGAAGCAGCAATCCCACTGGAAAAAAAAAAAAAACAATGCAACTTGTGCTTCTAAATCCTTGAGATGCTTTTGGAAAGCTCACCCAAAAGTTTCTATTTGATATTAGATTTGTACTTGACAGGATTTGCTAACGAAGCCAGAAAACCTCACATGTTGCTCAATTTGGTATTCATCACTGATCTTTAGCTGGCCAGGCTCAGAGGTGGTTCAAAGGGCATGCGAAGGAGCAATACACATACCAACAGAGGAGGTCAAAGATAAAACAACAATCTACACATAGGCCAAGTACCTTTACAGACTTCCTCCTCTCCTTACCTTGTAGGCCTAATGGATTTCAGCTACCGTATACCGCTACTGAATGAAAGTCAAGGCACTTTTAAGGTTCAGCAACATGATTCTTCAAGGACTGAGTATGTGAGTGAGGCCCTGAATGCAAACTAAGTGGATATAACCAAGAGTGAAGACCATGGACATGAACTGAAATGGATAAAGCTGCAGTCACAGAATCCAGTGGAGAGCAGCCCTGAACCAAACACTGTCCCCACACAGTAACCGTGAATGAGGTCATGCTGGCACTCGGCCAGTAGCTGATCACAAATGCTTACCATTTTTGGAGAGAATCACAGCCAAGTAGTCATGAAAGTAGGTATCAACGTAGAGCAGGAGGCTCGGAGCACGTGTTGTCAGGAAACTCAACGCAATGTTTTCCTTGGACATGGTGGCGTCTGCATAAATGCCCGAGGATGAAACGCTTGCGTTTTTTGTCACTGGATAAGGCTCTTGGAAAATATAGGTCACTGAGGTACCAGCTTCAAACACTGCAGAAACTTCTGGAAAGAAGACATAAACCAAGGGATCTATGTCAGATGGCTCCCTTTCGCAGCTGACCTGCAATACTTGCCCACCCCAAATCTTTGTGTAGCCCAAGGTCCAGTGTGCTTCAGGAGAAGGCCTGGGAACTCCAAGCTGCGGACTGCACACTACGGCATGTTGGGAGAACTTCCTACTTCCTGACAGGATGTCCCCTCTCCACCCCCCGCCCCTCCACCGTACAGTCTCAGCATGCCCTGAGTTGGGAGCACATAGGCTACAAGCAGAGAGCAGGCTGCTGAACTGGAATCCCGTTCTGTGTTCTGTACCAAATAGAGCCCGTTCCTGGTGGATCCTCTGAGTGGGTCTGGCCTGAGGACTAGGCACTCCGATAAACAACGCAGAGCACACAAAGGAGCCTCAGGCCTACTCTCCCAGAGTTGCGTAGGAAGTCACGAGGCTTCCCTTATATTGAACAACCTCACACTGGGCTCGTGAGAAGGAGGGGCTACAGACACAAAGGTGCAGACCTGAACTGGTGGTTTGATCTTCCCGCGGCAGGCTGTCTGAGTAAGTCACGTACGTCTCTGTTCTCTTCCGGGCACTTTCCACCCAGTCTCCCACGGAAAACCATTGTGGATATTACCTGGAGCCAGATGCCACGTTAAGCTGTTGGGGCTGGTAACAGTAGAATTCTGCAGACCTGCTCTGGGCGTGAGGTATTTTGTCCTGCTTTGGAAGGACTAGTTAGAAACTAGCCCCTCTCCGGTCATTCCTTTACAATTAACAACTATTAACTATCCACATTTACAAAGGTATATGCCATGGTCTGAAAGAATGGAGACTTCTAGCTCTATGTGATCTGGTCCAGGAGACGGACTTTTTGTATTTACATCACATGCATAACATGGCCTAGCCACAACATATAGGCTATGTCTAGACTGCATGCCTTTTTCGACAGTTCTGCTGAAAAAGAAAGCTGCTTTTTCGAAAGAGAGTGTAGACGCTCTCTTTCAAAAAAACACAGTTTGCATTCAATAGCGCCTTTTTTCGAAAGAGTACTTTCGAAAATAGGTGTTATTCCTCGTAAAACGAGGTTTACCGCTGTTGACAAAACTGCCGCGTTCTGTCAACAGAACGTGGTAGTAGTGTAGACACAGGTATAGTTTTGTCGACAAAAGGCAACTTTTGTCGACAAAACCCTGTATTCTAGACACACCCATACTTAGATGACAGCAGCAGTTGGAGGGTGGCATCTTCTACTATTCACTGGGAAGTCGTAGGCTGATTCTAACGATAGTTTCCCAAAGCCCATAGAAGCTGCACCCGCCACAGAACAGGACCCTGGTGTTTATTCAGTGTGTCTTGTGCAACCTTTGTGCCAGATCTGCCGGTCACACAAGTGGGCATAGTTCCATTGAATTCCACAGACCTAAGCTATTTACACCAGATGAGAATCATATTCAGTGTTTCCACATATGGCAGTGGGGAGGCAGCCAAAATCAATGTACTCGCATACAGCCTGGCTGTGATTTGGAAGTAGAGGAAGATTAGGTGGATTACAAATCCGTTTTTGCCCCCCAACACACATTTAATCAGTTCTTTTTGCTGCCTGGCAGCATTTGCTAAAGAACTGGTTAAGGGATCTATACCTCCCTGAACATTATACTCTCACCCAAATCTCTTTTTCCTAAGGACTGCCTGGATGGTGAATATATCTTATGTACACACAAACACGTACACCCACCTATGTCAAAAGAACATTACTAAGGTTGCAGGTCTTGCACCACTGACCACAAGACTCGGCTTTTCCAGGAGCACTTGCTTTGCTCTGGGAACTCAACTTTTTTCTTTAAGAGCTTACTACAGGTGGAGACCTTCTAGTGCAGCATAGCCCCAAACTAGCCTACTTTTGTCGCAGCCACATGCCCCCAGAAGCCCCTTCACCATGTCACCTCTCCGCCTTTAAAGGGGCAGCTCCCATGTCTCCTAATGTTTAATTTTTATCACGATTAACAACATTCACAACAATAAATCCGTATTCAGTATTTTTACTAAATATAGGCATCAGGAAGCTATTTAACTGATTCCAGGAACCTCACACAGCATCAGGAACTCAAAAGTTAGGAAATGCTAAAATTAAGATTGCCGGCGCAACCTTAATTTAGCCCCTTTGTGCATATTCATTATGATATGGTCTTTAATTACAAGGTCACATACTAGTTTTTGCATGGGAAAACCGGGACTCTGTGGGGATGGCACGTGCGGAATCTACTCAGGCTTGCAATATGCTGTCGAAAGAATCTTCAGAATTTACTGTTAAAAAAGTCTCTACTGAGCATGTACAAACTGCATCTTTTCCAAGGCTTATAACCTGGCCACATTTGAATGGATTTTCCTTGGGACAGCAAATGTCAAGGCCTTGCTCCAAAGCATGAGGGCAGTAGAGCTATCCAAAGAAAGAGCATCAGGAATTATTTAACTCGGGCAAGACAATATATTTTCTTTAACTTCCTTATGAGAAGAAACAATGTCATTTTGGCTGAAATTTTCCAAACATAATCAGCCTGAGGAAGACACCTGTCATGGAGAAACTTTGATGAGCTGAGCTATACTCAAGTGGGAACTTATAAGGGATAAATCCATGTTGAGCTGAGTGTAGTACGGGTTGGAGCTCCCTGGTCTGGCACCTTTGGGAACTAACCCGTCCCAAATGAGGGAGTTTGCTGGACCAGGGGAGGTCAGTTCTGGTCCCCTGATGCTGGGTAGCCTCTGGGCTCTCCCAGAGGGCTGCCAGTCTCCCAGCCACTGGGTTCCCCTCTGGCTGTGCTCCTGGCTCCAGCCCCAGGAATGCTCCCAGGCCTGCCCTGACCCTAAGAATGCTCCTAGCTCTGGACTGGCCTGCTGGCCCTGGCTCTGGGCTTGGATGCCAGCCCGCTTCTGCTCCTAGCCTCTAGCCACTCTGCTCCTGGCCTCTGGGCCAGAGCACGCTCCCAGCCACTGGGGCTCTCTGGTCCAGTAACATCCCTGGTCCTGCCAAATCAGACAGTCCCAGACCAGAGAGAGTTCCTACCTGTAGGGATTTAGAAGCACAGAGGTTGCCAAGAGCCATGAGGAGAAGGCACAGGATCCGTCATGCTGCCTACCTTCCTTGCAGAAGGGCCCTTCGTAAGGAGAGCTGGTGCAGTCGCAGAAATAACCATTGGACTTCTCCACGCATTTGCCTCCATTGTGACAGAGATTTCCGTAACTGCTGCAGTGTCCCGGACAGCCAGGCTTGACCCCAGGGGTCATTTTAGCCCTCTCCTCCAGGTCCAGTGTCTGCCCATTTAAATGTAAAGAGCGGATGCATCCCAGGAACCCCTTCTGACGGGAAGCTGTTCCGCCTGAGGAAGAGAGAGAGAAACAGGTGGGTTTTGCTTCCAGCGACACATCAGCAAAGAAATGCCAGCACCTCCGCAGAGTCCTAACACACAGTGATTATCCTGCAGTCAATTGGTAAGTGGATGGTTTGCGGGAACACAGTGGCCAGGGGAAAGCCCCAGAGACTGAAGTTCAAACCTCAGTAGAAAACGTGTTGCCCCTTGTAAACTTCCATTCACACTGGATCCTCCCTGATCTGATCTTCCCTGGGAAATTTCAGTGGGCTTTAAACTGGACTTTTTTTTTTCCTGTTGGCTAAGCAGATGATGAATTGTGACTTTGGCTGCTCTGCTTACACTCTCGGCATTTTATTACTTTGCGCTCCCATCTCCCCCTTGTGCCGGTTTCATCCCACCTAGCATGTAGACTGCACCTTCCAGCGCAGCCTGTCTTCTTTATACATATCACGCCCTCTAGCTCCTCCAGGTGCTACCGTCCTACACACAATAGACGGTAAATATTATACTAACAACAGTGGCGTTAGCTGACAGGATACTGGCTGGCCAGCACACACAGGAACAAGTCAGGTTTGGCATGGTGTCTCTGAGTCTTAGATAAATGCTAATCAGACCAGGGTGGCTGGTAGCCATGATGCTGAACCTGGGTGTTGCCTTGTGTGAGTGACAAAGCAGTTATACTCAGAATCATGTCATTTAACTTGGATGTTAAAACAGTTTACACATGATTAAATCTTGAAGGGAAAACAAGATCTTTGGGGGTGAAAGGGCAGCTCAGTTTCTATGATCTATGGCAGGGGTGGGGAACCTTTTAAAAGTTCTGGGCCACTGACCCACAGAAAAATCAGCCAGGGCCCACACACAAGTGAGAAACAAAAACAAAAAGAAAAAAAAAAAGAAAAAAGAAAAAAAGAAAGACACCCCCCCAACCCTCATGGACATGGCTGCCGACTGAGAGGGGAAAAGACACTCCCCACATTCCCCTCACACAACAGAGCCTAGAGGGTCCCAGGCTAGTAGATTTTATATACTCCAGACTGCAGGGAAAGGGCAGTGGGGGAGAGGGGCTGGAGAGCCAGAGTGGGCTCCCCAATGCTGAGGGGGAGCTGGATGCGGCTCCTGGGCCTTAGGTTCCCCACCCCGATCTATGGTCTAAATTAACTGTCTCTGTCTAACCACGAGGATCCACATTTGTAATGAGGACAGGTGTCCCTTGGGAAGTGGTCTGTGACATTAATAATAATTACCAATGATGATAAAAATGGCTCATAGTAATACTATTCCATTTATTATTTCAGTTTCTGTCCAACCGTTTCCACTACTTTACTCCTGAAACTTCTACAGCTCTCTCATATCTTCACTGATGCTGCAGATACCAATTCTGTTTCAAAAGCAAAATATCCTTTTCCGACGGATTATTCTTGCTCTGGAATTTTGGACGTTTGGCGACATACCTCTGAACTAAGGGCCATGAAAGAAGTCACTTCCGCAAACCTACTCACAGATAGATGTTGGTGCCATGCTACAAGGTCAGCTGAACATTTTGGGAGAAGAATACATCATAACACCCTTTTGGGATGGGCTTCTTGGAGATCAGTGCTCGTTTTGCTGTATGCCGTTCAACTGAAGTCACGCTTCCACAAATTAAGAAGGAGCCAGGGAGGTGAAGAGAAATCCCAGAAAAACCCTATCCATCCCTCGACTGTACTGGCTGATGCTTTGCTCTCCTTCATATTAATGCCAGGAATCCATAGGCTCTGAATTTTGATAGGGATAATTTAGCTCTCTACAGAGTGACTGTGCCTGAGAGACAGATTGACTTTATGTGCTTTTTATCTTTCATTACGCTCCAGATGAGAATGGCATTTTCCTGAAGAAAACAAACATTTACAGACTTTTCTTTGGACCAAATTCTCTCTCTTCCAACACTTAAGCATTGGCTCCTGTGGATTTTAAAGGGGCGTGCCTCTAAGGACGAGAATTTGGTTGTTTGTGTTTACTGTGACCTGGGCCATGCCCAAATCCCTGTTCAATGGGGATTATGCTTCAGCTCCATGCCCACAAAAGACACCCACATTTCTAATGCGAAACCCAAAGGATGGACCTAGGAAGATAGGCTGAAATCCAGGTCATCCTCACTTCTCTTTGTTTTCTTATGGAGTCCCCTCTCTGCTGAGGAGGGGAGAGAACTTTTCTTGCATTTGTTTGCTTGAAGTGATCCCCTGGGTGTCTGCCGGCAGGGGAAAAGGACATTATAAAGGACCAAAAGTTGGGGCCGGTGAGGGGTCTTGAGGCCAAATGGTGGAGAAAGTGGGCATAGCCATACCTGATACAAGGGGTTTTTTAAAGTTTTAGAGGGAATGGAGCTCAGCTGCTCCATGCAAAGTGGAAGCAGTGTGGTGTCTAAGAGGTTAAACAGAGAAGTGGCACCAGCAACCTATTCAGCAGAAGCAGTTCCAATAGCATTGGCTGCAGCAATGGGCTACTCAGCAGACAGTTCAGACCACTCAGCACCAACAGCTGTGGTAGGAACAGATGGCCCAGCAGCCAGCATTTCAAAAGGAAACGGTACAGCGCAGCGCGCCAGCCCATGGAGTTTCAGCAGGTCAAGCCTCTGTCAGAGGGGTTCCTCCATCAACCAACATGGCTTTGGATGATGACCACAGAGCCACCCAAGTTGCATTTGAGCATGTGGCACTAACCACCCAGTGGCTTCCAAAACAACAGACTTTGATTTTGGGCCCATACTTGTCAGGTTGGGCCCTGGAAATCTATTGCAATCCAATTTTAAAGCAAAAGACTACGAACAAGAGAAGACCGCCATCCTGGAGTACTTGGATATTCCCAAAGAGACCTACCATCATCAGTTTAGACCAAGAGCTGCACAACACTGGCAGAGAGAGAATTTGAGAATGGCCCAACACAGTCAGGAAAGAAAGAGAGGGGCACCGCTATGGATTTTCTAACCGGGCAACCAGGTCCCGTTGCTACTACCCTCAACCAACTCTAAATTAATGGCCCCGCGACAGGCAGGTTGGGCGGGTGTACTAAAATCTATCCTGTGAATCTTCTCAATCCTTGAAAAACATGGGAGACCCTGCTGATAACTCCCTTTGTGATTGAACCTAAATTAGGGCTCCCAAGTATCCTAGGTCCAAGAACTCACAACGGTACTGGGGGCAAAACGCTCTTCCCCGAGCAAAGAAACCACTGTCTTCAATGGCCCGAGGACTTCACAACAACAATCTCCATCCACCCAGGAAGAACAGTTGGCCCAATGTCATCAAAAGTTATCCTGGACAAACTGGTCAAGGTAACCACTGCCACCAAGGATGCAGGGGACCACTGTCACAGAGGTTGCAGGAGACAGTCTGAGAAGATGTGCAAGCCATGCTGGATATAGGGGTAATTGTGGAATCAAAGTGAATGGAGAAGCCCCATGCTTCTTATTCCCAAACCATACAGTTTGGATCTGTTCTGCATTGATTTTAGATGGGTCAATTATATCTTAGAATTCAACACTTACCTACAGCCAAGGGTAGATGAGGAACTAGAGCAGGGGAGACAGGAAAAACACTTGAGCATTATCAGCCTAACAAAATGGTCCTCACAGGTGACTTAGAAGTTCTCCTCCCCTTTGGGCTCTTCCAATTCAAGACTATGCTTTTCAGCCTCCATGGATCTGCTATGACTTTCCAAAATCTAATGACTAGGATTGCCCCTCCGTGCATCAATATGCTGTTGCCAACATACATGGCATTATTCTATCTGGTAAGACCACCTCTAGCAATTAAAGGCTGTACTAAAAACTCTCCTGGAGTGTGGGTTGTATGGCCAGCCTTTCTCCTTGTTGACAGACTGTATTCCCCTACTCTGGATTCACAATATGAAAAACACACATTTATGCATAACGAGAGAATACCTTTTACTATAACCCTGCAGTTCCAGAGTACAACACGAGATGGGAAAAAGACCATGTTAATGACCATTTTTCTTCATGGGAAATCAGAGATAAACTGCTCCAGAACTACTTTTCCAACTTTAGAGGCGGGGTACATGAAGGGACATGCCTTCACTCTGTCAGAGAGGAGAATACCAAGTTCTTCTCACGTTCGCACATCACCACTGAGGTGCATTTTAGACTGAGCCTGGGAACTGAACCAAGATGACTTCCTGAGCTCTAGGTCACTCTTGCCTCCTTGTGTATTTCCTACAGACGTTCCTGTCTCATAAAGGAAGGAAGAGGGGAAAGGATTTTTCTGAAAGAGATATGAGGAGACCCCTGCCCTCTACCTAAAAGCAATAAACCCAGAGCCTTCATTCAGTTCATGATTTTTAGTGTCTGGAAATTTCAGTTTCCAGGTTCATCTTTTGAGGGTGTTGTATAGGTTTTCTTTGAGAATGAGGGATAAAGGCTCAGATATGAGTAATAGCTTTGTGAAAACTATCCATCCATGGCCTAAATGGTATTTTGGACTTCAGGCATAGGAACAGAATTTTCTCTCTGGCCAAGGGATATCAGCATGAGATTCACACCTGCAAACAATAGGGCATCGGGAAACACTTTGCGAATGGATGGAACAATGAAATGAACAACTTTTGCTGGTGGCAACAGGTTTATGCCGCTGGGTCTTACTCAGCAGCTGTGAACAGCCAGGGAGAGGACTTAGGGGTTGGAGGGAGCTCATGTGAATGATTCAGCAGCAAAACATAGTGCAAATCAATAGGGTGGCACAACTGGCTAAATGATTTAACATACTTCAAGGATTAGTTGTTCAGGGCTTTGTTTGAAAAACAAAGGGTGTTTTCTTTTGTTGTCAGGAGATGGAAGTAGGTAGGATGTAGTGGAACGAAGGACTGTTGGAGGGCTGCTTTCTTTTCATAATATAGACACAGAAAAGTGTGTGTGTAGCCAAGGCTAATTTTCATTTTCTTTTCTTTTCTTTTCATTTTCATGATTTTATCTTCTTGCAGAGGGATCAAAAGGGCAAGAGGAAAAGGTGGGAGGATGCAGCCGAACTACAAGCTCCATTCAGAAGCCTCCAGACTGAAAGAAGCAGTCTTGTGGCACCATATATTATGCCTAAAAGAATCCTCCAGATTCCTTTGGAAGATCCAAAGAAAGCTCAATCTTCAGGAACTCTGTCCCACATTATAAGCTGTGTCCAGTACATGCTGGGACAGGACTTTGGGAGCTTAACCCTGTACTGTGTAACATGGCCAGTCATGGTCAACCTTAAGGACCTTAAATCCAGGTCCTCTGACTCTGTAGTAAGGAATGCCCAATAATGGAGGGAAGGGGGTGAAACCAAACCCTAGAATTGCAGGACAGGAAGGCACCTTTAAGAGTCTTTAAATCCGGCCTCATGACTGAGACAGGACCAAGCAAACCTAGTCTGTGTCTGGTAGGTGTTTGTCGAAAATGACAGGGATTCTTCCAATGAGGGGAACTTCCGTGGAAGCCTATTCCAGAGTGTAAATAATCTTATAGCTGGATTCCCCCTCCCCCCCAAATATCTAAAATCTCTCTTGCTTCAGATTAAATGCATTACTTCCTGCCTTCAGCAGACTTGGGGATCAAGTGACCCCTGTCCTTTACTACAGTCCTTTATATCTTCCAAGGCAGTAACAGGTCCCCCATCAGCCTTCTTTTCTCAGAACTAAACAGGTCCAGGAATTTTTTAACCTTTCCTGATAGGTTAGGTTTTCTGAACCTCTTATGATTTGTGTGGATCTCTTCTGGCCTTTCTCCAGTCTCTCCACATCTTGTCTAGAGTTGGACACAGTTCTCCAGCTGAGGCCTTAGCAGTGCTGACGAAGGTAGGACAACTACCTCCCATGTCTCATGCATGACGATCCCATTAATACCCCTCCAAATGGCATTTGCCTTTTTCACAATGGTGTCACATAGCTGCTTCACAAGCCGTGTGTGGGTCACTGACACACACACACACACAGGAGCGGCCCTAGACGAGCTGGCGGCAACTGGTGCCATAGGTGAAATGCACAATTGACGCCCCCACCTCCAAAGCCCTCAACGGCCATTTATCTTGGCGCCCTAAGCAACCGCCTAGTTCGCCTGTATTGACGGGCCGCCACTGCGCACGCGCGCACACACACACACACCCGCGATCCTCTTCAGCAATAAAACTGCCTAGCCAGCTATTCCCCAATTTGTAGCCATGCATTTAATTGGAACAGGACATTTGCACTTGATTTGAATCTAATGGTTCCCTTCCCTGATTATCATGGAATCATGGAATCCTAGGGCTAATGGAGACCTCAGGAGTTATTGAGTCCAGGCCACTGCTCAAAGCAGGGCCAACGCCAACTAAATCATCCCAGCCAGGGCTTTGTCAAGCCTGGACTTAAAAACCTCTAGGGATGGAGATTCCACCCCTCCCTAGGGAACCCATCCCAGTGCTTCCCCACCCTCCCAGGGAAATAGCTTTTCCAACCTAGACCTCCCCTACTGCAACCTGAGACCACGACTCCTCGTTCTGCCATCTGTCACCACTGAGACCAGCCTCTCTGCAACCTCTTTGGACGGGTAGTTAAAGGCTTGCAGCTGAGGAGAGGAATTCAAAGAGAACGCATAGGTCCCCTCTATTTTCTGCCAGTTCTGCACTGCTCTGAGCCAGGCATGACCTCAGCGACAGCAGCACAAGAGCACTTTACTCTTCCTGAATAGTGGGGAGGGACTGTGGAACAGCAGGAACCCGGGGCTATGCAGGGGGGCACATGCCCTCCAATGCTATGGGTGGGAGGAGCAGGAGGCCAGCAGAATTAGTGAGGGGCCTGGCCCCAGCAGCAGAGTTCACTCCCCCCCCCACTCACCGGCAGCGACACGACGTAGCCATAGTTCACTTTGCCCCCGCAGCTCCCTGCGTGGTGCTCAAGGGAGAGGGCGGGACCATCCTTGCACTCACTGGCGGGGAGCAAAGCGACATGGCCGGGGGAGCAGAGCAAGCTACAAGCATGTTGTTCCGATTCCCCCTGCCACTGCCAGTCAGGGCAGGGCACAACCCCTGCTGCTGGCACCAGACCCCAGCCCAGTAGTCCCTTGGCCCACATCATTTGGGCGGGGGGGGGGGGGGAGAGTTTGGGGGAAGAAGCAAGGCAGCAGCGGAACAGGGGGAAGGAAGGGAAGAGGAGGGGCAAGGAGGGGTTTGTCCCAGCCCTCCCTGGGCTAGAAGCAGTGTGGGGAGACTGGCCACATGGCCAGTGGGCCACCCCTCGTGTCCCTCCTCACCAGTCTCCCTGGTTGGAACAACCTCCCCTTCTCCGGAAAGCACGCAATGAGCTGGTATGACCCTCCACAGCCCCGGGTGCAAAGCTTAGTGCTGTTCACCCAGCCGGGCCTGCCAGCTCGTGCTTTGTTTGTCCTTTGCTCCCTCAGTGACATGTCTGAAAACCCTGGAGCTGAGTACACGCAGGTGCACCAGGCGTCTCCCCAGCTGAGGTTTCCAAAGGACCCTAACGCCATCAGACCCTCCCAGCTCCCACTGGCACGTTGCCTTAGAAATCCTCTGCAGTCCCAGCCCTTGTGATTCTGACTTTCCTGTGGTGCTAACAATTCAACACGAAGGGGCTTAGATGCATCTGAATGACAACGCCTACGCACATCAGTAGCGTGCCACATATTGTGTGCATACTGACACTTTGTACATGAATTGACCTTTCATTATAGAGCCATAGCAGCTGAGAGAGTGTCTTTGTTGTACTAGCGAGCTAACTTATATGGTGTGTAACGCAGATAACCCCAAATCTGTTTATACTTCCCCTATTATGCAGTGTTCATAAGAAATGTCCTAACGAGGAGGGATTGTTAGTGCTGTCGGGCCCCCGGTGCCTTGTCAGATTATACTGACATAACCAGAAAACTTGACTCTAAATCCCTTTACTTTTTGTAGGTGGTGTGGGGGTCACAGGGTTTGGATTCAGCACTCCAATCCTGATCCTCTTCTCTGTGTCCTCCCCTCCCTCTCCAGCACGAATGGAAGGGATTATTTTCCAGTTTTGCCACTGTCCGCCTCAAAACTCTAGGTCTGCCGCAGTCTGAACCCAAAGCCTAAGTCTGTGCCTACGCTTATTCAGAGTCTGAACTCTGTTTGCTCGAGCTCTCCATAGACACCACCTCTGGAGCAGGCATGTTGGCGCATAGTCGTTTAAATGATCCACCGATGAACCTGGGCTGATCGGTTCATCCAAACGACTACATGCACCCTCTCCTCTTGCTGCCTTTCTATCAAGAGCTGAAGGAGATATGAGGAACCCTCCCCCCGCCCTGTGCCCCAAAGCCATAAACCCAGTGTCTTTAAATTCGCGATGTTTAGTGTCTGGCAAAGTGGGAGTTGGGTGGGGAGGTCTGACGGCATTCGGACCCCCTGGCTGAGTCTAAGTGCCTTCACTCTAATTGCACAGGGCTGAGTCACGCTCTGCGGAATGACACCCACCCGACTGACCCCTTCCAAGGTAAATAATTCAACAGTCTGCAGAGTCTCAGCGATTGAGCCGCATTCCCTGGACACTAGGTCTCTGTTCTCTCTGGGTCTGACTGGCCCCATTTCTCCAGCTGGGCCACCAAGTCGTTCAGACCCCCTTCCAGGGTTGCAGCAGAGTTCAATAGACTCCTAATGGTTCGCTATCTCTGACCCTATTCAGTAGCTTTCAGTCTCCTCTCTGAAGGACTGGCCATGCCCCTGTGGCCAGCAGGAAGGGAGGACCAAGGCCTGGCCACCACCTCTGGTCCCACACCAGGGACCTATGAATAGCAGACACCCAAGTACAAAAGCGCGGCCAGACTGGGTTAGATCAATGGTCCGTCTTGCACAGTATCCCATCCTCCTACAGTGGCCGATGCCATGTGCCCCAGAGGGTCACATCTCCCAGAGCCATTTCCCTTTGGCTCTTCACTATGTTGGGACCCCCAGCACCTCTACCAACAGGCTGCCCTCACCTCAGGGCACACAGCAACCATGTTCAGCTGCCAGCCAGGAGCTCTCTCCTGCTCCTCCACTCCCTGACAGCGACTGAGATGCCCATGTTACCACAGCTCCCTTCAGCCAGCGAGCAACTGACTCTGTTTTGAACTGCAACTCCTTTATATGGGTCTGCAAACCCTCTGATTGGCTGTTCTACAGTCTTTCCCTGATTGGCTTCCTTCCACGCAGTCTCTCTAGCCCAGTTGGAGGGCTTCGCTCCACTGCTCCTTTCCGGGAGGGGGTGAGGTAGGAACTTGAGGCCTACACCCCCTCACACCTCCATGACTCACTGACTGATGGACTGGGGGGCCCACCCATCAGAATTCAACAACAATTTCACGTATAAAGTAAGTGACAGTGGAATTCCAAGTCAAATAAAGGCTTATATACGACTCCCTCCCTCCCCACCTCCCGGGACAATACCTGAGGAAAGAAACCACACCAGGGCCAGGCAGTACCTGGCAGATGTAAGCTCAGCAGGCTGTATGGGCAGCCGCTATCTGAATCAGACACAAATGAAGGATGGTAGCATGGAATTGAACTGACAACAGTTAGAAAATGTGGAGGCAAGGAAGAAATGCTGTACTGATCCTAGTTTCAGTATACTTCACGATAATGCACATGTGCACACACATACAGGACCTGGTTCTTCCATATACCGATTTCCCTTTACCACACTCTGATAGCATAAAGGGGACATGAAAGTGGCCACAAATGGTCCCCTGAGCACATTCCCTAGACAGCCATGGACTCAGACAAGGAACACAAAGGTGGCTTAACACCACTTTAATCTGTTTCCCTAAACCCAGGAATGATATGACTGAGATTCATCCCACGTACATGTTGTCTCTGGATATGGAACCATATCAACTGCACTGGCCAGACAAAAGAGCAAACTGAGAACTGAACTCTAGGATAAATCTTATAAAAGAACTGAAGCTCCAGAACATGCAAAGCTCGGGAGTCCAGCTGGAGAAATATAGTGGTGGGTCCATACTTAAATAATCCACCCATGAGTAGCATTGTGCTGAAATAATCAGCAGTGGAACATGTTAACAACGGTGACATGCTGTGTGTGATCATTAGTCTTCAGGGTTAACACTCCACTGAAACTGACGGGGGGAGGGTTCCACATCTCTGTTTCTGAAAGACATCCTTGGAACGGGTCATTTTGAGAGGATTCCCAGCATAGCAGACACTTCCTTTCTGCAGAAGACAGTAGCATCTCCAGAGCAGTGACCCAGAGGGCCAATTGCCAAATCCCAGCTAAATATCACTAATAGTCCTAGTAACATTTCTGACAAAGGCTTTGTTTAACATTTCCACAGAGACACAATTTCATAAATATCAGTAGGCAATAGCTATCGTACAGACTGATATTAAGCCAAACACCACAAAAACCTTAAAAGTCAATTCATGTGACTATTTACAATCCTAAAAGCATAGGTTTCCATGGGGTAGGAGGGCAGGATCTGTCCCAAAAGTTATGTATGGTAAGTAACAGAATAACGTAGGGTAGACATAGATGATTAAAACCTTACCTGGTGTAAACTGACATAGCTCTACTGAAATCAAATATATTTGTGTAAACATCTCCCCAAGTCCACCATTGTGTCAGTGCAATTTCTCAAGGCCATTAGAAACTAATCTTAAAACCCCAGAATTCAAGGCCATGTTTAAACTTAAACTTGTAAGATGAAAGACTTTGTCACCTCTCTTCTGTCTTTACTAACATCTCTACAGGTACAGAAGAAATTATAATTGGAAAGCTACATTGGATCCACATTTGTTATTCATAATAGTAGTATCTTAGATTAATATATGCTTTCCACCCAGCAGGATCCATAAATACGTCCAGAAGATAAATAAACTAAATTAAACGTTGACATTGAGTCTTGTTTATGAGAATTGCAAAATACTTGAATTGATTCAGAAGGGGGGATAAAAAGAAAAGATATTAAATCTTGATGACTAGCCATCTCCTTCATGGAAATTAAATGCTGCCTTTAAATTAAATAAAATAGGAAGATTAATTTAAAAATATTTGAAACATTTTATAAACAGCAAATCATGTCAGATACGGGGATTATTAATTAAGCAACTGCATACCAATTGTGGCAACCCCTTAATCTTAACTGCTAAATAGAGCACTGCAGAAGTAGAAAAAAACAAGCCCTTTAATCTTAACTGGTATGCACTGTTGTAGCCCATGTTGTTTTCAGGATATTAGATAGAAAGTGAGTGTGGTCACATCTTTTATTGGACCCTCTTCTGTGGGTCAGAGAGAAAGCCTGTCTCTCTCACCACAGAAGTGGGTCCTGTAAAAGATATGACCACATGTACCTAGTCTCTTTAAACCTCCATGAATTTATCTAGCTCTTTTCTGAACCCTGTTAAAGTCCTGGTCTTCGCAACATCCTCTGGCAAGCAGTTCCACAGATTGACTGTGCACTGTATGAAGAAAAATTTACTTTTGTTTCTTATATCTTATAAGAAATTATGTTTGGCTACTTCATTCCTTTTACAATTAATGTGGTTTATTAATTTGTTTGGGGTTTTTTTTTCAGATGGGAGGAAATTCTTTCCCCACGATTCAGGTCTTGTATCAGGAGTTAGCGTGAGTCCTTCTGGGAGGGAGAGTCTCACATCCACCTATTTCAGGTTTCTTCCACATTCCCTTAGGGTGTTTGGAGCTGGCCATTGTTGGAGAGAGGATATTGGATGGGATGGATCACAGGTCTGATCCGGTCTGGTACATTTTATGTTTCTATGTAGAAAACCCCAACCCATCTGCACAGGTTAGGTCCACAAGGTAAGACGAAATGGCCTGTAGAAAGAATATTTCTAAGCCAGTCAAAAATCACTTGGCATCAACTTTTCACTTTTTCTTCCCCCAGGGTGAGGTTCCAGAGTCATCTACAGGATCCTTTCCACTGCCTATAAGGCTACACTCCCCTGGCCATGGGCTTGCGAATTGCACATTAACTCAGGCTTAACTCAGGCATGGGCAAATACCAGTCCATGATCTGGATCCAGTCCACCAAGGTTAGTTCCACCCCCCACCCCCTCTGTTTACCTGCGCCTCTGCGAGTATCAGATGACCACAGCCCACGTTGGCTGCGGATCGCTGTTTGCAGCCAATGGGAGCGGTGGGAGATGCTGTCCTGGTCTTCTGCTCCCCGCCACTCCCATTGGCTGCAAACTGCTATCCGCAGCCAATGAGAGCTGTGATTGCACTTTACCTGCGGAGGCGCAGGTAAACATAGCAGCGGGGGCCTGCCGGGGACTAACCCTAGCGGGCCGCTGCTTTGTTACTGCCCACCCCTGCATGAACAGCATTCTTTCTGCCCCAACATAGTTTTCTGTTGATCTTTATCTCAGCAGTTAGGAACCAGCTAGTTAGTCACAGGTGGGAGCTAAGCTCAACTTCCTTGTAAGGCTGTCTTACATTGTGGTAGTCTTACATGGGCCCTCTGATCTTCAGTAAATTTCCTTCATGTTGAAAACTACTAGGGCAGGCCTGGGCAAAATACAGCCAGCGGGCCAGATCCGGCCCACCAAGCCACCAGATCCGGCTCACGGAGGTAGCGGGGAGCCCCAGGCAGGCTCCCCAGCTTGCCCCCTGCGCCGTGCAGAAACACAACTGCAGGGCTCTGTTTCTGTTTTAAAATTGGAGGGAAGGATGGGAAGTTTTAGGAGCTGCCTCGCCCCCAGCACATTCCCATTGGCCGGTTTCTGGTAGACCCCAGCCAATGCGAGCTGCTTGTTGGAGTAACAGGCAGCCAAGAAGAACCACGCCCTCTCTCCTCTGCTCAGTTATTCATGAAGCACATGGCCAGGCAAGCAGGCAGGCTGGCTGGCAACATTTTAAGCTCTGCAGGCAGGCAGGCTGGTTTGGCAGCTGGCAAGTAAGTCTCTTGGCCACAGCCTGCTTCTGGCACCCCAGCCCTTTCCTGCCACAACTCTCTGTCCCCCCCGCCACCCACTCAACATACCCAAACCCTCTGTCCCCTTCTTACACCCACATCTCCTGCCCCAGATCACAAGCCCCTCCTATCCTAGGTCACATCCCAAACCCCTGCACTCCAGTCTGCTGCCCTAGGTCACAACAGCTTGCTTCATCCCAACTCCCTCCCAGACTCCAGTCTCCCTCCTGCACCCTAATCCCTTACGCCAAGCTCCCTTCTGCACCCAACCTCAATCCCAGACCCCACAGCTCCTCCATTAATATCATGGAAGAGTGCGGTCTTCAACCACTTTCCAAAACCTTGGAGTGGTTCCTCTGTCAAAAATTATTGCCCATCCCTGTTTTAGGGTTTGACCTTGATGTGTCTTAGCTCCTATGATGGCGGAAATAACGATAGCTAGGTTAGTGGTCAATCTGTTTTTTAATATAATGTCGTCCCACACAGAAGAATCTCAGTCCCACTGGATGCTCTTTTTATAAATATCTCATGGACAAAACCCTCATAAAATTGTGCACATGGATAAACTTAGAATATCCAGGCATTTCAGCTAAATAGAGTTTATTAAAAGGCCAGAACACATCTTTATACACAGCCCTGAGTAAGGAGTGTGCCACCACCCCTTCCCATCTCGAAGGGGAGTTTTGTGACGGCTAGGGTCTGGCTGTTGCATGAGGGATGCAAAGGGGAAAGCTGACCCCTTTTTTGTTCCCAAAAAGAGGCAGGGTCAACTAAGCCCACAAGTGAGAGTTTGGTTGTATGAGAGCTTGGCAAATACTGTAAAAAATCATCTGCAAACAAAATGTGTCTTCTGGCCCTTTTACATATTTGCTTTGCCTGTGTTCATAGGCCCTTAGGGCTTGTTCTACAGGGATAGTCTCACAAAAGAGTTTATTGGCAGGAACGTTTGCTGGAATGAGGAGATTTTATAGAACGATTGCAGATTATTGGCAACTTCGCGTATGTGTGTTCCAGAAACCTGCCTCCACAAATTATACCCCTCTCATTAGGGGATAGAGACATGCTACATCACCTGTGTGTCCAAGGAACAGGGCTCGTCAGCTAATCCGCACAGTGAGCAAATAGTAAAAAGCTACAGAACTAGAAGCATTCAGATATTGCTCAATAGAGAATTCCACCAGCAGAGATACTTGAGGAAATCGGAGTTTAAGCCTAATTCTGGAGGCTGAGACTTGGACCATGTATAGGGTGGCCATATTTGTTCAAGGGAAAATAGGGATACCACAAGCCATTTACCTGACCACTGCCATCCCTTCTTCCTCCACCCAAGGCTCACTGGAGACCTGCAGCCTCCTGTGCTCACCGTGGCTCCCCGCCACGTGGTTGGCATTGCCCTCCCCCCCCATCACGTTCCTCCACACACCACTTATATTTCTACAAAATTCAGCATTTGTCTTGTTTGCTCTTGTCAACTGATAAGCGTGAATGGGACAAGTGCCCACTCATGCCAAAATGCCCAACCTCAGTGGCTAGAGAGGTTGTGTAACTGGTTTATGACGGACGACCCTTGCAAATATCGACAGTACGGGTTAAATGGACCCTACCTACAAAGAATGGGCTGTTAAGCTGCAAACGGAAACGCCCCTCGGCAGGTGCCTCCAGAATCTTCTTCGGCAGGTTATCCACTTGAAGAGAGGTCTGCTTGAGGTTCCTCTCGGCTCGGACGTAGTGCCACTGGTTGTCATTCAGAGGAGTGGGAGACTGCACTGTAGCATCCATAGGTCCATTACCAACATCTATGGAGAAGGTGATCTCCTTAGGGGCTGGAATAGACAAGGGTGAGGAAGAGCTGAAGGGTGAAAGTAAAGATCTGGTTTTGACATGAAAGAATATTCTATAAATGGATGCTCCATTCACGATGAAGCTAGCAAATAACATGGCAGCCTAGATATAAATCCCACAGCTCGCTGCCTGGTCTCTCTTGGGAACACAAATGGCTGAGGACTCAGTGACTACGCCCGGTTGTATTGCTATGCCAGTGGTGGAACCCCAGGAAAGCTAGTCTATCCCCCCTTGGAAAGTTAACCACTTAGACGTCAATCATTCCACAAATGTATGCCATTGGCAGTTAAAGTTTCCACACTGTGTGAGCGATGCCAACAGCTGGAAAAGGCACACTTAACGAAAGACCACAGTAGGAAATGGGGCTTTAAGGGTGTGATGTGCCGTGTCTGCTCAAAGTGTTTGATCACAGGCATTGAAGTGACCCTGCTAGCGGGGTAAATATAATAAGACACAGGAGTTAAGTGACTGTCTCAGAGCAGAGGGGCATAGGCTGCATATGCTGAGATATGAACTAATCCTAAGGACTATCTAACTGCCCCCCATGTCCCCAAAAATCCCTCAAGAAACAGTGAGTCTAAAGCCCAGGTTAACTGATTTGGAGTCACTGGACTCACACTAAGAGACTGAAAACAGCAGTATAAACATTTCTCTTTGGGCTGGAACAGGGCTCTGAAACCTGTTGAGGGGTGTGTGTCTCAAAGCCCATGTGTCTGCTTAAGCAGACACATCTAAACTGCTATGTCTAGCCCTGCAGGTTGGAATCACTTGACCTGAGCTCTGAGACTTGCTGCCATGGAGGGGTTTTTTTTTTTAGGGTTTTTGTTTTGTTTTCAGTGGTGTACACACGCCCTGAGAGACAGAAGCACAATCAGGAAGGCAGAGTGACATAAAGTGGTTCAATTTGTCCTGATGGAAGTCAACGAGAATTCCAATGGTTTTAAAAGCTCAGGTTTGGACCAGAAGTCTTTGATATTATTGTCCCTGAATATATCCCTCTCCTTAAATTCCTGCATACACCAGTGACTAGGGAACCAAAAGTCAGCTTTGCAAACTGCATGCCAAACAGAAAGACAGCAGACTGACAAGTCACAGAACCCTGTTGTTTCAAGTCCAACAAATTGGATAGAGCTGGTTTTGGAAGTTGTTGCTCAGGTACTTGAGTGTGAAAATGTTCCGTGGGGATAGGTGAAGATCTATTCTCAGCTTCTGCCTCTGCTAAAAGGCCAATTCCTTTCCAAGCAGCTGGTCTTTGGAGCTTTCTCCACACAAGCCCTCCAGGCTACGAATTCCATCTGGCTGCAGGATGCACAAGATGCTGCTAATGTGGAGTTGAGGTGAAAAAGGAAAGACTGACTCCAAGTTTCCCAACTTTTCAATAACTAGTTACTTTGCGAGGGTACGGTTTGGCACTCGCCAATAAAACAATTTGCTAAATAAGCATCTAAGTGGTTTGCAGTATTTTGTCACAGTTAATGTCAAACTGTCTTTTTTTTTCATGTCCCTGAGAATGATATACAGTACACTGAAGTACATCCAAATTGGACTTTGATGTGCAATTAACACTAAATCATACCTCATTACCTTGTGATAATGCACCATGACATTTACCACTGGTTTAATGAATCGAAGGGCCTCGGGGCCTTATTTTATTAAATTTTATGCTGAGGTTATTATAACCATTTTATAAAATGGATGGCACTCAATTCTGCATTTCCTTGTCCTGACAGATTTGGGAACAGAGGGGTCTTATTTCACTTCAAAGCCACAACACTTTCCCCCTATTAACATTGCAAAGCAGCAGAATAAGGGAAAGGTTAAACCTACCAATTAGCTGTTGCTATTTTCCCCCATTTATAAACTGAGCTGTAATTACAATTCAACCACTGAGCGGGCTTTGTGGTGTCTAACAAGACCATTAATGGCTCTCAGCATACGTTAGACCCCCTCACCATACATGTTGTGAGCTCTCATCTCGTTAGCCATCACTGCTTTCTCACTATTTGCCATTGTCCAAGAGTGTTTTATGCTAGAGGGGAGAAGGATTAGGCAACTCATCTCATACTATCAATTTCTTGGGAGGTGCAAAAATGTCAGGTCATCTCATTGGTCCCCATCCATGAAGGGGTTAAAATGAGAAACATGGCACTTCAGAATTAGTTGTGTTACTGGCATGGATTTAAGCAGGAACAGTGAAATGGCATCCCCTCATTTGAAGTGTAACACTAATAATAATAGGAATTATTGTAAGGCTGTGTCTACACAGCAGCGTTAATCCGAAATAACGTAGTCTGCATCTACACAGCAAGCAGTTATTTCGACATAATGTTGAAATAATGTTGAGCTGGAGGACTTCTTGCTCCATCTCCTGTAACCCTCATTTTATGAGGAGTAAGGGAAGTCAGAGGAAAAGTGCTGTACCTCTGACTTCCTGCTGCATAGACAGCGCCAAAAGCCGAAACAACTATTTGATTTAAGATACACAACGGACGTATCCTAACTGTTTAAGATTAGCATTCTAGTAACAGTACTAGGTTTCAAATGAGGGAGGAGACCCATTATGCTAGGTGCTGCACATTCATGTAGCAACAGAATGCTCCAAAGAATTTACAGGATAAAGGGACAAAAGGGTTTTGTTTTGTTTTTATAAATCTCCATTTTGAACATGGCAACCTGGAGGACACAGAATTCAAGAAGGTTGGCTGAAGGTCACTGTGTCAGTGAAGGGAAGTGAAACCAAATCTCCTCCGCTCTAGTCCAGTGCCTAAGAAACAAAGGAACCCTTACCCTCCTGGGACCATCTCATCCTATCTATAGGCACGCTGCACATTATAAAGACATCTGTGCTTACTCCCCACTTCCCCACTAAACTGGCTATATGGCACAACTATAGTGAGTTTCAGCAGTGATGCTTACAGCTTATTTCAATGCGGATGAAGTCCTTAATCCCCAGGTTTTCCAGGAAGACCCCGGACATGGCCGTGGTTTTGAAGAAAAAGGAAATGTCTGCGCTGAACTCTGCATGGAAGGTGGGGAAGTGAAGATAGGAGGCCTCTGTGTTGAAGGAAGCTGCATTCCAGAACTGTCCTGCAAAAGACAAAGCCCTTCTCGATAGTTAATTGATCCAGTGCAAAAGCCATGCATGTAAAGATGCCTTTTCTTAAATATTAAAAAAAAAAAAATCCACAACAACTGGGATGGGACATTCTGTACATCTGGAGATTGTGAAGAGCTGGTACTCACTGTCTCCATGGCAACGCAAGGGCCCGATTTGCCATGCAGCCTCCGAGTTTGATCTGTTTGTGTCGGTGATCACAAGCTGAGTTACAGGCAAATGGTCTTTGAAGGAGAGAAGGCCAGTATCATTTGTCCTGGTCATAGCAAAAAGACAAGACAAATACATCTAGGCTATATCATTTCCATCATTTATGCAAAAGCAGATTCGATAGGCATTGACTGCTTTTGCATAATGCTTGTAGAGCTATTTTTGGTAGGCATTTGGGTCATAAAAACAACAAAATGGCCATGCTGAGTCAGATCAATGCTTGATCTAGTCCAGGTTTTGACAGTGGCCAGTGCCAGAGGTTTCTGAGGAAATAAATAGTATAAGGCAATTATCAAGCGAGCCATACCAATGGCCAGTCCTAACTTTGGACAGTCAGCAGTGTAGGGGCATGTAGTGAACAGGTTTGCATCTCTTACTATCTTGACTAATAGAAATTGATGGACTGATCCTCCATGAATGCATCTCATTCTTGTTTTGATCTCAGTTATACTTTTGGCCTTCACATCATCCCCTGACAATGAGGTCCACAAATGTGTGTTGTGCACAGAAGTACTTTTGTCTGTTTTAAACCTGCCGCCTATTAACAAACACTCAGGCCTGGTCTACACTGATCAGGCAGGTCGGATTAAGGTATGCCATCCAGCTTCGCAAAATGTAGCTTGTGGCTTGAACAAAGACCTGAACTGGATGGGCCATTATAAAACCAGCTTTCCTTACATTCAACACCCCAAAGATATCAAAAGCCAAGTATAAGACACTTCCAGCCCACTCAATTAGCCTCATTAGCACTGGCTTTACAATTGACAGGTACTCCCCCCCCCCTTTTTCTATTATAAATTGTGAGTTCCCCCTCCTGCCCGTTTTTTCTCCATTGTGGTCTTCTCTTAGAGTTCAAATGGCTCCTAACAATCTTGCACGTCTTTTCATAAAGTACTCCAGGAATGGTAGATTGACGTCCCCTTCTTCTTGGATAGGAGTCCAAGTCCAAGGGCCTGCCTTAAGTCTCTGCCAAGTAGCAGTTGACTGCATGCGGACAGAGCGATCTGGCTCCAGTGCTGCACAGAGGTAGGCCTTGTGGCCTGTTCTAGGAGGTGCTGATCCCTGGACATTTGAAAGCCTTTCCTAAAGGAGTGGCAGATGCTACCACCTCTCTCTGAGGTGTCTTTCACTGAGCCCCAGCCAACAACGTATGCGGGGTCACTATTAGAAAGCCACAGCCCACAGGAAGGACAGTGCTTGAAGCCCAGGAGTGCTTTGTGACTTTGGCAGTTCAGCACCACAAGTCACAAGCCAACCAGGAATAAAAGAAAAAAAAACATAAAGGAAACTTAACCAAAGGGTGGATGAAGTGCTATTTATGGCATTAACGAAGCCAAGAACGAAATACGTTTAAAAAAACGTGAGGGAACCACAGGGGGAGTTCCGAAGCTGTCCGAGTGGTAAGAAGGAACTGAGAGGATAGGAATACCAGGGACAACTCTACTGGCCCCCTCCTGAGGCTGTGTAGCAAAGAGGTGCAGGGCCCAATGGGCCTCGCTGAGAACGAGTCCTGCACATGCACCTGAATGGCATGCACATCCGTATCAACGCGAAGGTTAATTCATCCCAACTTATGGAGCTGCATGAAGCACTGCGAGCTCCTTGCATGGAATGTACAACTGCATTATTAAACGGATTTTTATGTCCTCTCCACATGCACATATGATCCCAGTACACGGCATCTCTCACCATGGGACTCCGTTAACACAACAGAGAGTGCATTATGCTCCAAATTTATCTTTGGTAATTGAAAACAAATGCTCTTCTCTACTTCATATGAAAATTTGGTTCTGTGGGCAACTGCTGGAGTAACACTATTTGAGGGCTAATGCAACAGTTGGGCTTTTTTAAAATAGAGCACAGGTAGCCTCACCAGTAAATGACAAATAACGAGTTTAATGGGAACATTATGGGGCCATTTTTCATCTTTCTGTGTACTAATAAAAGGATATTCACAGAAATCTCACTCTGTGGAATCCCAACAGCCTGCACCATCATAAAATGGGTAATCTCTAGGCAGCAGTATTCACATTTTGTCCTGACAGATGGGAGAGCAGTGGTGTCATTAAATATAATTTCTTCTCATATGGTCCCCCTACTGCAATGTTTTCTGCTTGTATATTAATGAAAACTCCGGTGGGGGTCTGAGGCTGAGTAGCTCGGATACGCAAAGCAATTTTTCATAAATATAGTGCAGTGGGGGAAAAAAATAGTGCCATCAGCAGATGTCAAGGCACAGCATGGGAAACAGACCAGTATAATAGGTTTCCATTAGAGAAATTTTGGATTCCTTTTTTTGGGCAGATCATTAATAATCCAAAGGAACACAATTTAATTAGCCTAGTTCTTACCAATGGCATGCAAAAATGATTTACTAAGAACAATAATAGTGAGGTACAGTAAATATTATACAGCAGAACGGGAGAGATAAGATAACAGGCAAGGAGAGGATACAAGCTGCAAGAAAACAAAAAGGGCCTGATTCTGTATGGTATGGGGTTCTAGACACCCTCAAGCTCCTGGCATTGTCAAGGAGGGTTGAAATGGCTCACTCTCTCCAAGCAAGGCTCTTCACAATGGCAGGCACTGCAGATGACAAGGTACTTCCAGCACTGTGACAGGAGCGTGGGAAGTAAAGAAAAGCAAGCAAGTCTGACTTTATAGTTAAGACACTGGCCAAAGATACAGGAGAACTGAGTTATGCTACCAGCACTACCACAGATTTCCTGCGTATACTTGGCTCAAGTCCTCCCTCTGTCAAATACCGTCCATAATGCTTTTCTAACACAAAGCTGTCGGGAGGATAAATTCAGTAATAGACGCTCTCATGTTTTGCTTACCTAAGTGGCTTTAACCTGGAAGCTGTAACTACCTTTTAAGAATGGATCTTACTCAGAGGGGTCTGGTCTACACTACAGCAGGAGGTCAACTTAAGATACACAACTCCAGCTATGTTATTTACATAGATGGAGTCGACCTATCTTAAGTCATGTTTCCCACTGTCCAAACAGTGAGAGGTTAATGGGCGCAAACACTCCCATCGGCTTCCCTGACTCCAGATGAGGAGCAGGAACACTGGGAGTGCCCTCTGAGTTTTATTTAGCAGGTCTTCACTAGACCTGTTAAATCAAACCTGGAAGATCGACAGTGCTAGTGACTATCTTCCCACGTAGTGTAGACATGGCCAGAGAGAGAGAAAGTAAGCAAGTAAGTGGGCTTGAGTAGCAATATGCCGAGCTTCCTGAGAGAGCTGGGCCTCAACTGACAATAAGCACGTCTCTGCAAGGCTAACTAGAATATGTTACTAGGGAGACTATCTGCAATACAAGAAGCCGGCAGCCCCCAAGGATTTGGCAAGTACAAAGCGAGAGGCCCTATGGGGATTCCACAGAGAAATCTCTCAGCCATATGCAGAGCCCAGGTACTTTTCAGTGGAAGAAGGAATGAGCAAGGAAGAAATGTGAGATGTCAGAATTCCCCTTGTTATTGAAGCACATGTAAGACCTGATGCCCTAAGGTGTGAGAGGAGTGAGGAACAGCATGAAAGTCCAGGAAGGCTTTTAAAATCATGTGATTTTTGACTGGGTCCTAAAGTGAAAGGGGAGCCACTGGAAATCCGTGCAACAGAAATTCACTGCATCACAGAGAGCCATGGAATGGCCACAACCCCGTGACTCAAATAAGCTCTTCCCTTTTTGCATCAACTTACAGACTGTAACAACCAAACCTTCTGAGGTAGTAAGCAGCAGGTATGGGATATAAACCTGGAAATATTAATACATTTCCTGATGCACAATATTCATTTGGCTTTTTCATAGATCATTGATTTTAAAGCTAAATGGGGCCATTGGGGTCATCTAGTCCGGTGTGCTTTATAGGCCACAGAACTTCACCAGTAATTCCTGTGGCAAGCCTCTAACTTCTGTATGAGCTAGAGCATATCTTGTAGGAAGATGTGCGGCCTGGATTTAAAGACTTCAAGTGATGGATCTTTAAGTAAAATTGCTTCAGTGGTTAATTATCCCAGCTCTGAAAATGTTGTTCCTTTTTAGGCTGAATTTGTCTAGCTGCAGCTCCCAAGTTACTGAAGATCCTTTTTTTTTTTTTCCTTTGCTAGATTGAAGAGTCATCAACAAGGTCTCCTTAAGATTTATGGGGTCTTATGTGGCACTATTAAACTGATGCCCTGTGCCCTACAGCAGCTGGGGGGGGGGAATTTTTAAAGATGTGATTTTATAATCTTTAGCAACACATTAATGAAATATTTTAAAACAAATTTTACACTTATGTCCTGTCAACAAACACAGTAAGTTCAGAAACTGACAGTCTAGACCTGGTGCTGGGATATGTTGGAATAGGGGTCTGGGATAGTGGTAAGGAGTTCAGCCACAGTACACATTATGCTTGGACATGCTCTTTCCCTTCGTTTTTGCAGCCTAGAAAAATAGATAAGCATGCAGCTGCTCTTCAACATTTTGTCTTTTACCTACCCTCACTGGCGCTGTATAAATATTTCAGGGTTACTTTTCTTGTAATCTCTGTAACCTGCTGATTCAGAAAGTTTGTAGCATAGGAAAGTGTTGATTTAATTAGAAATTCTGTAAATAGTAATTAGGGGCAGGTGTAATAGTCATCACTTGCTTATTAATATTCATTTTATGGTAATTAACATTACTAAATAAGATTTTAGGAAGAGTTGTGATAGACGTGTGAATTAACATACTAAAATAGATAAAAGGGTGTAATTGGTGCCAGGTTGTTGCCACTTGGACATTGTGTTGAATATCTGAGGTAAACGTGCGTGGGTAATAAAGCGGTTCCATTTACCCCGTCTGCTCCTGGGTCGCCTGTTTCTTCTCCAACACCTGGGTTTGCAAATGCCAGTGAAATGGTTTTATTATCACTTTGAATAGGTTTCCGTGTTCTGCTAATAAGTCCGGAAGATTTTTTCACTGTTAAGTGAACTAGTTCCTATTCTAAGGAAGCAGAACCACAGAATAGGGTTAGGAAGGGGTGGGTGGGTGGACATTAAGATTGAGCGGTGCCCCACGCAACTGCATATTCTGTGTATGGCTCTGTCAACTACTAAGAATCTCTCTCCCATGTAGATACCTGTACACTGTGAAAGTCTTAACCATAGACTACAAGTTCAATGGGGTAAGGTTAGTAAGCCTGGGACATGAGGGGCTCTCTCTGGAGGGACTTGCTGACATTAAAACGCAAGGGTCCTTCTGATACGGCACACTTAGCACTATACTCCAACCCACCTTGTTACTGAACCCACAGAGGGTCTGCATGTCATTCCTCAAATAAGGTCTTGTCTACAGTAGGGAGATAAGTTGATGCAAAGCAGCTTCCATCAACCTCCACTTCCACAAGCAGAGTAGAGTCAAGGTCAGTATATTTAGATCAACGCAGTGTTAGTGTTGACTCCGCATTGCTTCTATTGACTGCTACTGGCTTTCAGGTGCCATCCCACCGTGCCACGCACTGATACAATCAATATAAGTGCTCTTAGGGTGCGTCTACACTGCAGGGCTTTACTTTAAATAAACTACGCCAATTGAGCTATGTCCATTGCATAGCTTATTTCAAAATAGGGAGTGTCTACACAGCACTTATTTTGAAATAGAGCACTCTTCCTCCGAATTCCTTATTCCTCATACAATGAGGGTTACAGGAGTCGGAGTAAGAAGTCCTCCAGCTTGACAGTATTTTGACTCTATTTCGAAATAACTGCCTGCTGTGTAGACGCGGACTAAGTTATTTCAGAATAGCACGAGTTATTTTGAAATTGAGTTGCAGTGTAGACATACCCCTGGTGAGCACACAGATGGCCAACACAACCAGCAAAGCACAGACATGCACAAGCGATGTAATTACTGCAGTGGCTGTATGCCAACAGAAGATAAATGGTCTTAACGGTGCAGTGTAGACATGAGCTAAGAGATCAGAATTAGCTGTTGGCTGAGCTGTCTGGTTGGATATTACTCAGAATCAACATACATATTCTTTTTTCTGCCAATCACTAGTTTCACTCCCCTCTTCATGACATTTCTCTTACTTTATGTTTCTTTCTGTTTGCTCTGACGAACCATTACTTTAATCTACAGTGAAGACTTGAGGTTAGGAGGAGAAAAAAAAACCCCAACCCTCTGCCTGCTTCCCAAAAGGAAATTACAGGAGCAGTGGTTGGTCTCTGCAGCTGAGCAGCAGTAAGCAGTCTGATTTTAACTAAAAATGAACAAGAATGGTTGTCTGATTTTTCCCCTCTACAGCACACATTTTATTTCATGCTCAGGCAAATTAAATGCATCTAGCCCTGTCTTCTCCTTCCAGCATAATGTACGGTAGACTAGCTTCACAGTTCAGACCCCAGCAGATTTCAGATTCAAATGCTCATTATATACCAGGGAGTCAGTATTTTAGCAGAGGAGCGGAGAAGTAATCTTCAATAAGCATGAAATTTCCCATGTTTGGAAGCGCGTTGCAAAGTTCAGGGGTACTCAGTCCCCTGTTAGCCTGTAGGCACCAATATGCAATTTAGAACTGCACAAAATAGGAGCAATGTTTCAATTTTCTGGTGGGCAAAACACAGTTTAACTGAATCACCCTTTACATTTACCCTGTTTGCAGCAAAGAAACGAGAAGAACACACCAGTTTATGGCGCGTGATGCAAATAGATTTGAAATGGACATAGTTTTTTCCCTGTGCGCTAGCATGACCCGATAGCATGCCGGTCCGGAAGCCTGTGTGCAGTCTCAAAATGTCACCAAAGCAGCTTTTGATAAAACACCTGCTGCTCATAATCTTAGGTCGACCTAAGCATTGCATGTGGAATTTAAGGGACAGGATCCCCAGGAAGAGGATTCTGTTTATTCCCCCCAATATCGATTACCAAAGGGCTCCCTTGAAAACGGGTGGCAAACACAAGAGTTAAATCAACATAAATTATTTATCTCTGTAGAAAATAATAATTATGAAAAGAAAAAAAAATAAAGCTGAACCAGGCAGTTCTTTCACTATGTGACACAGCAAGGAGGTCATCATGAGTATATAACTTATTCCAAACATGCACATAAAATCAACATTTATACATACATAAATGTCTTTGAAATGCCTGAGCAAGTTAAAGGCATTACTAGCTTTTAGAGTACACTGAGCAAGTCTTGAAAGGACAGTTGGCACCAGCTGTCCCACAAAACTGAGGAGTTCAGTCTCAGGCAAACCATAATGCCTATTTCATGATTATATATCAGGCTTGATTCAGTAGCATTTTCACCACTGTAGATCAGGAACAATGCCATGAAGCCAATGGAGTCTCAGCAGGTGAAAAACTGATGAGATACCTCAGTCAAGTCCACTGTTTTTGTTTCAATTCCTAGCAGCACTGAGCAATGCAGAATGAAATACAATGTAGGGTAAACATTTCTGCGGTAAGCTATGATATTCTATTAAGAACCCCTATTCTAAATTTCCAGTCTGAAGCTGACACACAAACACAGTACATGATGGTTACCACCCTCCCCCCGCCTAGCCCATCGAAGAAAGGTCATCATAGAGCTAACGACCCAGGATGGGAGACAGGACATGACACATTCAATAATGCTAGGAACAAATACACAATTGTCAAGTACTCCTAATGTCTCTTCTTTAATCCCCAGAGGAACCACATCCATGCAAAGATACCTTCTTGAAGTTGACAGACACAGACACATCGCCACTTCACACATAATTGACGTCTGCTTTGTTTAAATACTTGTTGTAAGGTATTATGTAAGCTATGGGTGGAAAACACTATGTAACCTTTAGATTATTGCCCTTATTTTGCCTCACAATTAGCACCTAACCAGGGGTCCAGGATCTTACCCCCCCCATAACTTGAACCACCCATTAAGCATCCTGTATAATTAATTGTAACCTATGGTCTGGCAGTGTTCACTGAGCCTAACAAGTGACGTGACACTCCACCAGCACTGTATGTGTAATAAACTCTCCTGCTTGCTTCACATATGGTGTCCAGATTCTGTTCCTTCAGTTGTGGGCTCGTCCGGGATCCAGGCTTGTGAGCTGAATGGAGCCAGAGACTGACATCCAAGAGGGGTGAGTATGTTTACTTTACCACCTCATTAGGCTAGGGATGCAAGTCTCTTTCCCTTCAGACACATCCTGGTTCTGTTCCAACAGTTTGGGGGCTCGTCCGGGATTAAAGCAGAGACATTAGGAGTACCTGACAATTGTGTTTTTGTCCTAGCTCTATTGAATGTGTCATGTCCTGTCTCCCATCCTGGGTTGTTAGCTCTATAACGACCTTTCTTTGATGGGCTAGGTGGGGAGTAACCATCATGAACTGTGTTTGTGTGTCAGCTTCAGACTGGAAATTTAGAATAGGGGTTCTTAACAGAATATCATAGCCTACCTCAGATATTTTTACCCTACAACAAACAGCTGTGAGATCACTAGAAAGTAGCATGGACAAAGAAGGGGAGCACCTTATTTCCCGATGAAATTCTTTGGTCCTTCTCTGAAAATACGATTAAGAAAATGTAGAGCGAGAGCTTTCAAAATGTCGCAAATATGTACTGATCGCAGGAACAGCCGTGACAAACAGATGATAAAGAGGGAAACACCCCGCTGAGTCATCCCACGCTGTCAATTTGACCAGCGAGAAAGACTAATTAGTAGAAACCAGTGTTTCTACTAATCTTCAGTCACTAATGTTTCAGAGTAAACAGCTCCAGATTTTTGGGAGGATTCTCAAACTTGGAAAGGCACCTCTACATTTTCATGTACCCATCTTGAGGTAATAGAGTACTTTTACTCTGCAGATAAAGGCCATTATTCCATCACTGCCCATCTTCACAGCACATGTCATGCTGTATCTGTAAGGAAAACCTCTCACACATTCTCTCAGTTCCCCTCCTTCGGAGCTCTTGAGTTTGCCCAGCAAATGACATTTTCTACCAAGTCTCTCCTGCTTAGTTCAGCTCCCTTCTGCCCCTCACCATTAGGGAGTGGCTGATGAATCAGATACTTCAAACATCTGGGCTGATCAAAACCCAAAGGGCCAGAACCAGGTGGTTTTTGGCAAACCACTCTGCTTACTAGGACCCACAGCTACTAAACCTGTACACAGAGAGCAAATAAAAGAAAACCAGTCAACCAAACAGACCAGAAATAAACCAGGCACCCCACCTGCTACGTTTCTCTACTTCCAAGCACAAAGCCTGTAGCTACTTCCCCGATACACCTCCATTCATGGCTTTTGAGTTCACTTAGCAAGTGATTTCTTATATCAAGTCATCCCCCTTTACCTCAGCTTAATCTCATTAACTCTGCAATATCAACAATGATAGCCTTATAGTGTATGTTTTTGTGACACTAATATTTGGAACAAGATACAGGTTATTTGTAAAATAAAAAGATTAACTGAAAATTTACTAGAGGCAAGATTTTAAAAAATGTTTAATCCAAGACATCCAAAGGTCCAGATCTTAAAAGCATAGCTGCTCTACTCTGAGAATTAGGCCCTTTTTAAGTGCCACAAGCTGGGTGCCCAACAAGTGAGGTACTTGAAACACGTTTGAGTAGCTGGGTGTGTATCGTCATATTACCAGCTCCCTTCCTTCTTTTATTGTGTCCTTTTATTTCTCCAAAATGAGGGCTTCCAAGAGGAAATTTAGATACTAAATATAATGACATGTTATGGTATATGCTGTATATTTTCTCTCCAATTTTTGCTGCTGAGCTATTAAGTATTATGCATTTTTTCTACAAATAAAGCAGTACAACTCACATCTGTGGATTATCTCTTTTTTCTGGTTTTATTTTTATTGTGTTTCAGATAAACATCCTTGGACTTTCAAAAACCATGCCTGTCATTTCTAATCCTCGACAGAACAAGTATGAAATTAATTTGAAAATATTCAGACTAGCTCTTGGTCAGCAGCTAAAAGTCTTGTAGGGAAAAAAAGAGTAAAAAGTTTATAGTCACTTTTTTTCAGCATCAGTGAACAGAGTTAGTAAATTAAAGACACAGGTTTACATAGGGTTTTGAATATATACTTTATAGGTAATAAAACCTTCTATAAAATCTAATCCAAAGTGCACTGAAGTCAAAAAGTCTTTCTGCCTTCTTCATTTGGATTGATCAGGCAGACATCGACTATCCAAGCATATATAGAAATATAAATTATTAAACCTATCTGACAGGATATATTTCCTCTGCTCCTGCCTAGAGCTAAAAATTATTGTTTGAGGACCAAACTCTCTCCTCACTGGCGCCCAGAATTTAGAACTGCTGTGGGTCTGTGGATTAAAATCATGACATTTTGACTTGGTCACAATTTTCATTGCGTTCTGTTAGACGATTGCCTGAATAAAGCCTTCAAGAATTCAGGCCTGCCCAGCGGTAACTAATGGCATAATTTTGCCTCATGTGTTATTCCCACTGGAAGACTGCATCCGATATGTGCCTGGTATGTGTTTGAATGAAAATTTGTGCTTCAAATAAGACATTCTGTGAGGACACACCCCACAATTAATTACATGGAAGCAAATCAGGTTATATCAGGTATAAAAGAGCAAAGGGTTCGGCTCCCCTGTAATCCTTGACTACCCCACCCTCCGTCTCTCCACACAGACAGTATATCAAATGACTTGGTATAATTACCATTCTTCTTTATCGGCATCACAGTTGCAGAAATAGCTCATATCCAGGCAGCTTTCTTCTAGTCCGCATGCACATTTCTGAACTCCAGGAAGAGATCCCCCCCAGTAAGGGTGTTTTTCATTGGCGCGGCCAACCCACCAAACGTACGGTATTCCATCTGGATGAGAGAAAGGGGACAGAACCATGGTAAGTGCATTGCCCTGGAAGTAGTTGAGTTAAAAAGAAACTGGGCGCCAGACACAATACAGTAAGAATACGTCTATGTAGAAAAAACTTGCCAGGGGGTGTTGTGAGGAGTAGGACATTAACAGGGTTCAAGAAGAGCTAGATAAATCCATGTAGGTTAGGTCTGTCAATGGCTATTAGCCAAGATGGATAGGAATGGTGTCCCTAGCCTCTGTTTGTCAGGAAATGGATCACATGAGGATTACCTGTTGTGTTCACTCTGGTATTGGCCACTGTCAGCAAACAGGATACTGGGCTAGATGGATCTTTGGCCTGACCCAGTACGGTCATTCTTATGTTCTGTGCATGGACTAGCCTTAAACCAGCCGAATGTAGATAATGGCAGCAGTGAAGACAGCAGAGCACAAGCTAGCAAGCCACGTATGTACTGAGGGTTCATGCACAGCTTGTACTATCCACACAAAAACCTGAGCTATGCTGTCTTCTCTGCTATCCTTATCCACACGAGCTGGTTCAAACTGGACTAACCAGTGCACAAAGTTTACGGTACAGACCCACTCTTAGATGCAAATATCACAAGAGGCAACTGTGAGACAGGAAGGTGTGATTCAGTTTCATCCAGTGGGACACTTGATAAGACAGCAATAATCATACAGGCTATTCCTATGCCTTTTGCTTTCCTGTGTTCCTTTTTGGTCTGTCCTAGTGGGTATTGAGCACAAATAAAGGAAATGGACATGCAAGGGTCATAATTACAGCTTGGAGAGAAAGATGGAGGGGCTAGCGTGTGTTTTTCTTCCAAGTGTCTCTCAGAAGTTGGGTGGTGGTTCCAGTTGCAAATAACCCCTACAAGTGCTTCCTTCATTTTCAGCTGCATTACCATGATAATGCCTGGCTCTAGGGTTTGAGCTATTCACTGGAGGAGTCAGGAAGTAATTTCCCCACCATATACAGCATTGTACCACTCTAGTGAAGCACTAGGTTGTCACTACAACCAGTACCAAAAATCTTACATGGTATATTGCAAATCCTCTTTCTAGGCTGCCATTTTTGTCATGATCATTGTTACTCAAGGGGGCTCCTGGTTTGCAAATCTCCAACAATTGAACTCAGATTTTGCTGTGGACTTAAAGTTTACGCAAGGATCCTATTGAGTGTACAATGGGAGCAGGACCAGGCTTTTTATTATATATACACTGGGGGAGAAATTCACCATACAAGGCCCCATGAAAAACTACCAAAGATCTTCTACACTGAAGTGAATTTCACCCTGTGTGACTATCTTTTACCCACAGGAGATCTAAATTCAGTGGGCTCTAAATACAACCAAGATCACTTACATTTTAAATGCATGATATGTCATAGACTACATCAGATATTAGGTATTAATCATGAGAGGCAATAACCAGACCACAGACATCCTGAAATCAATTGATTAATAATTTCCCTAAGATTAACTTTGTCTTCCCACACAGCCAATTTGTTATCATCTTCTTAATCCCTACATCAAGACATTTAATCAGTTGCAAATAAAAGTAAGTACAAATTTTAGCAAAATTGACATATCAGGCTCTTTTTAATCTTAGAAACTCTGGAAAAAAATAAACAAACTCCAGTGATAACGTGGAAGAATATTGATCTATTCATCTCTGTCATTTGCAAATATTTTCATAGACTATTCCTAATTATGAAAGGCAATTCACTCTAAAATGTGAAATATAATCATAGTTAATAATGAGTGTTAGAGCATAATTAAGTTAGCATAAGATGAACTCAGCACAGAAAAACCTTGTACTTGTTTTCTCTCTAACCTTACAAAAGTGTAATGTAATACACAGAGAAAAATATAAAACTAACAAAGCAACAGTTCTCATGACACCATCAGTTAGAACCTGTGGACTTTGACCAATGCCCACTGGTGCTCATTATAAAAAAGAAAGTGCAAGATAATTTATGGATGTATCCTACTAAAATGAGTACACTCAATTTAGGTCTTACCCTATATTATCAACATGCTTCATTTTGTACCTTGGATTTTTGTTGTTGCTTTTCAACAAGAATCTAGACAATAACTAAATTGGGTTACAAAAGTGAATCATTATGATAGATGAAATAGGTCCACAAACGCTGTACTGAGAAATTACTTGAGGAAACCTTGGCATAGGAATGTTTGCCCAATAAAAGGATACTTTTACAGGCAACCAAAATAGACATTGTATAGAAATATTTCATCTAATTAAAAAAGTGTTCATTCTGGAAAAAACAAACAAAATAAAACCTCTGAGCAAACAGCCAACGATAGTGTGCATTAATCAAATTCAATCTGGGTTTTATAGCTTGCTTACCAGGGTCATTAAACTGAAGCATAACATACTGATAAGGAGCCATACATCAGTAGTAAGAATGCATATTTTTATAATGGTTTTTTCATATCCTACTACATGTATTTTATTGAGCTAAACTAACATTTTTATATTTACCCTAAAGAGGTAGCAGTACTATAGCTTGAGTAATTTAAAACTAGACTAAATAAAACAGTCATGTATAGAAGAGTCTTACATGCCAGGGGAATGGACTCTATGATCTCATATTTCTTTTCGAGGTTTGTCTTTATAAAACCCAACTATGCTACCCTCTCTCAAGATCAGTAGTCCCATGGAAATCAATGGCAACATTGGAGAAAATTAGACCCATTCCATTCTAGGCCCCGATTCAGCAGTCATCATCTCAGCAAAGTACAAAACCATGCGCTTAAATTCCATTTCTGTTTAACTAAACCAGGGTCCTAGACACTCCAGGAATATAAATAGTTAGTAATAATAATGGCATGTCTTAGTCATAATAATAATGACGGTCTTGTTACATCTCTACCCTCATTCACAGCTTCCATAGCAACAGAGGTGTTGGCTTGCAAGTGTAGTTGGCTTGCAAGGGTGTAGCAAGCAGCGGAATGGAGATCAGAATTTGGCCAGCAGATGTCAAGCTTCATTCTTGAATGTCAACAGCAATCAAATTGTCATTTGTAACATAGGCTTCCCTCCTTCACTATTCATTGTGTAACAACAGTACATTTCTTGCTGCTGTCTCTGAAGTCAATAGCGTTAACTCAGGGATCATTTTTGGTCTTGGGGCTAATGAGGGAGTAAGAATGCCATTTTAAATGTCTCTGAATAAAAGCCCGCTCCTTATCAAGTACCACCATTCAATGTGTCAGTTATTTATTTTGTCCAACATAGGATGACAAGAGCCTATTGTACAAATAAATACATTCGATTTTATACATTTTTTCTCAAGTTGTAATAGACAAACAACTCATAATGGACATGTTAGGATTCTTCTTATAGACAATGCTGGCACCCTAGTGGGGAAATAGAGCAATTGGAAAGAGTCAATAAATTTTAAAAACAACAGCCCACACCACAGATAGAGTCGGAGATTTAATTTCCCCCAATATATTTCTTCACAAGCTGCATAAGGCCCTCTTTGTGTAGTTAAACAAATCCTCTAAAAGACACTGCAATTACATTGCCAGTGAAGCATTGGCAGTAAAGGTAATATTGTGTGTCCAGGAGGCTCCACAAACAGCTGTCTGATTTATGCTACTATTCTTTCCCTCACCAGCAAGCACTCCTACAAAACAAAGCATTGTGTAGTTGAATGCCAACAATGAACTTAAATCAATGGGTGGATGCCTAATGTGTTCTTCATCTCAAATCTATTTTGCAGCGAGCCAGATTCCACTGTCTAATAGGCTGGAGCGTGCAGGCCTCCAAAGGTAGGTTTACACTGCAACTGGGCACCTGTGGTTGGACGTGCCAACTGACTCTGTCTAGGAGGCTGTTTAATTGTGGTATAGACATTCAGGCTAGGACTGGAACCCTCCCCCTGCGTCGGCAAGTTTGAGTCAGCTGACAATGGCCAGTTGTAGGTTCTTAATTGCAGTGTAGACATAACTCAAGAGGCCAGTAGCAGTGCTCCAGCAATGCAGACGTGCTTCATGGTAGTTTTCTCTAAAAGATAAATGGCAAGAGGTTGGCGGCATAGAAAGAAGATCAATTTACTGTTACCCAATCTGCACATTTAAGGGGCTCTTATGGAACGTTGGTCATGCAGGTGTCTCATGCTCTACAGGCAATTCACAGGAAAAAATTTGTCCTTTTAAAGACCATGTAGTCCTCCTGTTCTCCTCAGTTTACTCAAATTTGGCATAAAAACCAGTATTTAGACAGATATGCTTATGAGATGTTTTTAAAGCCAGTTTTTATGGGCTTGGGATGAATGTTTAGGCATTTCAAGTGAGAGTGTTGCAAGCCCCCCACCTGTGCAAATGGTGAGTGCACAGAATCCAAATGTGCAAATGTTAAAATAGGTGCACAAATTGATATTTGCTCACTCAGTTTTATTTTGTGAGTCACACTAGTGGATATTTTTCTGGCCCATTGAGTCTTTAGGCTTTTCTGTGTGACAAACATTTATCTTGTAAGTACACTTACCACATGTAATCATTCAGAAGGCAACTTTCCAAACAGTTGTGTTTCCTAAGGCATTAGGAGAAAATTATTACACAGAAATAAATCCAGAGTGATTCTGTGGAGAACTGGAACGGAGAGCAGGGTCTCAACATTAGTTTTTAAGGTTACATTTCTAGAGTTAAACTGGAGACATATTTATAACAATATTATATTTAGAGAAATTGTCAAGATTTGTTTGCATCATTTTCCCCAGAGCCTTTCCTAGCTATTATAAGCAAAATCCAATGATGGAAACAGAACAAGATAAATTGGATCACACATTAAGTTCCTGTGCTGTTCAAACCTATTTTCTGACTTCAGTAATTGTACACCACTAATACTAGCAGGCTTCTAGGATTTCTAAGTCAAAAGGAACTTGTCAATTAAAGATCTTTTTCACTGACACAGAGAGCTAATGTATTGTTAGCGGTCTGTTGAAATATTGGGAACGTGCTACAACAAAATAATTTTGTCCGGGCATTTTTCTGCTCATAATTGTCTTATAAAGAATCAAACCATGGTAAAGATGCAATTAACTGAATTAAATATAGTTATTTTATTTTTTCACACAGTACAATGGCCAAAAAAGGCTGAATATCTTAAAGCTGCTATTTTCCTTCACTTAACCAGAAAGATCCACATATCAAGAGAGACACTGAAAATAGGAAAAAAATTCTCTCAGAATTGGGGAAGGCAATCAAAGGCAATTCTGAGCTAGCCTACAGAGAGAAATATCTAAAATATGTTTGTACTATCCATTTGTAACACACAATATCCATAGCTACAAATGGCTCACTCAATACCCCAAATGTTACATAGACTGAGAAGAGCTGAAACAGACTTATGGCAGTTGATATTTAAAATACCATGGTAACCAATTTCTGTTGTACTGTGGTAAGATCTGGGTGAAGAGAAAGATTCATGAGTGACGGATTGATGTTTTTGATTGTCTTTTTATCAGCTGATCTATATTAAGGGACAAGATCAAACAGCAATGAGGATAAAATTTGTAGCTTAACCTAGCAACTGTCTCCATCAGCACTGGTTTGCTCTTGGTGCATTTCCCAGCATTTAGGAATTATTAGTATGGAAGGCAAACAAACTACAAAGGGTGTTTACCAAGGAATGCTGCTATATGGCCAGTAAGCACATGATTGCCAAACATTTCAGTGGCCTGAGAAGACTGCCAAGGATGGAGCTAGTGTGAAAATCCAACCAAACCGTCTAAAGGAATTAGCTGGAGAACAGTGAAAGTGGTGCTTGATCTGTGAGGACTCAGGTCACATATATCTTTAGGATTTTCCTTGGTGATGATTTTTAAACACAGCTTGTGGCATTGCCTTATAGTCCTGAGGGAAATTCTGTTTAGTTAAATTTAGTGGTATAGAGCAGCTCAAAAAGCATAAAACAACTTTGCAAATGGTTTTGCAATTTGAAAGTTCTTTCAGCTTTACAGAATTTGCTATGGACCAATTTTTCCCTTTTTTTGGGCTACATTTTCCATGTTATTTTTCTACCAATGTTTTAAAATCAGAATAGCTGCTGACATCTGATTTACCAAAAGCCCCACTTTCAGTAAGTTTGTGTGTGAAAATTACTTTAGTAAAAATTACCATAAAATTGGGAAAATGTCATGGAAAACAAATTTTCTTTAGTAGTCACAATTCGTTCTGAAAATTGTGTGGTTTTTAAAAAGGTCTTTTTTCAGTGAAAAAATTCAACCAGCTCTATAGCGTTAATGAAAAAAAATCTATGTTAATTTAAATGACAACGCAGAAATTTGGAGAACAACTAATGATGCAAAGGGAAATGGTTTTAGTCTTTTCTGTGTTAGCCATTATGTGCCTTGCTATACTTGAGAATCCATAGTAGTTGACCCTTTTTTACGCCTCTTAAATTCTCCTACCATACTCTGTTTCTGAACTAGAGTAAACTGACAGATTCTCAGATGGTAGAACTTCACTGAGTCAAGCTAACATCAGTAGAGCTATCTGGTCCTGTTTCCTCATGATTGGTCGGTTCACTTGGTAAAGCCTGAGATGTTCTTGTCTTGGAAAAGCTTAAGCCATATCTCCATTTACCAGAGGATTGATGCTCTGATGATAAATCTTCCATGGTCCGATTTAGCGGGTCTAGTAAAGACTCACTAAATCAAATGCTGAAAGTGCTCCTGTCAGCACCATTACTCCTTACTGTTGTGAGGAGTAAGAGACATCAAAGAGAGTGTTTCTTCCATCATCTTCTCCCTGTGGCGATGGTGGCAAGCATGGCTTAAGTTATGTTGATTCCAGCCAAGTTATTTACATAGCTAGAGTTGAGTACCTTAAGCCAACCTTCACCCTGCAGTGTAGACCTGGTCTTACTAAAATGAAACAATTGAACAAACAAAAATAATCAAAATAAGATGGCACCCTTTAACAGGAAGTGCTGATTGTATTAAACAAGTAGCTAATCCAGTCGGCTGGTTTTCTATATACTATGCTGCTTTCACATGAAACATGGTTTAACACTCATTTCATTTTTTTCCCTAACATACTTGTAATGACTGTCTTTTGCTCACTCATAGAATCATAGAATCACAGAGCAGGAAAAGACCTCAGGAGGTCATCAAGTCCAGCCCCATGCCCAAGGCAGGACCAATCCCAACTAAATCAACCCAGCCAGGACTTTGTCAAGCTGAGACATAAAAACCTCTAGGGATGAAGATTACACCCCCTCCCTTGGGAACCCATTCCAGTACTTCACCACCCTCCTAGTGAAATAGTTTTTCCTAATATCCAACCTAGACCTCCCCCACTATAACTTGAGACCATTGCTCCTTGTTCTGCCATCCGTCACTACTGTGAACAGCCAGTCTCCATCCTCTTTGGAACCTCCCTTCAGGAAGTTAAAGACAGCTATCAAATCCCCCCTCACTCTTCTCTTCTGCAGACTAAATAGGACCAAATCCCTCAGCCTCTCCTCATAGGTCATGTGCTCCAGCCCCCTCATCACTTTGGTTGCCCTCCGCTGGACCCTCTCCAATGTGTCCACATCCTTTCTATACTGGGGGCCCCAGAACTGGACGCAATACTCCAGATGTGGCCTCACGAGTGCCGAGTAAAGGGGAATAATAACTTCTCTAGATCTGCTGGAAAAGCTCCTCCTAACGCAACCTAATATGCCATTAGCCTTCTTGGCTACAAAGGTGCCTGTTGACTCATATCCAGATTCTCATCCACTGTAATCCCCAAGTCCTTTTCCGCAGAACTGCTGCTTAGCCAGATGGTCCCCAGCCTGTAACAATGCTTGGCATTCTTCCATTCCAAGTTCATGAAATCTATATCTAGAATCGAGGTTTGTGTCTGAACAGCTTATTCAACAACTGGCCAAACCAAATGCCAAAGGTGGCAAAAGTCAAGCACTCACAGTTGCACGGTAGCCTTAGTTCTGGAATTTTCTAACTTGGAATGCTCTCTGTCCCTAGTATATGTGCATGATGATATGGTCTTCATATTATCACATCATTTTTCCTTAGGATCCCTTCCTCGTTCGTCCCCAAACAGATCCATCCTTTGCACCGAATCATGGTTGAGGAACAAAGGGGGCTGTTGTCTATAGATCACGGAGCTTATGTGTGTTATAGAAGTTGGATGGTGTATGAAACCTTGAGGGCAAGTTTTCCAAGATACTTAGATTCCAGTGGAAGAAGGGACCATTGAGATCTCTCTCCCACATAATGTGGGCCACAGAGCTTCCTCAAAATCATCTTTGGAGCATATCAGAAAAAAAATCCAATCTTGATTTAAATTGTTTCAATGGGTAATTACTCGGATTAAAAAATGCCTTATTTCAATACTGAATTTATCAAGCTTCAACTGCTGTCCACTGGATGGTTTTTATAACATTCCCTGTTCACATAAAGAGTCCACTATTAACTATTTGTTCCCCTTGTAGGTGCTTACAGACTGATCAGGTCACATCATAACCATCTCTTTGTTAAACTAAATAGACTGAGCTCCTTGAGTATCAGGTTTCTTTTCTAATACTTCAATCATTCTTAGGGTGTGCTCTGAACTCTCTCCAGTTTATCAACATCTTTCTTGAATTCTGGGCATCAGAACTGGAAACAGTGTTATTGCAGCTGTGATACCAATGCCAAAGAGAGGTAAAACAACCTTGGTATTCCTACTTGAGATTCCCGTTTGTGTGTTCCAGGATCTCCTTAGCTCTTTTGGCCACTGCATCACACTGGGTCTCATGTTCAGCTAATTATCTACCACTACCCCCCAAATATTTTCTCTAGTCACTGCTTCCTAGGATAGAGTTCCTCATTCTAAGGATGGCCAACGTTCTTTGTTCCTGGATGAAAATATTTACATGTAACCATATTGAAACACATTTTTTTTTGCTTGTACCCAGTCTATCCAGTGATCAAGATCACTCTGTCAGTGACCCATCCTCTTCATTGTACACCATTCCCCCAATTTACACATCATCTGCCAGCTTCTTCAGTATACTTTTATGTGTTCTTCGAAGTCACTGATAAAAAGATGTGAAATAGCATAAGGACCCCACAGGAAACAGGCTTACTTGATGAAGATGCCCTATTAACAATTACATTTTGACACTTATTAGTTAACTGATTTTTAATTCATCCAATATGTGCTGTGTTGATTTTATATTGTTCTAGTGTTTTAATCAAAATGTTGTCTGGCACCGAGTCAAATGCCTTAAAGAAATCTAAGTATATTATGTCAACCTTACCACCTATATAAACTCAATTAATAGTTTAATCCAAGAAATATATAACAAGTTAGCTTGACATTATCTTCCTTAAACGCATAGGGATCAGTATTAACTATATTACCCTCCTTTAGCTGTCTGTTCTATACAAGGTCTAACTAATACATGTTCTATACTGTTCAGCTACGCTGCTCAACAGCTACAGAAGTAGGACGTGAATAGTCCTTTATTGATGACTATAAATGATTGGGGTCTTGGGTTTATATCTCATATAAAGCCAGCAACTTTAGCAGAGCAGTGCATCCTAATGCATTTCTGGTGCCACATTTCTTAAACACCAACACTTCCTGCAGCACCTGGGCTTTCCCTGGGGTTCTTCTATCCAACTAATGATCCAGTTTAAATCTTCTGACAATAGGATTTTGAGAGCAAATGGCAGCCTGACTCAATTTTAATTTCGAAATGAAAGAAATGTATACTGATGCTTATCCCTCCTCTAGTGGAGAAAGCTCCTGGACACATTCCTTGATCTTCTCCACTGATCTGCTTTGGTTTATGAGATCATGGCTTGAGGTGGACTTGTTGCCCACTTTGGGGCATGTCTACACTAGGAAATGATTTCGAAATAACACTGTAGTGTAGACATACCCTTAAGTTATTTCGAAATATCTAATTTCGAAATAGTTAATTCAAAATAGCTTATTTCAAAATAACACATCTAGACACAAAATGCATTTAGAAATAGCATTTTTCTATTTCGAAATAGCATGTCCACACTGAGTGGACGTTGAATCGCATTTAAGGCTGGTTGGAACCAGTTCTGGCAGGGCATCAGGTCAGAAGTTACCTTGTGGCTAGGGTGGCAAGCAGGGCACTCTGGGAAGGGCTGGAGGCCCCCTATTTCAAAATAAGCATCTACACAGCGCTTATTTTGAAATAGCAATTTTGAAATTGGCACTATTCCTCATGGAATGAGGTTTACCAATTTTGAAATAAGCCCTCCGCTATTTTGAATTAATTTCAAAATAACAGAATGGCTGTGTAGATGCTAGGAAAGTTATTTCGAAATAACTGCTGTCATTTCGAAATAACTTTGCTGTGTAGACATACCCTAAATTTGAAATAACTTATGAAATAGCAAAATCAAAATAGCGTGTCCACACTACAGGGGAGCCTCGAAGTTAGTGAGAGGCAGGCTTCGTTACTGTGGATGCGCTACTTCAACTTAGAGCCCCAGGAAGCACTGGGAAGTAGTTCTCTCCAATTACTCTGGGGAGTAGTTATTTCGAAATAGCAGCAGCAGAGTGTGCACATTAATGCTATTTTGAAATACCTATTTTGAAATAAGCATTATTCCCCGAGGAAAGCAGGACTATAGATTCTGAAATAGCCAGCCCATTACTTGGAAATAGCGCGTTTGGTAGTGTGGACGTTCCTGTTATTATTTCAAAATAAGGGGGGGTTATTTTGAAATAACTCCTTAGAGTAGACCAGGGCACAGTGAGAAACAATCCTAGACTAGTCCTTTGGGAGCATTTACATGATCAAATAATAAGTCTCCTTTCTGCTCCTCCTCTGACAAATGACTGTAAAAATGGAATGGTTTCCTCAACAGATCTGCTCCGTGTGTTGATTTGTAGTCCTATCTTCTGATAGTGATGACAAAAGTATGGTTTTATTCCTTTTTTTTTCTTGCTACCACAGCAGAGCCAACACAGCTAGGGAAGAAGGTGCTTGTGTTTCTTCTGGCTTGGGCATTGTAGGAAAAACTATTAACTCTATTCTAGCTGCATTCTCAAAAACAATGTCTTGTGCACGGGGGGTAATTGAGGGTGGAATGTGGTATGCAGAGTCTTTATTATTAATGTTGGTTTAGGAGCCAGCAAAAACACATGGTGACTTTCAGTTCCCAGGCTTATTTTGCTGAGTTAGCTGTTGGAAAACAACATCTATTTACTGAGCCAAACTGATCAGGAAATCATTGAAACAATGTCATTCCTACGGAGCCTCCTTTCAGAATAAAACCACTGTTTGAGTTCTAAAATGGGAAGACAATAACCAGAGAAGCTCAGAGCAATGACTGGCTTATTGGAAATCGAAAGATATCCTGGATAAATATACTGTATTGCTGAACTGGTATAAGAATAAATATACATATTTGCAACAGTAGATGAATTACATATATAAATAGACAAGGAAGTTGACCAGCAGAGCCACAACAACGCTGCAAACTATATATACAAATCACATTGGAACCTGGTGTGAAAGTGATCGGATGACAGATCTCACCAGGTTATAGTGGGCTAATATATTTTAAGCAGAAATCCCCCAGTGAAATAAACAAGTTCTGCCAAAAAAAATTTAAGGTATGACACATGTCTGTTATTGGCATGATGCCTAGACCTTTGGGAAACAAGATGCAACAATGAGACTTTCACCAAATACGTTAATTGGTGCAAGTGATCAGGCTTTGGGTAGGAGGAAAATTGGTTATTTTCCCCCCTAAAACGTTGCAAATTATAATCAGATCTAAAAATCCATTTCAGGTATTTATTTGGATGTATTCAAAACATTTAAGAGTACCTAGCTGGGACCATAAAGGCCTTTGCTGCAACCACAAGTCTAGCACTGCAAGCAAAAATCAGTGACCTCTTTGAAGCCAAGAAGATGGATGGTTCTCCAGGCACCCATCCTAACCCTCCTGGTGCCCAGCTCTGTTCTAAGCTCCTACCTCCCAACCGAAACATCTGGGGAAATAAATGAAAGTTGCAGCATAGCCTGGAAGTCCACAGAGCTGAAGCATTTTCAGATAAAGTTGGGGGGAGGGAATTCCAAATTTCAGGGGTCCTTGCAGAGTGTGACCTGAACTCTGGAATTGACTCTCCTCATTTGAGCTGGTTTTGATCACCACTAGCTTGGAGGCTGATTAGCTAATAACAAATTAGGATCTTTCCATAAAGCCAGGTCAGGGTTAGAGCAGGATAGGAAGTAAAGTAGGATACTGCTCAGGATAGGAAAGGCTGGCAGCACATAGACCTGGTAACAGCTTTGGAACCTCAATATTCTGGGGATCGCCAGAGAGCAGCACAGGCTAGGCTAGCTACTGCTATAATTCTGAAAAGGAGAAGATGAATTGTGTGCTCTCCCATACCATGCCAAGCCAACACTTCCATGGCTCTGTCCTCTTCTTGCCATACCTGTGCCATTCAGAAATGCTGCTGCAAGAGTTCTTGCTATTTGGAGCCAATCTAGATGACCCAGGAACTAAAGCCTGGGGTTTTTAACTAATTCCTGTGCAAGAGCAAAAAGGGGAAGAGGGCTAGGAAAAAAAAGACAGAAGTTCTGATGCCCCCTCTCACTCCACTGCTTTCCTGTACTGGGTTACTCACAACCTAGCTAATAAGGAAGCCATACTGGAAAACCACAGTAGATACATTTCTGGGAGACTGACAGGAATTCTCCAAATGTGTTAGATTCGGAAGAACAATGAATATAATTGAAGACAACAATGGCCAACCGTGCCTAAAATTTCCGCAATATGGTAGGGGGCTTGGCTCACCACTGAACCCACACTGTGCTCTGTGCAAAGATGGCTTTAAGCTACCTTTGCTGTCCCCTGGGGCTAGCTGCTGGCTAGTCACTAGCCCAACTGAGCAGCCTGAAGGTTGCTTTATCCTTCAGTATCCAGCAGTGAATACTGGGGACCAATAGGGCAGCAGGGGATGGAGCAATACATATGGACTCCTTGGCCACTCCCCCAAGTTTCTGCCACACTCCCAATGCAGGCAGACTGTCCAGGGGCCATTTAAATGGGATTTAAGGTTACTCTGTGCTTCTAGAATACGCTAATCTGCTGAAACATGCCAAACAGTCGAGCAGTGTAGGCACTACACCCATCTGGAGGTAAACATTCAGCACACTGGGTGGAGAATCCATCATCTAGCTGCGTACAAGCGTCCCCTAATATAGCTAATAAAACCGCATTTTACTAGTCCCCAGACACATTAATGCAGATTGAACCTCTCTAGTCTGGCACTCTCTGGACCTGACCGATGCTGAACCAGAGAATTTGTTGCACCACAGATGGTCAGTATTGTCTAGCAGTGTTACCAACACTTCCACCACTTACTGGGATGTTAGAAGATATTGAGGAGTAAATTAGAGCTAAATAACAGCACAGAACACTGAGCACCAGGACTGGTGGCTGTAAACAAACTTTATGGGACCATGGAAAACTTGGCCACACCCATGATCAGTGGACATCCAACTAACTAAAATCACGCCGGACCACGGATGCTGCCGGACCAGAGACTATTGGCCTAGAGAGGTTCAACCTGTACTTCTAAGTGAATTTCTTCATAGTTTAAAATGTTAAAAATACATTAAAGGTCAATTCTAATTACATAATTACTGGTGCAACACTGCTGAACCTATTCTGCCTTCATGAATATTTCAATTAATAACAGTAGTTAATGTTCCACATAGTGGAAGAGGGAACTCTGCAACAATACAGAAATGCAGTCAATTTCAATATAAAGACATACACAAGCTAGAGCACAGAGCTGGCTCAGTTGTCCTCTGCTCAGAGTGTAATTAGATCTCCTTTGATCTAAGCAGCAGGGACATCATTTGTCATCTACAGGAATGCAGGAGTGCTGTGAGACTGGGCCGTTTAGAAAAATGCAGCTGTAGCAGAACATATGTATAAGCAACTCCATGAAATGAACTGGCTATAAGCCAGCATATAAGGGGGGAAAAAACCCAAGAGATTATAAATGAGAAAACTGGTAGGATAGTTTGCTCAAATGACTCCCATTGATACATGCTGACAACTTTTAAAGGTCAGGATGACAATAATCTGTCTTCTTTAGGGAGCATCTTAATTAACCTTGAACTATTTTTTTTGCCCAGTTTTCTAATGTGTTCTTTATTTTTTTTTAAACCACATAAACGGTCTTGGGCTCCTACATCTATGACAATGAAAAGAAGCATGTGTGTATATGCGCTCTGGTTCCCTGTATTGGATGGAAGGGGACCTGCACAGGTATGGGGCCTTGGTCCTATACTCTTAACCAAGGTTCTCATTTCACCCATGTAGGTAAGGGCCTGTTTTTCAGCACCAGTAAGAGAATCTGGTTTCTAGCTCCCCTCTTACAATGATGTTTGGAATGGGCATAGTGTGCAATTCAGTGAGAAATACAGAGACCCAAATAACCACAAAATGGTTACAATACCATATACATTCAAAGTGAAGACACATTTTGCCACTCTTACTCCTGCTGAAGATTACTCTATGCCATGTATAGTGTTACGAAAAGGAACGTACTAGATTGTGATGTGGTCTATGCACCAGCACGAGGGGGAGTCAGTAGCACTCACCCTCTTTACAACACTGTGCTTGCTACTCCTCCCCCAGAGGACACTGGTGGAGTCTTGTTTCCCAGTAACATGCCAGACAGGACAGCTGAGCTAGCATACATAATGTAGTAAGGTGCTACTTGTAGAATCATAGAATCACAGAACACTAGAACTGGAAGGGACCTCGAGAGATCATCAAGTCCAGTCCCCTGCCCTCCCTGTAGGACCAAGCACCGTCTAGATCATCCCTGATAGACGTCTATCCAACCTCCTCTTAAATATCTCCACTGATGGAGATTTCGCAACCTCCCTAGGCAATTTATTCCAGTGTTTAACCACTCTAACAGTTAGGAAGCTTTTCCTAATGTCCAACCTAAACCTCCCTTTCTGCAATTTAAGCCCATTGCTTCTTGTCCTATCATCAGAGGCCAAGGAGAACAATTTTTACCCCTTCCTCCCTGTGACGCCCTCTTAGATACTGGAAAACCATTATCATGTCCCGTCTCAGTCTTCTCTTTTCCAAACTAAACAAGACCAATTCCTTCAGTCTTTCCTCATAGCTCATAGACTTCTAGACCTTTCATCATTTTTGTTGCTCTCTTCTGGACCTTCTCCAATTTCTCCACATCTTTCTTGAAATGTGGTTCCCAGAACTGAATTCAATACTCCATCTGAGGCCTAATCTGTGCAGAGTAGAGCGGAAGAATGACTTCTCGTGTCTTGCTCACAACACTCTTGTTAATGCCTCCCAGAATCATGTTTGCTTTTTTTTGTGACATTGTCATACTGTTGACTCACGTTTAGCTTGTGGTCCACTATGACCCGTAGATCCCGTTCAGCACTACTCCTTCCTAGACAATCACTTCCCATTCTGTATGTGGGAAACTGATTGTTCCTTCCTATACTTGTTTCATAGCATCCTCTGCAAGTCATGGCAGTGTCAATGAGTAATGCTTTCTAGCATCTCCAGTTAGGAAACTTCATGCCATGACAGATGATGAACTGGTCTCAGCTATTCATACTTTTGTCATCTCTTGGCCGGACTACAGCAATAGGCTACATCTGGCCATGAAGCCTTTAGCCCATAGAAAACTCCATCTAGTACAGATTACTGCAGTGCATCTCCTTAGCAACACGGGCTAGCACACGCACATCAGACTTGTCCTTCACTGGCTACATGGACTTCCCACACACTATGGAAGCAACAAGGATCTGGACTTTATCATCAAGTCATTCAATGGCCTGGACCCAGCATATCAAAAAAATAGCATAAAGTTCTGGGGTGCAGATTGGGGCCAAAAACTCTGCTCCTGGGACTTTCCACCGTAAGGATAAAATTTGTCCGATCAGGAGACAGAGTTTTTTCAGTGGCCAGCTGAAGACTGTGCAACTCATGCCTGAATTACAGACCATCCTAACCCTCATCGCCTTGCACTTCTTCAGCCTGTCCTCTCTAGCGTACATACAGAGCTTGACAGATGTTTAAAACCAACCAAGCAAGTAACACACAAACAATGTCTACCAACACAAAACCCTATAGTAAGCTGTCTCGCTCAACCTTAGGTGCCTGACTGGGGCTCAGGCCTATACTTATTAGTCTGGTGGCCCCTTTAAGACCATGGGGCCTGAGGGAGGGGCAGGCTGCAATGCCTGCACCAGCCTAAATATCAACATAGCCCTGACCCTGGTTTGGGGAAGGGCAGGCAAGCAAACAATCCCCAGAGTCAGTTTTAGCCCAGGCCCTGGTTCAGGGCGGGGCAGGCAAACAAACAGTTTGCAAAGTTAATGGCAGGCCAGGCAAGCAAAGTTTTCCCAGCACAAGTGGGGAGGGGGAAACTGCCACCCAGTATATACAGGTAGCAGGGGGGATGCGGGCCCTCCCTACTCCACCACATCCCGCCCCAGGGCCCTAGCAGTGGCAGCCTTGGTGGCCACTGGGATCAGCAGGGAATCTGCTCTGAACCATGCTGACACACATCAAAGGGCTATCAGGTCTACCTGACCATCCTCTGCTTCCCCTGGGCTACTTCCGGACTCTCCCATAGTCTGCACCTGGCTCCCAGGCAGCGGCAGGCTCACAGGGTCTACATAGTCCACTTTTGGGGGTAGGGAGAAAAGGGTCTCCTCTTCAATACCTGGGCCCGGTGGCCCAGGCTGGTTGTCCACCTCAGCCAGATTCTCAGGGTCCTCCTGGCATGAGAGTTCAGGCTAGGCCTCTGTTCCCTGCAATTACTGGGCCCCTACTAAGCTTCTGGGCTCAGCTTTTATACTTCCTGCCCCACCCCTAGGCCTCTGTGGACTTAAAGGGGCGGGCTCCATCTCAGCCCACCCGGACTCAGAGAGGGGTTCTTCCTCCTCCGGGTCAATGAGCAGCCAACCCTGCTCACTACCTGCACACACAATTCTCCCCTTTGGAAGAGGGCAGGAGAAAGTATGGATGGCATAAAACCCGTTTAGAATATCGCTCTCACACAATTTTGCCACTCAGTCAAACTAACAGATATGTGTGTGACATATAAACACACATTTCTGTAGATTCTGCTTTTCTTTGTATTTGAAGGTTTCAGCAAATGCAAACAGAACTTTGACAGTTTATTTAATTAGGGGACATAAAAACAAGAAATAAATCTCCTCATTGTGGTGCTGGGGGAGCACCACTATAATGAAGGTTGTGTCAGGACATCTGTTTAAATGTCATCCTCTCTCCGCTAGCTATAGTCAACATGCTTAGCTGGATTGCTTTCAAATGTGCTTTGCCTTGGGAGCAATTTGAGAGTGGACTTCTGGAGATGTAAGCCTTCCCCCCCCCCACCTACCCCAAATAGCCATTTGAGGGAATAAAATGTTCTTCATGGTTTTCTTTTTTCCACAGAGCTGAAGAGCAAACGATTGATGTGATAACCCTAGAATTTGACCAAGTTACATTATAGCCATTTTTGTTGCATTTAGCTACCACTGATTAAAAGCAGAACGCCACCTGGCTAGGAATAATTGCTGGGGTTAATTATCTTCCAGGGTTATTTGCAGCAAGACCAAATTGCTGCAAATGCAGCTTTGCTCATCAGAGTGAGAGGAGAGGAAAGGAGGTAAGACACCATGAGAATGGGAGAGGGTGAGTGGATAGCAGCCTTCACTTTCAGCACCCCTGACACTGGCGTTGTATTATTGTTATGACTCGAAATACAAGAAATGCTTTGCTGATGAGAGATAATGAGCAATTTGTTTCACTCAGGAGACTTGTTGACCTGGTAGGGGTTATAATGATTTAAGCTTTTTGTGCAAGCTATAAAAGAAAAGTAAAAGTGAACACCTCAGAGCAGTCCAAGGCAATTTGTCTTTTGGGCAAGGCACTGACACCTAAACCCCCCACTAGCTGGACTGGTCCTTGGGAGCCTACCTAGCAATCACTTGAAACTATCTGAGACTACAACTAACTGTTTGGGGTGCTCTGAACCTGTCCTGTAGAGTAACCAACCACCAGGCAGATTTGAACCTGGGACCTTAGTGTAGGAGTCACTCAAGCTTGAAGTATGAAGCCAGCTGGCTCCCAGCTTAGACTGTAGAGCTCTCTTGTTCTTATCTCTTGCTGTAAGTGGTCTAAGTGTCACTCCATGGGACAGTGAACCACATTAGGTGTGCGGGTTACATAAGCACATATGTTGTATGCTTGGGACCTAATAAAAAGTCGCTGTAGGTAAAAACTCTCTGGTTTGTGTCAATTATTTCTCAGGTAGAGGAGCTGTCTCCCCATTGATTTATTCCTGACACTGATTAGACAGAAACAGTTAAGTCACCCCCTGCTGTGGTATGCGAAAGTTTTGGGAACAATGTGAAGTGGGTTGAAAAAGTCTCCTTCTGTTGACTTGAACCCAAGAGAATGGGTGATGCTTGCTACATTTTTGGGGGGCCTGATCTGAGAACATGCATATTTTAGAATGTTTAAGAACAGCAGTGCAAGTAGGCCAGCAAGACATTTCTAGCTGGTATGGCATACCAGAAAGACACAGTACCAAGGAGCCCCTCCTCTGAGCTGCATGCAGCCCCACAGGAGAATAGGGCCGGGGTGAGAGCTCAGAGAGGTGAGCAGCTGGAAGAGCAGCCAGAAAAAGGAGCAGAACCCCCCCACCCTATCTTCCGACAGGGAGGCTGCTCTATGGGGCTGGAGGAGAGGCAGTTCCATGGAAAGGTGGGGGGGCTTCTGCTTCTCTCTCTGCTGACAGAAGCAGAGCAGAGTCAGCACCGGAACTGCCAGCAGTTCTTCCAGCTGCTGTACTACCCCTCAGCCTCCCCCAGGAAACATGGGATGGAGAGGGGAGGAGCAGAAGGGGCTGTCAAACTTATAGCAAACTTATTTCACGTGCACCATTGTTTATGAACGTGTAGATTTTTACACTGAGCGTTCATCAAGCCAAAAAAAAAAAAAAAAGTGAAAGGGTTTCCATTCCCATCATTTTATGTATATTAGAGCTTGATTCTGGCTCTAAAATTCCAATGGTTAATCAGATTATTATGAAATTTGGTGTACCTCGTGGGCATATGGGGTACTGAAAACAGTGGACATTGGGGATCATTGGACCAAGGGGTTCCCAAGTTACACCCTCCCCCCCAAAAAACAGCTTCCTTCTGTTGCCTATTAGTGGTAAACTGAGAGGTACTAATGACTGGATAAATCTCAGATGCTTGATTGGGAATTCACCTTTCAAGTAACATGACCAATGATAAGTTAATCAAAGGCCCCAACTAGGACAAATGGACTTTTGAAGTGAGGGGGGTGGAACTTCCGATAATGTAATTGCAATTAGGAGTTTAAGCAATTTAAGTAGACAGCTTTAATTGTAAATAAAAGACAGAGGTCTCAAACAGCTGGCCCATCTAACCTCATCATGTACATTCACGCGTGCAGACACATCCATAAACTAGTAAGTCTTTCAGGTCTCGCTTAGACTTTGTCAAGCCTTGCTCACAACCCTAACAGCCCCAGCGGGGAAAAGAGAGCTGCTGCACAATTGTGTTGAGAAATGATTCTAGAAAAATTCTGGATTAATATAAGTATCAAATAAACACATTTAATTTACATGTTTCAGTTTCCTTTCTGACTCTGTACTTAGTCATATGTTTTAACAGCTCATTATATGAAGAAAATGGTGTTGATTTTATTTCCGCTCACTCAAATGCTTTTTTTAAAAAAAAAGTTAGATAGCTCGCCAGTCCTTCTCTGATTAAAGTCAGCGTGAGTCTTGACATTGACTTCACTAGGTGCAGAAGCAGGCCTGCTGAATGCCTCATTAAATAGACAATTCCACAACACCTTCCAAAATTCTGCTGAACTGTTCCTTTCGAGCAAATAAAGCAGGTAAACTCAAAGGCCATGAAATGTCACTATTAAATTTAAACACTTAAACTAAGGTACCTGACAAATTAGCCGCCTTCTCCCAAGGCATCTTAAAAAACTGCAGCCCCGAGGGATTTCCCCTGGCCATTACCACTCCTTGCAAAGTCAAAGAAGGAAAGCTAAGGTTACTGTTGTCTGTGTAAAGTCACAATATGCTGAAAGAGCATGTTACTCCCTAGATGTGCAGGTTTAGTGTGTTTATAATTCACACTTAAGGTCACCATATGTCAGGAGACTATGTTGTTCTATGGCACAGATTGTGTCATCATTTTAATCCGACGGCTAGGTCGGTATGAAATGGTATTTCAAGCAACATGATTTGTTACTCATAGCAGGATGGTAGTCTTCTGGCTAAGGTACAGGACAAAAATAAGATGATGCGGGGTGTATTCCTGTCTCTATCAGGGATTCCCTGTGTGAAGTCCTAAGTGACTTCATCTCTCCAGGTTTCAACTGCGTGATCGGGAATAAAACAAAAAATGTGTCAACCTAAGGTAACAGCAACCCTCATCTACTTCCAAAGAGAAAGTTTATCTCAAAATAGATCATCACCACTGGGCCAGCTGAGTTGGGGACAGAACTAGACAGATGAAATGAAAGATCAAAACATGTTTAAAAATAACTAAAAAAAAATTTTGCACATTAAACTTCCCTTCAAGGAAAGGGGAATGTGGCCAGTGAAAGATCTTCCACCAAAAGCCTCCTGTCTTGTTTCTAAATTTCTCCAGAGACATATCCAAAGAGTCTTCCTCTCTAGCTAAGGGAGGGTATGTCTACACTACCACCCTAGTTCGAACGAGGGTGGTTAATGTAGGCATTCGAAGTTGCAAATGAAGCCCGGGATTTAAATATCCCGGGCTTCATTTGCATCTTGCCGGGCGGGCGCCATTTTTAAATGCCCTTAGGTCGAACTCCGTGCCCGCGGCTACACGTGGCACGGAGTAGGTAGTTCAAATTAGAGAACCTAATTCGAACTACCTTCTCCGTGCCGCGTGTAGCCGCGGGCACGGAGTTCGAACTAAGGGCATTTAAAAATGGCGCCCGCCGGCAAGATGCAAATGAAGCCCGGGATATTTAAATCCCGGGCTTCATTTGCAACTTCGAATGCCTACATTAACCACCCTCGTTCGAACTAGGGTGGTAGTGTAGACATACCCGGAGTAATCACCAAAACCACCAGGTCAAAACAGCCACTATCCCAAAGTCAGCCAATGAAACAAATTGGTCTCATGGCTGTGTGAGGAAAGGCCATTCTTGCTCATTCTGACATTTACTGGACCATTGTTAGGATATCTTATACTTCCACTACCAAAAGCTGTGCTGACGTATTCTCCTGAAACAGGGCCACATTACAGAGAAAAATCAAGAGGTCCATCCAGAGGTCCATCTTCTAGATTTTGATTTAGTGGGTCTAATGTGCACCCCCAAATCAAACACTAAGGGCAGCCCCCACCGGTGTCTGGTAGTCCTCCTTTTGCAAGGAGTAATTGAAGCCGGTGAGAGCACGTCCTCCCATTGGCCTTCTGCAGCGTGGATGCCTCAGTGGCTTGGATTAAGGTAAACCAAATGCAGGTACTCAGTTTATGCAGCTGGATGACGTACATCCAGCTGGATGATGTACATTCAGCTGGATGACATACATCCAGCTACATAAAGCTGACCTGCCTGGTCTAGCACAGACCAGGCTTTTCCGCACAACAAGCCTCCCAGAGAGAAGACATTGGATAGACAATCCATGCCCTGGTTGTGTAGGTGGGACCAATCAGATATATTTTCAGAGTGGTAGATGTAGTGAAATCCTCCTGCACTTCTGTGAAAATGTCCCACGTTCACAGTTTGTAAATATATTTACTCCAATTGCATTTACTGTAGAATTTGTTCCCCCAAAACCTTATGAATGTGGGATGCTTTAAGGATGGACTTTAAAAGAATAAGTTCCCTGTGAGTACAATACAAAATATTCCTTCTTGGCGTGCATAGAGCAGGAAATGACTTTCAGATGGTGAACACCATGGGACAGCATGTCTCACAAATACGTATATATTATATATAATATAAAAAATCTCCAATAATTACAATGGCATGTTGAGCACATTTATAACACACATTTCTTAACAACAAGAGTATAACCCATAGTATCATTTTTGCTTGTTCACTAGGTGTGACTGATTAAGAACCTTACAGAATGTGTGTTCCTAAACTATGTTAAAGAAAAAAAAGCAGAAAGAAAAACTCTGAGGCCATGTCTATACTTACCATGCCAGAGATCGATCTTCTGGCATTCAATTTAGCAGGTCTAGTAAAGACTTTCTAAATCGAATGCTGAAGGTGTCCCTGGTCAGTGCCAGTACTCCTCTCAGTCACAAGGAGTAAGGGATGCTGATGGGGGCTTTTGCTCCCATTGACTTCCCACTGTGAAGACAGCATCAAGCTTGGCTTAAGGTATGTCGATTCCAGCTATGATATTTACGTTGAGGGAGTTGTGTACCTTAAGCCGACCGTCTGGATCTAGTATAGACCTCTCCTGAGCCTAGTAATGCTACTAGATCCAGAGTAGCTGCACCAGTTTTGTATAAAACTAGTTGCAGAACCATTCAGAGGGCCTGGTGATGCCCTGCTTTGCCTCTTCATTAATCATTTCTCCTTGCCTGTGCAAATGTATGCAGGTGAATGGTCCCACTGTTGTGGGGAACTTTCCTGGTTTATACACTAGCCCAGGGAAATGGGTCAGTGAAAGGATCTGAGTCCCTGCTCCCATTTCATTTAAACATTTACCTCGAGGGCTCCCCTTCCAGTCTCCTGTGTGGCAGAGTCCTTGGAACCCCAACAAGACTGGGTCCAGGATTCCTGGGGAGCTTGACCCCAACCTGGTTATGGTGACTTAGGGCAGACGCAAGGATGTCCCTACTCTGAGATGCTCCCTCCACACTAGATGCTTCCCAGACCCACTGATAATTAGAATCACAGAATCCTAGTGCTGGCAGAGACCTCAGGAGTCATCGAGTCCAGCCCCCTGCCCAAAGCAGGACCAATCCCAACTAAATCAACCCAGCCAGGGCTTTGTCAAGATGAGACTTAAAAACCTCTAGGGATGGAGATTCCACCCCCTCCCTAGGGAACCCAGCCTAGTGCTTTCCCACCCTCCTAGGGAAATGGTTTTTCCTAATATCCAACCTAGACCTCCCCCACTGCAACTTGAGACCATTGCTCCTTGTTCTGCCATCTGTCACTACTAACAACAGCCTCTCTCCATCCTCTTTGGAACCTCCCTTCAGGAAGTTGAAGGCTGCTATCAAATCCCCCCTCACTCTTCTCTTCTGCAGACTAAATAAGCCCAACTCCCTCAGCCTCTCCTTATATGTCATGTGCTCCAGCCCCCTCATCATTTTGGTTGCCCTCTGCTGGACCCTCTCCAATGCGTCCACATCCTTTCTATAGTGGGGGGCCCAGAACTGGACTCAATACTCCAGATGTGGCCTCACCAGAGCCGAATAAAGGGGATTATCACTTCTCTAGACATTAATTACAACCTAACATAGTTCAAAGCAAATATAATGTATTGCATAACAATCCATTTGAAAAAGAATAGGGGAAAAATGAGAAAGGCAAACGGAAACCACATACTGCTGCTCCGTGGCATGGGCACCTAACAAACAGCATCTCGAGGCTGTAAGGGCAGTCTGTAGCCTATAAGCCTGTATCTTCTCCCAAACCTTGCTTGCAGCGTATATACTTTCCGAAACTTTAACTATTTTACTCTGTTTTAGCAATAATGCAAGGGGCCTGCAGAGATCTTATTTCTGTAAGAAGTTAGCTTTGGCAATAAAGTAGGTAATAAGGAAGATGGAGTAGAGTAAGTTATAGGAGAGCTTATTAGCGTGTGTGGAAATTTCCACAAAGGGGGTGCGAGAGCACTAGACTAGAGTAAAAATACACGCTAGCTAGACATCCTGATATTCTGTATGACAAATCAGAGAAACCCAAAAATATCAGCAAGGCATCCCGTTTGTCCATAAGAGGCAAACAGTGGACGATATCTGGTCAATCTTAGAATTTTCAGTGCTTTGCCCATTTTTGGAGTTGAGATGTACTCTCACCAATCAAACATGTACACCTTCAAATCTGAAGGTGTGGAAATCTGTTTTGGGGTTGGTTATTGGGGGACGTAAAAATGCCAATGAAAAGGCTACGAATGTTCCACCTGGGGTTGACGTTCCCTTGTCTTTCCTTGCCTTTCATACTGTCCCTTATACTCACTCCTATTCTTTGCTACCATATCTTTTTGTGCCGCACCGAGACCCCCCACTCTATCTGTGGAGTGAGGCTGGTGCCTCCATCGCCTGAGGGTCTAAGGAGGGTGTAAGTATGGCATTGTGCTCGGCCATTGCAATTGAATACTCAGTACACACACACACATTTAGTCTACATGTTACACTGACATTAATGGCACAACCAGAGGCAACTGCTGCCATTTATGAGGTCATCATTTAAAGCCTTTTATTGTGTATAATCATAATACTCCTTATCTTAAAATCATTCTGTTTTTATTGTCCATGGTCTAAGTGTCATTGTTGCCGGGAATCCCAAAATCTGCCATCTTATATAGAGCTGTCCGACTCTTAATTTCTGTGGCCAGCGGGGGGAGAAACCTAAATACATTCTGGTCAGATTGGCGAGCCTTTCCATACTAAATTCCCAATAAAAACTCCGCTCTACAAGTCCATGGTCTGCTCCTCACATGTCTCCTTCGCAGGCCCTAGCTGTACCACAGGTATTCTATGGGTTCTGTTAGAGAAGAAACAGGTGACCCAGGAGCAGATGAGGTAAACAGAATTGCTTTATTGCCCACACACATTTATCTTGGACATTCAACACAACGGCCGAGTGGCCACAATTTGGCACTAATTATGCCCTTTTATCTATTTTAGTATATTAATTCAAACATCTATCGCGACTTTCCGTAAAACCTTATTTGGTATATTAACTCCCATATAATGAATATTAATAAGCAGGTGATGACTATTATTATACCCGCCCCTAATTACTATTTATAGAATTTCTGATTAAATCAACACTTTTCTAAGCTACAAACTTTCCAAATCAGCAGGTTACACAGATTACAAGGAAAGTAACCCTGAAATATTTATACAGTGCCAGTGAGGGTAGGTAAAAGACACAACAAAGAAGAGCAGCCGCATGCTTACCTATTTTTCTAGACTGCAAAAACAAAGGGCAAGAGCATGTCCAAGAGTAATGCCTTCTGTGGCCTAGCTCCTTACTAGTATCCCAGACTCCTGTTCATTTTGCATATTCCAACAGATTCAACACTTGCTCTGGTGGTGTGGTGGCCACACATCTTCAGGCTTTCTAGGGCAGCACTCTTCTCCCCAGCGTCAGCCTCTCATTGGGTTTATGATGCCCCATCCCAGTCTGGCCTGCAAAGACCTTTGGCTGGAGGGATCTCCTTGTACTGAGTGCACTGCCCACGGTCCCCCTCACACTTCCCACCTGTTCACCACAGACATCTCTGGACTGCCTCAGCCCCAGCCCTGCCTCACCTTGCCTCAGCAGTCATGCCGCTCTGCCTCCAGCCCCTGGGTTGCCTCTCTGGCCCCAGTTGCTGCAGCCCTGCTCCCAGGCAGCTGTCAGAGAGCATGGGACCTTCCCTGGCCTCCCTCTCAATCAAGCTGAGATGGGTATTGGCCTCTTCCCATTGCTCCTGTGGGCTGTGAGTTCAGCACCCTGATTTCCCATTGGCCCTTCCTCTTCCTCTTGGTGCTAGGAGCTAGCCGGCACAAAACCCCCGCTGAGTTTTAGTAAGGAGGCAACAAGCCCCTTCCCAGGACCATCCATGCACATATGCAGAATACATAGATGTGTGGGGCACCCAAAAATGTGGGGCCTCACTGGGTCTTAATGTCCATCCATTCGCCTCTTCCTATCCCTGGTCTGTGGCTTCTGCTTCCTCCAGAGAGGATCTCGCGAACTTAACATGAATAAAGCCTGCCAGACCTATTCACAGAACACTGGACCTGGGAAAGAGCCATTCCAGTGGTAATGAAGCCATTTACCAGGCATCTGCCAATCCCAGGTCTAGACTGGCAGTTTCTGAATTTACTCTGAGTCTATAGCAGGGGGTCTCCAACCTTTTTAAGCACGAGATCATTTTTTGAATTTAAGTGCAATCCAGGATCTACCTCAAACCCAACTACCCTTGCCCCACCTCCTTCGTGCCCCTTCTCCAAGGCCTTGCCCTTGCTCACTCCGTCCTCCCCCCACCATTCTCCTGCCCTTTCACCAGGCTGGGGCAGAGGGTTGGGCCACAGGCTCTGGTCTTGAGCTAAGGGATTTAGAGTGAGAGAGGAGCTCTGAGCTGAGCCTGGGGCAGGAGCCTGAGGTATAGGAGGGGGGTTCATCACTGGGGCAAGGGATTGGAGCTGGCGCCAGCTGGGCACTGCTTACTTCAGATGGCTCCTGGGTGGTGGGGCAGTGGGGCTAAGGCAGGCTCACCCCTGCCCTGGCCCTGCACCACTCTCAAAAGCAGCCAGCAAACTCCCTCCAGCCCAAGCCCTGTTGTACCCCCCTCCTCTGTTCTGTGGAGATAGACTACAGGGTGGGGGAAGGGGCACCCTGACATCAGCGCCCCCTCCTCTCCCTTCCCTGCTCTGTACTGTAAGCAGGAAGCTCCCGGGGAGGGGCAGCTCCAAGGCAAAGGGCAGGAGATGTGCAGCAGTGGAGGGAGGGGCAGCTGAAGCACTGGCTCTTGATAGCCTCCTAGCCAAACCAGTCAGGATCACCCTGTCAGATGCTCCAAGATCTACCAGTCGATCCCGATCGACTGGTTGGTGACCCCTGGTCTACAGGGTCTTAGTTTAAAATTTTCTTGAAAAATATTTCATTAGTGTGCTGCTGAAATCGTCACCACCCCCCAAAAAAAATCCCTGGGTTGCCATTGGGCACAGAGGCACCAGTTTCATAGCACAGCATCGGTCCCCATACATTCTAAGGTCAGCCTTGCTGCTTACACAATGCAAGTGCAAAGTGGGTGCCAGACAGAAGTATCGGCTCAGGAAGCAGTCTGCTCCCTCTTTGCCCGGGTGTAAATGTCTACACTAGATGCAAGGCAGGAGAGAATGTGAGCCCAGCTGACTGCGTTAGTGCAGCCCAATGGCTAAGGTTTTAAAGAGGGAGTCCAGGTGCCTGGGCTCTGTTTCTGGAAACAAAGGGAGCGTAGCTACGCTCCCTTTGTTTCCCTATCATCGTGGATATCAAATGTCCAAAGCAGGAGTTCTCTCTGTTTGCATGGTGCATTCTACAACAGGTTCCCAAAAGGCTGAAATGCTCAACAATGAGAAATCAGAGTGTGTTCTGTCTAGCTAGAGCATTTTATGTAGCAAGTTTCCTGAAGGACAGAGATTGATATCAACAGGACAAAGAATAACCAAAGGCCTTTGGGGATTTTTTGGGAGGGAGATTTGGCAGGAGAGAAAACTGTCAAAATAAGGGCAAAATCAGTGCATTGCACTCTTGTATGAGACTGGGACGGAGGACTGTGCTTTCCTATGTAACCCACGTTAATGTCATTTTGACTATCCACCTGGCATGTCTCATCACCTCATTAGTGTTGCTGTTAAGCTGCAATAATTGCCCTCTGGCTATTATCTTAAACACATGAAAAATGAATCTGAATGCTTTCAACAACATTATAGCCGGGACACTTTTACAAATCTCATTTCTGCGCTTGTGAATTATTCATAATATATTTCAAACAGGCTCTTCTGGATAAGGTAATTGACCTTGTCTCTATGAAGCACCCTCTACCTTGCCTTGGGTTAATTAAATCTGTGATGTGGTCCATTATTTAAAGGTAATGACTTTTCATTAGGTTAGGCACTATATTATTGCTCAACTAGTCACCTAATTCTACTTTCAGAGCATCCCAGTTTTCATTGTTTTGCAATGGGTGTCATCTGCTAGAGTAATGTTTCAATGCTACATGGCATGCAACAAGCTAAAGAAGCCACTCTTTTGAAAAATGCAGGTACAAAGTTATCAGACCCAAATGAAATTACATGAAAGCATTGACTAGGTCAAATTTGCAAGACCTACTTATATGTGCTCCATCTTGATTGTGTTGCAATTTTGTGGGAGCAAACAGTTTAGTTGGCTAATTATCTGGTATGCAAATATACCTGCGGATTGGACCTGGTTACTATATCACTCCTTATGCCAATTCTGCAATTTGCACCTGTAAGCATTTACCGAGATCAGCTGCACCCCTGCATATTCTCAAGAATGATGCAGTCATGCGAGGTAATATTATGTTACTCTTTCTCATGTGACAGAAGGGGACACCTTGATCGTGTAAATATTAATGAATAAAAAGGATTTGTTTAGTCTGGAGAACAGAAGATTGGGGAGAGACATGCTGAAAATATTCAAGCACATGAAAGGTTGTTACAAGGAGGAGGAAGAAAAATTATTCTCTTTAACCTCTGAGGCTCGGACAAGAAGCAACGGACCTAAATGACAGCAAGGGAGGTTTTGGTTGGACGTTCGGAAAAACTTCTTAACTATCAGGGTGGTTAAGCACTGGAACGAATTGCCCAGGGAGGTTGTGGGATCTCCTTTATTGGAGATTGCACAGAGTAGGTTTGAAAATAATAGATAATGTTTAGTCCTGCCATGAATGCCAAGGTCTGGATTACGTGAACTCTCGAGGTCCCTTCCATTCCTATGCCTCTATGTTAAAACAATTAGAAACCTGGTTTCAGGGAGGAAGCCATGTTAGTCTGGTTCAGCAAAACCAACAAGGAGTCCGATGACATTTTAAAGACTAACACATTTATTGGCATATCAGACCATAAGTTTCAACTCACTTTCTCAGATGAGAAAGAAGGAAAGAAAGAAAGAATATAGATTAAAAGCTTGATTCTGTCCTGTATTCCAGGTTCTCTACCCTATTGGGCAGGGAGGGGGGCAAAGTGCCTAAACTGAGCTTAGACAACCATTGACGTTGCCCATGCAAAGTGAAATCCTTGCGTAGCACAAAGATGTTGTAGAAGCTCCTTCATCAATCCCTTTCCAAGTAGGAGGCTGGCTGTTCTAAGTTATCCTGGGCCCACTCAAGCTGATAGATGGCGCTAGGTTTTGCAGCCACCTTTACATCCTCTGTCCCTTGACTTGTACAAAATATTCTTCTGCCATGCTAGAGAACTTGCAAGTGGCACTCTGATTACAACATTCCTGCTATCTTTAGATGCTGCACGGTCTCTGCTTTGGAGTAATATTGCTACCTCTGCTTTCCACCATGTGGGATTTGTAATAGTAACCAAGGTTCAGCATTTATTTTTCAATAGAACAGAATTTGAAACTAAGGACCGAATACTGCAGAGTGTACGAAGGCTCAGATTCACTACGGGCATAAGTGAGCCTAGTGACAGAAAATCCAGTGGATGCTCCGCATGCTGGAGGTCAATTTGATCCTCAGTAGGTGGATCCCAAGGCACCTTAGAGAATTATCATGAGCTTTCATGGGTAAAACCCATTTCATCAGATGAGCTCAAGTGGAGAAAAAGAAAGGGGGGTTGGGGTGGTGGTGACTCACAATTTATAACAGAAAAAGAAGGGGGGAGGAAGTACCTGTCAATCGTAGTGCCGGTGCTAATGAGGCTAATTGAGTGGGCTGGAAGTGCCGCATACTTAGCTTTTGATGTCAGTGGGGTGTTGACAGAAAGGAAAGCTGGTTTTATAATGGCCCATCCACTTCAGGTCTTTGTTCAGGCCACGGAAACGGTGTTAAATTTGCATATGAAGGTCAGTTCCGCCCTCGCTCTCTAGTTGGCTTGTGAAATTCCTTTGTAAAAGAATGGCTACTTTTAAATCCACGAGTGAGCAGGTTACCATGTTTCCCTCCATGTTTCTGTGTGTCACTCGAGAGCATCTGAGTAAGTGGGTTTTGCCCACGAAAGCCCATGATACTACTTTTATATATATATAATGTATATATAAGAGAGAGAGACTTTAAGGTGTCACAGGACTACTCGTTTTTAAAGTTACAGACTAACATGGCTACCCCTCTGAGAGAGTGTTAGGTAAATTATTCATATGTTACTAAGTTACTATACTATACATTATTTTATGCCATGCTCATCAGTGTAGTATCTATATGCCTTTCAGTAGTGAATTGTTGGGCGAATTTAGCCCTTTTTCTGTTATCCAAGAACAGACTTTGATTGTAATAAATGTGTTAGTTATTTAAAGTTGTTTAAGCCATTCTGGACTAATGTAATGCTGCCTGCTAACCATTTGGAAACATGCTTTGACTATATACTATGTGAATGGTTGCTTAAGTCACAATGCATTATTCCTGCTCTCTGAGTCAATGATTATAAGTAATAGTGGTACAAAAGGATTTCAAGACAGGAGAGTGAACATTTCCATCATAGGCAAACATCTGTATGAAGATCCAAAAGACTTTCACTTCCCAGGAACATTCGGAGGGAGGGGGATTTCCATCCTGCACACGTGTGGCTAATGAATCAAAAGGGCTGTGAAAGGGGTCAACATGAACGTGAAGTTTGTCCTGGAATAACCTTCTGGAAATATCCATTCAAGTCTATTTTTCCCTCAAGAAAATGTCCTGTTAAGGTACAAGTAATGGACTCTTGTCATGAACACAGGCTCTCCCAAGGGGCTGAGCTAGAATATCTTCCCTTCTACAAATACAAACTATCCGAGGCCAATATCCTTTCAAGCAAGATTATCTACAATTGTTTTACCTCCTAAATTGTACTTTATAATATTTCACTGGCTTCATTAGAGCAAACACAACTATATAGTACACATTGTATGTTTATGACGCTGTGATGTGGTTATGTTTACCCATTAGTTTCTGCTTTTACTTCACCACCCAGTTATTACAGTGTGACAATGGCTCTAATGATCTGTTTTGCTTTGTTCATTTCTCTCTCAGCTTTGGGAATGGTGTGTTTTGTAGAACATAAATTTCACCCTTTGAAAACATTACACTCTTCGGCACAGTATATTTAGACTAGTCCTGGAACCTTGTAGAGAAATGAAAATAATTGTGCAGGATGGCATTTTGGAAGACTGTGCCTTCCTCTAGAAGAAATAGTCATAGATAAGATGATTACTCAGCCAATAAGAGACGATTAGTCACTCCATAAAATTCTGGTCTATTTAGCACAATCGTCTAATGATGTGTAGTTTGACTAGAGTCCCTAACTTGTGTTGGAGAGGAAGTAATCAGAATGCAACACTGAACACTATTGCCTGAATCCAGGATTTAAGCTTTCAGCATGAGTTGCATGACCTAGAAATCAAAGCACTGCTTTCGATAGGCTTGCTTAGTGAAGACAAGATTTGCAAATAGTCTGCAAGACAATAATGCCTATTGGCAAAAGTTGCTGGCAAGTTCAGCTATGGACAACAAAGAGGTAAAGCTGACAGAGAAGACCGATTTTTCTTAAAGGAGAGACGAGCAGACCAAATACACCTGACAACATGAGAAGTCAACGCATCCTGCCATCCCTTGGTGCATCTTGATCTTAAAAGAAGACAACTCCATTTTAGTTACGATGAGGGTCTCTCAAAGAAGGAATGGTCCTTATGCTCTTGGCAAGCAAAAGTTGGGTGCCTTTGCTTAAGAGTATCACATTTTTACCAACGTGACGAAACCAAATGGAGGTCTCTGCTAACCCTTCATCTTGACAGCCTACCCAGAAGCCTTTGCCTAGCAAGTAGGCTAAGAAAGGATAATCAATCCTCATCAACCCACTGCTTTGGTCTTTCACGGCCTCCTCTCTTTCCCTCTCTATTGTAATGAACATTTGAATCAGAGGCTAAAAGAAAAGTTCACATTTAAAATACTCCTGAACATATATTCCTTCTTTACATATATTCATCTCATCAATCTATTCTCTGCCATTCCTTCTTCAGTACAGCTCCTCTGATCTCGCCTCATTTCAGCATTCATCCTACCATAGGTCTGGATTCATCAGTAAAACAAACTTGTCATGGCTGCATTAGGTATAGTAATGGAAAATTGAGAAAAAGGACAACCAGAAACCATTTTTACCTCCCTCATTCCATCAACACAAGTGCCACTGCCAACATTATGGTCTCATTAAGTACCACATCCTGAATAGGAAGAATGGAGAAGGGCTATTGACTGCAGACAAAGCCACTGGGAGCACTTTTCATGCACTATTAATGTTAATGTAATACAATTGCTAGTGCCTGTAAATTGAATGCATAATTTTAACCTCTAGGTAAACCAAAGGTTTAGGGGAAATGAGAGTGAGAAATTAAACACAGAAGGGGAGAGCAAAACAGACAAGCCTTTAGTAGAGAGCAAATCCTGCAAAACTAGCAGCAAGATGTCAAATCTGAGAAGTGTATTTGGGGTCAAATAATCTAAAGGAGAGTTAGTTGCTGTAATTTAGGTGCCTTCCCACCCACTGAACTCACAAATCCCAGTTTAGGTGCCTAGGTTCCCCATACAAGGCACAGTGAGCGGCAGGTAGCTAAGAATGTTATCCACAAAAGCCACCATGCTACGCAGGGAGCCTAGCTCTGCTTGGGACCGTAACAATGAACCGTCTCCTGGAGTAAAGGCACCTAAGAAATTACTTGCCAAAAGGGTGGCAAGCATGTGTGTTACTCTGCCTAAAATAATGCAAGGTGGGAGGGAAAGAAGGAGGAGGAGAAGGCCTCCCTTATAGCCTTTAGCACAGTGACTAGAGTACTCCCCCAGGATGTGGAAGCTGTCAGTGTTCCAGGCCCCTACCCTCTCTCCCCCGCCTCATAGGAAGAAGGGATTGGAATTTCTGTAGCCCATTTCAATAGAAATTAGGTGCCTAAACATCTCTGATGATCTATGGACCCAATCCAATGCCTCTAAAAGTCAATGAAAAGACCCCAGTTGACTTCAGTAGGCTTTAGATTAGGCCCTACAGGCATTCACAGGGCTTTAAAAAAGTCCTCTGGATCCTGTTTTATCAAAAAATAAACCATGGCAGAATATCCTGAATATCCTTAAAAAAAAAAAAAAAGGCTTGACGCATGATCTGAACAGATGGGTATGTTTCAGCCCATCGTGAGTAAAGCTACCTCGGGAATGAGCAACCTCTTCACTATTCCCAGTAGAGAAGCCAAGGTTAGAATGGGCCTAATTCCATTCACCCTTAGACTTTGTGCCTTCGCCACGAAAGCCATCTTTGAGAGAAAAGCCCCAGGATGGACCCTGAACCATAAACACAGCAGTTATAACACCCACTCATGCGAGGCAGTGTTCCTTGAGCCTGTCAAAATGCAGGACATTCTCATTTTAAATGCTAACTTTAAAAATATATGATTGTATCACCATAGAAATGACCCTTCCTAGAATAATGCTGCCGCTGTGGTTGTTCTCTGTGATGTTATTAACGTAGATTAGCGTCGTGTCTTCTTTCTCCTCTGGCTCATGGTCCAGAACAGTTGGGTTATTCATAATTCTAAAGGGTAGAATTTTTATTCTTGGTTACAGTTACCAAAACCATCTTTACATCTAACTCTTCCCATTCTAAGGGCCTGCTCTTAAATATCTCCAGTGATGGAGATTCCACAATCTCCATAGGCAATTCATTCCAGTGTTTAACCATCTGACAGGAAGTTTTTCCAAATGTCCAACCTAAACCTCCCTTGCTGCAATTTAAGCCCATTGCTTCTTGTCCTATCCTCAGAGGCCAAGGAGAACAATTTTTCTCCCTCCTCCTTGTAACACCTTTTTAGATACTTGAAAACCACTATCACGTCCCCTCTCAGTCTTCTCTTTCCTAAACTAACATATACAGACAAGTTTTGTTCATTTCCTTGAAGTGGCAATAGGGTGTAGAACTATGGAAATGGGTTTCATGATTCTTATACATCACTGTTATACAAACCTAATTACCTTTGGACCAAGCTGCTGGGCCCAGGTATAAAACAAACAGTGTCCATGCTTACACACACATCTGGGAGAACTGGTGTTCATTTTCCTGGCTTTGCTGCTGGTTCGCTGTGTGAACTTGGCAGGCCATCAAAGGGGATGTTTTGAAGGGTGCTCAGGGTTGATCTAACTCTGCTCTCAGGGGAATCAAAATGAATGCTTTTGAAAGTACACTCTGTGCTTCAGATACTCTCACCAGGCCACTGCATAGATTAATTAGTTAACATTTGTAAATGGCTAATGTGAAAACTGATCTATGCATTTCAAGAAACATGGGGAAAGTGCCAGGACTTGGATGCCTACTTCTGGGGACCTCTGATCATAGAACAATAGAACCATAGAGCTGGAAAAGACCTCAGAAGGTCATCAAGTCCAGCCCCCTGATCTCCATTTTTGATAGCAAAATTAGGGAAGAGTCCCTGTAATGATGCTGCTCCTCTGTGGAATGGGCTGTGTCAGGGTGGAATGACCCCCTCCCCTTTAGCTGAACCTCTCTCCATCCAAGGTATGAGTCTTCCTTGGATGAAAGAAGTCTGGAATGGACATGAGCCGAAATGCTTTTTCTGCCTCCTCCTCACTCTGCCTGGACTGACGGACATGAGAAACATCTCACCATGGAAACGTTTAAAGCTTGTTTTCTTTCAGCTTGCCAGAGTCTTTCCAGCTCCCTTGCAGGCCTCAATCAGCTCATCCCAAAAATCAATTGGAAAAAAAAAACCATTTGCCTATTGCTTTTTTTAGATGTTTTCTGAAAGGAAAATACTCAGAAGTCCCCACCCCCAAATCATTAGACAGCACTTTCTCTGAGCTCATTCTTTTCAAAATAGTAAAAATAAAGAAACAGACACATTGGTGGAAAAAGTGGTATTTTGTGGCTTTCCTTATCCTTATGGCATGTATCAGGACTTGTGGATTCTATTCCCTTGACTTACTGTATGACCTTGGACAACCTCCTTATGCTGTCTGTGCCTTAGGCCATGTCTTCACTCCATGGAAGGTTGTCATTGCCACGATCAATCTTCCAGAGTTCAACTTAGTGAGTCTAGTTAAGACCCACTAAATTGAACTCAGAAGACACCCTCCACTTGTAGCTGGTACTCATGCTCCTGTGAGGAGTAAGGGAAGCCAATGGGAGCATTTACACCCATAGGTCTCCTGCTGTCGGGATGCGGTCAAGCTCTATGTACTCTGCGTAGCAGGAGTTCTATACCCTGAGCCAAGCTGTCATATCTAATGTAGACCTGGCCTTAGTTTCCCCACCTCAAAGGAGGATTAAATTTACCCATCTCACAGAGATGATGCAATATTACATTCATTAACTCCAATTGTTTTGCCATCTTCAGAGCATCAGTATGCAGAATGCAAATGATCATCACTGTATTTCTTTTCAGTCAGACTTGATGACACAAGCCCAGCAGCATGCTTTGCAGATGCTGACAGCAAGTTCTCTGGCTGTGTCAGCCAAATCTAGAAGTCATGTGATGTACACCTTCTTCCAGACACCTCAGGGGGCAAGGTGCACCAACACCACAGGCCAAATTCAGATGTGGGGTGTGTGTGAAGGGTGGTGGTTTCTCCGTAACTTGAATTCTTTAAATCAGCCAGAGGTTACAGGTCTATTACTGGAGTGGATGGTGAGGGTCTCTAGCCTGTGATGCACAGAAGCTCATACTAGTTAATCTTGATGGTCCTTCTTGGCCTTAAAATCTGTTCAGTATAGAATTGTTCCATGCACCAGCAAAATGGGTGCAGCTTGTGGTTACCCATCCCTGTTGCAGGTCTTGAGGAAGGGGAGATATTTTCCTGCTAAGGCAGGAGTATTTGTTTCTGAGTGCTGGACAGATAGCTCCCTTAACTCATTATGCATGTCTATAAATTAGCAATGGATATGTAGTTTCTTTCTAGTTATGTGTTCAACCCCAACAAAGTGCTGAGGGCTGCATGACATTTCAGCTCTCAAGAACTAGCTCTGCTTCGTAAGACAACCATAGGCCAACTGATGCTTTTGGAAATTCAAAGGAAGGAGTCCATGATATTTAAAAAACCTCCCCACCCCCACATATCTAGTCACTTTCATTGATTACATTCTTGGGTTTCACAGAAGAGCTGGATTATTAGGAAGGACTGGAGTGAAGACAGGCTCAGTGGCTGGCACATTTGCACACTTTACCGTACCTAAATTTTCATGGGATCATGGTTTCCCTTTGACTGTCCAGCTTGCTGTATTTTTGGTTCCTTTGTTACCGTGCTGTAGGTGGGCTGCTCCATCCCACCCATCACACAGGGTTGGTGGCAAAGCAAGAGGGATGGGAGGCATGACACATGAGATACACAGGGCCAGAAGGTCTTTCAGAAGAAGCCCCTATAGGCCAGACTAGACAAGCCTAGCATATGCCTTCCAGCATCCTATCCGGAAAAAACACAAGGGATTGTTGTCTTAGGGTGTGTCTAGACTACATGGCTCCGTCGACAGAGCCATGTAGATGAGTTTACTAGACATAGCAAAATGAAACGGCGATTTAAATAATCGCCGCTTCATTTACATCAAAATGGCTGCCCCGCTGTGCTGATCAGCTGATTGTCAGCACAGCACGGTGGCCATTTTGATGTAAATGAAGCGGCCATTATTTAAATCACCGTTTCATTTTGCTATGTCTAGTAAACTCACCTACATGGCTCTGTCGACAGAGCCATGTAGTCTAGACACGCCCCCACTGTGCTGCCTCACTTCCTATTGTAGCCAACCACCTTACACTTGCTAAGGAAATTATCCACATAACACCTTTATGGGAGAGAACAGTGCCAATGCCCGCATGTCTCAGATGGGAAACTGAGCCACAGAGAGATTTAACGTGGTCCAAGCTTTCAATGGTGGTCTGTGGCAGAGCAGGGATTTGAACCCCAGTCTTCCCAACTTCCAAGCTAGAGCTCTCTGGAGCCAGTGTGTACCTCTCTATGGGCATGTCTACACTAGGAAATTATTTCAAAATAACTAAATTTGAAATAACAAAATCGAAATAACGTGTCCCCGCTATGGGGGAGCTGCAAAATTAGTCCAAGGCAGGTTCTATTATTGTGGACATACTATCTTGACTTAGAGCCCCAAGAAGCACTGGGGAATAATTACTTCAAATTACTCTGGGGAGCAGTTATTTCGAAATAGCAGCAGAGGAGTATCCACACTACTGCTATTTTGAAATAACTACTTTGAAATAAGCATTATTCCCCAGGGAAAGCAGGAGTACAGATTTCGAAAGAACCGGCCTGTTATTTCGGAACAACGGGGTTAGTAGTGTGGACACTCTGCTTATTATTTCAAAATAAGGAGGGGGGTATTGCAAAGTAACTCCCTGGTGTATACCAGGGTTAATAGAGCCTGTCTTGGACGAATTTCGAGGCTCTTCCGTAGTGGAGACACACAATTTTGTTATTTCGGGAGTTATTATTTCAGAATAATTTCCTAGTGTGGAGATGCTCTCTGAAATTGGCCTTCTTCTGCAGCTCACTGTTTTTAGAGCAAGCTGTTTGCACATTAGAGAAGATGCTTTCCAAGTACTGCAAAACTCACAGAATTTATTCACCATAGGGAATCTTATACATTTATTTTCTGGGTAAATTCTCTCTCTGACTCCCATAAACAAAAAAATGTTTCCAGTTGAAAATACTGTCCAGGAAAAAGACACACATTTGCTATGGACTCTGACATCACAGTCCTGTTTAGGGAGCAAAACGGCACATCCCGCTACACGTCTCTCACACAGCCCTCCCTCACCAGCCTGTTAGCCACTGTTCCAAGTAGCACTTGGATACTAAGTAGGTCTAGAGCTAAAGCACATGACGGTGCCTTGCTGATATTTTCACCATGGGATCATAGCTGCACAGCACCACACAGCATGAGAGAGAATCTACATGGCCCTGCTACTTATCACAGCTGCCACTTCTAAGCTGGGAAAGGACAAGCTTTCCCCTACACTTCCTCGTCTCCTGGGTCCAAGAGGTTAGTCTCATCATCAGAGGGCATCACTCCAAATCTGCAACCAAGACCCGGCATTGTCACTTATCTCGACTAGCTTCCCCAGGGGCACAGGCTGTTGGCAGGGGGCATCACATGAGGCCAGAGTTAAGAATTTGTCTAGGTGCTGCACATTCACATTTCGGGTCATTCCTCAACTTCATCACACTGCCCCCAGCCTTCCCCACCTCATCTCTGGCTCGAATGGAGTATATCACTCTTTTCATTTGTGGTCAATGCTCGGGGACAGTTGTGCTGGAGAAGCCAGGTTCTCCACCACCATCCTTTCCCCACCATTTTCTCACACGGTAGCCTTCTGTGGTCTTTTAAGGTGAGAGAGTTTCAGCACCAAAGCTCTTCAGCACTTCGGGTGGTGGAATGTGTCCATACAGCACGTGTCTCAGGTTGGCACTGCTGAGCCAGGGTTCTTCCAAATGCCCATCTCTGCACTGCCCCCCACTCCGGACTCCCCCACTGCACCTCTCCATGCAGCACAATGGGGCAGGCAGAGGGAAGAGTCCATCGGTTGAGAATGGCATCACTGATTCCTGAGCCTCCTAGACCACAGAGCAGGTTCCTGGACCTCCTGACAGCAGCAGCCATGCCCCAACCCTAGAGCGGGAAGGCGCACATATAGGCAGAAGACTCAGGAGGCCGATGGGGAGACATGCGGTTGGCTTGGCACACCGATGGAGAGAGGATCCACGGTGGGAACATACAAGGGAGGGATTGGACTGAATGGGGGAGACCAGACCCTTAGAGGAGAAGTCCAATGGAAGCAAGAGGAAGCCAAAGAAGGTTGCGAGCAAAGGGAAAGACAATGGTGGAGAGAAAAGGAAATGGGAAAGATTGAGAGAGAGAGAAAAAATGCTGAAAGCTAAAAAAGGAGAATCTCAGACATTTTGTGACACTTCTAGCTTTGCCATGTGTTACCTTCAGCAAGTAGCTTTATCGCTCTTTGTCTCAACTTCCCCATCAGGAAAATGGGGATAATAATACCTTCTTAACGCACAAGTAGGTCACCGCCCCTCAAGATCCTTCTATGGAAGGTGTTATGTGGATGCCTTTTCCTATCCTGTTATGATAGATCGGGGGTGGGCAATAATTTTTGACAGGGGGCCACTCGAAGGTTTTGGAAAGTGGTCGAGGGCTGCACTCCTCCATGATATTAATGAAGGAGGTACAGGGTCTGGGATGGAGGTTGGGTGCAGAAGGGAGTTTGGATAAGGGATTGGGGTGCAGGAGGGAGAATGGGGTCTGGAAGGGAGTTTGGGTGAAGGAGGTGGTTTTGACCTAGGACAAGGGACTGGAGTGCAGGGGTTTGGGATGCGACCTAGGGTAGGAGGAGATTGTGATCTGGGGCAGGATATTGGGGTGCCAGATCTGGGAGAGGGTATGGGTGTAAGAGAGGGACAGAGGGTTTGGTTATGTTGAGTGGGTGGCGGGGGGGACAGAGAGTTGTGGCAGGAAAGGGCTGGGGTGCCAAAAGCAGGCTGTGGCCAAGAGACTTACTTGCCAGCTGCCAAACCAGCCTGCCTGCCTGCAGAGCTTAAAATGTTTCCCAGCCAGCCTGCCTGCTTGCCGGGCCATGTGCTTCATGAATAACTGAGCCGAGGAGAGGTGGTGTGGTTCTTGGCTGCCTGTTACTCCAACAAGCAGCTCGCATTGGCTGGGGTCTGCCAGAACGTGCTGGGGGGAGGGGGTGGCTCCTAAAACTTCCTCCCTCCCCTCCAGTTTTACAGAAACGGAGCCCTACAGTTATGTTTCTGCATGGTGCGGGGGGGCAAGCTGCGGAGCCTGCCTGGTGCTCCCCGCTGCCTCTGTGGGCTGGATCTGGTGGCTTGGCAGGCCGCATCAGGCCCACAGGCCATATTTTGCCCAGGCCTATGATAGATTCATGACGACGCTGGGCAAGTGGGATCAGAAAAAGCAAAACAAAACACTCGCTCACTTCCCTTACATGCCAGGGTAGCACTTTAGAAAAATTCATATAAGGGGTGCAAAGTTCTATCCCCACACAACAACATTATAAGTGATTATGTTATATCCTGTGAAGTCAAGGGGGAAGTGTAAAAGGGAAGCAGAAAGGGAAACAGATAAAAAACTCTAAAGGGAGCAAGTTAAGGTCTGTGGTTGGGTTTGCTTCCCTTCGCCCATAAAAAACAAACAAACAAAACCCATCCCTGCTCACATCCACAAGACCTTTCAGAAAACTTGGTAGCTACACAGAGAGAGTTGTGGGGACAGAATCCCCTTCACCTGCCCCCCTTTCTCTCAAGTAAACCTACTCTCTTTGTACTTAAGAAACAAGAGTTTTGGAATAGTTTTTCACATCTGGCAACCATCCTGAATGCCCACTGGTTACCTGCCTCCCCCACCTCCCTGCCCAAAGCCACTTAGTCTAGATGTGATCAGATTTCATGTATTTTATGATCTGTCTACACTTTAATACCTTAAAATGGCTCCCCCCAGCTTTCTTGGCAAGGAAGTGGGCAGATAGCCTCCGTGCTACATTGCTGATGCAAACTGTGTTGCAGGTGCTCCAAATATAGCTTGGTTCGTTTCAAGTAACGCCTGCGAGGGGCTGTCAGCACCGCCACTCTACAGAGGAGAGACAAGGTGGGATGGTGGATAACCCAGACTCCTAGTCAATCATTCCCAGGCAGAAGATTCTAATTACCCAGGCATAATTACACTGCACAATCTACACCTGACACCCGTCAGCCACTCTAAGATGAATCATTCTTTAAGGGCAAGCTGCCCTGAGTGCCACTGTTTTATACAACGACAAACTGCCTCTTGGTAATATCATAGCAAGGGAAAGGCCCTGGGAATGATAACATGGAAATTATCTTTGAAAGGTGAAGAAATAAGAGTGGGCAAAGGCATGAAGACAAATTACTTTTTGCTTGTTGTCTGTCTTTTCACATCAGGGCAGGTTACATGTGGGTTAAAAGTTGGTGGGAACCAGTCTGTCATTCTTACTTCAGAGTTAGAGCGTGGGTAAGAAGCCAAAGCAATGCTGGAGTTTAATGAGAACATTACATCCAGTGCAATACCAAGGAAGAACAAAGTGGGCTGGGGATAGCCTGGGCAGGCACAGTCAGAAGGGACAGGATGTAATTTGTGTTCTAGGATGGGCTACAAAGATGGGAGATGCAAGGAAGGGGTATTGAGTGAGATGCAGCAAACAGCTGTATAGATGACTGTGAATGCTCTCACTTGATGTGGAAAAAGTTGAAGGTAGGCCAGGGACATGCCAGAGGGTCTCAATGCTGAACCAGTGTCAAATCTGGGATCTGCAGAATTACATCCAATCCCCACATGCTCCTCTGATCAGTACTCTCCCCTCAGAGCTCAAGTCGGGCATTCCCCTTTCACATCAGTGAATAGTTAAGTCAAGGTGAAATACTGGTTTGTCGGGACTTGGAGATGCTCTTATTGGAGGGGCAAACACCACAGTCTATGCCAGCACTAGCTTTCTTTACCCCCAGTTAACAGATTGCCAATTAACTCAAGGTACACAATCCATTTGTAAAAGGTGGTGTGGATGCACTCTACATATTTTTCTTTACCTAGGGATGAGCCTAAGCCAGGAGTGGACAATAATTTTTGCAGCGGTGGGGGCACTTCACAAACTTTGGTATATAGTTGCAGACTGGCTCCAGGCCCCCTCAGAAGGAGCGGGGATATGGGTGGAAGGGGTGGGGCTGGGAAGGAAAGAAAGAAAGAAAGTGACTTTTTATGTGAGAGACAGACTTTGTGACACAGATTGGCTGTGTGTGGCAGAGACAGGAGAGTGTGTGTGGCAGTGATTATATGTGTGTGGCACAGAGACAGTGTGGCATACTGGCTGTGTGAGGCAGTGACACAGAGCGTGTGTGGTGGGTAAGTTTTGGAGAGAAGCCACACTCTGTCTAAGGGAAATCTGTCCTGCCCTGTTGTCTCCCCTCACTCCTGCTGTACATTCCTCTGAGTCATGGGCCTCAGCTTGGAGCAGCTCTGCTGATTGTCTCCCCCCCTCTAGGAACCCTGCTCTGAAGAGATGGGGGGCAGGGGAACACCATGTTTTCAGCACTGCCCTCTACTCCCCTGCACAGATAGCAGGAGAATCCTGGAAGCAGCAGGGCTGCAGGACGGAGGGGCAGCTGAATGCCTGCTGCAGGCTGTAAGTATGCACATTTGCTAATCAGCTGGGCAGGCTGGACAGAAGTGCTTGGTGGGCCAGATCCAGGCCCTGGGCCTGGGCCCAGCCGAAGCCCTAACACATGGTCTAATAGTGTAATGAAAAGCAAGCTTGAAGGAGAGGAGACAGAAAGAAAATGGTGTAAGACATAATTCCTAATTCTTTGACTATCCTCCTTCAATCCCTGCCTAGGCCAATATGCTGTACACTGCAGAGACTGGCCCCTGGATGCTGTAAATTTAGCTATCCAGTTACTAATATGCAGCAAACGTTTTAATGTTGCACTGTAACCGATATATGGGAATGACTAAGCTAATATATGAGTTAAGTCTTGCAGCATGCCCAGTGCTGCTTCTAGAAACCCAGACTCAGACCCAGCAGGTGGTTCGTTCATCTCGCTAAACAACTTGGCTCTTGACTCTTTGCTAAGTATTACAAGACTCCAGCAGGACATTCACGTCCACCACATATGAGAAAAGGGGAGACAGGTAGAGACAAGTCTTTTCTTTTTCGGCACCAGACAGGTTCTAAAAGATGCTGGCTTGCCTGCCTGAGGAACTTAAGTCCTCTCTTAACCCCCGGAAAAGGGTCAGTGTCATGTCCCCAATGCCTTATGGAAATTGGCTGATGCATATACATGCATAACTCGAAGATGCTTTATGCAAAATTAATCGTGTAACATACCAATTGTAATGTTACAGCCTGCTGAACATGTGTGTGTATATCTTATTTTATGTACGCCTCATTTTTGTATATGAAGTTAGAAATATGAACTGTGGCTGTGTTTATAACGATCAGAGTGTGTCCATCTGTCTGTCAGTTTGTTCAAGAACTCCTCCTAAACAGTAAGAGCGAGGGCCACCAAATTTGATAGGCAGCTTCCTCTTCTCCCAAATTAAAGCAAGACCAGGGTTTGGTTGTAGCAGCAGAACCAGAGATCTTGGGGGAATGGACAGTTTTCCATAACATAAGAACATAAGAATGGCCGTACTGGGTCAGACCAAAGGTCCATCTAGCCCAGTAGCCTGTCTGCCGACAGTGGCCAGCACCAGTTGCCCCAGAGAGGGTGGACCGAAGACAATGATCAAGCGATTTGTCTCCTGCCATCCCTCTCCAGCCTCTGACAAACAGAGGCCAAGGACACCATTTTATCCCCTGGCTAATAGCCTTTTATGGACCTAACCTCCATGAAATTATCTAGCTTCTCTTTAAACTCTATTATAGTCCTAGCCTTCACAGCCTCCTCTGGCAAGGAGTTCCACAGGCTGACTACACGCCGTGTGAAGAAGAACTTTCTTTTATTAGTTTTAAACCTTCTACCCATTAATTTCATTTGGTGTCCTCTAGTTCTTCTATTTAGGGAACTAATACATAACTTCTCTTTATCGGCCCTCTCCACACCACTCATGATTTTATATACCTCTATCATATCCCCCCTCAGTCTCCTCTTTTCTAAACTGAAAAGTCCCAGTCGCTTTAACCTCTCCTCATATGGAACCCGTTCCAAACCCCCTAATCATTTTAGTTGCCCTTTTCTGAACCCTTTCCAAGGCCAAAATATCTTTTTTGAGGTGAGGAGACCACATCTGTACACAATATTCAAGATGTGGGCGTACCATAGTTTTATACAGGGGCAGTAAGAGATTCTGGGTCTTATTTTCTATCCCTTTCTTAATAATTCCTAGCATCCTATTTGCCTTTTTGACCGCCGCTGCACACTGCGTGGAAGTTTTCAGAGAACTGTCCACGATAACTCCAAGATCTCTTTCCTGATTTGTCGTAGCCAAATTAGCCCCCATCATACTGTACGTATAGTTGGGGTTATTTTTCACACTGTGCATTACTTTACACTTATCCACATTAAATTTCATTTGCCATTTTGTTGCCCAATCACTCAGTTTGGTGAGATCTTCTTGGAGTCCCTCACAGTCTGCTTCTGTCTTGACTATCCTAAACAGATTGGTATCATCTGCAAACTTTACCACCTCACTGCTTACCCCTTTCTCCAGATCATTTATGAATAAGTTGAACAGGATTGGTCCTAGGACCGACCCTTGGGGGACACCACTAGTTACCCCTCTCCATTCTGAAAATTTACCATTTATTCCTACCCTTTGTTTCCTGTCTTTTAACCAGTTCTCAATCCAAGAAAGGACCTTCCCTCTTTTCCCATGGCCATGTAATTTACACAAGAGCCTTTGGTGAGGGACCTTGTCAAAGGCTTTCTGAAAATCTAAGTATACTATATCTACTGGATCCCCCTTGTCCGCATGTTTGTTAACCCCTTCAGAGAACTCTAATAGATTAGTAAGACATAATTTCCCTTTACAGAAACCATGTTGACTTTTGTCCAACAAATTATGTTCTTCTACATGCTTCACAATTTTATTCTTTACTATTGTTTCAACTAATTTGCCCGGTACTGAAGTTAGACTTACCGGTCTGTAATTGCCCCGATCACCTCTAGAGCCTCTAGAACATGCAAAGGAAGGGGCTGTTCTGAGGGATGTGATATGAGAGTGGCCACTGGGGGCAGTGAGCCCTCATGGGAGAGCTATTTTACAGCATGTCAATGGGGGGGTAGCTGCACCACCAAGGGAGTGGCCAGCAGGGCTGGGGCTCTGCCATCTTGCTGCCCGCACACTGGTAAGTAGCCTCCCTTGCCCAAAACCCTCCCCCCAGCTCTTGGTCACACCACTGAAGGGAGCGGAAGAGGCCCCTGGTGGCCAGGGAAATTGTGGGGAAAGAACAGGCCCTGGGTGGGCTAGGTGAGAGGCCTTGGGGGTGGGAAAGAACAGGCCCCGAGTATGCTGGGGGAGAGAAAGAACATGCCCCTGACCCCCAGCCTCCTGCTTCCCTCTCCCTCCTGCAAAGGCCCTGCCCTGAGGGATCCAGGCAAATCTGGATAAGTCTGCTAGTAATTATATATGTTCTAATGAGGTCTATTACTGATGCTCTGGAAACTTAATGGCTCAGTAATCAAATCAGTGGCCCATGAATAGGTTTATTCTTCTTGAAAGCCCAAACTGTGGTTGGTTCTAGAAAGACATATGGCCAGACCACCTGATGCTGAAACCCATTTTGGATCTTCTCCGACAAGAAGGATACATGCACAAAATTAGGATATACACATTCAGCAGTGTAATATTAAACTGTTACATGCCACATTCTGCTTAAAGCATCTTCATAAAGCATGGGGGAGGCATAACAGTATCAAAATAAAGCTGTGATCTTTTCCCACAATTCATTGGTATCTAGTAAATCTCAACCCTTGACGTGATGGGCAGCTTTTTGGGGTGAGATGGTACTAAGTCTCCTGTGTCACCGTTTTGCTTTGACTAGCAAGGAGGTTGCCCAAATACACAAAATGTGGTGCTTGCTTTTGTGATCTGGACCCTCCAATAAAAACTGGCCTCTAGATTGTAACAACTGGTGGACAAGAAATAGGATTTTAATTCTATCCAACACCATGAAAATCAATTCATCCCCTATGCACCCTGAAGTCCGCAGGTTACTTAAAAACTAGGCTGATGGCACAGAAGTAGATAAGGTTGCAGATGACATTTCACAGGTAAGCGAACACTGATAAGGCAGTAGCAGGTGCAGAGGAGTTGGCTCTTACACCAGCTGGGCACGGATTATAGGTCTGAACATCAACTGATATAAATCAGAGAAGCCAATGTAGACCAGTTGAGGATCTGGCCACATATGCAGGGACACGGAGCAGGGACAGCAGAAAAATTCCTTGATATATGCTGCAGCAACTCCACGGAGTGCAGAAACCTCTCTTTGTTTCAATGCAACTGAGTGAGCTTTGCTTTTCTAGCATGCCCAGTGCCCTAGTGCTAGATTAATGTTTTGCTGAGCAGGAGCTGCAGAGAGCTGACAGGTAGCAGCATGTATCATCACTGCCAAGGGAAGTCATGAAGGGAAGTAAAAATAGAAATCTCTATATGCATCTTTAAAACATGACAGTGCTAGATACATTGGCCATGGATTACGTGTCTCTGACATAGTTTGTGCTATGCTAAGTAAACTGTCCTGAAAAAAAAAGAGAGAGAAAAAAGAAGAGAAAAGAAAATGCAGAGTCAAAATTGGCTCAGATCTTCTGCAAGAGTGGGATTAATAACAAAACCACCACCACACTGTCAAGCTTGAATGCTTTTTCTGGAAGGCATGGCTGCTCTCAAACTCAAGCTCTTGTATTCAGTACAGGAGTATCCAGGTCAAATTTAATGGCCTGTGATATGGAGGAGTTCAGACATACTAATCTAATGATTCCTTCTGGCCCTAAATGCCATGACTCTATGAATACCAATAATAATACGTTTACATTTATATATTGCCTTGGAGGCGAGGCGCTCACAGTGTTTCATAAACTTTAATTAAGCCTCACAACACCCTTGTGCCAGAGAGGTGTCAGGTTCCTCCCCGGTGTCACACAACTGAGACAGAAGCCAGAGAAAATCCCCCAAGAGTCTCAAATCCAGCATACGCAGGCATTATTTTCACTTGTATATCAGTTAATAAAGAGCACTGGGAACATTTTATACCAGTGCCAATTTGAGCTAACATGAAGAGTTGGATATATGAGGTTTTGGAAAAAAACCTGGAGCATTACTTAAATCCATTTAATATACAGCTGAGAACCCGCTGTTTCTGAAACCTTGTCATTTCAAGAGCTCACACATTTTATTTCACTGCCGGAGGCTAGTGACACATGACTGACAAATGTCAAATGTAATTCAAGAACAGAGGATGGGAGGGGGGGCAGGGAGGAGAAAAGAAAAATAAAGTAGCCACATCCACCCTTCTGGGTTCTGTTCCCAGGGCTGTGCAGTTTTTCTGGTTCATTGAACAAACCTGAATGAGAGAACCAGGTGATGAGCTATGAAACTGCTACATGCTCCACTGTCCCTGGGAGGGGGTGACCACAGTATAATAGCACAGTGCTGAGGCTTCCTGCCAACCTGAGACAGCCAGCCATGCACCTGACCACTGCTGCGTATCCTTTCCCTGATACTGGCCAGCACCGTAGGATTCAAAGAAAAGCGCAGCATAGTCTTTCACAGATAACTGTACAATGATCCGTCTATAGGGACTTTTCTTCCCCATGCTCTCAATTAGTGGCGGTGTTCTGCCCTGGAGCATGGCTATTAATATTCAGGTTTATAAAAAAACCATGTGATTTGAACTAGGTCCGTAACTGTAGTAGCATGATCTCTATTGTGTCTGTGCACCAAATATACATATGCATATGTCAGCCCACATTTATGTATCCTGGGATACCCAGGCATCCATTAAAAAAAAAAAAAAGATTGGTAGCCAGTGTGTTGATAATACATGAGGAACAGCATCACATAAAACAGCCAGAGATCACTAGAAGGATGTGGTAATGAACAAAGTCATATTTCACTCTTACTCTTCATGCTACCACTAAAATAGGACACATCTTTTCCTCTCTCCTCTCTTATCTCCTTCCTGTGCTGGGTTTCTTCATTCATGCTCTGTCCATGGTGCTGAATACTAATATTTTTTTATATAGCTTAAATGGTTCCCTTTTTGGTTGAAAATTCTTCATATGCCATGCACAGTTTCAAATGTACCAAAGGACCAAGTTATTTGCCCAGTGGACACGTGGTATTTTTTCTGTCTTTCAGGTAACCGGGGCGGGGGGGTAGCTAGGCAGGCATTTCAGTACATGAGAACTCTTGCCATTATGCTGTATACATGAAACATGACAGAAAAGAATCCCAATGCAACAGTCCTTTAAGTCTTTGTTGACATTTCAGTAGGATTAGCTTTTCACTCACTGACAAGTCTATAGAGCTGCTTGTCTGATAATCAAAGCACCCGGATAGCACATGTATAACAAGTAACAAAAAGAGGATTTTCAATTATTCAGACAGCTGCCTTTATCACTGTACATCTCCCTTGGATAACTAGCTACCTGAATTTAAAAGGGTGCCTACAGGTAGGAAACTACCCAGGGTATTTATCAGAGACTTACTCTACAAGAGCAGATAAAGCGGTGTGTATTTTCTCCCGCTGGTCTTCCTGCTACCACTTAATATCAGGCCAGAAGATCTGATCCTTCTACCAGGAGAGGAAATTAGTTTTGTCTGTGAAATTGTGCTATGCTATCAAAAAGCACCGGGGAGCCATTATGTTCCTTATGCTTGAACCTAAGAACGGCCATACCGAATCAGATCAAATGTCCATTTAACCCAATATCCTGTTGTCTGATAGTGGCCAATGCCAGGTGCCCCAGAGGGAATGAACAGAACAGGGAATCATCACGTGATCCACCCTCTATCACCCATTCCCAGCTTCTGGAAAATGTTGGAGGCTGCCTTTACTCCTGAGGGGTGAAGCCTTCCCCCTGAATGCTCCAGGAATTTGAAGTAGTTTGGTTGCAAACAATAAATCCAATCCAATACATCCAATACAAAGCCAATTTTGCCTGCCTTGAACTTCCACATTTCCATATAAAAAGCTATGTATGGGACACAGCCAGCCAACTTAAAATTAGCCTTGTTAACACAGATCCTATAATTGACAGGTACTACTTCTGCTGTTATATACATCTCTTAATTTCTGTTATTTCCACTCCAATTCATCAGATGAAGTGGGATTTACCCATGAACGCTCATGAGTCTATATATTTTCATTAGTCTCTAAGGTGTCACAAGACTACTCATTGTTTTGAATACATCTAATCATTTGCATTTAAAGTCAGTTAAATAAAGCCACTATGATCACAGAGACGCATGCCTTAATCTAGAAGAAAACCATCAGGCCCTTCTTTATTTTAGTGTCGCTGCACATGCAATATGGAATTCCATTGTCTCACCCTCTGCCTCCTGTCAATCTCTGTGCAATGCTAGCCCTGTGAGTGAAGGCAGAAGCGCCTGACTCTGCACCATATTTCTTGCTTCAGTCGCTCTGCAGGCTATGTCTGCTGTGCAATCAATAACAGCTAACAAGGAAAGATTTCAGTTTGCGGCACTTACTCGGGGTGTTCAGCAGACGTGACTTTTTGCAGTGGTAAGCCACCTCCTGTTCACAGTACTCCACACTGTTTATCATGGCTTCAATCTGGTCCATGTTGCTGCTATAGTTAAAGAACATGGCATATGGTTTCTCGGGGCCCGCCCCTCGGGCTCTGGTTAGCTCTGTGTTGTTGTGCGGTACTGCTGTCCAGATAGTATCTTCTGTGAAATGAAAAAAAAAATGAAAGGGGTGTTACAGTGAAAAGGGAACAAAGAGCAGCTGAAGTCTGATGCTTTTCACCATTAGAGACAGGAGCAGCATTCAAACAAGTATGGACCGCACATGGCTATGCCTACCCAAACCGAGGGACAGACGACACTGGGGCTGATGTTACAGAGCCCGCTGAGCCAGAGATAAAACATCAGCTGCTCTGGGTCCTGCAGATGCTGTTTTGCCAGGTATCTGGAATAATTCAGCTGCATTTCTGCTGTTTTCAGCCCAGCTGCAAATATATCAAGACTGGAAAGCAGAACTGTTCTTTTGCAACAATACATTCATTGCTGTTGATGAACTCACAGGAGCCATCTGAGACAAAGAGAAATCCCACCCGAAAGTTAAAATCAAGATGAAATTCATGTTGCTCTGTTCTGACTGTGGTCATTTGAAAGCAATCTGACCTCTCATTCTACTCTTCAAAACTCAGAATTTCTCCCTATTTACTGCATCCCTAATTGAGGCCATTTCTCAATCAGGGCCTCTGAGGTGTCCCATTTTATTCAGTGGTGCTACCGGCAGAGCGAAGTATTTCTCAGTGTAAGTTAAATAGAGTTTGGCCTTAAATAAATTCAATCTATGGACCTCAGCTTTCATACATTACACAAGGGAGGAGTGCTTGTAGTCTAATTCAAGTGAATGGGATACTAAGGATAGTGAATACTAAACTCTGCAATAAATGTTGCAGGATTCAGTCCTACACTTACACTACTACCCATATGCAGCTGATTCCTGTTTTATTATGTAGGGAGAATGATCCAGCTTGCCTATATCTTCTAAGGTAAACTGTAAAAAAAGAGCCAGTTTTAATCCTTTGTAAATATTGCAAATTTTCACCCTGGCATGGAATCCAATTATTTGCAGAAGTGGGCTCCACTTCCTGACCCCAGCTGTGACCCTTGGTTCTGGTTACTGACCGCAGCTCAGACCATTAGGGATAACATCCCCATCCCAGTCCAGTCAACTCCAAGAAATGATTTTAATCCAGAAGAAAATACCCTTCCAATGCCTTAAAGCAAGGCCTTCAAGTGCTGGATGTCTAAGAGCTGATGATCAATAGTTTGTGCATTCTTTCGGAGTGCTGTGATCAGTTCCACGAGGAGAAAGAGTGAGTTTGTTTATACATCTATAATTCAATTCAGAGATTCTGAGAGAATTAGGAATGCTACTTTCAGAGCTTTGGGGCTGAATTAGAACATTAAAGATCAAAATATTGGGGTAATGTTTAATATATGAAACACAGAGAACAACTGGAAGAATCACGGCAAAGTCAAGAGCTTGACAGAATTTAATCCTGATGCTCACAAATAAGGCAGGCAACACATCGCCCTAAGACCTCATCATGTATCAGTTTTGTATCACAAAGTAGTAATCCATGTCAGCCAAAGTCCCTCTGTTTTTCTTCCACATGCCCCAAAACTAACAAGGGAGGGATTTTCAAATGCTCTCAGCACTGGCCTAACTCTGCTGCTACTGAAGTCAATGGGAGTTTTACGGCTGACTTCACTGGGGACACAGATTTGCAAGACACAGAGCCAATTGGGAATTTTTCAACAAAACTTTTTTGCCAGAAAATATGAAGTAAACAAAACAAACTCTTTCCAGGGATGTTCTGGCTTTGACAAAACTTTCTTGGAGAAAGATTTCCAGGATCTTGCAATTTCAGGATGTGAACAAGGAATAAGCAGGGAGATGGTCCAAAATAGCCAATAGCTTTGTGGTTAAGGATACCCAGACCAAGGATTCGAACCCAAAATTTCCTACAGCCTAGGTGGATGCCCTAATCACTAGCACAAGCCTGGGCAAAAGGATCCAGACCATGGAGGCAATGGGGAGCCCTAGGCAGGCTCCCCTGCTTGCCTCGCAACCCTGCACACCACTCAAAAATGAGTCTGTGGGGCACTTTCTCTTTATGAGTCTGGAGGGGACGGGGGAAGATTTAGACATTGCTTCCACCCCCAGCACAATCCCTTTGGCTGGTTTCTGGACAAAAACTGTCCAATGGGAGCTGCCTGTTTGAATAACAGGCAGCCACGAAGCACAACCCTCCTGCTCAGTTGCTCACTCTAGTACATGGCTGAGCAGGCAGACACATTTTAAGCTCTGCAAGCCTTTAGCTCTGCAGGCAGGCAGACATGCTGGTTTGGCTGCTGGCTGGTAAATCTCCTGGCCAGAACCTGCTGCCTCTGCCAGCCCAGCCCTCCCTTCCCCCACCCTCTGCCCCCCAACTCCTGCACGCTACTCTACATGCACCCATACCCCCTCCCAGATCTGGCACCCCAATCTCCTGCCCGAGATCACAATCCCCTCCTACTCTAGGTCACATCCAAAAATACTGCACCCCAGTTCCCAGCCCTAGGTCACAACTACCTCCTTCACCCAAACTCCATCCCAGACTCCATTCTCCTTCCTGCACCCCAGTCCCATACCCCAAGTGCCTTTCTGCACCCAGCCTCCACCCCAGACACAGCACTTCTTCCATTAATACCACGGAAGAGTGCAGCCCTCGACCACTCTCCAAAATCTTGGAGTGGCCTCCCATCAAAAATTATTGCCCACCCCTGCACTAGGATATTGGTGTTCTCAGGAGAAAGTGAGAAATCTCCATTATTTCTCACCGAAAACCTTGGAAGTTCTCAGTTTCATCTAAAAAAGGAACAGGAAAAAATTTCCAAACCCTTGGAAACAGTCATGAAATGGGAAAACCACTTTCCATTCCTCTTTCATTTGAAAACCCCAATCTAAATGCAATAACCATTCCCACCGCACTGCTGCTAAAGTTTGCGTAGAGCCAACTGGACAGGAGAGAACTAACGGGCTGATGTTGGATTCTGATGGACTGGAAACATGAGTCAATTGCTAAATAATAGTAATAGAATCAGTGTGCAGTCTACTGGCAAGGCTGCCCTTCAAGCAGTGCAATAAAGAGTAGGGAACTATACTTTCCAATTGGTTAAACATACTTGGCCTTCAGAGCTTTGTGGTATTATCTATAGGCGCACACGGTGTGAGTAACTGACATAACCATGCACGGCATCAAGGAATAACAGAATTAAACAGAAGAACAGTTTAGGAAAACACACCCTTAAAAGTGAGTGGGATTAGAGCTGGGAAACCATCTTCCCCGAGCTGTGTTGGAAACCCCTTCATCTGAACCACTGAAAATGAGTCTGCACAAAGCCATCGCAAATGTAGCAAGGGAAACAAACCATGCACTGACAGGTGGCTTGCACAGATGACCTGACAGGTTTCACTCATCTTCCTCTGAAATTGCTCATTAATTCTCATCAGGGTTGTTTTTACAGCTGTGCTGAGCTGTTCCCCAGGGATCTGAACTTTAACATATGGCGTGTTTGTCTTCTCCCCGCTGGGTCCTGTGGAGGTGGCAAGTTTACCACAGGTTTTCTGTCACAGGCTTGGAGTGGCAAAAGAACGTGCACATGTTGTTGGTGTCCAATGTACCCATGTTTTAGAGAGTGTGATACAGCAGGGCCAGGAAGCACAGGGAGAGTGCTAAGAGGGAGAGATATAAACCCATGGCTAATTAAGGCATGGTTCCCCTGTAGACTAGGAAAGGCCACTACAGGCTAATTGAAGCACCTGTAGCCAATTAAGGCTCTGTCAGGAACCCAATAAACCCTCCCTCCATCAGGCAGACAGGATGGAGTGTGGAAAGAACGAGGAGTTTGGAAGTGTGGTGCTGAGATTTAGGAGAGTATTGGAGGAAGGGAGACTCCCTCCCCCAGAATCAAGGACTAAGGGTAACCCTAACCAAGGAGGGGAGAGGATAAGAAACGGACAGAGTTTGAGAGGTGCTAAGGTTCAGACATCTTCCCTTCTTCCTTTTCCTGCCACCCCACTAGTGGGGTTCTTTGTGCCCCAGGAGCCAGAGAACGGGGTGAGACCCTAGTCTTTGCTAGGAAAGGTCTGGGACCCACTGTACTGACCTCAGCCATTTTGCCACAAGAGGCTGAAGTGAAGTAGCTCCTGGATGGGAGAAAGGAAGGATATGGGAAAAGAGAGAAATTTACACTAATTTTCATGAATTGATAATCCATTATTGCACTTTCCCCCATACTCTTAATTTAACTAATGGAGAGCCATCCCTTGCTTTGCCACTTCAAAGACGCTTGCAGATTTCTGCTCTTTGAGATGTATTTCATCATTTACCAAAAGTCCATCTAAGCCCAGTATCCTGTCTGCCGACAGTGGCCAATACCAGATAACACAGAGAGAGTGAACACAACAGGGAATCATCACGTGATCCCTCTCTTGTCACCCATTTCCATACAAAAAGAGGCTAGGGACACCATTCCTACCCTTCCTGGCTAATAGACAAGGCAGATGAGGGAATATTTGGCCTGAGGTCTGTTGAAGTTCATTTAATAAAAGGTATTTCCTTATCCACCATTTCTCTCTAATATCCTGGGACTAACTCTAATACCCTGGACCTAACCTCCATGATACTGTCTAGCTCTGTTTGTAACTTTGTTGAAGTCCTAGACTTCACAATGTCCTCTAGCAAGGAGTTCCACAGGTTGACTGTGTGAAGAAAAATGTCCTTTTGTTTGTTTTAAACCTGCTACCTATTAATTTCTTTTGGTGACCTCTAGTTCTTATATTATGGTAACAAGTAAAAAAAACTTTTCCTTATTCATTTTTTCTACACCAGTCATGATTTTATAGACCTCTATCATATCCCTCTTTACTCTTCTCTTTTCTAAGCTGAAAAGTCCAAGTCTTTTTAATCTCTCTTCATATGGGACCTGTTCCAAACCCCTAATCATTTTTGTTGCCCTTTTCTGAACCTTTTCTAAATCGTTGTTTGCAATGTTGTGGAAGAGTTAGTCCCAGGGTATTGGAGAGAAATGGTGAATAAGGAAATATCTTTTATTGAATGAACTTCAATAGACCTCAGGCCAAATATTCCCTCATCCACCTTGTCTAGCTGAAATATAGGCATTTATTACCCTATATATCACTAAAGATACTCCAAAATATACTACCTTGGCACATTTCACTGATAAAAGAACATGTTCACCATGCAGCAACTTTCTGTATGAACGGGTACAAATCACTTTCTTCACCTCTGACCCGAACAGCTGCATTTCCTACACTTGCAGGCATGCTGTATATTTATGTGTTGTTGACCAACCACTTGAAGCAGACCACAAACTAGATTTTATATAGACAAAATTTTCTCTCTTTTTGCTCTTGTTTTTACAAAACCAGTCAAATGAGGCAACAACAATGGCTTTAAGAGGTCAGATCCTACATGGAAGCCTATGGAGAGAAATTATGTTCCAACACACTACAGCCATATACCAAAAGATTCAGTTTGCAGTGTTCCTATCACTGGGTTGTTTCTCCAATATTCTGGGGCCAAAGTAGGTAAGGGACTATACTTTAGTGAACTAAGTTTTGTGGGTGAAAAGAGACAAGTATTTGAGCTACACAGAACTTGTTTTCAAGTTTAGGAAAAGTTGCCATTAGCAATCCCTTTAGGTTGAGAAGGATATCTGACTCGGGTTTTATTTTCATGGGTCTTTTGGAAATGAGGAACCCCATCTTTGAGTTATAGGCTCATTGCCAGACATCGCAGCTGGTGTTAGAAGTTAAGGTTGTGCCATGATTACTGAATTATGGTTTTCTGCCCTTTCTTTTTGGGAATTTTTCTGTGACCAGAGCAAGGCCATTTTCCTCAAAAAATGGATTTTCCATCTCTGAGAAGTCTTTGCCAATTATCCTGGTTCTTTTCCAGTTATCCTGGTCCTGGGCTACTGTCTCCCAAATGATGCCACATCACTTGACATTAGTGTGGTGAGCCTCCCATTTTATATTGAGGATCTTCCAAAGAAAGTTCTGGTTTTTCATGAAAGGGAGGGAGGGTGTTACAGCTAGTGTAAAAGACCTGGAAAAAAGTTTTGAGTAGGCTGAAAGTTTGACACTTTCACCAACAGAAATTGGTCCAATAAAATATATTAGCTCATCCGCCTTGTCTTTCTGATATTTGGTCATCATGGCTATAACAACACGGAATACACAAATATAAGACACGGAATTTTGCCCTCCACAACATGAAGAAACAGACAAAATTCTTTTGGCCAACAGTGTCTCACAGGGCTGCAAATGTGCCCTGTGTCTCCATGTGCTACCACTGAAGAGCGCAGAAGGCAGAGCAGCTACAACGTGGAAAGCAAGGACACAGGGTAAAGTCTGTGGGCTGCAGGATCCATACTGTGACATCTTGAAGAACCACAGTTATGTTGTAGGGTAAGGGACTATTCTGTCTTTGTATGTGTCAGGGTGGCCATTGAGGGTGGGGAGTCTTGACTCTAAGAGATTACAGCCCTGCTCTTCTCAATTTGATGCTTACTGCAGCCATCACATTGAGTGTAGAACATTTGCTGAGAGTCAGTGGCTATCCTATTCATCTCAATGTTGGGCATATTTCTGAAACAGGGCAAAGTTGTTGACTCTGCTTGAGCAGAACATGCCTTGATGTTCAGGAGAAGTGGCTATCAGCCAGTTTATGGTGTGATCCCATGTAGGTCTTTTGGGATGGAATCCCTTGGCCTTTTGATGAATGTGATGTGGCCACAAAGAGATACACATATAGCATGAAAGATTTAGTCTGTTAAGGCAATAAACGAAGTCTCCATATATGTTCTGAGTATAGAGGGACTTCTGTCCTGAGGACGAATATAGCTTTAAGAGAGAAGACTGACAGGGGAAATGGAGTGATTCAGAATTTTCAGATGGAATTCTGAAACCACCATAGGGAGAAACACAGGCTATAGTTTTGTCACCCTCTCGTCTATGAAATGAAGTATACATTGGCTCACGCTGAATCTCCATGCTGGTGGCAACTTACAGAAGAGCATCTTGATGGTAAGATGACTTCAGGAACAGTTCAGTAGGTCAAGTGGAGATGACAATATTAATGTCCCAGATGAAAGTCAGATCTCTAACTAGGGGCGGAGAAGGGTGACACGTATGAAGATGAGCCTTAATGAACCTTGACACTACAAGGTGTGAGAAGACAATGTGGTTGAAATGAGATGTTATACCCTCATATTGGTCCCAGGTAGACCTTGAGTGCACTAAATGCACTCAACTGAAAATTTTGCTAGGCTATTGTTGACCCTTGGAAGATGTAGAACTTGGGGGATCACCTAACATCAGCGCTTCTAAATCTCGAAAGCCTCTATGAAAATGGGGGAGAGGGAGAGGACAACAGAGTGCCTCTCTGTTCATTGATACAGTGCATCACCAATGTATCATCTGTAAGGATTTGCACTGTCGAGATCCACGGAATGTTTTCTAGGCCATCCTAGTACTGCTCAGTTTTAGGTTGTCTGTGTGTAACTTCAGGGCAGAGATCACATGCCCTGCTTCTGGAGGTCATTCGGACAGCCACCCCAATGTGTCCCTGATGAATTTTTCATATGCCCCATCGTCAAGGAGGAGCCAAAAAGGACACCCCCTTTCCTCATATTCAGGGCAACTAGCCACCAAATGGGCTACCCCAGAACTTGAAGCAGGATAGTGATCCCTTTACTTATATGTCTGGATATGAGAGAGAGAGAACACAGGCAAAATCTGGCAGGCGGTGCCCCATACCTGAGTACAGACATGTTGCCTAGTAATCCCAGGGATGTCTGAATCATCATCATCAGTCTTGTGCAATGTACGGACAAGTGACTGAAATAGAGCTGAAGACCTGACTGAACCTGTCCCCTGTCAGAGATGCCCTTGGGCATTGGGTGCTACATAGGGTCCCTATAAGTTCTATCTGGTCTTCCAAGGACTTGCTCTTGATCAGCCAGGCTTCCACATCTGAGCAGCCCTGAATTCCCTATTTCCTTACATGGGCCGCCACTGCTGCCAGGCACTTGAAGACTCTTGATGCCATGCAGAATGTAAAGACAAAAGCCTGTACCAATATGGGTCTGTGAATCTAGGGACTTTCTGTGAGCTGGCTGATTAGCTAGCTGAAAATTCACACTCTCCCAGTCCAGACCCACACACTTGTCTGTAGCCTGGAGTAATGCAATGTGTGTGTGTGTGTGGGGGGACATTTACTATCCTGAACCTGTTGTGTATATTTGTGGAGTCTCCTCATGGCTAGGATATGACGAAGACCCCTTGTTGTCATCAAAAAAGGAAAATGTGGGAGCAGAAGCCCTTCCCCTTGTATTCCTGGATGACTGGCTCTATTGCTCCAAGTAGGAACAATGGAGCCCTTTCTGTTTGCAGTAAGGTTCTGTGAGAAGGGTCCCTGAAGAAAGTTAGGGAGGGAGGTGAGAAGGCAGCAGGGAAAGGAATGGGACAGGATGTGGGTTGGTGGGAGGGGGAAGGTTTGTGGGGAACGTGGACCCCTGGGTTCTAGTCCAGGCCCCCTACACTAGCAGCAGCAGTCAAGGTTGTTTTTCCTTCCAACTTGGCAGCTTCTTCCCCTGGGCCACTTCCCCAAACAACCCCTTCAAATTGTCTCCCTCTGGTATCTGCTAAGCAGCTCTCAGCTCTCTCACAGCTTCTTCTTGTTCCTCTGTTTCTCCTTCTGGTCCATCCCTCTTTGTCTTCCCCCTCTCTTTACCTAGGGCAGGCCTTTTAAAACAACTCCACTGACTAATTAGCGGCAGGTATTGAGTGACTTGCCTGAGAGAGCCATCTAGTTAATTAACCCCAGGTATTTTACTGCCTTCATTTTATTGCAGCAGGCTCTAGTAGTTTACTCTGGAAAGAGAAAACCACTTATCCAGTGCCCCATATGCCTGCCTTCCACCAGAGTGTGGCAGGCTGCTGGCGTAGGTGTGTCACAATATAAAGGTTATCCAACCACAAAGGGGCAACATGATATCTTTTCTCAACAGACGTCATTGCTGCTATTATAGTGGCTGGTGAGTTCTTACTGAATTTAACAGTCTCTCATTGATAATGAGGGTAATCCTAGCAGTGACAGAAACTATCAGATATCAGACTGAATGTTTTGAACATCCCACCACCTGAGTTTCCAGGTGAATTAGAAAATACTAGAATAGGGCTTCTCGAATGTCATTGCACCGCAACCCCTGATGGCAAAAAAAATTTCTACACAAACCCTAGAGAGCGGAACCAAAGCCAGATCCTGTCTGAGCCCTGTCACCCGAGTCAAACCTCAAGCTCTCCCACTCCAGAGGTGTGGGGGTGGCGGAGATAACAAAGTTGAAGGCCAAAGACTTTACTCCTGGGCTGGTGAGGGGTTTAACCTCAGGCCAGCTGCCTGAGGCTGAAGATCTTAGGCTTCGGCCCTGGGCCCCAGTAAATCTAAGCCAGCTCTGTTAAAACAGGGTCGCCACCCACTTTGGAGTCCTGATCCACAGTTTGAGAACTGCTGTCCTAGAATATAGTCGACAAGACATCACTAGGTTATTTAGAGGACTTCATCATCTAGAGCTATTAATGGAGATGCTTTCACCAACAGGAAATGCATATATAAAACAATTAAATTAATCTATAAAAGTACTTGAGTGGATGGGGAACTGTAGTGATGCTTGAGGTCTGTGAATCAAGTTGGAGAAAATGACAGGAGACATTGATGGATATGAACGGTTGGTGTCTCACACAAACTGTTACTCCTGGAAAATAGGTATGTTCTTTGTTTATCCCAGTCACCATTTCAATGTGTCCAAACAAAGCAACAAAGTGACCCATCCAGATTGCAAGGAACACATAATACTTCATTTACAACAGAGGAAGTGTCATGTCTCTCGTCCTTCCTCCTCTGACATCACATCCTCCTCTAGAAGCCAGAGTGGATTATGCTACTCTAACACTTTCTGTCCTAAGACTTAACAGTGTCTCTGTTCTTTTTTGCACAGTAAGCTTTGTTTTTTGCTATCCTGAATGGGTATAAATTTGCAAATGTGCCCTGAGAAAGTGCTGGGTGCCTGAAAAAAAAAAAGCTACAGGAGTGGTGTGAATTACCTTGACCAATTTCAAATCGATGTTCACTCTGAATCCTAATGACAGCTTTTAGAGACCCACATTTGCAAAGAGAGATGCCTTACACAGACATGCAAAAATGAAATGTATTAGCACATACTATTTGTGCCCACATTTGAAGTAACTCCACATACAAACAGATACTCAGCAGTGGAAGTAGCTATCTACACATGGAGTTTCCTGGTTGCACACCTCTGCAGATACCCAGGCCTCAACCTTTAGAAATCATGGCCATAAATACCAAGACTGGAGTTTATCTCTTTATAGAATTTTTCCCCTCTTTTATGAGAAACATTCAATTATTCAGTGACTGAGAGTACAGATTAAGCAAAATACCACTATTTCCACCACCCATCACATATGTGATCCTAAAGGTAAGTAAACCATATCTCTAGTTTTACAAACACACATCATCATCACTTTAATGTCCATAGTGTATTTTTTCCTACATTGACTTTAATTAATAAGCTCTCTCTGGGCTGTTGTAAATTTACAAAGAGAATGAGAAAGCAGATTTTTAGGCAAGGGTAGATGGATTTCCTGCCCCCCCTCCCTCCCCCTAATGATCTTTGCTTTATTTATTTGATTACTTTCTTGGTCAAATTTTGAATCAGGCTCAAGAACAGTAGCTAAAAGGCATAAAAATGACTTTCAGATGGCAGCCATATCTCCCACTGAATAACCCAGAAGATTTAAATTCAATCTTTGAAGGGAGATTTCCTAAAGGCTTGTTAATTTCTTCCAAAATGCAAAAGTGACAATGCTTTAATTTCAGAGTAATGGTACAGCTTTATGACTTAGCAGTTTTATTTAATGGTCTAATTTACTAGGATATTATGCTGTCTGTAGTCAGTCCTGGGAGACAGTTTTACAGCATAGGACTTGAGCACTTGCAGTACATTTAGACCTTCAGTCTAGCTTCACCAATCCCTCCATCATCTGGCTAGAATCCGCCATGTTGCCTTTGACAGCACACAAATTACATTTGGAGGAAGGGGACTGGAGGAATCGGAGCAGCTGGAAAACTGTTTTTCAATGAGCTCTGTATTGTTTAATTCACATTTTTATCCTTCATCTGGAAATCTCTCCACAGTGCTCATTTCACCCATGGAACCAAATCACTCCTTTGTGATTTAGGAGGTTTGTCACAAAACAAGATTATTCCGACTGATTAAATTGCCACCAAGCCAAACATACGGTACATGTTACACGAGCAAGAGGGAAAAATGGCTCAGAGTTCACAGGACATATTTGCTTTGTGGGGCCCTATAGTGAATGCCATATCTTGCCCTTAAAGCTGCCCCTACCACTACAAGAGCAACATGAACCCATCTGAGGACAACCTCTGGTCCTTCCACATTGCATTGCTTTTTAGCTGTGACAGCAGTAAAGCAAGTAAATATATATTCCCCAATGGAAATAAAAAAGGCAGTTCCTTAAAGGCCAGCAGCCACAATTCATTAAACTTTAAAATATAAATGTTAAAGCCACCACTTTACCGGCATGTTATTTTTCCACCTTTCCCTGTTGGCTCCCAAGATGTGTGCATTTGTGCAGCTCTCCATTTGCAGCCTCCTCCTACTTTCTCGTCCATTTGGAGACACTTTGAGAGAGCTTTTAAGTGCCACAATGCATCACCATGGAAATAGTTCTGAGTGGGTTCTCAGCAGGCCTTGGGCAGCCCCTAGTCCTTCATGATAGAGATTGTATCAGGGCCCTGCTCTATCAGGGGACACAACACACTACACGGCATTCAGGAGTCTAAATCTCTCCCAGAGTTTGCCAGCAGGCCCCTGAAATTTGCAGCCATTATATTGGTAGAGATTGCCCTTCCACAGAGTCATGACTTTGGGCCAATGAAGGAGGAGGGAACAATGGGCGGGGGAAGTTTCTCGCACCACAGCACACGCTCTTGCCATTAGAAATTTTATTCTGAGACACAGAGGTGGCCAATCAACAGTCTTTCAGCCCATCTCTTGGTGAATGTCCACCAGGGTGTTTCCTGTGGTAATCCCGTGTAAACAACCCATTAACCTCAGACTGACTCAATCCCATTTGAAAATGAATCTCCTAAATCAGGTATGTGTTTAAAGGCTAAGAGCAGCCACAGCTGAACACCTTAAAAACATGAGACTAAAGGCGTACATGAACGCAGCACGGAAAAATGCAAGTGCAGTGTTGGTTGTTTCTCAATGCTCGCTAGAAATTGCAGGATGGCTGGTGACAGCTGGAAAGCTCTGCTATAAAAACTAGTACAAATGTTAAGCCCTTTCCTTCTCTAATGAGACTCCAAAGTAGAAGTTTAAGAGTGGTCAAAATCCAGAGTACCCAGGAAAATGTCAAATGTCAAATGCAAATCGCTTTTGAGGCCCTGACTATGGAAGGTACTAATAAACACCAAGCACTTCAGGCATGTAATTTTGCCTATTGACTTCCATCTAAAATAGATCAAACTCTTAGACCATGTCTACATTGCAATCAGCAGATGTGCTTGCAACACATGGAAGCATTCCCAAGGTAGCACTGATCAAGATGGAGTGCTAAAAACATCAACAAAGCCAAATCAGTGCATGCTAGCTGCTGAAGTACGTACAGAGGGTCCTGAGGGAACATGTACTCAGAAATCTCAAAACCAGGTAAGGATTTTTGAGAGTTAATGGGAGTTTTGCCCTTGACTTCTAATGTCAGTCTGCACAATGAAGTAGCTGCAGGTAACAAAATCAAAGGGAGTAGTAAGTGACAACTAAAGATATGCATGCTGACGTGCTTTGATAGACTGAGGCCTTATTGCCGTCATGCCATTAGATAGATACCATGGGGGATCAGGTAAGTGGATTGATTTGAATGAAAATATTGAGCATTGCAGGAAGTGTGGAGAAAAAAGTTTAGGAACGCTTTTTTAAAATCACAAGGGTCAGTTGGACTGTTTAGATGTCTGGCCTTCCATTTCCAGCTGTGGTTCGTACAACCCCTGTTCATGACTGCAGCTTAAATACAATTTCTATGTAGTATTCTGCAACATGGAAATGAACACTGTTCTCAGCTCTGCAGGATAGTAGATAGTTGCATTTCAGGATCCGATTTTAATGTATCGAAAGAGGAATGTGGAGCCACAGATAGAACCATTTCTTATTCTCGACACAAAGTTCCTTCGTGGGAGTTTCCCAAACAAATTTCAGTCTAGCCTTAAATGCCACGGAAGAAGTCTGTCGTCTTCCCTAGCTCTGGACCCCCATAAAAAAAGCTTTCAATAATGGATGAATAACTGTCTGAGATAAAATTAAGCATCGATCTTGTCATACAAACTTGTAAGTGTTATTGATTTGATGGTCCAGGGTCTGGCTACAACAAAACTGTAGAACAAAAGAAACAGAGTACTGGTATGACACTGTGCATCAGAAGCAAATCTTTCAGATACTGAGGTTAAAATTTATTCCCGAGGAGGTGTGAAGAGGTCACTTTAAGCACTCTCCATTATAGAGTAGCAATGCAAGTGCACGTTGCTGTGGGTTACATGTCTACAGGCTTAGTGCTGGAGGGTGTGGTGAAATACACAAGAGAGATCAATAGACATCAAGCAAAAGAGAAAAAAAAAGACAGCAAGCGTCACAGGACCATAAGCAATGCCACACCAGTTCAGACCAGTGGCCTGTCTAGCCCCAAAGCCAGTTCATGACAGTGAACTCTGTCAGCTGCTTTAGATGGATGTTCAAGAGAAAGTAATAATAGACAATTATTGAATGACCCGCTTATAGGGAACATTTCTCCCCCACTCCCATTACACACCCAATTAATGTAACTCAAGATGTTTTCAGTTATCCAGCACAGAAGATGACATTCTCTGTGAATCTTCTGTGTTCTATGCTTAATGCTAGTTAAAGCAGTGAGTTCCATGGGTTAATTATGTGCTGGATGAAAGTATTTCCTCTTACCAGTATTAAGCGTGTTGTCTTTCAGGCCAGGTCTACACTGGTGGAGAAAACTGATGCAAGATACTCAACTCCAACTATGTGAATTGCTTAACTGGAGTTGACATACTTTCCATCGGTCTTCTGGGGAGGCCCCACAGTGACAGGTCGACAAGAGAAATTATCCTATCAACATCTCTTATTCCTCGCAACTGTGAGGAGATCCAGTGTCAATGGGGAAGACTTCGGCATTCAATTTAGTAGGTCCTTACCATACTCACTAAATGAAACGCTGGAAGATCAACCTCCAGAGCATCGATCTTCCCAGAAGTGTAGATGTGCCCTTGGTGTCATTAAATGTCTCTTTGGTTTTGAATTATGCAAATATGCAGATGGAAGACCTCATTTACCTTTCATATGTCAATGATTTCTTTATGACCCTTCTTATCCATCTCCTGTACAAACCTAACTGTTCCAGTCTTTTCAGCCTCTCTTTGCACAGAAATCTTTCTGTGACTCGTCAAGTCAGTTCCTGAATACCTTCTATTCCATCAATATCTTTTTTTTACAGTAACTAGAAATAAACACAACTTTCAAGATGAGGCCCTTATGAAGTACCCCAGAGACTTCTGTTGTTGACTAACCTAAATAATAGTTTGTCATCAGCCATTTGTCACCTCACTGTTCAGCCATTTTCCAAGATCATTAATTAATATAATGAACAACACTGGTTCCACAAGGCAGCATGAGAAACTACTTGCCAAGCTGAAAACAGAACGCCAATATGCAGGTTTTTACCCCCAATGCAGAGAGTCAGACACTCATTGCTTTCTTCAGAATTTTTGTTCAGAGTCTAACTACCAAAGTGGTAAGCTGGTGAGAAATAACTATGATGAGATAGTTACAAATATATATTAACTGGTAACATGTTGATTACTTTCCATGTCTAGAGCCCCCACCAACTGGTGGTTTGAAACAAATGAAACATTAACCTTTGGAAAAGCAAGTGTACGTCAGCCAGTTATAGTTCATAATCAGACTCTCTACTCTGCACTGATTAGGCCTCAGTTGGAGTATTGTGTCCAGTTCTGGGCACCACATTTCAAGATAGATGTGGAGAAATTGGAGAAGGTCCAAAGAAGAACAACAAGAATGATTCAAGATCTAGAGAACATGACCTATGAAGGAAGACTGAAAGAATTGAGCTTGTTTAGTTTGGAAAGGAGAAGACTGGGAGGGAACATGATAGCAGTTTTCAGGTATCTAAAAGGGTGTCACAAGGAGGAGGGAGAAAAATTGTTCTCCTTGGCCTCTGAGGATAGGAAGGAAGCAATGGGCTTAAACTGCAGCAAGGGAAGTTTAGTTTGGACATTAGGAAAAAGTTCCTAACCGTCAGTGTGGTTAAACACTGGAATAAGTTGCCTAGGCAGGTTGCAGAATCTCCATCTCTGGAGAATGTTAAGAGCAGGTTAGACAGACATCTGTCAGGGATGGTCTAGCTAGATGGTACTGGGTCCTGCCATGACGGCAGAGGACTGGACTCAATGACCTTTCGAGGTCCCTTTTAGTTCTAGAGTTCTATGACTCTATGATTGTCCCTGTCTGATCTAATCGGAATAAATATGTTTAGTTGTACTTGTTACCAGTTGTAAGCTCTGTACTCAGGAATAATTCTCCTCTCTAAACCACATGGCAGACTTCATCTCAGACCATCAGCCTCTCCTCACTGAAATTCCTGTTTCAAAAGTCATAGCCACCACAATGCAAAGTAATTAGTTCATAACACTATGAATACTGGCCACATGTTAATTCTTTTCTCTGCATTTTCCATTGCTTTGTGCCACCACTGGAAAAGCCAGTGTTTTCAAAAAAAGCAGAGATTTCACAGAGACCCATATATATTTAGTCAAAAGCCCCATTTTTTATGAAAAGTGTATTGACATACATTTTTGACCGGTCCTCAGTAATGATTGTTTCTTTCCTACCCATTGTTGCCTTGGTTTTTTACATTGTAAATTCTTACAGAGAAGGAATGATTGCTCCCCCTGTGTATGTAGTGTCTAGCACAATGGGTTCCCAATCTGGATGAATGCCTAGATACTATTTGTAGCCTTTTTTATTTAAATTTCATTTAGCATTTTTATATTAAGCTATCATGGATTCAGCGCTTGTTGCAAGAGATTGCAAGCTCAAAAGAGTGAAAAATCACCTCTGGTGCTTTTCTCAAATCTGGAGACTCCAGAAATACACAGAAACTAGCACTCAAGCTCATCTGATGAGGTGGCATTTGCCCACAAAAGCTCATGATACTATATATAGTTGTGTTTGTATCTAAGGTGCCACAGAACTACTCGTCATGTTGACAAAAACCTAGGTTTGTGACCTGACATAATCTGAATACAATGTCTCATTGGTTTTATTAAAGCAGATAATTATCCATACATACAGGAATCCTACAAAAACCCATGTAATGACTGAGGCTTTACTCATAGTCACATCCTCAAAGGTATTCAACGATCTCTCAACAGATGAGCATCAAGAGAGGAATGGTTCATTCTGGGATTTCCCATTGGGTCATCCTTTGGAGTCTTCCCACTTTTACCCAACCAGGAAACCTCTTTTATATTGTTACGCTGACGGCACCTAACACCTTGTCCATATATGTGAGGCATTCTATGTTATTTTCCTTATCTGTGCTTCCAAACCTTATGAATATTGGGGGCACCCTGGTTTTCATAGATTGTTTTCTTAGCTTCCCTTTTTCTCATTTGCATCTACACACAATACGTAACCTGTGGTCAGGACAGAACATTTCTATAACATCGCCACATGTTCTAAGTAATCTTGTGACTTTACTGACATAGGGTTATGCCTCAGGTCACCCATTCATATCAAACTTTCTTAAGCCTATGGCATAATCTCCCTGAGCTAAAATATTATGTGTCTCAGCCTGTAGGCCTTGCATTCCAGCCATGCTTGATTTACATACAGGAGACTCTCACCATTTCCAGCCTTGTGGTGAGTTTGGGAGCTGCAGTGAGCTCACTGTAGTTTCCAGGAGCTGTGGTGAGTTCCCCACAGCTCTTGGCTCTCATGGTGAGCTCCCCATGGCTCCTGAAATCACTGCAGCTTTCGGCAGCTGCAAGGAATTCACACCAGGGGCTAGGAGCATGGGGAGTTCCCTGTGGTTCCTGGAGTCTCCCCTTCCCTCCAGGCTGGGACAGGAGACAACTGCAAATATGCAGAATCATGAATAGCAATTCTGCGAATCGCGAGTGCCGCCTGTACCTAATACCCACTCATCCCTCCTAAACGCTTGTCAGTCTTATACTCCTATAATCCTACCATTTAAATCTATTTATCATGCAGTTATTCTCTATGAAATAACGTAAGAATTGAGCATAACACCAAAAAACACAATGATAAAATAAATTAAAATTGGCTCTGCACTGGAATGTAAACATATAGTTACAATAATATTAATATTAATTATGGCTCCATAGGGGACTCTAAGAAATGCCAGGCTGATGAAAAGATGGTGCCTTAATAATTGAGATTCAACAATTGTTGAGCAGACACTTATTAAATATTTGTTACACCTGAATAAAAATAGACTTCATTATTAACTGGTGTGTGTTTAAAACGTAATGATTGCTCAATTACATCAACATGAAAATTTAATTTGGGACAGTTTCAGTAGGAGTTGATTAAAGAAGCAATGTAAAACAGGGATGGGCAAGAGGCTGCCAGCGGCCCGGATCCAGCCTGCCAACCCATCGGATCCAGCCCATGGCGGCCTCACTGGAACCCTTAGGCAGAGCACAGCTCACACGTTAAAAAGCCAGCTGTTCTCTGCTCCAGACTGCTGGGGAGGGAGACTTCTCATGCTGTTCCTGCCCCCCCCCCCCCGCAAAATCTCTTAGCTCCCATTGGCCAATCTCTCAGATTCTGGCAAATAGGAGCAGAGAATTTTTGCTGGGAGCAGGGTCAGTGTAGGAAGCCTTCTCCCTCCCTCTCCCTCTTATGCCTGGAGTGGAGCCACGTAGAGCAGTGAGCAGACTGCAACAGACAATCTGCCTCAGGTTTCTGCTAGTAAGAGCACCCCACGCCTCCCTTCCCCAACCCTTTGCCCCCAATCTCCCACCCAGATCACAATCCCCTCCTACCTTAGGTCACATCCCAAAATCCTGCACTCCAGTCCCTTGTCCTAGGTCACAACCGCCTCCTTCATCCAAACTCCCTCCCAGACTCCATTCTCCCTCCTGCACCCTGATCCCTTACCCAAACTCCTTTCTGCATCCGACCTCCTTTCCTGACCCTGCAGCTCCTCCATTAATATCCTGGAAGAGTGCAGCCCTCAACCATTTTTCAAATCTTGGTGTAACCCCCTGTGATGGGGTGGACAAAGCCCGACATCCCCGCTGGAGACCTTTGAGCACCCTGGCTAGCAACAGGAGCAGTAGAGAGGCTTCTGGGCAGAGTAGAGTGGCAGCCTTCGCTGCAGCCAGTCAAGGTGCAGCACGCTGCTATAAAAGGAGCTGCTAGGTAAGGCCAGTCAGTTCCTTCCTGGAGCTCAACCCAGGCAGACTTCAGGGCTGACTGGAGAACACCAGCCCTCTGGACAGCTTCGAGTGGGAGCTGGGCATCCTACCTGTTCGGATCCAGGTCCTGCGGCTAAAGGCTAGCCAAAAAGCCAAAGACAACCCTGGACAAGGGGAACTCAGCCACAAAGCCCTAGAGAAGGGCTGGTGGAACAGCATCCCAGGGCAGTGGCCCAGGGACATGACAGCAAATAAGTACGTTGAAACTCAGCAGGTAACTGCTACTTACAGGGTCCCTGGGCCCGGACCCAGAGTAATAGGCAGGCCTGGGTCTCCCCTAGACCCCCTGCAAATCACACCTGGGTGGGGGGGGGGGGGAGAAGAGGCCTGATCTCCAGCCACTGACTGGACATTGCCTCACCTGCAGACAGGCAAATAAATACTGTGAGATCCCCCCTCAGCCACCAAGGGGTGCTCACATGAAGGCCAGAACCTGTTACACCCCCTGTCAAAAATTACTGCCCATCCCTGATGTAAGGCTCATTCTGTGTCCAGAGTGCTCTGAAATGAATTTGGAGAAGACATGTGGTGGTTTAACACAACCACAATTACCAGCCTAGAAGAGAGTATGGTGTGGTCCCCCATCTGTAGACGCAACCAGTGTAAACTGGGGAAGAGTAGGGTAATGGTTCCCATTCCTTCCCCTTTCCAGTCAGCTATATTTTGACATCTCCCTCAACAGGGTGAAAGAGGGGAGAGAACTGGTCTCAAAGATTTAGTGTCAAAATCTGTTCTCACTCAAGCAGAAACAACTCTCCATGTGAATTGCACTCAGATCTCTGAGGGAAGATTTAACTGAGATTTATATTTTAAGCTATAGGAGCACAAGCTTGAAGAGTCATAACTAAATGACAGTCTTTCTAGGTTCCTACTTTGGCTCCCACTTACATGGCAGCCATCTGAGCAGCTCCTAAGGGTGAGAAGATACAACAATATTTCTCATTTCCTTCCATGGCAGTAGGAGGAAAGTTGGAGGGTTGGTCTGTATTTTGTAAACATGATTATTGAATATAAAAAAAATCATTGTGGTAAGTGAAGATATTGTGGTAAGAAAGCTTGGGCAAAGAATTGAGCTCTGCAATTAGTTCAGGTTAGCAGTCAATTCTTGCTTCATTAGGCTGGGAGTTCTACAGTGTTGGCCCCATTCTGGTGAAGACTCCATCTTCTGCAGCCATGAGTCTTTGTGTATTGGGAGACAAGCTCATTGTTCCAGATAATGAGGCTCTTATGAGAGGTTATGGTCACATGGTAAGTTTCCTCCACAGTGCCCACCAAGCATCTCATCCTAACTTGAAAAGTATCTCCTCTCTCTAGTGAGAGAAAGGTTGCCCTGTTATGTTCTGTACTAATTAAGGTCCTCCTTCTGCAAACCCTTACAGGAGATGTCTCTGACTGTCATTGGGGATCATAAGGAGCACCTGATGCTTTGAGCAGAGACCACACCTGGTACCGAAGTACATGTATACCTAGACTTTAGTAAGGCATTTGATATGGTCTCACAAGAACTTATCAATAAACTAGAGATATACAACTTAGATGGGGCGACTATACATGGGTGCATAACTGCCTGGATAATCATTCTCAGAGAGTAGTTATTAACGGTTCACAGTCAGGCTAGAACAGCATAACAAGTGGGGTTCTGCAGGGATCTGTTTTGGGACCGATTCTGTTCAATATCTTCATCAACAATTTAGATGATGGCATAGAATGTATGCTTATTAAGTTTGCAGATGATACCACACTGGGAGGGGTTGCAATTGCTTTGGAGGATAGGTTCATAATTCAAAATGATCTGGACGAACTGGAGAAATGGTCTGAGGTAAACAGGATGAAGTTTAATAAGGACAAATGCGAAGTACTCCACTTAGGAAGGAACAATCAGTTTCAGACATACAGAATGGGAAGTGATAGTCTAGGAAGGAGTGCTGCTGAAAGGAATCTAAGGGGTCATAGCTGACCACAAGCTAAATATGAGTCAACAGTGTGACATTGTTGCAAAAAAAAAAAACCAAAAAAACGCGCCAACGTGATTCTGGGATGCATTAACAGGAGTGCTGTGATCAAGACACAAGAAGTCATTCTTCCACTCTACTCTGCACTGATTAGGCCTCAGTTGGAGTATTGCGTCCAGTTCTGGGTACCATATTTCAAGAAAGATGGAGAAATTGGAGAAGGTCCAGAGAAGAGCAACAAAAATGATGAAAGGTCTAGAAAACATGAGCTATGAGGGGAGGCTGAAGGAATTGGGCTTGTTTAGTTTGGAAAAAAGAAGACTGAGAGGGGACATGATAGCAGTTTACAGGTATCTAAAAGAGTGTCACAGGGAGGAGGGAGAAAATTGTTCTCCTTGGCCTCTGATGATAGAACAAGAAGCAATGGGCTTAAACTGCAGCAAGGGAGATTTAGGTTGGAGATTAGGAGATTAGCTTCGTAACTGTCAAGGTGGTTAAACACTGGAATAAATTGCCTAGGGAGGTTGTGGAATCTCCATCACTGGAGATATAAGATAGCAGGTTAGACAGACATCTGTAAGGGATGCTATAGACCATGCTTGGTCCTGCCAAGAGGGCAGGGGACTGGACTTGATCTCTCAAGGTCCTTTCCAGTTTTAGTATTCTATGATCCTATGTGGTAGAGTTTCTACCTAACTATCCAGGTTCCTTGTGATTCTCCTGAATCTTACTCTAAGAAGCTATTGCATAAGTATAGCAAAGAAACAGCTTGGTTAAGCAACAAATAAGTATTTAAAGTTTATGAGATCTTGTAAAAATAATACTGAGGGTTGATTAAAAATTGGGATGTTTATGAAAAATGCCATGACATCTTTTCACGAAGCAACATTTGTTCTTTTAGCCATAATAAAGTCCTGCATATCTGGTTGGTAGAAATCATGCAGGCCGAAATTGTACTTCTAGCTGACATTAATCCATAGAAATCCTTCACAAGTTTACTTTCATCACAAAATATATCAATCCACTGACTTTTTCCACCATCCAACTATCCACAGTTCTGTGGTTCTCTTAATGATACAAACAGAAAACATGTCATAAGAAGACACTGAGAGCCAATGTTAAACATTGATGCCAATGCAGCCCCCTTACCAGTGATATTGCAGAAAACCCGGAATGGTGCAAGAGGTCCACTTCCATCAGCATCAATGTGGAAGAAACCAGAGGTCTTTCCTTTGTGACGATAGGCTTCACATGATTGTTCATAGATGGCTGCAATACAGAGAGATACAGATTACTTCAGACACACAGCGGGGGCACTGGTAAGCAATCGTTAGTGGCATTATTTATCCCCTTGATTGACTGCTGGCTTGCGTTTCTGGCCCCAGTTCAGAGAACAGGAATTAAACATGCTTGAGTGCTTTCCTGGATAGAGATTGATCTAAACGTGCTCTCCTGAACTGGGACCTTAAGCAATGGGATGTTGGTATTAACTGTTTAAAAGGACTCAACAAGCAATTAGATGTGTGCCTTTGTCCAACCGAAGGTATGTAGCACACAGTGGAGAACAATAATCTACATATAACTGATAACATGGACACCTCTGAAAGCCTGGACAATATGGATTACAGTGGTCCTATGCCTTCCCTGGAGTAGCTGGCTGGTTCCCCTTGAAAGAGGAGCTAAATATTTCTTTCATTGTCCACTACCCTAGCAGAAATGACTCTGCTAGGAAGACAAATGTTCAGAACCACTCAGAGCTCCAGAGCTCCATCTGCTTGGAGGTCAAAGCCAGCTCATCCCCTTATTGCAATACAACAAACTCCTGTTTTTTCTCCAGATATCTCTCTTCCTATGCTGAAGAGAAAGCTTCAATACACATAATTTTGGAGGTTGGGGGTAAATAATACAAGCAGAGACTGTCACCACAGTGCAATAAAAATGTGCTAAAAACTACCCAAGGGTAAAAAGGGTTCTTTTGATTATACACGTCTTCAAACTGCAGGCAAGGGATGACAAATCTCAATACCTAATTTATCCCTTGGGCACTATCCGATGTCTAATATTGACCCTAGGCCCATTAAGAGTCATATATGCACATATGTTTTTGCCTGTACACACATAGCACAAATAGTTAATAGTTCCACTTCTGACAGAAACACTTGGCAAACAGCCTCCTTCGGAACTGATGCTAATACAGCCCCACAATTCATCCAGCAAGCAGATTTTAACAGCAGTTGGTGGCTCCCTTGGCATTTTGGAGAATGCATTAGTCAATACAGCTCCTATTACAGATCAAGTGTGGCAGGCCCCAAAATGGCAAGAGACCCACAAGGGGGGGGAGATACAACCAAAAGAAGCACTGGAAGGGAGAGTGGTATGGATATATTTGTACATCATATATGATGATGCCATAGTTTCAAGGCTGATGAGTCAATTTCTGGCAGTCTTCATTTACTACAGAGAGAAATACCCCCCACAATCCACATGTCATGGAGACAAAGAGGAGAGACAGCTGGATGAAGACTGCATGAAGATTTTTTGATTGAATGTTGAGTGCCTATGCTCTTGATCCCACTGCATGAAGAACAGATCCTACCTCCAACTAGCACCAGATTACACTGAGCCGAGTTTATTAACCATAACACTTTACTATTTAACTAATTAAAAAAACCCTCAGCCTCAACCTGGCACATAGATCAAGACATTTTCTTCCTCTGAGACACAAGGTAGTTCTGAAAATGCAAACAAACAGCAACACACAGCCTTGCAATGAGTAAGCTCATTAGCGATAACGATAGCAGAACACAGGGTAATATACTTGAGTATTATCTTTGGCTGCTGCAAGGTCAAATCTCTATTTTTTTTCTTGCTCTCTGATGTTATGTGCACATTTAACAGCTTTTCACACACAAGCACACACCACTCTACAGCAACACAGGATGCATACAACCCAAGAGGTACGCAGGGGAATTTGCAAGTCTCCCATTTGGTAGATTTTTCCCATTTCTTCCTGAGCTCCATCTACTTATCAGCAGCCGGAGCTGGACAGTTAAATTAGATACACTGTAGTGTTTGTAGTGTTGATGTTGGCCAGAAAGCTTTGCTGTTCACCATGTCTTTCATCCAGAAGGGTCTCAAGGAGGATTGCTGTCTGAATCTAAAGAAATCACTCCCTCCTGCTGCTGCAGAAAGGCAGCCCCCTGTGGTGTGGAACGGAGGAGCAATTCTGTACTAGGAAGATCACACAGTCGCTAGTTAAGGAAAAGAGAAGAGTTGTGGTCTCAAATGTATGAAGTTTCACAAGGAAAGATTTCAAATAGCCAGACTGGAACTCCGGATAGTGCACTAGGGACAATGCTGCCAAATGCTGAGACACGAAAGAGCTGTAAGTGATCAACCCTGCGTCTTTACATCTGCTACAAAAGCAGCAGTTCCAGGAGCGCCTTGCTGAGGGCATGGTCCCCGGGTGACTGAAGGAAAGAATGCCACAGTGGGCGACTGGAAGTGTATGGATCTGACTTAGGGGTAACAGCTAGGCTGGGATCCACACCTTATTTTATTCATACTTGGAAGTGTGGGGAGGGGACCTATTTGTCCTGGATCAGGGTTTTTTTTCCCATGAGGTCTGAGGGGTCGTTACAGAGGACAGTGCCCTAGCGGTGTCCAAGCTGGTTGCCCATATGGCCTGGGCTTGCTAGTTTGTTTCCCAGTTCCTTGAGGGTCAAGGTTCACAACAAGTGATGGCACGTCTTGATGCTCTGCAGTAAAAACATAGCTTATTGCACTATCACTGTTGCTTTTCTTCAAGGGTCAAGCATTGGGGGCCTACATCAACCACATCAGTTCATGGTTGAGGCTCTGGGGGGGGTTGATGTGGGCAAAACAGTAGCCGGGTGCCAATCATCTCTTCCTTTGGCTCGCGCAGCCAATGTTGAGGTAGAGAAAGAGGTTGATGAAAGCACGCAGGGGGATCAGGTCTCAATGAGGACTAGCTCATCCTTTACTTCCTCGCTGAGTTTACCTCAAAATGAGGCAACCGAGGTGCCTCGTTCCATTCAGTGTCAGCTGCAGGTCGATGGAGCCGGGTGGCATATGAGGCAGCTGACCTTTGTCCTCGTCGTTGCCTTTGTAGTGCGGCGTCTGCTGAGCAAGTGAGGCAAGGGTTGTCAAAAGTGGCTGAAAATGCGCACAGGAAAGTATTGCTGTCCATTAATACTGGGTGGTTCCGCCCCAGTAGGGGACAGGCCCCAGTCAGCACCTCTCCAGCTAGGAAATGGATCCCTCTGGCCTACAGTGTATTCAAGGGTAAAGCAGGAAAAGGAGACAGCACTGGTTCAAAAGCCTCCTGACTCTCTGGTAGCGGCCAGGAAAAGATTTGGGTCAAGGACCCACCTGAGCACAGAGCACGGACTTCTCTTTGTGGGACTGCGCTGGCTGTACACAGAGGGTCTGATTTCCTTCCAGGAGCTACACCACTTGAGATGGCGACAGCTGCTCCTCAAACGCAGTTCGCCTGGCAGGCCAGCAGATGCTTTATTTACCTGTGTGTCTGCTTGCAGCTCCCATTGGCTTCAGTACACCGTTCCTGGTCAATGAGAGCTGCAGGAAGTGGTGGCCCCACCTATGTTGCTTCCCACAGCTCCCATTGGCCGGGAATTGCAAACTGCCACCAATAGGAGCTGCAAGCAGCCATACCTACAGATGCACGGGTAAATAAAGTGTCTGCCAGCCTGCCAGGGGCTAACCTTAGTGAATCATGTCTGGCCCATGGGCTGCTTACTGCCCACCCCGGTATTAGGCTGGAATAAGGGTCAGAATCAGGCTGGAGTGAAAAAAAGGAGATCAGAGGAAGTTCTAGGCTAGAGTCAGGGTCAGGCTAGGATTGGGGACCAGGGCTCGGAAGAGCTGAGGTCTGGAGTCACTGCAGGCCCAAAGTCTATGCTCCAGGGTTACATAGGGTGTTTGGCCAATCAGAGGGCCACAAGGAACTGTTATTCTGGGTCCCTTAGGCAACTCTGGGTGTGGTTCTGCAAGGCCTCCTAGGTCCACGGTGAGAACACCAGTCATCCCAGCTCTGTAGACCAGATTTCTAGCCCACACATCCTGGCAGCCACCAAGAGAATCACCCCCGCCACTTTTCCCAGGACACAGATGTTGTTTTCATCTCTCATCAGGTCTGTCAAGATGTGATGAGATGCCAGTTTAGAGCTTTATCTTTCTAGGCAGGAGGAGCCAAACATGCAATGACTGTGATCCTCTGACATCTGAGACAGCTGACGGTGCTCAGCACCTGGCTGAATCGAGTCCCTAAGTAATATTCCTTCTGCATTAAAACCAGCTAAGCTACTCTCTTCCTGAGGCTTGGATTTAATTTTTATATCTGACGCACCGTTAAATGGCGAGTGGTATTAAATTAAAAAATCTAACAACCACAACCTGTTCCTCATGTATTCACAGTCTCAAAGGCAACAGGAAGTCTTTCAATTACAGATACTGCTGACAAAGGCAACCGGGAAATGGGGGAGAGGGGAGGAGATCATAACAGACGATTAAGTGGCTAGCCAAGCAGTCATGCTTTGATGAATTCATAAGGTTCCCAAATTGCAATTCATTTAGTGAATTTGCTGTCATCATCGATACAGAACAATTTATCTTGGCTCATTAGGGAACGCGTTGATTGCATCCTTTGCTTTTTTATTTATTTAGTACAAAGGATGGCGTAAGGATTGCAGACCTAAGATATTGGGTGTTGGCAGTGAACTAAGAGCTGTTACAAACCATTCTTCATTACTGGGTCTTTCTCCCCACCCCCAGTGTCACATTGCCTAGGGACCTTATCTCCAAATTAACCAGGAAATGTGCAAAGACCCAGACATCCGTAATGCAGGCTTGTTCACCCCCCAGATGACACTTGTGCAACCATGGTGGTGAATGACAGTCTGCAGAGACAGACCTTGGGGCCACATGCTCAGCTGACATGAATCAAAACAGCAATATTGGTTTCGATGGAGCGATGATGATTTACATCAGAGGAGCGTCTGCCCCAGCACGTCTTCCCCTTCGCAATAACAGAGTTACAATAGTAAATAATTAGCAAGACTTTGGGAAGAGAGAGAAATGATGATGCTTCAGGGAATAACGCAGTCTCTAACTACTGGGGCTAGAAGGAAGCTATTCCTGTGGGTGGTTTATTCTATAGCAACCTACTGCAGGGGTTTTACACTTTTCTGTAACACAACTGATATAAGAGGATACTTGACTAAAGATGAACCATGGGTTCTATGGTCAGGGGTCAAGAGGTAGGTGAAACTTTCATGAAACAGTGTCTAAAGGGACACAGATATTTTTTTTCCCCCCAGAGACACTTTCTTACCATTGTTGTAAGAAAGTAGGCCTGGTGGACTGGAATTTGCCAAATAAACTCACACATTTAGAAATGTAATGGAAAAGAACTAGCTGAAATAACTTTGACAAACTGTTTTGCTTTTCGCTGTTTAGGTGGTTTTCTTTTTTCATCTCTCTCATCCCGAATAACAAAAATACACTAGTCAGTTTCAATTCGATTCCTTGTCACTCTCAAGATTTTCACGGAGGTGCCTAATGCTTCCGTGCTCAGCACTGAAGAGAAACTTGTCTCTATGTCATTTTATTTTAATGTTTCAAATAGAATATATTTTTATACAGTCACAAAGGTTTCCATTCATATTGGGTTTTATAAAAGCTTATGATCATCACAGGGCACCGGTAACCTGGAATTTAAGTAAATAAGACTCTGGGTAATCAAATCTTGTCTCAGTTTGGGTCTATGACACCAGCCACAGTATTGTATTTGAAAAGATGACATGAGTGCACCAGGCTGGTGACTGTGTGTTAATACGTGTTGCTGTCATGGCAGGAGCAATTGCTACTACTGATTATCTGGCAGGCACCTATAATGTGCTTGGATCAGAGATCAGGACACAATGGGAAGGCACAAGGGCCATGGTGATCTGTCAGCTCTGTGACAGATGGAAACTGAGAGGGAAGGAGGCAGAATGGTTTCCCCTTCTATAATGAATAGGGAAACAATGGTTGATATAGGCAGGAAAAGGTGTGTGGAAGGAGGTAAGTGCTTTTCTTTGGCTTGAGAAAGGTGTTTGGTGCATTACATAACAAAAGGTGCAATCGCCCTCCAAAAAAGAGGGGCACAATGTCCTGTTTTTTATCATTATATGCAGATCCTCTGTACTCATTTTCTTGTGTCCTCTCCATTCTGATGTCTGCTTCACATTTTCTATAGGCTGCATTTACACTAAAATTATGAAATTTCTATTTTGCTCCCCAGGGTCTTCATGCTTCAGGTTACACGACCCTGAAGCTGTCTGCATGGCCAAGAGAAAGGGAAAGCTCTTTCCCCATGGTGTTCACGGTCAGAAAAGCCTTGTGAAAGTGCAGAACAGAGTAAGGGTACATCTAGACTGCAAAGCTACTTCAGGATACTGGAAGTATCCTGAAATAGCTACCCCATGTCCAAGGAACGCATCCACTATTTCAAAATAATGTTCTAAATAATGGATGCGCTATTTCAGCATCCCTGTAAACCTTGTTTCACAAGGAATAAGGGATGTCTCGAAATAGTACTTTATTTCAAAATGTGGTGCTGTGTAGATGCACCAAGTTTCAAAATACCCTATTTTGAAATAAAATCTAAATAAGATACGGAATTTGCGTAGCACAAATTGCGTATCTTATTTTGATTTTAGAGTGAAGTCTAGGTGTATCCTAAGAGTCAATTGCACAGAACAAGGCTCTCCTGAGTGTCCTATCTGCGTAAACAAAGCAAATATTTGTGTGTCAAGTTATGGTTCCTGCTGATCAGCCAAACTTTTGTGGGTTGAGATTCAACCATTTTGGGATAAATCTCAGAGGGATACATGTGTTAGTCTGTAACTTTAAAAACAAGTGACCCTGTGATACCTTAGATACTAACCAAAATATAGAGAATCATGAGCTTTTGTGGGCAAAACCCACTTCATCAGATGAACTGGAGTGAAAATAACAGAAACCAAGCTATATATGTACATATAAAAACAGAAGTAGTACCTGTCAATTGTGGCACCTGTGTTAATGAGGCTAATTAAGTGGGCTGGATGTGTCCCATTCATAGCTTTTGATGTGGAAATGCAGATGTTAAAGGCAGGACAAAATTGACATTTTGGGATCAATGTAAAGTGATTACTGTAGTGGTCCTTAATGTCTCCACTTTGCAAGAGTTAGTTAGGCACTGGGGCCGTCCTAACAATAGGGAATAGCTATGATAACCGTTTATGTGTTAGCAAATGTTGACATGGTAATGTTAACCAGTGTTTGTACTAATGACACTTTTACCAAACAGACTAGGGCTATTCAGAATTTACTGAGAGTAGAATGCATCAGAATATTTCAAATCACCATTTATCTAATAAAAATGGCCATTTAATTATTTTTTCTTGTTAAGGATTTGACATTACCTAATTTTTTATTTTTTGTGGAAAAAAGATTTTTTTAAATTTCTCACTAAATCAAAATGTGACTAGTTTTCTCAAAGCTTTGTAGATATTAATTTGGCTTTTAACAACATTATTCAAAAGACAGTGTGATGAAATACATATTCTTTAAAACTGGAAAACACAGTTGTAAAACATTTTCTGGAGGAAAAATTGATCCCATTTTTTATTTTGAGCATTCCAATTTTTTTCACCATCTCTGATCTAAGGCTCCATCCTTCTCTGGTGTAAGCCAGCATCTCTCCATTGGCGTCAATGGCAGTGTACTGATTTACAGCCTTTGAGAGTCTCAACGTCTCTTATCACATTTGTGATAAATCGATCTGTTTTTATTATTTTTCTCTCCCATTAGTTCTGAGAGATCTATGGGAGAGTGAGCCAGATGTTATTCTGCCTCCCAGACCACACTTGTCAATGGAATTCCACTGGCTGGGCCAGATTCTGCCATAATTCAAACCAGTGCATGTTCTTTGAAGTCAACAGGATTGTGAATAACAGGGACAGCATCTCAAAACAACAGGGCAGCATGGGTGCAAATGTGAGCAGAAACGGGGCTGCAGAATCTTTCTTACTGACACAATGCACTGGTTAGAAAGAGCCCATTTTGGCTTGCAGATCCAGGGCTAGGTTAACAGTTTGAAACTTATTTTTCTGGCACTCAGAAAAACTCTGATTTTGGAACAATGTAGAAACAATACACACAGAACTGGGTAAATTCACTTTTGCAGTCTGCTCTCAGAGAAGGGCTGTGCTCTTTGAGGCAGTTTTGAAAGGATGCAGCACTGAGGCATTTAAAATCTTCCCAAATGGAATTACTCAAGCGGACGTAGCTTGAGAGCAACAATCCTCACTCCATGGGCTGCATGATTCTCTAAGTGCCATCCGTCTCTTTTCTGATTGGCTTCTCCGGGGTAGGGTGAGCTGTCCTGATGGAGCTCTTATCGTGCACCCAACTGACAATTCAAAATGATGCTCCCCCAATTTCTGTCTTGTCTGTAAACGTTCTCAGTGATGCTTGTATGCTTTCTTCCAGATAACTGATAAAAAACGTTAAACAGTGACGGGCCGAGAGCCAACCCCTGCGGAATCCCACTGACAACAGACCCATTCAATGACAAGTCCCCAGGTTTCATCTCCAGCTAAACTCACTTTTCAGAACATCAAGTCTGTCTCTGAGCAGGGCTCTCACATTTCCCTGAATGTTATCAGTTCATCATTGTGTCCATTTTTACAGCTTCTGGCCTGTCTCCTGAGTCTAGGGAGGACTGATATGACATCCAGAGTCTGGTTCAGACCTTTCTTCTCAGGGCTTCAGCTTTATTTCCTCCAAATTCAATACGTCAGTCAAGCCCCATAACCCAGGGTATTCTGCCGGGGCCAATCTGTTCCCTACAGATTCTCACTCTACCAGCCACTTGCACAAAAATTCCACCACCCCCATTTCCAGGAGCCAATCTGCTTCCCATTGCTTTGCTCTGTGTCTCCTGCAGGAGGCGACCTGACTCATACCAGCGCTCTCCCTGAAACAGGGCTACCTGGAGGCTTTTACAATCAAGTGCTCCCTACCTTGTCAGTCTCAGCTGGCAGGTAGGTGAGCTTTTCAAACTTCCTCTCCCTCTCTAGGGTTACCAGGTGGCTTAAAAAAAATACTGGACACACTTGATCTCAGATGTGGGGGAGGGGGGGGACTGGTTGGGAAGGGAACCTGGCTGGCCGGGAGGAGGTGGTGGGGGGGGAACTGGCCGGCAGGAAGCAGGGCTGGTGTGTGTGGGGGGGAATTGGGAGAAGTGGGGCTGGCTGGGGGAAATGGAGGGGGAACCGGCCGGTGGGAAGCAGGGCTGGTTGGGGGGAGCGGGGCTGGCTGGGGGAGAACTGGCCAGTGGGGAGCGGGACTGACCCGGGCACATGCAGATCTCAGAGTGCTGCCCACCCCGCGCATGGTCCCAGCAAAGCATGAGTGAGTCCAGCCCCAGAATTGCCTCCCACCCCGCCCCGCCCCCTCGCATAGTTGCGTACTGCCTGGCTGGTAGACACACTCACACAGTACGCAACCATGTACTGATACTCCTAATAATAATAAAACTTACCTAATTAGAAAATACCCAACATTTTAAATGTCCGGTATTTTCTCAATTTGTTTCCCGGAAAGAAAGCTGAAATACCAGACTGTCCAGTTCAAAACCGGACACCTGGCAACCCTATGTCTCTCAGCCACTGAACCAATGTTAAATGCCCCCTGAAACCTGTCAGACCTGAAACGTCAATAAAAATAGGAGCCATTTCAGCAGTCAAAGTGATGGCCCTAAGCCTGCAAACCCCTACAAATTAGGGATGTAAAAGGTTAACTGGTTAACCGGTTGCCTGGTAAGCAGTAGCCTTGCTGGTCCGCTTACCCAGTAACCGGTGAGGGAGGCAGACCCCTCACACTTCAGCCCAGCTGGCAGGGTCCCGGCTGGTCAGAGCTGGACGAATGGGCTGTCCAGAGGCCGGTTAATCAGTTAAATAATTAAAATTCTATCATTAAACCAGTTAACACATTTACAAGCCTGCTACAAACATGCCTCTATTACCCTGTTACCAATTTTTTAATGTATTTCAGGAACAGAGTTATGGAACAGTGAGCTGGACTCCATACTGGTTCAGCCATTATCATCACCAGAGTTTTTAGCTAAAACCAGATTGAGCAAAGCACGTGAAAAGCTTGCTTTACTTTAAACCAGGGGTGGGCAATTAGTAGCTCACAGGCGGGAAGCTGTGTGCCAGGGATAGCCTCTGGAGGCCTGCCAGACTCTTTATTTATGTGCGCATCTGCAGGGACAGCTGCTCACAGACAACTTTCCCTCTAATTTTATCCATGCATGTGCAGAATAAATTTTGTTATGTGCACTGAGGCTGGAGTGAACGTGCACTCCCAATAGAAATATGCTTCCACACGAGGGAGACTGTGTGGGCTCTGCTAATCAGCTGGGCAGCAAATGAATCTCCACTGGGCAGCTGCCCAAGCATTCAGCATACAGGGAACACTGCTCGCAGCTCCTGTTGGCTGCGGTTCACCACACATGGCCAATGGGAGCACCAGGAAGTGGTGTGCCAGCCCATGCTGCTTCCGACAGCTCCCATTGGCCAGGAACGGTGAACCACAGCCAACGGGAGCTGCAAGCAACCATATCTGCAAATGCACAGGTAGTCCAATGATCTGTGATATGTAACCTGTCACTTAGATAGCCTCTGGCAGGTAAGAGAACACAATGCCAATTTTTTAAAAAGGCTCCAGAGGTGATCCTGGCATTTACATGCTGGTAAACCTATGAGGAGAGGCTGAGGGATTTGGGCTCATTTAGTCTGCAGAAGGGAAAAGTGAGGGGGGATTTGACAGCAGCCTTCAACTACCTGAAGGGAGGTTCCAAAGAGGATGGAGAGAGGCTTTTCTCAGTAGCAACAGATGGCAGAACAAGGAGCAATGGTCTCAAGTTACAGTGGGGGAGGTCTAGGTTGGATATTAGGAGGGTGGGGAAGCACTGGGATGGGTTTCCTAGGGAGGTAGGTGGTGGAATCTCCATCCCTAGAGGTTTTTAAGTCTCAGGTTGGCAAACCCCTGGCTGGGTTGATTTAGTTGGGATTGGTCCTGCTTTGGGCAGGGGGCTGGACTTGATGACCTCCTGAGGTCTCTTCCAGCCCTAGGATTGTATGAAACCTATCTTCAGCACCATGCAAACTGCTTGAACTGATAGTAAAGAACAGAATGATCAAACACATAGATAAGCACAACAGTCAGGGAAGAATCAACATTGCTTTTGCAAAGAGAGACATGCCTCACCTCTATTTGACTTCTTTGAAGGGATCAAACAAGCACCTGAGCAAAGGTGATCTAGCAGATACAGAGCACTTTGATTTTCAGAAACTGCTTGACAAGGTCCCTCACCAACAGCTCATAAGTAAACGATCATGGAATAAGAGGGAAGGTCCTTCTTATGGATCAGTAACTTGGCAAAATGCAGGAAAGAACAGCAGAAAGAGCCAGTTTTCACAGAGGAGAGATGCAAATATCAGCGTCCTCCCACTATCTCATCCAGGGCCTATGCTGTTCAACATATTCATAAATGATCTGGAAAAAGGGGTAGACAGCAAGCTGGCAAAGTTTGGAAAGGATACAAAATTACTCAAGATAAGTCCAAAGCTGACTGAGAAGATTTAGAAAGGGATTTCACAAAACTGGGTGACTGGCAACAAGAAAGCAAATGAAGTTCAATACTGATAAACAAGAAGTAATGCACACTGGAAAGCATAATCTGAAGATGGTGTCTAAATTAGATCTTACCACTTAAGAAAGAAATCTGGAAAAAAAAAACCATGGATAGTTCTCTGAAAACATCTGCTCAGTATGCAGGCGCAGAAGTCAAAAAAGCTAACAAAATGTTAGGAACCATTAGAAAAGGGAGAGAGAAAACAGAAAATACCATAAAGCTACTACATATATCTATGGTTCTGCCACGTTTGAATACAGTGTAAAGTTCTGGTCTCCACATCTCAAATGTATCTGTATTTTAGGAGTGGCAAGAGTACACTGAAAGACAACAAATTATTAGGGGCATGGAACAGCTTCTGTGAAGAGAGATTAAAAAGGCGGGCACTGTTCCTCTTATAAAAAGGATGAGTGGAAGTATGATAGAGGCCTATAAAAATCATGAGTGTTGTGGAGAAAGTGAACAAGGAATTACTATTTACCCTTTCATATAACACAAGAAGTAGGGGTCTTCCAGTGGGTAGCAAGCCAAAGCCTCACACAACACACCATCAGTCCCTGGAATGACTTCCGATAGGATGTAATGGAAGCAAAAAGTGTAATTGGGTTAAAAAACAGAATGAGAAGTTCATGGAGGATAGGTCGATGAATAGCTATTAACACAACCCCATGCTTTGGGTGTCCCTAAACCTCTGACTAGATGCTGGGACTGGATGATAATGGATTGATCACTTGATCATCTCCATCAGTGGAGATATTTAAGAGCAGGTTAGACAGACACCTGTCAGGGATGGTTTAGATGGTGCTTGGTCCTGCTGTGAGGGCAAGGGACTGGACTTGATCTCTCAAGGTCCCTTCCAGTTGTAGTGTTCTATGATTCTATAATTTTCCAGGTCTGTTCATTCCTTCTAAAGCATCTGACACTGCCCCCTAGCAGAAGACAGGATACCAGTCTGACCACTGGTCTGACCCTGTGTCACCATTTTTCTCTTCATTGTGGTAAAGGCCAGCAGGGTTCATTATGATCATCTAGTCTGACCTCCTGCATATGGCAGGCCATTGAGGTGCATTATACAATTCCTATAACATCTGATTAAAGCAGGACCTATCAAATAGGCTCATCACATCTTCAATAAACTGGTCAACAGTGGGTTAGTTCTCCTTTTCATTTGGCCTTAGATATGGAATTTGTAGCTTGGTTCAACTGAGCCATTAACGCCTGGCCTTAGCTGTAAGTCCACAGTAATTCCATCACTGTTTAGCAAAGCCGTAACCATATGCCCACTTTTAAGTTAACTCTGGTCGAGGACAACCTATAAAAGCCAGAACAGAGCTTACTCTTCCACAGCTGTGTTCTTTATGCACAACGAATAACATAATAAAAAAGCTAAGCACATATCTGTTTGCGGGATCAGGGTCAAACTTTTCACTGCATATATTTTTATTTGGCTCCTTTTGCTATGTGCATACTGCAGTTGGATGTCTGATGGTAGACAACAGTGGCACAAGGTAGGCTTAGCCCCTTCCATAGCTCACGCCGACACGCTTTCCTTCTATTTTAAGATGTGCCAGCTAGATGAAAGCTAGCGAGGGTATGCAGTGGGGCCGACAGCCACCGCAAGCTCCATGGCTGGCTCTGAGCACCCAGAAGGGGTAGGGCCGAAGGCAGAAGGGGTGGGACTAGGGTGACCAGCACTCAACGCTGCCTTGCCCACCAGCTTTCAGAGCTGCATGGAGTGACGCTCTGGTACTGATTCAAAGGGGCCCAGGGCCAACATCTGGCAGCATCTGAGAGCTTCGGGCTCCTTAGAATCTCCAGGCCCGAGGCAACTGCTTTGCTCTCCCCATCAATGGGCCAGAGGGCATGGATGCCTATGGGAGCTGCAGTTACCCCTCCAGCTACAGCATAGGGACAGCCTTCATCTGCCAGCCTGCGAGTTTCTTACAATTTACTTCCAATCTCATCCTGTCTCCATTCCCTCCCCCCATCCCTCAACTGCAACATCAGTTCTTATGCAATATCTTCCAATGAGCTCAGAGACACCCTTTTATTATTGGCATCCCTAGCAACTGGCTTTGTCTGGCCTAAGTGCTCCTGAGCATCCTCTTTTCTCCAGTTTCCTCGTTTAAATCTTTCCCAGAGCACATTCGCTTCCTGTGCCAGCAGTCTAATTCCACTTTGATTAAAGTGGAGTCCATCATAAGCTCTGCCTCTCTCACGTATTCCCCCTGTGAAAGTATGCATAAAGCCCTCTTTTTTGCCCTCTTCTCATCCACACATGGAGACACTGACGTTTCCCTGGCTTAGCTAACCTTGCATGTTGAACTGAACTAATTGCATCAAACGCTACTGTCGAGATTTTGGACTTCAGCCATTTTTCTAGTAAACTAAGCTAAGCTTCCAGGATTTATCTCCCGCTGCTCTGTAAATCACTACAAATATGAACCGCAAACACTGGCTGCTCACCAGTACTCATTACAAGTGTGCTTTATGCAATCCACCACCTTTTCGGTGCTGACAACAAATAAATCAGTCAACAAATCCATTTACTTAAAAGAAAATCCAAGATTCATCTTCCCAATATACTTATAATTACATTGGAAACTGATCATAAACAGTGGACTGCAAATATTCAGTAGGCCATATTCAAAATGTGAGCTGCATAGATTACTTCCAAATGGTCAATATCACGAGTTCTTGCTCTTGTTCCCTGGTTGTATGAGTTATTTTATGAAAAGTCAGGCAGAAGTAACTGAAAATCATTATATGGTAATGTAACAGATGAAAGGATCAAGGAAATCTAGAGAACAACAAACCTTGATGTTAATGGAACGCACAGATATTACCAATCAGTGACTGGTAATTGACGCACGCAAACGTACATGCAAAATGCTAGTTGAGCTTAAAGTGGTTAGATCCGTTCCAGCTCAAACACCCTTGTAAGCAACATATGAAGGAACATGCAATTAGAGGTTCTTTGCTTTAACTGAAGAAGGATTAAGGGAGTCAGGCAATTATGGGAGTGATTGTCACCCTCACCCTTACAGTACAATTGTCATGTTAAATGACAAAAACTGAAATCTTTACTTCTGGAAACTGGCTTTGACAGCGATGCTGTTGACAGCTTAAGATAGTCTCCACTGTGATGTGCCTGGATGACACATGGCTTATTGTCCCTTTGTAAAATAGTTATTGATCTGATACAGAATGTGTTATTTCCATAGACCGATGAAAATTCATCTATCCACAATATCATCTTAATGGCTGATCACAAGGGATCTTTTTATTACCTTAAGAGACAGAGTAAGCAAATGTTCCAACATTTAGGGACAGTCCCAATATTCAGGGCTTTTTCTTCTGTAGGCACCTATACTCCTTACTCTGTCCCCAATTTCTTAGTTGTTATCTGAAAAACCTATTCAGGGACCACCCAGTTTCACTAGAATTCAAACCAAGCCTCTGGCAAGGGGAGATCTTGTCAACCAGTCCTCTTCAGACCCTTCTCCACTGAGATTTGGCTCAGGGCTGCACGTCAGTCACTTGGCTGCAGGGCTACTTTACCCCACGCTAGACTCTTGGTCACATGTGGGTCTCTGACTGAGAAGATGGAAGAGGGAGGGCCTAAGCTTCTCTTGACAGGGGGCAACACCGGAGGGTGAAGGGAAAGGAGAAGCTGGAAGAGGAGAAAAGGAGACTGGAAAGGTGACATGAGAACCACTCAAGCGGGAGATAGGACTGTTGCGATAAAGCAAAGTTCATGGACCTTGTTCTGTGGCACACTGAAAGATGGCGCCTCAGAGACTGAGATAGAAAGACGGATGTGGAGATGATCTGGGGGAGCACATTTGTTTCAAAGGCGTTCAGGCCTGACGAAAGGCACATCTTAAAAATGCGGAGTCTGTCCCCCACTTGCTCCATCTTTGAACACCAGGAGTAAATTCCAGAGCAGAAAATCCATCCTGCGATGGACGCAAGAAAGAACGAGAAGAAAAACAAGGAACTGAATTATTCTTGATCTACGTGCTTTCTAAGGACACAAAAGCAAAGGCTCTCTGCAGAAATCTGTGCTCCAGGGGAGCACAGGGAAGAGATTTATAATACACTCAACAAACAGGAAGACAAATCATATCCACATATGGGAAGGATGCAATAAGGGAAGCTTATTGAAAGGAGGAGTAGGTTTGATATCAACATTGAACACGTGCACAGCTCAGTCATAAACCTCCAATACAGCTGTCCACATACTTTGGAACGTATCTGTCCTGCGAGTTTGCCAATAGTGACAATGTTATGCAGTGCTTAGTGCGGGAAGCTGGCCATTCAGTGTACCTAGATGCTACTCTACCAGCCTTACCACTAGAAGTAAATTACTTCACCTCTAAGCGTCACTTGCCCAATCTGTACAATGGGTTCAGTACTTCCCGACATGATAGAGGCTTTATTGAGACAATGGGCTGGGTTCTCCGCTGCTTTTAAATGGTGTAGTGAAGCTGAGGATCTGTCCCAACTTATCTTCTATATATTTTGAGTTTGTCTGTCCGTGTGTCCGCCCGTCCATCTGTTCAAGAACTCCTCCTGAACGCTAAGAGCCAGAACCACCAAATTTGGTCAGGGTTTGGTGGTGCCAGGAAAACAGGAAGTGCCTGGAATAGGACTGCTTCTCATAAAACCAGACAGAAGGGAGACAGAATCACCAGGCAGGTGAAAGGGGCTGACTGTAGGAGCCTCACCCCAGTCCGGGACTGCCCCAGCCCTGAGCCTCTGACCTTGTAGGTATCCCGCAATTCATATGGGGGCATTGCTGGCTGTTCCTCTCTGTCAGGGAGTGAGGGGAAAGTGCAGTTTGTTGCATTATTCACTCTGGCTGGGAAGCGCAGGGGGCAGATGAAGTTGGATTGCCCCAGCCAGAAAACATGCACCCCTCCCCCAGATGTGCTCACTGGAGCTGCAGAAGCCATGGAGAGGTGCTTCCCACCTGGCCCCAAGATGCTGCAGTGAGAGGGGACTAGGATGTCCTCTCTACATGGGGCAGCCAGCATCCTGAACCCCCCATCCTCAGCCCCATCCCAGAGCAATGCTTTAAATGACGCATGGACAGTTTTGTTTTAATTGCCAAAAAACTACAATTAATTGAGTTCAGGACCCCTATGTATTATTTTCAGTAACGGTGTTAAGAGCTGCCACCTGTCTGAGTTGCCCAGGATCATCCAGTTGTGGGAAAGCTGGACATCTTCCCAGGATATTAAAATTCCTTGATTTTATCGTTCATTTTATAATCCCCACTAGTTTTCCCACGCCCTGACAGCTGTCCCAGGGGGCACTGCATGATGGTGGCACCTGCCCAGAGGCAGATCTGGTTCCAGGAGTCACTGGGCAGGGTCACTCAGGAGCAGTTCAGGGATGAAATCCCCAATCACCGCTGTAAAGTTACTAACTGCAGGGGTTACCCCCAGGCAGGAGCAGGATGGAGCTGCCCGGCATGGTGCAAAGTCCAGGCCCAGGGCAGCCTCAGGAGTGGAAGCCCACTCCGGGAGTGGAATGGAACGACAGTGTCCTCAGTATGGGCTGGGCAGGTGGTCTATGGGTTGTACAGGGCGGCGTGTGGGGAGCAGCGAGAGGACCCATTTTTTGTACTTCAGAACTGGCAACCCTAAGTGGCATTATTATTAAAAATCTCCTTCCAAGGCCCACGGGCTCCCTTTTGCGACGCTTGCCTTGTACTGAGAGCGGTATGGCATTTCTACCTTGTAAGGGGTCATCCCACCGGCCGCTCGAAAGGCCTCCCAGGCACAGGCAAGCTCCAAAGGCAAGCTCCAAAGCAAATATCAAGAGTTAAATTAAATTCTGTTAATTATCTTCTCTCAGAGCGTTGGGACAAGCTGACAGCTCCTCAATGGGGAGAATTTTGCCATTTCCGACGTTGCTCATTGTCTTTTCTGCCAGCGTTCAGTGCTCTGTGCTCAGGCGAACGTTACCAAGAAAGTATCGACTTTCTAAAAGCTACAGCATAGCTCTTAGCCTGAACCTCACAGCACACAGGAGTAGAAGATGAGAAAGGCTACGGGGATAATAGAATAAAGGTCAATGACCATTTAACAGGGTGGGGAACTTTTTTTCTTTCTTTTTGAGTCGGGGGGCCGCTGACCAACAGGAAAATCAGTTGGGGACCACACAGACATGAGAAGCAAAAAAACAAAACAAACCCAAATTTCCCTTGCACACCAAAGCCTACAGGGGTCCCAGGCTAGTGGATTTGTGCCCCCCCTCCGGCTTTGAGTTGGGGCCATAAATTAGGAGTTCAGTGTATGAGAGGGGGCTGCCAGGAAGCAGGTTTAAGGTGTGGGGTCTATGGGTTGTACAGGGCGGTGTGTGGGGAGCAGCGAGAGGACCCATTTTTTGTACTTCAGAACTGGCAACCCTAAGTGGCATTATTATTAAAAATCTCCTTCCAAGGCCCACGGGCTCCCTTTTGCGATGCTTGCCTTGTACTGAGAGCGGTATGGAGGGTGCAGGAGTGGGTTGGGGGTTGGTGAGCTGGGAGGGAGGGAGGTAGAATGCAGGAGCGGGGAAGGATCTGGGTATGACAGGGCCACAGGGCTTGAGCACCAGATACCTAATGTTGAGGGGAGCCCTGAGCCTCATGGGCCTCATCCAGACAAGCTGGGGGGCCTGATCCAGCCCCCGGGCCATAGGGGGCCCTGATTTAACAGGGCTGTAACATTTTGTAACTCTAGACCATGTTACCAAGGCCTAATAATAAAGATTGGTCTCTTACCACCCCTTCTGTGTGGCACACCCTTGTTTCACAGGAAACGGACCATGTTGATAGTTTGTCATGTATACTGAAAACTCGTAATTAAAAGTTAATCTAAATATAGACACGCAGAAAGTTGTGCTTTGTTGTTGTTTTTTGTTGGTTTTGCTCCCCTTCCTTGAGCTGTTGGAGGATTTTATAGCGTTTGCTGTCTGGTAAAGCAAACTAAGAGGCAGAGGTGTTACTTACTTTATTAGTCTAGATTCCTCCCGGCCCACAGAGGGCACTCTAATAAGTGGTGGTCATTCTTGTCTTGCAGGACCATATCATAGAACCATAGGGTTAGAAGGGAGTGCAAGGGCCATCTCGATGGAACCTCTGCTAAGATGCAGGATTTGTAAAAAGACAATGTCCCAGTAACTCACAATAGGAAAGGCTCAATCTACAGGCTACAAGCTATGCACAATGGGAATGCCAGATGAGAACGGTGTCAGAACATCAGTTACAAAGGGTGCCACAAAGCCATGGCCCTCACGGGCAAACACACTGCACGGAGCATGTTTAAAGCAAGCAAACAAAAAGTAACAGAACAGCAATCTGGGCAAGAGTCCTGAGCAATGTGTATAGTAGAGGTGCTGGGAGCCCTTGAACCAAACTATAAACCCCATATAGGATGAAACAAAAAACAGGACTATGTAGCACTTTAAAGACTAACAAGACATCTCTATTACTATTCCCGATATAGGATGGAAGCCACATCAAGCTGGAGTTGGGAGGTGGGGTGGCAGCTCCCTGCAGCACCCCTAGTTCCAACACCTATGAGTCTAGCTTTGTGAAACTACAATGAACTAACGCGCTCAGAAAATACTGGTGTAACAAGGAGACGGAACGAGCGTGTGGTTTCCAGACATGTTTCTAGCAGCTAATAATGTAGCCCGCACAAGCCCAGACTATGGGTTGACTGAGTCTTTAGGACACTGATTTAGCTCCAGATCAGAGATGGGTAAGAGAAGCTACACAATGCCTTCTGGCAGAGGAATTTAATGCACCTCACAACATCCCTGTATGGAGTAAGATCTTATCCCATTAGAGTGATGGGGAGATGGAAGCAGAAGCAAATAGCTGGCATACAGAGGCACACAGCACATGGCAACAGCCACAGAAACTGAACGGAAATTCAGGGTATAGGTGACTGGCTCAGGATCACATGGAAAATCTCTAAATTCTGGTCCCATGTTGAACTAGGGTTGTAATAGCGCAGTGGATTAACTGAGACGCAAAAGCTTATAGGTTAAAGCTATAGACTACATGCATTTCCCTCCCCGCTTGGCAGAAAACTTTTTAGCAGGCTGGCCAGCAGCCCGGCTTGTGCTTGGTTCATGCTGGGTCTGGGACCTGCCCCCACTGCGGCTGCATTTCAAGTGTATTAGGAGCTGGGTGAGCAGGCAGCCCGGCTCAGTTCCGGCTCACGCCGGGTCAGAGCTCAGACCATGCTGCCACCCTCCATGCTCCTGTCTCTTTATGAGAGGCAGCAGCGCAGGGCAGCAGGCAGCTGGTCCACGAGGGGAACTGTTTTTTAAACTGGTTCCCCTCACAGACCAGTTCCTACCTGGCACCCCACGCTGCTGCCTCTGATACAGAGGCAGCAGCACAGAGTGGCAGGGAGCTCCTCGGGAGTGGGGCTGGAGCGCACTGGCTGTAGAATAGTCGACTAACCGATAAGAATTCATGAGGTCCCTCGACTATTCAATTAACTGATATTTAACATCCCTATGTTGAACCCTGAAGCAGGGGAAGCAGCCCCAGCTTTGGGAACACCCGTGCAGTTAGCATGGGTTTATATAGGCAAAATGGGTGGCCTGGACATAGTGGGATTTCCCAGCCACAGCTCAGATGGAACCAAGTCCATGACATGGTGGCTGACACCGTCTAGCATCCATTCCCATAAAACCCCAAAAAACCACCTACTGCCAAGGTTTGGCTGGGGACTCTCAGAAATCCAGCTCAGCACTGTACTGCCAGCAAGTATCACTTTTATCAAGTTGTGAACCCTCTTCATTGGGAACAAAGAGCAGAACAACAAGCGTCATTGGTCTTGGAATCAGACCTCTCATCATAAAGCGAGACAGGCTTTTACTCTGCTCACATGTGCCACCACCTCACCCCTGCACACCTGGTTTGGGTTACAGTGACACCTCACGCAGGGACTATTTCGTACAGCTCTTTTGCCCTCTCGTTACACAATAAGGTGAAGCACAATTAATTGCTCTAATACGCAACACTTAAATGAAAATTACCCAAAACAATTGACTTTTCAAGGCTGAATGATGAGTAATAAAATGCAAATGAAGCATGGCCCAGTCTGTCTTCTGCCCTGACACCAACAGGAGGAAGATAAAAAGCTTTATCTCGTGAAGTCTAAGCACTTTGGTGGACATACACAGAGATGGACATATGCCCACATGCCTATTTGCGTACTTATTGGTGAATGGACTTAGACATGCGTAAAAAAGAGAGCGAGAAACAAATTACAAATATTTTCTCAAAGAATTCCCTTTCCCCCAAAAAAATTTGAAATGGAATAGAGTACCAAGATAACTGACCAGCTCTAAAGCTATATTGCTCTTTTAAATTCTGAAATGTCATCAAAACATTGTACCGCATACATTTTGACCAGATAGAATTCATATATTGTTATATTAATATGCAAAAAATGTTGTGGAAAACAGTTAACGCTGCCTTGCCACATGTATGAAGTTACAAAACCACGGAAAATAAATAAATTGTTTAACAGAATATATCCTCTACACCTCACAGACATGTTAGCAAAGTACCGAACATCTCATGTCATACTTCCAACACACTCTTCACCCCACTACATATTCCCATCATTATTATGGACATCCCCCAAACACACATACACACACCTTCTAAGGCAAGGGATCTTGATGAACCAGTAAAATGTGAAAAGTACCGAAACAGCGAGTTAGAAAAAAGAAATCCAATTCTTTGGTGACTGCTGAAAAGAAGGAGATGAGGGAATATGATAAAGGAGAGCGAAAGAGAGTCCTTTGACTTTTGATTTATCTCCAGAAATTGTTCTTTAAGTGTGTCAAGAGACTTGTGTGTTTGTGTAATGGATTCCTTTCCCATTTCTAGGCTAGCTGCTGACCCTTTGCAATCCTGTCAGAGCACAGTCTATTGCTTCCTGTAATAACAGATGGCTTCTCCAAGCATTCCTTCTGTGCTTTAGCGGCACAATCTCCATCAGGCCAACTTTATCCGAGCATGCTTAACTGGTTTACTTACAATTATGGCAGGTTGCTCCCATGTAACCCACTTCGCTACAATCACAGTAAAAGGTAGTCCAGGACTGAGAGCATTTTCCTCCATGTTCACAGTAGTTGGGCAAGCATCTAATTGGAGAGGTTAAAAAAAATTAATTCAATGCATTTCAGCAGAGATAGTACAGGCATGGATTGTTTTCCCCCACTCCCAAACCTTCCAGGGTCTGCATCTCTTCACACAATGGCTGAAAAAAAAATATTCTTCCTCTGCTCTGTGATTCGCTTGAAACAACAACATTCTGAACAAATACCTTATACCATACAGAATACATTCAAAGGGAAGTGCTTATTGATAACAACAAACCCAGATTGTTTTCTGTCCCTAAGGAACCAAAATGCCACTTTCATTCTGATCTCAGATAAGAGGAACAAATACCAGGTGAAAAAGCTATAGAAGAGCTTGTTTCAAAAGAAAGGCTTTTCTCTTTCTCATTCCCCACCCCCACGCCCCTTTCCTTCTTTGGGCTAATGTAGCTTTCAGCTATAAAAATTAAGCTGCACTTCAGCAGCGGAAGCACAAACAATACATATGCCTCAAAGTAAAAGGGAAAATGGGTTTATGAATTGTATGTTCTCTGCTCATCTCTTCATTTCAGTTGGGGTTCCTCTGAAGCATTATTGCCAAGCAATTATTAAATGAAGAAAGAGGTATAAGAGTACCCAGCAAGGGAATTGAACAGAAGCCAAAGCTGTAGGAGGCAAATGCAATTTGAAGCACGGGAAGGTAAATTCTGATCTCTGTTACACCAACGTACATCCAGAGTCACTCCGTTGTCTCAGACGGGGTTACACCATCATCGCTCAAAGCAGAGCGTGCCCCAGCGTGGATCTTTCCTGTTGTATTTTGGATAATCTCCTTCATGTTGTATGTTTGGTTTCTGAGTCAGTCACCTATTTATACACAGTGAATCACTTAGAAGTGGCTGGGAAGGAAAAACAATCCGGCCACTCCACACACACGACAACACCATGATTTGTTCCCCTGGTTGTAACTGCTCAGCCTGCGCATCTTTCCCTGGGCTATATCCAGAGCGGGTGTCAATCAGCAATGAAGTCAGTGGAGCAACACTGTTTTTCACCAGCCATCGCCCTGAGCAGGAGGGGGCATGGTCAGCTCCTCTGTGGGGACGACAGATGCATGCACCAAAAATACAACAGTGTTTTCCTGTGGCTGGTGGCATCATTTATTACATATCCCACCATGTTATTTAACTGAGGACTGCAACTTTAAGATCTTTTCACAGCTTGCTTCCTCTAGGGCTCTGGCAAACAAGCCACTGTTTATATTCAAATCCAGACAAGGGTATCATTAAGCGTAAGAGTACCAGATGCAAAAAATATGCATGCAGCAGTCAGCTCTCGACTTCCAATTTTTCATCAGCCCTACTTGAGTACAAGGCACATCTAGCCCCTGAATCGCATGCTGATCCAAACACTGAGGACCTGAAGAGCATCTTATAGGGAACCGGGGGGAAGAACTGCATCCCAGCTCCAACACAAGGTTTCTGCAAAACCACCACCTGGTTGCAGGGCCGGCCCACAACATTTTGGCACCTGAGGCGTGGAGCTCAAATGACACCCCCATGCCCTCTCGCTTGGGCCAAAACTTTGAAAGGTCTCAATTCTGCCTTTTTCCTGTTCTACTCCTCTAATGGTCCTGCTCTGCTACCTCCATATGCACCAGCAGCAGACACAATTTTCTACACTCTGGGTCCTAGTGGCGCCTCCCCAGAGTCTGGCACCTGAGGCGGCTGCCTCAGTTTGCCCTATGGTAAGGCCAGCCCTGCCTGGTTGGAGCACTGGGGTGTTCCCTTAATGAAGAGTGAAATGCTCAACTAGAGTGACACACGAAATAGAAGAACGAACAGGCAAGACTTTTTGAAGAGGGGCCGACAGCCTCACTGGGCCCCGGGGCAAGGTTGGGGGGAGCCAGCTCTGTGTTCCTGGAAGGGGCAGGGCCTCGTGCAGAAGAGGCGGGGCCACAGCCGCCAGCCCTCAGCCTTTCCACGCAACCCTCACAACCACCCAGAGTGCAGCGTGCGGCGCTCCAGCAGCAATTAAAAGTGTCCGGGCTCGGGCCATTGCTGCAGCTGAGGAAGTGACAGCAGTGGTGGGTGGGATCCCCTGGCTCTTTTGAATTTCTGGGCCCCGGGGCAACTGTCCCTTTTACTCCCCTTCCCCATTAGTGGTCCTGACTTTTGGTCTTCACAACATCCCTGGCAACAAGTTCGACAGGCTGACTGTGCAGAGGACAAAGACATATTTCCTTCTGCTGCCTATTAATTCCATCAGTGACTTCAGCTTCTTCGGGAATATAAAAGGGGGTAAATAACACTTCCTTATTCATGTTCTCCACATCATTCACAATTTTAGAGGCTTCTCTTGTAAAGCCTGCCCCCCCCCCCCGGGGTCACTTCTTTTCCAAGCTGAAAAGTTCCAGTCTTCTTAATCTCCCTTTGTATGAGCAACATTCATTTAGCTGCCCTTCTCCATCAGTGAGAATGCCCCACTCCTGAGGGCATATTCCGGGGTAGCAATAAGTGTTGGTTGATAGCGTGGTTCCTGCAAGAGTTGGCCTGCCAGCAGGCCAGAGGGGAAATGGAGAACTAGGAAGAGGCACAAGGTCTCTGGCTAGGTGGCCATGAATCTCAACAGATCCCCAGAGATCCAAATAAATCTCAAGGCTCCACTGGCTTGAGTGGCCAGACTCCTGCCTCTTATGGGAGAGAGGAACCCTAGATGTTTCAAAAGAAGAATAAAGGGGAAGGGTAAAATTGTGAAAAGCATTTACGTTAAGTCTCCTTGACATTCTCTGTTGACTCAGGTGCTGTTGAAAATTCTACCCCAAGGTTGTGTCTAAACTACACCTCTCTGCCAACAGAGGGATGTAGATTAGGCACATCGCTATTGCAAATGAAGCGGGGATTTAAATATTCTGCGCATCATTTGACTAGAAATGGCCGCCGCATTTTGCCGCCGCCGCACTCTGCTGGCAAAAAGTGGCAGTCTAGACGGGGATCGGTCGACAAGGAAAGCCTTTTCCGACCAATCCTGTAAACCTCATTGCACGAGGCATAAGGGATCGGTTGGAAAAGGCTTTCCTTGTTGACCAATCCCCGTCTAGACTGCCGCTTTTTGCCGGCAAAGTGCCACGTCAGCAAAAAGCGGCGGCCATTTCTATTCAAATGAAACGCGGGATATTTAAATCCCCGCTTCATTTGCAATAGCGATGTGCCTAATCTACATCCCTCTGTTGGCAGAGGGGTGTAGTTTAGACACACCCCAAATGTCATAAATCCAGCCTCTTGATGTCCTGTCCCCTTCATAGACGTACCCTATGCAATGGCTGGTAAAGGCCAGAAATGCTACTCTGCATTTGTATAGATCCATTTATCAGCAAGATCCCAGGGCACTGTCCCAACATCATTTAACTCCCAGCACCCACGTGAGGCAGGTGTTTCTATTCCTGTTCATAGACAGGCAAGCTGGGCCATGGAGAGAAGAAGTGACACTCTCTTAGTCACGCTGAGTCACCAGGAATGGAACACAAGATTCTCCAGCATTTACTCCACTTCTCGAACTATTGAAGTACACAGAATTTCTGCACACTCCTTACAGCAGCAAAGAGAAGGGTGGTGTAATGTGTAGGACACTTCAAAACCCTGGGGCAAATACATGTGCTGATATAGGGATAGAATTTGCTCTGCTCTTTTCATATCCTGTAGAGGCAAAGGACAGCCCATCCTGCAAGGTAGAGCATCCATTAGGCTACCTTAAGATTCACTCCCACTTCAGAGGCTCACATTGGACTTACAAAAGTGCTGATTTTCTGGGGCTCATGGCCATCTTAGCCATTCTTCCCCCATCCATTGATATACACCTTCCCTCCTGAGCCCCTGAACCAGAATGCTGGTAAAAGGCTGGTATGTCTCAGTTATGCCACCTGTAAGACAGGGATAGTAATTCCTACCTCACAGGAACATTAGAAAGAATAAACACTGACTGCTTGTTCAGCACTTAAAAGATGTGAAGTGCTAAGCACAATACTGTGTTATCATCACTTTCAGAATATATCATTAACTGATTAACGTAGTTTCTGCCTATTTCAGTTACCTCTTATTAATTAACCCCATGCAATAAAGTTAATTACTAGTAATTTGAGGTTTCCCCAAGGTCCATGACTGATGCTTAGCCACATACATTCTAGCAGAACAGCTTCCCTTTAAATGCTTTAGAAGACAAATGGAAATGAAAACTGACCTTCAACTTTCTAAACACACAGTTTTGCTTCCCCCAATAATGCTCAAAATGCAAGTCTAATTGTCTGCACAGGCTTTAATGCTGTTAATAAATTCAAAATTAGACTGTTTGCATTCTTTAGTCTATTTGCCTTCATTAGTGCCAACTGCATCAATCTTGTTTTTGGTCGGATAACTAACTCTTCTAAAAGCTTCTGAAACCAATTTCTGTACAACTCCACTCTAACGATTACCATAACCCCATTCTAGTCCAGCAGTTGTACATTCATTACAAGTTTAATTTACCCTAATTGCCATCAAAGCCAACATTAGGAAATATCCATGATGAAAATTAATCAAGGGATGGATACATTAACTGGATGTCTAATTCGCCAATTCTCTCAGATTCCTGGGTGCAATTGCACAATCTTTTTGTATTACAAGAGTGCCTATTTATCATTAATTGAATTGCAGCCGTGTCCAGAGATTCCAGAGAAGATCAGAACCCCATTATGCTGGACATTGTGCATAAGAAACTTCAGGGGGCAGCCGAGTTAGTCTGTACAGGATAAACTTAAGCAACAACAGAAGGAGTGGTAGCACTTTATTGACTAACAAAACATGTATATGGTATCGTGAGCTTTTGTGGGCACAGCCCATTTCACCTTCCTTACCTGAAAGAGCTGGAAAACCAAACACAAATTATCCCATTTTATGGATGACAAGTTGAGGGACAAGGAAACTAACTTCCCCAAGATTTCGCAGGGTGTTTGTGGCAAAGACAGGACTCTAAATCTGATCTCCCGGTTCCCAAACCGCACCATAACAACAGGACCACGGGGTCACATGGCAATTGATTTTGACAATTATGTGCCAATCAGGCACAGTTTCCTCCTTTGGCAGAAGTCTCTGAATGTAAAGGAAAAACAAGTTGGAATGTACAGTCATCTGAGGCATAGCCTAGCCAAGAGCAATAGCAATCACTGGACAAAACAGCCTGCTCTAAAATACATGCGTGGGGCTCCGTCTGACTTCAAAGGGAGACTTGCACACACATGGGAGGGCAGAATATCAGCCCCTTTGATAGGCATGATCAAATAGTAATGAAGATAACGTGACCTGAATGGAAAGACTGAAGAAGATCCATGCATTTGATGTTGTGTTTGGCAGGAAATGCGTCTGGTGTTTTCCCTGAGTTTTTCCTGGGCTCTGGATGATATTCCACCAGCATGTGGCATATCATATGCACCAGTCACTGGTTTTTGCCCCCACTGTTTGGAAGATAGAGATTAAAGAACAGTCCAGTACTAAGGTTCCACAGATTCTCTTTACTTTGGGGCCCTTAAGTAAGTGCAGAAACTAGTCCTAGAAATGAAATAAACTATCCTAAAACAAAAATCATGTAGAGAAGAATATGAATCAATGTATTTTTAAAATTACATCTATGCTCGTGTTCTCTCTGTGTACATATAAGCTCATAGAAATGTAATGCTCCAAGGGACCTCAAGAAGTCATCAACTCCATCTCCCTACACTAAGGGTATGTCTAGACTGCATCCCTCTGTCAGCAGAGGAATGCAGATTAGGCAGGTCGACATTGCAAATGAGGCAGGGATTTAAATATCCCACACCTAATTTGCATAAAAATGGCCATCACATTTAGCCAACTCAGCACTTTGTCGGCAAAAAGCAGCAGTCTAGAGGGGGATCTGTCGAGAAAGAAAGCCTTTTCCGACAGATCCTGTAAACCTCCTTGCAGGAGGCATAAGGGATCTGTCGAAAAAGGCTTTCTTTCTCGACAGATCCCCCTCTAGACTGCCACTTTTTGCCGACAAACTGCTGAGTTGGTAAATGCGGCAGCCATTTTTAGGCAAATTAAGCATGGGATATTTAAATCCTGGACTCATTTGCAATGTCGACCTGCCAAATCTGCATCCTTCTGCCGACAGAGGGATGCAGTCTAGACATACCCTTAGGCAACGTACATAGAATCATAGAATACTAGAACTGGGAGGGACCTCGAGAGGTCATCAAGTCCAGTCCCCTGCCTTCATGGCAGGACCAAGCACTGCCTAGATCATCTCTGATAGATGCCTATCCAACCTGCTCTTAAATATCTCTAGTGATGGAGATTCCACAACCTCCCCAGGCAATTTATTGCATGTTTACCCACTCTGATAGTTAGGAAGTTTTTCCTAATGTTCAACCTAAACCTCCCTTGCTTCACTTTAAGCCCATTGCTTCTTGTCCTATCAACATGTGTTGGTCTATTCTCTTCTTAGAACTTCCAATGATGGAAATTCCTCAACCTTCCTAGATAAATTATACCTATGCTCGCTCATGTTAAAAATACAGTGCTCTGTGTGCGTACACACGTGCATACACAGAACAATTTGTTGTTAAATTATTATATATTCTGGGTCACAAGCCAAGCCAAGCCAAGCCAATGTATATAAACTGAGAATTGTCCTACTAGCCCTTTCCATTCAATCATCTTAGACCACTTTCTAAACATTTGTGACTCAAACACCCTGTGGAGGTAAGTCAGTAAGACAATTCAACCGAAGGGAAGAAAGGCACTGGCTCAAGGCCCAAGAAAGTTTGTGGCTGAGCCAGGAAGTGAACATCGGTCACAACCGATTGATAGGTTTCACTGACTGTATTGTGAAATGGAGGGAAGGGAGCATGCTGGATAATGAGCTCAAAAGTCCAGAGATGGAGACCTTTCTGGCAAAGATTCTGGGGATAAGACCAAGCCCTAAAAAAATTGATCCATTTTGATTCTTGAGAGAATGTTACTGTCCTTGGTGTACAGAAAGATCACCCTTTTCAAAGGTCTTGTTGCACAGAAGAAGTTGCGGGATACATAAGTCATACACTTCAGAAAAATCAAGGACTTGGAAAATATTGTGTCAAGTGTATTGCATTTTTGGGTTTTTTCCCTGAAAAGTATTTTTTTTCAAACACTAACATTTTGAATGTTCAGATTTGTTGTTTCTCCTCTTTTCCCCTCTTCCTTCATGTTCCCCCCCCCGAATATTTCAGTGTTGACTGCAATAGAATGATAGCTTAACTTGCATTTATTTGCTTTCTAATTCTCTTCCACAATTTTTTTTTCATTTTTATTTCCAGTTTTCTTTTTGCTATTTTAACTTTTCAGAAGGCCCTCAACTTTGGATGCACTGGAGCACCAGAGATTATTTCCTTTTGGCCAAGGCTTTCTTTCTTTTTCCCAAACAAATGACATTTTTGTTAGAGAAGAAACAGGCAACCCAGGAATGGATGGGGTGAACAGAATTACTTTATTGCCCATATGTTTACCTCAGACATTCAACACAATATCCGAGTGGCAACCAACTGGCACCAATTACACTCTTATCTATTTTAGTATGTTAATTCACACATCTTTCACTACTTTCCCTAAAACCTTATTTAATAATGTTAACTCCCATAAAATGGATATTAATAAGCAGGTGATAAAAATTATTATACCCACCTCTAATTACTATTTACAGAATTTCTGATTAAATCAACACTTTTCTTTGCTACAATCTTTCCAAATCAGCAGGTTACAGAGATTACAAGAAAAGTAATCCTGAAATATTTATACAGCACCAGTGAGGGTAGGTAAAAGATGAATGCACCAGTAGGTAGGTAAGTAAGAGCAGCTGAATGCTTATCTGTTTTTCTAGGCTGCAAAAACTAAGGGAAAGTGCATGTTCAAAGGTAATGCCTAGTGTTGCTAGAGTTCTTACCACTATCCTAGACCCCTATTCATTTTACATATCCCAACAATTTTGAAAAGATATGGAGTATCAAAATGTAAAAAAAAAGGCAACAGGATACTTTGGTCTTCTTTCTGTTATACTCGCTGGCAAAAAAAAAAAGGAAAGAAAAGAGGAGGCGGCCAAGGAAAAGCAATAATATGACATTTCAAAATTGTTAAAAAATATAACATTACAATTTTAGGGAAAAAATGGTTCCATTTTGATTCCTGTGAAATTTTAACAAGTTTGAAATGCTGCATTTTCTCATTACATTAATATATTCATGTTTCATCCAGCTCTACTTTCTATCATCAAAAGTCCAGGCTCTGATACTTTGTCGATATTACATACCAACACAGAGAAAACCTAGATCTGGTGAACCAGGGCACATAACAGAAGATTCATATGGTTTCTCAGGTCTTTTATGGTAGCTGGGGAAGGAGGGTGGAATTTTTGTGGGGGAAGGAATAGAGCCCATTTTCTAGAAGGCATGTTTGGTTTTTGTTTTGATAAAATTTACATTATTAATAATGCTCAATGCACCAAGAGCTTAGGAATGAAATGTATATAAATAAATAAAAGAGAGATATAAATGATTGCCTAATTAGAATTCATCATTTCACAAGGCAAACTCAGGGAATCCATCAGTCAGGACTTAAGATATAAAGAGAAAGAACAGGGCATTACAACTACATCTGTATAGGGCCAATCGACGTACCGTGAATGCGCTTGTTATGTGAATGTTAGATGTCCAAGGAATTCCAGTAAAGGGAACACCACTGTGCACCTTCTTGTATTCATGATAGAGGTCTATACAATTATGAATGGTGTAAAAAAAGTGAAGAGGGACATGTTAGTTACATAGAACAAGAACTAGGGGTCACCTGAGGGAATTAAGTAGCAGATGGTTTAAAACAAACATAAGGAAGTACTTCTTCACATAATGCAGAGTTTATCTGTGGAACTCCTTGCCAGGGAATGTTGTGAAGACCAAAACTGAAACTATGTCCAAAAATGAATTAGATAAGTTCCTGGAGGATAGAGGTCCATCAGTGGCTATTAGCCAAGGTGGTCAGGGATGCTGTCCCATACTGTGGGTGGTCCCTAAGCTGCCAACTACTGGAAGCTGAGGTTGGCCAATAGGGGATGGATCACTAACTCTTCTGTTCTGTTCATTCCTTCTGAAGCACCTGGACTTGGCCACAGTCAGAAGACAGGATACTGGGCTAGATGGAACTTTGTTTTATGCTCTTAAAACATTCTTTTTTAGACTAAAAATCTCATAGCCAATTTTTTTTCTGATAAATTAAAAAAGGCTAATTCAGAACACCGAAATGGATTTCAGATGCCACAGTGTTGAATGTGGCATAAAAGCCCGAACAAAATAAGACAAAGCTGTCCTGCAACCTGACTTCCATCTGCTGTGAGAAACAGGCTATTTCTATTGGGCACTGCAATATACATTTATTCATTGTTCTCCCACTCTGTGAAGTCTGCATGAAGTAAAGACGGGCAAAATATTTATCATGTGTTCCTTCCAGTTCCAGGTATCAGCATTAGACAGCAGGACAAATTGATTTTAATCAAAGAAATTTTAATCAGCAAGCAGGAAATCGTGATTTAAATAATTGATTTTAATCTTGTTTGGCACCTGTACTTTTTTAGTTATTTTCCTACAGAAAGATTGATTCTCATTGGTTGATAAAATTTGATATTTCTTTTTGCTAATCAGGAGGATAAACTATATTTATAGACCTTTATTTAAGCAATTATATAGCTTACCATAAATGTATTCAGATTCTATTTACTTTTTAAAGTTAGGGAATGATGAATGATGCATTTTTAATTTAGTAGATGGTGATTTACTTTTTACTTGAGATTTGTGTTAACGGATGGATGGAAATTGAAGTTCAATTAAAAAGGCACAAAAGCAGCATTTTAAAATTCTTTCTATTTGTTAAATTAGATTTTAACAAACTACCTAAAGTGTGCTGGAATAAAAAAAAATAAGTTTATTGAAAGATGTCTTGCATTCAAAATTATCTGCTTAATTAAATAAATGAAGTATTATATTAGTTGAATTGAACTGATTGTTTCTGGTCCCCATGTCCTTCAGGTTTCTAGAACTAGTTGATTTCATCCTGCCATACCCTGCTTTTAGGCATTGCTTGGAATAAGGAAAAATAAGCTTTCCTGCTTTTTCAACTCCCAATTGATTTCTTCACTTTGACTGGCCCTGTCATTGAACTGAGCTAGCTGAAAAAGCTAAAATGAAGCAACTGTTCTCTCTGTACCTGCAGAAGAGGCTACTGTTGTCAAAAATTAGTTTAGAACCTGGATCCCAGGTTCTCAGCCAGCGCATTTCATTGGTTCAGTGACTTGACTTCCTTTAAAATTTTGGCAACAAACTTGCAGTACTGTTTGAATATATTTTTAATTCATTTCAATCAATTATACCAAAGTTAGTCTGGAACATAGGTTGGCATAATTTAAAATAGATTTTTAAAAGTATATTTTATCTCCTCTTCTAGACTCAGTCTAGGGGCAGATACAGGACAGTGGAAAAAACCATAAGAAATCAAAATATTGCCTTTCCTCTGCCAGCTCCCAGATAGCAGTGCAGCGGGAGCGCTAAGGCCAGTTTCCTGCCTGTTCTAGCACTGCGCACCACACTGCACCACAGTAGTCGCCAGGAGCCAATGCGGGTCATAGGCTTAGGTGCACAAGTAGCTCTGCATGCTGCTTTCCCCCACAGACACAGGTCCCTAGAGCCACACCCAGGGTGGAGGCAGTCCAGGGAGCCCCATCCAGCCCTGCCTAGGAACTGGACCAGCTGCCGGCCACTTCTGGAGCATACCAGGGTCTGCAGTGCCAGGACGGGAGGAAGCCTGCCGTAGCCTCCTGTTGGTCACCTGGTCACCCCACAGCAAGGTGACCCAGTGCCTGGCATTAGAATAATGGAGCTGGAAGAGACCTCAGGAGGTCATCAAGTCCAGTCCCCTGCCCAAAGCAGGACCAATCCCAACTAAATCAGCCCAGCCAGGGCTTTGTCAAGCTGGGACTTAAAAACCTCTAGGGATGGAGATTCTACCACTGCCCTAGGTAACACATTCCAGTGCTTCCCCACCCTCCTACAAAAATAGTTTTTCCTAATATCCAACCTAGACCTCCTCCATTGCAACTTGAGACCATTGCTTCTTGTTCTGCCATCCACCACTACTGTGAATAGCCTCTCTCCATCCTCTTTGGAACCTCCCTTCAGGAAGTTGAAGGCTGCTCTCAAATCCACCCTCACTCTTCTCTTTTGCAGACCAAACAAACCAAATCCCTCAGTCTCTCCTCATGGGTCATGCGCTCCAGCCCCCTAATCATTTTGGTCATCCTCCGCTAGACCCTCTCCAACGCGTTCACATCCTTTCTATATAGTGGGGAGCCCAGAACTGGACAATACTCCAGGTGTGGCCTCACCAGAGCTGAATAAAGGGGAATAATCACTTCTCTAGATCTGCTGGCAATGCTCCTCTTAATGCACCCTAATATGCCATTCACCTTCTTGGCTACAAGGGTGCACTGTTGAATCATATCCAGCTTCTCATCCACTGTAATCCCCAGGGCCTTTTCTGCAGAACTGGTACTTAGCCAGTCGGTACCCAGCCTGTAACAATGCTTAGGATTCTTCTGTCCCAAGTGCAGGACTCTACACTTGTCCTTGTTGAACCTCATCAGATTTCTTTTGGCCCAATCCTCTAATCTGTCTAGGTCACTCTGGACCCTACCCCTGCCCTCCAGAGCATCTACCTCTCCCCCTAGCTTAGTGTCATCTGCAAACTTGCTGAGGGTGCAATCCATCCCCTAATCCAGTACTGGGGCATGTCCCTTTGTTTGAAAATCACTGAGCTAGATTGTACAACCTAATCACAGAGCAGATTCTAGGGGCAGATGGAGACCCTCTGATCCCTGAGGGCGTTCAGTTCTGCAGTTCTCGTTCAACTCATCATAGAGATAAGGTAGGTGACAATAGTCACGTGCAGTTTTTGTACTGATGAGAAGAGTGTGGGAGGTGGGATAAATGTTCCTGGCCGTGCCTTCTGGCTAGCCTGGAGTGCACCCAACTGTAGAAGAGTATGTCTAATGAAAGCCCAATTAATTGCCAAACAAGCAGAGAAAAATAAGAAAAACATAAAAGCTTTTTTTTTCCCCAGAAAGAAATTACCCAGTGCATGAAATGGAAGTTAGCAATTGAGGCCTCCAGGGAAAAGATATTAAACATTGAGAATGGGAACACCATCAAGAATTAGAATAGATGTGAAATAGGATTCCTTCTCAGATACCATCCACAACACACTGCAGGTTATTTATTTGGGGGCAAATGCAATATCAAATGTTTGCTTCTTCACTGCCAGCCAGGAATTTTAATTCAGTATAAAAGCAAATAAAGCTGAAACACATCGAGCCTAATTAGCTAAAATATTCTCTTGTTTTTGTGGCCAGCTTAAAAGAATAAATCATATGACGTTTGGAATTTGCTGCAGGCCATAAATTAAATTTTCAAGAAAAGAGCTGGCAAGCACATGGATGGGGCTGTGTTTTCGGTGGATTTATTCCACCCCTTTTACCTGCAATAGCATCTAATTTCCCTGAGGTCCTATTTCTACAGTTTGACACATGCAAGCAATACATGTTCAATACCATAAGGTAGGGGGAGAAAAGGGGAAGAGTCGACAGAAACTGTTTTCTTTAAAAGACAGCAAAATGCGGTTAGCCGATGTAGGGAAAAAAATGATGAGAAAAAAGCTGATTTTGAAAGGTCAGCGCCATTCAGCAAGAAAAATATCACATTAAAGTAGACTCTGTTAGAAGATGCTTTAGAGGCTTTTCATAGAGAGAGAGAATAAACACCATGTGAAAGGAGTAGGGAACATAAGTACACAATTTATTTGCACTTATTAATACTGCATAACTTCTGAGTAGCGGAGGAAAGCAGACCCATGAATCAGCTCTATACGGTCATCTCTAATGAGTTAAGATGTTAACTCCAGTCCCTTCATGCTGAGTGCTATTTATGCCACCCATCCTTCTCCTCTCTCCGTGTTTATTAGGAGACACAGATTATGCAGCTGACTCTTGAGTGAATGACAATGTTTAGTGTGAGCCTCCGTCTGACTGCCAGACGGGGTAGGATGCTGAAGCACTAATATAACACTGATGGGTTTGTCAGGAATGCCAGGATCAATGGAGCAGACAGCAGGGCATGCAGAGCTGAATGTGCTTTCCTGTTCACAAGGCCCAGGGGACTGGATCTCCCGGGATGTCCTGCAAGAAGCTCCATCAAGCAGTGTCAGAGAGCACAGAATGTCAGAGAAAGCAGCGATCAGATTAAAATGGTCTAGGAACTGTGGCTGAAGGAAAAGGATGTGTAATCCAATCATTCATTTCAGTGTCAGTCTAAACAAAACCCCAACCCAGTAAGCCCTTAATGTACATTTAGAAACCCAAGAGTATCAGAGTTATGAAACACAAGAATGGCCGCACTGGATCAGACCAAAGGCCCGGAGTCCTGTCCTCCAACAGTGGCAACATCAGGTGCTCCAGAGGGAATGAACAGAACAGGCAATCATCAAGTGACCTCACCCGTCACCCATTCCCAGCTTCTGAGAAACAAAGGCTAGGGACACCATTCCTATCCATCCTGGCAAACAGCCGTTGATAGACCTGTTCTCCATGGATTTATCCAGCTCTTTTTTGAACGCTACTAAAGTCCTGGCCTTCACGACCTCCTCTTCCAAGGAGTTCCACAGGTTGACTCTGTGTTGCGTGAAGAAATTTTTCCTTTGTTTGTTTTAAAGCTGCTACCTATCAATTTCATTAGGTAACCACTAGGTCGCAATCAGTCAAAACCAGCATTTCTCCTTCCCCTACTCCAACCCAGCCACGTCTGACCTAATCACCAAAGAGAAGGGGTTAAAAATCCCCATCCACTGTATCCCACCCACTCACCCACTTCACCAGCCCTAGTCCTCTGCCAATGCTTATTACATAGACAGTCTCTGGAAAGTCCCAGCTGCAAGCTACTTCCCACCAGGACCATGGCAGGGAGGGAATGCTTCCCAAGAAGGGGCCCTGACGGAGAACACACTGCCAGCAGCCAGCTCCTCCAATCTCAAAGAAGGGAGAATGGTGGAGGCTGGGGAAGTGTCCGGCCAATTGATCAAGTATGACTATTTCATTGTTTCTTATGGGGCACAAGCTCCGCCCAGAACATATATGGTGCAGGCAGGCTCCTTATGCAGCCTGCCAGAGTGGGAGAACAGGACAAGAGGAGCCATCCAGCATCTCTGGGTCTTTTCTCCCTCCATGCCCTCCCTCCACACCCATAGAAGCAGAAGGCAGGACTTGTCCCCTGCCTAAATCCCTTAACTAAGAGTTAGCCCGCTGGTCCCCATGCATCAGATGGGAGGCCGAGTGTCTGAGATTCATCTGAGTTGCAGGCAGCCCTGCGGGGCTCATTTCTCTACTCTGAGAACATCTGTGCCATCTGGTGAGAGGCTGGAATTCGGCAGCATTTCCAGACCAGTTCCCATCAGCCAACATTGGTGGATTTTATAGCACAGTTCTCAAGCCTCCATGCCAACTCTTCAGCAGCAACATCTTGTACACGTCCATGATCCTGCACCTCATATCGGCATCCAGTGCCAGCCACCGCAGCCAGCCAGTTCTGCCTTAGGCTTACGGAGAGTACGTCTAGTCCCACAAGCTGATGCTGCCAGCCAATCGCCAAGCCAGAAATCCCAACGCTAATCAGCTACACAGCTGAGTCCGCAGCTTCTGCATATTTATTTTTCTCGTCATTTTATAAGTTTTAATAAGCAGTTGCCAGAATTTGCCTCAGCCTCCCTTTCCCCACGGAGAGTATTTGCATACATGCACACCTGCACGCCTTCTCTCACTGGCCCTGCGTGAAGGAAAGGAGGCCGCGTATACACAATAATTAGCACTTACACAGAACCTCTTCTACAATGATCACCACCATGCATTTTATGATATGCAGAGGAACTACCATCCTCATTGTGCAGATGGGGAAATGGAAGCCCCGAGGTTACAAAACAAGCTGCGTCTCTACTGGACGTAAATGGGGCGATTCCTGATTTCCATTGGTATGAGCAAGAGGAGGCTCTGGACCATCGTTGTGTACTGACAGAATGCTAGAAATGTAGAGAGGGAAGGGGCCTTGAGAGGTCCTGCCCGTACAGAGGCAGGACCAAGCATACCTTCCACAGTACATTCTCAATGACAGGACGAAGGGTTTTTTTACAAACATCAGTGAGTGGTGTCGCCCAATACTCCTACTCCTAAAATCACAGGCATTTTTCAGACCAGACGTGTGATGTGTCCAAGACTACAGTGTGTCGGTGACCACCATGGAGTCCATTGCTATGACCATTCCACTCAACACTACCTCTGACTGACCAATTGAGGCAACACCGAAGCCTGGCTTCCACCCAGACACCCTCCTAAGGCAAAGCCATCGTACAGGACTCAAGTTAACAGGCAGGAAATCATGAGAAGGTGCTCTGGTTGGCTGGCCTAGGCTCAGCAGCATCTGAGAACTACACCTTTCAAATGTGCCTTCCTGCAGGGGGTCAGGTACAGCACAATTCTCAGAGGGCTTCCTGAAAGATTTTAAACACAAGCTTGGCCTCTTCTCCTGTAACATTACTCTCACTGATTCTTCAGATCCCATAGCCACAAGAAGAGGCCACAGATCCTCCTGAAGGAGAAACCTAAACCATAGCCAGCTCTGTCCCACGGGTGCTTTTGTACATTCAGTCAACTAAGGACTCACAAGAGCCTCTTCTTTGTCCTTCACACTTATAGGTCTGTGTGAGGGCCTACTAAATCTTGCCGGCTGGCCACTGCTTGGCAGGACATGAGTTCTGGCTACTGCTTACCCTGCAAAACTTGCTTGTTTGCCCATCACTTTGCTTTTTCCCCTGCCCCCTTCCGTTTTATCCACCAACTACATCTGGTCATAAACTAAGATTATAAAGTCTCTTGATGACAACTAGCACTACTGGGCCCTATGCATCAGTGGGCTGCTCTTAATACTACAAAAGAGTTAATATAAGGACGTAAGACCGGTCATACTGGGTCAGACCAAAGGTCCATCTAGCCCAGTATCCCATCTTCCTACCGTGGCCAATGCCAGATGCCCCAGAGGGAGGTAACACAACAGAGAATCATCAAGTGATTCCTCCCCTGTCATCCATTCCCTGACAAACAGAGACAAACACCATTCCTACCTATCCTAGCTAATAGCCATTGGTGGACCTAACCTCCATGAACTTATCCAGCTCTTTTTTGAACCCTGGTAAAGTCATAGTCTTCACAACATCCTCTGGCAATAATATAACACCACCATTATGAGCTATTGTTACTAGATAGATCCCAGTGCTAAGGATGATTGGCATAGATCAGCGTCTCTTAAAGTGTGTTCTGCAGCACACCGCAGTTGGAGGTGTGCCACAGAGAGAACAAAATTCAAAATGGCCACCCTTAAAGGGACAAGCCTCCTTTTTTTTTTCTCAACAACTTTTCCCTCGCAGCTTTTTTTTCCCCTTCAACAAAAAAATCCTTGGTGTTCCTCATAACAAAAATTACTGTTTGGTGTTCCTCAATCTTAAAAAGTTTAAGAAACACTGGCATAGATCAAGGAATCGACAAAGGGATGAGGAAATTGTAGGTCACTAAACAAAGTGGTCTAGTTCAATAGTGACTGAAATGAATCTTTTAAGGTATTAATTAGAAGTGTCATGAACACTCTCAGCCAAGAAGTGCAGGAGGCAATGGGACAGAAAGATGGAAATTGCCTCTGAGGGCTAGCTCTAGTCCCCCAACATTGTGGTTGAGGCGCATTGGTTTGTAAAGATGCATGCCCGGGGGGAGGTTTCTGCTGCCTCTGCTAGCGTTCCACCTGAAGACGCTGGACTGGCTGTCTGCAGCTTTCCATCAGTGTGAAAAACAATGAGAGGGGAGGATAGCCTGTCAGACTGACTGCTGCCTGGGGGGGCCAGCATACTTGACTTCCTGCCACACACGCGGCTGCTGTAATTTTTCATCCTGCTGAGTGAGTAGCTTCTGTTATTGAATCACTGACCCCTTCCAGGCCCTTTTCTGGAGACCACCAGCTGGGGTCAAGAATTCTTCATAAGATTTTCAAAATATCAAGGAGCCAATTGTGAGAGAGAGGAGACTGCTAAAGCAGTCTCTCTGGCCTGAGATAGGGAGAACCTACAAAGGAAAATCTTCAGCATTTACCTCACGGAGCTCCTGATGCAACTTCCCTTTGTGTGAAACAGGCCTACTAGGCTGGAGTGTATAACTCAGAGCAGGGGTGGGGAACCTCAGGCCCAGGAACTGGATGCAGCCCCTGGTTTGCCTGGATCTGGCCCCTGAGGCTCAGATCCTCCTCCCAGCACTGAAGAACTCGTGCTGGCACTCCATCCCCCTCTCCCCCACCATAGGGCTGGAGCACACAAAGTCTACAAGACTATGCCCACTAGGTGTGTGAGGGGAATGTGGGGGTGTCTTTCTCCTTCTCAGTTCGAGGCTGTATCAATGAGGGGTTGCGTCTCACTTGTGTGTGGCCCCCGACTGATTTTTCTGAGGGTCAGCAGCTCCTGACGGGAAAAGGGTTCCCTGCCCCTGACCTAGAGCCTCTGTGAAGCCTGATGATGCTCCATAAAGAATCTGAGTCCGTCCCAGCAGAACTGAAGAAGTAAAAGCCCCTCCTCTCTGCTGAACCTGTCCCCACTGCCCCAGGCCAGAGCACTGCCATCCTCCCTGAGGGAATGAGAAGTCACTGTATTTCAAGCAGCATTATCTACTGAGCCTGTTTTTATCTCAAATCTTTTGGGTTTAAAATATCCTGCCACAGCACCATGCCCTCCATGACACCTCCCACCTTCCCCACAGCATCAACCTGAAGCATGCCAGCTATGTGGCTATAACCTCCTGGGGCTTCAAAGACCTGGGGCATAAAATTGAGTCTCCATTTCTCCCTTTTGTTGTTTGCATGTTTCCTCCCCCCGCACGGTGCAGCAGAGAGGAGGAGCTGGCCTTCAATGCAAATCTATTTTCTCACTCATTTTGTCACTGTAAAAGGAGACAAACATCCCCTGCTGGGCACACATTTTCCTAACCAAGCAGAAATGTCAACAGGAGAAACAACAAAGAAAGCTGTAATTGTGCAAGCCTACACACCTTGAGAACGGAATGCAGGTGCCTCGCAGGATACGGTCCTATTTCTCTTCAGGGGAGTTGTAAGAACAATTATGTTAAAGGTGATAAGATGTGAGATACTATGGTAACGGCAGCAAGGTGAATACCTTAGATAGACACACAAACTAACGTGAACTGTGTGGTGCTTGATAGTTGTAACAAAACCATGTGTCGCACACAACAGAAACAGCTCAACACTTCTAATGCAGTCGTGGGGCTGGAACCCAGAATGTTCCCTCCTAAAGCAGGTGACTCTACCAGCTAAGCTAAAGGAGACTCTGCTTTTCTGCCCCAAGGCAGCCCTTCACACCACACTAAGGGTATGTCTAGACTACATCCCTCTGTCACCAGAGGGATGTAAATTAGACATACCGAAATTGCTAATGAAGTGGGGATTTAAATATTCCGCACTTCATTAGAATAAAAATGGCCACCGCTTTTTCCCGACGCGGCAATTTGCCGGCAAAAAGCGGCAGTCTAGACGGGGATCGGTTGACAAGGAAAGCCTTTTCCGACCGATCCTGTAAACCTCATTAGCAATTTCGGTATGTCTAATTTACATCCCTCTGGCGACAGAGGGATGTAGTTTAGACATACCCTAAGAGAAATGGGGAGAGAACAGAATTAGTGCTTTTTGCCTCTCCATCCTTCTCCTGACCGCCTCTCTGCAGTCTTTGGGATTGTGGGCACCCCTGGGGACGCCACCTCTGTGCTGTCATGCGGGTTGGGATTGTGATTGTGGCAGGCATTTATAAAGCTGGAGCAAAGGCCCTTTGTTGCCCTCTACTACTCAGGGCAACAGCATAAGGGCCATTCACAGTGTAGCCGTAAGTCTTTACATGCCCCTGTTCATAGTGGTCTCCCTTCTGCACACTTCACAGTTGGGGGCAATAACCCTATGCAAGAAGACAGGGCACATATAGGAGAGTTTTCTCATGAACGTAATGCAATGCGTACCTCCAAAACAAGTCATCCCCCTCAGCTATGGGTTACTAAGGTACTATAGGCTAGATGCTCAGATGGTGTAAGTTAGCAAAGCTCTATTGAAATAAATGGAGCCACATCAATTTGCACCAAAGACAGAACCTCTATAGACCAGAACTCTCTGGCCTGGAAGGAACACGTATGTTCCAGGATCAGTGTCCTGGCACACCACAGGGCATGGGAGAGCCTGGAACTCGGCACTATGAGGGGAGGGAGGGTGATGTGTGGCCCAGCTAGGCTACGGTGGGTTGGGAGCCGGGAAGGGGCTTAGCTGGGTTAGGGTCCAGGAGCTGGCACGCATCTCAGTTAGGCTGCAGGGGGACCCAGGATGCAGGGGGAGGGTGGGAAGGGCATCAGCAGGGGGGCCAGAAATTAATAGCCTCCCCTGACCCAGAAAAATCCCTCATCTGGGACCAGTCAGGTCCCACAGGTGCCAGACCAGGGAGGTCCAACCTGTGGTGTAACCTAATGCTCTTCAGAAAACAGAACCACACATGCTGATCATGAGCTGATTCAAGTTTACCCAGTAAAATGTCTAGGAGCCGTTACTATGCTCTGTGACTCCTGTTTTTAGAATCCAGGAATGAACGAGGCCAACCTACAAGTCGGTAAGAAATAAATTGCTTTCTAAATAGAGACATTTTTCCCAAAAGATGTTTTTGCCTAGATAACGAAGACAAATGACCCATTTACATGTTAATTAAGTTACATAATTCCCACATGTTAAAATTACACAAATACGTGCATTACTGTGTGTGCAGCAATAAATCTTGTCATTAAGAATAGGGAGATCCCATTTTGGAGGGAAACTGCTGTTACAGAATTTTAATACACATCTTATGACTAGTTAGGCGGACTCAAATTGTACAATTCAGCTCTGGTTCTGGATACAAACTTCCTTGAAGTTCAGGGTGTTTAGTATTTTGGCTTAGTTTGTTACAGAGATGGGATTGTTATTTTCCCTGACTTAAAAACATCGCTGAATCCCTCCACCTCCCGCATCCCCAAATCACCATGAAGATTTGAAAGGAAACACAAAGTTCATACTTTACATGTCACTAACTGTGGCAATTTTTTTTTTAAAGAAAAAACACAAAGGCACAGTAATCAAGTCCCCAAACTCTTAAGTAGTTGGGCCTACATCGCTTGTATCTGCTCTTATACAGCAATACACTTTTACCAGCTTAATTTGTAATTTGCTAAGAGCTAACACAAAGCAAAGTTTCAACCCAAACCAGTCTGGATGTGCTTAACAAACACACTCAGTTGATGCCGTTCTGGCTGGACAGGAGTGCAAGTCTTTTCAAGATTAACAAAATTCTGAACTCTGTCCTACCGCCTTCCATGGCCTTCCATCTAAAATTTTGCACCACAAAAAGTGTGACAACACAGATTTTGGTTGTCTGACTCTTTCCTGCAAGAGCATGTGCCAGGGGTAAAGCATTACTGCCTCATTATTTGTATTTCAACTTATTCTCCCTGCTCGGGGCTCAGCCAATGGTTCTTGCATTTGGGGTCAATCATGCTGACAAAATAATAGCGTCTCCAAATCATTTTTCATCCTTGCCCTTGTGTGTTTTCAATTCTCTGCTCTTAATTAGATCAACCTGGATTTCAAATGAGACTGCAGCAGCGAGCGCTGCCATCAGCCTGTAATCTCTCAAAGCCTTTCCTAACTTTTTCCATTGTTGCTTTTGTAAGGTTAGTGTCTCTCTGGAGTGCCCCCTGTTTTGTGGAGCAGGTGCTATGTTCTGATCAAAATCCTCTCTAGGCTCAGAACGAATGTTCACACAATCACAAGGTAGTGGGATGCAAATGGAGACAAAGAGAGACACACCCTGAGAATTCCTCTACATTGGAAAGCTGAATCATCCACATGCTTTCATCAGCCATCTACCCATGAGGCTGTTGGTGACTCCAGAAGAATTTCTGAACTTCCATAATGTACTTTGGGACTCATTTTTTTTAAAGGTTGTCTGTGTTTCCTCACAAGGTTTAAATAGTGTTCTGCACACCCACGGATCAGAAGTACAAAATGTCCGCACCAGTTTCTCTTGCTTTTTATTTTAGTATTGCATGACCTCACAATCTTCTTCCTGGTGGGTTTACACAAGCAGGTAGTGTCCCTGGAATGACGACACAGATACAAGCTCAATAAACAGCACATACATTTTATGGTGCTCCTGACACCAAAAACACTTCGGCTGGGCAGGAAACACCCCCTTGCCCAACCCGAACTTCACCTCCAGGTTACTTCCTGAGGCAGGGGTCTTTCTGGTCTAGGAGCAATAAAGAACTTTATGGACTGTCTGTGGCTGTGCCATACGTGCAGGTTCAGCCAGAACAGTAACCGTTACGTTATTTTTATTGTCTAAGCAAATGGCAAAGGACTCTTCTCACACTTTTCTTGGCGGTTGGCTTTCAGCATCTTGGAAACAATACCTCCTGGTTTTGCTTTCAGTTCTCACCATTTGCACTGTACTAGTGCCGGTCGTTATTAGTGAGTTATTAATGTTAGACCAATATTCATGGACTAATGTCAGCTGTGCTTCTTTCAGTTCCTCCTTTAATCTTTCCTCTGTTTCTTCATATGGAGCATCCAAGTTGGGATGCCCTCCAAGATTTCCCTCCTGGCTTATCCAGAACACCTTGTTCTGTTCTGGGAGAAGATTTCATCCAGTTCTCCAGGATCCAAAACACTCAATCCGAGTGATGGGTTACATCGCTCAGGTTCCTTTATTTGGTCAATAGCAAAGCTACAGTAGGTTGATCAGATTCATGTGTAGAGAGTGCAAATAGGGCATACCACATATCCAAAGTTACAGACAACCTCTTCCTTTATAGACATTGACACAATACATTTGCTGTTCTTTAAATCACACATTTTTGATGGACTCAGTTACTGTGTGAGAACTCATCTTGGTGCATCATGTTCTGTCCACATGGAACCTGATCCTTACATCCCATGTTTATTTTGTCCATGGTCCTTAACATCAAGTGGCTCTTGCTTATCTTAGCTAGCACTGACATCTTGACTCCATCATAGTTTGTCAAGCCCCTCATTACAACTTAATCTTCCATTTACCTTCTCAATAGATCCACTAAGGAATGAGTTAGTAAGTTACTTTAATCAAGCAAGGCTTAAAACCCTGTGGCAGAAATGGATGGGAACATCTGGAAATGGGTGACAGGAGAGGGATCACGTGAGGATTACATGTTGTGTTCACTCCCTCTGGGGCACCTGGCATTGGCCAATTGTGGCAGACAGGATACTGGACTAGATGGACCTTTGGTCTAACCCAGTATGGCCATTCTTATGTTCTTGAGAAGTATAACTTGTAAGAGTACTTTTTTTTTTAAGTTGCTGAGTGAGTGGTACATGGAAGGCAGTTGTTGTTATGGCATGATCACAGATTGATCTTTGGCCCGTTTGGACTCTGAAGATGAACAGAAACTGCTGGAAAGATTAGGGCAGGCTTATTGATGTGATTGTATCTCCGTGACAATTGCTTTGGAACAGTACACCCATCAAATACATCAGTGTTCTCCTCTTCTATTTCAATAATCAAAAGCATTAAATGGTATATTTGGTCTTTAATCAGATTATTCTGATCTTCTGAGAAGGCCACTAATCATTTCTATCTTGGTATGATACAACCCTCCATACAGCAGTATCTCTTTTTATGATTTCATTTCATTTGATCACTTATTTCTTACTGATGTTGTCAGTCTTATGTGGTAGATGGATAAGATTAAATTCACATACTGGCCTTGTTTAAGCACTTGCAACATGGTAGCCGTTTTGATCAACAGGATTTACAGCATTCAGAATATGGAACTACCACTTAGGGTACTGAAGAAAGATGGCCTACTTGGCTTATAAAGAACCAAATTATTAAATGACCTGCCCACCTTCCAGAAGTTTCTAAAATTCCAGAAAAACAATCCCCACAACTGTTTACCACTCCAGTCAGCCCAATCTCTTTCGATATTCATTGAGTTGATTTCAACTACTAGCCCCACCTCAAATCATCAATGACACTATCCATGCTCTATCAACTCTGGGCTTCAAGATCATTCCAAAGCTTTCATATTGTTTTCTGAAGCGTCTGAAGGGCATAACAGGAACCTTGATCTCTTCCAATTTAAGTTTTCAGAAGAAAGTTCCGATTCACAAAATAAAATTAGAGCCTTAAGTATGAAAAACTTTAATATCTACTATGTTCATGTAATTACCTCAGAAACACACACACATCCAAAACATTTGCATGGAGGAGAAAACCCATGAACTACCACTGCATTGCATTTTTCCCTATATTAAAACCGTTTCCTCCTCCCACTCTACCTTCAACCCTGGAAACAGATCCTGAATTGAGCAGAATTCAGAGTAGCATTTTGGCTCAGGTCTGTCCTTGATAGACACAGACACTTGATCATTTTTCCTCTTGTGGACTCTGTAATATACCAGCGTGATGTGCCAGGCCTCGATTATAAGTGTGGTATGTCGTACAGCCTAACAAGAAAATTGTAAATGATCTATTTAAACAAAACAGTGAGTACATTAAGAAGATGACATGTTTTGATGAATCCAATAAATTTCTCCTTCTCTCTCCCATTCCTTTTAAACTTCAAAGCAATCAAATGTTGTTTATGCATAAAATTTAATTCTTTCACAAATCTGTAGCTTGATTGAATTTGCATACTCTATTTCCTGTGAGCCAGTGTTAAGAGAACCTCTTGCAATTTAAACTATTTCCCTACGGTCCCTCTATTTTTGCAGTGATATTTTCTATTAGTGGCTCTATTATGCTTAATATGTGTAATGCTGGAGGACTAGAATTTTCATTAAAGCAACTGGTACTTATAAACTGCTAGGATGAGGGGGAAAAAACTAAATACAAGAAGAGAAAAGACAATAATTACCTGTCTTTGATGTCACACAGATCAATGTGTAAATCACTAAAATTCCCCAGAGAACCTTGCTGAACTAAAATGAGGTCCTTGGGCTGGTTATCAATAAAGATGAGCCTCATGCAGCCTTGAAAAGCAGTAATGGGATTTAAACACTGGGAATCAGTGAAATTGTCAGGGCACCCTGTGTGACAAAAGGAAGGAAGGGAAAGAAAAAAGAATGAAGAACGTTAAAATGACCGTCTATTTCTGTTGGGACTTCCTGATGGAAGACTTTGTGATCTAATTATTCCTATTGTTTTCTTTCCTTGCCCTGAACACACTTTTTGTGTTATAAACCCCATGGTAATCCAGAAAGAGAGCAGCCAGGCAAGGAAACCAGGTGCAAGAGTTTCGCATGGGTTGAGCAGAGTGAAATGCCCTTTTGTCTCCTTTAAACTGCACAGTTAAAAGTTAATTCCTCCCAAAGCAAAAACCATGCAGAAATTTAATATTAATAATGGATCGGATTCTATCAGGGCTCGGGTGTGGGAAGAGGCTCCGAAGTGGGGATGAGAAGTTGGGAATATGTGAGGGGGATTTGGACTGGAGCAGGGGGCTGTGATATGGAAGGGAGTGAGGGCTCTAGCTGGAGGTGTGGGGCCAGGGATGAGGGGTTTGGGGTCCAGGAGGAGGCTTCTGGCTGAGGATGAGGGGTTTACAATGTGGGAGACGGCTCCAGGCTGGGCAGGTGGTTGGAGTGCAGGAGGGGTTGACAGACTCTGGGAGGAAGTCTGCTTGTGTGAGGAGGCTGGGCCAGGGGATTGAGACACGGGAAGCGGTTTAGGCATGGGAGGGGGTGAAGTGTGTGCACAACCGGGCAGCACTGATCGCAGGCAGCATGTCCCTGTGAAATAGGGACATGTTCCTCTAGCTCCTAGGCAGAGGCGTGGCCAGGCGGCACCGCACGCTGTCCCCACCCCACAAGTACCACCCCCGCACCTCCCATTGACCATGGCTTCTGGCCAATGGGAGCTGCAGAGTCAATGCTTGGGGTAGCCACTGTGAGCAAGGGCAGCACACATCTACATGGCTACCTCTCCACCTCAGAGCAGGAGGGACATGTCTCCACTTCCCGGGAGTTTCATGGAACCAAGCAGGGAGCCAGCCAGACAACAGCCTGTTCAACAGTGCTGACCAGAGCCTCCAGTCTTTAGTCTGGACATTCCAGCTGAAAACCAGACACTTGGCAACCCTACCGGGAACACCTCTCCTGAGGTCAAGCAGCTTACGCAGCAGTGGCCTTTTTTTAGCAGGAATGTGTTAGACAGCTGCCTTGCTGCACACAACACAGCCAGAGGCAGCCGAGGTGGCCCCACCCAGCTTATCACTTTTATCTCACTGGTCACAGGACTCCATGAGGACCTGAGAGACCCAGACACCAAGTCCCGCCCTCTGCCGAGTGGTGCTCCCTCAGTCTGGACAGCTAGGGGGCAACACAGAAGGACTGGAGCTAGGGAACTGAGCCTTGGACATCACGCATCTCAGGTGAGTCTCCAGCAACTGGACTAGTGAGCCATTTTCATACTCTTTCCCTCTCTGGCCCACTAAATATGGGCCAGAGAGAGAGAAAAAATGACTAATCCAGGATCCACCTGGGAGGTGGCAGAACCTAAGCCCAGTGCCAGCCCCACACCCATACACACCCCCGCCGTCCCCTGCCGTTCTAACCACTTTTTCATTCCATTTGTGGTGCTCTGTGGCTTCAGTGGGAGACAGACATCCAGATGCTTAGAGGGATGCATCAGGACTGAGGGAACTTTCACCCAGACACAGTAGGCACTGAGTAAGTGGAGGGACCTACAAAGTTTGGAGGGAGTTTTGTGGATTGCAGTGGAGCCAAACCTAGGAGTCAAACGCCTAAAGCCTAGACGTAGGCATCTATTGTTCGGCAGCTAAATGCCTTTGTGAATCTGGACGCTCTGAATTCCTGAAAGACACAGACTCTCTCCTTGCAGGAATTCAGACTGTCCTGGAAATGTTGAGGTTCAGAACAAACCGCTAGAGAGAAGATCGACCCTCTAGAGGTCGATCTTCTAGTGTTCCATTTAGCGGGTCTAGTGTAGAAAATCAAACTGAGGGCAGCCCCCGCCAGCGTCTGGTTCTCCTCCTCCCACAGCATGGACTGAAATTTAAAGTATGTCGACTCTAGCTATGCAATTAATGTAGCTGGAGTCGTGTGTCTGAGGTCGACCTTCCCCTCCAGTGTAGACCAGGCCTTAGAGCTGTGTGTGAGGTCCAAAGCTTGTCTCTCTCACCTAGAGAAGCTGGTCCAATAAAAGATAAAGGTTGAACCTCCAAAATCTACGCTTCTCTCATCTGGCAACATCCGTGGGCTGGCAGGACCAGGATGTTGCTGGATCAGAGAGCCCCAAGTGCCTGGGAGTGTGAACCCTGTCCCTCGGGAGCCCTGGTCAGGCAGGAGAGAAGCGGAGCTGCATGGCTTGTATCACTTACAACATGCCATAAAAGACACTTTTCTGAGCATAAAGCCCTTTACATTCAACTTAAAAAAGGCAGAATTTCTGATTTAAACATATGTGGTGTCTCTCATGTCAAATACTTTAATGAAGATCAGCTTCCTAACAGCCCTGCATTATTACAGTCAGCTTAGAGAGGCATAGAGAGACACACAGAGGTGCTAAGTGCCTCACCCAAACGCAAATTGGTAGACCCCGAAACCAGAACCCCAGACTCCTACCTCCTTGTCCCTTGCCTAAAACCATAATGTTGGCCGAAGCATTTCAAACCATGTTGACAAATACTCTGCATCTCTTCTGGACCACAGCTCTTTGAAAGAGTATTTATATTGGAAAACACTAAGCCAACGAGACCCTTGCCTGATCACTTTTAGTCCTTCCGTATTCCAAAGGAAAGTTTCATATTCTGTCCCAGCGTGGCCGCATCACTTTTATGGGCAGGTCTCCCCACTCCCTACTCTCTGCGTAGGCTCCATCACCTCTGTATTCAACGGGGAGGCCAGTCAACTCATAAGCAGGCCAAAGGATGGAACCCTTGCAAATGCAAACAGCCCACATTCAATGGGGCTGCTTGTGAACAGAGGGGCTCAACAGAAAGGTTCCTCAAACAGGGCTCTAAGGGGCTCCAAAGTTAATGCAGGGCTGTAGTTATTTAAGGAGCAAAGATGGGGCTGGCATCGTAACCATTCAGGGTGAGGACAGCCAGCCTGGCTATGTCATAGCAGGAACATATTGGCTGTTCACCCCTTTGACTGGTGGGAGCCAAATCTCTTTCACCTACATTGGCTTGTTTGTTGCTTTGTTCTCTCTCGTGTTCACTACAGCCCCCTCCCCTCCCAGCCCTCTCGTACAACAGACCGTGCACTAGTCCTCGCTGGGGCAAGACCTTGCCATTCATTGAAGCGCCCAACTCCCTGACACACAACGCAGCAGGGGAATTGGCCTTTCAAAGCTCAGCATCTGGACGGTGAAATCTTGTGTCCATCTCAAACCACCCACCTCCGAAATAGTAGCTGTTCCCAGAATAGATCTGCGAGGAGGTGGTCGCGTGGGCAGCAGAGGCCATGTCATTATCCAGCGTCAGGGTGATGCGATGCCTCCTGGCATTTATGCTAACAGAATGCCAGAGCCCGTCATGCAGATGGCTGCCTGGAAGAGAAACGTGGAGGGTAAAAGGAGAAGAGGGGAGGGGAGAAGGCAGAAGTGGCGTGCATCAAACCTGCTTCGCGTTCAGTCTCGGAGCTGGGGCCGGGGGAGGGAGAAATGTGAAAGCCTGGCTGGGAATGCAAAGAGCAGACAGCAGGAAGTAACCAGCTAAGCTGATAAATGGATGCTTCACTGTGAAGTCCATTTTATTTCTTTAAGCACTTCGGAGTCAGCTAGAAAGTGGAGATTTTCAAGATCTTCTTTAAAGGATTTAGGAATACAAGATCCCACTGGCTTTCAAAAGACTTGTGTTCTTAACCCCCTTCATCACTTGGGAATGCCTCCCCCCCAGATTAATAAACTCAAAATATTATCTGGCTACCCAATGTGCGTAGGGTTTGCTGATAGCACTCCTTGAAAGCCAAGATTACCACTTTGCACAGCCTGGGGGACATTGCTAATTGTCTCTTTCTTTTGAACATCTCCACAAGGCTGGGAGCGAAGCTGACCTTTTGCTTCTTGGCTCTGAGTCCGCGTGACTCTTCAAAGATTGTAATATGTAAGATTCCCACATCATTTATACTCACAGCCCTACAAGTCACAGGGCACGATTCGGACTGCACTTAAACCCATCTAAATTAGGAGTAATTTAACTGCACTCAGTGGAGGCATGCCAGCTTAAAACTGGTACAAGTGAGATCTGGATTGGACCGCTAATCTTGACTCTTGCTAATGGGCTTCTCACAAAAACATTGCTTTTTAGAAGAAGCGAAAAGGCTTAACGATAAGTGAAGGCATGCTAACAATTGAAAATTAAATGCCAAAACTGTGTATGTGGGAAATAATTTAATTAAGCACCAGGAAATGAAACTATTTCCATAAAAGCTTTTGCTTAAAATATGCACATTTTCCAGAAAAATGGACTCATTTCCAACAAAGAATAGGGCCATTTTTAAGTGAAAACATGTAGTTAAGGTTTGAAACTTGTTCAAGAGAATGGGTCAAATTTGTGTGAAATGGGTCAAAGATGTTTTTGCGGGAGATGTAGATGTCTACAATATTCCAGTGCTTTTTATCTGCCTGTAGCCCTGTTACTGATATTTTGTGCTCTCTCATGCTACGGTCAGGTTAACTATTTCACAACCACATTAAACAACCACAATTTGACCTTCTCCCACCTTCCCATCATCCTGCCTTGCAATGTAGGAGTAAATGTAATAATATTCAGCATTTACTCAAGGGACTTGAGCCAGCTTCCTGAAGAATATCTGTACAGAGCTGCCTCCTCCTTTAACCTTTAACTTTTGAGAGCTTCACAAGTTGAACATGGGTTTTATATGACCACCTTATCCCTCTTAAATGTTATCAAATGAAGATTTTTGCTCCCTTTCAAAGTCAGGGCACATCTAACATAGCAGGGCTGAAGCTGAAATAAGCCACGCAACTTGAGCTATGTCAACGGCATAACTGAAGTTGAAATAGCTTATTTTGCCTTTTGGAACTGTCTGCACAACAGGAATTCCAAGAAAGAGCACTCTTCCTCCGACTTCTTTTACTCCTTGTAAAATGAGGGCTACAGTAGTCGGAGTAAGAAGTCCTCCAGCTTGACAGTATTTTGACATTACGTCAAAATAACTGCTTGTAGTGTAGACGTGGACTTCGTTATTTCGTCAGTTATTCTGAAATAACACTGCTGTGTAGACGTACCCCCAGGGATTTGTCCAGGTCCAGTTTCCATCCAACATACTTAAATGTTTCTGTTGGGTTTTTTTAACTACACATTTGTGATTAATGGATTTTTTTTATTCTAATCTACCCATGCCCTCTTTATTAGCCTTGGGAAATCTCAGTTCAGAGCCCAAGTGAAAAAAGCATTGCACAAAAACTGGGACTAGTAAGAGACCTAGCAAATGCTGTTGGTCCTGCCTAGGGATTCATCAAGGGAGCTATAATGGAAATCCTGCAAGAGACCTGCCCAGACTGTGCTTGGTTCTACCACAGAGAGAGAAAAGTCCTCTTAATTAGCCATAGAAGCCAACACAGGGTTGTTCCATACATGCTATTCTAAGAGTATTTTCTCCACTCTTGGCCTCAAAGTCTGCTTTGTGCCATTCCAGCTGGGTAAAGTAGCTGGCTTCAGTATCCAACTAGATTCCCCTGCGTGGCAGAGCTCTGGCTGTGCCCATGGGCCCTGTACTTCTGGTGGATAGTGTTCTGCCTCAGAGGCTTGCTGTGACCCTCCACACAGCCTCTTCTTTTCCTAGAGGCCAGGGTCACAGCCTACTGAACCATACTCACCACAGGCTAGTCCATAGTATGGGGTGAAACCCCTTTATAGACCTACCCATGGACAACCCTCTGTAGTGGTGTGGGAAGGGCTAGGGGGAACCGGGCCCACCCACTACTCCGGGTTCTGGCCCAGGGACTCTACGGCTGTGGCAACAGATGTGGTTTGTTCTACTCCATGTCTGGGAACTATTTCCCTAGGCCACTTCCCCAAACAATCCCTCCCAGGACCTTTCCTCTGGTACCTGAGCAGCCTATCCAGCTCCTCCACAGACACTCTGCCTGACTTGCAGTTCCCAGCTCTCACTCAGACACCCTTTGGGCTCCTTCTCTCCCCCAAATGCCTCGCATTGCTCTGAACTAACAGAAGAGGAGCCCTTTTAAATCAGTCTGAACTGGCTCATGATTGGCCCAAGGTGTTCTGAGTCGCCTGACTCCTCTGGCTCTGGAAGGCTCCAGCTGGTCCTGATTGGCCAGACTGATTCTGGAAAGTTCCTGCTGGTTCTAGGCCTGCCCCTGCCAGTTACCCCAGGGAACAGAGACCTACTTAATCTAGGGCTAACATACCTCCCCTTCAAGCATGCTCCTGTAGCCTTCTGGCCTGACCCTGTCACACCTGGCACTCCTCCAGCGGTGTTCATCATGTGCACCAACCCCTGCAGCACCAACCTCTCTTGGCTTAGGGAAAGGTCTGTAGTTCTGGGTGTCATTGCAGTCAGGAACTGTAGGCTTTCCCTAAATTGTGGCAGTCCTCTTGGGTCCTTTGCAAAATGGAATTCAATCAAATTCAAGGACCTAGCCCTGTGGTTCTCAACTGGTGGTCCATGGACCACTGGTGGTCCATGGTGACTTTTTCGGTAGTCCACGGGAACATTGTCCAAAGTCACACGGTGTGGGCAGGCACCAAAAATCTGTTAGTAAGAAATAAATTTCAAACCAAAATGTTCGTTGTCTGCTCTTTTTTTATCGTGTCTCAAAAAGGAGGTGGTCCACAAAATTTTTTTGATTGGCCTGGTGGTCCGTGGACTGAAACGAGTTGAGAACCAATGTCTAGCCCATCAGCTCCAAGGATGGGATTTTTACTACTTCTCGAAGGGAAGTTAGTCTGCTGTTTAAAAGGAAATTTAGGCTAATTCTAAAGAAAATGGTTGTTCGGCAGATATTGACCATAGTTACCCAGATCCAAGCTTTCTTGGTTCAGGCCCAGCATTAACATAGACAGTGCTGCTATTATTGCTCCAAATAGAAGGTTCAGTTTGATAAGGAAAAGCAAGATCCAACCTTCCCTCAGGTGACTGTTCTCCCTTCCTATGTGAATGGCCCCAAGGATTAGAAACAGGCCTGGCAGACAGGAGACAATGAAAATACCTGCATTGATCTCCACAGAGTTTTCTGACACTCTCTGAATGACAAGTGTCAAGCTGCCAGCGTGGAGATACAGTAGGACGACTCCGGAATCTTCAGACAGCTCCGTGGACAGAAGCAGCCCGTCTTTGTTCCACGTTCGAAACTGGAAGCTGACTGACAGCCCGTCAATCTGGGGGGTGCCGGGTAAAAGCAGATAGCTGTTGCTGGAGCTGACAAAGGTGATAGGAACAATTCGTGGCTCTGAGCAGGAAAAAGTCACGTTGCCCTACAAAACAATAAGCAGTAAACATGTCAGGCTGTTGGGTTTTTTTTCCCCATTGGGAGACCTGCTTTAAACAGTTGCCCTCAAAGCTGGCCTTGATTTGGGGATTATTTTGCTCTCCCATAGGAGTTCAAAATATAATACTTTTATATGCTCTGCATATGTTGACACGAGCAAGTTTCTTGCTGAGACGCACTCTGTGACAGATTTATGCACAAGCTAAGACAGACACACCTTGGAGCCTCAGATTATGAGGGGCTGCTGTCTCAAAAAATCCCTTCTCATTTTTAGTTGCAGCCTTGCCTATGTACTAACATATATGTAAATATAAAACTTTATTAGGTCTATTTCAATTGTCCTTTCTGTTAGAATAATACACATTTTGGTAATGCTATGGGGCCTCTTAAACTTGATGTAGTTGAGGGCAGGGCTACTCAATATGCAGCCCTCAGCCTGTTTGTCTGTGGCCCATGGTGCAGTTTGGGTTTACGTGGGGCTCAAGACATGGCCCACGGGTGGGAGCCAAAACAAAAAAGTAGTCAATATAATGGGTCTTCTGTTGAGATGTCTTTTAGTAGTTAAATTCCTGGACTGTCATTGTTCATTGAAAGTGCTGTCATATGGGTGGAAATCGGGTAAATATTGCATTTTATTCATATCAGCAGAACTGACTTAAATGGGGCCTGCATGTTGTGTAGTCTCGCCTTAATCTTTGTATTCATGCCCATCAGTGTGAAAGAAGCTATTGGAATATATTTGCATATATTTGCATGTACATGCAACCAAACTAAAGTTGTGGCCCTCGGCAGGTGTTGTCAGCAGGGTTGCCAACCCACAGAAATTTCATTTACGGACAAAATGGGAAAAATTGACGGACAGACAAATTTTTTTATGGACACAATTTTTATACTATATTGATGTAAGCAGGGTCAGGATAAGCTCTACCCTGACATCTGGTGGTGAACTGTGGCGAGTGGTGCAAAGAGACTTCAGGGGCTGATCTCATTTGCATAGATACACCCACCCCGCCTAGTACGTGCTCACAGCAGCCCAAATGGTCACTTTGGCCACTGTGGGATCCCCAGTCTCTCTGTTATTGAGGCAGGGGGGATAAAAGTGTTGTTACCCTGATTATGTGAATCAAGGACAATGGAATGGTGGAACTGTTTATGACAGAGGGATTCGCCATAAACTAAGTAGCACTCGCTAGACAAGGGGCATGGGTTCCAAACCCAGTCAAGCTGAGAGAGGCTGGGGATAGGTCTTTGTACCTGGTGGTGTAGCAGCCCCCTCTGAGGGCCTAAACAACACTAACTGCACCCCTTCCTCTCTCCACTGTGCAATATCAGAACTAATTTGGATTCCATTAGGAGTCTAGTTGTGAGCTGCTGAGTTGACTTCATGGTGGGCCAGTGGAGCAGTAGCGCTGCGGCTCCTCCATTATGAGCTGAACTTGCTGAAGAGCTGAAATCAGTGTTGCTGGGGGGAGCCTGGTGCTATACTGCAGAAGAGCTGAAATCACTGTTGCTGGGGGGAGCCTGGCACTATGCTGAGCTACTAGCAGAGCAGCTTGCAGGGACCACCAGCAGGCGGACAGCAGAGCAGTTTGTGGGGGCGGCCGGTAGGAGTGGCAGCAGACAGCCAGTGGAGCAGCTGCAGGAGCAACCAGCTGGCGGCCAGGGGCGTGGACCAAAACGGCTGGTGGAGCCGGACAGTTTGGGGGACAGCTGAGGCGGCTCACTGGACAACAGGTGGAGTGTGGCGGAGTGACTCACATTGACGGCGGCAGCAGAACCCTATGGAGAGGCGGAGCTATTGGCAAACCACGTAAGGTGTATCAATCCCCGCCCCCTCCAAGTTGGGAGGGTAAAACCCTGCCGGGTGAACTTTTGAACCCTGGGGCGGCACTGACCCAGGGCAGAGACTCTTGGCGTGTTGGACTTTTGGGACTTTGGGTGATTCGTGGCTGGGGGGTGGGTCTTTGCTCATGTTTGGTCTATGAATCCGAGTTGTGGTGTTTTCCCAATTTAATGCTGATGTCGGTTACCTCATGTTATTAAAGATTTGCTGCTATACTGAGGCTCTGTGCTTGCGAGAGGGGAAGAATTGCCTCTTTGAGGTGCCCAGAGGTGTATGTAAGATTTCCCAGGTCACTGGGTGGGGGCTCGAGCCGGTGTTGTATTACCTTGTTGGGAGGAGACCCCTAGATACTGAACCCGGCCCTTGCTGCTATTAACTCAGCCTGGCAGAAGGGTTACATTAAGACAACATAAATGGCCAAAAGTGAAAAGTAATTGTTGTCATTCATACACCAATGTGCTTACGCTAACTCGGCAGGATAATGTAGATGATAACGTCATGTGGATCATGTGATTCACACTACGTCACCTCAACCATTGAGCTAAACAAACAATTAAAATGTCCAATTTCCGCTGCTCCACAGTAAAATGTCTGAAACAGAGCAGAAGAAATTTAATTGCTATGGAATCATTGCTGTTTTTTGAAATTTTATTGCACTTCTATGAAATTTATGGACACCTAAATTCTTTCATGGACATGTCCAATTTCAGCTAATTTTTTATGGACCATCCATAAATTTACTGACAGTTGGCAACCCTGGTTATGAGCATGATTGTGGCCCTGGTTTAGGGCCTCAGCATGTTGTAATCTGGCCCCAGCGGCAGTTAGAGACCTGGTAGTATTTCAGTTTAGCTCAAGAATGGGTGTTTTGCCATTGACCAAAGAGGGAACAGCATCAAACTTTTTGTTTACTAGATTAGTTCTTCCAGAGATTACATATAGGGTGGTTTATGTGCATTTAGGCCTGGTCTACACTGGAATCAACGTGTCATAAATCCCTGTCCACACAGAAAGAGGTTGATGGGCGCAAACACTCCTTTCAGCTTCCCTTATTCCTCGCATGGAGTAAGCGTACTGGCCAATAGAGGCACCCTCTGAGTTTGATTTAGCATGTCTTCACTAGACCCACTAAATCAAACCCCGAAAGAGCGACTGCGTAGTACCGACGTGCCCTTAGATAACAAAATCTGTGTTGAGGCAGCAGGTGAGAAACCTCACCATGTTGTTTTATTCCCCCAATCGTACATGTATATCAACTACACTGTAAACAACAATGACCCCTTGGATTTATTTAGCACCTCCCAAGCACAAAAGACTTCATAGGATGCAGAGCACTGTTGTGTCATTCTGTTGTGCACTGTTAAGCAGCCATCACTTCTCACCCCAAAGTGCCTGCACTTCAGAAGCAGTGGGTGAAGTTGTTCCTTCAATGTGCCCTGTGATCACTGTGAATGAAAAGCTCCTAAATGTCATCCTAACTGCACATTTCTCCACCTCTGGGCTAAGAGGTGTTAGGGTTTAGCTACAAGTAAAGTTACAAAATAGTTTGCTAGGATGGGAAGCCTAATTAATTAAGTTAAAATTCAAGGAGACATTTAGGTAGATTGAAGGCAAGCACCCAAAGTGTAATATGGCCAATGTTTTTAGACTAGTCTCTAGCACAGATTCTTATTACTACACAAAACAACGTAGAAATGAATAGCTGGATGATTCCATTTTGATTATAATGATTAGGAAGGATGGCACTCTAACCCACATCCTTCCATTTGCTGTCTCTAAAGAAATAATTTTTGGGACATTACTACAATGCTGCATGTACAACAAAATTATGGAAAGCCAAGTAAAAAAATCAGATATTTTCAACAGTATCCTTAGGGTGTTTAGTACCATATCCTGTCAGCAGCCTCACCAAAATCAGTAGGGCTCCTTGAAATATAAGGTACTGAGGAGTAGTTCCATTCTTCACATTATCTCAAAGCTTATTGTAGCCGGTAGGTGGAGAAGATGCCCTATTGTTTATTTTCAGGGCTATTCCATGTTGATTATCTAGCCCAGCCACTCGAATCAGATAACAAAAACTTAGCAATTAATGAGACCAAAACACATTTACAGAATCACATTTCTTCAAAGCTGGAAAATTGCTGAAGCCAGCTTACAAGAAGCCGTGTAAAATACAGACTGAAATCTGATAAACCCATTGAAGTGAAATGCTCTCTCCACAGAACAGCCTCTCATTAGAGCGGATATCTCATTTTAACAGGATAATTATAATGAACAAAGCATGACTGATGTGTAGGAACTTATATGGTGCTTGAGGAATGCCTTATTGAAATGACATGACAGGTAAAAGAACTATACCCTATCATTTTCAAGACCTCTCCTAGTCTTTATTATTTTCCACTGGAAATTAAATAAAGTGCCAGAAAGAGAATTAATGAAACTGTATGAAACAAACTCTCTGTAGCTTATTTTTCTAGGTGCAGAGCTGTTTGCACCAAAACAAGCAATGGCAAAAGGAAATGGAAGGCTTCTCCAGTGTTCCCAGGAAGCTGTGCACTTGGGTGGCCATGCAGGAGAGATTCAAATGCCTCCCACGTGATTGGCAGAGTGCCCACAGCCGGCAGCATGTGATTCTACCAGTAGTACACATCTGCACATGCTTTGGTGCAGAGAACAACATTTATTCTGCACGTGGATGGGGAAAAAAGAGGGAACATTGGGCATGTCTTGTGCAAATTATTATTTAGATGCTCTTATATGAAGTTTATCCAAATTATCTGGCCCTCAGGCACCTGGGAACTATGATGCAAATTTGCCTATAACCTTTTAAATGTTTCTAGTATAGAAATGTTTGGTTTAATCTAAATAGGAGATACCAGAGCCCCAGGAAGCACTGGGGAGTAATTAGTTTGAATTACTCCGGAGAGTAGTCATTTTGAAATAGCAGCACTGGAGCATCCACACTAACACCATGTTGAAATAACGATTTCGAAATTAGCAATATTCCCTAAGGAAAGCAGAAGTACAGATTTCAAAATAACCAGCCTGTTATTTTGAAATAACAGATTAGGTAGTGTGGACACTCCCCTTATAAATTTGACCTAAGGGGGGCTATTTTGAAATAACTCCCTAGTGTAGACCAGAGCCAAAGGTACATCTACACAGCAGCGTTATTTCAGAGTAACTGACTTTATTCTGGAATAACATAGTGCACGTCTCCACTACAAGCCTTATTTCCAAATAATGTCAATCTGGAGGACTTCTTTTTCCGATTCATGGTAACCTTCATTTCACAAAGAGTAAGGGAAGTCGAAGGAAGAGTGTTCTTCCCAAATTCGGCCCAAAGCCGAATTAATCTATTTTGACTTAAGCTACGCAATTGAGGTAGCTGAAGTTGCATAGCTTAATTCAGCTTTAGCCCTGCAGTATAGACGTACCCCTACTAGGAAATCTGCCATGATAGATTAAAAAGTGAAGTCTATCTCTTCTGGTTGAATTTATATCGAGAATTTTAGTTAAGCAAAATATAATGTAACTGAGTTCCAATTTGGTCAGGGTATTGAAGTAAATATTCCTGTATTTGAAACATAGATCTTAGAATCTTAAGTGCTTTAAGCAGACTTTTGTGTCTCATCTGAAAGTCAAAAGACAACCTCTTAGCAACATGCTAAGGTGAGAGTTTAGTGTTTACCCATATGGAAAAGTTACTTACTGAATTATCAGTGCATATTGATTTTGACTGATCTTCTATCCACATGCTAATGAACAGAAGAATGGCCATACTGGGTCAGACCAAAGGTCCATCCAGCCCAGTATCCTGTCTGCCGACAGTGGCCAATGCCAGGTGCCCCAGAGGGAGTGAATCGAACAGGTAATGATCAAGCGATCTCTCTCCTGCCATTCATCTCCACCCTCTGACAAACAGAGGCAAGGGACACCATTCCTTACCCATACTGGCTAATAGCCATTTATGGATTTAACCTCCATGAATGTATCTAGTTCTCTTTTAAATCCTGTTATAGTCCTCGCCTTCACAGCCTCCTCAGGCAAGGATTTCCACAGATTGACTATGCGCTGTGTGAAGAAGAACTTTCATTTGGTGGCCCCTAGTTCTTATCTTATGGGAACAAGTAAATAACTTTTCTTTATTCACTTTCTCCACACCACTTATGATTTGATATACCTCTATCATATCCCCCCTTAATCTCCTCTTTCCAAGCTGAAAAGTCCCAGTCTCTTTAATCTCTCCTCATATGGGACCCATTCTAAAGCCCTAATCATTTTAGTTGTCCTTCTCTGAACCTTTTCTAATGCCAGTATATCTTTTTTGAGATGAGGAGACCACATCTGCATGCAGTATTCCAGGTGTGGGCGTACCATGGATTTATATAAGGGCAATAAGATATTCTCCATCTTATTCTCTCTCTATCCCTTTTTTAATTATTCCTAACATCCTGTTTGCTTTTGACTGCCGCTGCATACTGCGTGGACCAATCCTCTTTCATAAAGCTGACAAGATTCAGAGAGCTGTAAAGAATACAATGCAAAGTATCCTATGTGGAACACATCATCTACTAACATGGGAAGTGGGAATGTTTTGCAAAACAAAAGGGGTTAAATTTGCAATGAATATTATCCACAAAAGTAAATGTTCATTGGCAGAGAAATCGGATAAGAAGAGTCTGGTCTCTAGAGACAGAAGGGGGATCAGTTATGTACAGCTCCTAGACACTCCAGCTAACTGAGCTCAGGCATTTGAGAGGTCTAATGAAGGATGAGATGTCTTAATTTGGCAACATGTTGATGGAAGTCACAGCAGAACTTTAGTGTTCAGGGAAGAGATGGAACTTTTTTTTTTTTTTTGGTTAGAGGCCTGACTTGAAGATAGTGTTGCCAGACAGTTGAGTGGGTGTAAGTACGATATCACACAGAGCTTGACCGTAATCCAAAGCCAACTGACCTCTTTCCAATGACTTCTGAGGATTCTGAAGCAAACCCTAGAATCACAGATATTAAGGCTACAGCTGCACTGAGGAGCTATTCCAGGGTGCTGGAAGTATCCTGAAATAGCTATTCCACATCTTTAAAGCAGCCCGTTATTTTAAAAGAGATTCCATGAGGGTTAAAGGATGTTTTGGAATAGCACTTTATTTCAAAATTTGGCACTGTGCAGACAATTGGTGCAAATTGTGTAGCTTATTTCAAGGTAAGGGTGCAGTGTAGATGCACCCCAACAAACCATTCACCTTTTCTTGCCCTTTATGTACTGTGATGGGGCAGACAAGCCCCGCACTGAAGGGCAGAGGGCAGCCCAGGCCCAGCTGGCGGAAGAAGCCCCGCCCATCCAGCCCTGCTGGGCATGCTCCCAGCAGAGCCCAGGTATAAGAGCAGAGAGGGCCCTGCATGGAGGAGGGTGGAAGGGAGCAGGCAGCAACGCCGGTGTTTCTGCAGCAGCTGAGGCCAGTGACAGAGCCCACAATGGACTCTGGGAGTAAAGCCAGCAACCAACCCCCGCCTGAGAGACCGGAGCGCCCGCAACCCCAGCAAGTACTGACTCCGAGGCAAATAGACCACAGGGGAACCAGGGCGTGGTAGGAAGCAGCCCAGGGCAAAGGATCCCGGTAGAGGGGCATTGACTTGGTGGCGCAGTTGAGGGGGGGACAAACCCCTCGACACGTAGTCCCTGTGGCTTTAGAAGAAATAGGGGAAACTGCTACAGTCGAGATATGATGAGACACGATGAGACACTGAGAAATCAGAACATTACAGAGAACAATCACCTGAACAGCAATCTTCTATGTTTAGCCTGCCGAAGGAATACAGACCAAAACAACAGCATGAATAGGAAGAGCAAGCGAAGAATATTTCTGAGCTCTTACTTCTCCGGAAGGAACAGGGGATCTTTATTCTGCTCATTAACTACTCTGGGGATAGTATGCAATAAAGCAGACGTGTTTTGTCTGGGGAGTGTCACAGGGAGAGAGGTCAAATGGCTGATAAGTGGACAGAGCTCAGATTACCCGGGCATAAGAAACAGCCTCATGTGTGTTAATAACAGAGTAGAAGAGGGTCATGCTGTCTTTATTTAGAGTTTGTGCCCTACCAGGAAAAGTATCATTTAACAAAAGTAAAGCATTCAACAGACTGAAGTATTTTCCCTGTGGGACTCCGGGGGATTATATGCTTGGCTAAACAGCTCTGAGATTTTTTTTTCCCCCTCTCCTTCAGCCTCCTGAGCTTTTAGGTCACAGGCCAACATTGTAACAAAAGATTTTACAGGGTTTGCACTTGCAGTAACTGAACATTATCACTCCATAATATTCAGCCCTCGCTGAAACTTGGCAGCAAGTGATGGGAACTGCTATAAAGCTACTTCGAAAAAAAAATTATAAATCCTTCCAACTGGGGAGGGAGTCCTAGCAAGGGAGGGAATCACAGCAAGAAATAAATTAAACAAATGCACAGATCTCTCAATGTTCTGCAGTTGACTAGGGAAAACAAGACTAAAGCCGGTCTATTACATTCACCTTACTGGACAGTAAACATAACAGATGAGTTAGCTGAAATGTGTGAATTATCACAGTGCTGGTTTGTGCTTTATGCCAATCCTGGGTAAACTTGTCTGTGGTTTATTAGATTTTATTCTTTGGAACAAAGCATAACAGCAAGCAAGGGTTTTTTTTTATTATTATTAAAACTCAGCACTATCCCCTTTAAAATAGAAAAGTGCCTGCAAAGCAATTCTGATCAACTTGTTTTTTTATTAGTTTCTTTATTGAATTTGTTTTCCCCTTTCAACTCTTGAGTCAAAAGGCCAAAGGAGACTAAAAATGGCTTAAAGAACTATTGGTATGAATAGCTCAGATTCCATCTCCGAAACTGGTTAATTCAGCCCTCCCTTCTACTTAGGCTATGTCTTTACTGCAAGTTCTTCCGGCAGAAAATATGCATTAGCATAAGTCATAATCTCATTAGCATATTTTCTGTTTCTTTTTGCGCAAGGGGTTTTTGCGCAAAAAGAAGCAATGTGGACTTTTTTTTTTTGCGCAAAAACCCCATTTTGCACAAGATCCTTATGTCTCTCCGGGACAGGCATAAGGATCTTGCACAAAACGTTTTTTTTTGTGCAAAAATACCCCATCCATACTGCTTCTTTTTGTGCAAAAAACTCTTGCGCAAAAAGAAATGGCAGAAAATATGCTAATGAGATTTTGGCTTATGCTAATAAATCCCTCATTAGCATATTTTCTGCCAGAAGAACTCACAGTGAAGACGAAGCCACAATTTTGACAGGACCCCAGGAATTTTGGTTGAGCAAAAAAACCCCCCACACAAAAAGCCACAAAACCCCGGAGGTAGATAACACTCCCCTCCCCTCCCGTGGCGCAGGAAAACCCTGCACTCAGTTCACACCTCCTGCAACACAGACAGCCACCGCACTCCTCCTCCGGGGCCAGCGCCCCCTCCCGCAGAGCGCCCAGCACACTTCTGGCTTCAGGAGACGGGGCCCCTTTAGGCGTGGGGCCCGATTCCGGGGAATTGGCCGAATCGGCCTAAGGCCGGCCCTGGTGGGAAGGCTGGCTCCATGCTCGTGAAAGAGGTGGGGCTGACGGCAGAAGGGGCCTTCAGTGCTGCTTGGAATACAGTACCCCTCTCCCCAACCCTAGACAAAGATTTATTGGGCCCTAGGCTCTGTTTGCCACCACTGCCCTTTGAATCACAGCCGCCTCCTTTGCCCCATACCCCATCAGCGGGACTGTACACAGAGTATAGATTATTGATCACATGTCCTTTGGATAAGACTTTAAAACACAGTCATTTAAAATCAGAATGGGCATTTGTTTTCTCATTCCCTAAATGTTTGACTAGCCCAGTAACATCGAATCTGCTGTTTTCATGGTCTCTAGCCATAAAAAGAAGCAGGCAACATCTCTACTGAAAACTTGGAATGAACAGATACTTTTAATCACTGTGAAACGTGTATGCAGTAATGTTTAAGGAATAACATAACCGCACATTCTCACCAGGGAATTCTCTCTCTCAGTGATGGCTCTTTCAGGGAGAGAAAGGACGTTGCCACTCCCTCCTCCTGGCTAATTATCCAATGCAATGTGCTACTGTCCATTGCGGCAACAACCTAGAGAAGTCAATGGAAAGCCACCAAAGACAAATATTGACATTTGGCAGTGAAAAGGAATGACTTGACAGCAAGAGGAGGACCCTCGCTGTGATTAAAGACCAATAAAAGATTGAGTATAGCACAGGGTGGAGAAAGATCCTCTTCATCCATTCACTGAAGCAGTACCTTAATGAGCAAGGATGCTTGATGACCGACTACTGTATCCCGGTTCCTTGGGGCCAGCAAATGCTGCAGAAGACTGAAATTGGGAATGAGAATCTGCTTTATTTGCTAGGAAACGGGGACGAATGGTTGCAAGTTGCAGTGGGGGAAGTCTAGGTTGGATATTAGGAAATACTATTTCACTAGGAGGGTGGTGGAATCTCCATCCCTAGAGATTTTAAGTCCCAGCTTGACAAAGCCCTGGCTGGGATGATTTTGTTAGGGTTGGGCCTGCTTGGAGCAGGAAGTTGAACTCGATGACCTCCTGAGATCTCTTACACCCCTAGGATCCTAGGAATGGTGACTATTAATAGGCATAGGCTCTTGTTTGCATGTAATGCTTTTGCTTCACTCACCCTGGTTTCTAATTTGAATCTCTGCTCTTTTTAAACATATGTTTCCTTTTGTTTGCCTATCATTAGAGTCCGGTGCTCTGAGGTGACCCTCATGATCTCAGGTACTCTACTCCTTTGGGAATGGAGGAGATGGGATTCCTGTCCACAGGGGGCACTTCGAAGGGAGTCAGCAGCTGGATGCACCTATTGTCAGAGTTGGTTCAGCCCAGAGGAAAGTACTTGATAGGCTGGTTGTGCGAGGGAGCTGCCACCCATCTGAGTGCAGTCAAGGATGAAGCAGAGCCCTGGGTGTCCAGAGAAGTGTCCCACCTACCCCATCTGCTAGCCAGCCAAAGGCCATGCTCCCGGAGCTGATCAACCAGCTACAGAGACATTAAAATGTAAGAAAGTTGGAAAGAGGGAACAAAAAGGTGACTGTTTTGCCAAAACAAAAAGGAGTGTTGCCAACTATGGCTGGAAGGGACTTGTTTTGCTTCATTTGGAACCCACTTGAATGCTGTGGGATTCAGTTTAATTCAGACATTATTTTGCTCAAATCCTGCTTCAAGATTTCATGCAAAAGGAGGCAAAACCCTCGGAGAGAGAAAAATGCAAACGGGAAAACCACAGTAAAGCAGACTCAACCTAACTGTCCCCCACAGGAGGTCTTGAGGTAGGCTGAGATGCAGTTCCAGCCCTTTTCCCCAGTAGCCCACCCGCTTCTGCAGGAATGAGGATGCATTCTGGAAAGGTAACACCTGGGAAGGCACTGTGGTAATCCACATCTGTTTTCTCTCAGCGGCTCCAACACGTTTTCCCTCAGCGTGCACGTAAAAATGGCTTTATTTTCATAGAATCACAGAGCTGGCAGAGACCTCAGGAGGTCATCAAGTCCAGCCCCCTGCCCAAGGCAGGACCAATCCCAATTTTCCAAGTCTCTGACCTGTAGGCACTAATTAGGAATGACTGGCCCGACGTCGAGAGGTGACCATTAACACTTATAACAGTGCTTCGGCAGAATGAGACATGAGCGCAGACGCGCACATTCTTCTCAAAATGACAGTGCCTCAGATCCGCTGAGCGGAACAGCTTGTTTGGAAAGGAATGAATTATTAGTTTGCATTCTCCTGTCACTAGTGATTTCTCTGCACTCTTTGATGCCTGCAATTGGTGAGTTCCCTAGGGAGTACACTGATGCATTTGTGTGTCACCACATCCCTCACTGGGCTGACTCAGCAGTCCCAGATTCAGCATGGCAAGCGGACATGGGATTTCAAGCACATGAGGGCTGACTACTCCTGTTTACAGCAGGAAACTGAAAAGACTGACACTTTTCCTGCCAGATCTCAAATAGACCAGATCTTCTTCCAGGTATTTAAAAACATGCATCAATATATTTATGAACCTGGGGTGTGTGGAGTGGAACATTCTCTATTTTACTCGAATAGAAACAATGGCACGGTGTGGGGAAACTCAAGAACTGTATCTTTTAACCACGTCTTTCCTACTCCTGATCTATTTCCCCTGAATGTTCTAGTCAATGTCTCTTTCGAGCAGGTCTGAACATTTGAGTGATCTCACTAAAGGGTGAACTGAAGCCTAAAATGTTGCCTCAAGGCCTTTCCCGATGGGCGTTTATTGCAAGTCCAGTGACTACAAATGAGTTGTAGAAAAGGACAAAAGTGCCACCATAATAAAATGCACCATCCAAGCATACTGTCTGGATGCAGGCTTTATATTGCCAATCTGCATTTCCTTCCCCTTGCACTAGGTGTAGCCATTTTAAGGACCATTCCTCTTATTGATCAAGATTTTCTTTTTTTCACCAAGAGGTCTCTATCTTTGGAGTTGAAGTATCATAATTCCTCCCAGTTCAAAGGCTCCAAGAAAGACCCACATAGTGACTTAAAACACAATGTTCTCAATGTCACACTGCTCACAAGACTGTCACCCTTCCTCACCTCATGCCCCTCTCTCTCTCTCTCACACACACACACACACACACACACACACACACCCCGCCCCCAGCCAAGACCCCAGCCAACTCCTGCACCCTTCCTACTAGCCAAATTCCCCACCCCCAGCCTGCGTCCGCACCTAGCGGGGCCACCGGCCAACACAGACACCAACGCAAGGTTCTCATTTACATTTTGCTAGTGTCTACTGGACTTATCCATTCAAGGCTGCCTCCATTTTGGAGGGAAAAGCCATTTAATCAGGAATAATGATTTCTCTAGTGTAACACTCATGGGTCCAGGCTTAAATTTTCAGTTAGGGGGACAGTGACTTGTCATTTGGCTTCAGGACTAGACAGGCCACATTCCCTTGTCACTTGGAGAAGCATGTTGTTAATACAGTTGCTTCGCCAGCTTGAACGACAAAGTGAACAGGGGGAGGGAGAGGGAGGAGCAGAAGGTCAGGGAAGAAAAAGCGCAAAACAATTTTTGGACCACGGTACAGCATAATCTCCTCAGGTGTTAAATGTATGGGGCTCTCAGGTATAAAATGGATAGTTTGGAGGGGAGGGCCAAAGTTCTTGCTGTACCTCATTGTGTGCCTGTGTTCACTGTGTTCCGTTGTGTTCCCTTTCACCACATTTTCCCCTTCAGTGCTACCTCACGAAGCACAGCGACATAAAACAAAGCTCAAGCACAATTGGGGAATGTTATAGAATGACTGACTCTTTGGGAGTGCAGAATCATCCCTTGAAGACCACAACTGGCTTAGAGGATGGGCCTTTTTTTTCTTCACAAGAGTTTTCATGAGGCAGAGGCCCTTTTCACAGTCTTCCAGCGCCACATTCTCTAGTGACGTGCCAGGGATGGAGAAGAGAATGGCAGCACCTGTGTCATGGAGGGGGTAGGTATTGTATCTGTGAAAAGCAAAATGCCTTGTGCAAGTGAGGACTATTAGGGTACACCTACACTAGCCCCCTAGTTCAAACTAGGGAGGCTAATGAGGGTGACCGAAATTGCTAATGAAGTGCGGGATTTAAATATCCCACGCTTGATTAGCATATTCCCGGCCGGTCGCCATTTTGGAAACTGACTAGCCCGAAGTAACTGCCCGCGTCTACACGTGGCAGAGAAGCGAGATTCCGAGATAAACCCCTTAATTCGAATTAACTGTTAAACCTCATTCCACGAGGAGTAATTTCAGTCGCCCTCATTAGCCTCCCTAGGGGGCTAGTGTAGACGTACCCTTAGAGAGTCTATGTTTAGCGATGGTGACCTCTGCATATGTACAAAAGGACTTTTACCCAAGACTGTCTACACAACACAAGATAGAATGCCATGGGAGCAACACCCTGACCATATAGTCTCAACATGCAATTGTCAGATCTGCACATGGAACAGCGGCAACACCACGCACGGTAACGTTTAGGAATCAACTAGCCATTGAAAACTGCAGCACAAAACTTGAACATTTTGTGGGCGAAGGGCTGTAAGAAGCGTGGCTTTCCAGATCACTGATCCAATCTATACTTAATACCTGAATAAAATATACTAATAATGTCTTTATTCAATGCTTCAGGCTGCATCACTCACACGTTCATTTAGAAATCAATGTTTTCCCTCCGTGTCTGGCCCTATTTCTAGAAATCTATGCAGTAAGTTCCCCAAGGAAATACTACTATCCAACATTCCAAAACATGCAGGGAGTTTACTTCATGGAATAAGGTTCTGTTCAAAATCAGCGAGAGTTTGACCAGACTCTGACTCTATTGCTTTTAGTACTCTAGATGGCCCAACCGAATCTTTGGAGAGACTCAGGGACTTCAATCCAAAATTAATTAAAGAATAAAAAGTTTCCTTCAACTCAGCCTCCCCAGACTCAAGCATACCTGGAAATTAGCAAACCCAGCACATCTGGGTATGTGCCTTTTTGAATGGCCCTCCTGGTATTGCAGGAGCAGAGGCAGATATCCTTTGAACTAACTATACACATAACAGTATAATCTGAGCTGAAACCATCTGGTAGGAGAGACAGCACTTGTCACTGTCTGGGAATGGAAGGAAGTGATGAATCAAAGAAGAAAAATAGACACAACTGGTTCTCACCACAGTGTAGATCTGAGGTTTACGCCTTTTCGCCAGGTCAATTATATTGACTCCATTGTAATAAAGGTTCTCGATGCATCCAAGGAAGTTTTTCTTCAGAAAGGTTCCTGGCTTTCCTGGGACTGGGATCCCTCCGAAACTGAGCTTTGGGAAAGAACAAAAGACAACATTCAGCTATAACTTCAAAATGTAGGGGAAAGGAAGGAGTGGAGCATCTGGAGAGAGGAGTTAAAGCTACACATAGAAGATCTTGTGAAGTAAGGTTAGCACGGGCCTTAGTGGATAGGGGATGGGAGTCAGACTATGGAGCCCTGAGTTTTTTTCTGACTGACACTGAGCTGCTATTTGACCTTGGGAAAGTCTCTTCACGTCTCGGATTCCACTCCCATCATTTTTCTGCTTTTTCCACTTAGATTCTACAATCACTGTGTGCATATACAACCCCTAAAACAGCGGGACTTTGATTCCATTTGGGACCTGTAACAATCCTCAAGGCAATCAATGGAGATAGCAAGTGCAAACAATAAACAGCGGGTGGAGGGCAGGGTTAGGGCACTGCGATTTAGAGCAGCTCTCCCCAACGGTTGAATGTCGGCAGTAATACTTCAGAGGGGTGTGGTGAAGCTCTGTTCATAAGTGGATTGCTTGTGTTTAATCCATGGTGAAGGTGCAAGGCACTTTCCTCCAGTGAAAGTTCCTGACACGCCAGCATTCTGCATTGCATGGACTGCAAGGACAGCTCTTCTGGGAGCGAATCACTCAATGTTAAATGGCATGGACTTCATACTGAAGTAATTCCATGAGTATTCCCAATCAGCACAATTGGTGACGAAATCATTTTAGGATACAGACAAGGACACAGGAACATCGGCATTGTGATGTCTGTGATAGCCAGTTCTGACAATCTGATCTAGTAAATAACACCCATTAGACTGACAATGGAAGACAGTCATAAAACACCATCTGTTGCCAGGCAACATCCAGGGGCATCCACAAACATAATTGTGATAACACTGTCTCCAATCCATTGCTGCCTGTGACATCACTGCTTGCCAGGGCACCTCGGAGCAGGACTAGAACTTGGATTTTTCTGCTCCAAAAAGCCCGCAGCCTGTCACAGCGGCGACAGGAGATTTCCCGTTTTATGTGAACAATACGGGTGATATGACACCAATAGAGTAGTTCTGATTACACCCAGTAGAGGGCAGCAGCCAAACAGTCTGTTATGATAAACATGTTGTTTTGACTATTTTTGTTCTAAGTTTTCATGCTGGCATTGAGCTTGCCTTGAGATGGTATTTGGGTTTATAACCAAACAAAGGAAAAAGCTCTTTTAGGGTAAGTCTACACCGCAACATTATTTCAAAATCACTAGAGTGATTTTGAAATAACTTAGCCCGTGTCTACACAACAGGCAGTTATTTCAAAATAATGTTGAAATACTGTCAAGCTGGAGGACTTCCTACTCCGATTCCTGTAACCCTCATTGTACAAGGAGAAAGGGAAGTCAGAGGAAGAGTGCTCTATTTCGAAATAAGTGTTGTGTAGATACTCTGAATTTCGAAATAAGCTATGCAACTGATTTAGCTAAATTTGTGTAGCTTGTTTCAAGTTAAGCCCTACTGTATAGATGCACCCTTAGATAAAATACCCCCATGTGTTGCTTTGCAGATACCTGAGTAGAGGAGTTCGTTAGTGGAGTAGAGAAGCACTAGCATTAGGTGGCTGAGGATTGCATATGGCAGAAAACTCGGACAGAGCGCTCTGAAGTTCATGAGTACAGAGGAGCAGTTACCAACTAGCTGTGGATTGAATTACCCCTTATCTCTATGGGGACAACAGGGATGCGATAGGGGAGTGGGTCTTGGGGTTTTTTTTCCGAGTGGGGGTTCCCCTTCAGGTCTTATCTACTCTGCCTCCATTTGGAAATGGAATCCCCACTATTGCGGCTAGCTCCAGCAGTGCTGGAAATGCAATAGTGAAGGTAAGACTCCTGGAGCCACAAGAGTTTACACTTATGTATCTGGCTGGAGAGAGAACTTACTTGGTGTGTGTGTCATATAAACCTTCAGCCTCTACTGGTACATTGACATTGCTGTACCATGCTTCCCCATCCTATCTTGGATCTAGCTAGCCTGAACAACAGCATTGAAGCCACTCGAATAGCTGCAACCCACACTGTCATGGCTTCATTCTTCTTGTTATTTGAGCAAGCTAGATCACAGTTAGCTCAGGTACATGGGCTACAGTTGCACCTCTGATTGTTGTAGAGACCTAAACTGCATGACAGTGTCACTGCAACCTAGAACATAACAGCCACGCTGGGTCAGACCAATGGTCCAACTAGCCCATTATTCTGTCGTCTGACAGTGTCCAATGCCAGGTGCCCCAGAGGGAATGAAGGGAACAGGCAATCAACTGATCCTTTCCCTGTCACTAATACCCACCCACCTTCTGGCAAAGAGAGGCTAGGGACACCATTCCGACCCATCCTGGCTAATAGCCACTGATGGACCTAACCTCCATGAGTGTATCCAGCTCTTTTTCTGAACCTTGTTATACTCTTGGCCTACACAGCATCCTGTGGCAAGGAGTTCCACAGGTGGATTGTATGTTGCCTGAAGAAATACTTCCTTTTGTTTATTTTAAACCTGCTATCTATACATTTCTTTTGGTGATCCCCTAGTTCTGGTGTTATGGGAACAAGTAAATATTTTTTCTTTATTTGCTGTCTCCACACTAGTCACAATTTTATAGACTTCTGTCATATCTCCCCTCTTTTCTAAAATGAAAAGTCCCACTCTTATTAATCTCTCCTCATGAGAGAGTATAGGCCTTTTCTCTACTACTCTCAAGACTGGACTGAACCAGTGGTTTCAAGAGTGGGACTTTTTTTAGGGGAAGGGGAAAAAAGAGCAAGGCTAGACTAGGCATTAAGGTAAATGGAAGATGCACAGATAAAAACCTTGACCACTGCTTTGTAAATCTAATCTTCATCAACTCCATTGTATGGATGGATAATTAATACAGGCAATAAAGAGTGAAACAGTTTTCAACTCTGCATGACTTTCAGGTTTGTTATTGGCACAAGGGGTTATGCAATAGCGTTTGTTTTGGTAGCTGAGAATCATTATTTCTTGCTGAACTCTCTTGGTTCCTTCATTTTTCTTCTATTTTCTGTTCACTTAAGTCTCCTGCTTAGGAATTCTCTACTGGGTTTCAAAAAGCAGAAATCAATATCAATTATGGTGCTGAATTATTGAGTAAACAATTTCCTTAGTGATCAGTAATCATTTTAATTACCAAATTAATGGTTTTATTACATTTAGCAAGGCCTTTAATGCCCTAAGGGTGCTGAGAAAACCTTCCATTAGACTGCATTGTCTTTAGTGTTAAGCTGAAATGCTAGAGTAATTCAAAGGCTGATGGAAGACACATTCTTAATGACTTTTGACACTGATGGGCCAGACCCTGAGCTAATGGAAATGGTCTCATCACCCCTGATGTGACGCTATGCTGATTTACACTATTTGAGAATATGGTCTGTAGCGCCTATTGGAACAGATTCTTTGGAAAGTTTGGGCTAATTAAACTTCTTTATAATGCACAGGGGGCGTAAGCTTTACTTAATACCAAACACCTCTCCGCATCAACAGTGCACCAAAGATGAAAGATTCAAGTTATACTGGAGTAGAGAAATAGGAAGAGCCCAAAGATCAAGTAGCTTATTCTTCCAACCAACTGGACATGGTCTTTGAAGCACAGCTTTAAACTGGGATGGAAAAAGCCCTTGAGAATGTTTCACTGAAGACAAATCTCCAGTAGAATATGTTAGATCTCAATGTTAGGCTGTTTTAGCTCATATCTAGCCTAGATTTTCCTTTTTGTAAATTTCATTCCTTAACTCCAAGATATAACCACCCACCATATCTATTTTGATCCCCTTGTGTGGATGTCCTGCGTGCTTCCAAAAATTAATCATGTTCCTATCATCCATTATGGCCCAACTAGTTTATCCAAACAATCTATGTTTTGTTCTTTTTGTCTTTCCTCATGAATCATTCCTGCATGCTCTGCTACTTGTTGTTGCTTTCCTCCAAATCCACTCCCACACACGCATACATAAGAGAATGATAATTACTCACAGGGCTTTTAGCCTAGAAGAAACAGAAAGCATCCGATGTGCAAACAGAACTAAAGGACTGGCATTATTTAAAAAAGATGTGTCTAGGATGTTTTAAATAGGTTTTGAAAAAAAAATCCAGAAAATGCAGGACAGTTTCAGAAAATAAAATGGTGACAAAATTTTCCACAAAAATAATTGCTTTTTTATGAAAAAAATCATTTTCACAAAAAAAAAATTATTGGTCCAAAACTGTCAACCAATTCTAGCTATGCTTCTCTGCAGCCTCTTGAATCACATTATTGTAAAGCCTATAAAAAAAAATCACGCTTGAGAGACAGGGCAGTGAAGATTCATAGCTAGATATCCAGAAGTGTGGAGGACATCCAAATTCCTCCCTCTGAAACTGGAGAGGGGCAACTGCAGTGTCAAGTTGCTGAAGAAGCACCTGAGGAAAACGTACTCTTGCAGAGAAGCTAAATGAATTTGGTGCGTCATCTTCACTGCAGACAATGTCAGAATGGTCCCCGCACCTGAATCGTTCTTTTAGGTGTGAAATCTGAGCAACTGTCCCTGACTGAGGTGTCAGTAGAAGAGGGGTTGGAAGAAATTGCTAAATTAAATAGTAATAGGTCACCAGGACCAGATGGTGTTCACTCAAGAGTTCTGAAGGAAAACGCAAGTATGAATTTGTAGAACTACAGTTGGGGTAGGTAGTCCATCATTTAAATCAGACTCTGCACCAAACGACTGGAGGATAGCTAATGTCATGCTGATTTTTTTTAAAAGGGCTCAAGAGGCATTCCTGGAAAGTACAAGCCAATAAGCTTAACTTCAGTACCAGACAAAATGGTTAAAACTACAGTAAAGAACAAAACGATCAGAATCCTAGATGAACACAATATGTTGGGGAAGAGTCAACACAGCTTTTGTAAAGGGGAAATCATATCTCATTAATTTATTAGAATTGTTTGAGGGTTTCAGCAGTAAGTGGACAAAGGCAATATAGCTGATACAGTGTACTTTGACTTACAGAAAGCCTTTGTTAACGTCCCTTACAAAAGGCTGTTAAGTAAATTAAGCTGTCATGGGATAAGAGGGAAAGTCCTCACATGGATCAGTAACTGGTTAAAACACAGGAAATAAAGGGTAGGGTTAGTTTTCAGAATGGAGAGCAGAAAAGAGTGGGGTCCCCAAAGATCTGTACTGGTACTTGTTCTGTTCAACATACTCAGAAATGATTTGGAAAAGGGGATAAAGAAAGGGGTGGAAAAATACTCAAGATTGCAGGCAGCTTTGGACCTAGCTAACAGGTGCAAAGGTATTTCCCCAAACTGGGTGCCAGGAAAGCAACATGACGGGCGTAATGTCAATACGATGTACTTTGATAAACATACATAAAAATGTACTTTGATAAACATACATAAAAATGATGTTGTCTAAATTAGCTGTTATATTGAGAAAGATCTTGCAGTCATCATAGATAGTTCTCTAAAAAACATCCACTCAATGTGCAGCGGCAGTAAAAAAAAAAAAAAAAAAATGGTAGGAACCATTCAGAAAGGTATAGACAATAAGACAGAATATATCATAATACGAATATATAAGCCAGGTTTTGGCAACATCTTGAATACTGTGTGCAGTTCCGATCACCCCATCTTAAAAAATATATATATTATAACTGAAAGAGACACAGAAAAGGGCAAGAAAAATTATCAGGAGTATGAGGAAACAGGTTCTATATGAGGAGAGATTAAAAAGTCTGGAACGGTTCAGCCCAGAAAAGAGCCCACTAAAGGAGGATAAGAGCTTATAAAAATCACAATTGGTGTGGAGAAAGTGAAAAGAGAAGTGTTATTTACCCTCTCACATAACGCAAAAAGCACAGTACACATAATGAAATTAATAGGCATCTGTTTTAAAACAAAAGGAAGTACTTCTTCACACAGTGCATAGTTAACCTGTAGAACTCATTGCCAAGGGATGATGTGAAGGCAAAAAAAAAAAACCTGGGTTAAAAAAACCAGAGATATAAGTTTATGGAGGATTGGTCAATCAATTGCTATTAATAAAGGTGGTCAAAGATGCGACTCTGTGCTCTGGATGTTCTTAAACCTCCAGCTAGACCGGGGTGGGAAATAATTTTCACAGGGAGGCCACTTAATGAATTTTTGTACATGGTCATGGGCTGGGATCACCTTCTCCAGAAGGGACGGGGCCTGGGGAAGAAGGGGCGGGGCCTGGGGTGGAAAGGGTGGAACTGGGGACTAGCCTCTTCCCAGAGTTGTGTAGGGCCAAAGATTTTGAATTAAAAAACACAGCAAAGGGCTCCCAGCCCCACTGCTCCCGCATTGCCGGGTGGCTGCCCGGGGTGGCTGCAGCTATTTAAAAGGTTCATGTCTCTGGCCCCTGCTGGGGTAGCATCGCAGCTGGGAGCCAGGAGCCATTTCAATAGGATCCTGCTGCCTTAGCCACTGCCTGGAAATTTGCTGGCACAGGCAGGAGGCTATAAATAGAAAGTGGAGAGATGCAGGCCACAGGCTGGATCAAAGTGTTAGGTGGGCCAGATCTGGCCCCTGGGCCACATCTTCCCTAGCCCAGGTGTCTGTGGGTCCCAAATTAGCACACGGGCGGATGTACTTTCCAGTCATGCTTGCTCAGAGACTGGCAGTTGGAGGGGTGGGGGACCAAAGTCTGCTAGGCCCCTAGGACAGGTGGAGAGGGTGGTTCTGTGCTCCCTTGGGCGGAAGGCCCCCCCCCCCCGCCCACCTGCATTTCCTGGGCCTTTGGAGCGCGTCGCATGGGGCTTGGGTGGTGATTTGAAGGACCCAATACTTCAGACACACTGAGTAAGTGCATTGACTAGGAAAGAGTTTTAGAGGCAAGGGAAAGCAGGCTGGGAAGAGAGCTCTGTGGCTTATAGTCCCAGCAGAGACACCGACTGTTCCCCGCATTCACCCCCGTCTTGGAAGACATAACCCAAGTGACCCTGCACACCTCGTAATCAATGTCCAGGTGGTCCGAATCCCCCTTGGTTCGGAAATGCTGCATCTGCCTGTCCACCGTGAAGTTCACTTGCTTGTTGAAGCGCTCAATAAGCACCGCGTGCCAGTGTTGATCATCTAGGAGGCTGCCCAGGGTGACTGACGTGTGGCTGGTGCTGAAACGCATTTTGGCATCTCCTGTGGGGACAGAGGCAGACAGAAGTGAGACCAGGACCCTAGAACTGAAGTATTAAGAGCCCTGCTCAACAGAAGCAGAGCCCTGGCTAAGCCTGGCTTGGATTCTTTGGGATCCATCTCTTCTTCTCTTGTTCCGATGTTCGGATCAGGCACATGGAGGGGGATTGCCCCAGGTAGTTGCATAAATCAGAAAACAAGGCAGCACTGGAAAATGGTTGTGTGGCCTGTGACTACGCTCTGAAATGCAGCAGAGACCCTAGTGTTTTAAGAATATCATCTGGAGTACACAAAAAATCTGCAACCCATTAAAGGAACAGCTGTACTACAACTGGGGGTTTCCAAAAACATACAGTCTAATGACGCTTGACATTTCAGCCATCCCTTTTTTTCCCCCTTTTTAACTGACAAATGGTGCCTAATCCTCACCAGAGAAAACACAAATATGGACACAGATATTTTAGACAGCGTGATACTGGAAACCTGAACAATTTGAGTTATTTACATACGGCCAGATTTTGGTCTCCATGGCACTAAAAAAAAAAAGTAAACCTGGAATAATCCCTTTGATGTCAGCAGAGTAAGTCCAGTTGTATATCAGTGCAACCGAGATGAGCATCCTAGTCCAGTCTGAGAATACTCAGGCTCAGGCCTCGAAAAGTTAGGTGCTTTTCGGTTTTCTAGCAGGTTCCTGCTGAAAGATTTCTGAGCTTCTGGTCTCTACTGTGTGTTCTTTTCTTTTCATCAGTGGAAAAAAAAGGATTTACATTCCAGAATGATTAGTCAAGCTGTGTAGATTATAAAAACCTTGGCTCCTATGCCTGCCTCCCCTGACACACACACACACACACACACACACACACACACACACACTTACTTTGGGGTAGTCAAAATCCAGATTCACATTCTGTGGCTCATGGAAATTCTATTTTAGGTTCCAGGGTCAACAAACATGTCACATCTCACAGGAATGCCACAAAATACATATAACTATGATATTACGTTCTTATTCCTGGACTAGCAGATGAACCTGGTGTTGCCAGGGTCCTTAACTATAGTATTGTTTTTAATGAATAGGAAAACATACATGCTTTATTTAAATGATGGGGCTCAGGGAAGAAGATACCAGGTGCAGGAGACAGGGCAGCAGGTGTGGGGCTCAGGGCAGGGGCTGCAGGAGTCTTGACAGAGGGCTGGGAGGTGTGGGGAGTTCAGAGCAGAGGGTACAGGATTCAGGGCAGGGGTGGAGTGGTCAGGGCAGGGGTTTGGGTGTGGGGGAGACTCAGGGGATGGAGGTGGAGGAATCAGGGAAGAGGTTGGGAGGCTCAGGGAAGGGAGTGAAGGTGCATGAATCAGGACAGAGTGTTGGGTATGCGGAGGGCTCAGGTAAGCCCCAAGACCTCAGCAAGAGCTGTGCTGGGGGGGAGGGGAAGGGAAGCTCCCAACCTGAGCCACATGGGGAGGGGGGAACCTTGCCCAGCAGAGGAACCTTACCCATGGAAAGTACCATTCAGAACCCCTCCTCCGTCCTGCCACTGTCTCATCGGTGTGGCCGCCCCCTTGTGGTCACTCTGCAGTATAACTGTCCTTCTCAGCAGCCCCATCCCTTTCCACATGATGGAAAACAGTCCCATTTCAGGCACTTGCTGTTACCCTGGCACAACAACTAAACCCTGACGTTTATTAAAGTTAGGAGAAGAGGAAGCTGCCTACCAAATGTGGTGGGCCTGGCTCTTACCATTTAGGCGTATGCATTCACAGATGGACAGACATTTCTAAAATATAGCCGGTCCCCGAGTTGCGAACGGTCGACTTACGACCGTTCGCCGTTACGATCGAAGCTGTTGTAAATGGCAGACCCCGAGTTATGAACGCGATCCGCACTTACGAACAGCGCGGTCACGTGTAACTCTATGGAGTCCGACTTATGAACGAACCGACTTACGACCAATTGCTTGGTCTGTAACCGGTTCGTAAGTCGGGAAGAGGCTGTATATAGAAGATTAAATTAAAAATTAAGCTTCTTCTGAAGGAAGAGGAGAAACCAAGGGAATCTAGCATTTGGAGCTTCTTTCTGAAATGTCTCTTGTCTGTGTAATGCACTATATGCTTGCAGATAACAAATAACAAGAATACAGCATTATCAATGTGATTTTAAAAAAGCAAGGAAAAGATTAGTTGGGTACAAAGTCAATTAATGAGTTTATGTGGAAACAAATGAAGAGCCATGGAAAACTTTTGCTAGCATTTAACATAAACGCAATTAGGCACAAAGGGAGAAACCAGGAAGGAATGATTAACCAGATTCATTTTAGTGATGTCACTTTGTTCTAATTGTCTGATGACTTCTGCTATGCCCCACAGACATAAGCTGAGGTGAGAAATAGAAGCTGACTCATTTTACCCTGGCCTTGCCTACATTAGGGAGTTTTACTAACCCCCCCGATCCCTACTGTGTGATGCGGAGTTCAGATCCCCTGGGGATAACAAAAATGGAAGCTACGGCACAAAGCACCACCACCAGCCTTCAGCATTTTAAGCACCAATCTCATGTAGATGCACTATGAGTAAGGTTGCACAATCAGCTGCACCACTGCTACCCTGGGGATCATGGTGGTAGGAAAGCCAGGGCAACAAAACCTCAAGGAACCTGCACTAGCACGCTATCTTTGTCCCTGATTGTGGTTTTCTGTACAGAAGCTTTAGGGTGTGTCTAGACTACAGGGTTTTGTCAACAAAAATGGACTTTTGTCAACAAAACTATACCTGCGTCTACACTACCGCCAAGTTCTGTCGACATAACAGCAGTTTTGTCGACGGCGGTAAACCTCATTCTACGAGGAATAATGCCTTTTGTCGACAGAGTTCTGTCGACAGAAGGTGTTATTGCATCTACAGTGTCCTTTGCATCTACATTCTTATGTCGACAAAGCAAGCTTGCTTTGTCGACAGAACTGGATGTAGTCTAGACGCTCTTTGTCAACAGAAGCTTTGTCGACAGTATCTGTCGACAAAAGCCTGTGGTCTAGATGTACCCTTAAAGTCCCAGGTGCTCTTCATTCTTACAACACATCCAGTGGGGGTCCCTCACACTTCTGTGGAAACCCCTTTGCTCCTAGTTCCAGAGACAGTGGATGGAGGTTCCCACCCAACACAGAACCACATTGTTTTCATCACCAGTATTAAATGGCACTAACCCACCACTATGACTCAGTGGCTACTGGGCTAATCACTATTATTCCCTGGATTAACACAAGTAAACAACTTGTGCTCTGAGCCACTGAAGTGAAACCCTGCAAGAGAGTAGTCAGATGTGCACATGCTTTGCCAGACCTATGGATGTCCCTGTGCTAAATTACTCAGGAGATAGTACTTCTGCTAAAGGAAAAACCAAACGGTCTTGGACTTTTGCTCCCTTATTGTACTGAGGGAGTGTGTTTACCCCAGGGATTTGCCCTTCAGCGAACAATATCCACGTATGCCGTGCTCCAGTACCTCCTGCCATAGAAGCTGTATGTGAGATAACCCCTGGGGAAACAAACAGCTTTGCACAGAAGGAGGAAGCCAATTCTTCACTCATCCTTCCAACCCAACTTGACCCAACCTTGATGTGACTCCATGCTTTTGCTCTGCCTGGCTTTTGCCAGGCCCAGAAGCAAAAAAGCACCAAAAAAACTTCAGGAATGGCTAGTCTCACAGCTTGCCCAGCCCTACAGACAAGAAATCACCCTAGAAAGCTGGTCCAGTTCATCTTTGCAGCCCAATCACGTCTGAAGAGCTGTCAAGATGCACCTACATATTGAGGAGCTGGTCCAAACTCCTGAACCTTTTGGATATGCCAATTGCTAATACTGGGTACTTTCCATTTTGAGAAAAAATAGCACAAATCCACACAAGCTGTGCACATTGAAGGGTCTTTCATGAAGTAACATTGCTGCTAGATGAATTTCAACAAAATCAGAGACTGGGTTAGATCTTCAATGTTGTTAGTGTAACTGCAACCAGGCGGATTTGAATCCTCTGAAGCTTGGTATAGGGGCCTCTACCCTCTGAGCTAAAAGCCCGGCCTCCCTGCTCCTCCTGTAGAGGTCTCTTAGTCTTATCTGTTGCTGTGATCTAGGTGCCACTGCACTGGTCAGTGAACCACACTCGGTGTGTGGGTTACACCAGTACAGCAAAGCATCCTGAAAGTTATTCTAACCTCTATGAGGTGCAGAGTCACGTTAAAGGATCCTTAATCCAAAATTCCCCACATTGGTCTAGATCCTGCTTCATAGGATCAGGATTAAGGGAGTGTGCCTTGAATAGAGGACGGTCTTAAAATTGCCTTAATCATAGAAAAGAAGCAGAGCCTGTGTGTATTTTATTGACAGCTAAAAAGGTGGAATGCTGGAATGGAGTTTCTCCCTGCAACTGTCTGATATTTTCCCACTTTGTTGTGCTACTAATCTAACACGGTTGTGTTGATGAAGATGAATTCTGCTTCCCAGCACATGCAGACATTTGCCCTTAAGTTTCTTTTCCTTTGTCTGAACATGCATCCGTGAAAACACAGAGGTGAAGCATGCCTTGTCCAAAGCAGGAGCTCTGTGACAGGCAAAGAAAACCAGCTTTCAGCCTCTGTTTGTTGCAGGAGAGCAGCCAGAGAAACCATGAGCTGAATGCTAAATGCGGCTGGATGGCCACCTGCAGATCTGTGCCAGACCCCTGCTCTGAAATGATTAATTTAAATGGGAATCATTCTCTAAGCAGAGAGAGGAAATTGCAGTTGAGATTGCAACGGAATCCCTGGAGGTCTGGTGTAGATTAAACAGGCTAGACCAATATTTGCAGGTAGAAAAATAAAGGTAGCGTGGTCCACTAAATGGGGCACTGACCTAGTAGTCGTGAGACCCTGGGTTCTATTTTCGGCTCTGCTGCTGACTTGCAGTATAAATTCAAGCAAGACAATTCACTTCTCTATTTCTCTGCCTATTCCTCATCTGGTCTTTTCAGACTGCAAGCTCTTTGGGTCTGGTACTGTCTTTTACTACACATATGTATAGCACCTCATACAACAATCTCAGCTGGGGCTTCCAGATACTGTAGTGCAATCAATAACAAAAGTAAATGGCAAACAACTCTCTGTCCAGTTCCCGGTGGATGAATAAAATGACCGGTTCCTACCCAGGTTAATGTGCAAGGCGAGTTTCCCTTTCTGCAGCTCCAGCGTGATGTAATCCCCGCGCTGTCCCTCTCCATGGAATAAGACTCCATCCCCCTGCAGGCTCTTGAACTTCAAGGAAACCACATCTTTGAAGGTGCTCATCAGTTTCTGATTGAATCTGTACAGGAGGGAACTTCTGCCGTCGAAATCTGCGATGTCCGATTCTAGAGGGGAAAAGGAGGAAGATGAGAACACAAAGAGGTGGAGCTGTAATGTCGGTGAAGTTTCTCCGGATTTCACAGGGGTACTCAGCACATGTGAAACACTGAAACCATACCACACCCATGGTCCACCAAGCTCGCTAGCCCCTATCTATCACCTTTTATCGAGGCCAACATCCCTGGGTAATCCCCCCTCCCTTTTCATGATTCACAGCCCCTTTGTTATGTTAAGATTCTTTCATCGGCCTGCTTCTTCATCACACCAGACAGCCCCCTACCACTGTGGTTCTCAACTGGTGGTCCAAAGACCACTGGTGGTCCATCGTGACTTTTTCGGTGGTCCACAGGAACATTGTCCAAAGTCACATGGCATGGGCAGGCACCAAAAATCTGTTAGGAAGAAATAAGTTTCAAACTAAAATGTTCGTTGTCTGCTCTTTTTTATCATGTCTCAAAAAGGAGGTGGTCCACAAAAATTTTTTGATTGGCCTGGGGGTCCGTGGACTGAAACAAGTTGAGAACCACTGCCCTACCACCATACCACCATGTCCTACCACATCCATTGTTTGCATCCCAAGGACATGCAGAACAGTTAGTCACGGATACAAATGCACAGTCCCAGTTCTTGCTCCAGTTTTTCCTACGTTGCAAAAGATCCTCTGAAGCAGGATCTAGATCATGGATCCATCTACCTCCACTTTTGCATCCAAATAAGCATCGTCTTACCTCAAATAAATATCCCTCCCTCCTAGGGATATCTGCACGTTTACAATGATTTTACCAAGCGTGCTTCTGAATGTGAATTGTCTTGGCTGGAGGGATCATTCCAATGCCAGGTCAGAACACTATTAAAAGGGTAAGGTAGCTATGATTTTCATAGCCCATTTTATCACCCATGCTACATTTGTTAACAGGCCACATGGACAGATTAATTGAGCTGTCATGAACACACTCATTTGTCAGCAAATTATCCTGTAGGGAAAGCTCAGTTTGGTTCCTTTTGGGGCAGGATTAACCAGGTGTTTGGCAACTTTAGACAGAGCTTTTAAACAGTCCAACTTTAAAAACGATAACTAGACTAGAAGAAGAGTTGGTGCACCCTGATCACAAATGTCAGCGCGATAGCATTTATATTGGTTTGCTGTAACTCTGATCTCCCGCTATGTGTTATTCCATTGCAGCAATGATTAGAGCACAAACATGGGCTAGGAAGAATGGAGCAGATCCCTCAGAAACGTGATCTCTAGTACCTCTACAGCACCATAAGGGGCTCTCCAGAGAGTTAAGGACCAAAAGGAAACACTGGAAACCTTGCACCACGCAGTAATAGTGTGGTTGCCTCCATAACGCATCCCCTTGTGTCCTCTCATGGACTCTCAGTGCCCACTCGGGTTCTTCCAATTAACATTTCAAACAAAAATCCTAGGTTTTTTTTTTCTTTTGACTGCTAGACATAACACAAGACTAGCATTTCCTAGATTATGTAGGTATTTCTGCTTCCAGAAACAGGAGCAATATGAAAATGGAAAACAAAGTTATCAAGTTTTGTTGACGTTCAGTTTCGGTTTTGGGCTCCAGGGTTGAGTCTGGGTTTTGTTAGCACTGGCGTTCCTTTTAAAACTCTAGAACTTGTGCAAACACAAAACTTGAGGAAAGGGTTATTTGCTGCCAGGAGTAGCTGCACTTTGAAGAAAAGAGTTAAAGGAAATCTCTTACCATCTACTGCACAGGAAGCAGAAATGATCTGTCTGCCAGCACACAACTGCATGAAGAGATATGTTAGCTTGTGGTGGCAGCCATGCCAACCAGCCCAGAGGGAACATAGAATCATAAAATACTAGAATTAGAAGGGCCTTGAGAGGCCATCAAGTCCAGTCCTCTGCCCTCATGGCAGGACGAAGCACCATCTAGACCATCCCTGATAGATGCTTATCGAGTCTGTTCTTAAATATCTCCAGTGATGGAGATTCCACAACCTCCCTAGGCAATTTATTCCAGTGTTTAACCACCCTGACAGGTAGGAACTTTTTCCTCATGTCCAACCTGAACCTCCTTTGCAGCAGTTTCAGCCCATTACTACTTGTCCTAACATACCTTGGTAAGGAGAGTGTGTGTTGTCCTCTTCCATGCAAACAAGAGCACCCAGGTAGTTGCACGAGGGAGGGGGTAGAGGGAGGGCATGTACATGGGAGATCTTTCTAAGGATGCTCGCTCTAACTCTGGGTAACAGTATGACTTACGCAAGCATAAGCAACCGGCTTTACTCCTCCCCTCCCCCTCCAGCCCATTTCACTCCTCACTCAGACTGCAGGGGCATCTTCAAGGTACTTGCTGCTGTGAGGGACGGAGGCGGAAGGGGATGCAGAATCTCACCCCGCCCTCACTAAGTAAGGCAAGCTTTATTGTACAGCTAATGGGGAGCTAATGGCAGAGTCAAGATGCACTGAATGGATGCTTCTCCTAGCTGGCCTTGCTAGCCCCACTCCTGGTGCCATTCTGTGGGCACCACTGCAAATAAGGTAGCTTAGGAGTCATGTGCCTCTGGCCCTATATACCTTGCAAATTCACTGCCCACTATCCACGCCACAAATCTGATCAAACTCCTCCAGCGTCTAGACAGCGTGCTTCCTCGCCAGGGCATTGCGGTCTCTAAAGCAGCAATCATTCGGTCACGCGGCTCACATTGGCTGTTATGAAAACATCAATGATTCCCCCTCCATCTTTCCAGGAGCACTGCCTGTGGAAGAGGAGAAGCCAGCCTCTGGGAAGGAGGAGAGCTGTAACCTCACAAAAGAAGTGGCTTCCCATGTCCTATTGCACAATCTCCTCCCCCCATTTCCCAACTTGTTAGCTGAATTGATACATGATCCTGCTGACGCCTCCTGGGCCATCACTCCACTGTAGAAGCCAAATGGCATTTTCAATGTAACCCTAAATCTTATCCTATAGAAATGGTTGATCAGCAGAATTCCCCCAGCTTTTTGGCTAACACGTCTTTCCCCAAGTATTAAGATACCCCCGTATCCCTCACAACATCCAAAACAATCAACTTGCCGTATGTCTGCACGTGTCCTCTGCTATCACTTTAGCAATTTGTTACAATCACTTCTCTATCTGGGACGCTGTAGCGTAGGTCTGTGTGAGTTTGCACAATCATCCCTTTAAGCACACGATTTCGGATTCACGGAGGACAAATTTCTTCTGGGCTGCGATTCCAGTTACAAGTTCTCTCATCTGCATGATTTCATTTTTACATTTAAGAACCAGGGGGAGGAGTCGGGTTATTTTAGGTGGGCTGAACTGTAGTGGGGCGGAGTGGCCGCCCACTGACCCAGAGGGAGAAGAGCCCCTCCGGGAGCCCTCCTGGGCAGAGACTGGCCCCACCTTCTCACCTGACTGGAAGGTGGGAGGCATGGCCAGTACTATAAAAAGCCAGCCCTGGCGGTCAGGGAGACCCCAGCCGTCAGAGGAATAAGACACCAGCCCGGTGCTACCAGGCTGGGAGGCTGAGGACCGGCCCTGTGCTTGCCTGAGGCTCAGGACTGGCCCGGACCAGCAGACCTGCTGGAGCGGTCAAGCCCCAACACCCCAGTGGACCTGCCACAGATCCAGGGATACGTGGAGGGGGGAAACTGAAGTAGCCCAGGGACAGCCGACCACGGTGTAGCTGAACCAGAGCTGGGATCAGCATGTTGCAGGTAGGCTCCCCGCTGACCCAGCAGCAGACCGCTCTGCTGCTGTGAGGGCCCTGGGCTGGGACGCAGTGGAGTGGGTGGGACTGCGTCCCCCCTGCCACCCAATCCCTGGGCGGCAGTCTCCCCTCTCCGGCCATTCAGGCAGACAATCTGGATTTGCTGGATCTTGTTTGCCCGGAACAAGGAGACTCAGCTGTTCGGTTATTGTGAACTATATAGACTAGCTACTGTTGGTTTGTATTTCTGACTGTTTGTTCGCTGCCCCCTCCCAGAACCAGGGCTTGGGCCTTTCTGTTTACCGACTGCCCCGCCTCGAACTGGGCCATGCATTCTGCATTTGTGTTGCTGCTCTGCCCTCAACCAGGGCCAGGCCACTTACCAACAGTTTGCCTGCCTCCTTGCCCTGAACCAGGGCCTGGGCTATGAACTGTAACTGGTGACTCTTTATTTGTGTGGCCGCCCTGCCCTGAACCAGGGCCAGGGCTATTGACTGTCTGCATACTGCCCCGCCCTGAACCAAGACCTCACTACTTGCGCTGGCTTCTTACCCATCAAACTGGGCTGATCACAGGCCTGAGACCCAGAACACAGGGACTCTGTGAACTGAGGCAGAGTGGCTGCACACTGACCCAGAAGGGGAAGAACCCTTCTGTGAGCCCAGACAGGCCTCATGAACAAATCATTTAGAGAAGAAGCACCCCACTTCCACATGGTGTTGCCGAACTATGCCTGATTTTACAGCCGCTGAGCCCCCTGATAATTGTCAAGGCCATTATTGCATGAGGATGGATAAGCATGTCTGTTTATATTGACGCAGCTGCGTGGCTTTAAATATCTGATTTCAGAAATGGGAAACCCATGTTAAGAGATGATCCAAGGCAGTGTTTCTCAACCAGCGGTACAAGTACCCTTAGGGGTACTTGAGAGAAGTCTGGAGGGTACGACAACACAACTGAAATTTGGAGAAAACTGATTTTTTTTAAAGTTTTACAGCACTTTATTATTTTTGTACTTTTTACACCCAAAAATTTCATCACCCACCCAGCTACAATTAAGTTGGTCAAACAAATGTGTTGCAATGGTAGAAAATATGTATCTCTGAAAACTGTAGGTACTGGGGGTACTTATATATGTATATATTTTTTTTGAAAAAGGGGGTACTTTATAAAAAAAAGTTGAGAAACACTGATCCAAGGAACCGGCAGAAATTGGTTGCCTGGCAGTGATGACTTTTTCCCTTAAAAAACAAACAAACAAACAAACAAACAAAAAAAACGGAAAGCAATCACATTAGGATTCTTGGCTGTATTTTAGACCTCCAGCGAGCCACTGGCCTGGTGGAGGAGCGGAAGGGAGAGACTTTGGTTGTAATGGGGCTTGATCCTGGAAGTCATTGAGCAGTGCCAAGCAGACAGCTTGAGGGTGTGGCTCTCTGGGACCAGCGGCTACATGGTGGCACAGGAGAGGTTGACCTCTCGGTCTGGCGCCGGTACTGCCAAATTAGCGACTGAGCTGTAAGTCTCAAGCCACTTAGGCACCTGCTGTCTTTTCTCTCAAAAAGGCAGGGTTAAAAAGCAGCAGATGTGAGCAGAGGATGCCTGAGGAACAACAAGGTTCTTGCACACTCGCTCGCATACCAGTGAGGGGCTTAGTGGCATGCTCCCCTCTTTGGCTGCGCCCATAGGTAATCATACAGCCGTGGGTCCATTAATGCAGGACCAGGCTCCCCTGTATTCCTGGGACAGCTGATCACACTTTATCTTCTGCTTATTATCCGGATCCCAAGCCCACTGGCATCAACAGGAATCTTGCCACTGACTTACACAGACTTTGGGTCAGACACTCTGGGTTTCAATCTTGTTTAGAAAGAGCATCCTTTTCATCACACTGGTACATCCAGGGGCCTCACGTAACTGAGAACTGGGCCCCTGCAATCACTTTCACATGCCGCAAAGGTGCAAAGGGCCTTGGTGAGGGAAAATTTGGTTCCAGAGCCTTCTTTCCCAGAGATGCCCATACTGGGGAGGGACCCCCAGTGGAAATGACAAGGATACTAAGGGGAGGTGTGTGTGTGGGGGAACAGGGCAAAACCAGGCCACTTGAGAATCAGCCACATCCTGCAGGCCCCTCCGGGCGACGGCGTTGCGAGGCCTCTGCCATCGCCTGGGCAGCCATTTTGTCCTGGCTTGGAGAGGAGGCATTTTGCTCAAGTTCAGGTCAGGCAGGCGGCTGCAGGGGTGCCAGATTTGGCAGGAAGGGGGATCGCCGCAGCCCTGCTCCTTGGAAAGCAGCAGAGAAGGCAGAGCCACGGGGCAGCTGCAAAAACGGTCTCGCTGCGCAGGGTAGGGATGAGGCAGGCCCCATGGGCACCTGGTCAGAGGTGTATGTGAGGAAGGGATAAGAGCAAACGTGGCCACCCTGCACTCCCCCAGCCTCATGCAGGCAACCCAAACCCAACCCCTGCATGTCTCAGATACATAGCACCTCCCATACCTCTCCCCGCCCCAAGCAACCTCCCCAGTCCTGCAGTCTCTGTCTCCCACTGCCCCCACTGCTTTAGTGGTTGGGCTATCCCCTTCCTGTAATGGTGGAGGTGGGGGGAGTCGCTGGCACACACCAAAGCTAGGTTCTCATTCAAAGAGTCTCACTTTCCCTCCTCTGGGAGCCAGATTCTGCTTCAGGCCAGATGCAGCCTTCAGTCAGCTCTTCTCCCTTCACTCCTATCACCTGCCAGCTTGGAGAGAGTCACAGAAGCCAGCTCATCTCCTGCTAGAGTCTGAGAGAGCTCCTCTGTCAAGGAGCCCTGTGCGTAACTGCACTCTGATGGGCATTTACGAGGCCCAGGGACACGTTATACAGTTATCCAGCCAGCTGTGCTCATTCCCCTTAAAATTATCTCCTCATAGGTAGCCTGGGCCGGACTCCCCTTAATGGGGCCAGCAACCTCACACTGGACAGGTAAACTGAGGCAAAGAAGTCAAATGAGTTTTCCAACAGCACAGGATGAGTAGCAATCGGAAGCAGTACTTTAAAATCAACAGCTCCAGGTTGTGCTCAGAAATCTAGACCACATATTTATCCCCCTCACTCACACATGACTGGTTTGATTGACTCTGTAAACTGTTATCGATTAAACGTCAGTTAGCTTCCATGTCAGTCTGGGCTCGCCAGGGAAAGGCATTGACTGTCCTGCCCTAAGGTAGTTTGTGTTTCTTCAGTCAATTCAGGGGGTAGTTATCCTGGGTGACTGCAAGTTCAAAATATAAATTTCTAAAAAGATCTTTGGCTTTATTTATACTCAAAGTTTGAGAGCAGGTCACTCGCTTCTTTGTTTTCCTCCTTTCTCCTCCTTCCTGGGTGGGAGCAGTACAGTGCATAGCACAAAGATTCCCCCGTCGGTGATTCCTCATGTGAGAGAGAATAGGGCGTCACTATTTTACACATCCAAGAAAGGGCAGGCGAGTGGCCTTTCATACGGACTACAGAGCAGTCCTGCTTTCATGCAAGAGGCAGGTCAGCATTGCCTTGAAACAAAAGAGGATTTTTTTTTCTTTGCCATTGGAAAACTAGTCCCAAAGTGGCACAATGCAGCTGCATGGAGGAAAATGTGGATTCAGTTTCAAATTATAACACTCATGAGGTGCCATCTTGACTCTGTTTAAGTCAATGGAAAAATTCCCAGTGGCTTCAACAAGACCAGCCTTTCACTCTAGAGAAGTTAGAGATCCTTCAGTGCCTCCACCCCACCCCATTTTCCCTGGCACGGGCTGGATTGTCCTCTACACTGTATTCTTAGTGCCACTGCTGTTAAGAGTAAGATTTTCACACCTTCACTGGACAGGCTGTTTCACAGTTTAACCCAGCTCACTACGGAGCTTGGTGCCAGACCTGCAGCAACAACAGACACCTCACCCCTCCAGGGAGAGTGTGACCTTCCAGGGCAGCATTTACTTCTCATGCTCCAGTACCAGCTAGCACACGGTAGGATACCTCTGACTTTCAACTAACATAAGCACAGGCCTGGACATCCTGGACAGACAGGACTCGGCAGTTTCTGGGGAAGGTGGCAATAACGAAAGCTACAGCTCCAATCAGATATTATGGTGGGGCACGTTAATATTGGATTACAAGATGAATTCAACCACGTTCATAACCATTGGATAACTTTCAGGTTCAAAGCACTTACTGTATGAGCAGCCAAAGACCTCAGCTCTCAAGCCTATTCGTCCACCGGGATTCCATTTCAGAGGGACAAAGCGCAGGAAGCGGGTTTTCACGGAGTGCAGAAGTTTGTGGTGGACCACGCTGTCAGCATTAGCATTCCCTGTGAAGACCTGCAAGGAAAGGAAGTTCTGGTGAGACGTTGAACAGTAACTCGGTTGTGAGCAAAGTGCACGAAAACAAAACTAAGGAAAGCTATCTATGGTCTGCGGAAAACCGGCAGGATTTCACAGACTAGCTGTGACAGAAATAAGCACCCAAGCTTTGGAAATGGGACTGAAGCATCTCCACATGACCACACCCTGAAACACAGCCATCCTTATGGAAGAACACCACACAGCAGCTCAACAATACTACAGTTTTGATCAAAAAAAAAAATTAGTTGACAAATTCAATTTCATTACATATACAAAGAGGGACTCTCATTTGGTTCTGTGTTTGGACAGCACCTTGCACCTTGATTCCTGGTTGCTGCAGTAACATAAATATTAATGTTTCTCAGAATTCACAAATACCCAGCATTCTCCAGGGCTGTGGGAAATGCAGGGTCAAATCCCTTCTTTGAATCAGGCAGATGTAGAGTGAGCTGGCCCCAGACTATTGGCTCTTCTGCAGTGGGGTGTCTGTCTGTCTGACTTTCAACTCTGAAAAGGTTTCATTTTCATTCCACTTCCAAATACATTTCAAAACCTCCAAAGATTTTCACAAAACTTTCCAGCCCTAATAGTTATTTAACTGTTCTGAGAATGAACTATGTAAGAGAACTAGTTTTTGAGAATGAACCATCACTTTAAATGCACTTCAAAGATCTCAGTGACCTGTCTGGATGGGTAAGGAGAATCGGCACCCTATTTAGCCCCAGTGTAAATGAACCCAGCTACAGTGATGTAAAAGGAGTTGAAGCCACTGAATGTGCTGAATTTGTTCCTTTGAACACAGACTGAATTTGGCCCTCTGAGCAAGACAGGTGTCAAGAGGACTACAGATATCACTAAAACAACCCCAGGCCGCAGGTTCTGCTGACAAATTGGAAAAGCACCATTAAAATCAACAGAATTACATCAGCTGAACATCTTACACACTGTCCCTTTGGCAAAATTGCCGTGACACTCAAAACAGAACGTCTGAACTGTGTGTGTGGAAAAACAGAAGAAAGTTCAGTGAGAAGAAGTATCAGCTCCTCGAAGCAGCTGCCTTAAGAAGACAGCAGGCTTGGGATTTTGTTGGCATCTCACTTGACACACATGCCGGGCAACAAACAGCCTCTTGTTTACAGACCTACAGAAGCAGGCTCCTGTAACAACTCCCATGATTATCTTCTCTCTCACTTTATTAGGCAGGTAATGGAGTGGGCTTGAACTGTGTACAGGAGAAGTGCTGGCACAGTCCATGCAAACTTGAGGTAAAGTATCTTCCAAAGCAGTTATTTTAGGATGTACAGGCTGGACCTCCCTGGTCTGGCACCATCAGGACCTGACCAGCCCAAACGAGATAATTTACCAGACCAGAGGAGGTCCCCTGCCAATGGCCCCCCAGGTCCACCTCGTGCTGCTGGCTCTGGCTCCTCTGCCAAGCTTGGCCCTGGCCCCACACTCAGGGACTGCTTTAGGGCTCAGACCCTTGCTCTGCTTGGTGTGGGCTGCGGGGGAGCTCCGGCCCTAGTCCTGGGCTCCCGGGGACTGTCGGAGGTCTGTGGCCCCAGCTAGGGACATCATGGGGACTCTCGTCCTGGCCCTGCTTGCTGAGGGTTGCCGGGGGGCTCCAGCCCCTGTCCTGTGCTACCCACCCTGTTGCCCCCGACCTTGGATGGCCCTCCTGCCCTTTAGGCTCCCAGGTCCAAGAGCGTCTGTGATCTGGCGGGACCGCGGATGTTGCCTGATCAGAAAGTGCCGGTTTTTGGAGGTGCATCCTATAGCTTCTTCATGTCAACTTTGACCAGCCACTTACACCCAAGCAAATGGGGGCAGGGAACAATGAACCAGAGGGAAATGGTTATAAATATCATGGAAGAGCTTCTCTAAGGGATGTAAATGAATGAAAAAGGAATGAAATCGAAGTCTTAAGTGTTAAAATGACACTCCCATAAAAAACAAACTTGTTCTTGCTCTTAAACAGTCCTATTCGTGCAGGGAACCTCATCCATGAGCGCTCAGAAGTGACGACCATCAAACAGAACAAACCTGCATCTGAATCTCTCATAGGGGACTTTTGAAACATGCTGGTGAATGTGGTTTTCAAGCAACGTGTGAACTGCCTGTTCATATATGACAAAGCTGGAGAACAAGGGTGAGAACGCTGGTCGGCTTTGTCAGAGTTTCTAGCCCAAAAGAGGTTCGGATTCTGGAATGCTTCTACCAGCCTTAGAGATCTAACGAACTTCAGATATGCTGATGTTTCAGTGTATTAGAAGTTACATAAATGGGGTTAAGTTTTGGGAGTTGAGTAAGGTTGTCTGATCATAGAATCAGTGTTGGAAGAGACCTCAGGAGGTCATCGAGTCCAACTCTGTGATAAAAGCAGGACCAATCCCAACTAAACTATCCCAGCCAGGGTTTTGTCAAGCCAGGACTTAAAAACCTCTAGGGATGGAGATTCCACCGCCTCCCTAGGGAACCCATTCCAGTGCTTCGCCACCCTCCTAGGGAAATAGTTTTTCCCCAATATCCAACTTAGACCTCCCCCAGTGCAACTTGAGTCCATTGCGCCTTGTTCTGGCCTCTGCCACCACTGAGACCAGCTTCTCTCCATCTTCTTTGGAACCCCCCTTCAGTTCATTGAAGGCTGCCATCATATCCCGCCTCGCTCTTCTCTTCTGCAGACTATATAAGCCCAAATCCCTCAGATCTTAGCCATTCACTCTTAGAAACCCATCCCTGCACTAGGAATCTTTCCCTTCTACCCACATCCACCAATAACCACGTAACAGACTGAAAGGTTCCATGAGGTGACAAGCACCATCCAGTCCTCCTAAGAGAGCAGTGAATCTAAGCAGCCGTCCCTTGGAATGTGATGCTACAGTATTTCCACAGAACTGTGACCCAAGCAGCAACGCAGTCTCGTGGCATGCTGGGGCTGAACAATGACTGGCTAGCCTTTAGCCCCACAGGAAGGACAGCCACGCTCAACACTGTGAGGAATTGCATGCCACCCAAACCTCGCTCTTTTCCAGCAAGGACACTGAAGACACAGAAGAGAGGTTTTCCCGTACGAGAGCCGGACAATAAGGGGAAATGCACTGAAACCTGAGCCTGATTTTAGCCCCTTCCGCTTTGGGCAGTCAGTGAAGGCTCGTTTCAGGCTCTGACTAGAGGCAGCCTATCCCCCCAGCCCGGACACAGCAGCTTCCACTGTAGCGTTTATACACCGGCGCAAGCTTTGAGGAGCAGGATTGGAAGAGCTGTGGTGGAGGACGGAGTGCAGGGGTCCATGGTGAGCAGGGGAGGAGCTCCCAGTGGGCATGGAACAGACTTCTTGAGGGAAGGAACATGAGCAGGTAGGGAGGACACGGGTGGGCAGGACAAGGGGCTGACGGGCAGGCAGCACTAAGGGAGACGGGGACTGCCAGGCATGAGGCCTTCAGTCTAGAGCATGGGTTCCCAAACTGGGCCCTGGGGGGGCATGAAGAAATTACAGGGGGGCACGAGGCGACCCAGCCTCCCCCCCCCATCAAGTTTTGCTGCCCTGTTCAGTTCCTTTTTATCTTTTTTTTTTTTTTGCTCAACAAGTTTTGCTGCTATGGGGGAGGGGGCTGAAGGTTTTTCAAAAATAAAAAAGGGGGGCGTGATGCCAAAAAGTTTGGGAACCACTGGTCTAGAGTCTGGCTGCTCCTCTATTGCTGCAGTGCTCTTTTGGCCCGCACTCCAAGGCAGCCTGCTGCAGCTGGGGCTTGCAAGTCCCTTGGGGCTGCTCTTGATGGAGTTGAAGCGGGCGAGCAGAGAGTGACAAGGAGTTGGGAGGGGGAAGAGAGCGGGGGCCAGGCCTTGAGGAAAGTAGCAAGGCAGGGGCAGGGCTTTGGGGGAGATATGGAACCGGAGCCTCAGAAGAAGGGCAGGGCTGTTTTCAGATATTAGAAAGCTGGCCACCCTAGCTCCAACCCACACTTCAATCACGACTGGCCAGCCACGAAGAAGGCACTTCTAAGAAAAAAAAGTTCTACACTCTGCTATCGTGTCCAAACTACAGTATATCTAAATTCCCCCTTCAGCCTCAAATGGATACAAAATTTTCATTCCTCTCCTCAACTTTCATGTATTGTCGCTACAATCTCCACCAGAAGTGCTGGTCATCCCACCCAAGGCTGCCTTTCATGAGCGGATGAAACAATTTCCATGGATAGGTTTTGCTCTCAGTGTGTGGGGGTGATGGATGCAAGAAAAGATTTTAATTTTTGCGAGAAACAATAATATTTGGAGGAACTGACTGCAAAACTGAAGCAGTAAAACAAACAGACAAATGGCGGCAACTAAGTCCTGTTGCTTCCTGGCATTCTCTTCATCTCCAAAAAACGACAATCAATGTATATATATTAAACCTCATCACATCGAAAGAACTACTGCCCCTAGAACCTTGATTAGATTAACCTTCGCCAATAAACGGCAACAGCTCTTTTCATTGTCGGTGCTAACATTAATCACACACTTCAACGTGGTACTTTTGCATAAATCTCACAGACGCTTGCGTGATTTGTATTGAATTAGTGGGATTAACAATGCGGTGAATGTGTTTATGTTTAGCATGATTGGGCAATGCTTGGAACCCTCCTCCTATTTAGCTTAATCAAAGTGAGTTTAAATAGCTAACTCTTTACTCTTGGTCTATCTCATTGATGAAAATTTTTCAGCCTGATCTAGTAACAGGGCACCAGAGAGGTGTTAGATATTCCATGCAACGGTGACCTCAAATGAATATTTGACTTCATTATCTTACATTATTTCCTTGTTTTATAGCCTAACATCATTTTTATCTGGTGCTGCAAAATAACATTGTATGAAAGGGAATGGGTAACTAGGTTCGAATTTCCCCAGTGTTCAGTAAAATGGCGGGAAAAAAATCCATTTTCAGTCAATGTAGCTTTGCAAATTTTGCTGGGAGCAAGAAAAAAGTTCACAAGCTCAGACAAAACACCTGTGTGTCTTGCAAGACTAACATAGGGTTATCTCATGGCACTGTGCATCTCTCTCAATATCTTTTCACCAATACAGATAATCTTTATGCATATAAATGTTGTTACTGGTGAAAGAAGGGGAGAAGGAGGAAACCTAGGCAGCTTCCAAATAAGTATGATCAAAATTATCAATTTTCAAGTTCCATAAATATTCTGAATTTGATTTTTTGTAAAGGAAAAACGAAGATTTCTGTGCCACAAAGTTTTGAGCAACTCTAGTTAAAACACGATTCAGAATGGAAAGAATTCTGCTTCTAATGCACTGCCACAATCTTAGCTGGTTGTAAATTGGTGTTATCTCCCCTGAAGTCCTTTTACTGTTGCTTTTGCCTTAAGAACATAACAGATAAGTCGACATCTTTAGATCATTTCACTCCATCCCTCCCTACAAAAAGGCCTTCAGAAAAGGCTGTTAATATCCCATAATTCAGTCACGGTTTTAATAATTGTACTCCCCAAACACTGATCAAAACTGTTGTTTGGATACCAGACCAATGATGGTTTAAGAGACCCTATTGTAGTGTTCCAGTGGACTTCTGTGCATCTTTTCTCCTCCACCCAAGTTTGATCGTTTAGTTCCAGCCAAACATTTATTCCCTGTATCAACTAAAAGACCTAAGCAGAAGACCTTCAAAACCAACTATGTCTAGGTGAGGTGAGATGTCTGCTTTTCTACTGGAAAATCAGTTTGGAAAGGTGACCTGAGAGTGTCCAGTCAGATCCACTGACCGGACAGCTGAAGTCCAGACTCCGCAGGCGGAGGCGGCCCCAAGTCGTCACCCACAACAGCCCCTACTTGGCCAAAGCTGCCTCAGACTGGAAACTCCCTGGTCTGGCTCTGCAGGCAAGTCCCTCCCAGCCCAGGCATGCAAGGAGGGGAAATCTGATGGCAGCCTTTAACTACCTGATGGGAGGTTCCAAAGAGGATGGAGAGAGGCTGTTCTCAGTGGTGACAGATGGCAGAACAAGGAGCAATGGTCTCAAGTTGCAGTGGGGGAGGCCTAGGTTGGATATTAGGAAAAACAATTTCCCTAGGAGAGTGGTGAAGCACTGGGATGGGTTCCCTAGGGAGGGGGTGGAATCTCCATCCCTAGAGGTGTTTAAGTCCTGGCTTGACAAAGCCCTGGCTGGGGTGATTTAGTTGGGATTGGTCCTGCTTTGGGCAGGAGGCTGGATTCAATGACCTCCTGAGGTCTCCTCCAACCCTAGGAGTCTAGGAGAGACTGGAAGAGCAGTGAATGATGGAGGAGTAGGGAACTGCAGCAAAGCAGGGTGGAGCCTCAGGGGAAGAGACAGGAAGAGGTGGGGGTTGGTCCAGATCTCCTGCCTTTGCTTCCGGTTTTTAAATACCACAATGTTGGGAACCCTAACCATCTCTCTGAAACACACAGAAGAGAAGTTGGCTGTCAGGTAATGACGCAGAGTGCTCGGCATTCAGACTCTCACTGTGGTCCACAGGTATCAGAGGGGTAGCCGTGTTAGCGTATAGCCACAAAAGTAACAAGGAGTCCCGTGGAACCTTAAAGGCTAACAGATTGATCTAGGCATACGTTTTCGCAGGCAAAGACCCACTTTGTCAGACACGTGGAGTGGACATTACAGAGGCAGGCATAAATACACTAGCACCTGAAAAGAAGGGAGTTCCCACATCTAGTTGAGGACCAGTGCTAACGAGGCCGATCAGACACAGCGGGCGTGGCCCACTCCAAACAAGGGATGAGGTGTCCCTTCACATTGGTCCTACACTTGATAAGGTAACTCCCTTTTTTTCCATGTGCTACAGGTTGAACCTTTTAATAGCAGGACTCTCTGGTCCAATATCCTGGGGGAGGGCCAAGGGCAGGAGCCGGGGGGGGCGCGGGCCCTTCCAGGCTGGCTGCAGGGGGGTGCGGTTGCCAGGAGCTCTGCTGTGCGAGTCCAGTTGGGCCGACGGCAGGGCAGCCAGAGTGCCAGTAGGCTCTAGCAAGACAGTGGGTTGCCAGTGGGGCTGGGAGATTTAGCAAGGCTGCCAGCAGGGCTAGGATCCTAGCCGCTGGGCCTGGAGCCTGGCAGGACAGGCGGGGCTGGAAGCCCAGTGGGGCCGGCAGGGCAGTAGGGCATCCAGTAGGGAGACGGGCAGCAGGGGAGCCGGCAGCCCTGCTATGTCCATGAACCCAGCTAAGCCAGTGGCAAGGGGAGAGCCGGCCTGGCCGGTTGCCAGGCAAGGAGCAAAGCCAGGCTTGGGGGCCACTGGCAGGGGGCCAAAAATGACCACCCCATCTCTGGCAAAATCCCTCGTTTGGGATTGGTCAGGTCCTGAGGGTTCTGGACCAGGGAGATCCAACCCGTGGTATATTTATGTCTGCCTCTCTAATTTCCACTCCATGCCCAGGTAAATCTGTTCATCTTTAAGGTGTTGCAAGATTAGAACATCCAGCCCAGTATCCTGTCTGCTGACAGTGGCCAATGCCAGATTCCCCAGAGGGAGTGAACAGAACAGGGAATCCTCACGTGATCCTCCCCTGTCACGCATACCCAGTCAAACAGAGACTAGCGACACCATTCCTACCCAGCCTGGCGAATAGCCATTGATGGACCTAACCTCCATGAATTTATCTAGCTCTTTTCTGAATCCTGTTAAAGTCCTAGTCTTCACAACATCTTCTAGCAAGGAGTTCCACAGGTTGACTTGTGCTGCTTGAAGAAAAACTTTCTTTTGTTTTAAACCTGCTACCTATGATTCATTGCTGTTTCTGTGGTATACAAAAAGGAGGGGCTTCTTCTTCTATTTATCCATTAGAAAGGCATTCAACTGTCTCTAGCCCTATGCTTTATATTAAATATAAATGCAGAAAGCCCAGTGCAAAAATCAAGTCATCCTGCTATCATTAATGAATGCTTTCCTATGCTCCCACAGTGAGGCAATCCTGGTACGCAGAGGCAAACATACAGCCATCAAACTGTAAATACCAAATCATTTTTTTGGTCCAATCTGGACTTCTAAATCTGGAAATGAGACTAGGGTGGGAGTCAGCAGGCAGGGCAGTGGGGAGAACGGTGGAGGGGGAAGTACAGGACTTGTAGTTTCAAAACAATCTTGAATACCATGCTCCTGGGGAAGCAGGGAAATAAGTAGATTTATACTCACTGCAACAGGAGCACACTATGAAACAGAGATGTCTGTACATATGTAACCCGTCAGCGAGCTGAGAAGATGCAAGAGATGGTACTCAATATCTAACAGTATTGCTGGAGGTTGTGAGACCAACACAACTTCTTGAGGAGCATTAGAATTGGCGGCTGTGCACACTGCTCTTTACGTCAGTTCTTAGCATGTTACTTGTGTTAAGCAGTTACTCATGTTACTTGTTTTAAAGGAATCTTACATCTTGGCCTGTCCACCTTGTGTACGGACCCTTGCCCTGCCATGAGAGAGAAAGGTTTGATTCCAAGCTCCAGTTTCTCACTATGTTTTGTCCAGCAAGGACTGGGAACACTGTAAAAGCAATATCACCCAGCACAGGTAAGGTCAAAAGAGAGCATGGATGATGACCTCGTCTGACCTTCTGTGCAATGTAGGACACAGGGTATCCCTGAATTAATTCCTGTTGACAGTGATGGGGAATTCACCACAACATTAGTGTATGCTGTTCAATTTTGTCTCGCTCCAAACTTCTAGCCAGTGGATCTCATTTTGATATAGTCAGGCAACCCAAGACTTATAGTAATAAATACTTTTAAAGTACCATCAGCAAACGGCATGAGAGAAAGTGAAAAATATTGTTAAATTTTCAAATACCTTGCCAGTCACTTTGGGTGCCTCTACATGGCAGGGCTTAACTCAAAATAAGCTATGCAAACTGAGCTACATCAATTGCCTAGCTTATTTCGAAATTCGGAGCATCTACGCTGCACTTATTTCGAAATAGAGCACTCCTCCTCTGACTTCCCTTACTCCTCGGACAAAGAGGGTTACAGGAGTTGGAGTAAGAATTCTCTAGCTGGACAGTATTTCAATGTTATTTTGAAATAACTGCCTGCTGTGTAGATGTGGACTAAGTTATTTCAAACTAATGTTTCTGTGCAGACGTACCCTTTCATAAAAGTTTTCTTTACTCTAGTTGAAAAGTTTCCTTCCCCAGTATATTTTCTTACTTTGGAAATTTATTTTAAGCTCTCATTTAGGGCTGTCAACTGACTTGCATTAACACCTGCGATTAATGCAGGACAGGATTAACACATTCAAAAGATTAAAGCATTAATTGCAGGCATTAATGCTGCACTGCCTCTTTGAAGGGCCACTCCGGCACTTCAAAGGGGCAGCACAAGCAGAGCCCGGGAACAGCTGGAGTGTCCAGATCCCTGGCTCAGTATTGCAAAGCCCCTTTGAAGTGCTGTTTTGGTGCTTTAAAGGGGCAACGCAAGCAGAGCTGGGGATAAACTGGAGTCCCCAGCTGATCCCTGGCTCCTAATGCGCTGCCCCTTTAAAGCACCAAATTGTCACTTCAAAGGGGCAGCGCAAGTGGAACTGCGCATCAGCTGGAGCATCACTTCAAAGGGGCTTTGCAATGTGGAGCCGGGGATCAGCTGATCCCTGGCTCCACTTGCGCTGCCCCTTTGCAGTGCCGCTCTGGCGCTTTAAAGGGCCAGTGCTGCATGGAGCCCAGGGTCAGCTGGGGATACCAGCTGATCCCAGGTTCCGCCTCGTGCTGCCTTTTTGAAACACTGCGGCAGCGCTGCATGGAGCCCGGTGTCAGCTGGGAACTCCGGCTGATCCTGGGCTCCATGCAGCCCTGCCCCATTGAAACACTTGACAGCCCTACTCTCATTTCATCCTTCAATCTCATAAAGTAAAATTTTACCTTAAGTCACAACAAAACAAGGACTTAAATACCAGAAGCCTCACAAAAAAGCCTATATGCTAGTTATTAATACTTTCCATTGAAATGCAGGAAATGAGGTAGGGAAAGGGGCAAGAATCAATAACTCCCTAACAAGTTCTTCTTCTGAGACATGACATCTAGCTCAGAGAACGTATCATTCATTTCTCATTACTCCCTTAAGAGTAGGTGAGAGAAGGGATGTATGAAGTAGGTTAGCAAACGATACCTGATTTAGAGTGAAACAAAAGGCAAGACATACAACATTTCCAGAACATGTCAGAGAGAAGTAATTGCTTTCAAGCAGGAGTCTGAAAATGATCTCAGTAGGTACATTTCAGCGAGTGACAAGGAGAGAAAAAGTAACTTTGTTAGATAAACTGACCCACCAAGAGGAAAAGCAATTTATTATAGAATATCCTTTCAAGGATTCTGCAATTACACTGGGCCGTTTTGAGAGATAAAGACCTATGCTCCATGCTCACTGGTAGATCTCAGAAGAAGTGCAGTTAATCTTATATCAATCAATACAGGAGTATTAAAATACACTTGAATTCATTTTGCGAACAATATAGGGCATTAACATACACTCAACATCCAGCATCAATACAATGATGATGTATACTCGAAAGCACAGGTATCAGCACAATAGTATTAGCATACATTTGAAAGCAACTGGCATCAACAGAGAAACATACCATTAAGGAGGTGTTTCTTTGCAGTGTAGCTAAACAAACAGATGAGACAATCTCCTGAAAACAATATGAAGCATGAATGCAAATTCTCAGATCCCCATTAAAGACTGTTCTTAAGAATGTTCCCAAAAGGCTTTGCTTCTGTTTCGGTACTCATATGGCTCACCTTATTGAGAGGCCTAGAAACTTCTAAATCAATAATGTGCTTATTCTCACACCACCCCTACCATTATGCCCATTTTACAGTTCAGAAAAGGAGACAGCATAGATTGAGTGACTTGTCACACACAAAGACTGATTGAGCAAGGAATTGAACCAAGGTCTTCTAACCGTTAAGAGCACCCTTTCTGCCCACTTAGAAGCAAGAAGATAGATTTCACAAAGAGTTAGAAAATCTAAGCATCCCACATGGGTGATAATCCAATGAGATGAACAAAGTCATCTCTTCTGGCCCTGGAGTGTATGAATTTTACCATGGACATACCCCCCCAAACTAATTAGATACAAGTACCACATGTTTATGTTATGATTATATCATGTCCTAGGATTTTGCTGCCAATAGAGTGGGTTGAAAAACCTTTCACCTCCATGAAAAAAAAAATCTTATTTTTATTTTTTGTGGGAAATTTCAAACTAAATAATATTTCATATCATTTTGAAGTGAAAATTTCAAATGGACTTGCTTTTCAAAAACAGAATGTGTAATTCAAACCAGAAAGTTTCTCTTGTACTTCAAAGTTTCCAGTGAAAAACAGAATCAAACATGACATTTTTCATTCAGTTTTAAAATTTTATATATATCTTTTATAACAAAGCCCATTTGTTGGCAGAAAAAAAAAAATCACTCAAAAAAATCCCTCCAGATTCAGTAGGAAGACGGGGACACTGTGCATGCAGGGGTGTTTGAAATCCAAAATACATTTTTTAGCCTGAGACCTCTAATCCTCTATATCTGATTTTCAAGGACACCTGATTTCCAGCCTAAATTTCTTCATGGACTAGAAGGCTTGTAATTATCAGAGGGGTGAGAGATTGGAACAGACTCCCAGAAGGAAATTTAGGCATAAGAACCCTTATTGCCTTTAAGATGGAACTTTTCTAGAAGGATGGTATAGCAGTCAGGAACTGGTAGGTGGATAGTCTCACCTAATGGTTAGAACTAGGAACAAGAACCAGGAGTCAGAGCCAAAGTTGGAAGCCAGACAAGGGAGCAGGGCTGAGGCAAGCTGGAACAGGAACATGTCTGGGAACAAAGCAGGGGCAAGAGAGATTGCAGCTGCAGGTGTAAAGCTGCTGCGTTTAAAAGCAGACCTGTTAGCTCTTTGCAGCCAAATCTGATGATCTGGCCAATCAGGTGATCTTGCCTCAGCCCAGCTGGGCTCAGCTGGTAGCCCAGGACAATAGCATGTTTTCTGTGTCGGGGGCAGTTAACCGAAGGACCCAAGAGCTCCCTTCCAAATCCTAGAAACCTTGGTCATTACTTTTATCATATTGGAATGGACCGGACATACTTCCACATCTTAGTGACCTCAAGTCAGTGTCCCCAAACTTCTCCTAAATCCACTGCAGGGCAGGAAAGTGTTAAACAGCCTCAGGTAGAAAGTACTGAGAAGAGGCTTGATTCCTTTTCTTTTTTAAGAGCTCCTACAAAAAATCTCATGGTTTGATTTATTCTTAAGGCTTTATTATGCTCCCCAAACTTCTTGCCAACCATGAAACCAATTCCTCCTATTGCACATGTCTCCCATTTATTTATCTTGCTGCCACAGCTTAGACAGAGTGAAATTTGTTTAACTGCGTCTCAACCGTGAAGATCATTTATTTATTCTCCAAAATGTGTGCGCCTCACAATGGATACGAGAGAAAGAGACACCGTATTCTGAGTGGCTCACAGATTTACTGTTTAGGCAACATCACGTTCTTTGTCTGTGGTGTGTGTTCCAAATGGCATTAACAGACCCATTTGTGGACAGGTGGGTGCAAATAGCCAGGAAATTCACCCTGTTGGAAGGTGCCAGGGGACACTGTAAAGGCCCACTTGAAAGGGAGACTGGGAGTCATAAGAGCCACTTGCAACTCCTGCTTCTCTAAAAGGGACCTGAAGCTGGCCGAAAGCATGGAGGACCGGTGCAGGTGATTGACATACAAGCCATCTCCAGAGGAAATCTATACATTGCATCTTCTCCACAGCAAACCTCAAGAGAATATTGACCCCAGTATGGCTGCCTTCCCGCCTTAGACACATCTTGCCCATCCCTACATTTCTTCTCCTCTCACAACCTGGTCCAGTCCCATTCTCTGAATGGAAACCACTCTATAAGGCTTGGACACTAATGGTAAACCACACATCTAGACTAGATCTGGGTCTACATAGTGACTGATTGCTGTTCCTAGCTCTGGGTCACTCAAGTGTACACTCAGGTGTAGACTATGTCTGGACCCCTTCTTGGACAGTGTAGTCCCACTGTCCAACTGCTTAGTCTCTGAAACCAGTGCTGCAACTTCATAGAATCATAGAGATGGAAGAGACCTCAGAAGGTCATCAAGTCCAGCCCCCTGCCCAAGGCAGGACCAATCCCAACTAAATCATCGCAGCCAGGGCTTTGTCAAGCTGAGACTTAAAAACCTCTAGGGATGGAGATTCCACCACCTCCCTAGGGAACCCATCCCAGTGCTTCCCCACCCTCCTAGTGAAATAGTTTTTCCTAATATCCAACCTAGACCTCCCCCACTGCAACTTGAGATCATTGCTCCTTGTTCTGCCATCCATCACTACTGTGAACAGCCTCTGTACATCCTCTTTGGAACCTCCCTTCAGGAAGTTGAAGGCTGCTCTCAAATCCCCCCTCACTCTTCTCTTCTGCAGACTAACAAACCCAAATCCCACAGTTTCTCCTCATAGGTCATGTGCCCCAGCCCCCTAATCATTTTGGTTGCCCTCCGCTGCACCATCTCCAATGTGTCCACTTCCCTCATGCCTCTGGTGGATTATACCATTCCCTCCCCAGAACTAAATTTGGATGTGGGAGCACACATTTCCCAACACTCCCCTTCGGATGAAACTCGACAGTTAAGCAAGGCAGCAGGTTTGGCAAAGGAATTTCTTAACCACAGACAAGTTTCCCTTTTAAAAAGCGCTGGAGTTACAGATTTTAGAAATAAAACAAAGGTCTTAACATCATTACTCTCAGCCCCAACTCAACACCCCTGTGAATCCTGAGTTTGGTCCAAGTCCTTAGTCCAGGCAGCCCCTCCAGAAGGTTTATCTTGGTCCTCCTGCTTCCAGCAGTGGAACAGTCCCCCCCTGCACAGAAGGATTTCCAAACTCAGACTCCATCCCCACTGGTTTTTGGGTAAAGAGTCAGTCGAAGTCAGAGGTTCTGTTGGTGCCAACATCCTCCCGCCCTCTGTGGTTCAACTAGGATAGAGCCATTTAACATTGATGGTCTTTGAGTATTGTCACAGCTTTCTGAGGTAGGCTCACCATGAAGCGTCAGGTCTCTACAAAGCTACAAAATGGCCAATGCTCAAAGCCACTTGGAGGGCTACCTTCAAAATGGAAGTGGATATACAACATGGCATTCACAAAACAAAATAGAGTTCATCTGACATACATATATATCTCCCGATCCAGCATTGCTTCCCCCCGTACTGACTCAGAAACCCTTATGTTTCCTTCACGTTCTTTAGAATCTCACACTCGTAGGAAGAAGAGAAGCTCTAAAATATCTAACTAGGTGGTTATACTGCACCCATAATCCTGGTATCTAGGAGATGAATGGACCTTGATGAAAAAGATTCTTTTCTCCACCGTACTTCCTTTATCCTGCTTATTTGCCCTTCTCAAAAGGTACAATTCGGTCCTGATCCTGATTGTTTTGAGATTACACCCAAAGTCCTTAAACAACAATAATGACAATAAAGTTATAGGCCTCACTCCACTTCCGTTCCTCTCTCCTGAGGATAGTCTCCCTCTAGGTAGGGTTGCCAGGTGTCCGGGATTGACCTGGACAGTCCGGTATTTTCGCCTTCTGTCTGGTAAAAAAAATTCAGAAAATACCGGACACCTAAAATGTCCAGTAATTTCTGGTTTTTTTCCCTGCCAAGAGGCGAAAATACCAGACACCTGGCAACCCTACGACACACTCAGCAACTGGGCCCAGCCCCCCAGGTCCTCTGCTTACCTGGTTCCACAGGGAAACTGCGCTCTGGCTTGATCAAGAAAACAAAATGGCCACCGGCAAAAAGCCTAAAGACCAAGTGGAAGCAATGCCTCCCCTGGGTCTTAGTGCTGAACTGCTCCCTTGTTCCTATCCCTATTCTGACTCTGCATGCACTGAAAGGGGCCAAGCTGTTTTAATGCTGTTTTATTTTTAAATTTTTTTTTGCTTAATAACTCTGAGTCCTTTGTTTTTGCTCAACAACTTTAGTCTCCCCCTTTTTTCCCCCTCAACAGAATTTTTTCTCCAGTGATTTTTTTTTGGAGGGTGGGGGGGTCAGTATTAAACCATCTGGCAACCCTACCTCTAGGCAGCTTTAATTTTCCTTTCTTCAGTTTCTCCTTATGTCTCCCATTGGTAACTCATATTTATCTTGGCTTCAGACTTTGCTTGGTGTTCAGCTATGGGTTACTTTAATAGTAATGAGAGCTATTTATATCCACAGAGAAAAACCTAGACAATACACACTGTAAACAGACATATCCTTATTTCATTTCTCCTTTGTCACTTTCTGATACTTAAGGAAAACAAGAGCTACCTCTATTAAATGAGCCCTATTGCTTTTCAGATCTACTACCAGAATGTGGATGGTTTTAGAAATAAATCTGTGCTTTGCCCAATGCCACCTAAACCATAGTAAAAACCGCTCTTGAATCGTAATTTCTGCAAACTTGTTGACATTTTACCTGTGAAACTTCTCAAGCTAATTTTTAGGAAGCCAGCCATAAATTTGGATTAAAGATCCACAAAGATAGGACAAGGCGGCAATGGGCTTAAATTGCAGCAAGGGAGGTTTAGGTTGGACATTAGGAAAAAACTTCCTAACTGTTAGAATGGTTAAACACTGGAATAAATTTCCAAGGGAGGTTGTGGAATCTCCATCACTGGAGATATTTAAGAGCAGGTTGGATAGACATCTATCAGGGATGATCTAGATGGTGCTTGGTCCTGCTGTGAGGGCAGGGGACTGGATTTGATGACCTCTTGAGGTCCCATCCAGTTCCAGTGTTCTATGATTCTATGAATGCACTTTCCCTTCCTTTCAGATTTGCAACTAGAAGCATCTGGAATTTTAAACTGGACATGAAGACAAATAAGAGAAAATGAGATTTTGAAAGAAAAAAAGGAACATACATTAGGTACATCCCCTTGATCAAACAAGCTGGATGTATATTACCTCTAGCAAGGGCTAACACTTGTCACGTATCACAGCTTTGAGTATCAATTTGATGTTGCAGTTTCACAATGCTCCTAAAACTCTCTCTCCCAGTGGGCAATTCTTAGCTGTTAAATCAATACTTTGTGCTTTTTTTATATTATGGTCTTAGAACTTCAAAGATAGCTCCTGAATTTCTATAGCAAAAGTGGGTTTTCAACAGGAGGCTCTTTCGGATTAGCATTGTGTTCAGCTAATCTAAAAGCAAACTTAGAAGTGCATCTAAAACTGCAGAATGTACCCTCCATTAAGTGTACATTTTAAATTTACCCACTGCATGCAACCAACCAGATCGCATAATTCCAGGTTGCTTTTCAAGACTCATTCATTCTTTCTTGTTTTTCATAAAATAAGTACAATATTTACTTTATCAAGAGTTTCCCATGACCTACATCCAAACAATTTGCAAATGTTGGACTTGATTCTACATTCCTCATATATCTAAAGCACTTCTCAACATCCCCAGCATTTGGTGAATTTCAGGATTGGCTCATCAGGTTTGTTTACTATTTAACCTCTACTCCACTAGCATGAAATACGCATAATTTATCCCCATGTAATCAGTGCAGGAACAGATGCAGAAGTAACTTGACCAAGGATACATGGCACATTAGAAACAGAGTCAGAACTGGAAGTCATGAGTTCTTTGTTAAAGGCTGACAGATGGAATTGAACCTTAGACCATGAGCCTCTCCTGTATGAGTTAAAAGCCAATGGGATGGTAGCTAAAGCTGTAGTACAGACTCATTATTCTCTCAGCAGGTAGTCTCAATGCCACTAGATGAGACACCTCACCAAGAAGGTATGTGGATTACACTTACTCTCAGTTTTCTACCTGAACCATTCTACCTAAATGCTACACAGCAATTTGCATTCCCATAGGTTCCTTCTAGTCATCAGAGAAAAGCGGTTGCTGTGTGGAATAGTGTTTGTAAGGAAACGGCTCTCCATTCCTGCAATAGACGACAACACACAGCTGTAGCATGACCTACCTTTTCCACATCAAACAAAGCATCTAGCTTCTCAAACACCCACTTGATAGTACAACCAGGCCACTGCGACACAATAAAGGGTGGCATAAATAAGCCCAACTTGCATTTCTTGGATAGCCACAAGACCTTAAATGACAACAATTCACCAGCAGAATGATTTGATACCTCGATAACTCTTACCTAAGCCAATTAAATCCAAATAGCCTACTTTTAATAGCTAAACTGTCAGTTGTGTTCCAGCTATCTAAACTGAGGGTGCATCTACACAGCAGGGCTTAACTCGAAATAAGTTATGCAAATTGAGCTACGTCAACTGTGTAGCTTATTTTGAAAAAGCTTATTTTGAAATAAGGAGTGTCTACACAGCACTTATTTTGAAATAGAGCACTCTTCCTCCAAATTCCCTTATTCCTTGTACAATGAGGGTTGCAGGAGTCGGAGTAAGAAGTCCTCCAGCTTGACAGTATTTTGACACTATTTCAAAATAACGGCCTTCTGTGTAGACGTGGACTAAGTTATTTCAGAATAGCGCTAGTTATTTCAAAATAGTGTTGCAGTGTAGACATTCCCTTGAGTTCCATACTCCAATTCAACTTTCTCCCAAGGTGCAGAAGCTCCAATGGTAGGGGCATTTTAAACAAGGCAGGACAAATCACTAGAAATTGGTACTGTGAGGAGCAATTTTACAACACAAGGACTATAGATTAAAAGAGAGAAGAATTTTGGAATGGAATGAGGTTTACCGGGGCGGTCGACAAAGGCTTCCGTTGTTGACCGCGGAGCATCCAGACTACCGCGCTGTGCCGGCAAACAGCTGATCGGCACAGCGCGGCAGCCATTTTGATGTAAATGAAGTGGCGATTATTTAAATCACCGCTTCATTTCCCTTTTTCTAGTACACTAATCTACATGGCTCCGTCGATGGAGCCATGTAGTTTAGACGTACCCTCAAAGTCCAGATAGGTGAGGTAACATCTCATATTGAACTAACTCCAGTTGGAGAGAGACACACAATGTTTTGAGCCACACAGAGCTCTTCCTCAAAATAAAACTATTATGGTATGCTTTCTGCCCTCCCAATTGTTTAATAAATGCAAGACATTCTCCACATTAACTAACCTATTCGAATTCCCTTCTATGGTTTCTTTAATTACCCTGGTATGTCTTCATTTATTTAGATTGTAGTTCTTCAGAAAAGGGACAATATCTTGCCTACCTCTCTGCAGCCTACGCAGAAAACATTTAAGCACATGAATAGTTTTACTCATGTGAGTAGCCCCATGGAAATCTATAGGACTACTCAACAAGTGTTAAATTATAAGAACATAAGAATGGACATACTGGGTCAGACCAAAAGTCCATCCAGCCCAATGTCCTGTCTGCTGAAAGTGGCCAATACCAGATGTCCCAGAGGGAGGGAACACAACAGGTAATCTTCATGTGATACTCTCCTATCATCCATTTCCAGACAAACAGAGGCTAGGGACACCATTCCTACCCATCCTGGCTAATAGCCATTGATGGATCTAACCTCCATGAATCTATCTAGCTCGTGAAGTGCTTGCCGGACTAGAGCTTTCCCTTTGTATAGAACAGAATTTAATGTGGCCTAGAACCTAACTGAGGTCTAAAAATACCGACTTGCTTCCACTCGTGTGCCCAAGACGACGAAAAGTGACCTTACAAAAAGTCTTTTGATGCTAATGCCCCATACTTTTCTGGGGGAAATGGTCTATTCAGCCTGCCCCCCAAAACCTCAGAATCTCCCCTTCTCAACTTCTTCAATGTAGTTATATGTTGTCAATAGAAAATTTTGCCCATCACAATATATTTTGGCTAAGTCCAACTTTCACATTGCCTTATATATTTTACACCAGAAGGAGTACAAACTATTAAATTCAAAAGTTTCTTCAGTCAACTGATACCATGAAAAATGTGGCCATTTACAATACTCAAAGTCAGTGGCTTCCAAACTTTTTTTCTCATGATCCAATCGAAGAAAATTGTTGGTGCCCGCGACCCAACATCATTTGATTAAATTGTGTACCCTGGGGTGGGGCTGAGGATGGGAACTTTGGGCTGTAGGAGGGGGCTGTGGCTTTGGGGGGGGGGGGTCAGGAGGGGCTGATCTTGAGCAGCTTCCCTTTAGTGGGGCAGTATGGGTGCTATGGCAGCTTCCTGCCTCTCCTGGCACTGCTGACCAGAAGCTGATCAGAATCTGCTGCACCCCAGAAGCAGCCGGCATCAGATTCCCAGCCAATGGGAGTGCAGAGCTAGTGCTCAGGGCCAGGGCAGTGCCTGGAGTCCTGTGCACTCTCCCCCATACACCTAGAAGCCGGGCCTGTGTCAAGCCGCTTCTGGGGCACAGTGCAGTCTAGCTGCCTTAGCACCCCCTACTGGTCTCCTGATCCCCCTGCAGCAACAAGACCCAGCGCCCGACATTCCACGGGCCAATCCTGGATCATGAGAGGTCATCTGAAAACCACTGGCCTAAGTGACTGTACTTTGGATCCCGCTGAAATCTCACTTATTTAACTGGAAGGCATTTTCATTCACCCTCGAGGTTCAGGTTTTACATGGCCTGCAGCTGAGGACGTTTCACGCTGTAATTTCATTCTGTGAACACCAAGAACAGGAGAATAAAGACTCATTCAACATGCACCTATGTATTTGTAGTTCGCCTTATTAATTCAGCGCAGGCAGAGCCCTGTTTCAGTTGCAATCATTAACTTTCTCTGTGACACTTGCGGTTACAGTAGCATATCATCTAGGAAATGGCATTACAGCTAAGTACCTCCTAACCAGAGAAAATACTTCGCATAACTCAGTTTATAATGGTGCTCTTGGTTTCTATTTTATTAAAAGTAGTGGCACTACTGGTTCAAATTGTTCCTGGATAGGCACATTAGAAACACACAGATAGTATATTAGCTAGATAGCAAACAATAGAAAATTGACACTTGGGCTGGGTGGAATTCAGCAAAAGGATGCGCAGAAAGCCAGACAGCTAATAAGCACTTGTCATAATACCTTAGCCTCAATTTCTTTTTAAATGATGTAGGAGAGAATTCAGACTCTTTTATTGTGTTCATATGGTATTGTCAGACATCTACACTGACCGCCAGGATGAGCTGAAGGATGCGCTCAGGGTTAAGGTGTGTCAGAGTCAGGCATCATCGGTGGTGTCCTGACAGGTTTTCTATTCCATCAACGATACGGCAGGTTTGAGTTTTGTTGCCATCTGCACCTGACTCTTCAAATATATGTCATTAGCCAAGGCATTAGCAGCCATATTTTCAATCCTTGCATACCGATTATGGGCGTTTTGAATTTCAGCAGCCCAACTTGAGATGCCTTGGGGATTGAAAGTACTCGGCACCTCTGACAAATCAGGCCATAAGTGCCTTGCTCTGGCCACACAAAATAAGACGGTGGTGAGCAGAGTTCCCTCTGAGCGGTGCGGCAGCACACCTTCACAGGTGATGAATCAGCCGCCCCCCCCCCCGTCAGCCAGCTCTGTGCACACAGCGTATAGACAGCGCCAGATTTCGAACTGAGCTATTTCAAAACGACCTCGAAATAAGCTACGCAATTTAGCTCACATTGTGTGGCTTATTTCAAGGTAGGGATGCAGTTTAGACACACCATCAATGAGTGGATATGCCCCCTGGAAGACCTCTGGCTACCCCTCATCGAGAACCACTGGCATAGGGACTGTGTTACCCACTTAAGGACTCTGCTTCCTCCACCCCGTCTATAGGAGCGTCTGAGCCTGCTCTTGGGGAGTTTGTGTCAGTCTGTTGCTGATGCAGAGTAGCTCCAAGGGCCACCCCATCTATTGGGCTGCGACCTCTTACCCCATCTGTGGCAGCTAATTATTTGTCCAGCAACTTCCCTGTCTCTTAGTCCCCAAGGGGCTAAGGCAGAGTAGGGTTTATAGATCCCCCTCAGAGCCATGCTAAACTTACAGCAGATGCCCAAATAGGAACAGACTTATCTGAGTGCTTAAATAGGTGGCAACCTGGTGAGACTGTATGAAGGGAAACTTGCCCTGTCACTTGTTGCCATGAGACAAAGAGGTGAAGAGGTTCGCTCCTAACTCCGGACCAGGACTTTGGGACTGCCCAAAGGAAAAATTGCCCTTCCCCTCCCCACCGCCCAGCAAGAATCCAGCCCAAGTTTTGCACCATGCCAAGTGCATGTGAAAACAAGGCATCCGGAGCTCAGGTAGCCCCAGATGAACACGCAGACAGTGTGGACACATGATCCTTAGGGGCTAGGCACGCAACTATGATAAGGACAGGATCTGAGCTCACATCACTCACTTACACAGTTCCTATTCTGGGACTGGATTGGGCATCTGAGATTCCAGAACAGCTTGCACTGAGGAAAAGTTTTTTTAAAAAAAGATCTAAACCCTATTTTGATTCCCTCTCCCCTTTAGACAGGGGGACTGGAACAATTTTTATTGCGGGGGTGCTGAGAGTCATTGAACCGAACTGTAAATCCAATAGACAATGGAAACCCCTTCAGAGCAGCAGGTGCTGCAACACCCCTACACCTCACCCCCCTGCACCCGTAGTTCCAGCACCTATGTCTTTAAATATGCTAGGCTGAAACCTTATGTGTTAATTTAATGTTAGAGCAAATATTATCTCAGTGGCAATATACACCCACTGATTACAGGTCTTGAAAATGGAAATGCTGACACAGGTTAGAGTAAGAGGCTGCAGAGGACTTCGCTGTTATCTAGAGGCCATTTGTAGAACATTATTATTCTCCTACTGAGTGCAGGGAGTGGCTATGAAGAAGGGAGAATTGTCAGCAATTAGCATACTAAATTCTTCCTCACAGAAGAAGCCCTATTTCCCCTACCCCTCAGCCCCCATGCGGTGCAGGGCAGGGCAGTGGCTCACCCAACTGGCTGACGAGGGAGTGAATACAAAGCAGGCTGAAGGCCAGTGATTCTGTTTTGTGCCAACCGCTGCAATTCTGCAGGGCATGGGAAGGAAAACAAAACTTCTCTCAACAACGGAAGTCTGTCACTCCATTTTTGGGTTGAAACCTGATCTCCTCAGGTCAAGAAGTCTGATCGTCTCAGGTCCAAGGCTCTCTGGTCACTTTTGAGGTGAGAGAGACAGACAGAGAGAGAGAGACTCACAGTCAATAGCCTGGAGGATAGAGTTCTGGCCTGGGAGAAAGACCTTTACTCAGAACAACCAAAGAGAGATTATATATTTATAATCTCCCACCTCACCCTGAGGTCAGGCAGAGCAGGTCTTCCATACTTGTCTAGCTCTGAACCCGGTTTGTGAAGTTTTAAAGCTGAGCTGAAAAATCCATACTTTTTGTGAGGCCAGAAGAAACCCTAAAAACATGTTAATCCTTTGGAAATCGTAGACATATCCTGTGCACCCATAGGGATATGGACCTCAGGTTGAAGACCACTGCTGTAGTGTAGTCCCCTGCATGACACAGGCCAGAGACCCTCCCAGACTCCTTACCCTATTCAAATTGTGGCTGAACTACAGAGTATCTTTCAAAAAGAAATTGCATGAAACGTTTTTCCCTATAATTCCTGTTACCTGGTACACTCAGGGCTACTTCCTCTGACATTCCAGAACTTCCATTTTGCCCCCGTCTCTGAAGTACAGAAGCACAGATAAACGAAATAATGAAAAGTTAAGGGTTTCTTTTGTTGTTGGTTTTTTTTTTTTAGTTTTAAAGGGCTGGGGCGTTGAACAAATTTTAAGTGCAGTTAATGGAAGTTGTGATGTTAAAACAGTGTTCAATGAATTTATAATGTACTCCAAAGTGCATCTACTAGTCTAGATGTAACCACCTTTCCAACATTTACTGTATCAAAGAAGCCTTTAAAAAAAAAAAAAAGCCTGTCTGTGATTAGCAGGATATTTAAGTCTCCCAGAGAGAAAAGGAAGATTGCATAATGATAAATAGTCTAATTCCTTTGTCAGCAAATGCACATATAAGCACTGATGCTACATCAAATTATCCAAGGGCAGGCCCTTTCTGTTCCAAGCCCATGAGGATGGACAAAGGAACAGAAATCTGCCCAATGGAGCTCATTTCAGGCCTGGGACCACAGTTCACACTAAATACCCACCAGGAAATCTTTGGCACTTTTTACATAATAAAGAAGAAGCCATCTGGGGGGCAAATGAAAGTTTGGACACAACTTTTGCAGTTCCCACCTTCCCCATTCTCATTTTATTTAAGGGAAAAAAAAATTGTTTCCTGAAGAGCTCCAGTTAAAGAATGAAATCCAGCACACACATACCCCATGCAGAGGATTGTTGTAAGAGCCTGTGTATCATTTAAATCCTAGTTTAAGAGCTTCAGTACAGCTTAGGTAATGGGTTAGAGTCTTATTGTATATTATTTGTGCTCCATGAGTACCTCAGCCACATCAGGGCCCTGCTGTGCTAGACAGCATGCAGAAGCATAACCAGGGAAAATCTCTTTTCCAAACAACTTTCAATCCTTCTAGCTGTCTATTCTGGGGTACATCTCACAGTAACTGCATTTCATTATTAATTCACTATGGAAATTAAAGGATGCGAACACATGTAGCAGGAGAGGGGAGTAGGGTTGCCATATGGTTTAACTAAAAATACCAAACACCCCCCCCCAAAAAAAAACACCGGGGAAAAAATTCTGTTGAGAAGAAAAAAAGGGAGACCCCGAGAGTTATTAAGCAATAAATAAATAAATAAAACAGCATGGCCCTTTTAAGAAAAGCCTTTGAAGCTTTTTGCTGGTGGCCATCTTGCTTTCCTGATCGAGCAAGAAGGCAGCTTCCCTGCAGAACCAGATAAGTGGGGGGGCCCCATTGCTGAATGTGCATAGGGTCGCTAAGTGTCCAGTATTTTTGCCTCCTGACAGGGAAAAAAAAATCCGAAAATATTGGATATTTTAAGTGTCTGGTAGTTTCTGATTTTTTTTTTTTACTGGACAGGAGGTGGAAATACTGGACTGTCCGGGTCAATACCAGACACCTGGCAACCCTAGAGGGGAGTGCAGACACAACTGGCTATACTCCTTCCTGCTTTTCAGTTTAACTCTTTCCGGAAGCATAGGCCCAGGTTCTGGTTTTTCAGGATATTTCACAAAGCATTAGATAGAGTTCAACCTCAGGGCTACTGTACCTCAACCCCTAATCAGTAGGTGTTAATACTGCCCACTCGCCTTCTCAGAGAGCGAACAGGCATTTAAACATTTAATGCACACACAATATCTTGTAAAAAGTAAGTCGTATATGAAAACGATATACATATTTTATATAAAAAAATGATTAGGAGTTTGGGACGGCTGCCATATGGAGAGAGATTAAAAAGATTGGGACTTTTCAGCATAGAAAAGAGAATAAGAGGTGATATGACAGAGGTCTATTAAATCATGACTAGTGAATAAGGAAAAGCTATTTATTTGTTCCCATACCACAAGAACGAGGGATCACCAAATGAAATTAATAGATAGCAGATTTAAAACAAACAAAAGGACATTTTTCTTCACACAATGCACAGTCAACCTGTGGAACTCCTTGACAGAGGATGTTGTGAAGACCAGGACTTTTAAAAAAAGAACAAGATAAACTCACAGAAGACAGGTCCATCAATGGCTATTAGCCAGAATGGGTAGGAATGGCGTCCCTAACCTCTCTTTGTTAGATGCTTGAAATGGGTGACCAAGGAGAGATTTCTTAATAATTTCCTGTTCTTTTCATTCCCTCTGGGAGCACCTAGCATTGGCCACTGTTGGCAGACAGGATACTGGGCGAGATGGGCCTTTGGTATGACCCAATATAGCCACTCTTATGTTCTTATGATTGTGTAATTAAGGATGGTGTCATAACACATCCAAACTGGGCAACAGAATTAAGGCAACCATAATTGTGTCACATTGTCCGATGGAATGATTGATTTTGGAACTTGAATAATATTGTCAATATAGTTTTGTGTGTATAATATTTAAATGTAGGTTCCAATATAACCCTTACGCTTCTATACATGCATATAAATATCTCCCCCCTGTGATCTCCTTTCAGAGATGATTTCTCAGTGCTGGGAACACGATCACATTATGGGGCTTGAGGGGGCACTTCCCAGCTTGAGAAGAATGGGAGCATCTCAGCTCTTTTCCAAGTGGCTCAGAACTCTTATCAGCAAACAAAAAATCCAGGGATCTCCACAGAGATTGGGATCCAGCCCTCCCAGGACACACCTCACCTGGTCCTGTATCAATCAGCCCCAAGTCTGGTTTTTTTATGCCTTCATTTATAATCTTTCCCCTCCTGAGCTCTGATTGGCTTAGCTCTAACCAGGGAAGGTTGCAATGTTCTATGTAGACCACATTTCCTCCAATAGATGGAGCTGTGCATTAGTTTTAGTGTAAACGCTTGTCATGTGTTGTTCAATTATTGGATTGTATCTGTTCATGGAGACATAGCAGAAAATCACATCCTTCCTTGGGTGCTGAGTCATCACTTGCAGGAAGTCTCAGTGATGTCGACAAGCAAGTGGCACTATATGTGTTGGTCCTGTTAAGACTCCTTGGACCATGACAAAGGCTATGTCTACACTGCACGGCTATTTCAGAATAAGCTATTCTGGAATAGTTATTCCAAAACAGCTTATTTCAAAATAGCATGTCCACACTGCAGGGAAGCCTCAAAATGAGTCCAAGGCAGGCTTCCCTAATGTAGATGTGCTATCTCGATTTAGAGCCCTAGCAGGAATAACTTAGAATAGGCCTGGTGAGGGGCTGTTTCGAAATAGCAGAAGTGGAGCATCTATACACACCTTATCTCAGAATAGGCATTATTCTTTGTAGAATGAGCTTTACAGAAGTCAAAATAAGCCATCCGTTATTTCAAAATAACGAATTGCTGTGTAGACCCTCGTATAGTTATTTCGGAATAACAGCTGTTATTCCAAAATAACTTTGATGTGTAGACACACCCAAAGTTTCCCTATAAAGCTTCCAACAGAGCTACTGATTGTGTCTAGTAACTGTCACACCCTAAACCTAGCTGTATCTCCTCTCCCTCTTTCTTTGGATTAAAAAAACAAAACAAAAACAAAAAAATGCCAACCTACAATACAAGCCTTAGGTGATCTATACATATCCAAACAGACAATAACCACAATGCCTATAAATTGCCATATCTCAACAGTGGACAGATTCAGTGCTCACATTTCCTTATCACTCAGTATTTTCCACCTATCTTTCCTTGATATCCCTGGGCAAATATCAATGATTTCTTATTTAATTTTAATGGCATTAAAAATAGGTCCTGTCCTTGAAACAGTATCTATTTTTCTTTATGAAAGCCACCATCAGTTCTATAGATGAAGCCTCTGGCAATGCAATCAAAGAGTGTTGTTAAAATATCTAAAAAGACAACTGCATCTACAATATGAAATTACAATTCTAATGGAGCTTTACTTTTTGTTCCAGGAAGTAAAGATAAACTTTATTAGAAGCAAGCCTTATAGCACTGTTTTTAAGATTCCCTGATACTTCCCCTTGTAAGATATTGTATTCAGTTGCTTAATGATATGACAAACTAAAGCCTTGTCTACACTAAATGGAAGATTGCTGTGATCAATGTTCCGGAGTTTGATTTAGCGAATCTACTTAAGACTTGCTAAATCAAACTAAGATGGTTCCCCCACCAGCAGCCGGTACTCCCACTTTTGCTTAAGCATTTGCTGCCATTGGCCTCCACTGTGGAGACCCCACCAAGCTTGGCTTAAGGTAAACTGACTCTATCTACATATTCTACATAGCTGGAGTTGCGTACCTCAAGCCGAGTTGCTGGGTTTAGTGCTGGGCTTAACTGTTTAGGCTGAAATTATTTCATGAATGGTGTGTATCATATGATTGTATAATTCAAGACTGCAGCATAATGCACACACACAAGGGGGAGGAGTAAAACATTAATGATAAAGAGGAAATGAACAGGGAAGTATGATTTAACCCTGGAAGCTCTTGTGGTCAACCCAATGCACAGTATATTCAAATAAATAAAAGGACATACTTTTTCCACACAATAAAGAGTGATCGGTGGAACTCCTTGCCAAGAAATTTTGTGAAAGTCAATAGTATAGCTGGGGTCTAAAAATAATTAGATAATAGCCAGTAATGGACCTACTGTTCATGAACTTGACAAAGATGGTCAAGCACTCAAGCACATGTCCTAGGTGTCCCTAAACTTCCAACTGTGGGAAACGGGGATTAAATGACAGGATGAATCATTCAAAGCTGTCCTGTTCTGTTCATTCTTTCTGCAGTATCAGGCACGGTCCACTTGTCACACTATAGGATAATGGGCTAGATGGCTCATTCTTCTGACTTGGAGTGGCCATATTCACATTAATAATTATGGTTTCAGAGGCCATGGTAAGTCTGATATTTCCTATCCTTTGAGCACTTGATTTTGTAATGTTAATTATTCATTTAATGCTGTTTTTGTGTGCATTTATTACTGGAGTTGTTTGAGTTTGCAAGTCCTATTACACAAGAAAGCACTAACTTACTTTTTACTCGGTGAATTCAGTCCTCGTGAATACCAATCATTAACATCTCTAGACATGGGGCATAGCTCATTGAAATCGGCATAGCCCACTGAAATCAATCTTTCTCTTGATCTTTGAAACAGCTGGGAGCCAGAGACTAAGTTTTCCTCACACTGGTATCATTGTATGTTAGACTAGAAAGGAGCATCAAGGGGTGTTCCCATGTCATGACTATTCCCAGGGCTTTCTCTTGAGCTGTGACTATCAGCTGTGTAGCCATCAGAATGAACTAGGACATGGAACACAGACTTGGACAGAACAGACTTGGTAAGTCGACCCTTTGCAGGGTGGTTTGCTGCAGGATGGGGCACCCCTTCAGCACTTTGCTCGTTCTAGTATGAACGGGTGGTGTGGGACAATCTTCCCTCTGACTTTTCCCACCCCCTGTGCAAGATAAATGCTACGTGCACCCAGAAAGGTGCAGATTTGCACCACCCGTGGAAACACATGCTGCTGGCCATGGGTGCTCTGCTAATCAGCTGGGTGGCATTTGATTCTCTCCTGGGCGGCTGCCCAAGTGCTCAGCTTGCAGGGAGCACGGATGCGAGGTTCTAGATCTCCCCTGAGGAAAAGAATCTTCACAGCTGTTTGTTCAAAGTTTATTCAAATGAAAGGAACCGGAGAAGTCTGTGGAGTATAAATTAGAAAATTCAGGCTTGTTTAGGGGCGGTGTGTGTGTGTTATCTGAGTTGCCATCAAGATCTCAGGAACTGCTACAAAAAAGAAATCCAATACTGCTATAAAGCAGAGAGATCAGGTGGCTTATTAACAGCAACAGAATGTGTCGCAGCAGCTGACTTATTTTGATGTTATCTACACTAGCCTATGAAAATATATCAGATTGTGGGATGCTTGTATGTTTTATAATTACTTCCCTAGCACCAAAGTGCTCAGGAGGTTTATACTTTTATACTACTAACCCAAACGCAGTGATAGTTTAAAAGGGCAACAGAGCTATGACAATAATAAATAGCCCTATGGCACCTTAAAGTCCTAGCGTAGACCAGGGCTATTTCAAACTAACCCTACCCCCGCTAAAGTCGAATTTATAAGTGGAGCATCCACATGACTAAGCCGGTTCTTTCAAAATAATGGGCCACTTCACTCGAAATCTGTACTCCTGCTTTTCATCAGGAGTAACACTAATTCTGAAATACTTACTTCAAAATAATGGTAGTGTGGACTCTCCCGTACCACTATGTCGAAATAATTACTCTGCAGAGTAATTCAGACTAATTATTCCCTAGTGCTTCTGGGGGCTTTAAGTGCTAATTTCGATGCTTCCCCGTAGTGAGGACACGCTATTTTGAATTTGTTAAATTGGGAGTTAAGTCAAATTTAGTAATCCTGAAAAGTTTCCTAGTGTAGACATGGCCTTAGAAACTAAAAAAACCCTCATTTTTAAAAGTTACAGACTAACACAGCTACCCCTCTGAGATCCGTGATAGTTTTCTTGCATATTTGCTGCATTTGAACAGAACTCTTAGGGCAAAAATGATTTGCGTAACAATTTTTTTTGCAGTGTGATTATTTTATTCAGAACATTAAGTGCAGTCTCATTTCTACTGCCCATGAGAGAAAACAAATCATCCTATTTTCATAAAGCACCACTGAAGCAGAGCTGATCTCTGGAACAAAACAAAGATTTATATTATGCTAATGCTGCATCTCAGTGTCATAAATTACATGCTAGATTTTACCACTTGCCTTTTACACGTGCACATGCATGCATTAGTCCTGCAACAAGAAGCAGGTATGTTTAGCCGTCATAACCAGTAACTCTAATGGAGTGTCTCACTGCTGGAATTCCTAATGGAGCTTAACTGTGCAAATGCTTGTGTACATCTAAGTCTCTGTTGCATCTCTTTCAGCAAAATCAAAAGCAACACAGAAATAGCCCTTGATATGCCTAGTATGCATATAAAGATGGAATAGTAAGTGGAATAAGGAATTACAGGTCTTTCCTGAGTTCCTTCCTGGGGTATTGTTCCGAGATCTGCCACTGGTTCACTGGGAGACTTCAGATATTTGAATTCCTGCAAAGATTCAGAGGTCTATAATAAATGCAGAACATCAGCCTATCCATAAAAGAACGGTAGACCTATTCAGTACATGAATGGAACTTTGCCTAAAGACCGGCGATAGCATGGAACTTTGAGGCAGCGAAATTCTTCTGCTCTACCTTTGGTAACAGTCATCATTTGCCCGATATGGCCATTCTTGGAACAGATAACATCTATGTGGAGAAGGAAGAAGGAAAGGCTTGAGCAGAGGGAAACTCTGGGTGAGGTAGGTCTTCGACAGACTTCATCATGTTTTCAGGTTGGAAAGACAAGTATTTAATAGCTCCTATCAGTTCTAACCTTTGGCTGGTCTTTGTGAAAAGTTCTCTCCAGAATACATTGTACACTGTCTTTTGTCTTGGGTAGTAAAGGGACAAAGCTATGCCTTGATCCCAGACATTATAGGCTCCTATAGACCAGCCAGATCATGAAAACTAAAAATAATGTTAGGGTTAATGCTCATGTTACTTCTGGGATGCCAGCTAGCCTCAGGCAGATGAGCCATCCCTCTTGGGCAACTTGATTGTTGTAATGTGTCATAAATCTAAATCTACATCACTCTGGGCTAAAATTCAAGCCACCTTTGTGAAGTCATACTAAGGTAGTTACTGTGCGGAAGAATGTTAACCTGAGAGTCAATGATTTGCTAGCTGCGATAAGGCCATGTTCAAGGTCATGATTTTTCCCAGAAAGCAAGAATCTCCTTTCAATTTTAGTATGCTCTGGGAAAAGGGAAAAATCAGCCAAAGGATAAAAGAAAATGACAGATCAGAAAAGGTACACAGGGAGGGGGTGGTTCAAATTGTACAGCTCGATTTATTTTTTTGTCCAAAGAAGTTGTAAGGAATCAACTTGCATTCATGATTCATAATTGATTAATCAATCTGAGGGGGTTAAAATTCAAAGGCTTATTCTAATACATGATCAGCATGACAGGAAGGAATTTAAGGAGCACTAACAGGTAGTTCAGATGCCCCAAATTAGGTTTTATAGGAGAAAAAACAGATTTAAGGGTTTTTTCCCCATTTTTAAAAAGAAATTAAAAAGTGGTATATTTCAAGTTAAACATCTGGATTTTTCCTGCAGGATTTACAACCCAAACCTAAACAGCACTGAGTGGGAACATAACCCCTGTCCCTCTCCCTTAAAAATACAGACAACTTGTCACTGCACTCCAGATGAGTGAATATAAAACACATAATAAGCAAAAAGCATAAACAGTGAAAAGTGAAGTAGATTCTTTAGAGTCTTTAATTATTCTATTAATTGAAGGAATTCTTACATGGGCAATGGGGACACACACACACACACACACACACACACACCTACCCTACCTATACTCACAAACATGCGCGCACACACATTTTTGAAGGACACATGCTGGAAGTAAGCATTTAAGAAATATAATTAAGAACCAGTGTCTAAATTCAGTTCTGGGACACACAAGTAATCCACCTATAACAGTTTGTTCCTCTAAAAAGCTTTTCACTCTTAGATCCATGGGAGAGTTGTATAGGTACCATTTTATAGAAGCTCCTTTTTTAGATGGGAAGTTTGGGTAGAAAAAGGTGAACCAACAAGTCAAAATCCAAACAGAGAGACAATGGCTGAACCAGGAGCAATAATATCTCCTCATGTGCAGGTCCCACTTTTTACCCATGAACACTTTCTACTCCAGATGATGTTCTGGCCATGTGTTATTCCCAGCCAGTTAGCTACTGCTCAAGGCAGCTTAAAACCAGAGAAATGACTGTCAAGAACAGCTAGCACTGACAAACATGGAAATCACTGGGGACCAAAAGGGTGTCACCTAGATGACCAGGAAATTATTGCTTTGAGAAAGCAATTTCAAGCAATCCTCGCTAGCATTTGGACCAATACCCCTCCAGTAACACAAGAACAATACTGTACAATATAAATTTCCAAATGATCCACTAAATTGTATTTCAAGTAAAATATAGAAGACCAACAACTCTCCAAAATGTTGATAAAACTCCAAAGCCTGAATCTAAGGTCTATTGAAATCACAGGGAGGCCTTCCACTTACTTCTGTGGGCATACCATCAGGTCCAATAGTCTAATAAATATTAATATTAATTATTATTATTATTAAGTATCTTATGTGCAACTTGATTTCTCAGATCATTAGCTGAGGTGACTCATGTTCATTTCTGCAGTTAAAAGGCAATAAAAAAACCCCCGCCTCTCTCAAATGGCTACAGCCTGTGGAAGCACATCAGCACCAGAATACGGTTAAATTAGAATATGATGGCTTTTGCAACACAAATCCAGATGTATGCAATACATTTAGAACTCAGGTAAGATTTTGGATTTGATTATTTGCCTGGAAATGCAGGTCGCACACTGTGTCTTGCAGTGTTCATACACCCTTCTGCGAGTCATTGCTGAGATCCTGTTTTCTTCAGGAAAGGAGAAAGTTACTGCTGGTCTAAACCAGTGGTGAATTATTCTCCCCCTTCCTCAGCCTCGCCCTGCTATCAGAGTCATTCAAGATGGCATGCATGGGGCTTGGAGTCAAGGCTTCACCCTGGGTTGAATAGCTGCCTTTACTCTTCCACAGCCAGCCCTAAAGTCCTGGTAGTTCATGTCAGGGAAACAGGCCTGGGGGAGAGGAACATGACAAGAGATTGTCATGACATGCAACCCATTGGGATTCTGTGTGTGGCCTACAAGATGTTTTGTTTATGGCTGCCCATGTGCAAGGTTACCAGATTCTGCTGGCTTTCATCTGTATAGGTTGTTGAGTTTTTTTCACTGCCAATAGGACATGCTCTTCAAGTACGGGCATGTAAAGTGAGAGGAGTGCTGATTGCACACAACATTGTGAGAGCTGTGTGCTCCCTCTGCATCCAACATGCAGCTACAGTTCAACTGGCACATTCTACAAGTTCTCGATATGCCAGCACAATTAGAAAAGCTACCTTACATCGGTAGACCACATGGGTTGTGAAATTCTTTCTACTCCGCTGAGATGAAGGAGGGCCACTCATGTGGACCACTCCCTAAGCCTAGGTTGTACCTGGCTGTCCTGCATCCATAGGGGGGCTGAAGCCCAAGTCATGTCCACTATCCTAGAATTAACCACACCATTGGAACCTTCTAGAAAAGGGGAGGAGGTATACTTTAAAACCATACTGTGTCTTTTATGCACAACTCACAGGAGGTAAGTGGGAAATGCTATTGTCCTTCCTGTTGGGATATGTAAGAATTAATAGGGGTCCAAGAAGGCAATACAATAGTGGTAGGGGTCTGGCCACAGCAGGTATTGTCCTTTGAACATGTTTCTTCGTCCTTGCAGCCTGGAAAGACAGCTGCACTGAACAGTGTCATCTTTGTTTTGTCTATTGCTTAATCTCACTTGCTCTGTAAAAATACTTTCAGGATCACATCCTCATAATCTCGGTAACCTACTGATTCGGCAAGTATGTAACATAGAAAAGTGTTGATCTACCTGAAAATCCTGTAAACAGGGGTGGGGTATAATAATATTAATTGCCTGTCTATTATTATTCACTGTATAGGAGTTAACATCACTTAGTAAGGATTTGGGGGAAGTAGTGATAGACGCGTGAATTAACATACTAAAATGGATAAAAGAGAGTAATTGGTGCTAAATCATTGCTCACTCCAACGTCGTGTTGGGGGCCCAAGGGGAATGAGTATCTGCAATAAAGAGGTCTGTTTACTCCGTCCACTCCTGAGTCTCATGTTTCTTCTCTAACACTTCCCACAGCCTAGGTGAGCTCTGCCAGCGTGGAACATGCATGCTCCCATAAGAAAGACAGGCAGGAATCATGCAAAAGGATCGTTGAAGGATTGTATTACACCATTTGCCACATATTAGGCATTTCATCACAGGAGTCTTCCATGCAGCTTTGTAGATACTGATATATTGGCACAGACAACAAAGGGCTAGATGTGTTTAACACAATGTCAGCCACAGGATAATCGCTCAGGATGTCACTTTGATCTCAACATGTAATTAAATGAGGAAAAGCTTGGATTTAGAAACAACCTCCAACATGGGCAGGCTGATTAAGATTGATTTTATCGATCACTGCTTCGGAACACCAGGCTCTCTTTGGATTTATCGCAAACCAAGAGCAACCACGTCACCTGCTTAGTAATCAGTAGAGCTTCTACAAGCATTAGCCATATTGAAAACATGGTGGAGTCAAGCCTGGCCCCTGTTGGGTGTCTATAACTCCTGAGGGTTTCTAGCTCCATCAGGCCCCATGGGGATCCTGGGAGTCACCACACTCCAGTTCCCTGTCCACACTAGACAACAGCTGGTTGTTCAGAGGGACAGGAGACTGTGAACCTCAACTGTGGCATGAACCTCAACCCATCGCTTGGTGGAAGAGTTCCAAGGCGCCTAATGGGGTCAAAGCCTCTATTTAAGCCAGAGGAGGAACCAGAAGGGTATTTGTACACCTTCACTGTGTCATGGACCACTGGTCTGGTGTACCTTTTCCTGCCTTCTGATGCTGACCTCCTAGTCGCCTGACCCTTGCTAACAGACTCTTGGTCTCCATCTTTCTGTTTGTTTCTTGATTCTCCCCTCCTGGCATTCCCACCCAGCCTGATTCCGGTTAATTGGCTCCTGGCCTCTCAACCTTTGGCCCATGCCTGATGCTAACAGCTAGGCTGGCACGTTCATGCCCCCAGACCTAACAATCCTTTAGCTTTAGATTACTCACAGCAAGTGCACTCAATAAAGCTTGTTAGCTGGAAGCTTGATAGCACCTGAGTTTATTTTCCACCCTACGTGTATCATAGGATAGAACAATGAGGAGCATAGATGAAGCGCCTAGTTATTTATGACACTATCAATCAATGCACTCCATTGCTAAACGAATTAAACTAAGCTGCAGTCGTGGGCTATTCTACTCATTTTAAAATCATGCAGAAAAGTAATATTGATTTGCTCAAGTCCAAGTGCCATTTCATCACAGTTTGTTCTCAGGGAAACCAAGAGCCACCAGGCCCCATTCATCACTGTCTTGCAGTTTGCGTGGACACGTACACCCAAACAAACCAAGCATAAAAAGCTCCCTAAGAGGAACAGTTGTATTTGGCACCCACTCCGCACTGGTGTGAACAACAATGATGCATGGTGCTCATTGTCGTCATCACATTAGACCTTTATTTAGACATTGTGACCATCTATGTCCTGCCTACTGCATTGGTGTTCTGCATTCTGTAAAGAAAAAAGCCCCACCGTGCCTTTGTGAAATAAATAAATAAAAAACAGAGTCTCTTTCACTCTTATTTTAAATTAACTTGTTTCTTTGAATTGATTGTTCTTCCTTTTGTTACCTGAGTTTGGGGGGTAGGGTAGAGGTAAGGGCTGCAAGGACCACACACATGTACACTTCTAGGGCATTTTTTGTGTGTGTGATTTCTTAAACAAAATATAGAAGTCCTCCGGGGCCAGCCTTTGTCACCAGAGCAGGGAACATGCTCACTGGCTAGCACAGCTTATTACTGAAATACGTTTTAGTCCATGAAGACCATTTGGGCTCCCAACACACATAGCTCCAACACCCTCTCCAGATTTGAAAACAAGGCCGAGTGAAACTCAGAACTGCACAGCTTTAAGGTGAAGAGCAGAAGGGGGAGACAAAGGTAGCGTGACACCATCTTTGCGCCCTCCTGATTCCGGGCTTCTCCATCTGCCGTAGGGGAGTCTGACAGGAATTTTAACACAGTCCTTGGGGGCCTCCTCTGTTACAGCAGATGATCCCTGGCTGCCTATGGAGCACTGCATAAATCTCCACCACACCACACGCTGACAAAACTCTCCCACCTCAATCGTGCCTCTCTGATAAGATTTGTGAGAAGGTCCGCAGGAGACAGCCCATGGCTTTCACTCTTAGTTCCTGCTTTCAGAGAATTCTTTCCCAACCCAATCCGAGACTTTCTGAGCTCTTTTATGCTTCTCCAGCCCCTTTTTTTAATCAGAGTGCAGGGATCAAGTTCTTACAATATGCCCATAAAAAACAAGTTCTGCCTTCGGTTAGATCTGTCGTATACAACCTCATTGACTTTCATAGGATTGCACAGGAACAAGTGAGGGGAGAATTTGGCTCTAAGGATTTAATTCTGTCCAGCTTTCTAAGATCTTTAGTAAGCAGATTCTCTCAGCACCAGGAGAGAAAACAAATGCAGAACCTTAGCTATTCATATTTAAGGCATGTAGAAAGCCATAGTGCTATTAAACAGAAAAAATCTCTCTCTCTCTCGGTTTCTGTTATTTCTAATCCAATTCATCTGATGAAGTGGGTTTATACCCACAAAAGACCAAAGATTCTATATATTTTTGTTAGTCTCCACGTGGTCTACACTAGGGAGTTATTTTGAAATGAGTGGAGCATCCACACTACCAAACCTGTTATTTCGAAATAACGGGCTGGTTACTTTGAAATCTGTACTCCTGCTTTCCTCAGGGAATAATGTTCATTTTAAAATAGTTATTGCGGTAATGTGGATGTTCCGCTGCTGCTATTTCGAAATAACTACTCCTCAGAGTCGTTCAAAGTAATGACTCCCCAGTGCTTCCTGGGGCTCTAAGTCAAGGTAGAGCATCCACATTAATGGAACCTGCCTCAGACTATTTTCAAGGCTCCCCCATAGTGGGAACATGCTATTTTGATTTTGTTATTTCGGGAGTTATTTCAAAATAATTTCCTAGTGTAGACATGTCCTAAGGTGCCACAAGACTACCCCTTGTTTTTAAAATTACAAACTAACCCAGCTACCCCTCTGAGAAGCAGCCACGTTAAAGGACTATGGTTATGTTATGTTCATGCTTATTTTTGGTGTAAATCCATAGCCCTACATTTCCAGGATCCGTGGGTGTCGGGTAGCCTTCTTCATTACTAGAACAGGCCTAACAATGTGCCAATCTGCTGCCTTTTTCACACTTCCTGTTTCAAAAGGATTGCAAAATGTCAGTGTTATCCAAGTCAAAGGTCTTCTATGATATAAATCATAGCACACGCCTCTGCACAATCAACAAAAGCAGCCCGTGCAGTTGCTATGCGGCCTATAGCAATGGGGTTTTTTTCATATGGAGTCTGCAGACTATGTCCAAAATTCCCAAATGCGTCCACGCTTTCGTTTGAAATGTTTTAGGGGTCTGCAAATACAAGAAAGGTTTAAAAACCACTGGCCTATGGTAAAACTGTCACGACTGATTGAAAACACAATGGTTTTCAGTTGCTTAATACCCTGGCTACTTTGTACAGTCATGCCGCCCAAAACAGCAGCCAAAAAAAAAAAAAAATCAATTCACAGCTTACCATGCAATTATTTAACAATCCTCAAGAATTTAACGACCGTGTATGGACAACAACTAGTGCTCCCTGGATGCCTCTCTCCCCTCGCATAGATCAATGCCAATTACCTCATGTTTTTGGAAGAGCAAGCCACACACAGAGCTACATGGTATGAAAAAAATAGATGGAGATAAATACATGTTTATCAATGAGAAAGGCCACAAGTCTGGTGTCTCTCAGTCCCGAGGGCAAAGAGAGTTTTGTCTGAGCAACGATCATGACCAAGACTCCAGTGAGATGTTGACAGATGTTTGGCTCAGTGTGAGTATTGCTTCCCTCCTCCCGATGTTACCTTGTACACATCTGTTTGCTTAAAACATTATGTACTTTCATTCTGATTTTATTTTTAGGACACAGCAGTGTGTTCCTGCTATTACTGGAAAATGTTTTTGTATCATCCTTAATATTGGCATGCCACTTAATACCACTTAATATGGAAACATGTTTGCCTGAGTACTCTGTTGCTAGCACTTTTGTAAAAAAAAGGGGCATATTTGCAATATCAACCTTGTTCTTGTCGAATTCTGTGAGTAGTTCCTGCTTCATACCAGGCCTCAAAGACATGGCTTATGTCTTATGACAGTCAAGAACAACCTAGGCTGGTGAGTGGGCTGTATGAATGGCCCTCCATCTTATTGGGCTGCAAGATTGTCATAAACAAGATGATCTCCCAGCTCTGTTCTAGGAGGGCTCAGTTCTAAGGTCTTGATATCCAGGAAACCAACCACCAAATGTGAGCAACACCCAAAATAAATTAGTCTTACTTTGTGTAAAAAGTCTTAGAGGGGAAGCTGAGTTAGTCTGTAACATTAAAAACAACGAGCAGTCCTCTGGCACCTTAGAGACAAACAAATATATTCTATCATGACCTTTCATGAGGAGAATTCACTTCATCAGATGAGTTGGAGCAGAAATTACAGAATCGTGTGTGTGTGTGTGTGTGTGTGTGTGTGTGTGTGTTATATAAAATAGCAAAAGCAGTTACCTGACAATTGTAGAACTAGTGTTAATGATGCTAAATGAGTTAGGCTACATGCATCCTTTTGATATGTAAATGTGACTATCAAAGGCAGGGGGAAATTGCCTTTGTAATATGTTAACTAATTGGTAAAAGTTTTAGTAAAAGTTTTACAGAGAGAAAACTCATAAGATTAGCTCCCATTATCAATGAAAGAGAGCTATGCACAGTGGTTGCTTCCCTCCCCCTCCTAGGTACCTATTATTTAAACTAGACTTGATAATAATCTAAAGTGTTTTTATTAAGTACAAACAGTAGGACCTATGCGGTTGCAAGTGAAAACAATCAGACCCAATTAATTGCTGAATTAAAATCAACAAGCTTAGCTAGTTCTAATCCCTTAAGAAACTTGTAACACACAAATTCTTACCCTAAACAGCTGTTTTTATCTCAGAAAAAGAGCGAGCTATGGTTGATCTTTCCTTTGCCACAGTCTACAGCTTCTTCAAAGTTCTTTATAGCCCCTTAAAGTGGGCCAGGCAGTTTTAAAAGCCAGCTGAAGACAAAAGCTGATTGCATCCCATTGCTTAAATAGATAATTTCCAAGGACAGGAATCCTTTGTTCAGCACCCCACCATCCCCATGGGAAAATACCAGGTTCAAGATGGATTCCAGTACCGGATGGCATGGTCACATGTCTTTCTAGGACCAACCATGCTTTGGATATTTAGGGAAAAAAACCAACCATTCAAAAGTCATTGATTTGAAAACTGAGTCATTAAATCCCTTAAGTATTACTCATGGCCCTCATTAGCACACTTAAAATTATAAACAGAGCCATAGTTACTTCTAACTGAACACACAAAAATGGTACATGCACAAAAATAAGATATACAGATTCAGTAGACGGTAACTGTAAAATTGATATTTTACATGACTTGTTTTACTTAAAACTTTTGAATTATGCATATTCATAAGCCAATGTTCATAAAGCACAGGGAGGCGTGACAGCAGTATGATTTTAAAACATGCCAAAACACTCAAAAATGTCTGTTTAAGTCAATGGGAGCGGGCCCCACAGGTCTGAAAATCAGACCTTTGTTTAGGTGTCTAACTTTAAGTATCAGGTAGAAAACTTGGCTTTAACTGCAATGCTAATTTTAGCAGTTTCTGTAGGATTATTTTGACTTAACTAAATAAATGATACATCATGTGGGAAAAAGTGTGCTAGAGAAGATTCACCATCGTTTTAACAAAGTAAGATGTGCGCATTGTATGTGGGACACATGTCTGTCAGCAGGTGGACTAACGTTCATAAGAAATAATTGCTTGGACTAAGGCCAAGGCACTGAGCCAATTATGATAAACGGTTAAATCCGAATACCTAGGATCAACTGACCACAGCTTATAAGTTACTCCTGAGGCTATTGTGAAAGTGTGGCAGCAGAATCATCATTGCTTGCATCCAGATAAGTCATCATCATCACTGTCTTCCCAACCCCGGCTTCCTGACATTTTGTTCCCTCTTCCATCCCTAGTTCACTGCTACCACCCATAGATTACTGCACCTGTGCCTTTGCTGCTAATGTTTTCAGCCTCTCTCTAATAACGGTGGTTTGTCATTAATGCTCTAGCAACATGCCCCACAAGTCACCACTTATTTCTCTTGACCTTCACTACAATCTGTTCTTACCATAACCATGCAAATGCCCACGCTGGAATAGCACATTCACAATTTGGGAGACCATCTGCCAAAAGAGGTTAATGGCTGTGAAAACACACACTTTTAGCCAGCTGATAAAGGCAACTGTTGGACAGCAGACTAAGATGATGCCTTGAAGATCCAAACAACATTAGAGGGTGATAAGAAAGCCACCATCCCTTCAAAAAGTATTGCCGGACATTGATAGTCATGTATCGTCTTTTCTCCATATCATTTCAAAGGGCTGCATTTTTTGCTGTCCTTTATGTTTTTTCATAGTTAATCTCCTTTGTTAATACTACTTCATGCACCATCTCTACATCTGTGGAGGTACCATCATATTCCATTGATACTGAATCAAGTTATGACCCTGATGGATGGCTTGGATGTCTGTATTGAAAGAAAGGGATACATTGAAGCTGATCACCACCAGTGGCAGATGGGTCCTGTTATGTATTGGGGTTGTAGATGTAGATCTTGTTATAGTAACTGAGATAGGTCATTAGGGGTCAGCCCAGCTGGTCTGGGCTAGTTCTAGTTAGTTCTGTGTTTTGAAACAAATGGACACTTGCAACTGCTCAAGCTCTCTGTTTCCAGTGATTTCTTCTTAACTGTGGAACTCCAAACAATATAACAGGTCCACATTCAGTCACCTGTATCAGAGAAAAGGTCTAGTTCACCTATTAATATAATTCATTTTCTTCCATTTTTGTGGGATGCCTGTGTCCATCATTGCAAGGAGTAGGCTGGGTGGCTAATTAATTTTTTTTCAAAATCATAGATCTTTAGTCAACTTACATCACCGAAACTCATGACTGTTGATGGAAACGCCCATTTATTTGCTACTTTCAGGGTCAAGCTACCAGGGCTTTGGTCCTTTGGCTGCCGTTTTCCTTTGTGGAAAGGACAAAACCATGGGGAAAAATGCAGACTCTCTCAGCGCCACAAGTCCCATGTCATACTGTCGCCTAAACCCATGAGACCCACAACTCATTTTGCAAGTGTATTTGGACTGGCCTCGGTTAGCTTGCTGGGGCATTACCTCTAAAGCCTGATGGAATGGTGAAGGGAGTGAATCTGTCACAAAGGGGAAGGTAGGAAATGAAAAGTTAAGAAAAGAAGGGAGAACAGAGAGATAAGGATGAGGGAGAGGAAATAAATAAGACAAAAGGAAAATGGAAAAAAAATGATTGCAGAGGATCTGAGATGAGGGAGGCAAAAACTAAACTAACCTCTTTCAGAAGGACTTCAAACCAACCCCAGTAGCAGAGTTCCTAGTTCTCTTTTTGTACTAGGTCACAAGTAGACGGTGTCTGGGGAAGGAACAGCTTTCCAAAAAACCATACCTGCTGTGTACACAGCCTCTGCGGGCCTGTGATTTCCAGCTCAAGCAGAGCTAGTACACTATACTTAGCAGTGGGTGTGGTAGCACAGACAGCCGCTGGGGCTGGACACTTGAGTACAATCCCACCCGGCCTGCTGGGCCCATACATGGGTAGCTAGCCTGAGCTAACATATAAGCAGAGTTAACATATATACATCTAACTGAGCTGAGAATCGTACAGCCCAACTGCTGTGCAGACATGTCTAAGGATTAGGGTGACCAGATAGCAAGTGTGAAAATATCAGGATGGGGGTGGACGGGAATAGGCACTTTTGTAAGATAAATCCCGGAATATTAAGTCTGTCGCTATAAAAATTGGGATATCTAATCACTGTACCTAATATAATATGTCTTCACTGCAAGTGAAAGTGTGATTGTACAGGTACTTCTGCTGTTTTTATATATATATATATATATATATATATGGATATGGTATGGGGTTCGTTTGTGTTATTTTCACTCCAATTCATCTGATAAAGTGAGTTTTACCCATGAAAGCTCATGGTTCTATCTATTTTGATTAGTTTCAGAGCCATGGTGTGCACTAGGGAGTTATTTTGAAATAACCCCCCTTATTTTGAAATAATAAGCAGAGCGTCCACACTACCAAGCCCGTTATTTTGAAATAACGGGCTGGTTATTTTGAAATGTGTACTCCTGTTTTCTTCAGGGAATAAACTTAATTCAAAATAGTTATTCTGGGAGTTATTTTGAGTTTAGCTATTTCAAAATAATTTCCTAGTGTACACCTGTCCTAAGGTGCCACAGGACTACTTGTTTTTGTAGCCTAAGTAGGCATTCCTTTAGGTAGCATGGGTAACGATAGTAGCATTGACATCATGGGGTAGGCTTCAACATCGGCTATCAGAGAACAACCTTGCTCAGGATTCTGGGTACATACTTGGGTTCTGAAATCAGTGCCACCGTGTCTGCATTACTATGTGTACCCATATTAGCTACATGAAAGCTGTGTCAGGTCTGCCTACCTGGCCTACCATTCTACCTTCACTTATCACGGAACAGGAAGGGACCTCAAGAGGTCATCTGGTCCAGTCCCTGGTCCTCAAAGCAGGAATAAGTATTAGCTAGACAATTTTCTTCCAAACAACACTATGTCTACATGGCAAGTAAAAAGGGACACATTCAGAGCAGGTGTCAGTGGCTACCACACTAGGTTAGTCCATATTACACCACATCTGCAAAACAGTCCTCTGCTTGAGGATGCTTAGGGTCCCCAGAAGTGCTAGTTTAAAATATAAGGCCCAGACTCAGTGGCTTTTTTGACTTAGCATCCTTGTGGGGATGTATCTGCCAGGCACATTTTAAATTGATTGGTCTCATTTCCAAACGGCTCTCGCTGTAAATGGAATCATTATTTCTGAGAACTGAATCTGCGCACATGAAATGCTCAGCAGCATTCAAGCTTTTACTATCAACTCTTCAAAGCCCACAAAAGCCACTCTCAGGAAAGTGGGACTTTGCTCCAGGGAGGCCTTTTCTGTCCTCATAGCTGGTCTGGAAGCCTGCATATTTTAAAGCAGAATAAAGTAATTTGGATGAAGTGCCCCCTGGACTCACAAGCTCAACTGGTTTCTATCCATGAGTCAAGGTTGCTTACCGAGCCACATCTGCCCCGGATTCTCACAGCTGTACAAGTTAACCTCTCTGTGGCAATTTCAGAATATTTCCAGTCCTATATGTCCACCACCAGCAGCGACGGTCTTCTGTGTAATCAATGCAACTTCTTGCCAACTAATACAATGTAAGTGCTCGGTATGCTCACCAATTTTCCTCTCCTCATTTGGTCAAAGTTCATTAGCTACTTCAGAAATTTCAGCTGAATCCTGCAAGCCTGAGATGCTTTGCTCTTCCAAAGTGTCAGATGCATATTTAAATTTCACAATTAAGTGACCACCTAAGAAACGTGGCACATTCCAAAATAGCACCGATGGATTTATTAATTCTGCAGCGGCTTGGAAGTCGGGGGGAGGAGGGGATTTTATTTCTTCCTCCATGAGGCATTTTTATGAGACTTTTTGCCTACAAGAAAGTAACACTTTGAATTAAAATTAATCAGAACAATGACCCTCAAGGTGAATGGTTGCATTTTTACTTTAAACTTTCATGCTACATAAATTCAAAAGCCATTGAATGCAAATAATTCTTTTTTGTAGAGGCTGGGGGGAAAAAAATCACCCACACACTGCCCTTTATACTAAGTATAATATTTGCATGCATTAAAAAAAATTCAGCACCCTTATGATTTTTTTTTTTGGCTTAGGCAACAGGGCATATATTAAATCTCTCTTTTATCTGTACCCTTTGCCTGTTGTGGGCAATTGGGAACAGTATTTCAAAACGTGAAATATTAAAGCAGAGGCTTTGACAGTAACAAAAAGGATCTAATAAAACTTGTTTCCTAATAATAATGAGAAGAGTAAATAATTTTGAAGTGCTTTCTATACGTAAAAACCCTCCTTTTCCTCCATTCTGTGAATAATACATTTATGTTACACTGAAGCTTGGAGGGAAAAAAAATAATTTTCTTATTCTGCAAGGATGTATTTTTGGCATTGCAAACAGGATGCTGTCTCTTCAGCATTCCTGGGTTGGTACAAAGAAGACAAAGTATCACTCGTACAATGAATTCAAATTGGATGACTGGCTGGAAAGTTCCCCTCCCCTCCCACCTCAACACACATCTTTGCAGCTGCACAAAATGATCTAGGTGTTAACATTCAGGGTAGTATATTGTGAGTGAAAAGAGAAAGTTAAGACCAGAGCAGTTGGTGGGGGAGGGGAGGAATCACAATTGGTATTCTCCACTCCACCCAGATGGAAAATTCTTCCCCTAAAATCCCTCCAGATAATTCTCTTTGCTCTTATGGCCCTGACTCAGAGCTGATAAAGAGAAGAGTGAGGGGGGATTTGGTAGCAGCCTTCAACTACCTGAAGGGGGGTTCCAAAGAGGATGGGGAGAGGCTGTTCTCAGTTGTGGCAGATGGCAGAACAAGGAACAATGGTCTCAAGTCCAGTGGGGGAGATTTAGGTTTGATATTAGTAAAAGCCAATTCCCTAGGAGGGTGGTGAAGCACTGGGATGGTTTCCCTAGGGAGGGGGTGGAATCTCCATCCCTAGAGGTTTTTAAGTCCCAACTTGACAAAGCCCTGGCTGGGATGATTTAGCTGGGGTTGGTCCTGCTTTGGGCAAGGGGTTGGACTCGATGACCTCCTGAAGTCTCGTCCAACCCTGTAATTCTACAATTCTATAATTCTATGGTTCTAAGACAACAGGAAGGCCACCAGTGACTTGAATGGGTTTTGGATAATATATGAGAGTAGGATGCCCACGTAGCCCCAAAGGGAGATACATATTGGGTACTCTGGACAAATACATGAAGGGAAATGAGGTTTCACTGCATCACAGGTCTCCCTATAAATCATCCAGATGCTTGCATGGTTTGGTTACTTTGTTTTTCTTCCCTCTTTCTTCCCTCCCAGCACATTATTGCGCAGATACACTAAATTCCACATATTGGGCCAGACCAGGGCTACTCAACTTTGGAAGCCCCGGGGGCCACAGTGATGTGATACATAAGAACAACATAAGAACATAAGAACGGCCGTACCGGGTCAGACCAAAGGTCCATCTAGCCCAGTATCCTGTCTGCCGACAGTGGCCAGCACCAGGTGCCCCAGAGGGGGTGGACCGAAGACAATGATCAAGCGCTTTGTCTCCTGCCATCCCTCTCCAGCCTCTGTCAAACAGAGGCCAAGGACACCATTTTATCCCCTGGCTAATAGCCTTTTATGGACCTAACCTCCATGAAATTATCTAGCTTCTCTTTAAACTCTGTTATAGTCCTAGCCTTCACAGCCTCCTCTGGCAAGGAGTTCCACAGGCTGACTACACGCTGTGTGAAGAAGAACTTTCTTTTATTAGTTTTAAACCTGCTACCCATTAATTTCATTTGGTGTCCTCTAGTTCTTCTATTTAGGGAACTAATAAATAACTTTTCTTTATCGGCCCTCTCCATACCACTCATGATTTTATACACCTCTATCATATCCCCCCTCAGTCTCCTCTTTTCTAAACTGAAAAGTCCCAGTCGCTTTAACCTCTCCTCATATGGGACCCGTTCCAAACCCCTAATCATTTTAGTTGCCCTTTTCTGAACCCTTTCCAAGGCCAAAATATCTTTTTTGAGGTGAGGAGACCACATCTGTACACAGTATTCAAGATGTGGGCGTACCATAGTTTTATACAGGGGCAGTAAGATATTCCGGGTCTTATTTTCTATCCCTTTCTTAATAATACCTAGCATCCTATTTGCCTTTTTGACCGCCGCTGCACACTGTGTGGAAGTTTTCAGAGAACTGTCCACGATAACTCCAAGATCTCTTTCCTGATTTGTCGTAGCCAAATTAGCCCCCATCATACTGTACGTATAGTTGGGGTTATTTTTCCCAATGTGCATTACTTTACACTTATCCACATTAAATTTCATTTGCCATTTTGTTGCCCAATCACTCAGTTTGGTGAGATCTTCTTGGAGTCCCTTACAGTCTGCTTCTGTCTTGACTATCCTAAACAGTTTGGTATCATCCGCAAACTTTACCACCTCACTGCTTACCCCTTTCTCCAGATCATTTATGAATAAGTTGAACAGGATTGGTCCTAGGACTGACCCTTGGGGGACACCACTAGTTACCCCTCTCCACTCTGAAAATTTACCATTTATTCCTACCCTTTGTTTCCTGTCTTTTAACCAGTTCTCAATCCAAGAAAGGACCTTCCCTCTTATCCCATGGCCATGTAATTTACACAAGAGCCTTTGGTGAGGGACCTTGTCAAAGGCTTTCTGGAAATCTAAGTATACTATATCTACTGGATCCCCCTTGTCCGCATGTTTGTTAACCCCTTCAAAGAACTCTAATAGATTAGTAAGACAGGATTTCCCTTTACAAAACCCATGTTGACTTTTGTCCAACAAATTATGTTCTTCTACATGCTTCACAATTTTATTCTTTACTATTGTTTCGACTAATTTGCCCGGTACTGAAGTTAGACTTACCGGTCTGTAATTGCCCGGATCGCCTCTAGAGCCCTTTTTAAATATTGGTGTCACGTTGGCTACCTTCCAGTCATTAGGTACGGAAGCCGATTTAAGGGATAGGTTACAAACCACAGATAATAGTTCAGCAATTTCCCATTTGAGTTCTTTTAGAACCCTTGGATGAATGCCATCCGGTCCCGGAGATTTGTTAACATTAAGTTTTTCTATTTGTTCCAAAACCTCCTCTAATGACACTTCAATCCGGGACAGTTCCTCAGATTCATTACCCACAAAGGACGGTGCAGATTTGGGAATCTCCCCAACGTCCTCAGCCGTGAAGACTGAAGCAAAGAAATCATTTAGTTTCTCCGCAATGGCTTTATCGTCCTTGATTGCGCCTTTTATAGTTCGATCGTCTAGGGGACCCACAGGTTTTTTAGCAGGCTTCCTGCTTCTAATGTACTTAAAAAACATTTTGTTATTTCTTTTTGAGTTTTTGGCTAGCTGTTCCTCAAAATCTTTTTTTGCTTTTCTTATTACATTTTTACACTTGATTTGACAGTGTTTATGTTCCTTTCTATTTATCTCACTAGGATTGGACTTCCACTTCTTAAAAGATGCCTTTTTGTCCCTCACTGCTTCTTTTACATGGTGGTTAAGCCACGGTGACTCTTTTTTAGGTCTCTTGCTATGTTTTTTAATTTGGGGTATACATTTAAGTTGGGCCTCTATTATGGTGTCTTTAAGAAGTTTCCATGCAGCTTGCAGGGATTTGGCTCTAGTCACTGTGCCTTTTAATTTCTGTTTAACTAACCTCCTCATTTTTGTGTAATTCCCCTTTTTGAAATTAAATGCCAGGGTGCTGGTCTGCTGAGGTGTTCTTCCCACCACAGGAATGTTGAATGTTATTATATTATGGTCACTATTCCCAAGCGGTCCTGTAACGGTTATTTCCTGGATCTGATCCTGCGCTCCACTCAGGACTAAATCGAGAATTGCCTCTCCCCTTGTGGGTTCCTGCACTAGCTGCTCCAAGAAGCAGTCATTTAAGCCATTGAGAAATTTTATCTCCGCTTCTCTTCCTGAGGTGACATGTATCCAGTCAATATGGGGGTAATTAAAATCCCCCATTATTATAGAGTTCTTTGTTTTGGTAGCCTCTCTAATCTCCCTCAGCATTTCAATGTCAGTATCCCTGTCCTGGTCAGGTGGTCGGTAATATATCCCTACTGCTAATTTCTTATTTTTGGAGCATGGAATTACTATCCATAGCGATTCTATTGAACATGTTGATTCATTTAATATTTTTATTTCATTTGATTCTACATTATCTTTCACATACAGTGCCACTCCGCCACCCACCCGGCCTGCTCTATCCTTTCGATATATTTTATATCCCGGTATGATTGTGTCCCACAGATTTTCCTCATTCCACCAGGTTTCAGTGATGCCTATTATGTCAACCTCCTCATTTAATACTAGGTACTCTAGTTCACCCATCTTATTAGTCAGACTCCTAGCATTTGTGTAGAAGCACTTTAAAAATTTGCCACTGCTTATTTGTCTGCCCTTCCCTGATGCATTGGATTCCTTTGTACACGGTTGTTTGTCTGCTCTGGCCCATGGTTTGCCCTCTCCCCTCCTCTCTTTCTGACTACAGCTTAGAGAATCTCTATCAATGGATTCTCCTCTAAGAGTAGTCTCCCTCCGATTTACGTGCATCTCCACACCAATCGGCTTTTCCCCATCTCTCAGTTTAAAAACTGCTCTACGGCCTTTTTAATGTTTAGTGCCAGCAGTCTGGTTCCACCCTGGTTTAGTGATACAGCACATGCCGAGGGCTGCAACTTAAGTGTGGTTGCATATGCATGCCAATATATGCCAATATAAGCAAATAGCTTCTTTTACACTGACGGGCATGAATATCAAGCACTTCCTCCCTGGGGGCTAGAAACGCCGACATCCTGTGCCCGTCTGTTCCAGCCAGCCCATCCCCTTGCATCTTTCAATGCTCACACCATCTAGGAGACATCTCGCCATTGTAGAGCGTGTTCTCAGAGGAGGCAACGTACAAAGGATCCCTGCTGCGGTCCATGTGTTGAGAAGCCCTGGGTTAAACCCTTCTCTACAGCCAACCACCACAGCCATATTTACAGAAGAGTCAAGTCCTAGGTGGGCAGATGTAACAGGGAGAGGCTAGGATCCTCAGCTGTGACTTCTGTAGATGCACACCCCCTTAAAAGTGACTCCTGTTTGTTTGCAGCTAGCTTCTGAGTGGTTTAAGAGCCCAGTTTCCCTCTCACCTAAGTTCACAGGAGGTGGGAGAGTCAGGCCCTAGTTCACGATCTTGTTTTGTCTTGCTCAATAAAATCAAGTGACAATTTTGCAAGGAATCCTATGACATGCACGCATGTTACAAGCAACCCTAACACACAATGAACCACTAGTGTACGCACCCCAGATAAACAGTGCCCGTGGAGTAGAAAACTCTGCATTCTAACTCCAATTCAGAAAACATGTGCATGTATATGTTCTGGGAAATATCAACCCCTCCATCCAAAGGTTGAATTGTCAGGTAATTACTAGACCTTTCAATGTGGGGACACTTTCACACTGTTGTCCTTTTTAAGTGAAACAGGGAATTGAGACCAGACGTTTGAGTGACAATATAATTCCTTCTTCCTCTCTTCTTCATGTTGTTAGCACCATTCTGTTAGGCTTCAGTGAGATTTTAATAGGCTTTTCATAAACTAAAGCCACCAGCCTCCTGTTAACCACTCCCATAAGCCATTTCATCTAAATTAACATGACCCAGAAGGGCCGTAGAAATTAACACAGGTTTCCCTGATAAAATCATCGCAGAAAATATTTCCCTGTTATTTTCTGCAAACAATTCTTCCCAGCTGATAATTCTGTAACCCATCTGCAAAGCAGATTTGCTAAAGGAAGGAATCCAGGTGGAAAGTAACTTCTTTCCCCAGCACTGCAGTCAATCCAACGGTTATTGTTTCCTAAAGGATCTCAGCTGGGGTTGGCTCAGCTTTAGTGCTTGGGCCCCAGGATGTTTTTCTTTGGGCTAATCTTTGAAAATTGTTTGTGACCAACAAATTAATTATCCTTTTCCCCTTAGCAGTGTGGCTTAATGGCCTGCGTATCACCCCACACCTGGGTCTCATTGTAGTCTCTTTGCCAATAACCATTTGCTCTCCAGACACTTATAAGCTATGGCACGGAGAAGGTATATTTTAGGCTAACGCAGGGTTGAGTAATAATTTTCACGGGAGGAGGGGGGCACAATGAATTTTGGTGCATGGTCACGAGCTGGCTCCACCCCCAGAAGGGGCAGGGCCTGGGGCGGAAGAGACAGGGCAGGATATGCGTGCGCGCGCTACTGTATTGCTTGGCAGTCTCCCAGGTTGCTGCAGCTATTTAACGGGCGTGTGGCTCCGGCCCCTTCCAGGGTAGTGCTGCGACCATGAGCCACTAAAATAGGATCCTGCTGCCTTAGCCACCACCTGGAAATTTGGCGGCATTGGCAACATAAGATAAAGTGGCCAGATGCAGCCCGCAGGCTAGATCCAAGTGTTAGGCGTGCTGGATCCGGCCCCCGGGTCACAACTTGCCCAGCCCTGGGCTGAAGTAAACATTATAACTAGGGACATATCAAATTCACAGCCCTGCGAGACATGTAACAGATTGAAATTTGGTACCCTCCCATGAAATCTGGCCTTTTGTGTGCCTTCACCCTGTATTGTACAGATTTCACAGGGGAGGGCCAGCATTTCTCAACCTGAGGCTCCTGACCCAAAAGAGAGTGGCAGTGGGATCACGAGGTTATTTTAGGAGGGTCTCAGTATTGCCATGCTTACTTTTGCGCTGCCTTCAGAACTGAGCAACCGGAGAGCAGTGGTTGCAATGTTGGCCGGGTGCCCAGCTCTGAAGGCAACACCTGGCCAGCAGCAGCACAAGAGTCAGGGTGGCAACACCTTACCCACATCACCCGTACTTCTGTGCTGCTGTTTCCAGTGCTGGGTAGCCAGAGCGTGGTGGCTGCTGACTCACAGCCAAGCTCTGCAGGCAGCAGCACAGAAGCCAGGGTGCCAACACCATACAAGGCCGTCCTTCCTTCTGCACAGCTGCTGGTGGTAACTTTGCCTTCAGAGCTGAATTCTTGGCCACCAGCAGCTGCTGCTTTCCAGCAGCCCAGCTCTAAGAGCAGAAGGAAGGGTAGCAACATTGCAACCTCCCGCAATTACCTTGTGACCTCCACACAACTCCTTTTTGGGTCAGGACCCCTGCAATTCCAACCCTGTGGAATTTCAGATTTTAATAGCTGAAATCATGAAGTGTCCCATTTTTTTAAATCCCAGGAGTGTGAAATTGACCAAAATGGACCATGAATTTGGTAGAGCCCGAGTCATACTCTGATTTGCCCTGAGAGGAAATGTGCTGCATCCCCCAATGTTTTTGCTGTCTGAACATGGTTTGTTTTATGGAAGTCCGGGTCAATAACGAGGAAATGCTCCATGACCCTGATCCCCAGAAAACAGGGGATTCAGAAGTCCCTGCAGGGAATTCCTGCTGTATCGTATGGTGAAGGAAGACAAAAGTCTGCAGCACACAAGGGTTAATGAAAGGAATGAATATGCTGTGGGAGGAGAGCTGTATTAAGGGGGCAGTGCTGAGATTGACAGGGATATGAAGAGGAGGCTTTTAAAATACATGTGGTGACAGCTAATCAAGCCTTATTCCAAACAGCAAATGATTGTGCGAGCATAAGACAGGAGTAGTACAAGTTGCTGATGTGGTAGCAGACTTCAGGTACCAGCATTGGTCTTCACCCACGTCTCTCCCCTCCCCACCCCACCGCCCCAGCAGTATTCTGTCCCACCCTCAGCCCCCTCCCCTGCAATGGCGCCTTATCCACCAGCTCTGATGATTCTGAAAACCGAGATGCACGGTAAGCACAGCCGCACGGCCCTGGAAGAAAAAGCTTTATCAGCAGGGGAGTTGCCGTCACTACGGAAAGAGTTGGGTCCCTTCCCGAGGGATGACTGGAGTGAGATTTCACAGTGGTTTTACAGGGCTGAGAGGACAGTAATTTAAATTATACAAATTGGAAACATGTTGAAGGTGACCTGTGAATCGCTGGATGTATAAACATCTCCAGCTGCAAAGGAGATCAAGTGAAATGTGGTTTGGTAGTCTCCCATTATTGGAATTTGGATCCTGGACCAAATAATGAAATAGAAAGTGCCTAGGTCTAGGTTGGATATTAGGAAACAATATTTCCCTAGGAAGGTGGTGAAGCACTGGGATGGGTTCCCGAGGTGATGGTGGAATCTCCACCCCTAGAGATTTTTAAGTCCCAGCTTGACAAAGCTCTGGCTGAGATGATTTAGTTGGGATTGGTCCTGCTTTTAGACCTCCTGACATCTCTTCCAGCCCTCTGATTCTATACCAAAAGCATATTACATTGTGGTTACTAGGATGACTGGATGACTATTGAAAGCACAGCCTACAGTTTTCCCACATCACCTGTGATTATGAGGAAATTGTTACCAGTCAACTTGTGGAACTCCTTGCCAGGGGATGTTGTGAAGACCAGGTTCCCTAGCCTCTGTTTGTCAGAGGCTGGAAATGGATGACAGGAGACGTATCACGTGGATGATTACCTGTTCTGTTCACTCCCTCTGGGGCATCTGGCAATGGCCATTGTTGAAAGGATGCTGGGCTAGATGGACTTTAGGTCTACCCGATATGGCCATTTTTATGTTCTTATGGTGGATTATGAGGCAAGAAAAACAAGTCACTATTAATATCTGGGGTTTAATACAAATGGAAGATTTACAAGTACAAGCTACTCCAATGGTAATTTCTAAGAAGAGATTCCATCTCCAGGTGTACTTGGAGCCTACAAGGAAATGTGCAGTTATTCTTGGGGACTAGAAGGGTCAGGGGTTTGAGAGGTGTGTGACCACATTTAGTAGCACTTACCTAGACACGCCTCAACAAGTAACACTGAACATAAAAACACAGCTAGAAATAATCAAACTAATGGTCACTGGGCTCTGAACACCCTTCCCATGGACATATTTGGGCTGGACAAAGAAGACAGTCAGCCAGTGGTGTTACTGTAATAATGGCAGTTGTATATGAATGTACCAGACAAACGTGGACATGTGCAGAAGGCTCCTTGCTCCATAGAGCCCAGGGATTTTGCAGGACTTTGAATGTGCACCGAGTTGGGGTGTTTTTCTGGACACTTCACGAATAGGGAAAAGTACCTAATACAGAATCAAACCAAGTCATGGGATAATGGGTGCATGCAAAACAAGAGAAAGAAAGGCTGTGATAAGGAGAAGGCATTTAAGTGATGGAGCAAGGAAAGAGACCAGCCAGTCAAAAAGCTCAGTCAAGCCACCTGCTCAGGCAAACAACTGGGCCAGTGGTCCAATCAGATGAAGATTTCAATGAGTACTGAAGAATCATAGATTACTAGGACTGGAAGGGACCTCAAGAGGTCATCGAGTCCAGTCCCCTGCCCTCAAGAAAAGGATCTAGGGGTCATAGTGGACCACAAGTTAAACATGAGTCAACAGTGTGACACTGTTGCAAAAAAAGCAAATGTGATTGTGGGATGCATTAACAAGAGTGTTGAGAGCAAGACACAGCATTCTTCCACTTTACTCTGCATTGATTAGGCCTCAGTTGGAGTATTGTGTCCAGTTCTAGGCACCACAATTCAAGAAAGATGTGGAGAAATTGGAGAGGGTCCAGAGAAGAGCAACAAAAATGATTAAAGGTCTAGAAAACATGAGCTGTGAGGGAAGGATGAAGGAATTGGGATTGTTTAGTTTAGAAAAGAGAAGATGACTGAGAGGGGACATGATAGCGGTTTTCAAGTATCTAAAAGGGTGTCATAAGGAGGAGGGAGAAAAATTGTTCTCCTTAGCCTCTGAGGATAGGACAAGAAGCAATGGGCTTAAATTGCAGCAAGGGAAGTTTAGGTTGGACATTAGGAAAAACTTCCTAACTGTCAGGGTGGTTAAACACTGGAATAAATTGCCCAGGGAGGTTGTGGAATCTCCATCACTGGAGATATTTAAGAGCAGGTTGTATAGACATCTACCAGGGATGATCTAGACAGTGCCTGGTCCCGCTGTAAGGGTAGGGGACTGGACTTGACCTCTTGATGTCCCTTCCCGTTCTATGGTTCTATTAATAGAAATTTACACATGGGCAAGGTAAGGAAAATACCATCTGAGAATTTAGTTTGACTTAAGGATATTTTACTTAGTATATTTTGACAAGGGATGTTAACAATGAGTGCTGTATAGATTATAAAGCTGTAACTTTCTCAGTCTCAAATGTCTCACTAATTACTCTGTCCCCCTATTGTCTTAAATACCCCTTTATTTTCCACATCAATGAAAATGCAAATTAGATAAAATAGGGAGAAAATGTTTCAAAGTAAACTGATATCTACTAAAATTATATACACAAAATAAAAGTCAAATTTTGCCAAGCCTAAATTATAAACCAAGCAGTATGTACTCAAACAAGAAGAGACTAACACTTCTAGGATTTCACCCTGACCTTGCAAGAAGGTTTTAGGAGATGGCGTTAAAAATGCCTTGTGATAAACTAGCACACTACACGGTTTCCAGTCCTGGTGCTGCTCCAGTAAGCATGGGAAATAAATAATAAGTCCAACAATAAGATTAAACACTATGAAAATTTTATCATAGTTTCAGGGTTAAGCGCATATTTTTCTCTCTCACACTCAAACATCTTCATAAGAACATAACAGCAGCCATACTTCGTTAGACGAAAGGTCCATCTAGGTCCTTCCCTGAGAACGTTCTTTTGCTTCCTGCTGTCACCACTCTCAAGCCATGTCTACACTAGGAAACTATTTCAAAATCACTCAATTCTACTTAAGAACTCCTGATTTAACAAATTTGAATTTGCATGTCCTCACTATGGGGAAGCATTGAAATTACTCCGAGGCAGGCTCCGTTAAAGTGGACACGCTACCTCAGACTTAGAGCCCCAGGAAGCACTCTGAGGAGCTGTGGAAGTCCTCCTCAGGGCCAATAAGTTCAAATTAGCGGCACAGAAATATCCACACTACCGTTATTTCGAAATTAGCGTTACTCCTCATGAAAAGCAGGAGAACAGAGTTCAAATTCCACAGCCCCTCATTTTTTCAATAACAGGGTTGGTAGTGTGGACGCACCACTTATAAATTCAAACTTGGTGTGTGGGGGGTAATTTTGGAATAAGGTCCTAGTGTAGACCAGGCTCAGGTGGGGCCCTGAGTCTGTCCCTCCAAACGGGAAGTGGATTAGACCTAGAGTCCTTCTGAAACACACTGATTTCCCCAGTAGGTCTGACCAGGTTCATCACTGCCCTTAAACACCTGCGTTGCATAGTAGGTAAAGTAAATTTTGAATTATTCAATACTTAAAAACACTGGCGTGGGGGGAAGGATTTGTGTTACAACCAATAGGATTTATGCTTTGTGTCTCCCAATCAATATCCAGTGTGTCCACATACAGCTGATTTATTCATACCAAAAATATAATTATAAGCGGAGGCGGAGGCGAACCACAAATTCTCTTCATAACAGGATTATTTAAATACAAATGGGTTTGGAAAACTGGCTTTCAGTGGCTAATCTGTCTGGTCTCAAACTCCAGTGACAGAATTTTCCAACATCGTAAACACAGACTGAGTAAAAACATAAGTAATACTAAGATCTGTCTGTGCAGATCTCTCGCTAATGTTAAACTTGATGGGAGATGTATGCATGCCCTTAGAGGAGAATAATAAACCTTGTAATCTCTGTGAAGGCGAGACAGGGATTTTGCTGTTCATGTGGTTATACCTACTAGTATATACAAACCTGTCTTCTTAGAAGTCTGCTAAAGATTTTTGGGCTCAATTCTGAGATATGCTACAGAACTTTTATGCTCAGCTGGTACCATACAGGGACTTTGAAGTACTTGGAAAAGACTCCTGAAGGAAGGGACTCAGTCTTGTTCAGAATGGGGGTGTGTTTTCTACATTATTCAGGGAAGCCGACAGCCTCCACTCTGTGATCCCGGAAGGCACAGGGCCTCAGGTGGAAGGGGCAGGGCCAAAGGCAGCCAGTCCTCAGAGCTGCATGGAGCGTGCCTCACAACACTCCAGCAGAGATTTAAAGGGTCACAAGTATCTCTGGGCCTTGGGGCAACTATCCCTCTTTGCTCCCCCACATCCATCAGCAGGTCTGACATTACCTTCCTTCCCAGCCCCCGAGGCACACCATGTTTTTAGAGGTGCAGCCTGAAGATACTGCATTGCAGTTATTCTAGAGCACTCCAGACAGCTGGCACTTTTCCAAAGAGACATTATGAATGGCACAGCCACAAATGGCATAGGAGAGACTGGAAGTATGGCAAGCGACCACACAGACTTCACCAAAACACCCTAATTTTTCCAATACCCCAACAAGAATCCTGCAAAACATGAAAATTAAGTCAAAAGACGAAGGGTAAATATAAACAACACTCACAGGTAGGAACAAAACTAAAAAGGCAAAGGCACAAAATGAGATTAAACTCTCTAGAGACAAAGAGTCATAAGAAAACTTTCTATGAATTCATTGGACGCAAAAGGAAAACCAAGGACAAGATAAGTCCATTGTTCACTGGGGAAGATGACAATAACAGAAAATGTAGAAATGGCAGAAATGCTAAATGCCTTTTTTGTTCCGGCTCTCACCAAATAGTTTATTAGCAATTGCATGTCAAATTTAATGAATGCCAGTGAAAATGAAGAAGGATCAGAAGCTAAAATAGGGAAAGAACAAGTTAAAAATTGCTTAGACAAGTTAGATGTTATCAAATCTCCAGGGGCTGATGACATATATCTAGAAATGCTCAAGGAGCTGACTGAAGAGATATCTGAGCCATTAGCGATTATCTTTGAAAAGTCATGGAAGATGAGTGAGATTCCAGAGGACTGGAAAAGGGCAAATGTAGGGCCAATCTATAAAAAAAAAAGGGGGGGGGAATAAAGTCAACCCAGAGAATTACAGAGCAGTCAACTTAACTCTAATATGTGCAAATATAAAGGCACAAACAATTAATTTGCAGACACCTAGAAGATAACAAGGGGACAAGTAACAGTCAGCATGGATTTGTCAAGAACAAATTGTGTCAAACCCATGTAACAGCTTTCCTTGACAGGATAACAAGCCTTATGTATGGGGGCAAGCAGTAATTGTGGTACATCTTGCCATTAATCATAGTTGTGATATGTTTTTGCATAACTCGGTCATAAAAAACCCTATAGAAATGCAACGGAGATGGAGCCAATATAAGGTGAGTCTATAACTCATTGAAAACTATTCCTGGGGAGCATTTATCTGTGTCTTCTCAGTCAATCAAGCTGGAAGATCATGTCAGTTGGGATCCAGGAGGGGTCAGTTCTATTCTACACCTTCACAGTTTTTCAGGTAATGACATAGAGCAGAGGTTCTCGAACTTTTTGGCCCACAGCCCACCTCGCTCAATACAGACCTTTCTGTGGACCACCAGCCAACCACCCATGATGTCAAAACGGGTGCAGGAGAGGATGGGGGTGCAGAGTCTGGGTGGGAGGCAGGGAGCAGAAGCAGACTTGGGATGGGTCTGGGTGGGAGGCTGGGTACATGAGCAGGCTGAGGATGGCGGGGTGATTGGATGCAGGAGCAGGCTGGGGTTGCGGGGCTTCTAGGAGGGAGGGTGCAGGAGCAGGCTGAGGGTGGGAGGGTTCAGGAGCAGGGTGGGGATGTGGGATGTTAGTGCTCCAACTTCATGGGGCAGGGGGGGACCACTGTGGGGATGTTGAGCCACAAGCCTGTGGCCCACCTGCAAGATGGCCATGGACCACTAGTGTTCCACAGAACACACTTTGAGAACCACGGGCATAGAGAATACACTTATAACATTTGTGGACAATACCAAGTTGGGAGGGATTGCAAGTGATTTGTAGGCTTGGAGGATTAATTGAAAATCACCTGGACAAATTGAAGAAAGGGCCTGAAATAAACAGGATGAAATTCTGTAAGGGCAAATGCAGAGTACGCCACTGAGGAAGGAACAATCACTTTACACACATACCAAGTGGGAAGTGACTGCTTAGTAAGAGTACAATGGAAAAGGATCTGGCTATCAGAGTGGATCACAAGCTAAATGTATATCAACAACATAACTGTTGCAAAAAAGAAAAATCCCAAATATTATTCCAGGATGTATTAGCAGGAGTGCTGTAAGCATTACACAAGAAGTAATTCTTCCATTCGACTCCATGCTGATTAGGCCTCAGCTGGAGTCTTGTGTCCAGTTCTGGGCACCTAGGGTTGCCAGATGGTTGAAACAAAAATACCAAACACCTCCCCCCCCCCCCAAAAAAAAACACCAGGAAAAAATTCTTTTGAAGGGAAAAAAAATGGGGAGGGGGAGAGAGAGACCAAAGTTGTTGAGGGGGGGAAAAAAAGGGACTCCAAGGACTTATTAAGCCAAAAAAATTTTAAAATAAAACATCATTAAAACAGCATGTGAGTGCAGGGATAGGAACAGGGGAGCAGTTAGGCATTGAGACACTATGTCTTTTGGCCGGCAGCCATTTTGTGCCGGCAGCCTTGGGGAACCAGGTAAGCATGGGGGCTGGGGTCAGGGGCTGGGGGCGTCGGGGGCCAGGGGAGGCTCGGGGGTGGAGGGAGGCCAAGCGCTGAGTGTTTGTAGGGTTGCCGGGTGCCCGGCATTTTCGCCTCCTGGCCGGGGAAAAAGATGTCCTGGCTGACATCTTAAGTGTCCAGTATTCTCTGAATTTTTTTACCCGACAGGAGCCAAAAATACTGGACTGTCCGAGTGAATACCGGACACCTGGCAACCCTATGGGCACCACATTTCAAGAAAGATGTGGATAAACTGGAGAAAGCCCAAAGAAGAGCAACAGAAATGATTAAAAGTCTAGAGAGGGAAGACTGAAAAAAAAAGCCAGATTTGTTTAGTCTGGAGAAGAGACCACAAAGGGCACATGGTAGCTATTTTCAAGTACATCAAAGGTTATTAAAATTGTCCTTGTTAATCTCTAGAGGATAGGACAAAAAGCAATGGGTTTAAATCACAGCATGGGAGGTTTAGTTTGGACATTTGGAAAAACTTGGTGTCAGCAGGGTTAGGCACTGCAATAAATTTGCCTGGGGAGGCTGTGGGATATCCATAATTGCAGATTTTTAAGATCAGGTTGGACCAATTCCCATCAGGGATGGTTTACATGTTGATGCCTACACGAGCACATTGACAGTAAAATGTGTGTCACTCAGGGGTGTAAACACACACCCCTTACTGACATAACTTTGTGTGACAGAAGTACTGGCGTAAACAGTGCTACGTTGGTAGGAGACACTCTCTTACTGACATAGCTACTGACGCTCCTGGAGGGGGGTTTCATTACATCAGCATCGAGTGGCTACACAGAATATCCTACTGCGGCACAGCTGCTTCTAAGGTCTTTAGTGGAGAATTAGCCTTAGTCCTGCCTTGAATGGAGGAGCCTGGACTAGAAGACCTATCAAGGCCCCTTCCAGTCCTAGCATTCTGTGCTTACAGAGTCCCCTAAGAGACCCTGACAAGAGAGTTTACATTAGTTCCTTTGGGTTTCATTTTTTACAGCGTTCATAAGTTTACATTACAGATTGAAACTCTCCAATCCAGCCTGCTCAGAACCTGACCGGTGCCAAACCAGAATATTTGTCAGACCATGGGAGGTCAATATTGTCTAGCATCATTACCAACACTTCCACTGCTTACTGGGCTGATAGAGGACATTTTGGGGTAAATTAGACCTAAACAGCAGCCCAGAACATGGAGAGCCAGGACTGGTGGCTGTCAACAAACTTCATTTGACCACCCCCATGATAGGTGGACATCCACCTAACTAAAATCATGCTGGACCATGAATGTTGTTGGACCTAAAAAGAGTGCTGGACTAGAGAGGTTCTAGTATAAACTGAAACACTCAAGGAAAAACTCAATCCCAATCACCAGGTTTCAATTGATTGGGGTTCAAAAAAAATCATACAAAAATATTGCTTGATTTCACTCTTTCCACTTGAAGCTGTAAAAGTTCTTGAACCTTAATGAGACTTTCCACGAAGCAGGGCTGAACTGAAACAGAAAAGCAAACATTTCATACCATTTGGGGCTTTGTTGTGTGAATTTTGTATAGCTCTTGGTCAAATAATAAAATGTGGTGAAGCTGTAGAGTACCCCGAATTTTTCCTTATGCCCTGGGTAGGGGGGAACCAAACTTCATTGCTGGGCATCACATTATAAATATTTGAATTTAGAAAGCTATCATGCAGCAGGAAAATACACAAATCATTTTCTTCTTTGTATCCAAATTCTATTTCATATTTGCATTGCTGCAAAAATAATCTCCTCTTTATTCTCAAATTGTGTACACCTCCAAATTTTGTAACATCGCCCTTCAAATAGGAAGTCCGCAAACCTACAGAGGCTTTGGAAGTGGTGTCACAAGGTTTTTCCTAGAAGCACCTTCACGCCTGATTATTTAGTAATGTGGGCGAGTTCAGCTCCTTCATAAATCCTGATCTACTGCTGAATGCCTGCTGGGCATATTCTTATTTTGGTACGCAAGACTCAGTGCCAGATCAGAAACTCTGTAAATTGGATCCTTAGGGCATGAAGATTTGCTACTGTAAATTTTACCAGTTGTCTTTTAAGTTTCTCTTTTAGAAGTAAACTTTCATAACAGGAAAAACTGGTTCTAAGCTTTTGAAAAGGAGGGAAGTTCACTCCTAATAAGTCATATTTTGAAATAAATAAATAAATTCAAGTTAATTTCCCCATCTCTCAAGCAGACCCTTGTGTAATACCGAAGAACAGTTGTAGGTCAAAAAACGTTGGATAATTTTTTATTCTTGAACAAACTTAAGAAAGACCAAAAACTAAATTCGATTCTTTCAGTGTTGGAAGTCCAAATCTAGATCAAAAGTTGATGTTTGCAAACGGCCCTTGCACTTAAACAACTCCTGTTAAAATAGAGTGAATTTAACTGATCTGAATGGAGTCTTCTCGATTTATGCCATTGAGAGAGAAGAATTAGGGCTATATTTGCAGTTTAAGCCCATCTTTTGTTCCTAAGTTTTCTAACTGAAAGCACAGAGAATGCAACTCACTTTTTCCAAGTTGCACAGTGAAACAGGAGAGAATGGGAGACCATCTAGTTAACCTTTTTTCTTTCTTGCAATATTGTGCATGTTTCTAGGGATTTATCCAGACATGGAAGTGAAATCTAGACAAAACATGAGTATTTCTGTAGCCTTGCTCAGCCATAAACCACCAAGTTCTGAAACATCTCATGGAATAAACTGCTCTTGTGAAATGTACCAGATGGTTCCTTAAACAAAACGTTCCAGATCAGCTGAGCTATGCATCTGAACTTCTGAAGTTCACTCAACACATCTTAATCTCATCCTTTTTTTTTCCCGGAACATATTTTACTGAGCATCAGCGCACATTTTGTAGTTCAATATATGACTTTGATCCCATGGCCCATAGTATAGCAAACGGAAGAAAAAACATACATAATACTTTTGACAATTATTCATACACGACACAAAAGATTTTTGCAAAGTCCTTTCCACTTTTCTAGCAAAGTTTTATTTCATAATGGAATATCCAATGAGATTTTTCTTGATTCAACTAACAGCATCTAAACTTCAGAGTTAGTCTGTACCTGGAAAAACTTTAAAAACAACGAAGAGTCTAGCAGCCCCTTGAAGACTAGCATAACACATAGATGGTATCATGAACATTTGTGGGTTCCGCCCCTTTCTTCAGCGGATGGAATGGAGCATCTAAACTGGTTTCATTACAGTACCCTCCAACTTTTAAAAGCACAGCAGATATATACAAGCAGTTAGCTTCAGAAACAGCAACTCTGAAGGCTGGAATCTAACTTTATACAACTCTGTACACTCAAGGCTGTGTCTAAAATACAGGAATAACCTTCATAGTTATCACACCTCAGACATACCCAGTTCTTCCTATACCAGGAACACATTACTACCCCTTCCCAGGGCTGAGGCAAGATTCCTAAGCCTTAAGGAAAGCTGACACTGGGTACCCAGAAGAGGTCGGGCCTTGGGAGAAAGGGGTAGGCCTCAGAAGGAAGGGGCAGGGCCTCAGGGCTAACCTCCCCATCCAGCCCTTCAGTGTCACAGGATGCTCTGGCAGCAATTTAAAGGGCCCAGGGCTCCATTTGCTGCCATGGCTGAAATAGCCGTGGAGGCAGGCAGGAGCTCCAGGCCTGTTTAAATTGCCGGGCCCTAGGACATCAGACTCCTTTGCCCTCCACTGTTGGTGACCCCATCCCTTCCCCCACTCCATCCCTTGCTCAGCTGCTATGGCCAGCAAGTGCAAGAGGGGCAGATACCCAAGACACTCTTCATTGCCTGACCACCTCCTCCATGCAGGGTGTATGCCGTCCGGTTGCATACACATATCCCAACATAACCCCATTCCAAATCCCACTGTGTAAAGACGCATAAGGAAGACTCTTACATCCCCAAACGTTCATGTAGCCTGAAGCACAATCTAGCCCTCAGTGCTTAATGCAACGTGCCACAGAGACTCCATGTCTAACAAACATCCTGTATTGGGAGTCCGCACTCTCACCACTAAACCATTCTGCTTGCCACTCTAGTCCAAAGTGGAACTTGCTAAACCAAAGAAAACACAGTTTGCCCAACCCCCGAACTAAACATCAGGAGGCCAAGTCTGCCTGGAATGTGCCAATTTCACGGTAACAACTGATGTGAAAAGAAACTCAGACATACCCAGATGCTGTCTTCTTGTCTGTACTGCTTCCAGTTGTGTCCTGTATCGCTGAACATTAGCATGTAGCTTGTTACATAGTCAGAGCTTCCATACCTCCCTTGGGTGGCAACCGCCGTTATCTCAACTCTGTCTCCCAGATCAATCTGAAGCCACTGTTGTGGATTAGATTCCAATGGGGACCAGCCACCAGCTCCTAGAAGAGATCAGAGAAATGTGGCACAGCAGTTCAACATTGGCACCAAAACAGTCCTTTATAAAGAATACTCATTTATCGTATTTTAGTTTATTTCAAGCATTCCCCCACTTTACTGAAATTTAAGGTAGGTGTACAATTCTTTTGAAATATACAATGATTGGCAAATTTAATTGCTCACAGGTTTAAGGGCTTTGGTTGCTTATTTAAACTGAATGAAAGTTCCACATTAATTAAGGAAATTCCTGGGAAAACTGCTTTCTGTCTACCGGCAACAGTAACCAATCATCATCATTAAAAAAAAAAAAAAAAAAAGATGGCATCTACTTAGGCATAAAAATGCATTTCTTACTTCAATATATATTTGTACAAATTCTGGGGCACAGTTTTATAGTTCCTGTTTTGTTTTAATATTCTCTTTTCTTTTCTAGCAAGATTTGAAAAAGGTACATGAGAGGTAGCTATTGTGATTTGTATCTGATGTAGAATGCTTGATTGCACTTGTTAATTGCATGTTGTAAATGTACTACAAATAGTACATTATATCAAGTTCTCTCTACTTTTACAAAGTCCACCAGTAAAAGTGTCTTCTCAAAGAATAGGACACTGCCCCAGTGTATAATATACTACTAGGTTTTTAAAAAAAACCCTCCCATAACTTTTGTAAAGTAATGATGCTTTACAAAGAGATGTGGTTGTATAAAAATGCAAGGATGGTCTTTATCTGGGATATTTCAAAAAGGATTGATGGGAATGGATGTGTTTGCAAGCTATAAACAGAATTGTAAAAATTGGACTTTTCACCCATCATCATGGGGCAAGGAAGAATGTTCGGTTCTAATGCTCCTCCTTCCTCAAATACTCTTACTGGAATGGATTTCTTTATCAACACTGTATTACCTACATTCTTTAAATTTTAATGCATGCGTTTATGGTTGATAATATTTTACAGACAATATTGGTTGTTTCTAACTCGTACTTACTTCTAAAGGTAAAAATCTTTGCTGTCCCTTGGATCCTCAAGATGGTACAAGCTTCCACTAACATGCTCATTCGCAAATATTTGGTATCTGAATGCAAGCACTTTATACCACATCCTGATACCACTTGTATATGAACGATAGTATGTTTTAGGTACAAATATAGCAAGGACTTTTGATGCTGTCACTGATGACTAATGAAGAAGTACATTGAGTATCACAATATTTATATTATTTTGGGAATTGATTTGATTCTGCCAACGCTTAGGCAAGAATCTTGAAAGACAAGATGAACCTCTGCAAGGATAGAAAGAAGAAAAGATTACATCTTCTTTGAGGACTATTTAAATAAAGACTCTTAAATCATCATTTACATTTTACAAAGGACGATTTTAAGAGCAGAAAGACTTTCACATGGGCATGAAGAAAGTTTGGACACAACTGAAACTGAATTTCAGCTCCTATTAAATGTTCATGGAACTAAAGGGTCACCTTAGGAAAATGGACAGAACTACAAAAGAGTGAAAGCTAATTCTGAAGAAGCTCCAAAGATTTTCTGCCATGCAGACAAGAGCACTACAGACATATGAAGGACAATTACAACCCTGCTCCATACACATTAGCACATTGCACAATCAGGAGCTCAAAGTGTTACCAGGACCATGCCGTGAAGATGGGGGGGCCCATAAAAGGGCTGATATCAGAATTTGGCCTTCCTTCTTTCCCTTCCAGTGAGTATATGGAAAAAAAGTGCATAGATTCCTTATGTTTATCTGCTTTCATGATTGCTCTTATTACACACACTTACACCCGCAGCACTCTGCCCAGCTCTGCCTGCCCATCTCTTCCTCACCAGCAGCAACGAGAAAGCTACAAATGAAGAGGCCACCACATGAGGGAGCAGCGACCTCCCAGCCCAGCATGTCTTCTGGGGTGAAAACCTCCAGAGGGCATTGGCATCGCTGACCAGATGGGCGTGTGTAAGGCAGCAGCCGCAAAAGCCATCCCTCAGCTCTGGCCGGTCATTCTATTCTGACTCATGCGATCCAGAACCCTGCTTCTAAAATGGCTTCTACAGCTACACCCTCACTCACATCGTGACAATAGCAGCTGTTCCTCACAACACCCTCGGAGCCGCCCCAGGAAGCATAGCACGTCAGGCAAGGAATTCCCTCACAGCTTCCTCCTCCTTCCAGGCAGGTAACAATCTGCAGTGGGCAGGTAGCAATAGCAAAATGAGGACACCCCTGGATTAGGGACAGACCCAAAGCATGTCCCTGCCTCGCCCCATTCACCCACTCCAGTGAAAGAATAGGCAAGCTTAAGCCATCTGCATCCTCCTCTGTGGCTGTACTCAAGGGCTAGGCAGTCCAAATCTACACCAGGTGGTGCAGTGGCTGCGAAGGTAAATATATTCACTCTTCCTGATCGCATCTATATATGGGAGCAGCTTGAAAATAGATTATCAAGCACTGTCAAAAAAGCGAGGCATGTATATTTCCATGCCCCACATGATTCCCTAGGGATTTTCCCCCTACCCCGCCGCCGGTTTAAATATATAGTTAATATGCACATTTGGAGGGTGACACTTCCTGTTCTGCCATCTGGTCTGCCACTCTCTTGTGATATGTACACTCCAGGGAACATATGCCAGCAGTTAGGCACAAGAAAATTGATGTTGACTTTATGGCATGCGCTGGAAGGTGGGGGATGAAATATGAAGGGAGGGGGTTAAAACGCCACAGCCAACTGTGCTTCAGGCATGGTTAGATGAATCTCTTTTATTAACAGTGCTGGGTAATTATAAAACAGACAGAATGTGGCATTTATTATGCCTGGTCTATTTAGACATTCTTTAATGGCACGCTCTCAAGTGATAAAATATGCATGAGATCACCACATCTCCCATATTAAAATTAGAAGGATGAGATGATTAATGAATTTTCTGGGGGCTTAGCCATTTGCAGCATCACAACCAAGAGGAAGAGTCTTCCTGCCCAGCTGTCATTGGCTTGGATGCAAGTTCTGGGCACGTGTCGGAAGAAAGAGGAAATCCCACCTGCCCAAGATTTCTGCATAGCTCTGGCATTATTCTCTACAGTTCAATAAGCTGGAGGTTTGGTAGACGGGTATGGGTGAAAGGGTCTCTGGCAGCATGAGAAGCCTAATACATAAGCTCATGTTCTCCATGGCAACAAATTATAATGCTAGAGACATACAGGCTGCAAGATCATACAGTTCCCAGGCTGGAGGCCCAAAAATAAACTGAAAAGAACACACCCAGAAAAATGTACAAATTGTTGTGAAAAATGGCACTTCACACCCCTCGTCTTCTGCAATCCATTTATGATAATGATGATCGTTAGCGCTGCTTAGGATGCCTGCAGGACTCAGGGTGTTATTAATGTGAAACAACACAAACGCTTGCCCACCTCTTTGAGCAACTCTGCGGGCTTCATATTGTGCTACCAACTCTTGGACTTCCCGCTGAAAATAAGTGCTTCCCTGCCGCATTGTCTTACTTTAATGCCCAGATCAAAATGCTCTCTCGCCAGAAAACAAAAATCGCATGCAACAGAGAAAGATAGATTCCTTCTAAGCAACACTTAACTACATGGAGTGCTCAGGCGGAGAGTTGATGGGGAAATCGAAGGAAACCTCATCTTATTATAGCAATTAGTCCTTTTTCATTTATTTATTTGCGTGCAGCCAACAACAACAAAAAAATCAATTTGAGAAATCCCTTCCAAAGATCAGATTTACCAGAATGATGTGAATGAGAAGGAGATTGACTGCATTAATAGATCCAACATACAGTTAGCAGGATTTGGAATGAGACCTTTCACTCATTTTAACACTTGGATTGAGCCCCGTTAGAAAAAACCCCATTTGATCCAGAGAGTTTTACGATAACATTTCAGTCCTGTGCATCTTTCTAACAAGAGCCTTTCATTATTTATTCAACAGCCTTCAATGCACTGTCGTCTATTACAGCACTGAGTTGACAATTTTACAAGCTTGCTGCTAATGTAGATTTGGATTATATTTTGTCTCCATATGTTGCATGCCTCTTTGTATTAAAATATATCAATCAGGTTGCAGCTAAAGACATGTGCATATTGAGATACTGTTCCTTGCTACTTTGAGTACCAGTAGGTTATTCTATCAGAGGGGTAGCCGTGTTAGTCTGAATCTGCAAAAGTGGCGAGCTATCCTGTGGCACCTTATAGACTAACCGAAGTGTTGGAGCATAAGCTTTCGTGGGCAAAGACCCACTTCGTCAGATGCACTGACATGCATCTGACAAAATGGGTCTTTGCCCACGAAAGCTTATGCTCCAACACTTCGGTTAGTCTATAAGGTGCCACAGGACAGCTCGCCGCTTTAGTAGGTTATTCTGAAATTCCTGGTATATGGTTATTTTTATACAAATGATAATGAGGTATTTATACAAAGAGCAGAAGAATATTTTTAAATAAATATATGCTTCTTGAAAACTTTAGAAACTGAACTCCTGTGGATTTTTCTACAGATCATGTCAGAAGCTAAAATAGGAAAAGAACCAGTTAAATATTACTCAGACAAGTTAGAGGTCTTCAAGGTACCAGGAGCTGACTGAGGTGATTTCTGAGCCATGAAAAGTCATGGAATATGGGAGAGATTCCAGAAGGAATGAAACAGCTATAACATCCCTAAGCAAGCCTATTGTGCTGCTTTGAACATCACAGGACTGTCCTTGAGATTTATGGGGTCCTACACACTGCTATTAAACTGGTACCCCATATGTCAGCCAAAGAGAACCTTTTTTTAAGAGCTGCGATTTTTATAGTCTTCAGCACCGTACTAATGAAATCATTTTAAAGCAAATTGTAAACTACGGTCCTGCAGACTCCTAACACAGTAAATTCAGATACTGAAGGGATAGATCTGGGGTTAGCAAATGCCCTGTTAAATGGTCTCACAACCACTTGATTGGTCTTTCATGGGGATCAATGTTCTGCTAGTAGTTCTGACAGGCTTTGTCACTTAAGTTAACTAGATCCTCTCCAGAGGAATCAGAGCCATAGGACAGGGAAGGAAGAGGCAGGTGGGTGGACATTAAGACCCAGTTGTGCCCCAAATTTTCAGGTGCCCTGTGCAACTGTGTATAGAAAAGAATGGCCCTGGGTTTGCTATCCCAGGAGAGAAGAAGCTTCGTTCCCTTGCTTGAAGGGGTGGGAATGGGAGTAACAGAAAATTGCCAGCAGAGGTAGAACAAAAGAACAAGTGACTCCTGCAGGAGGCGATAAAAGGATTATTGGGGGATGATGGTGGGAGAGCCATTTTGCACCAGGTTAAGACAAGAGAGGCTGCTGCAGAGGTAGTGTAAGCAAAAGTATAGATGACCCTCTACACTGTAAGCAAAAGTGTAGCTGCCTCCTGAAAAAAAATGGCCCCTCCCAAGAAAAGGGGGACCTAGAGGGGAGATAAACGTTAAAATCAGAATCATCAGACCTTTTGGGTGGAGTTTGGAGGTGTGCGATTAAGTGTTGGGGAGCTTGAAAAGTCAGTGCTGTACCCAAAGAGGCAAGGTAAAAGGAAAACACATTCAACTAAAGATTCCATCACTTGGGATTTGCCCAATAAAAGGTCTGTCATTTTACTAAGCTCATTTCTCAACCTTTGGTATGGTGGAGGTCAAGGTCAAAGATTAGGAAAAAATTCCTAACTGTCAGGGTGGTTAAACACCGGAATAGATTGTCCAGGGAGGTTGTGAAATCTCCATCACAGGAGATTTTTAAGAGCAGGTTAGAGCATTAGACAAACTCCTGTCAAGGATGCGCTACATACTACTTAGTCCTGCCATGAGCGCAGGGGACAAGAATAAAAGAGTCGGTGAGCTCACTTCCAGTTCTATGATTGTTTGATATAGAGTAGAAATTTCAGGCTTGACATTTTTAAAAACAAAACCAAATATTATTTCTTTTGTATAAACATCTTGTGAGTTAAGAAACAATGAATAGTCCTGCAGCACCTTAAGAGACTAACTAAAAATATAGATGGTATCATGAGCTTTCGTGGACACAACCCACTTCTTCAGATGAATGGAGCAAGGGGACCGGGGGCACAAATAAATGGTAGAAACAGTGGGGAGATGGTGAGGTGGGGTGAAAAAAAAACCCCCTAAATCATGCGATCTCCTGACTTATGAAACTACGTATCTCCCTGAAAACTGAAACCAAGACCAAATCAATGTGTTTCAATCTAAGCACAGTCCACAGCAGGGGGAAATGACATCCCCAAAATATGACTTATGGCAATGCTAACCCACGAAGCAAATATGAACATGGAGACCCGTAGAAGATTACTGTTTTGGGTTAATCACAGAGGTAGCCTGCTGGTGGTATCTAAATTAGCTGTTATCAAGAAAGAGAACTTGGAGTCATTGAGAGTAGTTCTCTTAAAACATCCACTCAAAGTGCAGCAGCCGTCAAAAAAGAAAACAGAATGTTGGAAAGCATTAGGAAGGGGAAAGATAAGTCAGAAAATACCATATTGCCTCTATTTAAATCTATGGTACTCCCACATCTTGACTACTTTGCACAGCTCTCAATGCACCATCATCAAAAATATCAATAGGCAGCTTTTGGAAAAGAGCAAGAAAATGATTAGGGGTATGGAACAGCTTCCATAGAGAGAGAGAGATTAATACGACTGGGACTTTACAGCCTGGAAAAGAGAGAGGAGTATAGGAGGTAGGCTTGAGCTCTATAAAATCATGACAGGTGTGGGGAAATTAATTAAGTCAGAGTTATTTATTCCTTCTCATTAACACAAGAACTTGGGTTCACCAAATGCAATTAATAGGCAGCAGGTTTAAAACAAACAAAAGGAATAAACAGTCAACTTGTGGAACTCTTCCCCTGAGGATGTTGTGAAAGCCAAGATAACAGGGTTCAAGAAAGAGCTAGATAAATTCAATGGCTGTTTGCCTGGATGGGCAGGGATGGTGTCCCTAGTCTCAGTTGGCCAGAAGCTGGGCATGAGAAACAGCAGATAGATCACTTGATGATTTCCTGTTCTGTTCATTCTGTCTTTTGAAGCACCTGGCAGAAGACAGGTAACTGGGCTAGATGGACCATTGGTCTGACCCCATATGGTCATTCTTATGTTTCCTGCTAAGCTAGAGTTTGGCCCTTTTGAAGTCCCACTGTAAACCCACTAGCCATACCTCAGACAATCCTCACTTCACTTCAGCTCTCCTCTGAGAAGCACAGAAAGGGAAGGCCTCCCCTACAGGGCAAGGAACTATGAATCTATTCTTCTCCACTGGCATTGCCAGTAGAACTTTTAAGCCTAGTAGAATAGGGTCCTAGGTAGAGAGACAGGCAGGCAGGCAAACTGCTACTGGACAACCAAGTTTGGGTACAGAACAGCAGATTTAATAGGCTACTTCTTCCTGGGACTGTAGGACCTACAACAGACATTAAAAGTGATGAAAGGAGTCTACTTCAACTTCCACTTAGCTGGCTGTAAGCAACAGTGGCTTTTCCCAAACAGTCATAAGCTATTTTCAACTAATGCCATCTGAGTGGCACGAAGAGATGATTCAAGTCAGTTAGGCAGGCGCTGAACCCTCCACAGGCTTCTACCCCAGAATGAATTATTCACTAAAACTGTAATAAAAACTGTCATGGGCATTTCACGCAGTGACCTTACCATCTCTTCTGTTGAGCTTGGCGAAGGTGGGGCCGTGAATGCTGAAGAGCTGTGAGGAGCTGTCAAAGGCTGTCGGCGGCAGTGAGGATACTAGAGCATCATCACAATTATCTAAGAAACAAGAGAGAAATAAAGAGGATGTCAAATAAAAAGTGGGAAGCATTTGGCTCAGTGGGACTGTTTGGGGAAAAAAAAACCACTCAAACCTACGTGATCTTTAAAACTAACAACACTTTATTAAGCTGACATTTTGAGTGGGTCTGTGTGTGGCAAACTGATTGTCAGAGAAGGTTCTAGAAAAATATCAGAACGGGCAGTTTCTTAAGTTAGCAAAATAGCAGAGACAACCAAATACCCAGTCTTTCATTGCCATGACTAATCTTTAGTTATGGTAGTCCCAACTGGAGATATCTAAGGACTGATTTCCAGAGATGTTGACTTTGCCCCAACTCTAAATGGAGTCAATGGAAGCAGCAATTGCTTAGCATCTCTGAAAATTAGGCCTTCCGCATGTCCAGCTGGGACCACCAAAAATTATGCACAACTCTTGAATGTTTGAGTTCCTCTACCTACTTCTCTTTGGATGACTACAAGCTAGCAAGGGAGGAAGAGGGGTTGATTTGCCTAGAGAAGAACCACTTTTCAAACAAACCCTTCCAATTTAGTAGTAGACTTTGAAGATATGTAAGCCCAGAGGTGATTCATTGGATGCAAGGGGAAGTCTTAAGGAAACACCTTCAGGTTCTGCTGAACTATTGCAGAGTACATGGACATACTTGTCAGAATTTTAGGACAATTTTAGTCCATCAATAATTCCAAGTCAAACTGATCTTTCTCTCACTCTGTGTGTGTAGAATTCCACAGTTCCCATAGAAGACTGGAGCAATACCCCCCCAACAATCCCTGAGCCCACACAGACAGGAAGTGCTTGGAATGTGGGAGTGGAAGTAATATCGTCTTACCTCCATGCTAAATTACAAATAGAGAAATGCATGACAGCAGGGGGAGAGGATTACGCTGTACCTAAAGAGAATCCTATACTTCTTAATGAGGCTGGAAGACCTCCGTAGTCTCCAACCCAAAGAGTTAGATGCAGCAGACCAGCATTTAGCCCCCCCCATTTGAGCTAACTTATTTCCTCTCTGCTCCTTATTTCACCATCTCTCCTGAGCAGAACTTGAACCCCATAACCTGCTATGCAGCAGCTGAACTTTGGAGCCCACAGTGTTTGAATAAGGGTGAAGTCAGTCAAAGCAAATTTTTTCATGGCTGACTGTTGCATACACATCCAAGGTTATAGCACAAGCTTTCATTACGGGTACAAAACTATTCATTTTAACGGAATCGCCCAGGGAGGAAACAGGGGTTAATTACTGGAGAAGTCCTGCGGGTTAGCAAGATCTCAGACGCCACGAGTACTATCCCCAATATAAATGCAATTATGGGAAAAAAATGTCTGAATGACACATTAAGGTTACAGAACTCTAGACGCAATAAAACCCCAATGATTTGACAGTCACGTTAACTCAGCCACGTTGGCAAGTTCAGGCCGGATACAAAGCTGAGTGAAGTTACTGGATGCCTTTTTGTGCCACTAAGATGCTGACCAGTGTTTGGGGTAGAGCAGAGCATTGCAGGAACTTTTATGGTCAAACTCCCTCCCTGAGCTCCTGAGGACACAAGAGGAGTGAGCCACATTCCCGTTTCCAGGGTGAAGCTAAAGGCTTGTAGCAGCACAGATTTATGGACTGACTCGCAGGCCTCATCCCCATCCTTCCTCCTCCTGACTAATTTGTACATAAGGGCACAAGGGAAGAGCCAATCTTGGGGCCCCAAAGGCCTGGCCAGCTCTTTTGGACACCCACATAGGCGGGCAACTCAGCACACAGGACAGATTACCTCCTATATATATGCACACAAGTGTCAGACACAATCAGATCCTTCCCATTTGGACTACCAAGCAGACTTACATGTAACCCTAAAATTAACCACATTGCAGACAGAGAATATTAAAGTTAAGAGCACAAATATTCATTTAAAGTGCATAGGCATGCAAGTACACCTCTCCCCCAATAATTTATCCAAAGTACAAAATTTTAAATGGTTGTACAAAATGTTCCCTAATCACAAGGGAAGACAAATAGAGTTTTACAGATAATAAGCAGAAACATACTATTATATCCTGCTCCAAGTTACAATGGTGTAAATCAGGAAGAATCCCACTGTCACAATGAAGTTACTTCAAGTTTAGACTGGCAAAACTAGGAGCAGAACTTGGCCCATTGCTAGAAAGACCTTTGATAGATTCAAATACTTATTATATGTAGCATGCAAAATGTATTGCTGAAACCTGTAACATGAGAAGAAAGCAAGTCAATTCACCAGCAGCAAAGCACTTGATCATGCTTGCTAATCTTCCACAAAGCATCTAAGATGATAAACAGGGGTGTAGGTTTCATGATGGGATTAAAAAGGCTCATGTTCATGACTTCATTACAGAATCACACATACCATTTTGTGTTCCTGTTCTGGGCGCTGATCTTGGAGCTTGTGTAAAGACTGAAAAAAATCAAGTCATCAGTCTCAAGATGTATTCAGTATTGTTGAAGGGCCACTGCATTAATTTCCATGCTCAGGAGAATGACAAGTGTGAATGCGGGTCTCAGTCAAGAACTATACAAATTTCCCACACAGCTCTGTCAGCATTTCCCCTCGTTCTCCAGGATCATTCTCTGTTGTTCCAGACACGGCCTTCTCTCGAAATGGTTGATGCTTTGCATTGAGTTACCCCATTTTAGACAGTGGATTGGCAAAGTACATAAAGTTTAAATAGCAGAAAGTGACAACAAAACAGCCAGTGATCATGACCCCATTTCATTTGTTCAGAGGCTGGTTAGACAGACAGAGATGCAGGGAAGGTCATGGAAAGGCTTACAGTCAATGCGGGTACATCTACACTGTGATGCCATTTCGCGATACTTCCAGTATCCCAAAACAGCATTTTCCGCTTCTTGACAGCACGCTCATTATTTTGAAATTTAATCAAAAAATGGGTGCGCTATTTGGACGTCCCGGTAAACCTCGTTCCATGAGGATTAAGGGACTTGTTGGAATAGCGGTCTATTTCAAAATTTTGCGCTGTCTATACAGCACCAAATTTCAAAATAGACTCTCTCAAATAAGCTCAAAATAAGATACGTAATTTGCATCACTCAAATTGTGTAGCTTATTTTGAGCTAGCACCGCGGTGTAGACGAACCCTAAGGAATTAAAAGCTTGGTATCATAATTAACACCAATCAATATCATTTTATAGAAAATGGATCTTTGTTAAACATGCTGTTTTTGGAATGGATTGCAAGTTTGTTTGAGAAAGGGGGTTGTGTTGACAAAATATATTTAGGCTTCTGTAAGGGATTCAGCTTAGCCCTGCATGATATTCTGATAAGGAAAAAAACAGACTTGTAGCACTCAAGTCAGGAATCATCTTCCCAGAGGAGGTTTCTTGCATAAAAAAAATGAATAATGGTTTGAAGTTGAAGCTAGATAAATTCAGTCTTGAAATAAGTCCTCGATTTTTCACAATGAGGAGAATTAATTATTCGCACCCCTTAACTGGGGAATTCTCCATCCCATGAAGTCTTTAAATCAAGACTGGGTATCTTTAAAAAAAAGAACACAACATATGCTGTAGCTCAAATGAAAGTTATGGTCTCAATGACAAAATTATTGGGGAGATTCTATAGGCCCAACAAGCATATCATAATTGTTCCCTCTGGCCTTAAAAATCTATGAATTAGAATGTGTGTTAAATTCATTGTAAAAAAGATGTCCACCCATTTTACACCAAACCCCATAATGAAGTCCGTTATGCGCGTGCTGCAGTGTAAAATATAGAGCTTTGCTCAGGCCTCATGCATAATGGGCTTGGGTTTTTTTGCACCACTCGCAAATAATCATACCGGGCCTGACTGGGCTGTAAGCTTGGACAGTCTCTAAACAATCAAGTAGCAAAATAGCAACTTGGAATTTGAGAGTCTGCACCTTTAAGAAAGAGGAAAATACCCTTCAAAATGCAAGTGCATAGTTGCAACCCTTAGCAGGATATCCTAAACCTAGACCTAGCTTAGCCCCAAGGAGCTCCACTTATCCCCAGCCTTATCCAGCTCTGCTCCTAAGCAAAAAGCAGGGAAGCCTCCTTAACTCGCTTGCTGATTTGTGATTGGCCAATATTTCCTCCCCCTGTAGGCCTTTAGAGGACTGAGTTGCTGCATGACCAGTCTGATTGATTTTTTATTGAGTGGGGAGGGCCAGGCACTGATGCCCCCCAGCAAGGGGTGGAAAAGGCCTGGCAGGCTCTGTCACAGGGACTTTGAGCACTTTCACCTTTTTACAACAATTTTGAGTCAATAAATTAGAATCCTAGGGTTGGAAGGGACCTCAGGAGGTCATCAAGTCCAACCCCAGCTAAATCATCCCAGCCAGGGGTTTGTCAAGACAGGACTTAAAACCTCTAGGGATGGAGATTATACCACTTTCCTAGGGAACCCATCCCAGTGCTTCACCCCCCTCCTAGGGAAATAGTGCTTTTTTTGTGACAGTAGTACCTGGCATGCAGTACCGGCACCTCCAGTCAGAGCTTACCTGGAAAGAGCGGAGTGTACCAGCACCTCTGTAATGAAAATGGTCGACAGTCGGCTGGACCGCATCTCTTAAAATGGCAATGCCGGCCCCATTGCTTTTTCTTTTTTTTTTGCTCAACAACTTTTCCCTTGGAGTACCGATACCTTTTTTTTTTAAAACAAAAAGGCACTGCTAATATCCAACCTAGATCTCCCTCCACTACCGCTTGAGACCATTGCTCCTCATTCTGCCATCTGTCACCGAGAACAGCCTCTCTCCATCTTCCCAGGAAACCCCTCTTCAGGTAGTTGAAGGCTGCTCTCAGATCCCCCCCTCACTCTTCTCTTTGGTAGACTAAGCAAGCCCAAATCCCTCAGCCTTCCTCATAAATCATGTGCTCCAGCCCCCTCATCATTTTTGTTGCACTCATTGAACTTTCTCCAATGCATCCACATCCTTTCTGTAATGGGGAGCCCAGAATTGGACACAGTACTCCAGATGTGGCCTTACAGTTTAATCAAAACTGACTTTCTTGCTAAGTTTTGGTTTCAGTGAATTGGCCTTTTTCAACCACCACCACCTTCTGTCAAAATATTCTTGCCCTGCCCTAAACCAGACTAACCCCTCCCCAGTCCCCCCACCACCGACTGCCTCTTGGAAATTCTAGTTTGGGTCCTACAGGTATTTCTGTGTAAGTTGGATTTTTGTTGCCAGCATATATTTTATTCATTATTAAACTCTCAATAAAGTTACAGCTGGTGCTGAAGTTAAATTGTGCACATCACTTCGACAGCAACAATAAAACGTGTCTATACTGGGATTTGAAGTTGAAAAAATTCACTTATATTTATAGGTGACATAAAATTTTTCTTAGCAGTGCATGCTTAATGGATTACTTTGTTTTGTTTTAAAGACATAAAACATGCATGTCTACAACAGTGCTTGAAAGTGGCAACTCATGCTTTCAGCTTCATTTATTTCTCTCCCCCGCCACCTATAATGCCCCTTTACAAACAATAGCAATAAATACTTGACTCTTACTCTAAAAATTGACCCTGCAACTCTGTAATGCAATCTAAGCTGGAAGGAAAAATGAATAGCTTTCACAACATGCAAAAGGTATGCATAAAAACGTACTGAGAAAATATATTATTGGCACAGCTTAAGAAAAAGGCATGAATATGTGCTTAGAACTCCCCACCCATAATGTGTATCAATATATCAATTCTTCTATCATAAATTTTCTAATAGGTCAGGGGGGATCCAATTTTTTGCTCAGTAAAATCCCACTTCCTTCTTTTCCAGAGACTAGTTATGTTCCATGAACAGCTGTGCGCTCCATCTGTTGATGGATAGGCACGGCACATTTGTCAAGATATAAGGCACTAGAGAAAGTACTTAACACAACTACATCCCTTTTTCCTTTTGCTATAGTGCGAGTAAACATCAATAGCTAGCTAATCATGAATTTTTCCCAGATGACTTTAAATTACCTAAATGTTCTTGGTATCCTGGAAACTCTGACATAAAAGTATAACTCAATCAATCAGCATATGTATATAGCATCTTCTTTACAGTACGCTGTGTGCCAGCACCCTTGTTATGAAGAAAATTGTAAAATCCATATGTCTGAATGGGGCTAGTGGAGCTAAAAAAAAAAAGTAATTAAAAAGGAGGTCTTCTTGCTACTGATAAAGCACCATGACTGTCAGCACAATAGTCACAGAACAGAGGATCAATCAGACAGAAAAATTATGTGACAGCTCCTTCCAGACCAGAAATGTTCATTTGGAACTTTCAACTGCTTACTCCCACTAGGCTAACATACAGAAAAGTACGTAGAGTGAAAGAGGCTCCCAAGAGGTAATCACGGGCCTGTAAAAGCAACAGAAGGAAGAATAGTCTTGTAATTAAGGCACTGGAATAGGTCAGCAGGTCTGACGTTAACCCTCTGTTCTACCAAGACCTTCTCTGTAATCTAGGACAAATCCCATAAGGCCCAGTTTTTTGAAGGTATGTAGGCCTTGCTGTGCTCAGATCTGCAATACCTAACTGACTTAGGAACCATATTCTTTTTGAAAGGGGATTTGGAAACTCAGGCATCTAAATGCCTGTAACTGTCAATGGGATTTAGGTGCCCAAGTAGGGGCCAGATCTACATTACAAAGTTAGGTTGATACAAGTCATCTTGAGTTGACTTACTCATCCATGTGCCTACCCTCAGAGTTGTCTCCTGTCACTTCAGCTACAACCACATTTCATTCCCCTGTTGAACTGGGGGGTGGGAGGACTGGACCGATGGGAGCAATTTGTTTATATACATAGAGATGCCCCTTGTATCATCTTGAGAGATCTCAATGCAACTTTTTGGAATAGCCCCCGACCTGCAATGGTTAACTATTTTAGTCCATTTTTACATCCCTAGACAGGGTCTAGAACAATGCAACCCTGATCTCAGGTGGGTTATTCAGGCACTGTAACATTACCAACAACAAAAAATACCCAACACTCACTTTGAACTGATATATATGCGCCTCATTGGAAACCCCACGGAAACCACTTACGCCCCCTGTTGAATGAAAGCATGATCTGGGAACAGTGTACTCCATAAAATCATAGTAATTAACTCTGTTGAGAAGAAAGGTCAGATTTGTAACAGGAAGCCAATTTAGATGGGCGTTATTTGCATTCCAGAAATGCCTATGTAATCCACACACCTAGTGTGGTTACTGAGCAATGCAAGTGGTACCTAGACCACAGCAACAGTTAAGATAAAAAAACCTGTACAGCATGGGCTGAGAAGCAGGTGGCTTTTAGCTCAGAAGGTAGCAGCTCCTATATTCCGCTCCAGAGGTCCCAGGTTCAAATCTGCCTGGTGGTGGTTACACCAGCAAACAGCAGTTGCCAACATAACATCTTGAAAATGTGTCTGTGACAAAGATAGCAAGTTGCTACAGAAATCTTACTGAATGAAATTTTAAATATTTTAGCAGTTAATTGTATTAACATTTCCAATGCGTATGTATTGCTATGGGATACAATGCAACATCTAAACCCTTGGAGCACGTTATTAGCTTCAAAGGACTATTCAAAACAATCAGCCTAAATGGGCCTGAAGTTTTAAAGTAAAGTAGATGTCATAGGAAATGTCTAGGAGTAGTGTGCAAATATACCTACTCCACTTGTACAAGACCTCTGCTATTTGAAACTTTCCCCTTGGGTGGGCAAGGGGTGCTTTTGTCTGCTGATCACCTTTCACATGAGGACAAGTTTCAAAAAGTTGTACAAAGAAGGGACTTTTGGATCCACAAATGTGTTTACTGGTTCATAACAACTGTTAACATAGAGCAATCACAGAAAAACCTTTAATGGCATGTGAACGGACTGTTCACCAGACAAAACCATTGTTGGAGTTGGGGTGATCTCTGGTAAGAATAAAATAAGGTATGCACAAGCTTATTACTGTTTTCTCTGCAATGCTTTTGCCTCAAGAATAAGTGTGCTTGCTTTAGAAAGAGCTGTCTGGTAACTTCACCATGGTACTTACCATTTCTGAGGAGAAAAGTAACATCAGCCTGCTTAAGCAGTTTGACTTTGCAGGGGCATTCACAGGGTTCAGAGGCTCAGCCTTGTCGTACTGTGGTCATGAGGAAGAGAGATGCATGTCTCCACCCAAGGAGGTGACAGCAGGGGAGCCGGAAGCCTGAGAGTGGTGACCTTGGTGGACCACACCAGGGGAATACTGATGCTGTTGCTCTGAATCAGTACAATGACATTACTTGTCAGGAGAGGGCTGGAAAATGTTTTTCCTGATTTCAATGTGATCTCCAGCCTCGATGTCTTCTCCACCAATTTCACGAAGACTATCCCTTCTTTTGCAGATATTGTGTCAGCTCTCAGCTCTTGGCTGACCCAGTGTATGGTGCATCATCGAGCTGCGAGGTTTACTCTTTTGCCATGGGCAAAGAGAATGTGTTCATTTAATTCAGGTCTCTGCAACGTATCAGGATGAGCCAATCCTTAATGTCTTGTGAGAACAGACCTTGGGAAGCACAACAGAGGCTCTGTCACAGCAGAGCATCATCCAGGAGTGTTACCATTTTCTTTCCTTCTCTGGACTCCTGGATGAATATTTCAGAATCTGGAAGTGCTATGCTCCCAGATCAGGGCTCTGCTGCCCCGCAAGATCCCCTCCCCCCACCCCACCAACTTCCCAGCCCTGTCAGTTGTGGGCTCACGGGTCCCACCCACTCTAGTGTCCCATTGGCCCCGCCAGTCAGCTCCGCTCCCAACCGCCAGCAATCTCTGTCGCTGGGGCTCTCAAGTCCAGCAACATCTGTGGTCCTGCTGAGCCACAGATGTTGCCATTTCAGAGAATCCCAGACCACAGAGGTTCAACCTGTACAACTAATGGTGTTTCCAATTTTCTCCATATTTTCAATGTCATTATTGGGAGTGCTGTCAGTAGACAACCTAAATGCATCAATTAGTTGTTGTTTTCACAGAATCACAAACAACCTTTATTAGTTTCAGCGGGGTAGCCATGTTAGTCTATAACTGGGACAACTTAAAAACCAGCGAATAGCACTGCAGCACCTTAGAGACTAACAAAAATGTAAATGGTATCACGAGCTTTTGTGGGCACAACCCACTTCAAGATGAATGGAGTGAAGGTCCAGGCTGCAAATAAATAGAGAAAGAGAGGGAATGGGGAGGAAAAGAAAAGGGAAAAAAAATGGAGAAAAAAAATGTTGTCAATTAAAGCGTCCATGCTAAATGAGGCTAATCAAGTGGGCTCTAAGTATTCTAAGAACTCCGTGCTTGGCTTTTTATGTCATTAGGTTGTGGAAAGTAGAGGCTTATCCATGTCATGTCTTTGTTTAAACCTCTATTCAAACTGTTAAACTCAGAAATGAAACCAATTCTGTAGTTTCTCTCTCCAGGGGACTTTTGAAATTGCGCTGAAATAATACAGACGCATTTAGATCCATTAGTGAGTGCCCGGGCAAGTTGAAATGTTTCCCAACAGTTTATGTGTGTTACCATTTAGAATATCTGATTTGTATCCATTAATCCTTTGTCATAGAGACTGTCCAGTTTGGCCAGTATCCATGGCAGAGGGGCATTGCTGGCACTTGATGGCATAAATCACATTGGTGGATGTGCAGTCATACAAACCTCTAATGTGGTGGTTTATGTGATTAGGTCCTGTGATGATATTGCTTGTATAGGTGTGTGGACAGAGTTGGCACCGGCGGTGACTACAGGGTGGGTTCCTGGGTGAGTATGATGGAGGTGTGCTGTGTAGTTACTGGAAAGGATTTGTTTGAGGTTAGGGGGTTGTCTGTAGGTAAGGGCTGGCCTGTCCCCCAAGACCTGTGAGAGTGAGGGGTCATTTTCCAGGAGAGGTTGTAGATTGTTAATGATGCTCTGGAGGGGTTTAAGTTGCGGGCTATAGGTGATGAGCAGTGATGTTCTGTTGGTTTTTTTTTGGGAGGGGGGGCCTACCTTGAAAAAGCTAATGCCTGGGTACTCATGGGGCTCTGTCATTCTGTTTTGTTGTGTTTTTTTACTTCCCTGGGTGGATATTTCATTTTTCAGAATGTCTGATAAAGATCTTGTAGGTGTTTGCCTCTGCCTCTGGGACTGGAACAAATCCGGTTGTATCTTAGGGCCTGGCTGTAAACAATTGACTGGGAAATGTGTCTGGGATGGAAGCTAGAGGCATGTAGGTAAGTAACGGTCAGTAGGTATCCAGTATAAGGCTGGTGGAAGTGTGACCATCATGTAATTGAACCGTAGTGTCAAGGAAGTGGCTCTTCTGTGTGGATTGGTCCAGGCTGAGGTTGACATGGGGTGGAAGTTGTTGAAATCCCTGTGGAATTCTTCAAGGGTCTCCTTCCCGTGGATCCATAGGATGAAGATGTCATCAAAATAGTGTAAGAAGAGTAAAGGTGCTAGGGGGCGAGAGCTGAGGAAATGTTGTTTGAGGTCAGTCAAAGATGTTGGCATATTGTGGGGCCATGAGGCTGCTCCTGGCTATTCCACCGACTTGAAGTTATAAATTGTCCTCAACCACAACTATTTCCAAAGTCACAGAGCTCAGTCACCAGGTGTGCAGTGGCATCATCAGGAATCATATTGCTGACGGCAAGTAATCCACCATCATATGGAATGTTGGTGTAAAGAGCTTCTGCATCCATGGTGGCCAGGATGGTGTTTTGAGGAAGTTTACTGATGTTCTGTAGTTTCCTCAGGAAGTCGGTGGTGTCTCAAAGATAGCTGGGAGTAGTGATAGCATAGGATCATAGGAGCGTGTCAAGGTAACCAGATAATCCTGCTGCCAATGCTTGAGATGATGGGTCAGCCAGGATTTCCTTTCTTAGTGCAGTCTTATCACTGAAAGCACATGCAACATGTTTCTTCTTGCCATGTTATGCCTTTGCTGCTCTGCACATACACTGTTAATTATGGTATGACTGAGTGAAATTATAGATCTGGATGGTACCTCGGTCAGCCAACCTGCCCCTCCGTTTACAGTTTCTCTTGCTCCTGATCTTGGAGAGCTCCCCCATGGAACCATGGATTGCCACCTTCATCCCTTCAGATATTTGTTGCAGATGTTATTCAGCATCTCTCCCGCACATCTAAATATCAAACCGGTATCTTTAAGCTAACACGTTAGAGCTATAAAGACATAAAATACCATAAGCATTCCACAGATATGACCAGGTCTGATGTGCAATAATTTAAAAACCTTCAATAAACCTGGAGCTGTGTTCTGAATTCTCAAATGTATCATGGCCAGACAAGTTCAATTTTCATTTGTCTTTGCTGCTTTCCTCAACCCTTCAAATTATGGATGAAGCTGATTAAAAATAGAAGAGAAACACACCATGTGGCACTCACTAAATGTTTTCTGTTTTGAAAGGGGATCTTTTCTAATCCAACAACATGTCGCAAGACGTATTGAAAGGCAATTATAACTCAGACAGAATTTCAGTGCGTCCCATAAGAGCAAGCGAATGTTGAATTTCCAGACAGCAAGCAAGGATTAAGCGAGATGACGGGAGTGGTAAATGTTCATGTGCCAGCGCATTTAAATGTAATGTCATCTCAAGGGATGATAAGTGATCATTTCATATCTCAATAACCTCCAACAAAAATTCATTGCTTACCAAAGAAAAATCCATTTTTTCGAGACAAGTGAGCAGTTCAAATATGGAGCAGGAACACAAAAGCAAACTGTTTTGTTCTTAAGCAAGGTTAAACACAGTTTTCATGTCAGGTTAAAAATGAAAATGTCCTGCTAGCCATCTCCTTAGGACACAGTGCTCTCCCTTTGTCAGCAAGGACATGTCCACACTAGGAAATCGTTACAAAATAACTAAAATCAATTTAATAACTCCCAAAATAACACTGAAATAGCATATCCTTGAGTGGGGCAGCGTTGAAATTAGCCCAAGGCAGGCTCCGCTACTGTGGATGTGCTACCTCAACTTTTTACTCCCCAGTAATTCCTGGGGCTCTTATTTCAAAATAGCGGCACCAGAACATCCACACAACCGCTATTTCAAAATGAGCATTATTCCCTGAGGAAAGCGGAAGTACAGATTTCAAAATAAGCAACCCTTTATTTCGAAATAACGGGCTTGGTCATGTGGACGCGCCACTTATTAATTTGACCTGAGGGGGGTGAGTTTGAAAGGAAGCCCTAATGTAGACCAGGGCCATCAGCGCCATCTTTATAGGTATTAAAAAAACAAAAAAGGGAAGTCTAGGAAAGGGAAGGTGAATGCCCAATAAGGAAAGGAACTGACAAAGCAGATTATTCATTTTGTAGGTCCTGAGATAAAATTGACTCCGGCAATGGAAAGAAGCGGGTTATGTGGCTGTCACGGCAGTGTCAGATTTGTGGCTCACAGCTAAAAGCACGAGTCTCAAGTCAGACGGTCAGTAAACAGGGCACACACCCCACACTGGTGGCATATTCTAGAATTAGATTTGACTAAGCCAGTAACACATGTGCACCTTGGCATCTCCCCACAGAACCATGCACGGTTCCCCTGTGCTCTCCAGGGCATCTTGCCACTCAGACTAGGTTTGGGTGATGAAAGATTATTAAAACCAAAAATTGCCACTCATGAGGGTACGCCCAGCCCCAAAGGCACAGGCCCCTTTATCCAGGTCCCTGGATACACTGGAACACACACTAAAACCAACGTTGATAGGCAATCTCTTCGTAAACTTACTAAAGATGTATTAGACAAGAAAACAAAGAGCTTGAGAGGTTAAGCACATAAATACGTAACAGGTGAATCAGCATGTACAAGTTAAAATGATAGCAGTGTTCCCTGCAAGCTGAGCACCTGGGCAGCCACCCAGGAGAGGTTCAAATGTCACTCCGCTCATTAGCAGATCCCCCACAGCATGTGCTTCTACTGGTAGTGCGCACCTGCACATGCCTCGGTGCACAACATTTATTCCACACATGGATGGAAAAAATTTGAGGGAACCTTGGCCATGACACCTGCCAGTTTTCCCATGGGTCTCAGGGTTGTCCAGAATGAGTTTCAGTGCCTGGGTTTGGAACCTAGAACACCTTAGAGATGCAGACTCGTCCCCAGAATGCCTTCTGATGGCTGAAACCAGTCTGGTCCATGTTCTCAGCACAGACAAAGCTTCCCCTTTGTTGACTTAACACAACAGGGACCTTCCCCTGTTGAACACAAAGACCAAAGCTTAAAAAAATATCAACCACCTTCTTCATTTACACTGCCAAGGCTCCAATCTTCAATGGGTAAATGCAATGGGAATTGCTCACCCCAGCCCCTCTCCCTGCATGGGGCTGGACCTAGCCACTTACTCTGCTCCCCCACCCCCAAAAGTCTGGGGCTGGTGTCGCTGCTCACCCAAGCCCTATCTCCCCCCCATGTGAGGATGAGGCTGGCAACACAGCTCAGCTGAGCTCTGCCTCCTCATCCTTCACTTCCCCACACACACATAGAATCCTAGGGCTGGAAGAGACCTCAGGAGTCATGGAGTCCAGCCCCCTGCCCAAAGCAGGACCAACCCCAACTCAATCATCCCAGCCAGGTCTTTGTCAAGCTGGGACTTAAAAAGCTCTAGGGATGGAGATTCCACCCCCTCCCTAGGGAACCCATCCCAGTGCTTCCCCACCCTCCTAGGGAAATAGTTTTTCCCAATATCCAACCTAGATCCCCCGCCATTGTAACTTGACCATTGCTCCTCGTTCTGGCCTCTGCCACCACTGAGAACAGCCTCTCTCCATCCTCTTTGGAACTCCCCTTCAGGAAGCTGAAGGCTGCTATCAAATCCCCCCTCACTCTTCTCTTCTGCAGACTAAACAAGCCCAAATCCCTCAGCCCTCCCCTCATCAGCCCACGTGTTCCTCAACAGCCCACTCTTGATAACATTGGACATTTGTCCCACTTCTTGATTCTCATTTACGTAAGGAAAGTGCCACTGTACTGCAGTGGAATTAATGACAATGCACCAGTTCTATCCTTGGACTCCAAGGAGACTGTGTTCGAAAGAAAAGCAACAAGCATGTAGATCTCCCCACACACCTACCTTGTGAAGAGAGCCAAGAACATACTGCAAAGAGCATTTGCAAACAAAAGCCCTCACTCTTTTCCTCCCTAGGCCTTGACCCATGTGTAGGTCATTTCTATGAACAGTTGGATGAATACGTTTTTCTCTGAGATCCTCAACAAAACATTTTTATTAGTGAAAGCCTAATGCAGGTAACTAAATAGATAGACAACCACATCTATTGCCCACTTGCCACTTACAAAGGAGCAGGTCACTACATTGGTAGTTTGTATGATTTTGCCACAAATCAGCTAGACTCTTTGTAGGAGGCCAGACACACCTTTCTGCTACCCCCCAAGAACTTATTTTAATCAGACTACGATCCCTGCTTCCAAAGTCATAACACTTCACTTTCAGAGATGCAGAACAGCCACAGTTCTGTAATTTTAACTGGAGTTGAAGGTATTCAGCAGCCTTAGATTGGATAGGAACTTTTTTTTAAACTATTAGACATGAAGCAATGAGAGAGGAAGGGCCAAGGAAAGAGGAAGGCCCTAGAAATCAGGTCACTGGGTTACTCCGTTCAGTCCTTCATTGGGCAGCAATGGAGGAAGTCAGAGAAGGTTTACTTGTCCTGTAAATGAGTTTAAAAAGAACAACAGTACACATAATGGAAGAGGCAATTTTTCAAAAAAAGAGATTCGAGGTGACAAACAGTTGTTATTTTAAAAGCCAAGTGAAAATTAGAGGTAGTCTCCTCACCCCTCAGAAAAGAGAGAAAAGCACTAAGAACTTTTGTATTTATTAATTTTTTTTTCATTTCAAAGTTTGGGAAAATTTACTAGCTCAAATGAACATTGTTTCTCACAGTTGTTGTCTTAAATAGAAAACATGGACATTCAAAAGGAGTTTTCGAAAACGAGTTTCTCCTTTTCTTGTTTGATTCTGGCATCCTTATTCACTTTGACCAATAGATTTTTTTTTTAAGTCCAGAAGGCCTAATTAGATCTAGCCTGACCTCCTATAGAGCAAAAACCACAGAAAGTCACACTTGTATCCAGACTGGAAACCTGTGTTTGATCTGCGGTTGACTAAAGGATCTCTTGCAGAAAGTCACCCAGTCTTCGAGACTTTAAGATGGCCAAATCTGGCCTTGGGAAGCAATTTCCCCCCCCCACATCGGATTGGTGGTAATTTTCCCACCCTCTTTCTCTACAACTGGACACATGGCCCACTTGGTAGGATTAGCTGGCTCTCTCATATTTAATCCCCTGCCATTGCAGATGTCCTGATGAGCCTCTGTCCCTTCTGTTCTCTTCTTGTGTCGCTCAGGCTGTGTCTAGACTACAAGCCTCTTTTGAAAGAGGCTTTTTCAAAAGATACTTTCGAAAAAGCCTCTTTCGAAAAAGAGCATCTAGACTACAACCGGTACTTTCGAAAAAGCAAGCCGCTTTTTCAAAAGAGAGCGTCCAGACAGTCTGGACGCTCTCTTTTGAAAAAGCACAGTTTGCATTACATAGCGCCTTTTTTCGAAAGAGCATGTCCAAAAAAAGGCGTTCTTCCTCGTAAAACAAGGTTTTTCACAGTCAAAAAAACTGCCTCATTCTTTCGATTTACTTTCGAAAGAACGTGGCAGCAGTCTAGATGCAGGGGAAGTTTTTTTCGAAAAAAGGCCACTTTTTTTTAAAAAAAAACCCTGTAGTCTAGACACACCCACAGTGGTTTAGTCTTCCTTTGGACTCATTCCAGTTGTTGGGCTTGGTGTGTGGGTCCTGGCTGCGGGCCAATGGGAGCTGTGAGGCTAGTGCTGGGGGTGGGGATCAGCATGTGGAGACATTTTGTCCCACTCCCCATAAGGGGGGGGCACAGAGACAAACCTGCAGTTGGCCTCTTCTGGGAGTAGCATGGGGCCACAGCAAGCAGGCAGCCTGTCGGAGCCCTGTTGTACTGCAGGCCCAGGGCCACCTGTGGTAAGTGCCTTCTAGACAGATCCTAAACCTCACAGCCCCGTCCCAGCCAGCACCACATCTCCACCCCAACACTCTTCCCCATCCTGGAACCCTTGCCAGAGCCAGCACCCCCTTGTCAGGCCCCTTCTGTACCCCAACAAACTGCCCCAGCCTGGAGCCCCCTGCCAGAGCCAGCACCTCAACTCTCTGCCCCAGCCTGGAGTCCTCTCCTGAACCCAAACTCCCTCCCAGAGCTTGCTGCACCTGAACCCCTTGAACCCAAGCCAGTGAATTTGAATGAGGGTGGGGGACAGCAAGTGATGGAGAAAGGGGGGAAATGGAGTGGAAGGGGTTTGAGGGAAGGGGCGGAGCCTCAAGGAAGGGATGGGATATTTCCTGAGTTGCCCTGAAATTTAAAAAGTGATCTAGGGCATAAAAATGTTGCAGACGACAGAATAGAATCAATTACAACTCAATGTAATTAAGGCTACTATAATCCAGCTCTTATGTATAACCTCCTTTACATGCTTGTAATATCAATACTGAGACCTGAACTCTAGTCTTGGCAAGTGTGAGGAAGGATCTAACATTCAACTTTAAATAAGTAATGCTATTCTGTTACTATCTGGGTAACAGATTGTTAATTTCTAGAGTAGATGAAAAAATGGGAAAAATTCACAAAAAAAGTCAAGGGTTTTTTCCCAGTATTTCATAGGTTTCAAAATGGAACATTTCCCCCTTTTTGGAAAAAATATTCCTTGACACTTTTGTGTTGGATTCTTACACACATTTTAAAATATAGTTTTCAACATGATTTTGACCAGAAGTGATAATTGTTTCAAAGGGAATACAGTTTTCAGTAAGTAAAAGCTTTTATAACAATCATCATTAAAAATGTTAGCTTAAATGTCAATTTAAATTGTAATGAAAAATGTTAACGAAGTCAAATATTTTTCCCCAAAGATTTTCTTTGAGAAAAAAGGCAACTTTTCAACAATAAATTGCCTGAAAAATGTTAACTTACATCATTAATATCCTTTTTAGCTGACCTTTTCAAAATAAAAAACCTGTGTTCTATTATGCCTTGCCATACAAAATAAGCTGTCTTATCGATCCAAAATAGTTTTGCCAAGTGATTCAAGACATCTCCCACAACTAGAGCTCTCAGACTTAAGGCAATTTTGGTAATAATTTGATACATTTATTTTCAAATATGACAAATAGACGGCTCCCACAAGTTCCCTAATTGCTTGTCACATTAAATAGACATATCCTATTCCCCCAATCCTAAATTACTAGCTCAAATGCACTATACATAATCATTGTAATTCTATTGATTTACCCATACACAGTAATTTAAAATAAAACAAGATTGCAACCATATGTTAGGAAAATATTCTTTCATTGTGGATAAAATCTGTCAGATCACTCTCCACATCTATTTAACCCATTTTTTAACATCCTCATTTATCTTTGGTCCATAGCCTTTTTCTAAACATGACCACCCACAGGAGTTAGCCCTTTGGCTAACCAATTAACAAAGCTTGGTTTCAGTCATTTATAGCTTGACTCATGATCGTCTAAAGCTCGTGAAGTAACTTTTTTATTTTGAGTCCTTTGAAAAGTGTACAATTTCTGTAAGCTCATGCAGCCGAGAAACTATAATCTAATTACCTGCAAATGTTTGCACACATAAATATGTGATTCAATATATTCCCTCTGCTCAGCATGGCTTTGAAAGATCAAAAAAAGAGTTGTTCTAAGCCTTGAGGCTCGACACTTGAAAATGCACATTAACATTAAATGGAGTCACCGAGACTGAAGCCCCTGCATATCACTAGGAAAACACACCCTTGTACAGTGGAGCCAATCATCAGTATAATCAGCAGGGAGCAAAGGACCCAGAAAGTTGTTCTAATGGAGGACCACTGGTCAAACCTCATCCTGAAATGGGACGTCCCATTGGCTCACAAGCAACACCCCTATAGTGTTCTCAACAAAAGGCAAGAGTGACCCTACTAATTTTCTGTCTTAAGGCTCATTGACAAAGCTAAGAGAGCTGAGGGGTGTGAAAAATTGAGTTTTATCAACTGAAGGCAGTATCCGACGACCTAGCTACCAACACTCAAAGAGATAGAAAAATAGAAAAATCCTTCTGCTTTGGAAGGATGCATCTTCACTACCAAATGCGTTAGCATAGCTATCATGCTGTGGCTTATGCAGCCAGTGTAATTTGGACAAGCCCTTCCTCTGCCACTAGGTAGTTACATTATCTGCACCTCTCTCTATAATTGACTTACCATAGTCAATGTGCATATGGGACCCAATGAGAAGAAGTGAGTTTTTGTCTCCCCTTAGTGTCTGGTTCACATAAAAGGTCAAGGAGTCTGCTAGAAGCGTGACCTAGGGGACCCAATCCGTTAAAGTCATGTAGTAGAGGCTCATGCATTTCCCAGTTCAGAAAAACTCTTCAGAGAACTTCAGCTAGGTAAGTAGCACAGCAGAAGTCGGTATACTTACTGCAGTTTTTTCGATGTGGTAAGGTTGGTAGGGGCGTCTCTCCCATTAACAGACTAGTCTTCTTGTCCTGGTGGAGTACCAGAGTCGAGGGGAGGGTGCTCGGAGGTCAATTTTTCATGTCTAAGCAGACACGATAAATTGACCACTAGTGAATCGATTGCTGTAGCAGAGATCCACCTTAGTAGTGAAGACAGGCCCTTTATGATATTAATACTGTATGTTACCTCAGAAGCAAACTATGTTCTTATCAATGTGTGCTTACAGGAGTTCATCTTCCCTTACAGGTGCAAGATGGCAACACAATTCATGCAGAGAGAAAGAAAACGGTAAAAATGTGTCAGATTATTTGTAGGCATGGAACAATTAGACTTGGAAATAGTAAGTCTCAGGGAAGGTCAATTTCACTGCACATATACAAACTGAGGCAAGTCTACACTGGTACTTTACAGCACTAACTTTTTGGCTCAGGGGTGTGAAAAAACACCCCACCCCAGCAAGTTAAAGCATTGGAAACTACCATTGTGAACCAGGCTACAGAACTGGGAGACTCAGCAAACTGGCACAGTCCGGGGGAGGAAGGGGGGGGGGGAGAAACATTTCCATCAATAATCATTAACATTTACAGACAAAGGAAATGCAAAAAAAAAAAATGCTGCTGGGGAATTGAGTTTCCTTAAATCAAACTCTATATTTTCGTGTGTGATATTGGCAATGTATGCAGTGACTATTATAAAGCTTTAAAGTTTTGCATCTCAATATCGATAGTGATTAATTAGTTCTTGTCTAAACCTCCATTTTCTGATGCACAATTTCCCATAAATGAACATGTACATAGATACAAATAAAAATGATTAAAACATGAACATCAAGATTATCCAGCAAAACGGAAACACTTGAGTCTGCCAAGCCTAATTCTTTGTTTCAAATCACTTCTGTTTACACAAGTCACTGATTTTCTGCTTCAGGGACCCACAGTGTAACTGGGAGAAAACACAGGTAGGCAGAAAGACTGTTTCCAAGGCATCTCTTGTTTCTCAGCCCTACATTCAATTCAGTGCTATTCAAAAGGTACCGAGTTGACCTGCAGGTTATTTGAAGCGGATAATAAATGTGAGACTGGCTGTTGCTATTTTTCAAATTGCTCTTTTCACCCAGAGTGATCATTTCTTGTTATCAAGCTGTTCACTATCATAACAGCTCCTCACTGCCCAACACTACAGGGAGACCTTTTCAATGAGGCTTCACACTTTCGTGTTTCCCAGAGAACTCGCCTGACTCTGGCCGGAGCCCATTGGGCTATGCCACACAAGGCTCGAGGCCAATCCCTCCAGAAGCAAAGGGAATCTTTGTGCTGGTGGCAGTGGGCTTTGAATGAGACTCACTGCACCAATTTTTGCTCCCACCATTGTAGTCAGTGAAATGACATGCACCCAACCAATGGTGTCTGCCCGCCTGTCATTCCTGGCTTCCCACCCCTGAAGTCATTGGAGTGGTACCAAAAACCAGGAAGGAGTTGTCTCGATATTTTTATCCCCATCTCTTTCCATAGGAGTCAGCGCTGAAAAGAAGGCACAAGTTTGATTCTGGTCTTGCTTACCCCAGCGTAAATCAGAAGTCACTCTGCTGAAGTCCCGGGGAAATCAGAATCAATACAGTTGGACCTTCTGGTCCGGCACACTTGAGACCGGACCTGTCCCAAATGGGGGAGTTTGCTGACCAGGGAAGGACAATGCTGGCCTCTCTGCAATCAGCCTTTGGCTGGACTCCCCTCCTCACCAGCTCCAGCTCTCACATTCTCTTCCTGGCTTCTGACTGTGCTGTTGGCCCCAGCCTCTGGGTTCCACTCCTGGCTCATCTCTTTCCAGCCCAGCCTCCCTCCCAACCCAGCTGTACTTCCAGCCACCGCCCCCCCAACCAACTCTCAGTCCCAGCCACCAAGACTCTCTGGTCTGACAGGACCATGGATGTTGCCAGACCAGAGAGTCCTGCACCAGAGGTGTTCAAATGTCTCTTATTGTGTAGCCACATAACTGCTGGTAAATAGTTCAGACAAGTCCAAAGTGGGTAAGACCTGCTGTAGAGAGTCATTCTAGCCCATCTCCCTCCCAGCAAAGGGCACGTCCTTGCCCCATTTACTTCTAGCATGGATTCAAGCACAAGCAGCCAATCATCATTTACATGCCTCTCACAACAGCAGGCAGGCAGCCTAAGAAAGAATAAAGCGTTGCTATGTGGGATTAAGATTCTGGTTTGGAACACAGGTTGCTAGTACACATGATTTTTTTTTCCAAGTGCTACTCAACAAGAGCAGGAGACAACTGTAGAATTTAGACACTGGCCTGGCTCATTGGTGGTGCAGAATGACACAGCCCAGTTTCTTCACGTGTATTTGACTGCATTCTGTGGTTTATCATGAGCAGCAGATATTGAAGGCCACAGCAGTCTAAATCTCCCCCAACCCAGGCTGTGGACCTGTCCACTCTTCACCACAAGGCACCAATTTCCCTCTCCCGCTCTCCTTAAGCCAGTGAGGGTGCTTAGTTCTAGCTCCTACACTTTGGCCCCAGTAGTGGCCAGGAGCAGCACTTGGGCTGGGCTGAGGGGTGGGGGGACAGAGTCCCCAGGCATCATTGAGGTGGGCAGGCCGGTATGTGTGCGTGCGCATGCCCCTGTCTCTGGGTACCCCTGGTAGGGGGAAGGGTAGAGCTCAGGACTCTGGTATGCAGGGGTCCTCAGGCAAAAGGAGAGGGGCCACTGAACTATTATCCTCAAAAGGGGTCACCTGCCACCCATACTTATCATAATACCCCACTGAAAGTATCTAATTGTGACAGGGTAGACCAGGCCCCAAAGGCCCCTGCTGGAGTCTTGTGGTCTTGCCAAATCCTGCCCCAGAGAACCACTGAGACATCCTCCAGGCAAGCTAGAGTGGCTGAAGGAGGAACCAGCCAATCAGGGGGCTAGGAAGGCATGTAAGAAGAAACTGCAGGACCAGAGTCAACTCAGTGTCTCTGGAGCCCTGAAGGAGTGAAAACCATGGGTGGCTGGGTGAGGGAGCTGCAGCACCACAGAGAGCTTCATGTGGGGAGCTATTGTGGACTATGGTGAGACTATGTTGGCTGGAGATAAAGCCCAGAGGTGAGGACAAGGAAGTTGTCCCCAAGAAGGGAAGCCCTGAAGGCACCACTCTCTCATCTGGAGTGGGGAAACAGACAGAGACTATACAAAGTGCACCAAGAGGGCCCCATTAAAGGAGTACCCTGGAAGGGGGTTGTGATACGCATAGGATGTGACTTGGCCAGAGGGCTGAGTTGCTGAAGACTTTGGCTTAACGACAGGGACAGTGTGGCCACCCGCACTGCCCCATTACACGGATATTCACACTAGCAGTTGGCATTGCTCAGAAAAGTCACAGGATATTATTCCTGATCCCCGACCACGCAAAACCTTCCAAAACAAAAATTCTTACACATGTGGCTTTGATGATTGCTCTCCATGCATCTAGGAAAACTAGATTAGGGGAACATTCATGGAGAACAGACACAGGCTAGATCACTGTCCATGAATACTAGCCTAAGCACAGAAAAGGTCCAGCTTAGCCAAATAAGACAAATAAGTAAAACAAACTTTTATTTCAGTATTATTGTTTGTATTGAAGTATCATGTATCATACAGGCACCTCAAATGAGATGGACATTATAATTCTAACAACAAATGGTCTGGTAGCACTTTATAGACTAACAAAACATGTAGATGGTATCATGAGCTTTCGTGGGCACAGCCCACTTCTTCAGATGACTGGAGTTATTAGTTTAGGATGAGTTTATTTTGGGTCTGTACATCCTAAACACATAACTCCAGTCATCTGAAAAAGTAGGCTTGCCCACGAAAACTCATGATACCATCTACATGTTTTGTTAGTCTATAAAGTGCTACCAGACCATTTGTTGTTTTTTTCTGTACAGGCTAACTCAGCTACCCCCGGAAGCATTATGATTCTAGATATTGTAGAAATATATACAGATTGAAACTCACTAATCCAGCAACATCTGTGGTCCGGCGTGATTTGAGTTAGCCACAAGTGGAAATCTGGCTGTGGCCAAGTTTCCGAGTCCCATAAAGTTTGTTTACAGCCACCAGTCCTGGCTCTCAGTGTTCTGTGCTGTTTAGTGCTAATTTACCCCTAAATGTCTTCTCAGAGCCCAGTGAGCAGTGGAAGTGTTGGTAATGCTGCTAGACAATATTGACCTCCTGTGGTCCGGCATCAGTCAGGTCCCAAGAGTGTCAGACTAGAGAGGTTATACCTGTAATAAGAGGCAGGCTGCCTAAGAGTGGCCGGGTTTTAAAATGTACCACAGTGGGAAAGGAAGGATTATTATACTGCCACTTTACAAATGGAGGATTAATGCACAGAGGTTGCATGAACAAGGTCACAAAGATTTGTGGTACGGGTGGGAGGTGAACCCCGATCTCCCACTTCCTAAGCCATTATTCCAACTACAGTGCTGGCCGGCAGTATTTGCTCTAGTTGAACCACTTATTTAGGGTGTAATCAGAGCAAGCCACATGGAGGCAGGTTAGTAGGGAGTCAGAGGTAAGAAGGCTGCTAGAATACGGCCTGCCGGAAAACACTGATAGCCTGAAGATAATTTCATGGAGGTTAGGTCCATAAAAGGCTATTAGCCAGGGGATAAAATGGTGTCCTTGGCCTCTGTTTGACAGAGGCTGGAGAGGGATGGCAGGAGACAAGCGCTTGATCATTGTCTTCGGTCCACCTTGGGGCACCTGGTGCTGGCCACTGTCGGCAGACAGGATACTGGGCTAGATGGACCTTTGGTCTGACCCGGTACGGCCGTTCTTATGTTCTTATGTTCTTATGAAGGAAAGCAGAAAGCCGCTGGAATTAGACAGCGCTGTGTCCTTCAGCTTGTTAAGGGATTCAAAATTTGTTGACACTACTTTTGAGTGAGGTAGCTTCAGAGCAGAGCAGCATCGGCTAATTGAAGCGTATGTACAATGCTCAGGTCAGTTAGGTCATTTGTAGCCTGAAGCTATTAGAGAAGAATAAAGCTCTTGCCACACTGTTGCTGCTGTGCCTCACTTCTGGTTGCTTGACTAGGTCTGTCCAAAATCAGGGGCCAGTTTGGCAGGCCTCCACCCCCACCCAGGGGCACATGGTTTGCAATCATCTGCTGGAGATTCAAGGACTCCTCGCCAGCCTTTGGAAGCTATAATGGAGATGAGTTTACAAAACTATACCCTTTTCGTTCATTAGCAGATTATAGAATCAGAAAATACACGGAGGAGCGGCAGTTGTGAGCAGCACTGTCATAATCAGGAGGGCTGTCCAGCACCCAGCGACTAAGGGGTTAACTAATGTCGCCTGTACATCGCCAGGTATCGGGTAGTCAGCCAAGAATGCAGGTAGGAATTTCAAAGTGAAAAAGAGGGGTTTCTCTCTGTTCTTAGTCTTGGAAGAAACTGCTCTGCTTCTCAAACAGAGGGAGATGGGAGACACTTCTCTCTTCAAGAACGGACTTCTTAAAATGTATAAGTAGGGAAAAGTTTAGTTAGTCCACCAGGATGATGTTGTTTTCTTTGTTTGGGGATTTGGAAATAATGCCTGAGCTGTTAATTGTGTTTTCTCTCTTTTGTAACTAGCTTTTACCCCAGGGCTTCCCCTGAGTATCTTGATCAATTGGTGGCTCTTCCCATCTAGCCACTTTACTATGCTTGCAACTGTAGTTTGGTTCTGATAATAAATGATTGTTTCTTTTTCTAATTAACCAGTATTAGTTTATTTGTGTGTGTTGGAAGGTCTGTCTGTGGGTATCAGCATGCCTGACTGAGGGGTCAGCTACCACAGACTTTAGCTTGTTTTTCTCTTTTCAAGCTTTTTTGGGGAAAAGAGCTTGGGGTATCCCTGGAGTTGGTTTCAAGTGTCCACCCCATTTGTGTGTTCAAAAGCACTTGATTGTGGCAGCAGATTCCTCAAAATCTGAGTATTAGGATTTTGGGGGGATGTTTTTGTACCAGAACCTGCAGAGGCAAGGTTTTGGAGTGCTCTTGTGGGCCCCCACTTCTGCATTCAGCGTGCCAGAGTGGGGAACAGCCTTGAGAGCCACTACTGGTATGTCTACACTGCAGTTAAACACCCACAGCTGGTCTGTGTCAGCTGACCTGAGCCTGCAGGGCTCGGGCAGTGAGGCTACATCTATACCGTGGGTGTTTTACGGAAGAGGAAATGCAAACGGAGCCTGTAAACCTTGTTTTTTGAGAAATAAGGGCTCTTGTGCAAAAGGGTTTTTTTCCGACAAATGGCCCCGTCTACACAGGGCTTATTGCAAAAACCTCTTCCGCAAAAAGGATCGGAAGAAGATATGCAAATGAGCACTCAATGGGCATGTCCTTTTCCACAAAACACCCGCACTGCAGATGTAATCTGAGCGATCAAACTGCATTGGAGGCACCCAGCCTAAGGCTGCAGCTTGGGCCTATTCCCCGATAGGGTGTTATTACAGAAGACTCCCTCTCCGTGGTGCACTCAGATTTTCTGCTCACCTTGTTAGTTCCCAATCCTAACCTTAGTCAAGGCCTTTCATTCACAGCAAAGGCCCAGATCCTGCAATGAGATGCATGCGTACAGACCCTTACAACCCCCAAGGATCCCAGTCCCTTCAGTAGGGCTCTGTGCAGATACAGTAGTTTACCTTCCTGCACCTTGTTGTAGGATTGAGGTCCTACGGAGGAACGAAGGCAATGCAAATTAAAGGGTCTTAACACCTCAGGCCTTGAGATTATAGGACTAATCCTACACCCATTATAATTAATGGAAAGACTCTCAATGATTCCAGAGGGCAACGAATCAACTCCAATATTTGTGTTCGAAGCTTTGAAGTCAGCATACAAGCGGTCTCTGAGTAAAACTTCATCTAGGTCTGCAAAGGGACTTGTTCCTACCCCAGTTATCAAAGGGTTTATTCTGATACGCTGGCCCTTTTAGAGCCCATCCTACCAATTTGACAGACATTTCTTGACTCTACAGTGCTCTCTATGGCTTGTCACCATGGGCCTCTAGCAATCTGGCTTTCTCCTCCCCACTGTTTAGGACAAGGAAGGAAGAAAGCGTCCCTTTCCCTTTTCTGCAGCAGTCTTAGGCCAGGTCTACACTACCAGAGAAAGCCGACTTAAGATACGCAATTCCAGCTATGAGAACAACATAGCTGGAGCTGTTGTACTTTAAATCAATTTTCTGCGGAGTCCCCACTGCGGTAGGTCGATGGGAGAAACTCTCCCATTGGTTTCCTTTACTCTTCATGAGTTCTGTGGAGTATCAGGGTGGATGGGAGTACCATCGGCAGTCAATTTAGCAGGTCCTTACTAGACCTGCTAAATCAAACTCGGGAAGATCGATTTCCAGGTAAGTATAGACAAGGCCTTACCCTTATTCCCTGCAGCAGCAGGCCTCTGGAGCAGTTCTTTGGACAATGCCTTGCCAGGCTACTGCTAAGGAACCATTCTGAATTTGCCAGAAACTCTCTGGCAGCCACCCCTCTGCTTGAGCTGCAGACTTGCACTCCAGCTGTCCTTAGTCAGCCGCCTAGTCACAGTTGGGAATACAACTGTTCCATCCATGAACTCCTTCAAGACTGCTGCAGTGTGGTAGCCATATCAACCTCTCCTCTCCCCCACCCCCCAAAACAGGATGACATGAATCCACTGTAAAAGGCAGCTCCTTACCTTGCGTAGATCATTTCTTTGAAAGACATTTTTTTTAAATGACGTAATTGAAAAGATTTTCTAGTTGCAAGTCTAGAAGAGTTCCTAATATTCTGTCCATATGGAAAACTCCCATTGATTAGAGGTGGATGAGCTTTGCAAAAAATAACTGAGTACAAAAGAAAAAAAGGTTTTCTCCTCCAAATCATTCCTTATTTTGTGTCATTGTTCACACTTCTTGGGTGTGTGCTTTCCACAAATACTCCAACAGGAATTTATACCCAAAGAGCAATTTAAAAGAAGAGGAAAACTTGAATCAATTCCCACTGGAAACATGAAAGCTAACAGCTTTGCTCATCCAGGCACAAAACAGATGTTTATTTTGTCACTCACCTGTGCAAGCAAAACAGCTTCGATTCTGAAGTTTAAACAAACACACTGAACAAGCTGCAATCCCAGAACTATTCACAGCATCAGTCGACAATTCATCTTGAACAACACAGACCTTGATAAAATGTAAGACCACTTGCCCCACAAGTTACAATGAGAAAAAAAAAAAAAAGTACATTATTTGTACAACTCTGGTAAAGACTGAACTGTGGATGTTGTATTGTCTTAATTAATGTCTTTATCTTGCCTGTTCTTGCATATGGGAAGTGAAGCTACTTGTTGCAGTGCACATGGGCTCTGAACTTTCGTTTAATGTTCATTAACTCCCACCCTTCCCTTGCTTCAAACCATTGCTCCTACCATCTTCGGAAGCTGTGACTAATTTCCTTTTTTCCCTTTAGATTGTTATCCTGGTGGTGTTTACAGACCCAATCACATGCCCCCACCGTGTCTTCTGGTGCATTTAGCTGCCTAAGTCATTTATCTTGTTTTCCGATCCTTGTATGATTTTTCCACTTTTTTTTTTTTTTAAACTTTCCTCATGTTTCTAGGATGCACAGCAGCACACAAAATACCAAATGTGGTTTCTCTAGGGCAATTATATGGCTTTATAAAGAGTTTTAGGCAGGTGTTGAAAGGTAACTGTAGGCTTTAGATTTGCTGAATTGGGATTCAAATGCAGCCAAGACTGGCATTGCCCCTTTTTTGCTGCAGGTTTTTCACAGCAGTCCCATTTATCTCACCAACACTGAAGCCTGGTTTATACTTGGGATTACCCCCAATTCAGCAATCAGTGGTTGGCAATGGCCGTGACTGAAATGCATTTGTAACCCAGATGATCAGGGCATGTTATATGCAAGCCCCTCAATCCCAAACCCTGGTCCTGCAGCTCCTCTTATAGGACCTTCCTAGCCCTGATTGGCTGCAGGAGAGTGGCCATTCTAGCCTCCTTGGAGGGCCTCTCTATTGCCTCTTTTGGGTAGAGTGTCGAACGACCACAGGGCCTTTGGCAGGGAAGGAGAAGGGGAGGGTTCAGGGCCTGCTCTGCTTCCATTCTTAGCTACAGAAACTGACTCTCTAGCTCAAGATGTAGAATTTCATGTTTTCAGTTCTGAAGATGCCCAGGTCAATCCACAGAGTCATCTGAAATAGCAACCGTCACACAGTTGAGGACTCACTCGGAATCCCCTTGGATAGCGTGATGGGGTGGTACTCACCTCTCGCGAATGCCCCCTCTGGCCGAGGGCATGTGCCTGTGCGCTCTCTTTTCTCAAAACCAAAAGCCTCTTCAGCAACTCAGCCCCCTGGCCGAGTCACAGCCAGCGCGTGACTCAAAACACAAGCCCCTTCTTTAACAGGGGCCCATCTTGGTGCCTTCTATAGTGTCCCTTCATGTCCCTTCCCCCACTCCGGATGACAGTGGTGCCACCAGAGCTTCCACTCCTGGAGGCAGCATCCTACTCCTCACCCTTACCTTGGGGTTTTATCTCAGTCTCAACATAACCTCAGTCTCCAATGCACGCTCCTCTCGGAGCTCTCTGTGGTGCTGATGTTCTGTCTGCCAGGCAGTGCTTGACTCTGCCCAGCTTGAGATCTCCAGAGGAACTGAATTGCCTCTAGTCCTGCAGCAGCTCTTACAGGGCCTTCCTGGACCTTGATTGGCCAGCTCTCCTACATCCTCTCTCGCTTTCTTGGAGGACTTCTCTATTGTCTTTTTGGGGCAAGGGGAGGCAGGACCACAGGGCCTAGTCCGCTCTGTCAGATAGACAATGGGGTATTTCATTGGTGGAGCTTATCCTGGTTCCAAGCAGAGGTTAACAGTCGAGAAATGACACAATTTGCACAGGTCCTTAGGATTCAGCAAGCAATGACCAGTAACTAGGGTACTTCAGCACCAATACTGACCTCTCAGCACAATCGGAAGTCTCTCCCAGATGGCTGACCCCAATTTTAAAAATACTCTGCCACTAGCAACAGAACTAAATCTGGATCTTCCGGTTTCTTAGAAGAGGCATCTTACCTCTCCCAAGTCAAGCGGAGCCGAAAAATCTTTTTTGGCTGCCTATACATTGCACAGGTGATTGATTCTTTGGCATTTAAGGATGTTGGTTTATTACTGTCATGTTGAAGAGGAAACTATAAAAGGGAGGAAGCTAGGTGCAACAAGGCATTAACTAGTTGACAGTATTCACTGCAGAGGTTGAGACCATATTGCAGATCTTAAGAAAGCTACCTTTCCAGCAACATATGCTTTGATCTACAGCTGTTAACAGCCTAGTAGGAGTTCACGTCAGCTTCGTATATGCTCAGAATCCCCAAAATACATGATATTTAACGCCAAGATTTTGAAAAGTGTGGTGGGGAGGACCTTTAAAGGGGACACTTCCATTAACGTCCAAGGCAGCACTTCTGTTGACTTCAGGGAAGGCAGAAAGCTAGGCCTACAACAAGCACTTTTGAAAATCCCACTCTTCATGCTCAGGAGATTGGCAAGCAGATACTTTCACCGCTGCGTGAATTCAGTGGACAAAACCATCCCCACACCAAAGGTGCCCCATCTGTTTGCAGAGCAGCATTGTCCTAAGACCCTGACAAGGACCATGAGACTCCCCCAGTGCCAATCTCCCCCCACAGGAATGATCCATTTTCAGGAAGAGACCTGATGGCCAGGGGAAGTCCTAGTCACACAGCTTTGACAAGGTGCACTGCCAGGGATGAAAGCATTGGGTCTCTTATGGCCTGATGCTTTCAGAATGCACCATTTTGGTAGTAACTGGGACATTTAAATACCCCTTGGGACTGTCACCTGATGTGCTGAGACACACCCCTGAGCCAGCTTCCCTTGACAGCCTGGAGACCTTGTAACCCAGCGGTTCTCTCACTTTTTGGCCCACAGCCCACCCCTCTCAGAGACCTTTCCATGGACCACCCACTAACCACCTATGGTGTCAAAATGGGTGTAAGAGGGGTGGGGATGTAGGGTCTGGCTGGGAGGCAAGGAGCGGGCTGAGGGTGGGGAGGTGATTGGATGCAGGAGCAAAGGGGGGGGGATGTGGGGTGTTAGTGTTCCAACTTCATGGGCGGGGAGAACTATAGAAGGGCTGTTGAGCCACAAGCCTGCGGCCCACCTGCAAGAAGGTTGTGGACCACTACTGGTCCCCAGACCACACTTTGAGAACCGCTGCTGTAACCCCATCTTATCGAGCTCAGCTCTCCAGCCTGCTGCTTCAACAGAGACACCAGGACAGGGCCACACAGCCCAGACTGCAGACAAAGGTTGCTAACTCTGACAAACTATTTTGGGAGACTTTTTTCCTCGACGTAACCGTCATTGCAGACTGGTGCCAATTCCAGGCGACTCCAGGCCAATCCTGAAGGGCTGGCAACACTACTGCAGAGACAGACTGAAAGCAACAGACCATGACACCTTTTCACAGCACCCAAGTACACAGGTCCTCTCAGAGCTGAGCCCTATAGAAATTCACCTTATGCTGTAGAGAGCGCTATACAGTGAAAGCTCATGAAATTCACCCTCTTTCCTAATGTAATGAGAGATATGCACAGGCTCCTTGTTCCCCTAGGTAGCAATGACTTCCGCTGAGTTTATTACTAAAGAAAGGTGATTTTATTAAGCATTACAGAATATAATTCAAGTAGTCATAAGAGGTAGCTGACAGAACAAAGTAACTGACCAAAATAAACAAACAAGCTAAGCTTAATACACTAATGAAACTAGTTACATGTAAAATCTCACCCTACATGCAGTTCTAATATTCTCCTCCACAGGCCAGATACCTTTCCAGCCTAGGGAAGAGTTCCCTCCCCCCAGTTCAGTCTTAGTTGTTCCCAGCAGCTGTCTTGGATAGGATCGGTGGGAAGAACTGACAACCTGCTCACTCATTGCACTTCAACAGGATTTGCAGAAGGTGGGAGTCCTTTGTTTCAAGTTTGAGCCCTTCCCAGCGTCTCATGGAAAATTACAGAAATCAAGATGGGTTCCAGGGTCAGGTGATATGAGCACATGTCTCTATAGCCATTTTTCATGGGTCCCCCTCCAGTCTCCCAGAAATGTTAAGCTCTGTCATGGCTCACGGTCTTTTGCAGATGAGCGAGTAGCACAGTAGCCTTTTTCCACTGTTGTACCTGAAGTATCAGCAGTGAGTATGATCCAAAGCAGCAAATATGAAGTTACAGATGCACTGATCAACATTCCCTACTCAAGCTACAAAAACGGTACGTGCACACACGTCATAATCAATGGATATGTAACGTGAGCCATCTTGCATCAAGCATATCTGACTTATGACATTCAGATGACAGAACAAGGAGCAATGGTCTCAAGTTACAGCGGGGGAGGTGCAGGTTGGATATTAGGAAAAAACTATTTCACTAGGAGGGTGGAGAAACACTGGGATGGGTTCCCTAGGGAGCGGGTGGATTCTTCATCCTGGAGGGTTTTTAAATCTTGGCCTGACAAAGCCCTGGCTGGGATGATTTAGTTGGGATTGGTCCTGCTTTTACTAGGGGGTTGGACTTGATGATCACTTGAGGTCTCTTCCAACCCGGTAATTCTGTAGCATAAGCACATGGAATGCCCCCTCACAATAACTAAATATTGACGGCTCCTCAGGTATAGGTTGACATCTTAGCCTAGCTCTCAGTAGAGAGAACTGTGGAAGATGCAGCCATCATGACCTCCTTTAATGAACTGGCATTGTCAGCCAAACAGCATGGACTGAATGGGCCTGCCTTTCGACCTTCCAACAGAGTGCCCTTAATTGCTGGAGCTGTGTGCAGAGGAGTACTTAATGGCATGGCTCATTCTGTACCTCCTCAGTGGACAGATTCATCGAGTGTAAGGCCAGAAGGGATGTTACATTATCTAGGCTGACCTTTTATAAGACACATGCCATCGAATTTCCCCTAATTAGGCTCACCAGAGGAGCAACATCTTGTATTTGGTTTGATTAAAGTATATCTTCAAAATGAAAGAAGTCTCTAAATCTTATTCACGGCACCTTCTACACCCACTTCTTAAAGAGAGAGAATTTACTGATGCAGGGGGGAAAAAAAATGGTATTTTTATGCGTAAGGCATTTTATTAAACATGTGTAATTTTAAAGTTTCTTCCGTGAATTGCTGAAATCCTGCCATTATTTTAGGCTCTGGACATTTGCAGGGTCAGCACTGACTATTAGACACGTCCCCAAGGGCAATCCTGAAAATGTTCCTTCATGTGCTTTTCCTGCAGAATCAGCCACCGAAAGGTGTTATTCAAAGGGTCTGCTTTGCCTCTGAAGAGCACTGCGAGGTTATGGCCCTGATAAGAGACCGACAAAAAGAACTACCTCCTGTGTGATTCAAACCTTTCCATCTTTCAAGGGAAGTGGAAATGCAAATGTGTACGCATCTCATTCCACCTTCGAGTTGTGATCCACAGCACACAAGGGCGCCTCGCACTAATGCATGTGTCTGGCATTAGGGGGGTATGATTAGATACAGTCTGTTGGTGCCAAGAGGGCTAAAGAGTTTTTAGTATTAACTGTGCTGATATTGTAGCTGAATCCAGTTCAGGAGGGGGAAGAAAACCTCAGCATCTGTGCCAAGTGAAGCTTGGCCAATTCTTTCTGTGGCTTTTTTTCCCCCCTCCACTCCTGCCAATTCCCCCTTCCCAGTCCCTGCCCCACACACATTCTTGGGTGATTAAGAAAAATGAAAGTGTCACATCCACGCAGTGTGCGGCAGCAGTCAAAAAAGCAAATAGAATGTTAGGAAACATTTAAAAAGGGATAGAGAATAAGAAAGAAAATATCTTAATGCCTCTATATAAAACTATGGTACTCCCACATCTTGAATACTGCGTACAGATGTGGTCGCCTCATCTCAAAAAAGATATATTGGCATTGGAAAAGGTTCAGAAAAAGGTAACTACAATGATGAGGGGTTTGGAACAGGTCCCATATGAAGAGAGATGAAAGAGACTTGGACTTTTCAGCTTAGAAAAGAGGAGACTAAGGGGGGGATAGGATAGAGGTTTATAAAATCATGACTGGTGTGGAAAAAGTGAATAAGGAAAGTTATTTACTTATTCCCACAATATAAGAACTAGGGGGTCATCAAATGAAATTAATAGGCAGCAGATTTAAAACAGACAAAAGCATGTTTTTCTTCACTCAGTGCACAGTCAACCTCTGGAACTCCTTGTCAGAGGAGGTGGTGAAGGCCAGGACTTTCACAGGGTTCAAAAAAGAGCTAGATAGATTCATGGAGGTTAGGTCCATCAATGCCTGTTAGCCAGGATGGGTAGGAATGGTGTCCCTAGCCTCTGTTTCTCCGGAGGTGGGTGATAAGGGGAGGGATTACGTGAGGATTACCTGTTGCGTCCCCTTCCTCTGGGGCATCTGGTATTGGCCACTATCGGCAGACAGGATACTGGGCTGGATGAACCATTGGTCTGAGCCAGTCTGGCCGCTCTTATGTTCACATGACCATCAAGATGGGGTCTGATCCAAAGCCCATGCTGCCACAGGGATGAGTGAGAAGAGCAGGTCCTATGTGAATGGGCCTCCAGGTAGAAGTAACTTCAACTGAAAGATATTTCCAATTTGGGTCCTAGCAGAAACTTCAAAGAATCTGGATCCAACTTGAACCGCAACAGCATCACCATCATATTGCAGCTAAAAAAAAGTGTTATCCTATCACCCTAGTATTCCCTGAGTGGTGCTCAGGAAGAGCAGATGTGTCCTGAGAACGGATGGTGGCATGGAGAAGCAACCGCCTGCACAGCAATCTATTCTCTCTATATATCCCCAGGTGAGAGCTAGGGTGCGTTTACACCATTATTTCAAGATACTACTTGAGCATCCGCACAGCCAGTCTGTTATTTCAAAATAATGGATGACTCATTCCACGAGGAATAACGCGTGTTCCGGAATAGCTATTCCGGAATAAAGGCGTGTGTAGACGCTCCACTGCTGCGATTTTGAAATAGAATGGCCCTGGTGAGAGGCTAAGTTATTCCTCCCCAGTGCCTCTTGGGACTCTAAATCGAGGTAGCACGTCTACATTAGGGAAGCCTGCCTCGGACTCATTTTGAGGCTTCCCTGCAGTGTCAACGTGCTATTTCAAAATAGGCTATTTTGGGATAACTATTCCAGACTAGCTTATTTTGAAATAAGCATGCAGTGTAGACACACCCATAGGCTAGGTCTACACAACAGAGCATCTATGCAGAAACAGTCATTTTTGCGCAAAAACTCATGAAGCGTCCACACCTCAAGTGCGTTTTTGTGCAAGTAAAACAAAAGAACCGAGAGGGGTTTTCTGGTGTAGATATTCCTCCTTCTATGAGAAATAGCTCCTTTTTGTGCAAGAGCTCTTGCACAAAAAGGCACATGTGGACAGGGAACAAGAGTTTTTTGCGCAAAAAGAGGCAATCGAAAAAAGCACAGGTGCCCTGGTGGCCAGCCTATAAATAGCAATCAGAGTTTCCTTTCGAGAGTGTTTCCATGCAGTCTGGATACTCTCTTGCACAAAAGTGCATTGCTTTTTCGATGCACTTTTGCAGTGTGGACGCGTTCTTGCGCAAGAAGCGTGTAGTGTAGACGTAGCGTTAGTGACAAAGAACCAGATGAGGAGAGGTTAGATCAGTGTTTCTCAAAGTGTTCCACGAAATCACTTTGAGAAACACATTAACTGGCCGCCCTGGTTTGTTTATTTACTGGCACCGCGGCGTGGTTCCCATTTGCTCCACTTCTCTCTTTGCAGCCAAGGGGAGCCGCAGGAAGCAGCATGGTCCAGAATACTGCTTCCTGCTGCTCCGCCTGGCTGCAAAGAGCAAAACGAAGCCAGTGGGAGCCACAAGACTCTGTGGCCACAGCCCAGTAAATAAACAAACCGGGGCGGCCAGTTCATGTGTTTCTCAGAGTGATTTCGCAGAAACACTTTCAGAAACACTAGGCTAGACTGCTTTTTTAGACGGTTCACTTAAAAGGCACTCTGAGGATGGGCATCTAGGATCCAGCATTTTCTGTATATCACCATGAGACCACCTCAGAACTTTCCTGGAGAAATCGACATCTCCCCCTCCCCCCCAGGCCAGGGAAAAAATAGACTTTTTCCTCTGAAAGTGCTTGAAAATAATGTCTGGGTTTGTCCCACCCACTCACAAGCAATCCAAAAATAAATCTCTCTCTTACTTACACCCACCCACCCCATATCTATCTCTGGATTTTTAGTGTGTTTCCTTTATGGCTCCTTTCCTGTCTCATCTCCTCCCTCATTTTCTGTGGGTGTGGGGGGAGTAAAATTAGGCAGAAACACGGAGAAAGTGAAAAAAGAAAATACAAAAGGGGGGGGGGGAGAGGAATGAAAACTTAAAATTGTGGCAATGAATAGCTTTGAGAACACATTTTGTGAACATTTTTAAACCACCAACAATGCCCTACATACTTCAAATCTGCAGAATAAAAATTGTTTCTAACTTTGCATTTTTATGAAACTTCCATGTGTCAGCCCCTTTTACTCAGCATGTCATGACCCAGTATGCATAGCAATGTGAGGGGTTCTGGCCTCTCACTCAAAAACGAGTTGGCTCCTTTGACAGTAATCACATCCCCCCCCCCCCAAAATGCTACAGATCACTTGCAACTACAGCTTGGCAAATAACTGATTTTTTTGATTTACTGACCACTTCAAAAAGTTGGAAAAAAAAATTCAGAGCGCTGAATGCAGTATTTTGCTCGACACAAAATGATTTCTCTTCTCCCCCCCCCCCCTCGTTTGCAGTACTTATGAAAAAGGAAATTTAGAAATTAGTTCAAACTGAAAAGTTTCATTTTGAAAATTTGGAAGTCATTTGGGTTTTTTTAAACTTTTGGGGGGGGGGGGAAGAGAAGAGTGATTCACTGGTCTAGTGGAACAAATCAGGCAGAAAGCTAATGTAATTGGTTACGCAAGAATTAGCCGAGAGCAAAGCGCTATGTAACTTGTGTCATGGTTCTCTTCCACTCTCCTTTATAGGGGATATGTAGTGGCATGGGGCAGGATCACTGCTGTACTCTGATGTGCCAGGGTTGCCATTTAAAGTATGATGAAATTTAGAGCAGCCCCAAAGCTATCTAAAATGGCCAGACTGTCTCCTGTCCAGCCCACAAATACACCGTAATCATCCTTTGTTTACCCAATTTCGCTGCACCAGATGGAGCCCCAACCGCTTCTGAAGATCCAGGCTTATGATCTTTGACATTTTCGGTGCATGCCTGTGCTTGGAATGCAGGGTCCCGGCAAATCTCCTGTGAATTGTTTGATAGCTCATGTGGGTTATACGCAGCACTGAAATAATTAATGAAGTAATTGACCAAGTTAGTACAACAATTGGTTTGGAATAAAGGGAAATTTTACCCTCTCCTGTTTGAGTATTTATTATTTCAAGAGGTTAACAAGTACTTCAGTAAAATGTGTCATCACTAAAGTCATAAGCAGCAAATAATTGGATTTCAGTTTATTTCTCTGCTGGCATCTACCTGACGTGGATGAAAAAAAAAAATCTAAAATGAATATTCTGTACTATACACACATCACCAGGGAGCAGAGAGGAACACACAGTCAGGCGGAGGTAGTGCACCAGCTGTTGAAATCTAAAAGTCAAATCTCTCAGGGATGCATTGACGTTCTATTAGTCCTCCCAAAGCCACTGGGGTTTGGAGCATTTTAATAGAGGGAAATTGGCAGTGCATCTGCCTTCAGATAAAGTGGGATAAAACTTCTCCTTTCTAATCATTCTGACTTGTAAGTTGCCATTTTATATTACCAATGTTCAAACGAGTAGTTATCAATTCCCAATGTCATTCACTCCTGAGGTCTGACGGAAATGGCTCTTTAAAAGGCAAATTTCACCATGCACCGTAACCAAGTTCTCAAAAGACTAACATGAGTTGGATGCTTACAGAAGTTGGTTTCTGTATAAAGCCATGGGATAATAGAAGTACAGGTTGGATCTTCCTGATCTGGCACCCTTGGCACCTTACTGGTCCCAGGTGAGGGATTTTTCGAAACTAGGGGAGGCCATTTCTGGCCCCGCTGTTGCAAGCCTCAGCCCCTGCTCTGCTACCTCACCAGCCTTCCTAGCTCCCCAACCTCCTGTCCACCCCTCCCTCCCACAGCCCAGTTGGGCTGCACACCAGACTTCCAGCCCCCTCCACCCTCTGCAGCACACCAAGACTCTCTGATCCTGAAACATCCATGGTCCTACCGGACCATGGGTGTTACCAGACCCGAGAGTCCTGGTTTATACAGGCACAAACTGTAATAAATTCTGGAATATTTTGGAATGAACTCCTAAGACAGGAGGTTGTCTAATCAAGTCACTGCAAGCTTCTCCATAGCAACTATTGCCTCCCCCACCCTCCGTTCCTGTAGAATGAAATTCATTGCTGTGCACAGAAACCCCACTCCCCAAGCCTGTGTACCACGTAAGAATTATTTAGGATCTATGTTGACTTGATTTTTAAATGCCCCCTTAGCTGCAAACAAGATGTGTTCCTGTTTGCACATTAGCCACACCTTTGGTCTCCACTGGAAATACCAATAGAACAGATTCTGCCCAGACATTTCAACATATCCGCTTCTAATCTGCTCCAGAAGAGAGAAAAATCTCCCCAACATTTCAGAACCCTCAAAAAATAGCTTGTTTCAGGTTTGCTTGTGGAAATCGGCAAAAGTTTACAGGGGCAAAAGAAGAGTCCGTATTTCTTCTGAAACCATTTGTTCAAACTTTAAATCAACAGCATTCTCTCTATGTTTACTCGATGAAATAAGCACTAAATGGTTGGTAAATATATGCATTAGATAAAAATCTTCTCCCTCTCTCAGATGGGTCAGCATTTTAGCTGGTGCAAATCAGCATAGCCCTGTTACATCATTATAAATTGATGATTCAGATCATTTCATTCCTGCCCTCTATAGTCTCTTGAGCTATGAAATTGAAAAGTACAATGCAGTAACTATATATCATAGTGGCCACATTTACTAAAACATATTTTACTGAGCCAGTTGGGAAATTTCTGATGGAATCATTTTCCAATAGAAAGTGAACATGCTCTAAAAGAATTGATATTGTCCATGGGAAAGTTTCCATTTACCCAAAAGTTGTATTCTTCATTTGTTTTTATTTTCCTGACAGAATATAAAAAAAATTACAAACTGGTTTAACCCAAATCTGAGTACTTTGTTTTACTGAACCACCTCAAAATACTTTAAAGTTAGTTCAGTATGGAATTCCATTCCCCTATTTGGTGCATTGCCTCATGGGAGTTGTAGTTCAGGCCCCCATTTTATCTTATTGGTTGGGCTCCCAGGAGGACTTTAGCTCCCATGAGGCAATGGGGACTCCCTTCTACCCAGGCTGCACAGCACATCTTCAGAATGACATGATTATGGGAGATGTTGTTTGGATGTGTGATGACCCATTTTTGCCAATAGCTAGACTCCTTGACCAGACTCCACCTTCTGTAAGACAATACACCGTAACTGGGAAATGCAGTTTATTGGCGAACTGACTCAAATTCAAGGGCTGCAGGATAATAATTCAGAAAACCAAAACAAAACATTTTCATTTTGGAAAACTTTCAACACTTCCAATTTCTGGCTTTTTTGGGGTGAAAAGTTTTGGTATTTCAATCTCCTGGCCTGATTGGAGCAGAAAATATTAAAGTGCCAGAATTTCCTGCTCAGCAGATATGCTGAATTTTCTCTGCTGCACATATATTTCTATAGTAAACAAGCCAACTAACCTACACAACATGCCCGTGTTTTTATAAGGAGGAGGACTGTTTGTTCTGATCTTTAAAAGGCACGGCTGAGTTTGAAAAGCTCTGCATGCAGTGCTAACATTGGCAAGATATCGGAACATTTAACTCAGGTACTAAACCAGAAAGAGAGAAGAAAGTCCTAGAGGTAGTTGAAAAGCTTTCCCTCTGAACTTTTTATTTAAAAAAAAAAAAGGGGGGGGGGGGGGAATTTCATAACATGTCCACCATCGAGGGAAAAAAAAAAAATGGAATATCTATGTTTTGAAAACAAACAATACCCCCAACACCAAGCCTTTTAAAATTTGAAAACAAATGAAAATTTTCATTTTCCTTAAAAAACTGAATCCTTGTTGTTTCTGTTGAAACCACCTAACATGGTTATCTTTCTGAAACTTTTCATATTCCTACTTTAAAAAATAAACACCCCACCCTTTCAAAAATGTATTTCTTTAATAAAACCTACACCCGCCTATCTAGCAAGAACTTTCATAAAGTGTATTGATGGGTTAATTTCTATTTGTCTTACATCTGTCTCCTAGCACCTGGTATCAGTCACCACACAATATCAGCCTGAGGCCAGTTAGTATATCTGAATCCTTCACACACACAAAGATATCCCAGTGACTTATAGGAGCTGATCTGGTATTAGCTGAACTCTTACAAAATTAGTCAGTGTTGTTACTGTGTTGTCCCCATGGAATGACAGCCACACGCTGCTCTTCCTTCTCTCATTGTACAAAGGGGCTACATCTATCTACACTGGGTTTTTTGAGCAAGAGGAAATGCAAATGGAGTGCTCATTTGCATAATCTCTTCCAATCCTTTTTGCAAAAGAGGTTTTTGCGATAGACAACCCTGTGTATACGGGGCCATTTGTCAGAAAAAATAACCTTTTGTGCAAGAGCCTGTAAACCTCATTTTTTGAGGAATAAGGGATCTTGCACAAAAGGGTTTTTTTTCTTGACAAATGGCCCCATCTACACAGAGCTTTTTATTGCAAAAACCTCTTCCGCAAAAAGGATTGGAAGATATGCAAATGACAGCGCAAGATATACAAATGAGCACTCCATTTACATTTCCTCTTCCACAAAAACCCTCAGTGTAGACATAGCCAGAAAGATCATAATTTAGTGATCTCTTGCTGCCAACAGATGCCTAGGGATTTTGGCCATTGCCAGCCTGAACAGGAGTTAAAGGGATGTCCTAGAGGAGAAAGATTGTATCTCATTAATGAGCACCATCATACCCACAGCCCCCTCCATGGCTAGTCACTTGTCTGTCTGAGTTCTCTTATTGCTCTGGGCACAAACTTGAGTTTCTGTGACCAAATCGTTCCTGAGTGTCAGTCTCATTTTTTTTTTTTTTAACCTTAGGCAAATTTGAACGAAAGTAACTCAGGATCTCAGCAGGGTTCAGCTTCTAGTTGGAGTGACCAGCTCTGAAGGTGTGGACCAAGATCCTGTCTGGCTATGAAGATATGGATCTTCACATGCCCTTCTGATTTAGTCAGTGTAATGGGGAAGTGGAAAGCAGGGAAGGAGGATGAAAGCAGAAGGGTCACCATCAAGGATTCGTTTTTATGACTACCTCTCCATTTTCAGCCAATATTTAGTAAAATTGCTCCTGGGCCTTCGGCTGCCTCTGACTGTCGATTCCTTCTGCTACACTGAACTCATGTGAGAATGTCCATTCCTTACATTTTGCAGCCATGAGAGGTTACAGAACATATTAGCAGAGGAGAATAGTCTTAGTTAATTAAGCAATATGCAGTAACGTAATTGAGTTGGGCAGAACTAGGGAAATGGAGGAAAAGCTCCTATCAGGGTGATGGAGTGGACATGCTAGGTCCCTGGGCATGGTGGAAAGAGGGCCATCTCTGTATCCCCAGAAGAGGCGGAGCCTGAGGCAGACAGGGAGGGGCCTGAGGAAGAAGGTCAGCACTGGGGCAAGCCTCTACCAGCCAGCCCTTTAGGAATGCTCAGAGCACACTGCGTGGGGTTCCAGAGGCCAATTAAAAGGCCCATTTAAAAGGCTGCTGCAGTAACGGCAGCAGCGGCTGGGAGCTTTGGGCCCTTTAAATGGCTGGTCCCAGGGCAACTGCCTTTCTCCCCGCCCCTCTCCAGGCATCCCATCAGCAGCACTACGTATTAGAATCAAGCTCAGCTGGCAAACTCAAGGGATTCTGCTTCCTAAACAATTTTTTTGGCATGAAAAACTTCCCAAAATGTGCATGTGGATATGCAAACAGTAAGGTGCAATGAAAGGTAAAGTGCATTGTAGTTTTTTGATATATGTATTTAGCATTGAATGCCATGTACTGCACCACAGACACATTGCCGTTACTTGGCGTATGAAGGATAACAACATTGTAGTGCCATTTATGGAAAGAATGTGTATTTGTGTGTAGCCACAGTTCAATGACTTCATCTGTCATGTAAGCAGCAGAGGCATAGCTACATGAATACATGCACTGTGCCCAAGTTTCTATGTCTAGAAATAAATTCACATTTTATTGCAATAGTCGGTATAACAAAAAAGTTGCTCATCTTGCACAAGCAGCTGTATACATCTAAATATAAATGACATGTTCACACAGAGGGGTAGCCTACCGACCGCTATGCTTACCTGCATGCCTCCAGCTTCCATCCCGGACACACCACACGATCCATTGTTTACAGCCAAGCACTGAGGTACAACCGCATATACTCCAACCCCTCAGACAGAGACCTACACCTACAAGATCTTCAACAAGCATTCTGTAAACTACGATACCCACACGAGGAAGTGAGGCGACAGATTGACAGAGCCAGATGTGTACCCAGAAGCCTCCTGCTACGGGACAAGCCCAAGAAAGAAACCAACAGAACACCACTGGCCATCACCTACAGTCCTCAGCTAAAACCTCTCTAACACATCATTAGTGATCTACAACCCATTCTGGACAATGATCCCTCGCTTTCACAGGCCTTGGGAGCCAGGCCAGTCCTTGCCCACAGACAACCCCCCAATCTGAAGCATATTCTCACCAGCAACTACACACCGCACCATAACAACTCTAACTCAGGAACCAATCCATGCAACAAACCTCAGTGCCAACTCTGCCCACATATATACACCAGCAACACCATCACAGGACCTAACCAGATCAGCCATACTGTCACTGGTTCATTCTCCTGCACATCTACTAACGTAATATATGCCATCATGTGCCAACAATGCCCCGCTGCTATATACATCGGCCAAACTGGACAGTCCCTATGTAAAAGAATCAATGGACACAAATCAGATATTAGGAATGGCAACATACAAAAACCTGTAGGGGAACACTTCCATCTCCCTGGACACACAATTGCAGATCTAAAGGTAGCCATCCTGCAGCAAAAAAAAACTTCAGGACTAGACTTCAAAGAGAAACTGCTGAGCTACAGTTCATCTTCAAGTTTGACGCTATCAACTCAGGATTAAACAAAGACTGTGAATGGCTCGCTAACTACAAAAGCAGCTTCTCCTCTCTTGGAATTCACACCTCCAGATCAGCTACTAGAAGTGGGCCTCATCCTCCCTGATTGGATCCACCTCATCATCTCTAGCCTGATTCTGGCCTGCATATTTATACCTGCCTCTGGAAATTTCCACTACATGCATCTGACGAAGTGGGTCTTTGCCCACGAAAGCTTATGCGCCAACACTTCAGTTAGTCTATAAGGTGCCACAGGACTCCTCGCCGTGTTAGTCTGCAACTTTAAAAACAAGTAGTCGTATGGCTACTTGGAGCCTAACACAAATATAGAATATCCTGTGCTTTCACTGGCAACACCCACTCATCAGATGAGCTGGAGAGGAATAACGGAAACCAAGTATTTTATAACCAAGGGGAAGAAAAAAAAAAAAAAAAAAAAAAAAAGGTACCTGTCCATTGTAGGACCAGTGCTAATGAAGTGGGCTGGAAGTGTCCCATAGTTAGCAGGTTGAACCTCTCTAGTCCAGCAACGTCCATGGTCCAATATGCTTTTAGTTAGCCAGATGTCTACTTATGAATGTGACTGAGTTTCCCAGAGTCCCATAAAGTTTGTTTACAGCCACCAGTCCTGGCTCCCAGTGTTCTGTGCTGTTATTTAGCTCTATATACCCCATGTCTTCTAAGAGCCCAGTAAGCAGGGGAAATGTTGGTAATGCTGCTAGACAATATTGAACTCCTATGGTTCGGCACCTATCAGGTTCTGAGAGTGCCGGACTAGAGAGATTCAACCTATAGAGCACTGCTATGCATATGTATTGTGACTAATATGCAAGCAGTGGAATTGGTTAATGCACAGGGTTGTGTGATGTCATGCCTGTTTCCCACTCTGGCACTTTGCATGCAGACTGTGGAGTCCTACAAGAGATATCAAAATATCCTATGTCTACACCACAGGGCTAAACTCAAAATAAGCTATGCAACTTGAGCTACAATTATTGTGTAGCTGCAGTCCTTCCCTAGGTATGGATGTTGCTAGATTTTCCATGCCTTGCTTCCTAGCTTAGTTCATGTCTATCCAGCTCTCCACTGGTCACACAATGATCATCACAGGAAGGTTCTGTTCGAATTAAAAATCCCACCATCTGATTTCATTGGCTCCATTGGCTTCCTGCCAATACTTCCTGCTTCCCTAGCATGCCTGGAGACTCTCTGGGTGCATCTATGCTGCACTGTAGGTCGAAATAAGATATGCAATTAGAGCTACGCAAATTCTGATCTTATTTGGAAATAGCTTATTTTGTAATTTGGCGGCTGTCTACACTGGGCCAAATTTTGAAATAACCCACTATTCCAAAGTGTCCCTTACTCCTCATGGAATGAGGTTTACAGGGACATCGGAAGAGCAAGCCTATTATATTTCAAAGCAACAAGCTTGCTGTTAAGACATGGGATCTCGAAGTGTAGATGTAGTCTGATTGACTGTCTGTGGATTTCACCCTTATAGGCAATTTAGTTAACTAAACGACTGGAATATCCAGAAAAGGTTAGTACCCCTTCCATTCATCCCAAATACATACATCCATCAACGTGCTTAACTATAGCATACCATCCAAAGCACAGCACACACAAGATGGCAGTGAGGTCAGAGTCTAGAATTTTAGACTCAACAGCATTTTAGTAGGTTCACATTTAGGCAAAAGTTATTCCCCGAGGGCCTGATTAGAACCAACACATCCTGTATTGAGCTGTGATATTCAGGAAGTCAGCAAGAGTTAGCCCAGCACAAGATAGTTTTAATCAGAGAGGTGAGGTGAGGTGAGGTGTGATATTGAGGCATGCCCAGGTTGATAGGCCAAGTTCCTCATCAGCTTTTGGATGCACATCGCTCCCGTGAAGTCTCTGGAGATTGACTGATTTACACTGGCTGAGGAGGTGGCATACAGTGTTTACATTTTAAAAGCTTGTGAGTGAACTTAGTGCTTGTAAAAAGGCAACAGCAGTGAAGCCTGAACTCCCTAAATTCTTAGGGAACAGGGACAAGCCTCAGGGACAACAAGCAAGTCAACTGTTTGTGGCATTCAAGCTCTGAGAGGGAAGGGAAAGAGAAGGGATGGAGTGGGTATCAGGAGATCTGTAGTGCTCCCAAAGTGTTAGGAGGAGAGGCCAGCAAAGGAAGTGCAGGGCTCCAGTGCCCCGGGGTGCAAGAGGTGCATGGGGAAGGGGGGCAAATCGGCGCTCCATAGGCTGCTGCCAACCCACTGAGATGAACAGCCACTCAATATTCTTGGTTGCCCAGCACTGAGTGAGGTAGTCTCCTAGTTTGGGCACAAACCTTCTCCCCTTTCAGACTTGGATGTTTCCAGGAGGTCTCCATGGTCAACAGGGGATGTCTTGGTATCCGGACACTCCAAACTTCCATATTGTTTGATTTCCTGCTGATTAATAGATTTTTTTCCTTTGCAATCAGTTTCAAGCCTTTCACACTCCCATGGATAAGTATCACATCCAAAATGAGTTGCAGCATCATGTGACCTGGCCACATGTCTTAGCAGGACCAACCATAGTCCAGACTTATAGGAAAGGCAACACTGTTCCTAGATCATTGCCTTGAGTACTGGGCCATTAAGTTTCTGAGTACTACTAATGGCTTTCTTTAGCACATCTAGATATATAAACAAGTTTATACTTCATATTCCTAACAAACATACAGGCATGATATGTGCACACAAATATACACATTCAGGTGATTACAAGCTCTCCAATGATAGGTTACATGCCACATTCTGCATAAAGTACATCTGAGTTGTGTTTTTAATATGACTATACCTATTTCCATAAAAATACAGGGGTGGAACATCAGAGGGAATGCCAAGACAATACAATAATCATGCTTTATTCCTTCCTCCAACCTTAGGCTATATCTACACTGCACTCCTCTTCAGGAACAAGCTACACAAATTGCGTACCTTTTTCCGCTTCTTTTTTCTGTCTGCGCTGGGCCAAATGTTGGGAAAAAACCCTCTTAGAATATCCCTTCTTCCTCATAAAACAAGGTTTACAGGGATGCCGAAAGAGCGCGTCTGCTCTTCCGAAAAAATTTTAGAAGAATAGACATGTTCCCTGGATGCGGCAGATCTTTTCCGGGATACCAAAGGTATCCCGAAAAAGACTCTGCAGTGTAGCCATACCCGAGTGTCATTCTCCTATCAAGCACTTTTTGCTGTGGTACCAGTGGTGGCTGGAAACCCTGGGTCCATTTGAATTGCCCATCCATAGGGTAGTTGCCCCTTCACCCCCTTCCTTGCTGTTGGCAGGCCTGAGCATGGTAAGGGGCAAGCAACAGCATAGACTAGCTATCTTCAGCACACATCCACAGGATCCAGCCGAGAACATGCTCATGGCTGCTAGCCTATGCTGTTGCAGCTATACTGTTTTTCATGTGCTTGCTCTCAGCAAGCTAGCATGAGTATACCTAAGCGAGCTGGTAATCACACCATGTCTCAGTGTAACTCTAGCATTGGACAAAGTCTTGAATTCACCTTGCACTCCCTTCGCCAATTAAACGTCTCCCTTGTGGAGCCGTTTCCTGCAGTGTGATGTTTTGAAACTCCATTCTTATGTCTATTGGTTTTTTGGTCAGCCTATTTTCCTTCCCCTGCCCTGCTGATTAAAATCACAGCAAGCTGCATACTTTACCGTCCTCTGCATGCCCATTTTCTGCCTTGTGTTCACAGTGGGTGGATGTAGTTGTGATGTAGAAAATGAAATATGATGCCCCTCCATTGCTACATTTTATATGAACAAGGATTTATAGTCATTAGCACATGTGGCTTGCTTCCAAGTGCATGGATTTGTTTGGAAGGAAGTATTATGAGCATGATAGGGTTGCCTGGCTGCAGTGCCAGGAGGTCTGTAGCAGTAGGTTTGGACCTTTAAACATGTCCCTTCGTTTTAGTACTACTCCTTTTGTTTGCCAGAGGCTGGAAATGGGCGACAGGGGATGGATCACTTGATTCCTCTGACAGGGGTCGGTCACAGATGATCCCTTGGGGGTGCTGACAAAGCCACTGACACTCACCTTCTTGCTCTCTGGGACGTCTCACCATCCTCTTCTGCAGGGCCAGATCCCTTGGTCTCCCCCAGCGAAGGCACAGAGCTGAGATCACTGTCCCCAAGGAGCAATACCGACACAAACACTTCCTGTCCAAGGAAAATGGAGTTTGGGTCCAGCTTCCTGAGATACCACTCCCCAAAAGGGATCAGAACCCCCAATGAATTATTTAGGTGAGCCTCCTTTGACAATGAAAGGAGGAATGTTGCTCCCCCAGGTAACAATTATTTACACTGGGCTTAATAAAAATCACTTTCATTTACTATCAAGAACAAGCAGTAGGATTTAAATGGTAAGTGAGATCAGGCAGAGTAAACTTACAGACTTAAAATAATGAAAAACGCTTAGCTAATTCTAACACTAAAACCTCAGTGCAAACTTACCCTAAAACTGTTTTTATTTAATCTAAATATCCAGGCCAGAGAAATCCTTCTCTCTGAGGTCTTTGGTTCATTCTCTTAGGTGTATCACATGATTAAAATACACACGATTGGAATATGGATATCGATGGGTACAGCTTGCTCAGGAAGGATAGGCAAGGAAAAAAGGGAGGAGGTGCTGAATTACATATTACAAATGTATACACTTGGACTGAGGTGGAGATGGACATAGGAGACCGATGTCTTGAGAGGCTCTGGGTTAGGTTAAAAGGGGTAAAAAACCAAAACAAGGGTGATTTCATACTAGGGGCCTACTACAGACCACTTACCCAGGTAGAAGAGGTGGATGAGGCTTTAACAAAAAATAATCCAAAATGCAGGATTTGGGGGTGATGGGAGACTTCAACTATCCAGACATAAGTTGGGAAACTAACCTAGCGGGACACAGATTACCTAACAAGTTCTTGGACTCCATTAGACACATGTTTTTTTCAGAAGGTGGAAAAATCTTCTAGGAGAGGGAAGTTGTTCTTGATTTGATTTTTTACAAAAAGGGAGGAACTGGTTGAAAATTTGAAAGTGGAAGGCACCCGGGGGTGAAAATGATCATGACATCAGAGTTTCAGATTCTAAGGAAAAGTAGAAGGAGAACAGCAAAATAGAGACAACGGATTTCAGGAAGGCAGATTTTAGTAAACTCAGAGAGCTAGTAGGTAAGGTCCAATTGAAAGCAAGACTAAGGGTACATCTACACTGCATAACTAGTGCTATTACGAAATAACTTAGTCCGCATCTACACAGCAGGTAGTTATTTCGAAATATTGTTAAAATACTGTCAAGCTAGAGGACTTCTTACTCCGACTCCTGTAACCCTCATTGTATGAGGAATAAAGGAAGTCAGAGGAAGAGTGCTCTATTTCAAAATAAGTGCTGTGTAGACACTCCCTATTAATTTCAAAATAAGATATGCGCTTGACGTAGCTCAACTTTCATAGCTTATTTCGAGTCAAGCCCTGCAGTATAGATTCACCCTAAGAAGAAAAACAACTGAAGAGAGTTGGTAATTTTTCTAAGAATCTAAAAGCAAACTATTCCACTGCATAGGAAAGAAAGAAAGTAGGGCAAGAGACCACATTGCCTTAACCAGGAGATCTTAAAAAAAAAAAAAAAAAAAAAAAAGTCTCATAAGAAGTGGAAACTAAAGAATGAATATAAGCAAGTAACGCAAGTCTGCAGGGACAAGATTAGAAAGGCAAAGGCACAAAACAAGCTCAGTCTAGCTAGAGTCATAAAGGGTAACAAGACAACATTCTACACATATACTGGAAGCAAGAGGAAGACCAAGGACAGGGTAGGCCTGTTGTTCTGTGAAGAAATAACAACAGGAAACTTGGAAATGGTAGAGGTGCTTAATGACTTTTGTTTCACTTTTACCAAGAAGATTGACGATAGCCGAGGGAACGCTAGTGGAAATGGGGTAGGTTTAGAAGTTGCAATAAAAAAAAACCAAACAAATTAAAAATTATTTAGAAAAGTTAAATGTCTTCAAGTCACCAGGGCCTGAAGAAATGCATCCTAGAATACTCAAGGAGCTGATAGAGGATGTATCTGAGCCATTAGCTATCATCTATGAAGAGTCATAGAAGTCGGGAGAGATTCCAGAAGACTGGAGAAGGGCAAATATAGTGCCCATCTATAAAAAGGGAAATAAGAACAACTCAAGAAACTACAGACCAGTCAGTTTAACTTCTGTGCCAGGGAAGATAATGGAGCAAGTAATTAAGGAATCCATCTGCAAACATCTGGAAAATAAAGTGATAGGTAACAGCCAGCACGTATTTGTAAACAACAAATCATGTCAAACCAATCTGATAGCTTTCTTTGATAGGATAACAAGTCTTGTGGATAAGGGAGAAGTGGTGGACACGGTATACCTAGGCATTAGTAAGGCATTTGATAGAGTCTCGCATGACCTTTTCAAGAAACTAGGAAACAACCTAGATGGGGCTACTATAAGGTGGGTGCAAACTGGAAAAATTATCTGAGGTAAATAGGATGAAGTTTAATAAGGACAAATGGAAAGTGCTCCACTTAGGAAGGAACAATCAGTTTCACGCACACAGAATGGGAAGTGACTGTCTAGGAAGGAGTACTGCAAAAAGGGATCTAGGGGTTGTAGCGTCACATTCACTCATCTTCAGCTTGTGGTCCACTGTTGCAAAAAAAGCAAGCATGATTCTGGGATGCATTAACAGGAGTGTTGGGAGCAAGACACGAGAAGTCGTTCTTCTGCTCTACTCTGTGCTAATTAGGCCTCATTTGGAGTATTGTGTCCAGTTCTGCGTACCACATTTCAAGAAAGTTGTGGAGAAACTGGAGAAGGTCCAGAAAAGAGCAACAACAACGATTAAACATCTGAAATTCATGACCTATAAGGGAAGATTGAAAGAATTGGGCTTGTTTAGTTTAGAAAAAGAGAAAAACGAGAGGGAACATGATAGCAGTTTTCAAGCATCTAAAAGGGTGTTACAAGGAGGAGGGAGAAAAATCATCCTCCTGGGCCTTGGACAGGACACGAAGCAATGGGCTTAAATTGCAGCAAGGGATGTTTTGGGTTGGACATTAGGAAAAACTCCCTGTCAGGGTGGCGGAACACTGGAATAAATTGCCTAGTGAGGTAGTGGAATCACCATGAGTGGAGATATTTAAGAGCAGTTGCATAGACATCTATCAGAAATGATCTAGATGGTGCTTGGTCCTGCCATGAGGGCAGGGGACTGGACTTGATGACCTCTTGAGGTTCCTTCCAGTTCTGTGATTATAGGCATTGAAAAAAAAAAAATACAAAGGTAGCTGACCAGGCTTGAAAACATATCTGGAGCACATCCAAGATTTTACATGGGTCCTAGCAGACTGTGGCTGACATGTCCAGATGCCACCACAGCCTAATGAAACCTTTGCCCATTACAGATAAGAGTGTGTTTGTTTTGTGCTGTATTTTCTCCAAGCTAGTTGCAATTTTATGGCAATATCCCATTGTGATGAAAGGACTATCTAGTGGATGAATACATCCCCCTTTCATGCCCAGCTGTGGAATGAAGAGATAGGTAGGTCACCCCAATTATTCTTTTTAGGACAATATTCTGAATTTCAGATGTCACATCCCTTTGGGAGCCAACTTACTTCAGATACCATGTACAGTACAAGAGCATGAAAAAGGAGAGCAAACCAATGCAGTGCAACTTTCAGTTTTATTACTTTTGCCACATACATTGTCTATCCTATACAGTCAGTCCTCGACTTTCCGATGTGAATTGGCACCCTGATTCGATTAAAGAGAGTAGTCTCAATTTTAAAGTGCTTGCTCCTGCAACGGAGGGGATTGTGGTTCCAAGTTGCAATGCCTCAACTTAGGACCACGTGTGTTGTGAGTCGGAGAACGGTCTGTGCAGTTCTTTCCTGAGAGTAAAGTTCTCCATGTTCCTAGACATTATGTGAAGCCATCAGGCCACACTGCCACCTATTGGGAAGTTTTCTATCTTAATGTCTGTATGAGACATGGCTCTTTCCCAAGATCTTCTCAAAAAACCTTCAGTGACAAAGCTATGCCTCAGCCTTAGTGGGCCCCACACTTTCCAGCAGATGACTTGCCTCAGAGGCACAAAGCAGCCCTCAATTTAGACACCAGCTTGCTGGTTTTTGAATTACTCTCATTGTTAGCCAGCATGGGGGAAGGGGAGAGGAAACCAAACTTCATAGTTTCTGTGGCCCTTCCAATTGGTACTGGATAGGACAAACTCTTATACCAAAACCGCTCTCTTTCTAGTACTGAAATGGGAAGTTGGTGGTGGGGGAACAAGGGCCTGTCCTCTACTTCAGGATCCAGCTCAGGCCCCCTACAATAACAGCTGCCTAATGTCTCTGGTGGCAGCTATAAACCCCTGGGTCACTACCCCACACCCCTCCCCCACAGCTTCCTTACCTGGAAGAACCACCTGTGGGTAACTGGATGCATTTGTCTCCCCCAGATTCTCTACAGCTTCTTCTCTCCTCAGGCACCTCACCATACTGAGTACCAGAAAGGGAGCCCTTTTTAACCAGTCTCAACTGGCTCTTCTTTGGCCCCAGATTAGTTCTGATTAGTCTGACTCACTAGACTCTGGAAAACACCTAATTGGCACCAGCTGCTTTAATTGCCCTGATTGGTTCTGGCAAGTTCCTGCTCTGGACTAGCCCTTGTTAATTTGCCCTGGAACAGAGACTTGCTCACTCAATCTAGGATTAATATACCTCCCTTGACCACTCTCCTGTACCACTCTGGCCTGGTCCTGTCACACTTTGTATACAGTGTATGTATTATTGTGAACCAGGACTATACAGATGCAGTGGAGATATGATGTGAGAACTGGTATAGTCTTTTGAACGCCTAAACATATGCCACGTGAGACAAAGTGAAGTGAATTGCCTGGAGAATATCAGGAGAGATTAATGCAAATTCCCAGCCTTTTGAAGCCCTCAGAACAGTGCTGATTATCTGTTCCCAGACACTGAATATCAAAGTCCCAGGCTCTGTAACCAAATGGCTGAACTGCCTACTCTGTTGTGGTTCTGAATCTGAAACGATTATAAACTTGTAACCAGGGGGAAAACCCAGCTGTGGGCTTTGAAGGACTGATACCTACCAAAGCCTGAGGTTGGAGTTAGGATGATCTCTGGAAAGCTTTCTAGGTCCTTTCACAGTTTTAATACTTTTCTGTGATGCTTACCAGTAGGGGAGTTGGGTGACAATTTGTAATCACTGGCAATTCATGAGTCACAGCTGTTTGTAAGGAAGCAAAGCACAGAAGCTTGCCTGGTTAGGCAGTCTGGCTTGCGGGATATATCACAGCCCAAGGCAGATAACCGTGTAGGGTTAAATCTCCAAATCAGGAAGGAACAACAGCTGGGTCTTTGTCCTAGGGATGTGACAGCTGGGGGCACAATTAGGCTGATTCTCATTAAGGCAACAGACTTAGGCTTAGGCACAAAATGAGACAGTTTTGACCCAGAAGTAGGTCAAAACTCTATTAATTCATAAGACGTACCTGAATGCTGGAGGTACAGATAAAATAGGGTTTATATTCAAGGAGCCCTTGATGTTCAAGGCACCCTTGAGCACAGAGCTCAATTGTTTCAGATTGAGTGGGGTTGTACAGACTGGCATTTCACTGTTAGGTGGAGTTTGGCCCACACCCATCCCTTCCCAAAGTTCTAGGGGAGTGTAGAGGTAGCATGGTGTTGGAATACAAAATTAAATTAATAGGTAGCAGGTTTAAAAACAAACAGAGGGACGCTTTTCTTTACACAGTGCACAGTCAACCTGTGGAACTCCTTGCCAGAGGATGTTGTGAAGGCCAAGACCTTAACAGGGTTCAGAAAAAGAGCTAGATAAATTCATGGAGGATAGGTCAATCAAAGGCTGTTAACCAGGATGTGCAGGAATGGTGTCCCTAGCCTGTGTTTCTTAGAGGCTCAGGCTGGATGACAGGAGAGGGAATCACTTGATTCCCTGTTCTGTTCACTCCCTCTGGAGCATCTGGCATTGGCCGCTGTTGGAAGACAGGATACTGGGCTAGATGGACCTTTGGGCTGACCCTGTATGGTTTTTCTGATGTTCTTATGTACGGATGTTGCTGTAGGAGCCTCTCTGTATGACCAAAACAGCCCTAATTGTTGTAGACTTTGCAATCGTGCTCTAGATCAAATGTTCCAACTAAAGTCCTGAATCTTGCTTTTAGTTTCTTATTTGGCATGTGGATCTGGGGGGATAAGGTGACCTTAAAAAAAAAAAATCAGAACGGATTTCCTATCAAAACCAGGAAAAGCCCAGAGCTCTTCAGGGTCAGAGTGCCAAACCACACAAATCAGCCATTGGGTGGTCCAACTTATGTTTTGCTCAAGTTTTGTCTTCTCAGTTCATGAAGTGCATTACATATACCACTAGTGAAGACTTTAAAAAAAAAAAGGGCCATTTAAAATGCCAGTGTTCAATTACAGCAAGATACATACATCCAACATTATTTTAATTTGCCCGTTTGTGACTGTCTTTTGGAGCCAATGTTCCCACCAAAGAAACAATTCCTTTACAATGCATTTGGCAGGAGCTCAGCAGGACCTCATTATTAGTATTATTCCCCAGCCATAATAATCCTTCTTTGGCATTTATCAGTAATTTAAAAGTTGCTCTGTCGAAAGATAAATAACTATAGTTTTTTAAATCCTTCCCTCCCCTCCATGTTTCAGAACAAGTACTACATCATAAGCAGAAGGTAAGCGTAGAACAGATCTTTTACTAGGATGTGTGACATTCTATTCTTACTCATCTTGAAAGGATGTCTTTCCATCAAGGAAAAAAAAAGTCCTATGTGGAACTGAATCAATCACTGACTTCTTTTCCCTCCTGGTTTAACCAGGAGGTTAATTTTGGTTTCAAAAAGCTGAAACACTGCTTTTCTTCAGATACATGTTGCCATGGCTCTTTGATTTAAGGGTTGTACCAGGACAAAAGTAGCAAGAGAATAAGTGTTTCATGATATACAAGAGCTGGGATGAGATTTTTTTCAAGGACTCCCTATTTTTTTTCTTAACTTCTTTCTACTGAGTAACCCAGGGCTACTCAACTTTGGGAGCCCCAGGGGCCACAATGATACTCACAGCACATGCCGAGGGCTGCAACTTAAGTGTGGTTGCATATCCATGCAAATGTATATGCAAATAGCTTCTTTCACACTGACGGGTATGAATACAAAGATTAAGGTGAGACTACAACACGCAGGCCCCATTTAAGTCAGTTCTGCTGATATTAATAAAATGCAGTATTTACCCAATTTCCACCCATATGATAGCATTTTTAATGAGCAATGACAGTCCAGGAATTTAACTACTAAAACATTTCAACAGAAGACCATTATATTGACTGCTTTTTTGCTTTGGCTCCCACCCTCAGGCTGCAAACGAACAGGCCACGGGCCTCATGTTGAGTAATCCTGGAGTAAACCATTTCTTTTCAAAGTGGCATCATTAGGGCAAACAAACAAAAATACAGGTTGAACTTTTCTAGTCCTGCACCTTAGCGTCCTTACATGTTCTGAACCAGAGAATTTGCTGAACCACGGGAGGTCAATATTGTCTAGCAGCAATACCAGCACTTCTTCTGCTTACTGGGCTCTGAGAAGACATATAGGGGTAAATTAGAGCTAAACAACAGCACAAAACCCTGAGAACCGGAACTGGCAGCTGTAAACAAACTGTATGGGACTGTGGGAAACTTGGCCACATCCATAAAAGTGGACATCTGGCTCACTAAAATCATTCTGGACTACAGATGTTGCCGCAGAATAGGGAGTTTTGGACTAGAGAGGTTCAACCTGTATAGTCATTCCCTACCCCTGCCCAGTTCTGCTCCAAAATCTTTGAAAAAGGGAGGCCAGGGCGGTACATTACAACGTTCACCATGATCAAAATTGGTGAAGATTGTTTGTGGAAACGTGGGGGGGTATATTTGTTTTCGACAAAATAAATGCATCATTTAGCCTCACTTTGCTCTCAGTAATGCAAGTCAGTGCCTAACAAACAAAAAAAACTAAAAAAAACCCAAGCAAAACAAAGACACCCCTCCAAAAACAACCCCCCCCCAGCAAAAAAACCCACATACACCTTTTCATGCTCCAAAAGGATGTGTTTCGATGTGAAAGGAAAACCCAGGTCAAACTGCACAGCTCTATTTGCCATACCAGTGTCAGTCAGCAATTCATAACTCCTGGCCCCTAATTGTCCACTCAAGGAGAAAGGAAATTATGGGAAGCTGGGGTGGGACTATACGTTGAACCCGTGGGGGGGGGGCAGCTCACATCATGCTAGGTACAATTTTGATAGCTACGGGTGCACCTCAACCAGAGTAAGTAACAGTTTCAGAAAGGTAGCCATGTTAGTCTGCATCAGCAAACACAACCAGGAGTCCTGCTGCACTTTAATAGGCTAATAAAGTTATTAGCACACAAGTTTCATGGGCTGCAGCTAACTTCATCAGATGGAAGCAGGCCTGCCAACGGGGGAAGGAGAGCAAAGGGGGCAATTGCCCCAGGACCTGCTCATTCATAGGGGTCCAGGACTCTGGCCATTGCCACAACTTCTGAGATGGTGGCAGTGTCTGAAGCAGTCTTCCCTCAAGTCAGCCCCACCCAGTCAGAAGTTCAGGGCTCCGTGCATGGAGCTGACTGCCTGGGTAGGGCTGATTAGTCACCTGTGAAGCCATGCTGCCCCACAGCTTAGAGGAAACACTGGTCTGGAGTCCCTGTGAACTGTTGCGGGAGTGCCAGAGCATTGCTCTGCGTGACCTTGAGAACTGGCAGGAGGCCCAGCACTCGGCCCGAGCAGCACTAAGGTCTGATTGCCCTCAGCCCCTCCCCTTTCTGAGTGCAAAGCCAACACCCCCCACGGCGACCTGGGGTCCATAGTGGATGTCAGCCCAGCTGGACGCATGAAGTGAAAGCTTCCCTTGGCAGGAATTTATGCATACTTCCAGAGCCGTGAGTGTTGCATCAGTGCTAATGAGGTTAATTCAATCCAGGTGGATGTGGCCCACTTCCAACAGTAGGTCTGAATAGGGACTGGGAATGGCTAGTTTATGACAATAAGTAATTTTCCTCTTCAGCCCTCAAATACTTATCCCAAATAAATGTGTTAGTCTAAAGGTGCGTCTACACTGCACTGCAGGTTGACATAAGATACACAATTTGAGCTACACAAACGGTTTCTTATTTCGATGTTATTTCGAAATAGCTTATTTTGAAATTGGGCACTGTCTACACGGCCCCAAATTTTGAAATAAACTGCTATTCTGAAACGTCCCTTACTCCTTGTGGAATGAGGGTTACAGGGATGTTGGAATAGCAAGCCCATTATAATTTGAAATAATGGGCGCGCTCGTAAGATGCGGAATGGATCTGGTATCCCAAAATAGCGCTACAGTGTAGATGTAGCCTAAGGTGCCACAGGACTCCTCAGAGTAATGCAAGTGTTAAAAACAAAACAACCCTCTCAAAATGCAAAATAAGATATTACTGTTAAAATAGATTTGGTGCAGCCAGTTTTCTTGAGCGTCTTCCAGAATTTCTTCTTTCCCCAGCACCCTCCAAAGGGTTTTCGTCACCTCACCAAAAAACACAAGAGGCACTGATGAGTTAACTCTGTCAAATCATTTAAATGCCAACACATGCCACTCACAAAACCACTGCAGTCTGGGTGCTGAATTCCTTACTCAAGCAGAATGGCAAATGAAGTCAACGGCTGCTATGAGCAAATTCGCATTATGTGACCAGACCATCGTGTAGCTAATCCCAGTAAAAATGAACTGGGGAGGGAAGGCAGGCCTACAGCGGTCAGCAATGAGTGGAAGCTAACAGAAAGTTTATTGTTCACCTTGGCAGATGGTTATTCTCCAGAGGAAAGGGCTGAACTCTCGGGAAAACTACTTGACCCCCTTGTGTGAAGTGTGCAAAAACACTCCAGCTCAGCTCTCGAGGAACTACATCACAGAAGCACCTCCATCACTCAGTGAGGTCAATCGTGCAAAGAAGAGAAAAGTCTTGCACTACAGACTCGGCCTTCTAAAGCAGACTCCACAGAACTCGTGTTCTGCAGTCTCCCCACCTATTTTTATACAAGATCAGAATTCAGGATAGCTGTTGGCCTGGCTTTCTTTTGTTATTTACATGAAGGCCCACCAATGGATGGGGGGAGGGGCAAAGAAGGCACTTCATAGAATCCTAGGGCTGGCAGAGACCTCAGGAGGTCATTGAGTCCAGGCCCCTGCCCAAAGCAGGACCAACCCCAACTAAATCATCCCAGCCAGGGCGTTGTCAAGCTGGGACTGAAAAACTGGAGATTCCACCACCTCCTTAGGGAAGCCATCCCAGTGCTTCCCCACCCTCCTAGGGAAATAGCTTTTCCTAATTCCCAACCTAGACCTCCCCCACTGCAACTTGAGACCATTGCTCCTTGTTCTGCTATCTGCCTCCACTGAGAACAGCCTCTCTCCATCCTCTTTGGACCCTCCCTTCAGGTAGTTGAAGGCTGCTTTCAAATGCCCCCTCACTCTTCTGCAGACTAAACAAGCCCAAATCCCTCCACCTCTCCTCATAGGTCATGTGCTCCAGCCCCCTAATCATTTTGGTTGCCCTCCACTGGATCCTCTCCAATGTGTCTACATCCTTTCTATAGTGGGGGGCCCAGAACTGGATGCAATACTCCAGATGTGGCCTCACCAGTGCCAAATAAAGGGGAATAATCACTTCTCTAGATCCGCTGGAAATGCTCCTCCTAATGCACCCTAATATGCCACTAGCCTTCTTGACTACAAGGGCACACTGTTGACTCATATCCAGCTTCTCATCCACTGTCATCTCCAGGTCCTTTTCTGCCGAACTGCTACTTAGCCAGTCAGTCCCCAGCCTGTAACAATGCTTGGGATTCTTCCGTCCCATGTGCAGGACTCTGCACTTGTCCTTGTTTGAACCTCATCAGATTTCTTTTGGCCTGATCATCTACTCTGTCTAGGTCACTCTGGACCCTACCGCTGCCCTCCAGCATATCTACCTCTCCCCCTAGCTTAGTGTCATCTGCAAACTTGCTGAGGGTGCAATCCATCCCCTCATCCAGGTCATTAATAAAGATGTTGAACAAAACCGGCCCTTGTCCTGGTGCCCAGTGATTCAAAGGGGCCCAGAACTTCAGATGCCACTACGGTAGAAGCAGTGGTGGATGGAGCTCCAGGCCCCTTTGAATTGCTGCTTAAACACCACACCACATAGCTAAGGGCTGGGGGGAGGGGGAATTGCCATCTGTACAGCTCTGAGGGCTGGCTGCCTCCAGCTCCACCCATTCCACCCGAGGCACTAAACCCTGCTCCCTCACACCTTGCTCTGGGGCCCGCGGTAACTGTCAGCCCCACTGTTTGCATGCATTGAATTCTGTACAACTTAATGGAAATGAATTTGCTGATCAGCTGCATATATGAATACTACTCTTAAGAGGTTATGCTCAAGAGCTGAAGTAAAGTGTTAAGCCAGAGCCCAGAAACTCAAGTCAAACTAGCTACAGCCTTTAGGGGTGTGAAAACTCACACCTCTGAGAAACAGGTAAGCCAGCTGAAGGCACAGTGAAGTCTTCCATTGACCTAGCTACCACTTCAAGAGGTTGGGTTGACTACAGTAATGGATACACTTTTGACACACTAAAAGGGTCTGAACCACAGCAGTCTGGCTGCAGCTGGCTGATTGTTGTTTAGCCCTACCCATAGTGCAGCTGCAGAAAAATTTTAAGAAGGGAGTGAGCGGTAGGTGGGAGGAGAAGGGCACAATGGGGCTGCACCTCTTGCTCTGCAACTTCAGATCTAGAGTGGTGTAGCAAGTGCCGATAAGTGGGGAACCTTTATCCCATCCTGCACGACTTTGAGATTGCAAACCGGGTTCCATTCTACATAAGGGTGAGACCATCCAACCATTTTTTGCAAAAATTGAGAGCAAGGACTTCAGCTGAGTTTCCAACATCCCAAGTAAGTGTCCAACTACTGGACAAGTCTAAGACAGCAGTCTACTTCTGACACCAGAAATTCCATCCTGTACCCAAGAAACCTCTCAGTGAAAGGCTAGTTTAGCTCACTGCTGCAAAGTTTGGATTTAGAAACATTTGCATCTTTCAGACAAGAAAAAGTTTTATCGAAAGATTCCCAACTGGCTCCAACAGGGAGACCCCACTTTGGAGACACTGGGACCCATTCAGTAGTTCCTCGTAATCACAGTTACGGGACCTGGAAATGCACGGAAAGGAGCCAGTGCTGATTGGCTGTTTTATCTGCCTCAAAATCACATTCCCTTCATCTCAGCTTCCTTACTCACCTGTCTCTTCCATCCTTCCCATCCCATTCTCACCTGCTCTATTGCCCCAGCATTCTCTGTGCACTTGTCTTGTTTAATCATCCTCTAACCCACCTCCCGTCATCACAGTTCACCCTCTTTCTAGATTCTGTCACTTTGCTTCACCCGGTTTGCCTTGTCTAGTCTATACAGAAGCTGGCAGGTGGAAGTCCTCGCATAAGGAGATATGTCCATGATAGAGTACTAAAAATAGACAGAGCATTGATTCAAGAGGGCTCGCTGCCCAAAGATATATCATAGTGACGGATGAGATGTTGCTTATGCTGCTTTGCTTAGAGATCTCTGGGTAGCTTGGTAGCTCCATTACAGTTAGCAGAGGTATGGTCCTTCAAGCTGGAATTTACACTTTCAGCCTCCAATGTAGCTATACTCTTAAACTCTAAAGTTTTCACAAGAGGGACTATGTACAGTATCAAGTACAATAAGGCTCCAAGTTTGGCTGAGTCTAGACACTACTGTAATGAACACAATTAATAAGCTACTTTCAAAATATTTTGGAATTAGCTAATTGTCCATATGTTGGAAAACAAACATCCCTGGTACATTGTCAACATTGCCATGTTTGCAATTTGGCAAAGAGCATACAACAAAACTCAGTACACCACCAATGTGGAAAAAAATTCACAGTACTAGGGTAATGTTTTCCTAATATTTACTTGCAGCATATTACACAGCCATTAGATGTCTGTGCTGTGTGGAATACAAAACAAGATGTAGCCTGGTAAACAAAAGACACAAAGCTGGAACTCAGGCTTTGTGGAATTCATTTCTTTATTTGTAGATGTAACCATTATCTTTAAGAGACTATGACTACACATGCAACATAACCTGTTTAAATTAGGAGGAATGTGGAGAATGGCTTATTCAAACAAAATTGAAAAAAAATCGGTCCGATTTTCTCACTCTTATAACTGAAGAAAACGTCCCACACACAGTCAGGTTTCTTTGGCCAAGAATATTGTGTCTCTAGCTGTCATGAGCTTTACCTTTATTCGTGGCCCTTTTCCACTGGAGTGATGTGGTCTCTGGATGGAGAGCCTCGGTTTGATAAAGAGCTCTGACCCATTGAGGGACTTGGTGATTAAAACCTATGAAAGATGTGAAACACTGGTAGAATGTGCTAGATGGTTCATCCTGCCAAGGGGTGGAGCAGTAACACCTTCCTGCAGCATTTTCATTTGTAGAATGAAAGTTTCCAGACTGCAGGTGATAAATGTGTGAGGTACTGACAATAGAGATTATACATGTCCGCAGTAACTTACCACATAGTGACAATCACTCTAATGTTATTTGACAAAATAAATAAATAAATAAAATAAATTAAAAAAAACAATTGGAAGTCTTATTGTGAATGAGCATATAGCAAATTTTGGGAATAGGTCTTCAGTCAAGAGGCAGGAGAAGGAAGCATCAAAAAAGCAAATGATGAAAACTGTTTACAGAAGAGTTTCCACAGGACACCAAAACATTTTGGGACCATGACAAATTTTAGCAAAACTTATGCGGGGAAAAAACCAAAACAAAACAAAACAAGCTAATTGTTTCCTTTCATTTTGAGGTTTCTAGTTTATTGAAATATTTTTATGTTTTCCCTGACCTCATCAAAATCCATTCCATTGTTGTTATTTAATACTAATTTCTTTTATTATACAATATTGTATATCTCGTTGATTAGATGAATCCAAATGATTTTTTTTCCTGGAATTTTCATTCTGTGGGAAATGTAATTTTGATTCTCAATTGGAATGGAATGTCTACTTTCAAGAGGTCAGCACATCCCCTCTATTGCAAATTCCAAATATCGATCAGAACTAAAAATTAATCTCAAAGGATCAGCTAATATTTCAGTTTTCTGTTTGGTTTGTCTGTATGTTTTGAGAAAGGCCTGTCTGCTACCGCTATATCTCTTTCAAATGTATTGCAAGAAAAATAAACAAATCGACAAGGCACTGAGAGTTTTTATGTTAATTAGCCAGGCAATCCACTTTTGTATCCAGGGGGATGTTTTCCATGTAGTATTCATGACATTTGTATAAGGTGTCTCTTTCCCATTGCAGTGAAGAGTAATCCTCACCCAAAATCAGGCATGTGGGGGTACCAAGTCTCATCTGGCTCATGCCAGGAATAAGCCCTTTAAAGGCAATGGATTTACAGTCCATAATATCACTCTAGGGCCTGGTCTACACTACAGGGGAAAGTGGAATTAAAATATGCAACTCCAGCTACATTAATAACGTAGCTGAGTCGATGCATCTTAATTCGTATTTTCGGGATCTCCACACTGCAGGAGCCCGTCGACTTCCCTTACTCCTCACGAGAAGCAGGACTACCGGTGCCAATGGCAGTGTCCCCTCAGCTCGAATTAGCAGGTCTTCACCAGACCCGCTAGTCGAACCTTGGAAGATTGACTGTGGCAACGTCGATCTTCCACGTTGCGTAGACATGCCCTTGGTGAGGTAAGGCTTGGGCCCAGAAGCGGCAATTCTGTCTACATAATTACAGAGCGTTGCTAGAAACAGCCCTGGTCCTCACAAAACCACCTATCCTCGACTGACAAGCCAGCCTGAGAGCAGCTGTCTAAGAAATGCAAGAACTCCAAGTTCTGAATTCTAACATCAAATTCAATTCATCAGCCCCAAATGCCACTAAATCTATCACTACCTCCACATGCAAGACAAGTAGATTAATTAGTTTCACTAGGCCATACCACCTCCAATGACATTGACAAGAATTCATTGGCAGCGTTTCCCCTTCCCTTCGGATTTTGTACATTTCAGATAGGAAGAGACACCTGAATGCATCCGCGTTTTTAAATGGCTACATACTGACCCCAAAGTACGGGTGATTGTTTTCCCTATGACCTTCGCAGCCTGCCTTTCTACTAACTGGTGCCACAAAAAAAATCGGATCTTATTTCTCTCTATTCCTGCATGGGCACATCCTGCTTTTTTGATTTAGGAACCTGTCTCAGCCTTGGAGCGGATGTTTTCATAATTCAACCCATTTCTTTCCTCCGATCCTCCTGCTGATCATAGGCAGGGGGTGCTATTTAAACCCTTTCCTCATTATTTTTAAACCAGTTTCTGTTCAGCGGCATAAAACACTTGTCAGTCTGTGTCCTGGGCGCTTGATTTGCTGCACTGCACAACTGAAACCTCTCTCGCTTGTACTACTTGCACTGCAATCTCTGAAAATTCATCCATCAAAAGGAGACACACCATAGGTGGGCAGAGAAATGCCTGCCATCTGAGCCTGCAATAGGCAGGCTGAAACAGCCATCCGGCCCCCTGTAATTAAGATATACTCAGTCTAAATTAAAAATGCATTTTATTATTTAAACATTTTAGAAGGGGGGCGTGGGGAAACTCTGCCTCTGACAAAGCTGAGATATAGGCAGGGTGCTACGCTCACACCTCATTATTGGAGAGAAACAGGGTTTTGCTGTTTTGGAGGAAATACAAGTTTACAAAGCCTGCAGCAGTCGGGGTTGAAAATGCCTGGTGTTAACAGCAAATGAAGGCCCCCGGCAGGATCGCTTTAGCTCTTACTTGCAGGTCAGTCCCACTTTGCAGCCTTTATGAGCAAACCTGCAGCAGCTTCGTAACATACTGTGGATGCTCAAACCTACTGATCGTACAGGGACTCGCCACTGCTATGAAAATACTTAAGCCCTAGGGCACCGGTGCTTAGAAAATCCAAATAACCCCGGACTTCACAAGCAGGTTTGTTTCTCGGGGGATCGGACCCAGAACCATATTTTCTTGGCGTTTCATGGGCCATGGATTTTTAAAGCCTGGGGTGGGAGGGAGGGGAGGGAAGAGGGGACTGGTATGCTTATCTAGTCTGACCTCCGAAAACACGGGTCATCAATCTAACCCAGAGATTCACATATCACATTGTCATCTCATGGCTGGGCGACAGCATGGACAGTAGAAAGCCAGCTAGTATTGTTGAATATTCACAGTACCCACAGGGCTCACTGGTCTCTTGATGGCAGTATGTAGCGCATGTGTCCTCCGAGGAACGGGACAGGAAAAGTCTCTCTCAGCCTCACCGAGGCTGAATACTATAAGACATTGACTGAATTTTGCTGGTTTGCTTTGTCCTCCACTTCCTTCAGGGTTCACTGTGAAAATGTGGATGATTGCACTCCAACTGTACGTGCTGGTAACGGGTTACCCTTCTAAAGCTCCTGGAAATTGTATTAAATGGTTAAAAAAAAATTGATGAAGAAGTTGAGCGGTAGTGACCGAGTAATGCTTTGGGCTTAATCCACACTTAAAAACTAAGTCAACATAGCTAGAATAGATCCTCCAAGTTACCAACACCTCAAGAATGAAGGTTGTTCAGAGCAACACACTTTTCAGAGTGCTGGGCACAAGATTATGGTTGCTCTTTCAAAAGTTTGCAACTGAACATGAACCCTTTTTAAGGGTTTTCATTTAACACAGGACTGTACTGTGTATTTGCTTTTCACCCCCCCCCCCCTTTCCCTGCTGCTGTCTGATTGCATACTTCCAGTTCCAGATGAGGGGGTGTATGGTTGACTAGTCAATCTGTAACTCTGGTGTTCTAAATGGGAGGGCCTACTACATCTCATTCAGGGGGTGTGAAGCAAAAGAAAAGCCCCACCTCTGACTGACATCATTATGCCAAGCTAATCCCTGTTGTAAATGTTTGTTAACGATCTCCCCTTGCTGGGGAGAGGTATCATTGGTCTGTCCCCCCCCCCTTTTCCCCTTAATCACAGTCTAGACCGGGGTAACACTCACCAAGAGCCTTTAATGCTGACCATTGCATGTTCTCTCACATCAGCAGGAGTGGGGGAGCCCAACACCTCTGACTCCATGCCCTCCAGCCAGGCACCCCTCCACCTCCCTCCTGGGAGCCGCCGCCAGCTTTTGAAGCCGGCGTCCTCCTCCTCAGAACGCTGGCGCATGCGCCCCATGCCTCCCGCCGGCTGCACAGACTCCTGCCCCCCGTGCAGGCGCTGTCCGCCACCCACCAGCCGAGTCACCTCGCGCCGCAGTGCCGGCGCTTGCTGCGGCTGCCGAACAGCCCCGGCACATCCGCTCCACTGGCACGGCGCCAGCTCGGGTCGAAGCCATAGTACGGGGTGTGGCGTCTTTCGGGGCAGTCCGTTGCACCCCTTCACCATGTTGCTATGTTGATGGACAAATTATTCAGCCAGGGTCATTTAGGGAAGGTGGTGTGCCTACCCTGGTGGGAAAAGCCCCTTTTATCAGCATAGATTTGATACTATAATACAGGGCTATGCTGGGATAGTCTTTTCAATGAAGTCATACCCTGGAATTTCATAGAATCATGGCATATTAGGGTTGGAAGAGACCTCAGGAGGTCATCAAGTCCAACCCCCTGCTCAAAGCAGGACCAAGCCCAGCTCAATCATCCCAGCCAGGGCTTTGTCAAGCTGGGACTTAAAAACCTCTAGGGATGGAGATTCTATCACCTCCCTAGACCACCCATTCCAGTGCTTCACCGCCCTCCTAGTGAAATAGTTTGGCTCCATCCTCTTTGGAACCCCCTTATGCTAAGTTGTGGGCTGCGATCAAATCCCTCCTCATTCTTTTCTTCTGCAGACTAAATAACCCCCGTCAGCCTAGCTAAACAGTTAATGGCAGGATTGGATTATTTGTTTATTGTGGTTTTGGCCCTGGCTCTTCCCCTCTCCTGCAAAATGGGGAAAATGCAGAATCCACGAAGAAAGGTCAGTCTTAAAAATAACAGACTACAGCCTCAGGATCATCAGCCTGCCTGTCCCTTCCAGGCCTCTGACACATGGTGGGGGAATCTAGTCAAACTTTCCCCCATGTCATCCTAACATTGGAGCTATGGGCCTCTGGATACGCACACAGAAGAGGAGAAACCCCCTCAGATTGCACAGGATAAATGTGACCAATGGTTAACTCTGTGTTTTAAAGTACAGAAAGACAAGGGTTGTGGTGTGATACGACTCATCCCTATCCTATCCTAGCATAAAGCCCAGGTCCCTCCTGACAAGGGCACCATTTCAGAGGGTGGAGAGAGGGGGTAAAGCCACGTGTACGAGAACACTCCTGGCTAGTGAAGGGAGGGGACAGAAGAGAAAGTGATGCAAGCGGTATGCTTTCCCCTCGCTCCCCGAGAGTGACGGGAAGGGAAGAACAGCAAACCGTATCCCGTTACATGTGGCTGTAGCCCCTCCTCCCCTCCTGAAGTGGTGCCCTTGTTTAGAATGCTTCTTGGAAAATTTAGATTCATACACACGCACATGCCTACCATTTGGTCTGTGATCAGCTAATTCACTGTTAAGTGTCAATAACATAGGTCAGACTGATGAGCAAAACATTGGAACATCTCAACCTCTAAATTATGTAGGAGCTATTTTGCACCCAAAAAACTGCAGGCAAAAAAATGATAGTACTTAGACACCTAATGAGCTGTTTGCATCCACACATCAGGTATTTAGATGCTTAAGTTTCTTCCGCAAAATTAAAACATTGTGACTATAAATATAAATGAGCCAGAAAGTTTCCAGATATTTTCTTGGTATTTTTCTAATCTCTAAGGGTGCATCTACAGTTCGTTAGCACCACTGCCTAGACGTAGCCTATTTCGGGATACTGCAAGTATCCCGAAATAGCTATTCCGCATCTACACTGCACCCTTGCCTTAAAATAAGCTACCAAATTTGCATAGCTTATTTTGAAATTTGGTGCTGTCTACAGCGCTATTCTGACAAGTCCCTTAACCGTTGTGGAATGAGGGTTACAGGCATGCCAGAATAGCACGCCCATTATTTCAAAATAACGGGTGCATTTAAAGATGCAGAATAGCTATTTCGGGATACTGCAAGTATCCCAAAATAGGCTACGTCTAGGCAGTGGTGCTAACCAACCACCATCACACACAATGCACTCCATTTTAAAATCGGACTTCCCCATGGCAGGAAGCATTAGCAAAATGTGTATAACCTGTGCACCATTTGCTCCACCAAGAGCACTAGTGAGGAGCCACAAGGCACAATCCAGCAAGTCAGTTTCAGTGTGCCAGAGATTTTGTTAAAACTGCATCATAGGAAAAACGACGAGGAGCCCTGTAGCACCTTAGAGACTAGCAGATTTATTGGGGCATAAGCTTTCCTGAGTAAAAAATTCCCTTCATCAGATGAATTGGAGTGGAATTTACAGAGGCTGGGATGTACATATATGCACAACAAAAGAAAGAGGATACTTGTGTAAATGAGGCTAATCAAGTCGGGTGGAAGTGGCTCATGCACAGCAGCTGATGTTCCCTCTTGATGGCCACATTTCCACATCAACTACTATGAATGAGCAGGCTTGATTAGCCTTTCATATCTCTTGCTCAGTTTATCAGCAGAAATGGAGCAACTACAGACTTCCTCATCCACTGTAAGTGCTGCACAAGTATCATAGCTCAGCAAAATAAATTTCCCATGCACAACATAGCAAGCAAAGCAGCCGAATTGATTCGTAAGGTAGTTGGAGATGATGAGAAAAGAAGGACACCCCTAATGAAAGGGACTAGGTCCTAGCTCTCAGAAGTATCTGCATGTGAAGATGGACCAAATGGACTTCATCTGCAATAGATACAATAGCTTTTGGTCCTTCAACAAGGTTTCACAAATCAAGCCAGAAGCTTTTGGGTTTTCACTTATCACCAGTTAAAATTTTAGAGGTCTGTTCTTCATTCCCATGAAATGATTCCGTATCTCCTTCCCCGGTATCTTATTTTTGTTCATATGCTTTGACAGATGGAACCAATAATTCAGCTTCAGGTTTGTACCAGCACTACACCCTCCTGTACTGGCTAACATTTTAGAAAGAATATATAATTTGGATAGGTCATTCTGGATCCTTCGATTGGTTACTGTGGTCCCAAAGTCTGATCCAAGCAGCCATGAAGAGTGGACACTTCAAGGCAAATAGAATGCATCTGCTTAATATACGGGGGGGGGGGGGGGTGCGCACGTGTGTGTGTGTAAATTATTTCCTGACACCTGTGGCAATCACCTTGGGATTTGAAGCCTGACAGCTGATTATCTTCATGTGCATGAGGCACGAAGACAATAAATATTCCAAGCATGAGGTTTTGTTTCATTAGCTCTACCGGAGACAGCGTATGGGTAACTTTCCATTTCCCATCGGTCCAGAAAACCTCTAGTCATAGGAACGTGTCCTCTCTAGTTGACTCTGATGGGTTCTTACACTCTCTGTGAATGTGTCACCATTTATGGATACCCACAACCCTTTTATGGCTGACCACAGCCCTTCTTGCATGTTTTAAAGGCCAGAGAATCATTTCTTCATGTCACAACAAGAATTTTGGAGTCATTTCCCCATCCAAGTTGATTGCTTTATAACTCTATTTCCTTTGGGTATTTCCAACTTTCTTCCCTCTCTGGACTCCTATTTATATCCCTTCCCCAGACAGCTATCCACTGGGTTAAATTCTGCCCTCATTTATAGCATCAGTCTATAGAAGATGTTCATGAAGCAGAGACCAGAATTTGTCCCAGGAGTTCTAATTTACAGCTACAAAATCTAGTTCTCATTAAGACCTCATCTTGGAAGTCAGCATCTTCACTCCAGAATCATTTCATAAGCATCTCTATTTAGTAAGGCAAATCTCTCCAGTATCCCGAAATAGCGTTGTCCTCATCTTGACAACGCGCCCATTATTTCAAAATAATGGGCTTGCTATTCGGACATCACCATAAATCTCATTGCATGAGGATTAAGGGACATTTTGGAATAGTGCTCTATTTAGAAATTAACTTGAAATAACCTATGCCGTTTGAGCGAAGGGTACAGTGTAGACACACCCTAAATGCACTGCTTAGGTCCACTGATATAGACCAATCATTGGAGGGAAGGGGAAAAATTTGGAAATATTCTTATTGATTTATAAAGCATCTTTCCAGTTAGGACTTCACTACTTACTATATAGAGCAGTGCGCCTCTGGTTAACGGAGAACCAACATTTTTAACAAGCTTTGGCATTACTTCACTTGAAGACATCTTTCGGTGAAAGTTCAGATCAAGCTTAACCATGCTGAATTAGTGTTCAGTTCTGACATTTGCTCAGAGGGGAAAAAAGCAAACAACTAAAAAAAAAACCCCACAAACAGGTCTAGTCACAAACTCAAAGGGCAGCATTATATGTAGTTCTGTTTCCTTTCTGAGACATGATGGATCTGGCTCTGTGTGGAGCTGCTTGTATCTATGTATCCAGAAATTACAGCCCAGGTTTGGTTCGGGTACCACCGCTGGTTTCAACAGCTAGAGGGTATGGCTTTGAGACAGTCTCTTCTGTTGAATAAAGAATGCTTAACAGAGCTCCTCAGATAGTATTTGTTGAATCCTCTTAATTTCTCAAGTCATTTGCAAGCCATTCCTGGCCTCTGCTAAATATTGATTGTTCACGCGAATTGGATTAAGAGCTCAGACCAGTAATTTTCACGCCATGGGGCTTTCAACGGAGGCAGAAATGTATTGAGCATGTTGGTTGTTGCAGAGCATAGGAAGGCTGATGCCATGGGGATAGGAGACAAAAACAACCCCGAGGCAGGCCTGACACTGTGCCTCAGTGATCATGGCTCAGAATGCCAAATTCAGGCCAGAGTGCTGAGAAATGAGGCAAACACCTCAAACTGGGGGTTACCCCTCATTACAGATTTCCAAACCTGTCACATAAATGAGTTTCTGTAGCTCTAGACAAACTGGGCCATAAGAAATCTGATGAGGTTCAACAAGGACAAGTACAGAGCCCTACACTTAGAATGGAAGAATCCAACACACTGCTATAGGTGGGGGGGACTGACTAGCTAGGCAGTAATTGTGCCTTCACCAGAGTTTAGGTTGATCCATTTTTGCATCCATTGACGGGCTGGGCTGGAGAGAGGAGCAGGGGGGAGGCAGGAACAGTTCAGGGCAAGTTGACACTTCAAATGTTGCTCTAAGGCAATAGGAGAGAGCTCTCCTGTTGGCTGCCTTAATCTGCTCCATCAGGGGTGGTAGATGTGTTGACAAGAGAAGCTCTCCTACCAACTTAATAACTGTCTTCACCAGAGCCTAGGTCACTACAGCTATGAAATGCAGGGGTATTCTCACACCTGTGAGCCACCCTAAATAATCCTGTGGTGTGGATCTGTTCTCATTTGAGCTGCATAATCCTAGAGCCAAAGATTCCCATGGTCTGCACCATTACGTTGCAGAAGTACACAGGCTGTCCCTGGAGAACTGTCCACACCACTCATGTGAGTTCCCTGAATACCTCCATCTGTTTCCAGCTCATTCAGGTGGTTTCCACCAGAATGGGATGGGGAAGAGAAGGCTGGCCCTCTAAGAATACATTGAAAACATTTTATTTGAGTAATCTCTTGCACTTTGCATCACTGACCATTTTTAAAACAAGACAGGATGGTTTTCCAACTTACCTCGGTAGTCTAGATGTAGCCCTAGAAAAAAAGATACGCTTTTCTGTCGAAAGAGGCTTTTCCGAAATTTGGCACCACATTTCACAAAAAACCTGCTCTTTCAACACATCCCTTCTTCCTCGTAAAACGAGGTTTACAGGGATGGTGAAAGAGCACGTCCGCTTTTTTTGAAACATTTTTTGAAAAAGCAGACACATTCCTTGGACGCGGCATTGCTTTTCCGGGATACTTCTGGTATCCCGGAAAAAGTGCTGCAGTCTAGACGTAGCCTAAAAGTATGCTCTAGGAATTATTTTGGAGAAGTGCCACTTGTTGTGTTACACATGGTGATCACAATGCTCCCTGCTGGCCATAGAAATTATTTATTGCAACGGAAATTAAAGCCAAGGTGCTAAGAGGTTACTCAGTCTGCCAGTCATCTGAAGAAGTGGGTTGTGTCCATGAAAGCTCATGATACCATCTACATGTTTTGTTGGTCTTTAAGGTGCTACTACACTATTAGTTGTTTTTTAAGTTTTTCTAGTTACAGACTAACTCGGCTCCCTCTCTGAAGCAACAGTCTCAACGTTCAGTCTGACTAGTGCAATAGAAGAAAAAAAATGTGATTGTGGGCTTTGTTTTTACATAAATATTGGGAACTATATGCTTGGCAGAGCAATTCCCAATTCCTTGCCACTAACACAAGCTGTAACAGAGCCTAAAGGAAGTGGCTAATGATAGCCATCTATCTCCTTCAATGACTTCTTAAGACTATGTAAGAAACAAATAAAATCAAGTTTCTTTCTGGCTGACATTTGAACTGAGGTCCTTTGGGTTTTACAAGTAAGATAGCTATTCCATCAGAGCCATGTGAAATATACACATCTACTTAACTCTTTCCTGGGTTAGTGGTGGTGTATGAGTTACCATACTCGTTCTGCACCATTAGAACCCCTACCAATGATTTTTATCCCTGATTTATTTTTTTTTTTTAAAGTGCAGTAATGAACAAGGTGCTGACAAGTGCTGTTTGCATGAAGTGCTGTTGTAAGTGGACTTTTCAGAGACAATGGCTCTTCCACTGAATGCTCAGTAGCCCCAGGGAGGTAGGCAAGCACGTGTTCAGATGGGTAAATCATGGCATCTGGAGATTTAGGGCTTGATCCAAGCCCACAGAAGCAGCGAAGAAAGGCTTGCATTGGTTTCACTGGACTTGGATTTAGACACCCGGGTAGCTGATCTGAACTGCCAGGAAGTCCGGGGAGGGGTGTTGGCTCAGGAACCAAGACGTTGATTAAGAAAAAAAAAAAAAGGGAAAATTTGCTTCTGTCTTAGGACCCATTCACTGGGACAAAGCGCCTTGCCCCCTAAGGCGAGAAGGGCTCCTTAGCCATAAGTAAGGGTTTGCAAGGCCAGCTCTTCATTCACGACTGTCTGAATGTGGAATTCATTCATGTTTACACAGCATCGGAGATAGAAAAGCACTATGCAGAAAACCTGCCCTCAAGGTCAGACAACTTGTTATAAATTGTAAGGGTCGTTCCTCCTCCCCCCCCCCCACACACACACCTCCGCTCATCTGAGGAAGTGTCTTTTGTACACAAAAGCTCAAGATATATACATTATATTTGTTAGTCTCTAAGGTGCCACAGGACTCCTCATTTTTAAATTTACAGAATGGCACGGCTACCCATCTGAGTGTCAAGAGTGGATACTATTCACAGATCTTCCGCACAGCTGGTTAGTCTGGTTGCATGATAATATCCTAGTATAATACAAGACTAGTCCAACTTCACATTACATATACTTTGCAGTTGGCCTCTGGCTCCCAATCTCAAATCCATGATCCACATAAAAAGGTGGAAGAACAATTCAAAGTCCTCCCGAGACCTGCCCCCTTTTATTTATAATTAACGGTGTCACGTCTGCGGCTTAAAGAAACATGACCTGTGCCTCCCAGGGATGGAACTTACACTGACATCATTATAACCGAACAAGCTCCCACAGAAGCGAATGGGGAGTTGGTGTCACTTTGGAACAAAATTAGGAAGTGAATTTAGAAGCAGATGATGCTAAGTGCATAGCTACTTCCGGCACTCCATAGGCTGAGTACTGCAACAATCGCATCTTTTAACGGGTTTGTTAATTACATGTGATGTGAAGTTTAAGAACTCCTTAGAAGAGAATTTCACTGATCAATCAAAGATTTGATTGTGCAGGTGCTTCAAACATAAGTTTAAGTCAAACACTTAGTGGACAGGGTCGTATTTATTGCTTGGCTTTGGCGGAACACAAATAAACGATCTGTTCATTGGACAGGAACCCAGTATACTAGAAGAACAGGTGTGTATTTCAAAACTGATCCTAAACATATTGCTTTCGTAAAGTTTGAACAGAGACATGCGTGCCGAGGGAGTATGGAGCTGATCCAAAGTCCCAAATAAAGTTAAATTCCTGCTTGAAATTCAGGCTCTGAATGGATTTATAACACTGATCCCCTAGGCTATGTCTACACTGCAGCACTATTTCTGGATACTAAAGGAATCCCGAAATAGCTATTCCGCATCTTTTGAGTGCACCCGTTATTTCGAAATATAACGGGCTCGCTATTCCGACGTCTCTGTAAACCTCATTCCACAAGGAGTAAGGGACCTTTTGAAACAGTGATTTATTTAAAAATAAGCTGTGCAGACAGAGTCAAGCTTCAAAATAAGCTATTTCGAAATTGACGCAAAATAAGATATGCAGTTTGCGTAGCTCAAATGGCGTAGCTTATTTCGAGCTGTGGGTGCAGTTTAGATGCACCCCCATTGTCTTCTAAATCCTGCCTCCACTTTTGACCCTAGAAAGATCTTTGGGTAGACCCATGTTTAAGAGATAAGGGGAAGCTCACTGTGATGGGGGGGAGGGGAAATCAGAAGTCTCCTCAGGCTGTCCCCCTGGTCCAGCAGCTCTGGTCTCCCCCAGACAAAGCCCAGAGCTGGGGTTACCACCCCTTTGCAGAACAGCACCGACACCGAACCAGTTCAGCTCCAAGATGGCTCAGATCTAAGGCACCCAGGAAACCAACCCCCCAAATGGATCAAAACGCCAGACAAATGCATCTTACCCTGTATCAACATTGAACACGATGAAAGAGTTCTGCACAGTGGTTGCTTCCCCTCAGGTAATAGTTATTTACCAGGAGCCTCATAATAAGCAAAAGTGTTTTTATCTAGTATAAAAAGTAGGGTAGAACAGGTTGCAAGGGGGGAAAAAGAAAAGTCGGATCACTAAATTAAAAACGAATAAAAATGCTTAGGGCACATCTAGACTTGAGATTGGACGATACGCAAATTTGGTGCAAATTTGCATATCTTTCGAAAGCAAAAGCTTTTTCGAAAGAGGTTCTTTTGAAAGAGAAAGTAGACTAGATGCAGTTCTTTTGAGGAAAAAAAACCTTTAGAAAGAACCATTCTTCCTTAAAGAAAAAAAAAAGAAAAGGTTTACACGGTTCTTTCGAAAAAGGGGTTTTTTCCTCGAAAGAACAGCATCTAGACTTTCTTTTTTGAAAGAACCTCATTCGAAAAAGCGATCGGAAGAGTATATGCAAATTCACGCCAAATTTGCATATCTTCTTACGAAAGTGAAAGCAAGTCTAGACATGCCCTTAGCTAGTTCTAATCCCCTAAGAAGCTTGTTATATGCAATTCTTATCCTCACCAGTTGCTCTAAACATCTCTTGCACGAGTGAAGCATCCTCCTAGCTTGGGCCCAATCCTTCCCCCTTGGTCCATCTTAGATGTTTCCAGCATTGGTGGTAAAAGCGGGGTCTCCTGGCATTTGGCAACTGCTCCTATTCATTGTTTCCCCCCTTTTATCCCTTTTCCACTCATTCTGAGTGGAAAATTACTAGATCCAAAATGGGTTTCAGCATCAGATGGCCCAGCCACATGTCTTTCTAGGACCAACCACAGTTTGCGCTTAGAGGGCAAATAAAACTATTCCCAGGGCATTGAGTTGATTACCGAGCCATTAGCTTTCTGAGGTAGCAGGAATGGTCCTCCTTAGCCCATGCAGAATTAAAAACAGATCCACGCTTCCTGTTTCTAACCACATGAAAGCATGATACATGCACAAAAAATAGGACATACACATTCAACGGACTAACCTTAAAACGGATAGGTTACCTGAGGCATGTGGTCTAAAGCATATTTGAGTTATTCACAAGCCAGTTCTCAGAAGGGATGGCAGTGGGGGGCATCACAGTCACAATAGACAACACCACAAAGTTTGATGCATTTAAAATCAATTTACCCAGAATTCTTTGCTTCCATGCTTACATTTGAAGGAGGCAACAGGGGCGGGGCATGTATATTTTTGCACCGTTTTAACGGTGAACTCCTCCACATTGAGGATTAGTTCTTTTCCTGGAAGAAAACTTTTCAGAGTTAAAAGAGGGAGAAAAATAACCCCTGATCATTTCAACTCAAAGCCTTTGCATAGTAGAAAAAAAAACCTGCTAGTGAAGTTGCCCATTTGACACCAGGTATTGATTTAGCCTCCCTGAAGGACATTTAAGGGGTTAATGTATTGCCATCCAGCGAACAAAAATAAAGAGAACAGCTCTCTGATGTGGGTAGCTGCCTAAATATTGCTCTAGATGTGTTTTTGCTTTAATGAAAAACTTCTTGCTAGCCACCGTTTTGACTCTAATTAACGTAAATGGCATCAAAGGTCTGCCCATATTTTCTCCTCCAGTTAATTAGACAGTGAGTGCTTTAATAACCCTGCCCCTGCTTTGCCCTAAATGAAGAAAATTTCCCTCCTTGTAAGTTCTTACTTTCATTTCAATAGCAGCATGCCAAGTAGATTAGGTCCCTAGTGAACCTTCTCAGCCAACAGCCCCCATGAGCATGCCGAGGGTCTGAAAGTAAAGATATACAACTCTATGAGGCTGTGCTTTGGCCTTTCCAAAACTAGCGAGATTCAAAGAAAACTTCTTACTCATCTGGAACAAACAGCATCCTGACAGCAGCTGCATCAGAGAAAAGCATCGCTTATCACACAGTATCACCCGAGGCGACAGTACCCGCCGTTTCTAACCCCATTCAGATGAACCTGTGTACTAGAAGTCATGTGTCTATTTAAAGGCTCTCAAATGAAGTCATCCAGAATTGTTTAATAAAATGAAAGGTTTCAAGCGAAAGCTAAGCCAGTGGTCAAGCTCTTGGATGTTAAATGGGTAGCTTTTCCCCTCACACAGACGTCAAGATGAGGTCCCTTTGTTCTTATGTAGGCGAGTAGTCACTGCTGGTGTGCCCCTTCATGGCTAGCCATGGTTTATCGGCGTTTACATTTGTAGCACCCCCCTCCTGAGTGTTGCTTCTGTCCAGCATTAGTTGGCATCTCAGAACTCAGCCCCCCGACTAGGTCACATTTTAACTACACCCTTGCCAGAGTAACACCACACCACACATGCACCACAAACACAGTGCAATGTGCTTACATCAGGTCTTGGTCCCTCAACACTAGGTCCTCCTGGTCTCTTCCCTTCTTTAGCCCAGAGCTTTTATCTCAGGAGACACAAACCACCTTCTCCCACTGGCTGTCCACTCCAAATCCTGGCTACTACCCCCCTGATGTCTTCCCACCATCAACAGACTTCATCCTGAGCATCTCTAAGGGCCTGTCTTTACTATGCCAGGGATCAACACTGCAGTAATTGATCCACCGGCAGTTGATTTATCACGTCTCCTTAGACACAAATTGATCTCCGAGCATTTTCCCGTCAACTCCGGTACTCTACCAGGACAAGAAGAGTAGCTGGAATTGAAGGGAGAGCGGTCTCCACGGTGTTGTAAAGTCAGAAGTACATCAACTTCAGCTATGCTATTCATGGAGCTGAAGTCATGTGGATTAGAGCGACTTGGGGTTAGCGTACAAAAGGCCAAAATGACTTTTTTTCAGAGCCGTGATTTGCAGGGCTCTGCCCTTGAATGCGCCACCAAATTCCCAAAGTACAGACTTATGCCAGTATACACCCTCCTCAAGCTTGAGCTTTTATCCCTCCTGCTCATTTACTCTACTTAACACTGCCTGGCTCTCCTAAAAGAAGTGCCAAGAGCCTGCCCTTTATCCAAACTTACCATGGAAGCCTGCTGCTGTTCTCCCAGGAGCCATTTCATCTTTCTCCCGACCTCCAGCCAAACATCTCTGGTCAGAAGAGGTTCCCAGGGCCAACGTTTCACCTAGATCGGGGTTCCCAACCTTTTTCAGTCCCCGTACCCCCTTGGCTTTTACTAAACCTTCCTGTACCCCCTATTCAATATGAAAGAAAATAAATTCTAGACTCTAGAATCCATAACTTTTTTCACTAACACTACTACTTTTGGAATATTTCAGTTAGGATAATCTAGTTATTTACCAAATATTCCCCATACCCCCTTGACAAGCTTCTCGTACCCCAGGTTGGGAACCCCTGACCTAGATCATCCCATACATCTACTTCCTAGTGCCAAGAGACTACAACGTTCCTTACTTTTTTCTGCATTCCTCTCCCCCTTTAGAAAAAAAAACAAAAAAACAACTACTCCCTCCCCAGCTACTTTCACAAGTGGGCTTCAATCTTTCAGTAGTCCCAACCCCTCCTCCCTCCATCCAGACGGGCCCATTGCAAGGGAAAGTGTGGTGTCTGCATAGCTGATCTTCTGATTCCTGTGTGCTGCTCCTTTAAATGAAAGAAGCCAGATTCAAATGAGGCAGGAAAGGGGAAGGAGCAGAGTCATGGAGGAGAGAACTCATCCTGCAGGGTAAGCCAAGAACCCCTGTTTATTCAATGGGCTATTCCACACCTTGCCGAGCAGATTCCACTAAAATAACACTATGGGCTTGTCTTCCCCGCGCTGCGGGATAGGCTATGGCATGGTGACGTGTGGCATGCACCAAGGTATTGCACATAACAGATCATAGAATCCTAGGGCTGGCGGAGACCTCAGGAGGTCATCAAGTCCAGTCCCCTGCCCAAACAGAACCAACCCCAACTAAATCATCCCAGCCAGGGCTTTGTCAAGCCGGGACTTAAAAACCTTTAGGGATGGAGATTCCACCGCTCCCTAGGGAACCCATCCCAGTGCTTCCCCACCCTTCTAGTGAAACCGTTTGTCCTAATAGCCAACCTAGACCTCCCCCACTGCAACTGGAGACCATTGCTCTGTCGTTCTGTCATCACTGAGACCAGCCTCTCTCCATCCTCTCTGGAACCTCCCTTTAGGTAGCTGAAGGTTGCCATCAAATCCCCCCTCACTCTTCTCTTCTGTAGACTAAATAAGGTAAGCACTGTCTGCAGGTCACAGCCCTGTAGTCCACACTGCCACGTAGGCAAGGCTGTGGCTAGTAACCCACATGGTGATTTGATGATCATCTACGTAAAGCCTCGACCCTGGCCTAAAACGTCTAAGCCTAACTGCACTGATTTGCATTATGAGAAACCAGGCCATTTTGAAGTTTAAGCCAACAACCTTACTTTAAAACAGTTTTGCTGCTTGGCGGCTCCCTTCTGAGCCTTACATGCTGTCTCCAATACACTATCTCTAACTAGAAGTGCAGGTGTTCAATTACTCCTCTTCAGGAGTTATTTTTCAGATCTAAAATTGCCCAGTAGACACTCTTTCATGCAATGGTTTCATAATCCTGACGATTGTCCATGGACATCTCTCTTCTCCCAGCCTTCTCTTGTCTCTCGCATGCTGAATAAGCATTTTGTGGCAGATGTTACAAAATAATGTTAATTGCTTGCAAAAGGTAAACAGTAAAGATTTCAGCAGCAACCAGTCACTTATTCAGAATGCTACAGAAACAATAACTGACTGGGCTCCAATACATTCTCCTGAGAATGAAAAAAAAGTGCTGTTTGCCCTTTGTGAGAAGGCATCCATATACTATGCTGATGGTCCTCAATATAGCCTCCATTTTATAGGACTGTAAATGAAGGCAGATAAGGGATGGACTTACCAAAATGTGACTAAGCGGTAGATTCAGGATTGGCGCTGTTTGTCTGGCTCCGAGATCCTGTTTGTCTGGCTCCGAGATCTCTCATATCAAGTTATACTCAGTTGATAATTAACAGCACCTTTGTAAGGTGTGTCAGTTAGTGTTTGTACTGTGCTTTGGTTAGTGTTTGTACTGTGCTAAATAAAAGTGAGAATTGTCACTGCGTGTTGTGTGTATTTCTGCCGCTTACATAGCATCCATGTATAGAGGTGTATATATCTATATATGGAAATGATAAACGCTAAGACATCTGGAAATTAACACTACAGCATAAAATAATAGAAGTTACAACTTCCTCCTTGGCCTAGCAGTCATGTGCTCTTCTATACACAAGTGGCTATTATCAATGAAGCCACTTGGCAGGAATTTCTGAATCATGAAACAATCGGTAGCTACTTTGTCCTACCCGCTAAAAAGGGGAGACTTGGTACACAGCTCCAATAAGAGCAATAGCCGATGCTGATGATAGGTGGTTCTGGGGTATGGAGCTCTTTCTGTGAAGAATGGGACATTAGACGACAGTGCTTTTCTGTGGCCAAAGGGATCAGGTCAAACGGGACTCATAGCAGAAGCGTTAAAGATGCCATATTAGAGTGGTGTGAAAAAGTCAAGGATTTGACGCCAATAGTGTTTTTCCTGTACCGTCTGCATGGTTTTGCATCCTTAGCATTTTGCTTCTCTAGCAGTTATTCCTAGAACTGGAAGGAACCTTGAGATAAGATCAAGCATAGCCCCCTGAACTCATAGCAGAACCAAAATTACTGATACAGCAGAAGCATTGAGAGGTGTTGTATCAAAGTCAGAGCACTGCTGTGCTAGCTTCCGTACACACAGAAAGAGAGGATCTCTGTGCTAAACAACGCCCCCCCCCACTTCCTCCCCCCCCAAAAAAAAACCCCTTAGTCATGGCTAATGAAGACATGCAATGAAAGGGCAAAGATTGGAGGTGAACAGAGGATGAGGTAACAAGAATACAAATATACTTAATACATCTCAGAGGAGTAGCTGTATTAGACTAACTTGAAAAATGAGTGGTCCTGTGGCACCTTAGAAACTAACCAAAATACAAAGAATTATGAGCTTTTGTGGGCAAAAGCCACTTGATCAGATGAATTAGAGAGGAAGTGGGTTTTGCCCGTGAAAGCTCATGATTCTATGTAGTATGGTTAGTCTCTAAGGGTATGGCTACACTACAGCGTTATTTTGAAATATCTTATTTCAAAATAGTTAATTCGAAATAAGTTATTTCAAAATAATGCGTCTACACACAAAATGCATTTCGAAGTAGTGTTTGGCTATTTTGAAATAGTGCGTCCACGCTGAGTGGATGCTGAATCGCATTTAAGGCTGGCCAGAACCAGGTCCAGCAGGGCATCAGGTCAGGAGTTACTTTGTGTGGCTGCTGTTTGTGTGGCTGCTGCCTGAGGCTGAGGCCTGTGCTTAAAGGGACCCCCCGTTCTCAGCTTTCTCTGCTTGCTTGCCTACCTCGATGAGGGACAGCAAAGCATTTTGTCTCTACGTGCTCTGGTTGCCCTCACTCGGGACACCACAGCACTCTGCAACATGGAGCCAGAGCTGCCCCTGGGTACTCTGGTGCATCTCGTGGATGTGTTGCTGCAAGCCTGGCTGCACTTTCTGCAGGCTGCCATTTGGGAGGTCCATCGGGGAGCTGTCAGTATCCAGGAGGTCCTGCGGGAGAGCTTCCACCCTGAGGAGCACTAAGAGCCTCCCTGGTCTGCCCCACTGGGGGCTTGTGACTCATTCCTCCCTCACATCCTTCCACTTACCCCTCCCTAATCCCCCTTCCTGATATCAAATAAAATACACATATTTTCATGAACACAAACTCTCTTTATTTAACAGAAGTGGGGGGGGGAATGAAACTCTGGTGAGACTGGGGAAAGGAGGCGGGAGAGGGGAGAAGAGAGGGTGGGAGAGGGGAGGGGGAAGCAAGGGGAAGGGGAAGCTCAGAGCTCAGGGCGGGGGCAGGTCTCGCTGGACCAACTTGATTTTAATGCAAACCTGCTCCTGGGTTCACACGTGGCCTTTGGTGGCCAGGCTGGCAGCTATCTTGCCATAGATGGCCGTGTTCCTCTGTCTAGTGTGGAGATCATGGGTGTTGGGGGCATCCCCCCCAAACCTGAATAAGGTCCATGATCTCCACCCTGGACCAGGAAAGCACCCACCTTCTCCAGGCCCTGGCAGGCTCCTGAGGGCTGGCAGACTGCTCCTGGGGAGCGGTGGAGGGCTGGCTGCCAGTGGCTTGCTGGCTCATGTTTTGGGGACACTGGGTCAGGGCAGTGACTTCTGGCTCTGGTCTGGCAGGCTTGGAGCTGGTACAGGCACTGTGGCCAGAGTCAACCTCTTTAAGGGCTCCGGGGGGGGGGGGGGGGCGCGGAAGAGGAGTGTTCTTGGTTGAGGTCAGAGTGGCCATCAGGGCACCCTGGGAAGGCTAGAGGCCCCCTATTTCGATATAAGTGTCTACACAGCACTTATTTTGAAATAGCTATTTCGAATTTGGCATTCTTCCTCGTGGAATGAGATTTACCAAATTCAAAATAAGCGCTCCGCTATTTCGAATTAATTTCGAAACAGAGGTTTGGCTGTGTAGACTCTAGGAAAGTTATTTCAAAATAATGGCTGTTATTTCGAAATAGCTTTGATGTATAGACATACCCTAAGGTGGCACAGGACCACTCTTTATATTTTGAGTTACTGTTCACACAGGGCTTTTCAATTTTCAGTTCTGAGCTCAAAATCTCAGCATCAAACTCAGACAAAATTTCCCAGAATTTCACCCTGTTTCATGCCTGCAACAGCCACAACTGTATATGGCATATTAGGGTACATTAGGTGAAGCATTTCCAACAGATCTAGAGAAGGGATTATTCCTCTTTATTCGGCACTGGTGAGGCCACATCTGAAGTATTGCATCCAATTCTGGGGCCCCCACTACAGAAAGGATGTGGACGCATTGGAGAGGGTCCAGCGGAGGGCAACCAAAATAATTAGGAGGCTGGAGCACATGACCTATGAAGATAAGCTCAAATCCCTCAGCCTATTTAGTCTGCAGACGAGAAGAGTCATGATTTGATATAGCAGCCTTCAACTACCTGAAGGGGGTTCCCAAAGAGGATGGAGAGAGGCTGTTCTCAGTAGTGATGGATGGCAGAACAAGGCGCAATGGTCTCAAGCTGCAGTGGGGGAGATCTCAGTTGGATATTAGGAAAAACCTATTTCACTAGGAGGGCGGTGAAGCACTGGAATGGGTTACCCAGGGAGGTGGTGGAATCTCCATCCCTAGAGATTTTTAAGTCCCAGCTTGACAAAGCCTTGGTTGGGAGGATTCAGTTGGGATTGGTCCTACCTTGGGCATGGGGCTGGACTCGATGACCTCCTGAGGTCTCTGCTCACCCTAGGATTCTATATTTTCCCCAATGGTTTGGATGAGCACATACTCTGCCTAAGTTCACTTTAAAATGGGCAGAGACACAAAGACTGTGTCTGCACCGCTTATGTCGGCATAATATACATTGATCAAGAGTGTGAATAAAGCACCCCACGGAGCAACATAAGCACCAGCATGCAGAGACTTTGTTGGCAGGAGAGCTGCTCTTGCTGAAATTGCTTCTGCCTTTCCCGGGGCTGGTTTTATCATGTGAACTGAGGATCTTTGGCCTGCGGGCCAGATCTAGCCCTCAGCTTAATTTGATTCAGCCCAAAACAAGTCTCTGAACCCCTGCCAGAAACCCTGAGCTTGTGCACCCCCTGAAGGGCAGAAGTGTGAACACAGTTGTGTGAGCGAGGAGCGGGGTCTTTTGCTTGTGTTCGGCCCCTGAGTGATATTTCTGTTGGTCAATGGCCCCCCCAACCAAAAACAAACAAAAGTTTCCCCACCCCGGTGCTACCAGAAAAACTCTCCCCTCCACTAAATGCTAAGCCACCGCCGTGCTGTATTTGTTGACAAGCCCTTGATAAACCTTTCAGGGAATAAGCTCCAATCATAAAATAAACCTAAAACGGCAGTGTCACTTCAGTTTAGATTTGGTTGTGAAGAGTCCGACCTCATGCTAGATCTTCTGTCCCCTCAGCCTGCGTGGACGTGTGTGTTCTTTCAAATCAATATTCAAAAAGACAAATGAGAAAGCCCCCAAGCTGACCGTGCAAGTCTGAGAAGTTCATTGTTTTTAGGGAACACGAAATTGGGGGGGGGGGGGGGAAGAGAAGGCCTTAACAAGGGAACAGAGTTTAAAATGGACAGAAAAGGAAAGATGAAATCATACCCCTGCTTGCAGCTCTTTCAAAATTAGCTTTAAACTCCAAGCCTCTATCAGGCGAACCAGGTTTTAATCAGGAAAAGGTTTCAGAAAAGTAATTACAACAATATCCATTTGCCCTGATAAAGGCTTCCTGGCTGATAAGACCAAACCAGGCAAAGAGACCTCATTTTTCCCCCCACGAATCTGAGATTATGTCCTAGCGTCGAATGTAATGCCTAAAGAAGATGCTTTATTGAGCTTTCTGAATAGGAGATTGGTTTCCTGCTGCCCTTTGAAAAGGAGACGGTGTATTTTAGAACAACACCACTTATCACGTATCCAGAACTGAAGAAGAATGAAAGGGAGCAAAAATACTGCTGGTGAATGCAGTATTTAAAGAGGAATTTCACAATGCAGCAAGATGAAGGCCTTTATCTAATACCCAGCAAAGTCACGTCAATAGGACCTTGACTTTAATTAGGCCCTCAGAGAACAGTTACGGTAATAAAAATGTTTGTGTTAATATAGCCTCAGTCTTCTAAAACGGTTCCAATCACACTTTACCAGGCTGGGTGTATAAATAACTTATTTTGCAGCCACTTTATTATGGGTACCATTAATCCTTGGCATGTCTAGCAACAGCTAAATGTTCAACTACCCAAAAAGTGACATGTCATATATCAATGGAGGGCTAATAATACGCTGATCATTAATATTCTTGCATGACGCATGTAAGGTTAACCCACAAGGAACTTTACAGATGAGAAGGAGATTCATGACTAAGATATGTTTAAACCAAGCATGCCAGAGGATGTTGATCAACAAGTTTTCCCCTGACAAATGGAAAAAAAATATATAAAGACCCAACATCTCAACCAGTGGGTTATTCTTGCCTATTGAAAAATCATTTAGGGGGAAAAGAATCAGCATCTAGACCAGACAGAAGGGGAAAGGAACTTTGTCTAGGGACAGGGCCGGCTCACAACATTTTGGCACCTGAGGCAGGGAGCTCAAATGATGCCCCTATATAGGGTTGCCAGATGGCTGAAACAAAAATACTGAACACCCCCCCCCCCAGGGGGAAAAAAAAAAAAAACCCACCACACTGGGAAAAAATTCTGTTGAAGAAAAAAAAAAAGCCGGGGGGGGGGGGGGGGGGAGACCAAAGTTGAGCAAAAAAAAAAATGACTCCAAGATTTATTAAAAATAATTATAATATAACAGCATTAAGAGTGAATCCACTTTAAGAGTGAGTGCAGGGATAGGAACAGGGGAGCGGTTGATCGCTAAGACCCAAGGGAGTCATTGCTTCCCCTTGGTCTTTTGCCAGCAGCCATTCTGTGCCAGCAGCCTTGTGGAACCAAGTAAGCATGGGGCCTGGGGTTGGGGGTGCTGGGGGCAGAGGGAGAGCACGGGGGGGGGGGGGGGGGGGGAAGAAAGGCCGGGTGCTGAGTGTTTGTAGGGTTGCCAGGTGCCCGGTATTTTCGCCTCCTGGCCGGGGGGGGGGGGGGGGGGGGGGGGGGGGAGGAGGAGGAAATCAGAAAATACCAGGACATCTTAGGTGTCCGGTATATTCTGAATTTTTTACCCGACAGGAGGCGAAAATACCGGACTGTCTGGGTGAATACTGGACACCTGGCAACCCTACCCCCATGTCTCCTCGCTGCACCAGCAGCAGAAACAATTTTCTACATTCTGGGTCCTAGTGGGCCCCCCCAGTCTGGCACCTGAGGTGGCCGTCTCAGTTTGCCTCATGGTAAGGCCAGCCCTGGCTAGGGAGAGTCCTCAGAAGAACACATTTACTGGACCTAAAAAGCGGGTACCCAACCTTAAAGGTACCCATCCCTTTGGTGAACAAAGAAAACAGTACTGATTCTCAGAGTAGATCCACTCACACTGGAGATGTTGCTATGAGCAGGGAAACCATACTGAAGAACAACTATAGCTAGTTAAGTTGGTTTTAATTTTGTTTATAGCCATTTTCACCTTTGCTTACTTGGTATCACTTAGGACTTCATTTCAAAATAACCCCCCTTAGGTTGAATTTATAAGCCATGTATCCACACCACCAAACCTGTTATTTTGAAATAATGAGCCCTGGAATTCAAAATCCGTACTCCTGCTTTTAATGGGGAGGAACGCTAATTCTGAAATAGTTACTTTGAAATAGCGGTCGTGTGGATGCTCCAATGCCGCTATTTCGAAATAACTACTGCCCAGAGTAGTTCAAACGAATTACTCCCCAGTGCTTCCTGGGGCTCTAAGTCCGAGGTAGCATGTCCACATTAACGGAGCCTGCCTCGGACTAATTTCAAGGCCGCCCCATAGCGTGGACATGCTAGTTTGATTTTGTTAAATCGGAAGTAAGTCGAATGTACTCATTTCAAAACAGTTTCCTAGTGTAGACATGGCCCGAGTGTTCAAGAGAGTGGGCAGGATGCTTCAGAGACAGCTGAGAAATTCCAGAGTTGGGTTCCCGGCCTAGCTAGGAACAGAATTCTTCAGAACTTGTTGTCAAGGCAGGTGCGCCAGGGAGCAAATGCAGAGCAAAGCTCTTGTTTGTTGAGGCTGGGAGGGGGTAAGTCACTGACTCACAATTCTTTTATCCCAGCAGGTTGTCACATGAGTGCTGTCTTGAAATAATGCAGATCAGTGTCTAATGCCCATCGTTTGCATACCCAGCAGGAGACCAGAAATGAAATTCATACCCAGGTATTTATTTTTGGTCCTATACACACCCATCCATTAAGCCCTGCGGTTTCTTTTTGTGTGTAGACAGAGAGAAACATTCACCACCACCAAAGTTTTATTTTCTGTGGGGCAGAACAGCTATTTAACAATGCACGCACAATGACAAAACAAATCAACCCAATAAGCTTCCTGTCACCATTAGAGGGTTTGCACACCTGCCAGTCGGCTAGGATATCTTACCAAGTCACTGAGTTTCCATTTTAAGGCTTAGAACATAATCCTCCTCCAAACGATCCCCTAATCCAGTGGTGGGAAGCCTGTGGCCCCAGGAGACATTTTGTTTACCATTGCTCATGCACAGGGTTGCCAGATTCTGTTGCTTTCCAGCCACAGTTATTTTCTTACCAGTATTACATGCACATCAAGCAAGGGCACGGTGAAGGGAGACGTGTGCGGATTGCACATCACATTGGCTGTCAGAGCCATGCGCTACCTCTGCAGCCAATCAAAGCCCTTCTACGGTGCAATCGGCACCTGCTGCCAATTGTAGGCACGCAAGCGCAATTAGCAAAACGACTCTATTCCAGAAGCAGTTTGGCTGACAGCCCTGCCAGTAGGGTTGCCAGATGGTTGAAACAAAAATACCAAACACACAGCCACCGCCCCCCCCCCCCCCAAAAAAAAAAAAAAAAAAAAAAAGAGCCACCAGGAAAAAAATTCTGTTGAAGGAAAAAAAAAGGGGGTGGGGGGAGGCTAGATGCTGAATGTTTGTAGGGTTGCCAGGTGCTCGGCATTTTCGCCTCCTGGCGGGTGGGAGAATATCAGAAAATACCGGACATTTTAGGTGTCCGGTATTCTCTGAATTTTTTTTTTTAACCCAGACAGGAGGCAAAAATACCAGACTGTCCAGGTGAATACCAGACACCTGGCAACCCTACCTGCCAGGCCTCTGCACAAGCTCTGCTCTTGCCCCCCAGAAGGGGCGGGGCCTCAGGTGGAAGAGGCGGGGCTTGGGCTAGGCAGCCCTCAATGCTGCGTCTTCCCCAAGCAGCCTGAAGTGCTACCTAGAGCATGGTACATGATGCTCCAGCCCATTTGTTGCTCCTTTTTCCTCTCCCCCCGCGGGTAAGTCACCACGGGGAACTGTCTTAGTTACCACAATCTCACAGACCTCTGAGCTGAAGGAGGACCACACCTGTTGCCCGCTCACTTGCTTTGATTTCCCATCCCTGCCCTAACCCTTGCATAATCCATTTCACTGGGCCACCACCAGTCTGAGGGAACAACCGAGAATGCAGAAGCAGAATTTCAGAAGACCAGCAACTGCTGCTTGGCATTTCAAGTAAGATGCTTTGTGGCATGAAAGAAAACTTTGCTTTAACTGCATGGTTAATGTCTAATTAAGAATATCATTTCCCCTGGTGGAGAGGAATCAATCATGTTGCAGTTAACTCAGTTTACAGCTGTCAAAATTGGGATGCTTGAAAGGCCCATGTGTTACCCACCCACAAAGAGCACGTGGGTAGTGACGGAGCGGAGTGACTGCAAGCAAGAGTTTGTTTGGAGACCAAGTTAATCATTCCTGAACACACTCCAAAGGGTGAAAGTGACAGAAGACAGCTTGGCTTGCCAGGCCTATTCTCCCACCCGTGTCAGCATCCAAGTTGAGAAGATTTTTCTAATCGGTAGCAAGCAGAGCAAGCTTAGGCAGGGACTGGAAATTAAGGCTGGCCCTCTTGGTCTAGAATCACAAAGGGCACATCTACATAGCAGGACTAAATCTGAAATAAGCTACACAACTTGAGCTACATTGCTTGCACAGCTTACATCGAAACAGCTTATTTCAGCTTTTGGTGCTGTCTGCACAGCAGGAAGTCCAAAGTAGAGCACTCTTCCTCCGACTTCCCTTACTCCTTGCAACAATGAGAGTTACATAAGTCGGGGTAAGAGGTCCTCCAGCTCAACATTATTTTGACATTATGTCGGAATAACTGCTTGCCATGTACACGCGGACTATGTTCTTTCAGAATAACGTCAGTTATTCTGAAATAACGCTGCTGTTTAGACGTACCCAAATGGGCTTAGGACCTCAAATCTCACAGTCAGGCCCCACTGCAATTCATAAGCCAGCCGCTCAGCTACCACTGAACTCCTGTACCTGCTTCAGGAATCTGCTTCGCCTTGCGTACCCAACTCCTGGCTTACCAAATCAGGCAAAACACACAGAAAAAAAAAAATCACTCAGTCTCATTTTTATCATCAAATCCATTGGAACATAAATATTACATCTACAGTTCAGACTGAAACTTGAGCCTGTTTTTCACTTGTGACACTGGAGTCTAAGTCCTACTGCCCCCCCCCCCGGCTTAGGGCCACAGGGGTCCCTCCCCCGGCTTAGGGCCACACACACCCCCGACTTAGGGCCACAAGCCATTGCTCTACTTCTTATCCCCTAACCCCAGCCCTTTGTACATTTCTGTGGTTTTATTCTATATTGCCCATGTCCTCTATCTGTGACTTAATAAAAATACCTGTGCCAAAAATCATAGCCTCTTATAGAGAAAGAGTTGGAGAATCACATCATTGTCTGTATGACATTTTTGTTTGTTCAGGCTGATCCTCTAAAATCCAGAACTCATTGGTCCTGCAACATCTGTGGTCCTTCTGGACCATAGATATTGCTGGACCAGAGAGCCCTGGTTGGTCAGGTTGAGGGGCTGGGCTGGTAGTGGGGAGCCTGGCCGTGGGGAGCACAGCCTCACCCGGGCCTGAGGCAGCAGGGCCAGCATCCGGGAGTGGAGCCCAGGCCGGCGGCAAGAGTGCAGCTCCAGCTGGGATCAGTGCACTGAGGAGCAGGAAGCAAAGCCTTAGCAGGTTTTGGGGCAGCAGGTCTGGGGCAGGGAGCAGAGCCAATATCTGCCCTGGTCCAGCAAACTCTGTAGTTCAGGACCACTCAGATCCCGAGGGTGCCAGACCAGGGAGGTCGTACCTGTAGTGACTTCAGTAGTGCTGTTTCTGTGGCCGGTTGTAAAAACTAGGCAAGTATCTAGCAGAGTGGCCATGCCTCCAAGAAGACTTCTCTATAACCCCAGAGTGTAAAACGACGTTCTCCAGTGGGAGAGGCCCCGAAGCTGCTGTAAGCGTATATCTGCCCAGCGGCTTTGTAAATCCCACTGATTTTTTCTCGTCTCAGGGTAGCCGTGTCAGCCTGTATCTGCAAAATCAACGCAGAGTCTTGTGGCACCTCGAAGACTGAGATTTATTTGGGCATAACCTTTCATGTGTAAACACCACTGTCAGATGCATGACGTCATGCATCTGACGAAGTGATTTTTACCCACGAATGCCTATGCCCAAATAAATCTCAGTCTTCGAGGTGCCACAAGACTCTGCGTTGATTTTCTAACCACCCGAATTGAGGCTTGGTGACACTCAGAGTCCCACCAGGGATAAACTCCGCTTTCAGTCCAGCCCTTTTTGCTTTGTGCAACTCATCTACAGTCAGGGAGTTGTGGGTGGCGGGAAAGGCCAAGTAGAATACAGCTTGCCCTTCTGTATCTATATTGTTTCCCCGCTGCTTCTGTATCTATGTTGTCGCCACAGTGCTGACTACAGTAAAACAAAATAGCTTCTTTTGGCAACAAATCTAAGTAGATAGAACTTGGAAGAAGTCCAGGAAGCAGATTGGAGTAGTAGTGAGGTTACTGCTTTGACAGAGTCATTCTTCTGATCACAGAGCTGGTCTTTGAATTACCTACTGCTTTCATGGGGTTCTCATCCAGTCTGTCAACATGGGAGCTATTAAAAAAAAAAAAAAAGTCACACACACACACAAAGCACCAGTCATTTAATCCTAGATAAACATTCTTTCAAGACCATCAGGGTAAATGAAATGTTTCCCATTTTCTGAGTCTTCTGCCTGTAGAAGTTATTCCAAATACTCCAAATGTTCACCACATAAAGGAAAAAATAATTCCCTCCAGTCCAGGAATTACTGGATGTAATAATCTCAGAGGGGTAGCCTTATTATTATGTAACTTTTAAAACAATAAGTAATCCTGTGGCACCTTAGAGACTATCTATCTATATATATATATATAAAATATACACACACGTGTGGAGGGGAGGGGGCAAATACATTGATAACAGTCCATGCTACCATTAAAGAATATCAGTTGGAAATCATGGGCACAGGGGCGGAATATCCATATATTTGAGCAAAATTTTTAAGCACATTGGTAGCCCTCACCAAAACGCACACAGAAACTAAGGAAGATTTATCTTCATTCACATGGATGGAATTTCTACTGGAGGAGATGTGCTGGGCCAGCCTTATCATTTGAAAAAAAACAAAATAAATCAGCTCTTTCAGACCTACATCCATAATTCCCTGAAACCTAAAACTACAAGACCCTTGTGTCAATTGTAAATCAATCCCATTTAAGATTATCAATTTTTTAGAAGAAGGTATGTGGGGGATAAGAGTGGATTTAATCAAAGCCTCCTCCCCTCAAATGTATAATTTCATTTTTGGACCATGTTCATTAGAATTCATCAATAATTCTCATTTTGATAGTCCTTCATGTGGAGTTCCAAGCATTTCCTGGGAGTCCTTTTGAATTTTCCACATTGCTAATATAGCCATGGATTACGGTAAAAACTATTTGAGTCTCTTGGAAGGGTCAACAATTGCATGCCATATATTTTAATATTGCCCTGCATGGCTCAATACGAGCCAACAAACAATATGAAACTTTCCTTGTAACAGGCTTTAAAAATTATGGATTTCACTTGCTGTAATTTCACACACATAGACCAGCTTTAAATATAAGGGAGTTAACAATGGTTTCAAATTAGAAGACTAATTGACAGTATCCTTTGCAAAGTGCTCTCATTTTGACTGTGTCCTGTTGAGATGGGACGCCTCCCTGAGAGGCTTAGGCCAGAAAACGATTCAGTCTCTTCCGTTGTCTGTGGAGTGCTAAAATGCATGCAGAGAGTTATGCCTCATTTTTATTTCACCTTTGATTGGATGCCCACTATAGTTTGGGTGGCAGACAATCAAGTATGTAGCTGAAGTGTCCAAATGAAACAGCTGTTATGCTTTGTAAGTTTTTCATATAGCACTACAGTGGACAAAACAATATTTTGGGGATCCCCTGTATTTTTCCCCTCTAGTCTATTCTTTTGACAAGAAAGAGATTTGGGGGTGGGAAAGGTTCTAGAAGACTAGCTACATATATTAGCAACACTTATGGTTTTAAAGAACGCTGCTTCCAGGCTCATATAGAGGTTGCCAAAATAGTTTCCACCATTGCAGAAACTTAATTCAACTTTAGCCCTGCTGTGTAGATGTACCCTAAGATGCCATAGGGCTACTCATTTTTAAATATGGATATACACCTATCTCATTGAACTGGAAGGGACCTTGAGAGGTCATTGAGTACAGTCCCCTGCCCTCACGGCAAGACCAAGTACCATCCCTGACAGATTTGCCCTAGATCCCTAAATGGCCCCCTCAAGGATTGAGCTCACAACTCTGGGTTTAGCAGGCCAATGCTCAAACCATTGAGCTATCCCTCCCCCAAAAAGAATAGTGATGGCCGGGTATAGGCCTGATGCTCCCGTGCCATCCATTTTCAGGGCTAGTTGATTCGGCAGGGGAGTTGTTACACACTCCTTAGCGGATTCCAACTTCCAGGGCCGCTGTCCTACTTTCTATATCAGCCAACACCTTTTCTGGAGTCTGATGAGCATTGGCATCGGGCGCCTTAACCCAGCATTTAGTTCATCCCACAGCACCAGTTCTACTTACCAAAAGTGGCCCACTAGACACTCGCATGCCATGCCCGGCTCCACGCCAGCGAGCCGGGCTTCTTACCCATTTAAAGTTTGAGAATAGGTCGAGATCATTTCGGCCCCAAGACCTCTAATCATTCGCTTTACCAGATAAAACTGCGGAGACGGATGAGCGCCAGCTATCCTGAGGGAAACTTCAGAGGGAACCAGCTACTAGATGGTTTGATTAGTCTTTTGCCCCTATACCCAGGTCAGATGACCGATTTACACATTAGGACCGCTACAGACCTCCACCAGTGTTTCCTCTGGCTTCGCCCTGCCCAGGCATCGTTCACCATCTTTCGGGTCCTAGCATGTACGCTCATCTCCACCTCCCCGACGGGCAAACTAAACAGCTACCCCTCTGAGACGTATCTGAACAGAAAGTTTAGGATCATTTTCACTTTGAAATCATGCATTTCCATTTTGTGTGTGTCAAAATTGGCATGGCACACGTTAATTTTATTGAAATGGAATCTTCAGATCAATTTGAAACAAAAAAAAATTTCAATATTCAATTTAACAGAAATGGTCTCTCCCCCCACTTTCCATACCTGAACAAAAGAAATTGCGATCTGGAATTTCCAGTCCATGAAAAACTGAGTTCTCAAAGCAACACCAACATCTCTATATAGTGTTCAGTTACATTTCTGACTCTGGACTGCAGCCCGTTGAGATTATACATGCTTGCAATAACCTTATGAAACAGATTATTATTAGCCACCATTTAAAGCTTCTATGGCACGATGCCTATTGAGATGAGGATTCCCACGCACTTGGAAAATTTAAAGGGCTTTATAAAGCAGCGAGTCAGTGACCAGGGAGCTTTGCGAACAGGGGCAGCAAACAGGGAGTTTTGAGAGGTTCTCCTCCAGGTAAAGGAGGAACAAATGCGGGACCCTTGAGGTAAGTGGCTGTCTGTAGTGTGCGTTTGTGGGTTACTTGCTGTGTGCTGAACTTGTGTTTGTCTGAAGGAACGTGTGCTGTGGCCGGCAGTTGGAAGCTGTGAGCTTCTAAAGGTTTGAAATCTAGAAGCTTCTGTTCATTGGCTGAGCCTTAGTCGGGGGCAAGGCTATCAGGAAGGCCAGGGCTTTATAAAGCAGTGAGTCAGCGACCAGGGAGCTTTGCAGGGAGTTTTGAGAGGGAGTGGGAAGTGGTTGAGGTACACTTGCCATTCTTTATAGTTTAAAGGTTTTAATTAAAACATCCTGATTTAACTAAAAACCCTATAAATAACGTAGGTAGCTGTAGGAGAGAATGCAGGCAGAAGCCCAGCAGCAGAGTGAGGGCTATCCTGTTTACTGCACTCAGTGTAGCATGTATGATTACCTGCCCTATGGGCAGGTGACACACGTGTGCATTCGGTGCAAGGAGCTCCTGGCCCTCAGAGACTGCATACAGGCTTTGGAGGCCAGGGTGGCTGAACTGGAGAAGCTGAGGGAGACAGAAAGGTATGCTGATGAGGCTTTCCAGGACACTGTAGAATTGTCCCACCTCCGGTCAGACAGCCCCTGCACTTTTAAGGAGGATGAAAGGCTCAGGGAAGGAGAGCAGTCAATGGGAGCAGAGGGAAACCTTCCCATAGTTGGGATCCTCCTTCCAGATGTTGGGGTATCCTCTCACACTGAGGTTACCTCTCCAGGGGAGGGAACTCCAGTAAGTAGGAAAAGGCAGGTGTGAACAATGAGAGATTCGATCATTAGAAATGTAGATAGCTGGGTTTGCGATGACCGGGAAAACCGTATGGTGACTTGCCTGCCTGGTGCGAAGGTTGCGGATCTCTCGAGACATCTAGATAGACTTACGTGTAGTGCTGGGGAGGAGCCGGTGGTCGTGGTACATGTAGGTACTAATGACATAGGGAAGGATAGCAGAGACATCCTGGAGGCCAAATTTAGGCTGCTAGAAAAGAGATTGAAATCCAGGACCTCTAATGGTGGCATTCTCAGAAATGCTTCCAGTTCCACACGCAGGGCCAGGTAGGCAGGCAGAGCTTCAGAGTCTCAATGCATAGATGAGATGATGGTGTAGGAAGGAGGGGTTTAGATTTATAAGGAACTGGGGAAACTTTTGGGAGGGGGGAGCCTATACAGGAAGGATGGGCTCCACCTAAACCAAAGTGGATCCAGATGGCTGGCACTGAACATTAAAAAGGGCGCAGAGCAGTTTTTAAACTAAGAGATGGGGGAAAGCCGATTGGTGCAGAGGAGCACGTGGATTGGACAGAGACGTCTCTTAGAGGAAAGTCTATTGATAGAGATTCTCTAGGTTTTAAACAGGAGAAGAGGATAAAATATGGGCAGATCAGACGAAAAACATTCACATAAAGAATCTGACATCAGAAAAGGGCAGACAAATAAACAGTGATAAGTTTTTAAAGTGCTTGTACACAAATGCTAGAAGTCTAAACAATAAGATGGTTGAACTAGAGTGTCTCATGTTAAAGGAGGATACTGATATAATAGGCATCACAGAAACCTGGTGGAGTGAGGACAATCAATGGGACACAATCATTCCGGGGTACAAAATATATAGGAAGGACAGAACAGGTCATGCGGGTGGGGAAGTGGTACTTTATGTGAAAGAAAATTTAGAATCAAATAAAGTAAAAATCTTAAATGAATCAACATGTTCCATAGAATCTCTATGGATAGTAATTCCCTGCTCTAATAAGAATATAACAGTAGGGATCTATTTTCGACCACCTGACCAGAACAGTAATAGTGACTATGAAATGTTAAGGGAGATTAGAGAGGCTATCAAAATAAAGAACTCAATAATAATGGGGGATTTCAACTATCCCCATATTGACTGGGCACATGTCACCTCAGGATGAGATGCAGAGACAAAATTTCTTGATACCTTAAATGACTGCTTCTTGGAGCAGCTGGTATAGGAACCCACAAAGGGAGAGGCAATTCTCGATTTAGTCTTGAGTGGCATGCAGGATCTGGTCCAAGAGGTAACTACAACAGGACCACTTGGAAATAGTGACCATAATATAATAACATTTAACATTCCTGTGGTGGGAAGAACACCTCAGCAGCCCAACACTGTGGCATTTAATTTCAAAAAGGAGAACTATGCAAAAATGAGGAGGTTAGTTAAACAGAAATTAAAAGATACAGTGACTAAAGTAAAATCCCTGCAAATTGCATGGACGCTTTTCAAAGACACCATAATAGAGGCCCAAATTAAATGTATACCCCAAATAAAAAAAACATAGAAAAACTAAAAAAAAAGCCACCGTGGCTTAACAACCATGTAAAAGAAGCAGCGAGAGATAAAAAGGCATCTTTTAAAAAGTGGAAGTCAAATCCTAGTGAGGTAAAATAGAAAGGAGCATAAACACTGCCAAATTAAGTGTAAAAATGTAATAAGAAAAGCCAAAAAGGAGTTTGAAGAACAGCTAGCCAAAAACTCAAAAGGTAATAACAAAATGTTTTTTAAGTACATCAGAAGCAGGAAGCCTGCTAAACAACCAGTGGGGCCCCTGGACAATCAAGATAAAAAAGGAGCACTTAAGGACAATAAAGTCATTGCGGAGAAACTAAATGAATTCTTGGCTTCAGTCTTCACGGCTGAGGATGTTAGGGAGATTCCCAAACCTCACCGGTCCTTTGTAGGTGACAAATCTGAGGACTTGTCTCACATTGAAGTGTCATTAGAGAAGGTTTTGCAATTAATTGATAAACTTAACAGTAACAAGTCACCGGGACCAGATGGCATTCACCCAAGAGTTCTGAAAGAACTCAAATGTGAAATTGCAGAACTATGGTTTGTAACCTATCCTTTAAATCAACTTCTGTACCCAATGACTGGAAGATAGCTAATTGAACACCAATATTTAAAAAGGGCTCTAGAGGTTATCCCGGCAATTACAGACCAGTAAGTCTAATGTCAGTACCGGGCAAATTAGTTGAAACAATAGTAAAGAATAACATTGTCAGACACATAGAAGAATATAATTTGTTGGGCAAAAGTCAACATGGTTTCTGTAAAGGGAAATCATGTCTTACTAATCTATTAGAGTTCTCTGAAGGGGTTAACAAACATGTGGACAAGGGGGATCCAGTAGATATAGTGTACTTAGATTTCCAGAAAGCCTTTGACAAGGTCCCTCACCAAAGGCTCTTATGTAAATTAAGTTGTCATGGGATAAGAGGGAAGATCCTTTCATGGACTGAGAACTGGTTAAAAGACAGGGAACAAAGGGTAGGAATAAATGCTAAATTTTCAGAATGGAGAGGGGTAACTAGTGGTGTTCCCCAAGGGTCAGTCCTAGGACCAATCCTATTCAACGTATTTGTAAATGATCTAGAGAAAGGGGTAAACAGTGAGGTGGCAGAGTTTGCAGACAATACTAAACTGCTCAAGGTAGTTAAGACCAAAGCAGACTGTGAAGAACTTCAAAAAGATCTCACAAAAGTAAGTGATTGGGCAACAAAATGGCAAATGAAATTTAATGTGAATAAATGTGAAGTAATGCACATTGGAAAAAATAACCCCGACTATATGTATAATATGCTGGGGGCTAATTTAGCTACAACTAATCAGGAAAGAGATCTTGGAGTCATTGTGGATAGTTCCCTGAAGATGTCCACACAATGTGCAGTGGCAGTCAAAAAAGCAAACAGGATGTTAGGAATCATTAAGAAAGGGATAGAGAATAAGACGGAGAATATCTGATTGCCCTTATATAAATCCATGGTACACCCACATCTTGAATACTGCGTACAGATGCGGTCTCCTCATCTCAGAAAAGATATACTGGCATTAGAAAAGGTTCAGAGAAGGGCAACTAAAATGATTAGGGGTTTGGAACGGGTCCCATATGAGGAGAGATTAAAGAGACTAGGATTTTTCAGCTCGGAAAAGAGGAGACTAAGGGGGGATATGATAGAGGTATATAAAATCATGACTGGTGTGGAGAAAGTGAATAAGGAAAAGTTATTTACTTGTTCTCATAATATAAGAGCTAGGGCCCACAAAATGAAACTAATGGGCAGCAGGTTTAAAACAAATAAAAGGAAGTTCTTCACACAGCACATAGTCAATCTGTGGAACTCCTTGCTTGAGGAGGTTGTGGGGTCTAGGACTATTACAGGGTTTAAAAGAGAACTAGATAAGTTCATGAAGGTTAGGTCCATTAATGGCTATTAGCCAATATGGGTAAGGAATGGTGTCCCAAGCCTCTGTCTGTCAGAGGGTGGAGATGGATGGCAGGAGAGAGATCACTTATGTTAGACATAAAAATTGACAAATCCCCAAAGAATTCAAAACTAAAGCTGATGGAAGATCAGAAGATGTCTCCCACAGGACAAATTTTGAAACATCAGAAGGTGGTTTTCAGCTCAATTCAGGTAAAAGAGTTAAAATATCAAACCTTTTCACACAATGAAAAAGTTCCAAAAACATTTTGATTCAAAGCATCAGCTACAGGAGAAAACATGGGACATTATGGTCAAGGTGGGACCCATAATGATGAGTTCAGACATAAGGAACCTGGAATTTCAGCTCTCATGGAGCACAACGGAAGCTCAGGAAGAAACAGATTAAACATCTCTACAACCCAGCCTGAAACTTTGAGATTTGCCTTATGAAAATTCCATGAAAAAACTGACTCTCCTCCCCCTCACTCTCAGACACACACACCCTTGCACCCACCCACCCTGAAGAATTTCTATTTCAATGAAACCCCATTGCCACATAGGGAAAAAAAACAAGCCTCAACATTTTCAACCTTCCCTATTCAAAACAAAACTCTTACTTCAGATGTGTCTCATTCCATCTTAAGTATCAAAGTAAATCTAACATTGCTGTGAAGGAGCTGTTCTTAAAAGGCACATTTCAGAGGGGAGGATAGTCACAGCACACACTTTTGAAAACTTCTCTCTTTTGTCAGTGGCTGACTGCGACTTTTCTTCTTTTGGTTGAAAGGAATTTCAGGAGGTGAAGTATGAAATTATCTTAGCCTCGCCTCACACATAAGCCAATCATCCTTTCATATTTACAGGAGAAAATGGTCCTCAGTTCACATTTTGGCTCTCCATGATAGAAGTCTAAACAAACATCCTCTACATTGTGTATTGCTTTCCTTCAGCTGGATGCTGTTTTGACTGCCACTACTTATTGTGCAGCAACAATTTGCACTTCAAGCTTGAAGAGATACTCCTCTAATAGCTTCCTCACTCACCATGATTCAGCCCATCCAGCTGCCATCCCCTCCATTGTGACTTTGTTTCAAGACTCATTATTCGACATTTAGCTGCACTGAACTATATCTGTCACCCATTCGTGTCAGGTGCTCAGATGATCCAATACTTCTCAGACTTCACTGTGCCTCATTATTTGCCATTCCCCCATAATTTAGTGGCTTCCTCAGCTTTGGAAATTAGGCTTTGAATGTTCTCATTGAGGCAAATCTATATCAATACCACAAATTGCAAAGATATGAAGGATAATACCGAGTGGCAACAGGCTTAGCAGTTGCTATGCTTAAGCCAACCCACATGCCAATAATTATCTGGTTCCTTTTAGGCTTACAAGATAAGACTTGTTCCTCTGCTTTGAAAAGGATCTAATCCTGCTGCTATCACTTAATGGCAAAACTTAAATTTAAATGGTTCAAGATCAGGCATGGCTCATAAAAGGCTGAAAAATAGGTGTAAGAATGAAAACTAGTTAAGCATGTTTTCCCTCACCCACATGTCTGAGAGGACATTTCCATTAACAAGTTTTCTATATAAACTAATATAGTAATTTAGATTTTTGGAAACTGAATGATGTAGACTCTCCACTGTGTGGTACTCATTCAATTTATTTTTAAATCACTGGAATGAAAGACGTTTTGTTATTCCTCCCTCTCCCTGAATTGTAACTTTTGAACACTTCTCCAACTTCAGAGAAGTTACCAAATGGAGGAAAAAAGCCAACCAACCCACTCTAGGGTTTTTTTTGTTTTTTTTTAAAAAGAGTTGGTCCCAGGCTATGAGAGAGAGAGAGAAAATGTAGGGTAGAAAAATGTTACATACAATATTCATTCAGGTGCAAAAATAAAAAAAAAAAAAAAAAAAAGAAAGCATGCAGAGGGAAAAGCCCACAGTAAAGAGGGCAAAATTCCTACGTGTTTTTTGCATTTTTTTTTTTAAACTGAAATTGAAACAGTCAAAAACTCAATGAGTATTTGTTTGGAAAATCCTGCTTCAAAAAGTCTCTTTTGTTGATAGTTTTCAAAAAAAACCTCTCTGTACACTTGCTTTCCTCCCCACTCCCATTAGTTTGGGAGGCATCTCTTCATCTTCCTAACTATCCGGGTGGTTAAGCACTGGAATAAATTGCCTAGGGAGGTTATGAAATCTCTATCACGGGAGATTTTTTTTTTTTAACAACAGGTGTTTTGTTGTTAGGGATGGTATAGATTAGGGGTGGACAATCAGTTTGATGGGGGTGGGTAGGGTTAGGACCTGGTGGGCCGCCAATGCTTTATTTACCTGTCTCCCCCCAGTTATGATTTCTTGAAGCTCCAGATGGCCACAGGTCGCTGTTCCCAGCCAATGAGAGTTAAGAGAAGTGGTTCCAAGTCCATGCTGTTTTCTGCAGCTCCTATTGGCTGGGAACAGAAATCCATGGCGAATGGGAGCTTCAAGCAACTGAACCAGAGGCAGAGGTAAATAAAGTGCTGGCAGCCCACCAGGGACTAACCCTGGTGAACAGCATCTGGCCCACCGGATGCTTGTTGCCCAGCACTGGTCTAAATGGTGCATGGTCCTCCCATGAGTGCAGGGGGCTGGACTCGATGACCTCAAGGTCCCTTCCAGTCTTATGAGTCTATGAAATGTTTTTCCTGGGATACTTATTAGCGGACTCAAACCGAAGTGCCAGTCCTAGGCATTCACATATAAACCTTGCAGATTTCCCCTAAGCCTATAATGGGCAAAATACAATCCTGAATAATCCCAATCATTGGACACATTCTTCTCCAAAGCCAGTCACAAGTTCTGCAGCTTAGTGCCATCTTTAGGTCAGACTCACCCTGAACAAACAGGCCTGCTTATTTTTTGGTACCAGTAGGTCATACCGTCCTCAAGAGACATCACAACGCAAGTTAGAGTGCCCTCTTGGAAGCATGGAAATTACAGGTTAAACAAATGGAGCAACAGATACCAGGTTGCTCACCAAGTGACTTCCCCAATTCAGAGAGCAAACAGCTGGTCTACTTTGGCCTTCCTGTTTGGCCAGCTGACTGATTAGAAAAAAAAATTATAAGATCCCTGCTACAGTGTCACTTTCTTTGCCAGAGATAAGGGGGGTGGGTCAGGAAGGGGAGGAACACATCTGACATCCCTGACATATTATACATGGACATACTGTCGCAGGATTAACATAGAAAATAAGAGTGAGGTTGAAGAAAGGCATATTCACAAAGTGGAGGGTGCTCTATAGCAAGTGACAGCAGCTTCCCCTGTTGACTTGACAGCAAACCTTACGGTATTATTCTCGATTAACAAGAGAAAAAATGACATTCCAAACCAGAGTGATTCAAGTGAACTTGCTTCCCCTGGCTGATGGGAATCTTGATACTCCCTGTAGCCAATGCACAGTATTGACGTTAGGGAAGAAAAATTACGATCTGTTATGAGCTCAGAAAAGCAGCATGAGACACACCCGAGGGTAGTGGTGGATCATTTTATGTAAATGAAGTGTTTGTCAATAAGTAGTAAAGGAAGCCCTGGGAAATTTACACCCATTATGCGTGTGGATAGAAATACTGGAAGCTCTTTCAGCACAGTTCCTCAGAGTACTATTTCAGGGTGCCAGTTTGTTCTTGGATATGCAGGACATACTACAGCGCGTCCAGTGCAGGAATGGTGCAGATATGACCGAGCCATTGGAGAAGGGAGGGCCTTGATGATTTTTGGAACCTACCCAGTCAAAGCAGTAGCCTGCTGAATTGCTTTTCCTTGACAGTTAAGCTGAATGATCGTCTGGACATTTGTACACACATGGTGAGGAGAACACAGCATTGTGTGTGTGTGGGGGGGGGGGGTAGCATAAAAGGTTGTGTGAATGAGTCCAGGTTAGACATGCCACTTATACTGAACCACATCATCCTTGTTTTACCTCTTTATACCACAAGCTTTACAGAAAAGCCAGAGTTAAATTATTACTTATTGTTTGTCTTAGCTGGAAGATCCCCCACTAAAGTCAGAGTAGAGAGAGAGAGATTAAGTGACTTGCCCAAGGCCATACACAAAGTCAGTGTTACTGGGACCACTACTCATCTGTGGATGCTAAAACAGCTGGATTGACCTCAGAAGGGGTGTATCTACGCTGCACCCTTATCTCGAAATAAGTTACACAATTTGCACTAAATGAATTGCATAGCTTATTTTGAGGAAATTTCGAAATAGCTTATTTCAAAGTTTGGCACTGTGAAATTTCAAAATAAAGTGCTATGTCGAAAAGTCCCTTAACCCTCGTGAAAAGAGATTTACGGGGATGTTGGAATAGAGAGCCCATTATATTGCAAAATGAAGGGTGCGCTCAAAAGATATGGAATAACGATTTCAGGATAATTCTGGTATCCCAAAATAGCGCTGCAGCATAGAGGTAGCCAAGGAGAGGAAGTTTCTCAACACCACATTTTTTGACCTCCCCTCCTCCCCACATACATAACTCTATGTTTTTTGAAGATCTGCTCTCTCAAGACCTTCCAAGAGTGTAAAGCTCATGCTGAGTGCCCCATTGCAGGGCATGGAATTGCTCATCTAAAAACTATTATATTACTAAAGAGAACATTCTGGGTACCAGTTTCTAATGGCCTTAGTAGGTAGCCAGAGGAACAACCGAGCTAGATGCAAACAGGTGATCTGGCTGCCTTGAACTGGAAGAGCTGCTCCTTTTGCTTAACAAGAGAAACTGCTGGAAACAGGAACTACAGCTCCAGACAGAGCAACGAGGCACTGGCCACGTCACTTTTTGGGGAGACCATCGTTTCAGTCGGAACACTGCAAAAAGCACATTCAGGAGGATTTAGCGGGGTGGAGGACTTTTACTAAGTCAGCAGCTCAGCTTATTATCCTTTGGCGTTTCACGGAACATTCTTCCCTCCCCTTTTAATTAAAGGATTGTTTTGCCAGCAAGACTTAATTAAAAAAATAAATAAATAAATTTCTAACAATGGAATCCTATGCTATATAAATAATTAATTCTCAGTTGACAACGTTTCCCCTCCCCCCTTGATCTGCTTGCTGACTGAAAAGGATGAAGTGATGCTCTGAATTCTACAGTAAGTGTCATCTATCGTTTTACGATACTTGGGTTAAGTGTAAGAGCAGGGCTGAGTACAGCCCTTCTCAGTTTGTGTAGGGGTACCACAATTCAACCTGTAGTAGCTAGCCAGAAGAGGATATTCTGGTGGCTATGCTTACTTAGGGTACATCTGCACAGCACTGTTATATTGAGGTAATGAGCGTTATTTCAAAACAATGTGAGAATCTACAAAGCCATTCCGTTATTTCAAAATCATTTATTCCGAAATCTGTAAACCTCATTCTATGAGGAATAACACCTGTTCTGAAATAAGGCAAGTGTAGACGCTCCACTGCTGCTATTTCAAAATAGCCCCTCCCCAGGGCCATTCTAAGTTATTCCTCCCCACTGCCTCCTGGGGCTCTACATCAAGATAGCGCGTCTACATTAAGGAAGCCTGCCTCGGACTCATTTTGAGGCTTCCCTGCAGTGTAGACGTGCTATTTCAAAGTAAGCTGTTCCAGAATAATTTATTTCCAAATAAGAGTATGTCTACACTGCACACTTAGGGAATAATTTTCTCCTGTTTAAGCAAGAGAGAGTCATATGCAAAACTGGATTAAGATATGCTGAAGCCCTAATATATGTCAAGTTTAAGAGGCCCAATAGTATAACCAAAAAATTATGTGTATTATTCTAACAGAAAGGACAATGAAAATAGAAATAAAGTTCCATACTTGCTTATATACCAGTACATAGGCAAGGATGGAACTAAAAGCTAGTACATTTTTTGTCCTTACAGGCCCCTCAGTCTGAGGCCCCAAACTGTACTTTATTTAACTTGTGTGTAAATCCAGCACTGGTCAAATGATGAAGTTTTGTTTGAAAATACCAAACCTCAATCATGCAACCTTTGTCATTTTGAGCAATACCTTAGTTTCTTAGACTCTTAGTGCTACCATCACGCTATGTGTGTGAAAATTCCTGCCCATTATTATTCCTGCAGTAATCCTGCACTTATTTTGCTGAGGAGTTCTCCTTTTATTGGTGGAAATATGGATTGGAGGAGCAATTGTGTGATGCTACATTTCTAGTCATCAGGAGGTACATGGCAACTTTTTCTAAGCTTGCCTCATTTCAGAATTATGCTGGAGGAAGACTTCCTGTCTCTCTGGACACCGGAGTAATATACTTTTTAATATTTAGAATTATTAGTATCTGAAGGCCAGTGAAGGGGATCTTGCTACTTTCATCAAGGTAGAATATCACCCTGAAGTCTTGACCACAGTCATGGGTAAATTTGCCAGGAAGTTGGTGACATTTTAACCAATCTTCAGATCAGATGCACCATTTCTGAAGTCTTCAAGAGACCTTGTTATAGTTATTTTAAGGCCTTAAGTCACGATGGGATTCCATTTTGTTTGGCACTCAGACACAGTGATAAAACCTATCCCTTCTGAGATACAGCTGTCTATTCCTCTTAATAACTTTGTTTACATTTTGCAGTAACAGGACAGAATTTTCATAGAATCCTAGAACTGGAAAGGACCTCAAGAGGTCCAATCCCCTGCCCTCATAGCAGGACCAAGCACTATTCTAGATTTTCCCTGACAGGTGTCTGTCTAACCTGCTCTTAGATATCTCCAATGATAGAGATTCCATATTTTAGGGGTTCTGTCCCCCACCCTCCCGCCAGCACTGAATTAAAATTCCTGCCTTGGAATTTTTCAGTGTTGTTGTAGTTATCTTGGTCCCAGGATATGAGTGTGACAGGATATAGAAGGGGATACCTTTTATTGGACCAACTTCAACAGAAAGAAGGTACAAGTGTTTGAATGACAGTGTTCTTCAGATGTAGGCAAAGGGGACAGATAGCTAAGAGTATTTAGCTCAGATACTAACTGGTCAGTGGTAACATGTTATAGGGTCATTTGAAACAGTGGGCAACAAGGGTTAGATTGTTATACAAGAGGAGTTTGAAGTGGGCTACGAAGGGTTAGCAGGTAGAATTGTTAGCGAGAAAAAGTGTTACAGGTGGTTGTAATGAGCCATGACATCAACATCCCTGCTAAGTTCATGGTTTTAAGCGTCTAGCAACATGATGCATTTGAGTTCCCAGGTTCACCTTTTAACGCTGTTGTGAAAGTTTCCTTTGAGAGCAAGTATTGAAAGATCAGATACGAAGTGATAACTTTGAGACAGGCATTTGCCCTGGCACGATCCGGTGGCTTTGTCTTTGGTCACTTTTCTGGGGGAGATACCAAGTCTTTATATAGTCGGAGCCAGGCATTCACTAGCGACAGGGACATGTGATGCGCTACTCTTGGCTTTAGCAATGCCGAAGCGGACACAGCATGCTGGGAAGAGTGCAGAGCCAAGAGCCATATTTCTGAGGTTCATCTAAGTGAGAAAGCCAGCATTTGCGGCCACCCACTGATAAACATGGCTGTGGAAGGGATATTGTAATCCAAACCAGCACGGCTCTGGTATAGAGATTACTTCGGCTGATATGCTGCATCTCTGAGGCAGTCCTGGAGAACTGGACTAGCTACTACTCAGAACAGTTTGTAATTAATTCCCAAACAAAGCTATTGCCAAAGTGTCTAATGCTATAGTCTTGTAAGGGGACCGTGGTACTCCGCCTCTAGCTAAAGCCGAGTTCCGGTCAGTTAGTGTCTGTGTGCACTTTCCCCGCTTCCACCCATATCTGGGACACAGCACACCTGTACTGCCACCATGAAATGATTTCACAGTTGTTTTAGGACACCCAAAAATAGAGGGACAGACCGGAAAACAGGGGCAAAAGCAAAAGGAGAATCGAAGCCCTATTATGCAATCCTTATGCACAGTGTTGACACACTTAAAAGGTCTGTGGAAGGCAAATTAACAGGCCTCAGTATGGAAATTCAAATCTCTGTTGCACATATCTTGGGAGCAGGAGGAGAAAGTCCATGCATTTCAAACTAACCGATTGCACTTTGGAGGCATAGCCAGTCTTTTTGTTCTGTTTGTACAGGACCTTGCACAATGAGGTCCTGCCATGTATGGCAGGACCGACACCATGATGAACCACCACAAGACTACGTCTACACTATGAGTTTTCTAGGCAAAAAAAAAATGCAGACGAGGGACTTATTTGCATACGTCACTATCTCATTTGCATATTTTCTGCCAATCCGTTTTTGCACTGGGGTTTTTGTGCAAAAACAAGCAGTGTGGACATTTTCTTACTGCGCAAAAACCCCTTTTCCCACAGGATCCTTATGCCCCAAAAAAGGAGGTCTATCTTGCAGAAAAGGGGGTTTTGTGTAAAAAGAAAATGGCCACACTGTTTGTCTTTGTGCAAAAACCCCAGTGCAAAAACAGATCAACAGAAAATATGCAAATAAGATTGTGACTTTTTGCCAAGAAAACTTGTAGTGTAGATGTAGCCCCAGTGTTTCCAAAACCAAAACCAAGGGCTAGGTAGTGGACAATAAGTGATCAAAAAAAGGCCCGCAGATCAATTATGGCTGATACATCATCCTGATTATTGCTGCTTCTTTGTCATAGCTCCTGCTTATATGGTGAGGGGAAAGCACACCTGGAAGATGGCATTGTTTACCCTACATTGGAAGAAAGCATTTGAGAGAAAAAGCAACAACATGGATTAGGGTCCTGGAAAGATTCTCTGGACCCCACCAGGAATCTTTCCATTGATTCCAAGGGAATTTGGTGTAGGGTCTAAAAAACCCTACATGTATATTATATTTGGATGAATAATACTCACTACATATAAAAAAATTAATATGTCTTAATATATATTTCACCAGCACTAGATCATACCACTTGGCTAAGAGTTGAGATAACAGAGGTTGATAAATATTTGAAGAGTGCAAGTATTAGCCAGCCAGAAAATTACATTGATAGGTAGAAAGGTTTAACAGAGGCAAAAGAAAGTCCTTCACACAATGCAGTCAACCTGTGGAACTTCCTGCCAGAGGATGTTGTGAAGTTCAAGACTATAACAGGGTTTTAAAAAGCTAAATACATTCATGGAGGTTAGGTCCATCAACGGCTATTAATCAGGCTGGATAGAAATGGTGTCCATAGCCTGTCAGAAACTGGGAATGGTTAACAGGGGTGGGTTGCTTAAGGATTACCTTTTGTTTGTTCCCTCTAGGAGCACCTAGCATTGGCCACTGTCAGAAGACAGTATACTGGGCTAGATGGACCTTTGGTCTGACCCGGTATGGCCATTCTTAAGTTCTGTCTTTTTAAACTTTGCCAAGCATCCCTTTTCCAACAGGGGACTGAAAAAAACAAACACAAAAACCACACACCACACTTTTATTGTCGATACATGTTTCCATGAAAAGTGTCTATTGCTGACTGAAGTTTCAGGTTACTGAAATTAAATTCCTGAAAATTAGATTACACTTGGGGGGGAGGAGGACCGGGGGGAGAAAATACATTTCTGCTCTAGTGCATACACCACAGGTGCAGAGGTATTAAATGAGACTGCAGCCACAGCAGCAGTAATGGAATAAAAATGAACCAAGAATGGAGAAGTTTCCCAACAGAGATGTGTGTTAGGCAGTAGAATCATTTCCCTAAGAGAAGTGGCAAATGCCCTGAGACCAGAGATTAGCTGGAGAAAAAAAAACCCTCTAGAATATGTGCTGTGGGGAAGGCTTCTGATATGGCAGAGAAGAGGACTGGTTGACCTACAATGCTGTTTACATCTTCAGCGTCTAGGCTTTCAAGCTCAGGAGATGCTAACAAGAACGTTTACATCCTCCTGATGCTATGCAGGCTGAACAAACCATGCCTTTTTGCGCTGCCATTTCTTCTTCGGAATATTCCAATGCTATGCCAAATTTCAGACCATTTTGGCACCTTAATGCCAAACATGATCCAGGGACACATTCAACACTGGGGGAGCTCCCCCCACCTCCCTGTTCCTCACATCTCAAACTCTGCCATGACTAGCACAGGCTTCAGTAAAATAGCCAGGCCAAGAAAGACACGGTCATAAAAAAAAAAAATGTCTATTCCTCCCTCACAACACAATCCAGATAAGGTCACCTGACCCTTTTTCCTCCATTGCACTGAATATTGTCCATGGAACTTACAGAAAGGAGGAGGAAAGGAAGAGGAAAGATTGCCCAATGGTTAGGGATCTAGATTAAAACTCACATTCAATTCTTCGCTCCATTACAATTTTCCATTATGCCCTTGAGCAAGTCATAGGGTTGCCAGGTGTCCGGTATTCACCCGGACAGTCCGGCATTCACCCGGACAGTCCGGCATTCACCCGGACAGTCCGGTATTCACCCGGACAGTCCGGCATTCACCCGGACAGTCCGGTATTCACCCGGACAGTCCGGTATTTTCAGCTCCTGTCCGGTAAAAAAAATCAGAGAATACCGGACACCTGAGATGTCTGGTATTTTCAGAATTTTTCCCCAGCCAGGAGGCGAAAATGCTGGGCACCTGGCAACCCTACAAACACTTAGCGCCTGGTCTCCCCGCCTCCGCTTACCTGGTTCCCCAAGGCTGCTGGCACAAAATGGCTGCCAGCCAAAAAACCTAGGTCTTCTCCTGGGTCTTAGTGCTCAACTTCTCCCCTGTTTTGATCCCTGCACTCACTCTTAAAGGGGACATGCTGGGGGTTTTCTGGGCTTAATAAGTAGTCCTTGGAGTCCTTTTTTTTTTTCTTTCTTTTTGCTCAACAACTTTGGTCTCCCCCCCCTTTTTTCCCCTTCAACATAATTTGGGGGGGGGGGGGGGTTTCAGTATTTTTGTTTTAACCATCTGGCAACCCTAGTCATGGATCCTCAGCTCCCTGATGGTTAAGTGAGAATACTAAGATTGCATCTGACTGTCTCACAATCTTAACATTCTGCAAGGTAGATCAAGGGGGTGGGGGAGGTGTAGATATTGATGAAAATGCTTGGAACACACAACTGGTATGTTCATTGAGGAGCTAGGTCAATGGATCAGCTGCTGTGTATTGGGATTTTCCATAGTTTCTCTGAATTTTATTTTGCCAGCTTCCCTTAGGCAAGAGAGAAATCCTTCCCGAGGAGTCTGTCACCCTGGGGGACCGGCAGCCTGCACCCTCTTAAATATTTAGACAGTCACATACTGAGTAATACTGCCAGCTTGTTTGACATAAATTATACCCCACAAGCAAATCAAATTAGAGACTGAGCAAATCTGCCTTCTAAAAACAAAAGCTGATTTTCTCCAGGCTCAGCCATTTGTGGGATTAATGTTTCTGATGAATGTGCACAGTGTTTTAGTGGGTACTACAGCTGGATGAATTATTCATTTTTTTTAAAGTATGCATATTTAGATTCCCCCCCCCCCCCCAATTCCCAAAGCATGCATCTGTCCAGGTTGTGTTACTCATAAGGATTCACCGATCGCTCACTCACGCCAAGAAGGCATGTCTACATTGAGGGCTGTATGAAGCTTTCCACCTCATGGCAAGAATTCCTCCTGGGACTGATCCCTTGAGTGACCCTGCCCACAGAGTGAACTTACTTTCAGGAGGCTTTCCTGGCTAGTGCATGGGGTGGGGAAGAGGAAGGGGGGGATGGTCCTGGCCAAACCTCACTGGCATCCCTCCTTGCTTCTTTGTTTTACAAACCAGAAGAAAAGATGGGAGGGAAATCACACACAGCTGCTGCGGGAAGGGACATGGGGAGCAAAGGAACCCTGTACTGGGTGCCAGGAATAACTAATGCAAAATGTTATTTAACCTTCAAGTTGTTTATTTTGGCTACTGGTTTTGGGTGGCATATGATCAGTGACCTAAGTCCTGTCCCATTGTTTCTACTCTTGGACAGGGTGGTTTTGTTTTTTGTTTTTTTTTTTAAATGTTGAGCAATCCACAGCCAATAGCATGTGGAGCATGTGGCACAGGAGTTGTCAGACTAATCATTTGTGCTAAAATGTGTAAGATTTCCATGATTCCCCACCAATTAGCCCTGATTCTCCTCTTCCCCAAACGCTGAGCAGGTCAGCATGCCGGTCTCTCTCCCTTTCAGTGCCTAACCTTGGGGAGAAAATGATCCAGCCAACAGACCAGGTGTGGGGGTAACTCCCAGTTACATGCTGTCCATGCTAAGATGTCATTCCAAGAAACTGGCACCGCAAACCCCAGCAACCCAACACATAGCTTGGGTTGGTGAGAACATGTGCATTTTTTAAAAATTCCTTGCCCAGTCCTAACGGACACCCTTTGTCATGGACACGACACCACTTTGATTAGGAACGTCTCAAATCCACAGCCATGCAAGACACGGGACACACGGTGAAATCTTGCATCCTCCCATGAAGTCTGGCCTCGTGTGCCTTTACCCAATATTATACAGATTTCATGGGGGAGACCAAGGTTTCTCAAAGTGGAGAGCCTTACCCAACAGGGAAGTTGCTTTCAGGGAGCCACAAGGTTATTTTAGAAGGATCTCGGTATTACCACCCCTACTTCTGCATTGTTGCCTTCCAAGCTGGGCCCATGGAGAGCAGCGATTGTGAAGTTGGCTGAGTGCCCAGCTCAGAAGGCAGTGCTCTGCCAGGAGCAGCACAGAGGTTAGGGTGACAATACATGCCCCACCATCATCCTTACTTCTGTGCTGCTGCTTCTAGCACTAGGTGGCCAGAGAGGGATGGCTGCAGCGCAGAAGTCGGGGGGAAACACCGAACCAGGCCATCCTTCCTTCTCTGCAGCTGCTGGCAGTAACTTTGCCTTCAGTGCCAAATTCCTGGCCACCAACTGCCGCTGCTCTCCAGCAGCCCAGCTCTGAGGGCAGCATTGACCCCAGCACAGAAGGAAGGCTAGCCACACTGCAACGCTTGCCAATAACCTTTTTTGACCTCCCCAAAAACTCCCTTTTAGGGCAGGCCCCAACAGTTCCACCACCAGGACTTTTCATATTTAAAATCACTGGAATCATGAAACTGACCATTTTAAAAATCCCATGACCCTGAAATTGACCAAAATGGACAGTGAACTTGGTAGGGCCCTAGCAATGAGACCATATCATGCTTTTGGGTGTAAGCCAATCTCCAGTGACTGGGACCTAGGAGAGAGCTTTCCTCAGAGTCAACTTAGCCCATAAAGTCACCTGCTGCAGGGATTCCCCTGCGACAAGTGGTACTAGCCACTGTCTGGGATCAGATAGACGGCTGGGATCAGCCACTCACAGTTCTGGGCTCATCAGTATTAAAGCTTCTGCACTCCTCCCCTCTTCCTCCCCCCCCCCCAGCACACCACACCCAGTAGACACATCTTGGGGCCCAGAAGACTATATGAACCATGCTAATGCTCCTTGGCAGGAAAGGAATTCGCTTGTGAATAGGACGGCTAGTGTGAAGAAGAAACCTCCAACAACCTATTATTCTCTCTACCTGGGGGACGTGCACCCCTCCCCTGTCTGTGCCCACTGCAGCAGCCACGGAGAGATGCTTCTCACCCTGCCCCAAGCTGCTGTGGTGGGAGAGGGCAGAGGTTGTCCTCTCTCCCTGGGGAACTAGACTCCTCACCCCCAGCTCCACCCCAGAGCAGGCCTGGCCTTTGGGCAAAGCAAGTGAGGTGGCTGCCTTGGGCCCCACTCAGTCAGGGACCTGCAGCCCCACACATTCAGGGCCTCGCGCCACCCCTCTCCCAGCCCCACCCACCCGCTGCCCTGACTGGAAGCCACATGGCTGCGTGGCTCAGCCAACCACAGCATGCTGCCTTGGGCCCCGCGAACTCTTTGGCCAGGCCTGCCCCAGAGCAATGATTTAAATGAAGAAAAACAAAAGTGATTTGAGTTAAGGACTTGAGCAACTTCAGGTAAATCTTCTAGTGATATTTATTAAGGGACATGCCCCGCCTTTTGGCCTCAAATGTAGAAGATAGCTATCCCTGTAGTGGGCACTGACGTTGAAATACCCGTGGAGGAGTTTTACACCATGGTGTGTGCTCCCTGCACTCTGAAAGGACAAACAATAAAGCACAGTCAGCGGCTGCGTTCTTACAGAGGTGTGTCCGCAGCACAAGTTCATGTCACTGAAAGTCTGCTTGGACTCAGACGATGTGAATTGTTTAGCGCACGAGTCATTAACAGGGATTTGCTTAGAGGACAAGGGAAGCTTTCTGGCAGTCTAGAAATAGACCAACACACCCATTACAAAGCTATGTATTATAGGAGAGTCCTAAACCCTGATCTACACTAGAGCTTTATTTTGAAATAACCTCCCCCTTAGGTCAAATTAATAAGCGGAGCGTCCCCACTACCAAGGCTGTTATTTCAAAATTATGGGCTGCTTATTCTGAAATCAGTACTCCTGAGGTAATCATGCTAATTTTGAAATAGTTATCTCAAAAAAGCAGTAACGTGGATGCTCCAGTGCTGCTATTTTAAAATAACTACCCCACAGACTAATTGGAACTAATTACACTCCAATGCTTCCTGGGGCCCTATGTCAAGGCAGCACATCCACATGAACAGAGCCTGCCTTGGACTAATTTCAAGGCTTCCCCCTAGTGTGGGCATGTTATTTCAAAAAAGTTATTGAAATAGATTTTAGTTATTCCGAAATAGTTTCCTAGTGTAGACACGCCCTAGCAGAGCTATGCAAACTCAGCTGTCCCCATCCACAAGGGTCCACGTAAACAGCTCCTTTAAATCCAGCCCAGACTGTGTTGGCCGACACGCAAAGAAGAAAAACCCACCAGTCAACGAGTTCCATGTCATTTATCAACCCGCAACTTTGTCCTGCTGCCGAAAGTCAGCATCCGCTTGCCAAACCCAGCTGAGTGTAGACACAAAATGGCAGAAATGTCATGAGCATGCCTCTGGGGTAACTGATTTCTTGCTTGAAACGCATAGCTGGTTTGGCCTTAGTCTAAATACTGCATTCTGGAGAATACCCCATCTTTCATCAGATGATCTTTGGGCACTTTATGCAGATCAGAGTCTAGATTCCCAACATATCTCACTAATCTCCTGGGAGCAAGGAATGTGGAAGAGGGAGATCTCCAGTCAGAGAAAGTGGTACAGAGAGGTTTAGGCTATGTCTACAATATGAGTTTTTGCAGCAGAATATATGCTAATCAGGGACTCATTAGCATAAGTCACAATCTCATTTGCATATTTTCTAGAGACCCGTTTTTGCTCAAACACAAGCAGCGCGGACATTTCCTTTTTGTGCAAAACCCCCTTTTTGCGCAAGATCGGTAGACCACCTTTGAGGCATAAAGATCTTGTACAAAAAGAGGTTTTTGCACAAAAAGGAAAAGTCCACACTGCTTGTTTTTGTGCAGAAACCCCTAGCGCAAAAATGGATTGGCAGAAAATATGAAAATGAGGTCACGACTTATGCTAATGAGTCCATCACTTGCATATTTTCTGCTGCAAAAACTCATAGTGTAGATGTAGCCTAAGTGACTTGTCAAGTTCACACACAGGATCAGTGGCAGACTGACTTCTAGTGCTTACAGTAGAGGACGGGACCACATTTCCTGTGTTGTCAGCTAACAGATTCAACAGACAGTGGTTGTACTGAAATTGCTGAGTACAGCATCAGTTATGTCTGCTTCACTACGGAAGAACAGCAGACGCAACAGGAGAAGCTAAAATGAGTTGAAATGTCCTCACATTACTTGCAGTATAAGATGGTCAGACCATCCTTTGAAGATGGTCTCCTCAGACTTTTGATCCTTACTTTATCCCCTGCAGCAATACTAAATCACTTCTGTTAAGGTAAGGCACCCCTCACCTTCATATATCTTAAGAGAAATTTCTGGAGCTAATGTTTGTGAAGGATTTTGTATCATCTTATCCAAAATGCTGTGCTGGCAGTCTCTGAATATGAGCTTCTGCCAGAATTTTCCAAATTCAGCGATGCTCTATAGTAGATTTGCAGTGCTATAGAAAAGCAGGTAGCATTTTTGCAGAAGCAACATTTAGTGCCAAGAGAAATTTTTCTATCTTTCTGGTGAAGAGACCAGGAAAGGTCTTTCATGAAACACAAAATTCAGATAGCTGCATGCCTTCTTTTAATAAAGTTACTTTCAATATTTGCAGGAAAAAAATAAAATCCATGAGACACCTTCTGAACTTCTGCCAGAGCAGTTTCCTTATTCCATGGAGGATTTCTAGGGTTTGGGTAATTTTATTTTGTTTCAAGCCGCATGCTGCTAATAGGATTGATCATTAAAAATAAGGTAGTGGATGCCAGCATACTGATGTTTCTCAGAATTCTATACTGGAGTATTGCCATTGCTTAAAATTCCATCACGCTGACTGATCGAGTGACCACACGTTATTGTCAAGCAGCACAGATCTGCATGGGGCAATTAGACAATGCAGAAATGAAATGAATGCAAAAAACCCCCAAATTATCAGTGACATCAAACCTGCACTGTGTACATAAATTCTCCCCATTTCTCTGACACTAGGCAGGCATCGATAATAATGCCTCCTGTTTCACTTACTGATCCAGCTAAAATCTCCAGGAGCTAACTGTAAATGTAAGATTTAATTATACGGGGCCAGATTCTGCTGGGTTCCACTCTATCCTTTGCCTTAAATTGGGAGTTTTGCCCGAGGAAAGACTGAAGATACTGTTTTGCAAAGGGTCTTTATGGGGGGAGGGGGGGAAATGTAAGGAAGCAGCGCCTACACTCATGTGATTGCACCAAGGCATCGCTGCACCTTTGCCATGCACCAGACTAAGTGGCTTTTACCCACAAAAGCTTATGCCCAAATAAATCTGTTAGTCTTTAAGTTGCCACACAACTCCTCATTGCATTTTCATCTGCATCAGTTGTCATCTACCAGTAAATCTTGGAGCCTCTGACAGGTGATCCTGACTGGTTTGGCCCGGAAGCTATCAAGCGCTGGCACTTCAGTTGCCCCTCCCCCCACTGTCCTGCTGCTCCTGCCCTCTGCCTTGGAGCTGGCCCTCTGGGAGCTGTACCACCTGTCCTCAATCTGAGATAAATTCAGCTGTAAGGGAGTTTTGCCCAAGAAAAGACTGCTTGCTGTGCAGGGGGTGGGAGCGTTGATATCAGGCTGTCCCTGTTCCCCCCTCTCCTGTACCCGATCTCCACACAGAGAGAAGGGGATGGAGGGAGCTTGGCAATGCAAATTGCTGTCACTCTCACACTGTGTGTGTCTCTGTCACTCACAAACACACACACTGTCCTTCACTCTCTTCCCAACCCAGCACGTACATGCATTGCAAGCAGTAACAGAAGTAACAACAACAAAGTGGCTTAGTTTTGGTTTCTGACAGCTCTGTGCATTTTATTTTCATTTCCCTTACGTTTAAATGTAATTCTTTGAGCTGTGAGCTCTGAAATGCCTAACCTGGTGTGGCTGGAGTCATTATCCCTGTGGTAGCTGCTGCCCCGGAAGTGTCTGGCATGTCCTTACAGCCCCTGAGAAAGGCAGAGCAGGGGGGTCTCCACATGCTGTCCTTGCCTGCAGACACTGCTCCTGCGACTTCCATTGATGAGTAATAGGGAACTGGTCAGTAGAATCTGTGGGCTCAGTGACTGTAGATGAGGGGCAGCACTGTACATGCAGCTGCTTTCAGGAGGGGTGCAGGGCCAGGGCAGGAGTAAGCCGGCCTTACCCCCACTGCTCCACCACTCGGAAGCTGTCCCAGTTAAATGGTGCCCAGCCAGAGCCTATATCCTGAACCCCTGTCGCAGCCCTGAACCTCCCCCTGCACCCAACCTCCTTCCCAGAGCTTGCTCCCTGAAACCCCTCCTGGACCCCAATCCCCCACCCTGGGCTAAGCCTGGAGCCCCTCTCACACCCCAAACCCCTTGACCCAAGACCAGAGCCTGCACCCCAACCGCCTACCCCAGCTTGGATGGGGGAGGAAGGGGGATGGAGTGAGCAGAGTGAAGCATCGGAGAAGGGGTGGAGCAGGGGCAGGGCCTCAAAGATGGGGTGGGAAAGAAGTGGGACAAGGGTATGTGGGTTGGAGGCAGATCTTACATTACACTTAAACTGAAAACGTGATCTTGTGGTTAAAAAGGTTGGAGACCCCAGTCTACATGCACCTTAAGCAGCAATCAGTCTGACTGCTGAACTGCATGGCATTACACAGCCCATGATAACGTGGCCAGGGCATCAAGGAGAATACAAGAGTCTAAAGAAATTGGGTTTACAGGATAGTGCCTCTCTCCATCAGCAGTGGCTCTAGGTCTCCTTTGTTTTTGCCACAAGAGGGCAAATCACACAAGAGGGCTTCCTTAAATGAGCTCAGCATCTCACCGGCCGGCTGCCTTTTCTAAACAGCTCCCATCTGGAAGCTCCAGAATACGTTAGCCCTTTTCCATGTTAACACTATCACGTTCAGAGGCTTGCATTTCGCCTACGACACTGGACATCGTGGCTGCAGTGCTACATTGTCCGTTGGGAGCTTCTCTCTCCTGGAGTTTGGGGGACTCCCGTGAGTTGAAACACAGGATAAGTGTGGTTTTCCAGTACGAAAACACAAGACAGCTTTCCAAGACACCTATACCCTGCCGGGGTTCCAGCCTGCAATCTCGCTGCACTGGAACATCCCATTCCCTTAATGGCTTCATTTGCCTTGAGTAACTTTCATCAGGTTCGAGAGCACAAGGAAGACATGTTATCAGTAATGCCTGGGACTGCTCATCCCAAGGAGGAGGAGAATTGGGGTCTCCTGCCGAAGAATAGATTTGACCAATAGGGCTCTCAGTCAGGCCCGCTGATGGGGGATGGAGGGGGGGGGGACGGAAGGGCCTGGAAATTCAAAAGGGTCTGGAGCTGTTGGCTGCTGCAGCAGCAGCTGGAGCCCCAAGCCGGCTCGAAGGGTCAAGGGAGGGGCACACTGTGGTCTGGGAAGCACCAAGGGCTGACTCCCCTAGGCCCCACCCCTTCTGCCATTGGTCCCACCCCCACCCCTTGCCCTGGGGCCCATGGTGGCTGTCAGCCTTGCTGCTCTCAGTCCCACCACAGTAAGTCAGTTGACCTTAGTGGAGTTATTCCGGATGTAAAAGGGCACACATGAAATTTCTGCTCAGCTGCTTTTGTCACACTCTGTGCCTCAGTCTTCCCACCTATAAAATGGGAATTAAACACGGTTCGTCTGGGAGCTAAATTTAGCATACTGACAATAAGCTTGGAAAGTGCCTGTGAAAAGTACCGTTCTAGCCAGAAGCGGAATCGTTACCACAGTATGAAATGAAACATGTTTCATGTTAGCCTAGAACCCATTTGAGAAAAATTTCCTCTTGCTGGTAATTGCATGAAAGACTTTCCTCCACTTTCATCATAAACGATAAAAAGTGTTTACGGTTACCTCGTTTGATACAGAGACACTACTAATTGGCCTGTGCAGATTTCAGCGAGTCAGTAATGTCATCTGCTCGCTGGGAGCAGGATCTAAAGCCTATTGAAGTCATTGGAAAGACTCCAATTGACCTCATGTTCTCTTGCTCAGCAGAATTAAGTGAACATTTAGTGAGGACAATAATGCCTTGATCAACCCCTTGTATCCCGTACGCTGCATCTCAGGGTTTGGCATTGCCTGGGGCACATTTTGAGAGATACCCAGCCATCCTTCCATTGGCGATGCCCTCCCATTTACAATCACGTCTCTATAGTAACTAAAACAATAGCTTCAGAGGGGTAGCCGAGTTAGTCTATAACTGGAAAAACTTAACACACAACAAATAATCTTGCAGCATCTTAAAGACTAACAAAACATGTAGATGGTATCATGAGCTTTCATGGCTGAAGAAGTGGGCTGCACTCATGAAACCAAGATTCATGAATTTTAGCTTCTTTGAATGGCGATTTAGAAACTGAAGACAAAGAGGAAGAACCAATGTCATGGGATGATCCCACTTTGCACATCCAACCAGCAAGTACTCCATGGACCACAGTTTGAGCATCATTGATCTTCCTAACTCAGCAGGTCTTTCATGTTTGCCATTTATGGCCCCACGAAAACCACTTAGCTGGCTGCTTTTCCTGTTAATCCGAAGGTGCCATTTGCTCTCAGACGAGTATAAATCCTGACCAACCCCAAGGGTTTCAAATATTTAATGCTAGAGTCACTACTGGCTTGCGTCACATTTACACCCGTCCAACTCCATGGACTTCAAAATAGTTAGTCTTGATTCAGGACAGCATCCAGTGAGGATGGTGTCAGATCCATCGTACTAATGCCCTCGAAGAGCCCTTTGTCTGATAAATCCTACTAGGTCTGTCACGTCTGTTTCAACCACCACATCTCATCTTTCAAGCTTCATTCAACTCCCTGCCTGGCCATGAACCACAATAATTATTTCACTGAACAACAAGAGATGTAGAGCTATCATCTCCTCAGACAGCTTGATCCTCTTACGTTGCTATCAATGAGTGTTTTACCATTGACTTCAGCAGAGCAGGATCTGTTTCATAAAGGTACTTTAACAGCTTGAATCGGAGAGGTGCTGCACGTAGGCAGCTTTAACTGTGCATTGTCAAGGAGATCTCAGTGGAACAACTAGGAATCAGGCCCTGAAGGCCAGTGGATTGGCTCTGGTGAGTTGTGTACAGGGGCAGGGGAGAGAGATGGAAACATGACATTGGAGGGGGGGGGGGGGGGGGGGAAGAGGTTGTTTTTTTTTTTTTTTTTTATAAATAACAGGACTGAGAAGATACCTCCTTTGTAAAGCCTGATCTACACTGGTGCAGAAGGTCAGCCTAAGATATGCAACTCCGGCTATATTAATTGCATAGCTCCAGCTGACATATCTTAAAATGCCACCCGCACAGCGGGAGGTCGATGAGAGAACAAGCTCCCACTGGCTTCCCTTACTCCTTGCAGAAGGAGGATACTGGACACCAGCAGGGAGGGCGCTGCCCTCAGCATTCAATTTACCAGTCTACATTAGACCCACAAAAATCGAATGCTAGAAGAGCATCCTTGGGCATTGATCTTCTTGCCAGTGCAAATGTCTTAACTTCCCATGTGAGAGATGGCAGTCTAATAGGGGTACGTCTACACAGCAACATTATTTTGAAATAACTAGCGCTATTCCGAAATAACTTCGTCCACATCTACACAGCAGGCCGTTATTTCAAAGTCATGTCGAAATACTGTCGTGCTGGAGGACTTCTTACTCCGACTCCTGTAACCCTCATTGTCCGAGGAGTAAGGGAAGGCGGAGGAAGAGTGCTCTGTTTTGAAATAAGTGCTGGGTAGATGCACCCTGCGTCCTTCAGAGGGGTGAGATTGCAAAATAAATAAATAAATAAAAATAGAATGTGCCATATTTTAATTCTGAAGAGGCAAAGTGTATTATAGTGGTCATTCATCTGTATGCAACTACCCACGTAAATGACTTTCCTCATAGATTTAGTTCTCAGTGCTTTATTCTTTAGCGATTCAGTGCTGACAAAGGTCCAACCCAATATCCATGCTACAAGTTAGCTCTGCTTATCTTGAGAGGGGAAATTAGCATTTTAGATGCACATACAAATGCATGTGCATGCATGCTATATTGTCCTAATTTTGTGTAGTTACTTCTGCTGCATATTATAGATACCCTTAATCTAGTCATTGAGGACTTAGATTAAATACTCTTTAACAAAAAAGTTTCATGTTTTGAGATGTCGGCTAGTGGCTAAATTATTCCTATTGTATGCCATTTCCCCTGCCAGCTAATGAATGTAGAAATTATATTGTCACAAGACTATGTACGCAACATGGCTTTCAATAGGGTTTGTATCTATTGTCTGGTAGTTAATGTCCCAAGGAGAAATCCTGTTGCTACTGTAGTTATTTAATATAACAAAGCACTGCATTGAAGCAAGCTTGAGGAACTTATGGAGTTATTAGCATTAGGTAATTCCAATCTCTCTAATGAGGTCTACTGACCCCATGGCTGTGTTTCAAAGCAGATTCTTTAACAGTTGTTTAGTTACAGAAGTATAGCAGAAGGAGGATTGAGACACACAAAAATTCAGAGATGTGAGATAATTAGCTCGCCCAATGCCAAGCTCTCTCTAAAGGACAGTTGGAGGTAGAAGTAATGCAAAAATATGTAAATATTAAAGTATCAGAGGCTCTCAAGATAGGAATACAAAACCTGCATTACTGCTGGATTCGGCATTAATATCACTCAGTATCAGAGTTGATTCTTCCTACTCCAAACAGTTATTTTCCACTAACCACATTGGGAACCCAACTGTGTTCTTGTTTATACTAGTGCAGATCAGGAGTGAGTCCAGGGAAGTCAGCGGACTTATATCAGAGTAAATAAGATCAGAATCTGGTTCCTTGGGCAAAGTGTTCAAGCCTGGGACCCTACATCAAAAAACTTTTAGATCCAGATTTTGCCTCCTAAATTGAAGCTGCCCAATTTTCTGATCACTCACTGTTCTCTCAACTTCATTATAAGTTTCAGCGCTCAGCAGTTCTGAAAAGGCCGTCATTTAGGCATCTGTGTGCCTAGAATTTAGGCTCCCTAAATTGACATTTACAGATAAACCATATATGAGCCAAAATGCTTATTTAAAGGGTTGTTTCAAGTCCTGATATGATGTAAACTAGCTTAGTTCCACTGAAGTGGATGGAGTGACACCTTTATATGCCAGCTGAAAGACAGAAAACAAAACAAAAAAACCCCTCCACCCCTCTACTCAGATGACTGGAGATTTAAAAAAAGGGTGATACAGTAACTGTAGCCTGTATGAAGATGCAATTTATGTGTCTGCAAGTTCTCAAGAGCAGAATCTTGCTACAAGTTCTCTAGAACCTTATAGCTATTACAGAGTCACAGACTCTTTAGCTTTGCTCCCAGGAAAGCACTTAAAAGCCTACTCCAGGCTAATTCATTGAACAATGAATAAATAAAATCTGTACAGCATAATAAAGCCATTGATCATTAGGCTTTAAGAAGATTGGCTTCTAAATATTTAGGATGCAGTGTGTATTCAGGGGGAATGTTTATTGGCACTGTGATATTAAACTGTCACCCATGAAATAGTAAAACTCATTAATGCAGAATTTCCTTTTAAATGTTAGAAATTAACTTTATTACTCTATGGGTAATGGCAAGCCTCAGCCTTAAATCGCCCACCAGTTAGTATTTGTGAATATTATTAAAACATATTAACCATATTTTAATTGGCTCAAAAAAATGTCTCACACTGCCCCAGCATATTTGTTTTTCATTTGAAAGCAATTGAACAGAAGAATGAGGAAATATTCTTATTAATGTATTTATGGTGTTTATTGAATTTACTTCCCCCTCTGTTGATCAAACTATTCTCTTTCTTTAGCTATGTCAACATGTGAAAATACTCCTTTCAGCCTCTTTCAGTGTCCATGAATGGAATCCAAATGGCAACAGTGACCTCTAGTGTTCACAAAGATATCAGAACTCAGGTAGTATTTTATTCCACCTCACTACAGCAAAAAAAAATCATTTTAGGAGAGATTCCCCCCCATCCACCCATAGCCATTATTACAGGAGTAAGTGACATTTACAAAATGGGTTAAAACCACAGCAGGTGGTGTGCCCGTTAATCTGCTGCTACTTATTTTGTTACCTGATTTCAGAAGTCATGTATAGATCTTTGGATTCTGGACTTCTTAAATCCATAGCCTTGACCTCTAACACTTCCCTCTCAAGAACTTATAGAAATGTAAACTCAAAACTACCTTTTGGACAGACTGCATATTCAGGTATCTTTTTGAGGTAGCATCTTAAAATCCCCCCTCCTGCATTTCTTGTTTCAGATGTTTAGTGCCAAAGCAAGGCAATCTTATTACTATTTATTTTGCTATTATTAAGCAGCACGGGAGGTGATATTTCGTTCTCTACCTATTCATTACTGCACCAAGGGTTAGAAGAATCATTTTAGCCAGCTCTCGGTTCCTTTCCGCTGTGACACAGCATATCATACCATGCCTCAGAAGGATCATTGTCTGCAGTGGCAAGACACAGAGGGCATCACCTGAGGGCCAACACAAAGGAGAGAAGGAGGAAAACTTTGAGGGAAATTATCTTATGGGATTCCTCCCCTCTGATGGAAAGGAGATTTGGAGGAGAAAAGCTTGCCCGGTTTTGGATGCTCGGGGAGGGAACTCCGTGACACTAGCAACTGATCAAGTTTGCTTCGGTGTGTTGTCTGAATACACAACACCTTTCCGCCTGCAGTCTTCTGCCTTCAGCCACGCCGATTCCACCCAGTGCCATGCTACGGAAAGGGCTGATGGCAGCCTGCAAGGCGGAATTCGTCTCACTCCAGAAGTCCACAGGCTTTCACACCTGGCGCTCAAGCAGGAGCTGCTGTTTGGGTGGCTCCGAAATTGCTACCTGGCTCTCCTAAAACCCGAATCAGGGACACAGGCGACGCGTTCAGGTCCCCGTGGGCAGGAGCTACCAAAGCAGAGACCCAGTCCAGTTGGGGAGGGGGGCACCAGCTGTGCCTACAGCCATTCTGCAAAAAAAGCCAGGCTACAAGCCCAGCCCGACAGCCACTCGCTACAGGGACCGCTGCCAGACCTTCCCCTGCCTTTGCAATGCAACCGCGCTGCGAACGGACAGGAGCCCAGGCAAAGCCGGCTCCGAAGACACTTCGCCTCCCAGCCCCGCCAGGCAGGGCTGTGTGGGGAAGGGAGCCCCTCCATCGCCCCGCCAGGCAGGGCTGTGTGGGGAAGGGAGCCCCTCCATCGCCCCGCCAGGCAGGGCTGTGTGGGGAAGGGAGCCCCTCCAGCCTCCTTGAACTTTGCACGCCAGGCAGGGGGGAGAAAGCTACCGGCCAGCGAGGCCAGACCGAGCCCTTAGCCAAGCCCGAGCCTGGCGAACTTTTTCCCCAGAGGTCACGTCTAACAGCCCCGCTCCGGGAGCTCCCCTGCCCCCCCAAAACCCAGCAGCTCCTTTGCCTCCGGCCCCCGCGGCTACTCACAGTTGGTGGCGGCGGACCCCGGGCGCCCCAAGCCGAGGAGCAGCAAAGTCACCAGGCGGAGGAGCTGGGGGGTAGGCTCCATGGTGTGCCCGGCTCGCCAATCGCGCAACGCCGGGCGGTCTCTCCTCGGGGCTGGCGTCCCCGGCCCTCGCTCATTGACTCCCGGCGCCAGGCAGACCCTCCCGGGGAAGCCGCGGCGGGGCGAGCCCCCTCCTCCAGCGAGCTCTGGCGAGGAGCCGGGCCAGGCGCACGGCACAGCTGCGGCGCCACCGGCTTCAGCACGCCAGGCGCTGGACACCTCCTTATAGGCGGCCGGGGCGGCGCGCTCCACCTCCCCGCCGGGGAGGTCCCTGCCTCGGGGTCTTCAGGCGCCGCTGAGAGGCGCGGTGTGAAGCGGCTGCCCGGAGCCCATCTCGCTTGCTCTTTCGCCTACCAGAGCAGCTTCCAGCGAGGAACCAGAGCGCCGCTCCCCCGAGCCAGAGACGGTGGAAATGGACAGACCTGGGGGGGAGGAGGAAAGCCAAGGTGATTATGGCTACTGCCCGAGGAATCCGGAGTGACTTCTGGTGCAGACGCAAAAAGGGGAGCGGCGGGGAAAGAGAGAAGAGACGCTGCTGCTTTTTTCTCTCTCTCTGTCTCTCTAGCCTACGCTTCAGCCCCTCTCCCCGAGCTGAGGAAGAGTCTCTTAGTTCGGCTTCGCCCTATTGGGCTGTGCTTCGCATGGGGACTCCCGTGTAAACAGGCCCGCTTGGCAAAGGAGCGAAGATTCCAAAGAATCACGTGGCTAGGAGGGGCGGATCGCAATTGTTTTTCTGTAATCCGGTTACCAGGATTAGGGGGGGTTTGAGATCATTGCTCAGAGCCTTCCCTTTAAATGCAGGTGAGACCCCCCCCCCAGGTCATGAAGCAGCAAGGTCAGAATCTCAGCTGCCTGGGGGAGGTGCTATCACCGGTCAACACTCAAGTCCCTGATTGATGGATGTGCCCCAGCTGTTCGCAGTTAGCTTACTGCTGGGGAGAAGGGAAATCCTCATTCTCTCCCCCCCCCCCATAAACCACACCGTCTGAAAATGTTTCGTATGCGCCTCATTGCATTGTTTTCTGCCTGCTGCCTTGCTGATCACACCACACATAATAAGGTCCTTTCAAGAATACCGACCTTAAAGATTCCTTGGTCCCACATCAGGGTAGCGCTGGCTGCCAGTCGCCTCCAAACTACAGGAGGGAGCTGGCTTGAATCCGAGAGGAAACATTATTGGCAGCAGTAGGGCCTCTGCCCCTTATAACCATCCCATGCAATGGTCACAAATAATTTAGAAGATTGAGCCCATTTGCCAGAGGGCTTATGAGTTCCCAGTGGACAGCTAAGTTCTAAATAGCTGGCATGTTGCAAAACTCCTATTAAAGCTGGGAGGCCCCCCTGTCTGTGCACTGCCTGCAGATAGAAATAAAAAAAAATAACATAGCATTCAGAGTTAAAGGGACAGTCCACTGACAAATCTGACAGCTTTTGTACCTATTCTTGTGACAAGCAACACCACAATGGCTTTTCCTAATCTCTTTTAGTTGTAATGTCTGTCCACCCCTGGATTGCCAGACCACCAGCCAAATCCAGACTGCCAGATGCTTTTTGAAAGACCACAGCATCTTATTTGTTTGTTAGTTGTATTGTTATTGTGGTTTTTACATGCCTCTCTGGAGTCTGGACCTTGACTCTAGCTTGACCTAGAAATTTGGACCATGGCCAATAATAATTGCTGACCTCTAGTTGACATGATAGCAATTTGAGTAGAGCCAGTTCCCTGTGTATTCAATCACGCGGGCCTATATACTATAAAAATTGAACCATGGGTTTAGATTTACTCAGGTGAGTAATCACATTGTGGTTCTATCAGCTGGTAAATGTCCAGAACACCCCCCCCCCCCCCCCCCCCCGGAAGTTCTCACCTGAGTAAAATCAAGCCTGTAATGCAGGACATGCAGGATTAAAATGATACAGTCAATTTCTTCTGTTGTTGCACCTGACAAATACAAGAAGGGACAGGAAACAAATTTAGAAAATGGATTGCAACAGCAAAAGGAAACTCAGGGGTAGAATCTGAAGCAACTATTGCCTTCTTTCTTTTAACTGACTGGATTTCAGATTTCACAACATCCCTTTGAATTGCCTGGCACAACTGTACACTTTTTAACTGACTCAGTGAACTAATTAGCACTTTGTTTACAGAATAGCAGCTGTGGAACCAAACTGTGTAGTTTTAATTAAGAGTTATTGGTAAATATAGGCCCAGTTCTGCAATGAGGAGTAGGTGGGGGGGCAGGGAGAGGAAATCTGATCTATTCCTCAAGACCAGGACCTGATTTTAGGCCTTTCTGGAATGTGTTTGCATCCGTTTTTGGTCATATTTACAGCTTGCTGTTTCCTTATCAGACACAATTGTTCACCAAGCAACTTTGGATTTTAAACAACAAGCCTAGGTCTTAAGATTTGTGAATGTTTGGCTACAGGAATATTACAGATTTGACTGGAGGGGAGGGCTAAGCAGCTGTTCTTTGCAAGCAATTATGTAAATAATGCTGTGTTCCCAGGGCTTTTTGCCAGCAATTTTTTTTATTAGGAGCAGTGTTATTAATCATTAGTAAAAGTTATTCAGATGAGAGAGGAATCCAGTTTGGAATTATGGAGCTAAAACCCCCTGAATTTGAGGAAAATTTATATTTGGATTCAGTCTTCCTGTACCAGGCCTTCCTCTCTCTCATAGTCAGCAGAATGGGTTGGTATGAGAGACATAAGAAAAGGAACTAGTGCTTTCAGAAGAGTAAAATGCAAATTCCTAGTCTGGCACCTGTGGCCCTCCACAGAATGAGTGAAAAGTTGGTCTTGTGGTTAAGACTCTGGGCTGGGGATCAGGCCAGAGACTTGAGTTCATTTGCTGGCTCTGTGTGTCACCTAGCAGCAGTCAATTAATCTCACTAGGCTTCAGTTCCCCATCTGTTAACAGGGCAACAATGCTTTCCCATCACAGAGGGATGTCACGAGGACGCATTCATTAATGTACATAAAGTGGTTAGATGGTGTGGCCACTTAAGCTCCTGTCTGAATAGGACAGCTGGCTATACATTATGGAATCCTAGGGTTGGAAGAGATTTCAGGAGGTCATCGAGTCCAGCCCCTTGCCCAAAGCAGCATCCACTCCAACTAAATCATCCCAGCCAGGCCTTTGTCAAGGCGAGACTTCAAAACCTCTAGGGGTGGAAATTCCACCCCCTCCGGCGGGAACCCATCCCAGTGCTTCCCCACTCTCCTAGAGAAATAAAACTATATCTAAGGGAGCACCTGGATTTGAATCAGGGATGGCTTGATCTGCAGTCAAATGCTCTACGGCTGAGCTATGCTCCGATGCTGAAATAAGGCGAGACCATACCAATATGAGACAGTCTACACTGTATGAGCCATCCCCCCAGATTCTGTCCCATTCTGTTTTCATGCCATCTACACCACCATGACATTTCAGTAATACCTGCAACCATGACTCCTTGGAGCAGGAATGGTGAGGCCTCCAAAGAAGCCAGATTATCATAAATGTTCCAGGCTCTGGACAACATAAAGATCCCCAAAGAACTGATCATCTCTGGATCTCAGCCCATATTCATTGATGCCTGTGGGCCGCATGTGGCCCAATTAGCACACAGCTGTGGCCCAGCTCCGATGTGTGTGAATGGCTGGCCTGTGTGCTCGTGTCCATTGGTTCTTGGATGCCAGGCATGGAAGGTGTGGCAGGAGCTGGGGGCTATCCTGCTGCTCAGCAGGGGTTAGGGCTAGCAGCTGGCCTTGCATGGTGGGAGTCTGGAGTCAGGGCTACCAACCAGCCCCATGGAGTATGGGGTCTGGGGCAGCTTCCTGGCTCCATCAGCTTTGGGGTCCAGGGCACTTGGCCAGCCCCAGTCTGGAGCAGCCATGTGACAGGCACCTAGGGTCCAAGACTCCTGTCTGACCCCACAATTTCCAGAGTCCATGGATGCTGACCAGCCCCACAGAGTCTGGGGCAGCCATTTGGGGTCTGAGATAGCTTTCCAGCCCCATGGGGTCTGGGGCAGCCACCTAGCTCTGTTCCAGGGCAGCTAGGGAAGGCAGCCAGGCAGCCCCACAATGAGGGTCTGGGGTCCAGGCTGCCACTGTCCTGCCCCCAGGCAACACACTGTGGGCTGCATATGTGACCCACAATATATATTATGCTGTGAACCACTGGAGTACAGGAACAGAACCAATATTAAAATGGGAACAAAGAGGAGAAGACGACAACCAAGGGAGAAGCAGCAGAGGGAGATGGCCATCATGGACAAGCTGTCAGGACCCTGTTTGACATGACATCAGCAGAAATTCAGAATGACTGTTACTCTCACTGCAAGCAGAGCTAAATACATCACCCATCTCTTTGGCCTAGCAGAACTTCAGGAAGGATGCATCTACACTGCACTCAGAGCTCGTAATATGCTATGCAAATTGTGCTATGCATATTGCATAGCATATCACAAGTACATTTTGAAATAGCTCATTTCAAAATTTGGCGCTGTCCACACAGCACTTATTTCAAAATGAATCGCTCTTCCGAAACGTCCCTTCCGCCTTGTGGAATGAGCTTTACAGGGACATCAGAATAGTGAACCCGTTATATTTCGACATAACGGGTGTGCTCAAAAGACACAGAAATAGCTATTTCAGGTAATGGAAATAGCACTGCAGCATAGACGTGGCCGAAGAGGACTTCAACCCTCCATTTAGGGTAGCATTTCCTCTACCTATCAGCTGCCTGTGTAGTGTGGACAGGCAGAATTGAACTTGGGACCTCTGGAGCTAGAGCATCTACCACTTGAGCTAAAAGTCAGCTGGCTCTCTGCTAAGGCTGTAGAGCAAGCTCAGTCTTTCTCTCTGTAAGTGGTCTAAGTGCCACTCCATGGGACAGTGAACCCCACCCAGTGGGTGTGTGGGTTACACATGCACTCTAAGCAGACAAGATAGGAAGAATTCTAGAAGTAATCCTGTGTCTGCAAACACGTCTGCTCTACACCTGTTTGTGGAAGGAAGTGCTGCTATTTATACCGATACCCATTTTCCTATGCAAACAAGGCGGCTTTCTGATTTGCCACACAATCTGTCTTTGCTTTTTCCCAGTCATCCAATCAGGCAATAAAATGTCATTAGAATTAACCAAATAATTGCCTGCAATGTATATGCACTTGTCTACATTTTCAGATGAGACTGGTGACTTTGAAAGCCAAAACAGGGCACTTGAAAGGGGTCTGATTTTCATTCTCTGTACAGACTGGAGCATCTTCACCATGAGTCACGGCTGAAATGTACACCTCAACTCTCTGTTCACCCCTCATCAGTCCTCCCATTTGTGGAGACACACGGCTTGACGGACCATTACAAATAATGAACCATGCTGCAGAGTTGCATCACAGTGCAGAAAGTTTGCAAATGGGGACCGAAAGGGCTGAATTCATTAAATAAATCATTTGTGACAAATGGTTCACCCAGCTGACGCGCTGAGTATTATTATAAGCAACAGCTAGGCCAGGATTGACAGGCCATACCCCTATTATTTAGGGATGCTTTCTCTGTTATTCTCAAGCCTTTGTCCTAATCTCAGTTAGGGATGGAGGTCAGGATTTGTGAAAATTAATGGAATCATGAAGCCATTTTGAACCCTGCTGTAATTATCATGCAGGAGACGACAAATGTATTAGATTTCCTGCCCGCATAGGAGAGTAAGAGAAAGTAACCCACCCCACCCCACGTAATGTCCTCATGCAGACTGCCAACACATTAGGTCTTGCCATGCAGGAATGAGTGTGTTCTGACCCTTCACTTACACTAGTGGGGGATAACCTGTGATCCATCAGGATTGTATCTGTGGCCCAGGAGATATTTTGTTACTGTTGACCACACGCAGAGTTGCCAGATTCCGCTGGTTTCCACCTGCACTGTGTTTCCCCTGCCAGTCTCACTAAAGTGACACCCATGTAAAGCAAGTGCACATGAAGGAAGGGGAGCTCTGACTGCACACCACGTTGACAGCGAGAACTGGGCGCTCCTTCTGCATCCAATCCCAGTGCTGCTACGGTTCCATCGGCACCTCCCGCTAATTCTAGGCACGCCAGCGCAGTGAGCAAAACTGCCCCAGCCGAGGAGACCGTCTTGGTTATGACAAACTTGCAGCCCCCTGAGACGAAGGAGGGCTGCTCGTGTGGTCCACTCACTAGTCTAGGTTTACCATTGCTGTCCTAGATACAGAAGCGCAGTTAGCAAAATCACCGTATCTCAGGAGACCATCTTGGTTACAGCAATCTTGCAGTGCATTGAAATGAAGGAGGGCCACTTGTATGGCCCACTCGCTAGCCTGGGCTGCCCATCGCTGATTTACTCCCTTCCCTAGAGCTTATGCACCACCCTCTTGTGGGTTGGACTAGTTACTTTTAAATAACTGGAATCAGACAAGATAGGTTGATCCTTGATAGGGGAGGTGCTAACTTTACACTCACTGACCTTAAAACAGGGGTAGGCTCTATTTACACACTATATTTACCCGCACAGCCGCAGGTATCAATGGTTGCAGCTCGCATTGGCTGCAGATTGCTGTTCCTGGGTAATGAGAGCAACAGGAAGTGGCGTGGACCGGAACACCACTTCCCATAGCTTCCATTGGCTGGGAGTGGTGATCCACAGTCAACAGGAGCTGTGATGGCTAGTATGCAGGTAAACATGGCAGTGGGAAGCCCACCAGAAGCCTGGTGGACTGGACCTGGCCCATGGGCTGATATTTACGCATTCCTGCCTTAAGAAGATGGAGGAGATCATAGAATCATAGAACACTAGAACTGCAAGGGACCTTGAGAGATCATCGAGTCCAATCCCCTGCCCTCACGGCAGGACCAGGAACCATTTAGCACATCCCTGATAGATGTCTATCTAACCTGCTCTTAAATATCTCCAGTGATAACCTCCCTAGGTAACTTATTCCAGTGTTTAACCATCCTGACAGTTAGGAAGTTTTTCCTAATGTCCAGCCTAAACCTCCTTTTCTGCAGTTTAAGCCCATTGCTTCTTGTCCTGTCCTCAGAGGCCCAGCAGAACAATTTTTCTCCCTCCTCCTTATGACACCCTTTTAGATCCATTGACATGATAACGATTCAGCCCCGTGTGGTCATCCTTCCGTTTGGGAGCAGTAAAGTGATTTCAGCAAGACGTGGCTGATTTTATCCATCAAGGGTTGAGTCAGATGCACTCATCTGCCCCAAGCAAGGAGCCTGCTTGAAGGGCTGCAGAAACCTAGCTCTGTGTCAGATCACACAAAGGTTAACGAATCTCTTCTCTCTCTCAAAGATCACCTGACAGCAGAGGGTGAGGGGGTGGATGTTTGGGGGTTCCACTGCAATCAATGTAGGTTGCTTGAGTTACAATAATATTTTCAATTACAGATTTCTTTCACCACCATCCACATCCCCAGAGAATCCCTCGGGCTTTCTCCTGCCACCCCCCTTCCCCCACCTTGGACACCAAAACAACCTCCACACTGGGCTGCTAATGTTTAAAATCAGAAGGACTGCTGTGAATTCTCATGCCAGGGGTTTAAAGTAGAGCATACGAGTCCCAGGAGGTCCTCTTAAAGGGGATAAAATCTGAGCTTTGTCCTCTTTTAATTTGTTAGGTCAACGCTTTGTATCTGGGCCGCAGATGGCTAAGAGGGAGAAAGATCCTTAAGGGGTTGTGCTAGGCCAAATGAGCAGGTATGAAAGGGAGAAGCTTTGGGAAGCAGGCATGGGATAGGGAAGGGGTGACAAAGAATTGTAATTGGCAGGAAATGAAAGTGTAAGGGAGAGAACAGAGAAGCAGAGGGAACAGAAAAAAATAGTGGGGAGGGGTGAAAGCTGCAATCCAACCAGCTGGCGTGGCCTTTGACTCAATGAATGAACCCAGTGGTGCTAGCTCTTCACCTCTTCTCCTCTTCTTCCTTTTCCATCTCCTCCTATTTTCCCAACCCTGCTGTCTCGTCTCTTCTCTTCCCGGGAGCAATGGAGAACTGTAGCCACAGTGCATGGCCACCAATTTCACTAACATTCATCCTACCATCCAAGCAGGGCCTGCAGCCCCTTGGCAGTTCTGTGTTCCTATTTACCATTACCCGCCACTCACCTGTTCTCCATACGTCTGCCATCGCCCGGGTCCTCCATCCCCTCCCAGGAGAGTGGGTCAAGAAGGCACCACTCCAGTGTTTGTCTTCAGACTGCACACTGTTAAGGTGTCTGGCAGAGAGCCACACCAAGGCAAGAAAAAGTGCACACAGCCTATTGGTTTATGCTAATCTAGCACCCCTCATTGGATGAAGTTCCTTATAAGGAGCCCCATTACCTAACCAACCCCATCCTTCCTCTATAAATTGGTGTTTCCCATCTCTTCTTTCATCCTGAGAGTCATAAGAATGACCATACCCTGGGCCAGACCAAAGGTCCATCTAGCCCAGTGTCTTGTCTTCTGATAGTAGCCAATGCCAGATGTCCCAGAGGGTGTGAACAGAAACAGGGAATCAAGTAATCTCTCTCCTGCCATCCATTTCCAGCCCCTGACAAACAAAAGGACATTTTTCTTCACAAAGCACACAGTCAACCTGTAGAACTCCTTGCCAAAGGAGGTTGTGACAAGTTACAAACTTTCACTCACTTTTTACAGTTGAATTTATATAATCACCACCAGTCAGATTTGAACCTGGTGGCACCTCTAGAGCTTTGTAAAGGAACTGCTACAGCTTCAGCTATAAAGCCAGCTGGCTCTCAGCTCAGGCTGTAGAGCTCCCTTGTTCTTATCTCTCACTGTAAGTGGTCTAAGTGCCACTACATAGGACAGTGAACCACACTAAGGCTACGTCTACACTGTAGCCTTCTTCCGCAAAAGCTTATGCAAATGAAATGGAGTGGAATATTGCCATGCTTCATTTGCATAATTAATTAGCAGAGGCTTTTGCGCAAAAAGGAGCTGTGTAGATGGCTCCTTTTTGCGCAAAATCCCCCTCTTGCACAAGAGCTGTTCTTCCTCATTTTTTCAGGAAGAATGGCTCTTGTGCAAGAGGGGGTTTTTGTACAAAAAGGAGCCGTCTACACAGCTCCTTTTTGCGCAAAAGCCTCTTGTGCAAGAGCGGCTGCCAATTAATTATACAAATGAAGCGTGGGAATATTCCACTCCGCACTTAATTTGCATAAGCTTTTGTGGAAGAAGGGTGCAGTATAGATGTAGCCTAGGTGTGTGGAATTACACTTAGGGTATATTCATAGGCCCAGATATCAGAGCAGGGGCCAAAATCCATTGTCACTGATCTTGTTCCTAGGGCCAGAGGAAGGTCTGGGTAGCGAAGAACCAGGTCCATGGAAGGCAGAACTAAGGATCTGCCGGTATAAAGAAGCAAGTGCAGAAACCAACAGAATTTATTGATTCGTATACTACCCATGTGTTAGAGCTACTTGTACATTTAATTTATTATAAGCAATTCAATTCCCACAGCTCTATTAGAACAGATGGTTTAAACAAGATGCAATAGATGGTTCACTTTATTCCTATGATCACATAATTCTAGTTTTGCTGTTTCTAACGGATAGTATGAAATACCCACTAATAAAGCTTTGAAACCCTACGGGGAAGGACTCCTGCATCTCTAGGGGTGTGTCTACACAGCACAGTTATTTCAAAATAACTGACGTTGTTTGGAAATAATGCAAGTGTCTGCACAGGAATTCTGTTATTTTGAAATACATTCAAAATAACGGATGGTTTATGCTGACATCTGTAAACCTCCTTCCACAAGCAACAACGCCTATTCCAAAATAGCTATTGCAGAATAACTGTCATGTGGACGCACCATTGCTGCTATTTCTAAATAGCCCCTCCACAGGGTCATTCAAACTAATTACTCTCCAGTGCCTCCTGGGGCTCTAAATCGAGGTAGCTTTTCCACATTAGGGAAGCTTGCTTCAGATTAATTTTGAGGCTTCCCTGTAGGGTATACGCGCTATTTCGAACTAAGCTATTGTGGAGTATTTCTTCCGGAATAGCTTAGTTCAAAATAAGTGTGCAGTGTAGACGTACCCTAAGTGTCTATGTAACCCACACAGCTACTGGGTGTGGTGCACTGTCCCATTAAGGGGCACTGAGACCACTTACAGAGAAAGGAAATATGAGTTTGCTCTTCAGCCTTAGCTGAGTGCCAGCTCAAGTGATAGAGGCTCATGAACGAAGCTCCAGACATCCCCGGTTTGGTTCTGCTTGGCAGCATTACATTATGAGCCAAGTTGTTCTCTGGTCTAAGTCCCCCACCCTGAGAAATCTAATGGAGCTGTGTTCCACTCTTCCTTTGTATGTTCCTGTTTGGTTTTCTCTCACAGTTCTGTCACACCACCTATTTAGACTATACGCTCTCTGAAGTAGAAACTATCCTTTTTTTTTTTAATTACATAGATGAGTCCCTGGAGCCTAGAGATGTTCATGCAATGATAATAAATAACAATAATGGCTAAACTAATGCTCAGTCTGAGAGAGCCCCCCATGGATGGCAAGGCCTACCCTGACGGACATTCCCAAGAAGGTTACCATAACATGGGGTTAATTTCTTCCGTGCAAACGACATGTTATCTGATTTCTCTTTCATGTTAGCAATCAGGTATACCTGGTACACACTCCCCACTTAACTGTGGGGCGCGTACTTGACGGGACTGCTTGAGAGCCGCACCTCCCACGGAATTGATTTAGGCTCTCAATAGTAAGTGGTCATAACTTCAGCGTCCTTGGTTCAGAATCACTGATTTTAAAGCCGGACAGACCCCTTGTAACCCGTTAATCTGGTTTTTTGAATGAGCAAACTTTTCTAAAAATTGAAACGTTTGGCCCCAAGAGGTCAAACGGTGCTTAACTAAGGCTCATGCAGGTGCACGCAAGAGGCTAAATGCCAGTTTTCAAGTGTTCTGGGTCAAAAACACTGCTGGTATACATCGGCATAGCTCCATTGGCTTCAGTGCTAACACACCAGCCGACGGCCATAAGGTGCTAAATAAATAACACACATGAATGAGCCCAAGCGGCAAATGTTTGATCTCAATCGCACTGTAAGCTCAAAAATTCTAGGTGTTTAATTTTGGCTCGTCTCAAATAAATATCAAAAGAAAGAGATTTCTATGAAGGTGAAAGATAATGTGTGACATTTTAGTTCTTCTGCTCTATTCAGTAATATGTTTGCACCACTGTAAGCCTTTGCAGGGTTTTTTTTTCATTAACGTCTCTTCTTTGAATATGAGTGATAGGCTCTTTATGGGGGTTTTCCAGTTCAGAGAGTTCTATTGTATTTTACTGTGTTTCGATCTTCCTCAGTTGAGAGGTCTGTCAGTGAGTTGCATTCACCATCGTAGGTGGGATAGTGTATGCATCTCTGTCTACATTTGTATAGGTATCATGGACTGTAGCACATACACGTGCCTCTGTGTGCACATGTTACTAATTCACATACTCGTGCCCACAAACTAAAGCTATAGCCATGTGATTAATTGCATTTGTCATGCCCCTTTAACCTACTTGCTTTCATTCTATGCAATAGTTCCAGGAATATCTCGAACATTCCACATTTCTCAATAGCTTGAAAGTGCTGCCATTTGAAAAAAAAAAATTGAAACCAAATTGATACTTGTTCCTATCAAAAAATGTACTGTCCTGCCACACACAATGCTCCCACCCCTCAAATTGAGACCAACACTTTCCAGGTGTGACCTCCTGTTTTGCAACTGACTATGGAACACATGGAAAGTTTTCAAATGTTCAGTTTCCTGGGGAGCAAAGTCACCATTTCATCCCCTTCCTTTCCAAGCCATTCTAGAAGAGATGCAGAGAAAGATCAAGAGAGATTTTCTCTCGGCTTGGAAGCACATCTGAATACTGTTGGGTCTGTTTCAAAGAGGGACAGTGTTTTTTCTCCTGGAAGCCACAGACAAAATGGGCTTCAATGGTGTGATGTTGTTACACAAAGAGGGTGGGTCTAGACTACAGGGTTTTGTCGACAAAAGTGGACTTTTGTTGACAAAACTATTCCTGCATCTACACTACCCCCAAGTTCTGTCGACATAACGTCGACAGAATTCATCAGTTTTTTCGACGGCGGTAAATCTCATTCTACGAGGAATAACGCCTTTTGTCGACAGAGTTCTGTCGACAGAAGACGTTATTGCACCTACACTGTCCTTTGCGTCTACACTTATGTCGACAAAGCGGCTTGCTTTGTCGACAGAACTGGATGTAGTCTAGACGCTCTTTGTCAGCAGAAGCTTTGTTGACAGTATCTGTCGACAAAGCCTCTGTCAACAAAAGCCTGTAGTCTAGACGTACCCAGAGGGTGAAATTCTGGCTCCAGCACTGAAGCCAATGACAAAGCTAACTTTGGCTTCAGCACACCGTGCAATTCTGGATTACTATAATGACCATTAAGATACAGTCTCACTTTGGGGCTGGGGAAGAGGAGTTCCAGGAGACATGATGCATGACTCAGGCCTAGTCTACACTACACCCCTCCCCCCGTCAACCTAGCCCATGCAACTTCAGCTATGCAACGTACTTACCGCAGTGTCTTCCATGCGGTAAGGTCAACAGGGCTAGCTCGCCTGTGATCTCCAATGCTTGGAGGTTGATTTAGCACGTAAATCATATAAGCAGATATGAGAAATCAATCACACGTGGATCGATTGCTTCAGGGTCAATACGCCATCTAGTGTAGACAAGCCCTTAGACCAATGCTGTAGAAGTCTTTCTGGGGCAGTATGGCTTCTACATCCCACAAAGGGGCCTCAGATGAGCTGGGTGCACCCATATCAGCTTTTGTGAGGTCAGATCCTAGCCTTCTTCTCTCACCCCTCGCTCTGTGGAACAAAGATAACATTCTTGCAGTGACCGTGGGCTCAGGAGAGATTGTACCTAGCCCCACATGGGGACATGGGAGCAGAAACTCCTTGACAACCTGTAATAAAGGGTGGGGTTTAGGTAGCAGGAACCGAGCAGATCTAGTCAAGACGGTATTGTATTTGGGTTCAGGTAAATGATGTCAATGCAAGCAAATCTGGCAGAAAACAAGGAGAACAATGGCACTAACCTTTCAGTCCTTACTCAGGCAGTCCTTACTGCTATTGGCTACAGCCAGTCTTGCAGACTGAGCCCAGTGGATATTCTGTAACTATCACTTGGTTTGTTGATTTGACTGTAAATGTTCACGAGGAGCTCAGTGAAATCCAAGTGAGTAATCCCGGCACATAAAAGTAACTCAGAAGTGGGGGGAGCTGAAAAAAATATGTAAGGCTTTAAGCCAACTTTGTGCTCCCCAGAGCTTGGTCTACTGTGCATTGGGTCAGGCCTTTGAATTCTGCTCCAACTTACACCAGCAAACAATGGCTCTAATGGGCGACAGAAAAGTCAGGATGGTCAAGGTGAAGGAAATTGCAATGACCATTCTTCTTTTTCCAGGAGCACACTCCGGGAGTAGCGTAGGCGCTATTTTCCTGACTTGACCTCATATTACATTCTCAAGAAAGATGTGGAGAAATTGCAGAGGGTCCAGAGAAGAGCAACACAAATGATTAAAGGTCTAGAAAACATGAGCTACAAGGAAAGACTGAAGGAACTGGGTTTGTTCAGTTTGGAAAAGAGAAGATTGAGAGGAGACATAATAGCAGTTTTCAAGTACTTAAAGATACAAGAAGCAATGGGCTTAAATTGGAGAAAGAGAGGTTTAGGTTGGATACCTGTTTGGGGTGGTTAAACACTGGAATAAATTGCCTAGGGAGGTTGTGGAATCTCTATCACTAGAGATATTTAAGAGCAGGTTAGATAGACACCTGTAAGGGATGATCTAGATGGCACATGGTCCTGGCTTGAAGGCAGGGGACTGGACTTGATGAACCTCTTGAAGTCCTTTCCAGTTCTAGTGTTCGATGATTCTATGAGTTTCCCTTGACATTTTGATGATCATGACACAAGTAGCTGGAGCAATTTAGGATTGCTTTGTACATAGCAAGGCTCTGGGTCTTTGATGAATCACGAGTTTGAATGAAAATAATGGAATGGGGCTTTTTATCACTGTCTTCTCTGTTACAGTTGTCTCAAGTTGTGGCTTGTGCAATGTCCTGTAATATCCTGGGTAAACCTTTGATGCACGTTGTGTTCAAAATGCAAATACTTATGCGCTACAATGGGATTAGACTGTACTTCTGTAAGAGGAGGGCAGGATGAGTGTTATAAACCTCAGAGAAGTGTTTGGGACAATGCAGGCAAAGTCTTAGAAAGTACCAGGCAGGAGGAAAATGCAAATTAGCACCTCCAAAGCCATCCAGTCAAAGCCATGTTCAGGGAAATGGATTGTTTCCTTAAACATCCCGTTCAAAGATTGCTGAACTATATAAGGGATGGATTGAATATTCCATGAGGGTCCTTGTTCCAGGCAAAAGAGTGGTATGAATGTTAAACCATAAGAATACCCCTGTTCACTTGCCAGGGCCCAGATTGGAGTAGGGGGAGAGGGAATTCTGGGTAAGCATATTCAGATTTGGGTATGGTTCTTTTATTGTTTTTAATGTACCCTTTGTAGCACTTTTATCTCAAGGACAACATATGCTTGCTTGAAAAGAACAGCCTGGTACCTCATAACGATAAGAATTGTACTGTGTTCTGGCGCTAATTAGAAAAGCGCAGTGGGGCTGCTTAGCCAGAGTCTCTTTGGGGTATTTCCAGGCTGATCAGTTACATGCGTTCACTGTCTTATTCCTATCCAATCAGGAGGAAGAAAGATGTGGGTCTCTTCCAATGTTTCTTCTAGTTTTTAATCCATCTATGTGCTGGATAAATTTTGTAACATGCACCAAAGCATGTGGGGATGTGCACCACCAGTAGAAAGACACTGCCAGCAAACGGTGCTCTGCTAAACAGCTAGGTGGCACCTGAATTTCTCCTAGGCAGTGGCACAATCTCACAGCTTACAGGGAACACTGATCTCCCCAGAACAGCAAAGTCTGAGGAGCTGGAAGCCTAAGAATAGGTGCCCTTAATGGACTATGGAGGGGGAATCCAGGAGCAATTGTCTGGAACTATGAGAATGCTATCTCAGGCCATGTCTTCACTAAGGGGAGGATCGATGCAGCTGCAATCCATCCTCTGGAGTTCTATTTAGCAGGTCTAGTAAAGACCTGCTAAATTGAATTCAAAGGGCACCCCCCATTGGCACCAGTATTCCTGATCCTCAGAAGGAGTAAGGGAAGCCAACAGGAGCATTTGCTCCCATTGTGGATAAGAACATAATAACGGCCATACTGGGGGTCATGGGGCAGACTCACCACCATAGCTCCTCCAGCTGGTAGTCCTGGGAATTAGCTTATTTGGCTGGCTGGACACCTCCCTCTAGGTGGTGTTTCCCTGTGTTTCTCTTTGTCCATGGCATCCTCTTCAGGACACTGCCCTCCGGCAGTGCCAGCTTCAGTCTCTGAGCCCCCCCTTCTGAGGGTTGGTGTTTATCCTGCTTGCACTCCAGGGTCCTCCCCTCCCCAGAGCACCCGTCTCTCCTCCCAGGGAACACCCAGTTCCCCTGTACCCACCTTGCCTCAGTCACCCCCTGCCAGTCTTCATCTAGCCCCTGCCTCAGGGGCAAACTGCAATCTGTAATGGCCATTCATCACTGGCAAAGGGGTGTTGGCCTGCTGCCCCTGCCTACCATGGCTGCCTCTCTGCAGCCCTAGTAGCCTCGGGCCTTGCTTCAGGCCCTGCAGCCTGGGCACTTGCTTGGCCAGAGCTTCCCCCGCCCGCCCCGCGGAAGCCTCCTGCTTCCCTGGCAGTCAGGTCCCTACTGCTCTCTCTCCAGGAGTCCTTCTTTATATAGCCCCCAGCTGGGCCCTCATTAGCAGAGCTGCCTCAGCTGTGGGGCATCTGGCACTGGACACTCGCAGCCCTCATTCAGGGCTGGGGTTTTTGCCTTTAAAGGGCCAGTGCAGGGCAAACGCCCTGTCACACTGGGTCAGATCAAAGGTCCACCTAGCCCAGTATCCTGTCTTCCAACAGTGTCCAGTGCCAGATGCCCCACAGGGAGAGAACAGGACAGGGAATCGTCAAGTGATCCATCCCCTGTCATCCATTTCCAGCCTCTGGCAAACAGAAGCTAGGGATACTATTCCTACTCATCCTGACTAATAGCCATTGATGGACCTAACCTCCATGAATCTATCTAGTTCTTTTTTGAGTCCTGTTAAAGTCCTCGTCCTCACCACATCCTGTGGCAAGGAGTTCCACAGTTTGACTGTACACTGCATGAAGTAGTACTTCCTTTTGTTTGTTTTAAACCTGCTACCTGTTAATTTCATTTGGGCTACATCTAGACTACATGCCTTTTTCGAAAGAGGCTTTTTCGAAAGATAGTTTCAAAAAAGCCTCTTTAGAAAAAGAGCATCTAGATGACAATTAGTACTTTCGAAAAAGCGAGCTGCTTTTTTGAAAGAGAGCACCCAGGCAGTCTGGATGCTCTCTTTCAAAAAAGCACAGTTTGTATTACATAGCGCCTTTTTTCGAAAGAGCGCTTTTGAAAAAAGGCATTATTCCTCATAAAACGAGGTTTTCCGCGGTCGACAAAACTGCCACATGCTTTCGATTTACTGTCGACAGAACGCAGCGGCAGTCTAGACGCAGATAAAGATTTTTCGAAAAAAGGCCACATTTTTCAAAAAATCCCTGCAGTCTAGACACACTCTTTGTGACCCCTAATTATTATGGTATGGGAACAAGTAAATAACTTCTCTTTATTCACTTTCTCAATACCTGTCATGATTTTATCATATCCCCACTTAGTCTCCTCTTTTCTAAGCTGAAAAGTCCCAGTCTTTTTAATCTCTCTTCATATGGCAACTGTTCCAAACCTCTAATCATACCACATGGAAATTCGAATTAAGGTATGTCGACTCCGGCTGCATAATTAATGTATCTAGAGTCACATCTCTTAATCTGACCTTCCCTTTTCATGTAGACTTGGCCTTACATCATGCTAACTCCATGTGTAACCCACACATCTTTTAGGTGTGATGCACTGTACACATGCACCACAAAGTACACGGCTAACAATGCCTGATGGTTTTTAAGGGCCGGTTCCAAAGCCAGTGAAGTCCATTGGAATTGTAACACTGATTCAGTGGGCTTTGGATCAGGTCCTAAGTGAGACACTTTGGTTTCACACCAGTTTTACACTCGCAGGACTGCACAGGCTAGGTCTACACTACAGAGTTTTTGCACAAAAACTCGCAGAGCGTCCACACCTCAAGCACGTGTTTGCACAAGTAAAATGAAAGAACAGAGGGGCTCTTGTGCAAAAAGGTGTGTGGAGATGGGGAACAGGGTTTTTTTGTGCAAAAAGAGGCACTCAAAAAAAGCACAGGTGCCCTGGTGGCCATTCTGTAAATAGCAACCAGAGTTTCCTTTTGAGAGAGCATCCATGCAGTCTGGACGCTCTCTTGCGCAAAAGCGCGTCGCTTTTTTGATGAGCTTTTGCAGGGTGAACGCGCTCTTGTGTAAGAAGTTTTTGCGGAAGATCTCTTCTGCAAAAAGCTTCTTGCACAAGAAGCCTGTAGTGTAGAAGTGTGAGAGCAAATCAGCATCAGGCCCTCGTGTTAACACTAATTGATTTTTCCTCTGTCAAATTACTAAATTACACGCTTGTTCCAAGCATCTACTTTTCAGCAGATAAAGAGTTCTTCACACAGGCCGGGGGATTGCATAATCTTTGGGAGTTTTTTGAGCTCTTGGCTGGCTGTAGATTTCTGTATGGAGTCCAGATGAGAGATATATTGTGAATATATATATATATATATATATATATATATATATATATACACATTTGTATTGACTTTTTTAGAAAGGCTGAATAACTATTGGCCTGCTATCAACAGGGAGTATTTTCAAGAGGGTAAAAAAAAAGTTATGTCTAAACAGTCGGTCAAGAAAAAAAAATAACACACTGGAGTTATTACAAATCCCGAGGAAAGAACAGACTTGAATAGACTGATTGGCACCTATATGGTTTTCTTTTGATATCTTCAGTCTCACTTGGTTGTCCCCTTGCTGTTCTATTGTTCCTGTCAACATACCACACTGCCTATTTCTTTTTCTTTTTTTTAAATTCGTTTGGTCCTTGGAAACCCCACTGTGCAAATATTTTAAATAAACAAAGCCTTTGTTGGGAGTAAAAAAAAGGGGGGGGGGGCTTTTAATCAGCAAACAGATATATTCTTTGTCTGTTTGAAGAGGAGCTGCAATTACCGGGGTGCATTTCATTTGGAGTGGCACAGAATGCTGTCAGTGTGGGAGGCGCGGTAGGCAGGCATTGCAGTAGTAGCTTATAATTTAACTTCTTACGTCCTTTTAATGTTGTTTTTTCCAAGGCGTACAGGGAACAGTGCCCCACTTCCAGGCTTTCCCCCTCCCCCCTTCTCCCTTCCAGGGAGGTTTTTGTCTTGCAGTAGTTGGTTGTAGTCCCTTTATCGCTACAGAAACCATGGACAAGTCCGAACGTTTCTCACTCGTCCACTTATTTCCTCCAACTCTCTCTCTTGCTTGATCCCCTTCCTCCATATCTGCCCCCTCACTTTGAATCCCTTCTTCAGCTGCCCCTCTTTTAACTCCCTGTGGCTCCAAAGCTACCTGAGCAACACATCGGTTCACACCCCCATCCTGGGGCAACCTCTTTTCTGGCTCCTTTGTTCCTAGTAGTGCTGGCGCTAAAACCACCTGCCACTCCCTCCTGGCCACCTCTAAAGCGCCCTTCAGTGCTTTTTCTCTCCGGCCCACTTTTTGCACAGTCTCTCACTCCCTCTGGACTCTGTAATATGGCTCTCACTTTGAGCCGTTGACTGCTTCATTGCTGCTTCTCTGGTCTCAGAGAGCACCAATGACAGGTCTAATGTCTTTGCTTTTCTGTCCTCCCCGGTGGCACTGGAACTATTTTTAGTGCATCCCCCCAACCTATTTATGCTCCTCAGCACACCGAGGGTTAACGACTCTCCTGGACTGGGTGCCATTGATGCTAATGGCACTTGGTCCATCCGGTCCAGGATAATTGGCAATCCAGCCACAGCTGGAGGTGGTGGGGGAGACTCGGGCTGGTGGCATGGCCTGGAGCAGCAGCACAGGTGGGTCTGGGCCCTACAGATGGTGGAATGCACAACCCTTGGGGACAGCAGGGAGCAGGATACCAGGGGGGTGCTGATGTGGGTAGAGCCAATGAGACCCCAGAGGGGCAGCATGGAGGCTGGGACATGGGGCTGGTAGGACCCCAGAGGGGCCATCCAGAGGCCAGGACACAGAGTTAGTGGAGCTGCCAGTGGGGCTGGACTCTGAGCATGGGGAAGCCAGGTGGAAAAGCTGGAGGTGCAACAGCAACTCTCCTCTGCTCCCCCCCCCCAAACAAGTACTTCCCATGCCTATGGTCTTGCCTTTCATAGAATCCTAGAATACTAGAACTGGAAGGGACCTCGAGAGGTCATCAAGTCCAATCCCTGACCTCACGGCAGGACCAAGAACCATCTAGATCACCCCTGACAGATGTCTGTTGAAACTGAATTGTTTATCAATGATGTTCCAGGGCTCATGACGTGGCATCTGCGGGCTACTTCTGGTAGCTTGATCATGTCTTTCCAGAGCTTGGATATATAGCTCTTGCCTATTATTGTTATTTGTATTGTGGTAGTAACTAGGAACACCAACCATGAACCACAACCGTGTGATGTGAGGTGTTGTACAAACACAGAACGAAAAGTTGATTCCTGCCCCAAGGACTCCAACATAGTTTACAATTTTGCCCGAGCATATCAGCTTTGTGTCATACATATCCTAAATGGTTCACATGTTCCAGCAAGAGAGATCCATTTTGTTACCAACATCACAGAAAGATATTAGAAGCATAGACTCATAGAACACTAGAACTGGAAGGGACCTTAAGAGACCATCAAGTCCAGTACCCTGCCCTCACGGAAGTACCAAGCACAGTGTAGATCATGGGTTCCCAAACTGGGGGGCGCGCCCCTCTGGGAGGGTGTGAAGAAATTCCAGGGGGGGTGCGAGGCGATGCAGCCCCTCCCCCCAAAGAAAGAGCCTGGTTCGTCCATCTGCTGGGCCACTTTAAAAGGGCAATGCATGCTCTGTTCTTAAAAAGGCAATTTTTTTTTTTTTTGCTCAACAAGTTTTGCTACTATTGCGGGGGGGGGGCGGGAGCGTGAGGGTTTCTCAGAAATCAAAAAGGGGCATGATGCCAAAAAGTTTGGGAACCACTGGTCTAGATCAACCCTGACAGATGTCTGTCCAACCTGCTCTTAAATATCTCCAGTGATGGAGATTCCACAACCTCCCTAGGCAATTTATTCCAGTGTTTAACCACCCTGACAGGAAGTTTTTCTTAATCATAGAATACTAGGACTGGAAGGGACCTCGAGACCTAAACCTAAACCTCCCTTGCTGCAATTTAAGCCCATTGCTTCTTGTCCTACCATCAGAGGCCAAGGAGAACAATTTTTCTCCCTCCTCCTTTTAACACCCTTTTATTCACAGGTGCACTGTCAAAGTCAAAGGTATCTTGTTAGAGACTAAACTTCTACAGGAACAACCTTCATCAGCCTAATGTTTTATATGTTTTTTATATGTTTTTACCTCACCCATTTAATCTTTCTTTAAAAAAAAAGATGACACCAGTTTGTCAGCACCCCGACAGTCGCTCGCACAAAATGGCTGACAATCCCAATGTGACATGCTATTCCCTGGGGGTGATATTGGCTGGAGACTCCCCCCTCTCTCCACATGGGGTCCTCCATGTTCATCACTGTGCTTCATACTGGTGGGAATGACACGTCCATCTTCCTGCCAACCGGATGGCTGCCTATGGCACTCACCACTCCCTCCAGATCAGGGCTGGACACAATACAACCCGCGGGTTTGGATCCGGCCTGCTAAGCAGCTGGATCTGGCCTGTGGGCTCAGTGGGAACCTCAGTTAGGCTCCCACCTGCCCTGCCCCCCGCACGCCACTCAGAAAAGCCGGCTGAGGGGTCCTGTTGGTCTGTGAATAGCTGCAAGCCCAGAGGGAGAGGGGGAGAGCCTTCACACGTTGCTCCCACCCCAACACAGTCTTGGAGCTCCCACTGTTGGTGGCATGAAAAAAGCTTCTGACCACCTCCCCTCTGGCTCATGATTGTTCACAGACACACACAGCCCCAGAGCCAGCTGTTCTGAGTGGCAAGGAACCGGCTGGGGTGCTGGCCGGAAGTTGCACAGGTAAGCACCTCCCAGCCAGATCCTGCCTCTGGCATCGCAGCCCCTACCTCCCCCAACCTTCTTCCCCTCACTCATGCTCCCTCCCCCACATAACTCAAAGCTGCTGCCCCACCTTCTGAACACATCCTCGCTCCCAGGCCCTGCCTCCCAATCTCCTGCCCCAGGTCGCAACCCCTTCCTGCCCCAGGTCATGATCTTCTCCTTCACCCAAACTCCCTCCCAAATCCCACACCCCCTTCTTCACCCCAGGCCCCTCCCCTGAGCTCCCTTCTGCACCCAACCTCCATCCCAGACTCTGCACCTCCTGCATTAATATCATGGAAGAGTGCGGCCCTCGACCACTTACCAAATTTTTGGTGTGGCCCCCATCAAATATTTTTGCTCCAGATGTCTTGGGACAGATTTTAGATGGACCAGTGGGCACGTCTTTGTGTGCATGATTTTGCCTTCTACGCCCATGCCCTTGTCAGCATGAGTCAGAGCGGCTTTCACGGTGTGCTGGATGCTCTTTTGGATGCTAGGAGTCAGATTATGACACCGATGGAGTTCCACTGAGTAATGGCAGCTGAGTATCTGGCCCCATCTCCACCTTCACATTCTAGCAGGGCATGGCAAAAATATTTCTAGGGGAACGCATTCCACATTTATATTTGGCCCTTCCTTTCTGGGTTTCATACTCCCCTCCTCCTGGCCAGAGGCAGGCCCCAATTCTCTGGTAATTCATGCAACAAAAAAAAAAAAAGCCATAATTAGAAAGCTTCGGAAAACATCACCCATTAGAGAGTTATTTAAATGCTGACAGGCATCTAGCTTTCCAGCGGGTGATTTACTTTGGATGTGTTAATAATATATTTCAAGTGCTAAGTGGCAGTTCTCCGTTGTGGGTAAAAAACGATGATTTTAATAAGGCTTGAAACTGCAGGCCTGATAGGTGCTCGTTTAGTACGTAGGATGACCCCTAAATGCAAAACCAATAATTCTGAATGGCTCACGAGTAAAAATTGTAGCTAAATGGATCCTCAAGGGCACTGTGACAGATTTTAACAACAGTCGTGTAGACGCTGAAAGAGACGGGTTGGGTTTTTTCCCCATTCAACAATGTAAAAACCTTCAGTAAAAACAAAAGCTTTTTGTTCCCTTTCTTTTTGGCTGGCTTTTTCTTTTAATTCCTCCACTTTTAATAGTTTTAATATATTCCATTTAAGAGGAATTTATTTGTAGCCCATTATTTCTCAAAGATTGATGTAAGTATCAATTCCCTCATTGTTTTAGGTCAGCAGCACCGATGGGAAAATATTAATACTCTTGTCAGTGGTGCAGACTGGAGTCAGGAGCCCTAATTCCTGTTCCCAGCTCTGCCACTGCCCTCGTGTGACCATGGGCATGTCACTTGACCTTTTTGTGCCTCTGTTTTCCCTCCCACCCATCTTTGCTCTTTAGGTTGCAATCACTTGTGAGGAGGGGAAGCCACTGTCTCATACAGGTTATGCCTGCAATTACAGCAGTGTGTAGCATACAGACACCGCACGCCTAGCTTGCAGAGGTATAAAAAGCAATGTAGACAGTGATCTTGAGAAGTAAAGTAGTGTAGGTAGCCCTACATGCCTGAACCCCATGGCCCTAGACTGACTCCTGACATGCCAAAGCCAGGCTGTCTATGTCTACCTGGCTATTTTTAGCAGCAAGAGGTCCTACTGCTGGAGCCTTTTCCTGCTGAAGAGAAAGACTCTAGCAATGGGGAAAGGCTCCGGCAGTGTGGAGATAGTAGGGAAAGGCTCCGGCAGTGGGGAGACAGTAGGGAAAGGCTCTGGGTAGTGGGGAGCTTGTCTTAAAGGGAAAGACTCCAGAAGTGGGGCAAGGCTCCGGGAGGTGAGGAGACTGCAGGGAAAGGCTTTGGCAGTGGGGAGACTGTAGGGAAAGTTTCCAGCAGGCCCCTCTCCCCATGCTAGGGGCTGTACCCTTCACATCACTTTATGTGTTGACATCGCCATATAGACCAGTGCCTGGCACAATGAGGCCCTGATCATGGCTGGAGTCCTTTGGTGCTGCTGTAACGCAAACGATTCAGTAACAACAAAAGTTTGGCCGGAGCCGGTTAATACATACAGCCATTAGTTCTGCCAAATCCTCCCCCCCCCCCCCCCCCGGCATGAATTGGTCCCTTCTATTCAGAATCAGTGGATCAGATGAGAGTTTTGTGCATGCTGCATTCGTTCTCTAATGCTTGCAATGTGCTTGGGAGATACCCGGCTGGATTCCCAGCTGTGCCAGCACAGGCCCTGGATGAATCAGACAGCATACAGCTGGCTGAGTACGCTAAGACAGTATTGTTCTGGGTCTTGGAATTCTTACGTGGCACAGAGCAAATGCAGGGATTCTTCACCGAAGCACTCCCTGGCCTACCAGGCGGAAAGTCTGCCTTAATCTCCCTGGGCGTGGAGTGGGTGGAACTTGCATACAGGCAGGGCTGGTCCACAACATTTTGGCACCTGAGGCAGGAGGTCAAATGGCGCTCCCATGTCCCCTCACTTGGGCCAAAACTTTGAAAGGTCTCAGTTCTGCCTTCTTCCTGTTCTACTCCTCTCACGGTACTGCAGAGAGCAGGGGCGGCCCACCCATATAGGCGAACTAGGCAGTCGCGTAGAGCGCCAAGTTAAATTTAAATGGGGCACCAAATGGTGGCACAATATCATTGAGGGGTTTGGAGGTGGGGGTGCCAATTGCATGGTTCGCCGAGGATGCCAGTTGCTGGCAGCTAGTCTAGGGCCGCCCCTGGCAGAGAGAATACATATGCACCAGCAGCAGACACAATTTTCTACACTCTGGGTCGTAGTGGTGCCCCCCCCCCCAGTCTGGCACTTGAGGCGGCCGCCCCTGTTTGCCTCATGGTAAGGCCAGCCCCGCATACATGGAGATAGATCCAATTTGCATATTGGGACCCGCCAGATGTTCTCGCAGTAGAGAATCTGGGTTCAAATAATGCTCACGTACCTCTGCTCACTTAGCTGGCCAAAGCTGAGGAGCTGGGCAAACGTTTAAACCAGATCCATAGAGAAGCCATTTTCCAAGTGAGCGATCGTGATCTTGTTACTGCAACTCGGTAGGCCAGCACTTCCTGTCTTCCTCATGTGGGAACCAGAGCTGCTGAATGGGTTTTAAACTCTGTTTCATTCTGGTCCTCCTTCCCTGGAAATGAGCACAAGGTTCTGGCTAGGTCCGTGCATCACGAGTAGGCAATTTGAAATTGATGGGCCTAGGATGGGATTCAATTCAAACTGGGGGAATCAATGCGCCAGGGCGGGGGCAGAGATGGAGGGGACTAGCCGTGTGTGTACCAAACTTCATCTTGATCAAGCCTTTCATGGCAGGAGCTTTAATTATTTCAGTGCTCCATCACCACAGCATGCTTGACGTTCCTCTTGCTATTAAACAATAGATAAATAAGGCCGCTGCAAAGCAAATGGATTAGTGATGTAAGTGTGAATAGGGTGTGTGTGTGTGTGGGGGGTGTAATTTATTAATTCACTGAGGTGCCAGATAGATTTGTAAAGCCCAAATCTCAGAAGCTAGCTTTGATAAATGTTATCATCAATATTGAAATGCAATTTAATTAGGGTAACTCCTTTATATTGAGTCCAGGGAAAACTAGTTTGTGGATTTTAATACTATGTTCATTGCAGTTTGACGTTTACCTTGAACAGTAGATGAAGACTCTATGGTTTTCTTAGCCAATCAACACATTTATTAATTTACCAAGAACCACATAGGTACATAATCAATAGTTTTAGAGATTAAGTTTGGGTATTAGATACTCTAGACAGGTCCTGAATACAACATACCATCCTTCAAGCCATTTACACAGGCCAGCATTGAGTTATACCAGAGAACAATAAAATCACCTAGACTTCATATTACAGCTACTTGATCAATTCTTTAATAAATCACTCATGTGTTTATCATGCTCTGAATAACTCTCCAAGGAATAAACACACACTTGCCTTAAGCCACGTGATCCCTGAACTTTCCAGTTCTTGAGTTGAACCTCAGTTTATGATTCTTTAGACAAGGTGTTTCACACTTTACAATGTGTATGTTTCTCCCCCTCTTTTCCCTAATCCCTTTAGGAGGAATGAACATTTGGGGTAGGTGGCACCTGGAATCCTGGTTGTCATGGAGAGAGGAACAGAGTGATTGCTTCTTGACTGAAGAGGCAGAGAAAAGCTACGGTCCTTATTACCAATATATATTCAAGGCCTATTTGCCATTTATACATCTCCCAGCGTGGATGGGTGAGAAGATAAGAACACATCACTGAAAGGGTATCAGAGAAGAAAATTAAATACTGCAGAAACTTAGGTTGGGTTCCTTGTTTGATTTGAGAACGAATCAAAGTTTTACTTCTTACCATTGTTGAATTTTTGATTCTTGCACATCTGCCAAGATCTGAACAGCTTAATATAGGAGGCCTAATTCCTGCTCTGCTCCCTGGAACAACCCTGAAGAAAACAGGGACAGAACCAGAAGAATCTGTCTTAGGGGTTCATCCTGCTGCCCACCACCCTAGTGTCCAAGCCCATCATAAACTAGAAGATGTCACGGATTCTCTGGCAGTTCTCTCTTTTTGGAAAGGTTTATGTTTCCAAGATGGTATTTATCTGGGGGAGGGGGGATGTGGGGGCAGAAGGAACTATCCAGTGTATTCCAACCAAAACTGTTAGGCCCTGAAAGTACCTTATCCACATGCTTAACATTAGGCCGTGTGAGCGTTCTCATTGACTTCAAGGTAAAGGGAGGCCTGTGTGGATAAGAGTTTGCAGCATGGGGGCTTTTGATTTCTTTGCATTAGGCTGTGATGCTGCTGTGCATAGGTCTGTGGGTATTCTTGTGTTTTTCTGTGTGGAAATAAGTTACTGACGCCTTGGTCCTCGTTGTCCTTTCATGGCAGTGTAAATCAGGGGTTCTTTCACTGAGGTGACAAGCCGGATTCTGAGGCCCACACGGGTTAGGGAAAGAGGAAAGGAAATTGGTGGTATATCCAAGCTGCGGGGTTGCCCTGGTGAAGGAGAGGCCTACTGTGGCTGATAGTTTGGCTGGACAAGGCACCCCCAGAAAGCGAGGGGCTGGAGTTAGGCAGCCCTCAGAGCCACCTAGAGAGTGGCAGGCCTTCCCAGCTGTCCTCAGTGCTACCCAGAGTTAGGGTTGCCAGGTGTCCGGTATTCATCCCGACAGTCCGGTATTTTCAGCTCCTGTCCAGTAAAAAAAAAATTCAGAGAATACCGGACACCTAAAATGTCCAGTATTTTCTGAATTTTTCCCCAGCTAGGAGACGAAAATGCCGGCACCTGGCAACCCTACAAACACTCAGTGCCTGGCCTCCCGCCCTGCCCCCCCGAATCCCCTCCTGGCTCCCAACACACCCAGCCCCCTGTCCCCAGCCCCCATGCTTACCTGGTTCCCCAAGGCTGCTGGCCAAAAGACCTAGGGGAAGCAATGCTTTCCACTGGGTCTTAGTGCTCAACCGCTCCCCTGTTCCTATGCCTGCACTAACTCTTAAAGGGGACATGCTGCTTTATTTTAATTTTTTTTTGGCTTACTTAGAGTCCTTTTTTTTTTGCTCAACAACTTTGCCCCCCCCCCTTTTTTTCCCCTTCAACAGAATTTTTTTCCCATTTTTTTGGGGGGGGGGTGTTCGGTATTTTTGTTTCAACCATCTGGCAACCCTACTTGGAGTGTGTGGTGCCGTGCTCTGGCAACAATTTAAAGGACCTGGGGTCTGGCAGCTGCTCTCTTTCTGGTATCACTGGGCCCCGGAGTAGTTACCCCCTCGTCAGGAGGCCTGGAGAGGCCCAAGAGGATGTAGAATCAGTGTAGATACCTTGTGCACAAAATATTAACTCCCTGACCCACAGCCTTCAGTACAATAATCAGGAAGAGGCTTAGGCAGAATGCGTGATGCTCCACTTTTCCTGAGGTAGACAGGCCCCTGGAAATCTTTGCCAGATGTCAGTTTAAAACAGTCTCTAGGCTGCTCGAAAGTATGCGGGGGCCAGGGCATTTGGACAAAAAGTTTTCAGTGTGAGGCCTGAAACTTGGAGATTGTTAGTTTGGAAAAAGTTGAAATTTCCCACAGAAAGCAGAGACCTTTTGCAAAAAAAAATCTGTTCATTCAAAATCCAATTTTCCATCAGAAAATAGTTTCGACAGAAAATGTTTGTCCTGACTTAGTAGTTAACTACTGGAACAACTGACCTAGAGAACATAAGAATGGCCATGCTAGGCCAGACCAAAGGTCCATCTAGCCCAGTGTCCTATCTTCTGACAACAGCCAATGCCGGGTGCCCCAAAGGGAATTAACAGAACAGGTAATCAACAAAGGAGCCAAGTGGCTGATTCTCCAGGACTCAAGAGTCCTGAAATCAGATTCAATGTCTTTAACAGATTTGCCCTGGATTAACTAGGAATTATGGACCTGATACAGGAATTACATAAAGAAATTCAATGGTGTGCGTTATGTATGAGGTCAGACTAGATCAGTGTTTCTTAAATTTTTTAAGACCGAGGAACACCAAACAATATTTTTTTATGGGTAACACCAAGGATTTTTTTGTTGAGGAAAAAAAAAAAGGAGGCTTCCCCTTTAAGGGTGGCCATTCCCCAGGGAAAAGTTGTGGAGCAAAAAAAAAAAGGAGGTTTGTCCCTTTAAGGGCAGTACACACTTTAAGAAATGCTGGACTAGATGATTGCATTTGGTCACTTCTTGCTATAAAAATCTGAATTTTTCCATCACACTCTTTATCATCACTTTACAGCTATGGGGCAGAACAGGAACCGGCGACTTTGAGGTGAAAAGTTTTGTTTTGGGTTTTTTTTTTTTCTTCTATCTGCCAGTCCTTTGGGTTCCTCCAATATAATTGTGATGGGGCTGGAGCTGATATTGTAGAAGGAGAAGTTCTGCCTAGCACGAGTGGGAGATTAGGAGAGATATATAAGAACTGCACTTTGTGATAACTTTTCAGAAGCATGAAAGTGGGGGGAGTGAGGACTGACTCCTCAACACAGCTCTGCAAGTGCATTTGGTGCTCTGAGTATGACAGAAAGCGAGCTACTCCAGAAGTACTTTCCTTCCTCCATCCACTTCAATTAAGAGGCACAGAGTCCTTGCTCGTTTGAAGATCATCTCCTTGATATTTTAGGGGTTTGTTTTCCTCCCCAAAAGCAAGTTCTTTTACCAGGGCAGAACATGTGAGCTAATCCAGCCCTACTTCCACCAGCCTTCAGTTAACTTTTCTTCCCAGACTCTTTTTTTGATTTCTGTCATTCCTAAAAATATCTGGAGAAATTGGCCTGCTCCCAGCAAAGTTAAGAGGCCTCTTTGTCACAAAGAAATCCAATAAATATTGCATGCAAAAAGGAAAAGAATCTCATAGGGTGAAGGAATATTAAGGCCATGTTTTCAATCTCACAGAAGTCAGGAAGCTCAGAGAAAGGAGACAGACTATAGAGTTCCAAACATACATTTTAAATCCCCCCTCCTTTGCACTTAGGGGGTTTAAAATGAACTGTACTTTTTAAACTGTACCTACAAACTGCTTCCAAACCCCAGAATTTTCTGTTTGTAGGAAAATTCAACATTTTGGACGTTACTCTCGGTTCCAAATTGGAATGAAAAGTCAACCTATTGAAAGATTTCACCAATGGAAAAAAAAATCACCGAAAAAGAAATGTCAGACCAGAAAATGTTGACATGTTAGGTTGAAAGAGAAAATGTCAGTGTGTCAAAGTGAATTTTTTTTTCCTTTTGAACTGACATTTCAAAACCATCATTTGCAGCGTTGTTATAGCCACGTGGGTCCCCGGATGTTCCAGAGACAAGGGGAGAGGGGAGGTAATCTCTTTTGTTGGACCAATTTCTTTTGGCGAGAGAGACACGCTTTTGACAATCCTTTTGTCTCTCTTCCTTCCCCAAAGGAAGCTGACCCAGTTAAAGATATGACCTTACATACCCCCTCTCTCTAAGATTATGAAATATAAGAAGTTCCAACATATGGTGGGAAACCACTTAAAATTAAGTGGGAAATTAACACCTCTGAAGCCATAGGACAAAGGAGAGTTAGTAGGCAGCAGGGTGTGTCACAAATGATTGCAATGGACCATAATCTAAACCAGTGGTTCCCAAACTTTTCGGCATCATGCCCCCTTTTTTATTTTTGAGAAACCCTCACACCCCCACCTCCCAAAAAAATAGCAGCAAAACTTGGGGTGGGATTGATGGGTGTGTGTGGGGCTGGGTCACCTCACGCCCCCCTTGGAAGTTCTTCATGCCCCCCCAGGGGGCACGCCCCCCCCAGTTTGGGAACCCATGATCTAAACCATGTGGCAAAAAGTCGGGCAGTGGAAATGCTACTGCAGAGGTGGGGAACCTAAGGCCCATGACTTCCCCCCAGCATTGGGAAGCCTCTGCTGGCACACTAGCCCCCCTGCAACCCCACCATGGGGCTGAAGCACACACAATCTACTAGCCTGGGCCCCTCTAGGCTCTGGTGTGGGACAGGAATGTGGGGAATGTCTGTCTCTCTCCTTCCCGGTTGGAGGTCACGTCAGTGTGGGGTTTTGGTTTTTGTGGGGTTTTTTGCTTCTCGCTTGTGTGCGGCCCCCGAGTCCAAAAACTGTTCTCTACCCCTGTGCTGTTGGTTGGCACTTTTGCAGACAAAATACTTCTATCCCCTAGGAGCAGGGTTTATGTTGTCGACAGAACGCTCTTGCCAACAAGCCATTTACACGGCCACTTGCAAAACATCTGTGTTTTGGGTGGGGAGCTTTGTGAAGCACCCATGACTAACAAAAGTTTTTCCCTTCTATTGGCAGTGTAGGTAGTAACGCAAAGACGGGCGGCCGGAGGAGTCACATGCACCCCAAACACCCTGAGCTGGTAGAGGCAATAAAGGGGAGAGCCTGGAACCCACAGGAGAGAGCCGGCTTACCTACATGCTCTGGCAATGGCCAGTGAAGCAGAGCAAGGCAGACCCAGCTTGCTCTGTTTCCTTGGCCACGCCATGCCGGGGGTGAGACTGATCCTGCTCTCCCCTCTGGGGAGGGGAGTGAAGTGGCCGAGGGAGCAAAGCAGCTGGGGCTGCCTTGTGCCATTCCCTGGTGACTGTGAGGGGGTCAGCCCGGCTCTGCTAGTCCCCAGGGCTGCCTCACTGGGGGGAAGAGGGTGGGGACAGAGCAAGGACAGAGAGGAGGCATGGAGAGGGTGGAGCCAGGGCAGGGTGGGGCAGAGCCAGGACAGGCAGAGGTGGGGCCTGTGAGAAAGTGGTTTGTCCTGGCCCTTCCGTGAGCTTGGCATGTCATGGGGCCAGTGGCCCTGCTAGTTCTCTGGACCAGCCACCTTTGGGCAAAGCGAAGTTCCCAGGCTCATCTTTCGAAGGGGTTGTGCAGGTTTCCTTTGACTAAAGCAGAGAGGTCATGTGTGGAACAATCACTTTGTCAGACAGGTTTCTTGACAGGTTATTTTTGTGTTTTATATTTTTCCCATGTTAGTTGTTTGGGCCCTTGACCATCACTACAACGTCAGTGAAACCAGGCAATCAAATGGCCTGGACAAATCTCATTACCATACAACTGGCATTTTTTAATTTGGCCTCTCGAGGGTCCATTCTTACAAGAGGAAGAATTGATTTAAAATCAGGAGACTCATAAAGTAGCTTAAGGCCACCCGATTCTTAGGAGGGGGGAAAAAAGAAATATTCATTTTTTTCCTTCTTGCACTAGAATACACCACTTTTGGTGGGGTTCTTTGTTTGTTTTATTAAACTAAAATGTAGAGCATGTACTTTATACACTGATTTGGCCTTATTTCTTTGGTTCACAATGTTAAAGAGTGCAATTTGTACCATCTCAGGGACACCTACTTGTAGATTATTAAGGAACACTTATCATTATCTCTTTTGTCAACTTCCATGATTTGGTGCGAATCGTTTCCTTTACTGTCCGGGTGGAAATATTCTTCCTCCCTCATTAGAGAACTCTTCTCATCTCCTCTCTCTCATTGTTATGATTCCTCTCCTTTCACTTTAGAAGTGACCCTTGTGGTTTTGCAGCGATGACCAGAGATGGTGCTGATGACCCGCCCCTTTCTTGCTAATACCGCTCTGTGCCTGTCCTTACGTGGAGGCATCGGTGAGAGAAAACTTGAGGCACCTCCCTTCCCTGTTACACCACACGGCACCAGGGCCAGACATAATCGTGTAAGGGATTGGGATGGGATGGTCAGGCCTAGTGGTGAGAGCAGGAATCAAGCACTAAGGAGCAGAACTGAGAGGCGGAGTTGGGGTCAAGGGGCCAAATGCCAGATTGCTCTGATTCCTTGGAATGGTTAGAAGGGGATTACCTGGAATCCATAATAGCACTCAGCTTCCACTGTGTTCTGGCTTTGCTGACTAACACAGCTACGCACAAATGCTTTTGGCAGCACCCTTCTGCTGGTCTTAAGAGCAGGTCTGGCAATGCCCTCAGCCAATCAGGAGGTCTTGCCAATCAGCTGGCTCAGTTGGAGCCCAGCTGTGCTCATTCTGACCGCCTGGGAGGTTAAGTTAGCAGCAGGCTCGCTGTGGGACTTTGATGCCTGATACTTTGCTTTTCTGGGTACGGCACCTGCTCTTTGCTAGCAGTTTGTGGCACAGGACTGATTCTCATTTCACAACAGGACAAGGTTGGCACCGACCCACTGTCCCTGGCTGCACTGCATTCAACGTCTGTAACAATATAAATGAAATAACATCACACGATCTCTATTTTGCCCAGATAGTAACTCAGCACGTGGCTCCTGTCACAACAAACTACACGGACAGATGTCCTAATAAAAATGATGATTCCCTACAGGGATTGCAAGCTACCAGCTGTATTTCAGCTCCCTTTCTTGGCTTTTCTTTCCCCCTTCCTTTTGCAAGCTCCCATGACATTTCTTTGGCCTGTGCCTTCTCTTTTGCAGGCTTTCCTGCTCTGCAGGTGCAGAAGGAAAAAAAATAGCGAGAGAATTAAAAGTGCAAAGAATGGACACATTTGTAGAGGGGTGGAAGCAGCAGCTGGGATTCGTGCAAGCTGTAATTTTTCTATAGTCTGCATGACTGCAGTCAGCAGAATGAGGCTTTGCTTGGGTTTGCATTTCAGGCATTGCTCTACAGTTAAAACTAGCCACTCAACACAGCAGTGCAGGAGGTGAGGGGAGGCTTTTCCATGATTATATATTTTTTTGCACACTCAGTATCCTCTAAATCCATCTTCAAATCCCCACTTCTTTTCGCATGGTATGATTAAATCAATGGTCGGGCCCGTTGCACAGCAGCAGAACTTTGTGGAGTTGGGCAGGACCTTGGATTTCTCACCGGAATCCCAGGCAGCCCTTGGGGAAGATGCAGCTAAACTTTGGGGTATGGCTCATAGGCACCTCATTATGGGCCAGTCGTCAGACTCCCTACAGCAAAGCGCATCCTTGGTATTAGCATCTGGATCTGTGGGATGAACTACATGGTGGTTTGGGGAATTAGTGAGACATAAAAAGCAGACTTACTCAGAAGGAGGCTCCTGGTACCTATTTTGGCTACAAAGAGAGAGTCTGTGTCTGTGTGTCAGTCATAGCTACCAAGAGGGGACATTTCAATCAACTAGAGCAGTTGTTTTCAACTTGTGGTCTGCAGCCCCCTGTAGGTCCGCAGACTGGATCTAAGATTTTAAAGATTTTATTGCCCCAAACTAGGGGCCACCAAATGAAACTAATGGGCAGCAGGTTTAAAACAAAGAAAAGGAAGTTCTTCTTCACACAGCGCATAGTCAACCTGTGGAACTCCTTGCCTGAGGAGGTTGTGAAAGCTAGGACTATAACAGGGTTTAAAAGAGAACTAGATACATTCATGGCAGTTAAGTCCATAAATGGCTATTAGTCACTATGGGTAAGGAATGGTGTCCCTAACCTCTGCTTGTAAGAGGGTGGAGATGGATGGCAGGAGGGAGATCGCTTGATCATTACCTGTTCAATTCACTTCCTCTGGGGCACCTGGCATTGGCCACTGTCGGCAGACAGGATAGTGGGCTGGATGGACCTTTGGTCTGACCCATTATGGCCGTTCTTATGTTCCTATGCCCTCTTCCCTTTTGCTAGCTCCTGTGGCATTTCTCTGGACTATTCCTTCTCCCTCGCAGGCTTCCCTGCACTGCAGGCCCAGAAGGGAAAAATAGAGAGAGAATTACAAGTGCAAAGAATGGGCACAGTTTTAGGTAGGCTGGAGCAGCAGCTGGGATCCTGTTCTGGCGCCTCCATCTGAAATGTTTCAGGGGGGGGGGGTCTCAAATGGAAAAAAAAAAAAAGGTTAAGAATCACTGACCTGGAGAACAGAAAGGAGCGAGGGTTTTCACCGCCCTTCCCCCTCAACACAGATGGCGGTGTCCTCCCCTGGACCTTCCCGCTTCTGCACATTCTGGGAGCAGAACCCCCTCTCTCCATCCCCCGCTCTTGCTTGTTTGGCAGACTCCGTGGACCAAACTGAGAAAGCTTTGCCGGGGAGCCCCCTTGGGCTTGGCCGCCTCTGTGCGGTGTCTGAGGGAAGCAGCAGCCATGTTCTAAGCCTCTGGAAGCGGAGAGGCAGGGGCTTCCGTTGCAGCCCAAGGTGGCAAAAGGAAACACGCTGCCAGGTCCCATGCCAGGCAGCTTCCATTGGCATTTAGCCCACCAGGCACTCCTTCCATTCCTCCCACAAGCTCGCTAGGTGCCAGTCTCCCATCCCCCTGCCAACAGCTGCCCGCTGGCTCATGTGTAACCCTGGCATGTCATGCATGCATGTCTCCCTTGCCTATCGCCTCACATACCGTTGTCCTCCAGTCTCTCCCCCCCCCCCCGGCAGGGTCTCTGTCTGTCCCCCATTTCTCCCTTTCCATCAGGTCTCTGTGCTCCCTGCCATCTTCATCTCCCCTGACTCCAGGTCCCACTCATGCCATTCCACTGAAGGGCTGCTACTTTGACCCTCCCCACCCTCAGGTCCCTACTTTCACCCCCCCCCCCGCATCGACAAGTCCTCCCCTCTCCAAGTGCCCACTCCCCCTTCAGTGACCCCCAGCCCATTCTGAGACACTGCTTCCTTCCCTCTGGGCCTCCAGCCACCCAGTCCCGGTTCCCATCCCTTTGAGCCTTGCGGCTCCCCCCCACTCCGCTCCCTCAGCCCTGCTCCTCTCCTTTTATTTCTGTTAGATCCAGGCTACAGCCAATGTCCCCTTACCATATAGTAAGCTTCTGCCTCCCATATGTGCAGGCAGTAACAGGGGGTGGCAGAGAGATTCCTCCGCCTGCAGCACCAAGCGACAGAGGCGCCCTGTTTTCCTGTGTTCTGACTTGCACCAGAATCAGTCAGCCTGTGCCCCTGATGCCTGCAGCATTCCTGGAAAAATTTGGAAATAATTGGATGGGGTCTTCCCAAGAGATTGTGTTGACAAATCAAACAGCCAAATGCCCATCAGTTGCGTGCTAGGCCTTGCTTCACTTGATCAGCGCACAGCAGAGATCACTTCTATTTGCGCTTACACCCAAAGTGAAGTGGGGGGTGGAAAGCATTCCAGTCTAAGGGAATCCGCTAGCAGGTTCAGCTCCAAAAGGGAACCTCCCGCCAAAGAGTTTGGCCTGGGGGGAATGGTTTTAGATTCCCAGTATCCATTACTTGTACTCAGTATTCTAGACAATCCAGTCAAAATCACTATTAACAATAAACAAAAGGCTCGGGAGTCATTGAATAATTCACTGCTCTGCGATGGACTTCCTGTGTGATCTTGGGCAATTTGCAAAGCCACCAAAAAAGTGACTTAGCCTTGCAGTCTAGACGTACCCCAGGGCTGCTATTTTGGGATAGCGGAGGGATCCCGAAATAGCTACCTCATGTGCAAGGAACACGTCCGCTATTTTGAAATAATTTTCAAAATAACAGACGTGCTATTTCCGCATCCCTGTAAACCTTGTTCCACGAGGAACAAGGGATGTCTCAAAATAGTGTTTTATTTTGAAATTTGGCGTCATGTAGATGCGCCAAATTTCGAAATAACCTATTTTGAAATAGAATTGAAATAAGATATGTAATTTACATAGCGCAAATTGCATATCTTATTTCAATTTTAGAGTGCAGTCTACAGGTACCCCTAGTCCCATTATCCTTCCATAAGAGGCCTAAGTCATTGGGCAGTTTGGAAAATCTCACCCTAAGTGACTTGCCCAGAGTCACAAATCAATTCCCATTGATTTCAGTGGGAGTGAGGTAGCTAAATACCTCTTGAGGACCTACACCTCAATTCACCACCTGTAAAATGGGCATAATAGCACTTTACAACCTTACAGAGGTGTTATGAGGATAAATATATTAAAATATGCTACATTATGATAATGGAGGAGGAGGTCTAAAAGACAGATAGACCATTGACTTAATTCTAAGAACTTTCAAATCATAACTGCCAATAATAGGATGACAACCGCTGTGTTACAAAAGGAAAATGTCCCACAAAGGAATTATGAACAACATTCCTCAGAGCACTTCCATGTACATGCACTGCAAAAAAAATATCATTTTTTAAACCCTTTAAATGGATGTATTAAGTGACAATTAACCCCATTTGCCCTTCAAGCCATTAACTGGCTGATTTCCTCTAGACATCATGATGGACCGTCTAATGCTTCCTTAGCAATGTAAGATGATAAAGGCAGTCAATCAAAACCACCCTGGAAAAGTGAGAGCAAATGTTTAAAATAAACAACAATAATAATAAAACCAACTAAAGATAACCATTCTGCTAAAATATTCATGTGAAGGTGAATTATACTTCCTGCCTTCCCTACATATTAGCACTTGTTAGCGGTGTCCCTAAATCATTAAATATTAATGCTCTAGATTTGTACAGCTCACTTTTGGTTTTAATCAGTGATCCTTTCTGAAGTGATTTCTTGGGTATTTCTGAACGTTCAGGTTCTTTACTCATGTTTGCCCGCTACTGAGTCAGACCATGCTTAGCACCACCTCAAGCAGTCACAGTTTTGTTGAAGAATTGTCAGTATGAGCCTCAGTCTTGTGACTAGAATACGTAAAACGTGTATGCACCTGCAGCAGTCTTCAAGCCCTAGAGGTTCATGGACAGCTAAGAGAACTGGATCCATTCCACCTATCTAGAGGTATCATGATAGGATCAGATAACGACCTACATCTGTTGCTTCTGTCTTATATTCACCTCGTGTGTCTTGACTTATACATAGGGTTTACTACATGGGGACATTTGGGAAAGTTAATCCAAATTAACTAAAGGTCTAAATGTAAAGTGGATTAATTGAACTAGATTAAAACTCTGTGTGGATGCTCTTATTCACAATTCAGTTTACCCTAATTTGGTGTATCTTTAATTTGTTTTGAAAACGAATTAAAACTAAACCAAATTAAGGCCACTTTAATGCTAAGAACATCTGTGCAGTGCCTTAATGCAGTTAAACTAATCCTCTTTGAAAGTTAATTGGGAGACATTTCCTGAGCCATGCTCCACACTAGAAAATTAGGTTGGTTTAAATATGGTCAATCAGGGTGTGAGGGGAAGGCTTTACCACTCTGCTCATAGGCATGGATTTAAGTCCCCCCTGTAGATATGCCAGGTCGATGAAAGAGCTTTTCTGTTGACCTAGTTACCACCTCTTGAGGAGGTGGATTAGCTATGTAGCATTTTAACTGTAGACAGACCCTGAGTGTCCCCACGTACACAAGCCCTTAGACTCTAAGGGCTGAGGCAGGGACGATCTTCGTATTTTGGGGTTGCACAGCTCCTCAAACAAAGGAGACTCCTACCTAACATCAATAGAAATAAATAGTAAATAATTAGAATATTGCACCGTGTGTGTCTCAGCAAGACTTACGGGTGATTTAGGAACAAGTGTAAGACATGCACTCTACCTTCTCTCTCAAACGCACACTTTTATTCAGGTTCAGATTAATACCTTTAGCATCTTCCTTGGCAAACCCTGACTACCAGTACGGCCAAGACACCTCTCTCCGGTACCTTTTAAGTTCTGACATGCTTAGATCACCCTGTCTCCAAACCCTCCATGGGACTCTTCCAACAGCAACCCTTTCTTCTTTATTTAGCCCCTGACATTTTCATGCCAGTCCATCATCAGAGCTGGCTGATAAGACTGCAAAATTTTAATTTGTTAATGTAAAAACCATCTTGAAATTTCTTATTTTCGTGAGGTACAAAAATTATTTTTTCCTTATTTCCCTCCCTTTTGTCAAGCAACTCTACTCATAACGATAAAGTGTCTACAGCCCTCTTCATCCAAGGTTTTTTACAAATATTGCTGGACAGCTTCTGGATAGAGAAGGGGACTATTTCATCCACCCCCATTGCTACTTATTTTCTGAGATTTGACAGGATCACAACAAAGCGGGGCTGGAAAGGTTTTATTAGAAGTATTTTTCCTCTCCTTTGGTGTTTGAATATCCTCGTTCCCTCTAGATATGCTACTTCACCCTTTCCCCTAGCTCTCTGTATCTTTGCTGGGTGCCATGTCTCCATAGTAGCTCCTAATGCATGTCCAAGCTGCTTTCAAGTTTGATTTCCTAGCAACAACAAGTCTCCCTGCCTGCCAAAAAAAACCCAAACAAAAACAGCTAAATCTGGAGGAAAAAAACCACACACGCAGCCTCAAATGTAGCCATTAAAGGAATTAAAACCTGAAAGCAGCACGCTGCCAGTGAATGGAGCTGAGCTGGGGATTTCTAGGCCGTCTTAGCATCAGCTGTTTTTTTCTTCGTTAGACTTGCATTTAAAAATACCTGTTTGGGAGCCGTAAACTGAGCCAAAAAGTGTAGCACCGCAGAGTTGATCCTCGGCTGACAGAATGGGGTGCAGCGCCAACCCTCCCTCCATGGAAGTAAATCAACATCGCTCCACCGATGGCACAAGAGTGATGTTGATTTATATACCAGGTGAGGTTCTGGAGCCGTCGTGTCTCAACCACACCTGGCAATAAACTGTTCTAAAACAGGTTGTTGCCAAGTAATGTGTGTCGAGCAGCTTTCATCATGAGGATTCTAGATACAAGGTGTCTTATCTGTTAGTCTTGAAATGAGATCTGTGGCCGTGCAGCCACTAGAGGGCCATGTCTCTGAATCAAGTGCATTGCAAAGAGATGAGCACAGCAAGGCTACGTCTAGACTGCATCCCTCTGTCAGAGAGATGTAGATTAGGCACATCGAAATTGCTAATGGAGCCGGGATTTAAATATCCTGTGCCTCATTAGCATAAACATGGCCGCCACTTTTTTTCTAAATGGAGGTTTTTTTTTAAAAAAACAGCAGTCTAGACGCAGATCTGTTGAAAAAGCCTTTTTCGACAGATTCTGTATTCCTCAGAAAATTAGGTTTACAGGATTTGTCGAAAAAGGCTTTATTTTCGACAGATCTGTGTCTAGACTGCCGTTTTTTTTTTTTAACTCTCTTTCGAAAAAAATGGCAGCCATGTTTATACTAATGAGGCACGGGATATTTAAATCCCGGCTTCATTAGCAATTTCGATGTGCCTAATCTACATCTCTCTGTCGACAGAGATGTGTAGTCTAGACACACCTGAAGTGTGCTTGTTCCTTTCACATGGTGAGGGAGAAGTTAATTCACTGGGGACAACTTTGGCACAGTTATAAGTCTGGCTGCACCTTTGTGCCCATTTTTGTCTGAGTACAGCCACCTCTGGTGTTCAGCTTCATGCCTGTACATCTGTTGTGTGCAATCTCACTCGTCTTCCTCCCCAGAACTGGACCCCGGTTAACCTCCCACTTATTACTTGCAGGTCTGGCTGAGTTTCAGGCACCAATGTTCCATCCCTTGAAGACTTATGACCAATGATAGTTGCCAAGTGCCTTCTTAAAACTATGTATCCCCTCCAATGCTAAACAACAAATGTATTAGAGAAAACCAAATTTCAAAACAGGCAGCCTAATGATGTATTTCATCTCATTTAATCATACACTTCACTACGAGCTAAATAAAACAGGCTTTTCTCTTCTCTTCGATGTAGGTTTTCATACCCATGCTTGTGACTGCCACATCTGAACACCTCCCGGCCGTGCATTAAGCAAAGTGCCTGCACATCTGTCACTTGCTGTTTCTTCCTCTCATCGTTTCCCAGAAGGAGAAGCATGTGCAGTGGTGTGCCCTGTTTTGGTAGCGTGGTTTTCTAAAACCCTATCAACATCCTCCTTGTGATGTGTTTCTGTTATAGAAGGCCAAGGAACTGTACTTTGCACTTGGAGCTGAAGTTGGTTAAGTTTATAATGGTCCTTAGTTCTTGGGGGGAGGAGGGGGAAGAGTATTCCTCAGTCTTAGATGGGCCCCCACAAGAAAGTTCTGCCTCCTGCACAGACTGATGTAGACCAAGATGTGGGCAATCAGGCATAGAAGCTAGAGTACTAGAACTGGAAGGGCCCTTGAGAGGTCATCAAGTCCAGTCCCCTGCCCTCACGGCAGGACCAAGCATCATCTAGATTATCCCAGATAGATATCTGTCTAACCTGCTCTTAAATATCTCCGGTGATGGAGATTCCACAACCTCCGTAGGCAATTCATTCCAGTGTTTAACCACCTTGACAGTGAGGAAGTTTTTCCTAATGTCCAACCTAAACTTCCCTTGCTTCAGTTTAAGCCCATTGCTTCTCGTCCTATCAGAGTTCAAAGAGAACAAGTTTTCTCTCTACTCCTTGTAACACCCTTTTATATACTGGAAAACTGCTATCATGTCCCCTCTCAGTCTTTTCTTTTCTAAACTAAACAAGCCCAATTCTTTCAGTCTTCTCTCAAAGCTCATGCTTTCTAGACCTTTAATCATTTTTGTTGCTCTTCTCTGGACCTTCTCCAATTTCTCCATGTCTTTCTTGAAGTGTGGCGCCCACAATACTCCAACTGAAGCCTAATCAGTGCAAAGTAGAGCGGAAGAATGACTTCTCGTGTCTTGCTCACAACACTCCTGTTAATGCATTCCAGAATCACATTTGCTTTTTTTGGGGGTGGGGGGGGGGCAACAGTGTCACACTGTTGACTCATCTTCAGCTTGTGGTCCACTATGACCCCTAGATGCTTTTCTGCCGTACTCCTTCCTAGACAGTCGCTTCCCATTCTGTATGTGTGAAATGGATTGTTCCTGCCTAAGTGGAGCACTTTGCATTTGTCCTTATTAAACTTCATCCTGTTTACCTCAGACCATTTCTCCAGTTTTCCAGATCATTTTGAATTATGACCCTATCCTCCAAAGCACTTACAGCCCCTCCCAGCTTGGTATCATCTGCAAACTTAATAAACTTATTCTCTATAGATATGTCTACACTACAGCGTTATTTCAAAATGGCTTATTTTGAAATACCGCGTCTATACACAAAATGCATTTTGAAATAGTTTTTTGCTATTTTGAAATAGCGCGTCCACACTGAATCGCATTTAAGGCCAGCCGGAACTGGTTCCGTCAGGGCATCAGGTCAGAAGTTACCTTTTGACCAGGGAGGCCAGCAGGGCACCCTGAGAAGAGCTGGAGGCCCCCTATTTCAAAATAAGCGTCTACACAGCACTTATTCTGAAATAGCAATTTCGAAATTGGTGCTATTCCTCATGGAGTGAGGTTTACCAATTTTGAAATAAGCCCTCCGCTATTTCCAATTAATTTCAAAGTAACGGAATGGCTGTATAGACGCTAGGATAGTTATTTCGAACTAACAGCTGTTATTTTGAAGTAACTTTGCTGTGTAGACATACCCTATGTCATCATCTAAATCATCTTGCCATTGCAGAGCCCAATGGCAGCTGGTTTGAAGCACTATTGTGTGTGTGACTCTCTTTCCATATGGAGAAATGGGCACAATCATATTCTCTATTTTGTAGGGTGGGGAGTGGAGGATCCAGTCAGATAGTATTACTGAGAGATTTTAAGAAGATGGCTGTGGAGCTCACCAACTGTTTTTTTTTTTTTTTTAGGGGGTAAGTCTTGGTACACTGAGGAAGTTCCAGAAGAGTAAGGTTGTGCCAATATTTCAAAAGGGTAAATGGGATGACCTGAGTCATTATAAGCCAGTTAGGCTTACACGGATCTACGGCACATTACTGGACTTGATGAATAAAGAATGAAAGAAGAGTCCTATAAATAATGCCAGTCAACTAGGGCTTATGGAAAATAGATTCGGTCTCGATTTTATTGATAATTTTTGAAATGACAAATGTGATGGATAAAAGTAACAAGGTTGTTCTACTATATATTTTAGAAACCATGTTTGTCTGTGTCTGTCCATCTGGGAGTCCACTTATTCAAGAACTGCTCCTAAAGGGTAAGAACTAGGACCACCAAAGCTGGTATTCAGCTTCCTCTTATCATAATGTAAAGCAAGGTCAGGGCTTGGTTGTTCCACAGCAATGGAATCTGCATGGAATGTGGTTGTTTCCCATCAAACGGCAAGGAAGGGGTATGATAGCAGGGACAGTTATACTCACAAATGACCACAGGCGGTCAGCAAACAGCCCAGCCCCAAGGAGAAGCTACTGGCCACCAGCATTGCCCTTGCCATCCTGGGCCACCCCTGAGGAGCAGCTACCGGCTGGTCCATGTGCCTTCTCCTTGATCAAGGCCATGCACTCCTCCACCCTGGGCTGGTGGCCCAAGGGGACAACTACCGGCCATACCTCTTCCCTGCCCACTAGCCATATTCTAGTGTTCTATGACTCTATGGCTCAGACTTCAACAGGAGTCAGATCAGGACTTAACTGATTTGGCCAGACTCCTGGGATATCTGCGGTAAGTGCAATCACCTGAACCCAGACGACTTCTGAATCCTGGCCGAGTGCCTCAATTGCAAAACCCTCATCCAAATTCACTGAGGCCCTCACTGGGGCCTAAATGTACATCCAAACATTGTGCCATGGCCTTGTGGGCTTAACATTACGCAGGATTCATTCCCTTGCTAGGAACCTCCATTCCTCTTTGAGAGCATAACCCGCTAGTCCACCTACCACAGACAACATCTTGGCATTGCCTTTCCTGATGGACGTAGCGCAGAGGAAATCCAAGACACGACTCAATGTTGGCTTGCAAAGCTATGGCGTGGTTCATTTTTTTATGCCTTGTAAGCCACGCAATTTCTGCCAGGGGTCACACCAGACAGGGGGTCAGCAGCAGCCTCTCAGCACTGTGTGGGAGGGAAGCAACAGAATGGGACAGGGGTGGAAGGGAAGACCTGGGCCATGTCTTCGCAGAGCTTAATATAACACATTGAGATATACCATCTCATAGAGCAGAAAGGGATCTTGAGAGGTCATCAAGTCCAGTCCTCTGCCTTCACAGCAGGACCAAGTACCATCCCTGACAGATTTGCCCCAGGTCCCTAACTGGCTCCCTCAAGGATTGAGCTTACAACGCTAGGTTTAGCGAGCCAATACTCAAACCACTGATCTATCCCTGCCCTGCTTCTCCCCCTCCTGCTATGGCTGGGAGCAGCTTGTCCTGCCTGCAGTGTCACAAGGCAGCTAACACCTCCAGGCTGCTGCTGGCCACCCACATAACTGAGCCCCGTCCTGATCCCAGGCTACAGGACAGGCAGGAACCAGTTAAGCCGTAAGGATGCCTTGTGCACCAGGCCCAGGGAACCTGACTGCAGGCGGAGCAGTACCAGCCTTAAGATAGTTTGAGGCAACTGCCCTATACTTTGGGGGGTGCCCCGTTGGGGCCAGGGTGGCCTGAGAATTACCAGGGGAGCCTGGTGCCTGCAGCAGAGGCCGATCCTGGTCCTGCACTCACCTGTGGTGACAGGAAGTGTGGGAAGCAGAGAGAACCTGACCCAGACTGCTCTGCCCTGCCATCTCCCAGCATTGTGGCTGGGAGCAGGGTTCCCTTTAAGCTGTGTCTTTGTGCGGCCGCTCAGGCCAGATTCACATGCTGCCCAGCTGATGAGCAGAGCGCCCACAGCTAGGCTTCTATGGGTGGTGCACATTCACACATGCCTTGGTGCACACAGACATTTATTCCACATTTGCATATTTAAAATATCTGCACATGGATCGAAAAGATTAGAGGGAATATTGGCCAGGAACCAGACTTGGGAGCACAACCACCCCTGCCCTGGAACAACCCTGCATCGCACTGCTTGGGGGAAGGGCTGCAATGGGAGCAGGAAGGGGTGGAGCTGGTGCAGGAAGAGGCATGGCAGGGTCAGGGCTTGGGGGAAGGGGCAGAAAGAGGCAGGGCAGGGCAGAGCCTGGGGCAGAAGGGTAGTTGTCCCGATCCCCACAGTCCCCTAGGAATGGTGCTGCAGCAGGCACTAAGCAAAATGGCCTGGAGAGTGTCTCAGCATAGGAAAGTGGCTGGGGATAGAACAGCCCCAGGGACTCTGGGGGCAATACCTGGGGAGGCGGTTTGGGGTGCAAAAGGAGTGCTAAGCCCCGGCATGAACAGGCTAGAAATTGCTCCCCGACCCCGGTGACCCCAGCACAAAGCTGAGGAGCGGAGAGACTGCCCCACACCAGCACTGAGTGGGGCTTTGGCAAATCTGGGCCAGCGCCCCATGATGGAGAGTCTTGGGCTGTCCTGGGGGGGGGGGGGGGGAAAGGAGGGAAGGGCACCAGCTCAGCCAGAGGCAGTGGGGGAAGAGAGGAGTCTGCTGGCTACGAGCAAGCCGAGTGCACCAGCCGGGGGCTGGTTCTCCACATGGCACCAGGCTCAGGATGTGGGTATGGAGGAGCAGCCGTATGTGAAGATGCAAAGCAAGGCGTGGACAGTGAGAAGACAGAAGGCAAGCACATGAAGGGCCGTGGGTGGGCAGTGCAGGTGACTTGCCTGATGCCTGCCCGTGCTCACCCCCCTCTGCAGCCAGGGTCAGCTGGAAACAGGATGGGGCCCTGATGCAGGAGCACCTTGGCCCCACGCACTGCAGCTTCGCCCTGCCCCCAGCCTTGTGCACCCCCCCTCACTGGTCAGCTACTGGACCCCCTCACTGAGTGCTGGTGGGCAAGCGTGTGTCATGCAAAGATCTGGCCAGTGGCAGGCCCAGCACGGATGGGTGGAGACACAACACAGGATGATTTGCCTGGTTTTGGGGGGGGGGGGGGGGTCAGGACACTTGCAGGAGGGCTTCATTACAGGCCTGTCCCTTTATCAGACGAACTCTGCTCACTCTAGCAAAGGAGAACTCTGTTCTTAATTTAACCCCTTCCTGTGTTTTAAAGCAGCCCCCCGTCATTCAGAGTTCCTTGGCCAGTGCAGGAATCAAAGGACTTTGTGTGATCATTTCCTACTGTCATATCACAGCCCATGTCTGCCCCCTGCCTCTGCAGATGGGGCACTCCATGGCATGTTTGAGTGGGACTGCAAAACACATTTTTGATCCTTCAGAGATTAACGAGGCCACAAGCCTCATGCATGATCCTTTTGCAGCAAGCCACAACCAACTGCACTCGTTTGCTTTTTCTCTATAAGGTTTGGCTTTGTATTAAAAGTGGAATTAAAAATGGGCTTTATTTAATATGGAAAAAAAACCCCAAAGGATTTGACTTGCACTGCAATATGCCTGACATCAGACCAGTATCTAATCCAGACACCTTGCTGCCAAACAGCATCTACTGTGGGAAGAAAATTAGTAAATGGAGGCACCTTTCTTAGCTGCATCTTGAGCTAGGCAGGGAAACCGAAGGGTCTGCACTTAGGAAGGTCAGACAGTCTGGGGGAAGGGCAGGGGGAGGGGAGGATCATTAGATAATACTTCCCTTGTTTTTAAAAAAAAAAAAAAAAAGCACCTGATTATTCAAGCAGGATTTGAATTGTCTCCCTGGTACATTTGAGGAGTTATTTTAAGATTAGTTATGGAGACTGTACTTTGCAGTTAAAATCTCCTTTGTGCATAATCTCCTGCTATCTCCTTTGTTCTTATAAAAGATGAAAGAACGAACTCTGGCCTGCCTTTAAATTGTACACATGGGTCCTTTAACAGCTGGGGGATATACAGTGTATGTGTACAATTAGAGGCCAGAGACAAAAGCAGGGGGAGGGAGGGAAGAAACAAACCTGGACTTTGGTTGATTGGACTTCCAGTTGTCAAATTTTTAGAACAAGAAAGCAGGCATTTTGGTCCATGTAATCAAACGTTTTGTTCTTGAAACTTTCTGGCTGCACCTATTGTGTCATGTAAGCCCAAGAGATGGGACAAATAGCAGGTGGTCTCAGAAAGCCGTGGAGTTTTCCAAAAAGAGAGATTTGAAACATTGAGGTGCCAAGACTGAAATCTAGTTGTGTGTCATGTCTGAGTACATTTATACGTGTGCATCATGCTAAAGATGCAAAGCAGTTATGGAAGTGCTCTGTATTAATAAATAATAATAATAATGCAAAAACAAGGAGTCCTGTGGCACCTTCAAGACTCACATGTATTTGGACATAAGCTTTCGTGGGCTGGAACCCACTTTGACGGATGCGTGTCTACCAGAAGACTCCTCATTTTTACTGGAACAGACCAGCACAGCTATTATGTAAACAATGAATATGTAGAGCACTGCGTATATTTTTTATCTGTAATGAGCTGTATTCTCTCAGGTTGCACAGGTGAGAATCAGTGGTAACTCTGCGGACTGAACAGTTACTCTAGATTTACACAGCTATGACTAAAGAACAGAATCTGGCCCACTGTAAGGGCAACATTCCCTCCCCCCGTAATGGTCATGAGATGCATGGGACTGACCGGTTTTGAAAAGGATGTCCTGTACGCACTGAGCAGCTCTATGAGGTGTTATGGGAAGCTACCTTACCAGTGCTCATCTTTGACTTAGACAAACCCGCCTGCCCAAGTAAAAAGGCAAGTTCGTCCACGTGCCCTCTTAGGTACTGGCTTCTCTGCTGATAGGGGTGTCAGCTGGTGTCAAATTTGTTGATGGTTTCAATGATACGGGCCAATGATTCTCAGCCTCTCTTACAAGACACCCCCTTGACTCCTCCCTTCTGCCATCTAGTCAGGGTCTAGCCAGAACTCTCCTCCCCTTCCGCAGTCTGAGGTAAATAGGATGATGAGATCCCCCTGTTACCTCTCTCAGTCATGAGCCCAGAACAAACTGTATCATGACTCTGCCACGAAAGGGCTGTACAATGGTCACAGGGTTTAGGCATGGTCACAATAGCCTGGATTGTTACTAATAACCTAAAGGCCTGCGGGGCCATACACACTACTCTGTATGCTGTGTTTTCAAAATACCCAGCGGTTTCGCTTTTTATTTTGGTAGCATCACTCCATGCAAGCCACTAAGAGGGTCACACAGGGAGCTACATGGAGAAACAAGATTCAAGCCAAATTCATAATGTATAATTGGAATGTTGCAAGGCAGTTCGGGCCAATGATCCATCTACATCAATATACTGTCAGACAGTGCCCAGTACCGCATGCATCTTCCTCAAAACTAAGAAACCCCATAATAGACAATAATTCATCAAGTTTCTTCTGAATCTTTTCTATTAGGTGCTGCCATGTGGCTTAAAACATGAGGATATAGCCCTTTTCTAAGCTGTTTAATTATCTTACAGTTGATATTATGATTACCCATGTAAATACATTTTGAATGCTACCAAAGCCATGACCTTAATATCTTGTGGCAATGAGTTCCACGGGTGAACTATGCATTGTGTGTAAGTATTTCTGTTTATCAGAGGCCTTAAATAGTCCCTTTGTTCTTGGATTATGAAAGAGTGCAGAGAGAAGTATCTGATTTACCTGCCTACTACATCATACGCATCTACCAGGTCTCCTTTAATTCTCCTTCTCTAAACCAGACTAATCTATTTCAATCTCGCCAATCATTACTTCATAATAGACCATCATGGGTAAACAGACAGTAAAGGAGGAAAAGATGACAGTAAACAATGGGAAGGGACCACATTTTGTTGGTCCACCCTCCCCGCCACCTGCAGAAAGCTGACTGCACAAGTTGTTTTGTTTTACACATATCTATCCTACTATGCAGCCTGATCGGTAAATAAGACAAACAATCGAGATAAGTGCCAGTGGAGGTTAACAATGAGAAGGCAGAAGAGATAAATGTGTTTGCAGAAGAGATTTGATGGATAAGATTGAAGTCACTTGGAACAGGCAAAGGAAGGCTGTTATAGTTGCAAAATGGTTAAAAAAAAAAACACCAAAAACACGCATGACACTGGAAGAAAGAAGGAAACGCTGGGCTAAATTCAGCCCTGCTGAAAGTGATACAAATAACAATGCTAACTGCCTTTTTTTAAAAAAAGAAAAAGAAAAATGTTTGTGCAGCATTTACCCAACGGGGTCTTATTCTGAGTTAAGCATTCCTATAGTAGGCATGATTCATAATATAGGAAGATGAATACAATGAAAAGTCTAAGGCAAGATCTGATTTTGATGTAAAAATTCCAAAGATGCACAAACTGGTTTTTCAATTTTGGATACAATTATTAGTTTTGATTTCTCCCCCAATTTTAAGAAAACTAAATCATATCGACAAGCATTTTCTAACAAAAATGGCTTTTAAAATGATTTCATTTCATTCTGTGGGTTTCCCCCCCCCCATTGAAAATGAAACAATTGTGGAGGCTGAAGAGATTAAAAACAGTTCCCATAAAAGTTGGCATTTCTTGAGCAATGGTCATGAGCAGCCGAAGTCAATGGTGGTATCACTGAGTTGAAAATGAACTAACAGGAGCAAAGGAGATCAGGCAGAGAAAGAGACACGAAATGTTGATTGGGCAGGAATCATCTTTTGACTCTATATACAGCACCTAACACACGGTGGGCCAAATTCATGACTTGGGCTCCACGGTGTTATAACTGTAGAAATGAAAAATATATGGGCCATGCTAGATAACTAGTTTCTTGATGATTTCTCATATCTGCTCAATAACATCTGCTAAAATAGTAGCTGTTTTGTAATCATACTGGTTATTTATATTTGTTTATAACCCATCACAAAGAGTATCAGCAAATGTTTCTGTGTCTAGAGGTCTCTGGCTGCAGTGTGCTATGTCCCATGCTTCGGTAGACCACAAATTTAAGACTCAATATAGAAGCAGCCAATAAATTATTAACTCATCAATGTAGATATCATGCTATGGGATTTCTCAGTCAGAACCCATTTCCTGCATGATCCCATACAGATGCTAACTACTAAAGACAATTGCAAAAGAGACACCAGACAACGGCAAATGTTGATGGGATGGTTTTCAATATAGACAGGCAAGGGAATTTAGATCAGAACTTCCCTGATGATACATAAGGCTGAACAAAACTCAGCTGACTTATAAATATTTGCTGACTTTGCACGGCTAACTGGGATTAAAGAAAAAATAAAATGTGTCTGTGCCAGCCAGCAAGTCAGCCTGACTCCAAGATACACAAGGGAATAGATACGAAGACTGAAGGCATCCAATCAGGGAAAGAGTGAACAGGTTTGCGATTCAAGACAAGTGATGATAAAAGGCTGATGGGAGCATGGTGAACAGATAAAACTTCTTCAAAAGGGCTTCACTTAGGCTCTGCTCTCTTCCTAAGGAGGATCTGGTTCAAAGGTCACCTGGAAATTCAGAAAAAATGTTCTCACCCCGCTAGTCCCTCAAGACCGTCAAGCACCCTAAGGGCTTGTCTGCACTACAGAGAAGATTGAGACTGCTGCAGCTGATCTTCCAGGGTTCGAAGGAGCGGGTCAGTGAAGACCCACTAATTCGAGCTGAGAGGGTGCTCCTGTTGGCTCCGGAAGTCCTGCTCCTCATAAGGGAAGTAGAGGGGAGCGTGTGCTTCTGTCAACCTCCCACTGGGTGGACAGAGCCAAAACACAATTTAAGATACTTCGACTCCGGCAACATATCTTCAGTTGACTTTCCCTTTTTAGTGTATGGCAGGCCCAGTTGAGCTCGGCCACTTCTCCTTTCAAAGGCCAGGCCCTTGCCAATCCCTGACAGAAACCTGTACCAGAGCCGTTGCTCAGGAAGTTATAATTAACCCACTTCCCTGGCTTCTATGGGTGGGTGCTGTCAACCCAGCAGCGCATTCAGAAGTTTGCTTGCCTTGATGCTAACATCTTCCTCCTATTGCCGGGAACATCTCCCTCATAGCCTTCCCTCAGTTTGCAAGGCCTCACGCTCTGACATGGCAATTTCTTCAGACAAATGGAACTGGCAGCCAGCTTCTTGAGGTAGCATCTGGCTAGCCTTAGCTTAGTGGCAGAGTTAATTTCAAGCCCCGTTAAATACTTGCAGTAATGAATGCTCCATTCTGTTATTCAAGAACAGAAATTACAGCTTAATTTGCTGCTTAAGCAGCAGTGAGCAAGTTACCCCTCGAAATACAGATAGCACTCAGGCTGGAAGGAAGGGATGCTAGCAGTGGGCAAAATATACACGGGCAAAGCATGTCATTTCTTGGGCTTCCCTGGACGACAGCCCTTGTTCCCTAGAAATGCCCAGCTCCCTTCATGCTCTGAAGGTACAGTTACATGGTAAGGCTTTTTTTGTTTAGGAGCAAGGGTCTCGAGTCGCAGTGGGGGAGGTCTAGGTTGGCTATTAGGAAAAACCATTTCCCTAGGAGGGTGAGGAAGCACTGAAATGGGCTCCCTCAGGAGGGGGTGGAATCTCTGTCCCTAGAGGTTTTTTAAGTCTCAGCTTGACAAAGCCCTGGCTGGGTTGATTGAGTTGGGGTTGGTCCTACTTGGGTAGGGGGCTGGATTTGAGGACTCCTGAGGTCTCTTCCAGCCCTAGGAGTCTATGGTGCCACCACACTCATGTTTGCTGAAACAGACTAACACCAGCTGCTTCAGAAACTAAAATCAATGTGACACTGAGATATTTAACTGCAGTTTGTTTTCACATTTTAATTATTTAACTTTTTCATCAGTGAATCTTGTGTGGCAGGGAACAGAGGGATTTCAGCCCTCTTCTCCCTGCAAATCTCAGCAATGCTGTCCTTCCCTCTCAATAGGCAATGGGTGCAACACCCTTTCTCTCACTTAACCCTCCACCCCATCCATGCACAGACTGAAGAGAGGCAAAAAGAGTATCTAAGCCCTTGCCACAGAGATGAAAGCATGAGAGCGCAGTAGACAAGGACAGTGAATAAAATAGCAATTCATTATGGAGTAATCCCAAGCTAAATAGTTGAAAACTTGTGGCATTTTGTGTTAGGTCTATCAATTCCAGATAAATACCTCGAGAAAAGGGAGTTTATTGTAGCTTTCATAAGAGGAAACTACAGGATAAGGGCAGCAGAAAAAATAAATTGCCAAATAACATCCTTTCCAGCAGCTGACTAGGGAGTTGTAAAGCTAATACGTATTAAGAGTGCTATCAAAAGTCCATTAACAAGAAAATGGTGCAGACATCAAAGATTCCGCCTCAGCCAGGGACCCAGATGTTTTGACGTGACAACAATCTGAAAGCCATCATCCTTCTGAGCTATGATGGATAACTAGGGGACAACTCAGCTTGGAGAGAATCTTGGGTCCCACTGAATTACACCGGTGAGGGGAGGATCAGTCCTACTTGGAGACAAATGTTCAGCTAGCGCTAATTGACACACGTCCTTGCCTTTGCTGGATGTATACCGATTCATGCTACGTAAAGACCTAGTACCCGGCATTTCCCCCTGCACTAGGCACACATGCTCCATAGGGAACTGAGCAGTGGAGCCAGGAGAACCCTGAGAAAATATTTTGTGGGTGTACTCAAACTAATGCTGTGTCTGTGTGTACTACCACTTACACTGGTTGAAACAAAAAACAGGATTCTGTAGCACTTTAAAGACTAACAAGATGGTTTATTAGGTGATGAGCTTTTATGGGTCAGACCCACTTCCTCAGATCAAAGTTCCTCCCCATCTTGTTAGTCTTTAAAGTGCTACAGAGTCCTGTTTTTTGTTTCAGCTAGACCAGACTAGCACGGCTACATTTCTATTACTACTTACACTGGTGAAACGTAGAATATAAGAATCACAGGGTTGGAAGAGACCTCAGGAGGTCATGTAGTCCAACCCCCTGCCCAAGGTAGGACCAACCCCAATTAAATCATCCCAGCCAGGGCTGTGTCAAGCCAGGACTTAAAGAAATCTAGGGATGGAGATTCTACCCCCTCCCTAGGAAACCCATCCCAGTGCTTCACCACCTTCCTAGGGAAATAGCTTTTCCTAATATCCAGCCTAGACCTCCCCTACTGCAGCTTGAGACCATTGCTCCTTGTTCTGCCATCTGTCACCACTGACAACAGCCTCTCTCCAGCCTCTTTGGAACCCTCCTTCAGCTATTTGAAGGCTGCCATCAAATTATGTCACACCGGGGTGTCATTCCCCCCCCCCCATACCTCTGAGCAGCATGAGATTTTGCTGACATAAGTGGTAATGTAGGCATGGCCTGCAGGAAAGTTCTGACATTTTTTCTTTGTGTTCCAAGGAATCAGTTAGCTTAGGGATTTGTGGAATCAGAACTGGAAGGGACCTTGAGAGGTCATCGAGTCACAGCAGAACCAAGTACGGTCTAGCTCGAGGTGGGCAGTAAGGGCCGCTCCGGAAGGGGCGGGGCCTCAAACAGAAGGGGCAGGACCAGGATGCTTCTGGGTTTCCCCACCCACAAGCCATGATTGGTCTGGGGGCAGGGGAACCACATTACCTCCCCGGGTCCTCCTACACACCCATGCCTGTAGAGGTGGGAGGAGACTTCCTGTGCTCCCCCACCCACTGGCCAATCAGGGCCTGAGGGCAGGGGAACACACGAAGCCTCCTCCCGCTCTGCCAGGAGCACATGGTGCTTCTAAGTGCCATGTGCTCCTCACAGGGTGGAGTAAACTTTGCACGCTCCCTCCGCCCCAGGCCAATCGGGGTTTGGGGGCAGAGGAAACTTTGTGCACTTCCCCCTACCCGCGGGCCTTAATTGGCCTGGGGAGCGGCAGGGCCTCTGCGAGCCAGATCAACTCACTTGGCAGGCCGGATCCGACCCGTGGAGGCCCTTTTGCTCACCCTGGGTCTAGCTCGTCTGACAGGTGTCTGTCTAACCCGCTATTAAATATCTCCAGTGATGGAGATTCCACAACCTCCCTAGGTAATTTATTCCAGTGTTTAACCCTGACAGTTAGGAAGTTTTTCCTCATGTCCAACCAAAACCTCCTTTTGCAGTTGTGCATGTAGGCAGAGCACTTCCGATTTTAAGAAACTAATAAAATTATTAACTGCAGCTAGACTAAGGATATGTCTACACTGGAGACTGAATGGCAAAACTTTTGTCGTTCAGAGGTCTTTAAGAACACACCTACACACAAGAAAGTTTTTGCTGACAAGTGTTGATGTGAACAGCGCTTTGTTGGCAGGATTGCTCTCCTGCTGACAAAGCCAGTGCTGCTCTTTGGAGGGAGAGGTTTTTTGTTCAGAGCCCACAAACGGCAGTAACACTGCTTGACTTTTAGTGACAAGGCTCTAGCGACACCACCTTGTCGCCACAAGCTGCGTGGTGTACACAAAGCCAAGGGGAAAAGGATGGCGATGAAACTGCAAAGTGCAAACAATGGGGACGTCACCCTCTACCACAATTCAACACCAGGGCCGGCCCTATCATGAGGTGAACTGAGTCGGCCACCTTAGGTGCCAGACTGGGGGGGAGGGGGGGAGCATGCACCACTAGGACCCAGAGTGTAGAAAATTGTGTCTGCTGCTGGTGCATATGTATTCTCTCTGCTCTAGGTGCACAGAGATGGTGGAGTGCTGTGCTGGAGGAAGGAGGGCACAAGAGACCTTTCAAAGTTTTGGCCCAAGCAAGGGAACATGGGGGTGTCATTTGAGCTCCCCGCCTCAGGTGCCAAAATGTTGTGGGCCGGCCCTGTTCAACACATGGAGGTCATGTTAGCTTTTTGCTCCAGGTACATTTTGGTTTTAAGGAGAGAAGGCAAGATCCTCAACCATGGCTAACCCGTGCTTCTGGGCTCTCTTCTACTTATGTTCTTTCTTTTTCTGCCCTCATCCTCAGGAGCTGCATGCATTCCAGCTATTCCTTGCACGACATGACTAAAATCTATTACATGTCATTTGTTCCCGGTCTCCAGAATCAATCTATAGGGCTTAGGGAAGGAGTGGAACAAGTATCTCAAAGCCCCCTTTCCACTTCCCGGAGGCTCAGATTCAACTGGAATTAAACTGTCCCCCAGGTTAATTTAGAGCAAGCTGCCCCAGCTATGAGCTTGTGGTTACAAAAGATGAAACAGAGGCACCAAAGCCTGGTCTACACTAGAGTGGAAGGTAGACGTAAGAGACAACTCTAGCTATGTTAATTATGTAGCTGGAGTTGACGTATCTTCTAGCCCTGTCCACATAGTGGGAGGCCGACAGTAGTAAACACTCCTGCTGGCTTTCCTTACTCCCTTGGGGCATGCCTACACTACATGGAAGATTAACACTGCCATGGTCGATCTTCTGGGGGTTGATTTAGAGGGTATAATGTTCCTCGTGAGGAGTGCATTACTAACCAAGATTGTCTTTAGAGTCTGATAAGACCTTCATCTATCCCCTGGACTGGAGCCTTAGCCACAAGACCTTGCTCTTTCTTCCAAGTGTATATAAGCCAGTAAGTTAAAGTGTGTGTGTGTGTGTGTGTGTGTGGGTGCGCGCATGCGTGCATGTTAGAGAATGGGAGAGATCAATTTTCTGTTTCAAAATTAAAGAAAGCAAATCAAGGCTGACAACGGGGACAGCACCATGTTTCACTCAAGCAGGCAATCTGATGAGAGGAACAGTCCAATATCAAGTATATATTCACGTGAGGGGAGACAATTTACAATTTTTATCAGAACAACATTCTCATCTGCTTCCCCTCTGTGTTTGCCTAGGTTGCACCCTGGAATAAAACAACTGCTTCCAGCTGTAGCAATCAACTGCCAGCACTGTTCCTCTCCTTTCTCTAGCCCAGGGACTTGGGCAACAGTGCCTGTTGGTTTAAGGGGAGGCTAGTAGAATGCACACACTTGGGCATGTCTAGACTGCAAGCTTCTTTCGGAAGAAGCTTTTCCGGAAGAGATCTTGCCAAAAAAAAAAAAAAAAAAAAAAAAAAAAAAAAACCACCACACTTCTCCAAAAGAGCATCCACAGTGCAAAAGCACATCGAAAAAGCAATCTGCTTTTTTGAAAGAGCATCCACACTGAATGGATGCTCTCTCACATTTCGACTGTGATTACTATGGACAGAGTGGCCACCAGGGCACCTGTGCTTTTTCTTCTTCTTTCGAAAAAGCTCCCTCTTCCCTGTCCACACACACCTTTTTCCGAAAGAGCTGTTTTGGAAAAAAAGGCTTCTTCCCTGTAGAATGAGGATTACCACTTTCAAAAGAACGTAATTGAAGTTTTTGGGAAAAAATACCATTTAAAAAAAAAAACCCCTCTGTAGTATAGATATACCGTTAGTGTGGTTCACTGTCCCATGTATTTGAGCTTAGACCACTTACAGTGAGAGAAGAACAAGAGAGCTCTTCAGCTCAAGCTAAGAGCTAGCTGGCTTTATAGTTCAAGCAGTAAAGGTTCCTACATGATGCTCCAGAAGTCTGAGGTTCAAATCCACCTTGTGGTGGGTATACTAGCACCTTTGACAGACTTCTCTCATGGACTAGGGTGGCCAGTTTTGTAGATTTCAAATAGGAGGGATAAATGCCAATATGCAAGAAAAACTGATTTCAGCTGGTGGCTTTACATGCTGATCCAAATGCCACTGACAAGCATGGGGATTTCTACACTGACTGCAGAGAGTTTTGGAAAAAGCCCATCTTTAGCTATCTCGCGCTTAGCACTCTCTGAACATTGACTTTGGGGGGGCTGCATGCAGCTGTTGGTTGAGCAGAGAGGGCACCAGGACATGAACAATTCATTGAGAGGACGATTACTGAGGCTTAAGGGGTCCATACAGCTCACAAAGTTAGTATATCATCAGCATGAATAAAAGAGTGGGCGGAGCTGTCAAAATAGGGGTGTGGCCATGATATGGAGTGATGCACTGCATAAGGGGTTTTCCCAAGAAATAGTAATAGTTTCCCATTACTATTGGGTGGGCTGCCCTTGTTCCATGATTGCCATCAGCTACCGTGTTTAGTGGCTTGAAAGACTATTTAAGGAAAAATTCGGAAACAGTTTTAATTTCAAAAGTGATTTTCCTTTTTGGGAGGGCAGGGGGAACAGGCAGGTAGGACTATCTAAACTAGTAAAAGCGGGTCTCCCATTAAAATTATCACAAGACATCTGGCCTTTAAAAAAAGGAAAATATTAGATCCACATTTCAGAAACGTTTTTCATAAGAGCTTTTGGGGAAAAACAAAAATCAAATGCACACGTTCATTTGGAACAAACCAAAGGTTTAGAAAGTGCTGACTATTTTTCATAAAATAGCCCTTTTCTGATTTAAAAAAAATCATTCCAAAATATTGACTAGTTCTACTATATTGGGATTGTGAAGGCCAGAACTTTCACAGGATTCAAATAAGAGCTAGATAAATTAATGGAGGATAGATTCAACAATGGCTATTAGCCAGGATGGGTAGGAACAGCGTCCCTAGCCTCTGTTTATCAGAGGCTGGAAAGGAGTGACAGGAGAAGGATCTCTTGTTGAGGATTCCCTGTTCTGTTCATTCCCTCTAGGGCATCTGGTATTGGCCACTGTCGGAGGACTGGATACTGGGCTAGATGGACATTTGGTCTGACCCAGTATGGCCTCTTGTGTTCTATAGAATCCTTTTCTGATGTGTCAGGATCTCTTGTCCTTTGGTGATCAAATCCCCAGCTTGGAATATTTCATCGTCTGCTGGCTGAGTGAATTTGGTGAATATTACTTGGAGTTTACAACCCTGCAAAATTTGTCACCTGCCATCCAAACTATTTATGAGGAGGGCTTATTTTAATCCCCCTATTTATGTGCAGAGACATTCCATGTCAAAGCAGTAGCTCAGTTTTTAAATAGACTTTATAAAAATTTTGCTCTCCAGATTTTCAGTAGACAACACGAGAGTTTGTAGCAGATTTCTCTCTAACTCTCCTGGCACCTGATGTATGCATAAAAATCTGCATTACATCTAGCTGGTTGCATCTGCTGTTTTGAGCTAGTGGGAACTATTAACTCAGAGGCAAAACTTTCCTATCGAAAGCCGGTGACCCTGGTCCTTTCCCTGCAGTCCCTCCATAATTTATTTAGTGCATAGTGGAACATGGTGCTTTGATCCTGCAGGGAGATACGATATAGCTACTAGATACACTTTGCTGAACTGGCCTTTATATGGCCCCGAAAACATGCCTCTAACACAGATGTCTGACACGAACAACATGATTTTTTTTTTAAACTTAATCTGCTGCTGTGCAAACTCTGACTTTGGATCAGGACTTTTATTTCAATGTTAGGGGTTTTGTGGGGAACCCACTATAATGGCAGGGTTACCATAAAAAACACTGGCACTGATTCAGGGCCGGTTTTACCCCTTAGGCACAGTATCTTTGGCACCCTACTCCCCTCAAATGCACTGCTGACTGAAGAAATGAAAACAAAAAGAAATTATAAAGGAAAACACAACCCAGCTGCCCTACAAAGGCACAAGCCCTGATGAGATACCCAGTGCTCTCAGGCAGCCTACATGCATGGGGCAGAAGCAGTGGGGTGGCTGAGATTGGGAAGAGACTCAGATGCTCCCCACTTGACCATATCTTACCGGGGTGGCCCATCCATACAGGCGAACTAGGCAGTCGCCTAGGGCACCAAGTTAAATGGGGCGCCAAATGGTGGCACAATATTGTTGAGGGGTTTGGAGGTGGGGGCGCCAATTGCGTGGTTTGCCTAGGGTACCAGTTGCTGGCAGCTAGTCTAGGGCCGCCCCTGTATCTTACCACAGGGGGTTACAAACTTTGGGTCGGGGCTTGTAAGGGTCAGCCACCAGCTGGCTGTGAGATGCTTTGTTTACCTGAGTGCCCCCAGGTACGGCCACTAGGAACTCCCAATGGCCGTGGATGGCCATTCCTGGCCAATGGAAGCTGCAGGAAATGGTGGCCCAGCCACATCCTGCAGCTCCCATTGGCTGGGAATGGCATACCACAGCCACTGGAAGCTGTGAGCGGCCATGCCTGGAGACACTCAGAAAAACAAAGTGACTCCTAGCCAGCTAGTGGCTTAGCCTTACAAGCCATGACCCAAAGTGCCCCGGGCAGGCTGACTGGATTGTTCACCCTGCTCCAGTCCCACATACTGGGCAGCCACCAAGCCAGGCCAGAAGCCCACCTGCTCACAGGGGAGCTGTATTTACTAACTGCCTCATTTTTAACCCACTTTGGGCACCTCTAGGCACATGCCTCTTTGGAAATCTGGCCCTTCCACTGACTTGAATGGGGAGCTAGCTCAGTCTAGCTATAGATTACACGGTCCCCTGGCGGGTGAAGTCAGCACCCCACTTCCTACCCCACTTCACCTCCTGGCCCTGCAGGGCATCACAAACTGAGTTGTGAGTAATGGGAATCACAGAATCCTAGTGCTGGCAGAGACCTCAGGAGTCATCGAGTCCAGCCCCCTGCCCAAAGCAGGACCAATCCCAACTCAATCATCCCACCAGGGCTTTGTCAAGCTGGGACTTAAAAATCTCTAGGGATGGAGAGTCCACCACCTCCCTAGGGAACCCATCCCAGTGTTTCCCCACCCTCCTAGGGAAATAGCTTTTCCTAATATCCAACCTAGATTTCCCCCACTGTAATTTGAGACCATTGCTCCTTGTTCTGCCATCTGCCACTGAGAGCAAGCCTCTCTCCATCCTCTTAGCATCATTCAGCTTCCTTAAGGGAGGTTCCAATCAAATCCCCCCTCACTCTTCTGCAGACTAAATAAGCCCAAATCCCTCAGCCTCTCCTCACAGGTCATGTGCTCCAGCCCCCTCATCATTTTGGTTGCCCTCCACTGGACCCTCTCTAGTGCGTCCACATCCTTTCTATAGTGGGGGGCCCAGAGCTGGATGCAATACTCCAGATGTGGCCTCTGTAGTGCCGAATAAAGGGGAATAATAACTGCTCTAGATCTGCTGGCAATTCTCCTTCTAATGCACCCCAATATGCCATTACCCTTCTTGGCTACAAGGGCACCCTGTTGACTCATAGCCAGTTTCTCATCCACTGTCATCCCCAGGTCCTTTTCTGCTGAAGTGCTACTTAGCCAGTCAGTCTCTAGCCTGTAACGAGGACAGGAAGGGGGAACGGTCCCACTTCTTGCTCCCTTAGGCACGGTGTCCATGACCCCAGGGAAGGGCACAATGATGAATACACCCTTTAGGAATGTGGGATGGAAAAGGGAAAAGCTTGAAAGGGCCACAGAAATGAATAAAGATTTTGAAAACGAATGCCAAGCAGTCTGGTACAGTTCAGGAGTCACTGCACATTCAAACCAAACCCAGTCTTGTTAACAAAGAGGAAGGCAGCGTCTACCAGAAATCATTTTCTCTAAGCAAGTGACCATGGTATGAATCTCTGACTAATTTTTCTGACTATTCAAGAAACTGCAAGACAGTCTCCACTTAATGGAGACAAGTACATTTTTTGTCACTCCGAATACAACTTTGTTATTATTATGGTATTAAATATTTACCCTTTATGACTGTTAAGGCAGCTGCCAGAAGAAATTGAAAGACTCGGGTCAACATTTTCAAAGCTGAAGCAAGGTGCTCAAATATTTGTTTATGAGCCTAGGCCCCAATTAACTTTAAATGTGTGTGCTGAATTGAGAGATGTCTATGCATTTTGCTTCATAAGGTGCAAAAGGGAATTTACACTCCTGGTATAAAGTTACACAATGGATCATGCTCTGTATCTTGTGGGCTTCTTCTTACAAAGTATAACAACATGATCCAATGGTTGGAAGGCAAAGCTACACAAATTTGGACTGAAAGTAAGGCGTGCATTTTAAACAGCCAGAGTAATGAACTGTTAGAATCGCTTGCCAAGGGTCATGGTGGATTCTCCATCACTGACAATTTTTAAATCATGACTGGATTTTTTAATAGAAAAAGGATCCGGTCTAGTAGTTATGGGGAATTTCATCACCTGTGTTATACAGAACGTCAGACCAGATGATCACAGTAGCCTTGGAATCTAGGAGTCTTACTATGATGGCATTAGAGAGATTCTACAGAAGCCGAACAGCCTAGATGGGAATTCCTTTGAGCGTTTATCGGCATGGAGTTCGCAGATGATTCATGGGTTCTGGGCAAGAGAGATTTCCAGAGTAAGAAAAAAAAAATGGTGCCTTTATTTCTTCCTACTGTGACCATTTCATTCTGTTCATGTTGCCCAGCCTCTTTTACCTTATTAAATCAACTCAGTGTTCTCCAAGCATTTCCATCTTTGATTTGGGTAAGAGGGATTCACCTAGTCTGTATTTCCATAGACTTCACTGGACTGCCTGTCAGTACAGACCATTGGTTCTGAGATGTTATCAAAGCTCAAAACACAGGGCAGAGGTTTTTGTAATGCTGCAGGCAGCAAGCAAGCAGATCGGAGATGCTTCAGAATCTTGACTGTAAGGACTAAGATGTTCGTCTCTTTGGTGTTGTAATGCAAGGTCAAGCAGAAGTTAGGTGCTTAGTGTTCCGGTGTGGCCTGTGAGAGGCCCCAGTTCAATTCTCTGCTGTACCATAAGCGTCCTTTGTGATCTGAGCCACCGCACAAAGGGAATTCCAGGGGAGAGCAGGCAACCACCTCTGTACTCTGGCTGCCCTTGACTGCTAGTATAGCCCCTTGGGTGTTTAGTTACCTTCAAGCTGCTTATTTTACTGTGTGATGCCTAAAGATGGATGCTCCCCCCCATGTTCTTACCTCATCTCAAATGGACCAAAGAAAGAGGCCAAACAGAAGGAAGCCTCTGTAGAATAAGGCCACCCCCTACTCCAAAATACTACTTCCTGACTCCAGCTAATCAAAAAATTGTTGAGGTAAATTTGGCAGAGAGAGAGAGAGAGAGAGAGAGAGAGAGACTGAGACTCCTAATGCCAGCTCTGGCTTTTAAATGCAGAGAAACCATGGTTGTAGAACAGGTGGGGCATGGCAAATTTCTAGCAGGTTGGGTGGGCGTCACACAAAAAAAGGGGTTTAAGAACCCCTGATTTATTGGATGGCTGAATTTTATAATCCTGAAGGGCCCTCCTCAGAGTGGTTCCATGATCCTTTATTGTGAAATAGAGACACCCGGCCACACACACACACACACACACCCCCGGCACACACACACACACACACACACACACACACACACACACACACACACACACACACACACAGCTCTGCCCCTGTAATTAAAGAGTCTCATTCTGTCATGGGCGAGGCACGGTACTGGTTGGTCTTTGGCCTTTCAGGATCTCTCTCTTTAAGGGCTAAATTATTTCCACACCATCTGTAGAGGCAACCACATTGCAAGTCGATGTCATTAATAAGTTCATTTGTACATAACTGTTGTTGAAATGGGCCACAGGGGAACTACTGAAGAGTTGTTGCCTTGATATCTACACCAGTGTCAGTGTGGGGTGTACCGCTCATAGCCTGTCACCACCTTCAAAAAGACCCCACTCCGGTGGTTCAAGGAAAGAGCAACAAAGGGAAACCTTCATCCAGAATTAGAAAACCTGAGCCAGATCCACAGGGGGTGTTAACTAGCACAGCTGCCCTGAAGCTTGTTTAGATCAGCACAGACCAGGGGAGCCGACAGTCAAAGGGGGGGGGTGCTCTGTGCTCCCAAATGGGGGCGAGGCCTCAAGTGGAAGGGGTGGAGTGGGGCAGCCAGCCCTCAGTGCCACCCGGAGCCCCCAGCTAGTCCTCAGCACTGCCCTGAGCACAGCACCCTCTTTCCCCGCCCTTGCTGCTTCAGCGGCGATTTGACGGGCTTGGCACTCTTTCAGTCACCAGGCCCCGGAGCAATTGCCCCTTTGCCCTCCTCCTTCCCTGCCCCCCAAGTCGGCAGGTCTAGCAGAGGCCTACTTATTGGGCATAGCACAATAGGATGCTCAGTCCTGATGGGGTCTTTTGAGTATCACAACAAGCAAGCAATCAACCAGGAAGTAAGAGAACAGAGTGGGGGATGAAGGGAAAGAATGACTAAGACCTGTAATAAAGGGATATGAATGGTGCTTGACATGTTTCTAATTGTGGAATCATAGAATACTAGAACTAGAAGGGACCTTGAGAAATCATCAAGTCCAGTCCCCTGTCCTCACAACAGGACCACGCACCATCTGTCTAACCTGCTCTTAAAATGTCCAATGAAGGGAATGCCATAACCTCCCGAGGCAATTCCAGTGCTTAACCACCCTGACAGGAAGATTTCCCTCATGTCCAGCCTAAGCCTCCCTTGCTGCTATTTAAGCCCATTACTTTTTGTTCTATCAGCAGAGGTCAAGAAGAATAATTTTTCTCCCTCCACACTTTTAGGTACTTGAAAGCTTTTATCACATCCCCTCTTGGTCTTCTCTTTTCCAGGCTAAACTACCTCAGTTGTTTCAATCTTCCCTCATAAGTGCTTATTAATAATGCTTCTTTTCCCCCTGCATTAATGGACCAATGGTTTTTGCTTTGTTTGGAGAAGATATAAACTCATTACCAGCAATTTAATTGCATCTAATTAATGTATTTGCAGGTGTCCCCATAACATGGCTAGCTGCACATCTGCTCTCTATTTTACCTCCCTGAGTGCACCCACTGCAGATGACAGGTCTTGTATCTTTATCTGTCCGTGGCTGCAATTTCATGCTTCTTCCACTCTGGGACCCAGAGACCCTGTGCCAACCAGTGATCTCCTTGCAGGTCCAAATGGGTTTCAGTGATCTGTGCTGGTTCCCTTGGGGAATCTGTGAGCTGTGGTAGTGACCCCCAGCCTTTTAGAAACAGCATGTTTGTTTTTCCCCTTCCACTGCTGGAACAAGGCATGGGGGGAGGGGGGGGGGAGAGATTTAACACAAACAGCCTGTATGTATATTGAGTCTCATGTAATCTTACACCTCATGACAGTTAGAGATGGTTTCCTCTTCGATTAGAGGAGGGGTGGGGAACTTTTGGTTTGGGGGCCACGGAACCACAGAAAGATCAGTTGGGGGCTGCACACAAGTGAGAAGTGGGAAAAAACCCCACTGTGGCTCCCAGCTGAGGAGAAAGACACTCCCCACATTCCCCAGATTTAGTGTACTCGCTCAAGCACCAGCACAGGCTTCCCAATGCTGGGGTGGGACCCTTGGCCTCAGGGGCTGGATCCAGGCAAGCCAAGGGCCTCATCCGGCCCCCAGACCTGGATTAGAGGAACAGAACAGAACCCCAACCTTCTGCAAGTCTTATGGCTTCTTGGGGGCTAGATTCCCAATGGACTTGGGCACCCCAGCACTGCTGTTGGAACTAGGGTCTGGGGAGGTTCTGCAGCACCCCCTGCTGGGAAGTTGCTTGAAGCATATACAGCATTTGCACTTTGGTTTAACGGCTCTCAGCACCCACACTATAAAAATTTGTTCTAGCTCCCCCCTTCCCCCCGCACCCTGGACATGGGCAGCTCCTTTCCATTTTTGGCACCTCTGCAAAGTTCACACAACTCTTGCTTGGCAGCTGTCCAGTCCGGTAGGTGCCTAAGCTCTCACACAACCTCAGTTTAAGCAAAAAGGTCCCTTGGATCTTCAGTTTCTGCCTCTGAGCACGCAGGGGTGCCTGGGGCTCTGGTGGGAAACCGAGCGAGTCCCAAACCAGGGGAAGCTAGACACTGCTCTGCCTAACTTCTGTGGGGCCTGACGTGGTAGGTGGGCTCAGAGACTACCTACCGCCACATGGGGTGACGAGGACTGAAGGGAGATGAACACAGTGGATTGGTGGGGGACTCCTGGTGCAAGTCTGCTGTCTGCTAAACAAGGAGAAGGCTCTATCACCTGCTGAAATCCCCATAGTCCAGCTCCCCAAGCTGAACCCATCCTTTTCAAACTGGGTTCCATGCTCCTCGAGGACAGCAGACTACAGCCAGCAAAGCTCCTCTCTCTGGCATTGTCTAACGACCCTTAAGTGTTAGATGCTAGGTGATTATTAGAAAGGGCTTCTTCCCTCTTTTTCTGGGTGAGACAGGAGTATTCCAGCTTCGTTTGATGGTGTCACTAGCCTCTGTTTTGTCCGGTCTGGGAATGGGCAACAGGGGATGGATCACATGATTATCTGTTCTGATTGTGGCCAATGCCAGAGGGAATGAAGACAGGATACTGGATAGATGGACCTTTGGTCTGACCCAGTACGGCCGTTCTTAGGTTCACTTACCAGTCAAGTACATAAAAAAAAAATCGCATTTTAGGAAACCGATTGAAATAGGCAATTCATGCAAATACATATGGTCACATTTTATCCCAAAGGGCAGTTTTCTTCTACTCATCATTACCGTATCTGAATACATCACAGAAAATTAATTAAAAGGGTTTTTTCCCCTCATATGCCATTTTCTGAAGCTTGAAGGCACTGAACTTAAACCACATTTATTATCAATAAACAGTCTACTCTAGAGGTTCCCACAAAACAGGCTTTGTAAATTAGTCCGTGGTTGAGCACAAGAGTGAAAGGGATTAACATGGCATGTCCTCAGCCTACAATTGTTGATTGTTTAGACAAATAATAATAATGAAGAGATTAAGCGTGCCTAGGCAAGATCTAATTCCTATCGTCCATGAGAGTGTAATCTGAGGCATTGAGTCTCCCCACCCTAACAGCTGCATCTTTATCTGAATTATGGGATTCCCCTACAAGATAATATTTATCTGTGGGCTTTCAGGCTAGAGGCAGGATTTGTTGTGCTGTGGACCACACCACATACATACACCAGAATTTGGAATGGCCACAGACACACAGGGTCAACGCTCTCCCTGGCACTCCAACCTATTCTCCTGCCAACACATGATACTGCTCTAGCACGTTACACATTTTTTGTATTATACCCTCTATGGGATTATTATTGTCATTATTTAATTAATTTTATTATTAAACTACAGTCATTTCTGAATTATTACCAGGAGGATTTGGGAGTTGTGCCCAACTTTCAGTGAGATTTGGGCACCTAACTCCCCTAGGCTCCTCTGAAAATCCCCACCGAACACACCTAGGAATTAATGCCAGATTCTTTCACCTGGCAAATGGCATTTCCATAATGGTATCATAAGGGTTGTTCCTAGTCTATCTGCAGCCTGGCGCGATATGTGGAACGCGGTGTTGGGAGACTCTCTCCCCTCCTGCACACCAATGCTGAAGGAAGTGCTGTCCCATGGTTCCGGTTTTCCCTGCTCCACCACAGCCTTCTTGTAGGACTCTGGCAAAGGCATGTTGCCTCAGTTCCTCACTTGTGATGTAGATCTCCTGGCCCTGCCCCACCTTACAGGAGAGCTAAAGGATGAACACATGAAAAGAAGCAGCGGTGCTCAAACGCCACAGCAATGGAGGACACTAAGTTCTTCTGACAGCCAACCATGGATCTGCAAGGCTCTAGTTATCTGCTTTCTGTCCACATCCACCGTTGTCAATATGGATAGCCAGGGCTCATTTTTGTGCTATGGATGCAGCTGTGAATTCAAATTGTGTGTCTAGAGCCCTGCAAACGTGTGGCTGTCCACAGGCGTCTGCATCTACAGATAGCCGCTTTCTACCCACACAGCCTTCCTGCAGCTACAGCTGGAGTTACACATGTTGTATCCGCCCAGGGGTCCCGCCGGTAACATTAGCAAGGTGGGTTTCAGGGAGGCACAGCAGCACTACCCGCTGGTGCTCCGATCAGCTGACTCAGACGCCCCACAATACAAATTCTGCTCAAGAGGCAACTCTCAGCTTCACCTTCATAGAGCCACAGTTGGAGGGTCGCCAAAACACTCCCTGCTCCAGCCAGATCCTCTGAGGCCTGAATTCTTGCACAGCTGTGGAATGTCACGGACTCCTTCCCCTCCCTCCCAGCACCTCCTGCCCATCTCAAACAGCTGCTTTGCAGCATGAAGGCAGCTCTGATAGGAAGGGGGAGGAGCAGAGATGGGGCATGCTCAGGGAAGAGGCAGGACAGAGGGGGGGAACTTAGGGGGCAGGAAGAGGCAGTATGGGCTCTGGCTTCCTCCCGGCTTGGGGGGTCTCTCAACCCTCCATTGCAGCCCCCACACCAAACCTCCTGCCCCACCCAACTCCTTCCCCCAAGCTCCCACTCCCATCCTGCCCCCCAAGTTCTCCCCTCTGCCCTGCCTCTTCCCCGAGCATGCCCCATCTCTGCTCCTCCCCCTTCCTACCAGAGCTGCCTTCATGCCGCAAAGCAGCTATCTGAGATGGGCAGGAGGTGGTGGGAGGGAGGGGAAGGAGTCCATTGGAGGGTCCACCAGTGGACAGGAGGGTAGGGTGAAGCTGGCTACCAGGGGGTGCTAGGCACCCCCTCGTGTTTTAATGTGGATGCTGCAGTCTCTGAGCACCCAGAGAGCTGATATCTGTCTACATCAGTGTAACACAGATTCCTGGATGCTAAAGCCAAAAAGGAGAATTATCTAGTCTGACCTGCGTAACAGGCCACAGAACCGCACACACATCCTCAATGTCTGAGTCTGTATCTATGGGAGCTAAGTCGCTAATGTGATCTGATCTACTTCTTCTAGTCCTTGGGGCAGACAGCTGCTCTTCAGCTCGGTATGTGAAGTTGACGAGACAGCCACAATACTAATAGAGGAAAATAGAAAGGAAATATAGAGCACATGGCCCCATAATGGGTTCAGCACTCACCTCACCTTCAAGTCCATCCATCTCTCAGCAGCTCTCCACTGGGAGCTGTCGCTGGTCCTACCCACCAGCCACCCCTGACCTTCTCCCTTCCAGATCTGGGCTGCAACTGAGCTACTGCTAGCCCTGTAGCTGCTTATATAGTCCCGCTTGGTCCCTGACTGGCTGGTTTCCTTCTAGCCACTCTAGCTACCTGGAGGACTTCTCCATGCCCCTCTTGGCCTTAGGGCCTAGCTGGGTTACAGGCCCCTACTATGGTGATGTGCTAGCATAGATCACTGTACCAATTCCATATGCCATGTAGGATCTATATACTATATAGTACGACTGCACAGGAAATAGTTTTCCCATCCCATAAGAATTTTTGGGAAATTTTGAAAAAGTGTCCTGTTCTTAATAAGGCAGAAAAATAAAAAATTGTGAAAACTGTCATCAATCAATCAATCAATCAATCAAGCCAATAAAATAGGAAACAATTAATAAGGTCAAAATTGTAACTTTTTAAAAAGGAATGATTGGAGCAAAATATTTTCTCTCACTTTTATTTTAACTGGCATCAGACTCCTGACAGAACAAATAATAAATGACATGCTGGGTAAGGGACACAGCTAGTCTATCCTGGCAATGTTGTCCAGAGATGTCAAGTGCATCTGTCTCCTCTGAAGATGAGAAAGAGGGCAGATGGCACACAGTGTGTTCCTTCCTGAACTCCACAGTGGCAGGAGGGGGAACTCAAGAAACTGCTGTGGTAAAAATGTAAGTGAAACGGCCCGTATCCTCGTGTAATGAAGAAGGATCTTTCCGTTCCTGTGATTCTTCTGAGGAGCACCAGAGAGCTGATCTGGAGAGACCAGGGAATGCAGAAGGACGCTGTCTATCTCCCAAGAAATGTGCCATCTTGCCAAAATATAGAACCACAAGGTATGCTGCTTCTGTTTGTTAGTCAAATCTCTCAGACAGTACATCGGACTCAATCTTTCTATTTCAGAAAAGGGCCATCTCAACTGCAATCAGGCAGATGGCTTTGAGATAAAATTGTGACGTGAGCTGGTTTGGTAGCTGGCTGCATGCATTCATGGAGCCTGGATCCTGCCTTCGTGCCTCGATGCTGGGGCAGCCAGGAATGCAAGATAGGAAACCAGAGTTGTCTGGGTCCCACCAGTCATAATATGAAGGGCAGACTTGAGGACTGCATCCAACTTGCTACAAGAGCAACAGGTGCACGGACCTTCTACACAATATGCCGTGGGTAGAAGGTGGCGGTCGCTGTCCGAAAAATTTCAGTGCTGGTGTAACTCACTCACCTACTGGGTGTGGCTTGTTGTCCCGGGTAGTGGCACTTAATCCACTGACAGAGAGAAAGAATGAGTTTGCTCTACAGCTTTAGCTGAGAGGCAGCTGGTTTTTAGCGCATGTGGTAGAGGCTCATGCATGAGGCCCCAGGTTTGGTTCTGCCTATCAGTGTTACACTAGCATTGCATGAGTGGCTGGCAAGCCTGCAGTAGGAATGCAGGTCTCATCTGGATTTTGGCACATGTCTTCGTGATGTCTTGTAGAAAAGACAGAAAGCAGGCAAGGTCCATCCCTAGTTTTTAACTCTTAATTAACTTAAATGTTGAAAGAAAACATAGAATTGTAGAATCATAGGGTCGGAAGAGACCTCAGGAAGTCATCGAGTCCAATCCCATGCTAAAAGCAAGACCAAACCCAACTAAATTATCCCAGCCAGGGCTTTGTCAAGCCAGAACTTAAAAACCCAGAAAGAGATGATACTGTGTTTCTACCTGGTTGTGAACAAGGATCTTTTGTGGGTTAGGCGACCATAATAACCATTATACCACAGAAAGTCTCGCGGGAGCCTCACAGATGATTTTTTCCTGCACCAAACTGAACTTTTTTTTGTATCCAATATGTTGAAATGGGACATTTCCCCAGTTTTGATAAATTTTCAGTTTTGGGGGAAAAAAATTCAAACTGATCCTTGCCCCAGGAACAATTATGGTTTAATGAATTATTATCAGAACATGTTGGGAATTTTGCAACAAAACATTTAGTCAGAAAATGCTAAGAGCCCAGGGAAATCTATTCATATTGGGAGTCTCCAGAGAGGCTAAGGTCTGTGCTAGCAGATCCTGCGGTAAGGCAAGGCCTATGTGCCTTTTGATTTCTCACATGAGTCTCCAGACACGTGTAAAGCATCAAGCTCCATTTTAGCACAGTGAAGAAGCGAAGATGTTGGAGCATCTGAAAGGTCTGAGGTGACATTTTGTTGTCATCTGACCATGATAACAATTCCCCATAGAATCTGGCCTGCGTGAGGTTGCAAATGTTTTCGTTTTTGATGGCAGCCCAGTTATCTCCCACCCAGCTACCCTACGATTCAAACGTTGTTTCCTTTGATGTTAATCTCCACATTTTATTGCTTCGTCAATACTGAGCGCAGACTGAAATAGAGCTGGCCGCAGCTTCTTGGGCCACACATGACAATGACAGGGCCAGAGCAGCAGTTTATATGTGATACTTTTTAGGCCATTCTTCACATGGGTGATACTTTTTGGCAACCAGAATGAAACGCTAGCTCTGATAAATACTCCCCCAGAGAGCTGCTACTTGTCTGTCTTGTGACTAAAAATTGAAAGAAGACAAAGGCGCTTTCAGCACAATTTGCCCTTCTCACTTTTGGTATGTCCATGCAGGAAAAAAAATAAAATAAAGATCTGGGGTGCACTGCAGGCCTGAAAATAGCAATTTGACCTTGGAGGGGTGATCTATGAACCTCCTCTCCCACCTGGGGTTTCAGAACCTAGAGGACAGCCCAGCCCCGAACCTCTCCACTGCTATTCTTAGCCCCACAGTGCAAGCTCAGGTCTGTTGACAGGGCTCTTCTATTTGCTGCCCCTGGTCCTTTTTGACAGTGCAGATGCATCCTTAGAGATGAGGATTTTCCTTTTTGCCAAAGACAATCCTTAAACCCTTTCTTAATCTGCTTCAGATCCACTAAGTGAGCAACTTTCTCCCCTCCCCACCTCAGCTTATTGATGTCACTCTGTGTACACCTCTTTGTTTCCCACATCAAGCTTTAGAATGTGCGGGACCGAGTCTCAGCTGGTGTGAACAGCCTAGCTCCATTGGTGGCCACCAAGTTATGCCACTTCACAACCAACGTGGATCTGCTCTTGAGTATGTATTTTTGCATACATGTTCTCCTCTTTAGCATGCAGATGGTTTTCCTGGAAAAGAACTGAACCCCAGCTGACAACTTTGTTCTGAGGACATTGAACAATGGCAAAATGCTGTCAAGTTTTAGGAAACTAACAATTGCTTGGACATTTTTGCCCCAGTGTGCATTTTAAGTAGTGAATAACTCATAGCACAGGGGCATGAGATGGTTAGAAATTATAAGCACACATCTTGTGTATACAGCAAGGCCTAGACACAAAGGTCAGCAACATAAGATTCCAAAACACAGGCCAAGTTCTAAATAGGTGCTAATTGGCATCGCTCCCTGGAAGTCAGTGAATTTATACCGGCCGAGCAGGCAGCCCAGAATATAAGTATTAGTCTTTCTGAAAGGGAAGAAAAAGAATTTGCAGTGCTCAGTAGTTCTACACTTGGACGAAGTTCTTGTCTCATCAGTACAAGTGAGGATTTTTTTTCTTTGTATTTTTACAAAATATTCAGAGAGCTTGTCAGGACAGGCTGAAGCTTTCCAGGCTGAAGTCACCAGGCTTGGCTGTTTCATGAAGATGTTGTGATCCTCTCCACAGTATTTGAGGGATTTGTCATGCAGCTGAGAGGCCACAGTACACAACAAGCAGATAGCAAGTCAGATGATGAGTAGAGAACTTTTGATGGCCAGTCATAGGGCTGCTTGAAATGTGCTGTGAAGACTACTCCCCCTCCCAAGAAAACTGAATTTTCAGTTAAACCAAGATTGTTGCTGTCTTCTTTCCTCCATTTTTTATTGTTTTGTTGGAAAACTGTGGGGGGGGGGAGGGGAGTTGATGACAATTTAAATTTTCTGAAGAATAACATTCATTTTTCAACCAGCTTTCTCAGCTCTGATCTCCTACCATCCCCTCATACATTTTCCCAGTCTTACCGATGTCCTAATTGCAATTATTTATTAAGTGTTCACAAAATGCTGGTTGTGCTCAGTACAGACCAAAGCGCAGAGCACCATGTATTCCCCACCCGCAGGGATCGACAATCCAATCTCCAGATCCTGCAGTGGAATGGCTTTCATTTATGAAGTTTGGTGTCTAACTTGAAGCATCTTAGTTATTTCAAAATAGTGGCATTGGAGCATCCACACTATCGTTATTTTGAAATAACTATTTCCAAATGAGCGTTATTTCCTGAGGAAAGCAGGAGTACAGATTTCAAAATAAGAGGTCGTGTGGATGCTCGGCTTATTAATTTGACCTAAGGGGGGTTATTTCAAAATAAAGCCCTAGTGTTGGCTAAGACTCAGTGTTTCTGATTCCTCATCTGTAAAATGGGAATGGTATTACTTCCCTCCCTCCAGCTGGGTGGCATAAGGCCTGAAAATTACTATTTGTAAAGATCATTGAGTTTAGGCAACATGACCAATGTATATCTCTCTGAGTCCATCTATCTCAAATGTTCAACATCAGTGTGTGCGAGTCACTTGCAGGCACTTTGCAGATCTCTTGTTTGAAGAAGGAATGAGGCTGACCTGCATGAAATAGAAAGATGAGCAATTACAATACAATAATTAGAATTTTAAAAGCCTTATATGATTATCTTACCCACCCCACATCTGTACACGGTTCTTCATGGAGCAAAGCTACAATAAATAAGCAGCATATTTTCCACTACTTCCTCCCATCCATTTCAAATTACAAGATGATATAAGAAGTTCTTCTAACCCATCCCCACCCTTCATGAATCCACACTCATAACCAGAATAGGATTGTCTAGGGTGTTCATATTTACTACCAGCACACTTGGTATTCGTATCTACATGCCTCGGGGGACAACAACACAGCATGTAAGAGCTGAACTATATGGTTATGAAAGTAACATGGAGAATTAGTTTCAAGGTAAAAACAACTTAGCAACATAATGATCTGCAATGTTTACAATGCCTAGGGTTTGTTGATTGGTTTCTGTGATTATTTTTGTGATATTAAATTTGATTAGAATGAACTTTCCCTCTGGGTGCATTGGCAAATCATAAACTAGAGCTACACCGAAGCCTATTATAAAAGTCAAAATCTATAAATAAATTTAGAGTTACACAAAACAATTCTGGGCACACTGAGCATTTTATTATTCAATATGTCTTTTTGCTGGTGGCATAGCCACTTAATTCCGAGAGATCCCTGTTTTACTAAGCCCAGCAAGCATTTAATAAGTAGCACTTTGCAGGAAATTTTGCATAAACAAGTATCCTAGGGTGCTTCTCAAAAGAGGCTAGGCTCTTTTCATGATAAAAATGTAAGTATAAAGTTATGGATATTTTCCAGCTCACAAAAAAGGACTATCCAGGCATGCCTGCATCTAACTATTCAATCATTAGAATCATAGAATACTAGCACTGGAAGGGACCTTGAGAGGTCATCAAGTCCAGTCCCCTGCCCTCATGGCAGGACCATGCACCATCTAGCTCATCCCTGATAGATGTCTATCTAACCTGTTCTTCAATATCATAAGAATATAAGAGCGGCCATACTGAGCCAGACCAAAGGTCCATCTAATTCGGTATCCTGTCTGCCAACAGTGGCCAATGCCAGGTGCCCCAGCAGGACTGAACAGAACAGGGAATCATCAAGCAATCCCTCTCCCATCACCCATTCCCCGCCTCTGATAGATAGGGTTGCCAGGTGTCCAGTTTTGAACCAGACAGTCCAGCATTTGAGTTTTCTGCTCAGGAAACAAATTGAGAAAATATAAATGTCCGGTATTTTCTAAATAAGATGTAATGTAGATTGTGATGTCATGTCAAGTGTGTCTGTATTTTTGTTGAAACCATCTGGCAACCCTACTGACAGATGCTAGGGATACATTCCCTACCCATTTTGGTTAATATTTCCAATGATGGAGATTCCACAACCTCCCTAGGCAATTTATTCCAGTGTTTAACTACCCTGACAGGTAGGAAGTTTTTCCTAATGTCCAACCTAAACCTCCCTTGCTGCAGTTTAAGCCCATTGCTTCTTGTCCTATCCTCAGAGACCAAGAAGAAAAATGTTTCTCCCTCCTCCTTGTAACACCCTTGTAGATACTTGAAAACTGCTATCATGTCCCTGCTCAGGCTTCGGCTACACTACAAGCTTTTTCTGGAAGAGGAAATGCAAATAGAGAGCTCATTTGCATATGTTGTGCTCTTATTTGCATTTTCTCTTCCAATCCTTTTTGCAGAAGAGGTTTTTGTGCAAAAGGGCTCTGTAGACGGTGCCTTTTTGCGCAAAAAAACCCTTTTGTGCAAGAGCCCTTTTTCCTCATTCAACTAAAGGTTTATAATGATTTAGTAGAATCCCTCTATAAACATTCATCAGTTTATACCTGGCTAGCTTTGGTTTCCCCAAGTCAAATGAAAATCACCGGTTTTAAAATATGAGTGCATCCACCCAGACCATTGCCTCGGTTTAATGAAATCTTCTGCGTGAAAGCAAGGGGCATATAAAGAATTCAGGAACAGTTCCTGTGTAACAACAGATTTTCCCAGCAGGGATCTCTAATCTATTCTGTATGCAACGGGAAAACAAATGAATGAAGAGATTTCTCTATGTGATCTCAAAGTTCAATACTGCCAAAAAAGCGGGGGGGGGGGGGGGGGACAAAAGAAGCTGGCATTTCAGATTTAGTTTTGTACAAATAACATAGTTGCACACTTTAGGTCAGGTCTACACTAAAGGGGAAGGTTGAATTAAGATACACAACTTCAGCTACATTAGTGATGTACTTTAATATGAGTTTCCCCACCAGCCCACAGCAGGAGGCCAATGGGAGCATCTCTTACTCCTTGCTTCTCCATCGGCTTCTTTTACTCCTTGCAGGAGCAGGAGTACCAGCCTCCAATGGGGATGCCCTCCGAGTCTGATTTAGCAAGTCTTTACTAGACCTGCTAAATCAAACTCCACAGTATCGACTGTGGCAGCATCGATCTTCCACTAAGTGACGACAAGGCCTTAGTGTCTCAGATTAGACACTAAACAGAAGTGGCCTGATTTTCAGAGGAGCAGAGCACCTGCAAATCCCACTGAAATCTACAGAGGTGGTAGCTCAGCACCATTTTTTCCAATCTCACGTATGGCATGATGGGGGGAGTTACCAACAGGGGAATCTCTGACAGAATGGCTGTTTCCGGAGCTATGCTGCCCTTGGGTCAGAGGGGACCAGCCCTACAAGGAGTGTCCATGTATTTCTAAAGTCCTACTCATTCGGGGAACCAACTCTCTCAGCACTACTATGGGAGGGCAAATTGGCCCTCAGCCTCTGAAAACTCCACTGGAGGAAATTCACAGGTCCTCAGTTGGTGTAAACCATGTAACTTTAATGGAAGGACGTTGATTTTCATGAGTAAGGAGCTGGCCCAGGGATCTTGCCATCCCTTCCAGCAGTTAATTCCTGCAGGAAGGAGACGAGCCCCAGTCCTTATTGAAGCAGAACTTCCAGTGAAGCCAATCATAGCTTTGTCTGCAGGAGACTGGATAAATACTCAAGGATTTTGTGGTTAAGAATATCCAGCGGCTATATATTTAAAAGAAGGATTTCATTAAACATATTGGCTTCAAAGCCCCAGAGAATCCTAGAATCCTAGAAATGGAAGGGACCTTGAGAGGTCATTGAATCCAGTCCCCTGCCCTCACGGCAGGACCAAGCACCATCTAGACCATCCCTGATAGATGTCTCTCTAAACTGCTCTTAAATATCTCCAGAGACCGAGATCCTACAACCTCCCGAGGCAATTTATTCCACTGTTTAACCAGGCAGTGAGGAATCAGGTAGAAGACCCTGTTAGGTCAGAAGTGAGATTAAGCAGATATTGTCGGCAGATTGAGCTCCTGGATCCTGCACTTTCTCAGATGGGAATTTTCTTAACTACAGTCAACCTGTGGAACTCCTTGCCAGAGGATGCGGTGAAGGCTAGAACTTTACCCTACCCTCTGTTTTTCTGGAAGTGGGTGATGTGAGGATTACCTTTTGTGATCCCTCCTTCTGGGGCATCTGGTATTGGCCACTATCAGCAGACAGGATACTGGGCTAGCTGGACCTTTGGTCTGACCTAGTATGGCCATTCTTATGTTCTTAATTGTCACTCAGCATATCACATGGAGCACCTAGTTCCTTGCCATTATAGCTCAGCTGTTTGGAGCCAGAAGTGCTCACAAGGTGAAGTTCTCAGAGCTGCAGTTGAATTGCTAAGTCCTATACTTGCCATTCCCAATTAACTCATTTTGAGACTCCGGCGCCAGTAGCAGGATCAGCCCCTGCTGAGAGCTATAAACGTCAACACTTTGCATTTTCACCCCTTGTCAAATTACAATTTATAATATTTCCAAATGCTCTCACATTTGAATGTATTTTCCTTCTGTTTATGCTGATTACATCCCAGGTCTCAGTGCTGATTATGAACATTCTGTTGTTTCTTTAGAGTACAAAAAGTTCCCAACTATAACAACACCCCTCCCCAAACCAAATCAGCCAAATGTCTTCTATCTCTTACTCTAATTTCCCTGATAAGCAAGTATCTCCTTTTTAAGCTGTGTATCTATTGCTGTTTGGGTGTCTTCATATGAGTACAGAGGTGGTATCTAGTACATTTTAGTCTGGGATCATCCACAAAGGTCTGCATGGGATGTTCTCCTGGGCTATAAACTCACAAGCCAAGCAGGATTGGACGGAGAGAGGCGCTCCTGTGAGAAGGAATGCTAATGATTCCACTCTGTTCCTTGCTTTGGAGTGTTGCAATCTGACTAGGAAATGGAAGTAGAGGGGTCAAATTCAGAGATGTTCTATAGGGGTGAGTGGTGGTTTGTAAATCAAGGTGAGGGCAAGCAAGTCAACTCTGGTGGAACTTAGACACCCATGCTATGTCTATACTGCAGTGAGACACCCTCAGCTGGCCCGTGCCAACTGACTCCTGCTAAACTGCTTCAGCTAAGCAGCTGTTCACTTGAGGTGTAAACATTGCAGCTGGGGCTGCAATTTAAGCTCTTGGACTCTCTCACCTCGCAAGGTGCAATTAAACAGCTGAAGCCAGCTGGCATGGGATAGAAACAGGTGGTGTCACTACCTTTAGGGGACCAGCCAGAAAGCAGCATTATGGCTGGAAAAGCAAACAACAAAAGGAAGTGAAAAGGTGAACACCAAGCCCATTGCATATCTACACCATCTCAAACTGGTTCTACTGTACCACCAACCCTCCCAGCTTCCAGAAAATATATGAGCCATCTTACTCGTCTTACTCTTATTTACACTGCTTTCAACTCATTTACCAACCCTGTCATTTCATGGGTCATGACCACCGCCTCTGGGTTTGTTAACCTCAGTGACATCAAAAAGTCATCACAAAGGAATAGATGGCACAAGGATGACATGTGGCTAGACTAGACAATGAGCTGTTAATAATTGCTGCACCCAAACCAGTGTCATAGAATCATTGAATCCCAGGGCTGGAAGAGACTTCAGGAGGTCATTGAGTCCAGCCCCCTGCCCAGAGCAGGATCAACCCCAACTAAATCAACCCAGCCAGGGCTTTGTCAAGCCGGGACTTAAAAACTTCTAGGGATGGAGATTCCACCCCCTCCCTAGGGAACCCATCCCAGTGCTTCCCCACACCTCCTAGGGAAAAGTTTTTCCAACCTAGACCTCCCCTACTGTAACTTGAGACCATTGCTCCTTGTTCTGTCATCTGTCGCACTGTGTTGAAGAGTATCACTGAATGCAGGAGAATCAGAATAATTGGGAAGTATTGGAATTAGAGTTCATCTGCAAATTCAATTCACATGCAAATGGACTCAATCGTGATGAAAGTTGGTTGGGACACTACCAACTTAACAGCCATTGAAGGTGCAAACAGCTCTTTGTGTGGACTCCCATGTCAGGAAGGATACTATCCATTGACTTTGATTCTTATCTGCTTCGTTTTAACTACCCAATCTTCAGATACTTACTGATTCCCTCTCCTCTCTGTCTCCCACCTCCCTTCCTTTTTTTTCCCTCCCCCTCCCCTTCCTATTCATTTTGGGTCTCCACATCCTAAACTCATAACTCCGGTCATCTGAAGAAATGGGCTCTGCCCACGAAAGCTCATGATACCATCTACATGTTTTGTTAGTCTATAAAGTGCTACCAGACCATCTGTTGTTTTTTTCTGTAACAGACTAACTCAGCTACCCCCTGAAGCTACTGGGTATACATAGGGTGGTTGGCAGTGCAAACAGAGCGGAGTGACTGTACCAGTTCCACTCTTTCGAAGGCAAGTGACAAGAGTTTGTCAGGCGGAAGAAAGTATTTCTGAATTCAGTGCTCAAGGCTCCAGCCTTGTAAAGCTCCAAACATTAAAGGGTCAAATTCAGGTTTGGTACTGCACCTGAGTGGAAATCAAATGGAATTGCAGCTGTTTCATGCACCCAGGCTGAATTTGTCCCCAAACTGGCTTTTTTAGACTACTTTTCACCCTTGTGATTATTAGCAAAGATTAAAGGAGGGAATCGGCTGCTAACTGACAGCTGAGGAAGGCTGTGGGTTTGGAAAGAAAAAAGAGAAACACATATGTTGTTGCTAAGAGGATTATCAGCCCGTCGCAGTCTACATTTTACATTACAGCAGGCTAAGGTGGTGGGGAGACTTTTGATTTCATTTGGAGGCTTTCCGTTTTGCTGTGGCTGATTTGTTATAAAACTATCTTGCTGGAAATGATTGGATTTGACATGATTGCATAAATAGCCAGGCACCTGCGTAAGGGGATGTAACCGCCCATGTAGCTCATCACTTCTGAGGGGCAACGGATCATCGACATTCGTATTTATTTAAGAGCCTCCCATTGGCTGTCTCTGAGGTGCATAAGCAACGACCCCTTTTGTGGCAACTCAAGAGTCAACACTCTGATGTATCCCAATACTTGCAGACCTCCTGAATCATATGTGCAATGGATATGCAGAAATGAGGAGGCTATCTACCCCTGGAAGTCATGGAAGCTTGCTCCACTGAGTCTTGACTGCAGACGGGGTGGAGAATGCATGGGCCAATTTTATACAGTCCTCCTTGACCGAGCAATGCTCCGTATGTAGATTGTCTTCTAGAGGGTGAGGTGGTCATCAGTGTAGATAGTCAGATTTGTTGTGTGCTGCTGTAAAGCAGCAACAGACGCTGCAGCTGAGAATGGATCCTGTGCTAGGCCATGAACATACATGGAATAGGAGACCGCCCCTCCCCTGGCAGACATACAATTCAAGGATGAAATACTGGTTCCACTGAAGTCAATGGGAGTTTTGCCATTGATTGCTTGCTGGAGTTGATACCCTGGCCCCACTGCAAAGGCAGACAAAGCATGAAAGAAAGGAAGTACAGTTTGAACCTCTCTAGTCCGGCACCCTTGGGACCTGGCTGATGCCAAATCGGAGAATTTGCCGGATCAATATTGGCTAGCAGTATGACCAACACTTCCACTGCTCACTGGGCTCTTAAAAGACATTTAGGGGGTAAATTAGAGCTAAACAACAGCACAGAACACTGAGAGCCAGGGCTGGTAGCTGTAAACAAACTTTATGGGACCACAGGAAATGTAGCGACACCTGCAATAAGTGGACATCCAGCTAACTAAAATCATTCCGGACCATGGAGGTTGCCGGACTAGAGAAGTTCAACCTTTATTACTATTCACCATTTTCTGAATGAGAAACTGAGGCACGGCAAGTAAAATTCCCCACTCCTCCTTCCCTCTGCTAAGGACCAAAGATGTGCAAAGGAACCTTCAAAGTTTGCCTTTAAAAGGGGCCTCCCAATCACCTAGGGGAAGATTCCCTTGGCTCAGGCATGGCAGAAGATGGCTGTCCTCCCAAACCTCGATGGTGAACGAGGGGGCTGAAAGGGGGCATATCAAGAGTGGGGCTGTAACTTGCATCTTTCCATCTCATGGATAAGCTGCCGTAACGTAGCCAGCTGCTTTAGGGTATGTCTAAACTCCACCCCTCTGTCGGCAGAGGGATGTAGATTAGGCACATCGATATTGCAAATGAAGCCGGGATTTAAATATCCTGTGCTTCCTTTACATAACGGCGGCTGCTGCTTTTTATTGAAATGGGATTTTTCGAAAAAAACACGGCAGTTTATACGGGGATCTTTCGAAAATAAAACCCTTTTTCGAAATATCCTGTAAACCTCATTTTGGGTATGTCTAGACTGCACGCCTTTTTTGAAAGAGGCTTTTTCGAAACATACTTTTGAAAAAAGCCTCTTTCGAAAAAGAGCATCTAGACTACAACCAGTCTGGACGCTCTCTTTTGAAAAAGCACAGTTTGCATTACATAGCTCCTTTTTTCGAAAGAGCACTTTTGAAAAAAGGTGTTCGTCCTCGTAAAACGAGGTTTTCTATGATCAAAAAAATTGCTGCATTCTTTCAATTTACTTTTGAAAGAATGTGGCAGCAATCTAGACGCAGGGGAAGTTTTTTCGAAAAAAGGCCATTTTTTTGAAAAAACCCTGTAGTCTAGACACACCCTTTTTGAGGGGTACAGGATCTTTCGAAAAAGCGTTTTATTTTAAAAAGATCCCCATCTAAACTGCCATTTTTTTCGAAAAGCCCCATTTAGAAAAAAAGCAGCAGCCGCCATTATGCAAATGAAGCGTGGGATATTTAAATCCCAGCTTCATTTGCAATATCGACATGCCTAATCTACATCCCTCTGCTGACAGAGGAGAGTAGTTTAGACACACCCTTAATTTAGCCATGACATGGGTCTTTACAGTGAAAGAACAAAAGTCAATAGAACCTACTTTTTTACTTGGGTTGTGAGTTCGGTGCCTCTTCAATGCTCTTTGGGGAAAGTCCATCTTTTTTGTTCTGTATTTTTACAGTGTCAAGCACATGATTGGAGTGACTAGGCATAATCATAATACAAATAAATAATAATCATCCGAGAGTGGCACCACAGAATTTCGCACTGATGTATTAAGTGACATGCCCATGGTCCTACAGGAAGTCAGTGGCAGAGCCAATAGTTGGTAATGACCCCATATCTCCTGAGACCCATTCCAGCACTTGAACCACAAGATGTTCATATTTACAAGTATAGTTACATGCTACTTTTGCTGTGTACTTAAGTGTCCATTCTAAGGGTCTGCCAATTTTCCAGTGCTCACTAGAATTTAGTCTTGGCTGACTATAGAATTCTGTTTGTTTAAAATGCATATATGTATGCCCCTCATTATTCTGCAGTCTCCCTAACCTAAATTTGTCTGGGGGTGATTTTTTTGCCCACGACTGAAGCTTTGTGTTCACCTCATGCCTTGATTTACTACAATAAAATGTAGTTAATTACTTAGCATTTGTAATATCATAAAAATGGCAGGTGTTATTAAAAATAATGATTTGAAATAATACTCAAATCAAATGCTGATGTCAGAAAAGGAGAAAAAACAGCCCTATTAAATACCTTTGGAGAATCAGGTCCTTGCACCTCAGTATCAGATTTATCTTTCTTAACTACTTTGCCTTTGCACATCAGATTTTATTATTTCCTAAGTATGTAAGAAATGAGTCCTACAGAAAGTGCATAGTGTCCCATTAAGTCAAATCTTTATATAACATTCTCCTGCTTATGGTTTTCTCTTGCAGAAACATTTAATGAGGCTTCTGTGTAGTATTTGATATTATTCATGCAGGTGGAATAGCAGAAATGGCCTTTTAAATAGCTTTTGTGGGATGGAGTTCACTCAGAGGAATGTTATTTCAGAGGAAAGCAACTTTATTATTACTTTAGCGGAACCCTGCAGGAAATAGAACAAAAAAATCAAAGTTCTTGGCTGCTGCTCCTCATCTTCCTGTCCGGGCGGCTGCAGCACAAAATCCTCTTTCTGCAGGAAATTCAGATTAAAGTAGCATGAGGAGCAATAATGCAATAGGTCAAATGGGAGGGAGGCAGCCTGGTTTTCCATGGGATAGATGGAAATTGATTCATATTATTGAGACTGGATGTTCATGCAACTTATCTCCGGGAAATCTATTATGCCTAGAGTTACAGTAAAGCTGGGAGTTACTCACATCCTTTACCCTAGGTCTACACCTGACCAGGCAGGTTGGCTGACAGTACGCCATCCAGCTATGCAAAATGCATAGCTGGATTTGGCTTCCCTTAAGCCGAGCCACCGCAGTGGGAGGCCGACGGGAGCACATGTTCCCATTGGCTTCCCTTACTCCTCTCAGAATGAGAAGCGCTCGACGCCAGTCGGGGCTGCCCTCAACGTCCAATTTGGGGGTCTACACTGGACCTGCTAAATCAAAAACTAGAAGATTGATCTCCAGAGGGTCGATCATCTCCATAGTGTAGACATACCCTTAAAGGGACACCCTTCAACCTCATACAGGTAATGTGTTTAGTTTGCAATTTCTTTTACCAATTTGCTCAGAGAACAAATTGTAGGATTTAATTGGTGCACATTATTTCAATGCCAGGCTTACATAGGTATCTCCACCCGTTTTCTGCAATTAAACCCAATCATTGACTTGCAGCCATCTGGGAACACTTGTTACTGTTCTGTTCCCAAACACCATCAGTGAATCTGATCCAGCTGTCCAATGGAGAAAAATTGCAACCACCTTATCCACTCACATTTGTTCCCAGCCCCGTTGCTTTCTTCCCCGGTTCTTTCTTTTCCACTGTAGAACTTCCTCTTCAAAGAATGAGGCCTACAGTTCCTGAAGAGCATGCCGGCTCAGACGACCTTGGTGGGACCATGTGTGTCCATCTTGTTTGAGGAAAATGATTTGCATTTTTTTTCCTGTGGTAGGAAATCTGGTTGTTGTGACTCAAACATGAGGGGAAAAGGTAAAGGCAGGGAAGTGACCCTGAGTTTAATTTGAAGTCTGGGATTAAAAAGATTGAAAAGGACAGAAGGTGTGTGTGTGTATCCTCCAGTATGTTTTACTGTTCACTATGGTCCAAATTCACCGTAGGAGATAAGCATGTACTTAGAACCTACTCTAGTCCGCAAAGTTCTTAGACGTGTACAACACAGGCTAAAATCCATTAACTTCAATGCTTTTTAGAGGCTTCCCTGGATATAACTAGTTGCCCCTTTGCCACGTCTCAGCTTGTTCATCTCTATAACAACCGAGCTGGTTTTCCACGAGGATGGCTGAGATTTCGTATTTGTATTTTCTTAAACTTCTGGGATCATTCTATTCTGGCCCCCACCTCTCCATTAGCATCATGGTGAAAATTTACAGTTGCCTAGGAGACAGCCACACAGCTTGCTTGCCTGGTGTTTACCAGAGGGGGGAAAGAAACCAACACAAGGAGCTGCAGTAAAAAGCTTGCGATAGCCATTGGAGTGATTTACTTGCGCAGTGGGTTTTATTATACCCTTTCTGTCATGGATTGCAAACTCTGCCTCGCACAGCAAATGGCTCCTTGTCCAAAACTCGCTGTTTCTCGACACTCTTCCTAGCATTCTATTGCAATTCATTTTTATTTACTTTTCCAGGGCCCACTAAGTCTCCAGAGCCTATTGGCAAACTCAGATGGCCCAGTGCCATCCTCCAGTTCCCTGACACTCTTAAATGCTTTCCAGTGTCCCAAAACATTCTTCAGTGGAAGACCACCATGGATCAGTGTTAAAAACAAACAAACCATTTCTAATGCCTGACTGGAACCATAATGATCTCACATGTCTGCTGTTGCACAGCATTTTTCAAGGTGTGTGGGCATAGCCAGTTCTGGGTAGCTTTCAAAGTCATGGCACATTGTGTTATTTTAGACAGATAGACAGATAGATAAAGGAAGCCAGTGATGGAGACTTCACACATCAATAAATAAACTTATGCCTAGCAGATGCCATTTCTCCCTGAATAAACTGTGTCAATCCTGGACATAAGAATTTCCACACTGGGTCAGACCAAAGGTCCATCTAGCCCACTAGCCTGTTTTCCAATGGTGGCCAATGTCAGGTGCTCCAGAAGGAGTGAATAGAACAAGTAATTACCCAGTGATCCATCCCCTGTTGCCCATTCCCAGCTTCTGACAGAGGCTAGGGACATCATCCTTGCCCATCCTGGCTAACAGCCATTGATGGACCTGTCCCCCATGTATTATCTAGTTCTTTTTTGAAGCCTATTAAAGTCTTGGCCTTCACAACATCCTCTGGCAAGGAGTTCCACAGGTTGACTGTGTGTTGTGTGAAGAAATACTTCCTTTAGTTCTATTAAAAACCTGCTACCTATTAATTTATTTGGATGGCCCCTAGTTCAAATACTAATATGTGAGAATATCTCACAATTGTTGGCATTTTTTCTGTTTGGTGGTGTTTGCGACAGGAAACTTCATTTAGTGAAGTGGCTTCTTTCCAACCACGGCTGATGGGAGTTTTGTGAATCCTACACAACTATTCTTATTTTGTAACATATTTCATTGAAATAGGGGATTTTCATATCCAAGTAGAGAACAGATAATGCGATAAGTGATGAGTATTGTTAGATCTTGTAATTTGGTATTAAGACCAGAAGGCACTTGTGGTATTTGGATCTTAATTCATACATATGTTGCTCAACTGAGACAGCTAGATGATGCAATTAGAGCTGGTCAAACGGACAAATTTTTGAAACATAAAAAAGGAACAAATTTCATAGAAATTAGTTGAGAGGAGTCAGGGTATGTCTACACAGCAACACTATTTCAAAATCACTAGTGCTATTCCGAAATAACTTAGTCCGCGTCTACACAGCAGGCAGTTATTTCGAAACAGTGTCAAAATACTGTCAAACTGGAGGACTTCTTACTCCAGCTCCTGTAACCATCATTATATGAGGAGTAAGGGAAGTTGGAGGAAGAGTGCTCTATTTCAAAATAAGTGCTGTATAGATGCTTATTGTGTAAAAAGATACGTAATTGACGTAGCTCAATTTGCATAGCTTATTTCGAGTTAAGACCTGCAGTTTAGATGTACCCTCCGTTGCAACTAGAACTACCAGAAAAGAGTTAAATGTAGGGTTAGATCAACTGAAGGAACCTAATTCCACTCTCTCCCACCCCCAAACTGCATGCACTGGGAAATTCATCAAGAACTTGAATGTGTTTGGTTTGGGGATATACTTGAGATGTACAATAATCAAAGCAGGGGAATGGGAAAAACTGACAGTGGGACTCTCACTACAAGAGCCTAGAGGAAAGAAAGGAGCATCCTAATACAAAGTGAAATTAACATCCTTCTAATAGCCTAATTATGCTGCGGAGGGAGGACTCCTCTGGTCACTAATTAGGAGGCCGCACTTGTTCACACCACAGGTCAAGGTGAAACAATACTTCCATTTAAAGCTACATTTCTCTAGTTCTCAAAACCGCATTTGTACAAATCAGACTGGCTTGAAACTTGGTATGCTGATGGGAGGCCTGTCTTTAGAATCTGTGCTACAAAGCTGCTGCCATTATGACAAAAGGTTTCCCAAGATAAAACCCGCCATGATAAAAGGCCAGTTTTAAAAGTATACATCACAAACTTCTCTTTAGCTAAGAAGTCCCGATGTGTATGTTTGATGGGCCTTTGAGTTTAAGGTATTTTTCCTACAAAACTTCCCTTACCTCTAGATAGAACCATTAAATTAAAACAACAGTAACAAACACTCTTTATGGACCTGAAGCCCTCTTCAAAATTAGAGAGATTTCTGAATTGTATGGTTCAGCAACTTCTAGGCAGGGCCATCGTAAAGCATATGCAGAATGTACAGTTGTGTAGGGCACCTGAAAATTTGGGATACTACTGGGTCTTAATGTCCACCTATTTATCTCTTCATATCCTTGGTTTTTGGCTCTGCTTCCTCCGGAGAGGATCTAGTGAACTTAAAAGTGGAAGGAGCTTGCCAGAGCTATTAGCAGAACAATGAACCTGTGAAAGAGCCATTCACCAGGTAATGAAGCCATTCAACAGACATAGACTGTCAGTTTCTGAATTTACTGTATTAGTCTACAGGACCTTAGTTTAAAATTTGCTTTATAATATTTCATTCATGCCTTGCTGAAGATTATAAAATCACCTCTCTAAAAAAATCACCCCACTCTGGCTGCCATCAGGCACATGCACACCAGTTTAATAGTATGGCCTAGGGCCCCATGAATCCTAAGGACAGCCCTTCTTCTAGGTTAACCAAGTAAGTAACTGATGGGCTGAAATTAAAAGGAAAATTTGAGCCAAATATCTGGAAAAATAGTCTGGACAGGAGACTGCACTGTGCTATAGGCAAGTCTCTCCAATGGAAGGAGTAGAAACCATTTATTCCGGGAATTCTCAAGCACTTGGATATGTCCTTTAGCGACCAATTCTATAGCAGGTGGGATTTTTTGTTTGTTTTGTTTTCATTCGTAACTTCTACCATAGTTTTCTTTTTTTAAAATATTGAAAGGGTTGGTGGGAAAAACTTATCCTGAGACACTTTTTTTCTACACATCAGAACAGAGTAAACCAACTGCACGAAAGATTGGAGGCAGATGCACATTTCGTCTGTCCTCATCCCACTTCCTTTGAGGCTGCAGAATCGGCACCCCTGCTTTCTGAAGTCCTTTCTCCACCCCTGAGATGGCCTGAGTATCTATTTTTGGCACGGCAGCTCCGTGTTCTATAGCATGTAGAGCATTGCCCGTAGGAGTTTTTGAATCACAGTCACTAAATCCTCCTTGGCAGACTAATAAAGGAGGCGTTCCTGCAGGAGAACGACTGTTTCTCTGGGTGAAACAACAGCTGCACAACATAGAGAGGGTCACCTTTCTCTCTCTCCAAGCAATGATCAACCTCTTGTCGGCCCCAGTTGGCAACGGTGGAGGCTGCCAGAAAGGAGCCATTACTGCTCCTGTGGTTTTGTCAGTCCGAAAAGGCCAATAAGGCTTTGACATGGACACAATGACACTGCTCTTGGAAAGATGCAGGGTGGTCCAGCAACAAGGGCCCTTCAATGGCGACTCAGAAGACAGCAGTTCTACTCCTAACATTGTCCCCGGTCAGCTGCGACCTGGCTCAAGTCACGCCAACTGTGCTCTCTGGTCCCTTCTGAGTGAGCTCTTTTGTTCCTGGGTGTCAGCCACCAGTGCTGTTCTCATTGAGACCAACAACACGACAGGTTGGACCTCCCTGGTCCGGCACACTCATCCCTGGTGGGTGAGGGATTTTGCTGGATCAGGAGGTCATATCTCCCCTCCCCACCGCCCACCCCGCTACTGGCCTCTCCCAAGCCCTGGACTGGTCACTGGCCTCCCATCTGGCTTCCCTCCACCCCACCACCAGCCCCGCTACCCTGCTGGTCCCCCATCTCCTTCCCTGCTAAGCTGGTGGTTTCGGACAGCCCAGCTCCCAGCGTGCTGGGCTCCCTGTACTGTTGGGCAGTCCTGTTTGGGCGCGCCAGGCAGCCCTGTTTGGCAGCCTAGCTGGGTTGCACCTGGCAGTCCATTTGGGTCACACCTGGCATGGTGGGCAGCCTAGCCGCAGGACTCCCAGCCATCCACTCTCTGCTAGGACTCTGGTTCTGGAACATCCGTTGTCCTTCTGGACCACGGATGTTGCAGGATCAGAGAGTCCTGATTTACAGAGGTATTATTGGTACCTCTTTGGTCCCCATTACTACAGTGACTGCACATCTCACAATCTTGTCATGTGTTTATCCTCATAATACCTCTGTGAAATAGGGAAGTGCCCGTTTCCTTATTTTGTAGATGGGAAACTGAGGCACGCTGGCATTAAATGGGAGTGCAAGAATCTGTGGCAGATGAGGGAACTGAATCCACTCCCCCCTGCTGTAATTCTGCTGCTAAGTGGCGGGACCAGCCTTTCTATCTGGAGAACAGCTGTACTAGTATGGAATAAATATGAATGAAAGGAGGTTAACATATGCATCGCTGATCACTTCAAGGTCATTTATTTTAACAAAATCAGCTTCCTTGTGCATGGAAGACCTAAAATTATTGACAAATACAGGCATTGCCTCCACTGAAAGATGCCCTGACAGTAGCATAATGAACTGGGTAGTGTATTATATTTCTGTATTGCTGCTGTGATAGTCAGGCCAGAAGGCTACAGGAGAATAGCAGAGGGGAAATAAATTAGCCCCAGATTAAATACCTAGGATAGACTAACAAGGGTTGATCCAGAATGAGCAGGAACCTTCTAGAATCAGTCAGAGCAGTCAGGCCAATTAAAACACCTGGAACAAATTAGTAGGCTTCCAGTCTCTAAGGAGACAGAGTAATTAGAACATCTGGGGGCCAATTAAGAACCAGTTGACACTGATTTAAAAAGACTCTCCTGTCTGTTTATGCAGTGTGTGAGGAAGGAGCTGAGGAGAGAAAGTGTGGTGGGGGGGGAGTCTGGGAGAAGGAAAGTACAAGCAGGTACTAGAAGGAAGACTCTCTGGTAAGGAAGGCTGTAACCAGAAACAGTGTAGATAGAAACATTATAAACTGCTGCTATTACAGGGTCAATAGGCTGGAACCTGGAGTAGAAGATGGGCTGGGTTTCTCTCCCCACCAGATCCCCATTTCAGTATTAGAAAGAGACTGGCATTGGTGTAAGGGTTTGCCCTACCTGTACCACTGAGATGGGCCACAGAGACTATGACATTTGGTTTCCACTCTTTTCCCCCATACTAGCCAATGATGAGAGTAACTCAACGAACAGCAAGCTGGGGTCTAAATTGAGGGCTGTTGTGAGACTGACAAGTCATCTGCCTGAAAGTGCAGGACCTACCAAAGTTAAGTGGAAGCTTTGTCACACTGCACACTACTAGATGCAATCAGACCTGTTCAACTGTATGTCTTAAGCCTTACACCACTTACGGGGGTTCTCTTGTTGCTCTAGTTGTAAGAATATGGTGTTTAAGAATGGGGGACTCTCAGCCTCATCTGCACTGCAAAAAAACCTAACGGGATGATTGGTAGACTCAAATGCTATGTGGGATAAATGGGTGTGTGAGTGTAACCCAGGGTGGTTAGTGAATATTCAGTGCAAGAGTCACACTAAGTCAATCCCCGATATACAGACATCTTTTTGTGTAGAATACTAATGAGACATTTGTGAGAAGGCCTGGCTCAGTTTTTATATTCAAAATCCCCCAATTGCTGTTTTTCTAAGTGGAAAAATTCAATTTCTTTATATGTTTTCCAGTTATTTAGTGTTAAAGAAACTTTTTTTTTTTTTTATAACCAAAGGCAGAAATCCTATTAGGGTTTTCATAGAAAAATGTACATTTTTTTTTTCACTGCTAGTATTTATTTTCCAGCCATCTCCATGGTGGGTAACAAATTTGGGAAAATATGTCTAATAATCTGCAAACAGACAAAAGTGGCTGCACTAATCAAATAAAGTGTTTGCTACTAATAGCTCTCCCAGCTGTACTCATTATGTGAAACACAATGCATTAGCACTAGTTTTATGGGTACAGACAAGAGGGCAAAGCACCAATCTTTCTCTTGTAATAGATTTACTCACCTTTACCAAAGTTGGTGGTGTGTGGGGGGGGGGGGTTGTATGGATATATTGGGGTTAAGTAATTGTTCCACTAATCACCAACAAACAAAACCAAACAAAGAAAAAGATAGGTTGGGATAGAAAAATAGTTATGTACTTACCACATGGAGAAGATTAAGAGACATGGGGCTGGACATTTAGCTACTATAACTTGGCAAAGGTTTGATGAAGTCAATAGAACCATACTGAAGATTTGATTAATACAGGTTGAACTGCTCTGGTCTGGCACTCTCGTGTCTGGTAACACCTGTAGTCCAGCATGATTTTAGAGAGCTGGATGTCCACTTATCATGGGTGTGGCCAAGTTTCCCACAGTCCCATAAAGTTTGTTTACAGCCACCAGTCCTGGCTCTCAGGCTACGTTTACACTGGCAGCTTCTTGGGCAAGAACTCTTGTGGAAGAGTTGTACAAAAACTCTTCCACAAGAGTGCGTCTACACACCCATGTGCTTTTGCGCAAGAGCATCCATGGCAGTGTAGGCGCTCTCTTCCGCAGGAAAGCTCTGATGGTCATTTTAACCATAGGGGCTTCTTGCACAAGAAATTCATGTTGCCAGTCTACACTGGCCTCTTCTGGAAGAGCTCTTGCGCAAGAGGGCTTATTCCTCGTGAGAAGAGGAATAACTCTTCTGGAAGAAGCCCTGTTTTACAATGCTATACTGTAAATTTACTTCTGGAAGAAGGCTCGTGCAGTAGAGACAGCCGGCAAGTTTTTGCGGAAGAACGGGTCTTCCGCAAGAAGCTGCCAATGTAGATGTAGCCTCAGTGTCTGTGCCTTCATTTAGCTCTACTTTACCCCTCATGTCTTCAAAGAGCCCAATAAGCAGTGGAAGGGTGGGTAATGATGCTAGACAATATTGACCTCCTGTGGTCTGGTACATTCTCTGATGTGGCCCCAGTTAGGTCCCGAGGGTGCTGGACTAGAGAGGTTCAGTCTGAAGACATAATTGAAAATAAACCAGCTTTAGACCATCTGAGAATCTAGCCAATTATGTTTTGCTTGATCTTCACACATAACAAGGGCTGAAATGAGGAGTTAAGTGACATGCCCAAGTCCATGGTGACTCTCAGGATACATCTACACTGAAATAAAGGACCAGCGGCCCAGGTCAGCTGACATGTGCACAGCAATTTTACTGCCCTGCGTATTGAACCTTGTGACTCTAAGTCAGCTGACCTGTCCTGGCAGCAGGTGTTTAATTGCTACAGTGAGGTACACTCTGTATCAGGGAATCCAGTAGTCCCGATTCCCAGTCTTTCCCCTGAAGCCACATTAGGAAGAGCTTTAAAAGCTAAAATATTATTCAGAAGTCTAGGTGCTAGACAGACAGTAAGCCTGATTCCACTAAGCAGGAAAAACCTCTTTACAAGACTCGGACAGTGTAGCAGTCCATCATTTTAAAATGTCATTATAGGCTGGTTGTGGGTGTGTTTTTTGTTTTGTTTTGTGGATAGAACAAAAGCTAAACGAAATAGCCTCTGTCTGCCTTCTATGCCCTTCTGATGCCATGATTAAAGGAATCCAAAACAACAACATTTTGACCTAAATAGCAGCAAAGCAATAAATTGGACTGAAGAAAATAAAAGCCTAAAAATATGTAATGTGCATACATACAAACAGACGCACAATATAGCTAGTCAGATTAGACAGGGCCATATCACAGTCTCCTACAGAGCAACTGAAATGATTTGCCGAATATTGTGCTCTAATGGATTTTTTGACATTATTTTTCTTTGAGGTTTTGTGTGTTTGTCACTCGCGCATGATGCTTTGCAGGGGTGAATTTGTCACATTCGGAAAGAGCTTGCAAACAACAGCTGCACATTTTAGTCTCAGCCTCATTAATAGGAAAAAGCCATTTTCCTATTCAGATACCTGCCAATATGAACAAATTTTATATAATTCTGAAATAATCAGTTCTTATAGAACATTGGAATAAAGGAATTGAGAGGCCTGTGGTTTCACAGAAAGTCGTAGAGTTGATCTAATGCATTATTTTATTGCAGGAGGAGTAAAGAAATGACTCAAAATGCAATCAAGATTCAGAGGGGTAGCTGAGTTAGTCTGTAACTGGAAAAACTTAAAAAAAAAAAAAAGTCCTGCAGCACCTTAAGGACTAACAAACCATGTAGACGGTATCACGAGCTTTCGTGGGTACAACCACTAGCGTACAACCTGGGCACTAGTGGGTTGTACCCACAAAAGCTTATGATACCATCTACATGGTTATTAGTCTTTAAGGTGCTGCTAGACTATTTGTTGTTTTTTTTAAAGTTTTTTCAAAATGCAGTGCCAGTCTAGTCCTACCTTTGTATATACGGGTATATATCTTTATATACACATATATAAAGCTTGTGATATTAAAAAAAACTATACCTGATAACAGAAGCAAATTCCAACTCAGGTCAGAATATCTTGCCTACCTAAATTCCCCTTGCAGTTTGAATTTTGGAATTGTATTTTCCATTTACTGTCCATACAGCGATGTTGCTGTGCTCGTGGAACAGTTCATGAGTTCAGTGGTGGGTGAAAAGATGTCCAAATGCATCTTAGAATGGTACATTTCCAATCACTCTTGTCACATGAAGCATCAGTCTTTGAAAACACATATGTCCGTTAGCCACCACAGAGGAACGTTATCCGGTTTAACTCAGCCAAGCACTTTGCAAACCAGTTACAACATTCATCGAAAAAACTCAAAGTACAGGGTTTTTTTTTAATGTATTTTTAAACTGTTTAGTGCCCATAAGAGGTCACAGACCATTGGAAAGTCTTGCAGTTGCCCACACAGGAAGAAGAGTGCAGGGAAAGGCAGTGCAAACGTAGCCACACAGAAATACCACAGCATGACCCATTTAGATCTCACACTGAGGAAAAAAAAAAGGGCATCAGCAAAGTTTCGGAGAAGATTCTTGGGTCTGAGCCACAACAGCGGAGACCCTCTATATAAGCACTTCTGAAGCATCATGGACCATCCTCAGATATTATAGTAACAAAACTTGGGAATGCACCAGGCCAAAGCCTACCCCCCACAGAAATTCTTAATACAATAGCAACTACAGCCTCCTCACCCCACAACTGAATCTAAGCCCACCACTTCAACTGAATCTAAGCCCTGTATGTATTTGGATTGTAGGCTCTTCCAGGCAGGGACTCTCTTGGGACAAACAGGATAGAAACAGAGAAGTGCAGCTCCTGGATCAAGGTCCCATTGCAGGTCAACAGCTGCACTGGGACTAGCACCCAGATCTCCTGATGTCTAATTCAGTTCCAAAGCCACTAGGCCACACTGCTTCCGGTGTAACGTTATTGACTATAGTGAGGCAGATTGATTAGTGCAGGATTACATCCCTTGTATTCATGTCGCTTCAAAGTCTGAGCTTTCCGCATCTGCACATCTTGACTAGCTGAACCTCTCTTGTCACCAGTCTCGGCACAAAGGCCGAGAGAGGAATATACAAAGAGTTACCCAGAGATGTCATTCCTTCAGATAACCTCAAAGAACATCAGAACGGCCAGACTGGGTCAGACCAAAGGTCTATCTAGCCCAGTGTCCTGTCTGCTGACAGTGGCCAATGCCAGATGTCCGAGAGGAATGAAGAGAACAGGGAATCATCATGTGATCTCACCCTGTCACCCATTCCCAGGCTCCGCAGAACACAGATGGAAGTGTAGCATGAAAATACCTGTGTGCCATCGCACCTGTTATGCTCCCAGGGCTGGCAGTCAACACCTGAAATGACCAAATCTGGGTGCTATGTTATACCCATCTTTGATAGTGATTTTGGGGAGGTGGAGCTCAGTCCATGAGGAATCGGACCAAGGCAATCAAATCATTCCACAGGCCCCGTTAACAGCCATTAGAGGGTAAGGATTTTTGGACACTCTCAATCCAAGCCGTGGTGTTTCACAGAACAGCAACCAAGGCACCAAATCACAGGGGTCATGAGGCTCTGCAAATTTCATTACAGTCCAAATCAAAAGAAATCTCACTCCTCCACTCCCTACACAGCCTTACCCTTCAAGGTCAAGTACTCTCTGTCAGGCATTAAAAACACACATGCCAATACAGGCTTACCATTGACTCTGTTTACAGTTTCATAGTGAATGCACGGGGTTACAAACATTTTCTGCTTCTAAGAATGGGTTCATTTTCTGTTAGGACATTGAATGATACAATGCATTCCGCTCCACCCCCCATTTATTTTTAAATAATTGCTACCACTGTACATTGTATGCTTTCCCCCACTGTCTTTCTAGTCTAGCACTAATGAATGCAAAGTGAATGCCAGCTCACGATCAGTAGTTAAGTGGGAGAAAAAAAAACAACCCCTTTTTTCCACTTAGTACCACACATCCATAATGTACAAAGATCAGAGTGCCAGTTGCTGGTGATTACAGTGATAATGATGTATAAGAACATAAGAAGGGCCATTCTGAGTCAGATCAAAGGTCCATCTAGCCCAGTATCCTGCCTTCTGACGGGATAAATGCCAGGTGATCCAGAGAGAATAAACAGAAAAAGTGATCCATCCCCCATCACCCATTCCCAGCCTCTGACAGAGGGTAGGGACACCATTCCTACCCACCCTGGCTAATAGCCATTGATTGATGTATCCTCAATTATTTTAATTGAGCCCTGTTACCGTCTTGGAATTTACAACATCCTCTGGCAAGGAGTTCCACAGGTTGACAGTATGCTGCATGAAGAAATACTTCCTTTTGTTTGCTTTAAACCTGCTACCTATTAATTTCATTTGGTTACCCATGGTTCTTGTGTCAGGAGAAGGAGTAAATAACTCTTTTTCATTCCCTTTCTCTACACCGGTCATAGACCTCTCTCATATCCCCCCTTTGTCGTCTCTTTTCCAAGCTGAAAAGCAGGTCCTGCTCCAATAGTAGCATGGCCGCAGGGCATTTACTCATCACTCCTGGCAACGGAACACATTTTCTGCACAGAAGTACTCCATCCATTTATCATGACAGGGAGAAGCGATGCAAAAACAAAGTGCAAATTTACACCCACACTCACAAACATGTTCATCGCTTTAAAACGTCTTCATCCATTAGGCCAGCTGAGGAAATGGGAAAATAAAATAATAAAAAAAAGTAATCTCCAGCTTTACGAAATTGTTTATGGAAGACGCTTAAGCTGATGAGACTATCTCGCATATATGATGATTTCATAATACAATTTTTGTGCCTGTTCAATAATGACACTAAAAACTCAGGAACGAAGCAGCAATTTTGCTCTTTGAGAAATATATATATACAAAAGCTTATTTATATTTTTTAAATGCTTGCACCGGTGCCAGCACTGTTCCAGAAATGATGGCATTAGGGTGAATTAGCCCTCCTCCACCTCCTCCGATACAGCTAGTCAGTACATGGACCATGCATCATTTAAATCCCACTGAACCCTTAGCTGGAGGGCTTACCTCATGCAGAGGTCACCTATAGGCAGTTGACAGGGTGGGGAATGCCTTTGTTATGGATTTAAGTCACAGGAAGGAATTCCCAACTGCACCTCCCTGGGTTTTTTCAGAGGGGTTTTTTGCCTTTGGGTGGTGGCAGCAATATCAATCTGTAGGGATAACATATTAAAGTATTAAAAATGATTCCTCAAGTGGAAGTGACTCCCCATAATTTGTTCCCCACAACTTAAGTTTGTGTTTAGATTTAGTGTTATCAAGCTTGATAAGTGTTTAGATTTATTATTATTATTATTTGTTAGGATTGTTAAATGTTTAGATTTATTATTATTGCCCCTTTAGAATATAATTTGTTAGGAATGTAATATTAGGTCATGTAACTTAGAACTGTTAAGAAGATAATACTATGTAGCCAGAAACAGCTCCCCTCTCCCTGTCCCAGGGAGCCAAGCCCTGTAATTGTTAAAGGGCATTGTTACACAATTGACGCCCGTTCTCTTCAAAGCATTGTGAACCAATTAACCCTAATCGCAAAGTGAAACATTGTAACTATAACAGTAACTAACTCTGCACTCAGAGAGAGAGTGTTTTAAGAAATGCCACCCAGAAATTTTGTAACTTTTTGTAACTACAACTCTTGTATATGTAAAATTATTATTATACAAAATACTGTATGTTAATTAGGGAATGTATGTAAGAGAGACAGTGCTTGGACAATGAATGAATGGTTTGAGAGGTGCCAGCCTGAGAATGCAGCATCAAAGGGCTGAAGAAGGCATCAGGTGCAACCAAAAGGTGTCAAGTGGAGAAAAACTGGAGACTGGAGGTCCACCCTATGAGATCACTGACAAGCACATGGCAGCCACCCTGTAGACATCAGCATGATGCAGCAATTCCCATAGACTGGCATAGGAAGAAATTCCTATAAAGACTGGACCAAAAGACTATGGAGTCAGAGTCCAAGGTTCTGCTGCTAGCCCACCAGGAGCTTCAGCTGTGCATCTGATCAGGACTTCGCTCTCCACTACCATCACTTGTGTACAGAATACCTGGCCAGTACTCTGTCACAAGCAACTTCCAGGCTGGTAACTATAACAACTACACAGAACCTGAATGAATGATTGAATGAATGTTTGCTTCTATCTTTTCTTTATTCTTTATTATTATCTTTACAATAAATGTGGCTTTTTTGCCTTATCCCCCTCATAAGATCCTGCTTATTTTTATTGGTACAACAAATCCAAGGCAGGGGAATATGTGATCTTGGGGAGTTTTTAAGCCTTTAGCACCAAGGTATGTTAAAGTCTCTTACAAGCACTCAACCTTCTGCGCTCAAAATGCCAGCATGGGGAACAGCCAGGACAGGAAGTTTTTTCCTAGTTTCCAATCTAAACCACTCTTGTTGCAAAGCTCATTGCTTCCTACCTTATCCTCAGAGGTTAACATGTTTTCTTTTCCTCCTTGAAACAATCTTATATGTACTTAAAAACTGGTAGAATGACACCCCTCCCCCTTTAGTCTTCTTTTCTCCAGACTAAACAAGCCCAATTCTTTCAATCTTTCCTCATAGGTCATGTTTTCTAGAGAGAATAATTTTTCTAGCTCTTTCTCCAATTTGCCCACATCTTTCCTCAAATGTGGCACCCAGAACCAGACACAATACTCCAATGGAGCCCATATCCTCCTGAAGAAGAGCAGAAGACTTCTTGTATCATGCTGACAACAAACTTGCCAACACATCCAAAACTGGCGTTTGCTTTTTTTGCCATAGTGTTACACTGTTGGCTCATATTTAGCATGACAACCCAGCCCCCCCACCCCCGATCCCTTTTTTGTAGTACTCCTTCTTAGACAATCAGTTCCCATTTGATAATGAGTGTCAAGGGCATTCACTCAGAAGCCAGAGTAAAAATAGCTGATACTAATGACAATTTGGAACAGGATATTAAACTTCCTGGGACAAAAACATCCCAATCTTTTAACTACTAGATGGGAAACCTAATATGTGGGAAGATAATCCCACATCTGTCTGTTGTGGGGTTCTTATGCTTTCCTCTAAACCATCTGCCATTGGCTGCTCTCAGAGACAGAATGATGCTTTAGCTGGAACTTGGTTCCATGTCAGTCCAGTAGTTTCTAAGGTCCTTTGTCCCTAATAAATGTGAAGAGCCTTTCATTGAGTATGTAGAGCTGAGAGTAATTTGGAACACCACAAAGGTGGGAGTTAGAAAACCCTGACTTCCTACCACTGACTAATTCTGTGGCCTTGGATGTATCACTTTGCCTTCTTCTTAGTGTCTGTAAAACATGGACAATAATATTTACCTCCTAGATGAGTTGTGGGAATTAGTGTTTGCATACTCTCCACATAACAACGATAACAGTTATTTATGATACACAGTGTGCTTATCAGACCTTAACATGTACCCACTGTTGGCAATGGAGGAAATAATTTTATTACTTGGACTTATCCCTACTTTGTGCTTTTGTCTATTCTGTTTCATAATCTGAGGCTCATTCCGTTACATTTAAATTACTTCATTTCTCTGTCTGAAAATACTTATTCAAAAGGCAGATTATCTTTGTTTTGGGTTTACTGAATAAATATTTATGTGTATCAGTGACAGTAGCTGACACTTAAAGCCTCTTTTTACATTTAAAACATACTGTTCTTGCGGAATTGTAGTGGCTTCACAACAGATCGGTACATAGAGCATTTTAGGGATTGTTTGGCCAGACAATATACCTAACAGATTTAAGCATAAACCTTTTTTTCAGACTTGTAACCCTAGAAACTCCCCGCCCATGCCAGCTGCCAAAGGATTACAAAAATATGATCTTGGCATGTACATTCTGTTTCCCCAAATTGTGTCACGTAAGATCTTAAATGAAAGCCAGTACTATGCTGATCATTAGTATCACTGTGAAATGCATGTACAGATACCATGTACAAAGTTATGTATGAATAATGAAAATATGTTCCTAAAGTCTGACGCACAGAGGGGTAAGTATAAATATTTGTTGGGCAGAAATCTATCTCTGTTCACCTGTAAATTAAGCCGCGCAAGCTAACACAATGAAAGCCCCATTTACATGGGAAGTCATCAGGCAGACAGACACTCGAGGCTGAAACGAAGGGGGTTGTTCTGCTTTGCGAATGGGGGAGGGGGTTGGGAGACCACAAATAACTTTGAGAGCTATAGGAGGAAGGCAAAAGGACATCCCTTTTTGCTGCACTCAGGAAGTAGTTGGGTAGTGAGACGAGATTCCTGAAAACAGAATCTCAACCAGGGTTTGCTGCAAAGGGCATTTGGGGAGAGAAAAGCTTCTTTAGACAGCTGGATAGGAAGATGATGTCTGTGTGGATCTGGAGAGCTGGTTAGCCTGTGGAGTTTAGTTTCTAAGGAGCATGTTACAGTTTTGTTTTATAGGTAACCCTTCTGATTCCATTATCTCTACTCGCTGCCTCTTAAATCTTGAACTGTCATAATGAATTTCGGAGTGTTTTCAGTATAAACACATCACAATGCAGTGGTATTATATAAGCAGCTTATTCTGTGCTGAAGCAAACAAGCTGGGGTGTGCACTGTTTCCTGGGGGAGGGCAGCCTCAGGAGCATATTTCCCTGCAGAATATGAAATGCACCATCACAGGGTGCACTGAATCTGCTTAGTTGCCTACCCCGACCCCCAGCCCTAATCAGCTGCGGACAGCCGAGATGCTGGCTGTGTCCCTGCTAACCCCAGCCCGGCTCCCTCTGCCCTGGAAAACGGCTCATCTGCCTGTGGTCCCAGTCAGGCGGGGAACTGCTGCCATCGTATGCTGAAACCAGCTGAAAGAGCTTCCCACCAAAGGGATAATGCAGGGCTGCACACCAAAGAACTTATTGGTCAGCTGATTGGCTGCCGTCGGCCACTTGGGATTACAGCGGAGTGGTCAGTGGATAAGGGGCTACAGGGGAACTCTTCAAAGGGGCTCTGGGACGGGGGTGCACCCATTGTTAACCTGCAAGGCAAAGCAAGGGCTGGCCTAGCCCTGAGGAGAGTGTTTGGATATCAGCTCTTTACTCCTCCAGTCTGTTGAGCACCCAGTTAAGCACAAAAAAGTCTTACTGGAGGCATGAGGGTAACAAGATGGACCACAGTGTTAGACATTCTGAGACCCCTCACCAGGCTACAGACAGTTTAAGGGACCCTCGACTGAGGAGAAAAACACACACACACAATGTGGCCATGCAAAGCGTTGGCTCTTTCCTAACGTTCTTACACGCTTGCTTTTCCTTGCCTCGTCTCTCCCATTTAGTTGTTCGCAATGACATGAGGCCCTGTCGGCGGAGCCTAGAATTTCTGAAAGGACCCAGAGGAGGAACAGAGAAGAGCAGAATAAGCTGAGGGAATGTCAACACAGCAGCATTATTTCAAAATAACTTAACTGCCCGTTGTGTAGACGCAGATTATTGCCAAATAATGTTGAAATACTGTCAAGCTGGAGGACTTCTTACTCCGACTCTGGTAACCCTCATTGTACAAGGAGTAAGGCAAGTCAGCATAAGAGTGCTCTATTTCAAATTAAGTGCCATGTAGACGCTCCCAATTTTGAAGCTTCAGGGTGTAGCCAAGTTAGTCTATAAAGTGCTACCAGACCTTTTGTTGTTTTTTTAAGTTTATCCTGTACAGCATGGGTTCCCAAACTGGGGGGGGGGTGTGTGTGAAGAAATTCCAGGAGGGGTGCAAGGCGACCCAGGCCCCTGCCCCTCCGTTAACTCCTCCCCTCTTAAATTTTGCTGCTATTTTTGTTTTTCGGCCCCGGTCAGTTCCTTTTTTTTTTTTTTTTGGTTCAACAAGATTTGCTGCTGGGGGTGGGGGGAGGGGGGGGCATGCAGGTTTCTCAAAAATCAAAAAGGGGGTGTGATGCCAAAAAGTTTGGGAATCACTGCTGTACAGACTAACAAAACATGTAGATGGCATCATGAGCTTTCATGGACACAGCCCACTTCTTCAGATTTTGAAGTAAGGTATTTCGAAATACGCTACGCAATTGATGTAACTCAACTTGCGTAGCTTATTTTGAGTTAAGCCCTGCTGTGGAGATACACCTTCAGATGCAGTTTACCCAAGCTATAGGCCCCCACATTCTTAATATCCTGAAAATAGAATCTTTAGTGTGTAAGATGGACCTCCAGCAGCACCGCACCCATTAACCCCTGACTGAGGCGTTCACTTTGTACTAATGGAGCCCCCCCCTTTACCTTTGAGTGCTTATGCATGTGCTTAGCTTTAAGCACATCGGTCTTCCCAGATGTAAGGACTACTCCTAGGCTTGTGTTTGGGGCCTCAAAGGGAAGGGGGACCCCAACTGCACCACCAATGCCAAGTCCAGCAGTAGCTCGGTGACTAATGTCTCCTGTCAAAGAAATAATTTAGCCCTGTCCCACTTAGGCAGAAGGGAAAGATGGAGAACTAGGAAAGAATTCCAGTTAGATACTCTCTCTGCTAGTCGTCACTACGGTATCAGTGGAACCGGTGGAATGGCCATTAATGAGGGGGTCCCTCGGGGCAGTGAGCAGAGTGAATAAAGAAAGGTGCATGTTCCCCACTAGCCCAGCCATTGTGTGTTCTGACCTTTCCCTCCTCTTCCCCTCGTCTCCCCCAGACAGCCCTCCACCCATCTACGGAAGGTCCAAGAGGGAGATCCAACCCCCTCCTGATTCATGCACAGCATCCCTTCATACACAGGATCAAGGGGAAAGATTGGGTCTATCTTCCACGTGCTTGAGAATGTCCTTGAGAATTGCACTCTCCTTTGAAGACAGCCCCAGAGGGAGACAGAAAGGTGTACGGAGAATGTTCCCTTCATAAGAAAGATACAGATCTTTGTGTTCCGCTCTTATTCTGAAACTTTGTGGCTGTTTCTCTGTCTATTCTTGCAGTTCATTGGAATTACTGAATAAGTAATAAAAATGCCCCCCCAAAACCCCACTCTAATATAACTGGGTAAATATATCCCCTTACTCAGCAAGAGAAAGGGGGCACCAAAGGGGGCTAAGACGGTAATGCCAGGGAGAGTATCACTTTTTGTTTCTTTTTTATTTCCTTGGTTAATTGTTGTTTGTTTGCTTGTTTTTAAAGACTCTGGATGAATGGTTTGAAGACTGGTGGTGTGTGATGCATGAGCTATGAAAAACAACCATTTGCCATTTTTTAATAGATTTGACTCACGTACCAAGCGGGGTGAGTCGAATTTTTCACTCTTTTCTGTGCTTTCTAGTGCCCACTGAAAGCAAATTCTCAGCTGATTTACAGCCCCTGCAGTCAAGTCCCCTGGGAGTGGAGCTGCCTGGAACATACAGTGCAAGTGACCTTTACCTGTAATGGGTAGCTGGTACACTGAAGAATCCACCTGGCTTTCCCCAGCATCCCCTACCATGAAAACAACGAGATTAGGGTCAAAGTGATGCCCAGGAAATAGAGAACAAATAAATTGATATAATGTGGCACCTATAGTGTGAGGCAGGACCTGCTGCCAGAAGAGATCACAGAGTTTGGATTGAAGAAAGGAGATTAGCTACTGCTGTGAGAAAGGGTGTCTCAGCCCGAGGCTGCCGCTTTCATATACATAACTCTTTCTCTCTCCCTCTTTTTCTTTCTCTCTCAAACATATTTCTTACAGGCAATTTCTACTAGAAATTTAAGGGTACGTCTACACCACACGCTTATTTCGAAATAAGCTATTCTGGAATAGTTACTCTGAAACAGCTTATTTCGAAATAGCACATCTACACTGCAGGGAAGCCTCAAAATTGGTTGGGCTTCCCTAATGTGGATGTGCTGTCTCAATTTAGAGCCCCAGGAGGCACTGGGGAGAAATAGCTTAGAATGGCTATTTCGAAATAGCAGCAGTGGAGCGTCTACATGTGCCTTATTTTGAAATAGCTGTTTCAGAAGAGGAGTTATTCCTCATGGAATGAGGTTTACAAAAGTCAGAATAAGCCGCGCGTTGTTTGAATATTATTTCAAAATGACGGAATTGCTGTGTAGACACTCGCAGTGTTATTTTGGAATAACGCTAGTTATTCCGAAATAACAGTGCAATGTAGACGCACCCTAAGTGGGCACGACCCTCAGAAGCTGGACTTAGATTCTCACGCCTTGCTTGGTGTCTGTGTTCAGGCTGCTTAGCTCCATGCCACTGGTACAAACCCAGCAAAGGAAATGTCAGGATCAGAGCTATGGGGAAGCCTACAGCTGGATGGGAGTTAGAGGCACGTCCAGAGCTTCTCATTGACCCGGGGACTCTGGTTGCCCTGTGGCTCTGTTTGGGCCATTGGCATCTGACTTGATTTTGCATCTCTGATTCATGATGAGGGATTGAATCAGCGCACAGATGGCCAAGGACTGGGAGAACACAACAGGAGCTTTAAAGGTGTCACTGCACCAGCAGACAACACTGCATGGACTCTGGCTTCTTCCTACTGTTATCCCTACAGCTCATGCTGTTATTTCCAGCTCTTATTATTAACCCTGATAGCAAGCTTCATTCTCCACATATATCACTAGCAGAGTTTCATGGCAATTGAATTCTTCCTCTGTCATTTACACCCAGCTCCTAGCCACACCAAAATTACACCACAATATTCCCGACAGGCCAGATGACCTAAATGGACCAGTACCTCTCTCCAAAGGCTATGACCGGTGTATTATCAGCTGTTGTCAGTTACCACAGCTCTATGCAAGCAAGAACATTTATTCTCAAGGTAAAAGCATTACAGAGAAAGCATCTAAATATAAGAAAATGGCCTATATGCATGCTAAAGGCTCACCAAAAGCTACCCGTTAACTTACTAAGGTCCTATAAGAATAAGTCCTTCTAGCACATCCATAATGGTCTCTCCCCACCTCCTTGGACAGGAAGTCTTATCCATTTCCTGGAACAGAAAGAAGGCCCTAATCATTTTAAACTCAGGCTATTTACTGCAAAATCCTCTCTTTGCTGGTCTCTAGAAAATCTATTCTAAGCTAGCATATGTGCGCATCTCCAGTAGACCATCACACTTTGGGGGTTACAGCATGATTTGCCTTTATCACCACTCACTGCTTTTAGTGCCTGGCCAAGCAATAGTAGTCCTCCAGCATGGAGCAGAACATAACTGTACATAAACCATTCTTTGAAAACAATGAGCCTGAAAGACAGTGCATAACATTGGAATATCTGTCACATCTTGTCCCCCAGAGAGGTGATGTCCAATCCTGATGCAGAACAATAAATAACCTTAATACCATAATGTGTTTGAAATACATTACAGGAAATCGCCATGTCAATCACTACTTAATGAGAGGAACGTTTTCACTCAGAGGGGAGGGGAGTTCTAGGCAGCTATGGTTAAACACCTAGAAGATCTGAGAGATGGGAGAAGTTACTTTTAGATGGTAACATTATTACATGGAGGCTTGTGACAGGAATAGACTGATTCCTAAGGTGTCTAAAACATAACCAGGTTTAGAAGGGTGCCTTTTCAGGCTTGAAGGAGGAAGAAGTTTAATTAAAAGATAAAACCAAAAGAAAGAAGGAATTCTAGCCTTGTCGATAATTCAGCAGACTGGCCCACTTCCTGTTATTAATCAGATTATTTAAAGTCAGTGGAAAATAATTGCAAGACAAAGATGTGACAAATTATCACCTTCTTGAATAGATTTTTTCTGGTAAATGCCAACAGCATTAAAACCCCCTGGAAATCTTGGAATTAAAAAGAAGCTCAAATTGCACAATTTGTTCATGTGAGTAGATACATATTCTTCCGCTGCACAGAGTAATGTTACAAAGAAAATGAAAAATTCAAGGAACAAATTACTATATAATTTGAAATGGATATTTATAGCAAAATCTACATTTGAGAGGATAAATGATACCATTTGCAGATATGCATTATATGATAATGGTCATTAAACTGAAGGAGATCAATCTACTGTATTTAGTTTAACAAAGAGAAGGTTTAAGAGGTGACTTGATTATGGTCTATAACTACCCTACATGGGGATCAAAAATTTGATAATGGGCTCTTCAACCGAACAGAGAAATGTATAGTTCAACCCAAAGATTGCAAGTTGAAGTTAGACAAGTTCAGACTGAAAATACAGCACAGTTTCTGTAACAGTGAGCATCATGAATCACTGGAAAAATCTACCAAAGGTTATGGTGGAGTCTCCATTTAAATCTTTACTAGCTGGAGTTACCCTTCAGAAACCGGAGGAACAAAATGTAGGAAAACAGTCGTCCATTATCTTTTTTTGAATGGTAGAAAAGTTGCACTGATTTCTATAGGGATTAAAATATAGGTCCGCGTCATCCCCGGGGGTAGGGGGAAGGTGCGACCCCGGTTGGAGGGGAAGTTACATGCGGGAGGGGCGCCCCAGCTTGCGCCCGGGGCTGCAGGTGCTGTGGGGGGCAGGGCGGGTGCCCGAGCCATTGTGCGTGTGGGGGTTGGGGTACTGCATGCCAGCGGGGGCGGGGAGGGGAAGAGGGTCACTTATGTAACCTCATGGGTGGGAAGGGGTGAGTCCCGGATGGTGCTGGGGGCCACAGGCGGCGGGCATGGGACCTACGGTGAGCAGGGCAGCCCCTGCAGCGCAGCGGGTTACTTTTTGATTTTTACAGATTGAGCTTGGGCCCGATTGGGTCCAAGAGTACCTTAAAACCTTCTCCTGGAGGAAAGGTTATCCCATGCAAAGTTTGGTTGCGGTAGCTCTTATAGTGTCCAAGTTATTAGCACCCAAACTTACACACATTCTCCTTTATATATTAGATTCAGGCCTAATTGGATTGTGTTGAATTTGCAAATGAATTGGAGTTCACCTGTTTCCCTATGTAATAGGGATGGGAGGGTTTTAGAGAAGAATGGCTACTTTTATATCAGTTAATGAATGTGCAGGGAGGTTAATATGTCCCTTCCAGGTTTCTGTGTGTTATCTTTCTTGATGTCCGATTTGTGTCCTTTGATCCTTTGGCACAGAGACTGTCCGGTTTGGCCAATAGACATGGCAGTGGGGCATTACTGGCACTTGATGGCATAGATCCCATTAATGGATGTGTAGGTAGATGAGCCCCCGATCGTGTGGCGTGTGTGGTTAAGTCCTGTGATGGTGTCATTTGTGCAGATCTATCACATCTCCCCATCAGTGGCTGTGAATGAGGCATATCCGCCATGTCTTGATTAGCCTCATTAACACTGGTCCTACACTTGATAAGGAACTTCTTTCTTTTGTTACGGTGTGTCTAGACTACACCTCTCTGTCGACAGAGAGATGTAGATTAGGCACATCAAAATTGCTAATGAGGCAGGGATTTAAATATCCCGTACTTCATTAGCATAAACATGGCCGCCGCTTTTTTTAAAACGGAGTTTTTCGGAAAAAAAAAAAAACAAACCGACAGTGTAGATGTGGATCTGTTGAAAATAAACCCCTTTTCGAAAGATCCCGTAAACCTCATTTTTGGAGGAAAAAACTCTGTTTCGAAAAAAAGTGGTGGACATGTTTATGCTAATGAAGCACGGGATATTTAAATACCTGCTTCATAAGCAATTTTGACGTGCTTGATTTGCATCCCTCTGTCAACAGAGGGATACAGTCTAGACGTAGCCTTAGATAGATAGATAGATAGATAGATAGACCCCTGCCTCTGTAATTTCCACTCCAATTCATCTGATGAACTGGGTTTTAGCCACAAAAGCTTATGCCCAAATAAATCTCTAAGGGTATGTCTACCCAGCCATGTTATTTTGGAATAACTAGTGTTATTCCAGAATAACATATATGTGCACATCTACACTACAAGCCTTTATTTTGAAATAATGTCTAGATGGAGGACTTCTTACTCCAACTCATGGTAACCCTCATTTCACAAAAGTAAGGGAAGTCGAAGGAAGAATGTTCTTCCTACTGTGTAGATGGCGCCAAAAGCTGAATTAAGCTATGTCGACTTAATCTATGCAATTGATGTCACTGAAGTTGCTTAGCTGAATTCGACTTTAGCCAGGCAGTGTAGACGTGCCCTAAGGTGCCACAGGACACCTCCTTGTTTTTGCAGATACTGACTAACACAGCTACCCCTCTGATACTTTAGGGAATAGGTTTATAATCTAGGTAGTTGGGAAGGAGTTATTTGCCAAAGTAAAATTAGCTTAAATGAGTTAAGGGCTGGATTTTTGCTTTGTTTTCACTGGGAACTATCTACCACTAAGGGCTTAAATCTGGCAGCTCCTAAGTTTCCATGAGTAGGGAGATGCTAGGTGGTACCTCTGTTGTGCTCAAATCATAGAGGTCAAGAAATCCAGAAGAGACTAAAGCCTTAGAGTGCCTTGTTTGAGGGGTACCCCATTTGAGACACCCAACTGAGCACCCAGCTTCTGAAATTCAGGACCCTTTAAATTGACTCAAGTTGAGCATCCTGTTAGCATTTACTATTCAGCAATACATTCTCAAGATCACAACAGTGTAAACTAATCTTAATATTAATGTTAAAGTATGAGCCAGGAGTTGCAAGCTCACCTCTTCCAGTATAGTCTGCCACGGTATTTCTACTGCCTCTACAGTATTGTCCCCAATTTCCCATTGCCTGACTATTCGTTTGGCAATGAACACTAATGGATCTATTTTTCTTTATATTAAAATAGTGGTGTTAAAGGACAAAGAAAATACGAGTTCAATTAAATTACTCACTGGTGACTCTCATCCAGTGAGTTCTGGTGTGCCGATGGTGGTGTTCTTAATCCACACATTTGGCTATAGTGCCTGAATCCCAGTGTGAACCAGAGAGGTGATGTTCAGACAAATTCCATCCAAGTTGGAACTGAATTCCATCCAAGTTGATGACTAGCTGGGGACAGCCTCTCTTGCATGTGGTTAAGTCCATTTCTGCCGAGCGCTCACAAAGTCATCTATGCATGATCCCTTTGCACCAGATCAGATCATCCTTGTATTGCCATCTTCACATTGGGCTAGTGCAGTGTATAGGTCCCATTCTCTATTGTACTCACACTATTAACATATATAGGATTCTTTGTTCATCTAGGAAGAGCAATCATAATTGACAAAGTCAAATTATTAATATCACTCAGTGCCCAAGGTCCAGGACTTTCCAGCCAAGGACACTGCAATTTTTCTTCCCCAATATTATGAATTCCCTTTTCCACTAATGTGGTCTATCTCACATTTCTCCCAAGAAATGAATTCTTACCCATATCCAATTGCTTATATCAAGCCAGCCCTACGTACCCAAAGGACATTTTTGAAAATCTCGATCAGAGGGCTTTTGATTGCCTTGAGAGTCAGCAAGGCTATAAACATTCCCACACTTCTGCGCTGACAGCCTTGCTTCTGTTATTGGGTTGTGTGTTTAAAGGAGGTCATTTCAAGGAACACCAACTTTTTAGATCCTAAACTTACAAAGCAACGAACAGTCTGGTAGCACTTTAAAGACTAACAAAACATGTAGATGGTATCATGAACTCCTGTTACCATCTACATGTTTTGTTAGTCTTTAAAGTGCTACCAGACTATTTCTTGTTTTTTAAGTTTATCCTGTACAGACTAACTCGGCTCCCCCTCTGAAGTTTTTAGATGCTGACATTTCAGACAAGACGCTCATTCATCAGGAAAGATGTCTCCTTAAAGAAGCTAAGTTTGACTAGTGGAGTTTGGAAAGAGATTCACGGGAGACTGGTTAGTGTTGGAACAAAAAACAGGACTATGTAGCACTTTAAAGACTAACAAGATGGTTTATTAGGTGATGAGCTTTCGTGGTAGGATATTTAACTGGAATTCTCAGATCCTCATTGTACTTAAAACTACAAACAAGATGAGAAAAAAGGAGAACATTAAAAACATATGAAGGTTAAGGAATGTGTGCTAAGAAAAGATAACCACATCACATGTTTATTGGCACCTAGTATTAGGTGCATAAAACATGGCCAGGATACTCAGAGTATGTCTGCACAGCAGAGTTTTTCCAGAAAACGGCCATTTTCCTGGAAAAACAATACTTACATCTACATTGCTATTGCATTCTTTCGACAGAAAGTTGAAAGAACGGAGGGGTTTTTCCAGCAGCGGCAAACCTCATTCTACGAGGAAGAAGCCTTTTTCCGAAAAAGCTTTTTCAGAAAAAGGAGTGTGTGGATGTGGAAGAGAATGCTTTTTTCGAAAGAAGAGGCCTCTAGGAAAAAGCACAGGTGCCCTGGTGGCCCCTCAGTCCACAGTAATCACAACTGAAATGTGATTACTAGCTTTTGAAAAAACACATCGTTTTCTTGTTGCACTTTTGTTGGGTAGACGCTCTCTTTCAAAAGAAGTTTTTCTGGAAGATCTCTTCTGGAAAAGCTTCTTCTGAAAGAAGCCTATAGTCTAGATGTAGCCTTGGAGATATACACCAGGAGTAAGGAACCTTTTTTGGGGTCGGGGCCACTGACCCACAGAAAAATCAGCTGGGGCCCACACAAAAGTGAGTAGCACCCTCCCAAACTGAAAGTCCCACAATGACTTGGACCCTGACTGAGAAGCAGAAAGACACACCCCACATTCCCTTTGCACACCAGAACCTAGGGGGTGCCTGGGCTAATACATTTTTGTGGGCCCTATCGGTTCTGGGGTGGGTCAGAAATGAGGGGTTCAGTATGTGGGAGGAGCTGCCAGGATGCAAGTTTGGGGCATGGGGTCTGGGCAGGAGGGAGGGTGCAGGAGTGCCGTGGGGTGCAGGAGCAGCCTGGGGATGGGGGTCTGGGCAGGAGAGGGTGCTCCTGGGGGAGGCTGCAGGGCTAGAGTGCCAGCACCAGCTCCCCCATGCTGGGGGGGAGCCCTGACCCTCGGGGGTTGGATCCAGGCAAGCTCTAGCCCTTGGGCTGTAGGTTCCCCACGCCTGATAAACACACATATTTAAAAGATACATTGCATCATGCCCTCTCCTTTGTCTGTATCTGGGTTCGTGATTCTCAGTGGCTTCAGACAGCCGCTGCGTGGTTTGCAGTTTTATTCTGAGCAATCTGGATGTTTTGAAAATATTCACAGGAAAACACTAGCTCCAACACCAAATGCGAAGGCACCAAAGTAGCATCTTCTGTGTCTATTTTGCCATCCTGGATAGGAGTTCTAGGTTCCCAAGCAGCTGGTAAGCCACAAGAAATAATACTGCCTGATACGCATTGGGTGTCTTTCATGCCAGGGTGCTTTGCACATTGTATCCAAGAGGCACACCCACTAGAAAAATGTGGCTACTTGAGCCATGGGATAAAATAGGTTTTAAACATAAGTACGGTTGTCCTGCGCTCACAGAAGGGTAATTATACTGCAACTAATTGCAGCTGCAAACAGGTATAGGCAGCGGGTCTGCAATTACTTGCATATATGCACCAGAGGCATGGTTATGTCCAACTCTGAACACCTGCAGTTCCCGCAAACTTCAGACAATGACGTTGGACAACTCTAACCATCAGTCCCAAAGGGGCTGCCTTCAAGACACACAACATGGAAACAAAAGTGTCTCTTTTTTTGCTGCGGAGAGACTGTTTTCTGCAGAATCTGTCTGAAGTGGCCAAATTGATCCTTCCCGTGCACAAAGCAAGAAATGAAACCAACTCGGTCGGTAGCAGCCCTTTTGAGTAACAGCACTCAGCATCCAGCAGGGCTGTTTTCAGGACCCAGCTAGAGATCTATTTGGCTGTCGCTTGCTCTAGAAGAAGGTTGCATCCCTTGGAGATTTGCCTTGGGGTTGGTGATGAGTTTGCAGCCAGATGATTAATTTGATTCTAAAATGAGTGTCAGGCATTTTGTGGTATGGGGCAGATGGACTCTCAGGGAAAGGAGGACACTGCACTGTGCTTGCCCCCTGCTGGCACTCTCAGAGTTGCATTCGTGTGCCCTGCTCAGTCATAAACCAACCCTGCGAGTGTGAGCTGGAAACTCAGAGTGCTGGGAGTGGAATGATATAGGGGCAAGGGCATAGAACACAGGGAGGGCCAGCCGTGGAGCATAACTTCATGACTTGCCAGGGAGCGTGGTCTCTCCACACAGCTGCCTCCACTGTATATAGGCTCTAGCAACTTTGCCCACTCTGGAAAAGGTAAGTGGTAGATGATGGCCTGAGGTTCATGTCTGGCCCAGGAGAGATTTTACTCCAGCCCTCGGGCTCCCCCCAGGGAGTGGGGTTGGGAGCTTGCCCCGCTCCATGCAGCTTGTGGAAGCAGGGGCAGCCAGACGGCTCCACACACTCCCCCTTGCTCAAGTGCTGGGTTCGGCAGCTCCCATTGGCTGGGAACCTCGGTCCATAGGAGCCGCAGGGGCGGTGCCTGCAGAGAGGGCAGTGTGCAGAGCCACCAGGCTGTGCCACTGTGCAGAAGCTGGATGGGGGACATGCTGCAGCTTCTAGGAGCTGCTTGAGGTACAAGCCACCTCTAGCCTACACCCCGGCCCCCTCCCACACCTTAACCATCTGCTTCCGCCCTGATCCCCACCCTGCCCTCCAAACCCGTTGGTCCCAGTCCAAAACAATCCTCTGCCCCCAAACTCCTCATGCTTGGCCCCACCCTAGAGTACACTCCCACCCTTTCACCCCCTTCTGCACCTCAACCCCCAATTTTGTGAGCATTCCTGGCCCACCAAACAATGTCCATACTGAGATGTCACCCTAAGGACACAACGTTTTCCCACCCCTGCCGTTTTTTGAGAGTCAGAAGAACTAGCATTTTCTAGGCATGGACATGCCCTTTCATAGTGCTGATGTCATCAGCAACTCCTTGATTCTAACAGGAAGACGCCGCCTGGCAGTACACATTGAGCTTCTGACTCAGAGCTACTCTAAGAGAGGGGGATGCTTCTTCCCCATCAAAGTAAAGGCCTCATTAATGTTAAGGCTGTTTGATCATCTAGTCTGACCTCCTCCATATCGCAGGCCACAAATCCTTCCTCCTGCACCATTCCTGTAACAGACCCACAAACTCTGGACCAACTACTTCAGTCCCTCACCTCACGATTTAAAGACTTCAAGTTACAGATCACCCTCCATTTAACTCCAGTGGAAACCTGCCAGTGGCCTGTTCCCCATGCTGCAGAGAAAAGTGAAGAAACAAGCTTTCTGCCAATCTGACCCAGGAGAAAATTCCTATCTGAACTCAAGTCTGGCAATCAGTTAAACCCAGTGCATGTGGGCAAGACCAATCAGCCAGGGGTCTGGGAACGAATTCTCTGTAGTAACTCAAAGCCTCGGACATACTGAGAATCTGTCTGCAACCAGGAGTGCTTTCTTCCTACAGTTTTGCTCCCAGGGAGAAAGTTCTCTGGCCAGGCTCCAATGTTCTCTGTGAACCCAACAGTCCCATCAGAGTCTAGAAAGCAAACTTTCCCCCCGCTAGTGAAGACTTCTAATTAAGAGGAATAAAGTGAGCTCTCCGTGTGCTGATCAAATCCATATCTTTCACAGTGGCTATTGGGAAAAAAGTTCAAGGAGCCAGGGACTATGACATCCCTGGAAAGGGGCCTAACATAAGAACATAAGAATGGCCAGACTGGGTCAGACCAAAGGTCCATCTAGCCCAGTATCCTATCTGCCAACAGTGGCCAATGCCATGTGCCCCAGAGGGAATGAACTGAACAGGGAGTCATCAAGTGATACCACCCCTGTAGCCCATTCCCAGTTTCTGACAAACAGAGGATAGGGACCCCTTTCTTACTCATCCTGGCTAATAGCCATTACTGAGCCTATCCTCCATGAAGTTATCTAGCTCTGTTTTGAACCCTATTAAAGTCCTGGCCCTCCCAACATCCTTTGGCAAGGAGTTCCACAGGTTGACTGTGCATTGCATGAAGTAGGACTCCCTTTGATTTGTCCTACTTTAGATAGAATTGATTTGATCCCAATACTTTGTGATTGCCCCACGTGGCTGATGTGGGTAAACTGGCCTTCTCTCAGGACACTATCCATGGACTATACCCTGTGGCTAATTAAGGGGGCTCCGTCCTCAAAGACATGACTGTACAAAAGATTTAAATCACTGGCTGTGGTGGCAAAGGATTGTCTTCCGATTTCAAGTGACTCCAATTACAGTATGTGCGGGCTTAAAACGCGGCTCCTACCAAAACGTGCCTCCTGCCTTCCCAGACATGAGAGCTTGGTTTGGAAATTTCCTTCCTAAATCTTTAATGACAGCAGAATGTGGTTTGAAAAACAGCTGGAGGACACTGATCTACACATTCCAATTTGTTTAGGTATAAAACATGCATAAAGGATTAAAGGCTGCTTAGCAGTTTGTCTGCTTCCAGTTCCCTTCGTGCCTCTGCTCCACTACGGCAGCAATCCATGTCAGAAAGTGTCCTTGGGGGCCTTTTAAATAATAAATAGGTTCCTTTGGAGAATGTTGGGTTTTTTTTTAACGAAATAATATTAATTGGAGGATACACTGGTAATTATGCCTACTCCATAAATATGTCATGCCGCTCATTTCTCCCTTGTGGATGGCACTTGACCTGCCTGACAATGGCTGTTGGAGCTAGCGGGATCGGCCCCGCGCGCGGGGAGTGACATCAGATTAAATTAAGTGTTCATGCATTTATGTATCAGCACAAAGAGACGCAAATGCATTTATGAGCTATGAATGATTTATCAGGAAGTCGTTTTGAAGTCTCTCTGTCATAGGTGGCTAATACGCCGAACAAGTCACTTCATTGATTCCACTTCAAGAGCCTGGCTCGTCTGTCATTATGAAGGAGCTGCTCAAAAATAAAATCTGAATTTTAAAGTACTTTTTTCCCCCCCATTTGCAAAGGTTAGTTCACCTCTCTTGGTGTAAAAGATTTGTGAACCAAAAATATTCCTGGCCAGGCTTATCAGTCAAAGGCTGCAAATTGTCTTTCTTAAATAACACTCTGCCCTTCTCCAGGTCTCCGGGACCTCCCTCAAATGCAAATGTACCTCTCTCTAGAGTGAAACCAACAGGAATTGGAGCAGTCAGCTGGCCTCACTTCTGTACTTGGAAAGATGCCCGCAGGAATGATTAAACAATCCATTTGTAAGCATGTGGGGGGATAACAGGCTTATAAGGAGTAGACAGCATGAATTAACCACAAACGAAATCATCCCGAACAATCTAATTTCCTTCTTTGTTAGGGTGCTGTACTAGTGGATAGTGGGAAGCAGTCAACACAACAAAGCTTTATTTTAGGAAGGCTTAAATGGAATAAAGAGAAGTGCAAAGTACCTCACTTAAGGTGTGTCTAGACTACTGAGGTTTTTTTGAAAAAAGTGGCCTTTTTTCGAAAAACTTCACCTGCAGCTAGACTGCTGTTGCGTTCTTTCTAAATTAAATCAAAAGAACGCAGTGGTTTTTTTCGAAATTGGTAAACCTACTTTTACCAGGAAGAACGTATTTTTTCGAAAGAGCTCTTTCGAAAGAAGGCATGCTCAAACACAAACAGGGCTTTTTCAAAAGAGAGCATCCAGATTGCCTGGGTGCTCTCTTTCGAAAAAGCAGATCGTCTAGACAGCCACAAGGGTTTCGAAAAAGCAATCTCTTTTGAAAGAGGCTTGTAGTCTAGATGCACCCTTAGTCTCCATCTTGTAGCCATGCATTTGATTTTCCTTCCTAACTGGTGAGGGGGTAGTGCTGGTGGAAAGGATCTGGGGGTGACAGTGGATCACACACAGAAAATTCATCAACAATATGATGCAGCAGCAAAAAAGACATGTCATTCTGGGGTGTAGTACAAGGAGGTTTGCCTGTTGTAGCCCAGTGGGCCAGCTTATTTTCGTTATACTCACTGCTTTGCGATGTATTTCGCTTTATTATATTCAGCAGTAATGCCGGGAACCTACAGGTTTGCATCCTGCAAGACATTGGCTTTAGCAGTTAACATGAGGCTTAACACTTGTCAGCTTTGGCATAGATAAATGTAAGTAACTCATAAGATGTAAGGACCTGGGGGTAGGATGTAAGGGGGAGTGTTGGGCACATGACATCCGCTGACAGCAGAACAGGAGTTGACGCCAGCTTCTGGAAGGTTCTGGATAAAACGTCCGACTACAAATGTGCCAGGGCAACAAACTGACATATATGATAATGGGTTGAAATCATAGATACACTAACCTATAGGAAAATGACACTTTGGTGTTGGTAACGGGAGAAAATACAAAGAAGGAATAAGGGTAACCCCCTATTAAATATGTATTAGACACGGTAACATCAGCATCACATATTATAAAAGTAGCATCCCACTGAAGCAAAGATAAAGATGTGGACCTTGGGAGAGGCCAGAACCATGGCCACTGGTGAAGACGAGGAAGGTGACGGTAATTACGAAGAAAAGGGCTAACATCCAGGTTGTTCTGCAAGGCATAAGAACATAAGAACGGCCAGACTGGGTCAGACCAACAGTCCATCTAGTTCAGTGTCCTGTCTGCCGACAATGGCCAATAGCAGATGCCTCAGAGGAAGGGAACACAACAGGTAATCCTCATGTGATCCCTCCCCTGTCACCCATTTTCAGACAAACAGAGGCTAGGGACAACATTCCTGTCCATCGTGGCTAATAGATTCATGGAGGTTAGGTCTATCAATGGTTATCTAGTTCTTTTTGAACCCTGTTGAAGTCCTAGCCTTCACCACATCCTCTGGCAAGGAGTTCCACAGGTTGTCAGTGTGCTGAGTGAAGAAAACCGTCCTTTTGTTTGTTTTAAACCTTCTGCCTATGCATTTCATTTAGTGACCCTAGTTCTTTTATTGTGGGAATAAGTATATAACTTTTCCTTATTCACTTTTTCCACCCCAGACCTCTATTCTATCCCCCCTTTAGTCTCCTCTTTTCTAAGCTGAAAAGTGCAAGTCTTTTTAATCTTTCTTCATATGGGACCTGTTCCAAACCCCTAATCATTTTTGTTGCCCTTTTCTGAACCTTTTCCAATGCCAATATATCCTTTTTGAGACGAGGCAACCACATCTGTATGCAGTATTCAAGATGTGGGTGTGCTATGGTTTTATATAGAGGCAGTAAGAAAGAGGCATGGTGTGAATATGGCGGTTGCAATGTACTCTTTGTATTTTCTCAGTATTTTTTCTATCTACCTTTCTGAGTTAGGGCGTGTCTACATCAGGAAATTATTTCAAAATAACTACATTCAAAATAATAACTCCCGAAATAACAAAATCGAAATAGTGTGTCCACAATTTATAGCCCCAGGAAGCTGTGGGGAGTAATTACTTCAAATTACTCTGGGGAGTACTTATTTCCAAAAAAGCAGCAGCGGATCAAACACATGAATACTATTTCAAAATAACTATTTTAAAATAAGCGTTATTCCCCGAGGAAAGCAGGAATACAGATTTCAAAATAAGGGGCTTGGTCGTGTGGATGTCCCACTTATTATTTTGAAATAAGGGGGGTTATTTCTAAATAACTCCTAGTGTAGACCAGGGCTTAGTGTGTATATTTGTAAATATATTATTTATTTGTAAATGTAAAAGAGTCCCTACAATATGAGTGTTGTACCTGTGCACATTGGGGTTCCCAACTATAAAATAATTGAAATAATAATTTTCCTAGGCCTGATCTTGTGACAAGGACCTGTCACCCCTTAGAGTAATGTATGGGAATCTTTGGATCAGGCTACAATCTAATACATGGGAAGTAACTGTTCCTCTCAGGTGAGGCTCCAGCTGCAAGACTGTGTCCAATTCTGGGTGCCACACTACAGGAAAGACAAGGACAAACTGAAGATAATGTAGAGGAGGGTGACAAAAATGATAAAAGACTTAGCCTATGAGGAAAAATGATAAAATCCTATGTTTAGTCTTGAGGAAAGACAACTGAGTGGGGATTTGATAACAGTCTTCAAAGATGTTAAGGGATCTTATCAAGAGGACTGTGATCAATTGTTCTCCATGTTCACAGAAGGTAGGACCAGAAGTTACGGGCTTAATCTTCAGCAAGGAAGATAGAGATTACATATTAGGGGGGGAAAAAGCTTTCTAGCTATAAAGGTATGTAAGCTCTGGAATAGGTGTTCAACAGAAGTTGTGGAATCCCCATCACTGGAGGTTCTGAAGAATAGGTTGGACAAATACCTGTCAGGGATAGTCTAGTTTCCTTTGACCTGTCTCAGTGCAGGGGTGTACTTGATGTCTTCTTGAGGTCCCCTCCACCTGTACATTTCAATGGTTTCCCTCCCACCTAATCCTTTCATTTTTTTCCTCGTCCTCCTCCCTGCCCACACACACTGGCCATTTTATAAGACTGACAGCTGTCTCTGCCAAGGAAGGGCTATTTGCCGCTCGTCTCAGTAAGGATAAACATCTGCTCCTTGAGCTTCTGATCGTTCTGAATCCCAGAATTCTGCTCTTCTTTGAGGCAGGGGTCGTCCATGTTACTGGGTTGGCAAGTGTTTTGTCGGAACAGGCCCTAGGGAATCAGATCAACCCAGAGGGCCAGATTTGCTTGAGATGGGAGATTCAGACCACTGGAAAAGAAGTGAGTCCTCTTTTCCAATGACAGATGTGTCTCTAGCTTTTTGAGTTCATAAAATATCAGACCTTACAATGGCAGTTTATAGAAGAACTAGTTGGGCCAAATAGTGAATCTTTCCCCATTTGTTCAACCCCCTTTGGCCAAAGGGTCCTACTCTGCCCAATAACATTAACCAGGCTCATGGCTGCAAGGTGGACAGAATTACAATTGCATCATACTTGTTGACACACTACGTGGAAGATCGACGCTGCCAGGGTTGATCTTCTGGGGTTTGATTTAGCGGGTGTAACGAAGACCCACTAACTCGAACTGAGAGGGTGCTCCTGTTGGCATCGGTAGTTCTGCTCCTCACGAGGAGTAAGGGAGGGTTTGTTCCCGTTGCCCTCCCGCTGCGTGGATGGCACGAAAACACGATTTAAGATATGTCGACTCCAGCTATGTAATTAACGTAGCTGGCATTGTGTATCCTAAGTCGTCTTTCCCCTTTAGTGTAGACCTGGTCTGACTTTTTCTGTAGTGTCCTTATTGACCTTAATTGTCCCCTTTTCTTCCTGGTTCTCCAGTGGACCCACAGCTTCCCTTGCAGGCTTCCTGCCTCTGTTTATACTTTGTGACAAGGATTATGGGAGAGTGCTGCATCCCAAAGTTAGGATGTGTTTGCTGGAACAATCGATCCAGTTTGAATGCTTCTCCCGCAGCTTGACAAGACAGTTTCCAGGAGTGAACACCTATACAGGCATCACCTAAGCATGTCTACAAGCATCTTCTTACCTCTGATGGCTGGAGACTGGCTGCCAGCCCCGATCTGCAGAACAGGATGAGTTTTCTTGGTAGGTTAACATGTAATTTATCTCTGAGAAGGCAGCAGTGGAGAAACAGTTCCTTACCCTGTAAATAGTCGTTTGATGAGACACTTCACTGAAGCACTTAATGACTGAATCACTTCATCTATACAAGTAGTTCCACTGCCCTTAGTTTTCCATAGTCACATTATAAATCTGTGGTAAGGAGACATTATTTTTCTTCTTAAGAAAAGCCTTGTTAAAGTATGATGGTAAAAGTAGATTGCACAAATCAGCCAAACAACCCCATAAACCACTAAAGGTGTAGTACAGACAATAGAAGTGCATAGCTGATACATTTTCCATTGCTATTATCATTCTTGCGGCATTAATTATTCATTCCACAGTGCCATGCTTACATGGCCCGTGCATCAGATGTTACAAAGGAATAAATGACAAATCCCCTTGTAAAGATCTCTCAGGCCTAATCCTGAAAGCGTGAATGACACAAGAACAATTTCGTCCTGTATTCCCAGCCACTTGAAATTCCCACAGGAGAATGACAGTGACTTCTTGAAAAACAGACTTCCTTTCTCCTGTACAATGGGATTACTGCTGATGGGGTTAAGACTTTATATTTTAATTGATTTATATGTTATGCTTGTCTATTTCCAGCTCTCAACAGGAATTTACATAGTCTATTGGTTGGAAAAGGCTACAGCCCAGGAAGGAACTGGGTAAAAAAACAAATAATGACCACTCACCTTAATGCAATGGTCATTTCACAGGTTTGTATTTTAGTAAATCCATGTGTGCAAGGATGTGGGACCACACTGAAAATAAGATGGTTTATCTGGCAGGCTCTGAGAGGTTAAATGACTTCTACAAGCTTTCTTTTTGACCTTGTAGAAGAGCTGGATGTTGAAACCAGATCTCCCGAGCCTTACACCCCCTTACCCCTTAATCCCAAACACATCCTTCCTCTGCCAAGTCTGTGCAAGTACAGAACAGGCCTTACAATGTTTGTGTGGGAGGTTGGAACAGCAGCGGAGCTTATATTTTGCTACCAACTGTGAGTGTCCCTTTTGAATAACAATATGTCGGCTGGCTCCTTTCTCGCGGAAAACATGCTAGTTGTCATGTCTTGCATTCCATTGCATTTGAATTCTCCATGCTGCCAAGATAGTAGCTGTCTGGTGTTACTTGACTCCTGATTCAGTCATATGAGTAAGAAGACTGAGAAATATAAGGATTCTTCCTGTTTTCTCTTCTCTTTCCCTTACTGCAGCGGGAGAGGGAGGAATAGCTTATACTACTTCTGAATTAATTAGTCTGTGGTTGTTCCTGCCTGTTTCAGGCTATTGCTGTGCAACACAGTTGTGTTAGTCAAGGGTATGAATAAGCCATCCCCCGTGTGACACAGCTTACGCTGACTTAAGTGTTGGCATGGACAGTGCTGTGTCGTAAGACAGCTTCTCTTGCCAATGCAGCTACCGCCACTCAGGGAGCTAGCGTCAGTCAGCCCATGGGCAGGGGGGGTGACAGCTACCACTGGCCCCTGAGCAAGGTGGAGGGGCCAGCTCTACCGCTCTAGAAGGGGTGGGGCCTTGGGTGGAAGGGGCGGGTCTGAGGGCAGCCAGCCCTCATCACCACCCGGAATGCGGTGTGCCCCATGCCCCAGCCCTCAGACCCGCAGGCGTGCCCGGTATGGCACTCCAGCAGTGATTTAAAGGGGCTAGGGCTCTGGCTGCCGCAGTAGCAGCAGTGGTGGCTGGAGCTCCAGGCCCCTTTGAATTGCTGGGCCTCAGGGCAATTACCCCTTTTGCAGGCTTGGCCCATGGGAGAGCTCTCTCCCGTTGGCTGAGAGCAACTACGTTCAAGTGCTTTTAGCAATGCAGCTGCGTGTAGCTGCTGTACTATAAACTCTCTGTGGTAGCCATAGCCTCGGGAGCTGACACAAAAGAGCACTCATTTAAAAAAAAAATCAGGGGTCTCTGATTCCAATATGCTTCCTCACTTTGCACAGTGCCTTCTTCCATGGAGGAAGAGATCTACTTGTGGAGAAAGACACTGCTCAGCTTGAGTAAAGGGACTGGAATCTGACTCTGAGCCCTGGTCTACACTAGGACTTTATTTTGAAATAACTCCCTGCCCCCCAGGTTGAATTTATAAGCCAAGCGTCCACACTCCCAAGTCCGTTATTTTGAAATAATGGCACGCGGCATTCAAAATCAGTACTCCTGCTTTTCATCAGGAGTAACGCTAATTCCAAAATATTTATTTCGAAATAGCGGTCGTGGGGATGCGCCTGTGCCGCGATTTCAAAATAACTAATCCCCAGAGTAATTTGAACTAATTACTCCCCTGTGCTTCCTGAGGTTCTAAGTCCAAGGTAGTTCATCACATTAACAGAGCCTGCCTCAGACTAATTTTGAGGCTTCCCAGTAGCCTGGACATGTTAGTTTGATTTTGTTAAAGTTATTAAGTTGAATTTACTAATTTCAGAATAGTTTCCTAGTGTAGACATGGCCTTAAAGACATAATGAGTCAGGCTTAAGGACAAAAGGTGCTGAACAACCCAACCACACAAGGGGTGCGTTTACACTGCACTGTAACTTGAAATAAGATATGCAATTTGAGCTACGCATATTGTGTATCTTATTTTGATGCTATTTCGAAATAACTGATTTCATCATTTGGCATTGCTACATAGCACCAAATTTCAAAATAAAGCGCTATTCCAAAATGTCCCTTACTCTTCGTAAAATGAGGTTTACGGGGACCTCAGAATAGTGAGCCTGAAATAACGGGTTTGCTGTAAAGATGCGGGGTAGCTATCTGGAGATATTCCTGTATCCCGAAATAGCATTGCAATGTAAATGTTCTCAAAGTGACTGACTACTCGCTTCTTTATGGCCTCAGCCACTCGGTCAGCCTCAGGTGCACTCACAGCAATAAAAACAGACTAAAAAGAGACCTGTTAGCAATTGCAGCAAAGAAGCTGAAGACGGAAACCGATTTGCCTTCTTACTTGTCGTTCTGGTCCCTTCAGATCAAAGCCGGCCTTGGTCGAGTGCTTGTCTCCACAAAACTTCTCAAAGCCATCACACTGTTTCCTTTCTCTTCCTCCTGGGCCCTGATTGGCCTGGGGGCAGCAGGGGGGACATGCAAAGTCTCCTCCCACCACCAGAAGCACGGGAACCTAGAGGGAGCTGCCAGCTGTTCAGAACAGCCAGCAGTTCTCTTGGGGGGGGCAAGACTTTGCGCGCTCCCCCGCCCTCCCAACCAATCAGGAAGCATGGAAGTGTCCTGGCCCTGCCCCTTCCACCTGAGGCCCTGCCCCTTCCAGGGTGGCCCAGGGCCACTTCAAAAGTTTCTGAAGTGGCCCCCAGTCAGAAATTATTTCCCACCCCTGATTTAGACTATAAACTCGTCTGAGGTGGTCCTTTTGTTATGTGTTTGTACAGTGTCCAAGACAACATAGCCGGTGCCTGGGAGTGCTAGCACAATCCAGATAACATATGGATAGAAAAGGAGTTAGAATGGGGAGAGCTTTTACTGCCACTGCCCTTACTCTGCCTTTTCTGTGAGAAGTAGTACCAAAAGCTTTCAATTCTGTACCTTTATCCAGCAATGTGATCCTAATCCAATGAGAGATTTTCCATCAACTTCAATGGGTTGGGACAGGACCTTACATTCACTTCAAACTAAAACTCTAGGGCTGTGTCTAGACTGGCCAGTTTTTCCGGAAAATCAGCCGCTTTTCTGGAAAAACTTGCCAGCTGTCTAGACTGGCCGCTGGAATTTCTGCAAGAACACTGACGATCTTATGTATGATCGTCAGTGTTCTTGAGGAAATACTATGCTGCTCCCGTTTGGGCAAAAGCCCTCTTGTGCAAATGCTTTTGCGCAAGAGGGCCAGTGTAGACAACGTGGTATTGTTTTGCGCAAAAAAGCCCCGATGGCTACAATGGCAATCGGGGCTTTCTTGCACAAAAGTGCGTCTAGATTGGCCAGGGACGCTTTTCCGCGAAAAGTGCTTTTGCAGAAAAGCGTCCGTGCCAATCTAGACACTCTGTTCCAAAAATGCTTTTAACGGAAAACTTTTCCGTTAAAAGAATTTCCGGAAAATCATACCAATCTAGACGCAGCCTAGAAGTGTGCGTGTGTGTGGGGGGGGGCTCCCAAAACTTTCCCAGTCCACTAAATATAAATACACAAACAAAAAAACCCAGCTAGATAAAGATAGTAACACACAGATGGTGCAAGAAGCTAAACACTTCACAAGCTCTGAGACAGCCTGTACTTATGAACAGTTCGCACTACAGTCTAGTGCCAATTAATACCTTTCTATAACGTGGTTGAAGGGCCACGGGACCTTGTGAATTGTCTCACTTTATCAATGTTACGCAAACACCTGTTCTAAAGAACTCTAAGAATCTCTGTCCCTGGGGCCCTAAAAATATTAAATTTTCTTCTCAAGTCAGGGAGGGGCATACAGGTTTCAAAATGTGTTGACACATTGACTCTCCTTCCCTGATGTTCACATGCAGCAAGAATCCTTCAGTTATTTGTCTTTAGAGTGAAGCATGAGGGCGAGAACTGAGCAATTTAGGTAACAGACTCTTTCGTCTAAAAGTCTTCTCCTGCCGAAGTCCAAAGCTGACCATGCTTGGAACATAATGTGAGATGTATCATTTCATTCAGGGCTTTCCCCCATGGCTGGACTGGCTTCTCTTGGCATTTAGCATGCTGGCTAGGTCTCTCCACATCTAAAGTTAGCTAGAATGGCGCTCAGAGAGGGTCATGGATTTCTCTCACACTCTTTTATTACATGCTGTCGTGGGCTGAACTCATTGCCACGGTGCCTCCTGCTGGTCACTCCCGGAAGTAGCTCTGACTCTCAGCAGGACACTCCCTTCTGGCCAGTGTCTCACCCATCGTTGCTCTACGCTTTCTCCAAGCTCTAGATATGGACCTGCGTTGCTCCCAGGACTAGGGTTGCCAGATATTTTCACAAAAAAAATACCGAACATGGCAAGGAAAAAATTTGGTTGATCAAAAAAAAAAGACAAAAAAGTCACAGCACCTTTACATTCCACATTCCCCACCCCCTCCAGATGTAGCAGGGGAAGAATGTCCCAAGCGGCCTTCCATCCAAAGGGGAGGGCTGTATTTTCTGTCCGGTATTTTCTGGGGTTTTTTTACCGGACAGAAGTCACAAATACCGGACTGTCCGGTCCAACACCAGTCACCTGGCAACCCTACTCAGGACCACAGCATCCTCTTCAGGACTCTGCCCTCTGGCAGTGCCTGTTACTCCAGTTTTGTGCCATCTGCTACCGTGGTCAACTGCAGCCCCACTTTATCCCATCACCTCACGGGCAAGCCATAGTCTAGAAAGGCCACTCTCCAGAGTGCAAAGGGGCCGGGGGGAACCCAGGCCTGCCCACTACTACCTGACCAAGAAACTCTCTTGTCCTGACCTCCTTCACTCTCCTCTACTACCTCTCGTTCCCTGGGCCACTTCCCCATGATCTCTTGCACTGCCTTGGCCCTTGTATCAATGACACAGCTGAGGAGGTAACAGGCTGGACCCCCCCCTAGGTTCCCTTAGCCTGCTCAGCATTGCTCTGCCCAAGGTGTCTCCCCTTCGCTGAGAGCCAATCCTGAATCTTTGCTGGTCAGGACCCAACTGCTCACTGCTTTGCTGAGCAGCTTCTTATAGCAGGGCTCCTTACAAGCCTCTCTCTGATTGACCGGGGCTCTGTGCAGGCTCCTTCTAGCCTGCTTTAACCCTTTCCCTTTAACCCGCAGGCATGAAAGTCTCAAGGAAACAGAGCATTCAATGGGAGCAGAGGGAAACCATCCCGTAGTTGGGACCCTCCTCCCAGAGGATGCTGCGGTATCCTCTCGCACTGAGGATACCTCTGAGGGGGAGGGAATGCCAGTTAGGAAGAGGCAGGTGTTAGTAGTGGGTGATTCGATTGTTAGAAACATAGATAGTTGGGTTTGTGATGACCGGGAGAACCGTATGGTCACTTGCCTGCCTGGTGCGAAGGTTGCGGATCTCTCGAGGCATCTAGATAGACTTTTGCGTAGTGCTGGGGAGGAGCCGGTGGTCGTGGTACATGTAGGTACCAATGACGTAGGGAAGGGTAGGAGAGATGTCCTGGAGGCCAAATTTAGGCTTCTAGGAAAGAGACTGAAATCCAGGACCTCTATGGTGGCATTCTCGGAAATGCTTCCAGTTCCACGTGCAGGGCCGGGTAGGCAGGCAGAGCTTCAGAGTCTCAATGCGTGGATGAGACGATGGTGTAGGGAAGAGGGGTCTGGATTTATTAGGAACTGGGGACACTTTTGGGAGAGGGGGAGCCTATACAGGAAGGATGGGCTCCACCTAAACCAGGGTGGAACCAGACTGCTGGCACTAAACATTAAAAAGGCCGTAGAGCAGTTTTTAAACTAAGAGATGGGGGAAAGCCGATTGGTGCGGAGATGCACGTAAATCGGAGGGAGACTTCTCTTAGAGGAGAATCCATTGATAGAGAGTCTCTAAGCTGTAGTCAGAAAGAGAGGAGGGGAGAGGGCAAACCATGGGCCAGAGCAGACAGACAACCGCATACAAAGGAATCCAATGCACCAGGGAAGGGCAGACAAATAAGCAGTGGCAAATTTTTAAAGTGCTTCTACACAAATGCTAGGAGTCTGACTAATAAGATGGGTGAACTAGAGTACCTAGTATTAAATGAGGAGATAGACATAATAGGCATCACTGAAACCTGGTGGAATGGGGAAAATCTGTGGGACACAATCATACCGGGATATAAAATATATCGAAAGGATAGAGCAGGCTGGGTGGGTGGCGGAGTGGCACTGTATGTGAAAGATAATGTAGAATCAAATGAAATAAAAATATTAAGTGAATCAACATGCTCAATAGAATCGCTATGGATAGTAATTCCATGCTCCAATAATAAGAAATTAGCAGTAGGGATATATTACCGACCACCTGACCAGGACAGCGATACTGACATTGAAATGCTGAGGGAGATTAGAGAGGCTACCAAAATAAAGAACTCTATAATAATGGGGGATTTTAATTATCCCCATATTGACTGGGTACATGTCACCTCAGGAAGAGAAGCAGAGATAAACTTTCTCAATGGCCTAAATGACTGCTTCTTGGAGCAGCTGGTGCAGGAACCCACAAGAGGAGAGGCAATTCTCCATTTAGTCCTGAGTGGAGTGCAGGATCAGGTCCAGGAAATAACCGTTACAGGACCGCTTGGGAATAGTGACCATAATATAATAACATTCAACATTCCTGTGGTGGGTAGAACACCTCAGCAGTCCAGCACCCTGGCATTTAATCTCAAAAAGGGGAATTACACAAAAATGAGGAGGCTAGTTAAACAGAAATTAAAAAGCACAGTGACTAGAGCCAAATCCCTGCAAGCTGCATGGAAACTTTTTAAAGACACCATAATAGAGGCCCAACTTAAATGTATACCCCAAATTAAAAAACATAGCAAGAGACCTAAAAAAGTGTCACCGTGGCTTAACCACCATGTAAAAGAAGCAGTGAGGGACAAAAAGGCATCTTTTAAGAAGTGGAAGTCCAATCCTAGTGAGATAAATAGAAAGGAACATAAACACTGTCAAATCAAGTGTAAAAATGTAATAAGAAAAGCAAAAAAAGATTTTGAGGAACAGCTAGCTAAAAACTCAAAAAGAAATAACAAAATGTTTTTTAAGTACATTAGAAGCAGGAAGCCTGCTAAAAAACCTGTGGGTCCCCTAGACGCTCGAACTATAAAAGGCACAATCAAGGACGATAAAGCCATTGTGGAGAAACTAAATGATTTCTTTGCTTCAGTCTTCACGGCTGAGGACGTTGGGGAGATTCCCAAATCTGCACCGTCCTTTGTGGGTGATGAATCTGAGGAACTGTCCCGGATTGAAGTGTCATTAGAGGAGGTTTTGGAACAAATAGAAAAACTTAATGATAACAAATCTCCGGGACCGGATGGCATTCATCCAAGGGTTCTAAAAGAACTCAAATGGGAAATTGCTGAACTATTATCTGTGGTTTGTAACCTATCCCTTAAATCGGCTTCTGTACCTAATGACTGGAAGGTAGCTAACGTGACACCAATATTTAAAAAGGGCTCCAGAGGCGATCCGGGCAATTACAGACCGGTAAGTCTAACTTCAGTACCGGGCAAATTAGTCGAAACAATAGTAAAGAATAAAATTGTGAAGCATGTAGAAGAACATAATTTATTGGACAAAAGTCAACATGGTTTCTGTAAAGGGAAATCCTGTCTTACTAATCTGTCAGAGTTCTTTGAAGGGGTTAACAAACATGCGGACAAGGGGGATCCAGTAGATATAGCATACTTAGATTTTCAGAAAGCCTTTGACAAGGTCCCTCACCAAAGGCTCTTGTGTAAATTACATGGCCATGGGATAAGAGGGAAGGTCCTTTCTTGGATTGAGAACTGGTTAAAAGACAGGAAACAAAGGGTAGGAATAAATGGTAAATTTTCAGAATGGAGAGGGGTAACTAGTGGTGTCCCCCAAGGGTCGGTCCTAGGACCAATCCTGTTCAACTTATTCATAAATGATCTGGAGAAAGGGGTAAGCAGTGAGGTGGTAAAGTTTGCAGATGATACCAAACTGTTTAGGATAGTCAAGACAGAAGCAGACTGTGAGGGACTCCAAGAAGATCTCACCCAACTGAGTGATTGGGCAACAAAATGGCAAATGAAATTTAATGTGGATAAGTGTAAAGTAATGTACATCGGGAAAAATAACCCCAACTATACATACAGTATGATGGGGGCTAATTTGGCTACGACAAATCAGGAAAGAGATCTTGGAGTTATCGTGGACAGTTCTCTGAAAACTTCCACGCAGTGTGCAGCGGCGGTCAAAAAGGCAAATAGGATGCTAGGAATTATTAAGAAAGGGATAGAAAATAAGACCCAGAATATCTTACTGCCCCTGTATAAAACTATGGTACGCCCACATCTTGAATACTGTGTACAGATGTGGTCTCCTCACCTCAAAAAAGATATTTTGGCCTTGGAAAGGGTTCAGAAAAGGGCAACTAAAATGATTAGGGGTTTGGAACGGGTCCCATATGAGGAGAGGTTAAAGCGACTGGGACTTTTCAGTTTAGAAAAGAGGAGACCGAGGGGGGATATGATAGAGGTATATAAAATCATGAGTGGTGTGGAGAGGGCCGATAAAGAGAAGTTATTTATTAGTTCCCTAAATAGAAGAACTAGAGGACACCAAATGAAATTAATGGGTAGCAGGTTTAAAACTAATAAAAGAAAGTTCTTCTTCACACAGCATGTAGTCAGCCTGTGGAACTCCTTGCCAGAGGAGGCTGTGAAGGCTAGGGCTATTACAGAGTTTAAAGAGAAGCTAGATAATTTCATGGAGGTTAGGTCCATAAAAGGCTATTAGCCAGGGGATAAAATGGTGTCATTGGCCTCTGTTTGTCAGAGGCTGGAGAGGGATGGCAGGAGACAAATCGCTTGATCATTGTCTTCGGTCCACCCTCTCTGGGGCACCTGGTGCTGGCCACTGTCAGCAGACAGGATACTGGGCTAGATGGACCTTTGGTCTGACCCAGTATGGCCATTCTTATGTTCTTATGTTGTTCTATCCCACTACATACACACACATGTATAATAACTATATAATAAAAGAAGTCGCAAGATTTTCAAAAGGACTTTGACTATAAATATGGACATAGGAACCTAACTTTAGTCTCCTATTTTAAAACAATCTTGGCTGTGTAAATGTGTGCTTTTCCTAGATGCCACAGAGTCACAGCCTTACACTAGAGAAAGAAGAGTACACTGATTAAAAAACAACCTGGGCTGGGAAGGGAAATGCAATATATATATAAAGCAAATAGAAAAATGGGAATTTGACTGCCAGGAATATCAATCAGAAGCCAGGAATTGCACAAAGTTGGCAAGGGAAGCAAAACACATATGAAGAAATCTATAGCCAGCAGAGTTAAGGACAATAGGAAGGAGATTTAAGTATACAAGGTACAAAAGAAATCCTAACAATGGTCTTTGGTTGATTCCCAGATGAAAGTGGTAGAACTGCCAATAAAAGCATAGAAAAAGCAGGTATGCTCAATAAATATTTCTATTGTGTGTCTGGGAGAAGCAAGATGGCAGATTTGTACCATATAATGCGAATGAAATACCTTCCATTCTGAAAGGTGTTAAACAGAGGATACAAAGTCCAACATTTTTAAACAGGCAGGTCTGGATAATTTGCATCCAAGAGTTTAAAAAGGAATGATCAACAGGCTTTCTTGGCCCTTAAGGTTGCTTATCAATAGGTCTTGGAATGTGGGGGAACTGCAGAGGCCTGGAACAAATGTCGTGCCATGACAATATTTAAAAAGAGTAAACAGAACAAGCAAGGTAATTATAGGCCTGTCACCTTGATGACAGTCCTATGCAAAATAATGAAATGACTGATATGGAACTCAATTAATAATTAAAGTAGTGTCGCATAATCAATGCCAATCAGCATGGGTGTATGGAATATAAGTCGTGTTAAACAACGTAATATTTTTGGATGACGAGATTACAGGTTGAGACTTCCGTAAGGCATTTGATTTGGTAGCACGTGACCATCTGGCTAAGAAGCCAGAATAATCCAAAATCACCATGACACACATGAAATGGATTAAAAACTGTCTGACAGGTAGGTCTCAATGTGTAAACAGGAACTCACCCTTTGGCATGTGTGTTTCTAGTGGGGTTGCACAGGGATCGGTTGTTGGCCCTACCCTACGTAGCATTTTTATCAATAACCTGGAAGAAAACATAAAATCGTTACTGAACACATTTGCAGATGGCACAATCATTTTTGGAATGGCAAACAAGGAAGAGGACAGGCCATCCATACAGAAGGAGCTCGGTAATTTGGTAAGATGGGCATAAGCAAACAGCATTCAAGATGGTCCAAAGTAAAGTCATACATCAACCAAGAAAGCAGGTCAAGACGTATAGGCCTGGGGATTCTATTCTGAGAAGCAGTAACTTGAAAAAGGACTCAGAGGTCATGGGGGACATACAGCTGTTCCTGTGTCCCCAGTGGAATGCTATCGCCTAAAGGACTGATGTGATCCTTGGATTGCATGAACTTTCTCTAAGAAGAGAGAAGTTGCATTACATTGGAGTGACATCCCAGATACTGTGTCCCGTTCTGGGGCCCACAACGTAAGAAGGATTTTGAGAAATTGGAGAGGGCTTAGAGAAGAGCTGCAAGAATGATTTCCAGTGGAAGACTCAAGGAGCTCAATGCATTTAGTTTAACAAGCAGAAGGTTAAGGAGTGATCTGATCACAGGCCACAGGGGTTTACAAGGAGATAAGAAATTAAACAATAGAAGGGTCTCTTCCATCTAGCAGACAATGGCACAACAAGGTCCAGTGGCTCAAAGTTGAAGCTAGACAAATTCAGACTAGAAATAAGGTGCAAAATTTTAAGAGTGAGGGCCATCAACCACTAGAAAAATGTATCAAGAGCTGTATAGGATTCTCGATCACTGGCAATTTTAAAACCAAGAAGGGATAGAATCATAGAGCTGGAAGAGACCTCAGGGGTCATCAAGTCCAGCCCCCTGCCCAAGGCAGGACCAATCCCAACTAAATCAACCCAGCCAGGGCTTTGTCAAGCCGAGACTTAAAAACCTCTAGGGATGGAGATTCCACCACCTCCCTAGGGAACCCATTCCAGTACTTCACCATCCTCCTAGTGAAATAGTTTTTTCCTAATTTCCAACCTAGACCTCCCCCACTGTAACTTGAGACCATTGCTCCTTGTTCTGCCATCTGTCACTACTGTGAACAGCCTCTCTCCATCCTCTTTAGAACCTTTGTTTCTTTTAAGAGATGTCCTAGTTCAAACAGGAATTAATTCAGGGGTGTCCTATGACCTGTGATAGCCAGGTCAGGGCATTATCAGAAGGGTTCCTCTGGCTGTACAGTCTATGAATATGATTTATAATGTGTATATACGCATACAGCATGCACTTTGTAGAGATTTTGATTAATTCTTCACAGTTTAAGGCACTCTATCAATATAAGAGATCATTATTTTGATAATTAAGTTGACCATCTCCAGTGGAGGAGAAAGGAGTTCAATGTGTTTGTGATGGGCCTGCTGGGGCCTGCACTGAGCCCGGCGGGATTCCCTCCGCTCTCCCAGCACGGGGGCGGGGCAGCGCCACGCTGGAGAGCAGCGGCTGGTGTGCCAGGCCTATCAAGGCCTGCACAGAGCTTGGCGGGGCTCCGGCAGCCCAGCCGGAAAGTGGTGGGGCCAAGCAGTGCCGGGGAAGGGAGGCTGTCAGCCGCCCATGTCGTGCCTCCAGTGGCCTACCGCAGAGCATAGGGGCGGAGCTCTGACCCCTAGGCCCAGCGTCCTAGACCATAGGGACACCGAGGGGGCGGGGCAACGTGCCATGATGACCCTTGGCGGGCCTGTTGAAAAGGCCCGGGGGAGGAAGCAGCATGGGGGCTTGCACGGCAGGAGTCACCGGGTACCCTGGGGAGAATGCTTTACCCCACCCAGGTGGAGTAGCCAACAGAGTCTCCCTGGAGGCCGGAGCAGCAAGGTAGGAATCAGAGGGGACGACGGAGCGGTAAGCTCTACGGGTACATCCAGAGGGGCTGCCAAACAGGAGGGGGATAGGAAGCAGCCCGGGGCAGAGCGCTTTTGGTGCCCGTGGGCTGACGCGCTTCGGGGAGGAACCCCGTCAGCCGGGTAAGGGTTGAACTCCCTAATCCCCTCGGGCCCCAGGCTGGGACCCGGTGGAGAGGGCAGGCCCGGTCCCCCTAATGCCCCATTCTCCGCCCTCGCAGTAGTCTTGCCCTTGTACTAGGGCATACGGAGTGGCAGCCTACCCAGTGGTTGGCCATGGAGTTAGCCTGGACCCCGGGAGAGGGGCCACGTTTCAGGGGCTGAAGGACCCCGTAAGACCCTGAAATACTCAGGACGGTGGGCTCACTGGGCCCCCCCCACAGGCGTGGGGCGGGAGCTCACGCCCGTAAATCTGCTACATCACGGGGTTTAAAGACGGTGGGCTCGCAGGGCCCCACCCTCCAGACAGAGAGCGGGAGCTCACGCCCGTAAATCTGCCACAGTGTTTCAGAAGACAATCTTCAACACAGGGAAGAACCAACCAACCAATCAACCCACCAACCATATTTAACTCTTTTCCAAAGCATTGCACATAATTTTGGGCACATGCCTAATCCTGTTCTTTGCCTTTTCTCTCAAATATATACATATACATATACATATACATATACATATACACACATTGTTTTTATGTAATGTTACTCCTTTTGAAATGAGCAACTACTCACAATTTAGAATCTTGTAGATTGTTCCAGTTGGAAGAAAAAACTGAAAATAAACCCAGGTATTTTCTTTTATGCACTTTGCTTATTTATAAAGATTCTACATAAAGGCCACGTCTACACTAAGAAACTATTTCAAAATTACAAATTCAACTTAATTTATAACTTAATAACTCCTAATGGAAAAAAAATCAAAATAGGGTGTCCTCACTACAGGGAAGCCCCAAAATTGGTCCGGGGCAGGCTCCATGAATGTGGATGCACTACCTCAGACTTGGAGCTCCAGCCAGGCAGGGTAAATAGAACAAGTAAGGTAATTGTTCATGGGGGAATAATTAGTTTGAATTATTCTGGGGAATAGTTATTTCGAAATAGCGGCACCAGAGCGTCCACACTATTTTGGAATTCGAAATAACTATTTTGGAATTAGAGTTATTCCTGATGAAAAGCAGGAGTACAGATTTTAAATTCCGTGGCTCATTATTTTGAAATGATGGGATTGATAGTGTGGACACTACGCTTATAAATTCGACCTAAGGGAGGTTATTTTGAAATAAAGTTCTAGTGTAGACCAGGGCATAGTCCCATTACACTGAGCATAGTAGAACTCAAACAATAGGAAACAGCTTCTTTGCTAGCATTTCCAAACTTGCTTTTCCAGCCACAACTCCATGTCCAAATCTTCTCTCTATGCTCCTCTCAGGCACATAGGGTATGTCTAGACTACATGGCTCCATCGACGGAGCCACGTAGATGAGTTTACTAGACATAGGAAAATGAAGCGGTGATTTAAATAATCACCGCTTCATTTACATCAAAATGGCCACCACACTGTGCTGATCAGCTTTTTGGCGGCACAGTGGGGCAGTCTGGACGTGTCGCGGTCGACAAGGGAAGTCTTTGTCGACCGCTCCGTTATGCCTCGTGAAATGAGGTTTACCGGAGCGGTCAACAAAGGCTTCCCTTGTCGACCGTGGCATGTCCAAACTGCCCCGCTGTGCTGCCAAACAGCTGATCGGCACAGCGCGGCGGCCATTTTGATGTAAATGAAGCGGCGATTATTTAAATCACTGCTTCATTTTCCTATGTCTAGTAAACTCATCTACGTGGCTCCGTCGACGGAGCCATGTAGTCTAGACATACCCAGAGATTGTGCTTTCGGCCTGTGTCCGGAACTTTCTGTTTCTGCCTCACTTTCTGTCTCCTTCTGTTCTCATGTCTCTCACGCAGCAAACAACACATGGAGATGCCCTTTGCCCAGTCAGTTCAAATTACAGGATGGACTTGCACATGCCTTTGTTTTAGTGAGGGCCACTTAATTTTCTCTTGCCACTGTCTTAAATGAGTTGCTTTGATCATATCCAATAGTTTAAATGAGGTTTAATCCTGCTGGTAACTACATATATAGAACATGCAGATGTTGGGAATCAATACCTTGTTTTAACTCTGATGTCTCCCTTGTTGATCTCAGACTTTGGTGGTTCTCCATACACCTTTTATTTACGCATTTTCATTGTGGATCTCAATTATAATCCCCACATTGACACACCATGAATCATGCAGCCAGAGTGCAAATCAATATAACTGGTTCACTTAATTGCACTGGATGCTATAATGGTTAAAGTCAGTGAAAATCTATCGAGTGTCTCAAAACAGGGGAAAAGGAGAGAGATGAAATCCAAGTCACCATTTCCTTCTTGCGTCAAACTAGAGGCAAAAACCCCCCCTTGCATTCCTAATTTGTCCGGCTCTGGTTTGAATGTTACAGTCTGTCTCATTCTTGCATGGCTGCTGTAAGTTGTGACATTGTCTCTTTTGTCATTTCCACCATTTTGTTTCTATTATTTATTTCTCTTAAGTCCTGGTGCAGGGATGGAGACTGGGACAGCTAATATGGACGTCTGCAAATAGCTGGTGAGGGGTGAAGAGTATTTGGAGCAGAACTGACTGGGTGAAAGAAGCAAATGTGAGAACATAAGAACATAAGAACATCCATATGGGTCAGACCAAAGGTCCATCTAGCCAGTGTCCTGTCTTCCAACAGTGGTCCATGCCAGGTGCCCCAGAAGGAATGAACAGAACAGGGAATCATCTAGTTATCCATCCCGTCACCCATTTGCAGCCTCTGACAAACAGAAGCTAGGGACATCATTCCTACCCATTCTGGCTAATAGCCATTGATGGTCCTAACCTTCATGAATGTATCTAGTTCTTTTTTGAACCCTGTTAAAATCCTGGTCTTTGCAACATCCTCTGGCAAGGAGTTCCACAGGTTTACTGTGTGCTGTGTGACGAAATACTTCCTTTTGTTTGTTTTAAACTTGCTACCTATTAATTTCATTTTTGACCCTTAGTTCTTACGTTATGGGAACAAGTAAAGGGAGTGTGCTGCATGTAGTAATAGGCCAAAATAACATACACAGTCATCTAACCTGCCACAGCATTTCTGGACCTCATTTCCTTTCTAGGGCTCTTCCTTCCACTACAACATACAGCTGCCTTCTCCCTTCCTGAGCTCTGAAAGTGAACCCTCACCCTTCTCTCACAGCATACCATAAGGGGCCTACATTCTTTTCAGAAAAGGAAGGCGTTAGTAATAGCCATTGCTTCATAAAAGATACTGAGCTGACAAGCCTGGGGGGTGAAAAGCAAGATTCCTATTTCATTTTGACCAGTGTAAATCTGGAGCATCTCCACAGATACTGGGAAGGTGGGGAGTCCAGATTTAGACCAGAGTGATTTCTGGCCCTGTTTCTACACAGAGCAGGTACAGCCCCTTCCAATGGCCCAAACATTACCTGACAGAAACACTTCTAGATGTAGGAAGAAAATTCAGATCCTGATTGAGCAAAGCACATAGGCATGTGCTTAACTTTAAGCATACAAGTAATAGCATTGAAGTCAAGTGCTCAGATGAATCGCTTTTTTGGGACCATCTTTTTGTTCTGGGTTTGTACAGTGCCTAGAATAACAGGGGGTTGGTGTATGAGTGAGATTTCTAGGTGCTATGATAATGCAATTAATAAATTATGCTCCCGTTCTTAAAGCTAGTCCTGGACTTACGTCCTATCTGAAGACAGATTTAAGCACCCGTGTAAAGTTGAAAATGAACGGATGCTCCACTGAATTGGGTCTTAACGTCATCTCATTGAAGTCAATGCATAATGGCCATGCTGAATGGGAATGTCTCTCTGCATCAGTGGTGGGCACCCTGTAGCCCAGGAGCCTCCTGTGGCCCATTGGGGTTCTATGCAGTGTTCCCTCTAAGCTGGGGGGCAGCCCAGCTTCACAGGTGGGCCCCCCAGGCAGAGATTTAGGGCTCCCTGCATGGAGCGGACTGACTGGGCGGGGCTGATTCATCCCTTGTGAAGCCGGGCCACCGTGCAGCTTACAGGGAACACTGGTTCTATGTGTGGCCCAGGAGACCTTTTGTTTCTCATTATCCACGTGCAGGGGTGAAGGATGCTGCTGTTTTTTATCCACATGATTTCCCCCCCCCCCCACTGGTAATTCTAATGTGACACACACATAACGCAAGGGGACATGAAGTGAGGTACATGCGGATTGCACACAACATTGAGAGTGAGAACCATGAGCTCTCTCAGCATCCAATCAAAGTGCTGCTCCGGTTCAATCCGCACACCCCACAAATTCTAGGTACGCAAGTGCAGTTAGCAAAACTACCCTATCCCGGGAGACCATCTTGGTTATGATAATCAAGTGGCCCAATGAGTTGAAGGAGGCCACTCATGCAGCCCACTTATTAGCCTAGGTTGCCCATCACTAGTCTAGATAGAGCCCGGTGCAGATACAAAACCTGTCTCTGCATCCAATCTGTGATCTGCAAACAGGGTCTGTGGATATCCACAGATTTGCAGGACTCTACTTATCTTTGTGCAGACAGTGCCCACAAAAATGATTCCAAAATTAAGTTGATTTAACTGAAATAATTACAATGTTTTACTTGTGATTCTTAAAACTGTTGGCCAAGTTGGAAGCATTCCGTGTACTAAGCCCTTAGAATTACAGTCTGGTTCTTAAAAAAAAAAAAAAAAAAAAAAAAAAAAAAGCTTTTATTTTTTGGGGGAAGGCAAACACTCTCCCCACTGAAGAAGCCTGCTTATTAGTCACAAATGTCAATCAAACACTTACTACATTGACTCAGTCACCTTTAAAATAATTGATTAGGCGATAAACATAAAATAGAACATTAATTATATTGTAAAGAAATTTTACCTCAGCCTCCAACTTGACATATTTTCCTTCCACAAAAGCTGGCAAATTGCTACAGAATGATCTGGTGGTGCCTGTAATAAATTTTGAAGCCTAAGCTGTGTAGATATAAAATGACAAATCTAACTGCATTTATATTAAAGCAATTTTCTGCCCATCAGAGAGCTGAGAAAATTAATATGTAAACCATTAACTTAAACTCAGATACGCTGTACAATGCAAATGAAATAGAGACTTTTTGATGTTATCACTTACATTTTATTGCTTTCTCAAAGGGAAAATGCTTAGAAAAATTACAATCACTGCATTTAAAGGAAGCTCATTTTAAAAGTATATACTTTGAGAGAAATCACCCATGAATTACGGGGCATTCATGTTTACAGTCCCATCTTTTTTTTCTCCTTCTGTTTATTTCACCACTCTACAGTCAGCCTGATGCGTTTCCAATACTGCAATATGGAAAGTTTGAGTGATAGGAGAAATGATATTCAACGCTCAATACCGCCACTTATGGGTTGACCATCTTCCAAAGTAAAACTGACTTGTAGAGCTGAAAAGGCTCTTGGAAAGGGAAGAAAATAGATTTCGGGAGCTCTATTAAGAATACGCTTATCTTTTCATTTCAAATTAACATAGTTTCCCTTCTAAAGCAGACTTCCATTGTCTTCTTTAAGTCTTCTAAACCATCATAGAATCATAGAAGATTAGGGTTGGAAGAGACCTCAGGGGGTCATGGAGTCCACTCCCCACTAAAAGCAAGACCAACCTCAACAAAATTAGTCTACCCATAGCTTTGTCAAGCCTCACCTTAAAACCCCCTAAGGATGGAGATTCCACCACCTCCCTAGGGAACCCATCCCAGTGCTTCCTCACCTTCCTAGGGAAATCATTTTTCCTAATATCCAACCTAGACCTCCCCCACTGCCACTTGAGACCATTGCTCCTCGTTCTGTCATCTGCCACCACTGAGAACAGCCTCTCTCCATCCTCTTTGGAACCTTCCTTCAGATAGTTGATGGCTGCTCTCAAATCCTACCTCATTCTTTTTTTCTGAAGACTAAATAAGCCCAAATCTCACAGCCTCTCCTTATAAGTCAAGTGCCCCAACTCTCTAATCATTTTTGTTGCCCTCTGCTGGCCTCTCTCCAACTTGTCCATATCCTTTCTGGGCGGGATGGGAGGGGGAGGCAAAATGGAACACAATACTACAGATGTAGCTTCACCAATGTCAAAGAGAGGGGAATAACCACTTCCCTAGACCTGCTGGCAAGGCTCCTACTAATGCGGCTCAATATGCCTTTAGCCTTCTTGGCTACAAGGGCGCGCTGTTGTCTCATACCCAGCTTCCCATCCACTGCAATCCCCAGATCCATTTCTGCCCAACTGCTGCCCAGCCAGTCAGTTGCCCGCCCGTGACAGTGCTTGGGATTCTTCCATCCTCAGTGCAGGACTCCAATTAAGCTGACTAAACGCCCTCTGTAGATAGCACTAGGTCAACAGGAGCATTATTCCATTGACCCCACTAACGCCTTTCCTGGATGTCCATCAATGATGGTGATGGGAGAACTCCTCCTCCCAGCAAAAGTAGCGTCTATACTGAAGCAATATGGTGGCACAGCTACAGGGGCAGAGCTGCGCTGCTGCAGCATTACAAACGTAGACAAGCCCCAGATGTAATCAGGGCCGTGGGGTCGGCTTGAGTCTGCAGGCAGCCTGAAACAAGAGCTCTGAGAGGTGTGAACTGCTCCATTCATTTTAACTGGGACTTTAACCCCCGGCCCCTCTGCTCTCGGGGTGTCATCAACAGTATCTCAGCAGAGGATTCTGTGGGTGGCATGGAGAGAAAAGTGCATTAGGTTGATTACATACATGGCTACAGGATTAATCCCTAAGTCCGTCTCCCACACACACTATGATGATGTTCCAGAGGGATAGGTAGTCCCTGGAGGGAGTAGAAGACTTCCCAGCCTCTGGGAAGGGGACAGTTCCTTCCCTACCACCCCCACTCTAAGTGCAGCCCCATGCTTTGATGCATGAAAGACTTCACATTGCTTTCATCCTTTGGACAGATTTAGTTACTCTTACTTAGAATGGTTCCCGCAATTTTCCATTGAATGGGTGCAAGGGTATTAAAATCTGGACCAATATTGACATCAAACCGGGGCATAAGGGGCTGAGCGGCACATCTTAGCACTAGATGAGTTGTGTGCACAGCTACTGCTGAATATTTTCCTAAAAGCAAATGTAGCGAATTCAGTCGGCATTAGGCTAATTATTGCTTGCAAGGGCGGTTCAGACAGCTGTCAGAGTGGCACAAAAATGTCTGCAAATTCCACAAGTTTCATGGGTTTCAGAAGGACTTATTATGCACCTAAAAATTGGTGTGGCAAAATGTGTTTGCTGCCTGTTGTTATTTTGTGCATTCTTTTTGCTCTTCATCATGAATTATTCACTCATCTACTGGTGGCAGAGCAGCACTTCTCGTCAACAAGCGGGAACACTTTAGAAGAAAAACCCTCCTTTAGAAAAGCAACCTTGTTGTTTGTTTTGGTTGAGCTGGTGCACAGTGAAGACTCTTCAGAAGGCCCTCAGATCTTTGCGTTTCTTACTCAAAGAAAAGTCCTCAAAAGGAATGGAAGGAAAACAAAGGAAATCGCTTTTTGAGCACAGGGCTTGGGGGTGTACAGTTGTTGTTTGTACTGAACAGCAATCTTGAAGCAGACTGACCCCTTTATAAGGCTTGGAATATGAAAAAAAATCACATCCTCTAGAGTAGGGCATGTCTACACTAGGAAATTATTTCACAACTAAATACAAAATAATAACTCTCGAAATAACAAAATCAGAATAGCCTGTCCCCACTATGGGGGAGCCTTAATGAGTCCGAGGCAGATCCCATTAATGTGGATGTGCTACCTCGACTTAGAGCCCCAGGAAGCACTGGGGAGTAATTACTTTGAATTAGTCTGGGGAGTCGTTATTTCGAAATAGCGGCACTGGAAAGTCTACAATATTGCTATTTCGAAATAACTATTTAGAAATTAGCGTTATTCCCCGAGGAAAGCAGGAGTACAGATTTTGAAATAACCAGCCCGTTATTTCGAAATAATGGGCTTGGTAGTGTGGATACTCCGCTTATTATTTTGAAATAAGGCGACTTATTTTGAAATAACTTCCTAGTGTAGATCAGACCCTAGTGATGACAGAAAACCCCGCAGTGTAGACACAACTACGCTGATAAACATGCCTCTTGTGGCATAGATAATCGTCCAGGAAGTGGTATTACTATGTGGGCAAAGATCCTCCTTCTGGCAGTATATATTACATCTACACTAGGGATACGTCTACACTACAAGGTTTTTGCACAACACCAGCCATTTTTGCACCAAAAGCGGCAGAGCGTCCACATCTCAAGCGTGTTTTTGCACAAGTAAATTGGCAGAACAGAGGGCTTTTTCTGGTAGAGTTATTCCTCTCCCCATGAGGAATAAAAAACTGTCCTTTTTGCACGGCAGCTCTTGTGCAAAAACCCAGCAGTGTAGACGAAGCCTAGGGGCTATGCCAGCACAGGCTCTGTAATGTAGACACAAAGGCTGTGTCTAAACTGGCAAGTTTTTCCGCAAAAGCAGCCGCTTTTGCGGAAAAACTTGCCAGCTGTCTAGACCGGCCGCTTGAATTTGCGCAAGAACACTGACGATCTAATGTATGATCGTCAGTGTTCTTGCGCAAATACTATGATGCTCCCGTTCGGGAAAAAGCCCTCTTGCGCAAATGTATTTGCGCAAGAGGGCCAGTGTAGACAGGGGAGGACTGTTTTGCGCAAAAAAGCCCCGATGGCGAAAATGGCGATCGGGGCTTTCTTGCGCAAAACTGCGTCTAGAGTGGCACGGACGCTTTTCCGCAAAAAGTGCTTTTGCGCAAAAGCATCTGTGCCAATCTAGATGCTCTTTTCCGCAAATGCTTTTAACGGAAAAACTTTTCCGTTAAAAGCATTTGCAGAAAATCATGCCAGTCTAGACGCAGCCAACTGGTCTGGAGTGGGCCGGAATGGCCGCCCACAGAACCGGAGGAGGAGGAACCCCTCCAGCCGCCATGCTGGGCTGAGGCTAACCCCGCCCTGTCACCTGACCGGAAGCCAAGGGGTGGGCCCAGAACTATAAAAGCCCAGGCAGCAGCCTCAGTCAGGGCTGAGCCTGCCAAGAGACTAGTGGCCTCCCCTGGACTCCCAGCCTGGGGAGTGGGGCCTGGGGCGGGCCTCCTACCTGCCAGGGCCCAGAGGCAGACTACTGGCTCCCTGCCTGGGAGGCGGAGGCCCAGCGTAGCTGGCCTACCTTCCCGGAAGTGGCTGAGGACCCAAAAGGCCAGCCGGATCCTGTGCTCCAGCACCTGCCCGGAACCGGGAGAAGCGGCCCCAGCTGCCTTGACCGGAGGTGCCGTCTGGGACTCCCACGGACCCTGACCCTGAGGCCTGGCCCAGCCACCCGACACCGCCTGCACCAGGAGCCCAGCTGAGCCCCACTGACCAGCAAGCGGAGAAGGACTGGACCGGACCGCCCGAGTGGGACGAGACCCTCCTGGACTCCCTGTGTCCACTGCCCGACACCCAGCTACCGGCTGAGGGGGAGAACGGAAGTGGCTCAGGAGTTAGTGGGGGCTGTTAAAGGCCCCAAGGCTGGCGCGTTTCGGGCTGAAGCCCCTGCTGAGCCGTAGCAGCCTGCACTGCTGCTCCCAGGGCCCTGGGCTGGGGTGCAATGGAGTGGGCGGGCCTGAGCCCCCCCTGCCACCCACCTGACGGGTGGCAGTCTCCCCCCTCGCCACTGCCACAGGCAAGTAGCCTGCAACCCTCCTGAACAAGGAGACCCTGCCCCCTTGCTTGTCTGCGGCCACACCCTGAACCAGAGCCTGGCTGCTCCCTAAACTGAGTGTTTGTTGCCACGCCCCAAACCAAGGGCCTGGCCCCTCTTTAGCTGATTGCGCTGGATTGTTTGTTGCCCTGCTTTGACTGAGGGCCAGGGCCTAAATTGACTGTTTGTTGACTGTAATCGTGTGCTGTCGCCCCTGAACCAGGGCCTGGCCTCCACTTTGATAGCCTAACTGTGCTGGCTGCTGCTGCGCCCTGAACCAAGGACCTGGCCCGGTACAAACTTACTGTGTGTGTTTGCTGCCACGCCCTGAAGCAGGGACTGGCCTGCCTGTAAACTTGACTCTGAGTGGCCCATTGCCTGCCCTGAACCCGGGCTTGGTGTACCCCCAGAAAGGGGCTGGGTGGACTTGCAGCCGCCATGAACCAGGGCAGGGCTTGGATAGGTGCACACACTTTGTTGGGTGCTGCCCGCCTGAAGGAAGGTTGGGCATGGACTGGTGACCTGGGGGCTTGGCTTAAAGGGAGTGGCCGCCCACTGAGCCGGAGGAGGAGGAACCCCTCTGGGCAGGCAAACCGACTACATGGTCCTAAGAATTTCAGGAAACTAGGTGCTGTTATTCTCTATCCTTTTGTTTGAGCTCCTGTGGGAAATACTGAGGTTAAGTCTACACTGCAAGGTTTTTGTGAAAAAACCCATGGAGCGGCCACACCTCAAATGCGCATTTGTGCAAGGAAATCAAGAGTAAAACGGCAGAATAGAGGGCTTTTTCCGGTGTAGGTAAACCTCCTTTTACAAGGCATAACTCCCTTTTGCGGTATAGCTATTGCGCAAAAAGGTGTGTGTGGACGCTCCTATGGGAAAAAGCACAGGTGCTTTTCAGAGCTTTCTTGCGCAAGAGCATCCATGCAGTGTGGACGCTCTCTTGTGCAAAAGCACATCACTTTTGCAATGTGCTTTGGGGTGTGGACATGCTCTTGCGCAAGAAGTTTTTGTGCAAGAAGCATGTAGTGTAGATTTAGCCTAAAAGTCTTGCCAGCTGGTGTTGCCTTGTCTTTGTTTGGGAAACGCTTAACTATTTGGGTCTTACTTTTGGACATCAAACTCTCAGTGCCATTTATCACACTCCTGTTAAAGAAAGTCCATTTATCCACTCTATGATCAGAAACAAAGCCATGTGATAACACTGACTGTTCACACCCTGCAAATGGTAACAAGTTGAAATGCACAGCTTGCAAATATTGCCCAAGTGTCATGAGTTGCTCCGGGTAGCCTCCCCCTCGGCTACTTTTCCCGTGGGTTCGGGCCCCTGCCTGTAATTCATGGCCCCTCACGGGCCCAACGTTTCCCCACTCCCACCTGGCTCGACAGGCGTGAGACTTGGTTTCTGGCAGGGGGAAGGGGGTCCGGGCCCACCCTCTCTCCGAACCCCAGCCCAGGGCCCTAAAGCAAGTTCCTCCGGCCTCGCTTAGCGAAGGGGGTTGTGCCCCAAACCCTCCGCTCTCGGGTTCCGCGGCCCCACCCTGGGCTGCTTCTTCCCCCAGCACCTTGCCTTTCTAGTCCTCTCTCTCTCGGCCCACCGGGACGGAACTCACCTCGCCGGGTTCGTCCTCCGCCTCAGGCCGCGTCCTCCATTCATTCTCCCTCGCCCCTTGGGAGCCTACCTGGCCCCCTTTTGAATCCCCCACCGCTGGGGCTAGGCTCCGCCACTCGTCGGCGTCCTCCGGGAGCTGCGCCCCCGCCCCTTGCAGGGAGACGTCGGTGACGTCATCCGCTGGCGTCTGCCCACCCTGGTGTAGCCGGCGGCTGCCTTGCCCTGCCGTACACCGGCCGGGCGGCTCGAGCGTGCCTTCGCCGGCGCTGGCCCGTCCCACGGTGCGCTCTCCCCCCCGGATTCCCGGGGCAGCACAAGTGCGGGGTGCGACTGTGCTGGTCGCCACCCCATCACACCAAGGTGATAGGTGGTTGAAATAATTTGGCAAATGTTCCCAAATCAAAAACCTGTTCCTACAAATAAGGATCAGTGCATGAAAGATGTGTACATGGAAAACAAAGTATTACATTGATCCAAAAAAGACTTTGTGGAGCTGATTGAAAGTTTATGCTTTTTGAGTTTAAGAAAAAAGCTGCTAAAATTTTACTTTTCAACAAAGAAGAGAAACAACTAATTTCAATTGAAGTCTGTTGAATTTTTCAATCAGTTGTATCAATGATTTCATCAACATTTCCAGCTTTGGATATTGAAAAAACCCTGAAAAAAACTAGAACACATTTTTTAAAAAATTACCATGAAAAGTGTTATTGCTTCTTCAGTCATGTCCAATAACAGACAATTTAACCAGCAAGTTTCCAAACCAAGCCTAAGGGCACGTCTAGACTACAGGCTTTTGTTGACAGAAGTTTTGTTGACAGATACTGTTGACACAGCTTCTGTCGACAAAGATGTCTAGACTACATCCAGTTCTGTCGATAAAGCAAGCCGCTTTGTCGACATGACAGTGTAGATGCAAAGGACAGTGTAGATGCAATAACACCGTCTGTCGACAGAAGTCTGTTGACAAAAGGCGTTATTCCTTGTAGAATGAGGTTTACAGCCGTCGACAAAACTGCTGAGTTCTGTCGACGTTATGTCGACAGAACTCAGCGGCAGTGTAGATGCAGGTATAGTTTTGTCGACAAAAGTCCACTTTTGTCGACAAAACCCTGTAGTCTAGATACACCCTAAGCTAGACAGTATATAAATAGAGGATATTCTGTATTTCCTCTTTCACAAAACAGTGAAACCTGTGTCGGTAAAGAACAGAATTCATTCACCCCATTTCATTGTGTAGGAGTGGAAAAGAACTGTCTAGTTATTGAAGTGACTCAGAGGTGATGCATACAAAACTCTTTCACTGTGACAGAATGTTCTTCAGTTTAGTGTTTGTCTGTTTATGCCATTGTTCATAGTGTGCAGTGTATTGTCATTGGGTTTTAGGTATTTATTTATTTTAGTTGGGCTCGGATTCTTTCTTAGAAATGCTGTATTGGTAATTTCACAAGATTTCTCTGAATAATTCTGAGAATCAGAAAAGATAGGTTTAGAAACCAGGATAAAACTATTTACTCTCTCCTCTATTAATTCCTCTCCTGCCTCTCAGATCAAGACAAATGATGTCTAGGTGCTATTCCAGAGAGGGTCTGTTCCCTACCCAGTCTAATGCCTTAGAGTTTTTCTGGCGCTTTAGTCTGGAGAGAGGACTTAAGGGGGGGCCCCATCACGGTGAGCCATCCATCTCCTCTATCCATCTCGCTCCTCTCCACGGGGGTACTAGCGTCCTCTTCTTCGTCTTCCTCTCCCGGAGTCATAAGGATCTTGTGCAAAATGGGGGGGGTTGCGCAAAAAACCCCATCCACACTGCTTGTTTTTGCTCAAAAACCGCTTGCGCAAAAATGGCTTGAATAAATTATGCAAATGAAGCACGGCAAAATGCTAATCCGTGCTTCATTTTCATATGCTCTGCCAGCAAAGCTGGCACTGTAGACGTAGCCTTAGTGGGTGAACAAATCTCCTTGCATGACTTTCAAAGCCATCTGCACTGATCAACTTTGCTCCCAATCAGACTCCTAAGTTGGATATTAGGAAATACTATTTCCCTAGGAGGGTGGTGAAGTATTGGAATGGGGTACCTAAGGAGGGGGGTGGAATCTCCACCCCTAGCGGTTTCTAAGTCCTGGCTTGACAAAGCCCTGACTGGGATGACTGAGTTGGGGTTGGTCCTGCTTTGGGCAGGGGATTGAACTCGATGACCTCCTGAAGTCTCTTCCAACCCTAGGATTCTGTGATTCGATCTTGCATCTCAGCCTGTCTCTCTGACACCTCCTCATTAATTTAAACTTGCCATTGGCTAACTGTCCAGCCATGTAGGAAGGAGGGAGTTGCTCCCTAAAAAGAGGGGGGGAGGTAAATTGATACCTCTGCTACAGCAAGAGGTGAGCCAAGGAGGAAAATATGAGTCACCTCTCAGTCTCTGAAACAAAAAACAGGACTAAGTAGCACTTTAAAGACTAACAAGATGGTTTATTAGGTGATGAGCTTTCGTGGGCCAGACCCACTTCCTCAGATCAAATAGTGGAAGAAAATTGGTTTTCTTGGGTCTGTCCCACTGACAGAGACCAGAAACTTCAGGATCTCTGCCAAGCATTTATAAACCTCAACTACCCACCCGGAGAAATAAAAAAACAAATTGAAAGAGCCAGATGAATACCTAGAAACCATCTACTTCAAGACAGACCCAAGAAAACCAACAACAGAACACCACTTGTCATCACCTACAGCCCCCAACTTAAACCTGTCCAACACATTATCAATAAACTACAACCTATACTTGAACAGGATACTAAACTCCGAGAGGCTCTGGGAGACAGACCCATAGTCTCCTATAGACAACCACCTAACCGCAAGATGATTCTTACCAACAACCACAGGACATACCCCACTAATACCAACCCTGGAACCTTCCCTTGCAACAAAACCCGTTGCCAGCTTTGTCCACATATTCACTCTGTTGATACCATCATTGGACCTAACCAATTGAGTTATAAGATCAAGAACATATTCCTGCTCATCCAGAAATATAATTTATGCTATCATGTGCCGAAAGTGTCCGTCTGCTATGTACATTGGACAAATGTCTCAGACACTTCGCCAAAGAATCAATGCCCACAAATCAGATATTAGACAGGATCACAAAGAAAAAACAGTTTCTTGCCATTTCAACCAGAAAGGGCATTGTCTCAACGACTTAATTACCTGCATCCTGCTTCAAAGACCCTTTAACACCAGACTTCAAAGAGAATCCTCTGAACTGTCATTCATGCTTAAATTCGACACTTTACGCCTCGGTCTAAACAAAGACATTAATTATCTTACCCATTACAAAGATAGCTTCCCCAATTATCACCTCTAATACCATTAGCTCACAGACATTTACCTCCCCCCCATCCCCCTTCTGTTCTGAAATTTGATTTGTCCTTTTCATATGTGTTCATTTTTTTGATTGTATCCTTTGGTATATATGGTTGTGCCAATTTTCTTCCACTATTTGATCTGAGGAAGTGGGTCTGGCCCACAAAAGCTCATCATCTAATAAACCATCTTGTTAGTCTTTAAAGTGCTACATAGCCTGGTGTAGCTGGAACAAAAAACAGGACTAACACGGCTCCATCTCTATCACTCTCAGTCTCTGCTCTGCTCTTGGGCTGGAGCAACTATGAACTCTCCCAGGGCAGACTGAAACATTACAGTCTAACCCTTAGTATTTTATCAAGCCCATGTCTCTTGCACCAATGATTCAATGGACCAATTCTGCAAACTATTCCACTAATTGATCTCTCTTATTAGGATTTGTGTTGGAAAATGTCTCCATGTCTAGCCTAAATTTCACCTCTTTGAATTCCTGGCAGCTCCTTCTTAGTACAGACCCATTAGGCACCATAAAGAATCCCTCCCTCTCTTCTGAGTTATTACGATTCAGCATTTCTACAGTTTCAGTAATAATAGTCCCTTCAGTCAGTGTCACCTTTACATCTGGAGGCACGTGGCCAGGCCTTGGTACTGTGAAACAAATGTTGTCTAGCTGTTATTGCAGAGAGGCAGCTAAGAAAGACATTTAATTAACCTAACTCAGGAGCTTTTGAAAAGACACCGAGATAAAGGGGTGGGAGACGCACAGATGAAATTGTTATCAATACAGAAGTCCTCCACTTTTTGTATCTTTTTTAATATTAATTGGCCTCTAGATGTGACAGTCCTAAGAATTATAAGACTATCTGAGATCACGGCCCTGTCTGGGTGGGTGTTGTACACACATAAGTACTGCCTGTGATAAAGAGCTGACCATTTAAATTGGTGAGATGGACAAATAGGTGGGTGTGGAAGGGGGGGGCAAGCCAGAGGCAGAGATCGTTGAAATGACTTGCCCAGGATAAAACAATAGATCAAGATCAGAGGTGCAAATAAAATCCAGTTGTCCTGCCTCCTAACCAATGCCACCAGACTCTTCTGTTTCTCCTTAATTGTTCATCTAGATCTGATTCTTTAAAAAAAAATCATTTTGTCCATTGGAAAAATGTTGGGTTTTTTTTTCCAGCTTCTTTTCCTAACTTGCTCATTAAAACATATGTATGGTCTGAGCTTTGCTTCGCTAAAGACCTTTCCTTCTTAAAGGCTTTTTATATCCCATTCCTAACTAAGAATTATTTTGTGATAAAATCATCTAAAGTTTCTCATCCTTATCTCCCTTAAATTATGGTGTCTGAGGATGTTTATGGATTGGCTAAGTAATCTACAACGCAGCACAAACTGCAAACCAAAGTGAAACTGAGTTCCCTAATGACTGAGATGGTAATTAATGATTTAACTGCACAACTGTTAGTGGATCTATAATGCAACTTAAAAGCTAATTGAGCACGGTGCAGCCGAAGGGAAGGGGGAAGTACAGTGAAGCCACAATGTTCCTTTGAGTACCATTTGGGCAGCCTGCTGTCAGGAGTTTTTCTTAAAAAAAAATACAGTACATCACTACCTCCTATGAAGACCATGTGCAGGAATATATGCAGGCTTTAAATAACCTTTTGCATGCATTTTATGATCAGCCTTTGAAAGCTCTCTAGCGTAACAGTGAATTACACAACTTCCGCCTCTTCTTGGCGGGTGGCACAACGTTTTAACCTCGCCCTGTTCCTGAGTCTCAGCTCTTCAGGATCAAAGCCAGTCAAGGCAAGCCACCAGCCAGAAGAATCAGGAAATGGTGTCCCCTTGCCATTAATAGCCAGGTTAGCTTAGTTGGCCTTCGTGAATTGCAGGGCTTCCTCACTCAGCGAACTTGCTCCTTCACCTGGAGGAACTTGCCCCAATGCCTGGCAACTGGTTCCAGGCCTTATGGAGAGAGATGTTCCCTCCTCTCTTGTACCAGGGGAAATGTTCACTCTTGTACCACCAATGAGTCCATGTGAGGATGCGGCATCTCACCACAGTCAAGACAAGCTGGCATTCAAGGACCGCCTCACTCCAACACTTATTCCTAGATGAAGGTTGTATCTTTGCTGAAGTTAGCCTAGGTGAGGAGCCTATGAGCGGGGGCAGGCCCCAAGTGACATCTCTCTAACCTGTACGTCGGTGCCCCTCTGCCATTGTGGGTCTTCCCTTTGCGTGCTAGAGCACATTGACATGCCATAGATATTGCGATGGGGCCTGTAAACCCCAGCCATGCTGGCAGTGAGAGGGTTGAAGGGAAAGTCCAATGAGTCCTTAATTAAAGGTTAGCGACCGCTGTGTTAGCAGCCTGGGTGGGTCCTATCAAGGAAGGCTTCAGGGCTGTACAGTCCTCATCCTGTCTCTAGGACAGGGTCCCAAAGGGGCGTTTGGGAAGGCGGCTGAGCCAGGATGCTCGAGGTTGGCCTCAATCCAACAAACAACCTTCCTTTAGGAATTAGATCTTTGCTGATGTTAACCTAAGTATTGAGCCTGGGGGTTGGGGCACGTTGGCTAACCCTACCCAGGTATGAGTGTCCCCACCGCAAAGCCCTGAGTTACCGTGTCCTCTCTGGTCTGCGTGTGTCACTAGGACATCTGAGAATGTCCCATGGTCTTTTGTGCTGCAGGGGGAGCTCAGCTGCACTGTGGCTCTCCCCCCGTGAATTGCAGGGGAACATGTCTGTCCTGCTGGGCACACCGGGGGAATGTTGGGAAGGGCCAAAGGGACGATCAGCACTCCAGTGATTTAGCCTGCATGCGCACTGCAGAGTGGGGTGGAGAACCAGCCCAAATGAAAACCAGCACCCAGGTTCTCAGCCTCATCTCTAGTCTGGCTTCCTAGCTCAGGCTGAGAGCACCACCAACCATGCGAGGGTTTGGGCGTGCACTGGGATTTTAAATAAATTTTAGGACTGGGAGAGACCGTTGTGTCTCTTTGAGATAAATAGGCTGAGGTTTTTGAGTCTCTCCCTGTCAGGCAGGCTTCCCCATTAATTAGAGACATGGGCAGCGAGTTATATGGGCCCGTAATGCCCTGGAACCAGGAACATTCCTGACCTGGGGCTGGGTTCCAGCAATGTTCAGGGCCGGGTCTCTCCGCTGTCCCCACCTGCTGTCCTCATGCAGCTGTGGACACATCCCTGTGGCCCAAGGGGTGTGTCTCCATGAGACTTTGGGTGGGGGCAGGCCTCGGGGCCTTCAGGGAACCACCAAAATTTCTGCAAACCTACTGCCCCTGATTTGCCTGACTTCATATTTAGTCACAGTCCTTTGTTATTTCCCTAATGGGGAAAAGCCTCTAGTCTGTTGGTTTCAGACTCATCAGACTCAAAACCCCACTGCTCATCAGAGTTCCCTGGGAATTTAAGAGGATTTCTATAAAAAACAAACAGTCTAGAACAATGCTACGGCTGCCTGGTTGGAAGCAGAAAGGATGACGCACAAACAGTTACAAACATTATTTCAGAGCTATGAACAACCTTTGTTCAGTCACAGCTCTGAACAAAATGTTATGGGTTTTCTATCAAAAATTTGCAACTGAACATTGGCTTAATATAGCTTTGAAATTTCACCATCCAGAGGAAAAAGGCTGCTTTCCCTTTATTTTTGTAGTAGTTTATACTTAATGCAGTATGGTACTTGCCTTCGTGTGTATGTGTGTCTTTTGCTGTCTGATTGTGTAACCCACGCACCTAGTGTGGTTACTGAGCAATGCAAGTGGTACCTAGACCTCAGTAACAGTTAAGCTCAAGAGACCTCTATAGCATAGGCTAGGACCCAGCTAGCTTTTAGGGTAGAGGCTCCTATACCCTGCTTCAGAGGTCCCAGGTTCAAATCTGCCTGGTGGTGGTTACAATTGCATACTTTCAGTTCCAAATGGGGTGTTTGTGGCTGACAGGTCAGTTTGTAACTCTGGTGTTCATAACTTTTGAGATTCTACTGGACGATTTAGCATTGTTTCCTTTTGTAGCGTCTCTGGCTGCAGTGTGATCTTTAGAAAACATAATAAACCTGTCTTATCTTACTCATGGGAGAAAGGTCATTGTCTGAAGAGGGAGAAGAAATTTTGGATGGATCACTCTCCTGAGAATAAGGAAGATTGTTTTACTACCTGTTCATCTTTGACTTAAAGCGACTCACAATTCTATGGGTTAGATTATTTGAGGGTGACATTTGTAAGTGACAAATTGTTAATAAATGCGATATAAACATCCTACCTGTCTGAGCAGTCTGTATTCTAGAGAATTAATGGCACACCAGTCGACTCTGAAATAGGGAGCTATAAGATCTGATTATTAGGGATCGATCGATTGGTTAGACTATAACCATTAACCACTTATTAAAAGATTCATTTGTTAAACCTTCTCAAACAGGCCCACCCGTGAAGGGGGCAAAGGGGACAACTGTCCTGGGGCTTGGTGATTCAAAAGGGCCTGGAGCTCTGTCTGCTGCCATTGTTACCACAGCAACAGTGGCAGCCAGAGCCCCAAGGCCCTTAAATGGCTGCTGCAGTGCATTCTGGGTAGCTGTGAGGGCTGCCGAGGAGAGGTCTGGTGCAGAGCACTCTGGGTGGAACCGAGCCCTGGCTGCCCTAGTCGTGCCTCTTTCACTCAAGGCTCCGCCCCTTCCAGGAGGACAGAGCTGGCCCCTCCCACCTTGCCTGGAAGCCCGGTGAGGCTGGTGGCCCCACTGCTCACAAACTGTTTAGAACTGTAACTTTATCGCATGGTTGCAACGGGTGCATGCATACGGTGTTATGTCTGTCGTGAGACCAAACGATCAACAGAATTCACGTCCATGTTCCCATTGACCTTGCAGCTTCGGAGCAGCAGCCTTGACACTGAAACATTTATAGCAGTGTTTCCCAATTTTATTTGGCCACAGAACCCTTTTAAACTCAAAAGAATTTTGCAGAACCCCTAATAACAGTCTTATATGTGGAGTGTTTGAAGTACTCGCTTTTTCCTTTAAAGTTCTTTCTTTTAGCCAATGATCCACGGGGAATTTGGGTATCAATCATTTCAATTCTATGTGTAGATACTATTAACTTGTCATATTATTATTATCAACCCAAGTATTATTGGTATGTATTGTAGATATGTAGATTAATCTATCATAGTCAATTTATATTTGTCACAGTTAAAGTTTTAAAAACAAGAAATCACGCAACTATACTGAAGTAAAGTATTCGCGAGATCATTGCCGGCGGTAGTATATTCGTACTCAGTCCCCCAGGTGATTCATGCTCCCTGAGAGTGAGTGTGGGGATTTACGGTGGTATATAACAGGAGATTGCACCACTGACTGACTGCGCATGCAGCGCTGAGTAGTGACAGCATCGTCCCCACTCTCTGGCGAAGCTGGCATTCCACAGGGACACGTATCGTGGCAAACACAAATAAAAATTGTTTTCAATAAAACAGATTAGGAAGGGAAATCATGTCTTCCTAATCTATTAGGGTATGTCTACACTGCCACCCTAGTTCGAACTAGGGTGGCTAATGTAGTCATTCGAACTTGCAAATGAAGCCCGGGATTAAAATATCCCAGGCTTTATTTGCATGTTCCCGGGCGCCGCCATTTTTAAATGCCCGGTAGTTGGAACTCCCTGCCTGTGGCAAACTAAAGCCCTTAATTTGGACTACCATTACTCCTCATCGCAGAAGGAGTAACGGTAGTCCGAATTAGGGGCTTTAGTTCGAACTGCCTAGCCCGTGCCGCGTGTCGCCACGGGCAGGGAGTTCGAACTACCGGGCATTTAAAAATGGCGGCGCCCGGGAACATGCAAATAAAGCCTGGGATATTTTAATCCCGGGCTTCATTTGCAAGTTCGAATGACTACATTAGCTACCCTAGTTCGAACTAGGGAGGCTAGTGTAGACATACCCTTTGAGTTCTTTGAAGGGGTTAACAAACATGCAGACAAGGGGGATCCAGTAGATATAGTATACTTAGATTTTCAGAAAGCCTTTGACAAGGTCCCTCATCAAAGGCTCTTGTGTAAATTACATGGCCATGGGATAAGAGGGAAGGTCCTTTCATGGATTGAGAACTGGTTAAAAGACAGGAAACAAAGGGTAGGAATAAATGGTAAATTTTCAGAATGGAGAGGGGTAACTAGTGGTGTCCCCCAAGGGTCAGTGCTGGGACCAATCCTGTTCAACTTATTCATAAATGATCTGGAGAAAGGGGTAAGCAGTGAGGTGGTAAAGTTTGCGGATGATACCAAACTGTTTAGGACAGTCAAGACAGTTTGGCGAGATCTTTCTGGAGTCCCTCACAGTCTGCTTCTGAGTGATTGGGCAACAAAATGGCAAATGAAATTTAATGTGGATAAGTGTAAAGTAATGCACAGTGGGAAAAATAACCCCAACTATACGTACAGTATGATGGGGGCTAATTTGGCTATGACAAATGAGGGAAGAGATCTTGGAATTATCGTGGATAGTTCTCTGAAAACTTCCACACAGTGTACAGCGGCAGTCAAAAAGGCAAATAGGATGCTAGGAATTATTAAGAAAGGGATAGAAAATAAGACCCAGAATATCTTATTGTCCCTGTATAAAACTATGGTATGCCCACATCTTGAATACTGTGTACAGATGTGGTCTCCTCACCTCAAAAAAGATATTTTGGCCTTGGAAAGGGTTCAGAAAAGGGCAACTAAAATGATTAGGGGTTTGGAACAGTTCCCATATGAAGAGAGGTTAAAACAACTGGGACTTTTCAGTTTAGAAAAGAGGAGACGCAGGGGGGTGGGGTGGGGATATGATAGAGGTATATAAAATCATGAGTGGTGTGGAGAGGGCGAATAAAGAAAAGTAATTTATTAGTTCCTATAATAGAAGAACTAGAGGACATCAAATGAAGTTAATGGGTAGCACGTTTAAAACTAATAAAAGAAAATTCTTCTTCACACAGCGTGTAGTCAACCTGTGGAACTCCTTGCCAGAGGAGGCTGTGAAGGCTAGGACTGTAACAGAGTTTAAAGAGAAGCTAGATAATTTCATGGAGGTTAGGTCCATGAAAGGCTATTAGCCAGGGGATAAAATGGTGTCCTTGGCCTCTGTTTGTCAGAGGCTGGAGAGGGATGGCAGGAGACAAATCGCTTGATCATTGTCTTCGGTCCACCCCCTCTGGGGCACCTGGCGCTGGCCACTGTCGGCAGACAGGATACTGGGCTAGATGGACCTTTGGTCTGACCCAGTACGGCCGTTCTTAGGTTCTTATGTTCTTATGAAGGAGCAGCCATTGCCATATTTGCTCACTCCCTCGCCAGGAGTTGTCCCCGGCCAGGAGCTATTCCACACCAGAGAGGCCTGCTGTGGCTGGGGGTTCGTCCTCCTCCATACAGGCTTGGCTAAGGGGTCTTGCTCCACTGAGCTATGATAACTGCACCCTCCCCTGCATGGGCGGCAGGTGAAAATTTCCCTGGGGGAGGATAGCTCCCTGTCTCACCTCTTCCACCCGTAGCTCCACCCATACGCCATCCCAGCTCTTCCCACCTCTGCCCAGGCGTCCTGCCTCTCCTGCTCACTCCACACGTGTCGCCTCCCTCCTCACCCAGGCCTGCCACCTCCTTCCTTTTCCTCGGCCTGCTGCATCCTTCCTTACCCCCTCGCCCACCGCATCCTTCCTCACAGCTGCCCAGCGCGTGCCATGTAGTGCCTAGGGGGGTTGTGGAATCTCCATCACTGGAGACATTTAAGAGCAGGTTAGACAGACACCTATCAGAGATAAGCCAGACCATGCTTGGTCCTGCCGTGAGGGCAGGGGACCGGACTCGATGATCTCTTGAGGTCCCTTCCAGTTCTAGGGTTCTATGATTGATCCCCCAATCCACCACATCCTTCCTCACAGCTGTACAGTGCACGCCATGTTGTGCCTAGGGAGGTTGTGGAATCTCATCACTGGAGATAAGAACATAAGAACGGCCGTACTGGGTCAGACCAAAGGTCCATCTAGCCCAGTAGCCTGTCTGCCGACAGTGGCCAGCGCCAGTGCCCCAGAGAGGGTGGACCGAAGACAATGATCAAGTGATTTGTCTCCTGCCATCCTTCTCCAGCCTCTGACAAACAGAGGCTAGGGACACCATTCCTACCCCCTGGCTAATAGCCTTTTATGGACCTAACCTCCATGAATTTATCTAGCTTCTCTTTAAACTCTGTTATAGTCCTAGCCTTCACAGCCTCCTCTGGCAAGGAGTTCCACAGGCTGACTACGCGCTGTGTGAAGAAGAACTTTCTTTTATTAGTTTTAAACCTGCTACCCATTAATTTCATTTGGTGTCCTCTAGTCCTTATATTATGGGAACTAATGAATAACTTTTCTTTATTCACCCTTTCCACACTACTCATGATTTTATATACCTCTATCATATCCCCCCTCAGTCTCCTCTTTTCCAAACTGAAAAGTCCCAGTCATTGAAAAGTCCCAGAGATATTTAAGAGCAGGTTCGACAGACACCTATCAGAGATAAGCTAGACCATGCTTGGTCCTGCTGTGAGGGCAGGGGACTGGACTCGATGATCTCTTGACATCCCTTCCAGTTTTAAGGTTCTATGATTGATCCGCCAATCCACCACATCCTTCCGCATCCACCCATCTGCCACATCCTTCCTCACTCCCCTTCCCAGCACTTGCTATATCTCCTCTCCTCCAGCCTCCTCCCCATGGGGTTCGGGTGGGTGAGGAGGGACACAGCAAGTGGATGGGAGAGATGCGTGGAGGAGAAGCATGGAGAAAGACTCACCAGCCAGCAATTGTAGGCAGTGGGGACCTCAGGGAAGGCACAAATCAGGAAGGAGAAGAGACTGGGACACCACAGCCCAGGTGTCCATTGGCGGGGCTGAATTGGCTTAGCCTCCCCTGGCCTATTGTATGCACTGCCTATGCTCCCCTGCACCGCGGCATATTCACGGTCCTGGCTCCTTTGGCTACACAGGGAGCCCCTCACTCCCTGCAATTTGTTAAAACTAGAAAAAAAAGTCTTGGTCAGTCATTGTAATTAGGGGAGAAAGGCCGAAAAATAACAACCAATTCTGCCAAGCCTACATATTCAAAATGTGACCTTTCCCACCACAAGTCCCCCAGCAAGTCCTAGGGCATGCTTCTCTGACTTCAGGGATAACCATTTGTCACATCGTTTGTATTATGAGGCACCTCATGACTGGTATTGAGCTTCCAGGGTGCAGACCAGAACGTCATATGAAGTTGCCCTATCTGCATATTGGGTTTCATCCAAAAATTTCCATTAATTTCATCCTTTACAAGCTGCCATCTAAGAAATACTGTTTGTGCAATGTTGCAGGTCGCGCTAGGGCATATTTGATCACAGCTTGATATGAAAAAGACTGTAGTAAAACGGTGACCTGAAGACAGTAACCTCCATCCACACGCCGCTGTCCAAAGCCTCTATTTACAAAAGCACTGAAGTCCGACTGAGCTAGGAATACGCTTTGCTGAACAGGGACAGAGTTAGACCCATGTGTTTCCATTTTCCTGTATCAGGGCCAAACAGATCACTGATACTTTGTAACAGGCATTGGGAAAAAATATGTGATTATGATATTCATACAACCCATCTGCCAATTTCACAGCATTTTTAAGGCAGGTTCTGTTGCAGATTACACTGCAAAAAAATCAGCCCCTGGCATTATTCGGAAGCTGAAAAGCTGCATATTTATGAAGAGAAATTGAGAGTTTCGGTGCAAGCTTCTCTTTGAAGGTACCGTGAGAACCCCGGCCGCACACACCCTGGCTACATCTACACTACCTGTGGAGCATCCACACCTCAAATGCACTTTTGCACAAGTAAATCCGCAGTAAAATGGCAGAACAGAAGGCTTTTGCCAGTGTAGGTAAACCTCCTTCTACGAGGCATAACTCCCTTTTGCACTACAGCTCTTGCTCAAAAAGGCAAGTGTAGATGCTCCAGAGGGGTTTCTTGCGGAAGAAACCCCTATGGGAAAAAGCACAGGTGCTCTGATGGCCCTCCGATTCTGTTTTAACTATTTCAGATGATCAAGAATTCACCATGACCCCGGCAAGCTTGTTCCAATATTAGTTAGACTCACTGTAAAAAAACCCCTGTGACTTATTAACTAATGTGAACCATTCAAAACAATGATTTCAAATATTAGTACAGGATCTGGCCTTGGACTGATTTTGAGTTTGGTGTGACAGCTCTTTGTTTATCCAAACAAATTACCCTTTGCTCATGTTTAAAGGGACTGAGCAAAGTGTCGAGATATTACATTGATGAGCCTCAATATACTACCTACACAGGCAGATACAAAGTTAATTTTTCCATAAGCCTTAAAGACTCTTGGAAGAAAAGCCAGCAGCATCCATTTCTAGATTTGTGTTTGTTTGCACTTGGTTCTCTGTTCTTCAGGAAATTCTCCCTTGGTTTGAATTGAAATCCATCACAAATTGGCTCAGCTAGGAACAGTGTCACATTGACTGAGAAATGGTTGAAGGTCTGTAAACAGAGGCTAAAGATAAATAGTAATGCATCACGTTGAACGGAGGTGTCCATTGGGGTGCCACAGGGACTGGTGTCTGGCTTAAGTTTATTTAACAGCATTATTAATGATCTGGAGGGAGACGTAAACAACACATTAATTAAGTCTGCACATGATACTAAATTGGGACGTTTTTGCATCCAAGAGTGAGAAGACAGAAATTGTACAGAGGGAAATAGGTTAGAAATGAATGAGCAGGAAATATCAAAACCTTGGGAAAAAATCATGATAATACAATGATGAAAAAATTTTTTTAACACATACCTGTCATGGAGGGATATTTTTGGAAAGACGTAATATTAAACCCCCCCCCCCACTACTAGACATAAGCGATAGTCAAAAGCAAATTGAATAGAGGTTGATTTTGCAAAGTGGCAGGAAAAAAATGGGTCCAAACATGATCTCCTTACTCAGTTAAACTCCCTAGTGAAATCAGCTCAGAGTATTACCTTAGGAAGTTTTCAGGTATGGATCCAGTGTTATATGGGATCCATCAACAAGGAGTTGATGTCACAGACCAGGAAAGTGTTGAAGAGACAACCCAGAATACTATTTTCTGTCACGGCAGCACTAGAAGATCATGAAAGAGAATTTGGGGAAAAGAAAAAAAATGTCACTTAAAGAGGACTGAACAGGCCTGTTTCTGATCTCACACCATCATAAATCGGGAGAAAATCCTAGTGTAACATTCTGGTCCCATAAGTATGCTTCAGTTAAATGAGTGAAATTATAATCTACTGCTGGTAATTGGTGGATGCAAACCCCTTCAAAGAAGAGGAATTCTCTGGGATGACTCAAAGGGAAAATGGGCCAGCTCTCAGTGTTCAGTGCCTTTATTTTGCTCTACATTACCCCTAAATGTTTTCAAAGAGCCTAGTAAGCCGTGGAAGTGTGGGTGATGCTGCTAGACGCTATTGCCCTCTTGTGGTCCAGCAATTCTCTGGTTTGGCACTAGTCAAATCCCAAAGGTGCTGGACTAGAGAGCTTCAACCTCTAGTGAAATCTCATCTACACCTATGAAAGCTACACTGGTTTATCCTACCTGAGGATCTGGAAGAGGAGAGAATGAGTGAATGCGGAGAAGGTGCTGCCGTATTGTGCACCCTACTGCTAAACACCAGTTATACCCACAGATATTGAGAGGCAATCCATCAGGATCAGTGGAGTTACTCTAGGCGTCTGCTGGTGTAACCTAGGCCAGGGGTTCTCAACTTTTGTCTTTCTGATGTTGTGTGTGTCCCACACACGCGCACACACAACATGATAGAAAAATTCCACGGCCCACCTGTGCCACAACTGTTTTTCTGCAATTAAAAGCCAGGACCGGCATTAGTGGCTAGCAAGCAGGCAGGGTGATTGCCGGGAGCCTCACGCTAGAGGTGGCCCTCTGAAGCTAAGTTGCTCAGGCTTCAGCTTCAGCCCTGGAGGGTGGGGCTCCAGCTTTCTGTCCTAGGCTCTAGAAAGTCCAATGCCATCCCTGCGTGAAGCTCTCTAGGGGTTTCCAGACCCCCCGGTTGACAACTATCGACCTAGACCATAAGGCTACGTCTACACTGCAGGCTTTTTGCGCAAGTACAGCCGTTCTTGCACAAAAACTTGCAAAGCGTCTACACTGCATGCGTGTTCTTGAGCAAGTACATTTACAGTATAGCGTTGGAAAACAGGGCTTCTTCCGGAAGAGTTATTCCTCTCCCCATGAGGAATAAGCCTTCTTGTGCAAGAGCTCTTCCACAAGAAGGCAGTGTAGACAGGCAACATGAATTTCTTGCGCAAGAAACCCCTATGGCTAAAATGGCCATCAGAGCTTTCTTGTGGAAGAGAGTGTCCACGCTGCCATGGATGCTCTTGAGTAAAAGCACATCTCTTCCACAAAAGCACATGGCAGTGTGGATGCACGCTTGTGGAAGACCTTTTGCACAAGGACTCTTCCACAAAACAGTTCTTGTGCAAGAAGCCTGCAGTGTAGACATAGCCCCCCTAGAGTATTTAATAACTCTGGACACAGAGTTCTGGTAGCATCATTTCAGTGGTATTGTTCTCTGATACTATAGAATGCTTAAAACTAATCAGGAGTAATGAAATTAAAGAGAGAATAGGGATATTTAAGATGCACAAGAACATGAGAAATGTCCTAGCTATGAGACCTGTTAAGCTACTGAATAGTCTCCTGAGGGGATGATCGGCAGTTCTATTGGGTGGGTCATTTAACACTAGACTCAACCAAATCCTGGCAAATAATCAGCCCAGCTTTCGTTGGAGATAGGTCACTCCTCGTATCATAGTATCATAGAGCTGGAAGAGACCTCAGAGTCCACCACCACTCTAAGCACACCTCCAAATAAGTCAGTCATACAAACTAGAAATAGAAGAAACTTTTTAGTTTCTAGCCTCTCAAATCCCACCACATGGCAACCTAAAACAGCAGATAACACATAAATCCATGTACACAGTAGGATAGAAAAAGAAGTTTGGGTGAATTGCTTGAGGATGTTATAACACAATGTAAAAACTGAAGGCTTTTAGTGTCTAATATATTAAGTGAATTCCTTTACTTTTGTAAATCAAAACTCTTGACTGCTGAAATAGAGGAACACTGATTGTCAGTCACAATAGCTGCTGGCTAAGAGCACACATGAATTTACAGAAAGTAAATATGTATTTGGCAGTTCTGTTTAAAAGGTTGTAACTCAAAGCCGCATGGACATCGTTCCCGGAGATCGGGCCAAATGATGGTCTCATTTGGATAGTTATAAATCTGAAACAACTCCATGGAATGCAAAGGCATTACTCCAGATGTATTTGTAAATGGCTGCGTTTGAGATTCAACGCAGTAGGCTAGGTTCCAATCTGTAAAAGCACATTGCCGGTTGATGAAGATGTCCAATTTATGTTCCGAGCTCAGGAATCACTCACATTCTGTTATAGGCAAGCGCCAGGCTTTACATCCAGAGAAAATAAGGATTTTCCTCAAGCCGAATTCATGACAGGAAAACCAAAATAAAAGGAACATCGCAGCTTTTACCAGTCATAGCCAGAAAATAAAGACTTCTCTGTCCAGAGACATGGGGCTGAGAAAGTGTTAAAATGTTGGTTTGGAGCATTCATGCTACTTCTCTCATTCTTACAGCTCCTCACACAGAAAAATAACCTCTAGCTCAGGAAGTAATTCTAAGGGGCTACTGAGAGGCATGTCTGCACCTCTGAGAAAGAGAGGGAAACATAAGGAGGGCTGTTGCTATGCCCTCCACCACTAATATGCGGATGCAGTTTCTTTGCTGTCTGAGCTCATGCCTTTCTATTGATACACACGCACATTCTGGGGTGAATGGAAATGTGCAGCAACGGTAAGTCTTTTGCAAGGTCAGGAGACACTGACTGTACCGTGTAAGTCCCACTTGTGACACCAAAGGACAGAAAATGGTGAATATTGCCAGGCGTTTTATGCAGCATAACAGCAGCCATATTGGTCTCAGGGTAGCAGAGTCCTGAACAATTGTTCTGTGTGGCTTGAAAGCTTGTCTCTCACCAAGAGAAGCTGGTCCAATAAAAGATGTTACCTCCTAGCTAGTGTTGTCATATGGTGTGACTGAAACACATACTCACCCCCAACTACACACCCCAGAACAGAAACACTAACCCAGGAACCAATCCCTGCAGCAAACCCCACTGTAAACGCTGTCAGCACCTTTATCCTAGTGACACCATCACAGGACCTAACCACATCAGCCATCCCCTCACTGACTTGTTCACTCACACATCTACTAATGTGATATAGGCCATCATGTGCCAGCCAGGCCCCTCTGCCATGCATATTGGACAAACTGGACTGTCTCTATGAAACAAACTGAATGGAGACAAATCGGACATCTAGAATGGTAACATACAAAAACCAGCGGGTGAACATTTTAACCTCCCTGAACACACAGATACAGACTCAAAAGGTACCATCTTCAATAAACAAACAAACAAACAAACAAACAAACAAAAAACCCTTCAAAAACAGGCTTCAACATGAAACTGCTGTGCTGGAATGCACAGCATTCATATGCAAATATGACACCACCAGAATGGGTCTGAATTGGGATTGGGAGTGGTTCTCTCATTACAATAATTTTCCACTTCAGGTATTTTCACCTTCTTACCCACATGCACCCTGACGGAATTAGCTCTGATGCAACACTCCCATTACCGTATCCCTACTGTTTCTTTTTTTTTTTCACTTTCTGCATCTGATGAAGTGAGTTGCAGCTCATGAAAGCTGATGCCCGAATCAAATTGTTTGTCTTTAAAGGTGTCACCAAAGTCCTTGTTGTTTTTACTGAAACAGACTAAACCGGTTACCTCTGAAACCTGCATGTTATTTATTTAAACTCAGAGTTGGTATTTCCATTTACTTGCAGCATTATAGTATTTAATCCTATGCTTAACTTTATCTGCATTAGTCCTACTGAAGCTCTCCACCGATCTCCTGCTGGCTCTCCATAGAGGGTAAGTTTCAGCCAGAAATTGAACACGAACAGGGATGGATACAATTTCAAAGAGCAGCTTAAAAATGGGGGAAAAATATATTTAAAGAACTTTTTTTACAGCATTAGTGCAGCTCCAGCCACCTGAGAAAGGGTTGAGTTGGGGGAGATATATGGTCCTTTTATAGAGATACAGGAAACAAGGGGATTAAGTGTGTGATTCAAAGCCCACTGAATGTAAAATAATCCTATTGCCTTGAATTGGCTTTTGATCAAAATCTACAGTTGTATAATACACTTAAGTGTGTGAGTCTAAGTGGAATAATAGTGTTTGCGAATCTGCTCTGATCTATGCCCAGAGTGTCCCACAATTTCCTAAAACAAACAAGGACACAAAAGAATAGAAACAAGTTCCAGGAGAGCCTAGAATAGGACAAATTGTGTTGTTGTCATGAAATAATCACCTGCTTTGGATTTATAATGCAAGCCAAGTGACTTTAAAACACGGGGAATGTGGTTTTCCACCAAGAATACTCACTGGACTGTATAATTCCAGTGTGAATCTGGTATAAGTGACTTCAAGTGCACAAAAATGTAAGGCTAAGTAGTTCTGAGCATTGTCCCATAATTAGGGATCTTATTGTGTTGTTGGTTGTCTCTCGGGAGCTGAGGAAGAAATGCATGTGGCTCCGGAGCCCAAAGGTCGAAGCACACATGCGATTACAGATAGGGCATGGGACGCCGATTGTCAGGGTAGGAGAGAACTCTTTCCATCGGTTATTAATGCCAACCTTATCCCTGATCAATGTGGCTCCATCTGCAGACAACAAGGGGGCAGAGCCAGACTTGAAAGGACCAAAGACTGACTTGATGGAGCTGAAGAACTCCCTTGGATTATTTAAGTCAGCATAGTGTTGTATCTCTTCAGCTTTCTTCTCCCACCACTGATCATGCATTTTGTGGATTTCTCGCTGAGCCTGGGCCTGGAGGAACTTAAACCTGTCTTTCTTAGAGATGGAGCCTGGGTCATTCTGCCACTCCATAAATGCCTTGTTCTTTTTGGCAAGCAGGTCCTCAATAGCACTGTTGTTCTCATCAAACCAGTCTTGATGATTGCGTTTCTTGGGACCAAGCACTGATTTTGCTGTCTCCATCACCATTTCTCTAAACTGGCTCCACTTCTGAATTGGACCTCCAGTCAATAGTCCATTGACAGTAAACTTTTCATCAAGGCTTGACTGGAACTTGCGCAGATGAAAAGGCTGCTGGAGTCTGGCAATGTTAAAGGCTGTTTGGATGACCTTTGGGCACTTTGGGTGATGCTGAGCGATGTGTATTTTGAAAATGGTGCGGACAAGCCTATGGTCAGTCCAGCACTCTGCTCCTCGCATGGCTCTGGTGATAAGGACATCCCGACTATCACGCTGATAGAAACAATGGCACATGATAGATTATGTCATTGTTCATCTAGGGTGCATCCAGGTGGTCTTGTAGTTGTTTGCCATCCTGAACACTGTGTTCTTGATGAGGAGGTCATGTTCTGCACATTTGCTCAGCAGCAATAAGCCGTTGCTCTTCATCTTGCCAACGCCATGTTTACCTAACACTCCCTCCCATTGACTGTGGTCGCAGCCAACTCGGGCATTGAAGTTTCCCAACAGGATCAATTTGTCGTTGGCCGGCACTGAGCACAGAATGAAACTGAGGTCGATGTAAAAGTGCTCAATTGTCTCCTCTGTGCCTTTCATGGTAGGAGCGTATGCACTGATGATTATTGCATACCACTTGTGACTAAGGGGTTGGCGTAGCTTCATGAGCCTCTCGTTAATACCGACAGGCAGGTCCAAAAGTTGTTTCATCAGACTAGTCTTGACGGCCAGGCCAACTCCATGGATCCTATCCGCATTCTGCGCTTTCCCTTTCCAGAAGAAGGTATAACCACTAGCTAGTTCAGTGAGAAATCCTTCTTCAGCAAGCCTGGTTTCACTCAAGGCAGCAATATCAATACCATAGCGTGAAAGCTCTTTAGCGAGTAGGGCTGTTCTCCGATGAGGTCTCACTGTGTCCTCACTGTCCATGAGCGTACAGACGTTCCATGCTCCCATTACCAACTTCTTTTTTTTGTACAACATAACCTGTGCATGAAAAATATTATAGTGGGAAAGCCTTTGCACAGAGATGATCCCACTCTCTCGGCCATCCAGTGCAGCCGAGGTAGTCTCCAGAAGTAACGATTTTTTTGTGCCACTGGATTCTGACTTCTGACGCCATGTCACCTTAAATGTTCTGACATACCCCACGCACTCCATAGTGCGCTGCTGCAATGCCTTCTCAGCCATTGAAACATAAGCATTTCCTCCGCCTGATCCATCAAAGCAGTCTTTGCATGCTGGGATGAGCAATTAGGGATCTTAATTAGTCACTTAAATCCCTTCCTCCATCCTATCCATTGGGTTCTGTTAGAAGTTTTTTTCACTCACAAATAGAATTGCCATTTGGTTAAGGGAAAGACCACAGATGTTCTCCATGATCTAATTTATTCCATGGAATACCTGGATGTGCTAACAAAAGGAATAGTTGCTACCCCATTAATATCACCCAGGTAGAAAAAAGTCCCACACAGTGAAAACAGAGAGGATGAAATAGACAATGCCCTTGATGTTACTGGGTCTCCTCTGCACTGCAGTAAAATTAGTCTACAATGATCTCAAGAACAAGCAGACGGTAACATTTTTCATTCCCTTTAGGACATCCCTTTAATATTACACGTTCTCTTTTCGTCCTCATTCCCAGGAGACATTTTCATTAACGATGCTCTTCCCCCAGCAGGCATATTCTGATCTCATTTGGTGCCAACCTTCATCAAAAGTACATCCATCGAAGTCAGGGAGTTGCACCGGCGTAAAGCAAAATGAGATGGAACTAGGCAATGCCAGGATAGTCATCCAGAGGGTAAAACAATTCTGGATATAGGAGGGGAAGCAGTTAAGCAAATCTCTTTTCTGGAATCGATAAATTGCATTGCACTGAAGTGATATTTGTACGGAATCCATGAACTTTATTGGTAGTATATTGATTATTTGTACTACAGTAGCACCTAGGACCCACAGTCTTGGACTGAAGCCCCTTGCCCCAGGTGCTGTACAAACACCAATAAAAAATATGGTCCCTGTCTCACAGAGCTGACAGTCTAAATAAGGCAATGTTTTTGGAACCCTATGTTAAACTTCCAGATATTGCTATGTGGTCGCACGGTTCTATCAGCTCCCTACGGCTCGGTTCTACCATCGATCCTCACTTAAATACAGCCACTGATTTCAGTGAGAGCACTGAGTACACAGCGACTTCGTGTTCAGGCTGAGGTGTAAACAGGGCTACAAACCACAAGGGTGATTCTGCTGTGTAGTCAGACTCCATTAGTGTTGTAAAAATTACTGCCTACCATTGGCAAGACAAGTTAGCATGTTTTCAAATGGGGATGTACATCAAAGGATGGAATAGTCTTCCAAGGGCAGCCAAGCCATCTCCTTCAAATGGACTGGACAAAGCAGTTAAATATACTGTAGGGGCAAATTGTGCCGAGGCTAAGAATGGAAGAGTGACTTTGTTTATTTATGCAGTATGCTGATTATATAGAGCATTTCATTAGGAGGAACATAAATCCCCCTCAATATCATGACAGAATTTCCTGGCATACTGGGATAAGCAGGCAATGGCACACTTGTAATGTTCAATAGCACAGGAAAAGATATTAAGATGAAATAATCTAAGCAGTAATTCATAATGCACAAGTGGCATCTGTCCGGATATATGAAATCATAGCTATATGAACCTCCTGATGCATGAGCATGTATAAAGGAACACAGCTGCAACTGCGGACAAAAAACAGGCTTCCTCACAGCTCAGGTTTGAACTTTGTCTTCTTTGTTTACCAGCAGTTCTCTCCACCACACAGATACCTCTAAAGCCCAAAAAAATATGCCCACCATAAGCTTAACTGTGGCATGCAATGACCACTCAAACAATGGGCTTGAGTCTCCTCTCATACCACTTTTACATATTTTTGACTCAGACTAGTATAAGGGAAGAATAAGTTCCAGTATCTACTGAGCACTTAAATAAATCACTATCCCTTCAAAGGACCAAAGCCTGAGCTTACTTCATTTGAACTATTTATGCTGATTTATATCAGCTGGGGATTTGGCACATGGATTTATTCAGGTTGCTGTTATGAAATTCTAATGTTTCAGTTCAAAACGGAAAAGAAAAGTTTTCTAACCACAACCCGAATAAATGTTATATTTTTACAGTGACATTGAGTTGGATGCCCCTTTTCTCTAATCCAAGGAGGTAAAAATGGTAATATCTTGTAATATGATTAACATTGTTTTTACTGCTCTAAATCACAGAAGGTTCATCCACTGCATTATTGCATTTGTGTCCACAGATAATTGCTTTCCTTGTTATACCGGTAAGAATAATAAACTGTGGTAATTAAAATAAATGGACAATTTCAGAGCGTATTTCTACTGTAACGAAACAAGCAGCAGGCATAATTTGTAGAAGTAAATGTCAGTATGACTTATTTGTCCACAGAAAGACCAGATGAGTGAGGTAAAATATTTTATTGGACTAACATCTGTTGTGGAGAGAGATTGTTTGGCACCTTGCATGTGACTGTAACTCTGGGAGTCCATTTTTCAGACCTTAAGAAGACCATGTAGCTTAAAAATGCCTTTCTCACACCAGAAGTCAATCCAGTCAGACATAGTACCTCACCCACCTTATCTCTCTTAATATCCTGGAACCAACCCAGGTACAACTACACTGCACACTTTGTCACAGCTGCTCAAGACATTGTATTGCATCGTACTTTGTTCCCAGCCGTCGAACACATGGCAAAAATGGGCCCAAACACTGAAGTCTTGAAGAGCACGGTGATAAATGAGAGTGAGATAGAGCCGTGAGACTGAGCTCTGATGGGGGCTCCACTGCTTCACTTTAGGAAACTACCAGCTATCCCATGGTGCCAATGGCACCGTGATGCCAAGTTGCTCACCCCACATACAGAACAGGCCCACAGGCCCTCAGCTGACATGTAGTGAGTGAGCCTGGCAGATGCCAAGCGCTGGCTTGCGGGCTGGGGCAGGAGGCCACCACACAGGGCCCACAAAGCTGCCTGTGGCAGGGAGGTGAGGAGCAGTGGGAACAGGGCCTTGGGGAGGGGGCCATGACAGAGCTCTCTGGCCTCATGCGGCTACGACCCAACTGATCATGCTGGTGGCATGGTCTGCAGGGCCACATTCTGTTCTCTGTGGAACGGTACCAGGCTCCCCTCTGCAGCTGGGGGGTGCAGGTCATGGCTTCAAGCCCCTTCCTCTGCAGCTGTTGCCATGGCCCAGTTCCCTCCCCGCCCTGGTAGGGTGGTCACAAGTTAACTCTTCCCCAGGTGATGAGGGGGTGTGGGCTGAGGTCAGGCACTCCTCATGGTTAGGGAGCCCTACTTCTGGGAACATATTGAGTAGCATAGTGCCTCCTATCAATCCTACAGAACCCCCTAGAAATGCCCCCATTCAGTGATTCCCCACTGACCGACCGTTTTTGAAATCCATCAGTAGCACACAATATTCTGGGGAGGGGGAGGTTAATTGCCCTAGAGAATGTTAGTTAGCCACTTAGTAAAACACATGCTGAGCAATGGATTAAGAAGTGAAATGCCTTGCAAAGGTCAGTTTTATCAACCAGATTTGCAGTCTCAAAGAATGAAAGCAGGCTTGTTTGACAAGACCTGAATTCACATTGACTAATGTCCATCATCTTCCTGTCCTTTACTTCTTTATTGGTTGAACCCCGCATTAGCTTTCCCATTATTTTGCCCAGGATGAAGGTCAAGTTAACCGTTTTATAGTCACCCATCTTGCTCTTTTTTAATATTGACACTATTAGCTTTGTTCCAATCTTCTGAAATGTCTCTGGTTGCTTTAAGATTTACTAAAAATTAACACAAATAGACCAGAGATTTCCTCACCCACTCATAGGTGCATTTTTCAGGCCTATCAGTTTAACAACTCTTTATCAACAGTTTATCCATTCGTTTATTTTACACCACCTGGCTGGATCTGATCTCTGTTTGAAGATCGTCCTTTGTCAGCCATGGTTCATACCCTACCCTTCAAGCACTGCTTGAATTGTATTTCCTGAAGTGCACACACATTCTCTTAATTCATTCTGAGATGCATCCATGGAGATTTCTTTGGGGTCTCCTAATTCCATGTACTCTTTTGATTAGTGATGGCCATCTCTAATTTCTGCCAGCCATTTCAGCTGTATTTTCCATCTCTGTTCCAAATTTCTCTCCCCTGGAATTTTACCTTCAATCCCAGTGATCAAAAAGGGGTTGTGGTCTGATTTTGGAGTCTGTGAGCATGCGTAAGAATGCTGAATTTTTTGTTTGAGTCAAATAAACTGAAGATCACACACATGCAAACATTTAAAAATAAAAAAGGAACAGCCTCCTAACACGCTACTGTGGGTTTTTTCCCCCCGGCGGCGCACCGCTTAGAAAAACAAACAGACAAACAAGCGAAAACCCACGCATCTACCATTTCTCTCATCTTTACTGTTCCTGACTAGTACAAACAGCTCAAATTAAATCATTTGTGAGTTTCACTAACAATGCTCCTTGAGGTGGCAAACTTGAAAAGGCCAAGGCAAATGACAGAAATGCGGAAGATCTTAGCACAAATTCCAGAGCATCAGAGGAAGCTTGAATAAACCCACACTTCAAAAGCAGGAGTCAGCGCACTGCGGCAACAACAGACAATTTTAGAGTTGTCTTTTTTTGTTTGTTTCAGGTTTTTGTGCTATAGTGGGGTCCATCAGTTTCACAAACCATTAGCCAATGCCTGTTAAAACCAATCTTTGTTGGAGGCCATGTCTCCACATACTGAAGGATCAATGCCTTGGTGCTCAATCTTCCAGGATTTGATTTAGCAGGTCTTCACTAGAGGGAGCCCCCATCAGTGCTGGTACGCCTTGCTGTTGTGAGGAGTAAGGGAAGTCGATGGGAGTTTTTACCATCGTCCTCCCATTGTGGAGATGGCCCCAAGCTCGACTTAAGGTAAGTCAACTCCAGATGCATTATTAATGTACCAAGGGTTGCATTCCTTAAGCCGACCTTCCCCCCCACAGTGTCGACCTGGCCTCAAGCTATGAGCTATCAAAAACAACTGGACAATATTAATAACGAATATACCTGTTCATTGATTTTAGCAGGGGAGGGTGACATGCCTAGCTTTTCTTAACGGTTACAGTCATAGGGAGTGATTCACTGCTGTATTACCCCAGTTTTACAGTAGCGTAACTCTGCTGAGATCAATGGCTCACAATTTGACCGATGCTCCAGTGACTCAGGGCCGATGGGGTTAATATTTTTGCATCTGTATTTCAAGGAAATCCAAAATCCAAATAGCAGGTAATTATTCCATGATGTTGTTCGATGTAAATTGCTTCGGGTGAGAATCAATCAAAAAGTGTTATGCAATTTGTAGGCTAGGAAGGATTAGATTCTTATCAGTAAAGGATGGTAAATGTCAATTTCACAGCACATTCAAACTACCAAAAAATACTCTATTGATAATCAAAATCTCCAGGAAGGCAAAGAAAGAAAAATGCTGCTTGATAACTTAGTAGAGTTTGATTTCAGGATAATGTATAATTTGACACGGGATATTCACAGTTTGTGCGTTAGCAATGATACAGCTTTCACTCCCTCCCCCCCACATCTCAGGATCTGCTATCATTAAATAAATTATTGCCTGACGTCCATTGTTTGACCTCCTGTGATTTTCTGTGACAATGAATTTTTTTTAAAGAAAAAATGGTTAAATATAAACTAGAAACGAAGCCGTGGCTACTCTGGCCCAATTCTCCCTGCTGCGTGGAAGCGGGTGGGGAGTGGGAGGAGCCCTGGATCAGCTCCACCCACCTTCCCACAGGATTAGCTCATCCGGTGCCTGTAGGACAGTGAACTGCCCCATGGAAAGCGGGGAGGCAATTTACCGCTTTGCCACAGGAAGCAAGAAACAGGGAGCGAATTGTAACTCGCGGGGGGATCTGGGTCTCACAGTGTGTCCAGACTTAGCCCTGGCATGGTGCCAGTTTATGCACCATCCCTCACTCTGGTGCTAGAATGCAGCTGCTGTCTAGCCAGTAGTACAGGGTGGATCTCCGCAAACCGGGACTCCCTCATCCAGCAACATCCTGGTGTTCCTGGACCAGGCAGTCCTGGCTGGGAGCCCCAGTGGCAAGAGGGCTGGCAGCTCAGAGCCTGGCGGGGCGGGGGCTGGGACCAGCGTAGGAGCCCCAGTCGCTCAGTTGTGGCAGCCATGGTAGCTGGGGCCTGAGACATAGCAGCTGCGTCAGCCCCCCAAAAAAGGGCTGGGGCTGGAGATGCAGCAGCCGTAGTGGCAGCAGCTGGGGCCAGCAGCGTGAAGGGGAAGGTCGTCTGGGGAGCTGGTAGCAGGGGGCCTCCTCTGTTCTGGCAAATTTCCTCATTCAGGACCGGTCAGGTCCTCAGGGTGCCGGACCAGAGAGATCCAACCTGTACTCAAACTACACAAGGCTGTGATGACTTCTGTAATACACAATGCAGGTTTGTTTTGGGGGGGGGGTGTTGTTTGCTCACTGAAAGATGCAGCATTGGAGCTATGACAAAGTCATACCCAGGGACTGAAGCCTTAATATGCCACAGCAAGTCATTGCTTTGGGAAAGAGGGGAGAAGAGAGCCTATTTCAGACATATGGCATGTGCTCAAATGCTTGTGGGGTCCTGCAGGGAATCCTAAAAACCAATTTCCCTCTGTCTGAAACGCTCTGGGATGTGGGCATGCCTCAGTGATGACATTTGTGTTTGCCTGGTGGGAAACCATAATGTGCCCAGCAGCACAGCCACACACGTTTAATAAGGGAGGGACAAGCCAGAGGAAGCAATATTGTCTTATAAATATACTTTTAATAAGTAACAGACACTTGAAAGCTCTCTGTACTGCAGTGACGTTGTGTGCGGAGGGCTCACTCAATGAACCCGGAAAGTGAAGAAGGATGAAGAAAATGGAGAAAATGGATGCAGCAAACAACAGCGTACAGGGGCAACAAAACCCCCACATGGACAGACCGATCCTACATTCACTGGGGGATACCTGCAATGATTCTGCTGAGTTACTCCAGATCAGAACGTGGGCCCAGTATCTCAAAATAGTTTTCCCATTGTTTAAAAAAAATGGGTTGTCATGAAGGGTCCCTATATGTTGAGCTGGGTTTCACCTGCTGGCCCAATGCAGGGTTGGTGCACCCCATCACCAGCTGCTAGATCAGGTAATTGTAATACAATTGGCAGAGAGAACAAACAGGCAGTAGTCTCCGCCCCACCATGCTGCTCTCCCAGCCCCAGGGCTGGTCCACAACATTTTGACACCTGAGGCAGGGAGCTCAAATGATGCCCCCTCTCTCGAGCAGAGAGAACACATCTGCACCAGCAGCAGACACAATTTTCTACACTCTGGGTCCTAGTGGCACCCCCTCCAGAGTCTGGCACCTGAGGCGGCTGCTTCAATTTGCCTTATGGTAAGGCCAGCCCTGCCCAGCCCATGCCTGTGTGGTGAGTAGAGGGGTGGAGGGGCGACCCCTGCTGTCACCCCATGCCAGGCCCTCATAATGCATCAGACTTCATTGCTCTGGGAAGGTGGCCATGGGGCAGAATGGGAGTGGAGCAGGGGCAGGGCTGAGGGAAGGCGTGGAGTTGGGGATTGAGGGGGCGGACAGGGCCTGCTTTAGGGTGGGGGTTTGGCCTGTGCCCCACTCCTGGGACACTGGAGTGGGTTGCCCCATTCTCCCCTCAGGACGGTCCTGATTAGCCATTCTAGAGAAGCCTGTGGAACACCCTGCAGTCAGCCCTGACTGATCTGAGCTGCCTTCTTTTATGTGGCTCTTCCACCTGGGCGTGGAAGCAGGGGGAAGGGGCGTGGCTTCCAAGGCCAATGGTCAGTGGGCACTGACCAAACACTAATAGGGTTGGCATGGCCCGTCACACAGGGCAAGACATTAACAATGATTTTCCAAGCAGCTGTGAGCAAGGATGGTCAATGCAGCCCTCAGCAGCTCAAGCAGTGTCAGCTTTCAGAATAAACTCTCCTCCCCCTTCTACACATACATCACCGGAGAGACTAACTGAGGGCTGGGGAAAGGGGAGGAGTCAAAGCATTGGAGTTAAAAGAAGCCTTCGAGCCAATTAATTCGGAACATTTTGAATAAGGGCTGAATTCTCGGCTGTGGTTTGGCATCTTCTCGCGATGGTACAGCTGAGCAGTCCATCTGAAAGGAGAGAATGAGGGTGTATGTTGGTAAAGTTATTATTCATGGAGAGATCTGAACAATTCCATGCTGCGTTGAGTCTCTAAAAGTTGGTATAGGCTCTAAGGTGTGTTCCCATTGCAGTCAAATAGGTGGAAGTCAGTTTCTGTGATGATGGGATGGCGGTAGTAACAGATCCTCATGGGACAGATATTGACGTGCATGTTGCGAGGTAGGCCAAGACAGGGATAAACCCTGCAGTCTTTTTACTTTGGGGAATGGGAAAAAAGTTTGCTAAATACAGCTCCAATCTTGTAAGGTGCTGAGTGCCCTACTGAAGCCAGTCAGACTTGAGGATGCTCAGAGATTGGCGGGATCAGACTCAAAACAGTGGCACTGAATTGCCATAGATGACGGCCAATGGAAACTGCACAGCTAAGTATTCTACTGTAGTGGCTGCAAAACGCCTGACTGGGCTTTGTTCAGGGTAGGCACTGACAAGAGTTGGCAGAACTAATCAGAAAATTCTGTCTCAATGTTCATTAACATTTCATGTAGACAACAATTTTCTGACCAACTCTAATTATCTGGGTACAAATCTCTCTAGGAGCAAACATCCTGTACTTTCTACATATAAACACATTCTGGATATTATACCGGGTCAGGCCCTAATGAATTTGCATTTATTAGAATATCAAATACACTCCTCTGCAACTGTTCAGACACTGGCTCAGGAGGTAGTCTTAAACTCTGAATTGCAGCTCACACTTTATATGGGGTTGGAAGCCAAATCAGGATTCACGTTCCAATTTACATTGTATGTTGCACATAATTTATTGCCAAATGGTGGACATTTTTGGAGATCAGACTGAGTTAGAAAGATACTTATGTATTTGAAGGGCTTGAGGATAGAATAGTCCCACTGAATGAACACGATTACAATTAACCATGTGTTTAAGTATTTGGCTAAATCGTAACTTGTTGATATTGTAAGATTTCAGCCATTGTAAAGATATGCTTGCTTGCAGTAGATCATTCAGCCAATAAAGCCATTCCAGACAGACTGTGGTCCCTGGTCAACAAGGGAGACAAAGCTGGAACACAAGCTGTGTGGAAATCTGTTTCCATATTGTGTGATGGATTTTTTTTCTTTAATAAAGGTCTCCTGTTTAAGGTGGACTGTGATTCTATATATCACTTCAGGTATCTTAAATTATGGAAATATTGCCAAAATAACTTTCATGTTGGAATACATCTATATCAGATATCAAATGACAGGACGTTCTTTCTCTTTTGGATCTGCTCCAGAACAAAATCCATAGGGGTGGACTGGGGAACTTGTCGGGATTTGAAAAGGTTCAAAGGCAGGCCCGTTTATTCTATTTTTAATTTTGTGACATGCCAGGAGCTGAGAATGCACACTTCAGTTTCAGATTAAATAAATAAATATGATACACAGTAGCAGGTTCAGTGAAATACCTCATCAACTGTGAAAGGCAGTTGATGCACAGGGCCGTAAGACTAGTAATGCTTACCAAACAAGATTTTCAGCGCCATTTATGTTTCAGCCCAGAGAAGGTAACTTTGATATCAGACAGATTTTTTTTTATCATTATTTGTTCGTTTTGACCAGGGGCACCTGGGAAAAGGTTAGTAGACAATCAAGAAAGATTGCTGACAGGTGAAGAGACAGACAATGGCTTGGAAGGACTTATGGGATGTTCTTTGCAAGAAACTGAATTTAAACCCCCATGAGAAAGATTCACTCCTTCATCCTTGACTGTCCACAGATTCTCGCTGCAGAAGTGTGTAACTTTTGTTTGCTTCAAGTGTAATTGACAAGCACTTAGAAGTACCGTGAAGCTTCCACATATTGGAGACACAGAGAATGCTTCCACTTTCCTTATTAATCCTCTTCAAATTACACTGCATCCAAAACGACAATACTTGAGCTGTGTAAAATACTGAAAAGTGCAACATGTGTATAAGGAAATCGATTGGAAAATATGTGCTGACTGGTTTACAAAATGACTGACAAATAAATGATTCTGATTGTGAAAATTGACTCACTGGGGTATGAATGCTGAAGCCCACGTTCTAAGGCAACATTCTTAAGTAAACAACAAGAGTCTGAGCCTGCTGAAAGTAGTTGGCATGTTGGGGTGGGAGGGAATTTCTCTGCCAGCCAACCTATTCAGGTCATAATGTGCTCTGGATTTAGTTTATTGCATGGATGCCTTCTGAATTCTATTGTTTAAACATATAGGATCTGATTCTCATGTTCATTACGTTGGTTTTACAGTGTGCCTCCATCAACTCCGGAAGAAGAATTCCTGATTTACGTCAATGTTAACGAGCGACCAATCCAGCTCATAATTGGTCCACGGATTCTTATTTTAAGCCATTTGCACTGTATGTGCTAAAAAGATCACAGAGAAAAAAATAGGAGCTAATCTTCACACTTTGATTGAGGAATACAGCTGTTCATATACAATTTTGCCAGTATCTTTGTCAGCATAGCAAATCCAACCTTTTACATTTCAGTGACATTTCCGCCCCACACAGCCTCACATGCTTTATCCATGTGCACCTGTAAAGTATATGTGCATGTGTCTCTGTAAGTGGCCTCACTGCCACTAGGTAGGACTGTGCACCCCACCCAGAAGGTGTGTGGGTTACAGAGAGAATAATGAATCTGCTGCACAGCCTTAGCTAAGCGCTAGCTGGCTTTTAGCTCATGCAGCAGAGCAGGGTTGGGCAAAATGTGATCTGTGGGCCAGATCCGGCCCGCAAGAGCCTCAGTTGGCTCCCTGCCTGTTGGCATTACATCTACACAGTCTTCTTGAAGAGGCACAAGAGAAGAGCTGGTAAAACTCTCAGTTTAGAGGTGTTGGTGTAACCATCACCAAGTAGATTTGAACCTGGGCCCTTTTAGCTCAGAGGGTAGAGGCGCCTATACTCTGCATCAAAGCCAGCTGGCTCCCACCCCCTGCTGTAGAGGTCTCTTGATCCTAACTGTTGCTGCGGTCTAGATACCACTCGCATTGCTCAGTAACCACACTAGGGCTGTGTCTACACTTGCGGCTTCTTGCACCAGTACGGCCGTTCTTGCGCAAGAATCTGCAGAGCGTCCACACTGCCCGCCCGCTCTTGTGCAAGGAAATTTACAGTACGGCGTGGTAAGAGAGGGCTTCTTGCGCAAGAAAGCCCTATGGCTAAAATGGCCATCAGAGCTTTCTTGCGCAAGAGAGCGTCCACACTGCCATGGGCGCTCTTGCGCAAAAGCACAGCGCGCACATGGCAGTGTGGACGTTTTCTTGAGCAAGATGTTCTTGCGCAAGAAGCTGCCAGTGTAGACAAAGCCCAGGTGTGTGGGTTACACTGGCATCTCCTTTAGTGGGAATGTTAGAATCCTTATTTTCCAGCTTCAGAAACATGATCCTCTAATTCTCCCTCCCTGCTTGTTTTTGTGCGCCTGTGTGTCAAAGGAGTTAGCTTGCACGTTCGTGGCAAGCTGGTGCCCAGCTATTGAATTTCAATTCTGGAGAACTGCGGATGAACTTTTTCTAATGGGAAGGTAAGCAATTTACTGGCTTGGTGTGTGTTCTAGCACACTCCGGTGGCTGGCCTGAGGGAACCACGGGAAGGGGCCACAGGAACATATTACTGCTGCCAACTTCAAGAGAAGGAATCAGTTCAGGTGGGGTAGATCTTGAATTTGGGGAAAGGCCACCTCCAACTGTTCAGATATCACAGTAAAAAGGACAGTATACTGTCTTGAGGAGAGAAAGAGACTTGATCTCTACTTTACAGATGGCCACTATTTCAATGATGCACCAAACTAGGAACGTATGGAACTGGATCTAGACGTTTTGAGTTGGGCCCACCTCTAACTTCAGCAAAAGTTTACAGCTTGATCCTGCAACCCTTAGTCACATGACTAGTCCCACCAGCTATTCAGTTCAATGGGACCTCTGTCTGGCTATGCCTACACTGCCTTTTTTTTGTGGCAGAAGATATGCAAATTGCGCTCTCATTTGCATATCTTCTGCCAATCCCTTTTGCGGACGAGGTTTTGCCAATAAAAAGCCTTGTGTAGATGGGGCCATTTGTCGGAAAAACCTCATTTTTTGAAGAATAAGGGATTTTGCGCAAAAGGATTTTTTTTTTCCAACAAATGGCCCCATCTACATGGGGCTTTTTAGTAGCAAAACTTCTTCTGCACAAAGGATCGGCAGAAGATATGCAAATGAGAGTGCAATTTGCATATCTTCTGCCGCAAAAAAGTGGCAGTGTAGCCGTAGCCTCAGATGTAAGGGCTGTGGGATCCGATTTTTATTTTCTATAGCATCTTCTCTACAAAGACTCTCCCCAGATTAAGGCAAATTAACCTCTCATTTCTGCCAGAGTATAATCCAGTTTTGAGTTTCTGGTCTGTCTCTAAAATGGTGAGTGGGAAACTTGGGAATGCTTCATACACTCTCTAGGCCCGTGTTTACTATGCATACTTTACTAAGGAAAAGGAACGCGTTGGTCGGGAGTGCTTTGTGAAAGCATGGAAGGGAGATTCTCATCAATCTCACATGAACCCCTGTGGCAGAGCATATTATGGAATATCAAAACTGCTGCTGTGAATTTCCACTTAGCTCTGATACAGCACAAGACGCTGTTCCGAATGCATCGGACAGCACAGAGTCTGTGCAAAATATGGACCTTTCCCTCTGATGTTTGTTGTTGGTGGAATAAAGAAAAAGGAACTCTGCTGCCTGTGTTATGGGATCGTGCAACACTCGAGAGTGTAAATAACACATGTCTTCAGCAAATAAACTTGCTGGATTTAACGGCACCACAAAGATTTTGGCTCGTGAGGGATTCCAGACTTCCATTCCACCAGACCTCTGTGTTTTTGCCCTCCCTCTACCCACCTCTTCCCTTCTTTTGCCATTTGTGTACATAATATAGTCTGATTTCATATGAGGTGGTCTTGCAGCTTTGACAAGATGTAAAGTTGCATAACTGCATCATTTTATTCGATATTCCATGATGAGTGCAGTATATGGTGACGTATACACACTGCTTTCATTCATTAATTCTGTATTTTTGTTGCTTGTTTCTTTATGAAAATTAATCACAAAAAATGCCCCCAGACCAAACTGTGGCTTTTCCCATTGACATCAACCTGTACTACAAAAGAGTACCTGAGATTGAAAATGGGAGCTAGCTACTGTAGGATACATATCCTAGCCCTGGTCTATACTCGGGCTTTATTTCAAAATAACCCTCTGTAGGTCGAATTAATGAGCGGAGCGTCCACACTACCAAATAACGGGCTGGTTATTTCTCAATCTGTACTTTTGCTTTCCTGGAGGAATAACATTAATTTCAAAATAGTTATTTTGAAATCAAGGTAGCATGGACACTCCAGTGCAGCTATTTCAAAATAACGACTCCCCAGAGTAATTCAAACTAATTACTCCCCAGTGCTTCCTGGGGCTCTAAGTCGAAGTAGCACATCTACAATAATGAAGCCTGCCTCGGACTAATTTCGAGGCTTCCCCGTTGTGAGAACACACTATTTCGGTTTTTGTTATTTTGGGAGTTATTAAATCGAAGTTCGTTATTTCGAAATAGTTTCCTAGTGTAGATATGCCCTCAGAGAAGAAAGTTGTCCTTAGATCACACAAGACAATGAGTAATCTGTGGTATAAATAGCCGACAAGCATCCTATGAAAACAGTGTCAAGGTGAATATGCTAAAGCATTAATACAGTTATGAGGCCATTATTAGCGGGAAAGAGAATTTAAGAGGCATAGGCAAAGGAGAAACAATCATTTTAAAATGGGGTTTGAAGGAAACGGAGACTCAGAGTGACACGTGAAAAACAAGAGTATATAGTAGATTAAGCAAAATGTCATGCAGTATTTCTCCATCTCACTGTGTGCATGTGTATGTGTAAGGCTGAAATCAACAACGACAACAACAACAACAAACACAACTGCACCCTGAAGCTGTCATGAATGTGATGTGCAATATTAGCAACTTGTATTACTCGGGGGAAATCTGTGACTTCCTGGCCCATTCACACTCCATGGGCCCAACTCAGAAACCTTTTCTCTGGCACTAAGTGCAATGGGCATTTTCAGTAAATAAGAACATCAGGAATTGGCCAATTGTACAATCCTTATGCCACCTTCACGAAAGTTTGCACAGCGGTTTCAGATCCTGGGATGGAAGATGGTGTGGAAGTGGGAAGGATCTAGGTATGGTTCTTATCTAGTTTCCTATTATCAATGCACTTAGCCTCTCCTCATAGGTCATGCGCTCCAGCCCCCTAATCACTTTGGTTGCCCTCCGCTGGACCCTCTCCAATGTGTTGAGGCTGAGGGAGTTGGGTCTGTTTAGTCTGCAGAAGCAAAGAATGAGGGGGAAATTTGAAAGCAGCCTTCAACTTCCTGAAGGGAGGTTCCAAAGAGGATGGAGAGAGGCTGTTCTCAGTAGTGACGGATGGCAGAACAAGGAGCAGTGGTCTCAAGTTGTGGTGGGAGAGGTCCAGGTTGGATATTAGGAAAAACTATTTCACTAGGAGAGTGGTGAAGCACTGGGATGGGTTCCCTAGGGAAGTAGTGGAGTCTCCAACCTAGAGGTGTTTAAGTCTCGGCTTGACAAAGCCCTGGCTGGGTTGATTTAGTTGGGATTGGTCCTGCCTAGAGCAGGGGGCTGGACTTGATGACTCCTGAGGTCTCTTCCAGCTCTATGATTCTATGAACACATGCCTGTGACATAGGAAGGTGCTATTATTCCCATCATGAATTTAGGAATCAGAGACACAGAGATACTAACTGAGGTGCCCAAAGTGAGACAGGAAGTCTGAAGCAGAGTGAGGAACTGAGCCCAGGTTTCCCTAGTGCCAACCACGCCCAGTGGGCAGCGAACTTCTCCAGCCCTCACCAATTAAGGGTAATACTTACTCCTTAACCAGTTAACCCTAATGGAGCCCCTTCACTCCCCTCTCACCTAGCAGTGTGAGGGGGGAGTAGCAATCTGGAGGTGGCTACAATACCCAGACACAGCTGGGTAGAGACATGGAGAGACCTGGGGTTGGTCCACCCTCCTACAGCCATTGCACACACACTGCCCAGTGCAGCGAGGGGGAAGCAGACACCGAACTAGGAAGCCCCGAGTCACAGTTTTGCCCCTGCTCTGTTCCTGAGGCATCATGGGTAGGGGCTACCACTCCTCCATCCAGGCAGACTGTCAGATTACAGTGGAGCCCTACAAGAAGTGAGAGTGGGTTTTTTTTTTTTTTCTGATTGCTGATGGAAATAGGGCTAGACGAGGCCTAAATCACGGATTGTGACAGAAAAACCTTTGGTCTTAGTGACGACGGGCAGTAAGAACCTGTATTAATTAGATCCCAGTCTATCTACACCATCCTTCTGGATGGAGCTTATGGACAACTGTACGAATATTAAAATTACAGATGAGTGTGAACTGCTGAGTTCATAAACCGATATCCTGCCCAGGATAACCAGCACTTCCCAGCCCTGGGAACAAGCAATTTGGTTGGGGGCCTCGTCTCTAATTAAACAAAACTTATGTTGATAATAAACCCACTTCTTTCCCACAGCTCTTTTTGCCACATACCTTGTTCTGGATCTTTCCTACCTATTTTAGAGGCTTCCGTCACACACAGGGGCTTTGGAGAGTTGAGAGCTACAGCGTGGGCAACTGTGGTGAATAAATAGTATCCTTCTGGGAGTCTATACATGAGCTAAGCGAGGGAGAAAATACAGCTCCAGTGAGATTCTATACATAGAGAAAATACAGCAAAGGAGAAAGGCTGCACAGAAGCCAGCCGAGAAAATGCAGCTAAGATATGCCCATAGATGAACACTTGGAAAAAGCAACAGCAGCTGTGAAATGGTTGGCATAAGGCATGCGGAGAAAAAACAAGGTGGTTGTTATGCAAGGCTGCATAGCCTTACGGAGAGACCGGAGGCCTGATTTCTACAGCTGACACTGCCCCTGAACTGATGTGTGACTCCAAGCACATCGCTTTTTATCTCTGTGCTTTTGTTTCCCTTCCAGTTTTTTGGCCTATTTTGAGGATAAGCTGGTCTGGCAAGGACTGCCTCTTGTCCTGTGCTGCTATAGCCTCGCACAATACGGGCCTGACGCCATTGTGGCCCATACGTGCTAGTGGAATAAAAGGAAAATCTCAGAAAATCTTCTGGTGTAAATTCATAATACGGCAAAAAGTTCCTTTACGATGAAACAGAGTTACTGTAGCTTCGTCCAGTGGGTTTACAACTTTTTTTCCCTCATGACCCTGTGGAAGAAAATTGTTGATGCTGCTACCCAACATCATTTGACTGGAGTGTGGGTGCCAGGGTGGGGTTGAGGAGGAAGCTTTGGGACATAGGAGGGGACTCAGGCTTTGTGGGGGTGGGTCAGGGCTGGGGCTTCCCTTGAGTGGCTCCTAGCATGGATGCTAAGGCAGCTTCCTGCCTCTCCTGGCACTGCACACCAGGCTGCACCCCAGAAGCAGCCATCAGCAGATCCTAGCCAATGGGAGTGCGGAGCGAGTGCTCAGGACAGGGGCAGTGCATGGAGCCCTGTGTGCTCTTCCCCCATGCCTACCTAGGGGCCGGGCCTGCTGCCAGCCGCTTCTGAGGCGCAGCACAGTCTGGGGTGCCAGGACAGGTAGGGAGCTGCCTTCGCCCCCCCACTGCTCACCTGATCCCCCTGCAGCAACGACACCCAGCGCCCGACATTCCACCACCAATTACTGGGTCACGACCCATAGTTTGGAAATCCCTGGTTTAGTCAGTGGAAGGACAGTATAATGTGTAGTGCTTAGAGCTATGTTAAGCTAAAATATGCTATGCATCTCACATGGTTTCAAGTGTAGACATGAATATGAAGCCAACCAAATGCTGTAGAAAACTTTGCATCCCATAAAACTTTCATAAGAATTCAAAGAGAAACATATGGTTGGTTCGAAGTGAGTACAAAGGTACCAAAACCAAATTTGGTAGCTAGGTAACAAGTCCTATGACACAAGTAGTTCTTCTAATCCACATGTATGTATTTTATCCAGCTCCATACTGTTCATGTAAGTTTGGATCCAGAAAACTACCATTTCCATTTGAGTTTCATCTCCCCCATTCTGGCCCTAATTCCGCTCTTGTTTAGAGCAGTGTAAAGCACAACTAACTCCACTGAAGTCAGTGATTTACACCAATGTGAAACTGGTGTTAAGGAACAGAGAACCCAAATATATAAAGGGCACAAAACTAAATCCCCTGAAACCGATGCTTATACATATTGAAACTGCAGGTATGTCTGCACTCATAATGCTATGGCAGCACTGTTGTGGCAGCGGTGGTGAAGCTGACATAAATCCACGCCCCTGAGACATGCAGCTACACAAGTATAGACCAACTCTGGGAAGATTTACATCACCTGTTGCATCTACAACTATGTAATGGCTGCTGTTCTACTGAGTTCGGAGATGAATATTTATCCCAGCGGAGGAGCTGGCCTGATATCTTTTCTTCTATCCGAGAAAGAACAATAGGAACAGAGGATTTCTAGTTGGTATCTGTAAAGAAAGTCCCTTTAAAAGGTAAGGACTAGAGTTGATCAGAAACTGGTCTCACACACAGCCACCAACACACCATGAAAAGTACGCTATCAAAACAAACCAAATGATTTTTGTTGAAATTTTCAATGGATAAGTTGAACATTTTGTCAAATAGTGCTTTTTCTAGAAAAATATTGATTTTAGAAAAAAAACCTTTTTCCAAAGTCATTTGGTCAAAGACCCAATTTTCCACATCTACTAAATATTTGGGAGCGCTTATGCCTCCGTCTATCTGTCTATCCGTACGTCCGTGAGTCTGTTGCTAAAGAATGCCACCTAAACAGAAAGAGCTAAGACCACCAAAATCGGTATGTAGCTTCCTCTTAATATAACATAACAGCAGAATCAGGGTTTGGTTGTGCCAGGACAATGGGATGCACCTGGAATGTGATTGTTTCTCATCAGATGGAAAGGAAGGACTGTGATAGCAGGGACAGTTCTTCCCCAGAATGACCACGGGGGGGCAGCCATCCTGGGGGACAGTTCTGCTCCAGAATGACTATAGAGGGGCAGCAAGCAAGCATGGCCTACCACCCGAACAGCCCTGAGATCTGCAACTGCCTGCTGGGCAGTGTGGCCCTTGCTTCCCCTGCCTGGCCAAGGGCATGAGCTGGTGGCTCATGTGAGGCCTCCATCACCCCTGAGAGCAGCCACCGGCTGTCCACCTGAACTACCACACCCTGCCCTGACTCCTTCATTCCCCAAGCCTGAATCCTGCACTCCCAGACTCCCACCCTGAACCCCACACACCCTCAGTCCCCTGCCTTGAAGGATCCGAGCAACACCAGGTAAATCTTCTAGTAAGGAAATAAATAAAATGTTGGGAAACACTTTTTACTAGGATTTAGGGAAAACAAGTGGAGTAAAAAGTTTGTAGATGTTGTATTGGATTGTTTTCTTATAAGGCATAGCAGGCAAGAAGGGAAGAACGACACAATCCTTGATTTTGGTAACAGATTGGAGATGTTCAGGTATCTAAAAGGGTGTCATAAGGAGGAGGGAGAAAACTTGTTCATCTTGGCCTCTGAGGATAGAACAAGAAGCAATGGGTTTAAACTGCAGCAAGGGAGGTTTAGGTTGGACGTTAGGAAAAAGTTCCTAACTGTCAGGGTGGTTAAACACTGGAATAAATTGCCCAGGGAGGTTGTGGAATCTCCATCTCTGGAGATATTTAAGAGTAGGTTAGATAAATGTCTATCAGGGATGGTCTAGACAGTACTTGGTCCTGCCATGAGGGCAGGGGACTGGACTCGATGACCTCTCGAGGTCCCTTCCAGTCCTAGTATTCTATGATTCTATATTCTATGTTAAGAAGGGGATCGGTGTATGGTGTCACAGTGGCTATGAAAAGAGTTTTTTAAAAAGGAACACTGAATTTCAGGAGAGACAATTCTGCAGAGGAACAAGAAGTGTTAGATGAAATCAATGGACTGAAGCAATGGGGATAAGGGAGAGAGGAGAAGCATTCCTAGGTAACTTAAGATTTGCCCAGAGGACTGTGTGAGCTATCTAGCAATAAATGTGTGTGGAGGAAGGAAAAAGAAGCAAATGGATGATTAAGGGAGTGTGAAGAGTAATCAAGGGTACAAAAAAAGCATATGCAAGGAATGAAATAGATGCAGAGGAGGGAGGGGAAGATTATACAACCTCTTAATGTCTTCCCATACAGACTCTGCAAACACTTAGCAATAAAGAAGCGAGAGGATGAGATGATGCAGGGAAGGCACGGACTTGAATAAGGGAAGTTCAGATAGGCAAGGTGGGCTGTCTGTTCAACCCTCCCTTCTTCGGGATGCACCTTTGGTTTGACCCAGTATGGTCGTTCTTATGTTCTTATGTTTGTTCCATGACACCTGTGATATCAAAGTAGTCAGGCTCAGCAAAAATATTCTGTGGGAAAGTGAACAAACAGATTGACAGAGCCAGGAATCTACTTCAAGACATGTTCTTATGGTGACTAGTGGTGTTCTGTTATTTTCCTTGTTGGGCCTAAGAACGACCATACTGGGTCAGACCAAAGGTCCATCTAGCCCAGTATCCTGCCTGCTGAGAGTGGCCGTTACCAGATGCCCCAGAGTGAGTGAACGCAACAGGTAATCATCACGTGATCCCTCTCCTGTCATACATTCCCGGACAAACAGAGGCTAGGTACACCATTCTTACACATCCTGGCTAATAGCCATTGATGGACCTAACCTCCACAAATTTATGTAGCTTTTTTTTGAACCCTGTTAAAGTCCTAGTCTTCACAACATCCTCTGGCAAGGAGTTCCACAGGTTGACTGTGCACTATGTGAAGAAAAACTTCCCTTTTGTTTGTTTTAAACCCACTGCCTATTAATTTCATTTGGTGACCCCTAGTTCTTATATTATGGGAACAAGTAAATAACTTTTCCTTATTCACTTTTACCATACCAGTCATGATTTTATACATCTCTATCATATCCCCCCTGAGTCTCCTCTTTTCTAAGAAGCCAGGTGATTAAGATAACAAAAGACTTGCCATTCAAATAATTGAAGGATCATTAGGTCATAATGAAAACTGTGCCTGGCACTCCACCTAAAAGATAGGGAAAAAAGGAGTAGGACTAGACAGTGGTGTGCTCCAGGGATCTGCATTTGGACCACTGCTGTAAAACTTTTCATAAATGTTCTTGAAATAGGAGTAAACAGTGAGGGGGCAACATTTGCAGATAATAAAATATTCCTCTAAATCGTTAAGTACAAAGCTGACTGCAAACCATTACAAAGGGACCTCACAAAACTGGGATCTCACAAAACTCCTCGCCAGAGGATGTGGTGAGGACGAGGACTTTAACAGGGTTGAAAGAAGAACTAGATACATTCATTGAGGTTAGGTCCATCAATGGCTGTTAGCCAAGATGGGTAGGAATGGTGTCCCTAGCCTCTGTTTTGTCAGAGGCTGGAAATGGATGACAGGGGAGGGATCACTTGATGATTTCCTGTTTTGTTCACTCCCTCTGGGGCATTTGGCATTGGCCACTGTTGGAAGACAGGAGTCTGGGCTAGATGGACTTTTGGCCTGACCAAGTATGGGCCATTCTTTTATTCTTATGTTTTTATGGGCGATCGGGCAACACAAGGGTACAGGGAATTCAGTGTTGATATGTGCAAAGCAATTCACCGAGAAAAATAGAATCCCAACTATACATACAAAACTGATGGGGTCTAGAATAGCTGTTCCCATTCAAGAAAGCTTTTTAGACTTCTGCTGCATGTTGAGCAGATGTTTTCAGGGAACTATCCACAATGATCTCTAACAGACTATTGCGAATCATTAGGAATAGATAATAAGAGAGAAAGTATCATATGGTCTCTATATAAAGTTATGGTATTCCCACATCTTGTATATTGCATGCAGATCTGGTCACCCTATGAAAAAAAAAGATATATTCGTTTTGGAAAAGATGGAGAAAGGGCAACAGAAATGATCGGGGAAAGGAACAGCTTTTATTTGAGAGATTAACAAGACTGGGACTTTTCAGCTTTGAAAAGAAATGACTAAAGAGAGTGGGATATGTTAGAGGGCTAGACAATCATAAATGGTGTGGAAAAAATAGAATAGGGAAGTGCTATTTACATTTATTTGGGCAAGCGTCTTGTGTTTGAAGGAGTATAGGCAGCAGATTTAAAACAAATGATTTCTTCTCGGTGAACCAGTGCAACTCTGACAGGAGATAGTGGGAAACCCCAAACTATAACAGGGGTCCAATAAGAACAAAATAAGTTCAAGAAGGATAGGTCCATCAATGGTTATTAGCAGTGCTCGACAAATAATGTAATCTACTCGCCTGTGGTGAGTAGATTACAACCCGGAAGAGCCGGCGCAGAGCGATACGCACATGTGCAGAACGATCTGTGCATGCGCAGAACGCAGAACCATGTGAAACCGTGCGGCTGGTGAGTGGGGCTCACCGCCGCTTGGCGAGCCCTGGTTATTAGCCAGGATGGGCAGGAATGGGGTCCCTAGTCTCTTTTTGGCCAATGTCGGATCAGAAGACATCAAATATTCCATCCCCTGTCACTCATGCCCAACTTCTGGCAAAGGCAGGTGTAAGACAGGACACTGGTCAAAATGGACCTTTGGTTTGACCTAGTATGGCCATTCTGATGTTCTTCTTAGAGCCCAAATGTATCTGCCTCCTTCTGTAACCCACTCCCTTTACTTCCAGAGCTGAGAGAGAGCCCAGGAGTCCTGACAGTTTCTCTAGCCACAGTGTTAGCCTTACATTTTTAAATACATTCTTGTTTCGTTGCTAACTAGTGTCCCTTAAGTGACTTGCCATAAGTTGTCATAATATGTCAGTATGGGTATGTCTACACTTGCACCCTAGTTCGAACTAGGGATGCAAATGTAGGCATTCGAAATAGTCAACAAAGTGGGGATTTAAATATCCCGCGTTTCATTAGCATGATCTTGCCGGCGCGTTACTCCGATCAACAGCCGTTTCGAACGTGAAAGTGCGCGCCGGGACGCGTTAGTTCGAACCAAACCCCTTAGTTAGTTCAAACCAAACTCCTCAAAAAATGAGCAGTAACGTTAGGTCTAACACATCCCAGCGTGCACTTTCACTTTCAAAACAGCTGTTGATCAGAGTAATGCGCCGGCGAGATCATGCTAATGAAGCACGGGATATTTAAATCCTCGCTTCGTTGACTATTTCGAATGCCTACATTTCCATCCCTAGTTTGAACTAGGGTGCAAGTGTAGACATACCCTATTAGAGCTGAGAGGGTCTCATATTTATTTAATTTTCTTTCTTTTTTATAGGAATTAGATGCAGTGCTCCTGTCAGCTAATTGCTGAGTTACTTGCCCCAAAAAACAGAGTTTTCCAGTGCCTAGTAGCCCCAGGAAAGAGGTGATTTATGTGTGTGTTGGGGGAAGAGCGGATGTGGTTGGTCCCATCCCCTCAACCCCGTTTACTGTTTGGCTTGTACTGAGCATGCTCAGTAACACTGCTGAAGTTGCAGTCTTCAGTCTGTCCCCCATGCTCTCACTCTTCCCCCCCCCACATCACAACATGCACAGGTCACCCCCCACTACATGTACACCAGAATTTGAAATGGTGCCCCCAATCCATGCGCAGCCCAATTGTATGGGGCCCCCAGAACTTACTGTACGATGAGGATCTCCATTTGGTTCGCTCATGCATGAGCCTGAAGAGGTCGGGAACCCTAGATGGTAAGATTTCTGAAGCCACACGCCCTGAAGCAGCTCTGAAATTCATTCCTGTATCTGTGGTTTGTAAGTAATTTGCAAATATTTAGGATCTGCATTTCTTTCATCCTTTTGCTCCCCCGCCCCCATGTCTTTTGACGTAGAGATCTCTCTGTGCTGTTGGAATAAGAATAAACATAAAATACCCTTCAGGACAAACTCAAAGAGCAGTAATAAAAATCTGGAACAATTTTGGGATGCATAAAAGAAGCAAAAAATTAACACATAAAAAATGAAAGGGAATTATTATTCTAGCACTGTGTAAGACGCTGCTTCAGTGAAAGGAAGGAGGTGAGTCAGATAGGGTCAAATCCCTCTGTCATTCTGATTCATTTCAGATTATGTCTACACGGCACTTTTATGGACATGTTTATGTTCTTCCAGAGTCAGGCCAGTTGTCCAGGTAGCCCAGCATCCTTCTTCCAGCTGTAGCCAATGCCAGGTGCTTCAAAGTTAATTAACAGAATAGGGCCATTTTCAGAGAATCCATCCTCCATCATTCAGTCCCAGCATCTGGCAGTCAGATGCCCAAAGACACCCAGAACATGGGATTGCATCCTTGACCACCTCGGATGGGCCTCCATGAACTTATCTAATTTTTTCTAAGCCAGTTATAATTTTGGCCTTCAAAACTTCCCCTGGCAATGAGTTCCACAAGTCGACAGTGCATTATGTGAAGAAGTACTTCCTTACACTTTTTGTAACTCTTCTGCCTATTAGTTTCCAGGGGTGACTGTGTCTCATGTGTTATATGAAAGGGTAAATAACACTTCCTCACTCACTCACAGCGACAGAGATTCATGAAGTCATGAAAAAATGAATATCAGCATTGCTCCCAGCCCAGGCTGATGGACTAAAACTAGCGATGCTCATGCTAATGTTCTTACAAAGCTGTACAGGTTGGACCCTCTGGTCCACCAACATCCTTAGTCCAGCAGGATTTTAGCTAGCTGGATGTCCACTTATCATGGGTATTATAAGTTGGACCTCTCTGGTCTGGCACACTCGGGACCTGACTGATCCCAAACGAGGGAATTTGCCAGACCAGAGAAGGCCCCCTGCTACTGGCACTCCAGACCACCTTACCTCCTTGCTGCCGGCCCCAGCTGCCCTCCCCCCACCCTGCCATGCTGCCGTGGCCCTGGCAGCCCGGACTGTCCCAGCTCCACTATCGGGGCTGCTGTGGCTGCCGTGTCTCGTGGCAGCTACGGTAGTGGGGCTGGGGCCAAACTGTCCTGGCCCTGGCCCTGCTACTGGGGCTGCCGCCGCCTGCGCTGCACTACCAGGGCTTTGGCACCGGTCCCAGAGGCATAGTGAGGGTGTTATGCGCCCAGGGGCAAAAGCAAAATTTGCACCCTCCTCCGCCACTGCCATGCGGTGGGGCCTCGAACCTGGCACAAGGCTGAGCCTGACCCTGGGGGGGGGGAGCTTGTACTGCGTCTTCCCCTGCCCCCTCCAGTTTGGGGCCAGGCTCCCGCAGGCACTAACCCGCCGGCAGAGATGGAGGAGGGTGGGGCTGGGGGCGGAGAGGTGGGGAGGAGTCTCCAGCTAGTGGCGGTGGGCAGAGGAGGAGCAGGCGAGCCAAAGGATGACAGGGGGAGTGGAGAGGGACTAAATTGGCACCCCCCAGCTTGGCAACTGCCCTCTCCTGCCCCCCCTCACTATGCCCCTGACCGGACCCAGGCCCAGCCTTGCCGGGCTCCGAGTCACCAACCCTCTTGCCACCGGGCCTCCCAGCCAGGACGCCCTGGTCCAGGAACACCTCTGTTCCTGCTGGACCATGGATGCTGCCGGATGAGGGAGTCCCAGTTTTGGGAAGTCCGACCTGTAGCAAGTTTCCTATGATCCCATAAAGTTTGTTTAAAGACACCAGTCCCAGCTCTCAGTCTTCCATGCTGTTATTTAGCTCTATTTACCCCCTACATGTCGACTAAGGGTATGTCTACACTTGCACCCTAGTTCGAACTAGGGATGCAAATGTAGGCATTCGAAATAGTCAATGAAGCGGGGATTTAAATATCCCATGGTTCATTAGCATGATCTCGCCGGCGCTTTACTCGGATCAACAGCTGTTTCGAAAGTGAAAGTGCGCGCCGGGACACATTAGTTTGAACCAAACTTCTTGGTTTCAGGAAGGTTTCAGCTCAAACAAAAGTACCCAGCGCGCACTTTCACTTTCGAAACAGCTGTTAATCGGAGTAAAGCGCTGGCAAGATCGTGCTAATGAAGTGCAGGATATTTAAATCCCCGCTTCATTGACTATTTCAAATGCACCCTAGTTCGAACTAGGGATGCAAATGTAGGCAAGTGTAGACATACCCGAACAGCCCAGTAAGCAGTGGAAGTGTTGGCCATGCTGCTAGACAACATTGACCTCCTGTGGTTTGGCAAATTCTCTGGTTCAGCAGACAGGTCCTGAGGGTGCTGGACTAGAGAGGTTCAACCCATATAAAGAGCAGGCTGTGCTATGTATTAAGGCCATGTGAGAGGGTGGGGGAGGGATCACTGCTGGAGCAGCTCCTTGGGGCCAGGCAGGATGTAACAGCTCCATCCCCATCTGTCACCCCCTGCTGACAGCTGTTCTGGTCCTCTGATCAGCCACCACTTGCCAGGACTTGTCCCCCGGGCAGCACCAACTGTGGGTCAGGTGTGTAGAGCAGGATGTGTAGCCCTTTAGCAACATGACAGAGTTGCAGGGAAAAGGGAGAGAAAGGTTTCATTTTCCTGAGTGGGGGCTTCGTTTTCAAAAGTTTTGGAAGAAGGACCGAAAGTCCTGAGCACCCAGCCTCTGAAATACCAACGGAGCATTTCCTGCCACTGCATTCATGTGGCACGTGGAGATATTTTGCTACCCAGCAGTTTTTCTCCGACTATAGGGCAGGCTGGCTGCAGCCTCATGATTTAGATTGCCTGTCACTTAAAATGCGTTTGTATCTTACAGTGGAGATAAATTCCTCGATGTCTGCGAGGCACTTGAACGCAGTGCGAAGGCATGCTCTAGGAACCAGCATGAGGAACAACTGGGTATCCCTGACAGGCTTGGAGTCGTGTGCAGTGAACCATGCAGGGGCCAGGAATGTAGCGACAAGGATAAAAGCATGAAACAGTGCTCGGAATGAGGCAGGGGTCCCGTGAAAATAGTTGTATGTGATCACGGCATTAAAGACTGCACCATAGGGCATAGGCCCAAGGCACACTAGGGCTGCATAGGCCACGCTAATTCTGGCTTTTCCTAGCTTTCAAGGGCTTGATATTTTAACCATTAAAATAACGATCTTTTAACAAGGAGTCCTGTGGCATCTTATAGCCGAACAGATATATTGGAGCATAAGCTTTTGTGGGCAAAGACCCGTTTTGTCAGATCCATGTAGTGGAAATTCCAGAGGCAGGTATAAATATACAGGCATAAGAAAAGAGTTCCAATCAGGAGTAAGGCTAGAGATAACGAGGTTAATTCAGTCAGGGAGGGTGAGGCCCCCTTCTAGCAGCTGATGTGGAGGTGTGAACACCAAGGGAGGAGAAACTACTTTTGTAATTGGCTAGCCATTCACAGTCTTTGTTTAATCCTAAAATGATAGTGTCAAAACCTTACTCTTGATTGGCACTCTTTTCTTATGCCTGTGGCTACGTCTAGACTGGCATGATTTTCTGCAAATGCTTTTAACGGAAAAGTTTTTCCGTTAAAAACATTTGCGGAAAAGAGCGTCTAGATTGGCACGGACGCTTTTTGCGGAAAAGACTTTTTGCGGAAAAGCGTCCGTGCCAATCTAGACGCACTTTTGCGCAAGAAAGCCCCGATCGCCATTTTAGCCATCGGGGCTTTTTTGCGCAAAACAAAACTGGGTTGTCTACACTGGCCCTCTTGCGCAAAAGCATTTTGCCCGAACGGGAGCGTCATAGTATTTGCGCAAGAACACTGATGATCATACATTAGATCGTCAGTGTTCTTGCTCAAATTCAAGCGGCCAGTCTAGACAGCTGACAAGTTTTTGCGCAAAAGTGGGCACTTTTGCGCAAAATCTTGCCAGTCTAGACACAGCCTGTATATTTATACCTGCTTCTGGAATTTCCACTATATGCGTCTGATGAAGTGGGTCTTTGCCCATGAAAACTTACGCTCCAATAAATCTCTTAGTCTGTAAAGTGCTACAGGACTTCTCGTTGTTTTTGCAGATTCAGACTAATGCGGCTACCCCTCTGATCTTTTAACATAGCTTTTTGACATCCAATTACAGGTTTTACCTCCCTTAACTGGGACTCTCTGTGGCAAGACCTCCCTATACCTGGGCTCTGGTCTGGCAGGACCACAGATGTTCTAGAACCACAAAGCAATAGTGTAGTGTGGCAGGGCTCCTGGGTGAATCCCCCCCTCTCCCCCTGTGTGGGGGGGCCACAGTGAGGAGATCTGGCCCCAGCAACTTGGCAGTAGCCAGGGAGCTGGCAGCAGCCTTGCAGCTTAAGCCCTGGCCGTGCAGCTCTGACCATGGCACCAACAGGGCCAATGGGAGCTGAAGAGTTCCAGCCCAGGGAGCAATTGCTGTCCACGCAGCAGTGGGGCAGGCAGTGGGGGGTGGGGAGGCAGCGCTTTAGCACGGGCCAGGAGGGGAGGGACCTCCCCTAGTCCAGCAAATCCCCTTGTCTGGGACCAGTTGGATCCCAAGGATGCCGGACCAGTGAGGTCCAACCTGTGTTTACTTACATGACAGTTGCACCTGGCAACCTAGAGACTGCCCACAGCCTGAAGAGCTCCTTGTCTAAACAGACGAGAGGGACAAAATGCTGTTACTCTATTCCGGGGGTGGGCAAGACACCGTCCATAGGCCGAATCCGGTCCTCAGCTGCCCTGCCACTCCCCCATCCCCAGGCCACCTGGGTACAGGGGAGCATGCGAAGTCTCCTCTCCCAGCCAGGGGCACGCAGCACCTTAGGGAACCGCCAGCTGTTCAAAACGACTGGCAGTCCTCTCGAGGCGACGCACACCCCCGGCAGAGCGGGGGCCAAAGCCTTCACATGCTCCTCCGCCCCCAGGCCGATCAGGGTCTGTGGGCAGGGAGCACCGAAGTCTTTTGGACCCACCCCTTCCGCCCAAGGCCCCACCCCTTCTGAAGCAGCCCGCAACCCCTTCCAAAATTTGTGAAGTGGACCCCCCTTCTAACATTATTGCCCACCCCTGCTCTATCCATTCAGAACAGTTCACATATGGGGAATGGAGGCCGTTCACAACCTGCCTCCTTGTAAGCATCAGCCTCTTCATTCAGTGACTTGCCCAGGATCACACAGCCTGCATCAAACCCAAGAACGGGACCGTTGCTCTCCCTATCCAGGGTCTTAACCCCAAGACCCGCCCTTCTTTCCATTACAGACAGAGCCACCCCTAGAAACCTGGGTGTCCTGCACAGCCCTTCCATGAGGTGCGGGCCCTCTGGGTGGGATTGCACTCAGGGCTATGGGGGCAAGAGCAGGGCATGGGAGGCAGCAGGGGCTGGGCCCATGGATCAGCAGCAGTGGGAAGGGGAGTGAGCTGGCCTCAGCCCCCCCCCCCACCTCCTTGCTGCTTCGCTCTGGGGGGGGTGCAGGGGGCTTGAGGGAAGAGGTGGAACCACACACTCCTCCCCCACACTCACTGGCTGCAGAAAGTGGCCCGTCACGATTGTGACCTGGAGGGGGATGGGCTGGGTCACTCCACTTCCCCCCAGTTGCCGCCAGTGAGCGGGAGGGGGGGGTCAACCCCAGCTGCCAGTCCCAGCCCCCCCCCCCCACTAGTCCCCAGGCCATGTCACTTGGGGAAGGGTATGGAATGGGTTTGGGGTGGGCAGCGAGCAGCAGGGTTGTTCCAGGGTCCTCACCCTCTCAGGAACGGCCCTGCTGGCTGCAGCTGGTGAGAGGCGGTGAGGGTGGATGCGGGATGGAGTTGGCACTGCCCCAGATGCAGCATACGGCTGCCGAGGGCTCCACAGAATTTGGTGCCCCAAATTTCGTGGGGCCCTGCGTGGCTGCGTACTTTGCCTATTGGTAGGGATGGGCCTGCTGACAGGTACAGCTACATCTCCAGCAGCGCCTTTAAAAGGCAGAGTTTACTGCCCCCAAGCCCCAGTTCCCGTTGCCCAGGGATTACCCACAAGCTTGCCATGTCAGTATCTGACCCGGGTCGTGCAACTCCTGAATCGCTCCCCTTTAGCAGAAGCGCAGTGGTTGCTCCAATCCGCCCCTGGCGCAACAATCGTTTTGTCTGGGTTTTTTCCCCATGTGCAAGCAGTGTGTTGCTATGAAGAGCCTGTCACTTCCCATTACGGAGCAGGCCTGGCACGACTCAGCACTGAAGCGCACAGCAGCCGCTGACAGCACAGCAAAAACGGGAGATTTTGGAGACTTTTAAAGGGGGCCGTAGGATGAGCCTGTCTCCTGCATCAGCCTGAGAAATCCTGTTCCCCTTCACAGGGAGCATGAACAGAGTTGCCAACCCACAGAAATTTCATGTACGGACAAAATGGGGAAAATTTACAGACAGACACATTTTTTTACCAACATAATTTTTATTCTATATTAAGACGACATAAATGGCCAAAAGTGAAAAGTAATCATTGTCATTCATACATCACAAGAACAATGTGCTATTTAACTCACTTTCATTTAGTTAGTCATGGTCCTGGAAGTTTTCCATTTTGTGATCGTACATCTGAACACTGATGCTGTTAACCATAGCTGAAGTCCCAGATCCATTTCTGACAGTTATAAATAAACTCTCCACTCCTATGCCTGAAGGATTAATAACTAAAATGTCCAGTTTCCTCTGCTCCGCAGTAAAATGGTGGAAGCAGCACAGAAGAAATTTAATTGCTATAGAATAATTGCTGTTTTTTGAAATTTTATTTCACTTTTACGAACTTTACAGACACCTAATTTTTTTTACAGACTTTATGGACATGTCCAATTTTGGCTACTTTTTTACAGACTGTCCGTAAATTTACTGATGGTTGACAACCCTGAGCATGAAAGCGAATGGAGCCCCAAAATTGGGGGGGAGGGGGCGGTAACCATGTTGCTTGAAACTGGAATGAAACCAAACAGAAGTTTTGTTGGTATAATGCTACGCATTGTTTGCCATACAGTCATGGCCCAATGCCCTACCCATGATCAGTGTCCCATTTTCCTAGGCCACACACATACACATTGTGAAGATGTAGTTCCTGCCCTGAAGTGTTTTCCATCCCAGTTGTCTTCATTCAGATTGCAATCTAGGTGGGGGGGGAGGGTTTGCTATGCTCATCAGGGGCAGAGCTAGAGATGGAGCCAAGGTCTCCTCAGCTGCGTGGCTTTCGGGAGGAGAGATGGCAGACGTGGTGTGTGACCAAAATATCTATCTGGGGTCCATGCTCTCCTTGGTATTGCATTGGGAGTTCATTTCTGCACCGCCGTCCGCCGTCCACTCAGGCTCCCTGACCTGTTGTAGCATCACGCCGACAGGCAGAACCAAACCAGCCTCATTGTTCTCCCTGGTTCTCTCGAGAACCAAACCATGAGCCTCTACCGCTTGCACTAAAAGCCAGCGGGCTCTCAACTAAGGCTGTCGAGCAGGCTCATTGTTCTCCCTGGAAGTGGTCTAGGTGCCATGACCTGGGACAGTGCCCCATGCCAGCAGATGTGTAGGTTACAGCAGCAGACACCCCGGCTGTGTGCTGTAAGACAGGAAGCAGTTCCTCTAGCTAGTGCCCTCCCAGAGCCTGCACCTAGAATCCCCTCCTACATCCCAACTGCCTGCAGCTCAGAGCTCCTCTCACACTCCATATCCCTTAATCCAAGGCCAGAGCCTGCACCCCAACCCTCTGCCCCAGCCTAGTGAAAAGGAGGGAGGCATTTGGAGTGTGCAGGGGTGGGGCCTCTGAGAAGGGGCGGGGCCTCTGAGAAGAGGCACAAAGGAGGCAGGGCAAGAGTATTTGGGTTTCAGATAGATCTTGGATTGCACTTAAATTCAAAAAGTGATCTCAAGCATAAAAAGGTTGGAGATCACTGCCCTAAACAGCTCCACATCATCATTTTTTTTAACTTCTAGAAAAATGGTCCATTTAATTCATACCATGAAAAAAATCCTTTATAATGGGCTATACAGTGAAAAAATCATTCTGCACTTGATCCATCATGCACATTGTGCAAGATGGCTGGTTAGGAGATCAAAGTTCATGATATTCTCTTTTTTGTTGCCTTTTTCTTTCTTTAGAGGCAAATCAATGCACTATTGCAGAGTCCCGCTCCATGGTGAGTAGCCACCGTAACATGTCAACATATTATGTTTTATTTTTCTGTGTCAGCATAACTTATTCTTAGATGTAGCTACTGATTATAAGAGTCTGCTAGGACTTTAAGGGAGAGAGACACAGACACTGAGTTTTAAGCAATGGAAACAAACTTTGCTAATAATGCTGTTCAGTTATAGAAATGCTTAGTGTCAGCTGTGATGTAGCTTTTTTTAAGATATTACTTAATATATCAGTTTAAACAGGTGGATTCTGTCTCTTCCACTTGTACTGTTATTTTCTTCAACTCTTCCCCACTCCTTCTTTATTCCCCTACAAAAAAAAAATAGCTGATTAACTTGCAAACTTAGAAGCCAAAATGATAAAGATTTGAATGTTTGGAATTAATCTGATCACAAGTAGCTCCTTACTTTGAAGTAGGACTAGGTGAACCTTACATAGTTTGCATAAAGTTAATGTTTTTCTGAAGTTTTTGGCTGCACACAATAAGACTCTAAAATCTTGCAAGATCTGAGATTTTCATGGGATTTCTGGTATTTTCTTGCTACTTTATATTTCTGGCTCTCAGTAAGTGAAAGCAGCAAAGAAAGAAAAACATTTCCCAAAAAAGTTTTTATTTCTTGTTCAAAAAGTTCAAGAAAAAGTCTCAAATCATTTCTTATCTAATTAGAACCTGTTTGTCCAGGATAGGATACACTGAAATAATCAGAATATATAAGGAAGGGAAATTGACTATTGTTGCAAATAAGGGATGTAACATAGAGAGTCTGGATTTATAGCAAAGCAAGTGTCAATGTTTTGCTGTATACTGGCTTCCAGAGTTGCACTTTTGATGAAAATAGAAAAAAATAGAATTACATCTGCAACCCCTGTTTGCCTTAGTGCTCGGTTGCGGGTTTCTTTTCTTTCCCCATCTTTGTCTGCACTCACAGACCACAGTTCTTATCACAGCAGTTATTAGTGATATCCAGTTACCCACTAAAACAAAAGAAGTGCTACAGACAAAACCCAAATCTCTATTATTAATAGAAGAAAAAGGCATCAGCTCCCACCGCAGCATTTATCATCTCCTTTATTTCCTTTGTCTTTTTATTTTGGTTAGAAAAAGGTGTTTAACGAGTCAAAACAAAAGATGAGCATAAATAACTTACAAAAACCTATTCTGAACTTCAATGCTGATGCCTAAACACATGCTGGCTGTATGTCTAGCCCTGATTTTGTTTTGTCCTAGATTAACACTTACCTAACATGATTGCACATTCCAGTGTAGACAGGAGGCAAACTGTTGTGGCTAGTTTTGTTTAACCCACGACAAATTAGTGGAGATGCACTAATTTATACCAGCTGAGAATCTGGGGCCACTACCTTTTACCTGTTGTTTCCCATAGCAAATCCATGCAGGGTCAATTGGGATTGAAGATTCTTGCCATCTGATGGCTCTTTGATGTCTTATGTAGAATTTATTTACTGACTTTACTCCAGCTCACAAAATCCCTATCACTACCTGGCACACTTATAACCAATCTCAACAGGAAGGAAGGAAGGAAGGAGACATGGAAATGCAATTATCCCTCTATGGCAAGAGGTGCTCCTTCCACATCAGGTTGGCATGGCACGGTGGGTATGGTTGCCTGGATTCTATGGCTAAAAAGCAGATTTAGTCTCCAGAGCTGTTCAGGGGGACCAGTTGCAGGCATTACAGCCACATGATTACATTTAAAAAATATATAAAAATAAAAATAACCCTATTATGGCCTTATTTATTTTACAGGGGCAATCCTGGACAACAAGTCTGGTCTGCGCTGTGGTTTTCTTATCCACAGGATTGCTCTCTGGTGCATAGCCCGGATTTGCACCACAATCCAAACTTGCCTTGACATGACTTTGGACAAGTGCAGACTGTGAAACAGAAAGAGTTGCAATGTAGGAAAATCTGATCCAGACTGGAAATGCTGGAGAGGCAGCTTGCTAAGCCCCTTAGGGGGGGCTCTGCCATGATTGGCCAATAGAGAGAGAAAAGGAAAGAAGTAGCCCATGCTTCCTGGGTTCACGCCAGAGAGAATTGAAGTCGCTAAATGCCATCTGTTCCCAACAGGGGCAGAGTGGGACAAAAAGGGGGCAACTCCACTGTTCCATTTAGCTACTAGTTCAGTTGCCTGATTCCATGGGGGGAATTTGCTACACTCCTTAAAGAGGTGTAACCTAGCAACCGGGAGGAAAATGGCTTCTCCGAAGCATAATATCCCCTCGTGTTTCCCTAAGAGGGTATAGAATCACACCTGAAGGCTTGGCCAAATGGGCATTCTCTAAAGAGAGTGATTTACAAAATGTGACCTACTGTTCCTGAGTAAATCAATGGCTGGCTTAGTTACATGAGGTAGCAATGCTAGCCTCAATTCCAGTGCATTTCTTAGGGACGCAATCCCAAAGGAGGCTGAAAATAGCTTGTTGGACTTTGGCTTTTGTGAACAAGCAAGTAAACAAAGAAAAACCCCTGCACTGCTCTGTGCAATTATTAACAGCTCTTCTGAATTTCTTCCATTGACATTACAGGGAAAATGTGATTTCAGGAGATGCCAAACAGAGAAAGGGACAGTTTGTTTCGAGCCAAAGCCTGGCTCGTGTGACTCTGCAGCCGTTTCAAACAGCAATAAAAAAGTTGCCACTTCTGTCCCATCTTGATTCACCAACAAAGGTACCAAAGAATGGAATAATTAGCCAAGACCTATTATTTTGATCATACAGTCTATAGAAGCTAAACACTGGTTTTTTTTTTTCAAAACAGCGAGGGGCTGAAAATGAGGTTCGTAAAAAGCAGTGTTTTAGAAAACCATTTTTTCATGTCATTGAAATCCCACCCAGATTATGAATAATGATAATTAATACTTAATTGGAAGGGCAAGAGAAAGCACCCCCATTGAGTTGGTGACAACAAATGAACTAGCTTTCCATTGCATTACTCTAAAAGTTTGGGTCGCGGGCATAAATGATTTTTCCCAGAAAACAAGTTTAAAAATCACTGTTTTAGAGTCTCCCCATGTCCTGCAACCCAGTACAGAGCCATGACCCTACATTCGGGAATCACTGCTCTAAAATATGCACGAGTCACTTTATGGAGCCCATTTGTGATGTTGGGCCTTTGTCTGCCTTTTGATTTGAAGTTGATTACTTCTTGTGGTTGGGATTTGCATGCAAAATACTAGGTATCCAAGAATGTAAGGGATAAATACACCTTAGCACGGCAAGTCATATAGTGTCTGATTCACAGGCTGGTGAAATCAGTGGTTTTCCCACTGGCACCAACAGGTTTTGGATCTGGTGCAAAATGAGTAGCAGCTACATATGCTTCTCTATTGTTTCTCTGTCTGGTTCTTTAATTGTTTCTGTCAGCTGTCTAATTAATGTTGCTAGGCGAAAATCAATTAAGGTAGCGGGATATAATTAGTTAGAGAATAATGTTAGGGTTGGCTAGTAAAATTTCAGTAAAATGATTAGTTGGGGCATAGTTAAGCAGGTCTTAAGTTTGACCTCAGTTTATATAGTAAAACAGGAAGGAGGGGGGAGGAAATGGGAATCATGCTTTGCTAAGGGGGCGGGATGGGAACAGGGAATAGGGAACAGCGACACAGGTAAGACTCTGAGCCTTCAGAGCCTGGAACAGGAGACATGGGCTGATCTCCATGGGTATGTCTACACTTGCACCCTATTTCGAAATATGGATGCAAATGAAGACATTCGAAATTGCAAATGAAGCCAGGATTTAAATATCCTGCACTTCATTTGCATAATTGTGTTATGGCGCTATTTCGAAATAGTGCTATTTTGAAATAAAAGATGCTGCGTAGATGCAGTTATTTCGAGAGAAAACCCTTCTCTCGAAATAACTGGTAAACCTCATTGTATGAGGAATAAGGGTTATTTCGAGAGAAGGGTTTTGTCTCGAAATAACCGCATTTACACAGCGTCCCACATGTTATCTGACCACATCATAAGACATAGACTCTTGCTTATTTCAATTGTGAGCTCTGAAGATAGACACACAGGACTGGCTACTCCAAGCCCTCAAAACCCATGAGGTTTTAAAAATAATAGATCTGCTTCTTGCTTTTGAGCCTTTATTGGTCATGTTTTCAAGGTTTGCCCTGTCACCATGAATGCTAGAAATGAAAGCTGAGAGTCTCGATTAAACAAATGACTCTGGGAGGCTCTGAGGATAACACCACATATTATTGAAAAAAACCTAAAATTTTAACAATGAATGGTCTTGCAGCATCTTAGAGACTAACAAAAAATGTAGATGGTATTATGAGTTTTCATGGTCATAGCCCACTTCAGTTACAGACTAACACGGCTACCCCTATGAGACCACATTTTACTGTGAAACGTGATAAAAATCACAAGAGTTGGCAACAAAGCAGTGAAAGGAAGGGCTACTGTCCTCATTTTACAGAAAGTGAACGAAGGCCCAGGGAGATGAAGAATAACATTTACAAAACCACTGAGGTGACTTAGGAGCCTCGGACACACTGACTTCCAATAAGCCTTCTAAGAACTTGATTCGCTTTGGCAAGTTGTATCCTAAGCGCATGTCTACACTACTTGTAAAGCTCAGGCTCTGAGTCCAGTATGACTCCAGTCCCTTCCCCCTTGTCCACATACAGATCACTCGGGCTTGGATCCACCACCAAGCACAGTCCTAGGATGTGAACTTAAGTCAAAGTCCTACCGTGACTTGCGCCCAAACACTGTCACTTAGCAATGTGGATACAACTCAAACCACAGTCTCAAGTCACTACTTCTGCAGAGTGCACTGCGGATGCATTAGCACGAGTCCAGCAATTGTAACACACAGGCTTGAAAACCCCAAACCCACATGCCTACTTCCCACAGACCTGGGCTTAGTGTGCCCCCTAGACATACCCTAGGCTGCTGATGGGCGGCGGAGGGGGTAAGGACCTGGTGAAATAAAAGGGCCCAGAATTCCCAGACGCGTCAGCCACTACTGTGACTGCAGACCCTGGGCAGCGCTGAGGGCTGGTTGGGGGAGGCGCAGTGCTCTGTGGATGACACCGAGGGCTGCCTAGCCCTAGCCCTGCCCCTTCTCCCTGACCCTTCTGGGGGGCTCAGAGCAGCCTTCCACACCCCCCACCTTGCCCAGAAGCCCAGCGAGGCTGTTGGTCCCACTGGACATACCGAAGTGACTTGCCAAATCACTTTATGAAAACGCCCGGAATTTTGTTCCATTCAGGTTCTTACGGGAGCATTTGAGCACCTTGAACCAACATCTCCAGAACTCCAGGCCAGCAGTCTTGCAAAAGCCCATCCTTCCTTGCACTGTGGCTCAGAGTTATTGTATTCCTGGTCCCCAGGTGGTGAGTTTATTAACCTATCTCTACCCTTTCACAGTAGCACACACTGATGTGATGTCTGGAGTCGTAATTATGTGCCATTATTTTATTCATATTTCATCTGGAATGCAACACACCTGCTGCCGCATTCTGTGTGCAAGAACAATTCAAAGTCAAATATGACAAAGCATTTCAAAGTGAACAGAGTCTAGACCTGTCCGAGGCGGGGGGGACTAAATTGTGAATTTGTTTTCCAGTGGTTTCTTTTCCTTTTATTCAAGCATAAATGAGTTGTAAAACAAACAACAATAGAGCTGATCACACTTTTTTGTTTGTTTAAAAAAAAACCAGGGAGAAAATTCTGGTCCAATTTTTGCTTTGGAATTTCAAAACTTGGACGAGCTCTCTGAAACACAAACAATCATATATTGAAGTAAAAAGAAGCCACAGAATTACTGGCATATATTATTTTCTGCCAGTAGTTCTCACAGTGCTTTACAAAGCAGGTTTGTCCCTATTATCCCCATTTTATAGATGGGGAAACTGAGGCACATGGGGTGAACTGACTTGTCTCACCAGCTGGCCCACTGCATGATCTTAGGTAAATGTCGAACCTCATCACTAGATTTAGAACCTCATCTCTCAGCCCCATGTTCTTCCTACTTGGCTACTCTGTTGTCCCATCTCAAAAAAGTTCAAAAATCCTTCTGTTGAGGGTGAAGGACATTGTTATTAGGGTTGCCAGGTGTCTGGTTTTGAACCGGAGAGTCCAGTATTTGAGCTTTCTGTTCCGGAAACAAATTGAGAAAATATAATTGAGAAAATATAAATGTCTGGTATTTTCTAAAAAAGATGTAATGTAGATTGTGATGTAATGTCAAGTGTGTCCGGTATTTTTGTTGAAACCATCTGGCAACCCTAATTGTTATCTGTTTGCAAGTTATAATTGATGTACAGTTGAATTGTTATTGGCTTAGGTTCTGTACATTCCCCTTATGGTTCCCCCTTCCTGAATGTGGGAAACGAACATTCAGTGGGTGATGAACTTTTACTCACCCGAACTTGAGTGCACATGACCCCCCTGCACAGAGTGCACATGGCCCCCTGCAGTGCACATGGCCCCTCTGCACACGGCCCCCTGAACAGAGTGCACACAGCCCAGGGAGGACAGTGAGGAAGGCCAAAGGACCCAGAAGCTGCACATGGCCTGTGTCATTGTTGATCCAATGAAGAGAGAGAGAACCCGAAAGATGATCGCCAAGCAGGACCTCCCGGGGGTGCCCTCTGCTCAGATCTCCTGGCCAGTGGACCGGTTCCAGATACCAGCAGCATGAACCTCAGCATGAACTCCTTCTGGTGCCTGGTACTCAGTATGTATTTCATCAGACTCTAAGTATGATTGCTTTAACCTACTCTGGAAGGAGGAGAAAGGGGAGACTCACTCTCACTATCTGCAATTAAAGCCATTTGCACTCGTTACCCCGTGGTCCCAATCCTTGTTAGGCCAAGTTTAGTTGCATGCTTGCAACACCTTTCCCCCCTCAATTCTTCCCTTCAGAAAAGTCACCAGACTGTAGATGGTGAAAGGATAATAGGAAGTGCATATATCTTCCTCCTTCCTTCAATAAAGGTCAAAAACTTGTGTGGCCTCTGTTTTTCATGAATGCTTTTGGCTATTTTAAAATGCAAATCAAAATCGTCCTCAACAATGTAATCTTCAGAAGACAAAATATAATCATGTCAAACGGGATTTTAAAAAAAGAACAATCCAAACTCAAATTAATCAGGATGTTGTTGAAATTAGCATGAAAACAATGGAAAACAGATCAATTATCGAAATGAAGAGACACATAGATACCAAGGCTTGAAGGCAATTATCTAGTTTAACCCTCTCTACAGCACAGAGCAGCAAACCTCCCTGTTACTTCCCCGCACTATTAGTGCATAATAGGCTAGAATAGAACAGAACCAAGGGTAGATATTTTAAACACTCTAGGAAATAAAGCTGCTTCAATACAGTATTTAAAAGCAGGGCGGGACAAAAGGTGCACCGGTCGGTTTCTTGGGGCAAAGAGTTTTACACCTCTGCACCAACCACAGAAAAAGTTCATTCACCTTCATATGCCATGGAGCTCAGTCAGCTTCATTTGTCATATTGGAATCTGTAGTCGCTTGGCCTTGGCTTCCATTTGAACTGATCCCTGACAGGTGTCCGCTCATATATCACCAACACATTTTTGGGCTTTATGAAAACATATGGTGCCAATGTTAAGTCAAACTGCCAGTCTTGTGACTTGAAGCTCAACAAACTGACATACAATTGGCACTGCTGTTTGGGCTTTTTTAAGCCTTGAACAGTATCACTCTTGGCTTACATTTGACATCTTCACTTTTGTAGAAAAAAATACTCTCAGGTAGTTTTTTGTTTTGGGACTTTTTTTAGAAATAGGAAGCTGTTAATTTATGCAAACAGGCACCTGTATATAGCTCACTGTGATTTCAGAATAACCCCAGTTGGGTTAACAATTGGGATCCCTAACCCTTCTTTTCCAGGACATTTTTATTATTAAAATTAAGAGATGAGAATGTCTAATTTAATAATAAGAGTGCATATTTAAAAATATTTTGTGTGTAGTATGTTTTTTTCTATTGCTTTATACGGAGTGCACAAAAATGTGAAGGTGCTAGGGTGCCATATAACCAAAATTACTAACTGTATTTTTATTAACTATATCTATGTCTATATCCATATATATATCAATACTTATTTACCATCTGCCTCTTTCTGCCCCCCCTCCTTTTTTTTCCCTTCCCCCCGCCCCTTCTTCCCTCATTTATTTTGGTTCTGGACATCCAACACTCCCGTCATCTGAAGAAGTGGGCTGTGCCCATGAAAGCTCATGATACCATCTACATGTTTTGTTAGTCTTTAAAAACAACAAATAATCTGGTAGCATTTTAAAGTTTTTTTATAGATATATAAATACAGATATATAATTTTCTCTCTCTATATTTTTCTCTCTCCATTTGTAAAGATATATCTATATATAGATATTTATATCTATAGCTATACACACAGAGAGAGAAATTATATTTATATATATATATATATATATAAAATTTTAGACAAGACAAAAAAAGTAAGAAAATCCCTTGGAATGTAACAAAGCTAGGGGAACTGGCAGTCCAATGGCAGACGAAATTCAATGTTGACAAATGCACACACTCATATTGCTGGTTTCTGAATTGGCTGCAACCAGATGAAATTAACGGTAAGCAGCTGTTAGGGTGTGTAACACATGGGAGAGAATAGAGTACGGAAAATATCACAGTGTCGTTACAGAAATCAACTGCGTGGCTAGACCTTGAATGCTTACCCCATATCAAAACTGAACAAAAATAGAAAAAGGACAGATACTGTCAATGAAAAGAAGTCGAGGCCTGACTTCCACAGGAGGAGAGATGTCAAGGAGGAAGACTGGAACACTCAGAGAAGAGACAAATAAAAGTGCACATGAGAGATTTCTATTCAGTCCTGAGTGGTATACAGACTGGAAACTGGATTCTTCTCCTTACCCTTTTTCATCATGCAAGAACAAGGGGGCAGTCAACCCCTCCCCCCAACCCCTTCCCAACCCCGGAAAAGTAGCATAATTTAAACAATTAAGCTTTTTTTTCATATAACTTAACTGTGTAACTGACTACCTCAAGAAAACACAGAGTCTAATCATTAGGCAGGGGTAAAAAAAGGATCAGGCATTTATGTGGTTAATGAAAACATCCATAGTTACATTATATAGGACAGAAAACCTAAGAGACAAACTTTCTTACAAGGCATTTAGTGCTTGACTTACACCACAAAGAATGAATAACAAAAAGAGAAGTGGTTATTCGTAAATACTTTGGAGTGTTCATATACTACTTATACATGCATTCTATTATACATACACATAGCTGGGTGGACAGGTGGGTTGTTAGGTAGAAAAGTAAAATGATGTTAAGAACATCTTGCATAAGAAGTGTATTTATTCATTATGAATGCTCTTGCATCTTCCTCCAAAACAGCTGGTACTTATTAGAGATTAGATATAGAACTAGACAGACAGGCAAGAGTCTATGCAGGGTGGCATTTCTTATGACTAGGGGTTTCTGCGTCGAGCTAAGGGTACGTGTAGATTATGTTTTTTTTCCGAAAGGAGAAATGGAAATTCGGTGCTAATTTGCATATCTTCTTCCGATCTCTTTTTCAAAAGCGGGTTTTTTGAAAGTGAAAATAATCTGGACACTTTTTTTGGGGAAAAAACCCTTTTCAAAAAAATCTCTTCCTAAAAAAGGAGGTTTACATTGTTTTTTGAAAAACGTTTTTTTTCCCAAAAAACCCACGCCCAGACTACTTTCACTTTCGAAAAAGCGATCGGAAAAAGATATGCAAATTAACATCAACTTTGCATGTCTCCTTTCAGAAAAAAACGTATCCTAATGAGACCAATTGTATCTTCAAGTCTAAGAAGGGAAAAGAAGGCAACGTGAACAGAATCTCTTCTTAGGTGCTAAGCTTGGGCCTAAACTCCATTGGCTTCATTAGGCTACGTCTAGACGACACGCCTCTTTCGAAAAAAAGCGTCTAGACTACAACCAGTACTTTCGAAAAAGCAAGCTGCTTTTTCGAAAGAGTGCACCTAGGCAGTTGGGATGCTCTCTTTTGAAAAAGCACCGTTTGCATTACATAGCGCCTTTTTTTGAAAGAGCACTGTCGAAAAAAGGCATTCTTCCTCGTAAAATGAGGTTTTCCGTGGTCGAAAAAACTGCGCATTCTTTCAATTTACTTTCAAAAGAACATGGCAGCAGTCTAGATGCAGGGGAAGTTTTTTCAAAAAAAGGCCACTTTTTTCAAAAAACCCTGCAATCTAGACACACCTTAGGATTTCAGCACATGCTTAAAGCTAAGGACTTGTTGCAGTGTATAGATGAATTATGGCCTCAGGTCCTGATCCTATAAGGAGTTCTTCTGCAGGCAGGACACTGTATCAGGGTAGAATTCCTTTCAGGTCAGGACCTTGACCTGTAATTCCTTTAACATTGTTTCATACCCTCCCAACATGAAAGTCAAAACAAAGTCATGGCAAATTCCTTCCAAATTTCACAAAAGTGCAATTCACACAACGGCAGATGTTTTGCGGTTTCTGAAAAGCCAAGATGTTAGTTTGTTTTCCTTTTTTTCCCCCTTTTTTCCAAACACCAATTTTAATTGTTTCCTTGACTGTAATGAAATAAGAAGATAATGAGTTCTTCATTGTTCACTAATTGTATACTAAAGACGAGACACAGTCAGCCAACTGTAAATTGCTGCTTTACTGTAATGTTTGGATCTTTCAGTGCAAATAGTCACAAATGCATCTGTTCCCACAGAAAATAAAATGGTTTTGTTATGAAAATAAGCTGATGCCGGGAGCAATAAAAAATAACCATGATGACTTCTGTTGATTAGAGTTTGGTATATTGTTTGAGTTGCTTTTTGACAACTCAAAAACATTTGCTTGCGATGGCAAAGCAAAGGCAGACAATACTATACAGCGAGAGAAGCAGCTGCAATATTTAGAATTTCAGACTTGGAGACGATACTCACAGATACTATGAATCCTGAGATCTAAGTAAAAATTGGAATGCAACACGGCAAATACTGTTCAGGCTCAAACTCCATCATTTCCTCCTTTTGGGCTGGGCCTACAAATAGCGTTAGACTCCCAAGGTGAGTTACGGATCAATGTGAACTCTGAAATTAATGGCATGTGTGTGTTCTCTTTCGAGCTTGTGGCCTGTCACAGATGTGAGCCCAAGCCGTCACACTCAAATCCGGATCCAAATCCAAACCTTCCAAAAAAATTTAAGGGAGAAATCCTTGCCCTTTTAGGTCAGGGGTTTTCAAACTATGGGGCGCAGCCCAGTACCGGGTCGGGGAATGTCACGCACCGGAACTCGTTGCTGGCGGGGGTATCAGGTGAGCAGACGGGGGTGCGAAGACAGGATAACTGTCAGTCCTGCACCTAGAAGCAGCCAGGCTCCTAGGTGGGGGGATGGGGGAAGAGAGCGTACGGGCTCCATGTACTGCCCCTGCTCTGAGCACTGGCTCCACACTCCCATTGGCTGGGAACCCGCTGCTGGCTGCTTCTGGGGTGCAGCCTGGTCTGTGGGGCCAGGAGAGGCAGGAAGCTGCCTTAGCAGCCTCTCTGTACTGCTAAGAGCCACTCAAGGTAAGCCCCTCCAGCCCGAGCCCTGACCCACCCCCAAAGCCAGAGCCCCCTCCTACAGCCCAAAGCTCTCCTCCTCAGCCCCACCCCAGAGCCCACACTCTAGTCAGAGGCTGTTGGCTCATGGCATTAACAATTTTCTTCAAGCGGGTCATGAAAAAAAAAAGTTTGGAAACCCCTTTTGTAGAGCCCGTGTGTTCAATCTATGTGCCTGCGTAACTCCATTTGGAGACTTACTATTTCCTGTGATTCCAGATAGCCACAAAACAGCATCGTCGCCAAGCAATCCAAGGGACTGCCACATGAAATTTATTTTATAGTAGTTGCTAATGTGACACTTGGGAGTCATGAAGTGTGGCAGCATGGCAGGAAGTGTGCATCTAATCGCTGGTGTGACATTGACGGCAGATTTCATGGAATCCTAGAACTGGAAGGGACCTTGAGAGGTCATCAAGTCCAGTCCCCTGCCCTCATGGCAGGACCAAACACCATCTAGATAATCCTTGATAGATATCTATCCAGCCTGCTCTTAAATATCTCTAGTGATGGAGATTCCACAACCTCCCTAGGCAATTTATTCCAGTGTTTAACCTCCCTGAGAAGAAGTTTTTCCTAATGTCCAACCTAAACCTTCCTTGCTGCAGTTTAAGCCGATGTTCTCCTTGGCCTCTGAGGAGAGGACAAGAAGCAAATTCCCCTCCTCCCACCACCAAGGAGATGGACACAAGTGAGCTGACGCCAGCTTCACACAAATGTGGGCTCCGGAATGGCATTATCCATTTCAAGGTTCCTGATGAGCATGCAGGACTCATTCTAGAGAGTGAAACAGAATTCTGGGAGAGAAAGTCGAGCCTACGTTCCTCTCCTGACTCGACGGCAGGAGATTTCAATGAGCTATTCGGTGTCAGTGTCTGGCAACTCGGTGGCATCATCAGGTGTCCCAGAAAGGAGGTTTGCACCCACTCATGCTTTGCTATTTCTCACCTGAAGGGAACGGATGCACGCCGGCCCTCCTGCCTGAGATGCTCAACCCTCCCCTGGGTGGGGAGGCTGGAGAGTGTGGTTGTCAGCCAGGAAGTCGCAAAGCAGTGGGAAAGATGCAAAGTTTGTCGTCAGTAGAACATTCCGTCCTGAAAGCGATTTTGTTCAGCAGCCCTGTAAGTCAAGGTGGGTGTCCCAAATATGTCTGTAACGTCGGCAAGCAGGCGCGTTTTTGTGGCATCACAGAACATAAATGAATTCACCCCTTTTGCAGGCCATTGCATAGGCACACAGCATGTCTCTCAGTCCAAAAGAAAAAAAAACAAAACCCTGTGTTTTCCTTTCATGAGCCAACCAGCCTCCCTATGGAAAAGCAGCATGTGAGGATTGGACTCGATCCTCAGGCGGGTTGGCAAATAGACATAGGCCAAGAGGCTGCCATTACGTAATTCACAATAGATGGGCCCTGCTGCAAAACTTTCCCTTTGTGCCCCAGCCAGAGCTTTAAATGCCGGTTGGTCTCTGTGAATCATGCCATCCCCAGAGCAGATGGAGCGGCTTTCTTTCCCGCGGCACACAGACCTGCTTCGGAGCTGCCAGAGACAGCACTCCATCTGTGCAAAAGCCCACCCTGCAATCCGATGGGATATTTTTCGTCTTGCCCGTAACTGGGTCACACAACTGTAGCAGCTTGAGCCTGGGAAGAGGGAGACAGAACAGAATGTCTCGGAGACTTGCACCCTCCCCTGTGTATTTCACCAAAGCCAAGAAATGTGCATCAGATTCCTCAGGATTCACAGCAACTTGACGAGCAAAAGCATATGTGGGTTTTGTTTTTTTTCCTTAGCTGTTTTCCTAGACAGTTTTCCTGCTCTGCTGCCATCACCTCAGTTCTTCACTGTGTTGCTCAGAGCATATCATGCCTCTGAGCATTTGCCACCCCATGCTTCACCTTCACCATAGCGATTGCAGCTGGCAAAATCAAAGTCTTGCCAATTGCATGAGGTGTCTGGACCTGTGGCAACACCCTGCAAACGATGCCTTTTGAGCATCGTCAGAGACCGACTATCTTCAATTGCACCTAGTAACAAGAAAGGTCTTCTTTCTGGTACTGGAAAAATGACCTAGGTTTTCCGGTGTGTCCCTTGGGCAGCGTTTCCAGCTGTTGTTTAAGTTTATTAGGCTTCATGCTTTTTCTAGGTAACACCAGATGCCTCAGCAGGCATTTTGGCCTTTCTTTGTGCTTGTCAGAAACACCAGGGAAGCCACCCTCAAAGGAAGCCTTTTCATATTTGCAAGCATGGCTGCTACTGCATCAGCCAGAGCCCTGGGCCCTTTGGAATAGTCTCCAGAGTGCTGGAGAACCCTTATGCGTGGCTCTGAGGGCAGGGGGAGGCCAATGCTGTGGCCCAGGCAGTGTGGCCCTGCCTCTTCCACCCAAAGCTCCACCCCTTTTGGGGGTGTGGAGTCAGGCTCCCTCCACACCTTGCCCCGGGGCCCATGGTGGCTGCTGTCCCCGCTGAGCCTCTGATCACAAATCAGACTATGGAATTCATTGGTCAGGATGTAGGAAGACCCTGTGTGGTGCTATGAAGCCATCATGGAGACAGGGACTTACAACTCTTCTTTACTGAGTGCCAGGGTTCTCAGGGTGCCGCAAAGAAGATAAGGGTCTTGCCTTAAGGGGTTGGTAAGCCAGTGCAGATTCCCACCCCAAAAAAGGCCAGCACAGGGTCCTACCAGCCAGGCAGAGGGGATGCTCTGTTGATAAGGCTGCTTCTCAGAGATAAGGATCTCCTGGGCTCCAGTCTCTCAGCTGGATGCTTACACCACTGTATGGTACAAATGGCATCTCCACGCAAGTCCGAGCGTCCAGACCTGCTCCACAAAATGCAGCATTACCAAAAAAAAAAAAAGCAATAAAAAAGAGTGGCAACCACCCGGTCACATTCTGAGCTGAACTCCCAGCCTCGCTGAAATCCGTGGCAAAACTCCCCTTGACGTCAGTGGCTGCAGCTCCGTGGCAAAACACCTTCGGAGCGAGGAGAGTCAGAGCACAGGTCAACTGACTCGGGTACTCACGCCCTACCCTGTGGGACTAGTAATAATAGTGCAGACTCTCCTGCTCTGGCTAGAGCCGTGGCTGTGAAACTTGGCATGGGGGGGTGAACGAAAGAGCCCAAGCTCTCACCTGTGCAAGATCTGTGAGGGAGCATTTCATTTTCTTTATGGAAATATTTTGCATACAGCATATTGATGTGTCTCCATGTTCATAAGCATAATTCGTGCCAGGTATCATTGGAATGCTTATAATCTGCTGACCGTGTACACTCTACAACTTGCCTAGGGAGGTTGTGGAATCTCTATCACTGGGGCTATTTAAGAGCAGGTTGGACAGACACCTGTCAGAGACGGTCTAGATCGGGGTGGGGCACCTTTTTTGGGTCAGGGAGGGTCACTGAACTACAGAAAAATCAGTCGGGGGTCTCACACAAGTGACATGGCCCCCAACTGAGAAGGAGAAAGACACTTTCCACATTCTCCTCCAACACTAGAGCCTGGCAGGGGAAGGAGGGCTCAGACTAGTAGATTTTGTGTGTGTGAGCCCCATGATGGATCAGTGGGGGGTTGGAGCACCAACACGGGCTCCCCAATGCTGGGTGGGACCTGAGTCTTGAGGGCCGGATCCAGGCAAGCCAGGGGCCACATCCAGCCCCCGGCCTGAGGTTCCCCACCCCTGGTCTAGATGGTGCTTGGTCCTGCCCTGAGGGCAGGGGACAGAACCTGATGACCTCTTGAGGTCCCTTCTATTTCTAGTATTCTATGAGAGTTATGAGGATCTTAATGGCATTGTACTCAGGGCAATGATCTGTGAATAGTCTTGCTTTCCCTGTAAGCCTGGACTATGATTGGTCCTGCCGAGACATGTGGCCAGGTCACCTGATGCTGAAATCCACATTGGATGCTTTGTGTTTCCATGGGAAGTGTGAAAAAGTTTAAACAGAACACAAAAGATTCCCACCTCAGGCAAAATCTATATATAGGCGGGGAACCAGACAATAGGGGTGGCTGCTGGATTGCAGGACACCTGGTTTTCCATCTAAGATGTCTGCTGCAACTACCTCCAATTGAATATTTAGAAAGATCAGGCCCAAGTTGGTAGGCTACCTCAGCTTATGAGAAGAGGTGATCAAGAAACCTATTTCTTATCCTAACTGTGGTTTTAGAGTATGAGGCTTAGTGGGCATGTTTTGTTTTGCTGAGTAACTTAAGGTAACTTCTTGCTTAATGTTGTTGCATTCCTGAAAAATGCTACTTTAATTAATATGGGGAAATTGGATTCGCTTAACTTCATTTTGCTTAATGTGTAACCCTTCTGCCAGGTGGGGCCAGAACAGTCAGGGCCAGGTTCAATATCTAGGGGTTCCTTTCCATCCATCCAATACAGAACCTGAGAAATTCTCACAACGCTCTTGGGTGCCTCTGAGAGGCAATGCGTCCCCACTCGCCAGCACAAATTCCGAGCCTAGACATCTGTCAGGGATGATCTAGAGATGGTACTTGGTCCTGCTTGGAGGGCAGGGGACTGGACTTGTTGACCTCTTGAGGTCCCTTCTAGGTTTAGTGTTCTATGATTCTAAAAGAAACTTAACGAAAGGGAAGGAAGTAACGTGGCATTAATTTTGGATCCTAATTCAAACTACCTACTCCGTGCCGCGTGTAGCCACAGGCACGGAGTTCGAACTAAGGGCATTTAAAAATGGCGCCCGCCCGGCAAGATGCAAATGAAGCCCGGGATATTTAAATCCCGGGCTTCATTTGCAACTTCGAATGCCTACATTAACCACCCTAGTTCGAACTAGGGTGGTAGTGTAGACATACCCTTATAGTCCTAGCCTTCACAGCCTCCTATGGCAAGGAGTTCCACAGGTTGACTACCCATTAATTTCATTTGGTGTCCTCTAGTTCTTCTATTATAGGAACTAATAAATAACTTTTCTTTATTCACCCTCTCCACACCACTCATGATTTTATATACCTCTATCATTCCAGCCTCTAGTCTCTCTTCATATGAGGTGATGGAGTTAAAGTGACTGGGACTTTTCAGTTTAGAAAAGAGGAGACTGAGGGGGGATATATGTCCCAGGGAATGTCTTGCTACTAAATGACAAAGTAGCACTCGGTTGAGCCTTCAAGGGTTAACACATTGTTGTTAATGTAGCCTCACACACTACAAGGCAGCACGGACTGAGGCAGGAGGGAGCAAATACAATAGATGCACTGCAGTGCTGGGAAACACTTCTCTCCAGAAACTAAATATGATAATGAACCCTCACTATCCAACTGGCGTGCACCTCTTTCTCTTTCTCTCTCTTTCACTCACACCTCCCCTCCCCCTTGGCACTGTGCAGCCATGCATGCACTGTCCAGAGGAGAGAGAGAGAGAAAGAGAGAGAGACACACACACATACACTGTGTGCCTCTCTCTCTCTCTCTCTCAAACACACGCAGAGATGTGAATTTCTCCTTTAAATACAGTGACACCACTTCAAATACATTGCCCTTTTAAGTAGACCAGGAGGTTGAGGCTCAGGAATTTGTACCTGTTGCAATCTGTTTTGTATCAATGTGGTACGGAGTGGGGGGGGGTACTTGATTGAAGCAGAAAGGGGGACATCCTATCGTCAGTACCCTCTCTCTTCCCTCTACCCCCCGCACAGCAAGCAGGAGGCTCCCAGGAGCAGCTCCAAGGCAGAGGGCAGGAGCAGCACAACAATGAATTACAGCTGCCCAGCCGCATACCCTACTGGGAAACTGGGGAAGCTGATGGGCAGGGGGGAGATGGTGGCACACCAGCCTACCTTGGTTCCAAAGCCCCCGGAAGGACAGGCTGCTTTTTTTGAGAAAATCCTGCCAGTAGTGGGCAAAGCAGGAGACCAAACGACGTTATAAGGGAGCATTGCGCACGTTCATATGAGCATGCGCTGTGCATCGCTCTCTTTCAGGGACAAAGGAGGTGAGCTATTTCTGAGCTTGCTCTGTATAAAACTGTACACAGAAGACAGACGGAATGATCTGAGGTGCTGGTCCCATTGGGGGCTGTGCACCTGGGTCCTGTGACAAGTCCCTTTGGCTGAGCCTTCCCAGAGCTGAGCTGATCTCAAGGTCTGTGTGGCTCTGCTGTGGACTGTGACCCCATCTTGGGGTCAGCAGGACGAGGTGCTGGGGCACCCCTGAGGGTAGGTAGGCAGGCTCAGTGGTAATTCAGCAGATCAAATGACAGTCCCAAGGGGATCTCTCTGACCAAACCCATCCCAGGAACATTGACACTGCTGGTTTTAGACCCAGAGCCTGCAAAGTGGACCTAGACTCTGAGACTCCCGGTTCCCATGCTATTTTGCCATGTTGACACACCCATTGCATTCATTACCACTGATTCAGTGAGGCCAGAATTTCAGCCAAGAATTTTCTATCAGGCCTCCCTTAATAAAGCTTCATGAACATTACCAATGAAAAGCAGCTGTTTCATCACTAAGTCCTGCTCCCTATAAATGTCAATTGATCAATAGCACAACAGCTAAGCTACCAATGTGCTCAGATCACAGTTGAAAAAACTAATGTGGTCTTATTTCTTTGTGCTCCCCCATCCATTTGCCTGTGCCCAGCTGTTGTCTCATGTCTTATACTTAGATTGCTCTTTGGGGCAGAGACTTTTTTGTTCTAAGTTTGTGCAATGCTTAGCTCACATCCTGGTGCCTGGTGAGGGCTCCAATGTGCTGGGATAATACAAACATTAGACAACAATCATAACAATGATTCACACTGCCTTCAGATGAGCACTGGGTCAGGCACGGGATGCGCTCAGCACATTTCAGGATTAGACCTTTCACTTCCTGGTAGCTCACACTGCCCTTCAGTAAAATGAGTATAGAGGAACATGTGAGCCTTGGTTCTTCAAGTGCTTTGAGACACTTCCATGAAAGTGCAAATTATTATTTATTACTACTTAGGTGATTTCACTTCAAGCTGCATTTGCACGCCCTGTCGCTCTTGTTCATGAATTATTTCACGAGTAAAAAATCAGGACGGAGTTGTCAGATGGCAACTTTTGCTTTTTTTTCCCCTTCTATTTTTTAAATGAGCTTTTCTTTAGCAGAAGGCACAAATGGTGACTCCAGCTGAGAGTGCATGCATTTCCTGAGTGGCATGTGTCCTTACAGACTGGCTGCATTCATCATATCGCTTTCCATAACATGCCATGCAGTAACAAGGCTGGCATCTAGCAGCGCTCGAAGTGGAATTGACATCTCGCTGTCTAATTAACGAGATACCCTGGGCCACTTCTTCTTGCTAGTTCAGGCAGCACGAGCACTCCACTTGTGAACCTGCTTCTGCTATCTGGTGGTTTGAAATTGCAGGTGGAGTACTGCCTTCGGTGGGAGCGCTAATTATAAAGTGTGCTTCCAAAATAGTTGCAGTAAGGGAAATAGGATGAAGAGTTTTGCTTATTTCACTCTGTGAATATTGTGTCTCAGCCAGAATTTAAAATAAATGTACGTAAAAACAGGAAAAAATTATACATTTGAACTATCTAAATGTTAATGGCTCAAGTCTCTTATGCCTTGCTTCTTGTATAGCTATTTAAATCTCTGTCATGTGGGTGTAAATGTGATTACCATTGTGAATGGATTGGGCCATGCTTTACGCTCCCTTTTGGTTCATTTTCCTCAGGTGCAAATAACAGCGCTAGGTGCAAAGCAATGAAGTACCAGGTCCAAATGATTAAAAACCTGTCTCTCTCTCTTCTAAAGTCTATCTAGTTGGGGGGTTTTGATAATGCCCTTCAGTCATGCTCGCTGAAGAACATTATGAATAGCTATAAAAAAGAGGGCTATGCAATTGTGTTCAGAAGCGAGTGCTTCCATCATGTATGGGAGAAAAATGACAATGGAGTCAGACCACACAGCTTTGGGGACAATCACGAAAGGACAACATGTCTACAGACACTTTTATGTGCTAAATACATCCCAGTCGCTGAAACTTTGAGAAGATTGGTCGTGGCTAAGTTTACAACTGTGGCATGGTTGATTAAGGTCCCAGTTTAGTGATGTCTACTTTCTGTGTTGAATAAATATTGATGAAGACTCACCAAACCCCAGTTCTCAGCAATGATGGGATCCAAATTATTTGCTTCTGCTTCAACAGACACAGTTGTGGGCATTCTTTGGGAATCAAACAAGGACAATCTAAACTTTACCAGTGAAAGAGCCTTCGTTCCACAATCACTGAGATTGGAAACGAAAAGCTCATTCACTTGGGAGTTGAAAAATGCAAAGAATAGAGGTGGCGAGTTTTGTTTTGGCCTGGCATAAAGGCAGACATTGAAGAAAAGATTTGCCAGTTCAAAGAGCATCCAAAAGGCAAAGGTGACCTTCTCCTCCAGATTATACACACATAGATGTCAACTGGTCTGGAGAGATGACAAGGGTATGACCGTCCATACTAAAATGTATTAGTCCTGATCCTGGCTGGCACTTGCAGGGGATACCGCAATAGTACTATGTGGTGCAAGGTGCTGTATAAACAGACCCAAAACACATCCAATCAGCACTAGTTGAATTTTGCAAAATTTCTGTGAATTTTTTCACTGAAATTTTGAATTTCCATTGGGAATGGGAGAGCCCTGTGTAAACCATATTTTGGGACGTTTTGCCAGTTGTCTCCCTCCTCATTTTCCGACCAGCTCTGATTGCTGCTTAATTTGAGACAGGGCACAACAAGCAAGCGTGACAAACCAAAAGGAAGAAGTAGGGGAGTGAGGCTCACAAAGATTAAAATACAAGTTGCTAAGGTGACATGTGTTAGGTATTCCACAACACAAGGACTTTAAATCATCAATCTAAAAGAGAATACATAAAATCAGCTCTTCACAGCTGATGCCCAATCAAGCATCACTGCTTAGCAGATCATAGGTATTTCCTCATATCATAAGAAGTTAATTCATTTTCTTTCTGATTTGGTTCAAGACCGTGGGTGACATCTTGGCCCCATAGAAGTAATGGGAGTTTTGCCATGGAAGTCGATGGGAATTTTGCTTTAGAAATCAACGGAGCCAGAATTTCTCCCTGTATTTCCAGACTAAGTAAGTTTTGTTCCCCCAAGCCCAGAGTCTGATTCCCTTACTCACAATGATTAGTAGCATCTTATTCCATAAATGGTGCCACCGACTTCCATATTCTCTTCAGTGAGGAAGGATAGAAGAGTCTGGTCCAAAGGGAGACAAGAAATCCCACCTACCAGACTGAGGAGCAGCTGTGGGCTGCCCCACAAAATCTAGTTCAGCTGAAGTAGCCCTTTGCAGCCACTCATCCTCCAGTTGCTTGAGTGGGCTTAGATGATGCATTGAGGCAAGGATCCTGAAGCTGTCCTCACTGCATTTCTCTGCCCTGCCTCCACCCGCCACACAGAGAGAACAAGTCCCAATGATTTGGGCTCAGAGTAATGCAGGATGGCTACCTTTTTGCTACCAAGGGAACCTCTGTTGTTCTCTGTTGTTGGGGTTGGTCCTGATTTGAGCAGGGGGTTGGCCTCGATGACCTCCTGAGGTCCCTTCCAACTCTAGGATTCCATGATAAAAAGTTCCTTTATCCTGTAAGGCCCCGATCCTGCAAGAAGTTACACACAAGCTTAACTTTGATGGAACTATTCACATACTTAAAGTCAATGGATTTGAAATTAAGGCCCCGAATACGTCTTTGTGTAGCTAATTACTGGTGTGCAATTATGGGTCCTCTGTGCTCAGATCCCTTGGGCATATGAGTTGGCTTGAGATTACAGATCCTTAGTTCAAGTTGTGGAATTCATGTGCTTAGTCCCAGAGGTTCCCAGTTCAGCCTTTGATGGCATATGGCAGCTTTTCAAGTTTGGGGACACCATGGCTCTGTCTACACTGTATCATATTTGCAGAAGGGGAAATGCAAATGAAGCGCTCATTAGCATTTCTCGTGCTCTCATTTTCATATTCTCTTCCGTTTCTTTTTACGGAAGAGGTTTTTGCAGAAAATAACGCAGTGTAGATGGGGCCATTTTGCGCAAAAAAACCCTTTTGCACAAGAACTCGTATTCCTCGTTTTTTGAGGAATAAGGGTTCTTGCACAAAAGGGTTATTTTTGTGCAAAATGGCCCCATCTACACTGCATTTTTTTCCACAAGAACCTCTTCTGCAAAAAGGATTGGAAGAGAATATGCAAATGGAAGCATGAGAAATGCGAATGAACTCTTCATTTGCATTTCCTCTTCCGCAAAAATGATGCAGTGTAGACGGAGCCCATGTGTAAATACCAGGCTATATTATCTTATATCTAGTTATATTTGATACCTATAATAGCACATGATACCTAAAAATAATTACTGATCAAGAGACTTATCATCACAAATTAAAAAAAAAATCACCATCAACACAACTGCTGGAAAGAAAATAGTTTCTGGCCTGTATTTTTATTTCATTTTGATCTATTACCTTCAAGATGCAAGCAAGGATAAAAAAATACATGCATCAAAATATTTTTTGTCTCAAATGAAAGCTTTGCCAGGGGCCCCCGTCAATAATTCTCTATTCAGAGAGAGAGAGAAAAAAAAATTCCCAGCGAAAAGCCCAGAAACAAAAGCTAAGTCTTCAAAGCCGTCACTGCAATAATCCCACCTCAAAGACTTACAAGAGGAGAGGTAAAATGGACAGGTGCTGCTTGATGCATTTCCAGGAAGGCAGAGCACGTTATAAAGGGGATAGTTCAAGCAGCACCAAAAAGCAGAACAAAACATTGCCAAGCTAAATTGCATGCACTATGGATTCTTCCATTCATTTTCTGTACCTCTTCTTCCCTATTGTCAATGGTTTTAATAATGGCTCTGACTGTGTTTTTGTGTTCTGTTTAAATGAGAGAGAGAAAGAGAGTGACACAGACAGGGTGTACATAGATGAAAATACAGTTGTTGTCTAAATTGATCACCAGTAAAACTGAACAAACCATTTCCTGAACAATGTTTTAACCATTTTTGGGGGGATAATCACTGAAGATGGTGTTTGCATTTGTTGATTAGCGTAACACATGGCTACTCAACACACCGCCTGCAGCCTGTTTGTTTGCGGCCCACGGTGCGGTTTGGGTTTACGTGGGGCTCAACACACAGCCCGCAGGTGGGAGCCAAAACAAAAAAGCAGTCAATGTAATGGTCTTCTGTTGAGATGCGTTTTAGTAGTTAAATTCCTGGACTGTCATTGCTCATTAAAAGTGCTGTCACATGGGTGGAAATTGGGTCAATATTGCATTTTATTAATGTCAGCAGAACTGACTTAAATGGGGCCTGTATGTTGTGTAGTTTTGCCTTAATCTTTGTGTTCATGCCCGTCAGTGTGAAAGAAGCTATTGGCATATATTTGCATATATATTTGCATGGCTATGCAACCACACTTAAGTTGCGGCCCTCGGCATGTGCTGTGAATATCATTGTGGCCCCCAGGGGCTTCCAAAGTCGAGTAGCCCTGGTGTAACGCGTGCTCTGCAGATCAGGCAGAATAGACGCAAACTGCTACAGGTCATTCCTCTCTAATCTAACACTCTCTGGTCCAGCAACATCTGTGGTCCGGCATCATGTTAGTGAGCCGAATATCAACTTACCATGCGTGTGGCCAAGGTTCCCGCAGTCCCATAAAATCTGTTGACAGCCACCTGTCCTGGCTCTCAGTGTTCTGTGCTGTTTGTCTTCTGAGAGCAGCGGAAGTGCTGGCGATGCTGCTGGACAACACTGACCTCCCGCGGCCTGGCAAAGTCTCTGGTTCAGCAGCGGTCAGATCCCCAGGGTGCTGAACTGTAGAGGTTCAACCTGTAGTGAGTTTCAGTACCTCTAATTACCAGTGACATTAACCCCTTGTGGAGTCAGTATCAGTCTGTGTGTAGGTGGGTATGTTAGGGTTTGCCTCCTACTGCATCTTATATTTAAACTTATGCCCAACATTCATTATGAGGCAAACACACTCTCTCTCACACACACTCTCCGTGGACCAATGCTGCAAGCGCTACCTTGAGTAAGCCCGTTCAGATAGAGACACAACTGGTGCACATCCACGTAGCTCCTCTGACTAGTTACATCTTCCAGTGAAATGGGTTGTTGATTTTGTAGTAGTAAAGCCACAGGCAGCGGGAATAAGAGGCAGGGAAATCACGAAGTGTCAGCCTGTCCCTGCCTGTGCGCCAACCCCAGGCCCTGCCCCCCTTCAGGGCATCTCCCTCAGGGCTGTCTGGGATTGAGCCCTGCCAAGACTGCGGCAGTGCCGCCAGCTCTCCTGGGACTGGGGGCTGCCCTCCTTCCCCCCCCCAGCGCTCCAGCCTGGGCCAGAGCAGGTGGGGCAGTGCACTGCCTGCCCTCCTCCCCAGTGCTCTGGCCAGGGGTGGGGAAAGCTGGGGTCATGTGCTGCCCACTCTCCTCACTGAGTGCTCAGGTTGGGGCTGCCAGCTGGGGGACGGGTGGCTTGCCCCTATATTGGGGTGGGTGCTTGGCTTCCATGGGGCTCTGGGCAGCAGGGGGGAGAGCCTCAGGCAGAAGGGGTGGGGCCTGCAGCTTGCCTCTCCCAGCCCTTGGTTCACCTGCTGCCAATGAGTAAAGCATATGCTTATTGGTAAGTGTTTGCAGTATCAGACCCTGTGGGACTGAGCAATAACATGGACTTGTAGTATCTGTAGTGGAGACAGGCTCAGTTTCACTGCTAGGCCCCATATATCCTTCCCATTGCCGGCTGTTCCCAACACTGCTCCACACAGGGATTTCCTGGGGAGAAGGTAGGATTGAATTTCACCAAAGGGTGCATAGGACCCCCCTGCACCGATGCCATGAATCTCTGACTGCTGGAGCCACAACCCCTCCCCAGTTACAGGAACTTGCTCATTACTTATTATTAGTTCCTTATATTACTGGAGTATCCATGGGACCCAGCATAGACCAGGATCCCCGTGTGCTAGGTAAACACAGAACAAATAGATGGTCCCTATCCTGGCCCAAAATTTCCGAGTAGGTCTGTTATGCTTATAAGAAGCATACGGTATCTTTGCAAGGAGGACAAGGCAACAGAGCACATTTGTTGTAAATATAGCATAGAAATCAGTGTATGCATTCACACACACACAAGTCCTGAAGCTGCTGTCATAGGTACCAGTCTTACTGGTGCTCCTACCGGCCTAGTGACCAATGAGGCTGGGCACCAGGAAGGAGCTGGGTTCTGTCAGTCATGATCCAGTGCTCTGGAGTTGCCTTCAACAGGATGAACCCAAAGCTCCATGGCTACACACCCCACTTTTATAGAGGTAAGTCCTGGTGGTTTGGCAGTGTCATACTGGAGGCATCTAACTGGGACTTGGTGTTCACCTCACTGCTGCTTTCATGGGCATGCTCCATCAGTATTTCAGTGACTATGCCAGGAGTGATTGCAGCTGGCTTATTTCATTCACAGGTGTATGCCTTTGCCTAATCAGTTCTGCCCCTCTACAGCCAGATTGAACTTGACCAACACCTGAGCTCAGATCTCCTTACTGACCATACCAACCCTCTGGTGCTTGTGCAACCACCACTGGGCAGATTTGAACCTGGGACCTCAGGGTCTATTTGGTGTCCAGGAGGTGGGCGGGCATTAGCCTGCCCACATCTAAAGGACCTCCCCCTAGCCTGTAGGGAGGGTCCACAGAACCCAGAAGAACCAACTAATTACTGGGGACAAATAATGAGAAAATAGGGATGGGTGTGAGGGTCAAAGGGCTAAAATGAGGGAACCAAATAGGGATACCAAGCAGAGAACCCCAGACAGTGCCCACTGCTCCCCAAAGGTCTTGAGAGAGCCAGCAGACACTGCCCAGATACAACAACAGAAATAGGCCCCACAGTTGCAGGCCCCTCCCCTGGCCAACCTCTTCTCCCTGGTTTTATAGACTGGGACCTCAGGGTAGGAGCCAGCCACTATAGCTTGAGCTACAAAGCCAACTAGCTCCCAACTTATGCTGTCAAGCTCCCTTTAAATTAATGGATCTGCCTGTCTCCAGAGCTGGAAGGGACCTTGAAAGTTCATTGACTCTTGTCCCCTACCTTCACAGCAGGACCAAGTACCATCCCTGACAGATTTTTCCCCAGATCCCTAAATGGCTTCTTCAAGGATTGAACTCACACCCCTGGGTTTAGCAGGCCAGCTCAAACCACTAAGCTAGCCCTCCCTTCTTTTTAGCTCTTGCTGTAAGTGGTTCCACTACATGGGACAATGAACCACACAAGGTGTGTGGGTTACACTGGCATCGGTCTTTTATCTTCACACATTCACACATTTCTCACTTACAGAAAGGATGGTTCATTTCAGAGAAAGCAACTTCTCTTACAACGAAATAGGCAGGATTTCTTACAGGCTTGCAAAGCTGGAAAACAAAACCATTTCTTACTCACTTATAATACCGAATACAAAACAGAGTTCAATAGCTAGCAGCCGATATAGAGCAAAGCTTCTGAAACAAAATGGATATAACTGCATACAACAAAGCTGTTACATAAAGCCAATATCACTACTACTATGTGTCAGGCCTACATTTCTAGACTAGAAATGCCACTATAGCATGGCAACATGGACGTGTACCACCAAATTATTCAGTCAACCGAGTGGTGTCTACTCCAGGGCTTAGGTTAGCTTAATCACATCACACAGGGCGTGGCATTTTTCACAATCCTGAGAGATCCAGTTAAGCCAACTTTGCAGAGTACACTCTATGTACCACAGATGGATATGGATGACGGAGGAAAAGAAACAATAAGATAAGATTGGTCAGCCATGGTATGTCCTCTTCTGCCAGCACAGTTCTTTAGTGAATTTAACCCAACCTTCTGAATGCCCTTGAGACTTTCTGTCCATAGAACTGCAACCAAACAGAGGGGAAAAAAATAATAAATTAGGCTTTTATTTTTGACCTCTACATTAAAAAATTGCAGTGATTGAAAGTCATATAACATTATTTTTTCTAACCTCTTCCTCTCCCTCTAGGAGCCTTATTTATTGCACATTTCAATGCCTACTATCCGGCGTGCTAGTGATGAGTCTATCAAATGATAATGTAACTGCTGCTTTCATTTATTAAACTTCACAAGGGCTGGCCATGAAGTGTAAATAGGAAAATCTCTATCTCTGGATGCCAACAATGATAATTGCAGCTATGGTAACTTCCAAGGCAGCACGAGCATTTTGCAAAGTAAATGAGAGACAGGTTTTTCTCAGCAGATATCCTGGTCTATTTGTGACTGAGTGGAAAGATAAAGCCAACAATGTGAGTGTTTAGTAAATGTGTTGATTTCATAATTTCCACAACTTCCTTCTAACACCCCACATGATAAACAAGTCGAAAAACGGGATGAAGGTTGAATCCTGATGATATGCCCAGACTTACTGCCTATATCTTGTCAGGTCAGCTGCTGTAGGAACTGCAGTTAAAATGACTTTGTAAATGAACTGTCTGTATTTTTCAAAACATAAATATTTCTCAATAAATAAATAAATATCCACTGCCTTCTAAACATTTGCCCTGAGTGCCACCACCTCACCATGTGTATAACTGCTCCATTCAGTTTCCATGCCTTTTAGTTAGTGTGTACAGATGTGGTCGCCTCATCTCAAAAAAGATATATTGGCATTGGAAAAGGTTCAGAAAAGGGCAACAAAAATGATTAGGGGTTTAGAACGGGTCCCATATGAGAAATTAAAAAGACTTGGACTTTTCAGCTTAGAAAAGAGGAGACTAAGGGGGGATAGGATAGAGGTCTATAAAATCATGGTGTTGAAAAAGTACATAAGAAAAAGTTATTTATTTATTCGCACAATATAAGAACTAGGGTTCACCAAAAGAAATTAATAGGCAGTGGGTTTAAAACAAACAAAAGGAAGTTTTCTTCACTCAGCGCACAGTCAACCTGTGGAACTCCTTGCCAGAGGATGTGGTGAAGGCTAGGACTTTAACAGGGTTCAAAAAAGAGCTAGATTGATTCATGGAGATTAGGTCCATTGATGGCTATTAGCCAGGATTTGTAGGAATGGTGTCCCTAGCCTCTGTTTCTCTGGAAATGGAAGACAGGAGAGGGATCCCATAAGGATTACATGTTATGTTCCCTTACTCTGGGGCATCTGGCCCGGGCCACTGTCAGAAGACAGGATACTGGGCTAGATGGACCAGTGTGGCCCTTCTTATGTTTTTAAGTGTTTATGTTGATTCAGTTCGGATCGAGAGCTCTCTGGTTGTAAAATGTTTATGTTATTGCACCTTTTGACCCAAGGAGCTAGCTAAAAATTCAGGCTCTATCTGACTGTTCCAATTGGATACAGAAATTGATGGAATCAGCCAGATGTCCACTTATCATGGGTGGGGCCAAATTTCCCGCGATCCCATAAAGTTTGTCTGCAGTTACCAGGCCTGGCTCTCAGTGTTCTGTGATGTTAGTTAGCTCCAATTTACCCCTAAGTGTCTTCTCAGAGCTCTGGAGGCAGAGGAAGTGTTGGTCATTCTGCTAGACAATATTGATCTCTCATGGTTAAGGAAATTCTCTGGTTCGGCACCAGTCAGGTCCCCAGGGTGCCAGACTAGAGAGGTTTCACCTGTAGTAAGAAACACCTTCTTTTGCTCACAGAACTTCCTTTTGAGCACTCCTCCACCCTGCATGCCTGATCCAAGTACCTCTTCCCTCTTCCATGCGTCAGCTATCTTGCTTTTAGCTGCTCCTTCACACTGTCTCTCCCTCTTAGTCTGTTTTTGTCTGACCTCACTTTCTTCATGATCTCTCTTCCTCCAAAACACGCCTGTGCCCCAAAGGATACTCAGCCTACAGCTCCTTGGAGTATTCACACATACCTTCTGTCTTAGGTGAGATTTATGCTTACAATTATGTTAATGGAAGGCTGAGCTCACACCTGTGGGTTAATAGAAGGCAGAATTCACACTCTGTGGGCTTTTATCTCGGTCCATAACAGGGATTCACCCAGCTCATGACAGTATCATTACTGCAACAAAGGAAAAGGGAATGGAGAGAATTTCATTATGCGGGTTGCAGCTTTAGAGATGAACTGCAGGTAACTTATTTTTACCTTCCTACTCTGTGCTCCATTGAGACAAGTCTGGAAATTAAGATTGCACCCGCTAAATAGATTAAAAACTTGATAACGGTTAGGTCTTAACATGTCATTGTAAATGATGAATCCTCAGAGAGTGGGTATGATTCCAGTATTGTCCAGCAAGGACTGGTTCTAGGCTGTACACTGTTTAACACTGGCCCAGAAGAAAACATAAAAATGCCACTGATAGCATTGGCAGATGATACAAAGATTGAAGAGGACAGGTGACTATCAGACAGACAATCATAGAATCATAAAATACTAGAACTCAAAAGTGTTTGAAGAGGTCATCAAGTCTAGTCCCCTGCCCTTACAGCAGGACCAAGCACCATCTAGACCATGCCTGATTGATGTCTGTCTAACCTGCTCTTAAATATCTCCAGTGATGGAGATTCCACAACCTCCCTAGGCAATTTATTCCAGTGTTTAACCACCCTGACACTTGGGAAGTTTTTCCTAATGTCCAACCTAAACCTCTCTTGCTGCAGTTTAAGCCCATTGCTTCTTGTCTGGAAGAACAAGATGGGGCTACCTGGCCTCCACCAGCCCACTAGCGGGGCTTCCTACCATTGGACTCCAATCAGCTCACACTCTTGGGTGTCAGGCCTCTTTGGTCCAGCAATATTCATGGTTTTACCAGACCACAGATGTTGCCAGACCAGAAAGTCTCGGATTTAGGAGGTTCAACCTGTAGCCTGTTTTGGCTTTATGAAATGGAAGACTTGAGGGTCTTCCATTGAAAGCCATAGGATGTTGTGCCACATTCACATGTAGGAGGATGTATTTTCTAGCTGTCAAAGCATTAAATCTGAGCTCATGATTGAGCTATTTGATGAGTAGTATACAATGGTCTTATGATAAAGGTGCCAGCTGGGATGTCAGAAAACTGTGGTTCAGTTCACAACTTCCTGCATGATCTCGGGGAAGTCTTACAATTTCTCTGTGCCTCAGTTTTCCAACCTATGTAAAAGAGATGATCTATCTCCATCCCACAGGACAGTTCATGCATCTTGGATGGAAAGCATGACAGTAGTGCAGAGATCTCGTATTGTAATATACATTATCTGGAGGAAAGTGATGTAAGATTAGGTATTTCTGAATATGTCAGAGGCTACATCTAGACTGCAAGCTTCTTTTGGAAGAAGCTTTTCCAGAAGAGATTTTCTGGAAAACTTTTTCAAAAGAGAGTGTCTACACAGCTAAAGCTTAACGAAAAAGCGATCTGCTTTTTCGAAAGATAGCATCCACATTTATTGGACGCTATCTCACATTTCAGTTGTGATTACTGTGGACAGAGTGGCCACCAGGGCACCTGCGCTTTTCCCTGGAGGCCTCTTCTTTCGAAAAAACACTCTTTTCTGTGTCCACACATGACTTTTTCTGAAAACGTTTTTCAGAAAAAGGCTTCTCTCTCATAGAAAGAGGTTTACCGCTGTTGGAAAAAACCCTCTGTTCTTTCGACTTTCTGTCAAAGGAACTCAATAACAGTGTGGACATAAGTATAGTTTTTCCAGAAAAATTGATGTTTTTCCAGAAAAATCTACAGTGTAGACATACCGAGAGTGTGAAGCCATTGTGTCCCATCCCTCCTCCACCCCCAACAAAACAACAACAGCATATTTCAGAGCAGGTGACAGAGGACCACATACCACTGACAAATTAAAAAAGTCTCCAGATGATAACAGGAGAAACTCCAGAAGCATCCTTAAGGTTTGTTTGGTTTTGGGTTTTTTTTGGTTCATGGGTCAAGTTAACATATGGTTGGCATAGACATTGAGATGATAGACAGAATCTGAACAGAAGCAATCAAAACAAAATCTGTTAAGGAAGAGACAGCCGAAATATGATCAGCGGAGGCAGGAAAATTAGATTGACAGCTAGGAGAGGCAGATGAATGGTAAGTAAGAGATTCATTTTTGTCCTTCGAAAAAAATGTCTGCTGTAACACCACATGTGCTGTGGGTGTGGAGCCTACATGGTCACATACCGGGAAAGTCACTGAAAAACACAACTATGGTTTTCTTTGGATTGTGGAATTCCAAAGACTAGAGAGCCTTTCCATTCTTTGTAGTCATTATAGTGCCACAGAAAATGGAAAGGGCTGTCCAAATAGTTATCCAAATCCTACCATAGAAGATCGGTTCTTAAGTCTTATTAACTTAACTCTGGTCTGCACTAGGCAGTTATTTTGAAATAACCCGCCTTATTTCAAAACAATGAGCACAGCCCACACTACCAAACCCATTATTTTAAAATAATGGGTTGGCTATTTAGAAATCTGTCCTCCTGCTTTCTTTGGAGAATAACACTTATTTTGAAATAGTTATTTTGAAATAGTGGTAGTGTGGCTGCTTTGCTGCTGCTATTTCGAAATAACTGCTCCCCAAAGTAATTTGAAGTAATTAGTCCCTAGTGCTTCCTGAGGCGCTAATTCGAGGTAGCGCATCCACAGTAACGGAGCCTGTCTCAGACTAATTTCGAGGCTTCCCCGTTGTGAGAACACACTATTTCAGTTTTTGTTATCTTGGGAGTTATTAAATCGATGTTCGTTATTTTGAAATATTTTCCTAGTGTAGACATGCCTTTAAAGAGCAACTCCGAATGCATCCTCACAACACCACTCAGCTCAACTGGCGTTCCCTTGATCAGTAAGGACTATGGGTGAATTACTGATTCCTTTGATGTAAATGGCAAAACTCCTATTCATTTGACTAGAGCCAGGATCACACCATACGTATCCCATCTGGGAGAACATAAAAACAGCCATACTGGGACAGACCAACAGTCCATCCAGCCCAGTACCCTGTCTGCCGACAGTGGCCAATACCAGATGCCCCAGAGGGAGGGAACACATCAGGTAATCCTCATGTGATCCCTCCCTTGTCATCCACCTCCAGAGAAACAGAGGCTAGGGACACCATTCCTACCCATCCTGGCTAATAGCCATTGATGGACCAAACCTCCATGAATCTATCTAGCTCTTTTTTGAACCCTGTTAAAGTCCTAGCCTTTACCACATCCTCTGGCAAGGAGTTCCACAGGTTGTCGGTGCGCTGAGTGAAGAAAAACTTCCTTTTGTTTCTTTTAAACCTGCTGCCTATTAATTTCATTTGGTGACCCCTAGTTCTTATATTGTGGGAATAAGTAAATAACTTTGCCTTATTCACTTTTTCTATACCAGTCATGATTTTATAGACCTCTATCCTATCCCCCCTTAGTGTCCTCTTTTCTAAGCTGAAAAGTCCACGTTTTTTTAATCTCTCTTCATATGGGACCTGTTCCAAACCCCTAATCATTTTTGTTGCCCTTTTCTGAACCTTTTCCAATGCCAATATATCTTTTTAGAGACGAGGCGACCACATCTGTATGCAGTATTCAAGATGTAGGCGTACCATGGTTTTATATAGAGGCAACAAGATATTTTCTGTCTCATTCTCTATCCCTTAAAAATAATTTGCATTCAATACAGCCAAAACATAAACGGGTTCATTATAAACTATTATATAACATTCAGCTCCATCATTCATTCACTTCACTTGGGTAGCTTTTTTGCGTAGACTTGGAGGATCTCACCCAAAGAGTTAATGTCTCAAAGCAAAGGGCTGTATTTCTCTGGCAGGATGCAGTGCATCAGGATAAAATGCTGACAGAATCTCCACCAATTAACCAAAATGGCCGTGAAACCTTTTTATTCCATTTTGCTCTCCATTCATCTTCTAATTCATAAAAGCACAATCACCTCTTGTGAGTTATTCTGATAACTCTGCTGTAATCACTCCAGTTGCAGGCAACAAAGAGGTTTTATTATCTGTAACTACATTAGAGCAGAGATTCTATGAGCTCCCATTCATATACTGAGCATGAATAGTAATAATAATAAAAAAGTAATCTTTGCCAATTACACTCCAAATGGTCGCTGTTTCCTTCCTCCAGGAATTGTCACTCTTTTTTTGTATAGTTATAAATTAGTTCCAAAGATGCTCCTCAGCTTACAGTGACCGAAACAAACCAGCAATATGTAAAACAGTAGAAAATTCAGGTGTCACTAAACATGGACAATCCAGGAACACAGGAAAGGTGCATTAAGTTTCAGATAACCTGCCTTCCCCATTGATAATTTCATTTGTGTCTTCTTCTACCTCTTGGGGTATGTCTACACTGCAACACTATTCCAAATTAACTAGCACTATTCCAAAATAACTTAGTCCGCGTCTACAGAGCAGGCAGTTATTTTGAAATAATGTCGAAATACTGTCAAGCTGAAGGACTTCTTCCTCTGACTCCTGTAACTCTCGTTGTACAAGGAATAAGGGAAGTCAGAGGAAGAGTGCTCTATTTCAAAATGGGTGCTGGGTAGAGGTTCCCTATTTCAAATTAAGCTATTTCAAAATAAGATACGCAATTGCATAGTTTATTTTGAGTTAAGCCCAGAACTGTAGATGCACTCTTGGTGAATAAAAAAAATAAAAAATAAAAAATAAAAATAACAAGGGGATCAAATATATATTTTAAAAACATATTTTCAGTGAGTTCTTATTAAGCACCAGCCAATTAGCCCGTCATAAGATGGGATTTTCAGGTCTCTCCTCCACGTCGGTCTTCTCTCCTGAACCTCCGCGCTCTCTCGCGCTCTCTCTCTCTCTCTCTCTCTCCTCCTCCTGCCTCCCCCTCTCTCTCTCTCAGCTCTCGTCCACCTCCTGCCTCTCCCTCTGTCTCTCTCTTTCTCTTTTCCTCCCACTCCTGCCTCTCAGTTGGGGGACCGCGGAGCCCAAACGGCTGTTTGGGCCATGCATTCCCCATTCAGCATGAGCCACCCAGAGGGAACAGCCAGCATTTCAGTGTTACAGACTCTCAGACATTGGGCTACTATATATATGATTAGTAACCAGCTGACTCCTCTTGGGTACAACCTGAATCAAACAACCCAAACTTAAAGTTGCTCTTTAATATGTCTACACAACAAAGCTGAAATCGAATCAAGCTATGCAACTTCAGCTACGTCAATTGCGTAGCTTAAGTCGAAATAGCTTCACTTGGCATTTGGTGCTGTCTATATAGCAGGAAGTCAAAGGAAGAACACTCTTCATTGATCCTTGTGTTCACAATGGGAGTTGTTGGTAACCTGTGATACCAAGGAGGTTAGATTAGATGACATGAAACCCAGCATCTGAAATTAGACCCAAATATTACAACCCACAGGAGGAGTTCTCAGAACAAATTTTTGGTGGCCACAACCTGCAGTCACCAACTCTTGCTGGTAGTCAATCTGGCCCTTGTGTTGCTTGGGTCCTTATCTCAATAAGGTTGGTTGTTTTCAGTAAAAGAAAAATGTACATGCTTTATTTAAATGATTGTATTTCTCAAAAATACAGTGTTATTTGTAGGAAGTTACATTTTATTTAGGATTTTTTTAAAAAATAGGATTGTTAAATTGTTTCCATCTAATTGTTTGGGTAATTCTTCTTAAATGGAAATTCCGTCACATACTTTTTTCCCCCTATAAACTCCTATCCTTTGCTATGTTTTAACAAAAAAGGGCTATTGTCAATGTGGTTTACGATAACATTTTCTTCTAGTTTTCATATATTAAGCATTCACTTAGCAGTGCCAAAACAGAGCATTACTCCAAATGTCTCTGTTTTGATCTCTTTTCAGCTCCCCCCAGCCTCCCTAAAGGGCACCTAGAGGGGTGGGAGGCTTGGGTCTTGGGTAGTCCAGCCAGTCTCTTTCACGATTCTCTTTTCTGTTTGGTTTTATGAGAAGCAATCCAGTTCTAGGAATTTCCTATTTTCCTGGCACAACCAAATGCTTATGTTGCTTTAAGTTAGTATTGGGGAACCTTTTTTGGATTGGTGACCATTGATCCACAGAAAAGCCAGTTGGGGGCGGCACACAAGTGAGAAATAAAAAATAAACAAAAACAGAAACAAAAACCTTCACTGACGTGGCCCCCAACGGAGGAGAAAGACACCGACTATATTGGCCTCACATACCAGACACTAGTGTGGCCCAGCCTAGTAGATTTGGTGTGCTCCATCCCTGTGCTTAGGGGGTGCCCTGAGCCTTGCGGGCCAGATCCAGGCAAGCTGGGGGCCGCATCCGGCCCCTGGGTCTGAGGTTCCCCACCCCTGCTTTAAGTTACGATAAAAGGAAGCGGCATACCAAATTTGGTGATCCTAGCTCTTACCATTTAGGAGGAGTTTTGAACAGACAAACACACAGACTGACAGATAGACAAACTCTCTAAAATATATTTGGAGTATTTGGACTTACTCAGAACAGAATTTCTTTTCCCATTAAACTCTCATAAAAATGGAAAAACTAGCTCAGGAAATAGACTGAATAAAAAAGAGTTAAAACTAACTTTAAAAGTTGCCTGATGCTTTCCCGCCACAGGAAGAACAAGGGCAATTAACGAATTGTTGCATACTCATTAGGCAGCCGCATAATCAGGAGCTCAAGGCGTCACCTACGCCAACCCCAAAGATGCGGAGCCAATGGAAGTGTGTCAGCAACCAGCTTTGAATCTAAACAAACCTAAAAGACTCTGCAGTGTGTACCCCTTTCGTACGCCCACTCCGCCTCTCTCCTGCTACCAGCAAGCACTCCTCTGCTTATCCTGTCCATCTCTACAGCTGCCAGAGACAGATAAGAACAACCAAGAAGACTCAAGAAATCAGCCCAAGGAAAATCCCCCCAACACTGCAGCATGGACTGGAGAGAGGAAGTAAAGAAATAGATTTAACCATGTATGATTTTACTGGAATCAGAAAAGACTCTTGAAACTTAAAATACAAATAGCTTCTCTTAATTACCCAGTAGTTCGACTATGCATTATTGGAGAGGAAGCAGGAGCTAACATTGGTAAATAGAGAAATAGTCACATTTTTAAAATTGGATTTAAGATTCTTAATATTCATAATTGGCCTGTCTCGTGATGTCTCTTGAAATGGCTACACAGCAGGAAGTTGAAAGAAGAGCACTATTCATTGCTCCTTGTCATCTAGTCTAACCTCCTTGCTATGAGGAGTAACGTTAGTTCGAACCAAGAGGTTTGATTCAAACTAACGTGGTCCAGAGTGCACTTCCTGGTTTGAATCAGCTGGTGAGCAGAATAACGCGCGGGCGAGATTATGCTGATGAAGCGCTGGATATTTCAATCCCTGCTTCATTAGCAATTTCGGTCGCCTATATTTGCATCCCTAGTTCGAACTAGGGTGCAAGGGTAGACGTACCCTTAAGTAACTGATTTAAATATCTTCTTCCATTTTGTAAGATTTAGTTAAAATTGCTTATTTTGCCCAATTATGAATTGACTGGTTACTTATTAAAAACCAACAGGAACCACCTGTCTTAAAAAAAAATTGTCTAGGATTGGGCAAAATCATTTTGTTTAAAGTATCTAAAAAGATCATAGGACTGAGTTTCACAGTATATTTGGGAAACAAAATATTTCCATCTCTAGTTACAGATTGCAAAGTGCCACTCCAAAAGCAGTTCACTTTCAAGGGTGTAATCTCAGCGAAAACTCTCCACAGACAGACCTACCAAAGGGATATATCAGGAATAACCGGTGTGTCATTTGTGCTCTGTCATTTGTGTTGTTTTGCTTATTTTTTTCTTTCGTGAATAATAAAATAAACATGGTTAATAACTGTCCCTATTTTGCTTTGCCTCAAGCACAGCATGCCCTGAGGTATGAAAAAACCTCTATGATGAAACTAGCAGGAGTCACACCTCTGCGCTGGCAAGCAAAGAAATAATTGCTATGAGCTGGCCTACAATTTCCTCTGCCTCTGCACTAAATAGTTGTAGTAATTTTAAAAATAAAAATCAATTGACCTCCAACCGTGAAAATGACCCCCTTGCATCCCCCACCTAATCAAGTCAATGGACCAAACGGAGAGCTGCAAAACAGCCCAATTTTGGTTGGAATTTCCAATCACTTACACTGGCAGGGAAGGAAAGTCTCTTGTGAGCAAGACTTCTAAGGGGGCCTTAGAAGTTAGGAAGAGTGGAAAGATAGCCCAGCAAGTAAGGCAATAGCCAAGGGTTTAAGGGCTCAGCATCTGGTTCTCTGCTTTACTATAAGCTTCCAGTGTGACTGTGGTAACATTACATCTCACCTTAGTTCCCCACCGGCATAAAGGAAGTAATGGCACTGCTTTGCCGCGGAGAAGCATTTGTAAGGATAAAGATTGTTAGATGCCTGGATCTATAGGTAATCAGTACCACAGATAGAATCATGGAATCATAGAATCTTAGAACTAGAAGGGGCCACAAGAGATCATCAAGTCCAGTCCCCTGATGTCATGGCAGGACCAAGAATCATCTAGATGATCCCTAATAGATGTCCATCTAACCTGCTATTAAATATCTCCAGTGATGGAGATTCCACAACCCCCTGGGCAATTTATTCCAGTGTTTAACCACCCTGACAGGTAGGAAGTTTTTCCTAATGTCCAACCGAAACCTCCCTTGCTGCAGTTTAAGCCCATTGCTTCTTGTTCTGTCCTCAGAGGCCAAAAAGAATTTTTCTCCCTCCTCCTTGTGACACCCTTTTAGATACTTGAAAACTGCTACCATGTCCCCTCTCACTCTTCTCTTTTCTAAACTAAACAAACCCAGTTCTTTTGGTCTTCCCTCATAGCTCATGTTTTTTAGACCTTTAATCATTTTTGTTGCTCTTCTCTGGACCTTCTCTAATTTCTCCACATCTTTCCTGAAATGTGGAGCCCAGAACTGGACACAATACTCCAGCTCAGGCCTAACCAGTGCAGAGTAGAGCAGAAGAATGACTTCTCATGTCTTGCTCACAACACTCCTGTTAATGCGTCCCAGAATCATGTTTGCTTTTTTTTGTGACAGTGTCACACTGTTGACTCATGTTTAATTTGTCATCCACTATGACCCCTACATCCCTTTCAGCAGTACTCCTTCCTAGACAATCACTTCCCATTCTGTATGTGTGAAATTGACAGGATGATCATTAATTAATTAGTGCCCAATCAGAATTGAGCTCTGGGTCACTTAGCATAAAAAAAAAAGACTTTGCCTCACCCGCCTGACCAACCTGTTTGTCAGGTACAGGCTTATTAGAGCATGAATTATTACCATCTGTTTTGCGTCGTATAATGCAGTCACCACCAAGCTTAATATTTGCATGTCCACATTATTTCTATTTGTAAATCAGTTCTGTTGGCTTCAGTCACCTTTTGAATGACAAAATGTTTCAAGAAGTACACCAAAGTAACCCATGCCAGGAATATCATGGTGTGTATATTTCCAAAGTAAACCAAATGCTTTAAAATAAATAATAAGTAGGGGGGCTGTGTCTTCTGCTCGGTACGTTTGCCTACTGCCCTCTCTCTGGCCGCTTTTGCTTCGTTGAAAGAACAGTCTCATTGACACTGATAATGAGATGACGCCATTCTATCACCTGGCAGGAACATTCTGTTGTCCATCAGGAAAAACTTTTACATATAGATACAGAGAGAGATAATAATAAATACTAATAATTAATAATATAATCTGCCTGGAATGCAACACTTCTATAGCCATCTGAAACATCAATAAGAAAATTTCCTGCTCTAAAAAAATAGAAAGCAATTTGTTGTATGAAATACTGTAACAGTGGGATGTGGTCAAGGCTGTATGAAGTCACATGCACGCAGTCCATAAATCCACCCAGACTGCAGTAGTGAAGCAGGGTCAGACTATAATTTCCAATGGAAAGTATACTCATACTTCTGTTCCACACAACACTGTAGAAGCACTGAAACTGCCATGTTTCCACTGGTTGAAACAAACGCAAGTTAGAGGTGGACCAATTAGTTCAGCTAAATTAGGGACCATGGGTGGTGGGTGCACCTAGGGCTGGTGGAGATAAGTCCCAGCTCCATCCTTTCTACCTGAGGCCCCACCCTTGCCGCCCAGGGCCCCTGTAAGAGCAGACACCCTTCCCAGCAGGAGGCCCACAGACCCAACATCCCCCCTTAAGGGTGGTGTCCAGCCCCAGCCTTCCCTGGAACATGGGCAGCCCCTCCCCCAGCTCCAGAAGGTGGGCAGTACCCATTCCCAACCTCCCCGGCTCCAGGAAGGCTGGTGGCACGGCCCCAGACTTCCCCTGCCTCTTATAACCTCTGCCCATGCTAGGGACTAAATCTTCCAAGCCAACTCTTTCGGGCAGCTCTTTGCAATAGAATGATTATTAGGGGTCTATTTTCTTCATGATACATAAAGATTCAGGGCTGAATCCCAAACCCTTTGAGGTCAACAAAAATCTTTTTGTGAACATCAGTGGTCTCTGGAACTCAGCGCACCACTGAGGCACATGGTTCAGTCCCACCTAAAGATGTGCTTCAAATTAGGTATGAACGTAAGTTCACTGCTGAATCAGAGTGTTGGCTTCGCTAAAAAGAGACAAACCAGCTCCCCCTCCCTCCCAAGTCAATGCCAGACTTCCATTGACTGCAGCGAGTTAGGATAAGACTCAAAAGGTCGGAAGCGGTTTGCACTGAAGTCAACTGTGCAAGTGCAGGTACACTATCTTTATTAATGTTTCAGGAATATGCCTCCATGTGTTAAAAAAATGCCTCATCTGTCTGGTGTCTGTCTAACGGTGAATCAAGCCGTCTTCCTGCAGAAGTCAGAAACTGTACAATTCAATTCCTGCCACTTGAGACCTGCAAAGTGCCAGTAAATATTTTACTATCCACTTTATGATTTTTTTTTGTAAATGAAGTGCATAAAAGAGCTAAGGAGATTATAGGAATTTCTGTGTTTCTAGTCCTACTTTACGAGCCCCCAAACATTAGCTGAAAATCTGTAAGTTTATCCATAATGCGCAATGATACAGAACATAGATTCTAATAGAGAGCGGGATAGTTTGTGGGTCTCCCAAAGCAGAGTCTGACGAAAATGGGCTTCAGGGAGTGGGAACTCTGGACCCTCAGCTCGGCATTTCAACAACACTAAAGCCGTAATAAAAACTCATTGTTATTGTTATTGCATGCAATTGCAAAGCACCTGTTTCTAAGGGATCCAGCCATGCTGATGGCAAGGCACTTTGCGACATAGAAATAAATCACATGTATTTTCAGCGGCAATTATTATTTCAGTCTTTCCTTCAAATGAGCATATCAAGGGTAAGAATAATTAATGATGGCGCAGCACTTGAAAGATATAAAGGGCTACATCAAGTTATTATTAGTTAGTATTAAACATTTTCCTTGTAGCTTCACCTTTAGTCCAGGCGCACATATACAACGGTTTCTCCAAGCTTTCTGATGACCCTGCAGCTCATTACCTTGGGCAGTGGCCTCCACTGTCAGTAGCTCTTTTCATACATAAAGGGGTTTAGTTGCTCCTTCCTCTGATCCTGAAAAAGGGTGACAATGCACTAGCTTTATTGGGGTCTGTGATAATCTTTGGTTCCAAGAGCCCCCTACTGGCAATCATTAATAATAATAATAATAATAATGAAATATCCATATCTATAGAAGAGATGTCCTTCTGATAGAGAATTAAAATAAAAAAATATTTCAAACCACGCTTCCCCCCTTCCCTGGACAGCCGTTCCCAGAAGTCCCAGTGACTCATACAAGGGAGTACAGCACGTGTAACTTCAGAGTGGCTTTGTCATGCGGCTGCTCACACCCAGCTAGGCTAGCCCAGGTGCCCAGGCCTGGGTGCCAATCACCTGGGTAACTCTGCAGGGTAGACATACTCTATATCTTATATTTCTCTGCCCCCTCTGCACGGACAGACAGAGCGCTTCCGATGGCCCTGCTTGCCCTGCAGAACCGTACATTCTGTAGGGAAGGGGCTGAATTTGACCTGGTGTGATTTGCTCAGGGTCACACCCCCTGATCAGTTAAAGTGTTTCAGCTGGCACCAAGTCCCCTGGTCTCCCCTACCCTCTCTGCTAGCCTGCCCTTTCTTTCCTAAATACCTTCACCTGCCTCACAGAGAAAGAGATGGATGCAGAACCTTTGAAGGAGAGAGATAAGGAAGAAAGAAAGTCACCTGATAGGAGAGAGCAATAAAGACATTAAAGTGAAATAGATGTAAATGGTGTCTGTAGCAGCCACTGAGAGAGAGAGAGAGAGAGAGAGAGAGAGAGACGACAGGGATCTCTTGTACATCAGGACTTAGAAGCTCATGCTGGTGATTTGTCATGAATGTTCAATTTCTGAGCTGCAAGCCTGAAGCACAGGTTTCCAAGTTTCCAGTTTCATAAATACTTAGTAGATTATGCTTATTTGCCTCTGACCACATCCATGACTCTGTTCCCTGTCTCAGTGCCTAAAATATAAGAGGCATCAGAAAGAAGAAGAAAAAAAAAAACCACCCGAAGCTATACAATCACAAAGAAGTGATAAGAACCATTCTGAACACACAAAGCAGATCTGATGACAGCTTTAAAATATGCCACCCTGCTGGGGGGATTGTATTGATTGGGAAAAGAGGGATAATCACTCACTCTGGTTTGATTTGATTTCTCTTTCTGCTGAAACCAGAAATGTCCCTGATTTTTATAAGCAAGAGCATCTTGCTGGATAAATTTCATTTGGCTGTATAAATTTATGTACCATGTCAGATCATGCAGCAGAACTATCTTTTTTCCCATTTCCCTTACATTCTTGTGCAGTGTCAGAGCTGCTCCAGTGCTGCATTCCAGAAGTGGATGCCCTCCAGAGGTGAGGTACCACGGCTGGAAGTCATCTCTCTTCCTTGCATGGTTGGACCACACGCTTCATTATTATTGTGGTATTGCATCAACAATCTTCTTCTTCTAGCCTTTTCCACTCCCGGATGGGGTGGATTGTTTGAGTCTTTTTTTTTTTCTTCACCATTCCAGTTTGTCTTGAAGAAGTCCTTGCAAAAGCTGCAGCTAATCAAATCCTTTTGTATGACATCTCCCCTCATTCTGGGCCTTCCAACTTGTTTCTGACACGCCACTTCTAACTTCAGCACTGTGGTGTTTTCCATACATTCTTTCTATCTTCTTTTCACACACCCAGGCCATCTCAGCCTGCTTTCCCTCAGCTTTCTGTAACTGGAACCAGAAACAGTTCTCCTCATTCCATTCCTTCCAAACATCGTACTCCCAGCAGTCATTTTAATATTTTCATTCCCACTGTATGCCAAATCTGCTGCTGTTCTTTCCTCAGGGCCCAGTGTAGTAAAATGAGGGCCTGAAACAGACCTCATACCCAGCCTGTGATATATGTGCTTATGAGACCCAGACAGCAATGATTAAAACTTTGCTAATATAAATAAGAGTGAAGCTGAGAGCAAGAGGCAGGCCCTGCTCACAGAAATGGGCCAAGAACAGGACTGATACTACAGAAACACTCAGACCTAAGAGGTACTAGGCACAGACCGTCAGCACATTCCAGAGGGGTCATAACGAAACACCTCATGAAGAAACATCTCCATATTAACCTCCTCCCCACAAATACCAGGGATATACCAACTCAGGTTCAGGACAGAGTCTAATCTGACAGCATGATAGATAGTGATTGAATCCCTATGTACAAGGTAATGGGTGGATCTAGGTAACGTCAGAGGGGGGCAACCTGGTACGTCAGGAGGGAGGTGTAACTTGTTTGTACCGGTGTCGTCTTTGGCTGGCCTAGGGGGCAGCGTCTCATCCCCGGCACTGACTGAGTCGGTCCATTGTAACGGGCATACTTGTGTTTGCCAAACTGTAGACCGCTTGGTCCGGGGAAGCAAGGACCGTGTCTCATCTACAATACACCTGGCTGGGCGCCTTCGATCCTGATCTGATTTTGTGGTCTTTGAGGGCTCTCTTGGTCTGCTGTGTTAACTAATCGCACGTGGTCAACACAGTAAACGGGGAGCAAACGCAGGAACGCAGGTGGCCGAACGTTTATCATCACTGACGGAGCAGGCGAGCTGTCCAGATGCCACACCTGTGAATCCCGACTACTTCTCCCAGCATCTGAGCCATACAAAACTGCATACCTAATTACCATCCTCTAGCTTTTATTAACTCGCAGTCTCCTATGGCGGATGACTCCATTCACTTCTCTCCATGAACTCCAGGCCCCTCCTGTTCTGATTATGAGTTTGTTACGGAGTTCACCATCTTTCTGTACAATCTCATCAAAGATACACGCCTTATCCTCTGTTTTATTTCTGCTGATTTTCATGCCATTTCCTTCGAGAAAATTACAGCAGCAGCAGCAATGCTGAGTTCATTTATATATATATATAAATGAAGGGCAGAGCAACTGAATTGCAAGATTTGTGCAGTGTGGAGAGCTTCCCAAAGAGTTCTGATGCACAAACAAAAGAATAACAATAGTACCTAGCACTTCTAAGGCACTCCACGTTTTTTTCCACAGAGCTGTATAAATAGCAGCTCACATCCTCTGATCAGTGACTCCAACTGCCTCTCTCTACCATGGGAAGCCTCCCATTGGAATCTCCCTCTCTCTTCAAGGGTGGCCTGTTAGAGGCTCCAGTCCTGTGCCCCCCCGAGCAATTATAGCACTGCCACCAAGAGAACAGGGGCATCCCAGTCCTCATCCCTGTCCCCCACATCCATCTGTTGGCTTCTTCTCTTGCCCCTCTGTATCAAGAGAGGAAATAGGTTCAGGCAGATGCTGGCTCTGTCATGGACTTTTAAAGCAACAGTGCTATACACCAGCAGCAACAGAGCTATGGAGATTTAGCTGGTATCTGTCAGGAATCAGGGCCTGCAACAGAGCCAGTCTCCAGGCAACCTAACGAGCACAGCTAGTCTGTGGTAAGCTGCCTGACCAACTACACTCAGACCCACGGCTCTGACTTCTGATTCTGGCTCTGGCACCTGGCTTTTAACTCCAGTTCTGGTTTGTGGTGGATACCTGACCTCTTACTTTAGCTCTGACCTTAGGGTCCAGTTCCTGATTCCTGCTCTAACCACTAGGACTAACCACCCATATCTTGGTCACTGGCAGTATCTGCCTCCATGACATTCCAACAGATTATATCAGTAGTGCGCAATAAGATGGAGGGGGTTTGCTGGAGTTAGCCCCGGTGAGCTGCTGCTGTTTTATTTACCTACGTGTCTGCAGGTCGGGGCGCTTGCAGCTGTCATTGACCATGGATAACCATTCCCAGCCAGTGGAAGCTGTGGGAAGTGGCACAGACGTTGGCACTTGGCAGACGTTAGAATCACCACAAAGCCTTCAATTGCGCAGTAGACAGGGAGCATTCCTCCTGCACTGGGGGAACATTTTAATGATCCCCGCTCTGTGAGCGTGATCCTGACCTGAGGTTCACATCAGTAAAGCTGAGGTAACACCACTCGAGTCCAATGGAGTAACATCTGCTCACACACGGTGGGAGGATGAGATGGAGCTCCACTTTGTAGTTTGCTGTCCAAGCGTTGTGTTAGGCGACATGACCACGACACCGCTGTGATGACAAACTGCTTGGGGAACAGCCTGAGCTCTATAGTCTGGGCTCAGGTTTTCCAACTTTCAGTTGAATGTTTATTCTCAGGTGTCCTTTCCTAGATCGCAAACCAATGTGAAACTTGGAGCAGGGCATGAAAGTCCGAATTTCCTTCTATGATTCGTGAACTGTGAACCACATGGGAAAAAAAATGTGTGTGTGTGTAGGGGGGTATTTTCCAGATTTTAAAATATGTCTGCATTCACCGTTCCCAAGACTTTGGCCTGCTTGGGGGAGGCGTACTACTCTCTGGGCAGAGCTGAGGGTTGCCTAGCTCCAGCCCCACCTCTTCCATCTGAGGCCCCGCCCCTTCTGGGACACAGAGCAAGCCCCCTCCACTTTGCCCAGGTGCCCTTCTATAACTCACAACCTCCTATCTTATCTTCCAGTGCAAGTCTAACTCCTCATTAGTGAAACTGCTAAGATTCCTCCCCGCCCAACTCATCCCCCTACCTACAAAGGGTATAAAACCAAAGAATCAAAATCACAGTCCACCTGTGTATGACCCTCCTCTTACTGTGACAGTCTGAGGCCTTCTTCTTTGGCTACGCAAAACAAGAAGCAACGGGAGCAACCATAAGCTGGGAAGCGTGCGGTACCATCTTCACGTTCCAAACAAGTTACATGAAAACAAGGTAATGCCAGGCTGTTAAGAAGGCGAGCCAATCTAACATGCCCCCCAGAAAAAGAAAAAAAGAGAAGCTAGATAATTTCATGGAGGTTAGGTCCATAAAAGGCTATTAGCCAGGGGGTAGGAATGGTGTCCCTGGTCTCTGTTTGTCAGAGGCTGGAGATGGATGGCAGGAGACAAATCGCTTGATCATTGTCTTCAGTCCACCCTCTCTGGGGCACCTGGTGTTGGCCACTGTCGGCAGACAGGCTACTGGGCTAGATGGACCTTTGGTCTGACCCAGTACGGCCATTCTTATGTTCTTATATTCTTATGTTCTTATGTAAATCCTAGAATGTTTAAAGAAAACTTAGTTTGACAGCTTTCTGTCTGTCAAGAAATCACTAATCAATAGTTTAGTGTTTTGTCTGTATGGTCTCCACTTCTCTATTGTTTATCTAGACCGTATGGTCTCTGTCTGGTATTTTAATGGTTTGTTACATATTTAATTTTGCTAGGTGTAAATCAGCTATGGTTGGGGGGCTATGATTGGTCAGACAACTATGATACAGTATGCTAGTACTGATTAAAAGAATTATTTTGCAATTTTACACTTTAAAAAAGGGAGGTCAATCAGGAAGTAGAAGGAAGAAAAAGTACCGATGTGGAGAATTGGAATGCTTGCATGCTGAACCCCAATAAGCAGTGCATTGTCTGCACTTTGGACTTCTGCTTTCTGTCTGTTTGACAAGAACCAGGGGAGAGAATGATGGGATGGCCCCTAGCAGGCTTTAGGGAGGGGGACCGTCAATGAAGACCCAGACTGAGAACGGATATTTCCCTTAAAACATCTGACCAGACAACGCTAGAAAGACAATTTCTGTCACCCCCTCCTTTGAACACTATGGGTAGCCATGAAAATAAAGACAAGGGATCACTTTGAAAAGTCTGGCATATTCCTCAGCGTAGCAGCTGATACTGGCTAGACAGGTGGAAAGCTGCAATTGTTAAGAGATCAGTGCAAAGGATGGTGCACCAATAATTTTACTGAATCTATATTATTCAGGAGCAGAGCTGACCAGAATATATCTGGCTGGATGATATTTCATCTAAGTCAAAACATTTTGAAGAAATCGCTCTGTTCTGTCAAAGTTTTTATCTGGTTGGAAGGTTTTGGGGGTCCATGGATTTCTGGTCATGACACAGAGAGAGAAAGATTCTCGTATTCTGCAGCCATCTGGTTTGAGCCTGGAAAGTGAAAAAAAAAAACCCCTTCTGGAATCATAAAGCTCAGGAACTGGTCCAAAAATAGGCAATAAGACACAATTCCAGTTTTGCAAATAGATACAAAGGGCTTTAGTTTTGTTCCAATGTGCACTGAAAACAGATTTGGAAACATTAGAAGTTGTGAAATGGAATTGTCCACCCTCAGAGCTACTTATGAACAAACAACCTAATCTATACCTCCATGCCAATAGATGTCATTCTTTATATATGATGAGAGTTTGCACATAAACTGATGCTGCCTTTGTTAGATTTAACTCTGGGAATGTGGATAACGCGCTGATGACTGGCTATAAATTATGCACATCTTCTTCCCATGACATAAGAACTAGGGGGCACCAAATGAAATGAATAGGTAGCAGGTTTAAAACAAACAAAAGGAAGTTTTTCTTCATGTAGTGAATAGTCAACCTGTGGAACTCCTTGCCAGAGGATGTTGTGAAGACCAGGACTTTAACAGGGTTCAAAAAAGAACTAAATAAATCCCTGGAGGTTAGGTCCATCAACAGCTATTAACCAGGATGGGTAGGAATGATTCCCTAGCCTCTGTCAGAGGCTCGGAATGGGTGACAAGAGAGCAATTGCTTGAAGATTCCCTGTTGTGTTCACTCCCTCTGGGGCATGTGGCATTGGCCACTGTCAGCAGACAGGATACTAGATGGACCTTTGGTCTGACACGGTACGGTTGTTCTTATGTTTGTTGTCCTATCTATCCTAACCTGGCCCAGCCCCACCCCCATTTGTTAGCTTTTTGTCTCGAGATTCTAAAACCTTTGGACAGGAAGTATCATCATTCTATATTTGTACAGTGCCTAGAACAATGGAATCCAACCTGGCTGTGGCACATGAGCTACAATTAGCGCAATAACTAGTTCTTCCATAGCGCTTTTCAGCTTCAGTCCAAAGCACATCACAACCGTTCATGCCTTTACCCTGACAACAACCTTGTGATGGAGGGAAGTGCTGTTGTCTCCATTGCACAGATGGGGAATGGAGACATAGAGACGTGAAGTGATTTGACCAAAGTGACAGAGGAAGTGATTGGCAGGACAGGCAAACCAGGTCTCCCAAGACCTAGGCTGGTGCCCTGATCATTGCTCCGTCTAATAACAAGCAGTAGCAAAGAGGTATCCAAATGATCCTTTATATTTCTGTACACTTTGATACTGACTTTAGTACACACACACACACACAAACCCAATAACATAGGGATGAGTTGGCTCAGGATCATTACACTGAACATTGCTGGTCATGTGCCTGATTCTGTCCATTCTGGTTTAAACAACAACATCATTGCTTCAAATATCAATGCCCCTAAAGACAGTGTGAATGACCTGGAAAGGCCTCATGGTCCTTTCAAGGAAAGTCTACTGACCCACTCACATCGCACTTGACGTGACATCAAGCAAAGCACCAACACTTAAAATGGATCGGGTTTAAAAGACAGCATTCTATTTTACTTCATCCCTGAAGACTTCACATTGGTAGACTAGAGGCTTTTTAAAAAAATTCCTTTCAAACAGTCCCCCAAAGAAAACTGTTTACGTGTCGTGTAATGTCACGTCTCAGCGTAATGTTAAGCAGCATTTTTGCATGACTACTATAAACACATATTTGGGACATTGCTGCGTTAGGAGAAGACAAATACATTAATACCACAGAAGGTTTTTAGAGATAAGCTTTCCTCTTCTTCTACCATGTATGCCACTTATATTCTATAAGCAAATTTGGTTGAAGTGCTGATCCTAAAGGAGAGAAATCAAAACAAAGTGAAGAGGCTGGTTTAGACTTTTAAATATATAGAGAGAGGGTGAGGGGAGAGAGAAAGAGGCAGAAAGAGGGGGAGACAGAGGAAAAGAAAAAATGGAAAATAGGTAAGGCAATTACAGAAAGAAAAAATGCTTCTTTTTTAAGACTTTTGGCTTGTGTCCATTCATAAAAATCTAAATGTCACCTTTCTGAGCCAGCAAAAGAAAGAAAATTGTGTCTGGCCTTGGAAATTTAGCTCAGACTTTCTTATTTAACTTGCTGGAGTGTGGTGCATCTTAATTGGTTAGTGTATGTGAAATGCCTTGAGATCCTCAGATAAAAGGCCCTGTTATAACAACCTAGATCCTCCAACGTGTTAGGGCAGATTCTGCTGTCTGCCTGCGGAATGTTCAATACTCCTGTGGCTTGAAATTGACTTTGTGAATTCCCAGTCCTCAAGCCCAAGTTAGAGTAACCCGAATGCTGCTCTAAATTGTAGCCGGCGGCAATTGCCCCAAGAAGTTGCTATATCACTCATGTGTCACAGACACACAGAAAAAGCCTGACTCTGCACCTTTTATCAATCCACAGCCCTTACCCCAACCACACGAGGAATTGCATTGCTGAGAAGATTGCTTTATGGCAGCTTTGAATGGCCTGCACAGCAGCAAAGAACCTCAGTGGTACCACTCTAAATTCTGACAGACACTGGGAGAAAATTACGACTTTTCCCATGCAAAGCATAACTTTACCCAAAGTTACACAAAGCAACTCAGTAGCAGGATGTTGAATTTCCTGCTACCATCATTTTATTAAATCAGAGCCCTGGCCATATGTTACCAGTCACCTTTCACAGTGATTGTATTTCACCGTTCTGAAGGCAAACTTAGTTCCCCTTCCCCTAGGAAATATGAAAAAGGAGCATGTCATCCAAAAAGGGCGGAGGGGTCAGAAAAACCAAAGATGTACCTGTTTGCTTTTTTTCTTGCACATGAACTATGATTTTTCATCATTCTGCCAGCAAGTGAAAACTCTTGCGCTAGCTCAGTGTTGATAGATGTCTTATTATTATTAATAATAAAGCTAGTGTTCTCGCTTTCTGAAATAATAGGGCACCCTGCTGCAGATCCCAACAAAAGATATTTAAGAAGCCTTCATTAGCAATTTACGCTTTAGCATCAGAGGCCACAGTGCTACAACATGATATGGAAGCAGCGTGTGGATAGCTTACCTCCCAGCTGAGGTCCCCATCAGTCAAGCAAGTGTTGTTTCTTTATTCCCATGCTGAGAAGCCCAGCAGGGACCATTTAAAAGCATTGTGTTACCTTGACTACGGTAATCTGCATGGCTTTCTGTGGTCTCCCTGCCATGCCCTACAATACTGTACAGCAGGACAGGATAACCTGTGGCAAATCCCAGCTGACACGCTGCTACATTGTTCAGGGGGAGGATTCTCAGAGACAGTTACAGATTTGGTGGATGGTTGATTGCTTGCATAAAAAGACATGTGTCCAGATGCAATTTGCTCACTATTGTGGTAATTCTGGGAGAGGACTGGAGTATGGCACTGCTCATCTGGATGATCTAAAAGCCAAGATACACACAGAGAGAGAAAGAGAGAAAGAAAGAGAGAGAGATTGTATCACAAATGTATGACCACCTAGCACTTGATGGATAGCAGTTACCTATGACACCAGCAGAGATAAAACTCAGAGCCTTCTACTCCAAAAGTCTCAGAGGGGGTAGCTGTGTTAGTCTGTAACTTTAAAAATAATGAGTAGTCCTGTGGCACCTGAGGGTATGTCTAGACTGCATCCCTCTGCCAGCAGAGGGATGCAGATTAGGCAGGTCGACATCACGAATGAGGCAGGGATTTAAATATCCCGTGCCTAATTTGCATAAAAATGGCCGCCACATTTTGCCGACTCAGCACTTTGTCGGCAAAAAGCGGCAGTCTCGAGGGGGATCTGTCGAGAAAGAAAGCCTTTTCCGACAGATCCTGTAAACCTCCTTGCAGGAGGCATAGTGTAAATAGCAGTGCAGATGAGACATGGCTTTGGGGAGTCAAATGCCCTATGTGCTTCTAGATTTCCAAGTGGTGCCTCCCACATCTCCACTCCTAGTTTTAGTATCATGGTCTCCTACTGCCCTGACACTGAAATGCCCCAGCAGCCCGGAAAGCCTGTGGCGGGGTGAGGCAACAGAACAGGGAAAAGCTCTGACAGGGAGAAAGGCCAGTGAGTAACTACCTCACCCTTCCCCGACTGCCTGGCCCTGGCCAGAGCTTCTCCTCACTGCAGTGAAAGGCTTGGGTGGTGAGGAGCTATCAGAGCCTTTCACTGCCACACATAGCTACACATGTAATGCCTGCCCTCTACATGCTTCCATCAGTGTAGACATAGCCTAGAACATAAGAGTGGCCATACTGGGTCAGACCAAAGGTCCATCTAACCCAGTGTCCTGTCTGCCGACAGTGGCCAATGCTAGATGCCCTAGAGAGTATGAACAGAACAGGGAATCATCAAGGGATCCCTCTTCTGTCATCCATTTCCAGCATCTGCCAAACAGCCAGGACAGGTAGGAATGGTGTCTCTAGCCTCTAACAGCCATTGATGGATCTAACCTCCATGAACTTATCTAGCTCTTTTTTGAACCCTGTTAAAGTCCTGGTTCTCACAACATCCTCTGGCAAGGAGTTCCATGGGTTGACTGTGCATTGCATGAAGCAGTACCTCCTTTTATTCATTTTTAACCTGGTCCCTATTAAACTTTGTTTGGTAACCCCTTATTTCTTATGTTATGGGAACAAGTAAATAACTTTTCCTTATTCACTTTCTCCACACCAGTCATGATTTTACGAAGTCTTACCATTGATTTCAACCACAGCTGGATCAGGCTCTAGAAGATTGAAACGTATAGGGGAAGGACTTTCATATTAAACACACTACACTTGGGACATTCTATTTTTGTTAAAACACGTGTATATAATTACTGTGGGGTCACAAATATTAGCCAGGATGTTCTCAATTCTTTTTGACACTTATATTCTATCCCTGTAACCATTCCTTGAAGTTTTAATTGGAGAAGGTATTTTTGTGTTCTTCCTTGCCCGTATAGTGTGGCTGAGATGTGATAACAAACTTCTTTGTTCCACACAAGAAGTTGCTGCATTTTATGGTGATGGTAGCAAAAGAAGACAATTGGTTGTAGAGTATACCTCTTGCTAGATAGGTGTCTCTATATAAATACACACATAAACTGTCACACAGTGTATTCTGTAATGCGTGTGTATGTAATCCACCCATAAACATATAAGCATGTTAAAGAAATGGTAAAATGTGGGGGTCTTACATGATAACAGATTCTACACATGAGTAGGTCCATAACAGTAGCGCTTACATACCAGAACTGTGGATCTTCCTTTTGGTCTTGCGCAATTTACCTCCAGGAAAAGAGTGAAGATACTCTTTTAACTAGTGCACTTGAGTAAGGTGAAGTATAATTTTGACAGATCTGACACTGGACAAGGAGATCAAAGGGCAGTTGTAGGACATCAATATCCAAGGACATCAAACTTGAAGGACATCAATATCCAAGGCTTGCTAAGGCGAAGAAAATCTAGCAAGGGCAAGATCAATTTAATGAGCAATTTTTATTTTTACACCAAGGAGATGTAGACCAAATGGTCAGGAAGATAAAACCAACACAGGCCTGTGGAAATAAATTCAGCAGGTACTGCTTGTAGGAGAGTCTTCATCTTGCTATGTGCTAATGTAATTAACAAGGTTATTTGTATTTATACATGTGAAAGGTTGGTTTGAGCCTTTCAGTGCGTACTCGAGGTATCTCTAATGCATCCCTGTTGAACCGGACACCCTGTAAAAGACAAAGATATATGATGCGTCTAAAAGGAATAACTATCATCTCCTCTCTCCGCTAAGCAGTTATCTGAAAGTGCTCCAAATCTGACAGCTGTCTCCGGAGAGAGCAGCGTCGGGTTGAATCATGACCCAGGTAACTGGCCACTGAAAACTAAACATTTCAGTTGGCGGGGTGAACACTAAAACTAAAACTAAAAACAAAACTAAAAAAAGTGCCGGACAAATAACAGTTTTTGCCTCCCAACAATAATTAATATTTTTTTCTATGAAAACAAATGCAATTTTGTTTAATCTACACCAAAATTTGCTTTCATCCAGTTTTTGTTGGAGAAAAATGTTTACTTGGGAGCTACTTGGGAATTGCAATCAGCTTTTCATAGCCTGCCACATTGTCCTTTTCAAGACTGCTCACTGTTTGCTGTCATTCACTGCTGTACAGCACGCAATTTAAACTGAAAGCTCGTTGGAGGGAAGGACATGTCATTTTTAATTTGCATTTACTTCAAGTGTCTATTGCAGGTAATAGACAAAGTTGCAATAACATTCTAGCTTCTGAAATCTGACGCTGGCCCATGTAACTAGGTCAATATTTTATTGGCGGGGGAGGGAAATGAAGATCACCCAGACGGACTGTCAAGTGTCAGCCTGCAGCAAAGCCAGTGTCCCGGCAAACTACCAAGCACAGCTGGTCCCACAAGATGCTCTCTCTTTGATTTTGCCACCTGATTGGCTGCAGGAGTCAACATGCTGATGCTTACGTGCAGTAGCAGCAGCAGTAGAGTGGCTGTTCAATGCATTCCCGGCCTGCAGTTGTGCCTGCTCCTGTCCCCGCCTCTGCCATCTCCAGCCCCAGTCCAGTCCGGCTCTGACCCTCAGCTGCACCTCTGACTGGACTCTGGTTAACCCTCTGATTCTGGCTTTGGCTTTGGATTCCTTGCGCTCACACTTGGCTTCACTCCCAGCCGCCCTTTTCTGAATCTTGATCTAAGGGATAGGGGAAAACTTTTGCTCTGACCATTAGGAAAGAGTGCCCACAACTGTTTGCCATGTACACCAGTGGTTTTCAAACTTGGGGTCACGACCCAGTATTGGGCAGTGGAATGTCAGGCACTGGGTCGCATTGCTGCAGGGGGATCAAGGACCAGTGGGGGTGCTAAGGCAGCTCCCTGCCTGCCCTGACACTGCAGACTGCACCCCAAAAGTGGTTGGCAGCAGGCCCGGCTCCTAGGTGAGGGCGGGGGCAGAAAAGCACACAGGAATTTGTGCGCTGCTCCTGCCCTGGGCACTAGTTCCGCACTCCCATTGGCTGGGAACCTGCTGCTGGCTCCTTCTGGGGCGCAGCATAGTCAGCAGTGCCAGGAGGGGGCAGGAAGCTGCCTTAGCCCCCCCCCGCCCCACTGCACCACTGACTGGGAGCCGCTCAAGGTAAGCCCCTCCTGCCCCAGCCATGGCCCACCCCCAAAGCTGAAGCTCTCATCCTCAGCCGCCCTGCAGAGCCCACACTCTACTCAAATGATATCGGGTCGTGGGCATCGACAATTTTCTTCACCTGGGTCATGAGAAAAAAAGTTTGAAAACTACCGATGTAGATTCTAAACACAGCTCTGCTTTGGAATTAGCCAGCTTGAGCCAAATGCTCCTCAGGGTCCGAATGCGTTTATACGGAGGCAGACCACAATCTGCTTGATGGTCCAGTTAGCTGACCTGGCCTCCTCTTGCCACTGAGGCAAAAATGACCAATGAATCTTTGCAAAAAGACTAATCTTCCTGCAAGGGGGCCGTGTCCCTTTGGGACTTGCCAGGATAATGCGACATTTGAGTTGAACCAAGTGGCCTAGATTCTCAGCAAGAGCATATTGGTGTAACTTCATGGAAGCAGTTGTAAGATCTGGTATTAAAAAGCAGGTGCACATCAGCATAGTTGCATTGAGGCTGAATCTTGGAATTGTCCCATCAAATTCAGTGATGTTACTTGCACCAGTAACAGTGCTCTCGTGCATAAGTGTGTACAGGTGCATCTACACTGCACCCGGGGCTCGAAATATGCTGCACAATTTGAGCTATGCAAACTGTGGATCTTATTTCAATGTTATTTCGAAATAGCTTATTTCAAAATTTGGTGCTATCTACACAGCATTTATTTCAAAATAAATCACTATTCCAAAACATTCCTTACTCCTCTTGGAATGAAGTTTATAGGGACGTCGGAATAGCGAGCCCGTTATATTTCAAAATAACAGGTGTGCTCAAAAGATGCAGAATAGCTATTTTGAGGTACCCCTGGTATCCTGAAATAGCGCTGCAGTGTAGACATAGCTTACGTGAGCCCATCCTCAAGTCACGTACTCCAAGGCTAGAGCTAATTTAGCAGAGCAGAAGAAGGTGAAAGTCTGACTGTAGCACGGGAAATGGAGTTTAATCATTCCAAAATGATCCTACTGGGATGTGTCTGAAGACTCAGCCAGGAGAAAAAGGATGAATAAATGATCCACAGGCTAAAGTTAGAGGGAAGAAATGATAAGGCAGCAGGCTGCCTGTAACAAGTTAGGAAGGACTATTTCTAATATACGTGTTTCAGGGATTGCTAACAATACATTAGCACATCACAGAAGCAAGTGAAAGCCAAGTTGGAGGTCAGAATTGTGATGCTTTCTGTTCAAACTGGGAATTGTATTCATACTGAAATGGAGTCGGGAAAAAAAAAACTATCTTCACACAGTGCAAAATTATAGCACTATGCAGAAACACTGACAAAATCCCATGCAATTTTGGGGCACTGGTAAGGCAGGCCTGCCATTTCCACGGCAAATGTTCACCCAACTTTTTCAAATTTTGATCTGAGTTGGTTGGTTGTGATTGGACCCGTAAGCCACAAAGCGCTGGCTGTGGTTTCATAATTGGACCACCTGTCCTTTGTAAGGGTTAATCAGAAACTATTCTGAATACATTTGTTTGAGGCAGAGAATACACTTATCCTTCTTTCGCAAAGACAGTACAAAATTGTAGACTATGATCAAAGCAAGAGAGTAAAATGATTATTGATCCTTCTAACACTTATGGGATCTTTTGCTTCCTGTTTACATAGCATGCCATTTATGTGTACTTCTACATCTGTTACTATGATGGTGGTTGTCAGGGTAGTGCCTAAAAACTCCAGCTGATATCAGGGCCTCTTTGTGCTTGGTGCTGTTCATACACATAGCACCATTGTCAGTTCCGAGCTTCCAAAATCACAAGATAGTCCCACAAAAATCATGAGATTTTAAAAATAAAATGTGAGAAGCCCCATTTATTTGCCTTCTGGATTTTGTACCATGTGGTTTGGCTTTTTCTCCACAGCCAGGCAAGCTAGCAATTTCATATTTAAAAAAAATGAAAGCTGAGATTCTTGTATATTCCCATGAGGCCAGGACTTCAAGCTTTAAGAAAAACATGACACAGTGCCATATTCACTACAAAACTCAGACTATCAGTGCTAAATAATATAAGAGATCACTTGGGCCACCAAAAGTCTAAGGACAAGACTCCTCTATCCTTTCTCACTGTTAGTCTCACCTTACTCTGTCAGGAGACAAGAGTTTCCTGCTATGGCTTTTCATTTGTGTCCCCCTTGTGTGACAGCAAACTGTCAGGCTTTTCCTGCCTTGGGGTATGTCTACACTAGCTCATTAGTTCGAGCTAGGTAGGGTAATGAGGGCAAGCAGAGTTGCAAATGAAGCCCGGGATTTAAATATCCCGGGCTTCATTTGCATGTTCCCGGGTGCTGCCATTTTTAAATCCCCCTTAGTCCAAACTCCGTGCTCGTGGCTACATGTGGCACGGACTAGGCAGTTCGAATTACCGTTACTCCTCATTCCATGCGTGTAGCCACGGGTACGGAGTTTGGACTAAGGTGGATTTAAAAATGGTGGCGCCCGGGAACATGCAAATGAAGCCTGTGATATTTAAATCCCGGGCTTCATTTGCAACTCCGCTTGCCCTCATTACCCTACCTAGCTTGAACTAACGAGCTAGTGTAGACATACCCTTGGAGATTTGTTCAGTTGCTCCATAACTATCTTTTCAGTTTTCAGAGAGAGGCACTATCGACAAGACGAAAGCAATTAGAAAATCACCACTCAGCACTGTAGTAACTGCTGCTGTGGTCATCTGAGGTAGCAGTGGGAAACCGGATTTGGGTCAGCATCAGGCTGAAAAGAGTAGGCACTCAGGGTTGGCAGAGGATAGCTACCAAAATTCTCTCCTGCAGCCATGAAATCCCCCAAATACTCTTGTCCTCAAACTGGAACTTATAACTATTTTGTTACATATTTTAGGTTGATGTTAGAATGACAGAGAGCACGGCACTCTCTTCATGGCTGCTTCCTATCTGAGAGAAACCCACCCTCTGGAGAGGATGGTCCTTCCTGGGTGATGGCTATATCTGAAGCAACTTCCTTCTGACTAGAACAAGATGCATCCCACTGAGAAGAAGAGAATGATATTTGCTCCTGTGAACAGACAAATAACAGCTTAGCTATTGTCTTATGAAGTCTGAAAGAAAGAACAAACAAAAATGTGTTCCTGATACTTGTTGTTGGATGAGAAGTAACCAAAGTTATTGTTCATTAGAAGAAACCACTCAGGTGCTCTACATTTTGCCAGAAATTGCATATGATTTATAATTAACCAGCTCTCCAAGAGAGACCTTAAGCCCTACAGTAAAGCTCCATGAAAGGAAATTTATCACTCTTCAAGGATTAGTCTCCCCTGGAGACATATGAGGGAAGAACAGGGACAATTAGGGACTCAGAATGACTGCTTTGTCTACCTAACAATGTCCTTCTGGGGATCTTGGAATTGGACACCAGGGAGTGACTGAACTTTGCATGCTCTTCTGGGCCACAAGGGAGCCTGTTAAAATTTCACTATGGTTCAAAATGGCCTAGGGGGGAAAAATACAGATGAGCTGCCTGGAATGGAAGCCCTAAAGAGTTTAGAAGTTGTTGTATGATAAACTTAAACTCAGCAGGATTAACAAGTTTAAAATACGAGTGTCTCTGATCATTAACAAGGCATCTCTACTGCCCTATAACTCATGCAGATAAGAGATCTCATTTAGGGTGGCAAGTTCCAAACGTCATATTATGCTGCGTAGTCGGTTATTGGCATGACTCATGAGACACCACAACGCAACACGTCCCACAGAAAAATATTGTTCTATTATGGGCCATAAAGGACACTAAAAATGAGAGGGTTTATCCAGTATTGCCCCTTTTGGAAGGAACTCTTTAATTTTTGTCTACATGGGGATGAGTTGGGAATAGATGGAAGATTCCATGCAGGGCATGAGGGTGAAGCATGCTGGTGGATCTCATGCATCTACCATGCCTGAATCAGAGAAGACAGAAATTCAGCTGTGTCCAAGAAATGCAGACAACAAGGAATCTGGAAATCAGCTTCCTGTTTGTTGTATTATCACCAAAGGACATATTCCTTTGTCACTCAGGCTATATCTACACTATAGAATTTTTCCGGGATACTGGAGATATCCCGGAAAAACTCTGCCGCATCCAGGGAACGTGTCTGCTCTTCTGATTTTCTTTTTGGAAGAGCAGACATGTTTTTTTCGCATTCCTGTAAACCTCATTTTACAAAGAAGAAGAGATGTTCCGAAAAAGGGTTTTTTTCCAACATTTGGCCCAGTGTAGATGGGCCAAATGTTGGAAAAGCCTGTTCCGAAAAAATAAATTACAGTTCACAATTTGCGTAGCTTTTTCTGGAAGAACAGGGTAGTGTAGACATAGCCTTATTTAGGATTCTACTATCCCCACTCTACTTTGTACAGTCTTATATCCCAACATAGATTTCCCACTGGATATTCCTTTTGCCCAATTTTGTAGACTCAACCGGCTTATGTAGGTGACAAAGCATCTAGATTTTGAGAGACATACTTAAGAGAATCAGTCCTAAAAATGGGGTTGTGTATTAAAAACAACCACAGGCACAATAACACATCCTACCCCTCCCCTCAGTTTGAGTTCCAACTTTGTCTCTTCATTTACTATGGACCACACGCAGTCTGGAACTGTCTACAATATAGAGACCTCTAGTGGCTGAATAATATACTTCAAGTAAAGATATCATTGCAACCTGAACCCAAACCTTGTCAGACTAGTCTACCACAAACCATAATGGGATATGGAATATGGGTTTGCTAGCAGCTGTCCTAGGAAAAGTAGATCAAGATTCTACAGGATAAGCTCAAGTTTTCTGAACTGTATTAGAGATGTGTGCACACTTCAGCATTTGGATCTGGGTTCTAGATTGGATTTCATTCCCTTGAAAAGGTAGTTAGATGTGGTACATCTGGGTTATGGTGAAAATCTCTCTCTCTCCAAGATATATATTAATTGGTGGTGTAGCCTTAGATATCAAGGGTACTGGAATGGCATGAACACTCCCCTGCCAGCATGTGCCGTGTGTGTGAGGTCACATGGGTGAGATCTGCAAAATAGTGTCTTTGGTGTGGTGCACCCAGGCAACTGTTGTAGCAGCCTGTTGAAGTAGTACCACAACGGTGTTCCAAAGCACTCCAGTTCCATTATACCACCGGCCCTAAGGAATCAAAAGGGGGTTTTGTAACCAACGCTGCTCCCTGTATTGTGACTAAATTTGATCACACCCAACTCAGTTCATTTCTTTGGTCAAAACAAACTAGATTAGACCTACATTTGCGTTCAACAAATGGAGACAGCAGCCACACCAGCTGTTCCTACTATAGGCCACCTTTCTACTTGGCAATCCAGGAAGGAGCAACAAAGCAACTGCAGCTTCAAAGGAATGGGGGAAAACATCTGTCAGCTGAAGATGGGGCGTGGGCGTACCTATTGTTGGTACTTTTATGGCCTTCATCCTGAGTACCTCATGCTCCTTGGTGTAATCTGTCTGAAACCCCTCTATGAAACAGGGCATTCTCACCAAGGTATACATCAGAGACCAAGACAGACAGAGACTCGAGGCCTGTCTACACAGGGATGGGGGAAAAGCTGCCAATGGCCTGACTCAGCTGAGTTGCTCTGGCAGGACTCTGCCTGTGGGGCTAAAAGCTTGCCGTGTGGGTCACTTGGTGGAAGGCCAAGCACTAGGACTCTGTGAGGATGGAGAGTCCCTGAGCTTGAGCCTGAATGGTGACACAGTAATTTTGTAGCACAACCACCTGGATAGACCTGGGCCAGCCGTGGCCCTTGGATCCCTGTGCCCTCGGGGACCAGAGAAAAGAAAGCTGTGGTATAGCAAAGGATTGAATTTGGGGTCTCCTAAACTGTGGCCTCAGACCCCAAACACAGAACCATCCCCTCGCTCTTCCTTTAACTATGGATTTGAGGATGCGACAGCCACAAAGGATGGGGGGTTGGTTGCTTTGTGTTTTAATAGTTTGAGCCCTTCTCCTTCTACCAGAAGAACTTCGGGGTAAACACATTCATTGCCCACCTGGGACTGCCTAGCATAAGCTCTGTCTCTCTCTGTGTGTGTTTTCTTCCTTATTCCCTGCCCTCTCTAATAAACAAAAGACTATAATGCAAACCCAGCCACCAGTTCCCTCATCGGCAAACCAGTGCCCTCATCTGTGCACAATGCTCCAGCCCTGCTTTCCCCCAGCAGAAACCACTCCCCAAAGACTGCCCTCCCCTCTCTCCTTTATGTGGCTGACAACACCTGGCAGGTCAAAAATAATTAGACCTCAATTATCACCCCTTATATTTGCTTGTACCTCCCTGCATCCTTCTGCTTCTCCAATTAGCGTGTTCTGACCCAGGCTTCCAAAGGGAGGGAGAGCAAGGAAGAAAGGGATTAACCCTTCACAGAACAGCTGTGTTTAATTGGAAATGGACCAGTGTCTATTTAATTGTCTTCTTATCAAGCTACCCCCTACTCAGCACTGATCTCCTCTCCCAAGGGCTTTTTCCTAGCCCCTGCAGCAAGCCCTGTCTGCCACATCTCTGGCTATGGCTACACGCATGGCTTTTTGCGCGAGAAATATGCAAATGAGGCTCAGTGTGGAATATTGCCGAGCCTCATTTGCATATCTAATGAGCCGCCATTTTTGCAGAAGAGGCTCTTGTGCCAGAAGGAGCTGTCTACACTGCCCTTCTTGCGCAGGAAAACCCCTCTTGCGCAATGCCGCGACACTGATTATTTTCGGGAATAACGGCATTGCGCGAGAGGGGTTTTCTTGCGCAAGAAGAGGCAGTGTAGACAGTTCCTTCTGGCGCAAGAGCCTCTTCTGCAAAAATGGCGGCTCATTAGATATGCAAATGAGGCTTGGTGATATTCCACACTTACCCTCATTTGCATATCTCTCGCGCAAGAAGCCACGAGTGTAGACTTAGCCTCTGAGTCCTTTGTTTCTTTTAACCTCTGATCTGCCAAAATCTCTCTTGATTACCTGCCACCCACGCTCTATCTTCCTCCCAAACTCTTCTTTCAGTTCATCTTCCCAATACCACTGTCCTCCGCTGATAGTTCTGGGAATATAGAGCTGTACCTGTGCTTAAATATTTAGGCTACTGGTTACAGCGATGACCTTGAGAAAGAAGGTGTGAGCTCATCACAGGTCTTGGAGGGACAGCTCCCACAGCATAGGTACAACACTGATGTGTCTTGCGCCTTGGAGCAACACACATCTCTGCTCTGTGCCTCAGTTTCCCCACCTATATCACAGGGATAATTCCCTACTATCAACAGGGGGTTACAGAGATTTAGTTTATGCTATCCATAATCTGCTCTGAAGATTCACCAAGCCCCTGTGAGGTCATAAATATGCTCTTTCTTCACTCTCCAGGTGGAGAAATCGAGGCACAGAAAAAATAAATGACTTTTCCAGTCGAACGAAGAATGCCATGGCAGATTAAGGAACAGAAGCCATTTCCCCTGAGACAGCACCCAACACAGGACCCTCCTCCCTCTGATGTGTAATGTGTCAATCCCAGATCAGCCACTCTTCCAGGCCATTGCATCCAAGGTGTTAGATATCTGGCATGGTTAATGTTTGCCTCATTGTGACCGCCAAGCAACAAAAGGCATTTTGATGGCACAAGAAATCTGACGGGGCGGCCAACGTGAATAAAACAGGCACCGTGACTCCACTCCACTGTGACACAGGGAAACCCGAGAAGTATCCTTCTCCCTGGTACTCGACGGATGTATAGAATTCGAGTCTGTCTCCAACCCTAGCACAGTGCAGAATTATTTTTGGCTCAGGGAGTTTCATACCTCACCACTAGATAACCATCTTGACAGCTGACCTTCTGTTAGTTCTCAAATTTAAAAAACTGATCTTATCCAAAGGATCTGTCAAGCAGATGGAGAAGAAAATTAACTTAAAAAAAAAAGAGGCTGAAAAACAATGGAGGGGAGGTTACTCTAGCTCACTGCATAAACTAATTCCACTCTTGCAGTTTTTATTCTTGTTTCTGCTTCTGTTCTGCTTCTCTGTGAAGTGCCTGCTCTCTGACTGCGTCTCACAATGAAGGTGCTAAAAGCAGCACCCCTCAGATGGACTCATTTTAAAGCACGCCCCAGGGGTGGTACGCGCCACGCCTGACAAGAGAACAGTACTTTCCCTGGGTGTACAGAGCCAGCCTCCCTGGCAGCCTCTGCACAATGCAGAAATCTGGTACCTAGCAGGTACCCTGACATGCCAGCAGCTTGACTTTCCACCCAAAGGACGCCTTCAGAGAATCACATGCCAGCTCCTACCCGGGCACCTCCTTGCCGACAGATGCAAGACATGACTAACCATTTGGCCATTCACTGTTGTTCTATTTCAACCCTCGCTGTTTTACAAATCATTTTACGCCCCCTCTCCCCCTTGGAACTATTTCCTCTCCACACTGTGACATAATGTCTCCACAACATTTGCATACCCAGAGCAGCTAATTGAATGTATGCATATGGAGAGGGCTACCAAGGCCGGAGCAGTTGAGGGCTTAGAAGTTTCATAACTTCTTGTGTGTTGGCTCGTCAGCCTGATTCCACCTTTCATCTGGCAATGTCTAATGATACATCCCACCCTGCTTCACTCAACTGTATTAGCGACCTTTGCCTTTAGGACAGTCACATCTCTTCAGCTTTCGGGCATAATCCCGTTTTTAACAACAACAACAGACTCAGTAAATATTTCAGGCTCGATCCTGGCGTGTAGAAACAGGATGAGGTTTGCAGTGCGTGCTGCAAGGGAAACTCGTGCAAATGACACAGAGAAACTGAGGCAGTCAGCTGGGCATCTGCTGCTGCCTCCTACACAGCATCTTGGTGGGACCAAATGAAGTAGGCCTTAGCTAGGGGGCCTAGTCCTATGGCATGGCCTAGCACTCCAGATCCCTTGGGTTCTAGCCCCATCTCTATTACTAACCTGCTCTGTAGTACTGGCCATGTCACTCTGCTTCTGTTCCCCCAGCCAGCCTTTGCCTTGTGTAAACAGAGTGAGTTCTGCAGGGCAAGGATTCTCTCTGACACAGAGACTAAGGCAGCTTCCATTCTGGGTCTAAGGGTGCCCCAGGACTGGTCATTGTTTTTTTTAAAGTTACAGACTGACAAATATATTAGTTCATGAGCTTTTGTGGATAAAACCCACTTCATCAGATGAGCTGGAGTGGGAATTACAGAATCCAGGGTATATATAACAGCAAAAGAAGTTACCTGTCAATTATAGGCCCAGTGTTAATGACACTAATCAAAGAGGGGGTAGCTGTCTTAGTCTGTAACTTTAAGGTGCTACAGGACTATTCAGTGTTTTTAAAGACTAACAAAAATACAAATAGTAGTATGAGATTTTGTGGGAAAAACCCATTTCTTCACATGAGTTTGAAGTGGAGAAAAAAACCCTACCTCTCTTTTTCCTCTACTCAAGCACATCTGAAGAAGTGGGTGGGTGGACATGTCCCATTTATAGCATTTGATGTGGAGAAGTGAGCATCAGAAGCAAGGAAATTGCCTTTGTAGTGCGTTAACCAGCTAAGATATTTATTCAAGTCCAAGTTCATAGTGTTGAACGGGAGTTTATTTACAAGTTCAACACTATCAATTTAGGCTTGAATAAAGATCTTTGTAGCGGGTTAACCCGCTACAAAGGCAATCTCCCTGCCTTTTATATTTGCATCTCCACTTCACGTGCTATGAACGAGACACATCCGCCCTATCTTACTTAGCTTCATTAACACTGGTCCTACAATTGACAGGAAACATCTTTTGCTGTTATATATACCCTGGATTCTGTAATTTCCACTCCAGTTCATCTGATGAAGTGGTTTTGCCCACAAAGCTTAATACATTGGTTGGTCTCTATAGTGCCACAGGACTGCTTGTTGCCTCTTACATTGAGGGAGCGTCTAGACTACAGGGGTTTTTTTTTTGGAAAAACGGTTGTTTTTCCAAAAAAACCTTCACCTACATCCACACTGCAATCACGTTCTTTCAAAAGAAAATCGAAAGAATGCAGGGATTTTTCCAGCATTGGTAAACCTCATTCTACGAGGAAGAATGCCTTTTCCGAAAGAGCTCTTTCAGAAAAAGGCATGTGTGGACGTGGAAGAGGGAGTTCTTTCAAAAGAAGAGGCCTCCAGGAAAAAGCACAGGTGCCCTGGTGGACACTCCATCCACAGTAATCACAGCTCCATAGTTCCTATCTCCTGGCACCTCTTAAAGCTGCAGGCACGTGGGACAAGCCTTCTGGCAGGAAGCCGGCCTTGACCGTGTGGCTCTGACTGCCGCAGGCCTGCAATCACACACACAGGGTGGAGGAGGCGGACGCACAGGGGATGGGGCATGATCATCGCTTGGCATGTTCAGCCTGGACAGCATGCAGCTGGCCTTGCATGTGCAAGCATGTGCAGCGGCAGTGTGCAACATGTGGTCTCAGGAGCCAGTCCCGCAGCATACATGGGCTGCTGCTCACCACCTGGGGGGAAGCCCCACACACGTCCAACCCCTAGGAGGCACCCCTCCCCCCGCCAGGCACTGCCAGAAGCAGACTGAGCACAAGGGCGCATACACGACCCCACACAGACTGACAAGTGTCGCACATAGCACATGGCCATGCCTACATGCGCGAGGCACCACCACCGTGTGTGTGTGTGTGTGTGTGTGGGTGGGTGGGTGTGGGGGGGGCCAGGGAGGGCCAGGCTGCTCCAGGGGAGAGGGATAGCTCAGTGGTTTGAGCAATGGCCTGCTAAACCCAGGGTTATCAGCTCAATCTTTAAGGAGGCCATTAAAGGATCTGGGGCAAATCTGTCAGAGATAGTGCTTGGTCCTACAATGAGGGCAGGGGAGGGAATCAGTAACCTCTCAAGGGCCCTTCCAGTTCTATGAGATAGGTATATCTCCATTTATTATTATATTATATTAGGCCTCTCTCCCACCCATGGGATCCCACTCTGGATGGACACTTCCCTGGCCTGCTTGTTCATGGGCGGGGAGGGGAGAAGCGAACCGGATGTCCCCTGGGTACCTCGGGGCTCCTGTGAGGCTGGGCCTGTTCTGCAGGCCACATGTGGCCTTGCTCTCGGGAAATCACCGTCCCCTGTTCCAAGGACAGTTGCTCACAGAGGAGGGCACATCCTCAGGGACAGTGTCTTCATGGATGACTGACCGCCTTTCCCTCTTGTCCTCCACTGCCGGACCAGCCGTCACTGAGGGGCAAGGCACAGCAGCCCAGGCAGCCGAACAAAGCCGGGGGAGCCGCAAGCGGTGGAGGGTCCACCAGGACCTCATGAGAGAGCACATCGCAGTCCTGCGTGACATGCAGCAAACACTCACCCAAAAGGTCCGCGATGACACCGAGTGGCACAATAGCATGTGGGACCAGCTGGTGCGGCAGGGCGAAAATATGTGTGCCACCATCTGGGAGGTGATGGCATACCCGGGCCCTGCTGCTGTTCCTGCTCTCCCCGCTCCCACGCCCCCCGCCCCTGCTCCCCCCACCATCCTTGAGCCCACTGCAGCCCCTCTTCCTGCCCAGCCACCTGTTGTCCCAATCCCCACCCAACCCAGAGTCCGTCCCAGCCCTGAGGCCCCTCCAGGTTCTCAGCCCCCTCTCCCTTTCCCCCTCCAGGATCTCAGCCCCCCCTCCTTCTTCCCCCCTCCAGGTTCTCAGCCCCCTTCCCCATTTCCCCCTCCAGGTTCTCAGCCCCCCCTCCGCCCCAGTTACTTTGATTATAAAGAACAAAAAAAGAGTTTATTTTGAAAACAAAACTGGTGTCTTTATTAATTGTACAGGGAATGGGGGCAGAGAGGGGTTGTGGTGGAAAAGGTATTGGGGGGCAAGACTCAGCACCCATTGGGGAGTCCCTGGGGTGAGTTACTGGGCTCTTTCAAAGAACCTCTTCCGCCAGGCTCATGAGGCCGGGGTGTGCATCCTGGAAGCCCTGAGGATGGCAGCTGTCTGGGGCTGTTCAAAACTGCCTCCCCTTGCCACCAGCCTGCATCCCTCACCCTGGGAGGAAGACCTCCCCTTTGCTCTCCGCGAGGTTGTGGAGCACGCAACATGAAGAGACCACCTCAGGGATGTTGCGCTCCCCCACGTCGAGGCGTGTCAGCAGACACCTGAACCGGGTCAGTCGGAACTGGTGTCCAGCCTCCAAAATCGCCTCTCGACCATGGAGTGTGGGGGCAAGGGCATTGCTCCCGCATCCAGGCAGAGGTTCTTAATGCTGAGCTCGGATTTCAGCTGGGGCAAGACCATCATGATGGTCTGCTGAAAGTGCAGCAGAAGCTGCAGCATGACAGTGTGGGGCCATGGCCTGCCCAGGGGTAGCTCTGGCTCCATAGCCAAAAAGAAAAAAATGCTGTGGCGTCCAACAAAGCTGGGCAACCAGAGCACGCACTGCACAAGCTTTGCTGTCCCTCAGAGAGGTAGGCAAGCAAGCAGCAAAAGCTTAAGGGGCAACCCTTTAAGCATGTGTCTCAGATAGTCGGCCTGAACTGGTGCCGGGTGGACTTTTATGCGAGAGAGCGTCCAGTGAGTGTGGACGCTCTCTTTCGAAAAAGCAGATCGCTTTTTCGGTCCACTTTTGAAGTGTGGATGCTTTCTTTTGAAAGAAGATTTTTCGGAAGATCTCTTCCGAAAAAGCTTCTTTCGAAAGAAGCTTGCAGTCTAGACGTACCCAGCGCACAGCGGAATATGAGTAAATTCTACTATCCTACAAATACTGATTTTTAGTTTCTAGTGAGTTCAGCTCCACGGGGAGTGAAGGGTGGTGGGGTAGGGGGAGGGAAGGGGAGTGAAGGGTGGTGGGGTAGGAGGAGGGAAGGGGAGAACCACACCTTTGTCTCAGAAGGTACCTGGTACTTCAGTGCACAGGCATTTCTTCCACACAAAGAGGATGCTGTGTCCATTACAGCAAACCAGCCTGCATGGTTCACTGTAATCATTTCCAGACGAATCAAGGCTACAGCTGGATTAGTTAGTGGAGCTATGCTTCCCAGCTAGCTGCCAATCTGAGGATTTCACAGGCTTTTCGTAAGCTGACCTCAGAGTGACTTTTGAAGAAGAATGTCAGAGAAAATACTGCCTTGATTAGAATGAAATAAACTTGCCTGTGCCGTACTATAACTTCCTGGTTCTCCTTTATTTCGCTCGTTGCCTTAAAATGAAATGACGCCCATTTAAATTACTAGCTTCATAAAAATAATATAAAATTAAAGGATGTGTCAAGTTAAAATCATAGGTCCCCATTATAGCATTTGCGTGTTGAAATTAGAGTCTTTGTTTCGTAAAATGAAGGCAAGAAACATATACCTTCCAGGGTCACAATAATGTCACCAGCAGATTTTCATTTATTTTTCCAACCAACCCATTATTATTTTCTTTGTGTTTCCTCTTAAATTTCTCACAGTGTCACAACCTCTGCATTCCAAACTGGCTGGATCCCTCCCTGTGTTAAATGAATGATATGCAAGTGCAGTAAGTAAAATTAAAATTACCACATTGGGCCAAATTCTGCTATCACTTACACCTGTTTTACTCCAGTGCTGCACTGGCATGACTCCAGCTTTACAATATCATAAATGAGAGGAGAATCTGGCCCATACATTTTTATCCACATTTAGATCTTGTCCTTATGATTCTTCCATGTGTTTTTTTCCACGTTGATTACTCTTCTGATTATCTGAGGGCCTTTCCAAATTCCAGAGAGGTACATGCAATCCCTCCTAGCTTTTCAAATCAACATAAGAACATAAGAACATAAGAATGGCCATACTGGGTCAGACCAAAGGTCCATCGAGCCCAGCATCCCATCTGCCGACGGTGGCCAATGCCAGGTGCCCCAGAGAAGGAGAACAGAAGACAATGATCAAGTGATTTATCTCCTGCCATCCATCTCCTGCCCTTGTTATGAAGGCTAGGGCACCATACTTTATCCCTGGCTAATAGCCATTTATGGACCTAACCTGCAAAAATTTATCAAGCTCTTTTTTAAACCCTAATAGAGTCCTGGCCTTCACAGCCTCCTCGGGCAAGGAGTTCCACAGGTTGACTGTGCGCTGTGTGAAGAAAAATTTCCTTTTATTAGTTGTGAACCTACTACCCATCAATTTCATTTGGTGTCCCCTAGTTCTTGTATTATGGGAAAAGGTAAATAATTTTTCTATAATCACTTTCTCCACACCATTCATGATTTTATATACCTCTATCATATCGCCCCTCAATCCCTTTTTTCCAAACTGAAAAGTCCCAGTCTCTCTAGCCTCTCCCCATATGGGACCCTTTCCAAGCCCCTAATCATCTTAGTCGCCCTTTTCTGAACCTTTTCTAATGCCAATATATCTTTTTTGAGGTGAGGAGACCACATCTGCATGCAGTACTCGAGATGTGGGCGTACCATAGTTTTATATAGGGGAAGTATGATATCTTTTGTCTTATTATCTATCCCTTTTTTAATAATTCCTAACATCCTATTTGCCTTACTAACTGCCGCTGCACACTGCGTGGATGTCTTCATAGAACTATCCACTATAACTCCAAGATCCCTTTCCTGATCTGTCGTAGCTAAATTTGACCCCATCATGTAGTACGTGTAATTTGGGTTATTTTTTCCAACATGCATTACCTTACACTTACCCACATTAAATTTCATTTGCCATTTTGCTGCCCAATCACTCAGTTTGCTGAGATCTTTTTGTAGTTCTTCACAATCCCTTTTGCTTTTGACTGTCCTGAACAACTTTGTGTCATCTGCAAACTTGGCCACCTCACTGCTTACCTCATTTTCTAGATCATTGATGAACAAGTTGAACAGGATTGGTCCCAGTACTGACCCCTGGGGAACACCACTAGTTACCCTCCTCCATTGTGAAAATTTACCATTTAATCCCACCCTTTGTTTTCTGTCTTTTAACCAATTCTTGATCCATGAAAGGACCTTTCCTCCTATCCCATGACCACCTAATTTACGTAAAAGCCTTTGGTGTGGGACCGTGTCAAAGGCTTTCTGGAAATCTAGGTATATTATATCCACTGGGTGCCCCTTGTCCGCATGTTTATTAACCCCTTCAAAGAATTCTAACAGATTAGTTAGACACGACTTCCCTCTGCAGAAACCATGCTGACTTTTGCCCAACAATTCGTGCTCTTCTATGTGCCTTGCAATTTTACTCTTTACTAGTGTTTCTACTAATTTGCCTGGTACTGATGTTAAACTTATCGGTCTATAATTGCCAGGATCTCCTCTAGAGCCTTTTTTAAATATTGGTGTTATATTGGCCATCTTCCAGTCATTTGGTACCAAAGTGGATTTAAAGGATAGGTTACAAACCACTGTTAATAACTCCGCAATTTCACATTTGAGTTCTTTCAGAACCCTTGGGTGAATGCCGTCTGGTCCCGGAGACTTATTACTATTCAGCTTATCAATTAATTCCATAACCTCCTCTAATGTCGCTTCAATCTGAGTGAGTTCCTCAGATTTGTCACCTAAAAAGGCTGGCTCAGATTTAGGAACCTCTGTAACATCCTCAGCCGTGAAGACTGAAGCAAAGAAATCATTTAATCGCTCCGCAATGGCACTGTCTTCCTTGATCGCTCCTTTTATATCTTTATCATCCAAGGGCCCCACTGCTTTTTTAGCGGGCTTCCTGCTTCTAATGTATTTAAAAAACATTTTACTATCATTTTTTGAATTTTTGGCTAGCTGTTCCTCAAACTCTTTTTTGGCTTTTCTTACTACATTATGACACTTAATTTGGGAGTGTTTATGTTCCTTTCTATTTTCCTCACTAGGATTTGACTTCCACTTTTTAAAAGCTGCCATTTTCTCTCTCACTGCCTTTTTAACATGGCTGTTTAGCCATGGTGGTTCTTTGTTAGGTCTCTTACTGTGTTTTTTTATTTGGGGTATACATTTAAGTTGGGCCTCTAGTATGGTGTCTTTAAACAGTTCCCATGCAGCTTCCAGGGATTTTAGTTTAATTACTCTCCCTTTTAGTTTCTGTTTAACTAGCTTCCTCATTTTAGTGTAATTCCCCTTTTTGAAATTAAATGCCAGAGTGTTTGACCGCTGCGGTGTTCTTCCCAACACAGGAATATTAAAAGTTATTATATTGTGGTCACTATTTCCAAGCGGTCCAGTAACAGTTACCTCTTGGACCAGATCCTGTGTTCCAGTCAAGACTAGGTCGAGAATCGACTCTCCCCTTGTGGGTTCCTGTACTAGCTGCTCCAAGAAGCAGTCATTTAAGGCATCAAGAAATTTAATCTCTGAATCCCGTCCTGAGGTGACATGCACCCAATCAATATGGGGATAATTGAAATCTCCTATTATTACTGTGTTTTTTATTTTGGTAGCCTCTCTAATCTCCCTTATCATTTCAGCATCACTATCACTGTCCTGGTTAGGTGGTCGGTAATATATTCCTAATGCCATATTCATATTGGAGGAATGAATTGTTATCCATAATGATTCTATGGAACACTTTGATTCCTTTAGGATTTTTACTTCATTTGATTCTATATTATCCTTCACATATAGTACCACTCCGCCACCCGCACGACCTGTTCTGTCTTTCCGATATAATTTATATCCTGGTATGATAGTGTCCCACTGATTGTCCTCATTCCACCATGTTTCTGAGATGCCTATTATGTCAACTTCCTCCTTTGATATGAGGTACTCCAGTTCACCCATCTTATTAGACAGACTCCTAGCATTAGTATAAAAGCATGTTAGAAAACTACCACTATTTATATGTCTGCCTTTCACAGACACATTGGATTTTTTTATGCACGATTGTATCACATCTGATCTTGCCCATATATTATTTCCCACGTTCCCTATCTGACTAACTTCTAGGGAATCCCTATCTATGGAGCCTCGTGTAAGAGAAGTCTCCGTCCGATCCAGGTGCTCCCCCGCACCAATCGGCTTTCCCCCACCTCTTAGTTTAAAAACTGCTCTACGACCTTTTTAATGTTTAATGCCAGCAGTCTGGATCCACCTCGATTTAGGTGGAGCCCATCATTCCTGTACAGGCTCCCCCTACCCCAAAAGTGTCCCCAGTTCCTAATAAATCTAAACCCCTCTTCCCTGCACCATCGTCTCATCCACGCATTGAGACTCTGAAGTTCTGCCTGTCTATCTGGCCCTGCGCGTGGAACTGGAAGCATTTCAGAGAATGCCACCAAAGATGTTCTGGATTTCAGTCTCTTTCCTAGTAACCTAAATTTGGCCTCCAGAACATCTCTTCTACCCTTCCCTATGTCATTGGTACCAACATGTACCACGACGACCGGCTCCTCCCCAGCACTGCCCATAAGTCTGTCTAGATGCCTCGAGAGATCCGCAACCTTCGCACCAGGCAGGCAAGTAACCATACGGTTCTCCCGGTCATCACAAACCCAACTATCTATATTTCTAATGATCGAATCCCCCACTACTAAAACCTGCTTCTTCCTAACAGCTGGAGCTCCCTCCCCCGGAGAAGTATCCTCGGCACGAGAGGATACAACATCACCCTCTGGAAGGAGGGTCCCAACTATGGGATGGTTTCCCTCTGCTCCCATTGACTGCTCTCCTTCCCTGAGCCTTTCATCCTCCGTAACAGCATCAGGACTGTCAGATTGGAGGTGGGACAGCCCTACTATGTCCCGGAAAGTCTCATCCACAAACACCTCTGCCTTCCTTAGCTCCTCCAGTTCAGCCACCCTGGCCTCCAAAGCTCGCACTCGGTCTCTAAGGGCCAGGAGCTCCTTGCATCGAGCGCACACATACTCCACCCACCCACAGGGTAGGTAGTCATACATACTGCACTCGACACAATAAACAGGATAGCCCCCACTCTGCTGCTGGGCTTCTGCCTCCATTTCCTACTCTAATTATATATGAGGGTTAATTAAATGTTTCAGATAGAGGTTGTTATAAAGGATTTAGTTTAAGGGCAATAGAAGTCACTGGCTCTCCCCAAGCTCCCCCTCTAAACTCCCCTCTCAAAACTCCCTCCTGTTAGCACTCACCCTGTTCACGAGCACCCGGTCGCAAAGCTCCCTGGTCGCTTACCAGCAGGGTTTAAGTGCTCAGCCTCCCTGATAGCTCCTCCCTCTGCCTACAGCTCAGCCAATCAGCACACGGTGTTTCAAGTAAGAAAAAGGGTTTATAGTTAAAAATGTTTTCTTTATGTTGCAGGTTGTTTTCTTTTTTTCTTCACTAGCTATCCAGTGCTAGAAGTGTGCAGGGACCTTTAAAGATAAATCCTATTTAAAACCAAGATTTTAGCTTTGATGAACGTATACTCAAAGGCCCCAACCCAGCAAAGTAATTAAATGTATATTTGATTCTGAGCAAATGAATAGACCCATCAAGGGCATGTCTACACTAGGAAATTATTTTGAAATAACTAAATTCGAATTAATAACTCCTGAAATAACAAAATCGAAATAGCATGTCCCTGCTACGGGGGAACCACAAAATTAGTCCGAGGCAGGCTCTGTTATTGTGGATGCCTTGACTTAGAGCCCCGGGAAGCACTGGGGAGTAAATACTTTGAATTACTGTGGGGAGTAGTTATTCTGAAATAGTAGCAGTGGAGCGAGCATCACACAAACCCTATTTTGAAATAACTATTTCGAAATAAGCGTTATTCCCTGAGGAAAGCAGGAGTGCAGATTTTGAAATAACCAGCTCATTATCATATATATAGTAACCCAATGTCTGTGAGTCTGTAATGCTGACGTACACGGCCCCGCCCCCTGGCTGTGCACGTCACTGCCCCGCCCCTCCTCCCCCGCAGCAGCCCGGCTGAGCGCGCAACACTCAGCCGAGCCACCATGGAGGGAGGGGAAGGGGGCGGGGCGGTGACGTACACGGCCAGGGGGCAGGGCTGTGTATGTCACCGCCCCCCCTTCCCCTCCCGCTGTGGCGCTCAACTGAATGCTGCGCCCCTCAGCCGGGCCGCCGCGGGGGCGCCAGTGGTGCAAAGGGGCCATTTGGGCTCCCCTGTGGTGGCCCAGCTGAGCACGCAGCACTCAGCTGAGCGCCACGGCGGGAGGGGAAGGGGGGCGGGGCGGTGATGTACACCACCCCGCCCCCTGGCCGTGTACGTCACCGCCCCACTCCCCTCCCTCGCGGCGGCCCGGCTGAGCAGGCAGCAATCAGCTGAGCGCCATGGCGGGAGGGGAAGGGGAAGGAGAAGGGAAGAGATGGAGGGGAGTGAGAGGCAGGAGGAAGAGGAGAGCTGAGAGAGAGAGGGGGAGGCAGTAGGAGGAGAGAGAGAGACGGAGACAGAGCGAGAGACCGGAGGCTCAGGAGAGAAGACCAAGGTGGAGGAGAGACCTGAAAATCCCGTCTTATGATGGGCTAATTGGCTAGTTTCAAAATAATAAGCTTGGTAGTGTGAATGCTTCACGTATTATTTTGAAATAAGAGGGGGTTATTTCGAAATAACTCCTTAGTGTAGATCAGGGCGGACATCACTTACTCCTGAGTGTAGCAGTTACACCTCTGAGTAGATGTCAAAAGAGCTGTCCAAAAACGGAAATACCTTCCACTGAACAATCTCACCATTTTGAAAAATATCCAAAACCTGAAATTTGACACTGAAAGAGATTTCAGGCAGAGGGGATCCCGTCTGAGACAACAGAAGCGAGAATTTTTTTTTGGCCAGCCTAGAAGGTTCTTTTCCTCCAGGTAGCAAGTGAAACTGACTAGGGCCTTCCAGGCATGTAGTTGGGGGGTGAGCTGATTTCCTGGTGGGAGAAAAAAAACAACAAACTCTCCAGGCAAAATCTGATTTTTTCTCATGGATTTTCCAAAAGGTGATTTGTTTTTCCTGCCAGAAAAATCTCTCCAGTGGAATATTCCCAGCCACCTCTCAATGTAACCCACTCTCCTTGGCATCTCGCTCCTGGCTGGTTTAGGCAGCTGCCTGCACAGCAAGCCAACTCCTGAAATTCCCTTCCTTGTGCCCCTATCTTTCCCCGTAAGGCACCTAGCGATTAGGAGTTGCAATGCTCAGCAGAAGGCCCAAGGATCCCTAAAGATCAGAGCCATGTTGTAGTTCTGATTAAAAACCCCATGGCATAGTTTGCTCCAAAGCCAGGTCCACACTACACGAGAAAGTTGACCTTAGATAAGCAACTCCAAGTACGTTACTAGCATAGCTGGAGTCAGCGTATCTTAGCTCGACTTAATGCTGCTGCAGGAAGTCAATGGGAGAAACTCTTCTGTCAACTTCCCTTATCCTTGTGACCTGATGGAGTATCGGGGTCAATGGGCGGTGGGGAAGGGGCACCATCAGCAGATGATTTAGCAAGTCCTTACTAGACCTGCTAAATCAAATCCTGGGAGATCAATCTCTGGAGGTTGATCTTCGAGGAAGGTTAGACAAGGCCTAAGTCTTGCATAGCCTTAAGTAGATCTCTGCCTGCCTGACACCCACCAAGCTGTTGTGGTTGGCATCCTCTACACTGGACTTGTGTGCTCCAAGCTTCCTGGTGCCTTAGAGAATGCCTAGTGTGTCACAGGGAAGCCACTTTCCCCACCCTCCTTCCACATCCCAAGCGCCCTAGGACTCCCAGAACTTGTGCTGACCCCACAAAGTTGGGATTGGTCCTGCCTAGGGCAGGGGGCTGTATTTGATGACCTTCTGAGATCTCTTCCAGCTCTGTGGTTCTATGATTCTATGAAACGCATGCAGCTTAAGCACAAAAATTCCCAGAGCTCCACCCTGGTGGGCACACTGGGTTTACTGCTGACTCCTCAGGGATACATGACAGTGGAAAGCAATCAGGCCCATCAACTTTGGAAAGGTTCTTCACACAATCGCTCTTTACTTGAGGGGTCCTGAGAAATATACAGAGCTAGACCAAATAATAAATCTGCCTGTTACCTCATTTTCCTCACTGCTCTTGAGCATTCTTTGTTTTTTTTCCCCCTCGGCTTCATCAGCCCATTTTCTCAAGTTGTTTCCTCTTGAATTGGGACTCTTCAGGTTAAGGAGCCTCTATGGTCAGTCCAGGGTCAGCGAGCCACAGAATTTCAGTCCAACGTGGAGATAAAAAGACAAATGAGGAGGCAATCGGGCTCACGTTCAAAAGGGATTTTGCAATCTGGCATAGACACGGGGATGCTGTCCCCATTTTCAAACACAAATTTTCAAGTTGTACCGAGACTCTACCTGGTTGCCAATGGCAAAACATGGACATTTTAAAGGGTTAGAGACTTTAAAGACTAGGGGAGGAACTTTCAAACATGCCAAGTGATTTAGGAGCCTAATTCTGATTGAAACGTGATAGAATTTAGGTCACTGAGGAGGTTCTGAGCATTTTATAATATTTAGTAAATCACATACCATGCTTTCTGCGCTCCCCAGTTACATAACAATATCTAACTGCGGCACCAAAATAAAACAGGTGCATGTTATTTCTTCTGGGTTGCTGAGAGCTTCTTCATGGGCCCAGGGAATCCCATTCTTGCACGGCTTTTTGGGCCAGGACTTTAATTTCAAAATTACTTAGTGAATTTTAATTACTTAATGAAGCTCATAAAATATTTATAAGCAAAAAAAGAACACCCAGACATTCCATAAATAAATATATTCCCGAGGAAATGACTTAATTAGCAGTTAATTACTATTAAAGGGATCTATCAATTACTGAATACGACTTACAAACTGTGCTGGCTCTTTTACGGCTGGCATGATTCATAATTTAAATGACTTAATTTAATCTAGGTTTTATTTTCCCAGTTTGGGTGGCTCATTCTTGTAAACTCGGTTACTGGTGATGAGTCCAACCCTGCAAGGTCTTATTCACAGGGGGTTGATTACTACTCCCGCTTGTCAGCAGGGGTTGACACTGCCATTTTCTGTGCCAAGACACAAATCTCAACTACTTGGGCTGAAGGCATAGCTCTACTAATTGGGCCCCATTTGCTGGGCCCCTGGACCAGGTAAGATGGGCCAGTTTCATGCTCCTGGAAGGGGCCGAGCCTCAGGTGGAAGGGATAAGGCTGAGGACAGCCAGCCTTCAGTATCGCTTGGAGCATGTCATGAGATGCCCCCTTCCCCCGCCCGCTCTCCTTTCCTCCCTGATTATGATTTAACGGGCCCAGGTGTCCAGCCATTGCTGCTCCTGTGGTAGTGGTGGGAACTCCAGGCCTTTTTGAACTGCTGGGCCCAAGGGCAGTTGCTCCCTTCCCCTGTCAGTGGGCCTGCTGGCTGAGGAAGTTGGCTGTTCTCCTCTCAACGCGCATGCTTGTGGCTGCTGTACACAAGAGACAACCCTCTGAACAAAAGAGGCTCATCCCAAGAATCTGAAGTCTGTGGAGGGTCTGCTTTACGACAGCCCCATCAGAGGTGAATGTGACCATCTCACTGGCTATAAAAGGAGACGTTAGATAAACACCATGAAATACATTTGCGGGAAAACTGCAACGTGACACTATGTTACTACTTAGCCTTCGGAACCCTACTACATGGGAACCCAACACCAGAGACCAAGCAGGCTGCTCCCTAAAACCAAGAGGTACAACTCACCCAACTGTACTCTAGGCTTAGGGTCGGCTGACAGGTTCAGATCCCATGATTCCTTCTAGGGCAGCTAACACTATGAGAAATACCTCCTGCTATTTAGATATTTAATCTGAGAGCCTACCGTTTTCAGGGCACCCCAGTCAAGAGCAGGATTTGAATTCAGGACCATCCCCGCATGCTTATGGACCAGCCAAGCAACTAGAATAGCTCCTCTCAGTAGCAGCAGCACTAGTGTGTTGTCCACAGTGTAAACAGCTATGGGCCAGAAAACATCTTGAGATCTATCCCCAGTGCTAGAATTCGTGATGCTGTCCCTGAAACGGGCTGCTCTGGAGGATGGCTTTCCCATTGATTGGTGCCTAGAACATGAATCGGTATCCCACCCATCGTCTACCTTCATTTTGGTGTGTGCTGCTCACGGGAGATGCTAGGAGAAGGCAGCTGTCAAGTCCCCCAGTTGTCATTGAGGGGTCCACAATCCAACCTACCAGCCACATCCAGATCATGTGAAGATAAAGGTCTCTTCACCACCCGGCCTTTATCCAGAAGCTAGCAAGAACCTCCTTGGAAGCAGAGGCCAATGTACTAGGACCCTCAGCCCGGCCCTAGTTTATTTGCCACAGCAAAAATATTTGGGGGCAGAAGCTGGCACAAGCATCTCACTGATGTGCAGCTGCATACAGCCACCTGTGTCATGAGGGGTTGCCTTTGCCAGACATTAAGATCTACTTTATACACATGGGCTCATATTGTTTCCTAAAACCTTGACGAGATGGCACCACCCTTGAAACCTCTTGGAGCGTGATGACGGATAAAACAACCAGCTGCACATCCAGCTGACATTTCTTCTGGGCGAAGGCAGATCTCATGGCAAGCATCCCTGGCATATTTGCACTTGTTCGAAGCAAACACCTACAGCTGCCATTCCTGCTGGCTTGTCATGACTGTCTTTGCAACATTCTTTTGCTGAAGCTGTGCATGCACTCATGTCTAGGGCTGGCCATCCAACACCCGTTTCGGATGAACCACTGCCCAGCAGGGCCGACAGCGATGCCCTTAAAGAGTGCTAGACACTCTGGGATGGAGAGGCAGCCAAGCTGACAAACTGCAGACACTCAAATGAACCCCCACCTGTTTGCAAGCTAGGACGCAGATCTTGGACTAGGCGTAACAGGCTGTTGACTGGCATATTTGAGAGTGGCTGTCACCAACACAGAAATTTGGCTTAGCCCAATCTTCCCAGTGACTGTGGGGCAGCAGTGCAGATGGTTCAAACATATGGTAGAGGAGTGCTCAATTAGAAGGATGGATGGCAACATCTTGCTACCCTGGATGCAGCAGTCAGATGGCTGAATAACCTAGATAGCAGCCTTTGACGCAGATAGAAGAAGAGCAAGAAGTGATTGTTGGCCATCATGCACATTTCATAAGCATCTTACAGTTCCTCGGTGGAGTAAAAAGTAGGGCTTTGAGCAAGGGTTTGCAGAGTGGGATAATAAATCCAATATTGTCTTGATGTTCTTACAGTCTTGATTTTTCCCGCATGGCCATTCTCACAGTGCCCTTATATTCTGATTAGGAATGGACAAAAAAAGGCCATCTGTGTCATTCACGTATATATAAACTGCTCAATATTTATATTTGCTGTCTCATGATCCTATTTTCCCCTTTTCAGCAACAGTGGCATGTGATGGCTGATTTAGAGGAAAGTCTCTATTTTGTTCCAAAAAAATACAGCCGGTTAAAGGTATATAACAGCCTGAATCCCATTAGGTATGAATTGCATTTCCTGTGTCACACATCTCTAGTTATGAATTTTTCTCTGAATGTACTGTAGGCTCAAGATAAAGGGGGGGGGGGGGAGAGAGATTGGTTTTGACCTAGATTGCACAGTCCAAAATGTTTTTTTTTTCCTCCTGCTGTTTTTTTTTAATTGGAACCATCTGTTATTTCTTTTATCTCCTCCAAAGAAGCAAAAACATGTATCTGATTTGGTCTTGCCTCCATGTGGCATGAACATCTAGTGCCAAAAGCTCAGGATGGGTAGGTGTTAGAAAACATGAAATCTGATACACTTGGTACCCATCATAGCTGAAAGAGCAAAGGACTTCTGTCTTTCCTCTCTCTAACTTTATAAAAGTTCTCATCCTGTTTATACCCTGCCGATACTGCTCACCATTGCCAAGTGAACATCGGTTTTTGAGATGCTACTGGACCTGCTATGACCATTTCTCCCTCTCTCCCCCCAAGAACAAATTCAATGAAAATGAAAAAAAAAGTTTTCATTGAAATTTCCATTGTGAATATTTGTATATTTTTGTGCAAATTTGTGAATATTTTGTGGAAAGAAGAAAAATGAAATTGAAATGTGTCGGCCTAAACCAAAATGTATTTTTGATGAAAAAGTGAAATGGTCCATGGAAAACAACAGAAAAGTTTGTTTAGTCAAACAGGCAGTTTAGATGGAACATTTCCACCTCTCTCTAGACGCTACCACTGTTTGTTCAGACGTCTCCAATACCTCATCAGCATTCAATCACAGTTATCAAATACTCAAAGGGGAACTTTAAAAGGAAAAAGATTTTTGCTTCTTCAGGATCTACTTAGGTTTTTAGCATAGAACACTAGAACTGGAAGGGACCTCGAAATGTCATCAAATCCAGTCCCCTGCCCTCACGGCAACATGCCCATTCCAATGGAAGAGCATCAGTGAAGATGTCGCAGTAGGCAGATCTTAGTACGCTGACTTCAGTGACGCTGTTCACATAAGCTGCAGTCGTGTAACTTAGATCAATGGCCTAAATGCTTAACTTGTCTTGTGTCACCTCTTCCATTCACACATGCGCTGTACCACATTAGCCGTCAGCCTTGCTTCTCTGCAAGGAGTTTCAGGACCACGGACTTAATTTGCCACACTGCATTGGAAATCCCATGAGACCGGGCTTTTCTTCTGAGACTCCCTCCTCTCCTTGCCCCCTATTCTTCTGGGCAGCAAGAAAATACTGCAAGAATTGCCTGTCCTGTGGAATTTCCTTCCTTGTACTTCCAGTCATGCCCAGAACCAGATAGGTACCATATCCTTCCATTACTAATGTTCTGGTGATCCTGTTCAATTCGTGACCAGAACGGCACTTCCTGTTTCTTCTAATATAATTTGGTCCAGATTGGAGAGACACCACCATCAGAGGCTGTTTGAAACAAGTCAGTTGCTGGTCTCAGTCCCATTTTTAATGACTGCAAGCCTTTTGGCCTGCTCATTGGATTGAACAAATGAATGGGCAGAGACACCCATTTCTCTTGCCACCCCAACAGATGGCTCATCCAGACGATTCCCATTGGCAGGGAGCAGAGTTGGAGAAACATTCATTGGCTTAGTCCATGATACGTCCGTTATTTAGTCGGAGAATGTTTTAGTCTCTAGTGTCATTATTTCTTGAGCACTGTGTATGTTTAATTTCTTATTTCCTTATTCTCTCAGACGTCCTGTTTTATTAAAGACAAGCCACACTTTAAGCCCATTAAAATGGATACTTGAAACTGAAATATTGTGTATTCATCTCAATGCTACATGATACTTCTTCCAGTAACAGTGTTGCAGGTAGAGAGGTTAAAAGCCAGAATTTTTATATCACAAAGTACAAATATAATAAAGTAACTTCCTTCATAGAGCTTAGGTATACTATGCAGAGTGGCACATTAGAGGTACTATCTCACTACCGTTTCTGAAATGTCATTATTGTTAATTTCTGCTTTTTTCCTCTCTATTTCCAATGGAGATTTGTGATAATGGAAGTATATTTTGCACGAAGATGTAGTTTGATTCTAGTTGGACCACTTAGTAGAAATCATCAAGGGAAAAAATCCAAAATGAAATTGAGCCAACCAGAATATTAATAAGCCTAAATGTTTCCCATCACAGACTGCTGGAAACATTTTCAAAATATCAAAAAATGATTGTTTATATTGATGGAATTGGTTTATGGCTGATGTGTTTGTATAGCAGACAGTTTCAGTGATCACCACCATCTTTTTGGCCTTACTCGCAAGGTTGATTAACAAATGTATTTTCAAATCATACTAGTCCCCCAAGAACCCTCAGACCAGGTTTTATTCTCCCATGGACATTGGTAGGAATTGGACTGCAGACAGGGACAGCGTGCAGCTGAGAGAAGTGATTATTCCCCTTTATTCGGCTCTGGTGAGGCCACATCTGGAATATTGTGTCCAGTTCTGGGCCCCCCACTATAGAAAGGATGAGGACGCATTGGAGAGGGTCCAATGGAGGGCGACCAAAATGATAAGGGGGCTGGAGTGCATGACCTATGAGGAGAGATTGAGGGATTTGGGTTTGTTTAGTCTGCAGAAGAGAAGAGTGAGGGGGGATTTGATAGCAGACTTCAACTTCCTGAAGGGAGGTTCCAAAGAGGATGGAGAGAGGCTGTTCACAGTAGTGACGGATGACAGAACAAGGAGCAATGGTCTCAAGTTACAGTGGGGGAGGTCTAGGTTGGATATTAGGACAAACTATTTCCCTAGGAGGGTGGTGAAGCACTGGGATGGGTTACCTAAGGAGGTGGTGGAATCGCCATCCCTAGAGGTTTTTAAGTCTCGGCTTGACAAAGCCCTGGCTGTGTTGATTTAGTTGGGATTGGTCCTGCCTTGGGCAGGGGGCTGGACTTGATGACCTCCCGAAGTCTCTTCCAGCTCTATGATTCTATAATTCTATTCTATGATTCTATGAATTTTCTCAGTATTAACTGAAGATTATATTGGACTGAGAACGCACAGGATAATGCTATGAGTGGAATAATTGAGATTATATGTATAACCCAGATCCTACAAGGGGCTCCATGATAGCAAAGTACCCTATGTAATGAGCTCACTGCAGGGATAAGTGGGTGAAATTTGATAGCCTCTGATATACACGGTCTCTTCTGGCCTTGCACTCTAAGGGTATGTCTACACTAGCTCGTTAGTTCAAGCTAGGTAGGCAAATCAGGGAACCGGGGTTGCAAATGAAGCCTGGGATTTAAATATCCCGGGCTTTATTTGCATGTTCCCGTCCGGCCGCCATTTTTAAATCCCCCTTAGTCCGAACTAACTGCCCGCGGCTACACGCGGCAGTTTAAAGTTAATCCGAACTAAGTCCTTAGTTCAGATTAACTGTTACTCCTCATGGAGTTACAGCTCTGGGCCTATGTGGCCCTGAGGGTCTCAGCTGGAGGAAGCTTCATTCTATTTTCCTTTGGCAGGAGAGAGATTTCGGCTCCTAGCTGCAGGCAGGCTAAACTACTCTTCAGCTACCAAATTAAAGATGCTAAATTCAAAGCAATTCCAGACCAGGTTGTGTATAGGGTTGCCAGATACCTTCACAAAAAATCCCAAACATGACAGGGGAAAAAATGGGTTGAGCGAAAAAAAAAAAAAAGGATGCTACACCTTTAAATTCTCATGCTCCCCACTCCCCCTGCCCATGCCAGACATGGCAGGGGGAAAATGTCCCCACCAGCCTTCCGTCCGAGAAAAACATTTTACATGTCTGGTATTTTCTGGGTTTTTTACCGGACATCCACAGTCAATCAGAAGCTGGCAGCTCCGTCCCGCTCCATGCCAGATCGCCAGCTTACTGGCTGAATTTTAAATCATTTTTGTCATTATATTTAAAATGCTCATTAGCCATTGATTCTCCTCTGTAATATGAAGTCAGTATGTTTTACGTGACCCTCTTCCTTGAAGATAGAAGTCTCGATTGTCACAAATCAGGACAACTGAACCTGTATTCCCCCTCTGGGGTTCAGTAAGAGCGCCCACATCTGGTTCTTAACTCCTCCGCTGTTAGCTCTCTTAGCCCGGATCTACACGAGGACTTTATTTCAAACCCCCATTAGGTTGAATTAATAAGTGGCGCATGCACACGACGAAGCCCGTTACTTTGACATAACAGGCTGCTTACTTCAAAATCTCTACTCCTGCTATCCTTGAAGAATTACACTAATTTCAAAATAGTCTGAATCAATAGTTATTTCAAAATAACTAATTACTTCCCAGTGATTCCTGGGGCTCTAAGGTGAGGTAGTGTGTCCACATTAACAGAGCCTACCCCAGATTAATTTCAAGCCTTCCCCATATCGAAGAACAGGATAGTTCAATTTTATTAAATTGGGAGTTATTAAATCGATTTTAGTTACTTCAAAATAGTTTCCTAGTGCAGACATGCTCTTGCAGAATCATGTACCTATCCTTGTTGAATCGGGAGTGTTCTAGTTCTCTGTCTACACTGCTGTTTCCAGCAAGCCATCTTGCCTAGACAGGCAAATCTGTGTGCTTTGCTTTCTTCACAGATGGCATAGCCGGCATAACTGCTCACAGTTATAAGTAGGTTTGGCAACAATCAAAATCTGTAATAATTATGACAGATAATATCTGAATAGTTTCTAAGCATGTTTCTGATTTTTAATTTTCACACTTAGTGGGAAATTCTGGGTGTGGGACAGGGCGTCACAATAATTATTTAATGACAGTAAATGTAAGAATTCAACAAATTAAAATTTTTAAAAACACAAATTGCCAACCTCACATCTGAAAATACACAGTGTAATGATCCTTAAATTCTAACTCTAACAAGCTCCTAAAAAGCATTTTTCTTTCTTTGCTTAGCTGTACATATTGATGAACATAGATTAAAATTGTGAATAGTTCTGTGGTACCTGAGTGTGTGTCTACACTGCACTCTTACCTTGAAATAAGCTACACAATGAGAGCTACACAAATTGCGTAGCTTATTTCAAGTTAATTTCGGAATAGCTTATTTCTTAATTTGGCGCTGTCGATACAAGGCCAAATTTCAAAATAAACCACTATTCTGAAATGTCCCTTAATCCTCATGGAACGAGGTTTACAGGGACATCAGAATAGCATGGCCATCATTTCAAAAGCTGTTTTGAAATAACAGGCATGCTATCAAGACGTGGAAAACACTATTTCGGGATACCGGATGTATCCCAAAATAGTGCCACTCTCTAGACACACCCCTAGAGACTAGCAAAAATATATACAGTATCATGAGCTTTCTTAGGCAAAACCCACTTCCTCAGATGGGATGAGCTAGAGTGGAGAAAAAAGGGAGACCCTCACAATAAGGGAGAGGGAGAAAAAAATGTACCTGTTAATTATAATCCTGGTGTTAATGAGATTAATTGAGTGGGCTGGAAGTGTCCCATACTTAGCTTTGAAGTCAATTGGGTGTTAAATGAAAGGATAGCTGGTTTTACAGTGGGCCATCCAGTTCAAGTTTTTGTTCAGGAAACCGTCACATTTGCATGTGAAGGTCAATTCCCCACTCTCTCTCTCTCTCTCTCTCTCTCTGTTAAACCATCTTGTTAGTCTTTAAAATGCTGCATAGTTTTTCCTTTTGTTTTAATAGGTGATGAGCTTTCGTGGGCCAGACCCACTTCCTCAGATCATATTCTGGAAGAGAATTGGCATGACCATATATACCAAAGGAATACAATGAAAAAAGTGAACACATTATTAAACTGACAAATCAGATTTAGTACAGAAGGTGGGGTGAGGGAGAGGGAGGGAGGGAATAGCTATTTATGAGTCAATTAATGGCTAATCAGGGGTGATTAGTGAGGAAGCTATATTTGTAATGGTTAAGGTAATTAGCATCTTTGTTAAGGCCCATTCATTCATGCTTAAATTTGACATTTTAAGAAAGTTCTGAAGTTTCCCTCTAATCTGGTGTTAAAGTCTCTTTGGAGTAAGATGCATGTAGTAAGGTCGACTATGTCCAGCTAGGTTAAAATGAAAAGCAACTGGTTTTTCCTTGTGAAGATGTCTGATGTCTGATTTGTGAGCATTAATTCTTTGGCAAAGTGTCTGAGAAGTTTGTCCAATATACATAGCAGAAGGACACTGTTGGCACATGATGACATAAATTATATTTCTGGATGAGAAGAATGGCTACTTTTCAGTCCATAATATTTTGGCATCAGTGTGTGAATGAAGAAACGGACATTTACTGATAAAAACACTCCTGAGCCTTGTTAAGGTATCACAGTCCTTTTCTAAGCAATTATATTTGGTAAGATGAGAACCTGAAAGGAAAACATTTTAAAATAATAAAAATCTACACAAGCTAAAAAAAAGAAGTTTATCAGCAGTCACCCCAACTATAGAGTGAGGGTTTGGGAGGTGTCAGTCCTTCCAAACCTTCCCTGAGGATTACCTCTACCCCCCCTGGGTAGAAGGCCCTGTCCTGTGAGGCTGACAGCCTTGCCAGGCTCCCAAAGGGGTGGGGCTTCAGGAGGAAGGGGCGGGGCTGGGGGAAGCCATCACTCCAGCAGTGATTTAAAAGGCCCAGGTTTCCAGCTGCCACCTCCACTACAGCCGCGGCTGGAATCCTCAGACCCTTTTATTTCTACGGACCTGTTGGCGGGCCTGACTGTCCATTTGCCGGACATCAAAGAGAAGGCCCTGAGTCAGTTTAAACACAGGATATTTACCCAAAGGTCCTTTCTTTGTCTGTTTGTCTCTGGAGAATCCAGTTGTAGTCAGTATATGTGAGTATCTCCATATGATGGCTTCTTCCTGGAGATGTTCCAACCTGAGTGTGCCTAATCTCTTTCCAAACTTCTTAGTCCCTGGAGGTCTGTGACCATTCAGTACCATGGAAATACAGACAGCCGCTGGCCCACAATGACACATAACTTTCATGCAGTGAGATCTCCCAAAGGATTGAAGGAAATTGCCTGGCTCCTGTAATATTAACGTAAATAAAAACACTATAAATAAAATGCAACTGAATGAAAATAAAAAGGGTCTTGTATGTGGTGAAACCTCCTGTATGGGATTATTAAAATGATGGTTTATTATGTGTATTATGGTAGCATTTAAACTACCCACTTGTGTAGAAACCCAGAATAGAAAATTACCCTGTTCTATAAAGAGGCCATATTAGCAAGCAACGCCTTAACGAAGAGGTGTGGATGATGAAAAGCAAGATGCACAAAAGCCATTCAAGGCTGAATGTTGTAGAGAGACACGAATAAAAGTTTTATTATTATCATTAATTTGATGACACAAAGGAAATCAAAGTGGTAAATCTAGACTGCATTATGTCTTTTTACCTAGAACTAGCTGGGCAGCTACTTATATTCCAATGGGATACACCAGATTGGTGCCTTGTGACTCACAATGCAGGCATCAGCCCTGTAAACAACATACAAAGTCCTCAAAGCCCCCAGACTATCTACAGTAGACTGTCAAAAATATTCACATCCTGCCCTTTCAAAGATATAGAAAAGCCTTGCCTGTCAGAATCTTTCTATCTTAGGGAAAACTGGGTCAACACATACAAAGAGACCTTCAATATTGCCATTCCCTGCCATAATTGGTCCCCTACATACTGTATAAATAAAATGAGAGATAAATACAAAGCAGGCTCCAATTATACTGTTCTTCTTATGGCTGCAGGAGAGGACACTGGCATCTAGAAGCCTTGTGTGTTGCAAGGAGCGTGCAAAAGGTAGTTTCAGGACGTCTGCTTGCTCCACGGCCCCCGGCCAATTTTTGGCAAGCCCGCCTTTCCATTAAAAGAAAATCCCTCCCGGACAGACAGGGGTATTCACCTGCTGATTGCACACGGGAAAGACTCAGGCTGATGGTACACAAGGTCAGATGCAGAAAGTAAACAAGAAACAAACCCGGAGAAAATACGTTTTCCTCCATTTTCAGAGAAAGTCATTTGGGGAGTAATTCAAGGGAGGAAGGGTCGTCTAGTTGTCATGGACAGGGACTAATCACTCTTAACAAGGAGGATAATAATACTCCCGTGCTCTCAATCTCTGTCTAGCTTATCTACTTAGATTATCAATTCTTCAAGGCAAAAGTCCAGTGCCTACACCCAGGGACAGGGGCAGCAGGTTTGTAGAATGTTTTGCCATTCCCAGAATGAATCTCAAGTCCCACCTAAGGCTCTGGGAGGGAGATGGGGTCTGGGAGGAGCTTGGGGTGCCGGCTCTTGGACAGAGATTGGGTGTTGGGTACAGGGTTTGGGAGGGAGTTTGGGTACAGTAGGGGGTGAGGGGTTGGGCTCTGGGAGGGAGTTTGGAGTGCAGGCTCTAGGTTGGGGAAAGAGGATGGGGTGCAAGAGGGAGTGAGGGATGCAGAGCTTACCTGGGGCAGCTTCCGTAAATGACACCCCCCGTGGTGGCTCCTTGGTGGGGTGCCTGGAGATCTCCACATGTCACTGCCCACATGCATCACCCCTACAGCTCCCACTGGATTGAGAAGCAGCAGGCAAAAAGCCGCTTTAGCCCTGCTGGTGGCAGGGAGCTCCTGGGCTCTTTTAAATCACCCAGGGGTAGCAGGCAGGGCCTGGGGATGCACCAGGGGAGGTGCACAGGTGTGGCAGGTGGGGCTGGAGGCAAGACCCCCCTTCCCCCAGACTTTGGTTGAGCTGGACCCCCGGGCTCTCATATTTATAGAGCATGAGCACCCCAGGTCCTTCCGACTCATCAACAGCCCCTGGAGCCTTGGGGTGCTGTTGAGTACCATGTAACATCTGCAGTTAAAACTTTTGCAGGCTGAAACTGATAGGTGTTAAGTCCAGAGGAATCCATCAGACCGTCTATTCTAACACAGGCCATTATATTTCACTCAGCTCTGGATGTACTGAGGTCAACAGCTTGTGTATGACTAACCCAGCCTTCAGAAAGGCGGCCAGTTTTGAGCTGAAGACATCAAGCGATGGAGAAACCATGACTTCCCTTGGTAGTTGTCCCCAACCATCAATCCCCCTCAGCAGGGCTACCCCACAACATTTTGGCACCTGAGGCAAGGAGCTCAATGACGCCCCCAGGCCTTCTCGCTTGGGCCAAAACTTTGAAAGGTCTCAATTCTGCCTTCTTCCTGTTCTACTCCTCTCATGGTTCTCCTTTATTGGGGTAGGTAGCAGAGCAGTACCAACAACTTAAAATGCCTTGTTCAGCAGCAGACACAATTTTCTACACTCTGGGTCCTAGTGGCGCCCCCCCCCACAGTCTGGCACCTGAGGCAGCCACCTCAGTTCACCTCATGGTAAGGCCAGCCCTGCCCCTCGGCATTAAAAGTGGATGTCTTACTTCTGGTTTGAATTGGTCTGGCTTTAACTGCCAGCCATTGCTCCTTCTGCATTTCTCTGATTTCCAAGATGTGATTTTCAAATTGACCCTGTCCCTATACATATATATATATATATATATATATATTTGGTCATGTATTTTCCTTTGCCAATGCCAAGTGAATATTAATTTTATGCACCTGTGTTTCCACAGCTTCAAAAATACTGTCCTCCAGTTCCAGCCTTATATTCTCAGGCTTGGTTGTTGGTTTTTTTTAAATTTTTTTTTATTTTTCACACTTTTTTTAAATTAATCATGTTAATTTGGAAAAAGCCAATTGATAAAAAGGTAATGGGTTTCTGAGAAAGCTGTTAACAGTAATTTGCTTAATTAACAAATCATGCTCGCCATAAACATTTCTCTGGAGCAAGTATAGTTCATTAAGATTCAAAGGCAGGCATCACGTTCTGCTCTGTCAAAAGGGTTTAATCGCTGATGCGCACGTTTTGAAGTCAGTCCCTGGATAAAATGCACGGTTCCCTCTTGTGCTTCCCCTTCTCCACCCCATCCCGAACATTGTCTACCGTTCTGCTCCTAGCCTGCCAGTTGCTGTCAAATCCACTGGCCTCTATGGATGTCCCGGGGAGATGCTCTATAAAGAGCCAGGGCACAGTTTATTCACAGCACGCACTTTTCAATTACAGTGGGGGAGGTCTAGGTTAGATATTAGGAAAAACTATTTCCCTGGGGGGGGGGGAAGCACTGGGATGGGTTTCCTAGGGAGAGGGTGGAATCTCCATCCCTAGAGGTTTTTAAGCCTCGGCTTGACAAAGCCCTGGCTGGGATGATTTGGTTGAGGTTGGTCCTGCCTTGGGCAGGAGGTTGGACTGACCTCCTGAGCTCCCTTCCAACTCTAGGATTCTATGACTCTGCATGGGGCGGCTGTAGACAGTCTTTGGCTCCTTTCCTACATTCTTTTCTTTTTGTTTTTTAACATCATTATTCCAGATACACTGCATCATACCCGCTTCCGGATTCTGGAATTGTTGCTTGATTGTGCACATGATAGCAAAATACAGAGAAGCAGGCCTAACCTTTGCTTATGACCTATAGTCATCATTGTTTTCTGCACTGCTGGTAGTATAATAATAGGACCCAGCCTCACAACGGTATTCAGGATGCTGACTTCCAAAGTTAGGAACCTAAATACCTCTGTGGATTTGAGCCAAGGTTCCTTAACAACTATGGTAGCTGTAGTAGGCATTGTAGCTTATTTACCTTGTTCACTGACAAAGACTTATCCTTAATTTTAATACAAGGAAATGCTCAATATTTGATGCACTTGTTTCTAGGGACTAGATGCAGGGTCCGTGTTTTGTTAATTTACTTTCATCAGCCACAGAAGAGGGCCTTGGGAGTATAGAAATGGGGCTTATTTCATGTCCGCTTTGACACACAAATGGCTTCTGATATTGACCGGGATGAGATTTATCAGAGCCCTCCACCACTCGAGGAATGAGTGCTTGAAAAAAGCAGCCATCACAACCAGGATAAAGGCACATCGTCTCTGCAATCTGCCAATAGGCCCATCTGGGGCCACAAAATCCATCAGTTCGGGCCCTTTAAAGGATACAATTGCGGTTGAGATTTGTGGTGCATGTTTTAAACACCAACCCTAATGTGAGCCAAGCATTGCACAGGAGGAAACAATACGGTATAATGTTCATTAGCCCTGGGTTACGTGGGTCAATACAAGTCCATTTCTAATTTAAAGGGCTGGTTGCGAGAGGTGGTGTCTTCCTCTCTGGATTGGTGCATCTTTGAATTTCTCTGTCTGTGTCAGTCTCCTTGATGCAAAGTGCTTGAAAACCGGTGAGAATTAAGGCAGGATCTTTGGAATCTGGGACCCAGGCCTGGCAAGGGAACGGACATAAGAGTGAACCAAAGTCATACCACTGAGCAAGAATGCACAGCACTGTTGGTTTCTGCCTGCCAGCCATCTGTCAACTGAATTCAGCTGGCGGGGGTGCCCACTTGGGAGGCCAAGCCAGGACTCATGAATGCGGCAAAGACAAGTGCCCATTAGACAGATGATAAAGAGGCACATGGGCTGTAGTGTGTGGACAAGGAAGTCTATCTGGAGGACACAGAGAGGAGGAGAATTGTGCACCCCAAGGCCTGTTAAAGGTGGGGTGGACTAAGGAGCCAAGTTGTAAGCAGCCTTTAAAAATAGAATATCAAAAACTACCTGCCATGTGTTTCTCTTACCACTTTTACAAGCAATGAGACTCAAGAGTTTACAATCCAATCCAGTCCAGGGTAAAGCTTCAGACATTCTGCTCTCCTAACCACAGTCTTAGAAAAGGGCCGGATCCTTATTTAGTATAAATCGGCGTCGCTCCTTGACTGCAACAGAGTTGGGATGATGTTGTAGCTAGTACGCTAGTTTGCCTTTGTTATGTTTACTGCAATTCTATTCCTGCTTGATTATACTCTGCTTTGCATTAGATTCAGCAGTAATGCAAGTAACCTACTGGCTTGTATCCCGTATAACATTAGCTTTGGCAAGTTAGTATAAATCTTGAGGCCTACAATATCTTTTGTGTAGACTAACAACCCAATGGAAAACCGCAAGTTATTGGGGAGCGGAAAAGAGATGTTAAATGCATCTGTAGGTGTAATGTGTTTGGTACAGACACTGCTTTGTGTGGACTGTAGGAACAGGAATAAGCAATCATCATCATGCCTAGTGAGGTTAACTAAGTAAAAGACTCTAGGCGCCTAAGGTAACCTACGGCCAATTTTGTGGGGTAATCAATCAAAACCAATCAATGCCGGTACCAATATGGTCCCTTGGAATGTCCTGTCACAAATCCAAAATAGTATCCCAGCTTTAATGGGGAACTAAGCAATTTTACTTATTTCCCTAAGGTTACAGTCATCAAGAGTATCTCCTCTACACTGTTCCTCAGTGGGGGAACATACTAGCGAAACCCTCCCTACAAACGCCTGACCATTTACGTCTGCACTTGTGTGATGGGGTTCATTTTACAAATCACCCCATCAAGGGGGTGCATGTAGCCAAAATATAAGCCTCAGACTGAGGAGATCTCTGTTCCCAGAGTAACAGGGAGGAACTGGTTTAGAACCAGCAGAGGCAATCTGGGTCAGTGGAACACCCAGACAGCACATTTAGCTCCCATATGTTCAGGACCTTTCACCTAGGTAGATGGTGGTAAGATCAAGGGACTTTCCATGGTATAGCACTTCCAAGACTACCCTCAAACTTAGCAGGTGGATCATTACTTAAGGCTTGTCTAGACTACATTCCTCTGTCAAAAGAGGAATGTAAATGAGCCCAATCGGAAATGCAAATGAAGCATGGATTTAAATATCCTGCGCTTCATTTGCATATTTGTTTCCGATCGCTGTTTCAAAAAAAGGTTTTTCAAAAGTGAAAGCACAGTCCAGACGGAATTCTTTAAAAAAAAATCCTTTTAGGAAGAACCCGTACTCCTGAAAAAATGAGGAGCACGGGTTCTTTCGAAAAAGGGGTTTTTTTTGAAAAAACCCCGTCTAGGCTGCAGTTTCACTTTCAAAAAACTCTTTTTCGAAACAGCGATTGGATGCAAATATGCAACTGAAGCGCGGGATATTTAAATCCATGCTTCGTTTGCACCTTTGATTGGGCTCATTTACATTCCTTTTTTGACAGAGGAATGTAGTCTAGACATAGCCTTGGAGAAACCCAAAATAACCGGTTGAGCCCAGACTGAATAACCAGGTAGGACAGAAATAATCACTGTGATAGACAACCACAAAAGACCCATGGTAATGAATTGATGCATATGATAATAAGTCGAGATCAATGATAAACTGACCTATACGGAAAAGACACTTCACCATTAGTAAGGTGAGGAAATAAAAATAAGGAGAAAAGGAAACATCCCCTACTGCATATACATCAAACACAACAATGCCAGCATAACGTATGATAAAAGTGGCATCCCAGCTTAGAGGTGGGAGGAGAAGGAGCTATCGTCCTTGGGAAGTGCCAACATGATGGCCCTTGGTGACGATGAGGAAGCTGCAGGTGATGAGGACGCTGATGACTAACACCTCGGATTGTTCTAGAAGGAACGGTGTGAGTATGTGGTATGGAAATATGAATGTACATTCCCTATCTGTCTTACAAAATTGGAGTGTTTGTGACTGTGCTAATTGTATTAATAAACTATATTTGTAAATATATATAAGAGTTCCTATAACGTGAGTGTTACAATGGTACACCTCAGGGTTCCCAGCCATAGATCAATTGAATACTGGGCCTCAGCCTGGGACAAAGAACCAGTCAACCCTAAAGGTGGTAACCGGAATCCATATACAATCTTAGAACAGGCTACAACAACAGCTAAGGTCTGGCCCGATAAGATAAAAGGGGGATAAAAATAGGGGTGGGAAGAAAGAATATCAATATATGGAGTTAGCATGGCAGTAGTATTGATTTGTGACAATACTCTATTTACAAATGAACGATGGCTAATAGCACAGTAAATTACAACCCTCAATGTTGTAAGCATGGCGTAGGTATTACTTCTCTGTGTTATGGCAGCTGGATCTTTCTTTAGTCACTGACTGCGAAGTAATCCAATCATCGCATTTTAAGCAACATTCCGGTAATTGTTTGGCCGTTGATGTACAATTTGATGTGGAATATTCTCCCCAAGGAAGTAGCGTGAGGCTACTTAAAGCTGAGACCAAGTTCTGGAGACATGTTGTAGGGGACAATTCCTGTAACTTCTCCCTGCCAGTACTTTTCCTTCTCTCCTCTTTATCTGAGAACAAACCCAGGCATTTTGGATCTAGCACACATTATGTAGAAAGGGGCCCACGTGTACATATCAGCTCCAAAACTACTGTAAAGTTCAGGAGTACTCATCTCTGGGGTGTGACTTGGGCCTAATTTCAATTGGGGTGTTCTGTGAAACAGAGTCAAAGAAAGTATATCACAGATTAGTGGGAAAGTCAAAACTCAACCCTTTATGGTACTAGTAGGATTAAAAGAATAATAATAAAACAACTACTAAGGATGATGAATCAGTGGCTAGGGCATTAGGCCTAATTTTAGAGACCTGAGTTCAAATCTGTCCTCTGCCACAGATTTATCATATGACCTTAGGAATGTCACTTAGCCTTTCTGTGCCTCAGTCCCCCATTTGTTAAATGGGGATAATAGCCTTTTCCTCAAAGGAATATAGTATGCATGAACACATTTAAAAGATTATGAGGCACTTGGACTCTATGGTAGTAAAGGCAATGGAAGTACCATAGACAGACAGAAGTAGTACTAATGCATCATACCTGTGGATCTGAATGCATTTTACAACTACAGGTTGGACCTCCCTGGTTGGGCATCCTGGGGACATGACCAATCCTGAATGAAGGAATTTGCCAGTTCAGGGGAGTTCCCCTGCCACCAGCCCCTCCAGCTTATCACCAACTCCTTCCATCTCGGCCGCTCACCCTGCTGCCGGCCCCACCTCAGCTTGCTGGGCTGCCATGGCCCTGGCTCTGCTTGTGGGTTGCCGGTCTGTTCAGCTCTGCTGGATTCTCAGTGGCTGGCCCTCCTGCTGTCTGACTCCCAGCCGCCAGGCCCTGTGGCCCAGGAACACCATGGTCCTGCCAGACCACAGATACTGCCAGACCAGAGGGTACAGCCTGTATTAATGAATGAATCCACCCAACATTTAATTGACACCAGCTAATCTGGCCATCAGTTTCAGGGGCATTGATAGTGCTCAGCATGTTGCAGGCTAGGGACCTCACAGATATGCCCAAGGTGCTACAAAAAGATCCCACTTTTGCCACCAGTGAAGCAAGGACACGCCACATCTAATGACTTCAATGAACCTCAGGTTTGTGGCAGAAGTGATCTCTTGACTTCAGGGATGGGGCTTTTAGTACTAGCCCGTGCCTCCTTTTCTAGTGCTGTCAAAGACTTCCATTGAGCCCTGTTGTTATGCTTTGGCTCAGGGCCCCAGAGTTCAATATGTAACCTATTGTAGTCCAGGGGCATATTGTCACTGATTTCCACACAGCAGAGTTAAGTTGATAATTTATCATGGCCTGATCATGCCCACCTGCATTGGTCCCAACCTGTTCATCAAATAGTCTCAGGGATGTCTATGCTACTACCTTTGTGACTAACTACAGATTGAACCTCCTAAATCCAGGACTTTCTGGTCCAGCAACATCCATGGTCTGGCAGGATATTGCTAGACTAGAGAGCCTGACACCCAGGAGTGTGAGCCAGCCAGGAGTCCAGCGGTGGGGAGCCCCACTATTGGGACCGACAAGCCCCATCCTTGGGAAGTCCTGGCCAGGAGGGACAGAAGCAGGCCCATGACAGCTGGGGAGCTCCATCCCTGGACAGCCCCAGCTGGCTAGCAGCAGCGAGCCCGAGCCAGGCCCTAGCCCTGTAGCATCAGGGATGGAGCAGAGCCAGTTGGAGGGAAGAGCAATGTCCTGGGAAGATGGTAGCAGGAGAGCTCCCCTGATCCAGGAAATTCCCTTTTTCGGGACGGGTCAGGTTCCGAGGGTGCCGGATGAGGGAGGTCCAACCTGTACTATCTATTTTAAAGGCTGCATTGTCTGGTCCTTGTCATTCCAGTGGTTTGGATTTCCAAGGAATTCTTAAAACAGGAAATAACACTCGCCTATTTCATCTGAGATGTGAGATTCTGAAATGTTAATAAAATCATAAAATGAAGAGAAAAAATCTCCATACCATTCTGGCAGTAGGTGTAGGTCAGAAGACTTCAGGTGCCGAACACTGTATTGGGTTCCTGCTGAGCAGACCTATAATACTGTTGTTTACATTGGTTTTGTTGAAATTTTCTGCATTTCCGTATGCCAGCTCTTCAGAGCATCAAATTCAAATACATCTATGTGGTTTTTCAGGTAATTGACTGCAAGATTAAGGACAAATACAAATTAGCTGATAACTAATCCGTTCCTTTGAGATATTATCTTCATTTTCTACTGTGATAATCCCACTTAAATATCTTCAATTTTGAAGTGGTCTCATCTTAACCACATCTTTATTTTAAGCTGCTAGTACTGTTTAGAGATTGCACCGGCAGCCCTGACTTCGGCAAAACTCCCATGTGTGTCACGACAGGCCTACATTAAAACTTTTAGCATCCTTAACTGGATTTTGTTGATTATGGGGGTTGATTAGATTTATCAGTGGCATCAGATTCAGAAAAACAGCAACTCTCGATCCTGTGTTACATTTGAGGTCTGGAGTAACAATGCTACCATAATCATTTCTGAAACTCTCCCTGTGCGTATATGATAGGTATGAATAGGATTTAGAATTTAGTTATAGCATATTTCTGAGGGGAAACCAGGTCAAGAGAGTTGGAAATTCTTCAAAGAGAAATTATTTAGGGCGCAAGAGCTCCCATCACTGGTCACAGGTTCACAGAAGGAGGGAAAACAAGGTATTCCAAACCCAGGCAGACCTACAGAGAGAGAAGTGATTGGAACATGGGACAGCGCACTGGGGTAGGGATCCGGAAGGGAAGTTGTATTGGGTTTACAATGGTGCTGTGGCACTGGACCTACACTCAGAAGGGTCTCCAGCATCTACACTATGGACCATGATCTGTCCAGAGACCCCATCCCTGTTCAAGCCTCTTTCCCACAAGGCTCCACCTAGGGCTCGTTCCTCTCTACCCCCCGCCACCCATGTGAGCATTGGATGGGGCATGAGGGGGAAGAGACTGAGTGGTGGGTGGGCCTCAAGATGGAGTGTGTGGCCAAAGTGAACGATGCCCATTGTTTTCCATGGGAAATGAAGAAAGTTAACAGTAAACAGCCACACTTGGGTCAGACCAAAGAATCACCTAGCCCAGTATCCTCTCTTCTAACAGTGTCCAATGCCAAGTGCTTCAGAGGGAATAAACGCAACGGGTAATCCTCAAAAGATCCATGACAGGGGCAGAACATTTAGCAGCTTCTCAAAGATTTGATATTGTTTTTTGGGGAAAAAAAACCTATTTCCAGTCAAAATGTTCACTCTCTATGTAAAAACAGTTTTCCTAGCTCAAATTCAAAGCAAACAAACAAACAAAAAGTTTTTGGTCTTAGGGTGTGTCTAGACTGCAGGGTTTTTTTGGAAAAATGTCCATTTTTCTGAAAAAACTTCACTTACGTCCACACTACTATTGCATTTTTTTCGAAAGAAAATCAAAAGAACGCAGGGGTTTTTCCGACATTAGTAAACCTCATTCTGTGGGGAAGAATGCCTTTTCCAAAAGAGCTCTTTCAGAAAAAGACGTGTGTGGACGCAGAAGAGGGAGTTTTTTCGAAAGAAGAGGCCTCCAGGAAAAAGCACAGGCGCCCACAGTCATCCCAGCTTAATGCGAGAGAGCGTCCAATGAGTGTGAATGCTCTCTTTTGAAAAAGCAGATCGCTTTTTCAATGCACTTTTGAAATGTGGACGCTTTCTTTTGGAAGAAGTTTTTTCCAAAGATCTCTTCCAAAAAAGCTTCTTTAGAAAGAAGCCTGCAGTCTAGACGTACCCTTAGTCTCTCTTTTTTATGTTTAAAAAATTATCTTGACAAAAAATGCTTTGCTTTAAAAATATTTTGAAGAAATATTTTGGGCGAGTGCTATTCCGTCTGCCACACTCTCTCCCCATATTAATCCTACTATGTTTTATTGTACACTTTCAGTGTTCATCAGTGGTCAGTGACTATATGAGCCATCAGAGTCAGAATCTAATGTTATGCAGTTGGGAAGACTTAAAATGAGTGCCATTCAGCGTTCTAAAAGCCCTTATCGATGCTGCTTATGCCACTTAGCCAGGAGAAAACAAAACAAAACATCAACATAACGAGTATCATGAGAGGCACAAAGTGCTTCTTCTGCTTTAAATGGTTCATAAACACTAACCTCCTGGACCTAATTCATAATGATGCACATCAAGCTAAATTTGGAGTAACTCCATTTAAATCAGAAAAACTGAAAAAAACAACAAATAGTTTCCATTCATCTGAAAAAGTGGGTTGTGACCACAAAAACTCATGATACCATCTACATGGTTTGTTAGTCTCTAAGGTGCTGCAGGACTATTTGTTGTTTTTTAAGTTTTCCAGTTACAGACTAACACGGCTACCCCTCTGATCCATTTAAATCAGTTAGATTATTCTGGAGTAAAACAGGATATGTGAGGCTATGTCTACAGTGCAACATGATTTCAAAATAACTAGCCTCATTTCAAAATAACTTAGTCCATGTCTACATAGCTGGCCATTATTTCAAAATAACATTGAAATAGTGTCAAGCTGGAGGACTTCTTACTCCGACTCCTGTAACCCTCATTGTACGAGGAGTAAGGGAAGTCAGAAGAAGAGTGCTCTGTTTCGACATAAGTGCTGTGTAGACACTCCCAATTTTGAAATAAGCTATTTTGAAATAAACTACGCAATTGACATAGCTCAATTTGCATAGCTTATTTCGAGTTAAGCCCTGCTATGTAGATGCACCCTAAGATGTTAATCACACCTCCTGGTGAGACTGTGAGTATGAAACAGAAGCTCATTTGGTAAGAAGGGTGTTGCTCCATTTATTTTACTTTTTCAGTATTCTTTATATGGCAAAAACAATTAACTTTTACATATAGTTTCTGTGTCAGCAGAAGAACTACCCTGGATCCCTAAGGAGGGTTTTACAGATTGGGGTGTAAATCTGGAACTTGGTTACTTCACTGAAGTCATGCAGTCAATGAAGTTACTGTAGAATTGTACCAGTGTTGGTGGAGATTACACCGTGACCCAGAGAACAGACACAGCACAAGTGTTGATTTAACATTACAGTTAGTGAGATTCCCCAGACAGCTTCCCCAGGATGTCATAAACTTTGGTTTGTATAACCAGTTTGAAGAACTATCTGAGCAGAGAGAATGCTTTCCAGTCTTCATGCCCATTTTGATACCAACCACTATGCTCTATACTAATTAGTACCTTTTGTGGCAGTGGTTTATTGGTCTGGAAATGCACTATGCCCGCCAATTTACTTTGCATATTTCATTGAACGGCTTTCCGATTCTTGCAGCTTAGCTTGTTAGGGCTGGATGTGAACAGGTGTCCTAGAAATGAAGTGCCCCATGTTTCATTTCCAGTCCTCCAAAATGCAGAGGTCTGTCTGATGAATTGTTGTCTTTTTGGAGGAGGATGTGAGGGCATGATTCTATCTTCTGAACCAGTTACACACTACCATTACATCACTGACCTCAGCATACTAACTTACCAGTTGTGTCCATTGGATGACGGACAAGACACCCTCATACCTGATATGTGCCTCTCCAAATACACAGAATAAAGAATCATGGGCCCAAGTCATGAGTCAGGCCAACTACTTCCCTATGCAAAAGAAGGACAAAGTGGGCGAGGTCACATTTTTTATTGAACCAACCTATGTTGGTGAGAGAGACAAGCTTTTGAGCCACACAGAGGTCTTCTTCACGTCTGCAGAAGTTGCTCTTAGCACTACAGCAACATGCATATATTCGACGGGGCCATTCAAGATGAAGTGGCCCATTAAAACCCCTCCAGTCACACTGGAAAGAAAGGGGGAGGTGGGGAAAGGATCTGGAGAAAAGAGGGTTGAGAGTGCGTTCTAGATTGTTGGGATAAGCCATAAATAGATTCCGTTCATGATTTTGGGTGTCTAGCAAAATTATGAATTTAACTTCCCAGGCTTGTTCCTTGAACACGTTGTGCAGGTTTCCTTGGAGGATGAGGGACCAAGAGGTCAGGTATAGAGTGATGGCTTCGTGAAAAAAGAGTTCACCTGGAGGTGCTGGGGTGTTTTGTCTTTTCATTTTCCTGTTAATGGGCCGCTTGACCTTGAACGGTCCCTGGAAATGTCTCAGAGGGGTAGCCGTGTTAGCCTGAAATGCCACGGGACTCCTTGTTGTTTTTGCAGATACAGACTATGTCTACAAAGAGCGTGTCTACACAGTAAGCCATTATTTTGAAATAATGGTGAGCTGGAGGACTTCTTACTCCTTATGAACTGAGGGTACAGGAATCAGAGTAAGGGAAATCGAAGGAAGAGTGTTCTTCCTTCGACTTCCTGCTGTGTAGACAGAGCCAAAAGCCGAATTAAACTATTCTGACTTCAGCTACGCAATTGACGTAGCTGAAGTTACGTAGCTTAATTTGACATTTGCCTGCTGTGTAGATGTGCCCTTAGAGACTAAGCCTAGGTCTACACTAGCCCAGGCAGGTCAATTTAAGGTACGCAACTCTAGCTATGTAAAATGCGTAGCTGAAGTCGGCTTACCTTAACCCGAGCTGTGGTGGCATCCACACAGTGAGAGGCCGATGGGACCACACACTCCCATCGGCTTCCCTTACTCCTCACAGAACAAGGGGTTCCAGGCTCCAGCAGGGGCTGCTCTCAGTGTTGAATTTACAGGTCTACATTAGACCTGCTACATTGAATGCAAGAAAATTGACTTCTAGACGGTCAATCTTCTCCCTAGCGTAGACAAGCCCTAACAGATTTATGAGGGCATAAGCTTTCGTGGGAAAAACCCTGTGTTAACTACTTATGCTAAACAATCTGTTCTACCTTGTATTTAACTATGACACTCTCCCAGACCTGAAGAACTCCATGTGACTCAAAAGCTCATCTTTTATTGGACCAGCAGCTGTAGGTGAGACATTACCTCACCCTTCTTGCCTCCCTCATATCATGGGATCATCTCAGCTACACCACCGCATATACACACGTACAAAATAAATCCATTTTCAAAGACTCTGTCTCAGTTAGCCAGGCTCTGTCTGAGTTAATCTCTCAGAATCATGGAGTACAAGGGTGAAAGTAACTTAAAATATACTTGTAAAACACATGAGATTCTGATTGCTTGCAAAACAGTATCTGTAAGAAATTTGTTTCCCTGAAATCTCAGGGAATTCTGCAGAATGTTTCATGGGCTTATATCAACCTGGTTTACAGCTTTCCTGGATCTTTGAACTCTGATTCAGGGTCTGGATATTTTGCTGAAAGAGATTGGATTGTTTTTCCTCATAAAAATTTAGTAACTGGTAAGAGTAATAATTAATATTTAATTCATGAGCTTTCCTCTGAGTTCCTTGTAAGAAAATATAGAAGCAACCGAACAACATTTTAAAAGAATACACTGTATAGGCACATGTATAGTCAGAGATTTTATCTTTTGGTTTTAGTTTCTTTGCTGTTGAATTTGTCTTGGGACATACAAGCTAGAAGAAAAATACTTGTGCAGTGTGGCAGAACATAGCAGCTGGTATATAATACTTTTTATTTCCTTATAATACATGTGTAGTGCATACCAAATAGTAAATTTAGCCTGGAAGTAGCATCTCTCAGATTGGAAAACCTTTTTTTTCCTCTGTATTTGCATTTCCCATATCATCACAGCTCTACATTTCTAAGGTTCTGTGAGTTTTACACTTTCTTTTCTGCATCCTTACTGGTTCGCAATAAGATACAACTTGCACAGTGATCGGATTTTCATCCCAGGTTGAAAACCCTATCTTATCCGGAACTAGACAGTACTCAGTAAGCACAGTTCTTGGACTGGATTTGGAAGACCAAAATCATATCTTAGCTCATATCTATGAGATATGGAAGTATTCATAAAAATTGGTAAATCAAGCAGAATAGTTCAGAAAAATGGAGGGAGGGCAAGAATGGAGAAAATCTTGAGAATGAAAAGAGATTCAAATTAATGAAAAAATCCACAGGAAAATAAACCTAAAAGCACCAACTAATGTCCGTTATAGCTAAACATACCTTTTACACCAGAGAAGTATCCAGTCTCTGTCCTCAATGTATTTAAGTGTACGTAGTTTAACCTCATCCCCTATAGATTGGTTTGTAATATTAAATTGAACTGCATGAGGCATGTACGAAAAAAAACCTTGGTTTTTTTCAGTTCAGGGGCTGAACTTTAATGAACTTGTTTCCTTCTATTACCAAGAGGTTAACAATAGTCCAATTATAGGAAATTTGATTGTGGTGTAATGATGCCTGTAAGAGAGCTCTTACAAATTCCCATGACAATGTACAGGACAAGCACTCTTGGCTAGAAAGAGCATAGAATGTTAAATCGACGTCTACTCAATGAGTTACTAACAACTGATACTTAGAAGCTTGTAACCTTAAGATGACCTTTCATCAAAGGAGCTGTCTATTAATGCACTGTACTGCACAAAGAGGAAGAGTAGATGGGGGAGGCTGGGGGGAAGGAGATAACTCAAATAACAAAGCAGGAAACCTGCACAGTGTTGAAATATTTTCACTCCTGAAATGAAGCCAAAGGACCACCAGAAATCTGAGGTGTAAAGGTCCTGGTCTAGGAGTTTCAGGTAGGGGAGATGTTATGTCCATGACATACACGTGGCGAAGTTACATAAAAGCACTCTTTGTGGAAGGCTGCGACACGAGGCTACATTATTTCTGAACATTCAGAACAACAACATACAGATACCCCAAAACATACTGAGAAGCTACAGGCTGCTCCCTAAAAGATGGCAGCACACAGTGACTCTAGTCTGATCTTCTGCAAACCGGCGTTACATGTGCAAGCTTGCCTGCCGTGCCTCCTGCCTACAAGCAAGAGCAGGAAATCCCTGGAAAATATTAAGCTAGAGGTCACACATTTTAAAGCCGTTTTTGATAGACCACAGTAGGAATGGAGCAGCAGATGCCAGAACAACTGCATTGAATCAAATAAATAGAAGAAAACAACGAAAGTTCATTCTTCCTTATCCCACCCTTTGCCATCCACCAGGACTTCCATCTGTATCCTTCTCTTTATGTCTTTTGAACAATTGACTCCATCTGGCCTCTTGTGCCTGGTAGGTCTCAGTTGGTTCTTCTCCAGGTCCCTTCCTGCTCCATGTTTCATTGTCCCTTAGGGTATGTCTACACTAGCCCCCTAGTTCGAACTAGGGTGGCTAATGTAGGCATTCGAACTTGCAAATGAAGCCCGGGATTTAAATATCCCGGGCTTCATTTGCATGTTCCCGGGCGGGCGCCATTTTTAAATCCCCTTAGTTCGAACTGACTGCCTGCGGCTACACGTGGCAGTCAGAAGTTAATCCGAACTAAGTCCTTAGTTCAGATTAACTGTTACTACTCCTGCAATGAGGTGTAACAGTTAATCCGAACTAAGGACTTAGTTTGGATTAACTTCTGACTGCCGCGTGTAGCCATGGGCAGTCAGTTCGAACTAAGGGGATTTAAAAATGGCACCCGCCCGGGAACATGCAAATGAAGCCCGGGATATTTAAATCCCGGGCTTCATTTGCAGGTTCGAATGCCTACATTAGCCACCCTAGTTCGAACTAGGGGGCTAGTGTAGACATACCCTTAGCTACATACTTCTGTTGTGCTGTCTATAGTAAATCTCATTGCTTTCGGCCTGTCTGTCAATCTTTGACTGAGAGATCCTTAGGGCCGGGACTTCGCCTTCCAGACTGTCCAGAAAGTTCCTAGAACATTGTGGCTGCTGCTAGAGGGGTAAGTGCCATTCCTATGTATTATTTCAGTGAGTCTCAAATTGCAGGTTGGGACCTCAAAGTGGGTAGGGACCCCAATTTAATGCAACCAAGCTCAGTTTTATATATGAATGGCCACACTGGGTCAGATCAAAGGTCCATCTAGCACAGTGTCCTGTCTTCTGACAGTGGCCAATGCCAGGTGACCCAGAGGGAATGAACAGAACAGAGAATCATCAAGTGATCCATCCCTGTCACCCATTCCCAGCTTCTGACAAACAGAGGCTAGGGATACCATTCCTACCCATTCTGGCTAATAGCCATTGATGGACCTATTCTTCATGTATTTTTCTAGCTCTTTTTCGAACACTCTGATAGTCTTGGACTTCACAACATCTTCTGGCAAGGAGTTCCACCAGGTAACTGCACATTATGTGAAGAAGTAATTCCTTTTTGTTTGTTTGTTTTAGACATGCTTTGGGCATATCTTTGCTATATTGTCATCTTTGGCCAAAATGCCAACCCTTAAATAGGTTTAAAATATGAGCAGGCTACAAGTGCACAGAGGGTGGCAGACAATTCTGTGTGGCATCATTCTTTAGCACCACTCAAATGTTGCTCAGGTGAAATTCAGTGGGTTTAGGAAAAAGTAAGTATGGAAAGGAAAGTAGTTGAAACACCACGCCAAGGCAGTTGGAAGCTATAAAAGTTAAGTGGCTCTCTAAAGATTTTTTTAAGAACAGTTAAACTAAGGGTGGTTTGCTTCTACCTTCCCTAGTACATAGGATGTTTTTGTTTATGCTGCAAAGAGCAAAAGACCAATGGAGCTGGAGTCTGAGGATTTATTTATATTGAATTGTAAAACGTTCCGAGGGGATAGACGGTTAAGTCATCAAATATGCAACAGTAAGTGAAAGAACCTGTGGCAATGAAGCAGAAAATTGTATGCCTTAAAAATGGCTGTTGAGATGCCTCGGAGATGGGGTCAAGGTTAACGCCCTTCCTCGCACTCTGAGGAATTCTGTCCGAGTGCACACCACTGTATAAAGCATAATATTGTTTCAGGAAACAATTCTAAAAGAAAAGAAGTGTCTAAAATGGTGGTTTGCTGAGTGTCCCGTGGGACCAAGAATGAGCTTCAGAGGAAGCAAACAGCATATGCCGTCTAGAGCCAACTGAGACTAAATTGCACTTGGTCCAATTCAAACAACACATTCATGCAGGGTCTGCAGTCATGCTGCTTGTGCTCCCCCATCCATTGCCCACTCAGTTTTTCCCCAACAATACGATATAGCAACACAGCAGTGAGAACAGGATGTGCCTTGGAGTGGAGAGTGGAAAAGCAGTATCCAGGGAGAAGAAAATGAAACAATGTGATGATAGTGAAATAGAAAGTAAATAGCAAATGTCCTGTCTGGGATCCCACTGTAAAAACAGACGTGGATTCTGGACAGTAAAAAATATTGAACCAAAGAAAATCTTGTTGCTATTCCAAGTGCTCACATATTGACTTTTTCTGCACCTTAGGCTGAAGACAATAAGACTAAGCTACTGGTCTTTTTTCCCTCATCTGTTTTCTGAGGTAGAAATAGGCATAGTTACAGCATTATCTAAATATCATGGCCACTGGGTGGTGTAATCTTCTCTCTAAAATGGTGATATCGACCACATACCTCATTCATGAGTGCCTTCAGAGTCTCAACTGAAATGAAGGAGTAGTCCTGTGGTACTTTAGGCCATGTCTACACCACGTGGAAGATTGATGCTGCTGCAACTGATCTTCCAGAGATCGAATGTGTGGGTCTAGGGAAGACCTGCTAATTCAAACTGAGAGAGCACGCCCGTCGGCTCCGATAGTTCTGCTCCTCACGAGGAGTAAGGGAAGTCAACAGGAGTGTTTACTCCCATTGGTCTCCTGCTGTGCGGACAGCCCAAAACCACGATATCTGATATGTTGACCCCAGCTATGCAACTAACGTAGCTGGAGTTGCATGTCTTAAGCTACCCGTTCCTGTTATTGTAGACCAGGTCTTAGAGACTAACAAAAAATGTAGAGAATCATGAGCTTTCGTGGCCAACACACACTTCATCAGATGAGCTGGAGTGGAAATAACCAAAACCAAAAAAATATATAAATAACAGCCAAAAAAACCCTCCCTGTCAATTTTAGGACCAGCGCTGATGAGGCTAAATGAGTGGGTAGAAGTGAATGGGACACTTTCAGCCCACTTAATTAGTCTCATTAGCGCTGGCCCTATAATTGACAAGGACTTTTTTTGCTTGTTATATAATATAATCATGAGCTTTTGTGGGCAAAACCCACTTCATCAGATGAGTTGGAGTGGAAATAACCAAAACCAAAATATATATAACAACCAAAAAAGTCCCTGTCAATTATAGGTCCAGTGCTAATGAGACTAATTAAGTGGGCTGAAAGTGTCCCATTCACTTCCAGCCCACTCGTTTAGCCTCATCAGCGCTGGTCCTAAAATTGACAGGGACTTTTTTTTTTTGGCTGTTATTTATATATTTTTTGGTTTTGGTTATTTCCACTCCAGCTCATCTGATGAAGTGTGTGTTGGCCATGGAAGCTCATGATTATATTATATATTTGTTAGTAATCTCTAAGGTGCCGCAGGACTACTCATTCTTTTCAAATTTAAAGAGTAACATGGCTACCCATCGGAGACTTTTCAACTGAAATGAGCTATCTGGACCAGATCCTCAGCTGCTGTAAGTCATCCTTAATCCATGACGTTCAGTGAAGATACTGTGACTTCTCCCAGGTGTGTATATCTGTCCTCCAAAGTCTAAGTACAAAGCATTAATACTTATGTACTTACTGCAGTCTGAATAGATCATAAGGAATTATATATATCACTAATAATTATGACTGGCCGGAACACAGCATGAGTACCTCTGCAAATGGCATTAGGCCAATTGTTACTTATACCCTCTAATGGATATTGGCCAGTATAATGCAGTGTAAATGATTGTAACTCTTTCAAAGCCAATGAAACCATGGTGTTTGACACAAGCTGAGGATTTGGCCCTGAGCATATTTTAAAGCCTCGTTAGGACTCAGTTGTAGCTTGGCATATCTTGAAACCGATGGGTGCAGAGAGATGTCTCTGTGCCACCCCATCAGTCCTGGGGCTAGTCCAATTTACCTGTCCAATCTCCACAGTAAAAATAGAGCTGCCTCGGTACTGCTCTAGTTCCTACCCAACTTCCTATGTCCCAGAGATAATCATCATGCATAAAGATGCCCTGGCCCTGGCTTTCTTTCCTCTCAATATGCTCCTACACTGGGGCTATAGAGTGGTTGGTGTAGAAACAATTATGATTCTATAGCACCAGGGGTCCCCTCGCATTGGAGTTATCTTCCATGGCCTTTCATATCTTCCATTGCAATCAGCTGTAACTGAATCAAGGATTGGGCCCAGTGTTTGCAATATTCAGGAAATGAGTTCCTTAGAATGAGGCAGGCAAGACACCTCTCCTGACTTCCTCTTACGCATATAAGAACTTCAGCTGGTGACAAAGCTAAAAACCACATCACTCTGAAGTGGCCTTCCAGTCAAACAACCTAATTATATTGTCTCCATTTCCCCCTCTCCCCCCACATTCTACAATTGACAGAGTGCCTGGGGTGATCTCTATGTTTCTTCTCCCATTCTGACGCCGCATAACAGACAGGGTGTGACACACTGACGTGGATGTTCCTTGGTCCCCACCTCCTGGGGAAAAAACAACCAAAAGCACCCAGAGCTGGTTCTTGGATGTATTCTCCCCATTGCCCTGTGCAGTTTCCTTACACAGCTGAGAAGCTAGTTTTCCAGAATTCCTGTAAATCACTCGTCTCCAAAGATCAATCTCTCTCTCACACACACACGCACACACACACACAAGCAAATAATGTATGTAGGGCCACTGAGATCAGTGGAAAGACTCCTATTGAATTTGGATCGGGCCCTTGGAAAGAAAAGTCAAAGCAAGCCGGTAGAGCAGTCAGAAAGCAGTACTAACATGAGCAGCAGTAAGGTGACACCAAAGAGGACAAGGTAAAGCAGTGGCAGTCACTTAAGAACTGGAGAGGTTAGGCTACCCTCATGGCAATGCTAGGTAGCCTGCCAATGAACAAGGTGTTCATATTAACTCTCTGGTGCCAGGAGATGTGTTTTCTTCAGACAGTGGCCACTAGGCATGTTGGAATCATTGGCTACAAAGAGCAGATTATTATTTTTTAATTTCTTTTTAGTATACTTTAATTCATAAGAGGCGTCTTGATCATGGAGACAATGGGCCTGTCATGGTCAATGTTCCATAGTTAGCATTCTTCTGAGAGCTGTCTAAGGCCAGGTCTATGCTAAAGGGGAAGGTTAAATTAAGATAGGAAACTCCAGATACATTAATTACCAGGCTGGAGTCAATGTACCTTCCATCTGAGTTTCCTTGCCATCCCCACAGTGGGAGACCCATGCGAGTAAATGCTCCCATTGACTTCCCTTACTCCTTTCAGGAGCAGGAGTGCTGGCCACTGCTGGGGTCGCCCTCTGAGTTCAATTTAGTGAGTCTTTACTAGACCTGCTAAATGGACCTCTGAAAGATCAATCACAGCAGCATCAATCTCCCCCCAAGTGAAGACATGGCTTAAACCAGTGTCTCTCAGTCAGGAATACACACAGTACTGGGGGTACACTGAGGTCTTCCAAGAGGGTCATCTACTCATATACATAGTTGCCTCATTTTGCAACAGGCTATCTGAAAATCTCCAGTGAAGCCAGTATAAACTAAAATTTCATATAGACAAGGACTTGTTTATACTGCTCTATAAACTAAACACTGAAATATAAGTATAATGTTTATATTCCAAATTATATATAGTAGTTATATGGTAAAAATGAGCAAGGAAGCCATTTTCCCATTTCCCCATAATACTGTGCTGGGATACTTTTGTATTCAAGGTTGAATTTTGAAGTTAGTGTGTAAGTGAGATGATATTTGGGATATGCAAGACAAACCAACCTCCCGAAAAGGATAGAGTAGTCTGGAAAAGTCGAGAGTCACTGATCTAAATAAATAAATAAGCAAATAAGCAAATAAATAAATAAATTCCAGATCTGCCCCAAGGAAAGAAAATGATTGCACTGAGAAACACAGAAGCACAAATTTATTTCTTTCCTATAAGGTTTATTGAGAAGCAATTCTGTTCCAGGGTCATCCTACTTTTCATCTTGTTTCAGTCTCTTTCAACATTCACTCAGTTATGTCAGTTTGGAGGGCTGTACTAGCTTTGGCGATTCTGTCTCTTTTCTGTATGGCTTTCTGAGAAGCAATCCCATTCCAGGCACATCCCATTTTCCTGGCACAACCAAACCCTTATATCGCTTTAAGTTATGATAAGAGAAAGCTGCAGAGCAAATTTGATCAAGAACACCTCCTAAACAGTAAGAGCTAGGACCACCAAACAAAACAGACAAACCCTCTAAAATCTATAGCAGATACATAGCTCCCCTCAGTTGACTGAATTTTATTTTACCTGTTAAAGAATTTGTGACAAACAGAAAGGAACATTTTTAATTTAAATTGAAGGGCTTAAACTTCAATCGGCGGTACATGGTCAGTAACTCATTAAAGTCCATGGGAGTCTTTCTGTGGACTCCAGTGCACTGTGAGGGATCAAAGCCATCGAGCTTAAAGTGAAGTCTTGCCTATTCACAGCAAGTCAATGCAAACAAAGATTTATAGATGCCTTGCTACTATTTTCTTTCAGAAAGCCTCTTTAAGTTCCTGGCAATATTGTATTATGTGCATGGAAGCGTGTTCAGCCTGTCAGTAAGAAAAGGGGACCTGGATTCTGATTAGAACTAGGAAGGGAATTATTTTTTCCCGCAAAAAATGATTAAAAAAAGAAAGAAATCATAGTCAATGTTTTTCTTCAATTTTTTCGGTTCTAGGTAAAAACCAAATAGTGAATTATATTATCATCATCATCCATATCATCCAATTCTGGCTCGAGGTCTGGTTTACACTACAAAGTTTTGTCAGTATGTCTACACTGGCTAGATTTGTGTGTGTGCAAGTGCCTGTGAGTGGTTGGGGGAAGGAAATAACACCCGATAATAACTACCCTGGCAAAAATCCTGGTGTGGCTCCAATTATGACAACTGATACGAGGTGATACAACTATGCCAGTGCAACTCTTTGTTCTGGTTTACACTGTTTGTACACTAGGGGGCTCTGGCAGCATAGCTATCCTGGCAACGGCTCGGTAGTATACATAACCCCTAATCTCTGATCTGCCACTATGAACCCTTTCCCCGTGTGTGGGCTCAGTCTTGTCACTCTGAGAAATGGGGATAATTATATTTTCGGGACAGTGTGATAGGGAGCTAAAACTGTGTGCCCCGCTTTTTTTTAAGTCACAAGTTTTTGGAAAGTTGAAATAGTTCAACTAGCTCTTGTTGTTACAGTGACTCTCAGAAATGAATCACTGAGAAGGTTAATGATTAATGGCAAGGAGGTGTAATTAATTAGTACTTGCAAAACTCTTTATTATGTGGGAATGAAAGGTGCTAAGCAAGTGCAAAGTATTATTGCCATTATGGTATCTGTGACACCTTTAACCTTCTCCTTACAGCTAATGCAGCTCACAAAGTTGCATTGTGAGTATAAGTTGAAAGAACGCATTGTGGGTATGCAAATGTAACCTTGGTCTTCGGGAAAACACAAGCTTGTTTGACATCACTTATAGGAGGATCGGAGCTCATGGAACCTCAGTGTGAATGAAACAGATGATATTTGTGTTCAGAGATAAAGTACTTCAAGAATTGATGAAAGCTGAATCTGTTCCATCCATCAGTGAAGCATTTCCATTCACCATGCAAAAGGTTTATGGCTCCAGGTCAGGGGTGGTCCAAAATATTTCCACCAGAACACAATATGTATTTATTCTAAAATGTTTCTGCCATGTCCCATGGGAGTTGTAGTTTGGGTGAATCATGCTCCCATTCTTCCCTATAGGACAAGCTCTCTGGTCAGACTACACTCTTTGCATGACAGTCTTTCATTTGGTGAAGGGATATGTGCTTCTTGGCCGTTGGACACCCAGTGCATCCTGGGACATGAAATCCAGCTGAGAAGCCTCCTCATAGAAGACAAGGGGAGCATCAGGTGACTTTGAATTACAACTCCCATGAGGCATTGCAATAGCAACTGAACATTCAAATATTTCAAATTTTGGCTGAAAATCAGAATGGTGAGTATTGAGAGTTTTGGGTTGTTTTGTTCTGTTTTAATTTAAATGAGTCTGTGGAAAACAGTTTTTCCACTAAAATTTCTGCTTAGTTGAAAACCAATTTTCCCTTGAAAAAACAGTTGACAGAAGTTTTTCAACAAGCCCCTCATAGGCTACCTGTTGACTGCTCTTAGAGGCAGCTGCAGCTGCCATGCAAAACCCTTAGAAGTTGCCTATTGATGGTAGCTTACCCACTTCCTGGATCAGCTTACTCTATTCACATTACATCTGTCATCGGTGAATTGAACAGGTGCTTCTTAGTGCCAATTGAAATGTCAGTTTTAATCCATGTGTTTAAGCTCCCGGTTGTCTTAGGGTGCATCTACACAGCACCCTAAACTTGAAATAAGATACGCAATTTGTGCTATGCAAATTGCGTATCTTATTTCAGAACTATTTTGAAATAGCACGTTATTTTGAAATTTGGCGCTGTGTAGACACACCAAATTTCAAAATAAGCTACTTTGAGCCATCCCTTAACCCTCATGCAACAAGGTTTACTGGGATGGCAAAATAGCGCACCTGTTATTTCGAAAAATATTTTGAAATAACGAACAGCTTGTGTATACGTGGAGTAGGTATTTCAGGATACCTGAAATATCTACCCCACACGAGACAGCCTCTTTCTTCTGTTCACACTCACAATGGCTGAGCAGAGCTAAGGTGCTTTTGCTAGCCTGCGTTAGAAGTGAACTCTACAGTAGAGAGACCAGAGTGGACACCTAAGCTTTTTAGAATTCCAGCTGCTGTTTTCAGACAAAAGGATACACACAAACCATGAGAATTTGTATTTACAGGTTCATGCTTTTGGTAGTGGTTTGTTCAGCACTCAGCACAGGATGGTCTTTAATGGTATGCACAGTTGTGAGCCACTCCAGACAGTGGGTCAGAGGTTTTTCTGGATAGATGGTTGGGAGATGTGCATTAAAACCCAGGTAGTACCCTGGGTTAGCGGCTCAGTGACCACATACCATAATGTACTGAAGTAAGTAACAGTGCAAGTTTTAATGTGGGTCATCTTCATGGGGACTCATGGAATTACCTGTCCTAGCAGCACATCGGATTCATGCAAGTGCTTTTGCTCTTTTAATATTAATGTAATTACCAAATGTAAATTAGAACAGAATGTTAACAGATAAAGAATTAGCGTACGTCCAACTTTCTTCTGCCAAAATGTGTTCCTTAAGCTTATTATCACTGGGATTAATCAAGCTAGTGTAGGGATGATCAGAGCCACAAATTTGCCTTTCATAAATATTTGAATTTCATTTTTTATTGTCTTCTGAGAGATTGGAAAATGGAGCCAAGGCAGGGTTTACTCTATGGATAACGTTGCTTTGTGTCACTCATCTTCCCCAGCCTCCCAGCAGGAAGCTACTGCACCATTCATCAGAACCCCACCCACCCTGAGATAACGAGTGTCAGGCTTGCGTAGGGATGGGGCGAATCCCTAAATATGTCAGCATGACTAAGAACAGCCCCAGTGTAATTTTGTCTCTTCTGTTCCATACAACCGACTTCTTTCCTCACCTTTTTTATTGGCAGTGTCAACAAATAGAATGACCGGTCGTGGTTTGCCATTGCTTTATCACCTCTCTCTCTCTCTCCCTCAACTTCCTCATCCTAGCAGTAGGAAATAAGTATATTTTGCTGAGGGGACAAGCAGTGCAAATCACATCTGTTAATTCGCTGTTCACCTGGGTAAGATAGACACCCCATCCCAATATTAAACATAAAAAGCTCATGTAAGGTTCTCTTTTGGTGTCAATGGCCAGTCTTCTATTGATTGCAATGGGAGAAAGATCAAGTCCAAATGCACAACATTATTTCTGCAAATGAAAGTGAAATATAGCATTCAGAAATACTGTCTGAGAACTATAGGGCACTGGAATCCAGTCGCTATATTTGCTAATAAGAAACAAGCCATAAAGACTGATTAAGCACCTCATCTTGAACAGTGCTGAACCCTTCCTAGGAAAAGTCAACTGCCCTCAATTCCCTCAAGGTATTGGTTCCCTAAACCCAGGCACAACAGAAAAAAAGGAGAACAAGGCACTGGGTAGCCCACTCATATGCATTGCCCTTTTCCCAGTTGCTAGTATTTCTTATGGAAATTCTGATCCCTATACGTTCTGCACATTAGCAATGCAAGACCAAATGTAATGTTCCTGTATTCTGTTTAACACACAGTTTTCACGTGAAGTAGTTAAGTTTTTGTTTTGTGAGGGTCTCTCTGCCCTGCAGTCAGAGGTGTGACTGAAGCACATGTGGGACGCAGCTACACAGCAGGGCTAAAGTCGAATTAAGCTACTCAACTTCAGCTACCTCAATTGCATAGCTGAAGTCAAAATAGCTTAACTGGGCTTTTGGCGTACCCTAAGGGTATGTCTTACCCAGAAGCCTTATTTCAGAATAACATCAGATATTCCAAAATAACATAAGTGTGTGTCTATACTACAAACCATTATTCTGAAATAATGTTGAGTTGGCGGACTTCTTACTCCAGCTCCTGTAACCCTCCTTTCATGAGGAGTAAGAGAAGTCAAAGGAAGAGTGTTCTTCCTTCTACTTCCTGATGTGTAGTCAGCACCAAAAGCCCAGTTAAGTTATTTTTACTTCAGCTACACAATTGACATAGCTGAAGTTGCGTAGCTTAATTCGACTTTAGCCCTGCTGTGTAGACGTGCCCCTAGACAGCTAGCTTTGATGCTCGTTTGAACAGCAATAGACAGCTAAACAATCAAGGTCCTGGTGTGGTTGTTTAGCCCCTGACAATTGTACTGCATTAGGGCACGTCTGGAGGAACTTTTTGAAAGCAGCAGTTACCTAGGCCTTGTCTACCTGGCGTATTTTGTCACCGGAAACTGCCTAAACAGTGAAAGCATTTACACTACAATGCAACTTTTGTTGGGAAAAAAACCCAGAATCCCACAAAGCCTTCCCTGATGGCTGTGCTCAGTGTTTTGTGCTCTCTGCTGTCCAGCAGGCATGTGCCCCTCCCCTTTCAAAGCTCTGGGAAGTATCTGACAGCTGAGTGAGCTGCTCTGATTGGAGGACAAAGAACAAATCGTTGGAATGCTTCTGTTCTGCCCTGCTAGGAACACAGTGGCAGGCAGACGGCTGCTGCAGGGGGAGGGCTGGAGAAACTGAGCTCTCCATGCTGAGGAATGTCAAAGCAGCACAGCAAAGAGCCACAAGGGAACCCCAGGAAGCACAGTGATCAGCTCTGCCTTTGCACAACACTGCACTGTGGGATGCTCACCCACACTGCTTTGCTCTATCTGTCGACAGGGTGCTAGCCATGTGGCCATGAAACGTTGACAATGGGAGGCAGAAAAACCAGTCTGACCATTTTTCACTTTTGGCACTTTTGCTTGTCGACAGCACTTTTGTCGCCAAACCTTCCCAGTGTAGACACGGCTGTAGTTTCTCTCACTGTAGAATGTTCCCATGTAAGGACCACATTTGTCAGCCAGGTGGGATGGGGAATAAATTACTTTCTTCTGAGAACTACATACAATTATGTTCTTGCAATGTCAGAACTTAGCGGACACCCATCTGCTGAGGAGCTGGTAAGAGGGCAATTTGATGGTTGAGAGTGAGTCGGTCATTTGCATATGCTGTTTTTGTCTCTCGGTCTTCCCTAACTGATGAAGGCAGTTTAAATTGTGAACTGCCATTTGCCAGTGTTACAATCAAATGTAAAATTCAGAATTTGCTTGGAGCAATTTGGGAGGACTCAGGCTTCCGGACAAGTAACTCTGAAGTTCACCTTGGCATTTGAGTGCATTTTTAAATCGGTGAAACTCGACTGCGTGAATGTTGAGCATGGTGGAAAGTGAATGCTGAAAGATTGCAAATGTGGCAGAATTAAAGTTTGCTTGATAATTCAGATACATGTGGACAATTTTCTCAGCTCGCTTCTTAACACCTAACAGATAAAAATTCATTTTTATTCAGGAATAAGTGAAAACAAGTGAGTGCAGCTGGGCAGCTGAGCCACACTGCAGGAAACTGAGTCCCAAAGGACCCAGTGGAGTATTCAAGTTCCCTTACAGAGTCAAGTTCAAAGAACTCAGCACAGCCCAGAGAATCGGTATGATCCCATTTCAACAATCTGTACGATCTGCTGAGTTGGGTTAGTCAAAACATTCTAACCAATGAATTTCCCATCGGAAAATGGCTTTAAATTGAAATTGAAACATTCGTGGGAACAGGTTGATTTTGGTAGAATCTTCTGTTGGGATCATCAAAGGGAAACATTTCAAGTAGTTTAGTATCATTAAACTCTAGAACACTCATAAGCATGCTGGCAGCTTACTTACTGGGAAAGACCACTGTGCATTATGGGTGATGTAGTCTGTCAAAATAGAAAGGCAGATAAGAGAGAATACAAACACAGAACTACCGCTCCCATGAAGCACTGCAGCAACTCAAGCAGGTGTGGAGACTAATGTCAGCATGAAAGGAAATAAACTGTTGACATATCTGAATTCAATATGTTCAGGCTCTTCATTCTGTGAAAAGTTTTTGATTTTTTTTCCCTTAAGTGAAGCCATAGCAAATGTCAAAACATCCGGTAAGATGGAAAATCCAGTTTTGTTATTAAACATTATTATCTCTGCTCACAGAGTCTTGTTTTGGGAATGGGCAGAACTTATTGCATGGGAAGACTATGATAATTTATTTCCTCCCCATTTACCCTGTGATGAAGAATAGTCTAGTGGAATACAGAATTATTTAAGAATGCTGCTTGTATTTTGTTCTCAGTCTACAAACAGCAGTTCAGCTTTATTCAATGACTCCATCTGTTTGCCCCCACCCACCACTACCATTCCCACCCTTAAACTCAACTCAAACTGGGTACAATCACAGGAATGCAGTCTCCTGCCTCTTGGAAGACTGTTCTTTTATAGAGAAGCTGTGGAGCCTAGTCATGTCAAAACCACACTCTTGGAGGCTGTTCTAGTCATGAAATGTAGTGATGAGGAATAGTGCACAGATCTTAAATGGTTAAGTATCATTAAGAATATAACATAAGAACATATTAACAGCCATACTGGGTCAGACCAAAGGTCCACCTAGCCCACTATCCTGTCTTTCAACAGTGGCCAATGCCTGCTGTCTCAGAGGGAATGTGATCCCGCCTCTCTCATCCATTTCTAGCCTCTGACAAACAGAGGCTGGGGACACTATTCTTAGATATCCTGATTAATAAGCATTGATGGTCCTATCCTCCATGAATTTATCTAGCTCTTTTTTTGAACTCTGTTTAAGTCCTAGTCTTCACCATATCCTCTGGCAAGGAGTTCCACAGGTTAACTGTGTCGAGTGAAGAAAAATGTCCTTTTGTTTGTTTTAAACCTGCTGCCTATTAACTTCATTTGGTGACCTCCAGTTCTTATATTATGGGAACAAGTAAATACCTTTTCCTTATTCACTTTCTCCACTCTCGTCATGATTTTCTCTCATATCCCCCCTTAATCTCCTCTTTTCTAAGCTGAAAAGTCCCAATCTTTTTAATCTCTCTTCATATGGGACACTAATTATTTTTGTGTACAAAGATTTGTAACAAAGATCTCTAAGCTGTTTGCTCGGGTATATTTCCTTGTACACATTTTGATAAACTTATTTCCAAGTGTCAGTGACATATATTAGTTTTAACTCTATCTCCTTGGACTCTCTTTGTAATAAGAAGTTGGAGAACAAACTCAATCTTGGAGCAGATTGCAGAGGTTACATTCATTTCCTCAGATAGCAATATCGCCTCTGTCTGCTCAGCCCTTTACAGTTCCAGAGTCCACAGCAAACTTCTCACAAGGAAAAATGCACGAGTACATTCCAGGTCTCAGTTACGCCATTTCCTCTTAGATTATAATTCTTTGTTGTGATTTTCCAGAGAAATCACTAGAGATTGGGTCGCTTTTGTCAACAAGAGACCGCCTCTGTTCTGAAGGCTCTCAAAACACAGAAAGAAAGGAAGAGGAAACCAGTTGCCCAAGATTGCTTGATTCCCACACTGGGGTCTAATCCATTAGATCACTCTGCCTCTGAGGGAAAGTCTACATTGCAAAGTTAACCAGTGTGACCGGCACACAGATCCAAGAATCCAGGTTCGCCTACCCCGAGTATGAACGTTCTCCAGGAATGTTGCTCTCACATCATTAGGTCCTCACTTTTTCTGAATTCACCCATGTTCACCTGGGGCACAGTCCATGGTTCTTTGTGCTGAGACATTCTGGGAATTTTTCCCAGTCAGTTGTGTCAATTACAGTCCAGTTCTGGGCACCACATTTCAAGACAGATATGGAGAAATTGGAGAAGGTCCAGGAGAAGAGCAACAAAAATGGTTAAAGGTCTAGAGAACATGAGCTATGAGGGAAAACTAAAGGAATTGGGCTTGGAAAAGAGAAGGCTGAGAGGGGACACAATAGCGGTTTTCAGGTATCTAAAAGGGTGTCACAGGTAGGTGGAGGAAAATTGTTTACCTTGGCTTCTGAGGGTAGGACAAGAAGCACTAGGTTTAAACTGCAGTGAGGGAGGTTTAGATTAGACATTAGGAAAAACCTCCTAACTGTCAGGGTGGTTAAACACTGGAATAAATTGCCTAGGGAGGCTGTGGAATCTCCATCACTGGAGATATTTAAGAGCAGACTAGATAAACATCTATCAAGGATGGTCTAGATCAGTGGTCCCCAATGCAGAGCCTGCAGGGCATTTATATGTGCCCGCCTAGCACCGACCCCATGATCATGGCGCATGCGCGGCCCTGCCCCCGGGAGGCCCGGCAGCCCTGCGCGGCGCCCGCCACCCAAAAAGGTTGGGGACCACTGGTCTAGATAATGCTTGGTCCTGCCGTGAGGGCAGAGGACTGAACCTGATGACCTCTCAAGGTCCCTTCCAGTTCTAGTGTTCGATGATTCTACATTTCTATCCCTTGGGGAGGAATTGGAGGAAGTGCATTTGAGGACTATCCACAGGTGTGTGAGCTTGTGTCCATCCTCACTGCAATATGGGCAAGTTCCAGCCCACGCCAAAAACATAGGTGGCCCTCCGCACTCTCTTTGCAAGCACGGGTCTTCGATGTGCAGATAATCACATGCCTGAGGATTTGCATGTGGATGGTGGCGGTACAGGGGAGGTTGGGCCAAAACACATGTGGGAGCATAGTGTAGACATGCCATCTGATTCAAGTGATTAGCCTAATAAGAATGCTGCATGCTAAAATACATGGACGTTCCATGTCAGAAGGGAGGCTTGCAGAGAAAGACTTAAGGATTCATGTCAATCAGGCCTGCTGACGGTGGCTGGGGGGAGGCGAAGAGGGTTGCTGCCCTAGGGCCTGGCAATTTAAAAGAGCATGGGGCTCCCGGCAGTCACTGCCAATAGTGCAGCAATGGGAGTGGCTGGAGCCCTTTACATTGATGCTAGAGCTCCAGGCGATGTGCTCCAATAGGCCCTCATGGGCTGGCCAGAGGATGCTAGCCCTCAGCCCCGCCCCTTCTGGCTGAGGCTCCGCCCCTGCTTGTGGTTGTTCAGCCCACCTTACCCAGCAGCCTGGCAGTTCCGTCTGCAGCCCTGGGTCGATACCCTGAACACTGGAGGAGGGGGAGAGAGCCGGGGCAGCAAGGTTGTAGAATTCAGAAGCGGATTCAGAAGCGTCACAGAGTGGGCAGGCGGGAAGCCACTGAATCCCCACGCACTTCCAGTGAGGCTGGCTGTGGTCTCCAGGCCCTTTTCAATTGCCCATGGATGGCAGGCAGAGCTGGGGCTTGCGCTGAGGGAATGCACAGGTGACAGGCGGGGCTGAGGGAAAGACTCGGCCCCGAACTTTAGCAGAGTCGGGCTCCTACAGTTCTCACACTGGTGGAGCATGGACACCACGGTCCCACAGAACTCACCACCCCTGACACAGAAGGAGACGAAAGTGAACAAAGAAATATAATGCTGCTTTTCTAGCAGCCACGTGGAGGCCCAGTGGCTTATTCAGCATTTCACGTTGGAAAACCAGCTCCAGTCCTGCTTCCTACATGTCACCAGAGAAATTAATTCATTCTGCAGTGCAAAGCCCTTCATATTGTTAACCCTCCCGACACTTCCCCCCTGCAGGCTTTGATCCAACGAAGCACTTAAGCAAACCCTGGACTATCAGCATACAAGCAGTCCCATGGACTTCAGTGGTTACAAGCTTAAAGTTAAACAGGTGCTTGGATCAAGGCTAGAAGAGGTAATGACACAATGAATTCATTCTCAGGAGGAGACGCAAAGGACTCAAATGCAGTTTCAGGTGAGGTGGATTAGGAGAGGAGTGCAGTGAAATCATACACTTTCTGTGCATACTGTAGGTCTGAAGACTGAAATTGCCCTTTTAATGAATTATATGTACCAATAAAAAACGAGAAGTCCTGTGGGACCTTAGAGACTAACAAATCATAGAATACTAGGACTGGAAGGGACCTCAAGAGGTCATCGAGTCCAGTCCCCTGCCCTCATGGCAGGACCCAGTACTGTCTAGAGACCATCCCTCATAGACATTTATCTAACCTACTCTTAATTATCTCCAGAGATGGTGATTCCACAATCTCCCTGGGCAATTTATTCCAGTGTTTAACCACCCTGATAGTTAGGAAGTTTCTCCTCGTGTCCAACCTAAACCTCCCTTGCTGCAGTTTAAGCCCATTGCTTCTTGTTCTATCCTCAGAGGCCAGGAAGTACAAGTTTTCTCCCTCCTCCTTGTGACACCCTTTTAGATACCTGAAAACCCAAATACTATCTTTGGGTGGGTATATACTGGTATCATGAGTTTTTGTGGGCAAAACCCACTTCCTCAGGTGTTATGTAACCCTGTGACTTGCTGCCCATTATGAGTGGGATTTTATAAATGAAACAGTGTTAACCAGTTTGGGATTTAATTTGTTAGATTTTTCAAAGGCAAATTCTTAACATACTGTTATTGTAATTCCTTTTTAATGCATTGCAAGTAAAGTGACCCAATGTTGCAACAGAAACCCCATTTTAAACTGTTAATACATTGTAACTAAAGTGACTCCATATTGAAATGTAGCATCTCTGAGGTAGTGGGTTTTGCACATGAAAGCTCATGATACTTTAAGGTGCCACAGGACTACTTGTTGTTTTAAAGTTACTAACACAGCTCCCCCTCTGAGACTTTTCCATGTTGAATGAAATCCCATTTTAAACTTTGTTCTGACTTAACTCTGATTAAAGTTAGGTGTGTAGGTATGTGTCTATAATAGCATTCAAAAGTGTGGACATGTGTGTGTGCGTAATGGGATCCATCCACGAAGCCAACCCGTCTGGGTAACCAGCCGCCAGCACCACCGTAATGCTGAAGAACAACATGGAGGAGTCATGCAAAAGACCCCCATTGTCATTGTCTGCAAGAGGAGTGACTTGACAGGGCTAAGAAGAAAGAGGCAGTTACCCAAATTAATAGCTACAGTCTATATCCTTTACTTTCCCAGAGTCAAAGCGCCCCAAGTCATTGTTCAAGTTGACCTTGAAATCGGAGGTGCAGGTCTAGTAAATATGAGGAAGTGAGCATTTCTAGTGTTTCTGCCCTTTAAAAGAAAAGAGCAAAGAGTCACATTCAGATAGATATCACTCAGCAGCACAGGAATTAGGCACTCAAAAGTACACGATTTGCATAATTCATAATCTCAACAACCAGCCATAGTCTTCCCCCCCCCACTCTCTTGTTCCATGCTTGACTTTGGATTTCCATAAATCCTTGGTCAGTTTCAATATAATCCCATCAAAAGCTTTTCCTTAGAAATCTCTGTTTTCTGAGAGGAACTCTTAAAGTGCAATTATCTTTGGCAGTAACCCCGCTGTTTGTTTGACTCACCTCAGCTGAGGGGGCAGCAGAGTTTGACTATGCTTCTCCTCTGATTCCTTTGTTTTATCTATGGCTATAAGTTAGGCCTTGGAACGACACTCAGAAACCGACCCAGAAGGGGCTGAGAATTAGGTGTAACGATGAATTCAATGCCCATAACACAGAGGGCTTGAGAGCACTACATAGAGCTAGGTGCAAATCCAGCCCTAGCAGAACTGTGTTGATTGCAATGCCATTGTGTTACACTTAGAACTAGCAGAATCGTGTTCAGGGGATAAAGCAACATGCCACATGTATTGTGAATGCAGAATTCATTTACTGTCCCTAGCTACTAAAATTATCCACCACACAAACACACAGTTCTCCGGATGGAATTTAATTACCAGCTGGCTAGTCTACTGGCCATATGGTCTAGACACAAGGAGGAGAATGGGTCACGTCGCTGCTCACTGACATGTCTGAAGGATGATCGTACACCCGAAAGATCCAATCCTATAGTTTTGCACCCATATTTTTATGTTTTAGTCCACAGATCCTGTCCTGTCCCAGTGCCTCAGGGCACTGTATGACCATGAACCCTCAGTTAATGGCTGATGTGACTTCGATCTTTTTCTTGTTAGGGCTTTTGTCTCTCTCTTTCTTTAATGGATCTTCACAAAGTCTGGAAATATAATAACAGCACTTATTTATTGATTGCTCTGATCAGACGCTAGGCGGGGAGGAGGGAACCCAACACGTGCATCAATAAAGAACCTGGAGTCTATCAAGCTTTTCTGAGAGAGCCTGAGAAGGCACAACAAGACCGAGCTGCTTAGAAAAGAAACCCCATGACAGAGGATCAATATGAAACCTTGTGGTGAAGATACTGAAGTAGAAGAGGGAATGATCAGGTTGCTGTGAAAGAAACATGAAGGTCTGCATTAAAATGTTGAGGCCAAGACATTGGGGCAAATGCAGGCAATTAGTAAAGGACACAGAGACCGGAAAGGGTCGGTGAGACTTCAGTCTAACGTTGGCTGTTAGTGCAGAGAGACGAAACTGAATTAACTCTGTTTAGGTCTATTCTAGATGTCCCAAGCCTCTATTGAATCACGATATTGTCCCATTGAGTCACAACATGGTCATGGATTTGTCACATTGCATAAGAATAATTAAAAACGAGCAAAAAGACTGGATCTAATGGTCCCTGAACCTCATGCCATTTGAATAGACGTCGGGAGCAAAACTGCCTGGCTTGGGTTGTTGTTTAGCAAGGTATGTATGCTGGGTACATGAGACTGCAGGGGTGAGGGAGCTGCCTTTACATAAAGTCCAAATGACAGTGCTGTCCTAATGGTCATTAGGGGCAGGCAAAGGGAACGGAACATTTGCTGAACAACAGGAGGAATCGTCAGGGCTATTCAGTGAACACAGTCTTTGTGCAATTATCATTCGAGCTAGCCCTGCCGTCTCTGCTCTTAAGCAGAGGCAAGTGGCCGTCAAGCAGCCAGGGGAGTGTTTCCCACCAAGCATGGGGCCCCTCTGATGAGGGAAAGAAGACAGAGGTGGTTTGATTCTGCTACTTCCTGGGATAGCTCTCCTCCCCCAATTCCTAGGGCTAGGGGGTGGAAGGTGTACTAAGCACACACCAGGAGCTCGGCCCAGGCAGGACGGGGTGGGAAGAGGTCATGGCAAGTGGAGTGGTGCAATTCAGAGCTGTCCTGCCATAGCCTTAATTTGTGCCGAGGCTAGTCAGCCCTGAATCAGAGAGCTGCCTCTCCCTGCCTGCAGCCTCCCCACTTGGGCAGTGACTCAGCTCCTGCCAAAAGAGTAGAAGACACCCTGAGCTAGTGGGAGACACCCTGAGCTAGACTTCTACTCCATATGGGGGTCTGCTAAGCACCTCTGATACCATGGAAGAAACTGAGGAAAACACTCCATCTCGCCATAGTCCCTTCCCTTCGGAGGACCTTGTTCCTTTTGTTTCTGCAAGTGGGTTCCGTTATCTTAAGGGGATAAATCAATCTCCTGGATCTGAATGGGACAGCTCTGGAGCACCTCTGTAATAATGCACAAACACTATGCTACGTCTGCACTTTGAGCTAAAGGGGTGTGTCTAGACTACATGGCTCCATCGACGGAGCCATGTAGATGAGTTTACTAGACATAGCTGATTGTTGGCACAGCGCAGTGGCCATTTTGATGTAAATGAAGCAGCGATTATTTAAATCACCGCTTCATTTTGCTATGTCTAGTAAACTCAGCTACATGGCTCCGTCGATGGAGCCATGTAGTCTAGACACACCCAAGGTGTGTGATTTCCCTTCCTCACGCCCTCTTCTCAAGCTAGTGTGAGCGTAAAAAGCAAGGTAGGGCACAGCAGTGTGGGTTGTGTCAGTGGAAGCGTGGCTGAGCCATGCCAAGGACATACCCAGTGAGTTCAGGTGGGTTTGAACTCAGCACGGCTCAGCTGTGCCTACACTGTCACCTCCTCCCTCCCCGCCCAATGGTTCTATGGCTACATTGCCATTATGTTCACAGTAGCTGTAAAAGAGGGGGATTTCCCCTCAGTTAGCCTACATAATACTGGGAAGTTACTTTATGATTAAATTGAGTTAGTTTATATAGGAACTGGTAGGAAAAAATAGGCAGGAATGAAACAAATGTCTCAAGATAAGCCGCCCCTGAGTATACACTTAAGGGCTGTTAAGAGATAAAAGCCAGACAGGAAAAGGCCCATGAAGATAGGTCAAAGAAAAAAAACCTGACAGGTTTAAAAAGGAACATTCTTTAAAGTGTGGGAGGGATATTTATTTAGGAGAACAGGATGAGACATAGACATCTGCTGGAGGGCCTGAAAAAATCAGACCTGCCTAAGCACAGTCAGGAGATTTTTAAAATCCTTTCCCCTCTAACACTTAATTCCTATTGCCAAGTGTTGATTCAGAGTTCCTGGACTCCTGATGGGAAGAATGTCAGGTGAACTGAGTCAGATCTGCCAGATAAGAACAATAGATACACGGGGTCCCTGTATCCAAGGGCTTGGTCAAAGGCACAAGGCCGGACACCAGAGAGGTTGAACTCAGGGTATGTCTACATGTAGGTTGGCATATAGAGTACTGACACTGCACTCTTCATGGATGTAAATAGCAGAGTAGAGGGATTAGGTGAGTACAGGTTGGATCTCTCTAGTCTGGTACCCTCGGGTCCTGCCCGGTGCCACACCAGAAAATTTGCTGAACCACGGGAGGTCAATATTGTCTAGCAGCATTACCAACACGTCCGCTGCTTAGTGGGCTCTTAGTGTTCTGTGCTGTTATTTAGCTCTGATTTCCCCCTAAATGTCTTCTGGGATCCAGGACTGGTGGCTGTAAACAAACTTTATGGGACTGCAGGAAACTTGGCCACACCCATGATAAGTGAACACCCGGCTAACTCAAATCATGCCAGACCACGGATGTTGCCGGACCAGAAAGTGCCGGACTAGAGAGGTTCAACCTGTAGAATGCCATATATGTCTAAGTCCTGGGGGTAGGTACCCTAGAAGAGTATTCTTCACACTGGAACAGTGACTCCCATGTCCACACTGCTACTTTTAGCAATGGAGTGCCTCACTGCTGGAACCATTCCTTGCTGCCTCCCCCTGCCAGAGCTTTTCCCCGCTGCTACACGCCACCGTGACATATATGAATGCAGCCTGCCTTTCACCCAAGCACCATGTTCTCCATGCCACCTAAGGACAGAGAGTTCAGAAATGGGGTAGAGGTGTAACTAGCCCTCTGACTGTGACACTGAGCATCCACAGTCTTTGCAGTGCTTGAAACAAAGATCAGTCAACCTGTGGAACTCCTTGCCAGAGGACTTTGCAGAAACCAGAATTTCAACAGGGTTCAGAAAAGAGCTAGATACATTCATGGATGATAGGTGCATCAATACATATTCTGAAAGCACGGAGTTTTACCAGCTAATGAGGAAAGGGCTGGATTTGAGTGAAACTTTATGTTTTCTCCTGCAAATAGATGTTCTTGTCAGGCGCTGTTTACAAATATACAGTAAAAGTTTTAAAATCCTCACATATTTTTAAAGGCATAATAAAACCACCATTAAATTTGCTGAGTCACCAGCATTGTCCCATGGGTTTTATTCTAATTATGTGGGAAGGTTTATGAAACTAATAACTGTTTTTAATAAAAGAATGGGATTGCTTAAATTTAGAGAATGCATTAAAATTTGCCCAGGTAATTGGATTGTGTGGGAATTCAAGATAAGAATAACTTAATTAAAATGAAAACTTAAAACAAATCATGGGGGCTGATGCTGTGGGACTTCTTTTCTCTGAAAAATTAATTTTCATCTTGTTTTAATCTGCACGTAAAAAGCAACGGAAGGTTTTTTAGGGTTGAAGTGAGGCTAGAATGTTACATGTTGGGGAATTAATAAGACAGGCCTGTCTCTGCACACTCCAGCCAACGTCATGGGTGGGGAGCAACTGAATTTCCCCTCAGGGAGGGCCAGAACCAGATGATGAGTCTGATAATCACCGTCCCTTGCTCCCCGGGGCACATTACATGCACCAGCCCTCCCCCAGTTCTACAGGCTCCAGTGCATTGGCCATTGGATTAAAGGGATGGAGCGAAGGTTGTGCCCACTCCTTAACCTACTTATTTACATAAGTGTCACAGAATCATAGAACACTCGAACTGGAAGGGATCTTGAGAGTCATCAAATCCAGTCCTCTGCCCTCCTGGCAGGACCGAGCACTGTCTAGATCAGGGGTAGGCAAAAGGGTCTGCGCGGGCTGGATCCAGACCACCCAGCAGGTTGATCCCGCCTGCAGAGGCCCTGCCACTCCCCTGCCCCCAGGCCACTTAGGGTCTGGGGGCAGAGGAAGTGCCCGAAGTTTCCTCCACCCTGCCAGGAGCACATAGCACTTTGAAGTGCCACGTACTCCTGATTGGCCTGGGGGCTGGAGGAGCGCGCGAAGTTTCCTCCGCCCTAGCCCCGCCCCTTCCGGGGTGGCCCAGAAACCCTTCAAAAATTTTTTAAGTGGCCCTGGCCAAAAATTATTGCCCACCCCTGATCTAGATCATCCCTGATAGGTGCCTGCTCTTAAATATCTCCAGTGATATCTTCCACAAGTTCCCTAGGCAATTTATTCCAGTGCTTAACCACCCTGACACAAAGTTTTCCCTAATGTCCAACCTAACCCTCCCTTGCTGTAATTTAAGCCCATTGCTTCTTGTTCTATCCTCTAAGGTTAAGGAGAACAATTTTTCTCCCTCCTTCCGTGTAACAAGCTTTTAGGTACTTGAAAGTTGTTAGGAAAGTTGTGAGAAATAGCAGCACAGTAGCAGTTTGCTATGCTCCAGTATCCCTCACCACTGAACCTTAGGTCTGCAGGCAAAAAAGCACTAATGAGAACCTTTCACTTCATTTTCAACCAATACACAGAGCGTGATTATTTACAGCACTGTAGTCGGTCGTGAGACTAAGAGTAACAACCGGGAAGCCAAAGAAGAGAAAATGATGTTAAAAAAAAATCCCAGTGATAACATGAAGCTTGTTCCTTCTGGCCTGGCTTGGAGAGAGAGAGAGAGAGAGAGAGGTTTGTGTTTACTTGGCCAGGAATGAGCTGAGATATGAAGAAAGATTTATTATTCTTTGTAATTATAGTAATGCCTGAGGGGGTGTCTACACTAGAGAGTTTTGTCAGAAAAATGGCCGTTTTTCCAACAAAACTTGAGGAACGTCCACATTGCAATTGCATTCTTCCGCAAGAAAATCGAAAGAACAGAGGGGTTTTTCTGGCATTGGTAATCCTCATTCCACCAGGAAGAAGCCTTTTTGCAAAAGAGCTCCCGTATGTGGATGAGGAAGAGGGAGTTCTTTCGGAAGAAGAAGAAAGAGGAAAAAGCACAGGTGCCCTGGTGGCCATTCTGTCCATAGCAATCACAGCTTACATGCGAGAGAGAGTCCATTGAGTCTGGATGCTCGCTTTCAAAAAACCAGATCCCTTTTTCGATGCACTTTTGCAGTGTGGACGCTCTCTTTCAGGGGAAGTTTTTTCGGAAGATCTCTTCTCATAGACTCATAGACTTTAAGGTCAGAAGGGACCATTATGATCATCTAGTCTGACCCCCTGCACAATGCAGGCCACAGAATCTCACCCACCCCCTCCTAGAATAATCCTCTCACCTATATCTCAGATACTGAAGCCTTCAAAAACTTTGAAGACCCCAAGATGCAGAGAATCCTCCAGCTGTGATCTGTACCCCATGCTACAGAGGAAGGTGAAAAACCTCCAGGGCCTGAAAAAAGCTTCTTCCAAAAGAGGCCTGCAGTCTAGATGTAGCCTTTAAAGTCCCAACCAACAGCATGGCTTATTATGATATGTGCTGTTCATTGCACATAATAAAAGACAGTCCCTGCTAACAGTCTTACTAGCAAAGATAGATAATGATGGGAGAAAGAAAACACTGTCCCTTGATCACAGAGGGGAAACTGAGGCACACAGAAAGAGAAAAAATGGCTTGCTCAAAGTCAGGAAGAAGTCAGAACGGAAGCCAGATCTGCTGAGCCCAAGTCCAGTGCTTCTTTTTGACCTTCCTTCCTCTCTGTCGTGAGGTATGCGTGTGTCCAGTTGTTCCACTCCTTCCCTTAGTACCATTTCTGAATTTTGTACATGTCTCGCTGCATTTTCTCAGCCCTGATTCAATCGATGGCGGCAGTTCCCAGCTTTGGAAGCCAAGCGCAACTGCAGGCGAGTCTCTGCAATCCACTGGGGAACACTTTGTCATTAAAAGAGAGCCCGGCCCTGTGGCTATGGTATGTTCTTTCTTCAGACCAATTTCACAGCACCTTTTACAGGATGCTGCTGCAGGAAATTTGATTTTTACTTTCCCAAAGTTAAAAGCTGCTCTTTCCTGATAGGATAAAAATAGTCTCCAAAGCTGTCCTATACCCTCTAGGCCTGGTGAATAATTGAATAACACTTTCCTGGCAGTAACTCAGTAATGAAATAGGGTCACACAGTGCTTTTGCCCATTATTCAACAGGGATAACTTCGCCCAGCTTGTAGTAGAGAGAGGTGGCAGTGTTAGTGGTGATGGTGGAGTGTGGGGTTGGGTGGGGGTGAATGGACCAAATCCTGTTGTTCATACTGATTTAAATCCAGCAGAAGTCTATTGGATTTACACCACTAGTAGTGAGATCTACACCAGATTTTGGATGTACTGTAGCGTATTTAAGAACAAAATGTAGACCTCTATTTTGCTCTTAAAACCTATGTTAGGCTACTGGCTATTTATCATCAGTGTGTCTACTGACACTAATTTGACCATTGATGTATGCAAATATACCCATATTTACTTCCTCCAAACTCCGTTCCTCCCTCTATCTAGATGCTCTGATGATGAATATGCTGTGTATAGTCAGATCCTCAGGCAAGACTGTCATTTGGACTAAACTGGTTCATTTCTATTGATGTTGCTGGATATACACCAATGGAGCTATGCCAGTTTACATCAGCTAAGGATTTTTTTTTCATGTTTTGCTTATTTCTACTAATGGGGTGGCTCGTCCCTTTCCCTATCAATATAGGATTGCTTCCTACAGAAACTGCATGCATGACTTTACTGGCTTGGATTTTCATTCTCCCTCCATCTATAAGTGGTCTCAGGGCCACTACATGGGATGGAGAACCACACTCACTAGGTGTGTGGGTTACATGTACATAGGGTGATTCCATTGGTGGATGAGTTTGCTCTACAGTCTTAGCTGAGTGCCAGCTATCTTCTAGCCCAAGCTATAGAAGCTTATGCACTAAGCTCCAGAGGTCCCAGGTTTGGTTCCCCCTGATAACAATACATATACACCTGCCTTGCTGTAAAATGGAAGCAATTGGGCGATTGTGCCTCATTTCAGTTTTACAAGAGGTTGGATTTCTACCCTTCCTTGGGGGCAGAAGGAGGGAGGTTGTTTCTCTCTATGGCTATGTATACACAGCAGCGCTATTTTGGAATAACGGACATTATTCTGAAATAACATAGAGTGTGTCTACACTGTAAGCCATAATTTCGAAATAATGTTGAGCTGGAGGGCTTCTTACTCTGACTCCTGTAAGCCTCATTTTAAGGGAAGTCGGAGGAAGAGTGTTCTTCCTTCAACTTCCTGCTGTGTAGACAGCGCCAAAAGTTGAATTAAGCAATATCAACTTAAGCTATGCAATTGGAGTAGCTATGCAATTGGAGTAGCTCAAGCTGAGTAGCTTAATTCGACTTTAGCCCTCCTGTGTAGATGTGCCCTTAACTGGAGAGTTATTTCAAAATAACTCCCTTTATTTTGAAATAACAAGGTGAGCGTCCACACTACCAAGCCCATTATTTCGAAATAGTGGGCTTGTTATTTTGAAATAATAACTCCTGCTTGTGAAGAGGAATAATGCTTATTTCAAAATAGTTATTTTGGGAGCTATTATTTCAGAATAATATGCTAGTGTAGACATAGCCTAAAAGAAGATGTGAATTTGATGTTTCATGTAACTTAGCTTCTAAAAGTAAATAAAGGAAAATCAAGGCAAATATATTTGGGATCTTTGGTATAAATTACCCTATCAACCTGCAGTGTATTTAAACAAAGATGACAAAAAATGAACAACTTCACACAGGCAAGTAAAAACCTTCAGCAGAGTATCAGTTTGGATGTTTTTAAATAGAATTTAAATGTAAAGAGAAAATAAGTTAAAGAATCCTGTCAATTATGAATTATGCTTTTTTCTGCATTTAATTAAAAATAAAAAAATCATCTGGCATTATAGTAACACAAACATTTGCTTATAACTTTAAAAAGCACCATTTGAAATCTTTAAAAACATAATAAAACATAATAAAAACAAATTACAAAACCTTAGCTTTTCTTTCAGAATAATTTCATTCTTTAATATTATTATTAATTTTCTTATTAAATCTCTTTGCATTAAGCAATGTGTTAAACTTAATATGTGATAACTATAGTATTCTATTGTTTTTATAATAGGACCACAACCATAAAACTGGAACCATTTAAGGAAGCTGAATGTTAAGATATTGGCAGGAAATCATTGCTTATAGAACTGATCTGTACTGGCTAAATGAGATCATACCATTCCTGACCTAACATGCTCAGGAGATGTGCAACTAGGAAAGCTTCCTTTAATGTAGAGAAATTAAGTCATCAAATATTTGAACTCCATTTCCTAAAGGAGACTACTTGCTATAAGGACCAAGTACAACACTGAGTTTTCTGTAGCATACATGTTAGTCTATATTTACATTGCATGCTGATTTTGAAATAACTCATGTTATTTCGAAATAATAGAGTGCAAGTCTACACAGCAAGCCCATTATTTCAAAATAATTTTGAAATAACGGGCTTGTTACTCTGACTTCTGTAACTGTCATTTCATGAGGAGTAAGGGCAGTCGAAGGAAGAGTGTTCTTCTTTGACTTCCTGCAGTATAGACAGCACCAAAAGTCAGGTTAAGCTATTTTGAGTTCAGCTACACAAGTAACGTAGCAGAAGTTGCATAACTTAACTTGATGTTAGCCCACAATGTAGACATGCCCTTCGACATGTTCCCTTTGACAAACCCAAGAAAGTCAAAGTAAACAAAGCTGGGACCCAAAGCAGACGTACAGACAAAGAACATTCTGGGGATCAAACTGGCTAGGCCTGCACTGCCGCATTTTTTTTTCGGAAAAAACTACGCAAATTGCGCTCCACAATTTACATAGCTTTTTCCGATTGCTTTTCTGGAAGAGGCCTTCCCGCCATTTGGCCCTGTCTAGATGGGGCCAAATGGCGGAAAAGTCTCCTCTTTTGGAGGAGCCTTATTCCTTGTAGAACGAGGTATACAGGGCTCCCTGAAAGAGTGCGTTTGCTCTTCCACACAAAAAAAATGGAAGAGCAAACACGTTCCCTGGATGCGGTGGCGTTTCTCTGGGACACCTCTGGTCCCCGGAAGACCCCCACACTGTAGACATAACCACCATGTGGAAAGGAGTTAGGCTTTAATAATAGACCTGAAGCAGGAGATTGGTTGCTTGTTGCACAAGAAAACTGAGGTTGTCCCAAAGAGGGTGACGAGATGTCTCAATTTTAGAGATGCAATCCCAATATTCAGGGTTCTGGCTATTGTAGGTGCCTATTACTCCACCCCATCCCAATTTTTCACACTTGCTATTTGGTCACCCTAGTCCCAAGTGAAAGGGACCTTGAGTTGGGGCCAAAAGCAAAGACAGAAGGAGAATGAGACCAACAGATCAGTTAAGAGAAAGCATTTGGAAGAGCTTGGAAATGAATTCACAGGTGTAGGTAGGGCAAGATTAGGTTAAAGCCTTGAAGGTGAGGAAGTGTAGTTCAAATAGGATACAACCACAGATTAGAGGAGGTTGATATGGACAGAGTGAAGAGAGAAGAAGATGGCTTTTAAGCTATTACGCCACCTGGATAAAGGAGATAAATAGGCTTCTGCATATTGCCTCTCAGGCTTTCAATAGATTCAATCCAGATGTGCAATAATATGACAAGTCTCTTTATTGGTTTGATTTTCAGTTTCTACTTCCAAAAAATTGCAGACAAAGGGCAACTGTCAGAATTTGACTCAAGAGACAAACTGATAAAGCAAAGGGAGGTAAAAAACCACAGGAAATTCTTTATTACTGCTCTTTTGTATTAGTTTGAGTTTTACTGGGTATTTTCTCCCTGCTTTTACAAGCTGTAGTGGCATCATTTTTATATTTTCCTGCTTAATTTGACAGCCTGAAAACTCCCATCTCCCCGGTATAATGTCCCCGAAGGGGTATGTTGTGTGTAACTGAGAGCTCCTAACAATATTGCAGGTATTTTTCAAATGCTTTTTACTTCTCCACAGTCACTCCGAAGAGAAAACGGGCAATGCTGTTTAATGGAGACATTTAAATGCACATTAAATGATGGCAGAGCTGATTAATAAAGCTGCATGAGCTTCCTTCAACACCTGAACTCCAGAACAGCTCTCTCTTCGCTAGTGGTTGCTAACTGAGTTATGCTGCTGTATACAGTCGACTCAGAATACTAACTTGTTCCAGCCCTGCGAACACTTCTGAATATGTTTAATTTTAATCACGGGTTATGTTGATTTCCTTGGGAAAAGTGAGATGGGCAATGTTTATTATGATTATTTATTAGCAGTATTACCACATGCACAGAGTTGTGTGTATTAGAAAAGAACAGGTGGCCTAGAGGCAGATGGGATAGAAGGGTTTTTTATTGCAAATATGCATTCTGCTTCATACCCCCAAAGCCCTGGTTTGAGCAAGCAACAAATTAACCCCAGGTACTTCTCTTTATCTTAGTTAGCATGTAAATACACTGAACTATTACAGCACCTCTCAAACCCTAACTTAGTAATGTGAACACCTATCTAATGCATAATCATTACCCTGTGATGAATATAATTATACCTGCCCCTGTTTACTGTTTACAGCTTTTTAGCTGAAGCAAGCCATTTTACATTACAAACTTCTTGAATCAGCAACCTGGTGGGGATGGGGGGAGGAGCTGTGACCATGAATATGTGTCAGAGTGGTGGGAAGGAAGGAGGTAAGGAAAATAACATACAGTTACAGACAAGGAGTATTCATTAGAAGTTACCTCCTTGGTACAGCTACTGCTTATCTATCCTGAGCAAGCAGAAAAGGAGGAAAACATGTCTATAAATCAATAGCGACAGTGCCTGCCCATGCTGTATCCCCATCCACCCTGGTAGTGATTATCCAGACCCCTTATTTAACTCTTTCATGCCCTATGAGGATTCATTCCCCTGTCTTGCAATGACCTCTGTGCAAGCTAGCCTCTGAAGCAACATGATTATGGCCTAACTCATAATTTAATATCATAAGAGGAACTGAGGAGAGAAGCTCAAGTTGCAGGAGGGAGCTTTTTTTGTGTGACACCAAGGACTCATGTTTGTGCCATCCTCTAACATGCAAATGTCTTACCTTCCGCATACAGCACTGGCCTCTCCACATGCTTACAAAAAGACGTTTTCGTACAACCCTACCTGCCTGCATTGTTACTGATGAAACAAGGACCTCATCACGTTTCCTGATCCCCCAAAGATCAATGCTAAGACATGCTAACAGTGCCACATTGACTCGAACCAAGAATGTGGGATTTCTCTTTATTCTTATGTCCTTGTCACCAAAGTAGAGAAAAGGGAAATTTAGGTTTAGTCAACATTTTTTATTCAAACTACTTTTTTTTTTTCAAAATTGGGCTATTTTCACCAAAAATACAGATTTTAATGTCTACAAAATGTTTCACTGTTTTAAAAAGTTGAATAATTTATTGGCTGTGGGATGGAAGCCATTTTAGGAAGGGGATCTATATTGATTTGTCATCTTAGTCATGTGGTGAGATTTTTTTCAAACTAAAAAAAATTCTTTAAAAATTAAATAGCTTCATAATTCAGTTTTTAAAATAACCATGCAAAAAGTATGAAAAAGTGGGAAAAAGAGGTTCAGTTGAAAATGCAGTGGAATGAAACTATCCTCAGGAATACTGACATTTTTCAGCGTTTTTCAGCATTTTAGTTTTCTATATTATTGCCCAGCTCTAGGTAGTCTTTAAAGAAGTGTTCTTGTCCCCCCTATATTACACATGCACAATCACACTGTATTGAAGGCAATTGCACAGCTCATGTTGACTGCAATAAAAGTAGAATCAAGTCCTCTCTGTTGGTCCACTAGATGTGTCATAACATGTCAGTAAACCACACAAAGATGAAACTATTTATCTCCATTGTAACTGAAGGAAGTGTGATCCCAGCTGGAAGGAGACATAGAATTACTTAGGGGCACATACATCTCCAGGAAAGCAAGGATCATACTGGTTATCATTATCATTGTGAGACATACGTATGGAATGTAGGTGTAGCGTTTCTTGAGACAAACTTCTTCAGACAGCAGGTGGGAGACACTTACAAACACTAAGCCAAGGCCCATCAGGGAGATGTTACAATAGAAGCCTATTAGCACACTAAGTCAAAAAATGCTAATGATGACCTTGCAGAGATTACAGAAGAAAATTGACAGGAAGAAGTAGATGGGCGTGGAGGGAACAGTCCCTGTTTTTTGGGTGAAGATCAGAAGGTCGGGTCTTGTACATCATGGGTGGATGAACATGAACATAAGAATGGCCATACTGGGTCAGAAAAAAGATCCATCTAGCCCAGTAGCCTGTCTGCCGACAGTGGCCAGCACCAGGTGCCCCAGAGGGGGTGGACTGAAGACAATGATCAAGCGATTTGTCTCCTGCCATCCTTCTCCAGTCTCTGACAAACAGAGGCCAGGGACACCATTTCTATCCCCTGGCTAATAGCCTTTTATGGACCTAACCTCCATGAAATTATCTAGCTTCTCTTTAAACGCTGTTATAGTCCTAGCCTTCACAGCCTCTTCTGGCAAGGAGTTCCACAGGTTGACTACGCGCTGTGTGAAGAAGAACTTTCTCTTATTAGTTTTAAACCTGCTACCCATTAATTTCATTTGGTGTCCTCTAGTTCTTCTATTATGGGAACTAATAAATAACTTTTCTTTATTCGCCCTCTCCACACCACTCATGATTTTATATACCTCTATCATATCCCCCTTCAGTCTCCTCTTTTCTAAACTGAAAAGTCCCAGTCGCTTTAACCTCTTTTCATATGGGACCCGTTCCAAACCCCTAATCATTTTAGTTGCCCTTTTCTGAACCCTTTCTTAGGCCAAAATATCTTTTTTGAGGTGAGGAGACCAAATCTGTACACAGTACTCAAGATGTGGGTGTACCATAGTTTTATACAGGGGCAGTAAGATATTCTGGGTCTTATTTTCTATCCCTTTCTTAATAATTCCTAACATCCTATTTGCCTTTTTGACTGCTGCTGCACACTGCGTGGAAGTTTTCAGAGAACTATCCATGATAACTCCAAGATTGCTTTCCTAATTTGATTGAAAGATACCCCCAGGTATCTTTCAATCTGTGAGGCCAAACTGCCAGTTGGTTTCATGTTACGAAAGAGGGAACTCTGCCAACATGGCTTAAAACCCCAGGAAAAGGATTCTCCTGGAAGACACAGGACAGTGTCTTGTGAGTTATGTTGGGGCTCAAAGACGCATGTTATGATTTTGTTTTTTATGAAGCCATTTCTTTTCAATAGTCTCACGTCCAATCATTTGAATTGCTGTTCTCTCCTACTGGGCTTACTTGTGTTTTCACTAGAAATGTATCTAAGAGCTGGGTGGTAAGCGGAGTGGTAACCCTCAGCGGAAACTAGCAAGATGTTGTGTGCTGTTCCATTGGGAATAGTGAACCTTTGAGCGTTCCGTGGAAAGGGGGAGAAGGATTCGGGAAGGATGTTTGGTGGTTGGTGTGGTTGGAAGGCTTGGAAGGTTGTGCTTTTGTTGCGGGGGGCCCAATGGAATCAGGATCTTGCCTGTGCTTGCTGTGAATCAGCTAAGAGAAGATTGTAGGAAGGAACTTCACCGCTGTGCGACCCTGGGAAGCAATGCTGTGTATGCTCCCAAATTAATGAAGAATGCCAGTCCTCACACTCACGTAATGAAGAACACAAAATGGAACATGTTATTCATTTTCCTTATCCTTCCCTGGTAAAAGGCCAGTCTCCTAAAAGCAGGTGACAACAACAAACATTATTTCACTGTAGCTTCTATTTAGATACTCTGTAAAATTAGCTATATTTTATTGTTCTTCTCCAATGATGGTTACAGATAATAATATTAACACATTATAATAAACTGCAAGAAACATTGGCCTTTGCAATGTTGTGTTTTGTAGAATATGCCTAATGTGACTGATTAGATGTAGTAGAAAATTCCTCAGTATCCTTCTATTTGGTTAGATGTCACAAAACCTGAATTTGAGAAAGTCCAGTTGTACTCAATATTGAGTGACATTTTATAGAATGATCCCATCTACAGATAGTTAATAAAGGGTTAATACATGATTAATAGATGTGCTATTAAACAGTTATTCAATTGCTACAGAGTCTAACCTGTGAATAGGATTCTTGTAACAAGGCCTGATAACCTATCTTCTGATGTATTTATAACCATCCCTCACACATACTACTCAGATCAATACCAACATTTAATAGTCATTCATTAATCCTTTATGCAGCATTTATATAAATGGCACCTTCATTTAAAATGTGCCTTCACTTCCTGAAGGAAAAAAAGAACTGCCACATCTTATCCTAAAAGGTGCCTAGATTCAGTGGTGGAAATGAGAACGCTTGAGTTAGAGCATGCATGCGTAAGCTGAAGAAGCAACATAATGAACCTGTCATACAAGCCTTTCAGATGGATATTAAGGCTGAAATATTCAGTGTGAAGTGAGTTACAGAAGTCCAGACCCAGCGGTCATGCTTATCATGCATAACCATGAGACGTGAGAAGGAACTTATTTCAGATAATACTTCCCTCGTTGGCCTAACCTGCAATATCTCTCTCCTGCGTATTTAACAGCGAGGCCAACTGGCTATTTTACGGTGCCACTAACATGCAGTTCATTTGACAAATCTAATCTTTACACCAAACGTTTGTGACTGCATCATGGGAGGGAGAGAAAGGAGCAACGAATGCCATTGCGCTGGCCAGTCTGCAGACAGACATTCTCTGTCTCTGGACATTTCAAAATCACAATTGGATATTTTACTGAAAATCTGCTGTAGTTCTAAACTGCATAGAATAACAGCTTCACCAGGGATTAATTAGCCCTGCCCAGTCAATCAGAGCCCTGAACCTCTGACTGGACAGGGCTGATTAATCCCCTGTGAAGCTGTGGTGCCATGCACAGTTTAGAGGGAACGCTAGTCCTAAGTCCTATATTAAACAGAAGATCAGACTGGAACCTAGATGAACCTAGAGAAGATATACAACTTCTCAATCTACAATATAGCATCACCACATTGTAGGACACTACCAACTTCCCCCTCACAATTCACAAGTATACTTCATCCTTGTCCAGGTAGGAGCAGAGAACCGCCTCTTGACATGGGAAGGTATTCCATTCAAACTTTGGTCCAAAAACCCAACACGTACTCTCAAAGAGGGTGACTTTTCTGTATATTGTGGACACCCACCCATTGGCACATGGCTAAGAGCACACACTCAGGTCAGAAGACTGCATAATGCCTACAGAATACCGCTTGGACTGCCATCTATTCGCTAATAATGCTGAGATGGAGACAGACCTCTTCTCTAGCTGTGGAAGGCTTTGTGTCCCACTTTTTCCTCACTGTGGTCAGCAGTCTCTTTGAAATCAGTGACCCTGATTCTAATCTGCCATCAATAATAAGTAACTCACTTAAGCCAATCACATCTCTCCTGGGTAGGCACTGCAAAGTTGGGCCAAACACCACAAGACTGTTTGCTTTTCTGAGTGGTGGAATGCCACACCGTTAACACCAGGTTACATTATTAATTGATTCATAATGGTTCTCGTTTGGTAATTATGTTTGTGAGGGGGAGCTGCCAATACAATTTGTTCTTATTTATTGCTACAGCATCAAATATAATGGGCTTAGGTGCACATAGGTCAGACAATGTATGACTTTCATGATGACCATGTTGTTCACCCAAAGAAACATCTTCAGGTATGGAAGCTGATGAAAATACAGATTTTGAAAGAAATCAGAAAAAGTAAAGTATGTTTCAACCAGATTTCATTCAGGTTACAATAGTTAAGTATAGTCATATATTTTTAATCAAATAGTTTTTAACAGTAGGGAAGTATGGCAGCTGTGTAATGTTCTCTATGAATATGTTATGATACCGATACAGTGGTTGTGATACCCACTAGGCCTGGATTATGAAATTATTATTCTGAGAAGAAAAGCACTAAGCAGATATTATTCAGTTAGGATACGTCTATACTGCACGCTTATTTCAAAATAAGCTATTTTGGAAGAAATGCTCCAAATAGCTTATTTCAAAATAGCATATCTACACTACAGGGAAGCCTCAAAATTAGTCCGAGGCAGGCTTCCCTAACGTACATGTGCTATCTCGATTTAGAGCCCCAGGAGGCAGTGGGGAGTAACTACTTTGAATGGTCCTGGGGAGGAGCTGTTTCAAATTAGGAGCAGTGGAACACCCACACTACTGCTATTCCGAAATAGCTATTTCAGAATAGGTGTTATTCTTTGTCAAATGAGGTTTATAGAAGTCGGAATAAGCCATCCATTATTTCAAACTTATTTTGAAATAATGGAATTGCTGTGTAGATGCTTGCATTGTTATTTCGGAATAACGGCCGTTATTCTGAAATCACACTGTTGCGTGGATGTACCCTTAGTCTTCAAAACAAATGGTTTCAGTCACGCAGATGAAGAAACTGAAGTACAGAGAGATTAATCGAATTCCCACCAAGTCACTGTGACAGCCAGTTGTAAAGCTTGAGTATTCCCGACATAGGCTCGGGCTGGTAGATCATGCTGCTTTTTTAGGGTTCATTGAAACCCTGGTGTTCTTACACCTACACATAATGAACAAGCTCTGTGTTCTGTACATCTCCAAGGCCATGCAATGCAGTAATGCATCCCTATTCAGGATAGCTCTTAAGTATGTTCTCAAATTTTGAACTGGTGCATGTGTAGCACTGACTTCAATGGGACGTTGGACCTAAACCATTTTTTCTGAAGAATTAATCTCAAAGACCTTTCATTCTGTATGTGCCGGTAAGTGAGAAGTTCCCTTTTTATGAGTCATTGTTGCACATAAACCACTGATATTATCCCATATACTTAATTAACATAAGAACGGCCATACTGGGTCAGCCCAGAAGTCCATCTAGGCCAGTACCCTATCTTCTGACAGTGGTCAATGCCAGATGCTCCAGAGGGAATGAACAGAACTGGTAAAATTACAATCATTGATAGACTCCTGCTTATCTGGGTGAATCCAATACATATTGTAAACACTTTCCCACACTCCACACTAATTTGTTACTGAAAATTTACTTTATCGTTTCTTTTTAAAGCAATAGCCCTCTAGAAACCACAACTAGTTATGAATTATGAATTATTATTATTATCCCAGTACCATCATGATCCTTAATGTGGTGTAGGAAAAATCCCTCTTTTTGAATGAACTTCCAAACTCTGGGGCCTAAGTATGCACTCCATGTATTGAACTCAAAGGAAGTTTTGTCTGGGTCTTCTCACTTCTTAAACCCTTGTACTCCAAGTGGAGCATAGATCATCTACAAGTCTCCTCCACTTCACTCTGTCTTGAGACAAATCTTCTAGCTGACTCCAGGAGTACCCCAGTTGTTGTCCTTCAGTCTCAGTAGATCTTCTCCACGTTGTCTGAGGTCCTCCTCTTTTTTGTTTTCCCTGCGAGTTCCATGTGAAAGCTTGATGGACTATGCTGGATGATGGCTTTCTGAGAGTGAGGCCTAGCCATCCCCACTTTCTTCTCTTGATTTGAACGTCAAGTGGTTCTTGTCCTGCTCTGTTACAATAATTTGGTGCATATTAATTAGAGACAGAAAACTACAATACCATCTTCAGGATTGTTCCCACTGTAGTATGAATGAAGTTCATGCAAATAGTTCATCAGCCTTATGAACAGGAGTAAATTTCACAGTTAAGTCCCACTTAAGCCCATTTTAGGTGGGCAGATGCACGGGACTTGTATGTGAAATTGTTCCCCCCCAAGCAGGGAGCAAATACAAGTAATCTTATTAATGTTAACTGGAGCACTTGACTGACTAAGTGTTGTTCACATGAGTAATGTTTGCAGAATTTGCCCCTAGTACATAAAGAAGATCTACGATGCTCATGAATTATAAAATGTCCTCCCCTGGTTAAGTTAATTTCTCTTTCACTGCTGCAGGCATGGCTTTTCTTAAGGACCTAAAAGGTGAAAAGAGGAGCAGTTTCATACATAGTTTAAATGCTAATTTCCATTTTGCAAGTCAGAATTCACACACCTGTTAATTTGCTGAGACAGGTTTTTTCTTCCTACCTTCCCGACAGTCCCGCCCTCACCCCCCTTCCACCCTTCTATTTCGCATTTCTCACATACTGTAGGGACATTCTGTTAACCAGTCCAGTTCATATTTGAGGAAATATAATCCATAAATCTCCTGTATTAGTCTTGTGTCTACACACAAGGGTTTCATTATTAAGACTATTTTGAAGGGTTCGCTGAATATTACACTGTGAAATAAGTGTCTATTACCTGGAAGCAATTTCCCAGCTGTCTGCTGGGAACTGGGACATACTTTAAAAGATTTAGTAGTGGAAGTCTTTCATTTAGAAAGTCCACTTCCGCAGTTCACATGTGAAAGGAATGGAAAATGTTTCTTTGCCAACTCCAAATGCAGTAAATGCATGTGAATAGCTCCCCTCCCCGAAACATGGCCAATTTCAGCAGGAGTTCATCCCAGAGATATATTTCCAAGCAGGTGTTTTGCTTCACTGTGCACATCTTGAATTGTGTACATTCCATCATATCTATCATTTTCCCCATGCACAGTCGAAGAATTTGGTCTTTTCAGTTGAATGAACTGGGAGAGTGGAGTGCATCACTTCTCATATTAAAATGTTCCATAGTGCTGGGCTCCTGTGTATGTCTAGAAACAGTAAATGTGTAATGAAATGGCTAGGGAAGCAAAGCACAAATTGCTAGTTAAATCACTCGATACATATATAATGGTGGAAGAAGCAACATGTTAGAAGTATTTTCCCTTTTCCATTTTTTTTGTCCTTATTTGCAGCAAGAAGCAAGGCAAGAAGTCCTTCTATAACCCACACAGCTAGGCTACGTTAACACTGAGGCAGTTTTTCGGAAGAGGAAATGCAAATAGAGCGCTCATTTGCAAATCTTGCGCTCTCATTTGCATATTCTCTTCCAATCCTTTTTGAGGAAGAGGTTTTTGCAATAAAAAGCCCTGTGTAGATAGGGCTGTTTGTCGGAAAAACCCTGTTTTGCGCAAGATCCCTTATTCCTCAAAAAATGGGGTTCCATTTGCATTTCCTCTTCCGAAAAACTGCCTCTGTGTAGATGTAGCCCTAGCGTGGTTCACTGTCCCATATAGTGGCACTTAGCCGAGGCTGTAGAACTCCCTTGTTCTTATCTTTCACTGTGGCTACGTCTTGACTACACCCCTCTGTCATCAGAGGGATGTAAATTAGACATTTTGAAAGCACAAATGAAGCAGGGATTTAAATATCCTGCACTTCACTTGCATAATCGCAGGCGCTCTTTCGAACAAGCACCATTTTGAAAGTAAAATCACGGTCTAGACGCGGTTCTTTCGAAAACAGGGTGCTTTTTCGAAAGATCATATTGAGGTTTACAGGATCTTTCGAAAAAGCGCCCCATTTTCAAAAGAAATGCGTCTAGACCACAGCTTTACTTTCGAAATGGTACTTGTTCGAAAGAGCGCCATGATATGATTATGCAAATGAAGCACAGGATATTTAAATCCCCGCTTCATTTGCACTTTCAAAATGTCTAATTTACATCCCTCTGCCGATAGAGGGGTGTAGTCTAAACATAGCCTGTAAGTGGTCTGAGAGCCAGCTGGCTTTTAGCTCAAGCTGTAGAGGCTCCTACACTAAGCTCCAGAGGTCCCACGTTCAAATCCGTCCAGTGGCAGCTACGCTTCCATCTGTGAGCCCATCATCTCTCAAAAGCTAGAGTGGGCCGGCCAAAGCCAACACTAGATACTACAAGGAAGTGGGGGGTCATGAGTCAGTGCTCATCCCTTTGGCTCAGTGCCACCCCAAAGATTATAGTGTCCACCAATTACTGAGACATCTCTTTTAAGGTCATAACTTCCACTAAAAGTCAGGCTGCTTCTTCGGATAGCTGCAGTGTGCCTCATCACCAAAGTTGATCTTCTGGTTGGATCATTAGCTTCCCCAGTTTGGGCCAGGAACTGGGGGTGGTGGTGGTGGGCAATGTGAATGCTGATCCATGCCCCCCATTGTAAGTCAGTTTGACATGTCTGTTAGTGCCATTAAACTTTCAGAGTGGGATTAAGGGTCCAAGTGTCCTCACTGAAGCCAGTGAGACCAGAAACAGACCCTACAGGTCAAATGCTACTCTTATGTGTCCTCGGAAAAGCTTGTCTTCAAAGGGATTAGACACCTGGGACCCAGGGAGCATGGTTCTGTTGGGGTTAGGACTCTAGCTTTGGGAGTAGGAGATTGTGGTTCAATTAGGGAATTCAAAGCCTTCCTACATAACTTTGGGTGACTCAGTCTTTTTGTGCCTCACTTCCCCATCTGTACAAGTGAGATAATAGCCCTTCCCTGCCTCACAGGATAACTGCACCCAACGTTGTGAGGTGCTCAGATATGACAGTGATGGGAGGGTAGACAAGAAGCATCTTAGATGGCAAAATGGAACATTCAGGCTATGTCTATACTACAGGGGTTTTCCGGGATACCTCTGGTATCCCGCAAAAACTCCACCGCATCCAGGGAACACGTCTGCTCTTCCTTGGTGTGGTTTTTTTTTGGTTAGTTGGTTGTTTCTTTTGCAGAAAAGTAGACACACTCTTTCAGAAGCCCTGTCTTCCTTCTCCAAGGAGGCAGAAGGGCTCTTCTGAAAGAGGAGGCTTTTCCAAAATTTGTCCTAGTGTGACCGGGCCAAATTTCGGAAAAGCCTCTTCCAAAGAAACTATCGGGAAAAGGTACACAAATCGTGGAGCGCAATTTGCGTACCTTTTTCCGATAGATCCCTGTAGTGTAGACGTAGTCTTAGTTTCCAGACTTTTCTTGGAGGAGATAGCTTTCAAACAGTGATTTTTTTTTCCTGAACACCCTTTGTACCTCCTGGTTCCTTAGCCACAGAGGTCCTTTGGGGACTGCAGAACTCATCATCACATGTTCCTCCACATCACACAGGGGTTTCCCTCAAGAACTAATGGCTGCTATCACTGCCACCAGTGGCAGGAGAGTTCCATGAGTCTCTTCTCTCTCAGACTCACCCTACGTTTGAAACAAGTGTCACAGTGCGGGTCTCTCTGCACCACCCAGTGGTATGTGGAGTTTAAGAGGAAGGAGGTTGCTGCAGAGAAGTAGACCAATGCCAGAATGAGAAAGCGATAGCAGAATCGAGCAGGAAGATGCCTACTCAGATGGGGAGTTTTAGGGCTGCTGAATGGAAAAAGTAAAAAGAAAACAAAGCCTGAAACCCACGTAAATATTGCTCTGTGGATTCTCTCCCAACACAGGAATTTACAAGCCTAGGCAAGCCGATGCCACTTGGTACAGCCGCACCTCTCCCTCTATAGTTTCTTGCGCCTTAAAGTTCATAACATGTCACAATAACCTATAACTTGCTTTTGTCTGCTTGGGAATTGACCCTGGACAGTAGATTGAACTAATATTGTCCTTTTCCCCCCCTGGTTTCCTTGCACTTGTTTATAACATTAATTATTAAAAATAACTCAAACAAAAAGAAAGGCCTCCCGATATGATTCAAGGATTGTGCTGAGAATGGACTTAATAAATGAGAAGATAGGGGTCTAGAAATTAATAGACCAAAATTGGTGTGGCAAATATTAGGCCTAATTGGTAGACAAAAAGAATGAGAAGATGAACTATAACACCCACTTGGCCCCTTTTTGGGGTTCTTAAAAAGAGACCAAAAAATGATCTTTTTTTGATGCATCTCACAGCTCATCCGGACTCAACCCCAAGACACACACAACAGGCCTTTCTCTTTGCTAAAGAACTATGTTTCACAGCAGTGAGCCTTGAAAGTCATCCTATAACCATGATGTCCAGACCTCAGCCCAACCCTGAGGAAACCTGATTCCCCACACCACTGAAATCAACTGCATTGCATCAGCATTGTGAGATCCTCTAAGGAGACGGACCCAACCAGATGACATCTCTGCCTATAACATGAACTATGACTACTTGGCTGACCACAACACCTGTTGCCAAGTATCCATTTGTAACTGACCAGACATCCAGTGTTCAAAAACACATGAACAAATGCTGCATTTCCCTCACTTTTTCTATCCTGTCCCTGTTTCTGCTCTTATAAGCAACAGAAGGGAATAAATAGCCTTCACACATCAGGACTGAGAGCAAAACCAAACCTTTCTCTTTCATCAAAGAAAAGTTGTTACTAAAAATTAAGAGACTCTGATATTTTCCCTCCATAACATGAAAGACTTTAATAAGTTTTGATTAAATTTGTTTGCATAATCACTCAGTTTGAGATTGTTTAAATGCTTATTTGAATTTCTTGCTCTTTCTCATATTTGATCAATAACATTTCAACACTAGAATGAACAGTTTGGGGCGTTTGCCCAGAATCTGAGCAAACCAGAACCTTTATATATGCTGTATTAATGAAGACCACTGAACGTGCTTGCAATACCTTTAACTCTTTCAGGGTAAGTCTACACAGCAAGCTTATTTCAAAATAAGCTATTTTGGATTTAGTTTTTGCCGAAATAGCTTATTTGAAAATAGCACATCTACACTGCAGGGAAGCCTCAAAACTATTCTGAGGCAGGCTTCCCTAATGTAGGCATGCTATCTTGATTTAGAGCCCCAGGAGGGACTGGGGAGGAATAACTTTGAATGGCCCTGGTGAGGGGCTATTTTGAAATAGCAGCAGTGGAGTATCTACATGTGCCTTAATTCAAAATAGCTATTTTGGAATAGGCGTTATTCCTCGTGGAATGAGGTTTACAGATTTAGAAATAATTTCGAAATAACAGAATTGCTGTGTAGATGTTCACATTGTTATTTTGGAATAACCGTGCTGTGTAGATGCACCCTCATCTCTTAAGAGGCCATCCTTTCACTGGGACAGACACACATTTCCTTACTGAACCCCAGACTGGCGCATTGTCAGCGTGGTGTCTGCTGCTTCCAGCCAAACAGTCACAATCTCTCTCCTGATATAACGTGTTTTAACCTGTGGAGTTTGCAAAGCAGATGGGAGGGGAAAATATATTCTCTGAACATTACTATTAATGGGATAGTACAAATAAAAGTCGTCACTAAGCTAGAGGTTCTACTATGCCTTCTATAACAACAGACAAAAAGAGAGAAGGCAAATAAAAGATGGGAGGGAACCTTTGATGGGTCAACCTTTGAACCTAACTTGGCCTAAGTCTAATGAGTCATCAGAGGCAATTACCTGAAAGTCTTGTGATAGGCCCCATGCCTTTCAACCAGGGTACAGCCAATCCACATACAAGGGCCCACCCAGGTGATCAGGTATATAGGCTCCGAAGGAAAGTAACATCTCCCGTCTGCTTAATGGTATTAGCTAGCTCGGTGTCTTTCCATTGCCTAGTAGTCCTGGCAGATTGCCCCAGGTGGAGCCTTCATCTGCTCTGGCCTCAGCTGGCTACCTGGTGACTCTGACGGAGTCGGAGTGGTGAAATGACATACCCAACACCCCTGGCCGAGCCATGCATAGAACCACACTCTCCTTTCATTTCAGTGTCCAACCCGTTGACCATGCTGTCTCTCAAAGGAAGGCCATGCTAACTCCGCTGAACACAAGGTTCTTTGGTGGACGTGGGAATGGTGAAGACAAACGTTCTCTGGAGACCCGCCTGGGACGTCAAAACTCAGGCTTCTTCTGGTCAACAACCCCAGAGCTGAACCGAGTTTCTCAGGTATAAAAGGCTAGCTTCCCTGCATAGCAGAGAGAACAGAGAGCTCATGGTGGTGATGTTTTCAATGACATTCTGCACATCAGTTGGCATGATTGGGTACGTTTGCTGGATGAATTTTTGTCTTCTTTCCAAACAGATGGTGAGAGCCTAGAATAGTGTTGGTAGCCATTCTTGTGCACTGGTAATAAGGCACCTAACAACAGTGTCCTTTTTTGGAGATGCTTTTAGAGGTGACATGATGGTTTAAATTTCTCACCAGACGCCACAGAACTCAAGCCACATTACTGTCAGCAGGAGGAGGGACGGACCGGGCATCTGAGGTGATTCAGCTGGCAAAATGAGGACAAACACGGAACTGGATACTCCAAACCCAGAAAGGAATATACACGTCTGTGTAACTCTAGGGAAATGATGGTATTCAGCCTGACCCATTGGTCTGAATTACCTTGCATTCTAAGAAGGGCTCAGCAGAACCCGGACTGATAGCATCATCTGGAAATGAAAATGGATGTTCCCGTCACTTCAGTAAAGTGAGACTGAAAAATGTTGCTGAATGAAGGGCATTGCCTCATACAGAAGTGTAATGGGAAACAGATGATAACGCACTGTCACACATCCTGCATCTGGAGTCAACACCTCATGATGACCAGGCTATGATAAGAACATAAGAACAGCCACACTGGATCAGACCAAAGGTCCATCTAGCCCAGTGTCCTGTCTTCCGACAGTGGCCAGCACCAGGTGCCCCAGAGGGAGTGAACAGAACAGGGAATCATCAAGTGATTCTACCCCGTCATCCATTCCCAGATAAACAGAGGGTAGGGACACCATTTCTGCGCATGCCAGCTAATGGCCAATGATGGACCTAACCTCCATGAATTTATCTATCTCTTTTTTGAACCCCCATATAGTCTTGGCCTTCACAATTATGATAGTTACCAGGGAGCTTTTGTGCATCAGTCACAATGGGATGATAATAAGGCTTTGAATTTTCTACCTGAAAGTTCTTTCCAAACATTAATGGTTAAGACTCCTAATACCTCAGTGATCTCGGGTGGTCAAATTAGTTCTGGTTAAGATAGTCAAACCGAGGCCCAGAAAGGTGCAGTGTCTTATAACTTGAGGTAACTTGAGCCCATGGCAGAGACAGGACTAAGAACCCAGACTGGCCTTCAAATCCCCTTTAAAAGCTGCAGGGAAACATTGCTCTCAATTATTCTCCTCAATCACAGCAGGTCAATAGTACACTTCTGCACTCCATTATGGCAGCTCTCTGGTGCTGCGTACTATAGTCACATTACCTGATTGCTGCCAACAAGCATAGAACGGTTAAGCAGCTTGTGGAAAAGGGGCTTTTTCAACCTGCCATGTCACATTAATTCTACCACAGAGCTGTGAGAAACAAGTGTTAATGTGGTCACATTATCGACCGATAAGGAAGCCATTAAAAGCATCCAGCATCCAGTAGCCAGGATAATTAAGAGCATCTTTAGCCCTCAGCCAGAAATAGCTTTAATATTTGAAGAGAGGTGTTGAAAATGGGGTAATTCATGGGGGAAGACTTGGTATTATAAATCTGCATTAAAATTAGTTCCAAATCACTGCTGGAAATACAAAAAAAAAATCACAATTTACAGCCTGTGAAGAGCCCAGTTTTGCTACGCTGGAGAAAAAAAAATGTTTTTGTGGTAGCCTGGCAAACCAATTTTCACAGCCAGCAAATACATGGGGCTAAACATCTCCTGGTACTCTGGATCAAACTAATGGCTCTCATCCCGAGTGTCACAGTTTGGAAGCTCTTTGGCTGCGTCTAGACTGGCAAGTTTTTGCGCAAAAGCGGCTGCTTTTGCATAAAAACTTGCCAGCTGTCTTCACTTGAATTTGTGCAAGAACACTGACGATCTAATGTAAGATTGTCAGTGTTCTTGCACAAATACTATGATGCTCCTGCTCAGGGATAAGCCCTCTTGCGCAAATGCTTTTGCACAAGAGGGCCAGTGTAGACAGGTAAAAACTGTTTTGCGCAAAAAAAGCCCTGATGGCAAAAATGGCGATCGGGGCTTTCTTGCGCAAAACCGCATCTAGATTGGCACAGATGCTTTTCCACAAAAAGTGCTTTTGCGCAAAAGCATCCGTGCCCATCTAGACGCTTTTTTCCGCAAATGCTTTTAACGGAAAAACTTTTCCATTAAAAGCATTTGCAGAAAATCATGCCAGTCTAGATGCAGCCTACGTGCCTGATGAGATGGGTTATCTCCTGGGACCTGACACTTTGAGGGGTGTGGATATTTTCCCTTATGATCATCACTATTATTGTTATTGTTCAGAGAGAAGGGCATCTTAACAAGCAATTGTTAGCCAGCATGCATATGAGCAGCCCAGAAACGCAAGGTCAGAAGCCTTACACAACACATAATGTTCAGTAATAGCTGAATTTCCTTGAGATTTCAAGATAAAAGAAGGAGTTTGTCATCTGATTCAACAGTGTTATGGCCTCTCTCCTCTCTGGAAAACTGTCCCCAGGACCCAACTGTGAGGTATGTTACCAGGAAGGTCATTATAATGGCTTTTAAATTGAAAGCCAAAATAAAGCAGACTTAAAAAAACCCTGGTCAGCGGTTTGTATAGTTCATGAAATAGTATTTCTTTACTGAGCAGGAAATGCCAGAAAAAATACTAATACATGCTGGGGCTAGATGTTTTTGCTCATGCATAAATGTATATGGGTATTTGCATACCAGCACTGTAACCCTAATGACTGGATTTGATGACGTAATCACAGCAACTGCACACAAAAAGCAGCTGAGTGCACGCTTGCGCTGGTTCTTTGCCCCCAGAGTTGCCATGATGGTTGGCTTCAATCAACTCATGGTACAGGAAAAGTAGGAAAGCAAATGCACAAACATAACTGTAACATGCTGATTTATGAAACTGCTGTATAAAAGTGATATGCATTTTTATGCCAGGATTTGTCTCTCTCTCTATAGGAGGATTGATCTGTTAATGAGGTAAGATTTTCTAGCTGGCATTGAGCAAACTTTCCTCCACTGGCCCACAGAGCCTGATACTGCTCTCACAGTGTTGTAAGTCAGGAGTAAGTCCATGAAGGAAATGAGCTAATACTGGAATAAAACCTAGGAGAAATTGGTACATTTTTTCATGAGGCATGACATGGGTCAGCTCAACCCCAGTGTTGGAAATCCACTATGTTTCCAGGTGCCGTGTCTCTGTATTATTACCGTGCAAGTTTTACCTGACTCCAGGTCTATACTAGGGGACAACATCACACTAAGGTACATAACTCCAACTACATGAATAACATAGCAGGAGTCGACATATCTGAGTTCAAATTACTGCGGCATCCCCACTGAGTGGGCGGTTGACAGGAGAAACTCTCCCGTCAACTCCCCTTACTCTTCTCAACCTGGTGGAGTACCTGAGTCAACAGGCATATAATCAGTGGTTGATGTAGCAGGTCTTTAAATAAATCCCCACGAGGTCTATCCCCTCAGCACTAATCTGGTATGTGTAGCCAAGGCCTGAATATTGACATTACTACAGTAGCACATGGTGAGCTCATTAACCTGACCTTCCAGGTCCAGTGTAGACTTGCCCCAGGACTAAAGTACACAGTTCCAGCTGCATAAAATACATAGCTGAAGTCGGCTTACCTTGAGCCAAGCTCGGCGCCATCTTCATAGAGGGAGGCCAATGGGAGCCAACTCTCCTGTCAGCTTCCCTTACTCCTCACAATTGCCAGGAGTACCAGTGATGACCAGAGCTGCCCCCAACATTTGATTTAGCTGGTCTTAACTAGACCTGCTAAACTGAACACCAGTAGATCAATCTCCAGCATGGCAAGTGAAGACGTGGCCCTAGTGTCTGTATTTATGCAGAGGCACAAAGAGATTGGCTTAAGGTCATGCAGGAAGGACTGTGGCTGGGCAGGTAATTGAACCCACAGTGTGTCAATCCCAAGCAAGTGTCTTCCTCAAAAGCCATCCTTCCACGTGGCAAGGACAGAGACGGCTTTTCATGTGGCACCTCTAGCTAAGCTGCTTTGTGTTTCCTTAGGTCATCTAGTTCCTGTGCTGGATACAAATAATTTGGGGCTGGTCACGGGGTTCTTAATTGTACTTTATCATTTGGAATTTGATTTTTTGAGACTGTATATGGGATCCAGCCTGCTAATAACTGTGAAAGGCAACCAACTAAACATGACGGTGATGATTATATGCCAATGTTGTTGCTTTGGGGGGCAGAGGGTTTAATGTACTTTGTGGTTTTGCTCCTTTTTAAATGGACATTCCATTTTCTGTCCAATTTTCTATGGGAACATTTGACATTGCTCCTGGGTTTTCGGGGGAGGGCGGGGAAGGGGAGGGTACAGTTTTTCTTTGTGTTTTGCTCTCTAAGTCACAGTAAAGAATAATGCTGCTGTCTGAACTTGCATTTTCTCTCCTGCGTTACATTCTCTCCTACTCTCCAATAAGAAAGAAAAATACCTTTTGACAATTGGCCTGGAGTACAGTACATAGTTTGTGTTTCACCTGTGTTGACTCTACATCCCTGGTTTCATTAGGAGACTGATCAGGCATTGGTTAGGGCCTGTCAGCTCTGACTTACCTGAGACAATGAGATTCTGGTTCAATTCTCTGTGATGCCCTCATAAGAGGGTCAAGCTTTAGAGCTATTGAACATCAATGACCCGAACTGAACTGTCCAAAGGCAAAGTGACTTGGAAATTCTTGCTTGCAATGAAAACTCTTATCTCTTTTCCTGCTTAATTTAAAGGCCTTCGGAATAGCAATCCCTTTCCCAAATTGTGGCTCTCGATGCCCTTCTCCAAGGTAATTTGCCCATATTCCCTCTGTGCATTGCACTAATTTTTTTGCCAAAAAAATAAAAAATCTTTCCACTTCAAACAGCACAGGGATGGGAAACGAACACGAATCCCAGCAGCCGCCTGAATTGGATTGGGATTTTCTTTGTGATTTTTGCGCTTGGTTTTCTAAATCATCTCTGAGTGGCTATGTGAGCCCCAGTGCAAGGTCATTCCAGTCTCTGAGCCATGCCTGGTCAAATTGCTGCTCCAAACGTAGAAGCCCCAGGCATGCTGAATGAAGGTCTATAGAGAAATTAAAAGTGGAGCGCTCCCTCCAATTGATTTGTCAGAGAAGAGCACTGTGGAAAGAAAGACCATTACAGGGGCTGTCTTAGTCCATTTCTTCGCCTTCTAAAACACTCCTAACATCTGCTCCCTCCTGCTTCATGTGAGCATTTTGTTCGTTTTCTTTTCCTTGAGGGAGAAATTCAGCCTTGGGGATGAAGACCTATGGGAATGTAAAAGGGACCTTATTAATGTGTAGGACTCAGCACAGGAATCAGTTTCAACTTAAGAGAATGTGGTGCTTATGAGAGAGCCCAGCCTCTCCGATAACTGGGTCTGGTGGGCAGAGCGCACCAAAGGACCCAACGGGTGGCCCATTCATGTGAAGGAGCCACCGAACTGGGAGTCAGGGCTGAAGATCTGATAGAAGGGCTTGCATTTTGATATTCTTCTGGTACCCGGAAGGAGTGGTTAGAGTTCCGGCCACTGCAGCGTGGAAGCATTTGGCAGGGAGCGTTAGCTGGGGAGAGAGCTGTTACGCTACACCGGGCTGTGAGGAGAAGCTCTAGCCTGGATGGAATTCTTCCACACCTACTCATTGATGTTTCCGCTGCCTTTTTAACAGGAATGTAGGTTCCTGACTGGATACTAAGAGAAGCTCCTTCAGCGGAGGCTAACTTAAAATATTACCCTAGAATCCAAGGGAGAGGCAATGAACACTCATTATTAAGAACATAAGAATGGCCATATTGGGTCAGGCCAAAGGTCCATCCAGCCCAGTGTCCTCTCTTCTAACAGTGGCCAATGCCAGATGCCTCAGAGGGAGAGAACAGGTAATCGTCAAGTGGTCCATACTCTGTCTCCCATTCCCAGCCTCTGACAAACAGAGGCTAGGGACAGCATTCCTACCTATCCTTGCTAATAAGTATTGACAGCCCTGTCCTCCATGAATTTATCTGGTTCTTTTTCAACCCTGTAAAAAGTTCTGGCCTTCACAACATCCTCCGGCAAGGAGTTCCACAGGTTAACTGTGTGCTGCACGAAGAAATACTCCCTTTTGTTTGTTTTAAACCTGTTACCTATTAAGCCTGCTCTCTCATTCAGAGTGCCTAGAAATTTGAATGAGAACGTGGGAATTGTAGTACAATTGTGACAGAAAGCTAGGAAGACCAAGGCTTCCTTAGGAGCAGTTAATGTATTTCACACACTGGTGAACTTTGATTTGCTTAGTGTGAAGTTGCTGGTGAACACTGTACTTCACCTCCCATCTAAAGGAACAGCCCTGAAAAGTACATGATTTAGTTTGACCGTCCTTTTGTTCTGTCTCTTCCTCTAGCTGCAGACTGCGTGCAGTATTGATTCTTGTACTTGCAGCATCTAAAAATAACAGTGAGTGGGCACCAGCACTGCCCACCACTATACAGGTACATTTGAGTCATAAAATGATTTTTTTTTTTTTACTTTCAATCCTCAAAATGGTGGGAGGCCAATTTAAACAAAGAAGTGGCTAGATCAATCTTTGTCATCCTGGCCCTCATTCCTCCTGCAGATGTTTTCTCTCTCTCTTCCTCCCATCCCCATATTTTCCATGTCTTCAGATTTTCCATGGTGCTGTTTTCCCAGGTCCTCTATTTCTGTTCCTCACAACCCCCTGCAAGCATTTACTTCCTGGAGAACCACGATTGGGTCATTATTTTGTGGCTATCATTCCAGTGTTGTGCTAAGCTGTAAGTGTTAAATCGTGATGTCATTTTCCAGCTGGGCCTGATCCAAAGCCTTTTGGAGTCAGGTCAATTGACATGGTGGGTTTGTGCACTGGCATCTGATGTTTGGTGACATAATTCCATTTAAATCAGTCCTAAGAACATAAGAACACAACTGCAGCCATACTGGGTCAGACCAACAGTCAATCCAGCCCAGTATCCTGTTTGCCGACAGTGGCCAATACCAGATGCCCAAGAGGGAGGGTACACAACAGGCAATCCTCACATGATCCATCACCCACCTCCAGAGAAACAGAGGCGAGGGACACCATTCCTACCCATCCTGATTAATAACCATTGATGGACCTAACCTCCATGAATCTATCTAGCTCTTTTTTGAATCCTGTTAAAGTTCTAGCCTTCAGCGCATCTTCTGGCAAGGAGTTCCACAGGTTGACTATGCGCTGAGTAAAGAAAAACTTCCTTTTGTTTGTTTTAAGCCTGCTGCCTATTAATTTCATGTGGTGACCCCTAGTTCTTATATTGTGGGAATAAGTAAATAACTTTTCCTTATTCACTTTTTCCACACCAGTCATGATTTTGTAGACATCTATCATATCCCCCCTTGGAGTCTCCTCTGGCCTAGCTCTGTTCATTTAAATGATCAGCTTAGAAAAGAGGAGACTGTCTCCCTTGTGTCTCGAGCTGCCACTGGATCCACTGCAACCTGTGAAATTTCCAACCTTCACATCTCACCTTTGACTCTTGACCCTTCAACCTGTGAACCGCTGCATAGGGATACTTTTTGTTCTTATTTCCTCCCTCTGTGTTTATATTTTATTCCACTTCAGTAATCTGCTGGTTGTTCGTGGATGAGCTGCTGAACGGTCTGGAATGTACTGAGGGACTCCTTGGTGACTGTCATAGTATAAAAGGTTCAAAGTTGATGAGTTCCTTCCATGTCAGACTGCCGTTCTTTCTTCTAGCACACTAAGACCGCATCTACTCAACAAACTTGGAAGCCATCATTCTCAAATGATGTAGCTCTGCACGCGGTAGAAATAATGGAGACTAATGTTCCCTCTAATCTTTTTTCATCCATGTGTGGAATTTTTCTATCCACGTGCAGAATAAAATTTTATGTACACCGAGGCATGTACAAATGTGCACCACTAGTAGAAACCAAAAAAAACTAGCTGTGGGCACTCTGCTAATCAGCTGGGCAGCATTTGAAACTCTTCTGAGCGGCCGCACAGGCACACACAGCTTACAGGAGATGCTGTTGGAGACCGAACATTGACAAAGCCCAGGTGTTTCTAATAACCATATTCACCCCGGGCCAGGTGCATGATGGGTAAACACCTACATTCTATTTACAGGTTCTACAACTGCTGCACCATTAGGGAATTATGGCTTCAAAGGCTGCAAAATGTGCATAAGTTCCATGTAAACTCCTGAGTTAAGAACTTCAATTACCATACCATAAAAAATCTGAGCGGAGCACTGAGTCCAATGGCTGAGCGTGAAGTTAGGGGTACTCTAATGTTTATGTCTAGTCAAGGAACCTCACATTTGTCTCATTGGAAAGACAGCACCATAAGCAGCAGAGATACCAGAGTACTTTTTGCATGAATTAAGAGTATTCATCAGGGTCCTGGCTGAATTCTAATCGGAGTAATTAATTGCACATTCAGTCACCAAATATTCCCCCTGAACTTTCACCTGAAGACATTAAACTCCACTTCCTGTCCTGAATTGTTGGGTAGTGCAGCTGTTAAAACACTGGCTGTATTCTATCCAAAATGTGCTTGCATTTCAGTGATGGATAAAGCAATTCCTACATTTAATATGAATCAAACTCTCCCTTTCATACCACAGATAGGTAGAGAGAGATATAAATCCTCGGGATCCATCACAGAGCCCTGTATGAAGGCAAGATATATTATCATTGTTTTGACCTGTTTATACTTGTCTAGCAGAATAATGGACTGCATTCGTAGCCCCGTAACTAAGGCTCCTTTTAATCTATAAGCTGTGGGATGGTTTCAGCCCTGACCTTCATAAGAGAAGACTTGCTGGGCAAGCTGAATCCTGCGAGACTGGGGAAGCTTTTTAATGAAATCTTAATGCTGGGCAAAAGGGAAGATGAAAGCAGACAAGAAAGTTAGCCAAGAAGATAAAACGAACTGGGTAGCTGAGATGTATATGTATAATTAAGGCCAGGTCCACGCTAGGCAAGAAAGTCAGCCTAAGATACTCAACTCCAGCTGTGAGAATAGCGTAGCTGGAATTGACATACCATAAGTTGAATTTCTGTGGAGTCCCCACTGAGGAGGTCTATGGGAGAAACTCTCCCATCGTCTTCCGTTACTCCTTGCGACCCTGTGGAGTGCTGGAGTTGACAGGCGCACCATCAGTGATCAATTTAGCAGGTCCTTACTAAACCTGCTAAATCGAACTCCAGAAACTTGATCTCCAAAGCATTGATCTCAGGGTAAGTGTGGACCTGGCCTGAGAAACAAGGAACTTTGCATCTCCATTCACAGAAACAGAAGTGAGTTTTTGACAGCTCCTTGGGGATTCTAAAGTGCTGTGTCTAATTCTGAATGGCCTTCCCTGAGTCCTGCATTTGAACTGTCCAGCCTCACCCCACCCCTTTAGATGTTGTTAGCAGTGTTGTCTTCAAGTTGTCATTGTCAAGTCCAAGTCAAGTCTCAAGTCACTACAGTTCAAGTCTCAAGTCGAGTCTCAAGTCACAAACAACGAACCCGAGTCGAGTCTCAAGTCGAGTCACCTAGGTGACTTAAGTCGGACTCAAGTTCAAGTCGTGGGACTTGAGTCAACAGCTCTGGTTGTTAGCAGCTGCACTATACAATCAAGCCCTAAAATGGTGTTCCCTATTTTCACCCCCAGACATAGGGTGATATTGGTGAAAATTTAAACATCAATCAAATAAATTGGATAACTGGATAAATTGGATAAAGTGATAACACTAGAATTAAGCTACATTACGTTACCTCTTAAAGTAGGTGTTCTTTAGGTGCTCTGAGCTACTATATGACCTGCGTAGTGAGTCAATATCTGGCACATAGAGGCTTGTTTCCAGTAGAGGGAAAAATGGCAGAGGGAGTCAGGTGTTTCTTTGGTACAATCTGTTTGTTTTCACAGAACATACTCAAGAGGAATCAGATTTTTTCTTTGTTCAACCTCTTTTTCCAGCCAGCATGCTATCCAGAAAGCTCTCGCTTAACTTTCCCTTGGAGTAAGACCATAAAGGTAAGTCTAGACTACAAGCCTCTTTTGAAAGACAGCATCTAGACTGCAGCCAGTACTTTCGAAAAAGCAAGCTGCTTTTTCGAAAGAGAGCACCCAGGCAGTCTGGATTCTCTCTTTTGAAAAAGCACAGTTTGCGTTCAATAACGCCTTTTTTCGAAGGAGCACTTTCAAAAAACGGCTTTATTCCTCGTAAAATGAGGTTTTCTGTGATCGAAAAAACTGCCGCGTTCTTTCGATTTACTTTCCAAAGAACGCAGTGGCAGTCTAAACACAGAGGAAGTTTTTAAAAAAAAAAGCCACTTTTTTCGAAAAAAAACCTGTAGTCTAGACACACCCCAAGTGCTTCCTTGGCTTTCTGCTTCCTTCTCTGCCTGCTTCTGCACATGCATCTCCATCAAAACAAAACTCAGGCTACATACAAGGCCAGTCAATGGATTGACAGTTTTGGCTGTGTCTTGGGTACGTGCTCCTAGGGGTATATCTACATTGCATGCTTATTTTGGAATAAGTTATTCCGAAAGATATATTCCGAAATAGCTTATTTCAAAATAGAGCGTCCATACTACAGGGAACCCACAAAATTAGTCCGAGGCAGGCTCCCGTAATGTGGACACGCTATCTTGATTTAGAGCCCCAGGAAGTGCTGAGGAGAAATTACTTAGAATGGCCCTGGTGAAGAGCTATTTTGAAATAGCAGCAGTGGAGCATCCACACTGCAGCTATTTTGAGAGATCTATTTTGAAAGAGTTTTTATTCCTGGGATATGTCTACACTACAGAGTTTTTTTCCAAAAAAACTTCAATTACATCCACACTGTAATTGCGTTCTTCTGAAAGAAAATAGAAAGAACAGAGGGGTTTTTCCAACATTGGTAATCCTCATTCTGCGAGGAAGAAGCCTTTTTCTGAAAGAGCTCTTTCGGAAAAAAGCATGTGTGGATGGGGAAGAGGGAATTCTTATGAAAGAAGAAGAAAAAGGAAAAAGCACAGGTGCCTTCCTTGTGGCCATTCCTCCCATAGTAATCACAGCTGAAATGCGAGATAGTGTCCATTCAGTGTGGATGCTATCTTTTGTAAAAGCAGATCACTTTTTCAATGTGCTTTTGCAGTGTGGATGCTCTCTTTTGGAAGAAGTTTTTCTGGAAGATCTCTTCCGGAAAAAGCTTCATCTGAAAGAAGCCTGTAGTCGAGATGTAGCCTCAGAGATAATGAATTCAATTACTGATATAATGCCTTTTTTTTTCTTCCAATGCAGCTCTCACAGAAACTCCAGGGTGTCATTCTTGGTAAGTAAAGCCAAACATGATTCCTGGGGATATTGGTATACAAGCTGGTGATATTGGGATTTTCAGTGGGGCTCCTTCCCCTTAGTTATGTTGCCTGCACCAACTTGCACTGAAGTTAACAAAATAACTTCCACTGATATCAATGGGCTTTGGATCAGGCCATAGCTGTTTTTATTCCCACCTTACTAAGGGCAAGAGCAAGCAAGGGGAGTAAGAAATTTCCTAGCACTCATAACTGGTTTGTCCACAACTTGGACCTCCAGGAATAAACAGGCATGGAAGTTTCTACAGGTCTGCCTAGATCACTCACGCTTTGGTGGTAGATTCTTCCTGAAGAGCTGGTGTTGCGCTGGTGGATTCTTTCTGGGTCTTACCCTATTTGCTAGTCCTTAATCTATGCTGAGACATTTTCTGTCTTGCTGTTTCTCTTCTCATTATTCAATGGACACTCTTTACCTTTTCTCTTTGCTCTTCTCCTGCGAGGTTTCAAGCATCTTCTTAGCACCTTCTTCTTTGGCATGCAATGTGTAAACATGTAGGACTGGGTGCATCCATTAAAGCTGAAGTCAGGGCTTGGCATTGTGATGAAGAACTAACCTGGACAATGTGAAGATTGAATAACTAGCCAATTAGCCTGTCATAAGATGTGATTTTCAGGTCTCTCCTCCACGTCAGTCTTCTCTCCTGAGCCTCAGGTCTCTCGCTCCATCTCTCTCTCTCTCTCTCCTCCTCCTCCCTCTCCCTCTCTCTCTCTCAGCTCTCCTCCGCCTCCTGCCTCTCTCTCCATCTCTCTCTTTCTCTTCTCCTCCCCCTCCTGCCTCTCACTCGGGGGACCGCGGAGCCCAAATGGGCTTTTGGGCTCCACACTCCCCATGCTGCATGGGGAACGTGGAGCCCAAATGGTCACTTGCGCCACTTCTCCCACACGGCAGCCTGGCTGAGCGGCGCAGAAGTCAGCCGAGCACCACGGCGGGAGGCGAAGGGGGGCGGCGTGGTGACAGTCATGGCCAGGGGGCAGGGCCTGGAGCCGCTGTCACACCGCACATCACCGCCCCGTCCCCCTTCCCCTCCTGCCGTGGCGCTTGGCTGACTTCTGCGCTGCTCAGCCAGGCTGCCACGGGGGAGCAAGCGGCTGTTTGGCCCCCACACTCCCCATGCAGCATGGTCCGCCCAGAGGGAACAGCCAGCATTTCGGCAACAGCGCCGCCCAGAGGGAACAGACAGCATTTCAGCATTACAGACTCACAGACATTGGGCTACAATATATATGATTTTCATGAATCAATATATGAGATTTGAAAAACTTAAAAAAACAACAAATAGTGTAGCAGCACCTGTGAGACTAACAAAACGTGTAGATGGCATCATGAGCTTTCGTGGGCACAACCCATGTCTTCAGATAAATGTAGTTTAAGGGGTTCAGTTTTCAAATAAATAGCACAGAGAGGAAATGGGGGAAGAGGAGAAAAAGAAGGAAAGAAATTGTCAGAGTGTCCATGCTAAATGAAGCTGATAAGTATACTTAGTACCCACTCTATGTACCCTTTGTTTGCTTTTTTATGTCATTATAACAACATATGACACATGTGGCAAATGACAATTTTCTGTCTAGAATCTATTTTCACACAAATCCTTGGGAAAATCATGGTTGATAAGGGTACCTGTGACAAATGATTTATTAGAACAGAGCTAGAGGATATATAGACCATTAAGCTTTTTTATTATTATTATTTTTAGTTCCATTTCATGTTATGAGACTGCAGAGCAATTAATTTTCTGGATAATAATTAAAGTATTTTATATGGAGCAACTCTGCCCATATGCAAGCACATCTGTGAAAACCCAATAACAGGTGTTCCATTTATTATGACTTCCTTCTGTTTATTGGTGACAAGTCCATTTGTTATTCTAAAAAAAGTGAGTAATCTCAGAGTCCATTTGAATGGAACAGAGTACCCTGTCTATTTACCATCATTAGTATTCCTGATACAGAAGTCTGGCCATTACATAGCGAGAGACACTTAGCCATTGAGAATAAAAATGTTCTGTGCACCATTTGATTTGATCCACAAAGAACAAACATATTAGACCAATATTGTTCCATTTTGTTAGTCTTCAGAGAACCAATTTTAAATCAAATGTGGTAAGAATTTGTCACATGCTAGCACATTCATGCTTACATACTGTACTTTATAAACCTTGGCAAATACAGGTCACAGACTTGTCTCTTTGGACTGCATGGCTATTTATTCATGATGTGATGAGTTGAAGAAAGAAAAAGAAACACCCAGGAGTTGAAGTCTCAGTTTCAAAACAAGGTTGGTTTTCCTTACTCCAAACTCTGTTCTGGACTCTGGTAGTTATCATATGACTGCTTGCATTTAGATCCCCAGCTCTGGTTAAAAAAAAAAAATCTTAAAATAAGCTTATAGCATTTTAAGCATTTCAGGGGACAAATGAAAACATGTCAAAAGTAAATGCACATGTTCTGTAAAGATCTTTCCAACTATAAATGTTCAATGTAAAATTCAAAATATGAAGACTTTAGAGAGTCCATGAAAGTTTAAAGTCTCACCAAGGATTTTACAAATATCCTTATCAAAACTGATTTCTAGCAGCTTTCTTCTTTTTTTTTTGTAAAGAGGAGTAACAAACGCCTACTTTTATGTCTTAGTTTATAGATCTGATAACAAATCTCAAAGCCTTACTTCTCTTTGATCCAGAATAGAAAGCACCCTTATGTTCTTTTACACAGTATCTTACAAAATCTGTTTTCTTGAGATAAAGATAATCTCTATATCAGACCACTGTTTAGATAGGGGATATGTCTTGTTCTTTGATAAACTTGCCAGTTTTTGTCTTCCCCCCTTTCCTCCTCCCCCCCCCCCCGCAAATGGTTCCTAGGCTGATGACTTCCATTTCAAGTACATTTCCAATTTGCAATTAAAAACTCCTATTAAATGTTCCACACTGGATACCACTCTAAAGGACTAATGCTTCTTTATAGCTTTCAAAATGAAGTATAAAAGAAAATCATATAGATTGTTCAGCAAAATGGAAATTATAAAGTTGAATTCTAGAGTCGGTGGAAACTCACACTGAGGAAAAAACAAGATTCTGCGGCGAAGGACATATTATCTTCCTCGACACTGGGAAGCCTATCACATGGACAGAAGAGAAAGAAGTTGGGTCCCGTAATTTCTTTTATTAGTCCAACCTCTCGTGGTGAAAGAGACAAGCTTTTGAGCACCACAGATTTCATCTTCAGGACCGGGAGAGATATTCAGTGTCTCAGCCACATCTCCTCTTGCCACTCCGGAGATTGAGATTCTGGTGTTTGATTTAGTGGGTCTAGTAAAGACTCACTAAATCAAATGCTGGGAGTGCCCCCAGTCAGTGCCCATACTCCTTGATTTGCACGGAGTAAGGGAAGCCAATGGGAGAGTTTGCTTCCATCAACCTCCCACGTTGAAGATGATGCCAACCTCGGCTTAAGGTATGTCGATTCCAGCTATGTTATTTACATAGCTGGAGTTGTGTATCTTAAGCCAACCTGTCCCCAGCTAAATACAAGGTTCAATGGGTTGTTTAGCATAAGTAGTTAACTCACTGACAGAAAACACATCTCCTAGAGATTTCCATAAATAGGTTAAATATTTCAGATAATAATAATCAATGTAAACATAAACAAATGAGCAACCTTCTTCTTTGAGCATCGTGTGTGTGTGTGCAAATAATTGTATTTCTTAAAAATTTAGTAAAGGCAAGTATGTAATACCCTGACCTCTATAAGAATAAGCTAAACTGAGTTTATTAATAACCATTTCCCTTATTATTGAGGTCTAATCCTTACATGACAGACATGTGAGACTGTAACATAGACTGGGAGGCACACCGTGGGTGTGTCTACACTGCAGGGCTTAACATGAAATAAACTACGCAAATTGAGCTACGTCAATTGCGTAGCTTATTTTGAAACAGGGAGCATCTACACCGCACTTATTTTGAAATAGAGCGCTCTTCCTCTCACTTCCCTTACTCCTCATGCAATGAGGGTTACAGGAGTCAGAGTGAGAAGTCCTCCAGCACGACAGCATGTTGACACTATTTCAGAATAACTGCCTCCTGTGCAGACATGGACGAAGTTATTTTGGAATAGTGTTGCAGTGTAGACGTACCCAGTGAGACCTAAGTTACAGATAGATATAGATGAACTACTTAGATTAGGCAGTCATACAACATGGTCATGTCAAGGTTTTACATTATTTTTAGTGGGTGTTTTGGTGGCTGGCCTGGTCTTTAGGATTACTGATGGGGAGCAAAAAGGGCAGTTGCTCCACATCCCAACGATACGAAAAGGGTTGGGCCTCCCAGCCACCACCGTGGCTACGGCAGCGTCCAGAGCTCTGGGGCCTTTAAAACACTGCTGGGGAGGGGAGCGCCCCCAGTCCCACCCCTTCCACCTGAGGCCCCATCCCTTCTGGGGATAGAGAGCAGGGCCCCACCCACCACCCCCAGGGGTCTGGCAAGGCTGTTGGCCCCACTGACCAAGCACTCCACAGTTCTATGCCCTCATGGCCAGAGACTAAGTTCAGCACACAGCAGAAGGCCAGGATTGTGTGACAGGAAACTCCATGGGACAGAGGGATAGGAGTCCTTCCCATGCTGAGCCACTCTGGTACGGCTCTGGAAGTTTCTGTTGAATCTCTTTTCCAGGGTGTGGCTAGTGAGTCTGCGTAGTCATGGCTCCCCAGCTCACGTTCCAAACGATGCCTCTGCACTGGGACATTGGTAGAGCTGTGCTCCATAATACATGCAAGAGGTGGACCTCATCTATGAGCCCCCGCTGAATCTTATCTCCCACCACTATCCCTATCCCTCTGTGAACAGGCCTCTGACCTCCCGGGTTCAGCTGGCACTAGGGGTACGTCTAGACTACATGCCTCTGGTGACAGAGGCATGTAGATTAGGCTACCCGGCATAGGAAAATGAGGCGGCGATTTAAATAATCGCCGCTTCATTTAAATTTAAATGGCTGCCGCACTGAGCCGATCAGCTGTTTGTCGGCTCAGCGCAGTAGTCGGGAAGCTCCCTGGTCGACATCAAAGGCATTTGTCGACCTCCCCGGTATGCCTCGTGGGATGAGGTGTACCAGGGAGGTTGACAAATGCCTTCGATGTCGACCGCGGAGCGTCAAAACTAGTGCGCTGAGCCGACAAATAGCTGATTGGCTCAGCGCGACAGCCATTTAAATTTAAATGAAGCAGCGACTATTTAAATCGCCGCTTCATTTTCCTATGCCGGGTAGCCTAATCTACATGCCTCTGTCGCCAGAGGCATGTAGTCTAGACATACCCTAAGAGAGCTGAAATTTTCCCATTTAAATTCACTGAAAATGTTTTCTCTCCCTTCTGTTTTGTAAAGCACCCAGTCAGCCAACAAAAGTGCCCATTCCTTTCATCTTGCTTTATGTTATGTTCATTATCAATGCTAGCGCATTTTCCCTCTAATGTCCCTTGATGGGTAATGGACACAGCTACGGCAGAGACATAATACTGAACGTTTCTAAGAAACAGTTATTACAGTTGCTCGAAAATCTGCCGGCAGCACAGCTAAATCCAACAGGTTTCCTGGGACGAGTCACCACCGAGTCCTTTAAAACTTCTGCCACGGATATAAAGTATCTGTTGTAAGGGGATAGGATCTTCACAGAAGTGCTAGGTCTGTGACTTTAAGCATTAATCCCAGAGAATGAATTTCCTCTGGGAGAGACCACAGGCAAAATTCACAAGCCTGCAGCTAGATTTGATTTCTAAGGTGGCAGTTTATGTGGCTTTCCTTATCCTTTTCTGGTTCCTGGAGAAGGTTGTGAGTTTAACATACAGAGTCAGATCAACGAACTGGGAAGAATTATTAGGGGATGTAGATGTGGGTGACAACCTGGGAAGCAGTGCTCATGAGATGGTCAATTTCAGGATCCTGACCAAAGGAAGAAAGGAGAGCAGCAAAATACATTCCCTGGACTTCAGAAAAGCAGACTTTAGCTCCCTCAGAGAACTGAAGGGCAGGATCTCCTGGGATGCTAACATGAAGGGGAAAGGAGTCCAGGAGAGGTGGCAGTATTTCAAAGAAGCCTTATTAAAGGCACAGGAAGAAACCATCCAAATGTGCAATAACAAAAGCAAACATGGCAAGCAACCAGCTTGGCTTAGCGGTGAAATCCTTGGCGAGCTTAAACACAAAAAGGAAGCTTGTAAGAAGTGGAAACTTGGACAGATGACTAGGGAGGAGTATACCTATATTGTTTGAGAATGCAGGGATGTAATCAGGAAGGCCAAAGTGCAATTGGAATTGTAACTACCAAGGGCTTGTGAAGGGCAACAAGAAAGGTTTTTACAGGCATGTTAGCAATAAGAGGGTGATCAGGAAGGGTGTGGGACCCTTACTGGATGAGTGAGGTAACCTAGTGACAGATAATGTCGGAAAAGCTGAAGTACTCAATGCTTTTTTTGCCTCTGTCTTCACAGACAAGATCAGCTCCCAGACTGCTGCATTAGGCAACACTGTATGGGATGGAGGAGAGCAGCCCTCGGTGGAGAAAGAACAGGTTAAGAACTATTTAGAAAAGTTGGACATACACAAATCCACGAGGCCAGATTTAATGCATCGAAGGGCACTGAGGGAGTTGGCAGATGTCATTGCGGAGCCTTTGGCCATTATCTTTGAAAACTCGTGGCCATCAGGGTAGGTCCTGGATGATTGGAAAAAGGCAAATGTAGTGCCCAGCTTTAAAAAAGGGAAGAAGGACAATCCAGGGAACTACAGATCAGTCAGCCTCGGAAAACCCCTGGAGGGGATTCTCAAGGAATCCATTTTGAAGCACTTGGAAGAGAGGAAAGTGATCAGAAATAGTCAATATGGATTCACCACGGGCAAGTCATGCCTGACCAACCTGATTGCCTTCTATGGCAAGATTAGAGGCTCTGTGGACATGGGGAAGTCGGTGGATGTGGTATACCTTGGCTTTAGCAAAGCTTTTGTTATGGGCTCCCACAATATTTTTGCCAGCAAGTTAAGGGAGTATGGATTGGATACATGGACTGTAAGGTGGATAGAAAGCTGGCTAGATTGTTGAGCTGAACAGGTAGTGATCAACGGCTCAATGCCTGGTTGGCAGTTGGTTTCAAGGAGAGTGCCCCAAGGATCAGTTCTAGGGATGGTTTTGTTCTTTATTAATGACCTGGATGAGAGAATAGATTGCACCCTCAGAAAGTTTGCGGATGACACGAAGCTAGGGGGAGAGGTAGCTATGTTGGAGGGTAGGAATAGGGTCCAGAGTGACCTAGACAAATTGGAGGATTGGGCCAAAAGAAATCTGATGAGGTTCAACAAAGACAAGTGCAGAGTCCTGCCCTTGGGATGGGCGGTAAACCTCATTCTACGAGGAATAACGCCTTTTGTCGACAGAGTTCCGTCGACAGAAGGCATTATTGCATCTACACTGTCCTTTGCGTCTACACTCTCATGTCAACAAAGCAGCTTGCTTTGTCGACAGAACTGGATGTTGTCTAGACGCTCTTTGTTGACAGAAGCTTCGTCAACAGTATCTGTCGACAAAACCGCTGTCGACAAAAGCCTGTAGCTGAGACGTACCCACAGTAAACTGCAGCGGAGGACCTCAGATTATGAGAAGCCTCTAAATACAAAAAAATTACTACAGGTTGAACCTCTCTAGTCCAGCACCCTTGAGACCGGATTGGTGCCAAACCAGAGAATCAAGCTTGTCTAGAAGCATTACCGACACTTCCACTGCTTACTGGGCTCTTAGAAGACATTTGTGGGTAAATTAGAGCTAAATAACAGCACAGAACACAGAGCCAGCACTGGTGGCTAGAAAAAAACTTTATGGGACAGGGGAAACTTGGCCACACCCATGATAAGTGCTATATATAAGAGATATGGTATTAATTATTAGGAGAATTATTATGTTTGGGAGCCTAGCTGGAAGAATTTATTTTTTGTGAAAATTATCAACATTATTAATTTTGTTTCATTTTTCCCCCCAAAAGGACATTTCAAAGTTTTTACTGAAAATATAAAAAATATCCAGATGATGATTTACTTAAACTTACTGAAAACCTGGGTTTTGGAACATGGACGTTAGGCAAGCATGTCTGTAATGTGTAAAATTTTTTTAAAAAATACATCAAATTAAAATATTTCCAAAATTTGGGAAAAAGGGTCTGTTTTGAAATATTTAAATGTGTTGTGTTTTTCTCAACCAGTCCTTTGCAGGACTATTCCATTAAACTGCTATGCTACAAAAAGTCTGGGAGTGCTCTCGTTGCTTCTGTTTTGTATTGATCATGATATTGTAGTAACCGCTAACAGTGATTTTCCTATTTTGTTACCTGGCACAACACTGTATAATAAGGTAAATAGCTAAGCTATTATTGCCCATAGCTAATCAACTACTGCTTAGTTTAAGGTAATGTGATAACAGCCCACAAGATGCTGAGTTGCAAACATCACTAATTTCCAGAGAAACATGTGTAGCAAAGCTGTTGAAAAAATTTGCTTGAGGCTCTCTCTGCACTGGGTGGAAGGCATTGAAAATAAGCATGCAAGCTATACTGTGAGCTACGGTGACACAAAACCAGAGCTTAGTATTTTTACAGAGACTTGGGTTATGTCTACACTGCAGGGTTTTTGTGGGATACCGAGGTATCCCGGAAAAATTCCGCCGCATCTGAGGAACACATTTGCTGTTCCGCTTTTTTTTTTTTTTGCGGAAGAGAAAATGTGCTCTTTCGGGGAGCCCTGTATATCTCATTCTGCGAAGGATAAGGGCTCCGCCGACAGAGGAGGCTTTCACACCATTTGGCCCCCTCTACTCTGGGCCAAATGGCGGAAAAGTCTCTTCTGGAAAAGCAATCGGAAAAAAACCTATAGTGTAGACCTAGCCTTGGAAAACAAGGTCCTCTTGATAATATACATTATCTTTCTTGTCTCAACTCTGTATTTTGAACCAGTATTAGCTTTAGTATTACCGTTTCATGCAGACCCAGTGTCTTCTGGCTGCTTGGGTACTTCGGCCTGCTGCTCTGACCCTCAGTCACAGCCTCTGCAGCAGCCTAGATCAATGGGAATGGAGGCTGAAGAGGATGTGTCAGTAATGAAGTCAAGGACAGGAGGGAGCTTCCAAGACACACGAGGGGCTCTTTGAAACCTTAACACTTTTGTGCAGCTGTGATTGCCAATAAGGAGAACAGCCACAGAAACTGAGTATAGTCCATTATGCATAGTCCTCCATTAGGCTTATCTCCTTACAGGGTCTGAAGCTGTATCCAGAGAGTGTAGGCCAATGAAGTCAATGAGATGATGAGGTTTTCTTGTTTACTACACAGTGGGCTTCATTGGATCAGGCCTTTACTGAAGTGAAAGTTTGCTTGGCTGGCAGAAAATAACATTTTGAGGGTCATATTGAAATAACAAAGGGGAGGATTTTGCTGCCATTATCCATGGTGAGTCTCTCTCTCAGTGGTTGTCCACCTCGACCTCACAGGCTGCTAAAGACACTCCATTGGAAGAGATTGGCTGAACAATTCTCCTGTGTTGTTTGAAACCAGCTCAGGGTTGACCATAGTCTAAACCAATGGGCAGACGGTTGGGTCAGTGATGAGGGCATGATTAATGACTGCCGTCGCTGACTACTCGTTAGGCCAGGCTGATTCCACCATCATGTCCTGTGGTGGGATAAGTGTCCTCAAAGGGCGTCTAGAAGACAGGCAAACTGGTGGGTGAGGGAAGAGGCCAGAATACAGAGGCAAGTCAGTGTGTCTATGGATCTTGGCCAGAAACATGATGGAGGCCCCTTCACAGCGAATAAGGGCCAGTGCTAGGTTACTAAGTACTGGCATCCACGGCAACGGTGAGCGGTATGTATTCCCTGCCGACACACTTAAGTTATGCTCATGGGGTTACTCTCATAAGGACCACTCGGGAAGTTGAATTCACCAGTGTGCAGAGTACCGGCTCCAGGCCTGGGCACCACTGAGGTGTCTCTTACATCCCACAAAGTCGTGCTGAAGACCCAGGAGTAAAAGTGGAAGAATGGGGCTTTATCAGTTTTGATGTGGAACCTCCAAAGGGGTAGAGAACCCCTGGTTCCAGCAGTAGCATCGTTCCTTTGTTTTTGTGATGATATCTTTTGTTTCTTTTTTTCCTCTGGGTCTCTCTTAATGGGTAGATGACAAGTGACATTCTGGACAATCTGCACCCAACAAAATATTCTGTTAGTGAAAATTTGCATGAAGACCAATGCTCTGCATGGGAGGCAGGTGTTGTAGGCGCGGGAAGGCTCTGCCTTCCCAAACTGCCTGATGTGTCCATCTCCACCTGCCGGCCCCCTGCTGCCTGCTGATCCCAGAGGCTGGGGCAGGCAGGCTGGGAGCCATGCCATCCACAGCTCCCATCCTCCCAGAGCTGGGGTTGCTCCATACGGGCCGCTTGCCCAGTGCTGGGGGTGGTGGGAGAGGATCTTCAGAGGCAGGTGACCAAACTGGCCAGGGGGCAGGCCTAGCGGCATGGCATAGGGGGCTATGGCCATGCCAGCCGGCTCTCCAGAGTTAAGGGAGGCTAGGGCAGGACTGTCCAGCCAGCCACTGCTGTGGGGCCAGAGGCAGGCTGGGCCCATGTTGCCTGGTGCTCCATGGCCAGGGGGAGGCTGAAGCCATGCTGTCCAGGGCTCTGGATCTGGGGAGAAGCTAGGGTGGCCACCAAACTGTCCCGGACTGTGGGGAGGATGGGACTGTACCAATCCCCTGGTCTGGGGGTGCTAGCCTGGTGCAAGAACTGATGGGGGGGGGGAAGCTGGGGGCACGACCAGCAATGGTCAAAGAACTCCTCACTGTGTTTCACTCTTTGGAAACTGCCAATTAAGAGAACCCATGAAAACGGCACTAGGGAACATTTTCTAGCTATGTTTTCCATCCAGGCATTGTAGAACTGAAACTGCTCTTTAGCCTCAGGGCCTGGAAGGAATTATTTTAGGAAAAAAATATTTAACTAACCTGCATTTTGTTCTGTATTTTTCCCCGCCTTATCAAGGATACAACATATGTTTGAGGGGGAAAGCCCTGCACTGGTTGACAGCTGACACATTTTGTTACGATCAGAGTACTGGCATCCTCATTATCTCATGGTGCGACTGACAAGAGATAACAAAATCATGCCCCATCTTCGTCTTTTCTCTATTACAGCTGCTCCCCTGTAGTCACCTCACTCTGAGTATTCAGGCAGGCAAAGGAGAAGGTTTAAAAGAATCTGAAAATACTACTAATGATGCTTCTCCTGGCTGAACAATAGTCACTCCTTGTCTAATGTACCCAAGAGGTCTGACCAGACTAGAGTTACAGACTAGAGCAATAAGCTACCCATAGGATAACAAGCCGCCTGAGTTCCGGTACAGCTGGGCAGATGTAGCAATTCTAAAACTGAGGCTACGTCTACACTGGGAAGGTTTGGTGACAAAATTATTGTGGAGGGGCCGAAGTTGCCAAAAGTGAAAACTGGTCAAACCAATTTTTCTGCTTCCCGTTGTCAACATTTCATGGCCACATGGCTCGCACCTTGTTGACAGAGCAAAGCAGTGTGGGAGAGCATCCCACAGAGCAGTGCTGTGGGAAGGCAGAGCTGATCCCTGTGCTTCTGGGGATTCCCCCATAGCTCTGTGAGCTCTCCATGCTAAAGAATATTAAATCATCACAGCCATCTCTCCAACCCTCTCCCTGCAGTTGCCATCTGCTTTCCGCTGTGTTCCTAGTGTAGAGCAGAACACAAACATTACGATGATTCCGCAAAGGGAGCAGCTCACTCAGCTGTCACATACTTCCCGGAGCTTTGAAAGAGGAGGGGGTGCATTCCTGCAGGGCAGCAGAGATCACAAAACACTGAGTGGAGCCTTCAAGGCAGGCATCGTGGGATACTGGCAGAGGCCAGTTCTCTCAACAAAACAAACAGCAGGGTCCACACTGGCTCTTTGTTGATAATAAAGGGAGGGGAAAAGATGAATGTCTCTCAAAGGCGTTGAAATTTTTTTGGCACCAAAACTGGGTGATTTCCCGACAAAAGTCACATTGTCATGTAAATACTCTCACTGTTTTGTTGCCAAAAAGCAGTTTTTGGCAACAAAACATGCCAGTGTAAAAAAGGCCTTATTTACAGTTCCACAGAGTGTATTCTTTTCTCACAGCAGGCTGTTTTCACAGAACACACACATTTCCTGAGCTTAATAAGACTGAACAGTACAGACATATGAGCAAACTTTGGCAAAGCTAGCCCAGGGCAAAGATAATGCTATTAACAACTATCTGTGGGAGAGAGTGTTTACAGCATTTGGTCTGACTGCCAGTTTTGGGCTCAACTCCCCAGTGCATTACTCCAGCTTTGTTTGAAATTGGTACAGTAGCACTGGTGTAAGCCCAATCTATCTCAATAGGGAATAGGACCATTGTGTTTATGCTACTCTGAAAGATGAAAAATGAAGCTGAAAGAAGCCACGTCAATCAGCTGTCCTAGATGTGGCGTTCCCATTACTTTGTGAGGCTACCGCCTCTTAATCAGGTCAAGAGCGCAGATGAATGTTACTTGTTCCAACTTTCTCATTTTTCCAGTGCATTTAACACAAGTGGAATGATGTTCCATTGTGTTGACAAACAACAACAAAGAGCTAAATTGACCGGTTTATTCTTTGAGTGCCAGTGATGTGCAATGGAACACTTGACTCCGTGACTGTACTGCTTGGGGGGCGGGGGGAGTCTCTCAGCAATTGTGCCATGATCAGCAACAAGTATCCCCATCCTCATCAGGAAATGCTCTTCTTTACACCCCACCTTGGGTATGAGACATGCCCATATGCATTTCCAGAGTGGGCCCATACAACTCTTGCTCCGAGACAGCTGTTAACATGAAGGAGAGTCATGAGGCTTGAAACTTACATAACACTTCAGAAATATAATCTTTTCCTGTCTCCTGATTGTTGTTGTAATTTCAGTCGGCTGGTAAGGCAAGGATCTTCATGGGGTATTTCAGTAGCACTTGTGATAACCAGAATCCCAGGGGAACCAGTTGAGATCACTCAGGCCTGGTCTGCACTAGATCAGGTAGCTTGGCTTAACGTACACCATCCAGCTACACAAAATGTGTAAGTGGTTTCGGTTTACCGTAAGCCGAGCCACCGCAGTGTCTACACTGCGGGAGTATAGAATGAGGAGTACAGGACGCCAGCAGGGGCGCCCTCAGCATTCAGTTTGGGGGGGAGCATACACTAAACCTGCTAAATCAAACGCTAGAAGATCGACCTCTAGAGGGTCAATCTTCTTTGTGGTGTAGACAAGTCCTCAGAGTGCACTGCAGGAAATGGGACAGCCAATCCCCAAAGCTGGTGGCTATTCCAATATTTATATTTACCAAGCCAGCACAGAACATCATCTGTATTACCTTATTGGTCAATCCAAAGTCCAAATCATGTTGTTCCATTAAAACACACAGCCACACGCCAACACCCAGACATCCCAGTCAAATATAAAGTTCGACCATTCCCAGAGGATTGGCCACATTCCCTTCCAGGTCAATACACGTTTCAGATAATCTCTCAAATACATGTTTATAGGCAATTCTTATTAACTAGACTAAAATGTATTTAAAAAGGAGAGAGAGAGAGAGTTGGTTAAAAGATCAATATACATATAGACATGAGTTCAATTTTTGATGTTCACATACCTAATAAAGATTTTGAAGTTGTAGTTACAAATGGATGTTTTCAGACCAGTCCAGGTGAAATTCTGGTCCAATAAATCTAATCTCTCCATGCCCCTAATTTCAGTTAATCAAGCTTTCTTCATGTACTAAACTCCCTTAGGGATGAAGTTTTCTATGATTAAATCTTAGCCTGCGAGCCCAAAATGTAGATTTCAGTGGCACTCCTCCAGTTCACACTTGCAGAGGAACTGGTCCAATATTAGCAATACATGAGATCAGCTGCTAGCCTAAGAAGGACAAAGCAATTTTAATTTTATCTAATCAGACTCCATCCCTAGAAGGTCCAATTACATTTTGGTGCTTTGCTTTAAGGATACGGTGTGAACTTTTCAATAATCTAGAAAGTTATTACCTTTTTTTCCCAAAGGACAATATTCTAGCCAGCCTGAAGGGTAAATTCAATTTCTTTCACTCCTTCTTTTTTCTTTGTTAGTTATAAAAATGTCCTGGAAACATCCAGCTGTCACCAAAGAAACAAAAGAAGGATAACTACAACAAAGAGGAAACAGTTTTGTTGCCTTTGCGTATGCAAGACTGTTTCCCATCACCTTCATAAACCTGCCTTCTGCTTCCTCAGAGAATCATAGAAATGTAGGGCTAGAAGGAACCTCAAGAGGTCATCTAGTTCACCCTCCCTTCACTGAAACAGGATCAACTACACCCCAAGCATCCCAGACAGGTGTTCTTAAAAACCCTCCAATGACTTTGTGGGGCCAGGTGAGAAGTGCCTCTCCATGGCTGCTGCAGCTCCAGCAGAGACATCTGAGGGTGAGGTGCATGTCCTCAGGCTGGGGCAGGTCCAGGTTCATCTGCCCCTTGCACTCCTCAGCTACAGTGAGGAATGCAACAAGCTGTGCACTTTCCCCTCACTCCCTGATGAAGGGGAACAGCTATTGGTATTCCTGTACAAATTGGGGGGGGAGGGCGGGAGCTAAAGAGCACCTGGGGAATGGGAGGCTCGGGGCTGAGGCAGTCCAGGATGGATGGGGGAGCTCCCCCCAGCCAGCCTCTTTCACTTGTCTCGTGCTTGTCCCTTTTCTGTCTGGTTTTCTGAGAAGCCATCCGATTCCAGATGCAACCCCTTTTTCCTGGCACCACCAAACCCTGACCTTGCTTTAAGTTCTGATAAGAGGAAGCTGCCTACCAAATTTGGTGGGCCTCTCTCTTAACATTTAGGAGCAGTTCTTGAACAAATAGGCACACAGACAGAGAAACTCTCTCAAATATCTAGCTGTCCCTTTCTCCACCCTGCTGCCCAAATGGGGTTATAGATGTTCTAGTCCCCATCTCTGGCCCCTGCTTCCCCCCCCCCCCCCCCCCCCGTGGTCATTATACAGTATAAATGTCCCTGTTTTCCATCCCATATCTTCTGCTGTCCCCATGGTCATTATAAAGCAGACCCTTCCCTTTCTGTTTTATGAGAGGCAATCCCATTCCAGGCATGTCCCATTGTCCTAGCACAACCAAACCCTGACCTTGCTTTATGTTACAATTAGAGGAAGCTGCCCACCCAATTTGGTAGTTCTAGCTCTTACTGTGTAGGAGGAGTTCTTGAGCTGACAGACAAACTCTCTCACATATATAGTTGATGCGTGTTGTTTTAATGACTACAAGCTTTGAGCAGGAATCCATTGTGTTAAGCATGGGCTGTGCGTCTCATGGACTGCAAGGGGTTCTACCTCCTCAAACAGTATGGCATGGCCCTGCCCTTAGGCTCCCTCCTGCAGTTCCCAGAGCTCTGCCCTGGCCCAGGTTAGCCGGGGCTGGGCCTACCCAGCCTGCCCTCCTGCAGAGACTCAGGGTGGCTGGCACTGGAGCTCAATGGCCCACTTGGAACTCTGGGCTGGGCGCATTGTGACTGTGCTGCCTGGTTGCTCAGTAGGGGTGTTCTGGGCTCTTGTGGGGAGGAGGTGGAAGGGAAGGAGTGAGCCCCAGGAGAGGTGCCAGGCACTAGCAGTCACTGGCTGTCCATGGTGCTAGTCACTCTGGCTACGTCTACACTGTGGAAGGGGGGTGTTGGCAGAAGATATGCAGATGAAGTGTTCATTAGCATATCTCATGCTCTCATTTGCATATTCTCTCCCAAAGAGGCTTTTGCCATTAAAAAGCCCCGTGTAGCCGGGGCCATTTGTTGGAAAAAACTCCTTTTGTACAAGATCCTGTAAACCTCATTTTTTGAGGAATAAGGGATCTTGCTCAAAAGGGTTTTTTCCCCCCACAAATGGCCCCATCTACACGGGGCTTTTTAATGGCAAAACCTCTTTGGAAGAGGATATGCAAATGAGAGTGCGAGGTATGCTAACAATCGCTCCATTTGCATATCTTCTGCCGAAAAAACCCACAGTGTAGACGAAGCCTCTGTGTGTATAACACAGCTTGCCGGCACATCTAAGCACACGAATATACGGACAATGTGTGATGGGGGTTGGCCAAGGGCTGGTTCATTGCCAGCCTTAGTACCAGCCTCAACTAATCAAAAAACATTAGCCAGGCCTCAAAAAAACCATCATGAAACTGGTTTAAAAATAATGAGAGATGGGCTCTTTCTATTTGCTTTCTGAGTGCCCTCGGTTTTAGCTCCACCATCATTGCCAAGTGTTTTGTAGTAAAAAACCATGAGAAACCTTGTGGCCCCTCACAGACGAATGAATGAGACCAATTCAGTCATGGTGGATGTGGCTCATTCCCAAGAGTTGATGGCCAGGTGTGAATACCAAGAGAGGGAAAACTGCCTTTGTAGTGGGATAACCATTCTAAGTCTTTATTCAGTCCAAATTTGATGGTCTTAAATTTGCAAATGAACTGTAGCTCTGGTCTGGTTTTGATGGTTTGTTGTAAAAAGAGGGCTACTTTTCAATTGTTACTGAATGTCCAGGTTTTGTAGGCACCATGACAGATATGAATTTGGCAGAAAGCAGAGCTTGAATGGAGCATAAGTAACCCGCAAACCTTGTGTCCATCCTTTCTGCCAGGAAAGCTTTGGAACTGGCCCCACTGTGCGCTGTATTCCATTATCATTCAATAGAGGCGGGGAATTGGCAAATGCCCTGTGTGCACTTTTCAATGCTTTTTATTTGTAAATAAAATCTCTTCTGATATGCCAGAGGCACAGTGAGGAATATGGGCCAGGTTTTAAAAAGAAGCTGGTCCTAACTCACCTGAGCACAAGTAAAACAAGGAAACTGTTTCTTAACTGGTGAAAACCACTTTTTTTTTCACGCCTGAATTGCTCATAAAAAGCCCAAATGGCATTTTATGAAGCATGCCCTTCCCTTGCACGAACAAACAAAACACCCTTCACCTTTGGGCTCAAGACAAGCATGAAAAATCTCAGTCCGGGGGGGGAACTATTTTACAAGCAATTATGAAAACAGAGGCTTATGGTCATCAGTCATAACAACAGCTATACTGCAGTAAAGTATTACACACACCGGCAGGAGAGGAACAATGCTACTGTTAGTGATTGAGTTTGCTTTTATCACAGAGCTGGGGAATATTTCCCTAGGAGGGAATGAGGGAGAACTTTCGTTTGGTTTGCTCAATACAGATTGAACGGTTAGTTTACAATGGAGAGAGGAGTATAAGGAAAGATCAATAAGATGATACTAGTGCATGATATCTTGATAAAGATCAATTGCCATAACTTCCATCCACACCACTCCCATTATTACAGGGTTAATATATGTAGATAAAAAATCTAGTTATTTTAGTGCATCAGACATCCCATATTAGCTTGAACAGACAAGTCAAAACACCATGTATTTCAGCACACAGGTCAGATAGCAAACTTAAACGGTTCCTTTAAACTGAAGAATACCCAATGGAATTCTGCAGCTCGTAAGATCTCATATATTTCTGAAAGTCCCTATAGGTCAAACCTCTCTAATCCTCAGTGCCAAACCAGAGAATTTGCTGAACCATGGGAAGTCAGTACTGTTTAGCAGCATTACCAACACTTTCCACTGCTTAGTGGGCTCTGAGAAGACATCAAGTAAATTAGAGCCAAATAACAGCACAGAACCCTGAGAGCCAGTCCTGGTGACTGTAAACAAACTGTATGGGACTGTGGGAAATTTGGCCACGTCCATGGTAAGTGGACTTCTCGATAACTTAAATCAGCCTGGACTACAGATGTTGCCAGACCAGAGAGTGCCAAACTAGAGAGGTTCAACCTGTAGATATCTAATGCTTATTTATCAGTGATATTTCAGTTCAATATGCAGCTTTTGAAAGAGTCTTTGAATAGTTCATAGAATCATAGAATACTAGGACTGGAAGGGACCTCGAGAGGTCATTGAGTCCAGTTCCCTGCCCTCATGGCAGGACCCAGTACTGTCTAGACCATCCCTGATAGACATTTATGTAACCTACTCTTAAATATCTCCAGAGGTGGAGATTCCACAACCTAAGTGAAAGTGTAAATCCTATCACAGTTCTCACCCATTTAGTGAATTTATGCTCCATGAGGGAAGGAAGCATGAGATTATTCCCACTTTTGCTAGAAAACAATGCATATTTGGAGATCTAACCAGAAATTATTATATAATATGTGAATCCTGATTCATTGGGGAAAAGGATAATTATTATTCTTCAGATTCTATCAAATTCTTATTTTTTTAACCTAACTAACTCAAATGCTTTAAACAACCAGTTGGAAGTAAAGCTCTCTCCTCTAAAGCTAGATCTACACCATTGGGGGGTTTTTTTTGGAAAAAGCTACACAAATTGGGCTCCGCAATTTGCGTAGCTTTTTCCGATCGCTTTTCCTGAAGAAGCTTTTCTGCCATTTGGCCCAGTCTAGTCAGGGTCAAATGGTGGAAAAGCCTCCTCTTTAGGCAGAGCCCTTATCCCTCGTAGAATGAGGAATACAGGGCTCCCTGAAAGAGTGCATGTGCTTTTCCGGAAAAAAAAGCAGAAGAGCAAATGCGTTCCTTGGATGTGGCGGAGTTTTTCTGGGAAACCCCCATAGTGTAGACGTACCATATCCCGGAAAACCCCCGCAGTGTAGATGTACCCTTCATTAAGGGAGCAAGCTGAAATTCCTTCCCTTGTAGGAAGCACTGCTTATGTCAGAATTAAGATCTATTTTCAATGTTTAAGTGGAACTGAAATGGTATGAAAGCCTCTGCACATGGGTGATTTCATGCTGACAGACTTTCCATTGTAAAAGTGGAGCCTCCCGGAGAAACCTCTGGCAAAACAGGGGGAAAAGTTGAAGGCCAAAAACCCTCCCAAAACAACCCCCGACCCCCGAAAAACAGGCTGTCTATAGATGCTAAACAAACAAGAAATACTTTTCCCCTCCTCTCTTTTTCAAGTAACCGTTTGAAGGAAATTTTTCAGCTTCCACTAGATATCTTAGTGGTGTAAGCAGTCAAATAAACATTAATTATTTTGCCTTATTGTCTGAGCATCATTTAATTTTGAATATGTACCAACAGTTTTGTGTCATACCAGATAACTACATTTGGCTTCTTCTGGCTGGCCAGAATCTTGCAGACTTTTTTGGAGCAAAGCATCAGGGTGTCTGAAGATTCCAATTTTAAATTACCTTTTTGTATGACCTCTGATTCAATTCTGATACAAGCAAAAAGAAGAAAAAAAAAAAGATTCAAACTATAGTTGCTCATAAGTGGTGCCTTTTGTATCCACATCTGTACCCACAAAAATGAGCTGTGGATATCCTCATACACATCCGCAGATGCGGTTGCCTGTGGATATAAAGTGGATATGCACAGATTTACAGGGCTCCCGTAAAGACTTCTGTAATTGTAACATTAATAAATATATTCACAAGCAATGTTGTAGAGGTAGTTTGTTGTGTTTAAAGATTATTTGCTCTTTCTTCAGACGCTGAACTTGCACTGATTTTGAATGTATCAGATTCTGTAATTTCTTCTCCCTTTTTAATTTAAATTCAATTAACATCTGGCCTTAGTGACTTTCTGCTGCAGGTCCAGTTTTCCCATCAGTTGTTTACCCATCAATTACTTTCGGTAACATGTACATACTACAAATATTAAACAGTTAAGTGTAGAAACACTAATTTGGTCTTACGTCCCATAAGTCATGCCTTTTCTGTTTTAAACCCAAAAATACGCTACAGTTAAGCTCCCTAATTGAGTAGAAGCAGTCGGATGGTGTAAGTGTAACCCACACACATAGCTTGGGAATATCTACACAGAAAAAATATTTCCAAGTCTGAGGGCATCACGTCTCAAAGCCTGTATTAACCGGATTGTGCGGGCTAAAAATAGTGGGGTAGATATATGGACTCAAAACCAAGCCCAGGGTCTGAGATGCCTCCCAGCCCTCATGCAAGTGTAACCGCCACCAGCTGGAGTTGAACCTGGGACATCTGAAGCAGAGTATAGGAGCCTCTACCCACTGAGCTAAAAGCCAGCTGGCTCCCAGCCCCTGCTGTAGAGGTCTTTTGGTCTTAGCTGTTGCTGTGGTCTAGGTACCACTTGCATTGCTCAGTAACCACACTAGGGCTTTGTCTACACTGGCGGCTTCTTACGCAAGAACATCTTGCGCAAGTGTTCTTGTGCAAGAAGTCTTGTGCAAGAAAACGTCCACACTGCCATGTGCGCGCTGTGCTTTTGCTCAAGAGCGCCCATGGCAGTGTGGACGCTCTCTTGTGCAAGAAAGCTCTGATGGCCATTTTAGCCATAGGGCTTTTTTGAGCAAGAAACCCCTGCTGAGTGTCCACACTGCCATCTTGCGCAAAAGCCCCTGCGCAAGAGGGCTTACACCAGTTAAAAAAGAGTGTAGCTCTTGCGCAAGAAGCCCTCTCTTACCACGCCGTACTGTAAATCTTTTTGCGCAAGAGAGGGTGGGCAGTGTGGACGCTCTGAGGATTCTTGCACAAGAACCCGCCAGTGTAGACATAGCCCAAGTGTGTGGGTTACACAAGGTCTCCGAGTCTAGGTTTAGTCACAGCCCCACAGAAATTTTAGCCCGACAGCCTGAGCCAGGCCATCCGAAATTAGCTGACCCCAGCTAGCCACCCATTACATCACAGGTCTTTTATGACAATGTAAATGTACCTGGAATGTCTACACTGCTATTTTTAGCTCTGCAGTGAGAGTCCAGTTTGGAGATGCACTGCCACAGTCTTTTTAATTCCCTCTGTGGACAGACCCTTTATTTCACTGCTCCCAGTTTTCAGGGCTGCTAAATAGATTTCTGCCAAGGAAACAGCATGTTAATGTAAGCAAACCTGATCCAAGACCCATTGCAATCTAAGAGGTTTTCAATGGACTTCAATAGGGAGTGGATCAAACCATTCACTCAGTCAATAACTATAAAATCCTGATTCCTTGAGCTAACATTAAATTCTCCACCCAAGGAGCTCATGTTAAAAAAAGCTGGGTGCAACACTGGTATGTAATAATGTCCTTTCCACTGTGTAGAAACTGCATCAAACATCTCCTGGCAAACAGAACCCCACCCCGAAACAAACAAATAACCCCCCTTCTCGTTAATCCCTTTTCTTTTGCTACAAAATTAGGCCGTAATCCTGCAAAGTCTCTGTGTTGTACTGCACCTAAAACAAGAGCAGCATCCGTTAACTTTGATCATGAATTCTTGAGCAAGTTGAGGTGAAAGAACAATTGCTGCCTATATCACATGTGGTCCTGGGGAATCAAGAAGAAAACCCTTTGTCTCTGAAGACATAGGACTTGACCACTCTAGCTAAAAGATAATTCCTTAAAATTGCTGTAATAGCAGGTCCTGTGTCTTTTCAGAGAGACAACCAATTGAGAGTGACATCCTACACGACTGACATCTAGAGCTGGTAGGGGAAGTTTTTCATTCCCATGTTAAAAAAAAATGATGAAAATGAAAAAAGTTACTGTTTTCATTGAAAAACTTATTGGAGAGAGTGAGAGACACAGAATAATTCAAAACTGTTTGAATCAAATAGTCTCTTTACATCTCTATATGTATATACTCAGTTTCCAAACCACAACATCTCTTTGGTTCTAATACTTCTGGTGAAAACCCAAACAAATCTGGTAAAATAAGTAATCTCCCATGGACATTTTTGGTTTTGACCAAAAAAGCAATAAAAAAACAACACAAAACAATTCTAGCCACCAAGTTACAGGCATACTAAACTCTTCTGATTACTACCATTTATTATTTGTATTATTATAGTTCTATGATTTCCGGTCATAGGCCAGGACCGCATTGTGTTAGGGGCGCACAAACAGAGAACAAAGAGATGGCCGCTGCTCCAAGGAGCTTACAACCCTAGACAAGAGAAAACAAATGGATACAGACCAACCAACCAGAGAGTACAAGTGAACAATAAGGCGAGATTGGTTAACATGAGAGGCAGTGGTCTCAGCCTAATTTTTGTCCAGATCCGTTCATTTCTATTCAGGTGCTCATAACATGCTCATCACTGAGCCATTTATCCGGGTCTGCGTAAAGTACAGTACACCTGGCTTAAACCAGCAATGTAATTTTCTTGACTGTGTTGGTTCCAAAAATAGTCCATTATCTAATGAGATAGAGGCGAAGGTTAATGAGGTATCATTAGTAGTTTGTGCTGGGTTTTGATATATATTTTCTTTCTTTTATCTCACTCCCAAGTGGAAATAATTCAGAGAAAATAGTTGTTTTACATGCAGCCGAACACAGATGATAGCTAAGGAGATCAAACTCGTTTCTTCCTGTGTCTATTTTTTATTCAATTTGCCAATACATTTTAAAATTGCTTCTCTTGGTACATGTGTTTGCGTGCATCTAATGAGATATTACAGCGCCGCAACAAGACTTTGTTCTCTGCATTAAAGATGTCATTTCAAATATTGCAAGGTATATACACAAAGAGAACAAAATAGCACTTCCAATCTCTAGGATGCAATTCCTAGAAAACTACCTCTTGTGACAAAATAAACATAGGGTGATAATTACTACAGAGTTAGCACCCCACATGCATCTAAGATAAACAAGGAGGGTTTTTTTAAGATTCAGTCTAGAGCTGTCTACACATATTCACGCAAATCTAGCATTGTTATGCTCGAAACACTTGTATTACAACTATATTCAGTGCAAAATGCCTAATGCATGTAACTGTTATTGCACTGTATTATCATTATGTCTGAATCTAGAATTAAGGCCATGTTGAGATTTGGGGGGGGGGGGGAGGCAGGGAAGGGAAGGAAACACAGAATGTTTATAATAGAAACTAAAATCCTATCACTGAGGGTATGTCTACACTTGCACCCTCTTTCGAAAGAGGAATGCAAATGCAGACATTCGAAATTGCAAATGAAGCCGGGATTTAAATATCCCGCGATTCCTTTGCATATTCACGTTATGGTGCTATTTCGAAATAGCGCTATTTCGAAATAACAGATGCTGTTAAGATGCAGTTATTTTGAGAGAAAACCCTTCTCTCAAAATAACTAGTAAACCTCATTGTATGAGGAATAAGGGTTATTTCGAGAGAAGGGTTTTCCCTCAAAATAACCGCGTCTTAACAGCATCTGTTATTTCGAAATAGTGCCATAATGCGATTACGCAAATGAAGCATGGGATATTTAAATCCTGGCTTCATTTGCAATTTTGAATGTCTGCATTTGCATCCCTCTCTCAAAAGAGGGTGCAAGTGTAGACATACCCTGACTGACAATGCTGGGGAGTTCAGAAAAGCTGAGGGCAGACAGCACACCTAGGGTACATCTACACAGCAACATTATTTCGAAATAACTTAGTCTGCATCTACGCAGCAGGCAGTTATTTCAAAATAATGTGGAAATACTGTTGAGCTGGAGGACTTCTTACTCCGACTCCTGTAACCCTCCTTGTACAAGGAGCAAGGGAAGTCGGAGGAAGAGTGCTCTATTTCAAAATAAGTGCTGTGTAGATGCTCCCAATTTTGAAATAAGTTATTTTGAAATAAGCGACGCCATTGACATAGGTCAATTTGTGTAGCTTATTGCGAGTTAAGCCCTGCTGTATAGACGCACTTCTAGAGACAGACCCGGATGCCTACTATGGCCAAAAGTGTACGGAAACATTTAATGACCATAAAGGTCCTTGTTTACACAGCTCATCTGAAAAGCATCACTTTCAACATTACATCACCATGCTAGAGGATTAACTCTGAGGTCTGACACAGGGGAACTAGTGTAACCCACACAGCTAGTGGGTGTGGTTCATGGTCCCATGGATTGGGCACTTAGACCACCTAGAGCAAACAATAAAAACAAGTGATCTCTATAGCCTAAGCTGTAGGCCAGCTGATTTTAGAGCTCAAGCTGTAGAAGCTCCTACACTAAGCTTCAAAGGTTCCAGGTTCAAATCCCCCTGTGGGCAGTTACACTAGCACCACTCTTTGGGTTGTTCCAAGTAGTCTGTTGGAACAGACCATGGTGTGCCTACTCACACCCAGAATTGTTAGGACCATGATAATTCAGTGAAGACTTGGTTGGTCCCAAAGCACACAGGTTCCAAAAGTGAATGGGTGCTCCTTTCTTAACATAAATAAAAATGGCCATACTGGGTCAGACCAAGGGTCCATCTAGCCCAATGCCTTGTCTTCAGACAGTGGCCAATGCCAGATGCCCCAGAGGGAATGAACAGAACAGGTAAATATCAAGTGATCCCTCTCCTGTCACCCATTTCCAGACCCTAACAGAGGATAAGGATGCCGTTCTACCCATCTTGGCTAATAAGTATTGATGGACCTAACCTCCATGAATTTATCTAGTTCTTGCTTGAACCTTGTTAAAGTTCTGGTTTTCACAACCTCCTCTGGCAAGGAGTTCCACAGGCTGACTGTGTGTTGCATAAAGAAAAACTTCCTTTTGTTTGTTTTAAACCTGCTACCCATTAATTTCATTTGGTGACCCCTAGTTCCTATGTTATGAACTCACACGTCATTGATAATTGCACAGTTTCTTTCTGAGCACAGGTAGGTTGTGTTTTCACAGGTGTCCTAGCTTGGGGAAAAAAATCCATCTTTTTATTTATAAATTAAGCAAATTTGATATGAAACAGGAAGGTACAATAAGCATGGAATCCCACAATGCTGTTTTTAGCACTGTACTTTGAGGCCTTTTGGGATATTAAACCTATCATCTGATGAGGTGCCTGCTCCCTGGTCTTTCTAAAAAGATAAAATCGGCTATGCAATTGACAAGGTTTGCCTGTGAGCTGCAGTGGCACCGTGGTATGAATGTTCATCACTTTGCACTGTAAGCTTCAATAAAGGAAGGACTCACACTTTGGAAACTTGTCAGAATATAATTAGTTTGCAAGGGACATGTTCATTTATTGGCCCACTGACAGAATTTGCAGATTGAAGAAAGAGACCTAGAGGAAAACTGTGAACAACTTAGGGCAGCCTCTGTCTTTTACTATATTTCTGTACAGCTCCTAGCACCATTGACTCCTAGCCCTGTGTAGGGCCACTGTAATCTACTACAGTCATGGAGACAGTAGATGGCACTGTTGTGCATTGCTGTACAAGTTCTTTTATTAAGCAAGGAAGCAGTCTAGACTCTCCGAAGAAACACTGCACTTTCTGAGATTGGTGATTCAGATTCTTTGAGCAGAGCTGTGGCAAACAGCAAGATGTCTTGCTTTCTGCCTGAGTCTTTCTAGATATTCAACTCTTGGTTACGAGGTGGTTCCTGGAAACTCTGCATTAGTGTTTGGCCTGAGTTTATGCGGACCAGTCCTTGAACAGAAGTGGTCACAAAGGACATGCAGTCAGTGTAAATAAATAAGGCACACTAAGAAAATACACTCCTCTGAGACACTGATTTCCTCTTCAGTGACTGAGGCTATGTCTAAACTGCAGGCTTCTTTCGGAAGAAGCTTTTCCGGAAGAGATTTTCCGAAAAAACGTCTTCTGAAAGAGAACGTCTACACAGGAAAAGTGCATCAAAAAAGCAATCTGCTCTTTGAAAAGATAGTGTCCACACTGAATGGACTCTATGTCACATTTAAAATGGGATTACTATGGATGGAGTGGCCACCAGGGGACCTGTGCTTTTTTCTCTTTCCTCTTCTTTCAAAAGAACTCCCTCTTCTCCATCCACACACGCTTTTTTCCAAAAAAGCTCTTTCAGAAAAAGGCTTCTTCCTCGTAGAAAGAGGTTTACCAATGTCCGAAAAACCCCTCAGTTCCTTTGATTTTTTTTTTGAAAGAACGCGTTTGCAGTGTGGATGTAAGTGAAGTTTTTTCAGAAAAATGGATGTTTTTCCAAAAAACCTCTGCAGTGTAGACATACCCAAAGAGACCTTCAAGGCCCTTAAAATGGCTACCACTCTACAGCGAGGTGACAACTGAAATGTTAAATAACTACAGTACATTAAGCTTAAAGGAAAGTCTTAAGGTTAAGGCACTGAACTGATGCACAGGGAATCTGTCTTCACTCCCATAATGCTGGCATGGACTGTTTCTTTGACCTAACTCAACTCATTCAGTCTCTTCTTACCTCATTTCCCATTTGTAAAATAAGATCTTTCTTCCACGCTCTCTCTTTTGTGGGAAGACTGTGAGCTCTTCAGAGGAGAGGCTCTCTCTTATGTGATTTTGCAGCATTTAGGCCTGTCTCATTTGGGGCCTCCAGACACTACTGCAATTCAATAATGATAATAGTATGTGACAGTAAAAAACACATAGCGTCTCTGATCCTTCCAAGTTAAAACATGTGCTTCATAGCACCACTTGCTGCACAGATCTTGCAGAGGATTCATGCCACATCACTGAATTTTGCAGGCCAAGTCTTCATTAAGTTGGCATCTACTCTCTGTTGAAATTGGCATTCCATATAGCTAATAAGCACAGGCCCTGCCCAACCAGTGAACATGCTTTCCAGTCTAGTCCTGGGCTACAAAAGGGGCTGAGCATTGGAGGCTAGATTCTTGCCACAGACCTCAAAATGCAGTTGCAGAGGAGTTGTGTTAAGAGACTATGTAAATGTTACAGCCAGACGCATTTTTACAGGAGTTTGAGCTGGTCTGACCAGGCTTGAACTTTGCAATGTTTATAATCAACATCCAAATGTTGCAGCTCAGATCCATCTCTCACTGCGGCTTTAGAAACCAACAGGCAGCAACCCCCAGATTCAAAAGGACACATGGGGGGGGGGTACCGCTTGCCCTGGGAAAGCAGGACAGAGTCCGGAATGCCCGACACCTGTAAGTCAGATAGTACCATGGAAACAGGAAAGGAAACTATGTCAAGTAGTGAAGAGCAAATCTGGAATTTACGCAAGTGCACCATCCTATTTTCCTCCTTTTCATGACATACGGAGCCTGGAGCCAGAGCCAACAGGAATCTTTCTTCCCTTTGGATAATTCCCATTGGGCTGCCTTTTCTTGCAATGGATAGCAGGGTAAACCAGGAGCAACTCAGTGGAGTTTACATCGATGTGAGAGAAGAATCAGGCCTATTATATGTCAGGGTATAAAATAATTTTGTGTACATAAAAATATACCAACGTGCAGGTCCTAGACTACCAGATGGGAGTGTAAAAATCTACCCTTTAAGATTCAAGCATAGGGGCAGTGCCGGATTTATGTCTTCTGCATCCCTAAGTATTGTATCTTCAGGGCTACTCCTGCTTAGAGACGACCTTCATGTTTTCCATACTACATGAAACTTTTACCCCACATTTAACTTGTAGGCACCGCTAGAATGCTCACACCTTTTTTGGGATGTGTAAATAAGGGGTCTGGGTAATGGCTACCAGGGTGGATGGGGATACAGCATGGGCAAGCACCATCGCTATTGATTTATAGACAGGTTTTCCTCCTTTCCTGATTGCTTAGTATAGACACGCACATAGCTGGACCAAGGAGGTAACTTCTAATGAATATTCCTTGTCTATAATGTATGTTATCTTCCTCCCCTCCCTCCTTCCCACCCACTCTGACACATATTCAGGGTCACTGCTCCTTCTCTCCCGGCCCCATAAGTTGCTAATTCCAGAAGTAATGTAAAATGGCTCGCTTCAGCTAAAAAGCTGCAAACAGTAAATGAAGGGGGCATAATTATGTTCATCACAGGGTAATGATTATGCATTAGATGGGTGATCACATTACTAAATTAGGGCTTCAAGGGTGATGTATTGAGAAGTGTATTTCCATACTAAGATCAAAAGGAGTCACTGTGGTTAATTTGTTGCTCACTTGGACCAGAGGTTTGGGGGTCCGAGACGGAACGAGGATCTGCAATAAAGAAGCCTGTTTTCTCTATCTGCCTCTGGATTCTAACACCCTCCTCTCCCCCCTTGCCCCCTGGCGTGTGCCTACTGTGCCTAATTGGGAATCTGGCCCTACACAGGGGAGGGTCTTCAGTAACTGTTGGCAATCCTTCGCTTCTTCAGCTTGACTTTGTGCCGGTCATAGAGCCAGGATCATTCATACCAGCCATCGACATTCTATCTGTAGCCAGAGCAGCATCTACTGTCATCAGTACATCATCACGCCTGATATTATTGCTTGCTGCATCTGGCACAAGGGGAAAAAAGCTATACTAGGGGAAGAAGAGGACAGCCAAAAAGCCAAAGAAGGCCTTACTAGAAAGAGCAAATGCTGTGAGCTTCTATTGGGAAGAACATGCTGAAAACTCAAAGGCAACATCCAGCTGGAAAGACTATGATGAGCATTCTAATTTGGTCTAAGACTTTATGCAGCGTGGAAGGAAAAAGCGAATATTGTAATTTAGACACAGCTTTACCACTGCCGCTACTATAGATAAAAATTTATAGTTTCACAGCTGTAGAGGTTTTTAGATTTAATTAGAGGAACTGCTTCCCTGTATGCGACAACTTTTGCAGCGAGGTAGGCTCTGCCAGTTTGAATTAATGTACTTTAAATAATTTTTTTTTACTAGGTTTCATGCTGCAAGTTGCGAGATAGTAGCTTTGAGGATACAAATGAGAAGAAGTATCTCCCCACACGCTCACACTTCAATTTGAAATTTGTATTTAAGTGTTTATTTTAGAGGAATCCCTTTATGAAAGACCCATTCAAAGAAGCAAAGGATTCCTGCAGGCAAAACCATAATAAACCCTTTCCGTGCATTAGAGATGGAAAGGGAAATATTAATGACGATAATGAAGAGTTCAGATGGAGGCTTTTTGGGGGCTGTTTTGTCCAATCAACTGATGGAAAATTAGGCTGTTAGATGATACACACTTCACTCAGTCAGTTGTGGAAACTAAGGTAAGAATGGAGGTGTAACCTCTCCACCCATTGGAATTGGCAGCAACAATCACCAGGTATAATATCTAGGGCTACGTCTACACTACGAGTTTTCTCGGCAAAGAATATGCTAATGAGGGACTCATTTGCACGAGTCGCGATCTCATTTGCATATTTTCTGCCAATCCGTTTTTGCGCTAGGGGTTTTGGCGCAAAAACAAGCAGTGTGGACGTTTCCTTTTTGCACCAAAACCCCCTTTTTCCTGCAAGATCGGTATACGGCGACCCAGTCCCGAACGGGAAGGGAGGGGGAAGATGCAGTGCAAGCTCCCCCACTCCTCCCAGGGCTCAGCCGTGCTCTAGGTTCGGGGCCCCGCAGCATGGCAGCGGTGGGGGGGGAGGAGGGGGGGAACACGCAAATTTTGTCTTTGGCCCCGGGTGCATAACACCTTCGCTACGCCTCTGCTGTGCTGGCCACTCACATTTCGACCTAGATGTCTTTCGGTCCCACCGCTTAACACAGCTCTCGGAAATTTCAGCTGTTAGTGAGGGAGCCTGCCTGCTGGTGCACACTGGGAAGTCTCTTGTGGCAGAGACCAATGCTCCCTCTGTGTTTGTCCATCCATGTGTGGAATAAATTTTGTTTATGCGGACCAAGGCATGTGCAGATGTGCACCACGAGTAGATGCACATGCTGCTGGCTGTGGGTGCTCTGCTATTCAACTGGGTGGCATATGAATCTCCCCACCTGACCACCCAAGCACTCAGTTTACTAGAAACACTGTCAGATACCCTATCCCAAAACAGGTTTATCACTTAGATCTAGTAGCAGTGATTTCAGCTCTGCGATGTGCTACAAGACCCTCAGTTGAGTGTAAATTAGCTCTGGTTTTACAAAGTGGCAAGAGAAAGGGTCCACTGGGGCCTGGACCCCTCAGACAGGCCCACACCATCCTAGCTACACTCACTGAGTTTTGGAAACCATGTCCCCCTGTTCAGCAAGTGCTGTTTCGCTGAGGGTGAGTCCCTCAGTTGGGATATGTCCAGTACAGTTCTGCTTCCCTTGATTCACAGAAGAAGGATAACAAATCTTTATTACTCCCACCCCAATAACAAGGAGACTGGGCATCCAACAGCAGCCAAAAGTGATCATTTGGGTAAGCAGTCCTATCATGCTCAATGCCTGGGCAGATGTTCATGCAAATAAGATCTGCTCCTGAAGTCTGCTCTCACAACTCATCACTAGGGCTACGTCTACACTGCAGGCTTTCTGCGCAAGAACATGTGTTCTTGTGCAAAAACTTGCGGCGCATCTACACTGCACGTGCATTCTTGCACACGTAAATTTACAGTGAAGCATTGGAATAGAAGGCTTCTTGCACAAGAGTTATTCCTCTCCCCATGAGGAATAAGCCCTCTTGTGCAAGAGCTCTTGTGCAAGAAGGCAGTGTGGATGGGCAACAGGGGTTTCTTGCGTAAGAAACCCGTATGGCTAACATGGCCATCAGAACGTTCTTGTGCAAAAGCACATGGCAGTGTGGACGCACTCTTGTACAAGAGCTTTTGTGCAAGAACTCTTGCACAAAACAGTTCTTGTGCAAGAAGCCTGCAGTGTAGACGTAGCCTAGATGTCAGGGGAGAACTCATTCAGACTTAGCTTACGGGGGGACATGAAGTTTTGGTTTTTTTTTTTTTTAAAGAGGAGAGGAAGGATACATTCTTGCAAGCTGCTTTTAATTCTGTGCCAAGTAAATTGCTAGCAATGCCTCTCTAGTTCAGTTAGATCTCAACTGCCCATAAATCATTCTAGGGGGTAAATAAGCCATCTCCTATGTATGGGCAGAGGAAAGGTCTGATCCTGAATAGCCTTATTCATCTGACTACAGTGATGCATTATTAGCCCTGTTATCTTCAAAGAGCATCCATTCCCATGAGCAACCAAGATCAGAACCTAGAGAAGTTCTGTTGGTTTTCTGAACAAAGCAAACTAAGTCCTATCAAATGTTTTTCTTAGAGCTGACCGTTTCAATTTCATGGCCGTGTTTGAGATTTCAAAATACGTTTTAATTCCTTATTGGAAATAGTTTGTGTGGGAAAAAGAGTGTGGCTGGAGTTTTTGATTTAGGCACCTGTTTCCGGAGTCATGTAGCAGCTCCAGAATCTTGACTTTCATTTCAAAATATTTCCAGTGCTCATGCTTGAAAAAGGAAATCTTGAAGACTTGACCTGAACGTAATCAATGCAGTGATGTCTGCAGATTGCCTGAAATGATTGCTCTGAGAGGTGTGAAATGCCACATTTATCCCCATGGGTTAATTTTGAAACACACAATTCTGGGAGGAGGCATAAGGATCTTGCACAAAAAGGGTTTTTTGCACAAAAACCCCTTGCGCAAAAGCGGATTGGAAGAGATTATGCAAATGAAGCACGAGAAAAAGCTACTCTGTGTTTCATTTGCATTGCCTCTTCCAGCAAAGCTCGTAGCGTAGACATAGCCCTAGTCCACATCTAGGGTACATCTAGACTACAGGCTTTTGTCGACAGAGGCTTTGTCGACAGATACTGTTGACAAAGCTTCTGTCGACAAAGAGCATCTAGACTACATCCAGTTCTGTCGACAAAGCAAGCCGCTTTGTCCACATGAGAGTGTAGATGCAAAGGACAGTGTAGATGCAATAACAACTTCTGTCGACAGAGCTCTGTCGACAAAAGGCATTATTCCTCGTAGAATGAGGTTTACAGCCGTCGACAAAACTGCCGAGTTCTGTCGACGTTATGTTGACAGAACTCGGCAGTAGTGTAGACGCAGGTATAGTTTTGTTGACAAAAGTCCACTTTTGTCGACAAAACCCTGTAGTCTAGACACACCCCTACACAGCAGGCAGTTATTTCGAAATAGTGTCAAAATACTGTCAAGCTGGAGGACTTCTTTCTCCAACTCCTATAATCCTCATTGTATAAGGAATAAGGGAAGTTGGAGGAAGAGTGCTCTATTTCAAAATAAGTGCTGTGTAGACGCTTCCTATTTTGAAATAAGCTACGCAATTGATGTAGCTCAATTTGCATAGCTTATTTCGAGTTAAGCCCTGCTGTGTAGACGCATCCTGTGTGTTTGCACATGGGCCTTTGCTACCTTTGACCCATCATGATTTTTCTGTGAGGTGATTTCAGTAGAACCCTTCATGTACAGATTCCTCTGTTCATCTGAGTAAGGGATAAATCGTTCTTCCTCGAGGAGAGAGCCTGACCTGTCTAAGAACAGAAAATGTTGTTACCACTGGGACCAGAAAACCACTTGCATGGATGGTCCCAACCAAGCCAAAGAAGAGTGACACTATGGAGTGGAATTGGGAGCCACGAAGGGCCCCATTTTGGGTGCAGCGTAGGCCTTGTTTTGCCTTCCTCTCTCCTGTCTTGCAACAAACAAAAACACATTATTTATTTTCTTTATGCCCTGAGGCAACTCAGTTCCCAGCAACTGGTGAAGGCAGAACTCTGGTGGCAATGCTTTCCCAGTGAAAGTTTTACACCTCAGATAATAAAACTAGTATTTATTGTTTGCTAGGTAATGTGTAATTTACCTCTTCCAAAGGTGCAAGCAAAAACAAAACAAAAATGAAACCCTGTTTTCTGCACCTTAAATCTTCATGGGCAATTGGTTGGCTGGTTTAATCCCGGGTAATTTTTCATGCACGTAGGTATATTTCTACCTATCTGCTGTATCTCTAATAAAAACTGTATAAATTGCATACTTTCAATGAGAGATATGCTGCCACACTTCACATTAGATTAGAGTGACACCAAATAGATTAAACATGAATAGAAGCAGCCATGTTACTGCAAATGACATTTAGATGCATTCCCCACATATAACTTTCTATTTCACTACAGAATTGATTCTCCTTTCTTTCACAACTTGTTTATGGCTGTGGAAGCCAACAGACGACTTTGGTGGTACTCCTGATTTACAGCAGCGTAATCAAGAGGAGTTTCAGGCCTTATATCCAAAAAAGTAAAGGACTACCTACTACACTCATAGAACCCCTACTTCAGTGGTCCCTAACGCGGTGCCCGCAGGCGCCATGGCCCCCGCTGGGGCAATTATGTGAGCCCACTGAGTGATCTGGGCCGGCCCAAGTCATTCTTGCGCCCCGGACTCCGGGTACGCGGCGCACACATGGCCCCGCCGCCGGATGCGCGGCCCTGCCCCCGGGCACCCCGCAGCCCCACTGCCCTACTTCAACTGGCCTGGACTTCCTACTGCCCAAGGAGCCAGCTTGCAATTGTGTGTTCTGGCTGGTCTTTAGCATATTGTGCCCACAGTACAATTGCAGCCAAGTGTGTGAAAAGAGTTAAATGTATTCCCTGGCCACTAAGGGATTTATTTATTTTTTTAAGATCACAGAGGTAAGGGGAAAAAACCCATCAAGGTTAATGGACCTGTCTGGAGCTGCAGCTGTTTCCACAGTAACAACTGGATGGTACAAATATACAATACGGTGCTTATCATCCTCCCTAATGCTATTATAATTACACATGATGAATACCTGCAGTGACGTTACTCAGCAACCCACAACTGAGGCCAGATTTTCAAAAGTGCTCATTGTTTGCACGTTCCCATGGCAAGAGTTAGGGTACGTCTACACAGCATGGCTATTTCAAAATAGTACATCTACGCTGCAAGGAAGCCTCAAAATGAGTCTGAGGCAGGCTTCCCTAATGTAGACATGCTAGCTCCATTTAGCGCCCCAGGAGGCACTGGGGAAGAATAACTTAGAATGGCCCCAGTAAGGGGCTATTTCAAAATAGCAGCAGTGAAGCGTATACACACGCCTTATTTCGAAATAGCTATTTCAGAATAGGCATTATTCCTCGTGGCATGAGGTTTACAGATTTCGGAATAAGCCATCCGTTATTTGAAATTATTTTGAAATAATGGAATGGAGGTGTAGACGCTCGCATTGTTATTTCGAAATAACACTAGTTACCTTGAAATAACGGTGCCGTGTAGATGCACCCTTAGAGTCAGAGACTAAAAGAGCACTCGTTAAATGAAGGGATAGATTTGTAAGGTCTGTAGGCAAAGAGCCGACGTACAATTCTTTACCAAGTCCTATTCCCATGCCATAGTACATCTATAGCCACCTGCACAACTTTGTAAACATGGTCCGAGCCTTTTAGGAACTGTTGGTGCCTAAGTGGGAACTTTTGGAAGCAGGAAAGCTACTGCACAGTCAAATAAAAGATAAACTTCTGTGCCTTGAGAAATGTACCTTCTCAGGGGAGATCTGGGACCTACTGAAGTCAAGGAGAGTTTTACCATGGTGTAAACAGGCAGATTTAATTGGAGTGATCCATTCTTTCCAGCTCCTGATAAGGTTTTCAACTCAATTAAGTTACAGGTTGAACCCCTCTAGTTCAGCACCCTCGGGACCTGACTGGTGCCGAACCAAACATTTGCTGAATCATAGGAGGTCAATCGTCTCTAGTAGCATGACCAACACTTCCACTGATTGCTTGGCTCTTAGAAGACATTTAGGGGTAAATTAGAGCTAAATTACAGCCACCAGTCCTGGTCTTCAGTGTTCAGTGCTGTTAACAAACTTTATGGGACTACAGGAGACTTGGCCACACTCAGTAGACACTCAGCTAACTAAGATCATGCCAGACCATGGGTGTTGCCAGAACAGGCCATGCTGGACTAGAGAAGGTCAACCTGTATTTAACACAAGCTGTAATGCACTGCCTAATGCCATCTGAAAACATTTACAGTCACACACATTTTCCTAACTGTCCCAGACACACTTGGTTCAGAGTTTGACACTGCCACCTTTCTAAGTAGAGACCTGGGGGACTCTGATTCCATCAGAAATTCACAGCCACCCTGCAGAGTTCCCGGGGCCTGTCTGTAGCTTATGGGATAATAGGATTCTGTCCTGTAATGCCGTGCTTCCAGTCCACTGAACTGCGTAATCCACTTGCGAGTTTATGTGACTCCAGTCCAATGAACAAAATAATCCACTCCAGAGTTTGTGACTCCAGACCAGTGAACAACATAATCCAGATTTTGATTAGAAACTATGGGGAAGGGGGTTGTGGATAAATAGCATGTAACTGTGCTGTATGCAGCCAGCAGCAGAACGTACCTTGTGGACTATTCATGAATTAATGTTTTAGTGCTCAAAATCTTGTCTGGTGTCATGTTAGTTACATGGGACTATCACAGGTTTTTAACCCGCAATGTGCAAATCTTTCATGCTTCTTTTTTGTGGGGGAGAATTAAATTATCAGCTACCTATGACTGATTTGCCCTTTCCTGGTATCTCCCCCATTTTCTTTCATGTTACCCAAGTGTATAAAGTTTCAACTAACGGTGTCTCTTAGCTAAGAAAAAAAAACAGTACATACAGGTGAGGTGTTTCAGTTGTGAGTTTTGATCTCATAGGTACCTACTGTGCTCTGTAGTGTTGTTTTATCCTGCATGTGTGCATGCTTTAAATATCAGTCAGTCTCTTTCTTTCACTGGAGGGTGGTGAAGCACTGGAATGGGTTTCCTAGGTAGGTGGTGGGATCTCCATCCCTAGAGGTTTTTAAGTCCCAGCTGGACAAAGCCCTGGCTGGGTTGATTTAGTTGGGATTGGTCCTGCCTAGAGCAGGGGGCTGGACTTGATGACCTCCTGAGGTCTCTTCCAGCCCTAGGATTCTATGATTCTATGAATAAATGTGAAAGAAGAATCAGAGTCTGTCCAAGAGATTTCAAGGCCAAGGTTCTCAAAAGCTGGTTCCTCAAGTCTGGGGTGCTCATCGTTCAGTCATTTTGTTCATCCCGTCTAAACATTTCTGTGTATGAGATTTCTACAGGTTGGACCTGAATGATCCCAGAGGAGGGATTTTGCTGGACCAGGAGAGGTCTTCCCTAATTCAGGAACACCTGGGATATGGACCTTGGCAGCAGCTCTGCGTCCTGCTGATCCCCCCCCACCCCAAGATGTGGGACACATACCCCTCCCCCCCCACCAAGCAGAGGGAACAGCAATGAAGTGATGTGTTTTGTCAGAGGCTTTTCCCCATTGCTTCCATAGCATCAGGGACCGGTGCCTGAGAGCGCTAGGGGACGTGGAGTGCCAGCTGAGCGCTTCAACCCCATCCCTCTCATGCCCTCTCTGGATTAAGGAGGTCCAAGTGCATGACCAAAGAACTAAACCTGTAATACTCAGTTGCCAGTGATTCAGAAGTCAAATTAGCAATCAACATTACCCTCAAAGAGCCATTGTGATATGAATTCATTGTTTCATTTACTACAGAGTTTTATATATTATATATTATTCCAAGGGAAATATTTTATATATTATTCCCACGGCAAAATGACTGACCAAGTATTATTATTTTATCAACTACACATGGTTAATAACATAGTGAAAGCCTCCTGATTGGCTAATAATTAAATCCCATGGCCAGAGCTAAACTATTAGCCAACGGAAACTGACTTATTCTGGGCCACTATTAAAATTTTTATGTTTGGTGGACAGAATCCCTGGCTACTGCTGCTAGATCCACATGCAACTTGGAAAATGTTTGCAAAGAATAACGCAACTGCCACGGTCCAGAGATAGGAGCAGTGAGCCAGTCTAAAATGTCGTAGAAATTAGTTTCCTGGCAAAGGATCTAACAAGCTTTGCCGCAAAAATGTCAACATTTGGATTCACAGCATCCCAAGGTACCTGTTAGTTGCAGCTCGGTTGAAGCTCTAAAGGTTTAACTATCTGAACAATGAAAAATTAGTTAAAGCTGGAAATAGAACTGCACTGAAGCCTAAATCCGATTCAAAATGATGTACCTAGACGGGGTAAGGATTCATCTGAGCTGAAGTGGACATGGTGGAACTAATGTGATTTCATATAGGATTTCTGTGTTTTGATAGTATTTTCTCATCCCACTACATGAGTTACTGGATGAATGTAAGGATGCAAGCTTTATCGCTTGTCATGCTACAGTGTTCAGATAATAATAATAGCCTGGCTTGCTTTTTCCGTTCTAAGAGACATTACTTGTTGCAGAATCATAGAAATATAGTGTTGCAGGGGTTTTCATGAGGGCATTAGTCCATGTCCCTGTGCTGAAGCAGGATTAGTACCTGGACTATCCCTGACAGGTTAATGCAGGTATATTTATCTAATGTGTGTGACCCTATGGGTATATCTACACAACACCGTTATTTTGGAATAACTGATCTTATTTCAAAACAACAAAGACCACGCCTACACACAAGTGGTTATTTCAAAATAACGTCAAAATAGTGACTATCTGGAGGAATTCTTACTCCTCATTGCACAAGGATTAAGAGAAGTCAGAGGAAGAGCGTTCTATTTTGAAATAAGTGTTGTGTAGACGTGCCCAAATTAGAAATAAGCTATTTTGACCTAAGCTACGTAATTAGCATAGTTCAAGTGGCATAACTTATTTCGAGTTTAGCCTTGCTATGTAGACAAACCATAAGAGTTCCTGACTGCAAAGTGGCAAGAGGTTGACTGTTTTGTAACAGCAGCTCAATTCAGGCCTGACCAATCCATTACTCCTAGAATATTGCTTTCTTAGTACTTATCTATAAAGAATGTCATGGGAGGGATTTAATAAAAGCCAGTGGCAAAGTAGACCTCAATATCATTGTGAAACATGTACAAATGCCATGTAAGAAGTTGTGCACTTTTATATATGTAATACGCACACATACTGTCTACACATAGAATCTTAGAATAGTAGAACTGGAAGGGACCTCAGAGGTCATCAGGTCTCTTGCCCTCACAGCAGGACCAAGCACCATCGAGATCATCCCTGATAGATGTCTGTCTAACCTGCTTTTAAATATCTTCAGTGATGGAAATTCCCTAATCTCCTTCAGGTTGGTGATGAAGATTCCTCAACCTCAGACACATACTGAAAAAAAAATGTTCCTAAAAGTCTGAGTCAAGTCAGAGTTGACTAACCAGTTTCTGTTAGACATAGTTTGCATGTACATAACACATTCTAAACCAACTCAATGGAAACCCTATTTGCACATGAAGTCAACGTGAGGATGGGAGGTTGACATGCAGTCAACACACCAAGGAACAAGTCATGGGGATGTAGAGATCCTCTTGAACATCTCTGGAGACTGCAAGGGGAAGGAGAAGAGACATCACTTTATCCAGAACCTGACGGAGTAACTAGGCAGTGCAATTATATTCATGGGAATGGGATCCCAACCTCTCCTGCTGGAAATGCTACAAAGGCCATTTGGGGTGCGAATCTTCCCTAGACCAAAGTTGAACCTACTAAATTAAACTTAACCTTTTGTAATTTGGTAGAAATTGTTTATTATCAGCTTCACTTATTGCCCAAGTTGATGATTTGGGGGAGGGATAGCTCAGTGGTTTGAGCATTAGCCTGCAAAACCCAAAGTTGTGAGTTCAATCCTTTAGGGGGCCATTTAGAGATCTGGGGCAAATGTGTCAGTGATGGTACTTTGCCCTGCTGGGAGAGCAGGAGATTGGACTCAATAACCTCTTGAGGTCCCTTCCAGCTCTATGAGATGGTGTGTGTACATATATATTAATTAGAATTCATGATTGTGCTCACTGGACACATCACTGAGTGCAGAGATGTTCTATGGCAGTGGTTCCCAAACTTTTCGGCATCATGCCCCCTTTTTGATTTTTGAGAAACTCCCCCCCCCCCCCAAAATAGCAGCAAAACTTGTTGAGAAAAAAAGGAGCTGACTGGGGCAGCAAAACTTGATTGGGAGGGGTTGGGTCACCTCATGCCCCCCCTGGAATTTCCTCATGCCCCCCAGTTTGGGAACCCATGTTCTATGGGAATGAATCCTCAGGTGACTCAAACAAGCTGGGGTGTGCATTTTCCTGCTGGGGATAGGAAAGCTGGTATCTCTGGGCATGTCTATGCTAGGAAATTATTTCAAAGTAACTGAATTTGAAATCACTCCTGAAATAACAACTTTGAAAGAAGCTTATTTCCCAAGGAAAGGAAGAGTACAGATTTCAGAATAATAAGCATGGTGATGTGGACTCTCTTCTTATTATTTTGATATAAGGTTGGAGCTTATTTCAGAATAACTCCCTAGAGTAACCCAGAGCTCCGTGAGTAGCCAGTGATGGGGGCTGGATATCACAGGGACTTCAGAAGGACTCACAGATGAGGTGCACCTTGTGACAAGCCCCCCATGCTTAATGAAATGGACTTACGAACACAAATAATCATAACTCAAAGATGCTTGGGACAAATTGCTTCATGTCACCTGTCAATCTTCATGTCGTAATCCGCTGGATCTGTTTATCTTATTTTGGTGTGTGTATCATCCTTGAGTGTAACACTAGACATATGGTATGTAGAGTGCTTTGTGGTTTTTAAATGCGTGAATGAAAGCCAGCATGAGGTCTCTTTCGGCCTTTGAGTCTTAGCAGTGGTTGGTCTGGGGAAGTCACATGTCCACCCCAACTGGCCAGGTGACTTCCCATGCAAGAAGAGAATCTTTAAAAACAATAGGAAAGTAGGAGTCTTCTGTCTTTGGCTGGCACATCCGAGGGGAGGAACAGCTCTAGTTTGAAAGGCTTTGCTGAAAAGGAAACAGTTTTAGGGTGAGTCTGTAACAAGTGTGTACTGAGGTTTCAGTGTTAGAAGTAGCGAAGCATTTTCTGTTACTTTTAATTTATAATCGACTTGCTCTGCCTGTTCTCACGTATTACCACTTAAATCCCACTGCTTGTACTTAATAAAACCACTTTTATTTTCTATCAAGCCCAGTGTAAATAATTGTTACCGGGGGAGCAATCTGTGTGCACATTCCCCCTTTCACTGCTAAAGGGGGCTAACCTAAATCATTCCTTTGGGGTTCTGTCCCCACTTGGGGAATTGCCCAAAACTGCATTATCCTTGGACCTGGAGAAGGTCAATGTCTGCACTGCTTCTCAGGGGCGGGGCAGGAGGGGAGAGAGGCATGTGATTCTCAGCTCGGGGCCTTGGCTAGGGGAGACCAGTGGAGTTGGTCCAGCAGGACAGGTGGCGAGAAGCCTCAGAGAGCAGGAAGGTGAGTGGCAGTGGCCTTGTCAGCACCCCGGGAATTGGCCCCACAGGCCTTCTGTGACCTCACCCCATCAGAGGCCTGTCGCTGACCTGGCAGCTTCAGTAAACTGTGCAGCCTAAGCAGAAGGAGTCATGGCTTCCGTTGCAGCCCCCACACTGGAGAAGCAGCCACAAAGAAAGTGGGTGGAGGTGAAGGCTCTGTGGCAATGGAGCTCTGAATGGGAATTATGAGACTTTCTCTTCCCCTTCCGCCCCTAGGGAGAGGAAGGAGGGAAAGCAGCAATACACAGGCACTGAGCTTCTAAAAAGCAGACGTGCACAAACTCAGAGAGCTGGTAGGTAGAGACCCCTTGGGGAGGAAAACTACCTGCACTTGGCTGGTTGTGCAAACGGACGCAATCTCTGTTCATTCTTATCCCCTGCCTAAGCGTCTTCTCTCTTGCTGTTATAACTCCTGCCCTTACACCCGGTTCCCTTGTTCTGCTGCTGGGGAAATTCTACAGCTCCAAACTCCAAGCCCTGGAGGGAGCTTGGAGAAATCTGGCTCTTCCCAGCCTTTCCATTTCTCTCTCTCAGTAAGATCTGTTCACTAGCTGATAGGCCTTCCTGACTGCCTCGTTCAAAGATGAACTAGTAAACCCCACACCCTTCTCTTTACGGGCAGCATGAGTGGGCAGGGCCAGGGGAGAGCTGCAGAGGTGTCAGCCAGCTGAGCCAGCGTGAGGGATAGGGATGGGAGAAGGGGTATCAAAGCAGTGGACGAGAGGGCAGGAAGGCCAGGAGGGAACAAAGAGACATGAGTGGTGGGTGAGGAGGGCCAGAGAAGGGATAAAGATGTACAAGCAGCAGGCAGAGGACCAATTAGGATGGAATATGGGAGGAGCTTCTGGGGGAGGACACTGAGTGGGGCAGGAGTGGGCTTTGGGCGGGAACCATGATCCGAGTGCATGCAGTCTCCCAGCATGGGGAAGTCACCTACTGCCTGTGCATCTGACTGGGATTTGCAAAGCTCTTACAAGTCTAACGTTGTGAAATTCAGCGAGACCTAAGCCTCTGAACCCCTCTGGTTTCTCAAAAATCCCAGCCTGTGTTATTAACTCAGACATCAATCCTTTCAGCTTGAGTTCTTATTTAGTCTGAAGTTTCTGACTTCTAGGGTGGTGCCCTCCAATTTTTCAGAGTTTATGTATTGTAAAAATAAAAATAAAAAATGTCTCTGCTGAGTTTATCGATCCATTATTCTGCCTGGCAAAGTAATAACACGGCTAAGGCAGCAACCAGTTTTCAGCAGAACTATATGCGTAACAAGTAATAAAAAGTCAAAGAAAATCACAGTTAAGACCAGTCAGAGAAAATTCAGAGGATGATGATTTAAAAAAAATTATATTGTGTCATATATATATTGTAAAACGTATTAAAAATATCTGAGTTTACTGATCCATTTCGAGCAATAATAAAGCTATTATCCTGAAATAGATCAATAAATTCAGCAGAGGTACATTTTTTTACACTATATATTTTTCAATGGCATGCCAGTTTTGAAAGAACTAGAAAGAGTACCCTTCAATACAGAACTTTTCAATCCCCAAAGACTCCACTGTACTTCAAAAATACCATATGTGAGAGTCACTTCATCACCCACAAAAAACCAGCCACTGCTTGTGGAACATCAGCTGTTTAGCAGCTCACAGCCCTGGTGTGTTTCAAGAGTCCAAGAAGGCAGGCTTTAGCAAATTATGGGATTTGGTAGGCAAAATCCCATGGGAAGCAGGTCTAAGAGGAAAAACAATTGAAGACAGCTGGCAGTTTTTTCAAAGAAACTTTATTAAGGGTGCAAGAACACACTAGTCCACTGCAAAGGAAAGATAGGACATATGGAAAGAGATCACCCTGACTTAACCAGGAGAGCATGAATGATCTAAACATCAAAAAGGAGTCCTAAAAAAAGTGGAAATTAGGTGAAATTACCAAGGAGGAATCAAAACAAATAACACAAGTATGTGAGGGCATCATTGAAAAAGTTCAAGGCACAAAAAAAGCTCAAAGTAGCTACAGACATAAAGGGTAAGAAGAAAACAGTCTACAAATATATTAGAAGCACGAGGAAGATCAAGGACAGTGTAGGTTTGTTACTCGATGAAGAGGGAAAAACAATGACAGAAAGTGTGGAAATGGCAGAGGTGCTTTGTGACTTCTTTGCGTTGGTTTTCACCAGGAAGGTTAGTGGCGATTGAATGCCTAATACAGTGAATAATGGTTCAAATGAGGTAGGTTCAGAAGTTAAAATACGAAAAGCAGAAGTTACAAATTACTTAGAGAAGTTGGGGGTCTTCAAGTCACCAGGGCCTGATGGAATGCATCCTAGAATACTCCAGGTGCTGATTGAGGAGCTATCATCTTTGAACAGTCACGGAAGTCAGGAGAGATTCCAGAAAACTGGAAGAGGGCAAATATAGCACCCGTCTATAACACAGGAAACTACAGACTAGTCAGATTAACTTCTATACCAGGAAAGAAAATGGAGCAAATAATTCAGGAGTCCATTTGCAAACAGATAGAAGAGGAGAAGGTGGTAACTAATAGTCAGCATGGATTTGTAAAGAACAAATCATGTCAAAGCAACCTGATAGCTTTCTTTGATAGGATATCAAGCCTTGTGGATAAGGTAGAAGTGGTAGATGTGGTTTACCTAGACTTTAGTAAAGCATTTGATATAGTCTTGCTTGATCTTCTCAGTAATAGTTTAGAGAAATACAACTTAGATGGGGCTACTATACGGTGGGTGTATAACTGGTCAGATAACCATTCCCAGAGAGAAGTTATCAATGGGTCACAATCATGCTGGAAGGGCATAATGAGTGGGATTCTACAGAGCTCAGGTTTGGGTCCAGAGAAGAGCAACAAAATGTTTAAATGTCTAGAAAACATGACCTACAAGGGAAAAATGAAAGAACTGGGTCTGTTTAGTTTGGAAAGGAGAAGACTGAGAGGGGATATTATGATAACAACTTTCAAGTACCTAAAAGGTTGTTACAAGGAGGAGGGAGAAAAATTATTCTCCTTAACCTCTGATAGTAGGACCAGAAGTGATGGTCTTAAATTTCAGTAAGGGACGTTTAGATTGGACATTCGGACAAACATCTCAGGGATGATCTGGGTGGTGCTTGGTGCTGCCATGCATGCAGAGGAGTGGACTTGATGATCTCTTGAGATTCCTTCCAGTTCTATTTTTTCTATGATTTTATACAGCAGTTTTGGGCCAGGTCAAGAAGATTGGGGCATTGTCCAGGTGAAACTCAAGGGAGATTTTTGAAGTAGACTAGAAGCAATTGCCAGTTACTCGTCTGGAATTTAGCCACAATGCTGGAATCTTCACGTCACTGTTTTTGTTGTTGTTGTTTTGTTTTTTTGCTAAGTGTCATAATCTCTTTAGTACTAAAAGTCATCAAGGACTCTAGAACTGTTTGGGAGTATTGGGTCAGTATTCATGCAGAGTGCCACCAGCTGAATCATTAGTATTATTTCTTCCGATACGATGATTATTTTCTGGGAACTCTCCCATCCAGGTATTAATAAAAATTTAACCCTACTTAGCACTGCCGGATGGAATTTCTCCTGGGACTTTATAGGGCTTCCCCACCCCCAATCTGGATGGAGGTCTAGCATTTAAAAAACACAGAAAAATGTAGCCTATGACCGGAATTTAAACTTGTGAAGAATGGACATAAATATAGATCTGATTGGATGATGAGTTTGACTCAGAACTAGGTTTTTTCCCTGGGATAATTGTGTTTAATTATTTAAGTCTGTCTGTACTTCGTTAGGCATCAGTATTTTTAGGGGGAAGGCTCCATATGGGATAGAATTTTGCATGGGTTGTGTCTTCTACATTCCAAGCTATATATCTGTGTACTTTATGAATGTGTCACAGAAGAAGCCATGCAGCATTAAATAAAGCACACGGATATGAAATATTAATAGGATACCACATGAGGCTACAAATATGACATATGGGGAAATTGTTATTCTGTTAAGACCCTCTTATCACATTACTCTAGTAATAAGATTATCAACCCAGTCTGATCCTTTTTAATACTTTGAATGATGTCTATGAGGTTAGGAATATATAATCTTTTTCTAGCTTTTATGAACGTCCCATAAGAACATAAGAGCGGCCATACTGGGTCTGATCAAAGGTCCATCCAGCCCAGTATCCTGTCTTCCAACAGTGGCCAATGCCAGATGGGAGTTAACAGAACAGGGATTATCACGTAATGACTCTACTGTCGTTCATTTTCAGACTCTGACAAAACAGAGGCTAGGGACACCATTCCTACCCATCCTGGCTAATAGCCATTGATAGACCTTAACCTCCATGAATTTACCTAGTTCTTTTTTTGAACCCTGTTAAAGTCCTGGTCTTCACAACATCCTCTGGCAAGGAGTTCCACAGGTTGACTGTGCACTGCATGAAGAAAATCTTCCTTTTGTTTGTTTTAAACCTGCTAGCTATTAATTTCATTTGGTGACCCCTAGTTCTTATATGATGGGAACAAATAAATAACGTTTCCTTATTCACTTTTTCCATACCTGTCATGATTTTTTTTATAGACCTCTCATATTCCCCCTTAGTCTCCTCTTTTCTAAGCTGAAAAGTCCCAGGTTTTTTTAATCTCTCTTCATATCAGTTTGTTCCAGGCTCTCTTCATATCAATTTGTTCTAACTATGACTGTCAGGGGTGATGTAGGATAAAGCGACTGATTAAAAATAGTGCCTCGACTGGCACATACACACAATTTTCCATTTCCTATGGGTCTCAAATATTGATTGATTATTTAACACCTGGGTCTTGCCCTGTCCACATATATATTGTATAACCCTGGGCATGTACATCAAGGGCTAGATACTCAGCTGATGTAAATGGGAATAACCTCACTGAAGTCAGTGAGGTTTTGATGAGGGTCTGACCCCTCTCAGAGAAAATCAGAAAGGCCTGTTGTGTATAAATATTTTGTTATCTCTTCTGCAAGAAAATCCTCATGGCTTCGTTGAACTAGGACTTAATTCTTTCATAAGCAGTGGTATGACATGGCAATTGGCAAACAGCAAATATAGATCATAAAGGCGTTGAATGCCTGGCGCTAGTCTATACTAATCTATAAATCAATGTACCCTTCCTCTTGTCTGTGTAAAAATAATTTCTCAATTTCTTTCTTTTCCCAGCTCAGCTCTTTCTGGATGACATACCATAATTAGTCTTGTTTTCTGTTTACATTGTTCAATTAATTACATCTCCTTATTGCATTACATTCTGCTCTAACCGACACAAGCTTTACCACATATAAGTCAGGAAAGTGGCATGTATTTGGTACAAGAACAATATGGCAGTAAAAAGACAAATCCTGTATTCTCACTGTGCTTCGTTAACTATTTGTTAAGGCATCAATTAGGATGTACTGAGGTGCTCTGTCATTTTAACGGAGAGGTAGGCTGCCTTTGATTTTGAAATTTCATCCCATTAGTCCACACAGACCTTGGATTAGGAAAATTAAACATATATTGCAATGTCTATGTACGGTTCCCTAGATATTCCAGAAGGAGCTGAGTGACAATTTAATGGTAAAAGTGCCACAGAATTTAAGACCAGAAGGGACCACCCGATCGTCTACTCTGAGAGCTTGTCTTCACTGCCACAGAGATTGATGCTACAGCGGTTGATGTTCTGGCATTTGATTTAGTGGGTCTACTAAAGACCCACTAAATCAAATTCTGACATTGCCCCTGTTGACCACAGTACTCCTCACAGTCATGAGGAGTAAGGAAAGTCAATGAAAGCATTTCTCCTGTTGACCTCCCTCTGTGGGACCGTGTCAGAAAATTGATGTAAGGTACGTTGAATCCAGCTACCCAATTGTCATAGCTGGAATTGAGTATCTTATATCAGTTTTCTCCACCAGAGTAGACATGGCTGAGTCCTGTAGATCACAGGCTTCCACGAGTCTCAGCACACTGAACCTAACAACCAAAATCAGACTCAAGTCTTACAGCCCTCAGGAGACCAGAATATCATGTGCCATAGGCAGAGAATAGGTGGGACCCAAATGACTGGCAGTCAAGTCTTACTTTTTATGTTCAGATATATTTTCATAGATTAGAATCATAGCTCCTGAAAGGAATTCAAGAGGTCATCTAGTCTAGTCCCCTTTACTCATGCCAGGATTAAGAATTATCTAGGCTCTCTCTCATAGATGTTGATCTAAGATGCTCTTAAAAATCCACAACCTTAATAGAGAATTTATTCCAGTGTTTAACCACCATGACAGTTAGGAAGAAGATGTCCAACCTCAGCTACCTTTGCTATAATTTAAGACCATTGCTTCCTGTGCTATCCTCAGAGGTTAAAGAGAACAATTTTCCTTCCTTCTCTCCGCATCAATATTTTATGGACTTGAAAACTATTACGCTCCCTCCAAATCTTCTCCAGACTAAACAAAAACATTTTCCCCTCCAGTCTTTACTCCTAGATCATATTTTCTCAACCTTTTATCATGTGTGTTGCTCTTCTCGGGACTTTTTCTAATTTGTTCACATTCGTTCCAAAATGTGACTCCCAGAAATGGACACAATACTGCAACTGAGGCCTAATCAGCATGGAGTAGTGTGGAAGAATTACTTTTTGTGTCTTGCTTGTTTGGTGTTTTCCACGAGCTTTATAAGTGTACTCTCCCTATGCCATTATCTAAATAATTGATGACGATTTTGAAGAGAACCAGACCCAAACCTGATCCCTGCACAACCCCACTTTTTATGCCCTTCCACCATGACTGTGAACCATTCTCTGGGAATCGTTATCCAACCAATTATTCACCTGATGTATATTAGTTCCATTTGGTTGTATTTTCCTTGTTTGTTTAGAAGGTCATGCAAGACTGTATCTAAAGCCTTACTATGGTCAAAATATGTCATATCTACAACTTCCTCCCATCCACAAGCCTCGTTACCCTGTCAAAAAAAGCTATCAGGTTGGTGTGATATGATTTCTTCTTGAAAAATACATTTTATTTATCATGTTATTTTCTAGGTGTCTGCAAACTGGTTGCTTAATTATCTCTCCAGGTACTGAAGTTAATCTGAGTGGCCTGTAATTCCCTAGGATTATTGTTATTTCCCTTTCTTACAGATTGGCACAATAATTGACCTTTTCTAGCCCTGTGGAATCTCATCGGTCTTCCATAACTTTTCAAAGATAACACTGGTCTACAATTTTTTAGAAGTCGTCTGCTTCAGAGATAAAATGTGCTATTTATTATGTATTTTGATGTGCTGAATTTAAATATGACAATTAAAACAACTGATTGGCTACTGTTTCCAAGATATTTAAGTTTTTACATTTTACGTCTATGTATATTGTGTAGATAGTAGAGTTTTAATCATAAATTGTAAACCTACGTCTTTTCATGTGTTTATGGTTGCTTTACATGATAATATTTCACCTGTCCTGTTTATGTAACACTTTAAAAATCAGCAAAAGGGTTATATAAATAAAATTTATTATGAAACAAAAGGCAAAAAACTATTATGTACATAGTTTAGTCCTATTCAGTGTCTACTCGGCGCTTCTTGGCTTGTCTCTTGTATTCATTAAATGGAGCACCTTCCATGAAGAAGAATGGGACAAGATCCTTTTGACGGTCACGGAACATGGAAACCCTAACATCACCTGCCAGGAGATTCCACTGCTGTAGGCTGGAGCCCAACAGCTCTTCCTTACTCTTGGGTAGTTCCAAATCCCTGACAAGGTCATTCAGTTCACCTTGTGTTATGAGGTGCGGTTCAGAGGAGGAGGATGGGAGAAAATGTGGGTTCTGTGACATTGATGGTTCAGGACCAGAAGTTTCATCCTTTTCCTCTTCCTCGTCTGACTCAAGTGAGAATGATTCTGGTGCATCAGGAACGGGCAGTCTTTCTCTGTGGGGTACTGGGCGTATAGCTGATGGAATGTTTGGATAATGCACAGTCCACTTTTTCTTCTTTGACACACCTTTCCCAACTGGAGGCACCATACAGAAGTAACAATTGCTGGTATGATCTGTTGGCTCTCTCCAAATCATTGGCACTGCAAAAGGCATAGATTTCCTTTTCCTGTTTAACCACTGGCGAAGATTTTTTGCACAAGTGTTGCAGCATATGTGTGGGGCCCACCTCTTGTCCTGATCTCTAATTTTGCAGCCAAAATAAAGGTGATAGGCTTTCTTAACCATAGTGGTTATACTGCGCTTTTGTGATGCAAAAGTCACTTCACCACAAACATAGCAGAAGTTATCTGCACTGTTCACACAAGTACGAGGCATCTCTGCTCACTTTGGCTAAACAGAAATGTGTCCCTTTGCAAAATCAAACACTGACAAATAAGAGAGCACAACACTGTATGATTTCTAGAGCTGATATAGGGCAATTTGTTCAGCAGAGTGATGTAAGCTTCGTTATGATTGCATCATCCATTACGTCTAGGAATAACATGATGCAATTCATATCATGTATGACGCAATACCAGCTTCAGATTGCATCATTCATTGTTTTGTCTAAAGAGCAAGTACTGTCCAAACCCAGTCATAGATTTATTCATAGATCCAGTCAAAGATGTATTTTAGTCATTTCTGGTTTAAATTGAGATCCCTTCCCTTTATAACTCACTTATCCTCCACCATTCCCAAGTCAAGGTCGTATATACTGACCCAATAGCATATCTTGAAAATTAGAGCCAATCAATAATTTTAAGCATCGTTTTCATTCTCAGTGACCCAGAATTAGTAAAGTTTGACTACATTTATTTCAGAAGCATTTTGGCTGTAGAGCAGTGTAATCACTAATGGCTTAGACCACTCAAGGAGCTGACAGAGGAGATGTGTTTCATCAGGCATAGATGATTTGAAGATATCTTAAATTTGTTCTTTCCCCATATTAGCATTCTTGAGGATACATGGCTTCTCCTCTTGCACCGTTGAGGGTTATTCCTCATCACTCCTGCCTACGTAGCATAATGGTTCTTCATAACTATCGTGGCTGGTTTGGGAGTAATGCTGGAGCACTGCCTATGGGCAGAAGGAATGAGGAGCCAGTCTCCTCCCTGTGACAGAACCACATCCTCTTCCCCCAGCGACATGACAGTAGTCTTCTTTAGCTGGATAGCTCCCTCAGCCTTGGACATCTCCATATGAACATTCGTAATTGTAGGGTAAAAATTTCTGAGGCAGGCTATGATATTCTGTTAAGAACCCCTATTCTAAATTTCAAGTCTGGAACAGGCACACAAACACCTATACCAAAGGCACAGTACATGAAGGTTACCCCCCCCCCCCGGGCTTAGCCCATCGGAGGAAGGTCATCATAAAAATAACTACCTAGATAATTATATCCCAGAGAAAGGCCCTAGGGGTGAGAGACAGGACATAACACATTCAATGGTGCTAGGAACAAATGTGCAATTGTCATGTACCGTCACTGCCTCTGTTTTATCCTCCAGGTGCAACACCAATGGATCACATCCGTGCAAAGATACCTTCCTGACGCTAACAGACAAATTGCCACTTAACACATAATTGACAATTGATGTCTGCTTTAAGTACTTGTTTAACTAGATATAAAGTATTCTGTAAGCTATGGGTGGAAAACACTATGTAACCTTTAGATTATTGCTTTTATTTTGCCTCATGATTCGCACCTATCCAGGGGATCTGGGATCTTTTCCCCCATCCCCATCACTTCATCTGCCCATCAGCATCTTATATAATCCATTGTAACCTATTGCCTGGCAGTGTTCACCACGCCTAACATGCGACGTGACACTCCACCAGCGCTGTGTGTAATAAATCTTCCTGCTTGCTTCATACACGGGGTCCAGAGTCTGTTCCAACCATAACGAATTCCTTGTACATACAAATGCTCCTCAGATTACCCACCTCCTCCCGTCACTCTCCTGCCAGTTTTCAGGGAGATTCTACCACAGACATCTTTCACACTGAACTGTTCTCCCAGCCTGGCATGCTGAGAGTGGGAAATGCTGGCCCCGGTCTCTACAAATCCACACCAGGATTTAGGTAGAGGCACCATGGTTATGTGTTCTATCGGGACACAGATGCAGGTGGAGGAGATAGGAGCAGTGTCGACACTGGCAACGTGGTCCTTCCTAACAGTAGTGATTATACTAGCTAGCTCATGTGTATGCTATGCCATCGCTTATTATTTGCTGATGACTGTAGTCTTATAATTAAAGTTTGGGGAATAAGCAGGAAGAACTTGAAGTGCTAATAAATAAACACAACTATGACATAGTTGGTATCACAGAGACCTGGGGGAATAATACACACAACTGGGATATTGGTATAGAAGGGTACAGCTTGCTCAGGAAGGACAGGGAAAAAAAGGGAGGAAGTGTTGCCTTATATATTAAAAATGTATACAGTTGGGGTATGTCTACGTCGACAGAGCCATGTAGATGGGTTTAATAGACATAGCAAAATGAAGCGGCGATTTAAATAATCGCCGCTTCATTTACATCAAAATGGCTGCTGCGCTGTCTAGTAAACTCATCTACATGGCTCCGTCGACGGAGCCATGTAGTCTAGACATACCCTTGGACTGAGGTGGAGATGGATGTAGAAGACAGACTTGGCAAGAGTCACTGGGTTAAGTTAAAAGGGTAAAAAACAAGGGTGGTGTCATGCTAGGGATATACTACAGACCCAGGTAGAAGAGGTAGATGAGGCTTTTTTTAAACACACAAAATCATCCAAAGCTCAGGATTTGGTGGTGATGGGGGATTTCAACAATCCAGGCATATGTTGGGGAACTAACACAGCAAGGCAGAGATTATCCAATAAATTCTTGGGCTGCATTGGAGACAACTTTTTATTTCAGAAGGCTGAGAAAGCTACTGGGGGTAAGTTGTTCTAGATATGATTTTAACAAATAGGAACTGGTTGAAAATTTGAAAGTGGAAGGCAGCTTGGGTGAAAGTGACCATGAAATCACAGAGTTCATGATTCTAAGGAATGGTGGAAGGAAGAACAGCAAAATAGAGACAATGGAATTCAGGAAGACAGATTTTAGTAAACTCAGAAAGCTGGTAGGAAAGGTCCCATGGGAAGCAAAACTAAGAGAAAAAGCAACTGAAGACAGTTGGCAGTTTTTTAAAGGGACATTCTAAGGTCCCAAAAGCAAACTATTCCACTGTGCAGGAAAGATTGAAAGTACGGCAGGAGACCACCTTGGATCAACCGGGAGATCTTGTATGATCTAAAAATCAAAAAGCAGTCGTATAAAAATTGGAAACTAAATCAAATTAGAAAGGATGAATACAAGCAAACAAAACAGGTATGCAGGGGCAAGATTAGAAAGACAGATGCAAAATGCGCTATATCTAGCCAGAGACATAAAGGGAAACAAGATGACGTTCTACAAATATATTAGAAGCAAGAGGAAGCCCAAGAACAAGGTAGGCCCATTGCTCAGTGAAAAGGGAGAAACAATAACAGCAAACTTGGAAATGGCAGAGAAGGTTAATGATTTCTTTGTTTCTGTTTTCACCAAGAAGTTTGATGAAGCAGGGATGACAAACATAGTGAATGCTAGCGGAGGAAATGGGGTAGGTTTAGAAGTTACAGTAAAAAAAGAACAATATTAAAAATTACTTAGAAAAGTTAGACATCTTCAAGTCACCAGGGCCTGATTAAATGCATCCTAGAATGTTCAAGGACCTGATAAAGGAGGTATCTGAGCCTTTAGCTATCACCTTTGAAAAATCATAGAAATCGGGAGAGATTCCAGAAGACTGAAAAAGGGCAAATCTAGGGCCCATCTATATAAAAAGGGAAATAAGAACAATCCAGGAAACTACAAACCAGTCAGTTTAACTTCTGTGCCAGAGAAGATAATGGAGCAAGTAATTAAGTAATTCATCTGTAAACATCTGGAAGATAATAACATGATAGATAACAGCCAAAATGGATTTGTAAAGAACAAATGATGTCAAGACATTCTGATAGCTTTCTTTGATAGGATAAAAAGCCTTGTGGATAAGGGAGAAGCGGTGGACATGGTATACCTAGACTTTAGTAAGGCATTTCATATGATCTCGCATGACCTGCTTATTAATAAATTAGGCAAATACAACTTAGATGGGGCTACTATAAGGTGGATGCATAACTGGCTGGATAACCATTCTCAGAGAGTAGTTATGAACGGTTCACAATCATGATGGATGGGCATAACAAATGGGGTTGCAGAGGGGTCTGTTATGGGACTGGTTCTTTTCAATAGCTTCATCAATGATTTAGATGATGGCACAGAGAGTACAATTATTACGTTTGCAGATGATACCAAGCTGGGAGGGGTTGTAACTCTTTGGAGGATAGGGTCAAAATTCAAAATAATTTGGACAAACTGGAGAAAAATAGGATGAGGTAAATAGGATGAAGTTTAACAAGGGCAAATGCAAAGTATTCCGCTTAGGAAGGAACAATCAGTTTCACACATACAGAATGGGAAGTGATTGTTTGGGAAGGAATACAGCAGAAAGGGATTTAGGGGTCATAGTGGACCACAAGTTAAACATGAGTCAACAGTGTGACACAGTTGCAAAAAAAAGCAAACATGATTCTTGGATGCATTAACAGGGTGTTGTGAGCAAGACACGAGAAGTCATTCTTCCATTCTACATAGCACTGATTAGGCCTCAACTGAAGTACTGTGTCCAGTTCTGGGCACCACATTTCAAGAAAGATGTGGAGAAATTGGAGAAGTTCCAGTGAAGAGCCACAAAGATGCTTAAAGGTCTAGAAAACATGAGCTATGAGGAAAGGCTGAAAGAATTGGGCTTGTTCAGTTTGGAAGAGAGAAGACTGAGGGGGGACATGATAGCAGCTTTCAAGTACCGAAAAGGGTGTCACAGGGAAGAGGGGGAAAATTATTCTCTCTGGCCTCTGATGATAGGACAAGAAGCAATGGGCTTAAACTGCTGCAAGGGAGGTTTCAGTTGGACATTAGGAAAAACTTCCTAACTGTCAGGGTGGTTAAACACTGGAATAAATTGCCTAGTGAGGCTGTAGAATCTTCATCATTGGAGATATTTAAGAGCAGGTTAGACAGACACGTGTCAGGGATGATCTAGACAATGCTTGGTCCTGCTTGAGGGCAGGGGACTATTGGTGACCTCTTGAGGTCCCTTCCAGTTCTAGGACTCTATGATTCTTTGAAAGCAGGTAACACATTTTGGATCTGAACAACTTTTAATGGAAATTGGTTTTTAATTTGTGTGTGTATACACACACAGAGTTTATCAGTTTGCTGTGGAAAACTGACTTCATTGCAAAACAAAAAAAAGTGGGGTTTTTTTCCTCTTCATTCTCCTTGAAATTTTCCATTGGGGAAAAACCCCACTCATTTTCCATCCTGTTTTACTCATATTAATATAACACAATATTTAATTTATATCTGGGTTATGTGGTGAAGTGTGAGTGTTAGTATTTGGCTTGACTTGTATATAGGACATTTGTCCTTGTGTTACTTTCGTCTTTGTCTTTTGATGGGGCTTAGATTAAATTTAAAGAAATATATATTCAACTATGATTCATACACATCTAGCATATTTTCTTCAATTTTGCATACTATGTTGCCAGAAAGATAATGACAAGTTGGAAAGAGTTCAGAGAAGAGCAAAGCTATTCAAACACAGATCCAAAATCATGTTTTGCACCTTATTTCAATCAATGCTAAAATTGCAATTTGCTTTCTAATTCAGGCTGTTAAAAGAAAATCCATGCAGTTAATAGACATTTACATTATGTGTCATAGTTACAATCTAAAGAGAAATAAAATAAGCACTTTCCTGTCCTTGCATTATCTGGTTGACTGATTCTATATAAGGCATGTTGAATCTTGCTTTGCTTTTCTGAGAAACGAAAGATTAGAAAACAAAGAAAAAAATTCATAATCAAGGCAAATTCAAAATTGGTTATTTTTACATATGATCTGGTGGTACTTTATAGACTAACAAAACCAGACCATTTGTTGTTTTTTTTCTGTACAGACTAACACGGCTACCCCCTGAAGCTTCATTTTTACATATGTTAGCTTTAAACTCAAGTGTCTAAAACACTTTTGATAATAAAATTAAACACTGAAACCCCTTAGATGCTTTACACATTTTTCCAGTGGTCTCTAATCCCAAGATGTTACAGTCCAAGGAGATTTAGGTGATTAGATGTTATGGTACTATGGCTGATAAAGTTAGAAAGGTGGGGGTAAGCCGTTTAGAGTATAGTTTGAAAACCAACAAATCTTGCAGGTAATGTGGTACAGCTTAGTTAACTTCCATCTTGTTTCACTGTGTCATATTGGCCAAAGCTCTGGCCTATGAGATCACAGAATCATGGAATCATAGAACACTAGAACTGGAAGGGACCTCGAGAGGTCATCGAGTCCAGTCCCCTGCCCTCATGGCAGGACCAAGCACCATCTAGATCAGGGCTACTCAACTTGGGATCTCCGAGGGCCACAGTGATACACACAGCGCATGCTGAGGGCTGCAGCTTAAGTGTGGTTGCATATACATGCAAATATATATGCAAATAGCTTCTTTCACACTGATGGGCATGAATACAAAGATTAAGGCAAGACTACACAACACGTAGGCCCCATTTAAGTCAGTTCTGTTGATATTAATAAAGTGCAATAGTTATCTGATTTCCACCCACGTGAGAGCACTTTTAATGAGCAACAACAGTCGAGCAATGACAGCAATTTAACTACTAAAACACATATTAACAGAAGACCATTATATTGATTACTTTTTTGTTTTGGCTCTCACCCACGGGCCACGTGTTGAGCCAGGCGGACCGCAAACAAATGGGCACGTGTTGAGTAGCCCTGATCTAGACCATCCCTGACAGATGTGACATGAAGCAATTTGTCCCAAGCATCTTTGAGTTATGACTATTTGTGTTCGTAAGTCCATTTCGTTAAGCATGGGGGGCTTGGCACAAGGTGCACCTCATCTGTGAGTCCTTCTGAAGTCCCTGTGATATCCAGCCCCCATCACTGGCTACTCACGGAGCCCTGGGTTACTCTTGGGAGTTATTCTGAAATAAGCTCCAACCTTATATCAAAATAATAAGAAGAGAGTCCACTTCACCATGCTCATTATTCTGAAATCTGTACTCTTCCTTTCCTTGGGAAATAAGCTTATTTCAAAGTCGTTATTTCAGGAGTGATTTCGAATTTAGTTACTTTGAAATAATTTCCTAGCATAGAAATGCCCAGAGATACCAGCTTTCCTATCCCCAGCAGGAAAATGCACACCCCAGCTTGTTTGAGTCACCTGAGGATTCATTCCCATAGAACATGGGTTCCCAAACTGGGGGGCATGAGGAAATTCCAGGGGGGGCATGAGGTGACCCAACCCCTCCCAATCAAGTTTTGCTGCCCCAGTCAGTTCCTTTTTTTCTCAACAAGTTTTGCTGCTTGTGTGATTTTTTTTTTCCAAACAATTTTGAAAAGATGGGCTCTTTCCCTTTTGTTGCCTGACAGAACAAAAAGACAATGGAGGGTTTAGATCTGGAGATGGGAACCCAACCATGCCTCTGGAACGGGAAAGGATTCAAGAGCAGAGGCTCTGCATTTGGCCCATCTTGTAATAAAGTTACATTTCTGATGGAACTTCAAGATTTGCCCTCATTTACATCTGAGTATATTTCATTCATGTACAGATTTACTCCAGCATTGCTTAGTGTATTGTCCTTGGATGCGATGGCTTTGAAATTATTGGAGAGGAATCAAAGCTATTAAAACCGAACATGACCAATATCACAAGCTGTGCATGCAAGTGTGCATTAATGAGACTTAGTAAGGAAATTATTTTTTCTCCTAGTCATGGAAGATATTCCAGCTGGGTCCTTGTGTTTGCATATTCATTAATCAATGTGCTGGTGCTTTAATGTGAAACTTGAGAGCAGTGTTTCGAAGAGGTGAGCAAATATACTCCATTTATCAATTGCATATGCTTCCCCATTTCTCCCCTAGCTCATGGGTTTGTGGGGCTGGCGGTGAGGCAAACAGAACAAAACCCATTAGAACAAGAACTGTAAGAATTGTACTTAACCATATGAAGCCCTGGCATCTACTGGATGCCCTAGAAATGATAGGTCCATAGTTCAACTCACTTATGGATGCAGAAAAGCTTGGTGTTACCTGTTGGCTAGGATGAGTACCCGAATCCCAAGTAGATGAACACTTTGGAGAAAGTTTTCAGGATCTTTTAAAGATCAAAGAGATCCATGGGGATATTAGCAAATGCCAATGCTAATTAGTTCCAGGAAGAGGCAAACTCTCAATCAGGGACATATTTACTCTCTTCATTCACACTGTTGCATTAAGGAAATCAGATGTGCCAACCAGTTTACTCTGCTGCCTTATTAACACTGGTAACCAATTATTGAATGAACACTTGACAGTGGCTTCATCTGGTAAAACATGGAATTAATAGGTATGACATGTGTGATAAGGAACGAAAACGAGGAGGGCTTGTTGCTGAAATTCAGAGGCAGACGTGTAAAGACCTGTAGCGTGAAACTTAAATACTGTTTCAAGATCCGTGTCATTTTCCATTATGGAGCTGCAAAGTAAATATTAACAAGTTGTTTAAATGAAGCAAATTATTTTCATTTCACCTATTCTACCGCTTCCATTCCAATTATCTCAGAGACTATTCTGTTCTCTATCATTCAGCCACTGTAGAAATCAGCTTTAGCAAACCATAAAGATTTAATTTGTGGTCTCAGATTCTGTGATAAATTTAGCACCCATAAATTATGTGTCAGTCTAATTTTATGGGCGGCATTATCCTCTCGTCTGAAATCCAAACATGTAATTAAATTCTGAATTAACTAAAATCTGAATTAACCACGGACATGAGCTTCCAACCCCGACCTGCATTTCTTGGAAGAAAACAGAATCCATGTGTGCTTTATACTTCAGGAAAATCTGCCAGAGAGCTATAAAGCTACACTGTTCTAAAGATATAGCCCTATTTCTAATATTAATGCTACGTGTTATTATAATGCCTTTTATCTGGGGATCTCGAACCATGTCATGAAAAAGGATTAAATCTCACCCTCTGAGGGATATGTATTATCACCCCATTTTAAAAAAAGAGGAAAGTGTGGCACATAGGAGCTAGGTATATTGCATAAAACAATGCACCAATTCAGCTGCAGATCTGGAAAGAGAGCCCAGGAGTTCTGACACCCACTCACATTTCCTAATCACAAGAGCACACTTCCATTCCTTCTGGCTCATAGGCAAAGGCGTACTAAGCAAAATAAAATGGCATAGAAAGAGAAATCAGCCCATCATCTCAGCCTCACTGAATTGCTTAATATATCTGCCTGGGTACCTGAATGCCCCAACCATATCATGCAAGCTTCATGAGGCAAGGGCGAAACCCAGCTAGGTATTTCTGGATAATTTTAATAATTTCCATTTTCCCTTTCCAGGCTTTGTCTGTTTTGTCTAGCTCTATGGGTATGTCTAGACTACATGCCTCTGCCGACAGAGGCATGTAAATTAGACACAGCAACATAGTCAATGAAGTGGGGATTTAAATATCCCCCACTTCATTAGAATAAAAATGGCTGCCGCATTGTGCCGGCTCAGCTGTTTGTTGGCACAAACCGGCAGTCAAGACGGGGATCGGTCGGCAAGGAAAGCCTTTGCTGACCAATCTCTTATGCCTCGTGAAATGAGGTTTACAGGCTCGGTCGACAACGGCTGTCCCTGTCGACCAATCCATGTCTTGACTGCCGCGTTGTGCTGACAATCAGCTGAGCCAGCACAACGCGGCGGCCATTTTTATTTTCATGAAGTGGGGGATATTTAAATCCCCGCTTCATTGACTATGTTGCTATGTCCAATTTATATGCCTCTGTCGGCAGAGGCATGTAGTCTAGACATACCCTTTGGGTCTCACTATAGACATGGAGAATGCCTAGCACAAGAGGTCTACTGGGTGTTGTTATGCATCCAAAATTAGTACAATGGTAATAAAATCTGTTGCATCTCTTTTCTTGCCTGCTATTGGAGTCCAGGCCTCGCTGCCATAAAAGAGGGTGCTGACCATGCACGATTTATAAATCAAGATCTTAGTCTCTCTTGTGTTCTTCAATATTCATTTTGGGAGGTGACCAAAGTGGGTGGCTGCATCCCCAATATGTGTGTCCAACTCTTCATCCAATGACAAGTTCTTGTGAGTAGTAACAAAATGAATCCACAATTTGGAGCCTCAATTGTTGTCATCTACAGTGCCTGTGATCCATTCTAGGCATCATTTGTCGAGAGAAAAAAATCACAAACCGAGAAGTACAAATGAGGGCACAAATCTCCATCCTGAGAGCTATTATCAAGGGCAACCACCTTTGTTGGTTAGGTCACATGCACAGGATGCAAGATGGGAGACTTTCTAAAGACATCTTACATGGTGAGTTAAAGGAGGGTCAAACACAGAGAGGATACCAAAGACTTAGGTTTCAAGATGCCCTGCAAGAGAGATGCAAAATGCTTTGGCATTGAGGCTACGTCTACACTACAAGTTTTTTCGGCAGAAAATATGCTAATGAGGAACTCATTAGCATAAGTCGCAACATCATTAGCATATTGTCTGCCGTTTCTTTTTGAGCGAGGGGTTTTTGCGCAAAAAGAAGCAGTGTAGCTGCTTTCTTTTTGCACAAAAATCCCTTTTTGTGCAAGATTGGTATACCTCCTTTTTTGAGGCATAAGGATCTTGCACAAAAAGGGGTTTTTTGCACAAAAAGGAAACGTCCACACTGCTTGTTTTCGTGCAAAAACCCCTAGCACAAAAACAGATCAGAAGAGAGTATGCAAATGAAGCATGAGAAATCCACGCTTCATTTGCATTGCCTTTTCTGGCAAAACTCATAGTGTAGACATAGCCTGAGCCACAGACCTGGGAAGACCAGTCAAAAGACCATTGAAGTTGGCAATCCAGTCTGGAGACAGACATCACAGAGCATGCTAAACCACGGGTCTCTACTCTCCAAGAGACAGTAAAAAACAAGCAAGTCGCTATGGACACAGGAAAATACCTTTCACTGCACTCAATACAATTAAACCTGTTTGTCCAGAATCGGTTTGACAGTCATCAGAAAAGCTGCAACACCCAGCTCTGAGCTCACATCCACAATAACCAAACATGTGTAAAGATGAACAGAGCCATTATTTATTATAATCTCCATTTTTAAAAGTGCAGACTCAGTTTTTGTCTGAGGTACCTGAGGTAAATCTCCAACTATCCTTGCGTGGTTTAATTAATTTTAAAATTATGTGTAGTAGAGTGTCTTTTACATCAAGAGGGCCCAAAGCACTTCTTAACTGCATGCAAACAGGAATAGAACACTACTCAAATGCAGCTACATCTGGGGTGGGAAGGCAGCAGCCCGCTGGGCACTTGTTCACAGTGCAATTGTGGGGAAAAAGAGGAAGAGGAATTTTGCCACAGGGCATGCATGAAAAAGAAGGCACATGGAAATATAGGCTGTGAGATTAAAGCAAAAGAATGTGACGGCATAAAATTATTTCTTGCTGGCTCTCTGGGCATTTCTTAATTGAAGTGTTTCCAACTGACAGACAGTCTAAGCTACCCAAATGCCTTTATGCAACTAATCGACAATGACATGAAGTGTGTGCGACTGTTCACACAAGACCTTGTCCTGTGATTATTGCCAGTGTGGCTGAACAGCTGTCATATTTTGTGGGGAAGGAGATCACCCAGCATAATTAATTTCACATAAATCATCAAGAGAGTGAGTGGCAAAGCCCTGTGACTACATTTATCATCCTTGCTGCCTCTGGCGTCAGCACCATTCTTTGCTTCCTACACTGAAGGAGCAGAGGTATCCCCCAAAGAGTGTCCAGTTTCATATTACGAAGAGAGAGTGAGTCAAGTCGGGTTTGTGCGTGATGGAAACGCTGCTTGGGTATGCAGGGTGGCGGGCAGCTCCACGTGAAAGGACAGCCCCTAAGAAATACCTGGAGAATCTCTACCACCACGGTTTTGTTATTATTCAGTTTTCTCAGATTGTCCAGTGTGAGTAAGATTCCGTTCTCTGCTCTGCCGCAGACTTCTTGTGGGAGCCCATGTAAAGGTGGCCTTATTTGCGCCTAAAGCTCTAACTACCCTACCTTAACTGTAAAACCCTGTGAAACCCTAACCTGGCAATAATCTGCAATCAATATGGTAAATTCCGCTCTTTGACTTTCTGCCTCTGTCGGTGTCCAAACATCTTTGTAAATCTGGGTCTTAGCTTCTCGGAACAAAAAGTTGTGTAGACATTTAGGTCTGGTCTATATGACAGGCTTACATCAGTATAATTACATCCACACACCTGAGTGATATCGGTATATGGACCTAACCCATCATGTGGACCAGATGATGCTGTTAGGAGAACTTCTCCCACTGACCTAACTAACACCTCCTGCGGGAGGTGGGTTAATCACACCAATGAGAGAGTTCCCTCCTATCAGCTTACAACACAGAGTGTAGACTTGCCCGTAGGCAACTAAAGAGGCAGATAGCTGAAGAGGCACTTATCTGCCCCTTTAGTTATCTAAAGAGCTTTAAAAATCAGACTATGTGCGCATCAGTTGCCCAGCTGGGGAAAATAGGACTTCCCTTCCTTCCAGGGTGCTTGGGAGGTGCTCAGAGACTCTGGTGATAGGAGCCAAGTAAGTACCAAAAATAGACAGATATGTACACGGGGGATTCTTGCAAAGGGAAAAAGGATTGATGAACTGGAATGGGGCGTGTCAGTAAATGTTCTGATTTTGTTCCCTCTTGGATAGTACTCCATTTCCAGGATTGGAGAGTTATGACAATCGGTATTATTCCTCACTAATAAACGTTCCTAACAGCACGTTCGTTTTCTACCACAGTAGATATCTGCCCTGAATTGGTTTCAGAACCAGTAGAGTCCTGGCCTGAATTGAGTGTGATCATTTGTGTATCATCTCCTTTTCTAGCCCAGGCTCAATCATAAATTACCATATTATACACATCTAATCCTTTCTTGCCAGATATTAAGATTTTGAAGGGGTGCTGCAGCCGGACCTGCCTCCTGCTCCATAGGCTTTTAAAGGCTGTGTCTGACAGCAGCAGAGAAATGGCAAGCAATTATTACAGCAAGACCAACGTTTCTGTGTACACGCTGCCGTTTCAGGTTCCTGTCTAACCCCATGATGGATTTGTCCAATATACCAAGCTAGATGAGCCACCGTCTCCCCACCCAGCAGCAAGAGGCCCGTGAAAAGCCCAGAGGAGATGACTCTGTGACTGACGTGACAAAAGACAGGAAGGGCTGCTTGACAGGGGTTGTGACAAAATTGTTCCGCTCGTGCCTTGGAAGACAATAAGTTAAACGGGCAGTAAAGTAGCCCATATTGGTTGGAAGGAAATGGAAGCACTATACCAACTAAAACCATCAAAGGATTATTTTGTGCATGTTATCTAGCTAGAATAGGGCAGGGGAGCCTCAGGCCCAGGGCCCGGAGGTGGCCCCTGGCTTTATTGAATCTGGCCCCTGAGGCTCAGCCCCCCGCCCACCTCCAGCACTGGGGAGCCTCTGCTGGAACTCCAGCCCCCTCTCCTTTCCCCCCGCCCCCAGTGCCTCACCCAGGGGCTGGAGCACACAAAATCTACTAGGCTGGGCCCCCCTAGGCTCTGGTGTGTGAGGGGAATGTGGGGAAAGTCTTTCTGCTTCTCAGTCGGCGGCCATGTCAGTGAGGGATTTGGGGGGGGTTTTTTTGCTTCTCACTTGTGTGGCCCCCGACTGATTTTTCTGGGGGTCAGTGGCCCCTGACCCAAAAAAGGTTCCCCGGCCCTGCTCTAGACTTATGCTGGGGTCCCATGCAGAATATTTGACCCCAGACAGTTTTAGATTAGATTTAGGGTTGCCAGCTTTTTAATGGCGGTTCCCAGCCAAGGGGAGCTGCAGAAGCAAAGCTGCCATGGACAAGGGTGTGCAGTCTCCTGACCACCCCGGGGCCTGTGGCAACAGCGACATAGCTCAGTTTTCCAGGAGCAGTCATAGTTCCATTCTACGGTGGGCCAGAATCTTATTGGACCAGTCAACGGTGCTGACCGGAGCTGCCTTGGTCCCTTTTTGACTGGGAGTTATGGTCAAGAACTAGCCACCCTCGGTGTAGTCAAAGTATAGTATTGCTATAAGAATATAAGTATGTTGTGTAATGACGTGCTTCTAAGTTCTGCATGCTTCTGCATCTTTTCTCATGATCAGATAGTGTCTGAATTGCAAACTACGTTGTGTCTTCTCGTAACTATGCCATCCTTTGTCTGGAATGCACTGTGCATTGTTTGGCCTGAGTGAAGACTGTGTGAAAAAGCCATCACAGAGGTCCACGTGGTCATAAACACTTGGAGAGGATGAGAGAACATCCATGGTGCCTGAGGCTGAATGAATTAGCAGAACAGACAGGGCTGTCTGGCTCTTGACTAAGGATGTTAAATAACGATTAATTTACTAGTTGAGTTGTCAATGGACTAGTCGATAAGCACGTCCGTGTTCCTCCTTTGAAATGTACAAGAGTCCCAGCGGGGGCTCTTGTGCATTTCAAAGCGGAAGCACACATGGAGCCCAGAGTCAGTGGGACTTCCCGTTGGCCCCGGGCAGCACACTACCTTTGAAATGTACAAGGGTCCCCAGCACTGCCACTTTGAAATGCCACGTGGAGCTGGGGTCAGCTGGAGACTGGTCCTTGGCTCTGTGCGGCATTTCCCCGGAACCTGGGATCAGCTGGGGACTGATCCCTGGCTCCATGTGGCATTTCCCTGGAACCCGGGATGAGCTGGGGACTGAACCCTGGCTCCATGTGGCATTTCCCTGGAACCCGGGATCAGCTGGAGACTCCCCAGCTGACTCCGGGTTCCGCAGAAATGCCACAGGGAGCCCGGGGTCAGCTAGGGAGTCTGCAACTGACCCTGGGCTCCATGCAGCACTGCCGCTTTGGAACACCTTGGCGGTGTTTCAAAGACGCAGCGCCGCATAGCTGATCCCAATCACCGTGAGATGCTGCCCCTTTGAAAGGCTGCAGTGGTGTTTCAAAGGGGTAGCATTGCATGGAGCCCAGGGTCAGTGCCTCACAGAGCCTGGGATCAGCTGTGCAGCACTGCCCCTTTGAAACACCGCCAAGGCATTTCAAAGCAGCAATGCCACATGGAGCCCAGGGTATGGGCTCCGTGCGGCACTGCCGCTTTGAAGTACCCCTTCCCCCGCCCCCTTTCCTGCCGCTATCTGACAGAGGCAACAAGGGGGGGAGGACTCAACTAGTCCTTAAGATCCTTACTCTTTACCAGTCCTGGATAACACTGAGGGATGCAGATGTCCAAGGGAAATGCACCACAATAGGAGCCAAGTTCTTAGCTCACCTCTTCCACCAACAGGTAATATTTCTTTGCAAACACTGATTGGCTCAGGCATTCCTTCTCTAGCTTCAATGAGAGGCAAGGATCAAGGCCTCCATTTTACAAATAAGGTGGAATGGAGAGGTGGCCCAAAGGCACGTCTGGCAGTGCTAAGAAATGAAAGTAAAACCTGGCAAACCTGTGTATTTGGCTTATGGAACACACAGGGAAGGGTTGGAACTTAACTTCATTTACAACTTTGATTCCTATCATAGAGGTGTGATTAAAGACATTGGCTAGCTAGCACACTGCCTCCCACATCCTAATGACTGCACCAACTAAGCAATGGGCACCTAGAGAAAGTGCAAATTGTTCTTATCAGCTTCTTCTACCTTGGACACTCTAATTCACTTTTTTCCCTAATTTATTCTTGGATCTGGACTTTTCATTGTTTTTAAGTTTTTCCAGTTACAGTCTAACTCAGCTACCCCTCTGAAGAGTGAGGAAGGTTATTACTAGATACTCCAAATGGGTGGAAGGATGAGAGTTTTACAGCACAGGAAATCTCATATGCCTTTCAGACAAGCAGAGCTTTAGGGGTTTTAGGCCACGCATAGAAATCCCCATGAGATCTTTGTCCAGCCACAGTCAAAGCTACAGGAGAGTTTCAACCTCATAAGCTCTTAAGTACGGTGAACTTTATTTCAACCCATCAGGTAGAGCTGTGAACTCTATCTTAACCGGACAGCGTCCCAGTCACAAGGGCTAGGATCATCAGCAGGGAATTCTTACAAGGAAGGGGATTTCTAAGAAAAGCAGAGCACATTAGTTTTTGCAGAAGAAAGAGAAACGGTGGCTGCATAAAGTTTTCATGAAGTCGTGCGTGTTGGTTTCCCACAGGAAAATCTCAGTCACCATCCAAATCAAACTTAAAGTCATTGTCCCTACATGTAAGGCCTTGAACTCATTTCCCGCCTACAGCATCTCTCTGCTCACAAAATCTTCTGTGCTCTCTCTTTCCCTGTTGCAATATACAAAGCCACATGAATTAGTGAGTGGGGCATGGTCATAGCATCTTTCACCCACCCTCATCTCCTTGCTAACTGCTCTCCCGATGGAATCCCCTGCAGACACCCCACTCTCTCTTCCTTTAAAGCATCCAACAGACTCGTGGCTCTACTTTTCCCAGGATCCCGCAGGCCACGACTGTGTTGCTGTGATGAGATTGCAAATGACCTGTGACTTCCAGGAACAGGTGAAAAGCTTTCAAACTTTGCAACTGGAATGGGTTACCTAGAGAAGTAGTGGAGTCTCCATCCCTAGAGGTGTTTAAGTTTTGGCTTGACAAAGCCCTGGTTGGGTTGATTTAGTTGGGATTGGCCCTCCCTAGAGCAGGGGGCTGGACTTGATGACCTTCTGAGGTCTCTTCCAGCTCTATGGTTCTATGATTGGTGTACATCAGTGGTTGTGCATTTCTGCACTTCCTCGAAATCATCTGGTACTAGCCAGCGTCAGAGGCAGGATACTAAATATATCATGTCTGACGCAGGGTGATTACGTTCCTAATAACAAAGCTGCCCTTGCAAACGGGAGGTGTAGAAACATTGATTTCACTGGACATAGTCTCAGAATAAGGTGCTACTCACTGGGGCTGAGGGCACCGGAATCTGGCCCTGATAAAACTGGGATTATGATCAGTCTTTGCAGGCTCCAGAAAACCAGCTGTGCTAATGGGCAAGCTCCATTGAATAACACTGAGTTCCTACAGAAGATAACACCCCTCTCCAGAAACACAGCTAGAAAGCGAAGACCACAGCACCCCCTGCTGACCTGCAGGAGACATGCACCATCACTACAAACGTTTGACAATTCAGAGCATGACAAAAAACAAGGAAAATGCTTAGTAAGACGTATTGGGCAATTGCAATGGGGCATTCATACAGTCCCCTTTACACAGGATGCACATCAGATGTTTATTAGTTCGTAATGAAGAAAACCACAATCTTTTGTCAATCTCTAGAGGGTACATCGAGACTGCAGAGTTTTTCCAGGATACCAGAGGTATCCCAGAAAAGCTCTGCCACGTCCAAGGAATGTCTCTGCTTTTCCGAAAAAAATTTCAAAAAAGCAGACGTGTTTCTTTTGGCATCCCTGGAAACCTCGCTCTATGAGGAAGAAGGGATGTTGCGAAAGAGGCTTTTTTTCCAATATTTGGCCAACACAGGCTGCCCATGCCCTGAACGTGGGGTGGTGGGTTCAAGTCCCACCCCCCACTCAGGTTCACAATTTGCGTATCTTTTTCCGACTTTTCTTTGTAGTCTAAACACAGCCTCAGAGGGATAGCCATGTTACTCTGTAGCTTTAAAAACAATGAGTAGTCCTGTAGCACCAATAATTTTTTAGTCTCTAAGGGTACGTCTAGACTACAGGCTTTTGTCAACAGAGGCTTTGTCAACAGATACTGTCGACAAAGCTTCTGTCGACAAAGAGCGTCTAGACTACATCCAGTTCTGTCATCAAAGGAAGCCGCTTTGTCGACATGAGAGTGTAGATGCAAAGGACAGTGTAGATGCAATAACGCCTTCTGTCGACAAAAGACGTTATTCTTCACAGAATGAGGTTTACCGCCTTTGACAAAACTGCCGAGTTCTGTCAATGTTATGTCGACAGAACTCGGCGGTGGTGTGGACACAGGTATAGTTTTGTTGACAAAAGTCCACTTTTGTGGACAAAACCCTGTAGTCTAGACACACCCTAAAGCAGGGATGAGGAACCTGTTTTGGGTTGGGGGCTGCTGACCCACAGAAAAATCAGTTGGGGGCTGCACACAAGTAAGTAGCAAAAAAAAAAAAAGCCAACCCCAAATCAACCTTCACTGATGTGGCCCCCAACTGAGGAGAAAGACACTGCCCACAACAGAGCCTAGGGGGGACCAAGCTAGTAGAGTCTGTGTGCTCCAGCCCTGCATAGGGGCACTGGTGATGGCGGGGGGCTGGAGGGCCAGTGTCGGCCCCCCAGTGCGGGGGGTGTGTGGAGCCCTGAGCCTCTGGGGCCAGATCCAGGAAAGCCAAGGGCCACATCCGGCCCCTGGGCCTTAGGTTCTCCACCCCTGCTCCGAGGTGCCACAGGACTACTGGTTGTTTTTAATCTTTTGTCAGGCCATTACAAAGATCATAGTTCACCTGATTAAAACCCGTGGACCAGTTGATTTCCAGTTCAGGGTTTTTTTTAAACCCAGCCTTCAACTTCCAGCTCCAGATCTAGGATGCTATCCTGCCCCTATTAAAGTCACAGGAAATTCTGCTGTTGACTTTCAAGGGGCCGGGTCACTTCTGCGGGTGCAATGGGAATAGGTTAGATAACAGTTTGCAAAGGCGAGAGATTCATCACAGCATCTCTGAATTGTCAGCTTTACAAAAACACTCCCTGTTCAGTGGATTTCAGGCTCATCATCCTATCCCTTGGAGACGCTGTTGCTCCAGCCCCACCGGCTCTCAACAGAGCTCTCTTTCTTTCTCGCAAGCACCTGGGTAATTGTGACAACCTCTGTCTTTGCTAGCACTAATGACTCCACCCAGAACCTCCACAACGGAGTCCCCAGCTAGCAAGCTAACGAGCCAAGCGCTGTAGCTGGGAGCTGTAGCTGATTCAGGGTGTGCAGTGTTCCATCTACTCCCCTTCCTGCTGCGCTGCAGTATGGGGATGAGGTATACCAGTCTGCTTACTCCGTCAGCACATTGGATCCCGCTGAGTTTTTCCAGACACCGAAGCATTCAGTGTCATGATGGCTGCAGCGGGTTGGGAAGTGCAGTCTATTCCCCAGGGGCCATGTCAACGCCGGAAGATTTTAATGGAACTTTTCACACTTTGAGAGAACAAAAATGAAACCCCAAAAGTTTGGGGGCCTCTAAAAAAAGAAACTTGTTAGTTTGGCTTTTTGAACAAAAATCCAAACTACTTAGGGGAAAATGTATGTGTGAAAAAGGAAGGGGTAGGATTTTTTGGAACCATTGCCATGCTGAGTATTTTTTAAAATCTGTTAGGCAAAAGATCGGAGGTCTACATCACACCCACACACATTGGAGTTGTGCTTTACCCTGATTATAACAGGAACAAGTACGTATTCCTTATAATCCTTATAGCAATAGTTCTCAAACTTTTTGGCCCATGGCCCACCTCACTCAACGCAGACCTTTCCATGGACCACCAGCCAACCACCCATGATGACAAAATGGGTGCGGGGGGGTGGGTGGGGGATGTGGTGTCTGGGTAGGAGTTTGGGTGTAGGTGTGAGCTGAGGGTTGGGGGCTCTGGGTGGGAGATTGGGGGTCTGGGAAGGAGACTGGGTGCTGGAGCAGGGTGGGGTTGAGAGGGAGGGAGTGGGAATGGGCTAAGGATGGGGGAGGGAGGAGAGGGAGGGGTGCAGGGTCTCCATGGGGGGAGTGTGTGAGGGGAATAGGAATCTGGGGTCTGGACTAGAGAAGGATTTGGGGGATGCTTACCTGGCTCTGTGCTCCCAGTCACTGCCCCCTGCTGTTCCCTTTGGCCAGAATTCTGGCAGTAGGCAAACCTCTAGGCAAGCAGGTTCTTGCGCTGCCTTTCCCTCAGCCGGGCAGAGGGCAAGTGGCACTGCATGGAGCCACTTCCTAGCCCCGCAAGCCGGATCCTGCCCGTTAGGCTCACCTCCGCCCCCTAGAGGGAAGCTGGCACTGGTGCTCCAACCTTGCAGGAGGGCCGCGGGACTGGACTGCCAGCTCAGGCGCCCCGCTGCAGAGCGGAGGCAAGATCTGAGCACAGAGCCCACTTGCAAGACAATTGCAGACCATTACGGATCTGCAGACCACACTTGGGGAACCGCTGCCTAATAGGGTGTTCTACTTTCCCAAGACAATGTTGCAGTTGTGTTGCACCAATGTGCCTACCGTGCTGCATTTGACACAAAGGGGGAGGATTTGGGGTTTCCACGCAAAAGCACGAAAGCAATGTCCTCCTTCTTGGCCACACATATTTTTTTCCCACATGATCAGGAATGCAAGAGACAGAGAGCAACAAGATCTGACAACATTTCCATTCCTCAGTCGGTATCGCCGGTGAAATGTATTTAATCATTCATGAGCCTGCTCCGGCTGGAATTTGTTGGGGAATGGTTTGAGTCCATGAGAGCTGACAGCTTTGTGACACCCTCCAGCTTGTCATTGTCTTTCCTGCCACAGTGTCATTTAGGAATCTCACACACAGTGCATCTCAACAGAGTTACTGCTCTACTGTAAGTAATAAAACAGAGCTACAGCAAATGGTGCAGCAGAGAGAATTGGAATTAGATTGTTCCATGCTGCCAGGACAGACAGAGACGCCATAATGAACCCTGGATGGAAGAGGAATTTTTGTGTCCAGTGAGACTGGCTTAGTTGGTTCCTGTAGTCTGCACTAGGGTGTTGAAACTTTCCCCACGTTGATAAGAACCCACAAGTTTGGTCAATGCAAACAAACAGGCTATGTCTAGACTGCAGGCTTGTTTGAGAAGAAACTTTTCTGGAAGAGATCTTCTGGAAAAACTTTTTCCAAAAGAGCACGTCCACACTGCAAAAGTGCATTGAAAAAGCTATCTGCTTTTTCGAAAGAGAGCGTCCACCCTGAATGGACATTATCTTTCATTTCAGCTGTGATTACTGTGGATGGAGTGGCCACCAGGGCACCTGGGCTTTTTCCTCTTCTTTCGAAAGAACTCCCTCTTCCCCGTCCACACACACCTTTTTCCGAAAGAGCTCTTTCAGAAAAAGCCTTCTTCCTTGTGGAATGAGAATTACCAATGTCATAAAAACCCCTCTGTTCTTTCGATTTTCTTTCGGAAGAACACAATTGTAGTGTGAACGTAATTGAAGGATTTTTTTGGAAAAATGGACATTTTTCAAAAAAAACTCTGTAGTGTAGACATACCCTGAGTAGCCAGATTCCAGAGGCAGAGATGAAACATCCCAGCATGCAATTCTCTCCCTCTCTTGATGGGAGGGATAAGGCTCTCTTGTGCAGTTAGGCTGGGATTTTCCATTAGAAACTCTTTAGACTCCCTTGAACATCCATACCTTGATCGCTAACCCTGTATATACAGTATTGTTAATATGTACAGCGTGAGCCTTACTAGTTGAACTGATTTTATAATCGAGGCCCATGCACAGAGCCAGCACTAAGGGGAGGAGTGGGATAAACACAGGAATAGCCATGCAGGGTCAAACCAGTGGACCAAAAATCTAGTATCCGCTCTCTGTTGGTGGGCAGCACCAGTCACTTAGGGGGAAAGGGCAAGAAACCCGGCAGCAGGTACAGTCATGCGATAACACCCTTGAGGCCCGTCTGTCAGGTAGGAATAGCCTCCGGCTAGTTGAGCATTCTGTGAGCCTCTCTGCATAGGCCACGTGGGGAGATAGTTGATTATGACAGGGTGATTAACTGGTTAACAAAGGGATTCAACTCATCAGCTAGGAACAGTTAAGGGGCAGAAAAGAAGAGGGCTGAGAAGAAAGGGCAACAAAGGGCAGACTCTTTCTCTGCCGTCTCCTTCTTTGTCTGAGGCTACATCTAGACTGCATCCTTCTGTCGACAGAGGGATGCAAATCAAGCACATCGAAATTGCTAATGAAGCAGGGATTTAAATATCCCATGCCTCATTAGCATAAACATGGCCACCGCTTTTTTTCGAAATGGAGTTTTTTCGGAAAAGACCGGCAGTCTAGATGCAGATCTGTCGAAAATAAACCCTTTTTCGACAGATCCTGTAAATCTCAAAATGCAGATCTATCAAAAAAGGGTTTATTTTCGTGTATACAGAGAGGTGTAGTCTAGACACACCCCAAGGGGCACATTGATGCTTGGCCCAGCCTTATGGTGCTAGGAGTTTGAATGCTAACTTCTCCATGTGGTCGGTATGTGCTCAAGAAAGATGAGCCCTCCATCATGTGCTGGGTTCAACACAACTGTCAGCCGACTTCAGCTGAAAGATGAAATCATAGGCCTGATCCTGCATCTTTATTCTGCTGAACTGCAAACTGGGGAAGGTACAAGCCACAGGACTGAGATCCCAGAGCAGTTGCTTGGAATCCCCTGGAGAATGCAAGGAAAGACTCAAACAGGTTCTGCATCTAAGCTGCATTTGGATTCTTACTTTTTGGGATGATTCCAGAGAAATTTTTGCAAGCCAGCAGACTCATCCATCACTGCCATCTGAGGACCGTGTAAGCATTTGTCATGGATATAATCTTGTAACCATTCAATAGCTCTCTTCTTTTCTTTTTTTAATAAATCATTAGTTAGCTTACTAAGGATTGGCTGACAGCATGATATTTTGACGAGATCTGAAATATATATTCCCCTGGCAGCAAGTGTCTGACCTATTGAGTTTGGTAGAACTTCAAGTATGGTGAATTGGGTTTTCAGTATTCTCTCACTATATTGAACCAGTTTGGATGGTAACCAAGGGTATGTCTAGACTACACCTCTCTGTCGACAGAGAGATGTAGATTAGGCACATCGAAATTGCTAACGAAGCAGGGATTTAAATATCCCACGCTTCATTAGCATACACATGGCCACCGCTTTTTTTTCGAAATGGAACTTTTTTGAAAAAACCAACAGTCTAGACGCGGATCTTTCAAAAAAATAAAGCCTTTTTTGAAAGATCCTCTAAACCTCATTTTTTGAGGGATAAGGGATCTTTTGGGAAAGGGTTGTATTTTCGAAAGATCCGCGTCTAGACTGCATTTTTTTTCTGAAAAATTGCCGTTTCGAAAAAAAGTGGCAGCCATGTTTATGCTAACGAAGTGTGGGATATTTAAATCCCCGCTTCATTAGCAATTTCGACCTGCCTAATCTACATCTCTCTGTCGACAGAGAGGTATACTCTAGACACAGCCCAAGGGCTATAATGCCTAAAAGGGACTGTTTGGTTTCTTGTTTATCAGTCAATGGTGCTGCATAAGCTCTTTGGTTATTGCTTTGGTGAATCTAATTAAGAACATGAGAATGGCCATACAGGATCAGACCAAAGGTCCATCTAGCCCAGTATCCTGTCTACCGACAATGGTCAATTCCTAGATGCCCTAGACACAGTGACAGAACAGGAAATCATCATGTGATCCCTTCCCTGTCATCCATTTCCAGCCTCTGACAAACAGAGGGGAGGGACACCATTCCTACCCATCCTGACTAACAGCCATTGATGGACCTAACCTCCATGATTTTATCTAGATATTTTTTGAAACCTGGTAAAGTCCTGGTCTTTACAACATCCTCTGGCAAAAATAAACCACTTAGCTTTGAGGATTGTCTGTCCTGTGTGAACAAAAACAACGAGGCATCTTGTGGCACCTTATAGACTAGCAAGTTTAAGATGCCACAGGACTCCTCATTATTTTTCCTAAAAGTGACTAACACGGCTATCACGCTGAAATGTCTCAGTTTGGTCAGTCCTAGGCACCAGACAAAAGTACATTTCAATTTCCCAAAAATTAGAACACAGGGGGGTGGGAACTTAAGGGGAAGAGGGAAAGCAGAGTGGGGGAGATAGAATACAGTGGAAGCAGGAAGCTGGAAGGGTACAGCTGGGAGCACTGGATGGAGTACCTCTGTCTGGGGTACTCAGTGGAAATGTGGGGGTGAACAGCATCACTCCCTGTCACGGTGGCAGCACTCAGAGAGAACTATCATCCAGTGTCTCCCACCGGGGCCCTTTCCCCTTGGCTGAAAGTTGGGGGAGGCCTGAATGGGCAGGTGGCTTGCAGGGGAATGGACCCATCACTTTCAGTTGCAAGACAGAGACCAATCAGGACAAGGGCCAATAGGGGCTCTTTCTGATCTGCAAAAACTCTAGGTTTTTTTTTTCCTATTTGAACCCCCTCCCCCCAACAGAGAAAGCAGGCTCAGAAAAAGGTTATGTCTGGGGAATGCTCGGCATACGGTAACCCTATATAAAAATGCCTGATCCCTTTGTGAAGCCTGCCAAGCTTCCTGCTTCGGTGGTAATCTGTGGAACTCACTGCTGCAAGGTAACTGTCAGACTTCATTCCCCTCTCAGCTATGCCATTATAAATTAGGAGTAACACCATGGGAGTGAGTTGACTGCCATTGGTGTCAGCAAGAGAAAAATCAGGACTATCAGCCCTAAGGAGTGTGTGCATTTAGTATTTTCCCGGAATGGTAACCATAGTGAGAAACTGCTGGCCTTTTTAAAGTGGACCAGGAAAACTTCTCTGGTCTGGCAACCACCATGGTCTGGCATGATTTTAGCTAGCCAGATGTCCACTTAGCATGGCTATGGCCAAATGTCCTGCAGTCCCATAAAGTTTGTTGACAGCCACCAGTCCTGGCTTTCAGTGTTCTGTGTTGTTATTTAGCTCTAATTCACTCCTAAATGTCTTCTCAGAGCTCAGTAAGCAGTGGAAGTGTTGATAATGCTGCTAGACAATATTGACCTCCCATGGTTGGGTAAATTCTCTAGTTCGGCACCAGTCAGGTCCCAAGGATGCCGGATTAGAGAGGTTCAAGCTATACCATAAATCTTGCAGATTTTTCACCCTGTGTAAATCAGCATTGCTCCCTAGGCATATGGTGTCTGGGATGAATTTTTTATTTTCCTTGCCCTTTTAACCAATAGTCCTTGATCTTTCACTATTACCGGGTTATATTTTTCTCCCAAATCCTTTACATTTGAGCTGAGACCATATCCCTGGAATTTTCCTCCAAAAAGGACGCATTTTCACTCTGGGGCTATGAGTAGACTGTGTCCCTCTGTCAACAGAGGGATGCAAATCAAGCACTTCGAAAGTGCAAATGAAGCCGGGATTTAAATATCCCGTACTTCATTTGCATAAACATGGCCACCACTTTTTTCGAAACGGAGCTTTTTTGAAAAAAAACGGCAGTCTAGACGCGGATCTGTCGAAAAATAAACCCTTTTTCAAAAGATCCTGTAAACCTCATTTTTTGAGGAATACAGGATCTGTCGAAAAAGGGTTTATTTTTCGACAGATCCATGTCTAGACTGCTGGTTTTTTTCAAAAAAGCTCCATTTTGAAAAAATGCGGTGGCCATGCTTATGCAAATGAAGCACGGAATATTTAATCCCGGCTTCATTGGCACTTTCGATGTGCCTAATCTACATCTTTCTGTCGACAGAGAGGTGTAGTCCAGACATACCCAGAGTATGAAAATGACACACTGTCAGGAGAACTAGTCTGAAAACTTAACAATGGAGTCCTGCATTATAATACATTATTTAGAGGTTAGCATGACGAGGCAGCAAGGGACAGTGCATAAGGTATTGGGCTAAGCATCAGGAGATTTTGATTCTATTCCCAGCTCTACTACTGACCTGCCTTGTGATATTTGGCATGGCGGAGTAAAGTTGTCATTATTCCTTTAAATCTATGTCTACACTACAAGCTATGCTGTGGTAGGATTGCCCTTCTCTCATACACATGGTAGGTCTATGTAGCATAGAAATGTAGGAATGGAAGGGACCCTGACAGGTTATCTTTCCCAGCCCCCAGCACTGAGACAGGACTCCATTTTATCCAGACCATCCCTCTGACAAGTACTTGTCTAAAAACTTCCAGAAAAATGGAGATTCTACAACCTCCCTAGGTTATTTGTCGCTGTGCTTGACTGCTCTTACCGTTTTTCCTAACGTCTGACCTAAATAGCCCTTCTTGCCATTGAAGCCCATTGCTTCTTAGCCTGTCCTCAGGGATAAGGAGAATAATTCATCACCCTCCTCATTATAAAAACCTGTTAGGCACCTGTCATGTTACCCTTCAGTCTTCTCTTCTCCAGATTGAACAAACCCGGGTTGTTGGGGTTTTTTTTGTTTGTTTGTTTTGTTTTGTTTTGTTTGTTTTTTTAAACCACCTTTTCTTGTGGGTCTTTTTTGCTAGACCTTTAATAATTTTTTTTGCTTGTCTGGACTTTCCCCCCCAAATTTGTCCACATCTTTCCTGAAGTGGAGTGACAAGAACTGGACAAAATACTTCCCCGGAGGTTTTATCAATGCTGAATACAGTAGAATAATTATTTCAGGCATCTTGCTTACAACATTCCTGTAAATACACCCCAGAATGATTCGTGCTTTTTTTTTGCAAGAGTGTTACACTGTTGACTCATATTTAGTCTGTGATCCACATAGCCTTCTGATCCTTTTCCTCAGTACTCTTTCCTAGACAATTCCCATTTGATTTGACTTGTGAACTATATGCCTATCCTGCATTGTCTTTCAATTATTGCCCACCTCAGTTTGTTCAACCTCATCTTGTGTCTTGTCTTTACATTGTAAACACCGGTGGGGGCAACGGCCATTTTGGAACCTCTATTTTTAGTGAGACTACAGCAGCATTTGAACCCAGGATTTGACATCTGCAGACTAAGCCTATGCCCAATTAAGTCCCGACCCTGGGGGCAGTATGGCCTGGTTCTCTGAGGTGACTCAAGCATGGATGGGTATGTATGACACACACTGAGGCGAGGGAGGGGTACATCTACATTGCAGGATTCTTGTGCAAGAAGCATTTTGGGGAAGAGATCTTCTGCAAAAACTTCTTGTGCAAGAGCGTGTCCACACTGCAAAAGCACAAGAGAGCGTCCAAACTGCATGGACGCTCTCTCGCAAGAAAGCTCTGATTGCCATTCACAGAATGGCCACCAGGGCACCTGTGCTTTTTTCAATAGACTGTTTTTGTGCAAAAAAAACCCTGTTTCCCATCCACACACACCTTTTTGTGCAAGAGCTCTTGTGCAAAAAGGCTTATTCCTCATAGAAAGAGGAATACCTACACTGCAAAAACCCCTCTGTTCTGTCAATTCACTGTAAATTTTCTCGTGCAAAAACACGCTTGAGGTGTGGACGCTCCATGAGTTTTTGCGCAAAAACAACCATTTTTGCGCAAAAACTCTGCAGTGTAGACATAGCCTGTCTCTTGCTGATGGGCCAACAGCATTGTGGTCTTTTTCATTTTTGTATCTGAAGAGTCCACAGTGGGGACAGTACAAAGCACTAAGCTTGAAATGAGAGATACATTGGCCAATATTCCTAACTTCATCTGTAAGACTGATACATGCATACAAACAGGATAATCATATCCAGTAAATTACAACCTTTCCAATGATATGTTACATGAGCCATTTTGCATCAAGCCTGTCTGAGTGACGGCATATTCATAACAAACATATTTTTATGAAGAATATAGAATGCCTCCTCACACATACAAAGGCATCCGAAGTGTTTCTTAAATGGAAATTAAACAGCATGTTATCAAATCACTCTCCAAGGGTCCATTTCTTTGCCTCTCCAGCTATCCCAGAGCAATTTCAAATACTGTGACTGAGGAGTGTTTATTAGGCATAAGAATTTAACTACATGTTGAGCAAAAGGCTAACTGTAATAACTCTTATGTAATTAGTGCCCTGCATAGAGCAATGAGACATTACAGGCTACAGAATCCAATGCGTGTTCTTCAGTTTTAAAGAACAGAGTTAAGTATGCCATTCACTTAGCTTAATATGCTGTGGGCTGCCAGGTAAAGTGCTGAGACTTGCTCATTGTAACTACAATGGCATGTTTGGGATTCACTTGCTTAACTGCTGAAATAATCCTATTTTCAGTCTGTTAGCCCTGAGGAGTTCTATAACAAACTGATTGCTCACAAGTCAATTAGCTTGGGAATGGAGCATATGACCATAAGAATGGCCATTCTGGATCAGACCAAAGGTCGATCTAGCCCAGTACCCTGTCTTCCAACAGTGGTCAATGCCAGGTGTCCCACAGGGAATGGACAGAACAGGTCATCATCAGGTGATCCATCCCCTGTTGTCCATTTGCAGCTTCTGATAAACAGAGGCTAGGGACATCATTCCTACCCATCCTGGCTAATAGCCATTCATGAACCTATCCTCCATGAATTTATTTAGTTCTTTTTTTGAACCCTGTTAAAGTCCTTGTCTTTGCAACATCCTCTGGCAAGGAGTTCCACAGGTTGACCGTGCACTGCATGACGAAAAACTTCCCTTTGTTTGTTTAAAACCCGCTGCCTATTAATTTCATTTGGTAACCCCTAGTTCTTGTATTTTTGCTTCAGTGTCACAGGACAGATGAGTGGATTGAGTCTCTCACAGAAGAGAAGAGTTCCATGTGACCTCCAGGCCTCTCACTCTCTCATTTTTACATTTATTGTGACCCAAGAGTTCATGGTCCAAGAGATAGAACCATTTTTACTGAATGTCAGTACAGTGTCCTGTGAAGACACATTGGGACACCTTAACCAATCTTCTTTTTGTGCCTCTGTTTCCCACCTTTTCTCTGTCTTCTCTACTTTAAACTATGAGATCTGTGGAGAAGGGCTGTCTCATACTATGTGCCTAAGATCTAGGATCACAGACCCCTGAGGTGAACTGCTCAGGAATTTTTTGACAATTTTTTTTTCAATCGAAGCCAAAACTTTTTGTAGAAAAGGGTCAATTGAAAATTTTTTTACTTAAAAAAGCATTTTGGAAATGTTTAAATTTTCAGTGATTCTTTCAAAATGAAACCTTTCATTTTATCTGGCTTGAAATGACTTTTCTGTTAGAAAAGTAAGCTAGTTATAGTAAAAATGTTGTGTTCAAAAATCAAATTCTTTTCAAATTATTGAAATGACAAAGTTTGGGGGACCCAAACTGATTTTATTTTCCAGCTTTTTTTGCTTTACAAAAGCGGGCGATTTCAACTTTTCATCTTGCTTTGAGAGGGGAAATTCTGAGAGACAGGAAAATCATTTCCCATCACCCTTTAGCTCTTATTTCATTGGAGCTTTCAGGCAGCAGTATAATCATAAATAAATAATAATAAAGACAGATATTCTCTAAGGGCAATAGGAATACAATAATTGTCCTCTGGCTTCTTCAGCTTAAGACAACAGCAACAAAAAACAAAGCATCTTTTTTCCTTCCCCATTTCAAACAAATTTTTCAAAGATTTCTTCCAGAATCTCTCAATATGTACGTAGGACATAATTTTCACAAGTTACCTAGGAACCAAGACAAGCAGCCATTAAGACAAGGAGTTCCGCTTAATTATATTAGCTACTGGGTTTTGTTGCCCTGTGTCATTCACTGATTTGTTCTCTGTCTGCTAGCAAATTATTTGAGCTGGAATGAAAGGGGTATAAGTAGAGCTCCTGCCAGCTGAATAGCCTCGAGGAGTGTTTTATTTCAAGGGTAAGGTACATTCTGATGGCTGTTGGAATAGTTTGGGGAGCAGGAAGGAAAAGCAAAAGGGCTGCAGGGTCTGTAGTTTTTCAGCATTAGCCGTGCAGGGCAGCAGCTGTACTCAAGAAATGCCTTTTAATCCCAGGCTACTGGGCAGAAAGCAATAGGGGGCAAGGCTACAATCTTGGCAGCCCATTGCTCCACAGACTTAAGCTTCATTAAATGAACCAGGATGCCCAGGCAAGAGGTCTGAATTTGGACAACAACACACTGAGCCTTCAGGAGCAGCAGAAGCAGCCTCTCCAGTCTGGTCTCTGGCTTTGCTCTCCTGTTTTGGTACCAAGGGGGAGCAGGGCATGAGGGCGTTAAGATGGAACATTCGCATTCCTCATGTTATTGCAATGAGCAACTTTCCCTTTGGCTGGAGAGCAGGCACAGGGAACAGAGCCTGGCATGGTGACCACTGGGCAGACGAGGCTGCTGAGAGAGTAGGACAGATGCAAAATGAGGATTTCCTGGTGGGGGTAGGGTGGGAGCTGGAGGGGCATGGGAGCAGGTGAACATCCTCATCAGGCCAGAAGGTGCTTCAGTAATTGGAGGCCCATTTTTCTGAGGTGGCAATACGGCCAAGTGTAGCTGTCTGCTGCCAGCAGGGCGCATCCATGTATGCCAGGGAGGCCGTCTGGAAGTAGTACCCTGTAGCATCACATCCAGTGGCCTGTAGCGTCACATCCTGAGGGGCTGGGGGATGCATGAAAGGCCCCCTCCCAGAGCTGGCAGCCACCCATCTGGCTCCCCAGCTCCTCCTTCCTCAGCGGCAGCCCACAGCACCTTGCCTGGATCCCGTCCTCCAGAGTGGAGATGGCTGTTCCTGGCCCTGGGAGCGGGGCGGGGCAGGTAAAGGAGCTGTTCTCCTCCATGGGGTGGCAGAGGGAGGAGTGACTGGCACAGCACCATGTGCTGCTGCATGGGTGTAACTGCAACAGAGGCTCAAGAGGGCTTCTGTAAGAGCTGGAGGGGTTCTTGAAATGGCATGTGTGTGTGGGGGGGGGGACAGGCTACAGCAAGGATGGGCAATAATTCTTTGCAGGGGGAGGGGCCACTCCACAAATTTTGGTCAGTCATCATGGGGCTGCACGTTTCTCTTAGACTAATGGAGAGGGAGGGAGTTAGGGTGCAGGAGTGGGTTCTGACAGGGGCGGAGGTGCAGGGTCTGGCGCAGAGTTTGGGTGCGGACAGGGGTTCTGACTGGGGCACGAGGGTTGGAGTGTGGGAGGGGTGGGAGGTGCACGTTCTGGTCAGGAGGCACTTACCACAGGGGCTCCCAGCACAGAGGGGCATACAGATAGGCTTCCTGCCTGTCCTGGCCCCACACTACTCTTGGAGACATCTAACTGCTGCTGCTATGTCTCCACACACCCCATGGATGGCCCACCACCCCTGAAGCTCCCGTTGGCCAGTTTAAGGCCAATGGGAGCTGCAAGGAAGGTGGGGGGGGGCAGCTTATGGAGACTAGCTTCCCCCCTCCCACCAGGGGCATGCAGACACAGCCATCCACTTCCAGGAGCATCATGAAGCCGCCCCGGTGTGCCATAGGTCAGAGGGAAATGTTAGATGGCTGGATCCAACCCAGGGGCTGTATTTTGTCCAGTCCTGGGCTACAGGCAACTGCTGAGTCTGGCTCCAACCTCTGGATTTCCTCTGCCCCACATATGGAGAGGAATGGGTCTAGCCCTGCTCCACCAAAGGAAGCTCAGGAGTTCAGGAGAGAGGCCTGTTTTCAATGACAGTAAGTTGAACATTATGGCCCAGACTTTCAGCTGATGTAAACTGGCAGAGTGCCATTGACTTCAACACTTACACCTGATAAAAATCTGCTCTCATGTTTATTCTGAATGCTTGTTTTTCCCTCTGACAACAGAGGAAGAAATTCCTCTTTCTTCTTCACTTCTTAAGGTACAAGGCACTGCCTGCATTGCTATTGTCAAAACAATCTTCCGTCTCTTTCGCTTAAGGGAAGACTCAATCTTTGACAAATTCCCTTCTTTTCTTGGAGTTCACGGTGTCCTGTAATTCCATCTGAGCTCCTTAGTTGCTTGCAAAGAGCTTCTTACGGTTAACGTTTTAAATTCTTCTGTTAAATCCCACGGCTTAGAAATAAAATCAAAACACAGTTTCGCTGTGATCCTTTACTGCATTTACAGGACTCGGCAACAAACACTTTCTTTTTTCCTGTTATTGTTCCTACATGTAAAATATTGTAAACATATTGGGCGAGACTGGCACAGCTAGCAAACCTGCAGTAGGCAGCCAAAGCCTGAAATGCTTTAACCAAATCTTTCCCGAGAGATATGTTCTGCCTGGGCAATGCATTTGAGCCAAATGCTGCCACGACAAAGTTGGTTAATTCAAACTTTAGTTTGAAAATAGTCTTATTGCCCCAGCTTTCTGTGGTTAGACTGTAGATTTTTGTGGAGTATTGTATGTTTGCACAGCACCTAGCACAGCATGATTCCAACCCTTGAACAAAAGGACTTAGCTCTACTCCAGTTTGAATAATAGAAGGGACTCATTCTAGCACTAAGGGTACGGCTACACTAGCTCGTTAGTTCGAGCTAGGTAGGGTAATGAGGGCAAGCGGAGTTGCAAATGAAGCCCGGGATTTAAATATCCCAGACTTCATTTGCATGTTCCCGGGCGCCGCCATTTTTAAATCTCCCTTAGTCCAAACTCCGTGCCCGCGGCTACACGCAGCACGGACTAGGTAATTCGAATTAAAGATCCTAATTCGAACTACCATTACTCCTCGTGGAATGAGGAGGATGGGCAGGAGGTGAGACAGATCAGACCTGGGGTACAGTATGGTCTCCGTGTTGAGCACCCTCACAGCTCTTGATCAACTCTGGAAGTCCAGTATTTGTGCCCGTTAATGTACACCTTTCCTGAACAGCTATTAGCCACATCACAGAGCTAAACTAAATACGAAAGGAGAGGTGTATAGTGTTTTAGGCCTTGGTCAGGACTCTGGAGTTATCATTCATGTTAACGTTATTTTCAGAAACCTCTCACGGGGACCATAGCAGCTGCTGCTGAATAAATCCCACTATTTGCTGCGCTTGGACAATCCATCTTCACACAAGTACAAAAGGGAGAATCTCAGGTATGTGCATTGGAGCAGCCTTCCATTACACATGTTCACACACACACACACACACACACACACACACACGCATGCATGCATGCACACGCACGCACAATTTTAAGAGCATTAATATTCAGACACCGACTGGCAGAGGCGGAGCGCTTAAGTCAAGGAGACTGACAACACAATACAGCAGCGTTACTCGGCACTCGGACCCAGGGCCATCCCTACGCGTGCACGGGATACGTGGCTCCGTAGGGCACCCAGAAATTTGCGTGCACCATTGGGACAGCTGGTAAGAGAGGGTTGGCCCCTGCCCGTGCATGTGCAGGAGTTAACCTGCTTCTGCTATGCCTGTGGTAGCCTGAATTATGGTGACGTGTGCCTGGGAGGAGGGGGGGAGTACCTGATGGCCGCCACAGGCCGGCTGAGCCCAGGGCTACAGACAGAACAGCTGAGCCCCTGGGCAAAGCACAGGGGAGGCAGCTCCAGGACTCAGAAGGGGCAGAGCTGGGGTTAGTGTTCCCAGCCACCCCTTCGGTGCCATCTGCTCCTGCTGCCCGGGGCTCTAGGGGTGATTTAAAGAGCCCAGGACTCCAGCTGCTAGCGCATCTGCTGGTGCATGGTGGTGGCAGCCGGGAGCCCTGAACCCTTTTAAATTGCCATGCTCGGGGGCAGCTGCCCTTTTGCTGCTCCCCCCCCCCCACACACACCTGTCAGCCGCCCTTCCTGAGCCAGGCTTCCTGCCCACGGAAGGCTCGGGTGCTCTGATTCCTATGGAGCCCCAAGCCCGGGAGCTCCTCCCTGCTGGACTGTCTCAGGTAACTTCCCTTGCAGAGGGGAGGGGAGAGCCTGGGGAATACCCGGCTGGGGGAGGAAACAAGTCACATATGTGGGGAGGGGAGGCTCATGCAGGGGAGGGTGAGCATAGAGCCCCCTAAATTCTAGGGATGGCCCTGCTTGGACACTAATCCAGCAAAGCTCTTAAACACCTGAGATCTTCACAGGCTTTACACAAAACAGGTGCTTTCCCAGGAAAGTGACCTCTCAGTGATCCCAATGTGACTTGACTTTCCTGAATTTCTATGACCTTTGTGAAACAAAAGACAGGACTATGCAGCCCTTTAAAGACTAACAAGATGGTTTATTAGGTGATGAGCTTCCGTGGGTCTGGCCCACAAAAGCTCATCACCTAATAAACCATCTTGTTAGTCTTTAAAGTGCTGCATAGTCCTGTCCTTTGTTTCAGCTAGACCAGACTAACACGGCTACATCTCTATCACTATGACCTTTGTGAACAGCTTCCTTTCCTTTCAAACTTTCAATGGAAAAAAAAAACCCACCACATTCTTCCCGATTTTGAATTTCCACACACGGGCGAACAAGAGCTGTTTGTTCCCATCGATTCTGACCAGCGCCAGTCCTCAGGGAAGTACCAGTCATGAAAAAATGTGGCTCTCTCTTCACTTCCCAGCCTAGATCTCATAGCCAGACACTGAAGTGTGAATCAGAGCATTACATCTGCTAAATATAGCACGCCATATCAGGAGTATACTGTGAAGCATTAGCATGAATAATACCATTTACTTATGCTGCCGTCATGCCCAGTGACTCAGTCAGGGATGGGTTTCTAGCGTTAGGGACTTTGCATACACGGAAGAAATCCCCATTGTTCCCTCCAGCCTATTGCCCTCATCCTGCATTGCACAGAGTGGAGGTAAGTGTCTCCACCTGTTGGCACACCATAACTTGGTGCCCTACTGACTTAGATGGAGTTTGTACAGGTGTAGAAATCTGCTTGCGTGCTACACAGTGCAGGAAGTGGACCAAGTATAAGAACAGCCACATTGGGTCAGACCAAAGGTCCTTCTATCCCAGTGTCCTGTCTTCTGACAGTGGCCGATGCCAGATACCCCAGAGGAGTGAACAGAACAGGAAATCATCAAGTGATCCCTCTCCTGTCCTCCATTTCCAGCCTCTCATAAACAGAGGCCAGGGACACCGTTCCTACTCATCCTGATTAATAAGTATGAATGGACCTGTCTTCCATGAATTTATCTAGTTCTTTTTTGAGCCCTGTTAAAGACCTGGTCTTCACAACATCCTCTGGCAAGGAGTTCCATGGGTTGACTGTGTGTTGCCCTAAGAAAATACTTCTTTTTGTTTGTTTTAAACCTGCTATCTATTAATTTCATTTAGTGACCCCTAGTTCTTATGTTATGGGATCAAATAAATAACTTTTCCCTGCTCGTTTTCTCCATACCTGTCATGATTTTATAGACCTCTATCATATCCCCCCTTAACCTCCTCTTTTCTAAGGTGAAAAGCCCCAGTCTTTTAATCTCTCTTTGCATGGCAGCCGTTCCAAACCCCTCATGATTTTTGTTGCCCTTTTTGGAACTTTTTCCAATGCCAAGATGTCTTTTCTGAGATGAGGTGACCCCATCTCTATGCAGTATTCAAGATGTGGGCATGCCAGGGATTTGTACAGAGGCAGTAAGATATTCTCTGTTGTATTCCCTATCCTTTTTGAAATGGTTCCTAACATGCTGCTTGCTTTTTTGACTGCTGATGTTAGGAAACTTCTGTGGGCAGGACAAACAGATGTGGGGAGAAATGAGGGAATGCCCTAAGTAACAAACTTACAGATGGGCCTGAACTTGTGCCAAGACACCACAGCTTGTCTCCTTTCGGACCAAAGGCTAGTGTTTATTCTGAAGTGCCATCCCTGGATTACTCACCGCCAGGTCTATTCTGGTTTGTGGGTGTACTGACGGGTCTTCTTCAGGCAGCAGTGAACTGAAGACAAAAAAAGCAAACAACTGCAAAATTACTGTTAATTGCAATAGGGTATGAAAAACCACCTACCACTTGCATGAATAAATAGCGAATATAGCCACGAGCTGTAGGAAATAGGGCATGATATATTATTAATTGCTTCATGACACAAAAGCTAGCAAGGCCTACCAGATTTGAAGCCATATACAACGGCATTGTTAACAACCACTGACACGGCCAAGAATATTTTTATCCTTTATATAAACACATAACATATAATCAAAGGCTGACAAGTGCAACTCCAATAAGCACAGTTTTCATCTAGCTTATATAAGTGATATAACAGACCCACCGCTCTGCTATTAGACCCCAAATTGTTCAGTATATGGTTGTATCTAGAGGCCAAGATTTTCAAAAGTGACCTGTGATTTTGGGAACTTCCATTTTCGGTCGCCCAACTTGAGAAACCACAAAGGGGGAAGGGCAGAGGTCTGGATTTTCACATACACTTCAAAGGGATTTGGAAAGTTATATCTAAATTGAAAAATTTGATTGACAAGACATTTGACGCCTTATAGTGCACATTACTGCATTCCTTTGCAGCATAAAGATGATCTTTTGGCGACAGCAACAATTGAAGCTGAATGGCAGTTTCTGCTTTTGAAACAGTTTTTCATTTAAATAAGAAAAAAAAAATGAAAAATTAGACATGAAACCAGAAGTTCTTACCCTGTTTTGGAAGTAGCAAGTTCCAACCCCTCCACCACTCCTTCCCACAATTCCTGTCACCACTAGTGTTCCCTGTAAGCTATGGGCATGCAGCCACTCAGGAGAGATTCAGATGCTGCCCAGCTGATTAGTAGATCACCCATAGCTAGGTTTGTTTCTACTAGTGGTGCACATTCACACATGCCTCAGTGCACATAGAAAAAATTATTTTGCACACTTATGGAAAAAATCCACACGTGGATGGAAAAAGTTAGAGGGAACATTGGTCACCACTGCATTAATTCCTAGGGAATAAATAACCCTTTCCTTAGAAAGAGCATCATACTGTAAGATGCTATATCTCATTATTACAATATTGCAGTGTTTGCGGTGGTTACTCATATAGATACGTATTTATCTGAAGTTGGTTATTTTGCTCCTCATACAGCACTTAGAAAGGGAAGGCATCTGAACACCGGGGCTGCGTCTAGATTGGCATGATTTTCTGGAAATGCTTTTAACGGAAAAGTTTTCCGTTAAAAGCATTTTTGGAACAGAGCATCTAGACTGGCACGGACGCTTTTTCCGCAAAAGCACTTTTTGCGGAAAAGCATCCCTGGCCAATCTAGACGCGCTTTTGCTCAAGAAAGCCCCGATCGCCATTTTAGCCATCGGGGCTTTTTTGCGCAAAACAAAACCACATTGTCTACACTGGCCCTCTTGCGCAAAAGCATTTGCGCAAGAGGGCTTTTGCCCGAACGGGAGCAACATAGTATTTCCGCAAGAACACTGACGATCATACATGAGATCGGCAGTGTTCTTGCGGAAATTCAAGCGGCCAGTGTAGACAGCTGGCAAGTTTTTCCGGAAAAGCAGCTGATTTTCCGGAAAAACTTGCCAGTCTAGACACAGCCCAGCTGATTGGAAAGTGGTAACATTTTCCTTGAGAAAACCATGAATTTCCATTAAAAATAACCAAACCGCACACAAAAACTAGAAATTTTCAGTTTGGGCCAAAACCTCCGAAACGTTCTGTAGAAAGCAGTTTCCACAAAATGATTCATTCCTCCCCAGACTCCTTTTCCAGTGAAAAACAAGTTTTGGAAACTTCTCATTCAGCCCTCCCTACAACATTCAGATTCATCTCCCGAAAAAGGATGTGAGCATGTGTCTAAATTCATCCCCAGGTAGGAGAACATTTAATTATTGCTTCCCTGAGTCAGAGCCTACATGTGCGCTCACTCTTGCTTGCTTTTTTCATGCTAGCACTACCTGAGGGAAAAACAGCTTATTACCGATTGCACTTGTGAGTCAATTGTCCCCGATTTGCTCTGTTTGTGTTGTTTGAATGACCCAACAGAGATGAAAAACGCCATGCAAGCGCTAAGTACGATTATTACCAATAATAAGCAGCCACATGTTGCTACTTTGAACGGGAGACAATAAGCAGGAGCCTGCTGAAAACAGAAATCAGAGACTGCAGCAGCAACATAGCAGCTGTAAGTGTATCCACTCCTCAGCGAGATGTCACACGCAATCTCACCGCACACACTCAATCCCAATTTTGGCTTTTTTAAGTGAGTGGATTTCATAAACAACTAAGCTTGAAACTAATTTAAACATGTCACTGAAATAGCCAGCGATAGGGAATTGCTCCCAAGTAAACAAACTTCGTCCCTGGATAAAACACACCATCTCTGTCACATTTAATAATGACTTGCAATGCCCTGCCTTAAGCCAATCTTATGGGGATGTAGGAATTGCCACATCAGATCAGAGCAGTGGTTTATCAAGTCCAGTATCCGATCTCAAACAGTGGCCAGTAACAGCTGCTTCAGAGGAAAACACAAGAGACTCAATAATAGGAGGAGAGGTTAAAGCGACTGGGACTTTTCAGTTTAGAAAAGAGGAGACTGAGGGGGGATATGATAGAGGTGTATAAAATCATGAGTGGTATGGAGAGGGCCGATAAAGAAAAGTTATTTATTAGTTCCCTAAATAGAAGAACTAGAGGACACCAAATGAAATTAATGGGTAGCAGGTTTAAAACTAATAAAAGAAAGTTCTTCTTCACACAGCGTGTAGTCAGCATGTGGAACTCCTTGCCAGAGGAGGCTGTGAAGGCTAGGACTATAACAGAGTTTAAAGAGAAGCTAGATAATTTCATGGAGGTTAGGTCCATAAAAGGCTATTAGCCAGGGGATAAAATGGTGTCCCTGGCCTCTGTTTGACAGAGGCTGGAGAGGGATGGCAGGAGACAAAGCGCTTGATCATTGTCTTCGGTCCACCCCCTCTGGGGCACCTGGTGCTGGCCACTGTCGGCAGACAGGATACTGGGCTAGATGGACCTTTGGTCTGACCCGGTACGGCCATTCTTATGTTCTTATGTTCTTATGTAATAGACAATATGGAAGTATTTTCTGTCTGCTGGTGACTTTTCTGCCCTTCTGTAAACTGCCAGCACACTAGCCATGTGGCTATTTGGCTGGTTGAGTGTGGCTAGTTGGCTGCAGCAGTAGTTGGACACCACAGATACAGGGTTAAGATTCGGCATCTAGGCAGGGCTTGGTTTTATTTATCAATTGACTAATAGTGTAACAAATTCCAGACCAGACTCTCTCTCTGTGTTTGGCTGCTCCAGCTTCAAGGAAAACAACTACCCCCCGCCCCCAAGCCATTTTCACCTACCTCACTTTAGAATTGAGATTTCACCTCGCTACTGTGAGGTATTCATCAGCAGCCCCATGTATAATTAGTTTCAGGGTCACCAGGCACTTTGATTACTCGCCTATTCATAGGCATAGTAGCTGATTTTAAAAGAGAAATTTCTTAATTTTCTTAGCTGCTCCTTCACCTCATCCTGAAATCCCTCCAGAACTAACAAGGATAATGCCGGTGCACACCATCCCCTCCAGCGGTAGCTCCTTCTTTCTTAGGGTTTGTCTCCACTTACACCTAGATCGACTCTGCAGAGATCGATCTCCCCAGGGTTCGATTTAGTGGGTCTAGTAAGGACTCACTAAATCGACTGCTGATGGTGCTCCCTCTCCTCTCTGGTACTCCACCAGTTTGCAAGGAATCAGGGAAGTTGACAAGAGAGTTTCTTCCATCAATCTCCTGCAGTGGGGATGCCGTGGAAATGTGATGTAAGCCAGCGTTTCCCAAACTATGGGCCACAGCCCAGTACCGGTCCGTGGGAAAAAAATACCGGGCCTCAGCGTGGCTGCCAGGGTGTTCCGGGCTCCCGGAGTGCCCGTACCCAATCCGTGGGCCGGGCTGGGCGGAGGATGCAGTTCCAGGCTCCCAGCAGAGGCATAGCAAGGGGAGAGCGGGGGGGGGGGCAGTTGCCCCCAGGCACCACTCTAAGGGGGGCACCAGGCTGGGCTGCGGGGGGAGGGAGGGAGGTGCGGGGCACTGGGCTCACCTGGGCTACAGGAGGAGGGAGGTGCCGGGGACCCGGCGCTGGACTCAAGGGGATGGACGGAGGGAAGAAGGGGCAGGGAATCAGCGCTGGGCTCAGCATGTCTGCGCGGTTTGGGGAGAGGTGCAGGGAAACGGAGCTCAGCTGGGCTGCGAGAGTGAAGAGGTGCAGGGTGCTGGGCTGGGCTGGGTTGTGGGGGGGGGGGAGGGAGGTGCGGAGCTCAGTTTGGCTGCAGAAGGAGGGAGGTGCTGGGAACCCAGGGCTAGACTCAAGGGGAGGGAGGGGCAGGAAATCAGTGCTGGGCTCAGCAGTTTTGCGGGGTTTGGGAGGAGGTGCAGGGAAACGGGGCTCATCTGTGCTGCGGGGGAGGCATGCAGGGACCCAGTGCGGGGCTCAACTGGGCTGAGGTGGATGGGGGAAGGCATAGGGAACAGAAAGGCAGCTCAGCTGGGCTGTGAGGGGCTGCAGGGAATTGGTGCTGCACTCCCTTGGATTGTGTGGGATGGTTTTGGGGGAGGTGCAGGGAACCAGCGGGGGTGGGCAGCTCAGTTGGGTCGCAGGGGAGGGAGGTGCAAAGAAACCTAGTGGGGAGGGGGGGAACCAGGAGCCCTGAAATGACCTCCCCTGGTCCAAAAAAATCCCTCATCTGGGATCAGTCATGTCCAGAGGGTGCCAGACCAGGGAGGTCCAACTCCTATCCAAGTTCCCTCCTTGCACCCTCCCTCCTAGCCAGATACCCTACTCCCCCAGTCTGCTCCTGCTCCCGCCTCCTGCAGTGCCCATGCGGCGCCAGGTCCCCCAAGCTCTGGCCCGGGCTGGGCAGAGGATGGAGCCTGGTGAAACAGTGAAAATTTATTCATTTTTCATTCTTTTTATATATGCATTTATATTTTGGGGCTGCAAAAAACTGTACTGAAAAAAAACGGATTCCAACTAAAGTAAAAAGTTTGGGAAACCCTGATCTAGCCAGCTTTCTATCCATCTTACAGTCCATTTATCCAATCCATATTCCCTTAACTTGCTGGCAAGAATATTGTGGGTAACCGTAACAAAAGCTTTGCTAAAGCTGGCACTGGGGGCTTTGGGAGGACCAGAAACAACTTATTTGCATATTCATCATTTGCTTAATGAATATGCAAATGAATGTTACTGGTCCTCCAAAAGCTTGTGAATGGATTTACTGATCCCCGTGTCAAAACGTTTGGGAACCCCTGATGTAAACTATTCTCATAGCAGCAGTTGCATATCTTAGGTCGACATTCTCCCCTCATACAGGCCTGGCTTTAAAGGCAATCACATGGTGTAACACAGTGAAAAGATATAGCAAACTCACTACATCAAATTAATAAAGAGCAGTTCAGCTTTTGTTTTAAAGCAAACACAACAGGTTTCTCTACCATCGTCTGGCTCTGTAGATAACCCAAGATAATCAGAGGTAATCGCACAGGTTACAGCAGCAGATTAAAATGGCCAGGTGTCCATCAATCCTCTCAGGAGGAGATCACATCAGGATTGTCATTACCGTGGAGTTTTTACCTTTGAAGATTGCGTTGCTAAATCAATGTCTGTAATAATCTAATCTAGATTCTACTCAGTAAGTAGGACACAGTCAAATTCAGCTCACAGCCAGACAATTCCCAGGACTCCCCTGGAATTCAATCCCGCAGGATATTTGAAAGTAAGGAATCATTATGCCAAGAATACAGTGTTATTTTAGACCCTAAAGTGTCATTCTTCAAGCAACGCCCAAGACAGGAAGCATAAAGTGGCCAAATAGGTAACAATCAATAACAGTTAAATTATAACTGTGGCATTATTGATACTAATTTAATTTGAGCTACTCAAATAAGATCACATTTGGAAATGTTCAGTAAAGACAGAGGAAATATTTTATTACAACTGTTGTGGGAAAATAATCTATTTTTCATCCAGTCCTAATGATCATTTCAGGATTACCCAGGAGATCCGAGGAACTATGCATGTACATTTTCAAAGCCACCATCTGTTTGGCAGAGATTTTGAAAATCGGAGGTTTTTTTTTTTTTAAGATTAGAAACAAATAATCCCATAAAAATAATGAGTCCGTTGTCTGTTATTGGTGTCAATATTTAGGCCAGGTCCTGCAAAAGTTTCATATGTGGAATTCCTCTTACAATAGGCCAGATTGGAAGCTCAGTCTATACAGTGAGGGCCACAAATCCTAGTAAGGTTTTGCTGGTAAGTTACCTGGCGTCTAAAACTATGCTCAACATTTTTCAGAATGTGGATCATGGATATATGATTGTGTGATAAGTGAAAAGAAATGGACATTTACAATGGTATTTAAAGGCCATAGATAAGAGGGGAAAAAAGACTACAGCACCGCACAGACACCAGTTTAACGTAAAATGAAGGGTTGACCACATCCTCATCAAGACCCACAGTTTATTTAGGTTGTTCCCCCCACCTCTGCTGAGCAATCTTTGCTTCTCCCAGGAAGCCCAGCATGGGCCAATAAACCTTTTATAAACACAGAGTAAAAAAAAATGGCCCCAAAACAAACTCAATAGTCCTGGACCATACCTCCCTCCCGCTGACAATCTTCAGATTCTGGACGGCACCTTTCCCTCAAAGAGGAAGAGATCTGTTTCCTCCTGGTCAGCTAGCAAGTAGGCAGTCCGGCTCCCCTTTTAAACACTCCTTCTGTGATGCTGGCTGATGAGGTCATGATAGAGTTTACTCGCATCAATTTATTGACATAGATGAAAGTGATTAGTGGTTTGGGTGTTTAAAAAAGGTGTTTCATGAGGGACTTTATCAGAAAAGGTGCTAATGTCAAAGGAAATGGTCATTGTGGTATTGACCTGAGCTCAGAGCCTCTAAATATATTCCTTATTCGTCAGCCTCAGAGGAAAACCTCAAGTGGATAGGGACACAGAGACTACATCTAGACTACAAAGAAAAGGCGGAAAAAGATATGCAAACTGCGAACCGCAATTTGCATATCTTTTTCCGCTTTTTTTTCCGAAAGAGGCTTTTCCGAAATTTGGCACGTCTACACCTCTTTTGAGCCATCCATTCTTCCCCATAAAATGAGGTTTACAGGGATGGCAAAAGAATGCGTCCACTTTTCCGAATTTTTTTTTCAGAAAAGTGGATGCATTCTTTGGACACGGCATTGCTTTTCTGGGATACTGCTGGTATCCTGGAAAAGTACTGCAGTCTAGACATAGCCTGATAGACCTCAAGCTAACAGAAGAAGCTATAAATATGGACTCAAGAAAAATACTTCATTTCTGAATGGTGTGGATACTCTCTCTGTGAGAGTCAACCAACTCAGATACTAAAAGGGCAAAATAACTGAGCAAGGAATTATTTTGGAGAGCCCAGAGAGAGTCTTTTAGGAAGCTGGTAGAATATTACATCTCTGCTGCCATTTGGAATTATAGACTGTGACTCACCTGTGCATGCATTTTACCTGCTTTAATCTTTCAATAACTCCCAATCTGTAGTTAGTTTACTATAAAACAGGCTGCCCGTGTTATCTTTGGTGTAGATCTGGAATTCCAGGTGATCTGGGGTAAGTGACTGATCTTGTGGGACTGGAAGTAACCTGCTGTGGCGTGATTTTTAGTTTAAGTGGCCATTATCACAGAATTCTGTTTGAGTGGCAAGATGGAGACTTAGAAAATCTGAGGGGAGTCTCTGCAGCCCATGGTAAATGATCCAGGGGCTCACATTTGTTCTTGGCTTGGAGAAATTTAATTATAAACTATTCTGCTGGTTTTTGGTGTTTGGCCTTGTTTCCTGACAGTCTGCCCTGAGAGAGTCCCTCACAGTGGTGAGCTACCACAAACAGCGTGACATTTATTACCAGACAGTGAGTGCAGGTGTACTTCAGTAGGGCTCGGGGGGGCAGCTTATTAACCATTGTTGTCTCAGTGTGTGGTGGATATACACAACAGGGCAGCAGGAAGAGAATTTTTAAAGAAACCACGTTCAGTCTGGCAGCCCTGTGACAAAAAGAGCATTGTGTCTTTCAAGGTCTGACACAGCAACATTTTGATAAATACAACCTCAAAGTACTCAAAACTGGGGGAAAATGCAGCTTGTTATGCTCTGATTGATATTTTGAGGGTTATTATTTTATTTTATATATTACGGAGAGAGAGCAAGAGTGCACACTTTGGAATTAAAAGTAGTAAAAAATACACATGGCATAGAATGCTTGCTGCGTACATTACTAAAAAAATCACATTCAGTTACAGAGCATGAGGGGAAGGCCAGGCTAGGTTTTTCTATATCTTGTCTTTAAATTTCTCCTAGCAAGCAAACAATATATCTGGTCAGATGTATTTTCAGATCCAGGTGTCAATCGGGTTGTTCTATGCTGGTTTTTATTTCTCATGAGCATCAGGAATTCTGTGCTCTGAGAGAGCTGACATTGTATTCTACTTGCAGCGAGATGACCCTGATTTTAAATGGCTATTATTAACCATGAATGATGTATAAGAAATATATGACAACTCTTGCATGTCTAATTAGTTTCAAACCTAATGGAATTAAGGTTTGAATGAGAGAGGGAGAGAACTATTTACAGTCATTTACACTTGGCAAATGCACTACATGGCAAATGCACTAAAATCTACACGGCCACCTTCCATAAAAAAGTCAGTAACTCCTACCTTTCAAAATGCCAGCCTAAAAAAATTAAGAGAGCAATTGCTGACTGTGTTCTTCTCTCCTAAGTGATCCCTTCTACCAAGGACATTACCATTGACCTGCTGTGTTTTCCAATTTCTTCATCAGCCCTCTCAGGGCACGTCTACACTAGAAAACTGTTGAAATAACTGAAATCAATTTAATAACTCCCAAAATAACAAAATCGAACCAGTGTGTTCTCACTACAGGGAAGCCTCGAAATTAGTCCCTGTTAATGTGGACATGCTACCTCAACTTAGAGCCCCAGGAAGCACTGGGAAGTAATTTGAATTAGTCTGGGGAGTAGTTATTTCGAAATAGCCGCACCCGAGTGTCCACACTGCCACTATTTTGAAATAACTATTTTGAAATTAGTGTTATTCCTCCAGGAAAGCAGGAGTACAGAGTTCAAAATAAGTGGCCTGTTAATTTGAAATAATGGGCTTGGTCATGTGGACGCTCCGCTTATTAATTTGACCTAAGGGCCTAGTGTAGACCAGGGCTCAGTGGCCTCTTCCATGCCACACACTAAGCATGGAACGTCCACAAAGCCACCGTCTCCTCATCCAAATTTCTCCTGCTGTTGTGACAACTGCACACAGCTAGTCTGCCAATAATGGCAAGATTCAGGAGCAACTGAGGATAGCTCTGATTTCTGAACAGAAAATGAAGCTGTATTAGCAAATATATTGTCAATATGTGGCCTGTCACTACCTTGACCTCACTCTACTTGTTCGAGAAGCTTCTTCTGTCGGTCTCCCTTGTTCCTTTTTTGGTTTGTGAATTCGTTTGGACTGGGGAAAAGAGGAATTGTTGGTTCCTTAATACTTGTACGGTACCTCGTCCATTGTGGAATCATCTGGCACTAAATAAATGAATAAATAAAATTATTATTGTCATTGTGCTCACCTGCCATCAGAAAGTGATGAGAAAGGAGCTGCAATAGGATAACAATCACCCAAACCATGACGTGAAATTTGATAGCACTTGCTGCAGATAAAGGATGAACGAACAATAAGCACTGGGAAATCCAAACTCCCCATGCCATAGCGTTATTATGAGCATAGAAAATTGTAGTTAAATGACTAATTTAATTCATGACAATTTTATTAAAACTCCTCTCGCAGAGTTTTGAGATTCAATTATTAGAGCTAGCGATATGGAGTGAACAGAGTTCCTTTATTTTATTTATTCTCAAGGCCTTCCTTTACTGTTTCAACTCCCAGACTTACTAAAGGTATGTGCAATCACACAGACGAAGATGTACCTACTGACTGTTCTTCTGGCGGAATATCCATCTTTCCCTCATGCTGCAGGAACTGCTTATAAAATGACCAGACACTGCACAGATGATGGCAGTGAGGCCTTCAGATTGGCTGAGAGGGTAAAGGTTTGGGAATTCTGGGTTCTGCTCAATTGATTAGCACTGATTAGTCGTATGACCCTGATCCAAACACTGCAGCATTTATGATTGCCTCAGGTTGGGGGCTTAAAAATGGATACACCCAAAAATCAGAAATGAATTTGTTAAAAAATTAGGCCATTCTTTGTGACCGTTATGCAAAGCAGGTGTGACCCCCACTAAAGTGAATGTGATGATATGTCTCTATGAAATTGCTTTAGCTTCTTAAACTCTCTGTAATGGACTTTACTGACTTGTCGAAGGATATGAAACTTACAAGAGTTTGTTTCATGTTTTTAAAGTGCGATGAAACTTGGCTAAAACTCAGGGCTGTCCCTGTAAGGGTGCAGGGTCCAACAGAAACACCCTAACCCCTGCCTCTGCCCTACCCCTGCTCCACCCCAATCCCCACTCCACCCCTTGCCCCAAGCCCCCATCCCTGCTCTGCCCCCACCCTGGCCCCATTCCATCTCCTTCTCCAAGCCTTGTCCCCCAAGTGACACAGCCCAAAGGATTCGTGGGAGCTGGATGCTGGCAGCAGGTTTTGGGGTCCCCCCTGCACTCATCAGTGGCAGGAAGCAAAGTGATCCAGCCACAGCCCGTTCTGCCTCACCAGCTCCCAGCCATGTCGCTCCACTTCCCACCGCCAGTGCGTGCAGGGGCGGGTTCACCCCTTCCACCAAGTCCCTCCTCCGAGCAAAGCGTCTGGGAGTCAGGGGAGTGGAATGGGCTGGGGCCAGATTGCTCCACTTCCCACCACCACCAAGGAGTGGGGAAGAGACCCAAACTCTGCTGCTGGCACAAGGCCTCCTGCTAGCTCCTTAGGCCATCATGGGCCCCCAAAGGGAGGGGCCCATTCTATGCGTGGGATGACTCTGCTGCAACTACACAGATATTATCCTGGTCACCCTCAGCAATCAAAGCCTAGATCTTCACCAACCAAAACACACACCTTATGAACCCATGGGCCACAGAGAGGGTAATCAATTGGACCCACCATCAGAGGAGACCATGAGCACCACCGCTAGTCCTATGAATTACAGCGTCCCTCTTCATCTCCTTGTTTTTATTGATTTTTTATCATGTGGTAACATCCAAGGCAGGGACTGGGGTTTCACTGCACTTTATATGGCACCTGAATGGCATAAAAACCCCTTTTCCTAACATCTCACCACAGGATGAGAGAAAGGGGAGAACACGGTCACAGTGAAACAATCATATCCGGCAGCAGCCCCTCTAGCAGATACATTCATGCAGAGCAGATGATGCCGATCGCCGCTTAATTTCCACGTGGAGTGTTACTCTGAAATGAGCAGTGGCCAGCCACATACATGACGACACTGTGGGTGTGCGTGGACAAGTCATTCAGCACTAGAAACACGGGGCTTCCTCACTTAAATTAAAAGAGAACTAGCAGCCTTAATCATGAAGAGTATGGGTATGTCTACACTAGCCCCCTAGCTCAAACTAGGGAGGCTAATGAGGGCGACCGAAATTGCAAATGAAGCACGGGATTTAAATATCCCACGCTTCATTAGCATGTTCCCGGGCGGTCGCCATTTTGGAAACTGACTAGCCCGAAGTAATTGCCCGCGTCCACACATGGCAGAGAAGCGGGATTCCGAGATTAAACCCCTTAGTTCGAATGAACTGTTACTCCTCGTGAAATGAGGTTTAACAGTTAATTCGAACTAAGGGATTTATCTCAGAATCCCGCTTCTCTGCCGCGTGTAGACGCGGGCAGTTACTTCGGGCTAGTCAGTTTCCAAAATGGTGACTGGCCGGGAATATGCTAATCAAGCACGGGATATTTAAATCCCGTGCTTCATTAGCAATTTTGGTCGCCCTCATTAGCCTCCCTAGTTCAAACTAGGGGGCTAGTGTAGACGTACCCTAACAGATTTATTTGGGCATAAATAAATCTGACTAAATGATTTTTTTCCCCACAAAAGCTTATGCCCAAATAAATCTGTCAGTCTTTAAGGTGCCACAGGACTCCTTGTTGGTTTTTTGCAAAGACAGACTAACACAGCTACCCCTCTGAGGCTGTATCTAGACTACACAGTTCTCTGGAAAAAGATACGCAAATTGCGAACCACAGTTTGCGTATCTTTTTCCGCTTCTTTTTCTGGAAGAGGCTTTTACAACATTTGGCCTGTCAACATTGGGCCAAATGTCAGAAAAAAACCCTTTTTTGGAACATCCTTTCTTTCCCGTAAAACGAGGTTTACAGGGATGCCGAAAAAAATGCGTCTGCTCTTCCGAGACTGTCTTCCTTATCCTTACGAAGATTCCTTATTCAGTGTTGGAAGAAGGCAACTCTTGTCGTTCTTGCCATTGTCACATAATAAGAAGGACTGAGGAAACGCTGAAATGGTAGAGTTGACTTGGTTTCTGTGGGAAATTCTTAATTTCAAAAAATAAAGTTTTGTGAGGGGTTTTTTTTGGTTCCCTTTAAGAAATTTCCAACAGAACAGGAATTCTGAACATTCAGTCTGAAAATGTCAAAACAACATTTGCTTGGACCATCTGGAAAGTTTTCCAAGGCTTTCCATGATATTCAGAATCTGGGGCCTGATCTATGCTAAAAAAATAAGATCACCCGAGCTATGTTGCTAAGGGTTGTGAAAAATGTCATGCCCTCTAGGTCAGCCTAACCCCCTTTTAAACACAGAATTCTCGTCAACATGGCTACCACCTCTCAGCCATATGGATTAACGACAGTGACGGAAAACCCCTTCCATCGATGTAGGAAACATCTACTCTACAGTGCTATGCTGGCATGGCTGCCATGTTGTACTGTGTCACTGTAGTGCAGCCTTTCCCTCAGGAGGCTGGGCAGGTCAAGGAGGCTGGGGGCAACCATTTGTGACTGTAAAAATGGCGCCAAGATTTTGAGGCCTCTCCAGATACCAGATAATCATGTACAGAGGGAGATAGCTGGTAATCTACCTCTACAACCTTGTGAGTAAATGTCATGTTTGACAAAGCAGTTCATGTCGAGAAACACCATCTGTAAGGAATATTAGAGACTCCGAGGAGATGTCATGCTTGATAAAGCTGGTAATGTTGATGCCCGTCTAAAGTGCCGTCTAATAATTCAAAGCCGGGGGGGGGATAAGTGCTGAAGATGAGAAAATGATGAGCTATAAGAAATCACTTGGGACCACTGCTAATGAAAATGAGCACACTGGAACTGTGCCGCATCAAAATGTTTTCCATCAGACGCCGTTGTTTTGTACTTCTGTTAGGGGAATGGTGCCACTTATGTTTTACAATAATTAGCAGTTAAACACTAACCTATTTCGTTATCCTTCCACCGTGATAGTCATCCCATAATGTTATCTTTCTCACAGCAGATATTAATTTAAAGCTCCCATGGAGTCCTGTCTGTGCATGAAATCTCTAATCAGCCTACTTATTCCTCAGCAAACAGACCACGCTTAGGATTCACCTTTAATTATAATTATACGTCATGGAGGCTGCTTCACAGCCATTTAATTCTATAACACTCGGTCAAAGCCAGTAGGGGATGAATTCAACTGTACGTGGTAAGCATGGGGTGCAGGCAATATGAGGAGCTGCCAAGCCACTGCTATGGGTTCCTTGACCTTGAGGTTAGCATTTCACCATCACTTCCCCCAAAAAAGTTTAAAACAGCCTCCAGGCCTGTTGGTACCACCACATCCCTTCTGGCATCCTTATGCCCCAAGGTGATAGTAAGGGGGTCACGCTCAGGTGCACAGCTCCAGCAAGAAGTTGCTGAGCTGGAGCCAAAGCGAGCAGGGAGCTATTTAAAGAGTTGGCAGGGACTCAGGTTGAGATTGGACAGTGCCTGTAAGAAATGTAAGTTACTGTCACCCCTCCTTATGCCAGATCTGTGTTGGGGGTTACCCCTTAGCTGCTCATTTAGGCCAGGTTAAAGATCACTTTGGGTTGACAGAATGATCCAGAAAGACTTTGTTGTGAATGGGGATCCAGCTCACGCTCTTAAAAAAAAAGATTTACCTCAGCACTGAATCTTAGGTTACATCTGTACTGCCAAGTTCTGTCAGTGACACCCCAAAGTCAACAAAACAAAGATCGCCAGAGGGCTGTTCGCACTTGGCTCCCTTTGTCAGCAGATCAGCAGGATCACGTCCACACTGGGGTACCATCATTCACAGTCTGAGCAATGCATTGTGGGTATGTATCCCAGAGTGCAGTGTAGTGGGAAGGCAAAGATGATCCCTGCACATCTTGGGATTCCTTCTGAGTTCTCCCCCAGCCTCCTCCACTGCTGAGAGCTTCACTGTGAGTAGCTCAGTGGGAGCTCCATGGTGAGGAATATCAAAGCACACAACTCCTGTCCCACTCCTCTTGCGGCAGCCGTCTGCCTGCCGCTGGGTTCTTAACACAGGGCAGAAGAGGAACACTCCAATGATTTGCTCTTTGTTCCCCACGTGGAGCAGCTCGCTCAGCTCTCAGACCCTTCCCGGGAGCTTTGAAAGGGGAGGGGCGCATGCCTGTGGGGCAGCAGAGATCAAAACACTGAGCAGAGCCATCAGGGCAGGCATGGTGGGATATTGGCAGAAGCCAGTTCTGTCAACAAAACAAACGGCAGTGTCTACACCGGCTCTTTATTGACAATGAAGAAAAAAAAGTCTCTCAAAGGGATGGAAGTTTTTGTTGCTGAAACTGGGCATTTCCCCTCACAAAAGTTCCAGTGCGCTCGCTCTCACTGCTGTCGTCACTAAACGGTAGTTGTTGGCAACAAAACATGCCAGTGTAGATGTAGTCTTACGTGCCAGCCTTTCCATATACTAAACATTGCTTTAGTGAAGCACTTCCCAATACACCTTGGTTTTGATTTAGCTGTGGCTGTTACTTGATTGCCAATGCCCCTTTTAGCTTGCTTTGTCATCTCATTTATACATTATTCAAGGATATGTATTTGCTTTAGAAACAAAATTCCTGTTTCGTGTGGGGGTATAAAGTCCACTGAATGTGCATCAATGGCATATACATTTGGGAGAAATCTAATCCCTTTTATTTACCAGCTGAAGCAGTGTAATTTAGATATGGCCAGTCTATGCTTATAAAGATGGAATAAATGCATGGCTCATGGACTGCAAACCAGCACGCAGGCATATAATTTGATTAAAAAACTGATTTATCTTTTATCTTTTTATCATTTTCTGTTCGTTTCCTATTTGCTAATGATAGAGCCATACATTTCTGCTAATTAGAACTTTGCTGTATAGTGAGTTTCTTCGGTTTATTCTATTTGGTATATTTTTTGCCTGAAACAGAAACCTTTACAAACAAATAAATATTAATCCTGAATTTCAGCTCGTGAATGAAGGCTTGTTTGGGGGCGCAAACAAGTCTCTCTCCTACATCCATCTCCACCTCAGTCCAAGTGTATACAAATATATAAGACAACACCTCCCCTTTTTTTTCCTCTGGCTATCCTTCCTGATTAAGCTGTACCCTTCTATACCAATATTCCAATCGTGTGCGTTATCCCACCAAGTTTCTGTGATACCAACTATGTCATAGTTGTGTTCATTTATTAGCACGAAGTTAATCCTGCTTATTCCCCAAATTTCTTTGTCATCATCATCAACAACCATGGGCCCAGTGCCCGTTGGTGTCTGATGCCTCCCTCATTATTTCCTTCCATCTTTCTCTATCCAGTGTGGATTAGCTTAGTTTCTGTAGACTAGCTGCACACCAATCTACTATATCATCTACCTATTATCTGTGGGGTCTGCCTCTCCTATTCAGACCATCCATTATGCTGAATACCAGGGTCTTAACTTTTCGCTCATTGTTCATTCTGTAGATATGCCCAGATAGCTGTAACTTCCATTGTATAACCTTCTGTAGTAGGTCCTCATTGGTGACCTTCTGCATCCATCCTATTCTCAGGATCTTTCTATAACAACAACTCCTCTCGAATGCCAATATCCTTCTCTTCAAATCTTTCGTTATCACCCATGTCTCACATCCATACAACATGCTGCTAAAGACATATGTTTTCAAGATGTTCAGCTTCATTCCTAAGCTAACAGCTTTACTTTTCTAGATCTTATCTATCGTCTTCAAACTCACTCTTCCTTTCGCTTTTCTAGTCACTATTTCCTTCTGACAGTCTAGATCATACGTCATGTTGCTCCCCAAATACGTGAACTTCTCTACGTTCTCAACTACACTGATCTTCCTTCCTATTTCCTTATCTCCAAATACCATTGTCTTTGTTTTATTGATATTTATAATCAGTCCATACCGCTTCCTTTCCTGATTTAGCACCTGTACCATTCTTACTAGCTTCTCTTCATCTTCCTCGATGATAACTATATCATCCACGAACCTCAAGATGTTAATTCTCATCCCATGCTACCTCTTCCTTGATCGTGTCCATTGCTCTCTCTATGTGCATGATGAAGATACTCAGAGATATTGGATCTCCTTGTCTCGTACCTCTACTTGTTCTAAACCAACTTCCCAACTCTCTGCATGTTCTCACTGCTGCCTCAGCATTATCTGACCAACCCTCCTCCTGTATCCAGGCTTGCGACTGGCATGAAACCCCTAGAGGCTTCATGGCAGAGTTCCATGCTTCTTGCATTTGTATATAATCATCTAAGATACTGATTTGATTTTGCCTCCCTGTTCTGCCTTGTCCCTCCTTTCTCTCTGCTATTATAGCCCATCTCAACTTCTACAATGGCATTTTAAATTTTTCATCTGTTCTATCATCCCCAGCAAAGAAACACAAGTGGAATAATATGAGCAGAGACTTTTCCAACCCTTAGTCCACAGCCACATCTTGACCTTGAAAATTGATAGTATTAAAAAAAACAGGCAATAAAAAGAGTGGGTTGTGGTTCGTAGAAGTGTCCCCTCGAGAAAAAAATCTTTTATCTTGTTATTTCCTATTTCTAGCTAGATAGGAATAATTTAAAATTATCAGAAACGTCTGTAGTGTTTCAGAGGTTCAAATTCAGAGGCAAAGCCTCTCTCTCACTTGAGAATCCCACCCACCATTTCATCCCAGAGAACCCCCTGAGGGAAAATGAGGAATGAGAGATAGCCAAGAAAGGGACATAAAGAGAAATAAAACAAAAATAATCTCTCTCAAGCTAGCAGCAATTTCCCAGCTGCACCAAATCACAGGCCCTTTATACCATACAATGATTAAGCCTAGAGTAAGCAGTATGACAGACAATAGCCAGCACTTCCATTGAAAACCACAGGACACTGGATGTCAAAATGACAGAGAACAGAATAGTGTTAAAAATGTTATTTCATACACGTGAGTTATTGAGGCAATACAAGCATGAATTGTGGCCAAGGGATTTTTTTTTATTCACTAAGGTGCATCTACATAGCACCCTAAACTCAAAATAAGATATGAAATTTATGCTATGCAAATTGTGTATCTTATTTCGATTGAATTTCAAAATCGTGTATTTCAAAATTTGGCACATCTACACAGCACCAAATTTTGAAACAACACACTATTTTGAGCCATCCCTTAACCCTTGTGGAATAAGAGTTACAGGGATGTCAAAATAAGTCTTGAAATAGCAGACGTGCTCTCTCAAAATAGCGGGAACGGTCAAAAGACGTGGGGTAGCTATTTTGGGATGCTTCTGGTATCCTTAAATAGCCCCACTGTGTAGACATGCCCTTAGTAGATCAGTTCTTATGGATCAGAATCTCTTGAAACATCTACTGCTATGCCTCATTTTTAATCTCTTGGGAGATCAACTACGTACAGATTCTAGTTTCAGCTGCTGAGCCAGGCTACATCTCCACTACAGCCCGCATCGATGCTTTGAGATCGATCCACCAGTGGGCGATTTAGTGGGTCTAGTGAAGACCTGACAAATCAACTGCAGATCACTCTTCCATCAACCCTGTTACTCTACCCCAGCTGAGAAAAGTGAGAAATCAACGGGGAAGGTTCTCCCACCAACCGCCTGCAGTGTAGACCCTGTGGTAACTCAAGCTACATCAACTCCAGCTACGTTATTCAAGCAGCTGTAGTTGTATAGCTTATATTGACTTTCTGCTGTAGTGTAGATGTAGCCATGCAGGGTAAACCCAGAAAGCCCTGCTACCAGTGAATAGAATTTTCATGAAGGGAATATTTATCTGTATGATTAGCCAATGAGAAGCTGGGGTGTAAATCTATCCCACACTAGCCTGCTGGGCATTAGCACTCCATATGTGTTCTGCTGTTGTGCACAGGAAGTGCTGTAGTACAGATGGAAATGGAAGTAGATTAAAGCACACTGCAAAACTTTACATGTGCCACAACAGAGTCCAAACAGATATTTAGTGTGTGGCAGGCTAGTGCAAGATAGATATCCACCACAGCTTGCTGTGAACTAAGCATTTGTGTAGAAAAACCCTACCTTCTTAATTCATGATGACATAACCATTGTGACAGATCAGGTTATGGAAGTTAATGAGAAAGTAAGTCCCACGAGCTAAAGTTCTGTTCTTTAACACAATAGAGCTTAAGGTATTTATAGAATCTCACATCAGGTTTTCCAATTCCTGATTAATTGTAAAGTTCAAAGCTTCTCCAGATTTGGGGAAATTAGATCCAGAACTATGGATCAGGCCTTTATAGGGGGCACGTAAAATCAGAGATGTTTGGATCCATTTCTTAACTTCTCCAAAGCTGGACGGGAAGTGAGATTGATTCAGGTTTTGAAGCAGGTGCATTTGTACCCCAACATATAAAAAAAACCTAATCGAATACCAAAAATGTTGTTAATTAATAGAGATGGCTGAAATTCTTTAAGGGAAGAGAGGTTTATGGAGTGAAAAATTAGCCTTTTTCTAAAAGAAAATTTCACACCAAAAAATCAGCTATATTTACATTAAAATCATTGCTTCAAAATAATTCACCTATTTTTCCTCTTTTTTGTACAAAATTTGTATAAAAAGTTATTTAATGACTTTCTTTATTGAAAAACTGGTTAAAAATCAAACACTGTTTAGATTTTTTTAAATAGGAAAAATTGCAAAAATTTTTAAAAGCAATATGAAATATCTGCACACTGAGTGCTTCCAAAGAAAACGCATTTTAAAATTCCAAATGCATTTGCAGACTTAGGTCACTGGACAAAAAAGCGTCCCATTCTTAATATTTTTAAGATCATTAAATTTAATTTCTAGAAAAAAATCATTTTTTTTTTCAGTGAGAAAATGAAACCAAACACTAGAAGTCTTCCATTTTTGGAAAGCTGGAAAATGTCTACTAAAATAAATATTTTTATTTTGATCCAAAAGCTGGTATCAGCCAAAAAAGGAAGTCAACCCGTTACAGTACTCCAGTGTGTAGGGAATTCATTCACATAGGGGTGTAAGCTAATATACTGAGGATTTAACTAGCAACTCCCAAAGTTCAAAGTAAGAGCTGGTAAACACAAGGGCCATAACAGGCTACTATTCTCTGTGGACTAGAGGCAGGGACCTGCAATACACACTAACCAATGGGTTATATAAGCTCCTCAGCATGTCATGAGATATGGCTGGTGTTGTCTCCAGTTGTCCTCCCCTACAACACAAACCAGACTTCAAAATCGTAGTTACATTTACAGCCAATAACTCAGAGAACACATGTCCCCAGTGAATGTTCAGAGGCACAGAATGGCATTTGTGTAATGTCTTATGACATTGGCTACTCTGATTTAAAAGAACAACAAACCAAGAGGCTATAATGGGGAAGTATGAGCTGAGTTGTTGAACAAACTGCAGCAGACTGCAAAGGAAAGTTCCTGATGCTGCAATATGAGAGCAAAACCGTCTAGGTGTAAATCCATAGCTTTTGTAGCAGATTTGCTGCCAAGTGCTTCAAACTGAACAGAGAAATCCTTTCAATTGGCTTGCATGACGTTATCTGCATCATCAGTGCTTTATTAACAAGCGTCAAAGTATGTATTTCCCTACTCCTGAGACAAGGAGGGAGGGGGAAAGCAACAGCCAAATTCTGCATCCAGATGTGATCCCATCAGGGTTTTTTTTTACTGAAGTGTTTTAATTCAACAGCTGTTTCAGCTTTACTCAGTGCTATTTGTCATTTAGTTCCTCCCAGGAGAAAGATGCCTTTTTCTGGTTTTACTCTAATTTCCCCAGAATAATTGTTGTGTTTAATGTTTTATGCTGTGTGCAGTTTTAGCACAGCAATTTGCCTAGTAAAGATGAGTCTTCTCTCCTGCCCCTTGCCACACTCAATGTAGAAATGAACAATGATTTTGCTGTTAGGTTTTATATCAGACAAGGACTTTGACAAAGAAGGAAATATGAAATCTTTGACCCCTTTGGACACTCTGATTTCTTAAGTAATTGAATCATGTGCTTTTCAAGAGGAGATCATTACAAAGCAAAGCTGTGCTTTGTTTTGCTTTAACAATCTTTCCTCTCCTCTGATACCTTCATCTTGCCAGTCAGCTAGAAGGAAGATGTTGCTCCATTTGTTTGAATAAACTACTATAAAGTGTTCAGTGACCTACATGATCATAATGTTCAATGGACTCCCTAGGACTGAATGACAAAAGAAAGGTTACTTTTAATGACTCTGAAAAGCATAAAATGAGATCAATAAACCATCAAAGATTTGATCCCAGGAGACCTTTTACCATCACGCTTGGCTCATAGTTTCCTTTCAGAGACGAGTGTATAGGAAGATGAAGCTCTGCATATTTAAATGGCTTTTTAGACTCCCTCATGTGCATTAAGTAAAGAATAATTAGCACCTGCATATCTTCAAGGTTCTGGAAATGGTGTTGCATAACTGTGCTATTTTTTGCCTTGATGCATGTAGCAACCTTTCAGTCTCAAGAGCTTTCGATAAAATAAGAAAATATTAATAAAATAATAAAATAATAATCAAGTGCAGAGAGAGAGAAAAAATTTGACCATGAGTAGTGACTAGAGCTGGTTTTAAAATGGGAATTTCCCCCCAGAAAAATTCTGATTTTAGGGGGAAAAAATCAAAATCTAAAATATTTCAGTTGAAAAAAAAATCAGAGTACTAGGATTCAGTTATTCTGCTTAGGGTGATTCCTGGGAACTACAGTTCAGTCCTTCAGGCTTCCATTCAGTTCTGGAAGCCAGCCCCCTGATTGGATTACATCTCCCACAATACACCTTTCTTGGTGCCGGTAAGTACTGCATCATGGGAATGCAATTGCGGGGAAAGAGATTTGATCTGCCCGGAGTCGAGATGTATTACCTGGCTCATTGAAATAGTGAGCAGCTGTATGGCTCTCCCAGCTGTTCTCAGTGGTGTCATTGACTCAGCTTGCTAAAGCAGAAGTCCACCCCACTGCAAGCAATAATATTTCCATGTCTATTTTTTCCCTGTGAAAATAAATGCATTAAAGGAGATTCATCAATTGCTATTGTAACACCGCCAGGTGGAACCCAACCTGGGACTTTTGTGTGTGAGTCTGTACAGCTTGAGCGATAAAGCCAGCTCGCTCTCAGACCAGTGGTCTTGGTGACACTACATGGGAGAGTGAACCACATCCAACAGCTGAGTGAATTACACTATCACAATGCAGATTTTTGTAACCTTTCCTTTTCATTCAGTGTACCACACTGGAGCAGCCCAAAATTTCAGTTCTGAAGGTCAAATGGCCATCCAATCCAAAAAAAAGTTTGCACGCAGCTTTCTGAGGTGAAAGCTTTTCACTGTCAAGTCTTTGCTTCACCAGAATTATCAAATGGGTATGTCATTTTGAGTATTGTTAGTGGAGAGTTTCTCTTTGAGTCAACAGCAGTTGTCAAGAGGGAAAACCAGCTATGGTATACCTTTTCATTTTATATCAACAACGGCTTGTCATCATCTTTCAAAAGAAAGGGCAAAATTTTTAGCAAGGAGTGAATTATGATGAATAATTATTTTATATAGTCAGAAGTGACAGTGATAAACTCGTATGTCCCTCTTTGGAGGACCAGCTTTTGACCTAAGAACTGTGGTATGCAAATACACTGACATGGGGGATGAAGAGAGAAGATGACCACAAAAGGTAAAAACACACTGATATTCCTCCAAGCTGCTTGTTCATGAACTGTGGGAATTCATTGCTTGTTACTGTTCTGCTGAAGGAGATGCTCCCAGGAACCACCTCTAGACTCGGTTACTGCAAGAGATTGTACCCAGCGACTTCCAGATGATCAAAGACCCAGAGGCTTATCTTCTGAGCCAGACAGTTCAAAGAGAGCAAAACACTCTGCACCGTCATATGCTGCCGTGACTCCATATTCACATGACGAGCCAAATTTAGACGGACTCCAAGGTTCCAATTTCAAGTCTGCCTGTCTCCTGGACCATCCCTCTCTTGTTCGTGGGCATTGTCCTAGAGAGAGTATGAAAATACCTTCTCAGCAGCTATCCAGGACTTGGGAACCCCAGAGTGACAATGGAGGTCACTCCTCTCTCCCATCTCTATGCAGTAACTTTAAAAATCAAATCCTGCAGCCTGGTGGCATTTATTAATGGAGCACAGGAGCACATGGCCATTCTGGCCTGCTTGTGTACTTACAGAAATCTGTTGCCACTTGGCCGCCACTGTGGTGCATGATGTAAACCCATATATTAGATAAATGGCGTAAGGCGAGGTGGGGAGGGGAGAACCAAGCAGGAAGTGCAGATAATTGAAATCAGAATTCCACTAAGCTGAGATTTTTTTTTCTTACAGATCAGTTCTCAGAAACTAGCATGCTGATGCCTCCTGACTCCTTCAGAGACAACTGCTGTTCAGTAGGCCTCGAAGGAGGCTGCTCTTTGGTTAACATGATAATACTGTTGCCCATGGACAACAAGAGACCTAGTCCAGGACACACAAGTCTAGCTTCTAGGTGGGGGAGCGCTAAGTAATACCTATATCTCTCTAATCTATTTAGCTTGCTATTTGCCAGGCAAACTAGCAGTGTCTCTGATAATATGATAATCATAACACATCTGACTCACCCCTGGAACAAGTCAGACAGGAAGGTTACGGTCACTGTAAGGACTTCAGTACTTAGCCAAGTCAGGGAATTAAACAGAAAGAACTGAATTAAGTTTTAATATAGCCTCTAATGTATCATTTTCCATCTGTGCTCAAGAATGGAGCCTCTAATGTCCTTAATGGATTAAAATGGCATTGCCGGGTAGTGGCACAGAACAAGTTGTGAATAGAAATATATAAAATAGGGTTTTTTGGAGGGAGGGTATTCTGTGTGATTTTTTGGGGGGTGGAGAGCAGGGGAATAGTCAAAGATACCCATTCAGTGTCTGGCAGTGAAACATTGAATCACTGGGCAGGTGCATTACAGCCAGGAAGTGAAACCAATTTGAGTAAAAGTGAATCTGACTTTTCCATTCCTGCTGCCCAAGCTATATGAAACCCAAACCTCTACTATGGAAAAGTGTATTATTCTCCTGAATTTTTATAATCTTCAGTAGAATAGACCCTGCTTAATAGCAACCTCTTACTTCCCATGAAAGAGTTGTTGCTGTCCAGACGTAGCCAATAAGCAGGAATCACTGTTGTCATGGGGATATGCAGAAATGAAACTGCAGAACAATGGTCCATCATACAAAGCAGCAATTGTGAAACTGATGATTAACTTTCAGTACTAAAGAAGAAAATCATGATACACTGATATAGATACAATGTACAGTTTACCACAATGCTTAGTGCAAACGCTGGATATGTCAGCTTACTGGGTGTCTCAGACTACAGTGGCACAATTTTTATAACAAATAATTTTAAAAACACCTATAAAACAATTAGAACATAACTTTTCTATACCAAACAGTACTCTGCTTAGATTTGGTTTTCCTTATATGTGCTACAAATTAAAGCAGAAAAAGATATTATCAACACAAATGGGTCTAAGAACAAAATTTCTCCAGTGTTGTCTGCTATCTATGGTTTGCCATTACCACATGTAAATCCCTCTTGGTATTGCTTGCAGCCTCATAAGAAGAGCATAAGGACATAAACAGCCATGCTGGGTCAGACCAAAGGTCCATCTAGTCCAGCATCTTGTCTTCTAACAGTGGCCGATGCCAGGTGCCCCAGATGGAATGAGCAGAACAAGTGGCCATCAAGCGATCCATCTCCTGTCGCTCCTTTCCAGCTTCTGGAGCACAGAGGTAAGGAAGACCATTCCTGACCAATAGCCATTGATGGACTCTCCTTCATTAATTTATCTAGCTCTTTTTTGAGCTCTGTTAAAATCTCGGCCTATTTGTTTGTCATAAATCTGCTGCCTATTAATTTCATTTTGTGAACCCTAGTTCCTGTGTTATGGGAAGAAGTAAATAACACTCCTTTATTTACTTTCTCTAAACTAGTCATGATTTTATAGAGCTCAATCATATCCCTCCTTAATCGTCTCTTTTCCAAGCTGAAAAGTCCCATGTTTGTTAATCTCACCTCATACAAAAGATGGTCCAAACCCTTAATCATTTTTGTTTCCTTTTTTGGAACCTTTTCCACTTTCAGTATATCTTATTTGAGATGGGGTGACCACGTCGGCATGCAGTATTTAAGATGTGGGCGTACCATGGATTTATGGAGAGGCAATACAATCTTATCTGTCTTATCTATCCCTTTCTTAACACTACCCAACATTCTGTTTGCTTTTTGGACTGCTTTCCCTCTTCTGCTGCCTGCGGAATTGCTTTCTGTTTCTGCTTCTCCTGGCAGAGTGGAGCACCTTGACCAAGCTTATGTTGAACCTAGGGACTGGCCACCCCAACTTCTTCCCTCTTTCCTTCATGGTGTTGCTTGAAGCCTTGCTTTGTGCTGCTCTTTTGCTCTCCTGTAAAATATTAGGGCTGTTCCTTAGACTGCCCAGAACAACAGATTTTGAAACACTAAACTTCTCAACTACTGTCACAGTTACTCTGAGAGCATGTCTACACTAGGAAATTATTTCAAAATAACTAAATATGAAATAATAACTCCAAAATAACAAAATTGTATTAGCATATCCCCACAACGGGGAAGCCTTAAAATTAGTCCAAGGCAGGCTTGTTTAATGCAAATGTGCTACCTCAACTTAGAGTCCCAAGAAGATCCACAGAGTAATTTGTCTGAATTACTCTGGGGTGTAGTTATTTCAAAATAGTGGCACCGGAGTGTCCACACTACCGTTATTTCAAAATAACTATTACAAAATTAGCATTATTTCCCTGAGGAAAGCAGAACCCATTTTGAAATAACCTTCCCATTATTTCAAAATAATGGGCTTGGGAGTGTGGATGCTCCGCTTATATCAAAATAACTCCATAGTGTAGACCGGGGTCACTGGACTCATATAGGACTTCTTATCAGCAACAGATAGGTTTGCACTTTTAGAAGCAATACTCAGCACATATAGCTGGGAAGGTGATTACAGGTAGGAACTTTTCTCTAAAAAAGTGGCTAATAAGCAGCTTTCACAATATCAGAATCCATTTTTTGTTAATGGGACAGGATTGATTCCTGGAATTATGTTGCCATTAACTAGAGGCTGCTGTTACCAGGATTGGTATTAAGTGGAATTTACAGAATTATTAGCATCGGTGATAAAAATTTGTTTTTTGTTTTATGAATAAAATAAAATAAAATAACATGGCTTATTAAAGGGTATCACAGGGAGGAGGGGGGAAAATTGTTCTCCTTGGCCTCTGATGATAGGGCAAGAAGCAATGGGCTTAAACTGTAGCAAGGGACATTTAGGTTGCACATTAGGAAAAACTTCCTAACTGCCAGGGTGGTTAAACCCTGGAATAAATTGTGAAGGGAGGTTGTGGAATCACCATCAGTGGAGATATTTAAGAGCAGGTTAGGCAGACATCTATCAGGGATGGTCTAGATGGTGCTTGGTCCTGCTGTGAGGGCTGGAGACTGGACTTGATGACCTCTCAAGATCCCTTCCAGTTTTATGATTTTATTAATAGAATAGAATAGAATAGAATAGAAGAAATTGACATATTGTGTCAGACCGATTATCCATCCTACTTCTGGCCATTTTAAATATAATTATTTACCTGGTTATAGAGGAAATATCTTCCTAACCCTAGGAGTCTAGTAGTCAGCTTTGTTTCTGAAGCATGAATATTTGTAACCCTTCTGAAGAATATTGTAATCTGTTTAGTCGAAACAATAGTAAAGAATAAAATTGTGAAGCATGTAGAAGAACATAATTTGTTGGACAAAAGTCAACATGGGTTTTGTAAAGGGAAATCCTGTCTTACTAATCTATTAGAGTTCTTTGAAGGGGTTAACAAACATGCGGACAAGGGGGATCCAGTAGATATAGTATACTTAGATTTCCAGAAAGCCTTTGACAAGGTCCCTCACCAAAGGCTCTTGTGTAAATTACATGGCCATGGGATAAGAGGGAAGGTCCTTTCTTGGATTGAGAACTGGTTAAAAGACAGGAAACAAAGGGTAGGAATAAATGGTAAATTTTCAGAGTGGAGAGGGGTAACTAGTGGTGTCCCCCAAGGGTCAGTCCTAGGACCAATCCTGTTCAACTTATTCATAAATGATCTGGAGAAAGGGGTAAGCAGTGAGGTGGTAAAGTTTGCGGATGATACCAAACTGTTTAGGATAGTCAAGACAGAAGCAGACTGTAAGGGACTCCAAGAAGATCTCACCAAACTGAGTGATTGGGCAACAAAATGGCAAATGAAATTTAATGTGGATAAGTGTAAAGTAATGCACATCGGGAAAAATAACCCCAACTATACGTACAGTATGATGGGGGCTAATTTGGCTACGACAAATCAGGAAAGAGATCTTGGAGTTATCGTGGACAGTTCTCTGAAAACTTCCACACAGTGTGCAGCGGCGGTCAAAAAGGCAAATAGGATGCTAGGTATTATTAAGAAAGGGATAGAAAATAAGACCCGGAATATCTTACTGCCCCTGTATAAAACTATGGTACGCCCACATCTTGAATACTGTGTACAGATGTGGTCTCCTCACCTCAAAAAAGATATTTTGGCCTTGGAAAGGGTTCAGAAAAGGGCAACTAAATTGATTAGGGGTTTGGAACGGGTCCCATATGAGGAGAGGTTAAAGCGACTGGGACTTTTCAGTTTAGAAAAGAGGAGACTGAGGGGGGATATGATAGAGGTGTATAAAATCATGAGTGGTATGGAGAGGGCCGATAAAGAAAAGTTATTTATTAGTTCCCTAAATAGAAGAACTAGAGGACACCAAATGAAATTAATGGGTAGCAGGTTTAAAACTAATAAAAGAAAGTTCTTCTTCACACAGCGTGTAGTCAGCATGTGGAACTCCTTGCCAGAGGAGGCTGTGAAGGCTAGGACTATAACAGAGTTTAAAGAGAAGCTAGATAATTTCATGGAGGTTAGGTCCATAAAAGGCTATTAGCCAGGGGATAAAATGGTGTCCTTGGCCTCTGTTTGACAGAGGCTGGAGAGGGATGGCAGGAGACAAAGCGCTTGATCATTGTCTTCGGTCCACCCCCTCTGGGGCACCTGGTGCTGGCCACTGTCGGCAGACAGGATACTGGGCTAGATGGACCTTTGGTCTGACCCGGTACGGCCGTTCTTATGTTCTTATGTTCTTATGTATGGCACCACAGGGAGTGTTCTCACATCTATTCATTATGCTTAGAGCTGGCCGAAATATTTCAGATTTTTCACACACACACACAAAATCAGAGACAAAATTTGTCATTCAAAAAAGTCTTCACAGTTTTGGCCACCTCGGTCCATATTAGAATTGCATCCAAAAAGTCTCAATCTAGATTGTGCCACTGCTGAATTCTGGGCCTCAGAAATTTGTCGTGACAACAAATTCCACAGATTAATAATATGTCGTGTAAAAATAAATTCCTTGTATTGGCTTTCTGTTTGTTGCCTTTCAGTTCCATTGTCAGGTTTTGTATTATGAGAAAGGGCAAACAGGGGCGATTAAAATAATAACTGCCACATAATCTCTGTCCTCTCTTATACTACAAATTAATAGTCCTAGGGCCAGAACAGTGCTTGTGTGTCCACCTGACTGAGAATGAGGGCCTTTTCACCCTCTTTCCTCTTCTTTTTTTTTTAATCCTTTAATTTTAAAGGTATCATAGTCACACTTGAGGAGAATACCACTCAAAGCAGTTACGTAACTAACTGTTTACATAATGGCTGTGTCACTTTAAATCCATGGAAGAAACATATTTTATTTCTTGGATGCTAATCAATGACTCGTTAGCTGGAGCATGTCAGCCAAGTAATAAGAACATAAGAACATAAGAACATAAGAATGGCCATACTGGGTCAGACCAAAGGTCCATCGAGCCCAGCATCCCATCTGCTGACGGTGGCCAATGCCAGGTGCCCCAGAGAAGGAGAACAGAAGACAATGATCAAGTGATTTATCTCCTGCCATCCATCTCCTGCCCTTGTTATGAAGGCTAGGGCACCATACTTTATCCCTGGCTAATAGCCATTTATGGACCTAACCTGCAAAAATTTATCAAGCTCTTTTTTAAACCCTAATAGAGTCCTGGCCTTCACAGCCTCCTCGGGCAAGGAGTTCCACAGGTTGACTGTGCGCTGTGTGAAGAAAAATTTCCTTTTATTAGTTTTGAACCTACTACCCATCAATTTCATTTGGTGTCCCCTAGTTCTTGTATTATGGGAAAGGGTAAATAATTTTTCTATAATCACTTTCTCCACACCATTCATGATTTTATATACCTCTATCATATCGCCCCTCAATCGCCTTTTTTCCAAACTGAAAAGTCCCAGTCTCACTAGCCTCTCCCCATATGGGACCCTTTCCAAGCCCCTAATCATCTTAGTCGCCCTTTTCTGAACCTTTTCTAATGCCAATATATCTTTTTTGAGGTGAGGAGACCACATCTGCACGCAGTACTCGAGATGTGGGCGTACCATAGTTTTATATAGGGGAAGTATGATATCTTTTGTCTTATTATCTATCCCTTTTTTAATAATTCCTAACATCCTATTTGCCTTACTAACTGCCGCTGCACACTGCGTGGATGTTTTCATAGAACTATCCACTATAACTCCAAGATCCCTTTCCTGATCTGTCGTAGCTAAATTTGACCCCATCATGTAGTACGTGTAATTTGGGTTATTTTTTCCAACATGCATTACCTTACACTTACCCACATTAAATTTCATTTGCCATTTTGCTGCCCAATCACTCAGTTTGCTGAGATCTTTTTGTAGTTCTTCACAATCCCTTTTGCTTTTGACTGTCCTGAACAACTTTGTGTCATCTGCAAACTTGGCCACCTCACTGCTTACCTCATTTTCTAGATCATTGATGAACAAGTTGAACAGGATTGGTCCCAGTACTGACCCCTGGGGAACACCACTAGTTACCCTCCTCCATTGTGAAAATTTACCATTTATTCCCACCCTTTGTTTTCTGTCTTTTAACCAATTTTTGATCCATGAAAGGACCTTTCCTCCTATCCCATGACCACCTAATTTACGTAAAAGCCTTTGGTGTGGGACCGTGTCAAAGGCTTTCTGGAAATCTAGGTATATTATATCCACTGGGTGCCCCTTGTCCGCATGTTTATTAACCCCTTCAAAGAATTCTAACAGATTAGTTAGACACGACTTCCCTCTGCAGAAACCATGCTGACTTTTGCCCAACAATTCGTGCTCTTCTATGTGCCTTGCAATTTTACTCTTTACTAGTGTTTCTACTAGTTTGCCTGGTACTGATGTTAAACTTATCGGTCTATAAATGCCAGGATCTCCTCTAGAGCCTTTTTTAAATATTGGTGTTATATTGGCCATCTTCCAGTCATTTGGTACCAAAGTGGATTTAAAGGATAGGTTACAAACCACTGTTAATAACTCCGCAATTTCACATTTGAGTTCTTTCAGAACCCTTGGGTGAATGCCGTCTGGTCCCGGAGACTTGTTACTATTCAGCTTATCAATTAATTCCATAACCTCCTCTAATGTCACTTCAATCTGAGTGAGTTCCTCAGATTTGTCACCTAAAAAGGCTGGCTCAGATTTAGGAACCTCTGTAACATCCTCAGCCGTGAAGACTGAAGCAAAGAAATCATTTAATCGCTCCGCAATGGCACTGTCTTCCTTGATCGCTCCTTTTATATCTTTATCATCCAAAGGCCCCACTGCTTTTTTAGCGGGCTTCCTGCTTCTAATGTATTTAAAAAACATTTTACTATCATTTTTTGAATTTTTGGCTAGCTGTTCCTCAAACTCTTTTTTGGCTTTTCTTACTACATTATGACACTTAATTTGGGAGTGTTTATGTTCCTTTCTATTTTCCTCACTAGGATTTGACTTCCACTTTTTAAAAGCTGCCCTTTTCTCTCTCACTGCCTTTTTAACATGGCTGTTTAGCCATGGTGGTTCTTTGTTAGGTCTCTTACTGTGTTTTTTTATTTGGGGTATACATTTAAGTTGGGCCTCTAGTATGGTGTCTTTAAACAGATCCCATGCAGCTTCCAGGGATTTTAGTTTAATTACTCTCCCTTTTAGTTTCTGTTTAACTAGCTTCCTCATTTTAGTGTAATTCCCCTTTTTGAAATTAAATGCCAGAGTGTTTGACCGCTGCGGTGTTCTTCCCAACACAGGAATATTAAAAGTTATTATATTGTGGTCACTATTTCCAAGCGGTCCAGTAACAGTTACCTCTTGGACCAGATCCTGCGTTCCAGTCAAGACTAGGTCGAGAATCGACTCTCCCCTTGTGGGTTCCTGTACTAGCTGCTCCAAGAAGCAGTCATTTAAGGCATCAAGAAATTTAATCTCTGAATCCCGTCCTGAGGTGACATGCACCCAATCAATATGGGGATAATTGAAATCTCCTATTATTACTGTGTTTTTTATTTTGGCAGCCTCTCTAATCTCCCTTATCATTTCAGCATCACTATCACTGTCCTGGTTAGGTGGTCGGTAATATATTCCTAATGCCATATTCATATTAGAGGAATGAATTGTTATCCATAATGACTCTATGGAACATTTTGATTCCTTTAGGATTTTTACTTCATTTGATTCTATATTATCCTTCACATATAGTACCACTCCGCCACCCGCACGACCTGTTCTGTCTTTCCGATATAATTTATATCCCGGTATGATAGTGTCCCACTGATTGTCCTCATTCCACCATGTTTCTGAGATGCCTATTATGTCAACTTCCTCCTTTGATATGAGGTACTCCAGTTCACCCATCTTATTAGACAGACTCCTAGCATTAGTGTAAAAGCATGTTAGAAAACTACCACTATTTATATGTCCGCCTTTCACAGACACATTGGATTTTTTTATGCACGATTGTTTCACATCTGATCTTGCCCATATATTATTTCCCACGTTCCCTATCTGACTAACTTCTAGGGAATCCCTACCTATGGAGCCTCGTGTAAGAGAAGTCTCCGTCCGATCCAGGTGCTCCCCCGCACCAATCGGCTTTCCCCCACCTCTTAGTTTAAAAAAATACTCTCTCAAGATCATGTAAACTTAAGACAGAAATTAGAAGATATACCAAGACACATGCAGCCTATACTGTTTGCATAAATAACTACCCCTGCCACACAGAACATAGCATTTGAAAGTGCTGCAATGCAATGTTTTAGTGATTTTCTCTTTTCCATCCAACCCCTTCCCCCACCCACAAGGGAAATGCTGGATCTGTGATCAAGTAATTTTGGAATCTTGAAATAAGATTTAGAAAATTTGAATTCAGTTCCCACATCTGCTCAGGCTGGCTAGGGAAAAAGGGGAGTTCGCAAATCAGATCATCTTTCTGTTCTATGCTTTCCCATCTGTAGAATGGGGCTAATACTATGCCCTTCCTATCTTTATCTATTCCATCTGTTTAGACTATTAAGTTCTTTGGGGCATCAGCTCTCTTATTTCAGTGTCTTTAAGCACAAGACTATTTTATTTCCCGGCTTGAGCAAATAGTTAAGCATGGGCTTAACATTAAACAAATGTGTAGTTCCATATGGGACCTTAACTCCAAAATTATTTGATCACAGTTCCAAAAATTTTCAAGCTAACATATCATTGATTAGCATCCAAGAAGTAAAGTATATTTCTTCCATGGATTTATAGTGGTACAGCCATTATGTATCTGCTTTGAGTGGTGTTGTCCTCGAGTGAGACTATAATACCTTTAAAATTAAAGGATTTTAAAAAAATAACAGGAGGAAAAAGGGTGAAAAGGCCTAGATTCTCAGTTAGAGGGACACAAGCACTGTTCTGGCCCTAGGACTATTAATTTGTGGTATAAGAGAGGACAGATCAATTTCTGTAGCAGTCATTATTTTAATTACCCCTGTTTGCCCTCTCATAATACAAAACTTCTAGCTACGACTGCAGAACAAAATAATAAAGCTTTAGGAGAACTGGTCAGATCCAAAGCACATCAGGTCTTTAAAAATGTTTTAAAAACTTGCCATTAAAACTGGCTGCTTAAAAACTTTGTGATGGCTAATTGTCCTCAATTCTATTTTCCAACTAGTACCTGGAAAAACAAACAAACTGTGTCTTTGTGAAATGTGCATATACTGCTGTGCATACCTGTGCTTAAGACCTGATTGGAGTTATTTAACAAAAATCATGGCTACTTTCCAAAGACAGATGGGAATCCAGACTTTCTATTTACAAGCTCGTTTATTACTGTCAATTTCAATCTTCCAGACAACATATTGACAAAAAACCTGAAAATAGAAATAGTATTTATTGATCCAACAAATTAAATTGTGCATATTAGGATGAAAAACATTCTGTATTTCAAGACAGAGAAAAGAAACAAGTATTGATTGTCTGGGTCAAATTCTCAAGAAAAATTACACTTATTTTCCGTTTTACTGAGGGCAGTAATATTTATTGGCAACGGCATGTTAAATAAATAAAAAAGCAACAACATAGCTGCCTAAGCAGATGAAGGTTAAATATATTTTAAAAATCAAATCATTGTCATCAAATAAAAAAAAACAACTCAGTTGTAAGTGTGATGATGGACTTTTAAAGCTTCATAGTTACAATCTTCATGTATATATGTTGTCTTGTCAGGTGTTGGTTTCCATCATTTCAGAAGCATATCTCTTACTTTCAACTTGAAAACAAGAGCATCATAAGACTATGTACCTAGGCACATATATGGCCATCCTCACTGTAATACGGAAGTTATCTTCTTAACACCCATGCAGGAGGGAGCTAATTCCCGCAGTGTGCAGACATGGAACTAAAGACAGAGGTACTAAGGGGGAACTAACCAGTAAGTTATTTGACCAGTGTTACACAGGAAGTCGGTAGCTGAGCTGGAAACTGAACCAGGTCTCTTAATTCTCAACCCAAAACTCTGTTCATTCAGCCTCCCTCCTTTAACAATATAACATGTAGTTACTCAAAATATCAGTTAATATGGCTTCAGTTTTTATTCTGGGTCTGCCAATTAGTATCATCTTCCATTGGAGAGAAAATGGCTGTCTCCCCAGCTTGTCCTCATTGTTTTCCAATGGGCAGCAATAGAATATTATAATTCTTATTTTCCCCCCCTACCAATTCATCAAGGAGATGCTTCTGAGCCCAGGAGCCCTTTTAACTATCAACAACATTTGACAAATAAACTCCTTCCTCCAGTGTGAGCACCTGAAGCACTTCCCCTGAACCACCAGGAACGTTTGGGATGGTATGAAAGAATAATTTCTCCATCAGGCAGCTTTTCTTAGTTGAGCTACTCGATGGTGATCTGCAAAAGGAAGGCAGCATGGAGGATAGGAACAAGCATTCCCCGGGATTTCCCTGTCCCATGATTTGTTTGCCTTCGTATCTTGAATTCATGGCTGCATTAAGTTACAAGAAACCAAACACACACATCATGGATCCATGACCTTCTACATGACCAGGTTGCTGCTCCGTGATTCAACCAGCCCACACCTCATCCCATTGCACTGGCTTATGCCCTCCTCCCCTCTCGGCATTCATACCTCCTCCATGGTGTATTCAAGCCCTGGTGAGGTCACTTCTGCTGCTCACTGGAATAGCTAGCTGTTCCTAGGATTCCTTCCCCATATAAAGCCATGCCTCTTTCAGTGGTGAGGCTCAAAGCTCTATGGTAGTGCCATTGAAAGGGCAGGGGAATCTAACAAATAGCAGACTCCTCACTCTTCTTTAGCTGCATTTTCCATGGTTTTGCCTTCATTGGACTCCCCCTCACACCATAGGAGAAAAGCCTCCATATTTATTATTATTTTAGTGATTTCTAAATGTGAGCTCCAGGTAGGAGCCTGAAACTGAAATTAACGTATCAAAGCTGCAGGGCCTGGCTGAGTCTAACATGAGCAATTAATCTCTCCTGCTTTATTCTCTCATTCGCTTTTTATGGTCTTAATTGTAGGCTTCCCTTTGCTCCTTACATCTGTTTCATTTTCTTTTTTTTCCTTTTGCCTTGTTCTCATGATCAGAGAAATGTTCCATGCCGGGAAGTCAATACCTCTGGGCTGTTAATCAGTCTGCATGCGGCCCAAGCCTGAACTTCATTTCTGTTTGTTTTCCGCTTCTCAAAATAAAGAGGGAACCTACCTGATAAGCCTTTAGAAGTGTAGCAGATTTGTGTTTGTTTCTTCTAAGCTTAATAAGCAAAGGCAAGCCACATTTGTACACTTTCGGGACTTTCACACACAGAATCTTCATAACAAGTGAATATTCCCTTTCCAATTTCCATAGGCACTTAACAAGATCATCCCATATATGGAATGCAAGGAGACTCAAACAGCCAAACCACAGACAGGCATTTCAATGTGAGCATGAGGATTGCTTAGATGTTTCTCTTGTGTGAAGCATGCCTGCAGGTGCCAAAGAAAAGATAACATACGCTTACCAGTTAATGTTACTTGCAAACTAAACTTTATTCATTTTGTGTTGTCCAATATATGCTGGGCTAATACATGCAGATCATCTCCCCAATAAGTATTGACAGTTTACTTAATGGATATTTTCAGTCCACAATATCAATGTAACACTATCACATGTGCGTGTTTCTAGACACGAGATGGCCTGAATTGGCCTCTTGTCTTTTTATAATTCTATTCACATGTTAGACTCCTGTAACACTTCAGAAAGCTGACGTTAGCTTTGGCATTAGAAAATAAAAAACTTGTCAGAGACAAAATACATGAACGCTCTACTCCAGTTCAAGCTGGGGAGGTACCTTCATGGGCTGTCCCTGGAATGAGAATATCGAAAAACAAAGAAGAACAGGAACAAAACAAGTTAAGGAACTGGGGTAAACCAATGGGTTGTATTTTAGTGATGTGTAAGGAGTTTTGTAACTTGTAAAATACTCCTGGCTGAAATGTGTCATTTGGGAAGACCTCTTGTGTGTAAGGTGAATTGAAGAACACTGCACAAGGAGGCTTCATATAGAGTTTCTTCCTGTAGTGCAATATTGGCGTTTAGCAATAAATCTGACAGATACTGGTTATTTGATCTCCTGAATATATTTCGCATCAAACCAAAGTATGGCTTTCCTGTTTGGTAACAGCGAGTCAGATATTGAGGTTGATTGCACTGCTACAGAAGAGGTGCAAACTGGGAACAGTTTGGTTGCTTTCTCATGAGATAATGAGCCCATGAAAAATTGGCTCAAATTTGAATATTGTTCCACCTTACCTCAATATTCCCAGCCGCTCATTCTAAGAAGGAACAGATGGTGGCCATGGAGAAATCCATTTGTCTTGGAAGTCCAGCAACCGGGTAACATCCTCTGCAAGTACTGTACTCAATTAGATCCCTTGCATAATGATGCTTTGCACCTCTCCCTGTGGCCAATGGTCAGGAAGCTCTTCGGCCAACAAGCCAGCCCAGCTGAAGGGAGACAGACGGGAGGGAGCATATGGTGACTACAAAACTATCAGCACAAATGTTGTGGCATTTCTCCCATTATCTTTCACTGGGTCTGGAGCGTGCTGCAAACCATAAAGGGGCATATGGCTTACACATGCACCAAGGGAGATTAAGCCATGAGGGAAAATCAGTGCCATCCTTTCATTCTATGTGACGTATATCAGATAACATTGGTCTCCATTTTGAAGGATATCTTTGGAAAGAACAGGGAGAGAAATTCACTTTAATTGTAAAAGACAATTGAAATCACCTGGGACATTTCTTCACTCCAGGGAAGATCAATGTTGCTGCGATCAATTTTTCTAGAGTTTGATTTAGTGGGTCTACTTAAGTCCCACTACATCAAACTCAGAGGGTGCCCCTGTCAGTGGCTGGTACTCTTACTCCTACAAGGAGTAAAGGAAGCCAATGGGAGAGTTTGCTCCTATCGGCCTCCTGCTATGGGGATGGTGGGGAAACTTTCACAGGCCTTGGGAGGCAGGCCAGTCCTTACCCACAGAAAACCCGCCAACCTGAAGCAAATTCTCACCAGCAACTATACACCGCACCACAGTAACTAACTCAGGAACCAATCCCTGCAACAAACCTCGGTGCCAATTCTGCCCATATATCTACACCAGTAACACCATCACAGGACCTAATGAGATCAGCCACACCATCATGGGTTCATTCACCTGCACATCTACCAATGTAATATACGCTATCATGTGCCAGCAATGCCCCTCTGCTACATACATCGGCCAAACTGGACAGTCCCTATATAAAAGAATAAACAGACATAAATCAGATATCAGGAATGGTAATATACAAAAACCTGTAGGAGAACACTTCAATCTCCCTGGACACACAGTATCAGATTTAAAGGTAGCCATCCTGCAGCAAAAAAACTTCAAGAACAGACTTCAGAGAGAAACTGCTGAGCTACAGTTCATCTGCAAATTTGACACCATCATTTTAGGATTAAACAAAGACTGTGAGGCTAGCCAACTACAAAAGCAGCTTCTCCTCTCTTGGCGTTCACACCTCCACATCAGCTGCTAGAAGGGGGCCTCATCCTCCCTGAATGAATTGACCTCGTTATCTCTAACCTTACTCCTGATTGGAATTCTTTTCTTATGCCTGTATATTTATACCTGCCTCTGGAATTTCCACTACATGCATCTGACAAAGTGGGTCTTTGCCCACGAAAGCTTATGCTCCAATACATCTGTTAGTCTATAAGGTGCCACAGGACTCCTCGTTGCTTTTGCAGATTCACACTAACACGGCTACCCCTCTGATACTTCACAACAGCATGTTTCTCTTTCTGTAAGCTTTTGTGATGCCAACAGGTGAAACCCAACCTGGGACCTCTGCACGTTGAGATTACTCAGCAGAAGCCCAAATGTATCATGGTGCTTAAAAATCCGGCCACAATATTAAAAATACCCATGTTTTAATTATAAAATCACTTCTTAACAGCTTCCCAGAACAAGGTTGCTTTTCCCTAACAAAGGGATTACCCTTCGGCCAGGCACACAACTGCTCAAGACACATGGTCTTCCTGTGTCTGAGTTAAAAGATGGTGACTACCTAAGGGGAAAATAGTCCTGCTTTGTATTCAGCAACACAGAAAGAGGCACAGTTGTCTGATTTTTCCCCTTCTCCCCTGGAGTAACCAAACAAGCTGAAATGAAATGAAAGAAAAAAGAAAACCAAAACAAAAATGACATTTGAAAATCATAGAATCATAGAATACTAGGACTGGAAGGGACCCAGTACTGTCTAGACCATCCCTGACAGACATTTATCTAACCTACTCTTAAATATCTCCAGAGATGGAGATTCCACAACCTCTCCAGGCAAATGTCCTTCTGCTCCCATCACAGTATGATTGTTTGCTTTCTCACCTTCACGTTGCATCTGTCAGAGTGCGACCAGCCTTGGAACAATGTGGAGGACACGTCTGCAATGTGGCAAAACAAGTCTAGCAGGGGCTGAAACACAACTTCCAGAATGGACCATGCTAGAGAATATGGACGGTCCTAAGCCCTGGGTGCACTGTGGGGGAGGGAAAGGTGGGAAGAGTGAACACAATTGCAGAATCCCGTGCATAGAGCACATGATTTTCTGCTTCTCCTCCGCAGAAAAGTAGATTGAATGAAATGCATGCGCACACCACTCAATAAGAGATATGTTGTGCCCGAGGGAGAAGATCAAAAGATATTAATTACCAAATGTGCAGGTGCAAGGTGCCTGTTTTTATCATTTGCCCCTGCAATTGACTGTGCCTATAATAATGCAGAGGTAGAAAAAATAGGCGCAATTTTGGCCTTGAGACTCTTGCTTGAAAGCTTTGCAACACAGTGTGTTTCGTGGGAAGGATCCAGTATAAATGTATGAACACTGGAGAGGAATTGCTTGTGCTGGAAGCAAATGAAAGTGATCACATCAGAGAACAAGATGGGAAAATAGGACACAAAAAGGAATGGAATATTGTAACCTGACTCAAGAACACATGAAGCAAATTGACTGTCGCCTGAAATCTTAGGTGTCTGCGGCTCTTGAAGGCTTTCAGGTGCTAATAGCTAATCTGACACTCATTTGAAATCAAGCATCAGAAATGGATCCAGTTAGACTTTCTTGTAGCTATGAATTCCTCCGGTGTTTGTGCTCTTTGTAGCATAGGCATATCGTTCTGTGTTGACAAGTGCACACTGCATGTCTGTCTATGGCGTTGGGATGTAGTGCATGCTTTGCCTTCTCCATTTCCCCTCTATCAAAATAGCCTTCAAACAGGTTTAGCACTTAGGAAAGGTGATAGGATGATAGTTGTGGAGCCTGGTGTCGATTGTATTATCCTGTCCATGGTCCAGCAAGGACACCCATTCCGGGTGCTAGGTTCCTGTGCCATCATCTCTCTTGGGGAGAGATGCATCTCACTTCTTCCTGAGCATGGTATGTCCAATGCCAGCAAGTCAGATTTCAGGCCTGCTTGGTTTTCTCCTCACAAGCTGTCAACAGCCTAGCTGACCACACTACGTCTACACTACATTTTGCACTACATTTTTTGTGCAAAAGCTTCTTGGCAAGAGCTCGTCCACACATCAAAGCACCTCGCTTTTGCGAGGCGTTTTTGCACAAGAGAGTGTCTACACTATTGGACGCTCTACTGCATATAAAAGCCACCCGGAACCACCTCTAGCCGGGCTAGAGGTCACCAGTGTCTCTTGAGTACTGTTGCCGGAGCCCTCCAGAGACGCGTCCTTAAAGGGACCCCCCCTCAGGCAGCCGCTTCTCTGTCTCTGCTGCCTGCTGAGTTTGCCCTTTGCTCTTTGGGGACCACACAGCTTTCCACTACTCTGTCCTGTGCTATGGAGCAGGAGCTGCCCCTGGGCATGCCACGGACCCCCAGGGCTAGGCTGCACTCCCTGGAGTGCCTGCTTCAAGCAGGGGCCCTCTTCCTCATGGAGGTGGACCCCGAGATCTTCCTCAACCTCTGTCTGGCTGCAGGTGCCCCACTATGGGTGCCCCAGTCCACCATACCCAGAAGAATCTGGAGGCTGGACACCACCTCAGAGTGGTGGGACCGGCTGGTCATGAAGCCGTGGGACGACCAGCAATGGGTACAGAACTTCCACTTGTGGAAGGCCACCTTCCAGGCTCTGTACCTGGCTGGCACCTGCCCTCCAATGACGCGACACCCACCTGTGGCCCACCATCCTACTCCAGAAGTGAGTCGCCATCGCCCTCTGGAAGCTGGCCACTCCAGACAGCTACCGCTCGGTGGCACACCAGTTTGGAGTGGGCAGGTCCACCATCAGGGCTGTCCTCATGCAGGTAAGGACGTCACAGGATGCAGCCCTTGCATGGGGGAGGGGAGTGTTGCATAAGGGGGACCCGCAGGACAAGGGGGGCTGAGCACTGTACGGGGTGGGGGGGAAAGCCTTGGCCCTACGGGCTGGTGTCTTCTCACTCTCACACTGGCCTGGTCGGGTGGGGGGGTGGGCATGGGCTAACGGGGGGGGGGGCTCCTGAGGGGTGGGGGAGCCAAGATGGGGGGCGGCCATGTCCCACTGGGAGCACACAGCTTCTCTTTCAATTTCTGTTGTATGTGTTCCCGTGTCTCCTTCTGCAGGTCATCAACTCCCTGCTACTATGCAGAGTCATCTGGCTCCAGGACCTGGACACCACCATGGGCGGCTTTGCTGTGCTGGGATTCCCCAACTGCATGGGAGCACTCGACCGCACGCACATCCCCATCCGGAACATCGAGCAGCCCAGTTTGTGAACCGCAAGGGCTACTTCTCTGTAGTCCTGGAGGACCACCAGGGCCACTTCACTAACATTTATGTGGGGTGGTCAGGCAGGGCTCATGACACCCGAGTTTTCCACAACTCCAGCCTATGTGCCCAGCTGAAGGTGGGCACCTTTTTCCCCCGATTGGAGTTCCCTATGGGTGACCAGACTATGCCAGTGTGCATAGTGGGGGACGCAGCATACCCATTCATGCCCTGGCTAGTGCACCCCTACACCGGCCACTTGGATCGCACAAAGGACATTTTCAATGCCCGCCTGAACAGAGCCTGCCTCCACGTACAGTGTGCCTTTGGGCGTTTGAAAGGACGGTTCCGCTGCCTTCTCACCCGCCTGGACGTTGGGGAGCAGAATATCCCCAAGGTGGTGGCAGCCTGCTGTGTGCTCCACAACTTGGTAGAGCACAAGGGGGAGGCCTTCCTCCTGGCATGGGTGGCAGAGGCCACCCGCAAGGGCCGGGTTTTTGAGCAGTCCCAGACAGCTGCGATCCGCCAGGCCTATGAGGCTGGAGTGTGCATCTGGGAGGCCCTAAGGGAGAGGTTCTCGCAGGAACCACTGTAAATCTCCCCAGGGCCTCCACCCCTTCCTTCTTTCTCCCTTCCCCCTCTCACTCCCTCCCCTCGCCCCTACCCCGACCTCCCAATAAACACACCTGTTTGGTTTTCAATCAAAATTAGTCTTTTTTTATTTAACAAAAATGAGGGTGGTTGGGGGAGGAGGGCTGTGTGGGAAGGGGGATCATCAGTGGGAGGGGGGATGAAGACTGGGAGTAGTACTGGAGCAAATAGCTGAGCCCCGTTGGCAGGGGGGGCAGGAGGAGGAGTCATAGGAGGGGCATGACTGGGGGAGGAGTCATGACCATGGGGAAGGGAGGAGAGGCATGGCAGGGTGGGCAGACGGGTGGGCCATGGGGATAGGAGGAGGGGGGGCAGGAGGGTGGAAGGCGGGAGCAGAAGCAGCAAGCGCCTGTTTCCCCGGGCGGGACAGGATGTCCAGCAGGGTGTCGCAGCATGCCATCAGGTCACTCCACGCTTGCTGTACCACTCCAGGTCAGCGTTCAGCCGGCACAACAGGGTGGCGTGTATGTCGCGTATCACCCCAATGAGCTGGCGCACCAGGTCCTCCCCAGGCCTGGCTCGTCTGTGACTTGTCTGGACTCTGGGTGGTGTCTGCAGCGGTGGTGTGGCGGGGCCCTCTGTCCTGATTGCTCTGGCTGTGGAGAAGACACAAGAAAGAGGGGAGGTCAGTCCCCCCTGCACACACATCCCCTGAGGCTGTGCCCTCCATGTGTGGCCTGCCCAGCACGCCCAGTGTGACAGGGGCCCCGAGTGGCCAGAGGACCATGCTGCTGCCCCCCTACTCCCCTCCCCCCCCACACACACACCATGGCCAGGCAAGCAAGGGCAGTGCACAGCCACAGTGGATCCCCTCATGGGGGGCAGAGGAGCAGTGAGCAGCATGGCCCTCCCTGGAAATCTGCACACACACCTGTGGCTGGCTGGGCTATCAGGTGGGAGCGGCTGCTGCCTCTCACGTGCAGGCATGCCCAGGTGCTGTGTGCTGCACTCCAGGGCATGGCAGGGGAAGCTGTGCCTGCGCCCTTGTGACTAGCCTGCTTGCAGCTGGCTGTGCTCTCCCTGGGGGCAAGACTCGTGTGGCCAGGCATGAGGCTGGCAGCAGGCTCCCAGGCATGTCGAGGGGCTGGCATGTCGAGATAGCACGTCTACATTAGGGAAGCCCGCCTTGGACTCATTCTGAGGCTTCCCTGCAGTGCAGATGTGCTTTTTCGAAACAAGCTATTTCGGAATAACTATTCTGGACTTGCTTATTTCAAAATGACTGTGCAGTGTAGATGTACCCTTAAAGACTAACAGGTTTATTTGGACATAAGCTTTCGTGGGTAAAACCCACTTTGTGAGGAAGAGACTGGTGTGGCAGAGAGTTGACATACCGTGTAATCTCTAGCGAAGCTCAGTCTAAGGTAGAGAGGTAACAGTGCTGCTGAGCTTTAGACATCCCCCACCAAGCTGTTATTCCCACCAAGAGGTTGTTCCGGGGTTAAAAGTTCATCACAGTTGTTAGCTCAGAACAAGCACCCATGGACACTTCATTCTCTTCCTTATACAGTTTGAGTCCTTGTATCCAGGTAACAGCAGATAATGGTCCCCACGTCAGGATAAAGCATCCAAAGGTTGATTTATTGCATAACCAAAGGTGGTACATTTGCATACACCTCCCACTAAAGATTCCCTGGGAAATGTACTTAACTTGGCCCCAAAAGTTCATTCTTGTCTGGTGCATTGTTTCAAATAATCCTTTGAAGGTCATACCCCTTCGCCAGGTTTACACATCTCCCTCCTTCAAAAGTTGGATACAACCCCACAATCAGAAACTTTGCATGTATTACAACGGACACACAAACCTCATTCAATAAGGCTTTTCAAGGATTGTGCCCTGTCACAGGCTCCTCTGGTTATCCTCATGAGAAGTGCAACCCCAATAACACAGCTCTTCAAATTCCCTCTGTGGCTCTGAGGCTACAGATGAGGGGGGAAAATAGTGCCAGATCCTCCACTAATGTCAACCAGCAGATCTCCATTTATTTCAAATCCACATCCTCCACTTCTTCCATTAGTCTTTGGCTTCTCTGCCAAGATGGCCACAAGGGGATATATTAGGCTTTATATTGCACAGATGTGAACTGCTATAATGTACCAAAAGATCTAGAAAGGGGCTCCAACAGATGGGGATTCATTTAATTCACTCCAGACTTGGACCACTTTTGAATCAGTAACCTAGATGCGAAAAGAACATTTTCCTGTTAATCCACTGAGCCACCCAATCACCCTTTTGCCTCAACATCAAATAGATTTTCAGACCCACAAAGGCCCCACACATTATATAACTCAATTAGCTCCTGCCCCTTGGAGAACACACAATGGAGCAGCTGCCTCCTGAACTCACCTATGTCATCTATTTACTTCACCTATCCTTCCATTCCTTATCTACCAGCATTGTTCCACCGAACCCCTTTTCAAAGAGAGAAAACTCACCGTCCTATTACAAAAGCCAGCTACATTATATGTGTGCCTGACACAGAAAACAAGCTGGCACGGAATTGGATCGTCAGCATATTGTGGCAAATATAATCAAGAGGGAACACAATACAGGATTGGGTTGTATCTATTTTTGGTCACTAGACCTGTCAGATATTTGATTCCAAACACTGCCTGTCTATCCTCTGCAAACTTGCCTTTCCAGTCCATAAACACTACGCTCTTTTTTAATACTGGAGCTAAATTACTGCTAGTAAAATCCTGTGGACACATGGGTAAAATGGGAGCGATGGAAACAAATACAAGGTGCTTGTACTTTTTCTTTGCATTTAGCTCAGATTAGAGGGCATGCTTATGCTTTTGGGAAGAGATTATGGCAATCTAAAGGTCAGGGCATAGCTTCACATGTCCCCCATGTGGTCCCCACTACCACATGCTAGACTGCATCCCACATACTTGTCTTTGTTTAGGGCTAGGATGTTCACCTTCTCCTTTCTCTGGGTATGTCTACACTACAGCGCTAATTTGAACTAACTTATTTCGAATTAGTTAATTTGAAATAAGCTAATTCAAAATAATGCGTCTAGACCCAAAAACTAATTAGAATTAGCGTTTTGCTAATTTGAAATAGCGCGTCCACACTGATTGGACACTGGGTTGCATTTAAGGGCAGCTGAAACCGGTTCCAGCAGGGCATCAGGTCAGGAGTTGCTTTGTGTGGCTGCTGTCTGAGGCTATCTGAGGCTCAGGCTTAAAGGGACCCCCCTGGACAGCTGGTTCTCAGCTTTTTTGCTTGCTTGCCTACCTCGCCGAGGGACAGCAAAGCGTTTTCCTCTGCGCCTGCCTGTGTCGGTGGTTCCCATTGGGGATGCCGCCGCAGTTGGCACCATGGAGCCAGAGCTCGCCCTGGGCACTCTGCTCCAGTTTTTGGACTTGCTGCTGCAAGCCCGCCAGCAATGGCTGGAGGCTGCCTGGCACCATCTGGTGCACGTCAGCCCCCTGCCTCTCCCCCTGGCCTCCCTGGGGGCCGTGAAGGAGTCGCAGCAGTGCCCCGCCTTATCTGGCGTCTGGACACCAGCAGCGACTGGTGGGACCGCATTGTCCTGGAGCGCTGGGGAGACCAACAGTGGACCCAGAACTTCAGGATGAAGAAGGACACCTTCCTGGAGCTCTGTGAGTGGCTCGCCCCTGCTCTGTGGCGACGGGACACTCGCATGAGGCCCGCCATCCCCCTCCAGAAGCGTGTGGCCATCTCCCTGTGGAAGCTCTCCACGCCGGACAGCTACCGATCCATCAGGAACCAGTTCAGCGTGGGTAAATCCACCGTTGGAGCAGTGCTCATGCAGGTACGGCACTCACTGGCCACTGGGCTGGGGGGGAAAGGGGGCTGCAAGGAGGGAATGGGCCGCCCCAGGGAAAACGGGGGGGGGGAGGAGGCAAAAGTGCCCCACACGGGAGGGTTCGGTCTGTCCCGGCCATACTACACGCCGCCTGCGGCGGCCAGGATCACAGCGGGGGTTGCTTCTGGGAGTGGGGCGCGGGGCAGTGCCAGGGAACGAACACTCCCAGCCACCCGGGTGCCCCAGTGATTCGTGGTTTGCTATGTCTCTCTGCAGGTGGTCAAGGCCATCAACAGGGTGCTGCTCCGCAGGGTGGTCCACCTCGCCGACCCGGATGCGGTCACCCAGGGGTTTGGCGCCCTTGGGTTCCCCAACTGCAGGGGGGGCCATCACCGGGACGCACATCCCCATCCGTGCCTCGGAACACCAGGCCTCCCAGTACATCAACCGCAAGGGGTACTTCTCCGTGCTCCTGCAGGCCATGTCTGACAACCGGGGCCAGTTCATGGACATAAATGTGGGCTGGTCCGGCAAGGCACATGACACATGGGTGTTCCGCAACTCCTCCGTGTGCCAGAGACTGCACGCCGGGACCTTCTTCCCCAACCGCCACATCAGGGTCGGGGACGTGGACATGCCCGTCTGCCTGGTGGAGGATGCGGCCTACCCCCTACAGCCCTGGCTGATGAAGCCGTACACGGGGCACCTCAACCCCTCCCGGCAGGCCTTCAATGCCAGGCTCACCAGGGCCCGCATGGTGGTCAAGGGGGCCTTTGGACGCCTGAAAGCCCGATTCCGGTGCCTCCTCACCCGCCTCAACCTCGCCGAGCACAATATCCCTCCCGTGGTGGCAGCATGTTGTGTGCTGCACAATGTATGTGAGTGGAAGGGGGAGGCTTTTCTGCCAGCCTGGATGGCTGAGACTGAGTGAATGGTGGGCCAGTACGTGCAGCCCCACACCACCGCCATCCAGGAGGCACAGCAGGGGGCTGTCCAGATCTGGGAAGCCCTGCGGGAGAGCTTCCATGTGGAGGAGGACTGAACTCTCCCCGCATGCCCCACTGGGGCCTTCTTGCACCGTCACTTCCTTCCCCTTTCCCCTCCCTAACCCCCCTTCCTAATGTTAAATAAAAACACCTGTTTTGCCAAAAAAAAAAAACCCCTCTTTATTGTACATATCGGGTGGGGGGAGGGAGGAATGAGGGTGGGAGAGGGAAGGGGGAAACCTGGGAGGAGGGAGCTGGAAGGGGGAGGAAGGGAAGGGAAAGCTCAGGGTTGGGGGTCCTGCTGGCTCTCCTGTCTCGCAGCACTGCGGGTGCAGGGGCGTGGGGGGGGGAGTGGGCGTGGAGGGTGGGTCAGGAGGGACGGGGGGTGCAGAGGAAGTGGGAGGGGGAGCAGGGGTGGGAGGAGGAGAGAGAGCTGGGGCGGCCGCAGGGGCTGGAGCAGGAGGAGGCAGGAACTTGTCCACCAAGGTCTGGAGGAGGCTGCAGAGGGCATGGCCCTGCGCCTCCAAGCTCTGCTGCTGCAGCCACAGGTCCTCCCAGACCCAGTGGTCCTGGGTGCAGAGCTGGTGCTCCAGTAGCCGCAGGTGCCGCTGGTGGTAGTCCTCCTGGTTGCGGGTGCGCCTGCTGGCCCGGGTGCGGGTGCCTGTTGCAGGCGGGGTGGTGAGCCCTGCAGTCCCAGGTGCTGCGGCTGTGGTGAAACAAGAGCAGTGGTCAGTTCTCCCTGGGGACACAGTGGGTGAAACCCAGCCCCCCTCTGCAAGGCGAGGTCGGCGTGTGGGGAACGGGCCAGGGCACCCAGCTGCTGCTCCACGGTGGGCAAGGCCCAGGTGCATGGTCCCTGGGCTCCCTCTCCCCCCACCCCCCCTTACACATCAGGGGAGCATGATGGCACTCACATGTGGAGCCCTCCCCGGACTCGGACAACACAGCCGATGTGCTCTGTGGGATACCTTGGGGGTCCTGGGTCCTGGGCAGGCTCCCTGCAGGCTCCTGGCTCTCGGCATCCTCCTCCTCCTCCTCGGTGTCAGGGACAGGGCCCTCTGCCCCGGGGTCGATCAGCACCTGGGGGGCATGGACTGCGTGAGCCCCCAGGATGCGGTCCAGGGCCTCATAATGAGGGCATGCCTCCGGGTCGGCCCCTGGCTGGGAGGCCCTGGAGTAGGCCTGCCGCTGGTCCTTTATTTTGCAGGGGACCTGCTCCCGGGTCCGCATGTGGCCAGGCTGGCAGCCATGCAGCTGTAGACGGCCGTGTTCCTGTGGCTAGTGTGGAGATCGTGGACGTTGGAGGCCTCCCCCCAAACCTCGATGAGGTCCACAATCTCTGCACTAGACCAGGCGGGCGCCCACCTCTTGCAGCCCCAGGCAGGTTCCCGTGAGCCGCCAGCCTAGTCCTGGGAAGCTGTGGAGGGCTTGGTGGCAGCGGGTGGCTGGCTCGTGCCATGCCAGGTGCACGGTCTGCTGGCTGGGTGCTGGCAGGCTTGCAGCTGGCACAAGCACCATAGCCAGACCGTGGCCCTTTAAGGGCTCCGGGGCTGGGAGGGGGGCAGAAGAGTTTCCATGGTTTGGCCCAGAGTAGCCACCAGGGCAACCTGGAAAGGGCTAGCCTCCAACTAGTTCGAATTAAGTGGCTACACAGCCCTTAATTCAAACTACTTAATTCAAACTAGGCGTTACTCCTCGCAGAATGAGGTTTACCTAGTTCGAATTAAGCGCTCCACTATTTCAAATTAAATTCGAAATAGCGGTTTGCATGTGTAGCCCCTATTAAAGTTAATTTGAACTAACGGCTGTAAATTCGAATTAACTTTGTAGTGTAGACATACCCTCTGTGTCTTCAAGTGATTTAGGGCATGCCTAGAGGAAGGTAGCACAAAGTCCTGGTTCAACTGAGCAGAGGGCTTTGTGGGTAGGGAACTCAGTGGAAGTCTTCAAAACCTGAGCTCTCCAGCTAAGATAAAGCCTGGTAGAATAATCAACTCCCCTGACTAATCGGGATCCGGAAGCTTGTCTGGTTGAATTGATGCTCTCTCAGATCCCGTTTCATTATTCACAGCACTAACTCCTCCCCTCTGCCCCCGCTGGCACTGGTTTCTGCAGTTCTAGCTGAAAAGCCCAAAGACGGCCTCACCATGTGGATGAGACCAGTGGCGGCCCGTCAATACAGGCGAACTAAGCGGTCACCTATGGCGCCAAGATAAACGGCCGTTGAGGGCTTTGGAGGCAGGGGTGTTGATCGCACGCCGATCGCGCGTTTCGCCTAGGGCGCCAGTTGCCGGCAGCTCGTCTAAGGCCGCTCCTGGATGAGACGATTTCACATTGCTTCTTGTCTGTGATGTGTCTCCTTTGTAGACGCACACACTTTTTCATTTCCCAGGACTATTAATCCAGATCCTTTGGAAAACTCGGACTGCCAACATTGCGCCACCATCCCGCACGGCGACAAAGGCATTTTACTCTGCTTGAGATCAGTGCTTGGATCGTGGGGAGAAAAAAGGAAGGAGGCCCTTTGTCCTTCGCAGGTGGTTACCATGGGCTACATTGCCGCGCATGCTCCCCGACAATTCTAACTGTTTGCAATGAGTCTGAGGACATTGGAAATGTGTTGCTGCTTTGTGCTGTGGCCACTGGGCAGGCACCCTGACTACACACGGAATTTGATGACTCCCGGCCCTAGCAGATGCCACACTGGGTTATGGTGGGATTTGCATCTGCTCATACTCTATTGTCCTGGGTGACTTGCCATACCCACTCCTAGGCAGGGTGGACAGCTTGCAGAGGCTTCTTGCTCAGGTGTTTAATTTACAGAGCACATTGATTGTACAGACGCCAAAACACATTTTCTTGAAGAAGACAGAGCTGAGGTAGCTCCTAAAAGCATCAGGAGGGCCTGGCACTCCCAGGTCCTCCCATCATTGGAGCACTGCTTGGGGTAGACCATAGTGAACTAGCCCAATTTCTAAGTGGGCGAAGTCACCTCGAGCACCAATGAGTGTGTACCACACCTTCCGCCAGCTACCCATCCACTTCCAGATGTCATTGTAGGTGCTGGGGATCACCTTCAAGGCCCCCATCCAACCAAGCACCTAAGCACATGGGTAACTGTAATCAAGTCAAGGGCCCCATTGAAGTCAACGAGGGCTGCTCATCTGCTTAACATTAATGGTGTGTCGACACTACTGGGGCTTAACGTGAAATAAGCTATGCAAATTGAGCTATGTCAATTGCGTAGCTTATTTTGAAATAGGGAGCACCTTCACAGCACTTATTTCGAAATAGAACCCTCTTCCTCTGACTTCCCTTACTCCTTGGACAATGAGGGTTATAGGAGTTGGAGTAAGAAATCCTCCGGCTTGAAACTATTTTGACACTATTTTGAAATAACTGCCTGCTGTGTAGACGTGGACTAAGGTACTTCGGAATAGCACTAATTATTTCGAAAGAGGGTTTCAGTGTAGACATACCCTGAGAATATGTTCAGTGGTCTGCCAAACCGAAGCCTAAATCACTACACATTCTGGAATCTGTCCAGGTGCCACTTTCTGTCCTGTTGTGGCATTTGAGGTCTCAGACTGTTAGAGCAGATTCTCAGCTCTCCCATGCTACCAGTAGAGTGTTCTCAGTTGCAAGCCTTTGGCTTTGGATTTCTCCCAAACTGATCACCAAGAATCTGAATCGGTTGAAGCTGTAGGGCTTGTTTTGTTCAGTCAAGCATCTGACTGTCTTATGCTATTTCTTTGGGCTTGGATGGTTTTGGGATTGGGGTTTTTTTCAGTAGGGTTTTGTGTGTCTGAGCGATGCACTGATTGCTTTGGATTAGGCAACCTTTAGGAATGGTGGGACATTGTGACTGAATATTGGACCTGATCCAGTGTTCGCTGAAGATAATAGGAAGACTTCCAACTGACTTAAATAGAGCTTGTATCTGGCTCATTGTCTGACCACCTGGTTGATTGTATTCATGTCATTCTATATTGTAAAATATAAGAAGTTAGGTCCAGGTTTTATTTTTCATCTCTTTTCTATTCATCCTTTTCCAATAGCATGCCACACTAGTTATTCAGTGAATCCTGCAAATCAAATACAATTAACTGATCATTCATGTATTATACTTTTTGATTAAGCCTCCAAGATTAATTTTCTGCTTATTTGCAATTGATAGTAAAATTCATATTCATTCCAGTCTGACCACTTGCTGTAATTCCTAAACATTTATATCAATATTTCAGACAAGATGGAGTTTCAGATTAATCCAAATACAAAGTCAGAATTAGCCTGATATGGGTTAATTTGTCTCTTATCGACAAAATCAAAGACTCTTAAGCAAGATGCATGTGAGATGTTATTCATAATTTTGCAAGTGACAGCTGTATTGAGAAGGATGATTGTATGTGCAAAGTAACTTGGAATAAATTGGCCAATGTAATTGGAAATATAATATTTTAAATACATCTCACCCATTAAAATTTATTTATCTAAAGTTTTACACGATAAAGTGGAATAATTTCATATGGTTTTATTTAAAAATTCAGCATTCTGTTCTTCCAGATCATTGTGCAAATGATTCATGGAAATCTTTGCAATCAACAAACGCAATTACAATACCCTGAGGAGGAAAATCACCACTGCATAAATAGTCGGGCTACATTCGAGCCTTATTTGGCACACTCACTTTTTTCTTTAAGCTGTCACCAGTTATGTCTTTTTACCACTGAGATCCACATATTTTCCTATGGGAAGCCTTACCTATTGGTTAGATCAAGAGCTTGTATGTCAAGAGACCTAGGTTCCCTTCCTGGTTCTGCCTTGGCTTGATTGGACAAGTCACTTCATCTCATGTGGCAAGCAAATGTAAACAATTAATGCCAATGGCCACCTATACCAAGCACATCAAGGTTCTTGAATGGAAGGTACTAAAGAAAATGCAAATTATTTGAATGTCATGAAGACCATATTTTTCTCCCTCGCCCTCAATGGCATGACGTCATCATTGGGCGCCGCATTAAACGCGGTGCCCTAGGCAACTGCCGAGGTTGCCTACATCCACAGGCTGCCCCTGGACCTCTATCATATCCCCCTTTAGTCTCCTCTTTTCTAAGCTGAAAAAGTCCCAGTCTTTTTAATCTCTCTTTATATGGCAGATAAAAATCCCTAATCATTTTGTTGCCCTTTTCTGAACTTTTTCCAGTGCCAAGATATCATTTTTGAGATGAGGGAACAGTATCTACACTCAGTATTTGGAAGCTTATATAGAGGCTTATGTGTCATTGCTTCCTTGTGCTCACTGTCTAGCTATCTCTTGTCTTACAGATAATAAACTTCCTTAAAGGTAGGAACCGTCGTTTTGTTAAGCGTCTGAACAACACCTAAGCCCAGTGGGGACCATGATTCATTTCCACAGGTACTCCCATAATAATTAAGAAGTCCCACTTAGGCCTTCCAAAGTTGATGAGAAAGATTTGAAAGAAATAGAGCTTTACTTTCTTCATTGCGTTAACAGTAGATGATTGAAATAACAAGGAGAAAATAGAGAAATGTGCATAATAAGAACATAATAAGAAGTCAGTGCTTCAAAGTACGGGAAAATGAAGGTCCTTTAAATGTTTCTTTTTTCCTTTTTCATCTTTTTGCAACAACATAGTGTAGGACATTCCATACAAGCAGCTTTGAAAGTATATTAATTTTATACCCTCCAAGGTCAGGAAGGGCCTGGGTTTTGACGTAATCTAATTCTGCCCTCTTGTGCATGGGGATTATGATACAGTCTTAATTACTGATCATATGTTATTTCTCAAATCATAGAACCCAATTTCCAGAATGGCTGAACAGCCACAGTACCCCATTGGCATTAGCACTTCTGAAAGAATCAGACCCATCAAACATAATCTCCTCCAGTGCTTTCTGGGACACACGTATATTGCGGTGGCTGTGTACTAGGGGAAAGCAGAATTCATAGGGGTCAGTTGTATGAAGAGTACATAAAGTACATATGCAACAGACTACATGCTAAATATTCAACGTAGAAGAATAGTAAAGGTTTGCTTCCATATATGTGTCACCTTAGTTTGCCGCTAAGGCAGGGATGGGGAAACTTTTTTGGGTCAGGGGCTGCTGACCCACAGAAAAATCAGTCAGGGGCACACAAAAGTGAGAAGTAAAAAAACATCCAAACAAAAAAACCCAAAAACCAAACGCTCAGTGACATGGCCCCTGACTGAGAAGGAGAAAAACACGCCCCTTGCACACCAGAGCCTATGGGGCCCAGGCTAGTAGATTTTGTGTGCTCTAGTTCTGTAGTGGGGGGAAACTGGAGCTCAGTGCAGGCTCCCCAGTGCTGGGTGGGGAGCCCCAAGCCTTGGGGACTGGATCCAGGCAAGCTGGGGGCCACATCCAGCCTCCAGCTCTGAAGCTCCCCTCTCCTGTGCTAAATCAACTTTGTACTTCTGACCGTGGCTCCTGATTTACACATTAAGTAGATATGTAATCAACCGGCTCTCTGCCTGAATTGTGCCTAAGAAAAATTGTGACCCAAGAAAAAATGTGCTGGTTCAAAGGCCAGACCTATAATGCATGGGTACATGTCCCAATTTTACTTTGTCATTTTATGATTTTAGGACTTTTTCCACCCTCACACACATAAATGTAATTTTTGCCTCACTGTAAAAATATACTAGAAGAATAAGATGGACTCTCGGGCTAGCTACCATTCTATTATTGCTTTTGCCTCTGCGAACTATTCCTGGTTTACTTCATCCAAACGCATAATTACAAAAAAGGTCTTTGGTGTCTTTAGAAGAAACAGTCAATTTGGTGTTCCTGAAGTTGTTCAATTTTCTTTTGTGCCTTTCTTTTAGCAGCCTGGATTTCAAACCCAGCATGCCCTTTCTTTACTACACAGAGTTTATCTAGCTCAGTGGTGGAGATTGTTTTGCTCAGTGAACAACAAAGCACTGTTGCTATGCAAACTACCATTCACCTGGCATTATAGAGTAAGACCTTGTCTACATTGGCACATTTTGGTGCCAAAAACTATCTTTTCGTGACAGAATATTGAGAGCGTTTAGACTTCAATGTGACTTTTTTGGGAAAAACACCCAGTTTTGGCAACAAAAAACTTCCGCCCTGAGAGAGATTTTTGTCTTTCCCCCTCCCTTTACTGCTGTTTGTTTTGTCGAGAGAACGGGCTTCCGCCACTATCCAACCATGTCCACCCTGAAGGCTCTGCTCAGGGTTTTGTGAACTCTGCTGCCCTGCAGGTATGTGCCTCTCCGCTTTCAAAACCTCAGGAAGTATCTGACAGCTGAGTGAGCTGCTCCATTTGGGGAACAAGAGCAAATCATTCAAATATTCCTATTCTAGCTCTGTGCTAGGAACACCGAGAGACTGCTGTGCTGCTTTGACATTCCTCAGCACAGGAAGCTCACAGAGCCACAAGGGAATCCCAAGAAGTGCAGGGATCAGCTCTGCCTTCCCACAGCACTGCACTGTGGGATGCTTATCCACACTGCTTTGCTCTGTCTGTCAACAGGGGAGTGAGCAATGTGGCCATGAAATGTCAACAACGGGAGGCAGAAAAACCAGTTCGATCCGTTTTCACTTTGGGCGACTTTTGCATGTTGACAGCACTTTTGTCCCCAAACCTTCCCAGTGTAGACTTAGCCTAAGTGAACAAAGAAAGGGGCCTCTTGTTCTTCACTCTTCTCTCCTCCAACAAGTGCTATGCCAAAACAAGTGAGGACATGCTTATAGATTCGAGCTGTGGCCAGTCATTTTGACAGGCAGGGTGAATAAAGCACTGGACCTTCACTCCCGCTTTAGACAATGATTTGAAATATATGCTGGCTGTCTCACAGTATATCTGAGGGAGATAAATCACAGACTTCCAATTTTGTATCTCATGGAAAGGCAGTAAATACAGATTTGCACTTAATAGCCTCTGCCATCCAACAATCTCATAGAAATTACTCCATGTTCATTACATCTTACATTCTCGTATGATGCATTGGCCCATTTCACAGAGGAGATCACTGAGGCACAAGGAGCCAAATTTTCTCCCCTATTTGGGCCTCTCAGTGCTGTCTATGCAGTGAAGAGAGACCGGAATCTTGTCCTAGACATTCTCCAGGCCTAGAGAAGCTCTCAGTCATCATAAAGCTTCCATCACTGCTCCTTAACCAACCCATCCTCCCCTCTGCACAACAAAGGAAGAGTTTAGGACAAAGGCTGGAGTCGCTAGGAGGACTACGCTGTGTGCTGCCAGTGCTCTCTACAGTCACTTGGGCTCCATAGCCAGCTGTGTAAGTTACTCCAGCTCCAGCTTGCTCTGAGTATATGCAGCTGGTGAATCAGGGAATTGTAACCTGCTCAAGGATGTCTGTGCCCCACTTGCCTGGAGGGGATCGAAGCACAGAGAGAATCTAAGCCAGAGAGATGAAGTAGCCTGCCCAAGGCCACACAAAATGAGGTTAAAGCCCCATGGAAGCCAGCGGACAGGTGACATGAATCTCTATTACAAGGGTGACTCACGGCTAGGTCCCATTTGAAAGAAATGAAGAGCTCCACTGGCAGCTGCCTGTGAGTGACAAGATCACTTTTCTTCGTACTGACAAGCTGACATGGACTCCCAACAAAATGTGCAACTACCCATGAGCACGTACACCACACCCGCCTCTGATATCACTTACATTGTTCTTCCACTGGTGTGACTCCATTCACTTCTCTCAAGTTTCTCCTGATTTATGTCTGTGCCATAGCACAGATTCAGGTCGCAGCAGAGACAAATATTGAAATGAATTCAATTCTTAAACAAGCTACCTGAGAAACAGATCAATGACATTTTCTTGGCTAACATAAGGAAAATAGAGCTGGTAACCTCCAATAACCTTCACTTTTCCAAAGGAGATGCCTTAACCCAGTACAGTCAGTCTGTTTTCACTCCAAAAACGCATGTAAAGACTCTCGGATGATTGAAATCCAATTAAAGTGACTTGTGACGTTTTTCATGATCTGCTGAAAGAAATATTTCAAAACTGGGATTCCTCCTCCTCCTCCCCCCCGAACTCAGCAGCTGAGAGCACCATATTTCAACAGTCCACTTCAACGGGAGTGTGACAGGGTGCTGGAACTCTGCATGACCCCAAACTGGGTTCCGGAGGAGGACAGCGGCTGGCCAACTCCTCCCACCCCCGGCGTTGGGGGAAAAGACGGCAGCGGAGGCAGGCCAGGGGAACGGCGGCCAGACAGACGCTCATGCATGCACCTTGGGTGCAAGCAAGAAAGATGCCAGCGCATGCTCAGGAGGGAGGAGGTCAGTGAGTGACTGCGAGGGTGGAGGAGGTAGAAGGATGGAGGATGCCGGTGCAGACATGTAGGGGACGGGAGGACCTTAAAAAAGGGAGGATGGACAGTGCAAGGAGTGGAGAGAAGGAGGAGGAAATAGGAGAGCGGGAGCTCGAACAGAGGAGGAGTTGCTGACGGAAAGGCACCAAGAGTGGGGGTGAGGAAGTAGCCCAGGGCGGGCGGCTGGAGTCTCACTTGCGGGCTGACGAGTTGTGGCGGTTAGCCCCGTCAGCCAGGTGGGTGGCAGACAAGGAGGACACCCCCACCTTAGGGCCCTGGGTTGGGGCCTGGAGAGAGGGAGGGCCCAGGCCCCCCTCACACCCTACTCGGGGCAATAGCATAAGGAGAAGCCACGGCAGCCCTCCCCGAGGGATCACTGCCTGGCAATACGTGAAAAAGCCAGAAAGAAGGGGCTTGTACCCATGGGGATGGTCGTACCCCTTCACAGGGAGCAAGGAAGCTAAGTGCACCCATCAGGGAGTGACCCGTCACAAACATCTGCATTATGTCAGCCTGCATAATTTCACTCATTGTTTGCAAATGGAGGACCTGATTTTGCTGACTCCATGCACTGGGCAGTACCTTATTGCATGTGGAGTGGTGTGGCAATCAATGGAATGAAATCCGAGTGAAGCATTGTACTTTATGCAAGTAGGGAGCACAGAAATCAGCCAATAGCCAGCATCTCAACCACAGGTTGAGAGAGTCTCTAGAAATAACCTGGGTAAGCAGCCAGCTTAAGATGGTCTCCTGCTGCAGCTGCCTTCCTTGTTGTCCTTCTGCTGCAGGCCAAGAAGCAAGTTACTACAATCTTTAAAGGTGCATCAAACTTCCCTCCTTGTGCTGGATCAACTACTCAGACCAGAAGGTAGAGATGGTAGTCAACTCCCTGCTCACTCTGTGCCCTTTGCTGTCAGAGGGGATGACCAGGTGAGCCTGGAATGCCGATCCAGTTATCGTAGATAGTTCTCTGAAAACATCCACGCAGTGTGCAGCGGCAGTCAAAAAAGCAAATGGGATGCTAGGAATTATTAAAAAAGGGATAGAAAATAAAATGAAGACTATCTTACTGCCCCTATACAAAACTATAGTACGCCCACATCTTGAATACTGCATACAGATGTGGTCTCCTCACCTCAAAAAAAGATATTTTGGCATTAGAAAAGGTTCAGAAAAGAGCAATTAAAATGATTACAGGTTTAGAATGGGTCACATATGAGTAGAGGCTAAAGAGACTGGGACTTTTCAGTTTAGAAAAGAGGAGGGGGGATATGATAGAGGTATATAAAATCACGAGTGGTGTGGAAAGGGTGAATAAAGAAAAGTTATTTACTTGTTCCCATAATATAAGAACCAGAGGACACCAAATGAAATTAATGGGTAGCAGGTTTTAAATTAATAAAAGAAAGTTCTTCTTCACACAGCACACAGTCAACCTGTGGAACTCCTTGCCAGAGGAGGCTGTGAAGGCTAGGACTATAACAGAGTTTTAAAAAGAGCTAGATAAATTCATGGAGGTTAGGTCCATAAAAGGCTATTAGCCAGGGGGTAAGGAATGGTGCCCCGGTCTCTGTTTGTCAAACGCTGGAGATGCATGGCAGGAGACAAATCGCTTGATCATTGTCTTCGGTCCACCCCCTCTGGGACACCTGGCATTGGCCACTGTCGGCAGACAGGATACTGGGCTAGATGGACCTTTGGTCTGACCCAGTCTGGCCATTCTTATGTTCTTATTGTACCACACCAGGGTCCTAGTTCTAGATAGGCTGAAGGAGGGGGGTAATAAAAATCCTTATGCTCCCTCCTCTGACTGAGAAAGACATAGACCCAATCTAGCTCTAGTTCCTTGTCATTACTAATGTAATGCCCTCAAAACGGGATCAGTAACTATGTTATTTTCTAAGGAGGGAAGATGTTTCATGGGGGATACAGAAAAATTCAGAGTAAACACGCCGAGCCTTTAAACAAAGCATGCGTGGTGTAAACACACCCATTGAACGAGGAGGAGGTGCAAAGTGGGTAGTTGTCTTGTAGCCTGGCGATAAAAAAATGGCCCAGAGCTCCCAGCCACCGCTACTAATTGGACTTCCTGGCTCTGGGCAGCATGGTGGGCTTTCGGGGGAGGGAGAAGGAGAGCGTGGCACTCTCTGGGTGGCACTGACGGTTGCCTAGCTCCCGTCCTACCCCTTCCACTCAAAGCCCCACATCTTCCAGTGCCATGGAGCAAGGTCCCCCACACCTTGCTGTCAGCCCTGCTGTGTGTAATTACTCTTTAAAAAGAGCTGTACAGTCAAACACACATTCTTTTTAATAAAGTCTTTTCTCCAATGCTTTTATAGGCTCATATGGGCTTGGAGGCACTATTTATAAACATACATTTCTGCTCTATTTTCATTCTGTTTTGGAGACAGGTTGTTGAGAAAGAATTTAAATGGTCCTCTATGAAGAGCTGTACCACTTAAAATCAAAGGATTCTTTTTTTTCCTATAATGGACCAAACTTTGCACCAATCTCTAAGGAAGCCAGTGGGTTCACAGGAGATAGAAATCCACACACACTTGGGCCAGATCTTTTTAGAAAACAGTTGGCTAAAATAGACCCAACTAATTAACAGGTACAAGAAAAAAACCATCTCTGAACACAGATATTTCTGGCCTTCTAGGAAGTGGAAGGCAAACATTGGATGAAGTCATCAAAATGTATTCAAACCTCTGGAAGGCATCTGAGTTCTACAGTGCATCACATTTCTCTACCCAGAAAATACCTTCTAGACCAGGCCTTTAGCCATTAAATTGCTTTAAAGCTAATAATATTCACCCTCATGTAAATTCCTTCCTTTGGAAAAAAAGATTAGCATCACTCAGAAAATGCTGGGCTCCGAAAACTATAGGAAGTCACTTAGACTGAAGCGCATTGTCACCTCAAGACGTAATTTGGCTTCAGATGCTTGTTCTGTGGCATTGACATTGGCAGAAAGCCAGAAATAAGCTGTGATAAGCAATGTGGTTTTCACCTTACCCTTTTAGTAATGAACGCAATGATTTCCTATAGCAAAATGTGTTCTGAATCCCATCTTGACTTAAACTGAAACAGAGACACGCTGGAAATCTAATACCAGTGGATTAAACTGAAGCGTCTCACCTCACATTCAGTATCTTCATCTACTGTTTGCCATCTACTGGTTTCATGTTTGCCCCCTCCCAAAAGGGGTGACTTGTTTCTGATTTCCCTATGCCACAATCACCCTGAAATGCTCATTTATAGGTAGCAATACTAATATTATTTACCTTTAACTAAAAGCAAAATGGCTAGATTGAGTAATGCATAATGCAGTCCTGTTATCAATTTGTCCCTGCTTGAAATATGGCTCAAGTCAGTGTGACTGAATTTACAATCACATTCAATAGTCAACATGAAATAAATAAGACAGACTAGGCCTGAATTTTCAGAGGTGCTGGGCACCTAGAGATGAGAGCTGGAATTAAATCCCTCTGAAAAATCAAGCCAGAGATGTCCAACTCATCAATGGTCATTGCTAGCTATCTCTGAAGCTATAGAAAATTAAATCCTCTCTCGCAGGCTAGTGGTGAGGAATCTTTTAAGTCAAGTGAGACTCAACGTTGGTATGGCAAACTTCCGGAGTTATTGCCTGTGCCATATCAGATTTTGTGGATAGATTTTAAAATGTACTTCGAATTATAACATTCATTCTTAAAATCTGTATAAGAAGCTAACTGCGACACAAAGTATCAATCATATAAAAACAATCAAAATACACATCTCCAATACACTGTCATAAGAGCTGAAAGAGTAGCAGGAAACCTTTTCTTCAAATCTTACTGACGTTTGAAGATGAAATTCCCTTTGACCAAAATTCGGAGTGAGAGGAAGCATTTCTGTGAACATTTGAAATCCTGGAACAGTCTCTGAAAAAATATATGTAAACCTACTAAATGCCTGCTGAATTAGTTATTTGATTGTCGAAACGGCGATTTGGAAAAATCTTGCTCAGGTAGATCAGAAGTGATACCATGGGAATAACGCAACTAGTGAATGTAATACCAACTATGAAGTCTCAATGGATGCAGCTACACTGCAAGGCTTACCTCGAAATAAAACTATGCAAACTGAGCTACGTCAATTGCGTATCTTATTTCGAAAGAGCTTATTTCAAAATAGGAGGACTAGCGCTAGTTATTTTGAAATAGTGTTGCAATGTGGTCACACTCAGTATGAAATATTGTCAATGAACACTTCATCTCTCTCTCACACACACACACACACACACACACACACACATTCCAGAGTTGAAGGCCTGTCACACACGTGATGTTCACATATGGGGACTGGTAGCCTGAATGCTCATGGGTAAAGGCCTAGAGATATTTGATTTTAAATCCTACCACCAAAGCTAAAAACAACTTGGGAAATTGAATGCACTGAAACAGTACACATATTTCTGAAGTGTCAGCGTAAAAAGGCTATATATAAAATTAATCTCTCTACATTCTGAATCCTTTCCATTTCTGCCTGGTGGTTTCAAAGCCCTGCTTGTCCCTTTCTCCCTTGCCCTGTATCATATCTTTATAATGCTGACCAAAGACAAGATCCAAAATGGTTTGCTATGGGTTTTTGACCGTACCTCAGGAGCCCAAAATGAGTGTCAAAAGTCCCATATTCGTCTAATACAGGGAAGGGAACTTTTTTGGGTCTGGGGCTGCTGATCCACGGAAAAATCATTCAGGGGCCACACATAAGAAGTGAGAAGCAAAAAAACCCTCAATGATGTGGCCCCCCGAGAAGGAGAAAGGTATTCCCCACCAGATCCTAGGGGGGCCCAGGCTAGTGGTTTGTGTGCTCCAGCTCTGCATTTGGATCTCCAATGCTGGGGGGGGGGGTGTAGCCAGACATGAACCCCATCTTGTTTCCCCCCCCCCAGAGAGCAAGAGAAAGGCCGTCAGCCTTTGATGCCCTGGGAACGCAAGGGTGCTGCTTGTCCCTGACTCTAATAAACAGAAACCAGACAGTAAATGGGCTAGCTGACAACCAGGGGACCTCCCACCGCCCTGATAGCTAGCACCAGTAATTGACACGCCTACACTGTCCCAGGAGAGGAATCTTCGCCCACCACATACCAGAGGTGCCCATTGTCTGCATTTTCCCAGGTGTGAATTATGCTTTGCACCTTTCGTGGGAAACTTGGCATTCAAAGCCATTTTTCCTAATTGGCCACTTGAGACCAGGAAGAAGCCTACGTGACCCAACGGGTATAAAGAGGGGTTTAGTAGCCCACCCCATTTGAGCTCCAATCATCTATACCTGCTGGCAGGTATTGGTTGCCTCCCGAGGTCTGTGGGATGCCCAGCCTCGCCCTACTTCTTCCCGAGGGATTGAGAGAAAGACGCTGGCCACGCCAAGTCTGGAACGCAGGGGTGAGAATATATACCTGCTAGGTGTCTATTTTGCATGCATTTAGTAAGAGCTCAGAGAACCAAAAGGGTTTCATGGTACCTGTAAGTGACTTATTAGTGTAATTTCTGTCCTGTCCTTTGTAGTGCTGTGTTATCTGTAACACAGTAGTAGCATTTAACAGCTAAGTTTACCCTGTAACAATAAAATAGTAACTGTTTAAGCTGTGGCCTGACTCCTTCAGTTGCTGTAACAGAACCAAGCACAATTTTAAAAAGAACTCCAGCCGGTCATAAGGGACAGATATAGGGAGAGCTTGAGCGTTGGATCGTGTCGCTTCCAGGGGACAGATCCGTTGGGGCATCTCTCAGCCTCCCCAGGCTGCCCGCTGCGAAGGGATCGTGTATCCTAGCAGTCAAAATCTGAGGTGTAATAAGCTCTCCCTGTAACTCTTTGGGGCACCCGTCAACCTCCTCCAGGTTGCCCGCTGCTAAAGGACCCCAGTCCTAGCAGTTGAAGTCTCGGGTGTATAATACACACACACCACTCACTGCCCTGACCACCGGCTGACAGGGGGGAGCTCTGAGCCCAGGGGCCCAGGATCAGGCAAGCCAGGGGCCGCATCTGGCCCCCAGGCCTTAGGCTCCCCACACCGATCTGTCAGACCCTTGAGGGTCTATCAGACCCATGAGGGCAGGGGACTGGACTCGATGACCTCCCTTCCAGTCCTAGTATTCTATGTTCTATGATATGGCAGTCTGTGGTCAAGGGATTCTTTAGCCATCCAAGTCTTTGTTAGCCTTAGCTACATTCAGAACTTCAGAAAAATGAAACAGTAATGGACACTGAAAAATGTCTCTTCAGCTCAGCCCACTCATAGAAGCCCCATTTCAGCACAAGAAGAGTGCAAGGGAGAATTTCTGTGCAAAGAGCACAGGCAAGATGAAATATTAGCTTGAAGACACAAGAGTCAATCTCCCTCAGAACTCAGTTATTCACATGACCTATATCACTTTATCCTATTATAGATGGAGAAACAACCAAGTCCATATGGGCCCAAATGAGAAGTCAAAAATAGCTTAGATTTCTCTCAACTGTTGTTTTACCAGTCAAGCAAATTTGATTTTTTTAAAAGCATTTTAAAAGAGAGACAATTTGTGCAGTGGAGTGACAAAAGACTTTTGTTGAAGAGAAACTGGGATTAAGATCCTTCCGGGAGGGTGTGAATGGCTTCACTGAGAAAAATAAAATCCAACAGAAATGGTTCTGAATTCTCAATTGAAATGGTGGCTTCAAAATACCCTGGAACTTGGGTAGGGTGGGGTGAAGGGGCGACTTCTAATCTAGCTGGCTTATATTGCTATTCTGGACTAAACCCAAATCCTAACTCTATGCACCAGCGCAAGTTTTTAGGAAGTTATCAGGATCCAAATTTTAGAGTTAAGACTCACATATAATATCAAAACAGATGCATATTCTAAACCGTGAGCTCAGTCAGTCAGGCAAGGTAATAAAAAAAAAAAATTACCTATGACTATAGTTACAAGCCCTGTCCAAATAGAGAAAAGGATTACAAAAGAGCTCTATAGCTGTACAAATGTAAAAAAAATTTAATAGATATGGTGTCAGGAGACGGCACATATAGATATATCAAAGTTCCTGAGATTTGTGGGGCCTATAAAAGTTCTTATTGCTGGGCACAGCAGATAGGTTCCTCTGGGCAGCTCTTTCTGTCACCCCCCACCAAAAAATAGATGCAGTCATTAGGAAAATATGGACCAGGGGCTGAATTGCCTGCCTCTTCCAACCTCTGGACTATGAACGGGACTTTTCTGCTGTGCACAATAATGCTAAGGGGGACCTAATTATAGCTTTCAGTTTTAGAGGCCAGTTTTGCCCCACAGAAGTTAAGTGGCAAACAAGGTAATGGAGAAGAAGCTAGCTAGGCCACCTCTGCCTCTTGGGGATTTATCCATCCTAGACTCTTCTCCCTTTATCTTGCTAAAGGAGCAGAGTAGGTCATAACATCTGCCCCTGTGAATCTGGCACGGGAGGATAAACATTGCGATGGGAAAGGTGGAATTCAGCAGCTTGTATTTTAAGAACTGTATAGTGCTAATTATTGTTTTTAATTGTCATTTTGGATCATGGACACCAGAGGGAGGGAGAATCATCCAGTTTTATCCCTTTGCAAATTTGGGCTTACTCCACAGTGCATTTGCTCGTATCTGAGCAGCTAGTTAGAGAGGACAGAGATGCATTACCTAAGGTAACACCTTCAGGCTAGCTCTGTACAAGAAGCTGTGAGGTTTTTGCTTCATATTAATGGTTTCTCTTTTCACAAGATATGAAAGTCAACAGATTCCCTTCTTTGACTCATCTTTTTTAGACCATTCCTGTTACCACAGTTCCTTTTGGCAGGGAATGGAAATGAAGTGTACCTTTCCCTATTGTTTTTTTCTTTAAACTCTGAACCTTGAAAAATCCCATAGAGATGCCATTTCCCCCTAGGAAAAACTCCATTAGAATCCTTTATCAAGGCCTTGTTTTTTCTACTGTTCTCTCATGGTTTCAACTGGACTCCAGTTACCTTTTCCAAACTGTAGCTCATTAAAAAAATACAGAAGAAAACTTTCTGCTCCCTTTGGAGATCAAATTGCACAAAATACCAGCTAATTTTATAAACCTCTTGCCTCAGGTGAGAGCACCCAAGCTCTGCCAACAACTGCAGACTGTTCTCTCACATCCCTTCAAAAGAAAACATTTCTTCTTAAATGAATAGTTTCCCCAATCTTCAACTCCTCCTCAGAAGAACAAGAGGGGGTATGAAAAAAAACTAATAGGAAAAAAGGAACATTGTTCTAGGAGCTCCATAGGAATAGATTGATAGCACACCACTTTGTATGTTCATTTGTAGTGGAGTACACCTAAAAGGTGCCAGCCCCACTCACTCTGACACCCACATTATTAGCAGAGAGCTTATATACTCATAAGAAGGTACAATCCTTGCCCTGAATAATTTTCTAGCTTGCCATTTTGAGCCTACTAGAAACAGGACACCAGAAATCCCAGCAAGAGAAAAACAAATGTAGGAGAAACATTGTAGGGCCAGTAAACTAATCAATTTTTAAAAGGAAAAAGTGCTTAGACTTAAAAATCAGCTAAGTAAAGAGATTCTCTCATCTCATCCCCAACTAAACCAAGGCTGAATGAGAATCTAGCAACAAGCTAGGATTAATGTGCTCCCTTTAATATTCCCTGCCTCCAATTTGCTAATGGAGCAATTAGCACCAGCTGAACCTATCTATATTCCTTCAATGAATGGGGGGAGGCGCCCAGGCAGGCCCTGCAGTGAAAACACACCCTTTATGGATCTTCTGCTGAGTGCCAGCTTTCAGGGTGGATTCTCCCCACCTGGCCATAACCCATGGAGCTTAGAATTGCACTGGCATATATAAGGAGCTGAAAAGAGACCTTTTATTTTCCATTAAAGATAGCATTGAGGGTAGAAAAGGGAAACAAGGCAGGCAGGCAGAAAATGGGAGTTGATTGAGATTACATTGCCTGCTTCTGGTTTATGTTCCACAGTCACAGCCTGTTACAATTGTAGAGACTTTAAGAGCATGGGGGAACATTCCAGTCACTGAGTCTGACCTCCATAACACCAGCTAAAGAGTCTCACTCAATTGTTTCTGTATCTGTTTCAGTCAGAATAGCTTTTTTTTTTAAAGCATCAGGACACAGATCAGTCAGAACAGCAGAAAATAATTACTCAAGCAGCCTCCATCCTAGCAATTCTTGTGCTGTAATTCCCAGCCCCATGTTGCTTTTCCATATAAAGGCCTGTAGCGCACCTGTGCTATTGGAAAAGTCAATAGCTCGTCTTGTGTTTGGTTAACCTGTTAGGGTTCAGCTTGTGAGTTGGAGATGTTAATGGCTCTAACAAGGCACTGAGCATGTGGAAGACAGGTTTCTCTAAAGAAGAGGACCCTGCCCTTTTCAAAATGCTGTGGCACCTAGCAAAACAAAATGCTGGGCTGGATTAATGCCTTAAGTATGCAGATCCACGGACTACATTTAGTACTTCAGGTTTGGTATGAATGGACAATACCTGGACTCAGAGTTCTTGTGAAGCATTTCCTGTGTAAATGGTTCTTACAATAACCGTCTTGCTTCCTGCATTTCCACTTCTGTGCCATTTGCCTTCCCAGGAGAGAGGCGTTTTCCATCCAGTGGATATGTGTTAGACACAGGTTGCTCCAGGGCTTGTGTTCCATTGATTGGCACAGAAATGACACCAGATCCAGGCTGCTGGACGGGCCTGTCTGATCTTGGGGGCCCACTCTTCAGGTGGAGGGGAGGGGCCAGGATGGACCTGGAGTCATGTGCGAGAGAATCTGAAGAGAGAAAGCAGGGGTCAGGGCAGAGTCATGTGGGGCCCAGGGGAGAATCTGAGCAGAGAACTCCAAGTGAAAGGTGACAGTCTAATGAAAGTCTGCCAGGGAGTGGCCAAAGGGGAAGACAGCAATGGCCTCACCCTCAGGGGAAGAGAGGGACCATAGATAAACCAGAAGCCAACCAAACACCTGGCATGAATGGGAAAAGGCCAGTATGGGTGTGTGGGCAGAGACATAGTAAAAGGGGACCAGAGAGGGACACTGAGCAGACACCCACTAATGTGAAAGTTCCCAGCCTATTGTGGCTGGAAGATCAAAGTCTCTTAATGGTCCACACAGCAGATGCGGTCTGGGTAGTGGCCAGGAGCGGCTCTAGACGAGCTGCTGGCAACTGGTGCCCTAGGCAAAACATGCAATCGACGCACAATCGACGCCCCCGCCTCCAAACCCCTCAACGGCCATTTAATTTGGCACCCTAGGCGACCGCCTAGTTCACACCTATGGACGGGCCTTCACTGGTAGCGGCAACAGCAGAGCCAGCACCGCCGCCAATGGCAGCCGCACGCGCAGCTCCAAGACCAGAAAGTCACTCATGAAAAGAGCGTGTGAAAGAGACGGTTTCCTAATGAGCACTTACAGGACACCAGGCTCCAATCATGCCTTCCTAGGCATGTTGTGAAAGCTCCGCAGAGAAAGGGAAATAGCCTTTAGTCTCATGGTTAGATGCAAAATAAGCAGTGAAGAGTGGATTCTCCCCACCCTCCTCCCTGTAGTGCCAGCTAACCAGGGCTCTCTTCGGCTCTCTTCAGAGAGGGTGCAGCTTTTCATTAGAGCAAGCTAAACCCTGCTCGCAGCACCCTGAGTTAGAAAATCCAGTCTCAGACCAGCCATCTCCCCCAACCGTATCTTGGGAAAGTAGCTCTTTGCCTCCGTTACCCCCCTCTAACCATGTGACCAGCCACTGGACACCTGCCCCTTTCACAACCCGCGTTCTCCCCTTCCTCTGGGTTGGAGATCACTCATGGTTCACAGGCAGTGGTTCATGAAGTCCCAGAGCTTGGGCGTGCACTCTGTCAGGGCCATATCCAGCAGCCTGGCTTCTGAGAAGAAAATGCCTGTGCCGTCATGTTTTCCTGTATCACGGCCTCTCTGTACAATACTGGCTCTGCATCTTCAGGCTCCTAACCCAGCTGTAGTGATGTGCAGCCCTTGTGGGGTTGAGCAGGGATACCTTATCCTCACTGCTTCTACAACGCCAGGTCCGTGTCCCCACCAGAATTCACCCAGCTGTCTTTGCCCTGGGGAAAGGGCTTCAATGGCATACACGGGCAATAGGCTGAGTCTTTGCCACCAGGGATTTCCTCCGCACCACCTCTGCTCACACTGTGGAGATGGATAATCACACGCCAATGAAGTCTGCTCCTTCTCTCCTTTCTTCCCATCAACCAATGGATGGTGGCAGAAAGCGTCAGAGCTGCCATGGGCATACGCTCCTGTTGACTTCAGCAGGACCTGTATTAGGCCAGAGAACATAAGAATGGCCGGACTAGGTCTGACCGATGGTCCGTTTAGCCCAGTGTCCTGTCTGCTGACAGCAGCCAAGGCCACGTGCCCCAGAGGGAATGAACAGAACAGGTTAATTAGTTCAAGAGATTAGTGCTATTGTAGCTCCCAGTCTCAAGGGCTACATCTAGACGGCATGATTTTGCGCAAATGCTTTTAACGGAAAAGTTTTCCGTTAAAAGTATTTGCGCAAAAGCGCATCTAGATTGGCACAGACGCTTTTGCGCAAAAGCGTCCATGGCCAATCTAGACGCGCTTTTGCGCAAGAAAGCCCCGATCGCCATTTTAGCCATCGGGGCTTTTTTGCGCAAAACAAAACTGAGCTGTTCTGCGCAAAAGGACTTTTGCCCGAACGGGAGCGTCAAAGTATTTGCGCAAGAAGCACTGATTTCTTACATTAGAACGTCAGTGCTCTTGCGCAAATTCAAGCAGCCAGTGTAGACAGCTGGCAAGTTTTTGCGCAAAAGCAGCCGCTTTTGCGGAAAAAGTGGCCAGTCTAGACACAGCCAGGGGCTATAGCGCTGCTAACACAAGCTTATTTTGTGTGGTATTCATAATGTGATGGACACTCACGTACAATGGTAGCAACACACACTATCATCCCCCTGTCCCTTTAAGTGCTGCCCTGTGTTATCGAGTGTTATATCTCCTATCGGACAGTGCCTCACCCAAACCATTGGTGATTGGTACCTATGCATTCCGTGGTAAGGGATGAGCCTAAATTTTACAGCAGAAATGAGGGGAAGTTGGTGCACAAATTCAGAGAAGAATATTTTCTCAGCCTGAGCTCCCCACATATTTCACCCTGGTCAGACAAGCCCTAACCCCCTCTCCTATGAATCAAAATGGAGGCAAGTTAAGGCCTTAAGTAAATCCGTTGTGGTTGCCTAGATACACTGCTAGTTCAGGCCTTGAGGGAGCTTTATGGGAAGGGAAAATTCTTATTTTCATTCTTGTTCTATACTATTTTCTGTTTTTGCTTGTTCCTCAGCAATTTCTCCAGACTATTTTAGGTCTGGGAAACCTGCCATCAGTGCCCACCCCAGGGAAGGTAAAAGTCTGTCACCTAGCGGAAATGGGTTTTTTAGTAAAGGTCAAGCTATATCATGCTGGAAACGACCTGGGGATACTTTCAAGAATGGTTAGGCTCAGAAAAGTTAGCAAAAATAAAGCAAAAGCTGCTAATAGGAGAACTTTATCACTCAACAGAGCTACTCCCTGGGTGAAATTCAAGACCCATCTGCTGGCTTTGGTGGCAAAAAATATGTATTTGCACCTTTTAGCATTGAGAAGCAAATGCTACTAGTGCTGGAGTAAGATGACTACTACATCAGCAACAGAATTCATACTTGTCTAGTTGGAATCCATTTACAGAATTGTCAATGGCAATGTGTGAGCCAGGCAGAACTCAGCTTGACGGACAGTTTCCAGGCTGAGTTTGCAGGTAGAGCATCCCGGAGGCCTGAGGGCTAAAGAGGGAGATTTCCAGAAAGGTGGCATATTGGGCACTGTCGCAAGCTGCCACTCTTGGTGAGGGTGTGGGCAGGGAGGGTCTGTGTCCTGCTTGCAGATAAGAGAGCTCAGTAGCAAAGCATGTCAGCAGAGTCAGTCTAGGCTGAGCCAACATAAAGCAAGGCAGGGTGACTTGTGCCTCTCTGCCTTACAGAGCAGCCTGGCTTCTCTTTCTCTGTATTATTGTTCTGAATTCTAAGACATAAAGTTGTTACACTGCAATCTTCCAGCAAGAGTATTTATGCAATTTTTCTACTTTGTCTCTGCATACTGTGAACATAAGCAGCTTCTAAAGGCTCTTGACCCGCAAGTTACATGAAGCATTGGTGGTTCTGCTAGAGCAGGGGTGGGCAATAATTTTGGAAGGGAGGCCACTTCACAAATTTTGGAAGTGTCTGGGGCCGGCCCCAGAGGTGCCGCTATTGCAGCCAGGTGGCCTGGGACCGGCCCCAGAGGCACTGCAGCTGGCCCTGGAGGTGCTGTGGCAGTAGCGCCTCCAGCCTCCGGGGCCGGCCCCAGGCCACCCTGGGTTGGCCCTGTTCAGGAGCCTCAGCCCTGGTGCTGCCTCCTCTGCAGCGGCTGCGCAGCGCTGGAAGGGCAGGGCTGAGCTCCTTCCCCCCCTCTGCACATGCCCAGTGGGGGCGGGGCCTGTAATTGCCTGGCGGGCTGGATCAAAGTCCAAGGCAGGCAGGATTTGGCCCTCTGAGAGGCTTTTGCCCACCCCTGCCCTAGAGCCTTTTTATGTAATCTCTCACAAGTTAGTGAAACGGCCACAGATCACCATGCAGGGCAAAATATGTACAGTCAAACCTTTGTTATCCGGCACTCTGTTAACCAGAAAACTTCGTTAACCGGCATTGCCCCCAGCCACAATACTGTCACATCTTCAAGCGCACAGCCCTGGCTTGGTTTACCATGACTGGCTGAGCAATTTTTTATTTAAGAAGTACTAATCATCTTTAACTCAAAATAGAAATGTGAGACCAACTGCCTCACACCACAAAACTACCAATATTAAAAACTTGAGTTTTACTATCATTGTCCATTGGTTTTTCCTAGGTTGATGGGACCCTCAGATAACCAGAATTTTTAGATAACTGGAACGCCCTACTCCTCGAGCGTGTTGGATAACACAGGTTTTACTGTGTGTGTGTGTGTGTGTGTGTGTATATATATATATATATATATATATATATATATATATATATATTCTAATCACCTGAGTATTACCTTGTTCTCCTTCTGTTTGTTATAGTTCAATTATAAGCTCTTTGGAGCAGGGACCATCTTTTCACTGTATGTTGATAGAGGTGGTACCTCCCTGGTCCTGCACCCTTGGGACCTGACCAGTCCTGAAAAAGGGAGCTGTTGGACCAGGGGAGGTCAGTTCAGGCCCCTCCGCTGATGAACTCTGGGCTCTCTCGGGGTCCATCAGCAGACCTGGCCAGGCTTCCCTCTTGGCCCCCAGGCTCTGCTGCCAGTTCTGCCACCAAGCTCCCTGCCCCTTGGGTTGCTGGGCCCTGTGACCACCGCTGGACTCCAGGGCTAGCCCCAGCTGCCAGGCTCTTGGGGCTCTCTGGTCCAGGGGATCTCTGGTCCGGCAACATCCGTGGTCCTGGTATGGATGTTGCCAGACCAGAGAGGTTAAGTCTGTACCTAGTTTGACACCCATCCCTACACAGCCTGCTCCACGCCCCCCTCTATGCCTCCTCTATGGACAATGTGAGTCCGTTACAGCCCATGTGACAAGTTAACCCAGAGGTTAGTTGGCCTCAATTAAATATTTGCCCTTACATTCAAGTTTGAATTTGTCTACTCCAGCTATCAGCCATTAGATCTTACTGTAGATTATCTTTCTCTGTACACAGCAAGCAAGAAGACAAAAGCCAAACAGACTGAGAGTGGTTTTAGATTAAATCAACAACACACACACGCACACACACACGCACACAAAAGAACCACAATCAAGGATCCGTGAAGCCATGTAATGCATCTTTACTTTGTTCTGAACAAAACACAAAATGGTTGCCAGGGTCTGTGCAGTACACAGAGATATAACCGCCACCCAGAGACTGTTGGTAAACACAAGTAATTTTAAAATCATAGAGGGTGCATCTAGACTGGCAAGATTTTGTGCAAAAGCAACTGCTTTTGCGCAAAAGCTTGCCGCCTGTCTACACTGGCCGTGAGAATTTGCGCAAGGACACTGACTTTGTAATGTACAAAATCAGTGCTTCTTGCGCAAATACTTTGATGCTCCCGCTCAGGCATAAGCCCTCTTGCGCAAGAATACTTGCGCAAGAGGGCCAGTGTAGACAGGAATGTTAATTTCTTGCGCAAGAAAGCCCGATGGCTAAAATGGCCATCAGAGCTTTCTTGCGCAAAAGAGCGTCTATACTGGGCACGGATGCTTTTGCGCAAAAGCAAATCTTTTACACTACATGCCAGTGTAGACGCTCTCTTGTGCAAATACTTTTAACAGAAAAACTTTTCCGTTAAAAGTATTTGCGCAAAATCATGCCAGTCTAGATGCAGCCTTAGAGTTCAGGCTGTTATCTAGAAACTTTACACCATCTGGAGACAACATGCTGAATGTCACTGGGGCTTCATGATCTAGCAGGTCTTTTCTAGCCCTAGGTTCCATGACCTTTGCATTGTACTCCTGCAGCTTTTGCCTCACATGAACAGTCGATTACTGGACCTGGCTCTTTGGAAAGAATAGTTTTATCTTCCTTTCATACTAGCAGTGGAAGCAATGCATTTTTAGCAATGCTGAGTCTAGGATACTGAATGTGTGTGTAAGCTTAATGGGGCACTGTATGACCACACACCTTGTGGGTGTGGTTCACTGCCCCATGTTGGGCGCCAGTTGTAACCGCTGGCAGGCAGAACAGAACATGAGGCTTCTGGAGCTTAGTGTAGGCACCTCTACAGCAGACATGGGGAACCTTGGTTGGGTCAGGGGAAAAATTCTCACAGAAAAATCAGTCAGGAGCCGCACACAAGTGAGAAGGAAAGTGAGAAGCTCCTGACTGAGAAGGAAAAAAACACTCCTCACATTCCCCTTGCATATCAGAGCCTAGGGGTGGCTCAGGCTAGTGGATTTTGTGTGCTCCAGCCCTGTGGGTGTGGGAAGGAGCACCAAAACGGGCTCCCCAATGTGGCGGGGGGAGCCCTGAGTCTTAGGGGCCAGATCCAGGCAAGCCGGGAGCTGCAGCCAGCCACCTGGCCTGAGGTGCTCCACCCATGCTCTACAGTTCGAGCTTTCAAGCTAGGCTTTATAGCTCAAGCAGTAGAGGCTCCTATACTAAGCTCTAGAGACACCAGGTTTGATTCTGCCTGCTAGCAGTTACACGTGGGAATTTGTCTGGGCTCTCATCTGAGTCTCCGGATTTGTTTCTTCAGCTAGGGGAAGTATGTAACCCACACACCTAGTGGGTATGGTTCACTGTCCCATATAGGTACATTTAGACTGCAGGCTTCTTGTGCAAGAAGCTTTTATCAGAAGAGATCTTCCGCAAAAACTTCTTGCGCAAGAGAGCGTCCATGCTGCAAAAGCGCATCAAAAAAGCGATGCGCTTTTGCACAAGAGAGCATCCAGACTGCATGGACGCTCTCTCGAAAGAACGCGCTGGTAGCTATGCACAGAATAGGCCACCAGGGCAGCTGTGCTTTTTCCTCTTTCCTCTTTTTGCGCAAAAAACCCCCTCTTCCTCATCCACACACGCCTTTTTTGCGAAAGAGCTCTTTCGCAAAAAGGCGTTCTTCCTCGTAGAATGAGGAATACCTACGCTGGAATAACTCCTCTGTTCGTTAGGGGTTTTTTTGCGCAAAAACGCACTTGAGGTGTGGCCGCTCCAAGTTTTTTCGGAAAAACGGCTGTAGTGTAGACATAGTCTTACAGAGATAAGAACAACTGCGTTCTACAGCCTAAGCTGAGAGCCAGCTGGCTTTATAGCTCAAGCTGTAGAGGGAAGCTCCAGAGGTCCCTGGTTTGGTTACAAGTGCTTCTACCAAGCTCAGGTCATTCATGACTGAAAACCCTGTTGATGTCAATGGCCTATGTGAACTGAGTGTCTGGGGCCAATCCTCTTGCCTGAGGAAGTAGGTCCATTATCACTGTGCGACCAGGACGAACTGGCGGCCCTGTCGACCATCTCAGAAGAGAGGCCTCAAAACAAATGGTTTCCATGGAGATTGCCCTTTCACCCCCTGAGATCTTTCCATCAGACTGGGGTTCAGGCCCATTAGCAAGGCCCGGTAGGGTACTTTAACGTTTTGGTGTCTCTGTTCGGTGCTGTCCACCTGACACCTTTTAGCAGGGCCGAATTCACCTTTAAAAGGAAAAAGAAAAGCCAGCGACTGACAGAAAAGCTAGCTTTTCTTCTAGGGAATGATAATAATCTGACTGTGCATACCCTGCTCTTGGGCGCACAGTGAAATGAGATGTGTATCCTCTAAGGCCCTCCTCAGGAGCATCATTTTACATAAATAAATCAGGCCCATTTCTCTTTGCCAAGCTGTATCTTCAATAAATCTCTCTGTTCCCATTGACTCACTCTGCGGAGCTGCAAATGGTATTTGCAGCTTCTCCAAGTCCACTATTCTTATTGCCACTTGATACAGTAAGTACCTCACTTTCATCATCACCCGGGATGGTTACTGTCAATCTAAATGCCAGGGTTGTTGGGTTTTTTTTGGTTTTTGTTTTGTTTGTTTTTTTGTGGGGGAGGGGGGTTGGTTTCCTTTTTCCTAGTCACACTTGGGGTACATCTACACTGCGGGGGTTTTCCGGGATGTATACCTGAAAAACTCCACCGCTTCTAGGGAACGCGTTTGCTCTTCTGGTTTTTTGGTTGTTTTTTTTTTTTGCGGAAGAGCAAACGCACTCTTTCAGGGAGCCCTGTATACCTTGTTCTAGACGGGGCCAAATGGCAAAAAAGCCTCTTCTGGAAAAGCAATCGGAAAAAGCTACACACATTTTTTTTTCCGAAAAAAAAAAAAACCCCTATAGTGTAGACCTAGCCTTCTTTTCTTCACCAGACACTCCCTTGCTTCCCAATGTATTTGCTGGATGTCACTTGGTCTTTAATCACAAAATAAATTAAATTCACTATCCCACTGGTATTGCTATGATTAGATGAAAATGGCAATAAAAAGCCATGCAAGTAAGATTTCATGTCACATATCAAATATTCTAATCCAATCCAAACAGAGTCCACCCGACACATTCCCTTTACCCCACAACATTTGTAATTCTACTTTTAAAAAAGGCAATGACATTTTGTCTGGCAGTGTTTTCTTACAAATTTTATTGCAACTCAGCCAGCTGAAAATTTCTCGAATGACATTGTAGGCTCTACCATGAGAAACTTTAAAAATATGGCAGGGAATCAGACGCTGCAGAAGAAGGGCGAAGGAGATGTAGTAATCAGTGGAACGCTGCAAATCCATGGATATCCGTTTTATAACCGTGGCTGTTCACATCCATGAATGTGGATTTCCACAGCTCATATTTTGCGGATATGGATGGGGATAGAAATTTTTTATCTAGAACCCTGCCATATTTTTAAAGTCTCTCACAGTGGACTGAGTTGCAATAAAACACCTCTCTGCAACTTACCATATTGCCATTTATGACTTATGCTTTAAAAAAAAAATCTATGAACTTTCAGTCAATTTTCAGTCCTCCTCCTGAGTGTTCCTCACAAAGTCAATGTGGAACGAATTTTTCAAGCAGGTTTTCATGTCACATATCAAACATTCTAATCCTGTCCAAACACAGTCGACTCGACACATTCCCTTTATCCAATAACATTGTAATTCTACTTTTAAAAAATGCTCTGACATTTTGTCTGGCAATATTCTTTTACTGCCCATGATGCTATCTTCAAACATACAGTGATTCCCCCCACCCCCATGCCCCATTACTTTAAAGTAGTGGTTTTCAAAGTATGGGAATGCCAGGCACTGAGTTGCTTTTCTCTAGGGCAGTGGTTCCCAGACTTTTCGGCTTCATGCCCCCTTTTTGATTTTTGAGAAACCCTCACATCCTCGCGTCCCCCCAGTAGCAGCAAAACTTGTTGAGAAAAAAAAGGAACTGAACAGGGCCAAAAAACAAAAATAGCAGCAAAACTTGGGGGGGTTGATGGGGGCGGCTGGGTCACCCCGCACCCCCCCTGGAATTTCTTCATGCCCCCCAGTTTGGGAACCCATGCTCAAGAGTGACCAGGGGACTAGAGGGAGTTGCCAACGTAGGCTTCCTCCATGTCCTGGCACCATAGACCACACTGCACCCCAGAAGTGGCCAGCAGCAGGTCTAGCTCCTAGGTGGGGGACCACAGGGCTCCATGCACTGCCCTCCCCCTGAGCCCTGACTCCACACTCCCATTGGCTGGTTCCTGGCCAATGGGAGCTGGGGTGTACAGTGCCTGCGCATCTCTGCCTAAGACTGAGACTGAGCTATTGGCTGCTTCCGGGGCATAGTATGGTCTGAGGCACCAGGACAGGTAGGAAGCCAGCCTTCGAATCCTACTGACTGAGATGCTGGAGGTAAGCCTGTGCCCAACCCAGCACCCCAATCCCCTGCCCCAGCCCTGAGCCCCCTCATGCACTCCAAACCCCTCATTCCTGGCCCCACCCCAGAGCCAACACTCTCGTCAAAAGATTTAATTATGTTGGGTCACGAGCATCAACCATTTTCTTCAACTGGGTCATGAGAAAAAGTTTGAAAATCACTGCTTTAAAGGAATGCAAATTAGACTTAGGTAATAGTACTTGTTAGGATCCCTCACTTTTTTCTCTTAACTTTTGGTACATATCCTTTTCTTCGTTCTTTTGTTATATCCCCAGTTCCCCCTAACTGTCAAATAATTCAGTTATACAATCAGTTTGTTTGCTATACTCTAGGAGAGGAGCATTATATGGACTTTGAGACTTCTACCTTCAAATTTCTAACCATTCCCTTCCATGCTTTCTGCTCCCAGCTATCTTTATGGGATCTTATTCTGGATCCATTGTTCAATCTTCTTTTCTTTATTAAAGACATTTTAAATGTTACGTCAATTAAGATTTCAAACTTGCATGAGACAAAGTCAGTCACTCAAAATGAATCATCACCTTTTCTTTAAATACACTCCATATTTCAACCTTGTAATTTAGCCAAACAGAGAAAGAGAGCGACTCGGTTGTCAGTGCTTTGAACAGAAGTCAATGAATGTGTGAAGGGGTTGACACATCACTGGAACCTTCCCCACTGATCATTTCCTGCAGACATTCGCTCTGTCTCAGTGGTGAGTGACCTGCCTCTTCATGTGACTTGGACCTCCAGCCAAGAAACCCCTTGGTGTCTTGACTACCTTGGGCAGAGACTTTAACACAGATCAGCTGTCTATAGGAAATTAAGGGGAGTAACACACTCTCAAAATGCCTCAGCATCTCACCTAAGTGGTTGTCTAGGAAGCTGCTACCATCAGGACTTTCAGGGCTGAAAGTTGGTTCTCTTCTCTGGTCTTACCACCAAGTGCATTGCACTGCTTCCCTTTTAAGCTTCTCCTGAACCCTGTGCCCACCTTGCAGGGTTGGCAGGGCAAGGCTGACTGAGGCCAGAGCAACCCATTAACCCCTTATAGGGTGTGTCTACACACTGTGTTATTTTGGAATAACGGCCGTTATTCTGAAATAACAATGCGAGCGTGTACACAGCAATTCCATTACTTCGAAATACAGCCAAAATAACGGAGGGCTTATTCCAACTTCTGTTAACCTCATTCCACAAGGAATAACGCCTCTTCCGAAATGGCCATTTCAAAATAGCTGTAATGTGGACACTTCATTGTCGCTATTTCGAAATAGCTCTTCCCCAGGGCCATTCAAAGTAATTACTCCCTAGAATTTCCTGGGGTTCTAAATTAAGGTAGCACATCCACATTAGGGGACCTGCCTCGGACTCATTTTAAGGCTTCCCTGTAGTGTCGACGCGCTATTTTGAAATAAGCTATTTCTGAGGGTTTTTTTCTGGAATAGCTTATTCTGAATTAAGTGTGCAGTGTAGACGTACCCACAGTCAGATTTGCACACCCCACCACAGGGTGAAAATGTCAGCAGTACCTAAAGCTTAGATCCTCAAAGGTATGTAAATGCCTAAATCCCACTGAAATTCAAAAGAGCTTAAAAACCTAAGTCACTTAGGTGATTTTGAAATTTTTACCCATAAGAACATAAGAATGGCCATACTGGGTCAGACCAAAGGCCCATCTAGCCTAGTGTCCTGTCTTCCATCAATGGCCAATGCCAGGTGCCCCAGAAGGAATGAGCAAAACAGGTAATCATTACGTGATTTCCCCATCACTCATTCCCAGCTTCTGTCAAACAGAGGCTAGGGACAAAATTCCTGCCCATCTTGAATAACAGCCATTTATGGATCTATCCTCCATTAATTTATCTAGCTCTTTTATGAACACTGTCACAGTCTTGGACTTCACAACATCCTCTGGCAAGGAGTTCCACATGTTGACGGTACATTGTGTGAAATACTTCCTTTTGCTTTTACTTCCTTTTCATAAGATTTCCACCAACATTTCAAAGCACATTCTGATGAATTTGGGGCATCCATTCACATTTTTGCGTGCTCCTCTAAACTGAAGCTGTTAAAGTCTGCTTAACTCCATCTTAACTCTTTGAGACCCCATGAGATCTAATAAAACTAAAATAATGAGGTAATGCATGAGGCATGAGCTGCAAAAGAAAATACTTTCTGGCATGTTAAATGCCTGAAGAAGACTGATATCACTGTACTCAAAATGAATTTCTTTGGTAGAAAAAGTTGCTACTATTATATGAAGTTAAATAGTTGAGAACAGTCAGGGCATTAAGACAAATATTTTTTACAAAGATACAGTAGAGAAGATAAGAAACTTATGACATGAGAAAAAACTTAAAAAACAATGAATGGTCCTGCAGCATCTTAGAGACTAACAAAACATGTAGATGGTAGCATGAGCTTTCGTGGGCACAACCCTCTTCAGATGAATGGAGCAAGAAGTGGGACTATTCATTGTTTAAGTTTTTTGTTTAATTACAGACTAACACAGCTACCCCTCTGAGACTTTGACATAAGGTTCAGCACCGAGAAAAATCAACTACATTAAATGGTTTTAAAAGTGCCAGGGTGAAATAAGCAAGATTTCAAAATACAGCAGCAACGATTTTCATATGGAGGAGAAATATTAAAAATGTGAAACAAGAAGGCAATCAAGATAGAGGTCTCTTGTCAATTCCTGAATGTGTTACCTGTAGGTTTCATCCATCTGTTTCTGCAGGTTAGTAGCTGCTTTTCCTCAATGAATTCCAAAACATATACAATCTTTGATATGCTGGCACAGAACTACACAAAACTGCCAAGATCTACCTCGGAAGAATAAAAATCGATAGCCTGTCGGGAAAGAGGTGAGAGAAAAAGGGAGAGAAGGCAGCTCCCTTTAATGTTTGTCTGTCTGGTAATGACTCCCTCATGACAGCAATCAATTATTTCTGTAACAGAATAGACTCTTGTAGAGCTGACGATCTAGGGATCCAGGGACCATATTTATGCTGAGGTCTGCAGTTATCTGATGGTGACCAGCAAACGCATTTACAAAGCAGCACAAAGCACTAGACCTGTCTCACTTGTTTTCTCCCTGTGGTCACCAATCCCAGCTGTCTCTCTCACTATTCTAAGCTTCATTTCAAATGCCATTTTTGAGCCTGACATGTATCTGAAACTTTTCCAATTCATTGGCTTTCTTTGAGCTTTCAGAACCTCTTGAATCAGATGGGGGGAAAGAAGGAACTCATCTGCCTGTGTGAAAATGCCAAGTTTTCTGTAAACGAGGAAAATGTCAGAAGAAAAGTCTGTCAAGCTTGGATTCAAAGTGCAACATTTGTGAGATCTGCAACAGTCTTGAAGTTGCCTGGAGGGGCTCACAGGCCACCTTACATTCAGATTTCTTCCAAATTAAATATAGATACTAAATTTCTTTCACTTGTTTCCATCTCCTTTTCACAGAGTTATAACCAAGCTGACAGGAAACGACCTGGAGAGTCTCTGATCTGTTTTCGTAGGGTCTAATTGGAGCTGCCGAAACACTCACCCGCCAATTTCTTATCCAGCGCTGCATTTCCAAATCATTTTGTAACATGGCGTGGGTTCCAGACAGACACTGGACAGGTATTGTTGTGTTTAGTTTTGGCATAGACTACTCATGAAAAACTGTCATGCCTCCTTGTCCAAGTTTGAAATAGGAGCTGACAGATCACGGTGGAGATTGAGTTCTAGCCTTACACAGAAATGTGTTGAGAAGCAGCTGTAATGTTCCATGAAACACTGACATCTGAGACGGGGCCAAGTCCCATAGCCGCACCGAGAGCTACACTTGACCAGCCCTGTGGAGATGCACAAACCAAGTTGTACACCCAAATATTGTCTTTATGTAAATCCTGACCAGGATCTTGCTCTTTCAGAGATGGATTCAGAGCCCATTACATCAATAAAAAGTTCCCAGTCACAGGCTCTGGAAGGTATGGCTCCACTGCAGTAAAAACCCCCATCTCTGAGACCCGGGCTTGTGAACTTGATGTTTTTAAGCTCTACTTGACCATTACACTGCGCTGTTACCCTGGGCTTGCTGGACTGGTGTCTTACAGATGCGCTAACACACCCAGGATTCACGACAGACCTTCTGACTCAGGTTGCAGCTTGAGATGCATCCACACTATGACATGGCAGGGCTTTGACCTGAGACTCAGCAAAACTTGGGCTCTGACCAAGCCTCCTAGTGGAGTCCAAGGGACTTGGGTCCTGAATGCTAACTCAGCCAACTCAGACTGATTTGTGCGTGGGGATGGATGCGGGGGGGGGGGGGTTGGCTGGAGTGAAAGCCTGAGCTTACTGTGCAGTGTAGACATTTCTGGTGTCCCAGAATCAGGCTACACGGAATATGCAAAGGACCGTTGGGGTTATGAGAGGATGCTCGCGCTGAGACTGATATAGTCTTAAAACTTTTATTGAGATAAATAAAATAGTAATCAAATGGTAAAATAAATCAGGGTTACAAATGCAGTACTATAATTTTCAAGGTACACATGGTATCTTATAAACACATATGGTGTTATGTTCTTATTTTTTGTGGTACTGCATTCTCTAAAGCTGTGATTAATATACAGTAATTCCTCATTTAACGCTATAGCTCTGTTTCAGAAAATGATCGTGTTAAGTGAAAACGTGTTATGTGGGGTCAATTTTCCCATTGAAAATAATGGAAAAGGTGGCGGTTGCATTTCAAGCGGTGGTGTCTGTTGGGACCAGGACATAAGGTTGGGGGAGAAAGGGGACTGGGTTGCAGCAGGGAGGGGAGGTGTTTGGCTCTGGGGAAGGGAAGGGGAGGAGAAGGGAGGGGGATTGGGTTGGGAGTATGCCCCTGTGATGGGTCTGCCGGGATCTGCACTGCGTCCGGTGAGGGGGGGGTCGCCAGGGAACGGCACGGCAAGTGATGAACCCTCCGCCGCGTTGCAGGGAGGCAGGGGAAGCCCCGCACAGCCGCTGGCAATGGGCCAGCTGGGGAAATTGTGTTATTCCAGGGACGGTCATGTAATTCAAAAAAGTTCCCTAAAAAAAATTGTGCTATTGCAAAAACGTGTTAAGCAGGCACGTGTTAAATGAGGAATTACTGTATTCACACCCTTTCTTGACAGCCTGGTGGTAAGAGACAAAGGAACAGCCTCATCTCTCATGTGCCAAGACAGTCACAGTCCAAGTTCTTCAATTCTCGAATAGGAGGTACAGAGATGATGAGAAGCTAAAGCTAGGAGTTAATGATGTTCACTTACTTTTACTTTCAACTGACTTAACATAGGCTAAAAACAAAGCTTGGAAACTTAGAAACAAGCTTAGAAAACAAGCTCAAGCTCTGAAAACAAAAGAGCATGGAGTAAGTGATCCCAGGTAAAAGAAAGAACAGCAGAGAAAGTTACCAGCAAATGAAAGGGAAAACAATGATTTAAAAGTCTAAAACTTAGTCTAGCAAGATACAGAATTTGTTCAAGATGGTTTCTTGCACCCAAGGTCTCCTTTGCATTTTTTTGCTGGCCAGGACTGATCACAGAGCTCCAGTTGCTTGGTTTCTTTGTCTCTTCAGGTGAAGGACAAAGATGGAGTCTCTTTCGGTTCCTTATCTTCCCAAAGGGATTCTTTGTCTTACAAGTCAGGAAGGGCCCCTGGGAAGGACTCCTGTGTCTCTCTGCAGTGCAGAAGCCTCATTAATTCTCATTTGTTAGAGTTCAGGATGGGAGAACCCCTGCTGGGTTAGCTCTATGACTTTGGGTGATGCTAATATGTCAACTGAGGTAAACCGACATTCTTACGTCCAGGACAGAGCTGTTTATCACCTAACCCATATGTGGCTATGTGACCATAAATATCACACATAGAAGGTTAATATGTACATTTTGCAATGGTATTAATCATCTGAATGTTATTAGCTTCCATTCGGTGCCTCACAAGGCACTTTTTTTTCTGCAGATATCATTGCAGTACGGCAGGGCAGGAAAGCAGAGTGCCTAGACTCTCACCTGTTACCATGGAGGTTGAATGAAACATCATTGACACATATGGACACAGCAGCTCCCCTTCAGTCAGGACAAATGTAAGAAGCAATTAAGCTCCGTTATGGATGAGATCATTGAAACCATGGAAGTCCCTGCCCAAAGCATGGATCCATATGCAACACTGGAGTAGGAGCCGAGCTGTGCAGTAATCAAGGGTTGTCCTTGAGGCTGAGTCCAAATGCAGGGAGATGGGTGTTCGTTAAGGGAGAGGAGTGTTTATGTGTGTGTAAGGAAGGAAGACACCACAGTGAACAGAGAAGGCAGCATAGAAGCCCTGGTGACAGCTAGAGAAGCATGTATAATGTGCCCCTGGGGAAAAAGCTAAGAGCATACTTTTGGGCCAAATATTGTCTGGAAAGAGGCTTTATAACCATGAGCAAAATAATTGTCCCCTGTTTGATTTCTTCTGTTTTCAGGGAACTAGGCCTTTGTGCATTCTTTGAGAATTGAGCAAGGTCACCTCAGAGAAACACCTGACTCTGTCATCAATTTCTCCTTCTAATAGAAACAGCTCTCAAATCCCCAAATATTGGCTAATTGCCTAGAGTTAACAGTATTATTCAACATTAATAAAAGATTATTGAAAAACCGCTCACTTTTAAGACCTCCCTGTTGTCTCATTGAAGGCTTAGCAGGCTGTGCCAACCTTTGAGCTAGCAATATCCATTTTGTAAAGGGGTGTAGGCTTGAGTGAGGAACTATGGTATCACAGCTACAGCTGCTGTATGGAGGGACTATTGTGTGAAAACTATCATGCTGTATTTTCCTGTGCACAAAAGCTAACCCTTGACTTTCGGCCAAATATTTTATATTGAGAGAGCCGTACTGTTAGAGCGACCTGTAGGCAATCACTGTGCACCTAAAATTGTTCAAGGGAAGGAAACTGAGGAAAGAGAACAACGTTTTACAGGTGATGGGCACAGGTTTTAAACTCTCCACATCACAGGAAACAGTATTTGTTTCTGCACAAGTCTTTCCATTGACTTCAATGAGTTTTGCATCCGACTCCACTGCTTCGCGCAACATTGAATGGAACACAGTGTCTGTTCGACTCTGCAGACAAAGGCATTCTGACAGAGCTGGAAGTATGGTAGACCTGCCTTTGTTTTCTGGAAATTCCACATGCAGATAAACGTGTCACCTGGTTCTCACCGCTCATCAGAAAATTAATCTGTCAGGCTGAAAAACCCTGTTTTGCGCAAGATCCTGTAAACCTAATTTTTTGAGGAATAAGGGATCTTGCGCAAAACAGGTTTTTTCCGACAAACGGCCCCATCTACATAGGGCTTTTTATCGCAAAAATCTCTTCTGCAAAAAGTGTCAGAAGAGAATATGCAAATGAGAGCATGAGATTTGCAAATGAGCGCTCCATTTTGCATTTCCTTTTCCGAAAAATTGCCGCAGTGTAGCTATAGGCTGAGACTCCTCCCCCTTTCCCCTCCACCCCCCGCTTGAAGGCCTCCTAACACAGTCATTTTGGGGCAGAACATTGACAAAGTCAATCTAAGTCTGATCATTCAAGACATGAGGGCTTTCTGCATACATAGAAACACAGACACATGCTGTATTGGGACTGTACACATCCATGATACAAGTGCACGCTTTCCTTTATATTTCCATTTCTCTTCCTGTCCCCTGCCACACACACCTCTTCATAAGCTTCTGGGAACATTCATCTCTCAATTCTCTGAGAAGCTTCACTACCATTGCTACTGGAACTTGCATTCTTGCCAGGTTTAAAACAAACAAAACGAAGTTTTCTTCACTCAGCATACAGTAAACCTGTGGAACTCCTTGCCAAAGGATGCTGTGAAGGCCAGGACTTTAACAGGGTTCAAAAAAGGGCTAGATGATTCATGTTAGCCAGGATGGGTAGGAATGGTGTGCCTAGCCTCTGTTTCTCTGGATATGGGTGACAGAAGAGGGGTGATTCACATGAGGATTCCCTGTTGTGTTTCCTCCCTCTGGGGCATCTGGTATTGGCCACTGTCAGAAGACAGGATACTGGGCTAGATGGACCGTTGGTCTGACCCTGTATGGTTGGTCTTATGTTCTTATATAATGGTCTATTCCCACAGCCAATGCCTAATTCTCACCTGAATCAGAGGGAAAGATGGCAGAAGGGGCAATATCTGTTGTAAATTAATTGCTGCTTTATGTGTGAATTTAAAAATAAATAGTGATTGTTTCTCATAGTGCTAGAGGGTAGCAGAGAACACATAAATAACACAAATATCCGGCCAGTCTTCCTTGTGCTAAGATAAGGCTGTAGAAATAGCAGTGCTGCACTTGTGTATTTCTATCAGTGCCTCTTTATATCTGCCTTGGTTATATAAATGCAGCCCAGGTGTAAATGCCACAGAGGGAATTTAGGCTGGTTTACATCAGTGTACAGAGGGGTGGCAGAAGTTGCCTGAGGACAGGACTTCAGTCAGTTGACCAGGTTGTGGGGGCATGAATGGGCCCCACGGCTATTTATGGGGAAGAGGATTTAAAAGGACAGGGCAAACTCAGACCTCAGCTGCAGACCCATCTGTCCCATGACCAGAATGTCTGTTGGGACAGTGGCTCCCGGAAGAATTCCTACCAGGGGAGCTACATGAAAGTTGTTCCACTAATAGCAGCATAACCTTATGCCGGGAGAGTTGCAGAAATGCCAGCTGCTCACCTCAGGCCAGGAGCCACCACAATCAGGAAATCTTCCCAGTGTGATGTGAATATTTAACTGTTTCCTCCTCCATGTGTTTGACAGAACACTCCAGTGGAGCTGAGGTGAGAAAGGGAAAGAGAATGCTGTGTCCAAATGGCAGGGCATGAGGAATATAGTTGGGTAGACTGTAATTCTGCAGGAGAGGGCACTATAGCTAGCAGCACTATTCATCCAGAAAGTTCCATGATCGTTAATACCCACAGAGGATTAGGGTTCCTCTTGTACATCTCATCCGAATGACAGATCTTCCTGCAGTATGGGGCCAACAAACATCATGCTGGGGTTTGCACATAAAATATTGTTGCAAGGAAGAGGAAGACAAAATATTCTCCTTCACCTGTAAGGAGAGGACAAGAAGCCAGGGGCTTCAGTTGGACATTAGGAAAAAAATTCCTGTCAGGATGGTTATGTAACCCATGTGCTTAATAGGGAGCTATCTCTTTAAGAGACCCCTTTGTGGGAGGTAAAAGTGAATTGAGTGTTACTGTTGCTAGGCTGATTTACCACTCCACCCAGAAGTTTCTGGAGTTGGGCTTCGTAGTTTGGGGTCAGACTTCATGAGTAAGCAGGCACGGCAGATGCTTCTCTAAGGCCTGTGTGAGCTGAGGGAAGATGAGCCAGGAGCAGAGAGCAGACTGTTGTTCTTCACTCTGAAGCACTTTGCAGCAGGTAGTGATGCTGTTAACCCTCTACCAGGGATCATGGGCAATGCTACTTAGAGCAAGGAGAACCTGGGAGGGAAAATACCTTCTTCTGTGTTAATTGTCTGCTTTAAATTCTGTTTTGATTTTAGCCAAACTGTTTTAGTTACTTTCTCAGTATGATTCTTCAGCTTCTCTGTAAATGTAGTAACAGGGAAAGAGTCCTTTCTACTTTGTTATTCTCAGGTTTTGTGTTTACTTGTAACAGGGTTTCTTTAAGCCTGTTCACTTGTGAGTTAACTGACTAGTTTAATCAGTGAGCTGGCTGCTTAGCAGTGATCCACAGCAGAGGAAGAGGCTGCCCGGACTTCAACTGAGCATTCATTCCCTACACGCAAGTGGAGAGATGGTTCAGACTCAGCATATGGTGCAGATTTGATGATCAGAGGCACAAACTGAGGCTTTGGTGAACTAAATCTAAGCTTTTGAGACCTCTCAGTCTTTCCTTACTGTGTTTGTGTGGACTGAACTGTTCAAATTTTACTTTGTTTTCTTTTTACTTATGTTTACTATAACTATGGACATTATCTCTGGGTTATAACATAGCTGTGTTCTGTTGTAAGAATTAGATTATTTGTTGCTTCATAAGCTTTTATAAAGTTATTCAATTAAATTCATGTCTTCAGTTTCTTTTGGAACTTGAATGTAGGGAGGCTGACACTGGGCAATCCTTGCTGAAATTCCTTACAGACTGAACTCAGTGTCTCCAGTACTGTATGGCTGTGGGAGTGGGGGGGGGGGTTTAGGCATTGGAGAAGGGCAGTGAAGTCTAGCCCACCCAAGGCTACAGTTAAAGACAGGAATAAATTGCCTAGGGGCATGTTTACACTAGGAAATTATTTTGAAATAACTTATTTCAAAATAATAATTCCCAAAATAACTATTTCGAAATAGATGTCCACACAACAGGGAAGCCTCGAAATTAGTCCAAGGCAAGTTCCCTCTATGTGGGTGCACTACCTCAACTTAGAGCCCCAGGAAGCATGGGGGAGTAATTACTCTGAATGACTCCAGGGAGTAGTTATTTAGTCCTTCCATGAGTGCAGGGAACTGTACTAGGTGACATCTCAAGATCCCTTCCAGCCCTATGACTCTACGGTTCAATACTGGCTTGGGGGCAGCACCAACTCCTAAATCACCAGCACCCCCCCTCCCCCCGGAACCGCATGAATTGTCCTACTCAGATGTTGCTGCTTTGTTTATTACACTTCATGAGACTGCAGCCTGGGAGGGCATGTTTGCCTTGCAAGGTAAACCCACACATTGAGGTAGGATCCATTTACACACAAGTCTCAGGACCCAACAGGGATGGAGGTTCTGAGCTTGAGTCCAGCTGGGACCCCGGGCTCTTGCCCTATAACTTGGCAATGTAGATGCAGCCCCACCAGACTCATGCTCTGGGGAACCAGCCAGAAGTACCTCACAATCCCCTGGGCCAACTTTCTTTGTTCTCTGGACAATCAAGTTTGGTGGAGGGTCCTGTAGTTCTTCTTCAGGTAGTGTCCCCGTGGGTGCTCCACTGTGGGTGTTGGGCTCATCCCGGCGCCGCAAATCGGAGATCTTTTAGCCGTTGTCTGCCAGACTGCGCATGCGTGACGGCCATCTTGCGGCTTTTTGCGCCATTTCTGGTTGCGCGGTCTGGCTCCTGCCAGTTCCTCCTAACCGTCTTCAGGTGCAGACGGAGAAACAGCTCCCTCTTGTGTCAATCCTGACAGGAATTGAGAGGAGAGAGAAGAACTTGTATATAGTTGTTGTTTGTTCATTTATAGTTGTAGTTAGTTCTTATTTAGCGCATTTGCAAAAAAAAAAAAAAAGAAAAGAAATATATATAAAGTAAAATTTGTCAAGTTGCTAAATGCTGGATCCCTGGGATTTAAGAAGTATGCAACACGCAAAGAGTCCATGCCTGCCTCAGACGGGCACGCGTCTTGTATAAGATGCCTCGGTGAGGGACACATTCCCCAAAAGTGTTCCCACTGCTCAAAATTGACTGCCCGGGCATGCCGTGACCGTGAAATGTGGCTAAAAATGTTGATGTTTGACAAGGCCCTTCAGCCGCAGTCGGACTCCTCAACTATGCCACCCCGGAGCCCAATGATGTTGAAAGGGCCTCAAATGATGATGGAAGAGCACATTGGTGACCTTGTGAGTGGGCAAGTTCAAGGCTGCTGGTCCCCCAAGGAATCTCTCCTCCACATAAACTTGCTCGACCTGTGAGCTGTCTCAAATGCCTGCAAACACTTCCTACCGCTTATCTGCAACCAAGGGGTGCAGGTACTCACAGACAATATGACAGCATTTTATTATATAAACAGGCAGGGAGGAGCTCGGTCCCACTCCCTTTGCATGGAAGCTGTACGTTTGTGGAACTTCTGCAACTAGCACAACGTGACTCTTTCAGCAGTCTACTTTCCGGGGGAGGATAATATCACAGCAGATGCACTCAGCAGGAGTTTTGCCCAGCAACACGAATGGGAATTACACCCACACGTTCTTCACATGCTATTCAATCGCTGGGGCCACCCATTTGTGGACCTCTTCACCACACAGTACAACGCGAAGTGCGTACAATATTGCTCGAGGGCAGGCATTCGCCAGGCATCCAAGAGGGATGCTTTTCTCTACAACTGGGGTCATTGTCTCCTATATGCATTCCCTCCCATTCCTCTAATTCCCAGGGTCCTGGAGAAGATAATCATGGACAAAGCAAAAGTGAACTTAATAGCACCATTCTGGCTGCACCAGACTTGGTTTCCTTACCTGTTCTCTGTGTCACCTCATCCTCCATACCATCTTCCCAGTCGGTCAGATCTGCTGACACAAGATCATGGATGAATACAACATCCACAACTGGATCACCTCACTCTGTCTGCATGGCTCCTAATTGGTTCCAAGACAGAGAGATGAGTTGCATGGCTCCTAATTGGTTCCAAGACAGAGAGATGAGTTGTTCCCATGCTGTCAAGAATGGTCTGTTACATAGCAGGAAATCTGAAACTCATAGTACCTACCTGCATAAATAGCAAAGATTCCAAGAATGGTGCTCGAATAAAAACCTAGACCCTGGCAAAACTCTATTACACTCGATATTGGAATATATTTTACACCTCAAGCACCTTGGGCTCGCCCTTTCATCTCTCAAGGTGCATCTGGCAGACATTACAGCGTTCCACCAGCCTATCGATGGTTATACCGCCTTTTCCCGTCTAACTATGAAAAGATTTATTAAGGGCCTGACTAACCTTTTCCCTGAGCACAGACAATCTCCGGATTTGTGGAATCTAGAATTGGTCTTGGACACCTTAATGAGTCTGCCATTTGAGCCCTTGGCCACATGTGATTTCCGTACCTTAACTATGAAGGTGGTGTTCCTTTTAGCGATCACAGAGCTCTCAGAGTGGGGGAATTAGCGGCCCTCTCGGCTACTCCCCCTTATACCATCTTTACAGCACAGGGAGTTAGTCTACATCCCCAGCCATCATTTCTGCCCAAAGGTAACTCTTCCTTTCACATAAATGAGCCGATTGTCCTTCCCGTCTTCTATCCCAAGCCACATTCTTCGGAACGTCACTCAAGACTGAACTCCCTCGACGTTTGCAGGGCCTTGGTCTTTTATGTCAAAAGAACTCGCGATCTGCAAAAGTCCCAACATTTACTAATCTCACTGGATGACCATTCCAAGGGTCGCCTACTGTCTGCACAACGAATCTCGAAAATAATTGCTTCCTGCATCATACACTGTTACAAGTTAAGGAACATTCCAATTCCACAAACTTTAAGGGCCCACTCTACTAGGGCAATGGACTCTTCAGCAGCTTTCCTCAAGGGGGTCCCGCAAAAGATGTTTGTCGAGCGCCCACATGGTCATCGGATTTTACATTTGCAAAACACTACACGCTATCAAATATCATCATGACCAGGGCTCGACAATTAAGGCAATCTACTCGCCCGTGGTGAGTAGATTTTAGCCCACTGCGGCCGCGCAGGGTGGTCAGCACATGCGCAGCGTGGTCTACGCATGCGCAGTGTATGGTTCCGCGTGGCTGGCGAGCAGGGCTCACCGCCGCTTGGCGAGCCCTCATCATGACAGATGCAGCGGTAGCCACTGCAGTTCTTTCCTCAGCGGTAACTCTTTGACTCTGAGTCCACCACTTTCACTCTGGCTACTGCTGTGAAGTCACCCACAGTGGGGCATCCACGGGGACACTACCCGAAGAAGAAGAAGTTACTCACCTTGTGCAGTAATGATGGTTCTTCAAGGTGTGTGTGTCCCCGTGGGTGCTCCATGACCCACCCTCCTCCCCTCTTCAGAGTCCGTTGTTTATGTCTTCCAGACCTCGACAATCAGGAGGAACTGGTGGGAGCTGGATTGCGCGACCAGAAACGGCATGAAAAGCCACAAGATGGCTGCTGCCCATGCGCAGCCTGGCAAACAATGGCTAAAAGTTCTCTGATGTGGCGCCGGGATAAGCCTGACACCCACAGTGGAGCACCCACAGGGGGACACACCTCGAAGAATCATCATTACTGCACAAGGTGAGTAACTTCTTTTTTTCACACTGCCTCATGAACAAAGGGCTTTAGCAGCCACGTTTTGGGTGGGCTGTAGGAAGCCTGGAATATGAGTGACTGGACCTGGGCCTGCGTAATTCAGAGTAGATGCAGCAGTCCCGTGTTGGGACCCATTGCTCAATCATTCCTAACCTAGGGTTACAAATAAGTGAAGATGTTCATGCCCTAGGTTAAGAAACCGATGGTCTGCTAACTCAAGTTCTACTAACCCTGGGCTTACATTGCAGCGTAGACAGACCTGAAGTGATCCGGGTGAAGATGAAGAGTGTACACAGCTGAAGAGAAGTTCTCTGAAAAGAGAAACCGTGTTCTTTTCACAGCTGTACAGACATGTCAGTTCCTCCATATGTTACACTCGTACAATGGTTATTAGCAGGAAGAAGGCAGTCCTTTCAGATCGCACTAATGCTTTAAAAATTCACCAATATCCTCATTTCTGTCCAAATTTAATTTACCTGTCGCTCTATTTTTTGCTAAACTCATTGCTCACACTTCCGAAGCTATGCAGTGCCTAAGGATATGTCTGATGAGGTTCTTTGTACATGATATTACATTAGGGTGCAGAGTCACAGCTCCTAGTTATTTTCCCTGAATCGGGAACATTTTTACAGCACAGTATTTTTCTCAGTGTTCAACTCCTCTTCATCAGCCCCCTCCCTTTGCGTCCGTTATTGTGAACTTGTGCCAGGCTTGATCTGTGCAAAATGTTACTACATTTGAACTTTCTTTTTAAAAAAACATACTTTTAGAAGAGGAAAAAAAGTTGAATTGCTACTACCTCCATGTCTCTTCCAGTTACCCCTGACCGAAAGGTTTGGTTTTGAAAAAAAGTTTGGATGCAGCCACTGAAAAGATATAGGAGGAGAGGAACTGCAGAGGAATGGATGAAAAAGATTTTGGAGGAAGTCTAATGACCTGGAGTTTGAAATATGCCTGAACATAAACTGGTAAAGAAATACAACAAGTCCCTGCAGAGGACTATGAAGTAAAAAAAGAGAATCTAAAAAGAATCAAATACATGTCAGGACAGAAAGGTTAGGAGTAATATTCCTTCCATGAAATATTTTTTAGGCTAGCAAAGAAAGACCCATAAAAGAAGTTAGACTCAGTTTCAGAGAGGGAAAAGGTGTATGTTTCTGCCTACTTTGACCTATCTTTAACATGGATCCTAGAAATGATTTGCAGGATATTTGTAATTTACAGCTGAATAAAAGGGCTTGAATAATAATCCATGAATAAGACTGTCCATAGTTCTATTTCTTTCCAGCTAGAAAGTTACTGAAAGTTTCTAATTTATCTATCAAGATTTTTTAAGAGAAGAACAGGGACAAGAAGAGGCAGGTGGGGGGACATTAAGACCCAGTTGTATCCCAAATTTTCAGGTGCCCTACACAGCTGCACATTCTGTGTATCGGTAAGGACAGCCCTAGTTCTGAATTAAAGAAACAGATTCCATTCAAAAAACATACATGAAATCTTTATCCTAATTATCCCCCAGATATTTCCTCCTTGGGATAATACTAGATAATGTAGTGAGAAGTAGTTTCTCTTCATGCTAAGGATCCTATCTCAGCATTCATGTTCCTGTATCTGCCCCAGAAACTTAACCCATACCACCATAGCTTGTAAACAGGGACCTATTCTTATAAAAACAGAGTTCATTACAATCTGAAGATGTACAAATACAGAGTCTTTAAACAAATCTGATGTAAGTGAATTTCACAGCATGCATGAATCATAGAACGTTGGCAACTGTTTGAAACAATGAGGACTGGAATCAGCTGAGCATTTTGGGTAATCTCTCACTAGAAACACAGAATTTAGTTCCATATACCCCAAAAAACAGAACTCATTTCTCTCCAACCAGTAACAAAGTCCGATCCCTACCATATAAACACAGCATAGCATGGGGTCAAATGTGTTGGGAATAAAGGAGCAAAGTTATTTTCTTAATTTGCTTTTCAAAAGTTCTGGATCAGTGTGCAGACAGGCTGTGAGTAGTTGTTTGTGTCTAAGCAGACATTTTGCCTTGATGTTTCTGGTGGGGGTGGTGGGATTTTTATTTGCTTGAATAAGGAAAGAATAGAAAAAAAAAACCCTAAAGAAATCTAAAGGGAGGAAGGTGAAAGGGAAGGGAGACAGGGGAGAGCTAGGAGAAAGGAGAGTGAAGTCTTGGTTTCCATCTGCTGGAAATTAATACAAGATTTCTAATAAGTTAAATCAAATATTTGCAAATTTGCCTCAAATCTGTCTTCTCCAAAGAATCTTGCTCCATCCCCAAAATGAATCACTAAAGGCCTGATCCAAATCTCATTGAAGTCCTTGGACAGACTCCCATTGACTTTAGTGCATGTTGGACCAAGCCCTTGGACTCCCCTCTTTCATCTTCTCACAAGGCACCTATATAATCCCACTGGGAATGATGTATATGAATGGAAAGGAGAATTCGGACTTAAAGATTCAAAACAAAGAGCCAGATTCTCATCAGAGGCTAGTGTAAATGTGGGGTGATTCGGGAGTTTGGCTGGATTCACACTGCTAACCAAGCTCTCATTCCAGCTTCAAGTGTTATATGGTCAAACTGGATAGTCTCTACAGGAAAGAATTAATGGACACAAATCAGATATACAAAAAGGCAACACACAGAAACCTGTTGGAGAATATTTTAACTTGCCCGAGCACTCATTCATGGATCTCAGAGACACCGTGTTGTGTCAGGCCAATTCCACAAGCCAACTACACAGGGAAGTCTTGGAAGTGAACTTTATTTACAGGTTTGGGACCTATCACAAAGGTATGAACAAAGACATTATCTGGCTAGCACACTACCTTCCATATCCTAACAACTTAACCAACCAACCAAACAATGGTTACATAAGAACAATTTGCACCTTCTCTATCAGCTTCATGTGGCATGAACACTTTAACTGACTATTTCTTTCCCCCCTTTTTCCTCTCACCGCCCCCCCTCCCCATTCCTTATTTATTTTGGAACTGGACCTTTATTAACTCCATTCATCTGAAGAAGTGGGTTGTGCCCATGAAAGCTCATGATACCATCTACATGTTTTGTTAGTCTCTAAGGTGCTCATAGACTATCTGTTGTTTTTTAAGTTTTTCCAGTTGCAGACTAATATGGCTACCTCTCTGAAGCTCAAGGATTCAGTGGTTACTTTGCAAAGGTGACTACATCACATAATGGAATAAATAAGAGTAGGGCTTTAAAAATGTATTTATTTTTGCATTTTATTTAGTATATCTAGCCAGCCTGTATTTTAGTCATATTTGCGTGCTATAGCTCTGATGACACCTAAACAAATTTCTGTCCTCCCATCTTCTAAACGATGCAATTAGATTTTTGCAGTTGGGTTCCACTTTCTATATTATTCATAGCAAATATATATCCACAAATAGGTTAAAAATCAATTTACCAAGACATTAATAGCTTCTGTTTGCAAAAGATAATTCTACTATTGCATTGGTACCTTCTAAAATATGAGCAGGAGTGCACTAATGGTTGACTGTAAAACCTGTCATTGTGTGCAGTTTCTATTACCATCAGTGTTACAAGAGGTCCTAGAGAAACAAACCTGGCCAGGATGCTAACTGTCTGCTTAGCTCCCATATGAGTCTTTTCAATATTATTGCATTGCTTCTGCAGTGATGCCATTCCATTAATGTGAAGTTTGTGTGAACCTTATGTGGGAGGAATTATGCCCCTGTATAATCTTGAACGGGGAAATAGGTGCTGTCATGATTAGAAATGAAGAAAAGAACCAACCCTGGATTTTATTTCCAGAGATGGAAGCCAAAGGAGCAGACTTAGTATTTTTAAAAACAACAAAGGAGGAAGTTTAAATGGCAGAAAATATGCCACCCGCTAATCACAATGTAGGTAACTAGATGTGTCTAACAATGGGCTTCCCCTTCTTTCTAACCATCTAATTAAGAAAAAAGCTCAAGGAACCATTTGAATGTGCAAGATTCTCATTAGACGTGCAATATTTTATAAGTGCAATAACGTGTCTTTACTTGCTAGTCTGTCATGACTGCTCAGTCTAGCTGGAGTCTTTGCCCTCAGAGCTAACAAGATAATAAAGACTGACAGATAAGTCACTGGTTTTCTGCTTTTGCTCTCTGACGGTATGTCTACACTTGCAGTCTAATTCGAACTAAGGCTGCAAATGTAGGCATTCGGAATTGCAAATGAAGCCCGGAATTTAAAAATCCCACGCTTGATTTGCATGTTCCTGGCCGGTCACCATTTTTGAAACTTACAAGCCCCAACTAACTGCCTGCGTCTACAAGCGGCAGGGAAACGGGCATTCGAAATAAAGCCTTGTTCCGAACTACCTGTTAGTCCTCCTGTAATGAGGTTTAACAGGTGGTTCGGAATAAGGCTTTATTTCGAACGCCCGTTTCCCTGCCGCGTGTAGACGCGGGCAGTTAGTTCGGGCTTGTAAGTTTCAAAAATGGTGACCGGCCGGGAACATGCAAATCAAGCGTGGGATATTTAAATCCCGGGCTTGATTTGAAATTCCGAATGCCTACATTTGCAGGCTTAGTTCGAATTAGGCTGCAAGTGTACATACCCCTAGTTAAATATCTTACAGAACAGACCTGCCAAGTATCGTCCCAAGGGGGGATACCTAACAATAAGTTTGCGATGACTCCCACTGGCTTCAATTTTGCACCCAAGAACAATTTCAGGCCTATCTCTGCAGGTTCATTTTGTGGCATGTAGAAATCTAACTCCTTAATTAGAGTGCCCATTCAAGCAGCAATAAAGAGGATCTAGGATTACTTGGGCCACTGTAGAGGGTTTGAGAACAGCACTATGCTAATACTAGGGAAAATGTTTCTTTCCCCTTTCTTATACCTCAGCTTATTTCTCTACTTGGGTACAGAGCAAAGTTTAGTCTTTTCAGGATCCACACAGAGTTACATCTAATAGGAGAGTGTCACAATCTCTAAAGGGGAACTAAGATGCTAAATCAGTATACACATATGCCTCCAACACAGTTTATTTAGAATGCTTGAAACAGCTGAGATTAGTGTTAATAACAAATCTCGTTTATAGCCAACACTTCCAGGGGCTTTTTTCCAAGTTTAACTTTGTGTTGCTATCACATGTTCAAATGCAAAATATAGTTATGTGCACACACATATGTACACAGCCACAGGGTTTGTCTCAGTCTCTGTGAAATCATATCCAAGCCCACTGAGGGGTATGCCAGTGCCTTAAGGTAGGAAAGTAATTTTTTGTCCAACCAGCTCCTTCAAATTCTCTTTGAACCTTTGCAATAACTGGCAGCAGTTTGCGTATGATGCAGCAAATTCAAGTCTTCTTCTGCTCCAACGGGGTGAGGGAGTTTGCAGTCCTACTCTATAAAACTGGCCAAGTCCCAGAAGACAATTCTCACAGACCTTCTGATCATTGCAGTGTTCTGCCACCATCCATCCTCCAATGAGGCTCCCATTCCCACTCCCATTTATAAACTCCTCCCTTTGCCTTTGAGTTCCCATTGGCTCAACTCTCAAAGAGTGGTTTTGTGTGTGGTTGGCCAGGTTGCTTGCCCACAATGGAAATTACCCAAGGAACTTCAAAAAAGCTAATGAACATGTCTAGTGCCCATCACGCTCAATTACTGCTTTATTCTGGTCTAGTCAGCAGTTACCCACCCGTCTCTGCTAAATTTGAAGGCACAACAGTACCTCTAAACATAACAAAGAAGCTATGTATTCTCACCCGTGTTCCTTCCCTTATTTACACCAAACAAAAGGAAGTTATTTAAAACAAACAAAAGGAAGTTCTTCTTCACACAGCACATGGTCAGCCTATCAAATTCCTTGCCAGAAGAGGTTGTGAAGACCAGGACTTTAACAGGGTTCAAGTAAGCACTAGATACATTAATGGAGGTTAGGTCTATCAATGGCTATTAGCCAGGATGGGTAGGATTGGTGTCCCTAGCCCAAGGGTGGCCAACCCTTGCGAGCTGCAGGCGGCTCTTCAAAGAAAAAATTGCGTCTCCCTCACCCACGGCTCACAGCTCTGAAAGGGGCAGCGTGTTTCCAGTGCAGACTTCAAAATGGCCGCCTTCAAAATGGCCACCTTAAAAGGGTAATGCCTGCTCTGCTGTGTGTTTTTTTTTTTTCTTGACCAAACACGGCCAGAGCTGTTTTTTTTTTTCTCAACAATTTTTTTCCCTCGGTTCTTTGCACTGTATCCACCACTATTTTGGCTCTTCTTCTGTAACGGGTTGGCCACTCCCAGCCTAGCCTCTGTCAGATGCTGGGAATGGACGATGGGAGACAGATTGCTTGAAGATTCCCTGTTTTGTTCACTCCCTCTTTGGCATCTGGTATTGACCACTGTCGGAAGACAGGATACTGAGATAGATGGACCTTTGCTCTGACCCATTTTGGCCGTTCTTATGTCCACCATTAAACATTGCAATGCACAAATGTGTGTTATGCTACAATGAACTTGGAAGCTGATTTTCAGACCTTTAGTGGCAATAGTACAAATAACTACTTAATGATTTACAACAGGACAACCAATCCAAAGAAGATTAGAACCAACAGAAACGTCTCACAAAACTTCAGCTAACCCTAACATAAAACTTTGCTGAAGTTAGAAAAATAACTTTTTTTTTTTACATTTAACATCACAAATGAATTCACTGTGTGGCTAATTGAATCAAGAATGCATAGACAGAGCGGTGTTCAAGTGTATACTTTTTATTCACATTTGATATTAAATTTTTAATGTGGTTTCCCACAAGGTAATTTAAAAGCAATGTTCACTTTAACACTCGGAGATATCGCTCCTTAATAAGATTTATTTTTCTGGTCAACTCTATACATTTAGGGTACGTCTACACTGCAACACTATTTTGAAATAACTAGTGCTATTCCAAAATAATTTAGTCCGCTTCTACACAGCAGGCAGTTATTTCAAAATACCGTCAAGCTGAAGGACTTCTTACTCTGACTCCTGTATGAGAAATAAGGATAATCGCTCAATCTGTGTAGCTTATTTCAAGTTAAGCCCTGCATACCCTCGGTTTCAACATTAGCACGTTAGTGCTAGAACTGTTAAAAAATCAGAATTGCAAGTATATTTTTAATGATGGAGAAAGTGTAGTTTTACCCCAAAACTGCTTAAATAATCTGGCACAAACTTTCCATTTTAAAACAAGTATCTGTTTTCAACTCAAGATCATAAAGTTTTTTAAAGTTCTCAGGGCTCAATAGCCGGAGGTTAGAAAAATATGTATGGATCTGCAACTCTGATGGTAACTATAGACTCAGGATCTTCCTACTGTAAAAATGGAATGAACAAGGACACTAAGATGTTAGACAAGAAGTCAAAAGGAAATCAAAGATCTATTGTACCTCTCTCTCCCGTGTGATCTCGGTCTCTGTTAGCAGAGGTTAGAATTGCTAGCCATCAGGTAAAAATATGTTTTCCTAGGCACTTTGATTTCCAAGTTATTGAAATCTTAATCTTTCTATGAGGCTGATCCTTGTCTTGCCAAGGGAGGGTTGCTTTTAAGGACAGTGCAGAAACTTTGTGGCAGGCGCAGAAAATGCCTCCACACGACAAGCCCTTAACATCTTTCTTTTTTTTTAACTTGAAACAAACTAATTAAGCAGCAGATTAGTGTCACAGTCACGAGTGAAACAGATTCTGTGCTTTTGGCATGAAGGTGGGAAAGAGAGAGTGTCACAGTTTATATATAATACTGCAGTGCTTACAAGAAGTTGAAAGTAAATTGTAGCCACCTCGGAAGAGCAAAGAAAATCTAATCAGAACTCTGAATCCAGCTGAACAGAAGTCTTCTCTTCTAAAACCCTATTGTTAACTACAAAGTTAGGGCTGAATACAGCCCATCTGTTATTTCTCAATAGGATGCCAGCTATTGCGCAAAGTGAAATGCCAGATTAGTTTAATTTGGACATAAATTGAGGCTTCTCCCATGAAATCAACCATGCCAAACAAGACTTTTGTGAAATAAGCAGCTCTGTGAGAGAGGCCAGCTGCAGCTAGCGGTGGAGCTACAAGAGCCATCCTGTTTTAAAGAATGGGGACCAAACTAAATGATCAATAGTATAGCCAGCTGAGAGTCAAGCTAAGAGGCAGCCTGGGTCTATGTAACAGGTGAGTCCGGTCAGGTCTACACTAAATGGGAAGGTCAAATTAAGGTTCACAATTCCAGCTACATTAATTATGTAGCTGGAGTCATTGTACATTAATTCATATTTCTGTGTGGTCTCCACAGTGGGAGTTCAACGGGAGTAAATGTTCCCATCAGCTTCCCATACTCCTTATGAGGAGCAGAAATACTGGTGCCGATGGAAGCAACCTCTGAGTTTGATTTAGCAGGTCTTTACTAGACTCACTAAATTGAACTCCAGAAGATCGATTACAACAGCATCAATCTTCCCCATAGTGAAGACAAGGCCTAAGTTAATATTTTAATATCTCTAGAGATGGTCAGAAATCCTCCAATGGAGCAGCTCCCACATGCTAGCAGGTCAAGCTAGAAATTGTGGAGGAGCCTTGGGTACCTCAACTTGCAAACTCATATTAAGACTACTAACTGCTTTGTCTTGATGAGGATTTTACCTTGTATTAGTTACCACTCAGTAGAATCATAGAACACTACAACTGGAAGGGACCTCTAGAGGTCATCGAGTCCAGTCCCCTGAAAATACAAGATAAGAATGCAGCTTTTCCTCTGGTGAAGACAATGCCTATATATGTGTGTCTGTGTGACTGAGACTTTGAGAAATCACTTAATCATAACTACCAACCAAAAACGGAATAGAATTTCATGGTCACATAAGAAGGAAGATCTTTGAAGAGCTTTACATGTCTCAGATGGTTTTGGAGAGTCCATCGCTAAGGGTATGTCTACACTACAAAGGAAGATAGAAGCTGCTGCTGACAATCTTCCAGGGTTCAAATTAGCAGGGCTAGTTAAGATAACTAATTTGAACTGAGAGGGGCACTCTGGTCAATGCTGGTAGTCCTGCTTTCACGAGGAGTAAGAAGTCAAAGGGAGAATGCTCTCCCTTCGACTTCCTGCAGTGTAGACACTCCAAAAGCCAAGTTAAGGTACTTCGACTTCAGCTACACAATTAACATAGCTGAAGTTGTGTATCTTAATTTGACTTTGTCCCATAGTGTAGACGTACCCTAAGATATTAGCTAGATAGATTAGATGGCAGTAGAGATGGAAGGACATAACCAAAAATGAAATGAGAAGGCAGTAAATCCTGGTGGACTAGAAGTGCTATCCCACAGAGTCTGATCTTTGGAGAAGTTGAGGAATTGATATAATTGCCAATAGCAGGTATTTACCTGCACTGAGAATCAGGCCAGAAAGAGGAAGTGAAAGCTAGATGATAGGAATGTATAAATGACTATAGCTGTGGAAATTTTTTTTCTCGCTATTCTGAAAAAATAAAAACAGAAACCCAAAATGATACTTTCTTTTAAATTCAGCAAATTGAAAAGTGGAATAACGGTTTGGGGAAACAGGAAATGTTTTGTTAGACACCAAGCAATATATTTCATGTAGTTTATGAACCATTTATCACTTTTTTCGTTTTTAAAAATTAAATTGAATTACATTTCAAAATGAAAGATTATCTTGAATTCAAAAATGGAAATGTTTTGCTTTAAAAATGTCATAAGAATAATATTCTTTTGTTTCTACTGAAACAATTAGGCAAACTTAGCATGAATTCACGAAATGTTTTGCTCTTGCCAAGACTGCTTCTTTTGATAAACAAACACATTTCTGAACATTTTAAATCTATGTAAGCTACCCACGTCCCCATTTCTGAAAACACATAGAAATAGAACCACACTGAGAATCAAAGCACTGTCCCTTATTATACGAGTAACTTACGATTTGACACCCATGATTTTATTATGACTAAAGGTGGATGAGAATTTTCCTGAAAAAGTTTTGGATGGAAAAACTACCTTTTTACAAAACCCTGTTAAGAGCCTGTAACAGAACAGCATTCATCTCCCATGAGCACCCCACTCTGGCCACATGCATGTGCCTGCACTCTCTTCTGTTTAAAAGCCTCTTTGGCAATTTAGCCCTCTGGCTGAGTCACACACTCTGTGTACACATCTAACAGGAACCCATCTCAGTGCTCTCTGTAGTTTCCTTCTGAGTCTGTTATCCCAGTCTCTTCCCCACTCTGTGAGAGAGTGGTGCCCCCATGGCTTCCCCTCTTGCAGGCAGTGTCCTCACCCTTATCTCAGGCATTTACCTCAGGCTTCGTTAACACTGCTGGTTTTGCCGGCAATGAGTATGTAAATGAGGCATGGATTAGCGTATTGCCATGCCTCATGTGCATAATGTATGCACCCCGTTTTTGCACAAAGGTTTTTTGCGGGAAAAAAAGTAGTGTGGATGGTGTTTTTGCACAAAAAAACCCAACCACACTATTTTTTCCTGCAAAAACAGCATGCATAAATTATGCAAATGAGGCAGTGTAGAGGTAGCCCCAGTGTCCCAACAAAGTCCAACAGTCTCAGATAAGCTCTCCACATGGAGCTATCTGTGGTGGTACCACTCTCTCAGCCAGCCAATCACCTGGTCTGCACATCTTGAGGTCTCCAGAGGAACTGACTGACTCTGGTGCTGCAGCTCCTTTTATAGAGCTTTCCTAGCCCCTAATTGGTTGCTTCCTCCATTGCCATTATAGCCTGCCTGAAGGATTTCTGTATTTTCTTTCTGGGGCAGGGAGTATCAAGACCACAAGTTCTCTAGCAGGGGGCCTCAAGGCCTGATCCACACAGCCTTGGAATGTTCCATTTTCAGCAAACAATGTATGACACCTTTCAATCACTCTTACTGCATTGAATAGGACCTGTGGACATGCAATGGTTTTGAAATTCAAGCCCTTTTTGCTTAGGTTTGTAATCCAGACTTGAAGGAGTTGGCTCATCTGACTTTCTGCAGATCGTACAGTGATGCAGTGCCGGGACGAGCATCAGAACTGAGGGCTTTTCCCTGTTCTTCGTCCTAACTGCCAAAGGAGGCTGTCTCCCATACTTCACCGCACTGATTCATGCAATACCTCTGCTGAAGCACTGCAGGTGTTAACATAAGGGAAGCGGCTCTGAAACTGAGAAGGACCAACGGACGTGGAATACTGGGTAAAAGTATGAAAAACACGAGGATTTGCAACCCCTTTGGTCGCATTATGGGATTTGTTTTATCTTGCTCTGAAGCATTATTTGCTGGCCACTACTGGAAGCAAAATTCTGAATTATATGGCCACTGACCTGACCTGCTGTGGCCAATGCAATTTCCATATCCCCTGCTGGGTGAAGGCAGCAATCTTCAAGAAGTAGCTGGCATTCCCAGGCCTCTGAGTTCACTCACAGTGGGAACAGATTATTATTAACCTTCATTTTCAGCAGGGAATGTTTGTTCTGAAAATAATATTGAAGATTGCAAGAGAGATGTCTGCATAAATATTTGCATTTTGACAAGTAATCTAAGTAAAGACCAGGAAGGTTTAATCAGAACGGAACCATTCTTTTCCCTACAGAGGAGGAGAGGAATTTAAAATAGCTTCATCTCTCTTTCTTGGTGGCTGATAACTTATCACACTTCATGTCTCTGGTTATGTTTTCTTTCTTTCCTATTTTTTTTCTCCCACTTCTATCTCATATCTCTGCTCTCCACAGACTTCGGTATGCATTTAAGTTTGAGTGTCTCTCTCTCCTTTTTAATCCCTTTCCATCTCCCCCTCGGTGAATGGCATCTTTGCTCTTGTCGTTGCTTTCTTTTAGAGCAGTGGTCTCCAACCTTTTTACACCCAAGATCACTTTTTAAATGTCAGAACAAGCCAAGATCTACCGCCCCATCCTCCCCTAATTAAAGATCCATGGAATGAGGAGTAACGGTAGTTCGAATTAGGATCTTTAATTCGAACTACCTAGTCCGTGCCGCGTGTAGCCACGGGCACAGAGTCCGGACTAAGGGGGATTTTAAAATGGCGGCACCTGGGAACATGCAAATGAAGCCTGGGGTATTTAAATCCCAGGCTTCATTTGCAACTCCGGTTGACCTCATTACCCTACCTAGCTCGAACTAACGAGCTAGTGTAGACGTATCCTAGGAGAGATGCTGCTCCGACCTGGACTGTCCCATGCAACCTGTGTGACCCTGATCGAATCAGAAAGCAAAAGCAGCCACGAATTTTGAGTGACTGAATTTTTGCAGAACCAATTTAAGGCATCTAAGCCCAGACCCTCAAAATGCATTGAGAACCTAATTCCCACTGAGGTTAGTCAGGTAGATATTTTTGAAGATCTGGCCCCTGGAGCCTGAATTTCAGAGGACCTGGGCAACGTCTCCACCTGGAGTCGACAAGAGCAGCGACTGCTCACCACCTCTGTTATGACTAACCCTTTCCTTTCTCCATGACAACAAGGGGATCTTCAGCAGCTGATACCAACACACAATATCAGTTGCATCCCTAACTCTGAAACTGGATTGACAGGGGAATCAAACTTTTCTGTGCAATTGTAACCCACATGCTTGCGTTGCAGTATTTGGTGGTGTGACTAAGGGGAGGAACAGGAGCGAGGATACACACTTTATTTTTTATTAGAGGACTGTGTGCTCCTGCAGAGTAGCTGGAGATAAGTGCATGGTGCTAACATCATTCAGAAATTGGGAGTGGCAGACAGTGGACATGCTCATTTCCTGTTTGAAGCAACTTGGGTTATTTCTACTTTCTAGCAGCCTGGCAGGATGCACCCAGAGGCACACTCTGAAAGTGGAACCAGCAGGAACTCCAGGGGAGGAGGAGTCATTGATAACCAGGCAGAGTGGGAGCCAAGCCCAAAGACTCAGTGGGAAATCAGGGCAAGGACCTGGAGGGTCTCCTGGAAGGAGCTTGGCCAGTTTTGTTGGGTTCCACAGCAGGCTCTGTCACCCTACAGGACAAGCTGAGCACTAGGATTGCTGCAGACCACAGTCTATCACTTCAAAGATTCAAGGGGAACATGAATTAGACTGTGGGATTTGTACTTCTCCTTAACTTTAAGGAGTTGGCATGATGCCCTACTCAGGCCTTGGTCACTCTTCCATGGAGACTGAGAAGAATGAAGAGCATGAACAATTAATTATATTTTTGCCTGGGAACTTGTGATAGTGGCAAGTCCTATGACTTAGGGACAGCCCACCTCCACCCCATTAGAGTGTTATCTGTAAACCAGAGTTGTTAATGCCACTATTCCCAAATGTTTCAAGGGTTATAAGTAAACTGTAATGGGTGCGTATGTATATCTAGAGTGAGTGAGTCAAGGGTACTCCTTAAAGATGTTGTGTCACTCTCCTTTTAGTAGAGATTTAGCTCTGTGGAATATCACAGTGCTGAGCAGCTTAACTCTGGTCTGTGCCCAAACAGAGAGGTAAACTGAGATCCAGGGATGGGAAAAGACACTTTATATCAAACATTAGCAGAGCGCTTTCCTCTAGTCTGTTATACAGTGTAAGTGTCCAGTCCATTGAAGTTCATGGAAGTCTTTCCATGGACTTCACTAGATAGTGGAGCAGGCCCTAAGAATGGGTCTCCAGGGCACCATTTATTAGACATCCATGGCTGGTCCATGCCAGCTGATATGGGCGAAGAAGCTCAGGCTAATGCCTCCTTAACTGTGGTGTATGTTTGGGCTTGGTCTGCAGACCAAGTTCTGACACCTTCTTGCCTCACAGGGTCCTAGGCCAGGGCTCCAGCCAGAGCCCAAACATCTCCATGGCAATGAAACAGCCCCATGTGCCAGAATCAGCTGCCAGGGGCCTGATGCATGTTTTTAACTGCAGTGCAGACATCCCGACTGCAATCAGACTTGGCCCATCACTGTGTTTGCAGGGGCCTTTTCTGAAAATGAGAGGTTGGAGACAGAATAAGAGTGGGTAGTCAAGGTCCTCTCTAGAGACAGGCAAACTAGGCAGTTGCCAAGGGCAACAAAGGCCTGAGTGTGCCAGGCCCACACACCACTCGCTTATGTTTGACCCAGCTATTGCTCCATCATGACGGAGGGTCAGCAGAGCCAAACCTGAGTGCATGACACTGTGACCTGGCACTTGGCCTTCCCACTTCTACTGCAACTACCAAATCATCAACAGGCATCTCCCCAGCAAGCCTGACCCATTCCCTTGGGAGGGACACCCCCCATCAGTTCAAAACATCTGGACTGGGGGTGGGGGGAGGGATAGTAGGTCATGGCACAGTGAAATTTTGTGTAGGGAGGAGATTGTTAACATCATGAACAGAGTCTGCTGAAGACAAACATGCAAATGTCGTTTCTTGAGCAACAATCTAATCCTTATTTGATATCCTCAGGGGTGGTATTAACAGTTCTCACTGATGATGGGCCTCTTTAATTGGCCACATCGCTCACAGATCAGTCTTTCTAATGGATGCTGCCAACTCCTTTAACACACACACAATTTCACTGAGTGAAAATGGGTGAATTTACAAAACTCTTGGGGTTTTAAATGCATCGTCTATGGGTATGTCTACACAGCAAAGTTATTTCGAAATAACAGCCGTTATTTCAAAATAACCTTACTAGCGTCTACACAGCCAAATTTCGAATTTTCGGAGCACTTATTTTGAATTTGGTAAACCTCATTCCATGAGGAATAACACCAAATTTGAAATATCAATTTTGAAATAAGTGCTGTGTAGACACTTATACTGAAATAGGGGGCCTCCAGCCTTCCCAGGGTACCCTGGTGGCCACTCCAGCCTCAACCAAGAACAATCCTCTCCCTCCCCCGTCCCCGGAGCCCTGAAAGGGGTTGACTCTGGCCACAGTGCCTGTGCCAGCTCCAAGCCTGCCAGCCCACAGCTAGCAGTCACTGCTCCGACCCAGTGGCCCAAAAATATGAGCCAGCAAGCCACTGGCAGCCAGCCCTCCACCACTCCCCAGGAGCAGTCTGCCAGCTCCCAGGAGCCTGCCAGGGCCCAGAGAAGGCAGGCACCTTCCTGGTCCAGGGTGGAGATCATGGACCTTATTCAGGTTTTGCGGGGATGCCCCCAACATCCATGATCTCCACACTAGATGGAGGAACACGGCCGTCTATGGCAGGATAGCTGCCAGCCTGGCCACCAAAGGCCACATGCGAACCCAGGAGCAGGTTTGCATGAAAATCAAGTTGGTCCTGTGAGACCTCCAACCCTGAGCTTTCCCTCCTCCTTCTTCCCCTTGTTTCCCCCCTCCAGCTCCCTCCTCCCAGGTTTCCCCTCCCCTCTCCCACCCTCTCTCCTCCCCTCTCCCACCTCCTTTCCCTAGTCACACTAGAGTCCCCCCCCCCCCAGTTTTGTTAAATAAAGAGAGTTTGTGTTCATGAGAATACATGTATTTTATTTGACGTCAGGAAGGGGGATTAGGGAGGGGTAAGTGGAAGGACGTGTGGGAGGAATGAGGCACAAGCCCCCCAGTGGGGCAGACCAGGGAGGCTCTTAGTGCTCCTCATGGTAGAAGCTCTCCCGCAGGGCCTCCTGGATACTGACAGCCCCCGATGGACCTCTCGGATGGCAGCCTGCAGAAAGTGCAGCCAGGCTCGCAGCAACATGTCCACAACAAGCACCAGAGTGCCCAGGGGCAGCTCTGGCTCCATGTTGCAGAGTGCAGTGGTGTCCCGAGTAAGGGCAACCAGAGCACGCAGAGACAAAAAGCTTTGCTGTCCCTCATCGTGGTAGGCAAGCAAGCAGGGAAACCTGAGAACCAGCTGTCCAGGGGAGGTGCCTTTAAGCACAGGCCTCAGATAGCCTCAGGCAGCAGCCACACAAAGTAACTCCTGACCTGATGCCCTGCCGGATCTGGTTCTGGCCAGCCTTAAATGCGATTCAGTGTCCACTCAATGTGGACGCACTATTTCAAAATAGCAAAAAGCTATTTCGAAATGCATTTTGTGTGTAGACACGTTATTTTGAAATAAGCTATTTCATATTAAATATTTTGAAATAACGCTGTAGTGTAAACATACCCTATGTGAACACTTGTGTGATGGGGTGGGGAGAAAAGAGGTCCCAGATTCACCTCTTGATTACTCCTTTTGAATGTAGACCTGGGACTGCATCATTTAAATCAACTGGAGTTTTGCCCATTTCCACTGTCTACCCCCTTGGTTGCAGAGAAGAGAACCTCCCAGAAAGACTCCGTTGTTTTCCTCCATAAAGAGATATGCAAATCATTGATTAGTTAATTATCTCTCTAACTACAAAGAAAGACACCAGGTGAAAATCACTGTGAACTGCATGGGAATGTCTAGACCAGTGTTTCTCAACCTTTTTTTGCTCATGGTCCCCTTCTGAGCCTCGTTTACCTCTGTGGCCCCCTCATAGCCGCTGTTAGTTGGAAAAAAAAGGTACATAATTTACCTAATGTTCTGTTTCTTCCATGTGGCCTCCTAGAGGTAGGGTGTGGCCCCTGGGGAGCCATATGGCCCACGGTTGAGAACTACTGGTCTGGACTACGGAGAAGATCGAGGCTGCCGCAGTTGATCCTCTGGAGTTTGATTTAGTGAGTCTTGTGAAGACCCACTAATTCAAACTGGGAGGGTGCCAACATTGGCACTGGTACTCCTGCTCCTCATGAGTAGTAAGGGGAACCGATGGGAGCATTTGCTCCCATCAACTTCCTGCTGTGTGGACAACACAAAAATGCAATTTAAGATACATCAACTCCAGCTACATATTTAACGTAGCTGGAATTGTGTATCTTAAGTTGACTTTCCCCTTTAGTGTAGGTTTCTCTGACAGGTTTCTCCCACAGTGTTCATTTCCTTATTTCTGGTCAGGAATTGGGCACAGACTCTGACAGAGCAGATCCACTCCAGTGTGTTCCTTCTACATCCCCTCTAATATGCTTTCCTCTCCAAAAACCTGAAATTCACCCTGCAATTAAGAAAACTCCAAGATAGGGAAGTTCTTTACAGTGGGACCAGAACACGTCACTTGGCTCAAATAGTTATTCAACCTGCATATTTGTAGGAATATCTAATATATCTTTTAGAAAGTTTGTTTGCTCAAGAACTCCTCCTACACATTAAGAGCGAGGACCACCAACTTCAGTATATAGATGAACCTAGGAAAGGGTCACTTCTCAATAAAATTTACAGAAAAGAAATAAAATGAAAAAATCTCAAGGAGTGCTCTTTTCTGGCACAGCTACGTCAATGCTTAAGGGTATGTCTACACTGCTTGCTTATTTCAAAATAAGCTATTCCAGAATAGTTATTCCAAAATAGCTTATTTTGAAATAGCACATCTACACTGCAGGGAAGCCTCAAAATTGGTCTGAGGCAAGTTTCCCTAATGTAGATGTGCTATCTCGATTTAGAGCCCCAGGAGGCACTGGGGAGGAATAACTTAGAATGGCTCTGGTGAGGGGCTATTTCAAAAGAGCAGAAGTGGAGTGTCTACACATGCCTTATTTTGAAATAGCTATTTTGGAACAGGCATTATTCCTCATAGAATGAAGTTTACAGATTTTGGAATAAGCCGTCCATAATTTCAAATGTATATTGAAATAATGGAATGGCTGTGTAGACGCTCGCATTATTATTTTGAAATAATGCTAGTTATCTTGAAATAACAGTGCAGTGTAGATGCACCCTAAGGTTTGAAAACTAGAAGACAATGTTATTGGAAACCAAATTGACTATAGCCCTTTGTTGTTAAAACATAGAGAATTATCAAAAGTTTATAGGGATGAAGAAAAAATGCACTTGATGGAATTCCCATTTTAAAAAAATTACTAAAATTAACTTCATAAAAATAATACTGTTTTTTTGAAAAGCTCAGTCAATTCAACCATCATCTCATTTTCCTGTTACTTAAAAAAAAATTGAGTTAAGGATCCAAGTAATGCCGGGTAAATCTGCTAGTTAGCTATAAACTATAAATGGGAATACTTTTATAGCATTTTTTTCCAGAAGAACGGCTCTTGCACAAGAGGGGGGTTTTGCTCAAAAAGGAGCCGTATAGACAGCTCCTTTTTGCGCAAAAGCCTCCTGTGCAAAAAGCGGGTGCTCATTAATTATGCAAATGAGGCTCTGCGATAGTCCATGCTTAGCCTCATTTGCATATTTCTTGCGCAAAATAGGTGCAGTATAGACATAGCCTAAGAGTCAAAAGTGTTAAAGCTTTACAACACATATTGTCAATCTCAGCTTCAAAGGATGAATATCTCTCTCCCTTTTGTTACACTTCAAATAGACAATGTAAATATCCTTAAATCCAACTCTAAGTTCTCAGCAACATTTTTCTTACTTTGCCCAGTTGTACATTTTGATTCTTATTGCTGGCCATATTTTTTTGTTGGTTTGTGTGGGCGTGGGGTGAAATCAGTGTTTACTAACAAAACTCCAATTCTCCCATGTCTCTTTATATTGTTACCTTGAAAGTATTTGTAGACTGTGAAAGGTATTTATAGACTGCAAGTGTGTCCCTCCTGAGTCTGCTCTTCTGTAGGCTGTATATTAGTTTAGCTCCTTCCATCTCAGCCCATATATCTCACCCTCTAACCCTTTAGTCCTGCAGGGATTCTGCAACTGTTACATTTGGAGCTATAGTAAAATTGCAGAATTCCCCACAGGGCTGATCCTTGCATCATTTTTGTAGCTCTTCTTTATATGTTTCCCTGCTTGCTGAATGTCAGGGGCAGGAAACCTGCAGCCTATTGGGGTTCTGTGTGTGGCCTGCAAGATATTTCGTTTACTATTGCCCATGTGTAAGGTTGCCAGATTCTGCTGGTTTCCATCCGCATAGGGCTTTTTCCTACTGGCATTACTAAACTAACTCGCACTTAGAGCAAGAGCATGTGAAGTGAGGTGCGGGCTGATTGCACAGCAAATTTAGGGTGAGAGCCGTGCGCTCCCTCTGCATCCAATGAACTGCTACGGTTCAATCAGCACCGCCCACAAAATGTAGGTATGCAAACACAGTTAGCAAAACTACCTTATCCCAAGTGACGGTCCTGATTATGCAATCTTGTGGCCCACTGAGATGAAGGGCTACTCATGCAGCCCACTCACTAGCCTAGGTTGCCCATTGCTGTTGTATGTCCTTCCATTTCTATGGAGAGCAGTACCACACAGAAATATTCTAGGGGAATTTACACCACTGCTACGTGAAGCAACATCCTTATTGCACATAACTAGAATCATAAAACACTGGAACTGGAAGGGACCTTGAGAGATCATTGAGTCCAGTCCCCTGCCCTGACAGCAAGGACAAAGCACTATCTAGATAGATGTCTATCTAACCTGCTCTTAAATATCTCCAATGATGTAGTTTCCACAACCTCCCTAGGCAATTTATTCCAGTGTTTAACCACCCTGACAGTTAGGAAGTTTTTCCTAATGTTTTCTCCAATTAGTTTTTCCTAATATTCCTAACTAGTTTTTGTTTTTGCAGGACCTTGTTGACTGTGAAGGATTTGGCTTTGCAAAGTTCATATAGTAACCCGTTACGGTTTTGCTGTGGGTTCTATTTTATCCAAACTACCATAGTTCTTGGGAGTTTGATGAAAAGGTGTGGTTTTGTCCTGTCTCTGCATTGGGTAAGTGTTATTTTTTTATGTTATTTTTCATCTTGTAAAACTAGGGCTGTTGCCATCCAGGTTTTATTTTATCCACAGCACTGTATTTTGCAAATGGGGAGAGGTTCCAGAAAAAGGATTTTTGGTTTAGATTCACCTCTATGAAATACACAACTTGGAGTAACGCTGGCTTTCTCTAAAATTACATTGCTGTCATGTTGTCCTGCACCATGGAAATTAGTGGGAGCTTTGTCATTGACTTCAATGGGAATAAGATCCATCTCACAGGGTCCATTATTGTAAGATGCTGAACATCTTCTGCAAGTTGCCTTCAGCTTTCATTGATCTAACCAGTCATACACATAATTAATTAATTAATTAATTATTAATTATTATTATTACCACAGCACCTAAGGTCATGACTCCATTGTGCTAGGAGCTGCACAAACACAGCCCCTGCTCCAAAAAATTATAAATCTAAGGTACTCAATAGCAGCTTGCAGGATTGGGCCCTGCTGCTTTTTGGGGGTTTTCTCTGTTCAGCCGTTTTAACTGTATTTTACAGAGAACAGGAATGACAGTGGCTTTCATGCCTCCTGAAATGACACTTGTTTTTGGCGGTCTTTGTTTGCACTATCTTGGCCTTTCTATCCCACTATGCTGCATAATGAAATGTGAACCCTGCTGTGGCACACATAGTAAATGTGTGCTTCTTTGCAGTGGGTGCGCATTGAAAATCCCCAGGAGTGGAGCATGCCCAAACTGAGCCTTTTGTTTTGGGGGTTAACACACTCTCCCTGCTATACATCATGTCAGCTTCTGCCACCTTTGCCTATCTATTTCACTGAGACCACTGAAGGAATAAGGTACTGCTGGGGGTCGGACAAAACATCATTGACACTGGTGTGTGTGTGTATGTGGGGGGAGGGGGTGAGAGAGAGAGACTGCCTGCTGGCCTTCATTTAAGATGGCTGTAGGAAACAGCAAATCTCTTTGGATGTGTCTACACTGCACCGTTATTTCGAGATAACTAGCATTATTTCTCAAAATAACAATGCAAGCATCTACACAAAAATAATTTCTAAACAACGGGCGGCTTATTCTGAAATCTGTAAACCTCATTCTACGAGGAATAATGCCTATTCCAAAATAGCTATTTCAAAATAAGGCATGTTGCAGACACTCCACTGCTGCTATTTCAAAATAAGCTATTTAGGAAAAACTCTTCCAGAATATTTTATTTCAAAATAGCTGTGCAGTGTAGACATACCCTATAGTATGCACCATCCAAAGCAAAAGCATATGAGAGGAAACCCAGAGATTAGAACAATGTGAGTGTAGGGCTTTGCTTTGGATAAGGATATTTGTATTTGAAAGAGACAGCTGTCATCTACATTTAAACTGATGTAGTTGCATAGCCTCATCACAGGGGTTGTCCTGTCATTGTAATTAATCCACCTCCCTTAACCCTGGTCTACTCTAGGGAGTTATTTTGAAATAACCCCCCTTATTTTGAAATAATAAGTAGAGCATCCACACTACCAAGCCTGTTATTTCAAAGTAACGGGCTAGTTATTTCAAAATCTGTACTCCAGCTTTCCTTGGGGAATAAGCTTATTGGATACATTTGGGGAGTTATTTTGAATTTAGTTATTTCAAAATAATTTCCTAGTGTAGACATGCCCTTAGAGGCGGCAGCTAGATTGACAGAAAAATTCTTGTGCCAGCCTAATACTGTCTACACTGGGGGTCAGTTGACTTAACTACATTGCTTAGGGGTGGATTTCCCTCACCCCTGAGTGATGTAGCTGGGTTGACCTAACTTGTCAGCATAGAACAGCCCAGAGATACAGTGAGGGAACAGGAAAGAAGCTTCAGCCACAGTCCAGACAGTCTCTGTGTGTGCCGCTAGGAAATGCCCAGAGACAGGTTTTGTGTTGGGTGTTATCTGAAAGAATATTAAACCCCTGAACAAGGGAATTTTGGGTCTTGTGCAAAATCTGGTTTTCCAGAGTACATGCAGAATTAAACATTTTTGTAAAGAAACAAAACTGCATCCAAAAATATATGTGTATCCCCAATTTCTCTGCCCAAGCCATCCCTCAATTTGAGGATGATCTCTATCACAGATTGTCATATGGGGCCTGAAATGACTCAGGACTCTGATCCTGGCACACTCAGCACGAGATGTCTCCTGATGGGTCCACTGCCTGTTGGGACAAAGTTCCTTCTTTTTCCTTCCATCTCTTTTTCTTTTCAGCTTCAAGGGCTACGTACTTCTCCTCAAACTGGCCCATTGCCTGATGAAGGATGTGGCACCACTGAGGTCAGTTGGTGGCTTGCTCCTACCTATTTGTGATGTCCACCTCAGTTTCCTTGAGATACCTTTTCAGTGTTTCTTTGTAGAGTTTCCTCTGGGTACCATGCTTGAGCTAAAAGCAGAGGCCTTGTTTTGGGAGGCAAGAGTCTAGCATCTCCCCATGATGCCCAGCCCAATGGAGTTGGTGCATGAGGATCATTCCTTTAATACTAGTGACATTGGCTTCTCTGAGGACACTGGCATTCGTGCAATGATCTTCCCTTTTGATGTGAAGGATCTTGTGGAGGCGTCATTGGTGGTATCTTGAGGCGCTGTCAATACGTCACTCAGATTTCACATCCTTAAAGGAGTGTAGGAATAGCAATTGTCTTACAGAGCTGAACTTTGGTGTTCTTTAAGTTGGGGGTGGTGCTGGATTTATGCACAAGCTAAGTAAACTACAGTTTAGGGCCTCAGATTACAAGCCACTAAATTAAAAAAAACCATTTGCTTGTAGTAGCATTGCCTATGAGACAGGATATATGGAAATATAAAACTATTATTTCTATATTCAATATCTTTTCTGTTTGAATAATACACTTTATTGGTATTGCTATGGGAACTCTTAAACTTTACATAGCTTAGGGCCTTAGCATGTCTTAATTCAGCTCTGAGTCAGGGTCCCAACTAGAGCAACCTACAAGTCCCTGATTTTTTTTGCTAGCTATGTAGGTCAAAAGGTTTAGCACTCCCTTTCAACACGAATAGGGATAGCAGAGCCTGTTTTGCTCATTCTTCTCACCAGTGCTGACTAAATATTCATGCCATTAACCTTTTTCTAGGTCTCTCATTTTCCAGCTTCCTTTTTTTCCCCTGCACTTACTAAGACTTGCTCTTTTTTAAAGAAAAGGACAAAATATAATGAGTGCTCAGGCTACCCACTGACACAGACTGATTACTCTGTGGAGAGCTCCATTTGGGCTTCTGCTGGCGATGCAAGTAACCAGATTGTGTAATTAGAACCAGAGTGAAAATATCCAGCTGAACTTGCATCAGATTGTCCCCTATTAGAACAATACATTGCTCATGAGTGTCAGTGAATTGAGTTAAGCAATATGTACGTAAGTCAGTGTATTGCATTGTGAATAACATGGAAAGGCCAATTAGTTGTAGACTTCAAAGAGGCCAGTACATATTCATCAAGAGTAGGGGAGTGTAACGCTCACTCCCCCTTTTCCTCCCAAGTGCATCTGCCTGCACTGCCTCAGTTTATCAGCCTTTTCAGCTACTCAGCCCGCTGGCCTAGTCTCACACTTGTGTGAAACACAAGCCCCTTCTGGGTTACACATCTAACAGGGGCCCATCTCAGCACCCTCTGTATGGTCTCTCTGTCTCGGTCAATTCCCCACTCTGAGCAAGAGTGGTGCATCTAGGGCTTCCCTTCCTGGAGACAGTGTCCTCGGCCTTACCTCAGGACGTGTACAGGAACCTCTCGGGTTTGGGACTCTCTGGTCCAGCAACATCCACGGTCTCGCAAGACCGTGGATGTCACTGGGCAAGACAGCCCCTGGACCAGAGAGCCCCGACTTGGGGCAGCAGAGTCCTGGTGCCCCAGGACAGACCCGTGGCTGGCAGAGGAGCCTGGCGGAGGGGCCGACCCCCCCGGTGTGGCAAACTCCCTCCTTCTGAAACAGTGAGGTCACAAGGGTGCTGGACCAGAGAAGTCCAACCTGTATTTCACCATAGTTCCTACTAGCTCCCCACATGGAGCTCTCCATGGTGCTGCTGCTCTCTTAGCCACCTGGTCTTCAGGGCTCCAGAGAAACAGAGCTGACTCTGATCCTGCAGCTTCTTCTTATAGGGCCTTCCTGGCCCCATGATTGGCTGGTTCTCCACAGCTGCTCTAGCCTCCTTGGAGGACTTATCTATGTCCCTTTTCTGACCTCAGGACCTTGCCTGCCTGTCACGGGGCAGATGCACCACCATGGCGCCTCCAGCCGGTAGCCCTGGGAATTGGCTCGTCGACTCACTGGATGCCTCCCTCTAGCTGGTGTCTCCCCGTGTTCTCGCTCTTCTCTCTAGTCCAGACCCGTGTCATTCTTAGACCACAGCGTCCTCTTCACGACACTGCCCTCCAGCAGTGCCCACTCCAGTGTCTTTGCGCCCCCTTCTGGGGATAGGTGTTATCCAGCTTTGCCCTCCAGGGTCCTCCCCTCCCCAGGGGCACCCGGTTCTCCTCCCAGGGAACACCCAGTTCCCCTGTCCCCACCTTGCCTCAGTGACCCACTGCCAGTCTTCATCTATCCCCTACCTCAGGGGCAAACTGCAATCTGACATGGCCACTCATCACTGGCAAAGGGGTGCGGACCTGCTGCCTTTGCCTACCATGGCTGCCTCTCTGCAGCCCTACTGGTTTCAGGCCTTGCTTCAGGCCCTGCAGCCTGGGGACTAGCTTGGTGAGAGCTTTCCCCAGCCCTGCCTGCTTTCCCCAGCACTGCTCTGCTTCCCTGGCAGCCAGAACTGTCCTGTTCTCTATCCAGAGCAGCAGTAAGTTCTCTTTTTCTGCCTGGAGCCCTTCTTTATATAGCCCCCCGCTGGGCCCTCATTAGCAACAGCTGCCTCAGCTGGGGCTTCGCTCTCAGCCCTCACTGAGGGCTGAGGGTTTTTGCCCTTAAAGGACCAGTGCAGGGCAAACGCCCTGTCACACTGCCCCATCTTGGGGAGTTAACCTCATTTTCCACTTGGGATTCCAACTTGGATAGTTCTGTTCTGACCCCTAACTCTTGCAGTGATAGCATTCCTCAAGTGACAAAGTTAGGCTGTTAGTATACTGAAACTGCTACTTAGCATGATGGCCATGTTGTCGTCTTGTTTCCTTGTTCTGCCCATCAATCTATCTGTATCCATCTCTTGCCTCATCTTGTACTTCACCTATAAGCTTCCTGGAAAAGGGATTATGTATTTGCGTTGTTGTGTTCAGCTCCTAGCACAATGGGCTCCTAGCACATGACAAGAGTGCTTGGCTCTACATTTATTATTTATCATTTGCATTCATTCTTCTCCTTCCTTTACCCTCACATGTAATGTTCCATTGTGGAAAAGGGTTTTTTTTTTTTGGCCAATTTCCCGCCACATAACAGCCGGAAATGTCCTTTGTTGCTGTTCATTGCCCCTTCTGCTTGCTTTGAGAAAACTAATATTGCACTGACCAATACTGTGATTCAGGAATGTTCCTGGGAAGAGAATGTTTTGTCAATACTCGTGTGAGGTTGTATTCACAAGTCATCTCAGGTCTGGTCTACACTACAAAGTGACATTGGCCTAGGTACATCTCTCAAGGTGTGTGAAAAATCTACTCAACCCTGAGAGAGGTAATTAAGTTGACCTTGATCTAGACAACACTAGGCCAATGGAAGACCTCAGTCAACCTAGCCACCCCCTCTTAGGTTAGATGACCTACAACAAACAACCTACAACACCAGGAGAACCTCTGTCCTTATTGTAATCACTGTTCACCCTGAAAACACTACAGCAGTGCAAGCACAATACCGCCTGTGTGTGATAGTAACATTTTAAGTGTAGATGCAGGCTTAGTGTCTCACACCTCACTAGGACCACTCAGGAACGAGAGCTGTTGAAAAGATTCTGAACAGGTGTTTACTGTTCATATTGTCAGAGTTACAAGCAAGTTAAATAAGCCGTCAAAAGTGCCTCTTGGTATTTTTCCTCTTGGAGACTGTAACCAGGAGCAGCATGTCACATGGATTTCAAACACCCCCAGGATTATTTGACTTTATTTTTTAATAACCTCTGCTGCATTTTGGCTATAAAGGGAAATGAAACTCCACAGTGAAGTGATGATAATTAGGAGGCAATCCACTTCATATCAATGTCTTGCTGGTTTATCCCTCAGGAACAGTGAAAACACCCACGGGCACCCACTCAGCCAACTTAAAGGGTTTCAAGTGTCTCTCTAGTGTTACATGGGAGCTTTTGCTGGACTGCCTACCACTCTTTTGTATTCTAGCTCTTTAGCACAGGCACACAGGTTCCCCCAACCTATCTTCTAAATCGTGTTTGTGACCTTTCCTTTCAGGTGGTTGGTTTTTGTAAATCTCCTCTGAAGCACTAAAAATAAAGCATTTAAAATAAATACAAGTCTGAAGCTTGACTATGCTTCAGGTCATAAATATTATTCAGCTCAGTGGTGGATCTGAGGTCACTCTTGAATGGGCCGGGATTCAAATGACACTGGGAGGAAAAAGTGGCAGATGTAACTTACGGGCATTAGGAAAAGTTGGGAATGATGCAGGGGGAGTAGCCTGATTCACAGAACGGGAGGGGCCTTGCTTCATTTCATTGCCCCAAGGTGCTGATGTAGGCCATAGTGCTTTAATATTGTGGTGAGCAGCTCCCGTTGGTCAAGGAAGTGATCCCCATCTTTGCAGCTAGAGAGATAAGGGAGAAGGTAGGGTTAGTGACATGCATACAGGTCATACAAGGCATTTGTGGTTAAGGGTGGAAATTGAACCAATATCTCCTGCATCCCACTCCAGTGCACTGACCCCAGACATCCAGGATGTGAATCAAAAAGAGATTGAGGCACGTAACTTCTACTCCAAAAGTGCTTTCCAACGGGGTTCGGTAGCATTATCATCGTTGTCACCGAGTACACTCACCAGCATAGTGCCTTCAGCTGGTTGTCTTGGGGAATTAGCTTGTTGTGTCATTGGGACCTTCCTCCAGCTGGTGTCTCCCTGTGTTCTTCATTAACCATGGCTTCCTCTTCAGGACACTGCCCTCTGGCAGTGCCCACTCCAGTCTCTCTGTGCCCCCTTCTGGGGGGTGATGTTGTTTACTCCACTGCACACTCCAGGGTCCTCCCTTCTCCCAGGGACCGCCAGTTCTTCTCCCCGGGAACACCCAGTTCCCCTGTACCCACCTTGCCTCAGTGACCCACTGTCGGTCTTCATCTAGCCCCTGCCTCCGGGGGCAAACTGCAGTCTGTAACGGCCACTCATCACTGGCAAAGGGGTGTGGACCTGCTGCCTCTCCCAACCGTGGCTGCCTCCTGCAGTCCCAATAGCCTGCCTACCATGGCTACCTTGCACAGCCCTGGCTACCATGGCTGCCTCCCGCAGCCCCAGTAGCTTGAGGCCTTGCAGCCTGGGGGCTTACTTGGACAGAGCCTCCCTAGACCTGCCTTGCTTCCCCAGTACTGCTCTACCTCCAGGAAGCCTCCCACTACCCTAGCAGTCAGGTCCCTGCTGCTCTCCAGCCAGAGCAGCAGTCAATTCTCCCTCCCACCAGGAGTCCTTCTTTATATAGCCCCCAGCTGGGCCCTCATCAGCAGAGCAGCCTCAGATGGGACTTCACTCTCAGCCCTCACTCAGGGCTGGGATTTTGCCCATGCAGGGCAAATGCCCTGTCACAATCATTTTCTGGAAGGGGAAACTGAGGCGAAGAAGGGTTTTTTTTTTTTTAAGGCTTGTCCCAAGTCACCTAGCAGGCTAGTGGCAGAGCCAGGAATAAAATGCAGGATTTCTGCTTCCAAGTCCAGTGCGAGATACATGAAGCCATGCGGCCTGTTAATTCTTAGAGGTGGGAACTCAGAAAAATGCACCTGGTCAAATTTACATGTGCCTTAAAGGTGATTAATGCTACAAAACGTAAAACAGTTGTGTGCAAGCTCCTTGGAGCATGGATTGTCCCTTACAATGGGCTTGATTGAGGACTCCCCACTCAGGCCAGCAAATACTGACTCATGTGAGTAGTTCCATTGAAGCCAATGGGACTATTTCAATGAACAAAGGCTCCGCAAAACTGTCTGACATCTGGTCTCTGTTTAGATTTTTAAGTCTCGGTTTGATAAGGCCCTGGCTGGGTTGATTTAGTTGGGACTGTTCCTGCTTTGGGGAGGGGGCTGGACTTGATGACCTCCTGAGGTCTCTTTCAGCTCTATGATTCTGTCACCTCTACTTCATTTTTCAGTGCAAATAATATTCATATAACAACAGGTTGAGATTTTGGAAGCTCATCATCCCCATTAATTTACATGGGTTTTGATGACTGCAGTGGGCTTTGAATCAGCCCTTAAGTGCAAACAGGAGACATGGGCTGGAATAAAGAGGATACAATAAGGACATACACCAAGTCTGGCACTCAGGAAGGAATAATCAGTTGCCCAGATACAAGATGGGAAGTGGGTCTTTGCCCATGAAAGCTTGTGCCCAAATAAACCCGTATGAGTCAACAATGTAATTTCCAGGGGGAGGGGGGAAAGGCAGACATCATTCTGGGATGTATTTGCAGGAGAGCTGACAGCAGGAAACAAGAAGTAATTCTTCTGCTCTACTCGTCACTGATAAGGCCTCATGTGGAGTATTGTGTGGTTCTTTCCCTTCAGGAAAAGTGGACCAACTGGAGAAAACTGAGAGGAGACCAACAAAAAGAAGTAGAAGTATAAAACCCATGGCCTCTGTAGAAAGACTGAAAAAAACCTGGGCTTGTTCATCGTGGAGAAGAGAAAACCAAAGGGGAACATGACAGCAGTCTTCAAATACATACATGGCTGTAATAAAGAGTAAGGTGATAAGTTGTTCTCCTTAGTCACTCAGGACAGGACAAGAAGTAATGGGCTTAAATTGCAGCAAGAGACAGTTAGGAAGGTTTTTTTTTTTAACTGTCAGGATTTTAGTCACTGGGACAAATTAGCTAAGGGGTTATAGAAGCTACCTCATTGGAGGTTATTAAGAGCATGTTAGACAACCACCTGTCAGGAATGGTCCCCTCTAGATAATACTTAGTTCTGCCTCAGTGCAGGGAATGGAACTAGATGATCTGTTGAGGTCCCTTCCATTTCTACCTGTCTGTGATTTCTGTGATCCCAAATGGACGTTTGAGCAATGTTTCTAAAGTTACACTCATTTAAAGCACAGTCTGAATAGTTGATTTTATTTGACGTAACTGCAGAAGCGCTCATTAAAATGCTCTGCTTTCAGCCTCGTTGAAAACAGACTCTTCCATTGCCTGTCCTCCTGCTTTCAATAAGGTAATTGCATGAATGGAAAAGCATTTCTGGCAGTATTCATATCATTAGCAGCTTTTTATGCTTTCCCACTTCCCATGAGTTTCATAACCATCAAAAGCTTGGAGTTAAAATGTGAGGTAGGGAGACACATTACTGAGTCAATTATAAGCCTGAGATATCCCAGGGTAGATAGCTCTGTCCTCTGTACTAAGTAAGAAGACTGATGGGATTAGAAAAATGAATGAAGTTCATGTGAATTTTTTTTGTACTATACCTTAGTGTGGCAGAATACTATGTTTTACATAATTTGAATGGATAATAGGATATTTATTTGCGCACTTAATTTTTATTGAGTCAAAGTTTCACCTTTGCTGGACATTATAGGCAAGGGCAGGTTCAGTCAATACTTAGTTAATGATGGTAGCTATTGATTTTAAAAAGTTAAAACTTTATAAAGGTTAAAATAAATTGTCAACATTACACATCAAAATATACAAAGTACATCAAATCCTAATTCAGTGTCAAGCAGTGTTTTTCTTACTTTGCCGTTCTGTAAATAGCCATTATGTTCACAGGAAATATTTTTTCATCAATTTGAATGTGTATGGTGAAAGACTGATGTTTACTAATAAAAATCTAATCCTTCCAAACCTAACAATATACTTTTACAGAACATTAGCCATATAACAGTTGCACAGAGTTTGTATTAGTATATAAGGCAACTACAGATTTACTCCGCGTTGCTCAGGTCCTTAACTTAAAGGGTTTGTGGGGTTTTTTGGAAAATAAAAGGAAACTGTACATGCTTTATATAAATGACAATATTTTTTTAAAAAAAATAGAGTGTTATTTTCATGAAGTTAATTAATTGTTATTTCAGATTTCTTAAAAAGGGAATTGTGGTGGTGGGTTTCGTTTTGTTTTTTGTTTTGTTTAATGGTTTTCTAGTAATTTTTTTAAATGGAAAATCCATATAGTGTATTTTTTGGTTCTTCATCCCTATAAACTCTTATCATTCAGTATGTTTTAACAAGAAAGGGCTATAGTAAATTTGGTTTCCAATAACATTGTCTTCTAGTTTTCAAATGTTAAGCATTGATTTAGCTGTGCCAAAACAGAATATTACTCCAAATTTTCCATTTTATCTCTTTTCTGTAAGGTTTATTGAGAAGCAATCCTGTTCCAGAGTCATCCTACTTTTCTGGCTCATCTTGGTTCAGTCTCTTCCAACATTTGCTCAGTTATGTCAGTTTTGAGGACTGTACTAGATTTGGTGATTCTCTTTTCTGTTTGGTTTTATGAGAAGCAATCCCATTCCTGGCACATCCCATTTTCCTGGCACAACCAAACACTTATGTTGCTTTAAGTTATGATAAGTAGAAGCTGCAGACTGAATTTGGTGGTCCTAGCTCTCACCATTTAAGAGGAGTTTTTGAACAAACAGACAAACTCTCTAAAATATATAGTAGATAATGAGCATAGAACCCTTATTTGTTGATGCAATTTTTTTGTTTAATAAAATAACATAGAATGGTAAAATACAAAATTTATGAGAAACGTGGGAATTTCACCCTTGCCTATTTCACCTTTTGTCTATTAATAATATCAACTCACTGGTGCAGAGAATGCTTTTTACTGCATCCATGTTTTGTGCCTAGTATCATGACACCATAATCTTATTTAGGATACAGAAGAGCTGCTGGTAATGCAAAGAATAATAATTATCAATCTAATCCATTCCCTGTGCTGCTAGATGTTTGTTCTCTATAGTGCATTTTCTAGTTAAATAGATTCTTGTAACAACAGCCATAACTAAGATATTACTTTACAAAGGACATGTACTAAAAAGAATATATGTTGTGAGTTTAAAACAAAAATTAAAGGTAAACATCTTAACTAGCTCCTGACTTTTACACTCAAATGCTGTCTTTTAAAAAAAACTAATATAAAAATAAAATGACCTCTCTTGCAAGAAAGAAGCCATCCCCATCACATATTCTGGTTTGGAAAATTGGAGCTGAAATGGACAACATGAAATTATAACAAGCTCTTGACCTTCCCTGCCCCTTTATGCATTTTCATGAGATGATGTAATTCATTATTTCCACTGATGTGTGCAGAGCGGCCGGCCAGCTTGCTTTATATTCATTTATTCAGGTCTGAGTAATCTGTGTTTAATAGAGTGCTGGAGCGTGTCAGAATGAACAATTAAACTTGATTGTTGTGGAAGACAACTTGCCATTATTGCCACCCTTAGTTTGTGTGTGCTTTATTTTTTTAATAAAGGAGGGGGGCATTCAAAGCCCATAAGCTGATCCTCGTATGAAGATGGTATACTTTCCTCGTTCGAATGGAAGTACCTGCAATTGCCTGTGCTTTTTTTCACTCTCTCTTTCACTTGGGATATTAATGTTTTGCCTGGTGTACAATTTGATTAATGATGTAGCCTGTAATTATGTCTGCGACAGGGGGATAAGCAGGTTGAGAGGAGTTCTTAATGGGGTAGCAGGCCAGAGAGGGGCGCAGGAATCCTTGGTCTCACCGGGAAGGGGGGGGATGCTGAAAGAGCTCTCATTTACTGCATGAACATGGAGCATGTTAGTCTTTTTGCTGTTCGTAGAAAAGGAAACTAAAAGGCATTTTGCTCCAGGATATTTGCTTTTGTAAGCCCTTCCCCCTGGGGGAAGGGGCAAAAATATCCAGTGAAAAATCAGAGAGCAGCAGAGTGAAAACCACACAGAGATGCGCTGGGAATAAAGGAGCAGAGGGAGAAAAATTGCAATGGAAATTGGACAGTGAATTAACTAGTATTTGTGTTACTGTCCTCTAGTGGACTGAATCTAACCCAATCCGTTGCATGACACAGGACTTGTCCACTATCACCTCACAGAGATTCCACCTGAGGGAGCCTGTGGGAATCTGTGCTTTTGGAGAAGGAATACCTGAGTGCTACTCATTCCAGGATATTACAAGAGAAACTTAAAAAACAACAAATGGTCTGGTAGCACTTTATAGACTATCAAAACAAGCTTCAGGACATAATAGTTGGCCATGGTGTGCAGCGTAGGGGCAACCCTGAAACCTTTGCTGGATGCGTCGTAACATAAATCAGGAGGTCCTCTTGCTCCGGAATAGCTTTGTCTTGGGACAAGGAGGTTTTATTTCAGAACTTTGGAGATCTACTGTTGACAGAAAAAAAGACTGTTTAAAAGCTCTAATCCAGTGGTCCCCAACGCGGTGCCCGCAGGTGCCATGGCAAGTGCCGGGGCATTTATGTGTGCCCACCTAGTGACCAGGGCCGGCCTGAGCCATTCTTGTGCCCTGGCCGCCCGGCGCAAGTGTGGCCCCCGCCCCGGGCACCCAGCAGCCCCAAAAGGTAGGGGACCACTGCTCTAATCCAAATAATCGAGATCTGTGCGGGTCTCTATGTTCCATGAGGCTCACCCATCCCTTGGAGTGCCTAATGGTTTAGCTTTACAGCATTGCAAAACTCAGTGCTTTGAATTTGCCATAGCTTCTTTGCGAGGCAATGAGCACAAGTTCCCATTGACAGAGAAGTGATAGAATAAGTGGGTTCAAATGCTGACTGCTGGTCCCTAGCATGTCCTGGATTTATTTAAGCTCCTGAAATTGAAGTATTATTGTACTGCAGATGAATTTTTCTCTCATCTCTAGAGTCCAGAGAGATTCTGCTCAACATGACCCTCATCCAGAGAGCAGCTGCAACCTCAATCACCATTTTGAGACTGGGGCCACCAAATGATCTAAGATTCTGAGGGAGCCAGGAGTCTGAAAAGTCCTCAGAAGTCACCAGTAGTATCGTAGCAACCTGGGCAAACTCCTCATGGAGACCAGGACAGCCACATCGTGCTTCATGGCAGCATGCGTCTGCTTGTAGCCAGGGTAAGCACCACTCATGCAAATTTAATGTGGATAAGTGTAAAGTAATGCACATTGGGAAAAATAACCCCAACTATACATACAGTATGATGGGGGCTAATTTGGCTACGACAAATCAGGAAAGAGATCTTGGAGTTATCGTGGACAGTTCTCTGAAAACTTCCACACAGTGTGCAGCGGCGGTCAAAAAGGCAAATAGGATGCTAGGTATTATTAAGAAAGGGATAGAAAATAAGACCCGGAATATCTTACTGCCCCTGTATAAAACTATGGTACGCCCACATCTTGAATACTGTGTACAGATGTGGTCTCCTCACCTCAAAAAAGATATTTTGGCCTTGGAAAGGGTTCAGAAAAGGGCAACTAAATTGATTAGGGGTTTGGAACGGGTCCCATATGAGGAGAGGTTAAAGCGACTGGGACTTTTCAGTTTAGAAAAGAGGAGACTGAGGGGGGATATGATAGAGGTGTATAAAATCATGAGTGGTATGGAGAGGGCCGATAAAGAAAAGTTATTTATTAGTTCCCTAAATAGAAGAACTAGAGGACACCAAATGAAATTAATGGGTAGCAGGTTTAAAACTAATAAGCGAAAGTTCTTCTTCACACAGCGTGTAGTCAGCATGTGGAACTCCTTGCCAGAGGAGGCTGTGAAGGCTAGGACTATAACAGAGTTTAAAGAGAAGCTAGATAATTTCATGGAGGTTAGGTCCATAAAAGGCTATTAGCCAGGGGATAAAATGGTGTCCTTGGCCTCTGTTTGACAGAGGCTGGAGAGGGATGGCAGGAGACAAAGCGCTTGATCATTGTCTTCGGTCCACCCCCTCTGGGGCACCTGGTGCTGGCCACTGTCGGCAGACAGGATACTGGGCTAGATGGACCTTTGGTCTGACCCGGTACGGCCGTTCTTATGTTCTTATGTTCTTATGTAAATGATGGCTTTCCTGGTATGGAGTGACTACTGCTGCTTGGCTACTCAAAGCACTCACAGATGGTGGAAACAGAACTATTGATTTGTCGGGGTGCCAATACAACTTTGGTGATGCATGGATTTTAGTGCCAATAGTGACCATTAACTAGACCATTTAGTTAGACCTATATAACACATGCTACCGAATTTCACCCCATTACTCCTGTACTGACCACCATCGCGTGTGTTTGGCTAACACATTTCTTCCAGAGGAACACCAGGGCTTGTTTTGAAGACATTCACAGATGAATCCACCGGGTCCCATGGTAGTTTATTCCAAGGGTTAATGATCTTTACTATTAAAAATGTGCATCTCACTTCTTATGATAATGTGTCTGGCTTCCCCTGCCAGCCATTGGTTCTTGTTATGCTATTCTCTGCTAAATTAAAACTCAGGATTTTTTTTCCCACGAAGGTACTTAGATGCTGTAACCAAACCACCTCTCAGCCTTCTTTTGGCTAACTGAGCAGAGAGAGTGCCATACGTCTCACTGTAAGGCTTTTTTCCTCCAGCTCTCCTATAAATTTTTTGGCTGTGGATGCCAGAACGGATTGCACTATTCCAGTATCTGTTTCACCAATGCTGGATGGAGATGAAGAACTATCTCCCGACTCCTGTGCACAACTCCTCTATTTATACATCAGAGAAGCACATTGGCCCATTTTGCAACAGCATTGTACTCATGCTTGTCCACTCTGACCCCTAAATCCGTTTCAGAGTCACAGCGTTCCAGGGTACAGTCCCCCATTGTGAAGGCATGGCCTTCCGTCATTGTGCCCACATATAAGATGTTGCATTTTGCTGTATCAAAACACATTTTGCTTGCATAGTCCAAGTTCACCGAATGGTTCCGATCATTCTCGATGGCTGCCTTGTCATTAGGCAAGGCATAGGGCAAGTCTGTCTTAAACACCGTCCTGAATAAGACATGGTCCGTAGATCACATCATGCTAGGAGTAGCCCGGGGAGGCATCACGCCTCACCTACATCTTGTTCCTGGAGTGGAGACTTAGTGCTGACCTGCAGCAATAGAAAATTACTATACATTTTGTGCTGCTTCAGCAACATTATCTCACAATGGCAGAAGGTTGGAACCAAGGCTTAGTCCATCCATCATTCCCCCAGCCCACTCCTATGCTCTCACCTGCATGCCCTGCTCTGGGAAGTACAGTCAGGGGTAAGTAGATCTACGTTCCCCTACATGTATTAGATTCAAGCTCTGGGCAACCTGTGAGGATGTGGAAGGCAGAGGGAAAGATCATTTATCAGTCCCTTGTCTGGTTCATAGCGCAAAACACAGCCGAGCCCAGATTAAACAATTGACATTGGCCACTACAGGGACAATAAATAAAGTTCCTTAAAAGGACTTTTGAACCACTGTCCAATTTGCTGGTGAATCCCAATGTGCAATTAGCAGACAACACCTGGAAAATTAAAAAAAAAAACAACAAGAATTAGTGAGGATTATACAGGGCTTCCTCTTGGTCTGGTCTGGTCTCAGCTCTCTAGCTGGTCTCTTAGCAGCTCAGTTCCCCTTCCAAGGGTTTATTGTAGTCCGAGTGTTGGCCATTTCCCCTATAACCTATGGCAGGGGAGGACCTGAGCCCTTCCGCTACTCCAGGCCCCAGCCCAAGAATCCTAAGATTAGCAGCCATACGCTGCTGTGTGGCTTTAACACAACTGCTTTCAGATCCCTGGGCACTTGTCTGCAGCCTCACCCTTCATGGATGCTTCCCCCTTAGCTCAGGACTCATCTGTGTTCAGCCCATCAGCCAGCTTGCACTTCTCTGGCTCCAGAAAAGAACTGCCTGGCTCCTTTTCATATGGCCCTTTGTTGGTGTTGCTTTTCATATGACCCTTTGGATCCTCCCTCTGATTGCTTCCTGCACAGTCTCTGTAGGCCGCTTGAAGGACTTCACCCCTCCGCTCCTTTCCTGCGACAGGTGCGACAGGACCCTGAGGACTCCAGCAGGGGGCCTCTGCTGCCCAGGACATTTCAAACTAAAGATGAGAAAATATGAACGGAAGCAGAGTTTTCCTCAGACAACACTGAAAGTTGTTTGTTGCTTTGGCAGCAGGTGCACAAGCATGACCTGTCCAAGGCATCTGGAGTCACAAACAGCTATGTCCCTTCAATTCTCTGACCTGGGGTTCCCTTTACACTGCTTTGTCTGCTCACACACAGCCTCCAGCATGTAAGATACTCCCAGGTATATTGTAGGAGCGGATTACACTGCAGGCCAACCCCAGCCAACTTTCACTCCCATAGTATACCCCAGAAATGTACATCTTCTATTGACAAACACCCTGCTGGGCAACACAAGATGATCATTTTTCTTCATAGAAAATGATATGCATGAATCCTGTTATACTAAATGGAGTACACTTCAGTCCACATACACTAGTTTGGATAAAACTTTAAAACAAACTTAGAAACAAGAGAAGATGATAGATTTTAAGTGACTATAGGTAATGAGGCATAAAAGTCAGAATTGGTTCCAAGAAAATAAAAATAAAACACAGCTAATGGCTAATTTAACAAGCAAAGTGAATTTAAAGCAAAGGCTTTCTCACCACATGTTCCAATAGTTAGACTCTTTCAGTCCAGATCTTTCCCCAGTCATGGTTCTGCATCCTATGTTCTTCAGATATGAATGATGCCATGGTTAGACAGAGACATTGTTTGGAGTGTCTTTTCTCCCCTCTTATAATTTTTTTTTCCTTTTGAGAAGCATCTCCAGCTGAGGTTCACGAGACAGTCTGTGGATGGAAACCTCAGCTGTATTTGTCAACCCATAGATCATCACCCACATTCTCTTACATGCCAAAAAAAAAGGCTGCTTAACTAGGTGATGATCCACTTAATTCGGTTGATACCTCGCTGAGGCATTGGCTTCCCTTTTGTATTGGAGGAACTGGTTTGTCCCAGTTCTCCAGGCTTGGAACATGTCTTAGTAATATCTCAGTTGTGCAGGCTGGCAAGCAGGTAATGTGATGCCAAAGACGTGTCCAGGGCCAGATTAAGGGCGGGGGGGGGCTAGCCGGGCAGCTGCCCGGGGCACCAACCTATGGGGGGCGCCTGATGGCAGCTGTAAGGGGCGCCGTGCACCCAATTGCAGCTGTAAGGTGCGCAGCGTGCTGGGGGCTGGGGCTGCGCATGTGTCACGCGCCCGCTGCCCAGGGCGCAGGAATGGCTTGAGCCGGCCCTGGGACGTGTCGATTCCCTGCTAGCCTGCTCTGGTGAAGGAGCAAGTAGCTGAACCTCCCTGCTAATCCATAGATACCCAGTCCAAGAACAGGTTAGCCCTTGGTAGGAAGGTCTGTCTGCCTAATTTAAGCTAGAACTTGAGTCAAACCACCTCTTCTGTGGGGAAGAAATGGAAAGGTTTTATTAAAAACTAAATTTCTTATGAGTTTCCCTGGTGCCTGTTTTGAAGCACAATGCAGGAGCTCTTTTTGTTTCACAATTACAATAACTCTTCTTTAGCACCAAATTGTTCGACTCTCACTATCATGCTGGAATTTATTTGCTCCTGCAGCAAATTTACTCACAAACAGTATTCCAGGCCTTTTGAATTCAGCCAGCAAGAGACAGACAAATAAATAAATAAGACAAGACCAGCTTCCCCCACACACTCCACTCCAGCCCGCACCCACCTTTCTTGACATTTATAAAATGTCATAAAACTTTCTGCCAGGAAAAGTATAAAGCATGTTTACAATATAGTTGCTTCTTTGATTACAAAAACATGGTTGTAGCAGCAGCAATAAAGTTACAGGCCTCTAAATCTCCTTTGCATACTTGACTTTCATTAAATGTTGTGGCATGACAGTTACCACACTGCAAAATGTGACATTGTTTTAAGGGAAGATGTAACATGCAACATTTTGAAGCCTGTTTATTGTGGAGTCAGGCAGTTGTCACGCTAAATCTTTACTGGGGATTGATGGGCATTGTCGGTAAAATCATATTTGTCGAAATGGTGCCGGATAGTGCAGTCTCTTATTTTTTGACACGGGTAGTTGTTAGAGAGTATCAGTTATAATGATTGCAGTGGGGGTCAAGGCTGGTAGATAAGAACATAAAAACGGCCATACTGGGTCAAACCAAAGGTCCATCTAGCCCAGTATCCTGACTGCTGATAGTCGCCAATGTCAGATACCCCAGAGGGGGTGGACAGAAACAGGGTAATCATCAAATGTTGCCCATTACCAGCTTCTGATAAACAGAGGGTAGGGACACCATTCCTACCCATCCTGGCTAATAGCCATTGACGGACCTCTCCTCCATGAATTTATCATGTTCTTTTTTTAACCCTGTTAATATCCTGGTCTTCACAATATCCTCTGGCAAGGAGTCCCACAGGTTGATTGCACCGTGTGAAGAAATACTTCCTTTTGTTTGTTTTAAGCCTGCTACCTATTAATTTAATTTGGTTACCCCGAGTTCTTCGCCCGCATCATCCCGAACAGGCTGATTTCGACAGTTTCAGAAGTGAGTCTCCCTGAGTCACAATGTGGTTTCCGCCCTAATCACAGTACTATCGATATGATCTTCATAATGAGACCGGTGCAAGAGAAATGCCTTGAGCAGAATATGAACCTCTACTCTGTCTTCATTGATCTGATGAAGGCATTCGACACGGTTAACAGAGATGCATTGTGGATCATCCTCTGAAAGCTGGGTTGCCCAACAAAGTTCATCTCACTCATCAAGCTGTTTCACGACGACATGACAGGAGAGGTACTCTCGGATGGTGTGCCATCTGAGAAATTCAACATCTCCAATGGTGTGAAGCAGGGCTGCGTACTCGCCCCGGTGCTTTTTAACCTGGTCTTCACTCAAGTCCTCATGCATGCTATCAGAGACTTAGATCTTGGTATTTACATCAGATACCATTTGGATGGCTCACTGTTTGATTTGAGACACATTACTACAAAGACCAAGACACTGGAGAGGCTTATCACCGAAGCGCTGTTTGCTGATGACTGCGTCCTTATGGCACACCAAGAGGACCACCTGCAGACCATCATTGACAGATTCTCTGAAGCATCTAAACTATTCGGTCTCACAATTAGCCTCGGAAAGACAGAAGTCCTCTTCCAGCCTGCACCAAACAGTGCTCCTCCACAGCCATGTATCACTATTGATGGTACACAACTGAAGGTAGTGGAGAGCTTTAAGTAGCTGGGCAGCACGATATCAAGTGATGGATCCCTTGACAAAGAGATTACAGCGAGGATCCAGAAAGCCAGTCAGGCACTTGGGAGATTGCGTATTAAAGTTCTTCAGCACAAAGATATTCGCCTGTCAACTAAACTCAAGGTATATAATGCCGTGGTCCTCACCTCTCTCCTGTATGGCTGTGAAACATGGACCCTGTACCGTAGTCACATCAAGCGGATGGAGCAGTTTCACATGCACTCTCTATGATCAATCATGCAAGTACGCTGGCAGGACTGAATTACTAACCAAGAAGTGCTTGATAGAGCTGGTTCCACAAGCATCGAAGCCAAGATCCTCCAGACCCAGCTTCGATGGTCTGGCCATGTTCTCCGCATGAATGAAAGCAGGATCCCAAGGCAGCTGTTCTACGGGGAGCGGGTACATGGTAGTCGCAAACAGGGACGCCTGAGGAAGAGGTCTAAGGACAACCTGAAGACCAACTTGCAGTGGACACACTTCAACCTCGACAATTTGAACTAGCTGCTGCAGACAGGACTAATTGGCGTTCCCTTACGAGAAAAGCAGTGACAAAGTTTGAGGACGACCGCCGCCAACGCCTCACAGCTGCACGTGAAAGACGACAGAGAGCTGTGTTCTCTCCTGTCCTGACAACCGGCATCCCATGCCCTATTTGTAGCCGCATGTGTGCTTTGACCTTTGGGCTCCGGAGCCACATGCATCTCCACAAATGAAATGCACAACATGTCTTCCTCGGCTCCCAAGAGACAACCAACAACAACCCCAAGTTCTTGATGAGATTTGTGCTTCTTTACAGTTGTCATGCTGATCCAAGGATTCCTCTGCTGTTGATCTCATGTCAATGGTTGCTAGCTGGAGGTCAGTACTTAGAGCTGTAGTTCTCCCATTATACACTGTTGCTCCACAGCGGTGATTGAGTTATCCACTGCAGTCAAGACTTAGGACCTTCAATTTTCATAGATAGGTTATAAACAGTTTCCTTTGATGATCTGCTATTCATTATCCCTGATGTGTGAGTGGCCTCTTTAGTCAGATGACATTTTACTCCTGATTAGTAGCAGGAATCTCTTAAATTAGAACGATGACAAATCATCCATCGTGCACAGTGAACAACGACTAGTGAAGGATGAATAACAGATGCTTCCATTCATGTGTAGGTATGAAATAAAGAGCAGCCATTCACCAAATATTAGGATAAACAAAATGCTGTTGGCATGAGTGTAGTCTTCTTGGTCCTCATTAATGATTAAGTCAGGGGCTTGCTAAGCTAAGAACTTGAACTTCTACACTGTTGAGCAGAAGGTCAAAATCCCTTAAGTGGAGGTTATAGGAGACTCGGATCCTTTTGTGGATCGGGTGCAAAGCTGCACATGTAACAAACCCTTTTCTCTTATTTCTTATATCATCACAGTGCCTGATCATCCCTGAACAGTAGGTTTTATCTGCCTGGGCAAAGAGGGAATAAAAGAAGTACATGACTGAACTGAACTGCCATTGAGAATCCCAACGTAAGTCTGTGAACACTGTTTCTGAGGGTTAAACTCACTCTGTAGTTCTAAAGCTGTTCATCCTATTTGCCCAACTTCAGCTTGTGAGACAGGATCCATTGCTACCAGAACAGAGAAATTCTCCGTTTGAACAACACAGACCAAATCCTGTTAGGAGTTACTGCTCTGAGTAGGACTATGAAGTAAATTTGGTATAAGTGATAGCAGTGTTTGGAATCACAGACAGCAATCAGCTTAGATATGTGATTTCAGGGTCCACTAAGCACGTACACTTAACACAATTTTCATTGTTCAGTGCTTTGGCAATTTTTAATCCCTTAGTATTTCTAACCCAGTGGTCCCCAACACGGTGCCCGCGGGCATTTGTGTGCGCCCGCCAAGTGCTCAGGGCTGGTCCTGCCCTGGGCACGTGGCACATGCGCGGTGCCAGAGCAGGCCCCAGGCACGCAGCGAATTGGGCACTTTGGCCCCCGGGCGCGCGGAGAATTGGGCGCTCTGGCCCCCGGGTGCACAGCGAATTGGGCGCTCTGGCCCCCGGGCGCATGGCTATGGGGGGCACCAGCCCCGGGCGTGCGGCTATGGGGGGCGCTGGCCCCGGGCACGCGGCAAATTGGCCGCCCGCGCCCCAGATGCGCGGCGCCTGGGGAGCGCCGGCCCCAGGCACACAGCAAATTGACCACCGCAGCACCCAGGCACGTGGCTATGGGGGGCGCCAGCCCCGGGAGCGCGGCAAATTGGCATCCCTGCCCCCAGGCACGCAGCTATGGGGGGGGGGTGCCAGCTTTGGGCGCACGGCTATGGGGAGGTGCCGGCCCTGGGTGCGTGGCTCTCGAGGACGCTGGCCCCAGGCTTGCTGTGAATGGGCGGCCCCGCCCGTGGCCACGCGGCGCCTAGGGTTGCTGGCCCCAGACATGTGGCTCATGGGGGTGTGGCATATGCGTGGCCCCGCCCCCGGGTGCACGAGTGTCCCCGCCCTCTGGAGACCGGCAGGTGAACGGCCACGCCCCCTGGTGCCCGGCAGCTTCAAATGGTTGGGGACCACTGTTCTAACCCCTTCTCACACCCCCTTTGTGCTTCATGAAAATTGGCCTAGCAAGATGGGCTGGTGAAGAGCCTATGAATATGCATAACTCAAAGTTGCTTTAGACAAAATGCTTCATAAAGCCTATCAATTTTAATGTTACAATCTCCTGAATGCATTTATCCAATTTTGGGGCATATATCATACTTGTGTGTGAAGTTAGAAATACAAAGTGTGAGTCAGCTTATAATTCTAAGGGTGCGTCTACACTGCACCCTTAGCTTGAAATAAGCTATGCAATTTGAGCTATGCAAATTGCATAGCTTATTTCAAGGTAATTTCAAAATAACTTTTTTGCAATTTGGTGCAGTCTACACAGTGCCAAATTTTGAAATAAACCACTATTCCAAAACATCCCTTAATTCTCGTGGAATGATTTTTACAGGAACATCAGAATAGCGAGTCCATTGTATTTCAAAATAACAGACTTGCTTAAAAGACGTGGAATAAATATTTCAGGATACAAGAAGTGTCATGAAATAACACCACTGTTTAGACGTACCCTAAATATGCTAATTGGGTCGTTAATGATACTTCAGGTACTTAATGATTCAGTGCTCAAACCAATGACTTGTGAATGGCTGTGTATGTCCTATAAGTCCAAATGGTGTTTGGTACTAGAAAGACATGTGACCATGCCACCTGATACTGGAATCTATAGTGAACCTGATATTTTTCCATGGGGATGGTGGGTGCCAACCAAAGGAAAGTCCCTGCCGCCCTGAAGGAAAGTCTATTTAAGCAATGGGAAGGCATCAGTCCTTTGTCCTCAGCTGGCCTTTGAAACTGCCTGGCACAACCTAAGAGGATACCCAACAACAAAGAACTCAGAAAAAGCTGTAGACCCAGGCCACAGTAAAGAACAATTCTGACTTGAAATTTTTTATCTGAGATAAGAACACTTGTTTAGTGTAAGAATTTGCATGTAATAAGTTACTTAGAACTAGCTGGCATTTTTTGTTTTGTTTTGTTTTAATTTAGTAAAATACTTTGAGCTATTTTCAGTTGCAACCACTTAATCCTGCTTTTTACACTTGATAATAAACAAAAGTGTTTTTATTAAGTCCAACGTTAATAATTGTAACCTGGGTGGGGGCAACCTCTGTGCATATCTCTCTTTCATTGATAATGGGAGCAGACCTCCTTATGAGCTTTCTCTGTGTAAAATTTTACACAGGGTAAGAAAGATTTGTTTGGAATTTTAGTCCCTTTGGGGGGTTGATTTACTGGTTGCTGAGCCTTTAGAGCTGAGCCCTCCCAGAGCTGAACTGGTTCAGTGTCTGTGCTGCTCTACAGGGAGGCAGTAACTCCAATTGTGTGTCTGCGGGAGACCAGAGGATCTGGCCCAGTTGTGGTGGGGAGCCTAGGAAGGCAGGCATCAGTGGCATGCTCAGAACACCACGGGACAATCCTAAGGGGATTTCTGTGATTCAACCCAACACAATATCTAATTCAAATTAATCAGCTAATGGTTATAAAATATTTTGGACATGTAGGAAAGTTGGAATTTGTTAGGAGGGGGTAAGTCTCTTGTTAACAGAGTCACATGGGAAGGAATGTAAGAGCCCAAACTCACAATGCGCATGGTCTGGAGCAAATCCATATTCCCCAGAAGTCCAGCTCTCCTTTGCCTTAGCAGTGCCAGGATTTCACCTCAAATGGGCAGTGACAAAAGTTGTGATCATGCATTAAACACAGAGGCACAGAAAGATTTCCGTAGGAGGCGAGCTGGAGCAGATAAATGCAATTCAGAGTGAAGGGAAATAAGAGAGGGTGTGCTAGTGGAATGCAGAACAATACAGAGTATCATTAAGATAAATCAGGTATACTCCTAGGTCAAGGGGCCACAGAGTGAAACTGAGAACAACAAAGGCGGCTAATTTTGTGTTATGAGAATATAATAAGCATGTCCATTTTCAGCTTTCCATCTGTGGCACTTCAGTTTCAACATCTTAGCCAGGGGCTAATCTATGATCATTCTCCCCTTCTCCCCCTTCCATAGCACAACTACCCAGTTTCCCAAGTAGCCTCTTGTGAGGATCTTTGTCAATGGCTTTTAACTGTCTCATCATGAACTCTGTCAACCAGTCCTCCTTTATTTGCTGTTTTATGAGGCATTAAACTGCTAGGCAGCAGCCACGCTGTCTTGTCCCTTTGCAGAGCATATTCCTACAGGAGCTTCATAATTCTGTCTTCGATTATCACTTCAGTCAGTCACTTTGGTGTTAGAAAAAATGGTGTTTTCTTTAGCGATAGGTAAAGCACTGGCAACTCTATCATCCACCACTGCCGTTGATTTTTTTTTAAATGAGAAATTGCATATTTTTCTTAGCGCCGTGGCCATTTCACTCTCCCATCCCTTCAGAACTCCAGGATATATTCGGTGTGGCTTGGATGATATGTAACTCTTCCCTTATCAGTTTGTTCCAGGTCTTCCTCTTCTGACACTTCCATTTCTGACAGTGCTTCATCTTTATTACCTGAAAAAGAGTAGGCCTGGGACTCAGCCACTGTGCTGAAAACTGAAGAAAAGAAATCCATTTGCTAGTCTGCATTATCCATTCCTAATCCTCCTTGATTGTTCTCTTTTCTCCCTGGTAATCTAGAAGAGTTTCCAATTGTCTTACAGGCTTTCTGCTTCTTATATGCTTAAAAAAAAATCTTGTTCCCGTGTTTATATCGTTGGCTCTTTGCTCATCAAATTCAATTTTCTGTTTTATGGGGTTTTCTTCTATTCAGTTCATTTGGGCAAGAATTTTATTTTCAAAAGATATATCATGTGATCTTTGGACCCTTTCCATTTAGCCATTCTCGTATTTCCCCCCTTTTTCCTGCTTCCTTTTGTGTTATTTAGGGAAAAGTAGGTTTGATATTAGGGAAAACTGTTTTACGAGGGCTATGTCTAGACTGCAGGCTTCTTTCGGAAGAAGCTTTTCCAGAAGGGATCTTCTGAAAAAATTTTCCGAAAGAGAGCATGCACACTGTGAAAGCGCATCAAAAAAGTAATCTGCTTTTTCAACAGATAGCATCCATTCAGTATGGATGCTATCTCACATGTAAGCTGTTATTACTATGGGTGGAATGGCTACCAGGACACCTGTGCTTTTTCCTCTTCTTGTGAAAGAACTCCCTCTTCCCCATCCACACATGCTTTTTTCCAAAAGAGCTCTTTTGGGAAAAGTCTTCTTCCTTGTAGAAAGAGGTTTACCAATGTCGGAAAAACCCCTCAGTTCTTTCTATTTTTTTTTGAAAGAATGCGATTGCAGTGTGGACGTAAATGAAGTGTTTTGGAAAAAATGCTGTTTTTCCGAAAAAACTCTGTACTGTAGACATATCCTAGGAGAGTGGTGAAGCACTGGAACAGGTTCCCTAGGGAAGTGGTGGAATCTCCATTCCTAGAGGTTTTTAAGTCCCGGCTTGACAAAGTCCTGGCTGGGATGATTTAGTTGGGATTGGTCCTGTATTTAGCAAGGGGTTGGACTCGGTGACCTCCTGAGGTCTCTTCCAATCCTATGATTCTATGTAAACTTTTTATGAGTCCACTATGGTGCTTAAGAAGGTTTCAAGCTTTAGTGAAGGATCTCGGCCCCCATGCTTTTAACTCGATGGACTTGCTGCCTTTAAAGCAAATAAGCAAATAATAAGAACTCACCCATTCTAAAATTTAGCATCACAGCACTAGGGTTTGGTATGATGCCTCCTCCCTCTAGATGGATGAAATTGAACTCTATTATGGTCTCCATTACTCAGCAGCTCTAGAATGGTCAATTCAGCTTCTTTCGCCAACACAAAATTAATTTCAATCAAAAATGATCTTTCCCAGGATGAAATCTTAAGCATTTGGGTTAGGCTAACAGCAAGATGAAGTGGTTGGCGGTATTATGCTGCTAGTTACAAGATCCCATTGACTGGAGTGCAGGGATGTTGCTTTGAGTAGACTCCAGCCCAGTGATTTTAGAGTAAAAGCTGTCACATTGCACAATCCTCTCCATAAATATCAACTGCATATAGTAATCAAGACCACTGGGACAGAATCATCCCTATACTAAAATACTCTGCTTGTAAGAATCGACTGCTTATAAGAATCATATCATTCAGGATGGATGAAATTCTTATAAAAGGAGCTTGCTGTATTTAATTCACCTCGTTGTGCCCAAGCAAGTATAAGGCCTATGGGGCAATATTCTCCTCTTTAAACTGTGTCTTAACCTCTAATCCATCCACCTATGCCCATTCATATTACTGGGAATTTTACTCATGTAGATACAACTCCCTGACTCGTTGGTCTTTGGCAAGGATTGGCTCCTGGATCTTTCACTCTAAAAATACAAACCTCTCCTGATTGGATTAATGTACTAAGGCCCCTCTTCAGATGCAGCAGCAACCTCATATGCCTCTTAATCAAAGCCTGTTGAAGTCAATTGAATGACTCATGAATGGGCTATATTTGAAGCCTCTGAGAAAAGCAGGTGTAACCCACACACCTAGCATTGTTCACTGTCCCATGTAGTGGCACTTAGACCAGGTACAGTGAGAGCTAACAGCAAGAGAGCTCTACAGCCTGAGCTTTATAGCTCAAGCTGTAGCACTTCCTTTACTAAGCTCCTGAGGTGCCAGGTTCAAATCTACCTCATGGCACTTACATAGGATCACCAGGTAGATGGGGAGAGATGCTTGTTCCCCATGGCATAAAATATTACTCAGTGCTCAAAATTCCTTAGGAAAAATAAGATAGTCTAACAAGGCAAGACTTCAGCATAAGCTTTAGGTGTTCAGAACATTTGAAAATCTGACCACTCAAGCATGTAAACATGAATGTAGTCTGGGGTGGGCAATTACACAGCAGCAGTGTACCAGGATTACCCCTGGTGGGCCACTGCTTTTATATTTACCTGCACAGCCACAGGTACCAATGATTGCAGCTCCCATTGGCTGCAGATCACCATTCCTGGCCAATGGGAGTAGCAGGAAGTGGTGTGGACCCGGACACCACTTCCCATGGCTCTCACTGGCTGGGAACAGTGATCCACAGCCAGTGAGAACTGATTGCTGGTACCTGCAACTGCAGGTAAATACAGTGGTAGGCACCTACCAAGAGCTAACCATGGTGGACCAGATCCAGTCTGTGGGCCAGTATTTTGCCCACCCCAATGTAGACAGTAACGTTATTCTCTAGACTTTGAAATGTTGGACCACGTTCTCTATTTTGAATTTCATTATTCTGTCAGTTTAAGACAGACACTTTGTATTATTTTAAACAAACAGCATTCATTTTATAATTACTTGATTAAGTGATTCTTAAAACTAAATTTGTCTAGCAAAAAAATGCATTAAAAGCACACAAAATGTGTACATGTACAGAGAAAGCAGGTACTTTCAAATTTTAGCTAAATGTTTGAAAGTAGGTCCAGTACTTTAAAAATTCCTATGAGAAAAATCTCGATATTTTCCCCCTCAAATGCATCTTTCCAACTGAAACTTCAAAGCAGTTGGCAAATGCATGGCATTTAAAGAAATGCCGTTTCACTCTGCGCTCTGAGGACTGCGCTGGAAAGAAACCATAAAGATAAATAAGTAGAGGCAAATACTGAAATTAGTAAACTCTATTGTTAATTGTCAAGATGATACTGAATGGACAGATGCACTTAATTATTGTGTTTGTGCTCCACTGAATCATTGTCTCTGTGTGTTGTTTGTAATTTGCCTTCTACTGTAACTCATGAAACTCGCATTACAATCATTAAGGTGAATTTCTCTGAAGCTGCATCTGCTCATTGGTTTGCTGATTCCCTCTCTTGAAATTAGATTGATGTAGTGTTATATATTCATTTGAATCTAATGACTTTTCTAGAGCCCTAGAGTAAAGAAAATGGGTTTCATTAATTTCTCTAATAGCATCACAGAAAGACATGTAATGTGTAAAGCTAAAACTCCTTTTGTTTTTAATCTCTTAATGATCTCTTTTCCCTTTGTTCAGAATAACCTTAGTTTTACAAAGCAGAGGGGAATGAAAATGTCTCTCCGTGAATTTGTCAAGGAAGCGAGATTTCAGCTATTTGGGTAGAAATGTTTCATGACATCTTTACGTTCTCTACTGATGTTTATTTCACTATTCAGTCCATTTATTGCTCCATCAATTGCAATGTATATGGCTTCCTTTATTTATTTATTTATTTTTCCCCCATCCAAAGAAAACAAAGACCAAGTTGTTGAGCCATACCATATCTGGCTCCTTAAATTTGGGATCTATCTCAGAATAAAAGTACAGGAGCATTGTCAAAACAACAGAAATTATTTTTGCTCTAGCAGAAGCAATGTCTTGACGTGTTTCCTTTTCCCTCCCGTAACTTAATAGTAGGTAGAAAAAATGCGATGAGTTTTAATGGATGGTCCAGGAGAATTTTTTTCTGAGCCAGCTGTTTGACGTGGCCATATGCTTTCAAAAGGGAAGCATCATCACTGAAGCCGACTGAATTATGAAGCATAATTCAGACGACAAGCAGAAGGATAAGAACTTCCTGTGGACCTGATGTAGACAACTTGGATCTTTGCTCTGGATGCAAAGGAACAAGTGTGGCTGTTTGCTTAATTTCCTTAGGGTACATCAACACAGCAACATTATTTCGGAATAACTAGCATTATTTCAAAATAACTTAGTCCGCCTCCACACAGCAGGCAGTTATTTTGAAATAATGTCGAAATACTGTCAAGCTGGAGGACTTCTTACTCTGACTCCTGTAACCCTCATTATACGAGGAGTAAGGGAAGATGGAGGAAGAGTGCATGTAGACATTCCCAATTTCGAAATAAGCTACACAATTGATGTAGCTCAATTTGCGTAGCTTATTTTAAGTTAAACCCTGCTTTGTAGATGCACCCTCAGTGTAGGTCTACATTATGTGATAAGGTCGAATTAAGATACACAACTTCAGCTATGTTAATTGCATCGCTGAAGTCAAAGTACTTTAACTTGACTTTTGGCGCTGTCCACGCCTGCAAGAAGTTGAAGATAACACACTCTCCCTTTGACTTCCCTTACTCCTTGTGGAAGCAGGACTACCAGCATCAACTGGAGCACCCCTCTCAGTTCAAATTAGCAGTCTTAACTAGACTCGCTAATTCGAACCCCAGAAGATCAACATCAGCAGTTTCGGTCTTCTCTGTAATGTAGACATGCCCAGAAGGAGCAGGGCTGAGGAATAGCCTCCTCCCCATATTACTGATCAGATTAGCTGAGCCAGCATCAGGATGGAGGTAGCGATTTACTGGTTTTTTTCACAAATTTTTCTTTTTTTTATGTCTGTGTGAATCATGAGTGTTTGTGAGAAGATGCTTGGCAGTACACACAGCCAACCCTCAGTGTAGCCATACGCACAGAAAAGTGTAAGAAATATATGGAATAGGTGTGCACTAAATGGTTCATAAATACAGATTCTGGCCCTCAAGGCATTGGTTGATCCCCAAAGATTCATTTAAGATGTAAAGGTAGTAAGAAAAAGGTGAACATTATGTGGGACTGTCATGGGGCAGACTCACCAGTATGGCGCCTCCAGCTGGTTGCTTTGGGAATTAGTTTGGGGTTTTTTTCGCTGGACACCTCCCTCTTACTGGTGTCTCCCCATGTTCTTCCTTGATCACGGCATCCTCTTCCGTACACTGCCCTCCGGCCGTGCCCACTCCAGTCTCTCTGCACCCCCTTCTGGGGGGTGTTGTTTATTGCACTGCACATTCCAGGGTCCTCCCCTCCTCAGGGACCCCCAGTTCTTCTCCCAGGGAACACCCAGTTCCCCTGTACCCACCTTGCCTCAGTGACCCACAGTCAGTCTTCATCTAGCCCCTGCCTCAGGGGCAAACTTCCATCTGTAATGGCCACTCATCACTGGCAAAGGGGTGTGGACCTGCTGCCCCTGCCTACCATGGCTGCCTCTCTGCAGCCCTATAGCCTCGGGCCTTGCTTCAGGCCCTGCAGCCTGGGAGCTTGGTTGGCCAGAGAATCCCCAGCCCTGCCTTCCTTCCCCAGCACTGCTCTATCTCTAGGAAGCCTCTTGCTTTCCCTGACAGTCAGGGCCCTACTGCTCTCTCTACAGAGCAGCAGTCAATTCCCCCTCTCTCACCAGGAGTCCTTCTTTATATAGTCCCCAGCTAGGCCCTCATTAGCAGAACTGCCTCAGCTGGGGCTTTGCTCTAAACCCTTGCTCAGGGCTGGGGTTTTGCCCTTAAAGGGCCAGTGCAGGGCAAACACCCTGTCACAGGGACACTTTGCTGACAGCCAAGGTCTGCAGTTCCTCTCCCAAAGAATAGAAATTACAAAAACACAAAAACATTGACCATTAAGGGCTCCTCCCACTGGCTGCAGTAATGATTAGCCCCTTCCAGGCCTGGGGCTCCATTCTGCTGCCCACTGCCCACCTACTGCTGTACTCTGTCTTCATAGCTTGCCCCCTCTCCCAGCCAGGCCACTCTGTGTGTTTCCCCTTCTGAGGTATCAAAGCTTTTCCTCACCAGTACCCTCAGGCAGCCTTTCCATTCACTGCCCCACTTTGCCAGTGGCTGGCAAGGGAACCCAGGCCCAACTTCAACTGTAGGTTCTAGCTTAGGATCGTTTCCTCCTGGGCCATTTCCTTTCCTTCTGGGTACTCTCCAATTGCCAACTGACAATGACCTCCTCCCAGGGAAATAAGTGTAGGTTACCTTAATTTGGTAGCCTCCAAATACACCTCCCTTATCCCTAGGAGTAACCACAGCCTTCTCTCACTTCCCTTCTTTATAATCTCGCCTCTTCCTGCATAGGTGAAATTCCCGTAAGTAGCTTTTTCCTCTCAAGCTTCTTTCTCCCAGGCCAAGTGGTTAATTGGCCCATCTAGCCTCCATTACCTCCTTTGGGGAAATGTGGAGTGGTCTCTCTGTCACAATCATCTACACAAGAATCTCCCATAATTTATATATGGACAAAATTGCTTTCTCCCACCCAACACTCTCCTTGAGGTTACCAAGAAAGAGTTGACCTGCTTTCCTAGGCAAAGGGTTTCACTCCAACATACCAAACTACACCTTGTGTTCCTTGTAAATCAAATATACTGCCAACAATCTGCCTGTCACCCCAAATTGAAATCTTTACATTTGGTTGCCTTGTGAATTAGACAGACATCCTCCTGTTGGTGGACAATGTCCCTTGTTCTTTTGTTACTCCTAAATACACTGACATGGTTCTATACAATCAAAGAATGCATGGAGTATGTACTCCAACTTTTGAAGGTTATATCGATGTTGGTTTACATTGTAAATAATTGCTGGACTGTAGATGTAATAGTAATTGTTTAGCACAAGGAAAAAATGTTAAAAGATATAAACCAGTGTGTAATATTGGGATATTAAAGTAAATTGTTTTAAAAGGTGGGGAGTCCAAATTGATTGTTGGATCAAATAAGACCTTGAAAGGAATCAAACTTTAAAAGCCCCTGAGAAGAAAAATGAAAACATTGGAAACAATAGTCAAACACCAATTACTGGATACCAATGGGGCAGCAAAGAAATGTAAGCACTCACTGGCGTGTACCCAACGGGAATTGGAGGATGGCCCTCTCCTGCTAGCCCTGAAACTGAGGTACATAAAATGAAGTCACTGTGTGCTAACAAAACTTGACTGACCCCACCTCAAGAAACTGAAGAGGTCTAAGTGTGGCCAATAGCTGGACCAACCACGTGGAATGGACATTTCTTCACATCTGAGAGTTGGGAGGACAAGAAGTGTATTTCATTTCAGAGATGCTATTTCCCCTTCTGTTTCTTTTATATAAACAGCTCTAGGTTATATTGCTAAGTCTACATTGTATATTGAGTTAATTGTATATTGGCCTAAGAGAGACTGAAAACAATAACCTGAAGCAATTGGTTTTAATATACTAAGTTTGCCTGTTTGGGACCATTCCAACTGTACTAACCACCCTCTACAAATTGCTCTCAAATCAAATGCATCCACATGTGAGGAGTTGAGACTTAATGATCATAAGTAAATGTAATGAGAAATCTTGGCCAACCAAATTTAAAGATTCCAATTTGGGGTGACAATCATTTCTTGATATTAACTGTCAAGTCTCAACTCTAGTCAGCAATAACTGCTTGTAAGACTATGTTGCATGTAGTAGTACACACCATGCATGTAGTAGAACATAGGCTGTGTCTATACTTGAGTGACAGACTTTTGACTGTATATTAATGAAGAGTGGCGTGAACTGAAAATATCTAGTATAAGCACGAGTGTTGATCTAAAGAATACTGTTAAAATGAAAAGTTGATCTGAAAAGAACCTAGCATTAAAATTAGTATACTAACGCTCCCAGGACTCAATAAAAATGAGGTTATCTTGTTTGATTCTGTTATATATTGGCAAACTAAATAATGCTTATTCCTACCATGAGTGCAGGGGATTGGACTAGATGACCGCTCAAGGTCCCTTCCAGTCCTACGATGCCATGAAACTTAATTTGTTAGGCTTTGGTGTTATAATCTAACTGGCAGCACCCTGGCAAATTCATAAATTGATCACCTTATATTCTTGCCTCCCAGTTCTTATTCCCAGAAGTGCTTAGAGTCACAACCTAGATCAGTGATAGTCAGAACTCAGTGGTTCAGGAGGGAAATTAGCAATCAATGTGACTCCAAAGAGCCACAGTCATGTGAATTCACCATTTCGTTCACTGTTTATATATTTCACTAATATATATTCTCACAGAAAAATGACTGTATTATTGTGTCAACTACAATTGTTGCAAAAGCATCCTGATTGGCTAATAGTTAAATCACAGTGTTTAAATATCATGTGTCACAAAGAGCTGTGGGTGATGCATCAGAAAGTCACTAGCAGCTCATGAGTCTGTCTGAATATCACTAGCTAGAAATTACACAGTAGTCAGTAGACTCTCCACTTTTGAACAGTCCATCTATTAGTCTTGAACCCAAACCCCCAACCATGAATATTGCCAAACTTGGCGAAAGTTCAGACCTTAATTTATTAATTCTATAGGGCTACATGCTTCCTTTCAACACCATTCTGCACTCCCTGTGCCCAACTGACAGGCATATCAGGATATAGTATTTTAAAAGTGTTTGCTTCTATCATTTTTGAATAATCACAATCACAATCAAATTCTCTTAGGTCAGGTCTACAGTGGAGGAGAAAATGGACACAAGATATGCAACTCCAGCTATGTGAATTGCGTAGCTGGATTCAATGTACCTTGCATTGATTTTCTGCGGTGGCCCCACAGCGGGAGGTTGACATGAGAAACTCTCCCATTGGCCCCCCTTATTCCTTGCGATTGTCATGAGTTCTGGGGTCAGCAAGGGTGCCTTCAGCATTTGATTTAGCGGGTCCTTACCAGACCTGCTAAATCAAACATTAGAAGATCAACTTCTGGCACATCAATCTTCCCAGAAGTATAGATGTGCCCTTATAAAGAAGAAAAGAGTATTTAGGCGATTATTGGTCAGGGAGGCATTTCTGCCTCTCAGTTTTTGGCTACACCCTCCTCTCTTTACTCCCTGATAACTCTCTTTTTAGCCAATTTACGTTGACTCAGTTTATCTCGCTATCCTATTTGATTTTGTATCATGGGAATTTCTAAGCCTTTTCTGCTAATTGCTGAGTTCCAAAGTTTAGATTTTTTTTTTACTCCTAAAATGCAGCTAATTTTTTTCTGTGCTGTTAAAACGTTTTCTGTAAGTGCCACGTACTGACTGACCTACTTTTCAAATTATTTACTAGCTACATTATGCACCTCAGAAGCTTCTGTGTCTCATTCTCAGGTCACCTCTCGTATGTTCCAAATTTGACAGAGAAGTCAGCTCATTAGTGCAATGTCTGTGCCTGGGTAGGAAGAATATCATCCTATTTTAGCCTGACGTGTCTGACACTTCCTTTCAGGTTGTATAATGCACTAAGAAAAAGCTAATCTCTAGCTTGTGCCGCTCACCTTGAATAATAGAAACCTGTAATTGTACCATCCTGAGTCCACAGCTCTTGTGCATTTGGTTATCAGGCACTTGAGTCTGCATTACCCTTTTAATGAATGCTAGGAGAGGAAATTTGGGAAGGTTTCAGAGTATAGTGGCAAACAGAGGCTCTAGATAGTTTGGCACCTGCTTAGGAATTTGTCATGGAGGTGAACACATTTTTTATAAAGAATAAAACAAGACTGGTGGTAAATCTTACGGAATGGGTTAGTGCGTGTCACACTTTTCTTGAAATTCCATAGTGATGTCCTACTCCTATGTATGTGGTTTTATATCGCTGTTACGGTTCCTTATAACTAATAGTTTCTCCTTATCACATTAATATAATGAATTTCTCTTATGCAGTGACTTCTTTTATCAGTTTCATGTATTGTGACTAGATTATACCTTGGCAAATATTTTTGTAATCGACTGACATATTTCCATAAATAAAGAACAGATACCAGGAGCAGCTCCCAATAGCTAAAAGATACACACGAGCACAGAATGCCTTCATAATAGCAAACAGGGAGATTGAGTAATACGCACATCTCTAAGCAAAAGAAAGTGTGTAAACAGCACCACTCTTGGGGTACAGCTAGACTACAAGTTTTTATCAGAAAAAGCTACGCAAATTGCGTGCCACATTTTGTGTATCTTTTTCCAATTCTTTTGTCGGAAGAGGCTTTTCCAACATTTGGCCCAAATAGACGTGGCCAAATGTCAGGAAAAAAAACCACTTTTGGAAGCCCCCTCCTTCCTTGTAGAACAAGGAATACAGGGGCTTCTGAAAGAGGTGTTTGCTCTTCTGCAAAAAAAAAAAAAAAAAAAGCAAAAGAGCAAATGCGTTCCCTGGACGCAGCAGAGTTTTTTTCGGGATACCTCCAGCCTAGCCATACCCTAGGAACAGCCCCAGGAGGCCATGTGCCTCAGAGCCACACCTGTGGGAGACAATTCGCTCAGCCTGTTTCCTTGCTCTGGAGAGGTAGCTCTTTGTTCTTGGCCTATTTCTTCCACCTCATCCCAGCTCAGCTGCATTAGCCAGTGTTTCAGGACAGGGAGAAGAGGATATCATGGGGAGTGGATTTTTCACCTATTCAGAGGCCTGGGAACCCAAGCCTACCTATAAGGGATTTGCCCCCTTTCTACTCTGATGCAAAATATGTGAATCAAATCACAATCTAGCACTATTGCTTTATACAGGTAGAACCTCTCTACTGCGGCACTCTTTCTGGTCCAGCAAAATCCATGGTCCAGCATGATTTTCGTTAACCAGTTGTCCATTTATCATGGGTATGGCCAGGTTTCCCACAGTCCCATAAAGTTTTACAGCCACCAGTCCTGGCTCTCAGCCCTGGTCTACACTAGGGAGATATTATTTCAAAATAAAGGGGGTTATTTTGAAATAAGTGGCACATCCACACTATCAAGGCCATTATTTCAAAATAACGGGCTGGTTATTTCGAAATCTGGACTCCTGCTTTCTTTGGGGAATAAAGCTTATTTCCAAATAGTTATTTTGAAATCACAGTAGTGTGGACGCTCCACTGCTGCTATTTTGAAATTAGTACTCCCCAGAGTAATTCGAAGTAATTACTCCTCAATGCTTCCTGGGGTGCTAAGTCAAGACAGCGTGTCCACAATATCGGAGCCTGCCTCAGACTAATTTTGAGGCTCCCCTGTAGTAGGGACAACACCGTATATCAATTCCGTTATTTTGGGAGTTATTTCAAATTTAGTTATTTCAAAATAGTTTTCTAGTATAGATATTCCCTCTGTGTTCACATGCAGACTAGATCTGGGTTTCAATTCAGAGACGAATTTAGGAAGTTGGGTAATATGCCCACCCATTTTTTTAAGTTATTGACCAATGTAAAGTCTGTATAGGTTGAACCTCTTTAGTCCAGCACGGCAGGTCAACAGTGTCTAGCAGCTTTACCAATACTTTCACTGCTTACTGGGCTCTTAGAAGACATTTAGGGGTAAATTAGAGCTAACTAACAGCACAGAACACTGAGAGCCAGGACTGGTGGCTGTAAACAAACTTTATGAGACCACGGAAAACGTGGCCACACCCATGATAAATGGACATCTGGCTGACTAAAATCATGCCAGAGCATAGATGTTGCTGGACTAGGGAGTGCTGGACTAGAGAGGTTCTACCTGTACCTTAATTCTAATCCAAAATAAGTACTGGGGTATTTTTTAATTCATAACAATGAAATAGAAGTGTAATATTGCTCAGCCAGAAAGATAAATTCACATATATAACTATTATCATACATTGACACTATATACCGTGTCTACTAGAATAAATGGTCTCATGAAAAAGCCATTATCAATACTTAACATATTTAGCAATTGACACAGATGTTTTCACTAACAGATATTTCTGTATTAAAAGGACTTCAGAAGAAAATATAGAGCAAAATGAAGGCAAAATAATTATGTTTAAAATGTCTATGCATCATAGTTAAGGTTGTTTTGTTGTGATGAAATACACATTTCTTTTTTCTTGACAAAAACATGTCGTGGGGATCGACAAGTGAACTTTGTTCTCTCGTTACTGTTTGTGTCCCAGTTTACTCTGTGGCCTCTATCACACATTATTTTTATTTTGACTCTCCTGGTTGTGGTTTAGTCTGTGACTCTGAAGTGATGGGACAGGATAAGTGGCAATCAAGGAAAAGAAAACCTTTGTGAACATTTTGAAACCTGAGGAACAATCCAGCTTCCATTCAGTTCTGGGAACAAAAGAGAGGTCTGAACTGCAAACATTGGAACTTTTTTTGTTGGATTTGGAACATCCTCAAAACATGCGGCAATTTCAATCTGGTTTTCTTGTTCAACCATCCTATCACATTAGGCCCTCAACATAACACACAGAACTCGTGATGACTGCAGATTTCAAAACCCCTCTCAAAAATATGCAACCTTCTCTGCTACAAATGGACAACTGGGATATTTTGTGGCAAGGAAAAGTGGAAAGTTTGTGATCTTATTTCTTTGAACCAATTTACTCATCTCTAATGCAACCTTTTCAAAAAAAAAAATCTAAAAGCCAAACACTTCTACCCAAGTTGTAGGGCTAAGCTGTACCTTTCTCCCCCTTCTGATCTCTCAGGACTTTAGTCTCTTGCCCTTACCTCACTCAAGGTAGAATCGCAGGATTTTTTTTACTTTAGAAGAAGATCAGGGTTCACCATTCTGTAGATCCAAATAGTTTTGGGGGACATCTGTGTTAATTTGTAATAAAAAATTGAAGGACATTTTATTTCATTTCTAATTCTCATGTCCAAAAAATTAAGTTTTTTTTAATTTTTTGTTTTGTCAGTAAAATAGCAAAATGAATTTTTATTCAAATCAAAAATAAAAAAAACATTTTCTTTCATCTCAGACTTGCCCATTATCAAAATGTTTAAAAATATGAACATTTTACATTCTAATTTTTTCTTTAAAATATTTCAAAGAACAGTCTCTAAGGTGGTTAATTTGGTGCCAAACATGAGTACCACAGAATTGTGATATTCAGTGCTCACAATGCTGGGGGCATGTCTAAACTACAGAGGCAATCATCTCTCTGGAGGTTGATCTTTTAGTGTTCGGTTTAGTGTAGATCCCTAAATTGAACGCTGAGGGCAGCCCCCACTGGTGAATGGTACTCCTCCTTCTGTGAGGAGTAAGGGAAGCCAGCGGGAGTGTGTGCTCCCATTGGCCTCTCTCAGGGTATGTCTACACTACATGGCTCCATCGACGGAGCCATGTAGATTACGTTTGTAGACATAGGAAAATGAAGTGGCGATTTAAATAATCGCCGCTTCATTTAAATTAAAATGGCTGCCGCGCTGTGCTGATCAGCTGTTTGTCGGCACAGCGCTGTAGTCTGGACGCTCCGCGGTTGACATCAAAGGCATTTGTCGACCTCCCCGGTGTGCCTCGTGGGATGAGGTTTACCAGGGAGGTCGACAAATGCCTTTGATGTCAACCGCGGAGTGTCCAGACTACAGCGCTGTGCCGACAAACAGCTGATCGGCACAGCGCGGCAGCCATTTTAATTTAAATGAAGCGGCGATTATTTAAATCACTGCTTCATTTTCCTATGTCTACAAAGGTAATCTACATGGCTCCGTCAATGGAGCCATGTAGTGTAGACATACCCTCAGTGTGGACAGAGATTTAAGGTACGTCAACTCCAGCTATGCAATTAACGTAGCTAGAATTACGTATCTTAGGTCGACCTTCCCCTCCATTGTAGACCAGGCCTAAATGAGAATGCAGTTCCTAGAGGTACTGACCTGGAAGAAAACACCTCTGACTACTACATCATTCTCCACAGCATCACTTCCTGGAAGAGTATTTCTGAAGAACATTCAATGTGGCACTATACAATGGTTTGTTGGAGGTGGGGTGGTTCCGAACCAGAATAATTTTCCTTAAGACACTTTTCAGATTTGGGGAACCTGGATCTGAATTACCTCTGATTTGTACCTTATAAAATGAAATCATTCCCTTGGGTTTACTCCTCCCTAGCTTGGAGACCAAAAACAATGAAAAGAAGCAATATTCCCATAGACATTCTAGGCCATGGTTGGTTTTAGCTTAAATGGGACTACTGAAGTAAGTTAGGCCACATCTACACTTACTGTGCCAGAGATGGATCTTTGGGTGTTCAATTTAGTGGGTCTAATAAAGACCCACTAAATCAAATGCTGAGAGTACCCCCCAGTCAGTGCCGGTACTACTCTATTCACAAGGAGTAAGGGAAGTCAATGGGAGTGTTTGCTCCTGTCGACCTCCCACTGTAGACAGGGTGCCAAGGTCAACTTAAGTTATGTTGACATTATTTACATAACTGGAGTTGCATACCTTAAACTGACCACCTGGGTCTCATATAGACCTGAACTTGGAAATATATTTGTCTCCTGAAGAATCAGAGTCTATGGGCCTTTTGCTGCTAACCATATGTAGCATCTCCTGGGTAACCAAGAGATACTGCAACCACAGCGTTAGCTGAGAGATAGGTGGTTTTTAGCTCATGTGGTAGAGACACATGGCTTTAGCCCCCAAAGTCGCAAGTTCAATCCCATCCACTGATGGACCTCATGGGCTTTATACATGTATTTACCATCACGCATATCTGTGCTCACACTGCCCAGTTCATCTAGACTGAAACCTATCAAGGAAAACTCACCTTCAACCTTAGTTCCCTGATAATCTTTTCCACTTCTCTGATGAGTTTATAGTTTCATGGAAATGATGTTGTGAGCGCCAGGTTTAATGTCTGAAGAAAAGATTCCTGCAGGGATGCGTCTGCTTTATCAACCCTAATTTAGATTGTAGCTGAATCATCTGAACTTGATTGGTGTAGACACGGAAGAGTAAAAATCACTTTGCTGTTTAGTCTCATCCCATTTCCCAGCTGCAGTGGCTCGAGCAAGTGACTGCTGCCTCCTAAGCAAGAAGAGGCTGAAATTTCCTTTTATGAACCCTGATTCATATACACCGTATTTTAATCTCAGCCCCACGGTGCTAAAGGTTGAGGAGAAGATTTGCTAAAATGAATAAAAATCATTGGATTATAAAAAGAGATAGAAAAGCTAAATGATCTGAAATACATTTGATATGAAACTTTCATTTTTCAATAAACCTTCAGAAAACATGCCAGTCCGTTGAAGGGAGGAAAAGATTACAGCAGTGCAGGAGGTTTCAATAACTTCAGCCATTCACAAAGCATTATTTAGACATTTATGACTGAGGGAAAGTGCTCTCTGTCAAAATGAACTGAGCTATGTTTTCCAGGATGCTGCTCCATACCCCTGATGGGATGGCCAGAAAATTTCCTCTGGAAGCAATATGTATTCATAGCATCTATTACTGCTGTTGGGGAAGTGTAATATGTTAAATTAAGTTGAATGTGAAATCATTAGGTTTAGACATGATACAAATTGCTGTGCATTCCTCCACCTCATAGCCTATTTTTTTTTCCTTCGACTCAGAAAATGCATCGTATGGTTGTCAAGGACTCTGCTGAAAAGGCGAGTTACATCACTTCAGCAGAATGAGCATCTAGAAAAATAACACTAGCAAAAGAATGTCGTGAGCACAATTCCCCCCCCCTTTTTTTAATTGTCTTCCGCAAGAATAATGGCATAGCTGTAACAGTTATACTGATAGATTGCTACGTATTTTAGAAGTGATATCCATAGATTCGATCCTCCATGATCTCTTCCCAAAGAATGGACTTCATCATTAATTATATTTGTACAACAAATTGAGAGCTGGGCCCTACTGTTCCAGGCACTGTGCAAACATTGTAACAGCTGTTTCCTGTCCCAAAAATCTGACAATCTAATTACCCAAGGTAGACAAAGGATGAGGAAAAGAGTATATTATCTTCTTTTCAGATGGAGTGCTATGGATATGTTTACACTGTGATTAAATACCCACAGCTGGCCTGTCCCATCTGATTCAGGCTCATGGAACTTTGGTGACAGGTCTGTTTAACTGCACTGTCAACATACCCTAGACGATTAAGTGACTTGCCAAGGTCACACGGGAAATCTGTAGCAAAGATCGGAATTGACTCTAGATTGCTCAAGTCCCATACCGCTGCAGCCAGCTTGCCCTTCTCATATTTTTGTCCCCTTTGCACAGGAAGTTGAGATAAAGACAAGGCTTGTCACATGCTCTTCTTTCCCTTTCCCACAATCATGTGTTGGCACGGTCAGCATATTTCAAAGTTCTTTGAGAGCTGAATCATTAGCCCCATTTTAAAGATGTGGAAACTGAGGCATGGACTGGACAGATAATTGTCCAAGGGGTCCCACAATGCCAGTGGTAGAACTGAGAATAAACTGAGGTCTTCTGAGTCCAAGTCAAGTGCTTTCTCCAATAATATCACAGAGGAAAGGTGCAGGGCTGAGGCCAGACCCGCTGGGCCCCAGAGCAAGGCGGGGGGCTCCAGGCTGCTGGAAGAGGCAGAGCCTCAGGCAGAAGGGGAAGTGCCACCCAGCATGCGCCACCTGGGGCTCTGGTGGTGATATAAAGGAGCCAAGGCCCTGGCTGCTGCTGTTGTTGCTATAGCAACAGCCATGAGCCCCGGGTCCTTTTAAATTGTCAGGCCCTAGAGCAGCTGCCCTGTTTGCCTCTCCCTCCCCTTTTGGTGGCCATGGAAAGGTGAATCAGTCCATAGCTATACCTCTATTGAAGCACAATGGATAAAGCGATCTCTCGATCTAGTTCTTTGTCCACTCGTATATAATGTGGCATTCCTTCTGCTGAGACCTATTTTAACGTTAGTTGGGGTCTTCTGTTATAACGCTGTAGTCACAGGCTGTCATCTCTCTGAGAAATTCTTATTAATTCCAGTCTACATCAGCCTGGTTAAATCAATGCACTTCAACTGGTTTAACTCTCACTTAAACTGGATTAGCTTTATGTGTACATTTACTGACACAGGCTCCGTCACGGAAAGGGACATATGGACCGGTTGAAGTTCATCTAAATGGAGGGAGCTGATTGGTTTCACAAGACAGATGTAGAAACGGATTAGTTTAAAATGGTGAAACAACTCCTGTGTCGACAAGACCTGGGTTTCAAATCAGAGAAGTTGGAAAGTTGGGTAATATGCCTACCAGGGTTTTTTTAAGTTACTGACCGATGAAAAGGCTACATAGATTGAACCTCTCTAGTCCAGCACCATCAGGACCTGACCAATGCCAAACCAGAGAATTTGCCGAACCACAGGAGGTCAGTATTGTCTAGCAGCATTACCAACACTTCCGCTGCTTACTAGGCTCTTTAAAGACACTGAGGGGTAAATTGGAGCTAAACAACAGCACGGAACCTCAGGACTGGTGGCTGTAAACAAACTTTATGGGACGGCTGGAAACTTGGCCACACCCATGATAAGTGGACATCTGGCTCACTCAAATCATGCCGGACCACGGATGTTGCCAGACTAGAGGGCTACGTCTACATTGCGCTTTCTTGCGCAAGAACGTATGCAAATGAGGCGTCATTTCTACACTACTCCTTCTTGTGCAAAAACCCCCTCTTGTGCGAGCCGTTCTGCCTGAAAATAAGCATTCTGCCTGAAAATAAGTCTACACTGCTCCTTCTTGTGCAAAAGCCCCTTGCGCAAAAATGGCAGCTCATTAAGTATGCAAATGAGGTACAGCAATATTTATCGCTGCAGCTCATTTGCATATGTTCTTGTGCAAGAAAGCGTGATGTAGACGTAGCCAAGAGGTTCAAGCTGTAGATACTTACTAAAAATGGCTGGGAAGCCTCAGCCTGGAATCTTTCCCCAGGCTAGAAGGGAGAAGGATTTAAAATTCAGCCGACATGATTAGAAATGAAATCACTTGGAAGCATGCTCAGTTGACATCTGAAACACCAACAAAGCCTAACTGAGCCCATCCCCTTCATGACATCACCGTGCTCAATTCCTCCTCTGCCACCGGCAGCTCCAGGGGTGTTCTGGGACAATACGAAGGAGATGCAATATATGAGCCTCTCTCTGAAACTTACATGCAGCAAATTAGCTGCCCATGCTTGCTCCCACTGAAGTTACTGGGGCTTTGGACACGGATGTTCCTGGGCTCAAGGTCAGAAATCAAACGTTCAATTAAGTTGAATCTTCCTTAGCAGCAGCAGAGAGTGAAAGAGAGAAGATAAGAGGCTGTGTTTAACTGAACTAGTTTTCCTACCCCCAAACAATACCCTTATCAATTCAACGATCTGATTTAATTCGGTGACACACCTTGGGGAGGGGAAACACATACAGCACATGGGAAACTGCAAGCTGCCTTCAAGGGGAAGACTGACTTAGCTTGCCACATCACATCATTTTCCTTTCTTCATCTTCCTTTTCAGGAGTCATTTCTCATCAGAGGGAGCCAGAAGAGAAAATATGGAATAGCACACTGATGTCCAGGATATATACCTAAGCAGTACAAAGGCATTTGTTACAGGAAACTGAGACACACACTTTCCACATCCCCACTGAACTAGAATCGGCACAGCATGAAGGAAGGCAGACGAAAGAAACAAATCCCAAATTTCAAATGTGACCTTTCATCAGAGCGTGCCAAAATATCACCAGTCATTACAAAATCAGAGTGCAACCAATGATGCATGCACATTTAGAGTAAAAATGTATTACATTTGTTTCTTGTGTGAAGCAGTCAGCAGGCAAATGTTTGTTTGTTTGTTTTAATCACGTATATGTCCACAGGCATGTTTAATGGGTAGATGAATAGGAATGATTGCACTGATTATTTTAGACCAATGTATTGGTTTCTGGTTAGCAGCATGTTCATTAGATCTAATATTTCCTTGTAACACTGACTGGACCATTTTCCACCCCCAATACCAGTCAGCCTTCGTTGTCCATTATCCCGTTTTTCTCTCAGGTGCCTGCGCCCATATGCCCACACCTCCCCTTACACAGGGAAAAAACTCACTATCAAAATCCCAAAAGCCACCACACTGGTCTTGCTTCTCATCTCTCTGGCTATGTCTACACTACAGAATTGAGCACAAAAACCCATGGAGCGTCCATACCTCAAGCATGTTTTTGTGCAAGAAAATTGTGAATCAACAGAACAGAGATTTTTTTGCGGTATAGGTATTCCTCTTTCTACGAGGAATAACTCCTTTTTGCGCAACAGCTCTGCGCAAAAAGGTGAATATGGACAGGAAACAGGGGGTTTTTTCACAAAAACAGCCTATCAGAAGAAGCACAGGTACCCTGGTGGCTATTCTGTAAATAGCAATCAGAGTTTCCTTTCAAGAGAACATCCTTGCAGTCTGGACGCCCTCTTGTGCAAAAGCGTATCACTTTTCTGATGCGCTTTTCAAGTGTGGCCATGCTCTTGCACAAGAAGATTTTGCAAAAATCTTCCATAAAAAGCTTCTTATGCAAGAAGCCTGAAGCATAGACATAGCCTCTATGGGTACGTCTACACTGCAACATTATTTCAAAATAACTAGCGCTATTCCAAAATAACTAAGGGCATATCTAGATTACGCCAAACACTCAAAAGAGGATATGCAAATTCTGCAGGAATTAAAAAAGGAGGTTTACAAGGCTTTTTGACAAAGGGGGAGGGTTCGCCAAAAAAGCCGCATCTTAATTATTTTCACTTTTAAAAACTCCACTTTCGAAAGTACGATTGAAAGAAGATATACAAATTCCCACGGAATTTGCATATCCTCTTTCAACTGTTCAGGTAGTCTAGATATGACCTTAGTCCACGTCAACACAGCAGGCAGTTATTTCAAAATAGTGTCAAACTACTGTCAAGCTGGAGGACTTCTTACTCCAACTCCTGTAACCCTCATTGTACAAGGAGTAGGGGAAGTTGGAGGAAGAGTGCTCTTTTTCGAAATAAGTGCTGTGTAGACACTCTCTATTTCAAAATAAGCTATGTCGAAATAAGATATGCAATTAATGTAGCTCAATTTGCATAGCTTATTTCGAGTTAAGTCCTGCAGTGTAGACACACCCTATATGACTTACTTCTAGGAGGAAGCCTTCAGAATGCTTCTTTCTGACACGACTGGGTCAAAAATCTCCCAAATTCACAATTTCAGTGAAAAAACACAATATTTTTATGAAAATGACTTCCAACATTTCACCAGCTCTGACTCCAGCTGGCTTTTGTATTTTCTGCAAATTACAGACAACATACTTGTTTTAATGTTACTTTATCCTCCCACTTTTGACCCTTGCTTCCCACCCATCTTTCTACCTGTTCCTGTTGTTGTGATCCTAGGGGCAATAATGAGCTTATTCTTACTTTATTTGCACAGCACCTAGCACAATAGAATACTAACCTTTGGTTGGGACCTCAAGGTAATACAGATATTAAAATAATAATATTAAGTTCCACTAGGGTGCACTGAATCATAGGGTGGTATTTATTCATGATACACATAGGGCCATCATCTCCACAGTATTTACATACCTCACAATCTTCTATGTTTTTCAGAAATGTGTTAGCCTGTTTTAGCAAAAACAGTAAGGAGTCTGGTGGCACTTTTAGGCTATGTCTACACTGCCAGCTTTTGTCAGCAGTGAGTATGCAAATGAAGCGCTGATTAGCATTTTGTCTGGAGAGGGATAAGGATATTGTGCAAAAAAGGGTTTTTTTGTGCAAAAAAGAAACATCCATATTGCTTGTTTTTGAGCAAAAACCCCTTGTGCAAAAACGGCTCCAATAGATTATGCAAATGAAGCACAACAAAATGCTAATCAGTGCTTCATTTGCATACTCACTTTGCATAGACAAAGCCTTTAAGCCTAACAATTTTATTAGGACATCAGTTTTCATGAGTTGCAACTCACTTAATCAGTACTGGGTTATGCCCACGAAAGCTCATGATACCATCTATATATTCTGTTAGTCTTTAAGGAGCTACTAGACTATTTGTTGTTTAAGTTTTTCTAGTTACAGACTAACTTGGCTACCCCTCTGAAGCTTTTGAAAACAAAAAGAAAGAGAAGGGATACAGAGATGGGAGTGTTACTTCAGACCTAATTCAGTTGGGGTAGATGTGGATAAAAGGGTAACAATAACTATAGCGGTAAATTACTTATTGTAATGAGTGAGCCATTCCCAGTCCCTATTAAGACCCATTCTGATATTTTAAAATTTGCATATGAATTCCAGCTCATTCACATTCATAGAATCATAGGGTTGGACAAGGCCTCAGGAGTCATTGAGTCCAACCCCCTGCCCAAAGCAGGACCAACCCCAACTAAATCATCCCAGCCGGGCCTTTGTCAAGCCAGGACTTCAAAACCACTAGAGATGGAGATTCCACCACCTCCCTAGGGAACCCATTCCAGTGCTTCACCACCCTCCTAAGGAAATAGTTTTTCCAAATATCCAATCTAGACCTCCCTCACTTCAACTTAAAACCATTGCTCCTTGTTCTGCCATCTGTTACCACTGAGAACAACTTCTCTCCATCCTCTATGGGACCCTTCTTCAGGTAATTGAAGGCTATCAAATACCCCCTCACTGTTCTCTTCTGTAGACCAAATAAGTGCAAATCCCTCACCTTCTCCTCATAAGTCATGTGATATGGCCCCCAATAATTTTTGTTGCCCTCCGCTGGACTTTCTCCTATGTGTCCACATCCTTTCTGTAATAAAAGGGCCTCAGAATTGGATGCAATACTTCAGATGTGGCCTGACCAGGGAAAATAAAGGAGAAAAATAATTTCCCTAGATCTGCTGGCAGTGTCCTCCTAATGCACCACAATATGTCGTTAGCCTTCTTGGCTACAAGGGTGCACTGTTGATTCGTATAACAGCTTCTCATCTACTATAATCCCCAGGTCCTTTTCTGCTAAACTCTTGGGGTATGTCTACACTACAGCACTAATTCGAACTAACTTAGTTCGAATTAGTTAATTCGAACTAAGCTAATTCGAATTAGTGCATCTAGACCTAAAAACTAGTTTGAATTAGCGTTTTGCTAATTCGAACTAGCATGTCCACATTGAGTGGACCCTGAACCGAAGTTAAGGCTGGCCGGAACCAGGACTTAGAGTGCGGAGCTGCTGCCTCAGGCTAGCCGAGGGCTGTGCTTAAAGGGACCCGACCCCCACCCCGGACAGACAGTTCTCAGGGTTCCCCGCTTGCTTGTCTACCTCGATGAGGAACAGCAAAGCAGTCCTGTCTTGGAGTGCCCTGAGTGCCCGCACTCAGCACATCACAGCACTTGGCCATCAGCCCGGCTGCACTTGCCACAGGCTGCCATCTGGGGGGGGTCATTCGGGGGGCTGTCAGAATCCAGGAGGCCCTGCAGGAGAGCTTCCACCCCAAGGAGCCCGCAGAGCCACCCCAGTCCTCCCCATCGGGGGCTCGTGCCCCATTCCTCCCTCACCTCCTTCCACTTACCCTTCCCTAGCCCCCTTCCTGATGTAAAAAATAAAGGACATGTATGTTCAAAAATAGAAACTCTCTTTATTTAACAAAACTGAGGGTGAGGGGGGGATTAAACTCTGGGGAGACTGGGAAAAGGAGGTGGGAGAGGGAAAGAGAGAGGGTGGGAGAGGGGAGGTGGAAACCTGGGAGGAGGGAGCTGGAAGGGGGAAGCCAGGGGAAGAAGGAGGAGGGGAAGTATTAAACTATGGTACGCCATATCTTCAGTATTGTGTAGAGATGGGGTCTCCTCACCTCAAAAAAGATATTTTGGCCTTGGAAAGGGTTCAGAAAAGGGCAACTAAAATGATTAGGGGTTTGGAACTGGTCCCATATGAAGAGAGGCTAAAGAGACTGGGACTTTTCAGCTTAGAAAAAAGGAGACTGAGGGGGGATATGATAGAGGTCTATAAAATCATGAGTGGTGTGGAGAGGGTGCATAAAGAAAAGTTCTTCATTAGTTCCCATAATAGAAGGACTAGAGGACACCAAATGAAATGAATGGGTAGCAGGCTTTAAACTAATAAAAGAAAGTTCTTCTTCACAAAGCAAATAGTCAACCTGTGGAACTCCTTGCCACAGGAGGCTGTGAAGGCTAGAACTATAACAGAGTTTAAAGAGAAGTTAGATAAAGTCATGGAGGTTGGGTCCATGGAGTGCTATTAGCCAGGGGGTAGGAATGGTGTCCCTGGCCTCTGTTTGTGGAAGGCTGGAGATGGATGGCACGAGACAAATGGCTTGGCCATTGTCTTTGGTCCATCCCCTCCGGGGTACCTGGTGTTGGCCGCTGTTGGCAGACAGGCTACTGGGCGAGATGGACCTTTGGTCTGATCTAGTACAGCCATTCTTATGTTCTTATGTTCTAAGCTCAGGGTCGGGGGTCTCACTGGACCAACTTGATTTTCATGCAAACCTGCTCCTGGGTTCACATGTGGCCTTTGGTGGCCAGGCTGGCAGCTATCCTGCCCTAGACGGCCGCTTTCCTGTGCCTAGTGTGGAGATTGTGGACGTTGGAGGTCTCCCCCCAAACCTCGATGAGGTCCACGATCTCCGCACTAGACCAGGTGGGCGTCCGCCTCTTGCGGCCCCAGGCAGGCTCCTGGGAGCCGCCAGCCTGGTCCTGGGAAGAGGGGGAGGGCTGGGTGGCAGCGGGTGGCTGGCTCATCCCGTGCCAGGTGCAGGGTCTGCTGGCTGGGTGCTGGCAGGCTTGCACCTGGCACGGGCACCGTTGCCAGACCGTGCCCCTTTAAGGGCTCCGGGGCCAGCAGGGGGGCAGACAAGTTTCCCTGGCTTGGCCCAGAGTGGCCACCAGGGCAACCTGGGAAGGGCTAGCCTCCCACTAGTTCGAATTAAGTGGCTACACAGCCCTTAATTCGAACTAGGCGTTAGTCCTCGTAGAATGAGGTTTACCTAGTTCGAATTAAGTGCTCCGCTAGTTCGAATTAAGTTCGAACTAGCGGTTTGCGTGTGTAGCGCCTATGAAAGTTAATTCGAACTAACAGCTGTTAGTTCGAATTAACTTGTAGTGTAGACATACCCTTGCTTAGTTAGTCGGCTCCCAATTGCAGCCTATGTTCCTACGATATGGATATAACTGTCCCATCTGCTAACTGTACAGCGGGTGGAGGTCTGCTGAAATAGTTTTGTTCCATTTCTTCCATGTATAAAAAAGCAGCATTACTTGGAGTCTGAAAAGCTGCATACGTCTGAATAAGGGATCACCATATGAAAAAAGGACCATTGACAGTGATAAAAGCCTGCCCGGCTATGATCACCAGCTGCTGCCTGAGATTAAAAATAATTAAACTAAAGACATATTGAAAGACTCAGAGCTGGCAAGAGCAAATGACTGTGCCTCTGGCATGGGCCTCCATTGCTCATTCTCTGTGCAAAGGAGTGGGAATCTATAACCTGAGTTAATAGATGTTTGCACGTCATGGGAACATGGCTAACAGAATCCCACTGCCAATTCATTACTAGGAGTAAGGACTTCCTTCCCGTCACTTTTTTGATCCAGTGTCAGTGCCAAAGTATTAATGTGCACAAGGGGAAGGGTAAATTTTATGGGTAGGTCACAGAAATGGAGGCCAGGAGCTCCCAAGTGCTACCTATTGCTGGTTGAAATGTTTTTAGCAACATGTATTCTCCTCAGAATAAGCTGTGGAAGGTTTTTGAGGTCCACGGTGGAATCTCTGGTCTCCTCTGACCAGAGGAGAGACTCAAAATGGAAACATGATGACCTGAAGATGGATGTTTTGACACAGTTCTCCTTCAGAAATATAGCGGAAGAATTTTATTTACATTCCACATGGGAACAAAAATACATTTCAGAACCTTGGAATCTGCCCCAAAATGGAATTGTCATTCCTCAGCCCATTCCATTTCTAACCCAGGCTCTGACATTGGCTCGCTCTCTTCCATCTTGAATGCCCGCCCATCTATAAAATGGAGTTGATAATACTTCCCTGCCTCACATTATTAATAATTAGTATGGCTGAGGAAATCTGGAAGGGACTGACCCACCAATGCTGGCTAGTTTCAAGTTCCACCTCTTCTCTAAGCTATCTTGTGACTGCACCCAACTTCTCAGGTCTTGAAAGATCAATTTCAAACAAAAGAACTAACACAGCAAAAGGCACTAGTAAGCCGTTGGCAAATTAAGGCTAAAAACAAGCTGATGGGCCACCTTGAAACCATGCTCTGAAAAGATTCCTCCTACAAATACACATTTTCAGTCAGTTCCTCGACAGAAATACAAGCCTATTTGGAACACTGCTCATGGATTCAGGCCACATTTAATCCCAAGTGTATCCACTCATTCCTGGCCATAGACCTGATCAGCAAAGGAAGGATCTGACTAGACAAAGATATGATGGAACTGCCAGCCTCTCTCTTCCACATGAAAGAACCTTCCTGTTGCATCCAATATTTTTCTTCTTCCTATTAAAGTTTTCAGTCAAGTTGACATCAAATCAAGCACTCCTACTCTCAGGGCTTTTCTAGCTTAGATTATGTTGTCCTGTGACAAATCAGTTTTGCAGCCTCCAGTTCATAAGTTCTCAGACCCATCTGTAATGTTTTCACTTCTCATTTTGAGGGAAAGCAGCTGAAAACTCCATAGCTTGATATGGATAATATGTTTGTCTGTCAACACACTGTCAATCAAATCCCGGTTTCATTACTCCAGATATGTCCTTTCCGCAGATGGTCTTCCCTCTTACAATCACAATTTGAAATTTCAAAGCTAACACTTCAGCCTTCACCCTAAGCCTAGAAAGCCCATTCTGATGCAATGGAGGTACAATTTTCAAGTTGAAAAAAATCTAGTTCTTTGAATATTTTCACTTGGTTTCACCTGCTGGTGCTGAAAACAGAAAAAAAAAACCCAACCCAACATTCTTTTTTATATCTGCTGGGCGCTTACACAAATTGGTCTTTAAAATTTTCTATGTGCCATATTTTACACGAGCAACCCTCTCCAGAGCTATGTCCTCTTCTTCACTAGTAGAGAATAACCACCCATTTCTCTAACTTTAAAAAACACTTACTTCAGTGTTCGAGTGGAGCAATGTGCAGAGAAAAGGCTAAATCCTTTGGATTTCAAAGGTATTACTTCTTGGGGAATTGTTTTGGAAATGAATGCTGCTGGGCGAAATTGCTCCCCTAAGATACTAAGAAGAATGCTCTTCATTTCTACCATAGGCGGATTAGTAATATCCATAAAAGGGGTGAGTTCCTGTGGAATCTGAGAAAAAATTTCTCATCTTCTTTGACTAGCAGAGCTTTTCCTTTTCTTTCCCCCATCTGAATTGTATTTACTTATTCCCCTTATCGTGTACAGAGAAGCAGACGTATTCTCTGAAGTGGAAAGAAGTCCCATTTTGTGTGACTGGACTGTTATCCCTCCCTGAGGTGGCTTTGGATGTGTTTTGTAACCTCAGCTGCAGGGTGAGGGCAGATAGCTCAGAACTAAGCCTTGTGATAGCTGAGAACTCCCTAATGCTGGAGGTGAGCAAAATCACAGCAGCAGAAGCTCTCGCCTGAGCCCAGCCATCATTCTCTTTGACATCCACAGTTGCTGAATTCAATCTCTGCCTCAGGGTATTCTGTGCTCCTCAGCACTATTGGATGCTCAAAGAGCCTGTTTTTGGGTTGGAGAGTTCCCCTCCCCCATTTTCATTGGATTCTTAGCTCTCTGATGACACTGCCAACAGATGTGGTGGGGGAAACTTGTTCATTTGAGAGTAGGCCAAGCAAATACAGTACTCTAATTTCATATGTTTATCATGGCAACGGTTTGTGGCCAGGACCAACTTGGACTGGAACCTGTGACCCAAAAAAGTTAAAAAAAAAAAAAAACAAAAACCAACAACAATACAAAACCAAAAACCTCAACTGCCTATTACCAACCTCCTCAGCCATCTAAGTTCAAGTGAAAAAGGAAAGTCTGAGAGCGGAAGTGATAGCACTTTTCAAATAACTAAAAGGGTGTTACCAGGAAGAGGGAGACAAATTATTCTCCCTAACTTCTGAAGATAAGACAAGAAGCAAAGGGCTTCAATTGCAACTTGAGAGGTTTAGCTTGGAGATTAGGAAAAACTTCCTGTCGGGGCGGTTAAACACTGGAATAAATTGCTTAGGAAGGTAGTACAATGTCCATCACTGGAGATATTTAAGGGCAGGTTAGATAGACATCAGTCAGGAATGATCTAGATCCGGTATGGGCAAAAGGGCTTCAGAGGGCCAGATCTGCATACCAAGCAAGTTGATCTGCCCTGCAGAGGCAACCCTGGCAGTTGACTCTAAGCACCATGCGCCTGAGGGCAGGGAGCAAGAGACTTTGTGCACTCTCCCCTCCCCCAGGACAATCAGGGCTTGGGGGTGGGGAGAGCTCATGAAGTCTCCTCCTACTCTGCTCCCATCTTGCAGGGAGTGCATGGTGCTTAGAAGTGTTGCACACGTCCTCCACCCCCAGGCTCTGTTTGGCCTGGAGGCGGGGGGAGTGGGAGAAGTCTCCTCCCACCGCCACGGGCACAGCTGGTGGTTCTCTCTGGGGAGAGGCGGGGGCAAAGACTTCACACGCTCCCTCACCCCTAGACCAATCAGGATCTGTGGGCAGGGAAGCACAGAAGTGTCTTGACCCTGCCCCTTCCGGGGTGACCTGGGGTCACTTCAAAAATTTCTGAAGTGGCCCTTGGTCAAAAATTATTGCTCACCCCTGATCTAGGTGGTACTTGTTCCGGCCGTAAGTGCTGGTGCCTGAACTTGATGACCTCTCGAGGTCCCTTCCAGTTCTAGTATTCTATGATTCCGGGTAATGACCATGGTTTGATTTATAAGACTCATAATCTCTAGCTAGATTTGTTATAAAGTATGGTCTTTACATGCTGTCGTGAAAACTTTCCTAATATATATAAGTGGAGACATTTTGACAGGGGAGAGATACATCATAATCAAAGTGGTCATGGCTGGAGAGATAACAAAATCATATAAGTAAGGCACATTTTTACCATCTACTTCTACAGCCAGGGTAACAGGAATAGGGACATTAGAGAAAGACTGTTCTGCTCATGTAGTCCTTCCTAGGGGAAGATTGAAGCCACACAGTGTTTTATTCAGTGCTTTCTTAAATCTAGTTTTAGTTGTTTTGAGTCTTCTGTGGACACTATTAGAACATGTTCTTGCCTAAATGCCTCTATTCTTGTAGTGAATAAGGTCCTGGACTGGAATGAAAGAGGTTTAGGGTTTATTCCCACTCTGCAACTGACCTGATCTGTGCCCTTGAGCATGTCTCTTTATTTCTCTTTGCCCGAGTCTCCCCATCTGTAAAATGAGATTAATGAGTCTTACACTCTTGAGGTCCATAGATGACTGTAAAGGATCACTGTTAATTTCATCCACCTATTCCAAGACCATCCTAAGTAATTCCTTTCCCTCTAAAGGGGAAAATAAAAGCAACCACTAAAAAATCTGATCATCATGCCAGGGAGCAAAACACAGCATGAGGTGGGATGTTAGATTTTCAAAATGGCCAACCCAATTTAAATGGATTTATGCATTATAGAACAATTTACATCTGATCCTGTCTAATGAAAGAAATTGGCCTTGACTTCAGTTCTACCTTCTTCTTTTTTCTGTTTTCTCATTAACTTCATCCCGAATATGTTGCTATAGAATTTCTCAGCCATGTGTGATTGAGTGTTTTACATTACAGCTTCCATTGATTATGGCAAAACATGTAAGATTGGAAATTGAGGGGCTACTTCAGGTTGGCAGTCTGTGAAAAGATCAGCAAGAGAAGTAATGAAGCATTTGATCACCTCCTTGTCTTTATTTTCTGGGTGAAATTTTTAATCCCTTTGCACAACTTGATTTCTTAATCTGAACTATGCAGTACTTTGACACAATGTAGGCCATAATGGGGCAGAAGACACTATCCAGACTCTATGCATCAGCAACATGTAGCCAAAAGTTAGAAAAGCAAGTTTTCTTCTGTGGCTTTGCCAGTGGTTTTGTTTTTTACTCCTGCGAGCAGCACGGTAGCACGCAAAGATACTGAAAAGAAAATGAACCTTGTTTTTGAAAAGGTTCCATTTGAAATGGACAAGAAGGTTTGGCATGCATGTGCTCCTTGTTTTATCCAAATAAGTTTATACATCCCTACTTATTGAGAGGTCTAAATCCATTGATTCAGTCTCAACATTTTTTCTTATCTTTCTCATTCTTGCTACACAGGTCCTCCTGTAACAGATCAATTTTTTTTTCATCTGTGCCCAAACAGTTCTCCTTCTTATCCACACTCTGAATGGAGCTGGTTGGGAAAAAAAATTATTATTATTATTATATACAAAAAGGGGGGAGGGTTTATTAAAATGATGGATTGAAATCTGAATTTTTCAAAACACTATGGCCATCTCTAAATTCTGATTACAGATGACCAAATGAAAATCCATGACAAAAAACAAGGCTATAAAAACTAGAGATGTGCCTAAATGACAGAGCTCTAACCCAGATCTGAACATCTTCATACGATAAGGATCAATGTTGTTATCCGATCCGTCTCTCTCTCTGTCTCTCTCTGCCTTTGCTGTTAACATGTCATTGTACAAAATATTTTTGTTTCTTACAGACCATGTCTAAAAGAATCGTTGATGTCCTATCATGCTGTCAGATTCCTTTTGTTTATGGAGCATCTAAGAATATACGAAAGCCTTCAGAGTTCTGATGTATCTAACAGAAGAATTCATTCTCGTCAGTTGCTATGTCCCAGGGGCAGGCAATGGGGCTATTTTAACAAAGCACCCTATCATGACAGCAGAGGGCATGGAGCAGTCTCACACATTAAACTTCAGAGGAGTTTTGGGAGCAGATCAGCTCAGGATACACGTATGTAACTCCAGCCCCATGCATCTGGGCAGTGACTTTTCCTGTCTCCTCGTCATTGATGTTATTATCATATCCTCCACATTTTATTCCAGCCTGACAACTCACACACAGTGCTTCATGTTCTGAGAGTCTCCTGCCTGACCTTTTGGTACGTGTGCTTTTGCTTTTCATCTCCAGGTTTCAGTCACATTTGCCTGCTGCGTTCCAGGTGTCAATGTGGATAAAAATCTATTCCTTGCAACATGTGGATTTTAACTGGCAGGGGGAAATCAGATCTTATTCTGTAAAGGCCTTGACAGATCACTCCTAATCAAACCAATGCTGCTGCCAAAAGCTGTCCATACTTAATAGATGTGCTGGGGGAAAAGACAAAATGTGAGTTCTTTGCAAAAACTGCTTCTGGGGGGTCTTGCACCTTTTCCTACACTTCCCAGGCAACCACTAGATAAGCAGCACTATTCCAGACCCCGCCAGCAATGAAATGCAGGAAGTTGTTAGACAGGACTATAACATAATTATAAAATATAACAGTCGTAAGTTATGCGTTCTAAATCATGAGAATGTGTTTCTCAGCTACTCAGTAAAACTGTATTTTCCATGCCACTGGCATAAATGTTTACCATCAAACACTCCCAAATGACTACTTCAGTGAAGTGAAAAGAATTATCTGCAATGAACGATTCTGTAAGTGTTAAGCTCCATCAGTGATAGTTGAGTCTGGTATAGTAAGTCACAGATTTGAGGCCCAGATGATACCACTGTGATTATCGAGACCAGGGTGGGTAATAAAACAGTGGTGGTTCGCCACTCTGTTTACTTGCATCTCCATAGGTACAGGCGATTGCTGCTCCCATTGGCTGCAGACTGCCGGTTCTGGCCAATGGGAGCCACAGGAAGATGTGATACCATGCTGCTCCCATTCACTGGGAACAGCGATCTGTGGCCAACTGGAGCTGCAATCGCCCATACATGTGGAGGAGCAGGTAAATATAGCAGCAGCAGGCTGCCAGGGGTAACCCTGGGGAACCAGTTCCAGTTGTAGGCTGGTATTTGCCCACCCCAATCTGACTGACTTTCTGCATAACACAGGTCATAGAACTTCTCCAAAATAATTACTAGAGCATTCCTTGTAGAAAAAAAATCTAATGTTATTTTAAAATGGCAAGTGAGAGAGAATCCACCACAAGCATTAGTAAGGGCACGTTTTCACTTGCCACGCAAGAAATCGCTCTTCTGGCGTTCAATTTAGCGGGCCTAGTTAAGACCCATAAATTGAATGCTGAGAACGCTAAGACCCATACATTGAATGCAGCTCCAGCCAGCACCTGTACTCCTTGCAGTTGAGAGGAGTAAGGGAAGCCAATGGGAACATTTACTCCTGTCAGACACCCTTTGTGAATCATAGAATCCTAGAGTTGGAAGAGACCTCAGGAGGTCATCAAGTCCAGCCCCCTGCTTAAAGCAGGACCAATCCCAACTAAATCAAACCAGCCAGGGCTTTGTCAAGCCGAGATTTAAAAACCTCTAGGGATGGAGATTCCACCCCCTCCCTCGGGAACCCATTCCAGTACTTCACCACCCTCCTAGTGAAATAGTTTTTCCTAATATCCAATCTAGACCTCCCCCACTGTAACTTGAGACCATTGCTCCTTCTTCTGCTGTCTGTCACTACTGAGAACAGCCTGTCTCCATCCTCTTTGGCACCTCCCTTTAGGAAGTTGAAGGCTGATATCAAATCATAAGAACATAAGAACATAAGAATGGCCGTAAAGGTCCATCTGGCCCAGTAGCCTGTCTGCCAACAGTGGCCAGCACCAGGTGCCCCAGAGAGGGTGGACCGAAGACAATGATCAAGCGATTTGTCTCCTGCCATCCCTCTCCAGCCTCTGACAAACAGAGGCCAAGGACACCATTTTATCCCCTGGCTAATAGCCTTTTATGGACCTAACCTCCATGAAATTATCTAGCTTCTCTTTAAACTCTATTATAGTCCTAGCCTTCACAGCCTCCTGTGGCAAGGAGTTCCACAGGCTGACTACACGCTGTGTGAAGAAGAACTTTCTTTTATTAGTTTTAAACCTGCTACCCATTAATTTCATTTGGTGTCCTCTAGTTCTTCTATTTAGGGAACTAATAAATAACTTCTCTTTATCGGCCCTCTCCACACCACTCATGATTTTATATACCTCTATCATATCCCCCCTCAGTCTCCTCTTTTCTAAACTGAAAAGTCCCAGTCGCTTTAACCTCTCCTCATATGGGACCCGTTCCAAACCCCTAATCATTTTAGTTGCCATTTTCTGAACCCTTTCCAAGGCCAAAATATCTTTTTTGAGGTGAGGAGACCACATCTGTACACAGTATTCAAGATGTGGGCGTACCATAGTTTTATACAGGGGCAGTAAGATATTCTGGGTCTTATTTTCTATCCCTTTCTTAATAATTCCTAGCATCCTATTTGCCTTTTTGACCGCCGCTGCACACTGTGTGGAAGTTTTCAGAGAACTGTCCACGATAACTCCAAGATCTCTTTCCTGATTTGTCGTAGCCAAATTAGCCCCCATCATACTGTACGTATAGTTGGGGTTATTTTTCCCGAGTGCATTACTTTACACTTATCCACATTAAATTTCATTTGCCATTTTGTTGCCCAATCACTCAGTTTGGTGAGATCTTCTTGGAGTCCCTCACAGTCTGCTTCTGTCTTGACTATCCTAAACAGTTTGGTATCATCTGCAAACTTTATCACCTCGCTGCTTACCCCTTTCTCCAGATCATTTATGAATAAGTTGAACAGGATTGGTCCTAGGACCGACCCTTGGGGGACACCACTAGTTACCCCTCTCCATTCTGAAAATTTACTATTTATTCCTACCCTTTGTTTCCTGACTTTCAGCCAGTTCTCAATCCATGAAAGGACCTTCCCTCTTATCCCATGGCCATGTAATTTACACAAGAGCCTTTGGTGAGGGACCTTGTCAAAAGGCTTTCTGAAAATCTAAGTATACTATATCTACTGGATCCCCCTTGTCGGCATGTTTGTTAACCCCTTCAAAGAACTCTGACAGATTAGTAAGACATAATTTCCCTTTACAGAAACCATGTTGACTTTTGTCCAACAAATTATGTTCTTCTACATGCTTCGCAATTTTATTCTTTACTATTGTTTCGACTAATTTGCCCGGTACTGAAGTTAGACTTACCAGTCTGTAATTGCCCGGATCACCTCTTGAGCCCTTTTTAAATATTGGTGTCACGTTGGCTACCTTCCAGTCATTAGGTACAGAAGCCGATTTAAGGGATAGGTTACAAACCACAGATAATAGTTCAGCAATTTCCCATCTGAGTTCTTTTAGAACCCTTGGATGAATGCCATCCGGTCCCGGAGATTTGTTAACATTAAGCTTTTCTATTTGTTCCAAAACCTCCTCTAATGACACTTCAATCCAGGACAGTTCCTCAGATTCATCACCCACAAAGGACGGTGCAGATTTGGGAATCTCCCCAACGTCCTCAGCTGTGAAGACTGAAGCAAAGAAATCATTTAGTTTCTCCGCAATGGCTTTATCGTCCTTGATTGCACCTTTTATAGTTCGATCCCCTCTCACTCTTCTCTTCTGCAGACTAAACAAACTCAAATCCTTCATCCTCTCCTCATAGGTCATGTGCTCCAGCCTCCTAATCATTTTGGTCACCTTCCACTGGACCCTCTCCGCTTGGTGAAGATGGCACCAAGCTTGGGTTAAGGTCAGCCAACTCCAGATACAAATTTTACATGACTGGAGTTGTGTAACTTAAACTGAACTTCCAGATCTAGTATAGACCTGGCCTAATTTATGGTTAATTACTCCACCATTAAAAACATATACCTGATTTTTCTAGTCAGAATTTGTCCAGCTTCAACTTCCAGCCATTGGATCTTGTTATATCTTTGTCTTCAAAAGTGGAGGTCCCATTATCAAATATTTGTTCCCCACACAGGTACTTATACGCTGTGATCAAGTTACCTCTTAAGTTTCTCTTTATTACACAAAATGAGTACCAGGAACACATGCACAAGTTTTCCCCTGAATAGCTTGTAGTCTAAACAAAAGAAGCATGTCAGACATGCATCTCCACTCACTTAGGGCCTTGTCTAATTCCCAGTGAATTCAATGGGAGTCTTTGTCTTGTATGGGAGTATGGTGGTACCCTTACACCGGTTTTATATACTGATAAGTGCAATGCAGTTACTTCGGATTTGAGCTAGCATAAAGTGGTGGAAAATCAAGTCTGTAGCTGGGAAATTTTTGGTGAAATTCATCCTCAAAGCAGGCTTACCTGGAGCATAGACCTGATGTTGGTGCACAGCACAAAGGGAGAGTTCACCTTCTGATGTCCAGAGGAAGGAATGACTAAGAATGTAGGTTTAAAAAAAAATTTTACAATTACTATTATTTCGGATTCAATTCTGGGGCACAACTCAGAAGGAATGAGTCTCTATGAAGGGTTTGAATAAAGAGAAGGCAGCTTGAAAACACCAGGTAATCCCCATGACACACCTGCAGTCCATGGAATATAATTTGAGGGGCTTTTGTTCTTAGGTCGGCTTTCTTCTGTGAATAGAATATAGTGAAGCACAGCACTGTGGCAAGTACTGATTAACATTGACACGTTTCCCAGTGGCTGTGAGTATCAAAGGGACATCCGAGGAACTTCCATGGGACTATCTCCTCCCCCCCCCGCAGGTATATGAAGAAGTGATGTGCTAAAGGTGGGAGGGATTTAGTGTTTATATACCATCTGTGAAGAAGATTTTAGTTTATCAGATCAGCTGCTGACGCTCATATTTTTATAGTAACTGATGAAGTGGAATGAGGAGTCTATTGTTTTTTAAGTATGGAAATGTAAGTGTATAAGGGTACTGCCTAGAGCCTCAGATGGGCACTTGCCTGCGTTTTAATAAATATAATACATTTAAACAAATAGGCTATGTCTACACTACACTTCTTTTTTTGAAAAACATACCTTTTTCTGATTCTTTTTTCAGAAGAGGCTTTTCTGAAATTTGGCCTGTCTACACTGGGCCAAATTTCAGAAAAATCTACTCTTTCGGAAGAGCCTTTCTTCCTCATGAAACGAGGTTTACAGGACTTCCGAAAGAGCGCATCTGCTCTTCTGAAAAAAATTTTGGAAGGGCAGATATGTTCCTGGGATGTGGCGGAATTTTTCCGTGATACTTCCGGTATTCCAGAAAAACTCTGTAGTGTAGATGTAGCCTTACATATAGGTTAGGTTTGGGGAAAACATCAAGATATAGCAAATTGGAAGAATGGACCAGTGGCTAAGGATTTAGTCTTGGACTTAAACTAGCTCCGTGTTCATTTCCTGTAACCTAAACCAGGATTGAGGACTTCAGGAACTCAGCCAGGGGATGGGGGTCCATTGCAGGGATGTGTGGGTAGGTTCTGAGGTCTGCAATGTGCTGGAGGTCAGACTAAACAATCACAATGTTCCCTTCTGACCTTGAAGTCCCTGCTGGGTCCCAGCCTTCCAGTCTGAACTTCACTCTTCCTAGACTCCATCCTTCCATGTAGCCTTCCCTCCTCAACTCAGTGTATCCCACTTCTGTTTCACTTCAGGAGCATCAGTTCTACAGGCTCCAAGTCCATTCCAGTTGAACTCAATGGGAGTTTTGCCACTAACTTTGTCACACGGTCCATATTCAGAAAGTAATCAAATGGATGCTAGTGGCACTATTTGCCTGGGTAAGGTTTTCAGGATCAGTCCCAAAACTCAAGAGATAGAGATGCCATAAGGAGATGTGGTTTTCCTATAAAGTTTCTTGTCCTCTTTTTCTGGCAAAAAAAACCCCTGATTAATTAGAGTAATGTTGTGAGACCAAGCTATTTTCATCAATTCCCGCCCTGTGGAAAGTTTAATAGTTTGACTGAATTTCTTTCCATTGTATTTAATTGCAAGAATTTATATTAAATAGCTGAGCATTAAGCCTCAAGCCCATAGTTCACACACATATGCTGAGCTATACAGACTGGGATAATGGCTTACTCTGAAAGTCACAGCCTTCCTTCCCTTACATTGATATGAACCTCTCCAGACCTATACCCTGGAGATGACTGCATGCCTCATACCAGGTCTAAACTCTCCTGATTCTTACTGAAGCCCATGAGAGTTGAAAGTGGTTAATGCTATGCCCTGCATTATGACCAAAATCCAAGTTAATTGATTGTTTCAACACCTGTGGCTGATATCTAGATCTATATGAACTATATAATTTGATCTATGCCATCAAATGCCAGCAATGCCCCACTGCTATATATATTGGACAAACTGGACAGTCCCTATGGGAAAGAATCAATGGACACAAATCAGATATCCGTAAAGGGAACGTAGAGAAACCTGTTGGAGAACACTTCAATCTACCTAATCACTCTTTAAAAGATCTCCAGGTGGCTGTCTTGTCACAAACCAATTCTACAAGCCAAATACACAGAGAGGCATTGGAATTACAATTCATCCACAAATTCAATTCTCACACTGATGGCCACCTCAATCGAGATAACGGATGGCTGGGACATTATCAACCTAACATTCAATGAAGTTGCCAACAGCTCTTTGTCTATGTATATTCTTGCGTTAGTACCCTTCCAATTTAATTGCTATCCTATGATCCTTATCTGCTTCTTTTAACTATCCAATCTTTAGGTGTTTATAGACTACCGGTTCTGCCTATTTGGTTTTCCCTTTGATATTTTCATACCCTCTGCTCCTTGTTTCCCGCCCCCTTCCATTTTTTTTCCTTCCCCACTTTCCCTTCTCCCATATTTATTTTGGATCTGCACACCCAAAACTCAAAACTCTGGTCATCTGAAGAAGCGGGCTGTGCCCATGAAAGCTCATGATACCATCTATATGTTTTGTTAGTCTATAAAGTGCTACCAGACCATTGGTTGTTTTTTAATTATATATAGATATAGATATAGATAGAACTATATGAACTATATATATCATACCCAGTGTTATATATATGTACAAGGGAGACAGAAGAATTCTTTTGTCTATATCTAACTACTAATGCCTTGTCTACAATAGCTCTATGGTAAAACACACAGTGAAACTTGTTGTGCACAGTAACAGCTTATACAGAGTCAGTCAGTGTGCGGCATAGTCATCTGGTGTAGATTCACACCCTGGCTTGCCATGCATTAAATTGCCATACCAGCAAGCCCTTAGCAACTTCTAGCCAGAAAATCAGTTCCCTGCAGCTCACAGATACAGATTTAACTTTTCTCGGGTTTACATTGTAATTCTCTGAATAATCCAGAACACTATTTACCATGATCCTTAGTTTTGATACTATGAATAGGCATCTCCCGGCATCCCACAGAATTTCATCAACATATCACCAATGAGATTAAGTGTTCAGCAGTGCATGATTTGTAATGAAAGAGGCTCCAGGACTCAAGCAATTAAGTGCCATGGCCCAAGACATTTTTTACTTCCATAACTAACATGGCAAGCCCAGAAGTGCTGGGGCTTTGGACTGCCAACTCTTAGCTCAGCCCTGACAAGGGCTGGCACAAATTAAGCACTGGCACACCATCCAGCCTGGTGTGAAGCAAGTGGTTTCTGAGCAAGTGTAACACTGATGGGCAGAACCGAACCTGGGACCGCTGGAGCTAGTGCTTGAGCTTCTACCACTTGAGCTAAAAGCCAGCGGACTCTGAACAAACTCACTCTTTCTCTCTGTGAGTGGTCGCAGTGCTACTCCATGGGACAGTGAGCCACCCCCATTAGGTGTGTAGATTAGACAAGCAAAGCACATCAGCATGTGCTTACCTTTAACCACACGTGTAGTCCCATTGAACCAAAGCCACACGTTCATAATTACACAAGGACTTTGCTGGCTCAGTGCCAGAGGACTCAGCCCCTTGCAAGGCTGTGCCTTACGGGCAAGGTTTTCATAAGAGCTCAACTCCCATTTCGGCTCCTATATAAGTGGCCAGGGGTGAAATCTTGGGCCTATTTAGGCAATTGGGAATTTGCCGCTGACTTCAATGACAGGAAGATTTCACTCTAAGCTTTCCAAACACATTTTTGCTTGGTGGATGCTGAGCTCTTTTCCAGAATCCAACCCTAACTGGCCCAATGGGAGTTGGTGCTAGGGCGTCTTGGAAAGTGTGACTCAAATTATGGGTGCAGAGCACTCGAAAATGTTCCCTGTCATTTTTGGAAGATCTAATCCCATATTCTTATTAATCCACTCTAGTAGGCAAGAAGATACTTGACTCATGTATTTGGCAGCTTCCACAAATGTATGACTAAGGGTACATCTGCACTGCAATGCTATTTTGGGATACCGGAGTATCCCGAAATAGCTATCCCGCGTCGTCACAGCGAGCCCGTTATTTCAGGCTCGCTGTTCCGACGGCCCCGTAAACCTCATTCCACAAGGAGTAAGGGATGTTTTGGAATAGCGCTTTATTTTGAAATTTGGTACTGTGTAGACAGCGCCAAATGATGAAATAAGCTATTTTGAAAGAGCATCGAAATAAGATACACAATTTGCGTAGCTCAAATTGCGCATTTTATTTCAAATTACAGTGAAGTGTAAACACACCCTAATACACACATACACATCACTATTCCCTTCTCTACATATTCCCTCTCTTCGTATATTTTTTTCCAGGACTAAGCATTAAAAAAAGACAACCTTGTGTTGGCTTTGATGCAACTTATTACGTATTTAGGCCATAAATCATGCAAAAATCTCCAGTGGATGATTGCTACATTTGTGCCACTCTTACAATTCCATGGATACAATATCCTAAAATGTGTAATTATGGTGAGCTGATCCTTATTTGTGACTGGTAGCTTAACCTTTGTTTCCAGGCAACGAACTGGGATGAGGTGGAAAGGCACTAATTAATAGAATTATAAAAATAATGGAGTTTATTAATGAACCATCTTCCCCTTAAGTTCGGCTGTAGAAAAAAAATAATGAATACTGTTATTCTTGCAACCATATTATAAATATCAGTGAGCTTGTACCAAGCTTTCATTGGCAAGGGACTGGTTCATTAACCACAAAAAACACTTCACATTAGGGATTTAGTTTATCTGGGCAATTTAGATGCTGTTTAACTAATTTTTAATTGAAACAGGGATTCAACATCTTGGACAGTGTTGCAGTTCTATGGAATTATAAACCCAATTACTGCAATCAAGTTGTTGGTAAATGTTTTTGTTCCAGATAAAGCTTGGATAGCAGTCAAGCTGTTGAGCTTCAATTCTAGCCTACAGCACAGTTTTATTCATGCTTATTGGAAAGCAAAAAATAAAGATAATGTCTTTCTGCAGAAGGAGAAGTTGACAATCAGTCAATAGATTTATCAAGCAAGTTTGCTAGAAAGACATGTATAGACTAGGAAAGGAAGGAAAGAAAGATGTTGATAGTAACCTTAATAGCAACAACTAAATTTCTCTGACCTAGCTAACTATATGTCCTGTTATTTGATATAGTTAATTTCCTTGTAGCGATAAAACTGAAATTGGGAACATAAAGAAGTCTGACTTATCTAGTTCACAATATTCCTTCCTATTGTAGGGAATTCTCAGATTTGATTTAAAAAATGCCTTACAGTGGCCCTAGACAGAACAAGACCAAAGCAAAGAACGTGCCAATGGTAAGGTTTAATATGGATTATGGGCCTAACCCTCAGTTGATGTAAAAACAATGTAACTCCTTAATCGATGGACTTCAATGGATATATGTCAAATGACACCAGTTCAAGATCTGGCCCTGTATAACTAAAGTACAGGTGGATGGGATACTTTGTTGAACTTCAAACAAGACGGAGATGACCCATGATGGCAGGTGCATTTCACATTGGACATAAAGTAAACCCAACAGAAAAAGCAAACTGAAGTAGCCATAGGAAAGAATCAGCAATATGAGCCTGATCCAAACATTGGTGAAATCAATGGGAGTTTCTCCAAAGACTTCCATAGCCCTTTTGGGACTCCCAGCAAGTTCAGAGGCAGGGTCTCTACACTCTACCTCAGACACTAATACCAGGGCACCAGCAGTGGCAATACGTTTTCTCTTCCTTGTTTTGTGGCAATTGGGTGTGTAGCACAAAATGAAATCCGGGGCTGACAGTTAAAGTCACAGGGCAATGAGATGGGCAACATGGAAGAAAGACCTAGGACTCAGAATCCCTAGAGCTGGGGGTTGCTTTGCACACCTGGACGAATCTAGCCCTCAAACTAGCATGTCCAGTTCCACCCGACTGTAAGAGGAATCTACAGTCAATGTGGGCGTGAGCACTGCTACGTGACCCCGTTCACTGAGGCCAACATAAAGTGTGTGGCCAAGCCAAGGAGAGTGGGCATCATCAGGAGCCCCCCTAGGCCCTTCTGGCTCAAGATAAAGGGAACACAACCCCCCCCCCTCCTTTTTTCCTACCATTCTTGAGCTGCGCTCTCATTGTGGAGGAACTCAAGACTTTGAAGGGAGAAGGGGAGAGGGTTGGAAGAAACAGAAGCCCCAGTCTTGCCATGTGCAGAGAATCACTGAGCACCTTCATTTCATGATGAATTCCACGGCAACTAGGAGCACATCAGCACCTCCCAGTTCCCTAGTGGTCTCTTCGAAGATCCATCTACTCAAAGCAAGAGAAGGCAAGGCTAGAAAAAGAAAGTAAAACAGGAGATAGGAAAAGAAAGGACAAAGGGGCCTTACAAGAGCTTATTTCTCTCCCACTCCCTCCCAGGACAGGCAACATTTCATTTATTTTATTACATAAGCTACCTTTACCTGCCTTTATTTAATGCTGTGCAGGGAAGAGGCTGTAGATGTGGGTGAGGGCCGTGAGTCATGCTTTGATCCAGGGTGAACCTGCAGAGCTGTTGATTAGGCTCAAACAATAACACATGCATGAGACAGCCGCTTGCTCACACCTTTTTTAACACCTGACAGAGACTCAGAATCACAACCCTCTCTGTTAATATTTGTCCCTAGCAGCTAATTACTAGTGCCAGAGGTGGTGGGGCTGTGCCAACGCAAGTATTACATTTCTCACCGCAGCAGAGGAGATGACATTCCTTCTCTTATCCCCTATTGCTTTACTGTCCTACCCCCTGCTATGATCATTCTTTACTCCTTCTTACGCTTTGATTTTTTCCCCCAGTGGCGCTACATGCAGTCTGTGGCCTAAGAGCTTTTACATAACTGACAACAATGGGCATTTCACGCTTCCCAGATTTTTGCCTAATATTAATTTTAAGCTGACAATGTACTTAGTTTCCTGACTCATTATAATCACAAGGCCATAATTTTCCCTTTGCAGAGTTACACCCAGATTGATTCTGGTCCTTAGGTTTCAAAACATTAGATACCCCTTCCCCAATCTTACTTGCAAATATAATTCTCCAAATTAGCATACAATGTGTCCCCTAATAATAAGTGGCATTAAAGTAGATATTCCCCAGTCTTCCAACCCTGTATTTCCCTCTGTTGTGCTAAATATTCATTTTCAAGCAAAGGCACCAGAAACAAGACTTTCTGTTATCTTGGAAATTAATCGATGAAAGTTAAGGAACTTGTAAATTTTGAGAAAGGAAACTGGTTTTCCTTAGCAATGAAGTGAAACTAACTTTGACCTCGCTCATTTAAATGTTTTGGTTTAATATAATAAAAAAAGAAGATTCAGGCTGGGGAAATAAAAAAAAAGTAGCCACTGGACACAATTAAAATTGATCTGGTGCAAGGAGTGGCTTATCTCCTCGATCCAAAAGTTAAAACACTGGGTTATGCATTTTTAACAGGATTTACTAACCTTTTTACAGGTTAGTTACAGCTTTTAATCACAGTGGATTAATTAGGGCTGGTAGAAAATTCTAAGTTCGTTCCCACTGCTTTGCTGAAAGAGCACAAATGGTCTCCAGATAAAGAGATTTGCAAAATGACAGAAGGGAAAATTATTTGCTTTCCAACTGTGCTTGCACTGCAACCTTAAAAATATCTCTCTTGCTTGGAGACATTTAAAACACATGTCAGCGGGAATAGCAGAACACCAAGTGAACGTGTTTGAGCAACCACTTTGCTGCCGCTCGATAAATCAGGAAAAAAAAGCAGTGGTCCCATATGTACCAAGCTCCCTTGCCGTTTAAGGACTGGAGTCCTGGAGCCATCCAACAAACACACCTGAACAGGGACTCCCTGCTTCCTCTACCAATGCCCCCCCCCCCAAAAAAAAAACAGCACAGAAGCTGAGGATGGGTGGGAAGAAGCAACACAAGACAAGAATGATGGGAGAGACTGGTAGAAGGGAGTAGGATCTACCTGAGTCCTGGGACTTGGGACTGAGATGACAGGCAGGAAAGGCCCAGGGGAAGTCCTGATAAGAGGCTACATGAATAGACTTAGGCTATGTCCACACTGGGAAGGTTTGGCACCAAAAGTGCTGTCGACATGCAAAGGTCACCAAAAGTGAAAACTAGTCAGACTGGTTTTTCTGCCTCCCATTGTTGACATTTTATGGCCACGTTGCTAGCACCCTATGGACAGGTAGCGCACAGCAATGTGGGTGGGCATCCCGCAGGGCAGTGTTGTGGGAAGGCAGAGCTAATCCTGCCCTTTTTGGGGTTCCCTCCTAGCTCTGGGCGCTCTCCAGGCTGAGGAATGTCAAAGCGGCACAGCAGTCTCCCCAGTCCTCCCCCTGCAGCAGCAGTCTGCCTGCCACTGTGTTCCTAGTGCAGAGCAGAACAGGAACAGTTCAATGATTTGTTGCTTGTTTGTTCCCCAAAGGAGCAGATCACTCAGCTGTCAGCTACTTCCAGGAGCTTTGAAAGGGGAGGGGCACAGGCCTGCAGGGCAGCGGAGATCACAAAACACTGAGCACAGCCATCAGGGCAGGCATTGTGGGATACCGGCAGAAGCCAATTCTCTGGACAAAACAAACAGCAGAGTCCACATTAGTTCTTTGCAGCCCCTGATCTCCAAAAGCCCAAGTGAACAGACCGGGGCTGTGTCTAGACTGGCGCGATCTTGCGCCAGAGCTATACAAATGAGGCTCAGCGTGGAATATCGCCGAGCCTCATTTGCATAACTAATGAGCCGCCATTTTGCGGAAGAGGCTCTTGCGCAAGATGGAGCTGTCTACACTGCCCCGTCTTGCGCAAGAAAAACTCTCTTGCACAAAGCCGTTATGCTGATTATTTTCAGGCATAACGGCTTTGCGCGAGAGGGTTTTTCTTGCACAAGACGGGGCAGTGTAGACAGCTCCGTCTTGCGCAAGAGCCTCTTCCGCAAAAATGGCGGCTCATTAGTTATGCAAATGAGGCTTGGCGATATTCCACGCTGAGCCTCATTTGCATAGCTCTGGCGCAAGATCGCGCCAGTCTAGACACAGCCCGGGTGTTTAACTGCTGAGTAGATGTACTGTAGTCTCACATCTACACTATGAGTATTTTTGGCAGAAAATATGCTAATGAGGGATGCATTAGCATGAGTAGTGACATCATTAGCATATTTTCTGCCATTTCTTTTTGAGCCATGGGGTTTTTGCACAAAAAGAAGCAGTGTAGCCACTTTCGTTTTGCGCAAGATCCTTATGCTTCTCTGAGACAGGCATAAAGATCTTGTGCAAAATGGGGGTTTTGAGCAAAAAGGAAACGTCCACACTGCTTCTTTTTGCACAAAAAACCCTTGCACAAAAAGAAACGGCAGAAAATATGCTAAAGATGTTGCAACTCATGCTAATGAGTCCCTCATTGACATATTTTCTGCAGAAAAAACTCGTCATGTAGACATAGCCTAGAGATCTGCCTTCTCTTCTCTGCAGCTCAGACTTTGCAATGGCTGTTGCATGAGCCCCTGCCATCCCCAGTCTACACCATTAGCCTCTAAGACTTGTGACCAGTGGCTTCCAAATGCAGTGTAGAAGGACTCTGAGACAAATCAGCATTTTCTGCTAACTGGTCCCTTTGCTGGCCAACTTGTGAAAGTCATCCTGAGACCATGGGGCATTTTGGTAAGCATGGAAATAAACAAATATATACCACAATGTGGGACGTTTGCCCACATATCAGGGACCTCGGCCCTGCCCTCAGTTTGACGTGCTGGGTGTGTTTGTTTATTTAATGTATGAGCCAGCTGGTGATGTGGAACCCGACAGTTAATTACACCTCACTGCTCCCTTCTGACAAACAAAGCAGGAGCGATGGCAGCAGGGATTAAACTATTTGCTTTTGGTTTACAAGGAATTAAAAAACGTGTGGAGCAAATTTGCCCATAAAGTCTTTCCTGATGCTTTTGACGTGGGCAGTAATATTAGCAGCTAACGGCAAAGACTCAAAGCTCAATTCAGCACATGTCTCGCAATCCTCTTTTTTTTTTCTTTTGAGAATGGACAGGAAATAAAAGGGCCAGTATGTTTCCCCACAAGGAGGCTTCATCTAGGGAGACGCAGAGCATCCCTCTGTTCTCGGTGAGGTTGTGGAGCTTCAAGGCAGGAAGTACTCTGGATGCTGCAGGTACAGCCCTTTCCTGATATAAATCTTGCTGATGAGCAACTGGGCTGAGATGTCCTTTGTCTAACCCTGCCTGATGTTGGACCATTGGACCAGTTAGATCCAGGAGTGCTGAACACATACAATTAGTTTCCCTGGATGTGTAGGCTTAGTAATACAACAAGCTTTTCATTGCTAACTGGTTCACATGCAGCATAGGTTTACAATTACTGGACCACTTACACCATCATCAACTAGTCTGACCTTCTCCATGACATAAGCAGACATGGCTATTCTTTGTCGGCTGTACAGTGGTCCATTCTATTCTCTTGTTGTGTTTGTACCATGTCATCCAAGCAAATCTGTGGTATCCGAGGGCTGGATATTTACATCTGCATAGATAACTCATTTGGGAGTAAAAAAAATCCACCTTCCCCAAGGGATGTAATTAAGCCAGTCTAAACCATGGTGTAGACAACACAAGATGTGGAAGCTACTTTCTCTCAGGATGGTGGATTACTGCAATAGGAGACCCCCTTTCATAAGTCTGGGTAGCATCTACACTCAAGTACTAAAGCTGTGCTGCAGTGGTGTTTCACGTGTAGACAAGCCGTGTGCCATGGGTAACTGGTGCTGGCCTCACTCCTTTTGGCAGTTTCAAGAAAGAAGACAAATACTGAACAGGCCTTGGAGACTGAATTTCCCTATGAGCAGAGCTGGTTCAAGCCCAGCAGGAAGACCAGTGCTGACATGCCCAAATGACCCTCCCTGCCTGTAACATAAGTCCAGAGAATGCATCCACACCCTACTTGGGTACCATGATCTATGATGGGGTGGAGTTAGGCTGTGGGCAAATCTGGAGTCAACAGCTATGGGCAGTAGTGAGGCTTCAACACCTGGTGCCATCCACTAGGGAAGCCTGAGAAAGAGCCCTTGTGGGGCACCATCAACCATGTCCAGAAGGATACAGCATCTCCACTGTACACTTGGAAAAATCCTAGAGAAAGACCCTGCTTCATCCAAGAAGGTGCCTTGTTCTCTGGGAACACTGTCAGCCATGGGGTGGGTTAGCCTGTATGGCTCTTGCTCCACTGTTACCAGCACTGTTCTCAGATCCCTTTACTTTCATATCTCACGTGGGGTGAGAGAGAAGTTCTAACATAACTATGTTGCAGAAGACCAATTATTGCAAGCTCATTAAGGCTCAGCAGATCTAAGTTCCTCCTAGGCCAGGTCTATACTAGACCGGGAAGGTCGGCTTAAGGCTGTGGTTCTCAACTGGTGGTCCATGGTGACTTTTTTGGTGGTCCACAGGAACATTGTCCAAAGTCACATGGTGTGAGCAGGCGCTGCCGTTAGGCTGTTTTACTCCATGTTCACAAGCACGCGGCATGTCATCCATAGCGTCACCTAGGACGCAACCGCGTTGTGTTGCCAGTAACTTCCATCTGAAGCTCTGAGCGTCAGTGTAGCTGCCGCTGTCGTGCTGAGCGGTTGCTTTTTTATCATGTCTCAAAAAGGAGGTGGTCCACGAAAATTTTTTGATTGGTCTGGTGGTCCGTGGACTGAAACCACTGGCTTAAGGTATGAAACTCCTGCTACATAAAAAACGTAGCTGGAGTCGACATACCTTACGCTGAGCTAAGCACCGTTTTCATAGTGGGAGGTCAACAGGAGCAAACACTCCCATTGGCTTACAGTATTCCTTGCGACCAGGGGCGCTCTCAACATTCGATTTAGCAGGTCTTTATTAGACCTGCTAAATCGAATGCCAGAAGATCAGTCTCTGGTGGAGCAAGTGGAGATGTGGTCCTAGTCTGTGGATCACACTTGGAACTCTTAGCCTCTCTTTCCCCCTCCATTCTGATTCATGCAGTGGCTCTGGAGGGTTTCATTTAGTGGGGGACAGTACGGCCCAGTTTATGTGCCTTGCAATGACCTATTCTGCCACTCATATTTGGGAAAATTCACACTCTTTAAGGGTATGTCTACACTAGCCCCCTAGTTCGAACTAGGGAGGCTAATGTAGGCATTCGAAGTTGCAACTGAAGCCTGGGATTTAAATATCCCGGGCTTTATTTGCATGCTCTCGTCCGGTCGCCATTTTTAAATGCCACTAGTCTGGACTAACTGCCTGCGGCTACACGCAGCAGTTAAACAGTAATTCAAACTAAGTCCTTAGTTCAAATTACCTGTTACTCCTCCTGGAATGAAGTGTAACAGGTAATTCGAACTAAGGACTTAGTTTGAATTACTGTTTAACTGCTGCGTGTAGCCACGGGCAGTTAGTCCAGACTAGTGGCATTTAAAAATGGCGACCGGATGGGAACATGCAAATAAAGCCCGGGATATTTAAATCCCGGGCTTCATTTGCAACTTCGAATGCGACATTAGCCTCCCTAGTTTGAACTAGGGAGCTAGTGTAGACATACCCTAAGATTTTAGCTTCCAGACCTGTCATTCCAGGGCTATCATCAAAAACAATTGACTTGAAAGAATTAGGAAACAAAAAAACAGCCTCAGCATATAATAATATAGGGCAAAGGGGAGAACTGGGAGCCAAGTGCAGCAGAATGAGAGTAAAGGGGTTGCAGGTGTGAAGCTTAATGGGATGTTAATTGTACCGTGGGTGAGTATAAATAGGAAGCACCATGGGTGTTTGTGGATAAATGAAGGACTGAAAGTGCTAAGCCCTAGAATAGACCTGAAGATAAACTGAACACTTCTTACTATGTAGCAGTTAGTGTGAGGCATTAGAAGTGTAAATTGATTTAAAAGCTTATTTACAAGGATGAGTTCACATGTTGACGGTCTAGTCTGCCATAGAGGACAATACAGCCTAATGGTCAGCCAGCCCACTCTGCCAGCTGGCACGGCCCTTTAAGATTTTGGCCAGGCCCAGTAGCTTCATTCAGGCAACATCAACACAACAACAAAAACAACCCTGCATGAGCCTCAGAAGCTGAGGCAACTGGTTTGAGTTTATAGGACTAAAAATAGTGTAGATATTCCCGCTTGGCCAGCACCCTGGGCTCTGAGAACTTCCCTTCTTGCTGGGTTTCAGAGCCCTCCTCAAGTCCAAGTTGGAACATCTATTCTTCTATTTTTAGCCCTGTAGGGGAAGCCCAAGTCAGTCGACCCAGACTTTGAGACTTGCTGCCATGGGTTTTGGGTTTTTTGCTGTGTAGACATATCCATATAAACCTAAACGTCCTGGGAATAAATGGTGCTGAGGGAAGGAATCCAGACAGTGGAATTTTTAAGGGATTGAGTTCTTGCAGAGAGAGTGGACCTCTTGCCCACCCAACAGGAAAGGAATTGGGAGATGGGAAGGAGCCCAAAGGCTCACAGCAGGCAGGCACGGATAGCAGAAGGCTGGTCTGCTGAACCTTCCACAGTGGGGAACTACCTGGGAAGGGTGTTCAGATGAAGGGAACTGGCCAGAGCTCTGAAGCTGACATCAAGCTCAGCTCCAGGAAGAAGGCTGAGGAGGGAGGAGCTCCTGTCTGAGGTAGGGTAGGACTGCTCACCTGAGCCAAAGCTGCCTGAGGCGTAATCCTATCTCCTAAGACAGGGCTGAGGGGGAACTTTTTGCTTGCAGGAGGGAAAGAATAATTAATCCCAGGCAAGAGACGGAGGAGTTTCTCCTGGCGGTGCACGTCTGCACATGCCTCGATGCACATGACAAAATTTATTCCACACATAGATGGAACACTGGATGGGACCACTGTAGCTGGTGAGGAACCATAAATGCCCATTGGCCATGGGAAATGATGTAAACCAATTGGACAAAAGGTATGTTGCCCCATTCACTGGCTGAGAGTTAATTTACATCAAACATTTAGAAATCCCAGAAATCTGTAGTTTGGCAGGATTCTGCCTCATGACCAGACCCAGAAATAAGGAAATTATTGAGACGACCCTGATGTACACAAGAGAGACAACTGCACTTAAGAAAGGCGTCCTAGTAATATTTTTATTAGCAAAAGCACAAATGCTCCAGGCCAGAAAAGCAGATAGCGATAACACAGCACAGGCAAAATGTCCAGTGTCTGACCCTCTGTATGTTCATACCGTCACTTTCAGAAAAACCCAGAGTGTTAGTCATCAAACTCCTCATCATCATCACCCTCACCATCAACCTCAACAATTTTCATCATCCTGGCATCTCTCCACGCACGCAGGCTGGGATACAACATTTGCCATGTGTTAGGTGGTTGCCCACTATGCGAATCCAATATAAAGAAGGGATTTCACCCCCTTTTCCTGATCTGTATTTCCTCACTCTAACAATGCCAGGATTCCCTTCTCTCATAGATTACTAGGCCTTTTACCTCAAGCTCATTATCACATACATTAATTAGTTCCCATGGCATTCTTGTGCTTGAAGTTTGCTGATGTTCCTAACCTAAAATATCCAAAGCTGTTATAAACAGCCATCTTGTAGTTACCTGTCAACAGTTCAGTAATAGCTACTTACAATATCATCTATCTTGTGATATATAGTCATTCAGGAGCAGCCCTAGATGAGCTACCAGCAGCTGGCGCCCTAGGCGAAACGCACGATCGGCGCACAATCGGCGCCCCCACCTCCAAAGCCCTCAATGGCCATTTATCTTGGTGCCCTAGGCGACTGCCTAGTTCGCCTGTATTGACGGGCTGCCACTGTAGTCATTTATGGCTTAGTTACTTATGTCAATCTTTAGGCCTTGGGCCTTAGTTGGTTTGATGGCTGTTGCATTTACAGGTTTGAGACCTGTAGGCTTTTGAATTACTGCATTTTCTACTCCTATACATCTAAACATATAGGCTACAGGTAGGGGCAACCCAGGGAGAATGGTGGAGGGATAGGAGGAACAGGCTTGGCTGCCTACTCAGGATCCATGGGCTGGAACTCACAGAAGATGGTAGGACCGAGTTTCCCTACTCTTCCCCATAAAGGAAAGGAACAGGCATCAGAAAAAGAGGCCAAGTACTGTGAGCATGAGATGGAGGTCGAGGACAGGGCTCAAAAGCCACTAGATGTTGAGTTTTAGGACTTTGCTCCTTCCAGTCCCCTCACAGGGTTGACAGAAGAGTCCTGGCCAGAGGGTGTGGCCACAGACGAACATTACTACAAAGGGTGCCAAACTAAAAAACAAACAAACAAAAAAGCCCTGCAACACCACACGCAGATATGAGAGGGTACTCTGAGGCCGAGAGGTACAATGGCCACCTGGTGTTCATTCTTTAGAATACGGTGCATATTACTTTATTCAACAGTACAGGAAGATATATTGTCCCCTTAATACACAGCAAACTCCCACATCCACGATGTACAAATTTAACTCAGCACACGAATAGGGGAAAGAAAAGCTTGCTGAATTATTTCAAGGAAAAAAGGGGCTTCCACCATACTCCCTGGGGCTCTAGTCCACATTCAAATCCATATCATCGTTAGGAATTTCTTCTTGATTTTTGGACCAGAACCACAGGTTATATCAGCATGGAAGATAACAGAGGAACGCTGATTCACACCAGCTGAGGAGATGGACCCATGTGTATTGTCAGAGATCCTGGGTCAGGATTAAGCAGGACAAATTATAAAAGGGGTGTCACATTCCGGCCCGCAGGCCATGCCTGCACAATTTGGCCCAGGACTCCTGAAGGGCTGGGGGAGGCTGCCCATTACCAGTGTCCAATCCCCGCCCCTTCCTGCCACTGCCCCGCCCTCTCCCACATGGCACCCAGGCCCCAAGGACATGGTTTGGGGATCACTGGGACTGGTGTTGCATGGTGACAGCTGTCAGGGCCCACTCCACACTTGCCACGGAGGCAGGAGTGCACTCGCCCAATACGCTCCATTTCCCTGTGGCCCCGGCAGGGATGGGGTAGCTTGGGAGGGAAGGTGTGGGGTGATGACAGGAAGGGGCGGGGCTTGGGGTCCAATAATGGATAGCCACGCCCCCCAGCCCACAAGGCTGATTCTGGCTGGATTGTGCAATTGCTCTGGCTGCAGATGGCCTTTCGGCTAGATGTTTGAAACCCCTGAACTAAACAGAAAATAAAGACACGAAATTTGGCAATGCACTTCCTGTTCATAAAATATCCAAGAACAGACCTCAAAGTCTATGGTTATGTTTATTAAACAGAAATACTCCATGAATGGTTCATTCCAAAGGTTCTGCTGTTGCTTAAAGACTCCTTGTTGTGGCTGTTACTTGGAGTGTTGTGTTTATAATTCTCTCTTTGCACTGTTTGATATTCTCTCTGCTCCATTGATTATCAGTGCCACTAGGATTTTCCAGGGTGACTTTTCACACCCCTTCATGGCACATACTACTGCAGATGTATTTCAGTGAATATTCCCCACTCTCTTTCTTTTCTTCCTCTTAGTCTGGGAACTGGTCTGAATGTGTGTGGGGAGCAAATAAAAAGGGGAAGAAATTGCAGCAATAAGGAACATCTAAACAAAGTAGAAGGAAAATACCACCAAAGTGAATTCATGATTGCTATTTGGGAAAAGGTCCATGATTAGTCATATTTTGGTCTTGTTGCAGCTTTTCCCCAACTTTTGCCGGGATGATTTCTCTCTGCGGAATGAGAAATTAATTTTGGAATCTAGCTATGAAGAATTTCCCAAGGATTATACAGCTTTGATTTCTGGGGATTCTTGACCTCTATGTGTGTCTCTTGGTTTTTGTGTGTGTGTGTGTTTGTTTGTTGTTGTTGTTTGTTTGCTTTTGGGGGGGGAGGGTTATTTACATATATAGGATTACACACAATATGTCTTTAATATACTATCTTCCTGGTCTCTTCTATACAGCTGTATTAACTGTAGTGCAGTGATGGGCAACCAAGGCTAATGAACGGTCCACATGAGTGGTCTGCTTTCGTCTCATTGGGCCACAAGATTGAAATCAGTCGTGTGCACTAACCATGACCCCAAGAATAAGACTAAACACATTAACACATGGGAAGCTGAATATTTCAAAACAAGTAGAAACGCTTTAATCATTCAAATAGTAACAGAACGGTCATCAGCTTCAAATAATAGAAAAAAGAAACTTTTACATGTACTATGCAATATCAACCCCCTGCCAGGCATCTTCCTCACCTCCTCTCCCAAGCGTGTCCCATCCCTGCTCCTCTGCCTCCCTCTCAGAGCTTGACAGCTGCAAATCAGCTGACTTGCTATGTTCAGACTTTGTGAGGGTGGGAGGGAGAGGAGTGGGCAAGTGGTGAGACTCAGGAAATTCGTGTGCTCCAGAAGTGAGGAGAGAGGGAAAGGAGTAGGTACCTGAGGTGCCCCTCGGCAGAGAGGGGGTGCATGGGCCATCCATGGAACCCTGATGGGCCTCACGTTACCCACCTCTGCCTTAGTCTCTCCAAGACTGTCTAGACTGCAGAGTTTTTGCGCCAAAACAGCTGTTTTTGTGCAAAAACTTGTGGAGCGTCCACACTACAAGCCCATTCTTGTGCAAGAAAAAGTACAGTAAAGCGTAAGAACACAAGGCTTTTTGCACAAGAGTGATTCCTCTCCCAACGAGGAATAAGCCTTTTTGTGCAAGAACTCTTGCGCAAAAAGGCATGTGTGGACAGGCAACAGGGGTTTCTTGTGCAAGAAACCCCCCTGGCTAAAATGGCCATCAGAGTTTCCTTGCACAAGAGAGCATCCACACTGCCATGGATGCTCTTGCGCAAAAACACATCTCTTGCACAAAAGCACATGGCTGTATGGACGCGCTTTTGCACAAGAACTTTTTGCGCAAAAAGACATAGCCCTACTGTTTTGTTTTCTTCTATTAACTTAGTCTGTATTTGCATTTCCTCATTTTCTGTATATACTTCTTTCATATTGATGATAATTGGTATGAAAGTGGCCCTAACATGCCCCAGCATAGATCAAGTTCTAGGCTCTGTACACACAAAAACCTTGCCCCAAGAGCAAAGAGTCTCACTAGGCAATGGTGATTAGGAGTCCCCATTGGGTCATCCCACAAAACACTGATGCACACATTTGTTCGGCAGCTTTGCTGAAGGAGGGCCAGAGAGATTAAGGGGGAGACTTCAAAGAGTTAAGGGCATAGGAAAATTAATTCCCTTGAAAGTGAATGGAATCCCTCACAGATTTTTAAGTACTCTTAAAACTGTCCCCCAAGTGACTTTTCCCTTATAAAGTCACATGGGCACTAACCTACTGAAAAGTCTGCAGGTGAGTTCAAATCACCTGGGTCCCACTCCACTGCCTTCAGTTTTTCTAAAGCCCATTGATTCCAGTAAGAGTGAGGTGCCTGCCTCAGTATCTCTGTGTCTCCATTTGACCCTGAAAAATGGGGCTGGTACATATCACACGGGCATGTTGCGAGGATGAGCTTTCCTGTATGGCTACTCTAAGAGGACAAGTGAGAGCTCTCCCATTGGCTTAAGTATTCTAGTCCCTGTGAACAGCAGTAGCTATGTTGGTGGGTGAAGCTCTTCCACTGACATAGTGTTGCCCACACCATGGGCATAAATTGGCATAAATTATGTCCTGGGGGTAAGGATGGCTTTATGTCAACTTAAAGTTATGTAGATTTAAGCGGTGTGGCCTGAGAGCAGGTGGATATCAACCACCACCAAGAGCAGAAAGATTCAAGGTGGTATCAAGCAAAAGGCATGGGACCTTTGTATGCGTAACAGGCAGGAGGGTAGTACCAAAAGGCTATATTATCTCATTATGCTCATAGGCACAGTATTGAGACCTTTTGGGTTGATCTTTGTTACAATAAATATTTGAGAGTTCATAATTTTCCTCATCTCAGGTCAAAAAGTCATAATCTCAGAAATATTCATGGACTGCAAATCCAAAATTGACCCTAAATGTGAACAATCAAGCCATTTAAATTTGACGCCTTCAAAACACTTTGGTTTTTCTCAAACTTTTTTCACCTTTTTTTAAGTCCAATTAGTATTGATTTCTAAACAACAATGTATTTTGAATCATAACTGGAATTTTTCATTTAGAAAATGTGAATGATTTGTGTGGACAATTTTAAATACTTTACTTTTTTTTCATGTTGGCATATTTGTCAAATCTGAACCTGCTTTGTGAACAGTTTGGGGTTTTACGTAAGTATCTTTCAGGTTGAAAGTAAAAATGTATCAGAAAACTTTCCACTAGCTCAAGTTGTAACAAAGCTATTGATCTACCTAATGTCCAAGATAATTTTGTACATTAATGATAGCTAATGATATAATTCAAGGCTGATCTTACAAAATATATGAAAAAGTATTAACTTAATACAAAAGGATTAAGAATACTTTCATGAAAAGATTCAGAGGGGTAGCTGAGTTAGTCTGTAAGTGGAAAAACTTAAAAAAACGACAAATAGTCTAGCATGTTTTGTTTGTCTTAAAGGTACTGCTAGACTATTCATTGTTTTTTAAGTTTTTTCATGAAAAGAGCTATTCACTGGAATTATCCTTTGCAGGATTGGACATTCAGCTTGTTTTTCTTCTCAGTTACTTGGACTGTATAATGTAAAAATGGCTTATTTAAAGAAAAATATACTGGTGTATCTTTGTCTGTCTCCGAAGGGAATGCAAAATTACATGTCTCAGCCACATACCAATATTACTTTAAGTACATATTCTTTCCATTGTTGTCATGAGACCACATTTCTTCTTTCATGATTTTCTGTTCTCATGCAGTGAAATATCAGGATGTTAATGCTGAATATATCCTCTGAAATATCATCTTGTGCTTGTCAATGTTTTAGTAACGCACTTTCAACAGTTTGTATTTGAAAATGTCTGTGTCATCCCCGCAAGTTAAGTGAGGCTGATAAAGTGGAGTGGACTAGTCATCTATCCAAAATATAGCTCACTGAAAAGGTCAGAAAAGAACAGTGGATTTCTATAACTCACGAGAGGCACAAGGCGTTAAGAGCATCCGTCTCATTCGCGTCACAAAGACTGTATCAAGGAAATGAAATAGCACAATATGTATCCATTCTCCTGTGTATATTTGTCAAGAGATGAGAAGAAAGTATTGAGTAGGAACGTTCCCCTTATGATAGGAAGACTTTGGTTTTTTCCTGCCAATCTGCCACTGAACTAGACGCTTTTTGTATGCCTGCACCTGGCCCAAATTAAAATGTCTAACCCCAATGCAGTAGTGATAGAAACTTGCTGCTTTCTAATGATTTACTCACACTATAGTAGCGCCCAGAAGCTCCTGTCATGGACCGAGACCTCACGGTGCACATGCACAAAACAAAAAGACACCCTTTGCTCCAAGGAGGTTACAATCTAAGACAAGAGCCAACTGGTGGACACAGGCAGGCAGACAGGGGAGCACAAGGAAACAATGAAACAATATTGGAGCCAGGGGAGCCAACAGCCTCTACGGGTCCCTGGCTCTGTGCTCACAGAAGGGGCAGGGCTTCAGACAGAAGGGGCAAGGAGCACACCGCACAGAGCTCCGACAGCAATTAAAAGGGCCCAAGGCTCTGGCCACAGTGGCAGCAGTGGTGGCCAGAAGCCTTGGGCCCCTTTGAATCACCAGGGTCTGGGGCAACTGCACCCTTTGCCCCCTCTGCTAGCAGGGCTTGAATGGAGCATGTGATAGGCAGTGGTTTTGGTACACCAGCCCTCTAAGGTTATGCATACACTCTGGAGACTAGGCACAGCAGCTGCCTAACCCTATTCAAGTTTTTTTCGACATTACATGAAAGGACTTTTCTGAAGCGTTTTGAAGAAGGACAGTGAGGACACTGGGGGTGAGGTAATTCAGGACAACGAGGCAGCTTAATTTTGTAGACACGGATGAGCCGATTCAGAAGAAATTAAGAAGTTGCCCCCTCCTGAATCCACACACCACACTGAGCTAAAGTCATCTTTTTAGGCCTGAGCAGTGTGGTGAGTCTAAATACCTTCCCCAAGTTATTCTGCTCCTAACGAATCTTTGGTTTTACCCTCCAACCCACTCCCCCAATACCTATGGTGATATCTCATTATCGAGCGGTCCCCATTGAACTGAGAGTCACTTCCAATCTTTGCTTTCTCCGTACGCTTCACTGAAACTTTGGCAACACATGCCCGAGGGGATCCCATATTAAAGCCTCCATAATTTCTTGGAATGACACCCTGCCGGACATTCTTCCTTGGAAGGCAACTACAATATGATTTTTGTTATTAGCAGACTTTTGGGGGGGTGAGGAGACGGGGCGACGATAAGATTATTTGGACAAGTGGGGTGCCTGGTTTCCCACAAGTCTCCGGAAATAAGTCCTTGCTGGCATGTTGATCTATGTGGATTGGGTGACATTAAGAGGGGTACAAGAGCTATGCACTTAAGTGCCACTTTTAAGCCCTATTTTGAGAGCTTAAGAGTGTAAATGACTCATCAGTCTTGTTCTAGCTCTCTGCACAGGGGTGAATTTTGCTTTCTGTCGGGGGGGGGGGGGTCGGGGGAGAGCTAGACTCCGACTTTACAAATCAGAATTGAAATTTTCCCTAACAACCTTTTAATCACTTTATTGAGTTACTCTGAGTGATAATAAGGCTTCTATCATTCAAATTAGCCTGATTAACCTTTTTTTCCTCCTCAGATGTGGCTCTGAGTAATGATTTCAGCTGTGTGAATGAAAATGTAATCAAACCCCTGCGCAGGCAGCTACGTTATTTCAATTGTTACTTTTTGGATTTTTTTTCCCTGCTAGAGAAGGGTTTATTTTCTTTCTTTTTTTTTCCCAAGTGCACCATAGCTTTTTTAATTGCAAAAGCATACTGTCTATAGCAAGTATTATTATCTGATTTGTGGCAAAGACCATCCATCACAGTTCTTTTTAAAATTGCCTCTTCATTATTTATCTCTTGAATCCATTAATCACCTGTAAGCTAATAATACAAAATTTGTATTTATGAAAACATTGAGATCATTAGCTGGCAAACCAATGTCAAGTATACATGAAAAGCAATTATTACGCAGGGTAAAGTTAAAAAAAAAAGGAAGTAGCATGGAAACTATACACAGATGAGTGTTATTTTAAGGGATAAATTAGATTCATTTTTTAGGAAAAAGCCTTTCATTGCCTATTTCTGCCACTAACATGGTAGCCAAGTGTAATGTGTCAAATCAGATTATTTTAGAAAATTTTCCACTTGGAATTATCTTTACTGTAAGCGATACTTTGATCCTATATCAGAGGGGTAGCCGTGTTAGTCTGGGTCTGTAAAAGCAACAAGGAGTCCTGTGGCACCGTATAGACTAACAGATGTATTGGAGCATAAGCTTTCATGGGCAAAGACCCACTTTGTCAGATGCATGTCTGACAAAGTGGGTCTTTGCCCACGAAAGCTTATGCTACAATACATCTCTTAGTCTATAAGGTGCCACAGGACTCCTTGTTGCTTTTGATCCTACAGTACATGTTATTTTTAAAGACCCTATGTGACAGGGTGGACTGGGTCTTTGAAGCCCCCTGCTGGATGATTGTGGTTCCACTATACCCCACCCCAGAAAAGGGCAGTAAAGAGGTCCTCCAAGCTGTGTAGAGTGGCTGTGTGGGAAACTGCCAATCAGGGGCCAGCAGGTCAGCATAAGAAGAGCTGCAGAGCCAGAGCAAGCACAGTTCCTTGCTAGAGTGGGAGCAGAGTAGATGGTGCTCCAGGCTGGCCCCTGGGACTCCACTAGGACAAGGCCCTGAGGTAAAGGTGATGGAGCCATGGAGACGTGGCGCAGGGAATTATAGCATCAATACAGTTATTTAAAGAAATGTTGCAGACAGGTGCTATCTATAGGATGTCTGGGCTGGGATCAATGTTGCCTGTAAAGTGAATGCTTGTGTGACTTCTCAGAGGAGATTCAAATGCTACCCCATTGACTAGCAGAGCACTCCTAGCCAGTTTTTTCTTTTGTTTGTTTCTCCTGGTGGTACACATTCACCCATGCCCCAATGCACATAAAAATTTATTCTGCACATGGGTGGAAAAATATCCACACACAGGTGGAAAAATATCCACACCCGGCTGGAAAAGATGAGAGGGAACATTGGCTGGTACCCGGAGTAGAGGGTGGGTATCGAATTTTAGTGATTCATCTTAAGAGTTGGGTCCAGAAAAGGCCCTGAGAGGGTGAAGGCCTTGACTCCAAAGAAGGAGTCTGGGAGCACCAGTCTAGTCCCGACTGCAGACAAACTGAAAGACAGTAGAGGGTACTGAGAGAGGCCCAATTGGACTTATATCCTGGAAGGGTTTTGCTTTGTTTTAACAGAATTTTTCACTCGGATGGACGGCTAAATCATCGAAGAGCTAACACAGAGTGCTGGCACACGCACTCAGCCAGGGGGTATTTGTGAGAGGTGAGTGTGAGCCCGTTACATTCAGGTGGATGATCAGAAGGAAGAAAGGCTTCTGTCACATAAGAGGAAAAGTGATACTGGATCCTGAGAAGCAGAGAAGTCACTTACAGTTTCTGAGGAGGCATGAAAAGTGATCACAAGTTCAGATCAGGAACTGCGTTTTTCTTTTCCCTGTTAGCCACAGTGCACAGCTTTTGTTTGCATTGCAGTGCCATAGTTCCTGTTCCACGATATGATCAAAGTTCTAGGAAGATGCTAATTTGGAACAAAAAACATCTACCTTTAGGAATTTTTAATGAACAAGCATTGTGGTTTCCAAGCAGCTGTGCGAATCAGAGAATTACCTTTTTTAAGCAGCCTTTAATAGTCCTTTCTCCTCCCACAGACATACACTTCTACAACTCTATATACCACAAACCACACACCAGAATCTTAATACTAGCTCCTCAACCCACTGTTCTGCACACAACATTTAACCAAAAAGCAGCTTGTTCTGGATATTGCTGTAGCAGTTGGCTACAATGTGGAGGGAACAGTTTCTTAGCAAGGGTGCTGGAAGCAGGTGTCACAGGTAGGAGACAGAGTTAAGTTTGTGGTGAATGACCTGTGGTGTGCAATGCCAAAACTGGCAAGAAATATCATTTTTGTGCCTGGAGGTGATTTTATCTGCTAGAGAAATGCTGCTGCGGGAGCCACCAGAGAAGAATGTATCCAAACAGAGAAGAAGGACTTTATGCATACAAAGGAGAAGATTTTATCCATGAGCTACCAGCAGGGGAATAATGTTTAGCAATGATGAATAAAGACTAAATATGTTCTTGAGAAAATTATCCATTGCACCAGATCCACTCATAAGCCATCTCTCTGCTGACATTTGTATAGGCAGGGCTGGCCTTACCATGAGGCGAACTGAGGCAGCCGCCTCAGGTGCCAGACTGGGGGAGGGAGGGGTGTTACTAGGACCCAGAGAATTGAGACCTTTCCAAGTTTTGGCCCAAGCGAAGAGGGTATGGGGTTGTCATTTGAGCTCCCCACCTCAGGTGCCAAAATGTTGTGGGTCAGTAATGTTATTTAAAAGAGACAAGTTAACAAAAAAAATAAAGTGACAGCTATGGGCAAACTTCTGCCATGGCTAAATTTCAATTGAAAATTGCATTAAAAAACCCTTGAAACAAAAACTACACAGAACATTCAAAAAAGCTTAAAAACTTAAAACACTGGGTGAAAGTTCGCACTTCAGCCACCTACATTAAGGCCAGACCCTGTACATTTTGAAGTCAAAGAGAGTTTTGCCATTAGAGAAAACCCAAAATTGATGCCCCATTTTAGAAGACAGCATTAACTACGGAATCTTGACTGGCTTCTCTACAAATCTACAGAGCAGGTAAATGTCAGTATTTAATATGAATTTTTAAAAAGTCAAGACATGTATTACATCAAATGAGGGAAGAAACAATTCTTTTCCAATCAGAGCAATTTAATAATACTTTTACTGAGTATTTTATCCTCAAAGCTCTTTACTAATTAATTCTCACAAATGGAGCTGCTTGATTCATTATGAATAAATTATCCGACAAATGTAACCCTTTTTTTGTACAAGAATTGTGTGCAAACATATGCTGATTTCTGGGAATTCTCATTATTCACCAGCATTATTCAAAGAGTTTGAATGAACAGATTTCATCCTGTGGGCCACAGATGCAGTGTTAGCATTGACTAATACCTATTAATTATTAGTGAGGTATGACAGGTCACCTTGGTCACACAGCATTCTTTTTTTTCTCCCCAGAACTGATGGATGAACTCCCACTGAGTTCAAAGGGCTTTGGGTTCAGAGCTAGAAACAGGGTTAATTTTCTGCATCCTCCTTACAGTCATAGAATACTTACAAATGTGCATTGTTTTAGCCTGTAGGGACCCCGGTCATATAGCAGGAGCATGTTGGGCCAGACGCTATACAAAAAACCCCACAGAACAAAAAGACAGACCTCCAGAGCAGCCTGGCTCAAGGAGTATTGGCTTCCCCAGGCTCTTGAACTGGTCCCCATCTGCTATCCTCTGAGGAGAAAGCCAGGAAAAATAGCAATTACAGAGACTTCCAAGAGTGGAGGAAGTCAATGGGGCCACAACGACTTTCACCAGTTGAGGATCTAGGTTTATTTGGTCTTTCCTCAGCACTGGAGAATTTCCAGCCCCACATTTCTATCGTCTGGCTTGCCTACTTAAGGCTGTTGACAGATCAAGCCCTGGTGACTATTAGAGCTTGTAGACATTTTCAAACAAAAACCTTTCCATTGCCAAAACTGCTTCTTTTCCAAACCAAAATGTCTCAGGAAATATCATGGGCTTTTCAATACCTGAAAATTGTCAGTAACCATTTTAATAATGTTTTAGGTCAAATGATCAATTTCTAAATATATTGCCAAAATGCATTTGAATCGTAGAAGATTGGGGTTGGAAGAGATCTCGGGGGGTCATCTAGTCCAGCACCCTGCTCAACACAGGACTAACACCAACTAAATCATCCCGGTCAGGGTTTTGTCAAGCCGGGATTTAAAAACCTCTGGGGATGGAGATTCCACCCCCTCCCTCGGGAACCCATTCCCGTACTTCACCACCCTCCTCGGGAAATAGTTTTCCCTAATATCCAACCCAGACCTCCCCCATTGCAACTTGAGACCATGGGTCCTCATTCTGTCATATGTCATCACTGAGAATAGCCTGACTCTACCCTCTTTGGAACCCCCCTTCATGTACTTGAAGGCTGCTATCTAATCCCCCCTTATTCTTCTCTTTTGCAGACTAAATAAGCCCAAATCCCTCAGCCTCTCCTCATAAGGCATGTGCCCCAGCCCCCTAATCATTTTTGTTGCCTTCCATGGGCTCTCTCCAATTTGTCCTCATGCTTTTTGTAGTGGGGGCCCAAAACTGGATGCAATAATCCAGATGTGGCCTCACCAATGCCGAATAGACAGAAATAACCACTTCCCACCATCTACTGCCAATGTTTCTACTAATGCACCCCAATATGCTGTTAGCCTTCGTGCTGTTGACTCATAACCAGCTTCTCATCCACTGCAATCCCCAGGTCCTTTTCTGCAGAATTGCTGCTTAATCAATCGGTCCCTAGCCCGTAGCTGTGCTTAGGATTCTTCCATCCTAAGTGCAGGACTCTGCACTTGTCCTTGTTGAACCGCATCAGATTTCTTTTTGCCCCATCCTTAAATTTGTCTTGGTCACTCTGGACCCTATCCCTACCTCTCCTCTCAGCATAGTACCATCCGAGAACCATCCCATCATATGGATCATTAGCCATTATTTCAATCCTTGGGAAAAAAATTAATATTTTCTGACAATTGTTTTTGCCTTTTTTCCACATCCTCTGTGAATCTGCCCATAGGGCTTCCGAAAAATTGGAGCGTGGCTGGCCATACTATTGTACCAGTTGACTATGGAGCCACAGTGGTGCCAAAGTGGGACAATAGAAGGGTGAAATAGGCCCTCTGTTTATAGGGCTGGGCTATCTGTGTCCCCCACAAGGGCCAGAAAGAACAGAACCTGTGCGCTGTCCATTTGTCACATCTAAAGACATTTACATTGCGGGATCATGCTAAATGAGTGTCAGTTACAAAGCCTCATTATTGCTGAAAGAGTTAAATAAGCTGCAAGGCAAGCTGTTTGAAGCATAAGGTAGAGATACATGAGCATAAGGCAGGCTAATCCTTCCCTTATCACACAAAATAAAACAAGAGCCTTCCTGAAACAGCATAACCATCTTCTGCAAACTATTAGGTTTCCTGGATGAGAAAACAAATCTCTTGAAGAAAAATCTGCATCTTTGGCTTAAGATACATAATCAATAGCCATGGAAGGCATTGAGGAGTATTTTTTTTAAAACCAAACACATCCATGTCTCTTTTCGGATAAATCCCTGTCATCAGCTATCGAACTAAAACAGCATTTCCGGCTCTTATTTTCATTATGTTAGTCTTACATGACAGTTCTGTGCCATCCAACAACCCTAATCCATCTCAAGGTTAGAATCTATTTTGTATTTCAAATCTCCCAAATCTCGGACCACTTAGTTTAAGTAGGATTAACATAAGCACCAGAAACCACAGAGAAGCAACAAAAGACAAGATTAAGCTTTGATCTGCTCATGTAGACATTTACTGAACTCAAGCAAAACAACATGCAGCAGAGCTGAGTCGGGCAAGAAATCATCACGGGCTCATAGAAATGTAGGGCTCGAGGTAATTTGAGAGGGTATTTCATCCAGCTCCCGGCCCAGAGGCCAAGTATACGAGACCATCTCGGAGAGGTGTTTACCTAACCTGTTCTTAACTTCCTTAGTCTCCTTTGGAAGCCTATTCCAGAGCTTAACCATCCGTATAGTTAGAAAGACTTTTTCAAATATCAAGCCTAAATCTCCTTTGCTGCAGATTAAGCCGATTATTTCTTGTCCTGTCTTCAGTGGGTACAGAGAACAGCTCGCTGATCACTGTCCTCTATATAAGAGCCCTGAACATATTTGAACATAGGTGTCCTCAGTCACAGCTTTGTACTGAGTATCATTTGGTAGCAAATTGGCACACACCTTGTTGGGCTCTTTAAAATGTTCTGCTCTGCGTGTTACAGTAAGAAAAGCAGCTCCATTAAATGCTCATATCAAATCAGTCTGGCGCAAAACCCTGCTTTAACAGCAATGTAAATGCAACAGAACTCCATTCACCTCCATGGAGTTATTCTGGTGTACGTGGGTTCAAGCAGGAATTTGGGGAGTACTCACTGACGTAAATAGCAAAACTCCCATTGGTCCTTAGACACTCCTTAATGCTGATTATAAAGGCTCAAATTAGTCCAGCTATTTTGAATCAGAACTCCCCACTTAAATCAATGGGGAGTTTTACTTTGTTAATAGCATAGTAGGGCCTAATCAACTTCTATCAATATAATTATCTTTTCTATAACTATATTAAGTACAAAAGGAAAACACTATACCTGGGGCCGATCCTACAGTTCTGACTCAGTGTTATTGTAAGGTTGATGCTACAGTGTTTTGGAAGCCACAATAAAGTTAAGCTCCAACTTATGAAAAATTACATGGCAAATACTGAGATTATTTTAAACATCATTTTTGCAGACACTTTTTTATTTTATGTTTGTACAACTATTTACCTTTTATTTTATGTTTGTACAATTATTTACCTTTTCCCATAATACAAGAACTAGGGGACACCAAATGAAATTGATGGGTAGTAGGTTCAAAACTAATAAAAGGAAATTTTTCTTCACACAGCGCACAGTCAACCTGTGGAACTCCTTGCCCGAGCAGGCTGTGAAGGCCAGGACTCTATTAGGGTTTAAAAAAGAGCTTGATAAATTTTTGCAGGTTAGGTCCATAAATGGCTATTAGCCAGGGATAAAGTATGGTGCCCTAGCCTTCATAACAAGGGCAGGAGATGGATGGCAGGAGATAAATCACTTGATCATTGTCTTCTGTTCTCCTTCTCTGGGGCACCTGGTATTGGCCACCGTCGGCAGATGGGATGCTGGGCTCGATGGACCTTTGGTCTGACCCAGTATGGCCATTCTTATGTTCTTATGTTCTTACAATGCTTAGTACTGGGAGGCATGGCCCCCAACTACACCTTCACCACACAGCTTACTACCAATATAATTCTTATTGTGCTACATGAATTCAAATGTGTTCTTATACTACCCAACAATTATTGAACAGGAGTCCTTATTGCTAGTATATATTTTTAATTCAAAGGGAGTTTAAGGGGCCCTATCAATCTAATTGGGGCCTCACATTCAGATTTTGTTAAAAAAAACCCAGTAATTTTACAAAACGTGAGCAGTGGAAATGTTTCCATCATTGCTTATTTGAATTCCAGTAGCCCTTAGCTTCAAAAGCCCTTAGCTTCAACTTGCTGAGTACCCAAACTGAGACTCAAATAGAGCAGCTTCAATCTCTGGAAAATCAAGCCCCTGGCTCTAAGCTACATTGTGTGCTGCTAATCAGTAGATACTTCTGAAAATCTTGGCCAGCAGATTTGGAACAAACCTCCCCCCTCGCCCCCATAGTGTTTGCTGTGCAAGTGTGACAGTATTGGCATCTCTGCAGAGTGAAAGTGACGGCAAAGAAAAATGACATTGATTTTGTTGCTTGTCAGTGTCTGAGGTGCTAGAAATGCAAAAATAATCAGCATAAAGCCATTGGAGTTCTTAAAGATTTGGGGCAAGATTGCTATCTCCGTTACACTGTTGTAACGCCACAGTCTTCACCTTTACACCAGAATCAGAATCTAATCTTTTATCTTTAAAAATCTAAGACGGGGGGCGTGAAACATTTGTTCCTTTAAGTAAATGACTATTCAGTGGTGACTCTCCTTGGAAGAAAGAGACTTGATAATTCTATTAACCTGTCTTTCAGAATCACAAAGTGAATGCAGTGCATATTCTGAATTTAAAAACTTTTGCAAATCACATTGTTTTATGTCTTACAGTTGTTCCTTTCTGACCCTAGTGCAGAGCATATGTGCTCTTTCTGGAAAGCTGTGGTTCTGCATTCATTACCCATGTGGTGTGTATTTTACACCTTAAGAATAATGGTATCCCCTCTTATTCCGAAATCCAGCCCATCTTCTTCATTTCCATTTCTATTCTTACTTCTGCTATGTTATTAAAGCTAAGCTTTTGAGTGCTATTAGTGGAGTTTTGTGGTGGAATACTGGCCTCTAACAATAAAAGCAGATTGATTAAAAATAGGCAAAATAACTTCTCTTTCTAGCCCTATGCTATGAGTTGTTTCTGGTCAGTTTCACACTTGACACTGACATGGAGTAATGGCTGACATGGCAGGGTGGACAAGGGTAACAATGAAAACCATGCCAAACATTTGCAGTAGCTGGGGCTTTCTGACTTGACATTTTGGAAAGGGAAAAGTGCTCCTTGAAGTATCCAGCAAATCCACTGGCAGCCCTATGGAAATGGATATTCATGCGGCATTTTCCCCCACTTATCATTGGCTTGGTGCAATTTTGCACTTCTAGCTTGAGTCAGGATAGAACGCATCCTGTACATAAGGTAAACTAACTGCTAATGCTTATAAGAGTGGCTGCACTTCACTCCCTCATGTTGGTCTGTAATGCTTTGAAATCATAACCCACTGGCCATGCCTCTGCCCTTCTTTGGGCTCTCCAACACCATCCCATTGTGCAACCAGGGAAAAAGCCATTCTAAAGACTGTGTAGCACTGATTTCCCCCTCTGCAAAGGAACTTGAATACGTTTGCTGCATTCAGGGCCTTTTACATCTGGGCCTGGTACTAGCCCTCCAAAATTATCTGACTTACCTCAATAAAGCAGTTCATTATTACCAATGTTGTTTATGTGATCCCATCAGGAATACCTATAACTGAGGCTGGGGTGGGGGACCTCAGAGTGACAGCAGAGACAGCAATACAATAAAAGAGGATTATTTTTCTTAATAAAAAGAGCTTTCCCCAGTCTTGCAAGTCCAAAGCACTCAGCTCTCCTTTCAATTCTGCAAATCCACCCTCCTTTAAGCTCACAGCTTGGCCAACTCTCCCTGTATCTTTCCCCTTCATAAATATCTGGTAATGTGGCCCTCAATCTAACATTACGTGAAAAATCGCCTTTGCTGTGCACTTGTTTCCAAAGTCCTGGGAGTAAACCTCAAATATATGGGAGATTTTTAGTTTACTGCAGAACTTCTTCTTCTAGATGGTGCTTGGTCCTGCCATGAGGTCAAGGGACTGGACTTGATGACCTCTCGAGGTCCCTTCCAGTTCTAGTGTTCTATGATTCTTTGATTCTTGTGCCTTGCAGCAGAAACCTCCCCGCTTTTAGAGTCACATCAAATAAAGAGAGTCACTTCATTCACTTTTTATAATCAACTGGGCTTTAAAACACAATCAGCTTTGAATAAAGAAGGTTATCATACATAGTGCCTCAGGTGTGTCATTTCATCCTCAACAGTATTGGAATAATAAAGGGCCAAAGTCTCCTTTGTTAACCTTAGTGCTCTGGGAGAGGCAAAGACCACCAGTATTAAGACAATGATCATCTGTCAAAAACGTCGTTGAACTGGTCATGTTGTTCAGATGCCCGACCATCACCTCCCAAAACAGGTCCTGTTTTCTCAGCTGAAAAGAGGAGACCGTAATATGGGAAGACAATGGACGTACTATAAGGACTTGCTAAAGGATAACTTAAAGAAGTGCAACATTGATGTTGACACTTGGGAGACACTCACCCAGGATGGCTCAAAATGGAGACAAGTGCTACACAATGGCCCCCTGCATTTTTTATTTGTCTGCTGACATACTGAGGAAGAGAAGAATCAAGGAGGAAGGAGAGACTGGCTTCTAGTCATGGCCAACAGCCTCCTGCTATACCTAGAAACATCTGTCCTCATTGAAATAGAATTGTGGTTCAAGGATAGGCCTTATCAGCCACCTGAGGGTCCATAACTCCCTTGGAAGATGATCATACTTGGCAATGAGTGATCGCCCATCATCATCACAATAATACCGAGCCACATGTTTCCCTCTAAATCAGGGGCATCAATGATTTCAAAAAGCATCTGATGAGCACTCACAGAGACTAAGGAAGCTCTGATATTTCTCTCCATGGCACTGTGTATTAACTGCTGGGCAACGTTACAGGTCTCTCTCTGTGCCCTATAGGGTGGACTGTACTGTATAAGGGAAAAGAGCCTTTTCCTTATTCACAGCTGTCAGTGAGAGCTTGATAAAGGGCAGCTAGTATCCATGTAGAGCCGGAGAGGACAGAAAGCGGGAGTGTAAAGTGATAGGGTCTTAGAAGGCGTCTGCTCCCTACAGTCTGCAGAAGAGCCTAGTCTTTCAGGGACCAAAGGACTCTAGCCAGGTAGGCTTAGAGAGGCTTGCCAAAAGCATAGAAGTAGAGTGAAGCTAGAAAGTTTGGATCCTCCCTTCAAAGAAGGGGAGAAACCCCAGGACTGAGTTTGTGTTTGTCAGATCACTACCAGATCTACTTGGCTGAAATCTTTTCCCCCACTGTCTCAAAGGAAATCACAGAGAATGGCTCAGGAGACTGTCTTGGATCCTTTCTAGTGGAAAAGGGAAAAGCTCGAGAACTCTGTTATACTTTATATAAACAAAGACTCAGAAGGTGAATGTTTTTTGAGGATTCTGGGCAGAAGTTTAGGGTGCATCTACACAGCAGGGCTTAACTCAAAATAAGCTGCACAAATTGAGCTATGTCAATTGCGTATCTTATTTCGAAATAGCTTATTTCAGAATTGGGAGTGTCTACACAGCACTTATTTCAAAATAGAGCACTCTTCCTCCGACTTCCCTTATTCCTCACACAACGAGGGCTACAGGAGTTGGAGTAAGAAGTCCTCCAGCTTGACAGTCCACATCTACGCAGCAGGCAGTTATTTCAAAATAGTGTCAAAATACTATGTTATTTCGGAATAATGCTAGTTACTTCGAAATAGTGTTGCAGTGTATACGTACCTTTAGTTAAGAAGCCCTGAAGAGAAGAAACTGAGTCAGAGCCCCCCAGGCCAAACAGGGGCATCTGGGAGTGGCCAGCCCTGTAATTCAGATTCATGTATAACCTTGGATGAGCTACACTTCACTTCATTGCCCTTCTCCAGCATCTAAAAGCAACCAAACTCCCATTGAAAGTATTTGGAGACCCTTGAGTTCAGTCTCTAAGGATTTTAAGCTCAGCCTCCTCACATTCAAATCCCAAAAGGAACTAAAGAAATGAATGTAATTGAATAACTTTTATAAAATCTTATGATGATGAAGAGTCTAATTTTCTCAGCATAACGTGGCTTTTTTGTGATCCGCACACATTATCTTCAATTATGCATACACATAAATAAAGAAAACAAATTAAAATCTGAGTTCCCTAAGTTCCCACAGAAACAGTGAGAAGAAATTATATGAGTTCCCCAAAGGTTAGGTTTGGTTCACTGAAGTCTTAGAATCTTTGATCACCAAATCTGCACAATTTGCCGATTCTAAAACAGCATCTTCAGTCCATGTGCTGATAGAAAACGTCAACTGGAAACCAGGTGGATTCTTTCTCTGCTGAAATCACTGCTAGCCAGCCAGCTAACAGACTAACCAGTCACTCAGTTAAGTCACAAGTGTACTGATTTAAAAACAACCCTGTTACAGGTGGAACCTCTGGAGTCATTGGTCAGGAAAACCAGAGAAACCAGGAAACCAGGAAAACCAGAGAGAACGGAGAATCCTGTTACATATAATGATCACAAAAAATAGCATGTGAGATTTGTATGCTGACAATTTGAAAAAGTGTCCATTTTCTGTGCTAGAAACTGGGAATAACGTCACACATCCTGTCTGGGACTTTTATTTGTGGAGAGAGCAGCTATTTATTTATGATTTCTGATGAAAATACACCTTATATAGTCATATAAAATAGTCAGCTTTATATTGCCTGTAGAAAAGACTTATAAACCCCTCTAATATTACACAACTTATTATGGTCATGTTCAATATTCAGGGTAAGCCCTGGGTTTGAAGCATGCTGATTATTTAAAGGCTTGTTTTGATATATCAAGGTCTTGCCCATTCTTCCTAATCCTCTTTTCCTTCAAAGGTTCAGCACCTGATGGAAATGAAAAATTCCACCCACTGCATCAGATGCAAAATGACATGTTCTGAAGGTCTCTGTCTTTAAAGGCAGTGTGGGATCTTTTCTTTTCCAAACTCAGGGGTACATTTATTGTTCTATTATTTGCGGATTGAAACTACCTTAATACAAATGGCAGAATTAACCTTACCTTGGTGTTTCTCAAATAAATATAATCCAGATCCAGCCAATGGGCTGGGTATTAGATATGGAAAATGAAGCTCAAAAGTTGAGAAAATACACATTGGAGATGATAGAACACCTCTCAAGTTTAGGCACTTAATTAGCATTTGTCATTTAAAAATCTTGAAGCACTTGACAAACAGTAATTTAATTTCCCATCATAACAATGAGCTAGGAAACTCTTACTATTGTAAGCATTTTATATCTGGATAAACTGCTGCACAGTGAGGATGCAGCTAGATTTAGAAACTGGCGACTTTCTCTACTCTTCCACCAACACGTGGAATGTCCTTTCAACTATTGTCATTAATGTAACTAACATTATTACACAGATATTGGTAACCCACCTGTGGAAGGTGCTTTCCAAACACATCAGATGGTACAGTCCCTACCCAGGAGATCAAACACTCAAAGAAAACCCTGGAACAACTCCTCCATTGGTGTGTATTTGCAGGTGTCCTTTCATAGATTATAAAACCAGAAAGGACCAGTGTGATCGTCTGACTCTTGCATAACACAGGCCATAAGACTTTGCTGGATTACTTCCTGTGCACACTGGATATGGTTTCTAATGTTCTAATTGCATAAAAACAGAACACGCTGATGCACCCATTCCCCAAACTCCACCCCTTCTCTGTGGCCCCACCCCCACTCACTTTATCACCCTCTCTCCATTACCCATCCTCCCCCACCCTCACTAACTTTCACCAAGTTGGGTGAGGGAGGAAGTGAGGGCTCTGGCTAAGAGTTGGTCTATAGGTGGGGCCAGAAATGGTGGGTACAGGGTGTGGAAGAGAACTGGGGACTGGGGTGTGTGGGATGTAGGCTCTGGCAGGGGATGTGGGGCTGATGATGAGGTATTTGAGATGCAGGTGGGAGCTCAGGACTACGGCAGGGTTTGGGGATAGGGGGTGCAGGTTCTGGTAGAGAGTTTGGGTGCTGGAGGGGACTCTGGGCTGTAGCGAGGGGTGGGAGATGTGGGAGTGGGCTCTCAGGGTGAGAACATGAGGAGCATGGGGTGTGGAGGAGGCTCAAGCTACGGCAGGGGATAGAGAGTATGAGGTCCTGGAGGTGTTTACCACAGCTCCCAGGAAATGGCTACCAGATCTCTCTTGGCACTAGGTGGAGGAATAGCCAGGGAGGGCTCTTGGTGCTACCCTCACACCCACAGACACTGCCGCTGCAGCTCCCATTGGTCGTGGTGCCCAGCCAATGGAAGCTGCGGAACTGGCACTCAGTGTGGAGGCAGCACATAGAACCTTCCTGCATCTACGGATTGCTCGGGCCTGATGGCCCCTTACAGGAGCCACATGAGACAGAGACAGGTCAGGAACCTGCTTAGCCACAGGTCTCTTTTGGACTTTTAATAGCCCAGTTGGCAGTGTTGACCAGCACCACTTTGGCCCCTTTTCAACTGGGCAGTCTGGTTGAACACCAAATGCCTGCAACTCTACAACAGGAAGGTATCTCTTAGAAAAAAGCATCAGTTCTTCCTTTAGAAATGACCAGTGATGGAGAATCCATCGCAGTCCTTGGGAGGTTAGCTATGCTTGATATTAAAAATTGGTGCCATATTTCTTAGTCTGAATTGGTCTGAGTTCAACTGCCAGCCCCTGGATCTTGTTATACCATTGTCTGGTGTGCGGGAAAGCCCTCTGCTATCAAGATTTAGAAGTCAATGGATCTGTGACAGCTGGAGGAAGCTACAGATCTTGCTCCATCTCCTCAACCATAATCACTCTCATTCATATTCCTCTTTAAGACCTTCTGCTTTCACAGTGCTTACAAGGATGAGTTAGCCAGCATTGTTTCCCCTTGTACTAGCTGATGAATCGTATTATATAGCTGTCATCCCTGTCCTCCTCTCCTATTTCCTCCACACAGTTTTGTTACTCTTCCTTGTTGCAGCAAGTCCACAATTAGAAAACTTTCTGGCAGCAATCTCAGTTTTTAAGATGTAAGGTGTCCCTGTTCTCCACTCCCTACACTGGTGTCCCATAGAAGATCAAATCAAGGGCATGAACTCAGTCCTTACCTTCCAGGTGCCCAGTGGCCTGTGCTCAGGATATCTGAGGGTACGTCTCCACTGCACTGTTATTTCGAGATAACTAGCATTATTTCAAAATAACAATGTGAGTGTCTACACTGCCATCCCGTTATTTTGAAATAATGGATGGCTTATTCCAAAATCTGTAAACCTCATTCTATATTATATATTTTAGAAATATATGTCTGTCTGTCTGTCTATGAGTCCATTTGTTCAAGAACTCCTCTTAAACAGGAAGAGCTAGGGCCACCAAATTTGATATGCAGCTTCTTCCTCTCATAACTGAAAGCAAGGTCAGTGTTTGGTTCTGTCAAGACAAGGGGATGTGCCTGGAATTTGATTGTTTCTCATAAAATGGAAAGAGAGGGGTCTGGTAAGAGGGACACTTATACTATAGAATGACCATGGGGGCAGCAAGGAGCCGGAGGGCAGGACTGGGGCAGCTATAATCCCATTGGGCCACCAGGGGAAGAAGTGGAGAAAGGGACAGCTATCTACTATATATTTCAGAGAGTTTGTCTGTTTGTGTATCTGTCTGTGTATCTGTCTGTCCCCCAGCCAGAGGATATACAGCTCTCCCCTAGCTGTGCTCACTGAAGCTGCAGCGACCATGGAGGGGTGCTTTTCACCTGGCCCCACACTGCTGTGGTGGGAGAGGGCTGGGGTAGTCCTCTCAGCCTAGGGCAGCCTGCATGTTGAAGTCTCATCCCCAGCCCAACTCCAGAGCAATGATTTACATAAAGAGAAATAAAACGTTTTGAGTCAAGTACCTGAGCAAAGCCAGGTAAATCTTCTAGTACCACCCCCACCCACTCCTCCGGACATGCTTCTCCTTGGGGAGAGGACTCAAGAAGCAACCCATTATAGATGTTAGTCATGTTATTTAAGACACTCATATACTTGGGTGGTAAGCATGGTATAGGAACCAACCCAGAAGACAATACTCTATCTGTCTGTGTAAGGGGCCAAATTTCATTCCAACATACAAACACCCACAATTGGTAAGTGCAAACACACGCATGGGGTCTTTCATTGACACACCAGTGTTAGAATTTGCACCTGAAAAACCCATTCGCTTCATGGGTTTTGTGAGGCGAGTCAGTGAACACACGGGCTGTTGGAAGGGAGGGCAATGTGATTAGAAGAATTAAAATGTGCACCGTGGGTGTACACATGTGCAAACTGTGGTGCCTACACATGTGGGTGCAATTGCACAAATGGAAGATATGCTCTATGGAAGGCTGTTCCCTAATTGTCTGGCTTTCTCAATGAGTTCACGGCAGCTATGTCAGCCCAAGAATCACATCAGCCATTTGATCACAATTCCACTCTAATATTAGTATAATGACAGCACCACCTACAGGTCAGGGCCCCTTCTCTTAGGCAATGCACAGACACATTGTAAAGAGACCATCTCTGCCCCCCAGAGCCTCCAGTCTACACAAACAAGACAGAAAGGTAAAGCAACTTGCCATAGAGTATGTCTACACAGTAGCTCATAGCTCAAAATAAGCTACACAATTTGCAGTACGCAAATTGTGTAACTTATTTTGAGATAGCCTATTTCAAAATTTGGCACAGTCTAAACAGCACTAATTTTGAAATCACGCACTATTCCACCGAGTCCCTTAATCCTCATGCAACGACGTTTACAGGACGTCGGAATAACAAGCCCATTATTTCAAATTTATTTTGAAATAACGGGCTAGGTGTTAAGGGTCTGTCTACACAGCACCCTAAACTCAAAATAAGATATGCCATTTGCATTATGCAAATGGTATATCTTATTTCAAATCTATTTTGAAATAGCTTATTTTGAAATTGGGCACATCTACACAGTGCCAAATTTTGAAATAACATGCTATTTCAAGACATTCCTTAACCCTCATGGAATTAGGGTTACCAGGATGCCAAAATAGCCCATCCATTATTTCGAAAAATATTTTGAAATAATGGGCGGCTTGTGTAGATGCAGGGCAGCTATTTTGGGATAAAAAAATAGCCGTGCAGTGTAGTGTAGATGCTGTTTGGGGATAACGTCCATTATCCCGAAATAGTGCCATTGTGTAGACGTACTCATGATGGGTTATTAGAAAATTTGGGACTAATGCCCAGTTCTGCTGGCCCTGAATCCAATTCCCTATTTACTAGACCAGACAGAATCCCTTGTATAAAAAGCATCCATCCATGAGCCACCAGGCATTTAAAAGAGCGATCTTAAAAGAGGAATAATACACATCTAATATATGCACGCGAAGAAGGATTTAAAATCAATGTCACTGTATCGATGTTTCTCAGGGTAATGATGGAAGCAAACAAGGTTCTTAATCTAGGTCTCAGATTTTATGGTGTTTCTAAATACAATGGATTGTTTCTTTCTTCATTACTCTAACCTGGCATATTACTTCTGTGTTTGTTTAATGACACCAGACAAGTACTTAAGGAAATTGCACACCAAGGACCTGACTTATTAGGCGGGATTTTATTTGCATGAAGAAGAAAAAAATAGCAAAGCAGTCGCTGACAGGTAGACATCAATTCTGGTCCTGAGGGGTACATTTTCAGTCAATTGTGCAAAGGAATTAGGCAGGCGTATCCCAGACACTTATTTATTGTAATTTGTAAACATTTTCTTCTGCGCTCGGGAAAGTGAATGACTAACACCGCTAGCTGGATCCAAGGCCAAGACAAGCACATCTCTTCCAAGTCACCTTATTTTTTTTACCCTGCCTTTTCCAGCCCTGCCAAATAAGTCATGCCAAGCTGTGTGGGCATCACTCTCGGAACTTATAGTTCAAGCTATGTTTTAGTCATTTCTATTTTAAGGAAAAGTCATGGACAGGTCATGGGCAGTAAACTAAAATTCAGGGTCCATGACCTGTGCATACAATCATAGACTCCTAGGGCTGGAAGAGACCTCAGGAGTCATTGAGTCCAACCCCCTGCCCAAAGCAGGAGCAATCACAACTAAAACATCCCAGCCAGGGCTTTGTCAAGCTGGGACTTAGAAACCTGTCCATGACTTGTAGTTTATACTCCTGACTAAATCTGGGCGGACATGGGCAGTGTGGGGGTACTGTGGGTGCTTGTGGGCAGGCAGACCTGGAGGAGAGGAGTGAGATGGGTGCTTTGGGGTGAATGGTCCAGGATCCCCACTGGTGCTGGAGGGCAGGTGGGCTGTCAGAATCCCTCCCTGGCTCCTCAAAAGTGGCGACATGTCCTTCCCTCGGCTCCTGGCTCTGCGGGACCCTGGCCCCGGCCGCACCAGAGCTGCCCAGGTGAGCTGGCAGGTGGTCTCCAGCCCCAGCTGCACCCTGACCCTGGCTGGTCCGACTCAGCCTGGACAAGTTGGCAGGAACCTTCCTCCTGCCCCAGCTGTGCCAGAGCAATCCAAACCACATAGGCAGTCAACCAGTTAAATGTTGCAATTTTAGTTATTTAACTGATTAACGAATAAAATGGTTATTTACATCCCTACTTTAGAAACCAGATGGAGACCTTGTTCTCCTTACCAGATTTTCCTGCTAGTGCACAGGTAGATACGAAAGCAGATTTAGCCAATTAGCAATCATAATTTCGTGCTGAGTACAGTTAGTACAGTGGAACCTCAGCATTACTAACTGACTGGTCATCCACACACTGGAAGTATACAACCAGGCATTCGGTTTTCAACTGGTAACCCTGATCGAAAAAGGAGTTGGCTGCTCTGGTCGGAACTGCTGACCAGGCCATTAAAAGTCCAGTTGGTGGCACAGCGAGGGCCTGGGGCCAAGGTTTCCTACTTGCCCTGGCTCTGCATGGCTCCCAGAAATAGCCACAGGTCTCTGTAGCCCCTGATGAAAAGAGGCTCTGCACACTGCCCTTCCCCCCCCCCCCGGAGTGCTGGCTCAACAGCTCCCATTGTCTGGGAACTGCAACCAATGGGAGCCATGGGGGGCAGAGCCTGGAGGCACAAGGGCTGCACAGAGACAGAACCTTCCAGGCTGTCCATGCACCTAGGTGCTGCAGAGACCTCATGGCTGTAGTAAGCACTGCAAAGACCCTGCTCCTGAAACCCCCTCCTGCACTACAGCCCATCCCAGCACCACCCACCCCAGCCCTGTACCTCTTCCCGTACCCCAAACCCCTCGTCGTTGGCCACTCCAAAAAGCTCACACCATCAATCTGAGACCTCCTCACTTCAGCCCATGTACTCCAACCCCCGGCCCTCTCTCTTTTTTTCTTCTTTTTTTTTTTTTTTTTTTTTTTGCCTTCCTCTGCAGCATGGATCAGGGGGTCACTTGCAGGTTTAAACTAGTCTCAATGGTGGATTCTCTGTTCCTCTGTAACCTGACATCCATAAATCATGATTTACGGATTGCAATAACTGAGCCAGGGGTTAAGGGTCTGTGAGAGGAGAAGGGGGCAAAGTTCTGTAATCTTTATAGTGCTGAAGGTCAGACCATGGGTAGTCCTATAGCACCTTAGGGACTAATAAAACACACACATATATATATATATAGGATTGTGAGCTTTCATAGGTAAGACCCATTTCATCAGGTGAGTTGGAACAGAAATAATAGAATACAAGACATTACTAAGCAGCATTGCTAGCATTATTCTGTTTATTCACTTTGGCAAAATAAAAATAAGAAACCCACTCTATACAATATTGACCTCCCATGGTTCAGCACATTCTCTGGTTTGCCACATGTCAGGTCCCGAGGGAGCCGGACTAAAGAGGAGGTAGATGTATCCACTTCTAGCCCACTTAATTAGTTTCATTAACACAGGTCCTGCAATTCACAGGTAAATGCTTTTTCTATTATATATATCTTGGATTCTGTTATTTCCACTCCAACTCATCTGATGAAGTGTGTTTTACCCATGAAAGGTCATGATCCATCGGACTCCTCATTGTTTTTAAAGTTTCTAACTAACACGGATACCACTGTGAGACTTTTTAAAGTCAGACTAGATCAGTGTTTCTCAATTTTTTTTATAAAGTACCCCCTTTTAAAAAAATATATACGTATCCCTAGTACCTACCATTTTCAGACACACATAATTTTTTCTGCCATCGCAACACATTTGTTTAAACAACTTAATCATAGCCGGGCGGGGGAAGAAATTTTGGGGTGTAAAAAGTGTAAAAATAATAAAGTGCTGTAAAACTTAAAATAAAAATTCCATTTTCTCCAAATTTCAGTTATGTGGACGTACCCCCCCAGACTTCTCTCAAGTACCTCTAAGGGTACTCGTACCACTGGTTGACAAACACTGGACTAGATGATCATGATGGTTCCTTCTGGCTTCAAAGTCCATGAATTGAGTAGCTGAGCCAGCACAGGGCATGGCACAATAATTTAGTCCTCGGTGAGACCCACTCCCTAACAAAGCAAAGTGTGCAAAGAGGTGCTTGTGCAGGTGGTGGGGTAGTTTGTGCACCCCTCCTCACTCAGGGTTGTGGCTCAAGTCACAGACTTGCTTGTGTGCAGAGGTCCAGGAGGTTATTCCTTGGTTAGAGCTGTTTTGTTGGATGGTGGTGGGTTTTTGTGGTTGTTGAGGGTTTTTTTTGGGGGGGGGGGGCGGGGAGTTTGAAGCCGTGAATTATTCAGGAAACACTCAGCAAACTTGATATACCCCACTGCCAACTGCACTGCTGCAATTATGACAGCTCCCAGTAACATGTGCTAAATAGCTGCCAAAATATCTAGCACAGCAGATGTTAAGACTGGTGTATTTTTCTGTTAAGTAACGGAGTAAGAGATGAACTTGATTCCCACGTAGGCTGACTTTACTTAATGAGCTCTTCATGCAGTGAGCAATGACTAATCAAATGCCATTTTTTCTCCCAGGTTCCCCCACATGCTCAGGTATTATAAAATATTAATTCTTTTTATATTATTTACAATAGTTACAAATATGAATGATATTGTGGCACGTATAATTAAGGTGCTGAACGGAGACCTATGACATTCTCCATGGATTGCACTGCTGAAGGTACTTTGCTTTGCTTTTCTGCATGGGCAGCTACAGCCTTGTGTTTCATTTTAGTAGCAGAATGTTAGTGAATCACTGTCTACAGGTTGAACCTCTCTAGTCTGGCTCTCTGGTCCGGCAACATCCGTGGTCCGGCATGATTTGAGTTAGCCAGATGTCCATTTATTAGGGGTGTGGCCAAGTTTCCGCAGGCCTATAAAGTGTGTTTACAGCCACCAGACCTGGCTCTCAGGGTTCTGTGCTGTTATTTAGCTATAATTTATCCTAAATAGTCTTCGAAGAGTCCAGTAAGCAGGAGAAGTGCTGGAAGTGCTGCTTAGCTTGAGAATGGTGTCACTGAGGGGTGGGGAGTCATGGGGTCCTCCACCCCCATGGCAGTCAGATGTGGCTCTCAGCCAGCAGGTAGGACAGAAGGTTGATTAGCTGACAGGGATTCAGTGTAAATCAGACTTGCCAGAGCAGGAACCAGAAGCAGTCAGTACACTCCATCTTGGGGAGAAGGGACTCAGAGAGCCAAAGGCTCTACCCCCCCCCATCCCTGTCCCCAAAGTCAGCTAGAGTCCCTCATGCATCCAGCTGCTTGTCTTCCCTTGCAGCAACCCCATCTCCTGCCTTTGTTCAGCAAAAGGTGTCACCTGGTCACACACCCCCTCCTAGGCTCAGGGTACAGAAAACAGCAGCCCTTGTGTACCTGAGGGAGACACACCAAATTTCCCATCCCCATCTAGCTATTGGTGCAGTGCCCAGGGAAACTGAGGCATGCACATGGGATTACTACAGAACAGTAGAAATCACATGGAACATAACAAAACAAACAGAGAGAATACAATCCCCACTTTCACACAATGGGTTTTATCTACCGTATTTTAGCGAATATAACCTGTGGGTTAAATTCGTTTTTACAAACCCTGCACCTCCCCTGCAGGGTATACTCGGGTGCAGGGTATACATTTTTTTTTAACTCACCTGGTGGTGAGCGCTCCCCTGCCCCTTTCCCCGCTGCACAGCTGCCAGCCTCCAGCCTCTGGGCGGGGCAGTGCTCATCTCCCAGTTCCTGCGCAGGAGCGCTCCCCCTACCCCTTCCTGCGGCTGCGCAGGAACCGGGAGACGAGCGCTCCCCTGCCCGGAGGCTAGAGGCTGCGCAGCCGCAGGAAGGGGCAGAGGGAGCACTCTCATTCCCCCGCCTGGAGGTTGTGCGGCTGCGTGGGACCCAGTGGGGTGAGTGCTCCCCCATCCGGAGGGTGGCTAATTCCCCCCCGACCCATAGAAGCCCCCCCACCCCCACACAGTTTGAAAAAAAGTCTTGTGTACCCTGTGGGTTATACTCGTGCACGGAGTATACAAGATTTTTTTTGCTCAAACTGCAAAAACTGTGGGGTATATTCAGGTGCGGGGCATACTCGGGTGCGGGGTATATTCACGAAAAGACGGTACTTATTTCCTTGTGCCAATACAGTCAAATTGTGTCACAATTCTAACATTGATAAGCCTTGGCTAGGCGTAGATCTTTAAAGGGTGTATCAATATACACAGACATTATTAAGCAGCACGTAAGCACTGTTCTGTTTATTTACCATGGTGAAATTAAAAAAACAGAAAGAGAGCCACTCACTACAATATTGACCTCCCGTGGTTCAGCAAATTCTCTGGTTCAGCATCCAGCAGGTCCCGAGGATGCGGGACTAGACAGGTTCAGCCTGTACTCTGACAGGGTATGTCTACACGACACAGAAGATCGATGCTGCCCGGTGTAGTATATACCCGCTAGATCAAACTCAAAGGGCTCCCCCATTGGTGCTCGTACTCCTACCCCTCACAAGGAGAAAGGGAAGCCAATGGATGTGTTTGCTCCTGTCAGCCTCCCACTGTGTGGACGGGGATTTAAGATACGTTGATTCCAGCTACGTAATTTACATAGCTGAATTGTGTATCTTCTTTGACCTTGCCTTGTGGTGTAGACCAGGCCTCAGAGACTTTGTATTTGTTCTTTCTTTCTCAACTTTCCTTAGTCTGAATTTGAAAAAGAAGATGTTTTTCTGGTGAAAAGCGCTACGTAAGAGCGAGAGGATGCTATTAGTATTGCTCTCTGCAGATTGGAAAATGTAAGAGATAATGAGCTAGATATGGAGTTATGTCAACTCACACCTGCTGAGGATCTGACCTGTTGTTAATAGTGCTTCAATGCTCCTGAAGTAATGAGATTCATTGCCAGTATATAATTTGCAAATCCATGCCATCATCTCTAGTCATTATGCAGGCTGGCAAAAAAAGAAATGAGGGGGGAGGAGAGGTCACTGAGGTCTGATAGTTTTGAGGGAGGGAGAAAAATAAAATACAATAAAAAAGTATTTAGAAATGGAAAACCTCAATCTGCTATGAGCATTTTCTGAAACCGTTTATTGTAGAATGGCTCCTCTTTTGAACATCTACTGTAGCTTTGAGATTTGCAGAGAACTCCATAGATAGGACTCTGAGGCCTGGTCTATACTACAGCAGAAGGTCAATTTAAGACATGTGACTCCTGTTCCATTAATTATGTAGCAGGAGTCGACGTATCTTAAGTCTCATTTCCACGCCGTCCACACAGCAAGAGGCCGACAGGAGCAAATGCTCCCATTGGATTCATAGAATCATAGAATACTAGGACTGGAAGGGACCTCAAGAGGTCATTGAGTCCAGTCCTTTGCCCTCATGGCCGGACCAATTACTGTCTAGACCATCCCTGATAGACATTTATCTAACCTACTCTTAAATATCTCCAAAGATGGAGATTCCACAACCTCCCTGGGCAATTTATTCCAGTGTTTGACTACCCTGACAGTTAGGAACTTTTTCCTAATGTCCAACCTAAACCTCCCTTGCTACAGTTTAAGCCCATTGCTTCTTGTTCTATCCTCAGAGGCCAAGATGAACAAGTTTTCTCCCTCCTCCTTATGACACCCTTTTAGATACCTGAAAACTGCTATCATGTCCCCCCTCAATCTTCTTTTTTCCAAACTAAACAAACCCAGTTCTTTCAGCCTTCCTTCATAGGTCATGTTCTCTAGACCTTTAATCATTCTTGTTGCTCTTCTCTGGACCCTCTCCAATTTCTCCACAATTTCCTTCTTGAAATGCGGTGCCCAGAACTGGACACAATACTCCAACTAAGGCCTAACTAGCGCAGAGTAGAGCAGAAGAATGACTTCTCATGTCTTGCTCACAACACACCTGTTAATGCATCCCAGAATCATGTTTGCTTTTTTTGCAACAGCATCACACTGATGACTCATATTCAGCTTGTGGTCCACTATAACCCCTAGATCCCTTTCTGCTGTACTCCTTCCTAGACAGTCGCTTCCGTTCTGTATGTGTGAAACTGATTGTTCCTTCCTAAGTGGAGCACTTTGCATTTGTCCTTATTAAACTTCATCCTGTTTTCCTGAGACCATTTCTCCCATTTGTCCAGATCATTTTGAATTATGACCCTATCCTCCAGATTAGTCGTAACCCCTCCCACCTTGGTATCATCTGCAAACTTAATAAGCGTACTTTCTATGCTGATATCTAAGTCGTTGATGAAGATATTGAAGAGAGCCGGTCCCAAAACAGACCCCTGCGGAACCCCACTTGTTGTACCTTTCCAGCAGGATTGAGAACCATTAATAATTACTTGAAAGGAATTACTCCTTGTGAGGAGCAGGAGTACTGTTGTTGATGAGGATGCCCTCTGAGTTCAATTTAGTGGGTCTTCTCTAGAACTGCTAAATTGAACTCCGGAAAATTGACTGCAGTAGAGTTGATCTTTGGCATAGTGTAGACAAGGCCTGATATAAGGGGTGGAGAAGCAGATTGCACAGACTGGCAGATGATGGCTGCTTTGCTTTCACTTTAAATTCACATTAAAGGCTAATGGCCTGGACTTCTTTAATTGACCCTGCCTAACCTACATTACCCCTGTGTTCAGAGAAGTAATTTAGGCAGGCTTCACCTCAGAAATTTGGCCTTGAATAATCACTGCTGCAGCGTCTGGGATTGCTGCTTCTGGACTAGTAGTGCATTTAAACCAGGCTGCCTACAAAACTCATTTTACTGGATCAATAGTGAAGGTTCAATCATACGCTCTGGTCAATCTAGTAACATTCAGCAGCTTTAATCATGATTTCAGTGGCCGGGCAGAAGTGATGCCATGTAGCCGGAGCTTAGCCGTGAATCTGGCCCTTTATCAGCAGTGTATGATTGAGGTTTATCTCCCGTTTCCTCCATCTTCCTCAGATTACCTCATGCAGCTTTGTCTCAGTGAGAGATGTGCATAGGTCCTAACTCCGTAGTCCTTTCTCAGGAAAAGCTCCAGTGACGTGTGTTTTGCCCACATAAGAACTGCAAAAATGGTCCATGTGTGACACCATTTTTAGGAGACGTTTGTTAATCCACGACAATGCGCATGTGGGATCTTGTTTGGCAGTGTCACCAGGCTCTCACAGACCAGAGAAGGTGAGCCCAATCCAGCCAGAGAAAGAGGGCTGGGCTACACCTACCTCTAAAGGGCTGCTAGCAGGCAGCTGGGAGGAGGGATGAGACAGGCTGTGCCCTGGGGAGGAAAGGCGCATGCTTCAGCAGTAGGTCCCTGCAGTAAGGAAGGGACCCAGGGTTCAGGGAAGCAGCCCTGGGTCTGTTGCCCCCACAAGGGAGTAGGGAAGACTCAAATGAGGAAGGTGTGAGGTGCTGGCATACCAGGGTGAGCCTACACTGCAATTAAAAACCCATGACTGGCCCACATCAGCTGGCCCAAACCAGGGTCTTCCTGGTTTATACACTTGTATGAGCCAACAAGTGGGCTGTGTGGGAGACACCTCTACTCCCTCCCCACTGGCCATTACAACCTTCCATGCCTAGCTTCACAGGGACCTCCATGGGCAACCCTGCCTAAACTACCAATAGCCATAAGGCAGCATGAGTAGCCCAGATCTCCCTGGTTCCAGTCCTACAAGCTCTCGTTGTGACACTTCTAATATGTTCTCCACATTCCCTTCCCCTGGTGGTTTCTTTGATGCAATGAGTTTATAGAAAATGCTAACAAGATTTTTTACAGCCTCTAGTTACTGCTATGTGTGTACAATTAGCAGTCGTTGTGAACTGCCTACATTACACATTTATTAAACAGCCCATAAAAATTACAAGTCCAACGCGTTTGTACATTTCCTCCCCTTTCTTTGCAAGCCCGAGTCGGAAAAGAATAAGAAGCGGACACATCCTCCATCCTAGCCCATCACTTACATTTTACAGGAATGACCAGAAATGAATTTCTGACACTTTATTTCTCACTGTAATGGAGAGACGCAACTATTTCATAAGCCATAGCACCACAATGGCTTCAAATATCATTTTAGAATAACCATGACGTTGGCCATTACCTCGGGAGCTTTATAAGACCATTAAAACTTTCCCTCTTGTAAGCAGTTTGCAAAGCTGAGAAGCGTTCAACTGCACAGCAAGCTGACAATTCTATTCCTCCATCACCCATCAGCACCTTCCTTCAGCCCAATTAAAACACCGCTTTTACGCGGACAGTTCTTAATTAAAGGTTTGCGTGGAGTGCAAGAGCCGTAATTTTTAAATTTCACCCTTTGACTTCAGTTCTTGTTCCCACTCCCACATATAAATTAGCTCTGAACCTAAGTAGAGCTGAACCAGAAATCTTACATTTCTTCATTCCTTAAATACACACAAAAATCATTAAGTATCCTCATCTTCAAACACTTTAAAAGCCTTAATTCCATCCCTTCCTACCATGACCAGCAACAGCCTTGGAAACCCTCCTATTTAAGGCTTATAATTTTTAAACTGCTTCAGGACTAGTTGATAGTATGGTCTGTTTCACTCATTGGCATACCGCTGACTTACATCTGCTGGGAACCTAGCCTGCTATTCAGAGCTGGGTCTAGAACGGAAGTCAATAGATTATAGCTCTTCAAATGCTCTCATAGTTTTCTGGTTTGGATGATGTTTTGTATTGAAATTTTGAATTTGGGAGTAAAATTGCACCATTTTTTAGAAGAAAAACATTCACGCTTTCCCCCCTCACTTTTCAACTGTGGGGCTGATCATAACATTTCATGGACAAACTTTGGGTTTCTACAAAAAAAGGGATGAAGCTTGAAAATTGGCATGAACATTACATATATATTCTTCAGAAAAGGACCTGGGGATTACAGTGGATGAGAAGCTGGATGAGTCAACTGTGTGCCCTTGTAGCCAAGAAAGCAAACAGCATATTGGGGTGCATTAGTAGGAACATGGCCAGCAGATCTAGGGAAGTGATTATTCCCCTTTATCCGGCACTGGTAAGGCCACATCTGGAGTATTGCATCCAATTCTGGGCCCCCCATTACAGATAGGATGTGGAGAGACTCCAATAGAAGGCAGTAAAAATTATTAGGGGGCAGAAGCAAGTGACATACAAAGAGAGGCGGAGGGATTTGGGTTTGGTTAGTCTTGAGAGGAGTGAGGAGGGATTTGATAGCAGCCTTCAACTACCTAAATGAGGCTTCCAAAGAGGATGGAGAGAGTCTGTTCTCAATGGTGACAGATGGCAGACCAAGGAGCAATGGTCTCAAGTTGCAGTGGGGTAGGTCTAGGTTGGATATGAGGAAAAACTATTTCCCTAGCAGGGTGGTGAAGCACTTCCTTCCTCAGGAGGAAGTGGAATCTCCATCCCTAGAGTTTTTTAAGTCCCAGCTTGACAAAGCCCTGGCTGGGATGATTTAGGTGGGTTTGGTCCTTCTTTTAGCAGGGGGTTGGACTTGATGAGCTCCTGAAGTCTCTTCCAACCCTATGATTCTCTGATTCTATAATCCCATTTCTTTGGCCGATTGTGCTGCAGATGGAGATGAAAGGATGACCATAGGCTTGAGTTATGGACTTGTTGCAGAAATTAGGATCAGGTTTTCTGACTCATTGATCATAATGGTCCTTTCTGACCTTAAGGCCTGTGTAACAAGGCAAAGATTTTAGTCTTTCAGGTTTCACTACAGCTCTTTCTTCTCCCAGCATACTGGTTACTTTCCTCCACAAGGCTGTGGATCTTTTGGGAAATCACAGGCAGCCACTGGAAAAGTTAGAATGGTCCCAAAAAGTCCACTGTAATATTGCAATTCTGTAACTTTCTCAAAATTGTGGATATTTTGAAGTTACAAAGAGGAAAAAAGAAAAAGAAAAAAAAGCAAAAAGTTGGGATTGGTCCTGCCTTAGGCAGGGGGCAAGACTTTTTCTCACCTCAAAAAAGATATTTTGGCCTTGGAAAGGGTTCAGAAAAAGGCAAACTAAAATGATTAGGGGTTTGGAACGGGCCCCATATGAGGAGAGGTTAAAGCGACTGGGACTTTTCAGTTTAGAAAAGAGGAGACTGAGGGGGGATATGATAGAAGTATATAAAATCATGAGTGGTGTGGAGAGGGCCGATAAAGAAAAGTTATTTATTAGTTCCCATAATAGAAGAACTAGAGGACACCAAATGAAATTAATGGGTAGCAGGTTTAAAACTAATAAAAGAAAGTTCTTCTTCACACAGCGTGTAGTCAGCCTGTGGAACTCCTTGCCAGAGGAGGCTGTGAAGGCTCGGACTATAATAGAGTTTAAAGAGAAGCTAGATAATTTCATGGAGGTTAGGTCCATAAAAGGCTATTAGCCAGGGGATAAAATGGTGTCCTTGGCCTCTGTTTGTCAGAGGCTGGAGAGGGATGGCAGGAGACAAATCGCTTGATCATTGTCTTCGGTCCACCCTCTCTGGGGCACCTGGCGCTGGCCACTGTCGGCAGACAGGATACTGGGCTAGATGGACCTTTGGTCTGACCCAGACCTTTGGTCTGGCCATTCTTATGACTTGATGACCTCGTGAGGTCTCTTCCAGCTCTATGATTCTATGAACATGTGAACACCCCCCATCCTTCTCTCTACCAAGGAAACCTGGACGGCATTTATTTTGTTGACTCAGTAGCTAAAAGGGAAAAGAAAAAAGAAAAATATAAGGATCACAGAATGAAATTCTGCAACTTAAAACAGTGTGTTGATCATTTTTACTCTGTTTTGAAAGTGTCCATTGAAAAATATTGTCAAAAGGAATATTTTCCCGTATAGAAACAAACAAGTTCAACAAAGAAAAACTTTTTTTTTTTTTTAGTAAGGCAAAAGTTTTATGGCAAAACATTTTACCTGCTCCAGAAAAAGTATTGATTTCATTATTGGGAAGATATGGAGATAGAAATGTTAGGTGCATTTACCATTTTATGTGCAAACCCAGAAGGTCCAGACAGGATTTTTTTCCTTGAGCAGTTAGCCCAACCTCAAGCAAAGCCAGCAGGTACATATACTTGGGCTGGAAATCACAGCTCTCAGCTCAAACGTAGATATTCTCTGTGAGTCCTACCATGAGATCATGCTATGCCACTCAGCAATGTTGCCTGATTTCTGAGCATTCCCATTTTTGAAGGGAGAACACGTTCTTGGGCTACAATTATTCTGTGGTTCATCCATGAATGTTTCAAGGTGGGCTGTGGGCTTCACAAATCTTGAATAAGATTGTGCTACTCCAGGTGATTCCTAAATGTGTTCCGGCTTTATGGAAGCAGACTTTTCAACAGTTCACTGAAATAAGCCCAAGGAAATCACCCATTTTCAACACTCAGGACAAGCATTTATGTAATTCGGGCATGGATATTGTGAAGTGAGCTCAAACAAGGATAGCGTTCGGACTCGGAAGCATTCGAATGTGAACGGGGCACCCATTGCTGAAACTCTGACATGTTTTGGGGAACTGAAGTTGACAGGTTGGAATGGGGACTGTTATAGCTGGCTCACCCACTGGCCAGTCATTATCCTTTGCTTTATCCACGGCACATTTTACTTGGACAACGGTGGGACTGAAAATGCAATGTAACACGGGTCATGTGCTAAGCATTGACAGACATCCTGTGCTAGAACAAAGGACTCACACTGCTAAGATGGAGAACACATGCAGATACAAGAGATATAAGAAATTCATCTGAAGACGCCATAACGGCACTTTCAACAGAATTGAACACACAATACAATGTGGCATTTCCAATGGCCATTTTGCTGGACATGACTGCAGAAGTGTTGTGTACCGATCCATTTGCTTTTTGAATGCTGTCCTTTACCAAGTTCTCTCTGGGTCCAGGTTCGGGTCTCTAGTCCAGTAGAGAGGCGAAAGAAGCAGGTGCTATTTGATACGGTAGGTGGCATCACAGTGATGTAATACTAAATCAAGGCTGAGCAGTAGGGTTTGCCATATGCTGCATTTGAAATCCAGATCCTCAGCTTGCATAAATCAACACAGTTGTTCCAGTTTGTTGGTTACCGTGTCAGGGTGGTTAAACACTGGAATAAATTGCCTAGGGAGATTGTAGAATCTCCATCTCTGGAGATATTTACGAGCAGGTTAGATAGACATCTATGAGGGATGGTCTAGATGGTGCTTGGTCCTGCCATGAGGGCAGGGGACTGGACTTGATGACCTCTCGAGATCCCTGCCAGTTCTAGTGTTCTATGATTCTATGATTTCAATCAAGCCATGCCAGTTTACACCAGCTTCGTATGGTTCATATGGTAGAAATCAATGTATACCTCTCATGGTAGCCTTTTGAATGAAAAGCACTTATGCTTCTAACATTTATATCTCCATATCTTCCCTATAATTAAATCAGTATCATTTCTGGAGGAGGTATAAATTGTTGAAATAAAGTGTTTTTCCTGCTGAAAAAAATGGGACTTAATAAAAAATGTTTTTCTTTGTTGATGATTTGTTTCTAGATGGGAAAATATTCCTTTTTGGCAATATTTTTCAACAGAAAATGTCTAAAACACAAACAAATTGTTATCAAAACTTTGATTTACATTGCAGAATTTCAGTCCTTAGCACTCAGTCATCAGCAAGGGGTCCTATTTCTCACTTATTTCATTACTATAGCGAACAGTAGAATTGTCAGATACATAGATGCTGTAAAGAATAGAATTGCCAGACGCATAGATGAACATAATTTCTTGAGGAAGAGTCAACATGGTTTTTGTCAAGGAAATCATGCCTCACCAATCTACTAGAATTGTTTTAGGTATTCAACAATCATGTGAACAAGGAGAATCCAGAGGATATAGTATACTTAGATTTCCAGAAAGCCTTTCACAGGGTCCCTCACCAAAGCAAAGTAAGCTGTCATGGGGTAAGAGAGAAGGTCTTCTTATGGATTGATACCTGATTAAAAGATAGGAAGCAAAGGATAGGAATAAATGGTCAGTTTTCAGAATGGATAAAGGTAAATAGTGAGGTCTCCCCAGGGTCTGTTATGGGACCAGTCCTACTCAACATATTCATAAATGATCTGGGAAAAAAAAGAATAACCGCAAGATGGCAAAATTGCAGATGATACAAGATCATTAAGTCCAAAACAGACTCTGAGGAACTACAAAGGACCTCACAAAACTAGTTAACTGGATAACTAAATGGCAGGTGAAATTCAGTGTTGATAAATGCAAAGTAATGCATATTGGAAAACATAGTCCCAACTATAAATATAAAATGATGGAGTCTAAATTAGCTGTCACCACTCAAGAAAAAAGATCTTTGGATAGTTCTCTGAAAACATTCACTCAGTGTGCAGCAGCTGTCATAAAAGCAAACAGAGTGTTGGGAATAATTAAGAAAGGAATAGATAATAAGATGGAAAATTTCGCATTGCCTCTATATAAATCCATAGAAAGACCACATCTTTAATATTTTGTGCAGATGTGATTGCCTCCTCTCAAAAAAAGATATATTGGAATTGGACAAGGTTCAGAAAAGAGCAACTAAAATTATAAGAGTTATGGAATCACTTCTGTCTAAGGTGGGATTAATAAGATTGGGACTTTTCAGCATAGGGACAACTAAGGGGAAATATGATAGAGATCTATATAATCATGACAGGTTTGGAGAAAGTAAATAAGAAATATTTATTTCTCATAGCACAAGAAATAGGGGTTACCAAATGAAATTCACAGAAAGCCAGTTTAAAACAAACAAAAATAAGTATTTTTTCACACAATGCACAGTCAACCTGTGGAACTCCCTGCCAGAGGATGTTGTAAAGTCCAAAACTATAACAGAGTTTAAAAAAGAACTAGAAAAAATCATGGAGAATATATCCATCATTGGCTATTAGCCAGGATGGGCAGGGTTAGCCAGTCACACCCTATGGGTGTCCTGTAAATAATTGGCTTTGCGTCACAGATGTGGCACCCAAAGATCCTACCCCAAATGTCTGCTAATTCCAATCCAATGTTGTACCATGCTCCAGAAAGTGGTATCCAGCCCAGACATCGGAGTTAGACTTCAGCATTGTTTGTTTGGCTTTTAAATTGAAACGGTCATCATTGCAGGAACTGGCATGCCAGAGAAAGGCTTGGGGAAATGGCCATATATTACTGATTATATTAATTCAAGGGCCTTTTCACAGTCTATAATTAAATGTTCTCACAGCTGAATACCTTCTTTGTTATTTGGTCTTTTCTGTAGGTGCTAAGGTTCAGTATTGTTTTGACCAATCCATCGCTTGTTCTACCTCTGGCATACTTTAAGCATGTATTATTCATTCCCACAACTTGTTTTTCCCAACTCAGACAGAAGATAAGCAAAAACGGGCTCTTGGATCTGCACTGCGGATCTCTCATCTGAGGGCAGGACTCAGAGCAGAATAACACAGAAGCCCTCTCTGTTTATGTTTAATACCCCTTATCCCGGCTAATGTTCTGTATTGTGAGGGGTTGAGGCAACATTGCACATGTCACTGATCCAGGAACTTTTTTAACAAACCGTCTTCCAACCATCAAGGACTCTGCAGAGAGAGAGGAAGAGGGGTAGGTCCAGGCTGGATTACAAGGACCTGGGAAAGAGATCTCTTCCCCTACAGCAGTGGTTCTCACATTTTTTTGGGCTGCGGTCCATCCCACTCAACACAGACTTTTCCAGGAGCCACCAGCCAACCACCTATGATGACAAAATGGGGGGCAGGAGGAGGTGGGGGTGGAGGTGGGGGCTCTGTCTGAAAGGTAGGGTGCAGGAACAGGCTGGGGGTGGGAGGTTCTGGAGGAAGGTTGGGTGCAGGAGTGGGCTGAGGGTGGAGGGGGTCTGAGTAGGAGGTGGGGCAGGGGTGGGGGTCTGGCCAGGAGGATGGGCACAGGTGCGGTCTGGGTGGGAGGTTGGGTGGGGGTCTGGCCAGGAGGATGGGCACAGGTGCGGTCTGGGTGGGAGGCTGGGTATAGGAGCAGACTGAGGGTGGGGGTCTGGGAAGGAGGGAGCATGCAGGAGCAGGGTGGCGGTACAGGGGGTGGATGAAGGGGATGGGGGTGTGGGGTCTGGGCATGAAGGAGATGGAGGCGCTCTACCTGGCTCCGTGTCTCCTGCCACTCTCAGGCCCTGCGCCCTACTGCTCCCATTAGCTGTGATTCTGGCCAGAAGGAACAGTGGGGAAAGCCTCCAGGCCAGCAGTTTCCTGCACTGTAGTCCCCACAGGTGTGTGGTTTCCATTAGACACTCATCATTAAAAGTCACATTAGGCTGTGTCTACACCCCAGGTGCTACAGCTACACGAACACCGTCGTAGAGACACTTGCTACAGGACCAGAAGGGGGCTTTCCGTCATGTCAGTAAATGCACTCTTTTGAGAGGCAGTCGCCAGACTGAAATCAGAATTCTTTCATTGGCCTCGTGGTGTCTAGGCCACGAGTCAGGCCCTCAAAATCATGCAATGGGCTTAAATTTCCAGCTGGACCTTAGATGGCTCACTTCACTGTCTACACTACAGACTAGAGGTGTGATTCCCAGCTCCAGATAGACATGTTTGCGCTAGCTCTCCGCTTAGGTTGGCTTAACTATGTCTTTCCAGGGGTCTGAATCTGTCACTCTCCTGAGCAATGGAGCAAGGTTGACCTACGCTTTAAGAGTAGGCCAGGCCGTGTAGTGGTGGTGACAGAACCCAGAGCAGATTGGGGCACCATTGTGCCAGGCACAGTGAGAATTTGTCCCTGCTCTGAGGTGTTTATATTCTAAATGGAGAAGTCAAAGCAATGGAGAGAAAAAGGAAGTTTACTCTCTCCCTTCCTCCCCTGTGGAAATGCAATTTCAGAGAGACTGAGGCTGTGTCTACACGGGGAGGGAGGAGCTGTGGTTCCCAGCTTGTGTAGACATACTTGTGCTAGCTCCCATTGAGAAGCATAGGCATGGTAACCGTAGCCTGAGCAACCTGCCTTGGGTATGGATCCATGGGATTCAGGCAGGTTTGTACTCAGGGCAGCCACTTCTGTTTTTAGTGTGCTAGCCAGCTGAGAGCTAGCACAAACATGTCTATCTGGAGCTGAGAATCACACCTCTATTGTGTTGTGTAGACAGAGCCTGAAGTGAGTCATCCAAGGTCCAACTGGAAATTTACAGCAGAGCCATGAATTGCATACCAATCTGTCAAGCCCCCATCTATTGCTTTAACCACGAGACCATCCTAGTGAACAATGAAAAAATGTTTTTTAAGACCATCACATGATTTTGGGGGGGTCCAACTCATGGATTTTGAATGCTTGGGACTGGCAATACTGCAAATAGCAGAGGTACAGAAAAACTGTTGCAGGGAGAAATAGCTGTAGAGAAGACTCTTATACCAACAGCATCTGTATGGAGAGATGGAGACAATAAAGCCTGGTCTACACTGCAGCAGAAGTAGTCGATGTATCTTAAATCGCATTTCCCCACCATCCACACAGCGGGAGGCCAGCGGAAGCAAACACTCTTGTTGGCTTCCCTTACTCCTCGTGAGGAGCAGGAGTACTGGCGCTGATGGGGATGCCCTCTGAGTTTGATTTAGTGGGTCTATACTAGACCTGCTAAATTGAACCCCAGAAGATCGACCACGGTAGCGTTGATCTTCTGTTTAATGTAGACATGTCCTATCTGCAAAAAGAAATGTCTCTCTAGAAGGCCACCACCATGTGGGATTTTAAAATCAGGGAGCAACTTTAAAACAGATCTTGAAATGAATGAGGCCAGGAAAATGAGTTTTCTACAGTTTCTAATTCTCAGTATAATGTATTTTGCCTTTGGTGGGTAAGTATGGCAGTATTTATCCTAAATACAACTCCAGTTTGTCATGAGAACAGATTTGTTTTGCATCATATCCTTTTGAGCTGGTTTCTTGGTGCTGAAGATGAATCAACTCATAATATCAGCGCTTGAATACTTTCCTGGCATCTGTTTTATTGACAAATATTTTTTAAAGGATGGTGAAATTAATCCGCGCTCATGACAATTCTTCATGCTAGGGCAGGAAAGATAGCGGCTGAGCATTAATCTGTACTTGTGACAACCAAGACCTATCCAAAACAAATGTGGAATGCAAATAAAAGAAAGCAGCAAATGTGGAGAGAGCTCGAATTCCTTTTGGTGGAAGGACAGAAATGACCTAGGGATGGATTCCAAGCTCGGTTTCAGTTTTGTATGGTAATCGCTCCATTAGTCACACTGGGGTCACTTTTAATTTATAGTGGTGAAAGGGAACTCAGTATCACAGGCGTGTATTCTGGGAGTATTACTGCAAATTCACATTTTATACATTAATGACTTAGTGGTTGTGTAGCTGGCTGATTAATGAATTAATGCTTGTCAACTTTAAATGGGTAGGGCTGGATTCCCATCTTGCTTATACCAGGTTCACTTTGGTTTAACTCTTATTCACTTCTGTGGATTTATTTCTGATTTGCACCAGCATCAGTGAAAGGAGGCTTAAGAACAGTGAAATGCTAAGTGCTGGGCTATGTCTTCTCTGAATGGCAGGGATGTAGAGCTTCAGTGCAGACCCATCTCTCTCCTGTCATTATAGTTAATTCACCTCCCTGACAGGCAATAGTTATTACTGTCTACACTAGGGGTTCAGCCATCTTAACTACATCGCTCAGGGATGGGACCTTCCAGAAACATAACTGGGGTCAACCCAACTTTTCAGTGTAGACCAGCCCTGGGTAATTCTGCATCCTGCAGTTAGATCATTGCTTGGATGTGGATGAGCGAAACAAGGCAGTCTGACAACTATTAATTACACAACAACGAAGGCATGAGCCCATTCCACAGAAGATCAACATTATGTTAGGCTCAAGTTGCCTCTCATTTGGGCTTTTTATTGATGTTGGAATGTGGCATAGGTGTGGAACTCGCCCAACACAGGTACAGAAGACACACCTAGAGGTGGAGGGATGTTGCATTTACTCTCCGCTCCTTCAGTTCATAAAACTTTAAAATCCGGAGAAGCCTAATAGTGTTTTACATCCACACGCCTCTTGCTTCACCTTGGATCATGATGTTGGCCTGTGAACTATCCCGTTGAGCCCCAGCTTGAAGTCATTACATACACCATTGACTCTGACCGGTGTCAGGCTCGCTTGGGAACACTATCCTCTAACTAGTTGGAGGGCTGGGTAGGTGGACAGCCAAGGGAGGAGACTTATCCTCCCCTGTAAACTTCAGCGCCACTCCATGGGCTAGTCCAGCCCTGTTGCTGAAGAAGGCTTCATGGCCTCCTATATGGCCTCCCCCTCATGGGAAGACCCATATAGTGGCAGTTCCCCAGGCCTTGCCCTCACTTCTTTTATGCCTTGTTTATGGCCCCACTTATTTACTTCTAGGAACTGCTAGTCAGGGAGCTGTGCAGCTCTCAATTCCCCTTTGCATGGAGGATGCGCACTAATTCCACAGCCAAGGGAGCCTCCGTGTTCATGGAGCTGGGAAGAACATAAGAACGGCCAGACTGGGTCAGACAAAAGGTCCATCTAGCCCAGTATCTTGCTTTCTGACAGTGGCCACTGCCAGGTGCCCCAGAGGGAGTGAACAGAACAGAGACTCATCAAGCGATGCCTCCCCTGTCACCTATTCCCATCTTCTGACAAACAGAGGCTAGGGACACCACCCCTGCCTATGCTGGCTAATAGCCATTGATGGACTTAATCTACATGAATTTATCTAGCTCTTTTTTGAACCCTCTTAAAGTCTTGGCCTTCACAGCATCCTCTGGCAAGGAGTTCCACACGTTGCCTGTGCATTGCATGAAGAAATACTTCCTTTTGTTTGTTTTAAACCTGCTGCCTAGTATTTTCATTTGGTGACCCCTAGTTCCAGTTCTAGCGATAGCGTAGAGGCTGGGACTCCAAGTCAGATACAATGAATAGCCAATGGTACTTCCATGAGCTTCATTTCCATATTCCTGTCTGCTTTAGCCCTGCTGCAACAACTTGCAAGGCATTCACCCAGGCGCACTTTATCTGCCCAATTTCGTTGTCTCTTATTGGTGAATTCACAGTAGGGTTTGAAACCCTCGGAATAGGCCCTCCGATTAATCTCCAGGCAACTGTGAGGCTGCCCCCACTGGCCCCTCAGCTGCATCAGGGCAGGTGCTTCCCACCAGATGCTTCAGATGGAGGTTTTAGCAAGGGGGGGGAACTTTTGTAATGCTGGTGAATGGCCAAAGCTCCTGCAGCAGAGAACAGCTATGGGGGCAGAGCGGTGACACCTCAGCCCTAGACATTGCAAACCACTCAGTGCTAACGGCAGGGGAAATCCCACCTCAGACTAACGGCTTTGGAAATGATCCAGCAGCTGGAATGAGATTCCCTCTCTCTTTGAGGGAAGTGGTGGTGGGGGCAATCGAGTCCAGGGCCCATCGCCATGAAAACCTGCCTGGTTTCGTGTGACGCATGAAATGAGAGGCTCCTGAAATGAATGCAGCCAGTACATTTGGGGCTCTGGGTCACGTCCTGGTCCTTTCCCAGAGGATTGGCACATGTCCTTCCAGAGGAGGAAGAGGTGCAGACTTATACAGAACTCCCTGTGACAAAGGCAGGTCAGAGGGCTGCAGTAGTGGGGGAGAAAGGCAGCCTTGGGAGGTTAAGAAAACCACTCCCTTGTTAACAAAGAGTGAGACAGTTAGGAGCAGCTGATGAGGAGTTGTCTCAGGAAGATTAGGGATCAGCTGAGACAGGGCTACCTTGGATCAGTTAGGGCCAGCTGACTGCACTCCAGGCCTGCTGGAGACCTTTTAAAAACCTCCCCTGTGAGGTAGAGGGAGAAGAGATTGACTCAGGGAGAAACAGGAGGAGAGCGTCATGACAGACTACCAGGCTAACCTGCTTCTGAGGAGAAAGCTGACCGCCCCAACACAACAGAGGCGTTTTTGCCTTTCTCACCAAGGGGAGAAGAACAGTGTCCGGCAAGGGTAAGAGGGGCCCTTCCCACACTTCCCTACTGCAAAACACTGGCGCAGACAGTGCTCACATTGCTGTAATTGTGTGACATGACTGTATCATGCAGTTTTGAGTGAATAAAAAAATAACAGAGACAGAAATATTGGCTGTCTGGTTACCCAGAGAGATGTAGCCTGGGACTCTTACCCACATCTCTTCTCCTCCGACCCGCACCCCTGCACCCCGCCCTGCCCAAAACAGCCCAAAGGGACTGTCCTCAGATGCAGCTTCTGTGGCTCTGTTTTCCTGATGGCTCATGGTATGCCATTCTGAGCAGCACAACTAAGCCTGAAGAAGAGAGCTTGACAGTTGGCTTCTTTCACCAACCGAAGTGGGGGAAATAATAGGTTTGGCCCCAACCACCTTGTCTCACTGCAATTAAAGTCACTCGGGGCCAAATCACAGTAACGTCCGGAGTTGCTCTGACATGTCCTCTGCCTAAGAGGAGAGTTTTTTCTCCATTAGCTACCTGATGAGAGTGCAATCAGGGGTTAGACAGCTAAGTGACAGGAGCTGCCCCTGAACAATCAGGGAAGCCCGGTAATAAAAATCTGCCCTGTAAAAATAAAAATTGTCAGTGCATCCACCTTTAAAAGTAGAAAACCATTCGTAACGCTTTTTTTCTTTTGTTCCTCCCCCTTTCCAGAACTGGAATAATTAAAATCTTCTACCGCTATGTTGCAGTCAGCACTCCAACCTTAGAAGGGGGATCTCTGGCCAGTAAAACCTTCCGACAACAGCCTTTCACTATGAGATTTTTATCAGCTCTTTAGTTTTGCTATAAGGTTTCCAACAGATCTAAAGATTGTCCACAATTCAGAACGTTGTCTTTAATTAAAATTCCAGCTGGAATATAAACCTTTGCTAGAGTGCCCTCTCTCCCTTTCTCACTCCAATGTTCACTGGCTGTGTACTACGTAGAGAGAACAGCAGAGCCTCAGAGGATATAAATCAGCAGAACTCCAGGCAAGTCAGTGGAGAGATGGATCTAGCCACAGATCCTGCAGTTGTTTTAGAAATTCCATCCTCTCCCTGAAAACCCTTCTGAGATTTTTACCAGCATTGCTCCCTCTGGTCCCAGTTCATACAGAATTACAATAAAAAAGTATATTTACCACCAGTGATTAAACCCGTCTCCATGGGATTATAGTGTATTATCTGATGATGGTAGTAAAAAAGTCATCATCTAGTTTACTATCAGCCCAGATCCTATTTTGCTTTAATGTATTTGGAGCCTTCATCCCCAAGGTCAGATTTGCAGCTGGTGCAACCCCCATGCAGTTCAAAGCGCTACATGGATTCAGCAGTGCCGACATCTCATTTTGCCCCCTCTACTGTAGGCCCTGTCCCACTCCGCTCCCAGCCCTGCCTCTTCCCACCCACAATGCATTCCCTGTTCAAGATCCGGGAGGGAGGAGGAACACTGTAAATCAGCTGTTCACAGCACTCGGGAAGCACTAGAAGGGAGGGGAAGAGTTGGTTAGTGGGAGAGATGCAGAGAGAGGGAGGGGAGCACAGTGGGAGCTTGGCAGCAGTGGGTGCTCTGCACCCGCTACTTTTTCCCCCATGGGTGCTTCAGCCCCAGAATACCCACATAGTCGGCACCTCTGCACTGACTTACGTTGTCTGACCAGCTGGCTCTGCAGTTCCTTGTGGACGAAAGAGAAGTTCTGTAAAGACAGCAGCACCTCTTGCTCTGTGTATCCCCCATCTGTAAATTCCTAGTCTGTCCATTACTAGTGGCCCACATTAGCCTTTGAGTTCATTGTGTATAGGTGCTGAAGTCAACATCATTTATTATTTTATGTAATTTATAAGGAGCCCATAGCAAGCCACCTCCGTCAGGACTGCTGCCCCGTTGTGTTAGGGGCTGCACGCACACACACGAAGACACATGCCCTGCTCTGAAGAGCTCGTTGCCAGGAATCAGGGTCTGCACCAGCAACAGTCTGGAAGGAGGGCCTGCAGCAGGGCCAGTCCAGCCAATCTAGACTGTAGTAGGCTACACTGTTGGATGGGTTGGAAGAATCCAAAGACTGGTACAGCAGCTACTCCAAGCATTTGCCCTTGGCTAGGATAGCCCCCAAGCCGGCTCATTCCCAGCCTGCACCTGCCCTACCTCACTGCTGGTTCAGACCCTCCACTCCAGTTTCTGACTCTGGCTCTAACCACTGGGCATGACCACCCACATGACACTCTGGAATGGTGGGAAAAAGAGGAATGCGCTCAGAAGTTTGCCATTTTAATTATGATTTTATATAGATAGATAGATAGAGATAGATAGACATACAAAGTAAGTGGCACCTGTTCTCATCCTCCTTGCCCCCTAGCCAATGTTACCTGGCTCAGTAGTTCTGAACAGGGTCTTCAAGGAAATGAGATACTGAAATTACAGCACAGTGTATAAAGGATAGTCCATATGGAAAGGGGAGGTGCATGGACAAAGGTGCAAAGATGAAAGAAACAGGTCACTGGCTTGTCGAGGCCATGGTCAGAAGTTACCAGTGGGGTGTCCTGACAGATATTCTGGATATTCTGCTTGGCTCAATGTCGATAACCATTTGGCTGTGTGTGTGCGGCCCTGTCTATTGTGCTGGCTCTGCGCAAGTAGCCCGTACAGCAGACTCTGAGAATCTCTCCCCACAAAGACCATAAAATCAGATAAAGTATGAAGGCACCAGGCCAGGTTTACTATAAATGAAGTACAGTAATAGTTCCCTGGATCAGATGTCTAGGAATGTGTGTTTGTGACAATGGACTCAGCTCAGTCAGTGAGAGGATTCTTTCCTGTTCCCTATGCTGGACAAGCACAGCCCCTCTAAGATATATTTTTATACACAGAGGGTATGTCTACACAGCAAAGTTATTTCGAAATAACTTTCCTAACGTCTACACAGCCAAACCGCTATTTTGAAATTAATTTGAAATAGTGGAGGGTTTATTTCGAATTTGGTAAACCTCATTCCATGAGGAAGAACGCCAAATTCGAAATAGCTATTTCGAAATAAGTGCTGTGTAGACACTTATACTGAAATAGGGAGCCTCCAGCCTTCCCAGGGTGCCCTGGTGGCCACTCCAGCCTCAATCAAAAACACTCCTCTCCCTCCCCAGCGCCCTTAAAGGGGTTGACTCTGGCCACAGTGCCTGTGCCAGCTCCAAGCCTGCCAGCCTAGAGCCAACAGTCACTGCCCCCGACCCGGTGGCCCCAAAACATGAGCCTGCAAGCCACTGGCAGCCAGCCCTCCACCACTCCCCAGGAGCAGTCTGCCAGCTCCCAGGAGCCTGCCAGGGGCCAAAGAAGGTGGGCGCCTTCCTGGTCCAGGGTGGAGATCATGGACCTTATTCAGGTTTGGGGGGGATGCCCCCAACGTCCATGATCTCTGCACTAGATGGAGGAACGCGGCTGCCTATGGCAGGATTGGTGGCCAGGCTGGCAGCTAAGGCCACATGCGAACCCAGGAGCAGGTTTCCATGAAAATCAAGTTGGTCCGGCGAGACCTCCAACCCTGAGCTTTCCCTCCTCCTTCTCCTTGTTTCCCCCCCTCCAGCTTCCTCCTCCCAGGTTTCCCCCTCCCCTCTCCCACCCTCTGTTCTCCTCTCTCCTGCCTCCTTTCCCCAGTCTCACCAGAGTTTCATGCCCCCCCCCCCAGTTTTGTTAAATAAAGAGAGTTTGTGTTCATGAAAATATGTGTATTTTATTTGACATCAGGAAGGGAGGGGTAAGTGGAAGGATGTGAGGGAGGAATGAGGCACAAGCCCCCAGTGGGGCAGACAGAGAAGCTCTTAGTGCTCCTCAGGGTAGAAGCTCTCCCACAGGGATTCCTGGATACTGACAGCCCCCCAATGGACCTCCCGGATGGCAGCCTGCAGAAAGTGCAGCCAGGCTCGCAGCAATGTGTCCAAGAGAAGCACCAGAGTGCCCAGGGGCAGCTCTGGCTCTATGTTGCAGAGTGCTGTGGTGTCCCGAGTGAGGGCAACCAGAGCACGCAGAGGCAAAATGCTTTGCTGTCCCTCATCGAGGTAGGCAAGCAAGCAGGGAAAGCTGAGAACCGGCTGTCCAGGGGTGGGTCCCTTTAAGCACAGTCCTCAGATAGCCTCAGGCAGTAGCCACACAAAGTAACTCCTGACCTGGTGCCCTGCTGGACCTGGTTCCGGCCAGCCTTAAATGCGATTCAGAGTCCACTCAGTGTGGATGCGCTATTTCAAAATAGCAAAATGCATTTTGTGTGTAGACGCGTTATTTCGAAATAACTTATTTCAAATTAACTATTTCGAATAAGTTATTTCAAAATAACGCTGTGGTGTAGACATACCCAGATACAAACAAATTGCATATCACTTTTGACATATCCAGTTGCCATCCTCTGATGTACCTAGATACCACCCTTTGTACATGGTGGTTCGATCAAACCAGCATGATCCATCATGCTGTCATCCTAGACCCTATCCTCAGCCTGGGTCAGTATGTCCCTGTTATCTGTGGGGAGTATGTTGGTACCAAGATGTCTCCTCACGACCCCTCTGGAATGTGTTTACGGCCTGTGCCTAGTACCTCTTAGGTGTGAGTGTTTTTCGTCTTGGGAAGTTTTGTGAACAGAGGCCTGCCTCTTGCTCACAGCTTCACTTCGCTTTGTGTCAGCAAAGTCTTGACCATTGTTACCTAGGCCCCAGGCCTCACACCAGGCCTGTAAGAGATAGGCTTATGTTCCAGGCCCCCATCGTACTACAGAGGCTGCCATCAGTGGTGGGGTGCAGTGAGCAAGGGACAACATGATAAGCAACAAGAATAGATAAATAGGGAGGGGTAGAATTGTGAAGGGTTTCAAGGGAGCTTGAACTTGACTAAGTGGAAAAGGAGAGCCAGTGGAGGAAATTAGAACATAAGAACGGCCATACTGGGTCAGACCAAAGCTCCATACCTGTATCCGGTCTTCCGACAGTGGCCAATGCCAGGTGCCCCAGAAGGTCATCATCAAGTGATCCATCCCCTGTTGCTCATTCCCATCTTCTTGACTGCAGCGGGTGGAATGACATTATTAGGGTTCTTCTCCAGGAAGACAAACTTCATTTTGAATGGACTGGAGAAGGGTGATTTGGTGAGGCCAGAGAGAAGACTATGGAAATCAGGCTGAGGGATGGAGGAGGGGACAGACAAGTCAGGCTAGAGAGAAAAGACTTTAATTCAGAAATATACAGATGGAAAGGGCACTGGACTGGCTTGGGTACAATCTGTTTTTTTGGATCAAGAGAAAAGTCAATAGTGGCTTTCAGGGTGTTGGTACTGTCCACGGTGACAGACAAAAGGAGAAAAGGGAGGGCTTTGGAGAAAACACCAGCAGTTCAACTTTGGCCACGTTAAATTTGAGTCACAGGGACCGTTGAATATATGGGATTAAACTGTGTGAAACCAGTCAAGTAATCATCATTAATAATAAAGGTAATCAATGGCATGAAGATGGTAATTGAAGCAAATGAACTCATCCAAGGAAAGGGTGCAAGAGTAGAACCCAGAAGAGAGCTCTGAAATCACTTCGACCGTAAAAGACAGGAAGGGAAAGGCATCTTAAAGAGACACTGATGGAACAGGCAGGAAAAGATGGATTTACCAGGGCCCATGAAATATAAGATGCCGAAAAAGGGATATGATTGATTGGTCTGAAAAGCAGTGGTCAAGATTATGAGGATGAAGTAGATGCATTGAGATTCTCCAGCCATTAGAGACTTCCAATATATTCATTCCATTTGCTGCTTTGGTCTCCAAATCTGTCTTTGGGGATGACTGCAGTTTCCTCTTGATTTTTTTTCACTGTCAAGTGCTGATTGCATATGGGATCTCTCAGGACTAGTTTCAGCAGAAGATTGGGTATTTGACCTTTTTGCTGAGTGGAAGATGGGTTTTCTGGCTCTCATGACACTAGACCTACAACATGCGCTGTTATAGTTTAATGTTCATTGATTCGCTTCAAACTCTTCTTAGCTCAGAAATAGAGCAAGACAAGTCTCCTTAGAGTCAAGAGCTACTGTGTGTTTTTAATGTCAATGGAACTACTCATGTGCTGACATGCCTACTTGGATCAGAGCCTTTGCAGAAACAGGCTGAAACCAAAACCACCTACTGTGAATATGCTTGAACTTCAGAAAGTGGGGATCCAGATGCTAACTTTATGGCTCAAGCCGATCTTTAGTAGTTAATAGTGTTTATTCCCTCTCCGTTGCCTCTTTGAAACAAGCACAGGTTTGGTCTTAAGGCTTGTCTACACTGCAGTTGGGACGTGTGATTGCAGCATGTGTAGAGATACCCCAATTAGCTGTGATCTAACGAGACCAAAACTAGCTCAAGTGACTACAGCAATGCAGCCGCAGCAGCATGGGTTGTGGATGCTGGAATAGGCATCCAGGTTCCCGGATGAACAAATGTTACTAAAGCTTCACTGCTGCTGTTACTCTCTCTAGAGCAACGCTAGTTTGGGTATGCTAACACAGCGGCTGACACATCTCCCAGTTGCAGTGTAGACAAAGTCTTAGGTTGTGGATCTTAATTCATAACCCATTTGAAAACGGGATCAATATTTTCACGTGTTTTTTGGCACACAAATCCCCAGAGCAGCTATAATTAAACAGCCCCACCATCAGTTAAAGCAACACTTGCCAAAATAAACATGATGTATCTATATTTGGTCTGAGACCGGCTTCCAGCTGCAATTAATGGTAATTAATGACTCGACCAGCCAGGGGCTGTTCAATATTTTATCTCAAGTAGGAACAGTTCACTGGTTCTTTTATTATTGGAAAATAAGACCTTTTGCCTTGGTAGTTGAGAATAAATCAAATTGGATGAAACCATTATGTTCCCCCATCCTAGTCCACCGTTTATCCTTCTCTGAGGTGCATACAAATGACCACCCAGGCAATCCAGTGAGGCCATAATAAGCCTGCATTTCAAGCAATGAAATATTCATCATTTTATAACAATGAAAACTCCAAAAGGAAGCACCACAAATAGGCTTCTTGGGCTATGTCTACAGTGCACGCTTATTTCAAAATAACAGAGTGCGCATCTACATAGCAAGCCTGTTATTTCAAAATAATTTTGAAATAACGGGCTTCTTACTCCAACTTCTGTAACCCTCATTTCACGAGGAGTAAGGGAAGTTGAAGGTTCTTCCTTCTATTTCCTGCTGTGTAGGCAGGGCCAAAAGTCGAGTTCGGGTACTTTGACTTCAGCTACACAATTAATATAGCTGAAATTGCGTATCTTAACTTGATGTTAGCCCACAGTGTAGATGTACCCTTGCATTGCTGCTAATGGAGAAGGATGTACATGCAGGAGCGGCCCTAGACTAGCTGCCAGCAACCAGCGCCCTCGGCGAACCATGCAATTGGCACCCGCACCTCCAAACCCCTCAAAGATATTGCGCCACCATTTGGCACACCGTGGTGCCCCATTTAACTTGGCGCCCTAGGTGATTGCCTAGTTTGCCTATATGGACAGGCCACCCCTGAGTACGTGCAACTATGGCACTGAGGCAATTTCATTCAAAACCCACACCAGCGCTCATCGCAGTACCAAACCTTTTGCAATTACATTATTCAACTGGCATGGTTGTGTCCATTCTAATTGCCATTTTACGATGCCATGAGAGCTGGTGAAAAAAATCAAATTTGGAAATCTTTCAACCAAAAGTAACATTTTTCACACAAAAAAGATTCCTCCCTTCCATTTTTGACCAGCTATATGCATAACCATGGGGAAGACAACTGGGAGAAGAAAAGTAAATAATAGCAAAGAATGTGGCCAGATAAGGAAAGGCACAGAATTTTTAAAGACTCATAGATGAAGGAGACAGCTTAGGGGAGATAAATGATGAATAATGAGCCTTTTGCCAAGCATTACCAACTTCCATAGGTGCTTCATACCAGACTGAAGGATACAAAATAAAAGGCTGTGTCAACTGTTGTAAATTATCTGGCCACATTTTTTTCCTATTATTTACTTTTCTTCTCCCATCAATACCTTCCTTCTTGTTACCTATATTCTTAATTTTCCTGACTGAGTAGCCACACCACAATTGTAGGCTATGTCGACACTAACTGGTTATTTCAAAATGAGTTATTTTGAAATAGTAACTCCCAAAATAACTGTTTCAAAATAAACTTATTCCTCTTCACAAGCTGGAGCTATTATTTTGAAATAACAAGCACATTATTTCAAAATAACGGCCTTGGTAGAGTGGACGCTCTCCATGTTATTTCAAAATAACTCCCCAGTGTAGATGTGCCCATAAGTGTTCCAGGCACATAATATGAAAAATCGAATTAACTTTTTTTCATTGGCAAAAAATTGGATTTCTAGAAGTGTAATTAGCCAGCCCTAGCCATATTCCTCTGCTCTAGTCGTCAACTGGTCTGTGTTAGGTATAGCTTCTGTCACTACTAGGAACTGGTTTGTGGCATCCAGCCCATTGTTCATCTGGTGCAGTAAACTAGATCTGAGAGTAGCCACAACCAGGTGCAACAAATTCCTGAGAAAACAACTAACTGTCCAGAGGGCACTTAATAGCTGGATTATGCCCTGAACCATGATTCAAGATTTCATGTCTCTTAAGATATCATATGGAGCCCTGCGAACATGAGGTGATGTCTGTAGTATCAGAAGATGCTGTGTATTCTGCTGGTTGATTCCTGGGCACTGTGCTAAGCCCTCCCCCAAGCAACATGCAGTCAGCAGAGGACTCCATGGTAAGGAAAGGGGAAAACAACCTGAGGTGAGAGGGAAGGCTGGCTCTTTGCAACGCCAGAGTCTGCCCCATAGGAAAACCTTTGAGGGAGGGAAAGGGGGGCGGGAGGCCTTCCCCCAAGTGTCCCTCAGTCACTGTGGTGGTGTGTGGAGCTCTGAACTACAGCACTGCATTCGCAGGAAGTATAAGTTCTGCAGAGGAGGGTTGCTCAGGGCCAGGGAGAAGGGTTGCTCAGTAGTTTATTTACAAGCAGGCAGGATGAGTAAAATAAGGAAGGGCTGGTGATTTAAATTAAAGATCTAGAAACCTAGCTTGTAAAACAGAGATCTCTCTCTTGGGGAGGGGTCGTTTTAGAGAGAACCCAGGGGTCTCAGAAAAAAATATAACCAAGCCCTCTGAGCCACAGTTACCTTCAGAAAGGGGGAGTTCTGGGGGCTAGTGAAAAGAAGGGGTCAAAACCAAGGGAAGGGATAGCATTGGAACAGAGAAGCTCCCATTCTACCTGTGGTATTTACATGGCCCCGTCCTGGTAATATTTGAGCACCTCACAAGCAATGTTCCCGCTGATCGTTTCAAGCCATGTGCAGAATAAATGTTATGTGCACCAAGGCATGTGCAAATGTGCACTACTAAGAGAAACACAAACCTAGCTGTGAGCGCTCTGCTAATCAGTTGGCTGGCACTGGCGTCTTTCCAGAGCAGCCGCACAAGTGCACATCTACAGGGAACACTGCTTCACAGCGGTGAGGCAGAGACGTGCTGTTTATCCCTATCCTATAGCTGGGCACTGAGGCACACACAGACTAAAGACTAGATGTTTAAAAGTATATAGGGCATCTAGTGGGATTTTCAAAGGTGGCTAGATGATTAGGTGGCTTGTAAACCCCAAGAGTTGCCTAGCTACATCTTTGGGTGTCTCAAAGCTTTTGTAACTCTGCCCCCAAAGCACTGGCCTGAGATCATACAGGAAGTCCATAGGGGAGGAAGTAGAACTCAGGTTTCCCAAGGCTAACTCCCTATCCAGCAGTCCAGCCTCTCTCTCTGCTGCATATGGCAAAAGAAGAGGGTGCTGATAGATGGGAGCCAAACCAAGCCAGCCAGGAAGGATAAGGAATGAGACCCACATGAGAGGTGATTGCTTAACTTCCAAGGGAAGGGGGCAGATTCTGCCCCAGGCTCGGCTGCAAAGTCATGGCTGTTGTGCAATTTTACATTTTAACTGAAAACCATAAGTACATAAGAACTGCCATACTGGGTCAGACCAAAGGTCCAGCCCACTGTCCTGTCTGCCGACAGTGGCCAATGCCAGATGTCCCAGAGGGAGTAAACAGAACAGGGAATCATCAAGTATCAGGAGGTAGCCATGTTAGTCTGGATCTGCAAAAGCGACAAGGAGTCCTGTGGCAACTTATATACATTCCATGAGGTTTAACAGTTATTTCAAACTAAGGGGTTTATCTCGGAATCGCGCTTCTCTGCCACATGGGCAGTTACTTCGGGCTAGTCAGTTTCCAAAATGGCGACCGGCCGGGAATATGCTAATCAAGTGCGAGATATTTAAATCCCACGCTTCATTAGCAATTTCGGTTGCCCTCATTAGCCTCCCTAGTTCGAACTAGGGGGCTAGTGTAGACATACCTTAACAGGTGTATTGGAGCATAAGCTTTCCTGGGCAAAGACCCACTTCGTCAGATGCATGGAGTGGAAATTTCCAGAGGCAGGTATCTGCAAATTTGACACCATCAGTTTAGAATTAAACAAAGACTGTGAATGGCTAGCCAAATACAAAAGCAGTTTCTCTTCCCTTGGTGTTTACACCTCCACATCAGCTGCTAGAAGTGGGCCTCACCCTCCCTGACTGAATTAACCTTGTTATCTCTAGCCTTATTCTGGCCTGCATATTTACACCTGCCTCTGGAAATTTCCACTACATGCATCTGATGAAGTTATGCTCCAATACGTCTGTCAGTCTATAAGGTGCCATAGGACTCCTTGTCGCTTTTAGGGAATCATCAAGTGATCCCTCTCCTGTCATCCATTTCTAGCCCCTGACAAACAGAGTCTAGGGACACCATTCCTACTCATCTTGGCTAATAGCCACTGACAGACTTACCCTCCATGAATTTATCTAGCTCTTTTTTGAACCCTATTAAAATCCTGGCCTTCACAATATCCTCTGGCAAGGAATTCCACAGGTTGACCAGGTGCTGCGTGAAGAAAAACAGACTTTTGTTTGTTTTAAACCTGCTGCCTATTAATTTCATTTGGTGACCCCTAGTTCTTACGTTATGGAAAAAAGTAAATCACTTATTCCTTTCACTTTTTCCACACCACTCATGATTTCATAGACCTCTATTTTATTCACTCTTAGTCTCCTCTTTTCTAAGATGAAATGTCCACGTCTTTTTAACCTCTCTTCATATGGGACCCGTTCCAAACCGCTAATCATGTTTGTTGTTCTTTTCTGAACCTTTTCCAATGACAAGAGATTTTTTTGAGATGAGGTGACCACATCCGTATGCAGTATTCAAGATGTGGGCGTACCATGGTTTTATAGAGAGTCAATAAAATATTCTCTGTCTTATTCTCTCTCTTTTTTAATGATTCCTAACATTCTGTTTGCTTGTTTGACTGCCGCTGCAGCACATTGAGTGGATGTTTTCAGAGAACTGTCCACAATGAGTCTGAGATCTCTCTTGAGTAGTTACAGCTAAATTAGTCCCCATCATATTGTATGTATAGTTGGGATTCTTTTTTTCCCCAATGTGCATTACTTTACATTTATGAACATAAAATTTCACTGAGCCAGTCACTGAGCCAACGTGTATGCAATGTGTAGCAGGGGATACGATGGCTCAGATATTTAAGTATAAAGTGCATAGTTACTAGGTACATGTTAATATCTAAGGGCACTTCTACACTGCAGGGCAAAAGTCAAATTAAGCTACGCAACTCCAGCTACATGAACTGCGTAGCTGAAGAGGAACACTCTTCCTTTGACTTCCCTTACTCCTTGTGAAATGAGGGTTACAGAAGTAGGAGTAACAAGTCTGCCATCTCAAAATTATTTTGAAATAATGGCTTGCAGCATGGACTCGCTCTTTGTTATTTTGAAATAACATCAATTATTCTGAAATAACACTGTTGTGTAGAAGTGTCCTGAAATATTCGCACATGCCTAATAACTATGCACTTTGAGTGGAGTCAATAGAAGTTTTACTATATTAAGGACTAGAAGATTTGACCCTCCAACTTTCTTTCAAGAGGAAGAGCTACCCAGAGTACCTGGGCCTGTTTATTTTTTTTTCCTGCCTACAGTGGCCATAAAATATGTTAATGGTCTAATTTTTTTCTCAACTTTAAATGGTGGACTTTTCTCAGTGTTGGGTTTAATATATTCTCCTGTGAGGCCTGCAACTCCGGCAACTGTAGTGTTGTGTTTAAGTGTCTTCTGGAAAGTCACTGGCCTTAGAACAGAAGTAAAAATGTTGCCAGTTCTCATGATTTTATCGCAAGTCTCACGATAGTTATTGTTTTCCTTAAAGTCGAGTGGATGGGTGATGATTTCAGCCTTCGCTCTTAAGCGGAAGGCAAATAAAAAGCATACTTAATCTATTCTTTGTACACAATCGTATGAGTTAAAAGCCAGTCTCATGAATTTTGGTGAGCCTGATCCATGATTTTTGAACATTTGGGATTGGCCATTCCGCAAAAGGGACTTGAAAGTCTCACTTTTACCCCTGTTGAATGTCAATTTCTAGTCTATTATTTGTCATGAGGTAACACTCCTCCAGCCCCAACCAGATACAATATGAACTCACTGGGCCTTGTCCTAGTAGCATGTTTCCAAAGTTATACAATCTATTCCAAGATGGGCAAACTGTTAAAAAGGTAGAAAGTCATGACATTTATCTACAAGAATTTCAATTGGTGCGTTCAAGAATTAGTAACAAAGTAAGAATACAGATTAAAATTTTAACTCTAACCAGAATCCCTTAAGTGACTTGAGACAAGACTAACAAAAATAAATAGCTTTTGTGGCTAAAACCCACTTCATCGGATGACTTGGAGAGGAAATAACAGAAACCAAGATATATAACAGCAAAAGAAGTAACTGTCAATTGTAGAACCTGTTTTAATTAGGCTAATTAAGTGGGCTAGATGTGTCCCATTCATAGCTTTTGATGCAAAAATGTGGATGTTAAGGCAGGAGAAATTGGCTTTGTAATGCGTTAACCAGTTAACATTTATTTTTGCCCACGGTAGCAGTGTCAGATTTGCAGATGAATTAGAATTCTGCGGTCTCTCTAACTGGGTGGTGAAATTCATTTGTAGAAGAATGGCTACTTTTCAATCCATGACTGAGTGACCAGGAAGGTTTAAATGCTCCCGTATGGGCTTATGTATGTTAACGTTTCTGACATCTGATTTGTGTCCATTTATCCTTTGTCGTAGAGACTATCTGGTTTGGTCAATATAAATGACAGAGGGGCATAGCTGGCACTTGATGGTGTATATCATATTAGAGGATGTGCAGTTGGATGAGCCCCTGCTGTTGTGGCTTATGTGGTTATGTCCTGTGATGGTGGCACTTGTATAGATAGGAAAGGAGTGGGGGGTTGTCTGTAGGCAAGGACTGGCCTGTCTCCCAAGGCCTGTGAGTGAGGGGTCGCTTTCCAGGATAGGTTGTAGATTGTCAATGATGCACTGGAGGGTTTAAGCATTAGTGAGTAAATGCAATAAAGTAACATATCAACATCCATGTACTGGCAGTGAGATTTGCATATGCCAAACCTCACTCATGCAGAGAGAATAGAAATAATGACTATGCAACGCCTGTGTGTTTAGTAACCATCTCTATGGTGGGTGCAGTTTATTTAGCACTAATGGGAACGTTAATGTTACCCCCAAAATATTCTCACTGGGGACCACCCAGGGTTATACTAGTATGGGTTTATTGTTTGAGGAATTAGCATTCCACTATTTGCACTACAAGGTTATACAGAGCTCTCTCTCACACACACGCACAAGCAAAGCACACATACACCTCCATTCATTCACTCATTCACACACATTCATTCCTGCCCTCAGGCACTCACACACTTACACAGGCCTGAATTGCAGAAGGAGCCAAGGCGTATAGATCCTGGAGGGTCTGTTTGCTCATCACGGCTGGGGAAGCTGGGCAGGAGGAGAGACACTGGCTGTAGAGAGGAGTTTCTCAGGAGCAGGGGAAGAAAGAGAGAGAGTGTCTCCCTCTCCTTATATAGTGTCTGAATGGCTCCTGTGACTCATTCACCTCGTCATCAGGGAGCATGCCCAGACTTCCCTTTATCCAGCAAAGCAGCAGTCTGTGATGACTCATCACCATGTGCTCTAGTCTTAGCCTTGCAGTTTCAAACACACATACCACTCTCTTCATCACCCAGGGGAAAATGTAGTTTAGAGCAAGTTACAAAGTAGCTGAGAGTTACAAAGGTACAAAGTTGCAGCTTACACTAAGTTTGAGAGTTACAAGGATTACAGCAAGTTGCAAGGTTTTAGAAAGATCAGAGTGAGTTGCAGTTTAAAACCTTAGACCTTACAGTTTAGTGTAGTTTCAGAAAATGCATGTGTAAAATCAAGTAAGCTGATGCGGAGGCTTTTTTATGCAACAAGGACCAGTCCTTAAAAGTCTGTAACAGAACTGCTATTGACCATAATGGGCACACAACTCAGCCTTGTGATGACTTCAAGGGTATGTCTACACATAATGGACATTTTTCCAAAATAACATAGTCCACATCTTCACTGCAAGCAGTTATTTCAACATAATGTCAAGCTGGAGGATTTCTTACTCTGATTCCTATAACCCTCATTTTATTAAGAGTAAAGAAAGCAGAGGAAGAGTGCTCTCTCTCCGACTTCCTGCTGTGCAGATAGCGCCAAAAGCCGAATTAAGCTATTTCAACTTAAGCTATGCAATTGACATAGCTCAAATTGTGTAGTTTATTTTGGCTTAAATCCCTGCTGTGTAGATGTGCCCTTAGAGATTCCTTCTCTGTCTACTTCAGCAAATCAAATGCAATTTCAGACTGAGATGTTGTCACCGAATGTGGCCGGGTACAAACACTTAGTGTGAGGTTTGTTACCACTTGCTACTCCTGTGACTGACAGCAAGTTGGGATGCTCACTCAGTGCTGGCAAATGGAAAAGGACAGCACAAAGGTTCTGAGCTGCTGGGACCCAGAAATTCATTTTGTTCTGTTCAGTATAGCATTTCTTGGTCACTCGCTCGTGTAATCCACACACCTACCGAGTGGTTCACTGTCCCATGTAGTTCCACTTACAGAGAGAATGAGCTTTTCTTTGGAGGTAGGTGACAGAAGAGGGATAACGTGAGGATTACCTATTGTAAGCCCTCCCTCTGGGGCATCTGGTATTGGCCACTGTCAGCAGACATGATATTGGGCTAGATGGATTTTTGGTCTGAACCAGTATGGTCATTCTTATGCCTTAACCGAGAGCCAGCTGGCTTGTAGCTCATGCAGTAGAGGCTCATACACTAAGCTCCACAGGGCCTAGGTTTGGTTCTAGCTGTTGGTGTTTAACTTGCATATATCTTTTTCGTGGTACTCCAAAGGGTACCTTCTCCTCTCCAGCAAATCACTTGTCCACATGCTCAGCATTAGACAGATGACTAGTCCCACTGGAACTCTCACATGCTTACAACTGTCTGCTTAAGATCAGGATACATGTGCACATACACCAAAAAAAAAAAAAAATTGGAGTAATTCTAAGTACTAGAAGGTAAAATTTTGGAGCAGGTTGGAAAAAGAAAACTGGAAGCATCCATCGATTTCTGGTAGCTTTTGTTGAAATTTCAGAATTGGAAACTTCAAGTTCCTCTTTTTCAACTTCCTCTCAAAATCTGTCACTTGCTTCCATAATAGTATGGAATCTTTTGTATGATTAAGTAGTGCAATCTAAGCAATGAGGTACAACACATTTAACTGCAGATCTGGTTCTTGGACACTTTACTGTGGTGCTGCCCTCTCCTCCATGGGATGCAATAAAATTTGTATTTTTTTTAAAATGATTCAAGGGTTAAAGCAACAAAAACCTCAGTAGGAAAGCACAAGGGAGTCAATGAGTGAACCATCTTTAGCAATTTTCAGGCTTCTGAAGGTCTGCGAGACCAGCACTTCCTCCTGCCATGGAATGAAAAGCTAACCTCGTGGAGTCTAAAGACATATTGTTGAATTCCAACCTCCCCAGCATGAGCCCAACCTCATCCTCTGTGGAACTCAATGGAATTCATCCACAGGGCTGGAGAACTTCTCCAAATGAGAGGAATTTTGGAAGTGCAGAGTTCAGTGGTGTAAGGAAACAGCATGTAGATGGTCCCACATAGTGGTTACTGCTGGACTGGTGACCCAGAATCAAGGGGAGGCCATGAGGCAGTTCTCTGACCTGTGAGCAAGACATGAGAAGTCATTCTTCCACTTTACTTTGCACTGATGAGGCCTCAGCTGGATAATTGTGTCCAGTTCTGGGCACCACATTTCAAGAAAGATGTGGAGAAATTGGAGAAGGTCCAGAGAAGAACAAAAAAAAATGATTAAAGGTCTAGAAAACATGAGCTTTGAAGGAAGACTGAAAGAATTGGGCTTGTTTAGTTTAGAAAAGAGAAGTCTGAGAGGGAACATAGTAGCAGTTTTCACATACCTAAAAGGGTGCTACAAGGAGGAGGGAGAAAAATTGTTCTCCTTGACCTCTGAGGATAGGGCAAGAAGCAATGGGCTTAGAATGCAGGAAGAGAGGATTAGGTTGGACATTAGTAAAACCTTCCTAACTCTCAGGGTGGTGAAACATTGGAATAAATTGCCTAGGGAGACTGTGAAATCTCCATCACTTGAGATATTTAAGAGCAGGTTAGACAGACACCTGTCAGGGATGATCTAGACCAGTGTTTCTTAAACTGTGTTCCACAGCACACGGTGTGCCACAAGGCAGTCGGGAGGTGTGCCTCAGAGAACAGAATTCAAAATGGACACCCTTAAAGGGGCAGGCTACCTTTTATTGATTAAAAAAAACAAAAAAACCTAAACAAAACTTTCCCTTGATCCTTTTTTTTTCCCCTCAATAACTTTCCCCCCGACCTTTTCCCCCCCCTCCCAACAAAAAATCCTTGGTGTTCCTCATAAAAAATTTGTTTTGGTGTTCCTTGGTCTTAAAAAGTTTAAGAAACACTGCTCTAGATGGTGCATGGTCCTGCCATGAGGCAGGGAACTGGACTCAATGATCTCTCGAGGTCCCTTCCAGTTCTAGGATTTTATGATTCTCTGGGTATGTTTACACTGCCACCCTAGTTCGAACTAGGGTGGCTAATGTAGGCATTCGAAGTTGAAAATGAAGCCCAGGATTTAAATATCCTGGGCTTCATTTGCATCTTGCCGGGCGGGCGCCATTTTTAAATCCCCTTAGGTCGAACTCCGTGCCCGCGGCTACACACGGCACGGAGTAGGTAGTTCGAATTAGGATCTCTAATTCGAACTACCGGTACACCTCGTGGAATGAGGTGACATGAGTCAGAGTTCTGAGATCACAGGGTAAGGCAAGGCCTAGGGGGCAGAGCAAGCCAGAAAGCTGCATACCCAAACAACTTCCTGACCACTCTTCAGAGTTAAATAGTAAACACGAGCCAACCAGTGAGCCTCAGTGTGCTGTCAATCTGGCCCCTTTGGGCAGTACAACCTGCAATGTCTAATCCCCACAGTGTTTCTTGGCTATAGCTTTTTGTAGCCTCCCTGCAGCATGGGCCTGTCCACACTCCAGACACCATGGACATCGGTTCTAGCTCCGTGTAGCCTTACACAGCTTGTGTTCTCATACTTGCATTAACTTCTATGCAACTCATCACAGTTTACCGGAAGCAGCTTTTGCCATGTATTGGACCACCCCTCTGGGAAAACAGTAGTGTTTTCAAATTAACTCTTTTCTGGGCAGAAATGTGTATTTCTCTCAGCTTGGGTTCCTGAACAGCTGACCACAACCATTTCCAACCTTTCTTCCCTGCACCCTGCTTCTTATACCATCAGAGCATCCTCTGGATTTTCAAAAAAATCAGCCGTGAATACAATCTGTTGGGTCTATCTTAAACAAGGAAGCCATCATTTGTCAGAACTCCCTTTAATTTGCCTGCCAGCTGACATCAGGCAATGTATTAATCTTCTAACATAAAACATTTTAAAAAGCCCATTCAAGCAGAATTCGAAATCTCTTCCAACCACCCAATCAAAGAAAAGAAAAGAAAGCAGTTTCTTGCCATTCCCACTGTCTTAGGAACATTTCTTCAGTCTTCTCTAAAAACCTTTTCGAATAGGTGTACTTAAAAGGTCCCCAACTTCAGGCTACTGCCATCAAAAAAGGAACCAAGTTTCAGAGTTCTTTATGATTCCAGAAGTCAAATAGACCCCTGTTTTTTCCACTCCAACTCGTCTGATGAAGTGTGGTTTATCATGAAAGCTCATGATCCTATTTATGTTAATCTCTACGGTGCCAAGGGACGACTTGTTTTTAAAGTTAGACTAACACGGCTTACCCGTCTGAGACTTTTTGCCTATTTCTATGTTTGTAGGCTCTTCCATAGGTGAGCCTACTTGGATCCAATTTTGATCTAGGAAACACTTGGTGGCCTTTGCAAGGAACTGACTTGCCACATGTTTGTATTGTAGCAGCTTAAACCCAGACTGGGGCTCTGTTTTGCTTCACACCAGGCAGACACATAATTACAGTGCCTGCTACAATCTGTGATGGATAGGAGAGGATATAGCTTGCCTAAAATCACAGCACAGGTAAGTGGAAGAACCCAGAATAGAAACCACATCTTCTTACTCCCCTAGCTGCTTGTCTTATCACTTACCTCCTAGTGCCTCTGCTACTGGCACGACTTCATAATTCCAGCCGCTAAATTGCACTGAGTGGGCTAGTGCTTCATTGATTAGTTTTCTTATTCCCCTTTCACATGAACAATTGCTGGAGCTGACAGTGCATAAGTGGGAGAGAAAGTGGTCTGTGCACAGGGCACATTCTGTATTAAGTTGCTGTCCATGATGCATGTAGGGATAGGAACCCTAAACCTGCCCATTGTTTACCAGCTCATGGGGCCAGTAGCAAAAAAAAAAAAAAAAAAAAAAAGAGGGGGTGAGGCATTAACAAGAATGCATTCTAATTACAGAACACTCAGCCGTATTTTTGTTGTCAGAGACATTCCTTGCATGGGTAAAACTTTGGAACCAATGGCGTTAACTAAGAAAAATGTGAGCTATGAAAGACCAGACAGATTCATAAATTAAACAGGAGTTTCTGGGAATAAGTGTGTCCTCCAAACTGCCACTATGACTAATTCAGCATCATGAGTACATAATGCAAAGCCTGTCTTTATTAGATCACCGTGCCTGGCACCGTAAACCAGCAGGAATTTTAGTTGTGACATAAAAGCAGAGGACATGCAATGAATTTTAAAAACCAATGTATAGAATACAGCTGATCGCTAATTAGTAGAGACCCCAGATCAATTGTCAGGACTTCAGTCTGCAGGGTGACAGATGAATACCCAGCTGGGTACAGTAGTATTATTGGTCTCTATGCAGGAAAGATAATTCTGTGGTTAAAGTACTGACGTGCCATTTAGGAGGTCTAGATTATATTCCTGGCTCTTGCTATGTCAGCTTGGGCATGTCATTTGATCTTCGTGCCTCTATTTCCATCAGTAAAATGGGGAGAACGCCCCTTCCTTTGTCTGATCTCTTTAAATTGCAAACTTTTAGAGACAATGTTTTTCTTATTATGGATTTGTCCCACATCTAATGCATGGGGGTTCTAATCTTGGCTGAGGTCTTGAGGTAAAACGGTAGAATTGATAATAATCGAGACATCTGCTCTCACGTGTCCGCTTATTAAAGTGATGAACTAAAAAGGCAATTCATTGGGTCCTTTTCCCACAAACTGAAATGGAAGGCAAAGCTTGAGTGTAAGTGAAATAAGAAAATACAGGCAATTTCTATATGAACTGTCTCTTCCTCCCCCCTAACCTAAGTAATAAAATGAATGCACGTCATGCACATAGATTGATCAGCTGCGGTGCACAGAGAGTGGTTAATATCTATTCTGCATTAGCTGAACTGAAGCCACTGCTATTCTGCACTAAGAGTGCCCCTCTGTGGTTCAGCTTAATCCACTTTGACAGTGGTTTAAGCTAAAATGCACACAGGCACTTTCTTCGTGTGGAATAAGAGAATCCACACAGGGAGTCAGCGTGGAATAAGCTAATGTGTGGCTATGAAATGTAATAACTACGCTGCACTAACTTTCCTGTAGAGATTAGCCTTTAGTGGCCGGCAAAAACCAAATGGTTCAAACTCAGATGCTTATCTGAACTTTTAAGTCCACAATATTTGCCTGGAGATGTCTGAGGAATCTCTGATCACTCACGCTCCTGGCTGTGCTAGGGACACCCTCAGAGAAGTCTTTGCTTGATATAGAATCATAGAATAGTAGAAGTGGAAGGACCTTTGAGAGGTCGTCAAGTAAATGCTAGGAACAAAGCCACTGAGGAGCTAACTGTGTGTGTGTGGGGGGAAGGGGAGGGGGACTGGACATTTAACTAGAACTTTCCAGAAGTTGTATAGCCCTCGATTCTAGAACTAGGCAAAGTTTTTAAAGTCCTTGTGAGTTGATATATCCGTCTCTGCAGTTATGGGCCCCACACAAGACTCAGGCCCACTGATGGGGGATGGGCGGGTGAAAGGGGCAGCTGCCCTGGGGCCTGCTGAATCGAAAAGGCCCAGGACTCCCAGAAACCATTGCTGCTGTTAAATGACTGCCAGAGCCCCTCTGGAAGGTGCCAAAGGCTAGGGAGTGCACAGCATGCTCCAGGCAGCATTGGGAGCTGGCTGCCTGGGCCCCGCCCCTTCCCCTTGAGGCCCTGCCCCTTTCAGGAGCACAGAGCTGGGGCCCCTCTCCGCAACCTTGCCCAGGGGCCCAGCGAGTCTGTTGGATCCCCTGACAAGACCTGTGATAGCCAAGTGACTGTGAAATTAACACAGCTCTGCTTTTCTGGAAAAGCTGTGCCTGTCTGAGTCAGCAGAAGCGAGATTGTAAAAGGGTTTAATATTTATAGTTCCTCCAGACAAATTTGGTTTTATCTCTGAATAAATTCTTAATTATTCTTCCATGATGTAGTGGTCTCCATTAATAATCCATTAGTTTGCAAAGCCAGAACAATTCCCCCTGGCTTTGATTCCCTGAAAATGCCAGCTGAATCCCGTAAGTACGATGGTTCTGCGCGTAGCATCTCAGAGCATATAGAAGCAAGATCCATTAAATCACAGTAACTTATTCCAGAGCGAAGCATTGAAACCTATCCTATTTAGGAGGGCTATGCCCACCATCAGCTCCTCACAGCTTAGCCAGTCAATATTTTACCCTTTTAAAGAATATATCCCGCCAGTTGCTGGAACACGAATTTTCAAAGCCATCAGAACATATAAATATCATTATAAGTATAGCAAAGGGAAAATATATGAATTTAGTGCCAGTGAAAAGAATCATCCAGAACACTCCGGAGTCTGAGGTCCTCTGTTACTTATTTTACATTAACACCTAAGATCCCAGCTGAAAACAGGACTCCTTGTAGAAAGTGTTATATATAGATAGTGTGAGAGAGAGAGCATACAGGGTAAAAGGTAGAATGCGGAAACGGAGGCAGAGCTATGAAATGATTGGTCCTCCACCACACAAGGATCAGAAGAAAACCAGGAATGATGCCCAGATCTCCTGACTCCTAGCCCAGTGCCCTTTCCATTAGCTGACCACTCTGGACTGGAATAAATATCTTAGGGGTGAGAGGAGCCTTCTGCCTCTATTGTCCATACGTCTCCAGCCTCAGTATTGAAACTTCCACCAGCATAAGTGACATTTATCGTCACCTCCTTATAGGGTCTTATGATATGGAAACTCATCCACTGTGACAGGTCACCTAGTATTCCTCAATTTTGAGAGCTTGTCTAAAGTATGATTCTATAGTAGGGCTGTCAAGGGATTTACAAAATTAATCGTGATTAATCGCGCTGTTAAACAATAATAAGAATACACCCCACCCGCTCCACCCCAATGCCCTCACCCCTCCCCCAGAGCCAGCCACCCGCAGTCCCCCTGCTCTAACCCAGTGCCCCTGCCCTTCCCCAGAACCAGCCCCCCTGCTCTAACCCAGTGCCCCTGCCCTCCTCCAGAACCAGCCACCCCCCCCAACCTCCCTGCTCTAACCCAGTGCACCCACCCCTCCCACAGAGCCAGGCACCCCCAGCTCCCCTGCTCTAACCCAATACCTCACCCCTCCCACAGAACCAGGGACATAACCTAGTAGGGTGGAGGGTAACTCAGTGACTCCGTGGCAGGAGCCAACCCCGCCCCCGACATCATACCTGCCCTGGGTCTCACCGGAGCTGCCATGGCCACACGCTTTTCCCTGCAGGTGCTGGGGTGCGTGCGCAGAGCAGCCATGAGTGGTCTGGGCATTCGGCTCCGAACGTTGCCTTTGACAGGCACATTCCACCGCCCCCTCCCCAATTCCCTTTGCAGGGCAAAATCCTGGTCACTTTTTTCCATTTAAAAAAGCCATCCGAAGGGAGATCTAACTAGTGAAAATGAGGATATGTCCAGGAAAAACCGGACGTATGGTAACCCTAGATAAACGCATGTTAATTTTTTTAATGTGTTAATTCCTCCTGCATTAATTGCAGGTGTTAACATGCGTTAATTGACAGCCCTAAACTACAGCTCACTAGTCTGCCAAATGGCATGTGCCATACTGCACTTACATGTGCTGCTTTGACATCAGAGCAAGCTTCAGAACTCATAGGATACGGCAGCTGAGTACACCCAGCCAGTTAATGTATAGCAAGCTAAAGCATCCCAGCTTGCCAGGCATTAAGAGTCCAGGTAGACAAGTCCTAAAACATTTATAATCTAGCTTGTACAGCTGGTCCAAAAAATCAGAGCAATCATTTTCTGCTGAAAAATGAAGTTTCACTGAAATTGAAATGTTTTGCAGGAGCATCCATTTTGATTAAGTTTTAAGAGGGCAGGAGAGTCAAATTGTTTCGTTTCACTCTGTCAGAACATTTTCATGAGGTCCAAATGCTTAGTTTTCACTTTGTTTAAATATTGCCTGTGGATCTAAATAGTTAAAACCACTTTGTTCCCAATTTTTAAAAAAATTGAATTTTCATTCTGTGGGAAGCCACAATATGTCAGTGTTTCATTCTGATTCAGAACAAAGATTTCAGAACAACCCATGGAGTGGAAATTCTTGTTCCATGACCCACCCATCCTACTAATTTGAGGAAGGGCCCTAACAAAGTGGGCCCACGCTTTCCAAAAACTCCGACTGCATCCTGCTCCAAAGAGCTTGCAGGCTAAAGAGAATAAAATCGACTAGCACGTTGGGGATTCTATAGACATTGTTGGAAGCATCTGGTATAATGGTAATAACCGTTCATTTCTGACAGTATCTGTTAGCTCAAGAGTTTATGTACCGCCATTGTCACATTAAAGCAGAGCACACATTTTCTGCGTGTGATTAATTATTAATTTCTAGGTTTTGTTTTATAATGAGCTCCATGTGACTTATCACAGGCAGTAATGTACCTGCACATTTTTAGCAGCCTGCGAAGGACTCATTATAATCCAGTGACTGTCACACATGTCCGGGCAAACTGCAATCTTGCTCCACTCACTAGCGAAGGATTTCCAAATGCTCCTCTCTTTACCCCCGAATAAAATCTCATTTCCTGTTCAATAAGCCATGCCAGAAGAGAACGTGAACTCTGCATTTGAGAAAGTGCTGTGTTCTTTTAGTAAGTAGAGAATGTCAGGTTTTCTAAACAAAGTCACCTTATTATTGAAATAGGCACTCGCTGGTTTTTAAGTTAATCCTGCTTTACTTCTCACCTCATTATTTGGTTATATTCATTACGGAAGTTTCAGCATCATCAGGAAGAACAAACAAAAACCCCACTTCCTGTCTACAAGGCCAGGTCCGCACTTAAAGGGAAAGGCGACGTAAGAGACAACTCCAGCTAAGTTAATTACATAGCTAGAGCCAAAGTATCTTCAAGAGTGTTTTGGTGCCATCCACACAGAGGGAGGTCGACGGGAGCACATGCTCCCTGCAAGTTCACTTACTCCTTGTGAGGAGCAGGACTACCAGGGCTGCTAGGAACGACCTCTCAGTTCGAATGAGCAGGTCCTCACTAGACCCACTAATTCAAACCATGGAAGATCAACTGCGGCAGCTTCCATCTTCTCTGTAGTGTTGACAAACCCCAAGTGATCTGCTTTAAACATAGTAAAGTCCCAGGGCAATTTAACCAACAGATGAAAATAGGTTTGCAAAATCAGAAAGGTCAAATTGTGCTTTCATTTGGCTCATAGAAATCCAGATTGTGGTTCCTAGCCAGGAGAACTAGGAACCTGGGGGACTGAAGAGCCAATTCCTCATGGGACCAGTAGGAGGCACCACGGTGATGAGTAGTGCCCGGTTTCCTTGTCCTTATAAGGAAGCAGAAAAAGATGCAGGGACCTCTGGCCCACCATGGGAATGTAGCTACCTGTGTGTGGAATGGAGCCACTGCAGACTAGTGCAGCACAAAGTGAATAGGGTGTTCAAGCCTGTTGGGACTGAGGAGACTATAAGTAGGATTTTTACTAGGACACCGCTACTCTCAATGCTGTAGGGATTCTCCATGGCCACAAGAGTTCAACATTTTGGCTTTGCACGTGCACCTCTAAGCTATACAAGCACTTACAGTAGCTATGTCTTCATCTTTACAGCACCCTCTAGGGGCGTGTTAGGGCACATGTTCAATACTTGGTCAGAGAGAAGAGTGCCACCTACCAAATCAACAATTTCCCACTTCCTGTTCCTGTTGCATCCTGGGAGATCCTTGCCTGTCTAAAGGAGGGCTGTTACGCATGCCTCTCGCTACTCATGGCATACAACACATTAGGAGGAAAATTCGCTCCAGGTGCTCTTTGGAGGGCTTGAATAGCGTATAGTCTGAAGCTAGCACTCTGTGGATTACACAATAGGATGAATTTCTCCATATCATCTCAATAATTGAAAACGGAAATACTCTGAGACAGAGGTTATGTTTTAAAATCAACTGGAATTTTCCAGTAGCACCACTGCAGCTAGAGAGTTGGGATATGTCCCTCCTTCAGGGTGTGTCTACATAGCAAAGTTATTTCGGAATAACAGCTGTTATTCCGAAATAACTATGCGAGCGTCTACACAGCAATTCCGTTATTTCAAAATAACAGATGGCTTATTCCGACTTCTGTAAACCTCATTCTACGAAGTATAATGCCTATTCTGAAATAGCTATTTTGAAATAAAGTATGTGTAGACGCTCCACTTCTGCTATTTTGAAATAGTCCCTCACTAGGGCCATTCTAAGTTATTCCTCCTGGAGCTCTAAATCGAGATAGCACATCTACATTAGGGAAGCCTGCCTCAAACTAATTGAGGCTTACCTGCAGTGTAGACCTGCTATTTCGAAATAAGCTATTCTGGAATAACTATTCCGGAACAACTGTGCAGTGTAGACACTCCCTCAGAGCCCTGGCAAAGGGAGCCATCCCATTGCTGAGTAATTTAGAATGCATTGAGAGAGAGAGATGTGAAATAATACTTTAAAAAAGTAACCATTCACTATACATTAATGGACTGATGTTGTCGTCTTAATCACCGACTTATCACAAATAAACTTTTGTTAAAATATGGGAAAAGTAATAAAGAAACATTATAAAAGCATAATGTCATGCCATGTAAAAATGTCTGAATTAGAAGCAGAATACTTTTTTATAGCTTTCCCCGGGATTAATGTGCTACTCAAAATTTTATTACGGCCTTGTAATAGGCATCCACATGCTCCATGTCATAGGTAATCTTTAATATTGATAATGTGTAATTGTATTTGCCGTAAAAAGATGGAGCAGGATCACTTGGCATATAGTATTTGAACAGAGTGCCCCTTCTGATGTCTTCTTATGGTGGAACACGTACCTTAATGCATGTCAATATATTTCAGAGCTTCCCAACAGGGTGTCATATGCAATATGCTGTGTTGGACAGAAGTAACATAGTCTCAATGTGACAGAAGAAATAAGAGACAGGGCTAGGGGAACTTGTTTCAATACAAGACAGGTTGAACCTCTCTAGCCTGTCACTCTCTGGTCCAGCAACATCCATGGTCCAGCATGATTGTAGTGAGCCAGATGTCCACTTATCAGGGGTGTGTCCAAATTTCCCATGGTCTCAAAGTTTGTTTACAGCCACCTGTCCTGGCTCTTAGTATTTTGTGTTATTATTCAGCTCTAATTTACCCCTAAATGTCTTCTCAGAGCCCAGTAAGCAGTGGAAGTGTTGGTGATGCTGCTAGACAATATTGATCTCCCATGGTTTGACAAATTTTCTGATTAATCACCACTCAGGTCTCTACGGTTCCAGACTAGACAGATTCAACCTGTAATACTTCCCCACTCCTCCTCTTGGAAATTTGAATCAAGCTCATGATATGGCAATTTTGGTTTTAGCACATACATACATCCTTGGCTTCCTAATAGCGTCTTCTGCTTGCTCTTTGTAGCATAGAAGAGATTACTGTTCTCTGTGTTCATAAAGGGAAACATTTGTAAGCATCTACAATCCTGTCCATTCAGTAGAAAAATCTCATTGCTACAGATAGTGTGGCCAGCTCACCACTGCACCAAGACCCAGTAGTCTAACATCTTTAATGGGTGATCATTGTCTTCACTTTAACTAACCAAGGCTACTGGTTTTAATAACATTCCTTTCTCTTGTGCATCAGGAAAAGTAAATGCCCCTATATAAAACTCTAAGCTCTAACAGTCTCTGAAGTGTTCAGGCATTATTGCAGTCAAGCAGCACAAAGAAAACCATCTGTTCTATTTCATCAGTTTTCCCATATGTCAAATAAATTTCATCATCAGAAACTCCCCACAGACTAGGACCCACCAACTCAAATCAACACCAAACCCTGCCATAGAATCATAGAATACTAGAACTGGAAGGGACCTCGAGAGGTCAAGTCCAGTCCCCTGCCCTCACAGCAGGACCAAGAACGATCTAGATCATCCCTGATAGATGTCTATCCAACCTGCTCTTCAATATTTCCAAAGATGGAGATTCCACAACCTCCCTAGGCAATTTATTCCAGTGTTTAACCACACTGACAGGTAGGAAGTTTTTCCTAATGTCCAACCTAAACCTCCATTGCTGCAATTTAAGCCCATTGCTTCTTGTCAAGGAGAACAATTTTTCTCCCACCTCCTTGTAACACCTTTTAGGTACTTGAAAGCTGCTATCATGTCCTCTCTGTCTTCTCTTTTCCAAACTAAACAATTCAAATTCTTTCAGTCTTCCCTCATAGGTCATGTTTTCTAGATCTTTAATCATTTTTGCTCTTCTCTGGACTTTCTCCAATTTCTCAATGTCTCTCAAAACATGGTGCCCAGAACTGGGCACAGTACTCCAACTGAGGCCTAATCAGCACAGAGTGGAGCCATAACAATGGATGCAAAACCTTCAATCATTTCTCCACTACTACCACAATCAATAACACCCACAACACACCTTTCAAGATCCATGAGTCCTACATACAACTTGTGGTGTGCCTCAGTCCATACCCTAAATGCCCCAGTTGCAACTAGGGGCTGAAACTAGACAATTGTTACATTCCCAGATGAACTCACACAGAAAAATGATAAAAGCCAAAACCACCCTGTGGCAGAGTCCCCGCTCAGACCCTTTGGTCTGGGACACCTTCTGGTCCACAAATCCACCAGACACTCTTCTGGTGCAGTCACCCATGTTTTATTGTTAGTTCCCACCACCTTCTATTTTCAAAGCTTACAGAGAACTCAGACAGCTCATCCATCTGCCTGGGAGCACACCCTGGCTTCTTGCTCCTCCTTGTCCCCCTTCCTGGCTGCCTTCCTCTGCCTTATATACGCCTCTCCCAGTGAGGCCCACAGCTGTTTCTAATAGCCCTTCAGGCCTGGGCTTTCTCAGCTGTGGCCATCAGCCTCTTCAGCCAGGCTACAGTGGCAGAGGTCTGGCTTAGCCAGCCATCTGTCACACACCCTCTCGCCTGTGAGCGATCAACTTCTACAGAATGAGCACTGCAGAGCTGACCTCCCACTCCTCATCCTCAAAGCAAGTCTGCACAATACCTTCAAAAGATGAGCTTACATTCATAACTATTTTAGACAGTAACATCATGGTCTTCAGAAAGCCATTGGATTTATGGCTGACTAGAAAATTTATCTGGTGTTGCTCAGGTCCTTAACTCAATTGATTTTGATGTTTTGGAAAATAAAATGGAAATGTGCATGCTTCACTTGAATCATTGCTCTGGGGTGGGGCTGGGGATGAGGGATCCAGTATGCAGGCTGCCCTCAGGAGAGGGGACAACCCCAGGCCTTTCTCACAGGAACAGTTTGGGGGGGGGCAGGTAAGAAGCACCTCTCCATGGCCACTGCAGGCATAGTCAGTGGAGGGGTGCATGTCCCCCAACTGAGGACTACTCCAGGTTTGTCTGCCCCCAGCGCTCCCTAGCCAGAGTGAGGAATGCAGCAAACTATGCATTTCCCCCTTGCTTCCTGACAAAGGGGAAAAGCCAGCAATTTTCCCCTAGGAATTGGGTGGTCCCCTGCCCTCTCTAATGGGTGCCTTGTGGGATGGAAAGGTCCGGCTGGGGCCGTCCCAGATGGGGTGGGAGCTCCCCCAGCCATTCCCTCTCACCTGCCGGGTGATTCTGTCCCTTTTCTATATGGTTTTATGAGAAGCAATTCCATTCCAGGCACTCCCATTTTCCTGGCACAACCAAACCGTGACCTTGTCTTAAATGATGATAAGAGGAAACTGTATCCCGAATTTGGTCGTCCTAACTCTTACTGTTTAGGAGGAATTTTCGAACAGACAGACAGACAGACAAACATACAGTCTCTCCAATATATAGTAGATTACAATTATCTGTAAAGCAGTAACTCCACCCCACCTTTTCTGACTGCAGGGGCATTAATGGACCACTTCACCTTGAATCCTGTCTTACAACAAGTTAACGCCTTATGGGTAACCCTCTGTTCTATGTTGTATTTAGTTGTGCCACTCTGAGTACTTTTCTGAGCCTTGGAGAAGAGCTCTGTGTAGCTGGAAGACTGGTCTGTTTTATCAGCTTAGCTAACAGGGGAGTTTGGCGCAGGAGTTTGGAGGGGGAGTTACACTTGGCGAGCTACACTTGGCATCCTTTAGAACTTCTTCAGACTAAACTAAATCCAAACCCACCAGCTTTAAAAATATATATATATATTGAGGAACGACTGTAGTCCACCAGCTGAAAGAGAATGCAGGCAGAAGCCCAGCAGCAGAGCGGGGGCTATCCAGAGAAATTCAGCGTTCATATGGAGGAAGGAATGGGGGTATTATCACCACTGTCACTCTGACACATGCATTTCTAGCTCATTCCTTGTAAAGATCATCTTGAAAATATAAATCAGTGTAACTCAGTGGTGACTGGGATGGAAAGAAATGAGTCATCAGACTCCACGTCTTAGGAAGAAGGCACGTGGGAATGAAATTGTATATCCTGGATACACATTCACTCTCTACTTCAACTGGCTCTGTTTCTGTTCGTCTATCTGCTGAAATCCAGTGGCCTTTGCTGCCCCTCTAGGAAAGGAGAGGAGGAGAGACGAAATGAGTGGGAAGCACTCCATGTTGGGTTTGCACGATGACCAGCCCATCCCCCATTGCATGAAGAGGAGGATGGATCCCAGCCGCTTCTGAACAGAGAAGGACTCCTCCCCCTCCCCCACCCCCACCACTGCAGCATGAATGTCCCTGTTAGCCCAGCCTGGACTGGTTGGAGCCGGGAGCTCCTCCTCTCCACTATCGAAAAGCAACTCACTCCTGCAGCCATGCCGCATGCTAGCTGGGGAGGCTGCCTCAGAGAGAGAGCTATCCCATTTAAATGAGAGAGAGGCTCCATAACCCTACCCTCTGTGAAAAGGAGGGGGAAATGCTCTCGGCCTGGCCTGGTAGGATTGGATTTCTACTGGATGTGGAATTTAGCTGATGATTTAAGAGAGAAAAAAAAACACATTATTTTACCCAGGGAACATCCTTCTATCATTGCCAGCTGCAGAGAGAAACTTCTGCGGAAGCCGCTTGCTAAAATGTTGCCATCCCATTGCTGTCCACCTTCATGCCCCAGAAGAAGCTACCAGAAAATGGTGTGCTGGTATAGATTGAGTCTCACCTGGTGTGAATCATGCATCCAGAACGCTCTTGGGTGATAAACATTTAAAACTTGACAAAGCCTCCTGCTTTAGATTGCACTTGTCCAAATGCTCTGTTTTGTTCTGCAGTCCTTCAGTGGCCACTCTACATTGTCTCTGCCCATTTTAGACTCCTGAGAGGGTACGGAGAAAAGTAACTTTGGTTGCTGCCTGGGAACTTTGCTGCTGAGGGATGGTAGAATTATATCCATGCCAGGCTAATAATATCCCCATAAATTCGATTCTCTCAGGTTACGTCTACACTGCAGGCTTCTTGCGCAAGAAGCATTTTGCAGAAGAGATCTTCTGCAAAAACTTCTTGCGCAAGAGTGCGCCCACACTGCAAAAGCTCATCGGAAAAGAGATGCGCTTTTGCACAAAAGAGATTCCAGACTGCATGGATGCTCTCTCTCAAGAAAGATCTGATTGCCATTCACCGAATGGCCACCAGGACACCTGTGCTTCTTTAGATAGGCTGCTTTTGCACACACAAAAATCCTGTTTCCCATCCACACACACCTTTTTGCGCAAAAGCTCTTGTGCAAAATGGAGTTATTACTCACAGAAAGAGGAATAGCTACACCACAAAAACCCCTCTGTTCTGTTGATTCACTGTAAATTTTTTGCGCAAAAACGTGCTTGAGGTGTGGATGTGCCACGAGTTTTTGCGCAAAAACTCTGCCGCGTAGACATAGGATAAACTGTTTTAGATAAAGTGTTCAAGATAGTCAAGACCAAAGCAGACTGTGAAGAACTTCAAAAAGATCTCACCAAACTGAGTGACTGGGCAACAAAATGGCAAATTAAATTTAATGCAGATAAGTGTAAAGTAATGCACATTGGAAAAAATAACCCCAACTATACATATAATATGATGTGGGCTAATTTAGCTACAACTAATCAGGAAAGAGATCTTGGAGTTATCATGGAAAACGTCCACACAGTGTGCAGCAGCAGTCAAAAAAGCAAATAGGATGCTAGGAATTATTAAAAAAGGAATAGAAAATAAAATGAAGAATATCTTTCTGCCCCTGTATAAAACTATAGTACGCCCACGTCTTGAATATTGTGTACAGATGTGGTCTCTCACCTCAAAAAAGATATTTTGGCATTAGAAAAGGTTCAGAAAAGAGCAACTAAAATGATTAGGGGTTTGGAATGGGTCCCATATAAGAAGAGGCTAAAGAGACTGGGACTTTTCAGTTTAGAAAAGAGGAGACTGAGGAGGGATATGAAAGAGGTATATGAAATCATGAGTGGTGTGGAGAGGGTGAATAAAGAAAAGTTATTTACTTGTTCCCATAATATAAGAACTAGAGGACACCAGATGAAATTAATGGGTAGCAGGTGTAAAACTAATAAAAGAAAGTTCTTCTTCACACAGCGCACAGCCAACCTGTGGAACTCCTTGCCAGAGGAGGCTGTGAAGGCTAGGACTATAACAGAGTTTTAAAAAAAGTGCTAGGTAAATTCATGGAGGTTAGGTCCATAAAAGGCTATTAGCCAGGGGGTAAGGAATGGTGCCCTGGTTTCTGTTTGTCAAAGGCTGGAGAAGGATGGCAGGAGACAAATTGCTTGATCATTGTCTTTGGTCCACCCCCTCTGGGGCATCTGACACTGGCCACTGTCGGCAGACAGGATACTGGGCTAGATGGAGTTTTGGTCTGACACAGTTTGGCAATTCTTATGTTCTTATGCTCAGTGAGCCAGGTATAGCTGACAGCCTCCGGGGGGTTGGGCCAAGGTATGGGAGGGAAGGGCTGTGGGCGGAAATGGTGACACCTCAGGCAGTCAGCCCATAGTGCCACTTGGACTGCAGCACTGCCCCCTGCTCCCACTCTTGGAGCCACACGGAGTGCCCAGCACGGTGCTACAGGACTCCAGCGGCCATTTAAATGAGCCTGAGGACATTTAAATGAGCCAGCAGCCATTTAAACAACCACCACCGTAGCTGCATTAGCAGTGGCAGAATCCAGGAGCTCCAGGCTCCTTTGAAGAGCTGGCCCATGCCAGGGCAATTTTCCCCTGTGCCCCGCCCCTGTGGACAGGCCTGAGTGAACTAGAAGCAGATGAAAATTAATGGCCAAGGAAAAAATTGCACCGTTACTTATTTAGCACATATATTTTATAAATCCCAGGAAAAACTCAGCAAGAGAAGAAATACTGCTTTCCCCTCAGTTATTTAGGGAGGTAATATACTTTAGTGAAGACACTGCAGAGATGATAGCGCACAAATTGAGTTATACATATTCAGAACATTCACATGCAGTTTTAAAACTTTCAGCATGCCAGTTAAAGTGTAATGGAAATTAAGATATCGGTTTATAAATTAAATTAGCAAGTTACTTAAAAATATATGTAAAAACTATTAAGAGTCTGGTTTCAACTGATAAAAAATATAAAAAGGAAGGTTTTGAGGATTAAGCTTGAAAAAGAAACTTTATTCTGTACTGCGAGTGATGGGGGAAGGCGTGAAGGAAAGGCTTTAGGCCGTAGCCTGAATAGTACTTTACTCCATGAGTAACCTGGCTGAAGATATATTTCAGGAAGTCCCTTTTTTAAAATATTGGCAGCACACCTGTCCATCCTATTGAGAAAGTAACAACAGGTTGAACCTCTCTAGTCTGGCACCCTCGGGACCTGATGAGTTCCAAACCAGAGAATTTTCCGGACTACAGGAGGTCAATGTTGTCTAGTAGCATTTCCAACACTTCTACTGCTTACTGGACTGTTAGAGGACATTTAGGGGTAAAACAGAGCTACATCACAGCACAGAACACTAGTGGGTTTTGCCCACAAAAGTTCATGATACTATTTCTCTCTCTCTCTTCTCTCTCCCACTTGTTTTTTTTAAAGTTACAGACAAACATGGCTACCCCCTGAGACTTTTAAGCCCAGAACACTGAGAGCGAGTGTAACCCACACGCCTAGTGTGGTTCACTGTCCCATGCAGTGACACTTAGACCACAGCAACAGAAAAGAACAAGAAACCTCTACAGCATGGGTGGCCAACCCGCAGCTCTTTCCCCCCAGAAGTGCGGCTCGCAAAGCAGCCCCTGTGCCCCCCACCCCCAACGGCCCCTGGCTCCCCTGTGCTCACCAGCGCTGCCCCCACAATGAATGCCACGCTGATGCTACCTCCAGGGACAACAGAAGTAGTGCGGGCTTCCTACAGAGTTGGGGGGAGTTCTGTAGCTCCGTGCCAGGTCCCAGAATTACGCAAGCTGCTCTCCCCAACAGCTGGTGCGGTACCTAAAACGCCGGTCTGTCACACTCTGTGGACTTTGTTCCCCTGCTGCCTTCCTGTGTGCAGGGGAGAGGGTGGGGGTCCAGGACTGTGCCGGCTACGGCTGCTCTGGTGGACACGTGCTGCCATGGGGAGCGGAAGAGCAAGGCATGTGCTGCCTGAGCATTTGGGGCTGGTGCAATCTGGGCTATCCCTCCCCCTCCCCGTGCAGGAAGGAATCAGGGGAGAATGAAGTCCCCAGCGCACCGGCTCCAGCTGCTTGGGCAGTGCGTGCTGCCATGGGGAGCAAAGGGCAGGCGCTGCCTGAGCATTCGTTGCGGGCGCGGTCCAGGACTTCCCCTCCCCCCGTGTAGGCATTGGACATGCAACGGACCAGCGTTTAAGGTACCACGCCACTGTTTGGAGGATGGGGGAGCAGCCCACGCACTTCCTGGGCCTTGGTGCGCAGCTGCAGGATCCCCAGGTACCGGTCCCAGTCCCTGTCCCCTCCTGCCCACCTAGACCCCCACAAGTACCCTGCCCCAGCACCCACCTGCACCCTGTTCCCTGTCCCAGCACCCACTGGTACCCTGTCCTCTGCCCTAAGCCCCTGCCCCAGCACCCACATGCACCCTATCCCTTGCCCCAGCACCCTTTGCCCTGCCCCCACCAACACAGTTGGGGCCACATTAGTGAGGCTTGGGGGGGGGGAGGGTTGGAGTGGTTGGTTTTTTGCATCTCACTTGTGTGGCCCCAACTGACTTTCTGTGGGTCAGTGACCCCTGACTCAAAACAGGTTCCCTGCCCTTCTCATAAATAAAGACAACGCTGAAACATTTTGTGTTTGACATAATATTTTATTTAAAAGTGAAGCCTGGCCAATTGGGGCCAACCCCCCATCTGTCCGCAGCATCATAACACTCCTGCACCCCCCCCAGACTCCAAACCTGAGCCTAATATACACTGGAGCCCCCTGTCCTGAGCCTCTCATGTCCCCAAACACCTGCACCCCCACATCCCCAGTCTTCTGCCACAACACTCCTGCACCATCCACACACTGCAAATCTATGTCCTGAGCCCATTATACTTCCAGCCTCCCTGCCCTGAGCTCCTCATGCACCCCAGCCTAAACTCCTGCACCCTCACAGCTGCAAGCCTGTGGCTTACTCAGCACCCCAACCCTCCCCCTGACCCCAACACTCTTCTCCCTGAGCCAGCATCCTCCTGCACCCAAATTCCCTCACAGAGCTTGCACCTCTCACCCCTTCCCAGTGCTTTTTTTGTGATGGTATGCCCCGGGACGGTGTAACGGCACCTATTTTCCCCTGGCACGGCTTTTTTTTTCTCAACAATTCCCGCCTCCCCCCCTCCAGTATGTGGCTCTTTGCATGCTATCCCCTGCTACTTTGGCTCATTGGCTCTAATAGGTTGGTTACAGCCTGGACTAAAAGCTTGCTGGCTTTATAGCTCAAGCTGTAGAGGCTCCTATACTAAGCTTCAGAGGTCCTAGGTTCAAATCTGCTTGATAGCAGTTACACTAGGACAGGTGGCTGTAAGCAAACTTTGTGGGACTGCAGGAAACTTGCTCACACCCCTGGAAAGTGAACATCCAGCTAACTAAAATAATTCTGATCACAGATGTTTCTGGACTAGAGAGGGTCAACCTGTGCATATCTTCATGTGGCTTAATATTTAGTCTTCACAAAAGCTAACTATAAAAGTATGAGCTCGTACTAAGTGATAATGGGTGAGTACCAATACAATAGGACTACTTCCAGGGTTAAGGAAAAACCAAACGAGAGTAGGGACATTACAGTGTGGCCCTTAGTGTTTGAATTCCAGTGTTCTTCTGAACTAAGCAAAATTCTTGATCTGAAATAGCAGACTGGAAATCTTAGGACTGAAGCCTCTCACATAGTGGTTAAGTAGTTATCCAGCAAGGAAGCAAAACTCACCCAAATATTTCAGTGCCTTACACAATTTGATCAATTACAATACGAGATATAAGTGAAGATTCAAACTGCAGCAGGTTCTAATGTTCCCCTAATCAGTTTACTCATTCCCTAGTTGCTCCGAGTTACTGCAGCTCCAGATCTCATTCGCACGCATGATTTTGCATATTTTGGGGTGATCACCTTCCCGAAGAAGAAAATGAACATTTTGTGACTGAAGCAAGGAGCTGGCCCTGTAGTAGCTATTTTTCATAGGCCAAAGGAAGTGGATAAAGGAGGGAATTCCAGTCTTCATGGTGAAGAGGTTTTGTTTGTGGGTTTAAATCAGGTCCTAATGTGTAAGTAATTAAGTAAAAAATAATAGTAAGGCTTCAGTGCAATGTACCCCAGAAATGTATGAATATTAGTGTTGGGTGCAATCGTACCGGGTTGATTTAAGTGTGTGTCTCTGCAGAATCCAACTATACAGGGAGATGGACAGAACTGATAGAAAACATACATTGCTTTCTTTGCAGCATGCAGGAGAATGACAGGAGTGATAATTAATACCCCCATGCGTCACAAACAGTGAAATCAGATGCAAGGTTTATCAGGAGTCCGTTGTGGATGTAATTTTTTTTCCATTATCACTACTGCAGACGGGAGCATTGATAATTGTGCCCCAGTGAATCTTGATGAGGCGCATTTGCCTAGCCGCGTTGAAGGGTGGGAAATGAATATGTGCATTTTAAATGTTTATGATGATGTTTTTCCTGAAGTCTGGGGGCCCGACGTTTCACGACTGTTTTAATGCAATTGGTTCCACTTAGATGAGATGGCATGTTGAAATGTGAGGCACTGAACACGTCTTGGGTAATTGGAACTCAGGTAACAAGAACACTGGGCACTGTCACCACTTTTACATAAAAAGGCTTCTCTTCCTCTTATATATGATGGAATACGAGGGATCGTATTGTTCAACTTCACGATCCTAGTTGACAGCCTCTCAAACAGAAATTTTAGACATTAACTCTGCTCAGCATCCTCTCTCTGAATTTGGATCAGAATTCACAGTAAAGTGTAGGCAATTTCCTGTGTCATAAAAGCTTTCCATGTCCCCTGCTCACTCACATACTGGGCCACTTTCGGCCTAGATGTAATTGTGCTGGAGTCTGCTGTTCCCAAGGACACACTTGGCCTCTCACATTGACTCCTTTCCTCGCTGTGTGCGAATCTCTCTCCAGAAGTGAGGTGTCGCTGTGGCCAGGTTTTTAAAAGACTGCTGCAGTGTGATGGGGTGGACCAGGCCCCGAAGCCCCTGCTGGAGGCTTGTGGCCTTGCCAGTCCCTGCCCAGCAAACCATAGAGAAGTCCTCCAGCAAAGCTAGAGTGCACAAAGGACATGACCAATCAGAGCCCAGCAAGCTAGTTAAAAGGAAGCTGTTGGGCCAGAGTGAGGCTTAGACAGGGCTGGAGAGCTGGGTTGCAGGAGGGCTGCCGGCACACGAGGTACAGACACAGGCACTTGGCCAAAGGGGGAGGCACTTGCATGAGGTGAGTGACGCTCCATTGCATGCAGAAACAGTTTGGGGGTATTGTAGTGAGATAGAATCTTAGGCCTAGTGATCATCAATCTATACCTATATGTCTATACCAGGACAGTGATACTGACATTGAAATGCTGAGGGAGATTAGAGAGGCTACCAAAATAAAGAACTCTATAATAATGAGGGATTTTAATTATCCCCATATTGACTGGATACATGTCACCTCAGGAAGAGAAGCAGAGATAAAATTTCTCAATGGCCTAAATGACTGCTTTTTGGAGCAGCTGGTGCAGGAACCCACAAGGGGAGAGGCAATTCTCGATTTAGTCCTGAGTGGAGTGCAGGATCAGGTCCAGGAAATAACCGTTACAGGACCGCTTGGGAATAGTGACCATAATATAATAACATTCAACATTCCTGTGGTGGGTAGAACACCTCAGCAGTCCGGCACCCTGGCATTTAATTTCAAAAAGGGGAATTACACAAAAATGAGGAGGCTAGTTAAACAGAAATTAAAAGGCACAGTGACTAGAGCCAAATCCCTGCAAGCTGCATGGAAACTTTTTAAAGACACCATAATAGAGGCCCAACTTAAATGTATACCCCAAATTAAAAAACATAGCAAGAGACCTAAAAAAGTGTCACCGTGGCTTAACCACCATGTAAAAGAAGCAGTGAGGGACAAAAAGGCATCTTTTAAGAAGTGGAAGTCCAATCCTAGTGAGATAAATAGAAAGGAACACAAACACTGTCAAATCAAGTGTAAAAATGTAATAAGAAAAGCAAAAAAAGATTTTGAGGAACAGCTAGCCAAAAACTCAAAAAGAAATAACAAAATGTTTTTTAAGTACATTAGAAGCAGGAAGCCTGCTAAAAAACCTGTGGGTCCCCTAGACGATCGAACTATAAAGGCGCAATCAAGGACGATAAAGCCATTGCGGAGAAACTAAATGATTTCTTTGCTTCAGTCTTCACGGCTGAGGACGTTGGGGAGATTCCCAAATCTGCACCGTCCTTTGTGGGTGATGAATCTGAGAAACTGTCCCGGATTGAAGTGTCAGAGGAGGTTTTGGAACAAATAGAAAAACTTAATGTTAACAAATCTCCGGGACCAGATGGCATTCATCCAAGGGTTCTAAAAGAACTCAAATGGGAAATTGCTGAACTGTTATCTGTGGTTTGTAACCTATCCCTTAAATCGGCTTCTGTACCTAATGACTGGAAGGTAGCTAACGTGACACCAATATTTAAAAAGGGCTCTAGAGGCGATCCAGGCAATTACAGACCGGTAAATCTAACTTCAGTACCGGGCAAATTAGTCGAAACAATAGTAAAGAATAAAATTGCGAAGCATGTAGAAGAACATAATTTGTTGGACAAAAGTCAACATGGTTTCTGTAAAGGGAAATCCTGTCTTACTTATCTATTAGAGTTCTTTGAAGGGGTTAACAAACATGCAGACAAGGGGGATCCAGTAGATATGGTATACTTAGATTTTCAGAAAGCCTTTGACAAGGTCCCTCATCAAAGGCTCTTGTGTAAATTACATGGCCATGGGATAAGAGGGAAGGTCCTTTCTTGGATTGAGAACTGGTTAAAAGACAGGAAACAAAGGGTAGGAATAAATGGTAAATTTTCAGAATGGAGAGGGGTAACTAGCGGTGTCCCCCAAGGGTCAGTCCTAGGACCAATCCTGTTCAACTTATTCATAAATGATCTGGAGAAAGGGGTAAGCAGTGACGTGGTAAAGTTTGCGGATGATACCAAACTGTTGAGGATAGTCAAGACAGAAGCAGACTGTGAGGGACTCCAAGAAGATCTCACCATGCTGAGTGATTGGGCAACAAAATGGCAAATGAAATTTAATGTGGATAAGTGTAAAGTAATGCACATCGGGAAAAATAACCCCAACTATACGTACAGTATGATGGGGGCTAATTTGGCTATGACAAATCAGGAAAGTTCTTGGAGTTATCGTGGACAGTTCTCTGAAAACTTCTACACAGTGTGCAGCAGCAGTCAAAAAGGCAAATAGGATGCTAGGAATTATTAAGAAAGGGATAGAAAATAAGACCCAGAATATCTTACTGCCCCTGTATAAAACTATGGTACGCCCACATCTTGAATACTGTGAACGGATGTGGTCTCCCCCCCTAAAAAAAGATATTTTGGCCTTGGAAAGGGTTCAGAAAAGGGCAACTAAAATGATTAGGGGTTTGGAACAGGTCCCATATGAGGAGAGGCTAAAGAGACTGGGACTTTTCAGTTTAGAAAAGAGGAGACTGAGGGGGGATATGATAGAGGTATATAAAATCATGAGTGGTGTGGAGAGGGCCAATAAAGAGAAGTTATTTATTAGTTCCCTAAATAGAAGAACTACAGGACACCAAATGAAATTAATGGGTAGCAGGTTTAAAACTAATAAAAGAAAGTTCTTCTTCACACAGCGTGTAGTCAGCCTGTGGAACTCCTTGCCAGAGGAGGCTGTGAAGGCTAGGACTATAATAGAGTTTAAAGAGAAGCTAGATAATTTCATGGAGGTTAGGTCCATAAAAGGCTATTAGCCAGGGGATAAAATGGTGTCCTTGGCCTCTGTTTGTCAGAGGCTGGAGAGGGATGGCAGGAGACAAATCGCTTGATCATTGTCTTCGGTCCACCCTCTCTGGGGCACCTGGTATACTGGGCTAGATGGACCTTTGGTCTGACCCAGTACGGCCATTCTTATGTTCTTATATGTTCTTAAAATTGGGTCCATTTCACAATCTGAACATGATAATCAGCCCCCCTACTGAAAAGCAAACTGTGGCCTCTGGTAGCATGATTAGAAGAAAACTCTGGATTGAAATCGACTCAATGTCTTACTCCTGGGTGAGAGTTTTTTTCCCTACAAAAAGGTAGCATTTCGGTCAGTATTTAAACATGTAGGAGGAAATGGGAAGAAACAAATGGACGCACAGATATATAGGACAAAGTAACAGTGCTTTGAGCTGTTCCTAGAACAAGACTTCCAGAGGCTGGAGGCATTCCATATGAATCCCCCCACTCCAGGGATCTCTCCTGAGATCCATACCCATTACCAATGAGGATTACTGGGTAGAAGGTGGTTTGACTTAATACATCCCTGAGAACAGGCCTCAAGAGACTGAAGTCATCACTGTCCAACAGTGGCTGGTCCTTCTTTGCCATATAACCTGCCTTGGAGATGAAGTCACCATATGAAGCTCTGAAGATTGGACTTGAGGTCAGGAGAGGACACTCTTCAGTCATGACTGGTCATGGCCATGCGACTGCCTGCAATTAACTTGGCTGCACCAGATCACTAAGATCCTGGGGGAGCTCTAAGACATCTGCAATAAAGTTGCACTGTGTGATCCTGGATACTTGGTGCTATGTATCTGCGCTCTTTAAGTGTGTTATTGTTCTTAGTCCCTAGATGTACAGCAAGGTTTTGGTTAAGATACTTGACGGAAAGACCATGTTCAATTCCTGGCTCTGCCACAGACACCATGTATGACTTCACGCATGTCATTAAGTGTCTCAGTAATTCTGAGACACCCATCTCGACTGGGGTCACTTTCCACTAAAGGTTGAACCTTTCTAATTTGGCACTGTCTGGTCCGGCAACATCCGTGGTCTGATATGATTTTAGTTAGTTGGATGTTCACTTACCATAGTGTGGCCAAGTTTCCCGCTGTCCCATAAAGTTTGTTTACAGCCACGAGTCCTGGCTTTCAGTGTTTTGCGCTGTTATTTAGCTCTAATTTACCCCTAAATGTCTTCTAAGAGCTCAGTAAGCAGTGGAAGGGTTGGTGATGCTGCTAAGCAAAATTGACCTCCCATGGTTCAGCGATTTGGTTCGGCACTGGTCAGGTTCCAAGGGTGCCGGACTAGAGAAGTTCAATCTGTACAATGATATTGCTGGCAAACAAATAATATGAAACAAAGGGAGAACAGACAATGTTGCAGGCATATTGTTTGAGAAGAGATTCTATGGTTGTTACCTTATGATAGGAATACTTAAAATAAAATAAAATCCTGGTTTATATTGAAGCAAAAATTCCAGTGATGGAATCTGAATGTTTTGAGAAAACAAACAATAAGGGAAGGAAAATTACCCCATGGTAAAACCATATCCTTTTCTTTTACTCAATGTGGAGTTAATTTTTTTGCCATGCAAGCCAATTGCACATCACCTGTGCTTGAGATAGAGAAAGAAGAGAAACTGTAGCTATTGGAAAAGCATTTTGAGTGAGAAGAGCAAAATCTTTGTCATGGCTCAATTGTCACGGCCCAATTCCCTAACCTGGCACTTCGAGTATAGATATAGGGGGCCGGCTAGCAGAATAAACTCTGTAAGAACCTGCCTCCGTAACTCCCAGAGACAAACCGGTCTGGTCTCAGTTTCCCTGAGACCCAAAAGAATGACAATCGGTTTGCTGCCACCATCAAGTGTGAATAAAAAATACAAAATAATCCCTTTTCCAGAGAAGAGGTCACTTGAACCCCCTCCCTGAGGCAAAACTCTCCCCTCTGCTCCAACCTCCATTTTGCTTGGAGTTGGAAAAACAAACAGGGAATCCGCAGAGAACAATGGGACTCTGCTTCTCCCGGGTAATTTAGGCATGTGGGTTTAAGGACACAAAAAACAACCCATACCGGTTAATCAAAACAAAAAGATAACACTTTTCTTATCAAAACAAGACTACTGTTACAAGCATATAAATGACTGGGTGTTAAAAGCCAGGGAGTGAAATAGACTCAGGGGAAATCCTTTGGTTGTTGTAGTCCTTAGTTTCAAAAAAGAAAAACAATTAACCAGTTCAGGCATGATTTCCAAGCCCACAAACAAGGAAAACAATAAAACCTGATGGACTATCTAAACTTTTTCCTACTTACATGTTTCAAGGAGTCCATTCCTGGGAAAGCCTGTCTCTCCTGTTACCTGGGGAAAAACTGTTTTGATCTCAAAACAAAGGAAGGGAGGGAAACTCCCTGCCCCCTGGGTTTGAAATTCCTATCTGCATTTCATTGGCTGAATGCCCAAAGCCCCCTCCCTCAGGTGCATCTCCAGAGTTGCTTAACCCTTTCCTCACTCTTTAGGTAAGTCAGACTCTCCTTAGCAGCTCCTAAACAGCTTCATGTTGGTTACTTTTTCTGTGACTTATCTCAGGTTATCCCAAGATATTGTTCAGCTTTTGTGGTAATGTCAAAGCCCACAGTGGTTACTGGAATACATTTTCACAATTTCATAGTGTTAGGAACAACTAAATTGTCCATGCTCCATTTGAAAAACTTCAGCATAGGATCTCCGTGATTACTAAAATGTCACGCTTAAGTGGAGTGGAAAATCATTCTGCCATTTTGAGGTAATAAAATAAAATAAAATAAAACCAAGCAACAAAACTATGGTTAGAATCTTTAGTAATTTGTTGGACATGCATAAATGGGTGAAAGTACTTGTAAAATTACATTAGACTGTTCTCTGCAAAGCCTATGTTGAAAGACAGGAAAGCAAAGACTTAAAGCATATTACATATATATATATACACACACACATAGTTGAAACTACGGGTCAAGTATCTCTCCAGACTCTAGCACAAATTGAATAGACATTGATGGATTTATTTTCCTTTCAGATTAAATTGAACTTCTGATTTGAAAGTAGTTTACCTGTTCCCAAGACTGAAAGCTATATTTTTCCTTAACTAATGTTCGCTTATTTAGACAATTTTGTTTTCTAGTGGCTTAGACGCTAGCGCTTTAATTTTGGTGAAGGCTCAGAGGAAAGGCCCAGGTGAATAATGAGTTCTTTTTACTTGGATCCCTTTCACACACAGCACGATTTGTATATAAAATCACCCCATGCTGTTCTTACTTCAAGTATGGGTAAAAATATACTTTGGAGTAGGGATTGCATCCTTCTTCGTGTTTTGAGGTGGCTTACCACAGTTCTGGTGTTGATGCAATGTAAGTGATAAATAATGCTGCTCTCCAAACTTACCAAATATGTATTCGTTAATAAATGACACCATGTGATTGTTTAGAAAGTAGAACATGGCTATCCTTTCAGAGCAAGCTGTACCCTTCTATACCAATGTTCCAGTCATGGCTATTATCCCACCAAATCTCTTTGATGACAACTGTGTCGCCATTGTGGGGTCTTTTACTAGCATTTCAAGTTATTCTTGCTTATTCCCTATGCTTTTCACATTAGTTTACAGACTTCTAAAATAACTATTTGATTTCCCCCCTTCAGTTCTGTCTTGTCTCTCCTTCATCTTTGCTATTACAGACCATGCTGCCCCCAATTTCTGACCCATCTCCCAGGTCTTCATGTTTTTCAATTACCTGTGGGCTTTGGTCAACTGCTCCCATCAAACCTAGTTTAAAGCCCTCCTCACTAGGATAGCTAGTCAGCAGCCAAATGTGTTCTTCCCCTTCCTTGAAGGTGGAGCTCCATTTCTGCTTTGCAGTCCTTGGAACATCATTCTGCAGTCAAGGAAGCCAAAGCCCTCCTGGTGACACCATCTTTGCATCAGGCCTTCACCTCTAGGCTACACCTGTCTCTGCATGGGCCCCTACCCTTGACTGGAAAGATTGAAGAGAACACCACCTATGCCCCAAACTCCTTAACACTTTCTTCCAGAGCCCTGTAGTCACTTCTGATCTGCAGAGGGTCATAGCTTGTAGTAATATTAATGTCCACATGGATAAGTAGCTTGGGGTAGTACTCAGAGGGCTGGATGATCTTCGACAATCCTTCAGTAACACTTTTGATATGGGCGTAATGACAGACAGCATATCTCCTGGGATGTCATGTCAGGGTGACAAATGGGTGCCTCCATCGCCCTCAGAAGAGAGTCTCCAACACCATTACCCTATGTTTCCTCCTGAGAGTTATGGCTGCAAATCACCCAGTCTTGGGGGTACATGGTCTCTCCTCCTCCATCTTAGAGGGTGAGTCCTCAGCTGTCATTGCCAGGGCAGGATATTGGTTTTCCATCACCATGGTGAGTGGATTGGGAGGAGGGGCAAAGCATCGCTTGCTGCCAAAAGTAACCAGCAGCCAGTGTCCTCACTATGATAGAATCATCTCTTCCTCCCCCCCTCCCCCCCCCCAGAGGCATGCCAGCAGTTCGCTGTAACTAGACAGCTTCCTCAGCCTTGGGTGACTCCATATGAATACTCTCGAGGAATTCCTTGTAGGCTCAGATGCTCCTCAGTCTAGCCACCTCCTCCGATAGGTCTCCCCCCCCAACCAGCACCTTTCATACTGCATGGTCCCCTCAGACTGGTTTTCTGTTAGTAGGAAATGCACAGTCTCTGCACATACACACCAGCATCTAGGTCAGGGTTTGGTAACGTAGGTCACATGTGTCATATGTGGCACACAAGATGATTTTGAGTGGCACATGCAATGAAAGCCTTATGGTATTATGGGTACGTTCACCAGAAAAGTCCCCTTAGTCTGTCCCATTCACAGGAAAGCTTGCAATGCGAGCCACTGATCACATTTTTTACACTTATGTGGAGGGTCAAACATTTTAGACAAAATGGCAGTTCCTAAGAAAGCAAAGTTAGAGGTTCACTCATTTCAGCCTTCTTGGAAAGACGAATATGGATTTGTTCAACATAAAGACCGTGCTGTTTTTGCTCTATGTTGTAAGAGTGTTGTTTGCCGCACATCAAGTGTCCAATGATGTTTTCAGACACAGCATGAGAAACACTTCAAGGATGAGGCAGACAAGGCTGAGTCAATCAAACAAGACATTGTGAGGTATGGAAAGCAAAGCAGTGTCTTTACTAACTTCTGTGTCATTATAAAAATCAAGCCAACAGAGGGAAGTTAAAAATTCACACAATGTGTTGCAAAACATAGAAAACCATTTACAGGCAGAGAATATATAAAAGAAGCTTTTCTCAGTTGTTTGGATATTTTGTTCAATGGTTTGTCCAATAAAGACACAATCTTTTCCAGAATAAGGGTATGTCTACACTACCACCCTCGTTCGAACTAGGGTGGCTAATGTAGGCATTCGAAGTTGCAAATGAAGCCCGGGATTTAAATATCCCGGGCTTCATTTGCATCTTGCCGGGCGGGTGCCATCTTTAAATCCCCTTAGGTCGAACTCTGTGCCCGCGGCTACACGCGGCATGGAGTAGGTAGTTCGAATTAGGATCTCTAATTCGAACTACCGGTACACCTCATTCCATTCCATAGTTCAACCTAAAGGGATTTAAAAATGGCGCCCGCCCGGCAAGATGCAAATGAAGCCCGGGATATTTAAATCCCGGGCTTCATTTGCAACTTCGAATGCCTACATTAGCCACCCTAGTTCGAACTAGGGTGGTAGTGTAGACATGCCCTAAAAGACTTGCCCTTGTCTGCCACGTCAGTGGAGAGACACATAAGGGAAATGGCAGAAAACATTAACAAACAACGGGTGGTGGCATTAAAAGATGCAGTGGTATTTAGTGTCACGCTTGATGAGCGTGTGGACAGAACTGGCGTAACATGGTTAGCAGTTCTTGTGAGATACTGTGACTCAGACAAAGTTCGAGAAGAGCCATGCAGCCTAAAATCCATGCAAGGCACAACAACAGGGGAAGATATAGCAAAGACGTTTGTTAACCATTTTGAAGAAAGAGGAATTGATATCCGAAAAATATTTTCTGTAACAACAACGGTACACCTGCTATGGTTGGAAAACAGAAGGGATTTGTGAAGATCATCGAGGAACAAATTGGCCACCCAATGGTACATTTTCATTGTATTATTCATCAAGAAACAATTTGTGCCAAGAGTTCTAGCTCTGAGCTTAATAATGGGATAACTACAGTGGTGAAGATCGTGAATTTTCTTGTTGCTAGATCTTCCTTGACACATTGGCAGTTTCAAGCTTTGCTTGAGGAGATGGACAGTGCATATAAGGACATTCCCTTCACAGCAATGTTTGTTGGTTAAGCCATGGGAAGGTTTTGATATGCTTTGTGGACTGTCTTGATGAAATCAAGATCTTTTTGTCAGAAAAAGGTCAAAACTACCCTGAACTGGATGATGACAAATGAATCACGCTACTAATGTTTCTAACTGACATCACCGCACATCTAAACAAACTCGACCTCTGTCTGCAGGGTACAGGCCAAACTGTTCTGGGTCTTTTTGAAACAGGGAAGGCATTTGTTGCAAAATTTGCCATTTTTTCTAGGGACACTGACACTTCAACTTTCCGCTATTTCCAATATCTTAAAGACGTATTGAAACATTGCATCGTCAGTGCTACTGAGATTGGAACGTACATGCAAGAACTAGCACCAGAATTTTCTATCAGATTTCAAGATTTCCAACGTTTTGGCCCAATGTTTTCCTTTCTAATCAAACCAGACAACTTTGATACCAGCAACAAAGATTTGGCCGTGTTTCAGTGGATGGGTGTTGAGGATTTCGAAATTGAATTACAATGCTCAGACTTATGGGCCTCGAAGTTTAGGGATCTGCGGCGCACACTTGAGGTTACTGAGAGAGATCACAGGGTCTCTATCATGACCTATTAGAATTCCCTGCCTGTGAAATTTGACTGTTTAAAGAAAGTGGCATTTTCACTGCTCTGAGCATTTGGATCTACATACCTCTGTGAACAGATATTTTCACATATGAAATCAGTTTTGTCTCTCCCAGGGCCAGTTAACGACTAAACACTCAGAGGCTCATATGCTGCTTAAAGTATCAAACTACGAGCCCAAGATTGGAGAACTCAGCAAGGGAAAGTGTAGCCCAAGGTCCAGTGTGCTTCAACAGCAGCTCTGGGAACTACACGTTGTGGCATGTTGGGAGAACTTCCTGCTTCCTGCCAGGACGTACCTTCTTCCCCCAGCAGGGCCCTAGTAGGGACTGATCTAGAAGCAGCACACAGGCTGCATGCAGGGAGGAGGGGTTGCTGAACTGTGATCCTGTTCTATGTTTCTTACACCCGTTCTGGGTGGTTTGTCTGAGTGGGTTTGGTCTGATGTGCACACACACTAATACACAATGCAGAGCACACCAAGGAGCCTCAGGCCTAACCTCCCACAGTTGCCTAAAAAAGTCACAAGTCTTCCCCTATGCTGAATAACCTCACACTGGGCTAGTGAACAGGAGGGGTTACAAAAGCAAGGCCAAGGATGACACTAAATGGTAAGATCGGCATCTTAATTTACTTATTATTGAAGCTGCTAAAATGTAAGTAAGACCATTATTGACATTAGACAATATCAATGGCATGCAGATCCATAAATAGATGTGAATAAGTTAAATCTTGGCACGCCACTTCTGAAACATTGCCGACCCCTGGTGTAAGCAGAGGCATCCATGGTTAGGTTGTCTGCCTGGATGTAGATGCAGGTGGAGGAGACAGAAGCAGCATTGGCACTGGTGATTTGGCCTTTATAATCACAGCAGTTATTATGACTTCCTCTTACGAACAGTCTTTCAAACTCCCTGTTTGTACCCCCCTGTTTGCTAGCTCCTCCAGTCATCTAGCCTCTGGCTTTTAAGGCCTTCCCTCCTAGGTCAGCCCTATCCCCTTGTTAATCACACAGTGGGAGAGTGATCACAAGTGTGACTGAGTCTGATGTGTTCACTGTTCTGTTGACTCCCTCTGGGGCATCTGGCATTGGCCACTGTTGGCAGACAGGATACTGGGCAAGATGGACCTTTGGTCTGACCTACTATGGCCGTTCTTATGATCAAAGATGATTAAGGATGATTCAGTGAACAAAGACTTAAACAATTCCCAGAAACACACTCCCAACCAACCCAGAAATTGAAATAACTGAAATAACAGTTTTCAAGTCCATGAAAGGTTGTTACAAAAAGGAGGGAGAAAATTTAATCTTTAATCTCTGAGGATAGGAGAGGAAGCAATGGGCTTAACTTGCAACAAGGGCAGTTTAGGTGGAACATCATTGTAAGCTTCCTGTCAGGTTAGCTGAGCACCGGAATAAATTCTAAAGGGATATTATGGAATCTCCATCATTGCCTAACCTGCTCTCAAAAATCTCCAAACTCCTCCCATGGATGGTCTACATAATATCAGTCCTGCCTTGTGTGCAGGTGACTGGACTATAAGACCTCTCAAGGTGCCTTCCTGTCCTACAATTCTATGATTCTTTACATGCAGAGATTATAGCTACACTTGGAAAGACAGGTGCGATTTCTAACACTAGCTTTGTTCAAACTTTGTTCTGCAGAAAGGGACCAGGGGATTATAGTGGATGAGAAGCTAGATATGAGTCAACAGTGTGCCTTTGTAGACAAGAAGGTTAATGGCATATTGGGCTGCATTAGTAGGAGCATTGCCAGCAGATCCAGGGAAGTGATTATTCCCCTCTTTTTGGAACTGGTGATGCCACATCTGGGGTATTGTGCCCAATTCTGGGCCCCCTATTACAGAAAGGATGTGGATGCATTGGAGAAAGGCCAGTGGAGGGCAACAAAGTGATTGGGGGCTGAAGCACATGACTTATGAGAAGAGGCTGAAGGATTTGGGCTTATTTTAGTCTACAGAAGAGAAGAGCGAGGGGGGATTTGATAGCAGCCTTCAACTATCTGAAGGGGAGTTCCAAAGAAGATGGAGGGAGGCTATTCTCAGTGGTGACAGATGAAAGAACGAGGAGCAATGGTCTCAAGTTACAGTGGGAGAGGTGGAGGTTGGATATGAGAAAAACTATTTCACTAGGAGGGTGGTGAACCACTGGAATGGGTCCCGGCTTGACAAAGCCCTGGCTGGGATGATTTAGTTGGGATTGGTCCTGTTTTGGGCAGGAGATTGGACTCGATGACCTCCTGAGGTCTCCTCCAATCCTATGATTCTATGAAACTAACAGGCTAAAAATAGTAGTGTAGCCAAGGTTACCTGGGTAGTAACTAATGGTTGCATGGGTTAGCTGCCCTAAGATCCAACTTGCCTGGACTTTGTGGGCTTGGCTCAAGGCAGCTAGCTTATGCCCGTGCTTACTTCTGCCCATGCAGCCATTGTGATACTACTAATTTAAACCCACTAGATCAACCAGAGCTAGTGTGATTTTATCCAGAGCTAGTGTGATTTAGACGTAGCCTAACTGCCCTGTGGAGGGAGGTAAGATGACCCACTCGTCCCTTGAACTCAAGCCAATTCTTAGACATGTTTGCAAATAGTCCAGAAACATAAAGAGAAAGTGAGGCCTCCATTTTGCAAGGACTCACACGTGCGCTTAGCTGAGTTCAACATGAGTTTGCGTGCACACTTTGAATCGAGCCTGTCTGTAAGATCGAGGTTAAAAACGCCATACAAAATAATAGATCTAATATTTTGGTAAGCACTTTCATGATTAAAGAGGTTGAAAATAAGTTCCTAATTTATGTATCAATCATTACACGTTGATTGGTTAGGCCATGAATCACCTCTTAATCCCTGAGGTAAAGCACCAGCCAAGATTGTTTTGGTTATTTTGTGACACTGCAGTTTGCTTTAGGAGCATCGATTCCAGGGAAACATCAGCAGTGGGTTTCCTGCTTCATGTACCATTGACCCTCTGACCTAAGGGATTAACATATGTAGAGCCCAAAAGCAGAAAGCTCTTCACATTAACCGCAGCTCTTCTTTTTCTTCTCATTCTCTTTTCCTCTTTGCAGGAGCGGTGATATTCTAGAGGGAGTGGGGCTGAGGAGGGAATTCAGACAAAGCCACAGTCATGACTATTTAATCATTAAAAATCAATTTAAAAAAAGAGAGATTGAGAGTTGGAAATGGGCTGTGTCTGGCTGCCAGAAAGTCCAAACAAACATTACCAGCAGCTATGGATGTCCGACTTTTAGTAGCTGGTATCATTGAGGGGCTGCTGGCAACTTTTAAAGCCAGTGGGGTTCTCTTCTGAGCTAGCACGCTCTCTGCCTCACTCAGCCCCCAGTACACAGCAGTAATGAAGCTGGAGGCACATTTCGGCTTTGTGGCCGTACTTCACAAAAGAAAGATGTAAAACCACTTAGGGCTGCAATGAGAGTGCAGGGTCCTCAGTGGGCTGGCACCTGGTTTTGCTCCATTGTCTTCAGTCTAACTCCACTGATTAACAGCAGCTGAGATGTGGCCTCATAAAGGACAGCATGGGGCAGTTTTACGCTTGCTTGCTAGTCTGCTTCAACCACAAGTGGCAAAGGTCATCTGTGGAGGTATTTTGGCCTGATGGTTCTGTCAGCCCTTGGACTGTTTGCTAGAGCTGCTCACTTACACCAGCTATCAGCGTCGACTTCCTTGTATGCAGAAACTCGCCCACATACCACCCAAAACAGGTTTGAGATGGTAACAACTTTGTCTGTAGCCAGAGTCTAGATATGGGCACTGATACTACACGTTACACTGTACTGAGTGGTCCCTGTGCCCACGTAGGGTGTGTCTAGACTACCGTGGTTTTTTTTAAGTGGCCTTTTTTCCAAAAAAACTTCCCCTGCATCTAGACTGCTGCCACATTCTTTCGAAAGTAAATTGAAAGAACGTGGCAGTTTTTTTGACTGTGGAAAACCTCGTTTTACAGGGAAGAACACCTGTTTTTCAAAAGTGCTCTTTCAAAAAAAGGCGCTATGTAATGCAAACTGTGCTTTTTTGAAAGAGAGCATCCAGACTGCCTGGGTGCTCTCTTTCAAAAAAGTGACTTGCTTTTTTGAAAGTACTGGTTGTAGTCTAGACGCTCTTTTTCAAAAGAGGCTTTTTCGAAAGTATCTTTCAAAAAAGCCTCTTTTGAAAGAGGCTTGCAGTCTAGACATAGCTGCAGTGTCCTCCTGAGGGGTATGGGGCTTTGTTCTGATAAAGATTTCCCCTGGCCCTGAAACCATGAAGAATAATCCATACACGTGGAGCCTTACAGAAGAAGGATGGTCTTACAGTTGAAGCAATATCTGCATGGAGAGTCATGACATCTGGCTCTGACCTCAACTGAATGCAAGGTCTTGGAACAAATGTTGAGAGAGAAAGTAGTTAAGGACATAGAGGTTAACGGTAATTGGGATAAAATGGTTTTACAAAAGATTGATCATGCCAAGCCAACTGAATTCCTCCTTTGAGAAGATATTTTCAAGAAAGGACACTCAGTAGATCTCATCTACAAGGATTTCAGTAAGGCTGTTGATATAGTTCCACATGGGAAATTATTAGTTCATTTGAAGAAGATGGGGATTAACATGAAAGCTGGATAAGGAACTGGTTGCAGGGGAAATGACAAAGGGACATGCTGAAAGAACTGGCAAGCTGGAGGAAGGTTGCTAGTGGAGTTCCATAGGAATCGCTCTTGGGACCAATCCTGGTTATTTTCATTAATGACCTTGCCTCAAAAAGCGGGAGTGTGCTAATAAAATGTACAGATGACACAAAGTGTGTCCCCTTTGCCCTGCCTTCAGGAGGCCAGATCACTGGCTTTCTGTAGCTCACCTAGGAAGTCTCTCTGCATTAGCTTCATCTTGCCTCCATCTTTAAGGACAGCAGTGGCTTGGCCCCAGCAACACAGGTTCCAAGGCCTGGCCATTTTATGAACAAACTTTTTGGGGAAGGATCACTAGATCAGACTAGGATTGGGGGACAGGAGGGTTAGGTGCGTGCGTCATGTGAGTACTTGCTAAGGATTAGAGGCATGCTTTTTGCTCAAAAGGGTGCACAACATTCGGCCTACGTCTACACTACAGAATTTTTTCAGAAGAGAAAATCCAAATGAAACACTCAGAAAATGAGGTTTACAGGATCTTGTGCAAAAGGTTTTTCTTCCGAAAAATGACCCCATCTACACTGCGGTTTTTTTCACAAAAACCTCTTCTGCAAAAAGGATTGGAAGAGAATATGCAAATGAGAGCACAAGATTTGCAAATGAATGCTTCATTTGCATTTCCTCTTCTGCAAAAATGCCATAGTGTAGCCATAGCCTAGGAGAGACCTACAGGGAGACTTGCCAGTGGTAGAATCAGGTCAACAGTGGCCAAAAGAAACCTGTCAAGGTTTAAGTAAGGCCCCAAAAGAGCCGGACTGTGGACATTCTGCCCCAAGGGTAGAAGATGTTTGAACTCAGTGACTGGTACTATGAAAAGGCCTGAGGGTAAGTCTCCCCAGAGCTGGACTGAGCGAGGTTCCCTGGCTGGAGGAAACTGGCTAGCAGAGAAACAGTCAAGGCCTGATGCCAAGGGAAATCGGTAGCCCTGAGGTAGATGTGAGCTGGGAGGGCCACAGGAACTGCCTATTCATTTGGAGAGGATTTCATAAATTAGCCAAGAGGGGGAAGCTTAATTTTCAGACTCCTGGGTGAGTGTGACTTATCTAGGGAATCAGGAAGGGAAACCGAAGAGGGATGACTGCCACATCACAGAGTGGTATGCTCCACAGCCACACCTGCAACTGGGTATGTCCTGCCTGCTTTAGCTACACGGAGCATGATCCTGCCCCATGACACCGTTGGGTGTTTGCCTATTGATTTCAACAGGGGCAGAATCAGGCTTGTAAACTCTTCAGGGCGGGGACTCTCTCTGACTATTTATTCATATAGCACTCAGCACAATGGGATCCTGATCTCAGTCAGAGATATGAAAGGTAAGAACATAAGAACATAAGAACGGCCGTACTGGGTCAGACCAAAGGTCCAACTAGCCCAGTATCCTGTCTGCCGACAGTGGCCAGCACCAGGTGCCCCAGAGAGGGTGGACCGAAGACAATGATCAAGCGATTTGTCTCCTGCCATCCCTCTCCAGCCTCTGACAAACAGAGGCCAAGGACACCATTTTATCCCCTGGCTAATAGCCTTTTATGGACCTAACCTCCATGAAATTATCTAGCTTCTCTTTAAACTCTATTATAGTCCTAGCCTTCACAGCCTCCTCTGGCAAGGAGTTCGACAGGCTGACTACACGCTGTGTGAAGAAGAACTTTCTTTTATTAGTTTTAAACCTGCTACCCATTAATTTCATTTGGTGTCCTCTAGTTCTTCTATTTAGGGAACTAATAAATAACTTCTCTTTATTGGCCCTCTCCACACCACTCATGATTTTATATACCTCTATCATATCCCCCCTCGGTCTCCTCTTTTCTAAACTAAAAAGTCCCAGTCTCTTTAGCCTCTCCTCATATGGGACCTGTTCCAAACCCCTAATCATTTTAGTTGCCCTTTTCTGAACCCTTTCCAAGGCCAAAAGTCAAAGTCATATATGTTCTTATGTTCTTTATGTTCTTTGTCGACCACTCCGGTATGCCCCATGAAATCTACACTACTGTAGATGGTATCCAGCAGTAACTTTGGGGGTGACTTCTACTTAGACCTCTTCCTGGGCTAGATGGGTGTATGTTGTACAGAGTAGCTGCATTCTGGCTTCTTTCCCTCCCTGCCGGTTGTTACACCTATTTAAATCGGCTGAGTCACTAGCAAAAGAGCATATGCCATATTGCAAAAGAGCAATGTACTATATTGTAGACTATGGGTGCATCTAGACTACGGGTTTTTTCAGAAAAACTACCGTTTTTTCAGAAAAACTTCACTTACATCCACACTGCTATTGTGTTCTTTCGAAAGAAAATTGAAAATGCAGAGGTTTTTCTGACATTGGTAAACCTCATTCTATGAGGAAGAATGCCTTTTCCAAAAGAGTTCTTTCGGAAAAAGGCATGTGTGGACACGGCAGAGGGAGTTTTTTTCGAAGGAAGAGGCCTCCAAGGCCGTGTCTAAACTACACCCCTCTGTTGGCAGAGGGATGTAAATTAGACACATCGGAAGTGCAAATTAAGCGGGGATTTAAATATTCTGCCCTTCATTTGCATAATCACGTTCTGGTGCTGTTTCGAACAAGCACCATTTTGAAATTGAAACCTCGATTTAGACGCAGTTTTTTCAACAATGGGGTGATTTTTTTAAAGATCCTGTACTCCTCAAAAAATGAAGGAGTACAGGATCTTTCAAAAAATTGCCCCGTTGTTGGAAAAACCACATCTAAACCGTGGTTTCAATTTCGAAATGGCGCTTGTTCAAAACAGCGCCAGAACATGATTATGCAAATGAAGCGTGGGATATTTAAATCCCCGCTTCATTTGCACTTTTGATGTGTCTAATTTACATCCCTCTGCCTACAGAGGGGTGTAGTTTTGATGTAGCCCAAGAAAAAGCCCAGCTGCCCAGGTGGCCACTCTGTCCATAGTAATCACAGCTTAAATGCAAGAGAGCATCCATTCAGTGTGGACACTATCTTCCAAAAAAGCAGATCGCTTTTTCGATGCACTTTTGCTGTGTGGACGCTCTCTTTCAAAATAAGTTTTTTTTGGAAGATCTCTTCCAAAAAAGCTTCTTCCGAAAGAAGCTTTCAGTCTAGATGTAGCCTATGTCTGCATGTAGGGTAGTGAGTCCCAGTTTGGCTTGATTTACTCCCGCTAATGAAGTAAAAATTGAAGGGTATCAGCAATAAGTGGTGATACTGGCAAACAACCCCCAAGGACATGCCAAGGGAATTTGTACAAAGGGCAGCTAAATGATGAGGGGGCTTGGAATTCCTGACTTACGAGCAGACGCTGAGGGATTTGGGTTTGTTTAGTCTGCAGAAGAGAAGAGTGAGGGGGGATTTGAGAGCAGCCTTCAACTTCCTGAAGGGAGGTTCCAAAGAGGATGGAGAGAGGCTGTTCTCAGTGGTGACAGATGGCAGAACAAGGAGCAATGGTCTCAAGTTGCAGTGGGGGAGGTCTAGGTTGCATATTAGGAAAAACTATTTCCCTAGGAGGGTGGGGAAGCACTGGGATGGGATTCCCTTGGGAGCGGGTGGAGTCTCCATCCCTAGAGGTTTTTAAATCCCAGATTGACAAAGCCCTGGCTGGGTTGATTTAGTTGGGGTTGGTCCTGCTTTGGGCAGGGGTTGGATTCAGTGACCTCCTGAGGTCTCTTCCAACCCTAGGATTCTAGCCTGCAGCGTCACTAACTGCTTCCTGTGCACCTTCAGCTACATTCCTGGTTCTTCGTTAACCTCCACACCGTGACATGGACCGTAACGTGGGGTCCACCAACAAAAGCAAAAGACTTAATAGAAATAAAAGTCAGGTCTTGTGTACTCTGGAAATCTTTATTTGTTGTAGAACAAGTGATTTGTTATCAGCAAAGAGGCTGAAAATCGAGCCATTGAGAGGGGAAAGGATTTTTAGCCGCACTGTCCAAACACGTTTTTTTTTTCTTTTGTGTCTTATAACTCCAATTGCTAAGAAATATTCTGGAGAAAGGTTCATTTCTTCAACCCTTCAATTAAAGTGTCAGAGAACTTTGGAAAATGGAGGGAGATTAGATTCCACATGCCTGGTATTCTTATGGGAGAGAATAACGACTCTCATTACATCCCTTTCATGACTTCTTTATTTATGAAACAAGTATAATTCTAATTGTTTTATGTCTTTGGTAAGCCACCTTTAAGAGACTTATATCCTTAGGTTAAAGAAAAACCCAGTCGCTGTACCTGCAATCAGAACATACTCTGGGCCAAATGTACAGCTCCTGCCACAATCCAGTTTCACACCCAAAAAAGAGGATGGGACTCCACGTTTCACATTCAGACAGACTTTTGCATGATTAGTTTATAACTACATTAGAGAGCTTACAGCAGCATAGCTGTATTGATGCAGCTGTGCCATTGTAAGGTCTCTCCTGTAGCTGCTGTATTGATGGAGAGAGCTCTCCCGTTGCCATAATTAAAGCACCCCCAAGGAACAGCAGTAGCTGTGTCGATGGAAGAAGCATTCCCGCCAACACAGCATGGTGCACATTACCACTTCTCCCAGTGAAGCCCCTTTCTTTGTCTTTAGTCTATTTTTTATGGCAAAGCCAACTTCACTGAATAGGTGGCTTTGAGAGTTTCCTTATATTGTCTTCATTGGCCTCCATAAAATATGGCTTGGGGAGGTGCATATTATCCATACGTGCAGGAGACCAGCCTAGCAGAATGTGCCTATACGAGCAGGCATTCAATGCTAGTCATGCAGCACCAGTCTGGGACTTTGATGTTTGATGTTCTGTCTGGCCATGTGATGTTTACAGATGAAACACAGACCAAGCATGTGAAAACACGCCAGCCACGTCACATACCTACTATAGAAAGTCCGTGTTTCACAGAAATGGGAAAGAGGGATTATGAAGAATGCCTAATAGACACTAAGCTTGGTGTGAAGTTGAATACCCCAGGCAACAGTGATGTGTAAGTCTTATTGGTTAGCTGCAGGCTGATCAGATTTCCAGACTCCCCACTGAATGCTGCATTGGAGTCGTCACCTGTTCTCAGCACACCTGTGATGGGCACTCTCTAGGGGGCTTAACAAAGCTCTTATGAGTCAAACCAAATAGCAAGCACTGAGTGGAGTTTGCAATGGGTAGGCAATGAAGCCCAAATCCAGGCTACGTCTAGACTGCAAGCCTCTTTTGAAAGGCTTTTTCGGAAGATACTTTCGAAAAAGCCTCTTTCGAAAAAGTCTAGATTACAACCAGTACTTTCGAAAAAGCAAGCCATTTTTTCAAAAGAGAGCACCCAGGCAGTCTGGATGCTCTCTTTTGAAAAATCACAGTTTGCATTACATAGCGCCTTTTTTCGAAAGAGCACTTTTGAAAAAAGGCATTCTTCCTCGTAAAACGAACTTTTCTGTAGTCGAAAAAAACTGCCGTGAAAGAACGTGGCAACAGTCTAGACGCAGGGGAAGTTTTTTCGAAAAAAGGCCATTTTTCTCAAAAAAAAACCCTGTAGTCTAGACATACCCTCAGACTTCTTGAAAATTCTCTACTGAAATTTTTTTTCTGATGGAAACCTGGGCTTTTTGACAAAATGAGAATTTTTGCAGAAAGTGTTTGCTTTACTCAGAAATGTTCAAGTATGTGGGTGTTTCTTAATGAACTATTTGATTTGGAAATATCACCAGAATGCCTCACTGGAGCTGTATTTTTGGCGCCTTACATCCCAGTTCTCCTTTATGGACTCTCTTCTACTGCTGCATCTCCTCTATCTTGTGCAAAAGACGAGCACACTTATGGCTACTTTAAAATAAATATTGATCTTCTCTCTGACACCACCTGGCATCCATTTTCGGTCAGAATGGTTTGCTCTCCGAATTGCATCTCTGTCTTTCACTTAGTCTCCATGTATTATTTGCAACTGCTACCCACCACAGAATGCTTTCTGGCCAAGAGTGTTTTCTTTTTGTATTTACTGTGGCTATTCACTTATAGTCTGTGTCCATTATGTCGTGTGTAGGCAGAAAAGACAATTAGATTTAAAACTGACTTAAACTGAAACATCACTTGACAGATTCCATTTGAATGATAGATTGCATTTTATAAACATCTAAACCAGCTATCAGCCCACGGTTCGCCCTCCAAGTAAAGTGTGTAAAAAAGAGGAATGTGTAAAACGACGTCCTGCATTTTCACACCTTTATCTTTGAAGCGTAAAAATGCGTTTATTTAGGAAAGTGTTTGTGCTTGATGAGGTTGTTTAAGACAAATCTTTAATGAGTTGGGGATTTTCCTCTGAGTAGCGTAAACAAGTATTGGTGGGGATGTGAAGCAAATGTATTAGAATTATAACGTGTCAGGAGGGGGGTTTTTCATGAAATGTTTTTCATTGAGAAATGATGCCAACTTGTCAACACATTTCATGTTGATGAGAAGATTTTTCAGATCATGTGTGTGAGAGAGACAGAGAAAGAGAGAGAGAGAGAGAGAGAGCGCTGCGTGTGTGTGTGAGAGAGAGAGAGAGAGAAAAGGAGACACACACAGTTGCTCAAAGAATAGCCTAATGGCCTGGTGGTTAGAACCTTTCCCTGTAATGTTAGACACCGAATGTCAAGTCTCTGCTCAGTCTGGTTGCAATCAGCAATTTGAATCTCTGTCAAGGACCATACCTTAAATATTGGCCATACTGGGACATGGAGGTCTTGTGTGGGGTGAGCGAGTTTTTTGGCAAAAAATAAAAGTTCAAAGGGTCTAATTTTTGTTCCAGAGGTGAACAAACTCAGACTTTAAAAGCTCTGAATTTTGCATAAAATGGAATTCTTGGTTTCCAACCCCCTCCCCTCCACTCCTGCTGCATGGATTTAACGATGGAAAACAGGAATGCCAGAAGCACCAACTATATGGGAGTGAGTCTCTGTGGACTTGATTCCAGGTTATTTTATTTGGAACTTTGCATTCTGCATGCTGTTTGCCGTTGGACCAAGCTATGACCTTGCTTTTTTAGCATTGTGGAAACCCTTTCTTTCTTAGACCAACAATGGTTAGGTTAACAGAAGACATATTCAGAGCAATAAAAGAGCAGTCTAAGACCCCCTGCTGATGGGTGAACCATGTCCAGCCCTATGTAAATCCAATTAAACATAGAGAAATCACCCAACCTTGTCCAAATCAGATTAGCTTTAAACTCATCTGGTTTCCCTTTAGAAGATCTAAGAATTAGTACAAAACATCACCAATTTCCATTCCCAATGCAAGGCACACTTCTTCAGCCTGCCTCACTGATAATCTCCCATAGAGGGGATAAGAAAACACCGGCCAGTCATGCTCAGAATGGACAATTAATATCTAGAATATTGTTGTACCTTTTTTGCAAATGTAATCATTGGACTGGATTCTGATCTCCCTCAGGCATTCAGAATTCCCATTAACATTGCACAGACAGGTCAGCTGTAATTTAAAGATTGACGATTCTCATTTGATTTTGCTTCCTTTTTTTTTAGATGGTGGGTTGTTGGGTTTTTTTTTATGTTGTTCACTTAATGCTCATAAATGTCATTTCTGTCTATAGGCATTTTGCTCCACTCCGGCTGGTGCAAATATATTGTAATTGTTTTAGATGCCATTCAGTTGAATGAAAGACTTAGGGGGGAAAATATTTTTTTCTGACACGCAATTACATGTAGTCATTTTCCTTTAGGAGGACACATTAAGTACTCTTTTCCCTTGAATGCAGAATTCATCATCTGGGACCTGCTTTGTTCCAGCAAGTCTTAACGTGCAGATGGCCCTTGGATAGCCCCAATATGTAGAAGCATCCGAAAAAACGAATGAAACACTGGTGGAACTGGGGCCATGAGTGTTATATTTCAAGAATTTAGAAAAAGCATAAAATGCTACATGGTGAACCTCTCTAGTCCGGCACCCTCGGGACCTGACCGGTGCTGAACCAGAGAATTTGCCAGCCCATGGGAAGTCAATATTGTCTAGCAGCATTACCAACACTTCCACTGCTTACTCGGCTGTTAGAGGACATTGAGGGATAAATTAGAGCTAAATAACTGCACAGAACAGTGAGAGCCAGGACTGGTGGCTGTAAACAAATCTTATGGGACCATGAGAAACTTGTCCACACCCATGTTAAGCGGACATCTGCCTCACTAAAGTCATGCTGGACCACAGATATTGCTGGATCAGAGAGTGCTGGATTAGAGAGGTTCAACCTCTTCTTTATTTCTTAATAACCAGAATCCTGAATGTAAGATTCTCAGAGCCACTGTGCAGTGGCACCACGGCAGCAGCCGCAACAGCCCTGTTCTTGTCTGTCTTCTGCAGTCAACTTCTCACCCTGCCTGGCTCTTCATAGAATCATAGCATGTTAGTTTTCGAAGAGTCCTCAGGAGGCCATCCAGTCCAACACCCTGTTCAGTGGAGGACTACCCCAACTAAATCATCCCTGCCAGGGCTTTGTCATGCCGAGACTTAAAAAACCATTAAGGATGGAGATCTGACCACTTCCCAAGGTAACCCACCCCAGGGCTTTACCACCCTCCTAAGGAAATAGCTTTTTCCTAATATCCAATCTAGATCTCCCTCACTGCAACTTGAGACCATTGCTCATTGTTTTGTCATCTGCAATGGCTGAGAAAATGTTGCTTCCATCCTCTCTGGAAAACCCCCTTCAGGTAGTTGAAGGTTGCTATCAAATCGTCCCTCAGTGTACTCTTCTGCAGACTAAATAAAACCAAATCCCTCAGTCTCACCTCATAAATCCTAACCATTTTTATTGCCCTCCACTGGAATCCCTCCAATTTGTCCACACCCTCTTTGTGGTGGGTAGGTGGATAGAAACTGGACACAATATTCCAGATGTGGCCTTGAATGATCACTTTCCTAGGTCTGTTGACAGTGATCCTACTAATGCAGCCCAATACGCCATTAGCCTTCTTGGCTACAAGGGCACCCTGTTGACTCATATCCAGCTTCTAATCTGCTTTAATTTTCGGGTCCCTTTCTGCAGAAATGCCACTGAGCCAGTCAGTCACCAGCCTGTAGCTGTGCTTGGGATTCTTCTGTCCAGAGTGCAGGACTCTGCTTGTCTTTGTTGAACCTCATCAGATTATTTTGGCCCAATCCTCCAATTTGTCAAGATCACTCTAGACCCTATCTGTACCCTACACCATATGTATTTCTCCCACCAGCTTACTATGATCCACACCAAGAGGCTGCCAACCAACCCTTCACCCAGATCATTAATGAAGATGATGAAGAAAACCAACCCCTGGAGTGTTCCCTGGGGCACTCAGCTCTTGCCTGGCTCCTCCTTTGTGCCCAATCCTTGTCTTTTCTCTTGTTCCTTCCCTTATACTTTGCTCCTAGACATTGGGTGCTAGTCCTCATTCTGACCTTTGGCTCGACCATTGACGCAGTCATTTGGTAACTGTCTCTAGCTCGTGTCCTCCATTTTGATTTCTGTTTCTGAATGTGGCTTGGCCCTGGCTCTGATCTTGGGCAACTGACTATGGTTCTGCTTCCCTGCTTCCATTCCCTGACCTAGCGGCCTGCTCTGCACACTAGGCCTGTCTCCAGCTCCACTCACTTACATTCCAGGGCCTTACATTCTGTTGACATAATGTCAACAGAACTCGGCAGTTTTGTCGACGGTGGTAAACCTCATTCTATGAGGAATAACGCCTTTTGTCGACAGAGTTCTGTTGTCCTTTGCGTCTACACTCTCATGTTGACAAAGCGGCTTGCTTTGATGACAGAACTGGATGTAGTCTAGACGCTCTTTGTCAACAGAAGCTTTGTCAACAGTATCTGTAGACAAAGCCTGTAGTCTAGATGTACTCTGAGTGACATAATTAAACCAACCTAATTTCCTAGTGTGGACCATGCCTGAAACCAGGTAGCGCGCAACCTGACAGAGCCCCCTAGTCTGCAGTCAGGACCAGGAAACCCCTTAGCGTGTAATGTGGTCACTTGAGATTTGAACATAGTTTCCAGTCTACCACTGTGGGCAAAAGGAGACACAGCGGAAACGGACCCTTGTTTAAGTAATGGTGGCTTCTTCTCACCATCTTTAATGGGCTTAGACCCTGACCACACACCTAGGGCTGGACTTGCACTTTTTGACCTGTTTTGCGGCATCCTCCCCCCAAAACTGCCCCCCAGGAGCAGAGCAAGGATGGAATTGAGACTTAGAGCAACACTCCAGTCCCATCTTCTCCCTTGCCTCACAGGGGAATGAAGCTGTGCCATCCCTCTTGCTGGTACGGCTTATTCCTGCCTCCACAGGGCAGATTGTGTGTGGTGGAGCAACCCCCAACCACAATCCCCCACATCCACACAGAAAAGGGAAAGTAGCTGCCTTTTCTTGGTATTGCCGAGAGAGCAGGTGGAAGAAGGAGGCAGGTACCAAGACAATCATTAGTATAAACTTGTCAGCCCAGTTGTGAGTTGAATGATAATAGGTTGATCAGCTGGCCCAATAACCTGCAACACCCAGTGTTGATGGGCAAAGGTCCCAAAAGGAGACAGCCTAAATTAGTCTAAACAAAAAAGCCGACTACTATAGTTCCAGGATGCTGTTTTAATCATGCTTGGTAAAATTAGAAGATGTGGAACTGGAAATTAACAAACAAAACTGGCCTGTCAGGTACATACCTAATTAGCTGACAAAGTAATGAGTTGATGAACTGATCCATCCACCATTCCCTTTGAGGGTCCTTAAGGAAAGAGATGTTAGAGAAGAGCTGATAGAGGCTTCTGGAGTGAATTTCACCTTCCTGGCTGCTATCCTCCCCCCCCCCCCTCAGTTTCTAGTAACCCATGTCTTTCTCGTCCTGATCCCGAGAGGCGACCTGACCCGAGCAAGCTAAAGAGAGAGGGACCCAGCTAATATGGCCACCCCTACCTCTTCCAGCTAAATCCCAAACATCACCTGTGATTACACAGGATCGGACTTTAACATCAGCAGCCACTACATCTTCAGCCCATCTCCACTAATTTCTTCTCTTTTCCCCAAAAGGACAGTCATTCTCATCTTTAATATAAGCCAGGATTGTCAAATAGGCGGAGGGGGGAGGTTGGTTCTTCCTCCCTCTCAGCTAAAGGGAAAGAGCACAAAGAAGTTGTTAAAATGAAAGCTTTACTCAGTACTTCATATTTCAAATGCTTTAACTGGTTTCCTTCTTTTCTGTATCTGTAATAAAAAGTTAAAAGGTGTTTTAATGGTGTGTTCCCCACAGTGCTAAAGCAGACTGATATGTCTGTATACCAGCTCCTTTGAGTAAATGGGCTAAAGGTGTTAACATAACCCAGTCACTGTCCAATATCAATCTAAATTAACAGACTCCCCTGCTGCTGTAATCGGCGGCATTCAGGAGTGAACCTGTGTTGGGTTTTTTTGGACCTGGAAACCTTATGACTGCAGTCATCCCTTGATTTAAAAGAGCACCTGGAAGATACAATGGAATACACATAGGAGGAAGGGGGTGGGGGAGATGAGGACATCACTGGAACGGAGAGACATAGAGAATGGGAACAAAGGAAATGAAAAGAATGATAAATGTGACTACAAAAGGTGCTCTGAGCTAGTCACCAACATACCCTGCATTTCCACATGTGGTTTAACGTCTGGCCTTTGTCTGCTTAGCTTGTAAGCGCCTTGGGGCTGAGACCTTGTCTTGCAATGTGTCTTGGAAAGCACTAGGCAGACTCATTTTTTAAAAAGTAATAAATCAAATTAAAAATGAAGACGTGCTCCAGTTCCCTGTTCATGAACACGAAAACTCTTTGTTGCGGGAGGGGGGAGTCTCTAGGAAAAAAATAGAGGTATAATTAAGGTTGCCAGGTGTCCGGTATTGACCCAGACAGTCCAGTATTTTTGCCTCCTGTCCGGTAAAAAAATCAGAAAATACCGGACACCTAACATGTCTGGTATTTTCTGATTTTTTTCCCCTGCCAGGAGGCGAAAATACCAGACACCTGGCAACCCTACCACACTCAGCAACCAGGCCTAGTCCCCAGGCCCCTCCCGTACACCCCCCCCCCAGTCCCTCTGAGCCCCTCCCACTTACCTGGTTCTGCAGGGGAGTTCTCTTCCCGCACAAAAAAAATAAACCCCAAAGGCCTTAATGGGACCATGCTGTTTTTTGTATTTTTTTTTTTTTTTGTATTTTTGTTTTTGCTTAATAACTGTCGTGGTCTTTTTTTTTTCTCAACAACTTTGGTCTCCCCCCGCATTTTTTTTCTCAACAGTGTTTTTTTTGGGGGGGGGGGTAGTGTTCAATATTTTTGGTTAAACCATCTGGCAATCCTAGGTATAATTTACGCAGGCATGTCTGATCACCTGAAATTGTATACCATTTCTTGAAACTAATCTGAACTTCATGGAGAGTACCAATATTAGGCTCCTACTGTTAGTCCCACATCTTCCTGAGATCTGATCCATTCTTCACTGTCACGTGTCATGTTACCCAGCCAGTCTTCACAAACTTTCTTTTCAGAATCTTTGCCAGTTATCTGCTTCACAGGTTTGCCCTTGAGGATTTGGATTTGGCTTGTTTGTGCCTATCTGGCCTTTGGATTTATAGTCATCCAGAATAATTCCAGAGACTCTCAAAGAAAGTGGGTTTATGTAAAAGGGACAGCTGTTAGAGGGATACCAATGAATATGACTAACCAGTTATTCCACGGTAATTTCTATGGCAATAATAGTATTTTGTCTTTAATTACTGTATGTTTTACAGCTCAGGATATCACAGCAATTTACAAGCATTAATTAATGAAGCCTCCAGTTATTGAAGCATTATACAGATCAGCAAAGTGAGTTGCAGAGATGGTGTAAGTTGACTTTGCCACTGGCTCATTGTGTGATCTTGGCAGCGTTGAGAATAAAACTCAGGAAGTCAGAACTCCTCGTCTCCTGTTCTTAACGAGTAGGCACCATTGGCTACTTAGAGTCTATTTATTGAATCATCTATTCATTCACAAATACGGGATTATAACTCCATTGCACAGTTAAGCAGAAACTGATTTTAGATGGAGAAAGAACTCTTGTAAAAACACAAATATCTTTAATGCTAGAAATGGAAGGGGAAGACTATTGGTCAAATAAATTGTGGGGTTTTTTTCATAAATGTCCCTATCTACAAATGTGCTCATGTGTGAAATTTTCCATTTAAGCTACATTATACACAGTGTTTTGTTATTTCTGGTTCCTGTTTTACTGTAGTAACTTTAGTAGATGATTTACAAAAAAGATTAATCGTGCGGGGCTTTTCTCTATTCCATATCATTTAACAATGTGTTTTTGTGACATTTCCCCCTCAAAATGGAATAACATAAAAGTAATTGCTCTTTTATCTTTAAAGAGGTTAAAACGCTAATTTCTTCAGAGACTCAAAGAAAACGAGCGAATAATAATGTGCATTTTTACATCCTCAGAATCTGGGCATTTCACACATTATATAGGCACCAAACATTTGTCTACACAGCAGAATCCTGGTGGCATTGTGTAGGGTACAGACAACACGTATGTAGATTGCATGGGCACACAGAACCATGTAGACAGTGAGGCGTGGCTTAGGCAAGCACTTTAGGGTACGTACCAGATATGTAACCTATATGGGTCTCCCAAGCAGTGCCAAACCTTTTAGCAGAGTCACGTCCTGCTACCTCCCCCGTGCCAGAGCCTTTCCCTGTCACCTCTGCTGGAGCATTTCACTGCCTCACGTACTTACACACTGCCATGTGGACAGTCGCATCTGACAAAGTGGGTTTTTACCCATGACAGCTTATGCCCAAATAGATTTGCTCATCTTTAAGGTGCCACAAGATTCCTCATTGTTTTGCAGTTACAGACTAACACGTCTACCCCTTGGATAGGGTAACATAAGTTTTAGCTATCGACCAGGGCCAATGAACGAAGCCCCACAAAACCCCTGTGAATTAGAGAAGTACTATTCCAGGCATTTTAGAGATGGGTAACTTGGACTATGGTGCAGTGTAGAAGTAGCCTTAAATAAGATATGCAATTTGAGCTACGTAAATTGCATAGCTTATTTTGAAATAGCTTATTTCATCATTTGGTGCTGTCTACACCATGTCAAATTTTGAAATAACCCACCGTTCTGAGAGGTCCCTTACTCCTCATGGAATGAGGTTTACAGGGACGTTGGAATAGCGAGCCTGAAATAACGGGCTTGCTGTGAAGACACGGGATAGCTATTTCGGGATACACCGGTATCCTGCAATAATGCTGCAGTATAGACATAACCCAGGATCAGAAGAATAACTGAGATTGACCAAGACCACAAAACGAGTTACTGGCAAAGACAGGAAGGGAACACAGCAGTCCTCACATCCAATTCTTGGCTTAACCCATAAGACAACATGCGGAGAATACTACCCGGGTATGGTGCCATCACCTATAGAAAGGGCATGATCATATTTCAATGTGTATGTAATAAAGTATCACCTTTCAGTCAGAAGAGTTAATTTACATTCCGCCAACTTTTTGGTGATGCACCTGAGTACACCTTATTGCTCCAGGCACAGACTAGACGTCAGGTAGTTCTTCAGACCAATATTCCATTTCATTAGATGAATGGAACTTGCATTGTCCTCCAAAGCATAATTTCAATTTTTTCACCTATCCAATTATATACTGCCTTAAAGGTTTTGTTGATGAACGATTCCACTATAGCTTATGAAGGCCTTCGAGGCACGTATGGCAGTATAGCTTATCCTATTAGTAAAGTGCATAGGGTCCAGAATAAAAGCCCCTCTATGACACGCAATAATTTCATCTTTTATTATTCCTGCCCTGTAATTATAGTTCAAGGCTATGCTTAAACACATCAAAAGAAACTACAAACATAAACCATCATTTAAAGAAAAGTCATATTGCTGACAAGATACATAAAGTTGTGATAATTTCTATGTTCGTATTCACCTGCTTGTTTACGGTTTATACAAAATGCAGATTTTTTTACCATTTCTTTTGTATTGAGAGGGTTACAGTGAGAATCTGTTCTCACTGAAATCAGTGGCATGGCTGCAGTATTGTTGTTATTTATTGTTTATTTATGAGAGTCCATATTATGTGATAGGCCATGAGTTCCTATGAACTGGGACCACCTTTGAGTGTCTGGAAAATGGCTACGGACATACAAATGAAAAGTAGACAAATAATAATAAAATAGAAGGGGAACTATTATTATTATTATTACTATTATTATTATTTATTTGTATTACGAGAGATCTTCAGTTCTCAACCAAGTTAGGGCCCCACTGTGCTAAGCATTGCAGAAACTGATAACAAATGACATTCCTGCCTCTATGACCATACAATTAGAGATGTGTGAATAACTCAAATTTGGGTCCGTGACTGAAGGAAGAAATCCAAAAAAAAGAAATAGTTTCACCTGGCCTGAAAATGGAAATTTGGGGAGGGGGTTTCTTGTCAAAGGAAAAAAGTCTAAAATGTTGGGTTGAAGAAAACATTTTTTTCTATCTAAAACTAAATTTGTTTAATTTTTTCTATTTTGTTCAGATTTTACATGAAACTGTCTTTCAAGATGAAAAGTTGAAACATATCATTTAAAAGTGCCTAAATGAAACGTTCGTCTTTTTCACAGTTTGGAGGCTTGGGTGGGGTTTTTTTTTGCCAAAGCTATTTACTGAATTTGACCTGAATTCATGAATAATTTGAGTAAACTTGAAACAGTCAATACTTACTGCTCCACAAATTCCTCTCGGCTCCACTTACAATAGAAGGTGCTTTCATATAGCTGGCTTGGGCCTATGTGATCATGCAAACTTTACCTGTGGGGGGAAAAACAGCTTTCTGATATACAAAACATACCCAAAACTCAGGTATCCTGTGAAATCAGTACCCATCCAATGGACAAGCCTGTAATGTCAGCAAGCACTTACATACTTCTACTCATATGGTTTCTGGTACAATTATTTGTGACCTTTTATTAAAACCCTACCTCTCCTAGGTCACTGAATAGTCTGGCTCCTTAGTGGGAACATCGTTAAGACATTTCTCTTTCTTCCTCATGTGCACAGATATACTCGCTCTCTGTTTTGCTGAAGAATGCACTTTGGCTTGCAAGAGCAGTAACAGATGTTTTATCTCCTCTCCAGTGACCATCCCTCAAGTAATTAAAAATGGAGGGTGGTAGGACAGAGAAGAGTGGTTCTGTACATGCAGATCATTTGAAATGAATGCTGCTTTGATATGATACACTCTTTGACAGAGAGCCACACATGTTAATACACCCAGCCGAGCACATGTATCAACGGTGACAAAGGATGACAGGTGATCTGTCCTGCTGCCCTTTCACCAGTTAACTGATTAAATGGAGGATGATAAGGGGGCTGCTCCAGGCTGGGTGGGCCGGAGCAGCCCCCCTCTACCTGCCGGGGCCAGGCTGGAGCAGACCCCCCTGCCATGGACGGGCGTGCTCTGTCTGTGCTGGAGCACCTCTGCCTGCAGCATGCCCCCTCTGGAGGGAGGATGCGCTGGCTAGCTGGAGCACCCTTGCCCCAGGTGGGGCTAATGGGGCTGGAGAAGCCCCCTGCTCGGAGTGGGTGGAGGGCTGGAGCAGCCCCCGCTGGTTAACCGTAAGTGGGGCTGGGAGTCCCGGGGAACTCACTGCAAGGGTCGGGAGTTCCAGGGAACTCACCGCAAGGGCCAGGAGCCATGGTAATTTCCCTAGGGCTCCCAAACTCACCACAGCTCCTCGCAGCCATTGTGAGTTCCCTGCAGCTCCCCCACAGCTCCCAATCACATCATCGGTCCCAGCAGTTGCAGGAAACTCACCTCGTGGGTCAGGAAGCGCAATGAATTCCCCAGTCAATTCCCTTTGGCTCCCAGCCCCCATTCCCTCCCATTGCAAGGTTTTCCTGTAATGTTAGAAGAGATTGTCTGGACGGAATTCCAGATTAAGGGTGCGTCTACACTGCACTCTAAACTCAAAATAAGATATGCCATTTGCACTATGCAAACTGCGTATCTTATTTCAATTTTATTTCTAAGTAGGGTATTTCGAAATTTGGCGCATCTACACTATGCCAAATTTTGAAATAAAGTGCTATTTCGAGCCATCCCTTATCCCTCGTGCAACAAGATTCACAGGGATAGCGTAATAGCGTGTCCATTATTTCAAAAAAATATCCTTGGAGGCAGGATAGCTATTTTGGGATACCTCCGGTATCCCGAAATAGCCTTGCAGCGTAGACATACCCTTAGATGTTCAAGGTAGCAAAGTAGTCAGGATTTTATATACATATCACAGCTGTATCATATATATGCATCCACCACATTTGTGACTACATATACATATATTTACACTCACCATAGTTGTGACCTCCTATGGTGAGAAGTTACTCGCATGATTAATCTCAGAGAACTCAGTGGGGCTTCCCATATCACTGTGTGCTAATGGAAGTAAAGGGCTGTCCATCCAGCCCTGAGTCTTTGGTCTCTCTCATGTGCGGAGGGGCCTTTCATGGGGTTGATGGTGATGAGAGGAAGGGTTTGTTGGAGCAAGAACAGATAAAGAGGGAGGCAGTCTCCATGGAGAAAATACAGCCAGGATCCAGCAGGAGAATGGGGGAGTAAAACTGAGCAGTTGAGACACTGTGCACTGCTTGGACAATCGATAGCAATAAATGAGGGAAATCTCCACAGTTCAAGTCATAGATGAGGTAAATGATGATTCAGGAGGCTGAGAAGGTCTTTCCAGACACTCCGGGACAGGAGCCCTGAGAATCTGGGGATTTCCATTGGTTTCTTCCTTCAGGCTCTTCCCAGCTGTTTTTGTTTCCCAGATCCTAACTTCACCTTTGTTTACCCAGCGCCTCCAGTCCATTTTCAAAGGGTGCTCAGCTCCGGTGAGCGCAGAACTCAGACCTCAAAGGCGCTCCACCCCCGAAGGCCAAATGCTCCTCATCACTTCAGTGTGCAGAGCAAGCAACACGGAGGAGTTCCGTGGGCAAGGCGGCGGAAGGGGAGGATATGTGATAAATCTGTAGCAGAGTCCTCGTTACTACTGGCACAAGTGTGTGTCTAATAGCTGCCACTAGGGCATGGGTGCTGCAGCGCAGACAGAGCAAAATTTGCGGGGACAGCCACTATCAGTGGTCCCATAGAAATGTCTCCTATAAGCCACGTCGATCCTGCCAGCACTGACTTGCCAGAGGATCTCCCGTGGTGCAGCATCCCCTTCCCTAAAGGGCAGTGGGGGGTCATGGCCAGTAAGGAAATGAAATCAAATATCCTCTGCATGGGTAAACCAGCCTTCCTCAGATCAGCTGGCACCTGCCTGTTTTGAGAGCTGAGCCCATGTCTGCAGAAGGAGATGCAACATGATTTCACTTGGGGCTGTCCAGGCCCCTGTGGGGTGGAACCAGTGGAGGATACAATCGGGCCATAGGTAGTAACCAGCCGGGGGGGCTGGGGACAGAATTGCTGGACCTCTGGGCAAGGTGGGAGGGGCCCAGCTTCGTGTTCCTGGAAAGAACAAGGCCTTGAGCAGAAGGGGTAGGGCCGAGGGCTAACCTCCCCCCACTAGCAGTGTCCCCTGTAAGCTGAGCACTTGGGCAGCCACCCAGGAGAGATTCAAATGCCAACCAGCTGATTATCAGGGTGCCCACAGTTGGCAGCATGTGTTTCTCTGGGTGGTGCACAGCCACACATGCCTTGGTGCATATAACAAAATTTATTCCACATACGGATGGAAAAATTAGAGTTAACACTGCCTACCAGCCCTTCAGCGCTGCTCAGACCATGCTGTCCAGGGCTCCAGCAGCAATTTAAAAGTCACAGTGTTCCAGCTACTGCTGTTGTCACAGTAGCAATCGTGTTGGTCAGGAATCCCAGAACCAGGTATCACTGGGCCCTGGGGCAGTTTTCCCCTCCTGTCCACAGACCAATCAAAATCTATAGCTATTGAGTACAAAGCACATGATTTTTACTTTTAGATTAGGCCATAGAAAGCCTACAAGTTTCCAGATGCTTAAAAACTTCAAAGAATCCCTAGAATATACTATTGTATTTATATTATATTCTATCCAACACAACTCAAAAAATAATGCCTGAGCAAACCTATGCTTCAGTTGAGACTGACACTTGTGTGGCAGCTGTTGATTGAGTCATATTTCACCTAATTCATCTGCATTAAGGACGTCAAAAAATCAAACCCTCCCATGCACCCATTATCAATCAACCTAGCGAAAACACTAGTAAATGCACTATGGAAAATGCTGTGAATTCCAAACAGTGAACCCCGAAAAGTTCCTGTGGGTCAGATATAAATTGATTATACTTTTGAGGAGCTATACATTATAGGAAAGCAAGTGGAATATCTTTAAAGGTTTGAGGACAAAAAGGAGGAAAAGATAATTGAATGCTGAAAAATGAAGGGCCAAATCACAAACATGGTGTTCCTCAGAGAAAAACGGGTAATGAAAACTTTGCTGGCTTTAAAAGAGGGAGGAGAGGGGTGAAGGAGAGAGAGACCTCAGGAAATTAGAGATGTACTGTAATTGGAAAGAAAGAAAGAAAGAAAGAAAGAAAGAAAGAAAGAAAGAAAGAAAGCCCTTGACAATTTAAAGCCATTAATGTAGAAAAACAAAGAGGGAAAATGAATCATTATCGTCAGTGAATGTTTAGCTGGTGTGGGAATGACAGTAAATGCTGAGAGACAGCTTTATTAAGTTGCCTTCTGTACTCTCTCAACTTCCCCATGTTCTTTCAAAATGGAAATTTAAATTTTATTTAAAACTCCCCTCACATTAAGTGGAGGAAAAACTGTCTGGCTGTGAGATCTATGAAGATGTTTGCAATGTGGGGTTTTTTTTCAAAGCATTACTATTGTTCCTTTCTCATCTTCCTTAGCCCACAGAAGCAAGGAGTGGTAATGTTCTGGACAGTACAAAAGCTTTGCTGAGCATGAAAAGGCGACACATGGAATCTGGCCAGGATGGGGTTAAAACCCTTCTCCAAGCAAGCAACTTCCCCTGCCCTCTGACAGCAAAGCTGGATGGTCTAGAGCAGGTGTTCTAGGCAGCAATGTTAATGATGGCAACTGGTCTCTAAATCCCTGTGGTTCACGGAACATAAACCTCCTAGGTAGGAGCTGAAGAAGAGAGGTGTTCAGAGGGGCTCCACTATTACAGAAATGAAGCTAGCATGAAAATATAGAGTAGATCAGGCTGAATCAGCAGGAAGAGTTTTCTATTTGTTCTCTTCCCTCCCGTGCTCGGCTGAAGCAAACCTGGCTTTCTATTGGCACGCTTCACCTGCTCTCCACTTCTGATGCAACAGTTGCTTTATATGCTTATTGAACAGTCTCTTACAGATCCCTTTGTCTTTTACTTGAGTAAGAGGAGGTGTATTTCCTTTGGCTGTAAAGGGGCCGGACAAACAAACGCCCATCATAAGCGGTTTGCTTGTCAATTCCATTTCAAGCTCAGCTGATGGCAGCAAGGCAGGGGGGAAAGCAGCTTCTATGAGGTCTCTCGCCCCTCCTGTGCGGATGGGTGGGGAGTGGTGGCACAGTTTGGTTCCAAGGGTTCCATCACTAGGAGGGTGGGGAAGCACTGGGATGGGTTCCCTAGGGAGGTGGTGGAATCTCCATCCCTAGAGGTGTTTAAGTCTCAGCTTGACAAAGCCCTGGCTGGGTTGATTTAGTTGGGATTGGTCCTGCCTTGGGCAGGGGGCTGGACTTGATGACCTCCTGAGGTCTCTTCCAGCTCTATGATTCTATAACCCTAGTACACCAGGAAGGACACCTTTGCTGGCATAAAATGGCACATAATTGGTTACAGAGGCTACATCTAGATTGCAGGCTTCTTTCGGAAGAATCTTTTCCAGAAGAGATCTTCCAGAAAAGCTTATTTCAAAAGAGAGCGTCCACACAGCAAAAGCACAATGAAAAAGTAATGTGCTTTTTTGAAAGATAATGTCCGCATTGATTGGATGCTAGCTCACATTTCAGTTGTGATTGCTGTGGATGGAGTGGCCACTAGAGCACCTGTGCTATTTCCTGGAGGCCTCTTCTTTTGAAAGAACTCCCTCTTCTGCGTCCACACATGCCTTTTTCAGAAAAAGGCTTCTTCCTCGTAGAACGAGGTTTACCGCCGTTGGAAAAACTCCTCCGTTCTTCCGACTTTCTGTCAAAAGAACTCAATGGCAGTGTGGATGCAAGTATTGTTTTTCCAGAAAAACACTGCAGTGTAGATGCACCCAGATATTAGCCTGGCTCAGATTATTTCATCTCATGAGTGGGGTTAGAGGGTGGGAAAGCTATAATGTGGTTCTCAAAGTCATCATCATACGGCTCTTAGTTGCATGGCACCACAGCGTAGGAGCAGACCATGTGCAGCCAGCTGTCTGCACCCTGCGGAGCATGGAACCGCTTACCCCTTAGCCCTCAGAGTCGCCCAGACTGCATGACTCGGCGCTCCAGTGGCGATTGAAAGAGTCCGGGGCTCCAGCTGCAACAGAGATGGCTGGGAGCTCTGTGTCCCTTTAAATTGCTAGGTCCTTGGGCAACTGCTCCCCCTCCCAAACTGTCATGTCTGCTGCCCTGACTTGTGGTAAAGCCCCTTTTGAGTCCTAACTAAGTACATCTGCTCCAATACTGCTGGTGCACTTCAAACACTCATTGGGGTTCTTCAGATCCTAACTACGAATCATGTCCCCACTTTAAATATAGGAAATAGCTGGACGCTGGGATTGCCCCAACACCGGAATGAACTTTCTCTGTATGCCCCCGCTGTATGCTGTACAGTGCGCAGGTGAGGAAATAAAACCAGGGAAATCCAGCTTCCACATGCAGTCATTCTTAATAACAGTCATCACTACATCATCCGTGCTGCCACATCACATAAGAACTGAACCAAAGCTTTTTCACACACACGCAGCAAAGGTGTCCGTCTCTACTCCAAATTAGCCTGAAAAAAAAAATCACTAGAACATCCCTCTGCTTCTAACAGCACAGAGTTCTTTGTGCATACACTGGAAAAATGCACCTTTTACACGGAGGCTGCCTGGAAGAGTCAAACAAGAACACACCCATCAGAACCAGGGTTCGCTGTCAGCCTGTAGGGTGCAGGGAGGGGCGTCTCCCCCTCAAGGTCAGTGGGCCGCCGCTCCGCCCCACTGCCCCGTGTTTAGTCTCTCAGGGAGCTAACCATGGTCTAACAGAGTGTAGTCAGACTGTGGAACTCCTTGCCAGAGGAGGCTATGAAGGCTAGGACTATAATAGAGTTTAAAGAGAAGCTAGATAATTTCATGGAGGTTAGGTCCATAAAAGGCTATTAGCCAGGGGATAAAATGGTGTCCTTGGCCTCTGTTTGTCAGAGGCTGGAGAGGGATGGCAGGAGACAAATCGCTTGATCATTGTCTTCGGTCCACCCTCTCTGGGGCACCTGGTGCTGGCCACTGTCGGCAGACAGGATACTGAGCTAGATGGACCTTTGGTCTGACCCAGTATGACCATTCTTATGTTCTTATGTCTTCAGCTCTTCCGGGCTGGTGACAGGTCAATAACCGGTCCAGGCGGCCGTGCAGGAGCAGCTGAGGGGGGAGACTGCCACCCAAGAATGGGATAGTAGGGGGGACGCAGGCCCACCCATTCCACTGCATCCCAGCCCAGCGCCCTACTAGCAGCAGAGCTGTCTGCTGCTGGGTCAGTGGGGATCCACTCTGAAATGTGCTGCCCTGGTTCTGGCCCAGCCAAACGGTGGTCGGCTGCCCCTGGGCTTCTTCCCTTCTCCCCCTCAGGTGGTACATATGCCCAGTACAAGTCCTCTGGGCTTCGTAGCTCTGGAACCCCCGACCAGGCGAGCAGTCCTTCTAGTCCGTTGGCCAGTTGGAGCCCCGGTGGTCCAGGCCAGTCCTCCACCTTTCCTGGATCCAGCTCCTCCTCTGGGTGAGCAGAGGAGGCTTCTGGCGCCTTCTGTCACTGGCCCCTCACTGTCCTCTCTGGCAGGCCTTTTATATCCCTAACCCCGCCTCCTGGCTTCCGGGCAGGTGAGTCACTAGGGCCAGATACTGCCCACCAAGGCTCGGGGAGGGGTGCCTCCCCCTCAGGGTCAGTGGGTGGCCTCTCCCACTACATTCATCTAATCCAGTGGTTCCCAACCTTTTCGAGCATACGGACCCCTTTTCAATCGATTAAAATTTCATGGACTCTCCCTCCCTGGGGGAGGAAGAGAAGAGAAGAGAAGAGAGAGAAGAGAAGAGAAACGGTAGGTCAGATCCTTACTTTTAAACTTTCCGTGGACCCCCTACAGTACCGGCGCGGACCACTAGGGGTCTGCTGACCACAGGTTGGGAACCACCGATCTGATCCAATATCCTGTGGCTCACCATGACCAGCAGCAGATACTCAAGAGGAAGGAACAAGAAACTACAGTTGGCAGATATAAGGTAATCTGCCCCACCACAGTCAATGCCTCACCATAACTCTTTAATAGTTAGCGATTGGCTTAGGCCCAGAAACATCAGGTTTTATCTCTTCCAAAATTGTTCATATTAACTCTAAATGTAATGACAATAAATATTATACTTAAATGTATTGGAGTAATAGGGATCTTTTTAAAATGGTCTCGATTTGCTTCGCCCCTCACATACATAAAATCCCTCTGGGATCCCTGATTAATACATTGCATTAAACTATTTATATATCGCTATATAATTGCTTTTCCCTTTTTTCTCTCCAGCTGAAGGCTCTCCCCTGACTCCCAAAGGGCAAATGTAATTAACTTCAAATGAAATAATGACTTCTGTTCCTCTTCTGCTTTCAAATGCAGAAGCCCACCTCATTTGGGTTTCCTTTTTCATATAAAGTGCATTCACTTCTCAGGAACATTAAAAGCTGGGAGCTTTGTTTAATCCATGGGGCAAGTGGAACACAACCCTGACATGGAGAGATTGTATTGAAGTGAAGCATGAGCTCTGTGCTCATTCAGTTCTGAGCCGGCTTCTCTACTTTCAAGAACAATTTAACCCCGGGTTGGGTTGCATTTGGAGCCATAGTAAAATTGCAGAATTCCCTCAGGACTGACAGTTTGAAAGGTAAAGAGGCTGGGCAGGAATGTGTTAAAACAGTACAGCTAAAGAACTTTTAAAAAGTCTTTCCACTTTCACTAGTCTTAGGGGCTGAATAATAATAATAAATAGCACTGGAAAGTAAGGTTCTGATCACCTGCAATGGCAGCTCCTCAGCAAATAAGAGCGCCCGTTTAGGTGAACATAAAGAAGTTATATGAGAAGAAAGCAAATAATATCCGACAGCAAGGAGCATTATGCCGGCGTAAGGAATGGGGGATTGAGAATGAGATCAAGATCTCAATCCTGGTCTAACTGAGCAAAACCTGCCCCACACTGCCACCGTCCTTCAGCCCTGTGCCATCCTTCTCAAAGAAAAACAGTGTTCTAGGGACCAATGACCAGTTATTTTCTGTGACATATCAAACCCAAATCAAAGCAGAGTCTTGTGCCGAACCGCAACCATTGATGGTGTGGCCGACAATGGAAATGGGTAGGGTGCATTCCAAAGTGGAAGATGCCATATTGACCTCTCCAATGATGTTGCACATGTTTACATTCCACAGGCCACTTCATACTAATCTTGACCTGGCGGGACCAACTCTAGGGTAAAGATAGCCATGTGGCCACCAGTGGTGGACCACCATGGATCGCTTTCATTCAATTGATGATCTTTATCTAAGGGCATTTTTAGAAAACACTGCTCCAGAGATGGTTTGGAGGAAGTCCTGTGTCCGGTGTCACCGAGAAAATCAAGCTGGATGGTGCACAGAAGCAGCTGATATGGATTCTTCCCCTAGAAGAACATGTCCCCAGTGTCGGGGCCAGCAGATGCGGCCACGGCCACACACAGATGTAAAGCCAGGACACAGACCTGTTAGAATTTTGAACAGGCGTTCCCCCTCCCCCCAGAAGTTCAGGAGCAAGTCGTCAGTGGGTTGGTGAATCCTGAGTCACAGTAACAGGGATATTGACCTTTTGCAGCCTGGACTCATCTGATATGTCAGGCAAAGAAATAAAGATGGATCTTTTGCTAGGACTTCTGTGTCAAACCCCCTTACAACAGCCGGATGAAAATTTACCCTGGCATAGATCTTACCTGGAGATGGGCCGGAATCTGAATGTTTGATCCAAACTCCAACATCACTGCCCACCTTTGATGGTTCAGGAGGAATAGAACCTGAAATAAAAATACACCCTCTTTGGCCCGTTTTCAATCCTACCTAACGCCAAACACCGAGAGAGCCTGTGTCAACTCATGTTGCTTTTTATTCCACAGCAGCAACGCCAGTTCCAATTGCCTGCCTCACTGCCTGAAGAGCAAAACTGCAGTACAGTATCCAGCATACCAGCCTCACTACCTCATCTCCTGACTGTGACAGGAGCCTGAAGGGGGAATGACAGTGTGCTCAGCAAACAGGAAAGGGCAGATCTCAGGTTGACATGCTCATACATAGTCCTCTGACTTGCAAGCAGGCTCTTGAGAGTGTATAATGTGGCAGTGTTGCCATTACGGTGGCAAAATGACACACAAAGTATGGGAGGGGGGCATGACGTGTCAGCAGATGGTAATATAACCAGACAATTATCATTGCCCTTTATTGTTACTTGTATTACACTAGAACATAGGGACCCGTCTATAATGCCTGTCAGATGAAGATTTTAAAGTGCTTTACAAACGCCAATTATCGTATCTGCACTCCTTTCTTCAGATCCAACCCGTTTGCTAGAGTGGTGAAAATCCAGATCCCAGATTTAGGCAACTAAATACTAGGATAGGTATTTTGATGCCTAACTCCCATGAAACCAGGTGCCTAAATGCATTTGAGAATCTGGGACACAATGTTTTCACAAAGGACACCTGCAGTGGAGTCCAGCATGGTATAAAGGGCTTCTGCCTCCCACTCTTACACTAAAAGCCTAAGGCCATGTCTCCTTCGTGAGATGAGATGCTTCCTATTCTGTCTGGGATGTGGGATGACCAAGCACTGCTTCCATTTGACAAAGGCTAACTATACGAAGAACTGGATTGTGCCAACTCTGATCCCTATGTAAATAGGAATTACGAAGACCTGAAAATCATCCGCTTTATAATTATGAATATGTTCAACCAAGAATAAAGTAAAATAGCCCTCTCCTCACTAGGAAATCACTTCCTATAAAGGAAATAGTGATTTTCAGTTTAGTTACATTTTCCATTTCCATCAGCTGACTTCTTAATGGGTTCATAAGTCTCCTTTCCAGCCTATCTCCAGAGCTAGCACAAGTCTACTCAGTGCTATCCCACCCAATAGGTATTGCACAGTTTGGAAACCTTCTTGCCATGCATATTTTCAGCTCCTGCAAAATCACAGTCTGTCATTCAAGATAGGATCATCAGTCGAGGAGAAAGTGAGATGTTATTGCCTTAATTTGTAAGGGGGTTCCTAGCCTGGCTTTCAGGCTAGGGTGCTCTGCCGGGAAACTTGCAAGTTGGGTCTTTTTATTCTTCATCAATCAGTCTGCAAGCACCTAGCCTTGCCTTAGAATCATAGAATCATAGAATACTAGGACTGGAAGGGACCTTGAGAGGTCATCGAGTCCAGTCCCCTGCCCTCATGGCAGGACCAAATACTGTCTAGCCCATCCCTGATAGACATTTATCTAACCTGCTCTTAAATATCTCCAGAGATGGAGATTCCACAACCTCCCTGGGCAATTTATTCCAGTGTTTGACTACCCTGACAGTTAGGAACTTTTTCCTAATGTTCAACCTAAACCTCCCTTGCTGCAGTTTAAGCCCATTGCTTCTTGTTCTCTCCTCTGAGGCCAAGATGAACAAGTTTTCTCCCTCCTCCTTATGACAACCTTTTAGAAACCTGAAAACAGCTATCATGTCCCCCCTCAATCTTCTCTTTTGTAAACTAAATAAACCCAATTTTTTCAGCCTTCCTTCATAGGTCATGTTCTCTAGACCGTTAATCTTTCTTGTTGCTCTTCTTAGGTGGGTTGAGTTTTGCCTCTCTCTGATTTAGGGCGCAGCCTGCTTTGTCTCTTTCTGTTGGAGGATTCTTTTGTGCTGGGATCCAAATTCCAAGAAATAAAGTAATGTCATGTTGCAACCTTCCTGCAAGAGTATTTTATGTTTTTATCTAACGTCTCTGTGAATATGCCATGACCATTTTAAGAGCCTAAGATTCTTCCCTATTCCCATTAAGCGACTGCCAATACTCTCATTGGCTTCTGTGTCCAAGTGCTAGTGCTAAAGTAGCACAATGAATGGCGGTGCTCAATATGCTTTTGATCAGGGCTACTCAAAACATGGCCCACAGACCACTTTGTGGCCCATAGAGCAGTTTGGGTTTACGTGGAGCTCAACACGGGGCCCGTGGGTGGGATACTTTGAACGTGGCCTCCACTGGGAACACACTCCACAACAGCGAGGCGTCTCCCAGGCGGGGTGAGCACTGAAAGACGCAAGCGGATGGGCTGGCTGGAACAGACAGGTACAGGGTGTCAGCACTTGTAGCCCCCCAGGGAGGAGGTGCTGGGAGAGCCGGTGCATTGTGGGAAGTGCTGGCTGCTTAGCCTTGCGGGCAAAGCCTGAGAGGTGCTGACTGGCTCACACTGGCTACATTTGGGTCCTGTGCTGCAGCTTACAGCTTAATCTTTGTATTCATGTCTGTCGGTGTGAAAGAAGCAGATTGCATATATATTTGCATGTCTATGCAACCATACTTAAATTGTGGCCCTCAGCATGTGCTGTGAGTATCATTGTGGCCCGTGGGGCTTCCAAAGTTGAGTAGCCCTGTTTTAGATGTAAAGCCCACCAATTCTGATTCATAGGGTCTCAGGCAAGCCATGTTCTATTGTTATTTTGGTTCATGCACCTGAATTTCATGCAGCGTTTGAGATCTGAAAGTAATATCTTAGTTTGATTCCAGCTGTTGGGCTTTATTGGGAGGTGGCTGGAGTGGGGTGGGGAGAGGGAGTTAGGGGCCTGTGATATTCAGGGGACCACAATCTGGTGGCCCCTCCTGGCCTTATATTTTAGGACTTTGACTCTATGAAAGGCTTCTGAAATCACATTGAATGCACAAGAGACCGCCGCACTTACGACCTAATTGGTTCCTAGAAAACCATCGTAAGTCGAGCCATCCTAATTCAAACCCTTATTTACCATAGGCGCAATGTTATAAATGGCAGTTCAGTTCCTGGAAACCCATTTCATCCCCTAAAAATACCAAAATGGACTACGGAAATGGAGGAAAACTAAACTAAATAGTTCAAATAATGCACAAAAATAATTAAAACTTGAATACCGATGTGGCGGAGACGCACGCAGTTCAAGCAGCAGCTGTAGACTGGTGAGTCTGACTGACCTTGCACATGTCCTGTTTTGGGATGATGCATGGAGTCTGCGTCGTACACCATTGTAAATGTGAGCTGCAGATGTAATTTGGGGGATTTTAGGAGCTATCTCACATGAAAAAATGGTCGTAAATGCGGGGGATCGTAAATCGGGCAGTTGTAAGTCAGGGATCGCCTGTACCTGGTTTTGCAAAAATGTGCAGAGCTGCTGCATTTTGTGTGGCTTTCATGCAAATCCATACCTCCCTTCCTGGCATTTGAAAAAGCGCCTGGAGTAGCTGCAAGTGAATCAGACCTGAGCAGGGTGTCAGAGGAAGGCTGGTTGTGCAGTGAAAGCATTGGGCTAGGACTCTGGTATATGAGCTCCATTCCTGAGTCTATCCCCACACTGCCAGCATGAATCTGGGCAAGTCACTTGATCTGTCTGTGCCTCAGATCCCCATCTATAAAATGAGACAATCACGTTTCCTTTTTCTGTCTTGACTATTGAGATAGGTGCTGGACTCACTGGAGGGAGGTGCTGTCTCTTCCTGTGATTTGGCAAAGGACCCAGCAAAGCAGACACCTGATCACCATTGAGGAGTGGAGATGCAACCGTAGTACAAACAATAATAATCCTGTCAGGTTTCCAAAAGCTTCACAAAACCTCCAGGCTGGTTTCCAAAGTTTGGTGCAGGTTTAACAGGCTTATAACTGTCTCCGTGTGCCTCAGGGCATAGAAGCAAATTGCCTTAACGGGTCATGGAGGAAGCTCAGGAACCCACTTAGTTAATGACGCCACATACACTTGATTAGTAGAGGAGCTCAGTAGTAGCACACATGCTCAGCGTGGGAGAGACCACGAATTCCATGCGTGGCACTTGCCGTCTGTCGCTGTTATGTTTACCCACGTAAAGATGAGGGAAGTGGGAAACGATAGCTAGGAACTCTGGTGGAGCTGATTCATACACATGGTCATTCAGTTATTCACAGGATCGGCCAAGGAAAGGGAGCAAAATAAAGGACTGAAATGAGAATAAGGACAGAATGGGCTTCACTTAGAAAGTTCACATCTGGATCTGGGCTCCTAATTTGGGGGCAGGCTTGCCGGCAGGGGGTGTCAAAAGGGGAAACTGCCCTGGAACCTGGTGATTCAAAGGATCCCAGAGGTCCCAGCCATCTCAGCCAGAGCCCTGGGCCCTGCATGCTCTGTGTGGCTCTAAGGGCAAGGCGGGGGGGGGGGGGGCGGGTGCCCAAGCCCCGCCCCTTCTGCCAAAGGCCCTGCCCTTTCTGCCAGAGGCCCCGCCCCTTCCAGGACTGCAGAGCCCCTCTCCTTCCCCTGACCTTGCCCAGGGACCTGCAAAGGCTGTCATCTCTGAGGGTGTTCAGATCTGAAGGGTTGTTCATCTTAACCTATCACCTCTAACTCAGGGTATGTCTACACTAGCCCCCTAGTTCGAACTAGGGAGGCTAATGTAGGCATTCGAACTTGCAAATCAAGCCCGGGATTTAAATATCCCGTGCTTGATTTGCATCTTCCCGGCCGGTCGCCATTTTTTAAATTTACAAGTCCGGATTAACTGCCCGCGTCTACACACGGCAGGGACCCGGTAGTTCAAAATAAAGCCCTAGTTCGAACTACCTGTTGTTCCTCCTGGAATGAGGTTTAACAGGTAGTTCGAACTAGGGCTTTATTTCGAACTACTGGGTCCCTGCCATGTGTAGACGCGGGCAGTTAGTCTGGACTTGTAAATTTAAAAAATGGCGACCGGCCGGGAAGATGCAAATCAAGCATGGGATATTTAAATCCCGGGCTTGAGCTGCAACTTCGAATGCCTACATTAGCCTCCCTGGTTCAAACTAGGGGGCTAGTGTAGACATACCCTCAGAAACACTTGGATTTCTTCCCAGGGCAGGAAAGGTTTAAAAAAAAAAAGGAGGGAAGGGAAATCAGGCTAAGAAAGGGGAGAAAGATTGAGAAGGAACAGGGAAAGGAGGATATGGGGATATGAAGGAATAAAGAAGAGGAAGGTGTAACGCTAATACAGAGGTGGGAATAAAAAGGAATTTCTCCCTTTGGAACAGGTAATAGCATGAAAGGAAAGCCTGCTGCTAGAATGACCTCATTAAAAATATATAGAGAGAGAGTTCCAAAATCTTCTGCTAAATTCCAGCTGTGGTGACATTAAGCAAAAGATCCTTTGCAATTGAGAGATATTAAAGAATGCAAAACAGTAATTCCACATGCCTTTCTCACCATGAAGTGAAAATAATACTATATTACTTTGTAAATACTACCTTTCATGCTATTCATTTCAATGGCTTTTTCATACGAAGCCATCTTTCTCCTTGATAACATAATTATAATGGAACAAGAAATTCCTTATTGATGTCAAGATCTCATTAAGTGTCTACATGTTTCCTAGTTAGATTGTACCTTGTACTCAGCCTGGGTATTGTAAAGCTGCTGATAGTAATCCTGTGTGAAGTCTCGCTAATGTATTTACTGAAATCTCATTATCAGAAACGTGGTAACAAAACACAAGTCGGGGGGGGGGGACACATAAATGTGGTAATTCAGGAAGTCTGGAGAGGCAGAAAATATTAAAAATGAGTTCAGATCATTAGCGCAAATAAATTCACCACAAAGAATGAGCTATGAATGCTGCAGCCATGAGTTCCTGGGAGGAGGGTGGATCCAGAGTTTTATAATTCACAAGTCCTTTACAGATCTTCACATGTTCTTTGACTAGCTCCTCAACTACCTTTCATCATAGTGTTCTTCACTGAAGTTAGTGGAGTTATGCCACTTTACACCATCAGAGGAATAAACAGTAAGTGCACCCTAGAGGGCAGGGACATGGGTCTGGGGTAGTTCTCAGCTCCCCCCGCCTCCAGGACAGCCAGAGGGTTTGGGAATTCCCATATCAGCCCATCCTCCCTGGGTGGCTCTGACTACTGCCTGGCTTTGGCTTCTGGCCTGGTGGAGTGTGGGGAGGAATTTCAGGAGAGAGGAGGAGCAGAAGGCAGGGCCTCATGGTGAGGAGTGGCTTAGACTCACCTAATTTCCCCCCCCCCCACCCCTCCCAGAAGAAGCTGACACCACCCCAGAGCCTGGGACGGGCATGGAGCAACAACACAAGGAACTCATGACAAATGCTATTCCAGAATCATTCAGCACAGGGCCAGACTTGAGCTCTGTATTTGAGACTGTCCTGCCCAATTCAGTATGGGCAAGTCACCCTACTGGAGTCCTCTTCCCAGGATAACAAAGAGAGATAGAAACCCTCCACCGCCATCCATTTCTTCCCTCCAGATGTCAGGAAGGACTTGTGCTCTCAAGGTTTTGTGTTTGGGGTAATTAAGGTCCATCTGGGTTGGTCACAAAAATGTAACCAGGAAAATGTAAAGGGTTTCTTCGGAGAGGGGGGTAATGGCTTGTGGCTGCAAACTCTTACCTACACTGTGGCAGGTTTTCTGAGTGCTACGCTGAGTTGGGGCTGGAGAGAGAAAGGCACAAGCAGTGAATAACCATATAAGTAAGTACATTAAAGTAAATCACACTCTCCCCTTCCTGCCTGACTTGTGTACACCTTCTCTTACACACACATCTACTGACCTTAAAAAACAATGAATGGTCCTGCAGCACCTTAGGATATGTCTACACTACAGCATTATTTCGAAATATCTTATTTGAAATAGTTATTGCAGAATAGGATATTTCGAAATAACGCGTCTACACACAAAATGCATTTCGAAAAAAACGCGTCCACACTGATTGGACGCTGAATCACATTTAAGGCCGGCTGGAACTGGCTCTGGCAGGGCATCAGGTCAGGGTTACTTTGTGTGGCTGCTGCCTGAGGCTATCTGAGGCCTGTGCTTAAAGGGACCCCCCTCCCCCCGGACAGCCGGTTCTCTGGTTTCCCTGCTTGCTTGCCTACCTCGCTGAGGGACAGCAAAGCCCCCCACTGTGGGCTTGTGCCTCATTCTACCCTCACGTCCTTCCACTTACCCCTCCCTAAACCCCCTTCCTGATGTACAATAAAGACACATGTTGAAGAAAACAAACTCTCTTTATTGAACAAAACTGGGGTGTGTGTGGGGGGGGGAAATGAAGGCGGGAGAGGGGAGGCGAGAGAGTGGGAGAGGGGAGGGGTAAACCTGGGAGGAGGGAGCTGGAAGGGGGAGGCAAGGGGAGGAAGTAGGAGGAGAAGCTCAGGGCTCAGGATTGGGGGTCTTGCCGGCCCGCCTGTCTCCCAGCACTGTGGGTGCAGGGGCCTTGTCATCCCCGCGGGGGGGGGGGAGAAGGGGGAGAGGAAGAAGCGGGAGGAGGAGCAGGCGTGGGAGGAGGAGCGGTAGCTGGGGAGGCAGCAGGGGCTGGAGCGGCAGGAGGCACCACTCTGTGCACCAGTGTCTGCAGGTGGTTGCAGATGGCACGGCCCTGGGCAAGCAGCTCCCGCCGGCTCTCCCACTGGAGCTGCAGGTCTTCGTGCACCCAGTGCTCCAGGGTGCGGTGTAGGTCTTGCCGTATCCCCAGGTGCTGCCGCTGGTACTCCTCCTGGTTACAGGTCAGCCCGCTGAGTGCCCAGGTGTGGGAGGATGTCCCGGGCGGGGTGGTGCGCCCTGCACTCACAGCTGGTGTGGCTGTGGAGAGATAAGAGAGGTGGTCAGCTATCCCTGGGGACACAGTGGGTGAAGCCCAGCCCCCCTCTGCGAGGCGAGGACAACAGGTCTCTGTACCATCAGAGCCGATGTGCTAGCACAGAGGCCATGTTCGGGATGTCCTGCTGTCCCTGGGAGTGGGAGCTGGCCCGGGAGTGCACACATGCCCCTGTGCTGTATGTGGTGTGAGTCTGTTGGGGGGGGGGGGCGATGTCCCCTGCCCCTGTGTAGAGGGGGCTTGTGGAGGGAGGGCATCCTGCTGTGTCCCGCGGGGTCAGGAGCACATCATGTGCCTTCATACATACACGCGTGTGGGTAACAGGCCTTGGCCCCTGTGTGGCAGCCAGCTGGGGCCATGTGCCCAGGGGTGGCACGGCACATGCACAGGTTGCTGCGTGAGCCATGGTCAGCAAGGACATGGTCCCTGGTCTCCCTCTCTCCCCACCCCCACCCCCACCCCCACCCGCACACTCACCCTCACCCACACACTCACCCTCCCCCTCCCCCTCCCCCTTGCCCCTCTAGTGCGGAGATCATGGACGTTGGAGGCCTCCCCCGAAACCTCAGTCAGGTCCATGATCTCTGCACTGGACCAGGCAGGCGCCCGCCTTTTCCTGGGAGCTGGCAAACTGGTCCTGAGGAGCAGTGGAGGGCTAGCTGGCACTGGCTGCCTGGCTCATGCTGGGGCCACTGGGTCAGGTGCAGTGACTGCCGGCTCTGGGCTGGCAGGCTTGGAGCTGGCACAGGCACTGTGGCCAGAGTCTACCCCTTTAAGGGCTCCGGGGAGCGGGGGGAGGAGAGGAGTTTTCCTGGTTGGGGCCAGAGTGGCCAGCAGGGCACCCTAGGAAGGGCTGGAGGCCCCCTATTTTGAAATAAGCGTCTACACAGTGCTTATTTCGAAATAGCAATTTCAAAATTGGCGCTATTCCTCGTGGAATGAGGTTTACCAATTTTGAAATAAGCCCTCCGCTATTTCAATTTAATTTCGAAATAGTCTCTAAGGGTATGTCTACACTGCAAAGTTATTTCGAAATAACTTTAACAAAAAATGTAGATGGTGAAAGTTCATGATACCATCTACATTTTTTATTAGTGGTTTGGCTGTGTAGACGCTGGTAGTCTCCAAGGGTACGTCTACACTGCACGGCTATTTCATTGTACCGGCAGTATCCTGAAATAGCTATCCCGCATCTACACAAGCCGCCTCTTATTTCAAAATATTTTTTGAAATAATGGACGCACTATTTCACCATCCCAGTAAACCTCTTTGCCTGAGGGATAAGGAGTGGCTCGAAATAGCACATTATTTGGAAATTTGGCGCTGTGTACATACACCAAATTTCAAAATAGCCTATTACAAATTAGATTTGAAATTGATTTGAAATAAGATACGCAATTTGCATAGCACAATTTGCATATCTTATTTCGAGTTTAGGGTGCTGTGTAGATGCACCCTAATATGCTGCAGGACCATGTGTTGTTTTTTAAGTTTTGTCAGCTACAGACTAACATGGCTACCTCTCTGAGGTGTCTACTGACCTGTAGATTAAAAATAAAAAAAAACGGAAGTGGAAATAAATGAAAATCCAGCCATTGTCGAAAAATAATGTATTTCAGTATGGAGCCTTAATCTATTTCTATTGTTCCTATTCTGATATTTACAAATATCATGACAATAGATTAAAATTGGAATTTTCAAAGGAATCAAGGCATCTAGATGTGTGTGACGGGGTGGAACACCTCTGCCCGGCTGAAGCCGATCCGCCCCGCACTGACCCCGCGGTAGCGCTCACGCTCCTTGGGACTAGCCGGGAAGCGCTGGCTGTCTGCGCCCATTGCTCGGCAGCAGCGGCGCAGCTGACGGGCGGGGGAAGGGTGAGCACGGAACGTCGGCCGAGCACCGGGGCACACTCAGGGCAGAAGGATGCCCTGCTCACCAGTGGGGTTGGCGGGTGACGTCAGCAGGTCAGGTGGAGGGCAGAGGTTAAAAGGCCGGGGAGGAAGAAAGCAAGGGAAGGAGGGGGACAGAGAGAGAACTGTACGGTGGGGAGGGTGGAGACACTGCTGGAACCAGCCGGGTAGGAAGTAGCCCAGGGCAGGGCCTTTAGGTTAGGCCGGCGGGCTGGTGAGTTGCGGGCCATCCCCCACCAGCTAGACGGGGCACGGCGAACCTGTCCTTAGGGCCCTGGGCTGGGGCCTGTGAGATAGGGTGGGCCCGGGCCCCCCTACCTCACGTTCCCGAACCGGGAAGGCGACGGAGTCCAGAGTCGGGACCGCCATTCACCGTCAAAGAGAGGGGGTGGTGCAAGCGAGAGTCTGGCCCCACGGGCCACAAGGACAAACATGGGGGTGAGCGCCAGACTGCCCGTGTACAATGTGTAATTCCATGAGGGTCTTTTGAAAATCCAAGCCTACATCCAGAACATCTATATAAATAATATGCAAGGCAACACTTTCCTCTTTCATTGCTAAAGTCTTGATTTAGTGGTCTTTACCGTGTTTCTTTGCATTGTTGTTTACAAATAATTTTATGGCCAAATACCCAACTAACTGAAATGAAATCATGACTTCTCTTCGCCATTAGCCCAAGGTGAGATAATAGCATTATGAGAGGTGAAGGTTAATGTTCCTACTGGTGACTTCAATTAATCCATCCAGAAGTAAGAGGGTTTATATGACTGCATTACACTAATGGAGGACATAACTCCCATTAATACTATAGTGAAGGTTATAACAGTGTATCACAGAATCAGAGCATCACACCATCAAGCTGGAAACAAAGGGCCGGGTCAATTAACACATCCACCCCAAGCTGCCATCATAACCTCTGTCATAGACCTGCCCCAGTTAGTGCAGAGGTTGTGATGATAGCCTGGGGTAGATGTATTAAATCTCCACTCGTTCATATCCAGCTTGACTGCGGGATTGCTCTGATTCTGTGAAATGCAGCTACGACCTCCCCTAGGGTTGGGAGACAGTTCAAATGTTGGGCAGAGATTCATCTCACTTCTTAACTTTTTTCTTTTTCGGAGATTTGAAAAAATAAATCCTGGAACCTGACTCTCATTGCCACGTAAGGCCCATTTATATGGTGCGAGGGGTATAAAAGTGATCATAAGAATTAGGCCTTGTGGGGTTTTTTTTCATTTTTCCTAATTTTGTTTTCATTTTTCCTAATATTAGTGTAACATCAAAGGGTGGAACCAAACCGGGGTTCTCTGGAGCTTACTGGATGAGCCTCTACAGCTTGAGTTAAAAGTCAGCTGGCTCTCAGCTAAGACTATAGAGCAAACTCATTCTCTCTGTAAGTGGTCTATGTGGCACTCCATGGGACGGTACACTACATCTAGCAGCTGTGTGGGTTACACTGGCATGCCCTTTTTGCATGGAAAAAACACCAGGAGACAGGCTGTTCTCATAGTATCTCTGGCCTACTTTTGTAAGCCCATGAGAATCAGTGGATTTCAATAATCAGCTAAATCAAATCAAATCAAATCAAATCTTCACCATTATTTTTAATTTTATTTACAACAGCCACTGATGTAGGCCCTGAATCTGGATATAAAGGACCAGATTCTTTTTTTTTTCTTCACTCAGATGAATGTAACTAACTTCAACATTTACTCACGGGGGATGGGCCTTCTGGAGACCCCAAAATGTTCAGTGGAAACAGGAGCAAACCCATCATCTAACCAAATGTTTCTTGATGTGTGGGCAGTAAAGCATTTGGTGGTGCTCTGTGGAGAGCTGGCCAGGCACACAATACTGTTTTGCCTTTTGTTTCCAGGTAACATTAAAATAGGCTGACATACACTGGGAGGAATCCTTGTTTTGTGTAAGGCAAGGCTATTCAATTTTGGAAGCCCCAGGTGCCACAATGATACTCACAGCACATGCTGAGGGCCGCAACTTATTTGTATTTCTTCATCCTACTAATGTTGAACTATCATAGAATCATGACAGGCATGAATACAAAGTTTAAGGCAAGACTACACAACACTAAGGCCCCATTTAAGTCAGTTCTGCTGATATTAATGAAATGCAATATTTACCCGATTTCCACCCATATGATGGCACTTTTAATGAGGAATTTAACTACTAAAACACATATCAATAGAAGATGATTATATTGACTACTTTTTTGTTTTGGCTCCCACCCGTGGGCCAAGTGTTGAGCCCCGCATAAACCCAAACCGCGGGCTGTGAACAAATGGGCTGCAGGCCACATGCAGCCCACGGACCGCGTGGAAATGGAGGGGAAAATAGGCCCAGCTGGAACAAACCCTTCCCCAGCAACCTCCAGACACAGAACTGTTGACGGGTGACACGCTCCCCTCCAGGGACACAAGGAGCCACGTGGTATCCTTCCCCCAGGCCATGTGGACTGGGGCAAAAGAAATATATCCACTCCTCACTGGCTAGAGAAACTCTCAAAATGGCGGAGCAAGCACCAGATATCCTCACAAGGGGTTTAACTGCAGGAGAGGGCTTCATCTGGACTTTGGTGCTGAGTGGCCATTGTGTCCAACCCCCTCACACTGCCTCCATGCCATCCTCTTTACCCACTGCTTTCTCCCACTGCGTCCCTCTGCCTTCCATGTCGCTTCCCCTTGCCTTTGTCTTTTCACGTACCTAATCCCCTCACAGTCAAGCCCCCCAGGAAAATCCAGCACTACCATGCCATTTGCAGCCGTTTGCTCTGCTTGTGTGTTATATCGCCAACCCTTTTATCTGTCGTATTAGTGTAAACTCTTTGGGCCAGCGACTTTATTGCTCTGTCCAATGGCCAGCACAATGGGCCCATGGTTTTGATTGGTCCGTATGAATTACTGTAATAAACATAATAAATAATGAGTAATAGTAATGGTATAAATCTTACATTTGCAGCACCTTCCTCCATGATCAGCCCAACTGATTTCAGTGGGCTTATTGCTAAAGCTGAGAAGGAAATGTTCGTTTTTTTTCTTTTCTACCAAAGTTTGAGATTTCAAAGAAATTTCCCATCCCACCTCAGCATGCAACCAAGACTCCTGGCCTGCCTGATTTCCCCCAGGCAATTCTAGTTAGGCTGAGCTGAAAACTAAGAATTCCATTTTGTAAAAAGTTTCAAGTTTCAATAAAAAAAATGTCCTCGGTGTAACAAAAAGGAGACTTCTTGAAATTTTTTTTGAGGAGGGGAAGAAATGCCCTTCCCTCCCCCCTCCCCCCGCAACTCAGATTAGCCAAAAGCCTGAGGATTATGTCATTCATCTGAGATATGCATGACCTAGGTCAGGTGTGGCCAACCCACAGCTCACGAGCCACATGCAACTCTTCCCCCCATCAGCGTGGCTCGCAAAGCCACCCCCAAAGCTTGTGAAGCCACCCCTGCACTCCCTGAATATGGCCCACGCCTCCTGGCTTCCCTGTGCTCACCGGGGCATGGGAGCCATCCGGATCAAAATGGCAGATCCAATATGGCAGCTGTGGCTGCTGACGGGAGCCTGTTGAGGCCAAAAAACCTCAAAAAGCCTTCTTAACAGGCCTGGTGTTTTTGGGGGTTTTTTTTTTTTTTTTTTTGGTCTACAACTTTTTGCCCCAGCTCTTCACGCTGGATCTAGGCTCTTCGTCCGGAACGGGTTGGCTACCCCGACCTAGTTCAAGTCTTTCCTCTGAATGAAATAGAGCAGGGGCATGAACCACCATCTCTGGCCTCTCAGGTGAGTGTCATAACCACCAGACTCTTGGCTAGTCTGGGCTCTCTCACTTTTTCTCTCTCTGGTTTTGGCCAGAAATCCCAAATCCATCCCCAACCAGGAGAACTCTTTCACTGAAAATGGTTCATTCCTGCAAAATATTTCGGTTTTGAAGAATTGGCATGTTCCAATTGAAAAAAAAAAAGTATAGTTGAAAAACTCTCGACCAGCTGTGTTTATGGCATTATCACCTTATCATAGTCTGGCCCTAAGAGAAAACATAAATATAGAACAACACAGCATCTCTTCTCTCATACTCTTAATTTCTCAGAACCTAACTACAATCTAATATTCTCCCTGGGTCCCCATTTCTTTGTTGGTAGCAGCTAATTCACCTCATCTTTTCAAGTCTACTTTTTGTTTAATTAACTCACTGGAATAGCAATGTGGGTCTGGAAAGTTCCAGTCTTCATTGAGAATGCCACGTCATGCCTGGGAAGCCGTGAAGGTCAATACGTTCTGTGTAGATTCCACAGCGCCTGTTTAATGTCTTGTACCCATAAAAATTGTAAATGCTACATAAACAATTTGTAACTGATTTAATTACATTCCAGGGGTTTTGTGTGTCTTATGTTGAGTTGAGAGACAGTGAGGCCTCTAGTGGAAACTCTAAAGAGTTTCTCAGGAAACCTCAGTGGAAGTGAAATCTCTAAGTAGCTCCCCATAGAAGATAACCATCTTCCTCTAGAACTTGAGAGAGTGCTTTCTGAACAACACAATTTCTCTGTTCTCCATAGGAGCTGTTAATAATCTATAATAGACGGAGCTAATCCTGCCTACGTGGATTTGAAGAAGACTCATTGCACGATACGAAAAAGGTGCTTTTGAAGAGAATGACTTCACAAAAGGGCAAAGTAGGCAACATGCTACACTAATTGCCTCTTTGACACCATCACCTAATGTTTCAGAAAGAAGACTGAGAGTCAGGACACCTGGTCTCTGTTCTAGCTCTGCCACTAACCTTGCACACTTATGTCTACACTACAGAGTTTTGTCTGAAAAACAGTCATTTTCCCGACAAAACCTGAGTTACGTTCACACTTCAATCATGTTCTTCCAAAAGTAAATCAAAAGAATAGAGGGGTTTTTCCAGCATTGGTAATTCTTTTTCTATGAGGAAGAAGCCTTCTTCCGAAAGAGCTCTTTCGGAAAATGGCATGTGTGGACAGGGAACAGGGAGTTCTTTCGGAAGAAGAGGAAAGACGAAAAAGCACAGGTGCCCTGGTGGCCATTCCGACCATAGTAATCACAGCTTACATGTGAGATAGCATCCATTCAGTGTGGACTCTATCTTTCAAAAAAGCAGAATGCTTTTTCGATGTGCTATTGTGTGTGGACTCTCTCTTTCGGAAGTTTTTTCAGAAGATCTCTTCCGAAAAAAGGTTCTTCTGAAAGAAGCCTGCAATCTAGACATAGCCTCTGAAAAACCATTTCATCTCCCCCTAATTCATTTTCTCTGGGCTGTATTTGCCCCCACTGGTATGGGATGATTAATATCTTATGCAAGCGCAAGAGGGGTACACTTGAGTGAAGAATTTACCCCCAGGGCAGGACAACACTATTTCCCTTACTATCCTCATCTGGGATTTTTGGTAAAGAAGGCCAGTTTTATTATCCACTGGGACCTCCATAGACACCCCAGTAGTGAATGCCACAGCTGTGATGTGCTGAATTGATACATTGTCTATCCACCATGGCCTTGTCATCTCCCTGACTAGTGCAACTGATTTAAAGTCTGAGTTGCATGTCTCTTGGTCACCTACTGGGTGCAAAATTATATGTGTGCTTTGATCAGTGCAGCCTCGGACGTTCTGCTATTAATAGCCTTCTAGTGGTTCCTGGGTTATTTTAAGGACATTTACCATTACATTAGGGACTCTGCAACAGACTGGCATGAATTCCTCAAATGAATGAAATATTTGTAGGATACATTTCACTCATGGCATTTCATTTCAGCATTGTTTGGCTTGTTGGAACAGAGTGTACATTGTATAGCTCCACTGACTTGAAATGGAGCGATGCTGATTTACATTGGCTGAGGATTTGATCCATAATCTCAGAAAATTACAGTTCCCAAGGCATGTCTTCACTTGTCACACCAGAGATTGATCTTCTGGTGTTCAATTTAATGGGTCTAGTTAAGACCCATTAATCAAACCCTGAAGGCAAATCCCTCTGTGAAGATGGTGCCAAGCTTGACTTTAAGGTTAACTGACTGCAGCTATACATTTTATGTGCCTGGAATTGCATACCATATACTGACCTTCCAGTAGAGGTAGATAAATTCATGGAGGTTAGGTTCATCAATGGCTATTAGCCAGGATAAGTAGGAATGGTGTCCCTAACCTCTGTTTCTCTGGAAATGGGTGACAGGGGAGGGATCACATGAGGATTATCTGTTGTGTTCCTTCTCTTTGGTATATCTGGCATTGGCCAGTCAGCAGACAGGATACTGGACTAGATGGAACTTTGGTCTGACCCAATATGGCTGTTCTTATGTTCTTATGACGTGGGTTTAGATGTAGATAACAGTGATTCACTCTATCACTACTGCTCTTTGTTCGTTTCCCGTCTCCAAACTAAACAACTTCCCGAGCCATAACAAAGGCACACTCAAGCTTGGTTTATACAATCTGTTTTGTTCAGCTGCCTCATCTCAAACACTATGTAACAACTAGAAAGCTTTAGAAAAAATATCACTATAAATATATGAACCCACGTAAGTAATCTTTTCTCTGCAAATAAGAACAAACCCTCAACCCAGGTGTCCTAAATTTTTCTGTGACAGCTGGAAGGAAATCAACCACTTTTACTTACAAGGCTAAATTGCCTTAAAATTAGAATTATGTAAGTTCTGAAATACAAAGGCCTAAAGGATGCTTAGAGAGCTTTCAAAAAGGCTAGGGGGAAATAAAAGCTGAACAGAACCTACTCATTTCATTTGTTTGCACTATTAAGGATATCAGGGAGAATATGGGACCTGCTCCTGAGCTGATGTAAATTGGCCTATATCCATTGAAAACAGTGAGTTATACCAGCTCAGAATCTGGCCTGTTGTGTTTAAGCTCACAATGATGCAGAGATTGTAAAGTGGCAAATGTGAATCATTTTCATCTCACACACAAAACAGTTGGTTTTGCTGATAAGAAGGTATCGGCGTGTTTTCGTTTTGATCAATGGCGTGACAGTTTGGTGGGTGAGTTTCTGATCTCAGCACTCATTCCTATTTATCAGTCTTCCATCAAGAAAACAAAAATCACAAATTTTGGTGACAGCTCTCAGAAGCTAATGATAAGAGCTGGAGCCTATATAGCTTGCAGAATTGGAATGTGCAAACAGATCAGAGTGCTTACCACCTTTATTTTCTGTTCACAACATTCCTATAAGGTAGATATTGTTTTATCTATTGTACAGATAGGGAAACTGGCATACAGGGTCTGTAAACTCCATCACATCTCAATTCTGGGTCTTACCTTCCTAGTGACTTTGTGACCTTGGACACACTTAGCTCCTGTGCAGCCCAAAGAGGCCCTGGGGGCAGGACTAGCTCCCACCTTCTGGCCTTGTCAAGCATGCATGAAAGGAAGGAGGCCTTTACAATGGAGGAAGGGGCAGTTAGCACGAGGGTGGAGCAGAATCGCCCTATGCAGTGGATTGCAGGAGTGACGCTTGGAGGAAACTCCTAGAGAGGAAATCTTCACCCTGAGCCCAAGAAAAGCACAGGAGGCTCCCAGGGTAGGGCAAACCAGCTGAGCCAGTCTCAGAAACCCAACCCAAATGATTTCCCCAAACCCACTGCACGGGTGCTAGATCACTGGCAGAACTATAGACTCACTACCCACCCACCCCTTTGGTGGGACCCTGGATGCATGAGCATTTGTGATGTTCCTTCTAATCCCTCACATGGAAAGACTTAAGAAGGCCCTCAAAGGGCAGAACCTCTCCTACAAATAGCATGTTGTAACCGCCCTGTATAGTTACCGGGGCATGGTCTGGTTCCCTCACACCTCAAAGGAGGAACCACCGAGGAGCATGTTACACCAGGAGTTTTGACAATCGCACCTCAGTTCTAACCACTAGTCTGCATTCCTTATGGTGGCACTGCACAGAAGTGTGTCTTCTGTTTTGGGGTAAAATCCTGGCTCCACTGAAATCAATTTCACTCCTGAACCCCAGGTTAACGGCTTTACTTCTGCTTAGCATGCCAGATGCTCCAGGCACAACTCATCTCTGTCGCGACCCTTATATGTGCCCAAAAATCCCGGGGTTGTGTTCTGTATGGAGATGCACGAGATCTGCAATGTTCGGAGTGGGATCCAAATGTAGCAGCCATGTTCAGATTCAGGGTTGTGAGTCAGGGCATTAATGAAGAAAGAACATTGAAGTTGGGATCCAGAGTCCAACTTCACCCAGATATGGGACATTTGGAACAATGTAACCTCTCTAGTTCTGAAGTTATTAGGAACAGACCACTGGAACAAATCTCCTGGATCATCGAATCCAGTCCCCTACTATTTCAGGCAATTCTGTGGTATAATCCCATTATTCACTGTGCCAAGGCCCCTCTTAAAATGAGGTTGTTTGCCCCTACTTCTACTGGAAGGCTGTTCCAGAACCTAGACATATGTAGAGACTGGGTGTGGACGAGTTGTGGGGTGAGATCACCCCCTACCGGGTGGGCAGGGGGGCTCAGCGGACCCCTTCATCCTCTAGTTGGGCGCTACCCAGGATTCCTGGGCCTGCGTCCCGTAGTTTGGGTGTGATTGCCCCCTCCCCGTGGGCCGGAGAGGGGGGTTCAGCAGACCCAGCGCCTATACCCCGACTCGGGGGCGGGCTTGTGTCCCGTGTTTGGCCCCTCAGAGGGGCGACCGTCTGACTGGCCCTGCCGTCCGGCCGTCTCAACTGCACGCCTACGTGCATTCCAGTTCTGGAGGGGATTGGGTATTCCAGAGGGATTGGGAGGGGGACCCGGTCCCTCCCTCTCACCGGGTCCCAGCCCAGGGCCCTAAGTGTAGGGGCTCGCTATCGCCCCTGCACGGCAGACGGGGGTGGGTTCCTCCCTTAACATTCCTGCCCATGGTCGCCAGAAGGCTCCTGCCCCGGGCTGCTTCCTCCCTTCTCCTGGTCCCTCGCATACCACTGGCGCACCCCAAGACCTACTGGGATTCTGGGCCCGGGTTCGGGGTTGTTCTCTGACTTCCCGTGGGTCTGTCTGTCCCCACGGGTCTTGTCCCAGCCGAGTCGCTCTCTCCACGGGTTGCGGGGCCTGTCCTGGTCGTCCTCCGACCCGGGACTGGCCGATCGCCAGCTGCGGGGGCCGTCCCGAGCTCCCCTGGGACGGGGACGGGCCACCTCCCGGTCTCGGCGGCGCACCTGGTCCGTCCTGGGCCCTGGTTCACCTCTCTCTCCCCGAGAGGAGGCTGCCCCCAGCCTCTTTGCCGGTGAGCCCCTTTTAAATGGCCCGCCAGGCCGTATGCGGTCCCGCAGCCTTCCCCTTCCGGGGATGTGTCGGCTTCCCCCGCCGCCTCCCGGCTGCCACTCTCTGCAATGGCTCCTCCCTGAGCCTCCCCAAGGGAGGGGCCGGTAGCGTCCTGCTTGCGCAGGCACGGCGACAGGTTCCGGCCCCGCCGCCATTCTCCCGTGGTCCCACTGAGTGGGGGGGGTTCTGCCCGTGGCCCCGCTCACCTCCCTGCGGCTCTGGCCGTTCGGCGTGCGGGCTGCTGGTGGCCTGTCACACTGGGCTTTTGAACTCCTGTACTTTTTCACTTTAATGCCTCCCCCGGCTATCCAACTTTCCATGCTAAAAGAGGACTTCCCTGGATTTTGTGCCATTCATTTGTCCAGCAAGGATCACTACCAAGCAATTCTAGAAAGTCTCACTTGGCCCCAGTCATTTTGTCCTGCAACTTGGGAGAGAGAACAGCAGCATGAGCCATTGAGGCGTCTAGGTGTTTTCATCATATTAATAGTAGTGAAGTTGAGTTTCACTCTATCATTTAGATCAGTCCTATTAAAAGTGTGCAGTAGGGCAAAGCATCCATATTTATGCTGTATTTAACTTTCTATTAATAAGAAAGTCAGGTGAAGTAGTTTTGTTATTAATATTGATCAATGTTCCAATTGACAACCAAGATGCCAGGATTTCTTTTAGCAGGCTCGGTTATATTTAGTGGTGCTGTTGATGAGAGAAAGCCTAATGAAGGGTAACAGATGGGCTGCTTAATATTGCTCTAGGATGTGAAGCATTTGGCAAAACAGATACACACAGGCATTTGACAACCCTGTAACTGGAAACTTTTAATTACAGCTATTTTCATTCCTGGGGGTTTCAATGAGGCTCATGTAACATTGCGGCTCCAGCATGGGGCGAAAAGAAAGATTTGACTGAGGAACCCAACCTGGATTGGATTGGTTTTGACCCTCTAGAAATACAGTTGACACAATAGAATATTTGTCAAGAAGGAGAGGATGAGGGCGTGAGAGAAAAAGAATCGTAAGCGTGGTCTCCATTGCTGAGAAGACCCTGCTACCAGCCACTAGAATATCAAATCTGATGACTATTCACTTGAGTCATTAGCTAGTCTTAACTGTTATGAGATTCCCCTCAGACCTCTACCACTTGCTTGCCCAAGAACTCAGTTGATTTTTAAGGTGTATCCAAAAGCCTCATTGACTTCAATGGGTATGCAACCCAACCTTCCAGCTGAGTCACACTTGTGTCTCCTTGGATGCAGTCCCTCCATGAGCATCTCTGTTGGAGACAGCTTGGCCAAGCCTCCAGCATGAGCCAATGCAAAAACACCGTCACATGGCTCAATGCAAAATGCTGAGTACGTGTAGCTTTTTCAACATTCAGGAGCCACCTGAGTAACATCTGGACATGCCAGGTTTCCCTTGTGTAACTCCGTCTCTCCCAAGGGTGGCTTTGGCCTCCATTGTTTTCCTCCTTGCTTTGTCATGAGTTTGTTGGAGAGCAATCCTAAATCGAACCAAAAGCAGCAGCTTCTCATCATTCCAGCTAACCCACAACCCTGGCATGATTTCCTGCACCATGCATCCTGAACCTTAGCCTCATCCAAAGAGTACCTGTGATTGACTCAAATGGATACCATGCGTGCAACTCAAGGAAGCAGTCCAAGAATGTGACCTGACTGGAGAAGATGATACAAAGGAATGGGCAAGAACTATCGAAAGCTCTGAAGTTAATGGAATTGAATCCAGCTCGTATTAGATCAAGGTCTAAGAAACCATAGTGGACACAGAGCTTTAGCATCACTGGAAAAAGGACCTTCACAGGTATGAGGTGGGTGCATAACTGGCTGGATAACCGTACTCAGAGAGTAGTTATTAATGGTTCACAATCCTGCTGGAAAGGTATAACAAGTGAGTTCCTCAGGGGTCTGTTTTGGGACTGGCTCTCTTCATCAATGACTTAGATATTGGCATAGAAAGTACGCTTATTAAGTTTGCAGATGATACCAAGCTGGGAGGGGTTGCGACTGCTCTGGAGGATAGGGTCATAATTCAAAATGATCTGGACAAATTGATTATTCCTTCCTAAGTGGAGCACTTTGCATTTGTCTTTATTAAACTTCATCCTGTTTACCTCAGACCATTTCTCCAGTTTCACACATACAGAATGGGAAGCAACTGTCTAGGAAGGAGAACGGCAGAAAGGGATCTAGGGGTTATAGTGGACCACAAGCTGAATATGAGTCAGCAGTGTGATGCTGTTGCAAAAAAAAGCAAACATGATTCTGGGATGCATTAGCAGGTGTGTTGTGAGCAAGACACAAGAAGTCATTCTTCCGCTCTACTCTGCGCTAGTTAGGCCTCAGTTGGAGTGCTGTGCCCAGTTCTGGGCACCGCATTTCAAGAAGGATGTGGAGAAATTGGAGAGGGTCCAGAGAAGAGTAACAAGAATGATTAAAGGTCTAGAGAACATGACCTATGAAGGAAGGCTGAAAGAATTGGGTTTGTTTAGTTTACAAAAGAGAAGATTGAGGGGGGACATGATAGCAGTTTTCAGGTATCTAAAAGGGTGTCATAAGGAGGAGGGAGAAAACTTGTTCATCTTGGCCTCTGAGGATAGAACAAGAAGCAATGGGCTTAAACTGCAACAAGGGAGGTTTAGGTTGGACATTAGGAAAAAGTTCCTAACTGTCAGGGTAGTCAAACACTGGAATAAATTGCCCAGGGAGGTTGTGGAATCTCCATCTCTGGAGATAGTTAAGAGTAGGTTAGATAAATGCCCATCAGGGATGGGCTAGACAGTATTTGGTCCTGCTATGAGGGCAGGGGACTGGACTCGATGACCTCTCGAGGTCCCTTCCAGTCCTAGGATTCTAGGATTCTATGAGAGCACATGTTGCCAGGTATGAAGGGAATTGGAAGAGAACCATTAATGATGAGGACTATGACTTATGACAACTCTTTCATCAATATATCCAAGTAATAGCTATATGGCAGGAATGATGTGAAAACACATATATTTTTACAGTGACAAATATCTGCTATGCTGAAGACAGTTCCATTGTATGGTCATCTGTTTGATTATTATTTACTCTGTAAACTTCATTGGCTGAGAGAGGCTACTGTCTGTGTGTTGTTCTATGACTGACAGATACCAGGGCTGGTTTTTAAACTAATCCATCAGCTTTAACACAACACATGGAATCATCCAAATATAGGCACAGACTGGGAGAAATCCAATTCAAAGGATGTTCCATAATTAGAGGAGGTGCAAAGTGCAGAATGCACCAGTACAGTCAATTAAGCACTAATTACTACTGGATTCTGATCTGCTATTGTGTGATGAGTTGTTGAAGTGTAAAAGTGTCTTCTCTGTTTGGAGATGCCATACCCATTCCTGCTGGTTTTACAGATGTTTTGCAACTACCCCAGTGATTTTGTCTGATAGAAAAAACACAAAATCTTTCCTTGTTATAGACAACAGTGTGGGGGAAAGTCATTAGCTGATCTAATTTTTCAAGGTAAATTTCTTTGTGTGGTTACATGATGATCCCTTGCTTTTCACACTTCTAGGAGGTGCTAATGATTTCACACTTCTTTTCTCAGGTGGGCAGGAACCTTTGTGCAAAATCTAGCTGACATATGGCTAGCATCTAACATTCTGCTATCTTCCAGGTGGCTGGTAGCTTTAGAAGCCTATTGGAGCCATTTTCACATGCTCCAAAAAGAATTCTGCAGATGACCAGGGCTCACCTGACTCAACCTATTTCCTGACTGTTCATTAATCATTGCCACTGTTCTCTTCCCCTCTTCATATCTTCTGGTTTCCACATACTATGTGCTTTCATAACAGCTCAAGCAAAACATTGCATGAAAGCCTTCTGTGGTAGTCCACTAACGAAAGAACTATAGATGACCATTTCAGATGTCTCCTTTTCTATATGTTACAGAGATTCCGGTCTTTATGTAAATGGGAACCCAAGGCCCTGGATCTAAAACCTGGTAAAAGAAATGAAACTTAGCACCCTCTCCTCAGCTCTCTGATGTCAGTGGAATGAGTCCAAATTCATACATTTTAAGGCTAGACTTGATGGTTTATCACCAACTAGTCTGACATCTGCATAGCGCAGGCCAAAGAACAAAACACAGTAAGTTCTGCATCAAGCCCATGATTTCAATTTGTGCTATAACTTTTTAGAAAGAGAAACATCTGGAGTATTGCATCCAATTTTGGGCCCCCCATTACAGAAAGGATGTGGATGCATTGGCGAAAGTCCCAGTGAAGGGCAACAAAAATGATGAGGGGCTGAAGCACATGATTTATGAGGGGAGGTTGAGCGATTTGGGTTTATTTAGTCTAAAGAAGAGAAGAGTGAGGAGGGATTTGACAGCAGCCTTCAACTCCCTGAAGTTGGGTTCTAAAGAGGATGGAGAGAGGCTGTTTTCAGTGGTGACAGGTGACAGAATGAGGATCAATGGTCTCAAGTTGCAGTGGGAGAGGTCTAGGTTGGATATTAGGAGAAACTATTTCTCTAGGAGGGTGGGGAAGCACTGGGATGGGTTCCCTAGGAAGATGGTGGGATCTCCATCCCTAGAGGTTTTCAAGTCCCAGCTTGACAAAGCCCTGGCTGGGATGAGTTGGTTGGGGTTGGTCCTGCTTTAGGCAGGGAGTTGGACTTGATGGCCAACTGAGGTCTTTTCCAGCCCTGTGATTCTATGAAACTTAATTAGATTACAATTTACATCTTCCATGCCTCAGCCCCCTGCCCCACCAATACAGTAAATATATGGCACCAGCTCAGCTTCCCTGTGAGCTCATTTGAAATCCCATCGACTCAGTTTGATTCCCCCTCTCCTGACAATGTGTTGCTTATGCCTGTGTGTGCACAGCATCTCAGAATTTGTCTGCATCACACAGATGATGCGTACATCCTTCTTGAAAGCCACAGATCGTCACTGGCAACCAGTTTCTCAAGCCTCATCCTAGTGGGCATTTGTACTCACCTCCTTACCCGCTGGCGTGGATTTCTACTGCTGCACCTGAAGAGGGCAGGAAATCATACTGTTGCTGTGGGAAGACCCTCTGTGTGCCATAACACGTGTTTTCCCTCCACCTCCCATGAACTCTCTCTTTCACTCCCCCCTGCTTGGAAAGGAACTCTTTCTCAAATAGGTGTGTGCAAAAGAATGATCTTTTTGGCATGGCTTTTACTTCTTTCCTTTCCACTCCAGCTGCATGTTCTTATTTGCTTTATACCCTTGTGCTTTAGGGGGGTGGTTGTCTGCTGTGGGTTGCAGCTTCCTGGTTTGTACTATCACTGTGGCAGAGTAGCCATGCTAATGCTAGCTGAGGAGAATGATATAGCGTTAGGACAAGCCCATCAGTCATTAAGGAGTTGTCGGCTTGCATTGCAGCATGACTAATCCCCTGTTGTTCATGGGAAGATGGAACATGGATGCAGAGGGAATCTTCTCTAATGCACTTATTTCTACAAACTGGAAAGATTAAAATATCCTTCACACCGAAACATAGGTGCTGTGAAGTCCACCTCCAATGGCTTCACTCTGCACCAGCCATTTGCTGTGCTGATTAGTTCCAGCCAGTAGAAACCATAACCTGGTTTGCAAAGACTTTCCCATGAGAAGCTGGAAAAAATGCTATAGTTTAACAGGCCGGGAAGACACTGAGTCCATGTCTCTACTTACTGGAGGATCGACACTTTACTGATCCATCTTCCGGGGTTCGATTTAGCGGGTCTAGTAAAGACCCACTAAATTGAATGCTGAGGGTGTCCCTGTCAGTGCCAGTAATCCTCATGACAGTCAATGGGAGCGTTTCTCCCATTGACCTCCCGCTGTGGAGACGGCACCAAGCTCAGCTTAAGATATGTCTATCCCAGGTACATTATTTACATAGTTGGAGTTGAGTACCTTAAGCCGAGTTCCCCCCACAGTGTAAGGGTATGTCTACACTAGCCTCCTAGTTCGAACTAGGGAGGCTAATGTAGGCATTCGAACTTGCAAATGAAGCCCGGGATTTAAATATCCTGGGCTTCATTTGCATGTTCCCGGGCCGGCGCCATTTTAAAATCCCCCTAGTCCGAACTAACTGCCCGCAGCTACACGCGGCAGTTAAAAGTTAATTCGAACTAAGTCCTTAGTTCGAATTAACTGTTACATCTCATTCCACGATTCCCTGCTCTGCCACTGATTTCACATGTGACCTTGGGCAAGTCACTTGATCAGTTGGCAGGCGCAAACAGGATAAAAGCCCAATTTGTCAAAAAGAGTGGAGTACAGAGGAATGTGCAGGAGGGTGAGTAGTGATGCCAGCACAAGGAGGGAAACAAGGCAGGCAGAGCTTGAACAACACCAGAAACCTCCTGCAGGGGGGAGCAACCCCAGGAAGCAGTAACCCCAGCCTTGGACAGGAGGCAGAGAAGATTTGGGTGACCAGGAACCCCAGTCTCACACAGGCAGGGCTCAGGCAAACAGCCTGGGTCAGACCTGCATGAGGAAGGGGCTCAGGCGAATGGGCCCAAGCTAGCCCTGTCGGGGAATGGGGAGGAAGCCTCTGGTAAGTGGCTCCAGCTAGCCCCATAGAGCAGGGGGCCCCATGTGTCCTTTCAGAAACACGGTCACCCCTGAAAAGAAGGTGGTGGGGAAGGTGAAGGAAGAGAAACCGAGCTAGCGGGATTTTGTTTTCTCCACTCTGAAAATCTCTGACTTTTGTCAAAAAAATCCAAAAGTGTTCTGCCACACACACTTTTCAGCTGTCAGATATTTGGGTTCTTTTAAATAAAAACTCAGCATTTTTCATACAAAGCGAACACTTTTTGAGGGGGAAAAAATCCACATGGTCCAAACCCCATTTTTCCCTCAGGAGAAAAGAAAAAGGGCAGAATATTTCCAAACAGCTCTAAAGGGACCAACATGAGAACCCCCCTCTACTGCTGATTTACACAGCGCTTCCCACAACCCCAGAACCACATTTGATTGCGCAAGTCCAATGTCAAGCCCTTTCCAAAGCCTTCCATAGTCATCATTTTGGAAAGTGCCTGTAACACAATGGGCTGCTCCTTTAAGGGTCAAGAGGCAGGCTTTCTGGTCAGCAACAGAGTGCCTTTGAGAACAGGTGTTGAGGGTTATTAAGCCCAGGTGGAAGAGCCTCGTGGAAGGGGGAGCTGCAGGAAGGGGCCTGCTTCCTGGGCAGTGAGTAAGTGATTCAAGACCTCTTTGGTCGGCTTTGGTCAAGGAAATAGTTGTGGTTGTTTTTAATGATACTTGTGTGTCTGAAGAATAAAGTAGCATGCCCTGAAGGAAGGGCCTAAACAGACAGGGTATGGTATTAAGGGTATGTCTAGACTGCATCCCTCTGTTGGCAGAGGGATGTAGATTAGGCAGGTTGACATTGAAAATGAGGTAGGGATTTAAATAGCCCGCGCCTAATTTGCATAAAAATGGCCACCGCATTTTGCCGACTCAGCACTTTGTCGGCAAAAAGTGGCAGTCTAGAGGGGGATCTGTCAAGAAAGAAAGCCTTTTTCGACAGATCCTGTAAACTTCCTTGCAAGACGCATAAGGGATCTGTCAAAAACGGCTTTCTTTCTTGACAGATCCCCCTCTAGACTGCCACTTTTTGCCGACAAAGTGCTGAGTCGGCAAAACACGGTGGCCATTTTTATGCAAATTAGGTGCAGGATATTTAAATCCCTGCCTCATTTGCAATGTGGACCTGCCTAATCTGCATCCCTCTGCCGACAGAGGGACGCAGTCTAGACATACCCTAAGTGTCCTAGGTTAACAGGCACCTCTGTGGGAGCAAGCTCCCTCCCTGCTTCTCTCTCTCTTCCTTTTTTTATTATTATTATTTGTTTATTTTCTGTGCCGCAATTACTGGAACAAAGTCTGGACTGGCTGAGGTAAATCCACTGATTTCAGAGGAGTTATGCTGGCAGAGAGGCTGGTCCATTACCTCTCAGCAGGATTAAAAGTTGAGCTCTTTCACAAAGTGGAAGCGATTTGCACAGGACATTTTAATGCAAACTCATGGCCATCTAGAAGGAATTCACTGCCACAGATGGGACCGCAGGCCTTTAACCCTAAATAGTTATTAATCTCCCAGGCAGCCAAAGGTAGGGATGGTTGATCAACTGATAATGAAAAACAATCTCAGCTGCTCTTTAAAATAAACAAAACAAACTATATGCTTAGGGGGCGGAATTCTATCAGGTGTTATGTGTTTTCCATTCCTCATCAGTGAGCCCAAGCCTTTTACATATGTGAAAAATGGCATTCTGTGTACAAACGCAGTCCTAAAATAGAGATGTCTACATGTGGTCCAGCTTTGCTTTCTCTCCATAGATCTAAACCATGGCTAAATCTGTTACTTTTCCTTTCACAATGTCTCTAGCATAGCCCTTTCCTGACAACCAGATCATTCATGCACGTCCTAATTGCCTCCTGATTTCACTGCTGCAGTCCACTCCTCTAAGGGTTTGTCCATGTAAACCTCCCTCCCTACTGCTTCTGCCAAAAATCATCTCGCTCAGCTTTGTCATATTCCCTAACAGCAGCCTCATCCCTGTTTGAATGGCTCCTTTTCCTCACCCCTCACTTCAGCTAGATCACCCATGTACACTCATTGACTGGGGAGCTGGAGAAGTTAATGTGCTGTCCATCACACTCGGACTTCTTGTCTTTTCATTTGAGAACATGGAACTGCTGACATATGCAAACGACAGAGCTGTCTCCAGGGCCAGTCTGAGTCTGTGAAACAAATGCCCTCTATGGGAGGCAGGGCCAGATTAAGGGGGGGGCTAGCTGGGCAGCTGCCCGAGGCGCCAACCTACGGGGGGTGCCTGATGGCTGCTGTAAGGGACGCTGCACGCCTGATTGCAGCTGTAAGGTGCGCAGCTCATCGGGGGGCGGGGCCGCGCAGGCGCTGTGTGCCTGGGGGCAGAGCCACGCATGCGTTGCGCGCCCGCTGCCCGGGGCGCAGGAATGGCTCAAGCCGGCCCTGATGGGAGGTAAGGACCATCACAAACCTTGTGCTCCAAGTTCCAGTCATTTCTCTGCCCTTGCCTTCTCTAGCACCAACCTAGAGCAGTCTGAGTGTTTACAAAATAAAACACCCAAAACAAGACCTAACAAGAGAATAAAACTCTTCTGCCCCCATAATTTTCCCCCCTGGAGTGAGGGGGGAGCAAAGGTTAGAGGACACAAAGCACATATAACCATGTTAGTCCCTTTATTTAATGTTGAGGCATTGGGCTTAAAGGAAGCAGTGTTGCTCAGTAGATAGGGCAGAGGACTGAGTGTCAGAAAACCTGGTTTCTAGTCCTGTCTTTCCTATTGGATGACATTGGGCAAATCATTTTCCTGCTCTATCCTCAGTTTCCCATCCGTGAAAGGGTTTAACAACACACCTTTTTTGTAAAGTGTTTTGAGTGCTAAGAAAAATGCTTGTTGTTAATCACAATTGAAAGGTACACAGATACTACTGTGATGAGTGTAACTTAAGGACCTATGTAGAATGGACTAGATCTCTGATGTGGCCTTCTTTCATATTCCCCTCTCCCAGCCTCTCTGCTCCACTGCTGACTTTGGACAAATATAGCAACAGATTTTTTTTTTCAAAGCTATGCTTCTGCACCAGTAATGGGGTTAAAAACAGAGAGGTTTGGAAGTTCTGATTTCAGAGGAACTGTACACATACTTAAAGGTTAGCAACAGGGTTCCCTCTAAACTGCATACCTGCATGCTCGTGCAACAGTTATCCAAGCTCCGCTCAGAAGTTCAAAGCTCCCGCGCAGGCAGGGAACTCAGCTGATTGGCGGGGGGGTGGGGGCATCTCACTGAGCAAGCAGCTAAACAGAGCTAGTTGCCTGCTTGAACTGTGGAGTTCCCAGAGCGGGTAAAAAAGGAAGATAAGGAGACAATGGATGGAGGGGGGAGTGAGTAAGTAAGTAATTGGCTGATGAGGAGTCAGAGGGGAAGGGAGTTTAGAGCATCCCTCTGCAGGAGGAGAGAGAAGCAGAAACTCAGCACTCTCAAGCCTCCTGGGAAGGGGGAGATAATGGGCTGACTGCATAGGGTAGATGGGGGGAAGAGAGGTGCTGATATCTGTGCAGTGAGGAAGATGCAGGAGGAAGCTTGTTTGGGGTGACCCGCTGCAGTCCTCTCGAAAAAGGGTTTTTTGAAAAAAAAGAAACTGCAGTCTAGACGGGGTTCTCATTTTTTCAGGTGTACGGGTAAATCCGCGCTTCACTTGCATTTTCATTCGGGCTCATTTACATTCCTCTTTCAGTAGGGGAATGTAGTTTAGATGTGCCCAGACAGAAGGGATGGGAGGGAAAAGAGAGGAGAGAGAAAAAGGAAAAGAATAGTCAGTTAGAGATTCCATGCTAAATGAAGCTGATAGAGAGGGTTCTAAGTGTTCTTAAGTACCTGGTGTTTAGCCTTTTAAGTCATTAGGATGTGGAATGTAGCAGGTAATCCAGTTAAGGTCTTTGTTTAAACCTCTATTATAGGCATCAACCTTGTAAATGAAATTAAGCTCTGCAGCTTCCCTTTCAAGGTGGTTTTTGAAATTGGCTTGCAATAAAACAGTGACTTTGAGATCCATTAAAGAGTGCCCAGGCAAGTTAAAATGTTCCCCAACAGTTTCTGTGTGTTTACCTTTTCAAATATCTGACTTGTATCCATTAATCCTTTCTCGTAGAGACTGTCCAGTTTGGCCAATATCCATGGCAGTGGGGCATTGCTGGCACTTGATGGCATAGATCACATTGGTGGATGTGCAGATCTTCACTCCATTTCTATTTGAAAAAAATGATTGATTTGTAATATAGGACTCAATTAATCCTCCATTTAACTTACTGGACTTGCCCCCATTGATTTAAATGTGGCCTGGATGAGGAACAGGCTATAAAGAAACATCAATGAGTCATAAGACAACTTGTTAGCATTCTAGTCCTAACAGCTAATACATTAGTTCCCAAGCTGTAGGTCATGACCCCAGGCAGGGTCACACCCTCAGAAGATGGGGTTGCAGAAATCCCTACTGTGCAGAAAATGCTGTTTTGCTCTGATGTACAGGATGTGTGAAGTGACAGTGCACGGAAGACGACATTTTGCCCTACAAAACGGCATTCTCCACACAGTGTGACCTCGCACTAGGGTTGCCGGCTCTCTAAGAGTGTTCTGGAATCTTCTGAGATGAAAGATTGTCATGTGATGAAACCCTCCAGGAATATGTCTCACCACAACTGTCAACCCTGCCTCTCACACAGCGTACATATGAAGTCATGCTGTGTGGAGGAGGCCATTTTGTTGAGCAAAATGGCCTCCTCTATGCTGTCTGGGCTCCTGGGAGAAAGCAATTCATTATAAAGAGGGTCATGCCATCAAAAAAAATGTGGCCACCCCTGAGCTAATATAGCGAATGCCTGAATCCTTGCTGCAGATGCATCTTACAGGCGGATATAATAGGTCTGTGGTTGAGTGTGATGTAGAATCCTGATGGGAGAGCTTGGTTCACTCTGGATAAGCACCCAAAAACTACATTCCCTATTGGAACTATCCCAAACTCTTAGCTGTGCAAAACTGGGCCCTGATCCAAAACCTGTGGATGCCACTTGGAATCTGTCCATTGAACTTAGCCAGATCCTGGTGCTAGAAATGTCAGGAGAGCTGTTTGAATTTTTCCAGATTTCTTTAGAGAGGCCTTGTACAGTGTCTGACATTAAAAATGTCAATATGTGGTGTCAGCTTCTACAAAAACGTATGTGAGCTGTCTCGGTTCCGTACAGTACTCGGAATAGACGTCAGTCAGGGTTGCGATTTTCAAAAGCCTTCGCCATTGGTCTAATTCTGTTCCAGTTTGGAGTCGATGGTAAAAATTTCATGGAATTAAATGGTAACGGAATTAGGCAAATGTGAATGTTCTTGAAAATCCCACCAAATGTATTGGCCACTGTGGCTATATTATTCTCTGATACTGATCATGGCTCTTTAGCTTAGCAAAAAGAGAAAATACTGAACTCTTTATTACACAGAGAAAGTCATAACAAGAAACACTGGCCGGAAGTTAAAGCCAGACAACTTGACATTGGAAAGAAGGCGCACATTTTTAACATCAAGGGTGATTAATGAGGAACAAACTACTGAGGGAAGTGGAGATTTCTCCATCTCTTGGAGGCTTCAGATCAAACCTGGATGCTTTAATGAAACACAAGTTACTGCACTCAGTGCAGGCATAACTGGATGAAATTCTATGGCCTGTCTTTTACAGGAAGTCAAACTCTGTGATCTAATGTGCTTGCCTGGCCATAAAGTCTTTAGATCTATGAACTGCAGGAACCAGGCTTTTCACTCCTCTTCTCTCTCCCCCCCGCCCCTCTCTTAAGTTTTTGAGTTGCACCCTCTACGCAGAGAGAACAAAAAAGGAAAATATAGGGCACCAGATCCTTCACTGATGCAAATCCACTTCATTTTAGTCAAGTCAAATCAGGTAAGCTCAAAATTGTTGTCATTTATTTATTTAGTTGATATCTGCAAAAACATACACACCCTAGATGTGGGTGAAGGTTTGGGGCAATTCTTAATTTATAACCTACATTGTTGCTTACTGTAGCAGCTCTGTAGAGAGCTTGTGAGAGTCCTGTTCTTTCCTACCATTCTGAGTTCAGTTTCACTGAATTCCTGTTATATCACCAGATAAATTTAAAGCACTCAGAGACAGGCCATTCATTTGGATGCATTTACCCGTGCCGCCATCATGGCTGTTAGGATATTAAAAATAATAATAATAATGCTTATTTGTTATTCTCCCGCGTTCGAAGTACTGCCAGCTGTACTTTTCACTTCACATGAATTCTGGTCTATTCCAATTTTCCACTTCCCTGCCTTTAATCCCACGGCTACAAATGGAATCCCATGCTACACTAATATCTCTTACTCGCTGGCACAGAAGAGATCAATATTTCAAAACGCCGTATGTTTTATAGATCAGCTGCCTTGTGCATAAAACTCTAGTGGTATCCGAACCATTACACAATGTGTGAAAGTCACACAAACTAGTGGATGGAAACGGTGTGAAGTATATCCATGGCCAATATGGTCATACCCACGGTATTTTTTTTAATAAATTAATACATTTTAAAGCAAGCCTAGTAGGCACCTCTGATTAGTGGCTATATAAACTCTGCAAAGTTTCAGTGTTTATAGGAAATTTAACCAAGCTGTTCAAATCGTTGATACCCATCCCAATTTTAACCCATCTCTGGGGGCACATGAACTTGGAAAAGTTTAGTAATAGTGTATTGCCCTTATGTAGCACTATTCTTGCAAGGCTCTTGGGTGGGAAAAATATCATGAAGCCCCCTAGAATCTGGCAAGTATTATCACATTTGGTCTGCAGATGGGAAACCTGTGACAGACACAGAAGTGAACTGAGTTGCCCAGGGTCACACAGTAAGTTGGTGGCAGTCTGTCCAGCTTCTCAGCAGCCCACTTGCTAGACTGCCTCCGAGTTAGAGATGCCAGGTGGACCGCCCCAGGCCAAACTGTTGAAATGTGTATTTTGCCTTCTGAATAAGAACAAAACCAAGGTCCAGTGTTCTCTGTGAAATGAACATGCCTTTCTCTGCCTTGGAGTGCATCTACACTACACCGTTAATGTCGAGATAACCAGCGTTATTTTGAAATAACAATGCGAGCGTCTACACAGCCAATCCATTATTTCGAAATAATTTTGAAATAATGGACAGCTTATTCTGAAATCTGTATACCTTATTCTATGAGGAATAACACCTGTTCCGAAATAGCAGCAGTGGAGTGTCTACACACGCCTTATTTCAGAATAGCTATTTCAAAATAGCCCCTCACCAGGGCCATTCTAAGTTATTCCTCCCCAGTGCCTCCTGGGGCTCTAAATTGACATAGCATATCTACTTTAGGGAAGCCTGCCTCAGACTAATTTTGAGGCTTCCCAGCAGTGTAGAGGTGCTATTTTGGAATAACTATTCTGGAATTGCTTATTTTGAAATAGGCATGCAATGTCGATGTACCCCTAATGTGTTAGGGAATTTGATTGGATGATACTTATGAGGGAACATGCAGGAGCGGAAAAAAATGCGGAAGAATGGCTTTTGCGCAGGAGGGCGTTTTTGTGCAAAAAAGAGCAATTTAAATGGCTCCTTTTTGCACAAAACCCTGTTGCACAAAAAGCAGGCACTTATTAAGTATGCAAATGAGGCTTGGCAATATTCCACGCTTATCCTCCTTTGCATATTTCTCGCGCAAAACGGATGCAGTATAGATATAGCCTTACGGACTAAGTGTCCTCACAAACCTTGCCACCTTCCACGCCAAGTGCAAGGCATATTTGGTTGACCTTACCTTCTCTAACATGGATAAAGAGTGATGTGCATGTATGTGTGCGTGTAGAATTTTTCAGAATAGACAAAACAAAACTCTCCAGTGTGCACACTTACCCTCCTGAGGAAAGAACAAGAGAACTGGCACTGTGCTAGAGACTTGTGGTCATGTGACTAATGCATGTCTGGGAGGTCCTCTGACACCAGGAGCGGTGAGTGTGGTAAGAACCTATGTAGAATAAATAGATAGATATGGGTGGATTTGGGGGAGGGAGTTTAAAATCTCACGCTGGGGAGGGAGGAGCTAACTTTTTAAAATAATTTTATACCATCTTGCAAAGATATAGGATAAAATGGTGACAAGTGCTTCTTGGATTGTGCCTCACTATTCGTGAAGGTGACATTTTAAGAGGTGGAACTGGTGCTGTATTTCTCAGCAGCATTATTTACACAGGAATGAGCTTAAACAGCAGCCCCTGGCCTTTGTAGACGTCTCAGAGCTAATCATTTGGATTTTAATATCACTAATGTGTCTTCTCACCGTATTATTGCAAATTTGTATAATGAACACTTTCCCTTAGAGGAAACAGCGAAATAATAGTATTTGAGAACAGTTCTCTTTAAAGGCTATTAAATGCACTTATGAGTTTTAATATGTTTAAAGGCTTAGAATATGGAGGGAAAAGTGAGCCATGACCAGATCAGAAACCCGAATCTGGCATAAGATTTCCGATTTCTCTAGAAAGAATCAACTCCCTGAAGACTTCTGAGTTTGCACATTCAAACTTCACATTCAAATCTGAACTTTCCAAAACGTGGGGGGTACAGAATGCAGATTTGATGTTTGGATTGATCCCATGACATTATATTGGCAGCCAGGGTAGGCAAAGTTTGATATCTTAGCCAGCATTTCTATGCCCAAACGAGCAGCTGGGTGCCGAGAGCAAGCAGAAAAAGGCAGGAAGAGACAAAACAAATGGAAAAGCTTTAATGAGACAAACGACAAAATATGCAGAGTGTTTTATATGAATTTACTGCAGATAGCACATACTACAGGCTGAATCTCTCTTATTCAGCACCTTCGGGACCTGTCTGGTGCTGAACCAGAGAATTTGCCAGACCACAGGAGGTCAATGTTGTCTAGAAGCATGGCCAACACTTCCGTGCTTTCCGGGCTCTGAAAAGACATTTAGATCTAAATAACAGCACAGAACACTGAGAACCAAGCTTGGTGGCTGTAAACAAACCTTATGGGGCCGTGGGAAAATTGGCTACACCCATGAAAAGTGGACATCTGACTAACTCAATCATACTGGACCACGGATGTTGCCAGATCAGAGAGCACCAGACTAGAGAGGTTCAATCTGTAATAATTGCAGAACACTCACTGGCTTTGCATGGAGAAGGCCCCTTTATTTCATACAGCATTTGCAATACCCTGTTGTCATTGCATCGCGTCCGGAAGATTTAAAAGTTAATGACAGCTGGGTTTTTAATTCAGTGTCCCATGCTTGGGTACACAAAGCAGTGGGGTGCAGTCATCAAACTTGCCACAAGTGTTAGTCTCTTGTCACCTCACTGAGAGGAAATCCATGTATCTTGAGGCTAATGTGGGGTCAGTAAAAGAGAAGACATGGATGTGAATATTTCATGGCTTCTAGGCCCATTTAGGTGCTAATTTCCCACTACAAGATACACCCAGCTGCTGTATATATTAACAAGCTGCAGGTTCAAGCTGCCAGTTTCTTATGGGGCACTACAAAGAAGAAAATTCTCACACAGAGAGTACCTGGCAATTGATGATAATACCCAAACAAGATCAGGGCCCCATTGTGCCAGATGCTCTAGGATGGAACGATACTGCAAGATGCTGACAGCACTCAATACCTCCCAGGAGCAACTAGCAAGCATCATGCAGAATCAGGCCCTATGGTGAGTGATGGCATACCTACTGTTATGCTGAGAGGTACTAGTGACTGTCTAATAAGCCTCTTTGAGATAGGCTGTGGACACTAGCGTGTTAACGACAAGCCCCTTGCCTAAGCCAGAAGGAGGTTGTGTACCCACCCAGCAGTTCTGGATTGAGCAATCAGAGAATGGAGGGTGTGAGGGCTGGGAGGTGGCTAGAAACTACAAGAATGAACAGTCGGAAGCAGCTGAAGCATGGTGGCTGACCCTCGAAGAAACCTCGAGAGGTTTTGGGGGCTGTTCTGGGTGTTGTGAGCTTCTCTTTGGCTCCTGCATTCTGAGACACAAGACTTAGGCATTCCTTGGATGCAGTTTTATTAAAGAATGTACAGAGTCCATCAATTTCTACTCCCAGCTGGAACGTCCTCAGGACCCCGAACATTGACTGGTTTGGAATGAGAAAAGACAACATTACAAGGAGGCAAGGTGTTACAAGGAGGAGGGAGAAAAAATTGTTCTCCTTTGGCCTCTGAGAATAGGACAAGAAGCAATGGGCTTAAACTGCAGCAAGGGAGGTTTAGGTTGGACATTAGGAAAATGTTCCTACCTGTCAGAGTGGTGAAACACTGGAAAAAATTGCCCAGGGAGGTTGTGGAATCTCCATCACTGGAGATATTTAAGAGCAGGATAGATACACATCTATCAGGGATGATCTAGATGATGCTTGGTCCTGCCGTGAGGGCAGGGGACTGGACTTGGTGACCTCCTGAGGTCCTTTCAAGTTCTAATATTCTATGATAAGAATCACCAACTGGTTCTGAAGTAGCTTTATTATTAGCACTAGTGGGTGGGAACAGCTAATCTTTCATCCTCTGTTCATAATGGCCTGCAATTTCAATTCTCCTTTAGTCTACACCCCACCCCACCACACTGCCAGAAAAAGAAGAAATCTGGATTCTGTACATGTAAGTTCTGATACTATTTTTGTGGGTAACCAGCTACCAAATACCTATTTCATGCATAAGTGGGACAGGTAACCCACAACCACCCCTGAGTATTTTTTCAAGTGTCATGGCATATGTCCATGCTACAGAGAAGATCGAAGCTGCCACTGTCTATCTTCCACGGTTTGAATTAGCGGGTCTAGTGAAGACGCACTAATTTGACCTGAGAGGGGTGCTCCAGTAGATGCCGGTAGTCCCGCTTCCACGAGGAGTAAGGGAAGTAGAAGGGAGAATGTGGACAGTGACAAAAGTCGAGTTCAGGTACTTTGACTTCAGCTGCATATCTTAATTCAACCTTATCCTGGAGTGTAAACCTACCCATGGTGAATCTGGTATTTCAGTATCCACCCACTGTACTAAAAAGACAAAGCCAGCACTGTTCTTTTTTATGGCCCTTTTTTTTTCTTCTCCCTTGGGAAGAGAGGAGAAGGAAGATGGAACTGTGCCACCAGCTGAATGATTACTCATCAGAGTGACAGGTGACACACAATGTCGCGTTCAATGGGTTGTTGCTGATGAAGGAATTGGTGGACATGTTTTAAACCCAGATTCCAGCTCCTGCTCAGACCACAGCAAGTATATTCAAGCTCTTCTGTACGTTTGCACAAAAACATGACAGACACTAAAAACAGGACTATGTAGCACTTTAAAGACTAACAAGATGGTTTATTAGGTGATGAGCTTTCATGGGCCAGACCCACTTCCTCAGATCAAATAGTGGAAGAATATTGTCACAACCATATATACCAAAGGATACAATTAAAAAAATGAACACATATGAAAAGGACAAATCAAATTTCAGAACAGAAGGGGGATGGGGGGGGGAAGTTGATTATCCTTCTGACACTTTTAGCTTGGAGAAAGTTTAACCCCCCGATCTCAGTTCCATAAACAATATCACAATATATATCTTACAGCAGGCACTAATACTAGACAGACATCACCAACTTCCACTGCAATTTAACTTGGAAATATTGAATGTTGTAAAGAAAACTGGAGTTTTCCACAACTGGAAAGACAACAGGAATTGAGCCTGAAGTCTTCATTGTTCAGAAGCAACATTTTAATCCATGGCTAATGAAAGGAACGGCAGATTAACAGGTTTTTATAATTTAGCTAATATGCAAATTTTTTAAAAAGTAACCTCCCCAAATATTGCACTGCTCCCTGTCCAGGAGATCCTCATTAATCTGTGTTAATAGGGAACAGCTGCAGCATTGATCAGTAATATTTCCACTCTGGCACGTGCTGATGGCGTAGTTACAGGCTAGCTGCACCACAGTCCCCTGAATGCACCTGCGGCCCTTATCTCCGGGCATAATCACATGATCCTTCCATTCTTAGATCAGGATGTGGGTCAGGCTCCCCTGCTTATCAACCCGCCAGCTCCAGGCTGTGTTTACAACGTTCAAGACCCTGTCTTCAGTGACTGTGAACCCATGATATTTTGTTTACAAACAAAGCTTTGGAGGATTTAAAAAAAAAATCCCGTATGCATATTTAGTCTCATCTAATGTTATGTTTCCCTACGCACTATGTTAGACACACCTTCTTCTTCGTTACAACAGCACAATAGGCTCACAGCCTTTTAAGCTGATGAACCCAGTTGTGATTGATCTCTCTGATATGTCTCCACTGCAGAGCCAACTTGGAGTCTTAACCCACCAAACAGGAAAACTGCTTAGGTTGGTTAGGAGGTACATTAAGTGCAGATTTGTTTACCCAGGCACTGCTTTAACGCGGGCTGGAAGCTCCCCACTTTGCAACAAGGACACGGGCAAAACAAAACAAAAAATCGCTCCAGCACTGACGGTTTCTCCAGTGTCTTTCCCACAACACCCCCGAAGCACAGCGAAGTTGGCCCACACCTGACTGGGAAAGAATCCGAGATTCCCAGCACAAAGAAGCATGGGTATGTGTAACAGAGTATTAATGGTTCACTGGTTTGGGGCCTTTGCCTACACGGGAGAGAATATGTGGAGACTGCTCCCCTCTGAGGGTGTGTGTGTCTGCAGAGAGCAGTGGGGCGTTTATAGCTCTCGCCACATGCTGATCTGCCTGCCTCATCCATGCAGACTGTCAGGGTGCTCGGGAATGAAAACTGGCCGCTCTTGCTAGAAGGCTGTGTTAGCCTATCAGGGAATGCCCACATTGCAAGCAAAGGCATGATAGTAGCAGGATAGGCAGACCTGTGATAGCTTTAAGCCAACTCGCAGCACTAACAATGACAGTGTAGTGCAGAGGTCCCCAGCCTATGGGGTGCCCCTCCCTCAGGGGCATGGAGGAATGTTCATGGGGACCCACTGGGGCCGAGGCCAGCCCCTGCCGTGGGCAGGGAGCGAGTGTGGCCCAGGCCTGCTGCACTCCCGGCTTTCCTCCAGCCCCGTTGTCAACTGCAACCACAGACCTGTCCCCAGGCTCTGCTCCAGGCTGTGGCTCTGTTCCTGACTCCAGACCCACCCACACCTGCAGCCCCAGCCTCCTTACCCCCCTGTCCTAGTCTCCATCACTCCCAGAACTCAGAACCTTGGCTTTGGTGGGGAGGAGGCATGGGCTGGGATAAATGCTGAAAAGTCTGGGGACCGCTGATGTACTGTGACAGCGCTGGGTAGTAGCCTGATTACAAGTCCACCAGGGAGCCTGGGTACGTAATCTAGTTGCTAGTCCATGTTAGAAATTCATGCTGGTATTGTTACTCTGTTTACTAAAAAAATAGCCTCCAGGAGCTGGCAAGTAGGAGTGACATCAGTGAACGGCATTGTATTCTGCCCCAGAGCTGCTGCTGGTCAACAGAGAACTCCAAACGCCATCCGTGGTTTGCTTAGACTCCACAGTGATGGGAACCACGGAGTAAGGCAGCGGTTCTGTGTGAGAAGATTGAGCTGGGCGGAGGAGGCAAATTCAGTTTCATGGAGAATTTTGACACTGTTTTTAAAAAATTGTCTTGTTCCTTTTTGGAAGAAAACCCCAACATTTCAAAGTTGACGGGAGGCCTGGGTTTGGGCGGTTCACCTGGCAGGATTCCCCAGAGGGGGGTAACCTGGAAGACCAAGGAGTCCAAGCCGCTGAGAAGTCTAGAAGCTGGTATTCTAAGGACTTCCATTCTCTTGTCTCTCTATCAGCCCACCAGATAAGATGCCAAGGAACTGGATGCCAGATGCCCAGGCTGCAAAGAAACTGGGAGCTTCAGACCTTGGCCTGTCTGGACTCCAAGTTCAACATCCTCTTGTTTTCATTTTTAAATGCTTACTACTTACATAAGAATGGCCATAGTCAGACCAAACGTTCATCTAGCCCAGTATCCTGCTTTCTAGCAATGGCCAATGCCCGGTGTTAAGAGAGAAAGAACAGAACAGGGAATCTTCAAATGATCCATTCTCTGTTGTCCATTCCCAGCTCCTGGCAAATAGAGGCTGAGGACACAATCCACACCCATCCCGGGTAGTAGCCATTGACAGACCTACCTTCCATGAACTTATCTAGTTTTCTTTGAACTCTTATACTCTTGGCCTACACAACATCTTCTGTAAAGGAAAGATTGCCTGTGCCGCAGGTTGACTGTGCATTGCATGAAGAAATATGTTCTTTAGTTTGTTTGAAATATGCTGCCCATTCATTTCATTTAGTGACCCCTAGTCCTTAGGAACGGCCATAGTGGGTCAGACCAAAGGTCCATCTAGACCTGTATCCTGTCTGCCAACGGTGGCCAATGCTAAGTGCCCAAGATCTCTCTCTTGAGTGGTTTGAGGAGTAAATAACTCTTCCTTGTTTGCTTTCTCCATGCCAGTCATAATTTTATATTAAACAAATCAAAGTTCTTCAGGGTTTGCAACATACTGAGACTGAAGTAGTGTCTCGTGTCATCTTCAGTCTTTTGTGTTCATTTGATTTCATGCAAAAATCACTTTTTTCAGCATTGATTTAAGTTGCTTGTTTGGGATTGCACTAAATCAAGAAACAGCTTATTTTCCACTGCGCATTACTTCTATTGATTTTCCTCTAGCAAGAAATGGCTAGGACGACTTTGCGTAAGGTCTGGTCTATACCTAAAAATTAGGTTGACCTAGCTACATCACTTGGGGCTGGGGGAAAATGGGCCCTGTACAGTGTGGTTGGGTCAATCTCGCCCGCACTGTAGATGCAGCTAGGTCAGTGGAATCATTCTTCCATTGATCTAACTACCACCTCTTGGCAACATGGATTAGCTACATCAACTGAACAGCCTTTTCTGTCTGCACTGTTACACTGCAGCAGCGCATCGGCTAGCTGTGCTGCTGTAGCTGTCATAATGTAGCTAGACCACGAATACATTGTCAAAAAAACAATTCCATTATCACAGAGTCCTCAGATCAACATAATTAGCTCTCATAAATGTAAGAGGAATTGCATTGTTCCAGCAGTCTCTTAGACGGTGATTTTCAGTACTGGGTCATGGAATGTCAAACACTGGGTCTTGTTGCTGCAGGGGGATCAGGTGATTAGTGGGGGTGCTAAGGCAGCTCCCTGTCTGTCCCGGCACCGCAGACTACGCTGCACCCCAGAAGCAGCTGGCAGCAGGCCCAGCTCCTGGCGGGGGGAGGGGGTTGCATGGGGCTCCATGCACTGCCCCTGCCCTGAGCACTAGCTCCTCACTCACACTGGCTGGGAATCTGCTGCTGGCTGCTTTGGGGGTGCAGCATGGTCTGCGGTGCCAGGACAGGCAGGAAGCATTGGCACCCCCACTGCACAGCTGACTTGGAGCGGCTCAAGGTAAGCCCTTCATGCCTCAGCCCTGACACATATACCCCAAAGCCAGAGCCCCCTCCTACCCACACCCCAAAGCTCTTCTCCTCAGCCCCACCCCAGAGCCTCTACTCTAGTCAAATTAATTTTCGTCATGGGCAGTGTTCCCTCTAAGATTTTCCATCCATGAGTGGAGTGAGTTTTGTCTTGCGCACCAATACTGAGGTCATGTGCGCTTGTTTGGATGTGTGGCACCCACCTGTTACTAACAAATATCTTAGACATATACGTTACAGAAGAAAGAATACTAAAACAAGGGAAAGAATACTAAAACAAGGGCTCACAGCTGTAAGTAGGCCCAACATCCATGGGACTATTCACAATAATAAGCACTTTGTTTGGTAGGTAGTAGTAACATAATCAAGCTCCGGCTAATAGTGTTTGAAAGACCTTGGATATATATTAAGTAGTGTACGTGAAAGCGGGTCTGTGGTCTCAGCTGATAATCTAGTGGACAGGTGTCCACATTACATAGTACCTGTGCATTGCAAGTTATGGGCAGCTGCAAAGCAAGATATAAATTGAGATTTTGAATTTTCATGCTGTTTGCGGATACATAACAAAAGCCGTGATGGTTGGGGTTTTTTTGGTTCATTGGTTGGCTTTTGCATTTGAAATTTAAGTCTTGACTACTCTGAAATTCTGTAGGCAGCTGAACTATTTTTTGTTTTATTTGTAATTCCATGATACTCAAATGTAAGCAGTTGAAGGCGGTGGGAGATTTGGTTTTAGTGAGTGTTTACCTATTTTTTTCAGGAGAGGAGGATAGGGTTAAAATATATCCAACTCAAATGTCTAATATCCAGGACAAGTGATATGTTTGTTAAATATTAAACATACCCATCATTTCAGTTAAAGTTTGAGCTTTCAGCCTGTATCTGAAACCTCCAACAAGTCTTGTCCTAAAAGCAGGGAAAGTGCATCTAACATTCCAGATTTCTTAAGATAAAAAACAGGCACAAGCACTAGAGAGAGAGAACATATATTACGCTTTAGAACCTCAGAGGAGAACCCTTCATTTCTATTTGCTTTACATGGTAGCTCTACTTAATGTATTAATATTTAGTAAGATATCTAAGGGTACGTCTACACTAGCCCCCTAGATCGATCTAGGGAGGCTAATGAGGGTGACCGGAATTGCAAATCAAGCCCGGGATTTAAATATCCCGCGCTTGATTTGCATGTTCCTGGCTGGTCGCCATTTTAGAAATTGACTAGCCCGAAGTAACTGCCCGCGTCTACACGTGGCAGTGAAACGGGATTCCGATTTAAAGCCCCTAATTCGAATTAGCTGGTAAACCTCATTGCAGGAGGAATACCAGCTAATTTGAGTTAGGGCTTTAAATCAGAATCCCGTTTCACTGCCGCGTGTAGACGCGGGCAGTTACTTCAGGCTAGTCAATTTCTAAAATGGCGACCAGCCGGGAACATGCAAATCAAGTGCGGGATATTTAAATCCTGGGCTTGATTTGCAATTTTGGTCACCCTTATTAGCCTCCCTAGATCGATCTGGGGGCTAGTGTAGATGTACCCTAACTGTCGGCGATGTATGAGTATTCATGCAGGTTTGACTGAAGTCTGAATGTTCAGTCCAGCATGCACTGAGCTGAGTGTGAAACTGAGGATATATTTATTATCTATGTGTATGTTTTAAAATTCTTGAGGTATATTTTCATGTCATTACAGATAAAGATACCGAACATGTCTTTACCCTTAAATAGCACCTAACATACTTTTTTATTAAATGTTATTATGTTCTTTCAGAAGATTTACAGGATAGTTTAAGAAATCAAGCATAACACTTGACTCTTTTTTGCTCGGTCTCAAGGATTCTCACTTTCTTAGTGTGATTGGAATGACTTTCTACGAGCCCTAATTACCACTTATTTCTTCTAAATGGAGACCAATGTGTTACAAGATTAGCTTTATAGAGAATTAATGTTTTGTTTTCACACTTTTTCCTGAATATTGCCCCACAAACAAAACCCCACATACTTCAATATAAAAATCTAGGAAGATTCTATCAACAAAAGACCAAAATCATAAACAGGCAAGGCATGGAAGCGTATTAAAAATTGTTTACAATTTAAGAGAGACCTAAATTAAGACTCCAAAACCAAACACTTTTAACATTGGGGTAGGGCTGGAGCTGGGGCCAGGGCCGCATGGTGACTTCCCGGCTGCTCCTGCCACGCAGCTCCCCTGGCCAAGTAGGCCCCAGCCCACTACCATGCAGCTGTGGGGGGCCTCAGCCCTCCAACCAGGCCCTGGCCCCCAACCACCAGAGCAGACCCCCATGCTTCCCCCGCCACAGCAGGCCCCAGCCCCCAGAGCAGGCTCTGGCCTCCTGCCAAGTGGCAGGTCCCGGCCCCCCATCAGAGTAGGCCCCAGCCACTGAAGTAGGCCCCCGACCACATCGCCTCAGCCGGCCTCAGCCTAGAGCAACTGCCTGCTGCACCACTCACCTTCCAGCAGGAAAGTGAGTGCTGCTGTGCGGCTCTGCAAACGAGGTGGGTGGATGGAGAATTTTCTGTGCATGGCCACGCAGGGGCACGCCATACAGGGAACTACAGTTGCGGGCATCAATGATTTTCTTCAACTGGGTCATGAGGGGAAAAAAGTTTGAAAACCAGTGCTCAAAGAGATTCTGTGGTAAGACTGACGTGGACTAACTGTGAAATGGGTGTGGAAATAATCTCCTTTGACACTGCTTCATCACAATACCTACCACTTGCATAGCATATTCAACATTAACTAATTCACTGCTGAGTGGTGGGTGAATGCTATTACAGAGGGAGAACTGAGGCAGAGGGGTGAGTGACTTCCTGAGTGACACATGGGAATGCAAATGGGTTGCTCTTGCAAAGTCATTAGATTGGGACTTGGATGCTCTGTTGCAGATAATCTCGGACATGTCACCGTTCTCCATCTGTGAAATGGGGATGATAATAAATTCCTTCAACTGTTATGTTAGACTGTATATTCTTTGGGATAGGGAATGGCTTGCTATGTCTCTGTACAGCACCTGGCACCACAGGGCCACAGTCTCTGTTGCCTAGGTACTACAATAATATAAATACTAACAGCTAAGCTCCAGACTCACTGCTTTCCCTAGTCTCTTCTGATTCATATGCCCTCATCACCTTGTCATTTCTCACCTCCACTTCTCTCTCTCACTCCTTTTTCTGCCTCATGGGGAAATTGCATGGGATTAATTTATTTTTTGATCCCTTGCTCCTTCCTGCAGACCATGGAGACTGACTTCACACCCTCGGTGCATCAGGCAAATTGCACCTCCGGAGCAACCTACTTCAAATACTCTGAAGTTGAATTTGTGTCTCCCAAAAGATTCAGAACCTGCAAATCTTCCACCGCACTGCCTCGATTTATTTTTAAGCATGTAAAGCAGCAACCCAGACGTTGAATTGTAGGGAAAAATCAATTTAAATGTAGACCGCAGTGAGGTTGGATAACTCAGACCTCATCATCTCAGTTCCACTTAGGTAAGTGCTCTACTCTTTCTCTAAGTCATTCTTCTAGAGCTTGAACACAAAAGGGAACTCTATCGAATAGTTTCCTCAATGCAGCAGTAACAGTCCGGTCATTCAAGCACAGCCATTCAGTGCTGTCATATAAACTCATTATGCTGAATTGCTTTACAACTTACCTCCCTGCTTCACCACTGCCTAAACAGAGCCACTGTATAGGTGTGATTGGTTCCATAAAGCCACTTCTAAGCTGCCTGCAAAATTGAAGGTATCTCAATGAGATCCATTGTGGGTGGGAAGAAAAAGGTTTGACAATAAGGCAAGTTTGGAGTAAATTTGACGATAACTTTCAAAGAACTTGATGCAAACTCAGAGTGGTCTCATGTGAGACAATGAAAAGCAGAAAGCTGGGGTTTATTAAGGATAATAGACGTCATTATGTCCCTTCTAACATGCCTATAATTACTGATTCCCTTCAGCTGAGTAGCTGGGCACAAAAGAATAGCTTTCTAAACTCAACGCTTCCTTGCTATTTTAAACCAGAAAAACGAGCTATCACCCCAATGTGCTCCTCAATACATGTTACTACCTTATATCTGAAAGATGACATTTCAGAAACCATCTGCTTTTTGCTTCCTCCAGCTCCCTCAGTGTTACCCAATTCTCCCTGCTCAATCTTTCTTCCTTTCATCTCAAGTCTGTGCCTCCCCTCATATTTGGAATTCTTCCCCCTTCTTGACCTCAAACACCCCCTTTTTCAAGTCCACGTTTCTAGCCATTTCTTCCTTAATTTCCAACAGGGATTTTGCCACATCCTTGCCACCCTTACCTGAATGGTTCTCTCTCTATTCCTCTGTAGCACCAATGTTCACACCAGCTCTTGTCTGTCATAGATTGCAAGGTCTTTGAGGGAAATAACTTTTTTATACAGTGCATAAAGTGCCCAGTAAGCTCAGAGTGCTACATTATTTTTAATAATAATGGGCCATATTGGACATGAGGGGCACTAAGGCTGTGGGAGTTCCCAGATGTCTGAGGAGTTTGGGGCAAGAAAAAAAGGAGGGGAGGGGAGATTGTGAGACAAGGTGAGGGGCCATACAATGTGCAATGGAACTGGATAAAATGCTGCCAATGTGAGTTGGGATAAGCCAGTGCAAAATATAGGGCAGGAGAGGGCAATAAGGGGCCCATAGGCCAGATGCAGTTTGCCATAGTTAGGCCCTGGCGGGTCACCAGATTCTTTATTTACCTGCACATCCACAGGTACAGCCACTTGCAGCTCCCATTGGCCATGGTTCACTGTTCCCGGCCAAACGGTGCTGCAGGAAGTGGCACGGACCAGGGCACCGTTTCCCTCAGCTCCCATTGGCTGGGAACAGCACACTGCAGCCAACAGGGGCTGGACCTGCAGCCGTTCAGGTAAATAAAGTGCTGGCAGCCTGCCAGGTGCTAATCCTAGCAAACTGTGTCCAGCCTGGGTTGTTTATTACCCACCCCTGATCTTGGGCCAGGCCTGTGGAGCGTTCACCAGTGCATTGAAACAAGCAATATGTGATTCAGATCCGTGTGCCTTTTAGGCCCCTATATTAATCGATATAGCCATTCTGTAAAGCACAATTACTCACAGGCTGTATGACATGTTCGTAGAATGCTTGACGTTCTTCTATTTCCCCAGCTTTTCCTCCCAACATCTTCCATCCCAGGACTCAGAGCGGCTCCATGGAGCATGCTAATGTGGTTGGAATCACTGTGGGTATGTGCCAGTGGCAATTCAAAACCTGCGCCTGGCCTCTGCCAACTCGTTTCGGCTCATGGGTCTTGGGCTGTGAAACTGTTGAACTGCAGTGTAGGTATCTGACTCTAGGACCATGCTAGGTGGGAAGTCCCAGAGCTGAGGATGCAGCCTGAGCCCGAATGTCTATACCACTGTTACGCATCCCTGCAGCTTCAGAGTTACGAGCCCAGATTTTAATGGCAAAGTAGCCATATTTTAAGTCATGTTTCAACTCCCAGCCCCTCTATCAATTTTGCTCTTTTTTTTTTATTAAATAGATTCCTCTTTATTGGAGGAAAAACTAACTAAAGGGAAGATATTCTTCTTTCCCCACAGGGTTAGTCAGCTAAAATACTCCATTTTTCTCATTCCTACTTGAAAGGAAATGCATTTCAGACGGAGTTTTGTTGAGCTGTTATTAATTGAGGCTGTAATACAGGGCCCAACGTTATGGTTGAATTATTAGATAATAAAGAAAATATAAAGTGGGTATTTTGTCAGAAGAGGAAGGTATCACATAGTTCAGAATACACATAAACTTCAAAAGACTGAGTGTGTGTGCAATTTCCAAGGCTGGTCAATAAAAGGAAAAGACACTAATTTAGTGAGAGATGATCAGAAACTATTCAGACTGCTCAGTTCTTTGCAAAGACAGCAGCCATCCTACCTACACATGCCTGAGATGCCTAAGGACCGGGGTAACCCACTGGTGAGTGTGCTACAGGTCTTGTGCCAGCCCTGTCTACAGAGGGTATGAGTAGCTATATCTCCCAACAACAGGACATTGGTTCTCTAGTACAAGCTAAAGCTGCCCCTGATTTTAAGTCTGAAGGCATTGGATTCAATTCATGGTGCGTTGGCCAAGATGGTGACCCTCACAATAGCATATAAAAACAACAAAGAGTCCTGTAGCGCTTTAGAGACTAGCAAATATATAGGATCATGAGCTTTCATGGGTAAACCCATTTCATCAGATGAGTTGGAGTGGAAATAGCAGATTCTAAAATATATCTAACAGCCAAAGCAGTTACCTGTCAATTGTAGGACCTGTGTTAATGAAGCTAATTACATGGGCTGGATGTGTCCCATTCATAGCTTTTGATGCAAAAATGTGAATGTCAAAAGCAGGGGAAATTGCCTTCGTAATTTGTTAACCAGTTAATATCTTTATGTAAACCCAGGCTGACAGTGTTAAATTTGTAAATGAATTCTAGTTCAGTAGTCTCTCTCTGTAATTGGGAGGTAAAATTCCTTTGTAGATGACTGGCTATTTTTAAATCCATTATTGAATGTTCAGGTAGGTTAAAATGTTCCCCTACAGGTTTTTGTGTGTTACCACTCCTGGTCTCTGTGTGTTCACTTATCCTTTGTCACAGAGACTGTCCAGTTTGGCCAACAGACAAGGCAGAGGGGCATTGTTGGATATGCATGTGTTATATTACAGCAGGATGTGTTATGTTTTACACTTAATAGTGCCTCATTTGATCCCCAGATTAACCCCTGGGTTGCTGTGGAATTCATCGGAGTCCCACAGAGTTAAAAAGTAAAGTGAGGATTGCTAATTTGAACTGAGAGGGTGTCCCCCTGGGCACCAGTACTCCTGCTTCTCAATCCCACGAGAACCTTTTTCCCCAGCATGTTTTTTGAGGGCTGATCCTTTAAAATTATCAGGGAAACAGCGCGGGAGCCCACAAGTGGCCATTTTGCATCTGTCGTCTTCTCTCCCCACATGACAAGTATTCTGACCTCCTATATATATTTTCCCTTGCTTATTTTTCAGTGGAATGGAATATCTTCACAGACATAAAATTGCAAAGTGCTAAAGAGCACTAGCAGAGTCCAAAAAATATTTTTTTTAAATATTGTTCTTCCCGCTGAATGGAAAGCTAGACTGCTCTGTGTACCACACTGTCTGCTTCTGAAATATCATGCATGCCATAATAGCAGTGCATTGTGCCTGTTTGGAAAGAGTTTAACTTTTTGCTGGCTCATGGAAAAGCTTCCTTCAAACTGTACCAACAAGGTCAAATAAAAACCACTTCTTAATTAAAGGGTGTGTGTAAAATTGATTTAGTAAAATTATAACCTTACTTAATGACTGCCCAATATTGTGTTCAGAGCAGAAAGACTGACATTTTATCTTGATCAATAGGTATGTTATTAAAATCAATGTGCTCTGTGAAACGGCTCTATGAAATGTTAATCGAGTCTAATTTGCTACGCTATAGAAAACAGACAATCTAATGGGAAAATTGTTTGCTATGGGAATGGCCACTTACATATAACTAACTTCTTGTTTGGTTGGCTCTCGTGGAGGATTTGGGTGATGGTTGTTCTGAATCATGAACAGTAGAGTGTTTAATTCTAAAATTATCATCCCAAACCAATTTGGGTGAGGTGCCGAAGATATAAAACTTACTGGTGAATAGGATATGGAAACTCTCCTTTCCAAACCACTGCTTTAAAACCATGTCTAGTGTATGTAGGGAGAGCTACAGGGCTCAGTCTAGTGTCATTCCCAGCCCCTAATTAAGTATATTCTTATGTGCTTTGTTGAATTGGGGTCTGAATGAAGAGTTGTCCCCATAACAAATCCCTAACTGGTACTTTTGACATTCTCAGTATATATATACCAAGGCCTGAATGATCCTTTAGAGCAGTGGTCACCAACCAGTAGATCGGGATCTACTGGTAGATCTTGGCGCCTCTGACAGGTGATCCTGACTGGTTGGCCAAGAGGCTATCAAGTGCTGGCACTTCAGCTGCCCCTCCCCTGGCTGCTGCGCACCTCCTGCTCTTTGCCTTGGAACTGCCTCCCTCACCCCCGGGAGCAGAGGGAGAGGAGGGGGCTGATGTCAAGATGCCCCTTCTCCCACCCTGTATCCTATATTCACAGATCAGAGAGGGGGCACAACAGGACTTAGGATGGAGTTTGCTGCCTGCTTTAGGGAGTGGTCCAGGGCCAGGGCAGGGGTGAGCCTGCCTTAGCCCCACTGCACCACCACCCAGGAGCCACCTGAGGTAAGCAATGCCCAGTCAGAGCCCACGTCCTGAAACCCTACCCCCATCATGAACCCCCTCCTGCACCCCAAGCGTCTGCTCCAGCCCCCCTGCATCCAAAAACACTCCCAAAACCTGCACCTAGAATCCTGTCCAGCACTCCAACTGCCTGCCCCAAGCTCAGCTCAGAGCCCCTCTCGCACTCTAAATCCCTTAATCCAAGACCAGAGCCTGCACCCCAACCTTCTGCCTCTGCCTGGTGAAAGGGAGGCAGGGTGGAGGAGGGAGGGAGACTGGAGTGAGCAGGCATGGGACCTCAGAGAAGGAGCACGAAGGACGTGGGGGCAAGGGTATTTATGTTTGAGGTAGATCTTGGATTGCACTTAAATTCAAAATGTGATCTCATGCTTAAAAAGGTTGGAGACCACTGCTTTAGAGTCAAAACTTTTAAAGATTTTTCCCCCTAAGCCAGCATTGAGGCAAGCAGGACTGGAAATATGGGGATGTGAACGCTGCTGCTGAATTTGTTTTTGTTAATGGAACACACTAAAGGCTACGTCTATACTGGCACGTTTTCACGCAAAAACTCTTTTGCGGAAGAGTTCTTCTGCAAAAACTCTTCCAGAAGAGAGCGTCTACACTGGAATGTGCTTTTGCGCAAGAGATGTGCTTTTGCACAAGAGCATCCATGCCAGTGTAGACGCTCTTTTGCTCAAGAAAGCTCTGATGGCCATTTTAACCATAGGGCTTTCTTGTGCAAGAAATTCATGTTGCCTGTCTACACTGGCCTCTTGCGAAAGAACAATTGCGCAAAAGGGCTTATTCCTGAGTGGGAGCGTCAGAGTTCTGGTGCAAGAAGCCCTGATTTCATACATTAGAACGTCAGTTTACTTGCGCAAGAACACGCAGCCAGTGTAGACAGGCAGCAAGTTTTTGCGCAAGAGCGGCCGCTTTTGCACGAGATCGTGCCAGTGTAGACACAGCCTAAATGTGTTTTGTCCAGTTTCTACCGGCTGGTTCATGTAGAAATTAAAAGCCCACTATGGCTGCCAGCTAAAAGAGTTTTCCCTTAGTTCAAGGGACGGAAACCTGTGCATTGAGGCTGAAGGTTCATGCTTTTATCTCTGACAGCATTGGGTGGTAGGGTCATTACATTCTCAAGACTACATGACAACATCTTTTGCTGTCTACTAGCCTAGTTCATGCTAGAGCAGGTGTTCTCAATCCAGTCTTCTAAACCAACTGTGACAGACCCAGACCAGCTGCCTGCTGCACTTTAATGGAGGGAAGGTATGCTGGGCTCTAGGTGAACAGTGTCCTTTCCCCTGAGTAAAGAGGCCCAAGCCTAGAGCAGCATAATCAGGCAGGCATCTGGGGCTAATTAAGAGGTTGTGGAGAAGCAGTAGGCTAATCAGAGCCCCTGCAGCCCATTAAGGCCTGCTGGGGCTTGTTTATAAGGCTTCCCTTCAGGGCGGGCAGAAGCCCAAGATCTGAGAGTGAAGAGGCGTTCTGAGTGAGAGGTGAGGACTGTGAGTAAGGCAGAGTGCCGTGGAGGAGCAGAATGAACTTGCTCACGTACCAGAGGAAAGATACTGGGAGGGATCATTTGGGGAAGTGGCTCATGGAAGTAGTTGCCGGACTGGAAGTAGAAGAAACTCTTTCTGTTGCCCCAGCCCTATGGTCCCTGGGCCAGAACCCAGAGTAGTGGCTGGGCTCAGGTTCCCCCCAACCCTCCTACTGTCACTATAGAGTCTGCCCGTTGCTAGGGAGACCAGGAGTGTAGAGGAGTTTCACCCCATACTATGGACTAGCCTGTGATGAGTACGGTTCAGTAGGCTGTGACCCTTGCTTCTCGAAAAGCAGAGGCTGTCTGGAGGGTCACAGTGAGCTTCTGAGGCAAACACTGTCTGCCTGAAGTACAGGACCTGTGGGGCATGGCCAGAGCTTTGCCACACAACTCACAAAAATGAAGTTGATTCTCCTTTGGTAGCAGTCTTGTATTGGTTTCCTCAAACTCCTCGCCAAGGTGATTTTCCTCATAACTCTAAACAAACTCTTACTCTGTGAAGAACATACTTGAATATTGTTTTCTACCACTGGTTTTACACAACCATAAGAAGTTGACAAGAAGAGGGAAAATAAGGGTTTTCAAATATCCTGTGACCTGTATCATTGTTAACATTCTTCATTGGTCTTGTTCCTCTCTGGGCTCTGTTGTGGCTGACAGGTAGTTCATTGTAACTTGGAGAGGGGATCTAGTGAGTCATTTTGCAGGGCATGCATCAAAAGCGAGCTTACTGGGAAGTATGCTTCCTTGCAACAGAAATTCTAGTGTTTCTTCCATTTTATTTAGTTGAGCTCTTGGTTGCAGCACCTGTAACTTCAGCTACAAGGCATCCCAGCCGCACTATAAGTGAAGCTTTTTGAAAAAGCCTGCAAGGGAAAATGCAACTGTGGAAAGATCAGTTGATGTGGGAGACCTTACAAATTCAAGCTCAGGAAAGGATTGCTGAAAAGTTGAACCAATAGTTGAAAATCTTTTTTGGGAGCAGCACGGGGGTGGGGGAAGTCCAGAGATGAGTAATTTTGGCCAACACATACAGGAACTTGTCCATAGTGATAGACTCACTCTGAAGCCTGGTGAATCTCTGCTCTTCAGCTGAGCTTCACTTTGGTTTTCATCTGTGCTTTCCTTTGTACAAAATCCAAAACCTAAAGACAGAATTCCCAGAAAATCCTCCAAAGCTTGAGATTAATTATAGTTAGGAGACACACAACTGAACGTGATTTCTCTTGGCCTACAAAGATTACAAAGCTCAGTGATGGCTAATCTGTTGCCTCATAGTCATATTAAATGCAGTAAAACATGACAGGGCAGATTCATTCAAGCAGAACTGTAAGATGCCAAATGACTTGGCAAAAACACCAATACAAATAAAACAGCAGTCAGTAAGGTTTTCCCTTAAGATGTAAGTTACTTGTTTACCTTGATTTCTTGCGATGCCAGCAATAAAGTATGACTAGAAAACTCCAGAGTGTGGGTTTCAACCCATTCCTATCACCCTAGGCATAGAGATTGACCTTCCAAAGATAGTATCTTTATAGCCCTTCCCTTAAGCACCCAGCCGGTATTCCCAGGTGCAGTAGAGGAATCTCCCTGGTTGGCAGAGGGTCAGGTGATGCAGCTATATGCGAGAGAGGGCTCACTAGTACTTCTTCCTTCCTCTTGCAAGCCAAGCATAGGGGAAGACTGGTGCTAGGAGAGAGCGTTTATGCTACATACTTAGCAGCCAAAAAGGAATCTTCCCTCACTCCTATCTCTTTATGCCTCTTGGAAATAGTGTGTTTATACAATAGAATTTCAAATACAATCCAGGCCAGGATTAATAGGATCTTGTAGTGTAGGGTAGTTTGATTTTGTGAAGATTGTTTGCTGTGAGAACCAGTGTGGAGGGGAGGGGGAGAGAACAGCATTTATTCACCATAAAAACAGAGTCCTTGCAAAACCAGCAGGCCACAGTTGCTATTGCAGGAGATGAAGCCTATCCCGGAGCAGCTTAGAAAATGAAAAACCATGAGAGCCTTTAACCTAATTATCACTGTATTATTTTATTGGCGCTATCAAATCTTCACAGCCAAGCCCGCACCACTGCTGGAATCTTGACTGTCATTACACTGGCATTCTCTTTTATTAGCATGTTCTTAGAAATGTACAGACAAGCAAGAGATACTGGAGCTGCACTGTAGCAACATTATACTGTAGGACCAGCCCTGAGGCCAATGGAACCAGCTACAAGAGGATCACCCCAGAAACTGTGGTGTTGTCCAGTTTCATTGTGCTCTGTGATCCTTGCTTACTATGGTGATTCCTTTGGACCTTTGGCGGTTAGTATGGAAGAACCAGTTTGGTGGAAAGCCAGAAAGTCCACTATGGCTTATACCCTCATTTGTATCACTTCCTCCTGAGTTACTCTAACAGCCCTTCATCCATAACTAGGGATGGAGGGCTGGGGGCACCATCCTTGGTCCTTACTGAGGGACAAATCCAGAATGGAGTCAGACCTGGAGGTGCTCAGCAGCTTTCAGTATTTAGTGCTCCATTTGAGCAGGACCTGTGGGGTTGTAATGCACATTGTGGGTGACGGTGAAATAAGCTTGCCTGTTTGCTTTGCTTAGTGACATTCCTCTCAATAACTTGGTCTATTACTTTTAATAAAAATGCTATGTACCCAGAAACCTGAGGTTTACGGCAAAAGTCCTCAGTTAGAATGAAACCAAAACTCATTCATATTTTTGTGAACAAGAGAGTCAAAGTTAGGTCCTTGTGAATATACTGTCAGAGAGCCATGAACATCTCTGCAAATCAATGCAATTACGCCAATATTTATTTGCTGGAAAATTAATATTTGACACATGGTATTGGCTACTCACTATGCACTTCCATTTTTTAAAGAGTTTCAAGAGAGGGTGGGTAGGATGCAGAAATCCCACCAGGTGCTTTTAGAGATCAACTTCACAAATAAGGAACAGCGCTTGGACAAAGAACAATCTGAGAACAAAACCTGTTGCCTGGCAATTGCTTTTTTCAAACTCTTTGCAGGCCTTTCGTGAACCCATGTGTGTTTCATTCAAATGCATTCATTATTCATACGTCATTTGCAAAGCAATCTCCCAAAATGGGGTGACAAAATGGCAGATCAAATTCAGCGTTGATAAACACAAAGTAATGCACCCTGGAAAACCTAATCCCAACTATGTCTAAAAAATGGAGCGTAAATTAGCTGCTACCATTCAAGAGAGAATTTGGAGTCACTATGGGTAGCTTTATGGAAACATCCACTCAATTTGCAGCAACAGAAGTAAAAAATGTTAATGTTAGGAACCATTAGGAAAGAGAAGGATAAGATAGTAAATATCATAATGCAACTATATAATTCCAAGGTATGCCCCACCTTAAATACCACACACATTTCTGGTTGCCCCATCTCAAAATAGCTACATTAGAAATGGAAAAGGTATAGAATGGGGGGGGGGAAAAGAGTAAAGGTATGGAACAGCTTCTGTATGAGAAGAGTGAAAAGATTGGGACTATTCTGCTTTGATAAGAGATAACCAAGGGGGGATTTGACAGAGATCTGTAAAATCATGGCTGGTATGGACAAAGTGAATAAAGAAATGTGATTTACCCCTTCGCATAACATTAGAATTGGGGGTCATACAATGAGATGAATAGGCAGCAGGTTTAAAGTAAACAAGTAGACGTATTTCTTTACAGAATGTACAGTCAGCCTCTGGAATTCATTGCCAGGGGATGTGGTGAGGGCCAAAAATACAACTGGGTTCAACAAAGAATGAGATACATTCATGGTGCATGTGTTCATCAGTGGCTGTTACCCAGCATGCTACCCCATACTCCAGGGACTAAGCATCGGACAGGCAAATGCTGGACCTGTTCCGTTCATTCCCTTTGAAGCACCTGGCATTGGGAACCACCAGAAGACAGGATACTGGGTGAGATGCACCAGTTTGTTGGTTCTTATGTTCTCGTGATGCCCTCGTCAGAACATTTGTGCTAGCCGTTACTCAGCTCCACACAGAACCAATCTGGAAAAAAATTAATTCTTCCTTTGTTTTATGTGACTACTAGAAGGCTTATCCGGCCTTGCCCAGTCCTTCAGGCCAGGAGTCTGGTGGTGTGGGGCCAGTGGGGGCTTTCTTCCTCCCCCCTTCTCCCTCCAGAGGCAGGGAGGGGACAGCAGGGCCTGTCTCCTCCTCCCTTCCCCTCCCAGGGCAGGGTGGGCTTCAAGGGGCTTTTACCCTCTTCCTTACCCCCTCTTGGGGTAGGGGGCCACTGGGAGCTTTCTCCTTCCCCCCTTCTGGGATGGTGGGGCAGCAGGGGTTTTCTTCCTCTCCCTCCACTTCCCAGGTTGGGGGGCGGGGGAGCAGGGGCTATCTCCCAGGCGGGAGGGGGACCACTTACCTGGTATGTTGACAGGCAAGATGGCGACCCCCAGTCCTGCTGGCCACTCTCTTGGTGGTATGGGTGTCTTGGCCTGTAGCTGCTCTCCATGGCCTGCAGGCTCCAGGGACCATCCCCAATCTGCAGCAGCCCCCTTGTAGCCTGTAAACTGTCTGGGAGGGGGCAGGACTCTGGGTGCTGCCCCTGGCCTGTAGTGCCCCTACCCCCATGGCCTGCAGGCTGTCCAGAGAGGGGCAGGGCTCTAGGGACTGCCCATGGCCTGCAGTGCCCCCTCCCTGCAGGCTTGCAGCCTCTCTGGTGCCAGACCCTGGTTCCTGGCCTCAGCCTCTCTTGGCAGGGCCAGATCCTGGATGGAGCCAGGGGTCCCAGGTGGGGGAGGGGGACTGGAGGAGTGGGGGTTACTTACCTGGTGTGCTGGCAGGCAAGATGGTGGAGCCCCAGCTCTGCGCCACTTTCTTGATGGTGAGGCTGCCCCGTGTGGTCTCTCTACAGCATAGCTCTCCCCTGTGGGCTTGCTGCCCACAGTGGCCACTCTCAGTATTATGTCCCTCTTCAAGCAGCCTCTCCCTTTGCATGATATGGAGAGCCATCCCAATCCTGTCACTTCCTGTTTTCCTGGCACAACCACACCCTGACCTTGCCTTATGCCAGGGTAAGAGGAAGCTGCATCTAGGAAAGCACTTAAACACAAGCTGAAGTCCCGTTCAGGGAGTTTTGAATGCATGCTGAAAATTAAACCATTTGATGCCTTTCTGAACAAAGGACCATTCCTGCATCAGGGCTCCAGAATGTCTATATCTCACTCTCGATTCCCATGTATTACATTTAATTCCCTTCTTTTTTGCAATGCAAATGAGCATAAAACATGGCCTGCCCCTTGGCCCATCGAAGATATATTAGCTTTCAGCACATTCGCTCTTGAGTAATCTTAATTTTAAATTATATTGATGTCCCCTCGCAATTTCACTTATTACAGAAAGCCTGACAAGCCCAGATGCAGGCCTGCAGCCAATGTTCAGCCTTGGAAAATGCCTTGCACAAACGAATTTTCCTATTTTTCACACTAATGCCGAGTAAGAAACCTCTTTAATAATTGGATTCCGACAAGTTCACAATTCATAACAGTATATTATCAATCTGATATTCAGGTATTTATTTCGTTCCTTGTAAGAATTCTGCAAGGTCAGCTCTGAGTAATTGCACTTTCTGATAGGCTTCTACTCAAGCCTCTGTTTAATGAGCATTTGTCAGTATAATACTGCGGCAGTACCATGAGGTTACAAGCCTGGTACATTCACTGGTCCAGATTGTTATTGAATGTGAAAAGAAAGGCTGCTGAATTATATTTCCTGATTGTATTTCTGGCAAGGGGGTTATTTTTAATATTCAAGAGTTCTATGGGGCCTAGTTTATTTAATAAAATAAACAATGATGGGGAGTACAGAATAGGAGTTGAGACCATTGAAAGTGCAGGCCTATTTTTCATAATTTGAAAACCACTCACACAGACTGTGTTAGTGTTGATGCAGTGGATATATTTCCCATTATTTAACTGCTCATTTAAAATAACTAGCACTTTCCGTTCATGGCAGTAGATCTATTTACTAATCGATAGGGATTTCTCTTAAAGAGCTAGGGAGTACCCATATATCTGTTTCTAAGAATTTTGATAGCTTACAGCTGAGAGAGATTTTGCCTTCACCATTTAGTGAATACAGGTTGGATGTCCCTGGTCTAACACCCTTGGGATCTGACTGATCCCGGATGAGGGATTTTGCTGGACCAGGGACTGTAGGTCATATCTGGCTCCCTTGCTACCTGCTCCTCCCAGTCCTGGACCAGCCGCCAGCCTCCTGCCTAGCTCCCCCTTGCCACCAGCCTCACTGCCCTGCTGGTCCCCCCCCCACCGCTGCAGTGTGCTGAGCTCCTGGCCCCTTGGATTGTTCCTGGTTACCCAGTTGCTTCTCTCACGTGAGAGGAAAGCAAACTAGTGACTGGGCCATGTGGCACTGGTATCATCAGCAAACATCACAAGCTAGGAGGGGCTGCATCGTGCTTTGGAGAATAGGATTAGGATTCAAAATGGTCTCAACAAAGTAGAGGAATGGTCTGATGCCTCTATTTAAGTGTGTGTGTGGTGTATTCAGGCTCTGGCTACTGTAATATAGAGGTATGGTACTGGAAGGGACCTCAAGAGAGAACAGAGTTCAATTCCCTGCTCTCAAAGCAGGACTACATAAGAATTATACTATTCCTGACAACTCTTGTCTAACCTGTTCTTAAAACCTTCCAAGGATGGAGATTCCACAACCTTCCTAAGCAGTTTGTTGCAATGGTTAAGGACAAATGCAAAGTGCTCCACTTAGGAAGGAACAATCAATTGTACATGCACAAAATGGGAAATGACTGTCCAGGAAGGGGTACTGCAGAAAGAGAGCTGGAGATCGTAGGGGCTCACAAGCTAAATACTGTTGCAAAAAGAGTTCATGTGATTCGGGGATGTATTAACAGGAGTGTTGTGAGCAAGACCCAAGAAGTCATTCTCCTGACTTGCTCCATGTTGATTAGGCCTCAGTTGGAGCATTGTGTCCAGTTCTGGGCACCACATTTCAGGAAAGATGTGGACAAACTGGAAACAGTCCAGAGAAGAGCACCAAAAATGATGAAAGGGTTAGAAAACATGACCTGTGAGGGAAGATTGGGGAGAAAATGTGGTTTATTTAGTCCACAAAAGAGAAGATTAAGAGGGGGCCTGATGACAACTTTCAAGTGCTGTGATGGATAGGAGTGCTGGCCAGCACTCCGTGACTAAAGGGTTAAAGTCAGGTAGCTAGCAAGGGTGCTTGGCAGGGGACCAGAAGAACCAATGGGCTATATACAATTCAAATTTCAGCACTGTAGATGTGACGGGGTGCAGTCACAGAAGAGCCCTTGGGGGTGCCTCCTGGAGGGCTAACAAAGCCACTTCCACTTGCCTTCCTGCTCTCTGGGGCTTCTCACTACCTGGTCCTGTCTGGGCCAGCTCCGCTGGTCTCCCCCAACCAAAGCACGGAGCTGAGAGCAAAGCCCCCCGCCCCCCAGAAGCACTACAGACACTGAATCTCTTCAGGTCAAAGGAAAGTGCAGTTTAGGGTCCAGCTTCCCAGGATACCACTCCCCACATGGGATCAGAACCCCAAAGGAATTATTTGGGTAAGCCCCCTTTAGCAATGAAAGGAGGATGTACACACTGATTGCTCCCCTAGGTCATAGTTATTTACACTGGGCTTGATAGTAAGTAACAGTGGTTTTATTAAGTACAAGCAGTAGGATTTAAGTGGAAATAAGTGAGAACAGGCAGAGCAAATTAGATTACAAACTCAAAATAACAGAAAACACATAGTTAACTCTGAAATCTCAGTACACAAACTCATTACAAACTCACCCTAAAACTGTTTCTTTTCCAGCTAAGCCTTCCAAAGCAGGGCTGTTCCTCCACTCTGGGTTGTTTTGTCTTTGGCTGGCACACCCAAGGGAAGGGACCAAACACCCCTACTTTCCTGTTGTTTTTAAAGATTCCCTTATTGCAAGGGGAGTCACCTGGCCCGTCCCTACCAACCATTGCTAAGACTTAAGGACAAAAGGCTATTTGCATATGATTGTCCAGACATTGAGGCCTCCCAGCAGTGGAATTACCCTTGATGGCCGGCCTTTTCATTTTTAAAGCCATAAAACATTCCATATTTCATATACCTAATTTTACACACAAGAATGATACATACACCAAAATAAAATAAACAGATTCAGCGGATTATGACAAGAAGATTGATAGGTTACAGGAGATAATTTGCTCAAAGCATCTTTGAGTTATGCATATTTATGTCCGTAAGTCCATTTCATGAGACAGGGAATGGGGGAGGAACCATTACAATAGATACCTGGTCTGCTCTTCCTTTGGGTGACTTCTAAGTTAAGGGCTGGATGCAGCAACATGCAGTAATCAGAATTACCATGCCTACAAGAAATATTGCACATGGAAGTGGACTGAACCAGGAAGGGGTCATGAGTAAATAAAGGGAAAATGTGTATTTAGCTATGATCAGGACATTTTTCTTTGTTTTGCTTTGGAAGTTTTGTTAAACGTCTCTATATGAATCTATACCTTCCCTCCCCCATTCACTAAGTGCATACCCAGAGATGTTCTCCATCTTTTAATTTGTTTTACTCAGTTGCTCTGTAACACCTAGCAACCAAATATGCTTTATCAAGTATATCTTTTTGTTTTGTTAATAAAATCACCTTTTTTAAGGTGATGATTTGATTCTTGTGTCGTGGAAGGAAACAGGAGGTCTTTATGGCTATATGCATGCCTAACACTAAGAGGTCAGCTACCAGAGACTGCAGTTTGTTTTATCTCTTTTGTTAAGCTCTCTTGTGGTAAGCTCTCATGGGAGTACCCCTCTGGAAGAAGTCCAAGTGCTTTCTTCCTGGGTCCAAGAAGAAAGGGGTTGTCTTTTGTTTCACTTGGTAGTGGCAGCTATCCCCCCCAAGTCAGTGAATCTGTGACTCTGGGGAGTTTTTGTAAGCAGAGCCTATAGAGGCAAGGTATTTAAAGTCTCTTGCGGGTCCCCATCTTCTGCCCGAGTGGGGAACAGTCCTGACGAGTACATAAAAGGAGGAGGGAGAAAATTGTTGTTCTTAATCTCTGAGTACAGGACAAAAAACAATGGGCTTAAATTGCAGCAAGGGAATTTTAGGTTGGATGCTGGAAAATCTTCCTGGTGGGATGGTTAACGACTAGAATAAATTACCTAGAGTATTTATGGAATCTCTCTCTTTGGAGATTTTTAAGAGGACGTTAGATAAACTATTGTCAAGGATGATATAGATAATACTAGGTCTTGCCATGTGGGCAGGGGACTGGACAAGATGACCTCTCGAGGTCCCTTCCACTTCTATGATTCTGTGTGTGAGTTACTATTACAGGTGGTGCTATATCACTTTTCGTGAGATCACAAATTTGGTTGATTAAGGTAACAGTGTTGATTAAAAAACACTTCGATTTCTGTGACTTGGTATTGCGCAATATTTTGAGTTAAAACTAGAACGATGCAAAATTAACAGGGAGCACATGGAATGGAATGGTTTCAAAAGGGAAATGGAAATCCGCATTGAGCAAGTTCAAGCCCATGCACAGCAAAGGGGCAGGAGGACCCCCTTAATTACTTAACTGGTTAAATGTGAAGTAAACCACTTACACAGGATTTAAAATCTGTAGCCCTAGGTACAACTCATTGCAGATGCAAACATCACAATTGAAATTATCTGTATTTTCAATGTACCAGTTTAAAAATCAAAGTTGAGTTTTCAAAGTCTGTGTCTAAATATTCACTTAAAAGTCTTTCTTCAGTTACTGACCTAAGTAATTAATTCTTATTATGTATCCATTTGTACAGAAACCTTCCTATACTTTGCCACCTACTTCCCAATTTCTATCTCCTGTTCAAAACACTTGTTTAAGTTAGCAAGTATCAACAGATGATTATCTTCCCTTTAAATCAAATCACTTGGCTCTGGGAGATTCTAGCATTTCAGCAGCTAGTTATTTATAAAGAAGAAACTTGGAAGTAAAAAATAGCATAGCATTATAGTTATGGTATTTGAAATATCTGTAGTCGCTCTCTGTATGAAATATTAAGAGGGTGAATGTTAATTTATTTTATTAAACCATCTCCTTACCACCAAAATATTCTTTGAAATTATTAGTTAACACAGTACAATTCACCCAACATTAATTGGGTTCTACTTATAAATCCCCTTTCTTTATTTTGTTACTTATTTGCCACTGAAGATTTATTGTAGCAACTGAATGTAACTGATAGCTTTCCTCTCTGGTTTAATTCCAACAGTGTTTTTATCCTACTGTTCCAACATATGGCTAGAAATGTTGATCCCTGTGTATTTAAAGATAACAGTAGCCCTATGGTTGGTTATATCAAAGAATTGCCATTTTTAAAAAATAATAAATTGTTCTGTTTATTCCCTGGCTATATGAGTTAAAAACGAAGAATCTTTCAAAGGGCCTTATACAGTTTGTAGAGATATTAGAAAGTCACTAGAACAAAAAGCCAGAATGGAACATGCTATGTTGACGAATCTTACAGACATGTTCTCTCACTAAAGTAGTACCTAGTTAATCTATAGAACACATTGGAAATAGCAGGCATCTAGGCTGTCTAGAAATGAAGCAAGATGTCTTTTAGTTAAAGAAAAAAACAATTGAAAGGGAAAATGGTGCATGCAATGGATGAATTAAAGACTAAGCTATACAAAAAAGGAAGAAAAGGACACCTAGCAATACAAAGACCAGAATGAACACGGAAATAGTGAGAGAGTGTAGGCACTAAATCAGGAAAGCCAAGGTAGAGAATGAGTCACTGCTGGCTAGGAACATCACAAACAACACAGAAAGATCCAAAATGGATGCTCAATAGAGATGGCAAGCTGGTAATGAAACATGATTGTAATGCAGAGCTGTTCAGTTTCACTTCAGTCTCCTCACAAAAAATAGCATGTGACTGGATGACTAGTGATGTTACCGAAGACAATAAATTGGAAGGTCACCAAGTGAAATTAATAGGGAGCAGGTTTAAAGCAAACAAAAGGAAGTATTTCTTCAGGCATCACACAGTCAACCTGTAGAACTCCTTGCCAGAGGATGTTGGGATGGCCAGGACTTTATCAAGGTTTGAAAAAGAACTAGATAAATTCATGGAGGTTAGGTCCATCAATGGCTATTAGCCAGGATGGGTAGGAATGATGTCCTTAGCCTCTGTATCTCACACACTGGGAATGGGCAACAGGAGTTGGGTCACTTGATGATTCTCTGTCTGTTAATTCCCTGTAGGGGCACCTGGCATTGGCCACTGTCAGATGACAGGATACTGGGCTAGATGGACCTTTGGTCTGACTCAGTATGGCCATTCTTATGTTCTTAAGTTAACCAGAATGGGGTAAGTAAAGAACATGTCAGAGATTTTCTGACCAATTTGAATGAATTCAAATCAGTGGGGCCTAATTCTGTTCACCCCGTGGTACTGAAGGAATTAACTGTAGAAATCCCAGAGCCATGGGCAATCATATTTGCAAACTCATGGATGACAAGAGAGGCTAACTAGGACTATTGTAGTGCTCACCTTTAAAAGGAGGGCGGGAACCAGAGGACAGCAGACCAGCCAGCCTGACTTTGATACCTGGAAGCTAAAAATGCAAAAAAATTCAATGTATGAATAATTTGAGGATGAAGTGGTCATCATTAGCAGCCCGCATGGATGTATCAGGAACAATCATCCCAAACCAGCTTGATTTCCTTCCTTTGACATGGTAACTGGTTTGGTGGATAGGAGAAAATGAAGTGGACACAATATACCTGGACTTCAGCAAGGCTTTTGACACAGTCCAGCATGACATTCTGAGGAGTACACTGGAAAAAATACCAGCTGGGTAGAACTACTTTTAAGTGGATACATAATTGGTTAAATAACTACAAACAGAGTAACTGTTAATGGACTGATGTCAGATTGTAGGGAGGTCTCAAGTGGGGTTCTACAGGGATCTGTTCTTAAAGAACCTTAATAAAGATGTGAAATATCTTTATGAATGTAAGAAGAAAGAGATTACTTATCAGTTTTGCAGATGACCTAAAGTTAACGGGGATTGTCACCATTTTAGAGAATAAAGCTAAAATTCAGAGGAATCTTGCTAAATTGGAGAGCTAGACTAGAGATGACAAAATGAAATTCAACAAAGACAAATGTAAGGTGCTAATCCTGGGGAAGAAAACCCAAATGCAGAAATGGAGAATAGCAGGAAGGAAGGGGTATGCAAGAACAATCTGGCAGTCGTGGTGGATCGCAAGCTCAACATGAGTCAGCAACATGATGCTGTTGCAAAAAAAAAATGCAATTTTGCCCTGTGTTAACAGAGACATAACATCCAAGTTGTGGGAGGTGATGGTCCCACTCTACTCAGCTAGATTACTAGGTCACATTTCGGACACCAATGTATAGAAAGGACCCAGAGATGAGTGACAAAGATGATCAAAGGAATGGCGTGCAGTCATAGGAGCAAAGGCTGAAGGAACTGGGTATGTTTAGTTTGGAAAAGAGAAGATTAAGGAGGGACATGATAGTGGTCTTCAAATACTTGAAAGGCTGCCAGATGGAGAAAAGTTGTTCTGTCTTGCTACCGAGGACACAATGAACCTCAGGAAAAAATTCCTAACTGTAAAAATAGGAGCCTGTCTACATTATTGCTTAAGTTGATGTAACTTATGTCACTCCAAAGTGTGAAAAAGCCACACCTTTCGAGTGACATAAGTTACATCAACTTAAAGCAGTGACCACAACACACTATGTCAAACCATGCAGATAGATGGCTATCTCCTTCTAAGACCAATAAATTAGCAGGGGATGAGACTAGAAGACCTTGCTGTCCCTTCTGACCCCATGGTTCTATGATTCTATAGTCCTCTATTTATCTATTTACATTTAAAAATATAAACTAGAGACCCATTGAAAGCCCTGGCCATGCTAACATGATTAATATCACAATCCAATCCCAGCTACTTTAAAGTAATAATTTCCACAGGACCATAGCAAACCAGGAAACACCTGTAAAGATTCCTTTCCCACCCTTTACGGCAATGGGAAGCATACCTCTAGTCCTCTCCCCAAACCCTCCCAAACAGATGTCTTTTGCAGCACGCCCTGGAGGTGACCAAATTTTGCACCAAGGTTTAGAGAGGGACTCCCACGCCCTTTGACCCCTCACAGAAAACACCCTGCTCTCTCTTGGGCAGGCTCCTTCCAGGCCATTTTAGGATATCTGTAGGTCAGACAGAATGCTTTAAACATCCCCTCTCCCTCAGAGATCAGTGAGCAGCAGTGTATATCCTGGAGCCCTAGGATTGTGTTCTCTGCCGTGAGATGCCCCACTTAGCTAGCGCTTCCTGCAATGTGCATCAACTTCAGGCTCTGAATGGTTTTAAGTTGCAGTCCCAGGTACAGCACATTGTAACAGTCTATTCTTGTTGTGGCAATAGAATAGATGACTGTGGCAAGGTCAGGAAAGCTCCCATCCAAAAGGGAAAGCCCCCAACCTCTTCACCACGTGCAGATGTTCAAAAGTTCACAATTTCACATTCTAGGTTTTCTTTAGAGCAGATTATCTCCAGTTGCTGTCCTTTTGTTTTTTGGTTTTTTTTATAGAATGATAGAACACTAGAACTGGAAGAGACCTTGAGAGGACAAGTCCAATCCCCTGCCCTCATGGCAGGATCAAGCACCATCTGGAACATCCCTGACAGATGCCTGTCTAGTCTGTTCTTAAATATCTCCCGTGATGGAGATTCCACAACCTCCCTAGGCAATTTATTCCAGTGTTTAACCAATCTGACAGACAGGAAGTCTTTCCTAATGTCCAACCTGAACCAACCTTGCTGCAATTTAAGCCCATATGGTGGTGGTGGGAATGGATAACACCACCCCATTGCTGGAATTCAGTAGCTCTTCGGCTCTCATCATCCTCTTAGTGTGTGATCAAGCCAAACACTTCACAATATTTTTCTAACCTTTCCCATTCTAAAATAATTTTTTTCCCAGGAATTTAGCCTCACTTTCAGAAAAAAAATGGAATTGTATTCAAGGGTATAGGGCATATAGACATGATACCAAGCATGTCCAACAAACAGATTTGAAATTCCAGATCCTAATTTGGTTCTCAAGTGCATTAAAGTTCAAGAGTGTTGTGATCTTGGAATTTGGTTTGGTTTGGTATCAAAGAAATGGTAAACTGAAAAATTAATATCTGTGCTGGATGGTGAATCTCCTCCATCCCTAAATATATGGTGTCTAGGCGAACCATATATTTATGGTTAGGGTCTAGGTCTAGGGATTGAGCCTCGAACACAGTACAACAGATATTCTGTATGTGGTTGTAGATGAACACTATAATCAGGGGCTGTGGACATCCCCGTGATACAGTTCATGTAATAGCTAGACTTGAAATCTTATTAGAATGGCAATAAGAATGGTCTTATTGTAGGAATCAAATTGATTGTAGTTTTACTGAGAAGGTAGAAAACCAATGCACTTCACTGCTTATATAAATTGGGTATTATCAACTGAAGACCATCATGGAATCTTTCCAGTTCCCAGGGGTGTATTTTGAAGTTGAAAGTTGGCAGTGTGAAATGCTAGACTATGAGCGGGGGAAAAAGACAAAGAGCTATGGAAGAAAAATGCAATCCCTATTTTTTTCTGATGAAAACAAATAGAATAGTCAAAATGGAAAACTTGAATTTCAGATGAAGCATTAGAACATAGGGAAAAGCTCAGAAACTGCAAGAGAGAAAACACCAAACTGAGACAATTGGAAAGGAATAGCAGCATTCAGGCACATGCAAAATCTTCTGAGACATGATAAAGAGGCATTAGTGATGCGTTTGAGACACTTGATTGCAAAGAGCAACAAAGCCGTATCCATTCAGGACAGAGTTAAAGACTCTGAAAATGCTTCCACCCCAGAAGGCGTATATCAAGCTGAGCATTGTTAAAGAAATACTGTAACCGAATATAAAAAGATATTTTAATCACCCTATCTAATTGCATAGAGGAATAAAGCACTAAAATGGTCTAAATATCTTAAATATAATGAAGAATAATTAACCATCAACTTGAAAACCGCTGTCTTGACAGATCGTGTATATAAGGACAAAAGAAAAATAGTCCATAATTTGAACATTAGAAAAAGCAGGAAACTTTCAAACTATTGTAAGGTTAACACTAGTTTTGTAAAACTTCTATTGGTTTTAACTTGAAATTGGCTTAACAGCAATTTTTTGAAAAAAATGAGTATGATTTAACCTACACGTCTCCTGGGGGATTTTTTTGATGTACAACTGACATTTTTGTTGGATGTCAGGGCCTACCTTTTTAAAAGACAACTAGTGATTTTGGATGCCTCAAAATGTTTGTTGCCCAAAGTGTGACACACTTTCCATGGGCCGTGGATCAATCACAAGCCATATTTGAATGTTTAGGCCAAAACTTGCACTGATTTCAGCTGTGGCATTATGATTGACACACCCTCTATCTTGCCATACTGAGACAAGGCAAGTGAGCTACAGGGCATCCCCACTGTAAATCACCCTGATATACATCCATTCCACACTCAAGTCATTGACGCTTGTAGGAATTGATGCATATTATAAGTCCTCCCATTTCCCACACTTAAGTCGCACAAAAAAAAAATTGTGCAAATGGAAGTGAGCCATTGGAAAAAAATTCTCCACTTTACGTTGTTTCACTATAAGTCCAAGGTTTTTTGGAACATATCTTGGACTTATAGCAAGGAAGCCTGTAATATATTTATTGGACCAACTCCTGCTGATGAAAGAGACAAATTTTCACGCATACACTTTGGGTACTGAATCAGACAGGACATTTATCTGGGATGCCTCAGTAAAATGACAGCATTCAGTGAAAGAAATATCTACAAGATTCCCAGCTACAGAAGCTAGACATATCTATAATCTGTTCTGAAGACTCATTAGGTGCCATACTTACAGATGTGGTAATAAATAAAGGCTTTATCAGCATGAATTTGGGATGACCTATGTAATTTACTTTGGAGGTCAATTCAAATGAATGCTAATTAAGCCTTTTCATCTCACCACGCTGCGGCATTTTCTTGTAAGATACAGGATAGAGTTTTAGAGGTTTGGGGAACACTAAGCCATGTTAAGTCTTTTTTTACCCCTTTCTTGGTAAAAAAAGATTGTCCCAAGTACCAAAAGCTCAACTCTACAGGTCAAAGACAGAAAGAAAAATGTTTAAATCACAAAGAATATAATTTTAAACATAAAACGTCAAGTTTTTTTGAAGTTTGATACCTGGGGACCTTCCAAAGATAGATGCAAGTGCTGTGTGGCTTGTTGGACAATTAGCATTCTCCCCTTTATAATCACATAACACTCAAATGTCTAGATCACTGGAGTCATGAAAAAGCAGACCTTAACCTTTTCACTAGTTCAGGTGGGGATATTACATAAGAACAGCCATACTGGGTCAGACCAAAGATCCATCTAGCTCAGTGTCCTGTCTTCTGACAGTGGCCAGTGCCAGGTGACCCAGAGGGAATGAACAGAACAGAGAATCATCAAGAGATCCCTCCCTGGTTGTCCATTCCCATCTTCTGACAAATAGAGGCTAAGGACACTATTCCTGCCTATCCTGGCTAATAGCCATTGATGGACAAATATTACCCAGCCTGCCTCTTGGAATGGTGTAATTTGGAGAGAAGAGGGCAGTCCAAATTGGTGCACAGAGAGGAGAAATCTAGCTGGATTATTTTACCCTCTGCTGTGTGGGACTCCATAGAGGTTTAGAATGGTGACTCTAGGAGTTACCTCATGAGCACCCCCTTGCAATCCAGATGCCGTGCTGCCATTGCGTCCCATTTCCAGTGCTCTGCCACCACCCTGCCCCTGCAGACTGTCAAGCTCCCTCTGCAGGTCTTCGGAGGCTCAGAATCCCAGATGGGCCACACAGCCCAAAATCCCTTCTGAGGTATATCAAACTAAAAATAGAAGCAGTTCCTTGTCCTCCAGGGATAAGTATAAACAAAGAACACTAAGCCCTAATTTAGACCCAATCTAGTTCCTTTGGCTGTAACCTTGAGAACATCCTTCCTCATTCCGCTTGCTCCAGCCCAGACCTGATTTGGTGACAGCAGGCAGTTTTTGTTTTGACGTGCTAGATCCTGATTGATTGTTGCTGGTGCCCAGCCCTTCTGGCTCCTGAAGGATCAGATTGAAGGGTTCCCAAAATGGCTGCCCATTTCCTCACAGAAAACTGTTTCTTAGGATTCAGCAGAGCTTCAGGGCCTCCATTAGGGGGCTGTGAAGGCTGGGAACACCCATTTACAAGTAGATTCCTACATTTACAGGCCAAGTGGGCCCCTCTGAACATTTAGTTTGACCTTCTGCGCAACATAGAATTTCCAATAATTCCTGCATCAGCCCCCTAACTGCTGTTTCAGCTTATCGCAGACCTTTGAGAGAGACATCCAGTCTAGATTTTAAAATGTCAAACAATGAGAATCCACCACATCTGATGATAAGCTATTCCAATCATGAATAGACTATTTTAACTGTTAAAAAACGTGCATCTTGTTTCTATTTGGAATTTATCTTGCTTCAGCTTCACACCATTTGATCTTATTGTTATGCCTTTGTCTACTACATTTAAAGAGCCCTTTATTATCATCAGTCAACTTCCTCTATAGGTACGTAAAGACTACAATTGAGTCACTTCTCAACTTTTTCTTTAATAAGCTAAATAGACCGAGTTTTCTAAACTGAGTTGATGGAATAATGATTACAGAGCATGGGAAGCACTCAAATGTGCATGATAATTTCAGTTTCTTGTCATCAGGCTTTAGGACCTAGAAGTCCCAGTGAAGTTTTGGGCCCACCTCTCTGTGTACCAACATATAGCAAGCAGCAGTCCCTGCTCTGAAAAGCCTACAGTCTAAATAGTCAATAGGTGTAGCTGGGGAGGAACCGAGGCACAAAGAAGTCTACTGACTTGTCCAAGGAGAAGCAGCCATTTAGAGGCAGATCTGAGACCCAGTCCATTTCTATGTTCATTGAAACGTGCTGCCTCAAATAATTGACTACATAACTATGTCATTTACCACATCTGTGAGCATCACAGGGTAATTATAGGTGGATGATTTTCACATATGTATGCATTATATATGTGCACAGAGATAAAATACTGATTTTGAAATAACATGGGACTGGACTTGATGACCTCTCGAGGTCCCTTCCAGTTCAAGTCGTTTATGATTCTAACTAAGGTACAATGTGTGTTGTTTCCTTTTAACCATCTTTCCATATGAGACCAGGCTAGCAGAACTAGAAGGGATATACAGAATAGTAGGACTGCAATAAGAAAGATGGGATGTCTACCATCAACATCTGGGAAGATTTTTAACTAGTCCTGGACTATTCCTTAGGCCCAAGCTAGGCTCCTCTGGGATGCACAGCCTCACAGGAAGGATGATTGCCAATAGGGAGAGATTACCTGGTTGAGTAAGACCACTGGTTGAAAGCATGTCAGCACCTTTCTTGAAGCTTGCATGTCTACTTGGCAGTCCAAACAATGGAGAAAAGGCTGGAAAAAGACAGCAATTCATTTGTCGTCATCCGAATGATCACATTCGGTTCCCTTGCAAGTAAAACACTGCAGTTAGTTACAATGGAAGAAAAGAATGGACCCTGTTGGGTCAAGCAACATGAGATAAAACCTTTAACCCTAGAAATAATTGTGGAAACAGCAAAGAACCCAAACCAGAAACTCTTGATGTGCTTTATCGACTACATTAAAGCTTTTTGACTCAGTAGGTCAGTTGAGGTCACTATTGCAACTCAAGGGGCAATAAAATGTTTTCTACAGGAAGCTGGAAGAACTTTAATCAATATCTGTTCTATTAAAGACTTTTACAAAAGTAAAAAGAAGAGAAACGAGAAGGAATACTCCTGTGCCCCCGTGTGTCATTGTAATTATAGGGCATCCTTGCTCTAATGTCTAGCAGATACCTTCAGGTGAATGCAACAAAAAAACCTACACAATTTTCCTGCTACCATCAGCAAACTTGAGATCATTTTGAGGGGAGGTGTGCATTGTTCTATGACGATAATTATACACTAAATAATTGCAGGGGATAACGTTGACAAATATACTACCCAGAGATGCAATAAAATGCACAAGAGCATGGTAGGAGAAGCATAAAAATCAATGCTTCTAGAGTTGCATATATAATCTGTCATGGAAAGGGGGAGAGTGACAATGCTAGGGGGATTCCAGCCTAAGAACTGGAATTGAATAGAGAAGGATAGCCCATAATGTTTGTAAAGTGGCATGGTTCTTGTGTGCTAGGCACTGAACTGGACCTCGGGAGATGTGGGTTTGATTCCAAGTTCTCTCTCTGACTTTCTGTGTAACATTGAACAAATCTCTTAATCTCCATGTTTCATTTCCTCCCTCTAAAATAGGGATAATATTCTGTTTCTTTCACCCTTTGCTTATCTAGATTGAGAGATCTTACTAAGGGTATGTCTAGACTACATGCCTCTGTCAGCAGAGGCATGTAAAATAGGCTACCCGACATAGTGAATGAAGTGAGGATTTAAATATCCCTGGCTTCATTAAAATAAAAATGGCTGCGGTGCTGTGCTGGCTCAGCTGATTGTCAGCACAGCGTAGCAGTCAAGACGTGGATCGGTGGACAGGGGAAACCTTTGTCAACTGCTTCCTTATGCCTCATGAAATATTTTGAATCCCTCACCAAACTCTAAAGATAACAGTTGGAGATCTGACATATGGTTTTCTGTGGTGCTAACATCTACGTCAACAATTTGACATGGACACATTTTTTGACAGATCTGTGGGCAGTAGCACCACAAATATTGGTCCATGTTTAGACTTACATAACATGCTTGACTATGTTGTCCTTTCTAAGCTGAATTGAAAGATATAGAATTCAAGAGTGTTACTCAACAGCTCAAAATGTCCCCAATACTTCCACCTCCATGGCCAAAGCACATTTTAAGCACAGTAGAGGATAGTGGGTTGAGGAGGTAGGCTGACCAGGGAGATCGACAGGGAAGAGGGATGTCATCCTGTAATATTTTACTGGTGTGCAACGCGAGTGTGAATATTAAAAGCTTTAAAATTGATCGGGTCCTAAGAATCCTGCTGACCTCAAAGCCCTCAATGTGTCACCTGGCCCCTCAGACTAGAAATCCAGTAGGTCTGTGTTGAAGCAGAACAGACTGCTTGTTGCAATGACCCTACAGCCTCTGATCTTCCAAACATCTTGTGTCTTGAGCTGCAAAGGACCATGGGGCTACCTGCGTCTATATGATACTGGCATTTACACGTCCCCAAAGCTTCAGTGCCGTGATTGCATTTCAGTACATTTTATCACCTCTTGCTTTGTACTCACGATAACTTTAAGAGTAATAATTACAGTGTGTTTCCAAGGCTCCTGGAACACTACAGTGGGTGGGCAGGATATAAATGGAGTACATTATCATTATATATTACCAATATACCAGTGTTATAATTATGTACTGTAGCCACCTTGCAATCACTATTGCTTTAATTTCCAATCAAAAGGAGCTGTGTTTGAGGATGGTGATCCAAGTACTGCATAATTCCTTTTCATTTTGCTTGGCAATGAATTTTTCAGTGATAAAAGGGGGTTTTATTTTATTCTAAAGCTCAGACATAATTACAGCAATTATAGAAAAGCATTAATGGGTTTGGTCAGCTTTTACTGTTTAGCTGTCAGTTAGAAGTGGGTCAGAAAGTTATAATGGGTTTGGCACAGTCTCAGGTCTGTTCCAGGGTTGTAAATACTAGTTGGATTGACTAATGATTATGAAGGTTAGTGGGAAAGGTTAGTAATAAATATTTAGGATGTTAGTACTGTACGATCACAGAATTTAGAAATCTACTTCAGCAAATTGCTGTGTTATTTTTCCCAGTCTCTTCTTCTCTCTTATTTGCATTAGTGCAGCATCTAGAAACCCACAGTGGAGATCAGGGCTCGTTATGCGAGGTGCTGTACAAACAGTGTAAAAATGCAGTCCCGGATTCAAAGAGCTTCCACTGTAAATAGGATGGCAAAAGATGGAGAGGAAACAGAGGCACAGTGTCATGGGGTGGGTCCACCCAGCCCCTTCTGAGGTGGGGCATTAGGCCTTTAAGGCCCCTCAAGGAACACTCCACCCCGTGTAAGTTACAGTCCCTATGGCTTGGGGCCAATAACTACACCCCATCTACAATAAGTCTGGTCTAACGGCCACAGTCAGTAAAACATCCCCTTCTGGAAGGGTGAAGAGGCTCAGCGGCCAGAATAAATAATCACTCTCTTCCCTCAGGGCAGCGAGGTCCTGTAGCCAGAGTCAGTAGTGCCACTCCCTTCTCTCAGGGCAGTAAGGCCTAGCAGCTGCAGTCCCTTATCACAGTTGTAGCATCCCCCTGGGGGGTAAATAGGGACGGGGTACAGGGACCCAGGCCCACCCTCTCCACTGGGTCCCAGCCCAGGGCCCTGTCAGTGGGGTGTTCCACCACTAGCTTAGCGGGGAATCCGCCCGAGACACTCTGAGCTCTTGGGGGGTTTCATTCTGCCCAGGGCTACTTCCTACCCGACTCACAGCAGATGTCTTCTTTGCCACTTACCACCAGCCTGGGGGCTTCTCCCTGCTGCCTGGCCTCCTCAGTGTGGTCCTCCCGTTGCTCTTCCTCCAGAGCTCTGGCAGCACCTCTTTACCCAGCGGCAGTCAGCCCAGACGGAGCTGCCCCACCGGCCCTTATATCTGTCCTCCAGCTGGAGCATGTCCAGCAGGGCTGTGGAAGTGGGGCTTTCTCAGCCAGGTAGCCAGGGTTAACCCTTGCCGGCCCAGTACGAGGTTGGTACACTCTATCACACACAGAAAGATAATATGACTTGCCTGAAGTCACAGGACAGGTCAAGGGCAGCACCAGGAATGAAGCCCAGGTGTGATGTGTTTCAGTCCAGAGCCCAGTTTGCAGTTTTGAGTCTGACAAATCACCAGCTGACCTCAGGAGGCATTTAGCTGAGTCAAAAGTCTCTGTGTTTTATTCAAGACTGAACATAAGAGCAGTTGAAAAGTTTGTGATGAGAGTCCATTTCTGTGAATCTACCTATTCAAAAGGTTTTTTAAAAAACACAAACCTTTATAAATTGTCAAAAAGTTCCATTGTCTTTTGTTTTTCTATTTAAAATTTTAGTTAATTTATACCCAGAAGAAAAGGTTTAAAAGGGTCAAAATCAAAACAAAACTTTGGAAAAAAAAAGAGATGGGATCAATCAAATTATTTTGTGTTGATAATTTTGCAGATTATCTGTTCACTTTTCCACATACAGACCTTACTGCCTCTTCTCCACTTTCCACGCTTTCCTCAAACACACTCTAGAGAGCATGTCTACACTAGGAAATTATTTCAGAACTAGCCAATTAGCCCGTCATAAAATGGGATTTTCAGGTCTGTACTCCACATCCTATTCCCTTTCTATCTTGGTCTTCTCTCCTGAGCCTCCGGTCTCTCACTCCGTCTCTCTCTTTCTCCCCTCCTCCCACTGCCTCCCCCTCTCTCTCTCTCTCTCTCAGCTCTCCTCCCCCTCCTGCCTCTCATTCTCTCTTCTCCTCCTCCTGCCTCTCACTCTCTCTTTCTCTTCTCCTCCTCCTCCTGCATGGGGAGCGCGGAGCCCAAACAGCTGTTTGCGCCACTTGCTCCCGCATGGCGCAGAAGTCAGCCGAGCACCACGGTGGGGGCAACAGCGCCCCCCAGAGGGAACAGCCAGCATTTCAGCGTTACAGAGTCAAAGACATTGGGCTACTATATATATGATAACTAAATTCAAAATAATAACTCCCAAAATAACTATTTTTAAATAAGCTGATTTCTCCGAGGACAGCAAGAGTGCAGATTTTGAAAACAGCCTGTTATTTCGAAATAATGGGTTTGGTAGTGTGGATGCGCTGCTTATTATTTCAAAATAAGGAGGGTTATTTTGAAATAACTCGCTGGTGTAGACGAGGGCTCTGTGTCCTCTTCCAGGTTGTCTCTCAGCCAAGATCTTATCAGTTTCTTCAAAGCAAATATGGCGCCATCCATCATAAGCTCTCCTCTTCACCTTTCCTCTATATCCCATCAATTTCCCCTCGCATATTAAATCCTTCAGCCCTGTCCTTTGTTACCCTAATCCTTTGATACTCAGTTGTTCTGCCTGCTCCCATTTTCAGATCTTCCATATTCTCTCCATCAAATCTTCCCTCTCTCTGACTTCATCTCTCTGAAAAGGCTCGTTTCCTTGCTTTTAATATGACTGAGTTTTCTACATCACAAAAATCCCACTTCCCTTACCTCTTTATGCCCCCTCTAAAATGGCTACTCCTCTGAGACCTCTAACTATCAGTCCACCAACCTTCTTCTTGTAGTGTGCAAGCTCTTTGTGTATGTAATATATTCCCATTGCCTTATCTTCCTCACTGCAAATTCTCATGACCATTTGCTTTTGGTCACCCACTCCGTTCCATTCTCAGGCTGATTTTTGTTGTTGTTGTTGGCTTACTTAGGATACGTCGACATTGCACGGCTATTTCGGTATACAAAAGGTATCCCAAAATAGCTACCCCCCATCTTAACAAGCCACCCATTATTTCAAAATATTTTTCAAAATAACAGGCATGCTATTTCAGCATCCTGGCAACCTTCATTCCACAAGGGTTGAGGGATATCTTGAAATAGCGCATTATTTCAAAATTTGGCACTGTGTAGATGCACCAAATTTCGAAATAGCCTATTTTGAAATTCAATCAAAGTAAGATACGCAATTTGCATAGTGCAAATTGCATATCTTATTTCAAGTTCAGGGTGCTGTGTAGATGCACCCATACTGAAGTCCCACACAAAGTCTTAAGACCTTTTCTGTATCCTTATTTTGTCTTTTAAGCCTGAGCATCTCTGGGATTTCTTGAATCCACTGGAGTGGTTCTCTTCTTATCATTCTGACCACATCTTCCACATCTTCAGTGTTTCTATAGCTAGCACATGAGGGTATGTCTACTCTTCGAGCTGGAGGTATTCTCTGAGGAGACACATCCATACTAACTCTGACTTAGCTAACCTACTGAAAAGGAATGTAGCCCCAGTGACGTGAGAGGTTTGCCTCCCCAAGAAGGTATCCATCCAGGATGCTAAGCATCTTCACATTGACCCCGATCATAAACAACACTTTCCACAGTACTTAGGTGTTTCTAGAAGTACTCAAACAGTGTCTCAGCCCAGTTCTCTTTAGCTTGCTACATCTGAAAAGGTCCCAGAATCAGCTGATATGTCTTTAGGCCAACCATGAACACTGTATGTTCACGGCTAAGTCAGAGAGAGTTTTATGTGTCTGTCTGGAGATTGACAGGTTTCTTTTTTAATAACCCTCCCAGCTGTCAAGTCTTGTTCATTTTACTAATAAATCTATTAAATCTTGAGTGAATTAACAGCTCATTATCCTTCCTCATTACATGAGTGTAGCCTTTATTATCAAGGCAGTTTTAATGGCTTTTACCACTCCATTACATTTTTTTCCCGAGATCCAGACATTTTAGCAAGTTGGCCTTTATCATGCTGAGAGAGATTTAACTTCCCAAGCCCAGCTACTAAATCCTGATAATATTATTTAAATAGACATTTACTGTCCTTTTAGATCATTACTAGTAACATCATTGCTCAAGCAAAGTATACAGGGAAGTACAAGCGTAGAAATGAACTGTGCCATTGGCTAGAATTATAGACCTGGGCATTGAGTCTGTAATGGAGTGTTCTCGTACAGCAGTTCTATTCTAACAAACCTATCAATTTTAGGGACAAGGTGAATGAGTTAATGACTTTAACTGAGCCAACTTCTTTTGGTGAATGACACAAGAAAAAGTTGGTCCAATAAAAAATACTACCTCACCCACCTTGTGTCTAATATCCTGAGACCAGTGAGCCTACAGCAACATTGCATAATATTTTAGATATTTCTGTCACACCCACCATTGTACTGTATGCGTTTAATATATTTAATATATTCTATTGAGTTATATTATGAAAGTTACTCTATATAACTTTTTTGGATACAAATATCTGATTATTTATGGCACCCCATCAGTGTATCCAAAGCTCTATGAACTTAAAAATTATAAATTATTAGGACCATTTTTGCCAAATTTCAGTGGGCTTGCACCGATGTTGCATCGGGCTGATTTTTCCCCTGCTGTATTAAAAGGCCAAACTGTAGCATATCATATATATATAGTAGCCCAATGTCTGAGAGTCTGTAATGCTGAAATGCTGGCTGTTCCCTCTGGGCGGCTCTGTTGCCTGAAATGCTGGCTGTTCCCTCTGGGCGGCCCGTGCTGCATGAGGAGTGTGGGGCCCAAACGGCCGCTTGTGCTGCTCGCTCCCCCGTGGTGGCCCAGCTGAGTGGCGCAGAAGTCAACTGAGCGCCATGGTGGGAGGGGAAGGGGGCCGGGGCGGTGACAAACACAGCCTGGCCATGTACGTCACCGCCCCGCCCCTCTTCACCTCCCGCCATGGCGTTCGGCTGACTTCTGTGGCGCTCAACCAGGCCGCCATGGGGGAGACCAAACGGCCGCTTGCTCCCGCGCAGCGGCCCAGCTGAACGGCGCAGAAGTCAGCCGAGCGCCACAGCAGGAGGCGAAGGGGGGCAGGGCAGTGACATACAGCGTGACAGTGGCTCCAGGCCCCGCCCCCTGGCCGTGAACATCACCGCCTTGCCCCCTTTCGCCTCCTGCCATGGCGCTCGGCTGACTTCTGCGCTGCTCAGCCAGGCCGCCACGTGGGAGCAAGTGGCGCAAGCGACTGTTTGGGCTCTGCGCTCCCCATGCAGCATGAGGAGTGCGGAGCCCAAACGGCTGTTTGGGCTCTGCGGTCCCCCAAGTGAGAGGCAGGAGGGGGAGGAGAAGAGAAAGAGAGAGACAGAGAGAGAGGCAGGAGGTGGAGGAGAGCTGGGGGGGGGGGATGCAGTAGGAGGACGAGGAGAGCGAGAGAGACGGAGTGAGAGACCGGAGGCTCAGGAGAGAAGACCGACGTGGAGGAGAGACCTGAAAATCCCGTCTTATGACGGGCTAATTGGCTAGTTGGAAAATAATTGTGGAAGCAAATGAATAGTTTATATTGGAGACCCAAATGCAAAAGCTTACCTTCAGGGACACAAGATGGATTGATGAGACTGGTCCGCTATTCCCTGTAAACTATGCACTTGTATGGCCACTCAAGAGAGAATCAAATGATGTCCAGCTGATTAGCAGAATGCCCATAGCTAGAATTTTTCTACTGGTGGTGCAAATGTGTACACGACTTGGTGCACATAAAATTTATTCCACACATAGATGGAAAAAATCTGCACATGGATAGACAAGATTAGAGGGCAAATTGGACTGGTGGCCATCAATAAATCAATACAGGTAATATACTACTCTGTAAAACTCTTTTTCTCATATGACAGATGTGCCCGTACTAGTGTTTTTTATAATGTGGACACCTGCCCGTACTACAGAAAGTAGTGAATCTATTTTGTGCTATTAAAACTAAAATAAAAAAGTCATTGCATTTCAATAACATCTGTTGCTACTCAGTAGCACTTTCCACGGATAGCATCAAACTCAGGGTCAAAAAAAGGAGAGAAGTCTCAGACCCCATTATGAAGCCTATTAGCTTAAGACTCACTTTATTACATGATCTTTAACTATGTTTGTACCTTCAGGAACCCAGCTTCCATCTATGGGGAGGGGGGCATCATTCCTCTTTCTTTCCTTTTCGGTTTAATTATTCCATCTTCTAAAATGGCCTATTCAAAAACAAACCTCGTGAGATAGCTGTCCCTGTATGCTTTCTCAGATTCAAAATGATGCCACATCAAAGAATAGGCTCAGGACACCCCCTTAGAAAAGGTTTGCAAATCTCATTTCAATTCTTTACACCATATTTCAGCATTGTGACTGTTGGACAGGTGGTGTTAGGGAAAGCACAATCATTTCATATTCACAGGAACAAGGCAATCTAATCTCACAAAACTTGACAGATGAAGCTGTTAAATAGTTGGGAAAAAAAATAACACCAGTCAGGCCCAAAATAATGAATGCCTGCTTTAAAGAATTGAATTTTACAAGAATATGTTCATTATAGAACATTCATTGGTAACTGCGGAAGATTGTCAGGTGTCAGAACGTTTCTTACAGCTTCAGAGCCATGCTATTAGCTCGTGCTAGCTCATAGGCACACCAGGAGAGTTTTATTAGCTCCCGCTTGGAAATATAAAAAAGATCGAGACCCTTTCCAACACAGAGGGAACATTGGGATAGGTGCAGATAAGATTTTAGCAAAAGTTCCCCTAGGAACAAACAAGCCATGAGTTAACTAGAAATTGCAGACCACATGCACGAACAACTTGGTTGAATTCTATGGTTTGTACTATGCAGGTCACATTCACTGATCATAAATATTCCCTTGAAATTCTTTGAATATATGAGGAAAATCGGGCTTAGGTTTGCATCTTGTGCAACTTAACAATAAAGAAGAACCCAGGGAAAGGACGAGGTTAGGAAAATACTCAGTACAGAGCGGTGTAACAGATTTTTAAAAACTTGCCCCCCTTTTATCCAAAATAAAACTTTTGGGTTGATCGAAAATGGTCTCAAGAGCCAGTGCCCTGTTCTGGCAGCTCCTCTGGTGTGGCTGTGCTCCTCGGGCCCTGCCCCTGTCCCATCCATGCCGCTGTTTGTGCTTCCTGTCTAGGCTCATGCTCGTGAGCAGATCTGGGGGCAGGTCTGGCGATAGTACAGCCAGGCCAGAAGAGCTGCTGGTGCAGGGCGCTGGCTCCTGGGAGTGATGGCATCACATTCTGCTCCTTTTGCTGCTGCTTTTTCCTGGGAAATCCCTTCCGTTCCGTGGATACCACTTTATATTGCAGATATCCACCTCTACAGAGATATACATTTGTGTTCATGCAGGGCTCTATCTATCTCTATATGGAAATAATGACAAAGAAACTCCGGAAAGTTTGTTTTTTCTTGCTTGAATCCCCACTGGGAGGCCTAGGGCAACTGAACTTTTCCAGTGGCCTCAGCAACACATTTTTTCAAATCCTTTCCAAAAGTTTTCCCCATCATTATTAATCTCAGAAGTCCATAGAGTTCTTATTTATAAATCCCCATCCTTGTTTTTTAATTACTTTAATAACGATTTATCGATTCATAGATTCCAAGGCCTTAAGGGACCATTGTGATCATCTCGTCTGATCGTTAGTATGACACAGGACAAAGAACATCCCCCAGAATCATTCCTTGTTTATGTTAGAAAAGCATCTCATCTTGATTTACAGTTTGTCAGTGATGGAAAATTCATCACAGCCCTTGATAAATTGTTCCAATGTTTAATTACTCTCACTGTCAGAAAAATGCCTGCCTTATTTCCAGTCTGAATGTATCTCTTTTCAATTTCCAGCCATTAAATTAGGTTATATCTTTCCCTGCTAGTTTAAAGAGCCCGTTATTATATATATATGATCCTCATCTTGGTACTGATTGAGTTCAATCAAGTGTCCCCTGAACCTCCTATTTATTAAACTAAGTAAATTGAGCTCCTGGTGTTTCTCACTATAAAACATGTTTTCTAGTCCTTTAATCTGTTTCAAGGCTCTTCTTTGAACCCTCTCTAATTTTTCAACATCTTCCTTGAAGTGTGTAGACCACAACTTGAAACAGTGTTACCGCAGTTATTGTACCAGCTAAAGAGGTAAAATAACCTCTCTGCTCCTACTTGAGATTCCCTTATTTATGCAACCAAGGATGGCGTTAGTTGTTTGGGCTCAAGAATTTGCACTGGGAGCGGGAGCTCATGTTCTGGTGACCCCAAACTCAGAGAAGTGTTTCAGTTGGGCATTTGGCAGTACACACACGTCTTCCTTCAGTCTAGTTCAGTAGTAGTAGTAGCATTTCTTTTTATTCCAATAATATGTATAGGCCTCACTGAGATTAAGGATCTAGGACATTTGCCAGTACACTGGCATCTCACCTCAGTCTAGTTTGTTTATTATTAGTAGTAATAGTATTAATTACTTGTATTTGTTTATTTATTATGAACATAAGAATGGCCAAAGCTCTATCTAGCCCAGTATACTGTCTGCCAATAGTGTCCAATGCCAGCTGCTCCAGAGGGAGTGAACCAAACAGGGAATCATCAAGTGATCCCTTGCCTGTCATCCATTTCCAGACAAACAGAGGCTGGGGACACCATTCCTACCCATCCTGGCTAATAGCCATTGATGGACCTAACCTCCCTGAATTTATCTAGCTCTTTTTTGAACCCTGTTAAAGTCCTAGTCTTCCCACATCCTCTGGCAAGTTCCACAGATTGATGATGCGCTGAGTGAAAAAAAACTTTCTTTTGTTTGTTTTAAACCTGATACCTATGAATTTCATTTGGTAATCCCTAGTTCTTATGTTGTGGTAACAAGTAAATAACTTTTCCTTATTCACTTTTTGCACACCAGTCATGATTTTATAGACCTCTATCATATCCCCCCTCAGTCTCCTCTTTTCTAAACTGAAAAGTCCGAGTCTTTTTAATCTCTCCTCATATGGGACCCGTTCCAAACCCCTAATCATTTTTGTTGCCTTTTTCTAAACCAATGCCAATATATTTTTTTGAGATGAGGCGACCATATCTATAACCAGTATTCAAGATGTGGGTGTAGAGTGGTTTTATATAGAGGCAATAAGATATTCTCTGTCTTATTCTCTACCCTTTTTGTAATGATTCCTAACATTCTGTTTGCTTTTTTGACTGCCACCGCTGAGTGGATGTTTTCAGAGAACTATCCACAATAACTCTGAGATCGCTTTCTTGAGTAGTTACAGCTAAATTAGTCCCCATCATTTTGTATGTATAGTTGGGGTTATTTTTTCCAATGTGCATTACTTTACATTTATGAACATAAAATTTCATTTGCCATTTTGTTGCCCAATCACTTAGTTTGGTGAGATCTTTTTGAAGCTCCTCATACTCTGCTTTGGTCATAGCTGTCTTGAGCAGTTTAGTATCATCTGCAAATTTTGCCACCTCAGAGTACGTCTAGACTACAGGCTTTTGTCGACAGAAGTTTTGTCGACAGATACCGTCGACAAAGCTTCTGTCGACAAAGAGCATCTAGACTACATCCAGTTCTGTTGACAAAGGAAGGCGCTATGTTGACATGACAGTGTAGACGCAAAGGGAAGTGTAGATGCAATAATGCCTTCTGTCGACAGAACTCTGTCGACAGAAGGCGTTATTCCTCAGAGAATGAGGTTTACAGCCGTCGACAAAACTGCTGAGTTCTGTCGACGTTATGTCAACAGAACTCAGCGGCAGTGTAGACGCAGGTATAGTTTTGTCGACAAAAGTCCACTTTTGTCAACAAAACCCTGTAGTCTAGACACACCCTCACTGTTTACCCCTTTCTCTAGGTCATTTATAAATAGGTTGAATAGGATTAGTCCTAGGACAGGCGCTTGGGGGACCCCACTAGATACCTCTCCATTCTGAAAACTTACCATTTATTCCTACCTTTGTTTCCTATCTTTTAACCAGTTATCAGTCCATGAAAGGACCTTCCCTCTTATCCCGTGACAACTTAATTTATTTAAGAGCCTTTGATGAGGGACCTTGCCAAAGGGTTTCTGGAAATCTAAGTAGACTATATCCTCTGGATCCCACTTGTCCACATGTTTGTTGACCCCCTCAAAGAAGGCTAGTAGATTAGTAAGGCATGACTTCCCTTTACAGAAACCATGTTGACTTTCCCCAACAAATTACGTTAAGCTATGTGTCTGACATTTCTATTCTTTACTATAGTTTCAACTAATTTGCCCAGTACTGACGTTAGACTTACCGATCTGTCTAACCTCTAGAGCACTTTTTAAATACTGGTGTCATGTTAGCTATCTTTCAGACATTAGGTACAGAAGCTTATGATCATAATTAATTATAATTATAATTATATTTTATAATTATTATAATATTTATTATTGTTATTACTATTATTTATTACAATAATATGTATAGACATCACCGAGATTAGGGATCTAGGATACTGGGTGTTGAACAAACTCCTAATAAGAGATGGTCCCTGTGCCAAAAAGATGACACTCTAAATAGACAAGACAGAAAAAGTGAAAGGGGAAACAGATTCACAGAAGATCAAGTGAGTTGTCCAAGGACACACAACTTGTCCATGGCACAGCTGGGAAGAGAACCTAGCTCTGTGGACCCCAGTCCAGTGCGTAAACAGCTACACCATGCTACTTCAATGTACTACTTTGTAATCCTCCTATAAAGATGTTGCCAAATGCAACGTGTTACTCAGAACTTCAGCTCATGAGCTAAGAGCTCCTCAAGTTAGGACTGTAGTCAGCTGTGACGAGCATGATTGATAGCACTGCACAGATAATAGATTGTGCTGCCACTAAACTGCTATTTACGCAGCTGGGAAACCTGCCAAAACTAACAAAACCAAACAAAAATCACTGGGTTGTATTATAGAGTAACAATTACTTCCCTAAGTCCGTCTCTATTGGAATGCTTTATTCCCAAGAAACCAGGTAGTAGCAAACAGAATTTTCAGTGTTAAGACCTGTCTATCTCTGTGCTCTTGTCCGACCCTTGTTTACTCTGCTGCACCTCTACCCCATGCCCAAGAGATGAGATATTTTATGATCTTTCCTAGAGCGAGTTTCTGTGGCCTGCAGAGGTCAACATTAGAAGGCAAATAATAATCCCCAAAGTGCTACGACAGAAGATCCCTAACTTTATTATTTTTATTCATCTAATGACAGAGGCGGGGCGGAGGGGGAACTGAGTCAATGTTTCTGAGTGTGTGTGGGGTTTGTGATACTGCAAACCACCTTTAGAACACAATTCATTCTTATGATGCCTTCTATATCCCCCCACAATGTGCCTAGAACTCCTGGCTCTTAGTCCCAAGGAGTTCAACAAGTGGTTAAACAGATTGAAACAGCAAGGCGCTCTCTCGCCACATCACCCAGAGTGGAAGGAGAATTCCGGGCGAACATGGTTTACTTAAATCAGGAAGAAGAATCTCTCCTTGTATTTTTAGTAAAGGAGGGGAACTACATTCTCCCGTTGCCCCATATTTAAATGTTTGCTTCCAATCTCTCTTTCTACGGCCTAGTCTACACTGCTTCCGCCCCTCCCCTCAACATCAATCTAACCTACACAACTTCAGCTATGCAAATAGTGCAGCTGAAGTCAACGAACTTATTGCAGTGTCTTCTACATGGTAAGGTCAGTGGGGGCTGCTCTCCCATCAACTCTGAATACTCTTCTCCTCCTGGTGGAGTACTAGAGATGACTGAAGAGCACTCGGAGTTTGATTTATCGCATCTAAGCAGAAATGATAAATCGACCACTGATAGATCAATCGCAGCATCATCAATGCACCCGTATGACCATGTTTGGCTACGACAAATCAGGAAAGAGATCTTAGAGTTATCGTGGACAGTTCTCTGAAAACTTCCACACAGTGTGCAGCAGCGGTCAAAAAGGCAAATAGGATGTTAGGAATTATTAAGAAAGGGATAGAAAATAAGACACAGAATATCTTACTGCCCCTGTATAAAACTATGGTATGCCCACATCTTGAATACTGTGTACAGATGTGGTCTCCTCACCTCAAAAAAGATATTTTGGCCTTAGAAAGGGTTCAGAAAAGGGCAACTAAAATGATTAGGGGTTTGGAATGGGTCCCATATGAAGAGAGGTTAAAGCAATTGGGACTTTTCAGTTTAGAAAAGAGGAGACTAAGGGGGGATATTATAGAGGTATATAAAATCATGAGTGGTGTGGAGAGGGTGAATAAAGAAAAGTTATTTATTAGTTCCCATAATAGAAGAAGTAGAGGACACCAAATGAAGTTAATGGGTAGCAGGTTTAAAACTAATAAAAGAAAGTTCTTCTTCACACAGCACGTAGTCAACCTGTGGAACTCCTTGCCAGAGGAGGCTGAGAGGGCTAGGACTATAACAGAGTTTAAAGAGAAGCTAGATAAATTCATGGAGGTTAGGTCCATAAAAGGCGATAGCCAGGGGATAGAAATGGTGTCCCTGGCCTCTGTTTGTCAGAGGCTGGAGAAGGATGGCAGGAGACAAATCACCTGATCATTGTCTTTGGTCCACCCCCTCTGGGGCACCTGGTGCTGGCCACTGTTGGCAGACAGGCTACTGGGCTAGATTGACCTTTGGTCTGACCCAGTACGGCCGTTCTTATGTTCTTATGAAGTGATTGACTCATAGACTCCTTGAAATGTAGAGCTGGAAAGGACCTCAGGAGACAATCTATTCCAGACCCCTGTGCTGAAACAGGATGAAATATACTTTGACCATTCCTGACTGGTGTTTGCTTAACCATTACTTAAATATTTCTTATGATAGGGATTGCACAGCCTCCCTTAGGTCACTTGCTATCCCTAGAGTTTGAAAGGTTTTCCTAATCTTGACCCTAAATCTCCCATGTCCTATCCTCAATGGGCATGGAGAATGATTGTTATAACAAACTTTTACATATTTGAAGGCTCTTATCAGTCATCCCTCGGCCTTCTCTTCTCTAGACTAAACATGCCCAACTATTTCAACTTTTCCCTGCAAGAAGTGTTTTCAAAACCTTCATTATTTGTTTTGCTCTCCTCTGGACTGGCTCCAATTTACCATATCTTTCTTAAGGTGTGGTGCCCAAAACTGGGTCCAGTACTCCAGCTAATGCCTGTGTTGTATATTCACTGTATCACCCATTAGAACCCCCAGTCCCTTTCTGCAGCAGTACTGTCTAACCAGCAATTCCCCATTTCTGTGTTTCCTTCCTTAAAACACGCTTGCCCCAAGAGGCCCACAACCCCAAGTGGAAGCATCACATATTCCTAAAACAGCATCTTCTTCATTCATGGGACACGGTGAATGGGAGAAGGCCAAAGAATAAATGTCAACATCCTTTTTTTCTGCTATGTCCGGGTCTCATTGACTCTCATGGGAGTTAGACATGTGCATTTGAACTTAAGCTGTCCTGTTTAAATAGCAAATGTGTGTGTAGGTGTGTGTGTGTTTGCTGAGGAGGGGATCTGGAACAGAGAAGTCTCTGTGTGCATATACTATGTACACCGTTGCTATATATTTTAAGAGTAGGTTTAAAAACCAGGGTACTTCTACCATCAAAGAAGATATATTTCATTCGTGCCAAGGACTTTTAGCATAAAAGATTTATGGCCTGCACATCATTAGCTGTTCTATGGAAGTGCCTCCTTTTCTAAGATGTAGTGTCGCCTTATAAGGCAACAAACCTTTATGACCATGTTTGGTGGTTATTGTAACGACAGACCACCCTTAATTTTCTCTGTGTTCATGGGGATATAATATGCTACTTTTCACTGTGCCTTACCACGAATTAATGTTCAGTAGCTTGTGTATCTAATAGCATGAGAAGAACTGGGCAGAGGAAAGCCATTTTAATGGGAATCAGAGCAGGCCTCTGTACTAAAAGCAGCACCACTGCTCTTCTCCTGTTCATGCATGAAAACCCTATTCTGTGTTGACCTAGAAAGTTACATGGTGCCCATTAAACATGGAAATATTACAGCAGGAAAGGAAGTGACTTTCTATATTAATACTGTCAGTGCATGGCCACATTGGCATAGAGTGATTATTTGAGTTGCTTCTGATTGATTCAATGCATCAAAATCTTAACTTCCCATGTCCCACATATGTATTATGAAAGTTTTGGCAACAGCACCTTAATGAAGGTTATGCTGAGGTTTTTGCTTCACAACTTTTGTCTCTAAATGTGACACGCAAACTCTTGGCACAATTTAATTTCCTATTTAACACTTCAAGAAAAATATGTATGTGAACTTTTGCAGACAAAACATTAAAAGTGATCCTTCTCCGAATTTTTGTCTTTGAGGTTTTTTTCTAAGCACACACACTGATCATACGTAAGGCATAAGCCACATTTGAACTTCTAAAATAAAATTTAAGTTTCATTTAACTGAATTTATCTCTTACCAATGGAAAAATCTGGATACTGCAAAGAGCAAGACTTTTCACGGCATCTCTGTCTGTGAATTATATTGGGAATTGTATTATAAATTGTTCTTGGATCTTTCCTGCTATCTGTAAATTCATGCCTTATTCTTATACGTTTCCCAAAAAGTTTAAGGAATGTTTCCCTTCGGGTCATTCATTGTTCATATTATGCAGTTAGTTACCTAAGCCATGTGACTTTCTTTCTGCTTCCTGATTGGTTGATAGAACCTTTTTACCATAAAAATTGTACATGGTAAGTAACAAATACATTTTTCCTCTACAATTCTTGGCACTTTGGGGGCTTGTGAATCTTTCACTTTATAACTAGTGGTCATCTGACTATTATGGAATCTACAAACAACCGGGTTAACTTGATGCCGTCATTGGCAAAAATATTCATGAATATATGTTGCTCTTATTTTAGATGAGGCAAAATTATCACATCTGAAATTGGGACTTGGACCCCTAAATTACTTCAAGTACTTTTGAAAATGTTACCCTGGCTTTATTTGAGGGAAATGAAGGGATCGTGAACTTCAAAGATCATGAACTTCAAATTCAAAAAAGGGATCGTGAACTTCAAAGAGAAAAGGTTTTGAAATGGATGGTCTAGCACTGAGCAAGGTGAGGGGGAATGAGGTAATAATTTCATCACCCTAGGAGACATTGTGCCTTAGGACTTGTCTACTCAGGGAAATAATACTACTATAGTTATATCAAAGCCATGTCTACATAAAGAGATTATTTCAAATTTGCTATGGTAGACTTCTGGGCACTTGATTTTACAAATTCGACCTTCTGTGTCCTCTCTACATGGAAGAGTCGAATATAGTCCAAAGCAGGCTCTGTTAATGTGGATGTGCTAGCTCAGATTCAGAACCACAGGAAGCACTTTGGGGAGCTGCAGGAGGCCTCCTGGGGGCCAATTAATTTGAATTAGTGGCACGAAGCATCCACACTCATGTTACTTTGGACTTACAAGTTCGGGAATAGCATTATTCCTCATGAAAAGCAGGACTACAGAGTTTGAATTCTGCGGCCCCTTATTCTGGAGTAATAAACTTAGTAGTGTGGATGCATCGCTTACAAATTTGAACTTGGGGGTGTTATTTCAGACTAAGGCCCTAGTATAGACCAGGCCCAAGTGTATCGTTGTATTGTGGATTAAGAATGTCATTTCCTGCTTTAGCTGATACCTCTTCCAAAACAGTATAAACTAAACCTGAGACACACTCAGTCTGGTATAAGACTGTTCACATGGGGAGTTTATTTGTATAACTATAGCAGACTAATTAGATCAGTAGAATTATTCTGATACATTTCCCCACAGAGACAAATCCTGGGAGTTTCCCCTGCTTGCTCAGATGGAGCAGAGAGGAGGAGCTAAAGGGTGTAAATCAGTGGTGGGCAGCCTGTGGCCACAGACAGCCCATCGGGGTTCTACGTGTGTCCCACAAAATATTGCTCACAGGCCGGGTTGCCAGATTCTGCTGGGCTTTGTCCATGTAGGGTTTTTTTTTCCTACCCGTACTACAAAAGCGACACACATATAAAGCAAGGGCACCTGACATGTGGGTGTGTGCTGATTGTTCACAACATTGTGAGATCCATGTGCTCCCTCTGTATCCAATCAAAGCACTGATATGGTTCAGTTGGCCCACCCTGCAAATGCTAGGTACGCCAGTGCAGCTAGCAAATTTACCTTGTCCTGGGAGACCATCTTGGTTATGACAGGCTTGTGGCTCAGTGAGATGAAGGAAGGCCACTCGTTAGCCTAGATTGCCCCTCACTGGTGTAAAAAATTGTGAGGGTGTAGCTTCCTGCTGTCCTTTACCAGCAATTATTTGAGTTCCCCTCTCCTATGCTAAATCAGCAGGTCAAAGAGAGGCCATTCACCCTACATCCCAATTGGCTGCTGCAATGTGAAAGAGGAGTAGGCGGGCTCTCAGGACATGCTTATTCATGCTTGCCTGAAGCCAAGGTTCACACAAGCATATAAAGGGACGTACTAGTCCACCTTGCCTGGGGGTTATGTTCATTATAAAGCCACAGTTCAGCCTTCATTCAGAACGGAGCAAGTTATTGGGAACGGCCACGCATGCGAACATTTGCCTTCTATGCTGCATGAAGAATGAGAAATAATTAGCACAGAACACAAGTGAGGATAATCTTGTCTTATCAGATAATGAACATTTTGTTTAGAGGGAAGCATAAAACCAATCCATTACCAGAACTGATAACATTAATGATGTGAATGCAGGGAAATCACACCAGCACTTTTTGCAGCGCACACACTATAAACCGTAGCCTCGTAAATATGGAAATCTGATATTCAAGATAAAAAAGTAATACAAAATGTTTACTAGGAGACCTAACCATTGTAAATGTTGATCTGAATTGTGTGCCTGTAGAATAAGAACACAGGATTAAGGAGGCAATTAACAATCTGAATTCTAACCTGCAGTATGTCTGCTGCTAGAGATTTCAACAGATGCAATTAATTATGCCAGAATGTTAAGCATAGACAATAATTGAGCTGCTACTGTTTTCATAATTTAGATGCTCTAAATCTATGGATGTTTTTTCTTTCCATGAATATGAGGTAACTATTGTACAATTTTTTTAACACATACAGATTTTTGAGAAAACATATGGCGCTTGAAGAAACATATGGTGTATCTGAATGTTTTTCTAAAGACGGCAGCACCATGTAGTAGTTAAAGTAAATCCAGGGAGGAGAAGACCTGCTATTAGTATTTAACATTGTATAGGTGCATGAGTCTTTAAATTCCTTGCTCATACTTTATGGAACTGCCTTTTATTTTGAGTTCAGAAAGAGCAACAAAAAAGATCAGGGGTATGGCATGGGTGCTATATGAGGAGAGATAAGCCTGGGACTTTTCAGCTTGGAAAAGAGACGGCTAAGAGGTCTATACAATTATGACTGCTGTACAGAAAGTAAATAAGGAAGTGTTTAGTCTTTTTCATAACACAAAAACTAGGGGTCACCAAATGAAATTAATAGGCAGCAAGTTTAAAACAAACAAAAGGCAGTATTTCTTCACATAACACAGTCAACCTGTGGAACTCCCTGCCAGAGGATGTTGTGAAGGCCAAGACTTCAACAGGGTTCAAAAAAGAGCTAGATAAAATCATGGAGGGCAGGTCCATCAATGGCTATTAGCCAGGATGGGCAGGAATAGTGTCCCTAGTCTCTGTCTGCCAGGAGCTGGGAATGGGTGACAGGGGAGGGATCACTTGATGATCAACTGTTCTGTTCATTCCCTCTGGGATACCTGGCATTGGCCACTGATGAAAGCCAGGATGCTAGGCTAGATGGGCCCCTGATCTGACCCATTTTGCCCATTCTTATGTCCTCTATCTTCTCAGAGGAATGTTTTCTTGTGAGAGCTGAATTCTGTTCTTCTCTCTGCCACTGACATTCTATGTGACATGGGGCTGAACTCCCATGACCTTTGTGCCTTTGTTTCCCCACTCCATGAAATGGAAAAAATGATTTTGTGTCGAGACCTAACCTAGAGCCTCTGTCTGCTGAGACCTCTGTCCATGATAGAAATGCCTTCCTTCCCGAATAATTCCAGTCCATCTTGAGTAAGAGGCAGCACAGAGCTTCACAAGCTCAGGAGTGACCAAGGAATGAACTGTGACTCATGGTCCCATTTTCGTCCCTGCCCCCCATTTTGCTTTAGGGAGGCAGTGTTGTATTTTGCTCATTTTTTGTGGCGCAACTTTTTTCCCAGGCACCCAACTTGAGGAGGAAGGGAATCAAAAGTATCTACAGCACTCCTCTCTATCCCTGTCTATTCATTTACAGCAGAGAATGCTGCGGCCATGACCCTTGGTCTCCCCAAGATAAATCTGAGCAGAGTGAAATAACAGCATAGGAGAACCGTAGATTATTCCTGTGTACAGCGGAGTCAGAACTGGGACAATCCAGCTTAACCTGTTTTCAAATTCACAGACTAACAAGTTTCATATAAGAGCAGAATATAAGAGTACTGAGAGCTGAAGATGATAAAGTTTTGCCTTTAAGGCAATGTCATTCCAGAGTTTGGGTCAAATGCCAAGAAAGTTCTGTCTCCTAGCTCTGTCTCCTACTTTGATAAGCTTTAACCTTATTATCCTTATTGCTATGGGTAAAGTTTTATATAGTCAGTTTACTAAAACAAAGTTAGTGGTGTAATATCTGAGGAAGGATCTTATGAGTATCTTACAACTTTTTGAAAAATGCAGGTATCAGATCTTGTTACTTTTGAATTTCCACCCTAGAACCACGTGCATAGTAGGGTTAAACCGAAGGGCTGGTTGAATTTTTTTCCACTGATTTTGTGTGTGTGCAAAAAAAGTGGATTTTGACTTAAAAGAAATATCCTTTTAGTGTCAGCTTCCCTTGACATTTCAACGAACAACTGAAAAAGTTGGGTTTTCATTGGACAAAAAGTCAATGTTTTCCTGCAAAAATTTAAACAAAAATGAATGTTTGTGTTTTTCATCAAAAATTTCTACAGGGCATGACAGACCCAAACCAATGGGCTACCATAGTCTGATGGAAGGTATATAATCTGGTCTCTGGGGATGCATCTACACTGGACCCGTAGCTCGAAATAAGCTACGCAATTTGACTGACACAAATTGCGTAGCTTATTTTGAGTGTATTTCAAAATAGCTTATTTCGTAATTTGGCATTGTGTACACCAGGGTTTCCCAACCTATGGGTCGGAAGCCAAATATGGGTCGCCATTATGTTTCAAAAGGGTTGCCAAGTATCTCCCCAGGTGGTTCTGCCTCCCCTCCTCCCCCCAATTTTGAATTGCCTTGGGTCACCAAGTCTTCCTGAATTGTCAAGATGGGTCCCCATCTGGAAAAGGTTGGGAACCGCTGGTCTACACAGTGTCGAATTTCAAAATAAAGTGCTATTCTGAAATGTCCCTTACTCCTCATGGAACGAGGTTTACAGGGATGTCGAAATAGTCAGCCCGTTATATTTTGAAATAACAGGCTTGCTCAAAAGACGCGGAATAGCTATTTTGGGATACCAGAAGTATCCTGAAATAACTCCGTAATGTAGACATGCCCTAGCTGAACAATTTTCTCTTCCCTGAGTAACCAAAGCAGAGGCTACTGCCGTTCAATCAGGAAGAACCAATTAAGAACTTGCCAGAAGCAACAGGCCAATTAGAACACCTGCAGCCTGTTCAGGACCTTCTGGGGCTAATGTAAAAGGCTTCCCTTCATGGAAGGCTGGCAGGCCAAGGACTGGTAGTAGAGAGGTTCTGGGGAAGAGCAGAAGGACGTGGTTAGGTACCTGGAGAAAAGTACTGGGAGGGGTTGGTTGTGGATGTGGCTCTGGTGGTGGAGGAATTACTACCTGCTACTGCTGCCATTATGGTTCCTAGGCTGGAACCTGAAAATGAGGGTGGGCCCAGGTTTCCCCCAACCCTCCCTGTACCCCTGTCACTCCTGAAAGGGGAGTTTAGGGCTGAAGAGGGGTTCAGCCTCAAACCCGTTTGACTGGCCTATGAAGAGGATGGCTCTGTCGGCTGAGACCCTGGCCTTTAGAAAAAGATAAGAGGTTATGTGGAGGGCCGCAGCAAGCCTCTGAGGCAAACACTTTCCGTGTAGAAGCACAGCACTCCCAAGGCACAGCCATAGCTCTGCCACAAGGGAAAGAAAACATTTTCTGACCAGCTCTACTAGGTTGTGCAGCTACGCAAATTGCGTATCTTATTTTGAGGCTATTTCGAAATAGCTTATTTCATCATTTGGCACTGTCTACACAGCACCCGATTTTGAAATAACCCTCTATTCCAAAACATCCCTTACTCCTCGTGGAATGAGGTTTACAGGGACGTTGGAAGAGTGAACCCGAAATATCGGGCTTGCTGTGAAGACACAGGATAGCTATTTCGGGATACGCCAGTATCCTGAAATAACATTGCAGTGTAGACGTACCCTAAAGCATTAATAATATGAAGAAGCAAACCACAATCCAATGCAAAATCAGGAACTGGCTTGTTTTCATAATTACTTCAGATATTCAAATTACTTTTCTGTGTCTTTATGGGGTTTCTAATCTTATGCTCAGGAAGCCTAAAATTCTCAATCTAAATTAATAGATTTACTGGGTTATTTCTGATGTCTGGTTAGAAGTACAGTGCAATAACTATTAATTAATATCAACAGTAGCTTCTGCTTAGAGACTAGCAGCATTAGAAATAAATTTTAGTGACATTTCAATAAAGAGGCATCATAAAGAGATTAGATCAGGACACAAAAAAAAAGTGAGCCAGTGAAAAGAAATAACTTCAATTTTAAAAAATCACAACGGCATATTTTGTGATGGAGGTCTATAGTAAACAAGGTAATGTTGTTTGCTACTTCTCATAACACAAGAGCTAGGAGGTCATCCAATGAAATTAATAGGCAACATGTTTTAAACAAAGAAAAGGAAGTATGTCTTCACAAAATGCACAGTCAACCTGTGGAACTCTTTACAAGAGGATGTCATGGAAGGCTAAGAGTACAACAGGGATAAAAAAAAAAGGTAAAAGTTCATGGTGGTTAGGTCCCATCGATGACTATTAGCCAGGATGGGCAAGAATGGTGTCTCTAGCCTCTGTTTGTCAGAACCTGGGAATAGGCAACAGGAGATGGACCACTTGATGATTAATGGTTCGGTTCATTCCCTCTGAAGCACGTGGCATTGGCCACTGTCAGAAGTCGGGATGCTGGACTACATGAACCATTGTTCTGACCCAATATCGCTGCTCTTATGTCCCTATTAAAAATAGAACTAATAAAAAAGCTCCAGATTATTTTCCAGACTTTTCATATTACATAATCAACTGGGGAAAGATTCTGCCATGCTTATTAATGCTGAGTACAATCCTGTTCTGGAAGTGAAATCAGTGTGACTGTTTGAGGAGTGGGGTATTTCCTCAGTGGGAGGAAATTCCCATTTCTTTCATATGGCTCTCCCTTCCATCCATCTAATCTTCTTAACCCTGTGCTGAAGGTGTTTTCAGAGGGTAGCTGATCTCATGCAAAGCCTCAAGCCTGAAAGATCTTCAGGGTCTCTGCTGTGTAAAAACTGTATTGCCTGTACCGGCCAATGTCCTTCTTTGAAACATGAACCCTTTCAGCCCCTCATCTTAGACATGGTAGGAGCATGAATCAGTTCATAACTAGACATTTCACTTTTATTGTTTGGTCTTCTGTTGAGGCTGGAAACGCAAACACTTTAAAATCCATCATTATGAATGTCTGGCTGTTTCCTGTCACTAACAAGAGGCTTCATTCTGCTGCCCTTAATGGCACTGAGCATCTTAGTGGCACTGGCTCTTTATTTAGCCTCCTATCACCCACTGAATGTGGGCACAAATTCCTAGGGTGCCTCTTAACTCATTGTGTATTGTTATCTTGTGGCTGAATCTCATAAGAAGCCCAAGATCTTTGGTCTGATTGGGGAATGCAGCCCTGCTTCCCAGTAGGATGTGTTCCTTTAATAAAGCTGGTCTTGTCGTGTTTCACTCAGTAGTTCTGCCTTAGGCATCATCTCGCTGGTCACATAACAAAAACTGGGTTAGAAGAATGCTAAAGCAAGCCCATAAATAGAAAGAGATGCACAATGCAGCCTTTACTACCTAAGCATAACAGTGCAGGTCTCTGGATTGTTCCCACAGCAATAGTCCAGTTCTAAGAGATTCTTAGTGCCTTAATTAGCCATTGAGTGCTCTCCGTATCTCACAAATGTTAAGTACCATGCAAGACTGGAGGCTGACTGAGTTTTATGGCTTTTAATTACCTTGTCTCCCAAGCCTAATGTCAATTTAAATTAAGTTTGTGTCGTTTGCATTACCTTGATATTTAAAAAAAAACTTGGTAACTTTGTAATTACAAGTAAATAAATAGTTGGAAGACACATTAATATAGGAAAGTAACAATGTCGTAAGAATCCTTAATACATTGTATATTAACAGGAGGCACTTTTACACCCCTGCCCTTCTGTCCCCAAACTCGTGCATTAGACAGAAATCTCATCAGCATGAAGCAGGACTTTCAAGAGATATTAATGAGTGCATGGTCTTCCCAGATTCATTTTAGGATATTCTGTTGTAAAACCAGCCTTTATAAAAAATGCCACCTTAAGGAGAGCTATTCCTAAGGCTAGTAAAGGGGAAATAGTCCAGAGAAAATGGCCTTAACCAAAACCTCTTATCTACATAAATTAAAAACTGGGGAAAGTGTAAAACCAGATGCTAAATGTATGGCTTTTCTCTGATAGTTAGGGTGGTCTTAGTTGAAACCCTGAATCCAAATACTAGAGCTTGTCTGGTGTGTGTGGGAAAAAATCAGGTTTTTTAAGGTCTTGTTTTGGTCAATTTCCCATAGAAATTCCCAAGTTTGGGGGCGGGGAGGACCAACGGACTTTGTCTAAAAACTGAAAATGTCAGCCAAAAGTGAGGGTTGTGGTGCCTCATGGGTATGGTAGTTTGCTCTTCATGACCCTATTCTCAGTGGTCTGGGTTCCTCAGCTTGACTACCTCGCCCATAAAACACAATGACCAAGGACTCGGCATTGTTCAGCTTCCCCTCCCCAGGAGGGGGACCATGATGTCCAGTGGGAAATGTACTCTAGCTAGCAGTCCTGACCCACAGAGGAGAATACAGGAGGAACATTTCCAACAGATCTAGAGAAGTGATTATTCCTCTTTGTTCAGCACTGGTGAGGCCACATCTGGAGAATTCTGTCCAATTCTGGGTCCCCCATTACAGAAAGGATGTGGACGCATTGGAGAAGGTCCAGCGGCGGGCAACAAAATGATTAGAGGGCTGAAGCATGTGATTTATGAGGAGAGGCTGAGGGATTTGGGCTTGTTAATCTGTAGAAGAGAAGAGTGAGGGGGAATTTGATGGCAGCCTTCAATTACCTGAAGGGGGGTCCAAAGAGTATGGAGAGAGGCTGTTCTCAGTGTTGACAGATGGCAGAACGAGGAGCAATGGTCTCAAGTTGCAGTGGGGGAGGTTCTAGGTTGGATATTAGAAAAAATCTATTTCCCTAGGAGGGTGGGGAAGCACTGGAATGGGTTTCCTAGGGAGGTGGTGGAATCTCCATCCCTAGAGGTTTTTAAGTCCCAGCTTGACAAAGCCCTGGCTGGGATGATTTAGTTGGGATGGTCCTGCTTTGGGCAGGGGGTTGGACTTGATGACCTCCTGAGGTCTCTTCCAGCCCTAGGATTCTATGGTGCAATGATTCTATACAAGGAGCGAAGTATTTTAATTGAAAACTTTTGTGTTTGGATATACTGAACTGGTGAAACATGAATGTTTCCATTGAATGCAAATACTTTCCACGCACAAAAAAATTGTCTAGTTGAAAACTCTATTTTTCCTTATGTCATGATTGCCCAGCTAGATGCATCTCTACCTCTTTGTGGTTTCCCTGAGTCCCTCCTCAGGTGTCAGTCCACTTCTCCCACTTGTCGACTTGATCCTTGAGCTACTATACCCTTTGTATCAACTGTTATCTCTCTTCAGGAACTGACTGAGCTCAGACCTCTTCCCTTCAGGAGTCTGTGGCAGGTTCCAACTCTGGATCGTTTTTAAGGCATGAAGTTATGAGCCAACATTAAATAGCAAAACCTGCTTTAACCACTAAAAATCTTTTTTTATGATCACCACAGCTTGCTGTGAAGCATATTATATAGATACACTTAAATCCTGACAGTCTGTGGTAATTTTTAGCTGAGCTAAAAATATATGTGTCGTGTTAAGAAATGGAAGCATTTAAACTGTCACTCAGGGGCCCTGAATGAAATTTTTTTAATGGAAAGTTGTGAATCATTTGTAATTTATATGGCCAGGCTTCAAAGCCAAGTTCTCTAAACAAAAGTTCAGTATGCAAGCAAGTGAATGGAAATAATGATTAGATATTTTCAAGTGGTGAATATGTCTTGGAGATATTTGAATATTCAATGGCACTTTACCCTGAACTTCAAGGGGACTTAGCTGTGAGGGAGTGGACTCCCCACACCAGAAGTCCTGCAAGAGCTAAATTAGACCAGGTGGGCCCAATCAGCTAATTAGCCAGCAAGCAGGGATGGTATAGGCCGGAGGCAGCTAATTAAACACAGGCCCACTGTGCAAAAACTGGCAGGGCCTGTATTAAGCCAGGAAGCTGTCCACAAAGAAGGGTGGGTTGCTGGTGGGGGCATGTTGCAGGAAAAGACAGCAGTCATACCTTGATGTCTTCCAAATGGCGGAGAAAGGGGGTTAAATCTCCTTCCTCTGAAACAACAGGGAGGGCCATGACTGGAAATGGGACACTGGATGGAGTGGGCGAGAACTCGGAGGGAGAACCAAACACAGGCTCTCTCAGACGCTTGGTTGCTTTGTTCTTGCTCACATCCTCAGGGGCTAACTGCTAGCCATATGAGGGGGCAGGAAGATGTTTCCCCCAGGTCAGATTGGCAGTGACCTTGGAAGGAGTGGGATTCACCTTCCTTTGTAGCCTCAGGTGGCAGGCCCCTTACCGGGGTTATCTGGATATATCTCAATAATTTCCTCCCATTGCAGGGAACTCAGGGACTGGTGCATCTTGGCCCTTCCTCTCTGCCTGTGGCCATAGTAGTCCAATTGTCTATGGGATGTAATAGTTTGTTCTCATTTGGGAGATTGGGGTCAGTGTTTTGGAGGTGGTGGTGTCCTGAGGTATGCAGGCAGTCAGACAAAAGCTAATATGGTGGTCCCTTCTAGCTTCAAACTCTGACTCTAACATGCAGGATCAAAGCCTTCATCCAGAATTTTTTTCACAGGGCAGGTAGAAATAGCTGTCTTCAGGTGTTAGGAAAACCACAACAGAAAAAATGAATGACTAGAACTAGTAAAAAAAAATCTGTTTTTGCCAGAAATTATGAAAAACTTTTTTTTTCATTTTTATCACAGTGTCACATGAAAATATTCTGATATTTTTGGCAAGTACCCAAACTAAAAAAAAGAAGTGGGGAGCAGAGGGCTAACAATAGTTTTCAGTAAACATTCTCAGCTTTCTCGCTTTTTTTCATGAAGATCCAAAAGATTTTAGAAAAAAAAAATTGCATTCTGTTTTTAGGGGCAGGTTACAACTTTTCTTTTATCAAAAATACTTTGTGATGAGAAAATTTCCACCTGATTTATGAGCTACAATCTGCAAGAACACAAGACTTATGAGGGGTACATTGGTATTATAAAGGGCCTCATATGTTTCTGTTTCCCGAGAAGAGGTCTGTGCACTTTCATTCTTACTTGTGAACAAGCTCAATTATGTCATTGTGAAGATCTCCTTATCAGAGTCTATTTACAGGATCATGCATCAGTTCTTCATCTCTTTGTGGGTTGAGTACTTCATTCCTTTTCATAAACCCATTTTACTCATTAACATTTTCTTACTGAAGTGGCACCCTCCCAAGCCTAGACAACTAGATTATCCTCCATTACTTGCACCTCTCTCTTGAGGTTTGAATTGCACTACCTTCCTACTATGAGAAATTCCTTTTTCCAGCAGACACAGACAGAATATGCTGTATAGCTTATTCTGTTTACAATTTGTTTCTATCTGATAAGTCCCTTCTGAGCCAGTGAGCTGCCATGCATGATACATTGCAGATGTCTGATAAACTTCTGCAGTGCCATCAGGATCAGGCTCACAGACCATAGATGTTCTGGGCGAGAGCACAGCTCCGCTGATCCAATTTATCTTTGCAGTTAACATAACTGTGCGGCAGTCACCTGCTCTTTTTCTAACTAAAAATCAACTCAACTCGCTCCAAAAAAAAATAACCAATTATCTAAGAGCAACCTCTCCAAGCAAAGCTGCTCTTGCTCCCTTGAGGTCAGATTCTGACTGTGCAAACAGACTGTTAATCAGCTCGTGGAATTTTAAGATTAATCTTGAGAACAGCCTCATACCTAAGGACTGGGACTCTTCTCTAGACTTCCTGCTTCTGGAAGATCAGATTGTTTAATCACTCTGCATTTCAATTCCCCATCTCTAAAATGGGGGTAATATAGTATTTTCTTTCTTCCACCCTTTGTCTATTTATGCTGTAGGATCCGTGGGACGGGGACTGTTTCTTATTACATACAGAGAGTGCACCTAGCTCAATGGGTTCCTTATCTTGGTTGGGGCTTGTATGAGCTAGTGTACTGGAAGTGCCAAAATTATAAGAATTTAGCCTTCTCTCAGTATATCACATCTTGCAAAGTTTGAATGATACCAGGATGTAAAGGGGTAACCAGTAAGAATCACCCTTACCGGATAATGCTTACTGTTAACCGGTGGACCTCAGAGCTGCTCCAGTTCGGCCGGGCCTGCTATGACATGCTGTGGAGGGGGTCTGCTCCAGCCTGGCTGGGCCCGCTGCATCGTGCTGTAGTGGGGTAACCCGTTAAAAATAGTGTTTAACCGGTTAACTTTTGAAATGACAGTTTACATCCCCTAACCTGAAACGTATTCTTTCTGATAACCATGCCACACAACCACATCATAAGCCACCAGGAACCCGGCCCTGCAACCAGAAAAGATGCCAGCTCTGCCCACATATCTACACTGATGAATTCATCACTGGAGCAAACAACACTAGCCACAAAATCAAAGGGTCATTTGACTGCTCATCTAGTAATTTGATCTACGCATCAAATGGCAACAGTGCCCCTCTACTATATATATTGGTCAAACTGGACGTTCTCTACGTGAAAGAATCAATGGATACAAATCGGATATACGTAAAGAAAATACTCAGAAGCCAGTGGCACAACATTTCTGTTTACCTAACCATAATCTCACAGATCTGAAGGTGGCGGTCTTGTCACAGGCCAGTTCCTCAAGCCAAATCCCCAGGGAAAGCTTGGAATCACAATACATATGCAAATTCAATTCAATTATTTATGTACTTAATCAAGATATGGGGTGGTGGAACCTTTATCAATGAAGGTGCTAACTACTTTCTGAATGGTATCCTTCCTGCCTTATCCATCCACTGACTTTGATCTTTATCTACTCAGGTTTAGCACCCTTTCTCCTGATACTTTATCTCCTGATACTTTATGCATAGAGGTAGGGGGGTGGGCGACAGAACATCTTTCTCCCCCCCTCTTCCCTTCTCCTATTTATTTCGAGTTTCCTTATCCTGTAATCATAACTCCGGTCATCTGAAGAAGTGGGCTGTGCCCACGAAAGCTCATGATACCATCTACATGTTTTGTTAGTCTATAAAGTGCTACCAGACCATTTTGCTTGCTGTTTTTTTCCTACATCCCTAAATGATACTGTACATGTAGCCAAGAATCTCTTCTGAGAATAATTTATCTAGTAGTAGCTTTCACATGGTTGGATGCTACGATTTAGTGGATCTGAAATTCAATCCTCAGTTTTCAAAGATAGCAAAAGCCAGGAGTTACTTATTTTGATTAGACCTGTTTGGAAAAGGCTAATTTTTTTCCAAGACATTTAAACTTTTTTAAAAAATCAATAAAAATTGGAGGCGGGAATCAGATTTCAACACGTGGGTTCTGACTTTCAGTAACAATGTTGAATTTCCAATTTGTCTTAAAACTGAACATTTTAAAACCAAACTAAAATTTTTATTTATTTTCAATGTGCCTGAAGAGCCATTTTTCACCCCAAACAAGTTTTGATTAAAATTATATTCAACTAACTCTGGTATCAATAATAAAATAACCCACTTACAAGACTGCTTATTCTGCTAACCATGGGTGTCGTGACTAGGCAGTTATTGTGGTTGAAATCTAGTATAATTTCATGTACAGAATCATGCTGTAGCTGGTTTAACCTATTACGCTCAGGTGTTTTGCTGAATAGAAATGGGGGATTAATGGCATACTCCAAGTTAAGCATGCTCTTAAGTACTTTGTTTAATCAAGGTGTAGATTTCATTTGCAATTAGACCAAAATACTTTTCTGGAAATCTGTGCAAGAATAGCACTAAGAGATAGATACCTGCTAGCAGTGGGTAGATTGATTGGTATTTGAAAGAAAAGTCTATTAAAATTTAAATGAAATAAACTCTACCTACTGGAAAATAAATGAGCTTTTTAGCAATGGTCTGGATTTTACCAGCAGCCTCTCTGAGCTCTTATCAGCTGCATTTTAGCCCAGGTGGAGTGAGCGGGACAGAGCAAGAGCTTAATAAAAATAAACGGCACTTAGTTTAGCTCTCTCATGTAGCTAAATTATCAACAGATTAGTAACCTGTCCAAAGCAGATTTACCCAGGGATTTACTCAGCTGAGGAGTGTGCAGGCAGTATTCCAACTCTTCAGCCAAACGGGCCTTTGTCACGGAGTTTCATGGAAAAGAATTTGAATCCCATCAAAATTCTCCTTGGCAAGTGAGTCTCAAAAAATGCTGACTCTTCAATTCCAAATTCTTCCCTGGGCATGACCTCTTTTTTCATTTCAGTTGTCCTTGTAAATATTTTGTTGCTCTCATAGATGGAACCATACAGTCAATTGGACTTTTGCCAGACTCAGGAAATGGCTGGTTGAATAACAATGAAGCCAAGGAACCCCTATCAAGTGTGGGGCCCCTGGCACTGTGCAAACTTGCCGTAAGAGACAGGAACTGCCAGGGAGAGTTCACAGCCTACACACAACAAAGGAGATACAAGCACTGAGAAGTGAAGTGACTTGTTCAAAGTCACACAGCCTCTCAAAACTAGCAACTGAGCATAGATCTTCTGAGACCAATCCATTGTCCCCTGTACGGCTGTGCCCCTTTAAATACTATGCTTATCAATAAGGCCGTCTCCTTAGAAATGGCAAGGGGATTTTGAGAGAGAGAGAGAGAGAGAGAGAGAATATGCAGCCGTAAGCACAGCTCCTTGTGCTTGTTCGGCTTCATGGTAGAGCGAGGGTATAAGGTGGGAGCCAATTGTCTTGCTGAAATAAACGGGTCTAAGATAAAGTGCTGTAAGTGGTTGACCCTCCGTCACTACAGTCAGACCCTGTTGGCACAGCCACTCTGTCCTCACTGGCCACTGAACAGTCATGGAGCTGGGCCATGACCCAAGCAGAAGCAGCATGAGTTAACGTATATCCTGTGAGACATGGGGGACCCATAATCAGCCTAAGAGAACAACCTCCCCGCCAAGCTGGGGTGGCAAAGCAGGCTCCAGTCAGTCACGTTTTACCTGCCTTTTATTTGGGTGACGTGCTGCACTCGGCACTAATCAGAGAGACTAAAGCTCATTTTGCAGGCCATGCACCAGTGAGTGTTTGCCTAGCACAGATTAGAACGGAGTCCGGAGAGTGCAATTTTGGAACTGGATTCATCGTGTGCAGTCTTGTGTTTCATGCAGTGAATGAGAGTCAGCAGGGCTATCAAACACAGGGAAGCTTTATGTTCAATGTACTTCCCTCCCCCAATTCCCTTTTTTAAGCCCCATCAGCCTCTTTTTTTTCTTTGCCTCTTACCCTACCAGTTCTCTTTCCCTCTCTCTCTCCACGGGGCCAGTCTTTTATTTTGCCACCTTTTCCTTTCCCCTCTGTCACCTTCATTGTTCTTTTTTTGACCCTTCCTTCTATTTCCTTTGGCTATTTTTTACCTTTCTTACCTCCTCTTACTGCCTGAACTCCTTGTTTTAAGAAAACTACCCGGCCTTATCTCTACACTCCCACTATTCATCTAACATCCCTTCCATTCTATCTCTTCACAAACTCCCTCACACTGTTGCTGTGGGAACTCTGCTGATCTTAGCCCTGAAACAGCCTCCCTGTAGCATTCAACAGCTCTCTGTGTCTTTTCCTTCCCTGGCCTATAATTCTTAGTCTCTCTCTTTCTCTCTCTTTCTCTCATTTCTATTTCTACTCTGCAAGGATTGTATAATTCTGTCACAAGTGTGTGTTCTGTGGGGAAGAAGGCTCGATTCTTGTGGGATGGCTTTGTAACTTTGCAAAGGTGCCCCCACCACTTGGACGGGATGAGTATTTTGTTCCCTACGTATCCATAGGTGTAATGTCACGTTTCCCACTATGATGATGGTCATTTCTAAATCCTGGAAATTGATACTTCCTCGTGGCTCAATCTCATTTCAAGGCTACTCTCTGAAATTTCAGCACAACAAAAAAGGCATGCCAGGCATATGATCTTCCCACCAGGAAAACGAGCATTAGGGCCATAACTGTGCCAATACAACTCTGCTGCCCTCAATGGGAAGATTTTGGTCTTGGGGTTGGATTTGGACATGGAGGCATGTCCTATGACTTGAAGGAAGTAGATGAAGGAGGAAGGGCTCCATGAGGCACGTGAGGAGTGGCACATAAATAGTCCTTGCAATAGGAATATATCATCCCCTCCATTGCTCCCTTACTATACCAGGAGTACAAACCCACCCCTACAGACAACCTAGAAGGTCATCCAACACAGCAGGAAGCACTGCTATCTCAGTAAACACTGCACCGTGTGCAGAGTCCAGTCCTGGAGAGATTGAGCTGTTTGGAGCACATGAACTAGAATGATTAGAAACTCCATATAACCCATTTGCCTGCCTGATTATTTATCTGTGATTCTCATGCACTTGTGCCTTGTTAATATTATTTATATAAGTAGGCAAGCATGTCTGAGGAGCCATACAAAACAAGTCACACTGAATTCCTGGCCAAAAATGACCATCAAGGCACAGAGATGTAAGCTCCTTGGAGTGCACAGAATGGCCAGCATGTAAATAAACTGGGGCAAGGTGGAGGAAAGTCTACTGTGGAAGAGCTGGAACAAAATTGGAGGTCAAAATGATCCCAGATGTCTTGATTCAAATAGAAATGTACCAAGCCTGTCAAATAGCTGCAGATGGACTCTGACTGCTATGCTGAGGAAGGGTTGTCAGGAAACAAGAAGACCTTAATTGAGATGGAACTGTCGGACAGAGAGTAAAGCTAACCTTGCTGACCTTCACTGATCTGGAGTGACCTGAAAGGGGAGATGTTATATTCAAGCTCTCTGAAAGCCTACAGGGAGGTATATTTCTGGTTTCCCCTGTGAGAAATGTCTTTCTAATACCCCTCATGACTGAACACTTCTAAATGTTTAGAAAGCTTGACTAAGCAATTAATCAATCTATAGCTAGGTTGCATTAGAGAAGAGGAGAGTTAATACTGAGCCACGTATTAGAGAAATAACACGGCTGTGACTTCTTCACTTGAAGGAAGGCAGGAACTAATTTTTAAAGGTCCTGGGGGGGAGAGAGCTAATGTCACTTCTGGCCTGTTTAGAAGGACAATGGTTTGATCAAAGGCATTAATGAAGTAAATAGATACTACCGTGCTTCACAGTGATGTGAGGAGTAATTAGCAGCAGATTTTACAAGTTACAAGGAGAAATGATGCCGCCTCATTTTCTTTTACTGCTTGCTTCACCTAGTTAGAAGATGAATCCATCTCTTGTGCTGCCTTTGCCATAGGGAACTGGCTTTTGGGGGTTATTTTTTCATGACCAATGTTCCACGCAATAATACAGTTGAACCTCTCTAGTCCGGCATTCTATGGTCCAGCAATATCTGTGGTCTGGCATGATTTTAGTTAGCCCAAAGTCCACTTATCATGGGTGTGGCCAAGTTTCCCGTGGTCCCATGAAGTTTGTTTACAGCCAATACTCCCAGCTTTCTCTGGTCTGTGCTGCCATTTAGCTCTAATTTCTCCTAAATGTCTCTTAAGAGCCTAGTAAGCAGTGAAAGGTTTGGTGGTGCTGCTAGACAATATTGATCTCCCATGGTCCAGCAAATTCTCTGGATCGGCACCAGTCAGGTCCCAAGCATACTCGACTAGAGATATTCAACCTATAGTTAACCGCCCTTCGTGCCTTTCCTGTAACTATTTAAAACTTCATGCTGACATTGCTTTCTAGAAATGGGCAAAATTCATGTACCTAGGGAGAAGAATTAACCAGATTGTAGCAATTACAGGCCTAACATGCATCATCTTCCTACCCGATTTCAGATTCTATTATATTAGCTCAAAGCACAGAAAGCCATCATCCCTTAGGGGGAGAACCAAGAGTGGCAATTTAGTGGAACCAGAGACTTTGTAATACGATTGTTAACTTGCAATAGTTCAAGAGAGACTGAGTGTAACCACTTTAAGGATATTGATCAAGCTGGAAGATGAACTAATATAAAAACCTGTTTGTTACTTACCAAAAAAGACAGAGCAAAAAAGAAAAAGAAAACTGCACACGTGTTTGGACATATTTGCAGCTGGATTTGCCCTCTATGTAATTAGCTATGCATGGAAAGAAATCAGTTCTCTACCTTGTGAAATGAATCTGTGACTATAAAATGTAGCCATCTGTAACACATAAGGAAGACTAAAGTATTGTACGTGTTGTGCATTATTTTGTGTATTCATCACTTGGCACATGGATTTCAGGGCCGTTGCTTCTTTGCTTTCAGAGTTCGGGAGTGCTTTAGCAGAACAGCTCACAACTATCTGTGTCTGATACGAAACTTAATAGCATTAGGTCTTGTCGACAATGCCCCACAGTTTGGACTATGAGGGCATGAAGAGCAAGGCGCATCAAAGCGCTATGCTGTAATTCCCCCATGTGTGCATGCGCTAAAAGGTTCTTAGTTCACATTAATGCAGACCATCAAGGCCATATCTACATTATAGAGAAGATCAGAGCTGCCGCAGTCGATCATCTAAGGTTCGAATTAGCAGGTCTGGTGAAGACACACTAATTCAAGCTGAGGGGACACTTCTGTTGACACCGGTAGTCCTGCTCCAACAAGGAGTAAGGGAAGTCGAAGAGAGAGTGTGCTTCCTCAATTTCCCACGGTGTGGACAGCGCCAAAAGTCAAGTTAAGATACTTTGACTCACACTGCACACTTAACATAGCTGGAGTTGCGTATCTAAATTCAAACTTATCCCCTAGCATAGACCTAGCCAAAAGGATGACATTCATTTGAACTAGAACCTTTTTGCAGCCTCAGCATCCACTCAGGGATGTTATAGTGCAGCACTTTGGTGCACACTGCTATTCGTATCTCTGTGGTCTTTCAGTGTAGTGCAATATAGACAAGCCCATAGTGAGACTGTGTGTCTACGCTGCATTGTTATTTCAAGATAACTAGCATTATTTCAAAATAACAATGCAAGCGTCTACACAGGAATTCCGTTATTTTGAAATAATTTCGAAATAAGGGACGGCTTATTCCAAAATCTGTAAACCTCGTTCCATGAGGAATAATCCCTCTTCTGAAATAGCTATTTCGAAATAAGGCATGTGTAGATGGTCCACTGCTGCTATTTTGAAATAGAATGGCTGTGGTGAGGGTCTAAGTTATTCCTCCCCAGTGCCTCCTGGGGCTCTAAATCAAGACAGCATGTCTACATTAGGGAAGCCTGCCTTGGACTAATTTTGAGGCTTCCTTGCACTGTAGACGTGCTATTTCAAAATAAGCTATTTTGGAATAACTATTCCAGAATTAGCTTATTTCGAAATAAGTGTGCAGTGTAGACGTAGAAACTTAGTGGAATAGAGAATATTCTTCATCAATCTGCTGGTGGGTTGACAGAAAAGTCACATCCTGCATGCTATTGTAACAATCTTTGAATAAGGTATGTCTTACAAGGTATCACTGGAAAATTCATAAATTGCTGGTCAATGTCCTGATTAAACTGTGTGTGTGTGTTTTCATTATATGTGAAGTTACAAGATTTCTCTGTATGGTGTTAACACATATTTTAAATTCCACAACCCTCCCCAAGCAGAAGTTGGCAAACAGATCTGTCTTAAACAAGGGAATGCAGTTAAGCAGTAATCAGAGTTCTCAAGCAGGATGAAACACAAAGTTCAAATAAGTGAGAAGAAAACCCAGCAGGGAACATCCTTCCATATAGACACTTTGTCTCCCTGATCTCAGGTGGAAATACTTTTCAAAAGGGGGAATGAAACTTATTGAAAAGACAGCCAAATGCCCACCTCTCTCTTCCTGCCCATCACATTCTCTGCACCAGAGAAGACAAAAAGAAACAGACATTGGATTTGGGAGGAGGGGATCTGACCTGAGGGGTTTGAACTTCTTGGAAACATGTAGTGAGACAGTTCACTTTGCAACCAAGTTAATTTCTTAAAACACATGACTACATTTTACTTATGTGATGGATGGAGGAAGGATCCCTTTTCTGCACATTCTCAGCCACAGAAAGGAATTCCCAGGAGCACCTTCCTGGGCTCTCAGGGGGTTTTGTATTTGGGTGGTGGCAGCAATACCAAGCCAAGGCCAGGACATCCATGACCTTGAGGAGTTTTCACACAAGCCTTTAGTGGTGGGGTGCTTTTAAAGTCTCTTGTGGGCCCCCACCTTCTGTCCTCAAAGAGCGAGCATGAGGAACATCTTTGAGAATTTATCTTTAATTTTCTTGCAACCATTTCTGACTTTTATGCCTCAGTACTTACTAACTTCAAATCTTCCTCCTTGTAGTTTCCAAACTTGGCTTATTATTGATCGAATCCAGTGTGTTTAAATCAAAGAGTCTGGCAACTCTATTTCAGATTATGATCTGGCATATTATTCCCTTAAAGGAATAATGGATTTACTGTATGTGTACTGTCCAGGAGAGGAATGGGCAGCATGCAACATACATTTCTGGGGAGAAATCAGAGAGTGGCTGTGGGTGGGGTGCTGTGGTCATCCTGCACTACAACCAAGGCTGGTGAGTGCCAGCATGTAGCAGGCAGGATGCAGTCACTCACAGGCACACAGCATGTGGCTATGTAATGTCTGAAAGCCCTGCCCCATCTTCTATTTTGCATAAAGCTCATTATTATTATAAAACTTCCCAGTAAGGGTCAGTGAGCCAGATTCATCACCAAGAATGAACACAAAGCTGATGTAATTAAAGACAGACTGATGTTAATGACTCTTCCCCAGAACAGATAGAGTGATTAAGACAGAGGGTACAGCTTCAGGGCTGAATCCCACTCAAGGCAGTATGTTTCCTGAAAGAAGACGGGGCTAGCAGAGACATTGAAGGATGTGGACAGCAGCCCATACTGCCCATCCAGATGGCTCCTGATTCCAAAGATATGACGAGTTCTTCCCTTCATGGGTCCTCATCCCTTTCCTACCTTTCCCATGTGAAGGAAACCCCATTGCTTGAACTTCATTGTTCTGCTGTCTTTGTCGCATCGATTTCTTGGTTGGAAGGAGCAGTCTAGCTCTTTTCAATCTGATCAGTAATCAATACACTTGTTTATTTGATTGTTAATGTAATAAAAGCCAGAGGCCCCTGTTACCCATAAGAAAGAGTCAGGCTACACAACGGAGAAAATTATGTTGTGCTTATGTGTGCAGTGCTTGTAGAAATGTAATTAAAGTGGCAGCTTCTGGGACTTATTATGTAGCTCCTCCCTGAGTCCCAGAATAGGACAAAACCTTCCAGACTGAAGTCCTCTGTGGGCAAGGACTGGTTTCTTTGTTATTTGTCTGTACAATGATTAGCACAGCAATCCTTGCTCAAGTACTACAGCAGCCAGAATATTAATAATGATAGCAACAAATGCTACCTGATAGAAAGCACAGCATCCAATTGCATCTGCCTGTCTCTTTAAGGGAATAGACTTTTGTTCAACTTTTATAAAACATTCACAACTTGAATTAAAAAAAAAATACCTGCCAGCCAATAAGGTGTTGACCCCTTTCCCTTGAAAATATCATGTTGAATTCTAAGAAAATGAATGAAAAGAAATTGCACCTGGCTTTATCTTTTCCTGAGCTTGATTAGGTCATAGAAAGTGCACTTAATACTCATGCCTCACAGCTACAATCACCACAGCAATAGAGGAGCTAATGGAACAGAGAGAAATGAATAGAAATTTTTTAAAAAATTAACAAACATTCCAGCCACCTGATTTATTTGAAACCCTTTTCATGGCAAACTTCTCAGTAAGGATAAGGACATAGTCTGCTCCGATTAACATCTAAATTATGCATGTCAGCAGCAGAGTGGGTAAAAAAAATTATACGTTGATGGCTCTCTCTTGCCTTCAAATGCTATTCATGGCAAAGCTTCGATATACAAATCGTATCATATAAATATTTTTAACAGTCATGATCACGGGGTGTGCACAAATCTCCATCGCAAGCCACCCCCTGGCTCATACGATTCTGGCATAATTAGGCAGAATTTTTCCAAATCAAGAAGGGCTGACAGAGTGAAGGGGTTCAGGGTTCAGGTCTGGCATTGGCCAAGTTTTAAAGTAAGTCGTAATTTGGGGTGCTTTAGTTTTTTGTTCCCATCGCTAGACCTTGTCAAGGCACCTGATTTTCAAACAACACTGGCCCGGCCTGACCTCTGAAAATCAGGCTTAGGTTTAGAAGATAAAATAAAAAAAGAACAAGTTAAAAATCACTTAGAAAAGTTAGATGTCTGCAAGTCACCAGGACCTGATGAAATGCATCCTAGAATACTCAACGAGCTGATAGAGGAGGTATCTGAGCCTTTAGCTATCATCTTTGGAAAATCATGGAAGACGGGAGAGATTCCAGAAGATTGGAAAAGGGCAAATATAGTGCCCATCTATAAAAAGGGAAATAAAAACAACCCAGGAAACTACAGACCAGTCAGTTTAACTTCTGTGCCAGGAAAGATAATGGAGCAAGTAATTAAGGAAATCATCTGCAAACACTTGGAAGATAATAAGGTGATAGGGAACAGCCAGAATGGATTTACATAAGAACGTACGAATAGCCATACTGTCAGATCAAAGGTCCATCCAGCCCAGTACCCTGTCTGCCAACAGTGGCCAATGCCAGGTATCCCTGAGGGAGTGAATCAAACAGGTAATGATCAAGTGATCACTTTCCTGCCATCCATCTCCACCCTCTGACAAACAGAGGCAAGGGACACCATTCTTTACCCAGACTGGCTAATAGCCATTTATGGACTTAACCTCCATGAATTTATCTAGTTCTCTTTTAAACCCTGTTATAATCTTAGTCAATCTGTGGAACTCCTTGCCTGAGGAGGTTGTGAAGGCTATGTGTTGTGTGAAGAAAAACTTCCTTTTATGTGTTTTAAACCTGCTGCCCATTAGGTTCATTTGGTGGCCCCTAGTTCTTATATCATAGGAACAAGTAAACAACTTTAACTTATTCACTTTCTCCACACCACTCATGATTTTATATACCTCTATCATATCTCCCCTTAGTCTCCTCATTTCCAAGCTGAAAAGTCCCAGTCTCTTTAATCTCTCCTCATATGGGACCCGTTCCAAACCCCTAATCATTTTAGATGCCCTTCTCTGAATTTTTTCTAATCCCAGTATATCTTTTTTGAGATGAGGAGACCACCTCTGTATGCAGTATTCAAGATGTGGGCATACCATGGATTTATATAAGGGCAATATGATATTCTCCGTCTTATTCTCTATCCCTTTTTTAATTATTCCAAACATCCTGTTTGCTTTATTGACTGCTGCTGCACACTATGTGGATGTCTTCAGAGAACTATCCACGATGACTCCAAGATCTCTTTCCTGATTAGTTGTAGCTAAATTAGCCCCCATCATATTATATGTATAGTTGGGGTTATTTTTTCCACTGTGCATTACTTTACATTTATCCACATTAAATTTTATGTGCCATTTTGTTGCCCAGTCACTTTGTGAAGCACTTCAAAAAGTTCTCATCAAACTGTCTGCTTTGGTCTTAACTACCTTGAGCAGTTTACTATCGTCTGCAAACTTTGCCACCTCACTGTTTACCCCTTTCTCCAGATCATTTATGAATAAGTTGAATAGGATTGGTCCTAGGACTGACCCGTGGGGAACACCACAAGTTACCCCTCTGCATTCTGAAAATTTACCATTTATTCCTACCCTTTGTTTCCTGTCTTTTAACCAGTTCTCAGTCCATGAAAGGATCTTGTCAAACCAAACTAATAGCTTTCTTTGATCGGATAGCGAGTCTTGTGGATAAGGGAGAAGTGGTGGGCGTGGTATACCTAGACTTTAGTAAAGCATTTGATATGGTCTCGCATGATATTCTTATCAATAAACTAGGCAAATACAACTTAGATGGGGTTACTATAAGGTGGGTGCATAACTGGCTGGATAACCATTCCTAGATAGTACTTATTAACAGTTCACAATCCTGCTGGAAAGGTATAACAAGTGGGGTTCCACAGAGGTCTGTTTTGGGACGGGTTCTGTTCAATATCTTCATCAACGATTTAGATATCGGCATAGAGAGTACGCTTATTAAGTTTGCAGATGATACTAAGCTGGGAGGAGTTGCAGCTGCTTTGGAGGACAGGGTCATAATTCAAAATGATCTGGACAAGTTGGAGAAATGGTCTGAGGTAAACAGGATGAAGTTTAGTAAGGACAAATGCAGAGTGCTCCACTTAGGAAGGAACAATCAGTTTCACACATACAGAATGGGAAGTGACTGTCTAGGAAGGAGTACGGCAGAAAGGGATCTAGGGGTTATAGTGGACCACAAGCTAAATATGAGTCAACAGTGTGACGCTGTTTCAAAAAAAGCAAACATGATTCTAGGATGCATTAACAGGTGTGTTGTGAGCAGGACACGAGAAATCATTCTTCCGCTCTACTCTGCGCTGATTAGGCCTCAGTTGGAGTACTGTGTCCAGTTCTGGGCACCTCATTTCAAGAAAGATGTGGAGAAATTGGAGAAGGTCCAGAGAAGACCAACAAGAATGATTAAAGGTCGGGAGAACATGACCTATGAAGGAAGACTGAAAGAATTGGGTCTGTTTAGTTTGGAAAAGAGAAGACTGCGAGGGGACATGATAGCAGTTTTCAGGTATCTAAAAGGGTGTTATAAGGAAGAGGGAGACAACTTGTTCTTCCTGGCCTCTGAGGATAGAACAAGAAGCAATGGGCTTAAACTGCAACAGGGGAGGTTTAGGTTGGACATTAGGAAAAAGTTCCTAACTGTCAGGGTGACTGGAATAAATTGCCTAGGGAGGTTGTGGAATCTCCATCTCTGGAGATATTTAAGAGTAGGTTAGATAAATGTCTATCAGGGATGGTCTAGACAGTACTGGGTCCCGCCATGAGGGCAGGGGACTGGACTCGATGACCTCTCGAGGTCCCTTCCAGTCCTAGTATTCTATGATTCTATGAAGTCAGAAGTTGAGCACCCAAAATCTCTAGTCACTGTTGAAAACCTTGGGCAATGCCAGCCTGGAATCCTGAGCTCCTTCACTGTGTCAGCCATCCTCGTTGTGTGTGTGTGTGTGTGTCTGGTTTTTTTAATTTGCTTAATTACCCCAGAAAGTAATGAGTCAAGAAATATTTCCCCTGGAGACATATGCACGCCTTGTGATAAAGCCTAAACACAGGCACCCATTTTTCAACAGTTGCCTTTTTTAAACTATCATCCCAAATGGTGACTTTGCCTACAAAACCAGACACGACAGTAGCCAGTGGTTTCCTTGTGATGAGTGGTAGAATCACACCATAGGCTGTGCAGGTGCTCAGCAAGCAATCGACATGGACCTGGTCTCTTTAACCCCTAACAGCATCCTGCAGAGTGCACTGGCAGGACTCCAGGGCCAGCAACCTTCCATACTGACTTTTCAGCTATTTGCAAACCCAGCATGAAAGAGACCCAGGCAGATGAAAATAGGATTGGCAGCATTAGGCAGTTGTTGGAAAGCGTCCCGGGGATAGGAAACAACTGGATTTCAGAGCACTTGAGTTCTCCACTATGCTCTGTCTAGGGCATTGGACTGGAGACCTTCAGAGCTGGAAATATGAGTCACTAAAGCTTGAGGTAAAAACCCATATTCTGTAGCTGGACACTGTAGCAACACTTCTCATCTGTGAATTGGCAGAAAAGAGGACCTGTAATACAGTCACCAGTAAATTGCACTTGCAAATTCAAGGCCTAATTACACTCATCAACAGTTTTTGCTTGGCCTTACATTTTGCAAAACCAAACTTCTAATTTGCGGTCAATTTGGATTTTGGGCCTTTTCGCTATTGCCCAACAAAGAAATTTAGGCCTCACATTGATTGTTCCATCCTTCAGAGATACAAAAGGAAAAGGGCTATTGTTATGAGTGCCAAAGTCATGAGGTTGTTTAACACATATTTTCAATCATTGAAATCAGTCTGAAGAGAATCCTAAGAGGAGCAGGCAAGAATTCACTGACTGTCCTTCCCAGGGGAACAAATGATACTATTGGAGTCACGCTTGAACATATTTAGGGAAACTATGTCAGGCCATGGAAGATGTTTAAGGAAACAGAGGTTCATAGAATCATAGAATACTAGGACTGGAAGGGACCTCGAGAGGTCATCGAGTCCAGTCCCTTGCCATCATGGCAGGACCAAATACTGTCTAGACCATCCCTGATAGACATTTATCTAACCTACTCTTAAATATCTCCAGAGATGGAGATTCCACAACCTCCCTGGGCAATTTATTCCAGTGTTTGACTACCCTGACAGTTAGAAACTTTTTCCTAATGTCCAACCTAAACCTCCCTTGCTGCAGTTTAAGCCCATTGCTTCTTGTTCTATCCTCAGAGGCCAAGATGAACAAGTTTTCTCCCTCCTCCTTATGACAGACACCCTTTTAGATACCTGAAAACTGCTATCATGTCCCCCCCCAGTCTTCTCTTTTGTAAACTAAACAAACCCAATTCTTTCAGCCTTCCTTCATAGGTCGTGTTCTCTAGACCTTTAATCATTCTTGCTGCTCTTCTCTGGACCCTCTCCAATTTCTCCATATCTTTCTTGAAACGCGGTGCCCAGAACTGGACACAATACTCCAGCTGAGGCCTAACCAGCGCAGAGTAGAGCAGAAGAATGACTTCTCGTGTCTTGCTCACAACACACCTGTTAATGCATCCCAGAATCATGTTTACTTTTTTTGCAACAGCATCACACTGCTGACTCATATTCAGCTTGTGGTCATAGAATCATGGGATTCTATCCATCCCTAGAGCAGGAAAAAGAAGGCAAGTCAAGATTATCATGAACAACTCCTCATTGCTATAAGAAGGGCTTTGTTCATAAATGCCACCCAATAATTAACTATCCCAGAGGGCCTCCACCTGAGTAGCAAGGGAAATAGACTTCTGGGTACAGGTGGTCACATATAATTTTAAAAAGCTTTAAAGAAGAATCACTGAAGATATGATTGGGAGAGGCTCACTTAGTATGTAATGCCTGATTGTAACATTGACTAGGAGGACACTCAAGTAAGAAATGATACAGCAATGAAGAAAAGAACAGCTGTGGATCGGAGAGTGGACATTAAGAGGAAAGTTCGCTTCACTGGTATTGGCACTAACAGTGAGGTAGGTGATACTGACAGTAGAAGGGTTGTACCCCATTTGGCGAGGAATGTGGGCAAAGCAAAGTAGAAACTACCAAGAGGTTTGTACACCAATGCAAGGAGCATGGGCAACAAAATGGAGGAACTAGAACTCTTCTGCTAGAAGTAAAACCAGATCTAAAAAAGATAAGAGAAACATGGTGGAATAGTAGTGCTGACTGGAGTACAGATATGGAAGACTACGTGCTGTTCAGGAAAGACTGAACTAAAGGTGGTAGAGTGGCACTGTGTATTAATTATGAGGTAATGGAAGTTGGAAGTGATGGAATGGATAAAGCAAACTCTGTTGGGTCAAAATCACTCTGAGGAAGAAAGCTACTGAAGATTCCCCAGGGATAGTGCTTCAGCTGTGCTACAGACCTCCAGGATATGACTTGGGTACGGATAGGAACATTTTTGTATGTTTTTAGTGAAATAAATACTATTGGGAATTCTGTGTTTATGGGAGACTAACTTTCCTGATACACATTGGAGGACAAGTGCTACTAATAATAATAGGGTCCCCATTTTCCTGATTTCTTCACCAAATACTTGCTGAGCCATAAGAGGTAATGCCATTTTAACTGTGGTATTGGCAAATAATGAGAACCTCATAGAAGAATGGGTTGTAGAGGACAGCTTTGGTTTGAGTGATCATCAGCTAATTCTGCTTAAATAAATGGAAGGATAAGCAAAATTATATCTGCAACAAAAGGTCCTTGACTTCAAAAGGGTAAACTTTAAAAAAATTAAGGGAATTAATTAGGGAAGTAGATTGGATTGAAGAACTCAGGGATCTGGAATTACTTTAAGACAAAGGTGGAGAAAGTCAAAGTTGATAAATTATTTCAAGCCTGCATCCCAAGCTAGAAGAAAACATTTGTAGGGGAGAGTTGCAAACCAAGGTTGATGGGCAACCATCTCAAACAGGTTATGAAGAGAAAGGGATCACTTGATGATTCCCCATTCTGTTCACTCCCTTTGGGGCATCTGGCATTGACCACTGTTAGAAGACTCGACACTAGGCTAGGTGGACCTTTGGTCCAACCCAGAATGGCCATTCTTCTGTTCGTCTGTTCTAAAGTACAAAGTCTACATGGAATGGAAGATGGGAGGAATCAGCAAAGAAAGCTACCTCTTGGAGGTCCGTAAGTGTAGGGACAAAGGGGGAGCTACTAAAAACCAAGCAGAGTTGAACCTTGCAAAGGGAATTAAAATCAACAGCAAAAGGTTTTAGACCCATTTAAATAAAAAGAAAGCAAGAAATAGATGGGACCACTAAGCACTGAGGATGGGATGGAGATTAAAGATATATAGGCATGGCCCAACACCTAAATAAATACTTTTCTTTGATTTTTAATCAGCTAATGAAGAGCTTGCAGGTCATGACAGGGTGGCTCATGAGAAAGAGGATATGGAAGTAGAAATTGCCACATTTGGGGTGGAAGTCAAACTCAAAGAGCTTAATGGGAGTAAATCGGGGGGAGGGGCCTGCATAATCTTAATCCAAGAATATTAAAGAGACTGGCACATGAAATGCAAGCCAAATAACAAGGACTTTTAATTAGTCTCATAGGTTGTACCCTCTGACTGGCAAAAAAATAATATGCTATTTTTAAGAAAAAGAAACAACAGGCTTGCTTGACCTCAGCTGTATGCAAGGTCTTGGAACAAATTTTGAAAGAAAGTAGTTAAGGACATAGAGGTTAACATTAATAGGCCTAAAAAACAACATGATTTTACAAAAGCTAGACACTGCCAGACACACCTGGTCTCCTTCTTTGAGACAACTGATTTTTGTAGACAAAAGAAAAGCAGTATATCTAATCGACCTGGATTTCAGTAAGGCATTTGATATATTCTGCATGGGAAATTGTTAGTTAAATTGGAGAAGATGAAGATTAATATGAGACTTGAACGATGGATAAGGAACTGGTTAAAGGGGAAACTACTGCAGGTTATACTAAATGACCTTGGCACAAAAACTGGAAGTCTGCTAATAAGAGTTGCAGTTAACAGAAAGTTGGAAGGTATTGTCAATATAGTGGAGGACCAAAATACCACACAAGGTGGAAGACCTTGAAAACTGCAGCAATAGAAATGGGATGGAATTTAATAGTACAAACTGCAAGATCATGCACTTAGGAACTAACAAAAATACTTTTTGCTATGAGCTGTGGACTCATCAGTTGAATGTGACAGAAAAGCAGAAAAACATGGGAGTTTGGGTTGTCATACATGAACCACCAATGTAGACTGATGCAGTTCTAGGATGCGTCAGGCAAGGTATTTCTAGTACAATAGGAAACTGTTAGTGCTGTTATATAACGCATTGCTGAGACCTCATCCAGAATACTGTGTGCAGTTCTGGTCTCCCATGTTAAAGAGAGATTCATTCAAAGTGGATCAGGTACAGAGAAGGGGTACTGGGATGATCAGACAAATGGAAAACCAACCTTTTGAGAGAAGACTCAAAGAATTTGGCTTGTTTAGCACAACCAAAAGAAGGTTCTCTATAAATAAATGTCAGAGGGACAAATGCCAGGGAAGGAGAGGAGTTATTTAAGCATCAACGTGAACACAAGAACAAAGGGTTATAAACTGGCCATTGACAAATTTGGGCTTGAAATTAGATGAAGGTTTTCAGCCATCAAAGGAGTGAAATTTTTTAGTAGACTTCCAAAGGAATGACTGAGCTTGATAACTCTACTGAGGGGATGGAATGATGAGACATTGGCAGGTTGGTAATCTGTGACTGCTGGCAGCAAATATCTCCAATGGTTGATGATGGCACACTAGTTGGGGAGGGCCCTGCGTTATTCCAGTGAATGCTTTCCCAGGTGTCTGGCTGGTAGGTCTTGCCCACATGCCCAGGGTCTAACTGATGGCTAGATTTGGGGAATCAAGGAAGAAACCCTGAGGGTTTTGCCTTCCTCTGTAGCATGGGACAATAGTCACTTGGAGGTCCAAAATATTGTAAACGGTGGAATATTTGTAACTTTAAGTCTTTAAATCATGGTTTGAAGTCTTCAGTAACTCAGCCAGAGGTAGGTCATGGGCCTATTACAGGAGTGGATAGGTGAGGTTCTATGGCCTGCAATGTGCAGGAAGTAACACTAGATGATCCAGAAACATAATTTAAGTCTCTTCTGGCCCTAAAGGCTATGACTCTATGGAACTAATGAGACTTATGCATGTGCATATGAACTAATAGTGGTTCATCACCACAGTACATATAATTGCTGTTAATGACAGCATCATCCCTCTGATTGCTTGACTTGCATATTGCATCTTTTTTCTCACTACTCTTTCGTTTTAGATTTTGTGGTTCTGAGGGCTTCTCTCTGTTTTCCTTTGTGTTAGGCAAACCAACCTACCAAAAAATCTAAATAATAAATTATCATTTCCCTGAAAAAAAAAACCCTTTTAACTCTGCCCCATTTTGTGAATAGATAGATTTGAAAGCATTCTATTAAATTGGAATGTACCACTTTCAAAGAAAGTCACCTGACAGTGTACCCCTTGTTATTGTATACAAATAATGGAATTTTTCATATTAATTTACAAAACGTTTCTCACTATTTTTTCTTCCTGTGTCCTTCTACTACAGTTACAGCTTTTTCCAGTGCTGGCACATGACATGTCCTGGTCTAGAGTAGGGATGTTAAAATGCGATTACTTCCCTAATCGAATAGTCGATAGATTTTGTCAACTATTAGATTAGTCGATAATGGTAAGCAGTTGTGGCACTCAGTGTGGCTCATTCCAGTTCACAGCAAAACCTTCCCAGCTGTGGCTCTGCATTGTAAAGCCCAGGGAAGCCGGCATGCCAAGTTGCGAGCTCGGCCCCTGCTCCGCAGGTGTCTTTTCATTCATCATACCTCACACACAGAGGTGTGACGAATGAAAAGACACCCATGGAGCAGGAGCCAAGCTAGCGACTTCACCCTGAGCTTCACAATGCAGAGCCACAGCTCTGTGTGCATATGTGAGGTGTGATGAATGAAAAGACACCTGCGGAGCAGGGGCTGAACTAGTGACTTTGCACAAAAGCTTCCCTGGGCTTCACAATGCAGAGCCGCAGCTGTGTGTGCGAGATGAATGAACAGACACCCACAGAACAGGGACTGAGCTAGCAACTTTGCCCATCCTCTTCCCTGGCTTTACAGTGCAGAGCTAGAATGGGGGGGGAAGTGACTAGTCATTAGCGCTAATCGATAAGCTCCTGCAGGAGCTTATCGATTAGTCGACTATTCGACTAGACGCTAACATCCCTAGTCCTGAGTGACATCTTCCATGCTGCACAGTTCCTCCAGGAGTTGGCCTACAAACAGATTTCCATAGCTTGAGTTTCTCTGCAGTGACATGTGCTATAATCTAGGCACCTCTTCTGCATATTGACATTTGACCTACTAAGTCTTATTCAGAGGCCACTTAAACATCACCACATCAACAAATTCTTCTCTGCACCCATGGGAAGGTGTACAGCAACGTCAGTGAGCACTTTGATGGCCTTATCAAGTATCTGAAGTTTACGTGATATTTGTAGTCTGTGATTGGGGTTTTTTTCAGTAGAAGCTAGGAAGCTCTTCTATGATTTCAGGCAGCTAAGTACCGTGGCTTGGCCATGTAGCAGATTTTCTTCAATTTGTCATAATCATTCCATTTTATGTGATCATTCTTCTGATACCAGTAGAGTGATTCTGGCAAGCACATTAAGGCGTTTCATGTTTGTTGGTATTAGACATCCTGTGATGTAACTACAGCTGTCTTTGAGCACAGGGTCCAGCTCCTTTGAATAAGTCAGTTTTTTCCCACATCAGACATATGTGTTTGGCCATCCTATGGTAATATGTAGGTGTAGCAGATATGAGAGTCATTGGGGTTGGTTCCACATTTTGAATTTTCAGGCTCCCAAAGTATGTTCTTCCAGGTGCTCACTTTACCTTTTGCATTCTCCTTGAGTTTCTTGAAGAAGAGAGTGTGGTCTAGCATCACTTCATGGCTGACTAGATTCCAGCCGGGAGCAAGCACTGCCCCATTCCAGAGTATGTTAAATTGTTTATTGGCCTTGTGATTTTGAAGACGAGACACTGACTTTCATTTCAGTTTGGTTAGTGTGCAATTGGTGTAATGGACAGAGAGTCCAGACAGCACAGATAGTTCCTATCTGGGTGAGATCCTTAGCATAGTTTCTAACTGGGTGAGATGCCCAGATGATGGTATAGATAAAAATTCTTGTGATGAGACTGACTTGTTGATCATTTGTACAGATGTTGAAGAGTACTGGATAGAGCACCCTCCCTAGTGATAGGCCATTTTTCTGTTGCTGCCATTAACTTTGCTTCCCTCATAGTTCGACATAACAATGTTGGCATGCTAGGGCTATGGCTACACTACAGAGTTTTTCCGGGATACCATCATCCCAGAAAAACTCTGCCACATCCAGGGAACGTGTCCGCTTTTTCGGATCAGTTTCCGAAAAAGTGGGCGTGCTCTTTCGGAAGCCTTTCGGAAGCCCTGAGGAATAAGGTCTCTTCTGAAAGAGGAGGTTTTTCCCACATTTGGCCCTGTGTAGATGGGCCAAATGTCAGAAAAGCCTCTTCTGAAAAAAGAATCAGAAAAAGGTACCTTTTTCTGAAAATAACCTGCAGTGTAAAAATAGCCTAGTAGAGTTTATATCTGTCATATAACCTGACAGCGTCCGTGAAGTGAATGCTCCTGTCGTGGCCTCCATCTTGTTAGTGGAAACAATAAGTTAATTTAAGTTGTATTTAAAAAAAAATCTTAGCTATGCCCCCACACTCCCACAGCATCATCTAATGGACAAAAGAAGAATGTGGAATGTCTGAAAATCCTTTCTGAATAACTGTAGTATTTCTCCCAGAGTTTGTGTCTGGTAGTTGACTATCCTGGAGATTGCTAAGGTAAGCCCTGTAGCTTACAGGCAACAGCTATAAACTAACACCTGATGGCAAATTGCCTTCAGTTGTATTTTTGTGCTATTTTGGTGTATCCTAATTATCAAACCCTAGCAAGTTTGTATAGACAATGGGAAATGATTTCTCTGGCACTGTGCGTGGGACCAAGATAACAGACCAAACCGATCTCATTAGGATTATACCACTGTAAAGGCAAAATTCAGTGCTAAGATGTGCACATAATTATTACTTTATTAAGATATATAATAATGGTTTAGCATAGTTAAGTTTCTGTCATCTCCTTGTGAGGCTGGCTGATTTTGTAACCCCCAATTCTTTTCAGTTTCACAAAGGCAAATGCATAGATTTCATTTGTGCTACTCCTGATTTATGCCAGTGTGAGTAAAAGGAAAATCTGGACCTATGTATTTAGAGTTGCTACATGCAGGAGTTGTCTGTGCCTTTGTGAGAAAAGCCTATCTGATTTTATCATTCCAAATCTGTTGGATTTAAATATTCTAGAAAGAGAGAGCTATGAGACGCAATTCTCAGTAGTGACGGATGGCAGAACAAGGAGCAATGGTCTCAAGTTACAGTGGGGGAGATCTAGGTTGGATATTAGGAAAAACTATTTCCCTAGGAGGGTGGGGAAGTACTGGAATGGGTTCCCTTGGGAGGCGGTAGAATCTCCATCCCTAGAGGTTTTTAAGTCTTGGCTTGACATAGCCCTGGCTGAGTTGATTTAGTTGGGATTGGTCCTGCTTTGGGCAGGGGGCTGGACTTGATGACCTCTTGAGGTCTCTTCCAGCTCTATGATTCTATGAATTGATCTTGTAGCCAATACAGTATCTCTTCACCATTTAGCTAAATTCCACCATTCTTCATAGGGTGTGTAAATTTCCATCTTTCCGTTGTCTGCCGCTTCCTTCTCAGTCTTAGGATAACATGACACTTTCACTGGTACCAAGGATGCACCATATGGAAGGTGAGAATAACCATCTCTTAAGTACTTCACTATAACTTTACTATATCTCTCACCCTTGTCCATAAAGTAAGACCATCACTTCTTCCAGCACTACTTGGCTTTTATGTAACCCCTTTCTGAACTCTCTTTAATGATCCTGAATGAACCCACCTTTTTATATTGATGAGCCCTGCCTTGGTAAATGACATAAAAGTTATTCAAGTTTACTACAGGTTGAACCTCTCTAATCCAGCAGCCTCAGGACCTGACCAGTGCCGAATGAGAGAATTTGCCAAACAACAGGAGGTCAACATTGTCTAGCAGCATTACCAACCCTTCCACTGCTTACTGTGCTCTTAGAAAACATTTAGGGGTAAATTGGAGCTACATAACAGCACCAAACACTGAAAGCCAAGACTGGTGGCTGTAAACAAACACTCCACTGCTACTATTTCGAAATAACTACTCCCCAGAGTAATCCGAAAGTAATTACTCCCCACTGCTTCCTCTAAGTCAAGATAGTGCAGCCACAATAATGGAGCCTGCCTCGGATTAATTTTGAGGATCCCCAATAGTGGGAACATGCTATTTTGATTTGTTATTTCCGGAGTTATTATTTCAAAATAATTTCCTAGTGTAGACATGCCCTTAGAAATGACGAAAGGAGAGCAGTAATAGTATATGTGTCTAAAGAAAAAGATAGATGTAGGGGAATAACATTGAGGGTCTATGAGAGATCCAGCAGCATCCAAAGAAAAAAATGAAGGGTAAATAGTAGAACAGGGAATAATAGTAATGAAGAAGGAGACAGAAGATTGTGGGCTTGATCCAAACTTCAGGCTTGAGACTTGGGTCACTTGTTTTTCTTGCCTCTTCACTTAAATAAGAGCTTGTTAGTTGCCACCTGCTGCCCACTTCTGTATCCTCCCCCCAGCACCTATGAAAACTTAGTTGCTTCTGACCTCTCTCTCCTTTCTGCTGTGTACCCCAGCTCTGTCCTAATTCCATCCCTAGCCCCTGCAGATATTGGTTAAGTCAAGTAAGGAGGCAGACCATGAGCACTATGGATGAATGGGGGTTACCAAGACAAAGTGAGTCAAGATTCATTATGTGTACTGTAGCTTTATATGGACACCCGCTAGACCTGCCTGTTATTGTTATTTAGAAGGAATGCAAACCCCATGAAAGAACTCACTGGGAAATGGAAACTTCCAAAATTAATAGAAACAATGTGATGCTCTCTGGAAAGGATCGTCCAACAAGATGCTGTTCTGATGATGTAATGCCCTAACCTGTTATTTCATTGTCTGAACATGGTTTACTTCATCCCCAGCTGGTTAGAGCGGGTCGAATTTTGTAAGAGTGGTTCATGAATATTAATTCCAATTCCGAGGGGCTATTCAACCATATTCATACCCCTTAATATTCAAGCTGCTGTGCAACTGTCAGAAGAAAACAGATTGCTGTTCATTTTAATCAGTCAGATCACAGGTTTATTGAATGTGCCTGGCTGGTGTGTGTGTGCGTGCATCCTGTGTGAGTGTGTGAAAGGAGACAAAAAAGAGCCATTTTATATCACATAGATAATAACAGATGCCCCCCTCAGAATTCATTATAGAAATCTAGTTTGCAGCCTTGTGTTCCACTTCATCTGAAATCCTTTTGTTCTCATCAACCCCTCTGCTGGGAGAAACTGCTGCTTTGCATTTCACGAGCATTTGCAAATGGAATTGGATATTATTTGGTGACTTATCCCTGAATTTAATCTCCTGGTAAATGTTGTTTCTCCACCTACAAAATTAACCTTCCTTGGCCCCTCAAATTAGCCTTTTTCTATCTACATGTTTATAAGGCAACTTATATATTTATATTATGTATAAACTTGTCCTAAATAATAGCTATGAAAAGTGACTTTCTTCTCCCCCCCTACCTCCTTTCATAAAACCTAAGCCCTCAAGGACAGCACAGCTACAGGTAAGCAACCAAAATTTGGGAGACGTGTGAGAAATCTGAGCTGTGCTTTGGAGTCAGTTGAGTTTTGGGTGCTTTCCTGCATGGAACTCATGGGATGTGAACTCCCATGCACCAAAACTACTGAGGGTCCTACACTGCTCCTTATCATTCTCAGCCCAAAACGTATCTTGCCTTTCCTCGACAACTCCATTGGCTGTGCCATTCCCATTTCACCAACCCAATGCCTATTTCTTAGGCCTGATCCTCATCTTGTGTACATCGATATCGCTCAGGAGTGGGCAATAAGATGGTGGCAGTTCACCAGGGCTAGTCCCTGGTGGGCCGCCATTGTTATGTTTACCTGCGCCTCCACAGGTATCGGACAGTCACAGCTCCCATTGGCTGCGAATCTACTCAGCAGAAGTCATGCAACTTAGCAAAAGGCTGGTTCTCTACCGCAGGGCTTTGTGTAGGCTGCTCAGAACAATGGTTAGATCTACACATTGAACTGCTGGTGTTTCCAGCTCGAGAAGACCTATCTGAGTGAGCTCGGCTTGGCATGCTAAAAATAGAATTGCGACAGGAGCGGCAGCAGGGGCAAGCTGCCAAAGCACCTGCCTAGTGTCTTGGACAGGTTCACCCTCCTGAGCTAGGAATTACCTCTCCAGCTCAAAGTGTAAACATACCTTCTGCGTTGTGGGCCTGGGGCAGTCTCCTTTGTCAAATTAGCTCCTAGACCGCCTCTCCAAAGGAGGTTAGTGTTCCTCAAAGTGCATCCCATTTTTGAGGGCCAGTTGCTTCCCTAAATATTTTCCCATAATCCTCCATAACTTCCTAAGAGACAAAGGAAGAGGGGTTTGCTTCTGAAAGCTGAATGCAGCATACCCTCCATACATTCCTCCATTCTCTCAACATTCTCCCTCTGTTCCACCTCCATCCACCCCCATTTCTGCAACTCTCATCTCAGCTCTTGCCAGGGGCTCTGTGTCCCCCATTTCCCCCCCATGTAGCTGCCCTCAGTGCCTGTTTTTCCTTCCCCATCTCCATTTTCCTCCACCTCTGTCCGTTTTCCAGGTCACTGGTTTCTCCCTTCTCCCCTGTCCCTGTTTCTCCACCATCGGTGCGCCATCCCTCCATTCTCTGCTGCTTTCCTTTCATCACTCTCTTGTTCTCTCCTGATTTCCATTCTCTCTCCTTGTGATTTCCCCATGCCCCCAGGTCTCACATCCCCTCTCGTGTAAACCCTCTCTGTAAGGCTCTTTTATTTCTCTCAGGCCTTGGCTACATTATGTGGCATCATTGATCTACTTCAGCTACACAAACAACATATCTTAATTCGACATACAATGGTGTCTTGTGTTCAGTAAGGTCTGTGTTCTCCTGTTGATGCCGACTACTCTTCTCGTCTTGGCAGCAAACCAGCATCCATGGCAGTGTGCTCGGAGATTGATTTATCATGTCTACAGCAGACCCGGTAAATCAACTGCTGCTGGATTGATTGATGCAGTATCGACCCACCGCATAGTGCAGACAAGGCCTTAGAGTCCAGACTACAGATACCCTTGCTAAACAGCATACTAAACTATCGGATATGTATTGGCAACTGTAGGAAGCAGCAAAGAAAGTCCTCTGACTGCAGCCCCAGACAGCTCAGAAGTCCTGGCTTTCCTGGGAGTCAGGTTTTTCTGGTCTGCCAATTTGCACCAAAAACAACAGCTATGTGCTCACTGAGTCCCTGAAATGTTGGAATGGATCCAATGTGGCAGAAATGCCATTGAGTTGAATGGGCAGCTTTTACTCCCACAGCAAGTCCTTACACAATCTTAATTGGGGAAGCAGTGTGATCTAGTGGGTAAGACCCTGGGTTGGGACTTAGGAAGCCTGGTTCTGTTCTATTGCTAGTCCTGCTGGTAGCCTCTTGTGTGACCCTGGGCACCTCTCTGAGCATTTTTCCTCTCCCATCCTGTGTCATCTAGCCCAGGGGCAGGCAATAAGCAGCCTGCGGGCCAGACGCGGTTCACCAGGGTTAGCCACTAGCAGGCTGCCAGGTGCTTTATTTACCTGAGCATCCACAGGTACGGCTGCTTGCAGCTCTCAGTGGTTGTGGTTCACTGCCTGCCAATGGGACCTTTGGCTATGTTGCTTCCCACAGCTCCCATTGGCCGAGAATGGCAAACCACAGCCAACGGGAGTAATGAGTGGCTGTACCAGGGAACAATCAGGCAAATAAAGTATCTGGCGGCCACAAGCTGCATCTGGCTCACAGTCCCCTTGTCTAACCTATAGCTTGTTCAGTGTAAGGGTCGTCTTTTCCTATGCGTTGTGCAAGGCACGATACCATCAGGCCCTGAGCTCACTTGGAACCTCTCAGTGCAACTGAAATAATTAATAATAATAATTAATCATTAATCACTGATAATAGGGTTTCATGTCCTATCTCAGGATGGAGCTTCTCATACTGGCGAAAGGCTATTTCCGTATCAAACCAAACCTCAGCTGAATGAGGAAGGTATTGTATCGCTCCTTCATATTTGCAGGTGGAGGATTTCTTTCTCACGAATAAACCTGGAGGGAGCCTGATAACACAGACGTTTCTTAATCTGAGGGCTTCACTTTGCCAGCTGCAGTGTTTCTCTCTTGCGAGGCAGGTGTTGAGGTACTGAGGGGGTCAGAAAAGCTTTTTGCGGGAAACGAAGGTGTTTGCTATGAGAGACACTAGCCAAACCCATATTGGAAGGCGCTGATGAATTATAAGGCAGGCCTAATGTTGTTTTGTGCGGGACATTAATGCGCCTCTGATGTGGTGGACGCAATGCTGCTGAAAATGCAGGGATATAAAAGCCTAATATAAGCTTTACCAGCCAAGGCTGAAATAAAGGCAGGAAGGTTACCACTGACAGTGCAGATATAAACACATCAGTCTTATAATAGTGTAATAAATAAAAAGGTTGTTAATTTTAACAATGGCTATAGATATATATTTAGGCAGCGTCAAGGATCACACGTTGCCAACCTTCATATCACCATTTATACGGGGTCCCATAAAGAAGCCAACTATTTCCTATTATCTGTTAGCAAAATAGTAGAGCAAACACGAACATAAACCTCACCCAGCAGCATAAATCATGTCTGGTCCATGTGTAAATTGCATGGGTAATTTATAAATGTAAATGCAAACAGGAATAGCTTGGCCGTGAATCAAAAAGCTAAAGATAATGAAAAATACTGTATATATAATGCAGCTACACTAGGCAGGTGCTTGGTATTACAGAGTTGAAGGGACTAGGAAGATAAATAGGTAACATCTGTCACTCTAAGATCTCAAAGCTCTTTACCAACATTTATTAATTTATTCTCCGAACACATCTCTGTGGTATCATGAATACTGACTGGCTTGCCAAGGTCCAGATGAAAGACACAGGGTGAAATCCTGGTACCTCTGAACTCAATGAGAGTTTTGCCATGGACTTTGTCAAATGTGGATGAAAACCTGGCCCCATCAAAGAACCAAAAGGAAGAACAGTTATTTGTTCAGTATGTTTAAAAGGCAGCAAGATTCATTCCTAAGTGCCAATAGTTGTTTCTATGACAACATTGTCAAGGCTCTTTGTTTCATAGAATCCTAGAATCTTAGAACTGGAAGGGACCTCGAGAGGTCATTGAGTCCAGTCCCCTGCCCTCACGGGCAGGACCAAGCACGGTCTAGATCAGTGGTCTCCAACCTTTTTACACTGAAGATCACTTTTTAAATCTCAGAACAGGCGAAGATCTACTGCACTGCCCCTTCCTTGAAGCCCCGCCCCTTTCTTGAATCCCCGCCCTCTCTATTCTCCTCCTGTCCATCACTTGCTATCCCCAGCCCTTACTTACACACTCTGATAAACACTTTATTTTTAAATTATGCGATATATAAAATTAAAATCATGTGTTTATAGTTATGAAATAAATGGTCTGTTTTTTATTCATGCTATTTAAATCTAAAATGAAGCATTTATAATTATACATTTTGTGGGGACAGAGTTCTGTGGCTGGGGGCAGGGGAGAGGGATCAGGGTGCTGGGAGGGCAGAGGGCAGGGTTCTGCAGCAGGGGACAGGGTGCCAGTGGGGACAGTGTTCGGGGAGTGGGGACGGGAATGGGGACAGAGTTCTGTAGCTGGGGACAGGGGAATGGGGACAGATTTCGGGGAGTGGGGACAGGAGTGGGGACAGAGTTCTGTAGCTGGGGACAGGGGAATTGGGACAGAGTTCTGTAGCTGGGGACAGAGGAGTGGGGACAGATTTCGGGGAGTGGGGACAGGAGTGGGGACAGAGTTCTGTAGCTGGGGACAGGGGAGTGGAGTCTGGGGAGCGGGGACAGGGTGCCAGTGGCAGCAGAGTCACCTGCATCTGCCTCCTCCCAGGATTCTCTCTCCCTTCCCCCCCCCCCGCGGGAAGCCAGCACATGCCTCCTCCGGGCCCCCCACGGCGCAGGGAAACCCCGAGCATGCCTGCCCCGGGGCTAACCCCCGCCTCCCGCGGCGGGGCCAAACCCCCGTGGGAGCCTGCCTCGGGGGCCACCCCCCCCATTCCGCAGCAGGGCCAAACCCCCGCGGGAGCCTGCACCAGGGGCAACCCCCCCCCGCGGCAGGGCCAAACCCCCCTTCCGTGGTGTGGCGTGGCCCTGCCCTGCTCCCCTCCTGCAGCACGGCCAACCCCCGCGGGCACCTGCCCCGGGGCCAAACCCCCCTCCCGCGGCGCAGCGCGGCCAACCCCCTCCTGCAGCATGGCCAACCCCCGCGGGCACCTGCCCCGGGGTCAAACCCTCCTCCCATGGCGTGGCCCAGCCCGGCCCAGCCCAGCCCAGCCCAGCCAACTCCCTCCCCTCCCGCAGCGCGGTCAAACCCCGGGGCCGACTCCCGCTCCCACGGCGCAGGGAAACCCCTGCGCCCAACTCACCCCTCCAGCGCCAGCGGCGCAGGGAAGCCTCCGCACTCCTCCTCCGGGGCCAACGCCCCCTCCCCCAGAACGCAACAGAGCTGTGGGAGGGGGAGCAGCCCGCACACTTCCGGAACCCCCGGAAGTGACGCGGGCTTCAGAGAGGACTTCCGTCCACCCCGCGGGAAGCCGGCACTACACTAGAGGTAGGTAGTGGGGCTTCTCGGGGATGGGGGGAAAATGGGGGGCGGGGTTGCCCGAATGCCTTGCGATTGACTGGTCGAGGCCTCACGATCGACCAGTCGATCGCGATCGATGGGTTGGTGACCACGGGTCTAGATCATCCCTGACAGGTGTCTGTCTAACCTGCTTTTAAATATCTCCAGTGATGGAGATTCCGCAACTTCCCTAGGCAATTTATCCTAGGCTGTGTCTAGACTACATGGCTCCATCAACGGAGCCATGTAGATTAGGGTTGTAGGCAAAGGGAAATGAAGCGGTGATTTAAATAATTGCCGCTTCATTTAAATTTAAATGGCTGCCGTGCTGAGCCGACAAACAGCTGATCAGCTGTTTGTCAGCTCAGCACGATAGTCTGGACGCTCCACAGTCGACATCAAAGCCCTTTGTCGACCGCCCCGTTATTCCTCGTGGGATGAGGTTTACCGGGGCAGTCGACAAAGAGCTTTGATGTCAACTGTGGAGCATCCAGACTAGCGCGCTGAGCCGACAAACAGCTGGTCGGCAGAGCGCAGCAGCCATTTAAATTTAAATGAAGCCGCGATTATTTAAATCGCGGCTTCATTTCCCTTTGCCGAACAAACAAATCTACATGGCTCCGTCGATGGAGCCATGTAGTCTAGACATACCCCTACTGTTTAACCACCCTTACAGGGCAAGAAACAATGGGCTTAAATTTCAGCAAGGGAGGCTTAGGTTGGACATTAGGAAAAACTTCCTGTCATCAGAGGCCAAGGAGAACAATTTTTCTCCTCTTTGTAACTCCCTTTTAGATACTTAAAAACTGCTATCAAGTTTCTGCAGTAATTAATTTGTAGCCCTAAAGGGAGAGGATACCAAATGTCCCTGGGATGTAAGTACCTTTGGGTTGGGTGATGTCTCTTGCACAGAGCTGCAGAGGAGATAGTCAGTGTAATTTCTGATGCTTTCAAGAATATACACTCCTGGTGCAGAGATGAATAGTGAAGCACTTTTTCAGTGGTGTTGACCTATATAAGCTGAGCATGAGTGTGCTGGAGTGTTTACCCCGCATCAGGCTTGTTTAGGTAGAAAGGACACATGCACCCTGTGATACGCAGCACCTGGAAGAGAAACAGAGCTGATACGCTCCAAATGATGTAACTCTGCTGGGCAGGAGCAGGCTGACCTGGTATAAAACTGAGAAGGGGTTGTTGAAAGGAACTCTGCAGTCACTCCCTGCAGAGGAGTAGGATGGATACTCTATAAGAAGGAATCTAGCAGGAGTAAACCCTGAGGCTGTGTCTACACTGACCAGTCTTGTGCAAGGACATATGCAAATGATGTGTGGCAATGAATATCGCCACGCTTCCTTTACATACTTAATGAGCTGCCATTTTTGCACAAAAAACCCCTCTTGCGCAAGAGCCGTTCTGCCGCTTATTTTCAGGCATTTTCATATGTTCTTGCGTAAGACTGGCCAGTGTACACATAGCCTGAGATACTACCCGGGGCTGCAGATTCTGGCAGGAATGCTATACAGGGTGAAGTAGTCTCTGGAAACAGAGACGATTCCAGTGATAACCGATGCGCCCTATAAATTTTTCCATCTGTGTGCAGAATAAATTTTGTTATGTGCACTGATACATGTGCATATGTGCACCACCAGTAGTAACACATGCTACCAGCCATGGGCACCGTGGATGCTCTGCTAATCAGCTGCACAATTTGAATCAGTCCTGCATGGCCACCCAAGGACTCGGCCTGCAGGGAACACTGTCTTGTGGCAAGACAGAGAAAATAAGGTAGGACAGAGCCCAGGTATGCAAAACCAGTGTCTGGCATTGCTTAGACCCCACTTGCTGGCTCCCTGGTCTGGAAGCCTGAGCCGTGAGTGAACGGACCAGGGTTCCCCTGCTAGCTGCTGAGGAAGTGGTATAGACTGGGTAGTGGATTGGAAGACCAACATAGACAAATCATAAAGCAGGACTTGGTACTCAGAAAGGAGAAACCACAGTGGTCTAGCCAGAGGGCAAAGCCATGAGAGAAACCCCCTTGACTTGCAACTGAGTTCAGAGAGAGCTGGGGTGAGCAGCTAAATGGGAGGATGTCAGATAGGTCAAACACTAATCCCCAGATGAGCCCCAAAAGGCACCCCAGTGGTGAATAGCAAACCCTATCACAATAAGTCGAGAATCTGGCTCTTGTTTCCTGATCCTGCAAATGTTAAGGGGTAGCTTTAATGCTGACTTCCAGGAGAAATCCTATTGACAGCCAGACTTCCCCTCCCCCTTCTCTAACCACCAGGCAGCACCCTCCCTGCTAATATCACCCATTGCTCCTTCTTTATTAACCATCCAGATATCCAAACCATCTCAGCCATCTTTGAATGTTCTCTTTGGCTCACGTTTTATGAGGGCCTGCGAGGAATTCTCCTTATTCTTTCTTCTGTTCTCCCCACTCACACTGCAGAAGGGTGCGTATCTTCTGTCAAAACTTAAACAAAATTACACTGTTCCTGTAACTGGGGAAAGAAATCCTTGTGCCGCAGAAGGAGTGTGGTGCTGCATAACAATATTAGAGTAAAAACCATCTGTCAAATGATACCTGAGCAAGAACAAAGGAAGACTGAAAATGACATAGCAGATACTATAGTTTTAGATGGGAGCCCTTTATACCAAGGAAGTGAAAATAAGTGCACAGGGCTTGATCCTGGGAGTGGCAGGTACTCAGGTCCATCAGAGATCATAATTCTTGGGGCAGGGACCATCTTTTTGTTCTAGGTTTCTACAGTGCCTAGCACACTGAGGTCCTGGTGCGTAAACGCAGGGCTCCAAAGTGCGGTAGTGATACATAATAAATAATAATTTAGCAAAGTCGTTTCATTTCTTTCTCTTGGTTCTCATGCTTGAGGAGCATTTGGGACTATTGACATGGCATTGTTAGGACAGAAGTTGAAGAGAGAGGTTAATTTCTCTCTAAACCTTTCCTGGGCTGGGTTTGATATTAGAGACCACTACTTCAGCTTGTCCCTTGGCTTTAATTGACCATGTGGCAATATTTATTTAAAAAATAGGTCATGTGAGCCAGATGAATTGTGTTCAACAATGGACATGTAACCATTAGGCGAAAGAATACTTACCAGCAGAGATAAGAACAGCCATACTGGATCAGACAAAAGGTCCATTTAGCCCAGTATCCTGTTTTCTGACAGTGGCCAATGCCATGTGCCCCAGTGGGAATGAACAGAACAGGGAATCATCAAGAGATCCCTCCCCTGTTACCCATTCCCAGCTTCTGACAAACAGAGGCTAGGAACACCATCCCCGCTAATAGCCTGGCTAATAGCCATTGATAGACTTACCCTCCATGAACTTCTCTAGGTCTTTTTTAAACCCTATTATAGTCTTGTCCTTCACAACATCCTCTGGCAAGGAGTTCCACAGGTTGACTGTGCTTTGTGTAGAAAAACCTGCTGCCTGTTAATTTCATTTGGTGATCCCTCATTCTTTTGTTATGAAAGAGATTAAATGCCATTTATTTATTCCCTTTCTTCTCCAAAACAGTCATGATTTTATAGACTCTATCATGACGCACCCCCCACAGTCATCTCTTTTCTAAGCTGAAAACTCCCAGTCTTATTAATCTCCTCTTATATGGAGATGAGATGAGCCAACTGATTTCCGCCAAACTGAGCAATTCTTGACATTCAAAACAACCATGGTACATTTTTTGTCTTTCTCATTTTCACACACCTTTGGATTTCCTAACTCTCGCTGTGGCTCAGAACACATATGCCATACTGAACGGCTGCTCACATCTTATTTCTACCCCTTTCTCCTAAAATGTGGTGATTTAAATTGCAGCCTCTTCTTTAAATAAGAAATTCTTTGCCCTTTGCAAACATTAGGCACTTAATTATATGACCGGGAACTATAAATAACCTGAGCATACGAGCAACTCTGATGCTCCTCTCATGTACACCAGGGCTGGGTAGGCACTTACTGTGCCCAGAACGCTGGAAGAAGCAAAGGTAAATTAAGGCCATCTTTCCCCTTCTTGCCATGCCTGTGCTGAATGGGTCACAGCCAGAATGGAGAACGGGGCCTTCTATCTGGTACACTGGTACAAGTGCCCTATAGATGGTGTCCCGGTGGATGACTGAAGACCAAGGTTGCTTTCCTGGCTCTTCCAGGAGTCTGCTGTGTAACTGTAGGGAAGTCCTGGGGTTCCTAGATGCCATGATAACGCACAAAACAACAACTGAATGAATGATACTTGCCTTCTTTGTAACACACTTTGAGATCTTCAGAGGAATGCTAGAAGAGAGTGAGGTTTCACTAATAATGAAAATGAGGGTCATATGAGATGACCTAGGTCCAGTCTGGAACTCATTCAGCATTTCAGGGTTTGCTGAGTCCTCACACCAAATTCCTCTCCTACTGGCTGCCTCCTAATAACATTAGTGTGTGTGGCAAACCCATAATCGGTGAAGTTACATTTCATTGCCAAAGATAGTTTTATGTTGCAGGAATAAACGAAATACCTTAATAAAAAGAACTTGCAACGAAGAGCAATGAAAATAGCCCAGGACGCCTTCTCATTAACCTAGTTTCAGCCCAATATGAAAAAATTGGGTTTCTAACAGAAACGGCAACAAACCCCAATGCTGCTTTTGTGATGGAGGCACCTACACATGAAGAATAATGTGAGGATGTGAGTGGAATGCCTGGCAGTGCAGGGGTTAAACCAAGCCTTTTTTTTCCCCCAGCTAGCCCCACCCCTCTTTACCTGCAGCGAATGCCAGGCCTGGAGGGAGGATAAAAGAAGGGAGCTTGGCTCAGTTAGCTGCTGACCAGCAAGGAGACAGACTTTGGTGCAGGTTCTGCTGGCTGCAAAACCACACTCCTGTCTGCTCGGACAGCCAAGGAAACAGTAACCTTCCCCCACCCTGGGACAAAGGGTGTGGGGGGGAATCCGCTAGAAACCCTCACTGAGAGGGAAAATCTGGGCTCTTGGGGCCATGCCCCAAACTTTAAGCCTGGACTAACATAGTAGGCCAGAGTTCCTAGGCCCAGGGCACTCGTGGCAATTGTTTGCACCCCTTTACCACCAGCTAATCCCAGAGCCTAACCACTAGGCCACCCCACGTCAGGGAGAGATGGCCACAAATGACCTTTAAAAAAAAAAAGGAAAGAATTGTGATCTTTTTAACAAACAATAAAACCAATTAAAAGAGGCATGACAGAGAGTCCTGGGGAAAGGTGTATCAGACACAGAGCTCTCCTTGTAATTTGAGATTTTACTTTGTTTAATGCAGGAGGTCAGCTAGCTAATAGAAAATGCATTAGTGGCAAAGTGCTCCAGGATTTATACTTAATTACAGTCCCAAACAGCTGACGGATAATCACTTGGTTCCTTCTTGGGTGGGGACTCAGTCATAAAAACCCATCCCATTACCACATTGCAGCAATTAGTGCAAGACTGCCCAGCCCCTAAAGTATCCAAATTAAATTCTAGCATCAGACTGGCGCAGAATTCCTGTTTGCTGCCATGGGAATTCTGAGCTACGATCAGAGAGGGGCGTTTGATTGTCAAGTCACTGGTGGGGAGGGCAGTAGATTATATAGCATGGCCTGAATTTCCAGGTATTACACAGGAACTTGGTCAGCAGGAACTCACCAGGCCAGAATTCAACACCATGCATGGTGACAGGAGGCTGCCCACCAGGGTTTGTTCTGCTGCAGGAGCACTGACCTGGTTTAACATTCTTTCCAAGTCAGCTGTGAGAGAATCTGGCCCTTTGGGTGAATGGTGGGGAGGCATTGGAGGACTATCAGCATTCCAGTGGTTTAGCCTGCAGCCCAGGGGGAACGTGACTTAGTTACAGATTGAACTGCCTTGGTCTGGCACCTTCAGGACCAGAGTTTGCCAGACCAGGGGAGATCAGTGCTCCCCTGCTGGCCACAGGCCCCACTCCTGGGCTCCCCACCAGGCTGTGGGACTCCCCAGACCCTGGGGTCCATGCCCTGCTGTCGGCTCCGCACTGCCGGGCCTCCCTGAGGTCAGGCTCCTTGGGCTGGGTCTCTCCAGCTGCCACCAGCCCGGCTCTCACTGGGGGTTCCCAGCCAGGGTCAGGGCTCCCCGGCCACCGGCAGCCCTGCTCTCACTGGGGCTCTCCAGCCACTGGCAGCCCCCTCTCACTGGAGTTCCCAGCTGGGGCCGGGAGATTCCCTGGCCACTGTCAGCCCCACTCCTACTGGGGGTTCCTGGCCAGGGCTGGGGCTCCCCAGCCACCACTCGGGCTCACCGGGCTGGTGCTCCCCAGCCGCCACCAGCCCAGCCAGGGCTCCCCAGCATCCGCCAGACTCCTGGCTGACTTGGGCCCCTGGCCTCTGGAGCAATTTGGTCCCGCAACATCTGTGGTCCTCCCAGATCGCGTATGTGGCTGGACCAGAGTCCCCGATTTGGAAGATTCAGCCTGTACCAGCAGTAAAAGCAGCCCCGAGTGCTAACCTCGAGCCACAGCTGAGCCAGCCAGCCTGGATGGAAAGCACCTCCAAACTCAGGTGAGAGGGTTTTGAATGGGGCTGGCTAGTTTCAGACAACACAAGAGTCAGGTTAACTCTGCAGGGCAGACAGAGGCTAAGAGTCTTTCTCCTCCTGTTTTATAATTCTCCTGAAGGAAAGTCACATCCTTCAACTTAATACTCGGGAGAACTGCAGAGGTGCTGATCACTGTAGCAGCTCCAGACTCTCTCCAGGTATGTCTACGCGACAGTCAGAGCTCTGCTTGAAGCATGTGCTGGCCTGCCTATGCTAGCTTGGATCAAGCTAGTTCCACTGGCAATAGCAGTAAAGCCATGGTGGAACATGCTCTACAAGCTTCATCGTCATCAACCACCATGGGTTCAATGCGTGTTGGTGTCTGATGCCTCCCTCACTATTTCCTTCCATCTTTCCCTGTCCAGTGCGGAGTGGCTTAGTTTCTGTAGACTAGCCCCACATCAATCTACTATGTCATTTACCCATTCTCTGTGGGGTCTGCCTCTCCTATTCGGACCATCCATTATGCCGAATACCAGGGTCTTAACTTTTTGCTCTCTACAAGCTTGCCCAAGTATATATAGGAGAGGCAAGCCTATTATGTCATCTGTGCTGCTGTGAATTCACTTCTAGGCTTGCTAGATCAAACTAGCTCTGGGATATCTACACCTGCTTCAGGTTGAGTTGCGGCAGAGACAACTCCTGGGACTGATCTTCCTTTTTCACAGTTTGTGGCAGGCCTGTTCAAAGATAAACATCCTGGCCAGACACAAAGGAGCCACATGGACCCTAAAACATAGTAAGAGAATGAGTAGGGCAAAAATTAGGAAGGTCATGGCCAAGAGAACAGAACAAAGCAATCAGGACTTACGCAGGGAGTGAGCAGATATAATAGAGGGCCAGTAAAAGCCCCAGGTATGGGGAAGAAGATAAGGGAATAAAAACACTCAGTGAAGGGTTGGGAGCAACATGCCGCAGCGTAATATACTTGTCTTGCACTTGGTAATTGAATATTGAGTCTTTAATCCCGAGGTCATTTGCTCAGCAATGAGCTAGGTAAGTAGTGAATGAAAGTCATTACCCGCTAACAGCTGTCCAGTGCCTTATGTGAAATGAGTCAGTGGGTTCCATTTTGTCGAGGACGTGTGTATCTGGGAAGCGAGAGACAGATATAATGAAGTGGGCCTAATCAGCCTGGGTTTAAAGGAAGTTGAAGTAGGAAAAAGAGCTTACACTGGCCATGGAAGACAGGATGCCGTGCAGAAATGCTGCTTCCTCCCAAACAGGAGGAACAAAGGTCTAAGTCAGGGTATGTCTACACTAGCCCCCTAGTTCGAACTAGGGAGGCTAATGAGGGCAACCGAAATTGCAAATGAAGCGCGGGATTTAAATATCTTGTGCTTCATTAGCATGTTCCCGGTGGTCGCCATTTTGGAAATTGACTAGCCTGGAATAACTGCCCGCGTCTACACGCGGCAGTGAAATGGGAGTTCGAAGTAAAGCCCTTAATTCGAAATAGCTGTTAAACTTCATTCCGGGAGGATTAACAGCTAATTAGTGTTTATCTCAAAGGACAATTGGATTCAGATCTTCAGCTGGCATAAATGTACTTACTTTGATAGTCACCAGCTAAATCATAGCATTAACCCATCTTGTTTTTAATCAGTAAGCCTAGTGTTCTCTTTATGTGGGTGCTGATGCCTTTCAAGGGTAACAGTTTTTGAACTAATAATAGAGATGTAGCCGTCAATTTGATCTGAGGAAGTGGGTCTGGCCCACGAAAGCTCATCACCTAATAAACCATCCTGTTAGTCTTTAAAGTGCTGCATAGTCCTGTGTTTTGTTTCAGTTTTTGAACTAGTGTTGTAAAGGGGAGGGGGGGAGGGATGATCTCAGAGATCCAGAAATAAAATATTATTTCCCTTTCGTGTGAGTATAATGCGGGCTCATTTCCTTATCGGACGAGAATAATGGTTTCTATTGAACTACGTTCCAAAAAAAAGAGGATGTTTGATTGGAACATTCAACATTTCTTCAGACTTGGGTGTTATACTGGGAAAGGGAATAATGGAAATGTACTGGTTCATCACAAATCTATTTTAAGGCAATCCACAAACCCCAACTGTTTCTCATATGTGTGACAATTTACATAGGTTTTGAGACTTTATAAACTGAAAATGGTAGAGTGCGTAGAGATCCCTGGTTGAATGATATTCACCCTGTACTAGGTCAAACCATAAGTAATAATAATCACAGACATATATCCAGACCTGGCATATAGCCTCCCCCCCCCCCCCCCGCCTCCAAAATAAAAGATAATTGTGTCTGATATTAAAACGTAATTCCCCACAGGCTTAAAAATCAATGGTACTATATAGCCTCAGACTATAACTGTGGCTGAGCAGGTTACATTTTATGCTGTCGAGTTGTGAGTCCTGGCAAATTAGGAGAATATAGGGTCTGATTCCTTTCTAGCATAAATGAGAACAGCTTCTGCTATTTACATCAGCCAAAAATTTGGCCTGTTAGCTTTTATACCACTGCATTCTCACTCTGCTCATCTGAGGAAATGGGTCTTGCCCAGGATACTATATATATATTTTTTGCTAGTCTCTAAAATGGCAAGCATGATAGCTTTGGATCCAAAACGCAACTCCCTAACTGTTCGATGTGTACAATAGCACCTCCTGGGTTCCATTTATATAGCGAGCAAGAGAGAATCTGCTCTGATTGTTCCTGAAAATAACACACTGTAATTCGCTTGATTTTAAAAGTTTGGTAACAGGCACAGATTGAGCTGAGACACACTGTCTGCATTGCTGCTGCTCCCAGTAACAGACCCTAAAAGCTTCGCCAATGATCTGTTATTCTTACAAGAGACAACAAAGCTCCCAACAGGCAAAGAACAACAGAATTAATGGATTGGAAAGTGAGAGTCTAATGTATGAGCTTTCAAAACTCTCCCCAGACTAGCAGACCTATTGTGCATATCCAGTAAGTTACTGCTATCAAGTTTTGGGTGTATGTAATTTCATCAGGGGGGAAAAGAAACAAAGGTCAATAGGCTGCAAACTACCTGAGAGCAGCTAAACATTATTTCCATGGAAACTCTTTTTGACTTTGAGAGAAACAAATATTATTTACACATAAAAGGTCCCTAAAAAAAGAAGTAAGCAAAAGTCTGCTCAGTTCACCCACCCTACTGTGAAATCATTTTGTATTGAATTCAAGTTTCATGGATCATTAGAGAGCCAGAGGCAGAATTCCAGGAACTGGTCTGGACTAATGAGTCCTGTGTAAATCACTTTCTTAAGGGTCATGTGTCCATTTTCCGGGCTTTAAAAGATCCACTAACTTATGTATTTTCTCATTTTTTTCTTAAAGCAAAAAAATCCCCAAACCATTTTATTTGAATATAAACTGTTTCCATTGTTCTAGGCTGTCAGTATCATGCATTTCCTTAATCCATTTTTACTATCCCATGCCAGTAATATAGAAAAAGTACTTGCATGTGTTTGCTTATGACCCTATTCCACCCTCTTTTATACGCAAGGCAAGCTGACTAAACGCAATGGACCTTAGCCCCATTGATTTCATTGGTCTGCGCAGATTTACAGCACCGGAGAACCTATGGGAGTAAGTCCACACGATATCTGGCCCGTGCTTCTAATGTGCATATAATTGATTTGAGGGGTGCAAGGGAGGAGAGCTTATAGGAGATTGACTTTAGTCTGCCAATAATTCCTATCTGATATAGAATAGGCATAGTGGTGAAGGAAAATGCTAAGAAAGAATATAAACCCTGTCTGGAGGCAGGCAGTGAGGTGCGCATTCCATTCCAGAGAGCAAACATCTGAAATACCAAACTGTGGATTTAATAACTTCGGAGAGAGTCAACAAGAAGGGTGGGACACTGCCGGGAGACATCTCAGGGGGAACTTGGGGACTGGGATTCGGGGACTGGTACCTGCAAGGCAAGGCTTAGACTGACATAGTCTCGGAGTTGGATGGGGCAGGAGTCTGAGGAACAGCAAAGCTCTCACTTGTGGAGGCAGAAGAAAAATGCAACGACTTACCATTCTGGGCCTGCGGAACAGAACGTCATTGTGGTACTAAAAATAACTCTGTAAACAATGTGGCCCGGGCCCTGAAGCCTAAGAAGAGGGGTGGGCTTCAGACCTAGACTCCAGGGCATCAGCACAGCCGTTTTTAGCCTGGCCGGGACAGCCTCCAGCCTGCAGTAGGCTCCCAGCCCAGCCGGAGAAGCCACCACCTGTGGTGGGCCCAGCCTAGCTACAGCAGCCCGCTGCATTGTGGGTGGGGGACTGCCCCGGCTGGGCTGGAGCAGCCTCCCCACTCACTCCAATTCAGCAGTTAAACATTAGGTTTAACTGGTTAACGGGTTAACTGATTACATGGGATTTTACGTCCCTAACCAGGATCCCATGCAAGTGATGAGTGGCATCTGGTAACTCTCTAGTATGTGTGCAGACCGCTTGTTTTATTATATGCTGTGTTTGTAATATTCTTGTTCTGAATAAATATACGGTGCTTTAAAAGTTTCAGAGGGGCAGCCTTGTTAATCTGTCACTGAAAAAACTTTAAAAAACAGCAAATAGTCTTGCAGCACTTTAGAGACTAACAAAATGTGTAGATGGTCTCATGAGCTTTCGTGGGCACAACCCACTTTTTCTGATGAATAGAGTTAAGGAGTCCAGGTTCCAAATAAATAGCAGAGAAAGAAAGGGAATGGGCGGGGGAAGAGAAGGAAAAAGAAGAAAAAAAATTATCCATTAGAGTGTCCGTGCTAAATGAAGCTGATAGAGTGGGTAGTAAGTGCTCTTAAGTACCTGGTGGTTGGTTTTTTTATGTCATTAGGATGTGGAACGTAGCAGGCCATCCACGCAAGGTCTTCATTTAGACCTCTGTTGCAGGTATCAAATTTATACATGAAATTAAGTTCTGCAGCTTTTCTGTGCTTTGTTAGTCTGGCAGGCTGCTGGCCAGCTCTGGAAGATGAATACTTGCAAGCTCCTTAAATGCCCCATCTGGATGAAGGATACGAATTTTTTACCTGAGAATGGTGACCCTGAGAGGCCCAAGGACAAAGGTAGAAAGTGCCCTCCAAGTGGGCATAAAAGCAGTTACCTCAGCACTGTGCCAAGCACTTCAGGAACCCATGTTTAAACTGAAACATTTGGCAGGATTCTGTAGCTGTTAGCACAGACTGTGCTGCCTGGCATTTTAGCTGCCTGAGAATCAGACAAAACCCGTAAGAACTGTTTGGGAAAATGCTCAACCCGGGAGTGACCATTCTTTTGTATTTGACCCTACAATAAGCTTGCTGAGGTAGCTTAACTACCAATGACTGATTGCCACACAGCTCGTGTTTCTGTCAAATCAAGAGATGTTAGAATGGGGACTCGGTGTGATAATGACGACTTTGTCCACTTAGTTCATTTTAAGCTTCAAGCACTGTAGTTATTCCCTCACCATTAAAAGGGAAACAGCTTTCCCTGCTGCTATTTCCCAGAAAGGGGAAACTAAACCCAGCCAGTTTGAGGCCATTTAGATTGAAATGCAAAATGAGGATGGTGGCAGGGAGTGAGTATGTACAGTGCATAAAGCACAGGGAATTTAAAAACCAAGTATGAAAGCCTGCATTAATTGAGAGTCATGGTAAAGTGACTCCACATGTAGCATGTTTAAAGAAAATTACACTTATTTTGATCTTAAGGGAAGCACACCCTGTCAAATTTTCTCCCTCTTTTACCTGTGCTAATGAAAGGGGCAAAGAAATAACATTTGTCAAATTAATGAGAAAAACACAGAAAGTATTTCAAAGGCAGCTAGAGCATATGATTAATCAGAACTCCTTTGATTATTAATTATTATTGTTGCAAGTAGTACTGATAAATGTTAGCACTCAACTTCAATGGCTCAGCTACTAAGAATTCAGATTAACAGAAATGCATCTAATTTGTCAGCGTGTTGCCACAGCCATTTTTATTAACCGATAACTCTTCTGGAATATTGCAGTTTAATTTCGCGCTCTCTCGGTGGTATATGCAGTTACCATTCCACTTAGCAATGCTAAGAGACAATGTATCAGCAGCTCTCTGTGTTCTCCCCATCACTGTCACAGACTTCCCGTGAGGCTTTGGGCAATGACAAATTCTTTGTGCCTCAGGTTTCCGGTCTGTAAAATTGGGGTGTCAAGGCTGTTCCCCACTCTACCACTTTGATTGCAGAAGGTGCGGGGCCTGTAAGAGATCTTTAAAATACCTTGCCTCTAGAGCATGGGTTCCCAAAATGGGGGGCGTGCCCCCCTGGGGGAGCGTGAAGAAATTCCAGCCCCACTCTGTCAATCCCTCCCCAAGAAAGAAGTGGGTCCATCCGTCCACTCAAGATGGCTGGGGCAGACTTCAAAATGGCCAATGCTGCTCTGCTCTTAAAAGGGCTTTTTTTTTTTGCTCAACAAGTTTTGCTGCTATTTTTGGGGGGGACATGATGGTTTCTCAAAAATAAAAAAGGGGGCGTGATGCTGAAAAGTTTGGGAAATACTGCTCTAGAGGCTTCTGTTTTAACAGCTCCCCCAGCTCAGATTCCCCGTCCTTGGGAGGTAGCTGCCACCACCCAAGTGGGGGAAAAAAACCAAAAAACCCTTTCTTCTTGAACCCATGAAGAAATCACTCGGGAACTTCTTCCAGAGGGGTAGCCCAAGCTCTTTTACCACTGGAGAGCTTGAGAAAACAAGCTGTAAACTCTGACAGCTGCCCTCTCAGCCTTAGGCATGCATGCAGAGACCTCCTGTTACCTTCCTGAACACAAAACAAAAAGATATACTTGGTAAAGCAGACTTGGATGCTAGGTGTTACAGAGCAACTGAGAAAAGAACAGATTAACACACAGAGAATTGCTTCCCCTGGAATTCAGCTTTAAGTAGCGCACATGGATTCAGCACAGAGGAGTTTAGCTGCAGACACCTGACCCATTGTTTGAAGCTCTTTCAGTTGTCTGTGCTCTCTCAAATACAGCCTGCATCACAGCCCAATAGAAATCAATGGGAAGTCCGATGTTCCCTCTAATTTTTTCCATCCAAGTGAGGAATAAATTTTGTTATGTGCACCACCCATAGAAACACAGACTGCTGGCTGTGGGTAACTAGTGGAGCACTCTGCTAATTAGCTAAGTGTCACCTGGATCTCTCTTGGGTGGCCACCCAAGTGTTCAGCTTACAGGGAACACAGGGGAAGGCCCATGCTGATGCTAGTGGGATTTGGATCTCGTTCCTCATTGTGTTTAACTTGGAAGAGCTCCTCCCTATGCCTACCACAATAATCTAGTGAAGACTTCATCCTGACAAAGGCTTGTCTGGGTTTTTTTTTAAAGAAATGGATGACAGGAGAGGTGATGATTCCCTGTTCTGTTCATTCCCTCTGGGGCATCTGGCATTGGCCACTGTCAGCAGACAAGATACTGGGCTAGATGGACCTTCCGTCTGACCCAGTATGGCCGCTCTTATATTCTTGTATACATTTTTTTCTAAGTAGATAACAAACAGAAAAAAATGTTATCCCTGTTACAATCCAGCTGGTTTGCTCCCTGAGTAATCAATATATAAGACACAAGTTCTAAATGCGATGCTGAGTGCTTCGTTTTCTCTGTGTAGTGATTCTACACCAAATGTATATCTTGGCCATGTACACCATTCTTCTATACCCTCTAGTTAAATCAACTCTAAAGTGTGAGATGAGACAGGACAAAAATCTATTGCCTCCTTGTGAATTTATCAGAGCTGCTATATTAACTCAGTGGGTGAAGTGACTTCATTGTTTTGAATGGGAGACTTTCTAGGTCAATACTTAGATCTACCTCTTTCTTACTGCATCTTTTTTTTCTTTCTCTCCTGTGCTCTACTCTAGTTTCCTTCAGCTGCAGATGGTAATGATAATACACTAGTACATTACCACGGTGGCTGGAAAATGAGTTTCCCTTAATACACATTTAAAACATATATGGCTGTGCCTCGCTGTAGATATGTATATTTATTTCTGGATTCAGGTAGATGGCAAACAGACCAGATTAATATCAAGGCACGCATTTATCTTCATGCACAAAACCCCCCAAAGCGGCAGGAAAAATGCACGGTGGGACTTCCTCATTCTTCCTGCTTTTTGTGGTGGCTACTGTCCTCAGACTGATTAATGTTGCTTTCAGTTACATGGCGTATAAGCCTTTCTCCATGCTGAAAGAAGACTGTTAAATAGATTTTGATTTGTTCTCACCTACTCTTTGTCCCCCTTACCGGGACACCCTACCAACTTGAATGAAGTGTAAAAGTGCCCCCCCCCATGCAGTTATTTAAGACTGGCTAACATTAAAACACACGGCATCCCATGAGACAGCACATTTCCATCATCTTTCCCAGTCTCTTTCCTCTCACCTAAAAGCACTTTTTTCTGAATTGAACTAAGTTGCACAATCACGGTCATTAGAGCCAAGAAAATCCGCTTGTACCACACAATGTAGCCCTGCGGTTCTGGGAAGACAACTCAATCCATCATTTCCAGTAACGTCTTATCTAACTTGTTCTTGAATGTCTGCTGTGAGGATGCCTCGACCCCCTCCCCGGGGAGTCGGCCTGACTACTCAATTCCTTTTCTTGCTAAGAAATATAGTTCTACTGTCTAGTGCAAGTCCATGGCCAATTTCTCCCAGGACTGTCCACATCTAAGATGGATACACAGAGAATATATATTTTCACTTGAAAAGACTCTTTGAAAAGATTTTTTTTAATTCTTTAATGTATATATTTCATACTTTTGATTTCCCTTTTTATAGTTTCTCTCTCTTCATTACAAGGCTCTGTTGAGCAGTAAGGTCTCAGTTCAGGAACTAATTGCATTTTCAGGATGGTCTCTTTGGACAAAGTACCATTAGGGTTTAATTGGCAAAACAAGAAATCTGACACCATTTTAAAAGCTGAATGAGGTTCCAAAGTGGCTTCTGAGCTGCCCTTGTTCAAACAGCTCAAGTGCAAGGAAATTTTAGATGCTTGATTTTTTTTTTTAGAAATGTGTGACAATTGGGTAGCTACAGTCCCATGCCAAATTCCATGACCTTTTCTTCTGTTTCCATTACAAATTGCCTTATGCCAGGAAGATAAATAGCTACCACTACAGACAAATCCCAAGTTTACATCACAGTCTTTGTATGCTGCTAAAACGTGATTTTGCGTCAGCACTGAAAAACTAACTACCTATTTATCTTTTAAAGCCAATCCCATTATTTATACAGTATTTATCAGCTCTTCACATTGTTTGGAAATACAGGGCCACTGGAAGGTTCTAAACACTTAGGGAATTTAAGGGAAAATAACTGCAAAGGCAACACCACAGCATAACAAAATTCAGGCTAATACACTGAAACCTCCTTTTCCCTGCTCCCTGCTTTTCAGAGATTTTTTTCCCCCTCCCTCACAATACATACGTTAAACAGCCTCTTAGCTTATTGTTGTGGTTTAACTTGATTTGGTTTGTTTGTTTGTTAAACTAACAAGTGGTACAATGGGTTAGTGTATTGGCTTTCCCTTCTGGAAGGTTGACAGCAAATGAGTTTGCTGGTTTTAAAAGCCTCCTTTCTACCAATCCGTTTCTCCAGGCTCACTCCACCTACACACACAATGACTGGTCCCTGTCTGCTAAGCAGAGGCCCAGCAATGGGAATAGCTGCAAAAGCTGTGGGGAAAGAATTGGGGTTTTTCTCAATGGCTGCGGACACTGTGTCTGCATTAGACTGTTTGCTCCATTCTTTCCTCAACACTAACCCCGTTTTAATGTTTCAAAGATACTTTGGTTTGGCAAGCTCAGGGCTGGTGATATTCTCATCTGATGCAAATCAGCAAAGTTCTATGGAAGTCATGCCAGTTTCCACCAATCGAGGCTCTGGCCCTATGTACTCACAGTCAAATTATGTCCTCCATAACCACAATGATGTTCTGGAGCAGAAAAACGACATGATAATGTAACCACCACCAGGCACATTTGAACCTGGGCTCTCTGAAGCTTAGTATAGAAGCCTCTACCCTCTGATCTAAAATCCATTTTGTTCCCAGCCCCTTCTGTAGAGGTCTCTTCATCTTATCTGTTGCTGTGGTCTAGGTGCCACTACATGGGACAGTGAACCACACTAGGGCTGTGTCTACATTGGCACGATCTTGCGCAAAAGCGGCCGCTTTTGCGCCAAAGCTTGCTGCCTGTCTACACTGACCGTTAGTTCTCGCACAAGAACACTGACGTTCTACTGTATGAAATCAGGGCTTCTTGCGCAAGAACTCTGACGCTCCCGCTCAGGAATAAGCCCTCTTGTGCAACTGTTCTTGCGCAAGAGGCCAGTGTAGACAGGCAACATGAATTTCTTGTGCAAGAAAGCCCTATGGTTAAAATGGCCATCAGAGCTTTTTTACAAAAGAGAGCGTTTACACTGGCAAGGATGCTCTTGCGCAAAAGCACATCTCTTGCTCAAAGGCACATGCCAGTGTAGACGCTCTCTTCTGGAAGAGTTTTTGCGCAAGAACCTTTCCGCAAAGGAGTTCTTGCACAAAATCATGCCAGTGTAGATGTAGCCCTAGTGTGCGGGGTTACAATAGTTCATTGTACCAGCAACTATCCATCCCCTGGGTGGAGGAGAGGTTAATAAAGAGACACATGTCATATTAACTAGAATTTGACAAAACAAAACTACAAAATGAGAACAAAACTAAACCTAGTTTTATGGATCATCTAAACCACAAGTTCATCACCTAATACAACCAGCAGCTTTTAATTATTTAGTTCAGAAGTGGTGGCTGCCGTCATGTAAAGAAAAGAATTGTCAGACACATAGATGAACATAATTTGTTGATAAAAGTCTCAGAGAGGTAACCGTCTTAGTCTGTAACTTTAAAAACAATGAATAGTCCTGTGGCACCTGAGAGACTAATAAATATATTATCGTGAGCTGTTGTGGGTAAAACCCACTTCATCAGGTGAGTTGGAGTGGAAATTACAGAATCCAGAGTATATATAATGGCAAAAGCAGTTACCTATCATTTGTAGGACCAGTATTAATGACATCAATTAGTGTCAAGGTCCCTCACCAAAGGTTCTTAAGCAAAGTAAGCTGTCATGGGATAAGAGGGAAGTTCCTCTCATGGAACGATAACTAGTTAAAAGATAGAAAACAAAGAGTGGGAATAAATGGTCAGTTTTCAGAATGAAGAGTAGTGTCCCACAAGGGTTTGTATTGGGATCAGTCCTTTTCAATATATTCATAAATGATCTGGAGAATGGTGTACACAGTGAGGTGGCAAAATTTGCAGATGATACTTAACTGTTCAAGATAGTTAAGGCCAAAGCAGACTGTGAAAAGTGTCAAAAGGATCTCACAAAACTCAATGACTGGGCAACAAAATGACAGATTAATTTTAATGTTGATAAGCGCAATGTAATGCATAATGAAAAACATAATCCCAACTATATGTACAAAATGACAGGGACTAAATTAGCTATTGCCACTCAAGAGAGAGATCTTGGAGTCACTGTGGATAGTTCTCTGAAAACATCCACTCAATATTCAACAGCAGTCAAAAAGCATACAGAATGTTAGGAATCATCTAACAAAGGATAAAGAATAAGACAGAGAATATCTTATTGACTCTAAATAAATCCATGGTACGCCCACATCTTGAATACTGCATGCCTCGTCTCAAAAAATATATCTTGGGACTGGAAAAAGTTCAGAAAAGGGCAACAAAAATGGTTAGGGGTTTGGAACAGGTGCCATATGAGGAGAGATTAATAAAACTGAGAATTTTCAGTTTAGAAAAGAGGAGACTAAGGGGAATATGATAGAGATCTATAAAATCATGGCTGGTGTGGAGAAAGTAAATAAGGAATAGTTATTAACTTGTTCCCATATGACAAGAATTAGGGGTCACCAAATGAAATTAATAGGTAGCAGGTATAAAAGAAGCAGAGGGAAGTTTTTCTTCACACAATGCACTGTCAACCTGTGGAACTCTTTGCCAGAGGATGTTGTGAAGACCAAGACTTTCACAGGGTTCAAAAAAGAGCTAGATAGATCCAGGGAGGTTAGGTCCATCCATGTCAGAAGCTAGGAATGGGCGACAGGAGAGGGATCACTTGATCTGTTCATTACCTCTGGGGCACCTGGCATTGGCCACTGTAGGAAGACAGGATATATTCAGATAATTCAGGATCCACCTGCTGGTATTGCTATTTGGGGTCGGAAATGTGGGTCCTCTTAGAGTCAGACTTGGAGCAATTAGACTGGGCTAGGGATAGCTTAGTGGTTTGAGCCTAGGCCTGCTAAACTCAGCATTGCAAGCTCAATCCTTGAGGGGGCCATCTAGGGCAAATCTGTTAAGGATGGTACTTGGTTCTAGTGTGAAAGCAGTGACCTGGGTTTGATGACCTTTCAAGGTTCCTTCCAGCTCTGTGAGATAGGTGTATATAGGGTTTTGGAATGGGTCCCATATGAAGAGTGGTTAAAGCAACTGGGACTTTTCAGTTTAGAAAAGAGGAGACTAGGGGGGGGGGTATAATAGAGGTATATAAAATCATGAGTGGTGTGGAGAGGGTGAATAAAGAAAAGTTATTTATTAGTTCCCATAATAGAAGAACTAGAGGACACCAAATGAAATTAATGGGTAGTCAACCTGTGGAACTCCTTGCCAGAGGAGGTTGTGCAGGCTAGGACTATAACAGAGTTTAAAGAGAAGCTAGATAATTTCATGGAGGTTAGGTCCATAAAAGGCTATTAGCCAGGGGATAGGAATGGTGTCCCTGGCCTCTGTTTGTCAGAGGCTGGAGAAGGATGGCAGGAGACAAATCGCTTGATCATTGTCTTCGGTCCACCCCCTCTGGGGCACCTGGTGTTGGCCGCTGTCGGCAGACAGGCTACTGGGCTAGATGGACCTTTGGTCTGACCAAGTACGGCCATTCTTATGTTCATATAAACATTCCACATCTACTGCCCACCCCAAATCCTGAGCCTAAAGTTGTTGGAGCAAAATGTCCCCAACTGGCAGCAATCTGGCCTTCACTCACTCAGTCTCACCTGGTTTTTGGTCACATCACCAGCACACCCCAAACCACCCCAGAACACTGTGCTCTCAAACTCTTCATCAGTGTGTGTGTAACGCCAGCAAGCAGAATCAAACCTGGGACTTCTGCAGCCTCTACTGCATGAGCGAAAAGCCAGTTAGCTCTAAGCTAAGGCTGTAGAGCAGACTTGTTATTCTCCCTGTCGGTGTCTCAGCACCACTCAATGGAGCAGGGCACCACACCCAGCAGGCCTTAACCCTAGCTGGCAGTGCACCACACCACATGCACACCTTAACCTAGTTGGCACCACCCACAGGGATCTGTGAATTCACAAAATTTGGGAACATCACTATCCAGTGCCATCAACCATGCCCACTCTGCCTGGTGCCAACGTCCTCCATAGGCTTAGTGTATTTGAAGGGGGTGTGCCACACACACTGACCGGCAAGATTGTAAAGTTATTTGGTACAGACTGAAACTCCATAATCTGGACTTCCCTAGTCTGGCACCACCCTTGGTCTGGCACCATTGGGATGATCCCAGAGGAGCACTCACAGGTGTAAGCCAGCAGGCTGGGGTCAAGAGCACTGCCAGACTAGAGGACCAATAGAGTGGAGTCCTGGATAGTAGCAGAGTCATAGTGGGGGAGAGGGAAGCAGAGCCCCCTCCTACCCCACCCAGGGAGAGCAAAGATCCAGGTGGCAGGGCAGCCAGAAGGAAAAGTAGAGTCTCCGGTGCACTGACCTCGCCTGGTCCAACAGAGTCCGTGGTCTGTCTGAGGGTTCCAGACCAGGAAGGTTCAACCTGTAGTAAAATGCTCCATGACTTAGTTAATAACCGGGAGTGGCTAGGCCAGGATGATGAGAACTGCTTCAGAGACTATTCTCACCACTGGAGCATGGAGAAATCACGCTTCCCATTTCATGAGGGACACTCTTTAACCAATTCTGTCTGTTTACCCCTGAGACGGAGGTCAGGTGAGATCTTCTAACCATGGAAACTGAGAGCCAAACCCATTGTTTGACTTGCCCAATGGAATCAATCACTGACTTGGGGAAGAGAAATGAATCAGTAGCAGAGCTGGGAATAAAGGCTGAATGTAGACCCTCTGATGTAATGACTGGAGCTGTGTCAATTGACACCAACAGAGTATCTGACCGACCCTAGGAGTCCTGTACTAGAATTAAGAGACACTACAGGTTGAATCTCTCTAGTCCGGCACTCTCTGGTCCGGCAACATCCGTGGTCCAGCATGGTTTGAGTTAGCCAGATGTCCACTTATCATGGGTGTGGTCAAGTTTCCCGTGGTCCTATAAAGTTTGTTTACAGCCCCACAGGCCTGGCTTTCAGGGTTCTATGCTGTTATTTAGCTCTAATTTACCCCAAATGTCTTCAAAGAACCCAGTAAGCAGTGGAAATGTTGGTAATGCTCCTAGACAATATTGACCTCCTGTGGTTCGGCAAATTCTGAGGGTGCCGGACTAGAGAGGTCGATAATTTTCATAACTGCTCCATTAGGAGCAAGAATGTGTGCGAGCTAAGAATATTTCCCAAGCATTGGTTCCTGGCAGCACTGGTGGAGCTTAATCTCTCTAAGTTTATTTCTGCGCACTGCAATTCTGGAGGAAAACGGTCAGTGAAGTCGTGAAGTGCTCACGTTTTTATTTTGCCAAAAGCCAATGCATCACAGTGTGCTTCCCTTTCCCAAGTGGGTCTGAAATTGTCATTTTTATTGTTCAGCAGAAAAATGGCACTTTGCATCCTACTGCAGGGTGAAGTGAAAGACTGGGGTTTCTTTCTTTAATCTCCTCCAGAGAGCTGGTCTATGATGCAAACCTCCCCATCCAGAGACTGAAAAGAATCCATGCCATTGCTTTACCCTTTCAGTGTACAGTGTCTGTGCAAGTGAAAGGGGGCAAAAGGAAAAGACAAGCCAAGAGCTGCAATGAAAGAGCGGGATAAATACATGAATCATAAATATCTTTTCTCAAGCATCCCATCTGGCTTTCCAAGATAATATTACGACCTTCTCTTCTTCTGTGTACACGGGCTTTGTCACTGGGATAGGTACTATTCAACAGGAGCAAAAAAATGCAAGCTCCCCTCTCCCTCTGTAATACAAAAAAAAGTTTCACCCTTTTTATGAGTGTTTCAGGTGGTGAGGCACGTATTACTTTTCTGGCATTCTTCGCCCTATGCCAGTGTGTGGAACAGAAAACTGAGGGGGGGGGGACCGTTTTTTGGTTTATTCAAAAGCACGTCAATGTACTGAAGGAAACCACAGGACCTCTATGTCAGAGCAGGGAACCTTTTTTGGTTGGGGGGGGGGGCTCCTGACGCCCAGAAAAATCAGTCGGGGGCTGTACAAAAGTGAAAAGCCCCTAACTGAGAAGCAGAAAGACATTCCCCTTGCACAGCAGAGCCTGGGGGGAGGGGGAGCTCATAGATTTTGAGGGGGGAAAGCCTCCACGTAGCACTTTACTGCAGCAGTGCACAGAGTCACTTCCTCCCCCACCAGGCAGAGTCTGTGGATTGGATTTGGCTCTGGCTTGCCTGATTCCAGCCCGCAAGGTTCAGAGCTCCTCTTCCCAGAGTGCGGAGCTGGTGCTGGATCTGCAGGTGGGGGGGGGCAATGGGGATGGAGCATCAGCATGGGCTCCCCAATGCTGGGGAGGAGCCCCGAGCCTGGATCTAGGCAAGCCAGGGGCCAGGCCTTAGGTTTCTTACATTCCACATGACAAGGCAGGAAAGGCTATCGCTCGGTATTGCATACACCAGAGATGGAGAACCTACGTGGTGGACACAACTGGAAAGCTTGTGTAACCACCACTGGGCGCATTTGAACCTGGGCCTTCTGAAGCTTAGTATAGGAGCCTCTACCCTCTGAGCTAAAAGTGTAGACAGCTCCTTCTGGCGCAAGAGCCTCTTCTGCAAAAATGGCCGCTCATTAGATATGCAAATGAGGCTCGGCGATATTCCACGCTTAGCCTCATTTGCATATCTCTGCCGCAAGATCGCGCCAGTGTAGACATAGCCTAGGTGTGTGGGTTATGCTTGCAATGCAGGAGAATGGTCCTGCAGGATGGGCAGATGTGCCTCTCACTTCACAGCCATTTTTGGAGCCCACTTAAGGAGTGTGGGAAAAGAGCAAGAGGGTGGGCTGGTGGCTACGATTTCATTTCCCAGCTCCTTTTCAGGTCCCTTTCCCTGCTCACCCTGTAATGACAGAAACTGTGCAGGCCTTATGGAGCTTGCCAGGAGGCAAATGTCACCAACGATGAAGGGCAAGAGCCTATCGGATTGTCCAGTGAAGCTCCAGGAACTTGCTTACAATCCACCTCGCTACTGGCTGTGCAGAGTGTCGGAGACAAGATACACCACCTTCCACTGGCCAGGAGGGCTCCCCTTTTCTGACTAATCTGATCCAGGCTTTTGCAGTCCTCAGGTTGGATTAGTTTTGTTAGAGCGGAACAAAGCAAGGGGCATTTTCCGTTCACAACTGAAATCGGGGCTGAGAAAGGGCATCTCTTTGCTGTGAAGCTCTCTGGACTCCTTTGGGCTTTGCTTTTCAAAGTGAAAAACCGGGGTGGGGGGGAACGTTTTGGGTTGAACAAAGGGTTTCAGTGAACCCATTCTGGGGGAAAGGTGTTTGGATGGATTTTTGTTTGCATTTCAGTTCAAGTTGCTTGTGTATGTTCTCGCCCTTGTTTTAATTCAGATCATTTCCAAAGAAGATGTATGGAAAGAGGGCCTGTGCTGCCCTGCACCCTGCCCCCTCTGGAGAGCTTTGGCATGCCACTAAAAGCATCCATCTCTGCTGCTGTCCTGCCTGCAGCCTACCCTGGGGTGTGGGCTTCACATAGCCTAGCAATTTCATCCCTGGCTGCAGCCCTTAAAACCTGCCTGTGGCCAGGGCTTTCCATGTGCCGTGGGAGTGCTGAGTGCCCACACAGCCGCAGGGAAAAAAAGTTAACAGCCAGCATGCCTGCCACCGGCATCTGGACCGACTCACAATGATGGGCAATTGGACAGCATCATTTCCAGGCAAAACATTTCCATAAACTGAATAGTTTTTATTATCTTGGATATTACGTGGTACTTACTGTACTGAGAAAATTCCTTTGCTGAACTTGGTTAATTAGAACAAAGAATCCAATGGTACCTTAAAGACTAACGATATTACTAGAGCATAAGCTTTTGTGAGTAGCAACTCACTTCATCAGATGCATGCAGTGAAAGAAATAGAAACAGATAGTGGGGATACAGCGATGGGAGTGCTACATCAGAGCTAATTCAATCAGGGTGGATGTGGATAAGAAGGTGAGAGTACCTAAAGTGGAAAATTACTTATTGTAAGGAGAAAGCCATTCCTAGTGCCTGTTCAGACCCATTCTGCTGGTGTCAAATTTGCACATGAATTCCAACTCAGCAGTTTCACATTGCAGCCTGTTTTTGAAGGTTTTTTGCTTGGGAAGGGCAACTTTCAAGTCTCTACCCATGTGTCCAGGGAGGTTAAAATGGCCTCCCACTGGTTTTTGTATGTTACCATTCTTACAAGCTGATGCAATTAGGGCCAATGATGGTGTCACTAGGATAGATGTGTGGACAGAGTAGGCAAAGGGGTTTCTTGTGGGGATTGGTTCCTGGATTAGTGTTTCTGCTGTGAGGTGTCTTGGTGGTGGTGCGTGTGTTTCAGGTTGGGGGGCTGTCTGTAGGGGAGGACTGGCCTGCCTCCCAAGGTCTGTGAGAGCAAGGGTTTGTCATCTAGGATAGGTTGTAGATCAGTTCTTAACCTGGGGGTAATTTGGCACATTTCAGGGGGCAATAAGTTTAAAATACAATAGGTGTTCAATTTTGTTCAACATAATGTATGAGAAAATGAAATACAATAAAAATGATTTATCGTAATTTTCTTTTTGTCTATTGCCATTTTAAAAAGGAGGAGGGGTAATTTTGGTTTATTAGTTAATCTTAAGGGGTAACCATGCCAAAGAGGCTAAGAACCACTGTTGTACATCCTTGATGATGTGCTGGAGAGGTTTTAGCCGGGGGCTGTAGGTGATGGCCAGTGACATTCTGTTGCTTTCTTTGTGGGGTCTGTCCTGTAGCAGGTGACTTCTGGGTACCCATCAGGCTCGGTCAATCTGTTTCTTCACTTCCCCAAGTGGATAGTGTAGTTTCAAGAATACTTGATAGAAATCCTGTAGTTGTGTCTCTGTCTGAGGGCTCAGAGAAAATGTGGCTGTATTGTAGGAGTTGTCTGTAGACAATGGCTCGCGTGATGTGTTCTGGATGAAAGCTGAAGCTGTGTAGGTAGGTCTAGCAGTCGGTAGGTTTCTGGTATAGGGTGGTGTTTATGTGCCCATCACTTATTTGCACTGTAGTGTCACGAAAGCTTATGCAATAAAATAGTTAGTCTGTTTCAACAGAAACCCCCTGAAGATTAACACAGCTACCTCTAGAACTTGGATAACTTGATTGGCCTATCCCTGTTAGCATTGGGAAACTATCTTTCCTGGAAGCTCAGGCATTGACTGACCAACTTTAAACTTTACTACAGGACTTGCTCCCCAAGTAAATTGCAGCTTTTATCTCATTAGATGGCTAGAATTGAATTAAGTCTCATTTTCATAAGAGATTGGCCTTCTCTTGCTGAAAAGTCCAACCCTTGCCATCAGGGATAGATCATCCATGACATTTAGGACTTTTCAGTATAGCTCAGTACCAATTAGAAGTTAAACTTTCTCATTTGGGGCTTCCATGCCACCAGTTTGAGCTCATTTCAGGATCCTTTGAAGTTGAGCACACAGTTCAAGGTAGCTCTCAGAAACCGAAGCCAACATTTTTTGCATGGAGGGTCTGTCTGGCGGGACAGAGGCCATGGAGGTCAAATGATGCATTTAACACTTCATACTTTATCTGAAATACACTCCAGTTTGGATGATTATTTTATAAAGCCTGTGTAAATGGCTTCAAAAGCCTTAGGATAGTATTATTTTTAATCGCATCCTGACATCCCAAATTCAAAGCATGCCCAGAGCAATGAGTATATGTAGTTGTGGTTTCTGTTGTTGCAATCAAGTCAGTACACCTGTGACTAAGCCTTGCATAGTAGCAGAACCATCGCAATATCATACTCAACAGTTGTTAATCTTCAGACTGAGATGCAATTATACATCTTTAATTACCCTTGCCAATGTACAGGCTACATTGTACAACCCAATAAACTCTCCATCCCCATTTGTTATTATCCATATATCACAGGCTCAAAAGCATTTGTTCTTTGGTGCATAAGTCTGTCTCATTTACCATGATCATTTTCCAGAAATTCTCTGAAATATTCCTCCAGATGAAGGACCAGGCTTTGCATGATCTCATTTTGAATGACTGTATTTGTCAGTTTGTTTTTCGGCCAGTCTGAAATACCAGGATATGATCTTCCTGCAAACAAAGCAGATGAATCAAGTTGCAGTCACTCTTTGCACTTAAAGGTGTATTTTTAGCTTGTTCAATATAATGACTTCACAGTGCAAGTCTTCGTCTAGCAGAATAATGTAGGGTATACTACTTTGAATTTTCACACGGATCTTTCTAGTTTTCTTCTTTTCTCTTTGCAGGTCACCAACACTCTTAGTGGTCTTTTGAGCACCATCAGCTACTTCATGGTGACACAAGGGAACTTGGTGCCTTTCAGGAAAAGGCACAAAAATTGTTCAAGGACTGGAGAAAATGCCGTGTGCAGAAAGACTTTGAAAGCTCAATTTGTTTAGATTGCCAAAGGAAAAGAAGATGGAAAGAGGACTTGTTCAGTGTCTAAGTGCCTTCATGGGGAGAAAATATGGGTACTAAAGGACTCTTTAATCTAGCAGGCAAAGGAATAAGAAAAAACAATGGCTGAAAACTGAAGCCAAACCAATTCAAACTGGAAATAAGGCATACATTTTTAACAGAGGGAACAACTAAGCATTGGAAAAATCAGCAAGGGAAGTGGTGGATTCTCCATCTCTTGACATCTTCACATCAACACAGGATAGTATTCTAGAAGAAATACTTGAGCTACTCACACAAGCGATTGGGCTCAATGCAGGGATAATTGTGTGCAATTTAAGGGCCTGCGATACATAGGCAGTCAGATTAAAGGATCTAATGTTCCTGTAGCAGGGTGGTCGCCCCGCTCCAGGCATAAAAAGGATTAAAACAGACCTGGGAGAGGACTGTAGCTAGGGGCCAATCATGAGAGGCCTTGCGGCAGCCAACACTGGTCTACAATTTTTTAGAAGTCATCTGCTTCAGAGATAAAATGTGCTATTTATTATGTATTTTGATGTGCTGAATTCAAATATGACAATTAAAACAACTGATTGGCTATTGTTTCCAAGATATTTAAGTTTTTATATTTTACGTCTATGTATATTGTGTAGATAGTAGAGTTTTAATAATAAATTGTAAACCTAGGTCTTTTCATGTGTTTATGGTTGCTTTACAAGATAATATTTCACCTGTCCTGTTTATGTAACACTTTAAAAATCAGCAAAAGGGTTATATAAATAAAATTTATTATGAAACAAAAGGCAAAAAACTATTATGTACATAGTTTAGTCCTATTCAGTGTCTACTCGGCGCTTCTTGGCTTGTCTCTTGTATTCATTAAATGGAGCACCTTCCATGAAGAAGAATGGGACAAGATCCTTTTGACGGTCACGGAACATGGAAACCCTAACATCACCTGCCAGGAGATTCCACTGCTGTAGTCTGGAGCCCAACAGCTCTGCCTTACTCTTGGGTAGTTCCAAATCCCTGACAAGGTCATTCAGTTCACCTTGTGTTATGAGGTGTGGTTCAGAGGAGGAGGATGGGAGAAAATGTTGGTCCTGTGACATTGATGTTTCAGGACCAGAAGTTTCATCCTTTTCCTCTTCCTCATCTGACTCAAGTGAGAATGATTCTGGTGCATCAGGAACCGGCAGTCCTTCTCCGTGGGGTACTGGGCGTATAGCTGATGGAATGTTTGGATAATGCACAGTCCACTTTTTCTTCTTTGACACACCTTTCCCAACTGGAGGCACCACGCAGAAGTAACAATTGCTGGTATGATCTGTTGGCTCTCTCCAAATCATTGGCACTGCAAAAGGCATAGATTTCCTTTTCCTGTTTAACCACTGGCGAAGATTTGGTGCACAAGTGTTGCAGCATATGTGTGGGGCCCACCTCTTGTCCTGATCTCTAATTTTGCAGCCAAAATAAAGGTGATAGGCTTTCTTAACCATAGTGGTTATACTGCACTTTTGTGATGCAAAAGTCACTTCACTACAAACATAGCAGAAGTTATCTGCGCTGTTCACACAAGTACGAGGCATCTCTGCTCATTTTGGCTAAACAGAAATGTGTCCCTTTGCAAAATCAAACACTGACAAATAAGAGAGCACGACACTGTATGATTTCTAGAGCTGATATAGGGCAATTTGTTCAGCAGAGTGATGTAAGCTTCGTTATGATTGCATCATCCATGACTTCTAGGAATAACATGATGCAATTCATATCATGTATGACGCAATACCAGCTTCAGATTGCATCATTCATTGTTTTGCCTAAAAAGCACGTACTGTCCAAACCCAGTCATAGATTTATTCATAGATCCAGTCAAAGATGTATTTTAGTCATTTCTGGTTTAAATTGAGATCCCTTCCCTTTATAACTCACTTATCCTCCGCCATTCCCAAGTCAAGGGTCGTATATACTGACCCAATAGCATATCTTGAAAACTAGAGCCAATCAACAATTTTAAGCATCATTTTCGTTCACAGTGACCCAGAATTAGTAAAGTTTGACTACATTTATTTCAGAAGCATTTTGGCTGTAGAGCAGTGCAATCAGAGCCCAGGAAGGCTGTATAAAAGAGATGGCTGGCCAGGCTAAGCACACTCTCACTCTAGCCCTGGAGGAAGAAGGACCCAGCTGCCTGCTAGCCAGGCTACCTCAGACAGGGCAGTGCTGGGGAAAGGCAGAGTGAGCCAGGGAGCTCCAGCCTGAGTAGTCCCAGGCTGAGGCCCAGACACAGGAATCTGAGGGATACAAGGGCTGCAGGGAGTTATCCAGGGCAGCAGGAGGCAGCAGGTCCCCACTCCCTTGTCAATGATGAGCGGCCATTTCAGATGGCAGTTTGCCCCTGGGTTAGATGAGGACTGGCAGTGGGTCACTGAGGCAAAATGGGTTTAGCGGTTTGGGGGTTCCCTGAGGGAGAAGACCCCAGAGTGTAGGGACACTGCAGCAGGGCAGTACCTGGAGGGAAGGATGCTGCAGCCTGGGAGAGACGCAGGCCCTAATGCAAGGTGGCAGAACCGTTAACAGAAAACAGGGAACAGCAGGTAAGACACCAGCCAGAAGGGGACACTCCAGTGCTGAGCAGCACTAATGCCCAGAGTGACCAGCAGGAGGTGCTGCGGCAGTGAGTCGCACCGTGTTACAGTTCCTTTCTGGCTTTAATCTCTGAATCTCCTGAGCCTTTTTCCACACAGAGAATCCAGAGTGTGTGAAACTTTTATCTGTGTGCTTGGTCAAGAGCACTGTGTGCCTAAGAGCTGTACCACGGCAGAGACAAAATAAGCTGTCTCAAGCGTCAAAATAATTGACAGCTTGCAACGCAGGAGTTCCAAGTAAGGTGAGCAGAAAGAACGGGATTGTTTTCCAAAGTTACACAGAGAGACAGGCAGGGCCTCGTGGCTGCGGTGTCTCGGGAAATGCCAATAGTCGCAGGCAACAGCTATTTTGTTTCTGTTGTAGGCGGCGGCAGGACCAGCCCAGCAAAACAACCAGCAGAAGCTGATCTACTTGTTGGAAGTGTAGCTGCTGCCATGTTTGGGGTGTTCATTGTAGCATCTTGAAAAATGTGTGTGAGAGGGGAGTTTCATGTAACTTCACTGAGTCGCTGACACCTACAAAGAATGACGTAGGAGGCAGGTTTAAAAACACACACCACCCTCTCTGGAAAGCTGAGTCACTCAGACAGCCTCTTGGTTTTATACGGCCACTGCATTATTTGTAGAACAGTCTAAAATAAGGCAGACTGGAGGAAGGGAGCAGCCTCCATATGATCTGTTGATTATATTGGAAAACACTGGGTTTCTTTTTTTATTTTGTTTACGCAAGCCACTGAGGTTCTCTGTCATTCCAGCACCAGCAGGGAAAAAGCGGCAAATAATATGGCCGCTGGAGGTCTTGATAGGACAAGTTCCAAAAAGATCACTAAAATATCAGAGGTTCACGATCAATGTTCCCTCTAAATTTTTCCATCTGTGTGTGTGGAATAAATTTTGTTATGTGCACTGAGGCATATGCGGGTGTGCACCACCCACTGAAACAAATGCTACCGGCTCTGGGCACTGTGGGCACTTTTCTATTCTGCTGGGTGGCATCTGAATCTCTCCTGGGGGGCCACCCAAGCACTTAACATAGCGGGAACTCTGTTCATGTTGTGTGGATTCCCTGCTGCCTCTGTGAAAACAAGGAAATGGAACTTGGTGATCACCCTGCGAGGGTTTGGCAAGAAAGGTTATTGTGATCCTTGGGGGAAAACTTGCTTGGGAATCAGGAGGTTTATTTTACCTTTGTATTAGGTAGTAGTGTGACTGCTGCGAGAATAGTGTGTCTAGCTGGGCTGGCCACAGTTCAGAAAGGATTTTGATTAATTGGAGAGTTCAGAGAATGATTAAGGGGTTGGGAAAACATGCCTTATAGTGAGAGTCTTAAGGAGCTCAATCTATTTAGCATAACAAAGAGACTATTAAAGGAGCGACTTGGTCACAGTATACAGGTACCTACAGGAGGAACAAATATGTAACTGTAGGTTCTTCAGTCCAGCAGATGAACGTTACCATGATCCAGTGGCTAGAAGTTGGGCTTAGACTGGAAATATGGTGTACATTTCCAACAGCGAGAGCGATTCATCATTGGAACGGGCGGCTTACCGAGGGTTGAGGTGGATTCTCTTTCATGGGAAATTTTTAAATCAAAATGGGATGTTTCTCTGGCAGAAACACCGTGGTTCAAAGAGGATTTATTTCAGGGAAGTCCCTGTATTTAAACAGGAGGGCAGACTAGATGATCACAGTGCGCTGTTGTCATCTTTAGAAGCCCCCAAGGAGCGGCAGCTGGTTGGATTGATCCCTGGTCCCTCTGGAGAAAGAGGATCGGAAGTCCTGATACAAAGGCTATGTCTACACTTTGGGGGGGGGGGGTTTGGTGGGGGGGTGGAGAAAGCTACGCAAATTGTGCCCGTGAAGACGGGGCCAAATGGCGGAAAAGCCTCCTTTTGGAGGAGCTCTTATTCCTTGTAGAACGAGGTACACAGGGCTCCCTGAAAGAGCGCATCTGCTCTTCCGCAAAAAAAAGGGGAAGAGCAAATGCATTACCTGGATGCGGCAGAGTTTTACCGGGATACCCCCACAGAGTAGACATAGCCAAGGAGAAGAAGGGTCACTAGCCTTGGTGAAAGAAGACGGAAATGGCCAACTTGGCTGCAGAAAGGTTAGAAAACTTGGTGGAACAATGACAATCAATGGGATGCTGGAATACCAGAGTACAAAACATATGGCAATGACAGGGAAGGTTGTGCTGATGGCGGGGTGGCAGTATGTGAGAAAGAAAAGAGAGTCAAATATAAAGAGAATCTTCAATCAAACCATACCCCTAGAATCTTTATGGACAGACATTCCATGTTTCAACAATGGAAGTCTATCAGTTTGACTATACTACCGACCACTTGACCAGGATGGTGACCGAAATGTTCAGAGAGAAGAAGCAAGCTACAATACAGAAAACCCAATAATAATGGGGGATTTCAATTATCCCCATATTGACTGTGTACATGTTGCTTCCAGATGGGATGGAGAGAGAAAATTTCTAGACCCCTTGTATGACAGCTTCGTGGAGCAGGTAATCCTGGAAAAATCCACCAGGGGAAAGGGAATTCTTGATTTAGTCCTACATAGAGCATAACATCTGGTCCAAGAGACAAATATAGCTGTACCTCTCGGCGACAGCAGCTATAATATAACTTAAATTTAATTACTTATGGAGGCAAAATACAAAAGGAACCTGCAACAGTCGCAATTAATTTCACAAAAGGGAACTACACGTTGAACCTCTCTAGTCTGGCACTTTCTGGTCCAGTAACATCCGTGGTCTGGCATGATTTTAGTCAGCTGGATGTCCACTTACCATGGATGTGGACAAGTTTCCCACAGTCCCATAAAGTTTGTTTACAGCCCCCAGTCCTGGCTCTCTGGGTTCTGTGCTGTTCTTTAGCTCTATGGTCTGAGGTAAACAGGATGAAGTTTAATAAAGACAAATGCAAAGTGCTCCACTTAGGAAGGAACAATCAGTTTCACACATACAGAATGGGAAGCAACTGTCTAGGATGGAGTACGGCAGAAAGGGATCTAGGGGTTATAGTGGACCACAAGCTGAATATGAGTCAGCAGTGGGATGCTGTTGCAAAAAAAGCAAACATGATTCTGGGATGCATTAACAGGAGTGTTGTGAGCAAGACACGAGAAGTCATTCTTCCGCTCTACTCTGCGCTAGCTAGGCCTCAGTTGGCGTATTGTGTCCAGTTCTGGGCACCGCATTTCAAGAAGGATGTGGAGAAATTAGAGAGGGTCCAGAGAAGAGCAACAAGAATGATTAAAGGTCTAGAGAACATGACCTATGAAGGAAGACTGAAAGAATTGGGTTTGTTTAGTTTAGAAAAGAGAAGATTGACATGATAGCAGTTTTCAGATATCTAAAAGGGTGTCATAAGGAGGAGGGAGAAAACTTATTCATCTTGGCTTCTAAGGATAGAACAAGACGCAATAGGCTTAAACTGCAGTAAGGGAGGTTTAGGTTGGACATTAGGAAAAAGTTCCTAACTGTCAGGGTAGTCAAACACTGGAATAAAATGTCCAGGGAGGTTGTGGACTCTCCATCTCTGGAGATATTTAAGAGTAGGTTAGATGAATGTCTATCAGGGATGGTCTAGACAGTACTGGGTCCTGCCATGAGGGCAGGGGACTGTACTCGATGACCTCTCGAGGTCCCTTCCAGTCCTAGTATTCTATGATTCTAGTTTACCCTAAATGCCTTCTAAGAGCCCAGTAAGCAGTGGAAGTATTGGTGATGCTGCTAGACAATATTGACTTCCTGTGTTTCAGCAAATTGTTTGGTTTTGCACCAGTCGGGTCCCAAGGGTGCCGGACTAATGAGGTTCAACCTATACAGCCAGTCCCCGAGTTGCGAACAGTCGACTTACGACTGTTCACATTTACGACCGAAGCTGTTGTAAACGGCGGACCCCGAGTTACGAACGCGATCCACGCTTACAAACAGCGCGGTCGCGTGTAACTCTATGGGGTCCGACTTATGAACAAACCGAGTTACGACCAATTGCTTGGTCTGTAACCAGTTCGTAAGTTGGGGAAAGTCTGTACACACAAATGCGGAGACTCTAGTATTTACCCACAAATTCTGAGGGAGCTCAGGTATGAACTTGTTGAACTACAAACTGTGATCTGTAACCTTTCGCTTAAATCAGCCTCTGTACCAGATAACTAAAGGATAGCTGGTGAAATGGTAATTTTTTAATGGCTCCAGAGGTGATCTTGGCAGTTACAAATCAGTAAGTCTAACTTCACCACCAGCCAAATAGTTGGAAATTAGAGTAATGAACAGAATTATCAGACATAAATCAATATATGTTGGGGAAGGGTCAACATGGTTATGTAAAGAAAAATCATGCCTGACCAATCTATTAGAATTACCTGAGTATGGTAACAAAGCATGTGGAAAAAGTGTGTTCCAGCTAATATAGAGTAGTCTGAATGTTAATGTCTTTTTTACAAGGTCCCACACCCCAACAGTTCTTAGGCAATGTAAACAGCGATGGGATAAAAGGAGAAGTTCACTCATGGATCACTTCATAAACTCCTCCCTCTTCATATCCAAATTCTGAGTATTAGGCACTAAAAACAGTATTTTTCATGGCTGGGCCCTATCTGTGGAACTGCTTGCCACAGGAGATTAGACTGAGACCAGGCCAGGTTCACATCTAGATGCCTTCCCCTAGAATTTGTACAGTTAAACCAAGGAGACTTCTATAGCCACAAAATCATGCTCGTTAACCCTACTGCCTTGGGAGAATGTACTCTTTCATTGTCCTCACTACTTTGATGACCAAGGTAAAAAATAATATATTAGCACACCTAAGAGAGAACCTGGTCCTCTGTTTAATCTCATGAGTGTGCTGGACTCCAAAGCCATGGTCAAGTCAAGTGGCGCCAATGATGTTTCCCCAAATCCTCTTGAAATCCTTCATCATAAGCCCTATCTTCATCTGAGGTGTTAGTCAGCTGAGAATATAGGTTACCAGCACCTACTCCCAGCACATGCCATTTGTTCAGTCTTTGGCAAAGCGTCCCATCACAAAAAATTATTCTCCTCGAGTACTCATAAAATCATAGAAGATTAGAGTTGGAAGAAGATCATCTAGTCAACTCCTTGCCCAAAGCAGGACTAGCTCTATCTAAATTATCCCAGCCAGGGTTTTGTCAAGCCGGGACTTAAATCAATCTACTCCCCACTCAGATATCTATACACACACTGATTTTGTGTCGGTGGATACATAGATATATAGAGATACACACAAAATACGGATTTTTTTTTTCAGGAGCTTTCTGAATTCTTTACCTTTGAGGCATTTCCTTGTCTCATAAGTGAGTGATGTGATCTTTTGTCTAATGTTTGTGTTAGGCAGACCCAGTGGCTGCTCATCAACATGGAAAAGATAGTGGGTCAGTAAAATAAATAGTATTTGAAGAGTATTATGGGGAAACTACACAAATAATCATTTCCTCAAGTTTGCTAAGTGCAGGCTGCAATGAATGATTAAATGGACTGAGAGAAAGCAAAGCTCAGAGTGACTGAGACCGCTTCCTCCTCAGCACGCTTATCTAGTGGCATGGATCGTGATGCTATTGAGTGAGTCAATCCGGTTGTTCTTTTTGCTCTGTTTGTACAGCGTCTAGCACAGCGAAGCCCTGATGAGGATTCCTAAGCACTATTGCACTACAGAGACATAACAGTAAAGGTGTCGGACATGTTCAGACACTTGAACATAACTTGATTGTTGAGCCGAACCTTAATGGGAGACAAGACCATCATGGTCTAGAGCTTAGTTAATATAAATCCAAGGGGTGTGACAGCAGTATTTTATTCTTATCTGCACTTAGATACAAGGTTGCAGCCTCCTCTTTCAAATGCAGGATCTTGCCACACTTATCCAGGCTTTTGTTATGCTGAAAGTGGCTTCCTATGATACACTCTATAGGTCTGCACATTATAACCATGAAGAAAATTCAGCCTGTACTGCATGCTGCTGCTTAGCAGCTCAGATGTTTTCTTGCCAAAAGCAATTCACACCTCTGCACTATGCTTTGTACAGGTTTGCAGGGCACTGACTAGCTACAATTTGAAGTGTTTCTAGCCCAGCAAGCCTAACTTGATGGGTTGCATCTCGGTTATCTCAGAGATTGCCTTTATCCTTACGTGATACCATGGCTAGTGCTGGTCATTTTTTTCCCCCCCCCTGCTGAATGTTTTTCAATCAGAAAATGCTGATGTGATAAAACTGAAACTCTGGTAAGTCTGAAATGTTTTGTGCTTGTTTTGATCTTATTGAATATCTTCCTTTTAACTTTGTTTTCATGGGGCATCTTAAAAGTTCTGGACATGAGGGCTTGGCAACAAGATAACCCAGTGTTTTGGAAAGGGATCATAGAGGGAATGGGATCCGAAATAAGGCAACATTTAATGGTTAAACTATAGCTTCAAAAAGCAGATTTCATCAGACAAAAGTTGTCTAGAGAACACCAGCTGACTCAGGAAGGCATCAGGGGGTTGCATAGGGTGAATCTAGCGTATGATCCTCTCAGAAATATGTATTTCCTTTCTGGAATGTTTAAGCCGTCATTGCACTGGTAGATGAGTGGGAATGCCTGAGGCTGAGTTAAGTGTTCCAGACATGAATGAAATGCTTTTTAGCAACATCTCGGGCAGCCAATGCCATGAGATGGAATAGCTAGTCTGTGCTGGCAAGGTTAGGACAGCCTTGTATCTGTACCGTTTCTGGTCATTCCGTCCCGCAACTCTGGCATTGACTAACACTGACGCACAAAGGGCAACAGATTAGAAAAGAGGAAGACAGCAGGCAAGACTCTGGCTTCCTTTACATCAAAGAAACTCCTTTAATGCCCACTGTATTGAGGACAGTGGAGTTCCTCCGTTTACAGAGGCGTGAGATTAGAATACCTGGGTACCTAATACTTTGTGCTACATGAATACCCTCGTACTAGTTGGTAAAAACCAGATCTGGTTCTATAGGTACAGGCAGGACAGATAAAATCACCTGTTTTCACTTTGTTATAGGGGCCTGTTTTTAGTTGCTTATAATTTTCCCCAGCTAACCATTTGGGATGAATTTTTTTTTCATCAGCTTCCCTGGCCTCAGGACAATTTGGGGGCAGGTGTCCTGGGGAGGTGAGTGGTAAAATTTCAGCCATTTTTGAGACTGCGACTAAAGAGAAAATGTTGGTTTGCTCATGTTAAATGTTGGTGAATAAAAAGAAAAGCTCTAGAGGCCCCATGCGTGAAAGCAGGGACATGACATTAGGCAGAGGGGTGACCCTTGTGTCAGAGATATGCTTGTTTCACTACCCCGGTGAAAATCTGCCCAAACTGGGCCGAGTTATAAGCCTTTGAACAACGGCACTTTACTGCACATGCTCAGTAGAGACACATTCTGTAGGTTCCATCCCCGCTGGACACCAGTGTAGGTCTGAGCAGGAATTTCCCTCCAACTGCAGCTCTGGGCTACTGGGGGCAATATGGGCTCTGAGCACCTAAATAGAGAATGGGAAGACTGTCTCCTCTCCTGTGCTCTCTTCCTGTGCCCAGGCAGCCTGGAGGAGGAAACGACCAGATCTGAATGCAAAGAGGAAAAGAAGGGGTGGGAATGGTGGGAGGGACAGACTGGATGGTGCAGGGAGAAGAGTTGGGAGTGGGAGCTGTGCTGTGGAGGGAGACTGGAACTGGAAGCCATGGAGGGAAATGCCCGTGGGGGACTTGGAGGCAGTAGATGGGAGGAGACTGATGTTTGGTGAGGAGCCCACAGCAGGAGGACTGGGAATGGCTGGACAAGGAACCTGGGGATGAACCTCAGAGGTGTGAGACCAGGACTTGCTAGACCACCGGATGGGAATGAGCAGCCTGTAGTGTGGTGACTGAGACTGACTAGATGAGGAAAATAATACTGGGATAAGGAGCCAGATGCAGAGAAAATGGAGAGCAGGAACAGGTGAGGGGCTGGCACTGAAGAGTCTATAAAGAACATGCCTCAGCGAAGCCTGAAGTGGAATCCAAACATCCTGAGTGGTGCCATTCCTCTACTGTCAGCAAAAACCCGTGTAACTCATTGCAGAGTGTCCCATCCCCTTGGACTGCTGTCTGTCACTTTGTTAGCTCAAGTGGCAGGTGTCTGCAGGGGAGGTAAATGTTTTAATGCTGTGATCAACCTTATAGGTACCAACAGGATGCCACAGGATGGATTGTTTGTAATTTCCTGAGGGGGGAACCACACCAAAACCCATGTGAAAATGACATGAAGGTTGCAAAAGTTGAGCGCCCAACTTTTAGGATAGGAAATACCAGCATTGAGCTTGCCCATGCAACCTTAATTTGGACCCCTTGTCCAGAAATACATGACGATCACAAACGCTTTTCTCCACAAGACCGCCAACCACTTACATAAAGGCAAGAGGAAATTCAGGCCAGCTGTCAGTGAACTGAGGCAATTGGGTGGCACAGGTCAGAACTAAGTTCATAAACTCATCACATCTTGCCCCCCCCCCCCCCCCCCCCCCACACACACACTCCATGCACGCTGTTGATTTGTCGCATGTTGACAGATCCAGTTTCTAAAAACAAAACAGAGATGCCAACAGACACCCCAAGCACTGGAATTCATCAGGAAACAAAAATCCAGATCCTTTAAGCCAGTTTTCTGAAGAAAGGAAACTGTTTACTCACTCAGATTGGCAGAACACATGCAGAGGACATTTCTCTCCCATTATCCATTTTCTTGAAGCAACCTGCAATTCTTCATGAATTGATCATTTCACAGATAGAAATGCCGTGGTTTCAAGTGCCATCTAAGTGTACATCTAGACTACAAGCTTTTGTCGACAGAGGCTTTGTCGACAGATACTGTCAACAAAGCTTCTGTTGACAAAGAGCATCTAGACTGAATCCATTTCTGTCGACAAAGCAAGCCGATTTGTCGACATGAGAGTGTAGACGCAAAGGACACTGTAGATGCAATAACGCCTTCTGTCTACAGAACTCTGTCGACAAAAGGCGTTATTCCTCGTAGAATGAGGTTTACCGCCGTCGACAAAACTGCCGAGTTCTGTCAACATTATGTCGACAGAACTCAGCGGTAGTGTAAACGCAGGTATAGTTTTGTCGACAAAAGGCCACTTTTGTCGACAAAACCCTGTAGTCTAGACACACCCTAAGTGTAAGATGCCTCCGCTTGGTTGGCTCAGCCTCCCAGTAGCTGTCCACTATGAATCACTGGAAAGATTAAAAAATTCTGCAGTGCTGCTTCGGAGAGACAACTCCAGCCAGCCAGAGAATCTGTACAGTTGTTTCAGGCTCTGCATACAGTCCATTTAGACTTTTTTTTTCAAAGGGAGAATTGTTCATTTGTTTCATTACAACAATTTAATCAGAACACCCATCCGAAAAATAGAAAAATGTCAAGTGGCTATTACAGCTCTCTAGCATGAACGAGATGCAGCCGCTTGCAAATATTAAATGGGAATGATTTTGTGGCAAAAAAAATACATATTAGAGGGATCATTGTCCCACATCACTTTTCCCCCCCCTTAGATTTGATCACGCAGAATGCTAGCGCCTGGTGGGATAACAAGCACAGCCGTGGGGCATCGGGCTTGATAGGAGCAGTCGGGACTCAGAGTGAGCACTAAGCTTGCGGGGGAGGTTCTATGCCCCGAGCAACTCTCCATCGCTTCTGTGGCTAACCAGAGACTCGGTTCTAATCCTTCTTGTGCAGGGGTAAATCAGACACAACTTGCTGAAGCTAGTGGATTTAATAATTAGCAGGCAAATGAAATGTGAAGGGCTAACCTGCATCACAAAGAGATGGTAGCTAAAACCAAACAAGCATTCAAAGCCAGGTCCTTAGTTGAGGTGGGACAGGGGATGAGAGAGCAGCATTTTGCTCACTTTGGGCTGTATGTCTAGACTACATGCATCTACCGACAGAGGTATGTAAATTAGACTACCCGACATAGTCAATGAAGCAGGGATTTAAATATCCCCGGCTTCATTAAAATAAAAATGGCTGTTGCACTGTGCCGGCTCAGCTGATCGTCGGCAGAGCGCGCGAGTCAAGACACGGATCGGACAACAAGGGAAGCCTTTGTTGACTGCTCTGTTATGCCTTGTGGAACAAGGTTTACAGGAGCAGTCGACAAAGGCTTCCCCTGTCGATCGATCCATGTCTTGATTCGCGTACTGTGCCGATGATCAGCTGAGCCGGCACAGCGTGGTGGCCATTTTTATTTTAATGAAGCCGGGGGATATTTAAATCCCTGCTTCATTGACTATGTCGGGTAGCCTATTTTACATGCCTCTGTCAGCAGAGGCATGTAGTCTAGACATACCTAAGGAGTGGCCTGTGCCAGCAGCTTCAAAACAGTCACTGGGGGGTGACCCGAGATGTATTTTTGTCATTTACAGCCACTCTAAGCCCAGTTCCCTATTCAGTCACTGTCTGCATAATGGAAGTGGGGAGTGTTAACAAGAGGCAGAATGCTGTGAATCAGTAAATAGCACCTAGGGTAGTTTAAAGAAGATCAGAACCTGGCCTTCAAGCAGAAACTACACACTAATACGTATACACTCTGATTCCAGTGTGAGACACCTGCCGCTTGAGCTAACTTTATGAGTTGAGGTGACAGAACAAAGCCGGTACAATTTATACACCAGTCTGGGATGTGTTAACAGGAGTGTTGTGAGCAAGACACAAGAAGTCATTCTTCCACTCTACTCTGCACTGACTGGGCCTCAGTTGGAGTATTGTGACCAGTTCTGGGCACCATGTTTCAAGAAAGATGTGGAGAAATTGGAGAAGGTCCACAGAAGAGCAACAAGAAAGGTCTAGAAAACATGACCTATCAGGGAAAACTGAGAGGGGACATGATAGCAGCTTTCAATTACCTAAAAGGGTGTTACAAGGCAGAGGAAGAAATATTATTCTCCTTAACTTCTGATGACAGGTCAAGAAGCAATGGATTTCAATTGCAGCAAGGAAGGGATAGGTTGGATATTAGGAAAAACTTCCTACCTGTCAAGGTGGTTAAACACTGGAATAAATTGCCTACGGAGATTGTGGAATCTCCATCACTGGAGATATTTAAGAGCAGGTTGGATAGACATCTATCAGGGATGATCTAGATGGTGTTTGGTCCTGCCGTGAGGGCAGAGGACTGGAACAGGAAGAGACCTCAAGAGGTCATCAAGTCTAGAATTCTATGGTTCATTTAATTCTCATTTTCTTCCACACTGGTCCTTTCCTCTTGGTTTTTCCATAGGCACATATGCCTCAATTTTCAGCATGTGTGTAGATCTACTGATCATTGTCAATGGGAGCTGCTGCATGCTGAAAAAAAATCTAACTTCTTATTTTTACATAGCTAAATGGAAAATACAGCTCTCTCTTGAAAACATGGCCCTTGCTGTGGGTGTTGAACATTTCTGAAAATTATGGTCCTCATGTATAAAGACAGAGTGAAAGGAGCACTGTAAAAGTCATGTCATATTGATTTGATTCTTGGAAGGAATGCAGAAATGCAACAGAGGGGTTCAAAGAGGCCGGAGAGAGAATTTTTCCTGTAACTTGTGAAATGTCTCTTATGTCTGCTCACAAGTATTTTGGACCTAGCTATAATCAACTGCATTGAAACACATTTCTCATCCACAGGTTTAAGCTAATGAATTATCCAGATCCTCCTCAATTGGTTTACTCTGCTCCTCAGTATTCATACTTTCTTCACATTTATTATCTGTGGCACTGGAAAACAACCTTTCAAAGCCCTTCTTCAAATTGCTCACATGGATAAACTCATAATCTTGTTAACAATTAAGCATGCCTGCAGATCAATGACACTACGACTATGTTGTTACCGTTCTCTGTTAATTTTTAGACTTCTACAGTATGTGTAAATCAGACACCGATTCTTTTAAAACACCTGGCTACATGTAGATGTCAAGCAAAGATGACTTCAAAGTAAAACGGTACTCTACCAAAGCTATTTAAGATGAGAGAGGGGTCTAAACTAAAACTAACATCCCTGAACTTTGGAATAACTTGGATACAAATATCTACCTGAACTTTGTGGCAAAGGTACACTTCTTTTGAAGATATGGTTTACAAAAGAATTTCTTGCAAAGTTTTCCTCAAGTTTTAAAATGTCTGGATGACTTTTTATTTTAGTTGTCTTTCATGGCCTTGCGCTTCTGTGTTTCCAGCCACAAATTGGCTGGTTAAAAGGGAGTTTTAGTGGATATGGTATGGGACTGGAAGATCTAGATTCAAATCCCAGTTCAGCTGGACATCCTGGGTGACCTTGGGCACACGGGGTAAATTATGTGACCTCCAGTTCCCTTGATAAAATGGGACTAATACCAGTCCACCTCAAAGGATATTAGAAGGATAAATGCAAAAAATGAATGTGCAACATTCACATGCTATAATAGCAAGAGCTGTGTTGCTAGACAGAGACTATACATACCTGCCCTCATGCTATTATTTTACAGTTTTGCAAACCCAGGCTTGGCTATGTCTACATTGCACATTCTTGTGCAAGAAGATATGCAAATGAGGTGCAGCAATGATTATCACCACACCTCATTTGCATACCTAATGAGCCGCCATTTTTGCATAAGGGGCTTTTGCACAAGAAGGAGCAGCCAACACTTCTTCTTGCGCAAAAAACCCCTTTTGTGCAAGAGCCGTTCTGCCTGAAAATAAGCAGCAGAACGGCTCTTGCACCAGAGGGGGGGTTTGCACAAGAAGAAGCAGTGCAGACTGCTCCTTCTTATGCAAAAGCCCCTTGTGCAAAATGGCGGCTCATTAGGTATGCAAATGAGGCGAGGCGATGTTCATTGCCGCACCTCATTTGCATAAGAATGCTCAATGTAGACATAGCCAAGAAATTTAGACAGTTTATGGCTAAGCAACAAACTGAACCTCCAAATGGATTTGAAGTTACCTGTCCACGTGTATTAGGCCCAAATGAGACATGCAAAAGACTTGCTCCCCAGAAATTACATGCTTTCTGCTGTAATCTGATGTTCTTCTTGTTTCAAGCTTCCTTTCTGTGTAAAAATGTTTGCAAATTTACCAGTGAAGCTGAAGAAAAATAAAATCCCAAACCTTCCAGTTCCTTGGTGCCACTTTGTGACCTTCACATCTGGTGGAACGCAGCTGTCACTTTCAGACTTCGTCTTTCCCATAAGAAACCTGAAAATAGCCTGCCCCAGTGCGAGGGGCTGTGGTAAATGTTATAGTTCAGACCGGGTGTGCTATGTCACATGGTTTGGAGCCGATGTCCCAGTGCTTCCAGCAAGGAGATATTGGAAAGTGCCAGGAGGGGGGGTGAAGATAGGGGTCAGAGAAAAATCGGAAGGAGCAAAAGTCTTTTAAAGTTCTCCAGAATAACTCAGAATTATTTGAGTTCTTAGCTCTGCCTGTAACAGAGGAGTTTAGGGGTACAGTGGTCTGGATGTACCCCTAAACCACTCCTGCCTGTAATGGAGGAGTTTAGGGGTACAGTGGCCTGGAGCGATGATTCCAGCACAGAACACTAAGAGTGGAAGTCTTAATAATGCTGCTAAACATAAGTATGTTTTGTATGCTTTAGCTACTTATTTCCTTGTGGCAATACAGTAAAATTGCATAACAACACTAACGCTTTGTTATGAAGAAAGCTGATCAGGTGTAGGCTTTTAGAGTGTGTAAAAGTACAGTCAGACATTATTAAGCAGCATACAAGCACTGTTCCATTTATTCATCTCAGTGAAATAAAAATAGAGACCCACTCACTACAATAGTGACCTCCCATGGATCGGGAAATTTTCTGGTTCAGCCCCAGTCAGGTCCCCCAGGTACCAGACTAGAGAGATTCTACCTGTACCTCATCTTGCAGGCCATCTGAGGAAGGGCCTCATTTATTGTGACCAAGATTGTCAAAACTGACAGGGGACTTCAAGAAGCTAGATGTTCAGGAAGGGCTGAATACCCACATCCTGAAAATCAGGCCTGGTTAAGTTGTTGCTTCTAGGGCACCTCTGGAGTGCCTCCTTTTGGCTGAGTCTGGGGATTAGCTCTGCTGTCCCGATGCCCCCTTCCCACAGTTCCTCTGCCCATCGTCTCACACTCTTGTCGTGCCTTCTCTCCATGGCTTAGCCCTCTGGCCAAGTCCAAGTAGTCCTTCCCTTCTGGGGTGGTACCAAAGTCCTCCATGCTGTCCCAGGCAGCCCGGACCTCCACCAGCCCAGACACTTTTCACGTGCACTGCCCAGAGCGTGCCACTCACTCAGCGACTGGTCAGAGAACCCAGGCCCAAACCCTACACTGAGTTCCTGATCTCTAGTACAGTGCAGTACTGCCAGGAACCTTCCTGCCACTCCCCAGGACTACTTCCTACCTTGCCAGTCCAAGCTCGCCATCTCCACCCTCCTAGCACAACCCTTATCCTCTCGATCTGTAGACAAACCCTTCCTCTTGGGTCCAGATCCTTTGTCCCAGGGATAGTGGCCACAACCCTCTTATTATATCTAACAGGGTGTCACACAGAGAAGGAAGGAAAATTGTTCTCCTTGACTTCTGAGGGTCGGACAAGAAGCACTGGACTTAAATTGCAGCAAGGGAGGTTTAGGTTGGACATTATTCCAGTGCTTAAACACCCTGACAGGAAGTTTTTCTTAAATTGCCTAGGGAGGATGTGGAATCTCCATCACTGGAGATATTTAAGAGCAGGTTAGAGAAACATCTATCAGGGATGGTCTAGATGGTGCTTGGTACTGACGTGAGGGCAGAGGACTGGACTTGATGATTTCTCGAGGTCTCCAGTTCGAGGATTCTGTGATTGTTACCAGCTCCCTGGCTTTATAGAGGCACACGCACGCGCACACACACATTCCTGCACAAATGAACTTCTCTTCTCTAGGACTTTCTTTGTGTACAAGATACTTCCTCATTTGCAGCTTAATGGGCTCATTAGACTTTCTGGCCCACATTAACCCCTTCAGGGGGATGTGGAGTGAATACCCCAATACAGCACTCAAACACTGGAGTCAGCTGACATCACTAGTCCCTTTTGGAAAATCTTAGCCTCTCGGTTTGTACAGTACCTAGCCCCACGGAACCCCAGCCTGTTTAAAGTCTCCAGGCACGTCACTTCTGCCACACCAATTGGGCTACGTCTAGACTGACATGATTTTCCGCAAATGCTTTTAACGGAAAAGTTTTTCCGTTACAAGCATTTGCAGAAAAGAGCGTCTAGATTGGCACAGACGCTTTTGCGCAAAAGCACTTTTTGCGGAAAAGCGTCCGTGCCAATCTAGAGGCAGTTTTGTGCAAGAAAGCCCCAATCGCCATTTTAGCCATCGGGGCTTTTTTGCGCAAAACGAATCTGAGCTGTCTACACTGGCCCTTTTGCGCAAAAGCTTTTGCGCAAAAGGACTGTTGCCCGAACGGGAGCGTCAAAGTATTTGCGCAAGAAGCACTGATTTCTTACATTAGAACATCAGTGCTTTTGCGCAAAATCAAGCGGCCAGTGTAGACAGCTGTCAAGTTTTTGCGCAAAAGCAGTCGCTTTTGCGGAAAAACTTGCCAGTCTAGACACAGCCCAATAGTAAACAACCACCCAGCAGCTGAGGATCTGGCTGTCTCTCTGGTTCAGTAAGCAGATGGGGACGAACAGGATCACATTCACCATAATGTGTTCTGAGAGTTTCTAAAGGGCTAGCTAAAAAGAAGCCTTCATTATTCACCAGGATGGAAGCCTTCAAAAGCTATTGGTTATTGTGCTCTGCTGTGTTCTTAAGGGTCACTCTACCCACTAGAGGGAAGAAACAATTTTCCGGCTGAGAAGGCCACCCTGATGGGTAACGCATGTGCACCCACGTCGAGATTGCCATTCAAAATAAGAGCAGCTGGGGAAGGAAATGCTGTAATACTCATGGGCTCTCTCCTGCACCCGCACTTTAATTTCCCCTGACAGTGTCACCCTTGCACGATAGTATGTTTCACAGCATGGCTGAAGGGGAACTCACTCCTTTAAACTATAATTCACAGTGGGGGTGGGCGGGGGTCCTCTACCAGCAGGCCCCAGCTCCACCTCATCAATCCCCTCCATCCCATTCACAAAAGCATTACGGCCACAAGCTCTGTTCCCAAAAAAGCATCGTAAATATCAGCATGCTGAGTAATCAGCCTGACAGCAGCTTCCTACTAGAGAAAGAGATCTAATGCATGTCGGCATCTGGCAGGCCCACGTTCTGCCGAGTCGCCAGCTGAGAATAGCGCAAGCCATTTTCTCCCTGTCGGGACTGTTGAAAGAACAGATCACTGTTGTCTGAAATAGACACGCTTAAGCCAAGGGTTGTCAGGTCTTGTTGGTATTGATAAGGCCTGGCAGGGCTTGGCTTAATCGGTTCTTTTTTTTTTTTAAGCCCTCTCTTCCAAGTGTACATAGCAACTGTTTCCCAGTCAGAACCACCACCAGCTGCATTCAGGAGTGGAAACAACTGCTCTAAGTGTAGAGAGCACCAACCAATCCTTCTTCGAAACAGGAGGGGCACAAATACTATTCAACAGCTTGAAGAATTAACAACAGTGATTTAAAAAGAAAGACAAGAAGCTCACACCACAAGTAGGTGCGCATAAGCATTCTCGATTGAGACATTAAATATTAACATTCAAAATACCAATCTGCTGCTGGGGTTTGGAGAGTTAGTTCTTTCTTCTTCCCCCTTTTTTTTAAGCTGTAGTTAATTAGCTCTTATCTTCCGTAGACCTAACTTATCCAGCTGGAGAAACCATGCCATCGATCACACCGGCATTTTCTTCACACGACCTTATTATTCTGTTTTAGAATTCAAGCAGTTCTGGAAGCGTGGCTCCATTTTTAGCTGGCCTTCGTTACTGTTCTGACCCCAGGCCAGTCCATTTAAATGAATGTCCTGGAAATGTCATCACTGGCAAATTTACAGGCAATTGGTACCTAAAAATAACAGGTACAATCGTTTTAAGAACAACTGTAGTTGAGAAGGTCCAGTGAACAACTTTAGAGCTGGAGGGGATTTCAGTTACGGTTGGAGTCTGAGGTTGGGTCAAAGCTCCTGTTATAGGGCCAATGTTTTGTAAGATGCTGGTGTAACCCGCACACCTACGGGGTGTGATTCACTGTCCCATCCAGTAGCACCGAGGCCACTTACAGAGAGCATAATGAGCCTGCTCTGTAGGCTTAGCTAATAGCCCGCTGGCTTTTAGCTCAAGCAGTAAAGACGCATGTTCTAAGCTTCTGAGGTTCCATTCTACCTGCAGACAACCATGGTCTGTTGGCATTACACAGGGATGAAATTTCAGATATCACAAAATGTCTCCCCATTACGAACACCAGGATCTGCTTGCCAGATTTTTCCAGATTTGGGGGTAAAATCTCACAAGAACAGTTCTCATGAGATTTCTAAACAGACACCAGAAAATAAGTTTCTTAGGTTTGGAGCCAGCCTGGACCTCAAGCAGTAAGGACAGGGTTAGAGCTGGAGGCAGATAATGAAATCACCCCATCACGCTCTGAAACTAAAAATAGAATGGGGTTTGACATTCTAGTTTTGGTCACATGCTGAAAGTGTTCAGGATTTTAAACAAATCAACACCAAAGCCACATTAGTTTCCTACATTTACATAGTTATTTATTAGATGCTGTTAACTTAAAAAAGTGAGATGGGAGCTGTTCTGGTTTAAACCAGAAAGTGCTACAATCTACTATATATTTGAGAGAATTTGTGCATCTGTGTGTGTGTGTGTGTGTGTGTGTGTGTGTGTGTCTGTTCAAGAACTCCTTCTAATCCATAAGAGCTAGGACCGCCGAATTTGGTATGCAGCGTCCTCTTATCATAACTGAAAGCAAGGCCAGGGTTTAGTTGTGCCAGGACAGTGGGATGTGCCTGAAATTCGATTGTTTCTCATAAAATAGAAAGGGAGGGGTCTGGTAGAAGGGACAAGTATAGTGTAAAATGACCACAGGGGGGCAACAAGAGGACAGAGACAGGGACTGGAGCAGCTATAACTCCATTAGTTAGCAGGGGCAGGATGGAGAAAGGGTCAGCTATCTACTATATATTTCAGAGAGTTTGTCTGTTTGTGTGTCTCTTTGTGTGTCTGTCTGTCACCCTAGTCAGGGGACATGCACCCCTCTCCCATTTGTGCCTGCTGCTGCTGCAGTGGCCACGGACAGGTGCTTCTCACATAGCCCCAAGTTACTGTGCTAAGAGAGCCGGGGTTGTCCTCTCTCCCTGGGGCAGCCTGCATCGTGAACCTCTCATTCCCAGCCCTACCCCAGAACAATGATTTAAATGAAGAAAAACAGAAATTATTCGAGTTAAGGACCTGAGCAACACTGAGTAAATATTCTAGTTCCTCTCTAAAATAAAGAGCCATTTTACCTTTAATAGCGTAAACAATTGATTTCCACAGAAGCTTAGAGGTAAGTATGAGGTAAACAGAAAGTGCTTATGTGATGGAGCTCACTCATAAGGCAATTAATTCTTACCAGCCATCTCGGGGATTAGTTTCCTCAGCCAGCACACCCTCTCCTGCTGGTGTCTGCCTACTACCTTCTCCCCCCCGAAGACCCATCTCATCCCAAGAACCATAGCATCCTTTTTCATCCTCTCTATGATTTTATGTGAGTCCACTGAGCCCTGACTAGCTGCTCCACGCAGCTTCCCTCTGATTGTCTGCCCCCTGCACTGCCTTCCTTGGCTTCCTTGCCAGCGTGGGGGTGAACACCCCACATGCACTGTCTTCCAAACTTTTTCCCAAAATGACCCACCTTCAAACCATTGCCCACTCTGGTATGACTAACAAGCGTGTCTGAAGGCTGGCACAGCAGAGGTGAGTACACTTCAGTACTGAGGAACAATAGTGCCTTTGAAAGGAGACGCTAGTGGCTTTCAAGTCCTTCCTTTGCCTCCCTCTTCTCAAATGCCTTTTCCCATGAGCATTCAATGCAAAAAGAAAGGCAAGGTTTCATACCCTCAGCCAGCGGGGTTTCTCTCTGGCCTCACTCTGGCTGGTGGGGCTCTATACCCGAGCTGGCGAGGCTCCCTGCCTATCCCCACCTGCGGGCCCACTGACCAGGCTCCTTGCCCCAGGCCACTGACCCTGATGGCTGCCAGCCGCAGGCAGTTTCTGTGTCTGGGGCTCTCTCTTCCAGCAACATCCGTGGTCCAGCCAGAGCGTGAATGTAGCCAGGCCAGAGAGACCCGGACCACAGAGATTCAACCTGTACTACAATTGCAACTCATTGGTCCGTTGTTGAGCGTTTGCAGCAGAGAAGCCAAGGTGGATGAGAGCTAATGTACCATCCAAGAGCCATCCTTTCAGGGCCAGGCTAAACTCATTAGCAAGGTAGTGTTGCAGGAACGCTTGCTCTGCTACCCTCTGTGCCACCTCCATTCAGGGGATAACCGGGTGGATTCCAGTCTCCAGCCCTACAGGTTGACGTCTTTCAACATGAAACATTATCTGAGGGGGAAGGGGGAAAGACAAAAAGAAGAAACAAACACCCGTCTGGTGGTGGGGTTTCTGAAACACGTCCCTGACAGTTCAAATCTTGGTGGCATGAGCCTGCCAGACACGCAAGAGGCCGGTGCTGGGCTCATTTCACCGGCTGGCGTCAGATGCCCATGTCGGTAATCTCTGCTCTGCAGACCCTAACATTCTGCTGGCATGGGCCAGGTGTTTAGATTGTCACGAGCGAACGACTCCAAAGAGCGAGAGCAGTGGGGGGGAACAGTTTAACCAATGTGCAGCATTTCTCCTGCTCTCTGCCTGGCACCAGAGACTTCGGAGGGGGAGCCGAGTGAGTCTGTAACAGAAAAAACTTAAAAAACAACAAATAGACTAGTAGCACCCTAAGGACTAACGAACAAAACATGTAGATGGTGTCATGAGCTTTCATGGGCACAGCCCACTTCATCAGATGACCACGAAAGCTCATGACAAAAGGGCAGCAGGGGCTTCCAGGTGCATTGGATAAACATCAGCTTTCCTCAGGTCAAACATCCTCCAAAAACACTAAAATGCTGAGTATTATGGGAAGGCACCTGGAAGGGAAGTCATGTACTCACAATGATATGTCTCTAGCTGGGATGGTAGGAGAAGGCTCAGCTCTCATGGCTGGTGCATCCTGTGCAGAGAATAATGGGGTCTGCGCTTGTTGGCATCAACCTTGCAGGAAGACACTGATTCTGCCTACTCCTGGTGATCAGCCAGTGCATCAGTGCGGTGGGAGTGGCCCTCTGGGGAGAGGAGATTAAAGTCTGTTGGGTTTCTTTGTTTTGTGGATTTGGAAAGCTGACTCCTCAGTTGGGGGTGAGCACTTACCTTGGACATCCTCTGTGGAACTCCTTGCCAGAGGATGTTGTGAAGGCCAGGACTTTAACAGCGTTCACAAAAGAGCTAGATAGCCATTGATGGACCTATCCTCCATGAATTTATTAGCCAGGATGGGTAGGAATGGTGTCCCTAGCCTCTGTTTGTCAGAGGCTGGGAATGGATGTCAGGGGATGATTGATTCCCTGTTCTGTTCATTCCCTCTGGGGGACACCTGGCATTGGCCGCTGTCGGCAGACAGGACACTGTGCTAGATGGACCTTTGATCTGACCCAGTACGGCTCTACTGCTATTATGTTCGAAGTGCTGACTGTTTTGGAACACTGTCCGCTTCTGTGTTTTCAAAAGGAAAGTCAGTCACACTGGGGGGGAGGGGGAAGGAATCAGGTTTGGACTTTTAGAGGTGAGTCAGTGACTCTATAACACAGATCCTACAGATTTTTTTATGAGGCTTGTGCTCCTAAATCACTGAGGTGCTTTGGAAAGCCTGACGTGCTACTCTAGGCTCTTATCATATGCTGAGAATGGGAGCCTGAACAATTCAGCCTCTGCTATGGATGTGGAGTGCATGAATATCTGGTTCTGGACTCTTTGGGAAACTTAGCCCCTTGTGGCTTCCCTACAATGGAGCCACGAACTGAATGTACATATGTCACTTGCTAGTTTGCCAGGTGTGGTGTGAGTAGAGCATCTGGACCTGATGCTCCTCCCATATTGGTGTCACTGAGGAGTGACTCCATGGAAGTTGGACTGGTGTGGTACATATAGCAGCAATGCTAAAAAAATACTACTTCACAAACTATATGTGACGCTATCCAGCACTGAAAGGAACCTGGAAACGGTGAGCTAATAGGTCTTTTCCAGCTTCTGCGCCTTTCCGTAAAAAGCAAGCTCCAAAATAGATGTAGAGGTCAAGACCAAATCCTTATCCCCGCACATTCCCTTCCTAACAAGCCATCAGAGCAAGTTCTAGTTGTCTGAAGCCACATCAGTGGGACTATGTATGTGTGTATGTGTTCGTAGGATTGGACCCGGTCATTTATGTATTTAGAAGACTTTCTATGAATCATACTCCTCGGCTGCTTTGCAATTAAACTGAGCCGTTTACTAACAGGTGCATTCTCAAGAATCCCTGTTTTTTGTGTGGTGGAACTGTCAGAAACGAGATGCATGTTGTGTATTAATTGTTGGTAGGTACATCTAGGACTAAACAGTTCATCTCAATATGGTCTGATGCTATTTGTACTGTCTGGTTTATTTACATCTGGAAGGTAATTGTGTACCATTGGTATAGATGTTGTTATATTTAAAACAATAGATATGAAACTAATAAGGGGAGGTGAAACCACCACCGGTTGGATTTGAAACTAGACCTTTGCAGCATAGTAGAGGAGGTGCTACAGCTTGAGCTATAAAACCAGCAGGCTTTCAGCTTAGGCTGTAGAGTTCCCTTGTTCTTATCTCTCGCTGTACGTGGTCTAAGTGCCACTACTTGGGACAGTGAACCACACGAGGGGTGCATCTACACAGCAGGGCTTAACTCAAAATAAGCTGCGCAAACTGAGCTACGTCAATTGTGTAGCTTATTTCGAAATAGCTTATTTCGAATTTTGATGCTGTCTACACAGCACTTATTTTGAAATGGAGCACTCTTCCTCCGACTTCCCTTACTCCATCTCCTGTAACCCTCATTTTCTGAGGAGTAAGAAGTCCTCCACCTTGACAGTGTTTTGACATTATGTCAAAATAACTGCTGGCTGTGTAGATGCGGACAATGTTATTTCGAAATAATGTTGCTGTGTAGACATAGCGTAAGACTCTTGAGAACAAAACATGCTTAGCTACTGTAAAAGTATTGTTGGAGAAGGAGTAAATTGAGGGGGTTTGAATCCACCTCTGGCTTAGCTTTGGCCTAGTTCTGAGGCTAACCCATACATAGGATTCATGTTTAACGAGAGTAGAAAAGCTAAAAGATCACCTTCTTTACCACAGTTCTCCTATTTGAGGCCATAAGATTGGAAGTCTTGGATTGGGTGCTTGAAAGAGAGGCAGTCTAGCATCACCAGAAGTAAAGGACCTCATAAGATCCGTGGCCTGTGTAACGGAGCAGATCAGACCAGATGATCCCTTCTGGCCTTAAATCTAAAGCGTACGAAGCTAAATTAGATAAAAACATAGACCTCTTTTCAGATCTGATTTGGAATCAATACCCTTGGGCTGATTCAGTGGCAGCGGGAGGAAGGCTGCTTTTGAGTGACCATTGGCCATTAAGACTGCCTGGGAGACACTAAAATATAATTGTTTAGAGTGAACTCTCCAGAAGGAATAGCTTGACTCTTAGGAGTTAGGAGCTAGTTCTTGGACCACTGGAGGGAAAATGTAGTGAGCATTATGTGCAGGTCATATTTATTCAGTTTAACATTTCATTGGCACTTGCTTTTGTTCCTTGCTTGCTGAATTGACAATATGCCTCAATAGGAGACAGCCGTTCTTGAATGCTACCTATTGGGGATAGTTTTATCGGATGGGAAGGCTAATCTGATACACTGTCTTTACACGCGCAGCATTCTGGGCTACTCTAGTGGCATCAGTTACTCTGTGCTGCTGCTGCTATGTTTACATTCAGGCCAGGTCTACGATAGGGGAGAAAGTCAAACAGAGCCCTGGTCTACACTAGGGCTTTATTTCAAAATAACCCCCCTTAGGTCGAATTAAAAAGCGGAATATCCACACTACTAGGCCTGTTATTTTGAGATAACGGGCCACTTATTTCAAAATCTGTACTCCTGCTTTTCTCAAGGAATTATGCTAATTTTGAAATAGTTATTTCGAAATAGTGGTAGTGTCAATGCTCTGGTGCCGCTATTTCGAAATAACTACTCCCCAGAGTAATTCAAACTAATGACTCCCCAGATCTAAGTTGAGATAGAGCATCTACATTAATAGAGCCTGCTTCGGACTAATTTTGAGTCTTCTTCATAGTGAGGACATGTTATTTCGACTTTGTTAAATTGGCAGTTAAGTTGATTTAAGTAATTTTGAAATAGTTTCCTAGTGTAGACATGGCCTAAGATAGGTAACTCCAGCTACATAAATAGCGTAGCTGGAGTCGACATACCTTACGTCGAATTTCTGTGGAGTCCCCGCTGTGAGAGGGTCAACAAGAGCACTATCAGCACTTGATTTAGTGTGTTCTTACTAGACCCTCTAAATCAAACCCTGGGAGATCGATCTCTGCAGCGTCGATCTCCTAGTAAGTGGAGACAAACCCTTAAGAGTAGCTCTGGGGGTGCTCTCATTTATAGCCTTTCAAGCCTCCACTCCATAGTGTAGACTCTTCATAGCAATGTGTGGAATTGAGACTTGTCCTAGGCTACGTCTACACTACAGGGTTTTTGCGCAAAAACCTGAGGAGCGTCCACACCTCAAGGGCGTTTTTGCGCAAGAAAATTTACAGTAGAACGGCAGAACAGAGGGCTTTTTGTGGTATAGGTATACCTCTTTCTATGAGGAATAACTCCTAAGATGTGTGTGGATGCTCAACAGGAGTTTCTTGCACAAAAAGAGCCAATCAGAAACAGCACAGGTGCTCTGATGGCCATTCTGTGAATGGCCATCAGAGCGTTCTTGCGCAAGAGTGTCCATGCAGTCTGAATGCTCTCTTGTGCAAAAGCGCATCGCTTTTGCAATGCGCTTTTGTAGTGTGGACGCGCTTTTACACAAGAAGTTTTTGCGGAAGATCTCTTCCACAAAAAGCTTCTTGAGCAAAAACCCTGCAGTGTAGACGTAGCCCTACTGTGCTGAGGTTTATGAAAGGGGAACATGATTCCTGTAAGCAACCTTATCCTGAGCTAGCACAAGGGGGATTTTTTCCTAGTCCTTGGAGTGAACAGAGTTCAAGGAGCAAACCATAATACCCTAGCCTGGAGTTTGAAGGCAGGACTGGCTGTAGCCATTCACTTCATTATCAGATGGTGATGAGCACAGCATAAGAATCTATCCAGCACAGATTAGAATTTGCAAATGGCCTCATCACAGTTTGCATCTTCGCCTCCATTAAGACAAACAAACGTGATAAGACTGAAGCTGTCATAAAAGTTTCCCTCAAAAACATAGAATGGAACTATAACGATTGGAAATACTGTGCCATCATGAGTACCCAATTTAAAACTTCAGCCACGAGAGAAACTGAAATTTAATATGCAGTGATAAAAAAATACTATTTTTTCCAGTAAATGCACACGGACCCAATAAACGCTTTTCTTGTTTCTTAAAATGATTCTGATGTTTTGCCAGCTAAGCAGCATTGCAGGCATCTATGGGCAATGAGCTTGTCAGATCTGAAGCGAGGCTGGGACAGGACGCAAATGTGAGACCTCAAGTGACAGCTGAAATCCTATACAAAATGTGGTTGGTGACTTCTGCTAGGGGCATCCTTCCCTTGCACTCTGTATTCACCAGGGCTGCCTATTGAAGTTGCCAGCAAATCTGGTTGTGTTCTGGATGGTGAAATTCTAGCTTTTTCCTGAGATATAAGACAAAGTCCTGGGTATTTGTGGTTATGAAAATGCCATGACACTCTATACCAGGGCTACTCAACTCTGGAAGCCCTGGGGGCCACAATGAAACTCACAGCATATGCCAAGGGCCGCAACTTAAGTGTGGTTTCATATACATGCAAATATATGCAAATAGCTTCTTTCACACTGATGGGCATGAATACAAAGATTAAGGCAAGACTACATAACACGCAGGCCCCATTTAAGTCAGTTCTGCCGATATTAATAAAATTCAGTATTGACCCGATTTCCATCCATATGTCAGCACTTTTAATGAGCAATGACAGTCCAGGAATGTAACTACGAAAACACATCTCAACAGAAGACCATTATATTGACAACTTTTTTGTTTTGGTTCCCACCTGCGGGCCGTGTGAGCCCCGTGTAAACCCAAACTGCACTGCAGGCTGCAAACAAATGGGCCATGGGTCACATGTAGTCCACAGGCCGTGTGTTGAGTAGCCCTGCTCTATATTGTATAAAAGTTTGAGGTATTTTTATCCCAACAGCTTTAATCAAATTCCACCTCAGGAACTACAGTCTGCCTCTCTTTAAATATGGCTGCCCACAGTCCTAGGGGCACGATAAAACTCTCTTCTGAAATGTCTGTTAGAGAAGAAACAGGTGACCCAGCAGCGGATGGGGTAAACGAATTTGCTTTATTGCCGACGCACGTTTACCTCGGAAACAACCTTCCGAGTAGCAACAAATTGGCACCAGTTACACCCTTTCATCCATTTTAGTATGTTAATTCGCACATCTATCATGACTTTCCTTAAAACCTTATTTAGTAAGATTAACTCCCATACACTGAATATTAATAAGCAGGTGTTTAATTCAATTCTACCCACCCCTGTTTGTTATTTACTGGTTTTTAAGTAAATTAGCATTACATACTGAATTAATCAGCAGCTTATAGGGAGAGGGAAAGAATTCTGACCTGAAAGTGTTTATACAGAAGAAGTGCAAAGACAAAACCAAATACTGTTCAGTGCAACTATCTTCCAAGGCTGCCAGGACAAAGGGGAAAAAACACATTTAAAGGGCAATGCCTGTTTTGGCTGAACCTTTTTTCCATTGATGTATAATCATCCCAGACCCCTATTCATTTTTACATATCCCAACAATGTCTTTACTCAGTATTAGTCCTGGTGCATGTTCTGGTAGACCCCGTGTGAGGCAAAAAAGGCTGAGTCAGCACTGTGTCCACAGCCGCTCAAATCAAGCAAGGCAGAATGGAGCTGAATCAGCTGATTAAGCAGGGCTGTACCCAATTTGTGGGTAGGGTAGGGCAGAAAGGCAAATTAAGCAGAGCCCACAAATAGGCACAAGAAGGAAGTGGAGGGAGCAGAGCAGAGTGCTCCCACCTGCTTGTTACAGGAGCTCTCTATATTATGAAGTTCATGGGGATCTATTTGTAAATAAACTGCACAAGGGGTTGGAACAATCCAAGGGTTGGATTGGGACAGCGGCAGGAGCCAGGATGTTCAGCTACACTCTTCTTTATAATGCCTCTAAAATCAGAATGTTTGTGGTTATTTTAGCTACACATCAGTTCCTTTGATTGTTGACTGTATTTTAGAAAATGTATTGTCCCAAGATTTGCTCTTCTCAATGTAGAACACTAGAACTGGAAGGGACCTCGAGAGGTCATCAAGTCCAGTCCCCTGCCCTCACAGCAGGATCAAGCACCGTCCGACTATCCCTGATAGATGTCTAACTAACCTACTCTTAAATATCTCCAGAGATGGAGATTCCACAACCTCCCTAGGCAATTTATTCCAGTGTTTAACCACCCTGACAGTTAGGAAGTTTTTCCTAATGTCCAACCTAAACCTCCCTTGCTGCAGTTTAAGCCCATTGCTTCTTATCCTATCATCAGAGGCCAAGGAGAACAATGTTTCTCCCTCCTCTCTGTGACACACGTTAAGATACTTGAAAACCACCATCATGTCCCCTCTCAGTCTTCTTTTTTCCAAACTAAACAAGCCCAACACATTCACCTCATAACTGATAACCCCTGGGACCACTCACTGAGCGATGGGCAGCTTCTCATGAACAAATGTCTCTGTAAAACATACATTGTGATTGAATCAGAAGTTATAGGCTTTGGTGCAACCATCTCTGGGAGAGGCCTGCACAATGCAGGAAATCAGAATAAATTAATATTAGTGTCTCTTCTGACTTTAATATTTATGAAACTGATTTTTGTTCCCCTTCCAAAAAAAAGCAACAAATTCACGGTCCAAAGGTATAAAAATTACATTGCCCATAACCTTTTGAGTAGCCAGCTTTTTTTCACACTTAGTAAATTATAGATGCTATTCTAAGAAAGTGAATCGATATATATTTCTTTTGATATATTGCTGCAATATCAAGCTGCACATTAATTTTATTAACTCTTGATGATTTTCTCTCAGACCTAGGAGCTCTAAATCTTACTATTATTTGGCTGTGCCTCAAAATGGAGACTCATTTGTAAACCAGAAACACATTTCATTCCTTAAATATGCAATTAATATTTGATGCCGTTTGGTTTCAGTTGCCAGATTCCCAGAACTACGCAGCCAAAATGAGTAAGGTAAGACTAATTTAAGGTTATGTAAAGGAACTTCAAAAGGCTACAAGATTCCCTTTGGTCTGGGTAACTTGGAAAGCTTGGCTCATTCATAACTCCTGCTCTGCCAACTTGGGCACCTCCTGATGCTGCAATCAGTGTGTTGCATGCCAGCAGACCCTTCTGTCCAACACACTGACTAGACCGAGCTCTCTTGCTCCCTTCCTCCATTTCCAGCTGGATTCTTCCATTCCTCAACCTTGAATCACCTTTTTTCACCATATACTTAGCACTTCTAGATCATTCTCCATCTTATGCTCTTAGAGCCTTTTACAAACATTGGTGAACCATCACGTGCAATATCCTTGCCCTGGTCTACACTAGGACTTTATTTCAAAAGAACCCCCTTCCCAAGGTCAAATTTATAGGCAGAGTATCCACACGACCAAGCCAGTTATTTCAGAATAATGGTCCATGGAATTCAAAATCTGTACTGCTGCCTTTTATCAGGAATAAGGCTAATTCTGAAATAGTTATTGTACCAAAATAATGGCAGTGTGGATGTGCCAGTGCCGCTATTTTGAAATAACTACTCCCCAGAGTAATTTGAACTAATTACTTCCCAGTGCATCCTGGGGCTCTAAGTCCAAGGTAGTGAATCCATGTTAACGGAGCCTGCCTCGGACTAATTTTGAGGCTTCTCCGTAGTGCGGACTTGCTAATTTGATTTTGTAAAATCAGGAGTTAAGTCGAATTTACTAATATTGAAATCGTTTCCTAAGGTAGACATGGCCCTTTGGAGCTGGTATTGTTGTCCCTGTTTTTCTGATAGGGAAACTGAGACAGAGAGAAGTTAAGTAACTTGTTCAAGGGCACATGGCATGTATGTTTTTGAACTGGGAATAAATTCCAGATTTCCTGTTTCCCACTTCTGTGATTTATTTACAAGCACAGTTTTATAGTGTTGTCCTCTAGCCCAGTGTTTCTCAATCAATGGTATGAGTACCCTTAGGGTACTTGAGAGAAGTCCGAGGGGTTCATCAACACAACTGAAATTTGGAGAAAACTGAATGTTTGTTTTAAGTTTTACAGCGTTTTTATTGTTTTTGTACTTTTTACACCCAAAAATTTAATCGCTCACCCGGCTACGATTAAGTTGTTTAAACAAATGTGTTGCAATGGTAGAAAAATTGTTGCGTGTCTGAAAACTGTAGGCACTGGGGGTACTTATAACTTTTTTTTTAAAGAGGTACTTTATTTAAAAAGGTCGAGAAACACTGCTATAGCCTCCAAGTCATACGCTGGCCAAGTGTTTTTGTCACCCTTTAGTGGACACACCAGGTAAAGGTTTTAGCTGGCTATGTCTTCAGGGTCACAGATTATTTCCATTATGTACAAGATCTATTGGCTTGATGGTAATTACTGACTAAAATGTCTCGCTTGGTGCAGCCACGGAAAAGTGGAGGAGGGACAAAGATACATTTGGTCCCTGAATTATAGATATATTGGGATTCACCAGATGTGCATTTAAAGATAAATAGCTTCTGTTGGGTATATAGTAGGTAGATCTTGGAAAATGCTCATTGTCTGCTGGGATGCAGTTCCTCTCTGCTGAACGTATCATCAGTAAAACTGTTGTGCCTTGTTGTCTCTCATTCATTAGGTGCAGTTTACAAATAATACATGACATGATGCCCAAGGTACTGCCAATGCCAACCCAGACCAGGAAAAAAATCCAGCCAGGCTTATGAGGTTTGCAGGCTTCCAGCTGCCCCAAAATCAGAAATTATCATAGAAAGGGGAAGAAATTCAAACAGAATCCTGAGCTCATTTTCAAAGGTTCCCTGAAGCTGACAGGCAGCGAGGAAAATTGCTGTTTTCTCTTAATCTAGGCTGAAGATAAGGTAAATACATCTATTATGCTTGTATAGATAAGTCAGTTCAAGAGAAAAAGAGCTATGGGCATGTTATAATAGGCTTGATGAATGTGTCACCCCAAGAGCTAACTCAATGTTTGCATGGTATAAATCCTCCGAAGCTAACCCAGTATTTGCACTCTGAAGTGGTACAAAGGCCAGGGGACTCCATCAAATGGCTCAGCAGAGTGAAAGTGCTTGGATAAGGACGGGTCATTTTCTGATGCAAATAAATTGGATAGGGCTAGATACACTTTAGGGAAAACTCATTAAAGGCGGCAAACCAGGAGCGGAGGTGCTCTATAAACACAGCAGCAGATACGGTGATGTGTAGTGGCACAAATCCAATGTACCTAGGGAAGGCAGCTGTGCATGCCCCATGCAGAGCACAGAAAGAACTGGCTGAATCCCTGCAAGGGTGCTCAAGCAATGAGCTCTTCCTGTTCCAGAAGAATTTGCACCCAGTGATCATTTTCATAAATGATCTGGAGAAAGGGGTAAGCAGTGAGGTGGTAAAGTTTGCAGATGATACCAAACTGTTTAGGATAGTCAAGACAGAAGCAGACTGTGAGGGACTCCAAGAAGATCTCACCAAACTGAGTGATTGGGCAACAAAATGGCAAATGAAATTTAATGTGGATAAGTGTAAAGTAATGCACATCGGGAAAAATAACCCCAACTATACATACAGTATGATGGGGGCTAATTTGGCTACGACAAATCAGGAAAGAGATCTTGCAGTTATCGTGGACAGTTCTCTGAAAACTTCCACACAGTGTGCAGCAGCGGTCAAAAAGGCAAATAGGATGCTAGGAATTATTAAGAAAGGGATAGAAAATAAGACCCAGAATATCTTACTGCCCCTGTGTAAAACTATGGTACGCCCACATCTTGAATACTGTGTACAGATGTGGTCTCCTCACCTCAAAAAAGATATTTTGGCCTTGGAAAGGGTTCAGAAAAGGGCAACTAAAATGATTAGGGGTTTGGAACGGGTCCCATATGAGGAGAGGCTAAAGAGACTGGGACTTTTCAGTTTAGAAAAGAGGAGACTGAGGGGGGATATGATAGAGGTACATAAAATCATGAGTGGTGTGGAGAGGGCCGATAAAGAGAAGTTATTTATTAGTTCCCTAAATAGAAGAACTAGAGGACACCAAATGAAATTAATGGGTAGCAGGTTTAAAACTAATAAAAGAAAGTTCTTCTTCACACAGCGTGTAGTCAGCCTGTGGAACTCCTTGCCAGAGGAGGCTGTGAAGGCTAGGACTATAATAGAGTTTAAAGAGAAGCTAGATAATTTCATGGAGGTTAGGTCCATAAAAGGCTATTAGCCAGGGGATAAAATGGTGTCCTTGGCCTCTGTTTGTCAGAGGCTGGAGAGGGATGACAGGAGACAAATCGCTTGATCATTGTCTTCGGTCCACCCTCTCTGGGGCACCTGGTGCTGGCCACTGTCGGCAGACAGGATACTGGGCTAGATGGACCTTTGGTCTGACCCAGTACGGCCATTCTTATGTTCTTATGTTCTTATGACTGTGTTTTCCATAAGAATGGCCAGACTGGGTCAGACCAAAGGTCCTTCTATCCCATTGTCCTGTCTTCTGACAGTGGCCAATGCCAGATGCCCCAGAGGGAGGGAACACAACAGAGAATCCTCATGTGATCCCTCTCCTGTAATCCATTTCCAGACAAACCGAGCCTAGGGACACCATTCCTACCCATCCTGGCAAATAGCCAGTAATGGACCTAACCTCCATGAATTTGCCTAATTCTTTTTTGAACCCTGTTAACGTCCTGGTCTTCACAACATCCTCTGGCAAGGAGTTCCACAGGTTGACTGTGCACTACATGAAGAAAAACTTCCTTTTGTTTGTTTTAAACCTGCTCCCTATTAATTTCACTTGGTGACCCGCTAGTTCTTATGTTATGGGAACAAGTAAATAACTTTTCCTTATTCACTTCCTCCATACCTATTTCATCTGGGCTTAGCACAGCTGAGGCCTGGGGCCTCTCAGAGGAGAAGAAAAGACTCTTTCCTTTTCCACCCAGCCCAGGCTGAGCCTAAGGACTGGATGTGGTCAGCAGATAGAACTGCCTGTTTCTGTGGGTTTACAAGGACTGAAGGGACCTGCCCAGGGTTCCCCGATAGACTTTTCCCAGTGACCAAGAGCTGAGGGACCCCTGAGTCTTACTGCTTTGAAACTGGAGGTTGGAGCACAGGGTCACAAAAGGGGACGGGACTCCTAGCGTATGTCTACATTGCACGGCTATTTCAGGATACCGGAGGTATCCAAAATAGCTACCCTGCATCTACACAAGCCACCTGGTATTTTGAAATATTTTTCGAAATACCAGGCACACTATTTTGCCATCCTGGTGAACCTCGTTGCACAAGGGTTAAGGGATGGCTCGAAATAGTGCATTATTTTGAAATTTGGTGCTGTGTAGACAAACCAAATTTCAAAACAAGCTATTTTGAAATATTTTCAAAATAAGATGGGCAATTTGTATAGCATAAATTGCATCTTTTTTCAAGTTTAGGATGCTGCGTAAACACACCCCGGGAGGGTTCTCATTTTCCTTTACAGCACATTTCCTGAGCCTCACGCTGCACCCAGAGCCAGGTTTGTACAGCAGGGTGCGAGAGGATGTCCAGCAAAAGGACAGTGATGTCACATGTGCAAAGTAAAAAGCATGTGCAAATACTAAAGGATATAGGATTTGGAGGAGCAGTCACAGTGAAGCTCAGGCGATAGCCTAGAAGCAGTCACCAGACCTGGGCTGCAATACACGGCCTACAAAGGAATCCCCATTGGACTGAGACTAAACATTTTGCAGTTTGGAATAATAGCCCTGACTGATGATGCCGGAGAGCTGGGAGAACGCCACAATGGTGGTGGAGAAGCAGCGCAGAGGAGATCTGTGTCTGTGTGCGTTGGCCAATGAGATGTGACGAGGGCAATCAAGTAGTGCCCAATGCCTGCATTTGATGACAAAAGGAAGAAAATGGCTGCTACCCCAATTTTCAGTGTCTTGGATGCTGGTCCCAGTGCTCGAAAGTAAGACTAAAAATGCAGTGTTAAGTTTCCTCAATGGGACCTTGTCCCAGTCATGCTCTGTCCAGTTAGCCTAGTTTCCAAAGGAAGTAAACGATACATGTGCAGGGCTATGTGAGGCCCTGGCCCTTGCTGATGGTAAATGGGTGTTTGAGTTCCTATGTTCTAAGCCTTCTGGTTGATCAGTGGAGCTTGAGGTATCAATTTTGACCAATAAAGCCCTAACGAGCCTGAGACCTGTTTAACTGAGATTCTACCCCTCGTGACAGAAGTGCTTGAGGGGGAGTGCTCGCAGCTTAAAGAGGAGGTGGCAGCTACAGGGCACTTTTCAATGATGGACACTCAACCTTGGTGCTCAACTGCCCCACCTTGAAGTGGTAACCAGCCTGAATTTGCTGTCCTTCGGGGCGTGCTGCAGTTCCCCTTGTTACCCAGGTTTTGAGGCAGCTGAGGGATATATCGCGCTGGCATCTGTGTGAGGATGGCATATTGTTTGGACTTGACTTTGTGGTCAGTCTCTTTCTGTGTCTTGTGGTGTGGAGTAGCTGCTGGGAGTATCTGAGAAATGACCGAGTATTTAATCATTGGTAATGCGGCTTACAGACTGGAACAAATACTCTCCCTGAACAGGTAGAGAACAAGGGCAATGTTTTACCACCCTGAATCATGCTAAGCAATCCCTGACTACTGCAGTAGCTCCACTGGTACTCAATGGGGCTTTTCATTCTGAAGAACTGTGGTGGGATTTGGCCCAATGGGACTCTTTATGGAGGAAGATATAGAATAACTAAGGAGTACAGGATCTGGTTCCACAACCTCACCCAACAGCTTTTACATGGTACCAGATGCCATTTATTCCTTCACATCCCGATCTCCTGAGGTCGGTCTCTCTTACTATCCATCCATGATACATCTGGTTCACCATCCCCTCTAACTTTAAGCTCCGCATATTTCTGTGGAAAGTATCCAAATGGCTCTGCTTTGCCACAGGAAATGAGGCACTTCGGCTCAGTGGGCAGAGTTCTTGTGCTTTGCTTCTTTTTTTAAATTTCAAGCAACTATTGAAATCCTGATTGGCAAACTGTGAAAGGAGCTTGTGGTGGCAGTTCCTGCATATTTCACTAGTAACTCTTCCATGGACCTGCTGCCTGAGAAAACACTTGTGGAACTGGCTGAGATTTTTTTCCTCACAATGCATTCGGCCATTCATTTAATGGGAGCCATATGGGTGCCAGTATAGTCCCGTTTCAGAGATTGTGTTTGTACAGTGTGCTGAGATGGACCCATTGAATGAGCTGTTTAGTTAGCCAGTTCATACATTTTGCCACACATTAGCATTGTTTTCCCCCGTTCTAATAGCTGTAGATCTGCGGATGTTTACCTAGACAGTTGGGGTTGGAGGAATGACTTTGCATATTACACTAAATCCTGCTAGACTCTACCAGGCTAAAACCAACAGGTGGAAAGGACTGTGAATTTCAGTCCCTTATTTACAAGACCCTCACCCATGCAGAGTTCTGCATCACCCTTTTGTTAGCATGCTGCAGCCTTACATTAACACTAAGAGCATGGGGCAAAGATGCCTCTGGAACAAGTAAAATGGAAATAAAAAGGATTAATGCAATAGAATAGGTGAAGCTCTCACCCCTCTCTTCATTCACTTGCCACCTTAAACTCCACTACTTCTGGGACAACCGTAAGAAAGGAGTTACTTCAATTGTCTAATAGTTTTTTAAAAAGGGCCTCTTGTTTGTCCCAACCCTGGTATTTCTTAGTGAGTTTTATTTTGCATGTGTCCATCAGTGCATGGTTTGCCTCTGTTATGCATTCTACTTTGTCACCACTACGTAATTTATAAAGGAAAATTTTACACCTGGGCCTGATCTTCATGCGGGGTTGAGAGGCCACAATTCCTGTTGCCATGGCAACAGTAGGACAATTAGGTTTCCAAGACACAACCTATTCCTTAAAGTATTTTGACTAATGTGTCTTCAACACGGCACTGCGGGAAGGCTTGGCAAGCTGTGTCTAAAAGCAGGATGCCCATGACCGGCTAATATTTTCTTAAACATGAGTTGTCTTGTTTAGACAGGAAATTGTGTTGGCCAACATGTTGACCACAACCTATTTTCCTTGTCCCAACGCGAGTGCATACTTTGAACGTGTGCTGCTTCTGCAAACTCGTCGTGCTGTTATAAATAGTTTTATCAATGGCCTCATTGTCCACTGTAACACTCTTTGCTTACTACCTTAGAAGAATCCCAAGATGGACACATGCTACCCAATAATTTAAGAGGTTATGGTGGGACTTAGACCATGACTGTATTTTTATTTGGTGAAATCCTCCTGAGGGGATCGTTGCCAAAGATTCTGGACTCTCTGCCTTTAGGGTCAGAGTAGGGGGAAATCAGACAGAGGATTACTAGTCCTCAATTGTCCAGCATGTAAGGTGAGCAGAGTTATAAACCATAGTCACATGTGTGACTTCAAGCCATGGCCCTTGATGTGGGGTGTGTGGCTGGGCGTCGCTGTAATGGAATCCCAACAAGAGAATTTGCTAAGCCCAGGTGACTAAGCAAGTATTCCTCTTGGGGCTCCAAAATAGTACACCCCACAGCAACTATTCTCCAAGCCTTTGAAGGCTTTAGCTTCAGTTTCCCCAAGCCTGTACAGTTCCCAGTATGCTCTAAAGCCCAGAATCTCTGCAGTGTTCTGTGGTATAAGCTCCCCCTATGACACTGGGATTTTGACAGAGCTACAACGAGCCACATCAATTAGCCCAGTGCTGTACCAGCACTGGAGGGGGGGGGGGCTGATTCTCCCCGGGCATCTCAATGCCATTTATTCATTTCCTAAATGATGGATATGGGGTGGGACGAGTAAATAACGTAATTTTGATTGGAGTATCACAGTGATGCCGAGGAATGTGAGATGGAAAAATGGCCCTTCGCTATAGTTTTTGTTTGCTTTTCTTTTTCCAAAGCGGTGAATGAAGGTGGGCTGTCTGTGGTTAAATTAGTGTGTCCCTGGGTGAATCTTGGTCCCCAGTGGAAGACCACGAGACCAGGTTTTCACCATTTTAAACACAGCGCTCTGTGGCTTTACTTGCTAAATTGGATGCTATTTGAAATTCAAGTTTGTGGAATAAATTTACTAGGCTCTTGCCTGGAATATTTGTCACTGTTACGGCTATACATTATTTATTGCTAAACTTATTTACAGTCTCTTTGCTTGGAAGGAAAGCAGCATGAGAGCTAAGAACATTATTGTGGGCTGGTATGAGACAGCACCAGAATCTCGGAATTCTTCTGATACTCAGTATCAAAAGTCATCATTTAGGTACCAATGGTGCAATAACACATCGTGGCTGATACAGTACCAGCTACATCCCCCAAAAGCTCCCCACGTGTATAATCCTAGCTAAGGAGCCGGTTGGGTCCATTTATGTGATGGGGAGGGGGGTTGTGATGAAAGGAGTATGAGAATGTTACGCCTCTGCAAATGGGCACATCTGAAGTCTCTCCACTCCCCGGAGTGTAGGAAGTCCACCCTAGCACCCCTACGGTACAAGACTCTCCTAAGGCAGTGTGGTTATGATTGGAGCGGCTGACCAGCAGGGAGAGCTGTAGAAGTGGGAGTGCATAGAACTCACTGGTCAGTCTCTTTGTTTCGTTCAAGCTATGGAGACTCATGCCTTTAACTGCGGAAGTCCTCCGTTCAATCCAAAGGGCCAGCAAAGATGGCAGCTGTCATGCATGCTTCAACCCATGCACCAACGTGCTGCAGGAGGAATCCTGGGGCAAAATTGCTCCTAGAACTCCTCCTGGAAAATGGCGGCTCACGACAAGCAATGCGCTCACGACAAGCCCGGGTCTACACAGCCTCATCTAATCAAGACTCCTGAGGCAGAGGCTCTGATGGCGTAAAGCAGCACTATTCCACAGAAATCAGAGCAAAGTTGTCACTACACTAGCTGGGGATGTAGTCCTGGGGGTTGAATTAGGGATGTTAAATATTGGTTAATTGACCAGTCAATTACTCAACTATTCTATAGTCCTTGGGCATGGGGCCAGCAGCCAGTGCGCTCCGGCCCCCCTGCCACTCTGCGCTGTATCAGAGGCAGTAGCATAGGGTACCAGGCGGGAGCTGGTCCATGAGGGGAGCCAGTTTAAAAACCAGCTCCCTGCACAGACCGACTGCCTGTCGCCCTGTGCTGCTGCCTCTGATACAGAGGCAGCAGCATAGGATAGCAGCAGCCCCTGTCCAGGGGGGTCCAAGCTGCCCACCCAGCTCCTGCCCGCCCAGCTCCTAATACACTATAAATGCAGAGCCATAGCAGCGGTAGGTCCCAGACCCAGTGCAAGCCGGGACTGAGCCAGGCTGCTGGCCAACCTGCTAAAAAATTGACTGGGGGAGGCGGGGAATGCATGTAGTCTATAGCATTAATCTATAAGCTTTTGCGTATCGGTTAATCAACGACACTATTACACCCCTAGTTTGAATTAGGTTCTGTGAGACAAACCTCTTGACCTGGTTAAAAGTATAACGTGCATATCCTTTCAAAATAGCCTAGAGATGTTGATTTCCACTCCGGTTGCAAGTTTTCCCAACGATTGGTGCAAAATGGAGATTTATGCCTTTTTTCTAGTTTCAATAAACCTAACTTTTTTACCCAAAAAAATCCTCTTGAATTGTACTAACCCTGCTCTGGGTGAAAAACCGAGTCAGAGACATGCAGATGGTCAAAGACAGGAATTTTGCCTTAAAATGTGCCCAAATGAAACCTGTCGGCTCAGTTACTTGATGAATGGTGTTCAGGTTCCTTCACTCTGGAGACTGCAGACACCAGTTTGGTCGGGATTTTAGTGTGAGGAAGTCTTGCTGAGGTCAAGTGTCAGAGGGATAGCCGTGTTAGTCTGGATCTGCAAAAGCGACAAGGAGTCCTGTGGCACCTTATAGACTGAGGTCAGTATATAAATGCCTGCTGTAGAAAGCCAAGACACAGCTTGGGCTCCCTAGAAGCAAAATCTCCGAACCACAGAAATTATCAGCCAGAAAGGACCTGTAGGCTAGAGAAGTGAGCACAGAGTCAGGTGGTCCTAAGTTCTCATCTGGCCTTGGACATATACTGCTGCCTTTGGGGGTTTTTTTCTTCCTCTGTAAAATGAAGGTGATACTAGTTGCCCACCTACCTCTCCGGGGCATTGTGTGGATTAATTAGATAGTGTCTGTTCAGTGCTTTGAGCAGACAAGCACTATAAAAATGCTAAGTATTCTAATTTAATCCCACTCTGGGCTGTGATAGTGGGCGTCTTATGTCTCCCTTGATTCGTATGAGTGGGAGTGCCAGCCAAATGGCTTTTCTGACATTCTTGGCTGAGAATCCAGGAGCAGTGACTCAAACCTGATGCGCACATTAGTTCTCTGGCATGGTGGCCCTCATGCCCATCTGTCGGCATGGCAAAGTTCCCCCCTCACAAATATGCTGTGTCGGTTTCAGTAGCTCAGAACTGCCAACAGAAAGAGTGGGGTGAGCTCGCGAGAACTTCTCTAGCTTTCGGCAAGAAGCACTTCAAGGTGACCAGCCATATCCATGCAGAGTTATGTGCCTCGTTTAGGCCCTATCCCTGTAACATTCCAGCAACAGCCTCTGAGGGAAAGACAAAACCAACATTTTAAAGAATCTGCAGCAGTCAAGCGATGCACAAGCAGACCCTGTTAGCTGCGATATCTCCACATCTGACCCCTATCTTACTCTTTTATCGTTTGGTCTTTACTCATTTTTAATTAGATATAAGGAAAGAACAACATTTTGCAAAGTAGTATTATGGTACTACTGCAGCATTTCTAACCCATAGGAATATAGGGGGGCCTATTGAACCTACCTGTGGTGCAGACCGGTCTCTGATATAATATTGGGCTGGATCTGATCCACATTGAAATTTCCATGTTCCTAATGGAGGATCAGAGCCCCATTGTGCTAGGAACTAGACAGAAAAGTAACAGAGAGGGACATCTCTGCCCCACAAAGGCTGTGTCTAGACTGGCGTGATCTTGCACCAGAGCTATGCAAATGAGGCTCAGCGTGGAATATCGCCGAGCCTCATTTGCATAACTAATGAGCCGCCATTTTTGCGGAAGAGGCTCTTGCGCAAGACGGAGCTGTCTACACTGCCCCGTCTTGTGCAAGAAAAACCCTCTTGGGCAAAGCTGTTATGCCTGAAAATAATCAGCATAACGGCTTTGCGCAAGAGGGCTTTTCTTGCGCAAGACGGGGCAGTGTAGACAGCTCCGTCTTGCGCAAGAGCCTCTTCCGCAAAAATGGCAGCTCATTAGTTATGCAAATGAGGCTCGGCGATATTCCACGCTGAGCCTCATTTGCATAGCTCTGGCGCAAGATCGCGCCAGTCTAGACACAGCCAAGGTGTTTTCAGAGATGATGAATTTGGGTTCCTCAGCTTGAGACAGGAAGTTCTCAGCTTCCATCCTCTGAAAATCAGCTGCCCCCTATCAAACCCCCCAAAGGACTTTTGAAAATCTGGGCCTGCGTATTGAAGAACCTGATGCTGATTATCTTTGTGGAGTAATAAACAAATAGTTGTATGGAGATACTTATTTAAAGGGACATAATGAACATGGACAGACACAGGCTACCGCTACATTTGAGCGGAGAGACTTGATTCCCAGTTTGCTTAGACATGCTGGCACTCACTTGGCTCGAGTGAGAATTTGAAAATAGCAATTGGGCCAGGTTAGCACAGGCAGTTGCTCAGACGAGCTACCCCCAATACCTACCCATCTGGACCTGCTGATGAGTAGTTAGACAGCTATTTTAGCATGCTAGAGTTCAAGGAATCATAGAACACTAGGACTGGAAGGGACCTCGAGAGGCCATCAAATCCAGTCCCCTGCCCTCAGGACAGGACCAAGCACGGTCTAGATCATCCCTCATAGATGTCTAACCTGCTCTTAAATATCTCCAGTGATGGAGATTCCACAACCTCCGTAGGCAACTTATTCCAGTGTTTAACCACCCTGATAGTTAGGAAGTTTCTCCTCGTGTCCAACCTAAACCTCCCTTGCTGCAGTTTAAGCCCATTGCTCCTTGTTCTATCCTCAGAGGCCAAGATGAACAAGTTTTCTCCCTCCTCCTTATGACGCTCTTTTAGATATCCGAAAACTGCTACCATGTCCCCCCTCAATCTTCTCTTTTCTAAACTAAACAAGCCCAATTCCTTCAAGTCTTCCCTCATAGCTCATGTTCTCTAGACCTTTAATCATTTTTGTTGCTCTTCTCTGGACCTTCTCCAATTCCTCCACATCTTTCTTGAAATGTGGTGCCCAGAACTGGACACAATACTCCAACTGAGGCCTAATCAGTGCAGAGTAGAGCAGAAAAATGACTTCTCGTGTCTTGCTCACAACACTCCTGTTAATGCATCCCAGAATCATGTTTGCTTTTTTTTCCACAGTGTCACACTGTTGACTCATGGTTAACTTATGGTCCACTATGACTCCTAGATACCTTTCAGCAGTACTCCTTCCTAGACAGTCTCATACATACAGAATGGGAAGTGACTGATTAGCAGTTAGCAGAGCTAGGTCAGCTATGGGTACATGTACACTAGTGGTGAATTGCACCTTCCAGCTGAAATATAGATGTTGCTTTAAAGCGTCCATCATTCTAACTTAAACCACTCTAGCTAAGTTACAAAACCATTGTGGCCACTCCCTATAAAACCACGGAATGGTGGCATGGGCCATATAATCATTTATGCTTCTTTCACGTGGCTTTATGTTGTATTATACTGAAGAGCTAGAAATACCTGGTGCTGATTAAAACAAAAGAAAGAAGGCCAAAGCAGCAAAAATTAATCTGAATAATTCGCTTATATTGACTGTTTCCAGCAACATTCCCCAGAACAGCCCACCCATGAACAAGACAACAACCAAAAATACAAGCACAGGCTGCCTCTACTTTGTGCTAAACACATCAGGTTCTAAAATAAATGGCTGTGTGAGTCCCATCTTGCTCCTTGTTTTGGATGTTGTTGCTTTCCCCCAGAATGGAATGAGGAGACCTGGCAGAGAGGAGAAGAAGTAAGAGAAAATAACTTCTGTGGGGTAAAATGCTCTTTGAAAAAGCAACCCGTGTCATTAATGAATTGCATTGTGTACTTTGTTTCTAGGTCATCAACATCAGGTGACCTTTGCCAATAGTGTGTCTCTTTGTCGCCTCCTGTTGGCTGTAGAGATGTTTGAGATTTGCTACTGCTTTCAAGCAAATGGCCGTCTTGTCTTTTCCCTTGAGGAGTCGAGCTTCACAGAGGCTCTAGGTTCTGTCCTCAGATAAGCTGGTAGGAGAGTGTTCCCATAATGTTAGAAAAAAAAGAACAAGGATGGAAGAAATAGGAACTGAAACCAAACTTAGAGCCAAATATACCCCATTAGCTCCTTCTGAAGTAAGTGGGATTTGGGCCTTAAACCAAAACTGATCTCAGTGGGGCTACAATACCAATGTACACTTCTGGTCCTGTGTTTTTCTTTTTGTTTTCCTGTTCTTCAGTACTACCTGGGTATGACCAAGGCCACAAGGAAGAACAAAAGCCTCCAGTAAAGATGCTCGTTTGGTCTTTCTAGCTTGAATGAAGGAAGTGCTGGAAAAAAAAACCACATAGGAAATTATTTGCTTGTGTGATTTCCATTCCAAAGAGCTGGGAACACTAAACCCAAAAATACCTTTGGAGGGTCACCTGTTACTACAAAAAGCAGTTAAACTATACACCAGGAGAAGGCAAGCCTTTCTATCCAGCCCACGGCCCGCCCCACTAGACTCACAGGGAGCAAGCAGCCCCAGGTCTCAGAGTGGCTGGGTGTTCCATCTCCCCCTCTACGCCAGGGGATGGGAGAGGGGGAAGCTTCATGTGCTGTGAACCCTCTCCTTCCCCCAAACTCCCCCTCAAACCCCACACCTTCTCCTGCACCCCAATCCCTTACCCCGAGCTCCCTTCTGCACCTAACCTCTGTCCCAGACCCCTCACTTCCTCCATAGAAAAGTGCAGCCCTTGAGCACCTACCAAAATTTTGGAGTGCCTCCCCATCAAAAATTTTTGCCCACCCCTCCTATACACTTTAGAGCGCTTTACAAATCACCCCCACCCCCACCAAAAAAAATCCAGGCTGTTGCTTTATGTTGACAAGCCAAGTGTGTGTATGATTTTAACCAAGGAAGAATATAAAATATAAAAATCTGTTCCTTAAAAAGGTAAGAAACTAGAAGATTTTGGTGGTGGGGAAGCATTAACTCATCTGTCTGGAATTCTTCCTCAGTAATTTGGCAAACCATATATACTACCCTGCATTAAATCGGGCACCTCGGTTAATATCAGCTCAGCCTAATCTCAGATTATATTAATCACAAATGAATATTACTTTGCTTTTGTTCATGCAGAAAGGATCAATATTGTAATTACAACCAGTTTAATAATGGTGCCTTTATCTTTCTTTTAATAGGGCTTGCTAGTTTATTTAGATGCAAACATCTAAGGATTTTTATATTCCCCAAGAGCACTTCCTCTTTTAAATACTTAGTGATACAGTTACTTTAAAGCAATATGCAGTAGAAGCAGAGCTAGCATGAAATTACATTGGATCTCCAGAGCTTTGTAGTTATATAAGAACTCTTAGCCTATTCAGTTAATTAATGGAATACGTACTGTAGGTTTCTGAAGTTACTTTTTTACCAGTACAAAGTTCTTTAACTGCCCCATGTCTGTGGACTGTTTTTTATCCTTTGTTCAGGCCAGAAGAATGAGGGTTTTTGTGTGTGTGTTTGTAGCTTGGCTGGGGGATGAGCAGCAAGTATTGTTGTGAGGGATTTTTCCCTTCAATCAAATGTCACGCTGTATTCCTTCTGACACTGCAACTAATATACATGCGAGAAGTTTTACCCAGCGTTGCTTGGGTCCGTAAATCAATTAAATGTTGTTTTTGGAAAACAAAATGCAAATGTGCACATTTCATTTAAATCATTGCTCTGGGGTGGGGCTGGGGAGGAGGGGTTCAGGATGCAGGCTGCCCCAGGGAGAGAGGACAGCCCCAACTCTCTCTCACCGCAGCTGCTTGGGGACAGGTGAGAAGCACCTCTCCATGGCCGCTGCAGCTCCAGCAGACACAGTTGGGAGAAGGGCGCATGTCCCCCACCTGGAGCCAGTCCAGGTTTGTCTGCCCCCTGCGCTCCCCAGCCAGAGTGAGGAATGCAGCAAACAGTGCACTTTTCCCTCGCTCCCTGACAAAGGGGAGCAGCCAGCAATGTTCCCATATGAATGGGAAGAGGAGGCTTCAGTCCCCACCACCCTCCCTAAAGGGCATCTGCGGGGGTGGTAGGCTCGGGATTGGGGCATTCCTGGATGGCGGGGGCATGCCCCCAGCCAGGCCCTATCACCTGCTTGGTAATTCTGTCTGGTTTTATGAGACGCAATCCCATTCCAGGCACATCCCATTTTCCTGGCACAACCCAACCCTGACCTTGCTTTCAGTTCGGATAAGAGGAAGCTGTCTCCCGAATGCAGAGGTCCTAGCTCTTACCGCTTAGGAGGAGATCTTGAACAAACAGACAAACACTCAGATAAATAAACTCTTACATTTATAGGAGATGTGAGAACACCAATAACACATGAGGCTAAATTAACATTTTAAATATATTTGCTACACCAAATCTTGCTGTTTTTCAGCATAGGCCTATTATTTTTTGTAATACCGAAACAAGTGCAAGCTGGAAACCACAGAAAGTGTTCCCTTATTACAAAGATTTTCACAGATTTAGAAAAAATCCAGTTACAAAGATTTATTTACTTCCCGTGCATGACAAAAGTGCAATATAGGTTGTACCTCCCTTAACTGGGACTCCCTGGTCTGGCAACACCCATGGTCCCTCAATGACCATGGATGTTCCTGGACCATAGAGTCCAGGAACAGGGAGGTCTGGCGGTGGGGCAGGAGTGCTATAGGGGACACCGGCGACTCAGCCGGGAGCCCCAGTGTGTGTGGGAGGGAGGGGGTAAATGGGCGGCACAGTGGGGAGCTCTGGCCCCAGCCCAAGCAGCAGCAAGGGAGCTCCGGCCCCAGCTGCATAGCTCCAGCCCCAGCCACAGAGCCAGGCAGCTGCAAAGCTCTGTCTCCCACCCCCACCCGCCCCCCAGCCATAGAGCCAGGCGGCTGCAGAGTTCTGTCCCAGCTATGGTGTTCAGGTCATGGTGCTCCGGCCCCAGCAGCAGCAGGGCCAGCATCATCTAGAGAGCCCCAGAGGGGCTGGGGCAGCATCAGGGGCAGGCTGGCACCCTAATCTGGTGGCAACCTGAGTTAGGAGAAGAGGGACCTTCCCTGGTCTGGCAAATCCCCTCGTTCGGGACCAGTCAGGTCCCGAGGGTGCCAGAGCAGGGAGATCCAACCTGTATACAGTTGGCTTTTTTACATCTGTATTCTAAGAGAATAAAGAGAATGAGGTTTTCCTGGATTCTAGTCCAGGCTCTGATACAGACTATTATCTCTGGCAAGGGATTTCAACTTCTCTGAATTCTTATATCCATCTTTAAAACACAGAACAGAGTTATACAAATGATTGATGGAAAAGATCTGTAATATTAGATCATCGAGGCCCCTTGGCGGCCAGCACAGGGACGCTGGGTGTAATAACACTGTGCCTCACAAAGGTGTTTAACAAATATTGATGAATTAATTTTCAAGCCCCTCCAATGAAGAGTGACACAGAATTGCAAAGTGTTGCTGCTTCCTTCTTTTCCGTTCCAGACCAGTGTTTCTCAGGGTGGTCTGCAAAACCACTTTGAGAAACATGATATTGGGCTGTGCTGCTTTGTTTGCTTTCCGGCACCGTGGCCACGGAGCCTCGCAGCTCCAATTGGCTCCGGTTCACCATTTGCAGCCAATGGGAGCTGCAGGAAGCAATGTGGGCCAGGCTCCTCTTGGCTGCAAATGGCAAACCAGGGCCAATGGGAGCCAGGAGGCTCAGTGGCCAAGGTGCCAGTAAGTAAACAAACCGGTGCGGCCAGTTAGCATGTTTCTCAAAGTGGTTTTGCAGACCATTTTGAGAAACAATGGTCTAGACACATCACATTGATTAGGTTGGGAAGAATAACAAAACCTTAAGGCTTGTTTGTATCACAACTCATGCAAGCATGCTAAATAACAGTTCTTTGGATTAGGTATATGTTCCTTCTTATTCTCCCTTTGCTAAATGGAAATGAAATTCCAGACTATGTAAATCAGTTGGCTACTTGTAACAGAAATGTGTGCAGTGTAGGGTATTGGTGTAATTTGTGGTCTCAGAATAAAAGCACTGCCATGAAGTAGTGGTATCTTCAAAGAAAAAAGGTACCAGTACTCTGGGGCAAAGTTGTGGAGAAAAAAAAAAGTCGCGGCCCCTTTAAGAACCAGAATGCCATGCTGGCAGCCGGAAAAAAAACCCTGTGCATGCCGAGCAGGGTTCCGTCAGGAGCTGAGCCGCCCCAGGAAACCAGGTGCCGGTACGCACAGGGGAAATGCCTTTCTTTTCCTTTGGGCTGGGAAAATAGGTGACAGTACGTCAATCCGAGCTGTACCATCACAGAAAAAGCACTGCTTCATGGTATCAGTAGTTCTTTCTAGGAGAGTTTCCTCTTGGGCACTTATATATCAATGATCCCTGATTGTGCAAGCCATTAGCACCTTTCACCATCAAACCACTGAGCACTGCTGCCAGGAACTGTTCATAACTGTTTCTCCTCAGGGATAGTCATGCTACAGTCCTCGGAGGAGCGAGTCCTGTAAAGGGCTTTAGGATGGCGGCAGAAGTCTGGATTCCAATCAGATTCTAGATCTGACCTTCATGACTTAGGCCTTTCTCTCCTGAGCAAGAGCTACTTGGGGGATGCCAGAGGTATCTCTGGCCACTGAGCTTACGGCCTGTATTTAAACAGGGCTCTCTTTTTACAGACTAATTTATAACTACAATGGTTTGAAAATGTCATTGAATCATAGAATACTAGAACTCGAAGGGACCTCGAGAGGTCATCAAGTCCAGTCCCCTTCCCCCACAGCAGGGGCAAGCACAATTTAGATTATCTCTGATAGATATCTGTCTGACCTGCTTGTAAATATCTCCAGTAATGGAGATTCCCTAGGCAATTTATTCCAGTACTTAACCACCCTGACTGTTAGGAAGTTTTTCCTGATGTCCAACCCACACCTAAGTGCCATCTAAACTTCTTTTTCTTAACCAAAAGTGGCCTTTTTTTCCCATAAATAATTACAGAAATACTTGCTAAAAACAAACCGGTGAAAAAAATGTTTTCTCAGGAATTTTTCTCTCCTTTTTTTTTGTCAGATACTTATTTCCTGCCGACACTATTTTTAGCTTTTTAACTCCATTGAGGCGCTCCTCTCGTCAATGAAAACGTACTGTGTGTGAGGGGATTGAGTGAGGGTCCTCGGGCACAAGGCCAGAGGGGTGAAGCCAAACTGGCATCCCTTGAAATTGACAGTCCTGTCCCTTTCTGACAGCAGCATCAGTGAAGAGGTAGTAAACCAGGCAAAACAAAGGTAGAGGTCCACATCCAGATTTCAACCAAGTGTTAGAGTTGGGATTTCCAGCTGGGATAGGCCATCTCTGGCAGATAATAAAATAATAAAACCTCCCTGGTCACAGCCCCAAAAGGGTTTTCTTCTGAAAATCTTGAGAGAGTGCAGAAAAAAAAAAAGACTGGAAAACAGACTGCACTCTTGTGCTCTGGAGATGCATTATTAATAGACTCCATAATTCTCATTCCCTCTCCTAAGCCTTTGACTGTTGTCAGAGATTCCACCCATCTGAGAAGTTCTGGTATCAGAACTCTGCACAGTTGTGTGGCTGTCGGCAGTTTCTTGTTACTTGGGAGAAAAAAAAAGGCAATTTTTCCTTTAATTTCAGTGGGGGAAATCCTCATTTCCCCATTGTAATCTTATTTTCCCCACCTTTTTCCAACAAGTAAAAAGGGAAGCAAGAGTGAATGTGTTTTCCTGCCATTTTTTACATGAAATACTGTTCAAATGAGCCTGGTTTACTATGCAATCGAGATCACTTTGAAGAAGTGACCTGTCCTCATTTACCCAAGACTGCATATGTAAGAAACCAATAGTGGACTCAGAAGCCTGGAAAAAGAACCTAGATTTCCTAAGAGAATAATTCTCCTAAATGGGACAGTCATTTAAAATAGTCATCAGAATGCACAAAAACTTTGCACTGGCTGAAGATACAGTGCCTTTGAAATACAGTCCCGGAAACATTTTTAAGAGGCTCACGCATGAGGCCAGAAAATGAGTGGCATTCTTAAAACATTGGCGAACTTTGTTTAGGGAGCTGGGTCAAGTATTACCGCGACCAGCAAACATGTTTTGAAACACTACCTTTGCCTAAGAGCCAAGTGATATTCCACAAATTGCCAAGTCACATTTCACTGGGTTCGTTTACTTTTTTAAAAAAACACACCATTTATTTCCTCCGAATACACAAACTTGGGTAGTCCTTGGTGTTCAGTATGGACTTGATGGGGGCGGGAAGGTGAAAAACACATGGGAAAAAATCTGAGCATAACCTGAGATCTAACCTGATCTAAATCTTCCATGCCTCTCTCACTTGAACTGCCATATTTTTTGGACACCAGGCTACAATATATTTGAAACACCTTTTTTCTCACTTCTAAAAGAAGCCCTTCTCATCTGATATTCATCCCACAGTTTTCCTTTTTAAATGAAACTGTTATTATACGCTGCTCTCTGGAAATGATGAGGCTCATAAGTCCTCGCTATTGTAATTTCTTCCCGGCGTGACACATGTTGCATTCTATTACAGAAACAAAGGGTGCACATGTTCCTTTATCTGCGCTCTACAACCAAGACACTGATGCTCATTGTGATGAGTGCAGTCAGCGGCAGCCTCCTGCCAATTCTTCTCCTTCCCGATTCACATTCACTTTGTTATGTCTAATTAGAGACCCGGAGTACAAAGAGGCTTAGGACCGCTTTCCTTGCAAGCGTCTCTGCCTTTGCCTGATAGTACGCCTTTTGTGTGTACCGTTTGGGGATTGTTCAGAGGCGGTGTACAGTGACAGACTGCCTTTATAATTTGCTGGCTACTGTCCGCTTCATTTCCAGCCTGTGTTTCATTGTATGTTTCAAAGGCGGCTTCCTAAAAGATTAGGACACCCCAAATTTATAGCAGGACTGAAGTCCTGGGAGTGCGGAGGAATGTTTCAAGTCTCTTCCCCCAGATTTCCCTCCCATAGGCTTCACATACACCAGGATACTAGAGAAGAATGACAGTGTTTTACAGCATTTTCTCTCTTTTTTTTTTTTCCTACTGGCTGTGGATCCAGATGGGATCCCACTGAAATGGGACTACAAAAATAGCCTTGGGTGAGGCACTTGGCTATTGCTTATCCCATACCCAAGAGGCAAATAAATCAATGTTTTCCATCAGCTCTACACACTTGCCCTGGGATCTGAGAGTTAAGCTGGCTTCTTGCCTTGGAAGACAACACCAAAGGTAGGTCCTAGAGGTTCTACAGGCTGTGGCTGGCCTCACAGAGACCTTCTGGCCTTCAGAGGCATTGTGAAAGTAGAACCCCCTTGTAATTCAACACCTATTTCTCTCGATGCTCATGATGCAATAGGTGAACACTTATGGGTGTCCTGTTCTGTTACCTACCAGCCCTGTGCTTTTGGGAGCCAGGGAGCGACATTCATAGAAAACCATCCTCCCCCCTTCCCCTAAGCCTTTGCTAGAATCAGACAAAGCAATGTAAAGGCCAGGGAAGACACACCTAGACTAATTAAGGAAACACCCCAGCCTCATCTGCATTGAAGATAGAACTCATTAGCATACAGAATGGAGACCAGCTCTTCCAAGGCAGGAACTGCAGTGAACTATGGGATACTGAAAGCAGAGAAGCACTGCCTGATTGGAAATCTCTACTCCAGATGCTAATGAACCCAGCCTGCTCACACCCAAATTAGTCATTATCAGACCAATTCTAGTAATGATCCTATTGACATCTAAAATACTGAAACTGCCTAGTTGCATTGTGAGCTCGTTCAAGGAACATCCCCCATAACCAGGGGTGATCAGTCTCTATTGTCTCTCCTCTTCCTCTTTGAACTATTGTCCTATCCCTATAAAAACTCCTATCCTTGCCCCAAGAAAAACTGTTCTGATACCTGGATTTAAACTGCATCCGTTCCATTGAGACTTCTTCATCTCCTGTATGATCATTCTGGGGGCTCTGCTCTGCTTGTCTCCTGCCCTTTGGACCCCCAGCTACCATCATCATCTGGGAACCCCGATCAGTGCAAGCTCCGTGGGAGGGAGAGAGAGAGACCTCACCACTCCATCAACTACCTCTCTAAGCATAGCCTCCTGACTCTGCCCTATGTAAACTGTTATATGGTTACCTAACATTTGTAATCAGTTTCAATTTAGATTTAATATTGTAACTGTTAGATTTAATATTGTAACTTTTTTATATCTATTCACTACTCAGAAATAAATCACTTTCATTGTTAAGCTGGTTGCTTCTCTCTCTTTCTTTCACTCTTCCTTAAGGGGTGTTGTTTTGGCTTCCCCATTCGCTCTGCAACAACGCTTCTTGTACCCAAGCTAAAGATCCCTGTAGTGCCCAAAATCCTGTGGGGTTTGCTCATCGTGTGGTTTACCAGTGAATGACTGTGGTGTGAAAGCGGGGATAGGGAAGTGCTGAACCTGGGGGCTTATGAGGATGGCAGCTTAAAGTGCTGTTTAATCCAGCCCACTGAGTCCAAAGGCACATGAGGGTGTAGCGTGGCATTGCTGTTAAACCCAGCCAGCTGAGTCCAGGGACATATGAGGGGGTCAGCTTGTGAGTGCTGATTACCCAGTCCTCTCAAACGTGCTCTGTTAGTGGGTGTGAGCGTCTGTGTGTGTTGCTAAGGTGGGAAGCACCCCGTCCTGAGGAACCTAGTTCCTGCAGGAGAGCTCCAGTGTGTGTGTGGGGGGGGGGAATTGGCAGCAGGGAGAATTCAGCGCCATATGAGAGCACAAGTAAGCACAAGCAGCACACTGATAGAATTGTTAACCTTCCCCCAGTCCCATAAGAGTAACCCTGATAAATGAGCACACCCCAGAGTATTGGGCAAATCTGGTAACAGTTCTGCTGGGTTATCAGGAGTGAGCCAAGTAGTCATCTGTGTGTGACTCTGAATGCACACTGGGGGATGAGGGGGGTTGGAGGGAGCTCTCCTGCAGCTACAGCGGCATAAAATCGATGCAGTGGAGTCAGGAATCAAGATCAAATCCCTTCAAAAATATGATGCCACATCTGTAGTTACTTACTGGTGCCCATGGCAAACCTGCCTGGTTCCATCTCCTCCTTCTCCATTACCCACCCACAGCCCCAGGGACTGCCTCTGTGTCGCTCAGCTTTGGTAGGAGCTTCTTGTGCTATGGGAAAGGACCACCAGGCACTTAGGAGAGCTCTGCCACTGAAAGCCACTACCACAGCAATGGCTAGGATTAATGGTACCTGGGATAGGTTTATAACACCTAGGAGGTGCCAGGCCTGCTGATGGTATTCTTACAGCTATGGCCCTTCTGGACCAAAGAAGGCTCCTAATGCAGCAGGACAGTAAAAGGTGCAGCACAGGCAGGGAATGGAGGATGGAACCCACATGTACATTTCAGAGACGTGCACCCAGAGATCTTCATATGCAAGCTCACCGTGTAGACTATGCAGCACATTATTTTACTGAAGTGGGGAGGGGTAGAATTTATAATCACCTTTTTCTCATCGCTTACACTTAGGCTGTATCTACATTGGCACGATGCTGCCTGTCTACACTGGCCCTGAGTTCTTGTGCAAGAACACTGACGTTCTAATGTATGAAATCAGGGCTTCTTGCGCAAGAACTCTGATGCTCCCGCTCAGGAATAAGCCCTCTTGCGCAACTGTTCTTGCGCAAGAGGCCAGTGTAGACAGGCAACATGAATTTCTTGTGCAAGAAAGCCCTATGGTTAAAATGGCCATCGGAGCTTTCTTGCGCAAGAGAGAGTCTACACTGGCATGGATGCTCTTGCGCAAAAGCACATCTCTTGTGCAAAAGCACATTCCAGTGTAGACACTCTCTTCTGAAAGAGTTTTTGCACAAGAACTCTTCCGCAAAAGCGTTCTTGTGCGAGATCATTCCAGTGTAGATGTAGCCTTAGTATTACATGCTGTTCCGTTCTCTTGGTATCGTTGGGTTAGCTCTCCAGTGAGCTGTTGAACAAGTCTAGTTTCTTCTTTTAGGGACAACTTCCATTTTAAGTTTTACTTTCTCTTGGCCCCTGAAGTCACTCGCAACTCCATTATTTTTCTTGGTGCGATTGGTGTCACAGGCTCAGTCTGGCAAAGAGCCACCGATTAGGTGTTACAGTGAGTTCCAGAAATACATTGATGATTCCATGATCAAAAGCCTTGTGACAAACACTAGAGCTGGAAGGGACCTCAAGAGGTCATCGAGTCCAGTCCCCTGCCCTCACAGCAGGGCCAAGCACCATCTAGATCATCTGGATGAAGCCAAGAAGCTTATGACATTTGAAAGAGTCATAAATACTATATAATTTTTAAGTCTTGGCTTCACAAAGCTCTGGCTGGGATGATTTAGTTGGGGTTGGTCCTGCTTTGAGCAAGGGGCTGGACTCGATGACCTCCTGAGGTCTCTTCTGGCCCTAGGATTCTGTGATCTCTGATTCTATGATTATTTTTGCCTATCTACATTGCTTGTCACACTTGCCATAGGAGGCAGCAGATCCAGGGATGGGGTTGAACCAGAGCAGCATTGTATTTTGTGTAACTGGTTCTTGCATATTGTGTATCTTCAGTAAACACAATTATTTGGCCCTTTCTGTGTTTGGCTGAGTCCTTCATACCGTCTGTGTTATTTAAAGAAGAGAAGACACATCTCCCCTCTCCTACCAGCTCTAGAAAACTTGAGGGAGGGGCCTGGTGCAATTCCCTCATATCATTAACCCTTCCCTTTGTGAATTTAGCTGGAGAGCAAGCCAGCTTGCCTTGCCTAAGAGGCTGTGCATACCTCATGAAAGGTCAGGTCGGAAGTTTCACAGTGATACCAGATATCCTGGTCTGTATGGTGGCAGCCATTGGAAATCTACAACTTTAACCTGTTTCCATTTTCAGGGTTTAAGACCTTAATCCTATTCTAATTACTACAGTGTTATGATGAGCCTCTCAGAGGAGAACCACCATAAAGAGGTCCCTGAGTAGCAATCACCCCCTGTGAGGCCATGGTTATCTGGTAATTAACTTTGTTGATGTGTGTTAAAAGCACAGTTGACTTTGAAGCAAGCAGCTTACGCTAACAGATCCCATCAGTTCTCTCTCAGTCCGTGCTGTAGAAAGCCTTTGATTTATAACTTTCTTGGCTGCACAGCTACATTAAATAAATGCAACATCCAGAGTTTGCTGTGATGCGCTGTAAATAAGTCAGAGTGCAATTGCTATGGTAAGAGAACAATCTCTTTCTTCCCCCACCATGCCCTGTTCTGTACCAGATTTTGCAGCCCAAGCAACCTACCCACTCTCAGCCAAATTCTGGGTCAAATCATCCCCTCAAAGAAGAAACCCTCAAGCAGAGCCAGGAAAACTCATGAGATTTTCCCTATGGCCTCCTGCCAGGAACAGAGACCCAGAGAAGACAGTGAAAAGCCTGGGTCTACTTGTGTAGAGTCACTAGCAGGACAGATGGCTATGGAAGGAGAACGGTGCAGTGGTTGTAGCATTAGCGTAGGTCTTGTGAGAACTTGGCTCTGTTCCTGGCTCTGCCACAGATTTCTCATGTGGCCTTGGGTGAGTCACTCTGGATACACCTGCAAGGCAAGGAGAAACCTATAGCAATGACTCATGCTCCGGTGATAAAAACAGCAGTATAGTTGTTCGGGCTATGAAGGCTACAGAGGGTTGGTAGATCTGAGTTCTGAGAGTTACTGTGGTGGGTTTCTGTTTGTCAGAGAGAGGTCCCCTGGATGCCCTGCTTATAAATTCGACCATCGGGAGGTGTGTGTGTGTGATTTCAAAATAAAGTCCTACTGTAGACCAGGGCTTTGCGTATAACATTCCAAATTTTTCCTCCCGTAGTTCTCTCCGATGGCACTTCTGTCACCTTCTTTACCAGACTGTCAGAGAACGTCAGAATCTTTCATGTCTTTATCCTGCCAGCACTGCTGTGAGATAGGGAAATGCTATTAATTTATCCCCTTTTTAAAGATGTGAAAGCGTAAGCAGAGAGAGACTACGGCTACGTCTAGATTGCAAGCCTCTTTCGAAAGAGGCTTTTTTGAAAGATACTTTCAAAAAAGCCTCCTTCGAAAAAGAGCGTTTAGACTACAACCAGTACTTTTGAAAAAGCAAGCCACTTTTTTGAAAGAGAGCACCCAGGCAGCCCCAGCCCCCGCAGTGAGCTCCCTGCAGCTCCCAAACTCACCACGGGGGTTGGGAGCCATGGGGAACTCAACACGGGGCCTGGGGTACGTGGGGGGGGATTTCACCACAGGGATCCAGGAGCTACAGGAAACTCACCATGGCTCCTGGCAGCTATGGTGAGCTCCTCACCACTCCCAGCAGCACAGGGAACTCACCACAGCTCCCGGCCCACACCGGCCCACCCAGGCCAGGACAGGAGATCCCTGCTAATACACAGAACTGTGAATAGTGATTCCACAATTTATGTCACACATGACCCAGTTTATACACAAGTATAGATGTTAGTAGCTGGGAAAGATGTACACAATCATTTTGTAGCGCGCATCTGAACCAGTCGCTTTGCAGATTTCATAAGACAAGCTTATCAGTTCAGGGGGTTCCCCCCTATTTCATTCATGCTGAGCATACCCCCAAATAGTAATTTGGGTAGTTTCTGTCCCCCTTATTTAATATAAACATATGTTCAAGAGTTACTCATTTAAGTCATTACTTGTTCTGATTTGCTCAGCAGTTACCGTATATACTCGAATGTAAGCCCGTTCGTTTATAAGCCAACTCCCCCTCCCCCCAGCTTACAGAGAAAAAATGGTAAAACATCACTGACCCATTTATAAGCCGAATCCAGAGTACAGCCATCCAGTCCCAGCTCCTCAGGGTCAGCCTCAGCATCAGCACCCAGGCTCTCAGCTGAGCTTTCACTGAGCTTTTAACACTTCCCCAGGGAAGCAAGGGGCGAGGAAGTTGAAGGATTTGCTGGCTGCTGGGCAGTGTTAAAAGCTCATTGTTAAAGTGTTAAGTTATCAGTTAAAAATCTCTCAGCTGAGAGTCTCCCTGAGAGCAAAAATCAGGACTATGTAGCACTTTAAAGACTAACAAGATGGTTTATTAGGCGATGAGCTTTCGTGGGCCAGACCCACTTCCTCAGATCAAATTGTGGAAGAAAATTGGCACGACCATATATATCAAAGGGATACAATCAAAAAAATGAATACATATGAAAAGGACAAATCAAATTTCAGAACAGAAGAGGGATGAGGGGGGGAGGTAAATGTTTGCGAGCTAATGATATTAGAGGTGATAACTGGGGAAGCTATCTTTGTAATGGGTAAGGTAATTAGCGTCCTTGTTAAGACCTAGGTGTAAAGTGTCAAATTTAAGCATGAATGACAGTTCAGAGGATTCTCTTTCAAGTCTGGTGTTAAAAGGTCTTTGAAGCAGGATGCAGGTAATCAGGTTGTTGAGACAATGCCCTTTCTGGTTGAAATGGTTGTAGTCAGCCTGTGGAACTCCTTGCCAGAGGAGGCTGTGAAGGCTAGGACTATAAGGGTATGTCTACACTACCACCCTAGTTCAAACGAGGGTGGTTAATGTAGGCATTCGAAGTTGCAAATGAAGTCCGGGATTTAAATATCCCGGGCTTCATTTGCATCTTGCCGGGCGGGCGCCATTTTTAAATGCCCTTAGTTCGAACTCCGTGCCTGCGGCTACACGCGGCACGGAGTAGGTAGTTCGAATTAGGATCTCTAATTCAAACTACCGGTACTCCTCGTGCCCAATTTTGCGGAAAGAAGTGGGGTGTGGTGCAGCAAAATGTGCAGGGAGCAACGACTGATGCCAGCGCCTTGCCGGAGGGAAACAAGGCTCATGCGAGTGGACAGGCAGGGTTCCAGCCACCAGCCACCAGCCACCGCCTCTTATGGGAGGCAGGCAAGGATCCAGCAACCCTGGCCTGGAGGGGAGAGGGCTAAATGTGCAGGCTTGGGTCAGCCTGTTGCCAGGTTGTGGGGGGGGGGGGGGGGGAGGGAAGCTTGGGCTAGCCCCTTCAGGAAATAGGGTCACCCTACTCCTGGCTTCTAATCTATGGAAGTGTTGACAATTTACAGCAACTGAGGCCAATGGGAGCTCTGCCCTGCACATATAAACTGCTGTATTGTGACAAGCACTCTCAGGAATTAAGGCAATTGGCACAAATTGGGGCCCATAAAAAAAAGTCAGTGGATACTTGTGACAACTTTGGTTTTAATCTGGGTGCCTGGCGGTGATAGTACCAGATTCATTCATGTTTCTAAAGAGTTGGGGTTAGCCCATGATACTCAGTATGTTTCTGTTAGTCTCTAAAGGTATGTCTACACTACCACCCTAGTCGAACTAGGGTGGTTAATGTAGGCATTCGAAGTTGCAAATGAAGCCCGGGATTTAAATATCCCGGGCTTCATTTGCATCTTGCCGGGCGGGCGCCATTTTTAAATGCCCTTAGTTCGAACTCCGTGCCCGCGGCTACACGCGGCACGGAGTAGGTAGTTCGAATTAGGATCTCATGAGGAGTACCGGTAGTTCGAATTAGAGATCCTAATTCGAACTACCTACTCCGTGCCGCGTGTAGCCGCGGGCACGGAGTTCGAACTAAGGGCATTTAAAAATGGCGCCCGCCCGGCAAGATGCAAATGAAGCCCGGGATATTTAAATCCCGGGCTTCATTTGCAACTTCGAATGCCTATATTAACCACCCTAGTTCGAACTAGGGTGGTAGTGTAGACATACCGTAATAGAGTTTAAAGAGAAGCTAGATAATTTCATGGAGGTTAGGTCCATAAAAGGCTATTAGCCAGGGGATAAAATGGTGTCCTGGGCCTCTGTTTGTCAGAGGCTGGAGAGGGATGGCAGGAGACAAGTCGCTTGATCATTGTCTTCGGTCCACCCTCTCTGGGGCACCTGGTGTTGGCCACTGTCGGCAGACAGGATGCTGGGCTAGATGGACCTTTGGTCTGACCCAGTACGGCCATTCTTATGTTCTTATGTTCTTATGTTTGTGATCCTGTCTAATATCTGTTTTGTGTGCACTGATTCTTTGGCGAAGTGTCTAAGATGTTTGGCCAATGTACATAGCAGACGGACATTGTTGACACATGATTGCATAAATTATATTTCTGGATGAGCAGGAATATGTGTTCTTGATCTTATAACTCAATTGGTTAGGTCCAATAATGGCGTCAGCAGAGCGAATATGTGGACAAAGCTGGCAACGGGGTTTGTTGCAAGGGAAAGTTCCAGGGTTGGTGTTAGTGGGGTATGTCCTGTGGTTGTTGGTAAGAATCATCTTGAGGTTAGGTGGTTGTCTATAGAAGACTATGGGTCTGTCTCCCAGAGCCTCTCGGAGTTTAGTATCCTGTTCCAGTATAGGTTGTAGTTTATTGATATTGTGTTGGACGGGTTTAAGTTGGGGGTTGTAGGTGATGACAAGTGGTGTTCTATTGTTGGTTTTCTTGGGTCTGTCTTGAAGTAGATGGTTTCTGGGTATTCGTCTGGCTCTTTCAATTTGTTTTTTTATTTCTCCGGGTGGGTAGTTGAGGTTTATAAATGCTTGGTAGAGATCCTGAAGTTTCTGGTCTCTGTCAGTGGGATCAGAGCAGATGCGATTGTATCGAAGGGCTTGGCTATAGACAATGGATCGCATGGTGTCTTCTGGATGGGAGCTGGAGGCATGAAGGTAACTGTATGAGTCGGTGAGTTTTCTGTAGAGAGTGGTGTCTAATTTACCATTGGTGATTTGTACTGTGGTATCCAGGAAACGGATCTCTCATGTAGAATGGTCCAGGCTGAGATTGATGGTGGGGTGTAGGTTGTTAAAATCTCTGTAGAATCCCTGAGAGCAGGCCTTGCAGCTCAGGAAGAACCCATTCATAAGCTGAGCCCAGCTCTTCACAGAGGGATTCCCCCCCCCCAAAAAAACCAGCTTATGAACAAGTATATACGGTACTTGTTCAGACATTTTCTTGTCATAACTTGGGCCTGTCATGTCAGCTAAGCCAGCCTACAGTCAAAACCTTTGTTTTGGAAATGCAGCAATATGGGTGTCGTAATTGGATGCGTCCCACACCTCTTTGCAGGCTAGGCTCCTTGGCCAATCTCACAGCCCCTTGTCCACCATGGCCCTACTGCTCCCATGATGCACTGCTTCCTGTCAACATTTTCTGTGGAAAGTTCTGCAAAAATTAGAAGCTTCATTTTCACAGAAATGTTCTGCTGAAAATTTTGACTCTTCAATAAAAAAAAATGCCACCCCAAAATAGTTCAGCCAAACCCTAAATAATTTGAGTCCAAAATGTCTCCGTGGTGCGTCTTTGGAGTAGCATTTCAGCGGCATTATGATCCTGTTCTCCCCGTGCTCCTCCAGATGCCTAAAGGCCAAATTTGGACCTTTAGGTTCCAGTGCTTATTTAGGCTTCTTCAGGCTCTGACTTGTTTACTGGCTGACCTCTGGTTTTGTGTGTGCTCGGTATGTGGCTGGCCAGGAGCAGGAGTGTATGTGGCACGGGGATGGAAATTTTTGCTAAAGCTAGATCCTCCCTTTAGACCAGCCCCCAGAGATGGGTGGCAATGGGACAGGGTGTCTGCCCCATTCTGGCTTGGGTTAAAACCAGTCTGGGGAGGCTGAGGGGTCGGTGGACACAGGTGAGGCTGTAGATAACTAAGGGCCGGTCCACTATAAATAAGGGCTCCTGGAGGGGAGGAAAACACGCATTCACTCTTGCTCCAGCTGTAGAGAAGGAGGGACCTGGCTGCCAGGGAAGCTAGAGGCTTCCTGAGACAGAACAGGGCTGGGGAAAGGCAGGCAGAGCTGGGGAGCTCTGGCCTGACCTCACTCTGAGGCTGCAGGGCCTGAGGCAAGGCTTGAGGGATACTAGGGAGGCAGCCAGGGCAAGAGAAGGCAGCAGATCCACACACACCCCTTGCCAATGACGAGTGGCCATGTCAAACAGCAGTTTGCCCCTGAAGCAGGGGCTTGATGAGGACTGGCAGTGGGTCACTGAGGCAAGTTGGGCATAGGGGGTTGGGGGTTCCCTGTGGGGGAGAACCGCAGAGTTTGGGGGCACTGTGGCAGGGCAGTACCCAGAGGGGAGGGTGCTGGGATCTGGGAGGGACGTGGGTGCTAACGTAAAGTGGCAGAACCATTAACACATACACAGGGAACCGCAGGCAAGATACCGGCCGGAAGGGGGCGCTCCGGCACTGTGCAGAGTTAACTCCTGAGTGGCCAACAGGAGACGCCGCAGCGGTGAGTCGCACTGTGTTACAGGCACATATTCCTCACCACCACACAGGGCTGGATTACCCAATAGGCAGACTAAGCACGTGCGTAGGGCACCAGCAAAGCAGGGGCACCCAAAAAAATGAGATTTTATGGTATAGTATTGTTTTTATTTTGAATTACATACGGGGGGGGGGGCACCATAATATTTTCAGTGCTTCGGGCCTCTAAAGGTCTTAATCCAGCCCTGCCACCACAGGCATCATGGTGACTTCTGGAATTCCTTCCTTGCTTCCTCTTTGCCTCCAGCCGCCAGATGCTTCGTGTTGGCCTACACCAGCAGGTCCTCCCTGCGTCCCTTCCCCTCCCTGCTAGCCTAGTTGTTCTCATCTACAGAGGTGGGGGGAGAACCAAGGCTCTACCCATTCATCACTCCTCCCTTATCACCCCCTCCAGGGAGCAAGCCCCGCTTAATTCCATGTACCCAGACAAAAGGTTGCCCATATAGCGCTCGGAGAGTCTGTCTACGGGGCATCTGGGAGTAAAAGGCTGGGGCAGACTTTGGAGTGTTTAAGTTCACACCTGCAGCATCCATATGGGAGTGTAACAGCCCAGCGCTTTGGTGCACACTGCTCTTCACAAAGAGCAAGCCCAAACTGTAGGCTTTTTTTTTTTCTTTTTTGCTAAGCAACAGTTCTCACTCATTCTGACAGACTAGGAGATCCCTGTATTATTTCCACAGGCTCTGTGAATTCTGGGGTTTTTTTCCCCCTCAGTAACCAATTCAGGTGATTATAAACACCCCAATTGCTGTTAGTTCTTTAAAAAAAATCCCAGGATTATTAGCTCACGTACAATATTTCAGGTTCACTTAAACAAAGACTCTCAACCTGCAGTCACCAGAGTCCTTTAAAAGCTCTAGGCCAGCGAGCCGCTCTTTATCCAGCAGAAGAGCAACTGTTGGACCCTGGAGAATGGAAGGACACGAAGGGGAGGTGGGAACACCATGGAAGTTAAATTCAGTTCTACAATTCTGTGCTCCAAAAAGCGTTCAGTTCTTTACCAAGCTCAGGGCAAGACCAAAACAGCAAAGTCGAGACCTGCTTTCCTCACGGAGGCACCCCCAGAAACAGGGCAGGGGGATAGTGTTGACATTGATTAACTTCTCTGAGGTAAAATCAATTTGTGCCTTATCACCACATAGACCTTTATCTTTGTATAAAAATCCGCCTCTTTTGTGCAGGGAAGACATAGCTGCAGTCAATGGGAGCATTCCTAGAGCAGGGAGTGAATAAGGTCAGCTGGATTTGGCCCTGTGTTTTGGTCCTGACCAATAGTCACTTCAATAATTGTGCTTGAGCGGGGCCATGGTCCTTAGCTCACCCCATGGGGCTGGTTCCCAATGGCTTAGTCAAGTTTTATGTGGGTCATGTCTGTGGCGTTAAACTGTCTTTGAACAAGGCCCGAGTTACTACTGTGCTGCCCCAATTCTGAGAGGTAAAATCCTACCCCATTGTCAAAGATACATGAGCATGAAGAGAGAGGGAGCCTTGGCAGTGAATTTGGAAGCATCTCACCAGTTAAAGGTGGGAATGGCTAAAGAGCCACAAAAGGCATCATACCCCATGGTGTGCATCTTGCTATTGCTTTGAGCTATTCCCCCAATGTGTATGTGCTGGAAGTCTGGCCATGCCATGCATTGGTAGCCCATATCAGTTCATGGCTATAGACCATCAGAAGGCAGGCTAGCTAGTCCCCTTTTGGAAGTGCTAGGCTATAATCATACTAATTTGTAGCATTTGAGGCCATGGGAAAGATGCCTGAAGTGGAGAGAACCAGTGTTTTCTTCCCCTACTCTTCACTCATGCAGAGGATCCGCTAATGAAAGGTTTTCCTTAGTAAATGTTTCTGGATAGGAGACAACTGGAAAGAAGCTAGCTAGAAAGAAGAGTAAAGGGGGTATCCCTTGAGGGTTTCCCACCTGGGATGCAATGTCTTCTGCCTTTATTCTAGACAAGTAGCCAAAGAAAGACAAAGGACTGTTTTGTAAACTTTGTTTCTTGTACTCCTGGTTAAATCCAAGCATTGCCTGCTAAGAGGTACGCTAATCCCACCAAATTAATGCAATAAGAGATTTAATAAACTCATTGGTCTAAAGGAAACAGGGTAGCAAAATTTAATATCTGTTATCTTTTCACTGCAAAGGGAAAAAAGTGTATTGACTGTGAAGCATAACGCTCTTTTTCCCTAACTTGTTTCAGGATTCTTATATCAGTAAAGAGCAGAAGAGAAATGTACCAGAAAGCTCAGCACTATGCAAAGAACGATAACTTCTCAGAAGGTGTTTACAAATGCATTCAGCGAAACAGAATTTTAATGAATTGTGCCACATAATCTCACAGTTAATGAGCTGTAAAAGCGTTTGTCAATTACGGTGACTAGGAACTAACTCTTTCAGTTTCCAGATCAATAATGTGACTCTTGTCTATACAAATTTTGTAAGGAGAGATTGGGCTCTAAAGAGAGGAAAATGTACCTTTCTCACGTTCTGCATCTCAGAAAGGTCACTCATTATTGTAGCAGAACCATCTATTTTCTTATTATTGGTAAAATCAGCTCTCGGCTACATTAGTAAAAGAAACAAGATCAAACAGCGCCACTGGTGGAAAATGCCAATAGCAAAAATAAAAAGGGGATTAAACAACACCAATAATAACTAGCAGATTTTTCACCAGTTATACTGAGTTTTGCACAACCCTTTGGAAACAAAAATTAGTCAGCTCTGCCTTTGCTATCCCCCATAATTACTTTGCTGATAGAGGGTGACCTTAAAGCTTTCTAGAAGACTGATTTGGCCACTTTTGTTCTTCTCCATAGGGAAAGAATCATGTCTATCTGTGTATTTTTCCTTTTGAGCTAATGTCAGTATTCAGATCTGGATGTGCAAGGTATACAATTTCCAAGCTGTCACTGATATCAGGAAGGGACAAATACTGTGATCAAACAAGTCAGACTACTACCTACCTTGTGAAGGCCAGAACTTTACCCTGGTTCAAAAAAGGGCTAGATATGTTCATGGAGGTTAGGTCCATCAATGGCTATTAGCCAGGATGAGTAGTAATGGTGCTTCTGCCTCTGTTTGTCAGAAGCTCGGAATGGGCAAAAAGGGTGGGATCACTTGATGGTTCCCTGTTCTGTTCATTCCCTCTGGGGCACCTGGCATTGGCCACTGTCAGAAGATAGGATACTGAGCTAGATGGACCCTTTTTGTTTTGGTTTGGATTTTGGTTTTTTTTGGGGGGGGGGTGTTTTGTTTTGTTTTTAAGGTTTTTCCTCTTCCTCCTTTTCAGTGTGAAGGACCCATTAGCAAAGAAACCATAAAAAAAAGTAATTTCAAAGTAAAAACTTTATAGAATGTGAAAAATTAAAGCTGCACTCGGCTCCGCCATTAAGAAAAGAAATTGCCTCCAGGCATCCACTATGTGAAATCCATTGCTGCTGAAAGGTTCCAGAGTTTATGCCTCACTTACAAATGCAATTTCACAGCACAAGTGGAATGCTTAAACAAAGTGAGGGGGGATCTTTTCTGCGTTAGAGGCGCCTGATGGTGCCGGTTTGCTAAGTGCGAATTCACGTGCAAACTATAAGAATGTGTGAGTTCCTAGAGCCGCACCAAAAGGCTTCTTTTGTTGGCCATGGCTGCTTGCGGGTATTATATACTGCAAAAGGAAAGCTTTCCTCTGAACATGGTGACATGTTTACAGTATTCTGCTGCAAACAGTACGAGCGAGAGGCAACTGTGTGTCCATGTACTGTCTGATTTAGCCCTCCTCCTGTAGTTTGGTGCATGTGTCTGGACCGAGCATTGTGCTACTGATACATTGCAATCTGTAGAATCAGGTCCTTCATTTGCAGAAGTCTGGACATGTCTCTTCCACTCCACATTGTAGGGGCTGCACAACTCATAAGAGAGAAACACCATAAAAGGCCAGTGTTAACTTGGATGCAAAATGGACACAAGGAGCAGTGAGGCATTTGTTCTTCTGTGCTGTCATTCAAAAGGCCCTGACTTACTCTATAGCATTCCTCAGTGGTCCTGTAGGCCCAGTTCTGATGTGATCTCCGACGTGTGAATCATGCACAAATTCAGAACAGGTGTTCCAAGTCTCCATGCAGCTTCCAACCCACACACTGCAAAGCAAGCTCAGGGTACATCTATACCTGAATTATTTCGAAATAAGCTATTCCGGAAGAAATACTCTGAAATAGCTTATTTGGAAATAGCACATCTACACTACAGGGAAGCCTCAAAACGAGTCCGAGGCAGGCTTCCCTAATGTGGACACGCTACCTCAATTTAGAGCCCGAGGAGGCACTGGGGAGTAATTACACTGAATGGCCCTGGGGAGGAGCTATTTTGAAATAGCAGCAATGCAGCATCCACACTACAGCTATTTCGAAATACTATTTTGGAAGAGGCGTTATTCCTCATGGAATAAGTTTTACATAAGTCGGAACAAGCCCTCCGTTATTTCGAATTTATTTCAAAATAACAGAATTGCTATGTAGACGCTCTCATTGTTATTTCAGAATAATGGTTCTTATTCCGAAATAACTGCTGTGTAGACGCACCCTCAGCAAGCGGATTCCACTGCAAATGGGAGGCTTGTAATTCTCTTGGTGGGAGTGAGGTTGCCCTATAAGACCAGTTTTCATGCAGCACTCTGCCTCTTCCAACATAACCTATCTGGAGTGAATCAGGCTGTCCTAACAGTTATTAACACATAATTTTGTAATAAACACTTCACGCCCACTATAATGGGGCTGCCTGCCATGACTTGCTATACATAAATCTTGCTATAATAGTGGGGATGAATCTCAAATCCTCCAACTCCCAAAGTCACAGGCCAGTAGCACTTGATGTAATGGGAGAATCACCCTTAGTTTCCAGTACCCTACAGTCGGATTCACAATTGAGGAGTCCTGATTCCAACCAGCAGGGAACGACGATGACATACGCATGCTAGCCAGCTCATTACAATATTGAAGAATCTCTTTCTAGTTGCCAGAATCATCATCATTTTCTCTCTGCCGTAAAGGGGGGGCATATCCCCAAGATTGAAGTGGGGTAATAGGGTGATCTAAGATGCTAACTGGCCTTCTTCAAATGTTCCAGCTGTAATAATAATTTTACTGTGCATAAGAGTGTGATGGACCAGGCCAGGTCTGGGCACTGCTAAGGGCGTCAGCTCAGGGTGGATTGCTCAAAACCAGGGCTACTTACAGCCCTCGACTGGAGACCTTTCCCAAATAGGCCACAAACCAGTCACCCAGAGCACTTCAGGTGCCAATATGGCCAGCAGGAAGCCTCTCAAGCAAAACCCCTCGCACGCTGCAGCTTTCCCTGTGCCACAATCAGACCCAGACCTTACACACAGGTGAGAGGTTATAAAACCCAATCTTACGAACTCTGAACAGATTCTCCTGGGCCCAAAGAACCAGCCACAGTCCCAGGTCAATTTACACTTTAGATCTTACCCACAAGAGCATGCTGAGCCAATCCTTTAGCATCTAGAATCTAAAGGTTTATTAATAAAAGAAAGAAAAGGTTGAGAGAGAGGGTATGTCTACACTTGCACCCTATTTCGAAATAGGCATGCAAATGAAGACATTCGAAATTGCAGATGAAGCCAGGATTTAAATATCCCGTGCTTCATTTTCATAATCGCGTTATGGCGCTATTTCGAAATAAAACATGCTGTGTAGATGCATTATTTCGAGAGAAAATCCTTCTCTCTAAATAACTGTTAACCCTTATTCCTCATAAAATGAGGTTTATTTCGAAAGAAGGGTTTTCTCTCAAAATAACACGTCTACATAGCACGTTTTATTTTAAAATAGCCTCTGGGTATGTCTACACTTACACAATCACGTTATGGTGCTATTTCGAAATAGTGCTATGTCTAGACTGGCGTGATTTTGCACAAATGCTTTTAACAGAAAAGTTTTTCCGTTAAAAGCATTTGCGGAAAAGAGTGTCTAGATTGGCACGGACGCTTTTGCGCAAAAGCACTTTTTGTGGAAAAGCGTCCGTGCCAATCTAGACACGGTTTTGTGCAAGAAAACCCCGATCGCCATTTTTGCAATCGGGGCTTTTTTGCGCCAAACAAATCTGAGCTGTCTACACTGGCCCTTTTGCGCAAAAGCTTTTGCGCAAAAGGACTTTTGCCCGAACAGGAGCGTCAAAGCATTTGCGCGAGAAGCACTGATTTCTTACATGAGAACGTCAGTGTTCTTGCGCAAATTCAAGCGGCCAGTATGGACAGCTGGCAAGTTTTTGCGCAAAAGCAGCTACTTTTGCGCAAAATCATGCCAGTCTAGACGCAGCCAGAGATTGTTAAAGAGAAGACATTACATACGTCAATCACCAAGTGCTTGATGCAGGCTCTTAGCAGAGATGTTACAAACTGCCAGCTTAAAAGTCTCTGGTGTACATCCTGAATCAGGACGGGTCAGCAAATCTTTCCCGGCTCTCTGTCCCTAGCAAGGATGCATCTGGAAATCAGGAGCAGGATTGAAGACCAAGATGGTGTCGCCCTCATGGCACTTTCATATTCCTGGTGCCTCCCAAGCTGGAGCTGGTTACATGATCAAGTAGCTATGAGGCACTGGCTGGTTTGCAGGTTTCCAGATGCATTCCTCAGGTGTGTACTGGCCTCTCTGAGAGCCATTGTCCATGGATCAGGGCTAATTAGCACAGCTATTCACTGAACAATCCTTCCTCACAACAGGCAGTCCAGGCCCATTGCTCCCTCCCAGACAGAGAATATTTACAATACAAGCACAGAGCCCATATCCATAACTCCACATACAAAATCACACACATACATGAGTATCATCAGCAGAGCATAAGCTTTCATTTGACACCTCACATGGCCCACTTTGTACAGAATTTGGGGCAAACAGCACCCGTGGGTGCAATAGTGACCTGTCTGCTCACTTTAAAATCCAATAACGTGACAAAGAACCAGAAAAAGAAGTGCTGGTCTCTTTTTGGTGTTTCACCTACTTATAGATTAATGCAATACCTGGAGAGGTGGAGAAATAGGAAATAAAACCAGTCACGGCCTGTGGACAGAGAGATTCTCCCGGGTAACCTTTAGCGATCTATCTGTGAATGCAACAAGTGCAAAACACCCACAAACCTGCCAAGAATTTAGATTTCCAGCCCAGCCAAGATATATGAAGGTGTCCTCTGCCCTGTGGAACACTATAATGGTTATTTCCTTAATGGACCTGTATGATGATCGCCTCGCTCAGTGGCATGAAGACAATATTTCAAGAGCTTGACACAAGTCCGCCAAAGCCATTGGTAATGTATCCAGCTGTATTTCTCCTTGGTTTACGACATTCTGCTAGTGCACCTTTGTTGTCAGAAATGAAATGTCAAGAGATTCTTCATCTGAGACTTGTGCATACATCACAGGAAAGGAGCAGAAAGGATCAGTTAAAGTCCCAGATCAGTGTATTTTACCTTGAAATTGACCAGTGTAACTGGGGGTTGTGTGGGCGGCAGTTTGAGCCAGTCACCTCAATATTTTCATGGGTGGGTGGATTTGTACTCAGGTAGCCATCCTGCCACGTTATGTTCAGGAACGTGACAAGCCTGAAGCCACCTGAGTAGGGGGCTTTTTTTATTTGGTTTGTGTTTTTTTTTTTCCAGTTCTCAACTTTTGAAGAGTTTCTTTAGTTCTTTTGACAGATCGTCCTTGTCTACAATTTTCAATTCTCCAGTTCCTTAAATTACTGGTCCGTGCAATTGAAAAGTTCTATGCGTCCTGAGTTCTTCAGTTATGTAGTGCTTCTCGGGTCCAAATCCCGGATGTTTTGTGCAGTGATTGGAAATGAAACAATACCTGGCTGGGGATTTTAACTGCCTGAACCCTTTCCACTTTATCAACATCCTTCTTGAATTGTGGGCCTCAAATCTGGACACTGTGTTCCCACAGTGATCTCACCAGCAATTAATCAGTGGTAAAATAACCTCACTAGTCCTATTTGAGTTTCCCCTCTTACATTGCATTAGCTTTTTGGCTCCAGCATGGCATGGGAGCTCAGATTCATCATGACCCCCAAATCTTTTTCAAAGTCACTGCTTCCAAGACTAGAATCCTTTATCCTGTAAGTATGCCAGCATTCTTGGTGCACAGGTATTCACATTTACATTTAGCCACATTAAAATGCATATTGTTTGCTTTCCCATACTCTTATCAAGCAATCCAGATCACACTGAATCACAGACCTATCCCCTTCATTATTTACCTCTCCCCCAGTTTTACTCACTTGCAAACTTTATCGTTGATGATTTTATGTTTTCTTCCAAATGTTATTTAGCATAGGGCCAGAAACCAATCCCTTCAGGATCCTCCCAAAAACAGATCTGCTCACTGACAATTTGCCATTTACAGTTACATTCTGAGATCTATCAGTTAGCCAGTCTTTAATCTATTTAATGTATGCCAGGTTAATTTCACATGATTCTGGGTTTTTTAAAACACAATGCCAGGTGGCCCCAAGTCAAACATCTTACAGAAGTCTAAACCTTTTATGATACTACTATGACCTTTATCAAGCAAACGTGTCATTGCATTTTAAAAATTGAGTTAGTTTGATAGGGTGATGCTAGGCAAAGCCAAGTGCCAGGTTATGCCAAGGGCCACATGCCTTGCTTGAATGCTAATAAAAACAGAGCTGGAATTAGCCTGGGTCATCTTTGTGTTAGTGCTGTCAAAAAAGACATCAGAGTTATAAAAATGTGGGTTTGTGTTTAGATGTCATTGAATACATGTAACTTGCTGCATACATTAACCTCATAACATCTGTATCCCCTATTACAAGGTCATATATGAGCATTTGTATTGTAAGATTCTGTAGCTGTGTGAATCACTAGATAGGAGAGAGAGATTAATCAGTGTACTATGTGCCTCCAACAGGAGATGATACGTCCTGTCTCACAAGAAAGTCTGATGGCATCAGATGAACTTTTGTGGCCATCAAAGAGGACAAACTACTTATTTGATTCACATGCAAGTGAATTCTTTCCTTGCGCTGAGTTTGCAACTTGATCCAGAAGAGAAGAATGGATAAAAACCTCTAACAAGGAGGAATTTTATTTTTATCCTGCCTGAGCACTGAGAAGCAAGGATTACTCAACATCTGCAAAAGTTCCGCAGTGCTTAGCCACAGTTAGCCCTTAAAGAGCATATAGATCTTGTTTATCTTCTGCAGAATCTTCTGTTACTTGTTGAAATTTAGGATTGGAAATCATTTGTATGTGTACATGTTTACCTGTTTTAACCTTGTACACAACACCCTATATAATACATCTGTAGGTGGTTTACTATAAGATTATTACAAGCATTGTCTTTGGCATAAGATCTAAGATGCAACTGACCTGGGTTAAACAACTGGTCCTTCGAACCTGGTTATGGCTCTGATATTTGCTGTAAGGGACCTTGGGTCACAAAGGTAAGCTTGCTTCCGTGACAAGACAAATCAGTGTATGCAAGGGAACTGTCTGTGGTGCCATGTTCAGACTGCTCTTGTCCCTCCGGGGCTTATACTTGGTTGGTGAAATCTAAGTGTAGAACTCACAGCTAATTTGAGATTTGTGCCCTGTTTCCTAACACACTGCCCACGCTCTGAGCCACTGCAGGACAGCTTGATAGAGAGCGTCCACGCTCCATAAACCCAGGTTGTAATGTACTTAGTGCAACTCCCTCTCTCAGTTCTCAGTCGAGTCCTGTGTCAGGCCTGCCACTATGGATTGGTGTCAGGATGACTACACAGCTCATCATGTGTGCACATGTGTGTGCGTGCGCACATGCAACGGAAATGTCAAGCATCAATGAAAGTTACATATTGGCAATAGGGCCTAATTCTGACACATTATGCATGAGCAACCCTATTAAAGTGCACAGAATTGCCCAGGTAGAAGTAAGAGAGCAAAAGTTTACCTTTTATGGTTGTAGCTGAGAGAATGTTGATGGGAAAGTGAGAAGAGGCATAATATTGAAAACTATAGCACAGGCTCGGTAAGGTAAGCTGGTACAGTGGTTAGAATTCTAGTCTAATACTTGGGAGACCTACCTTCAAGTCCCACCTCCACCCTAGATTTCTTGGGAAAGCTTGAATAAATCACTTCCTCAACAGACAGATGTAGCCTGAGGGATGCAAATCAAGCACATCAAAATTGCTAATGAAGCTGGGGTTTAAATATACCATGCTTCATTAGCATAAACATGGCTGCTGTGTTTTTTCGAAAAAAAACAGGCAGTCTAAATGTAGATCTGTCGAAAATAAACCCTTTTTCGACAAATTCTGTATTCCTCAAAAAATCAGGTTTACAGGATCTGTTGAAAAAGGCTTTATTTTCGACAGATCCACGTCTAGACTGCCAGTTTTTTTTTAAAAACTCTGTTTCGAAAAAAAGCAGTGGCCATGTTTATGCTAATGAAGCGTGGGATATTTAAATCCCGTGCTTCATAAGCAATTTTGATGTGCCTATCTACATCTCTCTGTCAAAAGAGAGGTGTAGTCTAGACACACCCTTAACGTCTCAGTTCTCTGTCTGTAAAATGGAGACATCAGGTACTTCCCAACAGCACTGGGATGCCAGGAGGATGAATAGAGAATTTGTAGTGTTTGGATACTATGCACTGAGCTTATATAAATACACTAGACAGATCTGGCTGTCATTTAACCCGGTGTAACTCTGAGCCCATTGGTGCATTTGACTCTGCGTAAATAAGTGGAATCTGGCTCTACTTGACCAAAATTACTGATGTTTTGAGAACTTTCCTGAAATGTGTTTTTCTTTCCAATGGGATATTACTCGGAGTGACAGAAACCCACATTTTTTTCTGATTGGACATACATTTATTTCTTATGGCATGAAAATGAAAAAAATGACTGGGGAGAAATCTTCACCTTGCAGTCACTTGAATGGAAGGTTTATCATAGAATAATAGAACACTACAACTGGAAGGGACCTCGAGAGATCATCATATCCAGTCCCCCGCCCTCAAAGCAGGACCAAGCACCGTCTAGACCATCCCAGATAGATGCCTGTCTAACCTGCTCTTAAATATCTCTAGAGATGGAGATTCCACAGCTCCCCTAGCACTTTATTCCAGTGTTTCACCACCCTGACTGTTAGGACAAGAAGCAATGGATTTCAGTTGTAGCAAGGGATGTTTAGGTTGGACATTAGGAAACACTTCCTATCCTCAGAGGCCAGGAAGAACAAGTTTTCTCCCTCCTCCTTGTGACACCCTTTTAGATACCTGAAAACCGCTATCATGTCCCCTCTCAGTCTTCTCTTTCCAAACTAAACAAGCCCAATTCTTTCAGTCTTCCTTCATAGGTCATATTCTCTAGACCTTTCATCATTCTTGTTGCTCTTCTCTGAACCTTCTCCAATTTCTCCACATCCTTCTTGAAATGCGGTGCCCAGAACTGGACACAATACTCCAACTGAGGCCTAACTAGCGCAGAGTAGAGTGGAAGAATGACTTCTCGTGTCTTGCTCACAACACACCTGTTAATGCATCCCAGAATCATGTTGGCTTTTTTTGAAACAGCATCGCACTGTTGACTCATATTTAGCTTGTGGTCCGCTATAACCCCTAGATCCTTTCTGCCGTACTGCTTCCTAGATAGTCGCTTCCCATTCTGTATATGTGAAACTGATTGTTCCTTCTTAAGTGGAGCACTTTGCATTTGTCCTTATTAAACTTCATCCTGTTTACCTCAGACTATTTCTCCAATTTGTCCACATCATTTTGAATTATGACTCTATCCTCCAAAGCACTTGCGACTCCTCCCAGCTTGGTATCATCTGCAAACTTAATAATTGTTCTCTCTATGCCATCATCTAAATTGTTGATGAAGATATTGAACAGAACCACTCCTAAAACAGACCCCTGCAAAACCCCATTTGTTATGCTCATCCAGCATGACTGTGAACCATTAATAACTGCTCTTTGAGATTGATTATCCAGACAGTTACACACCCACCTTATAGTAGCCCCACCTAAATTGTATTTGCCTAATTTGTTGATAAGAAGGTCATGCGAGACCGTATCAAATGCCTTACTAATGTCTAGGTATACCACATCCACCGCTTCTCCCTTATCCAAAAAACTCGTTATCCTGTCAAAGAAAGCTATCAGATTGGTTTGACATTATTTGTTGTTTACAAATCCATGCTGGCTGTTACCTATCACTTTATTTTCTTCCAGATGTTTTCAGATGATTTCCTTAATTACCTGCTCCATTACCTTTCCTGGCACAGAAGTTAAACTGACTCGTTTGTAGTTTCCTGGGTTGTTGTTATTTTCCTTTTTATAGATGGGCACTATATTTACCCTTTTCCAGTCTTCTGGAATCTCTCCTGACTTCCATGATTTTTCAAAATGATAGCTAAAGGCTATTATCTGGCAATGGCTCGTCTTGTCCATGCATTTCATAGACAACACCCATTAATTGAAAGGAACAAAGCTCTAAAAGGCCAGGGCAGTTTATCTGAAAAAGTCTTTCCATTGAAAAATAAATCTTGGATGGTTCCCATTTGCAGGCCAGTCACAGCTAAGAAACTGTGAATTGTACTGCATCAATGACCTGTTGCTCTGTGAATAGTTTGGGTAACTTCCAAACCCATGTAGGAGATTAAGAATGGAAGAGAAGCCAGTGATTGGTGGAGTAAATACCTGTCACAACTGTGTCACAGCATCCTGGTTTCTCTACAGTGCTTTGGGGGCATCTAGCTTGTAAGACTGGCACCTGGCACAGATGATGCACAAGCTGGCATGGATAGAAAATCCTCTAAATAGCTTTCTCTAAAACTACTCCGTCCAAATAGCGTTTCAGTGCTTGGGGTCAACATCGTTAGTGGGACCTGCTGGAAATTTCATTTCGTTGTATTTGGAATAGATTAAGCATCTGTTGCTTTAGAAGTGGGACTTGCTCACATTTCAAAAATAGGCCAGCATGAGCAATATATCAGCCAAATTACATGGAGATTCAAATTGGTATGGGTGTTTACAAAGGAAATGGAGCCAGTGTGGCATTCCTAGAAAACTTGTACTGCTCAGAAATGGAGGCCATACAAATCCCTCCATGCTAGTCGGGCAAAAGGGACCAATTAGAGGTGAGCCTTCACTGGTGAAGAAGTGGGAGAAACATTCACATTGGCAGAAACCATTTAAGAATATAGGAATGGCCGTACTGGATCAAACCAATGGTCAATCTAGCCCAGCATCTAGTCTTCTGAAAGTGGTCTGTGCCAGAAACTGGTCCCTTGGTCATCTGTGAATTGATCTAGTTCTTCTTTTTTTTTTAACCTGGCTATGCAGTGGGTCTTGCTGAGAAGATGGCTGATTTGCTTGGAGACATTGTGTAAGCAATTTGTGAATGACATTAATTAGTTAAAACCCAGTGAGTGGTCCTGTGGCACCTTAGAGACTAACCAAAATATATAGAATTGTGAGCTTTCATGGGAAAACCCCACTTCATCACAAAAGTGCATGATTCTATATATTTTGGTTAGTCTCTAAAACTAATGAGTGATTCGGTGGCACCTTACAGTTACAGACTAACACGGCTCCCCTCTGAGATTAATTAGTTATTTATCATTTGATTTTCTTTCATTCCAAATGCAGCAGCTTCACACAGGGTATCTCTTATATTTGTGCCACTGAATATCCTTCATTGCAGAAGAAACAAGGAGGAAGAAAACCTGGGCAAACATATGGGTTCTGTTTCCTTTACAGCCATGCTCCTCTGACCATTTCTAGCCTGTGCTCATTCAAAACACTCTTTCATTTGACCATATTCACTTCCCTGAATCCCAGCAAATTATCATTAATTATTTATGACAGGTGCTATACATGCACATAGTAATCTATGGTTCCTGCCCCAAACTGCTTACAATCTAACTAGATAAATCAGACAAAGGGTGGAAGGGGGAATAGGGACAGAGAAGTAAGGTGACTTTTGCACAAGGTCACCAACAGATCTGCAACCACTAGCACATACTTCTACCCCGATATGTGAATTAGAAGTAAGTTGTGTGCCCATCCTGTTTGCTCACACCCAAAAAACCTTCCTGCTAGATCTTCCACCAACTCCAAAGTCCCCAATACCTCTCACCATCCTCATGATACAGGAAACCCACTCGTGTCATATGACTCAAATCCTACCATCCTTTGTAGAGTGTGGTGGCTTGAGGAACAATTTTGGGGGGCATTCTCTGGTCAACAGTCATGGCAGGCTAAAAAAAACCCACTACTATGAGAGACCTTAACTTGTGCTTTCTTTGCCTCACCTTTGATGTCCTGCAATTCCCGGGACCAATTGCCAAACCCAAATTAGTGTAAGTAGCCCAAGTGAACTCTCATGGCAGCTCCTTGAATGAACAAGGACTGTTTTCTTAAATCAGGGCTTTAACCTGCTGCTACTTTCCTCCCTGCAGAAAACAAATGGGGGCAGCATTTGATAAGTTTCATGGGCTTCAAAAATAATACATCTTAAATGAGTCGTAGGAAGGTGACATATTCATTCCTCCACATTTTACCAGCAGCATTAACAACACTTGGAAATAATTTATGGTGCATTCAGTTATTTGCATTTAAGCATGGAAAATAAATACATTATGAAAAATGACACATCTGTCACTGGCTAAATGCATGAAAAAATAAAAACCAGCTGCATGGAAAATGGAAGCACTTCACAGAGTGCCAGGAATCTGGCAGGGCTGCTTCAACATAAAATAATCATTTGGGACATTGTCCACACACAAATAAGTGAGGAGAGTCAGGTATTTTATTCAACCTGTTCTGAACACTAAAAACACTTTCATGTTCTCATTGTGGGTTGCAGGTGTTCATTGCTGTTGACAATATGTACGTGGTCTACTTTGAGAGGCAGCGTTCTCTTATGGGTAGGTCAGGAGATCTAGGTTTTTGCCCATTCCCAGCTCTGTCCTTGATCTGCCGTGTGACATTTTGCAAATCTCTCTTCAGTTGTTCAGTGCTTTTTTTTCCACTGGCCCATTCTTTGTTTTTTTTCGAATGTAGATGGTGAATTCTTTGCAGCAGGGACTATTTCCCTGTTCAGAGCCTAGTGTGATGTTGCCTTGATCGTAGTGAACACCTCAAGGACTACTGTAATATAAATAATAATTTTGTGGAGGCACTGGATATGCAAAACTCCCCTGAAAGTCAATAGGAGCTGTGAGTGCTGTTCCAATAAAAAGCTTTCTAACAGGGGTGATTATCTCAGTTCTGTCTCTCTAGGCTCACACAAAGAACAGATGTTTGACAGCTCTGAAAACGACATAATCATATTGATCTAAGGCCCAACCCTGCTATTAAAGTCAATGGAAAGACAGCTGTCTTCAATGGCACATCAAACCCATGTGACATTTCTTAATTGAAAAGATATTTACAAAATCACAGTCATCCATCAGGGACAATCTAGGGATATTTAGTCCTGCCTCCGGGTGGGGGGATGGACTAGATGATGTCATGAGGTCTCTGATCACCCTACATTTCTGTGATTCTGTCTGTGAGTTTCACATCAAGTGAACGCAAGAATGGCCATACTGGGTCGGACCAAAGGTCCATAGCCCAGTATCCTGTCTTTTACCAGTGGCCAATGCCAGATGCCCCAGAGGGAATAAACAGAACAGAAAATCATCAAGTGTTCCCTCCCCTGTCACCCATTCTCACCCTCTGACAAACAGAGGCTGGGGACACCATTCCTACCCATCCTGGCTAATAGCCATTGATGGACCTAACTTCCATGAATGTACCTATTTCTTTTTTGAACTCTGTTAAAGTCTTGGGCTACCTTTAGACTGCACTGTAAAATCGAAAAACGATACACAAATTGCGTATCTTTTTTCAATTTAATGTCTAAAGAGGCTCTTTCGAAATTTGGCACGTCGACACGGCACTAAATTTTGAAAGAAAGTATTCTTTTGAGTTATCCCTTATTCCTCATAGAACGAGGTTTACCAGGATGGAAAAAGAGCATGTCTGGATTTCTTTGATTTTTTTTAAAAAAGCAGACATGTTCCTTGGACGCAGCGTTGCTATTTCAGATTCCCGAAATAGGCTGCATCTAGACTGCAAGGCTTTCTCTTCACAACATCCTCTGGCAAGGAGGATGAAAGTAAGCCGCTCTCAGCTGGACAGACATGACTATAGAGCTAAGTAAATGTTCAGCTTAGCATGCCAACAAAATAGCCCAGCTATTTCTCTTTATGGCCGATTTTCCATCACTTTCAAAAAGTGAAGATGGGAGAGGGGGGGAACAGCAGGGACCCAACAAATTTTTGAGTTTGGGATGTTTCTTTGATTTGTATCACAGTCGTGCTTGGGCTCTCAATTATGGTAGGAGTTACGCCTGATGAGAGACATGTCCTGATGAGCTTACAATCGGAATAGCCAAAAAAGAATCAGAACCAGAGATAGGTTGCTTTGTTATCACCATTTTACAGAGTGGGGGACTGAGGCACATGGGGAGCAAGATACTGATCCCAAAGTGTATTAAACAGCTTTGAGAATCTAGGGCTAACTCTTTTGCCCAAGGTCACTCAGCAAAAGTATGACAGAGCCAAGAGCTCAGTCCCGATCTCCTAAATTTACTGCCTTGTAAATCTCTCCGCCGTCATCCAAGTTGTGTTTGCATGAAATGACTGTTTTTGAAGGAGATGTGCTAAACTGCAGCATTAACTTTACACACCTCCATGTTCAGCACTGGGCCTCAGCTGGCTGTTTGTAGTGACAATGAGCCTTTTACCCATTCCTCAGATGCAGAAACTCAAATCTTTTATTTCATTCCTCCTGATTCCTCTTCTTTTGTCCAGGTGGATTTCCCCAGGCTCTGTTTGGATTATCTGGTGTTCATTACAGTTCTGAATAGAAACCTCTGTTCGCCACGTACATTTAGAGCAGTGTAGAACTGCATTTTGGGCTAATCTCCTACCGCCATCATCTCATACTGAGTGACCTCAAAATTCGGTGCCACTGACAATTACAAAAATCTGAATTTTGTGCTTCGTTGATGGCTCTGATTTGTTAAATGTCTCTTAGTCCTGTTCTTCATTTCCAGCCTCATAGCCAAATTCGCACTCTCAATGCATATTTCCTAGGCTTACTCAGTTGAGGTGGTAACACCAGAAAAAAGTTCTCTGCAGTTTTACAAGGATGGTGTCTGAAGAGTGAATAAAACACCTGATCTACTTGCCTCCCTCCCCCTTATTTTCAACTTCCTCAGGAAAAGATTTAGGTTAAATACAATTAAAATTTGTAGGAGGAAAAGGTGTAATCATCTGATAGGAAGATGTTATGCCATTATTAGCCAAAAGAGGAACAGTACTTCAGACACTTTCTCTGCCCCAATTTATGGTGAATTATATTAACAAACATGGGTGAGGCCAAAGGGCACTTTCAGAAACATTATACATGTTAATTACAATTGCTTCTGCCAGGAAGAATTCCCTATGACTTAGTAAAGTCAGTGCAACATTTAAATGGAGTGCTTCCTACATAAATAAATGAAAAAAAATGGAAAACTCAGCTTTGCAAAAGACGTAAATCACATTAAATACGATTGATTCCTTACCATGCTAATCCTTGACTTTGAGGTCAAGCCATTGATTTGAACAGGCTTTGGATTAGGCTGCACTGCTAGAGGATATGTCTGCACTGCACTTGGGAGGTGTGATTGCAGCACATGCAGACATATCTAGCTTGAAACTGAGGCAGCCCCTCAAGTATCTACTTAAAGCCCTGGGTAGTGGGGGGAGAGGTAGGCTGCCCCATGAAATCACCCAGGTACTGCAGTTTTGCCGTTGTGGTTAAAGCTATCTCAGATGTGTCCACTGCTGCTGCTGTCACACCTCCTGATTGCAGCGTGGACATACCCTTAGGCCTTATCTTCACTCCGCAGAAGATCGACGCTGCTGCAATCAATCTTCCGGAGTTCTATTTAGCAAGTCTAGTTAAGACTCACTAAATCAAACTCAGAGAGGGCATCCCTGCTGGTGACCAATATTCCTGCTCTTGCAAGGAGTAAAGAAAGCATATGGGAGCATTTGCTCCCATTGGCCTCCCATTGTGGGGACAGTGTGAAGCTCAGCTTAAAGTAAGCCAACTCCAAGTATGTAGAATACGTAGCTGGAGTTGCATACTTTAAACCAAGCTTCCGGGTCTACTGTAGAACTAGCCTTAGCTTATGCATGTATTACTGCAGAAAGTTGACCTAAAGTGTACAGCTCCTGCTGTTGAAATAACATACCTGGAGTCGACGTTCCTTGGATTGTGTTACCGCAGGATCTACACCATGGGAGGGTCAACAGGAGAAACTCTCCTATCGATTTATTTTACTCTCTTTGTCAGGGGTAGGACACAGGGGTCAACTGCAGAACGATCTGCAGTTGATTTGGCATGTCTTCACTAGACCCACTAAAGTGACCGCCACTCATTCAATCTCAGCGCACCGATCCCCACTGCTGTATGGACATAGCCTTAGACTGCAACTCCAGCCATGCTGGAGGACTGGAGGAGCAGGAGTTGCTGGCATAACACTCCCTTGTGAGCAAAGTAACCTATCTCAGAACACACAGTGTGTAGGCTCTCATCACTGGGGCTTCATCATATGTTTAATGGCAGTACCTAAGGTAGAATCTAACTTTTGCCTTCTGATTTCTGCCTTTTGCTGGCTCTTTTCCCTGTGCTCTTTTCAGTGAGCTTACCAGTCAGAAGAGGGGATCGCATGGCAGTCCAGGAGACGGCATATCGCTAGAGACACCTCATGGCCTATTGAATGCAGCACTGAACTTGTACTTGGGTGATATGGCTTCCATCCATCCCTAGCTCTGCCACTGAAGTTCTGGGTGACCAAGGTCAAGTCTATTCACCCCCCACACCTCCATTTCCCAATCTGTAAAATGGGGATACTGATACTTACCACCTCTGAGAATTACAGACGTAAAGCATTATTATAGCTAAGTGTTATTTCTCTGCAGAATAAGTACAGTGCAGATAGGGAGCGCTGCATTTTTCCATACTCTGCCCCAAAATCTGTAACAAATTCATAGCTGCAGAGAGACACGGATACTATACAACACAAAGGAGGCGTCCAACGCTACACGTGTTCTCCCAACAGTACTTTGTCATCACAGCAGGCCAGAAACCAGAGATTATTTCCCCTTGAGACAAAACTTCATTTGAAACTTTTTGGTTGAAAAACATCATCTTTTTCTCAGGAGCTTTTACACTGATGGAAACAAACAAAAAAAAATCACCATGTTTTGAAAATGTTATTTCATTTTTTAACCAAAGGGACTTAAGCACATACTTAACATTAGACACTTCTTAGAAGTTTTGTTGAACAGAGAATTAAAGGTGTGAACAAATGCTTTGTTGAATGCTGTGCCCCGCCATGTAACCTTCAGGTAATCTCTATATTTTTAGAAAAAATTATCTCTTTTTCTGTGAAACAAATCTCATGACTCTAAAGCCTCAGCTTAAACTGTATTGTTCTAATCACAGGCGTCAGCTATTCCTCTCCTTGCTGGAAATTGCCTTTGTCCTTTCCTCTGCTCAGAGGCAAATGACAAACTTGCCTACAGGGCTGAGAGCCAAAAGCCAAAAGCCCAAGGTATTTTAGAGTAGATAGTGTAGCCAAATGAAGGCCATGTTTAAACCAATCCCAATCCTGCTAATTTCAGGATGTTGATAGGGTCTTTTGCCCTTGACAATTCAAATAAATAAATGAAGGAGACCAGGGAATTAATTTGAAATATTAATTAAAATGCAAATTACATCCAGACTCCACAGACTTTAAAAAGTGCTCTCTGAAGTTTCCATGAATATAAAGTGTCTGGCAAACCACTGTTTTAAATAATCTTCATAAATATACGGTGTTTAAAAATTGCTCGACTCAAGAACACGTTAATGACTCTGCAAACCATGAGAGAAAATTCTGCCGAAGTGACAATTTTTGTGCTGTTCCTCTAGCATTGCCCTGGGGTGGAGAAAAACAAGTGATGTTCATGTATGTTCTCTGCTCTGTGGTCGCATGAGTTGGCAGTTTTGGCAAGGCAAAGCACCAGCATCAAATGGATTTCACAGGAGAGCTTCAGAGCACTGCCATTGATACACCTTTTAGTCAGCAGATCTGCCTGGTGCCAAAGAACTCTGAATCAGGGCAGTGTAATTTGTCACATGTTGCTTCATCATGGTTTTTGGACAGATCTAGAGCCATTACAGATTCCTTACAGAATTATAGGAATTAAAATAGGAGTCACTTCATGCATCTCCCTGGGAATGCATGCTCGTTCCCTACAGGATATGTCACTGTTAGGCTTCTGTAACATCAACAGGCTGAACTGAATATGGGACCTCTGGAGTTTAGTGCACGAGCCTCTACAGCAGTGGTTCCCAAACTTTTCGGCATCACGCCCCCTTTTTGATTTTTGAAAAACCCTCATGCCCCCCCCCCAAAATAGCAGCAAAACTTGTTGAACAAAAAAAAAGGAACTGAGTGGGGCAGCAAAACTTGTTGGGGGGAGAGGCTGGGTTGCCTCACGCCCCCCCCCCCCCGGAATTTCTTCACGCCCTCCCAAGGGGGGCATGCCCCCCAGTTTGGGACCCCTTGCTCTACATCTTGAGGTAAAAGCCAGCTGTCTGTCAGCTAAGGTTGTAGAGCAAACTCATTCTCTCTCTCTCATCTAGTGGCACCAAGACCACTTACAGAGACAGAATATCACACCCAGCAGGTTACACTACATCCACACTGCTGCAGAAAGTCAACTTAAGGTAGACAACTCCAGGTACATGAATAAAGTAGCTGGAGTTAATATACCTTGAGTTACCACAGGGTCGACACCACAGAAGATCAATGGGAGAAACTCTCCCATCAACTTCCCTTACTCTTCTTATTTGGGGTAGAGCAACAGGGTGAACGGAGAGTGATTTGCAGTCAATTTGGCAAATCTTCATTAGACCCGCTAAATCAACTGCTGGTGGATCAATCTCAGAGCATTGATCCTCAATGCTGTGAACTCCTCTGAGTGGAGAAGGAAATATATGTACAAGGTGTATCCTGTTAAACCAAGAACTTTCCAGGACTCCCTAAATTCTCTTTTTTTAACTGTACACATTGTTCATTGACAATTCAGATGCACATGGGTGATATTTCTCCATGTCCCATTGCTCTGTGGGCCTCTCTTATAGAAAGCAGGCATTCTGCCTCTGGGAAAGGTTCAAAGCCCACAAGCCACTTCACTGTAGCTTTATCATCTTAGGCTGAGATCTGAGATGTTTTAGTCCTTGGGCCATACTGCCTTGTGAAGAGGTTGCATGGGGCTTTGAAAGGGGCATATGCTCAGTCAACAAGTGAAAAGATATTGTGGGACATGACACAACGGACCTGGACGTAGTCTTAGTAATGCCACCAGCCTCTTGGAGTGAACTTGGGCATGTCACTTCACTTCTCTGTACCATTTTCTATGCGTAAAATGGGGGTAAGGACATTTAAAAGTGCTGTGAAGGAGGCTATCATCTGTTAGACCCCAGCTACCATCATGGAATTTGGGAGGTGTAGACTATCTGAGGTAGTGGCCTAGGCAGATCCATGTGTGCCCCCAAACAAAAGGTGGTCCCCCCAAATAAGGGAGAGGAACCTGTATATCCAGGCCTCATTTGATTACAGAGGACAGCAAAGGAGAAAACAGGAATAAGAGTTGGGTCAAATCAGAGTAAGGTCAAATCAGAAGGAGACGCAGAGCAGAGAACCCTTGACAGGGCCCACAGCTCCTTAAAAGCATCTAAGGAGTCAGCGGGCTCTGCCCAGAGACATGGTCCAAAGGGGTGGCCACCATGATTTCCACATTTTCTAGGCACCCATCTTGGGACACTTGGGTGGGGTGACCATACGTCCCATTTTAGCCAGGACAGTCCCTTGATTAAGCCCCTGAGCAAGTTGACAAGAACAAATGGGCCCAATGCCCAATTTTGCGGAAAGAAGTGGGGTGTGGTGTAGCAAAATGTGCAGGGAGCAACGAGTGATGCCAGCGCCTTGCCGGAGGGAAACAAGGCTCATGAGAGTGGACAGGCAGGGTTCCAGCCACCAGCCACCAGCCACCGCCTCTTATGGGAGGCAGGCAAGGATCCAGCAACCCTGGCCTGGAGGGGAGAGGGCTAAATGTGCAGGCTTGGGTCAGCCTGTTGCCAGGTTCGAATTAGGATCTCACGAGGAGTACCGGTAGTTCGAATTAGAGATCCTAATTCGAACTACCTACTCCGTGCCGCGTGTAGCCGCGGGCACGGAGTTCGAACTAAGGGCATTTAAAAATGGCGCCCGCCCGGCAAGATGCAAATGAAGCCTGGGATATTTAAATCCCGGGTTTCATTTGCAACTTCGAATGCCTACATTAACCACCCTAGTTTGAACTAGGGCGGTAGTGTAGACATACCCTAAGGTGCCATAGACTACTCGTTGTTCATAAAGAGCTGAGCTACTATCATGAGGGCTGTCATGGCTCCTTCCCCACTCTGGCACGATAAATGCAGAAGTGGGGGCCAGCAAGTGTACCCCAAAACCTTATCTACCAGGCTTTGGTATAAAACTTCCCCCCAAAATCTTAAAACCCTACATTTTGGGAATAAAACTTCTGCTGCCACCGCCCAAATTAATAAAGAAACCAGGGGAGAGACCATTTGGGAAAATCTCACCCCTAAAGTAAAAAGCAGGACACCACCATTAACCAAAACCAGGTTAATAAAAGGAAAAGAGAAAACTTTTATTATCACCACACTATTCCAGTTGCAAGCATAACGATTAGATGGAAAAGTAACAAAATAATATACTCATGGGCTACGTCTAGACAGGCATGATTTTCCGCAAATGCTTTTAACGGAAAAGTTTTTCCATTAAAAGCATTTGCGGAAAAGAGCGTCTAGATTGGCACGGACGCTTTTGCGCAAAAGCACTTTTTGCGGAAAAGTATCCATGCCAATCTAGTCACAGTTTTGCGCAAGAAAGCCCCGATCGCTGTTTTAGCCATCGGGGCATTTTTGCACAAAACACTTTTTAGCTGTCTACACTGGCCCTCTTGCACAAATACATTTGCGCAAGAGGGCTTTTGCCCGAATGGGAGCGTCATTGTATTTGCGCAAGAACACTGACGATCATACATTAGATCGTCAGTGTTCTTGCGCAAATTCAAGCGGCCAGTGTAGACAGCTGGCAAGTTTTTCCGCAAAAGCAGCTGCTTTTGCGGAAAAACTTGCCAGTCTAGACACAGCCATGGAGAAACTCTATGGACCTAGAACTTAGTTACAAAGAAAAGCCAAACATCTTTTAAAAAGTGCACAGACATCAGATCCCATATCCAAACCATAAAACAAGAAACCTAATGGATTTATCTAAACTTTACCCTACTTACAGAAAGTGAAGAAAGAGCCTTTTCTTGGAGGGAGACTTTGTCCCCCTCAATAGCTGGAGAGAACTGCCCCAGAACAAAGGAGGGAAAAACCAAAATTTCCTTTGTCCCAGTTTGAAATTCCTACCTACATTCCTATTGGCCACTCCACCTGGCTAGGTAAGGGACATAGTTAAGCCCTTAGTCCCCAGGCTGCTGGCTAACCCTCATGATCATGACAAGGGCGCTATAGGAAAGCCCCCAAAGAAAATAACTCTGTATTCACTGGAGGCTGTGGCTGGTGTGTAGTAAATAATGCATGAGACCGCACACTGAATGACAAGGGGAAAAAAGAAATATTGAATAGTTAAACATTCAGGGAGCCCCATCCATTCTGTGCACTGCGAGCAATGGGGGGGGACTTGTGGAAAAATTAGCATGTAATTGTGTTATTAAAGATTTTATCATATTGCCCACACAGAAAGGGCCCAATTAAGGTAATAATAATTGTGGAATTTTCTAATTTTTGTAGACTTCATTTAGCAAACTAAACATTAGTTTCATTCTGTTTTTATGTAATTGCAATGTATTAAGTTTATATTCTTGTTTTGAAAGGAAAACTTATAAACCATGCCTAGGCATACCTCCGTATTGTTTTGCATCAGCATCTGGAAGAGAAAATCGTACCCCCGTTTGTCTGCTGTTTTATCATGTGTCTGATACCAGCAATAAACACCTTTGTTTTTAAAGCTATATACCTTTAAATTTGGTGTGACTTAACTGAAAATAAAGCATCCCTGGAGTGGTATACTCTGCTCTTGATGCACATGTAAAATTCTAATTAATTTTAATTATGCACATTCATCAAGGGAGGAAGCCCATTACTTCAAGTGGCAACTTGGATACAGTACCATAGCTGAATGTACACCTCCAAGCAGAACACTCACTGGGAAAATGCACATCTGCCTAGCTAATGCCCAATAGCTACAGAACTAACTTTAGAGTGTGAGAAAATGATCCATATTATGTGCATACCAAATGACTTGCAGTGAGCTTTCTTAATCAGAAGGAGACTGTAAATGAAATGCACAGCGACCAGATTAATAATGCTGAAATCTAACGACTTGATTTATCCCAGCTGAGGCACTGGTCCCTAATTTCTTGTTTTGAAAGCCTGGACATCTTTCATTCCCCCCACCATGCTTGGATTCATTCACATTTGCCAATCACTTTCTAGACTATTGGCCTTTAACTAGGGCTTTATTGGACAACTGCAACACAATTTACAGCAGCTGTGTGACCCTGATTTGCTTTTGGAGCCAAGCAAAGAGCCAGTCTGGGGACCACCTGCCTTGCAGCCAAACCATTCAGAGAGCAGGAGACTGAACCCTGCAGACACTGGCAGGTGGTGATGTGCTGTTTATTTTTCTAATCACCAAATTAACACAATGATAATAATCAAAGAGAGCTGGGGGGGGGGTAGTAATTGAAAATGTCCTTTCACAGGTTTGAGCCGCGCACGGGGTACTGTCCAATTTGGTATTCAAGTTCAGATGAAACTTCTTTTCACCTTTGGCTTATTTTGTCTGGGGTTTCAGGCTTCTTATTCTCCCGGCTTTTTGCTTTTTAACAGAACCCACTGTCTGAACATTCTCCCTCTGTAGGCTGCTCTGCTCCCACCCACACCAATGAGCACAGCTAAGAAAATAGATTCCAAGGAAATGCACAGTGGGCTTCAGCCTGCCAATCTTAGCAGCTAGCCAAGAGCTCTTTCTAGCTTCCCCAGCCCTTGCTGGCAGCACTGCTCTGTCCAGGGAATTGGGACTCTTTCTATCTGCTAGGAGTCTGGCCTTATCTTCTGAAGCTCTAGGTAGCTACTCAAGCTGCTCTGCCCGGAAGCTCTTCTTATATGTGCCTGCTGGGCCCTGATTGGCTGTTCCTCTCGGTCCTTCCTCTGACTGGCAGCCTCCTGCACAGCCTCCCGAGGATTCTGTTAACCCCTGAGAGCCCAGTGTGGGACATCGCAGCCCCATTGTAGTAGTTCTAATTGTACTATTTCCTAGAGCCTGGTGGAAATTGGTGTTGTTGGGAAAATAAAAATTTTAATGTGGCTAATTGTTGGGCGCAAACATCAAGGTTTTTCCTTCTTTATGCAATGTGTTGGCTTAGTGAACATGATCTTGGGTCTCTGTAGCAGCTGGCCTTAGAGTTTGACAGTCAGCTACCGACTCACAGTCAACAACGTCCTTTAGAAGATGTGGTAAAGAAGTGAAGGTCCCTGGCTCACTCTCTGTGGACAGTCAAGCTGTTCATATGTATATGGCTCTGATTCGTTATCACACGAAACACCACTCTACCTATTTAGAGCCATTCCGCTCCCTTTGGATAAAGACTATTGCTCTAAAAATTTACCATTCATTCACAGACACACCCTTGAAATGTTTGCCACTTAGGGCCTTCCTTCATTATTAATTTTATTACTGATTTACCATAGCATCCCCTGTGGTCTATTGCTCTTCCAAACACTGAAGAAGGACAGTGCCTGCTTGAAGGACAGACAAAAGTTGTGTGACTAGCACCAATGACCATCAACATCTGCAAGAGTTAGCTGATTTTCAGTTGTTGTTTTGTTTTTTGCTGTTGTTGTTTTACCTAGCCACCTGCTCAGTTAGGGTCTCTACTGCAACACGATTTCAAAATAACTAGCACTATTCCAAAATAACTTAGTCCATGTCTACACAGCAGGCAGTTATTTCAAAATAGCATCAAAATACTGTCAAGCTGGAGGACTTCTTACTCTGACTCCTGTAGCCCTCATTGTACAAGGAATAATGGAAGTCGGAGGAAGAGTATCTATTTCAGAATAAGTGCTCCCTATTTTGAAATAAGATACACAGTTGATGTAGCTCAATTTGCATAGCTTATTTAGTGTTAAGCCCTGCAGTGTAGACACACCCTCAGGACTTATTTCAAAATAACAAGCAGAACATCCACACTACCAAGCCTGTTATTTTGAAATAAGGGGCTAGTGATTTCGAAATAATAACTCCTTTTTCCTTGTGGAATAAGCTAATTTCAAAATAAGTTTATTTTGAAATAATAACTCCTAAAATAACTATTTCAAAATAATCTTGTAGCGTGGACATGATGTCTACACAGCAGGGCTTAACGTGAAATAAGCTACGCAATTTGAGCTATGTCAATTGCGTAGCTTATTTTGAAACTGGGAGCATCTACACAGCACTTATTTTGAAACAGAGCACTCTTCCTCCGACTTCCCTTACTCCTCGGACAATGAGCATTACAGGAGTCAGAGTAAGAAGTCCTCCAGCTTGACAGTATTCTGACATTATTTTGAAATAGCTGCCTGATGTGTAGACGTGGACTAAGTTATTTTGAAATAACGCTAGTTATTTCAAAATAGTGTTCCTGTGTAGGCGTACCCTAACTTACCAGAGGATGCTTAGTGTTTTAAGCGCCAGCCTCCAATATACCACATATAGAACCACAGGTTCAAATCCTTGTAGGATTAACTTCACAATTCCAAGTGGACAAGATGCAAGACACAATGACTGAAAACCAGATCTGTATTTTTTTTGTCTCTCCCCAGAGAAGGCCTGAGCCAGACAGTCGAGAAGCCTGATCCAAACAAATTATCAAAATTCAAGGTGTAGGTGGTTTGTGGGTCTCTCCCTGTCTGGCCAGGTGCCAGACAACGCCCCCTCCCCCTGAGTGTCTCAGTCCAGGGGAATCAATGAGGGGGTCACTGGGCTCTAGCCTATTGTGGGGCTGAGTAGCAGGAGATCTCTCTGTCCTGCAATCTCAATCAGGGCAGGGCTGCCAACAGTCAGAAGGGCCTGGCTGGCAATTAATTAAGCTCTGCTCAGGTCTCTCAATCAGGGTAGGGCAGCCAACAGTTAGCATTCTACTGGTAGTTCAGTGGGGGAATTAGCTCCCAGGTAGGAGCTAGCCAATGCCTCTGGCACCCTAGCTCTGGTCTCGTGGCCCATTGGTGGGAAGATGGATATCCCCTAGAGACAGAGTGGCCAAGTCAGGGGGGTGCATGCCATCCCACTCCACTGTGTCCCTGCCCAGGGCCCTAGCAGTAGTGGGGTAGTCCACCACTAGGTCAGCGGGGACCCACTTGCAACACACTGGCCAGTTAACAAATAGTCCACAGCAGAACCCTATTTGGCTTCCCTGGGCTGCTTTCTACCCTCTCAGCCTGGGGGTAGCTGGGTTCTGGGGTCATCCTCCGTCTCTCTCTCTGGTAGACCACAAATGGAAGCCCTAGCAGCTTGTCAGAGTCGCTGATATCCAGCAGCTCCGGCAGTCCTGCTGGGTCCCTGGCATGGCCAGGGTCTCTGGTGGCTACTAGCACCTGAGAAGAGACATCCTGCTTCTCTGGCAGCTCTTACCCAATTGAGCTAGAGGGCTGGCCTTTTATAGTCCCACTCCCTGCCATGCCCCTCTGCACCCAGCGGGGTGGCAGCACGAGTCCTGCTTCTGCCCACCAGGGGGCAGTTGTGGGTCTTTCCCTGTCTTGCCTTGTAAGAGACCACACCCCCTTGCCACAAATCTTGATTTTTTTTGATTCATCCAATTATTGAGGTAGTGCTCGGGTTATATTCTAATTTTTTAAAGTTCAGGGGTGTTTGGATCAAAGGTTTACGTTCAAGCCCATTACAACCTTTAATTTTGTTCTTCTCATTTTTTTAATTTATTTCTTTCTATCAGCACCCAAAGCTGTGTGAGGCAGCACTCCAGAGAGAGAAAAGGCATGTGCAGCTTATAGAATAAAGCAGTTGTGATGTAACCAGGAGATAACAGGACAATGTGGAGGAGGGGGTGTGAACGTGGGTAGCACACAGTTGCTAGACAATCTCTAGCATTAAAAGAAAACCACCTTTTTATGTCTTTGCTAAGTTTGCAGGGGCATCGAGGTAGAAGTGACTCAGAAGTGGCTCTTAAGTAGAGACATCAGTGTAGTGGGAACAGCATATCAATTCAGGAAGGAGCTTCGGACTATGCCAGGGTGATAAAGCCAAAAAAAAAAGCGTAAAAATGTTTGTGGGGAAAAAGCAGATTAGTGGGTATCCCTGGCAGAGATGTCAGCATGAGGGATGAAAAGGAGACCAAATCAGCTAAGCATCCTGTTAGGCAGTGCCTTGACCATGGGGACAAGAAGCTTGTATGTGATGCAGTGGAGAAGCAGACAGTCAAGTAGATAAAAGAGATGGGGTGATTTAGGATAGGGAAAGAAAGTGTGTGGGTTGGGTGGGAGGATGTGAACAGGATGACAGGCAGGCATGAACAACAATCTTCTTAGTGACTGGGCATTAAATTGCCCAAAGAGAGGGTGATGTAGGTTCGGGGAATGCCAGAAAAAAGGGAAATAACAATCTTCAAGAAGAGAGGGAATGAGGATGGGGGTAGCTGGGCACAAAAGGCCAGATTTTGGAGAACTTATGAAAGAAGAAGTGGTACCTGGATGGGAGACATGATCAGGGAAGAGGGATTGCAGATGACTCCCGGGATACAGGCTGGACCGTGGTGCTGTATAATGTGACCGATAATAAGGGAGCAAAGCGTGATAAGGAATTACGTTTTGGCCATGCTAAACTGAAGCAGGAGAAGACAGAGAGAGACCAAGAGATGGGACTGTGTCATGGGTGATGAGTCAGGAGAAGTGATTTCTGATTGGGCAGCACAGGGAGGGCAGTTGATCAGAGGAGTGTACTTGGAGAGAGGCTAAAGAAAACGCAGTAGAGATGTGCAGAATGAAACCCTGTGGGTGACGGCATAAATCTGATGCACCAGAGCAACTCAATAGGAGCAACTGCTTCAAGAAACACTCTGTTATTAATGGTGATGGCACCATTAATTATGCATTAAAATATTTTTGTGCTGCCCTCCTAGATGAGGAAATTAGGGGCGGAGATAGAAAGTGATTTTTCTTTTGTTAAGATTTTTTTAAAAGAGGCATTTTGCCACTTTAAATGCGCAATAAGATTAAAGGTTAATATCATAGGTGCTGGAGCAATTGCTCGGAGAGAGGTGGACTGCATCTGTATGAGACTTTGTTGTTCTACTGATCGTGGGAAAGATTCTGTAATAAATGGCTGGGATTACAGAGAGAACCCACAAACTCACTCACATCTATATAACTTGTAGTAAAGGACACTGAAAATATAATTAATACACCCACAGATGGATATTGTGGGCTTTGTTTAAAGCATAATCCCTATTACTTTCTAGTAAAGCAAAAAGAGCTCTTGAAATTGAGTAAAGACCTCAGCATCAGCTTTTAGTCAATCTCCAAAGACATTTATTCTGAAAAGCAATCGAGATTATTCCTAGTTTCCTGTAAATCACATCAAAACATCTGCTCTTTCCCTTGTCAATGCCTGAAAGTATCTGGCTGCCTTTTTCTCAAAGTTTCCAGTAATATCATAGTCAGGGTGTGAATTGAGAGTGAGGTTGCATGAATATACTGTTACATACTTTAAATAAATAAATACGTGTTTGCAGGATTGGAAATATCAGGTGGGATTTTCGATACTTAATTCTCATTCAATAGCATGGAAATACCTACATCCACAGAGAATCACACCCTGACTGCATGAAGCCACTTCTGGGGTGGGGTGACTGCACAATAGACATTCATATTGTGGTTGGAAGGCGTATTTTGGCCAAGGAAATCAGGAGAAAACTTTAGCATTACTCTCTCCAAAAGAAGTATGGGAATTTTTTATGATTCCTGTCGTGCAATAAAAAAAAAAATCAAAAACAGTAAAACAAAAGATGGTAACAATGACAAATGAAATAAAAAAAGGAAATCCAATATAAAGCCATATTCCTACAACAAAATCATATTTTAGCATTGTTCCCTGCTTTGTGTGGTGAGAAATAGAGCTAATGGAAATACAACATAGAAACAAGAGAAAAATAATAGTTGGAAGCTGGCCTGTCAAACAGGAAAAATAATACAGAGAGCCAGAAAAATGTCATTGTACAACAGTAGTATCGGCTGTCTCCATTGCATTTTCACCATGCCCATCAATAAATGTCTCTGTACACATCATTATCTCATAGTTACCTGTCAGTCTAACTGCACTAATCACAATGAACAATTGTCAACAATTTTGTGGCTCTCTTCCTTTCTCACGTCACTCAAACCGTTCTACCAGCTTCCTATCCTGTAAGTGATTTCCAGTGCTGTAATAGGTGGTGTTTGCTACCAGTTGTGTGGGATCTTTAAAGTTCACACAGAGCAGACATCACTTTTTAACATATCCCCCGAAAGACTGAAGAAATAGAAAATCAATGTATCCTCCTAAGAAGCAGAGATTAATGTCAATCAAAATGCCAGATCAGAAAAGTCAATTTCCAGGGGAGGACTGTCACCCCGCAAACCCGGATAACTATCTGAATTTTGCAAATGGTCCCTTTCTTTATACTGGATTTTAACAAAAGTTGTAGGTCTATAGATCTTGTGGTGATATAACCCATATCTGAAAGGACATCTTTGTGATGGAGCCCATCTCAAAAAGAGGTGCTTCCCAAAAGATTTGCAAGCCCAGATATGATTGGAGTATTACATAGCTGATTGTTTATCCTACCCTCTTAGTCTTCTGAGGTAATGAATTGGTATCTGAAATGAGGCTCGGAATTTGCATCCAGTGAAAGTTTTCCCTACAATCATCCAGCTCATGTATTTCAACCAAATTCTGTTCTTTCTTCCCCATTAAAGAGTCTAGACCTATTAAATGGAGTCATCATTGGAATTCAACATTAGGGAACATGTTGCATGGATTAAAATCTAATTTGAGCTTGATTTAAAAATTAGGGTTCCATATTTTACTGGAGCATGAATCCCACACTGACTAGATAAGCAATGATTAAGTAAAAATCTACTCAGTCTGGACTTTAAGATTTTCATTTTCTCACTCTTGATGAAAGCTTTCAAGGAAAGAATATTTTCATTGAAAACGCATTTCATATATGCTAAGCCACTAGCTCCGTTTTAGTTAATTAAACTTAAGGAACATGGAAGTGGAAAAAAGTTCATTAAATAGGTACAGGCTGACAGTGAATCGGAATACTAATTGAGCTTTTATGTGCAACAAAAGAGATACAAATGGAAATGTAGTGTTATTCTAGTGAATGCCTCACATAAAAGGCCCCAGTGGAGCCGAGAATACATGGAGGAAATTGGATTGTAAAATCTCCCAGATAAAAATCGGTTCTAGGAAAGAGGATGTGCCATGGCTTGCTTTTCTATTTTGAGAATAATCTTTTAATAATGCCAAAAAATATTTCAGGCTGTGGGTGCCTTTGAAGGCTTTTTGGTTGGATTCCTTGTTGAAATGAGGCAGTTAGACTCAGTCTTTACAGAAGAGAAGGGCCTTGAATTTTTGTGTGGTAGTTGAATATTGCTGGCTTAAACAAGATGGCTGTGTTTAGACTGGCAAGTTTTTGCACAAAAGCGACCGCTTTTCCGCAAAAACTTGCCAGCTGTCTACACTGGCCGCTTGCATTTGCGCAAGAACATTGACGATCTAATGTATGATCGTCAGTGTTCTTGTGCAAATACAATGACCCTCCCGCTCGGGAAAAAGCCCTCTTGCACAAATGCTTTTGCGCAAAAGGGCCAGTGTAGACAGGTAAAAACTGTTTTGGGCAAAAAAGCCCCGATGGCGAAAATGGCGAAAAAGTGCTTTTGCACAAAAGCATCCGTGCCAATCTAGACGCTCTTTTCCGCAAATGCTTTTAACAGAAAAACTTTTCCATTAAAAGCATTTGCGGAAAATCATGCCAGTCTAGACGCAGCCGATGAGCATTCAAGATGGGTCAGAGCCACAGGGGCCGGTTCTGGATCCTAAGTATTCCAAGCTTTAGAAGTATTTGGACTGGGAAAAATTCTGGGGGGTGGGAGGGAGGTGTCATTTCCAAACCAATCTCTTAAATATTCATGCAGTGAGTCTCATGGTAGAGGAGAGACAAGACTTGGAGCTACTGAATATAAGGTTCTGATGGATGGGAGAGGTGCTGTCCTTTTCTAACCATCCCAGCATTCAGTAACTAAAGGGTTAAACCCAGATAGCTAGGAAATGGTAGCAGGGAGCCAGGAGAACCAATTGTTACCCAAAAATATTCTCAGTGGAGACCACCCAGGTTTACACTAGTATAGGTTTATTGTTTGAGGAATTAGCACTCCACTATTTGCACTACAAAACTAGAGCTGCCACTAAAGGTATACATTAAAGAAGACAGAGCTGCCACCAAGGTTTAAACTAAAGAAGATACAGTGCTATCTCTCTCCCACACACATACAAACACACACACACACACCCCACACACACACACCCCTCCATTCATTCATTCACTCATTCACACACATTCATTCCTGACCTCAGGCACTCACACACTTACACAGGCCTATGAGTTGCAGAAGGAGCCAAGGCATGTAGATCCTGGAGGGTCTGTCTGCTCATCACGGCTGTGGAAGCTGGGCAGGAGGAGAGACACTGGCTGTAGAGAGGAGTTTCTCAGGAGCAGGGGAAGAAAGAGAGAGAGTGTCTCATGTGTGCTCCCTCTCCTTATATAGTGTCTGAATGGCTCCTGTGACTCATTCACCTCATCATCAGGGAGCATGCCCAGACTTCCCTTTATCCAGCAAAGCAGCAGTCTGTGATGACTCATCACCATGTGCTCCATTGTTCCCAGTCTTCTTCAAACACACTCTCACACTCACACTCAGGGGAGAATGAAGTTTAGAGCAAATTACAAGCAAGGTAGCTGAGAGTTACAATGTTGCAGTTTACAGTAAGTTTCTGAGAGTTACAAAGATTACAAAGTTTGACAAAGATCACAATGAGTTGCAGTTTAAAACCTTAGACCTTACAGTTTAGTGTAGTTTCAGAAAATGCATGTGTTTAAATCAAGTAAGCTCGGGCAGAGGCTTTTTTATGCAACACCAATGGGAAGAAATTGTTGCGATTTGAATTGAAAGGGAATCTGCCTGCTGCTTTTTCTTTGTGGGAGTTTATATCAGGAGCGGGTGGGGGGGAAAGATGAATTGAACCGGTCAGTGATACCATGACTAGAAAAGGAATACCTGGGCCTGAAAATGGACTGGACCTTGAAGTTCTGGATATGTGAGTGATAGGGAATATTTACTTAGACGTGATTATTTTCTTTGTTTTGTTGTTTGGTTAAACTCCTCTGTGCTGAGTCCATGAGCCCCCCCTCCCCCAACACTGTAACTAAAGCTGAATCCCAGGGAAGCAATTCTCTATGTTCTAATCTATTTTTCTTAGTTGCTCTGTAACACCTAGCAAGCAAGTCTGCTTTGCCAAGTATATCTTCTTGTTTTGTTAATAAAATCACCTTTTTTAAGGCTATGATTTGATTCTTGTGTCCTGGAAGGTAATAGGAGGTCTGTGTGTGCATGGCTAAGACTGAGAGATCAGCTATCAGAGATTACAGTTTCTTTTCTTTTCTTTTCTTTTCAAGATCTCTTGTGGTAAAAGTGCTTGGGGTACCCCTCTGGAAGAAGTTCCCAAGTGACTCTTCCTGGGTTCAAGAAGAAAGGGTTTGTTTTTTTCACTTGCGTGGATGGCAGCTACCTCCAACGATCAGGGAATCTGTGAGCCTGGGGAGTTTTTAAGCAACAGTATATAGAGGAAAGGTATTTTTAAGGTCTCTTGGGGCCCCCACCTTCTGTACTTGAAGTGCCAGAGAGGGGACCAGCCTTGACAAAGGTATTCTACATTGAGTATTGAGACTGCTGGCCATAAACAGACCCTCTTGTTCTCGCTGGCTAGCACAGCTTGGGCTATCTAATCTCACTATCCTGGCTCACCCTAGTTCCAACCCGGACTTTGCAGTTGTAGAATTGATAGCCCAGACCCAGTGCTCTTTCCGCTAGCAATCATATGTCAAATCCAATTAACACGTTTTTCAGTAATGGTTTCTCTTGGGGCAGAGAATGGTGCGATTAATGCACAGAGGTTTCCCAAACACTTGAAAAAAACAGTTCAACTAGTAGCATAAGCAACACTTTTAAAAACATAGTGAATGGAGAGAAAAAATTCAGAGGACTTGTGTGTACAGATGATTGCTGGATTTCTGGGCTTTTTATCACACTTAAATGATTGCCCCTGAACAGCTTTGTGTGAAAAGGCTCATGGATGTGTCAGGTTTTTCCTATTGCACAATGTTCCCAGAGTTGCTTCTATTTGCAGTAACAGGGCTAGGAAAGTCCCATTTATGCCAAAAATAATTCCATTTTTCAGTGGAAAAAAAACATATTTGGCTATTCTTGAGTTGGCCTGAGCTCCGAGACCTCAGTTCAAGAAATCCCTGTTTGTGGAAGCACTTACATTTGGTTAAATCCCACTGAAGCTAAACATTAAGGAAGCAGTTAAGTGCTTTCCCAAATTGAGGCTTTAATTCCCAATGAAATTCACAGAGGTAGGAGTTGAGTTTCTCTCAGGAAGTGTTCATGTAACACCAAGCGACCCTATTGGTCCGGGGGTGGAATTGAACCTGGGACCTTGGGAAGCTTCGTATATGAGCCTCTACTGCATGAGCTAAAAGCCAGCTGCTTAGCCATTAAGGTGGTAGAGCAGACTCAATAGTCTTTCTGTAAAGGGTCTCAGTGCTTCTAGATGGGACAGTGCACTACACCCAGGTGTGTGGGTTACACACAGAACCTAGCAGGGTCAAGCCCCCACAGCCAGCCTTGAACACTAGAAGCTGGTGATCACGCCAGCTACTATTTTCAGATCTCCCCATGTTTATCAAAAGATGTTGGGTCTGAAATAAGACCTCAGCCTCACAGTATGTTTGGTCGCTAGAAATGTAAAATGGTGGCACAACGGTTTGTAGATTTGCCTGCTTTTTCTTAATTTGAAAGGACAAAGCTAGCTGGTAAAAATGACATGTTCTGTAGTGGCCATTGCAAAGCGAGCCTCGTGATGCACACAGAGTAAATGCAATAGTCAAGCAGAACCTCATCCATGCTGATTTAAAATCAGAAACATGTTTGGCCTTCCTAATATCACTACGTAACGGACTTCATAAACAGGATGCCTCATTATTTCAAGTGCTTCTCTAAGATTACTACTAGGAAAATCCCAGTGATCTTGGTTTGGACGCCGATCTAAAACTGCCAGGCCCTATTTTTACAATGTGGATCAAATATGCACCCCCACGGTAGAGCACTCTTGCAAACTTCTGAGCTGGCAAAATTGCCACACTCCTTGTTGGTGGGAATCTCCAAACAGTTTGTCACCATCGAGTCCAAACGTGGTCTGAGTCGTGGCCCAGGCTTTGAACTGATGTAGAGTTCCACACACAAATCTGCATCCAGCCACTGCCTTCACGCCAGGCCTGAAATCCCAGCATTCGTTAGGCAAAAGAATCGGACCAATAGAAATAAAATGCACTCACTTGTAGTACTTGCTAATTTATAACATTTGGTTTATCTACAATGAATATACCCATTCCTTGGATGGGTACCTCCCGTAATTTAAATGTATTTTAGTGCCTCTAGCTACAGCTAACAATGTACACTTCAATTAATCTACCTGTAATAATAATTAACATAGGCACACAGTAAAGGGGGAGAAGGAAAATATATATCAATACACTGTGGCATTGTTAATTTCCAGTGAAACCATCTATTGCAGGCACATCCTCAATTGAGCTGTGAAGGTTATTTGATTTCTTCCTGTTCTGTTGAGGCTGTACCATCTGTTGCCCTGATAACTGTACTAAAGGGAATGTTCACACTGCTAAAATGCCCTGTCATAGCATCTCTCTCCCAGTGTGTTGCTCAAATGCCATTGTCTTCAGCTGCCTCATTTCACTCACATTCTCTGAGTCAGTGGTTCTCAGACGGGCTTGTGGCTCAACCCTCCTTTCTCCCCATGCTGGGAGCCCGCTTTGGCACCCCAGCCCTGCAGTCCCTCCCCAGTAAGGTTGGAGCACCAGTGCTGGCTTCCCGCTGCAGGGGGGGGGAGCCCCTCTTGAGGGGAGAAAGTGGCTCCACTGGCTGCCACTCCCCCTCCCTGCAGGAGTCTTTCCCCCGCTGTCTCCATTGGCTGGAATCGTGGCCAATGGAAGCAGCAGGAGATGGTTCCTGGGACACGGCACCTGGGAACGATGTGGGGTGCAAATCCAGGTAAGTTCATGCCCCCACCCCACACCCCCATCCCTCTCAGACACACCCCCACTGGGACTCTGCACCCCCAGACTGCTCCTGCACCCTCCCTCCCCACCAGACCTTGCACCTTGAACCCCTCCAGCACCCAAACCACCAGTCAGATCCCCACTCCCAGACCACTCCAGCATCCTACCTAGTACCCCCACTCTCGCCCTCCTTTGCAGCCCTCCATCCCTATTTCACTCCATGGAAGCCCCCCACACACACCAAACCCCTCATTTTTGGTCCCACACCAGAGCCTGGGGGGGCTCACAAAATCTACTATCCCTAGGACCCCAGAAGAATTGAAGAGTTGGCCTGTGAGAAGCCCTGAACCTTGGTCCTCCTTGCCTCCTTTCCCACCCCCCAAAGGGGCTGGAGCACCAGGGGAATGAGTTGTTTTTGAGGGGGGGTTGCCTCTCATTTTCGTGTGGCCCTAACTGATTTTTCTATGGATCCATGGCCCCCGACCCAAAAAAGCTTCCCCAACATGGCTATAAATGAAGCTAACAATTTATGTCCAAAACAAAATAATATTTTACTTTATTTAAAACAAAGTTTGGTCAACTAACATAATAAAGCTAAAGCACTTAATCCATTTAATTATTTCGATTTTGATTAATAACATTTCCTTTCTTAACAGTTATGCACACCCCCTTACGTTACAGCCACGCATTTAAGTTTTTATGCCTACTATGAATACTTTAGCATTTATGGTATTTAGAGATAACTGAAGGCATTTTGTCCTCATGGGTGGTTGGCAGGTGGTCCATGGAAAGCTTTGAACTGAGCTGGGTGAGCTGTGGGCACAAATAGTTTGAGAACCGCTGTTCTAAGTCAAGGTTCTTGTATCTACCTGGAAAACTGGCGTCTTTCTTAATTCTGTTCGCCTAACCCATATCTATGTAACCTCTGGCTGTGATCTTGCACCTTCCTGTGACGTAGGCAGCAAAGGTCATGGTAGAAGACTGGAATACCGCACCAGCTTCACCACCGGTCTGAACCAATAGGTCAGTTCTAATAGACCTCCACTGCCAGTGGGGCATTGGTGTAGTACAGGACTCGAAAGGGGGAGCACTAAGGAACAGCCAGGATGCTATGGAAACAGGGCAGCTAGTTCAGTATGTGACATTTTTCCTGCATCTGCGATGACCCGATGTCCTGGCAAATTCTGATTACTTGATTGGCATCACGATGGTCTTGCTCAGTTAGTCTGCAAGTTAGTGTCACTGAAGATTAGCAAGTAAACACTCTGGCTTTTCTTGCGAACCCCAAAATAGTTCACAGAAGAGGCCACCAAAAAGAGTAGGACACTGCTGTTGGATCGCAGCGTGGATTTCAAAATCATGTTTGGGAAAAGTATTCCTACCCTTTGCATAGCTGTGCTGATCTGTGTGATGTCAATAGGACCATCATAACAGCAAAATAACAGTAGTCACCTGTCTACCCCTAACAGGGCCGCCGTGATTATTTGTATGATTATTTGCAGGGCTTAGTTACAATATATGGAGTGCGATATATCTCTATACTGGTGGCACCCAAAAATGATGACACAAACAAATGATTTAGTAGGAGTAAAAACAAAGCCCAGAAAAGTCAGCGTTTCAGACTGTAAAGCGGAATTAAGCAAAGTAGATAGATTTGATCCAACTTCTCTCTCTAATTAAACCAGGTTGGTAAAATGGTATTCGTTTGCACATCTTATGTCATGAGGTTTTAGAAATCTCTCATACGTGTCCTCTCAGAGTCCCATCCTACAGTGAGTTTGGCCCGAGTTAAAGTGTCTTCCCACACAGTTTATCATGGGATGAGGGCCTATAGATTATAAAATACTGCAGCAGCCTCTCTGTTAATATGACGTTAGGCATTCCTTGCAACATCACAGAAATAAATATACTGAAATGAATGACACTAATCCACCACTTTACCCCTCTGCCTTCTTTTTGACCTTGTAGCGACCCCGCCAGTGCTTAGCATTATTATCTCAAAGAGAAATCCAATGACTAATGAGTACCTCAGGCTGCTGCTTCAGGACTATGCTTCTGAGCTGCGAGTTACCTTTATGAATTCCTTTGGCAGCCCATCATGTTGGAATAAGAGTTTTATATCTTTTTATATTTGCATTTTAGGTTTAAGAATGTAGTAATGTAAGGTAACGTATTTAACATTTTATCAATTAAGCCCTTTAGTTAAATATACACTTCTTTGTTTTAAAGTTTAGTAAGTAAAGAGACAAGGTTTTGGTATTGTGTCTATGTTAATGAGATTAGAAATATTGAAGGCCCAGGCCTTCGATGTGAATTGTTTTGATTTTGATTTTGCTTAATATAAAACAGTACTTTTTACCTTTGAAGGTTTCTGTGAAAGACTGTTTGTGTGAATGAGAAATGTATCATCATAAAGATAAAGGCGTGAAGGCCACCGTTAGAGCCAGATTGCAAGAAGGAGGGGGCAATGCGGGTGAAGACAGACTGTGAAAGACAGACTGAGAAGAGACATATCGGCGTCAGAAGAACCATCAGTGCGTACCCATGGTCAAGGATTGGCAAAACTGACGACTCTAAAGGTGAAGCTGGCACCCTTAAAAGATAAAAGATTACAGGATGAGCTTCTCAGAGATGTTTGGAACGTCAACATCAAAAGATAACAGTAACTGGTCACAGACTGACAGCGAAATCTATAGAGGAAAGGATTATAAAAGCAGGGTGCTTTGCTATGGGACTTTGTGTTCGTCTTGCCACCAACTCCAGGAGAGCATCCGATCGCGACCGTCAAGGCCCGGCTCTCCCTCTGTGATCTATCTAGCTGGCCACTAGATTGATCCACACTCTGGACTGGTAACTATAACATCGTCTGGTGGGACTGTGTGTGTATGGTGTCTGTTATGCTTTAACAAAGCACACGAGATCTTTTATAGGGGAAAAGGCAGTACGCCGCATTTATTGAGAATACAACAGTAGCATATGCTTTTCAGTCACTCACACAATCACGTGCCTTACCTGCTACTGACCCCTTTTGTGCAGCCGGGGATAATCCAATAGGCCAGAATCCTGCAATGGCTGCTGTGTATCAAATCACTGTGCTACTAGTAATTTATCTAATGCCACCCCTGCCCCTGTGGGGGGCTGGATCTCATCAAGAGGCTTTGGAGTAATGTGGAGATGTTAGCAATGAGAATTTACAGGTACCAAAGCTCAGACATCTAATGAAAATCATGATACTGAGAAGGAGCTTATACTTCATTTGTTCCTCCAGCAGAAGTGCCAAGAGTTATTTTACAAAACATTAACCCTAAAACTGTTGCAGACCTGTGGCACCTTAAAGACTAATATATATATAGTGTCATGAGCCTTCATGGGCAAAACCCACTTCCTCAGATGGGCTTGAGTGGAGAGGGGAAAAAAGGGAGACACTCACAGAAAAAGAAGGGAGAGAGCAAAAGGGTACCTGTCAATTATAGTGCTGGTGCTAATGAGGCTAATTGAGTGGGCTACAAATGTCCCATATTTAGCTTTTGATCTCAATTGGGTTTTGAATGTAAAGAGATCTGGTTTTATAATGGGCCATCCAGTTCAAGTTATTGTTCAAGCCAAGGGAGATGGTGTCAAATTTGCATATGAAGGTCAATTCTGCACTCTCTCTTTGTAGTTGGCTTGTGAAATTCCTTTGTGCTTTTGCTCACAAAAGCTCATGATACTATATATATATATATATATGTTAGTCTCTAACGCTACGTCTACACTGCAGTGCTATTTTGGGATACCAGAGGTAACCCAAAATAGCTATCCTGCATCTTAACTGCGTGCATATTATTTTGAAATATAATGGGCTCCGTATTCCAACATCCCTGTAAACCTCATTCCATGAGGAGTAAGGGATGTTTCAGAACAGCGGGTTATTTTGAAATTTGGAGCTGTGTAGACAGCACCAAATTATGAAATAAGCTATTTCAAAATTGACTCGAAATAAGCTACTCAATTTGCATGGCTCAAATTGGGTAGCTTATTTCAAGCTACGGGTGCAGTGTAGACGCACCCTACGGTGCCTCAGAACTACTCATTGTTTTTAAGTTGCAGATTAGCACAACTACCGTCTGAGACCCTAAAACTGCTGGAACTTTTCCCCTTGCAGGCCAAAGACGTATGAGGAGAGTACCTACTAGTAATCACCAAAGCCACGGGATTCATGTTTTCCACTGTTTGGGGAAGGGAAATATTTTAATTATTTTTAAAGTGAATGTAAAGTGGGAGAGAAGGTGCTGCCCTGGGATCTGATGCCGGACTGGGTTATGGACTGAACATTATTATTACTACTATGAATATATTGATTTGCTTTGCATGAGTGCTCCCTAGAAGTTGTGCTGAGATTAGACTCCCACTATACAATGCAAACACATAGTAACAGATGTAGGATATATGTATACCACAGACTGTAAGCTCTTTGGGGCAGAGGTTGTGCTATGTAAATACGGCAAGGAAAAGCAAGGCACTGAGAGAGAAAGTGGCTTGCCCAAATTTGCACAACATTGTCAGTAGCAGAGCCAACAAATAAAACCCAGATATCCCCATGCTGTGCCCTAGCCACTAGACCATGCTGCCTCTCAGGGTATGTCTAGACTGCAGCCCTCAGTCAGCAGAGGGATGCAAATTAGGCAGGTCAACATTGCAAATGAGCCAGGGATTTAAATATCCCGTGCCTAATTTGCGTAAAAATGGCCGTCACGTTTTGCCGACTCAGCACTTCGTCAGCAAAAAGCGGCAGTCTAGACAGGGATCTGTCAAGAAAGAATGCCTTTTTTGACAGATCCCTTATGCCTCCTGCAAGGAGGTCTAGAGGATCTGTCGAAAAAGGCTTTCTTTCTCGACAGATCCCCCTCTAGACTGCCACTTTTTGCCGACAAAGTGCTGAGTTGGCAAAATGTGATGGCCATTTTTATGCAAATTAGGCACGGGATATTTAAATCCCTGGCTCATTTGCAATGTCGACCTGCCTAATCTGCATCCCTCCGCTGACAGAGGGATGCAGTCTAGACATACCCTCACTGTATAACCCTGTGGAAATGCTGGCTTTCCAAGCACATAGTCTCTCTACTGTCCATGCTTCACCCTGAGCTGGAGGAAACAGCTACAGGGTGGAAGGGAAATGCAATCTCTCCTCAGCAAAATGAGATTCAGATAATGCTGCAGTTCAGCTGCTGAGTGGCAGGCAGAACTAAATGTTGTTGGTGAAGCAGGAGTCAGATCAGCTTCCAAAAGGTTTTAAGTTTACCTACAGCTCTAATTCTCGCCACTGCCTCCTGCCAAACAGCTCCCACTCACTCCAGTGGAGGTGCTTAATAAACAGCTCTAGATCATGGCTGCCTTTCCTGTTTAGCTTAGAGCATCATTCATTTGATATGTTCATCTTTACCACTGAGGGATCCAAGTGACTATTGCTGATAGTAAAGGGCTGTAGCCTGAGTGGAACTAATCAGCTTGCTCTGTGATGATACTTTTTGGAGAGAGGCCTGACCTGCCTACTTCAGATTGAAATCCTGGCCGGCCCAGTGTCCTGGGTTTCAGCTGAGGTCGATTAGAGATACTGTGACAGGACTTGAACTCTGGATGAGGAGGCAGGTCTGACGCCAGACTTCCCCGGGGTTCAGGGATGGACAGGCCTGCCAAGAGGAGAGGGGAAAAGCAGGCAATTGCCCCAAGGCCTGGCAATTCAAAAGGGCCCGGGATGCTGGCCACCATCACTGCCAGGGCAGCAGCGGTGGTGACTGCAGTGCTAGGCCCTTTAAATTGCCACCGGAGCACCGCCTCAGGACACTCGGAGCTGAAAGGGTTGCGGGGGACACTTTGGGCAGGGCATGGTGGGGCACACTCTGCGCAGTGCTGAGGGCTGGCTGCCCCTGGCACTGCCCCTGCCACTCATGATCTCGCCCCTTCTAAGAACCCGGAGCCGCCCCCAGCCTTGCCCAGGGGCCCAGCAAGGCTGTTGGCCCTGCTGGGGGAGGAGGTCCAGTCGCACCTGGAGCTCCAGTTGAGTTCGCTTTCTAAACATAAACAAGGCCAGTTCAACTGTTTAAAGAGGCCTTTGAGGGGACCTCTCACCATCACTTGCTTCTAGCCTTCAGGCTTCTAGCCTTCAGGCGCAGGACATGAGGCAGAGAGAGAGGAGAGGAAAAGCCTTAGAGGAAAGACAGGCAGAAGCATTAGCACCCTTTATATGGGGCGAGGGGGGACACACACAGATTTAATTAGAGCCATAGGCCTGTAATAAAACCTCTCAGCACCAAGCCTCAGAGCCCAGTTCTGCTGACTCCGTTCATGAGACCCCCCAGCCGCAGGCTAAAGATAGCAGGGGAGTCAGTAAGGCTTGGGCTGACACCTAGGCTCTGAGATCCTGCCCCCTCACATCTATCCTGCCGCTGTATAGCCCCACATCCTGAGCCTGAGTCTGCAGGCCTGGGCCAGCCATGGCCATGCACCGGTCATTTCTTCCAGTCCAGACACACCCATCGTGTTTAATGCTAGAAGGTTTCAGCAGCTCATGCAGTCTGACCTGCTACATATCAGCTGGATTAAGGTCTTTCTAGGCCCTAGGCACTCTTGTAATCATAGGCCTTTATATTAGATTATCTAATATATAAAGGAGAATGTTTGTAAGTTTGTGCACTAATAACTTAGACACTATTAGAGCTACCGCAACCAAACTTTGCAGGGATAACCTTTCATCCAGGATAAGGTTTTAAGGTACTTTTGACTCGATTGGGCCCAAGCTCAAGCTGTAAAAATAAAAAAGTAACCCGCTGCACTGCAGGGGCCGCCCTGCCCACCCTAGGTCCTGTGCCTGCCGCCTGCAGCCCTGGGCGTGAGCTGGGGTGCCCCTGCCGCATGTAACCTCCCCTCCACCTGGGGTTGCATCCCCCCTCCACTCCCGGGTATGACATGGACCTATATTTTATTCCCTATAGAAATCAGTGCAACTTTTCTACCATTCAAAAAAAGATAATGGACTACTGTTTTTCTACATTTTGTTCCTCTGATATCCCGAGCAATGCCAGGTAACTCCAGCTAGTATACAAATATATAAGGGAGAAATGTCCTATTGCCTATACGCCTAATAGTTAATTGTATGTTGATCCTGTTTTTTGTTTGTTGACTAAAGATAGCAAATTATTAAGTTTGATTTAGCAGTTTTCTTATTTTCCAGTCATTTATGACTTTTTTTTTTTTTTTTTTTAGGCCCTAAATTTTTGATAGGCCCTAAGCTTTTTCGTAGGCCCTAGGTACTGTGCCTATTGTGCCTAATGGATAATCCAGCCCGGCAATCACAGGCCACCAACATCACCCAACAACCAAAATTAGATCAAAATATTGCAGGGCATAGGAGACAAAACCATTTATGTGCCACAGAAAGGGAATCGGAGGAAAAATAGTCGGGGAGTTACTCACATTGTAACTGTTATGGCTCAAAAGATTTTAGCTTTTTTGTGATTTGTGTATTGCAATTGAAATGGAGAGAAATGCAAAGGTATCTGATAATTACCTGAACGGTTCATGCTTCCCACCCTCTAACTGCCAACCCTGTGCATGAATTAATAGGCCTAGGGAGTCCTCTACACGCCTGAAAGCTCTTTGGGTTTCATTAGTGATCATGTTTCACTGAAGATGCTCACCAGTGCATCTGAAACTGGAGTGGTGTGTGTGTGTGTGTGTGTGTGTGTGACTGGAGTGGGGTGTGTGTGTGTGTGTATGACTGGAGTGGTATGTGTGTGTATGACTGGAGTGGTGTGTGTGTATGTGTGTGTGTGTGACTGGAGTGGTGTGTGTGTGTGTGTGTGTGTGTGTGTATGACTGGAGTGGTGTGTGTGTATGTGTGTGTGTGTGTGTGTATGACTGGAGTGGCGTGTGTGTGTGTGTATGACTGGAGTGGTGTGTGTGTGTGTGTGGGTGTGTGTGTGTGTGTATGACTGGAGTGGTGTGTGTGTGTGTGTGTGTGTGTGTGTGTGTGTGTGTGTATGTGCGCGCATCCCTGGAACAAAGGCTGAGCAAAGCCATGAGAGAAGAGGCCAGAAAGCTGTCTGTAGCACACGGTGCAGAAGAGCAGGAGTTTCTGAATGCCTCTTGGGAACCTTGGCTGGGAACCCAAGTGCAGTATGATATATTCATAGAGACAAAGCACAACATACAGGAGTAGATGACGGGTTTCATGACTTGGTAGTATACACGAGTGTCAGTGAAAGAGAGAAGGCAGATGGATGCAGTCATGGGAGTTTACCTTTTTTCTGTTATATTCGTAGCATTTAGAATACAGAAATTTGCTGTCGATCCTAAAACAACGGGAAACCTGTTACAGAATAGCTGGGGGGGAGTGCTGAGTCACATCCGCAACATTAGGGCATTAATTCTGCATGGACTCTTGTTCTTTAGACCAGCTGCCAAAAGAAACAAGCATTGTTTCCCTTGTGCATGCAAAGCCACTGCATCAGGGCCACGTCAGTGGTGGTACTACTTGAATGTCAGCGAGCCTCAGAGAAGTGACATGTGCCCTATGCACTTTTCTAGAATCACTCCCTCTTCTCTAGACATTGGTGCTAGGCAAAAGCCTGCCTTGGAGCAAGGTGTTTTTTGCAGTGGAAATGCCAAACAGGATATGAAAAAAAAAAAAGCTATAGGAAGCCAAATTCCATCCTATCTCAAGTACTTTAAAGATGAACCAATCAGGACTCAGGGCTTTTCCTAGTGTCGTCAACAGCCAGACTCTCTGAGTTGAAACAGGACGGTTTGCATGGGGGATAAAGCTTATCTAATAATGGCAACTGTTATTTCTGAATAATATCGCTGGATAATACACAGCACATAGAATCATAGAATCATAGAGCTGAAAGAGACCTCAGGAGGTCATCAAGTCCAGCCCCTTGTCCAAGGCAGGACCAATCCCAACTAAATCAACCCAGCCAGGACTTTTGTCAAGCCGAGACTTTAAAACCTCTAGGGATGGAGATTCCTCCACCTCCCTAGGTAACCCATTCCAGTGCTTCCCCACACCTCCTAAGGAAATAGTTTTTCCTAATATCCAACCTAGGCCTCCCTCATTGTAACTTGAGACCATTGCTCCTTGTTCTGCCATCCATCACTACTGAAAACAACCTCTCTCCATCCTCTTTGGAACCTCCCTTCAGGAAGTTGAAGGCTGCTCTCAAATCCCCCCTCACTCTTCTCTTCTGCAGGCTAAACAAACCCAAATCCCTCAGTCTCTCTTCATAGGTCATGCGCTCCAGCCCCCTAATCATTTTGGTCGCCCTCCACTGGACCCTCTCCAGTGCATTCACATCCTTTCACATCCTTTCATTCAGTCATTCAAAAAAAATATGTTCACGGAACCATTTGGGAGGAGCAAAATACGTCGGGGTTATTAGGACACAAAACTCTTTCCGATGAATAATTTGTCCAGCTCTACATTGTTGTCATGGCGGGGGGGCAGGTAGAAGTGGCTACAGGAGGGAGACAGTGTAGCTTAGAGGGTAAAGCACTCGAGTAAGACTCTGAAGATTTCACTTTTAATCCAGGCTCCACAACTGGTCTGTGGAGTGGCCTGAGGCAAGTCATTTCACTCCTCTGTGCCTCAGTTTCCCCATTTCTCAAAGCGCTTTGAGCTCTCTTGATGAATAGTGTTATGTAAGAGAAAGGGGTTGGTATTTAGTATTGACACTCTGTATACAGAGGGATTTTTTTTCTGCTCCAAAGCTCAGCTTCTCTGACAAGTGTGGTTCCTACCTCTACACCATTGTGATAGTCTAAATACTAGTCTGAGGCCTTCCAGCCAAGTGGAGAGCATGCTTCACTTCCAGCTAAACTGACTGCCACCAAGCCACCCAGAGAGTGAGCTGCAAGTATGAAGCATCTTTAACCACAGGTTGCCCAGACAGCTGTGTGTGTCTCTCTGCACAGTTAATTAGAAGATGATGCTTCATAAAACAAATCTGTCCCCTTTTGGGTACATGGCAGTCTTCTAATCAATTAAAAACCTTGCAGTGAAATCCATACTTCTTGGCCCCACAAAGCTAGAGAAACCTGTAAGCAGCAGGGGGAGGGGAAGAAATCTATACTGGACGAAACTGCAGAGGAGAAGCAAAAGAGCCGGAGTTTCTTCCAGAAGTGGCTAGTTAGCACAGGAACATGCCTGTGTTCTGACTTTAAAAAAGAAAAAGAAATAGACAGGCAACGTCAGTCTGCTCCAGGAAGTAAAACCTGATCCAAAGTCCACTGAAGTCAATGCCAGCCCATCAACAGGCCCAGTAATGGCGAGGAAGCAAAGGGGAACATTGCCCCGGGGCCCAAAGATTCAAAAGAGCTCAGGGCTCCCGGCCGTGGCCGGCCCTTTAAATCACTGCTGGAGCTCTGTGCCATATGCTCCAGACAGCTCTAAGGGCTGGCTGCCCCAGTCCCACCCCTTCCTCTTGAGGCCACGCCCCTTTGAGGAATTCCACCATTACCACCTTGCCCAGGGGCCCCCGGAGGCGGTTGTTGCCCCTGTCCATCGATAATTTCCATCTGCCTCTTTTTTTCTAGGCCTGATATAAACAATGCAGAGATTTAGAAGACATCTGCAGATCTTCAGTTTCTTCCTGACCTCCCCTTTCCCTGTATTTATTTTTGCCATTGATGTAGACCCCTTAATCTGGTGTAGCAAAGAGCAGCAGCTATCTTCAGTACCTTTGGCCGGCAATAGATAGCTGTGAAAATAAAAGTATAGTTAAGGAGAGGAGCATTCCTGAATCACTAGAGTCCCAGCAATGCACCATATGTTTTAATAGGCCATGCTATCAATCTCTTCCTGACTGCTACACTCAACACACCAACAGTGCAATATAATGTGCCATTTAGAATTAGGAATGCCTTTGAGTAACAGCCTGGAGTGATTTAATTTGTTGACTGTATAAAACAAGCCTTTAACTTACACCAGAAGCGGAGCCGAGATAAAAGGAAAGGCAGTCAGGTCGGCTTTAGCTCTGGGAATATATGCTAAGAAATGCAGCAATCATGAGACAGTAAGTAAGATATGACAAATGGCCCGCTGCATTATCTCGCTATCACTCTTAATTAAGCCTCCCATCACAGGACTGATCTTACAGCTCAAAGCCACCAGGGGAAAACAAGAAAACATCAAGATGAAAAAGGGTGAAAGCCGGAGATACATTTTTCAGATGTGCAGTTGATTTAGAAACTCTCTTCCATGTAGATTTTGACTGGCTTCACAAAGCAGGACAGATAAAGGCTGCTAGGAGGGCCATTCATCGTCTTTTGTGTCAGATAAGAATAATGAGGTTCTTTAAAACCCCAGTGTCTTGATCTAGCCCAGAAAATTAAGATTTAAAAGATTTCTCCAGCTGTGCTGTAGATACGGGCAATAGCCCATGGCAGCTTCCATTGACATATCAGCTATTGCACCGATGAAATGCAAGCTCAAAGCCCAAGCCCATCACACCTTTCAGGACTTTGAACTGCAGTGTTCTGCTTCTTCTGCTTCATTTTTTGCTTGTTGGGACTGGAAAGAAAAACAACCAACAGTCCCTTCCCATGGTGTGCGCAGGGGGTGTGCCGGGTGTGCCCAGGCACACCCTAATGTCTCAAAAAAAAGTGGCTTTGCGTTTTAATTTAATGGCATGATATGCTCTTTTAAGTAAAGTTTAGTTGTTAATTTAAAAAAAATAAGTTGAGTTAAGTTTTAGTTTCTTTAGTTTGTTTGATGAATAAAAATAATGTCCTTTATGATTGAGTATTCAATAAATGTTCACTTTTAAAAAAAATAAAAAATAAAATTCCCTGGGTGCACACCTTTGACCCAAATGACTCTCTGATCCTTGAAGAAGGGATAACCTGATTGTTCTGCTATAGCTCACATGTCTTTTAAAAAGAAAAAGAAGCCCTTCCTTGCCACAAAAGAGGCTTTGCCAATTGATGATATACCACTGTCTCAAATGAAGCAGGCTGACTTCATAAAGAGACATCATATTGCTGTCATGAAAGTGCTGCACAAGAGTTTGAAAATGTCATCTGCCCATCAAGAAAGTTTTGCAGATGCTGAAATGAGCTCAGAATTTGTATGGATACTGTCCCTCCCTCCTTCACATTTTATGAAATTTAACTGTTCAATATCCTCTGTATTTTCTTAATTAACTTCAAAGTTTACCCCCATTTCATTTTCCATGGGAAGAAATGCATACGTGGTGCCATTCATGATGCTATCTGTGAAGACAGCCTACAGATTTCAAATATTGAACCTAAGCTTTGCAAATAGACAAGTAATGGAAAAGGCTGTAGGAAAAGCTTTTGTGATAAAATACCCAGGCAAAAATAAGGCAGCAAAAATCAAATGGAACAGAAAAGTCTAAATTGTTTATGTAATCAAGTTATGCTTGTCAGACTTGTTGATATCCCACCTCCCCACCCCCATTGTATTTTCCTTTTTGTATTTTCAGGGGTTGGCAATTCAGCGTTGGAAAGCAGCTGCTGAAAAAATGACTCTTGGGAAAAAACAACCGTGCATCTGTTTCCACATCTCTGTCTTTTCTTCTCACCCACAATCATTTAAATCTAATGGTTAGTGAGTGCGGGATCAAAGAAACCAACCCATCAGAATGCCCCTGAGTTTTACAGGTGCAAGTAGCAGCAGGATTTGGCCATGAATCATAGAATCATAGAAGCCTAGGGCTGGAATAGACCTCAGAAGGTCATCAAGTCCAGCCCCCTGCCCTATCCCAACATGGCATTGGAAAAGCAGGGAAGGAAAGAGGGAGGAGCCAGGCAAAGATGTCCTAACTGAGGAGGGTAGGCGAGGTGGTGTCAACAGCAACAAATTGAGGTCAATTGAAGGTCAATACGATGTTTGTTCCTTTGTCGTCAGGCCTACCGATGGGGGGGAGGGGCAACTGCCCGGGGGGGCCAGCGATTCAAAGGGGTATGGAGCGCCCAGCTGCTGCTGCCACTACTGAAGAAGCAGACAAAGACCTGGGCCCTTTAAATCACCACTGGAGCCCCATGTGGCGCACTCCTGATGGAGAAGGAGGGATACAGTCCAGGCTGACTGTCCAATCCCTGCCCTTTCTACCTGAGATCCCACCCCTTCCAGGAGAATGCAGACAGCCCCTCCTCCACCACCTTGTCCGGGGGCCCAGCATGTCTGTTTGCTCTCCTATCTGTGGTACTTTTGAACATCTCACCCCATCATCTTTAAATCTTTTCAATGATGTGGAGATGGCAGGTAATACGCCCAATATGTTGGGCAACTGGCTGACTACATATGGAAACAGTATATGAAATAAGATATATCACGTCATGTCTTCCTGTCTCTCACTCCCATTTTTCTCTTATACCCACCAATCTTCTTTTTCCTCCCTCGCTGTCCATTTTCTCTCCTTACTTCATTCTCTCTATAGTAGTCCAGCTCGGCCTCCTACAGAAATTTTTGGAAATAATCATCCAAAGCCTAGAGAGTAAATCACTTTCTAATATACTGTGAAAAAATCAAAAGCTGCTCACCAGGTCAAATTAGATCCTGTCAGTCAAATAAAATTAAGGTGAAGTTTGGTTTTCACTTTGGTGGAGACACTTTAGAAAAGGGCTGACTGACACAGATCCAATCGGTTGGCTGGAATAGTAGCAAGAAGCAAACAAAGTAATTTCACTCATCGTGTTCCCTTTGCTTAGTTTGAGCAAAATATGTGCTTGAACTGTGTTTACCTTTGTAAAATAAAGTTTACCATGGAAATCCAAGACACGAGAAGTCATTCTTCCGCTCTACTCTGTGCTGATTAGGCCTCAGTTGTAGTATTGTGTCCAATTCTGGGCACCACATTTCAAGAAAGATGTGGAGAAATTGGAGAAGGTCCAGAGAAGAGCAACAAGAATGATAAAAGGTCTAGAGAACATGACCTATGAAGGAAGATTGAAAGAATTGGCCTTGTTTAGTTTGGAAAGGAGAAGATTGAGGGGGAAATGACAGCGGTTTTCAGGTATCTAAAAGCATGTCACAAGGAGGCAGGGAGAAAAATTGTTCTCCTTGGCCTCTGATGATAGGAAGCTTTTTCTAATGTGCAACCTAAACCTCCCTTGCTGCAGTTTAAGCCCATTGCTTCTTGTCCTAACTGTCAGGGTGACTAAACACTGGGGCTATGTCTACACTCGTGGCTTCTTGTGCAAGAAGTATGCAAATGAGGCTAAGCGTGGAATATCGCCGAGCCTCATTTGCATACCTAATGAGCCACCATTTTTGCAGAAGAGGCTCTTGTGCCAGAAGGAGCTGTCTACACTGCCCCTTCTTGTGCAACAAAAACCCTCTTGTGCAATGCCGTTATTCTTGAAAATAATCAGTGTAACGGCATTGCGCAAGAGGGTTTCACTTCAGTAGTCTCTGGATCAGGACCCTGGTGCATACATGTATGTGTGTGGGGGAGGGGGGACTGTGTCTAGACTACACTGATTATAATCTAGACTACACCGCTCTGTTGGCAGAGAGATGTAGATTAGGCACATCGAAATTGCTAAAGAAGCAGGGATTTAAATATCCCGTGCTTCATTAGCATAAACATGGCCGCCGCTTAAGTGTAGACATAGTCTGGAATAAGTTGCCTAGGGAGGTTGTGGAATCTCCATCTCTGGAGATATTTAAGAGCACGTTAGACAGACACCTGTCAGGGATGGTCTAGACCAGGTGTGGCCAACCTAAACCTCTGAGAAGAAGCCACAGTTACCAGTATACATTGCCGAAGAGCCACAGTAATTTCTGAGCAGTCCCCATCAGGTGCCTCCTCTTCCATCTCTAGCATCTTTTCCCCACCAGCAGCCCCACCAATCAGTGCCTCCTCTTCCTTCCCTGCGCCTCCTGCCCACTGCAGTCAGCTGTTTCATGGCACTCAGGAGGCTCTGTGGGAGAGGGAAGGAGCAAGGGCGCAATACGCTTGGAGAAGGAGGTGGAGCCAAGAGTTGAGCACTGGAAAGTTGGCACCTGTAACTGCAACCCCAGAGTCAGTGCCTGAGCAAGGAGCCGCATATTAACTTCAGATGAGCTACAGGTGGCTCCAGAGCCACAGGTTGGCCACCCCTGGTCTAGACAGTACTGGGTCCTGCCGTGAGAGCCAGGGGACTGGACTCAATAATCTCTCGAGGTCCCTTCCAGTTCTAGTGTTCTGTGATTCTTTTCCTTTTCTTTGCCCTGACTGGGATGATTTAGTTGGGATTGGTCCTGCTTTTGGCAGGGGGTTGGACTTGATGACCTCCTGAGGTCTTTTCCAGCCATAGGAGTCTCTGAGTGATGATAGAGGCTATTATTAATGTACTTTCATGGAATATATTTGTCTGGTTTTTGGAGCCAACCAGGAAATGATTAATTCTGACAGTGGATGGAGATGCAGCTTGGAAAAAGAAACATTTTCCTGTCTCAGCCCCCTTTTCCAGCCCTTTCTCAGGGCATGTCTATAAAGTGACTTGGAGTCATAGAAGCATAGGGCTGGAAGGGACCTTGTGAGGTCATCGAGTTCAGTCCACTGCACTCAAGACAGGACGATATAATAGTTATACCATTCCTGGTGATGTTCGTCTAACCTGTTCTTAAAACCCTCCAAAGATGGCGATTCCATAGCCTCCCTAGGCAGTTTGATTCCAATGCTCAATCACCCTGACAAGAAGTTTTTCCTAATGTCCAACATTTATGTGATTTAAGCCCAATGCTTCTTGTCCTATCCTCAGACGTTAGCAAGAACAATTTTTCTCCCTTTTCCTTGTAACAACCTTTTATGAATGTGAAAACTGTTAAAGCCTTTCTCACTGTGGATTAATATTTAGCTTTCAGTCCACTATGTAGATTGACGTGTTCTGCTGAACTTTTAGCACTTGGAAACCAGGTCCACATGGTGACTCAGTGCACAGCACACTACAGCATGGTAGATTTGCACCTTGGCGTGCAGTAGAAAAGGTAGAGACAAGCCTAACTTGTTCTATGTTTCTGATTTGTCGGCATATAGGGATGCTTGACATAGCAAATAAGCCTTGTTAACCTAACGCTATCCAAACCCACAAAATTCTTCTCATGTCCTGCTTGATCACCAGTTATTGGTCTTTTGTTTTGTTTTCCCCATTGTCTGATTTACGTTTTATTTTTGATGCCCACCCTGTCAGCAGTGGTGCACTTTCAGATCACCCCGTCTCACAAATGCAGGCAGCTTTTCAAGCTTTGTGGATGATGAAGAGAGATATTTAAGGGTGAAAACCTGTCCCCATTTGAGGTCAATGGAAGCTTTGCCATCAACTTCAATGCAGCGAGGATTTTACATGAATCTGTATGGACTGGAGCCACAGAGGATAAGAAGGGTCCAGACAAGAAAAGAGGGTTTCATTTATCCTGGGAAGTATCCTATCCATTTATCACTATTCTCTGTCTAATCTTCCAAAATCAGATATCCTCCATTGTCGGAGAACTAGAAAGGGAACCCAGGAATTGTGATGGGAGAGGCTGCAGAGAACAGCAAATAGTGAAATAAAAGCTTTGCTATAAGAACATAAGAACATAAGAATGGCCGTACTGGGTCAGACCAAAGGTCCATCTAGCCCAGTATCCTGTCTGCCGACAGTGGCCAGCACCAGGTGCCCCAGAGAGGGTGGACCGAAGACAATGATCAAGCAATTTGTCTCCTGCCATCCCTCTCCAGCCTCTGACAAACAGAGGCCAAGGACACCATTTTATCCCCTGGCTAATAGCCTTTTATGGACCTAACCTCCATGAAATTATCTAGCTTCTCTTTAAACTCTATTATAGTCCTAGCCTTCACAGCCTCCTCTGGCAAGGAGTTCCACAGGCTGACTACACGCTGTGTGAAGAAGAACTTTCTTTTATTAGTTTTAAACCTGCTACCCATTAATTTCATTTGGTGTCCTCTAGTTCTTCTATTTAGGGAACTAATAAATAACTTCTCTTTATCGGCCCTCTCCACACCACTCATGATTTTATATACCTCTATCATATCCCCCCTCAGTCTCCTCTTTTCTAAACTGAAAAGTCCCAGTCGCTTTAACCTCTCCTCATATGGGACCCGTTCCAAACCCCTAATCATTTTAGTTGCCCTTTTCTGAACCCTTTCCAAGGCCAAAATATCTTTTTTTGAGGTGAGGAGACCACATCTGTACACAATATTCAAGATGTGGGCGTACCATAGTTTTATACAGGGGCAGTAAGATATTCTGGGTCTTATTTTCTATCCCTTTCTTAATAATTCTGAGCATCCTATTTGCCTTTTTGACTGCCGCTGCACACTGTGTGGAAGTTTTCAGAGAACTGTCCACGATAACTCCAAGATCTCTTTCCTGATTTGTCGTAGCCAAATTAGCCCCCATCATACTGTACATATAGTTGGGGTTATTTTTCCCGATGTGCATTACTTTACACTTATCCACATTAAATTTCATTTGCCATTTTGTTGCCCAATCACTCAGTTTGGTGAGATCTTCTTGGAGTCCCTCACAGTCTGCTTCTATCTTGACTATCCTAAACAGTTTGGTATCATCTGCAAACTATGTATTCTCAAGATTAATTCCATCTTAACTAAGCCCATGTCTCCACTTGCCGCGCTGGTGATCCATCTTCTGGAGTTCGATTGAGCAGGCCTAGTTATGACCCACTAAATTGAACGCTGAGGTTGGCTCCGGTTGGCGGTGGTACTCTTAGCAATTGCAAAGCGTAAGGGAAGCCAACAGGAATGTTTGCTCCTGTTGGCCTCCCACTGTGAAGATGGTGCCAAGCTCAGTTAAGGTATTTTATGTAGCTGGTGTTGCGTACCTTAACCCAACCTCCCAGGTCTAGCATAGACCTGGCCTAAGGCTTTTGTCTAGAAATTTCTTTATGCTCAAAAGTACCAGGCAGGAGGAAGTAAGGTGAAGTTCTTTACTTCCCTGGAGACAGATTTCCCTTACAGGGCCATTTTTGATTAGCCACATGAACCTGAAGCATTGGCTTCCACAAGGCCTGAGGATGCTACGTCTACTTTATTTCAGACTGCTACTAACTCTAGAAAAAGGAGAAGAAATCAGACCTGGGTTTTGTGGTGTATAGCAAGCTGATAATAGCCAACTAGACAAGCCTAAAGCTTGTGCTATGTTATTTGGGATAGCGCTGCACAGTTAAACACAGGTAGAGCTTCAGGTCCAAAACTCTCTGAAATCAACAAGAGTCTTTCATTGAGTCTTTCACTTCAGTAGTCTCTGGATCAGGACCCTGGTGCATACATGTATGTGTGTGTGTGTGTGCGTGTGTGTGCGCGCGCGCGCGCGTGTGTGTGTGTGTCTAGACTACATCTCTCTGTCAACAGAGAGATGTAGATTAGGCACATCGAAATTGCTAATGAAGCAGGGATTTAAATATCCCATTCCTTATTAGCATAAACATGGCCGCCACTTTTTTTCGACACGGAGCTTTTTAAAAAAAAAATGGCAGTCTAGACAGGGATCTGTTGAAAAATATACCCTTTTTTTGACAGATCCTGTAAACCTCATTTTTTGAGGAATACAGGATCTGTCGAAAAAGGATTTATTTTTCGACAGATCCCCGTCTACACTGCTGGGTTTTGTTTTTTTTTCAAAAAAGCTCCGTGTCGAAAAAAGCGGCGGCCATGTTTAGCTAATGAAGCGCAGGATATTTAAATCCCTGCTTCATTAGCAATTTTGACGTGCCTAATCTACATGTCTCTGTCGACAGAGAGGCGTAGTCTAGACGTACCCTTAGTATGTAGATACATAGTACAATAAATGCTGCAGCACCAGTAAAACAATGCTAGTTTCATGAGCTAATCACTTTGCAAATTAAAGTTGAGGCTGTAACCTAAAAGAAATTTACAAATGACAAATAAGCAAATTGAGTGCTCGGTTCCTCCTGCCCAAATACTATATTAAAAAGCCATGTTTTGCAAACATATAACCTCGCTACAGCAATGCCGTTTCAGGCTATACCTTTAAGGCCAAAAGCTTTTGGCTGAGATGAATTCAGCTTGTCTGAAGTGGAATGCAAAGTAGAATAGTAAGGAAGATAGATAATAATCAGTCAATACTGTATTACAGAGAAGCTCTACCACTAAATTCCTCAGGCAGCGCAAATGTAGGCTAACAGAAACACTTTGATATAGAATTCGTGTCAAAGCCATACTACTACGGCACCCTCAGGTTCTATGATGTCTATGGCAGTTCTATAGGATTAGTCTCCTCTCTCTGTGAAGGTGGGTGGCCAGGGGAGAAGAAGAAGAGAATGTCACACAGAACTGCAAAACCATGCATGAAAAATGTAGGCGTGAGCCCTCTTTCTGGAACCTGAAAGTCAGTTTAATTTAAATTAAATAGCCCCATAAATAACACCGGCCGGCTGACTTTGAAATCTTCACCCCAGAACTACTAAATTCTGCAGCTGCAAACTTTCATTCCCAACATAAATGACATTGCTTCATTATATTTTGTTAAGGCTCCCTATGTATGGTTTTATTAGAATAATCATAATTATTATTTTATTACTATTATTATTATTATTCCTCATTAGTCGTGTTCTTTCTTCAGAAGATGAGGTGATCTGGAAAATACCTTTCAGCATTCTCTGTGACTTTTTTTTTTTTTTTTTTTTTTTTTTTTTTTGCTGTGAGACTGCCAATAATAAAAACCAATTTCCTTGTCTGCACAGAGTAAAGATTCCTGCTGACTGTGCTTGGAATCTTTAGGGCACACCTCAGTTGCTTTATTATAAGGCAGGTACATTTTGTCCTCAAATCACAGACCTACCCTGGCCTTGTCCACTGAGCCCATCAAATAAGTGATGCAAAATGCATTCTTATTACGGCAGTCTTTCTTTAGGACTCCTTTTTAAGCCATTCACAATTGTGAATGATTAGAAGGGAAGTCAAGGGATGGCTGGCTTTTATTCCCCCTTTTGGGCATGTCTAAATTAGAGGGGTTTGTGCCCATTTTAGCGGATTGTTATTTCACTCAAGTTAGCCAACAAGCTTGGTAACTCGTAACCTTTTCTGTCCTGGGACAAACATTTACCGCATTTACTTCCACCCTTACATGTATGTTAGCTAACTCGCATTGATGAGCAATCTTTTAACTCAAGTTGATACAAAAGCAAAAACTTGGGTCTCAACAGATCTTTTGTGTGTCTGATTGTTGATTTCTTCACCTGGGATATTTGTAACTAGCATGACCGAAAGGAGGTCAAATCATGTTCTCACTTGCTCCTTTGCACAGTATGACCGAGGACTGGAGACATATGCTAAGTGTTGAACAAACACAATGAAATCGTGCGGTCAAAACGAATGTGACGGACCGAAGAGGGAGGGTGAAAGGATCCGACATGCATACTGTTGGCGTGTTTTGTTTATGGGGGAGGCGAGCCAGATGGAAGAAGAACAAGGAGGATGAGCTGGAAATAGAAAGTTGAGTGAGCTTGGCATCCGACACAGCAGACAAACAAGCAAATCAGCAAGAGGTAAAATTGCCCAGTGTTCACGTTTGATACAAAGATGTCGGGTGGGTGGGATGACTCAAAGGCTGGTACTTCTGTGAGGGGTTCTGGGGGAGCTGGGGCTCATCCCATTGGTGCCAACCTCCCTGGATGAGATGTCCCCAGAAAGTTCCCACAAGGGCCAGCAGGGGGCAGTCAATCCCAGAGTCTCCCACAACTCTCTGGCTGGTGCTCCTGCTGGGAGGGGCTCTGTGGAACTGGGCTGCACTGTCGCCCCAAACTTTCTCCCAGTGATGCCAGCCTTCTCTTGGGATAGGGGAGGAGTCACAAAAAAGAAGGAAGCATCACTGGACAGGTTCCATATGGCCCAGTGAGGCTGGAGAACAAACTCACCTCCAATTTGCAGGTGCTGCTAGAGTAAAACTCGGTCTGGCCTGATCTAAAATGCTTCCCACTAAGCCGACGGCTGCTGAGAAAAAGGGCACCCGCGCTTTATGACACTGAGGACCATGTTGACAAATTGCCAGGAGGCCAAGAGCCACGCCTCATTTGCATATAAATTGCAAGTGTTTTATTATCAAATATAAATGCGCACAATCACGATCGAGCATTTGCTTATTCTTGCTTCTCCCTTGAGATGAATACAAATCATTCGCCTTTCAGTGCACCAGCAGTCCCTCATCAGCACTGGCCTCCTGACGCACTTGCAGGTGGGTGGGGAGAGGGTGGCAGCAGGCCACATGTGAGGACCCTGGCACACCTGAGTTGGCTTAGCAAGGATTTGGTGATTACACACCTGAGTTGGATAAGCATCATGGCTGGTTTAGGACTGTCTAGAGCAAAACTGGGAACCCAGCCAGACCAGCTGTGTGCCCCCTCAGGCATGTTCAAAGCCTGCTGCTGATTATTCCACGAACTCATTTTTCTCTGAATCAAAATGTTCCAACTTTTATCCAGTAAAACCTCTGTTAGTAGTGAGACCATTGTTCCCTCTAAGCTGTACACTTGGGCAACTGCCCAGGTGTGATTAAAATGCCACCCAGGTGATTAGCAGCGTGTCCAAAGCTTGGTTTTGGCTTGCTACAGGTGGCGCACATCTGCACATACCTTGGTGCACAAAAAATTATTCTGCACATGGATGGAAAAAAATCCACTCGTGGATAGAAAAGATTAGAGGGAACAATGATTGTGATTGGCTCCCAGGGCTACCAGTCTGGAAGCCACTCGTCTCCAAAAAGCTTTTGAAACTCAGTTCCACGCACCCTGACTGAGATCTATCAGTTAATGGGTGGCAGAACGCTGTCATAAGACATAATATCATTGTCGCTAGTGAGTCCATCACTTTTGGTGCCTAGCAGACTATGAATTTAGGCTCACAGGCTCACCTTTTAAAGCGTTCGTGCAGGCTTCTTTGCAGGAGGAGGACTAAGAGGTCAGAGGTGGGGTGATCATTCCGTGCAGAGTGTTCCCCCCCCCCACAGGCGGTAGGGTGTTTGGGGCTTTTATCATTTTCTGCTTGAGTCATTTCAGAGGGGCGTGATTGTCTGGGCTCACCTACATGATTATACTTGGGGTGCACCACATGATGACAGGCCTGCCAACACGGAGAGGCAACAGGGACAGACTCTCACCACCCCATGTGAGACAAAACGTCAATGAAAAACTCAGCTGGAGACACGAAATCTGGACGATTTCAACTAGCTTTAAAATGATTCATTCCAGGGCCAGCCCACAACATTTTGGCACCTGAGGCAGGGAGCTCAAATGACGCCCCCATGCCCCGTTTTCTCCTGCCTACCTCTTATGTCTCTTGTGCCCTCCTTCCTCCAGCACAGCACTCCACCATCTCTGTGCATCTAGAGCAGAGAGAACACATATGCACCAGCAGCAGACACAATTTTCTACACTCTGAGTCCTAGTGGCGCCCCCCTCACAGTCTGGCGCATGCGGCGGCCGCCTCAGTTCGCCTCATGGTAAGACCAGCCCTGATTCATTTCACACCAGACATGGGCCTCGGCTATAAAACTGGGACACAGAACAGGACGATATCCAGCCCTGTCGAGAACCAAGAGCCATAAAGGTATTCTAATTGTGAAGGAGATGATGTCACAAGACTGGGGATATCCTATAGGGTAGACACAGCCCTACATCTCACAGACCTGGGCATAGGGTCCCTGGTTGGGAAATGGAGCATGTGTTCCCTGACTGGCATAACAGCCCCAAATGCTGGAAATTTCTCATACAGAATATCTGTATTAGGGAAGACTTGATTCAAAATGAAAAGCCTTTAAGGGCTTTAGGTCATTCTTGGCTCATTCGATAACAGTTTGCACCAAAACTATAGTGACTAGAGAGCCTCGTTCTTATTTACATTCATCTGGCAGAAATGACAAGAAGCAATGTTGTTCCCATGGTGATGGTTTCACCCACCCCCTATACTTTTATTTACTAATAAACCATTTTTATTTACTATCAAACCCAGTGTAAATAATTGTTACCCCAGGGGGAACAATCAGCGGGCACATCCTCCTTTCATTGTTAAAGGGGGCTTACTGGAATGTGCTTTCAACGTGTGACATTCTCACAGGCTATGTCTACGATGCCCCCTCCTGCACAAAAAAATATGCAAATGAGGCAAAGCGTGGAATATCGCTGCACCTCGTTTGCATAATTAATTAGGTCCATTTTTGCGCAAGAGGTTTTTGCGCAAAAAGGAGCCGGGTAGATGGCTCCTTTTTGCGCAAAAAAACCCCTCTTGCGCAAGAGCCGTTCTTCTGCATTTTTTCAGGACGAACGGCTCTTGTGCAAGAGGGGGGGTTTTGTGCAAAAACAGAGCCTCATTAATTATGCAAATGAGGCACGGCGATATTCCGTGCTTCACCTAATTTGCATATCTTTTGCGCAAGAGGAGGCAGTGTAGACATAGCCTCAGTGAACAATGGATTTATTGGAGGTTTTGATCCTATTTAGGGGTTGGTTTCCTGGATGCTGTGCTTTGAACCGCATTCTCCCAGAGCTGGAGTGATTCAGTGTCTGCTTTGCTCCTCAGTGGGAGGAGGCGGTGATCTCAGCTCTGTGCCTTGGTTGGGGAAGACCCGGAGATGAGGCCCAGCAGGACAGGATGGTGAGAAGCCCCAGAGAGCAAGGAGGTGTGTGACAGTGGCTTTATTAGCACACCGGGAAGTAGCCCCAAGACGTCTTCTGTAACCATCCCCTGTCACACCCAACAGCTGCCTGTGAATCAGGGTTAAAAATGGAAATTCTTTATGGTCATTATTATGGCAAATTAGCAAGACAGTGAAAGGAGGAGGCCCTGAGAGGAAGTGAGGGGGAAAGAAAAGGCCAAGAAAAGAAGAGAGATAAGCCAAAAATATTCCTTCTAAAAACCCATGGCTCCTGCTCCTTTATTATCTTGGAAAATGTAAACATGGACTTAATCATGCCCCTCTACATGCTGGTAATTAGTGTCATTAAATGAGCTTATCCTGTGTAGCTCACGTACCCACTGCAGATATGCCCACAGCAAGGGCCAAAGGGCAAGGCTGTCGTAATTCCAGTGTCAATACCTAAAAATTAAGACATTGACTTCTTAACAGTGAGGCCTACCACGACATGCACGCTCAGTTACAACGGGAAGAAAACATAGTTATTTACTGGCAAAAGGTCATTCTTTCAAAGGAGAGCTTATGTTTCTCTCTTAGGACAATTTGTTCCATACAATTTGTATGTTGCTCAATTATGTCAACAGCTACAGAGCTATTACATTTAAAATAAAAAGCCCAGCAGCAGAAACATTAATTATACAAAATGTCTAAATGGAGAATTGCACGGGGAGTCTTATCAAGAGAAAATGGAATCTTTCACTACAAATATGCTAACCAACTGCATGTGTCAGAAACTGAACTTAGCCACCCTGCAGAGAATGCTACTGCAGTGCTGTGAACCATCCCATATGCAGAATACGCAGCTGCGCAGGGCATCTGAAAATTTGGGGCACCACTGGGTCCCAATGTTCACCCTCCCACCTCTTCCTATTGCTGTTCTGCTTCCTCCGGAGAGGATCTCGTTAACTTAAAAGTGAAAAAGCCTGCCAGTGCTATTAGCACAGGGCTGGGCAAATCGGGCCAGGTCTGGTTTGCCAGGGTTAGCTCCTGGTGGATGGTCGCTGATATATTTACCTGCGTCTCCACAGATATGGGTGCTTGCAGCTCCCATTGGCCATGAATCACTTTTCTCGGGCCAATGGGAGCTGCAGAAAGAGGTGTCCCAGTCCATGCCACTTCTCACAGCTCCCATTGGCAAGGAACGGTGATCTGTGGCCACTGGGAGCTGCAATCACCCCTATCTGTGGAGACGTAGGTAAATACAGTGGCAGAGGCCCTCCAGCGGCTAACCCTGGTGAACCACCACCTCCCAGCCCTGCATCAGCAGAATATTGAACCTATGAAAGAGCCATTCAAGAGACAATAGAGCCATTAGACGTCAATAGAGGATCATGTCTCTAGATCCAATAGAGGATCATGAGTTTTTGTGGGTATGACCCACTTTTTCAGATGAGTTGGAGTGGAAATAACAGAATCCAAGATATATGAATTTACTGGATACTCTACAGGAACTTAGTATAAAATATGCTTTAAAACTTTGTTATTAGTGTGGTACTGAAGATTATAAAAGCACATCACTAAAGTATCACCACTTCCTTCCCCACACTGTTGTCGGGCATAGAGGCATCAGTTTAATAGTACTGTGTAGGGCTCCATAAACCCTAAGGATGTCCCTGGCTGTGAACTGTGAAATTGCTTATGTTGACCAGGTGTCTCTACTGGGTCCTTTTCGTCATCTTCCCAGACTCTGTGACAAAGCCGATTTCTTCATGCCAAAAGTATTTCAGACACAGAGTCAGGCCTGCCTATTTTTAGCAATGGTGATTCCAGCCTGTCCCTTTGCAACATTATTCTTTATTATGTAGATTATAGTAGGGCCTAACTGAGACCCATTCTGCGAGGCATTGTGCAAACACACCGTCGGAGGCAGGTCTATGTCACATCTCTAGGGGTACATCTAGACTAGATGCCTCTGCTGACAGAGGCATGTAAAATAGGCTATCCGACATAGTCAATGAAGTGGGGATTTAAATATCCCTGGCTTCATTAAAATAAAAATGGCCACCACGCTGTGTCGGCTCAGCTGATCATTGGCACAGTGCTGTGAGTCAAGACGCAGATCAGTCGACAAGGGAACGCCTTTGTCGACCGCTCCTGTAAACCTTGTTTCACGAGGCATAAGGGAGTGGTCGACAAAGGCTTCCCTTGTCGACCGATCCGCGTCGACTCGCAGCACTGTGCCAATGATCAGCTGAGCTGGCACAGCGTGGCGGCCATTTTTATTTTAATGAAGCTGGGGATATTTAAATCCCTGCTTCATTGACTATGTCGGGTAGCCTATTTTACATGCCTCTGTCGACAGAGGCATGTAGTCTAGACAAACCCTAGGATCATGTAACATCTCATTTGTGTGCTCCATTAATGAGCTGTTCATTTTTAAAAGATCTGTATTTTACTGAAAGAGAAAACACATACAGGTTGCTAGAAAATTAATAAATGGCTAGAGAGCTCACAACATTACATTAAAAACCACCTCAGGAAACAGCTCGGGGATGGTCCTTGAGCCAGCTTAGATTTGTGTAGTATATTTAACAATGTCATTATTCTACCTTTGTTTCCTGGGTAGTATGCCTTTTCATGTTAAAAGATTCTGCCGCTTGCAAAGACAGGCACTGTTTTGTGTTCAGCTTAGATGTGGCAGACTGCAGATGGGGCACACACACACACACACGCACAGAATGAACTTGTGCAGACTTTACTTTTGTTCTTTCTTGTTCCATTGTTCGTGACTGAAAGTTGCCATTTGCTTTCTGCATGCGGAGGCACAGTGGGGAGAATGATGCCTCACTAGTGCCCCATGTGGGGGCCAGTGGTGTTGCAACTGTCTGCCTTCTCTTGGACTTATTACCATGCAGGGAGCAGTTGAGGGCTAGCTCCGTAGGAGGGCTGCTGATGTAAAGTGTCCATTCCCAGACTGCTTTGGCCAGGCCCTCCTTGGTCAACAATGCCAACTTCAGAGCTATGTGGCTCAGTTGGGGTATGTCTACACTACAGTTTTGTCTGAAAACGGCCATTTTTCTGACAAAACTTGTGGAATGTCCACACTGCAATCACGTTCTTCCACAAGAAAATCGAAAGAACAGAGGGGTTTTTCTGGCATGGTAATCCTCATTCTACAAGGAAGAAGCCTTTTTGGGACAGAGCTCTTTTGCAAAAAGGCATGTGTGGGCGGGGAAAAGGGAGTTCTTTTGGAAGAAGAGGAAAGAGGAAAAAGCAGAGGTGCCCTGGTGGTCATTCCGTCCATAGCCATCACAGCTTACATGCAAGAGAGCATCCATTCAGTGTGGACGCTATCTGTCGAAAAAGCAGATCGCTTTTCCAATACACTTCTGCAGTGTGGATGCTCTCTTTCGGAAGAGGGTTTTTCGGAAGATCTCTTCCAAAAAAAGCTTCTTCTGAAAGAAGCCTGCAATCTAGACGTAGCTTTGAGCTCCCTAGCAGTAGAGAAGATGGTTGCTACTTTCCGCTGTTGCTGCCTCTCTTTGGTGGATTTTTCACCACCGGGGCCTTCACCATGGTCAATGCCAGCAGAAGGCTGGGCTGGGATATGGGGCAAGTATCTATCGAAAGCACAGTAATACTGTGGTTCAGTTCCCTACACCTGCTGAATTCCCAAATCTGTACACCTCAAAACCACAAAACCAATAAAGAAAACAAAAGCTTACCCTTTTGACTCATCCTTCCTTTCACCCCTCTGATACAGTAATAGGCAATGGAAATGCATCATTTCCTGTCCCTTGGGCCACAGACCGGGACAACCAGAGTTAACAGAAATATTCCCCGCCAGCTTTGGATCAGCCCACACATGTGGTTTACTTTCCTGTCTGAGGATTAAGACAGCCTCTCGTCTCTCTCAAATTATTTTTTTTTCCAACTAAACAATATTCTAGGAACAAGTGCATTAATCCTGTTTCCTAACAATACTGATGTAAGCTCAAATTGCTTTACCGATGTTGGATTTGCTACTGGGACATTTTTATATTATTCTTAGCTTAGTTTAGAGAAGAAAGAGGGAAAAAAGCCTTTTGCTGTGGTCCTGTTATGAGGCCCCTCTTAATCCTAAGAGAAAATGAAGATTTCTCTTTCTCTCTCCAGTGGTCTGTAAAGCATAAATATTTTAAGTCGGTAGACCGGAAAATATCTTTCAAGCTTCAATAAAAAGTCTGCTCAAATCACTGGGTTTTTTAACACGAAAGTCATCATTAACAATTAATAAACTAATTTTACCTTTCCAAATAATTTTAAGGATGGCGCCAGACTAAACGGATGACTGGGGGCGAGCGGGAGAGAGAAAGAGAGACTAACCCGTCTCAATAATGTTCAATTAACAGCTCTTTCTCTGATGTGCCTATAAATTCCTCTCTGGTTTTTTGATAGACCAGAAAGTTGGTTCCTTGTTAGATCTGGCAGAATCAGGTTCTTGGAGTAAATATTCTTGCTGGAGCATTGTATCTCTTTTAAAACGCATCACTTTACTGAATAATTAAACACTAGAGATTAAATTTAGTAAGTGTTCTACTGAAGGAGCGGCATGTTTTTCCTCCCATGCATTCTGTGAAGAATACGGCTGGGCCAGTGAAATGTGTACAGTGCAGAAATAAAATCTTCAGTGCCTGACCCAAAGCTCAAAGGAAGTCCGGAGAAACATTCACAGTTGGCCTTCGAGCTGGTCCCTACTGAATAAATGCATTATTACAAGCAGTGGTTAGGGGACAGGAAGTTTTTACCAGTGGTATGGCAGCAATTCAGCCACCCTCGTCATTATTCTTGGGAACCAAATAACCATTAAATGTGTCGGTCATTTTGAGAAATTCAGGCTTCTGCATGTCTCAGGAGATTTACTGTGGAATTTTTAGTCATCTCCCTTCCATACTCCCCAGTGGAAGGGAGTGTGGGGCCAATAATTGTACATAGGCTGGAAATTAGCCTATCCATAGATAGGCTCCTTTGTCGCTTTGTCGCTTTGTAAAAAAATGAAATACTTTTCCATGTCATAATATTCTTGAGGCTCCAAATGAAGTAAGGGGCCCTGTTACTGTAAACACACCTAAGGGTTGACAATCTATAAAGACACTGCTTAGGAAAGGTGAGAGGGGAAACAGAGGCACAGAGAAGATAAGTGATTTGCCCAAGGTCACAGAGGCAGTCAGTGGCACAGCTGGAAATAGAGCACATCAGTCCCTGACTCCAATCAAGTGCTTTATCCAGGAGGTCACACTGCCTCTCATCTACTGTACCAAGATTTTTACTGGCTGTGCAGTCTTTTTCCAGCTGGGGATAAACAATTATTTCACTTGTAGGCTCTAGAAATTAGCGATGGAAAAGACCCATTTGGCATAAAAATAAGGGCATAAGAACATCCATACGTGGCCATACTGGGTCCATTTAGCCCAGTGTCCTGTCTTTTGACAGTGGCCAAAATACCAGGTGCCCCAGAGGAAATGAACGGAACAGGGAATCATCAAGTGATCCCCCCCCGTCGCCCATTCCCAGCTTGTGACAAACACGTTATCCATGCTTGCTGCCAATGTAAGATTGTTTATAGTAGACTCCTGACTGTAGACAGGATTCCCATTGGCCACTGGTGTGTAGTGCAATGTATCATTTAACATATTCAGATCAGGGTAAAGGGCCCTTCACCTCCATGAGAATGGACACTAGCCCCAGTTCCGTTGTTCAGGCCTTTATAGATCCCATGGCATTAATTTATTGATTATTTTTATTAGTAGGGCCAAATTCCGGTTCTGTTAACTATAGTTTTCTTCATTAGAGTTGGTCCTCCAATTTAATTGGCTAACTTTTTTTGCTTCATGTTCTAAAATGTTCCATAGGAGAAGTGGTGTGAGGCTAAACACACCTCAGAAATGGCCCCATCTCAGGACATGGCCATATTCTCACGGCATTTAGCCAGTTTTTACTCACACCTTTCTCGGGCTACATTCAGCCCACCCATAGACAGTTCCTGTTCCTTTCAGTATGAGTGAAAGCTCCCCGAGTAGGAACACTCAATTTATGAACTTTAGCACATGTGAACACAGCTCACCTGCAGCCTCAGGTGAGCAGACAAGAGGTGCAGGTGGTGGTGAGCGGTGGGAACGTGGGCCAGAGGACTCCAGTGGAGTGTCAGGGTGGCTCTGCAGATGGCCCAAGAGAACTGGTGCTTCCCTCCAACCGGTGGCTACACGACCAACCTCTGCTCCACTGTACGGGGAGATTTCAGCAAATCCAGTAATGTGCCTGAACCACTATTGCTTACTGCTTAAACTTTAGCAACCAAGCTAACAGGCCCAAATTAGACCTAGGCCACAGTCAGGGAGGAGGAAGAAGAGGGAGTTTGGGTGCCACAGAGAGGGCAGCTTGACCCCGCATCCTTCCTGAGGCCCAAATCTCTAGTGAAATCACTGAGCTATACATTAAGAAAAACAGGAAGTTTGTCTAAATGCCCTCAGACATATATCTTTCAGGGACCCCGAGCATGAAGTCTCTGAAAAAGAAAAAAACGCATCTGGTGAAAGTGATGATCACAAGAAAACCTCTTACTTAACCTTTAAAAAGTGCTTGCCTAACAGGTTTTTGAGTGACATGTTATTGTAATACTAATGGGTAAATAGGGAAGGAAAGTTTGAGTTGGGGGGGATAATTTTGGGAACACTTGAAGGGATGCCTCAAGGACTCCCTGAGGACTCTTCACATCTGGATGCATCTTCGTCCCCACCGGCAGACGGAAGACTGGCCATCGGAAGCCTGCTCGGTGTCACTCGAGAGCCACACTCAACTTCGGTAATTATCGAGGGTGGGGTTATTTTACTAACCTGTTGTGGACGTGTGCAAGTGCTTGAGACTAGCTTTAAGTGAAAGCACTCTTGTGATGTCCTGTTTGTACCATTCATCTATCGGTCAGACGACCGTGTCTGCCCTGAATTATTCCCTGACACCACCTCTCAGAGAGTAAAAGTTACTGAGAGGTTTGGGTTGAAAGAACCCCAGGTAACACCACTAGAGTCCTCCGGCCCATGCGTATGCCCCTCACCACCTCCCAGTGAGCAGGATGGGGGCAGAGGACTGGAAGAGTCGTCACAGAGTCCCCTCCCTCAGGGTGGGAGGCAAATGGGGGAATGCAAGAGCTGCCACAGACCCCATGGGGGGGGAGGTCAGGCAGGGGCTGGAGAATGGGGGTGCTCCTGTAAATGCACCTGCTACTCAGTTGTTTGCTCGCTGCCTTCCCAGTGAAAGCAGGGTGTATTCATTCTATTTGTGAGCCAAAAAATGCCCCTAATCCTGGCTGATAAGCAAACAAGTCATGGCTGTGATACATCTGTACCAAGGAAAAGGAAAGCCATATGTTCTGAAGTGAAGTTAGACATAATAAACCATTCAGAGAAAGGAGAAACTCCATCACGGGGTCTGTGCTTTGTTTGAGTTGTTCCACAATAGCCACGCTCATCAAAAAGAAAGCCAGAGTTTTAGGACACACGAAGGGTTCTTCTCTCAGGCATTCAATCATCGCAACTAAAAAGGAAGTGGTATCCTTTCTGAGATGGAAAAAATTGTTGATTTTGTGGCTTGAAGACCAACGCTGGCATAAAATGCCCGTTGGCCTGATGTTGGTCCAAGAGAAGGCTCTGATTCCCTACGAAGACTCGTAGAATAAATTAGGCGAAAGTGCTTGTGATGTGGACTCATTTGTGGCAAGTAGTGGGTGGTCTAACAGGCTTAGACCTAGGCCAAACTTACAAAACATTAGGGTGAGCGGGAACGCTGCTTGTGCTGACGAAAAAGCAGCCATTGCTTTTCCTGAGACATTTGCTGCTATAATTAAGGCAGGAAACTACAGTGGTCGTCAAGGGTTTACTGCTGATGAGACTGGACCGTTCTGGAAAAAGATGCCTGGCAGAACCTTCATCTCCAAGGAAGAAAACATGATGTCTGGTTTTAAAGCTGTGAAATCTTCAATCCATTTCATTTTAAAATCCCCGCCCCACGCCCTAGCAAAAAAGTGAAGCCACCCTGATTGACCCTTTTGAGAACTGTAGAGCATCTGAAGGTTGAGCAAAAGCTTCTCTGCCTGTTGTGTGGAAGTCAAATCGCAAGGCTTGGTAGCTTTGGCAATTTTTGGAGACGGGTCCTTTCACCTTTTTGCGCCTGATGTTAAACTGTATTGTGCCAAAAATGATATTCCCTTCAAAATTTTGCTTGTGTTAGGGCACCCAGTTGCCCTAGATGATGTTCATCCTGATATCAAGGTTGTGTACCTCCTAGCATAGCCTCCTCATTGCAGACAATGAACCAAGGTGTTATGCAATCATTTAAGGTTTACTACATCTGTAAAACCTTTGCCCGGGCAATTACAGCTGCAAAAGGGGGAAAAGCTTCTACCTGCAAAGATTTTGAGGGTGGGAGGTTACAACATTTATGCTGCAGTAAAGAACACTGGGGAGTCTTGGCATGAAGTCATGCAGACCCACATGAATGGGGTTTGGAAAAAAACGTTGCCCTCAGTTTGTTAATGATTTCAAGGGGTTTCGAGGGACTCTGAAGAATGACATGGAAAATATAATGGAGAGAGGGGAAAATTACATTGGAGGCACAAAAGGCTGCAGAAGAGGAGGCTGCAGAGGTGTTGGCTGAGTTGCCCCCACCCGAAAGATCCACTATTAAAAAATGTCTGAAGTCTTTCAGGTGTTTGGGGGGGGAGGGATGGCACTGTCTGAGGAGCAAGACCCCAACTCCTCAAGATTTGCCTCCGTTTCCGGTGCTGTCACAAGTGCCCTCACACGTGACGCGGAAATGTAGCCTGAGAAAAAGAAAGTAATTGCCCAGACTTCCCTAGAAACATTTTTAAGGAAAGTGCCTCAAAGGAACCACTGCCACTGACCTCCTCATCCTCCTCCAATTACACCTCAAGCACCAGCAATCAGGTATTGCAGCAGTAGGAAGAACAAATTATTCCCAGCCCTGGTTTTGAATGCACTGCAGTCAATGGAAGCTTTGTCATTCACTCAAATGGTAGCAAGGGCAAGCCCAAGTGAACCACCCACTGGTCAGACCCTCCTTGGAAGGCCTCTCTATTGTCACAACGGCTCCAGTCCAATGCTGAGTGGGAGGGTGTCTGGGGAACGACAAAGTCCTTCAACACAAGTGGGGGCTTCTCCTTTTTATTGGGTAAACAGTTGGCCAGTCAGAGAAACCCTCTCCAGAGACGATTCAAGAGCAAGTCGGGGTTTGCAGTCAGTTCTGTACGGATAGGGAAGCCCTGGCCAGAGATGGTTAGAAGCACTCATCGAAGTTACTGCAAGCGACTGTTTCAATCTTATTGCACTACGGTTCTGTTTGGCTTGTTGCCAGGCAACGTTTCCCTACTTGTATCTTCTTCACAACCCTGCTGTCCATTCAGAGTACAGTGTGTGAGCTGAGATATACCTGGATTTAATTGTTTTCAAAAAATTGAGGGACACCCTTTAAAAACACCCATACAAGCCCCAATCCACATACTGGACTTTAAACTGCATTGTTGCTTCCTCTAAAATACCATGCCAGCGATTATTGTAGTCATGCCTTTTTTTTTATTTAGATTTGAGCAAATAAATGTCCCAACACTAAAAGCATCGGGAACAACTTAAAATATATGTCGGATACTTTCTGAGTTCACGTTTCAAATAGCTTTTCTTTCTCTCCATGTCCAGGCATCCATTGGAGGTGACAGTTTGTATAGGAAGCACAGGGCAATCTCTTCCCCAGCTCCCAAGAAAAGATCAAAGGGACAGACTCTTAACTGGTGTAAATTGATGCAACTCCATTGACTTAGTAGCCCCATTGGCTTTCACAGAGTCATGCCCCAGAGGCTTCTGTACTACAATGGTTCTCAGTGTCACTGTGATTAAACAATAATGACCAGGTATTTCTTGGGGGTAAATGTCTCTCTGGAAGGAACCAATGACCTGCGCTGAAGTCAAGGGACCCCAGCTCATCATTAAACTTCGGAAATACTTTGTGCTGTGGTAAGATTATAATGAGCCCTGTCTCAAAAATAAAACATAGGAATGTGGATTTTCCCCCTCCCCCAGAACTGATGCTGTTTCAGTCAATACATTTGCCAAGACGAGTTTCTTGAAGTGTCGCTCAGCATTCCATTCAGCTTCTAATAGCAGGTATAAAAATTTTATCTGATTTTCTACTTCCCTCTTTTGAAATATTAAACCTTGGTAAATTATTAAACCCAAAGTAAAATGTTACAAATGTACATACATTTCATAAAGAGGTCTGCTCAAGCAAGCTGCATAATAGGGCTGTTTCTGCAGTGCAAATAAGTTTCAATCAGGCTCTTCTGCCTCCGTGTCTGTCTGCTACTGGTACATCTCAGGGCTGTACATGCACATTGTATCCTCCATTGAGCTCTTCTCTCCATCTCCAAGATTCATCCATCTCTTAGTCGTCACTTCTGCTTCTTCTTTCCCCTTTGTCTAAACCAGGGCTCTCAAACTCCCAGTCCACAGGGATGCCCCACCAGAGTGATTGCATAATCTAGCCCAGAACTCTGGACTAGGAGTCCCGGGCTGGATTGTCCAATTTCTCTGGCTGGGAATGGCTCACGGGCTGGGAGTTTGAGAACCTCCAGCTCTGTGGGAGGCTGGTCAAGTGAAATGTGAGAGCTTTAGTGAAAATGTTGACCTTCCATTTTGATCTGAATACAGTTAGGCCAGCTGGATCTCACTCTTCGGGTGCCCCACAAAAGGTCTTCTTTGTGTTGATCACTGTTATCCAGTTAAACTCTGAACTCCCCAAACAAATTGAAGAGGGTACCGATTTTTTTTCATCCACTGTGTTTTAAGTGGTTTATTTTGGTTCTGAAAATTAGTTTAAGATTGAGCACAGAAGCACATCCCCAGGCGCAGTCTTCTAATTTAAAAAAAAACACACATGCTTTTTGAGCTTGTATGATGGCTAGCGTCAAGTAATACCCAAATCCCTATTTCGTAAAGGAGTTAAATAGTGCTTATGTCACAGTGAAGTCAGTTGTGATATAAGCTATGTCTTAAATAAGCAATTAAAGTCAAACACATGCTCACATGTTTTGCTGAAACAGGGCCTAAGTAACTTGCAATGAATGATTTATTGGATTAATTTTGTCCGTTCTTTCTGTTTGCAAATTGTTGGCAAACTTGCTGAGATCAAATGGGCAATAGGATTATTTGAAATTTTGCCATTTAAATTGTCGATAGAAAATTAGGATTTTGATTAAACTACATTTTTCATCAAATCGCTGCTTCCAGAAGAAGTTTTTTATTTTTTCCTTGAAAAAATGACCCTTGAGAGGGAAGTTCTCTTTGGGGGCCAAATACCCAAATATTTAGAGATGTGTGTTCTGGTGCAGTGCCTCATGTTCTCCTTCATTATAAGCAACTGTCCCCACTTGGACTCTATTTCCCATGATGCACCATACTTACGGGACTCCCATGATTCACTGTCTCTCCTCCCTAAGGATATGTCTACACTACAGGATAAGGTCAAATTAAGAAACGCAACTCTAGCTACATTAATTGCATAGCTGAAGTCGAAGTATCTTAACTCGACTTTTGGCGCTGTCCACCCTGCAGGAAATGGAAGAGAGAACACTCTCCCTTCTACTTCCCTTACTCCTCGTGGAAGCAGAACGACCGGCATCAACTGGAACATCCCTCTCAGTTCAAATTAGCGTGTCTTCACTAGACCCGCTAATTAGAACACTGGAAGATCAACAGCGGCTGCTTCAATCTTCTCTGTAGTGTAGACAAACCCTTTGAGGGAGAGGTGTGGTGCATCATGGAAAATGTAGTACAACCAGGCAGCCTGACCTATAGAGAAGAATAAAGGCATGAGATACCTGAGCTACCACTCCCATGAATCTCTGCTACAGCACATTCAAATGTAAATATTTTGTATTTTGGATGAAATATTTCAGTTTTAATTTTTTGCTGAATACATTTTCCACAGAAGGGAAAAGAACATTATCTAACCAGCTCTAATAGGCAACCTCAGGGAAAGACAGGAACAGGTCCCTCAGTTCAAACCTGTAGCCCCACACTGCTCCGAAAGGACCAGGTCTTTGAAATGGACTGTGTATGCCAGGGAGAAAAGCCTGTGTCTTACTAAAAGAGCAACATGCGCCATTTCCCCTGTACCAAGGAGTTCAAGGAATGCAGAACATCTCAGGGGGTATGTCTCGACTGCATCTCTCTGCCGACAGAGGGATGCAAATTAGGCAGGTCAACATTGCAAATGAGGCAGGGATTTAAATATCCCGTGCCTAATTTGCATAAAAATGGCTGCCACGTTCTGCCGATTCAGCATTTTGTTGGCAAAAAGTGGCAGTCTAGAGGGGGATCTGTCGAAAAAGAAAGCCTTTTTCAACAGATCCTGTAAACCTCCTGGAAGGAGCCATAAGGGATCTGTCGAAAAAGGCTTTCTTTCTCAACAGATCCCGCTCTAGACTGCCGCTTTTTGCCGACAAAGTGCTGAGTCAGCAAAACGTGGCAGCCATTTTTATGCAAATCGGGCGTAGGATATTTAAATCCCTGCCTCATTTGCAATGTCAACCTGCCTAATCTGCATCCCTCTGCCAACAGAGGGATGCAGTCTAGACATACCCAGGGAGCAGTTAAATGCCACACTCTCTCCCGGAATAATGGGTCGCTGCAGCTTGAATTTAAGAGAGTCTTACATCCTTACTCAGCCTTACCTGACGCCAGTGGGAGCCTGGGCTAAGGTGCACCTCTGTGTGAATAAATGTATCAAAGTCAGGCCCAAAGGCTGTGTGATGAAGTCAATTACCCTGGAAGTGATCTTGGACTTAATAGTCTGTCATTAGCACGCATATGGTGCTTTATATTTCCTATATGCTTCACAAATATTAGCCTAATAGTGGCGTTATAACTTATTCCTGTGGGTTTTGATGTACTAATTAGACCACTTTGGTTTTATTTCTCAAAAGGTTCTGAACTAAAGGAAGCAAACCAGATGTAATGTGGTGCTGTGAATTGCAGAGCAGAGTAGAGCAATATTTCTAGTTATTACTGTTTCCAATGAGTATGTCACTTCCAGTCACTATAAAAGACTGGCTATTTCTAACACCTATTTTTTTTTTAAAAAGGAACAATGGGAAATGGAGTATGGACAAGATGTAGGAAGACAACTGAGATAAACAAGAAAAAGGCAGCTGTATTTGGCTGGATGGCCTTTTCCTGTTCCTAAAATGTCACATGTGCTTAAAACTCCAGAGAGACACACCACAGTATGTATCCACTGGCTCTCTGTTGTCCCCTTCACCTAGTTTTTGCACCGCATTCCCCACCACCAAAAGTGTCATAGGAAACAAGCAGACTGAGAGATGGTCCTTCCCCAGAGACTGTCCTTCATTTCACTTCACTTCAGTGTGGCATGGCATCCCAATCGTATGGTGGGTTACGATGGAAAGGAAAGTCACATGGCACTGCAGTGGTCGGTATCCCAGTTAAACAGAGATGGAACCAGCCCAGCCCACAGTGCAAGCTCAAGAGACTCTGCAGCCAAATCTGAGTCATCTTGCCACGAGTTTTTTAAAATGCGATTTATTCCCTCCGTGGTACAACATCATGAAATTATTTCACAGGTCAATGAAGACGTGGCGTTGTTGATCCAGCTCAGCTGAATTCAGTAAAGAAAGAGAAAGTCCCACGGGCCTCTGAGCTCCAGGCTTCAGCTTCGCACAATAGCCAGTGATAACCCATCAGCACTGAACCAATGAAAAACAAGTCAGGAGCTTCCATGGTATCACTGGGAAATGCTCTCTTTTATAATAATTCCTAGCCCTCTTAAAGCTTTCAGAGGCTATAGAAACCATGTGGCACTGCAAAGTTCTTAGTTTTAAAAATATAACCCTTTCATGAACAGCATACCTAAAGCACTGCTAATCGTTGATTGAGAGGTCATTCTCCTTGACCCAAGGCCCCGTTCTCCTGTGGGGCTCACTCCCCGGGGATGCCATTGAGGCCAATAGCCTGGCAGAGTTCAGAAAAGGCCTGGGCATTGAGATGCATGACAAGAATATCCAGTGCCCCACAGTAAAGATTTGTGCAAAGACAAGCGCTGAGGAAGGAGAACTAGTCCTCACGCCTCAGGCTGTAGTTCAGAACTTAGGTATGTTATTCAATAATTAACCACCGTACTGTTTCGTATGCCCTCCTTCGAAGCAGCTCGCATTGGCCGCTATCAGACAATGACACTGGAGTACAAGGTCCCAGGTCTGATCCAGTCTGGCAATTCTTACATCATGATGTGGAGCCGCTCCACTTAGCCAAGGAGAGACGCATTTAATTTGGGGAGTATCAAATCCAAACTAACTGGGATAGTTAGACCTTTCCCTTTATACTGCATACGAGGTCTCCATTGGTCGATACATCAGCCAATCCAAATGTGGTTTTTTTTTCCTCACAGGATATAAATCAGTGCACCATCTATCCTGGTGTTATCATTTAACATAGACCAGCTCCTCTGCAAATGTAGGTTGAGAAAAGGAGGCAAAGGGAGTGCTTGGGTGATGTGGGTTTATACACTGTTGCAAAAAAAAAAAAGCAAACATGATTCTAGGAGGCATTCACGGGACTGTTGTGCGCAAGACGCGAGAAGTCATTCTTCCGCTCGACTCTGCGCTGATTAGGCCTCAGTTGGAGTGCTGTGTCCAGTTCTGGGCACCGCATTTCAAGAAAGATGTGGAGAAATTGTAGAAGGTCCAGAGAAGAGCAACAAAAGTGATTTAAGGTCTAGAGAATATGAGCTATGAGGGAACACTGAAAGAATTGGGCTTTGTGACGGGCTGTCGGGCTCCCGTGCAGCGAAGCCTTCCGAACCCCGCATGGGCAGGATGGGGGCGGAGGCGCTCTGCAGCCAGACCATGGCTCCCCTGCGGCACTGCAGGGGTTGCTCACGTGCCGCTGCCGGCTCAAGCGCAGAAGCGCTTGGCGCCACCCAACCTACTGGGGAACAGCGCCTGCGCAGGCATCTGGGAGAGCAAGGCGCCAGGTTTAAAAAGCCGGCACCTGCAGCAAGGGAGGAGGCGAGAGATGCCCGACAGGGCAGGAGAGGGTCGTTCACGACCGAGGAGGCGAGAGACGCCTGGCAGGTCGGAAGAGGGTCGTTCACGACCGGGGAGCGGAGACAGTGGCACCTGAATGGGACCGAGGCCAGCAAAGGTCAGAGGACCGGACCTGCTTCAAGGAACCGACTGGAGGGTAGGAAGCGACCCAGGACGGGGCAAAGTGGAGCCCATGGGTTGGTGAGTTGAGGGATACATCCCCACCAACCGAGCAGAAGATTGGTATCTCTGCTCTTAGGGTCCTGGGCCGAGACCTGGAGTGGGGGAGGGCCCAGGTCTCCCTACCTTCCACAGTCGGCGGAGGTAAGCCTCAGGTGCAATTGACTAAAGTTAGAACTGTATGGATTGTGGGTGCTGGGGTAGAACCGGGTATCGTATAGACAAGGTCATGGGTAGAGGGCACGGGGGAAGGGCTGCAGGTCTAGCATTCACCAGCTCACAATGATGAAGATTCGGGGAATCTGAGTGAGCTTGGGGGTGGAGACACAGCCCCCCACCATAGTCTGGGACAGGCTTGTTTACTTTAGAAAAGAGAAGACTGAGGTTACGTCTACACTGCATCATTTTGTCGGCAGAGGAAATGCAAATGAAGCTCTCATTAGCATTTCTCGCACTCTCATTTGCATAGTCTCTTCTGATCCTTTTTGCAGAAGAGGTTTTTTTGCACAAAATAGCTCCATTTACACTGCGTGTTTTTCCTCAAAAACCTCTTCCTCAAAAAAGAATCAGAAGAGACTATGCAAATGAGAGCATGAGAGTGCCTCATTTGCATTTCCTCTGCCAACAAAATGATGCAGTGTAGATGTAGCCTGAGAGGAGACCTGATAGCAGTTTTCAAGTATCTAAAAGGGCGTTACAAGGAGGAGGGAGAAAAATTGTTCTCCTTGGCCAATGAGGATAGGACAAGAAGCAATGGGCTTAAATTTCAGCAAGGAAGGTTTAGGTTGGACATTAGGAAAAACTTCCTGCCTGTCAGGGTGGTTAAACACTGGAATAAATTGCCTAGGGGGGTTGTGGAATCTCCATCAATGGAGATATTTAAGAGCAGTTTAGACAGACACCCAACCAAGGGTATGTCTACACTACAAAGTTAATTCGAACTAACAGCTGTTAGTTCGAATTAACTTTCATAGGCACTACACATGCAAACCGCTAGTTCAAACTTAATTCAAACTAGGCGTTAGTCCTCGTAGAATGAGGTTTACCTAGTTCGAATTAAGCGCTCAGCTAGAAATTAAGTAGTTCGAATTAAGGGCTGTGTAGCCACTTAATTCGAACTAGTTGGAGGCTAGCTCTTCCCAGCTTGCCCTGGTGGCCACTCTGGGCCAAGCCAGGGAAACTCTTCTGCCCCCCTCCCAGCCCCGGAGCCCTTAAAGGGCCACGGTCTGGCTACAGTGTCCATGTCTGCCAGCACCCAGCCAGCAGACCCTGCACCTGGCATGGCATGAGCCAGCCACCCGCTGCCACCCAGCCCTCCGCCTCTTCCCAGGACCAGGCTGGCGGCTCCCAGGAGCCTGCCCAGGGCCGCAAGAGGCGGGCGCCCACCTGGTCTGGTGTGGAGATCGTGGACCTCATCGAGGTTTGGGGGGAGACCTCCAACGTCCACAACCTCCGCACTAGGCACAGGAATGAGGCCGTCTAGGGCAGGATAGCTGCCAGCCTGGCCACCAAAGGCCACATGCGAACCCAGGAGCAGGTTTGCATGAAAATCAAGTTGGTCCAGTGAGACCCCCGACCCTGAGCCCTGAGCTTAGAACATAAGAACATAAGAACGGCCGTACTGGGTCAGACCAAAGGTCCATCTAGCCCAGTAGCCTGTCTGCCGACAGCGGCCAACACCAGGTACCCCAGAGGGGATGGACCGAAGACAATGACCAAGCCATTTGTTTGTGGAAGGCTGGCATGAGACAGAGGCCAGGGACACCATTCCTACCCCCTGGCTAATAGCACTCCATGGACCCAACCTTCATGACTTTATATAACTTCTCTTTAAACTCCGTTATAGTTCTAGCCTTCACAGCCTCCTGTGGCAAGGAGTTCCACAGGTTGACTATTTGCTTTGTGAAGAAGAACTTTCTTTTATTAGTTTGAAGCCTGCTAGCCATTCATTTCATTTGGTGTCCTCTAGTCCTTATATTATGGGAACTAATGAAGAACTTTTCTTTATGCACCCTCTCCACACCACTCATGATTTTATAGACCTCTATCATATCCCCCCTCAGTCTCCTCTTTTCTACGCTGAAAAGTCCCAGTCTCTTTAGCCTCTCCTCATATGGGACCTGTTCCAAACCCCTAATCATTGTAGTTGCCCTTTTCTGAACCCTTTCCAAGGCCAAACTATCTTTTTTGAGGTGAGGAGACCCCATCTCTACACAATACTGAAGATATGGCGTACCATAGTTTTAGACTTCCCCTCCTCCTTCTTCCCCTGGCTTCCCCCTTCCAGCTCCCTCCTCCCAGGTTTCCACCTCCCCTCTCCCACCCTCTCTCTTCCCCTCTCCCACCTCCTTTTCCCAGTCTCCCCAGAGGTTAATCCTCCCACCCCCAGTTTTGTTAAATAAAGAGAGTTTCTATTTTTGAACACGTGTCCTTTATTTTTTACATCAGGAAGGGGGGCTAGGGAGGGGTAAGTGGAAGGAGATGAGGGAGGAATGGGGCACGAGCCCCTGATGGGGAGGACTGGGGTGGCTCTGCGGGCTCCTCAGAGTGGAAGCTCTCCTGCAGGGCCTCCTGGATACTGACAGCCCCCCGATTGACACCCCCGGATGGCAGCCTGCGGCAAGTGCAGCTGGGCTGATGGCCGAGTGCTGTGATGTGCCGAGGGTGGGCACTCAGGGCACTCCAAGACAGGACTGCTTTGCTGTCCCTCATCGAGGTAGACAAGCAAGCGGGGAACCCTGAGAACTGTCTGTCTGGGGTGGGGGTCGGGTCCCTTTAAGCACAGCCCTCGGCTAGCCTGAGGCAGCAGCGCCACGCTCTAAGTCCTGGTTCCGGCCAGCCTTAACTTCGGTTCAGGGTCCACTCAATGTGGACATACTAGTTCGAATTAGCAAAACGCTAATTCAAACTAGTTTTTAGGTCTGGATGCACTAATTCGAATTAGCTTAGTTCGAATTAACTAATTCGAATTAAGTTAGTTCGAATTAATGCTGTAGTGTAGACATACCCCAGGATAGTCTAGAGCAGTGGTCACCAACCAGTAGACTGGGATCTACTGGTAGACCTTGGAGCCTCTGACAGGCGATCCTGACTGGCTTGGCCAAGAGGCTATCAAGCTCTGGCATGTCAGCTGCCCCTCCCCCCACTGCTGCTCATCTCTTGCCCTTTGCCTTGGAGCTGCCCCTCCCCTGGGGGAGACTCCAGCTTTCTGTGCAGGGCAGAGGAGGGACAAGAGGGGCACTGATGTCAAGGTGCCCCCTCCCACTCTGTATCCTTTCTTCAAAGAGCAGAAAGGGGACACAACAGGACTTGGGATGGAGTCTGCTGGCTGCTTTAGGGAGTGGTCCAGGGGCAGGGCAGGGGTGAGCCTGCCATAGCCCCACTGCACCACCAACCAGGAGCCACCAGCAGTGCCCAACTGGAGCCCACATCCTGAACTCCTACCCCAGTCATGAACCCCCTCCTGCACCTCAAGTCCTGAGCACCCCTGCATCCAAAATCCCTCCCAGAGCCTGCACCTAGAACCCCTCCTACATCCCAACTGCCCGCCCCAAGGGCAGCTCAGAGCTCCTCTCACACGCCAGATTCCTTAATCCAAGACCAGAGCCTACACCCCAGCTCTCTACCCCAGCCTGATGCAAGTGAGTAAGGATGGGCAAGAGAGGGAGAATGGCGTGAGCAGGGCCTCAGAGAAGGGGCAGGAGGGAGGTGGGGCAAGGGTATTTATATTTGAGGTAGATCTTGGATTGCACTTAAATTCAAAAAGTGATCTTGTGCTTAAAGAAGTTGGAGACCCCTGCTCTAGATGGTGCTTGGTCCTTCTGTAAAGTCAGGACACTGGACTCAATGACCTCTCAAGGTCCATTCCAGTTCTAGGATTCTGTGGAGGAGGGGAGGTGGTGTTCTTTGTTTCCTATTATCTTACTTCCCTTGCATAAGTTGCCAGGGCATATTATTTTCTGTTATGGTGACGCACAAGGCCTAAGTGAAGCAAGTGCATTACCATAAGGAAATCTTCAATAAAATCATGTTGATGGAAAGTAACGCATGCTATTCAAAGCAATCTTTCTAATGAAAAAGGGCATGTGGAATTAGCAGAGATTGTCTGGCTCTGCGGATAATTTATCAATGCCTGCACCTCTAGGAAAGACTTAAATATTTTAAAAAAAAACAAGTAATCCATTTTTAAAAAGTGTGTCAAAAGCTCATTGGTGCTGCAGGTATTAAGTAGCTCACATTCCATTCATCGCTCTATATTATGCTTGGCCTTCACATCCTTTGCATAGGGGAGCTTCCAGCTCTCCTCAGATAGAGGGCGGATTATAAATGATCTTAAATCAATTGTTCTTTCATTTTAAACTATGTGCTTGTTAAAGGCTACTTTAATAAGTTCAGAATGAAAACCTTGCCATTCCCATCTGGAGATAAAACCCTGGGAGCCTCCAACTGCTATACATAAAATAACACTTTGCACCTTCTTTGATTAATTAACAGGTAATACATAAAGCCACACAGTGTCACTCTGAAGCGTTCCCAGCATCGTTTTTTCAGAAGAAGAAAGTAAGAAACTGGGAGTCTAAGAGCACGTCTACAATGCCCGCTTATTTCGAAATAAGCTAGTCTGGAATAGTTATTCCGAAATAGCTTATTTCAAAATAGCACGTCGACACTGCAGGGAAGCCTCAAAATGAATCCGACGCAGGCTTCCCTAATGTAGACGTGCTATCTCCATTTAGAGCCCCAGGAGGCAGTGGGGAGGAATAACTTAGAATGGCCCTGGTGAGGGGTTATTTCGAAATAGCAGCAGTGGAGCGTCCACACACCTTATTTCGAAATAGCTATTTCGGAATAGGCATTATTCCTCATAGAATGAGGTTTTCCGATTGCAGAATAAGCCGCCCGTTATTTTGAAATTATTTTGAAATAACGGAATGGCTGTGTAGACGCTCGCATTGTTATTTCAAAATAACCCTAGTTATCTCGAAATAACGGTGCCATGTAGACGCACCCTAAGTGACTTGCCCAAGGTCATAGTGTTAAGGGCCTGATCCAAGTTCACTGAAGTGAATGGTAAGATTCCTATTGAGCAATAACTTTTTCATATATTTAATATATGGTCATATATTTGAAGCCCAGAAGGGGCCATTGTGATCATCTAGTCTGACCTGCATAACATCGGCTGGAGACTGAATCAGTGATTCAGCAAAGTTCTAACTACTTGGATCAGATCATTAGGTTTTGTCTCCATATCAGGTTGCCTGCTTTAACTATACCAGGATAGCTAAACAGTGCAGCACCGCCCCTCCACCTTCCTGGTGAGTTGCAGTTGCAGAAGTACAAAAGTGCTTTATAGGCATCGCTTCGTCCAGTATGGGAAGGGAAATAAGATACACCGATATGAGATATCCTATATTTAGGGCCCTTTCAAATTCATGGTCATGAAAAAGGTGTCACAGACTGTGAAATTTGGTCTTCTCCTGTGAAAACTGGTCTTTTGTGTGCTTATAGTATATCGATTTCACAGGGGAGAGCAAATTGGGTGTCCTGATAAAGGAGTTGCAGGGAGGGTCGCAAGGTTATTTTAGCGGGAGTCACGGTATTGCCACCCTTCTGTGCTGACTTCAGAGCTGGGTGGCCAGAAAGTGGTGGCTGTTGGCAGGGAGTCCAGCTCTGAAGGCTGCAGTGCAGAAGTTAGTGTGGCAATATTCTACCGTAATAGCCATATTTCCGCGCTGCCGCCTGGCCGGTCAGAGTGTCAGCTTCTGATCATGGGCCTAGCTTTGCAGGCAGCGGCCTGGAAGTACGGGTGGCAATACCATGCCATGCCATCCTTATTTCTGTGATGCTCCTGGCCAGCAGCTGCCATTTTCTAGCTGCCCAGCTCTGAAGGCAGTGCCACCCCTAGCAGCAGTGCAGAAGTAATAGTAGCAGTACCACAATCCCCCCCCATAATAACCTTGTGACACCCTCCCCCCCCCACCCCACACACACACACAGGCAACTCCTTTTTGGGTCAGGCTTGTGCAATGACAACACTATGGAATTTCAGATTTAACTAGCTGAAATCATGAAATGTATTATTTTTAAAATCCTATGACTGTGAAATTGACCAAAATGGACTGTGAATTTGGTAGAGCCCTACTCATAATGTACCAAGGTCCAGATCCTCCACTGGTGTAATCAGCATAGCTCTGGTGTCTTCTAGGGCATGTCTACACCATGGGGAAGAGTGACCCACCGGAGGTCCATCTTCTAGTATTCAATTTAGCGGGTCTAATGTAGACCTCCCAAATCGAACGCTGAAGGCAGCCCCCACTGATGACCCGCATTCCTCATTCTGTGAGGAGTAAGGGAAGCAGATGGGAGCATGTGCTCCCGTTGACCTCCCGCAGTGTAGATCCTGCAGCAGCTTGGCTTAAAGTAAGCCGAATCCAGCTATGCAATTTGCAAAGCTGAATGGTGTACCTTAAGCCGACCTGCCTAGTGTAGACCTAGCCCTCGGGAGTTATACCAATTTGATCTGACACTTGAATGCAAACCTACGGTTCAGGCGAGGGTGAGGTTGGATGGGCATATTTCATTCTAATCATACTTCTGCCCTTTTCAATGGTAAAGAATCTGATAACCAGCCAGGACCCAGGACCCCTTCTGCAAAAGTCTCTTTATGGACTGTGTGCAATATAATATGACTATATACGTGCGTAAGCCCCACAAGAAAAGATTACAACCATCAGAACATTACTAAGGTTCCATAGAATCACACACAAACTTCAGGGTGTATAATATTGCCACCTAAACGGTCTCTTCTTAATGGGCTCAACGTGCTGAATTATGCAGCACGGAGCCAGGCATGGATTTATTTTAATACAATGTTAATTACTTTAGTTAGCATAAGGAAGCACCTATTTTTGGAAGCACCCATTTTTGCATCCGCTCTTCAGATCAAAGATAGATACTGCCCGTGTTCCTGTGTACACTGAATAAAAATCAAATCGCATCAATGATTTAACAAAGCCCAGCAGCACTCTTAACAGAATCTCTATCAGAGACTCTGATATGACTGTTTATTATCCTACCTCCCATAAAAGGGATGAATGCGTGAGGAGGTAGTTAGAAGGCAGTAGGAATTCACTGCAGTTTATTAGATTAAGGAATATAGAATTAATTGCTGTGAGAGGAGGCCTTGGAAAAGGAATTAAAATACACTGTGCTGCTGGTACAGACCCATGAAAATGTTTACTGCCGTGAGCAAATGTGCAGTTTCACTTTATTAGGGTGAACATTTTAGTCTGTTTTAATATGCATGGGGTTCATCCCTCTAGATCCTACCCTCACCTTCACCCCAAGTTTTGCATTCAAGTGAGCTCAAGATCTCAAAGAAAAACATTTGAAGTTTACAATGAAACTATGAAGGGAACAAGCATTTTGTGTAGGTTATTTTCCAACACAATATCATAATCAGGGTTCAGTTTCACTTGGAACTGAACTCGATTTACTTAGACCCGGGCCTTGGTTTACTCCAAAAGCTATGCAGATCTGAATGGGCCAGGCATGAATTGAGAATGTATAAAGGAACAGGTGAGTTCCACTTGGTTTTGGTTTTCACCAGGAGCATTTTGCCCCAAGGTGGTGTCCTGTAGCATGAGAATTGATGGTCCTTGTCACTGAGAGCAAGTCTACACTAGGAAACTATTTTGAAATAATTAAATTCAACTTAATAACTCCCAATTTTACAAAATCAAACTAGCGTGGGAACGCTACAGGGACGCCTCGAAATTAGTCCGAGGCAGGTTCTGTTAATGTGGATGCAGTACCTCAGACTTACGCTACGTCTATACTACAAGCCTCTTTTGAAAGAGAGCATCTAGACTACAAGCAGATTTTTTCAAAAAAGCGAGCCGCTTTTTCGAAAGAGAGTCGAGATGCTCTCTTTCGAAAAAGCACAGTTTTCATTCAATAGTGCCTTTTTTCAGAAGAGTGCACACCTCTCGCTGTGTGGATGGGGATTAATGAGAAGTCAACTCCAGCTATGCAATTAACGTGACCAGGCCTCGGACTGAACTTCAGTGAGATGTGCAATCAGAAGTTAGTTGACTTAACAGAATGAGTGCTGACACTACATACTCATGGCTTCATGTAGTCTACACGCTGCATGCTGTATGGAGAAAGCTCTCAGGAATGGTGTGGAACATTGAATGAAATATACTCTTTCTTGTATCCCTGAGGCAGTAAAACCAAGTGCTACAAGTCCAATCACACCAGGCTCAGAGGGGATGATGCATTATAATCAGCGGCCAAGAGTTTCAAAAGCCACCTGGTGATATTGGGATGTTGAAACCATTTAAAATGTCTCAAGTTAGACCCCTCCCAAAACAGAAGCCCCCCCAATCGCTTGTCACAGGGACTGAATTTCAGTAGGATTTGGCCCCTTAACTCACATATACCGCTTGGAAAATCTCAGCCTGTCTCGGGGTTCTTTCATGCTCCTGTCTCAGACTCAGAGACAATCTGCAGTCAGAAGTTAGTTGACTTCCTGGCACATTCTCCAGTGGCTGCCCTGGCTCTGGCAGGAGGAAACTGTAATGAGAGCTACTTTTTGTCAGTAAAGTAGGCAGCGATGGCTCAGAGACACACTGATCACATTGTGTACGGGGATTCCATTATCTGCAGCCTGAACAGAACTAAGTAATGGCACTAAGGCTCTGTCTAACCCTGGGATACAAGGCATGGCGTGCAGAGGGAAGACGGTACAAAAAAAAATCCCCCGCTCCTGTTTTCTTCAGTTTCTCCCATTCAGCAGAATGGGCAGAGGGGTTTTCTTCTTCTTTGGGATGATGATGTCACAAATATGCACCCATGGGAGTTTGGGCGGGGCTATGACATCATCAGAAAGACCCAAATGGCCAATCAGAAGTGGGCTCGGAACACACAGTATTAATAGCCTTGCTGCAAAGGGGCACTTAAGCCCTGATTCATCAAAGCACTTGTGAACATCCTTAAAGTTAAGTGCCTGCTTAAAAGTATAAAGACAGGCCTTCGTGCCTTGCAGAATCTGGTTCTTCACCTGTTCTCGGTAAGGCAATAATCCAAATAATGACAGGATATGAAGTCTGACACTACTATAAAATGGTAGATAAGTTTATAGAATCACATAGGATTTGAGCCTCCAGGATTCCTGGTGCTATTCCCCACTGTCCCAGCTATTTTATAGCTTGCTTTGAGTTGCGGACAAGCAGACAAGCAGGGAGGGGCATTTTGTGATTTGTTCTGAATGGACATCCCCTCCTCCCCTCTCCCCCGCCCGCCAGCCCAGACAAGTGGCATGAAAAAGTGCCAAGCTCTTGTTCTTTAACGGACAAAGGCATCTTAAGAGTGTAAGCTGAGTTTGGTGTCCTGCGGTGTGAACTTTTCCTGACAGCCCACGTAATGATACTGAGCACCACGATTCTCAGCCATGCACATCTTTGCCTGACCTTATCCTAGATGTACCCTCTTTTGACTTTCTTCCTTAAAAAGCCTAATAGATTTTCTGTAGCTTGAGGCAGAGCAAACCTCAGCTGGGTTGAACTAATGTAGAAGTATTAGAAAAGATTGGTGCTGGGAATTCATTTTTTTCCCCCCTCTTCCCCTTACAGAGCAATAGGAAGAAAACGTATGACCTAAATCTGCCAAGCACCTTGAAAGCAAAGGAAGAAACACATGTGGAAAAAGCATTAGCAAGCCACTCAGCTCCCTTTAATTATTATGAGAATGCCAACATTACTAAAGGAATAGAAAATAAACAGAATAAGTATTAAATGATTATGGTTTCCCTCGCATATTTCATTTCATCTATCCACCAGCAGATAGTTTTACAGCATAAATAAATCTATTCAGATGTAAACAAGTATCCAACACACACAGAGAGGGGGAGGGGGAGTTCTGGATAACCCTAAACTGCAGTCTCTAGCACCCCCTACAGCATCTTTGCAGATGACAGCTTCACGAGCAGGAAGGAGGCCCTGAGAAAACATGTGTTTATTAATTTCTTTGGAGCTGGGATAATGAAAAGTACCCGGGGATAGGCTTTGAGTTAACGTTGCCAAGTACTTAAAGTTACAAGTGCAGGGGCATTCAGCTCAGTCCCATGACCAATCTGCAGCCCTTACTAAGAATAACAACACTACCCTTCCTATCTAATTGCTATCCTATGATCCTTGTCTGCTTCTTTTAACTAGCCAATCTTTAGGTGCTTATAGGTTACCAGTTCTGCCTGCTTGTTTTTCCCTTTGATATTTTCATACCCTCTGCTCCTTGTTTCCCACGCCCCGCCCCCTTCCTCCCCCCTCCCAACCCTTCTCCCCTATTTATTTTGGGTCTGCACATCCTAAACTCAAAACTCCGGTCATCTGAAGAAGTGGGCTGTGCCCACGAAAGCTCATGATACCATCTGCGTGTTTTGTTAGTCTATAAAGTGCTAGCAGACCATTTGTAGTTTTTTAAGTTTACCCCGATATCAGTTCTTCAGTGTCCCCTAATTCCCCCCGACTGGCCAAGTGAACGGAATACTCCCTGCAACATGCCCTGAAAGCTGGCAAAGGCAGGCTATGTTGGACCAGCAATGGGAAGGCATTCTAGCACCCTGGGAGGCTTATGTTAAACACCCTGCTGTGTGGGTGGTGGGTGAACCTACGGCCGGGGGAGGCAAGCCCCCAGCTCTACCCCTTCTGCCTAAGGCTCTGACCCTCATGCAGCAGCCAAGACCCCCTCACTCCAGAGGCAGGCCTCCAGCCTCTCATGAGAGCCTCCCCAGCTCCAGAGCATGTGGAAGACAGGTGTCCCCAGTCTCTTACGCTGGAGCACAGGCAGGGTGGACTGCCCCACAGGGTCAGTGTGATTATTTGTGGGGCTTAAGTCAAATATATGGAGAGGTGTGTGTGTGTGTGTGTGTGTGTCATTTTTTGCACCACTAGATAGATAGATAGATAGATAGATAGATGGGGTGTATGGGGATTAGATAGAGAGATAGATAGATATGTTTTCTTTGTCATTTTTTTTGCGCCACCTGAGATGACTGACACAAAAAAAGGCAAAGAAAACAAATCCAACCTCCATGAATCTATCTAGCTCTTTTTGAACACTGTTAAAGTCCTGGTCTTCACCACATCCTCTGGCAAGGAGTTCCACAGGTTGACTGCGCGCTGAGTGAAGCAAAACTTCCTTTTGTTTGTTTTAAACCTGCTGCCTATTAATTTCATTTGGTGACCCCTAGTTCCTATATTGTGGGAATAAGTAAATAACTTATTCACTTTCTCCATACCAGTCATGATTTTACAGACCTCTATCCTATCCCTGCTTCGTCTCCTCTTTTCTAAGCTGAAAAGTCCAAGCCTTTTTTTGCAGGGGGACGCAAGCCCAAAAATGTAATTGTTTGAGTCAGGTTTCTGAGGGGCACAGTCTTTTAGTAACACTGTGGGCACCTCAGGCCAGGCCACCCAGCTCCACTTCCCCCATCACTCCAGGCTTCGAGTCCATCCCACGCTGCCCAGCTCTGGCTACTAGCTCCCACTGGCTGATTGTTTGGGAACCGAGAGCCCACCAGAGTCAAGCCAGTGCCCTTCCCCCCACCCGTGCTGGGTGGGAGCCGAGCATCCGTCCGCCGACGGGGAGGAAGTAGCCAGAGGCGAGTGACACGGGACGGAGACGACGCCTGTGTTGATGGGAAGTGGCGTGGAGGCCAGGACTGGGAGCAGGCACCCATGTGCTGGGCCAGCCACCTTTCTACAGGGGAGGGGCTCAAATCCCTGCCACCCGGCCCTGCTTACTGCCTTCCCCTTGGCTCCCTGCTCCCACAGCCACGTGGCTGTGGGTGGGCTGGGCTGCCCCTTCGCCCATGGGGAATCTGCCCCCGCCCATGCCGGAGGGGCAGCCGAGGCAAGCATAAGAGGCGTTGCAGTGCTGCTCCTGCCCCCGGGGGGCAGCGCTCGTGTCCCTGGGGGAACAGAGTGGAGGCAGGGACTGGGAGCAGCCGGGCCCGGTATGCCTGGCAAAGATCAATGGCAGGAGGCGAGCCCCGTGGAGCCCTCAACAGCCTCTTTCTAGGGACAGGAGCAGGTTGGGGATGCGCAGGAGTGGGCGCTTCCCGGTGCAGTGCTTGGCTCTCTAGCTCAACCTGAGGAGAATCAAAATGGCTGCCGTCACACACGTACCGCCCCGGCCCCTCTCGACCGAGCAGGTGCAATGTGGTAATGAGATCAGAAGACGCAGGGCATGGTTCGTTGGAATAAACGAAAGAGCAGGGCACCTGGTGTCCATGCGGCAGCACGGCACAAGCAAAGGCCTCCTGGCCAATACACCCAGAGGGCCAGACTGAGCGACTGTGACACTGAATCGAAAGAGCAGAGCTAGATGCTGCCTGGAGGCTGGCTCTTTTCCTTGGAGTGATGCATTTAGGACAGCATCAGGCTGATCTGAGTTTGCTTTTGCAGCCCGCAGGAGAAGAAAATCCACAGATCCGTTCTGCTCCGGGTCCCGGTGCTTCGCAAGCATCAGGTGAAGCTAATAGGCAGTGATCCCTACGTCGACAATTATGCAATTCGAAACTCCCTGAAGTGATACGTTTATGCAGCTTGGGGGGAGTTTTCTGTCTTCTCACTTGCCTTTAATGGTGCTGTGGCTGTTCTGAAGGCCCTGTAATTCAGCTGCTGCTCTGCCTTGCCCCGCCCTCCCTTCTATTCTCCTGCCCCTCTTGCTAAGTGCCTAATGTCACCCTCTTCCCGCAGTGTCACCGTTCTGTTGACTGACTGCCATGAGGGGAGGTGCGCGGTGGCTGAGTCACACTGGGTCCTATCAGCTTTGACACCAGCGCAGAGAGGAAATCTATATTTTACAGCACAAATTACTTAAACACCAGGTCACAGCTTCCATCACGCTGCTGCAAAGAGAGCATGTGAAGTTTCCTATCGCATGGCGGCAATGCACAAGCAAGCTTACATCACTCTCTTGCCAGCCAGAGCACAGCCCGTGTTAATTCTTCTTGTAGGACCCTGGACAAGACACTTGCCAGCCTCATGGGATCCGGGTGATCCTGAACGGTTTGTAAAACACAGCTGAGGGCCTGGGCTAGAGGGAGGAATATTTCATGTGCTCCCCGGCGGCTCGTGTGGTACACATTAGGTGGTGCCTTTGGCAGGGTGCTAGTGATGGTGGGAAGGAAATATTGGGGTGCTCTCCTAGGCATGAGAAGGGAGAACGAATGTAAGCAAGGAGTGTGGTAAGAAGCCCCTGGAAATCAAGTAGGCATGAGGACGAGAAATGGACATGCTAGGAATTCGGACGCATTTGAGCTTGCACATGGCTGGTAAGTTTCCCAGAGCTGAAGAAGAGCTCTGTGTAAACTACAAAGCTTCTCTCTCTCACCCACAGAGGGTAGTCCCATAAAAGTAAATTCAGAAGCTGGCAGCCGATCCCCGGGGTTGGCAAATGCCTGGCTTCATTACCACGTGAATGGATGTTTCACAGGTTCAGTGTTCTGCTCATAGCTCTGGCAAGCTTCTTCACTGTTAAGTTCACTAGAGGAGTGTTTCTCAACCTTTTTTGATAAAGTACCCCTTTTAAAAAAAAGTTATAAGTAGTCCCAGTACCTACAGTTTTCAAACACACATTTTTTTTCTACCATTGCAACACATTTGTTTAAACAACTTAATCGTAGCTGGGTGGGGGATGACATTTTTGGGTGTAAAAAGTACAAAAATAATAAAGCGCTGTAAAACTTCCAACAAAAATTCAGTTTTCTCCAAATTTCAGTTGTGGTGACATACCCCTCAGACGTCTCTCGAGTACCCCTAAGGGTACTCGTGCGGCTGGTTGAGAAACACTGCCCTAGATCCTCTCTGCTGGAAGCAGAGCCACAGAACAGAGATCAGGACGAGGCGGGAAGATGGACATTAAGACCCAGTGGTGTCACAAGTTTGCCGGTGCCCTCCAGAGCTGCATATTCTGCGAATGGGTAAGGACGGCCCTGTCGAAACTCTGTTGAATTCAGCAGAGTTGCACACACTTACCCTGTCAGTATTAGGCCCGCTACCTCTAATGAACAACCTCCGGAAGCTGCAAAGGCAATCCCATTTCCAGCCGGGGAAGTGTTTTAATTACTCTAACAAGTGTTATCCTTGGTTTTTAGCTTGTTCTATGGACACTTAGCTACTCAGGTTATAGATCGACAGTGCATGCAAATTATACAGCATTATACTTGGGCAAGGACAAAATAATGAATGTAGCACCAAGGGGGTAAGAAACTAAACACTCTGGATTACCTTGGGTTTTTCTGCTAAGAAAATCAATACAGCTAGAAATGCAAACATCACCAGTAGAGTTAGACTACAGTGCCGTACTGATCTCAGGATAAACTATTGAATGGCTTTAGCGTCCACTTTTTTTTCCTGTCAAATTCACTGTGTTGTACTCTGGAAGCTGTTTGCTATTATGAAGAGTGGGTTTTTTTTGTCTCCCTTAAGGTAGCTTTATTTGTCAAGTTTTATATTTTATTTCCTTCCCACAATCCCCAGCATCAACGGACACCATGATTTTATAGGTTAACACCTCCTGAGAGGATGTCTACCATGAATCCATAGAATGGATCTAGCATGTAGACAAATCAGCGCCAACTTCCACTATGCTAACAAGGGGGCTGAACCATAAGAAGCAGCCTTGCGTAACAATCTTGGCTGTTTTCACAGTTGATTCTATTGTGGGTCTGCGAAGAAGGGTGTTTGGTGGTCAAACTCCCATTTGTGTCCAAATTCCTGTAATTTTTCCAAGGCACATTGGCGTCCTTTGTCAGAGAGGACAGTATCTGGAAAGCTACAACGTGAGCCCAATCACTGACTTGTTTCTTGAATTAGGCAGAGAACCAACCGCCCAAAGATTTAACACTGGGCCATCGTAATTAAGTGTCAGTTTTCCGTGAAAGTAATTAAGTGGGCTCCCGCTTTTTCTTCTGGTCAGGTGGGCAGCTCACATTATACCTGAGTCTCTTTCTGTTCTCACACAACCAGCAGATTCACAACCTTCTGTCCAGGAGCAGGGCTGCGCGTTGGTTCCTCTCCGTCCCATCTCAGATAGGTGTCTGTCAGTTCCCGGGGTGAGGCATTTATTTTTTGCATGATATCCCTATGTAGCACAGCCAGGAGCTCTGGTTCTATTTGGACGTGCCCTTCCTCGGGTTCTGATTGGGGTTCTGCTGGCCTAAGGGACCGGTGGTTCCTGCGCAAGAGCTACACCCCAATCCTCTCTCCAATTCATCACACTGGAGCCCCACTAATTCTTCCAGCCGGCAGCATGACAGCACAGAAGCATCCATTATCATTTGCTTTGGGTAGCATCTGCTTGCGGTTGGGCTCCTGCCCAGTTGCACTCAACCTCCTGCCTTGGGAACGGACGTGTGGGTTTCGCTACTGCAGCCAGGTGTGGACAGAGCTTGGACAGAACATGTGTCATTCCTGTAAAGCACCGCACCCCTTTTTACATCCACTGGTCACTATCTGCCTTGATCTTGTTGGGATTGGCTGTCGGTTCCTCTGCTGTGAGCAGACAGCCTGGGGATGTTCTCCACATGCCGTTTGAGTCACATTTTTTTCTGGGTCGAGTTTTAGGCTCTCGCCCCTGCATTGCTGCAAGAAAAGCTCTGGCGTGACCTTGCTCCATTTCTGGGTCGTGGCTCCCATCACCTACAGTGAGGAAATTATCTGCAGCTATTTTCACCCCAGCCAGTCCTTCCAGGGCTTGGGTGAGTTTTCTCGGGAATTCCACTGGCGCTGGACTTGTGCCCATCGACATGTGCAGCTCTCTGTAGTGGGACCACGTGGGGCTACAGTGGTTGTCAGCAGGCTGGATTCTTTATCCAGGTGGGTCAGCCAAAAAAGCCATTCCCCACATCACAGATTGTAAAGCTTCTGGCATTGGAGAGTCCTGGCAAGATGTCGTTGTGGAGAGTGGCATCTTTCCAGTGCCCAGTTCAGTAGCTTTGGGTCCATGCCGATGCGTAATTTGCCTGATGGTTTCTTCACCACCACCGTGCTGCTTACCTAAGCTGTTCTGGCTTCTGCGGGCGCTATAGCTTTGTAATCCAGCACACAAGGAGGCTGAAAGCCTATAGTGCATAGTTCCCTGGGAATTCGCCTTCCACTGCAAGGATCTGCTGCTGGGTTTACATCCAGTTGCAGCTCTTCTTCCAGGCACCCATCACCTTTGAAAACATCCCCATAGGACTTTACAATTGTTTTCCTGGTACACTGGGCTATCGTCTTTTGCTTCTTGCACTGCGGCTCTAAGATTCTGATGCTGCACCCAGCATGGCTGTATGCCCCAACAGGGCTGTGTGATGCTCACCATCCACAACCACAAACTTCAGTGACTACCATCTGTCATTTTTTCAGGTTAGATACTGTCATGATCAGAAGGAGTGCTGACCAGCACCCATTGACTAAGGGCTTAACTCAGGTACCTTGCAAAAGTGTCAGCTGGGGCGGGTTTGGGCAATCAGCAGGTAGGAATTTCAAACTGGAAAAGAGGTTTTTTTCTCTCTCTATTCTTTGTTTGAGATCAGAGCAGTTTCTCCCAGGTATTGAGGGAGATGGGAGATGCTTCCCTCTCCAAGAATGGACTTCTTGAAATGTGTAAATAGGGAAAAGTTTAAACAGTCCATCCGGGTTTATTGTTTTCCTTGTTTGGGGGTTTGAAAATCATATCTGAGCTGGCTAATTGTTTTTCTCTTTTGTAATTAAGGATTACAGCCCAGGGACTTTCCCTGAATATATACATATCAAATTGTGGCTATTTACCACCTACCCAATTTGCTATGCTTGCAACAGTAGTTCTGTTTTCATAATAAAAGAATTTTCTTTTTATTCTAATTAACCGGTATTGGTTGATTGTTGTGTCTTTAGGATTAAGTGCCTAGTTACAAAGGCAGAGTCTATGTCTGTGGATTTCTTCTGTTTTCCCAACTCCAAGCAAAATGGAGGTGGAGCAAGGGGAGAGCTTTACCTTGGGGGGGGGATTCCCAAGTGATCTCTTCCCTGATTTTCTTGGAATCACTTGGGTGGTGGCAGCGAAGAACCAGTCTTGTTTTCTTTTTTGAATCTCAGAGGGACTGAGATTGAATAAGTAGCAACAGGGTAGCCATGTTAGCCTGAATCTGCATAAACAACAAGAAGTCCTGTGGCACCTTAGGGTATGTCTACACTAGCTTGTTAGTTCGAGCTAGGTAGGCAAATGAGGGCAACCGGAGTTGCAAATGAAGCTCGGGATTTAAATATCCCGGGCTTCATTTGCATGTTCCCGGGCACCGCCATTTTTAAATCCCCCTTAGTCCGAACTCCGTGCCCGCGGCTACATGCGGCACGGACTAGGTAGTTTTAATTAAAGATCCTAATTCGAGGAGTAACGGTAGTTCGAATTAGGATCTTTAATTCGAACTACCTAGTCCGTGCCGCGTGTAGCCGTGGGCACAGAGTTCGGACTAAGGGGGATTTAAAAATGGCGGCACCCGGGAACATGCAAATGAAGGCCGGGATATTTAAATCCCGAGCTTCATTTGCAACTCCGGTTGCCCTCATTTGCCTACCTAGCTTGAACTAACGAGCTAGTGTAGACATACCCTTACAGACTAACAGATTTATTGGAGCATAGGCTTTCGTGGGCAAAGACCCACTTCGTCAGATGCATGTAGTGGAAATTCCAGAGGCAGGTATAAATATACAGGCATAAGAACAGAGTACCAATCAAGAGTAAGGCTAGAGATAACGAGGTCAATTCAGTCAGGGAGGATGAGGCCCACTTCTAGCAGCTGATATGGAGGTGTGAACACGAAGAGAGGAAAAACTGCTTTTGTAGTTGGCTAGCCATTCACAGTCTTTGTTCAATCCTAAATCGATAGTGTCAAATTTGCAAATGAATTGTAGCTCTGCAGGTTCTCTTTGGAGTCTGTTTTTGAAGGTTGGTTTTTTGTTGTTTTTTTTGCTGCAGGATGGCTACTTTTAAATCTGCTACTGTGTGTCCAGGGAGACTGAAGTGTTCTCCTACGGGTTTTTTTGTATGTTACCATTCCTGATACCTGATTTGTGTCTGTTTATTCCTTTACATAAAGACTGTCCAGTTTGGCCAATGTATATGGCAGAGGGGCATTGCTGGCACATGATGACATATATTACATCGGTAGATGTGCAGGTGAATGGTCCTGTGATGGTGTCACTGGTATAAATATGTGGGCAGAGTTGGCACCAGCGTTTGTTGCAGGGATTGGTTCCTGAGCTAGAGTTACTGTAGTGTGGTGTATAGTTGCTGGTGAGAATTTGCTTCAGGTTAGTGGGCTGTCTGTGAGAGTGAGGGATCATTGTCCAGGATAGGTTGTAGATCACTGATGATGCATTGGAGAGGTTTTATCTGGGGACTGTAGGTGATGGCCAGTGGTGTTCTGTTATTTTCCTCCCACTGTGAAGACGGTGCCATGCTCGGCTTAAGGTATGTCAGCTCCAGCTATGTTATTTACATAGCTGGAGTTGCATACCTTAAGCCAGCCTTCCAGGTGTAGTATAGACCTGGCCTCAGAGTCAGTCCACATCCTAAGGAATTTACAATCTAAATAGACAAGAAGGAGGAGAGACCATGATTTGCCCAATGTCACATTAGAGAGCTGTGGCAGAGTCCATGAGACTACATATGGCCACTACTCAGTCTAATTTGAAAAAGGTGACATAGGTTGTACATGCCATTACCACTTCCCTTCACCTAGCAATGGTGACATTCAGCAATCCTTCTAATTAGGGAAAGAGTCACCTGATGTGTCCTTTCATACTAAGAAGGAAAAATAGCCATGCCCCCTGCCCTCACTGCTGCATAACTGTGCCATTGGATGAAGCCAGTGTCCTGTGCAGAGCAAAGCTACTGAAAACACTCTGTATAAGTAAATGACCAGTGGTTCTCTATTCTTTGTTCTGTCCTTGCTTCAGCCCCTATATTGCAGAAAGCTGAGGGAGCTGGCTGACAATCCTGCTCAGTTTTATTATTTTACCTCAGGAGGGAAAGTGGCTCTAGAAAAGGGGGCAGAGGAAGAGAACTCACTAAGGGCCCTGTCATCACTGAGATGTGACAAGTCCTTGCCACCGTTGGAGGTCATCAATGACACTCACGTTGCGAGTACCATTCTACACCATCACCAGGAAAGCAGGGCACTACAGAAATCACCTGCCCAAGGAGTGCCTCCTAACTACTTCAGCAAGCACCTTACACCCTCAGGCTCGACCACGAGTTTTGAAGAACCTGAACCCCCTGCCTCCTAAGCAAAAGGCTGCGTCATGCCAAGAGCAGCATCTATCCTCCCAGAATGCCTGTCCCTGTTCCAACGCCTCACGTCGAACCCGTACATCAGCCAGGTGGCAAGTATTCCCCATAAAAGATCATTTTCCATCACACAGTCACTGCTTGGCTATTGGGAGTAAAACAAAACGTACAGGATTCAAAGTCTCAGCAGTAGCCGTGTTAGTCTATAACTGAAAAAAACTTTGAATCCTGAAAAAAATTAAAAAACAACAAAGGATCCTGCATCATTGTTGGTTTTAAAGTGTACTTTACTTAGAAGGAAACCTTAGATTTCCCTATTGAGGCCGGAGATATAAGCACTGAGGTGCTGAATGACAGCGTAATCTATAAAACACGGATGCTGCAAGGTATTTCTTCTCTAAAGAATGAGAAGATGCTAAACAGTGTGAGATTAATCACTCCACCTCTCCATTCCTCCTGCTTACCTTGTGGTTCATTAGGTCCCAGAGAGCTTTTATGTCTGCCTCTTCTATACAAACATGGGTAACAAATCGATGGCATCACTTTGCAATCTCTATCTCGATCCACACTCGTTAATCCAAACAGCTGAAGAGATAATACATTGGTTTGGGATTCCAGGATATTTGTCAAGTAGGATTCTATCACAGTGGAGTATCTAGTCAGTTGCATGCACAGCATCCATTTCCCACCATGGGAGGTATATACACATCCAAGTGATGGGACAAACACACTCCCATTCTCTGTTGACTGATCTGGGCAATATTCAGCAATTTCACTGCACAAGAACAGGTTCTCTGTCCATTTCTCCCCTGAGATTTTATCTCACAAGAGCCGTTGGGCTTCCTTGAAAGCAGACTCTCCAGATGAAGCAATAAAAATTAATCAGTATTGCTTTAGAGCAACAATTTCTGCATATGCTCATGCACACCTCATACATTGGCCCAGATTCACTTGATATTCAGCCAAGTTCGTGAACCAAGCTGATTCATAGAATCATAGAATCCTAGGGTTGGAAGAGACCTCAGGAGGTCATCGAGTCCAGCTCCCTGCCCAAAGCAGGACCAATCCCGTCTAAATCAACCCAATCAGGGCTTTGTCAAGCCGAGACTTTAAAACCTCTAAGGATGGAAATTCTGCCACTGCCCCAGGTAACCCATCCCAGTGCTTCACCACCCTCCTAGTAAAATAGTTTTTCCTAATATCCAACCTAGACCTCCCCCACTGTAACTTGAGACCATTGCTCCTTGTTCTGTCATCTGCCACCACTGAGAACAGCCTCTCTCCATCCTCTTTGAAACCCCCTTCAAGTAGTTGAAGGCCACTATCAAATTCCCCCCCCCCAACTCTTCTCTTCTGCAGACTAAACAAGCCCAAATCCCTCAGGCTCTCCTCATAAGTCATGTGCCTCAGCCCCCTAATCATTTTTGTTGCCCTCTGCTGGACTTTCTCCAATGCGTCCTCATCCTTTCTGTAATGGGGGGGGCCCAGAACTGGATGCAATACTCCAGACATGGCCTCACCAGTGCCGAATATGCATATGGTTATGCATTGCAACACAACATTTGGGAACAGTCGTTCAAATTCAGAGCTGTTTGATTTAACCCAGTTCATGTCTTTTCGTCAGCATTCATGTGAACAGGTTTTTGTTTGAATGAACATTTGGGGAGTAGCTGTTTTTTATATGCAAATAATGGAATTCATATATATTCAATCATCTGCTATTTAAAACATTTCATTCATCCAAAAAGAGACAATATTTAAGTGCCAGTCAACTTCTGCAAGTAATAATCAATCAGAAGCAAAAATTAGAGCAGGTCAAAATTTTCTGAATGTTGAAATTTTCATCAAATTTTGAGCTTTAAAGTTTACAGCATTTTTTTTTAAAGCCAGGAAAATTTCAAACATTTTACTCTTTTCTGACTAGCTAATTTTTGTGATATTTTGAAAACAGTGATTTGTTTTATTTAAATTCACTGCGTCCCCTACATTTTGACCACCTGTATTCAAAGTTTGCAAATGACCCATCATCTGAAATGGCCATATCAGGCTCCCATTGATGGCCACCATCTTGGGCGCCATTTTGAATCGCCGCCCCAATGAGCACAGGGGAGCCAGGCGCTGGGGGGGGAGCTGGGGGCAGAGGCCATGGGGTGGGGCACAGAGCGGCTTTGCTAGCTGCACTTTTGGGGGAGAAGAGCTGCATGCAGCTCGCGAGCTGCAGGTTGGCCGCCCCTGGCCTATATGATTCTAGCCTCAATTTACAATGCATGCCATTTGCAACACCAGAAGGATTAGGAATATTTTTCCCAGACAAGTTTGGTAATTTTAATAGATGGCCCTTTGAAAAGGAGAAGAGAAGAGAGATGCCTTTATCCTTATCAAAAATAGGGTCAACAAGTAGCACCTTCATGACTAACAAAACTAGATAATATCATGAGTTTTCGTGGGTAAAACTCACTTCATCAGATGAACACTAGAACAAGATGATATTTTTCAGCCTCGTGCCATCAGCATGTACTGTCAGAAGAGAACAAGTACCTCAGCCAAATGTCACTTTGGACTGTCGAGGAGGTTCTTCCAGACCTACCTTCCCTTGTGTAGATTAAATTGAAACCAACACGCTTTGTTTTCAATCAGGAAGCTGTTGTATCTATTGTGATGATTAAACAGAGGCAGCCACTAGTGGCTGCATGTCTGGCAAGCAAAGTGATCCTTGTGACTTGTTTGCAAAAGGCGTTGGCCTCTTAGGATGAAAAATGCCATATAAATGTACTGCCGGCCGTTATCTAGTTTTCTAAGAAGATTCACACCGGGGATAAGATCTTTTATGCCAACTGTTAGCTCAGAGTAAACTTTTATGGTGAGGATATAAACTTCTTAATATAGGAGTTTTATCATGGAAAATTTGACTGGCTAGAGGGTCAGCAGGAGCAATAGTTTCACACAATTTACAGCCTACTCCACTTAGATTTACTGGAATACGTATATTTCATTGCCACCTTCTAAAATTGGGAACAGTGCCTTTGGTGGCCAGCCTCTCTTTCTGGTGTGGTATGAAAGCAACATCCAGTCGAGTTCTGAGACAGAACTGCTGCATGTATTTAATATAAATCGGATCATCAGTTCAAATATCCCCACAGCTAATTTGTCAGCCTGCCCATTTTAAAATCAGTGGAAAAATACATCAGGCCCTATCTTCAGATAGTGTAAATCTTCATAGCACCACTGAAGTTAATAGCTAGTGAAATCAGCATGGCTCTGAGAATATTTATTGCCCTTCTGGTGTGGCGGGGGGGGCGGGGGTTGGTTGGTTGGTTTTTGTTTTGTTTGTTGAAGCAAGAGTACAGATCCATTTTCTCATCACAATAAAACTCTCCAGGACAAATACATCGGCTCAGAACTGTACTTCATGTGTTATGGCACCATAGTGTATGCCTGATGCCTTGTCTTACCACATTCCTCAGGCTCCAAATTGCCACTGATTGAGATCAATCCGTTAAACAACAGCCAAGTCACTCTCATACCCCCTGAGCAAAATCCGTTTGCTGCAAATATTTCTTCCCATCCAAGAGAACCACCTGCAAGTGGGCAAGTCTTTATAGCAGGATCAATAAAGACCAGACTCACTGCATGCCTCTCTGTGCAGCTAAATAAAAATCACTGGTTGCCTTAAGGAGTTTGCTAATGGTCAAAATATTTTGAGTTGGGTTTGAAGCCCAAGAAGGTGCATTTGAGCTTTTCTGTGCTCACCTGTGTACCTCCGGAAGAGTTTCTCCAAAATCATAATGAACAAGTAAAATCATAGAATCACAGAACTTGAAGGGACCTCGAGAGGTCATCAAGTCCAGTCTCCTGCCCTCACAGCAGGACCAAGCAGCTTATATCATTCCTGACAGGTGTCTGTCTAACCTGCTCTTAAATATCTCCAGAGATGGACATTCCACAATCTCCCTGGGCAATTTATTCCAGTGTTTAACCACCCTGACAGTTAGGAAGTTTTTCCTAATGTCCAACCTAAACCTCCCTTACTGCAGTTTAAGCCCATTGCTTCTTGTGCTTTCACCAGTGGTCAAGGAGAACAATTTTCCCCCCTTCTTTCTGTGACACCCTTTTAGATACCTGAGAACCGCTATCATGTCCCCTCTCAGTCTTCTAAACCAAACAAGCCCAATTCCTTCAGCCTTGCCTCATAGCTCATGTTCTCTAGACCTTTAATTATTTTTGTTGCTCTTCTCTTGTCCTTCTCCAATTTCTCCACATTTTTCTTGAAATGTGGTGCCCAGAACTGGACACAATACTCCAATTGAGGCCTAATCAGCACAGAGTAGAGCGGAAGAATGATTTCTTGTATCTTGCTCACAACACTCTTGTTAATGCATCCCAGAATCATGTTTGCTTTTTTTGCAAGTGTCACACTGTTGACTCATATTTAGCTTGTGGTCCACTATGACTCCTAGATCCCTTTCTGCCGTACTGCTTCCTAGACAATCGCTTCCCATTCTGTATGTGCAAAATGGATTGTTCCTTCCTAAGTGGAGCACTTTGATCTGTCCTTATTAAACTTCATTCTATTTACCTCAGACCATTTCTCCAGTTTGTACAGATCATTTTGAATTATGACCCAGATCATTATGAAAAATGGGGAACTTAGAGTGTCAGCTCTTTGTTCCGTGTGATCCTATGTGAACAGCTTCTCTAATGTCATTTTGGTGCTTCAGGGTTCTGGCCAGAACCAGAAATGCAGAGGCCGTGTGAAAACTAAGAATACTCCTTTGAACCAGGCTTCTTAGAACCTCCAAAAATGCGGACTAGCATGCAGAAACAGAAAACGATTGCAGAGAGTTGGCACACCATCCTTCTGAATTTGTTTGCGTAACCCTTCTGCGAGGTAGGCCCGGCAGCAACTAGGGCCAGGTTCAATATCTAGGGGTCCATCTCACACAGAACCGGCTTGAGCCCCCACCCAGTAACCTGGGAAATTCACACACCCCTGGGCGCCTCTGAGAGGCAATGCTTCCGCGCTCGCAAGCACAGAGACTGAGTGTAGGAAAGAAACATTTAATGAAACAGAGAGAGAAGTCATATGGCATATGTTGTGGGAAAATACCACAAACAAAGTTCATAGCCCAAACCACAAGCTAAGGTCCCCCCCCCCAGCCAAGAATCACCCAAAGTCCTAAAGTCCGACACCCTAAAAGTCTCTGTCCCTGGTCAGTGCCGCCCAGAGTCCAAAAGTTCACCTGCAGGGTTTTACCTCCCAACCTGGGCGGAAAGGGGGCGGGGGGATTGATAGGGGCACCTTACGTGGTCCGAGGCCGACGGCCCCACCTCTCCGTAGCACTCCGCTTCAGTCTTTAATGCGAGCCACTCCGCCACGCTCCACCAGCTGTCTTGGTCCGCTCCTACCGGCCGCTCACACTGGTCTACAATTTTTTAGAAGTCATCTGCTTCAGAGATAAAATGTGCTATTTATTATGTATTTTGATGTGCTGAATTCAAATATGATAATTAAAACAACTGATTGGCTACTGTTTCCAAGATATTTAAGTTTTTACATTTTACGTCTATGTATATTGTGTAGATAGTAGAGTTTTAATCATAAATTGTAAACGTAGGTCTTTTCATGCGTTTATGGTTGCTTTACATGATAATATTTCACCTGTCCTGTTTATGTAACACTTTAAAAATCAGCAAAAGGGTTATATAAATAAAATTTATTATGAAACAAAAGGCAAAAAACTATTATGTACATAGTTTAGTCCTATTCAGTGTCTACTCGGCGCTTCTTGGCTTGTCTCTTGTATTCATTAAATGCAGCATCTCTTGTCACTGTCCAGCAATAGTCTGCAAGCATTGATGGGCTCCATTTGCCCTGATAGCGTTTCTCCATTGTTGCAATGTCCTGGTGAAATCGCTCGCCGTGCTCGTCGCTCACTGCTCTGCAGTTCGGTGGAAAAAAAGCTAGATGAGAGTGCAAAAAATGTATCTTTAGTGACATGTTGCAACCAAGGCTTTTGTATGCCTTGAGGAGGTTTTCCACCAACAACTTGTAGTTGTCTGCCTTGTTGTTTCCGAGAAAATTTATTGCCACTAACTGGAAGGCTTTCCATGCCGTCTTTTCCTTGCCACGCAGTGCATGGTCAAATGCATCATCTCGAAGAAGTTCACGAATCTGAGGACCAACAAAGACACCTTCTTTTATCTTAGCTTCTCTTAACCTTGGAAATTTTCCACGGAGGTACTTGAAAGCTGCTTGTGTTTTGTCCATGGCCTTGACAAAGTTCTTCATCAGACCCAGCTTGATGTGTAAGGGTGGTAACAAAATCTTCCTTGATTCAACAAGTGGTGGATGCTGAACACTTTTCCTCCCAGGCTCCAATGACTGTCGGAGTGGCCAATCTATCTTGATGTAGTGGGAATCTCTTGCACGACTATCCCATTCGCAGAGAAAACAGCAGTACTTTGTGTACCCAGTCTGCAGACCAAGCAAGAGAGCAACAACCTTCAAATCGCCACAAAGCTGCCACTGATGTTGGTCATAGTTTATGCATCTCAAAAGTTGTTTCATGTTGTTATAGGTTTCCTTCATATGGACTGCATGACCAACTGGAATTGATGGCAAAACATTGCCATTATGCAACAAAACAGCTTTAAGACTCATCTTCGATGAATCAATGAACACTCTCCACTCATCTGGATCGTGAACGATGTTGAGGGCCGCCATCACACCATCGATGTTGTTGCAGGCTACAAGATCACCTTCCGTGAAGAAGAATGGGACAAGATCCTTTTGACGGTCACGGAACATGGAAACCCTAACATCACCTGCCAGGAGATTCCACTGCTGTAGTCTAGAGCCCAACAGCTCTGCCTTACTCTTGGATTGTTCCAAATCCCTCACAAGGTCATGCAGTTCACCTTGTGTTATGAGGTGTGGTTCAGAGGAGGAGGATGGGAGAAAATGTGGGTCCTGTGACATTGATGGTTCAGGACCGGAAGTTTCATCCTCTTCCTCTTCCTCATCTGACTCAAGAGAGAATGATTCTGGTGCATCAGGAACGGGCAGTCCTTCTCCGTGGGGTACTGGGCGTATAGCTGATGGAATGTTTGGATAATGCACGGTCCACTTTTTCTTCTTTGACACACCTTTCCCAACTGGAGGCACCATGCAGAAGTAACAATTGCTGGTATGATCTGTTGGCTCTCTCCAAATCATTGGCACTGCAAAAGGCAGAGATTTCCTTTTCCTGTTCAACCACTGGTGAAGATTTGTTGCACAAGTGTTGCAGCATATGTGTGGGGCCCATCCTGGCATAAGCTGCATTTACATATCAACAGTTAACAGTTAATTATCTTGCAGAGCTAAACAGTTGGGCTGTGTCTACACTGGCGCGATCTTGTGCAAAAGCGGCCGCTCTTGCGCAAAAACTTGCTGCCTGTCTATACTGGCCGCGAGTTCTTGCGCAAGTACACTGACGTTCTAATGTATGAAATCAGGGCTTCTTGCACCAGAACTCTGATGCTCCCACTCAGGAATAAGCCCTTTTGTGCAACTGTTCTTGTGCAAGAGACCAGTGTAGATAGGCATCATGAATTTCTTGTGCAAGAAAGCCCTATGGTTAAAATGGCCATCAGAGCTTTCTTGTGCAAGAAAGCGTCTACACTGGCATGAATGCTCTTGCGCAAAAGCACATCTCTTGCGCAAAAGCACATTCCAGTGTAGACGCTCTCTTCTGGAAGAGTTTTTGCACAAGAATTCTTCCTCAAAAGAGTTCTTGCGCAAGAAGCTGCCAGTGTAGATGTAGCCTTGGAGTGAGCATACCCACGCCCAGGGCAGCTCTCTCCTTTTAGCTGGCTGATAACAAGCAGTAGTTCAGCCCCCTGCTTACATTTGTCTTGCCCTAGGCATTGATCTAAAAGTCAGAAGGCCTCTCTGGGTACATCTACACTACAGAGGAAGATTGAAGTTGCCGCTGTTGCTCTTCCAGGGTTCGAATTAGCAGTCTAGTGAAGACAGCAAATTCAAAGTGAGGGGGTGCTCTGGTTGATGCTAGTAACCCTGTTTTCACGAGGAGTAAGGGAAGTCAAAGGGAGAGTGTTTTGCCTTCGACATCCTGCAGTGTGGACAGTGCCAAAAGCCGAGTTAAGCTATTTCGACTTCAGCTATGCAATTAATGTAGATGAAGTTGCATATCTTAATTTGGCTTTGTCCCATAGTGTAGACATACCCTCTAGGTTTGCTGAGTTGTAGATTTGTGACTAGAGCACTATAGTAAGAATCTGATGGTCTGGATTCTTTCCCTGCCTCTTCTAGTGATATGCTCCATGCCCAAGGGAATTGCTTCCCCTTTGTCTAGTGTATTTAGATCAGGGGTGGGCAAAAGGGGCCTCTTGGCCCTTCAAGTGGGTGGATCCGGCCTGGGAACGGGGGAGCATGCAAAGCCTTCTCTGTTCTGCCCCTGCCTTCTGAGCAGTACATGGCACTTCAAAGCCCCCTAACTGGCCTAGGGGCAGGGGAGTGCGGGAAGTCTCCTCCCACACCAGGGGCATGGGCACCTAGGGGGAATGTGGGGTGGGGGCAAAGGCACTCCCTCGCTCCCAGACCAATCATTGTCTGGGGGTGGGGAACCCGGAAATATCTTGGCCCCACCCCTTCCACTTGATGCCCCACCCCTCCCTGTGCGGCTTGGGGGCACTTCAAAAACTTTCTGAAGTGGCCCCTGGCAAAAAATTATTGCCCACCCCTGATTTAGATTGTGTCTGCCCCCAGATGCTTACCAACTCTTACTATGTGTCAGTTCAGGACCTATAATAGCTGGGCCTCTTCATTGGTTAGGGCACCTACCTCTAAATTTCCTGGAGCAGCAGCTGATGTGATAGAATTCTGTACATGTGTATTTTTACTCCCCCTTTCTCAATCACAAGGATTCTAGTACTTTTCAATTAGGACAGACGTGCTCTACATGTTAATACATCAATCTTTTATTGCTCTTGCTTCAGTCCCTCACCAGCAGCTTGCGCAAATAGCTTCTCTCAAACAAAATCTTCCTCTTTTTTTTTTTTTGCCAGAAATAGAAACCAGCCTCTGCCAATAACCATTTGAATATTTCATTGTTGCCAGATGACGGGGTTTTTTTTGGGGGGGGGGGGTTGTGGTCATGGCTTTTTGTGAATTTCTGAACAATGTGGCAAAGACATCTCAGTGCTTTCCAACAACAGCCTGGGGAGCAAAGGGGAAACGCTCACAAGAAACAGAGGCTTAGCAAAAAACATTGGCTGGGACCAGAGAGCAAATCAAGGAAATCTCATTGCCAAAGTTGGAGCAGAAGTACAGGAGCTCAACCAGTCAGTTTAAGTTTCTGGGTCAAATCCAGCTAAGGACAATAGTCACTCTCAGCAGGTGGCTGTCTGGTCATCAGTGATGGGTAGTAAAGTGTCTTCAGGGGCCACTCGTGATCCTGATGTGCCTCCATCTCCATTTCCCTCATAAAAGGATCTGGGGTCTGCGTGGATATTGGGATGGGAGGACTAACAGGGAAGGGAGGACCAAGGGGAGTGGAGAGAGGAGGTTTGCTTCCCTTTGGTCCTGATTCACTGATTGCTCTGCTGCATCACTACTAGAGACATTGCGTGCAATGCTGTCCCACACGCATTAAGATAACTCCTAGGGATGGAGAGCTGCCAGGAGCAAGCTCTGTCCACATCTCCTCTACCTTCCCAGAAATGTCAAGGTATTTTGGGGAGTAGTCCTGGGAGTCAAACCCTCACCTTCATTAGAGCGGCACTGAGCAGAACACTGGAGTCTCAGTTCCTCGGCACAAAGTCTCCTTAAGTAGGGTTTCATAGGTTAATGTCTATTTGGTTCAGGAAGACATATTCCCCCAGGTCAGGTGCAGGTCACATCCCAGGAGAATCTGGGTATGGCACCTTAATCTGCCCACCTTGGCTTCTGTGGAGCAGAAAGTTGAAATTCTGCTACATGGCGGGGTTCAGGGGCGATGTTGTGCCAGATTTATTTATAAAACACGTTACAGAGTAGTAGAAGTTTTACCCGGCATTGCTCAGGCCCTTAACTCAATTCATTGTGGGGTTTGGGAAAATAAAAGGACAATGTGCATGCTTCAGTTCAACCATCGCCTTGGGGCAGGGCTGGGGAGGGCGGTTCAGGATGCAGGCTGCCCCGGGGAGAGAGGACAGCCCCAACCCTCTCTCACCGCAGCAGCTTGGGGCCAGGTGAGAAGCACCTCTCCATGGCCGCTGCAGCTCCAGTGGGCACATCTGGGGGAGGGGTGCATGTCCCCTGGCTGGGGTAGGTCCAGGATTGGCTGCTCCCTTCACCCCCCTGCCAGAGAGAGGAATGTGGCAAACTGTGCGTTTTCCCCTCGCTCACTAATGAAGGGGAACTGCCAGCAATGTTCCTGTATGAATGGGGGGGAGCTTCACTCCCCTGCCCTCTCTAAAGGGTGCCTGGGGGGTGGGAGGCTTGGGGCTGGGACAGTCCTATATAGGGAGGGGGCAGGGCAGCCCCTTTCACCTGCCTGGTGATTCTGTCTCTTTTCTGTCTGGTTTTATGAGACACAATCCCATTCCAGGCATGTCCCATTGTCCCAGCACAACCCAACCCTGCCCTTGCTTCAAGTTATGATAAGTGGAAGCTGTATCCCGAATTTGGTGGGCTTCCCATTTAGGAAAGAAAAAACAGACAGCCAGATGGACAGTCAGACAAACTCTTTCAACTATATAGTAGATAACCTCTGCATCGGCAAAGATCATTTTTCAGAGATTCGGCATGCAAGCAGAGAGAATAAGTATCGGCTTCTCACACTCTCGAGAAGAAATGCAAATGAAGCAAATGTGACGGACAGATAAACCCACAGAGCCCCGCCAAATCTTGAAAGGAACTGAGGAAAACGCTCTGTGAGTGGGCTCTGTGAGAGAGAGTCGGTCCCATTACAGGCCTCCAGGCAGTTAGATCAAATAGCCTGCAAATAATAACTGAAGGGTGTGCAGAGCAATCCGAGAAAAGGGTTGGCTAGGGCGATACAAAGGGTAAAATTCGGATGAGAACGTACCATTACCCCACCAACTCCCCAAAAGTGCTCATTCCTTTGTCTTTTTAGGTGAAAGACATCTTGAAGGATGCCTCTACTACACACACACAGTCACTAGAGAGCAACATAGGACAGTAGAACTCACATACAGCATAACAACGCAACACGTGAACACAATCCCCACTACGTCACACGATCACAAAGTGTCCTTTCGTACCTACCCTGCTGATTTCAGAGGTGGAAACAGAGTCGCCACAATCCCATTTCTCAGTGGGGCGCCCCAGCCTGAATTGGATTGGACTCTGAGCATATTCCCCCAATGGTTTGGATTGGACTCTGAACATCTTTTGCATAGAAGCTGTGATATAAATATACCCTTAGGATTTTTTTTCTTTGTCCAGTTTTGAAGCTAGTATCACTGCAAACTGAGCAAAGACATGATTTAACTGATTAAAGCCCTGATATAGCAAAGCACTTAGCTGCATGCTTAAAATTAAGCTTGTGCTTTTAAACCCTTCCCTAACCAAACGTTCAGCTGCTTGCCTTCACCTCATTGCAGTCAGAGCGAAAGCACGTCGAAGTGAAGCATAAGTCAAAGTGCTTTGTTAAATGATCTCCTAATTTCATTTATTTCTATGCTTCATTTCTAACTCTGAAAATCAAGACAGCAAGATGCAGCTTCTATCCACATCCAGTGTGTCAAGAGTTCATGAATCCTAAAGCACTAACTCTGCCATTGTATCTCTTTCCAGCTCTGATTAATTCAAAGTGTGATACATTTTGCCATAGGATTAATATCTTAACAGAGAGGTAATGGGTAACATGACATTTAATCTCTTTGATTAAATTCTGTAGTAAAAATGTCCTATCAATAAAAGAAACAATTGAGACAATTATAAATTATCTTCAGTGTTGCAAAATGATGGATGTAGAGATTACAGAGGGTGAGAACTCAGAGTCCATTAAGAGGGAGAAGGGTTTTTTTTCTTCCCCAGCCTTAAAAGACATTGTGGCTTAAGGCAGGTTTTCCTACATAAGAACATAAGAACATAAGAATGGCCGTACTGGGTCAGACCAAAGGTCCATCTAGCCCAGTATCCTGTCTGCCGACAGTGGCCAGCACCAGGTGCCCCAGAGGGGGTGGACCGAAGACAATGATCAAGCGATTTGTCTCCTGCCATCCCTCTCCAGCCTCTGACAAACAGAGGCCAAGGACACCATTTTATCCCCTGGCTAATAGCCTTTTATGGACCTAACCTCCATGAAATTATCTAGCTTCTCTTTAAACTCTATTATAGTCCTAGCCTTCACAGCCTCCTCTGGCAAGGAGTTCCACAGGCTGACTACACGCTGCGATGCTTTTGCTTAATTAGTGGAAATCTTCAAAGGAAGTTGTCATTTTTGTCTGCTGTTGCCTGTTTCATTTTCAGCTAGAAATGACCAGAGTGGCAACAGTCAAAGCTCAGTCTGATCTTCCTGTTTTCATTAGATATGATTTATTAAATGCCCACTGTGCTCTCAGGGCTACCTACAGCAAGAACTCCTCCAATGGGAATGCAATCTCTGGCTCCGCAACGGACTTCTGATGGGAGCTTGGGCAAGTCACTTAGGCTACGTCTACACTACAAGTTTTCTCTGCAAAAAATATGCTAATGAGGGATTCATTTGCATGAGTCACGATCTCATTTGCATATTTTCTGCCAATCCGTTTCTGTGCTAGGAGTTTTTGCGCAAAAACAAGCAGTGTGGACATTTTCTTTTTGCACAAAAACCCCTTTTTCCACAAGATCCTTATGCCCCAAAAAAGGAGGCAGAAGGATCTTGTGGAAAATGGGGGGGGGGGGTTACACAAAAAGACCCATCCACACTGCTTGTTTTTGTGCAAAAACCCCTTGTGCAAAAATGGTTTGAATAAATAATGCAAATGAAGAGCGGCAAAATACTAATCCGCGCTTCAGTTGCATAGGTTCTGCCGGCAAAGCCGGCAGGGTAGATGTAGCCTTACTGAGAGATTTTTCTGAAGCTCAGCAGCCACAATCAGTATCTCCCCTGGAGTGTAGAGACCAGAAACATTGATCTTAGATCCAGCCCCTTGTACAGAGCTTGTCTATGCATTTGGACATAAGTGTCACAGTAGGCAGGGCTGGTGCTGAGCACTTTCAAAGTTCTGAACCCAAATGTGGATGCTGAACTCTTGAAAATCTGGCCTGTCGGGCCCAAATTCACCACTGGCCTGCACTTGGTGGAGTCCCTTATACAGTGGCCGCTTGACACCTCCCATGTGAAGTTCCATTGAGGATCATTGCTCTGGCGGGTCCTCTCCGACGTCGACATGCAACCACTAGGTGAACTGATCGGATGACTCAAGCACCGCCAATATGCTGATGACGCAGCTCTCCACCTCTCCTTCATCTTGCACAGGGAGGGGGCTCAGGGCTGGGACAGGAGATTGAGGTGTGGGGTGCTTACCTGGGGCAGCTCCCTTTTTATGGGGGGGAGGGGACAGGTCACACCATTGCCAGCCCCAGGGTCCTGGTTGCCAATTCTTCACGCAGAGACCCAGCCAGTGGCCAAAGGTTCCACTTGGCTGTCGGCCCCATGCCTGGGGGCTCTGAGGCCGGCCTGCAGTCCTGCTCAGACACTGACACCAAGGGCTTCGCTGCTGGACCCAGGTCCTGGCCTCACCTACTGGTCCTGCATAGGGGGGTCCAAGCTGCTGGCCCCACACATGGAGCCCCTAGTTCTGGCCCCAACCTCTGCTGCCTTTCCCCTGTCTGCGTCCTCCCCTCCCAGAGCCATGGCCCTGCTCCTGGCCCCAGCTCTAAGAGGTGGTGAGGGGATTGGACAGAGGTAAGGGAGGGTGCAGATTAGCACCCTCCCCCCCTCCAAAAATAGTTCCAGCACCATGGGGTGATCTAAAGCCAGGTCTAGCCCAGGCACATAGACCCCTAATCACTTCATCGTGTGCTTTGTTTTAAGCCCCATGTAGAGCAACCTGCCTGCAACCTGGAGGGAAGAGGATGGTTTGCAGGAGGAAGATTTTGGAAGGACACCAGACACCAGGAAGTCAGTCTAAGGAAAGTGACAGCGGGAGCAGCTCTGGAGTTAGTTGCTTTATTAAAGATCGAGATGAATTTAATTGGGGCATGTGTACACTAGGAAATTATTTTGAAATAATAACTCCCAAAATAACCTTTCCGAAATAGTGTGTCCACACTATGGGGAAGCCTTGAAATGAGTCCAAGGCAGGTTCCCTCTATGTGGACGTGCTACCTTGACGCAGGGTACGTCTACACTGCATCCCTAGTTCGAACTAGGGACGCAAATGGAGACGACCGAAGTTGTTAATGAAGCGGGGATTTAAATATCCCGCGCTTCATTAACATGATCTCGCCGGCGCGCTAGTTCGAATCACAGCTGATTCGAACCAGGAAGTGCGCGCCGGGACGCGTTAGTTCGGACTAAAGCCCTTAGTCCGAACTAACGTTACTCCTCATGAGTAACTAAGGGCTTTGGTCCGAACTAACGCGTCCCGGCGCGCACTTCCTGGTTCGAATCAGCTGTGAGTCAAACTAGCGCGCCAGCGAGATCATGTTAATGAAGCGCGGGATATTTAAATCCCCACTTCATTAACTACTTCGGTCATCTCCATTTGCATCCCTAGTTCGAACTAGGGATGCAGTGTAGACGTACCCTTAGAGCCTCAGGAAGCACTGGGGAGTCATTACTTTGAATGACTCTGGGGAGTCGTTATTTTGAAATAGCAGCAGTGGCACATCCACACGACCGTGATTTTGAAATAACTATTTTGAAATTAGCGTTATTCCTCATGGAAAGCAGGAGTTGTGATTTCGAAATAACCAGCCCCTGATTTCAAAATAACGGTCTGAGTAGTGTGGACACTCCGCTTGTTATTTCGAAATAACTCTCTAGTGTGGACCGGAGCTAGCAGTGAAACTTTTGCTCAGGTCATTGTCCAGCACATGGGACATGAAGCCTCATGAAGTCCGAAGTCCATTGTTGTTGACTCTCGCAAGGTTATCATGAATTTCACTATAATTGTTGGGGGCTTTTTAAGCCCTCTCTCCTGTGGTTATGGTGAACAGCTTGAAAAGGGCTCTTCAACTTGTAACTAGTTTCACGGGTGGAGTTAAGGGATTCCAAGATTAATATCCTAGGGTATGTCTACACTACCACCCTAGTTCGAACTAGGGTGGTTAATGTAGGCATTCGAAGTTGCAAATGAAGCCCGGGATTCAATTATCCCGGGCTTCATTTGCATCTGGCCGGGCGGGCGCCATTTTTAAATGCCCTTAGTTCGAACTCCGTGCCCGCGGCTACACGCAGCACGGAGTAGGTAGTTCGAATTAGGTTCTCTAATTGGAACTACCGTTACTCCTCATGGAACGAGGTGTACCGGTAGTTCGAATTAGAGATCCTAATTCGAACTACCTACTCCGTGCCGCGTGTAGCCGCGGGCACGGAGTTCGAACTAAGGGCATTTAAAAATGGCGCCCGCCCGGCCAGATGCAAATGAAGCCCGGGATATTTAAATCCCGGGCTTCATTTGCAACTTCGAATGCCTACATTAACCACCCTAGTTCGAACTAGGGTGGTAGTGTAGACATACCCCTACATAGCACACGGGTGAGGTGGCAAATCTCAGGATTCGTGGACACCAAGGCTACGTCTAAACTAAACCCCTCTGTCGGCAGAGGGATGTAAATGAGACGTATCGAAAGTGCAAATGAAGCTGGGATTTAAATATCCTGCGCTTCATTTGCATAATGGCGGCCGCTGCTTTTTTTTGAAATGGGGCTTTTTGGAAAAAAACGGCAGTTTAGACGGGGCATTTTCAACAGAAATGCCCCGTTTCGAAAAAAAGCGGCGGAGTAAAGGATCTTTCAAAATGGGGCATTTCTGTCAAAAATGTCCCAACTAAACTGCCAGTTTTTTTCGAAAAGCCCCGTTTCGAAAAAAAGCAGTGGCCGCCATTATGCAAATGAAGCGTGGGATATTTAAATCCCAGCTCCATTTGCACTTTCGATACGTCTAATTTACATCCCTCTGCCGACAGAAGGGTGTAGTTTAGACGTAGCCCAAGTGTCCAGCCTATAAGATTTAGAGAACTCCAATGGATGAATGAGCAACTATATCAAGAGTGATTAAACTGCAAAGCTTTCCATTTGGTCTGGAGTGAAAAAAAAGAGCGTTCTGCATCTGTTGTTTTGACACATTTCACCTTTATGATTTCCTCTCTCTCCCTGGTCTCCTTTATTTATTTACTCTGGCTCATTAACCTTGAGAAAGTGAATAGCCCCAGAACACTGATTTCACCTTTAGCTATCTTGAGAGTCCTCGTTTAGCAAAACAATTCTGAGGCAGTTGAATACCCAAAGCAGTGAGTGTGAACAGCTTGACTGGGGGGAGAACAGTATAGGAACCAGGAGAATATGTAGACTATGTCAACACAACAGCATTTACTATGGTGCCGCTGCACTGATGCATTTTAGGTGAAGGTGCTCTAAGCCTATAGAAGAGAGCTCTGCCGGCAACTTAATAACACCTGCCCTCCCACAAGTGGTAGTAGCTATATCAGCCAGTAAAGCTCCCCGCCAACATAGTGCTTCCTACACTTAGATCAGTGTCATTTACATGGGTTATTCACACCCTCAAGGGACATAAGTTATACTCAACTAACCTGTAGTGCAGACAAAGTCTATGACTTAGCACTAACGTGGTAGGGTTGAGAACTTTGTACTCCATTTGGTGAGTCTGAAGAGCCCAGAGAGGCTACAGGTAGTGCTGGTCTACAGAATAAGTGTCCTTTCTGCCGAAAAGGGACCATTGTGTTTTCGTCCATGGCAAGGTGACTGAGTGACTTAGCACTGAAGTACGTGCCAGATGTTTCTTGCCCTCTTACGCTCTCTTCTCAGAGTCCCTTTGCTCCTGCTGGGTCATTTCTCCAACATTTCCACCCGGGTCTTGGCCCAACTCTTCTTTTTCCCCATAGCTGTGCCCATAGCACAGAAGCTCCTTCCTGTCCTTCCTCTTCCTCCTCTTGTGGCAGGTCCACGGACACATGGTGCCTTCCCTCAACTCGCCCCAATTCTCACCCGCTATTAAAGAGGCTGTTATTGCCTGCATTCTAAGAACATAAGAACATAAGAATGGCCGTACTGGGTCAGACCAAAGGTCCATCTAGCCCAGTATCCTGTCTGCCGACAGTGGCCAGCACCAGGTGCCCCAGAGAGGATGGACCGAAGACAATGATCAAGCGATTTGTCTCCTGCCATCCCTCTCCAGCCTCTGACAAACAGAGGCCAAGGACACCATTTTATCCCCTGGCTAATAGCCTTTTATGGACCTAACCTCCATGAAATTATCTAGCTTCTCTTTAAACTCTATTATAGTCCTAGCCTTCACAGCCTCCTCTGGCAAGGAGTTCCACAGGCTGACTACACGCTGTGTGAAGAAGAACTTTCTTTTATTCGTTTTAAACCTGCTACCCATTAATTTCATTTGGTGTCCTCTAGTTCTTCTATTTAGGGAACTAATAAATAACTTTTCTTTATCGGCCCTCTCCACACCACTCATGATTTTATAGACCTCTATCATATCCTCCCTCAGTCTCCTCTTTTCTAAACTGAAAAGTCCCAGTCGCTTTAACCTCTCCTCATATGGGACCCGTTCCAAACCCCTAATCATTTTAGTTGCCCTTTTCTGAACCCTTTCCAAGGCCAAAATATCTTTTTTGAGGTGAGGAGACCACATCTGTACACAGTATTCAAGATGTGGGCGTACCATAGTTTTATACAGGGGCAGTAAGATATTCTGGGTCTTATTTTCTATCCCTTTCTTAATAATTCCTAGCATCCTATTTGCCTTTTTGACTGCTGCTGCACACTGTGTGGAAGTTTTCAGAGAACTGTCCACGATAACTCCAAGATCTCTTTCCTGATTTGTCATAGCCAAATTAGCCCCCATCATACTGTACGTATAGTTGGGGTTATTTTTCCCGATGTGCATTACTTTGCACTTATCCACATTAAATTTCATTTGCCATTTTGTTGCCCAATCACTCAGTATGGTGAGATCTTCTTGGAGTCCCTCACAGTCTGCTTCTGTCTTGACTATCCTAAACAGTTTGGTATCATCTGCAAATGAATTGGTTCTAAACTGGCTTCCCATATATGGTAGAGTCCGGGGGGGAGGGCGGGGAAATACACCTGGGATGCTCTTTCCGAGGGAGCCAGAGAGCGATGTAAATGATGGACTCTCTTAACTTGATGTCTTTCCCCCAGGATATGAGGACTTCACCAACTCAGCCAGAGGTTAAGGGCCTTTTGCAGGAGTGGGTGGGGGAGGTTTCCGTGGCCTGCAATGTGCAGGAGGTCAGAGTAGATGATCGTGATTAAGGCTACGATTCTGTGACTTCCAGCAACCTCTGTGACTTCACCCAGTGGGAGCCAGAAGCAGGGGGACCCAGGTGCTCCAAGCAGGCCCCACAGCTGGCTAGCCTCTGCGGTGATGTGGGGACCCCATGCTTAACTTCCCCATTTTCTCATGGCTATTTTTTTTCTTTATTGCCCATGACCAGTCCATGACTTTTGCTAAAAATAGCCCTGATGAAATCTTCCTCTTCAACCCCTTCTTGCTTTGAAGTCTGAGAGTCCATGAGCAATGAGGCTACCAACACCAATTCCAATAAAGACCAAGAGCTGTCTTGTATTATCTTAGGGTATGTCTACACTGAATGCTTATTTTATACCATCTCATAGAGCTGGAAGGGACCTAGAGAGGTCATCAAGTCCAGTCCCCTGCCCTCAAAGCAGGACCAAGTACCATCTCTGACAGATTTGCCCCAGATGCCTAAATAGCCCCCTTAAGGATTGGGCTCACAACCCTGGGTTTAGCAGGGCAATGCTCAAACCACTGAGCTATCCCTCCTCCAAATACACAAATTGCATATCTTATTTCGAGCTAAGGGTGCAGTATAGCCACATCTTTAGAATGGTCCTGGTGAGGGGCTATTTCGATATAGCAGCCGTGGAACGTCTACACACGCCTTATTTTGAAAATAGCTATTTCAGAATAGGCGTTATTCCCTGCAGCATAAGGTTTACAGGCTTTGAAATTAGCTAGTCTGGAATAGTTATTCTGAAATAGCTTATTTCAAAATAGCACATCTACACTGAAGGGAAGTTTCAAAATGAGTCTGAGGCAGGCTTCCCTAATGTGGACGTGCTATCTCAATTCAGAGTCCCAAGACACACTGGGGAGGAATAACTTAGGGTACGTCTACACAGCAAGGCTATTTCGGGATACCTGAGGTATCCCAAAATAGCTATCCAGCGTCTTTTGAACGCATCCACTATTGCGAAATACAGCTAACACGCTATTTCGGCATCCCTGTAAACCTTGTTCCACAAGGGACAAGGGATGTCTCAAAATAGAGTGCTATTTCAAAATGTGGCACTGTACTGATGAGCCAAATTTCAAAATAGCCTGTTTCGAAATAGAATCGAAATAAGATACGCAATTTGCGTAGCGCAAGTTACATATCTTATTTCGAGCTAAGGGTGCAGTGTAGATGCAACTTTAGAATGGTCCTGGTGATGGGCTATTTCGATATAGCAGCCGTGGAATGTCTACACACGCCTTATTTTGAAAATAGCTATTTCAGAATAGGCGTTATTCCCTGCAGAATGAGGTTTACAGGTTTTGGAATAAGCCAGTCGTTATTTCAATATTTCAAAATAATGGAATGGCTGTGTAGGCGCTAACATTGTTATTTCGAAATAACACTAGTTATCTCCAAATAATGGTGCCGTGTAGACCAGGGGTGGCCAACCAAAGGTTCTCAAGCCACATGTGGCTCTTTGCTCAAAGAAATGCGACTCTTTAGGGTTATGGCTTGTTCACAGCTGCGCACCCGGACTGCTCATGGCTGCTCTGTGCACACGCCCCAGTGCCTGGAGGGAGAAGCATGTGGCTGCGGAGGCAGCGACGGCTCCAGTGAGACCCAGGCATTGGGTTAGAGCGGGGCAGGAGGCTGGGGGTGCCTGGCTCTGGGGGCGAAGGTGGGACTGTGTTAGAGCGGAGAGCTAAGGGTGCCTGGCTCTGGGGGCGAGGGTGGGACTGGGTTAGAGCGGGGAGCTGAGGGTGCCTAGCTCTGGGGGCGAGGGTGGGACTGGGTTAGAGCGGGGCAAGAGGCTGGGGGTGCCTGGCTCTGGGGGCAAGGGTGGGACTGGGTTAGAGCGGGGAGCTGAGGGTGCCTGGCTCTGGGGGCAAGGGTGGGACAGGGTTAGAGCGGGGAGCTGAGGGTGCCTGGCTCTGGGGGAGAAGCGGGGATTGGGTTAGAGCGGGGGGGGGGAGGCCTGAAGCACTTTAAACTCAAAGTCTTCATGGATGCTGAATAAGGCAGCCAACACAGATGTCATATTTAAATTCCAGGGCATGTACCTGGTTTACACTGTATTTCTTTAAAGAAAATTCAAAGGCTATTGTTTGCCAGGCTGAAGCAATTCTTCTGAGATTTGAGTCTCTCACTTATTGTTTTTTAATATTGTTTTAATATTGTTTAATATTGTTTTTTAATATTGTTTTGTCATATTTGCAGTCTGGGACAGACCTGAATTTTTAGAACTATAAAAAAGCCATAATCTTCATAAGTTAAAAAAAAAAAAGAGGAAACCATACCAGAGATCAACAAGTTGGAGTGAAAGAGGCACTTCAGATTGTGCTAATTTACTTCTCAGTTCAGTTTGGGTATGTCTACACTACCACCCTAGTTCGAACTAGGGTGGTTAATGTAGTCATTCGAAGTTGCAAATGAAGCCCGGGATTTAAATATCCCGGGCTTCATTTGCATCTTGCCGGGCGGGCGCCATTTTTAAATGCCCTTAGTTCGAACTCCGTGCCCGCAGCTACACGCGGCTCGGAGTAGGTAGTTCAAATTAGGATCTCTAATTCGAACTACCGTTACTCCTCGTGTACCGTTACTCCTCGTTACTCCTCGTGTACCGTTACTCCTCGTGTAACGGTAGTTCGGATTAGAGATCCTAATTCGAACTACCTACTCCGTGCCACATGTAGCCGCGGGCACGGAGTTCGAACTAAGGGCATTTAAAAATGGCGCCCGCCCGGCAAGATGCAAATGAAGCCCGGGATATTTAAATCCCGGGCTTCATTTGCAACTTCGAATGACTACATTAACCACCCTAGTTCAAACCAGGGTGGTAGTGTAGACATACCCTTTAATTTTAAAAAACTCACAGGACATAATAGGGCAGTGGGGTTATATTTAAAATACATGGTGGGGATAGATAGATAGATGATGGGGTTTATGGGGAATAGATAGATAGATATCATACGTGGCTCTTTGCACTCTATCCACAGCTATTTTGGCTCTTAGTCTCTAACTAGCTGGACACCCCTGGTGTAGACGCACCCTTCGTGGCAAGTCTTTGGCTTCTGCAGTTGGTCAGAGCACTGGGGAGATGCACAGGGGAAAGGGTGTGAGGCTTCCTTACTCCCTCAGTGTGGACCCAGAGAAATCGTATTGAATTAGCCCTGAGTGCCCTTTGGGAATGCCCCTCTGGGAGAGGGAAAAATAGTGGATCAAGGCATTCGTAAATGCCTGGGCTGCCACCGAATCCACCCACCATGTCCCACTCCTGCAAGAGCTGGGCTCTGCATGCGTTGGAGTTGCACAGGCGACTGAAATACTGCTCTCTCAGTCTCTTGGAACCAACCCAGTTCCACTTGCCTGGGGGATCCTTTGCAACCTCAGCGAAAGGGGCTACGTCGGCCCCTAGCTGTGAAAGACAGGAACATCTTAGTAACTCCCAGAAGACACTCCTCCTCTTGCTGGTCCTCTCCTCCAAACACCTGTCCCTGAAGGGAGCTTTGACTTCTAGCAGATGCATTAATATGACGGCATGGTTGATTCCCTTCAATTCCTACTTCCAAAAGAAGTATTGCCAACTCCAAGCTTTTTAAAAACCAGGACTTTGTTTTTTGAACAAATACATTGGTTCTTTTTATTTGCCATCTGGATTGTGAGCCTTTTAGCATAGAGTTGGGCCACATTTTCGAGCTCTTCTGTGCAACCACAACTTATTTTTCATTTAATGAAAGTTGATATTCTCCCAAATTCACTTGATTCCAGGAACTGGGGCGTTAAGAACGACACCAAATATTGGACTACTCACGCAACATGAAATGAAATGAAATGAAATCCATAACGCTTGCTCTCTGGAGTTGTCCCACAATCTCCACAGTTCAGGTGGCATTTCACTTTCCATTCCCTTCCCTGGGCACAACAATTCCCAGCCATCAGCCTCAAACTGGATTGTTTCCGTTTTGACAAACTAGGTTCTTGTCCCATATCTGACATCTTGCAGAATGCTCAAAAACGTCCCGAGGCCTATGCGGAGCTGTTTGATTGCAATGCAGAGCTAGACCTAAGCCACAAGGGCTATGTTTACGCTGCCAGCTTTTGCTGACAGAGAGTACTCAAATGAAGCGCTGATTAGCATTTTGTCACACTTCATTTGCATAATCTGTTGGAGCCGTTTTTGTGCAAGGGGTTTTTGCACAAAAACAAGCAGTATGGACATTTCCTTTTTGCACAAAAAACCCTTTTTGCGCAAAACCCTTATGCCTTTCCTGGAGAGGGGTAAGGATCTTGTGCAAAAAGGGGTTTTGGCGCAAAAAGGAAACGTCCAAAACTGCTTGTTTTTGTGCAAAAACGGCTCAAATAGATTATGCAAATGAAGCACAGCAAAATGCTAATCAGTGCTCCATTTGCATACTCTCTGCCGGCAAAAGTCGGCAGTGTAGATAAAGCCAAGGTGACAGATTCTGACTCTCCCTACTGAAATCGATCAGGCTAAGTCTACATTGCTCATTCTTGTGAAAGAAGATATGCAAATGAGCCGCAGCGATGAATATCGCCGTGCCTCATTTGCATACCTGATGAGCCAGCATTTCGTGCAAGGGGCTTTTGCACAAGAAGGAGCAGTCTACACTGCTCCTTCTTGCGCAAAAACCCCCTCTTGCGCAAGAGCTGTTCTGCTGCTTATTTTCGGGCAGAACAGCTCTTGTGCAAGAGGGGGTTTTTGTGCAAAATGGTGGCTCATTAAGTTTGCAAATGAGGCACAGCGATATTCATCGCTGCGCCTCATTTGCATATGTTCTTGCACAAGAAAGTGCAGTGTTGATGTAGCCTCAGTGTTTTTACTCCACAAGAAGTCCCTAGAAGAAGTCTATTTGCAGAGTAAAGTGCTACCCAGCTATGATGTTAGGCCCCCCAAGTTTGGATCTGGACCCATATTTCCTGGGTTCTGTATCTTTCAGAGAGCTTGGGCCATGAAGTTCTGCTCCCTCTCCAGACCCAGATCTCCAGAATTCAAAGGGTTTGGGATCTAGGTTTTGGTTCAGACCCCTGTTTAATAATAATACGAACTTAAGAGTACAAGATGAGAGGTTGGAAAGAATAGGTTATAACTGGTTAATGCAATTTCAGTTTCCGGTAAATTTGAATTCCAGCTGAAAACTCAATGAAATCACTTCTTGATGGACGTTGGTTATGTACTTTGAGGGGGCTTTTATTTTTTACAACATCTAGAGGCTGTGTAAAGAGAAAACACGGGACTGGAAAGAGCTTTTACTCCCCAGCACAGATTGGCAGATGAAGCCTTGAAACCAGAAACCTAAGAGCCGTAATGCTCTTCTGTGTGAAAATCAAGGTCACTGATGCAGCAGAGGAGAGCAAGGTGAGAGGCTCGATCATGTCTCCAGCAGAAGCAAAGGGGTGTGCCTGCTCTTTTTAACGCTAAACGGCGAGGAACACCAGAGGTAGTTACAGGAAGAGAGTGTCTGCAGCAGTAAAGCATCCTAAACGTTGCAATTCTATGCCTCAGTGAAGTATGACAGTCCTGCAGAAGCAGTGGCACAAGCCAAATGTGATTGAGAGTTAAGGAGTGGGTGGCAACCCCTCCATTCCTGCACTCCCTCTTCTCCATGGCTAATTGTCAAACGTCAGGCACTGATATGTTGCAGATGCTAACCCAGGGAGGAAACAGCACAACTTTTCACACAGGGAGAGTGGTAACAAACTAGTGATTCCGAGTTCTCTCCAAGTACACTCAGGTTTTAAGATTAACAGCAACAACAGTCACCATCCAAAATCAGGTCATGGGATTTAGCACAGAGAAGTAACCAGTTTCACATTTTTCTCTAAAGCTAATCCAAATCTCTTGGATCTGCTCCACTAGGCAGGAAATCTCAGTACAACTATCCTTGTGGTATTTTGACAGTTCCAGTTCTGCTCTTTCCAGGAAGTTGTAGGCTTGAAGGCAACACAAAAATTGATAAATCCCCCACCGACCCTAATATTTTTAAACTTTTCAGAACACCAGAAAAGGTTGTGTGAGTTGGTGCAAGCCAACCTAGTTTTCCTTTAATATCAAAGCGCTTGACCTTGATTCGGCGAAAACACTCCAGTCATCTGAAGAAGTGGACTGTGCCCACGAAAGCTCATGATACCATCTACATGTTTTGTTAGTCTTTAAAGTGCTACCATACTATTTTTTGTTTTTTAAGTTTATAATTTTAAAAAGTCAGCAGACCCAAATCATAAAGGTACAGCAGTTAATTTCTATCCTAAATCCAGGAAATACTCTACTACTTCAGCTACCAAAGTGTGACAGCAATTGGTAGATGAGATCAGCATCCTTACCAAGCAATATGTGCCTGAAAGCAAGTTGTATTTGGTAGAGTCATGAGGCAACACTAGGACATCACCAACATGACTTTCGGTAGTGATAGAGATGTAGCCGTGTTAGTCTGGTCTTGCTGAAACAAAAGACAGGACTATGCAGCACTTTAAAGACTAACAAGATGGTTTATTAGGTGATGAGCTTTCATGGGCCAGACCCACTTCCTCAGATCAAATTGTGGAAAAAAATTGGCATGACCATATATACCAAAGGGATACAATCAAAAAAAGTGAACACATATAAAATAGACAAATCAGATTTTAGAACAGAGGGGCGATGAGGGGGGGAGGTTGGTGTCTATGAGATAATGATATTAGAGGTGATAACTGGGGATAGTTGGAACACTTGTTAGCTGAAAGAGGCAACTCAACCCACCAGCCACACGGGGTCGGCAGCTGCTATGTACGGGCAGAGCCTGCAGCTCAATTGGTCCCCACATTTAGAAGGAGCTCCCTGCATTCTGAAAGCGCCAGAGAGCTTTCGATACTAAGGATGCTTACAAAGTCCATTTCCCATGGGTGCCATTGGTTTGCTCTTTGCATGTGTCCCATCTCTGAGGTGGTGCTAATAATGAGCAATTAGTTCCACGCTAAGCAGGAGCGACCCGACGGCTGGGCAGCAGATTGCTTGTGAAGTTGATTTGGGGTTCTGCTCTCCCCAGGGTGCGCAGCACTTTCTATCTTGGTTTATTGCACCAGGCACTCAGCACCTACCCTGCCCAGAGCTCAGCCCTCAGTTTGTCCAGAATCTGCTGAGCCCAGCTGGGGCAGAGTTGCGAGGAAGTCGTGTTTGGGAGGGGCTGTGATTGTTTTATGGGGCGGAGCAGTTATGGGATTGTTTTCCTGGGCCTTACGCTCCTCATGCCTAGTGTGATGTTCTATGGTTCTCTCCACTCAGCAAGGAAACAGTCCACAGGGCTGAAACCATAAGGATCTCCCTGGAGGGCGGGCTGGTGAGCAGGTGAGTTCCAGTGTCCCCCCATGGGGAAGAGACAATGGGTCTTATGGCTCTGCAGAGATGGTTTCCACATGCACCGGGGGGGTAAGGCTCAGGATCAATGGACCCTGCTCATTAGGGTCGCCAAGCGGATGGGCATAGTCAGGGCTGTGCTTGTATCTCTGTGCGCCATGGTGGATGGCACCAAGAAAGTGCTACAGCACAATGCCACTCTTGAAGTCCAAAGCTCTCCGTCCGCCTCTTGGACCACAGGGCCCCCTGGAGAGCTCGTGCATCGGACTTCAGGCAATGTAGCTGGAGCCCCAGTCTCAGGGCGAATTTCATCAGAACAACGGAAGAGATTGACGGGAGTTGTTTACAAACGTCTCACTCGCTGCCCAAAAGGGCACAGTGGAGGGAGGAGGCCACATTGGTTAAAAAAATCAGCCTGGTTGAGAGAGAGGTGAAAGCCCTTGCAAAACACTGTAGAGAAAAAAAGTAGGAGAAATGGGAAACGGACGGTAATAAATGCAAATCAGAAGCTAAGAATTTCTGGGGAAAATACTCCGATGAAGACGTAGCGTGTGAGAGCCTCCAGAGAGAGTGGCCAATCAGTCACCCCCACCCCCGTGTGAGCAAGCTGTAGGGAATGTGTGTATGATTGCCAGGTGTCCGGTTTTCACCCGGACAGTCCGGTATTTGTGGCCCCTGTCCGGTAAAAAAAATCAGAAAATACTGGACATGTGAAATGTCCGGTATTTTCTGTTTTTCTCGGACGAAACGCCGGCGGGGGCCATTCTTCCCCTGCCACGTCTGGTGGGGGTGGGGAGAGCGGGGATTTAAAAGCACAGTGACCTTTTTTTTTTTTTTTTTGGTTAAAATACTTTGGTCCCGTTTTTGGAGTTGTTTTGCTCAGCCAATTTTTTCCCCACCATGTTTGGGATTTTTTGTGAAAGTACCTGGCTACCCTAAATGTGTGTGTGTCACCTCTCCTCATGCAAACCTTCAAGGAAGTAAATACACAGACTCCAGCCACACAGTGTTCCTTTTTAACAAGGCCTCAGTCCACTCGATGTTCCTTTGAACGTTTGCGCTGCACAGTTCGGAGTGAAGGCCATTGAACTCACTTGTGTATGAGTAATTTAGCCAGGCATCCCATATTCATCTTAAGGAAATATGGTCACCCCACCATTGATGTTAAATGGAGTCTTAACTGAGTGTAGTTCATCCTTGGCTAAAAAACACAGCATTTCAGTAATTTCCTAGCTGGCTGCTCTGAATTTCCCTATAATTAAACCACAAGGCGTATTTTCTAAGTCTTAACACCCACTGTTGTTTATTTTTGCATGGCATCCTCCACACATACACTTCTTCCTGCCTCCCTGTCATCTGCCTATAAACAGAGTGATAGAATTAGATTCTGACGGGTTGGCTGAGTGCTGCTGACCGTCACTCAGACCGGTTCCATCAAGGCTCATTCAGGGAGAATAGAAGTCAGGGTTCTCAGGTTCTAACGAACTCAGGAGACTGGACACATTCTGATCTCAATCACACCCATGACAATCCAGATTAACCCCAATACTGCTACCCCTGATTAGGTAACTGAGACCAACCCTAACCTGGCAGGGGGATTAATAAACTTCTCTCTTTCTCTAATTTCTGGTAGTCCTGTGGCACCTGAGGGTGTGTCTACACAGCAGGGCTTAACTCAAAATAAGCTACGCGAATTGAGCTACGTCAATTGCGTAGCTTATTTGGAAATAGCTTATTTCAAAATTGGGAGCGTCTACGCAGCACTTATGTTGAAACAGAGCACTCTTCCTCTGACTTTCCTTACTCCTCGTACAATGAGCGTTACAGGAGTCGGAGTAAGAAGTCCTCCAGCTTGACAGTATTTCGACATTATTTCAAAATAACTGCCTGCTGTGTAGACACAGACTAAGTTATTTCAAAATAATGTTGCTGTATAGATGTACCCTTAGCTAATAACAAAAATACATAGACTCACAAGCGTCGTCAGCGGAGTGGAGTTAGTGTTCATCTCTAAGGTGCCGCGGGACTGCTCATTGTTTTTAAAGTTACAGACTAACACGGCTAAACCTCTGAGACTTTTTAATTTCTGAGATTGTACTTCTCTCTGCATCAGACTTTTTCTCAGTCTTGGTTTCCTCATTACCTTGATCCCCTTCCTAGGCTAATGAGCTTTAAAAAAAATGTTCAAAAGAAAAAAGTGAGCGCGTTTGCACATGTATTACTGCTCTATTAATCACCTATCCTATTGGTGGGATGCAGAATCACTTGTGCCTTCTGCCATCTTGTGGAGAGGTCTGAGAACTACAAACACAATCTTTCAAACAATTTCCCTTGCCCTTGAAGGAAAAAACCATGACACAAAAAAGCTTTTGGCTCAGAGGCTCACCTGCGGTGAAATAGACATAATAAATATACCCTTCAACCCAATATGAATCTTGGCTGGGAATAAGTGAGCTAAAATGGTTTAAAACGTATAGTAGTTGTTATCACATTAAAAACTCTCATGGAAAATTGGCAGGACTCGCCTGCACTAAAAAGAGTTAAGGCTCCTTTTTGTCTTCCAGATCACACAGTGAAATTCCTACCGTGGTGACTCATTTCTATTCCAAAGAGCTGATGCTTTCATTTAGATCTGGGATGATCAGGAGTGAGGGGAAAGAAATAATCATTCATCCAGAGTATGTCACATTTGCAACATCTACCCATTTTCTGGCTCATTGGCAAGCGCTGGTACTTACTGTAATATGCTGAGAGATTGTCTGATTTATAGAAGATTTCAAGCTCTTTGGAACATGGTATCTGACATGTTCTGTAAAGCTCCTTGAGCTGTTTCACTCTACGTAAACGATAACAACATTAGGTGGGGTTAGTAACTATTGGGAACAACTGCTTAATGGCAATCTAATGTGTTTATACGGTTATTTTCTAATTCACATCATTTGCTTCCAGAAAATAATCTGGCTCGTAACCTTAAACTTGATATTTATTGTTTTGTTGTTACTGTGCCGTACATACAGGGCCAGATTAAAATTCAGTGGTTGGAATAAAAATTCAGCAGTCAAGGGACATAAGGTAAATGTTACAAAGTGATTCGATGGGAGTCTAAGCTGATGTGATTTACAAGCTTAGAAGCCAACAGAGTTGTGAGTTACACCAGTTTGAATTCATCCCAAATTCCTCCCATGCTTATGGTAACTCAATGGAGTTATAGCGAAGAGCAGCTTCCCACAATTAGGCTTACGTACAGACTTTTACATATCCCTTGACCTGGCCCATGGTCCATGACACACACTGTTTTTAATGGCACACAGCTGTTAAAATAAATGATGCTCCCGCTGTTCAAACAAATTGAGATCTCTATTCTTTTCTTGTACACAAAGAAAATGCTGACGGATGCTGCAAGGTTGTGATCCCTCTTTGCTCTAATGGAGCTGCAGGCACAGTATACACGGGTGGATGCCCAAGTGCAGGTGAGTCTGCGGGGATGTGTCTGTGGCTGGAGATGGATGAGCACAGGGATTTATTGTGGGCACTCCAATCATCTGAAATCAATTCATTCGGTTGTCCATGAATGTGAAACTGGCCTTGACCTGGGTGAAGCCTTTTCTGATTTGCTGCTCAGGGACATTGATATGGACAAAAAAATCTTCATATGAATAGTCACAAAAAGAATTTCAGCCTGAAACTGAAATTCATTTAATCAACAAAAAAAAAACACCTTGACTTAAGGATAGATTCTGATATCCTTACTCACCTTGAGGAGTAGCTTACTGGAGAAGTGCGCCCACCGAAACAGGCAGGACCCCTCCCGTACAATATATTTAGGGAGCAAAACAAATTCATTTCAGGCAGAGGTAATGTGTTCCCTCGGGGAACAAAAACACCACCATGTGACTCCAGCAACCAGCAATAAAGCGTGAATTGCCAGTGCAGAAATAATCAAGTGACTATTTACTGCAGGGCTTCTCAACACGTGGCCCGTGGGCCACATGCGGCCCGCAGCCCATTTGTTTGCGGCTCGCGGTGCGGTTTGTAGGGGTGCCAGATGGTTTAACAAAAAATACCAAACACACACACACACACACCCCCAAAAAAAAAACACCAGGAAAAAATTCTGTTGAGAAAAAAAAAGGGGGGGGAGACCAAAGTTGTTGAGCAAAAAAAAAGCGGTGGGGGGAGAGATCAAAGTTGTTAAGCAAAAAAAAAAGGCGCTGCACCTTTAAATGGCCCCACGCTCTTCACTCCTCACCCCCGCCAGAGGCAGCAGGGGAAAATTGTCCCTACTGGGCTTCCGTCCAAGGGAAACAGGAAATGTCCAGTATTTTCTGTTTTTTTTACCGGACGGGGGACCCAAATAATGGACAGTCTGGGCGAAAACCGGACTCCTGGCAACCCTCGCAGTTTGGGTTTACACAGGGCTCAGCACGCGGCCCGTGGGTAGGATCTTTTGAACATGGCCTCCAATGGGAACACGCTCCACTACGGCAAGGCATCTCCCAGGCAGGGTGAGCACTGAAAGACACAAGCAGACTGGCTGGCTGGCTGGAACAGACGGGTACAGGGTGTCTGCGTTTCTAGCCCCCAGGGAGGAGGTGCTGGGAGCGCTGGGGCATTGTGGGAAGTGCTTTGTATTCATGCCTGCCAGTGTGAAAGAAGCTATTTGCATATATATTTGCATGTATATGCAACCACACTCAAGTTGCAGTCCTCGGCATGTGCTGTGTGCATCATTGTGGCCCTCGGGGCTTCCAAAGTTGCGTAACCCTGATTTACTGCATATAGTTGTGACTATGGGTCACAAATACATTCATAAAAAGTATTAGTTGAGCATAAGTCCGGGTGCGGGTGGAAAAGGGAAGAAATGTCATTAATTTCTTTTAATCTCATTCTTTCCTTTTTTATTTCTTTTATCTCAAAATTCAGAATATCTTAACCTGCTTGCTCTAGGACTGATCAAAAACATGAGAGGGAAATTTTGTCACCATTACACACACACACACACATACACTTTTTTTAGTATAAAATTTCATTGAAAAACTTTTACTGGTTTTTGTTGAATAGTTTTGACTATTAAATAAATGTGCAGAAATCATGTTCTCCTTGCAGATGATCTACAACAGGAGCTAACTTAATCTAGCTGTCGGATTTGTGTAGGCTGATCGTTTCTCGTATTTTTTTTTCATATCCAAACCTTTTCAAATCTCTGGAAAAACTTGCACATAGGTTTGTGTATGTATACTGTCTGAATGAGTGTGCCTTTTCTGTATGCCAAAAAAACAACCTACTCATTTACCAACTTGTTTGTATTGGCTGGCTTCCACCTCTCCCCTCCTAAATTAATTGTGTTCTCTGCTGAGTCAATCATGTTGTCCTTGTGTTCTGAAAACATCTTTCCCCCTCCCCCACCAGCCAGGGACTAGATTTCCGTGCCAATGTATAACTTTATTTAATCCATTTTATTTCTTTTCACTTTCACTTTTATTTCATCGTCTCAATTTCATCTGCCTTTGATTGCCTGAAACAATCCAGTTTTAGTTTGGTGGAGGGTTCTGATAGTTTATTTTTTAGTTTTATTTCTCCCCTCAGCCATTATTATTAGCGTGGCTCATTAGATTAATCTCTACTTAAAATTCATCTCTCTTTCTCTCCCCCTCACAGAGACAACTACCGAAAAGCAGCCTCCTGCGATATATATTTGCTGGCTGTTGAAGGTCATTTTATACAGACTCTATTGCTTTTCTCTCATTATTCAAAGTTGAGAGATTTGGGGTGTATGGCTTGTCTAATCCCCACCCCCTTTTTTGTTAATAATAAAGAATTGGACATGCTGTGTTGAGAGTGCTAATTATTTCTAATTCATGCAGTGATATACCCATGTGCCATGGCAAAAAACCTGTATTCCAACAGCTACGACATTTCTAGCCTCCTGGATTGTCATTAAAAAGGGAATTTTCATATACAGGAGCCCAACGAAATCTAGCAAAGGTGAAAAGGGATTGTCATGAAATGGAAAGCAAACACCATTAAAAGCTGTAATTTTTGCTCTTAAGAAGCTATGCATATTTTAAAAGGTGTCTTTGAACTCGGGCCACCTAAGTAGAAAAACAAACAGCTTCTGGAGAGTGTGGGGATTATTTTACATGAGAATTTAATGTGTTTAAATGGGAATGAATATGGATGAGGGAATTTGAATAGGTTCAACGTGTTGGGGCTGATCTGTGATCAAAAAGGGCGGTGATAAAAATGAGTTTGTACACAAAATGTTCTGTGACTGACTGCTTATCTCTATGATGGGCCCGGATGTCAAAAGCCATATGCTAATATCCAATAAGGGGCGATGCTTTGGTTTACACTCAAACATGCACTATAAGCAGCATTGCTGAAGAAGAGCAGGGTGACGAGTGGTGGACAATAGCACTCGGGAGAAAGGAGCACGTGATAATCTGTCAACAGAATGACAAGATCAAGAATGGATCCCATCAGGAAAAAAGAGGAAAGGTGGAATCAGGGTTCTACTCTCTCCTTTGATCCTACCTTTCTTGCTCACAGAATAGTTTACCTCACATTTCATATCAACATAGGCTTGAAGAGCTCAGTTGGTTAAGGCACTACAAAGGCAAATTCCCTGCTTTTGATATTCGTCTTTCCACGTCTAATGCTGTATATGAGACACATCCACCCTGACTTAATTAGCTTCATTAACACTGGTCCTACAATTGACAGGTAACGTCTTTTGCTATTATATATACTCTGGATTCTGTCATTTCTACTCCAACTCATCTGATGAAGTGGGTTTTACCCCCGAAAGTTCATGGCCTCCTAAATTTGTTAGTCTCTGAAGTGCTACAGGGCTGCTCATTGTTTTCAGTTACAGACTTGCATGGCTACCCCCTCTGACACATTTCATAGGATTATTTTAGACTGTAAGCTACTCAAGACAGGGGCCATCTTTTCGTTCCGTGTTTGTACAGCGCCTAGCACCATGGGGCTGCTAAGATGTGGTGAAGGCTAGAACTTTAACAGGGTTTAAAAAAGAGCTAGATAGATTCGTGGAGGTTAAGTCCATCAATGGCTATTAGCCAGGATGGGTAGGAATGGTGTCCCTAGCCTCTGTTTCTCTGGAGGTGGGTGACAGGAGAGGGATCACATGAGGATTACCTGTTTTGATCCCTCCCTCTGGGGCATCTGGTATTGGCCACTGTGGGCAGACAGGATACTGGGCTAGATGGACCTTTGGTCTGATCCAATATGGCCGTTCTTATGTTCTTATGTGCTATGTTAATAAAAGTAAGTGGGAGGGATAGTGATGATGTAAAAATCCCATTTAAAAATGTTAAGCAGTTAAACTATCTGTTTAACCAGTTAACCAGCACCCAGCTGGACTGGAGCACCCCCTGGTTGTGGTGCGATGCAGTGGGACCGGCGGGGTTAGACAAGCCCCCTGCCCACCGCATAAAACCACTGCTCAGTCTGTTTTAAATAGACAAAGCCAGCGAGATAAATCTTCCTGCAGCCCCAGTCACGTCAATGAGAATGAATGAAGGCAACGTTGCTAAATGGCTTTCCATTCCCGGGTGGCTTTAATTGTTTGATTGCCTGGGTGGCAATCTCTGTAAGAAGGCCAATGGCTAAATAGGCCGAAGGTTACATCTAGCAGGGGTTGGCGTGGGGCTTGGGCTGTGGAGCTATAAAATTATGCTGTAGATATTCAGGCTCAGGCACTGAGACCATGGCAGAGGGTAAGTTTCAGAGCTGGGGCTCCAGCCTGAGCCCAAATGTCTGTTCTGCAATTCTGTAGTTCCACCACCCCAGTCCTGCAAGTCAGAGGCAGCGAGCTGGTGCTGTGAGTTATCACAGGGTAGATGGGATACCCAGAGAGACCAGACTCAGTTCTTGCCCCTTCCTGGTGCAGTGTGGTGAACCCATAGGCGGTGGGTGAAGCCCCAGCTGGGGAAGACAAGCCACAGCCTTGCCCCTTTCCCCTGAAGCCCCGCCCCTGGAGCCAAGCCCCGCCCGCTAGCCTGATCCTTCCTGGCCACCTGAAGGACCGGGGCTGCCATGCAGTAGCCCTAGCTCCAGCCCTCTCCAGCAGCCGGGGAGCAGGGCCTCTGCACTGTGACCCCAGCCCTCCCTGGTGGCCTGGGTGCTGGGCTCCAGCCCTCCTGGTGGCTGGGGAAACCAGGCTGCCGCGCCGTGGCCCCAGCCTTCCCGGCAGCCAGGGTGTGTAGGCACTTTGGGGAAGGCAGTGCCTTCCCTTGCCTACACTACTCACCGCCCATGTGGAGAATGCATCTATTGCCCCTCCCTGAGATAAACAGAGGATTTCATTCTCCAAAGCCTTCATCTGCCAGCCCCACAGTCTCTCAGTAAGATGCCATTACAGGAGAGCCCGCTGTACAATGTATTGTTGCAATGTCCCTGAAAGGATTCTGCTATTTCAAGCTCTTCTCTTTTTTTCTTTCAATAGTTTGCCAAAGCAAAATGTAAAAACTCTTTTCTCTTTCAATGATCACTTGGGCTGAATTGGATCCACCATGGCTGCTCTTAAACGTTGTTGTCCAAATTTTACATTCCATTTTTTTGTGCAGAAACTGAGATTGGCTCAATTTCTTCCTCGTATAATTTCAGCTACAATATCCCATCCGCGGCTGTCACACAAACTGGGAGCATCTCTTTGATTCTCGTCTGTCACAGACTCACTTTGATGCAGACCAGAACTAAAATTCCAGCTCAGAAAGAGCACGTGGGCTCTTTTCATTATGCCAACTATTCAATTTTCCGTGCCTTGGAAGAAGTTTGAATTTCAAACTTGCTTTGGATGCCTGATTTCAGGGGTCAGTTTTCAGCTTTTAAAAAAAAATCATGATAAAAGAGGCCAAAATTACAGGACACATTGCATGCCTATGTCCGGAACAAATTTCCCAGACATTATTCCAATCTGCCAGCATGCTTCAGTCTGTCTCGGCTGCTTACTACCATGGTACCATTACTATACTATGGGGTAATTGATTATTTTTCATCGAGGTCCAAATTTTTTGGTCAACACATAGTCAAGCAGAGAAAATAATTTAAAAAGAATTACAAGTTAAAATGTCAATACAAAGATTTGGGGGTCTGTTTGAAAGCATCTGGCAATCTGGATTTAGCCCACGGTCCACCCACGGACCCCCCTGCTGTAGAATCTAAGCACCTCATGGTCTTTTAATATATTTATCCTTGCCACCGCCAAACAAATACGGAAGTGCTATTACCCACATTGTACAGAAGAGCGGGCGAGGCCCAGAGAGTCTAAGTGACTTGCCCATGATCATACAGGAAATCTATGGCAGAGCAAGGACTTGAGTCAGAAACTCCCGAGCCAAACTCATGTTATATTCTCTAGAGATCAACCCCTATGAGGTGATGATCTCTAGAGACCTTGACTTCCACGGGAATAAGCTCCCGGGAAAGGTCCCAAACACTACACGTTACAACGTGGCTACTAACACACGTGGGAGCTGTTCTGTAGCACTTTGTAGGGTTGCAACATTCTAGAGGAAAACAAGGTAACATAACAGCCCTTCTGGAAAAGTTCTACTGAAGCAAATATGGATGAAACTAATGGGGCTTGATAGAAAGTAAATAGGGTTCTATACAAGCTGCTCTAAAAGTCTGTGGAATAATAGAATACTAAGACTGGAAGGGACCTCGAGAGGTCATCGAGTCCAGCCCCCTGCCCTCATGGCAGGACCCAGCACTGTCTAGACCATCCCTGATAGACATTTATCTAACCTACTCTTAAATATCTCCAGAGATGGAGATTCCACAACCTCCCTGGACATTTTATTCCAGTGTTTAACCACCCTGACAGTTAGGAACTTTTTCCTAATGTCCAACCTAAACCTCCCTTGCTGCAGTTTAAGCCCATTGCTTCTTGTTCTATCCTCAGAGGCCAGGAACAACAAGTTTTCTCCTTCCACCTTGTGACACCCTTTTAGATTCCTGAAAACTGCTATCATATCCCCCCTCAATCTTCTCTTTTCCAAACTAAACAAACCCAGTTCTTTCAGTCTTCCTTCAAAGGTCATGTTCTCTAGACCTTTAATCATTCTTGTTGCTCTTCTCTGACCCTCTCCACTTCCTCCACATCTTTCTTGAAATGAGGTGCCCAGAACTGGACACAATACTCCAACTGAGGCCTAATCAGCGCAGAGTAGAGCAGAAGAATGACTTTTCGTGTCTTGCTCACAACACACCTGTTAATGCATCCCAGAATCATGTTTGCTTTTTTCGCAACAGCGTCACACTGTTGACTCATATTTAGCTTGTGGTCCACTATAACCCCTAGATCCCTTTCTGCTGTACTCCTTCCTAGATAGTCGCTTCCCATTCTGTATGTGTGAAACTGATTGTTCCTTCCTAAGTGGAGCACTTTGCATTTGTCCTTATTAAACTTCATCCTGTTTTCCTGAGACCATTTCTCCAATTTGTCCAGATCATTTTGAATGATGACCCTATCCTCCAAAGCACTTGCAACCCCTCCCAGCTTGGTATCATCTGCAAACTTAATAAGCATACTCTCTCTATGCCGATATCTAAATAGTTGATGAAGATATTGAACAGAACCAGTCCCAGAACAGACCCCTGAGGAACCCCACTTGTTATACATTTCCAGCAGCATTGTGAACCGTTAATAACTACTCTCTGAGAAAGGTTATCCAGACAGTTATTCACCCACCTTATAGTAGCTCCATCTAAGTTGTATTTGCCTAGTTTGTTGATAAGCATATCATGCGAGACCGTATCAAATGCCTTGCTAAAGTCTAGGTATACCTCGTCCACTGCTTCTCCCTTATCCACAAGACTCATTATCCTATCAAAGAAAGCTAACAGATTGGTTTGACATGAATTGTTCTTTACAAATCCATGCTGGCTGTTCCCTATCACCTTATTATCTTCCAGGTGTTTGCAGATGATTTCCCTAATTACTTGCTCCATTATCTTTCCTGGCACAGAAGTTAAATTGACTGGACTATAGTTTCCTGGGTTGTTCTTGTTTCCCTTTTTATAGATGGGCACTATATTTGCCCTTTTCCAATTTTCTGGAATCTCTCCTGTCCTCCATGATTTTCCAAAGATGATAGCTAAAGGCTGAGATACCTCCTCTATCAGCTCCTTGAGTATTCTAGGATGCATTTCATCAGGCCCTGGTAGAATATGGTAAAGAATGGCCTGCTTCTTTTAGTAGATTTGATCTAATCTATAGGACTGCCATGGAATTCTAGGATGGGTTGGTTCATAGGTGGTGGGTGAAGGTAGGGCTGGGGAGAAAAGCCCCCAGCCCCGCCCCTTCTGCCCAGGACCCCCCCCCACACACACACACAGAAGCCAAGCCGTCCCTCCCCCACCCCCCAGCACCAGAGGGAGGTGGAGAGGAATAAGGCCCCAGCCTCAGAGCAGAGGGAGGGAGGGCGCTCGGAGGCAGCACAATCCACCCCCAGTACGGCTACAGCTGGCATTTTGGGGGCAGAGTGTGGGCAGGGCCAGGCTGGCGGTTTGGGAAGGCAAAGCCCTCCCCCGTCTAGGCTACCAGCCACCCATGGATTGGTTATTTGATGCCTATTCCCTGGTAGTGGCCCTCTCTGTTAAATTCTGTACACCCTCCTGGCTGGGGAAAGGAACGGAAACAGCTTCTGCTTCAATAGACACTGAATTCCTTTTATAAAGTGCCGTACCAGGCAGGGGGATCAATAATAAATGAAATGATCCCTTTGGTTTCTCTAAAATTACAACTAGTGTGTCACAGGTGATCTGTGGATTTATGTCGGTATTTGAAGGGGCCCTAGGACCTGAAAGTCTAATTCCCTTGGACTCCTTTGAAAACTTGAGCCAAAAATACTTTGAAGAGACTGATTATACCAATTGGTGACACTATTGTAATCAGCTGAGGATTGAATGGGCCACAGAGACTAATGGGGGAGTTCCCAGGAGACATGGATGTATTCCTTCTACAATAGGATTGAGGCATATCAGTGGCAGCAGTGTAGGGAAACTTGCACTGCCACTAAGGAAGTTAGCAGCTCAGGTTACCTGTACTCCTGATGTTGGTTGGCTTTATCTTTCCTTAAGAGAAAGTAAACTCTGAGGCCTGAAATGGATTGCGGTGACAGACTTTTGAGAGGTCAGGGTTGTTCTGTCTAAACACTTTGCGGTTTTCTCCAAAGGGCTTTACTAAGAACACTTAGCCATTTGTAAACAACACCAAAAAGGTCCTGCCTTTGTTTTCTATCAGGGATTTGTTAGAGGATAATATTTGTACCTGCCTCTGACTTTTCAATTTCTTGGTGCTTGTGTCTGATCCTTATTTGTCTGAATGTCAGAAGGAGGTAAAAGAGAGATGCTGTCTTGCACATGCTGAAAAAATGCAGTAAAAATAACCGACCCTATTTCCTTCCATTGAATATTTGGGTATGTTAATTCTTGAATACATCAGAAATGCACAATACACTGTAAGGCCAGGTCTACACTAGACCCAGAAACTCGGCTTAAGGTATGCAACTCCATAAGAACATAAGAACGGCCAGACTGGGTCAGACCAAAGGTCCATCTAGCCCAGTATCCTGTCTGCCGACAGTGGCCAATGCCAGATGCCCCAGAGGGAGTGAACAGAAACAGGTTATCATCAAGTGATCCCTCTACTGTCATTCATTTCTAGCCCCTGACAAACAGAGGCTAGGGACACCATTCCTACCCATTCTGGCTTATAAGTATTAGTGGACCTAACCTCCATACATTTATCTACTTCTTTTTGGAACCCTGTTAAAGTCCTGGTCTTCACAACATCCTCTGGCAAGGAGTTCCGCAGGTTGACTGTGCACTGTGTGAAGAAAAACTTCCTTTTGTTTGTGCTACCTACTAATTTCATCTGGTGATCCCTAGCTCTTATTTACTTTTTACACACCAATCATGATATTATAGACCTGTATCATATCCCCCCTTCGTCTCCTCTTTGCTAAGATGAAAGCCGAAGTCTTTTTAATCTCCCTTCATATGGGACCCGTTCCAAACCCCTAATCATTTTTGTTGCCCTTTTCTGAACCTTTTCCAAAGCCAATATATCTTTTTTGAGATGAGGCAACCACATCTGTATGCAGTATTCAAGATGTGGGCATACCATGGTTTTATATAGAGACAATAAGATGTTCTCTGTCTTATTCTCTATCCCTTTTTTTTATGATTCCTAACATTCTGTTTGTTTTTTTGACTGCCGCTGCACACTGAGTGGATGTTTTCAGAGAACTATCCACAATGACTCCAAGATCTCTCTCTTGAGTGATTATAACTAAATTAGTCCCCATCATTTTGTATGCATAGTTGGGATTATTTTTTCCAAAGTGCATTATTTCACATTTATCAACATTAAGTTCATTTGTCATTTTGTTGCCCAATCACCTAGTTAGGTCAGATCTTTCTGAAACTCTCCACAGTCTGCTTTGGTCTTAACTGTCTTGTGCAGTTTAGTATCATCTGCAAATTTTGCCACCTCACCGTTTACTGCTTTCTCCAGATCATTTATAAATAGGTTAAATAGGATTGGTCCCAGGACGGACCCTTGGGGGACACCACTAATTACCTCTCTCCACTCTGAAAACTGACCATTTATTCCTACCCTTTGTTTCCTGTCTTTTAACAAGTTACCAATCCATAAGAGGACCTTCCTTCTTCTCCCATGACAACTAACTTTACTAGACTCCTGCCAAAGAGGGTGATGTTTCAGGACCAAGTTCCCTTTTTACAAGGCCACTCTTAGAATTGGATTAATCAGTTCTGCCCCTTTAATTATCATAATTACCAGTTAATGGCTTACTCAAACTGATTTACAACCATGCTTCCAGCATCAGGATTCTATAATACAACATACCTTCTTCAGCTACGTGACCCAGGGCGGGGCAAATAATTTTGTCAGTCACACATAGTATAATTTGACTTTCCCATCTCCTTTCAGTGCAAGCGGTGTCTTTTAACTGATTGTAACTTTCTTAAATTTATTCCTTATAAGGAAGTACTTGCTATATTATTTCAGTGAATTATTCATAAGTCAATAGTTTTCCTTTGTGGGCAGATTTTCCTTTGTCAGCCCCTTCCCTGTATCCTAAGCCAGCTGAGACTAACACACACACTGGGCAACCAGTCCCAGCCCTGCACCTTTGTCCAGTTGCCCCAGCAAACTGTGTCACCTGGTTGCATCCCCAACCCGCCAAGCTAAGCTCAGGTTATAAGAGAACCTTGGCCATTGTGTACTGTACTAGGCTAGGGCAGCCTCCCCTCAGCGAGAGTCACACCCAAAATTTCCATCCCCATGCCGTCACAGGTACAGTGCCCAGGGAAACTGAGGCACACACATGGGGTTACTACAGAACAGTAGAAATCCCATGCAACATAACAAAGTGAACAGAGTGAATACAATCCCCACTTTGTCACAGGAACGGGTGCCATATGAAAAGAGATAAAAAAGACTGAGACTTTTCGGCTTAGAAAAGAGAAGACTAAGGAAGGATATGATAGAGATCTATCTATAAAAATCATGGCAGGTATGGAGAAAGTGAATAAGGAAAAGTTATGTATTTGTTCCCATAACATGAGGACTATGGGTCCCCAGATGAAACTACTAGGAAGCAGGATTAAAACAAACAAAAGGAAGGGGTTTTTTTTCCACACAGCACACAGTCAACCTGTGGAACGCCTTGCCAGAGGATGTTGTAAAAATCAGGACTTTAACAGGGTTCAAAAAAGAACGAGATACATTCATGGAGGATGGATCCATCAATACTTATTAGCCAGGATGGGTCGGAATGGTGTCCCTACCCTCTGTTTGTCATTCCCTCTAGGACACCTGGCATTGGCCACAGTCGACAGATAGGACGCTGGGCTAAATGGACCTTTGGTCTGACCCAGTCTGCCCATTCTCATGTTCTTATTTCATGGTTGTCCAGTGTGGCATTTCTTGCACCTTCTCCTGAAGTCTCTGGGTCTGGCCACCCACCAGAGAGCAAGATAACGAACTGCATGGGCCACTGTTCTGATCAAACACAGCAATTCATATGTTCTGAAATTCACTGTGAATATTTGATTTTCAAATGTTGAAATCCCACCCGTTCCCACTGGTCACATAGGGTGCACGTCTTCCTTATTTCCTTGATTGGGTGAGCATAATGCTTAGAATCAAGTTTCCAGAACAACTAAAAAATGTCAAAATGTATTTCCCTCAAATATTCTGTAACCTTACCACAGAATACGATGCTTTGGAACCACCCAACACAGATTCCAGGTCTGTCCTTATATGCACTAATCATGAATGGAAGGAGCTCCGACACCAGAGGGATGGGCATAGTTTAAGAACCGGGGTACTGTAGAATTCTACCACTTAATTCATTCACTAGAATGGTCAAGGCAAGTGGGTGCACAAGAGACACTAATACAACCCTAATTTGCACCAGGGGGTCAACGGAGGCAAACACTGTATGCCAGCCATGTATGCCAACGTTAGTGGGTTTGGCTTCTCCACAGTGGCGGGAAACAGCGAGTTCCAGCCCCAGGGCTCTCCACTTCCTGCCACCATGGAGAAGCGGCACACAGCGGGCTAGGAGAGGGTGGCACGGCAGGCCAGAGCAGTACTGGGCCACTCCAACTCCTGCCACCCGCATGGTGAGTGGGAGGGTGGTGACCCCGTGCCAGAATCCGTAATCCCCCAAGCTGCATTGTTCCAGGGAGGGGGCAAGGGAGCAAGGCGGGATGGAGCAGGGCTTGGGGATGGGCAGGGATAGGGAGGGGCCTGTGGCAGGGGGGTTGCCCTAGGCCCCGTACTCCCTTCAGGACAGGCCTGGGTGTTAGGAACGTTTACAAATCATGTTAGATATCCATCCTGTGTCTTTAGGAGTCTAAAATCCTTTAAAAATATGGTGCAAGATTCTTAGTAATTCTGTACCAGGATACGTTAGAATCTCAAGGCTTCCTCCAGCAGTTGCTTTACCACAGCACCCTCCCACTAAAGTCCTCTAGGGACAATTGCAACAGGGTTCAGTGGGTCCCTTGCAAGCATAGGTAGGTTGGTTCAACAGAAGTGCAAAGGCAGTGCCTCAGCCTGTTTCCTCTTCCCCACTTCCTGTATCCCAGACTAGGGATGCTAAATATCGGTTACCTGAATAGTCGATTGACCTCATGAATTCTTATTGGTTTCTCGACTATTCTATAGTCCCCCGGGGTGAGGCCAGCAGCCAGTGCGCTCTGGCCCCAATCCCTAGGAGCCCCTGGCCAAGCAGGAGCTGGTCCATGAGGGGAGCCAGTTTGAAACCAGCTCCCCCTGGAGGCTGGCTGCCTGCTGCCCCACGCTGCTGCCTCTGATACAGAGGCAGCAGCACAGGGTGGCAGCAGCCCCTGTCCAGTGTGGGGTCTGAGCTACCAGACACAGCGCAAGACAGAACTGAGCCAGGCTGCCTGCCCACATGGCTCCTAATACATTTTAAAGGCAGAGCCACAGAGGAGGTAGGTCTCGGACCTGGTGCAAGCCAGGACAGAGCCAGGCTGCTTGCCCACCTAGCTCCTAATACACTTTAAATGCAGAGCTGCAGCAGGGGTAGGTCCCAGACCAGGCACAAGCCAGGACTGAGCCAGTCTGCTGGCCAGCTTGCTAAAAATTTACTGGCAAGGAGGAGGGAAAATGCATGTAGTCTTTAGCATTAATCAATAAGCTTTTGCTTGTCAGTTGATCAGTTAATCGACTACACTATTACATCCCTATCCCATACCCCTAAAAGTATTTCTGGTTGTTCCACGGGGTCCGGTCTCTGCTGGCTGGAAAGCAGATGGGAAGGCTCACAGAAATATCCCACTGTGGAGATGGTTTTTGGCATGAGTTAATACAGTGGACTTTGATGGACTGAACCCTGGTTAGTTCTTTCTGTCCTCAACTACAGGCAGAAGCACACAGAGAGAAAACCCATGTCAGGGTAACATCAGATTTGATTAGCCAGGTAATTCTTTCATGCTGATCTTCTCGCTCAGGATGGGATTCATCTTCGGTGCTAGGAGTCCACATGAGGGCTGTGCATCATTTCAGTCCTAGACAGACATTTCTTTGAAGGCTTAAGTGTCTGGGTCTTCTGCTGACCTTTGCTGATGGCTAAATTTCACTAGCAGTTCATGCTTTTATACACAGACATGTTTTTATACGCCCGCTTTATCACGTACACCCTTCTATGACATCTGCGGGCCATGCTCCTTTGACAATTCCATCCTCGAACTGTATTCGGTGGAGTTATTTTATGCAACATGAACTCCTACCTCAATTTACTTTTTGTTGGCTGCCATTTGAATTTATGTTGAACAATAAAATCCTACCTAAGCGATGAGGGGAGATTTTCCCTCACAATGGAACAATTACATCTGCAGGGGTGTTAAAAACAATGGAACATCTGCCAGACATTCTATGACAGTCAGCACTGAAGATGCATTTGTAAAAACCATTTAAATGAGCTTGCTTTTCAATGGGTTCAATTAGAAAAAAAAAGCACATAAAACAGAGAGCAGCCTGAATTCCATTTGCCAACGGCATTGTTCAAATAAAAGTGCAACGCTAAAATAACAGAGATCAAGGAAGAAACATACCCAGTCCAAAAAATTTTCCACTCAGTGGAATGTTAAGGAGGAGATTTACAACGAACCCACCAATTCATTTAAAGATCCGGTTTTGTTATTCTGTTCCCTCTAAATGTAGTCTTGTGTATTATGGGTCTCAAGCCCAGCTTTGTGAAAATCTTAGGATTCATCCTCCACCTAGCAGCTCACAGACAGCCGCTGGGACCATGGTCCATAAAGTCCAGCTGGGACACAAGCTGTCATTCTCTGATTGACAGAGTTCCAAGGCTCCTGATTGGGCCATCGCTCCAATTTAAGCCAGAGGAGACAACAGGAAGTGGTCTGTACAACTGGGCTTCATACTGTGGTGTACTGCTGGTCTGGTGTTCGCCTACTCCTGCCTTCTGATCTTGACCTTCTGATATCCTGACTCATCCCGATTCTTGGTAACTGACTGCCCTCTGGTTTGTCTTTTGATTCTGGTCTCCTAAAGTTCCACCCTAGCCTAATTTCTGGTCATTGGTCCCTGGACCCTCAGCCCATGTCCAGTGTTAACCCCTAGTGCAGGCCACACACATCTCAGCCCCAACATACTGTACTTCTCCCTTTCCTGCCATCCTCATGCCTACACCGCTCTTTCATGACACAGCAGGCGGTTCACCGTTTATCATATAACATTATGCAATGAGATGTACCGAACCATCATCATCATCGTCCTTCACGCCCACTGGCGTATAGGGCAGCAACAAAGGGCCTCCACTTCCATCTGTCTCTGGCCAGCCTCTCAATAGTGCTCCAAGTGTAATTCATGCTCTTCATTTCTACTTCAACAGTCCGGCACCATGTTGTCTTGGGTCGTCCTCGTTTCCACTTCCCTTCAGGGGTCCAGTGCATAGCAATCTTTGTGATGGAGCTTCCATCTTTCCTGAGCACATGCCCAATCCATCTCCAGCGTCTTTTCATGATGGGAGCCATGTTATCTTGCTTACGCCGCTCAAGCAGGTCCTGATTGGAAATTATTCTTGGCCAAAAAATACGGAGGATCCTCCAAGGACTTCTGGTGTGAAAAGTCGACAATGTATCAAGGTCATATTCTGTCATCCGCCAGCATTCTGATCCATATAATAGTGTTGATAAAACACAGCTCTGATAAAACTTCAGTTTGGTATGGATGCTGTACCATACTTACAAGACAACTGTGCATGCCTAACTTGGGCACCCTGTTTACTAGGTTTGCCCATTGAATGTGCAACTGGTCGTTTGAGCACCTCATTGCATCTGGGTGCCCAAACAGAGCAGCAGCACAATGTGCTTTATTTTTTTTAATTCTCTTATTCATTTATTCAGCATAATGCACATGCAGTTTTCTGACTCTGTCCCTCTGTTTGGGAAAACGTTCTTGTACACGTTTTTTAAGCTGGGACGGATGAATTCTAGCAATCTACATCAGTTGTCTCACTGGTATGAAAGTGATTGTAGGAGATCGCACTGGTGTATAATCAATGGCTGAGATGCTCCCCCTCCCCCGCATAATTACTATTCTGGGAAGGCTCATCATTGAGATAAGAACAGAAAAATGAGAAAACATTTGGGCATATGTGTGTTGGGGTTTCACTGGTGACTTACAAGGAATGAAAGCCTGAACATTAAGCAATCAAATTGCTTGACTCTTACGATCAAAATCATCTCACCTTCTCTCCGAGCGCCTCGTTTGAACATATCTCTGTTGAGAACGAATAGATTTTCAGGCATTTGCATTGTGCCATTTGTAATGTTGGGAGCAGGATCCCGGTGCTCTATGAATGTGCTCGTGGGGCTGAAAACGTGACCTAATTTGCCGGTGATGGAGAGAAGCCCAGTGAGAGACACGCGCTGCTCTGGATGAGCTTTGCTGAATCCCCTACGCCAGTGGTGGGCAACCTGTGGCTTGTGGACCCCCTGGCTGCCTCCCTCCCTCATGTGCTTCACGCACTGGGGCACCGGAGCCCCGCAATTCCTGCGCCTCTCCCTCCTTCCTAGCCCTTTCGGAGGAGCTGCGAATTGCCTGATTTGCGCTCCATCCCCGCTCCTCAGTCTCTCTTCCAGAACTGGAATGTTGCAAACAGCTGATTCACAGCATTCCACCTCCGGGAGGGAGAGGAAGAAGCGGGGATGGAGCACGGATCAGATGATTCACACACTCTGAAAGTGAGGGGAGGGAGGAGGAGGAGTAGGTAAGTGTGGGGCTTCAGTGCCCCAGTGCCCAAAAGGGGCATGGAAAGGGGGCACCCAGAGGGCTATGGTGCTGCAGGCGGAACCCCAGTGGTGAAGAAGGGCCACTCATGCGGCCCACCCTCTATTTGTGGTGGCCCGTCCCTGCCCTACACTCTTGCTTGGTGCCATGAGCAGGAATCCCGGTTTTTAATAATGTGCACAATCCAACACAGTGCACCGAGGGATACATTTGTACATGTCATACCATTTGCAAGATTATGAACCCGAAAAAAAAATCCACAATATGCACCTCTTGTGGGATGAAAAGTGCTATCAAAATGTAAGATGCTATTCATTGCGGGTGATTATTGCTAGGAATAGTGGGTGCTATGGAACATCCCTGAATGAACCCACATTGGTCTTTCTGTCCCTTTCTAATTTCCTGAGGACTTCTCTTTCCCCCGGGTACCAGCAACACCTTGCTGGAGTGCCAAGATTGGAGGACTCTGTGCAAGCAGATACTGCAGTGAGAGAAGGAGAGAGCAGCGAAACAAACTTGTGCAAAGTCTATTGACTGGACAGCTAACTTAAGCTCGACCTCCGGGGGGTGAAACGTACTCCTGTTCAGAGGACAGCTGCAAAGTCTTTTCAGCCCATTAAATCTTATTTGAGCCCTGAAGTTCTTTTCTTCCCCCCGTCCACTGCAGAAGCTGTAAATTGGGGGAGGGGAGGATTAATCAGTTAGTCTAATTATTAATAAGGGGTGACATTTTCAAAAGTGCCTATGTCCCTTGTTATTTTCAAAAGTGACATCGGTGTTTAGAAGCCATTGACTTTCAGTGAGATTTAAGCTCCTTAGGGGGAAGTTTTTAAGAGAATTCACATGGCTAACGATGCTGCTAGGCACATAATGCAATTTTCAAAGGTGCCTTGTCTGAGGAAAATACCTCTGAATCTCTGGCCTTCAGGAGCCCAAATCACTTGAAAATGGGATGTGGGGCCACATTCACAAAAGTGTCTTAATGATTTAGGAACTTAAGTCCTTTCTTTCTCAGGTGTGCCAGGTAAACACAGTAGCATTTCTGTATCCAAATGATTATTGAATGACTTGGTCTGCAGAACCAGGCTAGCAATTCCCTGCATACTGAATCCCTCATCCCCAGCCCCAGCCAGAACCCTTACCCCTCAACTCTCTATCCCAGCCTGGAGTCCTTATCCCTGGTCCCACCTCGGAGCCCACTCCCCATCCAGGGCCCTCACACCCCTGCACCCCAACCCTCCACCCCTGAGCGACTTGGGTTAGGTTTCAATGCCACATGCTGCAATCGGCTCTTTTTATTTCAGGGTTTGTTGTTGTGCCGTAAATCTTTGGATTCCGCTTTGATTCCAGACTGTGTGAACAGCCCTGGAAAGTCTTCCTGGACCCAGCCTGCTCATACTGCAGCTCTCTCAGTCACAGACTCGGGTCACCTTGCAAGAGCTGTCAGTATCCAGCCTGACAATGCTGAGAAAGGGGTGTGTACATGCCGCTCTGTAGAAGCTGTTGCGATTGGATAAATTGAGATCTAGCACCACGGCGAGCCAGACCCTGAAGGGTTAACACCATCCCAGCCTATTGCATGCTTTGTCACCATGATCAGGCTACCATACCTAGCACAGCTTGTCCCCTGACTCTCTCAAATGCTTCCCAAGGGCGGCGGGTATAAGAGGCAGGGGAAGGCTTTGCCTTCCCAAACCACCAGCCTGGCCCCACCCAGTCTCCGCCCCCAGAACTCCTTCTGTAGGCATATCAGGGCAGAGTGTTGCTGCCCTCGAGTGCCTGGCATCCCCATACTCAGGAGCTAGGGAGGCTGGGGCCACGCACCGGGTTGAGGGGGAGACTTGGCTATCATAGGGACGGGGCCTGGGTAGAGGAAGTGGGGCTGGGGGTGGAGCTAGGAGCTTGCCTCCCCCAGCCCTACCCTCACCTGCCACCCATGATGCTTTTCCAATTCTTCTGCCCATCTCTTCTGCTCCCCTGTTGCTCTGCAACATACCTCTCCCCTGCTAACGTCTGCCTGGTAAGCTCAGGTGCTCAGTCCCTGAAGGGAAAGATTCCAGATTCCATCTAGTTGACACCAGATTTTGCTCCCATCCTGCCTGCAGAAGGAGTGTGCTTGAAGTTGAGGCAGGTCCACGTGAGGTGGTGCTACACTCCAATAAATGCAAACCAAGTGATCTCCCCGGCTGGCTTCTCCATACTGGTTGCCCTTACTTGGCCGCACCGACAGCTCATCTTAATGAAATGAACGTCCCCCTGCGGCGGCTGCTGCCCGCACTAAAGGTCACTTGGCCAGCTCAGAGGCTTGCCAGTCTGTGCTTAACACACTGTAAAATACATCTAGACACATTAAGCAGATAAAAACCTCCCAGCCCATTTATATTCTGAAAACGATGGTCAGCATTATCAGTAAGAATCTGAAATGAAGCACCGCCCTGGCCAACCGGGCTCAGGCTCACGAAAGCTTTTGCCCAAATAAATAAGGTGCCACAGGAATCCTCATTGTTTTTTGCTGAAACTGACTAACCTCTGGACGTGTACATTTTAGCTTACGGTGAAGAAATAGATTCCATGTTTTATATGTTGGGGGGCGCAACCTGCAGGCGGTGTAACACGAAAGCTGAGTAAATGTTCCGTGAGCTGGGTCCCGATGGGTTTTATTCCTGCTGTACACATGCTGGAGCGGCAGGGATGATCCAAGTGCCCTGAAGATTATGCCAGGGAACCTTCCTAACAGCTGAGGTAGCTTTGAAAAGAACTCTGCCTTCCTCTCCCTTGGATCTTCTGCTCATATCTGGCCCCGCAGGCAAAAATCAGAATATTACTTTTAGGAGAAGAATGATCATGCAGAATGTTACCCAGGGAGGTGGTAGACTCTCTATCCCTAGAGTTTTTTAAGTCCCAGCTTGACAAAGCCCTGGCTAGGATGATTTAGTTGGGATAAGCCACATAAGCCATCACATCAGAGACTCATATAACTGCCCAGCCACCAATGTGATCTACGCCATCAAGTGCCAGCAATGCCCCTCTGCCATGGATATTGGCCAAACTGGACAGTCTCTATGACAAAGGATTGACATAAATCAGATATTCAAAATGGTAACACTCAGAAACCTGTTGGGGAACATTTCAGCTTGCCCAGGCACTCACAAATGGATCTAAAAGTGTCTGTATTATTTCAAAGTAATTTCAAAAGTCCTCCGGAGAGAGAAACTACAGAACTGGGTTTCATTTACAAGTTTGACACCTTGAATAGAGGTTTAAGCAAAAACCTGACCTGGATTGGTGGCTACTTTCCACATCCTAATGACAAAAAATGCTAAGCACCAGGTATTTAGAATACTTATAGCCCATTCTATTAGCCTCATTTAGCATGGACACTCTAATTGACAACATTTTTTTCCATTATTTCCCCTTCTCTTTTGCTTCCCATCCCCTCTCTTCCTCTGGTATTTATTTACAATCTGGACCCCTTTACTCCAGCCATCTGCAGAAGTAGGTTGTGACCAGTGAAAGCTCATGATACCATCTACATTTTTTGAGGAGTATGGGATCTTTCAAAAAAGGAGGTTTTTTTTTTTAAAAGAACCGTGTCTAGACTGAGGTTTCATTTTCAAAATACCCTTTTTCAAAAGAACGCTGTGACACGATTATGCAAATGAAGCACAGGATATTTAAATCCCCGCTTCATTTGCACTTTTGATCTGCCTAATTTACATCTCTCTTTCGAAAGAGGGATGTAGTCTAGACATAGCCTAAGGTGCTGCAGGACTATTTGCTGGTTTTAATTTTTTTCAGTTATAGACTAACACTCTACCCCTCTGCATCTGGTTGGGCTTGGTCCTGCTTTGAGCAGGGGGATTAGACTTGATGACTTCCTGAGGTCTCTTCCAACCCCGCGATTCTATTATTCTATTCCTGCTTAGCACAGACTAGACCTATGACTTGCGTAGGGGTTTGGAATGGGTCCCATATGAGGAGAGATTAAAGAGACTTTTCAGCTTGGAAAAGAGGAGACTAAGGGGGGATGTGATAGAGGTATATAAAATCATGAGTGGTATGGAGAAAGTGAATAAGGAAAAGTTATTTACTTGTTCCCATAATATAAGAACTAGGGGCCACCAAATGAAACTAATGGGCAGCAGGTTTAAAACCAATAAAAGGAAGTTTTTCTTCACAAAGCGCATAGTCAACCTGTGGAACTCATTGCCTGAGGAGGTTGTGAAGGCGAGGACTATAACACGGTTTAAAAGAGAACTAGGTAAATTCATGGAGGTTAAATCCATAAATGGCTATTAGCCAGGATGGGTAAGGAATGGTGTCCCTAGCCCCTGTTTGTCAGAGGGTGGAGATGGATGGCAGGAGAGAGATCGCGTGATCATTACCTGTTTGATTCACTCCCTCTGGGATATCTGGCATTGGCCACTGTCGGCAGACAGGGTACTGGGCTGGATGGACCTTTGGTCTGACCCAGTATGGCCATTCTTATGTTCTTTTGTTGTAAATTTCATTTTTGTGACATTAACAAAGTAGTTCAGTGGCAGAGATGAATGATGATAAGACAGGCACATGGATTAGAGCTATCCCATGGCTGTAACCACATGAATTATTGAAGATACTATAGAGGCAGGCTGTCATTTTCAGTGACTTCATTGCAAACACATATGCTTTATGAACAGCAGTGAGCACTCCTGAGAGACATCAACACTTTGTTTTCCATCCAGATCTAAAGTGGCAGTTAGCACAGTTTGCAAACAAGATAATGGACGCAGGCGACTTGGTTTGCATTGGGCAAAGAGGAAGAGCCTTCATTTTCATGTAATAGGTAAGACAAAGATCAAATGCAGAGCATCCTTTCAGCTGGAGCCTTGGAGATGTAGCAGGCCAGATCAAAAGACACTTATCAAACCTCCCGAGGTTCATCGTGTCAATGGAAACGCTCTTGTCATTCCGCAGACTTACAATGGAGCCAGCAGCAATCAGTGCAAACTGTTCAGGGGAAAAGAGGGAAAGTCCATTTATTTCGGGGTTGTGCTGCTCTGATGGAAGGGGCTGTTGAATGGGATAGCAGCAGGGGTTCTTAGAATGATGGGTGCTTAGGGCCAGGGTTTCAAAAGGAAACAGGATCCAGTTTTTCAAGTGCTTGGGACCTACAGCAAGAGCCGGGTTTTCAGCACCCTCTATGCTCAGCTCTTTGGGAATCTAGGTCCTTCACACAGAAGGCAACGGGTGCCGTTCCTCAGACTGCAGAGGGAACTGGATCAGGCCCTTTTATAGCATCTTTTCATCATGGATCTGAAAGAACATTTACCCACTATAGTCAAGAAGCCTCACAATGTTTCTCGTAGACAGAAAAGTTGTTGTTATATATAGAGAGACTATTATTTTAGATAGATAGATAGATAGATAGATTGCAATTTCTTTGGCACAGGGACAGCATTTCTGTTCTGTGTTTGCACAGTATGTAGCACAATGGGGCCCATATTTAGATGCTATTAGAATATTACTACTAATAATAATTAATTATAACTGTACAATGTGATTAGCCTGTGTAGGCATATGAACCACATATGCGGTGGTTATATATGGTAGTGTGAGACAGAGAGCACACTGGCTGTAATTTTTGAATGTTCGTTAATCAACAATGGCTTTTTCTAAATCAAAATTTTCTAAATCAAAATTTAGTGAAAAATTGTCCATTTTTCATTTTAAAATTTGTTGTCAGGATTGTGTTCTGTGATTTGTCTTTTATCGTTTGTGCCCATTTTTCCTGTTTTTTCCAATTCCCCTATTTTCTTCCTTTCTTTACTCCTGTAATCAATTTAAATATATAAGTACCCAGGGAAAAGAAGAAAAGGAACAGAGGGGCAAAGAAAACAAAGGGGGAAAACAAAAACAATGAAAAAAAGCAAAATATACATCAACCCTGTTTAATTAAAAATGAGTCCATTTCAATGAGTCTGCAAAATGAAAACAACTTCAAAATATGAGCATTGCTTTATCAGCTCATATATCGAGAAGGAAAAGGAAACTGCTCATTTTACAAGAATACTAAGGCAAAGAAAGTTTATGTAACTGGCTCAAGATCAACTTGCACTGATGGGGCTAGTGTCCAACCCCAGGGCCCTGGCTCCCAGTACCCTAATCTGTCTATTAGACTGATGTTTATTCTGTGATGCCAGAGATCACCCAATTCACTCTTCTTGATACAGTACCAAGCTCTCAAGGTAAAAGACAAACTCCCTTCTCTACTATAATCCCAGGAAGCAATACCTTGGCAAGCACTAGGGTGCTATTGACGTGTCTCTCCACTTAGTGTCCTCATTTGCTTGCTTTTGAACAAGTTGAAAAAATGTTTCTTAGAGGCAACTCCTTATGTATAACCTCAGCTTCTGATCTGTTAATTAAGGTGCATACATATGTGTTCATCTGTTTAACTCTCTGTTGAAGATACAGGGTCTCAATGTTTTAGGATTTTAAGATTAAATTTAGGCTCTGACCATGCCATTTACCTTGTCAGTGGGGGCCATTGAATTCAGGAGGGGTTTGCAGGGGCATATTGGTTCACCCCTGCTTTGTAAATGGCACAGTTGAGTCTCATATTCAACTCTTCCCAAAACCAATAAGAGCCTTAACTTGACTTCAACAAGAGTCAGAGCAAACAATAAGAGCCTGATCCAACACCCATTAAAATCAATGGAAAGACTCCTAGGGCATGTCTATACTTACTGGAAGATCAGCGCTCTGGAGGTTGATCTTCTGGCATTCGATTTAGTGAGTCTAGGATAGACCCGCTAAATCGAACACTGAGGGCAGCTTCCGCCAGCATCCAGGACTTTTGCAAGGAGTGAGGGAAGTCAATGGGAGCATTTGCTCCCGTGGGCTTCATGCAGTGTGGATGCGGCCAAGTGTTTTGCATAGCTGGAGTGTTTTGCATAGCTGGAGTTGTGTACCTTAAACTGACCTTCCTGGTCTAGTTAGACCAGACCCCAGTCTCTTCAATGGGTGTTGGATCAAGCCCTTAGACAACAGAATTATGAGTCTCATAATCTAAATAAATATATTTGAGTATCATATGTAAAGCAACATTTTTCTGGACTAATTACACTGGGCACTCACTGTATGCCCTGATTCTGCAAAGCACTTCAACACGTGCATAGGTACATCCCTCAGAAGGCCTTTCTGTTGCTCTAGACAAAACATCCTCATTATACAATATTGTTCATCTTTCTCACATATTTTTTAAATGTTTTTACAAACACTGAAAATAATTTTAAAAAGACAGAATTCAACAGCAAAGTATAAATTTCCCTTCCTTCAACACTTTCCTCTCTTCAAATGGCTCAAGGGGAAGATAAAGGAAAAGAGCTTTTTTTTTTTTCTTTTTGATATGGACAACTCCAGTCAGATTTTTTGCCCAGTAATTCCCCACCAAGTTTGACCATGTAGTCAGAGGATTATCTGCCTCCATGCCTTTTTCTCGAGCTTATTCCTTGCGGAAATCAAGGCCCTGGATTTATTTCTAGCCTTTGTCCAATAGAGCATTATCTGGTACATGTGTATTTCATAACATTTTAATGCTATCTAAATCCAACTTAATTTGATTTTCATCCTTTGCTGTATAGTCTTAGCTGTTTTCTGTCTACTCTATGGAAGTCACAGACTTCTGAATCTTCATGATGTAGCACTGTGATGGGGTCTCCACCCCCCCAACAGCCTTGAAGGGCTTAAGGGCCCTTAACCTTACAGATGCAGTTGAACGGAAGCCCGGGGATTTATAAACACTAATTGCTGATGAAGCCCAGTTGAATAAGAACTACAAAGAGAGGACATTTGTAGCTGTAGAGGGTGAGTCACTTGCTAGGAGCAAAGAAGGACAAGGAGGCAGGGGCGTAAGCACAAGCCCCAGAAAAGGAGTCAACTCCAGATGAGTTGTGAAGACAGAGAGTCTGAGAAAGCAGGGTAGAAAACAGCAGCCAAGGAGGAGAATTATGTAGACCTTGGCTGCTGGTTGTAAGGTCCCAGTGTGAAGGAAGGTCCTGGGTTCCCCTACCAACTGCTAGCATAACACCAACAGGTGGAACTGAACCTGGGATCTCTGGAACTTAATGGATAAACTTCCACATTGTATAGCTTGAGCCATAAAGCCAGCTGGCTGTAAGGGAAACTCATTCTCTCTCTCTCTGTAAGTGCCATTCCATGGGACAGTGACCCACACCCAGCAGGTGTGAGGTTTACACTAGGAAGCAGTGCAAGACTGTTGAGAGGTGCATTCTTGACAGAGGGTTCAATGAAACTCTGATACCCCAGTAGAGGGACATAAAACGGGAATACACCAGCAACTGAATGACCATTCTCAGGGGGCACCATGCAGGTTGGAAGCTGCCGTGCCTTATTTGATAGATGCTAGCAGGCTACCTGACTGTTCCTGGTACAGTTATGAAGACTGAGTCTTTGGGCTGGGGGCAGAGACAGGACTGAGGAGGAAGGTGAAAAGGCCATAGAAGCTACTCTTGTCATTCGGCTGGAGTGACCAGAAGACAGTTCCCCTATGCTTCAAGGCCTGTTATGCAGCAGGAGTGTATGGGCTAGTCCAGCACCCCTTTTCCTGAAGAATTCCCTAGCAGTAAATTACTCCAATGAGGTCTGAAGAGCAGGATTTGTGTTGAAGTACAAACTAACTACACAGCTCTAGGGTCACACCACTCCCCTCTCTAGCCGAAAAGACCTAGCAAGAAAACAGAGTCTATCTGAGTGTTTTGCATGATAGAGGTGTTGCTATTTTATAAGCAGGGATTGCTTTTGATTTCACCTGAAACACAATGCCTTGTGAGTCTGAATGATGCAACGGGTATCACAGCTCTTGGGAAAGCCCAGCAAGGATAGGTTTGTAACGGCTAATGCGTTCACTTCAGGGAACATTTGAATTTTGCACTAAGGAAATGTTGCTCTTTCACTGCTGATTGCAATAATTTTTTAATCAAAGAAACAGGGAGTCGTGTTCCCTGGGGAACACAGTGAGAGGTTCATTCTGTGAAGTTAATTTGAAAAATGAGTATTTTGGAACCAAGTGTTGATGCAGGTCAAAGAAAAAGAAATGGGCTTCTTTTAGGAGGGACCAGAAGTAAAGGGCATTGCTTGTGTTGTGGGCACCCCTCTAAGGAACAATTAATTCATAGATTGCAATGCCAGAAGGGACTATTGTGATCTTCTAGTCTGACTTCCCACATGGCTCAGGCCATAGACTGCCCTGAATTAATTCCTATTGGAATTAGAGCATCTCTGTTTGAGAAGTATCCACTCTTGGCTTAAACATTTCCAGTGGTGGAGAATCCACCACTACTCTGGGTACATTGGTCCAATATGTAATTAGCTTCCCCATCTACAAATCTGCACCTTACTTCTAGTTTGAATTTATCAAGCATCAACTGCCACCTGGACCTTGATAGACCGTTGTCTGCCAGACCGGAGAGCCCTGTCGTTCAGTTCTGGTTTCCCTTGTAGGTATTTAATTCATCCCCTGTGTCTTCCTTGCTCTGCCTGCACATGGGGTAGAAATAAGTTACCGGTGAGCTATGCCTGTAGCAATGTATGAACCAATTACTGCATCAGCCAGCGTGTAGGGAAGTTGAAGTTAATTCCCAGCCACCCACCCACTTTCCAATCATCTTCTCCAGAGCACGCGCCAGCTTAGTCTTGTGTGCCTGAATCCAGTGTCTGATTGACATGGGATATAAGGGAAATTTTTGCACACTCCTTACGCTCTTGTGAATGTGGACTTACAGCCTAGCTTAGACATAAACAGAAAGCAAAGCAAGCAGCTGGCCTGATAGCATGTAACCTTCTCCCCTAGGGAGAAAGTGAGAGATGCTCGATATGGACATGACTTATTGTCTATCTTGCCTAGTTCTCACTTTCATCATGGGTTATTCCCCACCACAGCTGGTTGTTTCCCACATAAAAAAAACAATGAGTAGTCTTGTATACACATACACGGTATTGTGAGCTTTCATGGGCAAAACCCACTTCCTCAGATGAGTGGAGAAAAAAGGGGAAACCTCCCACTATATAACAGAAAAAGAACGGAGAGGGGGAGAAAAAAAAAGTACCTGTCAATTGTAGCGCCAGTGCTAATGAGGCTAATTGAGTGGGCTCTAAGTGTCTCATACTTTTAGCTTTTGATGTCGTTTGGGTGTTGAATATAATGGCCCATCCAGTTCAAGCCAGGACAGATTGTGTCAAATTTGCATATGAAGGCCAGTTCTGCAGTCTCTCTCTGTAGTTGGCTTCTGAAATTCTTTTGTAGGAGAATGGCTACTTTTAAATCCATTAATGAGTGACCAGCCCACTCAATTAGCCTCATTAGCACTGGCACGACAATCCAGCATTGATTTCCGTGTAATGAAGATGTGGTCCGTCTGGCATGATCTACTCACCCTACCCCATATTTTCTGCACAAAGTTATGTTTAATATAGTTATATTTTCCTTCCCTTTTTAACGGTGTCCAACTGGACTTGTAAATACTCTGTGGAAACTCCCAAAACAAAGATGAGGCTAAAAAATATAATCGCCCTGAAAACTTAGTTTACCTGGAATGGAGGCTTTTCCCAGCAATCAGCTACCAGGTTAAGCTTTTCAGAGTGCTACATCAGAGTTCAAAGGCAGAGAACGAGAGATTCGAGAACAATGCTTTTCTAGGGCTGCCATGGCTGGCCTAGGCCTTTACAATTTGAGGCTTTGAGCAATGATTCCTGTGGGTTTACACTGTGCGTGTGTGATCACCTCTATGGATTTCTGCATGCAGAAGAGGAGCTTTGGGTAGTTAATCAAAAAGCAAAGAAGCTGGTCCTTCTTGCCCTCAAATCCAAATCCCTTGTTAGTTTAATTTCTGAAGAAGGGACAAAAATCAGTTTTTCTTTTCATAATACTTCCAGAATGAGATTCTAAGCAATTCTCCAATTTCAGTTTCTGTTTCAGAAAGGAATGGGGCAGCACCTTGTCAGCAGAAGTCACTAAGAAACCTGTCGTTAAAAAACAGTTAATCTGCCCGCCCCCGCCCCTCCCCCCAGCTGTCACATGCATTCTCAGACAGGGACAAAAAACACTTCTGGAGACAGCGTGGTGGGAAGTGTTTTCCCCTGAACTGTGAAAATTGAACATAAGCCTTCCCATAAGCCACAGCACCTTGGAAAGATGTAGCAAGAAAAGGGTCGGGGGGGAGGGGCCTGTCAGCAGCGGCCTGCGAGAGAGTATAACCAAGACTTCCCTAAAAGCTTCAGAATAGGTGATGCATATTCTTCTTTAATGGACATATTGTACAGATTTAAGGCCACGCCGTGGCTTGATTTAAATGCCACAAGTGGCTCTCCCCAGGAAAGAAATGTGCAACACCAAAAAAGTTCAAAGAGCTTAGCGCTACGTGAGGCTCAGATCTGGGGTAGCTAATAGTGCCTCCAGAAGCCGCCTTGTTATCATGGCAATTTAGTCACCTTTACGGGTGTTGCTGCGGTAACCATGGCCTGATGAGGTCAGGGTTAAGCCCAGATTGCAGGGGGCTTGCAGGGCATGGGCCAAACCTGTCTTGTGCTCTGGCCTTATGCCAGCCCAGGTAGCAGCTGCAGCACATGGGTCTGCCTGCTGCTGTGACTGTATAAATAAGGCAAGCTTTAAATAGCTACTAAATTATACACTGAATGGAGGTGGCAAGGACTGTCTTGTGATTCATGCCTCACCTGTCAGAGTCACGCACTGCCGCTGGAAGTTGGCATGTGAATTATTTTTTAACTAGTTAAGAAAAGTCAAGTGCCACAGCTTTAAAATACACGCCCATTTAACTTCTTGTTTTGGCCTTTTAGTTTCTTTAGTGAATTAAAAGGTGAACACTGCCGTGCTGACAGCGATGGGGACCACAGACTTTTATTGTGATAGCCAGAGTCACCAGGTGTTGCTGGGTTTACATGTTCCTTTACTTCATGTGTGAAGAGCGGACACTCTTTGAAGAAATTCTCAGTTTTGTGATGAGACTTTCCTGGGGAGCTGGGGCCAATAGCAAGCACGCTTGCGCTCTGCCTTAATCTCTCTATCGAGGATTTGTTCTCGAGTCCAAGTTGCTTCCTGACACCTGGGCGTTGGTGTCTGGGTTGAGATTACCTGCATGTCTGTGACTACCTTTGTCTGCGGGCTGATGCCGATAGTGTAAATAAACACATGGCACTAGGAACATACCCAGACCCTTCGTCACTGATGTCTCCTCCATTGTGAAACTGCTCTACAAGGCTCCAGTATCTACCACCACTTGGCAGAGAGGCAAAAATCTGCAGAGTAGTTAAAATCCAAGATGCAATCACGCAGAATCCTCATACTGTGCACTGATCCTGTTTTGCAGTGACTGCCTTCAGAGTTAGAGTGTTGTTCTGTCTTTGTAGCCATTTCAGGTACATCTACGCTTCGAAGGGAGGCATGACTGGAAAGACATACCCTGCTAGCTTTAATCTAACTACCACAGGTAACAGGAGGCATGTAAAAGTGGTGGCCTGGGCCATGCTCCAATAATCAGCTCCTTTGGTAGTGCTCTCAAAAAAGACTAGCCTCAGTTTCCCAAGTTTGCATCATGTATAACTGGACAGTGGGATGCTCACATGCAATATTAGGAAGAACCTATCATTCAAATATTAATAATAATTAAAAAATAATAATAGTAATATGCAAAGATGGATAAAGCATTGGAAATTATGTTGCAAAGAATAGGGGTGGTTGGACATTTTCTGGAAGAAGTCTTAATAGAAAATGACTTTTAAAATCATAATTTCATGAAAAACATCAGTTTCTTCTAAACTACCTGAGTCATTTAAATCAAGCAACCCCCATATTTTTCAGTGGGTTTTTGGACACAAAAGATTTCAAAAACTTAGTTGTGACAACTTGCCCAAAAGCACAAAGAAATGTTTCCATGAATACACAACAGACCTATTGTGAGGCTCGATTGCTAAATGTTTGTAAAGCAGTATGAGATCATTGGACTGGAAGCTGTAAGGGCCAGATTCGTAGCTGATAGGAATCCATTGACTTCATTGAAGCTATATTGATTGGCACTGGAGGAGAATCTGTCTATTGTATTTCGCAGCTACTGGCACTATAATTAACTCATGTCACATAGGCCACCAGGGCCAGATTTAAATCAGAGACTGCATGCTTGAAAAGCTTCCTGCCCTATAGTTAATTCTGTGAGCCATGCTGTCCCCATTCTCAGAGCCCCTTAAATGTTTCTTTTGGAATGATTGCCTCTTTACTGATGCCTGAACATTATTCCCTAGCTTTGCATTTTAACCTTCCCAGAGTTTTTATTTTAAAATTAAAATGTGATTTAGCAGCAGCAAAGTCATGATCACTGTTGTTCCTTATTAAATCTTTCCTCTGCTTTATTAAATGCCCCTCAATGACAACAGTAGATAATGTAATGATCCTGCTCTGATGAATATAGATGTGTACTAGTGGCTTAAGGAGCTTTTAGCTAAGTGTGTCTGGCCAGTCAATTTCTTATGTGAGACACACCAAGCATGGTGTCTCTCCTGAGAGATACACCAGCTGGCACAGCACTTGATGCTATATAAATGCAAATGAAGTCTGAGACCCTGTGTGGTCTAGTCTCAAGAGCATGGGATCGATATTCAGGACTCCTTGTTTCTACTCCTGTCACGGACTTTTTGCTAAGCCACTTGACTGCTCGGGGCAGTTGTACCCTGCAAAAAACAAAAACAAAAAAACACAGCAGTAAGGCTGCAGCTTTCTCGGGTGAGATGACTCTGGAGGGCATGGCTTGGGATGAAGGGCTACAAATTGCAGTGTAGATGGTTGGGCTCAGGCTGGTACCTGGGTGCCTGAGACCACCCATCCTGTAGGGTTTCAGAATCCATGCTCCAGCCTCAGTCCAAATGTCTACACTGCAATTTTTAACCCCACCACTAAGACCCACTGAATCATAGAACACTAGAACTGGAAGGGACCTTGAGAGGTCATCAAGTCCAGTCCCCTGCCCTCACGGCAGGACCAAGCAGCATCTAGATCATCCCTGATAGGTGCCTATCCAACCTACTCTTAAATATCTCCAGTGATGGAGATTCCACAACCTCCCTAGGCAACTTATTCCAGTGTTTAACCACCCTGACAGTTAGGAAGTTTTTCTTAATGTCCAACCTAAACCTCCCCTGCTGCAATTTAAATTCATCAGAGGTCAAGGAGAACAATTTTTCCTTTCTCCTTGTAACACCCTTTTAGGTACTTGTAACACCCTTTTAGGTACTATGTCCCCCTCTTCCCGTTCTCTTTTCCAAACTAAACAAGCCCAATTCCTTCCGTCTCTCCTCATAACTCATGTTCTCTAGACCTTTAATCACTTTGTTGCTCTTCGCTGGACCCTCTCCAGTTTCTCCACATCTTTTTTAAATGTGGTGCCCAGAACTGGACACAATACTCCGACTGAGGCCTAATCAGCGCAGAGTAGAGTGGTATAAACCCAAGTCAGCTGACCCATTGTTGCCGCAGTTTTTTATTGCAGGATAGAAATGCCTTCAATGTCTTTGCAGATCCCTCACCTCCAGGTTGTAGTAACAGTTACTTCCTCACAGGGAGATTGTTTCACTGTCTGTAACGTAGTTGGAGGCACACAAGAGAAATTTGCTAGGTCCGGTTCTTATCCAAGACCCTTTGAAGACTATGATGAGAATCCCATTGTTTCCAATAGGCACGAGATCTGTCCCTCAATGCAGGTGAATTCTAAAGCATGCATTCTGGGCTTCTTATGGGAACCCTACAGTAAGCACCTTGGACAGATGCCTTTTATAAAACTGATTATAATGCAAAGGAAATAATGAAACCATGGGAGGAAGAATTGAGGGGGTGAATTGAGGTACAGTAACCGAGATGCTTCTGGGCTGAGTTGTCAGGGTTAGAAGCACACACCACCCCTTAGGAAAGGGGGTCGAGAGAGGACAGAGGACCCTGCAGTTTAACGACCAGAGTTGGGAGCCCTGAGTTCAGTTTCCAGACATGTGGCCCTTTTGAGGTCAGATACTGCAAAGAGCTGTATGACCTGGAGGAGCACATACCTCGTTTCTCATGCCCTCACCCCCAGGAGGAGGGGTGATGATGCTTGCTTTGCCCCACACTTGGTTTATTGAGACGGCAAACTCTTGAGGGCAGGGGTAGGGATGTTAAATTTAGATTAATCGGCTAATCGAATAGTCGATGCAATTTGCATCGACTATTCGATTGGTTGATAAAGGCACCTCCGCCTTTGAAGTGTAGCAACAATGCCAGGGCTGTTGCTACATTTCAAAGGCAAAAGCTCCAGAGGGAGCACGGGGCCAGCGGGGGGACTCAAGCAGTCCCTGCTGGCCCCGTGCTCCCCACGGCGTTTCAAAACAGCAGTGCTGCATGGATCCTGGGATCAGCTGGGGACTCAGAGTTCCCAGCTGAACCCAGGCTCCATGTGGTGCTGTTGCTCTGAAATGCCGTGGGGAGCCCAGGGCTTTTCAAAGCGGCAGACCCCAGGCTCCATGTGGTGCTGTTGCTTTGAAATGCCGTGGGGAGCCCAGGGCTTTTCAAAGCGGCAGACCCCAGGCTCCATGGAGTGCTGCCGCTTTGAAGCCCCCCTCTTCTTTCCCAACCCTCCCACTCTGCCTCTTTCTGCTAGATGGGGAGCCCTGTGCATAGTAACCCTTAGAAACCCCAAGAATCCCACACATAAGAGCCCTTACCCAAAGATGTGGAGCCATACTCATAGGAACGCTAATCCGAGGAAGGGGAGCCCTACCAAAAGACAAATAAATGGGGAGGCCTACCAGAGAGCAGAAGTAGGAAACAAATGGTAGCTGGAGGGTGAGTTAAGAGGCTATGAAGAAGGGTTGTTGGAATAAATGCTCAGAAAAAGATAGCGAATGTCGAGTGGGCAGTTACTCCAAAAAGGAAATCGTTGATTGGTTTCATAAAAACACCAAAGACTCAAAGCCCTGTTTGGTTTTCAGCTTGTTATTTTTCCAACTAAAGGTTGAACATTCTCATGGGATGCCGACACTTGGTTTTCAGCTAAGAGATTTTTCACTCCCAATTTCCTTTAAAGAAAACAGTCACGAAAAAGGGTTTTCCTGCTGGCTCTGCTCATGAATAAAACGTGTCTTCATGTCCCTGCAATTGCTTCTCTTGGTTCCTGTTGGCCAAGTTTCTAAGTAGTTTTTTTTCTTTACAGTCTCACCGGGCTGCGGGAATGGGGGAGCCACAAATTTCCTGCTGTTCTTGGCTGCAGGTTTGTACCAACTTCTCTAACCTAGTAACAGACACAGCACGATTGTAACGCTCTCCCCTGCATGTTTTGGGAGTGGGACTGCTGGAAGTGGGAGAACTAATTCCCTGTCTTCCCAGCCTGGGAGTTCAATATGTCTCAGCTCTCTGGAGAAAAGCGGCGTTAAGTGCTCACTTGTCTGAAACTATTGTTGGCCGCCAATGCAAAATGTCCCTTTCCCCGCAAGAAGCTGGATCTATTAGCTATTAGCCAGAAAACATCAGGTCGTGTTTTCTGTTTGACTAATGTGCTGCCTGAAAACATCTTCACCTGCAGGGGAACAGGAGAGGGATACGATATTAGTTTACATGTAGCTGAAGGGAGTCCAAGGCCAGCTGTTGCCTTACTAACGTTGTGAGAGTTTTGTCCGCCTAAGGATTTGGGTCCTGTTGTATAATCTAATGAAATGCACAGACCAAAGGTGCTAATGAGACTTGTCCAACACTGAACAGTTTCAAACAAGTTTAGGGATTTGGAATACAGAGAGTCTTTAGCCCAGGGCTGTCCTTGCCCATATCCAGAATACACAGCTGCGTAGGGCACCCAAAAATTTGGGGCACCACTGGGTCTTAATGTACACCCTCTCACCTCTTCCTAGCCTTGTTCTGTGGCTCTGCTTCCTCTGAAGAGAGGCTAGTTAATTTAAAAGTGAAGATGCCTTCCACACCTATTAGCATAACACTGAACCACTGAATGAGCCATTCAAGTGGTAATGAAGGCATTTGCCAACCCCATGTATATATTTTCAGTTTCTGAATTGACTGTGTTAGTTAACAGGATCTTAGTTTAAGATTGGTTTTAAACACCCATCCCAAGAGTGTGATGCTAAAGATTATAAAAGTCACATCGCTAAAAAATACTCATTCCTTCCCATCCTCTCCCCAGCTGCTAACGGGCATGGGGCAGTTTAGTAGTAATGCATAGGGCCCCATAAACCCGAAAAATGTCCCTATTTTAGCCTACTTAGCACACGCATCATTAAACATCATTTTAACCTTTTATAAAGAAGGAAACACAGTTAAAACATTTGAAATATAAAGTACTAAGCTCTTCGATTTAACAACATCCCTTGTTCCCTTTGTTTTTGGGGGAGAACCCTTGACAGTCTTAGCTGGAATTAAAGATTATACTAGTCATCGGTTTGGGGAGGAAGAGCAGGAGCTAGTTGATGGACTGGAGCTGCTATTGTTGAAGTCCAGTTCCATTTCCTAGAAGACAAACACCCACAAAAGGGGAGAGGAAGAGAACAGCAAAGACAGAAACAGCTTATCTCTGGTGTTGACTTATACTTGCAACCTCACTGCTGAGAAAAATACAAGCCTGGCAAATGGTCTGACCAGCCACTCTCAGACCTGGCAAACTTGTACCAGCATCAGGTTGCTTAGAGGATTGTTTTGGCTTCCTTTCTTACAGCAGCGTTGCAAAATACGTAGTCTTGTCTGGCTAAGCCAAGCTGTTAGACAAAAGGAGATAAGAGAAGAAAGGAGGCAGGGAAGGAAAAGGACACATGGGGGAGAGCGAGACAAAGTCTTGCCTGGTCTGGTCAGGACATCTTTTAGGTGCCAGGAGACAGTGGGTGGCGGCAGCCATGATGGGGACGTTTGCTCTAGTAGCAAATTTCTCCCCCAAAGTCTCTTTCTTTAAGGATCCTGTGACGGGGCGCTCCCGCCCCGCACTTGGAAGGATCGGGGCAAGAGGAGTGCAGGCTCCTGTGGGGAGAACAGGTCCTTCGGGGGGACACAGGACCAGGCCACACCCTCCCAGACCAGCCCCGAGGGACGCGGGGAGCACGAAGCGGCAGCAGGGAACAAGCCGGGAGGCGGGGCTAGAGGAGCCGGCCGTGATGCCATAGGGGGCGGTTCAGGGACACGTGCAGATGACGTCACTGGCGGCTCGGAGGCGCGCACGGATGACGTCAGCATGGGGCGACTCCGAGTCGCAGGGGCAGCGACACCAGAAACCCCGCTGGAGGGGGATTTAAAGGGACATCTCTCTAGCCAAGGGAGAGAGGAGGAGACAGAGAGATGCTGGAGCAGACTGATGGTGAGCATGGGAGGAAGCCAGAATGGACCTACCCCTAGAGAGACAGAGTAGGAAGCGGCCCATGGCAGGGTCGTGGAGCCTGTGAACGGGTGGGTTTAGGGGCAATACCCCAACCACTGAGCAGGGATAGGTGATCCCTGCTCTAGGGCCCAGGGCCGGGGCTTGGAGGGCGGGAGGGCCCGAACCCCCCTACTCCGTCTTCTGGAGCGAAGCGAGCCCCACAGCTGGGGGATGTGAGACACAAAAAAGTGGAAAGCACTGGGAGGCTGGGATTCTCTGGCCGGGACTCAAGACTGTGTCGGGATTGTGAACACAAAGAGTGGGTTAATAAATAGGGTGGTGAGGGCAAACAACCTCATGAAGTAGCGTGGCCCTTTACACGTGGTGGAGAATGTGGGTGCGATCCTGAACCCCGGGAAGAAGGGGTACAGGAGGGGCAGCCCCCCCACCCAAAAAAAACCACCAGCACCCAGTAACGGTTTGTTTATCCAAAGGTGAAGGATGGAAGTTAATAAGGTGTTTGAATGGCTGGTAGGCAGCCAGAAGCAGCAGCAACAACAGCAGAATCACGTGTTGCAACAAATGATGACCCAATTCCAGGATCAATGACAGTTGTTGAAGGAAATCCGGGAAGGAGGCACACAAGGGGCGGCAGTGCAGGGCGGAGGAACCAGCACACCGGGGATGGGAGAAGGCGGAGCGAACCCCGGCGCCCAACTACCCCTCCGCTTGGCCAAATTAGGGCCCCAAGATGACCCAGAGGCGTTCCTAGTGACATTCGAATGGGTGGCCACTGTGGCGAAGTGGCCGCAAGAGCACTGGGCCACCCTCCTCGCACCCTACCTGACTGGCCCTGCCCAAATGGTGTACCGAGGCATGGCGGACAAAGACGCCCTGTGTTATTACAAGGTCAAAGAGGCGATCCTGGATCAACTGGGGATATCCCCGGAGACCTACCGGCAGAGATTCCAGGAAATAAGATATGACCTAAAGGAACGACCCAGGGTGATAGGGCAATGAGTGAGGGAGGCTGGCATGAGATGGCTAGAACCCGCGAACAAATCAGGGTTACAGGTGGCAGAGCAGGTGATACTAGAGCAATATATAAGGATCCTGCCCGCAGAAGGACAAAAGTGGGTACGTCACCACCTGCCCGATTCGCTAGAAGAGGCAACCCACTTGAAGCGCTTCGTAGCCACAGAGGAGACAGAAGGGAAGCACCCGTCAGCCACCCAGGCCATGTCCAGGAGAGAAACTCACCCCGCAGTCAGGACAGAGCCACCGTTCCACATGGGGTATGGCCGCCGGCCGCCCTGGGGACCAGCAACAGAGCGGAAGTTGGCACTAGTCTGGAACCAACCGGGCAGTGGGGGAAGCCAACCAGGGGCAAGTGGGGAAACATAAGAACCCAACCTAAAGGGCGACACTACCCCGAGGGGAGCCTGCTACCAGTGTGGCCAGGAGGGGCACTTCAAAAAGGATTGTCTAATGATGGATTGCACCTTCGGGCAGAGACGACGAGAAGGAGCAGCAAGTGGGACTCCAAATTGGGCGCAGGTAATTAGGCAAATAGACCTGAATGGGAGACCGGTGAGGGCCGTCGTGGATTCGGGGTGCGGGCAGACAATGGTGCGGGAAGATGTGATCCCTCCCCACCTACCCCGAGGGCCCTGAATATGGATGAAGTGCGTGCACGGAGACGTACATCCATATCACACCACCTGGGTATGGATTAACGATGGACGGGAGGCGGCAACCTGTAGGGTGGCCATATCCCCTAAACTTCCCTACCCCGCGTTGTTGGGAAGGAGTTGGCCAGGGCTGGCACATCTATTGCGGGAGTGGGGGGAGGAAAATGGGGCAACAGGGCAGGGAGGGCGGAAGGAATCCACCCTGGCAACCCAAGGAGAGGAAACGCCCGCACCGCCGGAAATCAAGGAAGAGGAACCGAGAGAACATTCAGCCCCAATTCGCCTCGACCTGGATGAAGGAGATTTCCTGACACACCAACGGGAGGACCCAACATTGCAACAAGCATGGGCCCAGGTGCAAGCTACGGCAGGAGAATCCATGGAGGCCGGGGATCCACGACGGCAGGGGCCACGTTTTGAGGTACGGGGGGAGCGACTCTACCGGGTCATAGTAGATGCAGGGGGACAAGCCAGTTTGCAACTATTGGTTCCCCGACCATACCGATGGAAGGTACTAGAGCTGGCCCATGATCACCCCTGGGCAGGACATCTAGGGAGTGAAAAAACCCAACAACGTATATTGCAACGCTTTTATTGGCTGGGGGTGTACCAGGAGGTCAAGAACTTCTGTGTGTCCTGCCCTCAATGCCAGAAGACATCAAGTAAGAAGGTAGCCCCCATGCCCTTAGTCCCCCTTCCTATAGTTGGGGTCCCGTTCGAACGGATAGCCATGGACTTGGTGGGGCCCCTGGAAAAGTCAGGGAGGGGACACGTCTACATACTGGTTAGTGTGGATTACGCTACCCAGTACCCAGAAGCCATCCCCCTGCAGAAGGCTACCGCCAGTGTGATAGCAGAGGAGCTGGTCAAGGTGTTTTCAAGGGTGGGCTTGCCAAAAGAATTGTTGACTGATCAAGGGCCGAACCTGACCTCCCGAGTGATGACCGAACTATGCAGGTGCCTACGAATCCGGAAGATCCGAACCTCCGTTTATCACTCACAGACAGACGGCCTCATGGAAAGGTTTAACAGAACGTTGAAAGGTATGCTAAAGAAGTTTGTCCAGGAGGAACCCCGAGGCTGGGATAAACTCCTACCCGCTCTGATGTTTGCGGTCCGGGAGGTACCCCAGGCCTCAGTAGGCTATTCCCCTTTCGAGTTACTCTACGGGCACAGGCCTAGGGGGATCCTAGACCTGGTGAGGGAAGGTTGGGAAGCGCAGATGACTCCAGCCTTAGGGGCGGCTCATTATGTCGCGCAACTCCGGCAAAGGCTACGCTCCCTCACTGAATGGGCCCAGGGGAACCTACAGAAGACCCAAGAAGGGCAGTGCCGCTATTATAATCAGAAGGCTAAAGTCAGGGAGTTTGTACCCGGGGACCAGGTGCTCCTCTTACTACCAGACGGTGAGTCCAAGTTGATGGCCCAGTGGCAGGGACCCTTCCGGGTATTAAGGAAGGCTGGGGAAGTGGATTATGAGGTCCAGTTGGACGGACCCCGACGGGGCACCCAAATATATCATGTTCACCTCTTAAAGCAATGGACCCCCTGCGAAGCCTTTTTCATAGAACCACAAGCCACAGACGTGGAATTCGGACCGTGGGGGGACCCGGAAGTAATGGTCAAGGAAGCCTCACTGGGAGATGAGCTCAAGGAAGATCAGCAACGAGAGCTCCGGCGGAGGCTAGAAGAGTACCAAACAGGTACTCACCAGCAAACCCGGGCAGACGCATTTGATCCAACACGAGATCAACACTGAATCGGGTAAGCGGGTGTTGGATAATGTAAGACCTCTCCCCCGCAAGATGTGGGACACAGTAAAGAAGGAATTACAGGATATGCTGGACTGGGGAGTAATAGACAAGTCACACAGCGGGTGGCGTAGCTCCATTGTATTGGCTCCAAAAACAGACGGATCGTTGAGATTCTGTATTGACTTCCGTAAAGTGAATGCAATCTCCCAGTTCGACGCCTACCCAATGCCCCGCATTGACGAATTACTGGGCCGCCTGGGAAGGGTGCGGTACCTGTCCACAATTGACCTAACGAAGAGATACTGGCAGATCCCCTTAGCACCCGCGGCCCAAGAGAAAACCGCTTTCGCCACCCCCTTTGGCTTCTATCAATTCCGGACCATGCCATTCGGATTGCATATGCGGCTGCCTATATAGACGACATTATAATTTTTAGCAGAACCTGGGAGCAACATCTGGAACAGGTATCGGTGGTCCTGGACGCCCTGAGACAAGCAGGCCTAACGGCCAATCCTAAGAAATGCCATTTTGGTAAGACTGAGGTAACATATCTGGGGTACACGGTGGGGAAGGGAAGGGTGAAACCGCTAATAGATAAAATTCAAGCCGTTTGGGACTACCCTACCCCCACCACAAAAAGGCAAGTGAGACAATTCTTAGGCCTCGCAGGGTATTATCGCCAATTTGTGGCCCACTTTGCTTCCATAGTGGCCCCTCTTTACCTGTAAAGGAAAACCCCAAAAGGTCCGATGGACAGAGCAACGTGCCCGGGCCTTTGAAGATTTGAAGGACAGGCTGATCCGGGCCCCAATCTTAGCCCAACCAGACTTTACCAAACCCTTTGTGCTCCAGACGGATGCCTTGGAGACAGGGCTGGGGGCGGTATTAACACAGGAAATGGAGGGGGCCAAACACCCCGTCATGTATTTGAGTCGCAAGCTTTTCCCCCCAAGAGAAAGGGTACGCCACCATCGAAAAAGAGGCGTTGGCGATTAAATGGGCTATAGATGCGTTACGATATTTCCTGGCAGGAGACCGTTTTACATTGGTGACAGACCACGCCCCCCTCAAATGGCTCAACACCATGAAAGATGCCGACCCACAAATACTCCGGTGGTACCTGAGTCTGCAGCCATACCAGTTCGAGATTGTTCACCGACCAGGAAAGGACCACCAGAATGCAGACTGCCTTTCGAGAGCACCGGAATTCGACACGGGGGAGAGGGCGAGTATAGGGTACGAAGTGAGGGGGGAGTGGTGTGACGGGGCGCTCCCGCCCCGCAGTCGGAAGGATCGGGGCGAGGGGCGTGCGGGCTCCGGGGGGGGGGGGGAACAGGTCCTTCGGGGGGACACAGGACCAGGCCACACCCTCCCGGACCAGCCCCGAGGGACACGGGGAGCACGAAGCGGCAGCAGGGAACAAGCCAGGAGGCGGGGCTAGAGGGGCCAGCTGTGACGCCATAGGGGGTGGTTCAGGGACGCGTGCAGATGACATCACTGGTGGCTCAGAGGCACAGATGGATGACGTCAGCATGGGGCGACTCCGAGTCGCAGGGGTGGCGACGCCAGAAACCCCGCTGGAGGGGGATTTAAAGGGACATCTCACTAGCCAAGGGAGAGAGGAGGAGACAGAGAGATGCTGGAGTGGACTGACGGTGAGCATGGGGGGAAGCCGGAATGGACCTACCCCTAGAGAGACGGAGTAGGAAGCGGCCCAGGGCAGGGTCGTGGAGCCCGTGAGCGGGTGGGTTTAGGGGCAATACCCCAACCACTGAGCAGTGATAGGAGATCCCTGCTCTAGGGCCCAGGGCTGGGGTTCGGAGGGAGGGAGGGCCCGAACCCCCCTACTCCGTCTTCCGGAGCGAAGCGAGCCCCACAAATGGGGGATGAGAGACGCAAAAAACCGGGTCCCAATGGAGAGCGCTGGGAGGCTGGGATTCTCTGGCCGGAACTCAAGACTGTGTCGGGATTGTGAACACAAAGAGTGGGTTAATAAATAGGGTGGTGAGGGCAAACAACCTCACGGAGTAGCGTGGTCCTTTACAGATCCAAAAAAAGGGGGTGGTGGGTGGCAAAGCCCATCCCCTCACTATTTTGCCTTTTAGGCTAATTCCAACACACCATTGATCCTCTCCCCCCCCCACACACACACACTTACACTTTTCTCATTTACCAAGCATGATCTTAACACAATCCTTTGGTTATATTAGTAGTCAGACATAACATAAGACTGGCCATACTGGATCAGACCAAAAGTCCATCTAACCAAGCATCCGGTCTGCCGACAGTGGCCAATGCCAGATGCCCCACAGGGAGTGACTAGACGAGGTGATTATTAAGTGAGCCATCCCCTATCACCCTTTTCTAGCCTCTGACAAACAGAGGCTAGGGAGACCATTCCTTCCCATTCCTGGCTATTAACTATTAATGGATCTATCCTCCATGAATCTACCTAGTTCTTTTTTGAACCCTGTTAAAGTCCTGTTCTTCACCACATCCTGTGGCAAGGAGTTCCACAGGTTGACTGCGTGCAAAAAACCTTCTTTTTGTTTGTTTTAAACCTGCTACCCATTAATTTCATTTGGTGACCCCTATGTTATGTGCTTATGTTATTGGCCTTAGTTCTTATGATATTTAGACTGTCAGACTTTTGCACCTTTTCTTGTTGGATATTACTGTGACATTTTACTCACTTAACTGAAGCAAAACAAAAAAAAGTGGTGAGGTAAATTTGTAGGCCCAATTATTACCACAGCTAAAAGTAAAGGGGTGTGCAAAGAGCAGCAATGGAGACAAGTTGAGAATTGGATGTAATCAGGATTGATGGGGACCATAAAACAGTTGCAAGTGCCTACTGCATCCCATAGGCTCACTGAGGGGCTGGCCTACTTGGTATGGGGAGCTGCAGCCTGCAAGCTAGTCCACCATCTGGGGGTTGGGTTTCCCCTCGCCTTTCCACCCACCCTTCTCCCTACACACAGCCTGGGGCTTGACCTTGGTGCAAGTAGTGAATTCCGTGTGGAAAGAATCGGCCCTGATGCTCCCATGCAGGGAAGCGCTCCTAAGGGACAACTTGACAGGCTCTGTACCTCTTAACTACGCCTTTCCCCCCTTCTCCACCAGGCATTCCCAGGCTCCGTTGAATCCCCTCTAGCCAAGGGCTGGCTCTCTCATCTGTCTCCCCTTCTGTGTTTTTACCTCTGCCCCGCACAATCCGGCAGCATTTGGGAATGCCTCTGTCCCAGCTTCAGGGGCTCTCAAGAAGCTAGGGATATAAGTGACTAGTCAACCATCCAATAAGCAAATGCTTATCATAGTCAACCAGTGACTCAACTAGTCACTTCCTCCCCTCCCCCCACGCCTCTATCAGAGAGGCAGCAAGAGGGGCAGGAGCCAGTGAAAAAGCCAGTTCCCCACCAGCACCATCTCCACGGGGTGCAGGGGAGGCAGAGGTATAGCGGGGAGCGGGCACGAGCCGGGAATTAGCAGATTCCTGGCTCGTGCTGGGTCCCACCCACTGCACTTGTGCTTTTTAAATGTATTAAGAGCCTCACGGCTCTTAATACATTTTAAAAAGGTAGAGCCACAGCAGGGTTAGCTCCCAGGGCGGCCCTGCAGTTAATGGACATTGCCTTTTTCAGTGGAGAAGGGGAAAGAGAGAGCTATGTTAATTATGTAGCTGGAGTTGACGTACCTTGATTTGAGTTTCTCTGACATCCCCCCAGTGAGAGGCTGATGGGAGCAAATGTTCCGGTTGGCTTCCCTCATATCTCATAGGAGCAGGAGTTCCAGCATCGATGGGGGGAGGGTGCCCTCTATGTTCGATTTAGCAGGTCTACTTAAGACCTGCTAAATCGAACTCTGGAAGATTGATCACTGGCCTTAAACAGTTTCCCTTGCACTAGACCAATACCATGATGTCTGGAATGCAAAGGCATCTGGGAAAGGTTTCCATTCAAGGAACCCTTTTCAGTAACCTTAAATATTTCTCTGGGGATTGTGTGAAATTCTGTTTTAGGGCACATTCAATTTTTGGGCCCACTCTACTTAGTGTCCCCTCAAAGTTTAAATTCATGTGGTTTTCATCGAGGAGTCTCTGCAAAAATGAACACTTTACTGATTGCAATGTCCTTGGTGGCTGTTCTAAACTCCTAAGAGGAAAACTAAATTGCCTTTTACGCTCAGAAATGCTCAGTTCAGCCAGAGCTAATTCCTCAAGAGTTAAGTGAGTCAGGCATTAAGATTTCAGCATGGAAGCAGCCCAATCACAGTGACCCTGGCTACAATCTATCACAATCTCGCTCTCGGGTGAAATATATGCAAGTCATCTTTAATCTGCTTCATCTCTCCAAATGCGGCTCATTGAGCAGAGTATGAACAAACTTCATCTGCCATTATCTCCCTCTTTCTCTGGGAGATTGATTTCCTCATCATCTCCTCTGCCTTCAAATCCATGTTATTCATAAATTCATGCCTCTAGCACGCCGTACTATGTGTAGAGCAGATGTAACTGCCTTGGGTGTTTAACGCTGGGAGCTGTCAACAACCCAATCATCCTTTTATTGCTGCTTGCATGAAGACCACCGGGATGTATCTCAAGTGTCTTTTCGGCCTCAGCCCACTAAATAGCAGCATTCACTTGGCCAGCTTTTATTTCACCATGAGGAAAGAAGCCAGGGCGGTTCTGCTTTTGGAAATTAGGCAAGAATCAATCTCCTTCCTACAAGGCCTCACTAGCTCTGAAAAATGGCTCCAGATCTTTTTGTACAACGGTAGCAGCTTCCAAAGCGACAGCTAAGTTGTACCAGCCACCATTTTCCATCCACTTAGAGCAGCAGTTCTCAAACTGTTTGGCCCGTGGGCCACTGCACTCAACGCAGAACTTTCCGCAGACTATCAACTAGCCACCCATGACGACAAGATGGATGCAGGAACAGGCAAGGGAGGAAGTCTGGCTGAGAGGTTGGGTCAGGAGCAGGCTGAGGAGGGGCGGTCTGGGTGGTAGGTTAGGAGCAGGGTGGGGGCAGGGTTTGTAGGGGAGGTGGGGTACAGGAGCGAGGCAAGGATGGGAGGGAGGGTGCAGGAGCGGGGTTGGGGTGCTTGGTCACAGTGGGAGTGTGTGAGAGAGATGGATGCTTGCATGGGGTGTGAGCATGAGGGGATAGGGGATGCTTACCTGACTCGGTGCCTCCTGCTCCTCCCAGGCACTGCCCACTGCAGTTCCCATTGGCCACGATTCCAGCCAATGGGAGCAGCAGGGAAAGCCTGCAGGCGAGCAGTTTCCTGCATTGAATTCCCTAGGCAGAGGGAGTGGCTCTCCCTTTCCCCACAAGCCAGATAGAGCCCACAAAGCTCACCCTCCCTCCCCTGGCCTGCAGCTGGAAGCTGGTGCTCCAACCTTGTGGTGGGAGGCATGGGGCTGGAGCACCAGTGCAGACTCCCACTGTAAAGGGGGAGGGGGAAGGGTGAGCTCTGAGCCTGCAGCCCACCTGCAAGGCTATCACTGTTCTACATGGAGAATGGGCTCTGTAAACATTGGGTTCCAAGGGGAGGGCTCAGGTGCTCAACCCTGCCCCCGGAGTAGCCACAATCCCACATGAACCATGCCTGGATGTAACGGTGATCCCCACAGGTCATGCACGGGGTTGCAATACCGGTCACCCCCATGAGCTCTAATGCCAGGTAAGGGGGGGTGGCTACATCCCCAGCCAACACAATGCAGTTCAGAATCCCTTCTGCTCCTTGTCTTCCAGCCTCCTAGTCTGCAGCTGTGCCCCTCGTTCAGGCCTGGGCGGATGCACTGAGAGATGTAAAATAATGGGCGGCACCGAAAGGGGACTTTCCCAGACACTCCTGGGCTCTGGCGTCAATAGATCACCGGCCAATTTACAGCAGCTGACGTTCTGGCCAAGAATTCCACTCGTCCTGTTCCAGAGCAGTTCGACTGAAGTGGAAGGCGGCACAGTGGCCAGCGATGGTTGTCAGGAGTGAAGGGGATCTATGCAACCCTGTAAGCCATATAATCCCCCTGTGCCCCGCTTCCCCCCCCCCCAGCTGTCAAACAGGGGTTACAACAGCCACTTTGTAAAGATGCTGTTGGTGTTAGTTCCCTGTTTGTGAAGCACATGGAAGCAGCAATGGAGGGATAAATCAGGATAAGAGTCAAGAGGCCCCAAAGAAATCCTTTGATTTAACCTTCAGGGCCTTACAGGCTGCTTTCTGTGCTTCCTGGTAGCAGCTCACTTCTAGAGCATGTGATATGCCCTCTCTCCTTGCAGGGCATGAAGAAACACAGAATATCTATTAACTGCTTCTAACCATTGCATAAGTTTGATCTACTAGCTAGTAGCCAAATCACTCACCGAAGTGGTTTCTTCTTTCCACCTTGACCTGCTTAAAAGGATCCTCCTTGATCAGTTTGTCATCAAGCTCTTGTAAATGCTGCAGTCAGCCCATACCCCAGCATGATCAACCAATCAGATTTCTTCAGCAGTCCCATGTAAACATCCATAGGCATATGCAGTTATAGCTCTCTGCCACTAGGTGTCCTCTATGACTAGGCCTGGCGCTCAGCACATCTATCAGGCGAAGTCGTGGGCTGTTGAAGCTGTCGTTTTTATGGCCTGGCTCCCCGGTTCCCATGCCATCCAAACAACGATTGCTCTTCAGCACTCAGAACAAGGGGCCGTTATTAGCTGAGCGTTGTACTATTTCCACAGTGGTAACATTTATCATTTCAGCAAAGCCCTCCCACTGGCTTGATTCAGAGCCCAAGCCATCAGGAGCGCACAGTGTGGTTGATTGGAGGGTCTGCGGCTCTCTCTTCCCCCATCTCTCGGTTTAAAAAGGCTATTTACAAAAACACCCGTCACTCATGGAAAGCAGATCAGTCTTTGGCCTTGGCTTCCTAGTGCTACACTCCAGACTTGGCTATCAAACACACGCAAGTAATATCAGGAGAGATTCCTCCGCGGCAAAGCTCCCAGCTGTGCAAGGCAACAGGTCAACGGGCAGAGATAAGGGGGTCAGTAAGTCAGTCACCGATCACTGCTTCTGCAGGGCATCGCAGGACGGTATGCCGGTGGAAGATTGGCACTGCAGAGCACTACCCTCACCACCCCCGCCATCCCCTCACCCTGCCCTAGAATCGTGGTGTCCAACACACTAGCCACCTGTGGCTGGTTGAGTGTGGCTAGTTGGTTCACAAAATTTACATTTTCAGAATAATGTGGCTAGTTCACTATAGTGGCTACTGCTTCAGAACTGGTTGGTCCCCACGGCCCTAGAATGCACCCTGTGCTAGGGTGGGCTGGCACAGGAGTTTCTTCCACGCTTTTAGGGAATACGCCTCCATAAGGCTATTTGCAGCCAGAAACCATCCATGGGCCGCCTTGAGAGCACACATACTGTATGCAAGCAGCCACCCTGCTCCATCACATCCTCCCTCCAAACCCTGCATTACACTCTAGTCCAGAGATAATCACCCACATCCATGCACTGCAGAGCGGATTCCAATTTAACGTGCAACTAATACACACATTTCAGTCAAAAAAACATACCTAACAAAAGCCAATGGAATGAACGCTGCTTAGGCTTGGTTATTTGGCTCCATAGAGACCTGCTCATTGCCCATAAAATGATATCGGGCCAGATCTGAACCTAAGCCCCTGAATCAATAAGTGAGGTCAAATGGAGGTTTGCACAGGAGCGGGGATGTCAGGGTTTGGGGTACAGTGATTTTCTTTTTGATGGATGCCACCCCACAGGACCGGAATTCTGTTGTCTTAGTGACATGCTCACCACTTCGAGAGCATAGGTTAGCTTGTTGTTGCAGACACCAGCTCAATAGGAACGAGACATGGACCACTAAAGTCACATGGACCTAGGGTCTCAAACTCCAGCCACAGCCAGAGCAACTGCACAATCCATCCCAGGACTCCCAGTGGGCTAGTGGGGGGCAAAAAAACCTGTCCTTTACTGGGCCCTAAGCCCCACCCCTTTCTGCCAGACCCCACCCTCCCCCAAGGACACAGGTTCAGGGATCACAGGGGTGGGGGACCCACAGGGATTGCTCAGCGGTAGCAGTTGCACCACGCCACACTCTATTTTGCTTCCCCATAGCTCCTGTCACCACAAGGAGTGTGGAGGAGCGGGAGGATGACCACTGCCACCATGCAGCACCAGGCCCCCTGGTGATCCCCAAAGCTGCATCCTCGGGAATGGGGTGCTATGGGAGGGATGGGATTATGGCAGGAAAGAGTGGCGCTTGGGGGGCCAGTATCAGACAGCCCCCTCCTCCTGCTCGTCGGGAGTCCAGGCCCGACTGCACAATCGCTCCAGCCAGGACTGGCCCCCGGATCGGGAGTTTGAGACCCTGACATAGACCAACTCAACTTCACTTCAGGAAACTCTCAGGCTAGGTTAGAGGTCCCCAGATGATCAACACAGCCCACGTTCTGGGAGCCATTTCCCACCCTCCTCGGCTAGCCGCTCCCATTTCAAGCGACATACGGATACGACACGTAAGCAGTTTGCTGCTGACTGTACCTGCATGTGGCCACAGAGAGCGATAAGCTCACTGTGCGACCTTCACAGCAGCACAGAGGACCCTCACGGTGGAATAATACTCTGTACAAATAGTGGACAATGTTGGTATACACCATCCGCTGGCTGCTCTCCAGTGGGTTTATAGCCACTTCTAGCCAAACTCAAATTCTGCCAAAATCAAAGTGCAGTGTGAGAGCAGACTGGGGAAAAGAAAAACATTCCATGGAAACGCCATCCAAAAATGGTACATTTTGAAAGTTTCCTCCAAGTTTTGACCAGCTCTGTTTTATGTTCTACTACATAACCCAGCTAGAAAGAGAACCAGCAGTGGGGATCTCTTCCATGATAAAGTCTTCTTTGTAGGTTCGGTTGAATAGAACATCCTCGGCTTTGAGTATCAGTCTGATTCCGCAACACACTGAAGTGCACTGAAATAGGCACCACGTTATATAAGGGCTTAAACCTGGGAGAAATTCACATCCCATTGTTTAGTTAATACATCCCGTGGATAATCTCCCTCTGCCCCAGATAGCACCCAGAATTTAGATAAAAGCTGCATTGTCATTGTTCATTTTACCTGCTTATATTTATTTTATGGAGGTGATGTGACTCAAGAGAGGCCAATTGGAACAATCCCAGCTAAAGCTCGGGAGTCAGGAAATGTGAGTTCTCCCCCCACTGTTGTGTAAAAACTAAGCCATCATTTTCATACATAGGTGGCTTTAGGTTAGGCACCTAAATTTTCATGGAGGTGGCTAAGTCAGAGTAGGAAAGATGACAGAGGTCAATGACAGCAGCGAGTACTCAGCAGCTCAGACCATCAGATGCCAAAACATATTTGGGTGGGGGATTTAGGTGACTAGTCTAGGTTAGATGTGAACTGGCACCCAAGTTTGAAAGTACTGGCCTTAAGCACTCTGTATCCTGTGGTGAAAGCACTAAGCAGGAAACCTGGGTTCACCTCCGAGACTTCCTTTGTGATTCTGGACAAGCCTATCTCACCTCTCTTGCACCATCTCTAAAATGGGAATAATAATATTTTATTTCTCCAACTCCTTGTCTGCTTAGATTGGAAGCATTTTGGGATGGGGCTGTCCGTTGCTATGCACATGTACAAACAACACAATGAAACCCCATCTTGTATAGGTTCTCTAGGGTTCTACATACAAATAACATGCGAGTGGAGGGTATTCATATTCCTGAGTCATTCTGTGTATGAATCCAAGAATTACACATCTACTTAATAAAACACAAGGCAGATAGGCACTGTGACAAAGTGAGACTTTTCTGAAGTATTTTCATGAAGCCCATGCATGCCTCAGTTTCCCTCTGAATTGTAAAAAGGTTTTAAATATCCCGATAAAACAGGCCTGTAGGCAGGAGGTTGTGTGTCACCTACTTGTCTGCTTACAATGAATAGGGCCAACTAGCTGAAGCCAACTCCTAGTCAGAAATTAATAGGCAGCAGGTTTAAAAGAAACAAAAGGAAGTTTTTCTTCACTCAGTGCAAGTCAACCTGTGGAACTCCTTGCCAGAGGATATGGTGAAGGCTAGAACTTTAACAGCGTTCAAAAAAGAGCTAGATAGATTCATGGAGGTTATGTTTATCAATGGCTATTAGCCAGGACGGGTAGGAATGGTGTCCCTAGCCTCTGTTTGTCTGGAAATGGGTGACAGGAGGGGGATCACATGAGGATTACCTGTTGTGTTCCCTCCCTCTGGGGCATCTGGTATTGCCCACTGTTGGCAGACAGGATACTGGGCTAGATGGACCTTTGGTCTGACTCAATATGGCCGTTCTTAGGTTTTAAGGCTCTTAGAAAATAAATTTTTGGCTGATAACTTAGCTGACAGGAGCACTGTATCTAATTCATATAAAAAAGAAAGAAAATTAAAGAGATGTTAGATCTACTCAGCTCTAATACTAACATATTCGGACATCTTGTGGCAAATCACTTAAGGATCACTGGTTAGCCTTACCATGTTAATGTATTTGCTTACTTGGTTACTAACTTTGCAAAGAGAGAGACCCCTTCAGGACTGCTGAGCTCTCTCAGCTCTTGGAGCAGAATGGGGTCTAGTGAGTTTCAGCAGGGGGCAGACACACCTGGGTTCTATATAAGAACATCAGAAGAGCCATACTGGGTCAGACCAAAGATCTATCTGGACCAGTATCCTGGCTTGCAAATCTGGCCAATGCCAGGTGCTTCGGAAGGAATGAACAGAACAAGAAATCCATCCTGTCACCCATTCACAGCTTCTAGCAAACAGAGGCCAGGCACACCATTTCTACCCACATAGCTAACAGCCATTGAAAGACCTATTCTCTTTGATCTTATTTCATTCTTATTGGAACCCTTTTATAGTCTGGGCCTCTCTGCCATCCCTAGCAAAGAGTTCCACAAGCAGATTATTTCATGCAGAAATAATGTGTTTTGCTTGTTTTAAATCTGCTGCCTCTAAATTTCACTGGATGATCTTTTTATGTTATGTTAATGGAGTAAATAATGTTTCCTTATTCAATTTTCACATGGCATTCATGATTTTCTACACATACCCCCACCCCACCCTCTAGTCATTTCTTTTCCAAGCTGAAAAGTCCCAGTCTCTTAAATTTCTCCTCATATGGAAGCTATGCCTTAGCCCTAATTATTTCTGATGCCCTTATCTGTACCTTTCCCAAGTCCAATATATCTTGGTTTAGGTGGGGGCACTGCCAGGGGGCAAGCCCACTCATTCTCCTCAATCAGTGCTCAACCCTGCACATAGCCTAATGGTCACAGGAACACCTTTGTGCCTTAAAGCAATGAGACCTAATGGCCAGCTTCCCAGGAACACCCTCTCTCAGCAGGATGGTGAGGCCTAACTGCCCAAGTCAGTGGCAAAGCACCTTTCCTGCAGGGCAGCATGGCCTAGTGGCCAGAGTCAATTGTGACAGGAAGGGTAGAGCCCTTTATGTGGTTGGTGAGGAGGGGGTAGAGGGACCCAGGCCCACCCTCTTCACTGGGTTCCAGACCAGGGCCCTGTCAGCAACAGAGTGGGCCACCACTAGCTCAGCAGGGAATCCTATCAAAACACACCAAGTACCCAGGGTACAACACCCCACCCTGGGCTACTTCCTACCAGTCTCTCCTGCTCGGTCTTCTCTGCCTCCAGCCCAAGGGGCTCTGCTGTGGTTCCCTGCTGACAGGGAACTTGCACTTGCACTTGCACTTGCACTTGCACTTGCACTTGCACTTGCACTTGCACTTGCACTTGCACTTGCACTTGCACTTGCACTTGCACTTGCAGAGCTCCTTCCTCATCAGCAATCAGCCCAGACTGAGCTGATCCACAGGCCTTTATAGTGGGCCTCCAGCTGGAGCATGCCCAGTAGGGCTGTGGGGGCAGGGCCTTCTCTGCTAGCTAAGCCAGGGCAGGTCAGAGACTGTAGCGGGGGAGAAGGAGGCTGCACCTACCCACATGCTCCCCTAGGGACAGCCCTGTGTGTGAGCGCTCTTTGCAGTCAGCTTAGGACTTAACTATTTTGGGTAATGTTGTATCACCTGCAAATGTTGCCACTTCATTCTTTACCCCTTTTTCAAGATCTTTTTTCAGTAACTTGAACGGCACTGGTCCCAGTACAGATCCCCGGAGCACACCCAGTACAGATCCCCAGTACAGATCCCCGCTACGGATTCCTACTCTTTTTCCCCGTCTTTTAAGTGGAGTCCCTGGGCAATGTGATCTAACAATCTTTCCATTAATTGGCTTACAAACCTCCTGTTATCTTAATCACCCTGCCTCTCTGTGTTTATAAGCAAACTCCCTGCCCCAAAGGCAAAGCTGGGAGCCGCACCTGCTGGGGTGCGTCTACACTGCACCCGTAGCTCCAAATAAACCATGCACTTTGAGCTACACAGATGGCGTAGCTTATTTCGGGTGCGTTTCGAAACAGAGCGCTATTCCGAAACGTCCCTTCATCCTCGTGGAACGAGATTTAGAGGGAGCCAGAATAGCAAGCCCGGTATTTCGAAAGCTATTTCGAAATAACGGGCTTGTTTAAAAGATGCGAAATAGCTATTTCGGGATACCGGAAGTATCCCGAAATAGTGCCGCGGTCTAGACGCACCCTTGCAGATGAGAGCTTCCCCTGGTACTTGAGCATGTGCTCTAAGTAGATCTCAAGTATGCAATTCAGGGGTTCAAACGCTGGCTGGGGCTTTAGCCCCCAATTCAGAGTGCCCCACAGTGTGGGGGGCAGGAGTGCTATTTAGTAAGGACAAGAGAGGCTATAACTGCTCTAGAGGCAGCTGCAGGATGGGGGCATGAGCCCCAGCAAACTGGCCTCTCCCCGGGCAGCTGCTGTGGCTGAAGTCCATTACGTGCATTTTTATTTTTTACTACTGGATATAAAGACTGTCTTGTGATTGTAATGTGCATTAAAATATTTAGTGGATACTTTTTTATGATACAGCCTTGTAATGCTTTTTTTTTTTTAAATTAAATACTAGCTATTCCGAGTAACACAGGCCACTGGGGTCATGCAGTAATTTTTATTTTCAGAAGGGGCTCGCCATGCAAAGAAGTTTGAGACATGCTGGGCTACAGGAACAGCCTCCCGGAGGAATTTGATTTGGCTGGATTTGCTGCAAGGAGCCATGGAGAGAGACAGAGGTTGCTGGTGCCAAAGGCCCAGTCTTAGAGGCCATGAGCCGGCCTCAGTGGAGTCCTTGGGACGTGTCACATTAAAGGGATCACTCCCAGGATACTGGTTAAAGGCCCTAACTGAACAAGAATTTAAGCATGTGCCAAACCTCCAGTCAAGGACAGTACTCAGCTGCTAAAAGTTAGGTACCTGATCAACGTTAGGTACTTTGCTAGATTGTGGCCAAGATACTAAGGGTATGTCTACACTAGCTTGTTAATTCGAGCTAGGTAGGCAAATCAGGCAACCGGAGTTGCAAATGAAGCCCGGGATTTAAATATCCTGGGCTTTATTTGCATGTTCCCGTCCAGCCGCCATTTTTAAATCCCCCTTAGTTCGAACGAACTGCCCGCAGCTACACGCGGCAGTTTAAAGTTAATCCAAACGAAATCCTTAGTTCGGATTAACTGTTACTCCTCGTTGCCATTACTGAGGTGATCGATTCCCTCCATGTGTTGTTGTGGATAGTGCATGTGGGGGCCTGCCCCAAACTGGAGGGGGTGGGGGCAGATGCAGTACAAGCTCCCTCCTTCTTCTCAGGGTCTGGCTCAGCCATGCACCAGGTTCAGGGCCCTGCCTCATGGCGGGGGGGAGGGCACAAATTTTGCTTTTGCCCCTGGGCGCATAACATCCTTGCTACTCCTCTGATGCCAGGGGGGCACCGGGCTGGGCTGCAGGAGTGTGGGGGAGGAGGCGCAGGGCTCACCAGGGCTGCAGGAGGAGGAAGGTGCTGGGAATCCAGGGCTAGACTCAAGGGGAGGGAGGGGCAGGAAATCAGAGCTGGGCTCAGTAGTTTTGCGGGGCTTGGGGGGAGGTGCAGGGAAACAGGGCTCAGCTGTGCCATGGGGGAAGGCATGCAGGGAACCAGTGCGGGTCTCATCTGGGCTGAGGTGGATGGAGGAAGGCATAGGGAACAGAAGGGTAGCTCAGATGGGCTGTGAGGGGCTGCAGGGAACTGGTGTTGAACTCCCTTGGATTGTGGGGGATGGTTTTGGGGGAGGTGCAGGGAACCAGCGGGAGTGGGCAGCTCAGCTGGGTTGCAGGAGAAGGAGGTGCAAAGAAACCTAGTGGGGGGGGGGGGGAACCAGGAGCCTTGAAATGACCTCCCCTGGTCCAAAAAAATCCTTCATCCGGGACCAGTCAGGTTTGGGAAACCCTGGTCTAGCCAACTTTCTATCCATCTTACAGTCCATTTATCCAATCCATATTCCCTTAACTTGCTGGCATGAATATTGTGGGTGACCAAATCAAAAGCTTTGCTAACGCTGGCACTGGGGGCATTGGGAGGACCAGAAACAACTTATTTACATATTCACCATTTGCTTAAAGAATATGCAAATGAATGTTACCGGTCCTCCAAAAGCTCGAGAATGGCTTTACTGGTCCCCTTGTCAAAAAGTTTGGGAACCCCTGGACTAAATAGTTACAAGAGGCTGATAAGAACTTGGAAAGGAAGATGAAAATCCATTCGCTTCATTTATCTGACCAGACCAGCAATCCAGCCCCTGTGTAAACAGCCCTGGATTCGGGATGACTAATGAAGTGGTCTCACACTCCAAAAACGCCTTAAGGTCCCGCTGCCCAGTTCCCCACCCCTCGGTCCACCTTAAAGGCAACTCGCTGGAGTACACTAGGCGGACGAGTCCATTTGTCAAAGGGAGGGATGGTTGCTTTTTTTTTTTTTTTTTTCTGGGGCAGCTCTAAAAAGCAGCTTGGCCCCTCCAGCCTCGGCTAAACCCAGAGCGTGGAAGGCTTGGCCGCTCTGCAGCGCGCAGCCTATTTTCAAAAGACCCCCGGGCAGCTGAAATTGCGTCTGCCAAGTGAGCAACTAACCCACCGAGCCCCCCTCCCCCCCTCCCCCTCCCCCTCCTTTTTGGAGCCGGGCTATTTTTAGCCGCCGCTCTTGCAATATAAAGAATGGTGGAAGTGTTCAATCTGCAGGCAGAAGGGCTGCTGCCGCTTTAAGGGGAGCTGGGGCAGGCAGGGATGGTGGAGGGGGTTGCAGGGGCAGCGCTTCCCAGGCCCTCCCAGGGCAGGGGGTTGCTGTAAGGGAGCAAGGCGCCGCTCGGACCCGCCCTGGGCACGTCCCCGAGCTCAGGACAAGACTCGCTCTGCCTGGTGAGTGCAATGGGACGCGAACCGGAGCGTAGCCCTCGATTGCTGCGAGCACTTTGCGTTGTTACAGCTTGGGGTGTCATCTGACAGCGCTTCCCTGCCCCCTGTTGGCAGGGCCAGGGGGCCGAGCCGGCGGGGGGGACTTTCTGCTCACGCTTCCCCGGGTAGGGGCGTGTGGCACGGACCGACCTGTTGTAACCAGGTCCTCTCTGGAGCCCCCGGGAGGTCGGGGGGGTGTTTGAAACGTGTCATGTACACACTTGCTGTCTAGACGTGGCGCAAGCTGAAGTTCCCCCGAGCAGCTCTCTGGGGGCGGGGGCTGAGACTTTCCCCATTTTAAAAAAAGAGAAGTGAGCCGAGGTTGGACGGGGCTGCTCTTCTTTCTGACATGCCCGCAACTCTCCAGCTCCAACTCTGCTGTGGCATGTGGCGCTTCTCCTTCCTTGTCCCGGCCCCCCTGGCAAGATGTGGTTCCTAGTGACACTTTTCCCTGGATCCGCTCTGAGCCACGTTTCATAGACTCCTCCGTGGAGAGGAGACCCCCTGGGCGTCGTTTTCTCTGTTTCTGTGGCTCAGTGTCAGAAAGAAAGGGTTTATGCAAAGGGGTGATTTTTGGAGGCAACAGCTTCATCATCTTAAAAAGTATTTCAGGGGTGCAGGATCTGGGGGTGGCAGCAGCCCCGATTTGAAATGGTTTTACAGGATGTACAGTTTTGTTCCATAGCTTTCAACATCCCCACTATACAAATTGCTTCAGTGCCGCTGAAATATTTGCGACCTTCATTTTTCCACTGACGTGATAATTTTTAATAAAAAGTGATGCTCCCAGTGGGTCTGATTGAATTTTCTTTATAGAAAAGATAGTGCCCAAAGTGAAGGGGGATGGGCAGGGGAAGAGATGCTTAGTGATAATGTGTAAATTAAATACCTTGTCTTAAAGTGTCTGTCTCTCACAAGGACACCAGGAGGTTCAGGCTTCTATTTTTCAAAGATTCTTTAATTATCATTTACTTTAATGAGGTGTTGGTATCCAGATCCCTGAAATTCCCCACTTCATTGTCTTGCATTGAGCTGTTTTGGACTACTGGATATTGTTGCTAACTGTCTGGGAAGTGGAGCCTTTCGTTTTGTATTTTGGTTCTAGAGCCTGGAGTTGTTTCCTAGGACTCTAAATGAAATTTGTAGGCACAGAAGCTTCTTTATTAGAGTTAATGGAAAAATTATCAAAAAACAATGCCAAATGTATTTAATAACTCAAACTAATTGGCTTTAACTCCTATTTGCCTTGAGACAAAGTACTAGAAATCTGAGATGACTCTGAAAACTCCCCAGATATTGCAATTTGAATTTGTGACCACTGGTGCTGTGAATTAGTAATGATACTTGGTGCGTCTTTCCATCCAGAGATCTCAAAGCACTTTGCAAAAAGTAGCAAATCCCTGTTTTACAGGCTGAGTAACTGAAGCACCGAGAAGTTAACTGACCATCCCACAATGATGCAAGATATGGTCAAGTGCTGGGATTAGAACCCACACTAGCTGCCTCTCTGTCCTGTCCTCTACTCAGCAGATCACGCGGTGTGGGAGAATCAGTCTGATTTATTTAGCGTATCACTGACTGCTATCATTTTATATATAAATTTCTAACCGTTCCAGGGTGAACGATGGAAACTTTGGACTGTAAGCTTTAGGGGACAGAGACTGTCTTTGTAGTCACGTTGAGACCAGTGTTTCCTGTAAGCTGTGCGCTTATGTGGCTGCTCAGGAGAAATTCAGATGCTGTCCAACTGATTAGCAGAACGCCCACAGCTAGGTTTTGTGTTTCTATAGGTGCACATCCGCAAATGTCTCGGTGCACATTAAAAAATTATTCCTCACATAGATGGAAAAGATTAGAGGGAACAATGGTTGAGACTCTGACGGAGGCCTGAAGGTATGGCTGCAATGTAAATATATAACACTAACCACGGAGCATTGCTGTGTGAGAAGTAAGCTGGCCAAAATTTCCAACATTGGTTCCCTAACATTAAGTATTTAAGTATAAAAATCGAGGCCATTTGCTTTAGGGGTCTCATTTAAGGTTACAGTTTTAAGGCCAGACTTATTTCAGGCTTTAAAGGTTACCATCAATTGGAAAATCCTATTTTTCTGATCTGGAAAACCTTGCTCATACAATAGCTTCAAGTAATAACTAAGGCACACATTTGTGGTTAAATCAGTGCAGTTGAGCTTGTGTGTTTGCACAGAGCAGCACTGAAGTCAGTGGGGCTCTGCAGAGGAACAAGGAGCTGACCACACCAATCTGCCTGTGGGATTGGAGCCTGGCACTGCAGGAATCAACTTTCTCCATTTTTATGTGTACTGTATTTGGAAGCACATGCTCCCCTCTGTTGCCTTGAACCTCAAGACCGTTTTTCCTGGGAGACCTCCTTGCAAAAGCAGGCTCCAGCAATTTGTGCCTTCGTGGAAAGAAAACCTCCTTTTGCAAAGGGAATTAAGAAATATAACTTTTTAAAAACTCTAGCCCATGCTGTTAAATGGGCTCTCTACAAAAAGCTGGATTCCTTTTTCCATTACTCAGTTCCCAAAACCTCGAGTTGACAGTGTCCGTCTAAATAATGGTGCAAAAATGATAGCAAGTGCCCTGTTCAGCACCAGCTATTATTTATAACTCTTCCATTAAGCATTTGAATTTCTTCTGCCTTCGCTCCAGTGAATCCCACAAAATACCATGGGTAGCCTGACTCTGCAAAGTGGGCTGAATTCATCTCTGGCCTCACTGCACTGAAGTCAACAGTGCCCGTTTTTCTGGAATGATGTGAACGGCAATTTGCATTTATTGGAGCAGTTGGTGGGAGTTGTCACAAACTCAAGATTTTTACAAAAGACATGAAAGAAACAGAGCTTTTCTTTTTCCTTTTAAACAGGGGCTGAGCCTAGCAAAAAAGGAGAGGAAAAACTGGATCACCTGACAGTGCACATTGACACTTTCGGGATGAAGGGGACCCGGGGGGGGGAGATGAAAGGTTTCCTAAAATAAAATGTTGTACTCTAATAAACAGGCAGAACTGCTGCCCTGTACCTGGGCTAGTGCCGTAACTGGCCCTAAAGCTGTTGATGCCAGTCCAAATGAATGTGGTACAAATGAGTATAACAAATCCACAGAGTTGGCATCCTGCTCTCAATTCTCTTGCACTGTCTGGCACAAAATACAGAGATGCTTTTCTACGCCAGGGACAGCATGCACATCAGTTTCAAACCGCATGGTATTCTGCGGTGATCTGAGGGATCGGGCCAATGCTCTGTTCTCCCTGTAAATCCGTTTGCACAGTCCATTTGAAGGACTTTGTGCAGGTTGGGGGGGAACTTGTAGTGGTTGCTGTGTGCTTTTCTTTCCTTTCCTTCGCTTTCTTTTGTTATCTCTGTTGGAGATCAACACTCAGCCCTAAGCATCACCTAAACCATGTGTTCCCAAACTGGGGGGCGCGAAGGAATTCCAGGGGGGCGCAAGGCGACCCAGCCCCTCCCCTCCCCTCCCCCCCAGTCAATCCCCTTGCTATTTTTGTTTCTCAGCTCCAGTCAATTCTTTTTTTTTTTTTTTTTTTTTTTTTTTGCACTCAACAAGTTTTGTTGCTGGGGTGGGGGGTGTGAGGGTTTCTCAAAAATCAAAAAGGGGCGTGATGCCAAAAAGTTTGGGAACCAGTGACCTAAACTCTCCAAATAGCACCTCTGCACTGGTCTCTTGCATAGGGGTGAATTTCATGCTACATAAGACAGGAAGTGGACACACATTTCCTGAGTCATAATCCAGTGTGCTAACTACTGACCCTCCCTTCCTCCTGAGACTGCCCGTCTTTACTCAGGCTGGGTTGTTCTGTGGATTTTCCCTAAGGCTACGTCTACACTATGAGTTTTGCTGCAAGAGCCTATGCAAATGAAGCATGGATTAGCATTTTCTCATGCTTCATTTGCATACTCTCTTCCAATCTGTTTTTGCACAAGATCAGTATACCTCCTTTTTGGAGGCATAAGGATCTTGCGCGAAAAGGGAATGTCCACACTGCTTGTTTTTGCGCAAAAACCCCTCGCGCAAAAACGGATCGGAAGAGAGTATGCAAATGAAGCGTGAGAAAATGCTAATCCACGCTTCAGTTGCATAGGCTCTTGTGGCAAAACTCGTAGTGTAGATGTAGCCTAATTGGTCTACTAGTGTGAGGTTGGCTTTACAGCTTCCTGCCCCGGGAAACAAGGAGAGACTCTCCAACAGTTGGGCCTTCTCTCCAATCAGCCTGCTTTTTTGCACCCAAGACCTCTGCCAACCTGAGGAAAGAAGTGTGAATCTTGGGAGGAAGACCCAGGTCTGCTTCCTGCCTCTGCCACAGACTTCCACTGTGACCTTGACTAACTCATTTGATCTCACTGTGCCTAGTTTCCCAGCTTACACTTGGCCAGGACAGTCTTCTCTCTGTCTTGTCTTTTTCGACTGTAGGAGGAAGGGATTCTCTTTTTACTACTTACACATTTTTGCCTTTGGTAAAGTTTTTGATACATCCATAATGCAAATAATAATAATGAGGCCATAGTAACAGTGACAGGAGACGGGTGTCTCCAGAAGGCACTCAGTGATGGCAAAATGTATAGAGGGCAGTGGGAAAGTGAATCTGATAAGGAATTAACTTTCAAACTTTATAAACAGGGCTGGGAAAGAGAGAAATGATCTTAAAAGTTATGGAAACATATCTTGAAAATGACCTTTTACAAATCAACATTGTTGTGCTTGGGATCTAAGGAATGGAAAAGTTAATGAAATATAAAGCATGGGGGATTTGGAGAATTCAAACTAACTTTGAAAACAGACAACTGTCATGAAATCAGCAAATGGGAGGCATGTGAGCCACTTGGCTTCCAGCCATGACATGTCTTGCTGCGGCTGCAGTTGAGAACAGAGAAGATCCATAGGTGGGAAAAGAACACAACGGCGCTGCCATCCTCAAATGTCCCACCACCGCAGACTAACTAGAGGAAAAACTCAGCAAAGGGGAAAATCCAAGATTGAGAAAGAAGCAGCCAACATCTGAATAGCTCGATGCTGCTGGGGTATGCCAATGTAAATCCAGTTTAATTCTGTTGGCTTCCGCAGCTTTTACAATAAGCTTTCCAAACAGAAGGAAGTGATAGAATCCTAGATACCAAGGTCAGAGGGGCCAGTTGGTGATTTTTCCCATCTGATTCCTGCATAATTTCCCCAGAATAATTCCTGTTTGGTTTTAAGGTTTCTGGCTCTCTGATTAGCTGTGTTAGAATCCAAGGGAGTGGTCGCTACATCTGAGGTAATATTGGCGAGGGAGTAACATGGATGGAAACTCTACATGGGGGACTGACTAGCTATCCCCCACCAGGTATAGTTTACTGTCTTTTTGGACAATCTGTTTTCATATTGGCAGGTTCAGTAAGTGGTGGCGAGCTATGCACATGTATATAGAGTTGGCAGCATTTCATCTGAGGAAGGATGGTCTGGTGGTTAAAGAACTAGGCGAGCGTTATATGCACAAACCCCTGCTCCGTCACAGACTTCTTCGGTGACCCTGCAACAACTTACTTAGGCCCCATTTTTTTGAAAGAACATAGCTGTTCCTGCACTCAATGTGGCAACACCCAACTCTCATTTTCAGAGGAGGTGGAGACACTTGACAATCTAAATCCCTCTTGAACATGCAACATCAGCTCCTAAATCAGTGAGGTACTGCAACATTGAAAGTAGCGACACCTTTTAACAATCGGGACATTAGCCTTGCTGTGCATCGTATCGCCATCTGTATAATGGGCGCAACTGCACTTTCCTACCTCATAAGGGTGTTGTGAAGATAAATACATGAGATTGTAAGGTGCTCAGATACTACAGTAATTGTGTTGTGGCTGCTCCACATATCTGAAAACTAGTCCCTGGGTAATGCGTGGCCAGAATCTGCCAGCCTTAATTTCCATTTGCCATTGTCTCCGTTGCTTGATTACAAACCACAGAACTCAGCTGATGGACTTCAGTCAGAAGTTTTTTAAGTAGCTCCCTGTGATATAGTGCAATAGCTGTACAGCCCCCTTATTCCAGCTCCAAGTAACAGCTCCAGTTTTGGGGACAGAAATGGTTTAACTGTAACAGGCCTCAGAGAGGTAGCTGTGTTCCGTAAGTTTAAAAATGAGTGGTCCTGTAGCAGCATAGAGACCATCACAAATATATAGTACCATGAGCTTTCATGGGCAAAACCCACCAGCTCATCTAATGAAGTGGGCTTTGCCCACGGAAGCCCATGATACTATATGTATTTTTGGTAGTCTCTAAGGCAGTGGTCTCCAACCTTTTTAACCACAAGATCACTCTTTCAATTTAAGTCCAATGTAAGATCTACCTCAAACCCAAACACCCTTGCCTTGCTTCCTTCCTGCCCCTTCTTTGAGGCCCTGCCTTTGCTCCACCCCTTCTCTGATGCCTCACCCTGCTTACTCCATCCCCCTTCCTTCCCCATCCTCACTCACTTTCACCAGGCTGGGGTAGGGGGTTAGGCTGCAGGATCTGGTCTTGGGCCAAGGGGTTTGGAGTGTGGGAGGGGCTCCAGGCTTAGCCCAGGGCAGGGAATTGGGGTTTCAGGGTGCAAGCTCTGAGAAGGAGTTTGGGTGAGGGGGGACCTCTCGAGGTCCCTTCCAGTTCTAGTGTTCTCTGATTCTGACTCACATCTGGGGCAGGAGGTTGGGTGCAGGAGGAGGTTCAAGGCTGCAACAGGGGTTCAGGATGCAGGTTCTGGCTGGGTACCATTTAACTGAGATGGCTTCCGGATGGTGGAGCAGTGGGGTTAAGGCAGGTTTACTCCTGCCATGGCCCTGCACTGCTCCAAAGCAGCTGGCATGTACAGCGATGGCTCCATGACACCATGTGCTGTCCCTCATCTACAGGCCCTGACCTCACAAGCTTCTACTTGTCACTGTTTCCCCGTTACTGATCAATGGGAGCCGCAGGAGTGGTGTCTGCAGGCAAGGACAGCATGTGGAGACCTCCTGTCCCCCTCCCACCGCTCTGCCTTTCTCAGGGGCTGCAGGGACATGCCAGCCACTTCCAAGAGCAGCATTTACCACAGGGATAATTACTCCAGGCACGACAGGTTCGGCATTTTAGCGCTCACTCCTCAAAGAATTAAATTTAAGTGTAAGAGAGAAATGAAAACTATGAAATGCACAGACCAGTCACAAAGCAAACACAACCCACTTTGCAAGCAGTAAAAATAGTAACAACAACTCCCCCAATTAATTTGTTGGGTCGGGAGAGCAGAGTGAAAGATAGTGTGTGTTTGAGAATGACAGAGACACACACACTGTGTGAGGGTGACGGAGATTTGCATTGCCAAGCTCCCTCCATCCCCTTCTCTCCTTGTGGAGATAGAGTACACCCAGATATCAGCCCTCCCTCTTCTTCTCTCCACACCCTGCACAACAATCAGGAGGCGCTCAGGGGGCAGCTCCAAGGCAGAGGGCAAGTGCAGCATGACAGTGACTGGTGAGGCAACTGAAGTGCCAGCTCTTGATAGCTTCCTGGCCAAACCCCAGTCAAGATCACCTGTCAGAGGCTCCAAAACCTAGCAGTAGATCCTGATCTACTGGTTGGTGACCACTGCTCTAAGGCTATGTCTACACTGCACAGTTATTTCGGAATAAGCTATTCTGGAATAGTTATTCCAAAATAGCTTATGTCGAAATAGCACGTCTACACTGCAGGGAAGCCTCAAAATGAGTCTGAGGCAGGCTTCCCTAATGTAGACGTGCTATCTCAATTTAGACCCCCAGGAGGAATAACTTACTGTCCCCGGTGAGGGGCTATTTCAAAATAGCAGAAGTGGAGGGTGTACACACCTTATTTTGAAATAGCTATTTCGGAATAGGCGTTATTCTTCATAGAATGAGGTTTACAGAAGTCGGAATAAGCCGTCCGTTATTTCAAAATTATTTCGAAATAACGGAATTGCTGTGTAGACACTCGCATCGTTATTTCAGAATAACGGCCGTTATTTTGAAATAACTTTGCTACATAGACACACCCGAAGGTGCCACAGGGCTACTCCATTGTTTCTAACAAGCCTGTTAAGTAAGAACACTGGTGACCACTGAAACCCGGGAAGGTCTGTTTTAAATTCTTTCCAAATAGTTGAGGTGTAACTTAATACAATATCATATGATTTTTCATCACACAAGCCTTTTTAATTGCTGCAGACAAAGTGTCTGTCATGCGGCAGCTCTCTTCCAAATATGCTCATGTTGGTACTTCAGGTTAACAGGGAAATGGGAACGTGAAAAGCTCTTTGGTTTGGGTTTTTATCCCCAGGGTGGAGGCAGCCCAAGATTTTCACAACCAGAGAAATGTCTCCTGCTGGATCCCAGATGGCTCTTCTGGCAGCCAGATGTAAATTGATGTTCCCTATGCCAAATACAGACTAGACACTGCTTAGTTTCTGAGCTTAGATGAGCACAGCTGGGTGTTTATGGGACTGCTGTCTTTTTATCAGATTCTTTTTAACTGGCGTTTGGGATCTCTCTCGTCCCGCGTGCTTTATTAGATCATTAACTGGTGTAGCTCCATTGAAGTAAAAGGGGTTGCGCTAATTTACACTGACTGAGGGGAAAAATCAATTCAGCTACATGGATTTGCACCGAAGGTCTGACTCGTAGTCTGGGTCCAACTATCTTGGGTCCAATTCTGATCTGCAATGTAACTCTCACTTCGGTGGTGTAACTCCTGATTTTGCTTCAATGGAAGTAAAAGGAGACTAGGCCCCGTGGTTAAACTCATTTGTCAGTTTTTTAAATTATTCATATTGTCATAGACTATCTCTTATTTTTAATCCCTTTGAGGAACTGGGCCTTACAGCCTCTGAAAATATTTACCAGAAGTTGTACTATGACTTAGTTTCTTCAAATTCTCTATATTCCGAGGTAAATCTGGGCATCTCTTTTTCCAGAGACGGGCTGAAAAGGGTTGAAAAGAACAGACTTTTCAAAAATCCGGCTACCTCAGATAATCTTGCTCGACTGGTCTGAGAGAAAGGCAATGCCCATTCTTTAACTTGCTGAAACAGCTGCAGCGGAGCTTGCTCATGGTTAATTATCCATAACCCTGGTTGGAAGACGTATGGAACCTTCTTAAGCTACTTAGAGGAGACAAGCATCATGATGATTGATGTCTCAGCCTGCCTCGCAGACAGAGCAAAAGCAAGGGTGTCTCCAAAGAGCACCAGAGTGATGGCTTCCCAGAGCTTGAAAATGGATCTGTGTTCTAGAAGAGCAGTTGGTGTTACACTGCGCCACTTCTTTGGTGGAACAGCGCGGTGGGGTTGTGCCTACGAAAGCTCATGATCCTTACATGTTTTGTTGGACTCTATGGTGCTGCTAGACTATTTGTCATTTTTAATTCTCCAATCATCAGTCCAAAATGGAAAACAACATACGTGCCACAGTCCCACAGAGTTCAGTACACCTGGTTGCATACGTAAGACTTTCCTTGTCTTACAATGTCTAGCTCACTGTTTCTCAACCAGTGGTAAGAGTACCCTTAGGGGTACTTGAGAGAGGTCTGGGGGGTACGTCACCACAACTGAAATTTGGAGAAAACTGATTTTTTGTTTTAACTTTTACAGCACTTTATTTTGTACTTTTTACACCTAAAAATTTTATCGCCTGCCCGGCTATGATTAAGTTGTTTAAACAAATGTGTTGCAATGGTAGAAAAAAAAATTATGTGTCTGAAAACTGTTGGTACTGGGGGTACTTATCTCTTTTTTTTTTTTTTTTTAAAGGGGTACTTTATAAAAAAAGATTGAGAAACACTGGTCTAGCTGCTGCTGGAATAGCTCAGTTTGGAGAGTGTTAGAGTGAAGATCTGAAGTTCCCTTGTTCAATCCCAGGCTTTGACACGACTCTGTCTCCATGACCTCAGACAGGGTTTTAAAAAATTGCCTAGGGAGGTTGTGGAATCTCCATGGCTGGAGATATTTAAGAGCAGGTTAGACACACACCTGATAGGGATGGTCTAGACGGTGCTTGGTCCTGCCGTGAGGGCAGGGGACTGGACTCGATGTCCTCTCAAGGTCCCTTCCAGTTCTAACATTCTATGATTTCTTTAATACTGATCTCTCTCTCTTCGGGACTGACTTGGCCTCCATTACTATAGCTCTGAGCACTTGACAATCTTGAACGTGTTTATCCCCCAACACCCTGTAAGATAGGGAACTGCTACTATTCTCATTTTTACAGCTGGGGAAGCTAGACAAGCAAGCCTGCCGACAGGGGGTAAAAGGGGTAAATGCCCTGGGGCATTCAAAGGGGCCTGGGGCTCCTGGCCACTTGGCTGCCACCCCGGCCCCTTTTGAATTGCCACAGGAGTGTCCCTCTGCATGGCTGTAAGGGCTAGGGGGTACACACCGTGGTCCAGGCAGCGCTGAGAGGTGGCTGTTCTTGCCCCGCCCCTTCCATCTGAGGCCCAGCCTCTTCTGGAGGTGCAGAATCACCCCTCTCCCCCCACCACACACACCTTGCCCCAGGGCCTGTGGTAGCTTTTGACCCCACTGGAGACAGAGACACTACAGGTGTGACTACAGTATTGTTTTTAAAAAAAAAAAAAAAAAACAGAAGCTGGGCCAGCTGGTTCGAGCTTCAGGGCTCTCAAATAGCAGTGTCGATGTCCAGGCTCTGAGACCCCAGGAGGGAGAGGGTCTGTGATCTGCAGCATGCGGGAGGTCAGACTGCACGATCGCGACGGTCCCTTCCGGCCTTACGTGGGAGTCTGTGCAGCTTCTTGTTCTTTGCGCAGCCTGGCGAAACTGGTTACATCTTTGGGATTTGATTGGCGAAACAGATGGACAGTTTCTGTCTGGTTCCTCCTTCACTAATGTCCCTGCCGATCTATCTTTCCCCTATCTTTCACATTTGGAAAGTGAAATAAGATAGCGTGACGCGATAAAGAACCTAAGAAGATCATTTAGACCCATAGCACGAAGTCTGCCCTTGCAGCTATGTCCATGTAGCAGATGGGGAGGGCAGGGAAATTGCCAGCTCAGGTAGACCTATCCCAAAGCGAGCAGACTAACCACAGCAGCGGGGGCACACAGGGTGTCTCCAGCTAGCCACCAGAGTATAACCCCGTCGGAGGTCCAAGGTACATGCCCGGGCAACTGGCCTGAGCCATGGCAGCCACAGGGCTATTTTCAGCACCCGTGTATCTGCCTGAGGTGGGAACGGCACTCCCAGCGGCCATGTAAACACACCCTGGATGAGAAAAGCAAAGCAGACTTACGTTGTAGGGTGTCTGTATCCCAATATGCTCTACAGACTTGGAGGCAAATAACAAAGGGAGAGAAACACTAAGATGTAAAAGCAAAGGAGAAATTGTTCTGGATGAAGGGTCTGGGCGGGGGGGCGCAAAGGGAGCAGCTGCCCCAGGGCTTGGGGTCTGCTACTGCGGCTGCTACCTGGCCACATGGAGCCTAGCACCCAGCTTGCCCCTTCTGGCCGAGGCCCTGCCCCTTTCAGGAGGACCCGGAGCCACGTCCCACCCCACCTCCACCTTTCCCAGGGGCCCAGCATTTCTGTCCTCAGCCGTGGAAGGGTCTGTTCCCTTACGAGTTGGGAAGAATTCCTTCCCCTGCAGAAATCACGGGGTGGAATTCTCGGGCGTGTGTCATGCAGGAGGTCAAATGAGATGACCGTAACGGTCCCGTCTGGTCTTTGAAATCTATGAGGCAGAGAGATGAAGCATGATGGTGCCAGATGACATGCGCTTGGGGAGACGTACAAAGAGAGATGAAGTGCCGGGATGAACCGTGGGGAATGGAGAGAAGATGAGGTAGTCAGAGCAAGCCATCTTGGAAAGAGCTTTTAAAACCAAGAGCTGGGGGATGGAGGAGGGAGAGGCAAGGGTTGTACATATGCCATTAATAGGAAATACTAACACTTCAGGGGAAAAATTGCTCATGTTGACCAGGCTCTTGAAATGAATGGGGAGCTGCTGGGGTTGTTCGAGAGTTGGGGCTGAGAAGTGTGACTGTAATATTAAATAATAATGCGTAGCTCTTATGTAATCCTTTTCATCAGCAGGTCTCAAAGCATTTTATGAAGGAGGTCAGGATCGTGATCTCCATTTTAGAAATGGGGAAACTGAGGCACGGGGAGCCTGACTTGCACATAATCTAGACCAGGCGCACATATAAATGTCTAACACGTCTGATGTGAAAGACACCTTTTGATGCAATTTTAAAAAATACTTCCTGATAGCTGTGACTGGGACTATGGGAAGCTGGCTAATCAGATGATTATGAGCGACAGCAAATTATTCCTGGGTTACTATGCACTAAACACTATTTAGAAGCCAGTGAACCAAAAAGCTTTTTGTTTGTTTTGTTTTTTGGTAGTTTTAAATATGGGGAAATTGGCACAGGGGGCCAGAACTGATTGACTGAACTGTCATTTCCCCCTTTCTTAAGACTGGGCGTGTACTGAATTCAGGCAGTGCTTACGTGTGGTAAAAGGACATGGACCCAAAAATGCTGAGGATTGCAGTGGTTAAACTGAAACATGCTGTGGCAGGAAACAGTCCTGTCCCTTAGCAGCCCTGATTTTTTTTCCCAAGTTTTTAAAAGGCAGCTGGAATCTGTAACCATCTGTATTATGCTTCTTTGCTTTTTTTAATAAAGAGAATTTTATATCCAGACACTTGTCAAGACATTGTCAAGTTAGCTTATGTTGTTTTACTGCTCACACGGTCAAGGTAAAATATAGCACTGTTTATAAAGCTTTCTCAACTGATAAGATCTGGACTGAAGCTGATCTTGGCTGTGTCCTTGAGACTATGTCAAAGCATGCATTCTCTCTCTCACACACACACACACACACACACGTGTGTGTGGAGCGGGGATCCTGGTGTCAGACAACCAAATTCTGAGTTCCGTTAAATTCTGTGTCAAAACTTTTGCTTATGCCAAGATTTAGCTTGGAAAGAACACAGATAGGCTACGTCTAGACTGGCATGATTTTCTGCAAATGCTTTTAACGGAAAAGTTTTTCCATTAAAAGCATTTGCGGAAAAGAGCGTCTAGACTGGCACGGACGCTTTTCCGCAAAAGCACTTTTTGCGGAAAAGCGTCCGTGCCAATCCAGACGCGCTCTTGCGCAAGAAAGCCCCGATCGCCATTTTAGCCATCAGGGCTTTTTTGCGCAAAACAATTCTGGGTTGTCTACACTGGCCCTCTTGTGCAAAAGCATTTGCTCAAGAGGGCTTTTGCCCATACGGGAGCGTCGCAGTATTTGCGCAAGAACACTGACGATCATACATTAGATCGTCCATGTTCTTGCACAAATTCAAGCGGCCAGTCTAGACAGCTGGCAAGTTTTTCCGCAAAAGCGGCTGATTTTCCGGAAAAACTGGCCAGTCTAGACACAGCCATAGGATCCTTACCTAGAGAGACACCTCACGCCAAATGATGGAAGTCAAGACACTTCACTGCTAAAAGGTGTTTGATTTTTTTTTTTTCCCCCAGTGGTATAACTAATGCACATTAGTGATTTCATTGTAAAGTTCTACTGAAGACAAAGGGCATTTACTTTTTTTTTTTTTTAACTGAGAAAGCTACGTAAGATCAACATTATACATGGCTGCATGGTTGTCTTCATTTAATTGACCTTGTAACAAAACTCCAGATGCTTTGGCTCTACTAGGATTTTACAGTGAAATTACTAACAAGTTAGTTATTCTGTGGGGAAAAAATCTTTTTTTTTTTTTTTTTTTTTTTTTTTTTAAATGAAGTGAAGACAAAGTTCAGATGAAACATTCCACTGAGGAGATCACCACAAATACTTAAAACTCATGAGAATCAAAGCAATGAAACTTGTTTAGAAGAGGACTACTTGCTTATTCAGCAAGTGTGAATTGCCTCTGAAGAAGACGAGGATGTGGGTGACTTACGAAAGACTTTAGTAGTCTGGGATACCCATTCACCTTTGACTCCTTGGGTAAGGTCACTGAACATGGGGAAGGAGCCAATGGGATATATTTTTAAATGCAGAATTCCTATTTTTGTTCTGTCTGGTTCTGCTTTTCGCATGGTGATGCTACCAGTTTCTTAAGCAGTGCCTGACACATTTGGTTAAATGAAGGTGAATCCCATTGCTGTGAGTCATGCATATGGATGATATATTGCGTATACAATCCTTCAATGATGCCACTGCCTTCTAAGGCGTGTAAATGTGGAGAGGCCCAAATCAGGATGACTCTGTTCTGTCAAAGGTGTAATGTCAACTTTGTATATATTGGTGCTTTAACGACCGATCTTCAGAACTTTTACAAAGGCCACTGTCACCGCTAATAAAGTCTAGGGTGGGTTTGTTTGTTTTCCTGTGTGGAAACAGCATCTTTACTGTCCACACAAAGTAGTTAGGTCTTTGGGTTTTTCAGACTTTGCATAACAGAGCTGCCCTTTTCATAAGTGCTGGAACTAGGGATACTGCAACACTCCCGTCTTGAAGAGAATTCCATTATGAACAGGGTTTCCAGTTGGGTTCAATAGCGCTCAGCACCCTCGCTATGAAAATTATTCCAGCACCTCTGGCCTTTTTGATTAGCTGTATGTAACTATGTAGCTAGATCAGAAGGAAGAATGGGGTCAGCATTCCCGGGAACTGAACTTGTGTCTTTATGAAATTGACTTATGCCAACCTGATTGTTAGGTCACATCTCCACTTGCCATGCCAGAGACCGATCTTCTGGTGTTCGATTTAGTGGGTCTAGTAAAGACCCGCTAAATCAAATGCTGAAGGCACCCCTGGTTGGTGCCAGTACTCCTCAAATCATGAGGCGTAAGGCAAGTCAACGGGAGCAATTCTCCTGTCGACCTTCCCGTGTGAAAACAGCACCAAGCTTGGCTTAAGGTATGTCAACTCCAACTATGTAAATAAATATTTACATTGCTGGAGCTGACGTACTTTAAGCCGTGCTTAGCATTTATTCACGTAGCTGGAGTTGTGTACCTTAAGCCAAACTTCCAGATCTAGTATAGACTAGGGATGTTGGACATTGGGTAACTGAATAGTCGAGTAATGGCAGGAATTCTTATCAGTTACTCGACTATTCTATAGTCCCTGGGGGCAAGGCCAGCAGCCAGTGCACTCCAGCCCCTCTCCCGGGGAGCCCCCTGCTACCGCACACTGCTGCCGCTGTATCAGAGGCAGCAGCACGAGGTGCCAGGCGGGAACTGGTCCTCAGGGAGAGCCAGTTTTAAAAACCAGCTCCCTGCACAGATCGGCTGCCTGCCACCCCACGCTGCTGCCTCTGATAGAGGCAGCAGTATGGGGTGGCAGCAGTCCCTGTCTGCAGGTGGTCCAAGATGATACAGAGATAACAAGTTGGTGGAGGGGGGAGAATGCGTGTAGTCGACAAGATTAACCAATAAGTCAAGGCTTATTGGTTAATCATATAGTCGACGACTCATCGACATCCCTAGAATAGACCTGGCTGTAGACTTGCTGCTTCCCTCTGATATGCAGCATCTAGGGTGGGATGAACACTTCTAAGACAAGTGTCTGATGCCAGAGAAATGATTTTTGTAGTATGCGAAACTAACGGGACAATCACAACTTGGACTGCTTTACAGGGCAAAAGCAGAAGTGGAGTGTTCAGTGTGAAAGAGGCTTTGTGGCTGTGAGAACAGAGGGGGTTCTTCAGATGAGAAATTTTTTTTTGCTTGCAGCTTTAAGAAAAATCTCTGAAGTGGTTATGTAAGTGAGGCTGTTTGGAGCTGTGCTGCAGTTTCTCGACTCCCACGTGTTCCGGGCTGAATTGGGAATGTCAGTGCTTTAGGTGAGCACAAGAGACTGTATTGTGTTTCAGGATAATATAAGCCTAGAGTAATTCACTGAGTGGAATGCTCCAAATTCACTCGCTGATTGTTAAAACCATAATACCTGCCAAACCGCCAAGTATAATGAAAGTGTTAACAGACGCATATAAAAAGTAGTGCGATGCGACAAATGGTTTGGGCAATTCTGCTTAAGCCATGTGGTCTGGATAGCATTAAGAGGAGTGGCCTGGTTGTAACCTCAAGTTTCTGCTCGTTGGATTTTTTTATTTTCTTTTTTTCTATACTAGCACTATATTCCCTCTACAAATCAGTCCTGTTGGGTGTATTTCTAAAGTGTATTAATCTTGGACTTCTGTTGTCTCTTGTCAGGATACCCCAGGTTCCTAGTATGTTGTTAGTTGTAGCCATGTTTGCTCCCAGGATATGAGAGAGGCAACTTGGGTGAGGTAATATCTTTTATAGGATCAGCTTCTGTTGGTGAAAGAAACAAGCTTTCAAGCTCCGTGGAGATCTGAAGCTTGTCTCTTTCACCACTAGAAATTGGTTCAGTGAAAGATATTGTCTCCCCCGTTCCGTAAAAGTCATTTAAATGGAGAACTCAGAATAATGCATTAGCGAGAAGTAATAAAATAAATACAAACATGGTGCAATCCGCAATTATTGACCTTGTTCAGAAACAGTCGTTCAAACTAGGGGAAAATCTGTCCACCCTTGCAGATATAAGTCTCTTCTTGCAGGTGTCCCTAACTTTTAGTGCACAAGGCAAGCGAGAAGACCAGAGTTGCATATTATAAACGCAGTTGAAGTAAGTTTGACAAATAAGCTGCTGTTGCAGTAGCACCTACTAAATGAGCATCAAGGCAGAGTCACCACCACACACACATATATCCCGCGCCACCAGGGGCCCTGCTCAATCTGGAAGGGGGCACAAAGATAGAAGCCGGATGGTAGCCATCATTCACAGAGGCTACCCACTGGTTCCAGGGCTTAGCCAGAATCAGGAACAAGGGATTGCTGAGTTCCCCAGCTCTCTGCCAGCATTCTCTAGGGCAGTGTTTCTTAAACTGTGTTCCGCAGCACACCGGAGTGCCATGAGGCAGTCGGAGGTATGCCGTGGAGAACAACAGTTCAAAATGGCTGCCCTTAAAGGGGCAGGTGACCTATTTTTTTTTTATGCACAATAACTTTCCCCCCGACCTTTTTTTTTTTTTTTTTTTTTTTTTTCCCCTCAACAAAAAATCCTTGGTGTTCCTCATTTTAAAAAAAATTATTGTTTGGTGTTCCTCGGTCTTAAAACGTTTAAGAAACACTGCTCTAGGGGAACATGTAGACTGAAGAGATGAAAATGCAAGTGCTTAGAAAACAGAACTAAAACTGTATGGAAGATCACAGCAGTCAAATGCTATGAAAATAGCCATGTGTATACCCACAATACAGGCGAGGAGTCCTGTGGCACCTTAGGGTATGTCTACACTACCACCCTAGTTCGAACTAGGGTGGTTAATGTAGGCATTTGAAGTTGCAAATGAAGCCCGGGATTTAAATATCCCGGGCTTCATTTGCATCTTGCCGGGCGGGCGCCATTTTTAAATGCCCTTAGTTCGAACTCCGTGCCCGTGGCTACACGCGGCACGGAGTAGGTAGTTCGAATTAGGATCTCTAATTCGAACAACCGTTACTCCTCGTGGTAATAATCTTCTTATTACCATTCAGGAGCACTGTATGGTAATAATATTAGCAGCCCTATGCACCCCCTCCTTCCAGCCCTTGCCTCACCAAATCTTGGAGTCCGCACAGTTCACACATCTCTCATATGTCCTCAGCGTGCAAGGGGGAAGGGTGCCCTGTGCTGTGCAGCTGCCGTTAACTTTTTGCAGTCGTGAAAGGGCGTGCAAAATTAGTGCGCAAAGGGTCCTTATTCCTCATAAAATGAGGTTTAACAGTTACTTTGAGAGAAGGATTTTCTCTCGAAATAATGTGTCTACACAGCACCTTTTATTTCGAAATAGCGCCATAACGTGATTATGCAAATGAAGTGTGGGATATTTAAATCCCGGCTTCATTTGCAATTTTGAATGTCTTCATTTGCATCCCTATTTTGAAATAGGGTGCAAGTGTAGACATACCCTTAGATAGTGAACGGGGAGGGAAGGCATGGATTCACTCAGAAGTTTAAACCAAACAACCAAAATAAAGAAAAATACCTTGATCATGACTAGATACACTTTTCCCTCTACTCACAATCCATACTGATCTGTCCTTCAAAGTCCAGTTCACTCCCATGTCCAATATTTCTTATAGGCATAATAATTCTAAAGATTGCATCTGCCCTCTCCAGCCCTTTTTGTAGAAATTGCCCACAACGGAAGAGCAGACCAGGTATCTATATCCAATTCATATTTCAGAACTGTATCCCCATTGGTTCTTCTGGCCCCCTGCCAACACCCTGGCTAGCTATCTGAGTTTAACACCTTAGTCACCGGGAGCTGGCCAGCACTACTCCTATCCATCACACACAGGTAAAACAGGCTTGTATATTTGCTGTGACTCTTCATCCTGTAGCATGAAACCTGTTCAAAGCAGACACAGGTCTCGTCAAGTCCCTACAGAGTGCTACACAACATCTGTGAGATCACCCAGCAAAGGGCCACTGAGGAGTTGAACGATGCTACGTGAACAATGCAGCCAAAGCCAGCAGATCCCGCCCAAGTGCATTTGACCAAGAGCACCTCTCCAGATGGGTATGTAGCCAAGGAAGAAGGAAGACCAAGTCAGGGGGTGTTGACAGCCCATCCCAGGATTGTATCCATTGTTCCGGATAATAAACATGCAATTTAAAAAAAAATGTAGAATATAGGTGTAAAGCCGACAGACCCAGGTTGGGATTGAATCTGCGACCTTAGGAGGCTAAAGCCATATTCCTCTACTGCATGAGCTAAAAGCCAACCATCTCTTAGCTAAGGCTGTAGAGCAGACTTCACTCTCTCTTTCCCAGTGATCTCAGTGCCTCAGGTTACAAAGATGTACTTACATGCCCTTGCTGCTCACTGGGCTGTGTGAATTCCCTAGCCCCAACAGCAGGCACCTCTATCTCCTCTTGCATTCCTTGCAGCACTGGCTAATGCTAGATAGGTTCTCCCACACGCATCCTTTGCCATGAGTAAGGAGCATTGGCTGTTGCCTTCTTACCCGTCAATCACTGCCTTGCGTCTGTCACTGCTGGTTGTCTGGCAGAAGCTGGCTTGGACTGACACCCTCTTCTATAGCTCTACCAGTCTCCCACGGATTCACATCTATCACATGAGAGCCACAGAGGGAAGGCCAGTGCTGGCCAAAGCTTTGATGTTCTGCATGGCCATGCAAAAGACAGAGGGTGAAATCCTGGCTCCATTGATGTTAATGGCAAAATGCCCCTTGGCGTGAGTGGGGTTAGGATTTCATCCAGAGCCTTTGTGTGCTCAAATCTCTATGGGATTTGGGGATTATATGGATGTAAAATGGGGGAGGGAGGAATGTGAGGTCAGCAAGAAAAGTGCTCCCACCACTACATGAGGGTGGCCAACTTCCCCGACTGTTTGCCCTTCGCGGTAACAGCGTCCCAGGAGAGTTGGCAACCCTATGCTACACACAGGCTGCTGGCATGCCAAGTCGCTAGTCACTGTTACGCAGGCCGGCATGAGTACCATGTGCGGTCCTGACTTGGCACTTCTGGCCTTCCAAGGCTTTTACTAGCACTTACACTCCAGCAGGGCTCAAATGACTTGTGGTTTGGGGGATTGCGCCGTGTTTAAGCTCTGCATTGAGCAATTCAGTGGCTGCCAAGAAAAGGGCTCATTTGACAAGCCATAGTGGTGCCACCTGAGGGCCTGATTTGAAGTCCAGTGGAAAGATTCCTATTTACTTAAAGGTAGGTTGGGATGAGATCCTAAAGGAGCAAATCTCTCTGCATGCTCTCAAGGCCCGTTGTCTTCTGAGGTGAATGGACTCTTGTCTCGCCACATGAATCTTGGGTGGGGGAAGGGAGAGCTGAAGTGGAGACCGGAGATTTGGGGCACCATACAATATCTGCACCTCTGGCTGGGAAAAGTGTATTTATGCAAAGCAACACTTGTCGGATCCATAGGGACAGAGTGTGTCACTGGGCTCCATCTGAAACACTAGTTCCCACTCCATCTCCTTCTACAAGACCTTCTCATCCTCATAGTCTCCATCTCAGAGATACCCTCCCCCTTCCACTTCTCTTCCAGGTGTGCAAGTTATCAAGGTCTGCCTGACATCTTCCACATCTGTCTTTGCACAGAAGTCCGTTACCCTATTGCCAGCACTGGCTATTACTTTAGAGTCTCTTGGATTTATTTAGAAGAGTAGGCGAAGTAGCCAACAGTGGTGGATATCAAGGGGTTTATTGGTGTATAAGCAAGCTCTGATGTGTAAGTGGGAAGCTGCCCATTTCCAGGAATTGTACTAACAGGAAGGGCAGTCATTGGAATTCCAAGTCATTTCCTCCTATGCAGATTTGTTCTTTCTATTATCTCTCTATGGGCAGGGCAGGCGAACATCTCAGATATCTGGTTTCTTTCTACAGCATGTTTAGTTCAGCTTCCGTATTTCCATGATAACATAGTACAAGCATCTCTGGTTTCAGTAGTAAGGAATTTAAGAGCTTTCTGTCATGCCTTTCCATCTCTGATAGGGCTTTTGATCAGAAAAAAGAGTGAGGGAAGTGAGTTTCCATGTTTTATATAAATGTACAAGAGATCCATTTTCCTCAAAACTTTGTCTACTGTAACATGCAGGGAGTTTTTCCTTCCATCTCTGATGCACAGTTCAGAACAGTTTTCAGTAGAAACAGTCCCAAATAAAAAGTCATTTAGTTCTAATAAAGGCCAAGTATATGCCAAGACAGTACTTGTTTAGTTTTCAGTTTAGCCCTCCAGTGCCACCAGAAACATTCCTAGAAAACTGCTGAGTTGTTGGGTTTTTTAAATTATAGAGATGAGCCAAAGCTGTGACTTAGTTGCCTAACAAATGTGGGCAGCCACATATAAAAATGTTGTCCCTGGGGTCTGGAAAGATCTGTCTAGATTCTGAGACTTCTCAAAATTCTTCTGCAAATATTTTCTTGCATATTACAGCTAAAAGGAAAAAAGTGCTTCAGATTAAAGACCTGGTACTTGGAGGAAGAGTTAATACCAGTTGACACTTGTCAGTAAGAGGACTGAGACTTGCTGCCCTGCATTGGACATGTGTCAGAAAATTGACGGACTGGGCACACTCTCTTACGTAAATCTATCTAAGCGTTCAGATCTGGTTTGGCCCAGAGCTGCTTGTGACAAGCTCAGTGCTGTCATAGGGGCTCCAGCTGCCAGTTATCACTTCAGAATTTGCGGTGGAAAGAGGGGAGACCGAGAGAGAAACGCCTACTCGAGTAATTTTCTGTGATGTGGGTGGGAGTGGCTATTATTTGTTCAGGCTATAATTTTGTGTTTCCCAAAATAACTACTAAGTGCTCATCTTGCATCAGCTGCCTTTTTTGTGTGAATTTCAAGTGTGTTACAGCCCCGGTGAGGCTTCTCTTACAGTAAATCTGGGAGGTGGTGTGATCTTTTGTCCAACCTGAGGCAGAAAGGTCGAGCTGCCACAGAAAGGGAGTGGAGCTTGGGATGAGGACATGAAAGAGCAGGACACGTCACGGAACGATAGGCCAGAGAGCTGTGATTCCATCCCAACAATTATGTTTGAACCAAGCTCAAGCTTTTAAATCTATTCCATTGATGATCTTTACTGATGGGGATAATTTTACTTTTAAGTCCTAATTGGTGCATGGTAGGGAGACCTTTAAATTAACAGAAGCCACAAGAGGCACGTCCCAGTTCTGCTTCCAAAAGGAAATGCCTGCATTTCATCTGCCTGGTCTTGCCAGGAATTGAGCTCCCTCCAATCCTATGGAAGTCAACAGAAGTTAAGGGCATTCCATGCTGGACTGACTATTCTCAATAAGTAACCTATGGGCATAAATCTTAACTCAGAGCTGCTAAAGGTCATCAGCATCAATCTCGAAAGGGGTTTTGATAGTGACTTGCCTGCACCAGCAATTACTTCTAATAACTTTTTTTCAGGCGGTTAACATAGACGGTCCATATACCTGCCTGTGACACCTTGTTGGAATACGTGGCATTTGTTGAGCAGCAAACCCAAAATCCTAGAGGAAGCCCAGTTCTCGGTGCTAGCAGTTAGTTGCCTGAGTTTTGTAACTAGATGTTGCTGATTATTTCAGGTGTATCTGAAGACCCGGAAGGTTTAAACTGGCAAAGAGATAGTTCTTGGAGTCTGCCTTATCTGGACTAGCCTAACTCTCGCACCATAGCTTCTATGTGCATAAGTCCACACTAGCTCCCAGTTCCCTTCTGGGTATGATTCAAGGTGTTGGCTGTAGTCAAAAAAGACCCAAAATAGTTGAGTCCATTGCTGTCCTCTCTTGGTATGGTAAGTGGTGACTACCATGTCTGGTGAAAATAATTTCACGTGCTTCCGCTGACCGCACACAACAGGAGACGAGGGGCTGGTGGAAACACACCCCAGATTTTCTAAATTACTTTCTACTCGGTACAACACAGCCAGAATTCTGGCCCTACAAAGCTTTCCAGACAGGGTTTTGTGGAAGAGCTGAGCTAGGGAGTTGGTCTGCGTGAGCTGTGGGCAGGGAAAGAGTTATTTGTCCTGATGACTGGAAGAGCTGACAGGACTTTGCTGTTGATCCTGGTCCAACTTGGAGCTGGGAATGTCTCTTTCTTGAAATCGTTTGCACACCACAAGAATGTGACAGCAGCTTTCTACAAATCAAAACCCGACAAGAGTGCATAAATTCTTAACCCCGGGCAGCTCCATCTCAATTCCTATAAAAACACATTGAAATTTGCATATAGTTTACAGCTATAAATAAGTCCAACGCAAGCACCCGTCTGTTGCTGCAGTGCTCAAGCAGTGAGTTCCCACCAGTGGGTGTCGTTTCCATGAGAAACTGAAGTAAGTAAGTGAGCCGGTTTGGAGACCAGCTGCCGTTTTCTCAAGATCTCATAACTGGATTAAGCAATTCCAACATAGCACATTGCCATGGATACCATAAATTCATTGTCATGCAAGGCTTCTCCATCAAGAAATCTGGATCTTTTAATTGCAATAACTGTAACAGCAAGACTACGGGGGAGGGGGGAGGGAAGGCTGGATTTGATTCCACCTCTGAGACCAGAATCAGAGCTGAGGTTTACAAGAGTTGTTGAAGTTAACACAGCAAAAATCCAGGCCAGATTCTGAGGCATTAATTCTGTTGAATCCAGTGGCACTATGAGTTAAACCACCTGTTCCTCGGGCAGGTTTCACAGTAATAATAAGTGTTGCACAGCATGTGTCTGTCTTGTAGCATTGTCCCTTTGGGGTTTGGTGACAAGCTGTCAGTGTGAGTCTATTCATCTCTGCTTCTTTTTTTTTTGTTTTCTTTCACTCGTACAGTTTTTTCTTCTGTGCTTAGGGCTTGTCTTCATGTACGGTGGCATAGCTTTAGGGGAGATGCTACTGCACTGATAGGAGTACGATGATGGGAGAGTTTCTCCCATTAACCCCCTTGTGTAGACCGCACTATGCTAGTCAGTATTACTACAGTGCTCAGGAGCGTGGCCTTTTCAACATACATGAGCAATGTAGTTTTACCCGGATAGGTCTGTAGTCTAGACCTAGTCTTATTTTCATGCGACATTTTAGCCTTTCATCCTCCTGTCACTTCCAGGTAAATATATGTTCAATGTGAACTCAGTTTGTCTCAGATAAGTCCTTAAACTGGGGTCTTTGTGTGTGGATCTCAAAGACACTATAGTACTCTTATATAAGCTGGTTCTTTCTATTCTTCATGCTAGAAGGGGCTACATTTCTGAAGTAGCATATTCATAAGAGGAAACAAAGGTAGGGTGCTTTATGCCAGCTCATCCTTTGTAACGTGCTTTGGGACCCTTTGGAATAAATGGCTGCATAAATGTATTGTGAGATTATTACTGCCCATTAGTTTACTATCACTGTGAGAATTCACCAAACAAAATTAAAAAGAAGCAGGTTTAAAACAAAGAGAAGTATTTTTTTTTCACACAATGCAGAACCTGTGGAACTCCTTGCCAGAGGCTGTTGTGATGACCAAGACTATAACAGGGTTAAAAAAAACACTAGATGAGTTTATGGAGGTTAGGTCCATCAATGACTATTAGCCGGGATAGGCAGGAATGGTGTCCCTAGCCTCTGTTTCAGAAGCTGGGAATGGATGACAGGGGTGGGATCACTTGATGATTCCCTGTTCTGTTCATTCCCCTTGGGGCCCCTGGCATTGGCCACTGTCCAAAGACAGGATACTGGGCTAGATGGACCTTTGGTCTGACCCAGTATGGCCGTTCTTAGGTTCTTATGAATTCAAAGCAGCATGTAAGGAAAAAAATGTCCAAGCTTCATACCTCTCTATTACACCAATAGCAGATTCTTTCTTCCTTGCAAACCCATAAACCTTAAGTCCCCTCCTTGGTTCCCAGTTTACCAAAGTCAAGTGAGAAAGTTGGCCTGAGTGGTGTGTACTTGACCATAGGAACAGGATCTGCTAATCTTCAACTGCTGCACACTGTGGTGTGCTTTCCAGCAGGCATCACGCTTTCTGGTTTAGGGTTTGACCTATTTGGAGTGTAAGCTCTTCAGGACAGGCACTGCAGTTGCTGTTGTATTTGTCCATTGCTTAGCACAGAGAGTCCTGATCCCTGCTTGAGGGTCACAGGCATTACTACCATGCAGATCTTACTGTATATTTTAGAAACGTGCATCTGTCCGACTGTTTGTTTGTTCAAAAACTCCTCCTAAATAAGAGCTAGGACCAGCTTTTGTGGGCAGCTTCCTCTCATCCTATAGAGGAAGGTCAGGGTTTGGTTGTGCCAGGAAAATGGAAAGTGCCTGGAATGGGATTGTTTTCCATAACGTGGAAAGGGAGGGAGTGGATCGGAGGGAGAGCTGTATGCAATGGACCAGGTAAGAGGCCCCACTGCCCCAAACAGTGCCAGATGGGGGGGGGGACACTGGCCATGCTGTCATGGCTTCCCCCGGGACCACCCCTAGGGATGGGCAGTGCAGCCTGGTCCTCCCCAGGAGAAGCCCCCCTCCTCAGAGGAGAGGCCAGGAACGTGAAGAGAGGTTCCCCCCCCCCCCCAAGCTGTAACCCAGACCTACCCCGAGGAAACACCCTTCTCAGAGGAGAGTGCTCTCCCCATAAGGAGAGGCTGAGGCCAGGAACTGTGGCCCAGCACCAGACCAGCTACAGGCCAGGGGGCTACAGGAGACCAGGGCCATCCCCTGGAGCCCTGTCCCCTCAGACCAGCTGCAGGGGGCACTGGAAGCCAGGGCTGACCTGTGGAGCCCCAGTCCTTCTCTCCCTAATAGGTGCAAGGACGCGAGGTGGCAGCTGGAGGCCAGGAGCAGCACTCCCCCCGTAACCAGCTGCAGGGAGGGGAGGGGACAGCTGGAGGCTGGGGCTAGATCCCCAGAGCCCTGCTCCCCCAAACAGCTGCAGGCTGGGCATGGTAGCTGGAGGCCAGGACTGGCCGACAGAGCCCCACACCCCCCAGACAAGCTGGAGGCCAGGGTCGGCCCCCCAACCCCAGCTTCGCAGGAGGAACCACCAGCCAAGGAGCGCAGCCCTGGCCCCTGGAGGACCCGCTGCTGGATCAGTGCCACCCTCACTGCTACGGGTGGCCCTAGTATACTCTCTTCTCCCAGCCTCCTGCCCTGAGGCCCCCACCACACACCAAACTTTGTGCCCTGAGGCCCCCACTCTCTGCCCTCAACTCCAGCAACCTCCAAACCCAGCCCGGCGAGCCTCCCAAACCTCTCACTTCCTGCCCTCACTTCTGCACCCCACCCCTACCCTGAGTCCCCCCACCCACCCACTGCCCATACTCCACACCTCCCCCACACACACCCAAATCCATGCCCTGACTTTGGCACCCCCACCCCTTGCTCTGTGCCACACACACACCAAATCCTGTACCCTAACCCCCCCCAACACCTGCCTGATTCCTGCACCCCCATCCTGTGCTCTAGCGCCCCCCCCCCACACACACACATCCTATACAATCATTTAAATAAAGCACATACATTTTCCTTTTAATTAAGAAAAAATTCTACTGTTAAGGACCCAAGCAACACCGGGTACATCTGCTAGTAACCATACCGCAAGAGAGGACTTTACAGGGAGCTGGAAATAGGATCTGGGAAGAGAGAGGGTTACGGGTAAGCTATTAATTTGCTGATATTTAGAATGTATTGATTTTTTTTTTCCACACTTCATGCTTCCCGACCCAGCTCTCTCCCTGGCCGCTGGCTGGGTATGGCCGTGAGCTTACACCAAAAAGTGTCTCCTTACGAAAATCGTCATCCCTGGTGGGGCAGGTCCTCTCCTGGCTCTCTGGCCTGGAGTCCTGTGGCGGTCTCATCTGGCTCTCGGTAGCCAGCACCCATTGGCTCTTTGCCACTCTGGATGCTTGTCTCCGCAGGGCTGGGACTGCCTGACTCACGTACGCAAAGACGTCCTTTGTCAGGACACAGAGTCCCTCCGAGACTCCCTGAGCTATTGTGCTGCTTTCTGAGCTCCCAAACTAGCCTCTGTCTCCGGATCAGGCCATCCTCTGCCACTGAGCAGCTGGGCAGCCTGGTTCACCGTTGGCCCAGAAAACTCTCAGCCCTCTCCCCCGCCACACCTCCCCGATATGGAACCTCTCAGTTCTCCTCAGTGTCCAATTTATACTGCGCCCACCACTGGCTCTGTGCATGCTGGGATATGGAGTCTGAGGGCTCTGGTAGCCAGCATTGCTGTAGTCCCTTGGGTTGGACCTCTTTGAGGCTCAGTGTTCAGTTGCAGGAATTCAGGGATGAGTGTTGCCAATTCTTCACTAGTTCTAATGTGCACAAGGGCTATAGTTGAAATTTACACTGTGGGCTAATTATTATCATGGTATTTTGGCAAATGTTTGATGGGGGTTAAGGCTGGGGGGTCTCTGAGAAAAAAGTTGAAGTGCTTCGTAATGAAAACCCATTGAAAATGTAACACTTATGTCTTCCGAAAAGTAGCTTGTGGTTTATGGTGAGGTCAGCCAGTTGCATATCTTCTTTCACTTTTTTGTGGCCTGTCTGCTGCCAGATGAGTGACAGTTTGGCTTTCAAGCAACTTGTTCAGGAGTATTTAAGAGGACTAACATCTGCATATGCTGTGAAGAACCTGCAAAGGAGATGAAAATCCTGGCCCTGTTGAAGTCACTGGGAATTTTGTGATTTACTTCGGTACAGCCAGCACACAGAATGTTAGGAATCACTGAAAAAGGGATAGAGAATAAGATAGAGACTACCTTATGGCGTCTGTATAAATCCATGCTACACCCACATGTTGAATACCGCATACAGATGTGGTTGCCCCATGTCAAAAAAGATATCTTAGCATTGGAAAAAGTTCAAAGAAGGGCAACAAAAATGATTAGGGATTTGAAATGGCTGCCATGTGAAGAGAAATTAAAAAGACGGGGACTTTTCAGCTTAGAAAAGAGGAGACTAAGTGGGGGGATATGACAGAGGTCTGTGAAATCATGATTGGTGCGGAGAAAGTGAATAAGGAAAAGTTATTTACTTGTTCCCATAACATAAGAATTAGGTGTCACCAAATGAAATTAATAGGTAGCAGATTTAAAACAAACAAAAGGAAGTACTTCTTCACGCAACACACAGTCAACCTGTGGAACTCCTTGCCAGAGGATGTAGTGAAGGCCAGGACTTTAACAGGGTTCAAAAAAGAGCTAGATAAATTCATGGAGGCCAGGTCCATCAATGGCTATTAGCCAGGATGGGTAGGAATGGTGTCCCTAGCCTCTGTCAGAAGCTGGGAAGGTTTAAAGGGGAGGGGTCACTTGATGATTCCCTGTTCTGTTCACTCGTTTTGGGGCACCAAGCATTGACCACTGTCAAAAGGCAGGATACAGGGCTAGATGGACCTTTGGTCTGACCCAGTATGGCCATTCTTTTGTTCAGGTTTTCATCCCAAGTCTTTCCCTTTGTACAGGGAAAGGATTCAGCTGACTTTTATGGGATTGCACTGGTACAAAGAACAGGAGAACTTCACCAATGTATGCGAAAGCAAGCAGTCATCTGACCTGCTTAATTGCCTCAAAACCTTCAGCCAGGCACATCACTCATGTACATGATGAGCTGTGATTGGACCAGGACTCAGGAGATAAGGCTTCCTTTGCTAGCCCTGACAAAGACTGTGTATGTGTGCCCTAGGCAAGTCACTTAATCTTTTCATACCTCAAATTCTACCATCTGTCAGCCACCCGATAACACTGCCCAACCTTGCAAGAATTAAACTCACTGAGCCTGTGTGACATGCTCAGATAACTTTGTGATAGCACCATATAAATATCTACATTCCCCTCTTTTCCCATCAGTTCAGATGTTGCTGCTTATAATGGAGTGTCCCAGTTATTATGGAGGAGATTCTTAACTCCATTGTAAAGGAGGGATGCTTCTCTCAATGGAAAATATTTAATGATCTCTGATTGTTCAATAGCAGTGACTGGGGCTCCTAATATTTCTTTCCTGTTAGAAAGTCAACCCTCGTCTCAGCTCAGGTGGGACAAATCCACTTGTCTTTTTATCTTGCAGTTCATGTCGTCTCAGTGTCCCATTCCTATGGCAACATTCTGTAATATTTCTCCCCTTTTTATGCACGATGCCTGTTTATTGAGAGAAAACTTAAATGAACATTCAGTGATCCCAATATTAGGAGTATAAAGGACAGATTTCCAGTGTGTTCCTTCCAATGGGAGTCCAAGGCGTTCAGCTCCTTACAAGACCTGAATCTGAATTTGTGTAACCTCAGTTTGTTTATTCCCTCATTTGCAGCCCTACAGGCTCAAGTTGTTCTCTGTGGTGTACATAGGCAACTGGCGCCTGCAAGGGGAAGGGGTATGGGAGGGCTACCCACAGGGGCAGGGAGGGGTACAGAGGCACCCCATTTAGCAATTAAAATCTTGGTGGGAGCATAAGTGCTACCACGAGTCACCTATGGTGATGTATATTACATGGAAAAATTCCCCATATGGAAAATCCCATCTTGGCATTTAGCAGTGACTAATTGGGAATGAAGTATCCTAACGTGTGTGCTACTCCACAACAGTTCATTCCTGCTGTGGTGATCAGAGGGGACTGGATTCTGGAAAGCATCAATGTGTGTTCTCTCATGTCAACAAAAAACCCCACACATGGCCCAGCACAGTGACTCTTTGCATTATCCTTATGCTTTCCAGGCATGCTGCTGCTGCTGCACTCAGGTTTAGGGTTGCCAGGTGTCCGGTTTTGAACTGGACAGTCCAGTATTTGAGGTTTCTGTTCGGGAAACAAATTGAGAAAATATAAATGTCCGGTATTTTCTAAATAAGATGTAATGTAGATTGTGATGTAATGTCAAGCATGTCCGGTATTTTTGTTGAAACCATCTGGCAACCTTACTCGGGTTATAACTCTTGGGTCAGTATCCTGCAGTGTAGAACACGCAGAGTGCAAGGAACAGGAAACTGTGCTAATGAAAAAGGAGACTGAATCTATCTCTAGCTGGGAGTGGAAGAGGGAGAGTGAGTGATTGGGAAAGAGAAAGAGCTAGTGCAGGGGTGGGCAATAATTTTTGGCTGGGGGCCACTTCAGAAATTTTTGAAGTGGCCCCGGGTTGCCACAGAAGGACCCGTGCACCCCCTCCCGCATCCAGTCGCAGCGCTGCTACGGTTCGGTCCGCAGCCCCCACAAATTCTAGGCATGCCAGCGCAGTTAGTAAAATTACCCTGATCCAGGAGAACGTCTCGGTGACGGCAATCTTGCAGGTCACTGAGATGAAGGGCCACTTGTGTGGCCCACTCACTAGCCTAGGCTGCCCATCGCTGTTCTAGGTCAAGGTTGAGACATGCCAGTGGCGGGGGGGAGAGCTGGATTGTCACTGTGCTCTGCCTGTCCTGTCTCTAAAAAAAGGACTTTGTCCTTCAGCCCTGTCAAGCCAGCACTAAAATCCAAGGAGCCCAGACGGTGAGAGGCTTCTTAGCAATGAATCATGCTTCCCCCCAGCCGCTCAGGGCAGCCCCTTGCAATAGCAGTCCCTATAAAATAGAGAACTGACTCGCTCCAGTCCTTTTTTTCCACGATGCTGGAAAGGGAGCCAGCAGGATGCAAGGTTATCCGTTCCCTCCTCCCCTTCTCCTTCAGCCAGCTCAGAGTGAGTTTAATGCACTCTGAATGGAAGGATCCCAGCTGTGACTCCTCATGGAGAGCAATGCCCAGGTGGCCACCGTGGCTGTCCGTGCATGGTCTGAGCTGATCTCTCTTTCTCCTCCAGGTCTGGAGAAAGGTCTTCTCTCCCCCCCCCTCCCCCGCTGGAAAGATGGCAACGAGTGCGGTTCCAAGTGAAAACCTGCCCACCTATAAGCTGGTAGTAGTTGGGGATGGTGGCGTGGGGAAGAGCGCTCTGACCATCCAGTTCTTCCAGAAGATTTTTGTGCCCGACTATGACCCGACCATTGAAGATTCCTACCTGAAACACACAGAAATAGACGGCCAGTGGGCAATTCTCGATGGTGAGTAACCTACTTCCACTCTGCTCTGTCCCTTCGGCCATTACCCGGGTGTGTCTGTGGACTAGCCTTTTCTGTCTCTTGTTGGGATTACAGGCAGATTCTACTCCGATTTAGGCTATTTGCAGTTAGCGTGCAAACCACCTTGTGGGCTATTTGTACAGCGGAGGCTACAAATAAAGCTACAGTGTTCTGTGTGTCGTTTCATGCCAGTTCATAAAAACCTGTGCCTTCCCAGGGAGCCTTATATGGGGGATGTGCTATGGGTAATGGCCCAATTTATGTCCACCTCAGTTGTTGCACAAATCATTTTGCATATAGTAAAGTGCGCTGGTGGACAAGCTATCTCTTGTCGTGGCGTCCAGGAATTCCTGATCTGTTAATAAACAGTGCTGGGAAAGCCTCTTGCCTCAGGTGTGTGTGAGTATGAAGCTTCCCCAGGTGTGTGAGGGCACCAGAAATATGAACATACTATTAAGCAGTTGTTGCTATTAAATATCACTGGGGTTAAATCAATTCCCTGGGAGATGCCCTGCCTTAGAGTATGCTGTAACAATAGTAAATGGACACCTACATGAGGAGTGAAATGAAAATAAATATCCCCCGCAGAAGATTTTATCCTCAGAAGCAATTCCCTCATATGATGCAATGGGTACCACAATTCTTGAATTATCACTGTTCTGCTCTGCGGGATCAGCAGGAGCTGGAGCTCCAGGAGTTTTAAATCACTGCCGGAGCCCTATATGACATGCTCCAGGCAGTTGTGAGGACTGGCGGGGAAGGGGCACGGCATGGTCTCGGCAGTACTGAGGACTGGCTGCTCCCAGCCCCACCCTTTCCGCCCAAAGCATCACTCCTTCCAGGAATGCAGAGCAGACACCCCTCCCTTGTCCAGGGCACTGAGAAGACTGCCACCACCTCCCTTTGTGATGGGTTACATTTACATCCAATTTTTAACAAACCGGTAAGAGGCCTGTCTGCTGTGTGGTTGTGCTTCTAACTGAAGATAGATCACTCTGCTTCCATTTTTATTCTTGCAAGAAAAATAAACTGGCCCAGTTAAAACTGCAACACAGTGCTTTGTTGTTATAAGCAAAACAGATTGATTTCTGTCTGTGAACAATTTTCTTTGGAAGCTTCTGGTCAAATTCTCTGGATGGTTTTATTTCCAATGTATAATATAAACTATTAATGCTAAGGATGTTGATTAATCACAGTTATCTCAACAAAGTTAACCACAATTAAAAAACTAATCGGGATTCATCACAGTTTTAATTGCACTGTTAAACAAATAGAATACCAGTTGAAATGTTGTTCAATATTTTGGATGCTTTTCTATATTTTCAAATATTTTAGGTACAACACAGAATACAAAGTATACAGGGCTCACTTTATTATTTTGATTACAAATATTTGCCCTGTAAAAATGATAAAAGAAATAGCATTTTTAGTTCACCTAAAACTAGTACTCTAATGCAATCTCTTTATTGTGGAAGTGCAGCATCAAATGTAGGGGGTTTTGTTGTATAAGTGCACTTAAACAAAATAATGGAAAAGTTTAGACCCTACAAGTCCATTCAGTCCTACTTCTTGTCCAGCCAATTGCTAAGACATTTGTTTATATTTACAGGAGATAATGGTTCCTGCTTCTTATTTATGATGTCACCTGAAAGTGAAAACAGGTGTTTGCATGGCACATTTGTGGCCAGCACAGCAAGATATTTATGTCCTAGGTATGCTAAATATGTATATATTCCTTCATGCTTCAGCCACCATTCCAAGGGACATGCTGGTGGCATTCATTTAACAAATAATGTATTGATTACATTTGTGACAACTCCTTGGGTGAGAATTGTATGTCTCCTGTTTTATACCCACATCCTGACACATGTTTCATGGTATAGCAGTCTAGGATGACATGTTCCAGTGCATGATCATTGTGAAAGTACTTTTACTGCTAGAACTTTAACAGAGTTCAAAAAAGAGCTAGATAGATTCATGGAGGTTAGGTCCTGGATGGGTAGGAATGGTATCCCTAGCCTCTGTTTCTCTGGAGATGGGTGACAGGGGAGGGATCATGTGTGGATTACCTGTTCTGTTTCCTCCCTCTGGGGCATCTGGTATTGGCCACTGTCGGCAGACAGGATACTGAGCTAGATGGACCTTTAGTCTGACCCAGTATGATCGTTCTTATGTTCAGGTGACATTGTAAACAAAAAGAGGGCAGCATTAGCTCCTGCAAATGTAAACAAATGTGTTTGTCTGAGCTAAACAAGAGGTAGGACTGAGTGGACGTCTAGGTTCTGAAGTTGTTTTATTTTTGAATGCAGTAATTTTTGTACATAATTCTACATTTATAAGTTACACTTTCGTGATAAAGAGATTGTGCAACAATACTAGTGTTGGGTGAATTGAAAAATACTGTTTCTTTTGTTTTTATAGGGCAAAAATAAAGTGAGAACTGTGCACCTTATTCTGTGTTTGTAAATGAAATCAAATGTTTCTATTTGAAAACATAGAAAACATCCCAAAATATTTTAAATAAAGGTATTCTATTATTGTTTAACAGCACAATTCATTGTGATTAATTTTTTAATCATTTGACAGCCCGAATCAATGTATATGTATGTGTGGTATACATGTACTTGAATAACTTAAATTGTCATACAAACTATTGTGAAGCACTAGCATTAAATTCACTCTCCCACCCTCAGCATTTCAGTGCAATTAGTGAAAAGCAACAAAACCAGATGGAACTTGTAGACTTGTCAGTAGTAATGCAGAAAATCAGAAGTATTCAATTAATATTTCTGTATGTATTTGGGGAAAACATGATGATGATTATGATGATGCAGTCATTTAATATAGTGAAGATAATAGTGTTTCCAGTCTGTTAGTATCTCAGGATGATATTAAACTGTAGTTTCTAAAGACAGACATTTTTTAAATCAACAGATCCAGATAATTGCATCCAAGAGTTTGAAAAGAACTGGCTGACTAGCTCACTGTTCTACTGTTGCTGTTTTTCAATAAGTCTTGGAGTACTGGGGAAGTTCAAAAGGACTGGAAGAAAGCTAGTGCTGGGCCAATTTTTAAAATAGTAAATGGGATGACTCAGATAATTTTAGGTGTCTCTGTCCAACATTGGTCCCCCCCAGGCAAGATAATGGAGTGGCTGATACAGAATTTGATTAATGAGGAATTAAAGGCAAGTAATATAATCAATGCCAGTGAACACGATTTCTGAAAAATAGATGCTGTCAAACTAACATGATTTGCTTTTTTAATGAGATTACAAGTTGGGTTGATAACGGTAATAGTGTTGATGTATAAGGCATTTGTCTTGGTATTGTGCGGCATTTTGATTTTAAAAAATCTAGCATGATCTAGAACTAACATGGCACACATTAAATGGATTAAAAGTTGGCTAACTGATAGATCTCAAAATGTAACTGTAAAGGGGGAATCATCACTGAGCAGGTATGTTGCTAGTGGGAACCCACAGACTAGTTCTTGGCCTTACGCTATTAACTGTATTTATCAATGACCATAAAAATCAGGGGATGGTAAATAATGAAGTGGACTGATCCTTGTAACAGAGCAATCTGGATCTCTTGGGCTACAGCTACGCTGCCATTTTTTTTCGGAAGAAGATATGCAAATCATGCTTGCATATGCATATCCTCTTCCGATTCTCTTTGCGGAAGAGGTTTTTCCGATATTTGGCCCCGTGTAGATAGGACCAGATTTCGGGAAAAAACCCTCTTTTGCATGACCCTGTAAACTTCGATTTACGAGGAATAAGGGATCTTGCGAAAGAGGGGTTTTTTCTGACATTTGGCCCCGTTTACATGGGGCCAAATATTGGAAAAACCTCTTCCTCAAAAAGGATCAGGAAAAGATATGCAAATGCGAGTGTGATTTGCGTATCTTCTTCTGAAAAAAACCGGCAGTGTAGCCGTAGCCTTGGTTGGCTGGGCATGAGCAGGGCGAACAATGAGCAATCGATACATGTTTTAATATAGCTCAGTGTAAGGTGACACATCTAGAAGCAAGAGATGCAGGCCATACTTCCAGAGAGAGAATCTATCCTGGGTACTCATGACTCTGAAAAAAATCTAGGGGTCTGGGTGGATAATCTTATGAACACAAGTTCCAAGAGCAACTGTGTAGCTAAACGGGGTAATGCAATTTTGGGATGCATAAACAGAGAAAATTTGGAGTGGAAGTAAAGAGATTATTTCACCTCTGTATCTTGCACTACTGTGACCTCTGCTGGAATACTTTGCTGTCCGTGGCCCAAGAGAACTGTTGATATATTGGAGAGGGTTCAAAGAAGATCCACAAGAATGATTAAAGGTTTAGAAAAGCTTATTTACGGTAATAGACTCGAGGAGCCCAATTTTGTTCGTTTTAATAAAGAGGAGGTTAAGAGGTGACTTTTAAGTAGAAAGATTTAATAATGGACTCTACAATCTAGCAGAGAAAGATATAAAATGATGCAATGGCTGAAAGTTGAAGCTAGACAAATGCAGTCTGGAAATAAGGTATACATTTTTAACTGTCGGGGTAATTAACCATTGGAACATTTCTCCAAGAGGTATCTGGCTTCTGTCACTGGCAACTTTTAAATCAAGATTGTATGTTTTTCTAAAATATCTGCTTTAGGAATTATTTTAGGGTAGTTAAATGTCCTGTGTTAGACCATCAGACTAAGTCATCACAGTGGTCCCTTCTGGTGTTGGGATCTGAGATACTGTGAACCAGGAAGACAAGCATCCGGACCAACCACAGATGGCATGTATTAACACCCTTGCAAGCTTTTGATTTCCAATATCGTGAACTACTCCCAAACACAGTCAAACCCAAACTGGAATGTTAACTGCTTGAGAGAAGATGTTTTATGGCAGTGCTCAAGATGTTCTGGGTCGTTGGGTACGCAAAGCTTAACTTTTGTGGCAATTGTCACTTTTTAACTATAGCCAGGCAAAAAACCATGAAGGGAAAGGGAATCCGCCGGTATCTTTAAAAGGGATCTCTTCTTAAAAACATTAAAAGTTTGTGAAGATTTATCAGAACTACTGCACTAAGAATTCAGTTGCATGCTAAGAAGCTATGGTTACCTTTTTCAGTGAAGAAAAGCAATGCCAAAAATGTTTAAAGAATGGCTGTAAATCTTGCTTTTAGTCCTCAGTCCTGAAAACATGCATCTGCTTAACTTTAAGCATATTAGTAGTTCATCACCAGTGCTTAGCTTCAAGCATGTGTGACTGTTTGCTTGCAGGTTCAGGCATAAATGTGTATTGTGGTGTTCTTTGCAATAAAGCAATGTCAGCCCTTATGTAACAATTATTTTTACTTCAGTATTACATAAGATAAAAACCTGTTTGTTAACTGTCGCCTGCCATGGTCTGATCTGCCTCCTCAATCCAGGAGTGCCTTTTAAAGTGACAAATGTCCTTTACTCTCTGCAGCCACATGATCACCAATAACAGCTGCTGCACGCTGGGGCTGGTCCAAGCATGTGCTTTGTTTTCAGCAGAAAAAAAATCCAAGAAATTATCTATTTTTACACTTTCATTTAACTTTTAGGGGTTTCATCAAAAACACTGACAAGTTCCAAAGCATCCACTTTTTTTTCCCTGTCATCAACAGATGGACGTTTTTCTCACCGAACATTCTGTTTAATCAAAAAGCCATTTTTTTTCACCCCCCAAAAAAGTTCTGAATAAACAGTTTTGCCGAGCTCTTCTCTATGCATCTCAAAATATCCTGAACTTAATTCAGCCATACCTTGGAACTGCATTCTGGTAATCCTGCTTGGTTTTAGAATCCTCTGCCTATTGCCTCAAAGGTAAAACTGCAGCAGCCTTTATATCTTCAAGCATTAGAAAACTCACCGTTCATCCTAGAGGCCAACTAGTGGGGAAGAAAAGGTGTGGTCTTTGCCATCCACCTTGAGAGACCAAAGGGTGTCTCTTACCTGTTTCCTTTGTTAGGGTATGTCTACCCAGTAGGGCTAAAGTCAAATTCAGCTACACAACTTCAGCTACGTCAATTGCTTAGTTTAAGTCGAAATAGCTTAATTCGGCTTTTGGTGCTGTCTACACAACAGGATGTTGAAGGAAGAACACTCTTCCTTTGACTTCCCTTACTCCTTATGAAATGAGGGTTACCATGAGTCAGAGTAAAAAGTCCTCCAGCTCAACATTATTTTGAAATAAAGGCTTGTAGTGTAGACACGCACTATGTTATTTTTGGAATAACATCAGTTACTCTGGAATAACTCTGTAGTGTAGACGTACCCTTACTGTTTCTTAGGGGCCTGCGACAAAGCCCATTAAGAGTAGTGGGTGTCTTTCCATTGAGTTATCTGAGTTTTGATCAAGTTCTGGTATCGCAGCACACAAATCCTTAGACAGCTATTCATGTGCAAGGCACATACTTCAGCATGAGTAGTTAGAGCAAAACCATCACGGAGGGGTGTGACGTAAGTGTAGGGATGCATCACGTTAACCTTCGGACTCTTCTGTCTTTCTTTAACTACACTTCATTTGCAATTAAATCTTTCACTGGATCTTGTGCTTGTAAAAACTAGAATCTGGGACTGACTGTGGAGAATGTAATTGCTAAGTGAAGACACATACAAGAGGGTTTTATAAGCAACTAGCAAGGCAGAAGTAGATGTAACACACAAGCTGAATGGGTAGGCATTTGACATTTTTGTTCCAAAAACATAGTCCACTTTCTCTGGCATTCCCCTCCAAGCCTGTGTACTGTCCATGAGCTGTAATGATGTCCCAACATATCACTGTAAAATGCTTTGTGCTAACCAGCTTGAGTTTTTCCTCTCCTAAAGCGAGATCTACACTCACGCTCGTTGCGAAACTGGCAACGCAATGAAGCATTTTTAATTGAGCTATATAATTTCTTTAGGCTGCTCTCTTTTCCCACTTGAACTAATTTTAAATGCAATTTGCTTGGATTTCATTTTTCAGGCCTTGAAGTCCAACTGGGGTTCTGCCCTACCTATGTGAGATTTGCTCTATGAGCTTGTTCGGGTCACTGCCTCTCGGTCTCTGCTTTCCTGATTATAAAGAGGGGGGCAATCGAATTTCCCTGCCTCACAGAGGTGCCTGATGACTAATTGGGAAGGAAGCAACTTAGCAGGATTGTATGTAAGGTGGTACTACAGAAGTGCAAAGATAATTATTAATGGCCCCTGCCAATCCAGCAGGACTGTCCCCTCTGTATTTGGGGCACGTTGCTAGTGAATACTGTAAAGTGCTTTATTAAATAAGGGATGTGCACCTAAAAGCAAGTGTAAAGGCCAGGTCTACGCTAGAACTGGAAGATCAGGTGATGGTATGCAACTCCAGCTACATGAGTTTGGCGTCGTCTTCACAGAGGGAGGCCGATGGGAGCAAATGCTCCTGTAGGCTTCTCTTACTCCTCACAACTAACAGGAGTACCGGCATCCACCAGAACCACCCTCAGCATTTGATTTAGTGTGTCTTAACTAGACCCACTAAAACAAACGCCAGAAGATCGATCTCCAGCACGGCAAGTGGAGATGTGGCCTAACTGTGAATTATAGGAAGTTGTCTCCTTAGAGATGTTTTATGAGAGCAGGCTCCATTGTCTCTGCACTCAGCTGTTTTCATTACTTCTTGATGACCTCATTGAGGTTAAAGTGGATATACCGTACTGGGTTAGACACAAACACACTTAACAGGTTAGAGTTCAGTAGCCCCCAGAGTTAATCTAATTTGTTAGCTGTATCCAGGTGAGTTTCACTCACCAGTTTTCTTACCCCTCCTTCTGTACACAGGCTGAATTAGTGACCAGCAAAAGATTAACCTTTGTGTGAGTGTTAAATGCAAATCTGAATTTTTATTCTGCAGGTGGAACCATTATGGAATGCTTCCATGGAGCTCAAATTCCTAGTAGCTCCTAGGTCACACCCAGGGAAATGGGGAAGTCCAGAACAGCCTCTACCATATGTTTCGCTCTCAGGATGATTTGGTTAGCACATTGCTGGACCTAACTTGTCACGATCTACTTGTTGGAACCCTTTGTATGCTCCCTGGGCCAGATTCTCAGCTGGTGTAAAACCGTGTAACTGCACCGACTTTGGATCTACACTGAAATCTGCCAGCGTAGGATCTGATCCTCTGTAAAGTTCCAGACTGGGGTTGGGAGAGGAAGCTAGTAAATGAGGTCTACCCGTTGGGTACAGAAGCTACTGAATACTTTTTTCCATGAGCATTACTGCTACACAGATGTCTTTGTTTCTAAAGACTCGCGTGAATGCCAATTCTGTGTTCCATCTCCCAATTGCTAAGCTAGTTAGTGAAAGGGCTAGAGACCAGTGCTTGATGAGCCCTGCATTCTCCAGTGGTTTGTGCAGTCTAGTTTTAAGGGCCTCGCCTTTTGGGACTTCCCAGTTAGGAATTTATTCTGCACTCCCTCGCAATGCTTGCTGGAGGGAAGATTTTCCCTGATATTCAGTATTTCTTTTTAGCTCTCATGCCTTTGCTCCTAGTTATTATATCCTTGTGCATACTATGCGGGAAACCCAATCGAAACCCATTAAGTCAATGGAAAGTCTCCAATAGATTTGGAGCAGGACCTACATAATTCCTCTCCAGCCTGTGTGTTTACATGCTTGAAATCACTGAAGACAGTTACCCTGACCCCTCCCTGTGCATGCTTGCTCACGCTTGGTATGTCTCACTGTGAGGCAGGATATAGTTGCGGTCCTAAGAGCACTTGCATTTGACAGCTTGTCTGCTTTTCCAGGGAAGAAGTTTGGGGAATTCTCTGACCAGAAGGTGAAGCGTCAGGGTGTCGTTAGGCTCCATCCATCTTGCCGGAGGGGGGTGGGGGTTGTTTTTAATTAAGGTGGTTTCACGGAATGAACTACATGTGAGCTTCTTTTTATGACTCGGGGGTTGTGACCTCCTAAGAGGCTTATTTTATTTTTGTCTTTCTGCCAGGAAACTGTCAGTATGGCAACACAGAGACTGCAGAGGCTTTGGATTCTTGCCTGTTTGCCAGAGAAAAGGCCCCTTTTAACTAATCAGATCTTTACTCTGTGTGTTGACATGGAGGCTGTTCTTTAGAGGGCTTCTCCGCCTTGGTGAAGGCCCCTTCTCTTTCCCCTGAAGAAAGGGCAAGAATTCGAGTGCTTATGTTTTTCTGTGATAGAACATCTGTGTGTTTAGTTAGCGCACAACGCAGGGGCTCGTAAACGCCCAACTGAGTCCTCATGGCGTGGCTCTCCTTGGCAGATTATCACATGGATGAGCAGAAGGGGAGCAGCTGAAAGCCGGCGAGGCCAAAGGCAACACTGGGAGCTGGTTCACTAGGGATGGGCCCAAGACATGGAGGCAAGGGAGCCGACAGCCTGTACAGGCCCTGGGCAAGGTGTGGGGGAAGGGAGACCTGGCTCTGGGCTCCCAGAAAGGGACGGGGCTTCAGGTGGAAGGAGTGAGGCCCAGGCAGCTAGACCTCTGCCCTACCCAGAGTGTGGCATGCTCCTCTCCGACCCGTGGCACCTCACAGAGCAGTCAGCACAGCGCCTTGGCAGCGATTTACAGGCCCAGAGCTCTGGCTGCCGCAGGAGCAGTGACAGTGCCTGGGAGCCTTGGGCCCCTTTGAATCATCAGGGCAACTGCCCCGTTGTGCGCGCGTGTGCACACACACACACACACACCCCTCTCTCTCCAGATTCCAAACTGCTTGTCTAGGTCAGATCCAATGTTTTTTTCCCCATCCATCTGTGGAATAAATTTTGTTATGGGAGGGGCACCGCCAGGAGCAACACATGCTGCCAGCTGTGAGCCCAGTGGGCGTTCTGCTAATCAGCTGGGCAGCATTTGAATCTCTCCTGGGCGGCCACCCAAGTGCTCAGCTGGCAGGGAACACAGGTCAGATCCAACGTTAGTTTACAACAGAAGGGAACATTGAATAATATTTAACCTAAGTGTCACAGTCAATGCCGCATGTGTGTCACATCCTCCCCTTAGATCAATGGGAGTGTATATATTCCAGAAAGCTCAACAAGTTCCAAGTTCTCTGGCTAATGGCCCAAATGGTGGATTCAGCATATTCTCTCCATTCGGAGCCTAATTCACTGAGCTAAATTCATCCCTAATGTAACTCCGCTGAAGTCCCCAAACTGCCCTAGGGATGAACTTGAGTGTATCTGTCTTGCAGTCACTGCAGCCCAGTGTTAAACCCAGCACCCCCGCGATTGAGAAGGCCCCATCAAACCCCTTCCAAACCTGCCCCCACGCCATAGCCTATTCCCCCTGCTAGAGCCCTCCCAACCTTCCCCCCCCCCCCCCCCGCCGACCCTCCAGGCCAGCCCTGAGGCCCCCTCACTCATGGCTCCACACCACAGCCTGAGACCTCATAGCCTTGCGCCCCAACCCTCTGCCCCATGCCTGAGCCCCTTCCCACAATGCGAACCCCTTGGCCCCAGCCCCGCCACATGGGTTGTATTAGGTGCCACCAACATGAAGAAGATGTGTCCGCGCAGCACCTCTCCTGGTGCACGGCACAAAATCCACTCTGCTCAGGAGTGGGAAAAATTAGAGGGAACACTGGCCCTGCCCATATGACAGGCCACCCCGAGCAGCGCTCTGACCCCAAATTTGAGTGAGTGGTGTTGCAATCTGGTACCTGGGGGTCACCGTACCGCTCAGGTTTGGCCTGGTTGCCCCGTGACAAAGGCTTAGCTGGGCCAAACTGAGTCAAGATGGGGGAGGCCTCCATTTCCACAGTGTGCAGGGGCCCCACCAATGCTTTAGGCTGGCCCCAGGGGGTCCAGGGGCTGTTCTACAATTGGAACACTCAGTCACCTCTCTAGGAGCACCACAACCCAAAGCCCTTGCACGAGAAGCGGCTGACCCGGCAACTCCGTCACCGCTTGTTATGACGCGGTGGCAATGAGCCAAGTGAGATAGGAGAGGCAGGAGCCCAGCCCGGCGGTGTCGGAGTCTGGCGTTCCACACTGCCCCGAGGGAGCAGAAACTGGAGTCAGTAATGCTCGCTGATTCCACATCTAACGAGCGAAGGGGAAGAGGGGGGGAGGGGAGGCTGCAGAAATATTTACATGCCTCATGGAAGGTGGCTGGAGCTCCGGGAGGCCAAGGAAAATATTGCTCTAACAAGACTAGTTTGCAGGCTGGTGTGTGAGAGAGAGCAAGACACGAGGCATCCCGGCCGCACCCGCGTATGCTGTAAGTCAGGACTGAGGCAGACGACTGACAGCACAGCAGTCACCAGACGGGCTGAGGAATTCCACAGGAAAAGCCATAGGCGGAAGGCAGCCTTCGATGTGAGGGCAGAGATCGAAGCCCCAGCCCATTTTGGGTAGAGCGCCATGCTTCCGGGAGAGACCTGGGGCGGGATTTTAGCTGACTCCGCCAGAATTCTTGCCAGGGCAGGGGCTGCATTTGAGGGTGGCTCCAGGGTACAGCTTGTTCCTACCCTACCAGAGAGTGAGGCTGGGCGGCGGGTGGGGGGAGGCTGGGCTTGTGGCACCACATTCCCTGTATGGAATCAGCCCCCCATGTCCCATCCAGCTGTAGCTGGTCCTTCACTGATGTGTACAAGGAAGGAGCGGAGGGATGAAGATTCTCACCCCCTCTTCCTCCCAGTCCCCATTTTCTTGGCTCTATCACACAGCCCAACAAACTGAAATTGGCCCCTGGCTGGCAGTTCCCTCCCCCAGCCAGGGGTGCGCAGTGCCTAGAATGAACCGCCAGCTGTTCAAAATGGCTGGAGGTTCCCTCTCGGCATTGTACACCTCTGCCAGGGTGGGGCTGGGGGCCAGAGACTTTGTGCGCTCGCCCTACCCCAGGCCCTGATTGGCCTGGGGGGTGGGGGAGCACACAAAGTGTCCCCCTCCTGCCAAGGGCTGGCCATGCCTAGAGGGAACAGCCCCTTTCCGCCCGAGGCCCCACCCCTTCCAGGGGGGCCAGCCCATGACCATTGCCAAAATTCATGATGTAGTCCCCCTGCAAAAATGATTGCCCACTCCTGCTGTAGAGCAAACTCATTCTCTCTCAGTAGCACCTCATGGGACAGTGCACCACCCCCAGTAGGTGTGCAGGTTAAGCTATGACCAGTCACTTTCCTTTACGAGGAAGGCCTAACACGCAGGGGCAGAGAGCAGAGTCCACTTCTCCTTGTGGTATGTTTGGCAGGTTGGCATGGCTGGCTACTGGTGCTGACTCTGCAGGAAGCACTAGGAATAAAGCAGTTCCGCTGTGCTTATCCTCTCGAAATCCTCAGAAAAGGGCAACAAAAAATGATTAGGGCTTTGGAATGGGTCCCATAGGAAGAGAGATTAAAAAGACTGCAGCTTTTAATCTTAGAAAAGAGGACACTAAGTGGGGATATGATAGATGTCTATAAAATCATGACTGGTATGGAAAAAGTAAATAAAGAAAAGTTATTTACTTATTCCCACAATATAAGAACTAGGGGTCACCAAATTAAATTAATAGGCAGCAAGTTTAAAACAAACAAAAGGAAGTTTTTCTTCATTCAGCGCACAGTTAACCTGTGGAACTCCTTGCCAGAGGATGTGGTGAAGGCTAGGGCTTTAACAGGGTTCAAAAAAGGATGAGGATTAAAATATGTTAGCCAGGACTAGCCAGAGTGCTGATGCACCTAACTCAGAATCCTGCTCGTGGCAGAGACCGATGCAGAATGCTTTGGAGAAAGGTGGAAGTCACCTGGCCTTGTGCGGGGATGGCGGGTGTCGAGAAGGAGCTGATACAATGAAGGGAGGATATGGCAGCTGTCAGTTACGGAGAGTCGTCTCAGTGAAGGTAGAAACGTGAAGAAAGCTGTAATGTAGATTAGAGATGGCAAAATGACTAACGCTTTTCTCCCCTTCCTTCCCCTGCCCCTTTGCTAGTTCTAGACACTGCAGGGCAAGAGGAGTTCAGCGCTATGCGCGAGCAATACATGCGGACAGGAGACGGGTTCCTTATCGTCTATTCTGTCACAGACAAAGCCAGCTTTGAACATGTGGACAGGTTCCACCAGCTGATCCTCCGAGTCAAAGACAGGTGAGTGCACTGGAAGGAAGAGCTCCCTTAAACACAAAGCACTGCGGCTGGGGAGGCATTATGGTCCCACGGTTAGAGCACGGTTAAACCTGACTTTGCCATTGGTTGCTGGGTGAGCTTGGGCAAGTCAGTTCTCTTTCTGTGCCTCAGTTTCCAGATCCATAAAATGGGATCAAGTGACTTACCCCTGTTTTGTCAAGTGCTTTGAGATCTGTAGATGGGAAGTTCTGAGATCTAGGTGGCATTCTTTTTCAATGAACAATACCTCTGTGTATTTGCATTTAAATGTCTGGTTGATGAAGATTTACATAGGGGTGGATATTCCGTTTGTGAATACAAAAGATAAGGCAGTATTAGAGGTCTAAACCAGCAGTTAACCAGTACTTCAGAAAGACCAAAGAGGAAGCTCATGGAGTCTTTTCATCTTTTAATAATTCCCTCTTCTCCATTCTAGCGCACCAGGGTGATTTTTTTTATTTTCACGGGGTGGAGTGTGAATCTAGTTCATGCATCCCTGCAGCTTTAAAGCACTTAATTTTTCCATTCATCATGTTTTTTTAAACAAGAGAGAATTCAAGAGAAGGTTCCAGAGGATTCAATCCTTGTGGCTGGCTTCTTTTTGGCTCAGAATAACTCCCCGAAAGGAGGAGTGGACTGATATCATGGGAGGTTTATGGCTGGAATGCTTTTCCACTGAAGTGTCCACAAGAGTAGGAAATGAAAATACTTTTACTGCATCTAGATAAACATAAATACCAATCATTTTTATTTGCCTCCTAGACAGAGAAATGGGATTTTCTCCATGTCTGCCACATTCTCTTAAATTCTGGGCCTAAGACAGGTCAACAGTGAAGCCTTTGTAAATTGAGAGAGAATGAAACTTCGTTTCTATTATGATTAGACATGAGTTTTAGCTAATAAAATTCAATGAAAATGGATCACCCTTTTGGTTTTGGTAAGAAACTTTCTCCTCCCTTCAGGGGTACTGTAAACCCAAACACAACAGCCTGCCTATGAGAATTGGAAAGTGAAATTGATGAGAAAGAAGTATGTTCACCTTGCCCAGCTCAATCTGAGTGAAGCGCAAAACCTAAACAAACAGTCAAATGATGAAGAGTAAATTTAGCTTATTTAAAAATCTTGAATCATTTTAAAAGGCCAAGGCTCTATTAGCAGCATGAGAAAAGTGTTTCATCCAACATGGCACTGGATTCTACACTGTGTCCAGTAGTCACTCTAGTTTCACATCAGAGTGAATGACAACAGAATTTGGTTGTGTCTTCATCTTACGAATCGTATGTCCCCTTAAGCATTTATATTTAGAGATTTGAAATCCAAACTAGTTATAGTTTCTCTCTGGAGTTATTTAAAAGACGGTGCTTCTTTCATTACAGCTACTGACGCTACAACAGTTAAATGTACTTGCCTTGTTCAAGTAGCAATCATACAACTCACTACAGGGAACAATATCCAGAGTTTTATTTCTGATGTAAACAAGGCAAATTACATACTGTCCAAATTTACTCTGTTTCTACCGCTGTGCTACAAACCAGAGAAAAATTGGATCATCAAAAAGAGCAAAGCATTTACTCCAGTATACACATAGAATCAATATTCATTATCACTCTGATGTAAATTAAATCCATATTATCATAATTAACTATAAGAGTAAATGAAAATTCAAAGAGCTGTGTACAATGCATCTCCAGCCACAGTTATGAATCAGTATTCCAGAGAAAAGATTGAGTCCTTCTCTGTCTCATTGAAAAAAACAAAATATGGAAAATAAGTCTGAACATTCATGTGAACTGAAAGTAACACCCGTCAAAAGTTTTATACAAATAAGTAAGATTGACTACTTGTCAAGGCAAACATGATGGTTCTGTTATTGCAAATAATATAGAAATCATAAATCAGATTTAAAAGGCATATGGCCAGATCCTCTGTTGGACTAAACTGGCATAGTTCTGTTGACTTCAGGGGAGCGATGCTGATTTACAGCAGGTCAGGAGTTAGCCCAATTTTTGTTATAGAAGCCTTGGATATGACAAACCTACACCTTCATAGGATTTTGTTACTAATAAATTCTCAGGCAGCATGTTTCATTTATAGTCAGCAAAATATACAGATAAAGAAATAAAGCGTTTTTCATTGGGTTTGTGGGTACATTGAAAATGACATTTACAAACATTTACTAATAAAATATCTAATTCTTCTGAGCCTAATTATAAGTAAGTTGATAAATGCCTACATGGTGCATCTTTCTGGCTGAAAACGCAATGGTGATAGTGTCTGAAAAGGAAGCTGACCCTAAACCCTTAACACTGAAAATCTCCTAATTGCTTTTTTCCAGAGAGTCTTTTCCAATGATATTGGTGGCCAACAAAGTTGATCTAATGCATCTGCGGAAAATCACTAGGGAACAAGGAAGAGAAATGGCAACTAAACATAATGTAAGTTTGCAGGTGGGGTGCGGTTTTTTGGTTTCTTTGGGGTTTTTTGCATGTTGTTTTGACTCTGATTTTAATTTTCACTGCAGGCATTTGGAATGAGTTTCATTTTGCATTTGGAGTTTAATTGGATCACTTATTTTATAATTAAACAATAGCAATTATATTTTCAAATAAACAGCAAAGAAAGTACAGGCTGAAATTCTCTAGTCCGGAACATCTGTGGTCCAGCATGATTTTAGTTAGCTGGATAGCTGCTTATCATGGGTGTGGCCATGTTTCCCACAGTCCCATAAAGTTTGTTTACAGCCACCAGCCCTGGCTTTCAGTGTTCTGCACTGTTATTTAGCTCTAATTTACCCCTAAATGTCTTCTAAGACAGTAAGCAGTAGAAGTGTTGGTAATGCTGCTAGACAATATTGACCTCCCAAGACCTGGCAAATTCTCTGGTTCAGCTCTAGTGAGGTCCCAAGGGTGTCGGACTAGAGAAGTTCAACCTGTAGTATGTAGAGAGGTTACTTCCAGTGGGGCCAGTACATGGCTGAAGCAGTACCAGTTCTGTACGCCATACTATAGCAGGGCTATGATGATCATAAAGTCATTAGAGCAATTTCTGTCACTGAGAGAGACAAGCTCTTCCTCAAGTCTGGGAGAGGAACCCCCAGCTTCTTAAAAGCTTCTCTCTTTCACCATCAGAAGTTGGTCCAACAAAATATATTACCTCTCTAATATCTTGGGACCCACATGGCTAAATCTATGGTGCACACATACCATAAAGTCAGGTAATGCAAGTTCTGTGCAGCTGGGATGAATGTGCGTGGAAGATGGACAGAATGCACTCTTCACATGAAAATGCAAAAAAAGTCGTTAGTAGATGCACAGGGCCTAATTCTGAGTTCCGTCTGTTGTCCATCAGGAGAAAGTCCATTAACGATAACGGAATCACATGAGTGTAAAACCCATGTAAACCAGAACCAACTTGTCAACTCCCTATTATTCATACTGCAGTTTGGCTCCAGAAATGGCTCCCAAGTAAGATGATAATCACTGTTATACTGGGTTAATCACTTCTGAATGCTCCCAGGCATGGAAAAATACTTAATGGAACTTGCTGCTTCCCAAAGGACTTTTAAAGATAATATCATGTGAATTATTCAAGGTATATTTACTCCCAGTCCTGTAAAGAAGCTTTTGTGGAAGAGTAGAGAGCCAGGCAACCTAAACAACAACCCAGCACATAGCTGTGAATTATGCTGTTTCGGTAGCATAGAAGGTGCTGCATGTGCAAATGCAGAATTTTCACATGGGATATCAGCAGTCAGGTTTACAAATGTAGCTCTTCACTGGGTACATCAACTACATGTGACCAAAAAGTTCATTTGGCTACCAATAGAAAATGACCTTCTCTATCATCTGAACAGAAGTTTTTCAAAGTCTGAAAGGTAATTGTAGAAATCACCCTTCAAGGACCTTAAAATATAGCGTAGCAAGGAAGGTATGTTTGGCAAGTGCTTGTTCTTCAGCAATCTCCAGCAAACTTCTAGCATAGTTTGTCTTTGTAAATGTAGTCTTCATATCCGCAGGTACATCCCAGGGGAAAAGAACATCCCTCATAATAACCACTGCAATTACTTCCCCCAAATCTGGAACTTTAGGCTTCGAGCTGTTTTGTATGCTGCACATTTTGTAGGCTGGGGTGATCTTAGTTGGGATTAGTCCTGCCTTGGGCAGGGGGCTGGACTTGATGACCTCCTGAAGTCTCTTCCAGTTCTATGATTCTATGATCTTTGGTAAGCATTTTCTGTCCACTCTACAAATTCACCTTGATGTCATGGCAACATTTCACTTACCTGACTTTCTCCAGGCAGTCTCATTTGGATATAAGTTTCTTTTTGTACCCCAGACTCCAGTACAGCACAGCTGTGCATTGTTCCCCAAAGGCTACATTCTGCCTATTGTTCATTTCAATGTTGAGTGAAGTGACCTCTCTATGTAAGACGAAATCTTGGCTCCATTGAAACCAATAGCAAAATCTCATTGACTTCAGCGGGGACAGGATTTCGCCCATAGTGGTTTAGACCAGTGTTTCTCAACCAGTGGTACGAGTACCCTTATGGGTACTTGAGAGAAGTCTGGAGGGTACGTCAACACAACTGAAATTTGGAGAAAACTGAATTTTTGTTTTAAGTTTTACAGCACTTTATTATTGTTGTACTTTTTACACCCAAAAATGTCATTGCCTGCCCGGCTACGATTAAGTTGTTCAAACGAATGTGTTGCAATGGTAGGAAAAAAAATTATGTGTCTGAAAACTGTAGGTACTGGGGGTGCTTATAATTTTTTTTAAAAAGGGGGTACTTTGTAAAAAAAGGTTGAGAAACACTGGTTTAGACCATTTGTTGGCAAAGGGCTTTGAGATATCCCAAAATGCACGATTCTGTGCTATGAATGCCATGGTTCAGAGCACCCTTATTAAACAGTCTTCTGCTCTAAGACACTATTTGAAAGGGTCCCTGAATATGTTCAGTACAGTTCTTCTGTGCTAGTCATTATATGACCACCCTCTGGTTTGCATCCAATTTGTTCTAGTTCCTTGGGTTGTCACTTGAGAGAGGTTCATTGTCCACCAGCAAGATGTTACTAGTATTTATGGTGCTGGGCTTTTATCTTTCAGATCCCATACATAGAAACTAGTGCCAAGGACCCTCCTTTGAATGTTGACAAAGCCTTCCATGATCTTGTTAGAGTAATCAGGTGAGCCATAAAACACTTTACTCACCCATGGATTAACCTCTGTTGGCAGGAGGTGCCTTATTCATTGTAACACATGATTATCCAATCATGGATGAAAATATGGAACGGACCTGAACTAAAAATATTGATCTGCCCTTCCAGCTGGACTGTGAAGTGTGGATCACTACTCTCTGATAACAGTTTTCCAGCCAGTTATGCACCCATGTTATAGATGCTCCATCTAGATCAGGAGTGGGCAACCTTCTTGGCCTGAGGGCCACATCTTGGTATGGAAATTGCATGGCAGGCCGTGAATGCTCACAAAATCGGGGGCTGAGGTACAGAGAGGTGAGGGCTCCAGCTGGGAGGTGTGGGCTCTGGGGTGGGGCCAGGGATGAGGGTTTGGGGTTCAGGAGGGTGCTGCACACTGGGACTGAGGGGTTCAGAGGGCAGGAGGAGTATTGGGGCAGGGGGTTGGAGTGAGGGAGGGGGGTCAGAGGCGCAGGCTCTGGATGATTTAGCTCCCAGAAGCAGCACGTTCCCCTCAGGTTCCTCTGCGGACGTGCGACCAGGCAGCTCTGCGCCCTGCCCCATCCACAAGTGCTGCCCCTTCCACCCTCATTGGCCAGGGTTCCCAGCCAGTAGAAGCTGCAGAACCAGCATTTAGGGCTGGGGCAGCGTGTGGCGCCCCCTGGCTGCCCCTGTGCACAGGAGCCGGAGGAGCAACATGCTGCTGCTTCTGGGAGCTAAGCGGAGCCACAACACGTGTGGTGCAACACAAACCCCCGACCTCACTTGCCAGAGCAGGGCAAGCCCCTGACTCCGCTCCCCGGCAAGATCTTGAGGGCCAAATTAAAGGTCTGATGGGCTGGCTGCAGCCCTGTGGGCCTTAGTTTGCCTACCCCGATTTAGGTTGTATTTGCCTAGTTTGTTTATGTGAAGGCTCATGTGAGACAGTACCAAAAGCCTCACTAAAGTCAAGACATACCACATCTGCCACTTCCCCCGACCTCAGCCACAAGGCTTCTTGACCTGTCAAAGAAAGTTGTTGGGCGAATAACTAATGCTGTCAGGTGAAGCTATATTTTTTCCATATGAGATGAAAGAAGTAGGTTCCCCAGCAATGAAACTTCTTAGGCACTTACACACAGTGCCTCTCTGTTACTGTTTATCTTACCACAGCTTTGAGTCAGCTTCCATCGAAAGCAGATGGTGCTACCCACTCTTCCAAAATCATCTCAAGCTAACAGAAGGAAGGTGTGGGTGGAAAATTATCAGAGTGTTACAGATATCAGTTGGCAACATCCCAGGATGTTTCTGATCTATTCTGCACCTTGCAATTAGTAGGCTAGGCATTAGTATTAATTATACTGAGCTCTTAACACTATCCATCACGATGTTGAAAAATCACAACAAAATAATTGGTACGGTGAGGCTCCCTATTTGTTGTTTCTCAGTGACTCCAGACGTCAAATGTTCTCAGTTAAGAAAGTTACATTTAAAATATATGTTCTGTATGTGCTAGCCCAAAACATGGATACCAGGACCTTACAGTCACGTTTAGGCTCTTTTCTTCGTTTGTGTCGTTTGTTAGAAAGGCTCCACTAGTCCCATTAGACAGCTGTGCAGCCCTGTTGCCTTCAGGACTGAAAAAATCGTGTGCATTCATTCAACTGGAGAACAGAAATGAGGCCCCCACCTTATCTGATCAATCGAAACTAATTTTTGCTGAAGTGTTTTAAGAAAACTGTTAAAAGGCCATCACGGATTATCCACAGTCGGAAAAAGGATAAAAATCATCTGCTTAATTTTTTGTCACAAATTGTGAGCTCAGCTGTAGTCAGGAAAATGTCATTTAAAATGTCCTACTGGCCTGCACCTATCTCCAAATTGCTTCCCAAACATAAGGGGCTAGCTCTAGACAGAACCAAGCCCATGAGTCACAGTCTGAGCAATACCATGGCAACTGTCAGCCAATGGTTGTGCTCCTCCTGAGCAGAGCTGCATTTGGTTGAGTCCCAGGTTTTCTTACAAGTGCTGGGATTGGCTGCATGGAGCTTGGCGCAATCCATATAGTTAGTGGTGCCCGCATCTAACTGGTAGGTGGATTATCAGGATCTTCCTGGTCCCCTTCATTGTGCTGTAAGTTCATCACTGAGCTACACTAGTCCTCTTCCCACTGTAATACAGGGTCAGGGTAATTCTCCGTCCCTGGGATCATCTTCCAGAAAAAAGCTTTGTATAATGCTGCTCAGTGTCGCCTGAAAGCAGCATGCTTTATATGCATATATAAACTATGGCAATGTTACCTTGCTTCCTAATTAGACCACTCAGCAGTAGATTTGGGTTTGGTCAGTCCTCTGAAGAGTTAACTGTCCTGAAAAAAAAAACTCACTCAACACATCTTTCAAACTTCTGTATCAATAGAATGTGGTTGCAGTGAGACGAAGAAGTCAAGGACCACTCATTTCTCTTTAGCGATGCAGAATTGGCAAGCATTCCAAAATCATGCATCAGGTTCCACACATCACAAGATTGGCTTGATTTTTGTGTTTCTTTATTGTGAGAGCTTTGTGCTTTCTAGTCTCTGAGCCCTTAAGAGTCATATGCTTTTCTCTTCCTCTATAAGTAGCATTTAAAAAAATCAAAGATACGATTCTCCGTAAGTAACGACTCCAGGAGCTGGAGCTTTTAAGAAAAACACCAACTATCTCAAGGCTCGCAATCAAATCGCAAGAGTTGGCAAAGCCTGCTCCCTGTATTTGGTGTGATTAACTTTCTGTTCAGCCCATGAAATAAGCTGAGGCGGTTGTTTAGGGAGTTTCCCCATCACGCAGATTAAATACTCCAAAGACTAGGGTTCAGACCTTTGTGAGTTGCCATGGATACACAGTAAGTCTGTGGAATCAAACCCAAGTCCTGCATTTAACTACCCAGCCTTTCTTTCTCCTGTTTATTCGGCAGCTCTGGGCCAGTCTTACCTGGTGTAAACTATAGGGATGTAAAATCCCATTTAATTAGTTAACTGGTTAAACGTTACATTTAACTGGTTAACTGATTAATGGGGGCTGAGTGGTGGGGGCCATTCCAGCCCCCTAGGATGGAGTGCCCCACTCCCCACCCACCGTGGCCAGCTGCTTCCGTACCAGCTACCCACTCACATCCCTAGTAAACTGGTTAGTGTCACTCACATTAGTGTTAGGGAAACTACTGATCTATGAGCTATGCCCATTTACACCAGCGGATGATCCGGCCCTGTGTTTAGCAGCCAGTCCCCTTTTCTAAAAGATGTGACGCTGACTAGCTTGTGACCCACAGAACTTGGGAGGCGCTCATTGACACAGAGGTACAACTCAAATGGAACTGTAGCGGAATTAAAGATATGATGCCTGTAACACTGGCAGAAGGAGGTGATTGAGGTGCAGGGACATCCAGCAGGAAGGGAATCTCGGCCGTACATTGCTGATTGCTTTGATTTCCTGCTGTCTGGAGCGTTTTCCGAGGGGCTGCTGTCTGACGAGGACACGGAACACTTTCTCCTTCTGAGCCACTCTGCCCAGTTTGGAAAATGTTGTATGTATCAGCACAGGGTAGAACCCATTTGAGCAGCAGATTTAAAAACAAAAAAAAACAAAAAAAACAATGCTAATTGATTCCAGATCAATTCATTTGACCTGGGGGAAATTCCAGCCCGACATAAATCTGCAACAGGCTTTAGTTCTCCCCTGATTTCTGTTTCTGTGCAGTCCCTTGCTCAGAGCTCATTTTCACCAGTGGTTGAGCAGGCTGTGATGCTGCATGGCAGAACCATAGGATAACCCTCTTTACCAGATGATGTGGCCCCGCCTGTCATTAGGGGCAGAGGGAAGGGTTGTATTTTAACCAGGGCACAGTATTATTGCCTTCTCACTTCAGACATTGTAACTCCCATTAGCATTAATGCATTGTGCATGCACCTCTCCCCGACCCCTTAACACCTGGGCTGTGAAGGGGGCTAGCCACGTACCATGGTAGATCCTCTGGTGGGGCCACGGTGAGTGGAGGTCAGACTTCTTCTAGCAGAAGGCGTAAGAGGGGCAGATCTGCTCTAAAATGGGACTGTGCCATCCACTGCCATGGCAACGGAACCCGCGCCCACTTTTGCGGCTGTCACCTTTTCTGTAGCCACACTATTTCCCTTCCTTTTCCTTACCAGCTGCTCCAGAGGCCTTTCCCTCTCCCTCCTCTCCCCCTCCCCCCGACGGAAGGCTGTTCTTCACTCCAAATTTCATTCACTTCAGCTCCTTGACTCTAATGGGGTGGCTGGCAGTGCTATGGTGATTACTGCTATTATCGAATACCAGTGGGGCCTGCAACGGGTGAGGTGCTGCCCCAGGAGATACTGTCCCTGTCTCAGAGCTCTAGCAAGCTAAGAAATTGGCCAGGAACATGGTGAGAGAGACCTTGTTAAAAGCAGCACCTGCTGCCTGGAGGCCCAGGAAATACAATTTGTTCCTGAACTCTGGTCTCCCTCTCACCGTACGTAGAAGCTGTGCCAGGATGTTGGCTCCTTTAACAGCACAGATATTTAAACTCTTACCGACAGAGTTCATGTCCCTTTGTTCTTTCTCTATTTTGGCCCTATGCCTCCTTGTACAGGAGGGAAGAGGAGAGATTCACCTGCCGGAGGGATCAGGGAGTGGGGAAAGTCATTTCACCCTCTTCTGACTGATTCCTAGAGCTGTAGGATACCTGTCTATCTACCCCAGCCTAAACAGCATGGATGGTTCACTGGCTTTGCTTCTTTCTTTCCTCCAAACAGGCAACAGATCCCAGAGAAAAGCCAGAAGAAAAAGAAAAAGACCAAATGGCGAGGAGACAGAGCGACCGGCTCTCACAAACTGCAGTGTGTGATTTTGTGACATGGGGGGGGCTCTGGGCACCCCCGCCTGACCGAATGTGAACTAAACCAGCACTAGCGAGACACGCTGTACCACACCATAACGCTTCTAACAGTGGTCCTAACACTGAGGAACTTGATGGGGGAGGGGGGAGATTGGACTCGCTGACATACTTGAACGGCGGCCAAACTGCCAGCACTTGGCCTGATTTGTGCACAGTGCAGAGCGGCTTGCAAGCATGCCCAGGAGGCAGGAATAGCCAGGACCAGGCCTCTCCACAGTCCACAGCATCTTGGTGTTTATTTTAAAAAATGGGGGAAGGGGTTAAAGTGTTGGTTTTATCTGCAAACATTTCTCCACGTGACCCATTTCTAGCAGCCGTGAACGACCCTTTGTGTGGTACAGTCCGTCATGTACGTATGTGTGGGGGAAGGGGAAGGGCTTTTTATTTTCTTTTGCCCAGCGAGCACTGGATTGGAAAGAAACCCGGCTGGGGTTCGTTTCTGTTGCACTGAACTCTCTCTTCGGCAAAGATGCCAAACCGCAGCTTCGTAGGAGAGTGTGTAGATTTGAAGGAAGAAAATGAACTCCAGCTGTTCTCAGCACTCCAGGCATTGTGTCAGACCCTGGAGGACAGCCAGCTTACAGTCCATAAACGCCAGCGTAGAAAAAAAAAGGGGGGCGGAGGGGGGTTACCCTCTGTGAGGAGGTTCTGTTTCTGTTTTGTATTTTGGGGGCATGTCTGATTCAAAAGGCATTTTGTTAACCTCAAAATATTTAAATTAAAGTAATTTACAAATGGAAGGAATGGACTTTTTTTTTTAAACAAACCTGGACTGATTTATTTAGGGGAGCTGACATCAGGGGCTGCATTCCTCAATCTAAGTGTATATAAACCTACACTTGGATTCCAAGTCATTCCTTTTGCCTCTCTTGCCTTTCCCTATAAAACCAATAACCCGGCGATAGTGAGATGGGTTGTTCTCCCCCATCCACATTCTCAATTCAAGAAGATTGGCTCCATTTCCTTCCTCTTTTTTTCCTTCCCCCACTTTCACTTGGATCCTGCTGCCTTTGACGTCATTTCAGAGTTTTGCTGTTGACTCAGATGGGATTTGCCCCTTTGTGACTTTAGTGAGCCGTTGATGGCATGGAGGTGAAAGATGTCTGTCCCTCTGAGCAGGCACAGGAATCCAAGCTGACTTCCCCCACCTCATGGGTGACCTCCGTCCTGAAAGCCCATATTGCAAGTTGAGGGGGGAATGAAATATGCTTTTGGTCCTTCACCTTTCTCACTGTTAATTGTGGTAGTGTTTTATTAATAGGATGGACAGTCGTCCACTGGACTGAGACCGCCAATTCATTCACCAAGGGCTGCCAAGCACCTGTAAGAGTAACAATGTACACTTGTTATCAGCCGGGCCTAGATTGGTTTCCATTCAATTCTGATTTATTTGGCATGACAAGCTGGGGTTTCTGGCTTTCATGCGTTGGTATCTGAAAGCTGTAGATACAGGTATAAAACATCACGGATGTGCCCATGAGCGGGCTCCACAGACTCACCTATTTGCATTTGTCCATCCATCCATTTGTCATTATTTTCTATTTCTTGATTAGGGGCTAGGTTGTTTTATAGCACATGTTTGCCTTACTGGGAGCAAGTTAACTTTTTGAACAGGTAAGTAAAACAAATGAAAAACCCTAGCCAGATTGTACTCTTCTGCATCATGCTGGTAGATTTTGTTCCTTGGCTGGTAATTGTCCAAGACTTTTTATGCCAGGCTAAATGGATGCTATTTCAGCTGTCTTTTTCCTTCCTCCTTGGTGGCAGATGTCTTTTTTTTTTCTTCATTGTTTTTTCATGAAAAATGTTTATTTCTGAAATCTTGAGGAAATATTTCTCCTGCACGCCCATATTTTAGACAGTGGAGTAGAAAGGGCTATGTAACTTCAGTGAAGCTATAACAGTACATTCCCGCTGAGACTCTGGCCCAGAATTATCTTACTTCTGTCACATGGGTTTCTCGCTGAGCTGTGGATGGCCTGGTAGCATAAGGATGAATCCTGGCCCTATTGTTTTTAACAGGCGTTTTGCCATTCACGTCAATGGGACCAGAATTTCACTTCTGCCTGCCATTGTCCTAGAGAAGCAAATGGCTAGGTATCAATCTGCAATTAATCTGGTCCACGGTCCATGATGACACTAAAGTGTAGAAAGACTAGAGTTGACTCTATTGCATTCTTGCTGGAATCCCTTTCTACTTGGATTTACTAGCTAGTTTTAAAATCAAATGTATATTAAGTACTGATTATGAATCATAGAACCATAGAGCTGGAAGAGACCTCAGAAGGTCATCAAGTCCAGCCCCCTGCTCTAGGCAGGACCAAATGAGATCCCTTCTACAAAGAGGCCAACATCTGGCATCAGGCATCTCTAGGACCATCCTGTTAGAAATAATCTGTTTTTTATGTCCTGTTTCTATGGGAATTTGTTATTGGTTTATTTATTTTAATCCAAACTTCTGGGAATATTTCCCAGAAGCTCTCTGTATCTCAAGTCACATCTGATCATTGTATACTTGAAATTACGGTCCACTGAGTTTGAAATGTCCTAATCATTTCTTCAGCAAACAACTGGTAGCATGGAAGATTGCAAAGTGGGAAATAAGCAGGAACAGATGAACTCTAAATTAAGTACAAAAGCAAATGGGGAAGATGAACACAACACAAAGTAGGAAGGCTGTGGAATCTCCATCACTGGAGATATTTAAGAGCAGGTTGGACAGACATCTATCAAGGATGATGTAGATGGTGCTTGGTCCTGCCATGAGGGCAGGGGACTGGACTTGATGACCTCTCGAGGTCCCTTCCAGTTTTTTAGTATTCTATGATTCTAGGTTAATCAAGTTATTTGTAAATAAAAGTGATTACCAGCAGGAGTCTCCTATTTGAGGCTGTCAAGGCTCCTTCCCCACTCTGGCATGATAAATGCAGAAGTGGGGGCCAGCAAAAGTACCCCAAAACCTTATCTACCAGGCTTTGGTATAAAACTTCCCCCCAAAATCTTAACAACCTGGATTTCGGGAATAAAATCTCTGCTGCCACCACCCAAGTATTGGTACAAAAATCAGGGGAAAGATCACATGGGAAAATTCACCCCTGAAGTACAAACCAGGACACAACCATTAACCAATACCAGGTTAATAAAAAGGAAAGAGAAAGAACTTTTATTATCATCACAATATTCCTGTTGCAAGCACAATGACTAGATGGAACAGTAACAAAATAATATACTCATGGAGGAGAAATTTACCATGGGCCAGGAACTTAGTTACAAAGGAGAGCAAAACCCATTTTTAAATGCACAGACATCAGCTCCCATTTCCCAAACCATAAAACAATAAAACCTAATGGATTTATCTAAACTTTATCCTACATTACAGACTGTGAAGAGTATTTTCTTAGAGGCAGACATCCTGTCCCCTTCAGTAGCTGGAGAGAAACTATGTAGGACAAAGGAGGGGAAAAACCCAAAAATTCCTTTGTCCCAGTTTGAAATTCCTACTTACATTTCTATTGGCTGCCTGCCACCTGGTTTAGGTAAGGGACATATTTAACCCCTTAGTCCCCAGGATGCTGGCTAACCCTCATGATCATGACACGCCCCCCCCCAAATCGCAGATGGTGCTGGACAGCTTCTGGCCACACTGGCTGTGATTTCTTCCTGGAGGTCTGAGATAAAACATAGTAAATAAGTACATGCACACCTTACTAGACCATTGAATACATGAAGGCTGTGTCTAGACTGGCCAGTTTTTCTGCAAAAGCAGCCGCTTTTGCGCAAAAACTTGTCAGCTGTCTACACTGGCCACTTGAATTTGCGCAAGAGCACTGACGTTCTAATGTAAGAAATCAGTGCTTCTTGCGCAAATACTTTGACGCTCCCGTTCGGGCAAAAGTCCTTTTGAGCAAAACTTTTTGCGCAAAAAGGCCAGTGTAGACAGCTCAGTTTTGTTTTGCGCAAAAAAGCCCCGATGGCTAAAATGGCGATCGGGGCTTTCTTGCGCAAAAGCACGTCTAGATTGGCCACAGATGCTTTTGCACAAAAAGTGCTTTTGTGCAAAAGCGTCCGTGCCAATCTAGACGCTCTCTTGCACAAATACTTTTAATGGAAAACTTTTCCGTTAAAAGCATTTGCGCAAATTCATGCCAGTGTAGACGCAGCTGAAATGTAAACAAAACCTCTCCACATCTGTGGAGTTCCATGCCGGATATACTGAGAGCATTCTAAGTAATTGAATTCAGAAATGCCTCTCGGGAGAGGGCATCAGCCACCTTGTTAGAGGCTCCTGAAATGTGCTGTACATCAAAGTCAAAGTCTTAGAGTGCCAAACTTCACCGAAGGAGTTTCTTGTTGGTTTGACCAAATGAAGCCACTGAAGAGCAGAGTGGTCAGTCTGTAGATCGAAGCGTCGTCCCCACACATACGGTCTTAGCTTTTCTAGAGCATACACAATCGCGTAGCACTCCTTCTCTGAGACAGACGGGTGACTTTCTCTTTCAGACAACCTTTTGCTGAGAAACATGATTGGGTGAAGTTGTTGATCTGGTCCTTCCTGCATCAGACCTTCCCTCACACCCCGCTCGGACGTGTCTGTAGTGACAATGAAAGGCTTGTCATAGTCTGGGGCCCTCAGTACAGGGTCAGACATAAGAGCTGCCTTGAGCTGGTAATAGCTTTCTGGCACTGGTCAGGCCATTTGACTCCGTTGAGTTGGTTTTTCCTAGTTAGATCTGTTAGAGGTGCGGCGACCTCACTGTAGTGCGGTACAAATCACCTGTAATACCCAGCCAAGCCTAGGAAGGATTGGACCTGCTTTTTTGACATGGTGGCAGTGGTGGGACCCAGGATTTTTAAAAGGACACAGGTTTTTCTTTTGAATTGCAAGCTTTGCAGGGTTTTTTTTCCTCTTGTTTTTTTTCTTTTGGTCTCAGTGCTGCCTAAGGGAGGGGCAGACAGAAGGTTAAGCTTAAGCCAGACACAGACCATCCTACCCAAACAGTTTGGTTTTTTATAGCTTTCGGGACAACTGGCTAGCTAGGCTAGAATAGGGCAGGGAAGGAGCCCAGTACATGCTTTTGCAATCGGGCAAAGTAGCCCTAGAGAAACCAACCCTTCCTAAGCAACACCCTGAGGTAGAAACAGCCTCAGAGCAAGGCAAGATGTCTAGCTCTGGGAAAGATTCACCCCCCGGAGAGGGGAAACAGGAGCCTGCCCCTGTGAGTCCAGGGGGAAGTAACCTTGAGGGGCCAGGAACAGCTGGCAGCCGCCCTACTTCCCCCTCACCAGCACCTTCTAGGTGGGATTATGCCTTAAAGGCAGGCAGGCCCCTATCTGAAAAGGAGTTGGAGTTTCTCCTATGGATGGAGGACAAGTGTGCACAACAAGAGGCCGAGGACAGGCGTATAAAATGGGAGGCGAAGCTGGCAGAGATAGCGGCAGAGATGAGGCGAGCAGAACTAGAGGCCCCTTCAATAGCTGGAGAGAAACTATGCAGGACAAAGGAGGGAAAACCCCAAACATTCCTTTGTCCCAGTTTGAAATTCCTACCTACATTTCTGTTGGCTGCCTGCCACCTGGTTTAGGTAGGGGACATATTTAACCCGTTAGTCCCCAGGATGCTGGCTAACCCTCATGATCATGACAGGCTATGTGTACATTTATGACAATGTGTACACTGCATAGCTCCTCACTGTGGTACAAATAGTAGTGAAGAGGATGAGGCACTGGTTAGGTAAGATACTCCAGAACTTTACAGCACGTACGTCACATGGCTCTCTGCACACTCAAGCCGCATCTCCCATGTCCGCTGCTGTTATTAGCAGTGCAGTAGCCCATTGCCGCTAGAGCCTTTCTCTGCCCCAGGAAAAGGCTCCAGCAGCAGGGAAAGTCTCAGGTAGAGGAGAGGCAGTGGGAACCTTTCTCTGCTGCCTGGCCCCTGACAGAGCGGTTCACTGCCACATGTAGCCACACACCTTAGTGGTGAGTAGCTACACGTAACCTACACACTGGTGCCAGTGTAGACAAGAATAAGATTCTGTTCCAGATTCCCTGACTTTGAGACCTCCATGACGTTTCCCATTTCAGCCCCAGGCACAGGGGCTGGAGCCGTCAGCAGATGGGGACCTAGAGCGCCAAGCTGTTGCCGTGGCACTGGGGGAACCTGGAGCTCTGAGCCACCATGGGCAGCAGGGGGACCTGGAGCTCCAGATGGAGGCGGTCCCCGAATCTCGGGTGGCATGGGTCCCTTCCGTTGTTTCAGGTGGAAGGGGTCCTCACTAGGGGATGTCAATGGTTAACTGGTTAACCAGTGGCCTGGCTGGGTTATGGGCCTGGCTGGAGCAGCCTGGCTCTGTATAAGCAGTTAACCAGTTAAATATAACCTTAACTGGGAACAGGAGGAGCCACAGTTCAGAGCTATGGCAGGGGGGAATTTGGAGCTGCCAGCCACAGTGAGGGCAGATGCTGCCACCCTCCCTGCCCCCCACAGGAGGGCTCAAGCTTTCATCCCCCCACCGCACCCCCCATTTTGTTACATTTATTTTTAGTAAAAGGCTGGGGCAGGGCTACAGGCTTCTGTGAAGTTTTGTTTATGGCCGTGACCTTTTACTAAAAATATTTGTGACAAAAACCTTACTAATTAGTCATGAGTTGTGGGCGGGGGGGGGAGGGGTTGGTTTTGTTTTGGTTTTACTCAGAGTGGAAGTAATGAGTTTTGCCCAGTGCCTCTCGGTTCATCACTTTGGCTGCAGCTGAGGGCTGCTCTCAGGAATCCACGAGCCACACCCACCACTCCATGTCACACACATTCAAGGAGAAATGGATCTAGAAACATGGCTTGCGAAAACACAGACTGAGGCCACCTAAGCGCTAGGACTGCCTGACCAAGGAGTGGGTATCTTATTCTCTGTGTGGACCATCCCCCTGGAGGGTGACGTCTGTCACTCATACACGGCGTGTACACTGTGAAGTGGCCAATAGAAGCTGCCATTGGCTGAGGGTTCAGAGGGGTGTGTAAACATGAGTTTGCTGGGCTTCATCTAGAGTCAAGTCCACAGATGTTCATGCCTCAAAGGTTTGCCTCACTGGGAAGCTTGAAAGAATGAGCAGCAAAGCCCAGAGTGGATTGGATAAGGAGGATGAGCAGCTGTCTCAATTTTAGAGGTGGCCGGGCGAGGTCCAGGGTTAGGCAAAACAGTGTCACAAAAGTTGCTCTGTCATTGCTTGTCCCTGCCCTGGGGGTCAGAGTGCACCACTCTTGGTGGCTGTCCATCTGGCAGCTTTCAAAGTACTCCATTTACATGAGCAATTTTGAATGAAAAGAAAAAGTGTGCAAGCAAAAAAAAAAAAATCTAGTGAAAAAAAAAAAGTCAACCAGTCCCAGCAAACTCAGAAAGGGGCAGAGGGTAGCTACACGAGGCAGCATGTCCTGTGGGGAGGTATGGTGGGAGGACCTCAATTATAAGCTGAGTGCCCTTCAGACAATCATTTCTAGAAGCCCTCTTGGCTACAAAATTTGTATCCACATCCAATCCGCAATCCACGCACATGGTCTGTGGATATAAAGTGTGTAACTGCACATTGGCCTGGCTCTACCCATTTCCTTTCTCCATGCCTCAGTTTCCCTCTGTAAGTGTGGCTAATGGTAGTGAACGTCTTTGTCAAGCCCTTTTGAGAGCTTCAGATGCAAAGTGCTATATAAGAACTAGATGTTATTTATTTCTGTCCCACACGCACTTGAGGAAGGGGAGGAGAAGGCAATCAAGGTTAGGAGTGGGAAGCCTCCCTAAAAATGAATCTCTTCTCTGCCTCCACCTCCAGTGGTATTACCTGCACAAATTTCTTTATCCCTTCCACACTGTAGGGACACACACCTTTACCCAGTTCCTAGGGCTCAAGGTGCAACCCTGTGAATTTACACACCCACCCTTACCCAATTCCTAGGGCTCAGGGTGTAACAAACCACGGGTTGGCAGGATCTTTAGCCACTGAAAGAGGCTCACACAGTAATGTCCTTATCCTCTATTTATTGACAATTCCCAAACAAGCAGAATGCACATGCTAAGCACACAGTGTCATGCTCACCAATCCGGATAAAGGCAGGCAGACTTCCCCTGTTGGCCAGGCAATATCAGTCTCTCTGGTCTTAGGCTCTGTCTCAGAGATGAGTTCTTCTTTTCCAGGTCTTCCCCCCTCCTCCCGGTCCTCTTCCAACCTTTTCTTCCTTCTGTTACTTCTGATCTTCTTCTTCTTCTTCTCCTTCTTGAATCCCAGTTTATATAATGAAACCTGAGTCTTGCGTCGCTAGACCTTAACCAATTATTTTAGTATAATTTTACTAACCAATCATAACAGAATTACCTAACCAATCATACCCCACCACCTTAATTGATTTACACCTCGCAAAATTAATTATACAGCAGACAGAAACAGTTACAAACCAGACAGAGATCACACAGTCAAACAATAGGAAAGTGTAGTGACAGTGATCATAGGATAAGGCTTCCACACCATTCTCTACTGATAAGCAGTTTCTTGCCAGACAGAATGGTGTTACGTAAGTTTTCTTTACCCATCTTGAGATCTGGTTTTTTATCTGGTGACAGTGGGGGAGCTATCAGGGCAAAGTCCCCTCCTCACAGCCTGGTGTGACACTTTGTAATACAATTTAGATGGGACTGTGAGTATGTGACTCCAGGCCTTACAGCAATGGCTGCTACTCTTCAGTCTGGCTACAGAAGGCGGCTTTGGTTCAGGCCTAGCACAGGCCTTCCAACATGGCTACAGAAAAGCCATACTGCTACAATGGAGCCACTTTGCATTTGTTTCCTCTCATCGTGTGAGCAACAGATGTACAGTAACCCCGCAGTCAGCATCCCTGAAGTTGTGGCCACTGCCTGACGACACACAGGATGGACAGGAACTGCAGAAGGTGACTCAGTTACAAACCGCTTTTCATTGCAAGCATGACCACAGAGGGATAATATCCATTTCAAAGCAAACTGCAGCAATATTGTGGGACAATTGGGGTACATGTGGCTGCACCACCTTCATGCCTCTAGAAAGGAGAGTGGGAGTGACAATGGAAAAAATAACCAGAAGGGCAGTATGGAAAATGAAATGCTAGCTGGTATGAAGCACATGTCCTTAGTTCATGTGAGCTCACTACAGTATGTGCTCTGTTCTTTAATCTGTCATAATTTAATTCTGACTGGATAATTAACCCTACAGCGGTACTTGCATTTTGTAATCAGGCATAGGTGCTGAGGGTTTTAGAAACACCCAATGGGATTAGCCTCTTATGGGCAATATTTTATTTTGCCTGCTCCATGCTTAATCATTTCCCTCTTGCAAACATTGCAGAGCTGTTGGTCTGGGTTTTGCCTCCCTTCTGCTTTTGACTTCAAACGGGGGGGGGGGTTGGGGCTCATGCTGAGTTGCTTGGAGACTGATCTCTATGGTGCATGGCTAAGAAATCATTCGGGGGTTCCTGTAGCCTCACTCTTGCTCAAGGCTCGCTAGGCTTTCATGGGTCCGATTTATGGACAATTTTGCTTGTCACCACTCATATGCTTATTCAGGAGGGGGAGGTGAGCACAGGGAGGGTGCTGCACAAAGGCAGCTTTTGCGGGGATTGAATTGCACCCACCAAACATGCAATGCCACTTAGGTTGTGCCCTGCAGTAGACCAGGATGCAACCTGGCACACAGCCTCTCTGGGCCACTTGGGTTTGGCACCCGTTATCAGTAGTGCAGAGAGAGCACTTTGCCCCAAGGCCCAGAAGCGCCCCCCAGGACTGCCAGGGTAAGAGCCCCGAGGGAGGAGTGGGGCTGAGAATATTGCTTCAACCAGAAGCAAGGCTGGAGATCAGGGAGGGTTGGGACCAGGATCTCTTCCCCCCACCCCCAGTTGCATCCAGGGTGGAGATGTCCCATGTCCCTGAGAGAGGGTAGGAACGCCACAGGCCTGGGCCCTCTCCACTCCTCATGCCCTTATTGAGCCCCCTCCCTTCCCTAGCACAGTGCACCCATTGAATCTGGAGACGACATTCACCCCCTAGCTTGCAAAGAATGCAGCGGATACACACGCACATCCTGGCCCTGTGATCCCAGAGCAGATTGGCAGCCATCCTCTAGGCCAATGGTTCTCAAACTTTTTGGCCCATGGCTCACCCTGCTCACTGCAGACCGTTCCACGGACCACCCACCCATGATGACAAAATGGGTGCCGATAGGGGAGCAGGATCTGGCTGGGAGGTAGGATGCAGGCATGGGCTGGAGCTGGGGGGTCTGGGAGGAAGAGTGAAGAAGTGGGGTGGAGGTGTAGGGTCTGGACATGAGAGGGATGGGGGGCGCTTATCGGGCTCAGTGCCTCCTGCAGGTCCCAGACACCGCCCCCACCCTCCACTGCTCCCATTGGCTGTGATTCCAGCCAATGGGAGCAACGAGGAAAGCCTCCAGGTGAGCAGTTTCCTCCACTGCCATTCCTCCAGCCAGGGGGAGTGGGAGCATGCAGAGACACTTCCCTCCCACACAAGCCAGATCCAGCCTACAAGGCTCCCCCTCTCCCACAACGGGAAGCCAGCACTGGCGCTCCAACTTCACATGGGGGGGGGCAGTGCAGGGCTAGAGCCCCAGCGCAGGCTCCCCGTTGCAGGAGAGGGAGCCCCAAGCCCACAGACCACCTGCAAGTCAGTGGACCACACTTTGAGAATGACTGCTTTAGGCCGAAGCACAGGAACAGAACTGGGGACTTGCAGAACTAACGTATGAACTGCCGTGGCTTGAGCTAAATAGCCAAGGCTCTCCAGCTAATGCTGTAATTGATTCCTGTCCTACATGGATCAGGCATGGGGAGAGACCTGCAACCCACGTCCACCTGTGGGTTACGCTCACACACCAACAGTGCTATGCAACATCTCTGGCCCGGGTGAACACAATGGTGATGCCTTTGTTCACACAGTCACATGGAGTTATACTAGCCTGCTAAGGCAGTCAGTGGCGACGTGTCTATCCAAAATTGACGTGCAGAGACAAGCAAAGCAAGGCTTGATTTTTGCTTTGCAAACTCTTGCTAGGCTGATGGAGCTGTGGAGGGGCTGATTTGACTCTAGTCTTTCTCTGGGTTGAGTGCCTTCCGATCCTGTCCTTGCTTTCCACTCTGAGATTTGTAGAGCCCCCTGAAAAGCAGGCGGAAGAGGAAGGGTTCAGATAAAACTTCTGGTTTTGCTTTGTACATTTCAAGGAGACAAGATGGGCAAAAGCAGGGGAAGCTGGGGGTTTGTTTCAGATCCTTTTCTCTCCAAACCTCAAATCTTGAACTCGAGGGATGGTTACGTGGTTCTGGTTTTGGTCCATCTCTTCTGCAAATACAGCCTCAGCAAACCCACCCAGTCGAAAGCTGCTTCTCTTGGGCCAGCTCTGTCAATAGAGGGCACTGATGTGCAGCCGTTGCACCACAGAAGTTGTGACTGAGTTCAGGAATCACGCCAAGCAAAGTGGTGCACCTCGGTGTCCTGGGAGCCCTCACAGTTCACAGTGCTAGTATTGCTGGTGCCTGAGGTCTGGGAACCTGCTGGAAGGTCTTGGCAGGTGCTCTGGGTGCAATGCGTTCCTTTCTGTGCACTTCATCATAAAGCCTGTGGTTTGAGTAACGGCGCTTGCAGTGCAAGAAAGCAGAGAATTCCAAGCGAAACCTGATCCACCGGCCTCTGCTTTGGATATTGACTTTGGATCAGGCCTTAAGTTTCTCGTGCTATTGTAAGGATGGCCAATACTGTTTTGAATCAGCCTCTTATACAAGAATCCTAAGTCAGACCTACTGTAAAAGTCAAGCTCACCCCAGTGTGTTATTCAGTTAAGCACACAGTGTAGCTCCTGTGCTCTCAGCAGATGTCCAGATGCAATATCATTAAGAGCTGAGGCCCTGTCTTAATTAAATCAGATTCCATAATGAATTCTTTTTGGGAGTCTGTACTGGTGACCTGCATAGCCTTGCCCCTCTCAGACCGGCCGCCCAGACTAATGAATTGGATTGGGAATAGCAGTGGGGAGGGACACTTTGCATCTGATCTGGACTGTCTGACGTGAGGCAGCCTGGATTTCTTGCCAGAGAAATCAGCCTCTCTCATGCACCGGCAACAAGAGGATCTGTCACAGGAAGCCCCGCATTCTGTTAAGAAGCGCTCTCTGCCGAATGGGAGGATTTATAAAAGCTGCATGAAAATGCTTGGACAGCTACAGCACAGTGATGAGGGAGATCACTTATTTGACCCTCTACCTCAGAGGTCCCCACATGGTGGGTCACACCTGCCTGGGGGGCATGAAGGAACATCCAAGGGGGCATAGAGGGGCCTGGGCTGGTGGGGAAGCCGCATCAACCAGCTCTTCCCACCCCCATCTCTGCTCCATTCCCACCCTCAGCTGCATCCTGGGCTCCCTGCCCATGGATCTAGCCCCTTCTGCAGCCTCAGTGCAGCTCTGTTCCTGGTCCCACCCCAGCCTTGACCCTGGCTCCATTGCCAGCCCTGTCCTCAGCCCCCATTACTCCCATCTGCATCCCCCTACCCACCCCAGAGATCATAGAATCATAGAATCCTAGGGCTGGAAGAGACCTCAGGAGGTCATCAAGTCCAGCCCCTTCCCCTGCCCAAGGCAGGACCAATCCCAACTAAATCAACCCAGCCAGGGCTTTGTCAAGCCAAGACTTAAAAACCTCTAGGGATGGAGATTCCTCCACCTCCCTAGGTAACCCCTTCCAGTACTTCCTAGGAGGGTGGTGAAGCAGTTTTTCCTAATGTCTAACCTAGACCTTCCCCCAATGCAGCTTGAGACCATTGCTTCTTGTTCTGCCATCCATCACTACTGTGAACAACCTTTCTCCATCCTCTTTGGAACCCCCCTTCAGGAAGTTGAAGGCTGCTCTCAAATCCCCCCTCACTCTTCTCTTCTGCAGACTAAACAAACCCAAATCCCTCAGTCTCTCCTCATAGGTCATGCGCTCCAGCCCCCTAATCATTTTGGTCGCCCTCCGCTGAACCCTCTCCAATACGTCCACATCCTTTCTATAGCAGGGAAGATGCAGCCCCACTCCTGGACTGGAAGAGGGGGCACAGACAGGGCTAAAAGGGGTGCAATCCTCCAAAGTTTGGGGATCACTGCTCTACCTTCATAAAACCACCGTATGCACAGGAACAGTTAAATGTATGATTGTTTGTGCTAAAAAGGCTTAAGATACGTCATTAAAAACATAATCCAGAATGCACAACCTATACACCCGTCACTAGCGTTCACAGGCTCAGGCCTGACTTCTTAGCCTGTTAGAAGACCCATGAGAATGACTTCTACTCTGTATTCTTTGAAATCAGGCACAAGGACAGACGGCATCATAGCCACAGAGGGACTCTCCAGGGGGATGTATACTTTTTAAAAGAACGAATGTGCCTGTGAGTGTTTTGTATGCGCTTGCACATGCTAGTGGCTTGAGGTTAAATGCAACCTACAGCGGGCTGCTGGGGACAATATGTCATTGCCGTCCCCGAAAAGATCTTGTGACAGTGTATGTGGCAGTAATCCATTTCCATGTCAAATAATGGCTGCGCCAGAGTTAGCACATGCTGGCATGTGATAATTGCCTGAATGATAATGGTATCATTACAGCCTCCGGCCACGGTGAGCCTCGTGCACCTCAACAGACCACGTTTTTACTGCTCATTTCAAAGAAGGCCTCAGTCTTTCCTGACTTGCATTGTCTGTTGGAGGCGGCTGTATTCTGCACTTACATAACTCCTAGCGTCTTCATTGTTTATTCACTAGCCCGTAACAGGGCAAAACATTTCCTGAGGAAAAAGTTAACTTTTCACTTTAAAAAAAAGCCAAAAAACTCCACAAAAACACAATACTTTTCCTCAAAAAAACAGCATTAAAATGGAATTTTGAGTTTTGGCAGAAAATATTCAGTTTGGAGAGGTTGGGGTTTCTCACCCAAAAAAATCAAAAAGAGCCGATGATATTTCCACACAAAAAATTTCATTTAGGCTACGTCTACGCTGCAGGCTTCTTGCACAAGAAGCCTTTTGCACAAGAGTTTTTGAGTAAAAACATCTTGCGTAAGAGCATGTCCACACCTCAAAGCGCATCACAAAAGCGATGTGCTTTTGTGCAAGAAAGTGTCCACACTGCATGCACGCTCTTGCACAAGAAAGCTCTGATGGCCATTCACAGAACACCTGTGCTTTTCCCCCTCTGGCTCATCCACACTTGCCTTTTTGAGCAATAGCTGTAGCACAAAAGGGAGTTATGCCTCATAGAAGGAGGTTTACCTACACCAGCAAAAGCCCTCTGTTCTGCCATTTTACTGCTGATTTACTTGCACAAAAGCGCAGTTGAGGTGTGGATGCTCCACAGGTTTTTGTGCAAAAATGGCCATTTTTGCACAAAAACCTTGCAGTGTAGACGTAGCCTATATCAGTAACCCAGTTTTTCAGTTATAGTGCTGATGGGTTTTTGTTTTGTTTTGAGCAGCTCATATATTCACAGCAAAGGACATGCAGCACTAGGAAGAACCCGAAAGTCCACCATAACGCTGATCCTCTCATCCAACAATAGCCCATATTTGGCAAATTAGAGTGAGGCAAAATACCCTTCTAAAGCATCTCACTGATACACAGTAAAAAACATAGGAGAACATTTATTCTTTGCTTCCACTGGTGATAAATGTATGCACTTATTCATGTGAATTAATCAGACTTGTGAATGTTAATTTACCTATTTTGAATGAAAATGCTACTCCTGCTTATCTACACTTTTGAATCTCCCTAAATTATGTGTTTCAAGGACCATGTTGGGGTTTTTTTTCAGTTTGTACCGCCAGTAGCATAATAAGATCCTGGCCCTTCACTAGGCTTCCCAGCTGCTAATGTGACAGAAATAATAAAATTACAATGATCATGTCCTGCTACAGTGAGATATACTGTAGTAATAGGTCACTGATAACTGTGGTTGCATTTTTCCCAGGAAAAAACAAAGCGAAGCGCACACATTCATTCTTTTTAAAGAAGGACACTCTATACAATCAGCCGGGTGATCTTTTCATTTGCAGAGGACTCAGGTACATGCTGTGAGCAGTCTTTGCCAGCAGGTGCAGGAATCCTGTAGGCAGTCTTTGCCATCAGGTACAGGAATCCTGTAGGCGAACATACTACACGCCATCTCATACACATCCAGTCTGAGGTTAGAGGTACCAGAATCACACTGCACACAACAGACTCTCCCTAGAAGACTGGTTTTTTTTTCTTTTGAATGCTCCGGTAACTGCTTTTCCCCATCCTCTCTCTTACCTATGCACTCCACTCATCCATAGCTAAAGTCCCTTCACATCGTTCCACTACTAATGAAGTAAAAGCCTTCACGTGCCTTTGTTTTTCTGACTCATCAATCCTGCATTTCTCTTTTAAACATCTCAGATCATCTGCAAATCTCATTTTAAACATATGATTTGACAGGAATTCTTTGGATTAGTCCTGCTTTGAGCAGGGGGTTGGACTCGATGGCCTCCTGAGGTCTCTTCCAACCCTGTGATCCTGTGATTCTGTGAAAGTATTTTGGAATAGTGCTTGCCTGAAAAACCTTCTGCAAAAGAAAGTTGTACTGGACTGAGGGCCTTATACAAAGCTGACTGGGATCAAAGGGAGTTTTTCTGTTGACTTTACCAGGCTTTGGATCCAGTCTTATTGTATGTATTGTTTTACAGGAGCTCAGCAACATGAGTGACTGAAGGGAGTTTACAAACACACAGACTGGGTGGTAAGTAGACAGTGTAAAGTTTAACACTGAAGCAATTTTTTCCCATTTTCCAGCTGCAGGCCTGAAAGTGTGGTGTAAGCGGTGTTAGAATTAAGCAATTCTATCTCATTGGAAACCCTACTGTGCATGATATGCCAACTGCCTTATGCAAGCAGCCATTTTTCATGGGAATGAGACACTGAAGTACCTCATTTCTAACATGATAAAAAATCATATGTCAAGAGTTTGAAATACAATTATCCCTCTCTCCAACTCAGGGCGCTTGTGAGGCATTTATTAATGGCTAGATTGTTAGTTTCCTTTACCCATTTCCATTTGCCTTCCACTGTTCTTCATCTTCAAGCACTTCGTGTCTATTTGCAAGCACGATTGTAAACTCTTGCTTGTTTGTTTTTGCTATGATGTGGGCATCTGGTCCATACTTCTTCTTTACGTTTATTCTCTCATTAGCGGCCCACTACTGTCTAATTTGTTGCCACATCTTCCTTTTTTCTATGGCATACATCTAAATTCTTTCACCAATATTTGCAAAGAGGTGCTGGAATTCAGGAAAAAACATCACAACGAATGGCTCTCTGGTGATACGTGGCAAAAATAGAAGAAAGATGCAAAATTAAACTGAAACTAAGGCCTAGTCTACCCTACACTGCTCGGCCTAGGTAAGGCAGCTTACTGAAGTATGTTAGTGTACACACTACAGCCTTCTCCCACTGATGTACACCGACATAACAACTCCACCTCCACAACAGGCTTTGGTCAGCGTAGTAAGAGCGATGCAGTGTCTCTGCAGACACTGCCTTCCTCAGACTGGATGTTGGATGTCTTGGGAGCCAGATTTCCTCTCCTCTTCAACTCAGGCAGCTGCCCAAAATCCCCTTTCTCCCACTGGGAGCTTCCTGCCCCTGGGTCTAGGCTCTGTGTTCCCCATCAGGGGCACACCAGCCAACTGGACTCTGGGTGGAAATCTCCCTCCCCCGGGCAAGAACCCTGGGCAGTTTCCAGCCCCCCACTCCTGGCTGGAAGCCCAGGCTCCCTACAACTGACCCCTTTGTCCCCCACTGTTGGCAGGCCTGCTGATACACACACACACGGAGACACCTCCCCTCTTTGAAAACATTTCTCTTTGGGGGTGCATTTTTGTTTTTAAATTGTGTGCATGTGAAAACAGGGAGCGCTAACAGAAAGACTTGGGCACCACTCCCTTGTAGTGCTGGGAGATTGTAGTTCTTAAAGGGGATCTTTTTTATTATCCCATCAGTTGCTTTTTGAGCAACAGGAGAAGAAACTTATTTTCCAACTTAAAAAAGCTTTGCTTTCCGCACTTTGCTGAGCAGGGCTATAGCAAGAACAGCTGGCGAGTGAAACTTGGCCTCCTTTGAGACCAGTGCTTTTGGTTTGTTTAAAAAATAGAATCCTGCATTGCCTTAACAAAGCTGCTAAGAATCTAGGTCAGGATGATCTGTTACCTCTTTCTAATGCAGAACACTCAGATCACACTGTAAACGGAAGCTGGTCTGAATACAGATTTAGACTTCAGTCGCACAACTAGCTCTCCACGAGCAGATCCTTGTAGTGAAAACGCTGTGGTTCTGTGTGGACCCAAGGCCCCCTATGGGAGCTAACTGAAGGATCAGGGTCTAAATACGAGTAAGCCCACGGATTGCACAGTATTTAATGTGCTTGCTGGAGAACTGCTTTATGCGGCGTCTGGGTCCAGCTGGCTGACCATAACAAGAACTTCATAAGTCTTCTGTCCATATTCGTCTAGATGCTCAGTCCTTAAAGTCACAGCCACAGCTCTTCAGCCAGGCCCCTTGCCACTCCCTGGCACTTGTGGAAAGCAGCTGTAAAATTCTGACTTGGTATGTCAGGCCTGGATCCCAAAGGTATTTAGGCTCCTGACTTCCAGGATCAGGGCCTGAAGCTCTCTCTGCCCCCACAGTTGTATATAACTACACAAGGGGCCAGAGAGTGGGGAAACCAGGGGCATTGTTCCTTCCACTGTCTTCAGAGTGAGTCTGTGTGATGGGGAGTACAAATCCCATAGGCGCAGGCACTGACTTTGCAGTGTGCCGGGGAGAGGGGTTACCGATTCCTGCCTTTGCCCCAAGCCCTGCCCCCATACAACCCCATCTCCCAGAAGTATCCAAATTGTCCCCACCTCATCCTGCCCCTGTTCTGCTCTGAGCACCCTGCCTTTGCTATTTCCCTCTCCCTGCCCAGCTTCCTGTATGCTGCAAAACAGCTGATCGTGATGGGCAGGTGGCACGGGGAGGGAATGAGAAGTGCTGATCAGTGGGGTGCGCCATGCTGGCAGGCGGGAGTTGCTGGGAGGTGTGGGGAGCTGGTAAGGAGGCTGCTGGTGGGTGCTAAAGAAGCTTTAGCCCCTTCTCCCACCCTGTGGGCCAATTCATTTGGGTTAATTTCTTTTCTTGCGGGTTGACAATACTGGAAGGAGCAGCCTAGAGCTTAGTTGGCAGGATCCACCTTTTACAGCAGGACTGACAAGGTGAAATATGCAGACACTGCAGAGCAGAGGCCTAGCCAAAGACCTAACAGGGACCCTGAGGAAGGAGCCTGGTGAGAGGTTGCCTAAATAAGGAAACACTGGGTGCCTCATTCTTTTTATATCGGTTTTACCTGGGTGTGATTCCATTGATTTCATCTGTCTTAGGGCACAGTTAAGGTTATATTCTCAGACTTCACTTCCACATTTCTAGACTTTCAAGTACTTAACTGTGCAACCTTACCTTTGCACTTACGTGGTTTTCCCCATTTCAAAAACAAAGGAACCTCTCAGTGGGGTTCACACAAGTTAAGATATTCCTGATGATGTTGTAACAGTTAGTATATACACCCATGCACTGACAAATTTCCTAACAATTAGGGGCAAAATTTTTAAAGGCATCTAAGTAACTTAGAGGTTTAAGGCCCAAAAGCTTAGGCTCCTAAGAGCTAGATTTTAAAGGCTTTTAAGCACCCAAGTCTTTTTGAAATGAAAGGGAATTAGGTACATAAAGTCTTCTAAAAATCCCACTAAATGCATACCTGCATCTTTAAAACTATGGCCTAAAATCCCTTTTGAAAATGGGCCTTCGGGTCCTAAGTCACTGAGGTACTTTTGAAAATATTACCCGGGGTCTATTGGACTGTGAATTCCACCTACTAAGGATCATGGTGGAAGCCTAAATACCCTTAACAATCTAGGCCTAGATGACCCAACAGATCTGTCCGATCTCTAGGTTCCTTTAAAACAGTTGCAAAGAAAATAATTTACCAATAGAAACACCACAGAATCATTTTTCATATATTGTTGTAAGTCAGCACGTACTGTCGATGTTTGATAGGGTTAGTCCCAGCATCACGGAAGCTGGTAACACTGAGAATAGGGATATAGGTGAACCAGAGAGTTTTACACCCAAGGTGCATCTAGACTGGCAAGATTTTGCGCAAAAGCGGCCGCTTTTTCACAAAAACTTGCCAGCTGTCTACACTGGCCTCTTGAATTTGCGCAAGAGCACTGACGATCTCATGTGAGATTGTCAGTGTTCTTGCGCAAATACTATGATACTCCCGCTCAGGGATAAGCCCTCTTGCGCAACAATACTTGCGCAAGAGGGCCAGTGTAGACAGGTAAGAACTGTTTTGCGCGAAAAAGCCCCGATGGAGAAAATGGCGATCAGGGCTTTCTTGCGCAAAATCGCGTCTAGACTGGCCACGGATGCTTTTGCGCAAAAGCACTTTTTGCACAAAGGCACCCGTGCCAATCTAGACGCTCTTTTGCGGAAATGCTTTAAACGGAAAAACTTTTCCGTTAAAAGCATTTCCGCAAAATCATGCCAGTCTAGACGCAGCCCCAGTGTATACAGAACATAAGAACATAAGAATGGCCATACTGGGTCAGACCAAAGGTCCATCTAGCCCAGTATCCTGTCTGCCGACAGTGGCCAGCACCAGGTGCCCCAGAGAGGGTGGACCGAAGACAATGATCAAGCGATTTGTTTCCTGCCACCCCTCTCCAGCCTCTGACAAACAGAGGCCAAGGACACCATTTTATCCCCTGGCTAATAGCCTTTTATGGACCTAACCTCCATGAAATTATCTAGCTTCTCTTTAAACTCTATTATAGTCCTAGCCTTCACAGCCTCCTCTGGCAAGGAGTTCCACAGGCTGACTACACGCTGTGTGAAGAAGAAAGAGTTGTGATTAAGTGGTCTCTGCTTTCAGAAGGGAGATAGGTCCCCAAGGTATGGGTGCCTTTGCAACAGCAGGTAATTATTATATATGGACTCCGGGCATTAGGGCATTAATCACACTAACTCCTATCTGCAGAGCGGAGTGAAGCCATAACGGTGGCTTTACAAATGAGGCACAGCCGATACTGTTCATTGCCCCAAATGGACAGCTGTTGTAAACAATGAGCTCAGGTTCAGAAATCCATCCAAAGTGTCGGAGAGGGAAGAAATGGAGGCAAGGTGCTGGTGGGAGGAGGGATTTAAAAAAAAATCTCTCCAGGGAGAAAGGGAGATTTATGCTTCAAGCCTGCACAGAGCTGGAGCTAGCAATTCGAATCTCTGGCATGGGCTTTTGGTTTGCACTTAGAGGAGTCTCTTCACCGCCTGGTACCTCTGTTTCCCCTCCATCAGAGGGAGAGCTCTGGTTCACAGGCAGGGGCAGCAGGTTTGTGTAATTTTTGGTGGTGCCCAGAATGGCTCTAGTCCCCGCCCCCCCCCGCCAACTCCCCCCCCCCGCCCGCCCTGTAAGCCAATATATATTTTATTAAATAATGTAAAAATGCCCCTGTGCCCTCACACATGATTTGCTCCATCCCAGCCTTCCTCATGCCCACCCCTTCTTTCAAGCCTTCTCCCAGACCTCCCCTTCCCCCTCTAGCCCCCAATGCCCTTACCCTCTCCTCTCCCAGCATCACCCTGTCCCCCCTCCCACTGACACCTCCCCTCCTGCCCTTTTCCTCAGTCTCCACTTGGCCGCCTGGCATTTGTCTCTCCTCCACCCTGTCCCTTGGTACCTTCCCCTTTCTTCTCCTGACCTGCCCCCCTCCCCTCAGCACAAGCCCCTTCCTCTCCCACCCCTTCCCCCTGTTTTCCCCCTCCCCATCCCACCCCACCCCACCTTCTTCCTTCCAGTTTGCAGTGCTGGAGTCTGTGATCGGGCCCCAGCTGCTTCCAGTGCTCCAGACCACTTGCAGGACCTGGAGCTGGGTCACGGGGTGCAACTCTGGGCCACACGGTTTTAAAGTCCCGGGCCGTGATGTCACACCACGCCCGGGCATCTCCCCTCTCAGCTGTTGCGCGGCGTTTCAGCATGCTGCGCATGCACTCCCTCCGCCCCGCAGTGCCCCCCGCCGGGGAATTTAAAGTGCGGGGCTGCGGCGCCCGGTCATAATCCCCCTCCTCCTCCAGCAGCCGCCAGCCAGCCCTTCGGCCGGCCCTTCGGAGCACAGCAGGTGGGAGCTGGGGCCCGCTCCAGGCAGAACCGGGGGACAGACCCAGCTCCAAATTTTGGTGGAGCAGGGCCCCCAGCTCTGAGTATTCCTGGAACATGGGCACCACGAGCCCATATAACTCGCCGTCTATGTTCACAGGAACGCTGGGAGAAGCCAGTGTGCTCGGGTGCTCTGGTGTTGGGCAGCGCCATCATCAGCAAAGCCTAAGCACCTACGCCTAGTCTGTGACACCGAAACTCACAGATGTTGGTGACAGCGCATGGGGGTCACTCATAAGGTCCCTCTCTGGGTCCTCAGTGGTCTGAGGAACTGGCAGTGGCAGCAGGAGAGGCAGGGAAGGGCTTAAGAGTCTGAAACACAGAGAGAAGAGGACTTGTCCACACACAGGTGTATACTGGGAGAAGCAACCACCGACGCAGGCAAATACACCCCGAGGCTCATGAGTGACTGAGGCTGGGTGGAGAAGGCGACTAAAGGGGCAATGGGTATACTAGTCAGGGGAAAGCATTGCCTTCCCAAATCGCCAGCCTGGCCCACCTGTTCTCTGCCTCCAGAATGCCCGCTGTAGGCGTACTGGGGGTGGAGTGTGGCTGCCCCGAGCGCCCGCCCTCCCCATGCTCTGGGGTCAGGGAGGCTCGGGCCATGCTCCGCCCACCCTCCCTGTGTACCGGGGTTGGGGCTGTGCTCCACCTGCCCTCCCCGTGCTGTGGGGTTGGGGAAGTTGGGGTTGTGCATCACCCACCCTCCCTGTTGTAAAAGCAGGCTCTTTTCTGGCCAGGCCTCGTGGCTTAGCCTTTCTAGCCCAAGATCACCTTCCCCTCGAACCAAAAATCCTTCACTATGTGACTTAAGATCAGTAAAAAGCAGGAGCAAAAAACTAGGCAGGTAAGGGTCATGCAAAGTTTGTGCTGGCCAAGAGCCATCTCACCCCCTTCTCTTCCCCCTCAGTCCTGTCACTAGGCAGACAGAATCTGTTAAGCCTATCACAACGAAGCGCGGGAAAGCTTTAGCTCCCTCTATAAAACACCTTCCCCTCCTGCATTAAGTTGAGGGTTCCCGAAAATTTGGAATGCAGTACACCAGCCAGGTCCGAGGGCTGATCACCCGAGGGCCCCCTCCCGCTCACCAAATCAACTAAATCTCCCGCAGAGCGTAACCGTATACCGAATATGCTGTTGTCTCTGTTGTCCCTTGTGTGTCTGATAAGTGTGAGTATTGCTGTCTAATGTTAGTCAGAGGTTTGTTAAATAATAGTGACAGGAGTAAGTTAGTTAGAGGGTTGTTAAATACTACTGTTAGGAGTTTAGATAAATGATAGACCTTATGAGTGAGATTAAGGTAAATATAACTGTTAAAAAACCCTGGGTTGTTGTCGATAATTACTGGGATTTAGAAAAACCTCAGGGAATTTTCCTTTATTGCATTGCATTCTGTTTATTGTTCCTGTTAATAGTTATTTGGCGCCCGCACCTGTAAAAACTATTAAATAGAAAGTTATAGTTAAAAACATTTTAATAAAAGTTTAAAAGATATTCAGTACAAGGTTGCCTGTTTCTGCACCTCCCCGGGGCTGGCCACATTCTCAAACCTTCTACTTTACACGACACCTGTGGTGCAGGGGGTGGGGCAGCTTGGCTCCCGTGGGGGCAGGGCCTGGGCGGAAGGGGTGGAGCTGTGGGCAGGGCTGCAGACTTGCCGCCTCCAGCCCTACCTTCACTCACTGCCCATGTTCCTATTTAAGAAGAGCCTCAGGCAAGGCAGCTTTAAGAGCAGACCTAAACCAAAGTCTCACACTGCCCCAGGAGAGAGCCACCCGGCTTGCTTCCTGCCGTGAGCCTTCCTCGCTTTGTTGGCTCGTTTCACTGACAAGCGGAATGTGGCTGAGGGAAGCTGGGCACAAAGTCTGATCGCCTGGGCCTCAGCTCGGCTCGCCTTATGTTTGGGCCACCCCTACGTTGCAAGCAGGGCTGGTGCGGGGCGGTGGGAGAGTCTCACTCTCCTGAGAATCTTGACTTCAGCTCTGGGTCATACCTGCATCCCTCTTGCTGCACACCTCACGCTTTGCACAAAGGTGCATGGCTCTGCAACTTCTTCACAACAAGCTGCGGGTGGAAACTGTAAACATCAAGAGATGTTATCTGGAATCTTCAGTGCAGTAGTTTGTGACTCCATTAAAGGACACTGTTGTTTTTTAAGGCAGCCAGAGAGTGAAGGAATGCAAGATAGTGTCTGAAAGCACAAATAATTTTTTTTCAGAAGTGAAGCTATAGGTCAGATAATATATTATGAGTCCCATCATATAAGAACTAGGGGCCACCAAATGAAATTAATGGGCAGCAGGTTTAAAACAAATAAAAGGAAGTTCTTCTTCACACAGAGCACAGTCAACCTGTGGAACTCCTTGCCTGAGGAGGTTGTGAAGGCTAGGACTATAACAGGATTTACAAGAGAACTAGATACATTCATGGAGGTTAGGTCCATTAATGGCCATTAGCCAGGATGGGTAAGGAAAGGTGTCCCTAGCCTCTGTTTGTCAGAGGGTGGAGATGGATGGCAGGAGAGAGATCGCTTGATCATTACCTGTTCGGTTCACTCCCTCTGGGGCACCTGCCATTGGCCACTGTCGGCAGACAGGATACTGGGCTGGATGGACCTTTGGTCTGACCCAACATGGCCGTTCTTATGTTCTTATAGGCTTAAAGACCCAGTTGCGGAGAAAGTAGGCAACAGCAACAGAGGCATTCCAAGCTGTGGTAGGAAGCAACACAGTAGAAACTGTTAATTGCCTGGCTCTTATATGGTATTTTTCATCCACAGATCACAAAGTGCTCCATGAAGGCAGCAAGTGGTCTTATCCCAATTTTCCAGCTGGGAAAACTAAGGCATGGGAAGATTAAATGTATGTCCAGAGATGCCCAGTTCTCTGTCTAGTGGCAGGTTGAATGTTTTAGCATAATTCTGCGAGGCTGGATGTGAGATTTGGGCAAGATGAAGCGCAGTCTTGACTTTTGTTGTGTATTACTTCACCAGCAGAATTGCCTATAAGCTGTGTGTGTGTGTGTGTGCAGACTCTCGAGAGACATTCCGATGCTGCCCAGATGATTAGCAGAAGGTCCACAGCTAGGTTTTGTGTTTCTATTGGTGGTGCACATTTGCACATGCTGTGGCACACATAAAATTATTCCATACATGGATGGAAAAAATCCACACACAGATGGAGAAGATTAGAGGGAACATTGCTGACCACTGCAATATAAATTTGGCAAATATGCTGTTGTGTGCTGAATATAGGGCAGGAAGCAGACACTATTGCAGCCACGACAGCAGTGAGAAATGTAAGTATGGTAGATGGAATTTAATAACTGAAGTTGGCATGTGGTCAAAACACGAGGGTAATAATCACTCCCTTCTTCAGTAAAGCTGATGAGACCTTTGATGAGCATTAGGAATCAGGATGTTGGTACTGGGTAAAGCTTACTGGAAAAAAATGCCTTCCAAATGTATCTGCCAGGTTTGGCCTGGCCTTGTAAGTAACTATTTCCAAAGTGTTTCTTTACTCTGTGGATTTATTGCTTTTAAGGGGATCTGATGCTTGTGCTGTGTTGGTTGGTTCTGATTGGTGAGAAGTCACATGGTATGTTTTTCGGTTTCTGGCTTGGGCGAGTGCACCAGCACTTCCAACACAAATATTCACGCGTGCAAATCTAACACTTGGTTACTGCAATACCCATATGCTCACCAGTCACGTGCTGGCTGTGAACAATCAGGCCAGTGAAGCAGGGTCACAACAGTGCCCGCTGAAAGTGAACACAAGAATCCCAGGGGAATGAATTCCATTGAAGTACCACAGTGGTTTGTCATTTGTTGGGTGATTGCGGGGATGGGTGGCCTCATGGTCCAGTTCTAGTTCCAGTCTGACCCCAAAAATGCCAGCTCTCTTGTTGCAGAATGCCTACCCCAGCTACCACACTGGGGCACTGAGTCAGTACTGACTGCACCTTTGAGAACAATACACCTTTGGTATGCCCGATACTCTTTCCCACAGCATGCTGGGTTATTACAGCCTCACCCAGGCTGGTATCCCTGCATAAACTAGAAGAGCATGTTCCCTCTGCGCTAAGGGAACAATAAGCTAAACTCAAGCTACTGTGGAGGGACTGTGTGGAGCATGAACTATGTCACTGCGCATACAAGGCTGCACACTGTGGTTTTTCACTTCAGCAAGAATGCTTGCACCAACTGCAGCCCTACCTCACACCTCAGGGTGGATGGAGGGTAACTTTGCTCAGAAGCTTTGCATGGCCCTCGTTCCACATTTTGCATTCTGCCTCCTCTCCCTGCACTTGCAACCACAGCGCTGCCTGAGAACGTGGCGTGTGTGAGATTTCACAGCAGCTCTGAGGGGGCTGGGCACTGGCAGATGGTGGGTTTGAACTACTTCCAAGCCCCTCCTCCCCCACCTTGAATCTCTCTTTAGATGTTCAGTGAAGTGTGGCTCTCTAATGCAAATAGAGGGAAACAAGCAAGCCAAAGCAGCGAGGGGCCCGCTAAATGCCAGGTTTGGATGAGCTCATCCCTAATTTACAGTCCCACCTTCAGTCCCAAATGCCCAAAGTCATTGCTCCATTTTATAGGAGGAGCAGCGTCAATGAGAGATACAAAGCACACAAGCCTTTCTTTAGGACACGTCACTGAGACCTGATGCACAATGGAAGTGGAGCTATTACATTTATTGTCTTTGCCTAATGATTGCCTGCAAGGAAACAGAATGTGGTGAAAGAGGAGGGGCTGAGAGTTGGTAGAACTTAGTCCTGGAGCTGAATTTACCACTGCCTCCCTATGTCAACTCAGGTGAGTTGTTACATAGCTCTGTGCCTCCATTTCCCTAGCTGTAAAATGGGAATACTAAGGCATTCAGTGTCACATCTTGAGGTGGAAGAATGTCCTGTGAATAGTTTATAGTAATGGCTTCAGATAAGGGGGTTCCAAATGGTCTGGTTCAGGATTCACACTGAATATCATAAGCCAGGAAAGACTACAGGGCCATTTGATACAACACTATACAGTTTCCAATGCCTTTCTCTGAAAAGTATGATTCTCTCTAAGCCAGGGGTGCGGAACCTTTTTTGGGTCAGGGGCTGCTGGCCCACAGAAAAGTCAGTCTGGGGCCACACGCAAGAGAGAAGTAGCAAAACACAAAAACCCTCACTGACATGCTCCTCCCTCCCCCCAACCGAGAAGGAGAAAGACACTCCCCAAATTTCCCTCGCACTCCAGAGCCTAGATTGTGTGTGCTCTCGGGGTGGTGCACCAGCATGGACTCCCTAATGCTGAGGCCAGAGCCATGCAACCCAGGGGCTGCATCCGGCTCCCCGGCCTTAGGTTCCCCACCCCTGTTCTAGCTACTATCCAAGATATGCCAGCTCACTCCTGCATCAGTGGCCTGATCCTCTAGCCCCTGCAGCAAACTGCCATCTCAAATGGCCCCTCATCATTGACAAGGGGGTGGACCTGCTACCTTCTCCTGCCCTGGCCACCTCCCTGCAGCCCTAGGGCTCTCAGGCCTTGCATCAGGCCCTGCAGCCTGAGATCTTGTCTGGCCAGAGCTCCCCAACCCTGCTCTAAGTTAGGAAGCCTCTAGCTTCCCTGGCAGGTCAGTCCCTCCCACTCTACAGCTGAAGCAAGAGTGAGTCTGTCTTTACCTCACCAGGAGCCCTTATTTATATATCCCCAGCTGGGCCCTAATTGGCTGTCTCTGCCCCAGATGCTGGCTCGCCAGACCCAGGTTTTAACACTTAAAGGGCCAGTGTGGGGCACAAGGGCATTCAGCCAAATCCCAAGAGGTTGCATTGCCCCTCTGGAGTTGCCTAGGAGTAATTCTGGTGCAGCCATGCCTGGCTAGGCTCAGACACCTGAGTGAGGCTGGGCTTGCCTCAGGCAGGGAGAGACAGTCACCTGCCGATCCCCAGTGTCTTGTGTCTTGTGCATTGTGCTTTGTGCTACCCGCCTGTGAACTCCATGTCCAGCTGCTCATGGATCTCTGTGTCCAGCTGCCATGCTAGGCACTCAGGCAGTTTAAAAGTAGACAGACCTCAGCCTGTTCCAAGCAGAGGTGGCACTAAAATTCAATGCAAAACTCAGTAAGTTTCTCTGGGCAAAAAACTGCCCTTTACTACAGCCAGAGAGAGAAAAGCAAAACTGGAGACATGCAAACCCCCTTACCTCACCCCATCCCCCCGCAAGGGTGAATGAAAATCCTGCCTCAGAGCCTCAGGTATTTGGGCTGCTGACTTCCGCTGATTTTGGCAGCACACAGAAGCGGAAATACTTTTGAGGCTCTGTGGCTTTGCCACCAGCCTTGCCAAAGCCTATCAGAAATCCCTATAACAAGCAGTGTATTAGCCCAAACCACATTTCATGAACAGGGGAGGCAAATATTATTATGGAGGCAGAGGGACACAATCCTGCTCTCATGAAAAGAGCACCAGCTACCACTGAAATCCCATGGGCTGGTTTTGCCCTCCAATGCCATTATGACAATGGCAGCATCATTTAATCTTACTCACCCTTTTCTCCCTCTTCAACACACACTCATTCCTATCACACCTGTTGATATTCCCACTAGGATGGTCTCCTGGATTGTATTGTCAAAATCTACACAAGAGATTACAGCTGGGAAGTAAAGCACACAGAGCCCAAAGCTTTGGGGAGTCACTGTTTGTCAAATTGACACTGGGTGCGTCTAGACTGGCAAGATTTTGCGCAAAAGTGGTCACTTTTGCGCAAAAACTTGCCGCCTGTCTACACTGGCCGCGAGAATTTGCGCAAGAACACTGACGTTATAATGTACAAAATCAGTGCTTCTTGCGCAAATACTTTGATGCTCCCGCTCAGGCATAAGCCCTCTTGTGCAAGAATACTTGCGCAAGAGGGCCAGTGTAGACAGGAACGTTAATTTCTTGTGCAAGAGAGCCCGATGGCTAAAATGGCCATCGGAGCTTTCTTGCGCAAGAGAGTGTCTATACTGGGCACAGATGCTTTTGTGCAAAAGCAAATCTTTTGCACAAAGGCACATGCCAGTGTAGACGCTTTCTTGCACAAATACTTTTAACAGAAAAACTTTTCCGTTCAAAGTATTTGCGCAAAATCATGCCACTCTAGACGCAGCCTTTGTGATTACAGGAGCTGCATGCAAGCTCCTTGGAGCAGGGACTACATCCCTGATTCTCCTCTGCCTTCTTCCTTCTGCAATCTTCATGCAATGCACAGTCAACACATGGAACTCCCTGCCAGAGGATGTTGTGAAGGCCAGGACTTTATCAGAGTTCAAAAAAGAGCTAGATAAATTCATGGAGAATAGGTCCATCAATGGCTATTAGCCAGGATAGGCCGGAATGGTGTCCCTCGCTTCTGTTTGTCAGAAGCTGTAAATAGTTGACCGTGGAGGGATCTCTTGATGATTAGATGTTCTGTGAATTGCTTCTGGGGCACCTGGCATAGGCCACTGTCAGCAGACAGGATACTGGGCTAGATGGACATAAGAACATAAGAACATAAGAACGGCCGTACCGGGTCAGACCAAAGGTCCATCTAGCCCAGTATCCTGTCTGCCGACAGTGGCCAGCACCAGGTGCCCCAGAGGGGGTGGACCGAAGACAATGATCAAGCGCTTTGTCTCCTGCCATCCCTCTCCAGCCTCTGTCAAACAGAGGCCAAGGACACCATTTTATCCCCTGGCTAATAGCCTTTTATGGACCTAACCTCCATGAAATTATCTAGCTTCTCTTTAAACTCTGTTATAGTCCTAGCCTTCACAGCCTCCTCTGGCAAGGAGTTCCACATGCTGACTACACGCTGTGTGAAGAAGAACTTTCTTTTATTAGTTTTAAACCTGCTACCCATTACCCATTACCTTTGGTCTGACTCAGTATGGTCGTTCTTATGTTCAGTCACATTTGTGCAAAGCAAGTGTGCTGTAAACCAACCCTATGCCACCCTGGTCATGCAATCAAAGCAGCTGCCATTCCACCCACACTCCCTTTTCAGAGATGTAAATTACCAAAGGAGGTACAAATCTGTGGGGAATCTGGCCCTGCTTTTTAAAGATTCCCCACAAATTTGCATCTAAGCACCCAGGACAGTCAAGATGGTACCTAATAGAGTAGTCTGTGGTTAGCCTAGACGAAAAGGACGTCTACAGTTTGCATGGGAACACTGAAATGGCTGTTGCAGGGGAGAGACGTTGGGAGAAGCAAAAGCCACCCCTGTGCAGGCAGGTGTGAATGCAACAAACATCCTTCAGGGCTGCTAGGCTCTTGTTCAATAGAATCATGTTGTCACTAATTAAGGCTCAGCATAAGATGCTTCACAACAAGCGTCCACATGGCTGGCTTCTTAGCTCGTTCTGGTTGCTGCAGTTTTTCCCTTCTCCCGACTCTCACTTTCCAGTATTTTTAATTTCCCTCTTTAAATTCCCAGGCAGGATTATACTGAACAGACTATAATGCTCACAGCAAATCTCTCTCCTGATCCTACTGGCTAAGCTGCTCTCTCCGTTAATGCAGGCCGGGCCAACCTCAATCACTTTAACACATCAAATGCCAGGATCTCCTAAACAGCTGGCCTAACAAATGCTATGGAGTATTGTTAAACAATTGCAATGCACATACTGAAAGAAAAGCAACCAATGGGTGAGAGGGGACACTGGGGGTATGTCTAGACTGCATCCCTCTGCCGACACAGGGATGCAGATTAGGCAGGTTGACATTGCAAATGAAGCGGGGATTTAAATATCCCATGCTTAATTTGCATAAAAAATGGCCACTGTTTTTGCCGACTCAGCACTTTGTCAGCAAAAAGCGGCAGTCTAGATACAGGGGGATCTGTCAAGAAAGAAAGCCTTTTTCGACAGATCCCTTATGCCCCCTGCAAGGAGGTTTACAGGATCTGTTGAAAAAGGCTTTCTTTCTCAACAGATTCCCCTCTAGACTGCCGCTTTTTGCCGACAAAGTGCTGAGTCGGCAAAACGCGGTGGCCATTTTTATGCAAATTAGGCACGGGATATTTAAATCCCTGCCTCATTTGCAATGTCAGCCTTCCTAATCTGCATCCCTCTGTTGGCAGAGGGATGCAGTCTAGACATACCCTCATTATCCTCTCAACTGTACTCACACAGGGATGAAAACTTTTCACAAAGTGATCACTCCACATCTGACCTCACAGAAAACCTGCACAACACCTTCAGAAAAATATGAGGCTGGGAGCTTACATTCATTGCTCTGCCAGAAACTAAAAATCATGGACTGATTTGAGATACTGGATTTATAGCTTATTACAACAATCTATAAGCAACATGCCTCCATTTTTTGGCCTATAACTACAGAGGTGTTAACTGTCCAGGACACATTGAATGGACTCTTACAATATGTGTTAAGAACCTACGCTAAAAAATCTGCTCCACTTAGTATTTATCTGTGGCATTTACCCAACCTGTGGAACTCCTTGCCAGAGGATGTTGTGAAAGACCAGGACTTTAACAGGGTTCACAAAAGAGCTAGAAACATTCATGGAGGTTAGGTCCCTCAATGGCTATTAGCCAGGATGGGTAGGAATGGTGTCTATAGCCATTGTTTTTCAGAAGCTGGGAATGGGTGACAGGGGTGGGCTCACGTGATGATTGCCTGTTTTGTTCATTCCCTCTGGGGTACCTGGCATTGGCCACTATCAGAAGACAGGGTACTGGGCTAGATGGATCTTTGGTCTGACCCAGTGTGGCCGTTCCCAGGCCTGAAGGCGAGCTCTGTGTAAGCACAAAAGCTTGTCACTTTCCCCCTCAGAAGTTGATCCAATAAAAGATTTTTGCTTTGCCTACCTTGTCTCTAAGCCTTCCAAGTCACTTCCCCACCAGTGACGGAGGGCTAGGCCACCCTAGGGGTACGTCTAGACTACAAGCCTCTGGCGACAGAGGCATGTAGATTAGGCTACCCGGCATAGGAAAATGAAGCAGCGATTTAAATATTCGCCGCTTCATTTAAATTTAAATGGCTGCGCGCTGAGCCGATCAGCTTTTTGTCGGCTCACTGTGGTAGTCTGGACACTCCGCGGTCAACATCAAAGGCATTTGTCAACCTCCCTGGTAAACCTCATCCCAGGAGGCATACCTGAGAGGTCGACAAATGCCTTCGATGTCGACCGTGGAGCGTCCAGACTACCGCGCTGAGCCAACAAACAGCTGATCGGCTCAGCGCGGCAGCCATTTAAATTGAAATGAAGCGGCGATTATTTAAATCGCCGCTTCATTTTCCTATGCCAGGTAGCCTAATCTGCATGCCTCTGTCGCCAGAGGCTTGTAGTCTAGACATACCCTAGAAGCGCTACACCATGGTCCTGTAGTGCAGCTGCTGCAGGCACTTTACGCTAGCCGGAGAGAGCTCACCCATTGGCCTAATTACTCCACCTCGGCAAGAGAGCCCCTCCTACCACCACAGAGCTGTCTGAACCACCACTTGGGTCAGTGTAACTTGTATCAAGCGAGGGGGTGGCTTTTTCACATCCCCGAGTGACGTAAGTTCTAGCAACACAAGCCATAGAGTAGACCTGCCCTGAGTTCAGTCCCAATGCCTAAGGGTTAGAAATGGGGGCTCTCTAGCCCAGATGTTCTCGGATTTCTGATGGGCTGCAGAGCAGTTGTTCTTGGCTTTTGAAGGCCTTTAGAGTCACAATATTGTTATAGAATCAAAGGGTTAGACAGGACTGGAAGGGCCAGCTAGTCTAACCCCCTGCCACAATGCAAGATGTGTTGCAGCTAACTCATCCAAGACAGATGGCTAACAAACCTCCATTTGAAAACCTCCAGGGAAGACGCCTCTACAATCTCCCCAGGCTGTTTGTTCTGTGTCCTACTGTTCTTTCACTTATGCAGTTTTTCCTGGGATTTCATCCCAATCTGCTGTGCTGTAGTTTCAGCTCACTGTCTCTTGTCCTGCTGTGCCATGCACAGAAAAGCTAGCCATTTTTAGCAGTTTCTAAAAATAGGAGTTACTTTTCTCTCCCACACAGGGCAGTCTACTGGCTGAATTCTGATCGCTGTTACCCTGTTGTAAATCCAGAGCACCTCCACGGATTTCAGTGGCAATTTAACGAATGTAAAAGAGGTAGACATTAGCCCAGAGTAAGTAAGGTACCAGGCAGAAGGACACCAAAAACAACAATACCATTAAATGATAGCCCAGACGCTCTCAAACATTTTCCCACTCGCCTTTCCGTAAAAGCGTTTGGCTACTGGAGACCTGGAAGCCATGTACATACAAGTAACCAGTTAAATGCAGGGGAGGAGCTCTGCAGAATTTGTGATGGGGGAGGAGCGCTATGCAGACCTCACAGGCACTCTTGAAATGACATGTAAGTCGTGCGTTGATTCACCATCTGGTAGTATGCTGATAAGCGCTTATCACATTGGCTACAAGCAAGGTTTATTTCTGCCTTTGGGTAACTTAGTAGCAGCTCAGCAGCAGTTCATTTATTTAAAAAGGAAAACTAGGCCTTTTCCTACTCCTGTCCGTCCTCACGCCCAGCCTACACGGGGAAGGGGGGGTGCAGCACTTCAGGCATAAGCTTGGTACTTGGGAGACCAGGATTCAGTTCCCTGCTGTCACAGGTTTCTTGTGTGACTGATGAAGGGTGCTGTTTCAGGGGCGCAGCCACGCGTAACAAGACATGGCAAGCTTTTCTGCCCATCCCCCTGACTATCAGGGAGTGAGGGAAATGTATTGGATTCCGTGCTTGCCTCTCACTCCTGGCTGGTGAAGGGAAGGGGCAGCGGAGAAATTCAAGTACTTGCCCCTCACTCCCTGATAATCAGGGGAACAGGAAGAAAAGCCAGCCGTGTCTCAATACACAGAGTTGCTGCTTCCCCTGCCCCCCGCGCTCCTGAAACGGTGCCCTTGTGGCTGGGCAAGGGCATAGGTGCTGCAAGTAGGAGTGCAGGGCTGGAGGATAGAAGGTAGTTTCCATTATGCAGAGAGTTTACAATTTGGTTCAATGGCTCTCAGCACTCCCAATATACAAATTGTTCCAGCCCCCCCCCCCCCCCCGACCCCATCCCTGCCCTCCCGGGCAAGGGATTTACCTTGATTTCAGGGGAAGCCAGGAGTCTAAATATCTTAGTCTCTGTGTCTCAGTTCCCCATATGTATAATGGGGATAATAGCACTGCCCTGTCTTACTGGGGGGTTGTGAACATAACTGCATTAAAGATTCTGAGGTGTTCAGATGCTCTAGTAAGAGGGGCCCCTATAAGTCCTCATGCTAGATAGAATCAGAGAATCAGAGAACACTAGAACTGGAAGGGACCTCGAGAGGTCATTGAGTCCAGTCCCCTACCCTCACGGCAGGACCAAGCACAATCTAGACCAGTGTTTCCCAATTTTATTTGGCCATAGAACCCCCTTTCAGCTTTTCAGAATTTCAAGGAACCCCTAGGTGTGTCAAGTAAAAAAAAAGAGGGGAACCCACCAATGCATGAAAATCACATTCCTTCCCCAAGACCCCACCCCTTTGAGGCCTCATCCTCTCTGTTCCCCTCCTCTCCATCCCCAGCCCTTATACACTCTCACGGGGTTGAGATAGGAGGTGCGGGCTCTGGGGTGGGAATGAGGGATTTGGGTGTAGGAAGGGGTGAGAAGTGCAAGCTCTGGGAGGGAATTTGGATGCAGGAAAAGGGGATGCTGGCTCAGGGAGGGGGCTCCAGGTTGGGGAGGGTTGGGCTCAGGTGGAAGGTTGGGGTGCCGAGCAAGTCACAGGCTTGTGGCTGTGAGGGTGCAGGAGTTTGGGTTGGGGGTGTGAGGGGCTCTGAACAAGGAGGCTGTGAGTATGATGGGCTCAGGACACAAATTTGCCATGTGTGGATGGTGCAGGAGTGTTGTGGCAGAAGACTGAGGATGTGGGGACACAGGAGTTTGGGGATGTCAGAGGCTCAGGACAGGGGGTTCCAGTGTATGATGGGCTCAGATTTGGGGTCAGGTGGTGCAGGAGTGTTATGATGCTGCAGTGAGATGGGGATTTGGCCCCAATTGGGGGCATGTTGGCCAGGCTTCATTTTTAAATAAAATATTGTCAAACTCAAAAGGTTTTAGCATTGTCTTTATTTCTGAGAGGGGCCAGGAACCTGTTTTGAGTCAGGGGTCACTGACACACAGAAAAGTCAGTTGGGGCCACACAAGTGAGATGCAAAAAAACCCCCAAGCCTCACTAATGTGGTCCCAACTGTGCTGGTGTGGGCAGGGGACAGTGGGTGCTGGGGCCGGGGAGAGGCTGCTGGGTAGCAGGATGCTGGCACAGGTGGCGGGGTGCTGGGGCAGGATGCTAGGGTCAGGAACATGGTCCTGCTAGGCACTGGGGTGGGTGGCAGGGTGCTGGGATGAGGAAAAGGGTGCTGCTGGGTGCTAGGATGGGTGGCAGGGTTCTGGGGCCAGGGACAGGGTGGTGCTGGGTGCTGCGGTGGGTAGCAGGGTGCTGGGGCCAGGGACAGGGTCCTGGGGTGGGCGGCAGGGTGCTGGGACTGGGGACAGGGTGCTGCTGGGTGCTGGGGCCAGGGACAGGGTGCTGCTGGGTGCTGGGGACAGTGCTGGTAGGGGCAGGGGACAGGGTACTCATGGGGGGTCTGGGCAGGGTACAGGGGCAGCTGGGACCAGTACCTGGCAATCCTGCAGCACCTCTGAGTTCCGGGAAGTGTGCGAGTGCACTTCCCCTCCCCAAACAGCTGGCATGCGTGCTGCCTGAGTAGCAGGGGCTCTTGCACTCCAGCAACTTACTTCCACAATGCCGTCCTGTGGGCGGGGGGGAGGGCGCGGTGAGTCCCAGGGCAGAGCGCACTGCCTGCACAGTCGGAGCTGCACAGACCCGGGTCTCCTGACCTCTCCCCGCCCCCCCACCCCCCACCTCCGCACTGCGCAGAAAGGCAGCAGAACTAAGTTGCTGGGTGCCATAGCCCCAGCTGTTCAGGCAGCGCACGCCAGCTCCTTTGGGGAGGGGAAGTGCTTCCCTCCCCACTGTGGGTCATGTGGAGTCACCCCTGTCCGGCACCCCCCAGTGTGCTGGCCGGGAGCAACTGTTCCCTCTGCCCCCACCTCCCTATGCCTCTGCGTCGCCAGGAAGAATGGGAAACAAGCTCTCTCTCTTTCAGAGGGGACGGGGGAGTGCTGGCTCTTTGCGGAACCCCTACTTTTGCTTCGCGGAACCCCAGGGTTCCACGGAGCACCAATTGGGAAACACTGATCTAGACCATCCCTGATAGATGTCTGTCTAACCTGCTCTTAAATATCTCCAGTGATGGAGATTCCACAACCCCCCTAGGCAATTTATTCCAGTGTTTAACCACCCTGACAGGTAGGAAGTTTTTCCTAATGTCCAGCCTAAACCTCCCATGTTAAAATTTCCCATTGCTTCTTGTCCTAGCCTCAGAAGCCAAGGAGAACACTTTTTCTCCCTCTTCCTTATAACGCCCTTTTAGATACTTGAAAATTTCTATCATGTCCCCTCTCAGTCTTCTCTTTTCTAAACTAACAAGCCCATTTCTTTCAGTCTCCCTCATAGGTCACGTTTTCTAGACCTGTAATCATGTTTGTTGCTCTTCTCTGGACCTTCTCAAATTTTTCCACATTTTTCCTGAAATATGGTGCCCCAGAACTGGATACTGGACTCCAACTGAGGCCTAATCAGTGCAGAGGAGAGCGGAAGACGTGGAGTACTTTGCATTTGTCTTTATTAAACTTAAGGTAATAGTACACCTCTTGCTTCTCCCACCCAAATATGTTTAGATCCCTGGCATAGCAGAAAGCAGTAAACACTATCTTGATGCCATGCTTAGATCCATGCTTTGAACAATAATGCCTCTAAACTGTATGCACGTCCCCACACCGGAATAAACCACACTGACACATTCATCTCAGGTAGTTGCATATGCAAATAAGCACTTAAACAACCACTTTTTATGGACTAATGTGCACTTTGCTAGGACTGTGAATTCATGTGCCTTTTAAGAGGTACGTTCTAGGCCCACACATATCAAAATTTGACACTTGATGTATGACTTATCTCTCTTTGGTAATTTGCCTTTGCATTAGCATCTGGTAGCACGAGCAAATCAGAGTTTCACGTACCGCATCTGCATAGCAAACCCAGTAACTCTCAGTACAACTTCCATCACCTCATGCTATTTCTCAGCAAAGACTTCATTCCAATCCGATGTCATGTTGGCCTCTTATTCCTAAGATTTCATTGGCTGTTGGCTAAACATGCCACACCACTTCCGTTAATATACTGTGAAGCATTATTAAAGGCAATGAAGCTTAAAGTACATTTTGAAAAGGGCAAAAGTTGTGATGCACTGTCCTTAATCTGGCCGCTGTATGTGACATCATGGCTTGTCGGGCTTCCATCCCAGTTAGTGCTTGTCTGCTACTTTGTAGATGCACTTATCTTTCGGGGCTAAAGAAATGTTTATTCCAGAATAGAGTGTCCACATGGAGATCTATTCTGTGATCTCTGTTCTGATCAGTTGCCCATGTAGACAAGCCCATAGTGATGGGGGAATACCAGGATTTGAATGGAACCAAATGTAGGCTCTTAATAACTTGGTAAACTACAGCAGGTCTTAGTAGGTAGCAGGGATCTGCTACCTACATAACTCACTTCTTATTGGATATTAATATATGGTGTGATTAATTTTCTTTAACTTTGAATAAAGCTGATCTATGGAATGGGTTGCAAAGTGCTGGAATTCTGAAATTTTGAAATGGGGAGAGGGAAGTTTTACACTTTTCATGACCCATATTTCCTTGTTTTTGACCTGCTCTACTGATTTTAATTTCTTCTTCCTCCTTGTGTCTTCAGGTTGGGTCTATAGATCAGTGTGTACTTGCATATCCCAATAAGCGATTTCCAAGAATCACATGATAGCTCTATTGCCCTGCTGCTGCCAGTAGAGGCATTATGACGTTTCTATCCTCTTCTCCACAAATATCACACTCAAGTTTGGGCTCAGCCCCTGCTCAACACTTTAAATCATTTCAAAATGCAAAATGGCCATTTGTATCTCTTCTGTCACTCCCTAGCTTTCTATTTGCATGTACAAACTCTGGTTATCTCTTGGCTTTAGAAGAGACTCAATTAAGACCCGTGTCTGAAATATCCAAAGAAAGACTAATCTTTCCTTTTTGTATTGAAATCAGCCTATAATAATTAACCTGGTTAAAACCACTGGGTTCTAAATGCCTTAGGTCAAATTCTCCTTTCACTTACATGGCTGAAAATGTGGGTGATTCTGCTGACGTCTATGGCCTTGTCCACACTAACTCCCCACCCCGCCCCCTATACAACTTGAGCTACATACACAGCATAGCTGAAGTCGACTTACTTACCGTGATGTCTTCTGTGCGGTAAGGTTGGCGGGGGCTGCTTTCCCGTCAACAGGAGAGCACTCAGGGATCAATTTATCTCTTTAACATCGATTTATTGCTGCTGCATCAATCCGCCGCGTAGTGAAGACAAGCACTAAGTCCATGGACTCAATTCAGATTGAGTCCATTGTAAATGAGAGCAGAATTTGACTTTTGCTTTTAATTCGGGTCTCTTTTCAGCTTTTCTGAAGAAGGAAAAAAGTTATACAACTTGATAGTCTGGGAGCAGATTGTCTTACGCTCACTTACACTGACCAATACCTTCTTCCACTTCAGCAGGACTATGTAGCCCACCAGGGCTCAAGGAGGACCTGTTACCCCTCTGGGTCAGTGGGGGTTTGTTCTTACTTCTTCTACTGCTTGCAAAGTGGGTTGTTTTGGGGTTTTGACTAGTCTGTGCATTTCATAATGTTCATTTCTCTCTTATGCTTCAATTTCATTCTTTGAGTAGTGAGTTCTAAAATATATAAGCTGCCGTGGCTGGAGTCATTATCCCTGTGGTAATTGCTGCTCCTGGAAGTGGCTGGCATGTCCCTGCAGCCCCTGAGAAAGGCAGAGCAGGGGGTCTCCACATGCTGTCCTTGCCTGCAGACACCACTCCTGCTGCTCCTATTGATCAATAACTGGGAACCGTGGCCAGTAGAAGCTGTGGGCTCAGTGCCTGTAGATGAGGGGCAGCACATGGCTCCAGGGAGCCATCGCTGTACATGCCACCTGCTTCCAGGAGTGGTGCAGGAGTAAACCTGCCTTAACCCCACGGCTCCACCACCCAGAAGCCGTCTCAGTTATACGGTGCTCAGCCAGAGCCTGTTTCCTAAACCCCTGTCCCAGTCCTGAACCTCCTCCTGCCCCCAGCCTCCTGCCCCAGATGTGAGTCCCCCAGAACCCAAACTCCTTCCCAGAGCTTGCACCCTCAACCCCCTCCTGGACCCCAATCCCCCAGCCTCGGCTAAGCCTGGAGCCCCTCCCACACTCCAAACCCCTGGCACAAGACCAGAGCCTTCACCCCAACCCCCTAGCCCCGGGTGAAAGTGAGTGAGGATGGGAGAGGAAGGAGGATGGAGTGAGCAGGGTGAGGCCTTGGAGCAGGGGTGGAGCAGGGCCGGGGCCTCAAAGAAGGAGTAGGAAGGAAGTGGGGCAAAGGTATTTGAGTTGAGGTAGATTTTACATTGCACTTAAATTGAAAAAATGATCTCGTGGTTGTGGCGGCGTGTCGGGGACCCCCCTCCCCGATCCTGCACCCCCGTAGCAGCAAGAACAGACTCCGCCAGCCAGTAGAATAGAGGAGGGTTTATTGCTTCTCCAGGATACAGCACAGCATAGACGTGATGTGGCTACAGGAGTCAGGGCCAGGATGCCTCAGACCCTTGGGTTAGGGGGTCCATCGCCCCCTCAGCCCTCAGCTTAGTCTGTTCCCTGTGGCTTAGTCTGTTCCCTCAGCTTAGTCTGTTCCCACTGTGGCGGCGTGTCGGGGTTCCCCCCGATCCTGCACCCCCATAGCAGCAAGAACAGATTCTGCCAGCCAGTAGAATAGAGAGGGTTTATTGCTTCTCCTGGATACAGTACAGCATAGACATGATGTGGCTACAGGAATCAGGGCCAGGATGCCTCAGACCCCTTGGGTTAGGGGGTCCATCGCCCCCTCAACCCTCAGCACTCAGCTTAGTCTGTTCCCTTCATGTTTTCCTGCCAGAAACTGCCTCGTTCCCAGACTCTGCCCCCAGCCAGGTGTTCGTCTCCGCCTCCCGTCCTTTGTCTCTTCCCCTGGGAAGAGCTTTGCTAACTGCCCAGGCTGGGACTAGGTATCTGGGCCAATCCACATGTGGGTGAGTCAGTGGGAATCCCACATCACAGTGCAGGGAAGCCCCGGGTTACAGAGCAGACAGCACCCCCACTACATCACATCTCTCCCCCCTCCGAGAGCGAACTGAGCAGGGTCACTCCGCTTATGACCTGGGGAAGTTCGGGCCCCCTGACAGGTAAAGCCACAGCGGTGACATTGGTGCTTCCCTTGGCTTGGGCCTGCCACAGCGGTGACCTGCAGGAGCCGGCTCCTCCCTGTTCGGCTGCTGCACGGCTTTGAGGGGGCCCACTCTCTGCGGTCGTACCAGCCCTTCCACTTCCCTTGGGCTCTGCCCACAGTCTCTCTGGCCGGGCCCATGAGCTCAGCGAGCCTTTCCCAGAAAGCCAGGACATCCTCCACCCCCGACTCTCCATTCAGGGGGGTCTCCCCTCCTATAACTCGCCAGCACATCCAGGGGGTCCTCCCCCCTTCTACACTCTGATTCGCTCAGGCAGAGCCTGGCAGACCCTCCGGGTGCCTCCCCGTGCAGACAGCAGGTGGGGCAGGTACTTGTCCCAGTCCTGCGGGTGCCGGAGCATGAAGGCCTCCAGCATCTGCTTCAGGGTCCCCTGGAACCTCCTCACCAGCCCACTGGGCCGGGCGCCATACGCTGGGGCCCAGGTGAGCCAGGCCCTGTGCTTCTCCCACAAGCACCGGAGCAGGGCCGACATGAAGTGGGATCCCTGGTCCGCGAGGACCTCCCGGGGGAACCCCCCCTGCTGAAAATGGTCAGCAGTGCGTCTGCCACCGTGTCTGCCTCCACAGAGGGCAGAGCCACGGCCCCGGGGCACTTGGTAGCCAAATCTACTGCTACCAGGACGTATTTCTTCCCCGTCCGGGTCGCCTGGCCGACAGGCCCCACTACCTCTATTGCTGCCTTCCGGAATGGCTCCTCTATAACGGGCAGGGGCCTCACAGCAGCTTTCCTCCCATCTTGGGCCTTCCCCACCCGCTGGCAGGAGTCGCAGGACCGGCAGTACCGCTGCACGGCCGCAGATATCCCCGGCCAGTAGAAGTTTTGGAGCAGCCTCAGCTGTGTGCGCCAGATCCCCCGGTGCCCCGCACATGGGAGGTCATGGGCCAGGTACAGCAGCTTGCGGCGATACTTTTGGGGAACGACCAGCTGCCGCTGGAGCCCCTATACCCCCACCTTCCCTGGGGGGGGCCATTCCCGGAACAGGAATCCCCGCTCCCACAGGAATCTCTCCTGGCAGCCTCCCCCCAGGGGCTGAGCTGTGTCGAGGCCAGTCCGGTCCCTCAGCATCTGTAAGGAGGGATCTGCCTGCATCTCAGCCTGCAGCTGGGGCAGGGACAAGGACCTGTTCCCCCCCCCTCCCTTGCCTGGGTCTGGGGCTCTAGCCCTGCTGGGCCCCGTGTCTGCTGGGATGGGGCCCTGAGCCCCCGTAGGGAGCCCTCCCCTGGGTCAGGGTCACCAGCCCCTCGCTGGCTCTGGCTACGGGTGGTAATAGAGCCCTGTGGGATCCATCTGGCCACTCCTCTAGGTTGTCTCCCCCCCCCCCATCAGCACCTCTGTGGGTAAGTGCCAGTGCACCCCCACTTCCTCGGGGCCCTCCTTGGCCCCCCATTTCAGATGCACCCGGGCCATGGGTACCTTAAACGGGGTCCCGTCTATGCCCCTCAGGGTCAGCTGAGTGTTAGGTACCATGTGGTCTGGGGCTACTACCTCGGGCTGGGCCAGCGTCACCTCCGCACCCATGTCCTCATAGCCCGTCACCTCCCTGCCATCCACCTGAAGGGTCATGAGGCACTCACTCCACAGGGGCTGCCTTGTCCCCACCCGGTACACCAAGAAACCCACCTCCCGAGGGTTAGATCTCCCAGGGGAGTTGGCCTGAGCGTCCTTCCCCCGACTCTGAGCTGAGGTTTGCCTGCCGGCCCCTGCCTCTGGGGCAGCCTGCCCTTCCCCCAGCCCCAGCCAGTTAACCCTGGAAAGTCTCGGGTTGTGGGACTTGTCCTGGCGCCTGGGGCACTGAGCCGTCTTGTGGCCTCTGCCCACAGCGATAGCAGGTTAGTTCCAGCAGGACCCTTCGGGCTGTCTCTATCCGGGCCCTGGCTGTCTCTCTGGGGGGCAGCTGACCGGTCCCTGTCTCCTGGTCTCACCCCGTAGGTGATTCTCTCCGTTGCTTAGCCGAGAACTGGTCTCTGTGTGATTCCCTTTCTCTCCGGGACTCCCGTTCACACCCAAACCAGTTATCTGTGAATTCGTCGGCCAGCTTCCCAGCCTCCTAGGGGTTCTCTGGCCTCTGGTCCTTGAGCCACAGCCTCAGGCTGGGCAGGCACGCTTCATAAAACTGTTCCAGCATCATCAGCTTAAGCAGGTCCTCTGCAGTCTGGGCTCCAATCCCGCACACCCACTTGCGGCAGTATTGCACCAAGTGGGAGGCCATATCTACATAGGTCTCCCTTGGCTCCTTCTGCACCCCCCCCCCCAAGAACTTCTTCCTGTATGTCTTATGGGTTAGCCCGAACTTATGCAGCAGGGCCTCTTTGACCCATTCGTAATCACCCAGCTGCAGATTCTCCAGCTGGTTGAGCACCCCTGCGGCCTCCTGATCCAGCAAGGGGATGAGCTGCTGGAGCCGGTCCGCTGGGGGGATCTGGTGTAGTTCACAGACCTGCTCAAAGGGTCTACACGTTTTTACATTGGGCCAACTACACGTTTTTACATTGGGCCAACACGAGCTTCTCAAAGCATCTGGCCGCCCTGGGCCCTCTGGGGTCCTCCCCACTCACCACAGCTGGGGCCCCTCGGCTTCTCCGCTCCGCCATGGCCAGCTCATGCTGCCACTGCCTCTCTCGGTCCCAGCATTCCTTCTCTCGTTCCTGGTGCACCTCCCTACGATCTTCTAATTCCTTTAGCCTCAGCTCGATCTCCAGCCATCACAGCTCTGCCAGGATGGACCCTGCCCTGGATGAACCGCTGCTGGTAGAGTGTGGCTTGGTGGGCACTGCATCTGTCTGGTGGACTCCAGCCCTCCCTCCAGTCTGAGAGCCTGAGATGCTCTCAGGAGGTGTCCGGCTGCTCTCTACTGGGACAGGATCCAGGCCCCTGGACAGGTCATTCTCTTCCAGCCGGGTAATCAGCTGGGCCTTGGTTGCTTTCCCTATGGGCAGGCCCTTCTCTCTGCACAGCCCCACAAGGTCTGCCTTCAGGAGTCAGGTGTAGGCCATATCCCCATCGATCCCCGGGGTGTAGACTCACCGGCCGAGTGCTGCAGTGCCCCACAACTCCCAGGAATCACTTCGCTCTGCCTCCAGCACACTTGGCTCTTGCAAGCCCCTTCCTTCTACTGCTCCTTGTCACTCACTCCTGGAAGCTCCATCCAAGGGGTGCAGTGCATCCCACCCCTGCCACCACTGTGGCAGCATGTCGGGGTTCCCCCCGATCCTGCACCCCCATAGCAGCAAGAACAGATTCTGCCAGCCAGTAGAATAGAGAGGGTTTATTGCTTCTCCAGGATACAGTACAGCATAGACATGATGTGGCTACAGGAATCAGGGCCAGGATGCCTCAGACCCCTTGGGTTAGGGGGTCCATCGCCCCCTCGACCCTCAGCACTCAGCTTAGTCTGTTCCCTTCATGTTTTCCTGCCAGAAACTGCCTCGTTCCCAGACTCTGCCCCCAGCCAGGTGTTCGTCTCTGCCTCCCGTCCTTTGTCTCTTCCCCTGGGAAGAGCTTTGCTAACTGCCCAGGCTGGGACTAGGTATCTGGGCCAATCCACATGTGGGTGAGTCAGTGGGAATCCCACATCACAGTGCAGGGGAACCTCGGGTTACAGAGCAGACAGCACCCCCACTACATCACAGTGGTTAAAAAGGTTCGAGACCACTGGTCTATAGACCCAGGCCTTGGTTCAGGGAGGGGCAACCAAACAATGAGAAGGCAGTTTGGGCTTAGGCCTACGCTCAGACATAGCAATAGTGACTAGGTCCAGGCCGTGGTTCACGTTGGGGCTGCAGACACACACAAATAGTTCCAACTGGGGCAAACAAACAACTGGGTCTCCTTGTTCCAGCAGAGATCCAGCCATGAAGCATGACCTCACAGGTACAGGACATGCCAGGTCACACTGTGCTGAGGTTGCCATTTGGCATGACAAAAAATGGCCTTCTCCATGCATCTGGGAGCCTTGGGAACCATCCGTCTGAAAAAGGGGTCATGCATGCAAAAAGTTTGGAAATCGCTGCTCTAAGACATGAGCCTGGATGACCCAATCTACCCTTAATCCAGCCAAGTCCTGAAACTCCCCTCTGAAGTGCCTGTCTTGACAAAAGTGACTCACATTCACAAGTGTTTATTTACACAATGAGGCCTCATACCCTGGCTTCTTCTTTCTTAGCCAGCTGGACACTGAAAGACTGTAAATATTACCGAAGCTCCTCAGGATTTGTTCCTTTTCGCTTTTATGATAACATCACTCTGTTTTCTTTCCCTGCCACAGTCTCCAGTAACTCTGTCTGTGTCCTATACATTTACAGAACTGTCAGAAGCCATACACTTTAATTTCCCCCCACAGACATGATGAAACTTCTTAATTACGAAAACGTCTGTGCTATTTCACTGGCAAGAAGGCAAGCTCTGTATGTTCTAACTGTTTGTTCCCCTCTGTTTCCTTGGCACAGGATTTTCTTTTTTTATTCTTGTCGTTGAAATAATTCTTTGGACTTGGCATTCACAAGAATCTTTTGAATTAAAACCAGTTGAAGCTTGCAGAGCTAAATCTTTCAGTGAAGGAGGGAATGGAGAAAATCTCTTCCTGGGAATAATTTCTTAGGATGGTTAGTGAGAAAATGTAGTGCCTAGAATGCTAGTAAACTAGAAGAGCTGACAATGGGTAACTCAGAGCAACGTATTAACCCTCCCATTCCTAAGGTCAGGTCTGCACTAGACCCAGCATCTCCGTTAAAGGTATGCAACTCCAGCTACATATTTTATATAGCTGGAGTTGGCTTACTTTAAGCCGAGTTTGGCGGCATCCCCATAATAGGAAGCTGATGGGAGCAAACACTCTTGTTGGCTTCTTTTACTCCTCACAAAAGGAGTAACGGATGCCAATGGGGGCACACTCTGAGTTCGATTTAGCGAGTCTTAACTAGACTCGTTAAATCGAACTCTGGAAGATCAATCACGGCAGCGGCAACCTTCCTTTTAGTGTAGACAAGGCCTAAGTGCTTACATCTGCACCTCCAGTTAGTAGTTCTCTCTCATTGTCTCATGTCCATCACTAGACCGGAAGCCCCGCAGGGTTAGGAGTGTGTCTGCCTCTATGTTGTCTAAGGCAACTAGCATAGTATGGAACAAATAATGATGCAAAACAGTGTGAGAGGAGAACTAAAGCCTAGCAACTTTTAAATGAAGGGGAAACCAACAGGGAAAGCTGATCACCCGACTCCTATGACATTACCCTGAGATTCTGAATTCCCTACGGGGCTGACAAGGGAGCACAAGCCCTGCCTTAGCTGTAACACACTCGGACTATCATTGAACTCTCAGTAAAGTTTTTGCCAGGAGATGAGGTCTGTGCCATGTTTGTCCAGCACTGATCCTGTCATAAGGGTCTGGTATGAAATTCATTAAGGCCAATACCTATTTTCTTGGAAGTTTCACTCTCATCCTATAGGAGCACTGACAGCAATCTAACAGCTAAATAATCACAACAGTGGCCTCTGACTATGCAGAAACCTGAGGTACTGCCATGTTAACTCTTCAAGCTTTCTTCTTGTTACACCTGACCCAAAGCCCAGAGAAGCCCATAGAAAGACTCTACACATTTCAGAAGACTTTGGCTTCATTTCTTCACCTATAATCATTTGATCACAGCCCACACAGGCTCCGACTCAGTGGGTGCTCCAGAGCTGGAGCACCCGTGGAAAAAATAGTGGGTGTGAGTCAGCACACACTGGGAGCCCCATGGACCGGCTCCTACTCTCCTTCCCTAGTGCCTCCTGCCTGACAGTGCACCATTGATCAGTGGTTCCCCTTCCCAACACCTCCTGCCTGCTGCGATCAACTATCCAGTGGTGTACAGGAGGTGCTGGGGGAGAGGGAGAAGAAGGGGCAGGGTATTCTCACCGAAAAGGGTGACGCAGGTGCAGGAAAAGGCAAAGTGGGGGTGGGGCAGGGGCAAGAAGAAGTGGGGTGGGGGCAGAGCTTGGGAAAAGGGACAAGAAGGGGTTGAGAACCCAGCTCCCTCCCTGCAAATCACAAAGTCCATGCTTCTGCCAGCCTGATTCCTACTGTACCCATCACAACTTGAAACCAATGGAACCCACTGGGGATGTAAAAATTCGTTTTTAAAATATAACCACGTAACTGCTAAAAATCCTAATGGTTACACGGTTACACTCGCAGTTTACATAAGCTTTATACGGCCAAGCCCGCGCAAAGCCTCCCTGGGAGCAAGGGCTGAGCCGGGTAAGAGGCTGACTCTGCCATGTAGCTATGGATAAGAGTTCAATCTCCCAGGCCATCAATCCAGTGCTGCTCACCAACACTAAATTCACTCTAAAAATGAGCTGAATGCAGCAGACCACATAACAAATTCATTCTGAGAGTCAATGCATGTACCTAGAGCAGATACTACACCAGCAATGCAACTGGTGAGAGCCACAGTCTGTACTCCCGGAGCAACGGAAACGTCTTTCCTTCCATTTTGCTTATTTTGTGACACTGAGTTAACTATAACTAATTGGGATTGGTCCTGCTTTTAGTTGGACTCATTGACCCTCTGAGGTCTCTTCCAGTCCTATGATCTTATGATTCTATGATATCGGCTCCTACAATGGCAAACTCCATACCGCAACATTCCAAGTGTTTATTTGCTCCACTGTTTTGAGAGTGAGAAGATTTTTTTTCCCCCAAATGTTATGCACATTCACTTATTGCTCTCAGCAAGCTCCAAATGGAACAAACTGGAAATAAAGAGCTTCCTTTTACAGATTCAGAGCTATCAATTTTTGTAAGTCTGTGTGTAATACACAACTTGACTTTATAGAGCACATGCAATGAGGTAAACAGCCCCTACAAGCAGCCCTGCCTGCCTCCCCTGGGATGAAGAGTGGGGTTTCATTGGGAATAGCGGGATGTGGAGGAGATGATAGCCCTACTGTGATCAACAGGAAGCTGCGGAGGGAGGAGGGAACTGCTGAAAACTGTGGAGAGAGCAGGCCTGCCGACAGGGGGGAACCAAGAGGGAAATTGCCTCAGGACCCGGAGATTCAAAGGGGCCTGGAGCTCCCAGCCAGAGTCCTGGACCCCTCTGAATGGCCACTAGAGCTAGGGTTGCCAGATGGTTGAAACAAAAATACCGAACACGCCCTCCCCCCCCAAAAAAAAAAAACACCAGGAAAAAATTATGTTGAAGGAAAAAAAAAGGGGGGGAGGAGACCAAAGTTGTTGAGCAAAAAAAAAAAATTGAAGTAAAACAGCATTAAAACAGCATGCCCCCTTTAAGAGTGAGTGCAGGGATAGGAACAGGGGAGCAGTTGAGCACTAAGACCCAGGGGAAGCATTGCTTCCCCTTGGTCGGCAGCCATTTTGTGCCGGCAGCCTTGCGGAACCAGGTAAGCATGGGGCTGGGATTGGCGGGCTGGGGGTGTTGGGATCCGGGAGGCCAGGCGCTGAGTGTTTGTAGGGTTGCCAGGTGCCCGGCATTTTTGCCTCCTGGCCGGGGGAAAAAAAAAATCAGAAAATACCAGACATTTTAGGTGTCCAGTATTCTCTGAATTTTTCTACGGGACAGGAGGCGAAAATACCGGACTGTCCGGGTGAATACCAGACACCTGGCAACCCTAACTAGAGCGCTGCTCCATGTGGCTCTGAGGGCCAGAGAGTGCATGGTCTGGGCAGTGCTGAGAGCTAACTGCTCAAGGCCCCCTTCCCCCTCAGCCAGCCCCCTCACACCTTGCCCCGGGGCCTGCGGTGGCTGTTGGATCCACTGGGAGGTAGTGAGAAAGGGCCTGCCAAAGGGGGGCAGTTGCTTCACCTAGGAAGGGTTGGGAGCAGCTTGCCAAAACAGGCAAGATCACAGTGGCTTAGGTCTGTGCCCAGCTGAAGGCTTAAGGGAAGACTTTTGTTGTATGCTTTTTTTGAACTTAATCTGCTAGGCCCTGAGGAGAGATGCTGCTGCCTGTGTAAAAGCCTCTGTTGGTAAGGGGTAAGAACAAGTATCACAATATACAACAGATGTCCTCATGGCTAGATCTTTGAGAAGCCTTAACATTTGTATTACAAGTTGAGCTTCTCTAGTCCAGCACTCTCTGATCCGGCAACATCTGTGGTCCAGCATGATTTCAGTTAGCCAGATGTCCTCTTATCACGGATGTGACCAAGTTTCCCACAGTCCCATCAAGTTTGTTTACAGCCACCAGCCTGTTCTGTGTTCTGTGCTGATCTCAGTGTTCGGTGCTGTTATTTAGCTCTAATTTACCCCTAAATGTCTTCTAACAGCCCAGTAAGCAGTGGAAGTGTTGGTAATACTGCTAGATAATATTGACCTCCCATGGTCTGGCAAATTCTCTGTTTTGGCACAGTCCAGGTCCCAAGGGTGCCAGATGAAAGAGGTTCAACCCGTATTATCTTATGCACACAATCTCTACCTGCCAAGCACTATGGTCATTCCAGAAACTACATTTTGTGTGAGTTAAAACTCAGGATGTCTGTTTCAGCATCTCAGAATGTACTTTGATCCTGAACTGGGACAAAAAGTTAAAATTTCCCATAAAACAAAACTAACAAAAAACGTCAATATCAAAACAGCTATAAGTAAATGCTTTATTTTAACTTTGTTATATTAGTCCGAACATATCAACTTTTCTATCAAATACATGAATACAATAAAGTTGAAACAAAGCACACTGAAATGTTTTCATCAAAATAGCGACAGTGTCACAAAATGTTTGGATTTTGTCAATTCGCTATTTTACTAGGAGAAAACTCTTGTATATAACAGTGTGAATTTTCCAGCCTACCTTTCATACTGGCCCTATTGGCCCATTCCTGCCCACTCACAAATCTCCAGCCCACATGGCAAATCCTCCATTGGAAAATGGGGGCTAGCAAGTCTAAAGACATGAGTGTGAGTCTTGATGGAGAGGGTCTTTTCCCGAGGTATGATGGCAGCTCAATACACACACACACACACACACACACACACACACACACTCTCTCAGTGTCACTCCAATGCGTGGCCTTTAAACGCTCATTTTCCTACAGGAAAAAGAACACAGAGGAGCAATATAAGCAGGTTTTATCCAATGTTGAGTTGTGAGTTGTGCACTTACAACTCCAGCTGCAGTGAGAACCTTGACTACATGAGCAATGCAGGATCAGGGCGCAGTGATGAGTGCAGCAGTCAGAGACCACGGATCCAGGGTGAGCAGAATGGGGCCATGGCATCAGCAGAAAAAGGGACTATGCCGGGGTGGGGAACCTCCAGCACGCAGGCCAGATCTGTCCCCCTGATTAACTTCCTCTGGCCTGCAGCAAGTCTCCATGCCACGGGCCGGAAGCCCTGAGCCACGGTGCCCCTCCTCCGGGCTGGAGCTGTGAGTGCTGGCTCATAGCAATCCAGGGAGCACCACATACTGCCCAAATCTGCAGACACCGCCCCAGAGCTCCCATTGGTTGGGAACCACAGGCAATGGGAGCTGCAGGGGCAGCATTTGCAGGTGAGGGCAGCACGCAGAGCTGCCTGCCCCCCTAGGAGCTGCAGGGACATGCCAGTGCAGCAACCGTATACTTCTGAATCCAGGAGCTGCCAGAGATAATCACCCCACACCACCTCCCACAGCCCAACCTTGTGCCCCATCCTGCGCCTACTCCTGCACTCTAGCTCCCACCCAGAACCCTCACCCCTACCCCTGACCCAGCCTTGAGCCCCCTTCCGCATCCTAACATCCCTACCCATAACCCATCCCTGAACCCGCACCAGCACCCTACCTCCCACACAGACCACACATCCCCACACCAACCTGGGGCCCTCTCCTGCATCCAAACCCCTTGGCCTCAGCCCTGATCCCCCTCATGCACCACAACCCCCTCATTCCAAGCCCCACCACAGAGACTGCACCCCAGTCAAAGCCCTCACTCCCCTCCCAGACCCCAACCCTCTGCCCCAGCCTGGAACCCCCTCCCATACCCTGAACCCCTCATTTTTGGCCCCAGCCCATTTATAGGGTTGTCAGTGTTTCCAGCCGGACACACTGGACATCATTCATGGCAATGGCATTCAGTCTGTCCAATACTCAAAAGCCAAGGGGAAGCCTCGAGCCGCTACACCCCGCTCCCCCATTTCTTCCACAGGGCAGTGTGAGGCCAAGACAGATTTTTTTTCTGCAGGCCTGTGGCCCCTGATAGAAAAAAGGTTCCCCGCCCCCGGACTAGACCACCCCCAGACAGTAGCCATGTCGCATTATTTGCCTCTGAGCTTCCAGATAGCACCATGGGCTTCCATATTGTTCTCACTGCTGTCAGTGGCTCTGAACAGCCATTCTCAACCCCAGAACATGTTAAAAAGAGAGAATATTTAGTGGGTTCAGTGCAAATAAAATAGGGCCATGTCAAAGGGGCGAGACCTCAAGAAGGGCCAGAAAAGGTAGGCATGAGCTCCTGCCCGCTGTGAAACACTGAGCAATCCACACTGCCAAAAACTGATCTATAGACGGACTTTTCTGTGGAGATTCTCCTGAAGGGGGAGGCAGTCTTTACCGGTGTATCCCCAGTCCTGCTTCTCAGTGATATTGTAAAGAGATGGGCCTTTTCTGGAGACTATTATTCATGTGTCCCTCCATCAGACAGTAGTTTAATAAACGGCTATGGCACCTTATCAGCAATGTGGATTTACTCAGATTACATAATTGTATTCCTTCTCTGGGCTCGTGCTAATAGATTTGCCTGCAGAAATAAGTAAGGTATTTCTCTCCTCATCAGAGTGGAGCTGTATGTGTTTTGCTGGAAACTAAATGGGAGTTAAAGTTTAGCAGATCCTGTGTCACATTCTGGTTTACCTTGAGTACAGACACGCACCAGATAACAGCATGCAAATCCAAGGTCTTGCAAGAGCTCTCAGAGGAAAAGGACTGTACATACATCTCCAATGTTCACGGGTATTTAGATCTCTCTTACATGCTCTCTTTCCCCCCTAAGCCACTTCCTGCACTGCATCTGTACACACACTAAGCCCGGGCTACACTAGGGAGTTATTTTGAAATAACCCCCTGAAGGTCGAATTCATAAGGGGAGCGTCCACGTTACCAAGCCAGTTATTTTGAAATAGTGGGCTGGTTATTTCGAAAATCTGTACTCCTGCTTTCCTCGGGGAATGACGCTAATTTCAAAATAGCTATTTCAAAATAGCGGTTGTGTGGATGCTCCATTGCCGCTATTTTGAACTAACGACTCCCCAGAGTCATTCAAAGTAATTACTCCCCAGTGCTTCCTGGGGCTCTAAATCAAGGCAGCTCATCCACATTAATGGAGCCCGTCTTGGACTAATTTCAAGGATTCCCCATAGTGTGAACACGCTGCAGATTGGACCTCCCTGGTCCGGCACCCTCAGGACCTGACTGGTCACTAATTAGGGGGTTTGCCAGACATGGGGAGGTCCCTTGTCATTGATATTCCAGCTCCCACCCCTCTTGTCCCTCCCTACTGCCAGCTGCTTCTGGCCTGCACCTGGCCCCACTGCTCCTAGGCTCAGGCTCCAGCCCTGGACCTGCTTCTGCCAGGCTTCAGTACCAGCCCCCCGCTACCAGCCCATCCGGGGCACCCCAGAGTTGAAGCTCCCCACTGTGCAGCCAGGGGCGGAGCTCCTTGGCGGCCAGAGCTCCCCACTGGACCCACTGCTGTGGGAGCCTGGGCCGGGGTCAGAGTTTCCCCCTGCTTGGCCGGAGTTCCTTAGCAGCTGGGACCAGAGCTCCTCACTGCACCGCCGGACCCATTGATGCTAGGGCTGGGGCCAGAGCTCCCCACTGTGCCACCAGACCCCTCCCCCCGATCATGAGTTCCTCTGCCATGCTCCTGACCTTGCCACCAGACCTCCCTTTCGCTGGGCTCTGTGGTCCAGCAATCGCCGTGGTCCGGACCAGAGAGTACCGATTTAGGGAGGTACAAACTATATTTTGATTTTGTTCTTTTGGGAGTGTCATGGCCATGAGGGATGGCCAGCAGCCTGGGGACTAAGGGGTTAACCTAGCCAGGTATCAGGTCAGCCAATGGTAAGACAGGTAGGGATTTCCAACTGAGACAAAAGAATTTTTAACTTTTCCCTCCTTTGTCTCTGAGCCATTTTTGCTCTCTAGATACTGAGGGAGACAGAAGACATGCTTCTTTCCAAGAAAAAGACTCTTCATAATGTGTAAGTAGGGTAAAGTCTAGATAAATCCATCAGGTTTTATTGTTTTCTGGTTTGGGAATTTGGATCTGAGGTCCGTGCTGTTAGTAATGGTTTTTCCTCTCTTTTGTAACTAAGTTTTGGCCCATGGGGGGATCCCCCATTAGTATATTAATTGGTGGCTCTTACCATCTAGCCATTCCAACTACGCTTATAACTGTGGTTTTGTTTTGATAATAAAAGTTTGTTTATTTTTTTTATTAACCGCTATTGGTTAATTTTTGTGTCCTGGTTTTACTTTAGGGCTGAGATTTCCCAAGTGATCTCTCTTCTGTTTTTTTTCTTACAAATACTCGGGTGGTGGCAGCGTTTTTTATTTCCCAAAGTGCAGGTATTAGAATTTGCGGGGGAGTTTTGTACAAAGCCTGTAGGATCAGGTTTTGGGTTGCTTTTGTGGGCCCCCACTTCTGCATTTATCATGCCAGAGTGGGAAACAGCCTTGACAGGGAGTTATTAAATCGATTTTTGTTATTTTGGATGAGTTTCCTGGTGTAGACATGCCCTAAGTGTTTGTGCTTGTTCCATTGTGTATCGCTACATTGTGGATATGAGAACCAGGAACTAAAGGCACCATTGCTGAGTGCTAATAACATCTCTACCATTGACCTGCTGTGCGGCCTCAACCATGTAAATCATTGTGTGGCAATTAGGGATGAGGATAATACAAGCGTGCTGTGAGTTTTAATAATTCAGGCCCCTGCAGAAAGAGAAGATGTTGAAGTGCAATAAAGCTGTGACATCCAGGACTCTGGTAAGAGACTGAGCCTCATTATCTGGCCCAAATTATGCATCGGGGTGAGGATTACAAAAGTCTCACACCCAGGGCCAGCCTGAGCATATAAGTGAACTAGGTGGTGTCCTAGGGCACCAGACTTTAAGGGGAATCAAATTAGATGGAAGTAATTTTTTTCTCTATTTAAAAAAATACATTAATACTAGCAGATGTACCCAGCGGGTCTTTAAGACCCAGTTGGGTCTTTAAGAGAGGTACCATAAATTAGCATATATAACCCGCCGGTTATACACGTTTTTACAAACCCCGCCCCCCCCCACCCGCGGTATACTCGGTTATTTTTACTCACAAGCCTGCACTGTGCTCTCCATTCCTGCCTGGCTGAGGCTGTGCAGGGTCTGGGGGCGAGTGCGGCTCCCCTCCCGCAGGCCGGCCAGCGTGCCTGCGCTGTGCTCTCTGTTTCCCCCGCTGGCATGTGCAATCACCGTGAATTAGCATATAGAACCTGCGGGTTGTACTCGTCCGCGGGTTATCTAAGACTTTTTCCACACAAGCAGGAAAAGCCGCGGGTTATACGCGCGTGCGGGTTGTAGACGCTAATTCACGGTAATGGGTTTCTGGATTTGTTTGGAAAATAAAAGGAAAATGAACATGGGCAGGGAGGTGCAGGCCCACCCATGGCAGGGAGGGGGAGGTGCAGGACTCAGGGCAGGGGGCTGCGAGGCCAGCGGGGAGTTTAGCAGGCCCACCCATGGCAGTGAGGGTGGCGCTGCTCTGGTGGCGGGTCTGCACACCCTGGTTGGTGGTTCCTCACCAGGGGCTGTGGCTGCACTGCCCATCTGGCAGCTCCTCCTGGGGCGGGGTAGGGCTGCACAATCCAGCTGGTGATTCTTCCCAGGGTGGGGGGGGGAGCCCCAGACTTCAGGTTGTCCACAGGGAGGGCTAGGGCTCCATGGGCTGGCCCTGGCCTCCAGCTGCCCCCCCCATCTTGTCTGCGGGGGTGGGGGGTGGAGATCTGGGTGCTGGCCATGGCCTCCAGCTGCTTCTCTACTCCCTGGGCCTCTTGCTTGTCCAGGGAGGGACTCTGTGGACTGGCCCCGGCCGCTAGCCTGGTGGGGAGGCTGAAGTTCCGGGGGCCAGCCCAGTTTCCAGAAATCCCCGCTTGCCCTGCAGCTAGTTCAAGGGGCAGGGCTCCAGAGGCCAGTCCCAGGCTCCAGCAGCCCCTCACCCGCCTTGCAGCTGGTTGGGGGAGGCGGGGCTCTGGGGTCTGGCCCCGGCCTGCAGCTGGTCCAGGGACAGGCTGCAGTTCCCAGCCCCGGCTTCAACTCCGGGAGGCTTTTCCACAGGCGGGTCTCCTGCAGGGAGGGCCAGGCCATGGTTCCCAGCCTCAGCCTGTCTTTGGGGGGGGGGGCCTCCTGGGTGGGTGCTGGGCTGTGATGCCCAGCTCCGGGGGGTGGTCCCAGGGGGACTGTGGCAGGGGCAGGGGACTCCCTCAATGCAGCACTGTTAGCGCTGATCGGGGCAGGGGAGCCACTTATCTGGCCCAGGGGCCAGCCATGTGGTGCAACATCCCCAGCTGGCCACTCTCCTGCTGGTGCGGCTGCCCGCATTGGTCACCCTGCAGTATCGGTGTCCCTCATGCTCACTGCCCTCACTGGTCACCCTGCAGTATCCGTGTCCCCCCACGCTCACTGCCCTCACTGGTCACCCTGCAGTATCCGTGTCCCCCACGCTCACTGCCCCCACTGGTCACCCTGCAGTATCCATGTCCCCCACGCTCACTGCCCCCAGTGGTCATGCTGCAGTATCAGTGTCTCTCCAATCAGCCCCCTCTCTTTCTATGTTATGGAAAACAGTCCCAAATGAGGCACTTCCCATTTTCCTGGCACAACCAAACCCTTTGCTTTTAAGTTAGAGTAAGAGGAAGCTGCCTACCAAATGTGGTGGTCCTAACTCTTATCATTTAGGAGGAGCTCTTGAACAAACGAACTCACAGGCAGACACACCAACTCTCTAAACTATATAGCAAAATCTTCTCACTTATAAACTAAAGTGTCAAATATTGTACTTATAAAAGAGTGCATCGTTGCCTTGTCAGAAGCTGAGTTATTTATTTCACACGGTGGAGCATGACTGTATATGTAACACAGTTAAAATGCTTCAAAAGAGCACCCCCTGGGTTTGCTGCCCGGGGGGACAGGGTCTGGCAGGTCAGTTATTCTCAGTAGCCCAGGCTTGGCCAATCATACAGTTGAGTCAGTGTTGCTTGCCGCTTAATGAAGGCCAGCCAGAGACCTGCAACAGCCGTTCTGCTGTGTTATGAGCCATGATCTCAAAGACGCTGTGCCCACAAAGAATCCGTATTGTGTTGGAGAATAACAGAAATGAATCCTCGGGTGTTTTTCGTCCCTTGCAGTGCACATTCCCTGAATTTGGTTGTCAATGATGGTGCCAGATGTTGTTTGGAGGCAAATAGTTTCTTTGATCTGGTGCAAGACACATGTGCGCTTTTTTTCAAGTTCAACATGCCCAAATTCATGCATATACTTGCACAAGGAGGATGGGGGAAACTTCACCCTAAAAACAAGTAGTGCAGGAGGTTCAGAAGGACGGAGCTAGGCCCCTTTTAGCAAAGGTATTGCAATGACTCCATCAAGGCTCCTTTTTGCTTTTCACTGACTTTCTCAAGGCAGCAGCAGTGGGGTTTCTGCTTGCCTTCAAACAGCTACTCCCTTATTCTTAGGGTGAGGCTGTCTGCAAGAGTAACTGCTATTGATTTTTCAGATTAAATCTGCTGATTACAGCACTGTCTTTAATCAAGACCCGCCTTTCTCAAACTGGACTATCTCTAATTCTGACGGGACATGGTACAAATCACTTTCACGGGGTGAGGCACAGCATTTTAATTCATTATCGCTAGCGTCCTCCCACCCAAACTAGTTAATTGTGGAGCTGCAGCTCTTGAAATAAAAGCTGTATTCATGGCAGACAATATGCTGTTGTCCTTATTTCCATGGTGCAGCAAATCTGTCCAATATGCACTGGCTAAGAAGGTCCAGATGAAACAATGAATCCATTTCTGAGGACCATGTTTGTCCTAGTGGCAGGATGTCATATAAACACGCCTAATCTGGTTTAAAATGCCAAGAGGAGTTAGTAGTGAATTTTTTAAACTATTCAATAATCCCGTGTAAAAAAAAAAGAATTTAATCATTGGTCATTTAAATCATTGCTAGAAAAAGCCTGATACTGTGGCCAGCTAGGGACTTTCAGTTCTCAGGTTTTACCCATGAAAGCTGATGCTCAAATAAATCTGTTAATCTCTAAGGTGCCACAGGACTCCTCGTTGTTGTTTTTTTCCAGTGAAGCTGGTAAGTATCAAAGAAGCTTCGCAACATGTGAGACTGGGCCCAGAATCTGGAGTTGCTCTAGCTACAGTGGAACGATAAGAGTTGAAACATCTTCATGTTCTTCTTATTTCCTATTGGTCATCCTGCTTGGATTCTGTTCAGGTCTTGACTCACACCAGTGGAGGGATAGTTCTGCTTGTAGTATGAGACCATGACCAGCTGGGATCAGAAAGAAGTTTCTCATGCACTGCAGAATTGCACAGCTAGCCATTCTAAAGCCAGAAACTGATAGAGCCATGCTCTTTGCTGAAGTGAGGAAAATCTCATCCAGGCCTATTGTATTAATTTAGATGTAATATATGGACTAAAGATGTTAACATAATCTAGTCATCATCCAACATTACACAGTGTTAGACAAGATCAGGGAATTTGATATATAGAGACATTTGCCTGCTTCATACCATGGCAAACACCTTACAAAACTCAGAGCAAAGGATAGAAATGTATTAATTGAAACTCAGAAAAGGAAAACATGAAAACAAGGTAAAGAACATTAGAAACGAAAGTGATTGTTTATGCAAAACAAACCAAATCAAAACTTATCAAAGTCCTTTCTAGAGACAGTGAATATTGGTTGAAGTGTTTTATTCAAACAGTCCTGGGGGATAGGGAGTAATAGAGAAAAGAGAATCATTTTCCTGCTTTTGACTTGACAGACAGACACAGAAGAGAGAGAAGAGATGGGATAGGGCAGATGAGGGAATGTGGCTTTTGTTGACGTCGTCAGGATAAAGGGTGACGTGGACACATGCTTTGGCCTGGCAGGTCAGCCATGACAGCTTTTGCTCTGGACACTGGCTCGCTTCTCTGTGACCATATCATGTGGTTGGCATGGTCAGGTCCCGCTCCTTCACTGGTCCTTCTCAGTGTGAACCGGATGGGCCATGTCATCTCCCCATGCTGCTGTTGTACAGTGCAGTTGATCTCAGGGTCCAGTGAAAAGCCAAGAGGGAGGAAGAAGATGGGGGCAGACAGGCATGCATGAAGGAGAAGACAGAGCAGGATTTCATACGTATTAGGCTGGCATCCAAGCTGGGGCAATGGTGATGGTCAAATGTCCCCACTGAAATATCAGGGTCTAATGTCATAGCAACAGTCCTCCTGCTGATCTCCCCTAAAATCTCTTTCTAAGGATCCCCAAAAAGGCAATGATGAGCCAAATAGCCCATTCTCATGATTCTGTCCACCAATTAGACCTAATTTCCAACACATCAGTTTTGGTTCTTTGATTTCCAATTTTCTACTGCTCTTCTTTACTAGTCAGTCTTGACCTGCCTCCCTGCGTGGTATCAGAAAACCTTTTTGGCTTAAATTAATTCATTTTCTCCTGTTTCCTCACCTCTTCTCTGAAACAGAGCATTGTGGCAATTCATGAAATGTTGCTTGCTTTTCACCAGTTGAGCAAATTAGAGTAAATTTGTGGGCCCAGCTATTACAACAGGCCCCTCTGTGCAAATAATTCAGATCCTGAAGCTGAGGTTTGATTCATTTAGCCTGCATAACTACAAATTGTAATGACACACTAGCGACGAGCGACGTCATTTTGACCAGCTTTTGGAGCTCAGGCTCTTGAAGGTTTGCATGAGATGAAATGTAAGCCCAGGTCACTCCCAGACCCCTCATTTACTGTCATCCTTTATTATGTTTGTCCAAACTCTTCAAACAAGGGAGGTGTCGTCTTATACGGCTGTAAAGCTGCATGCACTCCAAAAAAACAAATCATTTCCCCATGTGGGAAACACCCATTCAAGGGAGAAGTATCTTTTACCCATAGATTATTGTAGCTGGAAATAGGAGCTCAAGTGACAGTTTGGGATTGGCAGAGGAATTAATATTCAGGCCAAGTCCTTACTGGGGGAGGGAGGTATTTTAAACACGTTAATTAACTCATAATAAAATCCTAGTGTAAAGGGAACTTTAGGGTTTCCCGCAAACAGACTGAAACCACAACCGCTTTATCTACATTTTCTATGAATTTGTCATGGGGGGGTTCCCTAAAAGTCTTTTTTAAGCTTCTTGTTGGACCACTACAACTCCTGGTGCTTGATTATATCCCTTCAGCAGCCATGCCAGGAGTGCTATTGACACAGCAGCCAATAGTCAGTTCCCACACTTGTTTCTAGGGAAGGATCCAGTATTAGAAGCAGCTGCCAGGCCTAGCTAGTCCTATCTTATTTTAGGTTCCTTAGCACTGCCCACCTGTCTACTATGCAGTCCTAGTAAAGGGTGGGGAGTATGTCCACCCAATTAGCCCCTCAGACTTATCGCTACTCAGTTAATTGGCACCCTATGCCAGAAGCCTGTCTTTCAATCAGCTCCCAATTATCTGCACCCTGGTGGGGATTTGAGTGATGGGGTGTGGAGTCAGCATATCCTGTTACAGGGTGAGTTAACACAGAGTCAAATGCACTTTTTTTCTATTCCACAGCCTGAGGTGCTACAGGGATGAGGCTTGCATAGGTACTCAGATAGGGTCCATCAGCAGTCACCACCATATCAGCCTAATGCAGGGTAGAACAGACAGGGCCTTGAAACCCCATATGGGCAGATCTCTTCCCCCTTCAGCTAAGGGGCCTGTAACTTTGCACTCCCGCTCATCCGTCTGTGAGTTTTCAGTCCCTTCCACCCTATCACTGTTGCAATAGGATGCACAAGCCCCTGAAGATTGGCAAGCCTGGGAAAGCTAGTTAGCCCTTAGCCTTTTCCCCCTCCTGTGTTTGATGCATTGCCTGCCTGCCTCTGCTAATAAACCCACCCAGAATTGCTCCTCGTTCTGCATCACCTGTGTTGAGATGCTTGGGTAGGACATTTATTATCTCCTCTAATTTTGTTAATGGCCCATAAGACACTCGTCTGCATGTGCAGCACTGATCACTGGCAGATTTAGAGTTAGTGAGGCCCTGGGAACAGTTTCATTTTCAAGGCTCCCCACTCAGGACCCAGCCAAGAAAAAAAAGCTTTCTTATCTCCCCTCCTCCTCTCCCCCCATTTTTCATTCTTTTTTCTTCTCCATCCTCCTACATCACAATAATAGGAAGCAAGTGAAAATAAAGAGAGGTAGCTTGATTCGGATAGGGGGTTGGGGGTGCAGGCTCTGGGAGGAAGTTTGGGTGTGGGGTCCAGGCTCTGGACTGGGACAGGAGGTTGAGGCGCAGGGTGGGGGTGGCACTTACCTCAGACAGCGCAGCTCCCATAATGACCAGCACACCTCTCTGGCAGCAGCTCCTAGGCAGAGGGACCAGGGGTCTCTGCACGCTGCTGCCCACAAGTGCTGCCCCTGCAGCTCCCATTGGCTGCAGTTCCCAGCCAATGGGAGCTACAAAATCGGCACTCAGGATCGGGGCAATGTGTGGAGAGACATCTTCCCTAGGAGCCACAGGGACATGCCAGGCACTTCTGGAAGTGGCATAGCATGGAGGGAGGGAGCAGGGAGCCACCTTAGCCCTGCTGTGCTGCTGCTGGCATATCTCTGCACACTTCTTGACAGGAAGAGGCAGCAGGTCCTGGTGCGCTACCTCGGGGTGGGGGCCATTTACGCAGAGCCACCTCCCCCCCACCAGGGGCACGCAGAGACGTACCAGCAGCCAGCTGCTTCCGGGAGTGGTATCGGACCAACAGCCATGACATGCAGAAGCCTTCCTGCCTGAGCCCAGCTGTGCTGCTGCATTTGGGGGGGCTGTTATTGGGAGGGTCATGTGACACCAAACAGTGTGTTTAATGGTAAAACTGCTCCTGCCACCCATCCCTTCTGTTAAATGTAAATGCTATGAGCTGCTGGAACTAGCATAAAACAAGTGTTCCAGCTTCCTGAGTCACTCTCAGCCAGTGACTAAGCCTTCCTGTGTGGTGAAAAACAACAAGTAGTCCTGTGGCATCTTAGAGACTAAAACTAATATCTAGTGTCATGAGCTTTCGTGGGCAAAACCCACTTCCTCAGATGATGAGCTGGAGTGGAAATAACAGACCCAAGATATTTGCAACAGAGGGGGAGGAAAAAATACCTGCCAATTGTAGGACCAGTGCTAATGAGGATAATTAAGTGGGCTTGAAGTGTCCCATTCTTAGCTTTTGATGTAAAGATGCAGTTGTTACAAGCAGGGGAGACTGGTTTTATAATGCGACATCCAGTTAATGTCTTTGTTCAAGCCCAGGGAAAGTGTGAAATTTGTAGATTAATACCAATTCCTCCGTCTCTCTCTCTGTAATTGGCTGGTGAGATTTCTTTGTAGAAGGACAGCTACTTTTAAATCCATGACCGAGTGACCAGGCAGGTTAAAATGTTCCCCTACAGGTTTATGTGAGGTGAAAAATAGAATCTGATTCAGTCACAACCCTCGTGACTGGATGCTCCTCAGATATTCCATCTCTGCTGCCTGTAGGACTCCATCACTCTTCCAGAGCCTGGTCCCTTCCAACCAGAGCCTCTTTTGTACTCTGAAGCCCCCTGTGTCATCCTTCAGGCTTTGCTCCCGCTCTGTGCTTCAGGCACTTTCTTACTTGTGAAATCCTGTTCTAAAGTCATCATGGCTTGTGCAGTTCAAGTCATATATCTGGTGGCTGTAGGATTACTTTCTTTTCAGTAGCGTCTCTCTCTTGCTCTTTCCCCTGTTTCTATTCTAGGCTCTCACAGTGTCTTTCCCTTTCCTCCAGGCCGTCTTTTTATTATTAACTGACAGATTTACCTGGGGTTGCTCGGGTCCTTAATTCAATTCATTTTTTTAAACAAAAGGACATGTACATGCTTTATTGAAATGATTGTATTTTTCAAAAATAAAGTGTTATTTTTATGAAGTTAATTTTAAGTAAATTTTTTAATTGGGAATTCCATCAAGTGTATTTCTTTATCTTCATCCCCCATAAATGCTTATCATTTGCTATGTTTTAACAAAAAAGAGCTATCATCAATTTGGTTTCCAATAACGTTGCCTTCTAGTTTTCCAACCTTAATGATTAAGCTGTGTCAAAACAGAGCACTACTCCAAATTTCTCTGTTGTATCTCTTTTCTGTAAAGTTTATTGAGAAGCAATCCTCTTGCAGGTTCATCCTATTTTTCTGGCTCATCTTGTTTCAGTCTCTTTCAACATTCGCTCAGTTATGTCAGTTCTGAAGACTCTACTTGATGTGGTGATTCCATCTCTTTTCTGTTTGGTTTTATGAGAAGCAATCCCATTCCTGGCACATCCCATTTTCCTGGCACAACCAAACCCTTATGTTGCTTTAAGTTATGATAAGAGGAAGCTGCAGACTGAATTTGGAGGTCCTAGCTCTTACCGTTTAGGAGAAGAACTTGAACAAACAGCCAATCGCTCTAAAATATACAGCAGATTATGTTTATTACAGTAAGGACCAGTCCGAAACAGGGCCCAGTTGTGCTAAGCACTGTACAAATACTGCACCAGAGAATTTAGACTTATCCACACTATCTGCACTGCAGCTGCACTGATGTAGTGCTTAGTGAAGATGCTACCTATGCTAATGGGAGAACTTCTCCCATTGGTGTAGGTACCCATCTCCCCAAAAGGTGGTAGCTATGCCAAGGGGAGAAGCCTTTCCATCAACATAGCACTGTCCACACCGGGGGTTAGGTCAGTATAATTGTGTTGCTTAGTGGGGAGTGGAGATTTTCCATACCAACGGGGAACCTATTTATACCAACATACATTTTTAATCTCTTTTCCTGTTATCAATCCCATTCTCTTACCAGTGGCTCACATGATAAATTGCACAAATGTGCAATCCATGACTCTGTTCCTCTTGAAATATACAAGAGCCACACTGAGTAGAGTAGTGATAGAGATGCAGCCGTGTTAGTCTGGTGTAGCTGAAACAAAAGACAGAACTATGTAGCACTTTAAAGACTAACAAGATGGATGTGACTGAGACACACAATTCCTATATAGTTTGGGGCCTGGATTGTGTAACTTCCCTCCTGCACCACCACTAACATTCAGGTACATTTGGTTTCAAAGCGCAGGTGCAAGCCAGCGCCAGGGATGCATCGCATATAACACAACAGAGAATCCAGCATGGACTCTTTATGGATAGTTTCTATAGCTCAGCTTTAAACTCATAAAGAATCACTAAGCTAACCATACTTACCTAGGTGATCATACAGTCAAAGAAGCCACAAATGGGCATAAACTCTTCACCAGAAACTGAAGTTGGTGACCCAAAGGAGTTCACTCTTTAACAAGAACCAACATTTCAACGGATACACAGTATCAATCAGCGAGGCTTTATCCAGAAAATTGTAGATTTGAGCATGGGGGAACAGGTTCTATAGAAATCTATTTATTTTTCTGTTACAGACCGAAATGAAAATGTGATTTCTCATGGAATGAATAGCTTACAGCATGGCCTACAGCACCACCTAGCAGGCTAATTGAAATAGTGATCTACGAGCCTAGATCTTTGTTCATGTGTATATAATAAAGTGACAGCAGAGTTCTGTCCTACCATATCATCCTTGAATGCAGAATCCAGTCAAGTTTGGGATTAGACACTGAAACTTGACGTACGATACACGAAACTCAGTAGGGTTTGAGGCTCCACTTTTTTCAAATAAATCTTATTTATTATGAAATCTGTGACATGGCTGCTAATTCCCATGAGGCTTTGGGCATGAAGCCATCCACCTTAGGAAACTGCATCTGGTACAGAAAGTGGTGGAATATCCCCACAGCAACATGGGTCACTATAAGCATATCAGACCTGTTCATGTTCTGGGCCAAAAAGACTGTAGAACTCTCTGATGAGGATCATGATGGACCAATTTGCTCTACTGATATATGGGGACTTTCTATTGCAAGAGTAAGGCCAGATCTATACTAGACCCAGAAGGTCAGCTTAAGGGACGCAACTCCAGCAACATAAATAACATAGCTGGAGTCGACATACCTCAAGCAGAGATTGGCTACATCTTCACAGTGGGAGGCCAACAGGGGCAAACGCTCCCGTCAACATCCCTCACTCCTCACTACTGCAAGGAATACCAGTGCCGAGTAGGGGTGCCCTCAGCGTTTGATTTGGTGGATCTTTACTAGACCAGCTAAATTGAACGCCAGAAGAGTTCATCTGTGCAAAATAGAGTTTCCTGGAGGGCCGATGCCAGAGGGTGAAAGGAACTCTCACAGGACCTAAGAGCCATCACAAATCCCACCACTTCCTTTCCAAGTGCAAGACTCTATGTAAAAAACAAACAAAAAGGAAAATAACTTTCTACACACTGCGAGTGCTATCCTCCCTCTGGTGAGAGGATGGCAGAAGGAATGACCACACACAATAGACGTTACTCACATCATTTAATGCATTGCTACTAAGATATTACAGTGATGAGGGTTACAAAGACCCTACACAGAAACTTTTTCAGGAAAGCATTTGGAGTTGCTGCACTTGAGCACAGGTGGATAGAATGGATCCATGGAAATTCACTTCCTCCTAATTGAAGTCAGAATAATAGATAACATTTTTTTCTGAGCAAAAAACTACTATAAGAAATTTGTAGTCTCCTGGCGTTTGAGTTACATTTATGTTGTACATCCCGCAGACAAAATAGCTTATGTCTCCAAGATGTGAATTCTCTTTTCAATACACAACTTCTTGTAAAGTTGGGGCTACACTGACTGTAGGCACAGCCCCAAGGAAGGGGTGGGGTGCCAGTGATACCACCTCTGGGATCCCATTAGCTTCAGTGTCATGCCCAGGCAATTAAGACCTTAATCCAGGGGTGGGCAAAAGGGCCTCCGCAGGCTGGATCAGGCCCGCCAAGTGGGTTGATCCGGCCCGCGGAGGCCCTGCCACTCCCCAGCCCCCAAGCCAATTAGGGCCTGGGGGCGGGGAAGCGCGTGAAGCTTCCTCCTGCCCTGCCAGGAGCACTCAGCGCTTTGAAGCGCCATGTGCTCTTTGCAGGGCGGGAGGAGATGTCACGCGCTCCCCCCCCCCAAGTAGGGTTGCCAGATGCTCTCCCAAAAAATACCGAACACATGGGATAAACATTTTTGTCAAGCAAAAAAAAAAAAGAACAAACACACGTGTCAGGCATACAAAAAAAAACCCCCGCACCACCCGGCTTCAGCACGCAACCACCAGGCTTCCAGCCAGTGCCCGGCCGGAAAAACAGAAAATACCGGACATTACGTATGTCTGGTCTTTTCTGAATTTTTTTACCAGACAGAGGGTGCAAAAACCGCAAGTGATCCACCCCCTCTTGCCCATTCCCAGCATCTGGCAAACAGAGACCAGGGAGACTTCACTACTCGACTTTGCAGGATATTGGGGTGTCTGTCAAAGCACCCTGGGATGAAGTGGGGGATTGAGGAGGGCTCACAGGGGGAGGTTGTGAGGAGGCACGTGGGGGGGAGGGTCAGGGGCTCATAGGGGGAGGTTGTGAGGAGGCACGTGGGGGGAGCTGTCTGCCCAGGGCGAGGACCCGGCACCCGCATGTGCTGCATGTCTGTGACCTTACATGGTGCTCCGGGCACGGCTGCCGGGTCTGTGCGCAGGGCGGGTCCGAGCCTGGCCAAGCCAGAGCGCTCCCGCTGCAGGGACCCAAGCGGCGGGTCTGTGTCTTGCGCCGGAGGCGGGGCCCAGTGACGTCGCGGGGCCAGGGCAGCCACTGGCTGCAGCTGGAGTCCAACAGGCCGAGCCCCTGGCAGGCACTCCCTCTAGTTGCTAGCAGAAGCCGGGTGGGGGGAGTGGATGGGATTACTCCCCCCGCCCGGCTTCTGCACGCAACCAGAGGCTGTACGCAACATGTGCAGTGTCCGGTATTTTCTGAATTTCCGGCTAGGCGCTGGACGGAAGGCTGGCGGGGGCGGGGGAGCCACTCCCCCTTCCCGGCTTTTGCATGTGACCACAGGCTCCCAGTGCCAGTTGCGGCCCTGTCTCCCAGTTGCTCCCCCGCCCCCGCCAGGCTTCCGTCCGGCGCCCAGCCGGATATTCAGAAAATACCGGACACTGCACATGTCCGATATTTTCTGAATTTTTTTACCAGGCAGAGAGTGCAAATACCGGACTGTCCAGTAGAAAACCGGACACCTGGCAACCTGATTGGCTGGGGGACGGGAGGAGTGCATGAAGTTTCCTCCGCCCTCCCCCCACCAGCCCTGTGAGAAGTGCACACTCACGCGGGATGGGGGCAGGGTGAAGGAAGTTTTGCGCGCTCCCCACACCCCCACGCCAATCAGGGTCTGGGGACAGGGGAGCCGCACGAAACTTCCTTCACCCTGCCCCAGTCCTGCGAGGAGCACGTGGCACTTCAAAGTGCCACGCGTTCCTCGCAGGGCGGGAAGAGGCTTCGCACGCTCCCCTGCCCCCAAGCCGTGATTGGCCAGGGGATGGGGGAGCATGTGAAGCCTCTTCCCACCCTGCCAGGGGCATGGGTGCCTAGTGGGAAGGGGGGGCAAAGGGGCTCCCCCCCCAACCCCAGACCAATCATGGTCTGCAGGTTGGGAAGCCCAGAAGCATCCTGGCCCTGCCCCTACCGGGGCGGCCCGGGGCCACTTCAAAAATTATTGTCCACCCCTGCCTTAATCACATGGGTCAGGGTTCAAGGATCTGGCTCTTCGATTGTTGGATCGTCAGGACAGAGAACTTATCGCTGTTTTTCTTTTAAAAAGCGAGACACCTCTCTGCAGCGTTTTTGTATTACCCATAGCAGCAAACCCAGGGCCAAGTGTAGGTTGCAATATGAGAGATAGGCCCTGCTTTTAATGGTAATGAGACATTAATTTCTGCTAATATTGTGGACACACATCCCTCATTGGCACATGCTACACTCATAACATTTTCTGGTTGTTTTGTGCTGTCAGTAGCCTATTCTTTATTTGCTGGCATAGAGTTAACCTCCTCCTAACCAGGGCCGGACTGAGGGGTGTGCGAGCTGGGCAGCTGCCTGGGGTCAGCTGATGGGGGGTGCCTGATGGCAGTTGTAAGGGGCGCACGGCATCCCTTATAGCTGCCATCAGGCACCATGCGTCCAGCTCCCGCAGCGCTGGCCCTGCAGCGCCGGCCAGCAGCACCCTTCCCCCCCTGGCCACAGGGCCCTACACGGCCTGGCGCGGGCGCCAGCAGGCTGGGCAGCGCATGTGCCATGCCTCCCGGGCTGCGTGCCAGCAGCCGTGGCCGGGCCGCGTATGTGCCGTGTGCCCTGGGGGCAGGCCTGCGCACGCTAGGGGGGCGGGCCCGTGCCCCACGGGCAGGCCCACGCATGCACCGTGCACCCGGAGGTGGTGCCGCGCACCCGGGCCTGGGGCGCCAGAATGGCTCAGGCCAGCCCTGCTCCTAATAAACCTGTTTACTCTTCTTTTTGACTTAGGAGAGATGTTTCTTCTTCCCATAATGCATCAGTGTCACAGCCCTCCCCTCTCTGCATGCTTTAAATAACTGCTTGTTCTTTGCATCTGTACTGGATACACTTTGCACAGCTGCATACAGCATATGTGAACACGCAACTTTTCCAGCTGGCACCAATGAACAATTCAACAGCTGCTTCTGGTTTTTCTTCCCCAGAGGTATGGTCGTATCAACAAACCATACATGTTTTAACAGAAACCTTGCGCTGCCAGTGTGTTTGGGGAAGTTTTGTGTGATGAATCATGCCTTTCTGTTAATCTTGGTGATATGCACACACAAAAAAATCACAGGGTGAAATCCTTGTCCCATCGAAGTCAATGGGAGTTTTGCCATAAGAGCCAGGATTTCACTCAGGGAGCCTAAAATATTGCAAGTGAAATGCAGAACTTCTGACTTGCAAAAAAAAAAAATCTGAATAGGACAGAATGAAAATGCTCTATATTTTTCACAAATAATGTTTTACAAAAGAAAAACCCCACCCAAATATTGTGATTTGCATTTAATTATTTAGGTGTAGTTTTTTAAAAAATCCAATAAAACCAAAACACAAAATTTTGATTTTTTGGAAAACAGACATTTTCAGAATCACTCAGCCCTTTTCCTCTTTCTTCATTCTTCTGCCCTTGAGGAATCTTCTGTAGTAAATATAAGCAGGCACTCCCAGAGATGAACACACCTAAAGTTGGGTTTCTTTGATCTCCAGTCCTGGATGCAATTTCTATGCCACTTGCATCTCTGGAAAAAATATTAAAGCCTGAGAAGTCTAACATGGGTTGCCAGACTTGCCAGTGCAGCTGATTTTTCAATTTGAGCTGTAAGTAATTAAAACACAAATGCACTAGAAGAGGTGGCACATCCTCAGGGGGTGTGTAACACTAACAGATTCCTGTCTGCCTGCAGGTGCAATCACACCTGGGACCCTTGGAGCTTAGGACTTGAGCTTCTACCACATGGGCGAAAAGTCAGCTGGCTATTAGCTAAGACTGCAGAGCAGACTCATTATTCTCTCTGTAAGTGGTCTCAGTGCCACTAGAAGGGACGAAAGGCGTGTGGGTTACACTCTGCCTGTGTCGCTATGACAACCGGCCACTTCCCCTGGCTGCTTTGCAGCCATTCTTAAGTTTCTTTTTCACTACAGCTCTCTGCTTTACGGCCAGCACTTCCTCCCCTCCCCCAAGACCTCAGCTTCCCAAGTTCCTATTGCCCCAGCTGCTGCAGACTAGAGAGGCAGGTGAGATTCTGGAGGGGGTTAATGCCTGCTTTGTGAATACAATGTGTAAAGCCTGGGGGGGACTTGATTTTATTTTTTGCAGTGATTTTATATGCGTTTCCTTTGGCTGCAGTGAGCATGCAGCTGAGTTACATGCCCATAAGGGAGAGAAGAGTTGAGCTCTGCACCCCCTCCCCTGCCCGCAGCTGTTGTAAGTCTTGTGAAATGCCTTGGCTTTGTTTTCTTTTCATGAAGCAATGATGAAAATCCGGCTTCCTCTCCGTTTGGGCCCGATCCTGCTTTCAGTGAAGTGACCAACGAAATTCTCAGGGCCTTCAAGGAGCCCAAGACTGAAACCTAATTCCCAGTGGTTCTGTCAATTACTTATGCTAGTGTCACTCCATTGAAATCAGTTACAATGGTGCATAGGAATGGGAGGGAGTTTTACGCAATGAGTAGAAAAAGAGACGTTTAAGCACCTGATTCCCAGCTGACTTTCACTGGGTGTTACCATGTGCACAGCAATGCCAGTTATGATATTGGGTGTTTTCGGTTCCAGGCTGATGGGATTAGATCAGAGTTTCTGCTTTAATGTTTAATAAATGGTTCCTACTCCTTGAAATTGCAGGAAAAAGATTGAAATCAGTAACCCTTTAGGGGAAAGGCAGGCTAAGGAAAAGACTTTTCTTAAAACTTAGTAACTTTTAAACCAGGTCTTGTAAAAACTAGGGATGTAGAAGCTTGATTAATCAATTAACCAGTTAACAGACTAAGTCAGACCCCAGGCAAGGACTGCTCCAGCCTTGCTGGAGTGGCCCCCTCCCACTGGGGCTGCCTGCCAGCTCCTAGCCCCTGAGCTGGAATAGTGGCGGCTTTTGGTCCCACCATTGTCCAGGTGTGACTCTGTAAAGCGGAGGAAAGAGGAGAATCAGGTGCATTTATTTTAAGTAAAGGAACCTCTCTTACGCTGGGCACTGCAAGGGCAATACTAATTTGGGAGTACAATTGGCAGTATAAAAATGATTAATGCTGGGGAAAATTGAAGGGCAAAAGTTTCCTAATATAGCTTTTGCCCTGCCTGCCCTCTATTAAGAAGTCATTTCAGCAGGGACATAATGCAACCAAAATAAAGGGCTGTGATCTTGCAGTTCTTTGCCACTAATCCTCATGGACTTTAATAAAATCTCCTTGCGTGAGTTAAGGACTGCAGGCAGGATGAGGCCCAGTGATAGAAACATAGTATCATACCTTTTGTTAGGGCCCAGTGTTGTAATTCCTTGTGTGACTTCAGTGGGGACTAATCAAATGAATAAGGAAATCCAGGGTTTGTGCCATAAGAACAACCCTTTGTGTGTTGTAAGAAGTGTTAAGTGTAGAATAGGTACATAAAGGACCATGTTCTCAGCTGGTGCAGACCTGCTCTAAAGTAGGGATGTGAGTATATAACCGTGTAAATGGTTAAGTCCAGGCTTATTGGTTATCATTTCATGTTCACAGTTACATGCAGGCTCCTGCCCTGCTCCTGGGGAGCCAGCTGCCACCCTCCTGCCCCCCTGGGAGCCAGTTTCCTGCACACAGGAGCTCCCTGCCTCTGATACAGCGCTGTCTGGGCAGCACACACTGGCTCCCAGAGAGCTGGCTGCAGGTTCATGTAACCGTGTAACCACCGAGTTTTTTTTGGCAGTTACACATTTACACAATTACCCGCATTTTAACATCCCTAGTCTAAAGATTGGGTAGAATTTGAAAAAGCTATTGAGAACCAGTCCCTTGTTTTTATTACTGTAGGCTTTTATGGAAAAAACTGCATGGTTATTTCTTCCAAATTCCCCTAGTTCTTCTGCTTATTTCTCACATTGTGTATGTGGTGCAGCACCTTGGTCCAATCCTGTGTTGAGCTCAGCCCGGACATAAGGGTCATCATCCCACATGGCTTCTGAGCTCTGTGCAGAAAGAGCTCATATGTAAGATTGAACCCTTATCTGCTATGGCAGTTACTTTTTCAAACTGAGGCTCATGACTTGAAGGAGGAGAATAGGAGAAACTGTGAATGACAGTGTTGAAATGTACATCATCTATGCAGACTTCAAACTCTTTCAAATTTTGCACAAGGTATTATTTAGTTTTTTCTTATATGGTTTTGCTTTTTCCCTTTTTTTTTTTTTCTTTTAAACTTTTTCTGAAATCTTGGTTCCAGCTAAGCCAGCCCCAAAACTGGAGAGTGGCATTTTAAGAAAACTGTTTGCAGGCCTGTTGTTTTGTGCTGCTGTAATCTACTGATAGTGGCTATCCTGTACCTCCAAGCATATGAACCTTTTGACCACCTCTTAAGAGCCTGGCTCTTTAGTTGAAGCTGAAAAAGGGTGCACTTTTAGTTTGGAAAGTCACTGGTTCAACTCCCCATCTGGCTGAAGGTAGCGTTTGTCACATTAGCTTCTCCTGAAGCACTTGGCTGCTTCACTTTTAAATGAAGTGACATTTTCAATCACACATTAGTCTTGTGAATATGCCAAAAGGTCACTAATGCCAAAGAGGTTTTTTACGTTTATCCTTAGCAGTTCCTGAAATGTATGACTCTGCTGATATCAAGCGGTTTTATTTCAGCGTATTAGGGCCTAATCCAGCAAACTGTGCTCTTTAACCTGATCTTCAGGTTACCCAACAGGCTCTTAATCCATTTAAAAGGCTAAAGCGCAGTGTGGGGGGAGGGGGGACCCTGCGCGAGCCGGGAATCAGCTGTCCTGGCTAGTGCTAAGTCCCTCCTGCTGCGCTTTAGTCTGACAGCCTCTTAATCCATTTGAAAGGTAGAGTGGGGTTAGCTCCCGGGCAGGAGTTAACCCCTCTGCAGCTCCCCGCTTATTGAGTTATTGACTAGTTGATTAAACTAAATTTAACATCGCTACTCCTAGTCCTGAGAGTTGGTTGTTAGATTTAATTGTTAGAAAGTATACATTTTTAAACAGTTCTGCATCTGATGAGTTTGAAAGTGTTTTATTTTCAAATAAACTGGTTTTTGTGGGGGTTTTTGAAATGTTTTCAAGCTCTGCTTGGAAAAGCAGATGCATTGGTTTTCAGTTGTTGAAAACAATAATTTTCAGTATTTCACTCACATTTTGAAACTGGAACTTTGCTTGAAAATATTTCTGCTTTGTCAGTAAGTCTTGATGAACTCTTAACCATCTTTTCTTTGATGGAAAGCAGTACAGTGAAACCTTTGTTATTCGGCACTCTGTTAACCAGAAAGCTTTGTTAACCAGCATTTCCCCCAGCCACAATATTGTCACATCTTCAGCGCACAGGCCTGGCCTGGTTTACAATGATTGGCTTAACAATTTTTTATTTAAGAACTACTAATCATCGTTAACTCAGAATAGGAATGTGAGACCAATCACCTCACATAGGGTTGCCAGGTGTCCGGTATTGACCCGGACAGTCTGGTATTTTCACCTCCTGTCCAGGGAAAAAATTCAGAAAATACTGGACACCTAAAATGTCCAATATTTTCTGTTTTTTTTCCCTGCCCCCGGACCCCCTGGTTACCTGGGGGTGCTCGATCAAGAAAACAAGATGGCCGCTGGCAAAAAGCCTAAGGACCTGAAGCAAGGGGAAGCAATGCCTTCCCTGGGTCTTAGTGCTCAACCTCTCAGCTCTCACACTTAAAGGGGCCATGCTGTTTTGTTTTTATTTTATTTTTGCTTAATAACTCTTGGGGTCCTTCCCCCCCCCACCCCCCCCACAACTTTTTTTCCCCTCAACAGAATTTTTTTCCCAGTGGTATTTTTTTGGGGGGGGGAGGGGGGAGTGTTTGGTATTTTTGGTTAAACCATCTGGCAATCCTAACCTCACACTACAAAACTACCAATATTAAAAACTTGAGTTTTATTATTATTGTCCGTTGGTTTTTCCTAGGTTGATGGGACCCTCAGATAACTGGAATTTTTAGATAACCGGAACACCCTAATCCCTGAGTGTGCTGGATAACACAGGTTTTACTGTATATAACATAGCACATATTACAACAATTAGTGCCAGTCACTATGCTTTTATGGAAAGTAAGCATTGTCAAACTAGATCTCGTTCTTTGAGATTACACATTTGGTTGATGAGAACAACTATGCACGTTATTGTACTTAGAATTTAATGAGGCATTTGACTTAGTGCTGCACAGCATTCTGATTAATAAGAATTATTATTACTACGAATTATTAAGAGCACAAATTAAATGAAAAAATGATTGCCAACGGGTAACGGAAATTGAATAGGCATGTTTCTTGTGTTACTCATGCATAAGTAGTAAGTACTAAGCTATTCAGCATTTTCATCAATGATCGGGATATAAATATAAAATCACAGCTAATAGAATGTGCAGATGACACCAAGACTGGAAGAATGGTAAAAAGTTGTGAATACAGGGGGTCATACAGGCCGATCTGAATCATAGTGGGCTGTCTTTCAGACAAAATATGTCTTTTATGCATCCAAATAAAATTAAGTTAAAAATTTGGGAACAAGGAATGCAGGCGATGCCTACAGAATTGGAGATTATATCCTGGAACGCAGCAACTCTGAAAAGGAGTTAGGGGTCATAATGGACAAGTGAGTCAATGTGAGCTTTCAGTGTGATGCTGTGGAGGAAAAGGGCTACTGCCATCTTTTCATGTATAAATGGGGGAGCTTTGAGTAAGATTAAGAAGGCAATTATATGACACTAGCCTGGAATCGATCTCACCATATAGTTCTGGTGTCCACATTTTTGAACCACAAAAATGATTTGAGGGCTAGAGAAAATGTGTTGCAATGAGAGTCTTAAAGAGCTCAGATCTGCTCAGTTTATCAACAAGAAGACTTGAGAAGTGACTTGATCACAGTGTTTAAGTTCCTTCATGGGGAGAAAATACTAGGTATTAAAGGGATCTCTAATCTAGTGAAGAAAGGCTTAACAAGAACCAGTAGCTAGAAGCTGAAGCCAGACAAACTTAAATCAGAAATGAAGCATGCATTTTTTAAGTGGTGGTGATTTTAACCACTGGAACAGACAACCAAGAGAACTGGTAGATTCTCCAATGCTTGTTATCTTCAGACCAAGATTGGATGCCTTTCTGGAAGATATGCTTAAGTCCAACACAATTTATTGCATTCGATACTGGGTAACTGGATGAAATTTAACAACCCATGTTATGCAAGAAGATAAGACTATGATCACAATGATCTCTTCTGCTGTTAATATATCAACTATGTGATTGTGATGGGACAAAAGTTTTCTGAGTCTCAGAAAACTGCTGTGGCAAGGAGCAGATACGGGATATTGGGTAAAACAGGGTACAGGTTGAACCTCTCTAGTCTGGCACCCTTGGGTCCTGACTGTTGCTAATCCAGAGAATTTGCCATATTAGGGGAGGTCAGTATTGTCTCGCAGTATTATCAACACTTCCACTGCTTACTGAACTCTTATATTTAGGGGTAAATTATAACTAAATACCAGCACAGAACACTGAGAGCTGCAGGAAACTTGGTCACACCCATGATAAATGGACATCTGGCTAACTAAAATCATGCCGGACCATGGATGTTGATGGACCAGAGTGTGCTGGACTAAAGAGATTCTACCTGTACTACCTTCAGCATCTGCTAGTTAGTAGTTGGATGTTGTGATGTTACCATAATATTTCTGCATTACCCTTAATACAATAAACTGGATTAATGCAGGAGAGAAGGGAATTAATTGTTTCTGGACGTGTTGGTTTGCATTCTGAAGCATGAGCGTTTGAGATTAAATCTTTGTATAACAAATGTATTCAGCATTTTCATTGTTATAGCCGTTTCACTGCTCTTGTTTTTGTATTTCTGTCTAAATACAGTGAAGCGATTTCCCAGATGTTGGGCTCTGCTTGTTGAAAATAATCTGGAGAGGGGATCCATATGTGCATCTTTTAATTCCCTGTTTCTATGTTGTTGTGAACAGATTGGAAGTTGGCTATGGCTGTTCTGTTCCTGTGGAAGGCAGCTGCGTTTGTACAGAAGCACAGGACTGGCTTGTTGGCAGTTTCCTGCGCAGGACTGTTTGGGGCTAACCTTTCCTATCATGTCTTTCCTGAGCAGACATTCAAACTGTGGTATCAGTGCTGGACTCAGGGGCAACCGGCTGAGCTCTCAGAGAAGCTACGCAGCCTCTTCAGTGACATCCTCCAAGATGTTGGCGTGAAGTCTGCGAATTGTTACCAACCCTTTGCAGCTTTTGGCTTCCACCCAGTGAGCGCTGGGATCCCGTGGCTGCCTGCGGGCTCTCTGGTGGGCCTCCCTGCCAATTTCAATAGCACAGCTGAGGACAAACAAGGAATTGTCAACCGTGTCATCATGATAAATGGCAGAGAAGTGGACTGGGAGAGTAAAGAAGGGCTAACTTTGAAGGAAGCCCTGATATTTTCACCAGAGGCTCAGAAGTTTGCCATTGCCAGAGAGATTGTGTATTTGCAAAGCAATAGCCCTGTAGTTTATGCAGCTGTGCTGCCTGTTTGCCTGGCTGGCACCTGTCTCTCTGGAGTGGCTATAAAGCAGCTTCTGGGCTTGTATTCTGGCCCCATGGTGTTTCGAGGCATTTATAACATCACCCTGGCAGCAGTCGGCCTTATTGGCTACTTTCTCGCTTACGATGCCGTGAGCCATGCACTTGACTACAGGTCGGACAGACAGGTGGCCATAATTTCCAAAGACTATGCCAAAAGAGGGGTGGAATTCTACAACAAAATCCTGTCCCGCAACAGGACTCTCCGTACTCTTTTGGGCAAACAAGGAGAGAAAATGTATGCCCCTAGTGGTAATCTTTTCCCTAGGTATGGGTTCCGATTAAAACACGCTCCATACACCTCCAGGAGAGACTTGATCATTAATATTTTAAGAGTGCCCCAGGCATAGGAAGTGAGTGATTGGATTTAAAATTTGTAAATTATGTATTCACTTGGAACGCCACTAAAATGCCTCCCTCCCCACACCCTCGCAACTTCATGCGTGCTCTATTTTTTATTTTGGCATATAGTCTTGAAGTAGTGTTTAATTTTTCATTCACTAGATGCGTCTCTTAAAAAATTAAAGACCTATTTCAAGCGTTCTCTGTCCTACATGCATCTTAAACCCCAAAGCCCACGGAGGAAGTGTTACTTCTCAGACACTGCTCTGGAAATGCTGGCTCTTTACTGGCCTATAGTTTTGAAATAATTTCTAAAGAATGGAAAAGTTGAAGTATGATGCAGAGAATGTTTGTGGAATTGATTTAAAGATGGGTAACATCTAACATGTAATTGAACAGTTGTGTAACTGCATGAAGTTTTATGGGGTGCCAGTCCGTGAGGGGAGTCAGTTTAAAAACCATCTCCCTGTGCAGACCTGCTGCCCTGCACTGCTGCCTCTGATAGAGAGGCAGTAGCATGGGGTGGCAGCAGCCCCTGTCCACGGGAGGGAGTCCGAGTTCCCTGTGGACAGAGGCAGCAGCAGGGGTAGGGGGAGCAGCCTCTGTCTTTGGGGAGCTCGGACCCCCCACAGACAGTGGCTGCTGCCGTAGAACAGCGTCTGTCCATGGTGGACCCGGGCTCACTGTGGACAGAGGCTGCTCCGTGGGATGCGGAGCTGCCTCTGTCCGCGGGGAGCTCGGACCCGCCCGCACACAGGGGCTGCTTCTGGACCAGCCTCTGGCTGTGGCAGGCCCAGGCTTGCAGGTGTCGGGGGGTGGGGGGGGGGAAGGCAGCTGGCTTGAAAGCCAGCTCCCTGTGTGTATTGATTGGCTCCAGCCAACCCCTCACCCTCTACACTGCTGCCTCTCAATCAGAGGGCAGCAGCATGGGAGGGGGGGAGGAGGGGCAGGCAGCTCTGGTGTTTGTGAGGAGCGGGCTTTTAAGCTAGCTCCTCCTGGACACCGGCTCCCAATCTCCCTTCCCACCCCCTACCCCCCATTCCCTTGCTGCCACTGATACAGAGGCAGCAAGGGGGGGAAATGCATATAGTCAACAAGATTAACCAATAAGCCCAGGCTTATTGGTTCATCGTTAGTCATCTACACGTTGACATCCCTAGTGAATATTATACCTGTTCTCCATCCCTCAAATGATACATTCCAGAGGAATGGAGGGAGCTCTACTGTATCCAAAGAGGCATTTAAAATAACCTAGGCCACACAGTGTAAGTTGCTCTTGTTCTGCTCATGAATTACATTTCTTTGCCACTTATGCTGTAAGGCACCGTGTCTCCAAGTGGTCCAGTGTCATCTTCTCCCCAAGTCAGGGCTGTGGCGAAAAGTCAAGAGGGCCATTAACTGCTCCATTTTCTGCTCACTCAGAACTTGGGAGCTACCACCTTGCTGCCTGTTAGTGAATTAAGACCTGAAAAAACTTGCTCTCCCCATTCAGTTGCATTGGAGAAGCAAAGTGGTTTGACCAGGGTTTTTACTGTTTTGTTTTAAGTTGGAATCTTTATGGAAAGAACATATTTAATTGTGTAGCTTTGCACAGGAAGTGTTATGGGAGGGAGGCGGGTAAGAAGAGTGGAGGGAGCGTGGCTAGTGCCAGTGAGGGGTGAATCCGAAAAAGTCTGGTGGAAAAGCAAGGCTGGGAAGAACTGTAAGTTTCTAGTGAGTGAGATTGAAGATCTTGGGCAGGGAGCCTGGCATTTGAACAAAGCTTAGGCTAAAGGGCGACTGATTTTGAGGCATACAGGGGTTTTAGGAAACAGATTATTGATGGAAGTTTTAAAGACCACTTGTAGCCCTAGTGGATAGAGCCCTGGATCAGGACACTGGAGCCCTGGTCTATTCCTGGCTCTGTCATTAGCTGGCTGGGTGGCTTGGGCAAGTCTGTGTGCCTCAGTTTCTCCATCTGTAAAGTGAAGACAGTATTGACCTTCCTAGAGTGCTTTGAGATCTGCTGATAAAAAGCTCTATCTAGAAGAGCTGGATTTTATAATTATGAAAGAAAAGCAAATAGAGCTCAAGGGAGGGTAAAAGCAAAGCTAAGTGTTTATGGGTAGGTGGGTGCTCTTCCAAAACTGATTCAAACTTGCCTAAAAACAGAAGCACTCCAAGACCCCCTTTAAACTTAGAAAACAAGTGGACCTGATGTGCCGTTGCCACGTGTAGTCATTTTTCCCAGCGCAAAGTCTGTATGAAATGCTACCATTCTGATGTGTCATTTACAGAGTGGGTGTAAAATGCTTACACCAAGCAAAGGTGTTTGTTCTTTCAAAATTCTCTGTAACAGTAGCCACCACAGGCTACGGACCCAGCCAAAGGAATATTCCTACTTCATCAGGAACTTCTATAGCTTGGAGATCTTGTGTATGTGATTATTTTTATGGAGAATTTTGATGACACCTCGCAGGAATTTTCTCTTAATATCAAGTGACATAACAGAAATATTTGACTTGGGTAAAGGCACTGCACAACATGTGCCAGATGAAGAATTGTATTGGGTTTGGCACCATTTGCACTGTTACTTGCTCGTTACTGGTGACCGCTGAATGTGATCAGATATAAAGACATTTGTAGAAAGAGAATAGACACCAGGGATGTAAATCCCATTTATTTGCTTATCCGGTTAAGCATATTGTTTAACCAGTTGACCGATTAAAGTGGGGGTAGGTGGGGAGGCCGCTGGAGCAGCCCCTATCTGCGGCACCCTTCCCGCCCCCCCGTGGGACTGAAGCAGCTCTTGCCTGCAGCAGGTGGGGAACTGCTCCAGCCCCCACCAGTTAACCTTAACTGGTAACTCATCTTACCCGTTAAGGTTAAACATTCACATATGTAATAGACACCCTTTCTGAAAGGAAAGCAGAGAACCCTCTGGCTCCCAGAACACAAGTTAACATGAATCTGCATTTCATTTTTCTATTAAGCATTCCAGAAGCTCATCAAATGATAGTCTACCAGGATGGGGGTGTTCTAAACCCTGCTGCAGTACATATGAATGGGATTCATTAGCATGCTTGGGTGTGGGTTTTTTTGTGGTGGTGTGTTTGTGTTGTGTTTTTTGTTTTTTGTTTTTTTTTTTTTAATATAAACAATTGCTGTTGCAGGAGGTCTGCCAGTGAAGGCCACCCCAGCAGTTCAGCTGGGCATCGTACCAGGAGTTAAACCACTGCCCCCCTCCAATACCATCTGCACAATCTTCCAAACTTGACTTATTATCACTATCCTTAGCTGAAAATCTGATATTATCATGCCTACTCTTGGTTCTGGAAGAGCTAGGACAATCTCCTGCAATACCCTCATGCATTCCTAGCTTCCGTGGGTAGAAATCTTCCTCCTCTCTCATGATACAGCTGTTGTATTCTGCATGATTATGCCTGCCCTGGGCATCAACTAAATTGATGCGGACTTTGTATAATTTTTGCTTGGGGATGAGGTTGATAACTTATTGCTAAGTGAGTGATCTCCCTCTAGGTCACCAAAGCCCTATTTGTAGGTTGACCAGGCACCCAACCATGTGCGCTCAGTGTTGTGGTTGTTTCTCTGGATTACTCTCCACCCGTTGCAGCAGTTCCTGTAGCATTGGATCACAAGCATATGGCTCCGTTTGGCTGTATAGAGTAAAGGCCACTCTCATTGTGTGAATGGAAAACTTCATCAGTCCCTTGGGAAAGTGAAGGAATAAAAGAAGTTGTAGATGACTGATTGGTTCTAAAACTCAAAGCTAAATTGTTTGTCTCTTCTCAGAATAAGGTTAAAGCTAACAGGAATGAGAGTATTAAAGGTCAAGACTGAAATGCATTGCCTGAGAAGTGTGGAGACCGAGAATTGGAATATAACTCAGAATGTAGCCCATTGTGTCAGATTCTTCCCTGGTGTAACTCTACCAGAATCCACAAAACTCACCAAGATTTCCACTGGGAATAAATTTGGCTACTTTCTGTTATTTGGTGTTGCACAGTACTCCATCCTATACACAATATTGAGTGTAGCTGGGGAATGGAGACCTGTCTGCAGATGAATTGCAAGGCAGTAAACATTGCTGTTTTAAAAAAAAAAAAAAATGAAAGAAAGCAGTGTGTTTGTTACCACGGCTGAGCACAGCCTTGTCTTCAGTGTCTGTAGGCAGTGCTTTTATGTAACATTTAAACCATGTTATAAAGCATGGTGGTGCTAATGGATTTTCCAGCTGCTTACTTTGTAACTGCAGTGCAGCAGGTCCCTCTAGAAACTTTTAAGGGCCTGTAAATGCTGCACTGTTCTCTTATCAGCTGTTCCGGTAACCTGCTTTGGGAAGTAGATGTCAGTATGTAGTTATTTTTTTAAAAGCATGTGATCTGGCTTTCCAAGGAGCAGCTCCTTACAGAAGTAGCAGCATTCACACTCCTCTACCTACTTATTCCTATACTGGTACCCATCTCATAGCATCTGAACTGTCAATATAAAACAAAGATAGAGCTCAAACCAGAACTGCTAGTTTAATTCTCCTAGCTTTGGAGAGGATTGGAATGGGTTTTGGGGAAACCCTTGTTTATTAGGTAACTGTTTCCTGCTGAAAGAGCCATGCTTTCTTCAATGTAGGTATAGTGCAGCTCGAATATATATGTGTAAATGTACTCAAGCAAAGTCCTACTAATGAACCGTAGGGAGCCTACATGGTAATCACAGAGAGCATGTGTGTGTGAAAATCCCATTAAAGTCAACCAAAATTCCACAGGCTTGCCATAGACCAACTGGTATGTGTGAAGGGTGGGAGGGGTACTACCCTTTTCTAGACATCCCAGCATTCAGTAACTAAATTGCCTATAAAGGGTTAAACCCAGAAACTGGGTATCCAGGAAGTATTGGCAGGGAGGGAGGAGAGCCAATGGCAAGAGTGTGAAAAATTTGAATTGGGAAAACAAGTTTTGCCTGCTTCAGTCTTTTGTGAGGCAGAGCAAGAACTGAGCAGAGGGAAAGGGGGGAGATGAAGTAAGCTTTGGAAACCAGACATAGAATTTTCAGCAATATCCATAGCTAGAAAGGACTGAACCTTGGAACAACAAATGTGAGTAGAACAAGGAATGTTTAGTTAGATGAAATCAGGTTATTTTCTGTATTTTGAGGTTTGGTTAAATTCTGTGCCCCTTCCCCCCCCGCCCCCCACACGCACACACACTAACAGAATTGCTTCTCTGGAATTCAGTTTCACTGTGCTCTGGGACACTGAACAACCAAGTATGATTTACCAATTATGTCTTCTTTGTTTTGTTAATACATTTACTTTTTTAAGACTATCGTCTGATTCCTGTTTCCTAGAAAGCAAAAGGTTCTGTGTGCATGTGCCTGAGACTGAGGTCTGCTATTAGGAGTTACAGTTTGTTTCACAGAAGTCCTCAGTGGCAGGGTATTTTAAGGTCTCTTACAGGCCCCCTCCTTCTGTAGTTGAAGTGCCAGAGCAGGGAACAGCTTTGACAGTGATGAAGACAAGATTCCCACTCTTGAATATGGAAGTGGCCGTATAAGTCCTCACCTTCCATACCAGTGGGAGCTGGGTGACAAAAATGGAAGTATCTTCAGAAACTGATACTTGAGGACTTCAGAAATTCAGAGTTTGTGGTTAGAATTATAACTAAATCTGCACAAAATCTGGAATTAAAAATGTTGAGGCTTATGGGGAATTGGATTTAATAAATAAGCTTTCTTTTTCTGGTAATTATTTATAATTCATGAGTAAGGAACTGAGTTCCTGGACTTTTGTATAATGTTAGTACAGAAAATAACCAGGAGTTTAATTTAAATGGAAGGTTGGGGAAGATGAAGATAGGAACTAATGACTGGTGTGGAAAAGGTAAAGAAGTGTTATTTACTCCTCATAACACTAGAAATAGGGAGTCACCAAATGAAATTACAGGCAGCAGGTTTAAAACAAACACAGGAAGTATCTTTTTCACACAACACACAACCTGTGGAACTCCCTTCCAGAGGATGTTGCAAAAAATAAGACCAGTTCAAAAAAGAATTAAATTACATTCATGGAGGATAGGTCCATCAGTAGCTATTAGCCAGGGTGGCAGGGATGGTGTCCCTAGCCTCTGTTTGTCAGAAGCTGGGAATGGGTGACTGGGAATTAATCTCTTCATTCATTCTGTTCTGTTCATTCCCCTTGGGATACCGGACTAGAGAGGCCTTTGGTCTGACCCAGTGTGGGCATTCCTATATTCTTATAGCAAGTTTTAAAAAGGAACAAAGCCTGAGATATCGGAATCTACAGAATACTCTAATAAAAGCAGATGCCATTCATACGAATGCACAGTAATTTTCAGACCTGAATAAAATATCATTAAGGGTGAAATCTAAAGAGTATTAAAAGAAATGGACAATAAAATTACTAAAAAATAGTTTTTAAAAAATGTATCACCACTTGATATAAAAGGAGAGATTTAAAAAATGTTCAGCAGTCACTTAATTTGAGATACTATCTTGGATTACGAGTAAGCGTGAGAGATGATTGAAAACCAGTCAGTCTCACGGCTGGATAGCCTTTCTTCTGGAGAATTGAGTAAGATTAAGGTGAATCATTCTAGGGCAATGAGCATGATGGAGAAGTGATAGAATCCAGGTTCCTTCCTAGTTAGCTATTCTGTGCAAGTACTAAATGAAATGGGATTACTGTGTTTAGATAGAAAAATGATATTCAATGATAACTAGAGCTGAGTGAATAATTGATTTCTTTTCTTTGAAAAATATAATTAATTTCCTGATTTTTTTTCTCTCGGTTTTTCTTACGAATGAAAAAAACATGGATAGTTATGTGTCATTGTGGGGGGGTCGGGGCGCGATCACCCCCTCCCAGAAGGGGAGGGGGGCTCAGCGGCCCCCTTCACCCCCTGTTGATGCAGTCCCACCCTGGGGGTCCCTGTTCACAGGCTCCTTCAGTCAGGTGCAATCACCCTCGCCCGAGCCATCGGGGCAGGGGGATTCAGCGGACCCGGCGTCTATACCCCGCCCCCCCTGGAGCGGGGTCGGCGTCCACCGTTCGGTCCCTCCTCGGACCTCTACCTGGGCCGGCCCTGCCGTCTGGCCGTTGCCCTCCTCTGTTCCTCGCTTGTATGGCTCCTGACTGGGAATTAACCCCTCCTGAGGGAGGGGGAGGGGGACCCGGTCCCACCCCCTCTCCGGGTCCTAGCTCGGGGCCCTAAGCGCAGGGGCTCACTCGTGCCCCAGCGCGGCAGACGGGGGTAATTCCCTCCATAACCCGTCTACCCAAGGACGCCAAAAGGGCCCTGCCCCGGGCTGCTTCCTGTCCCCCCCCCAGGGGCCCTTCGGGCCGCCTTCCTGCTCCCCGGGACCTACCCAGGTTCAGACGTCCGAGTCTGGGGTCGCTCGGGCGACAGCTCACAGGTCGGCTCCTTCCGGCGGGTCCGGTCCCTGCCGGGGTGCTCTTCCCAGGTCCGGCGGGGTCGGGTCCAGTCCCTGTCGGCGCTGGGACTGGTTGGCCGCCAGCTGCACTGGTCACCTCGCGGCTCCCTGGGTCGAGGCCGGACCGTCTGCCGGCCTCAGTCCTGCCCTGCGTCCGTCTTGGGCTCGGGGATCTCCTCCCTCCGTCCGAGGAGGCTGCCCCCCCTCCCCTCTGACGGCGGGCCTTTTTAAAGTGGCCCGTCGCGCCAGACGCCACTCAGGGACCTTCCCCTTCCGGCGGTGTGCCGGCGTTCTTTGCGGCCGTCCGGCTGCCGGTCTCCGGCTGCGTCCCGCCCCGCGCTACCCCGGGGGAGGGGTCAGCGGCGCCCTGGCGGCGCAGGCGCGGAGGCTGAGTCCGGCCCCGCCGCCCTCTCTCGTCCGCACCGCGTCCAGGGTTGGGGACCCCCTGGGCATTTCTGCCCCCCACTCCCTGGCAGTCCGGGCGGTTACCCGTGCGGGCCACTGGCGGACCGTCACAGTCATTTTGGGGTGGTTTTGCCCTTTTTTAAAATTTCTCCCATTTTCTAAACAAAATGTCATTTCGAAAGGAAAAGTCAAAGTGTTGTTTTGAAATGGTCATAACAATCCATTATGATTCTTATTTTTAAAATTCAATTTTTTATGACAAAACTGTTCACCAAATTTGGCCTGAATTTGTGAATAATTTAGGTGCCCATAAGAGATGAATTTCTCTGTTAATTTACTTTTTGCTGAGGAAAAAAAATCACCCAGCTCTGCTTACAGCAGCTAAGTGAATAGAGTGTAGTAAGATGAGAGCCTGAAACAAAAGCCTATGTAACACAGGCCTGGTTTGCGGCCCGAGGCCTAGCTAACAATGGCCAAATAGGGTTGCCAGATGGTTTAACCAAAAATACCAAATTACCCCTCCTCCCACCAAAGAAAACCACCAGGGAAAAAATTCTGTTGAGGGGGGAAAAAAGGGAGGAAGACCAAAGTCGTTGACCTAAAATAAAATTTAAATTAAAAAATAAAAAAAAACAGTGTGGGCCCTTTAAGAAGTGCTTTTGAGGCTTTTTGGCCCTAACAGGCTGCCAGCTGCCAGCTGCTGTCCACTATCTCTTGTCTCTCTGCTTTGGGCCAGACAGCTCCCCTGCAGAACCAGGTAAGCACCTGGGATTTTCGCCTCCTGACCGGGAAAAAAATCAGAAAATACCGGACCTTTTAGGTGTTGGAGGCTGGACAGGAGGCAAAAATACTGGTCTGTCTGGGTCAATACTGAACACCTGGCAACCCTATGGCCAAAACTTTGCTAATACAAAGCAAAGCTAAACTGTGAGCAGGAGGCAGGCCCCTGCTCACAGAACTTTGCATGAACAGAGCTGATAGTATAAAACTCTAATTGGTAATAGGCCCAGGTGTAGAATAGTAATTGGTACTAGGTACTGGCTGTAAAACAGTAATTGGTATGGGGAAGAGTCGAAAGCACATTCAAGAAGGATGGTAACAACACCTCATTAAAAAGGACTTTGGTACCCACCCTCCCCGCAGATAACAGGAAAGCGTCTAAAATGACAGCATGACGGATAGAGATGTTCTAATGGAACCAGGAGGCGAAGGGTGGTACCTAAGTAATGTCAGAGGGTGGCAACCTGATATGCCGGGAGTGATGTGTAACTTGTTTGTACCTGTATACACAGTTGTGTCTTGTAGGGGCTGTCTTGTCTGGCCTTGGAGGCAGTGTCTCATTCCTGGCATTGATTGCGTCCTATCCATTGTCAGGGGGACATATGCGTAGTGGTTCAGTAGCATCTACTTACAACTATTACTGTACTTCATTCGACAATAAACCTGGCCAGGCGTCTTATCTGATTTTGTAGTCTTGTGGCTGTTGCGTAATCTGCTGTGTTGACTACTTGCGCAAAGGCAACACAATGCATAAGAGGTGCACGCACACACACAGCCGAATGGTTATCATCACTGATGGCACAGGAGACCCACCAGGACATCACACCAGTGTATCCTGACTACCACGTAAAACTCCCCTGTTGCCTTCTCAGAAAAGGAAACTGAGCTCTGGAGATGGCAGCCATGAATACAAATCTCCTGTCCTGGTGCCATGTGATGAATGAATAAAGTGACATTACCAAAAGGAATATTTTTTGTGATGAAGGAATATTTTTGTAGTAAAGTATCATAGCCTCTATTACAATAGGATCTTCTTAATAGGAATACCTCCTTCCCCATTGAGTGGAATTCCAACACCTGCTTCATAAGGATGACCACGTTAATAGTAATGCAGCTGTCTGAGTAGCACAGTCTATCACTTTACTGGAGCGGGAAGAGACAGGACTGGGAACTGAGCGTGCTGCTTGCCCGCAGCCTGTAGCAATAGCAGCTGTGAGATTGCCCTCATAACAGACAGCATGTGTGGCTGGCATAGGAGCACATTTATTGTTGTGACTCGAACAGTACTTTTTGCCTGACTCTCAGCAGTGGGATGGATCCTTTCAATTAAAGGCGAAAACTCAGAGAAACTTCGGATTCAGACCAGCAGAATAGTAAGCACAGTTAACTCAATTGAGGGCATACCCATTAGATGGAACGGTCATCCCTATTAAGCAATAGTCACACAGCCCAAAACGTGGGGTACATCCAGCAATTGATCTATGACCCATTCCAGTGGGACTTCTGTGCAGACCACATGGGCGAGGCCTTGCCTTTTAAAGCTTTATGCTGCATGTGGTACACTCATGCTCAGATAAAATATAATAAAGCAACCCAATGCACAGAGCAAGCGCTTGCTGATTTACATTCATCCCAGGAGGAAACGTGTATAGCTGGAAGAAACGAAGTACTAAGTAGATGCATGTTAACCTAGGAAGGAAAAAATAATTAGGATCCCAGCAGAGAAAGTACCAGAGGAGGGGAAAATTGAGAGGCTAAATCTGACTGCTGGAGAAACTAGATTACTACAAACACACATACAAGCCGTAAAATTATTGTAAAGGAAACAGGCTGCAACTTGTTAGACAAATCCTAAAAGAAAGCTGAAAAGTGACTGGTATGTAAATCTTGATAGTTTTCATTACAAGTACGCATGTACATCCCACTGCTGTCCCACAGCCTCCCTGTGTGCCAAAGTCTCTCTCTGCCCCGAACCTGTAATGTGGGAATCACAATTAAAGCTAGGCAGAGACTAGGACTAGAGTTTCTAAGGAATTTTTTGAGGTTTTGATGAAAAATTGAAATCCAAAGTATTTTGATTCCCAATGCTGTTGCCACCGTGCTTCATGGAAACTGTAGTTCCGATGTTTCATACACCTGTGATTGGGCATGCTTTCTAGTCGAATCACCTCCTGTGGAGTGTACCAGTTTCTTTTGGGAAGGGGAGGTGGTGTATACGGCAAGCACATGTCTATGTTGAATCTGAGGTTATATAGTCAAGCCAGGGAGCCTAGCCCTTAGAGGACAATGGGAGCATGAGACACCATAGCGACATTTCCCAATCAAAAGGGATGGCTCGAGGTGGGATTGCAGCAGGCACAATCTCTCCAGCATACAATGTTAAATGGGAACAGAATTTGGCCTAGTATATTACAGGTTGAACCTCTCCAGTCTGGCATACTCTGGTCTGGCAACATCCATGGTCTGGCATGATTTGAGTTAGCTGGATGTCCACTTATCGTGGCTGTGGCCAAGTTTCCCGCAGTCCCATAAAGTTTGTTTACAGCCACCAGTCCTGGCTCTCAGTGTTCTGTGCTGTTATTTAGCTCCAATTTGCCCCTAAATGTCTTCTGAGAGTCCAGTAAGCAGTGGAAGTGTTGGTAATGCTGCTAGATACCATGGACCTCCCATGGTTCAGCAAATTCTCTGGTTCAGCAAAGGTGGGGTCCCGAGGGTGCCATACTAGGAAAGTTTAACCTGTACCTCTAATTTATTATCTGGAACCTGGCCTCCAAGCTGGTTACACTGCCAGTTTAATCAAACTGTTTATGAGTTTATTTTACTTTTGCTTTTTGGGTATTTAAGAGGGGGCGAAGGAGGTTTCCCGTTTGCTGAAAAGACGCAAAAGCCCATTTTCTCTGTTCCCAAAGCTTTAGGATGAACACATCACAGACTTCTTGGTCAAAGACATTTTATATTTGCTGATGGGAAAATATTCTTTCAAGAGACTGTTGCAGCCGTGAGGATTTAAACATCAAGAAGAAAAAGTTATGCAGAACCAAATGGAATAATCACTCATCCCTTTATTATTATTATTCATTGGAAACATTTAAGTTCCCATCCTTACACAACTGCACACTGTACCAGAATAGCAATAGGTTTTAAAAACTTGCATTTAATTTTTGGGATGTCTGTTTCATGGTTTGCTGGTCCACCCTTTGTACTCCCTGCACAGTTACAATTAACGTACCATTCTGGGTGATGTCTTTGGTCACGTTGCCACTTACCAGAGGATTGATGCGATGGTGATTGATCTTCCAGATTTGATTTAGCAGGTCTAGTAAAGACACTCTAAATCAAATGCTGAGGGCACTCCTGTAGGCTGAGAGTACTCCCATTGACTTCTGATTGTGGAGATGGCTCCAAGATCGGCTTAAGATATGTTGATTCTAGCTACATTATTTACATAGCTAGAGTTGCCCACTTAAGCTGACATTCCCCCTGCAGTGTAGAGCTGGCCTCTGTCATGAGGACAAATCCCCACTAGGAATTAGGCTGACCTTTCAAAACTGTCACCAGCCCAGTGCAATCATTTATTATTCCAGTATGAAGACTCGCTGGCCAGCTCTCCTCCACAACCTGTAACCCAGACAAAGGTTCCCCTCCCTATTCTGACACACGTATTGTTTTGTTGTCTTTTTTCCTTCAGCTAACTGCCTCACTTCCATCATTTCTATACCAGTGCAGACTTCTGTGGAATTACTTATAATTTACACCCAATACGATAGCAATCAGAATAGGATCTGCTGAGTCTCTTTGCAAGTTAACCCTCCTCTAACTCAGATTTGTCTGTCAAAAAACTAATAATTCATCCCTCCATCTCAGGCAATTGTTCAGATGGAATTTTGCACATCAGATTGCCACTCAACTCAACAAATAAGCACCGGGACCTTAATTTGTGATCGAAGACTCAAACCCGTATTCCAAAGGTGTGAATATAGAGAGAGAAAATTAATGGACATGAGTATAAGATAAAGCTACATACATTATGCCAGTCTGAAGCTGTATTCATTTTTAAACACAAAATTAATTACTGTAAATTGAAATCCTGATTCTGTGTCTTAATAAATAATGCCGTTTTTAACCCCCTTATGTATTTCCTAGTTAGAGAAGGGGCATGAACAAATACGTTTTTAAAACAGAGCAGGAGAAGAGTTGTTCGGTAGACAGACTTCCCTTGTAAGATTGCTTCTTAAATTAAATGTATTCCATCCCCTCTATGGCTGTATTATAAAAGCATGTTATATAATTCTCTATAGATCTCAACAGACAGATGTATCTATGGGTTTTGGCAGCTCAATGTAATTTGAGCATAAAACTTGAAGTATGTTTTATAGTTTCTCATTAATAATATTTGAGAATTATGTTCATCGGAGGCAGCAAACATAAATTTTAATGTTTAGGCATGCTTTATATGGGGACCTTGCAGAGAGGCTCATCAGGTCCTATTCTGATTTCTGTTGCACTGGTGTAAATTTGCTACATGCCTAAAATGATTGGACGTTGTCACGGGAAAATAAAAGCCAGCGATCCCAGAAGCCTTTTTTGTTTTATAATCTGTCAAGCAAATGTGGAAAATTCTATTCGTTACTCTCTCCTTTGAAATTCTGAATTGTAATGAGAACCATTGGTTGAAGAACTCAAATTGGAAACGAGACGCTTCAGCCCCACAGTTAGCTAACTGTCGAGGCACCTTACCAAGGGAAGTGTTAGGTGCAGTGCTTTTTTTGTGATGATACGCACTTTTTTGGGGAGCACTCGCTGCTTTCCCCCGGCACAGTCCCCAGCTGGCCCTCCCAGCTGCCCTGGGAGCACTTGCTCCACATGGTAATTAAAGGGGGCCACATTTCGTCTTGGCAGGTGGTTTGGGTTTTTTTGCTCAACAATTTTTTGTTCGGCAACGCAGTACCGGCACCTTTTTTTTTTTTTTTTTTTTTTTAAACAAAAAAAAGCACTGGTTAAGTGTTACATCACACAGAGATTTTAAATCAAGACCAATTGTCTTTCTCAAAGATATGCGCTAGTTCTCTAGTGTTTGATTGCTGCTGATATCAATACTCTTCACTTACTTCAAGGCTACTCAACACACAGCCTCTCTGCGGCCCACAGTGTGGTTTGTGTTTACGCAGGGCTCAACATGTGTCCCACGAGCGGGAGACAAAGCAAAAAAAGTAGTCAATATAGTCGTCTTCTGTTGATATGCGTTTTGGTAGTTATATTCCTGGACTGTCGTTGCTCACTAAAAGTGCTGTCATATGGATGGAAATCAGGTAAATATTGCATTTTATTAATATCAGCAGAACTGACTTAAATGGTGCCTGTGTATTGTATAGTCTTGCCTTAATCTTTATATTCATGCAGTCAGTGTGAAAGAAGCTATTTGCATATTTTGCACATATATGCAACCACACTTGAGTTGTGGCCCTCGGCATGTGATATGAGTAGCATTGTGGCCCCTGGGGCTTCCAAAGGTGAGTAGCCCTGACTTACATCATAGGGAAGAACAATTCTTGCCATACTAGGAATTCCTGTGTTTCTTAAACTGCGTGAGGCAGTTGGAGGTGTGCTGCAAAGAACAACAGAATTCAAAATGGCCACCCTTAAAGGGGCAGGTGACCTCTTTTTTTTTTTTTTTTTTTTTGCTCAATAACTTTCCCCTGACCTTCTTTTCTCAATAACTTTCCCCCGACTCTTCCCCCCCCCCCCCCAACCTTGATGTGCCTCATAAAAAAAATTATTGTTTGGTGTTCCTCGGTCTTAAAAAGTTTAAGAAACATTGGACTAGATGCTCCTAATGTGCCATTCTGGCCTTAAAATATGTGAAATTGCTGGAAAGAGAGAGCCTGTTCTTACCTCTCTTGTTTATAATATTATCCTAGTGCAGGGTGTCAACACCCCAAAAATGTGTCTTCCAAAGTCTTTATTCTTCTCTAACGCTGAACTGAATGTGTAGATCAGAAAGGGTATGTCTACACAGCAAAGTTATTTCAAAATAGCAGCCACTTTTTCGAAATAACTTTCCTAGCGTCTACACAGCCAAACTGCTATATCGAAATTAATTCAAAATAGCGGAGTGCTTATTTTGAATTTGGTGAACCTCATTCCATGAGGAATAACACCAAATTCGAAATAGCTAAATCAAAATAAGCGCTGTGTAGACGCTTATTTTGAAATAGGGGGCCTCCAGCCCTTCCCAGGGTGTCCTGGTGGCCACTCTGGGAGCAACCAGGAAAACTCCTCTCCTCCCCTCCTCCCCGGAGTCCTTAAAGGGGTAGAGTCTGGCCCCAGTGCCAGTGCCAGCTCCAGGCCTGCCAGTCCAGAGCCAGCAGTCACTGCCCCTGACCCAGTGGCCCCACAACATGAGCCAGCAAGCCACCAGCAGCCAGCCATCCACTGCTCCCCAGGACCAGTCCTCCAGCTCCCAGGAGCCTGCCAGGGGCCGCAAAAGGCGGGCGCCTTCCTGGTCTAGTGCAGAGATCATGGACCTGATTGAGGTTTGCGGGGAGGCCTCCAATGTCCATGATCTCCGCACTGGATGCATGAATGCAGCCGTCTACAGACGGATGGCTGACAGCCTGGCCACCAAAGGCCACATGCGCACCCAGGAGCAGGTGTGCATGAAAATAAAAAAGCTGCAGCAGGCCTATGCCAGGGCGACAGGGGGCAACTCCCAACCGGGCAGACCCACACACCTGCCCCTATTTTGACACCCTGGACCGCATCCTGGGGGGCGGGACGGTCCGTGCCCTCCAAGTGGTCATCAACCCTGGGACAGAGGGCCCTGACCAGGGCATCGAGGAGGAGGAGGAGAGCCAGAAGCCAGAGGAGGCCATCATCACCACCCCGATGAGCCAGGACCCCCGAGCTGCCCCAGCAGACCTGTCACCGGTGTCATCTCGGGCCAGGGAGGCAACAACATGTGAGTGCCATCACTGTCCCCTTATGCGGGGGGGATGGAAACCAGGGACTGCATGTATGGGCCTTGCTGTCCACAGATCATGTAGCATCCTGTGCATGTGAGAGTATGTGCCATGCCACCCCTGGGCATGTGGCCCCAGCTGGCTCCACATAGGGGCACACATGTATGTGAGGAGGCATGACATTCTCCTGACTCCGGGGTGGGACACAGCAGGATGCCCTCCCTCCACAAGGCCACTCTACACAGAGGCAGGGGACATCTGCCCCCCCAAAACACATGCTATATACACCACAGGGGCATGGGTGTGGTCTCGAGGCAGCTCCCACTCCCGGGGATAGCAGGACATTCCAAACGTGATCTGTGTCCAAGCACATCGGCTCTGATGGTGCAGGGAATGGTCATCCTCACCTTACAGAGGGGGGCTGGGCTTCACCCACTGTGTCCCCAGGGATAACTGACCATTTCCCTTGTTTCTCCACAGCCGCACCAGCTGCGCGTGCAGGGCGCACCACCCCACCTGGGATATGCTCCCGTACCTGAGGGCTCCACAGGCCCACCCGTGCAGTGGAGGGGTACCAACAACAGCTCCTGGGGGCACTGCGAGCCCTGCACTGCACCCTCCAGCATTAGGTGCAAGAAGACCTGCAGCTCCGGCGGGAGCAGCTTGCCCAGGGCTGTGCCATTTGCCAGCACCTGCAGACCCTGGTGCAGAGCGTGCTGCCTCCTGCCACTCCAGTGCCTGCTGCCTCCCCAGCTACTGCTCCTCCTCCCACTCCTTCTCCCCCTCCCGCTTCTCCCTCCACCTCCTCCACACCCTCCATCCCTTTCCCCCCCCCCGGAGAGGCCAAGGCCCCCGCACCCGCGGTGCTGGGAGACAGTTGGCCTGGCGAGACCCCCAACCATGAGCCCTGAGCTTTCCCTTCCCCCTTCTTCCCTGTGCTTCCCCCTTCCAGCTCCCTCCTCCCAGGTTTCCCCCTCCCCTCTCCCACCCTCTCTTCTCCCCTCTCCCGCCTCCTTTCCCCAGTCTCACCAGAGTTTCATTCCCCCCCCCACCCCCATTTTGTTAAATAAAGAGAGTTTGTATTTATGAAAATATGTGTATTTTATTCTACACCAGGAAGCGGGTTAGGGAGGGGTAAGTGGAAGGACGTGAGGGAGGAGTGGGGCAGACCAGGGAGGCTCTTAGTGCTCCTCAGGGTGGAAGCTCTTCCACAGGGATTCCTGGATACTGACAGCCCCCCGATGGACCTCCCGGATGGCAGCCTGCAGAAAGTGCAGCCAGGCTCACAGCGACATGTCCAAGAGAAGCACCAGAGCACCCAGGGACAGCTCTGGCTCCATGTTGCAGAGTGCTGTGATGTCCTGAGTGAGGGCAACCAGAGCACGCAGACACAAAAATGCTTTGCTGTCCCTCATCAAGATAGACAAGCAAGCAGGGAAACCTGAGAACCGGCTTTCTGGGGCGGGCTCTTTAAGCACAGACCTCAGTTAGTCTCAGGCAGCAGCCCCACACAGTAAGTCCTGACCTGGTGCCCTGCTGGAACTGGTTCCGGCCAGCCTTAAATGCGATTCAGAGTCCACTCAGTGTGGACGTGCTATTTCAAAATAGCAAAACGCTTTTTCAAAATGCATTTTGTGTGTAGACGCGTTGTTTTGAAATAACTTATTTTGAATCGACTATTTCGAAATAAAATATTTCGAAATAATGCTGTAGTGTAGACATACCCTAAAAGAACAGCAAATGCAGCTAGCACGGTGTTATAGGAAGACATTTTTGGGCAATCTGGAAAAGGCCACCCATACATGCATTATTTGGAAATGGCTTGCATACTTCTAAAACAACTGCTTTCTTAATAAATGTACAGTGCTTTGGGCCTAAGTTCAGAGGGAGAAAATAGAATGTCAAGTTTTTTGATTTATGTTTTATACTAAGAGATAAGTGTATGATGACTAAGAAAGTCACTGATTAACTTCAAAGTACATATTTGTAAATTTGAAAAAAAAAGAGCTTAGCAGCTACTTATTTCATCAGTATTATTTACTTCCCTGTTACAGCTTAGTTTACAAGGTATAGACTGTTTATTATCCTCTGTAAATGTAATAAAGGGGGATAACAAGGTTCTCAAATTCATCATCATCAAAGATTGCATGAAGTAAAAACAAAGTAGTAAAGTATTTTTCATGATTCTGTACTGGAAAGGAGGCTGGACCAAATCTAATAAATTTGATGTGTCAAGGAAGTATTTTAGTAACTGCTTGATAGAGGTTAGCATGAAAATACGACTGTGACAGAGGCCTGTTAGTGATTCTGTACTGTTTGTCTGCAATTCTTGTTAGGTCTGGTGTACTCACTACATCCAACATATTATCATGATATATACCCAAAAGATGCCATGTAACATATCATTGGAAAACTAACAACTCGCTGATATTTTTGCATGATGTACAAAAAGTTATGGTATATTTGCTAGAATTATGTTCTTAAAAAGTGTTTGGCAAGAAATACATAAGCCCAGTCTGCCCTAGGCAATGGAATGCCCAACCATCTTGGTCATTGGACAGAGACAATAAAGGGTTATTTTATTTAAAGTCATCAAGGTAACAAGGGAAGGAAGTAATGACTCAACTGTCACCAGCAGTGGAACAACCAGCATGAAGTCTTCACCAATTTGCATGGCATCTCTTTCCAGATGGAGAAAAAGAACTTTAACTGAGAATATAATCCAATAAATGATTGATGTGTAGAGACAAGGGGTCTGAAACTCCAGTGATAAGTATTAAATCAACTTATTGTATAACCCTAAGTCTCATGAGGTCTTGTATGAAAGCTAATGAGAAAGTGGTGATAATATCATTGTAAAATATGATGATGATATGTAGTAAAATGAGGAAACATGGATACACATTTATATTCTGCTTTAAAGTCTATGACCAAACAAAGGGGAACATGGGTTTCCTCCAAAAAAGGAGGGAATGTCTCCAATGAAATGAAGCAAGGGGTAACCAAAAACAATGGAAGCCCTGTCCACATACGAATCAAAAGGCGGATGAAAAGTCCACAGGAAAGAAAGAAAAGCCTGAGGACATCCAGCGTCTGATTTTGAGGAGACATAAAGAGTGAGAATATGCCATCTTAGCACGCATCCTGATCAAACACAATGGGCCAAAGCTCTTGCAAACTAAGATGGGTCCTTCAAACAAGAGCGTTGAAGTCCCTAGAACTGCATATATATGAGAAACTAGCTTAGTCAAAAAACTTTCACTTAGAAACACAAGGGAATCCAGGCCCTTGTGCTTCTGTGGAAGGTCCTGACTAAGAAAGTCAGCTATGGCAGGAAAGCAAAAAGATTGGTAAGAAAGATACATTGAAGCAAAGCTATGACTTGTTTAGTCTTAGCCACCAGGAAGCATATTTTACTTTTATTTGCTTGTAACCATTTTGTGCATCCCTTGCACTTGAACTCACTTAAATCTTCTTTCTTTTTAATTAAATAAATTTGTTTTCCTTTTTATTATAAATCAGCCTAATGCTGTGTTTGGCTTTATGTGATCATTAACTTCAGTGGAAACAAGCTACTGGGCTTCTGTTTCTGTAAAGGAGCAGAAGACCTTATTACTCCTCTGATTGTTAAAGGAAAATAATGGATGTTTCAGAGCAGATAGGGAAATTTGGGACTGGGGGTATTCTGGGGTCATCCTGCAAAGATCAGCCAAAGATGGTAGAGACAAAAGTAAGCCTATTGTGTTGTAAGCAGGATGCTGAGGTCAGAGCTCTGAACTAGGGCTGCAAAGTGTCCAAGGAACATCATGCTTGTCAGCTGGCTGTGGGTATTAAGGCTGCAAGCTACAACAACGGAGCATTTCAGGCCAGGTCTACACTAGACTCAGAAGCATGGCTTAAGGTATGCAACTGCAGTTACACATAATATGTAGCTGGAGTCAGCTTCCCTTAAGCCAAGCTTGGCAGCATCCCCAAAGTGGGAAGCCAATGGGAGCAAATACTCCCATCAGCTTCCCTTACTCCTCATAAAAGGAGGAGTACCAGACACCAGTGGGAGCTCCCTCTGAGTTTGATTTAGTGAGTCTTGACTAGACTCGCTAATCAAATTCCAGAAGATTGATCATGGCAGTGGCGATCTGCCTTTTAGTGTACACAAGGCCTAAGACAGCCAGAGTTATAGGACATACGGTGAGACAGCCTCTCACTGGTCTCAGTGGAACCCAAAATGTGACCGTGACTATTCATTTTACACCTGCCACTCCATTTCTCTAGATCTTGTTATGTTGTTGTATTTCATTATGATGTATATTGAACAATCAACCACATTTATCCCTACTGAGGCTTCATTTAACTTCAGTTTTCCTGCCGTCAGCTGAGATCATCGCAGTACTAGAAACATATACACAAATTAGGGGGAAGAAGATCAAAAAGCTTTGAAGAACTAGAGGAAGTGTCTGAAGCAAGATTAAATGAAACAATGGAGATAGGTTGACTATATGCCGCCTCGAATATTTTAAATAGAGAGGCGGGGTAAAAATATTTCAATAAATAAATATAATAATTAAGCAGGGAAAATTACTGTCAAAAAGTATTTGAAAGGCATAAAAGCCAAGGATGGAGAGATGTTTAGAGTAACCCAAAGGTCTAAATCTAGCAATAGAACTAGCTGATTTTTTGGAACTTCAAATCAGGGAGGGTATGTCTACACAGCAAAGTTATTTCGAAATAACAGCCGTTATTTCGAAATAACTTTCCTAGCATCTACACAAGCCAACTGCTATTTCGAAATTAATTTGAAATAGCGGAGGGCTTATTTCGAATTGGTAAACCTCATTCCACGAGGAATAGCTCCTATTTTGAAATAAGTGCTGTGTAGACACTTATTTCTAAATAGGGGGCCTCCAGGCCTTCCCAGGGTGCTCTGCTGGCCGCCCTGGCCACAAGGTAACTTCTGACCTGATGCCCTGCCAGAACCAGTTCCGGCTGGCCTTAAATGCGATTCAGCGTCCAATCAGTGTGGACACGCTATTTTGAAATAGCAAAATGCTATTTTGAAATGCATTTTGAGTGTAGACGCGTTATTTCAAAATAAGATATTTCGAAATAACTATTTCGAAATTAGCTATTTCGAAATAACACTGTAGTGTAGACATACCCGGAGGGAAGAACTGAGGAAACTTTTCAAAAAATATTTATTTGGGGTGTTTTTTCCCCCTCCCAAATCTTTTGTATTTAGGAGTATCTGGAATGAAATTCAGAGAAGGTAGATTTGGGCTAGAAAACACAGGAAATAAATCTAAACTGGAACATAATCGGTGAAATAAATACCCCTGGGAAATAGGGGTATCTGCATTACCCTCTAATATCTGCATTAGAGGGAATAGAGGGCCTGTGAAGATTATTTTGTCTTTTAACTCACTAACTTCTGATTCCCGGCATACAACTGTCTGGCCATGTAGTTCAATTGGCATCCTTGGTTTCAAACCTATTTAACATGATTGTTAAAGCTGATCAATAAACTACTCCCAGCCTCCCGGGTCTGGGATTGTTCAGCTTTGAAAAGAGGACTGGCATGGAGAAAGTAAATAAAGAAGTGCTATTTACCTCTTCACATAACAAAAGAACCAGGGATCATCCAGTCAAATGACGTGGCAACAGGTTTAAACATACATAAGGGAGTGCTACTTCACCCAATGCACAGTCAAGCTGTGTACCTTGTTGCCTGGGGCTGAGGTGAAAGCTAAAAGTATAACTGAGTTCAAAAAAAAAAAAAAAGGTTAATGGAGATTAGGTCCACCAGTGGCTATTAGCCGAGATGGTCAGGGACACAAACCATGCCCTCTGTGACCCTAAACCTGCCTGCCAAAATCTGAGACTGAAAAACAAGGAATTGTCCTGTTCTGTTCATTCCTTCTGACAGATCTGGCACCAGCCACTGTCGGGAGACAGGATACTGGGCTAGATGGACCTTTGGACTGACCTTGTATGGCCATTCTTAAATTCTTATGTAGTCCTTCCAGCACTGTGTTAGAGATTGGACTCTCCCCCTCAAAGCAGCACGTATCATTGTATCTTTTTCCTCTCATTACCTTGAGTGAAGTATTCATGATTTTCTTCTGACTTCAGTAGCTTCACTGTGTAGACCATCTTCTGTATCTTTTCTAAATGTCTGTGACAACAAAAGGTGCAGATATTTGCATCGTATGCTTCTGATTTCCAAGTGGGTTGTGCAGTTGATTGCTGCTACATTTTGGAATATTTGTCCTAGCTGGCGAGGGATGAATGGCTTTTTAAAGAAACTTCCTTTGGCCATGCTTCTTTTTCATCATTATCATGAATGGCTAATCCATTTGGACGTGGCTTTATTGCTTGTGATGACTCTATCTTACAGCCCCAGAGGTTGGAACACTGAGGACTTTCATTTCTCCCCTCAACAGGTATAGTACAGGCCGTAGCAATACAATATGTTGTCTCACCAAAGTACCTTAGTCCATGTATCTTGGTGCATCATTATTATAGGGAAGGGAGTAGTTGAATTGGTGGACCCTTTTAGTCCAAGACTTCTTTGCCAAGAATGTAAACCTGGGACTCAGTAAGGACAATGCACGTTATGAGGCAGAGACTTCTCCAACCGGAGCTATACTAAACATAAATTCATTTTACTTGGGCCCTTGCATGGTAAAGACTTCCTGAGATGCCTAAGGGAGTTGGATACACAGTGTCCATTAATTTTAATGGGAATTTGGCATTACTTAGGCAGGTCTGAAAATATCAGCTTTGATCTCTTCGTTGAGCACCAACTTGTGACCTGAAGTAGGCAGCATTTCAAAGCCAATTGCAAATCCAATTGAGCCATCCAACCCTACAGGTGAATGGTTAATCTTCATTGGAGGAGTGTTATAATATTTGATTATCTTTCTTTGGCACACGTTGTTGTATTCTTTTGCACATCTGGAGTGAAATCCTGACTTCACTGAGACCAGAATTTCCTCCCTGATTTACCATACTGTTAGGTACAGTATCACAAAGCCATTTGTCTGTGAACAATTCAAATTTCTTCCATGCCTGTTCTGGAGAGCTAAGGAAGTTGAATATTTTCATAGTTTGCTTCTCCAAAACTTCCCCCTTCCCACTCTTCCCTTGTTTTACTTTCCTTTTGACAACAAATAACTTGTCTTTGGAAACAGATGTGCTTGTAGGGAGAATCTTGAGAAAAGGTGATTTGGCGTGTCAGCTGACAGAAAACGTTCTATTCTTAGGACTAATGTTTCCCTCAGGGATGCATGTCAAGATGAGCTTGCCGGTATACATCAGACACGCAACTAGCACTAGGATTTCTGTCATTTTCGCTGGTGCATTATGGACATGTTACCAGAGTTACACATCTACATTTAAAACTGGTTCATTTTTTATTTCTTTGTGGCACCCATTTATTATTGCCAGAGAACTTGGTTTTCTCACCTCTTTGATTTTGTGCTGAGAGTCCCATAATAGATTCTCTCTTGAAAAGTCAGGCTTAGGCCAGACAGATTTCTGAGGGAAAATCTTGGGTGTCTGTATTGGTTATCTCAGACCAAAAACTGATGGGCTCTTTTCCCCAATATAGCAAGAAAACAAAAAAATTTTGGAGAGGTAACCAAAAGTTCCAGCTACTGTTAGTATGTAGATATAAATTTTAAGCTTAAAATGTTACTGCTGTAAAAACAATGAGGAGTCCTATGATACCTTAAAGACGAACAGATGTATTTGGGCATAAGCTTTTGTGGTTAAAAACCACTTTGTCAGAATCAAGATGTAATTTCTGCGTTATCCTTTGTATCTTGTCTGCCCTTAAGTGTGCTAAATTTTATGTTGCAGCTCATATGTGGAGCACAGTAGTTAGGACTTGATTAAGCAGACACTATAGATGCATGCTAAGGCCCTGGGCCCTGAAATCATAGGATGGCATCAGAAAATCTCAATTTTAATTGGGGGGAAATAGTTACTAAACGTCAGGGAAACTGACAGCCATGCCGAGCCCTTGGGCAAAGTGGGAGGGAGAGGGCAGCTACACGCTTCTGGAAGGGACAGGGCCTCAGGGAGAAGGTCATAGCTGGGGCAGCCAGCCCTCAGCACTGCCTGGAGCATGCCAGGACAGCCCCCTCCCCACCCCAGCCCTGAGAGTTGCCCGGAGCATGCCACGTGGTGCTCCAGAGGTGATTAAAAGAGCCCAGGGCTCCGGTCGCTACACGTCTGCAGTAGTAGCGGCCAGGAGCCCCTGGCCCTTTAAAACTGCTGGGCCCTAGGGCAACTGTCTCCTTTGCCCTCCACCCACATTGGTGGGTCTGCTAACCACCCCAGCTATGAGTAAAACCTTGGAAATGGGATCTGAAGCTAACCAATGCATTTATTTCTGCCTGAGTCGGTTATGAAACGATAGCTCTGAGAGGTGTGAACGGCTCCATTCCTCTTAAAGGGGTATTTACTACTACTATATCTTCTCATAAAGGGCTATTAGCCAGTCTGGGTAAGGAATGGTGTCCCTAGCCTCTGTTTGTCAGAGGGTGGAGATGGATGGCAGGAGAGAGATCGCTTGATCATTCCCTGTTCGGTTCACTCCCTCTGGGACATCTGGCATTGGCCACTGTTGGCAGACAGGGTACTGGGCTGGATGGAACTTTGGTCTGACCCAGTATGGCCGTTCTTATGTTCTTATGTTCATTTATTTGTTTTTAAATCAAATGCAGATAAAATGTTGTATCAATCCAAACTAACAACACAAACTAATGGAGCCAATTAGTAAAAACAGAGAGCTAGGAGGAAGGTCAGAGTAGACAGGATTATTCTGTGGAATCAGTTCCTTATTGGACAAATCTCAATAATGGCTATCTCTGAATTTGGGGGGGGGGGGGGACGGGACTCCCTGATCATGTGGCCACTGACTGTTCTCAAAACACTTCCTTCTACACTGTGCTTCAGGGGGTAGCTGAGTTAGTCTGTTACAGAAAAAAACAGCAAGCAAATCGTCTGGTGGCTGCCACCTGGTGTCTCACTGTATTTTTTTCCACTGTCAGTGAGGAGGGTATGCGTTTGTTCTGTAAATACATGAGCACTCTTTCCCGTTTTCTGAATGTTATCAAACACAGCCAGGATCCTTCTTGGTCTTGTTTAATGTCTTTTCTTCCTCCTGTGAGACAGACCCTTAGCAGCAATGGTGATTTATGTCTTTGGTACAAAGAGTACAGGCATTGATTTTGCAGGTTACACTGCTCTACAGCCAAAATGCTTCTGAAATAAATGTAGTCAAACTTTACTAATTCTGGGTCACTGAGAACGAAAATGATGCTTAAAATTGTTGATTGGCTCTAGTTTTCAAGATATGCTATTGGGTCAGTATATACGACCCTTGACTTGGGAATGGCGGAGGATAAGTGAGTTATAAAGGGAAGGGATCTCAATTTAAACCAGAAATGACTAAAATACATCTTTGACTAGATCTATGAATAAATCTATGACTGGGTTTGGACAGTACTTGCTTTTTAGGCAAAATAATGAATGATGCAATCTGAAGCTGGTATTGCGTCATACATGGCATGAATTGCGTCATGGATGATGCAATCATAACGAAGCTTACATCACTCTGCTGAACAAATTGCCCTATATCAGCTCTAGAAATCATACAGTGTTGTGCTCTCTTATTTGTCAGTGTTTGATTTTGCAAAGGGACACATTTCTGTTTAGCCAAAGTGAGCAGAGATGCTTCGTACTTGTGTGAACAGTGCAGATAACTTCTGCTATGTTTGTGGTGAAGTGACTTTTGCATCACAAAAGCGCAGTATAACCACTATGGTTAAGAAAGCCTATCACCTTTATTTTGGCTGCAAAATTGGAGATCAGGACAAGAGGTGGGCCCCACACATATGCTGCAACACTTGTGCAACAAATCTTCGCCAGTGGTTGAACAGGAAAAGGAAATCTATGCCTTTTGCAGTGCCAATGATTTGGAGAGAGCCAACAGATCATACCAGCAATTGTTACTTCTGCATGGTGCCTCTAGTTGGGAAAGGTGTGTCAAAGAAGAAAAAGTGGACTGTGCATTATCCAAACATTCCATCAGCTATACGCCCAGTACCCCACGGAGAAGGACTGCCGGTTCCTGATGCACCAGAATCATTCTCACTTGAGTCAGATGAGGAAGAGGATGAAACTTCTTGTCCTGAACCATCAATGTCACAGGACCCACATTTTCTCCCATCCTCCTCCTCTGAACCACACCTCATAATACAAGGTGAACTGAATGACTTTGTCAGGGATTTGGAACTACCCAAGAGTAAGGCAGAGCGTTTGGGCTCCAGCCTACAGCAGTGGAATCTCCTGGCAGGTGATGTTAGGGTTTCCATGTTCCGTGACCGTCAAAAGGATCTTGTCCCATTCTTCTTCATGGAAGGTGATCTTGTAGCCTGCAACAACATCGATGGTGTGATGGCAGCCCTCAACATCGTTCACGATCCAGATGAGTGGAGACTGTTCATCGATTCATCGAAGACGAGTCTTAAAGCTGTTTTGCTGCATAATGGCAATGTTTTGCCATCAATTCCACTTGGTCATGCAGTCCATATGAAGGAAACCTATGACAACATGAAACAACTTTTGAGGTGCATAAACTATGACCAACATCAGTGGCAGCTTTGTGGCGATTTGAAGGTTGTTGCTCTCTTGCTTGGTCTGCAGACTGGATACACAAAGTACTGCTGTTTTCTCTGCGAATGGGATAGTCGTGCAAGAGATTCCCACTACATCAAGATAGATTGGCCACTCCGACAGTCATTGGAGCCTGGGAGGAAAAGTGTTCAGCATCCACCACTTGTTGAATCAAGGAAGATTTTGTTACCACCCTTACACATCAAGCTGGGTCTGATGAAGAACTTTGTCAAGGCCATGGACAAAACACAAGCAGCTTTCAAGTACCTCCGTGGAAAATTTCCAAGGTTAAGTGAAGCTAAGATAAAGGAAGGTGTCTTTGTTGGTCCTCAGATTCGTGAACTTCTTCGAGATGATGCATTTGACCATGCACTGCATGGCAAGGAAAAGACGGCATGGAAAGCCTTCCAGTTAGTGGCAATAAATTTTCTCGGAAACAAGGCAGACAACTACAGGTTGTTGGTGGAAAACCTCCTCAAGGCATACAAAAGCCTTGGTCGCAACATGTCACTAAAGATACATTTTTTGCACTCTCATCTAGATTTTTTTCCACCGAACTGCGGAGCAGTGAGTGATGAGCACGGTGAGCAATTTCACCAGGACATTGCAACAATGGAGAAACGCTATCAGGGCAAATGGAGCCCATCAATGCTTGCAGACTATTGCTGGACAGTGACAAGAGATGCTGCATTTAATGAATACAAGAGACAAGCCAAGAAGCGCCGAGTAGACACTGAATAGGACTAAACTATGTACATAATAGTTTTTTGCCTTTTGTTTCATAATAAATTTTATTTATATAACCCTTTTGCTGATTTTTAAAGTGTTACATAAACAGGACAGGTGAAATATTATCATGTAAAGCAACCATAAACACATGAAAAGACCTAGGTTTACAATTTATTATTAAAACTCTACTATCTACACAATATACGCAGACGTAAAATGTAAAAACTTAAATATCTTGGAAACAGTAGCCAATCAGTTGTTTTAATTGTCATATTTGAATTCAGCACATCAAAATACATAATAAATGGCACATTTTATCTCTGAAGCAGACAACTTCTAAAAAATTGTGGACCAGTGTTATCAGCCATCCTCTCTTTGAAATCTGCAGTGGGGAGGTGTAGCTTGTGTATCATCTCCGTTTTCCCGACATAGCACCCTTTTGTATCTGCATCAGGGTTTGCCACATTAGCCTCAAGATTTTTATCACATGTCGATTATAAGCTTTTTTTTTTTTTTGCCTTCCGTTCATGAACGTCAGAGCGCTGGTCCTCGTATGCATTGTGGCGTTCCAACAAAACTAAGCCCTGAATCCCTTGAATCACAGAAGTGCTTTTAAAAACAAGCTTGTCGCTATTTGTGCCGACTTGAACTGACACATTGGAAAAAATTGCCAAAATGTGACATTACATCATGCCAAATTCTGGCTGTGGACTGAAAGTCTGCATAAAAAGCTATTGTTGGAGGCAGCACAGTGGACATGATTATCCCACTGTTCTAGGCCATTATTCTTATTCCTTTGCTGTGCACATCACTCTTAGCCCTGGCAGCAATAATCTGCTCACAGGGTTATTCTTCGGACAGCCAGAGTACATGCTATCAGTATTCTTTCTCTGGCAGCATTGATCTAAACCAGCGGTTCCCAGCCTTTTCCAGATGGGGACCCGTTTTGACAATTCAGGAAGACTTGGTGACCCAGGGCAATTCAAAAAATGTGTGAATGGCTCCTTAAGAGTCACCTGGGGAGACACCTGGCGACCCTGTTGAAATGTAATGGTGACCCATATTTGGGTCCCGACCCATAGGTTGGGAAACCCTGACCTAGACCCATTGCCGTCCACACTTTAAGAGTTGCACAATTTGACCCCAATGTTACATTTTTTTAAATTAACTATATTTTAAAACTTAATCAAATCTTATTATTGAGAAGTGACAGATCACTAACTTGTCCTCTTCATAGCCTGAGTTTATTTAGGAAATCATTGATTGCACACACTCTGATTTAAAATAATAAAATAAAATAATCTTAAAAAAAGCATGAAGACTGTCACCTAGATCCCCAGCTGATGTAATTCCACTGACCCTATGGGTGTAAATCCACAGACCTTCAGTTACTTCAGGGGAGCTACACCAGTTTACACCAGCAAAAGATGTAAAAATGGACTCATAATCCTTTGCCTACAAGTTACAATCTCTTGGTTTCTGTTATTTCCACTCTAATTCATCTGAGGAAGTGGATTTTGCCCATGAAAGCTCATGATTCTAGGTATTTTAATTAGTTTCCAAGGTACTAACAGGACTACCCATTGTTTTTGAAGTTACAGACTAACATGGCTACCCTTCTGAGATTTTTTAATTATAGTTCAAGTCACTAAAACTGGAAAACATTTACGGAACTGCCTGCTACAAAGCTGCGGGTTTCCTTTAAATGACTTTTCAAATAATATCTTGGAGCGAGGCATGTAGGTTAGATGTCCCAAAAAAGTGCACTTCCCCGAAGGAAATCTAACACATTGCCAAATTAGAAAGAACAGTTCATTGTTCATTGCCATAGGTACTCGCTGAAATAAGATAAGCTTTTCTGAAGCATGAATGTTCCAAATGGCACCTCAATTCCCTTTTGAAGTTATTATGTGGTAGTGCACTGATGTGATAAAGCTATGGAATATTGCAATACACTCAGGATATGATGTTTTCAGAACAATGCCTGTGATGAAATGCCAGCTCATTGCACTCAACATTTTTGCCTTAAGTTTCAAGAATACAATGAGCTGGGGTCTGAGATTAATAAGTGCTCTGGGAGCATGTACATGTACAATCTGGTTTTCAGAGGTGCTGACTACCTGCATTTCCATTTGATTAAAACTGGGATATTGCGTATACAACACCTCTGAAAATCAAGCTTTTAGTGCTTTTTTTTTATTTCACTGGTCACAGTGTTGCTCTGTTTCTCTCTCTCTTTTTTTTGTCCTTAAAGAGATTTTGTAGAACTTTGCTTTCAACACTGCAGATAGATCCAAGATTAAAAGTCAAAGTCCCTGGCCAAAATGTTCAAAAATAGCCACTGACTTTGAGGGTCGCTAATTAGGCAGACTTTGGATCTGATTTTGGAAGGTGTGATATGTTCCTACTTCCCACTGACTTACCTGCGACTCAGAATCAGTGAGTGACTCCTCCTGAAATGTGTCTTTAAATTCATAAACTTCTGTAGACAGCGAAATACCCAAAACTGTTCTGGGAATCTTTAATGGGTGTTTGTTTTTGCTATTCCAGCAGAAAAGCCAATGGGTGTCCCCAGTAATGAACAGTTGTCTTCAGGCATTGGATATATTATTAGCTCAGTGAGTTTGGGGTCAGACATACAAGACCAGATGTCTACCTGTGCGGACGGGTACCTGTTGGGAGTGACTTTCAAAAGTGCCTAGTGTTCTAATTCCCATGGACTACTAGCTAGTATGTTCAGCCAAATCATGGAGCATTCCACATAGTCGGAAGCCCTGGAGAATTAAAGCAGAGACAAGTGCAAGGAACTGGAATGTTTTGAATGCATCTGCTATGTGACTCACCATAAAATCAATGACAATTGTTACAGTGATGCATGGGAATGTACATACCCTCTGTTCTCCCCTTAGATGAATGATCACTGGTGTGTATATAATATTCCTTTCAGGGTGGTCTCCCACATCACGCCAACTGGAAAGGAAAAGATGAGACGACAGGAAGAGATGCATACAAAAGTCTCGTCTTCAGATAACACCGTGGTAGCATGAAGCCCTTGGTGGCCAGAGTGAAGAAGATTTGTGCTGGAGAAGCCCAACAGAACCTAGCTTATACGGAGCACCTCTACTTTCTCTTGAGAAGTAGGGTTAAATGCTGAAGGCTTGCACTCTGATCCTACAAAATGACCCATATGTGGGGGAGAGAGATGGTGGAAAATTTCTCCTCCACTTCATCCCCTTTTCAGCAAGATTACATATAACCTGACCAGATGTGGGTTTCCTGAACTTCTCTCCAAATTCACATTACAGAGAGGATTCATTTTCATGTGACTTCCCTTCCATGCATCTTTAATTCCTGCTTTTTTACTTCTGCTGCTTTATTAATTTGTTCCTTGTTTTAGCAATACATAAGCAAGCAACAAGCTGTACTGTATGTCCTAAGGTAATGCCTGATTAGAGCAGCACACAAGGAGATATTTGCTGAACACAATTAATTAGTCCTACAAAACCCAGGAACAATCTACATAATCTTGAGCAGTATCTTCTAATCTAGTACCTTATCTATTAACTAACTGGGTGTCACAGGACTACTACTCCTTTTTAAAGATACAGACTAACATGGCTGCTCCTCTAAAACATTTGATGAGGTTCCTAATACACACTAATCCCCTTCTTCCTTAACAACTGGCAATAGGAAATTAACTAAAGCTTAAAAGGGCACCTATGCCATGTTCTCTTTATCTTTTTTTTTTTTTAATGCATGAGCTTTCTCTCTTAAAAGTAGCTTTGACTGATAGATATTTCATTGATACAGTGCATGATTAAATTGCTGCCCAGTGCAGAAAATGCCTGATTGACTATGTATCAGAAGTTGTTTGGTTTAACTGCGGCCTAGCATGCGAATCTGAGTCACAAAGAAGTTGAGTGACTGGTGAAGTGGGAAATAAAATCTGAGTAATCTCCATTCCCTTCATGAGACTACAGCCTGAATGCTGGAAATGGTAAGAATTAAAAGAAGAAAAAAAGATAAATAGGCAAAGATGAGAAAATCACAATGACAGTGAACAGAATAAAAAAATCCCCACCAATCTATACAGTTATACTAAGCCAACTCATGGTGTTATATTTGTAACCCTGGTTCTGTATTTTTCCTACTTCCTTCTTCAAGTTTGTCTTCTCTCATTTTATTCTCTCTGCTTTGGGACCAATCCTGCAAATCTTTCATGTAAACATAGGATACTCCTGTTTAGAGTGGCTTACGGAGTTGAAGTCTAAGATTGTAAGCTCTCTGGGGCTGGGACTTATACAAGTGAGTGTAGCATCCAGCTCAGTGAATCAGTGGTAATTAACAAATGATAAATTGATTTGTAAATAATTAAATAGTGGGAAATGCCAATACTTGCATAAAGTATTAGCTGCATACTATTATTCAACTATCTATGAAGGCACTGAATAAAGAAAATATTTATTTTCATTAAAAAATTGCCCAGATTTGCAATGAATTATTTGACCTATTTTAGTAATGTGTGTGCATAACAGTGTAAATTATTCATCTCTTTATGTTATGGTAGAATGAATTGCTATTCGCTAATAGATGTTTCTGTCCTTTGGTCTGCAGAATTCTATCAAGGCCTTACTTGCAGAGGTGATGAGCATCCATAAGTCCAGATGACGTCAATGAGAGCTGCGGGTACTCAGCCATCTGTAAATCAGGCCATAAAAGCCATAGGGAATCTAATTTATAGAACCATAGAAATGGAGAGCTGAAGGAGACCCTCACAGGCTATCTAATTCAGCCCCCTATATTGAGGCAGGACTACATATAGCTGCACCTTCCCTGAGCGGTGTTTCTCTAACCTGTTATTAATGAATTCACACTTGCCTACATATGACAAAGGGTAATATGATAAACTGAATTCTTAGATAAATTAATTTCAAGGAAATATGCCAATGATGAATTTGTGCCTAAATCTTTCTTTCTCTGCACAAATCAAAACTTTAAAAAAAACTATTTTGCATACACAAGTTGATTAGATGCTGAATCAGTTGGCACCGCAAATAATACAGAATACTGGATCCACGGCTAAAGTATGACAAGATGTAAAGATTCAAACATATTTTGCAAAATAGTCTAGAAACTACATATCAGCAAAAATATCTCTGCAGTGTCACTACTTCTGTTCAAATGTCATAGATACTTAGGAAGGCAGTTCAAATCAACAAACAGAATACAAAACAAGAAAAGATTCTTCCCTTATGTAGTTACAAATTAAGTTGTCCTTGACAGAGGTACAGAAGTTTGGTTATTTGCAAAGCAATAGGAAATGTTGTGCAAGATGATTAATTGATTGAAAACAGTTTGTGGCAAGTGTTTTGTACCAAAATTCAAAATTAAGGATGTTTGGATAGTTGGGGTTCAGTATAAAACAGCATGTTGAACTTGCAATGCATATAATTCTATCAGGTTTCTATCAATTCTATGATTCTATCAAGTGCTTTGGAGGATAGGGTCATAATTCAAAACGATCTGGGCAAACTGGAGAAATGGTCTGAGATAAATAGAATGAAGTTTAATAAGGACAAATGCAATGCACTTCTCTTAGATAGGAACAATCCATTTCATACATACAGAATGGGAAGTGACTGTCTAGGAAGGAGTACGGCAGAAAGGGATCTAGGGGTTATAGTGGACCACAAGCTATTTATGAGTCAACAATGTGACACTGTTGCAAAAAAAGCAAACATGATTCTGGGATGCATTAACAGGAGTGTTGTGAGCAAGACACGAGAAGTCATTCTTCCTAACTGTCAGGGTGGTAAAACAATTGCTTAGGGAGATTGTGGAATCTCCATCACTGAAGATATTTAAGAACAGGTTGGATAGATATCTATCAAGGATTATCTAGATGGTGTTTGGTCCTGCCATGAGGGCAGGGGACTGGACTTGATGACCTCTTGAGGTCCCTTCCAGTTCTAGTGTTCTATGATTCTATGATAACCTGCAAGTAGCTGACCTACTTTACTACACAGGCTTGTTTTCTTTTATTTGCAATAGAAGCATTAACAATAGGTCTGATTATTTTTTACCATCATCCTTATTTTATTCTGCATGAAGCGGTTGATAATCTTCACCTGCTTCTCCAGTTCCAGCATAATCTATCCTGGTAAATCTCCAGGAAAACGGTGAAGAAGGAGATCTAGTTAGAAAGAAATATGGGTTGGAACTTACTTCTCTCCTACTGTCTTCATGAGAACACGATTATGTGATTTTTATGCCTGAAGCTGGAGATAAGACAAATCAGTTTTGTTTAGCTTATCGGCTATTATTTTATACATGATAGGCTGGCAACGCAAATAATTAATTATGTTTGCACAAAGCAACCCTGGAAGCATGCAGCTTTTATGATACAGTCACATTTGAGCAGCTGCAGATGAACCACCCCCACTATAGGAGATGTAATCTGAAGAAATTCCTGGTGCACTGGCAGGGGCCCGTAGCCTATTTACCATAAATGACTTTGAAACAAATGCTTCAGGGGGTAGCTGAGTTAATCTGTACAGGATAAATTTAAAAAACAAAAACTGGTCTGGTAGCACTTTATAGACTAACAAAAAATGTAGGTGATATCATGAGCTTTCGTGGGCACAGCCCACTTCTTCAGATGTCCAGAGTTTTGAGTTTAGGATGTGCAGACTCAAAATAAATAGGAGAGAAGGGAGAAGGGGAAAGAGAAAAAAAAGGAAGTAGGGACAGAAACAAGGAGCAGAGGTTATGAAAAAATCAAAGGGAAAAACAGAAAGGCAGAATAAGCAATCAGTAAGTACCTGAAGATTGGATAGTTAAAATGAAGCAGATAAGGATCAAAGTCAATAGATAGGGTGGATACTAACACAAGAATTTACATAAAGAGCTGTTTGCACTTTCATTGAATGTTAGGTTGGTAATGGCCCAGCCATCCCTCATCCCCATTGAGCCCATTAGCATGAGAATTGAACTTGCAGATGAACTGTAATTCCAACACTTCTCCATGTATTTGATTGGTAGAATTTGTTTGTGACAAGACGGCCACCTGGAGATCTTTTAAAGAGTGATTAGGTAGATTGAAGTGCTGTCCAACAGGTTTCTGTATGTTTTACCTGTAAATGAGTTGTACCCTCTTGTTAGCTTTGTCAGTTGTAGCCCTGCTGAAATCTGGGCTACATAGGAATGCCTTAGTTACACAAATATCTCACCGGGGCAACAGTCTTTCCGAGTAATACTCACTCTTCTGTTCAGAATACTTACCTTGACCTCTACTTTAGTACAGGCCTCATTCTGGGCCTTTAATACAAGGTCTCATATCTCAGGCTGTCTTTCTACTACTACATCTTGTCAACATCAATTTAAAGCATCCCATTCAAGCTTAGAGAGACTATAGAGCAGGGTTAGGGAACCTAGGCCCAGTCTTTCCTGGATCTGGCCCCTGAGGCTTGGGGCTCCCCCTCAGAATTGGGGAGCCTGTGCTGGTGCTTCAGCCCCTCCCAACCTCTTGTGGGGCTGGAGCACACAAAATCTACTAGCCACGGCCCCCCCTAGGCTCTGGTGTGTGAGGGGGATGTGGGGAGTGTCTGATATAGGCAGCAGCAGGGAAAGGGGGGAGCAGGCAGCACCATGGAGCCAGCTCCCCCCAGCACCGGCTCCTGTTTTCCTCCCCGCTTGCTGCTTCTGATGCAGAGGCAGCAGAGGAGGGGGGAAGCGAGTAGTCGAGTACTCGACTCGACTACTTGCTTACATCCCTATCTGGTTCCTGGCCTCTCCCATAATCAACGTCTGGTTCGTCATACTGCAGATGCAAAATCCCACATTCATATTGCACTTTCACTGATTGTATTTGCACTGATTCATATTGTATTTTCACTGATCTGTTGCAGCCATCTATGGAACTGACATCCTTTCCCATGCTGTTGCTGCCAATCGGCGTTATCAAGTACCTGATGGACGAGAGAAAACGAAGGAACAGCTGCAGCATTCTCACCAGCAGTTCAGCTCTGTTGCTGCAGCTACCACTCTACTTTCTGAGTAAGAGATTTGCCTGGCCACAAGACACTGGGAGAAGCTCTCTCCACCGATAGCCCATGCAGCATGCAGTGGGGGAAATGGACAGCTACTGCTTCCCAACATTCTGCTACCCAATTTCCATATTTATTCTGCTAAAACATGCTGTGCACATATTGTAAATGGCAGGCTTACTAAGGCTATGTCTGCACTACCACTTATTTGGGGCTTGTCTACACTACAGAGAAGATGGAGGCTGCCGCAGTCGATCTTCCAGGGTTCGAATGAGCAGGTCTAGTGAAGACCCGCTAATTCGAACTGAAAGTGTGCTCCCGTCAGCGCTGGTACTCCTACTCCTCACGAGGAGTAAGGAAAGTCGACTCCAGCTGCATACTTAACGTTGCTGGAGTTGCGTATCTTAAGTCAACTTTCCTCTTTAATGTAGACCAGGCCTTCGGTATAAGATATGTCACTCAGAGATACGAATAAGCCACCCTCCTGAAGGACATAAGCTGCACTAATCTAAGTGCCAGTGTGGACAGCAGTACCTATCACCATTCAGTAGAGTGGATTAATGATATTGACAGGAGAGCTCTCTCCCATTGGCTTAGCACATCTACAGCAGAGTGCTTACAGTGGCCCAGCTACATTGGTGCAACTATGCTGCAGTAAGTTCCCTAGTGTCTCCATAATGCTGGGTTTCCCAACCTATGGATTGGGACCCAAATATGGATTGCCAAGTGTCTCCCCAGGTGGCTCTGCCCTCCCTCCTCCCCCTGTTTTTGAATTGCCTTGGGTCACCAAGTCTTCCTGAATTGTCAAAATGGGTCCCCCTCTGGAAAAGGTTGGGAACCACTGCCCTAGTGCAAGAGAAACCCCTACCTACACTACATGCTTTTGATATTGGCCAAAAGATCGGCTCTTGGCTGGAATGAGGGAGAGATTTGTGTCCCGCCTATCCCTGCAGCAGGAGACACTTGATCAGGGGTGGGCAAAAGGGCCTCCGTGGGCCGAATCCAGCCCACAAACTGGGTTGATCCGGCCCAAGGATGCCCTGCTGCTCCCCCGCCTCCAGGGCAATTAGGGCCTGGGGGCGGGGGGAAGCACACGAAGTTTCCTCTGCCCTGCCCTGCGAGCAGTGCGTGGCGCTTAAGAAGCGCCACATGCTCCTGGCAGGGCAGGAGAAGACTTCGTGCACTTCCCCGCCCCCAGGCCTTGAAGTCTCCTCTCATGCCTGTGGCATGAGCACCTAGGGGGAACTGGGGGAGGGGGGCAAAGGTGCTCCCCCAGACCAATCATGGCCTGGGAGTGGGGAACCCAGAAGTATCCTGGCCCCACCCCTTCCACTTGAGGCCCCGCCCCTTCCAGTGCGGCCCAGGGGCACTTCAAAAATTTCTGAAGTGGCCCCCGGCAAAAAATTATTGCCCACCCCTGCACTTGATAATAGTTGCCTGTGATCAGGCTCCATTTTTCTAGGGCTCTATTCAGAATGTATGTTTTCAATCCTGATTCCAGCAGAGGGCGCAGGTGTGCTTTAAAAAAAAGACTGAAAAAGAAATACTGCATTTTCCAGCAGAGCTTCTGACAAGGAGCAGAGTTTTTCAGCAGTGTAGAAAGAAATCAGTTTTGACACCCATTGAAAGTCTCAAGATTGAGCTCTCTGGTGTGATACCTAACATAATTCTTGCTTCTAGTTTGAGATATATGGCAGATTTCCCCGCCACCCCCCAAACAATTTATTCACAAAGTTGGTATTGCTGGATACATCTTCATACAAAGAAGATTTCAAAATGCAAACTGGGTCTAGATATTTAGTAAAATGGCTGCTGCTATGTGGTGATAACCTTTTATATATGGACTGACTACCCTCTGCTGCTTCCAGCCACCATAACAGACCTTTTTTTGATTTCCAAACCTCTGTGGCTTTCGTTGCTGCCCACTAAGACCCCTGAGACCTCTCCGCTAGGTAGCAGGTGCAGAGTCTTAAAATGCTGCTATGGCAGAGGGAGGGGACAGGTAGGAATGTCAGCGTATAGAAAGGGTTATGGGAGGGAGTTGTGGCCTGAGGGAGAATGAAACAAAGAATACTGAGGCTCTGGAGAATTCCAGAAGGGTGCTGCTTTGCATGAGGGAAGGGATAGGAGGGAAAATTTCCCAGTGATTTGGGAGGATATTTGAAAAGAAGCCTCAGGAAGGAGGAAGAAAAGAGACAGGGAGCAGTATCCAGATCCATGTATCTAGAATCTGGTGGATGCTGATGAATAACCCCACTCTGATCAATCGAGAAACAATGGGATTAGCTCACACACTCTTTTGTTCAAGCCTGAAATCCTGCCAGAGGGACTGTTGCAAGCACAAGGGTTACACAGAAGGGTGAAGAGAGAAATCGGAGGCGGATACAATAGGAACAGTGAGGAGGGAAGTCTGGGCTAAGGGAAAGGGGATTGTGGCATGGTTGCCACAGAAAAAGGGGTGTCATTTTTCTGTTACTGTACAGAAAATAAAACTAGGGAGACATTGCTCAGTTTTTATTTCACAGTATAAAGCTTTGTGGGGTCTAGATGGCTCCCCTTTTCTCCAAACATGCTCCCTAATGGGAATGATGCTCATCCAGATTTTTCTGGGATTCTCCTTACTTTGAATGGGTTGGGCATCCTACAGTCATGATCTTGAAATATCAAGAAATTCGTGATCGCAAAAGAGGCTTGAAATATCTTTAGGTGCTAAAGAAAAAGTCATCCTAGAACAATGCTACACTTCTACTGGTCCACTGCAACATCATGATATGTAGTTATGGGGCCACATGATTATCACATGCAAGAACAGTAGTTACTGCTAAACTCCTTTAGACATTTTAGAAAGGGCTAAAGAAATCATGCTGGAAAAGCACCACTTCTTGCTTTCAGTAACAAGTTCATCACATGGGCATTCTTGACCAGGAGGTGTCTTTTCTAATTTTTACAACTAACAATGCTTTGTGTTGTTGATACTGATGAAGTGAATGTGTTGCTTTTGGAACCTTCTGCCTCGGAGTTAATGGCAGCAAAATGTCTAGGGTCCCCCGTAACAAGTAACTGTACACTGGGAGCAGGACTAACCTCCCCCCCCCAATTCATTCACACAGGGTATTCACACAGCCATGATACCATAACATCTTTCAGTCCATATTGATCTGGGATGAAGCTGAACCAGTCAGCTAGAGATTAAATGTTCTGTATGCCATTTACTATTCCTCTGAGGCATCTAATCCCTCTACAAATAGCAATTTTCCAATTTTCAAAGACCATAATGACGCAAATTCCATTTCAGACATTTCCTTTTGTTACGCTGCATAGAGAATTATGACTTCATCAAATTCACTGCTTTTTCTTGGTTTTACATGTAAAGAAGTTACTGACCAAATAAATCATCAGAGAATTGATTATTTTTTAAAAAACCCTTTCTTTTGAATGTGCATTCAACCATAGACTAGTTGGCTGGACTTCCTTTTTAAATTAAGCTACTCGTAGTTCTGAGCCTGCTGCTTTTTCTCCTGACCGTGCAAAACTCTCCCGCGGCTGCTGCCTGTGGCTTTCTGCCAAAATGAACACTCTGTCCTGGAACACTCTATTGAGAAAGGCCATGGCTCAGGGCAATGCTGTAGCTCGTCACTGGCTAAGCTGGCTGAACTTTAGCACAGCTACTAGGAAAAAAGAAAAGATTTTGTCCCAGGTACCCCAGCCCATATTTTTGCCAAGCTAATGTGAGGATGGACATAGTGAGACTGGTCAGTAGGAAGGCAGGGCCCATGACAATGTGTTAACATCGTGGGCCAGATCCACAGCTAGTGTAAATCATAGAAATCAACAAAGCTGGGCCAATTTACCCCCACTGAGGACATAAATCCAAACTACTAAACTGATGGCTTTTCACCCATCCAATTCTCCATTTAACATTAACAGAACATTGTTTTCTATTCAAACTTTTGTCCTAAATTCTATCCATGTATTAAAAAATGGTGCAGCAGGTCAGGGAGCAGGGAGGGTGTTTTGCTGGAGTGTACCCCTTTCTGTTTTTGCAGAAGAGGCAGCACATCAAGGATCCTATCCTTTAATCAAGACACATTTCAGTTTCACCACATTATATTTGTTGTTGTTTCTTATGACATTAAAAACAATTATGTTGTAATATACTGTATGTGAACTGCACTTCCATGAAGCATTCCAAATGACAATTTGTGGGTAAGAAACAGCTGACCTCTATGACTGTTGGGTGGGAAAGAATCTGGAAGCCTTAACTGGGGCAAAATGCCAACTGGATTTTGGTTTGTTTTGCTTCAGTAAGGACCCCAAGACAGGCCTAATTTATTTATCATATACACTTGTCATACAAGAAAGCCTGTGCAGAAATGCTTGGTCTAGCCTGCATAAGCTGAGAGGTAATATGATCCTATTCTGGTTTGCTAGGAGTATATTGCACAATACAAAATATTTACAAGCTAAAAGTTCTGGCAGACTTCCTGAAAGCTGCACTATGTAACACTTCCCGGACTGGTGGTGTCAAAGGCTCACACAATACTAGAGAAAATGATGTTAGGCTATAATATTATTTTAGTGGTAACCATGCACAGTAAGCTTCCTGGAATGTATCATTTAATGTACAGCTTCTCCAGTTAGTCATGCCTGATTTTTGCTTCCTAATATGAAATGCATAGGAAAAATGAATGAGCAGTGTCTTCTATTGAGGAATATTCTGGTCTGTAAATTTCAGATAGTGCAAAATGTTCTCAATAAACTATTTCACATGTTAGAATGTTTATAAATTGTGACTCCACTTGAGCAATATCAATACTATACAGTAGTATGAAATCTCAATGCCTAGTTTTTCTTTCACTTATACTGCTGTAAATCGGAAGTAAATGATGAAGACATTGGAGTTTCATCAGTGTAAGAGATATGAGAATCAGATTCTCACTGTACAGTGATATAAAGAAACCAAGTACAGTAGACTTCTGATAAGCCGAAACCTTTGGGACCTAGGTGGTGCCAGAATATTGGATATGCCGGACTATCAGGAGGTACTATAAATTGGTTTTATATATATATATATATATATATATATATATATATATATATACACAGTATATGCTGTATATAAAGTGTTTTTAACCCTTTTTATTGTAGCACAGACACTGTCCAGCGTCACACAATGCCAGTGGCAGACTGACTCGGTCCTGTCCAGTTTTGCTTGGTTCAGCTACTGCCTTGTGACTTGTTTTTTGCCAAAGCTCATTCACTAGGCTCTTGCCATTTTGATGCTGGACTATCAGGAGTGCCGTACAATTGAATGCTGGACTATTGGAGTTTTACTGTAGATAGTCCCTGTTCATTTTAAATACTTTATTCTGCAGTAATTATGTTATTTGGCTCAATAAATATTTGATAGTCTCAGTGTAGCATCTAGTGGAGAGAGGGTAAATCACACAGCCAAATCACTGTGGCTATGTCTACACTACAGGGTGTTTGCGCAAAAACAGCCTTTCTTTGCGCAAAAACCCGTGGAGCGTCCACACCTCAAGAGCGTTTTTGCGCAAGAAAATCTACAGTCAATCAACAGTACAGAGGGCTTTTTGCAGTGTAGGTATACCTCCTTCTACGAGGCATAATTCCTTTTTGTGCAAGAGCTCTTGTGCAAAAAAGTGTGTGTGGACGCTCAACAGGGATTTCTTGAGCAAAAAGAGCCTATCCGAAAAAGCACAGGTGCTCTGATGGCCATTCTGTGACTGGCCATCAGAGCTTTCTTGCACAAGTGTGTCCATGCAATGTGGATGCTCTCTTGCGCAAAAGCACATTGCTTTTGCAATGCGCTTTTGAGGTGTGGGTGCGCTTTTGCGCAAGAAGTTTTTGTGGAAGATCTCTTACACAAAAAGCTTCTTGTGCAAAAACCCTGCAGTGTAGACAAAGCCTGTGAGCACAAATAACACATAGGTGGGTGCCTTGAATATTACATATTATAGGGATGAGAAATGCTGCAGTGTGCAGAATATTCACTTCCCCAAAACTTTCAGCAGAAACTCAGAGGATTACAAAAAGTGGCTACAGTTAGTTGTTTAGAGTGAGATTCTTGTAATCCTGGAGGAGTAGGATGATAAATCTGGCCAAAATCCAGTTCAAACATGGCTCTATGTCTGATGAACATAGACAGGCTGGAGGCAAATTGTCCTTTGAAAACTCTGCTCCCGCTCCTTTTAATTCTGATCTCTCTCCCGCACTTGCACAAGTGTTTCCATGTTGGCTTACAGTCAGCTTTGCTTTTCATCCCTTTCTGCTGAATGCTGTTTTCATCCTATCTGCAGAGCTGATCTGCAAAGGGACAAATTCTGCCTGATTTCTAACCTGTACAAAGCTTGTCAGTGTTAATGCAGTGATGGGTGCATTGAAAATATCTAGACAATATTTGGTTCATTGTGTGTGCTTGGCTAAAGACAAACGTCTCCCACTCAAACCTCTCAGCCAGGAAATTTTGGGTTTGTGCATAAATGGGCTTTTACTGCATCCCTCATGGCATTAATCCAGAGCTAAAATACTTATTTTTGCGTCCTATCATTTCCCAGCAGGTCCTGGATAAAATGTGGTAATCAGTGCAGTTTTTCTAAAAATAAATTGTCCATAAAGCATGGGACTAAACTAAGTTACAAGTTTAAAATCATATTTGACATCTCTCCTTTTTTTCTGAACAGCATTAATATTTACTGGATATACATAAATGTATAAAATTTGTGGCAAAAATGCAAGAGGAATTCAATTCATTTTTAATAATTAAGAAACTAATGAAGTAGTTTAAAGTCCACAATGATTTTTTTGCTAAATATTTTCTTTAACCTTCAGTGGGTGGTTTTTAATACATAGCATTCCGGTCGTGTTTCATGGTTTGATTTGGAGAAGCACAGTCCCTGGATCCTATCATATAAGACTAAATTTTGCCTTTAGAAACAGTGCTCAGCAAGGAGTCCTGCATAAGGATACTTCACTCCAGGAGTAGCACTGGAAGGTGATGTGACTCAGTGACAGTCATCTGAGGCACAATTCCCTCCCCTCTTCTCCCTTGTTGAAGGGAGATTTGCGTTTTGCCTTCCGTCTCCAGCAGCAGCAAATTATGATGCTGCTAGGGTTGCCAGGTGTCCGGTATTGAACGGGACAGTCTAGTATTTTAGCCTCCTGTCCGGTAAAAAAATTCAGAAAATACCAGGCACCTAAAATGCCCGGTACTTTCTGATTTTTTCCCAGCCAGGAGGCAAAAATCCTGGGCTGTCCAGCTCAATACCGAGGCAGCCAGGCAACCCTAGTACTTACTGGGTTCCGCAGGGAGGCAAGATGGCGGCCAGCCGCCGGCAGCCTTTTAGGGCCAAAAAACCTCACCATGCGGTTTTTAAAGGGGCCACAATGGTTTGGGGTTTTTTTTTGCTTAACAACTCTCGGGGTCAGCAAACTTTTTCCTGGAGTGGGTTTTGTTGTTGTTGTTCGGTATTTTTTCTGAAACCATCTGGCAACCCTAGACGCTGCCCAGATTGGCTAACTGATTTGGCTGGTACATTAGTGGGTACAGAGCCTTATTCAGGCCATGTTTACACCAGGCGATTATTTCAAATTTACTAAGTTTGACTTCTGGGCACCCGATTTTACAATGTCAAAGTTCCGTGTCCTCATTATGGGGAAAGAATCAAATATAGTCTGAGGTAGCACGTCCACATTAATGGAGCCTACCTCGGACTCAGAGCCCCAGGAAGCACTCTGGGGAGCTGCAGGAGATCTCCCGGAGGCCAAATAATTTAAATAGTGGCACCAGAGCATCTACGTTAATGTTATTTCGGACTTCGGGAATAGCGTTGCTCCTCGTGAAAAGCAGGACTGCAGAGTTTGAATTCCGTGGCCCCTTAATCCAGAATAACGGGCTTGATAGTATGGATGCATCACTTAGAAAATCAACCTTGGGGGGGCTAATTTTGGACTAAGGACTCGGAGACTCCTTATTCTGTCCTACTCACTCCATGCCCACCTGCCCTGAGCAGTACAGCACCTACTTCTGTGCTCTACGAGCCAACATCCAAGTAACTAGGAGTATATGCAGGAGTGTACAGGCAGGGATTCTCACTTCTCTGTGTAGATATATAGTTTGTCACAATCTACGCCTTTTTAATGTACTTGTTTAAATGGTTTTCCTATCTAGTTGTCAGCTAGCAACTAACTGTGGGCTCTGATTAACGATTCTGCAACAATAATTCAACAGGAATCATGATAACCTACCCTACATACTTTGCACCAGGTGTGATGAAAGTACAGTGGGGATACATGAACCTCACCTTTTCATCTTTGCAAAACACAGTGCAGTAGAGAAGCAAAGCTCTAGCCATTTGTCTCCTTTTCTAGAAGTGGTTTTATTTATGTATGTGTCATTATTGTCAATGCCAAGAATTCAAAAAAATCAAGAGCCAGGTGTCCAAAGTTCATGAGATTTAAAATCCATAAACGAATTGCATTTTTATTTCCCCTCTGATTTTTGGATGCTTAGAAATCACATTTTCAAGCTTTCTTTCTGCAGTTATGAGGATTAGAAGCAAACTTTTTTAAAGAAAACAAAAGCTGAGATTCTCATATAATAAAATAATTCCAGAAATTCTGTCTTTAAAAATGATGAATTATCATGAGACTTGCAATAAAACAATGGGAATTGGAAAAACTGCATTCTGGTTATAAGGGGATATGTGTCTGTATTAGAGACATATTCCACTAGAATTGGCACTAATGGGCACCCTTGTTGCTGGCATCATAAAAAGGCTGAAGGACTGAATGACTCTGGAAAGTGAACTACCCTCTGACCTAGACGGTGGTTCCTCCGTGGTAATACTGAAATATGTTGGCAGGCCAGTTGGAGGGAACTCATATTGTATCTGTTCTGTGGGGAAAGAATGGACTCTACTCTCCAGGTGTGTCTGTCACCTTTCATTGACTTCTGTGTCTTGTGACTCCTTCCCTTCTCAGGGAGCGGTCATTGTTGTTCCTGAGGTGGAGTCTCCTTTTAGGGTTTGACCCACAGCACGGAGGTCAAATAGACTCATACTTTTATTGGTTTATATCTCTCTGTGGTTGCTGTGTGTTTGGTGAGATGGTAGCATTGCAGTTTTTGTATTGAGGCCCCAGGCATTCCACAAAAGTTGCCTGGTATCTTTCACCAGTTTTAAATGTTTAGCATATATATTTGTAAACTAAACACAAATAACTGTTTTTGCAGACTGTGTTGTTAACACCATTTTCACTCAGCAGTAAAATGCAGAGGACTAAATATGCTATAAATCCTGACACCTTAATTTATTTTGACTTGGTCCATTTCTTCACAATATGGCTGTTTTGGAAATTTTACTGAATATAAAGTAAAAACCATAAAAATTAAATAACAATTCGTACTGTTCCTAGAAGAACTCAACTGGTCAAAATTCCTCTTGCTGATTTTAATTACCTTGTGGTGAAACCCAAATGTAGGCAGTTCAGGAAATAGTTTGCAAACATGTTTTGGTTAGCTAAGTTGCTGCTGTGCAAGTTTTTGTCTTCTCTATAAAGGTCATTTTTGGATGGATTTGGTACTGTTCACTCAATACAAAGTAAAACAAAGCTACCATGGTCACTATACTGTTTTCCCTCCTCCTCATAGTTACTGTCATACAAAACCAGTTTATTTCTGGGAGACACATAACAATACAACAGAGAAGAAAATCCTATGAGCACAGTTACATTTCCGAGTGTGTTTTTCTTGGGGGGAGGGAAGCGGGGAGAGGGAAAGTTTTCAGTTGGTGCTAGCTGTTGGCAAACAATGTAGACTACAAAACCTCAGCTGTGAAACTGCAGAGCTGGTGGGAGGTGACATCTGGTCTTCCCTATGTTTCACATGAATGAGTATTGGCTTCTGTGCAAACTTTTATGAAATGCCTGCAGAGAGGCCAAAGAAGCCAGGAACTACAAATTTTAAAAATCCCAAAGAACAATATGGGAGGGGAGCCACGTCTCACTTTTTATTTTATATATTTAGTGTTTTGATCAGGCTTCTCAGGGTTTTTTTACATAAGAACGGGCATACTGGGTCAGATCAAAGGTCCATCTAGCCTATTATCCTGTCTTCTGACAATGCCCGATGCCAGGTGCCCCAGAGGGAGTGAACAGAACAGGTGATCATCAAGGGCTTGTCTACACTGCAGATAAGATCTAGTGAAGACCAACTAATTCAAACTGAGGGGGCTCCCCCACCGGCACCGGTAGTCCTGCTCCTTATGAGAAGTAAGGGAAGTCGACAGGAAGATGTGCTCTCATTGACCTTTCACTGTATGGACAGTGCGAAAACGCAATTTAAGATACTTCAACTCTTGCTAGGTAATTAACATAGCTGGAGTTGTGTATCTTAAGTCGACTTTCCCCTTTAGTGTATACCAGGCCCAAGCGATCTATCCCGTTGCCCATTCCCAGCTTCTGACAGAGGCTTGGGAACACCATCTCTGCCCATCGTGGTTAATAGCCATGGTGGACCTATCTTCCATTAATTAATCTAGCTTTTTTTTGAACCCTGTTATAGTCTTGGCCTTTACAACATCCTCTGGCAAGGAGTTCCACAGGTTGACTTTGCGTTGTGTGAAGAAGTACTTCCTTTTGTTGTTTTAAACCTGCTACCTATTTCATTTGGTGACCCCCTAGTTCTTGTGTAATGGGAAGAAGTAAATATCTCTTCTTTGTTCACTTTCTCTGCACCATGGTTTTATAGACCTCTGTCATCATATCCCCTTTTTATTATCTCTTTTCTAAGCTGAAAAGTCCCACTCTTATTAATCTCCTCATATGGCAGCTGTTCCATATCCCTAATAATTTTTATTGCCCTTTTCTCAACTTTTTCCAATGCCAATACCTCTTTTTTGCTTGGGAGGGAGTGGCGTGTGATGCAGAGAGCCAGGTAAGCACCTCCCCCCGTTTCCCTTCCTCCATCCCCGCCCTGGGAAAATCTTTAATCGTGTGTGTGTGTGTGTGTGTGTGTGCGTGTGTGTGTTTTGTGAGTGTGAGAGAGAGAGAGAGAGAGAGAGATATTTTTTGGCTATATGCATTTTTTTATAAAACCGAGGAATATTTTTTTTATAAAACCGAGGAATATGGAGTTTTCATCTACAAGCTATTAATTTCAATATGCTCATTGGAATTTTTTTGTGTATGTGAGTTTCAAACCCTCCCCCCGACTCCCAGAATAAAAATAATGTTTTGAAAATTAGGCCCTTTAGGACTATTTTTATTAACACACTTTCTTTTTCCTCCTCCCAAATTTCAATAAATTTTGACAAATAAACAGCAACAATCAGAAGCCTCCAGTTGTGATTCTTCACTGGACTGCTTAATGCAGGAACCAGACAAGGGGGAAAGACTGAGTGTCTTTCTAAAGGGTGTAGTAAAGTAGAAACCACAGTTATGGGCTTGATGTACAAATTACTGGGTGAGGTTCTTTGGCCTGTTGTATTCAGGTCAGATTATCACAATAGTCCCTTCTGGCCTTAAAATATGACTCTATGAAAGCAGTTTAGCTAAAATAAGAACATTATGGTTTTTGACCCAAAACTCAAACTAAAGCTCTTTCTTTAAGATTAAAACATATGTTAGTTAACTTTTTATTTGGGTTTTTCATTTTTGTTTTCCACAGGTTCTGGATGTGATTGGAAGCAGAAAGGCTGAAATAGTGAGATACGTTATTCTCACAGTTTTTCTGTAGCAGCCAGAAATATAAAGTAACAAATATCCCACAAAACAGCAATGTCTTCATTAATTGCCAGTCATATTTTATACAAGAAAAAAAGCTAACTGTCTGATATAATGGCTATTCAATAGATATTTGTGACTCAGTGTTCTCATAAACAAAAATGGGGATAATAATAGCTTACATTTGTAAAGCATAAGAACAAAGGAACGGCCATAGTGGGTCAGACCAAAGGTCCATGAAGCCTAGAATCCTGTCTTCCAAGAGTGGCCAATGCCAGAGGGAGTGAACAGAACAGGGAATCATCAAGGCTATATCTACACTACGTTTTTTTGCGGAAGAGGTAATTCAAATGAAGCACTCATTAGCATTTTTTCGCACTTCGCTGGCATAATCTCTTCCGATCCGTTTTATGCAAGAGGTTTTTGCGCAAAAACAAGCAGTGTGGACTTGTCCGTTTTGTGCAAAAACACCTTTTTGTGCAAGATCCTTATGCCACACTGTTTGTTTTTGCGCAAAAACCTCTCGCGCAAAACGGATTGGAAGAGATTATGCAAATGAAGCATGAGAAAATGCTAATGAGCGCTTCATTTGCATTGCCTCTTCTGCAAAAAGTTTGTAGTGTAGACATAGCCCAAGAGATCCCTCTCTTGTCAACCATTTCCAGCCTCTGACAAACAGAGGCTAGGTTCACCATTCCTACCCATCCTGGCTACTAGCCTTTGACGGACCTAACCTCCATGAATTTATTTAGTTCTTTTTTGAACCCTGTTAAAGTCCTAGCCTTTACAACATCCTCTGGCAAGGAGTTCCACAGGTTGGCTATGCTCTGCATGAAGAAAAACTTCCTTTTGTTTGTTTTTAACCTGCTACCTATTAATTTCATTTGGTGACCCCTAGTTCTTATGTTATGAAAACAAGTAAATAACTTTTCCTTATTCACTTTTTCTGTACCAGTCTTGATTTTATAGACCTCTATCATATCCCCTCTCAGTCTCCTCTTTTCTAAGCTGTAAGGTCCTATTTTTTTAATCTCTCTTCATATGGTACCCTTTCCAAACCCCTAATCATTTTTGTTGCTCTTTTCTGAACATTTCCCAATGCCAATATCTTTTCTGAGATGAGGCGGCCACATCTGTACGCAGTATTGAAGATGTAGGTGTGCCATGGATTTATATAGAGGCAATAAGATATTCTCTGTCTTATTCGCTATTTCCTTTTTAATGATTCCTAACATTGTTTGCTTTTTCACTGCTGCTGCACATTGAGTGGATGTTTTCAGAGAACTATCCACAATGACTTCAAGATCTCACTCTTGCACATTAAGATCTTTGATTAAAAATTATGTATGTATAATATGACAGTATTGTCATATTATAATATGTCATAATACTATGGTATTGTAAGGAACAGGGCACAGTAGATAATGGTGGCTAGGGTTTTTAAATATTTATCACATTTTTTATCCATGGTAAGATCACAGAAAAGTGGATGTAAAAGAATTATTAGATCATGAAATCCATCCCCTTGCAGCAGCATACAGATCCTGATACAATAAAGCACTTACACGTGTGCTTAACCTTAGTTAAGTCTATTTCTGTTTAGCAGTAAAACATGTGCCTGCATCCTACTGGTTTCAATAAGGTTTAAGCACATAGAATTATAGATAGGTAGGACCAGAAGGGACCTTAATAGGTCATCTACTTAAGTCCCCTGCACTGATGCAGAACTAAATATTATCCAGATCATCCCATTTTTCTAACCTGTTCTTAGAAATCTCCAGTGACAGAGATTCCACAATTTCCCTAGGATATTTGTTGCAATACTTATCATAGAACTTATCTCAACCAGTGGTACAAGTACCCTTAGGGGTACTCGAGAGAAGTATGGAGGGTATGTCAACACAACTGAAATTTGGAGAAAACTGAATTTTTGTTTTAAGTTTTATAGTGCTTAATTATTTTTGTACTTTCTACACCCAAAAATTTCATCGCCTGCCCAGCTACGATTAAGTTGTTTAAAGAAATGCATTGCAATGGTAGAAAAAATTTGTGCGTGTCTGAAAACTGTAGGTACTTATAATTTTTTTTTGAAAAAGGGGTACTTTATAAAAAAAAAGGTTGAGAAATACTGTCATAGAACACTAGAACTGGAAGGGACCTCATGATGTTATCAAGTCCAGTCCCCTGCCCTCACGCCATGCACCATCTAAGAGCATTCCTGATAGATGTTTATTCCTTACCCATAGGACGTTTTTTCTTATGTCTAACATTGCTCCAGTTTTAAGCCCTCTCTCTTGCTGCAATTTAAGCCTATTACTTCTTCTCCTGTTCTCAGTGTATGAGGAGAATAATTTGCTGGTTTTCATAAAGCTCTCGGATCCTGGAGTCCTCTGATTATGGAAGAATGTGAGCTCCTTGCCCCCTTTTAAAGGTCTTTTTTAGTTCTCATAATGCAAAGCAAAGTTTGAAAAAAATGGTCAAAGTGCACCTAAGGATCAAAAAGGGGGAGGCAAATAAAAAGCAATGCATCCACATTTTAAAATCTATCAGGGAAGTTATTGTCATTTCTGGAGCACTGATTCATGACTTGTTAGTGTCTCAGGTTAGCAATTTAGAATTAAAATTTAAAAAAAAATGGAAGGCCCCTCAAAAGCACGCGCAAAAATCTGGAACTGGAGCTCGAGGTAAATGTATCTGCCAGCAGGTGTCACCCAGCGCCCTGACACAGCCACTCCTCCCCCGCCCCCCTTTGCGAGAAGCTCTCAACTTGCTCCATTGAAGCCCTCAAAGCACGGAGCGTAAGGCGGGCTCTTTCCAGGACTGACCGCTCAGAGAGCCAATCCTCTGGCACGCCCCAATAGGCCGGACCTTGATTGAGCGTAAACTCTGCCAATCAAAGTTGCTAGCGGGTTCCCGCCCCGGACTAGTCGGCCGGCTACTTTCGACGGACAGGCAGCCCAACCAATTCCTTGGCAAAGCTTGGGGCAGGGGGCGGGAGGGGGAGGGCCGTTCTACTTTCAGCTCTCGCGAGATCATCCTTCCTTTCGCTGGGTGACTGCGCAGCCGCCATGTTGGTTGCTATGCTGCCTCTGAGGAGGAGGAGGAGGAGGGAGGGAGGCCGGGCCTGAGGGGAGGAGGCTACTGCCCCCCCTTCCCCAAGCAGCCTGCCTCACAGCGGCAGAGAGCCCGCTCGCACGCCTGCTGTGTCCGCCCGCTTCTCCGTTCAGCCCCCCCCCCGAGGAGACCCCCCCCTCGCTGAGCGGGCGCGGGGGGCTGCGCCCCTGTCCCCCGCACTAGTGCCGCCCCGTAGCGGTGGTTGGGGGGCGGAGGGGTGCACGGGAAAGGGGCGGGGATTCGGCCCCCTCCCTCGGCCCAGTCGCCGCGACACGATGTGGTCCTCGCCGCTGCGGCTGGGAGCGGGGCGGCTGCGGCTGCTGCCCGCGCGGCGGCGGCTCCCGTGAAGGCAGCGAGCGCGCCCCTGTGTGTGTGTGTGTGTGTGTGTGTGTGTGAGGGTGGGGGGGGGCCGTGGGGAGGCAGCGGCGAGCCGAGCCCCGCGGGCCTCTCCTCCGCGCCCCTCTCGCCTCATCTGGAAGGACGCGGCTGTTATGTGAAGGTGAGAGGCGCGCTGGGCTCCCGAGGCTGCGGCCGTGTGCGCGGGGCGCTAGCGAAGGGGGCAGAAGGAAGGGGGGAGGGGGAGGGGAGGCGTTTTCCTTCTCCAGCCCACCCGCTGCATGCCCCCCTCCGCAGCACCGCCAGCTGTGAATGGAAAGCAGCCCTCCTGAGAGTCCCCCCCAGTGTGGGTGGTTCTGCGCCCCCTTTTCCCCTACCTGGCCTAACGATTTCGGAAGAAGGCTTAAACCGCCCCCCCCCCCGCCCCACCACGACACGCCAGGGGTTGAGAAACGCCATTCAGAAAAAGGGGTGATGGGGATGATCGGGGCGTATGTTTCCCAGCGATCCAGCTGTGCAGGAAACTCATGAGGTTTCTTGAAACCAGAAATTTTTAGCTTTGGAATGGATTTAATCTTGAAAACTGTCATAGTTCCTAGATGCACGGGTAAGTGAGCGCCCGTGGGTTTCACTGGACAGGAAAAATGCGTTCGGGGGCAGTCTTTTCATTCCTGCCGTCCGTTGTGTTTTTTAGTATCTCCCTCCAGCAGAAAGCCTTTATAATCTTCCACATCTTGCATGCAAGGGAAGCTTTTATTCTACCTGGTGATGGAAAACTCACGAACTCATTGCACTACCATTTGGGAAAGGAAGAATGTTGCCTGCTGTGTGTGTTTTTTTTCTCTCGAAACAAGGCTTTTGTTAAAACTAGCTAATTGGTTTACATGAAATATTCCAGTTGCTTAAGCAAGTGTATGTTTGTAATGACCACATTTTTTGTGCCACTGTTCCTACAGTACTAGTAAAGGATGATTTAAAGAACCTAACTTTACAAATTTAGTAGAGGGTGATTTTAAGTTAGACACTGATGGTGAAGCTACAATAGCATATGGATGTTGTCATTTTGTGTGTTTCTCTTGCCTGAACTAAACTCTGATATGAGTGATAGAGTGAGGTTTTTTCAAGTGTGTGTGTTTAACTATTGATACTAATAAAGAAATGCTTTGTAATGGAAGGAGTTACTGATGTGCTGGATGGTTCTGAGTTCATTTCATGTTAAATGTGTTGTAGTAATTAATGAGTATAATTTAAATTGGATTTTTTTAAACCAAATTTCTTGTAAGATATTTGTATTGTGCCAAAGCTTTTTCAGTTTGCTGCCTAAACATTTTGTGGGTGCTTTATTTTTGACAGTATTTCTTGCTTCATTGATCTAAAAAGTTACTTTTTTCCACTCTCTGTTTTTTCATAGCATAAATCTCAAATTTGTTATGCTTCACCATCAAACTGATCAGGCAGTCCTTGGGGAGGGCACACACATCAATATATACACAATCTCAGGAATATTTATGGTTTACAATCTCAGAAATGCAACTTTGTTTACATAGCAAGAAGTGATTTTGAGCATCAATTTTAAACATTTTAACTTGAACAAGGCATTGCAAAATAGATGTCTTAAAAAAAACCACCAAACCTCTTTACTATCTTTAATTTTTCAGTTTCCTTGCATTTTTTTCAGAATTTTTTCTTGTCTTTTGTCATCTCTTTTGCCTACTTGAAGATGTTGCAAAAATTGAAACCTTTATGAACCTTCTTCAAAAACATGAATGTGCTGGTGTATTGCTTTCTTGTGGCTCATTCCCTGTGTACTTAGATTCTGCTTTGTTTATGGTTTATAATGAATTCAGAATAAATCTTACTACTTTTATTAGTTACCTCGCTCCACAAAATATATGCATTCCTTTAAAGTTGTTAACTTTCTAATTCCTAATTTAGGCTGAATGTAAAGACAGTATTGATTGAACACACTTGCTGAAAATACTTTCAGGGTTGGGTGTACTTAAAATATTCTCATGCTAAAGTTAATATGAGCTGCCCTTCTTTAACAAGTATTTACAGATTATTATTATTATTATTATTATTAGCGATTGTATTTGTGAAACAAAAATAAGAAAACAAAACTCTAGCCTGTTAAAAGTAATGTGTTAATTGCTGCTTCCAGTGAATGAATCTCTAATATGGAATAGAGGCGTTATTTATTAACTGTTAAAATGTCACTTTAATTAGCATGGTGGTGGTGAATATATGGCAAGCGTACGCCTCCCCAAGTATTGTATTTTTGTTCTGATTATGCAATGACCTCTGTGCAGGCAAGGGCTCCACCTACACAGAAGTAACATTGCAGCATTTAGGGCCTTAATGTTCATTCTAGAAAGACTGGGCCATTATTTATTGTGAGCATTTGCTGCTAGAGAATGGTCATGTTTAACACCTATGCCGACTTGGAGTCATGGACTAACCTGGAGTTAGAGAGCTAAAATGAAAAGCTTGAGGTGTGTTAATGATTAAGTGCATTGATTATTTAGTTTTTCAAAAAGTAATGTTGTAGCCACTGTTTATTTTTGTTGCTTAAATCAGTGGTTCTCAACCGGGGGTATGTAGAGGTCTTCCAGGAGACCCATCAACTCATCTAGATACTTGCCAATTTTTACAAAAAGCTTACGAAGTTCTAGTGAAGTCAGTAAAAACTAAAATTTCATACAGAAAATCACTTGTTACTATATATACTATATACTAAAATGTAAGCACAGTATTTATATTCCAGTTGCTTTATTTTATAATTGTATGGTAAAAATGAGAGAGTAGGCAATTTTTCAGTAATAGTGTTCTGCGATACTTATGTATTCTTGCGTGTGATTTTGTAAGACAGTAGTTAAGTGTGGTGAAATCTGGGAGAGTGCAAGATAAGTCAGACTTCTGAAAAGGTTGAGAGCTACTGGTTTAAATTGTGCTCCAAAGTCCCAGTCAAGGTTTGGGCAGCCTATTGTTGGATGCTGACAGTGTTGATTGGTTGTTGTGGAAACACGTCAATTAAAATATCATAGAGCCAATATCGACTTAGAGTATAAACACAGTTTTATTTCTTAATTCTGTAGCTAAGAGGGTCTGAGTATCACACACATGCTTAATTTTTTAAGGAAACATATTCATATATAGTTTTTGAGCATTTTTTCAAAAAGTCACTGCAATAAGCTATAAATATATCGGAGTGGAAGACTTTCAACACAAAAATCAAAGTTATGTTTGTACTTCAAAGTTAATCATGCCACCATCTCATTAGGCAGGTGGTGTTTAGCATGATGGTGGCACTTTCTTTGGAAGGCTTTTTGCTTTAAGATCTGTGATATGAACACAGCAGGTGAGAAGTAAAGTAGGATGGCACAGGTTGGGCCTTCCTGGACCAGGAGCCTCAGGACTTGACTGGGCCCGGTTGAGGGACTTTTCTGGATCAGGGAAAGTTATTTCTGGCTCCCTGTTGCTGCCTCTCCCCCCTCCCTCATGGGGCTTCCTGGTTCCCCCTGCAGCCCAGTTGAATGAGACACCACTCCCCCCTTCCTCCCCCTGCTGCCAGCTGAGCTGCATGCTAGCTCCTGCCACTCCTCCTCTCCCCCCCCCCCCCCCCCCCGGCAGCCCAACTGAGATGAGCACCAGCTCCTGCCCCTGAGTCCAGCTGTGCCCCATGTTTCCCTCCCCTTGCACAGAGCTGGACTCCCAGCCAGGGCCTGCCTTAGGCCAATTCAACCGATTCCCCCGAATCGGGCCCTGCGCCTAAGGGGGCCCCGCGCCCCTGAACCCGGAAGTGCCGGGCGCCATGGGTGCGAGTTACTATTCAGAGCCGGGGGCCCTGCTCCAGCAATACGTGGAGCTGGGTCTCTCCCCGGCCCCCTCCTCCAGTCCCCCCCCGCGTGTCCTCCCACCCCACCCCCCAGAGCATCCCCCTCGGCCCCGGACTGTCTCTGCCATGCGGGGCTCTGTGTGGCTCCCCCTTGCCAGGTGCTGCTGCTGCTGCCATGCGTGGCTTTATCATGAGTGGGGATACGCCCAGGCGTGACGTGACGTCACGACCCGGGACTTTAAGAGTCTCGGCATTGCGGGGCTTGGCCTGCCTCCGGGTTTGGAGTCTGGGGCCCAAGCGCAGACTCCAGCCCCACAAAATGGAAGGCAGAAGGTAGGGGTAGGGGAAAACTAGGGGAAGGGGGGCTTGTGGGGAAGGGAGGGGAAGGGGAAGGGGGGCTTGTGCAGAGAGGGGAGGGGCGGGAGAGGAAGGGGCTTGTGAGGAGGGGAAAGGGGAGAGGAAGGGGGGCTTGTGGGGAGAGGGAGAGACAAATGCCAGGAGGCCAAGTGCAGACAATGAGGAAAAGGGCAGGAGGGGAGGTGTCAGTGGAAGGGGGGACAGGGTGATACTGGGAGAGGCGAGGGTAAGGGCATTGGGGATTAGAGGGGGGAGAGGGAGGTGCTGGGAGAAGGCTTGAAAGAAGGGGTGGGCACAAGAAAGGTGGGGAGGGAGCAAGTTGTGTGAGGGCACAGGGGCAGGAGGGGAACGGGGGCAGAGAGTGGTGAGGCGGTGGGCATCAGGGAAAAAGGGGGCAGGGGCAGTAAGGGAAGGGGGAGGCACCAGGAGGGTGCAGGGCTAAGGGAAGGTGCAGGTGCCAGGGGATTCTGGGGTGAAGCAGAAGGGCAGACACCTGCAGGGGAGGGACCAGCACCAGAGGAGAGAGGCAGGGCAGGTGTGTAGAGGGAGGTGTTAGAAGAGGGGATGATGAGGGGTAGCTCACATGATCAGAGTGGGGCTACTGGAGGAGTGGGCACAGGGGGGCAGGTCGCAGGAGGACTGAGGGCAGTGAGAAGGGCAGGAGTCAGGACAGCAGAGGAGGGTGAGGAGTTGGGGGGCAGCAGGCACCAGGGGAGCTGATGGAGCAAGGGGAGGAGACATGGCAGCAGAGAGAAAAGGTAAAGGTTTATAAAATATTTATTAATAACTTTGCATGCCACAGTGCACATCCAAGCAAGCCACATGAACTCAGTACTGGTGCATAACACAAAATCCATTCTGCTCATGGGAGGAAACTCTTAGGCTATGTCTACACTGGCGGCTTCTTGCGCAAGAACATCTTGCGCAAGGGTTCTTGTGCAAGAAGTCTTGCGCAAGAACATGTCCACACTGCCGTGTGCGAGCTGTGCTTTTGCGCAAGAGCATCCATGGCAGTGTGGACGCTCTCTTGAGCAAGAAAGCTCCAATGGCCATTTTAGCCATAGGGGTTTCTTGCACAAGAAATCCCTGCCGAGCATCCACACTGCCCTTTTGTGCAAGAGAGCTTACACCTATTAGAAAAGAGCATAGCTCTTGTGCAAGACACCCTCTCTTACCACGCTGTACTGTAAATTTCCTTGTACAAGAGCAGGTGGGCAGTGTGGCTGCTCTGTGGGTTCTTGCGCAAGAACGCCTATACTTGTGCAAAAAGCCGCGAGTGTAGACATAGCCTTGGAGGGAACACTTCCCCCAGCCTCTCAGCCCCTGAGTTAATGTCACGCACATTGGGTTAATGCAATTGCAGGATAGTTACATGAGGGGGGTTTGGTGGGGGCCAAACTAATCCCTGTTGGTAGGAGGAGGGTGGGAAGAGTCCTTTGAGAGGGGTGACATGACACCTTTTACTTCTGGTCATGTGTCCATCTTGCCCCGAGCGTGTTGCCTCCAGAGGCCTGGTTAACGGGGGGTCAGGGGGTGTGGTTAATGGGGTCAGGATGTGTCACTAATTGGGGTTGGGGCATGTTTAACGGGGGTCAGGGGGTGTAGATAATGGGGCACCACCAAAAATTATACAAATCTGCTGGCCCCGGAGGAGGAGTGCGTCGGCTGCCTGCGCCACAGGAGTTGTGAGTTTAGTGCAAGGTTTTCCTGTGCCGTGGGAGGGGTGTGTGTGTGTGTGTTTGTTTTTTTGCTCAATTAAAAAAATTCTTGGGCCTCCAGTTGAAACTTGTGTGTGTGGTGTGGTTTTTTTTTTTTTATTTTTTTATTTTTTTTTTGCTCAGCCAAAATTGCTGCGGGGTCCCGTTGAAATTGCTCGAATTGGGCCCTGCACTTCCTAAAGCCGGCCCTGCTCCCAGCCCCCACTACTGCACTCTGGGACACTCTGACTCTGGAACATCCGTGGTCCTTTTGGACCACAGATGTTACTGGACCCCAGAGAGTTACGGTTTATAGAGGTGCAGCCTGTGTTTTAAACCAATGGGGTGTGGCAGATCAAGATTAATGGAGAGCTTAAATTACTTGTGAAAGCTGGTATGGGTAAAAATGTAAAGTGAATGTTTAGATTGGATTGAAACCTGATTTAAAAATAAGTAGATCTATAAATAAAATAACACCCTATTAGTGTATTGTTTAATACTGATATGTAAAATAAGCTTTTACTTTATTATGTAGATTGCTGCTAACGATTGGTTTGTATGGTGCATTGTGGTGCATCTTTCTTCTCTTCCCACCCCACTTGCTTTAAATTTGAGGCAAGATCACATGTATCGCATGCCTTCACATCCTGCTTCTGTACCATCTCATTTGCACCCATATCAACCATAACAGTTATTAAACTGGAGAATCTTTCAGCATATGCTCATGAATGTGCTTTCTTCATACCCCACTTTCACTCTCATGCTACTGCTGCTCAGAAACTGATGAAAGGGCTTGAAGTTCTCATAAGTTGTTTTTTTTTTTTTTAACTATGCTTCTGTTTGCAGTTCTGTGAAAGTGATTTGCACAGTAATAATACAGTGTAATTTTCTGCAGTGGTTGAGGGAAACTGAAGGTGGAGAGAAGAGGTAGTAAAAATTATCCGTGTGAACAGATGGGAGAAGTCAAAATCATGAAGAGGAAGACCAGGATCAAACATAGTATTTCCCATCAATGTTCTCGATGATCTTTTAATCTGGAGTATTCCTTTGGGAATGGGAGCTATGTCTTGTCTTTCCCTCTAGTGACCTCCATGTTGTTCAGACTAAAATTGTAGCACAGAAATAGTTTTAACCTAGTTTTTTTGAAATTACTCTGATTTCAAAATAGCACCAACAGACATGTACTGATTACATGGTTTCACTCCAGCCCTGAAATTTATTATGACTGGCATGACTAAGGAGTAATTTTGAGATTCCCATGCTATGGGAGCATCATTCTCTTCACAAGTTAGGTATCTACCTTTATACCTGGGGTCAAGAATGTTAGCAAGAAAATGAGATGAAGTTAATGCTTGATCCATTAACTTTTAGTTGAACTTTCTGGTGAGTTTTTGTCAGTGTCTGTCAGCCGATGGTCAGGGCAGTGCATGTGTGTGTATTACACCCGAGTCTTCAACTGCTGAGACACAAGGCCCCGTTGCAGTGGGCAGTCTAGGTCAGACTGACGGGCGCCCCGAGGAGTTTAACGTCTGTGTCTTTACTGCTAGGATCGGGATCCTTTCACGGCGGGCAGCCAACAGGCCGACAGACACCCCAGAGTTTACAGGGAGAGCTTATTACACCTCAGATTTTGACTGCTAGGAAACACGATCCCTTCGCAGCGGGCAGCCTGGGGAGGCTGAGAGATGCCCCAATGGATCTGTCCCCTGGAAGCGACATGATCCAACGCTCAAGCTCTCCCTATATCTGTCCCTTATGACCGGCTGGAGTTCTTTTCAAAATTGTGCTTGGTTCTGTTACAGCAACTGAAGGAGTCAGGTCACAGCTTAAACAGTTACTATTTTATTGTTACAGGGTAAACTTAGCTGTTAAATGCTACTACTGTGTTACAGATAACACAGCACTACAAAGGACAGGACAGAAATTACACTAAGAAGTCACTTACAGGTACCATGAAACCCTTTTGGTTCTCTGAGCTCTTATTAAATGCATGCAAAATAGACACCTAGCAGGTATGTAGTCTCACCCCTGCGTTCCAGACTTGGTGTGGCCAGCGTCTTTCTCTCAATCCCTTGGGAAGAAGTAGGGCGAGGTTGGGCGTCCCACAGACCTCGGGAGACAATCAATACCTGCCAGCAGGTGTAGATGATTGGACATCAAATGGGGCGGGCTACTAAACCCCTCTTTATACCCCTTGGGTCACGTAGGCTTCTTCCTGGTCTCAAGTGGCCAATTAGGAAAAATGGCTTTGAATGCCAAGTTTCCCACAAAGGGTGCAAAGCATACAATGGGCACCTCTGGTATGTGATGGGCGAAGATTCCTCTCCTGGGACAGTGCAGGCATGTCAATTACTGGTACTAGCCATCAGGGCGGCGGGAGGCCTCGGGTCATCAGCTAGCCCATTTATTGTCTGGTTTCTGTTTATGGTAGAGTCAGGGACAGGCAGCACACCTGCGTTCCCAGGGCATCAAAGGCTGACTGCCTTTCTCTTGCTCTCTGGGGGGGGGAAACAAGATGGGGTTCATGTCTGGCTACAATGTCTCTTGAAGTGCATCAGCAATTTCTCTGAAGTTTGTTAAAGCTATAGAATCATAGAAGTGGAAGAAACCTTGAGAGTTCATCAAGTCCAGTCCCCCTGCACTTATGGTAGGACCAAGCATCATGATCTTACAAATCTCCAGTGATGGATAATGAGCACATTCTCTACATTCCTCTTTTATCCAATGTTAGATACCTTGTGTGGTATATTTGCATTTATTTAATTATGTCCCGCCCCCCCAAGTTTTATGTTTTTATGTTAAAAATAATTAACCACAGAATTCCATGAAACATCTTGAGAGAGAATTAGTTTGGATCTACCTGCTATCTTCACTGAAGCTGAAGCAAAATGGTTGGCACAGAAGCATTTTGTGACTTCAGTGACATCATCTTTTTTCCTAGAGAATTCGTACTTAAGTCTCTGATGAAAAGATGCATTAAATGGGCACTGTAGCCACATGTTATTAAAGGGCATCCTTCCACTTTTTTTTTCTTCTGAATATCTTCTTGTCTTAGCCACTTTTGCAGAATTGTCTATCTGCGCATGTGAAAGTTGAATGTTGGATCATAGTTGACTAGGGGGCTGTGCAGGAATTTTTTTTATATACATAGAGAGAGATTATAGCTTTCACTGCCATTTCTTTTAAATATTCTTTTGTGGTGGTATTTCCTGATGTATCCATTGTTTCTGAAAGAGAGGTAACCCCATTTTCTGTTGTCACCCAGCCACATCTTACTAGATCATTGTGTACATGCTCCACCCATTACGGATTATACTGGCAAATTTTCCCTCCCCCCCCCAAGTATTTGTTGCGCACTGTTAAAGTTCCTTCTCGTACACTGTATCTAGCAACCTTCCATAAAGTGTCTGCTTCAACGGTTGGATTGTAGCCTAGTCGTAAAGACTCAACTATGTCAATGGAAGTGTTTATTAACAATTCAAAAAGGAGAATTTGTGACAAATGAATTGAGCAGTCTTTTCATCTATGGTGTCTTGTTGGTATTTGCTTGTTCTTACTACAAATCTATCCATGGTGGTGATTTTACTGGATGATAGGGATGTGACTAGGTAACTGGTTAACCGGTAAGCGTCACTTTTTATTAACCGGTATCCAGGAGCAGCCCTCCGTTGCAGGCGAAGGGCTGCTTCAGCCTGTGGGGGTTGGGAGCCAGCCACCCCATGAGCTGGTCTGCTGGCTCCTGCTGCTAGCCTCCTATGGAGGGTGGGGGACGGGCAGCTAGGGTGGGAGTGGGTTCCTGCTTAATTGGTTAACTGGTTAAATCTAAATGTTAATGGGTTAACTGATTAATTGGGATTTTACATCCCTACTGGATGATTGAAATCTTACTACTGATACTTTGTTGTCTGAAATATGTTTAGTTGAAACATTGTTGCTAAAAGTACCAAATAACTGACCTTGAAATTATTGCAGACAGTCTGTCTCATGCTTAAATGGGATTCTAAAAAAATTCAGAAATGCTTTTTACAGAATCATAGAACACTGGAACTGGAAGGGACCTCGAGAGGTAATTGAGTCTGGTCCTCTGCCCTCAAGGCAGGACCAAGCACTGTCTAGATGATTCCAGATAGATGTCTATCCAGCCTGCTCTTAAATATCTCCAGTGGTGGAGATTCCACAACCTCTCTAGGCAATTTAACCATCTTGACAGGATGTTTTTCCTAATGTCCAACCTAAACCTTCCTTGCTGCAATTTAAGCCCATTGCTTCTTGTCCTATCCTCAGAGGCCAAGATGAACAAGTTTTCTCCCTCCTCCTTATGACACCCTTTTAGATATCTGAAAACTGCTATCATGTCCCCCCTCAATCTTCTCTTATCTAAACTAAACAAACCCAGTTCTTTCAGCCTTCCTTCATAGGTCATGTTCTCTAGACCTTTAATCATTCTTGTTGCTCTTCTCTGGACTCTCTCCAATTTCTCCACATCCTTCTTGAAGTGCGGTGCCCAGAACTGGACACAATACTCCAACTAAGGCCTAACCAGTGCAGAGTAGAGCGGAAGAATGACTTCTCGTGTCTTGCTCACAACACACCTGTTAATGCATCCCAGAATCATGTTTGCTTTTTTTGCAACAGCATCACACTGCTGACTCATATTCAGCTTGTGGTCCACTATAACCCCTAGATCCCTTTCTGCTGTACTCCTTCCTAGACAGTTGCTTCCCATTCTGTATGTGTGAAACTGATTGTTCCTTCCTAAGTGGATCACTTTGCATTTGTCTTTATTAAACTTCATCCTGTTTACCTCAGACCATTTCTCCAATTTGTCCAAATCATTTTGAATTATGACCCTATCCTCCAGATTAGTCGCAACCCCTCCCAGCTTGGTGGTATCTGCAAACTTAATAAGCAAACTTCACGTTGGCCTTTAAGATGTCTTTATAGCGCTTATACTGACCACCAATAAAGTGCTTTCCATGAGCAAGCTGGCCATAGACAGACCATCTTTGGTATCCGCGTATCATCCATCCGCATAACATGACGTTCATAAGCATTGCTTCCATGCCCATGACACCACACAGCTTAAGAACCTCCGTGTTAGGAATTTTGTCCCACCAATTCATGTGGGCAGTCTTCCTCGGACAACGCATATGGAACTGATTAAGCTTCAAAACATGGCGATGATATATTGTCCATGACTCCGAGCCATACGGCAGGATATTCAGGACAGCTGCCTGATGAACTGCTACCTTGGTATGGAGTTTGATACCACGGTCATTCCATAGGCGTTTGGTCAATTTTCCAAAGGCAGCACTGGATTTGGCCAGTTGAGCAGATACATCATGATCCACGTCTATGCTAGAAGACAGTTCACTTCCTAGGTAGCAGAACTTGTCACAGCCTTAAGGACTGCACCAGCAGCAGTGATCACTGGAGTGCTGGGCTCTTTCCAAACAGGCTGAGACATAACTTCTATCTTCTTGAGGTTCACTGAGTCCAAAGCGGTGAGCAGAAGTAACAAAGCGATCAAAAAGCTCCTGTGCACAGGAGCTTCCTCCTTGTAACACCCTTTTAGATACCTGAAAACCACAATCTTGTCCCCTCTCAGTCTTCTCTTTTCTAAACTAAACAAGCCCAATTCTTTCAGTCTTCCCTCATAGGTCATGTTTTCTCAACCTTTAATTATTTTTGTTGCTCTTCTCTGGACCTTCTCCAACTGGACACAATACTCCAATTGAGGCCTAATCAATGCAGAGTAGAGAGGAAGAATGATGACTTGTGTCTTGCTCTCAATGCTCCTGTTAAATCATCCCAGAATCATGCTTGGTGGGTGGTGTGTGTGGTGGTGTTTTTTTTTTTTTTGGCAACATTGTCACACTGTTGGCTCATATTTAGCTTGTGGTCCACTGTGACCCCTAGATCCCTTTCTGCAGTATTCCTTCCTAGGGAGTTGCTTCCCATTCTATATGTGTGAAACTGATTGTTCCTTCCTAAGTGGAGTACTTTGCATTTGTCCTTATTAAACTTCATCCTGTTTACCTCAGACCATTTCTCCAGTTTGTCCAGATCATTTTGAATGATGACCCTATCCCCCAAAGCATTTGCAACCCCTCCCAGCTTGGTATCATCTGTAGATTTAATAATCATGCTCTCTGTGCCATAATGTAAATCGTTAATGAAGATATTGAACAGAACTAGTCCCAAAACAGATCCCTGCAGAAGCCTACTTGTTATGCCCTTCCAGCATGATTGTGAACTGTTAATAACTACTCTCTGAGAACGGTTATCCAGCCAGTTATGTACCCACCTCCTGGCTGCATTTTTTCCAGCAAGGATGCAAATCCGATTCCAAATTACCAAAAAAGCTAAGACTAACTGAGCTTAGAGTGAACTTAATTTTAGAGTAAGCTCCTTTGAACTCATTAGGGATGTTAGATATTGGGTAATTAAATAGTAATGTAACCACATGGAATCTTAGTGGTTATGTGACTATTCGATAGTCCCCAGGAATGGCGCTGGCCCCACTCCTGGGGAGCCTCCTGCCCCCCTGAGCTGCTGCCTCTAATAGAGGCGGCAGTGCAGGTTGGCAGGGGAAGCCATTCCATGAGGGGAGCCAGTTTAAAAACCAGCTCCTCACGCAGACCTGCTGACTGTCACCTTGCACTGCTGCGTCTGATACAGAGGTGGCAGAAGCCCTGTCTGTGCGGGGTCCGAGTTCCCCCCAGACAGAGGCTGCTTTGCAGGATGTGGAGCAGCCGCTGTGGGGAACCCCAACCCTCCATAGACAAAGGGTGCTGCAATGAAGCAGCCTCTTCTTGTGGTGGGCCCAGGATTGCCACAGACAGAGGCTGCTTCATGGCAGCCTCCCCTGCCGTCCCTCCTCCCTTGCTGCTGCTTTTGATAGAGGAGGCAGTGCAGGTGGGGGCTGGGGAAGGGCAGGCGGCACCATGCAACTGGAGGGAACCACCTTTTAAGCCAGTTCCCCCCGGCACTGTTTCCTGCTCTCCCCCCCCCCCTGCCTGTGATACAGGCTTATCGTTTAATCATATATTTGACTATAGATTGACATACCTAGAACTCACTGGCACTTTTTTCCTTCGGAACACAAATACAGGATGGGATTCCCTTGGGAAAGCTCCGTTATGCTGAAACAAAATAGTGAATACATTTATGACATCATCCTTATGGCCTGTGACAATGAAGTTCCAAAATAAGGGGCATGTAATATAAAATAAAAACTGATGGTGGCAATTGGAAACTCTAGATTTCTCCTTAATGCAGCTTTCTGTATTGTATACTGGAGAGGTAGATTCTAAACCTAGTTAAACTATAAGGATTAGAAGCTTCAGAGGGATAGCTGAGTTAGTGTGTAACAGGAAGAAAACTTAAAAAACAATGAATAGACTAGTAGCACCTTAAAGACTAACACAACATGTAGATGGTATCATAAGCTTTCATGGGCACAACCCACTTCTTCAGATGACTGGAGTATTAGAAGTCCAGATCCAAGAATAAATAAGGGAAAGGAAGAAGGGTGGGAGGGGAGAGGAAAAAGGAGAAAAAAATAGAGACAGTGAGTAGATGGTTCAAATAATAACAGGCTGATAAGAACAATTAGCACCTCCATTGTTTTGTTTGGTTGGTTAAGTCATTAGGATGTGGAAGATAGTGTGTGAGCCAGTCGATGTCCTTGTTCATACCATTTGCATAAGAATTAAACTTGTAAATTAAGTTCCAATCCTTCTCTGTGTATTTGGCTTATAGAATTGGTCTGAAACAAAACGGTGACTTGGAGATCCATTAATGAGTGTCCAGGCAGATTAAAGTGTTCTCCAACAGGTTTTTGTGTATTGCTTTTTCTGATATCTGATTTGTAGAGCAGTGGTCCCCATAGAGCAATGGTCCCCAACCTTTTGGGGCTGCCGGGCGCCTGGGGGCGGGGCCGCACATGTGCTGCGCAGCCGGGGGCAGGGGCCGCGCATGCGCCGTGCACCCGGGGCGTAAGAATGGCTTAGGCCAGCCCTGGTCACTCGGTGGGTGCACATAAATGCCCCGGTGGGCGCCATGGCGCCTACGGGCACCGCGTTGGGGACCACTGCCATAGAGAACGTCCAGTTTGGCCAATATACATGGCAGTGGGGCATTGTTGGCATTTGATGGCATAGATCACATTAGTGGATGTGCAATTAAACAAGCCTCTGATTTGGTGGCTGATGTGGTTGGGTCCGGTGATGAAATTGCTTGTGTAGATGTGTGGGCAGAGTTGGCACTGGGGCTGATTGTGGGGGTGGGTTCTGGATGATTATGATGGAGGTGTGTTGTGTGGTTATTGGAAAGAATTTGTTTGAGGTTAGGGGGTCATCTGTAAGTGAGAATTGGCCTTTCCTCCAAGGCCTCTGAGTGTGTGGGATCATTTTCCAGGATAGGTTGTAGATTGTTGATAATGTGTTGGAGGGGGTTTAAGTTGTGGACTGTAGGTGATAAGTGGAATTTTGTTGTTTTCTGTTTTTGGCCTGTCTTGAAGTAGTGCTAATAGGAGGTGAAAATTGTTCTTATCAGCCTGTAACTATTTGAAAAAAACAGCAAGCAAATGGTCTGGTCTGTAACTATTTGAACCATCTACTCACTGCCTCTCATTTTTTTTTCTCCTTTTCCCCTTCTTTTTTCTCTCTTTCTCTCTCCTCCTCTCCTTCCCTTATTTATTTTTGGAGCTGGACTTCTAATATTCCAGTCATCTGAAGAAGTGGTTTGTGCCCACAAAAGCGCATGATACCATCTATAGTACGTGTTTTGTTAGTCTTTAAGGTGCTAAAAGGATTAGCTAAGCTAAACTTTTTTCCCCCTAGAAACATCCAATATAGCAAACAGCTTGGAATTTACATGTTAAATTGCACTCTACTAAAAGGCATAGAGAGGGTCTTGAAGAATAATGCATTACAAAGTGAATTATTTAAATTACTAACCAGTTGATCCACATTGTTCTTCAGAAATATCCGCATCTTTATCCACATCATTTTCTCTTGCTAAGCATTTTCCTTATGATGTTTCATTCTTGCAAATAGGTCATGCATTTCCTTCTTGCACTGCTTACATTTGACACGATTTTTTTTTTTCAGCAATTTCTTCAGAATATTCCCATATAGGGTTCCTCTTACGTCCAGAAGCTATGACAGTTTTCCTGTGGCAAAAACATGAGGGAATATAGGAAGCCAAATAATGTCTTCCCCTCTCCCCAGTCCACTGCACTGTTCCTTTTTATGCTACTTCTGTCCTTTCCTTATATATTGTTTCTCTGCCTTTAAGGCAGTGTTTTAACTAATTCCTCTGCCATGCTTGGAGTATGTCCACCACCACATAAGCACAGGAAAAAAAATTCCTATCCAGCCTGTCTGTCTCTTTGCGCATGTTACTTTAGTCTGCTGAGAAATAGAAAACCCAGAACTTTCAAGAACCAAGAGTTGGTAGGTAGGCTGGACAGACTAGAGCCATTAGTTCATTTTTGAGACTGTAAACTTATGTTTAGGATGAGATTTAATTGCAAATTATTTTTTAAACAAGAGAAATTTCGTATTTTTTAAATAAGTCTGATTTAAGTTTAAAAAATCATTTATTTTAAAAAATTAAGTAGCAATACGCTATCCTCCAGTCATCTGGTATAGAAGCTGATTTAGATAAGTTACATACCACAATTAATAGTTCTGTAGTTTCAAATCTGTGTTCCTTCAGAACTCTTGGGTGAATGCCATCTTGTCCTTGTAACTCTCAGTATTATTTTCTTCCGAAATTTCAGTTTTTAAATTTCATTTAATAATTCATAGTAACATAAATGTATTACCTAAGATGCCCTTCATTATAGGGATGTGAATGACTAGTCATTCTCCCCTCCCCCCCATCACAAAGAGGCGGCGAGGGGTGGGGGAGAGGGGAGAGTAGGGGGCGCTTCAAAGTGGCAGTGCTGCATGGAGCCCAGGTCCACATAGTGCTGCTGCTTTGAAATACCTTGTGCAGCCCAGAGCCAGCTGGGGCTGTCAGGCTCCTTATGGCATTTCAAAGTGGTAACGCCGCACAGAGCCCAGGATCAGTTGGGGACTCCCCCGCTGATCCTGGGCTCTGTGCAGCTGTGCCACTTTGAAACACCACATGGAGCCTGACGCTGGACTCCCTGTGGTGTTTCAAAGTGGCAGCGCTGCATAGAGCCCAGGGTCAGCGGGGGAGTACCCAGCTGATCTTGGGCTCCACAGGGCGCTGCCGCTTCGAAATGCCACGTGGAGCACAGGGCCAGTGGGGGACTGCCCTGCTGGCTCCGTGCTCCACAGAGTGCTTTCGCCTTTGAAGTGTAGCAACAGCCCTGGGGCTGTTTCTATACTTCAAAAGCGGAGGCACCCTTATCGACAAATTAAATAGTCGATGGAAATTGCATCAACTATTTGATTAGTCCATCAAAATTTAACATCTCTACTTCATTAGTGTTTACACACTTCAAATCTGTATGTGTATAAAGTTGTCACATTTCCCCATTTTGGTCCCACTTTAGCCAAAGTCTGAATATTTATTTTAATATTTCATGCTGAATCTGTCATTCCAGTTCTAAAAGGAAAACATTAACTTTAGATGTATTAAGTTTAAAAAATGGACTTTTAGGTACTTTACGCATATTCATGAGTACTCCCGGCCAGTTATTGTAGTTATACAATCTTTTTTCCTGTGCTTTTCTCTTCCCCCGCCTCTCCCCGCTATGCCCTTTAAAAATTTATTCTCTCTCACTCTGTGAAAGACCTGCATCAATGAAAATAACTACACAGGAGAAACACTAAAACCGGTTATACACAAGGTGTATCCAAAGAACATAGTGAACAACCAAGAAGAAAAACAATTTTTCTGTGGTACTAATTTTAAAGGATTCATGTAACTGTCATTTTCACATACATATGATTTAAAACAAAATAAGCTGAAAAAGGAATCAGCAGGAGTTGAAACCAAGGCTTTTAGGTCCACAGCAGAAAACTTGAGCTCAAGAAGTAGCTTAAAGCAATAGTAAGTTAGCTTTTAAATAGACTAGCATCTTCACTAATGTGACAGAACACGAGCTGATGATTTATGCAGCTTTTTACTTGACAACAGAGGAAAGTTAATGAGGATTCCTAGGCTTCAGTCTTGGAAGCGAAGTGTGGTGTAGTGGTTGCAGACAGCACAAAGATTTGACTCGTACTGAAAGGCAGTGTGGCTTATGATGATATGATTCAACTGCACCATATTAGAAACCTAGGTTCTATCTTTCATTCTCCAAAGAATGATCTTATTCAGTCTTTTACCACATCTGTAAAATGGTGGCAGCAGTGCTTACCTGTCTCTTAAGATGCAGAAAAAAAAGTCTTTGGTCAATCATAGTGTACAGAATTAATACCTGTCAGTGAAAGAGCTGAGACTAGTGCTAATGTTGTAGGTAATTAACTGAAAAGGAATTTAATGGAAGATGGAAGGCAATCTTAATTGCAAGTATTGTTACCAGATCCACCTATCTTGGACAGACCATAGTTGTCCCTAAGTGTCTTCCTCCCTCCCACTGAATGTTCATATTTGGGATTAATCCCCAGATGTTGTTTGTAATTTTCCTGATTGAATCTTCCTTGATTTCATGACTCTATTTTCAATATCACTTTGTATTTCTGTCCTCTGACTTTGGCAGCATCTCCTTCAGTGTCATATAATAATGCATCATGCTGTATACTTCCTTTTTCAGATTAACGGAGATATTCCAGAAGATGAATGCTATCAATATGGCACCCGAATAGACACGTCTATATCCATGTGATATATTCATTTACTGTTTCATTCACACAGGCATTGTTACATTATTCAGTGGTCCTCAACCAGAAGTCCAGGGCTCCTTGGGAAGCTGTGGGCAGTCTGCAAGGAATATTGCAGGGCCTTGAGGCCTACCATGTGGGGTTGAAGGCCCAGTAATTTAGGTTTGTGGGTTTCCAAGCAGTTTCCCTGCTTGCTTACCTCTCAGTGCCAGTCCTTGCTTTTATATGCAGAAAACCAGCTGTGGCACAGCTGAACTATAACATTTTTATAGCATGTTGGAGGTGTGTGTGTTTGGGAGAGGGAGCAAAGATGCTCAAAAAGAAAAAGATTGAGAACCCTGGTGGTATTCACCTTCAGAACTTGCAGCACTGAACCAGGAAGGTGTAACCTCATTGCACTGCACTCTAGTTGGAGTTTCCCTTGGAAAGCACCCTCCTCAATTATGCAGTATTATGGAGTGTTTCTTACATAGGTGAGGTGCCATCTGCTTGTCATCTGTTGTCTATACTGATTACATGTATACTTCAGAGAGCAGTTCAGGGGGTTGTTGAGTCTATAAGGTCTTAATTGTTATGGGACTTAGCTGTGTGTAAGATCAACTGTTGCCTAAGTCATCGGTTTTAGATGCTACAATTTTATGCTTTCTTGTTGGAACTGTAACACAGTACTGAATTTTGGAAGTTAAAATGCTATCTCAACACAGCTGTTAGACCAATAGAACCCCTTTAAAGCCTGAGTTTTGCATGGATAATCTCCAGGTGGAGCACATGAAGGAAAAGGGCATGTAACAGGAAAATGTGATAAGTTGTTGGGGATTTAAAGCAGAATTATTGGTTCAGTCTAGGAGAAACTGAGGACTGGGAAAAACTTGGCATGAGCTTCCCCACAGATATTGGCAAGATAGTTGTCTGGGTGGCAGTGTAGCAGTGAAGGATCTAGAATTGGACACTGGCGGAGCTCCCTGTGCCGAAGTAGCTTGAAGCATGAGTTCAGAAGCAAGATTAGTGAGAATCTCTGATGCAAGGATGATTATTAATTCCAGGCAAAAGTTAAGAGAAGACCTAGGAAGCCCAGATCTAGGGGTGAAGGGGATATTTTTTGTTTAATCATACCAATAAACTAGACTCTCTAAGGAGAGAGACTAGTTGAAACAGTTATGTGGCACAAACTTAGGCATCATGGAACATGACAACTGTGATAGGCAACCATCACCATAGTATGAGAGTACTGGCAAAAGGGATTTTTCAGTGTGCAGCTCATGATCTTGGGGATGTTGCCTCTTGTGTCCCTCAAACATGGAAGTTGGTGAGTTTTAGAGCATGGTATAAGACATTAATTTGCTATGCTTTTGATAGGGTAAGTGTTTGGTCTGGGCAGCCCATCCGGTCACTCCCAATCTATAGAAGCTCTTTCTAAGTGGATCTCTTGTTGGGCCTTCAAGTTTGAAGATTTATTTTGATTGTCATCTTATAAATAATTGTTTTTAATAAAGTAATCTGTGGAGAATCTGAGCCATTGACTTGTTGCTCATGTATGAGCATTTTCTCTAAATGAGAATTTTTGGAATGTTTAATATTTTTTTCCTGTTTGTTTGGCACCAAGGAAGACTGAAGAGAGCATTAACCGTGCTAGAGTCAGAAAATAAGGAAATTACAGTTCTACACAATCTTTTCCTTCAACCACTAACCATCTGCTCTTACTTCCATGTCATCATAATTAGAATTCTATCATAAAATGAAACACCTACTGAAGTTATAAGCAAATAGAAAAATAAACAATTCTTTGTTTCTCTTGTACCCCTCACCATCATATTTCAGCTTCATATGTACATGAGTTCCATGCACCTCAGGAGTGTGGAAATGAGATGATTAATGTGATAACTTGGTCTTTCTTCCATGGAACTGATTTCCTTCAAATCCATTAAAATAGAAAGCATTTGATCTTTTTTTGATGCCCTTTGTTGTTGTTTTGTGTCAAACTTGGCATTAGTGCAACTATTAGGATATCATGACCTGAAGAGTCTGTCTCTGCTAATGGCATAGTGAGAGGCCAAAGCATCTTGCACTAAGAAAACCTCGGTACACCTTTTCCTTTCTGGTGTTAGGCTTCTCATTTACAGCTGTAGCACGCTGTCCTTTTTTCCACCAATGTTGAACATGAGATGAAATTTTGAGATACCACAGGTTGCAGGGGCAGCAGGATGTTGACATACGGCTGAATTGCAGCCATTACCATAATTTAGCTGTCTGAATACCTCAATAAATTAACTACCTGGATAAAAAGCAGCTGGCTTAAGTTCAATCTGTATAAGACAGAAATAATGATAGGATGAAGGAAGCGCTTTGAGGAAATGGCAGAAGCTCTGACTTAATCTTCCTTTAAAAGCTGCTGATGCTTTTTTTAAGTTAATATGTTTCTAAATTGTCTGGGCACATTTCTGTCCCTAGACACCAGAATAACAGCAATGATTCCAAAGTTACTATTTAATAGTGCCCTTTCCTCATGTATGATATCTGTATACTTGCCCCTCATTCAGGCTGGGCTGTTAGAACATTCTACCTGCAACATTTTGTTAAAACTTATGCAGAAACCACCTAATTTAACATGTCATCTATTGGTTTGGTAAAGCATGCTACTGAGTTCACCTTATGCTGGTGCATTGTAGGGATGTAAGAGTGTACCTGTTTAAATGTGTACCGAAACTGTTACATGTGACTCCCGGTCTGGCTCCCTCTGTATCAGCCGCTGATATAGAGGCAGCAGCATGGAGGGGCAGCTGGTGTGTGCCCTGGCTGCCGCCTCGCATGTGAATGTGTAACTGCTGAAATTTTCAGCAGTTACAGTTACCAAATCACGCACATTTTAACATTTCTAGTACATTGTATGCTATCTTCGCATCCACTATAGATCTGTTTTAAAAAAAAAAAGTGCTGATTTTTCAAGGCCTGAAATGGGCTCAAACTTAAAACCATCCCATTTCTTGTAACCCACCTAAAATGGCTTTGAGATGAGCAGAGTTGCTTTTACTGAGGTAGCCTGACTTGACATGGGGGCACTGTAGGCTGAATTGGTAAGCCAGATTTCATGATTGGCCATTTATTTCTATGGCAAGCTCTCTACTGTCCCACTCCCTATCTTCAAGCGTCAAAATGAGCCTTTCTCTATTTAAGTTATTTGTGGCACCATATAATTTTGCAATAAGGCAGAATTGCTATTGATTTTCACTGAAGATTTAAAAAAAACTTATGAAAAATCAGTGACAGGATGAATGCAGTCCTGTTAAGTGACATGTGTTTGTGGACCCTAAATAGAATGTTTATATATGCTACAAACTTATAAGTACATGCCAAAATAGCTCATTAACTCTACCACATTAGCCTTTGTTCTTATAATATATTTCTATCTATTTAGATGTAGGAGCAAGAGAAAGAAAGTATTTGTGTTTGGCTTATTTTCTGATTTGTCTTAAATTCCATACAAAAACTTGTTAGTGTTAATATTATTATGCAACTTAATACTACCTTAGGCTAACAGAGAAAATAAAACATGTTTTTGGAATATGATATGTAAACAAGTAGTTTTCAAATAGAACTGTCTAACATTTTTGTGGTAATTGATGAAACTCAAATCAATACGCAAGAAAATCTGTTTTCAATTAACTATTCTTACTTACCAGTTAGCATTCCTACATTGTTTTCCCGAGAACTAGTGATGAATTTTTCTCTCATTGTTTGAGTTTAAGAAATCAACTTTTAATGCTTAAGTGAGAAATGTAGTGTACACAGGCTGTATAGCAGGAAAAGATAAGTCTATTGATAAATTGTACCGGGAAGTCCTCATAAGTTTTCTGAAGCACTCAGTGTTGACCTGTGTCTTTGAAGCCATTAGCAGTTTTACTATTGAATCAGTCAGAGCAGAGTTAGCCCAGTGCTTTAAAAAATCCTTCCCTAAAACTTGTAGTGCTCTTCCATTGTACGACTTAATAAAACAGTTACTTGCAATTTATGCCTCAATATGTTCATTTTAAGATTGCTGTTCTATTATAATTTTTCTGAACACAGTTTACTGTTTCAGTTTTGTGGAACACTACAACAGTCTGATCATACTTTTTTTTTCTTGATGTGCAGATAGATATCAGTTTACCATAATGACAATTCATAGTCCTATACTGCCTTCAGATTAGATGTGGAATGTCTTCCTATAACATTAAGATTGTACTTGGGCTTCTAATAGGGATGTAAAATCCTGTTTAATCAGTTAACTGGTTAAAGATATTTAATCAATTAACCACTTAAACGGGGGCGAGTGAGCTGGAGCGCCCTTCTGTGTCCTGTCCCCCCCTCCCCGGACTGCCGCAACTGGGCCGGAGCAGTGCCCTGCTCTGCGGGAGGCATTCTCTGGCTGGGCTGGGGAGCAACCGTCCAGGCTGGAGCAGCCCTTGCTGGTTAACCATAACCTGTAAGCATCACCCAATATAAGGGTGATGCTTACTGGTTAACCGTTCACATCCCTAATTTCCCAGACTCTGAAGTGCATTATTTATATCTTCTTTGTAATTTTCAAAATTTATGGATTTTGTGAAAAGCCTTTCAGAGAAGTTGCATGGTTTTAATAAGCTACACACATCTTCTAATTCCAATTATAAAAAAAAAACCTATGTAATTATAGGTTGTGAAAAAAGTGCATGTCTTATGCTGGTTAGTTACAGTGCTTGTGCTGATAACTAACAGTGAATATTTTAATTGCTTACTTCAGTTTCATTAAATAGCTTCCAACTGTCTTGAGAGTTTCTAATCTTTTATTTAATTAATCTTTAGAATGAAATTCTCCTGTAGGAATTTGCTGTTAGGAGTGCAGAAATATTGTCAGACATGGATTTTTGCATAGCTGGTTCTTCTGTCTGTAACCCCCAAGGAGATTACCTCGATTCCTGGGGCTCTGTCTGCTGGCAGCTCAGGGAGAGGCACTCTCAGTTTGCCTTGGCTCCCCCTCCCTATCAGGGACAGAGTCTGCCTGGCAACCCATAGGGAGTGAGATGCCCCTCCCAGAGAGTTCGGGGGGAGGGAGGAGCCATTGTTGGAGGGGTCTGGAGCCAGCCAGGGCAAGGGGAGGCTGGTTGTATGGGCGCTAGTAAGCCCCAGGCCTGCATGCAGGGTTTCCCCCTGAGAACTAGCCTCTAGGGACCTGACGGCAAAATCCCTCATCTGGGTTTTATTTCTCCACTGTTGATTCCCAGTTTGTGGAGTTTGCTGGGAGACTTCCCCAGCCAGGCTGAGTTGGCTCTCTGGCTCCCTGGGTGAGACCAGTCACCGCATGGTCAGCTCTGCTCTGTCTGCTGGTTTGGGGCTGCTGCCTGCTGTGTGTGTGTCTGAATGCTGGAGTAGGAGGTTATAGTTTGAATTTTGGTGCAGTTGTGTGGCCTGCACCTTGAGTCTTGCACCCCTTTGTGGTGAGGGGAAATTCTGGGACCTAAGCAGCCTGATTCCTGCCTGAAGAGGATCCCTGCCAGAAGAGACCAGCCCCTCTGTAGTGACTGAGTCATCTCTGAACCTGAGGCTCATTCATGGGCCTTTTAGTTAGTAAGTCAGGGAATTTGTTTGGGGATTTTATTACCTGCTGCATATTAAACCTATGGAGGGATTTACTGCCTTCTCTCACTTGTGAGTCCTTTGGGCTGTACTGGACCTAGTCAGCCCCACTGCTAAACCACTGCAGAGAAGAATTTTGTGGTCAGAAATCATCAAGGGCCTCAACAAAGTACACATACCAACGGGACACTAACCTTACAGTTGCTGGGCACTGGTGAACCTAAAAATAGTGTTTTACCCTGTTCTATTTGTCTCCTGTTTAATATAATTGTGTTTATTATAGTGTATGTGTTTGTGCTATTTTCTGGGAGTCTCCAACTATCTGGTGAATACTTGGGGATTACCCTGGGTTAGAATTTTCCTCCCAAGCTGCCCTGGTGACCCTGCCAGGAAGAAGTGAAGGGGGTGGAGGCACCACCAAATAAATCCATCGGAAAAAATAAAGTTGAGTGGGTGGCGGGATCCAGAAGAACCCAGACCTATCCATCAAAACCTGTAAGGAGATTGGCCTTAAAGAAGGTAACCAGGTGGAGAGGGGGCGCTACATGTCCATCTTGGTATTTTTTGTTTTTGTTTTTTTTATCCTTGCTGTCTTCCCCATTCCATGTGTGCTTCAAATCAGAAATTCTGTTTTAAGAGCAGTAGTTGGAATTTTGCTAAGCTTGTGCAATTTTTCAATTATTTAAATATTTTTGTTGTTCAGAAATGATGTTCTCTCAATTTTTTTGAAGAGCCAAATGAGGATTTCAGTTTTTAAAATCATACTTGTTCTCAGTCTGGAATGGGATTTAGAAGTAAGTGTGAGTGTGTGTGTGTGTGTGTGTGTGTGTCTGTCTGTCTGTCTTTAGTTCTAATAGAAACTTTTTTTGGACAGCTTTTTACTGGATTCAGATTTTTTTTTCTAAGTTTTCAAGTCCACAGTAGTTCTTAAAATTAAATTTTGAAAGGAAACTGTTTTCCCTGCTGCACAATTTATAATAAAATGTTTTATTATTTTTTATTATGCGAAGTATAAATATTAGTAACTCAAATCAGGACTCTTCACTCTGTAATCTTTATTGAGAATGGCTGCAATGATTTGCCAAAGACTGTCTCAGTGGTTTAGAGTAATGGTCTTTCATTTATGGAGACTTCAGTGCTGAAATCAGGCTGAGATCATAAAGTGAATTATTCTAATTATATTCCAATTTTATTCCAAGAAAACTGTTAGTAAATATTGTGTAAAGACACAGCAATAGGCTAATCAGCAGGAATGTGTGGAGCTGTCAGGATGGCATGACATGGTAATTTATCCAACCCCAGTATTGCTACAACCTGGACTTTCCAGCTCTGCTTTATAGTATTAGGGATGTTAAATAGTGGTCAGAAATTTCCATTGACTAGTCAATAAGGGGGGTTGCTGTGGCTCAGCTTTTTAAATGTAGTAAGAGTTGCCAGGGGTGCAGGAGCAGGCTAGAGATTATGATCAGGGCTGTGAGTGGGAGGTAGGGTGCAGGAGTGGAGGGAAGTGCATGAACGGATTGCGGGGTCTGGGCAGGAGACAGGGTACAGGAGTGATGTGGGATGTGAGTGGGAGAGGGTGCGAGAGTGGGGTGGATGTGCAGGGTCTGGACGATATGGGGGGTGCTTATCTGGCGCAACTCCCTAGGGATGCATATGGCTCTGTGTCCCTTACTGCTCCCAGGCACCACCCCTTGCTGCTCCTATTGTCCATAATTGCAGCCAATCAGAGTGGTGGGGGAAGAGCCTCCAGTCATCTCTTTGCTGCTCTGCCATTTTCCCAGGTGGGAGAAGGGGGAGGGGGAGAAGCAGCAGGCAGAGCCACTTACACCACCCTACCCTTGGGCAGGCAGAGCCTGAGAGTCGAATCTGGCCCTGGCTTGCCTCACTCCATCCTGCAAGATTTGTGGCTAATCTGTCCCCCATAGCAGGGAGCTGGCTTTGGCACTCCAGCTCCACGGGGGGTGGGGCACAGGGCTGGAGCACCAGTGGTGGCTCCCTGGTGTTGGGCCCCTGAGCCTTGGGAGCTGGATACGGGAAAGCCAGGGTCTAGATCTATCCCCCAGCCTGTAGGTTCCCTACAGAGCTTATCTCTCTAATCATTACAGTTTTTCCACTGTTCACATCTACTAAAATACCAAAAGGGTATTTGCAGCAAAGCCAACAAATAAATTTGGAGCTTCTTGGCCAGACCTTCCAACCCCCAAAGAAAAAGGGGGGAGAGAGGGACTTCAGGAACATATACAGATTATTTGTTTTTCTTTTCTCATGTTTTATCCAAACTTCCCAATTAAGAAAAGAAAGTGATTTAAAGTATAGTATGTGAAATTTCAAGTTGAGTATTGAAAATTAGGTTTATATTGTTAAACTAACTTATGCCATGCTCGGTCGCTAATTATATTTTCCCATCTAAAGTGTATGTTATAAATGCAATTCCTACAGGAATATTGCAGTAAATTTATATCATGGCTGAGCATGGGCTTCAGGGATAAAGAAGATGGGTGCAATGTTAGTCTATTCTAAGTTTACTTGCTCCCATCTTTTTTTTTTAATTTATATTTCCCCAAACGTGCTAGGTGCTTTACAGATATCTGGAAAAGATTAGGTGACTGTGCAGTTTGCTCACATCCTTAAACAAGTGGGCTGCTTCTTAGATTCTGTCTCCCTCGGGACCTTTTTGACAGAGTGGTCATGGAATGTTGTCAGAAAACTTCTGATTTAGGAGCTGGAGAAGCAGCCATAGTCATTTGTATCCTGTGTTTCCAGAACTGCTTTCTCAGTGCTTCATGTAAATTCACACTTGGACACGGGTTTGTTCATGAACTACATTAAGTGCCTCATTGCTGTCAGTATTATCAAAGTAAATTAATCAGATCATTAGTCATTTTATTCAGAATAAACAGGGTTTAAGAGAAATAGTTAAGTCATCAATTTAGTGTGTTCAGAATTAGGGAGGAAAAATTAAGTTTTTTTTATTAATATTATCTGATCCAGAGGTTCCCAAACTTTTCTTATTGTATACCGAATCCAGATCTACCAGCTGCCCACATATCCCTACCCTTCATGTCACTGACACTTTGTGTGATGTTCTTAACATTACCTGTTGTTAGCCATCTGTCCACATTTCACTGTTACGTATGGATATAAGTGCAACATGTACAACCGAAGTCTCCCCCTCCCCCCAAGTTCTGAGCTCAGTAAGATTTCACTGTTGCTGGGTAACTGAAGCAGTGCTGTTCAGTAATTGGAGGTGAGGGCTCTGCACATCAATGTCTTTGTGTGTCTGTGTTCTCATTGGTGCATCCTTGAAGTAAATAAACTGCTGTATTTTATGTAATAAATTCCTACAGAGTTTGAAAGCTTTGATTAGCTTGTTATGGAAATGCAATAAATAATAAATAAAATACGTCATTGCACAATTTCTCCCACATACCCCCTAGAGAGGTCTCTTGTATCCCCAGATGTACACGTACCAAAGTTTGGGAGCCTTGGATCTATTCTAAGGATAATACAACACAGAAGGGTGTGCACTGTTAATGTTCTGGTTTACAATAAAGCTATTTTATGTGAGATTTATTACATTGGTTGTTCACCTAAATCTTGGATACCAGTGAACTTGTATTCCTGAAAAATCTGTCGGGTTTGAAGGAATAATATTCTCTCTCACTTTTTAAGTATTTAGTTTAAAATGTTTTGTGCTGTAAGAATATAAGCTTTTGAGAATATGAGACAGACTCAGAGGTTTGTGTTTTCAAAGCCTGCTTGAAGAGTTCTGAGTCTATTGCTGTCTGAATAAAATTGCTTTTGTAACAACACTGTGCCTTTGCTTTTAGAGAGGAACAAATAACTGTGGTAGGGGTTTCAGTTTCTGTGATGTGTGATGCAGATGGTAGGAAGTAGGCTTTAGCAGTAGTTGCTTGAGGAAAATGGGAAGATATACTGGGTGGGCTACAATGAGGAAATGTGTGGAAGGCATTGCAAATAAGAGGATGAGACTTAAGAGTCCAAAGCAGACTGTGAAGAACTTCAAAACAACAAAAACAATGCTAGCACACTGATACCAGTCAACACTTCTTTATACTGTTGACTGGCTATTGTTTTTCTGACTTGAATTTTTACAGATTTTCAGGTAACAGAAAGTTTAGCTCTAAAAAGCTGTATGCCAATGTCATTGATCTGCTATGCATCAGCTATCAAAATAACTTCTTGCATATTGAGTTCTGACTTTTACATGTGGTTTGTTGGTTCTCTTTCCAGGACTATTTTCCTGCTCTTCTTTTAGACCGTTGATGTGATAAGATGCAGAGGTTCTTCCTGAGCACTGCAGCCAAGGCATGAATTCTCTTACTGGTGTAAAGAAAGGAGTAATGAGGCAGGGCCAATAGCTGAAGCTCAGAGTTAGAGCAGATAAACGGAATTCTGGGAGTCAGAGGGAGAATTTGGTATGAGGTAACTTGAACCTGGACCTTTCATTTGCATTTCTGATTGTATAAAACCCCTTACTGGTTAAAAGATAGGAAATAAAGGGTAGGAATAAATGGTCAGCTCTCAAAATGGAGGGAGGTAACTAATGGTGTCCCCCCAGGAGTCCATACTGGGACTGATCCTATTCAACATATCCATAAATGATCTGGAGAAAGGAGTAAAACAGTGAAGTAGCAAAATTTGCAGTTGATACTAAACTGCTCAAGATAGAGAAGTTCAAAGCAGACTGTGAAGAGCTTCAAAAGGATCTCACAAAACTAGGTAATTGGACATCAAAATAGCAGATGAATTTTTAATATTGATAAATGCAAAGTAATGCATATTGGAAAATATAATCCCAACTATACATACAAAATAATAGGATCTAAATTAGCTATTACAACTCGAGAGATCTTGGAGTGAGTCATTGTTGATAGTTCCCTGAAAACATCCACTCAGTGTGCAGCAGCAAACAATGTTTAGGAATCATTAAAAAAGGGATAGATAATAAGACAGAAAATATTTTATTGCCCCTATATAAATCCATGGTACGCCCACATCTTGAGTACTCTGGTTGCCTCATCTCAAGAGATATCTTGGCATTGGACAGTGTTCAGAAAAGGGTGACATACATTATGAGTATGGAATGAATGTCATAAGGAGAGATTAAAAAGACTGGGACTTATCTTAAAAAAGAGACAAGTAGGGAGGATATGATAGAGGGATGTAAGCTATTACTCAACCATCCGATGAGCAAAAGCTTATCGGATAGTCAACACACTAGTTGACTAGTCACTCCTCCTCCCCCCCCGCCCCCCACTTGCTGCCTCTGTCTTAAGCCGGGCAGGACGTAGCGGCGTTCCAACTTTGAAATGTATATGAGTTCCACTGGGGCTCTTGTATATTTCAAAACGGAAGTGCCCTGTGGATCCCAGGATCTGCAGGGGACTCAGCACTGGCCCCAGGCTCCATGCAGCTCTTCGCTTTGAAATGTACAAGAGCCCCAATAGGGGCTCTTGTGCATTTCAAAGATTGAAACCTCAGGGGGAATCCCCTGCTGGCCCTAGACTCCATGTGGCGTTTTAATCTTTGAAATGCACAAGAGCCACGATAGTCCTTATCGACTAATCAAATAGTCAATGGAAATCCCATCAACAATTTGATTTAGTTAATCAAAATTTAACATCCCTAATATGATAGAGGTCTATAAAATCAAGGTTGGTATGAAGAAAGAAAGAGTTATTTACTTGCTCCCATAACACAAGAACTAGGAGTCACCAAATGAAATCAATAGGTAGCAGGTTTAAAACAAACAAAAGGAGGTATTTTTTCATACAATGCACAGTCAACTTGTGGAACCCCTTCCCAGAGGATATTGTGAAGGCCAGGTCTTTAACACAGTTCAAAAAAGAGCTAGATAAATTCATGGATGATAGGTCCACCAATGCTTATTATCTAGGATGGGCAGGAATGGTATCCCTAGTCTCTGTCAGAAGCTGGGAATGGGCAACAGGAGATGATCACTTTCTGATTACCTGTTTTTTTCGTTACATCTGGGGCACCTGGCATTGGCCACAGTTGGGAGATAAGATACTGGGCTAGATGGACCTCTGGTCTGACCCAGTATGGCCGTTCTTATGTTCTGTTCTTATGCTAAATCCTGTTTTCAAACTTTCATAATACAGACTACAGTTAGTATAGCAAATGAGTACAGGATCTTTCGAAACAGGGCATTTTTGTCGAAACTGCCCTGTCTAAACTGCCATTTTTTTCAAAAAGCCCTGTTTTGGAAAAAAGCGGTGGCCGCTATTGTGCAAATAAAGTGCGGGATATTTAAATCCCGGCTTCCTTTGTACTTTTGATGTGTCTAATTTATGTCCCTCTGCCGACAGAGGGGTGTAGTTTAGACATACCCTCAGACCGAAGGTCCATCTAGCTCAGTATCTTGTCTCCCAACAGTGGCCAATGCTAGGGGCCCCAGAGGGAGTGAACAGAATATGTAATCATCGATCATCCCTCTCCTGTCATCCATTTCTAGCCTCCGACAAACAATTGCAATCAAAAGAGCTACCATGTCTCTCTTGTGATCACATTACATCTCAAAGGCAATGTAATAGGAAAATACTTTCTTTTAGGAGTGTCCCTGTGCGTGCTCCACTTTAGGTTCTGGTGTGTTCCAGTGCATCTGATTGGACTATTTCAACAACAGTGTTCTTTTGGGTCATGCGTGCATTCTCCCTATCTTGCACCATTGTCAGAGCCTATAACTTCCTCAGTTCCTTCTCAACTTTCCTTAGCCTGAGACAATAATCCCAGTGATGTTAAGACTGGAAGCTATACTTAATGTTCAAAATAGCTCACAGTAGTTGGCTAGTACCCTAGTTAGATGTACTTCTCCCAAGGAGCCACCAAAAAGATGCACTCTGTAGCCTACTTTGTATCCTTGGTACTGACCACATATCACCCGAGTACTTGTAGATTACCCTGATCCTTACCATGCAGACTGAAAAGCCAGGGACCCCACAAAAAGCAATCTGAAACCTACCCCTTCTGCTATGGCATCGACAGAGCCACATAAAGATGCAGTACCACGATGTTCTACACAGGGTGTGGCAGAGCCACATAAAGATGCAGTACCACGATGTTCTACACAGGGTATGGCATTGTCTCCCGTCCCAATAGGGCAGAGCACTTGGATGTCAATACTCACAGCCCCAAGTCCAGTGTCATTGGCACAGACCATCACAGTACTGAAACCATCAGCGCTGCACCTTTTTTCACACCTTATGGACCTGCATGTTTCATTGATACCAGAATCACCTCTTTAGCACCAATGTTTCCCCACCATGTCCAGCACTGTGTCAACCCACCTCAGCTCTGGCCCTTACATTTTCTAGTGGGAAGGAGGGTGCCTTAGCTCACCACTTCTTTCTCATCCAGTCTACTATAGCATTGGGGACATCTGTGCAGCCTAAATCTCATCATAGGTCTGCCATTTCCCATGCCATTTCCCACTCAGTGGCCCTACTGAGACCCTGAAGGAAATATAGGAGACCGTACCCCAGGCCCATAAGTCCATACAAGGAGAGTCTTGGATCTCTCCCAGAGTTCTCAGGAGGTTCCAGAGTCCCAACACAAATTACTGGACATTCTACACACCTCCTTCTTGTAGAAAATTGTTCTTCCTGTTAAAACATATATCAACTCCATGATGATATCATCCACATTCCAGAAAACCCCACTGATTCCATGTTAGTCCCTGTGCTATTTCTGCATTCTCTCTTCAGCCTGTGGGACCTGTACTGACACCTAATTCCCGAAGGAAGGGTGGCTGAGGATTGAGAACAAGGTTCTGCTATTCATGAAAAAGGCATGGGAATAAAGAGATGAAATGGGCAGTGAAAGAACCAACCTCTATAATCAGTGTATTCTGTTTCTGGGTACTTGTTGAGAAGGAACTAGAGGCAATAGTGGAGTAGAACTGGACTGGGGTACATGGAGGTGCTAAGAAATTATTTAAATAATATATTAGGTGCCCAAAATTGTAGTTAACTCAAAGGTTAAGTAAGTTACTTTTTTATTCTAGAAAAGCACTTTAACTTCTGAAAACCAAGTAAAGATATAATCCACCTTCACAGTGCAACCTTAACTTTGTGTTCTTTGAACACTACCCTGACATACCAATAACACACATACCAGTAGTTTACCCTTACAGATGCTACAGACAGTATGAGCATCGTAGGGCAAAATCTATCACCATCTCTCCTTGGCTAAGATGAAACTTTGTAAAGTGCTACTAGGGATGTAATAGCGCAGGGGTGAGCAACCTTTTCAAACCAAAGAATCAAACTACATCAAAATTCAGAAGTGGTCAACAGAGAGCTGTATAAGAATGTCCATTTCCATCACTGATATATACAACCTAATATTATTGATAATTGACAATGATTAGTGATAACATAAATGAAACATTATACTTAGACTGTATTTAATGGGACTTCTGCTGCATCTTTTCTTTGAAGTTTACATCATAACTGGTCAAATCCAGCTTCATGCATGCATTCAGGCTGTCTTCTGTCAATCTTATGGCAGGAGACTGTGGATGTTGAGGTATGAGGGGCTCAGGATGGGGTTCAGGTATATGATAGGCTCAGGGCACAGGGTTGGTGTGTGGGGGAGCAGGAGTATTACAGCAGGAGACTGAGGATGTGCAGGAGTCTGGAGATGTGGGGGTACGAGGAACTCAGGGCACGGGATTCACGTGTATGATGGGCTCAGGGCTGGGGTGTGTGGAGCGTGCAGGAGTGTTACGATGCTGTGGCCAGATGGGGACTGGGCCCCAATTGGCCCCAATTCGGGGCTTGTTGGTGAGGCTTAATTTTAAATAAAGTAAAATAATTTATATCCAACATGCAAGGTTTCAACATTATCTTTATTTATGGCAGCAGTGAGGAACCTTTTTTGAGTCAGGAACCACTGACCCATAGAAAAGTCATTTGGGGATCAAGTGAGAAGGAAAACAAAACCCCTCTTAAAACCCCCAACCCTCACTCATGGCCTCCAACTGAGACACCTCAGTGTAATCATTTAAATAGTTAACTGATAAACATAAGCATATCGGTTCCTGTAACGGTTACACACTGGCTCTGGGCCCCACTCCCAGGAGCTGGCTGCTTCTCCTCACTGTGGGCTCTGTATTAGAGCCTGCAGCATGGGGCATTACAGGAATCGATAAGCTCACGTTTATCAGTTAACCCTTTACACATGTACACTTTTACATCCCTATTAGCCAGTCAATAAACTGCTTCAAAAGGGGCTAAAAATGAAATTTCTATTTTCAGCATTATTTGATAAATGTATATTTTGTGAGTGATTGTGGCCTTTATCAAGAATTATTTATTTTTATTAATCCTTTTTAGATTGTAAGTTATTGAGTTCTGTGGACAATAGCTTATTATGTGTGAATGCATTGGAGACAATTTTTTATTTCCTCAGGTGAAGAAAGCTACTAAGGGGATGGCTGTTGTCAATTTGATTTTAACAAACTGAGGAACTGAATGAGAACTTGGAAGTGGAAGGCACCTGGGGTGAAAGTGGTCATGAAATCATAAGAGTTCACGATTCTAAGGAATAAAGACAATAGATTTCAAGAACACAGACTTTACCTACCATCTCTCTGAGTTTACTAAGATCCCATGGGAAGCAAAATTAAGGAAAAACAATTGAAGACAGTAGGCAGTTTTTCAAAGGGATGTTATTAAGGGTGCAAAAGCACCCTATTCCACTCTGTAGAAAAGATAGAAGTATGGCAAGAGGCCATCCTGGTTTAATGAGGAGATCTTGCATGATCTAAAAATAAAAAATGAGTCCTATAAAAAGTGGAAATGAGGACAAAATACAAAGGATGAATATAAACAAGTAACAGAGGTATGTGAGAACAGAATTAGAAAGGGGAAGGCACAAAATGAGCTCAGTCTAGATAGAAACATGAAGGGTAACAAGAAAATATTCTACAAATAGAAGCGAGAGAGAGAGAAAGAGCAAGGACTGCGCAGGCCCATTTCTCAGTGAAGAGGGAGAAACAACAGAAAATGTGGAAATTGAAGAGGTGCTTAATGACTTCGTCGTTTTGGTTTTCACTAAAAAGGTTGGTGATGATGAGATGCCTAACACAGTGAATGATGTTGAGTTGGGGTAGATTCAGAAGTTAAAATAAGAAAAGGACGAGTTAAAAAGTACTTTGAAAAGTTGGGTGTCTTGAAGTCACCAGGGCCTGATGAAATGCATCATCGACTATTCAAGGAGCTGATTGAGGTATCTGAGCCATGAGCTATCATCTTTGAAAAGTCATTGAAGACGGAAGAGATTCCAGAAGACTATAAATGGGCAAATATAGTGCTCATCTATAAAAAGGGAAATAAGGACATTCACTGTGGCTTAACAACCAAGTAAAAGAAGCAGAGAGAGATAAAAAGGCATTTAAAAAGTGGAAGTTAAATACTAGTGAGGAGAATAGAAAGGAACATAAACTCTGTCAAATTAAATGTAAAAATATAAGAAAAGCCAAAAAGGACTTTGAAGAACAGCTAGCCAAAAACTCAAAAACTAATAGCAAAATGTTTAAGTACATGAGAAACAGGAAACCTGCTAAACAACCAGTGGGGCCTCTGATCAGTTGAGATACCAAAGGAGCACTCAAAGATAAGGTCATTGTGGAGAAACTAAATGAATTCTTTGCTTCGGTCTTCATGGCTGAGGATATTAGGGAGATTCCCATACCTGAGCCATTCTTTTTAGGTGACAAATCTGAGGGATTGTCCCAGATTGAGGTGTCATCACCGGAGATTTTGGAACAAATTGATAAACTTAACAGTAACAAGTCACCGGGACCAGATGGCATTCACCCAAGAGTTCTGAAAGAATTCAGATGTGAAATTGAGAAACTATTAACTGTGATTTATAACCTATCCTTTAAATCAGCTTCTGTACCTAATGATGGGAAGATAGCTAATGTGACGCCAATATTTAAAAAGGGCCCTAGAGGTGATCCTGGCAATTACAGACCGGTAAGTCTAATGTCAGTACTGGGCAAATTAGTTGTAACTATAGAAAAGAATAAAATTGTCAGACACATAGATGAACATAATTGGTTGGGGAAAAGTCAACATGGTTTCTGTAAATGAAAATCATGCCTTCACCTGGCTCTTCCCAGCACCGGCTCCTGCTCCTTCCCCTTGCTGACTCTTTGATAGAAGCAGCAAGGGAGTGAGGGGAAGCGACCAGTCGCATCACTAGTCGACTATCCAATAAGCTTATGCTTTATCGGATAGTCGACTAGTCGCTTACATCTCTATTAAGCAGGGTAACTAGTGTCCACCATATCATTATCACCTGATACTTTGGCTCATAGGTTCCAAAGCTAGACGGGACCTCCATGATCATCTAGTCTGACCGCCTACACATTGCAAGCTACAACCTTGACTGCCTTCTCTTGTAATAAATGCATAACCTCTGGCTGAATTACTCAAGTTCTTGAATCCTGATTTTAAAGACTTCAAGTACAAAGTGTCCACCATTTACTTGAGTTTAAACCTGCAAGAGAGTCATGCTCTGTGCTGTGGAAGAATGCGAAATTCCGCTCCGGGGTCTCAATCTCACTTGGAGGAAAATTCCTTCCCATCTCCAGATATGGCAGTCAGTTGGACCTTAAGCATTTCAGCAAGAATCCAACAGCCAGATGCCTGGCAAAGAATTGTGTATATAGTAATTCAACTTCTTTCCCATTTTGTGTCCCATCACTGACTGTTGGGAGTATTTGCTACCACCAGTGGCATATTGGCTACATGCCTTTATAGGCAATATCATCATACCATCCCCTCCATAGATTTATCAAGGTCAGCCTTGAAACCAGTTAGTTTTTTTTTCTCTCCCCACTTCCCCCTTTGCAAACCTGTTTGAGGACTTCATTCCTCTGATGATTAGAAATCTTAAATCTAATTTCAAGCCTAAACTTGATAAAGGTCAGTTTATATCCATTTGTTCTTGTGTCAACATTGGCCTTAAATTGAATAACTCCTCTCCCTCCCTACTATTAATCCCGGTGGTATGTTTATAGAGGAATCATATATTCCCTCAGCCTTATTTTGGTTAGGCTAAACAAGTTAAATTCTGAGTGTCCTCTCATAAGGTAGGTTTTCCATTCCTGTGATCATCCTAGTATCCCTTGTCTATACCTGTTCCACTTTGAATCATCTTTCTTAAACATTGGAAATGAGAATTACATATGGTATTCCAGATGAGGTCTTACCAGTGCCTTGTATAATGATTACTTCTGAAGGAATTCTATACTGGAAAAAATTCTGTGCATAATATTTTAAAAATGTGCATATTTTGTCAAAATAGCAGAATATTATCATGTCATTTGGAATTATTTTGGTAATTTATTTCAGAATACCTGACAGCAAGTATGTCTGTAACAATACAGATGACAAGATTCAGGAAATAGCTTTTGACAAATAGATTCCTTACTAGGCCAATTAGCATATTTGTGGCTCTACAGGGCAGGCAGTAATACTAATATTTCCATGTATGTCAAGCACAGAAGACTTTAAGGGTATGTTTTCATAGCAAAGATAAACTCATATCTGATGAGTGCCAGCTGATTCGGGCTTGAGGGGCAAAGGCTGTGGGGCTCTTTTTTTACAGTGGAGGTCTGCAGGCTTAGACTGGAGCTGAAATGCTGGGACACTCCTATCAAGCAGGGTCTTAGAGCCCAGGCTCTAATTCTAGTCTAGAAGCCTACACAGCAGTGAAGCAGTCTCATAGTCCATGTCTCACAAGATGGAGTTGGCTGGCATGGCCAACCATGAGGTTTTCTTAGCTGTGTAGACTTGCCCTAAAAGGCAGCACGTTTTCTGGAGTGAAGTTAGGTCATGATATGTCATAGAACTTAAATATATGCATAAAGTTCAGCAACTGAGTAACCCCATTGAAACTACTTCTTTGCCAGTCAGTGGCCTTAGTGAGTGGCATGGCTAAGTAGTACGGTAGCATGTGTACGGTCATTGGATTAGAGTTGAAATTGTTGCAGACAATAGATTAGAAGGGCAATTTGAATGGAAGGTCCAGAATGGCAGTGGTGAGTGCAAGCCATTGCCTACACAGAGGTAGAGATCACCATGCAGGTCTCTTTCCCCTCCCCCACTCTCCCCCCGGGGTGCAGACTTAGTAGTGAGGCTGCACCCAATCCTAACACACAGGAAAGACTGGAACTGCTTCCTAAACACTTTTGACACTGCCCCTCCTTTCTAGGTGTACTGCGATACTAGAAGGTAGAGTCTCCCATGCTTGGCAGTGTATTATATTTTCCCTGGCTGTTCCCGACACCTAAACCAGATGCCGGCTCCAGACCACTGCCTCAGAGAGACATATGAATCAATTATTCCAATAGGGAAAGAATAAAATCTGAGCGAGACATTAATTCTGTACTTGTGCTGTTGTGTGGAATTCCTCCAGGAGTAATATGGTACTGACACTTCTTTCTCCACAGGAAATAACTCATCTATGATTGCATTAACCTTTTTCATGTCTGCATCATATTGGCAGCTCATGAACATCCTGTGATCAGCCAACACACCTGATCTTTCTCCTGTTCCAAGTGATAAGGCCTCATTTTATGGCAAAAATTGTTGTTGTTGGTCCTTAAGAACATGACCCTGCACTTGGAAATATTACATTTTACCCCATTTCTATTACTCCAGTTTTCAAGGTTGTCCACATCTCGTGTCATATTCTAGTCCTGCGTATTGGCGCTACATCCCAATTTTGTCATCCACAAATTTTATTAGCACACTCCCACATTTTGTGCCAGAATCATGAATAAAAATGTTAAATACGATTGGTCCCATGACAGATTCCTGTGGAACTCCACTAGTAACCTCTCTAGCCCAGGGGTGGGCAATAATTTTTTGAAGTGGCCCTGGGTCTTGCTGGAAGGGGTGGGGGCCTCCAACGGAAGGGGCGGGGCCATGATGCTTCTGGGCTTCCCCACCCACAGATGATGATTGGTCTGGGGGTGGGGGAGCCCCTTTCCCTCAGCACCCATGCCCCTGGTGGTGGGAGGAGATGTCCTGTGCCCCCTTATCCCAAGGCCAATCAGGGCCTGTGGGTGGGGGAGCACATGAAGCCTCCTCCTGCCCAGCCAGGAGCGCATGGCGCTTCTAAGTGCCACATGCTTCTCGCAGGGCAGAGGAAACTTCGTGCACTACCCCTGGCCCCAGGCCAATCAGGGCTGGGGGCGGGGGAGCATGCAAAGCTTTCTTCTGCCTTGCCAGGAGTGTGCAGCGGCTCTGGCAGGGAGGAGGAAATTTCATGTGCTTTCTCCTAGGCCCTAACTGGCCTGGGGGCGGGGGAATGGCAGGGCCTCCGTGGGCTGGATATGTCCCACTGAGGCCCTCTTGTCCACCCCTGCTCTAGTCTGTCAATTTGCCTTTCAGTATGACCCATAGTATTTCCTTTAAACCAGAGGTTCTCAAACTTTGTGATACCGCGATTCCCCCCCCCCCAGTTGCTTGCGACCCCCCTCTAAGTTGCTTACGACCCCCTCGGGGCTCGGGACCCACAGTTTGTGAAATGCGGCTTTAAACAATTCCTTATTCACCTTTCACTTCTCATATTAATCCTTATCTTCTCCAGTTCCACTAATTTCCCATGTGGAACTGAATCAAATGTCTTGAAATTCAGGTAGATTAAATTAGGGAAATACAATAGATCTCAAGTGTCAGTTGTTGTTTGAGTGCTTGCTTGTGTCTAGTGCCTGGTAGAGTGTGTTACATGCCCTGATGCTGGAAGTTACACCTAGTGGTATCTATAGGGCTAGCTCTGGCATCCTTTGGAGTTGCATGTGAATGCAGCAGTATAAACGGCTCCCCTCCTAGCCCGAGTGCTGTGATGGTATTGGAATATTCTTTTGCCTTTAGCAAGTGTTTTATTTCAAAATGTGTGTATAGTTTGTTTGTTTTTTAACAGCCATATTAGGTCAGACCAAAGGTCCATCTAACCCAATATCCTGACCTCCAATAGTGGCAAATACCAGATGCCCCAGGTTATCAAGTGATCCTTCTCCTGTCATCCACTTCCAGCCCCTGGCAAACAGAGGCTAGGGACACCATTCCTACTTATTCTGGCTAATAAGTATTGATGGACCTAACCTCCATGAATTTATCTATCTCTTTCTTTTGTTCAAGTCCTGGTCTTCACCTTAGAGGGGGTTTTGGAACAAATAGAAAAACTTAACGTGAACAAATCACCGGGACCGGATGGCATTCACCCAAGGGTTCTAAAAGAACTCAAATGGGAAATTGTAGAACTGTTAACTGTGGTTTGTAATCTATCCCTTAAATCGGCTTCCGTACCTACTGACTGGAAGAGAGTTAACGTGACACCAATATTTAAAAAGGGCTTTAGAGGTGATCCCGGCAATTACAGACGGGTAAGTCTAACGTTGGTACTGGGCAAATTAGTCGAAACAATAGTTAAGAATAAAATTGTTAGGCACGGAGAAGAACATAACTTGTTGGGCAAAAGTCGACATGGTTTCTGTAAAGGGAAATCATGTCTTACTAATCTATTAGAGTTCTTTGAAGGAGTCAAGAAACATGTGGACAAGGGGGATCCAGTAGATATAGTGTACTTAGATTTTCAGAAAGCCTTTGACAAAGTCCCTCACCAAAGGCTGTTGTGTAAATTACATTGTCATGGGATAAGAGGGAAGGTCCTTTCATGGATTGAGAACTGGTTGAAAGACAGGAAACAAAGGGTAGGAATAAATGGTAAATTTTCAGAATGGAGAGGGGTAACTAGTGGTGTCCCCCAAGGGTCAGTCCTAGGACCAATCCTATTCAACTTATTCATAAATGATCGAGAAAAAGGGTCAAGCAGTGAGGTAGTAAAGTTTGCGGATGATACTAAACTGTTTAAGATAGTCAAGACAGAAGCAGACTGTGAAGAACTTCAAAAAGATCTCACCAAACTGAGTGATTGGGCAACAAAATGGCAAATGAAGTTTAATGTGGATAAGTGTAAAGTAATGCACGTTGGAAAAAATAACCCCAACTATACATATAATACGATGGGGGCTAATTTGGCTATGACAAATCAGGAAAGAGATCTTGGAGTTATCGTGGATAGTTCTCTGAAAACGTCCACACAGTGTGCTGCGGCGGTCAAAAAGGCAAATAGAATGTTAGGAATTATTAAGAAAGGGATAGAAAATAAGACCCAGAATATCTTACTGCCCCTGTATAAAAACTATGGTACGCCCACATCTTGAGTACTGTGTACAGATGTGGTCTCCTCACCTCAAAAAAGATATTTTGGCCTTGGAAAGGGTTCAGAAAAGGGCAACTAAAATGATTAGGGGTTTGGAACAGGTCCCATATGAGGAGAGGCTAAAGCGACTGCGACTTTTCAGTTTGGAAGAGAGGAGACTGAGGGGGGATATGATAGAGGTCTATAAAATCATGAGTGATGTGGAGAGGGTGCATAAAGAAAAGTTATTCATTAGTTCCCATAATATAAGGACTAGAGGACACCAAAAGAAATTAATGGGTAGCAGGTTTAAAACTAATAAATGAAAGTTCTTCTTCACACAGCACGTAGTCAACCTGTGGAACTCCTTGCCAGAGGAGGCTGTGAAGGCTAGAACTATAACAGAGTTTAAAGAGAAGCTAGATAAATTCATGGAGATTAGGTCCATAAAAGGCTGTTAGCCCGGGGGTAGGAATGGTGTCCCTGGCCTCTGTTTGTCAGAGGCTGGAGACGGATGGCATGAGACAAATTGTTTGATCATTGTCTTCGGTCCACCCCTTCAGGGCACCTGGCGCTGGCCACTGACAGCAGACAGGCTACTGGGCTAGGTGGACCTTTGGTCTGACCCAGTACGGCCGTTCTTATGTTCACAACCTCCTCTGGCAAGGAGTTTCACAGGTTGACTGTGTGGGGAAAAAACACACCACCTTCTTTTATTAAACCTGCTATCTATTAATTTAATTTGGTGACCCCCTGTCAGCCGGTGGTCAGGGCAGTGAGTGGTGTGTGTGTGTTATACACCCGAGACTTCAACTGCTAGGACTGGGGTCCCTTAGCAGCGGGCAACCTGGAGGAGGTTGACGGGTGCCCCAAGAAGTTTACAGGGAGAGCTTATTACACCTCACATTTTGACTGCTAGGATACACGATCCCTTCGCAGCGGGCAACCTGGGGAGGCTGAGAGATGCCCCAACGGATCTGTCCCCTGGAAGCGACATGATCCAACGCTCAAGCTCTCCCTATATCTGTCCCTTATGACCGGCTGGAGTTCTTTTAAAATTGTGCTTGGTTCTGTTACAGCAACTGAAGGAGTCAGGTCACAGCTTAAACAGTTAGGTATGTCTACGCTACAAAGTTAATTCGAACTAACAGCAGTTAGTTCGAATTAACTTTCATAGGCGCTACACACGCAAACCGCTAATTCGAACTTAATTTGAACTAGCGGAGCGCTTAATTCGAACTAGGTAAACCTCATTCTACGAGGACTAACGCCTAGTTCGAATTAAGTAGTTCGAATTAAGGGCTGTGTAGCCACTTAATTCGAACTAGTGGGAGGCTAGCCCTTCCCAGGTTGCCCTGGTGGCCACTCTGGGCCAAGCCAGGGAAACTCATCGGCCCCCCTCCCGGCCCCGGAGCCCTTAAAGGGCCACGGTCTGGCTACGGTGCCCGTGCCAGGTGCAAGCCTGCCAGCACCCAGCCAGCAGACCCTGCACCTGGCACAGCACGAGCCAGCCACCCGCTGCCACCCAGCCCTCCCCCTCTTCCCAGGACCAGGCTGGTGGCTCCCAGGAGCCTGCCCGGGGCCGCAAGAGGCGGACGCCCGCCTGGTCTAGTGCGGAGATCGTGGACCTCATCCAGGTTTGGGGGGAGGCCTCCAACATCCACAGTCTCCGCACTAGGCACAGGAAAGTGGCCGTCTAGGGCAGGATAGCTGCCAGTCTGGCCACCAAAGGCCACATGCGAACCCAGGAGCAGGGTTGCATGAAAATCAAGTTGGTCCAGTGAGACCCCCGACCCTGAGCTTAGAACATAAGAATGGCCGTACTCAGTCAGACCAAAGGTCCATCTCGCCCAGTAGCCTGTCTGCCAACAGCGGCCAACACCAGGTACCCCGGAGGGGATGGACCGAAGACCAATGTCCTAGCCATTTGTCTCGTGCCATCCATCTCCAGCCTTCCACAAACAGAGGCCAGGGACACCATTCCTACCCCCGGCTAATAGCACTCCATGGACCCAACCTCCATGACTTCTCTTTAAACTCTGTTCTAGTTCTCACCTTCACAGCCTCCTGTGGCAAGGAGTTCCTCAGGTTGACTATTTGCTTTGTGAAGAAGAACTTTCTTTTATTAGTTTGAAGCCTGCTACCCATTCATTTCATTTGGTGTCCTCTAGTCCTTCTATTATGGGAACTAATGAAGAGCTTTTCTTTATGCACCCTCTCCACACCACTCATCATTTTATAGACCTCTATCATATCCCCCCTCAGTCTCCTTTTTTCTAAGCTGAAAAAACCCAGTCTCTTTAGCCTCTCTTCATATGGGACCAGTTCCAAACCCCTAATCATTTTAGTTGCCCTTTTCTGAACCCTTTCCAAGGCCAAAATATCTTTTTTGAGGTGAGGAGACCCCATCTCTACACAATACTGAAGATATGGAGTACCATAGTTTTAGACTTCCCCTCCTCCTCCTTCCCTTGGCTTCCCCCTTCCAGCTCCCTCCTCCCAGGTTTCCACCTCCCCTCTCCCACCCTCTCTCTTCCCCTCTCCCACCTCCTTTTCCCAGTCTCCCCAGAGGTTAAAGCCCCCCCCCCTCTGTTTTGTTAAATAAAGAGAGTTTCTATTTTTGAACACACGTGTCCTTTATTTTTTACATCAGGAAGGGGGGCTAGGGAAGGGTAAGTGGAAGGAGGTGAGGGAGGAATGGGGCATGAGCCCCTGATGGGGAGGACTGGGGTGGCTCTGTGGGCTCCTCGGGGTGGAAGCTCTCCTGCAGGGCCTCCTGGATCCTGACAGCCCCCCGAATGACCCCCCCGGATGGCAGCCTGCGGCAAGTGCAGCCGGGCTGATGGCCGGCCGAGTGCTGTGATGTGCCGAGGGTGGGCACTCAGGGCACTCCAAGACAGGACTGCTTTGCTGTCCCTCATTGAGGTAGACAAGCAAGCGGGAAACCCTGAGAACTGTCTGTCTGGGGTGGGGGTCCGGTCCCTTTAAGCACAGCTCTCGGCTAGCCTGAGGCAGCAGCTCCACGCTCTAAGTCCTAAGCTGATGCCCTGCTGGCACTGGTTCTGGCCAGCCTTAACTTCGGTTCAGGATCCACTTAATGTGGACATGCTAGTTCGAATTAGCAAAACGCTAATTCGAACTAGTTTTTAAGCCTAGATGCACTAATTCGAATTAGCTTAGTTCGAATTAACTAATTTGAATTAAGTTAGTTCGAATTAGTGCTGTAGTGTAGACATACCCTTACTATTTTATTGTTACAGGGTAAACTTAGCTGTTAAATGCTACTACTGTGTTACAGATAACACAGCACTACAAAGAACAGGACAGAAATTACACTAAGAAGTCACTTACAGGTACCATGAAACCCTTTTGGTTCTCTGAGCTCTTATTAAATGCATGCAAAATAGACACCTAGCAGGTATATATTCTCACCCCTGCGTTCCAGACTTGGCGTGGCCAGCGTCTTTCTCTCAGTCCCTCGGGAAGAAGTAGGGCGAGGTTGGGCGTCCCATAGACCTCGGGAGACAACCAATACCTGCCAGCAGGTGAAGATGATTGGAGCTCAAATGGGGTGGGCTACTAAACCCCTCTTTATACCCCTTGGGTCATGTAGGCTTCTTCCTGGTCTCAAGTGGCCAATTAGGAAAAATGGCTCTGAAGCTGAGTTTCCCACAAAGGGTGCAAAGCATAATTCACACCTGGAAAATTGCAGACAATGGGCACCTCTGGTATGTGATGGGTGAAGATTCCTCTCCTGGGACAGTGCAGGCATGTCAATTACTGGTACTAGCCATCAGGGCGGCGGGAGGCCCTGGGTCATCAGCTAGCCCATTTACTGTCTAGTTTCAGAGTCAGGGACAGGCAGCACACCTGCGTTCCCAGGGCATCAAAGGCTGACTGCCTTTCTCTTGCTCTCTTGGGGGGGGAGGGGGAACAAGATGGGGTTCATGTCTAGCTACACCCCCTAGTTCTTATGTTATGGGAACAAGTAAATAACTTTTCCTTATTCACTTTCTCCACACCAATCATGATTTCATAGACCTCTATCATATTCCCCTTTAGTCTCCTCTTTTCTAAGCTGAAAAGTCCCAGTCTTTTTAATCTCTTCATATGGCACCTGTTCCAAACCCCTAATCATTTTTGTTGCCCTTTTCTGAACCTTTTCTAATGCCAATATATCTTTTGAGAGGAGGCAACCACATCTGTACACAATATTGACGATGTGTGTGTACCATGGTTTTATATAGAGGTAATAAGATATTCTGTCTTATTTTCTATCCCTTTTTTAATGATTCCTAACACTTCCGCTGCACATTGAGTGCAGTTTATGTATAGTAGTTTTAATAATTAGGAATAAGTGAGGAAGTCCTCTAAGGGACTTAGCCCAGAGATGGGACACATTTCCTGATCTATGGGCTTCAAACTGTGAGCGGTGCAAGAAGATCAAGACAGTCAGTAAACCCCATCCCCTCAGAGCTGCTTGGGGGTGGAGGTGGGAGAGAGACCCATATGCCCGACAAGTGTAGAATCTGGGAAGGATTCAAGTCCTGCACTGAAAAGAAGTGGGACATGAGCCTAAAAGCGCTCCTCATGGAGTCAGATTTTGCGCAAGCCTCCAAGCCAGTCCTCTCAGACTCAAAGCCGAATACCTCAGTGAGAAGTGCTTCACTGTCACTGATCTCTGTCCAGCATTGATCTCCATTGCCTATCAAAAGGCACAGAAAACATAGTGGGAGAGGAAGCTCCCTGCTATCCCATAAGGACAATGGGAATGTCAGAGATGAGCACAAACCCACAGTGGGCAGCTTGTCCTCCCCAGAGTATAACAGGCAGCGGCCTCGCTTGTTTGACTTTCTAGACCACTCTGGGACCCACCTCCCATCCACCTCCTTACTGTGGAGGCCTTTCAAGAAACAAAAGACATTCAGTTATTCTTGACACCTCAAGAAGACACGGTCCTCTCTAGGAGCAAGCCTGCACTTGGGAACTTGAAGTAATCTCTATCATTGTGATATTGCTCCCCGACACTGCAATAGTTGATGCCATGCCAGTCTCTGAGGCTGTGCTATTGGTCTTTAGAGACCCGATTGAATCCCCAGCACCAATCTCTGGACTCCTGGTGCTGGTCCCCAGACTTGTGGCACTGATTACTGGTCACTTGGCATTGGCCTCCTGAGGCATTCCGCCAGTCATTAGAGTGCCGCTGCCGCTCCCTGAGCTTGAGGCATGGTCCCTGGAATACTGTTGCCGGTCATCAGACATGTGGCATGGCACTGCAGAGCCTTGTTACTGCTTCTCACATGTGAAACACCAGGCCATAGAATCATAAGGTTGGATGAGACCTCAGGAGGTCATTGAGTCCAATCCCCTGCTTAAAACAGGACCAGTCCAAACTAAATTATCCCGGCCAGGGCTTTGTCAAGCTGAGACTTAAAAACCTCTAAGGATGGAGATTCCACCACCTCCCTAGATAACCCATTCCAGTGCTTCACCACCCTTCTAGGGAAATAGTTTTTCCTAATATCCAACCTAGACATCCTCCACTGTAACTTGAGACCATTGCTCCTCGTTCTGTCATCTGTCACCACTGAGAACAGCCTCTCATCATCCTCTTTGGAACCCCCTTCAAGTAGTTGAAGGCTGCTGTCAAATCCCCCCCCCCCCCCACTCTTCTCTTCTGTAGACTAAATAAGACCAAATCCCTCAGCCTCTCCTCACAGGCCATCCAGCACAGTGGTGAAACAGAGACAGAAGTGACACTGCTCTGGGGTTGCAGAGGGAAAACCTTTCCTCCTCTGCTTCTGAAGGCAAGGAGTGGGGTTTCCCTCATGGCTGTCAACAGGTGCATGGCATCAACACCTGTGGCCAATGCTCTGGCAGTTCTGGAACCCTTGAGGGTCCCCCGTCATGGAGTCCCATGTATATCTCTCATTCTCTGGGGCATCTCCTGCCTTCCTCCTGATTCAGATGAGGGAATAGTTCAAGGTACATAGGAGTCTTCACTAGCCGTGGATGGGCTGCTCCAGCTGGGGAAGCGGAGCCTGTCCATTTCCATGGTCTCACCTCTTCATCTTCCTCACCTGATGAGGCATTGGTGGGACTGTCACATGCAGGGCTGCAAGATGATTTTAAGTCACACTAAGAACTACTTACACGTGTCTGAAAACCGTAAACTGGAAGTGGAGGAGTTGTTAGAATCAGTTTACACATTATATGACATCTTGGCTGCAGAGATACCATTGCAGGTCGGACCTGCCCATCCATAATGGTGCTGTGAAATTGGTCAAGGCCTTGTGGCAGACACCGTCCCTTCTTCCACGTATTTCAAAGCATGCAAAGAGAAAATACTGTGTCCCTGCTTAGGCCTTTGAGTACCTTTATCTCTCCCCCCCCCCCCCGAACTATCCCTCATGCTGCTAGGGCAGAGGGTAGTATGCAACTATGTGGTGCAGCACACAAAACTGTCTCTCCCTACTGGAGATGTGGCTAGTGTTGGTTTACTTTTCAGCCATGCATCACTTAGGCAAGATCCTCACAATCTCACCACAAATACTGATTTCCCTTGCATGGTGATCATACCTGTACAAGGTAACAGAAGGAGTTCTGAGTCCATGACTTATGATGTCCCTGGTGTTGGATACCTTGGACTTGGGGTTAGAGATGTGAACGACTAGTTGACTATCCGATAAGCAAATGCTTATTGGATAGTTGATAGGCTAGTTGATTAGTCACTTCCCCTCCCCCGCCCCTTGATAGAGGCAGCAAGGGGGGAGGGGATGAGGAGAGGGTACTTCAAAGTGGCAGCGCTGTGTAGAGCCTGGGGTCAGCAGAGGAGTCCCTAGCTGACTCCAGGCTCCATGCAGTGTTGCTGCTTTGAAACACCGCTTGAAGTCTGATGCTGGGCTTCCCACGGCGTTTCAAAGTGGCAGCGCTGCATGTAGCCCGGGGTCAGCAGGGGACTCCCCCGCTGACCCAACTCCAGGCTCCATGCAGCGCTGCTGCTTTGAAACACTGCATTCAACCTGACGCTGGGCTCCCCACAGCATTTCAAAGTAGCAATGCTGCATGGAGCCTGGGGTCAGTGGGGGAGTTCCTACCTGACTCTAGGCTCCATGCAGCGCTGCTGCTTTGAAACAACACATGCAGCCTGACACTGGGCTCCCCATGGCGTGTCAAAGCGGCAGCTCCGCACGGAGCTCGAGGTCAGCAGGGGAATCCCTTAGGGTTGTTGCAACACTTCAAAGGCGGAGGCGCTCTATTGACTAATCCAGGGGTGGCCAACCCATTAAATGAAGAGAGCCAAAACAGCGGCGGAAAAAATGCGAAGAACCGCACCAGTATTGTTGAGCAAAAAAAAAAAGGACGCTGCCCCTTTAAAAACTGTGGGTTAGGCTTTTTGGCCACATCAGGCTCCTGTCAGCCGCTGCCATCTTGCCGCCTCCATTTTGCCGTGCCGGACGGCTCCCCTGCACCCAGTGAGCACAGGGAGTCGGGGGCCGTTTGTAAGGGCGCATGGGACAGCTTTGCAAGCTGTGGTGGCCCTCGCGAGCTGCACTTTCAGGACTGAAAAGCTGCATGCAGCTCGCGAGCTGCAGGTTGGCCATCCCTGGACTGATCGAATAGTCGATGCAATTTGCATCGACTGTTCGATCAGTCCAGGGATGGCCAACCTGCGGCTCGCGAGCTGCATCGACTATTTGCTTAGTCAGTTACTTGAAATTTAACATCCCTACTTGGGGTAGAAAGCCTATCTGCGTACCCTTAGGAGCTCAGGCTTGCGGATATGATACAAGCTGTTGCTAAACATAAGCGTCATAGAGCTCAGGGCCATCCCGGAAGCTTGCAAAGTGTTCCTTCCTCAGCTCTCACACAAGGTAGTACATGTGTTGACAGACAATACTGCTTTGATATTCTATGTCAACGAGAAAGGGGAAACATGGTCATTATTTTTCTGCCGAATAGCTGTTTGGCTGTGGGTCTTCTGTCTCCAACTTGCTATCCAACTGGACATTTCACATCTCCGCAAGGTCCAGAACACGCTGGCAGATCGCCTCAAAGTCCTTTTTCACTCACCACAAGTGGTCCCTGTACCCAGAAGTCGTAAGGAACATCTTCCAGAGGTGTGGAACTTCACAAGTACATCTGTTTGCATCCAGGCATCACTGAAAATGTCACCAATTTTGCTCCTTGCCAGGTCTCGACAGCAGTTAGTTATCCAATGCCTTTCTCCAGTCATGGGCAGGCAATCTGAGGGTTGCTTTCCCTCCAAGGCCACATCAGCAATGTTCTCCTGAAGATGAAGAGGGGCACAAGGCTAGGCATCCGTGATAGGCCCAGCCATGGTAACATTGGTGGGGCTAGTTCATGGATTTAGCTGTGGCAGCCCCATGGATGCTTCCCAACTATCTGCACCTGCTTTTCAAGAACATGGAAGATTGCTGCACCCAAACCTTGCTTCCCTGCACCTGATAGCATGAATGCTGCATGGCAAAATTTTGAACAGGTCTGTTCCACACAGCTTTCAGCAGGTTTCCTTAAAGCTGAACTTCATCAGACTTGCTTACCTGCCTAACTGGAAATGTTTCACCTGCTAGGCATTTGAACAGAACTTTTCTCTAGCTCAGTCTTTACAATCCATCCTGGAATACCTGTTCTATTACAAGCACCAAGGTCTGGCACTTGATCAAAGTGCGCATGGTAACCATATTTGCTTTTGACATTCTCATTCAAGGTGGTTCAGTCTTCTTGCATGCATTGGTGATCAGATTGCTTTAGGGCCTTGAAAAACTCTTCCCACAGGTAACGGGAAAAAGTTCCCCCAGAACTGGTACTCTACAGGCTCACTGGTTCTCCCTCTAAGCCTTGGACCTTGTGCTTTCTCCTATATCTATCATGGAAATCCACTTTCCTTATAGCCATCATAGCAGCGAAATGACTCTCCAAAAGTAAGGCCCTAACTTCAGAATTCCTTTATTTGATGTTCTGCAGGGACATAGTTCAGCTATGTCTCATCCAGTCTTAATGCCAAAGGTGGTATCCAAGTTTTATGGTAGTCTGAGTTCATAAGCTTCTGGCAATTGCTGTTTGCACATGCTTGATGGATTTAGGTGAATTTTCCAAAAAATCCAGGTACACTGAGTGTATTCCAGCCTAGGCCGCCTGGTACTGTGCAGGACTTTTCCTGCCATTGCTTTTTCTGGATGCTAGACAATCATATATAGAATAGGGCACCAGAATGGAGAGCAAGAAGATGCTTTCCGGGGTTCTCAGTCTTCCACCTATTTTTGATGCCTAGGCTATGTTGAGGAAAAAGGAAGATATGGAAAAAGTAGTGAGAGAGGTGAAACAGGAGCTGACTAGTGTGGGTGATAGGAGTAAAGGGAGGCACAGAAGAGGCAAAGGTGTGCAGGTTATTCTAGAGGAGTCCCACTTTGCTGGTTTTTAGTCTGACAGCATGTGAGGCAGCTGTCTTCAGTGGGGTCTAGGGATTGTCAGTGTGTAGTTGATTATACAAGTAACTGATAAGCCTGGGTTTATTGGTTAATCCTGTCAACTACACTCACTTCGCTGCCTCTGATATGGGGGGGGAGGGAGCAGGAGCTGGTGCCTATGGGGAGCTGGCTTTGAGCGACTCCCCACGAGCACTGGATCTGTGGAGCTGCCTGCTCCCCTTGCATCCCCACACTGCTGTCTCTGATAAGAGAAGCAGCAGTGGGGAGGGTGAGGGGGACAGGCAGGAGTCAGTACACAGGGGAAGCTGGCTTTCAAGCCAGCTGCCCCCGTGTATTGGCTCCTGCAGGGTTGCTTGCCCTCCTGCACTGCTGCCTCTCAGCGGGGGGGCAGGGGTGGAGACAGAGGAGGCTGCTCCGTGGGATGCCCAGGCTCACTGTGGACAGAGGTTTCTCCATGGGATGCTGGCACAGCCCCGTGCTGCTGCCTCTGTATCAGAGGCAGCAGCATGGAGTGGCAAGGAACTCCCTGGGAATGGGTCCGGGAGCGCACTGGCTGCCCTCCCCATCCCAGGGGGACTATTGAATAAACATATAACCAATAATATTTGGTGCAGTTACATGATTTATTAAATTACATGGTACTTATCATCCCTAGTGGGATTAGCCTGACTCTGGTCCCATTGGTATGAATGGGAGGCAGTAATCTTCAAATTCAACATTATGGCTATCAGTAATGCTGCCATTTCTCTGCAGTCATTTTAACTAAGGGCAGCAAAACTTGGTATTTCCTCCTAATAATCTCTAAATCCTAAGAAATTTGTTTAAAATCCCCAAATATCGTGAGTTGGCAATTCTAATTACTGAACAAGATGGATTAAACTTCTATATCTCAAGTTTAAAAGATAATATTCAACTTGCTTCATTTAAGAACAGTTCTTATGTAGTGACAGTTATATTTTTAAAATAGTAACAAATGTAATATGACCCCTCCTTGCCCTAAGTCTCTTTTTAACATTTTGACAGTATTGCTGTGGTTGGTCATCTAGATCTGAAACTTGGTGGGTTATCTTTGAACTAGACGGAAAGCATTAATGTGTTTTAAAATGAATCTGGTCCAAATATTAGGAGTCATTTCAGTTAGGTATATAGATTTACATTTGTGAGAGGTGAAACTTGTTCACAGTGTGCTAAGGCTGTTCAGTTTGGAGTCCTGGATGTAGGAGGGTTGAGCAGATCCATCCTGTAAGTGAATAATGTTAAAACACAGACTAGGAAATAGGTTTAAAATTGATGACAAAGATGTTAACACAGTGATTCACTGGCTACTTTTTGTATTACTTTTAAATTGTGGCATCAAGGAAAAATTACCACATAGAATAGTTATCTTCATCTTGGTAATCTTTGTCCCTTGCTGTCTTCATAATTACTCAGAAGTTGTGATCAGGGTGGTTTGGAGGCGGGTGGGCAGGCAGGGGTGAGATCAGCCTCTGGCCTTTTAAAACTGCTACACTGCTGAACTGTGTAGGGGAAAATATTGCTGAGTTTCTATCAGGCTTTTTTTGGAATTTGTTTTTTCCCGTCATCATGCGTTAGTTCTAACTGCTGAGTATTGACGTGTAATTAGAAAGAAATGTTCCTGATGTAGCTTGTGTTTCCTTTCAGTACTGGATCTTAATTCTGCATGAGGAGAAAAGACTGTGGTGAAGCAGCTTTAAAACTACTTAGTCAAAACAGAAGATAGAGACAGGTTAAGTGGGGACTAAAAGCAAATAATACCGGAGTACAATACATGTTCTGATATACACTCTCTAGCTTTCTCTGCGGGGGTTCTAACACCCTTTACTAAATTTTATAATAATACGTATGCATACTTTAGAAATAATTAGGTTTTTGAAAAAAGATATTTTTAGACCGAAGACTTTTATTGACTTTTTTCATTTTTGAAATGGTTGGTGCTATGGAACATCTATATGAATATAGCGTATTTTAAAATTCCTATTTGGAGCTGTTGATTCCACATATGAAAATAAAATTTTACACCATTGTGCTCAAATTCCTGAAGAAGCCATCCAAGAAAACAAGGAAAAAGCATAACAAGGGAAGTTTTTATCATTTGTTCAGACAGTGAAAATAAAATGGAAAAATGAACACTTAGGTGTTATCTGTGACACAGTGGGGAATAGGTCTGTGTCCAAATTATGAATTCCCATTTTTGTTTCTCTTACCCAAAAACTTAAGGAGATTGTACTGGCTGGTACAATCAGAATTGCTGTCCCCTGTTCAGTAATGCTTCCTTTTGTCTTGCAAGCATTCTTGCTACCGTGAATAAAAACATTAGAGCAGAGATTGAGCTATATATCCACCAGTGGCCAGAATTTTGTTTTACATTTGTATGCTTCAGTTGCATTTTGAAGATCTGCTTGGGACAGTTTCTTTCAGAAGTTTACAACGTGGTGGTTTATTTTATATCCTTTGCAGTGGTTTCTTTAATGTTCACAAAACAATTTCACGTTACATGATAAAACAATGACAGAAAAATCATAAGTTTAGGTTCTAGTTGCTGTGTTCAGTTGATTTCTGTTTCTCCATTGAAGGTGCCGCTGGAAACAGTGTGAAAACCATGCTATATCTGTGCATGTAACAAGGCCTACAGTTTAAATTCTGGAAGCTAGAGTTTGCTTAGAGCAACTCAAACACTTCAATAATTGTGTACTACCATATTACCTTCAGGTTTCTAAGTAGATCACCTGTTCCAATTTTCAGTTACTAAATTTTCGCCATCAGTTTTCTTAGTCTACTTCAATTATAATACTTTTCACTTGCATAGCTTCCTTATCTAATGATCTAGAAATACTTTACAAAGTCAGTGTAGAATTATAGGGCTTGCACAGGCACTGATCCAATGAAGTACATAAGCATGTGTTTAACTTTAATCTTGCAGTTTGTTCTATGAAGTTAAGAGGACTGATTGCTTAATTAAAACATACATATAAGTATTTAGCTGAAAAAGTGTAATGTGTAAGAATTTGATTTTGAAAAGCAAAAATAAGAATTAAAGTTGTGTATTCCATTTATTAGGACTTGATTGATAGTTTTTGGCTTGCTCTATATTTCTGTTTGGAATAGTTGAAAAAATTTGTAGTGTAAAACAGAAACAATCCAGGTATGAGAGTAGGTTATACAAGCTGGAGGTGATTAGCTTCTGATAGGGTTTCAGTTTTTAAAATGTTATAGAAAAGTAAAGTATATAGTGTGATGAGGAAAAGCTAGATGACTACCAGAAAGTAATACAAGACAAATAATACTAGGCTGAACAAACCTGACTGCCATGGCAACCAGATGGCAGTTACAGGTTAATTAAGACAACTGGGGTCAATTAAGAACCTCCTAGAACTCAGTTGAGGCAGTTACATAAGACACCTGGAGACAATCAATAAAATGCTCGAACCACTTGAGGCAGGTTGTTTTGGACATCTGTCCCAAACAATTGGTTAAAAAGAATTGGTTAAAAGCTTCCCCTTCTGTCGGTTCTGTGGCACGCCAGGAGTGATGGGAGGAAGGTGCACTGCTGGAGAGCAGGGACTGTAAAGATGCTGCCAGGTACAAGGAGGAAACCCTGTAGGTACAGAGGTAAGGGGCAAGAAGAGCCCTACCCAGAAATAGCCCTTTTGGGCCCCAGAAGTCTGAGGGAGGTAAACTCTTACTAGAGGGGGGGAAACTAAGATAAGACATCTAGTCCTATTGCTTCCAAGTCTGCAGAGGCCACTGGAGATTCAGATTTTTTTTACTTCCCTTTACCCCCTGCTATACCAATTATATGAGTGGCTAAATCAGACTACAGCTTGCCCTTGAAGTAAAGGGGTTAGAGTAGACTGAGAGCTGTAGAGAGCCACTGAGGAGAGCAATTAGACCGGGAGTTACCGTTTTTCCCAGATGGGGAGAGAATACTCAACCTACTGCTACTCAGAAATGCAGGGCTCACTGTGAAATTGAGTTTTGTTACAATAACTCATGATTCATCTTTTTGATGTAATGCTTATGACTGACATTTAAAATCTTTTAGGTATTAGTTTACAATATAAAAGAGATTATGGGTGTTTGTTTTTTGCATATGCCTGTTCTTTGCCTTTGCTGCTTTTTTCCACATGAAATTTCTCTCGAAAATATTTGATAAAATAAGTTTGTTTTTTGCTATTTTATAGCACATTTTCAATTAGCTGAGATGTTGAGTTCTGGGAAAATTGGTAGTTGTGATGCTATTAGCTATATAATGCACTATATTCAAGTGCTTAACCATATATATATTCCACTTTAGGTGTGCACGTGGCAGAGATAGCACATACTTTGCTAGCCGTGTCCACCTGGGCCACACATACGAACTTAGGGTTAGGGTGAGGGTGGTGCAGCACTAAATGCCACTTAAGTTTCTTGGCCTGAGATGAATACCTTTTAGCATTTTGTAGAACATTTTCAAATTCTTTTTTTAGTCTATTGTTCTCATGTAGTGCAGGGTAATGTAAAATTTACAGTTAGCATTTAAATTGTAGTTATATTTTGACAGTTATAATGCCCCTACTCATTCTGTTTTCTAGAAAACGAGGTTTCTGGGTTTTTTTGTAATGTTCCAAATCTCCTGGATTTATGTTTTGAGAATCTTGTGAAGGAACATTTTCCCTTCAGAAGTGAACATATTGATTACCTTTTCTGTTTTGGGAAGTCGTATGTTCCCAGTAAATGCAGTGTGTGCAAATTGCTCTGTGGAAGAACACGAGGAGTCTATGGAAGCAAGGCTACAGATATTTGTTTGTCTGGATATCCCCCCACCTTTCATAAACAGATTGCAAGATTGACGGGTGCTCTGCCCATTACTTCCAGGGCCTGTTCCTCAAAGGAGACTTCCTGTAGAAAGTCTTAGTGGGAGTTACACGGGGGTAGTGAGGAACACCTCTCCAAAGGAATGAGAAGCACGTATTTTCATAAAATCTTTGAGGTTGACGGGAGGGAATGAGGTCAATTTATCCTCTTTGCTTGTAGGAAGACTCTATAGTCCTATATGGATACTGCTGTGGTTCTGAAGGATCATGATACCGGATTTTCAGTCGAGTGGCAGAAGGGCTTTATGCCAGCTCCAAATATTGAGCCCCTTAGTATGCAGGCCTCTTTGGTATCAATGAAGTCAGCCCAGTTGCTTCTACTTCATTGGCACCAAGTAAACATTTGGCACCTGCTAAATATTTGGTTCTGGGAAATCGAGCAGACTTCATTAGCACTGATGCTGGTTAGCAATATGGAACTGAAGGACCTGCAGGTCTCTAATGAACTCAAGTCCTCTCTGTTGTCTGAAAGTATATATTTATGTATGAAGTAGTGTGTCCAGGTATGCTTACTGGGCACACTACCTTCATACATTGTCGTGCTTTGAGACTGACTCAGGTAAAAGTTCATTCAGCCTTTAGATTCTCCAGTGCAAACTCATCAGACTCCTTTCAGAAGAGAAAAAACATCCTTCAAAGGCAAATGTGCAGGCACACGAGTGATCTGCTTTTTTCTGAATGAGACAGTAATCCCTTCAGCACCAACATGTCCCAGTGATTATAGGAGCTTTTGAGACCTTGTGTAAAGAGGTAGGTGATACATTTAAATTTCTCTAGAGGAAATTCAGAAGGCTTCTCACAAACTTTTAATCATTTTACATGGCCCTCTGGCAGGGTGAGTTGTCTGCTCAGTAATTAAGCATTTTTCAGCCTGTGAAAAGTCTGGCAGACTCCAGCTTCCATTGTCCCAAATTCTAAGACAAAGGACAAGTAATAAATATTACGTGCCATCCAAAAGGATGTAATATCTTTACTTTTGCCTGGAGCCTGGCTCTTTTGTGGAGTTGACTATAAATGAATGGAGTAAGCATTTTGACGTAGTCCCATGAGAAAAGGATCTGAAACATTTAGGCTTTCTTGCTGAAAAAAAATTTTTTTTTCAAGCCAGCAGTTTAAAATAACCAGCTTGCTCAATGGCAACATCTGAGGCATTAGGAATGTGAATGACTAGTCTATCCGATAATCAAATGCTTATTGGATAGTCAATACACTAGTTGACTAGTAGCTCCCCCTCCCCCCTTTGCTGCCGGGGTGCTTCAAAGCGGCAGCACCAGCTGATCCCAGGCTCCATGCGTCACTGCCACTTTGAAATGCCACCTTGGGGCTGTTGCTACACTTCAGAGGCGGAGGTGCCTTATCAACTAATTAAATAGTTGATGCAAATTGCATTGACTATTCGATTAGCCAATTAATCTAAATGTAACATCCCTATGAGGCATCATTGTGACCTTGGTTGTTTGGAATCCCAGTAGAGGTCCAAGCCACAGTGGAGGTTCTTTCATTTCAGTTGGAAGATGAATTTAAATGATTCTGTGCAACACTTTGGTCCCTTGGCATTTACCTTCCTGCAACCAAGAGGAAATAGTATAAACCTCAGCCTTTTCCTATATCAGTGGTTCTGCTGCGAGGCCAGCAGCTTAGACTTGTTGAAGACGATGACCACAGGCCAAGTCTGAGGGCTTCAGCCTAGGGGCCTGTAACCTTAGCCCTGGTGCCGTCTTGACCTGGGGTAATAGGGCTTTGGCTTTGGTCCCCGACCTCCTCGGTGTGGTGGGTCTTGGGCAGGCTCAGGCTTGGTTCCTTGAGTAATTTTTGTTGTCAGAGGGTTGTCACAATGCAGTGAAATTTGAGAACCCCTGCCTTAAATAAAAGACTGTGCTGCTTGATTTCTATTGCTAGAGACCTACTGAACCCCCTCAGGAAACAGCTAAGGTTTCAGAAGAGGTGGTTTGCTGTTCTTGCTTTTTCTTCAGAGCCAGCTACAACTAGTAAGACCAATAAGGCTGATCAAGAACTGTAACCCAATGTTTCCTTTGGATTTGCCTTCTTCCCCATCATTTGGAAACCACCTTTCCCTACTTCAGGGGTCAGGGAACAACAAAATGGACAAGTGGGTCATAGAGATCATAACCTCTAATTAGGCAGTTGAGTTCCATACTAGACCTATTACCTCTTCACCCAGATTCATACCTTCTCTGTTCATTTTCAGGGATCCCTCCTATGAGAGGATTCTCGTCTCATAAGTCAGGGGTGGGGAGCCTCGGGCCCGGGGGCTGGATGCGGCCTCTGGCTTGCCTGAATCTGGCCACTGAGGTTCAGGGTCCCCCCCTGGTGCTCCCCCCCCCTTTCACTGCTCCACCATGGGGCTGAGGCACAAAATCTACTAGTCTGAGCTCCCCTATGCTCTGGTGTGGGAAGAGAATGTGAAATGTCTTTCTCCTTGTCAGTTGGGGACCATATCACTTGTGTGTGGTCCCCGACTGATTTTTCTGTGCTTCAGTGGCCCCAACCCAAAAAAGGTTCCCCACCCCTGTCTTAAGTAATGGAAGAGGTGTTTCCACCTTAAAGGGGAAAAGGTTTCTATTCTACGTATTTATTCCTAAGAGGAAGAGGGACATTGGTTTTGACAGCTCTTTGAGGCCAATTCAAAGTCTGGAGTTCATATTCTTTCTTTCACTTTTCTATCAAGAGCACCTTACTCATTGTGACCATCTGAGCTGAAAGGGTGGGAGAGAGTGAGGCTCTAATGGTGAACTGTCCCTTAGTTTTTTCCATTACCAAGATATACCTCAGACCTTGCCCAAAGTTTATACCTAAGTCTAAACTGTGGTCTGAGTCTCATTCGGATCAGTGTATTCATTTTCCAGTATTTTCCCCTAAACTATACTTTAATAATGATGAAGCCATGGATCTTGGATAATAAAAGGATCCTTGCCTTTTATCATCAGACTGAGGGTCTTTTTGGTCTCCTCCAAGACACTTGATGTCCTTCCTCATTTCAGTGATAAGGGCTACTCTTTTTTCCCCCACCCAAACATTTATTAAAGTGGGTGTTGGGTTACATTAGGCTATGTTATGAGTTGACTAAGGTAGTTTCACCAATTAATGTTAGATTTCAACTAGGTCCTGATTTAAGTTCCCTCTAAAGCTGTGTGGTCATGCAGCAGTCTGTTAAGCACCATGCAGACTCTCAGGGCTGGGTGAGGAGAGGTGCTTCTCCTTTCTGGCCTCAGAATAGTTTTGACACAGAACTGTTGCAGGAGGGAAAGGCACTCCTCACCCAGCCTCAGCAGGGACCTTCCTGGGACTTACTGTGACCAGGGGAGAAGCGCCCCTCACCTAGCTCCAACACAGGCCTAGCATGGGCCTGCCAGGGCAGAGGCACTTCTTACCCCCAGCCTGGGCACTGCTGTGGTGGTAGAGAGTGGGGAGGGAATCCTTTCTACCCACTGCAGACCCAGCACCCACAGCTAGGAAAGTAAAGCCAGCACCCACAGCTAGAATCTTCTAGCACCCACAGCTAGAGTTCAAGCTCCTGCACTTGAACTCTCTGCCCCCCCAGCTCTGAGCCACTCATCTCTGGCCCCACCCAGAGCACTCACCTTCCCCCCGCCCCCCAAACCCAAATCCTCTGCCTAGCCCTGAGCCCCCACTTCCAAACTCCACATCTCTTGGCCGTATCTTCACCATATGAATTTCATTATGTGCACTAGTTGGGAGGTGACACCACAGACATTGCTCCTATATTGGTGCACATAACATAATTCATTCCACACATACAGAAGGAAAAAAATTAGAAGGAACACTGGATCTGGATTATCTGGTAGTTTCCCTAAGGAATGTCCACATTAGTGATCTCTGTAAAGCTGCCATATTGAGTTCCTAATACTGTCTCCAGGCATTGAGTTAATAGCAGCTTCTGCAGCTGATACCTCTTTTGGTAGAATAGTCTTTCAGTCTGTGGTAGATACTTAGATAACTGCTTGGAGTTGCCTGGTGTGGAATACACTTATGGACGAAAAAAGGGAAGAATACTTACCTATAGAGCAGAGATCCCCGAACTGGGGAAGGTGTGGGGAGAAATGTTACAGGCAGGTGCAATGCGCTAAGATAGCCCCAACAAGGGGTGAAAGGGAGCATCACCCAGTCCCATCCACAGCTGTGGCCTGGCCCTGGCTCCCTGCTGCAGCTCTAGTTTCTGGCCCCAGATCTCAGCCCCACACTTGACACTGTCCCCAGCCTTGGTGCAGGTCCACACTTGGTCCATGGGGGCCCAGCCTCGGCCCTCTTAACCCTGGCCTGTGTGGTGTTCTCTACCCAGTCCTTCATCCTCCAGAGTCACTGCCCTGCTCTTGGTCCTGGCTCCAGGGGTGGAGGCAGGGAGTGTGACCCTCTACAGTAATGGTCTGCTAACTTTTAAGTAACGAGTTCTTTGCGATGTTGTTCAAATGTGTATTCCATGAATTTTCCCCTTTTTCCTCTGCTTTAGAATTCCTCTGTAATATTATGGAAACCATGATAGAGAAGGAACTGGTGTGGTGGTTGGTCCTGCACCCCTCTTTATATTTTCAATAACAGGTACAAAAGTAGTGTTGTGTAGACCAAATAGAAAATATGAGCAAAAAATTTGCAGTCTCTGGTAGGGATGTTAAATTTAGTTTAGTCGCGAAGTGGGGGAACAATGGCGGGGTTAGCTCCTGGCCCTGGCAGCTAACCCCGCTGTGGCTCTGCCTTTTAAATGTATTAAACATTTATTACTTTTACTTTTTATTAAAAATGTATTACATTTAAAAGGCCAAAGTGCAGCGGGGAGGACTCAGGGTGAGCCGGGACAGCTGATTCCCAGTTTGCGCTGGGTCCAGCTGCTGCACCAGCCTTAAATGGTAAAAAGACTGGAGCGCAGTGGGCAGGACTTGGTGCAAGCTGGGAATCAGCTGTTCTGGCTCGCGCTGAGTCCTCCCTGCTGTGCTTCATCTGATTCCCAGCTTGTGCGCCTCCCCCCCCCCCCCCCCCATGCGTGGAGATGTGCTGAGGGGACTGGCTTTTAAGCCAGCTCCCCACAGCACCAGCTCCTGCTCTGCCCCCCCCCCCTTGTGTCTATAGGTAACAATAGGTACTGGGGGTACTTTATTTAAAAAAAGATTGAGAAACACTGTTTTAAGTCATGCACTTTTGCTTTCTTAAAATTCTATCAGTTACAGGATTTCTTTCAATTTTGTTTTTTCTAAAGACCTTGTGTGGACAGTAATGACCGCACGTTTCCGATTGCCTGCTGGCAGAACCTACAATGTACGAGCATCTGAGTTGGCACGAGACAGACAACATACAGAGGTGGTCTGCAATATTCTTCTCCTGGATAACACTGTACAAGCTTTCAGAGTTAATGTAAGTACAGTATATTATATTTGATTTAGTAACAGTTTCACCGTGTGTGTCTCAATTTGTATGTACAAAGTACTTTTCTTTACTGAACTCTCATAAGATTGACTTCCAAACAAGACATGAAACATAGTAAATGTCAAAAATATTGTAATAAAGGTAGATACTATATTTGAACAAACATACTTACACAAGTATATAATTAGCCATCTTGTGTATATCATCAGTTTTGTCATCCTCTACAAATATAGTACAAACGCTTGCATTTGAGAAATGAGTTTAAGAGCATAATCTTTTGCTAGTTGATACTATTTCTGTTTAAGGCTCCTATACCGCATACCAGTGTTCCTTCTTAGATTTTCCATCCATGAGCAGAGTGAGTTTTTTCCTTTGCGCCCATAATCAGGTCATGTGCGCTTGTTCAGATGTGTGCCACGGCCCTGAGCCCTGCTCCCAAGCAGCACGCCCTCCCTCACCTGCTGGGGAGAAGGTGAGACATACCCCTGTCCTGGAATGCTGTCCCCAGGGCAGCCTGTGTGCAGGGCAGGGGCTGCCCTCTGCGGGGCTGGCTGCGAGATCCAACCTGGGGCAGAGGGAAGCTGCTGACAGCGCCCACAGCTTGCAGGCAGTGAGATGCTGGGGGTGGGGCAGCGACATATGGGGAGCTGCCAGAGAGTGGGAGGGGCAGTGAGGGGGAGAAGAGGGGTGCAGGAGGGGGAAAGTGGCGTTCAGGGAGCCCCAGCCTCAGGAGCAACTGCACCGCAGCCCCGGCTCAAGCTTCAGCAGCTTCCTGCCACGCAGCCCACCCAGGGAGCAGCCAGGCAGCCACCACGCGGCCCTGGCTGCAGTTCCAGCCATGGAGAGGGGCTGGAGCTGTGCCGCCTCTGGAGCAGTCTCGCGCTGCCACGTGGCCCAGCGGTCCCTGGAGGAGCTGTGGCTCGGTGTCATCCGGAGCAGCCCAGCCCCTGGAGCAATCCCCTGCCGCTGGCTGCTGCCTGTGGTTGCTGCTAGAGCAGGAACCAAGACCGTGGTGAGGCTGTCCAGGGACAGCCTCCCCACGCCCTGGGTCCTGCCATGCTCACGGGGCAGCTGCCGGCCATGCAGCCCCACTTGCCACCGGAGCAGGAATGCACTGTGCTGCTCACCTTCCAGCAGGAAAGTAAGTGCTGCTGCATGACTCTGCGAAGGAGGTGGGCGGGCATAGAATTGTTCGCATACCTTAGATCAGGGGTGGCCAACCCATTTAACAAAGAGCCGAAACAGCGGTGGAAAAAATGCAAAGAGCTGCACCAGAATTGTTGAGGGGGGGAAGACGCTGCTCCTTTAAAAAACATGGGCTTAGGCTTTTTGGCCACAGCAGACTCCCGCCGGCCGCTGCCATCTTGTGGATGCCATTTTGAATCGCTGCCGGACGGCTCTCCTGCCCTGGTGAGCACAGGGAGCTGGGGGCCGTTTGGAAGGGCACAGGGGCGGCTTCACGAGCTGCGAGGGAAGCTTTGCGAGCCGCACTTTTGGGGGGGAAGAGCTGCATGCGGCTCGCAAGCCGTGGGTTGGCCACCCCTGCCTTAGAGGGAACTATGCTGCATGCTGAAGTCAATGATAATTTTGCTGTTGAATTGAATGGGAGCAGGAACAGGCTCTAACTGTCAAGTGTTTACATTTTAAGCACATTTAAATAAGTTTGTATAATCGTGTTTATTATTAAATTTATATAGACTTTTTTGGGGTATCACAACATCTCTCTTCTCTCTGCTTTTCTCAGATTATATTTTATTTATTTCCTAGTACTGTTTTTCTTAAAAAGACTAACATAGTACATACCTTAGCGAAGCATAGGAGAGAAGAACCAGGAAACCAATTGTCCATTAGTTGGTGACCACTAATGGTAAAATAATTATAAATATTCCAGTGCAGTCTGTGTGTAAATATTTGGAAGGCATTTTTCTGTTTTTTTTAAGGACTTGGATTAAGCAAATCTAGTGACCTACCAAGATGTAATTACTTATAGAAGAGATAAAATGAAAGCATTCATTCTTGTGCCCATACATATCTTTATTTGAAGAGTCAAAAAAGCATTTGGCAAAGACCCTTAGAAAAGGCTATCCAAGAACACAGATGTTGTCATGGAATGAAAGCTAAAGCACTATTGTGGGTTAGAAACTTGTTAAGAAAGAAAAAATATTCTTATCATGGCGAAAGGGTAGCATTTCAGAGCCTCATTCTTATAAGGACAGATGTTCAGTTTATATTTATCAGTGGTTTGGAAAAAAAAAAGTGAACAGTGTGGTGGCAAAATTTGCTGATGGTATGATTATTCCAATTAATCAAGACTAGAAAATATTGAAGATTTTGGAGAGTTAGATATATAAGCGGGATGGTGGTTGATTGTGAAGCAGGACTTCAGGCAGGGAATAAAGGTGAAGTGGGGTTGAGGAGGAGCTTCACTCTGGTGAATCATGGATGGACTTGAATATTTTTTTCTGTTGGAATGATGTTTTGAGGAAGTTGTAAGCAGAGAATTTTTTTTTAAGAAACATGAACAGCTGTTCAGTTTGGCAATTGGGAAGTTATTTCGGATATAAGACAGAGAATCACGTAACTGACTGTGATTATTTCATTTAAAGTACAGAATAAAAACTGATTTTTTTTCTTTCACAATTCAAGTGGCAATAAATCATTTCCAGTCTTTTCTCAGTTCCTTCTTACCGCCCATCACGGTCATTGGAACATGCTCTTGCCTAGCAAGCGCCCTTTAGCAGTTATTCATTTTTAAAGTTCTTTGTTCTAGTTTCAACAGTTACAGTTCTTATCAATTCTCTAAGTAGTTGTTAAGTACTGTTTTCTAGTGCTAAGGACCCACCATGATCCTTGCTCCGCAGGTGCGGCGGGGCATGCCTGGCCCTCAGGGCTTCAAACCCTGAGAAAAGTGCCAGAGGCCTATGCCCTGTGGTGAGCCGCACACTCTGCTTGCCTTAAGTGCTTGGGAGAGGCTCACTTGTCCGAGGCCTGTAAAATTTGTAAGGCATTTAAACCTTGGATGAAGCGGGAGAGAGAGTGTCGCGCCTGAAAATCATTCTAATGGAGGTGGCTTTATGTCTGACACCAGCATCAGACCCGGCAACGCAGAGTGCACCGGCCTCGGTTCGGGAGGCATCAGGCCACTCGCGTACCTCCTCGGCACCTCGCAGACCTTGGCACCGTTCCCAGTCCTTGGTGCCTCAGAAAAAGAGATCTAGCAGGGGTAGGTTGCCCCCAAGGCGCGTGCCCTCTGTGTGCCTTCAAGTGGGGCACGTGGCACCATCAGGCATCGAGCCTGGACCGTCTCACTCGAGCAAGCGACCAAGTCTGCACCAGGACGCCAACCCAATGGGAACTTCCCAGAGTCCTTGACTCCGGAGGCTTTCGAGGTGGCCCGGGATCTGACTGAATTGTCCCCCTCTCTACCCCCGTACCAACCTCGGGAAAGGATCGGGACCCTGGGCGGTACCAATCAGAGCCTAGGGTGCCAGGCACCCCGGCACTGGATCCTGAGAAGCACCACTCCGCTACAGTCACTTCCCATGCCGCTCTGGGCCTGAGTGTGGCACCACCTACAAGGCTGGCACCGATGGCGACCTCAGTCCTGACCCTTGCCTTGGAACCAGACCTGGCACAAGGGCAAGGATTTCGACAGGCACTGAGCATGGCACCGCCACTGATGGCTCCATTCAGGGCCTCTCGGGCCCGGGCCTGGCCACGACTCCTCCTCCTCCCCATTGGCACCGGGGTAAACTGGAGTCGATGGCTCGGAATGCCCCATTAGCAAGATCACTGACTGCGTCTGCCTCCGCCCCACCATGGTCCGCATCTGAGTATTCAGCCGACTCAGAGATGGAGTCCAGGTGGTCGTCCAGGGGATCTGGGTCCAGGTCTCGTTACTGGTCCCACTCCACTGATCATGGCACTGGAGTACCCCCGCTCATCAGCAACAGCATCCATGGGCTCAGCCAGTCCCGGTACCGGTGACGCAGCAGTTCTGGCCCTCACAGGCTCCGGGGCCATCTCAATGGCCATTTTGGACCTCATGGGCCTACCACTAGAGCCAGGACATGGGCCTCTTTAGGCCAGGGTTGGTCCTCTCTGGGTCGAGGGTGCCCCCTTCGGTGACCCCGCTGACCCAGTTGCCCATGTCGGGGCAGTCACTTCCCCCAGGCCAAACCTCCCCACATCCCTCGGAGACCGAGGGCCAGGTGGTCCAGCCACCCACAGGGCCCTCACCAGCGACCTCTCAGGTCCTCTCGCAGACTGAGGCCCCTGCGGAGATGGGGCTGAAGGGATCTTCATCTTCCTTCCTTGACGAGGCCCTGGGTGACACTCTCCCTTCCATGCCCTCCATGGACTCAGGGCACACCAGGACCTCCTTGGACGCTTGGCCCAGAGTCTGTGGGTCCAGGCTGAGAGGGCGTCGGAGGACTCTGACCCGACTGTCGACATCTTGCAGTCTGATAGTCCCACCAGAGTGGCCCTCCCCATTAACAAAATGGTGGCCAAAATATCTAAGTCCCTCTGACAAACCCTGGCTTCTGTCCCACTGACTGATAAGAGGGCTGAGCGTCGATACTTCGTGTCCCAGGAGGGGAATGAATATCTGTCTCCCCGCCATCTCCAGGGTCCCTAGTCATCCAGGCGGTGAACCGAAGGGAGAGACAGGGACAACCGGGCGCTACCCCCAAAAAATAGGGACGCCGTGAAAATGGACCTGTTAGGCAGGAAGGCCTACACGTCGGGAGGCCTACAATTTCTCATAGTGAACCAGCGGGTTCTGCTGTCTTGCTATGCCTATAACACCTGGGCCTCCACGGATAAGTTCACAGAGTTACTCCCCAGGGACTCTTGGCTCGAGTTTTCCCTGCCTTCCTCCGAGAGGGCTCTAATCTCTAGGGCCGTGTTCCAGGCTACCCTCAATGCGGCTGACACGGCTGCACGTGCCATGGCTATGGGGCTGGTTATGCTTCGCAGTTCCTGGTTGTAGGGGTCCAGGGTGCCCCCTGAACTACAGAACACCATACAGGACCTCCCCTTCGAGGTCCCTTCCTTATTCTCTGAGCAGACAGACCAATGTCTTCGCGGCCTCAGAGATACCCAGGCCACCTTAAAGTCCTTGGGTATTCACACCCCAGCTACCCAGCGGCGCTCCTTCTCAGGCAGGAATGCCCCTGGGTCTTCCCAGCAGGGTGCACACCCCGACTTCCATTGCTGTAACAGGAATGGCAGGCGCCATTCCCAGCTGACCCAGGACCAGAGTCAGGGTCTACCCAGTAAATCCTTGGGACCTTGCCAAGGGTTTTGAGGGTATGCCCAAGGACCACCTTCCAGCCTTGCCACTCCCCTTCCAGGACCGTCTGTCTATTCCCTTTCCACTGGGCCTGGGAAACTATCACTTCGGACCGTTGGGTCCTAGAAATGGTAGGAAGGGGGTATGTCATCCCCTTCCATTTTCCCCCTCCCTCTTCAGGGACCCCTCTCCTGAGCTTCTCCTGCGGGAAGAGGTGCTTCAGCTCCTCACCCTGGGGGCCGCAGAGGTGGTTCCCCCGGAGATGTCGGGCAGGGGCTTCTATTCTCAGTATTTCCTGGTTCCCAAAGCCAAGGGTGAGCTCTGTCCCATCCTGCACCTCTGAGATCTCAACACCTTAATCGTCAAGAAGAAATTCAAGATGGTGACTCTGGCATCCATCATTCCTTCCCAAACCTCCAGAGACTGGTATGCTGCCCTCAGTATAAAAGATGCCTATTTTCACATTTCTATTGTGCCCCACCACAGTTAGTTCCTTCGTTTTATAGTGGGCAGGGACGACTATCAATTTACGGCCCTCCCCTTTGTGCTTTCCACAGCCCTGCGGGTCTTCACAAAGTACATGGCTGCTGCTCTCAGAAAATGAGGTATCCAGGTGTTCCCATACCTGAACGACTGGCTCCTACGGGGGCGCTCCACCAACCAGGTACGGGCCCACATCACCCTGGTTCAAGAACTCTTTCAGGAGCTGGGTCTGCTTCTGAATGTGCCCAATCAGACTCTGGTGCTTATCCCAATAATAGAGTTTGTGGGCGCCAGTCTGGACTTGACGATAGCCAAGGCCTCCCTCCCCAGATCCTGCTTCCTGGTAATCAGGTTGGCTGTCTGGGACATGCAGACGTTCCCGATAACCATAGCCAGGGCCTGCATGCACCTTCTGGGCCTAATGGCCGCGTGCCCCTACGTTATACAGCACGCCAGGCTCCGCATGCGCCTGCTGCAGATGTGGCTGGTGCGGACTCACAACCCATCCTTTCATGTGTGGGACAGGGTAGTGACAGTTTCCCTCAATGTCCTTCGCTCCCTGGACTGGTGGATCCGGGAGGAGGAAGTCTGTGCCAGAGTCCTGTTCTCCAGGCCATTACTGACCCTCCGGCTCATGATGGACTCATCAGACACCGGTTGGGGGGCCCATCTCGGAGACATGTGCATGCAAGATATGTGGTCGAGGGACGATCTCTCCCTGCACATCAATGTCAGGAAGCTGCGAGCGGTCCGCCTCGCCTGTGTGGCCTTCCTCCCCGGCTCAGGCAAATCCGTCCTCATCCTGTCCGACAACATGGCAGTTTTTCGTACATCAACAGGCAGGGTGGGCTCTCCTCACCTGTGTCGGGAGGACCTTCACTTGTGGGACCTCTGCATCGGAGCAGTTATCCACCTGATTGCCTCCTATCTCCTGGGCTCCCAGAACAGTCTGGCTGACTAGGTCCTTCTCCGGCCATGAGTGGACCCTCAGGGGCGATGTAGCTGTGGACATCTTCGGCAGGTGGGGATTTCCCTGTCTAGACCTGTCCACCACACACCAGAACAGGAAGTGCTTTGGGATTCTGTTTCCTCATGGGTCTGGGAAGGGGCTCTCTGGGAGATGCGTTGCTAATTCGCTGGCTCAAGGGGTGGTTATACTCGTTCCCACCGTTCCCGCTGATCCACCGGGTGCTCTTGTGTGTGCAGGAATTCAGGGCATCTCTGATCCTCGTCACACCTGCATGGCCCAGGCAACACTGGTTTTTCACCTTCCTGAGCCTGTTGTGTGACAGGCTGGTCGTGCTCCCGCTAGTCCCCGACCTGATCATGCAGGACTTCGGCAGACTTCGCCACCTGGACCTGCGATCCCTGGACCTGATGGTGTGGAAGCTCCATGGCTGACAGAGGTGGAGTTTCAGTGTTCAGCCCATGTGCAGGAGGTGTTGCTGGGGAGCAGGAAACCTTCCACTAGGGCTACTTATCTGGCTAAGTGGAAGTGATTTTATGTCTGATCTATCCAGAGGCGGGGGTCTCCTATGGACTCCCCAGTCCCCCTGGTCCTGGACTACCTTCTGGATCTTAAGCTTCAGGGGTTATCCTCCTCGATTTAAGGTCCACCTAGTGGCTGTCTCCACTTTTCACGCTGCTGCCAGGGGTAAGACCCTCTTTGCGGACCCAATGGTAAACAGGTTTTTTTAAGGGCCTGGACAGGCTTTATCCGCATGTTCGGCAGCCTGTTCCCCAGTGGGATCTTAACTTGGTCCTGTCCAAACTCATGGGACCTCCATTCGAACTCTTAGCGATGTGTTTGTTACTACACCTGTTCTACAAGGTATCCCTGCCGGTGGCCATCATGTGTGTCCGAGCTGAGGGCCTTCACTTCAGACCCCCCCCCCCCTTCACAGTTTTCTTTAAGGACAAAGTCAGGTTACACCCCCACCCCGCATTCCTGCCCAAGGTGGTGTTGAACTTCTATGTGTCTCAGGACATTTTCCTGCCAGTCTTTTACCCCAAGCATTGGGTAAAGAACATCGGGTAAAGCGTTACACACTTTGGATGTTAGAAAGGCTTTAGCCTTTTATTTAAAGAGAACAAAGCCCTTCTGCAAGTTGCCTCAGCTCTTTGTTGCCATTGCAGAGCAGCTAAAGGGTCAGCTGGTCTCCGCACAAAGGCTCTCCTCCTGGATCACGGCATGTATTAAGGAATGCTATGGGCTGGCAGGGGTCCCAGCTCCTCCCCTCATGGCCCACTCTACGAGAGCACAGGCCTCCTCTGCAGCTTTTGTGTCTCAGGTCCCAATCCTGGACATCTGCAGGGCTGCCACATGGTCCTCTGTCCAATGGTCTTCGCTAACCATTATGGACTGACACATCAGGCAAGGGAGAATGCTGCTCTGGGTAGGGCTGTCCTCCACTCAGTGGAAGGTTAGAACTCCAACCCCGCCTCATGGGGTTTCCTAGATGGAATGGACATGAGCAATCACTCGAAGAAAGAATGGTTACTTACTTCATAACTGTTTTTCTTCGAGATGTCCTTCATGTCCATTCCAAATCCTGCCTCCCCTTCCTTGGAGTAGTCTGATAAGAAGGAACTGAGGGCGTGGAGGGCCAGCAGGGGTTTATATTGGCCGGTATACCGGTGCCACTCCAGGGGGCTCCCCTGCTGGCCCAACGGGTACTGCTAAGGGAAAAATTTCCGATGTCTGCATGCACACACCTACATGGAATGGACATGAGCAACCCTAACCCTAACAGCAATGTCTCATAAAGGGCATTGTCTCAATGACTTGATTACCTGCATACTGCTTCAAAGACATTTTCACACCAGGCTTGAAAGAGAAACCTCTGAACTGTCATTCATGCTTAAATTTGACACTTTACGCCCGGGGGGGGGGGGGTCTTAACAAAGACGCTAATTACCTTACCCATTACAAAGATAGCTTCCCCAATTATCACCTCTAATATCATTAGCTCACAGACATTTATCTCCCCGCCCTCCTTATCCCCCCTCTGTTCTGAAATTTGATTTGTCCTTTTTACATGTGTTCACTTTTTTTGATTGTATCCCTTTGGTATATATGGTCATGCCTGTTTTCTTCCACAATTTGATCTGAGGAAGTGGGTCTGGCCCATGAAAGCTCATCACCTAATAAACCATCTTGTTAGTCTTTAAAGTGCTACATAGTCCTGTTTTTTGTTAATGAATGTGGTAATGATGGACAGCTAAAACTCCACTTACTGGAATAACTAAGAGAGGAGATCGTGGTCTGTATTGAATGACTTACTGATATGGAGGTGAGAAGTTGGTCAGGAATGAATGGTTCCAAAGCAAGGTACCTGGGTGAGGATTAATGTAGTGTAAGTGTAAATATAAATTAAATTTGTAGAATTCTGATTTAACACTGACATAAATAAAAATATGGAATGCATAGCATCCGCTATAGTATTTCAGATACTATTTCTTTAAAGGAGAGCATAATTTACCATATGAAACAAAAAATATTCTATGAATTGATTAAATCTGTCACCATTTCACAAGTGTTGCAAAACAATGCAGTAGGAGACCTTAGCTACAATACAATTTTACATGTTAAGAGTTCAGTAACAGTGCTAGCCCATTTCTTTTAATATTACTTTAAAGCTGATGATAGCTTGAAAGGATGCCAGAATAGTACCATATGTGTTAAAATATGGATGTTTGCAATGAAATAAATAAATGAGGATGTCTTGTGTGCTACATTATGTGTGTGTTGATTATAGAATGAAATCCATTTTATAACATTATAAATGAAGTGTTGGAAGTGAGAATATGGGATCAGGCCTTTTGTGTCCTGCAGAACTTACTGCATTTTTTTTGTGTTCTGACAATGAATCTGTTACAGCAAAATTTCCAGCAATGAAAGCAAAGAATCGTGGTGACCGCAATAAAGCAAAATGTGCATCATGCCTATGAAAATAAATGCAATTTATCACTGAGAAGTTTGACTTTTAGGGATTGCTAATGGTAATCAGTTACTTGGATCACAGTTTTTATTTTTATTTTTTTTTGCTATAGGTGTACTCTATATATTTCAGTGAAATATTCTGTAAAGATGAAATAGGAAATAATTGGCTTTTTTCACTCAAATAAGATTTCACAGGTGGGGTTGTGGCTTTTTTTGGAGCACTACTTGGCTGCAGGTACATCGGAATGTCAAAGTTTGTGGGCGTGCCAAATTGATCTAAGTATAATATTACCTATCTATCTTGGTTGTAATACGCTTAAAAGAATGTCCTCTGTCCTTATGTGGTGGTGGTTTTGTTTGCATATACATGCCTGATTTGCACAGTTAACACTTTTTGGATATAAATTTTGTGACAGGCCGTAATAACTAATTAAAAGAGATGTATTTCACTGTTAATTATATAATGTGAGAAGTGTGAATATTGTGTTACCATAGAAGAGCTGTAGAAAACAAACTAAGAACTTAAGAGACAGGTTCTAACTCTTTAAGAATGCACTTTACAAACCATAAAATATAGAACCGATGCAGAAAAATACTGTATGGGGCAACTATAGTGGGAGTGCTTCATGAACTTTTTGGTCATTAGCATTTATTTTACCAGATAAATAGTGAGGAATCTTTGCATAAAATATCTGAAAGGCAAATAGTACAGGATGGCAAAAAGTTCAGAATGTGGGAAAGAGTTAAAGGGAGTGGCTGAGGGCTTGTTTGCAGGACAGGCACAGTTAGAGCACTGGAGAGCTATAGTGTAGAAGTTTCTTACAGTGTTGGAAATGGTTTTTTCATTGTTATAAGTAATCCACATCTCCAAGTGGCAGTAGTTAGGTTTACAGAAGCACTCCTCCATAGACTTAGCTGTATCTACACAAAAGATTAGGTGAGCATAGTTCTAGCACTCAGAGGTGTGAATTATTTTCATCTGTGAGTGATGTAGCTATCTTGTACTAAACTAAGTGTAGACCAGATCTACACAAGAACTGGGGGGGAGGGGAGAGAAGTTGGAATAGATGAAGGAAAGATACACCTAATAAAAGTGAAGCTGGATGTATTTATTAGAAAAGATTTAATGCATTGTGGTAGAAGAAGTGAGCGCAGATATTTTAAGGATATAACAAAATGCAGTATACTTATCTAATTCAGAATAATAAAAACCCCATACTTACATAAAGAGTCATTTGTGGAATACATCTGTCAGGTAATGTTTTTTGTTCGCTTATGGGAGCGAGCAATAACTCTTCTGTTTGATATACAATCCACAAAATGGAACATATTACAGAAGCATATACAATGACGTGTAATTAAGGACAAGGCTTTTATTATGGTAGCATCCAGGATCCTCAGTCAAGGATTAGGGCCCCATTGTGCTGCATTGATGATAATAAAGAAGATTGTTCCTCCTCAAAGAGCTTGCCGTTTGCATGTCAAACAGAACACAACAAGTGGATGAAACAAACAATGGCAGGGTTGGGAGTATCAGTGGAGTAACAACAATGAAAGGAACAAAATTTACCAGGAAAGCAGAAGTAAAAATCATGATTTAACCACAAATTATTGTTTAAGTGTTTCATGGTTTGAGACAGCAGGGCTAGAGTGTTAGAGGGGAGATGTATAAGCCCAGGGTTAGGTAAGATGTGGTTTCCTGTAGACTGCAGAAGGCTACTACAGTCTAAATGAAGCACCTGTAGCCATTAACTTGTGGTGCAGAAATACCAACACTGCCAAAGCATGACCGCGAGGGGCCAGAAGAGATAGGGAGATGAGACTAAAGAACTTGCTTTGGGAGAAGTCTCTTCAACTGTCAGACCCAAATAAATTGGCGTAAGCGGATCCCTTGACTCTGAGGAAAAGAGCCCACTCACCTCTGTCCAGGGCATCACCTGCAGTTACTGCCACCAGTGCCGACAACATCCTGCACCGCCCATTCTCCGGTTTCATTCACCTCCAGCATTGCTGAAAAGTGTAAAGTGGCACCAACAAAGAGAGCAGAGTTGGCGCCGAAGAGTAAATTGGGCTCCTCTTCACTGATCGGCACAGGCTCTCACCCGGCACCAATGACCAAGGCAGATATGCCACCTGCCCTGGCACCAACAGAGATTGCAGCACTGACTCAGGCTGCCTCTTCACAACGCACACACCTATGCAAATGCCAGCACTCAAGACCACAGCGACCAAGACCCATAAGAGGTCTGAATCTCGGCACCGCATAACATAAGTGCTGACAACGCCACCACTGGTGCAGGCTGGTGATTGATCGCTGCATTTCCCCACGCTTACGGAGATTAGCCCATGCCGGCATTGATCTGAAGACATTGCTTTTTCACCCACTCTGTCCTCCCTAGATACTAGTCCCGGCACCGGGCACGAAAGTAGGTTTTCATCCCAGTATTCCTCTCCCACATGTTTAGTGGCGTTCAACCAAGCAGAGGTCCTGCCAACGTTGACCTCAGTACCCTTCGTTTAATCACCAATGACCACACCCACCTCAACGGTAACATCCTCAATGGCCCCTGTGGGCCCAATGCCACACACAGCCAACTCATCGCCACCATTCACAAGAGACTACAACCTCGACTCCAGATTGTACAGCAGCTTGCTCACCACCGGCTCAATTGCCACAGTCACCTTTGGCGATGACTCAGACAGACCCAATGGAGGAGGAGGATGACCTACCCCAGTCTGATACATACGACCCTTCCCTGGCCCAGTTGTCATACTCCCCTGCTGAGGCAGTCTTCCCTTCCTCCTCTTCCACTGGCAGACGACCTGAAACAACTGCAGGAGTTGTTCAAATGGGTTGCAAACTCTCAAGATATCGCACTGCAGGAAGTGCAAGAGAAACAGCACAAGCTACTGCAATTATTGGAACCTGCCTCTTCTTCAAAAATTGCCCTACCCATCAATGAGGCCATAATGGAGCTCTCTGACACCATATGGCAAACACCAGCCTCTATTCCCCTTACCAATAAAAGGGCAGATAGAAAATATTTTCTGTGCGCCCCAGGGATTTTCTTTTTTTTTCCCCATCCCCGGCCAAACTCATTGGTGGACCACATCTACAACCATCGGTCCAGACAACCACAATTTAGATCTACTCGGCAGGACTAGGAGCATGATACGAGAGAGGCTGAACTTGTTTGGACGAAAGGTCTACTCCTCGACGACCTTGCAATTTGGGATGTTAAATTATACAGCCCTCCTTGCCAGCTATAATCACGCAAATTACTTAAGGCTGCAGGAGCTCATCAAATTCTAGGGCACATGGCAGCCACCATGTATTAGTATAGTTTTCAAGACTCCATATGCATTGCTTAGAGATGGCTAGCAACAGTTCACATCCCGAATCGGCACAGTCTAGGCAAACGGGTATGCTTCACCTGCTAGTACTTACCTCTCTCTGCGTGGACATATCCACCACCAGTCTGCTCAGCACACTTCCAGAAGCGTGATCCTTCTTGCATGATAACCACTGATGTATCCCTCACAGGATGGGGTGCCCACTGCAATTACTGTACAGTCTAGGACAGTTGGTCACATTGCGAAATGTGCCTGCACATCAACATACTGGAACTCAGAACTGTTGGCTATGCCTGTCTCCATTTCTTTCTGATAATTAGCAGCAAAACTATTCGTGCCCTCATGGACAACATGCCCTGTATGTTCTACATCAACTGACAGGGGAGTGCCCATTCAAGGTCGTTATGTGCCGAGACGATCAGGTTTTGGAACTGGTGCATAACAAATGACACAGTGCTGACACAGCACTGTACCTACCAGTCCATGAGAACATTATGGCAGATACCCTGAGCAGACACTTCTCAGAGCAGCATGTATGGGAACTCAACCTCATGATCCTCCACTGCGTATTTCAGCAGTGCCATCAGTAGATCTCTTTGCAACTAGAACCAGCCGCAAATGCCTGCACTTCTGCTCCAGGGTAGGTCAGGGCAGGAACTCTCTCGGAGACACCTTTCTCCTACCATGGATAGTTCCACTCCTGTATCCCTTCCCACCAATTCCATTGGTTCCTAGGGTTATTCACACAGATCATGTAACCGTAATCCTTGGTAAGGCAACCAGGGTTGTCTGGGACTAGTGTACCTCTTCACCTGTGAACTGATACCTCTCCCACTCATTCCCAACCTTTGGCCCAATACGAGTGACTGCTCTGCCGCCCCATTCGCTGAGCACTCAGGCTCACCGCGTGTTCCTCCCTGGCTCCAGTTAGGGATGTTAAGTTGGATTAACTGACTAGTTAATAGAATTTAGACTACTCCCTTACATCAGTTCCAATATGAAAAATTTACCTGTTCTGCGAGGGTGAAGCAGATTCTGTTGAATAGCCGTCACCCTTCGACGAGATGCACTTACCAGAACAAATGGTGACGATTTCAGGAGTGGTGTCTGCAACGTGTATTACAACCTGCTACCACTCCCCTACCTGTCACCTTCAAATATCTCATGGAGCTTAGTGAGGTAGGACTTTTTTTCTTCACTCAGTGCAGTCAACCTCTGGAACTCCTTGCCAGAGGATGTGGTGAAGATGAGGACTTTAACAGGGTTCAAAAAAGAGCTAGATAGATTCATGGAGGTTAGGTCTATCAATGGCTGTTAGCCAGGATGGGTAGGGATGGTGTCTTTAGCTTCTGTCTGGAAATGGGTGACAGGAGAGGGATCATGTGAGGATTACCTGTTGTGTTCCCTCCCTCTGGGGCATCTGGTATTGGCCACTGTCAGCAGACAGGATGCTGGGCTAGATCGGGGTGAGCAATAATTTTTGATGGGTGGCCACTCCAGTATTTTGGTAAATGGTCAAGGGCCGCACTTTTCTCTTTGCTCTGCAGGGAGGGGGTGCAGGGACTAGGTTGGATTCTGGGTGCAGAAGGGCGCACGTGGTAGGGGTGTGGGGTGCAGGAGATGGTGTGGGGTCTGAGAGGGTGTTTGGATGGAGGAGGGAGTTGTGACCTGGGTCAGGGGATTAGGGTGTAGGGTCAGGGAGACTGTGGGTGCAGGAGAGGATTCTGGCCTGGGGGTGTAGGAGGGAGTACAGAATCTGGGAAGGAGTTGTCACCTGGGGTAGGGGGTGCAAAGGGTTTGGATGGTGATCTGTGGAAGAGAGTTGGGATGCAGGAGGGGCTGGGGTGCCAGAGGCAGGTGCTGAGTGGGAGGAGTTTACCTAAGTGTCTCCTGGCCAGCAGGCTGCTGCATCCCTAAGGCAGGCTGGGATCCCTGCCTGCTGCAGCCTTAGCCTGCTTAAAAATACAAGCTGTTCCCTCCATGTGGCTCTCAACTCTGGCTGCCCCAGTCTCTCAGGCTAATTTCTGAGCTCCGATTGGCTGGCTGTTTCCAGCCAATAAGGTCTGAGGATTGGGCTGGGGGCAGGGAGATAGCAAAAAGCCTCCCCCTCCCTGCAGAGCAGAGAGCCACAGGGACTGTGTGTTAAACCTCGGCAGGGTGGTCCGTGGCCCGGATCCAACCCCCGGCCATATTTTGCCTAGCCCTGGGCTAGATGGACTGTTGGTCTGTCCCAGTATGGCCGTTCTTATGCCTTTCCATTGAATACTTGGTTAGTCAATGGGGGTAGGAGGGTGGGTGCTTGGTACTCCTGCTGCGGCTCTACAGTTTAAATGCAGTAGGAGCCAGGCACGTAGACAGCCTGGCTCCTACTACATTTAAACTGCAGAACTGCAACGGGGTTAGGTCCCGGGGGCAGCGTGAGCTAGGACTAAGTAGTCCCAGCTTGTGCTGGTCCCGGGAGCTAACCACTCTGGGCTTTTACTACATTCAAAATGCAGAGCCACAGCGGGGTTAGCTCCCATGGCTGGCTCTGCCTCTCCTCCCCCCCACACCATGGAGATGGTGCTGGGGGGAACTGGCTTGACATAGAGGTAGCAAAGAGGATGGGGAGTGAGCAGTCAGCTTGAGTACCTGATAAGTATAGGCGTATCACGTAGTTGACCACTCCCTTACATCTCTAGTTCCAATATGAAGAACTTACTTGTTCTGAGAGGGTAAAGCATGTCCTGTTAAATAGCCATCGCCCATCAACAAGATACACCGACCAGAACAAATGGCGATGATTTCAGGAGTGGTGTCTGCAACGTCCGTTACAACCTACTAGCACGTCTATACCTGTTGTCTTCAAATATCTCATGGACCTTAGTGAGGCAGGACTTTCCATCAGCTTCATAAAAGTCCACCTGTCGGCCATCACAGTCTTTCACAACCTAGTGGATGATATTTCTGTGTTCGCTTACCCTGTCACAAAATGTTTTCTTTCTGGCCTGTGCAAGACATTTCCTGATAAATGGCCACAGGTGCTATCATCGCACCTACCACTAATCTTGAGTACCCTAACAAGACCTGTCTTTGAGCCTCTAGTGACTTCCTCTTTCCAGCATATGGCCATGAAAGTAGCATTTTTAGTTGCGATCATGTAGGCCAGATGAGTAGGGTAGATTGCAGCCCTGATGGTGGACTCTCCTTACATGGTCTTTTCTAAAGATAAGATTACTTTACAGCCACACCCGAAGTTTATACCGAAGGTAGTCTCCTTTCATATCAGTGAGCCCATATATTTACCCACATTCTATCCGAAACCTCATAACTCCATTAGGGAATCAATATTTCACACCATGGATGTGTGTCAAGCTGTGGCGTTCTACTTGGACAGGACAAAACAATTCCGAATATCAAATAGACTTTTTATATCTACCTCTGGTCCCTCTAAGGGAATGGCCATCTCCACTCAACAAATATCAAAATGGGTATCGACTTGTATGCACACCTGTCACAAGCTTAGCAAAAAGTGCCCATCTCAGGGGGTCAATGCCCATTCCACGTGAGCAATGACGACATCTACTGCCTTTTTTCACATTGTGCCCCTCATTGACATCTGCAGCTACCTGGTCCTCCTATCATACTTTTGCCCAACACTATGCATTGCAGCAGGGACCAATTCCGTCCACCTCTGTGGACATAGCTGCCCTTGCCGCTTCAAAGCCTGCCTCTGCTTAATGCAGATACTGCTCTCTGGTCACCTGAGTGGAGCAGCCAGAGGGACACTACTCAGAAGAGAAGTTGTTACTCACCTTGTGCAGTAACAATGGTTCTTCGAGATGTGTATCCCTGTGGGTGATCCACTCCACCTCCCTTCTTCTCCTCTACCTTGGTGTCCGTTATTGAATTTCCGGTAGAAAAGGAACAGAGGGACCTGCGCCATGCGTACAGCTAATGGACATAATAGCATGAGATGGCGACTACGCATGCATGGTGTGGGCAGGCACTGCTAGCCTAAAAATCTCCGATTGCCAGTGCAAGGACACTCCAACACCTGAGTGGAGCACCCACAAGTATACACATCTCGAAGAACCATCATTACTGCACAAGATGAGTAACTTCTTCCCCCACAGCACCAGATCCACAGTGTTCCCTCTGTGTCCTCTCCCCCCCCGCACTGCCCTGCTGTCTCTCTCAGAGGAAGCAGTGTGGGGGATCAGGGGAGTCTGCCATGAAGCAGTTTCTGTCCACTATGGGCCCGAGGTCCCTTCGGACAGAAGCTGCTTCACCTTCACAGTTTGCTACTGCCTCTGATAGAGTCCCATGGGGACTATCAAATAGTCACATAACCACTAAGATTTCATGTGGTTAGGCGAGTACTCAGTTACACAGTAGCTAACATCCCTAATTTACATTGGTTTAAAATTATTTAAATCAAACTGGTTTAACTTTCTTGTTCACATGAGTCCCTAAATACATTAGGATCAGCAGTTTTACACTGAAAGAAAAGCAGGCTCAAAAAAGAGAAATGTGTGTTTCCTTGACCAAGGAAAGATGCTCTGTCTGGGTCTCCAGTATCTTTCACCTGACGAACTCTTCTACTTAAGAGCCTGATTTCACTGTGGCATGATAATAATTGTTAGGGATGTTAGCATATAATTGAGTAAATGATTAATGGTTAATCCTATCGACTACATGCACTCCCTCCCCTTGCTGACTGGCTCTGCCTGCCACCCCGTGCTGCTGCCTTTGATAGAAAGGCAACGGTGTGAGGTAGCAGGGGGCGGGCCAGGAGTGCACTAGCTGCCACCCCTACCCCCAGGGACTATCAAATAGTTGTGTAACCAATAAGATTTCATGTGGTTACACAACTATTCAGTTACACAATACCTAACATGCGTAATAAGGGTGATGTGTACGGAGGAGACATTTAACTCTTGGATGAAGTCAAAATCCAGAAAAAGGAGATAATCCAGAGAGTGGTTGCTTGTAATTTTTCAAAAAACTCAATTTCAGTTTATTTTTCAGAATTACCACAGAAATTCCTTTTTTGTGAGACTGTCAATGGGGGAGGGGGCGGGCATGCCAATACTAATTCAGAAATCTGTGCAAAGTTCTTAGGTCATCCTATTGCATTCAGAGTTGACATTCATTTCACTTGCACGTACCTGTAAATGTCCTGTTCACAGGACTTCTCTATAAAGGTAATATTAACTCCACCCTAACATGTAGCTTCTTTGGTGACTTTTTTGAGAAACCTCATTATGGCAAAATATCCAACTGTTTAAGAGGCACCTGGCTTTATTTTAGTATTTGTTCTTTAAGATGATCTGTTAGACTTTACCACTTGGAATTTACACTACTTTCAATAACCCTCCACTGTCTTAATATACATTTGTTGTTAGTCCATCACTGATAACAATATTGTCACAGTTTAACCAGTTAACTGATAACCAGGATTTTACATCCCTAGGACTCAGATCAAGCTTCATGAATGTCTCCTGGCTGTAGGATGCTCTGCAGTTGCAGGTGGGAGGGGGTGAAGCTTTGGGGCAGAGGGTGCAGGTAAGGGAGGAGGGGGTCTTGTGTATAGGGATTGGGCTGACAGCAGAATTTTAAAATGTGTCAAAACAATTCAAACACAACAATATAATCACAGTATTTTCAAATATTTTGGTAAATTATTTCATAACACTTGTCAGTAAATATTTGAAAATGGTGTGATTTATATTGTATTGGGACAAATACAGAATTTTGCAGAATATTTCAATTTTGGCACAGAATTCCCTCTGGAGTATTACATGCTGATCTTGTCAGAGGCCACCAGTGAGTCCTATTCTGAGCTATTTGCTCAAGTTCAGTGGGATTGATGCCAAAACCCTGTAGGCTGTTCTTCTGATTATCTTTGAAGCACTTCTGTGGGCAACTAGGGATGTTAAGGACTGGTCGACTATCTGATAAGCAAATGCTTGTCAGATAGTTGACAAGTCGATTCCCCACTCCACCCATTGCTGCCTCTATCAAAGGCAGCAAAGTGGGGGAAGAGGGGTTCCTTCAAAGCTGCAGCGCCGCACAGCTGAGCGCGGGGTCAGCTGGGGACTCCCCAGCTGAGCCCGGGCTCCAGTGCAGCATTTCCACATGGTTCTTCAAATCAGCAGCACATCATGGAGCCCGGGATCAGCTGGGGAGTCCTGGGGGACTCTTGTACATTTCAAAGCTGGTATGCTGTGTGCAGCCCGGAGTCAGTAGGACTTCCTGGGCTGCACGTGGAGTTCTACATTCCTCTCCATTCCAACTGGGGCTCTTGTACATTTCAAAGGAGGAATGTGGAAGTGCCTATCGACTAGTCAAGTAGTCAATGGAAATTCATATACAAGATCTGTTTTAGGAGACAGTGGTCTTTCATTCGGATGACATGTCTGGTTCACCTACGTTGTGCTTTCAGTAACAGTCTCTTAGTACTAGTTTTGTTTGTTCTTTCAAGGACTTTAACGTTGGTCAGTCTGTCCTGCCAATGAATGTTCATTATTGAGCAGAGGGAGTGTATCTGAAACTGCCCAAGCTGTTTAATGTGATGTCTATGAAGAGTCCATGTCTCAGAACCATATAGGAGAGACATTAGAACTACTGCATATAGATCTTTAGTTTGGTGGAGAAACAAATGCGTTGTTGGTTTTGTTTGGAGTTTGACTGGGGCTTGGCTGGCTTTACTAGTTCTGGAAGCAGTTCTGGAAGCAATTTCTTTATCAAGGGAGCCTCACTTGAGATGATACTGTCCAAGTACGTGAACTGATCCACATTTTTTGAACTGGTTCCATTTTTCTGTTGTGTTGCCAGTGATTGGTGGGCATGAAAAAAATCTTGTAATCAAGTGACAGCTGAAACTGCACCTGCACTGTTAAAGGCTATTCTGTTAAGTTTGTGAAGCTTGTTTTGTGGAGGGAGTCCATGCAGATTAACCACTGCTCTTATCAATCTGTTGTTCGTCAAGAATTCTGCATTATAAACGAGGCAAATACAACTTAGATGGGGCTACTATAAGGTGGGTGCATAAGTGGCTGGATACTGTTCTCAGAGTCGTTATTAACGGTTCACAGTCATGCTGGATTGGCATAACAAGTGGGGTTCTTCAGGCATCTGTTTTGGGTCCGGTTCTGTTTAATATCTTCATCAGTGATTTAGATGATGGCATAGAGAATATGCTTATTAAGTTTGCAGATGATACTAAGTTGGGAGGGGTTTCAAGTGCTTTGAAGGATAGAGTCATAATTCAAAATGATCTCGACAAACTGGAGAAATGGTCTGAGGTAAAAGGATGAAGTTTAATAAGGAGAAGTGCAAAGCACTCCATTTAGGACGGAACAATCAGTTTCATACATACAGAATGGGAAGTGACTGTCTAGGAAGGAGTACTGCAGAAAGGGATCCTAGGGATCATAGTGGACCACAAGCTAAATATGAGTCGTCAGTGTGACACCATTGCAAAAAAAGCAAACATGATTCTGGGATTCAATAACAGGAGTTGTTGTGAGCAAGACACGAGAAGTCATTCTTCCACTCTACTATGCACTATAGGCCTCAATTGGAGTATTGTGTCTAGTTCTGGGCACCACATTTCAAGAAAGATGTGGAGAAATTGGAAAAGGTCCAGAGAAGAGCAACAAAAATGATTAAAGGTCTAGAAAACATGAGCTGTGAGGGAAGGCTGAAGGAAATGGGCTTCTTTAGTTTGGTTAAGAGAAGACTGGGTGGGAAAATGACAGCATTTTTCAAGTATTTAAAAGGGTGTCACAGGGAGGAGCGGGGAAAATTGTTCTCATTGGCCTCTGATGATAGGACAAGAAGCAGTGGGCTTAAATTGAAGCAAGGGAGGCTTAGGTTGGACATTAAGAAAAATTTCCTAACTGTCAGGGTAGATAAATACTGGAATAAATTGCCTAGGGAGGTTGTAGAATCTCTCTCACTGGAGATATTTAAGAGCAGGTTAGGCAGATATCTGTCAGGGATGATCTAGATGGTGCCTGGTCCTAGTGTGAGGGCAGGGGACTGGACTTGATGACCTCTCAAGGTCCCTTCCAGTTCTGGTATTCTGTGATTGATGGCTCTACTAATTCTTACATGGTGGATGTCTCGTTGGTGGGTGATAACATAATTGATCAGGTGCCATGGTTTGGGCTGTGGATGTACCCATATTGTTTTATATTTATTATTTTCCCTAAAGATGGTGTGAATAATGAGCAATCTATGTTCTTCACATTTCCTGAAGAAGAGTCCATTACTTTCCATCTTTCCTACTCCATGTGTCCTATCATACCCCTCTAGTCACTGCTGCCACTCCAGCTTTTGCGTTCAAGTCTCCCAGCAGGATGAGCTTGTCAAACACAGGGGTTCATCTGATAATGGAATCCAGGTCAGAGTAGAACTGCTCCTTGCTTTCCTTTGTGCTTGTCAGTGTACATGCAGAGGTACTGATGATAGTGACATGCTGTAAGGATTCAGGGGAAATGGAAGTTTCATGAGCTGTTTACTCAGGACAACAGGGAGGCAAAGGAATTATTTCAGGACAGACGTTCTAATTGCAAATCCAGTTCCCTGGATTCTGTCTTCATCCTCTGCTTTTCCTTTCCAAAAGAGTCACTGATGAAACTTCCTCTGGCCAGTTGAGTCTCACTCAGTACTGCAAGATCAACATTGTAATGGAAAATTTCTTTGGCAATTAGCTATTCTTCTCTCAGGCCTTTGGACATTGCCGCCATCCATAAGGGTGTGGGCTTTCCATGCTCCTAGAATGAATCTTTCCTTTATTGTCTTTTGACTGCAGTAAATGATCTACTAGCCACAGTAGTCTGACCAGATATTATGGGGCAGGCAATGTTTAGGGAACCTTTTCTAGTTGCATCTTTCATTCACATTATACTGGACTGGGCGGAGGTTTTATGCAACAGTAATAGGAAAGTAAGCCTAAAACCCAGGGAAAACATAAAAAAAAATTTTGTGAGCATATCACCTACACAATGAATATAAAAAGCTTGGAACATGGTTAGACTCAAATCATTACTACAGAGTGGTGTGCTGTTCCCATGTGACGTGATAGGTGATGAATAGAGGAAGGATTTTGATTCTATGCATTCTTGACAGTAGAGCAGAAGCAGTAAAAGTAGGGTTTTTCTGTATTAGGGACAGTAAATTAACATAATAAATAGAGGAAAAGTTGCCATATGCAGAAGTGGGAACTTTTGAAAAGCAATTTCTGTCAACACAGTGTTTTGAATCTAGTAAGAGAGAGAGAAAATTTCTGGCAGAACCAGACCTCCCTTTAACCACATCTTACATATTTGTGTAGTAATCTTGAAAGTCTGCCAGCCCATATGAATCTGAAGATCTTTCAGTAAAAGGTTTGAACTGGAATTTTCAATAGTATCACACTTAATGGCTATACAATACATGAAACAAAATTCATTTTTCAGGATTTAGGACCCTAGACCACTCAGAAATTCCCAAGATATGAGGTCCGTAGAATTAATATTTTGAACAGATTGAGATGACAGTGAGGGAAGTTTAATGTCAGAAACAAGTTACATCCCTAGGTATGTGATTTGTATTGAATTTTAATATATTTGAAAATGAGGAATAGTGCAATATTTTATTTTATTTTATTTTAATACTTTGAACCCTCAGCAATACTGATGGACCTTCAACACTTGAACCACGAGACTAATTATATCAGCAGGTGGCAGGCCACCGGTCCAGACAACAGATGGATACTGGATTCCAGTGCGGGGTATACCTGGGAGAAGAGATCTGTCTGGTCTGGTGCTCTCTCTCTCATCCTCTCCTATCTTGGGAACTAGGAAAGCTCCTGACCCACGTGATAAGCTGTGGGGTGGAGACAGGCCACTGAGGCAGTGTGTTGCTTTCAAAAGACTGCAAGGGGGCGTCCAGCCTGCTACATCTGCTCGAGTTCTTCTCAGACAGACATTCTCAATACAGCATGCTGCTTTTGCTGTGGACACAGCATCAGGTATTCCTTAGAATACTTCAGATTGATTATTTTTGGCATCCCACCAAAATTTTCCTGAGAAACACCAGGGATGTAGCAGTTTTAATCATTTCTACTTCAGCAGAAGCTCAGCAGAATATCATAGTTCAAAGAAAAGGCACTTCTGTAGCCAAAGGCTATTCCTGCTACAGAATACCAGAGGCCTGCTCCAAATAATTTCATATTTTATTTTCCACTAAGTTATTTTGCTTGTTAGGTCATTCATTCTAAATGTATTCTGTAGGGAATGTATGGGGGATACTAGGAAAAATATATTGTGTTCTTTAGGGAATAGTTAATACGCTTTGGTCCCCACTGACACCTTGTTCTGACCAGTGGCTGCAAGTACGTGACAGTGACCACACCACGGTAAACTGCTTCAACAAGAGGGCTAAACTAGGTGAGGGGTCTTTTAGGTGAAAGGGGCACAGAGAAGCAACAGGTGGAGATGACCACTTGCGGTCATAACCACAATACAAAAGGTTGTGTAGGCAGCTTTGGGCCCAGTGGCCATTCAGCTCCATTGCCAGGGCAGCAGAGAAGTTCACCAGAAAGCTAAGCGCCTGAGTTGCCCTCTTTAGGATAGCACTGCTCACCCCTTTAATGCAACCTAATATGCCATTAGCCTTCTTGGCTACAAGGGCACGCTGTTGACTCATATCCAGATTCTCATCCACTGTCATCCCCAGATTCTTTTCTGCTGAACTGCTACTTAGTCAGTCAGTCCCCAGCCTGTGTCAGTGCTTGGGATTCTTCCGTCCCAAGTGCAGAACTCCGCGCTTGTCCTTGTTGAAACTCATCAGATATCTTTTGGCCCAATCCTCCAATTTGTCTAGATCACTCTGGACACTATCCCTGCCCTCCAATGTATCTATCTCTTCCCCTAGCTTAGTGTCATCCGCAGACTTGCTGAGGGTGCAATCCATCCCCATATTGAGGTCATTAATAAAGATGTTGAACCAAACCCGCCCTACAACCAATCCTTGGGGCACTCTGCTTGAAACCAACCAGACATTGAGCCGTTGATCATTACCTGTTGGGCCTGACAATCTAGCCAGCTTTCTATCCACCTTACAGTTCATTTATCCAATTCATACTTCTTTAACTTGCTGGCAAGAATACTGTGGGAGACTGTATCAAAAGCTTTGCTAAAGTCAAGATATATTCCTTCCACTGACTTCCCCATGTCCACAGAGCCAGTTACCTCATCATAGAAGCTAATCAGATTGGTGAGGCATGACTTGCCCCTTGGTGAATCCATGTTGACTATTCCTGATCACTTTCCCCTCTTTCAAGTGCTTCTAAATGGATTCCTTGAGGATCCCCTCCATGATTTTTCTGGGGACTGAGGTAAGGCTGACTGGTCTGTACTTCCCTGGATTGTCCTTCTTCCCTTTTTTAAAGGTGAGCACTGCATTTGCCTTTTTCCAATCATCCGGGACTTCTCCCGATCTCCACGAGTTTTCAAAGATAATGGCCAAAGGCTCTGCAGTGACATTTGCCAACTCCCTTGGTACTCTCAGATGCATTAAATCCGGACCCAAAGATTTGTGTATGTCTAGCTTTTCTAAATAGTTCTTAACCTGTTCTTTCTCCATGGAGGGCTGCGTGCCTCCTTCCTATACTGCGTTGCCTAGTGCAGTAGTCTGGGAGCTGACCTTGTCTGTGAAGACAGAGGCAAAAAAAGCATTGAGTACTTCAGCTTTTACCACATCATCTGTCACTAGGTTACCTCCCTCATCCAGTAGGGGCCCCACATGCTCTCTGATCACCCTCTTATTCTGACATGCCTGTAGAAACCTTTCTTGTTACCCTTTACATCCCTTGCTAGCTGCAATTCCAATTGCACTTTCGCCTTCCTGATTACTCCCCTGCATCCTCAAGCAATATATTTATACTCCTCCCTAGTCATCTGTCCAAGTTTCCACTTCTTATAAGCTTCCTTTTTGGGTTTAAACTCGCCAAGGATTTCCCTGGTAAGCCAATCTGGTTGCCTGTCATATTTGCTTTTCTTACTGCGCATCAGGATGGTTTCTTCCTGTGCCTTCAATAATACTGCCATCTCTCCTGGATTCCTTTCCCCTTCATGTTAGCATTCCAGGGGATCCTGCCCATCAGTTGTCCATCATTCCCACTCTGGAATCAGGAGACTGGTATGTCTCCCTCTGTCTGAAGAACAATACTTCCCTGTGGCAATCTTTCCAGGTCACAGATGTTTTCTTCAATATGTGTGTGTGTGCGCGTGCTTACTACCAATCTATGGTTCTCCTCTTTGGTCTGGCTATGGCACCGAGGGTGTTTAGCAAGTGCATTGTGGTAGTGGTGGTTTACCTTAGGTGTCTGGGTGTCCACATTTACCTTCACAACTAGTTGGCCAGGGGTAGCTCCAGGACCCATGTTGCTACATAGTGGTTCTCCTGAACATCTGCCAGTCCTTAGGGCTCCTAGTCAAGAACAAAAAGTCCACATTAGTACCAGTTCATTAGTGTGGTGCTCAACTCAACCTGTGCAAGAATGTTCCTGCCCCTAGACAGGTTTCAGGCTCTGATAAGCCTCATTGCTGAAGTGTTTACATTTCCCAGACCACAGCTAGGATCTGCCTGCACTACATCAGACTCCACATTCGGCCTCTCTAGCAATGGCTGACATCGGTTTACTCCCAATCTTGGGATCACTTGGACAAAGTTGCCATGATTCCCTCACCAGTATTTACCATCATGCAGCGGTGGAGCACTCCAGCTGAGGTTACTCAATTAGGGTGCACTGCAAGAAATGGGACGGCCACCCCCCAAAGCTGGTGTTTATTCTAATAATTATTTACCAAGCCAACACCAAACAGCTTCTGTATTATTCTGTTGGTCAATCAGAAGTCCAAACTGTGAAGTTCCCTTAAAGTATTCAGCCATAGTCTTTCACCTAGACACCCTAGTCAAAGTTCTACCAATCCCAAAGGATCTAATACATTACCTTCTAGGTAAATAAATATTTCAGACCTTATCCCAAATAATAAGAATTGACTATTAAGCATTTAACTAGACTAACATTTATTTAAAAAGGAAAAAAAATAATTGGTTAAAAGATGAGTATACATACAGATATGCAGTCTGTTCTGGACCTCCTGCTATAGTTCAGGAGCCAGGGCCTGGCACATTTCTCCATCAGCCTTCCTGCTGAAGGTTGTTTTCTCCTTCCATGTGAACTAGGATATATTCCTGCCTGTGTTGTGTCTCAACCCAAAAAGAGGAGGGCATGTACATGGTCTGGGTGTCTGAAGGACCTTGTCTTTCTACCTGAAAGGTACTAAGCCCTTCCATCGGTCATGGCAGCTCATTGTCGCTACAGCTGATAGGATGAAAAGCCTGCCAGGCAATGTTCCCTCAATTTTTTTTCCACACGTGGTTGGAAAAAATGAGTTACGTGCACGTAGGCATGTGCTGATGTGCACCACCAATAGCAACACATGCTGCTGGCTATGGGAGATGGTGGGCGCTCTGCTGATCAGCTGGGCAGCATTTGAATTTCTCCTGGGTGGCTGCCCAAGTGCTCAGCTTACAGGGAACATAGCAGCAGCTTTCCAGCTGAACTACTTAGTGCATACAGAGCTTTATAAGCTTGCAAAGGTCCCTCCACCACATATCATTGGGGCCCATTCAACCACAGGTAAGGTGTTGGTGGTTTTCTTGGCGCATGGGCCAATCCAGGATATCCGTAGAGCTGCAACATAGTCCTTGGTCAATGCATTTATGTCTCAGTATGCTATCACCCAGCAAGTCAGAGATGTCTCTGAGTTTTGTATAGCGGTGCTGCCATCAAAGCGGCTGTGAACTCATATCGACCTTCTTGGGTACTGAGTGGAGTTACCTAATGTAGAATGGACATAACAAGCACGTGACAAAGAAAAGGTAGTTACTTGTTTCATAACTGGTATTCTTTGAGATGTGTTGCTCATGTCCGTTCCATGACCCATCCTCCTTCCCCACTGTTAGTTTTGCATCAAGAAGGAGCTGAGGGTGTAGAGGAAGCATGTGCCACCCCCCATATGGTGCTATGAAGGTGCCATTTCAAGGATCACCAGAACCACTCTTCTTCATCTGAAGAAGTGGGTTGTGCCCGTGACAGCTCATGATACCATCAATACTTTATCAAGTATCAGAGGGGTAGCCGTGTTAGTCTGAATCTGCAAAAGCGGCGAGGAGTGCTGTGGCACCTTATAGACTAACTGAAGTGTTGGAGCATAAGCTTTCGTGGGCAAAGACCCACTTCGTCAGATGCAAACTTTGTTTTCTTCCACACGCAACACATCTCAAAGAACATGGGAGAATGGATCTCTTTTAAAACGCACATTTTTGGGGAGAAATTCTGTGGGTTTTGGCTTGTAAATTTTATGAACACCTCTGAAATAGTCTATAGCTTTTGTGGATGTGTAAAACAATCTGTCCCTTTGAAATTCTCTGATTTTAAACAGTGACTTTTTTCTCCTTCCAGAAACACGATCAAGGACAAGTTTTGTTGGATATAGTGTTCAAGCATCTCGATTTGACAGAGAGGGATTACTTTGGTTTACAGCTGGCTGACGATTCCACTGACAACCCAGTAAGTTGCATCTGTTTTCTAAACTAGTGGGTGGGGTGGGGTGTGTGTGTGTGTGTGTGTGTGTGTGTGTGTGTGTGTGTGTTAGAGTTGAGGGATCCTGTTTCAGATAAATTCATTGTTTTGCACTTCTGATCTAATTCTTATATCCATGACAGCTGAATTTTTTCAGCAGACTTTTTAAACAAATCTGAAATATGATGCAAGTTTTCTTAAGGACCACCTCTAATCTGTTGCTTAGGTATAAAGTTGTCTGAGTTATTCTTGCAGGTGGAAGTCTTCACCTGGTATCTCTCACACTGGGAAATTATTTTTCCCCAAACAATTAAATTATGGTTGTACTTATTTTCTCCTCCTATCTCTGTTTCAAAATGCGAGAATTGGAGTAAACTTTTTTTGAGTGTTTAAGAGGCCTGTTGAGGTTCTGAGAGAACATTGGCATTCCCTCTGAGGAGATGCCTAAACTAGTTTTTATGACTGAGGATTTGTCTTTACTGAGAGAGAAGGTCGAATTTATTAAGGTCAGTGTTCTAGCACACGATTTTTTTAAAGTCTGAAGGTGCATGTCCCCACTGTGCATAAGAATTTGACATAGTTCGATGTAGTGCATCCCCAGAAGGATGGCTTCTGTTGATTTTGAGAGCGATGCACTAGAGGTAGCTTTCCCGCAGTTCCTGCTGCCCCTTTGCATTCAGGGCTATGCCAACTGTTCAGTGAGTTGCTCTTGGTACATATCATCAGCATCCTGTAACTCACTCATCTCCTCCCACCCCTCCTGCTTGAAAGCAATGACAGTCTTTTTGCACCCTTTTTCCCCGGGAGGCCACAAATGTACTCTTCTGAGAAGCACTTGAATGACTGGCAAATGCCACCAACATTTGATCCTGCTGACACATGGAACACTGGTTCTGGTGCTGTTAGATAAGCACAGATTGGTGGGACTTCATAGTTATGCAGCTATTGGATGATCAGCAGTGGTTGCAAAACTTTGTATGCTTAAGGTCACTTTCACAGAAGTTTGCGAATTGCTTTTCCCAGCCCTGAAGCGCAGGAATACCAGAAAAGACCCATTCTGACAATTGAGAAGTGAATGGCAATAGTTCTGTGGAAGCTTGCAACGCCAGAGAGCTACCAGTCAGTTGGGAATCATTTTGGGGGGGGGAGTGGGGAATCTACAGTGGGGCACTGTTGTGATCCCCGCTGTATAGGCAGAGTGGCCTCCGCAGATCACACCCAATTGCCTTAACCCATTTGTAACATGATTAAAAAATGTAGTCACCAGAATGCCTTTCCCAACATCAGGCCCCAGCAGTGGGGCATCCTGTCAGGAGGGGATTATCTCCAAAGTTATAAAAAGGTTCTGGCTATCGCTGAGATGAGATGCCCTGCTCACCTGCTGACCATTCTCCTCCTCCTCCTCCTCCTCATCCACACTGTCCTCCATGGTGCTTCCTAAGGCTGCCTGAGGAATGTCTTGGGAGGAATCCATGGACTGGCTTGCAAAACTGGTCAGGTCCCCCATAGAATTCCATGAAGCTGCTCATAGAAGTGGCACATATGAGGTGATAACCCAGACTGACCGCTTGCCTCCTTTGTCTTCTGGTATGCCTTAAGGATGTTAAGTAATGGTTTATTTACTAGTCAAGTAGTCGATGGAATTTCCATCAACTAGTCAATAGGCACTTCTGCATTCCTCCTTTGAAATGTACAAGAGCCCCTGCAAAGGAGGAATGCGGAACTCCGTGTGTAGCCTGGGGCCAGCGGGAAGTAATTTCAAAGTGGCAGTGCAGCATGGAGCCCAGGGTCAGCGGGGGAATCAGAGTCCCCTGCCAACCCGGTCTCCATGCCACGCTGCCGATTTGAAATGCCACGTGGAGCCCGGGTCAGCTGATCCTGGGTTCTGCGGAAATGCTAACACTGGAGCCTGGCATCAGCTGGGGAGTCCCCAGCTGACCCTGGGCTCCACGCTTGGCGGCACCGCAAGCTTATCCCAGGCTCAGCTGTGCAGCGCTGCCCCCTTTGAATGGGACAGCACCACACAGCTGAGCTGGGGATCAGCTGCATGGCTGCCCCTTTGAAGTACCCCTTCTCCCCCCCCCTTTGGCTTCCTCTATCTGATAGAGACAGCAAGGTGGGCGGGAATCAACTGTCGATTGACTAACCCATAAGCATTTGCTTATCGGATAGTCGACTAGTTCTTAACATCCCTAGTATGCCTGCCTCAGCTCCTGTATTTCACGTGACGCTGCTGGGCGTCCCTGTTGCATCCTTTCTCCTTCATGCCCTTTGCGATCTTGGCATAGTTATCAGTGTTTCTTTTGCTGCTTCATAGTTCTGCCTTGACAGATTTCTGTTCTCACGCAGCGAGGTCCAGGATCTCCTGAATGATGGGAACCAAATTAACTATTACCACTCAAGAGAAATCTTGGAGTCATTGTGGATAGAGTACTCTGAAAACATCCATGTGCAGCATCAGTCAAAAAAGGAAATAGAATGTTAGAAATAATTTTAAAAGGGATAGAGAATAAGACAGAGTATTTTATTGTTCATATATAAATCTGTGGTATGCTCACATCTTGAATACTGTGTGAAGATGTGGTCACTTCCTCTCAAAAATGATATCTTGACACTGGAAAAAGTTTAGAAAAGGGCAACAAAAATGTTTAGGGGGTTGTAATGGCTGTCATATGAGGAGAGATTAAAAAGACTGGAACTTTTCAGCTCAGAAAAGAGGAGACTAAGGGGGATATGATAGAGGTCTATAAACTCATGGCTATTGTGGAAAAGTTATTTACTTGTTCCCATAACACAAGAATTAGGGGTCACCAAATGAAATAAATAAGTAGCAGATTTAAAACAAACAAAAGAAAGTTTTTCTTCATGCAATGCACAGTCAACCTATGGAACTCCTTGCCCACAGGATGTTATGACAGTCAGGATGTCAACTGGTTCAAAAAAAGAACTAGAGAAATTCATGGAGGATATTCATCAATGTCTATTAGCCAGGATAGGTAGGAATGGTGTCCTTAGTCTCTGTTTGTCAGAAGCTGGGAATGGGTGATAGAGGTGGAATTACTTAACGATTAACTGTTCTGTTCATTCACTCTGGGGCACCTGGCATTGGCAACTGTTGGAAGACAGGATACCGGGCTAGATGGAAATTTGGTCTGACTCAGTTTGGCTGTTCTGATGTTGTTAACACCTAACCCAAACTCAAGTCAAATAAGACTAAAGTGATCCCAGATGGAGAAGGATAACACTCTCAAGAGCTAGCTGGAATGCCTCCAAGATTTCTCTTGAAGGGTAATATGTTGGTCCCCTTCAATTTGTACATATAGTTAGGATTATGTTTTCTAATATACACTACTTTGCATTTATCAATATTAAAATTCATTTGCCATTTTGTTGCCCACTAGTTTGTGAAACTCTTCACAGTCTGCCTTTGACTTCACTACGTTGAACAGTTTAGTATCATGTGCAATTTTTTCCACCGCACTCTTTACTCCTTTCCCCAGATCATTTAGATTATTCAGGTGATGGCCTGTAGTCATTACTACGTGTACAGCCTGTCCCCCAGTTGCGAACGGTCAACTTACGACCATTTGCAGTTACGACCAAAGCTGTCGTAAATGGCGGACCCCGAGTTATGAACGCGATCCGCGCTTACGAACAGCGCGGTCGCGTGTAACTCAATGGGGTCCGACTTACGAACGAACCGAGTTACGACCAATTGCTTGGTCCATAACCGGTTTGTAAGTCGGGAAGAGGCTGTATGTTGATTGTTGTCTGGATAACAAAATGTACTTTTAGTTATCAGCATATTGATGACAGAGGGGTCTGTGGCACCTCAGAAATTCTCCAAGTGGTCTCATGTAGATATTTGCAGTGGAAAGAAGACAGAATAGATCCTTGTGGGTGTCCACAGGTGAGAAACTTTTAATAAGAGGACCAGTTGCTATCATGACACACTGGTGACTGGTAAAGAGGAATAATTAGATCTAGTACTGTCATCTTCTCCAGCTGTATCATATATGTGTTTGGTAGAATTTTCTATATATTACAGAAGCAGCCTATAAGGACAAGACAAGATCCTTGTTCTTAACTGTCCTTTGGGGCTAATTTGAACTTGGTAGAATGTGAGGCTTCCTTGCTAAAATTGGTAAGGTGCCAGTAGCAGTGGTTCTAAACTGGGGTGCACATTCTCCTGGGGGTACACAAGGGTCTTCCAGGGGGTATGTGAACTCATCCAGACATTTGCCTATATTTAGCAGGCTACGCAAAAAGCACTACAAAGTCTGTGCAAACTAAAATTTCATGAAATAACTTATTTATATTGCTCTGTATATACTATATGCTGAAATGTAAATAAAATGTTTATATTCAAATTGATTATATGGCAAAAATGAAAGTGAATAATTTCTTACTAATAGTGTGCTGTGATACTTCTGTATTTTTGTCTGGTTGTCTCATTTGTATGTCTGAAAGGGGTAAAGTAGGCTGGACAGGTAGACAGAGTGACTGCCATATAGAACGTTAAAAATAGTAAATTTTCACTTTAAACTATTTTTATTAGTCTGGAAAAAAGCACAGCAGTGATATAGATTAAATGGGAGATTGACCCAGGTTTAATTTCTAAAGAAAGACTGTGTGAATGCCTCTTAATAATAAATGTTTATGTCCCTGCATTTTTATTAAAATATATTTAATATATTAAAAATCCTCCAAAATAACTTACCATATTCACATTAAAATAGTCATCTCATTCACACTTTTGTAAAAAATACACATTATGAAATGTGTGTCTTACATTTTATATAAACAATTATTATGACGTATTTATTGTATTTCATTGATGTGGTCTGAGTTTTTCATTTCATCCCTTAAAATATTTATTGATTTTAAAACTAGACTTTACTGATTGTAGTATTACTATTCCCTTCTGATTTTCTGTTCTGAGGTTACGTGCGTGACGTTTTTGTCCAGACTTAGAGAATCTACCCTTTTTGTGACAAGATAGCATTTTTATTCTCAACATGTGCGTTGGATGAACAAAAGAAATCAGTGACCTAGAAAGCAATTCTTGAATGCTGCGTTACAGTCAGTAATCTACCCGTTTGGCTTTCAGTGGACACTGAATGCTCTTTGTTCCTTAGTATGGATAGAAAGAATTGGACTTCCATAGTTTCACAAAGGAAAGCAACAATTTAAATAGGAGGAATACTGGCTTATGTTCCCTCCTCCTCTCTGAAGTTTTCTCTTTCTTCTGTTTTACCGTTTATCTAATGTATTTAAGAGATTGAAGTTCACTGGTTGCTATAATAATGTTTCTTAATTTGTTTTATTAATGAGAACTATCTCTGTGATACTTTTCTCCCTGGAATGTGATAACACACTACTTTCAGTGATGTTGACTGATTTTTTTCTAAACTTATTTTTTCTAAACTTACTTTCCCGCCTCTTCCTAGCAGCCCATGGCTAAACCAGAACTCAATGTTTATTGCCAAATAAAGCTGTTCAGCACATTTTAGATATTTTTTAATCGGAGGTGGAGGGGTTGTCCGTGATTATATCACTTGTAAGTAGTTCTGGTAGGGATACTATCAAGATGGTAATCATATTTAACTTCTTCATTCCAGACACTTTCCTCAAGAAATGAGTGTAATGGGGAGAAAAAGATTTGTATAACAGGGAAATAAATGTGGATGTGGGAGAGCTACTAAGCTGTCTTTAGATTTAAACAAGAGGCCAGTAGATTTCAACCAGATTCTTTATTCAAAAGGACTCTCAAAATTTCAACTGCTGTGGCCATCTTATTTTCCATTTTCTCTTTCCTTCTTGTCTCTTGTATCCAAATTTTGTGTGTGCGTGTGTGTGTGCGCGCGCACGCGCGCGCCTCTGCGTGTGTAATGCTAATTTAATAATGGGAGCAGCTGTGATTAAGAGGAAGCCCTGCAGAGCTTTCCTTAGAGGGAGCCTCAGAGTTATCTAGTGAGCATGTGATTAAAAGGTTACAGTGGTTTTTTTTAACTTCTGAAATCTTTTGGGCTTTGAGAAGATAATTACATGCCATAAAAGGGGCATGTCAGAACTAGAATGAAACAAACAGCTCAATGGTGTTACTGTTTACATTTGTAGAGTATTCAGTTATCATTACTTTTAGGATTTGTATTATTACTTTTTGCATTTCCACCCGTTTACCTGATTGGGGAATCTTGGAGCATGCCTCAGCATGGAAACCAACCTCTGTTGATCCCAGAAAGGCTACATTTTCCAGATTCACAAAATCATTCAGGCAAACTTGGCACTTACCTTGCTTAGCAAGATGGGTGGGGAGAGGAGGAAGAACACACTCAGATTGAGGAGCAGCTAATTCCAGTAACCGAGGTAGCAGTCCCTACTACATGTCCCTTACCAGACTATTACAAGACTTTTCAAAAACTGCTGCACTGAACGGTGAATGCCCTTGAGATTCTAGTGGAAATTGTGCAAGAAAAATCACTTGGACTACTTGACATTTTATATACAGTAATGCCTAGAAGATTGGCCATTAGATTTATTTGTCAGGAAGAGCTGTTCTTCCTCAAATTTACAAATGTGTACTGCTGTTTATTAGGTCCTCTTAAATTGGGACAAAATATATTGGGATTTCAGTGGAGAAGACACTCTCTATAGCTGTTCTGTGTATATCTCAAGGTAACAAATCTGACATGTTAGTCAAAAGCCACTTGGAGCATTTAGCACCGTGTTTCTCAAACTTTTTTTTATAAAGTACCCCCAGTACCTATAGTTTTCAGACACACAGAGGTTTTTTTTCTACTATTGCAACACATTTGTTTAAACAACTTAATTGTAGCTGGGCGGGCGATGAAATTTTTGGGTGTAAAAAGTACAAAAATAATAAAGCGCTGTAAAACTTAAAACAAAAATTCAGTTTTCTCCAAATTTTAGTTGTGTTGAAGTACCCCCCAGACATCTCTTGAGTACCCCTTAAGGTGCTCATACAGCTGGTTGAAAAACACTGATTTAGCAGATCTATTTACTTTTTCTCTTTCTCTTCCTTTCTTTTGGCAGTTGCCATTTTCTCTTTCCTTCCTGTCTCTTGTATCCAAACTCCCTCTAGTGTTCTGCTTTTGTGTGAGTGCCTTTTAAAAAAAGGCAACTACTAAAAGAAAAGAAGGGAAAGAGAAAACATAGTGACTTGACATCACATCACCATGGAATCTTAGGAATCATCAGAATGTGAGTGTTCCATTCAGTTTCAGAACCTTCCTAACACTTATCCCTCTTCCCTATCCCTTTAGGGGTCCCTCGAGAGATTATTAAATGTGCTGGGTCAGATTCTACAACAGCAAGAGTTTAAGTGCCCCCAAAACAGAGTCTTCACCATAGTAGGCCTCATCAGCCAGCTGCATGCTCACCATTAGATGTGAGAGTTTGCCTTGGTTTTCTTGATCACATTGTTTCCTATATTTACATCACATGGCATGCAAGACTATACCTACCTTACAAAAGCAGTTGAAAATGGTGTATCTACCAAATATCACATGAACATGGGGGTATTGATCTCCTGAGTACTCTAATAGTTAAACGTGTAAAAGGACTTTTTACAGATATGTAAAGGGGATACTGTTTTCTCCACTTGTCACCAGGGCACTGCTAATAGACACTTCTGTGCTTGGTTACGGAGCTCCCAGCACCACTTTCAAACGCAGGGTCTGTGGTCTCCTGAAAAGAATCACTTTGATATAAGGATCAGGCAGTATCTACCCAAAGATAATTTAAATGGGTCTCTAATAGTATTAAATCATGCTATGAGTTGGCTAGATTAGATTCATTCATGCAGTTTGGAACACAATCCATCAGAGCTCAGATAACCTTCCCTCGATTTTTCTGAGAAGCCACGAGGAGATCAATCCACATTTTATATAGTATAATTCACTAATAGAGGATTAGCGTTAAGGATGCTAAGAAGCGGGTAATTGACTAATCGTGTACTCGATACAATTTATATCTAGTACACAATATAGTTGATAAGGGGCCCTGCTGTGGCTCTGCAGTTTAAGTGTAGTAGGAGCTGGGCACGCAGCGGCGGTAGGTCCAGGACCTGGCATGAGCTGGCACTTGGCAGTCCTTTGCCTCTCCCTCCCCCGCCTTCCCCTATCACAGAGACGGTGCTGGGGGGGACCAGCTTTTAAGCCCGCTCTCCCCAACACTGGCTCCTGCTTCCCTCCCACCCTTGCTGCCTCTCATACAACCCTAATTAGTATCAGACATGCATTTTGGCATAACAGTCATCCAGTCGTCATTCAGATGGACTCCAAGCACCCATCCTCCTGCCTAGCGAGGTCGCTGCTTGTGAGTCACCTGAAATGCAATACATTTAGAACAATCACGTGAAGAAAGAACTGGTACTTTATTCTGCAGTGAATGGGATTTTTCAAGATGTGTTGTCCATGTGTATTCCATGATCTTCCCTCCCTGCCTGCTACCATCCATTTCTTTAACACCTGGATTCTGTCAGTACAAAGGAACGAAGATACAGTTGGGCTCACACTGCTATTTATGCTCCTTGCACTTAGGGTGCAGGTGCAGCCCCAATGGATTTAGCTAATAAAAAGAAACTGATCTCTTGTGCATGGCATTCATGCATAGTAGAAAGAGAATATTATATGGACACGTGTCTTGAAAAGCCAATATTAGTTTATTAAGGTAAGCAGTTTTCTCGTTTAGATTTTTTCTAGAGTACTATTGCACAGCTACTTTTGAATGAAGTTGTTTTTGCGGGGTACCTTAATTGCTTGCAGCAAGAGAAATGGAAACTTGTTGTGTCCGGTTGCCAGTGTCTCAAAGTATTTCATCAAGCAATCTTCCCAGTAAACATGAGTTCTGGACCTATTAGCTCTGGCAGGGTTTTTATGTTTTTTAGAGACTTATATAACTAATTGTCACGGCACATCTGCAAAACAGGGATCTTCTAGATCAGTGTTTCTCAACCAGTGGTACGAGTACCCTTGGGGTACTCAAGAGCAGTCTGGAGGGTACGTCAACGCAAATGAAATTTGGAGAAAACTGAATTTTTATTTAAGTTGTATAGAGTTTTATTATTTTTGTACTTTTTACATCCAAAAATTTCATCGCCTGCTCCGCTATGATTAAGTTGATTAAACAAATGTATTGCAACGATGGAAAAAAAATGTGTGTCTGAAAACTGTAGGTACTGGGGGGGGGGACTTATAATTTTTTTTAAAGGGTACTTTATAAAAAAAAAAAAGGTGGAGAAACACTGTTCTAGATGGTGGAAAAAAGACAGAAAGGTTAAGTAATTGAGCCAGAATTAGAATGTTGTGGTTCCATGTTGTCAGTCCTTGCTTTGTCGAGCATCTTCACATTAACTAGCAGCCCCTAGTAATAAGAATTAAAATTTATAAGGCTTAAAATATAAATGTGAAAACACTTAAAATGATGGGTTCTCTAAGTAGCCAGCTCAGCTGCAGGCAACCACATGTGTAGGCGGTTGGGGGCAGCCTTAGTTCCATAAGGTATACGGGGACAGATGCCAAAGGGGAAGTAATTGAATATGTTTGTGATAACCTGTGATCTTTCAGACAGTTACTGAATTTTGAATGCCGAAAGGCCATTTCTGCGTAAGAAGCTCAAATATTAAATAACAAGAAAATAAATGTTTCTTGACATGATCATGTCAGGCTGTAATTTGTACAATAAGTGTTGCTTTCTTAAAATATATATACATATATAATTCATCTATTTTTTTTCTCCAGAGGTGGCTGGATCCAAACAAACCAATTAGGAAACAATTAAAAAGTGAGCTCATACATTTATTTGGTCTATTTCAAATATAATTTTTATTGAGTAAGGATTTAAAAGTAACCTGATTACTGCTTTTATTAATTCCAGGAGGATCTCCTTACAGTTTAAACTTCAGAGTCAAATTTTTTGTAAGTGACCCTAACAAGCTCCAAGAAGAATATACAAGGTAGGTTTAGATAGTTACCATTGCAAAACTCTTCTCGAAGTTTAGAAGTAGAACTAAGTATTAGCATAAAACATAATTAATTTTGAAGGCATTGATTATTGGAATTGTCTCTTTCACACTAATTAATTACTTTTTTTTTGTAACGTGTGTGGAATTTTCCTTAGCTGATAACTAAAATTCACATGCTGTAAGCACACAAACTACATCAGAAATTTTAAAATGGGACCTTTGAATACATATTGTAAAAATATAGTGTACATAGGAAATAATCTCACAGAGAAAACATTGTTCAAGTGGAAATCGGAAAAGAAAAAAAGGGAAAAGTTTAAAAAAAGAACTTTTTTCTTTTTCTCATTCATCAGTGGGTACAAATATAGTTTTAACCAATACTTGTCTTATTTTTGAAAGCTTCATAATCTCTCTGGAATTATACTAACTCATCATTCAATTTGTATATTCGTTCCTTGATGATTTTTTTTTTTCACCTGCTGTCGGTGCAGTGTGTGTCGATTTAGCAGCTCTGGTGAAGACCTGCTAAATCCACCACAGAGCACACTCTGGTCACCACCGGTACTCCACCGGAACAAGAAGAATGCAGTAAGGCAGCAGGAGAGATTTTTCTATCGATTCAGCATGGTGTAGACACTGCAGTTAAGTCAATCTAAGCTACATCAACTTCAGTTAGGTTATTCACGTAGCTGGAACAGCATAGTTTAGGATGACATACTGCAGTAGTGTAGACAGGACCTTAAATTCACACCTGTGAAATATTCTTGCCCTGATTTTGTTTTTCAGACATAACAGCTACCACTGAAAAAATTAGTTTATAAAACATATTTGAATCAAGAAAGCTGAACTAAACACACCTTTAGCATCATTTTTTAACATTTACATATATTTAGTTGCAAAATAAATTTTAACTTCCTATTTCCTATACTTGTTAAAACAGCAAAATAAGATTATTAATAAAATACAAATGAAAATAAAAAATAATGTTGTTTTCCCTATAGTACCCTCCCTTTTCAACATCTCGGTGTTTCTGGATAGAGATGAGGCTTTATAGCAAAACCATTTTTTGTCTTATGTTAAGATTGGATAAAGAATTATATGTGGTATGGCCTTGAGTCTGTGGTTTGAGTGATTGTTCACGTCCATTCCAATAGAGGTGTTTGTGCACCGCGTGCACAAATGTTGGAAACTTTTCCCCTAACAGCTCTCATAGGGTTGGCTGTGGAGACCCCTACAGTGGCACTGCTATATTAGCATATATATACCACTGCTGACCCTACCCTCCCTCAGTTCCTTCTTACCGTCTATGGCATCGTTGGAACTCCAGCTAGCTCTTGCTTAGCAAGTGCCTAGTTCTAGTGGTAGCTCTCATTTTTCCCTGGTCTTCGCTTTATTTTTCTCCATAATAAAGATCTTCAAGCAAATAAAAGGACAATGGGCAAGTGCCCAAGCATTCAGCCCGCCGGGACATGCCTAACGCCCCAGACTTCAAAGCATGCACAGCTTGCAAACACCATATGCCCAACAGTGACCTGCACAATGTGTGCCTTCACTGCCTGGGTGGAGGACATCACACCAAAAAGTGCAAGATCTTTTGAAGCTTTAAGCCATGCACTAAAAAGGACAGGGAGCATACTCCAACAGCTGCTGATGGAAGTGGTGCTAAAACCCCTCAGGCCGAAAAATTGACCCCGGGATCCAGTTCTGTGTGGAGTGCCCCGACCTCAGTAAGAGATGTGTTGCAGCGCCCTGGGCTCCCTGCATCCTCTGCCAGCCGAGAGAACTCTCACACTCAGAAACTCATTCCCCAGCCGGGAGGCAGCTCTGCCCCCTCCTTTGTTCAGACTCTGGGGCAAGGTGTCACCTGGTTGCCCCCACCCCCTCCGGCTCAGGTTACAGGACAGCCTGAACGATTGTTGTATACGTGCTAAGATGGAGTAGCCTGGGACAGTTTCCCCTCAGTGAAAGCCACTTGGGACATTCCCATCGCCAACCAGGTTCCAGTGCAGTGCTCAGGGAAACTGAGGCACGCACACACGGGGTTACAGCAGAACAGTACAGGACAGTAGGGATGACATGCAGCATAACAGAGCGCAAACACTCCCCACTACATCACAGTTACGCATTGATGTTAGTTTGTTGAATAGTTCTCAAATGGGGGATCTCCCCCATTTCCCTTTCCCCAAACTGGGGCAAGCTTCGGTCTCACGGATTTAAGCCCTGAGAGATGTTCCTGAAGCTTATGAAACATGGCAACCTGCATGATATCTGCCTTCAGTGCCTCAGGGAGGTTCATCAGGCAGTTAGATTTGCTGGGGCTTTAAGCCCAGAACAAAGGAGGGAGATGGTCACTTGAAGCTCCTCCTAATGGAATTAGCACTTTGCTCACAGCTGGCACTGGAGCCAGCACCAGCAGCCTCAGTGTGTGATCCCTCGGCACCAAGAAAGGATTCCAGTAAGAAGCATTGGCACTGCTCGCCAGCCCTAGGGCCTACCTCCATTGTGCAGCACCAATTAAGAAGAAAGTGGACGGGGCCGCTTGCCAGCATTGCACACCATCAGAGTGCGTCCTGTGTTGGGACACTCCAAAGCTGGCCTGCACATCCTGCAGCCATCTCTTCTGGCCGTGACAGGGAAGCTGTCAAGTATGGTATTGGTGGATTCTCTAGTTCCATAAGACTTGGAGGGGATAAGACCTCAATGTTCCATCCCCTAGGGCTGAGAACGGATAACTGGGTTAACCGGTTACCCAGTAAGCACCACCCTTAATAGGTGATGCGTCACCTTTAACGGTGATGGTAATTGAGTAACGGTTAACCGTTACCCAGGAGCATCCCCATGGGACTATTTCTATCCCATTGGCAGCCTCCTGGGAGAAGAGGAGGGCTACCGGCTTCCAGTCTTCGCAGAATCCTACATCTCTAGGCAGAGCCAGAGATCCTGGCACTATTCCCAGCACTATTTGAGAAGCAACACAACTTAACTAATGTCATGGCCTCCACAGTGGCAGGGGCTGGCACAGTGGCCCTTTTAGATCCTATTGGCCTACCATCAGGAGCCAGGGCCTATGAGCCTCATTGGTTTCATGAGATCTAGGAGTGAGGGCCGCATCTCAAGAGAAAGACCTGGAGCAATCTGACCCATAGATGGGAACTGTCATAGCACCACCTTTGGTGCAAGAAAGGACATAGATGGTGGAGACACCTGAAACTGCCACGGTGACTATTAGGGAGCCAGAAAGGCAAGAGATCCCAATCCCTCCCTAGGCATCTTCCTTTTCCTTGCCTGATGAGGCTGTGGCAGGGATGACTACTTCTCTGCCCACAGTTGACACCAGAGCCCATCAGGACCACCTTCACTGGGTAGCACAATCCTGAATCTATAGGAGGAGGTTACACAGAATTCACTCCATATGTGGATCACTGGGTCTCCCAAGGGGTCCTCCAAAGAGGCCCTTCCTTCAATTAACATGGTTGTAAACACAACCAAGGTGCTTTGGCAGACTTTGGCATCTATCCCACCAACAGCTAAAGGGGTAGAATGCCTGTATTTTGTCCCATAGAGGGGGTATGAGCACATTTTCACCCATCCCCAAACCTGGCACATGAATGGTGGATGCTGCTGTTGTCAGTCATGTGTCCTGATGGGTTCTTGACAACTCTTCTGCTCCGTCAGTGATAAACTTTTGGCTGCATCCATGTGTGTACTTCCCTGTTTAACGCATTAACTATGCACAGTTAGTCAACACAATAGACTCTGAGTCCCCAGAGATCACAAATCAGATAGGATCAAAAGCACCAGGCCAGGTTTATTTCCAAGTGAGGTATATTAAGAGCTGTCAGTGAACAGACTCACCGCTGTGCCTCTATCCATATGTACACCGTGACAATGGACTAACACCTAATCAATACTATGGATTGCCCCCTAGGTCAGCCAAAGACCACTCTTCAGGGTGCACTTTTATACACAGGTACAAACAAGTTACACATCGCTCCTGACGTATCGGGTTGTCACCCTCTGACATTACCTACATCCACCTGTTACTTTGTACACCAGGGCTACTCAACTTTGGAAGCCCTGGGGCCCACAAATGATACTCTCAGCACATGCTGAGGGTTGCAACTTAAGCGCGGCTTCATATATATGCAAATATATGCAAGTAGTTATACAAATATATGCAAATAGCTTTTTTCATACTGACGGGCATGAATACAAAGATTAAGGCAAGACTACACAATACGCAGGGCCCATTTAAGTCAGTTCTGCTGATATTAACAGTCAATATTTACCCAATTTTCACCCATATGACAGCACTTTTAATGAGCAATGACACTTCAGCAATTTAACTACTAAAACACATATCAACAGACCATTATATTGACTACTTTTTTGTTTTGGCTTCACAATTTTAACAAATCAAACAAAAACTGCCAATACAATATTTACTGAAATAGCCCCTCTCCTATCCCAGAGTCAGGCACCCTAGCCCACTGCTTTATCCTAAGGCACCCACCCCACCCCTAGAGCCAGGTACCCCCCGTTTTCCCCCCAACCAAATCTTCCTCCTGCAGAGCCAGGCACCAGAGGTATGGGACGGGTAACTCTACCTTTAAAGTGGCCACTCCCACCGGCTGCCTCGGCTTGATTGCAGTTTGCACAGGGAGCGAGCACATGGCCCGCCAGCTCCCAGCTCGCCATGATGGGTGGGCCTGTGCTCTCCGATCCCGCCCCAGCCGCTCCCAATGCACCCCCAGTTCCCACCGCAATCAAATCCACCTCCCGCAGAGCCAGGCACCAGAGGTACGGGACATCCTACCTTGTAAGTGGCCGCTCCCGCTCATGTCCATTCCAAATCCCACCCACCTATCCTCTGTTGAGGTATTCTGGCAAGAAGGATCTGGACAGGTGTTGAGTTGGCAGGCAGCAATTTATTCTGCATAAAGGCACCACTCCAGTGGGCTCCACAGCCAACTTTGATGGGTACTGCTTTAAGGAAAACCTTCCAGCAGTTGGGCATGCAGTTTGTGCATCTTTAATTGGGGTGGACATGAGCAACACATCTTGAAGAGCAGTAATTACAAGAGGTAGGTAACAGGTTTTTTCCAATAAAAATAATGGCTTGTGATAACAGACAAGAATGCAATCTCAGTAGAAATCATATGGGAATTTGCAGAAAGTGAGAGAGTGAGCTGTTGCTATGATAGCCCTTATAATGGGAAGTGGTTCTCATTTGTAGGTGTGAGCTTTGCTACCTGTCTAATTTAAATATAAATGGTCACTTCCTTAAAATACTCTGAATTTTAATGGGGTATTTGAGGAAACTTAGTATATATGACCTTTGGGTGAATATATTATGGGTACATGTTAAAACTTATCCTGTGTGAAGTATTTCATTTTTCAGGAAATCCCTACATTTTCATATGTGACTCTTCATTTTGGGTACCTTCATTTTTGCATAGCCGACTTTAGGCAACTAAGTACTTGTCTCCACTTACAGGAAATTGATGATCTGTGGTTTGATTTAGCAGGTCTAGTACGGACCTGCTAAATTGATTGCTGATTGCACCCCAGTTGACTTGGTACTCCTCCAAGTTGCAAGGAGTAAGGGAGGTTGAGAGAGTTTCTCCCATTGACCTCCTACAGTTGGGTTGCCAAGGTAAGTTGAGCTAAGGTATGTAGACTCCAGCTACTCTATTCACTTAGCTGGAGATGTGTATCTTAGTTTGACTTTTTCCCACAGTGTAAAACTGACCTGGGTGGGCATAAGAGCCTGGGTTTTTAGTAGCTGAGTTTTTCAGCACTTTTTGAAAATCAAGGCCTTTTAAGTTGTCTTAATTGTGTTTAAGTTGTCTTAGTAGTGACAGATGGCAGAACAAGGAGCAATGGTCTCAAGTTGTGGTGGGAGAGGTCCAGGTTGGATATTAGGAAAAACTATTTCACTAGGAGGGTAGTGAAGCACTGGAATGGGTTACCTAGGGAAGTAGTGGAGTCTCCATCCCTAGAGGTGTTTAAGTCTCGGCTTGACAAAGCCCTGGCCGGGTTGATTTAGTTGGGATTGGTCCTGCCTAGAGCAGGGGGCTGGACTTGATGACCTCCTGAGGTCTCTTCCAACTCTGTGGTTCTATGATTCTAGTTTCGGAACTCAAAATTGGATGTATCCAAAAATCAATAGTTGCATTTGAAAATGTGAACTGAAATGTATACTTCTAGGAAATAATAGACTTAAAGAAATACACTTAAATATAATAGTTTGTCTTGCTTTTTGTTATACAGTAGTTCCAATAAGGGATTAAAGGCTTAATTTAATACCAAAAAATTAATACTCTTTAGTTTCATGGTGACTGTATGAGAAATAAGCATTTAAAAGATGCACAATATAGCAGATTTATCATATTTTTTTATATTTGCTGTGATTTTTTGTCACTAAATGTATTTGATTGGAAACCGTCCCCTTGTTTTGAAGTGTTATACTGCTCATTTTGCTGCTTATTTCCCGCCTACAGCGTAAACAATGGGAGGAGCAGTTGAGCTATTTTAAACAGGATATTCTCATTTTAAAGTAATTTAAAATTAAAAGTAAATACTGAAATACGCAGTTTATAAAACGAAAAATTATGGAAGGTAGGAAAATTTACAGAAAGACTTTAACATAATGGAATATGATTTTGCACCCATAATTTTTTCTAGATTGAGGTGGAAAGATGAGACAACCCTGCTATGAAATTGAAACAATGAATTGGTGTCAAATATCCTTAGGTGCTAAACTAATTTCTGCTTTTATTTACCTGGAACAAAAATAAATATATATTTATAAATATATTTTTATATATTTATAATATGAGCCATGTCAGGCTAAAATCTTCAAATTGGGTGCCTAAAAGTAAAAGCCTCAATCTCTACAATCATCTGAGACTTATAAATACTTGAATACATCTGAACAGTAGGCAATTTTTACTTAGGTACCTGAATTTCAACTTTGGGTGACTTAATTTACATCACTAAAATTTGATAGTTTTGTTCTCTTTATTTTGTTTTTCACAAGGCAGCATTTCCTCTTTTTTCCATTGCTTCTTTCGTTAGGTGAAATTTCAGAAACGGGTGTGATGTTTTCATGAAATGTAACATAAAATTGGATGTTCTACAGAAGTAGACGGTTTAAACTTGTAGGTATATATACGTGACTTTAACTGCCAGCTACCTCTCAGAATCTTAAGAAATAATTACATCTGATGAAATTATTGTAATGCAGTAGACCCCCAAATGGTACCAAATATTTCAGCTTTGTGTTAAATTAGGAAGACAGTTCTGTCTAAAAATACAATCACATTTCATCAACCAATTTTAGTATTTTTGTTTTTTTAAGGTACCAATATTTTTTGCAAATTAAACAAGACATTCTTACTGGAAGGTAAGCCTATTTTATTATGTTGACCAATATATACAATTTATGACCAGTTTGCAATGAGTAAAAGATATTTTATTTAACTTTTAGCAATTAATAATTTTATATACAAATTTGAGCCATGTAGAATTTGCTGAAAAATGATAATAAAATAGAATAATTCTTTTTCTTTTTGAGTACCTGCAAATGGAAATATTTGTTAAAAAAAAGTCTTCGGAAAAACCCGTGCTTTACTGTTCATATATGTGTGTGGTAAATAAATTTAAATCTTAAGACTTTTAAAATGGTCATAATTCACATCAGGTGTATATTTTTTCTTTTTAAAAAAACAAATATAGATTGCCCTGTCCTTATAATACTGCTGCTCTTTTGGCTTCCTACTCTGTTCAGTGTAAGTATAATTACTCACTTATTTCAAAGAATGCCTTCTATTTTTCTGACTTTACAGTGATCAGTTAAGTCACCGTAAGTTAATGAATAGTAATAAGCATATAAAATGGAATTGTGCGATGAGAGATACCTAAATCTGTATAAAAATAGTAGTATTTTTTCCATCAGCGAGGAAAGGTAAATCTTTTTCTTTCATCCATTTTATGGTATTTTCACGAAAGTGGACATGAAGTTATTTTACTGTAAGTTCCTAACTTTCCATATCCTCTTTATATTAATGTTTATAGGTATAATAATGCTTTTTGTAAATCTCTATATGCTCTAAAATGGGTTACCTCCCTCAGTAATAAGGCTAAAGCTGTTTTTAGACATAGAAAATGATGTTTCTTACTGTGCACATCCAAAAGTGTGCGGAACAAGGTAGTGTTCTAGTAGCATCTAGCTGAATAGTTCCAGTTTATACAATTTATACACAGCTAAGCCTATTTTAATAACATATACTACATATAAAGTATATAGCTTAGATTAGTAACAAAACTTGCAGGAATATTTGGCTCACTTACGTTTCCAACTAAGTTAGCTTTGTAGTTAAATGACTTCTCATATGCATTGCTCTTAAGAAAGACTGAGCTTCTGGTTGTAAATAAAATATATAGTACAAAAATGCTGTCAAAATTATTAAAATAAATACTTTAGAAAAGAGCTTACTATATAAATCACAACAATGAAATACATCAAGTGAAAATGTTTTAAAAATATAAAATGGGTAAGGTGCAAAATGTTTCTGAAATAAAATAAATTATCATGTAATCTGACTATATTGTAATGAATGTGCCCACTTCATCCTTCCTGCAAGTTAAGCGGGTCTTTGGCTATTTGGAAAAAAAGTGGGGGCTTCCTTCTAAGGGCTCCACGACAGCAGATGGGGAAAGTTTACAGAGATAAATAGGAAGGCATGAAACAGTTGGGGTCAGGTCAGGAGAAGGACACTGCATTTCCCTCCTGCTCATCCAAGGAATTTATGTATGGAGGGGAGAAAGGTGGTGTTTATATCCCACTTAGCTTGATCCTGGAAGAAGGTGTTCTTAGGCTATGTTAGGTATACACATGCAGTCATATTATTGGCAATGCCTGATGTTTGAATGCTTAAAAGTACAACCTTAAGGTTCTTAGTTATGTTTGTGAGATATTTTATGCCATACCTAGCGGCGTTAGCATGTGAGATACTTTATATATGTGCACACACAATAGTTACAGACAATCTTTAAATAAGGGTGTTGTTTCAGACAATAAACCAGTTAAAAGATCTGAAGTAGATTTGATGTTGCTGTGATATTAATGTACAATAATAAAATAGGTTTTGAAAAATTGTAATACATGTTTAGTCTTCAGTTTTGAATAAAATGATATATCTGAGCTGACATAAAAATAAGCAATTTGTCGTTTTGGAAAACCTTGGCAAGAATGCATAGGTTATTTTTGCAGATCTTACATTCTATAGGATAAAATTATAGTAGCACAAGTTTTAGAAAGATTGAAAAAGTGAGTCCTCATAATAAAAGGAAAACATGGATGCACACAAACAGTATTTGATTACAGAAATGCCCTGGAACAACAAAATTGTTTATTTAGGGTTAATCATTATATAGGCAATAAGTATGTGAACTAAATTATAACATGAATATTTCATAAACCATTTTGCCAAGTCAGCACCATCTTGTCACTCAGGCCTTTAAAAAAAAAAAACCCCTACTTCTTTGATACCCACAACACTTGTATCTCATGTGAAAGAAACAAGGTGAATTCCAATTTCTGTCATCTTAGTCTCTTCTAGATCATAAGTTGTTTGGGGTCAGGACTGCATTCAACTTTGGGTATTGTACAATGCTGAATATATTGTTTGCACTGATAGGTAATAATAATTCCCTTCAATTTCTTAGCTGAATTGGGAGACTACAGCCATTCAGAAAACTTGCCAGGCTACCTCTCAGACTACTCTTTCATCCCTAACCAGCCTCAAGACTTTGAAAAAGAAATAGCAAAATTACATCATCAGCATATGTAAGAATTTACAGAAATAATTACCCTTACTTTGTCATGTTATTGTCTACAGATGTTTCACTTTTTTAAACTTAACAGGTGAATTTTTATGATGCAGTATTTTACATGTCGTAATATTAAGTATTGACACAGTGTGGAGGAGGAGGAAGACTGAGAATGTGTGCTAATCTTGAAATTAGTTTGAAGATAGGCTTTATATAAGACCTGATTTATTTCTGTTGTGTTGGATTTTTATACGAAAATTTTGTTTTCTTTAAGAAAAGTTTTCAGTCATTCCTAATGATCTTTCCATAAGGTTTCTGTATATGTTACCTTTACAAGTATCAAGGAATTACTGTAGAAGAGTGTGTGTATGCATACATTCAGAAGTATATGAAAGAGGACCTATGTGAACTTCAAAAGCTTGTAAAGCCACCAATTTGGTCCAATAAAAGATGCCTCCGCTATCTTGTCTCACTCATCCTGGGACCAAGATAGCTACAATAACACTTCAGGTAACTCAGGAAGATACCCCATTTTGCCATTTAAAATGGAACCTTCACAACATAGAGAAGGAGGAAGCCAGACTGAACAGCAACATTCACTTCCTGCACAGATGCAATAAACAAAACAATTCTCAGAGGATTCATCATGCATAATCCTGTGACAACTGCTCAAGACTCCAAATATGCTGAACAGTTCTGTAGAGAAATGAGGAACCATCTCCTGAATTTCACATACTACAGAAGGGACCACTTCAAACAAGAAATCATCACATGCTCTCCCACACTGGTATTTAAAAAAAAAAAAATCAGGAAACCCCAAATAACAAAAAAAAATCTGATGAAAGCTAACAACACAGAACCAGAAAGTGAAGCCAACTGTAATTCCACAACTGACACCACTACTTCTGAGTGAAACCAATACACCATAACCTCATCACAAGGACACTACATAACACCCCAACATCATAAACCTATCAAGACTTCTATATAGTAGTACAGGTAGCACCTCCGAAAACCAGCAGTCTCTGGTCTGGCAACATCCTTGGTACAGCAGGACCATGGATGCTCCTTGGCTCTCTATTGTCCCGGGCCCTGGCTGGCTTGCCAGCTATTAATACATTTAAAAGGCAGAGCCGCAACAGGGTTAGCTCCTGGGGCCGGGAGGTAACCCCACTGCAGCACCCCGGCTTATCAACTAATTGACTAGTCAATGAAAAACCCATCAACTAGTTGATTAGCTGATTAAACTGAATCTAACTTCCCTAGATTGCGCACAGACTCACCTCAGATGAAACCACATACATGATCATTACATTGCTTACTTTAGGAGAAAAATTGACTGAATTCCTCAAAAAGCTTTATATCACTATAACGGGTGGGGAACCTTTTTTGGGTCAGGGGCTGCAGACCCACAAAAAATTGGTTGTGGACTATGTAGAATTGAGAAAAACAATAACACAAAATTAACAACCCCTCGCTGAGGTGGCCCCTGACTGAGAAGAAGAATGACACTCCCCATGTTCTCCTTGCACACCAGAGCCTAGGGGGAGCCAGGCTAGTACATTGTGTACTCCAGCCGCACTGTGGGATGGCGGAGGGGGTGGGGCTGGAGCACCAGCGCAGGCTCCCCAGTGTTGGTGGGGCGGGGGGAGCCGTGAGCTTCGGGCGCTGCATCCAGCTCCCGGGCCTGAGGTTCCCCACCCCTGCCCTACAATCTCTCTACCACCCTGAAATCCAACCAGGAGGAAAAGGAGGTGCCGTTGTAGTCTGTAATCATGATGGTTACATCAATGAGGCCAGCATATGATTCTAATACCAACTACCATAAAAGACTCGAAGAAGGCCTCACATTACAGTTTACACAGGGATTCTAAGATAGCATCAAGTCCTTTCCCCAACAACTCCAAGAAAAACTCTACACACATGCTTCCCAAAATGTACAAAAAAAAAAAAAAACCCCAACCTCAGACAGACCCATCATTATCAGGCCATGACATTTTCATGGAACGAATATCAGGACTCAGTAGAAACCATCCTCAAACCATTCATCAAAAGGCCATCTTCTTCCAATACACTAACTTCCTCCAAAAACTCCAACATAAACAGCTTTTCGGAATGGCTTTTGCCATCATAGATGTCACCTTCTGATGCACCAACATCCCTCACTGTGATGGCATCACTGCCAAAGTGTATTTAACAAACACTTTTCCCAAACCATGAATACTAGATGGCCATCCTCTTCATGACCTATCTCAAGGAAGAATTTCAGGAAAAATGCATCACAAAGCCCATGATATGCCTGAGATATATCAATGATATTTCCATCCTCTGGACAGATGACCTAAATTCCTTGATAGATTTTCCCCACAACTTCAACAACCACCGCACATCAATCAAACTGTCTTCTGAAAACTCCCACATTAGTGCCAACTTGCTGGATACCACAATCAACTTCAATGGTGGAACCCTACAAACAACTCTTTGCATGAAATCTATGGATCACCCCTTTTACACATTCCACAGATCCAGCAATCATCCCAGACATGCAAATGAATCTGTTATCTGCAACCAAGCACTCAAATACTATAGTGTTTGCTCTGTTGACAAACTCTGGGATACACAGCTAAATACACTTAAAACCACATTCACCAAACAAGGACACTAGACCAGAAATGCAAATCACCTCATGGAGTGGCCCAACCACATACTCCAGGAGAATCTGCTTCAATGCAGAAATAAATACCCCACTCACTGCATACCCCTAGTTGTCATTTACCATTCCGCATTGTAACCCATATAAGATATCATCAAATAGTTACAACTCATTTGATTGGGAGTATATCGTGAAAGAAATCTTTCCTGATCCCTCTATTCTGGCCTTCCAAGAACCCTCGCACCTACCTAAGCTTTTCAGAAGCAAGCTCTCACAGCACCCACCATCTCAAAGCAGCACAACACTTTGCCAGAACAGAAGATGCAAAATTGCAGCTACAGCCAAAACTCTAGTGCTCTGATGATCATTATCTTCACAACACATCTTTCAAGATGTATGGGTCTTACACATGCCCATCACAGTGTGTGTCATGTGATGATCTTCATCCAGTGTATCAGAAACCTAACCCCAACAACTTTGGTGAAACCAGACAATCCATATGCTCTTGAATGAACCCTCACAGAAAAATGATAAAACAAAAATATCCTGTCATCCATGAGTGAACACTTTTCACAAAATGACGACTCCGTATCGGTCCTCTAAGTAGTTATCCTCAAACGAAACCTTCAAAAGGCAAACTTGGGAACTTATTCATAATTCTGCTAGACACTAAAAGCCAGGAAGTGAACAAAGAGATTAGTTTTAGGGCTCATTACAACCATTTTAACACATCTCACTGCATACTAACCCATAATCAACCACTTCATTTTAAGTGATGTCCTACACTTAGCATATGAATCCCTTTATGCTTAATAATTTATCCCATTTTGTAATTAGCCCAGTTCCCTTCTCTAGACCAGAAAAAGCTCAAAACCTTAATCTTGCAGAAACAGAAGTTGGTCCAACAAGAGATGTTACCTCACTGCCTTGTCTTTCTCAGAAGTAGGCAAAGGAGTTTTCAAATTCATCATTTTGTCATTTATATGACCCTTTACTTAGAGCCAGAAGGATAAAAGACAAAAAATATCTTTTGAATTGTATGCCCTAATTTGTGTTGTAATAATATACAGTGGATAAACTTTCGGTTAAAAAGAGTCTATTAGTATGTCAGGAAATTTGCAGTAAAATGTTTAACTGGTTGTACTCTGCTAACAGATTTATTACAGATAGGGAGTATTGCTGATTTTAATAATTACCAAAATTGCCAATTAGTGATTGACTTGACATTCCTTAGTTTCGGTCAAACCTATAGCAAATTAGAGAGGTGGGGAAGTAATGAAAATTAAATAATTTGAACTTGGTGATGGCACAGTTATTAGCATGTAGGGTGGACCCTGCAGTGAAGATATTAATTCAAAATATAGTACAATTTCAAGAGCTGTTTCTAGAGACTTTGCTGCCAACCCAAAGGTTTTAGGCACTTATTAAGGCACCTATCACTGAGACATTTGAAATACAACCTATATATGTTAATTACATATTGCAGACTTCATTTAATGACATTTTTGTTGTGTGGGGGCAGAAGTTGCAGAATTCTGAGTGCATATCCGTGAAGACAAATCAGTGAAGTCTCAGACGGGTAGCAGTGTTTGTCTGTGTCTGCAAAAGCAACAAGGAGTTCTTTGGCACCTTAAAGACTACGCTCAAATAAATCTGTTAGTCTTTAAGATGCCACAGGACTCCCCATTGTTCTTGCAATTAATTAAGAAGTGTCTGTGAGGAAATTGCTTGAATCTCTAGCTGCCAAAATTACTACATGTCCATCAGTATAGACAGTGGAGTTAAGGGGGAATTGGGATATCTGGAAAAAAAAATGGGGTTAAAGCAGTGGCTTTTTAAATCTGCTTGAGTTAACCAGGGGTTCTGGATATTTTATGTACTTTTGGGCTGCTTCTTATTTAACCCATCTTTGTCATTATAGAGGCTTGTCTCCTGCAGAAGCAGAATTCAGTTATCTCAATACTGCACGTACCTTAGAACTCTATGGAGTTGAATTGCACTATGCAAGAGTAAGTTTGAATGAATTCTCATACTGTAATATATAGGTAGATTCATGATATTTTCAGGAACAGGTTAGTTACAATTTGAGTATATTGTTCAAGGCCCCAGTTCAGCAAAGTACTTAGTCATGGGCCTAACTTTCAGCAATTTGAGTAGCCCTTATTTGACCTCACTGGGACTACTCATGCTTAAAGTTACACAAAGGATTAAGTACCTTGCTCAGACTGAGCCTAACTGAGGTGAACATCAGGTTTGGCCAAGTATTTACAACCATATTGGATAAATGTGCTTATAGAATGTCTCTTTGGATTTAGGGAAGTTTTGGCTTCTGAATGGTTTTGATTTAGCTTCAGTTAATATCCTGATAAAAGGAATGGGAAGTTCTCGTGTTCACTATCTCACTTGAGTTGCAAGTTTCACAAAGCTTTGTATAGTTTAAATATTGTGAAGGTTACATCATTGCAACCAGGGCAATAATGCACTTTGGACTGTGCAGATTATGGTCAGTATCCAAGTGTGTATATGAGACGTCATTATCTCAGTTCTAAGTATGTTGAAATGTATCATTTGTAAGTAGGTCATTCGTAGGAACAATTTCCCATCTGTTTCTTGAAGCCTCCCAACACAGATTTACATTTCACTTAAAACGCTGATCTTTAGACTGCTTGTATTCTTCTAATCAAAACAAGTTTTGTTCAGATTACTGATCTTAATTCTACATAAAGAAACTTGCTAAATAGGCTTTCAAGTACTTACAACTTTTACATTACATAGATGCAACCAATCCAACAGATGTTGGGATATAGTAGGACTGCTATGATTAGAGTGTAAAGCATTTTAGAAAAGTACAGTGTGAAATAGCAAAACTCCTATTTGTGCTACGATCTCCCACCTCCTAGGCTAACACTTAAGTTGACCTAGCTCTTTTAATCAGATATGTAAAAATGTTGTGCCCTGTGTGACATAGATCAGTCTAACCCTTACAGTAGATGCAACCAGAGTGATAGAAGAATTCTTCCTTCAACCTAACTGCTGCTTTTTTAAGGGGGGTGGATTTACCATAGAGGTATAAAAACTAAGGTTGTTAAGAGGAGGGTAATTGGGTAATCATGTAGTTGATAAATGTTGTATCTACTACACTAATGATTATTCAATAAGGGAAGGCACTCAGAAGGAGCTACCCCTGCTGCAGCTCTGTAGATGAAATGTAGTAAGAGCTGGACATGCAGGCAGCCCGGTTCTACTACATTTAAACGAGAGGTGCAGCGGGGGTAGGTCCCAGACGCTGCGTGAGCTGGGACTGAGCTGGGCTTGCTCAGTCCCGGGTCGTGCCGGGTCCAACAGCCCCTGTCCACAGGGGGTCCCAGCGGGGAGCTACCTCCTGTGGCCCCCCCGCACAACTGCCTCTGATTGAGGCAGTAATGTGGGGGGCGGAGCCAGCAGCTCTGCCGAGATGGTGCTGGAAGGAACTGGCTCGCCCCAGCACCAGCTCCTGCTCCCTTCCCCTGGCTGCCTCTTATATAGAGGCAGAAAGTGTGCATGATGGGGAAATGCGAGTAGTCAACTGATTGACAACTCTTTTACATCCCTAATAAAAACCCCTTTATTTTCTGCAGTAAGTATCAAACACATAACTGCAGCACTGTAGCTGTGTTACTGTAGTACAGACCAGTGTTCCCTCTAAACTTTTCCATCCATGTGTGAAATGATTTTTTTTTATGTCCATCAAGGCACGTGTGAATGTGCACCACCACTAGAAGCAAAAAGTCTAGCTGTGAGTGCTCTGCTGATCTGCTGGGTGGCATTTGAATCTCTCCTGAGTGGCCGTACGAGCGCACATCTTATCGGGAACGCTAGTCTAGATGTCTCAGAGGGCTAGCCTTGTCCTTGGTTAAGTTTTACTAGTGTAGACAGTACCATAATTACTAAAATTTAATTACCTTTTATATAGAAGTATAAGTCATTAGTTGAGTTCACAGTTGGGTTGCTGTCAAGTCAGTTGACTGAGCTTATGATTCATAATCATCTGTGTTTGGTTATATTGTGTAACACATTTCTTTAGGTAATTTTCACTACTGGCATTTCTTCGAATAAGTTGCCTTCTATTTTAAGGCCATTTAAGCAGATAATTGCATGAGAACATAAATACAGGAGTATCTGTGTGAAACTGAAAAAGATACATTCTTCCAGAGAATGGATTTCTTGTTTAAATTACTAAATCAATATTAAGTGTCATCATCTAAAAAGGGTACTAGGCCTATGATACAAACTGCAGGAATGTGCACTTTCCCTTTAGAGCCTGTCAAAGCTAAGAATCTTGGATTTTTATTTTTAGAAGTTCCACTAATTAATAATAATCACTCTCTCACTTGAGCACTTTTCAGTTTGTCATTAACATAAAAAGATTGGAATTATGTGAGGAGGAAGAGACAAAGGCTATGATATAAACAGGGGTTCCACTGTATAATCTTGAAAGTGGTAAGTTGGAATCTCATGTTGAATTTGGAAAAAGCCTCAGAGAGGTAACTGTTAGTCTGTAACTTTAAAAACAACTTTAAAAAATGACGAGTAATCCTGTAGCACCTTAGAGGCTAGATAGATAGATAGATATAGTATCATGAGCTTTCGTGGGCAAAACCCACTTCCTCAGATTAGATGATCTCGAGAATCAAGAAATTATCTTCTTTGCATGCCTTTGAGATTCAAGATTATCTCATCTGAGGAAGTGGGTTTTGCCTATGAAAGCTCATGATATTATATATAAAATATTAGTCTCTAAGGTGCCATAGAATTATGTATTGTTTTTAAAAGTAGTATTGAATGAGGAAGGAATTTAAAGTAGCGAGTCATAGGATTCAAGAGGCATGCAAAGAAGATAATTTCAATTGTTGGGCATTGCATGTACTAGATTGTGTCTAGATTAGAGTGAGGGAGACCGTTACTGTAGTACAGGTAAGTAAAAAGGGCATGGAGCAGATATTTAACAGTGAGAACAGAAGGTTTGGTGGAAAAGGAAAGATGTGAACTGTATTTGTGAGGATAGTACTTCCTAATAATGAAGGGGGAAAAGGGTAAATTTTTAGCTCAGGTTAATAGGAACTATGCCATTAAATGTGTCTTACATTAAAAACTTGTCCCATTAAATTAACATATGACTTCGCTGTGGTGGGAGAGAGAGTGAATGCGCGCAGGGGGGATGTGGATGGTCATATATAAAATGTATATGGGTTTCTACTATATATATAATTGTTTTGTGTTGAATTTATTGTTTTGTTCTCTTTTAAAGGATCAAAGTAACAATGAAATTATGATTGGAGTGATGTCCGGAGGAATACTAATTTATAAGAACAGGGTACGAATTAACACCTTTCTGTGGTAAGGAAAACTGTTTTCAACAAATGCTTTTGTGTTTTATTTCATAATATTTTCCAAATTAATTACAAGCACTTTCATGTTGATAAAGAGACCTAAAATTATTCAATATTAAGTATCGCAGGTATAAATGATTCATTTAATATATTATGTACTGGATACTGCATGCATATGTTTTATGAATGAAGATTTTTCCTTCTAAAATGTCTTTAGGCCAGGTGTGGGGAACCTTTTTTGGGTCGGGAGCTGCTGACCCACAGAAAAATCGGTTGGGGGCCGCACACAAGTGAGAAGTGTAAAACAAACAAAAAGCAAACAAACAACCCCACCCTCAATGACATGGCCTCCAACCGAGGAGAAAGAGACACCCTACATTCTTCCTACATACCAGAGCCTAGGGGATGCATCCTAGTAGATTTTGTGTGCTCCAGATTTTGTGTCTTCAATAAGGCCATGTCTTCCATACGCAGAAGATTGACGATGTCGCAGTTGGTCTTCTGGAGTTCGATTTAGCGAGTCTAGTTAAGACCTGCTAAATCAAACTCAGAGGGTGCCCCTGTTGGCAGCCAATACTCCTACTACTGCGAGGAATAAGGAAATCTGATGGGAGCGTTTGCTCCTGTCATCTTCTTGATGTGGGGATGACAAGGAAATTCGGAAAAAGCTATGTTGACTCCAGCTACATAATTAACGTAGCTGGAGTTGCATATCTTGATTCGATCGTACCCTGGGGTGGCTAACCAGTTAGAGACTCAGAGCCAAAATAGCTGTGGATAGAGTGCAAAGAGCCACGTATTATATATTTATTTTTATATATCTATAAATCTATCTATCCCCACCATGTATTTTAAATTTAACCCCACTGCCCTATTGTCCTGTGAGTTTTTTAAAATTAAACTGAACTGAGAAGTAAATTAGCACAATCTGAAGTGCCTCTTTCACTCCAACTTGTTGATCTCTGGTATGGTTTCCTTTTTTTTTTTTTTTTTTTTAATACTTATAAAGATTGTCTTTTTTATAGTTCTAAAAATTTAGGTCTGTCCCAGACTGCAAATATGACAGGTTAAAAAACAATAAGTGAGAGACTCAAATCTCAGAAGAATTGCTTCAGCCTGGCAAACAATAGCCTTTGAATTTTCCTTCAGGAAATACAGTGTAAACCAAGTACATGCTGATTCTTTTTTTGCCCTGGAATTTAAATATGACATCTGTGTTGACTGCCTTATTCTGCATCCATGAAGACTTTGAGTTTAAGGTGCTTCAGCCCCCCGCTCTAACCCAGTCTCCCGCTCTTCCCCAGAGCCAGGCACCCCCAGCTCCCCGCCCCGCTCTAACCCAGTGCCTGGGTCTCACTGGAGCCGCCGCTGCCTCCACAGCTACGTGCTTCTCCCTCCAGGCACTGGGGCGTGTGCACAGAGTAGCCATGAGCAGTCCGGGTGCGCAGCTGCAAACAAGCCGTAACGGTAAAGAGCTGCATTTCTTTGAGCAAAGAGCCACATGCAGCTCGAGAAACGCGGATTGGCCACCCCTGCTGTAATAGCTGAGATTTAGTCAGGGTCAGTGTTGTGGGAATTAAACAATTCTAGTCTCACTCAGGAATTTTATGTTTGTGTTGGATTCTTAGTATAAATATTTGTATTAAAACTTACTACTAAGTTCTTGATCAATAATAACTCATCATGACTAATTTTTCTGTTACTATTTTTGTACATAACATAGCATAAGAACTAGGGGGGGTCACCATATGAAACTAATAAGCAGCAAGTTTCAAACAAACAAAAGGAAGTATTTTTTCATGCAGTGCATAGTCAACATGTGGAAATCCTTGCCAGAGGATGTTGTGAACACCAGAACTTTAGTAGGGGTCAAAAAAGAACTGGATAAATTCATGGACATTAGGTTCATCAATACTTATTAGCCAGGATGGGTCGGAATGGTGTCCCTTGCTTCTGTTTGTCAGAGGCTGGAAATGGGTGACAAGGGAGAGATCACTTGATGATTACCTGTTCTGTCCACTCCCTCTGGGGCATCAGGCATTGGCCACTGTTGAAAGACAGGATACTGGGCTAGATGGACCTTTGGTCTGACCAGTACAGTTGTTCTTCTGTAGTTGAGCTATACTGAGTATTAAAAATGTAAATTATTAACTTTTGATGCAACATTTGAGAATAGTCAGGGAGGAGTGTTTATTCGCATGTTTCTCTCTCCATCCAGAAATCATATAGCTATGTTCACTTTAGGTAGAAGATAAAGTAAGAGCATTTGTTGAGAAAAACTCAGTAATCATTTTCCTTAAATATATTGCATTTTTAAGATTTTCTGCCTTGTTACCTTTAACTACAAATTTTACATAGGAATTCCAGTATTTCAGTGGTGCTTAATATTGTCCCTATTGGGATGCCCGTTCCACTTAGCAATAAGGAAAGCAAGAGTAGTAACAAACCTCAAGTTGAGAACTCATGCCCTATTGGATCCAGACCTTTGCCCATCAAGCCTGGAGTCTTAACTCTGTACCACATAGCTAAAGCTGCAGAGGAAGAGGACAAAAATAATTATAGTTTCACCAGTGTAGCAAGGCTGTATGTAGAGACCTACTGGAAGTGAAGATTAGACATGAATGTAATTTGAAAATACATGACGTTGTTATTAATACAGCCGGTCCCCGAGTTATGAACGTGTTACGGACCAAACGCTTGGCCGTAACTCAGAATGGTCGTAACTTGAAACCCATTGAGTTACATTGCGACCGCGCTGTTCGCGTTTGTGCTGTTCGCGTTTGTAACTCAGAGACCGCATTTACGACCGTTTTGGTCGTAAGTGCGGATGGTCGTAAGTCGAGGTGGCCGTAAGTTGGGGACCGGCTGTATTAGCTTTTTTTCCTAAAGCTTTTAGCTCAATACCATTTATCCCTGTACTCGTTTCTCCTTGGGTATTGAGATCCCTTGCTGCATAGTGACTGACTATAAATTTGTGACTTTAATTTCTAATACAACAAGCCATACTGAGTAACTGCTATCAAACTTTTATAAATCTTAAAAGCTATTTCCATTTTTCTTATAAGTAGTCATTATTCAGTTATTTCTGTTTGTGTAGAATCAGTTTAGGTTGTAACCTATATCACACATATTGTTACAGAACTGAGTGGGCTTTGTCTGCCTTACAATTGTGACTGGAATAAATCAGCCTTGGAAAATTGTCATGAAAATGTACCAGCCTTACATTTATCAGACACAAAATCTATTTACCACAAAACAATGAAAATTGAATCCATATTTTGTTTGAACATTGACTTGTTTGTCCTTGGTGAGTTAATAAAATTTTGCAAGGCTGGACTAAGTCCTTTTTCACTGAAGTTTGATTCCTCACAGAAATGTCTTCGGTAGTCGGGCAATCAACAATTCCAAGTATAGATTTGTGTTTAAAGCTACAACACAACAGAATAGTAATCTCAGCATGTGACATTAGTATAGAAGTTAGGTCACATAATTGTTAACAGAAATTGTATTTTACTGGGACATACAGGAGGTGTGACAAGATGGGAACTGTGGCCTGATCTCTAGATTATATATTAAATATAATGATTACTTAAGTAATTCTTAGTTATCTCTTGCAATTCCAGCCGAAGTCAACCCACCAAAATCCCATCTTTTGGTAGACACAGCCAAACAACGTTTGCACAGATCTTCCCTTTGCACAGGCCACCTCCATGGATGATACTCAAAATTGATGCCTCTCTGCTAGGTTAGGAGAGTATACCTGTGCAACTCCATGACACAGGCCTGTTAGTCCCCTTCTGAAACAACATTATACATAAACCTACTGTTTCTCCTTCGAGTGTTGTCCCTGTAGGTGCTGCACTCAGGTGTCGGTGCATCCTCGCACCGGCGATCAGAGATATTTAGCCTAGCTGTGCCTTCCCATGTCACACATGCGCAGTTGCCATCTGATGCTATTTCCGTCCGTTAGCTGTGTGTGTGACACAGGTCCTCTCAGTTCCTTTTCTACTATCCTTGGCAGAAGACAGAGTTTCCAAGCAATGCTCTTCTGACTGGAAAAAGACTTTTAAAAAATTAGTTAAAAGTAGTTTTATTAGTTGTTGGTTAGCCTTAGTTTTTCTTAAAAAAACAAACAAACAAACAAACAAACAAACAAAAAACCCCACAAACATTGCTCTGCAGTTTTCTTTCTACAAGCTCTCCCTACCCCAGTTTCTTCATTATGCCGTGTTCTCCTGTCTTTAAAAAATGCAACTTCTGCAGAGACTCAATGCCCAGTTCAGGCAGGCATGCCTCATGCATAAAGTGCCTTGGCGAAGGCTGTGTGGCACAGAAATGCCCACACTGCCAGAATATGACTGCTAGGGCAAGAAAAGACCTGGAGATGAGGCTCAAGAACTTGCTGTGGGAGAAATCCCTTTAGCTGACAGAGTCAGACAATGGCACCTTCGGAACCACTAACTCTGAGCAAAAGAGCCAATTCATCACCTGTGAGGGATTCCTGTAGGTCCCGGGTCTCTCCGGAATGGTTCCTGCCGGCTGTTTTCTTAACATCCTGTGTCATGGGCTCACTGGTGTGTCCACCTCCAGCACTGTGGAAAAGTGGAAAGCAGCACTGATGAAAAGGTTGGAGTCAGAGTCAGAGAGAAAAGCCAGCCTCTGCACTGTCTGCGACTTCCCATTCGGCACTGTCTAAAGTGGACATGCTGCCACTGGTGCCGCTGGATATGGTGGTATCGGCACAGTCTTCTGACTCGCAGTGTGTGCTAGCACCTAAGCATGCACTGGCACCAGCAGAGAGCCCAGAAAACAACAGAGTCCCAGCACCGAACACCACAACCACCAGCGCCATCATGACTGGTGCTGACAATCAACTCACTTCGTTCTCCCATAATCGGGGAGTCTAGTCTGCACTGATGCTCCTCCGAGAACATTTTGTTCTCCTCTCTGGGTACCAGACCCGGCATGAGGCATAGGAGTATGTTCTCCTCCCAGCATGCATTACCAACAACATTCATCAGTAGCTTCATGGCATTCAAGCAGGCACCGACCACGATACTGTCGCCCACAGTATTCTGAGTTTAACCAGCCGTGGTCTTACCCTCTGCAGCAATATCAACCCCAGTGGTCACCCTGGGAACCATAGAGCCAATATCATACTCACTTTTCACATCAGCACCAATCATGAGAGTCAACTGTAGCAACCCTGGCACACACAACAATGTGGTCTCCTTCGATCGCTACTTAATCCTTGCCAACCTATCCCCCACCATCACTCTTGGCTACCTCTCAACCAGATCCCGCAAAGGAAGATGACAACTTACCTCAATCCAATTCAGACAGTTACTCTTCACTTCCCCAGTCGTCTTCATCCCCCAATGAGTCTGTTTGTTTCTTCTTCCTCTGCCCTGCAGATGACCTGAAGCAATTTCAGGGTCTATTCAAGAGGGTGGCACAGTCCCAAGACATAGCTCTGCAGGAGGTACAAAAAAAGCAGCATAAGTTGCTGAAGATTTTATAGTCCATCACATCTTCCAAGATAGCACCACCAATTGACAAGGCTGTCATGGAGCCATCTGATAGACACTGGCCTCTACCTCCGTCCCCCATTAATTGCAGGGCAGATAGAAAATACTTTGTCTTGGCGAAGGGGATGGATTTTCTTTTCTCCCATCCCCAGCCAAACTCCTTGGTGATAGATTCTGTACACCAGTGTTTCAGACAGCCACAATTTAAATCGATGTCCCAGGACAAAGAACATAAGTCTGGACCTTTTTGGAAGGGAAGTTTATTCCTCCGCCAATCTGCAATTCAGAAAATCCAACTACATGACACTCCTTGCCAACTATGATTGTCAGTTACATCAGGCTGCAGGAGCTTTTAAACAACCGTCCTGAATAGAAGAGGCCACAGCTACAGTTTGTTATGAAAGAGGGCCAATTCATCGCCGGAATGGTACTTCAAGCATCTATAGACTTAGCAGACGTGGTGTCCAGGGCAACAGTAACAGTGATTGTCATGTGCTGCATATCGTATCCCCCGTGAACTGCAGACAAAAGTAGAGGCTCTGCACTTTGACAGGAATCAATTCTTTGCAGCCAAAAACTGACAAGGTCCTTCACTCAATGAAGGATTCAAGTACAACCCTTCGAACACTAGGTACGTACACACGTCCTAATAAGAAGAGATACACCCCATATTAAAAACAACACCAGAGACCGATCATAGATCTAAACAGTAGTCTACTAGGAAAAGAGCCCAGTCATCAACCTTTCATTCAGTGGCACCAAAGCAGCAATTTGAAGGTGTGGTCAGGGGCCTGAGCGACCTCCCTGCAGAACCAGTGCACACCATCCACATAATACTTCACCGTCTGAGGCCCTTTTACCATCAATGGAACCTCATTACTATGGACCAGTGGGTCCTTGAGATCATCTGAACAGGCTATACAATTGCCTTTACTTCCGCGCCCCTAACCACTCCCCTTCCCCATCCCTCTTCAGGAACCCCCTTAGAAGTCCCATTTACAAGCAGAGGTTCAAAAACTACTCGACTTGGCGGCCATAGAGCGGGTTCCACCCGAATTTCAGGGAAGAGGGTTTTATTCCAACAATTTCCTTACTACCAGAAAACAGGAGGATGGAGGCCCATCTTAGATCTCAGGAAACTCAGCAAGTTTGTCTACAACCACAAATTCAGGATGGTGACCTTAGGAATCATCATACCTGCACTTGGACAAGGGTTACTGGTTCTCAGCCCTCGACCTTCAAGACACATATTTCCACATAACTATACACCCCTCTCACAGAAGGTTCCTCCGGTTTATGGTGGGCAATGACCATTATCAATATCTAGTCCTTCCCTTTGACTTTCAACAGCACCACATGTTTTTCCAAGATGCTGACCGTGGTGACGGCCGCCTTCAGGAAGCAAGGCATTATCATATTCCCATACTTAGATGACTGTCTGATCAAAGGAACTTCATAGCAACAAACGCTAATCACGACAAACATTGCCAGCGACATTTTTTCCTGACTGGGTCTGCTCATAAATGTACAGAAATCCACTCTGGAACCTACCCAGAGAATAGAATTCATCAAGAGCATCATTAGCTGCCGTGATGGCCAGGGCCTCTCTTCCCCTACACCGCTTTCAAGCCCTGTGGAATAGAATAGACAGTGTATGTCATGTTTCTGTTACAACTGTTTACACGTGTCTCCAGGTCCTAGATCACATGGCAGCCACCACTTCCGTGGTATGCCTCATGAGACTTCACATGTAATGTCTACAGGCATGGTATGCCTCAGTTCACATCCCTTATTGGCACAGCCTTGCCAAACAAGTTGCACCCCCGCCATTAGTTCTGACATCACTGCACTGGTGGACCTGTCCACACGCTCTCCTTTCCAGAGTGCTCTTTCACCATCCAGACGCCTCACACATAATAACTACAGATGTATCCGTCATAGGATGGGGTGCTTATTGTGGACATCAGACAGTCAAGGGCAGATGGTCGCACTGTGAAACGAGATTGCATATCAACATATTGGAGCTCAGGGCGGTTCGCAGCACCTGCCTCCATTTCCTGCTGCTCATCTGTGGCCGTGCCATACATGTCCTTTTGGACAACACTCCATGTATGTTTTACATCAACTGACAGAGGGGTACCCAATCATGCTCATTATGTGCCGAGGCAGTCAAGTTTTGGAATTGGTGCATGAAGAACGTCACACCAGTGGTAACGTATATACTAGGTCAACAGAACACCATGGCAGACAAACCGAGCAGGCAGTTTTTTGAACAGCACGAGTGGGAGGTTAGCCTCAAAATCATCCTTAGCTATATTTTAACAGTGGGGATTCCCAGTGATGAACCTTTTTGCGACAATGAACCGCAGATGCCACCACTTCTATTCCAGAGTGGGATAGGGCAAGCAGTGGGCAGGAGACGCCTTCACCATACCATGGACAGCTCCACTCCTATATGCGTTCCCTCCAATTCTCCTGGTTCCCAGGGTAATCTACAAGATGCAAGCAGACGGAGCAAGGGTCATACTGATAGCTCCATATTGGCCAAGACAGCCATGATTTCCATACCTCCATCACCTGTCAGTTGCCGATTCTGTTTCCCTTCCTATCATCCCCCCTCCCCCCAGCTCCTAACTCAACATCATGGATGAACTTGTCACCCAAACCCCTTGAACCCTCAAACTCACCGCTTGGCTTCTCCATGGTTCCAGAATGGGGAACTCACCTGCTCTCAGAGTAAAACAGGTCCTCCTCAGCAGCCATCATCCTTCCACTAGGTATACCTACCAAAACAAATGGAATTGGTTTCAGGAATGGTGCAATCGTGCCACCTACAAGCAGACACTACCCCAATACCTACTGTGCTAGAGTATTATTCCCAGATTGCACCCCAGATTTTTACCTAAGGTTAAATCTGATTTTCACATTAATGAACCCATTTATTTATCCACCTATTACCCTACACCACACGACTCACATAGGGAGGGTCTGTTACACACCTTGGACGCAAGACGTGCTGTGGCATTTTACATAGACAGGACCAAATAATTCAGAACGTCTAATAGATTTTTTATCTCTAAGTCTGGCCCCCACAAGGGATGAGCTGTCTCTGCGCAACACATTACCAAGTGGATAGCAAACTGTATAAATGGCTGTTACAGACTTTGGAACACAACTCCACCTCAAATGGTCAGCACACATTCCATGCCAGCAATGACTGCATCAACTATCTTTCTGCATAATGTGCCCCTCACTGACATCTGCAGGGCAGCCATATGGTCTTTGTGACACACTTTTGCACAACGTTATGCATTGCAGCAAGGACCGCTACCTGGCACCTCCATGGGCGACACTGTCCTTGCCTCTTCTCATAAATGACTCCAAAGACCCACCTCTGCAGATGGTGGGTACTGCTCTTTAGTCACCTGAGCAGAGCACCCATAGGGACAACAATCAAAGGAGAAGAGGAAGTTACTCACCTTGTGCAGTAACGATGGTTCTTCAAGATGTTAATCCCTGTGGGTGCTCCACTGCCCTCCCTTCCTCCCCTCTACTTTGTAGTCTGCTAAAGGATTTCCAGTAGAAAACGAATGGAGGGGGAATCGTGCCGCGTGCAACTAACAGACGAAAACAGCGCAAGATGGCAACTATGCATGTGCAACACGGGAAGGCAATGCTAGGCTAAAAATCTCCAATTGCCAGCACAAGGATGTACCGACACCTGAGTGGAGCACCCACCAGGGGGACACATCTCAAAGAACCATCATTATTGCACAAGGTGAGTAACTTCATCTGTGGACAGTCCTCAGCGTATGCTCACGCTTTCTAATGTAAAGGTGTTGATTATGTTTTATATAAGCCACCAAAGAGGGGCATAGTCACTCTTTTATACCCAGAAGCTATGTGACTGTAGAAATGGTGCTTCTGCCACAACATGGACATCTCCACCGCTTACCTACCAGGATGGGAAAACATTACAGAAGATGCACTGAGTAGAACATTTTCCTAAGACCACTAATATGAAATAAACTCATGAGTACTACAGGACGAATTCAGACACTAAGCAAGAGCACATCGAAGAAACTTTGTTTAATGCAACTGTCTGCATAAACTGTCTTCTTTTGTATTTATTCTTAAAGTACCCATGGATTATTAGATCTATCAGAAAGAGGCAGCAAGCTGGGGGGAAGAGGAGAAGGTGTTGGTTCCCTCCAGCTCCGTGGGAGGAGGCAGGGGCGCAGCAACGGCGTTCCACCTTTTAAATGTACATGAATCCCTGCTTGGGCTCTTGTACATTTCAAAGCAGAAGTGTCGCATGGAGCCGCACGGCACTTCCACCTTTGAAATGTAGCAGCAACCGGGTGGGCTCCTGCAACATTTCAAAGCAGAAGTGCCCTTATCGACTAATTGATGGAAATTCCATCGATTATTCGATTAGTTGATCTAATTTTAACAAGAACTCCAACTTCCATTTGTTGCTATTTCATTAAGCAGCTCTGGCATGGGGTAGAGTACAGAAATTAGTAAGTGATCTTTAGTTGTTACTGTACAAGGAGACTTTTAAAAAGTTTGTTGAAATATTCTGTTCATCTAAGAATATTTTATATTAAGTGACACATTAATCCTGGGAAGTTATTGCTTTGACATTGTAGTAACGTTTATATTAGGGCATGACCCTGCAAGAATTATGATTTTTGAGTAAGCAACAGATGCTTTTAAGAAAATAAGAGAATTTATTTAAGGATTTACAGTAATATAGAGAGAAACCTGGAACAATTATTCAAAAAATTACTACTGAATCAATAAAATGTACATAGTAAGAGGGACTTCGGTCACAAAATTTAAATCATACAAACGACTAATATAGCCATTATTCTTTTAGCAATTTTCTGCCAAATTAAATTTCATAGGAATTAAATTTAGTTCTCTGTAGAAAATTTACATTTCAATACATGTACCATAATAATTTTAATGGTTTAATTGTGCTAAGAGTATAAATATTCTGATTTTATTTTTCATTTAGGTTGAAGATTGTAAAAATTTCTTTTAAGTGCAAACAGTTTTTTATTCAACTTAGGAAAGAATTGGTGAGTACTCATCTTAAATTTTGATCTCCTGAAAAATAGGAATGAAATTTCCCCATTAAGAAAAGGCTGCATAACACTTTTCCTGTTACACTAATTCTGTATCTTTATCTATGATAAAACATTGTTCCACCAGCTTGCTATATAATTCATTAATTATCCAAAGGGCAACTTATCTGTTTTAAAACACTTCTGATTTGAATTTGTTGGCTTGAATATTCAAATCTTTTTAATTTTGTCTATGTAGACTAGCTAAAATCAGCAGTAAGAAAATAAAGCATGGTCTTACTTTTAATTTTGGTTGTGGCAGAAATCAAGCTACATTGAAGTTAAATGTAATGCTTGACATTTATTTGAAGATTTTTGAGTTTGTAAGTAAACTCTTACTTATGTTCTTATTTGTATTCCTGACTTTATTAACATAGTTTGGCTTTGTCCCACTTAAATATAAATGGAAAATATGACAATTTCTTAATAATTCTAGCCAGCATAATATAGAAATATTGTTCCTTTTAGAGACGTCTGCCTTTTTAAAAATATATTTGAACAGTTATTGGTGTTTTCTATAAAGAATAAGTATTCTGCTGATTATGGTTACTTGACATCAGTATGCAATGACACTGAACTTGGTGAGTAACGATCTTGTCCATGCCCCAAGGAGTTTACCATCTAAATTGGTAAGAGAGGTCACCGAGAAAGAGAACAGGCATGGGAAATGGAATGATATAGTTCTTGAAGTATTCCACTGAAGGTAATGGACATGCATAATGTGCCAAGAGCCTAAGCTTTACAAAGGCAGTATTGCTTTGCTGTCCCAGGCAATAAAGGGAGGGATTGTTTGGCCATATCTTCCGTTCCTTCTCACTGTTGCATGGTCTGAATCAGAGCTTCTACTGCCATGCCTTTCTTAGTCAAGCATTTTCAAAATAATTTACAAAAACAGTTCTTATTTTCATTTGTAGTTAGGATTTTGTTTTTCATTGTACTTTGGTAATTTGTAGCAGTTTTTATAAATAAGGATCTTGGATGCTGCTTTGGCAGCTTTTCCCACCAAACATATCCCCTTCTTACCCTCTCTTCCAAAGATGCCAGGATTCAGAGTCTGTGCTTCCTGCTCTTACTCGTTTTCCATCAGCAGTGGAGACCAATGCAGTTTGTACTGTTTGAAGGAAGTCCACACTGCCAGTGTCTGCACCTCCTTCCTTGGCTGTTTATCCGAAGGCCAATTCTCTGCCTCAAGAAATATCTCATAGAAGTAGGCATAGTCCTGAAGTCAGAACCATACCACAGATCTCCCTTCTTTTTACATTGGCCTGAGAAATCCAAGAGTGCTTCTGCAGAACCTCTCTCTCGGTCTGCTGGTACCAAAGCTACAGACCCATGTTAGGGCCTTGCTATGGAAGCATGCACATATGAATGGGAGTAAGTCACTGCATCATCCACAAGTTCCAGCCATGGAGTTGCTGCACTCTCCAAGGTGAACAAGCATAAGAAGCCACACTGCTCACCAGATCCTCCAGTGCTGGATCCATTTACTCCTTATGCCTCAGCTATGTCAGCATACTGTGAAATGCTGGTGCTGAGACCAGGCCATTTTACCAGATTCATTCCCATCAATAAACTGATACCATTGACTTCGGGAAGAATTGGAAGTGCTCCTGGCCTCATGAACTGTTAACCTTGGAAGGAGTGAGTTCTCCACATGTTCTAGGGCATTCACGTCTGCATAGGGCTTTCTCTTGCATTATGTTTACCTCTTGCTGGCTGCACCTTTCTAATGCATCATATTCTGATAGCTCCATCAGCACTGCCATACACACAAGACTCCAAGGACCAGGAGGGTTGGCATAGTCCACTGCTTCTGTTCTAGAAACATGACTACCTGAGGGTTTTGATGACTCTATGGCAATTTTCTCTTTTTCCTTACCCAAGAATCTGGTATCCACAAATACAATACCACAGGATCAACTGAGTTAGCCATATTGAAGCTTGTGACCCCAACGTGTGCTTTTGGAACAGTCTCAAGTTCAGCTTGGGAGAACTCTGTTTCAACAACCAATGCTTCTTACAAGAAACATTCAGAAATAGGGCTATATGATGTACCAATCAGCCTGGCTCCAATCACACAAGCGGATCCACAGAGATTCCCTTTGTGCAGCTATAACATCAACCCTTTCCTCCTCACCAGCCGACTACTATTCCAGCCAATCTGATAGCTTTCTTTGATAGGATATCAAGCCTTGTGGATAAGGGAAAAGTGGTTGATGTGGTAAACCTAGATTTTAATAAAGCATTTGGTACAGTCTTGCCTGACCACCTTATCAATAAACTAGGGAAACACAACCTAGGCTATAAGGTGGGTGCATAACTAGCTGGCTAACCGTTCTCAGAGAGTAGTTATTAAATGTTCACAGTCACGCTGGAAGGGCATAACAAGTGGGGTTCCGCAGGGGTCTGTTTTGGGACCTGTTCTGTTCAATATCTTCTTCAATGATTTAAATGATGACATATAGCAGGGCTACTCAGCATGCGGCCTATGGTGCAGTTTGGCTTTACGTGGGGCTCAACACTCGACCCGCGGTTGGCAGCCAAAATAAAGTTGTAGTCAATATAATGGTCTTCTGTTGATCTGCATTTTAGTAGTTAAACTCCTGGATTGTCATTGCTCATTAAAAGTGCTGTCATATGGGTAGAAATTGGGTAAATATTGCATTTTATTAATATATGCAACCCCACTTAAGTTGCGGCCCTCGGCATGTGCTGTATCATTGTGGCCCCTGGGGCTTCCAAAGTTCAGTAGCCCTGAGAGAGAGTATGATTATTAAGTTTGCAGATGATACCAAGCTGGGAGAGGTTGCAGCTGTTTTGGAGGATAGGGTCATCATTCAAAATGATCTGGACAAACTAGAGAAATGGTCTGAGGTAAACAGGATGAAGTTTAGTAAGGACAAATGCGAAGTACTCCACTTAGAAAGGAGCAATTTCACATATACAGTACAGGAAGTGATTGTCTAGGAAGGAGTACTGCAGAAAGGGATCTAGGGGTTACAGTGGACCACAAGCTAAATGAGTCAGCAGTGTGACACTTGCAAAAAAGAGCAAGCATGATTCTGGGATGCATTAATAGGAGTGTTGTGAGCAAGACACGAGAAGTCATTCGTCCGCTCTACTCTGCACTGATTAGACCTCAATTGGAGTATTGTGTCCAGTTCTGGGCACCACATTCCAAGAACGATGTGGAGAAATTGAAGAAGGTCCAAAGAAGAGCAACAAAAATGATTAAAGGTCTAGAAAACATGAGCTATGAGGGAAGACTGAAAGAATTGGGCTTGTTTACTTTGGAAAGGAGAAGATTAAGAGGGGACATGATAGTGGTTTTCAAGTATCTAAAAGGGTGTTACAAGGAGGAGGGAGGAAACATTGTTCCCATTGGCCTCTGGTGATAGGACAAGAAACAATGGGCTTAAATTGCAGCAAGGGAGGTTTAGTTGGATATTAGGAAAAATTTCCTAACTATCAGGGTGGTTAAACACTGAAATAAATTGCCTAGGGAGGTTGTGGAATCTCCATCACTGGAGATATTTAAGAGCAGGTTGGATAGATATCTGTCAGGGATGATCTTAGATCTTGGTCCTGCCGTGAGGGCAGGGGACTGGACTTGATGATTCTCGAGGTTCCTTCCAATTCCCGATGATTCTATGATTCTGCTGTCAGTTTCAAGAACTTCCATAGAAAATACACATTCTGCACTCACTGGCACTGAAAAGGGTGGCCTTATGAATTAACGATGCCGTTTTTCAGCTAGGACACAACAAATGGTATATTCCAGCTGAGTATGCGCCCAGTGCTTTTTTTGTGATGGTATGGCCCGGAATGGCGGACTGTCACCTATTTTCCCAGCACATAAAAAAGAAATTACATTTCCCCCATGCGTACCTGCATCTGTTTTGTCGGTTTGTCTCCTGATTGACGCTTGCTTGGCACATGAGGCGTTTTTTCTTTCCAGCTTTTAAAGGGGCCGTGATCTCAGCGCGGTGCTTCCCCCTCCTCTCCCCCGCCCCCCGCAACAAGTTTGAGCCTGGAGTACCAGCACCATTTTTTCTTATAAAAAAAAGCATTGGGTGCGCCAACCCTAAAGGAGGCTGAGAAAAGGTACTGTACCTCTCCCATACTTTTATACCTTTCTGTTTTGCATTTTCTACATAACTCTGGTAATACAGGCTGTGTCATAGTAGATCAAACAACACCCATGCTCCACCCTCACAGATAGGGCATGTAAGATAATGAGCCTTGGCAGGATTACAGTTCTGGATCTCTAACTACTTGATACTGCTGGTGAAGTATGACTTTATAATCTGTGGCCAGATTTGAGCAGTTTCCAGATAAGCTACTTTAGCAGAATCATATTCTATTCCAAACAATTTACAGGAATGCAGGCTGGTTGCTACGTCCATACTTGAGGCTATAGTTGGTTCAGCGGACATGCTTAACGTTCATGGAACCTTATCCTTTTATCTGGATAGAACAAAGCCATTTAGGCAGACCCTTAAGGTATTATATGTCTCAGTCAGCAATCAAAGGGCAAAGCAATCTTCCCCCCCCCAGAGACTCTCTAAATGGATATCAGACTGCATACATCTGTTACCAGTTGAAACGAGTCCAACCTCCTATAGCAATCAAGGCACATTCTACTAGATCCATGTCCGCTTCCATAGTATTTCTCCACAATGTCCCGTTCAGGCATATGCAAGGCAGACACGTTATGCTGTCATGCACGGTGCCTCATGGAACATTTGACTGAATTGAGCTATCTTATCAACTATCTTACCAGATGCAAAGTCCAAATCATCCTACATCTGACAACATGATTTTTGGATGGACACGTCTATTAGCCCAAGAATGCTCATTGGTGGTGCAAGACATCCTCTCCAGTAGCCAAAAGGACTCCCCAAGCTGATTCTTTCTGGTCAAATGGATATGTTTCACCTGCTTGGTCCAACATTCAAGTTTTGACTGTGAAGCTGTGGGCATTCCCTCTTTACTCCACGTGAAAATCATGAATCTTCCTCTTAGCTATATCAGAGGGCATGCAGCCACCATTACTTCCTTCCATCATCGTGTGGCAGTCAGTTGATTTTTACCCATCTTACAGTCTAGTCCTTACCTCTGTAATGAACTCTCCCTCTGAAGTGCTGGGATCCTACACACTCTGCCCTCCCCAGGAAGGTCCCTTTCTTTGTTGTCATTACTTCAGTGAGGATGGTTAGACAACTAGGAACTATGATGGCAAAAGGACAAGGTCTCACTATGACAGCATCCCAAGTTTCTGCCAAAGGTGGTTTCACAATTCCACCTCTGTCAACCTGTACATCTGCCTATCTTCTGTCCAAAACTACACGCCTTAAAGAAGGAATGGTAGCTTTATGCCCTCAGTGTGCATAGGGGCCTGACTTTTTATGGACAAAGCCAATCCAAAAGTCTTCCAATTTAGATATCTAAATTAATTAAAAAACCTCCAAGTTGTTAAATTGGTCTGATCATCTCTGATGTCAGTGCTGTGTGTTATCAACATGTGTAAAGAATAGTTCATCTGCTTTTAAGAGATTATGGGCTTTAAGTCTATATGGTGCTGGCAAAGCCACTAAAGAAGTGTGCTTTGTAATATATTCTAACATGCTGTGCTCTACCTGCCCAGGTAGATTGTGCTAACACACTCTAAAAGTTATCTAGTTATCTTTTACATAGCACTAGAAGTGCTACTTCAGCACAGCTGCGCTGCTATAGCATAGCTGATGAAGTCGCTCCATGCCATGGAAGAGTGCTTTCCCATCAGCATAATCACTGTATCTCTGTGAGAAGTGTCCACTTTGTTGAGGCAGAGCGCCTCCTGTGGACAGAGCACTGGAGTGGACGGTGCTTAAGTTGCTATAACTTGTGTCCCTGGGGGATGTGTTTTTCTTACCCATGAACAATGTAAGTTAGATAAATTTAAGCAGCAGTGTGGACCTATCTGTAATTCTGTCGTATCTTTTATAATGCCCTAGCAGGATTTATGCAGGGCAGTTAGAGCATATCAAATTAATGTGCTGTATAAATCACCTCCTTCTGGAGCGCTTTGCCATGCTGTGTAGACAAACCTTTTATCTGTGTTTAAATAAATCATTGAAAGGGAGTTGTGATGGCTGAGCATTTTCTCTGTTAAAACTCCAATTATTACAAATTCTGTATTAAATTTTTTTGAGAGAATGTTAAAATGTACTTCGAATTGCGCATAGGATGTTCACGGATAAAATTGGTTATGAACCTTTACAGAGTCTGTCCAGTTTTGTAACTAGTTCATAGAGGAAAAAATCATTGCATACTACCTTCTTTTGAAAATGTTTACACTGGCAGCTGTTGAGCCCAACTGTGCGAGCTCTCCACATGTGGCACTGTGAGACTTCAGGGAGTACCACAGACTGTTAGGCTTATTGCTTGTTCAGTCCCATACATTAATCACCCTCTGCATGATTAAAGTGTTCCAATATTCCAAAAAGGGTCAAAGAGGATGAGTCTCAGTTGATTGGAGAGGAAGCTAACCAGCAAGCATCTTTGAAGGAGGATACTGCAACTGATAAACAATGGCAGATTAAATGTACTGAACCCAATCTTCTGTTTGAGAGCCAAGTTAGCATTGGTTATTGTGTTAACTACCCTGGCTAGTACAAGCTTTCTAATTTGCCAGCTTGTCCAGCACCTGCTAGCCTTGTTCTGCTCTTCCTACTAGTAAGCATGATAAAGATGTTAATTACACAGAACTGAATGACAGCTGTCCTTGAGTTTAACAATGGTACTACCTTCTTCCCATCCTTTCTCTCTCATGTGCACATGTTTGCACCTTACTTCCTCTACTTCTCTAAACCATTAGGGCTAATGCTTACTCCCTTCACTCTTGCTGGAATCTTGGAACAGAGAGGCAAGGTTTTTGGAATTTCTCTTTCCTCCTTCAAAGCACCCAGGCATAATAGCTGAGAAGTGGTCTATTGGCAGCAACATCTTCTCCGCAGCTGTGAGTTCTTCCAAGGTCATTAGACATGTGGGGAGACCCTGTTGCTAAATTGAGAGCAGGACCATTAAAGAGAAAAAATGGATATAAAATTAAGTGTGTGTGTGTGTGTGTGTGTGTGTGTGTGTGTGTAAGTTAATTTAACTAGCTAGAGTAACACTTGAAATATACTCTGAGAGTGCTTTGTACTCTTAGAAAATGTCAGTGTTATCAGTGAACAATAATCTTAAAATACATTACATAACCATAAGGAATCATAATTTCTAAAATAAAATAATATTTTTCTTTTTTTAGCATGAATCTAGAGAAATGTTACTGGGATTCAATATGGTGAATTACCGAGCATGTAAGAATTTGTGGAAAGCTTGTGTTGAGCATCACACATTTTTCCGATTGGACAGACCACTGCCACCTCAGAAGAACTTTTTTGCACATTATTTTACTTTGGGTTCAAAGTTCCGGTACTGGTAAGTAACTGTTGGCTGTGATAAATCGATAAAAGCTAACAGGGTGTAAAGTTAGAACAAGAAGGGACTGAAAGAGAGGTTTAGGTTAGATAGAGAATTCATAAAATCATAGAGCAGGAAGAGACCTCCTCAGGAGGTCATCAAGTCCAGCCCCCTGCCCAAAGCAGGACCAATCCCAGCTAAATCAACCCAGCCAGGGCTTTGTCAAGCTGACACTTAAAAACCTCTAGTGATGGAGATTCCACCTTCCTCCCTAGGTAACCCATTGCAATACTTCACCACCCTCCTAGTGAAATAGTTTTTCCTAATATCCAACCTAGACCTCCCCTACTGTAACTTGAGCCCATTGCTCCTGGTTCTGCCATCCGTCACTACTGAGAACAGCTTCTCTCCATCCTCTTTGGAACCTCCCTTCAGAAAGTTGAAGGCTGCTATCAAATCCCCCCTCGCTCTTCTCTTCTGCAGATTAAACAAACCCAAATCCCTCACTCTCTCCTCATAGGTCATGCACTCCAGCCCCCTAATCATTTTGGTTGCCCTCGGCTGGACCCTCTCCAGTGCATCCACATTCTTTCTATAGTGGGGGGCCCAGAACTGGACACACTACTTCAGATGTGGCCTCACCACAGCCAAATAAAGGGGAATAATCACTTCTCTATATCTGCTGGCACTGCTCCTCCTAATGCAACCTAATATACCATTAGCCTTCTTGGCTACAAGGGCACACTGTTGACTCATATCCAGCTTCTCACCCACTGTAATCCCCAGGTCCTTTTCTGCAGAACTGTTACTTAGCTAGTCGGTCCCCAGCCTGTAACAATGCTTGGGATTCTTCTGTTCCAGGTGCAGGACTCTACACTTGTCCTTGTTGAACCTCATCAGATTTCTTTTGGCCCAATCCTCTAATCTGTCTGGGTCACTCTGGACCCTATCTCTGCCCTCCAGCATATCTACCACTCCCCCTAGCTTAGTAAAACAAAAGGAAAAAATATGTAGCACTTTAAAGACTAACAAGATAGTTTATTAGGTGATCAGCTTTTGTGGTCCAGACCTACTTCTTCAGATGACCCTAGCTTAGTGTCGTCTGCAATCTTGCTGAGGGTGCAATTAATCCTCCCCCATCCAGGTCATTAATAATTAGATATTAGGAAAGATTTTATAATTATAATTAAAAGTATAATTAGGCTTCAAAGGAGGTTAAGAAATTCCTATCATTGGAAGTTTTTAAAAATAGGTTAGGCAAACACCTGTCAGGGATGATCTCGGTTTAGTTGGTTGTGCCATGGCACAGGAGGAGAGTGACTTCTCAAGGGTCCCTTCCAGCTCCACATTCTACATTTCAGAACTGTTACTCAATCAGTGAGGGAAACAATAACTGAAAATGTTGAAATGACAAAGTATTAAATTACTTTTTTTGTCAGTTTTCACCAAAATGTTAGTGATTAAATGTCAAATGTAGTGAATGCCAGTGAAAAGGAGGTAGGATCAGAGGCTAAAATAGGGAAAGAAAAAGTTAAGAAATACTTAATGTTTTCAAGTCACCAGGTCCTGATGAAATATATCATGGCATAGTCATCTGAGCCATTAGCTATTGTCTTTGAACCATCATGGAAGATGGGAAAGATTCTAGAGGACTGGAAAAAGGAAAATGTTTTGCCCATCTATAAAAAAGGAAATAGCAACTTGGGGAATTGGAGACCAGTTTGTTTAACTCCAGTACCTGGAAAAATAATGGAGGGGATAAATAACAGTATGGATTTGTCAAGAACAAGTCACATAAAAATCATCTAATAACTTTCTTTGACAGGATATATGCTTTGTGGATGGGGGTAAGTGGTAGATGTGGTCTATATTGACTTTAGTGAGGCTTTTGATGCTTGTGAGACCTTCTCACAATTACGTAAGGGAAAGATAAGATAGATGGAACTATTAGAAGGAGGGTGCGTAACTGGTTGGAAAACCATTCCCAGACAGTCATCAGTGGTTCATAGTTAAGCAGGAAGGGCATATCTGGTGGGGTCCAATGGAGATCAGTTCTGGGGCTGGTTCTGTTCAGTATCTTCTTTTAATGATTTAGACAATGGTGTAGAGAGTACACTTACGAAGTTTGCAGATACTACAAATCTGGAAGAAGTTGCAAGTGCTTTGGAGGATAAGATTAAAATTCAAAATCTGGACAGACTGGAGAAATCTGAATTGGATGAAATTCAGTAAGGACAAATGCAGAGTATTCTACTTAGGACGGAATAATCAGTTACATACCTACAAAATGGGAAATGACCGCCTTGAAAGGAGTATTGCAGAAAGGCATCTGAGTTAAATGAGTGTCAACAGTGTAACACTGTTTCAAGAATAAAAAAAAATCATTCTGGGATGTATTAGCAGGAGTATTGCAATATGACACAAGAAGCAAGTCTTCCACTCTATTCCATGCTGACTAGGCCTCAGGTGGAGTATTTTGTCCAGTTCTGGGTGCCCTGTTTCAGGAAAGATGTAGACAATGTCCAGACTTGAGCAAAAAAACCGATTAAAGATCTAAAAAACAAGGCCTATAAGGGAAGATTAAAACAACTGGGTTTGTTTAGTCTGGAGAAGAGAATACTGAAAAGGTACTAAAGTTTTCAAGTATATAAAATTTGGTTACAAGGAGGGAGACAAATATTTCTCCTTCACTTCTGAGGCTAGGAGAAGAAACAAATGGGCTTAAATTGCAACAGGATTGCAGTTTATGTTGAACATTAGGAAAAACTTCCTAACTGTCAGGGTGGTTAAGCGCTGGAATAAATTGCCTAAGGAGGTGATGGAATCCCCCTAATTGGAGATTAAGAGCACATTAGACAAATACTTTTTAGGGATAGTGTAGATCAGTGTTTCTTAAACTTTTTAAGAGCCAAAGAACACCAAACAATTTTTTTTTGAGGAACACCAGGGATTTTTTTGTTGAGGAAAAAAACAAAAAAGCGTCGGGAGAAAGTTATTGAGGAAAAAAAGGTCGCCTGCCCCTTTAAGGGCAGCCATTTTTAACTCTGTTGTTCTCCATGGCGCACACCTGATTGCTTCACGGCATACCGGTGTGCCACGGAACACAGTTTAAGAAACACTGGTATAGATAATGTTATTTCTGCCATGAGTGCAGAGGACTGGACTAGATGACCTATCAAGATCCTTCCATGTCTATGATTCTGTGTAGAAGATGGTAGGAGAGGGAGGGAATACAACACAGTAAAAATAGTCTGTTATTGGTGTGCTCTATCAAATTTGTCATAACTGAAGTAACTTTTGGCTTCCACAATTGATATTTATTCTCACATATGCATAGTTCTGCCAGACAGTTTGAAACTTTTTAGATTACATTTACGTTTAATATTTTTACCATCAGAAAGTAAAAGAAATAGGCAAATACTGGTGATTATTGAGCTTAGTGTTTTATATAATATTCTGGTGTCCTAGAAAATAACTTAACAATTAGCATTGCTTATTAGACAACGTAAGCTTGTGGCAGTGACATAAAATGGATATTCACTTCATCTGTGATTATTTTTCTTAAATATTTATCTAAAATGTTTTAGAAATTTTGTAATAATATAAACAACTAGGATCAGACTGACATTTAAATTAGATTGCACATGCAAGCTGTACGTCTTTGTTGGCTACTAAAAGGGAACACTCTTATCTCTTGCGATATTCTTAAAATATCTTCTGACACATCTTCAAATTAATTGGCATGGTCCCTCTGAAAGCTAACAGAACTTCTCTTCAGAATCCTGGCAAGTGTGTACCCTGAAGTCTTGTCTATGGTAGATAAATGATGAATTACCAGCAACTGGTGTTAACATTGAGTCATTTTGAACTTGCAATTGAAAATAACCTAGTTGCTTGTATAGTCAGTGCTTGAGAGTAATTGTTTCAGGTATGTATCTGTCAGTTTTACATCTACTTTGCTACTTGTTACTAGGTTGGCAAGAAAATGTTTTCTTCCTAAAAATCATGAAATATTCTTTTTAACATAGACTAGTTTCTAAAATTAATCCCCCTACTTCTTATATTTTTTGTGTTGTGGCACATGGAATTATTCAGGAAAGCTATGTTACAAAATCAAAGTTAAAGCAAATGAATGTAAGCATAGCGCTAAATTATGGTATATTATCAGCCGGAAATATTCAAAGGGTTATGAATGTTTGCCACTGCCATACATTGAAAGGATGGATTGATAGGAAGGGTACTATTCAGGAATTTTTCCACATCTCATGGAATTTGCTTACACATACTTTGAGTGTGACAATAGCACCAGAGACTTTGAGTACTTTATCCATTACTTTTTATGGTATGAAAACACACAAATACCTCAAAACCTTGCTACGTCCTACCCTACCCCTCTACACTATGGTGCTCCTTATCCTTCCATTTCTATCCTTAACACAAATGGCAGAGCCCCAGAGAAGTTGGAAGGCAGATGAGGAGGACATGTAGTGGGAGGAATTGTGAGAAAGGAGAAGACAAAATGGTGGAAGATAAGAGAAGTCAAAATACCAAGAAGAGCATCATGTCTAGTGTCAAAACCAACTGACAGATCAAAGAAGATGAAGATGGATTATTTGATCATAGATTGATAGGTTCTAAGGCCAGAAGGGACCGTTATGATCATGGCCTGTCTTAGGCCATAGAACTCCCCCAAAATAATTCCTTGAGCATATCTTTGAGGAAAAAGTCTTGATTGCCTGTGGTGGTGATCTGCCAACATTATTGGTAAATTGTTCCAGTGATTATTAACCCTCTCTAATTTTTTATTTCCAATCTGAATTTGTTTAGTTACAACTTCCAGCCAACTTTAGTTTAATAGATCTTCTCTGCTAAATTGAAGAGACCATTACTAAATATTTGTCCTCCATGTAGATACTTACAATTTGTGGTTTGTCATCCTTAACCTTCATTTTGCTAAGCTAAATAGATCCAATTCCTTGAATATGTCGCTGAAAGGCATGTTTTGTAATCCCTTTATCATTTTTGTGGCTCTTCTCGGAACTATTTCCAATTTATAACATCCTTTTTGATTTGTAGCTCCCAGAACTTAACACAGTATTCCAATAACAGTTGTACCACTGCCTAATACATCCTTACTCCTGTATGAGCTTCCTTTATTTATGCATTCAAATGCAATGCACTGAAAACTCATGTTCAGCTGATTATCCACAATGACCCCCAAACCATTTTCTGAGTTGCTGCTCCCAGATTAGAGTTCTTCATTGTATAAATATGGCCTATAGTTTTTGTTCACAAATGTATATGTTTACATTTAGCCTTATTAAAAAACATATTACTTGCTTTCACTCAGTTTACCAACTGATCCAGATTGCTCTGTCTTCATTATTTACCTCTCCCTCAATGTTTGTGTCATCTGCAAACTTTTTTTTCTTTCAAGGCATAGATGTTCAATAGCATAGGGCTGAGAACCAATCATCATGAAACACCACTAGAAACATCTGCATAATGGTGATTCCCCATTTACAATTTTTGTCAGGTTTCGATCCATTTGATGTGTGCCATATTAATTTTATGTCATCGTTTTGTAATCAAAATGTTATGTGATACCAAATCAGATTATTTAGACAAGTTTTAAATGTATTGCATCAAAATTGTTACCTCTATCAACCAAATTTGTAATATCAAAAAAGAAAAGACAACATGTTAGTTTGACGGGATCTCTCTTCCATAAACCTATGTTGATTGGCATTAATTATGTAATGCGTAACAGAGTCCATGGATTAATGTCAGCTTGATGGGACTATACTTGCTTGTTTGCTTATAGCATTTGTATCTAGTAATGGACCAATACTATAGTTTAGGAATATATTTATTCCTAAAATATTTTTTAAAACTACTTTTTGGTCTTAATTGTACTGGCCCTAGATTTCTCCTTGTGTTCCTTTGCTTCCCTTATCAAATTTCTGCAATTCCTAACTTCAGATTTATATTCATAACTATTGATTTTCTTTTTCTTCTATTCATTGTTACTTTTGTATTTGTATTGCTACTTTCAATTGTCTTCTGAACTGGGTATTTTTTAACCAGTGAAGTTTTCCCCAATTCTTAGATTGTGGCTGTCGGAGCATCTAGGTAAAGTTTTCTTAAACAATTCCCAATTATCATTCACATTTGTCTGATTAAATTCTTTTTGCAGCTAATTTGATTATAATTTTCAGCTTTGTGAATTTGGCCTTTTTAAAACACCAATTTTATATATTAACTCAATCACCCACTAACTAAAAGCTCTATCTGGCATGTTGAGAGAATGGGGGGGGGGAATGCCTTTTAACCAAAAATCCTTGGTAACTAAGAGTTATACTTACCAAAGGAATACCAATTTTCAAAGATTTGGAATACAATAAAATGAATAAAATAGTATACAGATACTCACCAATCCAGTAGTAGTGCTGTACTGCAGAATGGTTGGTTTCTTGAAGCACTTAGGTGTATACAGGTAAAGTTTTCTATACAGTAGATTATTTTATGACACTACATATTACTATGGGCAGCACATGGTGCACAGCGAGATCACTAAAAATAAAATTAGCACTATACTGAGCTAGGGATGTTAGATATTGTTTTAGTCAATAATCTTGTAACTGCGCCAAATCTCATCAGTTACAATTATTCAAAACAGGCTCCCCATGCAGACTGGCTCCCACTTGTCACCCCATGCTGCTGTCTCTGATACATAGACAGCAGCATGGGGCGGCAGCAGCCTCTGTCCATTGGGGGCCCGAGCTACCTGTGGACAGAGACTGCTCCGCCATCCCATTGATACAGAGGCAGCAGCGTGGGTGGGGAGGAGTGGCTCTCCCTGAGCATCAGTTCCCGCCTGCTCCCCCTCCCTTGCTGTCTCTGTGGGGAGTGTCTTTCTCTTCAGTTGGGGGGTGTCATGACAGTGAGGGGGGGTTTCCTTCTCACTTTTGAGCAGCCCACAGCTGATTTTTCTGAAGGTCAGCGGCACCCTACCCAAATAGGGTTCTCCATCCTTGGTCTATGTGAATTCCCCCAAGAGTATAAAGTAAGTGTAAAATGTTTTAAGGTGCCCTTACATTGTCAGAGTAGTGTGAAGGACAGTGTGATCTTATAAATGCTTACAGTGTGTTAGTGATTAGAACTGGTCTAATTTTTTGGATTGAAATAATTTCCTATCAAAATATGCTCCGTGTATTATTTGCTATTGACCTTTCTGGAGATAGTCAGTAGCCAGTATAAACTGAGTTTGATTTCACCATCCCTCACTCTCTTGTTAGTTGGCGATGATGTAGTACTGAGCATATGGCTGCTTATATTTGTTGACTAATTACTAGAAATAAATGGTCAAACTGAGCAACATTTCTCGTACGTTATGTCTACACTGGAAAGGTTTGTCGACGATTGTGCTGTCAGCATGCTGCGAACTCCAGCATCTACTGCAAGAAATCCTGGATCCCACACTTCTCTCCCATGTTGTGTTCAATGTGCTTAGGGCATCACACATTGCAGCAGAGCTACTTATGTAATTAATAGCAGAGAAGGAAGATTTGAAAGCGGATGACAATTGGCCTGAACTGCAGTGCCAGGACACTCAAATGAGAGCTGCTCTCTCGGTAAAGAAGCATGTTGCCATTGCTTTGTGCATCTTCAGGAACAGTGGCCTGTACAGAAAGCTGCATATTGAGATTTGTTCTTTCTAGATCAGAAAATTAGTGGGGGATTTGGAAATGCCTGTAGTGCTCTTAGGTGATGTGATTTACTCCTTACAGTCCTGGCTCGCGAAGCCTTACACAGTGCACCTGGACAGCAGTAAGGAATGGTTCAGCAGGCTAAGGTGATGCTGCATGGTTGTTGAATGTGTCTTTGGCAAATTGAAAGGGAGATGGAGGTGTCTCTGTGGCATAGAGGGAGGGTTGCTGATTAAAGAATTTTACATGCGTGGCCATGGAGGCTGATGTGTGAGCGTGGAGGAACGGTTGCTGTGAAAGGAGTTGTGTGTGTGTTGACAGTGAGGCCTTTGGCTCTGTTCACACTGCATCTTGATAAGACGCATCAGCATCTCACTTTGGTTTTCAGTGAGCTTTACCATTGCATTCAGTGGTTTCTGTTCTGACTTGCATCTTCCTGAGTCAGTTCTTCTTTGCTCCCTTTTCTCTCTTGAATGATACAACACATCCTTCACCTTGTCCTCCGAGGTTTTTTCCTTAGTTGACAGAATCTATCTGCTGGTGAGCGTACCTGACTTCTCAAGGTCTGGTCTGGAAAAGTAACCATTAACAATGGAGTGACTGTACTTTTCATGATAAAGATTGTAACACTTCACTAACGTGCACGTCTGTGAACAAAATTTGCCACTTTTCTTGTCACCCCAGATCAAACACAGATCTCTGCAGAACTTCTCATCATGGTGAGCTTTAAAGGTGGGAGAAATAGGGGAGGAGGAGGGTTGGCCAGGGGTCCCCAAGAAAGTATTGTCCATGCTTGTGCAGCAGGTGTTCATGGAAACAATTTGTAATAATCCTACACTTGTCCACAGGCTGCCATTATTCTGACTGAAATACCCCTGCTGAAGGTAAACAGGAAAACCTGGGCTCGGCTTCTGGATGTGAGCGGGGGGGATGCCTCACTCCTTATGCAGCCAAACTCTGTGCCGCCTTTGTTCTGTCAGCACAGTATGAGGAATGGTTCCGGAGAGTGTTGTACCACAGTGGTGGGGAAATGGCAGCCCTGCCATGGAATCTCTGTGAGAAAATTAATAAGCACCTCAGGCAAAGCTTTGACACCATCTCCCAGCAAGATTGTATTGATATCTCTGTGTACATAGATGCTCTATTTAGACAGAATGCAGCCCCTCAGTGGCACATAGCATCTTTTGTCAGTGTGTTGTAAAGTGTAAATGAAGGCTTATTTCCCAGGGATTTAGCTGTGCTACTGTTGCTTCATTGATAGGGAGAGCAACTCTCCCAGGAACCAGTTGTTGGAGAATGCCCACCAATGTATGGATGTTTCCTGCACAAAACTCAGTCTGACTACTTGAAGTGAATGCCATGTATCTGAGCCGATCCTGGTATAACGTGAAATCTTCTGGCACTGGAGATGAGTACTCAAGTGCTGTTGTGTCATCTGGTGATGAGGAGTAACATGCAATTGGGACTAATGTAATTGATTGAGGAATGATGTCTGAGGGCCCCAAAAGTTCAAGCTGCTCTAATGCAGAGGGAGCCTCCTCTGTTGGTGTCTGCAGGACTGGTGGCTTATGCAGGGAGCCTACTGGAGGTACAGGTGGTCACTAGAATCAGCAGACAACTGGGACTTTTCCAAATGAAGGATTTCCTAGGGATTCCACTGATGCCATTGCGGATAAGGAATTGGCAGCCCACAAGAACTAGTCCAGTTCCCTTGTCTCTACTGTGGGGAAGGTATCAATCCTTGTGTCCACTGATATCCATTGTGTGTCAATAACCTGTGAGATGGAGAAGGGGAGGGAGATGCCTCTGAGCTTGACTTGAGCATCTCTATAAATAGCTTGATGGTGACAGTGGGGCAAATACTAAATGGAGCATCTAGTGTCATCCATGTCCCAACCTGACCATGTCTTCACTATCTGAGGAACAGTTGATGGTTTCTTGAATTTTCTAGCCTCAAACTCGTACTGGAAAATTCCAAAAGAAGAGGCATCATTACTGAAGACTTAAGGTGTCATGGGCCAGCAGGTGCAGACTTCCTTGTAGTCAGCATCGGTACTTAAGATTCCGTGCACATTGATGCCCTCAGTGCTGAGCAAAAAGTCTGAAACAAGCCTCTGTGGATAACCTGCAGTACAGGTGACAATACTGACAATGACAGTGTGTGACATCAATCTGGTATTGGCTGAGGATGATGTCACTGTAGTCAAATTGAGAATAAGCACTGAGTAGGGACAGGCAGAGACAACCAATCTGCTGCTTCCTGATATGCAGTTGAAATGGAAACTGACGGTGCCACAGACAAAGGTACTGGAGTTAGTGCTGTGGATTCCCCTTGATCCTGCCTCAGTACCACAGAGCGTGTCAATGGCCCCATATATTCCACATTCCAGGAGCTTGACGGTGCTAGTTTGCACTTCTCTTAGAGAAGATGAATCTCTCTGACCTCTTAAACTGCTTCAGCCTGTTTTGTGGGTTGTTTTTCTCAGGGAGCCTGATGAAGGGAAGCAATGTCTCTACTTTGTGGGCAAGTAATCTGAGCTCACTTGAGAAGTACCTGTCTGTACTGGCTCAGGCACACTTTGACGGGACCAGTGCTTTTTTGGGTTAAAAAAAAAAGAGCGCTGGTACTCCAGGGGAAAAGTTGCTGAGCTCTGACTGAAGGTGCTAGTTCTGCGTCTAGAGGTGCCGGTAGTGCATACTAGGCAGTACTGTCACAAAAAAAGCACTGGATGGGACTGACAGTCCACAGCAGTCCCTGATGCCACAGCTGGTCTCATTGCCTGCTTGAGAAAGTACTACTTCAATTTTAAGTCTTTAGCCACCTGCATCCTCTTTTCACAGGACTTAGAACTTAAAAGCTGGCTCCCCGCAAGCACGCTGGATCCTGTGGAGCTGCCTGCCCCTCTCCCCCTCCTTCCCCCCATGCTGTGCTGCTTCTAATAGAGGCAGCGGGGGGAAGAAGGGGGGCAGGCAGGAGCTGGTACACACAGGAAGCCCTCTTTCAAGCAGGCTCCCTGCGCCTTCTGGCTCCCGCAAAGCCACCTGCCCCTTCCCTCCCCCATGCTGAAGCCTTTTTAAAAGCCAGCTCCCTGAGAGCACTGGCTCCTGCCCTCCCCCTCCTCCTGTGTGTAAATGTGTAACGGCTAAAAATTCAAGCAATTAAACATTTATACCAAAACACATTACTAACATCCCTAGTACAGGTGTGGTTAAACCAACAGTGCTTGCCAAAATTCTCTGGTCTCAGGCTCATGGAGTGCATGTGTGCCCACAATGAAATATACATAAGGGCCAATACTTGAAGAAGAACTCAGCAATCCTTACGAGGAGATTCTGGAATGCTTTTAAGTCATCTGGTACCAGTACCACTTCATCAGGCAGTGGAGAAAAGGACCTGTAGAAGTGATGTAGGTTGTTGTTGTTACTGGCCCCTTCTCCTTGATCTTCTGGCTTAGGCAGTCTGGCCAGAGACAGTGACCTCGTTGTATGTGGTGTACTGCAGTACCTCCAATAGGGCTGCGGTGCCATAATGTAATATGGCTCACTTGTATACTTTGGGCCAGGCCAACACCTTTCTTGATGAATTCACAATGTCCAAGCTCTGCGGGGAAAGCCAGTATATCCTTCTGTGGAGCTCAGAGGAGAGGGTTCTCTGCTGAAGACGAGATGAGGAATAGATCTACTCTGGGGGCAGTTCAGCTGCGTATGTTCTTTGTAATGGGATCTGTACTAGTTTGTACTTTGATAGCAAAGACGATTCAAGATCTCCTAGAGGTGCATCAAAACCAGAGTATGTCACTGGAGCTGGGGTCAGTGTTGAAGAAGTTTGTGTATGCGTCATAAGCTGTCCATGAAGTCATGCAGAGACTGGTGGCTTTATTTCTAGACACTTATTATCTATCCTTATAGGTGAATGATGAGCTGTCTTGAATCTCCGTGCTCCAAGCACCTGCTCCTTGTGCAGAATTCAGTGCCCCTCACTGCATAGTCCCTCCCATAGCTATATAAGGGCAGCACCAGCCCAACCTCCTAACTACCTGTAGCTAGCTTTGGAGCTCTTAGTGTGATCTTTTCTCACATTTGTCTTCACAGCTCTTTGTGACTTTGTTCCTTTAAAAGTCTCAGAAGGTACCTGTATTTGTCTGTAACTAAAAAACTTAAAAAACAGCAATGATCCTGTAGCACTTTAGAGACCAGCGTTTCTCAAAGTGTAGTCCTTAGAAAAAAAAATACCGGTCCTCAGAAAAATTTGCATGCACGATTCTTGGGAGAGAGCCCTGCCGCCCTTGGTGTCTCTGCCAGGCAGGCTTCCAGGTGACGGGGCTAGATCTGGTGCGCGCTAGGACCCCGGGAGAAGGCCAGGCGCACCGACGCAGAATGGGAGCCGGCGCCGGCCGATAAAGTGGCTGGGATTGGGGCCAGGAGCGGGGGCAAGCCGCGCTGATGCTATCTGCAGGGACCATGGAGGTAGTGTGGGCTTCCTGCGGGCTCGGGGGGCAGTTCTGCAGCTGTGCGCCAGGTCCCAGAAGTTCACGGGCTGCTTCCCCACCCCCCCCCCCCAACAACCAGCACAGTACCTAAAATGTGGGTCTATCGTGTGCTGGGGAGGAGGTGGGGATCCAGGACTGCGCCATCTCCGGCTGCTTGGGCGGCACGCGCTGTCGTGGGGAGTGGAGGAGCAAGGCGTGCACTGCCCTAGTGGTTGTGGCTGGCCTGGTCCAGGACTCCCCCTCCTCCCGTGCAGTCATCAGGCGTGTGACAGACCAGCGTTTCAGGTACCACGCCGCTGTTTGGGGAACAGAGGAGCAGCCTGCATACTTCCTGGGCCTTGGCGTGCAGCTCCAGGATCCCCAGGTATCAGTCCCTGTCCCCTCCCCTTCCACCCAGACCCCCACAAGTACTGTGCCCCAGCACCCATTGGTACCCTGCCCCAGAACCCTGTCCCAGCACCCACAAGCACAGTTGGGGCCACATTAGTGAGGTTTGAGGGGTTTGGAGGGGTTGTGTTTTTGTATCTCACTTGTGTGCCCCGACTGACTTTTCTGTGGGTCGGTGACCCCTGACTCAAAACAGGTTACCCGTCCTTCTCATAAATAAAGACAATGCTGAAACCTTTTGTGTTTGACAATATTTTATTTAAAAATGAAGCCTGGCCAACAAGCCCCCAATTCAGGCCAAGTCGTCATCTGGCCACAGCATCATAACACTCTTGTACTCCCCACCCTGGCTCCAAATCTGAGCCCATCATACACTGGAACCCCCTGTGCTGAGCCTCTCACATCCCCAAACTCCTGCATCCCCACATCCTCAATCTTCTGCCATAACACTCTTGCACCATTCACACACTGCAAATCTGTGTCCTGAGCCCATCATACTCCCACCTCTCTGCCCTGAGCCCCTCAAACCCCCAACCCAAACTCCTGCACCCTCACAGCCACAAGCCTGTGGCTTGATCAGCACCCAACCCTCCACCTGGGCCCAGCACTCCCCAGCCTGGAGCCCCCTCCCTCAGCCAGCATCCCCTTCTCCACATCCTCCTGCATCCAAATTCCCTCACAGAGATTCCACCTCTCACTCTTTCCTACATCTAAATCCCTCATTCACACCCCAGAGCCCCGTGCTTCCTGTCTCAACCCAGTTTATATGCATTTATATTTTTGGGCTGAAAAAAACCAGGTTCCAACTATGTAAAGTTTGGGAAACCCTGGCCCCAACAGTCTAGCCAGCTTTCTGTCCATCTTACAGTCCATTTATCCAATCCATACTTCCTTAACTTGCTGGCAAGAATACTGTGGAAGATGGTATCAAAAGCTTTGCTAAAGTTGGCACTGGGGCTTTGGGAGGACCAGAAACAATGCATTTACATATTCATCATTTGCTTAATGAATATGCAGATATGCAAATAAATGTTACCAGTCCTCCAAAAGCTTGTGAATGGGTTTACTGCTCCCCAGTATCAAAAAGATTGCTAACCACTGTTAGAGACTAACCAAAATATAAAATAGTATCATGAACTTTCGTGGGCACAACCCACTTCTTCAGGTGACACATATTTGGTGCTACAGGACCATTGTTGTTTTTTAAGGTTTTTTTGTACCTTTAATTTCCAGTTGGATAATTTTTTCCAGTGGGATGCCCTCATCAGGATTTTTTACCCTTCCTGTAGGGCAGCGCTCCCTAATAATGATTCTCGCTGCTTGGAGAAGGGCACATTAAAGAAAAGTGCATGGTTCACGGGAACTGACTCCTGCCTCTGTATAGAGGCAGCAAGGGAGGGTGTGTGTGCATGTAGTTGTTAGCTTTAACTGATAAGCCTCAGCTTATCCGTTAATTGTTTAAATGATTATACGCTAACATCCCTAAACTGTAGCCTTGCTCTCCTCATGCTTCACACTGAGAGTATAAGGGGCACGGCTTTTGGCTATCAGGCTTGTTGCAAACTGCCAGATGGCCCTTTGTGCACTTCCCACCCTGCTCTGACAACTTGCATTTTGACTGCTGAGCACTACTGGCAGATTGTTCCCTCAAAACTAATTTCCCAGCATGGAAAATCTATTCTGTTTGAGCTGTTCAAAATGATACGGGCCTACGGAAGGCCCTGAGCCTCATAGACTTTAAGGCCAGAAGACACCGTCATGATTAAGGTTAATGTTTTTCATGAGTATTTTTCGTGAGTCAAGACAGGTTGTAGGTAATAAAAACTCATGAAGAACCCCAACTTTTCCATAACTTTCATTAAAAATAGGGGCAGGGGTTTTGACAAGGTTTGAAGCCTAGGCAGGGGTAAAGACAACCTGAGCCCTGCTGGTGAAGGGGAGGATCCAGCAACTACCACTGTGGTGGGAGCAGCCCCAACAGCTCTGAGTTAGGGATTCCCTGCCGCCTATGGCAGCAGCCATCTTTGGGGTCCCTCCACAGCAGCTCGAGGCTCTAGGGTGTGTCTCATCTTGTAGAGATAAGGAATGATCCTTCCGCGCCCCCCCTCCCCCCAGTAAAATAGTTTTAACATGGATAACTGTTTTCTCAACCACTTTGCCTACAGAGTTCTGTGGAATCATTTTGTTTGTTTTTAAGGAATAGAGGTAGGGAAGTTACTGTCCATTGGGTAACTAAGGCAGAAATGTATTCCTCTAATGATCAGGCAGTGCAACTGTTAGGACCTTCAAGCTATGAAAAAATTGACTTATATTCATTCTGAGAATATGATCCACAAGTTGGTGATTTATTGTCAGTAGATACCTTTTACGAAAGTGTTAACAATGGCAAATAATTTCCTGGTTTTTTTAAATAGCATTTATGGGTGTCAATGTAAATGCTTATCTGACTCCTAAAACAGTGTTTTTCTCTTTTGTTTCAGATTATTTTAAACTAGCAAGATGTTCTGGTTTGATTATTAATACAATTCATTTTACTATCTGAATTTATTTATTACTAGCTAACTGCAGTACAGAATGGTGAATAGGGCCATATCTCTTTTGCTAAGTACAGTAGTACCTGCCTCGGAGTCCTGCCATGTACACATCTGAAATCTAAGCATGAACTCCAGACTGGCTCCCTAAAGGAAGTAGGGAGCAATACAGAGAGCATGCTCTTTGTTTTATTAGTGTTTGTGACAGGGAGAATTTATAATGTTAAGTGCCTGCAAAGGGTGGAAATATGTGACTTAGACTCCTTCCTCTGGATGCGTTACAATGGAAAGGATATAAAGCTTTATTCTGTAGATGGAATAAATATGACCACATCTCTGTTACAAAACATACTCTTATGTGAAAGAGGAGACTTGGGATTGAATACTTAAATCCAAATTCCACCCTTAGGTAAAACCTGCTGAAGTCAGTGGGATGGCTTTGATGTAACTGAGAGTCAAATTTAGCATTTAGGCCAAGGAAGTACAGCTTGCCTATATTTATTAAGTGGAGAAGTTTCTTTTACATTTCCAATGTTGTAATTGTCTTTCAGTGGGAGGACAGAGGTCCAGTCTGTGCAGTATGGTAAAGAAAAAGCAAACAAAGACAGGGTATTTGCCAGGTAAGCCATTTACATTTGTTTGCATGGAATTTAATGATGTGGTAATTAATACTTCTTTCAATTTAGGCATTTTAGAAGGTTGCTTTGTCATAATTTTGACACACTGGTGCACTTCAGTAAGCTTTCTCCCAGTACCAGTATATTTGGACGGAGATGTTAAGATAAACTACTTTTCTCTATTTTTTTTTTTAAATTAATGGACATGCAGGATTTATCTCTTGTGAGCTGCTTTTTTGGTGAAGTTTAATCTATGCCGTGGAGTTATAATCTGAATACTGAAGAATATCTTTTTATCTGAGGCAGGAAGAAGTGGTAGGGATCTCATAACAGGAAAAAAAGATACTTTGTCTTCATTTTTATGTGTTTGCAAATAAAAGATTGCAAACTCTTCAGGGTAGGGACTGACTTCTTGTCTGTACTGTACTTAGCACAATGCAGGGATGGGGCTCAATATAAATAATAAACCTTACTGCAAGAAGTTTCTCTCCCTCAGTCATTCTTTTGGATATTTATGGGTCTATTGGAATAGTTTAAAATTTTAATTTCCTATGAAATATTTGCATTAAATGTCAGACTCTTATAATATGTGCTTCAGCACTGTTTCCTGATACTATCATAATTTTGCTATGATTTCTCTCGAGAATGCCTTCAGAAGTGATTAATTATAACATAATTGGCTGACTACAAAATGTTCAGCTGAAGTGCAATTCTAATAATTATTTTTCTGCTGGATTCCGTAGTGTCCACAATATTCTAGGCCAGTGGTCTCCCATGTTTTTATGCCCAAAATCACTTTTGGAATTTAAGGGCAACTCAAGATCTACCCCGCCACTTCCCCAAAGCTCTGCTCTGCTCTGCCCTGCCCTGCCCTGCTCACTCCATCCCCATCACCATTCACTTTTACTGGGCTGGGGCAGTGGGTTGCAGTTCGGGAGGAGGATTGGGGTGTTGAAGGGGGTATGATGTGGGTGCTGTCTTTAGAAGGAGGCTCCTCTCGGCTGTGTGGCTGCATACGAGTAGAAATTAATAAGACTGGGATTTCTCAGCTTGTAAGAGACAATTAAGGGGGATATGATAGAGGTCTATGAAATCATGACAAACGTGGAGAAAATAATTAAGGAAAAGTTATTTATTTGTTCCCATAAGACAAGAACTATCGGTCATCAAATGAAATTACCGGTAATAGGTGGCAGGTTGAAAACAAATAAAAGAACGTATTTTTTCCACACAATGCAGTCAATCTGTGGAACTCCTTGCCAGAGGATGTTGTGAAGGCCAGGACTTTAACAGGGTTCAAAAAAGAGTTATATAAATGGCTATTTAGACATGGTCAGGAATGGTGTCCTTCTGTTTGTTTCTGTCAGAAGCAGGGAATGGGCAGCATGGGGTAGATCACTTGATGATTATCTGTTCTGTTCATTCCCTCTGGGGAACCTGGCAGTGGCCACTGTTGTAAAATAGGATACTGGACTAGATGGACCTAGAATGGCCATTCTTTTGTTTTTATGTTCGTATTTCATCATGTGGAACCATATGGACCTGAGTCATGATGAATATGGAAACTAGGTCCTTAGATCCCAAGCATAAACATCTACCCCTCAAGACAAAAGAATAAACAGATAGCATTGGTAGGCTATTATCCTCTGTGTACATCAGACCCTGAAAAATTGTGGTTTTAGTGGTTAGAGAGTACAGTCAAGCCTTAAACTTGGCATTTTCATTCTGAATGCACAGCACAGTGCAACATAAGTTATGTTGAAGAGATGACTAATTACTACTGAATCCCCCTGCCAGGACCTCTAGATCTATGCCTAGAATTTAACGGGGTCATTGTGAGTTAGGAGCATCCAGTGCAGTTGGCATGTATGGAATAGTATTGGGCAGGGAATCTCCTCACCACAGAGGTAGCTCCATGAGGCTCCGAGCAGTTGTTCAAAATTTTTGCAGCTAGCCTCTGATAAACTCTACTGATTGTGTAGACAACAATTTTCAGAAACTTAGAACTTTTGCCAATTCTGAGTGGATTTTCACAGATCCTCAAAAGATATCATCCTGATCCAGGAACCAATTTCAAGTACCTTCTCCGAAACTTTTGAGACTCTAGAGTTCTTTTAAAACACGGACATGAGAAAAATAATTAACATTGGCAGAAATAACTATTTTTTGCTAACTTCATACTCTGAGATGACTGAAATGTTTTTGCTTGCAACTTCCTGCATAGATTTAAAAAAATCAGCCTGGGGAAGAAAAAGGCATGGGAAATTTCAGCCTGAACAGTTAAAGAAAGGTATAATCAACCTCTATCATTAAAAGTGTTAGGTAGCCTTAACCATAGATGTCGCTATAAGCTCTGTTCATAATATTTCAGAATCTGAGTTGTCTTTTTAAAGGCCTAATAGAAAAAGATGCCGACTTGTTTTTAAAATGAATAAGAGAGTAGTCAGTCATTCAAATATTTAGATCTTTAAATTAGTCTATTTAATTTTACTAAACTAATATCTAAGTATTTTTATAAATGAGGCTAATAAATTTGTCCTAAAAAGGAATTGTTTTGTATTAACTTTGCTGCCGTAAGTTTTGATTAAGTGAATAATTTGATTTCTCACTCATTTTATTGTGATCTTCATTGCATATACCATTGTATCATGCTTATATTTTCCCATAGTTGCATTTTTTCCATGTTCTTTTTGGTATATGGAAACAGTAGTATGGCTTAAATATATTTTTCTTTAGGTTTTCCCTTTCTCGTGTTTTGTTTTTGTTTCTTACTGGGCTCCTTATAAATGCACATATCTACAGTGGGTTGGTTTTTTTTTTTTGGAGGAAGAACTAATACTGCAATCTGTGTACTCAAATGCTTACCTCTATAGGAGCATTTTGCTTTGTGTTTTAGTGGCTTTTTTGTCTACTAACGTGATTTTTATTTTGAAGAATACCAATAGTGACTGAGTAAAACTGTGTACAAGACCATCTGTGCAGTTACTACTTTTTAGAAATTTCTGACCAGTTGAAAACTATACACCGTTCATATTTTGTTGTCATCTTATCAGATCTCAGAAGCTAAGTGTGGTTCAGCAGAGTCTGCATTTGGCTCCAGGAAAACATAGATGCCTCAGAATGTTGGAGGAGTCATACTCTTGAAATTTCAGTAGACAGCACCCTTCTCTTTGAGTCAGTTCCATAACAAATGCCTCAGGGTGCCGCGGGCATTGTGGCTTGGGAAGCTATCTTTTTGATGAAATGTAAAGTCAAGAGTATGACCACACTAACGTTCTGTTGAGTTTCTATTCATAAGAATAGATTTGTTTAATTCAGGTGTCAACCTAAACTCCCTCCTGCAGTTTGTTGACTGCAACTTTCTTCCTCATATCTATTCTAAGCTGTTTCAGTGCTGTTCTTAACAGATAAACATCTGATGCTTGTATCCTAGCGTTGACTCACTTTTGGTGAATAAAGCAACCTATGTATTGATTGCATATTAATTTGTCAGGTGCACTGGGACTTCTCAGAATGAAAAGTTATATGAAATTTAAGATGTTTGTAAAATATACTACATATGTACAAAGGACTGACAAACAATTCCTCTGGGAACTATATCTTTGCATAGTTTACCTATTGTGCGTCTAAATGCCAAACAATAATACTGAGTTTTAGTTCCTTCATATTAATATACTCTGCTAATTCTTGCTCTCCTACTTTTGTTGGTGTTATGTGAATTTTGTTCCTAGAACTTGCTCTTCTGAATTTTAAGCCTCGCTAGACATGGTTTTTTGTTTTATATAGATCTGTTGTTTTTTTAAATGTTGACAGTTAACATTTCTGTTGATATTACAGTTGGTTCTGATAAAGCAGGTTTGTGTTGTAGGTATTCATGTTGTTGTGTGTTATGAAAACAAGAATATTAGGAAAGATGCTATAGGATGTTATAAGCTATTTGCAGTGGAATATGTAATATTTAATATCTAAGGTATTAATCAATTTGTAAGCACCTAGAGGATAAAGGTAATACGTAAAGCTGTGTTTTAGTCAGGGGTATCTTTATTAAAAGCATGAACAGGTCATGGGTAGTAAACAAAAATGTAGAGCACATGATCAGACCTTTACTTCTACTATATGCCCTGATTAAATTTTGGGGTGTGAACAAGGGATACCGTGTGTGTGTGGGGAGGAGCAGCAGCCTGGGAGTGCAGTGGAAGTTTGGGGGGAAGCAGTGACAGTGCACGGCTTGGTATCTTCACTGTTACTTGGAGCAGGGGAGGGTTGGCAGGGCTGGCAGGCTCCCTTCCTGACTCGAGTGGGAGCTGCGGAGGTGGTGCCTGCAGGCAGAGACAGCGTGCAGAGCTGCCTGACTGTGCATCCACTGAGGCGTTAAGGGAGAGAGATACCACTGCTTCCAGGGAGCCCCCTGAGGTAAGCACTGCCTAGAGGCCTCCTGCTCTAAACCCCAGCCATGAACCCCTTCCCACACCCAAACTCAGGTGCTGATGACTCAGGGCTTCCTGAGTTCCTCAGGTGGCCCCCTCGGTCAGTTGTAATGGCTGCTGCAGAAGTCACAGAATTGGTGATCCCTGTGACAAACTCACAGCATTAGTAACACTAACGACTTGTGTAAGGGAATATAGAGTTGATTTATAAATTTGTAGATGGCACCATGCTGGAAGAGAGGTTGCTAGTACAGGATGGGATAAAACGACAGGAATAGAAATCAAAACAACTATCACCAATTGGAGAATTGGTCTGAAAGCAGCAAGATGAAATTCAGTAATGAAAAGCACAAAGGTACGACACTTAGGAAAAATCAAATGCACAACTACAAAATACGGAACAAGTAGCTGTGTGCTAGTACTGCAGAAAAGGAACTTGGGTTATAGTGGATCGAATATTGAGGATCAAATATTGAGGATGAGTGAAAAATGTGGTATCTTTGCAAAAAAGGCTGATATGATGTGATGAATGATAGAAGCATTATATGTAAAACTTGGGAGGTAGTTGTCCTGCTGTCCTCCGCACTAGTGAGTCTCATTTGGAATACTGTGCCCAGTTCAGGGTGCCACGCTTTAGAAAGATATGGACACATCGGAGAGCGTCCAGAGCAGAGCAACAATTATAAAAGATTTCAAATACCTGACCTATGAAGAAAAGTTAAAAATAATAGCATGTGAAGCATTGCAAAAAGAAGACTGAGTACACCTAATAATGAATATGTAAAGGGTTCTTATAAAAAGGATGTTGTGTGATTGTTCTCCTTGCCCACTGAAGATAGGACAGGAAGTAAGAGGCTTAATCTGCAGGAAAGGAGATTTAGGTTAGATATTAGGAAAATCTTTTAACTATAAGATTCAGAGGGGTAGCCGAGTTAGTTTGTACAGGATAAACTTAAAAAACAACAAATAGTCTGGTAGCACTTTATAGACTAAGAAAACATGTAGTTGGTATCATGAGCTTTCATGGGCACAGCCCACTTCTTCAGATGACTGGAGTGTTGGATGTCCAGAACACTCTGACACTATATCCAACCCTGGACATCCAGATGGGGACCCATTTTGACAATTCAGGAAGACTTGGTGACCCAAGGCAATTCAAAAACGGGGGGAGGAGGGAGGGCAGAGCCACCTGGGGAGACACTTGGTGACCCTTTTGAAATGTAATGGCAACCCATATTTGGGTCCTGACCCATAGGTTGGGAAACCCTTCTATAAGTGGAAGTTTCTAAAAACAGGCTAAAAAACACCTGCTTATAGTTGGTCCTGACTCAGTGCAAGGGGCTGATCTAGATAATTAATGTTCAAACACAGAATACCAAATTTGCCACATACATGTATAAAAACCTATAGTAATTTCTGTTCTTTCTGCATGAGATTTTGCTTCAAGATTATGCATCTTGATCCAGGTCCATTAAGGCCTATGGGAAGACTCTCTGACTTCAGTGGACTTGGGACCAGGCCTCAAATTTGTAACTACAATATTAGTGCATATCTTACCCTTGTTGAGCAAACTGAAAAATACAGTGTATAGTGTCGTAAATTTTAGCAGTTTTGAAATAAGTTCGTTAAATAGTTGAAGATATTGAGAGAGGTCCTTACTTGCATATGTAGCTAGTTTGATAAGAGAAGGAAACATTTATAAACTTGTAATGCATTATTATTTTTTGCTCAGTGCTATTCATGCCCAAATTCATTCACTCTTTTCTTCTCTTCCTCACCTAACTAGACTTTTTTTTTCATGTGCTTCCTGAGTGTTGTCTCACTTGTAAAAGGAAGACTTGATACAAGTTAAGAATTGGTCAGATTATCTGTGCTGAGTTGTTTCGTGTGACAACAGTGTGAATTAAATCAGAATGGATGTAGCTCATCTCCAACAGTGGTGAAAAGGTGAAAGTGCCTGACTAGCAAGTTATCTGTTGTAATGTGAGAACCACTCCATGTGTTTGTTTAGTCCTTGCTTCCAGGTTTCAAATTTGCATATGAATTCCAGCTCAGCAGTTTGTCTGTGCAGTCTTAGAAGTTTTTCTGTCTGAGAATGGCAACTAGCAAGTCCGAAACTCTGTGCCCAGGGAGGTTAAAGTGCTCCCTCACTGACTTTTGGATGTTTCCATTCTTAATATCTGATAAGAATTGCAACAACCAAAAACTATTGGTAAAATAAAAAAAATTTCCTTTGCCAGTAATTTAATTCAGCTACCAAGAGGAGACAGCTGTATTAATCAGACTATTTACCACCTGTAACAGATATAGTGTGGATACTGATTCTTTACCTTCGCACAGCAATGGCGTAAGTATTCAGAAGATCTTTGCAGTTGTTCAGCTTTGGTACAGGATTTCTTCCACTAACATTTGCATCATCTTTCCTTCAAATGCATCTGTCAGAAGACATCCATCAACCATAATGACCTATAAAAAGAAAGCAGGGAAATAGAGTTTGTAGGAGCAACAGTATCAATAGATGAGAACAAAATTATTTGGAAAGTTCTTGAAAACAATGAATTGAGTGATCTCTTGGCTGTTTATTGTCCACACAGCCCTTGAGAAAATACACAGATTCATTAATCTCTGCTGGACCATCAAAATACATTGCTTGCCCCAAAAGCAAAGGTACTATTTACATTGTGAATAGCATCTAAAAGCCCCAGACACAGACATGTATTCCCTGGCATCAGTGTGGAAGAATACGTGTCTCCATTGCCCTAAATCCAATTCAGGTACCTCATCCATCCATCTAATTGAGATTTATGAGTAAATCAGCTATCTAGGATTTTATACTGTGTCTATCACTATGGCATAAGGGCACACTGGTGATGGGCAGGTGTCAACAATTCTGCTGTACTATGTAGATTGCCTTATACTAATGATTGTTGTTTAAGTGTTGGTCTCTATGTGGATTCCAGACATAGGTGTGAATGTGCCTTATGCTCCAGAGACAGAGAGTTCATAGTAGTGTCCATTGATACCTTGTGTTGGCTATGTGGCGTATCCAGGGCTTTAAGAGGCTGCACATGTTGATGGTGTTCGAGTTCCCTCTTAAAACTGCTTGGCCAATCGGATCCCCTGTTCTTCAGTGCTCCTAGCTTGCTTAATAGTACTATGTTTTTCCTTTTTGCCTCATATATCATTTGTTTCTTTTATAATCATAGTTAGTTGTCTGTTTTAAATAGTTAAGTGTCCCTCATGGGTTTTCTCCCGTGCTGGACTATCTTCTGACCTGGGGACTATGCCCAAGCAAGCTGGCTTTAAGTACTTCGTTTCATGCGTGCCTTCACTCCTCTGTAAGCAGCTAACACCTTTGCCTTTATTGTGTAGGCAAAGCCCATATCCCAGCTCACTGCTCTGTATGCTGCTCCTTTCTGTCCTGGATTCAGGAAGCTCAGAAGTTTTGTCTCCATATGTTCCTAATGAAAGAAGCAATGCAGACACATGCCCCTTCCGATCTGTCAGAATGAGAGCCGGCACCAGCAAACCTATCTGTCTCACTATGGCTTATCAGCCAACTCATAGCTTACCTACCCACATGGACCACCCATGCCAGACAACCCCTGTGTTTGGCCATTCTGGTCTGTGTGGGACACTGCTGCCACTGTGGCCCCTCATACCTACACCACCGACCATCTTCACTTCCCACTGATCCCCTCTCTGTCTATGGGGACCCCTGCAAAGCCCCCACTTTTCCAGCACCCTCTGTACTGTACTGACAGCTCCCTCAGACCTGAATGGGGCTTATTTGTCTCCTGATGATGCGATCATCTCACCTGCACTCTCACCTCTGGAGGACCATGTCCAATACCAGGACCTTTTCCATCATATGACGATGGTGCTCATTGTCCCCTTGGAAAAGGTCAAGGACCGCCACAATCTGTTCTTAGACATTCTGCAGCCTGCTGGGCACTCCTGAATCGCATTGCCCATACATGATAGCATTCTCTAGCTAGCACAAGCAGTTTGGTCTACCACAGCCTCCTGCACCCCCCACTCAAAAACAGGCCAAGTGCAGGTATTTTGTTCTAGCTAAGGGAACTTCTTGTTCCCTCCCACCTCCAAACTCCTTGGTAGTCCGGGCAACCACAGATTGTGTTTACCAGGAGTATCTCCATTTCAATTCCTCAGACTGAGCAGCAAAAACCTTGACCTCATTGGCCACAAGGTCTGTTCTTCTGAGTGCCTTCAATTCCACATTGCCGGTTACCAGATTATTCTGGCAAAATAGGACTTCCTGTCCTACACAAAATGAGGAATTTCAAGTCTTCCTGCCCCGGATATATAGGACATTAGTGCTATCTGGATGAGGGCAAAGTTAGTCACCTAGGCGTCCTTTCAGGCAGCAGTCAATGCCACTAATACTATGTCCCATTCCTTGGATTTCAGACTAGTTTGCCAATGTGACTCCTGTTTAAATCCAGTAGTTTGTTTCCCAAAGGAGGTCCAAACCACACTTGAGGGCCTCCCTTGTGACAATCAAAAACTCTTCAGCTATGAAACCTATTAATCCCACTCTGGGAATGCTGGCTGTATGTATACTGCCCCTACAGATAGACAGCACCCATTGTCCTCTGACCCTGTCTGATTTACCAACCCTATGCATGGTGCTAACTTGAGCACTTTCATTGCCACCCATGCTCATAACATCCTAGACCAGCACTTCTCAAGCCTTTTGGGCTCCGGAGCCCTTTACATGTGTAAAAATTTATGCAGAGCCCCAGAGGTCCACTGACTGTATGTGTTGTACCTATCGATGTTTCCAGTTTGTCAGCCTCGCAGAGCCCCTGGAGATGTCTCGCAGAACCCTGGGGCTCCGCAGAGCGCAGTTTGAGAAACACTGTCCTAGACATTCCACTGCCCCACCTTGGTTGCTTCTTCTCTTTTGCAGCAGGCCCCCAGATAGAATATTTGACTCCTCCTATGATAACTGCAGGTGTTCCTCTGCCCCTCAGATTCCACTGCTGGTTACCTTCTGGATTCATCTGCCCTATTTACCTGCCACTGGGGCAAGATCACCAATAATGGCTGTAGCAGACATCATCCAACAGTAACCTGATCAAATTTCTCTCTTTCCCTCTTTGCTGTGCTTGTCGAAGCTTCTTGGGGGATCCCTTCTAACTCACTTTTCCTAGCTCGTGCCCAGTCCCAGACGCTGCACCTCTGCTTTTTAAATGTATTAAGAACCTACTGGAAAATCCATCGACTAGTCGATTAATTGATTAAACTAAATTTAACATCCATAGTTGTAGCAGCTTTATAGCTTCTCCTCAGGTATAATATATAATGAATTTCTTCATCACTGCATGTTCCTGGCTATTAATTTTCCTCCATGCTGTGCTACCATGCTGAGTTTCTCCACATCTGCCTATGTGTTTGGCTGGGCAGGTATAAAAGTCAGTCCTTATTCCTGTTCAGGTAGTACCTTCTCCCAACTTCGTGGACCTTGTAGCATCTTTGATTCTGCAGATTGATTAGACTGTGGGATTAAATCTTAAAATAAGTGTATTGCTAAATGGTGTAGTGATCCCTTGCTCTCCAGTGGGAAGGGAGGCCAACCCAGCTTACTGTATCAGGCAGCAGCATTTGGGCTGAGGTCTCACTGGCAGGGCTGAGCTGTAGCTGCATAGTAACATTCAGCAATAGTCTGATGCTTTCACCCCATTGGGTGGGGCACAGCTGTGAGCAATGATTGGGCACAGCCTTCTAGCTGGGAGTAATTAACAGTCTTAGCTTCTTGACTTTTGGATGGGACAGAGCAGGGAGTAGGATTTAGCCTGAGCCTCCTGACTAAGGCAGCCAGCAAACACACAGTTATAGGCTCACACGCTTGTGATGGGGTCTGAGCAGAAGCCACAAACCAATCAAAAGCTTTCTGGCTTATGGGTGCAAATGCCAACACCCCAGGAACACCACACCTGCCGCCACTGAGTCAGTGGGGAATCCAGCCATATCACGCTAACCCTGCTCCAGAAACAAAATTGGACTAATGTCTGGCATCCTGGAGGAACTACATTCTGAAGAGGGGATTCTTCAGTCCGAGTCCTCTGTCTCCTCAGGACACAATGTTGATGACTGTTCCAGCAACTTCTCCCTAGTGTTGGTCTGCCCCCAAAGGCAGGGCACTGCACAGTGTGGGGTCAGGTAATAGTGGTCGACAGCAGACTGGAAAGGTCTGTCTTCCTTCAGAGATTTCTGCCCAACTGAGCTGCAGGGCCCTCTCTTTATGGTTCCTGCCCCATCCTGGTACTTCCAGTGAGGGGGGTGGGACAGGTCTGGCTCCAGCCACCATGGGCCAGTGTAGAGGTCTCTTTCTCAAGTCTAGAGGGAGGCCACTCTGCCTCACTGAAGATGGCTATTCTTTTTAATAGAGAAGAAAACTCATCCACTGATGCATCTAAATTGAGAATTCTAAGGGAGCTTTCAAAGGCCATACAGTCATTCAGAATGGCTTGGTGATTTACTTCCTCCCCTCATTAGAAAGTTATTTTGAATAATCTTAGCACTTAAAGTGATGTAGAAGAAAAACTAAATCAATACTTAAAATATTTTAGATTATAACTAAAAGTTATCCAAAGAGAGACTGTGCAGAGTTAGACATAGAGATTAAAAATTAGCACTCGGGTCAGAAACCAAAAAGCCACACCATCGAAAAGCTCATGCTATAGTGGGGAAATTTCGAAGAAAAAGTTACCACAAGAACAGGAAATGGAGGCAACAAACATAAGTGGGTGTGACACTGATGCTAGAACTGTTAATAAAATAAAATATTTTAAGCTAAACATTGCTGGTGCAATTGATATGATGGTAGCAGAGAGTAGTATTCAAAGAGATCAGAACCTGAGTGTAGAAAATAAGGTGAGTTTTTTCTTGAGTGACACTGTTTGTAGATTAAAAAACATGAACTTTTTTTATCTTAGAGAAAGTTGTATTCACCTTTATTTCATCTGTTACTGCCTATAAAAAGTAGAGGAATGTTTTCAAAGTTTAATATCTGAAGATTGGGTAGTTAGAGCAGTATTGTTTTAAAGAGGTGAAAATTATCAATGTCATGAAGTCCTAGAATGCACTCCTTTTTAAAATGATTCAGACACACTTGTGAATCTGAAAAGTTGTGCCTCTGTTTTAAATGTTCAGATTTTTAGCTGCAATGAAGCATCAAATTTTTCTAATTCAAAATTTGATACATTTTTGTGTTTAGTTTATAAAATTTGTTTTTGTGATTTCCACCTGTTAGTTTTCCATAGCTTTCTTCAGTACATCAATGTTCTTTTTTTTTGCACAGTGTTTTGTACTTTGTACGTACTTTTGTGCCAAATTCGAAATCTTTGTACTGCACTAACTTGAAAGCAAGGTGCATTGGTGTGAAATACATCTATACCAAATACCTTGCTATATTTAGTTCTTGGAAAGCATCTTAGCAAATCCTACTAATACCAGTTAGTATGTCATCCTAATTGTTTTACTAACTTAAATAAATAAATGTAAAGTAATACTCATTTGTAGCTATTATATTATGCAGGGAAAGGTAAATTCTCTTGTAGCAAAATCAGGAAATACAGCATGATAAAATCATATTGAAAGTACTATATTTTCCCCCATGTAATCTTATCTTTATCTTTCCACCTCCCATGATCTTGGATTTTTGAGAGAACTTCCAGAATTTTGTTGTGTAATTTTTCAGTATCCTGATACAATTTCAAATCAGTTATTTACTTCATTCTTGTAGATCCCCAAGCAAACCCTTGGCACGAAAATTGATGAGTGGGATGGACTGGGAGGTAGTAAGTAGGAATTCACTGACTGATGACAGATTAGAAACACAGAGCCTACCATCACGATCTCCACCTGGAACCCCAAATCAGTAAGTAGAGTATCCTGTCTGCAGTCATCATGGTCTGTTCACCTCTTATTTGTCCCTTATTGCTATGTTAAAACAAAACATTTGTTCGTTAACAAAAAAGTGGGTTTTTTTCGATGAGGAAGTTTCTGCAAACTAGCTCTTAACATCTCTTTATGTGGAATTCAGTGTTTGAAGTTTTGATTTTGCTGACACTCTTTGGTTTATGATAATTCTAGACACATTTCAAAAGCATCTAACCTATAAAAAATGTAATAGTTTGCAATAAATACTATAATAGTTTGAAGAGTTTCTCCAGAAGCTTTCTTGAATGATAGCTAAAAGCTGGATTATAATTACAATACATCTAATATATCTGACAGTGCTTATAGAGTATGAGAGACGATAAATATGGCTTAAAAAGATGACATTAATAAAACTTTCAGCTGTATAATTATTTTATTCAGGAATCTTTTTAGAATTTAACATATTGAGTCTATAATACAGTACCTCATCTTACAATGTATTCTACGTCTAGGCTATAAAAAGTACTAATGGGTTAATTTCCCTGTTTTTCTTCATTTCTTTTGTTCCCTGCAAAATTAACATTCCAAACTTCATGAAGCTTCTTGTTTTCTATTCAGTGAACTAAAAGAATTCTTGGTGGTGGTTTTTTTTTTAACAAAATTGCAAAGCAGTTCTTTTAGAATGCTGAAAGCGATGCTGAATGAGAACTGTCTAGTTGTATATTGCATAAACAGTGACCTCTTATTGAATGTGCCTCATCTTCAGAACATTTATTCCAACGTGTTATGCTAATATCTGAAACATTTTATATTTAAAATATTTAATAATAATGCTTAGATTCTACATTTCACCCATTGATCTCAAGGCATTTAAAAATGAATGAAATATCAATGGACCCATTTTTCAGATGGGACAACAGAAGCAGAAAGTTGAAGTGTGACTATCATGGGGTTACATAGTAAAGTTGAGGACTGTTCGGAATAGAATGCAGGGCTGAAATCCTGGCCTTATTTAAGTTAATGAGAGTTTTGCCATTCTCGACACTAGAGGCAAGATACCACTCAGGTCCTCTCGACTGCCAGTCAAATCTATCCACTAGTTCATGTTGTTATAAGCAGAACTTCTTTCTTTAAAGTTCAGGAGGCATGTTCACATTTTTAGTATTTGTGGCAAGAGAGGGTTTTTTTAAAATTCCTTTTACAAAATGATAAATAAACCATTCTTCATTTTATCTCTGATTTGATTTATGTTTCAGTATTTCTGAAGTAATAAAAGGAGTTTGGGAATTTGAAATAATGGAATTGAATGAAAATGAATTAATGGAATTACAATTCACTGTTTAAAGTTCTTCAGTAAAATGTATATGAATGTATGCTTACATCTAGAAGTAAAGTAAATATTTTTTTTAAATTGTGCATTTATAGTTTTAGGACAGTGAAGATTAAAAGTGCCAATACAAGAATTTTCTAGCTGCTTAATTATTCTTTTCCCATTTAGTCGCAACTCTGCATTTACTCAAGAGAGAGCCCGTTTACGTCCATCTTCAGTTGGACATTTGGTGGACCATGTTGTTCACACTTCACCAAGTGAAGTTTTTGCAAATCATAGATCTCCATCCTCTACCCAGGCTAATAGCATCATTCTGGAATCATCACCGTGAGTTGAGCCATTATATTATTTTATTGCTATAGCACATTGAGGCCCTGATAGAGATAGTTCTTACCTTGGAAAGTTTATTTAGTTCCCTGTAATATTTATCAAGAAAACCAGGACCAGAAAACATAATTTGTAAATAAGTATTTTTAGGTGGCAGTAATATATATTTATCTGATAAAAAAGATAAGTTGACATCATAAGAACCTATCCTTCAACCATTATGGTGATGTAGGATTTTACTCATGTCTTAACTCCATCAAACCCATCTGAATCAAAGTATGAGAGTATCACTCTGTATATACAAGATTTTTTTGCAGAAAGGATAATACATGATTTTGTAGTATGATGTAAAGGTTTTAGTGACGTGTTTGGAAATGCTGCATTATTCTCATGGGTCAAAAACTGTATGCTCTTTCTCAAACTATCGCTTGTTCTGTTAAATAGCTGACTTCTTGTAAAGGTCACCACAGAAATGAGTCTTGAAAAGCCCTTCTTGGAAAGAATAGTGGCTTTGCAGATCATTTCAGGCATGGATGTTCCTTGTATAAAATGTGGCATGGAGGAAAGTGGAAAGACACTGTTCTTAAGACACAGTAATTTTAGGTGTCTGCGTTCCATTTTAAAACATGTAGTATGTCACATGAGTGACGTATGTCACTTTTGAAAATAGAAACTAGGCTTCTAATCATTTATGCATTTATGAAATGTTTACTTTATTGGTTCTTTGAAATGCCAAAATATTATTGATTCGGGATTAAGGATGTTAAATTTAGATTAATATCTAATCGAACAGTTGATGTAATTTTCATCGACTATATGATTAGTCGATAAGGGAGCCTCCACCTTTGAAATGTAGCAAGAGCCTCACTGGCTCTTGCTACATTTCAAAGGCGGAAGTGCGTGGGAAGCACAACGAGCAGGGGACTCAAGTAGTCCCTTGCTGGCCCTGCACTCCTTGCTTTTGAAATGTACAAGTGCTGGAGGGAGGGTAGGGGGAGGGAGAGGGAGGAGAAGACTCTTGCACATTTCAAAAGCAAAGCGCCTCCAGGAGCATGGGGCAAGCGGGGGACTCTTTGAGTCCCCAGCTCACCCCATGCTCCCGGCAGTGCTGCTTCTTTTGAAATGTAGCAAGAGCCCTTGCTACATTTCAAAGGTGGAAGTGCCGCCAGTTCCCCGTTGCGCCCCTGCCACTTCTCTCCCTGGAGACAGTGCTGGGGTGAAGCAGCTTTTAAGCCGGCTCCCCCCAACACCAGATCCTGCTCCCCCCCTTTCTCTGATAGAGGCAGTGAGGGGTGGAGATGCGACTAGTCAAGTCACTAGTCGACTATCCAATAAGCATTTACTCATGTGATAGTTGACTACTTGCTTACGTCCCTATTCAGGATTTGATCACTATAAAAGGACAGAGAAATCATTATTTAAAAAAAAACTGTGGACAAAAAATTAGTTTTAAACCACTTTGCACCAACTTAGAGTCTCGATAACATGTTGCAGACCACTTTTATGTATTAAAGATACATAATACAAAAGTGCTTTTTATATTTAAAAAGTTCTTTGGACTGTAAACTGTGAGAGCTTAACGTTAAGGAACTAAGAGGGTTATAGCTCTTGGGATCCTTGTAGTATTAAGCCTGTTTATATGTGGCATATTCCAGAGGAATGCCTTACGTTACTTACAGATTCAATTAATTTTAATTTACAGAATATACTTTTCACTGCCAGAAAGATTTATTCTTTATTGTGTTGTTTTAATCAACTACAACTAGTGGGTTTGCTGAATTGTGTTTTGATTACTTTTATCGTGGAATGTTTGCAATAACAGATACTGAGATCACTGAACTTTCTTTTACCAGAATGGAAAGATCTGTAAATAAGATATATCTCAGTGCATGTTTATGGTGAAAGGTTTTTAAATAAAATTAAAACTAATTCCAAAGTTAGAGACTGTATATCCTGGTACCTGTAGTATTTGGGGTCAATGAATCTTTGACCTAGCTTACTTTATTGCAGACACAGCTGGGCTATCGGTGCAAATTACAGGTGTTTCCTGTATTCTGGATAATAAACTTTCAAATCCTACGTATAACATTGTGTCAAATTTTCCTTTTGACACATTATCCTCCACAGCAAATAAAGGAAAGTTTCTGTTGCAGAACAATGTAGAAATGTGTTCATATTGAAGTACTGTGAATAACTGACATTTATTGAGACCATAGCATGTTGTTTGTCCTCATGTTCCTCTAGCTATTTCATAGTCTGTTGACATGTTTGATTGTAATTTCCTGAGATGATTAAAATACCTCCTGTGTTAATTTTAAAAATACATGGCAGGTGTTAAATTTAATAAATTCATGTTACAAATATGAAACTATTTCTGTTGGTATATTAAAAGGCAAACTGGATATTTATAACAAGTACATGCAAAGTTTGTCAGTGTGGGGTTTTTTGTTATGTTTTGTTATGCAAATTGTTGAATGTGGTAACACAAAGCTGCTTTGACTGCAAAATAGGCTGCTTTCACTGCCATTGTCTAAGCATTCATAAGGAAATTCAGAGCTGACTGAGCAAATATAAAGCAATGAAGGATTTGCCCAAGAGCTGATTATTAGTTCTCACAATTCATTATGCTAATATGTTACAGTCCTTTACACTGTTACTTAAATGAGCACTTTAGTAGTATCTTTTTTTCAAATGTTTGCTATAAGTTCCTATCTTCTATAGGATTCATTAACTCATACATGCATATTGATAGCCAAAAAGCTGAGGTTTTTTTACTCTGTTTTTGGAATAATTTATGTTTTTTGAACTTTTAAAATCACAGCTGTCCAGAAGTTAACATTTACACGAAGACATATCTTACCCATCCCTTTTAAAGGATGAGTAAACTATGTCAGCCAGAGTGTTAATTGAATAAATATGCAACTAAAAGAACTCTAAGCACTTATAATGGATCAGTGCCTAAATAATATATAACTGCTTTGAAAGTTAATTAGTAAATGTTAGTAATCAGTTTTTCTCTCTCCACAAAAAATGATGAAAAACTGTTTCCATTGCTGCTGTTGGATCTTTGCAGAGAGGGTAAAATAAAACACATGTTGCCTTTTCTGATAAGAGTGAACAAGTTACCAAGTTCTTTGTGGAAATTGCTCTTAGGAAACATGCTTATTCAATATGTTTTTATTTCCTGCTGTTATAAATCTTAGCTTCTGCAGTCATTACAGTTTGAACAAATAATTGCCGGGGGGAGGGCCGGGTGTGCAAAAATCCAGTTGGTGCAAAAATTGTAATTTGATAAAATTTGGAAGTTAAGCATCAATATCTGTGAAATGTAGAAATAATAAGTCTGCCAAGGAAGGTGTCAACATGACTTAAGTTTGAGGTTTCTAATAGTTTATACTTTTAAAATAGACATTTTATTATACTTAATCCTTTCATTTTATTTTCGTTGTTTGTTTGGTTTGCTTGTTTAATTTCCTAGAAATTTATTAGGTTTTGTTTAAAAATTTAAAAACTGATAAAAACCTGAAAATTAATGTGAAGGGATATTCACCATGTGCCAGTTGAAGAATTATTCCCCTTTCTGCTGTGGTCAGGCGGTCTCTTCTGTGGGGAACCTGCTCTCTGTCCTCCTCATTCTCCTCTCACATCCACACACACCAGTGTAGAGGAAGGGAACAAAGCTGAAAAGCTGAGGTCAGGAGGGCAGCAAAGACTGCACCCTGTGACTGTTTTATCCCTGTAACACTGAGTCCCTTCCTGCTGCCATCTGTTCAACCGGATCCCTTTAGCTTCCCTGCATAGGCTCTGTGGGGAAGAGGAAGCAGGTGGAGCTCTGTGCCCTAAGGCCAGTTGCTGCAATTACAGTTCTTGGCTTACCCAGGACTGAGAATCACCTTGTTACTCGCTGCCTGGGATGTGAGAGTTCGCTTGCACCGCAGTCCTCTCAGCCATTCAAACACTCCTTTGAGCGAAGGCACTGGAGCCTTCCCAAAAGTATGGGGGAGGAAACCCTTCCCCCAAGACCTGTGAAGACCTCACCCTTGGCCAAGATGGAGTGGGGCCAAGGAGACTGACCCCCGCTCCAGGTGCAGGGGGGAGAGCATCATCTTGCCCTCAGGCCCCACCTTGAGCCAGTGAGTGTTCACAGCTGCCCATGCAACTTTTATTATGGCCAGACTATGGCTCTAAGGCTCCTCACCCTTGCTGGAGCCAAGTTCGAGGAGAGCCATGCAGGCAGCTGTGGTGAGTCAGTGCACGTTCATGGACCTTCTGCCTGTCCTGGGCTGGGCAGGAACACACATCTCCTCCCCCCTCCCCCCCCCACACACAACCACAGGCAGGTGGGGGTCTATATGGCTCCCACAACACCCCAGGCTCTCTGACTGGGTGCCTTGCGGGCCTGGCCATGCCTCCCCATCCCTATTCCATCACCACTGCATCTATGCTATGCAGACCCTTGCAGGTCTTTTACCTGCAGGTTAATGGGTGCACCCCTGTTCCATTGGAATAATTCCCAGTGATATCCAGTGACTTGTTAGTCAGAAAATATGTAATATGTTCCGTTATTAAATGTTACTAGGATAACAACTGCCATATCTTTCATTTTTACCGAATGACCATTGCCTTCCGACTTGTGTTTTGCTTTAAATACAATTAAATAAATTATACGGTATTGAATTTCACATGTGGCTGTCCAAGATGCTTTAGATTTTGCCAAAAATTGAGTTAAAATGTTACAATGTCTCATAATTAAGTGAAAAAAATGAAAAAATAATGAATGGTCCCTGCAGCACCTTAGAGACTAACAAAAATGTAGATCGGATTGGAGCAAATCTGGTTGTATCTCAGGACCTGCAATCCCACAAACAGAGACAAACACCTACAGGATCTCTATCAGACATTCTGAAAACTAATATCCACCTGGGGAAATGAAACAACAGACAGAGCCAGACAAGTACCTATGCATCAGCTTCTTCAAGGTAGGCCCAACAAACAAAATAACAGAACACCACTGGTCGTCACCGATAGCCCCCCAACTTCCTCCAGCACATCATTAACAACCTACACCCTATCCTGGAAAACGATTCCTCACTCTCACAGGCCAATCCTTGCCCACCGAGAGCCCCTTAACCTGAAATGAGTGGTTGCTAGAAATAATGTAACATACCTCTATCATACTTACCCAGGAATCCACCCTTGCAATAAACTCCAGTGCCAACTCTGACCACACATCTGTACAAGCAACTTCATCACAGGACCGAACTACATAAACCACCACATCAGTGGCTCATACAACTGCACATTCACTATAATGGAATCTATGCTAGCAAGTGCCAGCAATGCTCCTCTGCCATGTATATTGGCCAAGCTGGACAAAGTCTATGGCAAAGGATTAATGGACACAAATCAGATATCCGAAATGGTAACATACACAAACCTGTTAGGGAACATTTCAACTTCCCCAGGCACTCATCAATGGATCAAAAAGTGGACCATACTCTTAGAAAGCAATTTAAAAAAAAGCTGGAGAGAGAAACTGTGGAACTTGCCTTCATATGCAAATCTGACGCATTTAACCAAGGTTTGAATAGAGACTTGAATTGGATGGGCCGTTACATTCAACACTCAAATGACATGAAAAGCTACGCTTACAGCCCACTGTAGCCTCGTTTAGCATGGACACTCTTGACAAGATTGTTTTTCCCTTTCTCTCCCCATCTCTCCTCTTTCTCTGCTATTTATATGTACCTCTGGACTCCTTTCTCCATTCATCTGAAGAAATGGGTTGTGCCCAAGAAAGCTTACGATCTACGTTTTTGTTAGTCTCTAAGGTGCTGCGGGACCATTTAAGTTTTTTTCAGTTACAGACTAATACAGCTACCCTCTGAGATTCATAACTAATAGTTAGCAAAATAAAGCTTATGTGTGATCAGACCAAGTGAGTGCGAAAACTCACACAGGTAAAGTTATGTGCCTAATTGTTTTCAAAGTTAGGCCCTGTCTTTATTGTAGTACTCCATCTGAGTTATAAGTATGTAGGTACTTAATAAAAACAGGTTTTAACTAAGAATGTAAAATCCCTTTCAGTTGGTTAGCCTGGGGCTCTTCTGGCCCTACACAGGGCTGGGACTGGGAGCTAACTCCTGGCCCTGCCTGGGAGGGCTAGAGTCCCCCTTTGCCCGTGGCCTGCTGCAGGCAGGGAGGGGGCTGCTCCCAGGTACCAGTTAACTGTTACCCAGTAAGCATTATCCATTGAGGGTGATACTTACTGGGTAGAAGGTTGACCGGTTACCTATTCACATCCCTAGTTTTAATGTAGTTGGTGGATAGGAAGGACTGTACTACTGTTCATGTTTAGGGCTGATTTTTAAAGTCAAGGGGGTTTAAGCACCTGACTGCTCCTTTTTACCTCTGAAAAATCTCCTTCATTTGTAAGTATAAATGCTTAAAATAAAAGATGAGTCCTACATTTGTCATGAGAAAATTATGCAGTTAAATTCCTATGCCATAGAAGGTGGTCATGGGAATAGCAGGGTGACCGGATCTCTCATGTTTTAAAGGGGCAATCCTGTATTTAAGCCTTTCCTGCAAGTGTCCCAACTTTTTTGTAAAAACAGGCAAGTTGTTCTGTATTTTCGGTCTTCCCCACTAGCCCCTCCCTTCTCCATAAGTAGTGGTATGTTCTGTTGCTGGCTAGATCCAAGCTTGACAGCTGCCCACCCACAAGTGGTAAATGGCGGGGGGGGAGGAGGGGAAGGAGGAATCCAATGACCAACAGGGGGGGTAGGGGTGGAAGACTGGTGGCAGGACAAAGATGCACCTTGTGTGGCTAGCTGCAGCCATTTCCCCTACTACATGTGGGCTGTTGACCACCAAGGCCCTGTACTCCATCCCATTTCTGGCCAGCACAGGCTGCGAACTGCAGTGGTTGATGTGTGCCAGCAAGTGCCAAGCAGCAATCAGTTACATGTCTCCTCTGCTGCCCACCCATCAGCACTTTATGTGCTCCCCCTCACACTATCCTCTCCTTGCTTTGCCCCTTCTTCCTGTTGAGCCCATTTGCTCCTCCATATCCCCAACGGAGAGTGCATCGAGCTCCCAGTGCTGGGTGGAAAACCAGCCCCTGATTGGAGCAGTCAGCTCACCAGCAACTTGGCTAACAGGCTCCTTCCTTCCCTCACTGCCTCTGGCTGGGCCAGTGCCCCAGGAAAGTTCAAGATTCTCTGGCCCAGGGCTCTGGCCAGGGAGAAGCGAACCCTGCATATATCAAAGCCCTGTTCAGCACTAGCATGGGTTAGTCTCTCTGCCCCTCAGCCAAGCTGTGGCCTGGCAGGGAGGAAACAGTTTCCAGCCTGTTCCTGCCCCAACTTTGCAAGCTCCACAGCAGGCCCTGGGGCAGTGACTTAGCACCCTGTTCACCTCCTGCTCTGGTTCCTGCCCAATGTTCCCTCTAATCTTTTCCATCCATGTGCAGAATAAATTTTTGTATATTCACTAACGCTTGTGCCAGTGTACACCACCAGTAGAAACATAAAACCTAGCTGTGGACACTCTGAAAATCAGTGGGTGGCATTTGAATTTCTCTTGAGGAGCCGCGCAAGTGCACAGCTTATAGGAAATACTGGTCCTGCCCCTAGGGAACAAAGGGTTTCTCTGTCTCCTACGTACCCTCCCCGGGGGGATTTGCTGAAGTCCCTGTCGTCAGGTTCCCTGGGCCTTGTTGCACACTGCATCTTTAGGGCTGAACCTTTTCCTGCATGTGCTGGAGTGGGGGAGTGGCCGAGTGATGTCTGTGGCCAGCAGCAGCCTGGGGGTGTTAGTTTCTGTTCACACAGTGTCAATAGGCAAGGGAAAAGTGGATTCCAACTGTGGGTTGGGGACGGGGCGGGAGAGAAGGAAAAAGAGATGAGCTCTGTCAAGACAGACGAGGTCATCTCTCCTCTGCCCCTTTCCTACATCTGAAAGCAGATCCTATCCCATCCCTGACCTCCCGCACAGTGCCAAAAGGCTGCTGCTGGTCACCTTCCCCAGCAGAAGTCTGGGAGCAGGGGGAATGTGCCCTTCTATGCACTTTGCATATGTGTTGCCTTAGGAAGACCAGAAGAGGCTGGTCCATCCCAGAGGCCCAGACAGGGAGGGGTGGTCACCTTCCCCGTCTCCCATTTGAGAGAGGTATATTGGAATGCATGTGTCACCTCTCCCCATGTTCATTGGGAGGGGGAGCTAGGAGTGTATGTCTGTCACCCCTCCCTGTGTGAGCCCTAAAGCCAGGGATGGGGAACCGCAGACCCGAGGACCAGATGCAACCCTCAGCTTGCCTGGATCTGGCCCAGAGGCTCAGCCCCACCCAATATTGGGCAGCCTGAGCTGGCACTCCAGTCCCCCTGCTGCCTCCCCATGGGGCTGGAGTGCACAAAATCTACTAGGCTGGGCCCCCATAGGCTCTAGTGTGCAAGGGGAATGTGGGGAGTGTCTTTCTTCTTCTCATTCACGGGCCAGAGTGAGGGGTTTTTCCCCCACTTCTCACTTGTGTGCAGCCCCCAACTGAGTTTTCTGTGGGTCAGCTGCCCCCAGCTCAAAAAAGGTTCCCCACCCCTATCCTAAATCCTTAAAGAAGGTAAATAAAAATAATCCCTATTATGCACTATTTTTTTTAATGGGGCTTCAAACAACTAAATATTAATTTGAACATCTGTACTGCATCATTCTGATTGTTGTTGAACTGACTTTAATACGAGCAGTTTTGCCAGGTGTTCCATATTCAGCATAGGGAAATATGGTCACACTAGGGAGCAGCCACTATAATAAATACATACATGGCATAAACTAGTATGTCGTTAAGATACAGCACTGCAGTCTAAAACCATAACGTGTGCATGTTAGTTTAGATATATGAACTTCTAATGGTACTTATTCCTTCAGATAAATCCATGATAAAAATGCCTTATGAAAAAAAATTGACTGTACGTATTTTCTCTTTGGCTAAATTTGGTATGCAAGGCCATATTTTAAAATTTCCTGCTAAATAATATGTATTTAATTGCAAATCAGACAATGCAAAATTGTGAATTGCATGCATAATTATATGTTTAGTACTTGCCAATTAAATGTGGTTTTGAGACGCTAATGCACAGTGTGTGATGTTTTTTCATGTTGGTTTCGATTTCGAAATCATTTTGCTGTTAAAAGTACAAAAAATTAGGATTGTCAGATTCAAGTGCTAATTTACTCAAAAGTAGATTTTGCCTGTAAATTAAACCTTAAAAATAAAGCTGTCTAAGATGTAAATTGATTTTCTTCTTGGGAAAATATAAAATGATGTATATTTTGTTTACAAATAGAGTATATTACTAGGTATGTGTGAAATTATAAAAGGATTCTCCAGTATATTGATCAAGCAAATTAAAAGAGTAGGTAAATGGTTTAAAAGAAACAATACACTATACAAGAACACTCTAGCTGAATCAGACTTTGAATGTTAATGATTTTTTTGAAATATACTCTACATAACATATGAATTTGCATTTACACTGTAGTAATCATATACATGAAATTGAACCCTTCAGATAACCATGTCAGATTTTTTGTAATTCTCAAACTCTGAGATACTTTTAGCCACTTATACAATTTACCTGGTGGTGTAAAAATTTTCAAATAAAATTTTCTCCTTCCACCATTTTATTTTTGAATCTAGATCCCAAGAGACCCCTATAGATGGGCAGCCTCCTGCATTACCACCCAAACAATCTAAAAAGAACAGTTGGAACCAAATTCATTATTCACACTCCCAGCAAGAACTGGATAACCATATTAATGAAACGTTTGATGTTTCCTCATCACCTGAAAAATCCACAGTAAGCTGATAGGTCAAGTTTGATCATCTTGTTTTTCCTCTGGATGATGGTCTTTATGCGTGGGGGGAGGGGGGGGAGTGTGTCAGATTTGTTCACTGGTCCCCCACTAATCTTTCCTTTTTTGTCAATGTTTGTGTCAGTTTCACTAAACTAAATTATTGGAATATCACACAAAGACATTGTAAGGGCATTCTTTATCCCTCTGATACTTATTTTTCCCATACTTGCAGATGTTTCTAATGGACCTTCCATTTTGGTAGTGAATTTGTCCATAGGTTTAAAAAAAGGTGGATGTGAACTACTATATAAAAAGTATTGCCAATCTCTCACTTGGAAAAATCATGTGTCAGAGTCCCAAAATTTAAAGTTTTAGAAAGAATAAATTTTTGTTGTTTTCTTTCTGAATTTTGAGCTTTGAGGGTTTCATTTAGGTCACATTTTCAACAGAGTATCTGCAATTCTGAGATTTATAACACTTTTATAAATGCAAGCATGATTCTTGAGCTGGGGCTTTAAATAAAATACCAGATATCGCTTGCAGTAAAATTGAGAGAGTTGGCAACACTACATATATTTCATTTAAATTAAACCATGACATAGAATTTTGAGTCCTTTTTGTGGCTCTGCTCTGAAAAAGGACTACGTAAAAATATCCTCTTCCATTCTTGTAGACGTGTCAGTCCCAGGATATTAGGGTATGTCTAAACACTGAAGAGAAATCCATGGCTGGCTCTTGGCAGCTGATTTTGGTCTCTAGCTCTTGGATAGTTTCATTGCTGCTTAGACTGGCCTCAGGTTGGAACTGACCTGTTGAGCTATGTGTAAGCACAGAAGCTTGTCTTTCTCACCAATAGCAGCTGGACCCATAAAAGATCTTTATTAAGCTAGAATGAGTTAAATCTGTGTTCAACCACTATAGGTAATGAAACTGCACAAATGTCACATTGAAGGTCTAATTTGGTGAACTGAGCCCTTAGATTTGAATATCAGGGGATAGGAAAAAAAATGGGTTCATGTTTAATTTGCAGTGCTTTCAGTTGCACAAAGCATCTTTACATTTGAAAACTTGAAAGTATTTGATATAAAAATCCTGGAGACACAAACACAGGACTCATATATTTTTGAAGGGTTGCTTGTAGAATCACACTTAAAGTTCTTCAACAGATATAATTTCTTCTCTCATTCTGCTGCATCTCAGAATATCATTTTAAGGAGAAATCCCCACTTCCCCCCTTTAATCCATTTATTTCCTTAATCTCTCTCATGTGTAAAGGACCCAATTAAAACGTCTTAGGAGCAAATATTAAAACAAGTGCTTTTTTACATGATTTGCAAGATCTTTAAAAGCCCCTCTGACGATCACTTCAGTTGAGGAGCCTTTTGAAGTAGTTATGCCAGGGGTCTCAAACTCAGTTTGCCATAGGGTCAGTGCCAGTTCTCATTCTTCTAGCAGCTCAGCACACTCCCCTTCCTTTCATTATCTCATGCCTCATGTACCACTATCAACTGTGATTGCTCTGATTTAATAGATTATGCTTGTTTGTTGGTGCATGGTATTAGAAGAGAATCCCAGGGTTTTGGTTTTTTTTCCTTTTTTTTTAAAGGAAGACTTTAGGTCTCATGGTTTGTGGGGGGAAAAAACTGGAAAATATGCCCTCATTCGGCCAAAGACTTGAAACCTGAGATGCCAAATAAAAAGATCTCCACATGCATTTTCGTCTGATTTCAATAAGCCATTCTCTTTTGGGGGTGGGAGAGCTGATTCATGAGTTTTGAACACTTGAGGTTAGCATTACAGTACATGCAAGTTGATAACGGATCCTACAAAAGACCTGATACTGAGCACTCACCCTGACACCCCCCCATCTCCTCATGCGGGGATCCTGCCTGCTGCTCACCCTCCCGTGACATCCACATCCTTGCACTAGGATACCCTACCCCTGCTTGGGGTGACTAAAAGTAAAACCCACTGGCCCTGCCCTGCAGAAGTACATCAGCTCAGGCAGCTCCCTGGCCTGCAAGGTTTGTGTCGCAGGAGAGGCAGCTTCCCTGGACTGAGTAGCACCCTCTGCAGTCAGGACCATGTGGGCGCTGAGGGTCTGAGTGCGCTGTTTCTACCTTCTCCCTCCTACTCCCTGGGCTGGCAACTGAGAGGGCCTGATTAAATAACTTTTTCAAAGAATTTTGCGAGCCAGATTAGTGAAGTGCTCGGGCTATAGATGGCCTCTGGGCTAGGAGTTTGAGACCCCGGGTTATCCCCACAAATACCTAGAACCAGTTTGAAAAGAACCCTTTTAGTGTTCTAGAACTAGAATTTTCACTGCAAGTTAGTCCACAGAGGTTGCTTTTCAACCATGTAGAAACTGCTCTTCTCCTAATAGTTTGTGTGTGTATGTGCATGTGCACATGCTCTGGTATGCAGACACACAAAATCTTCTGCAGTTGAGTGTTGGTTGAGATTCATTCTGTCTGTGGACCTTGATCCACTTTCCCAGTGTTCTGCAAGCATAGGTGAGATGGTTTACACAGCTGCGGAGCTCAGACTTCCCTTTGTATAGTTAGCAGAAACAGTATGTTAGGCTATGTAGCGTGTCAGGGATAGGTTAACTGGCTTGCAGGCAGGAGGTTTCTTTTGAAGGTTCGAGTTCATCAAATGGATCTCCAGGTGAACTTTCTAGCCCCTGCAAACACATGCTGCAGAGTTCTTTTGCAAGTTGATCTTTACCAGGATAAAATAATCCTATGTGGTAAAGGGGCAGGTTTAATACAGTTAAATAATGTACAATGAGTAATCCATCTCAGTCCCTGGGAGAGAGGATAAGTATGAGGGGCTAGATCAAGGGTGGCCAACCCCTTAAACAAAGAAAGCCGAAACAGCGGCGGAAAAAATGCGAAGAGCCACAACAGGTTTTTTTTTTTTAGCAATTTTTGTTGAGCAAAAATAAAAGAAGAGCTCTCTTCTCTCCCTCCCCCCGCCCCCCAAAAGGATGCTGCCCCTTTAAAAGACAAGGCTTTTTGCCACATCAGATGCCCATCAGCCACTGCCATTTTGAATCGCTGCACCCAGTAAGCACAGGGAGCAGAGGCTGGGAACCATTTCTAAGGGCACAGGGGCTTCGCGAGCTGCACTTTAAGGCTAGATCAAGCATATTCAAAGCCATTGGAATAGCACCTTGTTGAAAGGCACAATATTGAGGTGTCAGCTTCCACAGATGGCTATGCCATGCCACATTGGTCAGTTCTGTTCTGAAAATTGAATATACACACAGAAAATGTGTATAATTGAATTAGTATGTGGGGGGAGATAGGGAGAACATCGGATGAGGATTTCCTGATAGGAGTTTGTGGGGTAGAGGGAGATACTTGTAATGTTGCCTCAAACAGATAAATGACATGAGAGGGCGGAAGGGAGGGGGGATGATAATGATCATCATCACCAACCTCTGTCAGCATAGGGTACTTCATATTCCTCTCCACATAGCCCAGGAGCATGAGTAATAAACCTCACATTAGTATTTCAGACTCTTCCTGGACAGGTGGGATGTAGGGCCAGCAGCTCCCTGCTAAACTAGCCCCTGTTATTAAGCCCTAGTTGCAACTAGTGCAAACTAAGACATACAAATTATGCAATCAGCCCAAGCTATATAACAGTATATTTTTACTGCAGTCACAGCAAATTTGTAACATCTCCATTTGATACTTTAGTAACTTGTAATTTTATTAGTTTATGATTTGGGACATTCACTGTTTTACCAGCTTGCTGCCAGGAGAACACATTTACAAGTTAGCTGTGCATTATTCCCCAAATCAAACTAGGGTGAGAGAGACTGCTTGCATGGCTGCTGCTGCTTTCTCAGAGCACAGTAGCAATTATTGGACATTTGATGAGGACGTATGGAAGAGCTGTCTTATTAGAGTAGTCTTTCATTGAAGCATGCATGAGCTGGACAAATTACATGTAATGTTATATACTTCTTTTTTGTTTAGCCCAATGGTGGTGTTCCCCATGACAATCTTGTTTTGATCAGAATGAAACCAGATGAAAATGGAAGATTTGGCTTCAATGTAAAGGTAATGAAAAATAGATATATATCCATGTTTGTAAAGATTGTTCAGCAACGCTCATGATTTGTGACTTGCTGATTTTTTTTTTTTTTTTTTTTTTTTAAGGGAGGATCTGACCAGAAGATGCCTGTAATAGTGTCCAGGGTAGCTCCAGGAACACCAGTAAGTTATAAGAATAATTTGGAAGTGGTGGTGTTTAATTAGGTTTGTGCAGTGTTGTTGTAGCCCTGAAAAGGTTCCAGGCTATTAGACAAGATGGTACGTCCTTTCTTTTGTGTGTTCATTTTCCTTGATGGAGAACATTCTGGCCATGCCTTGCTAGGAATACAATTATTCTAACATATTCCCTTTGGTATAGTATTTCCTATACCTTTTGGACAGCTTGTTCTTTAATTGCCTCACATGGTAAATGTCCAATAAATTGTTGGAATTAAACATATTTAAAACGCGATGTTAAAATACTTTTTGCTAATTAAATGAGAACAATGGAATGAAAATAAACTAAAGATAGAATACAGTGTCCCCAATGTCACTTACATATTCTTCTACAAATTCCTGCAATAAATTAAACTGTTTATGTTGCCGTCTGTGAATTGTCCTTTTTTATTTATTTAAGGAAAATTAGAGTTCATATTTTAGTGTGGTGCATGCTTGAATAATAAAAAAATCACTGTACAGCATTATATCACTGCAAGTCATTGCAATATGTTATAATACCTGTTTCTTGAATCTTGATATATAATGCCTCCCTTATCCTAAAACATTATTTAACTTATTTTTTTTAATTTAGACATTCATGGTATTTTGTCACAAACTATACCAAGAAAAACATTTATGCTGTTAAAAAATTGCAAATCCCTTTTGTTTTTACTGAAACGTATAGTTGTGTGTAATGCCAAGATTTAGATTAAACCAGACATAATGAATCATTCATCAGGTCTGATTCTGTTGTTTTTTCTGGTGTTGAAAACTAGGCACAATATTGTGGCAGTTGATTGCCAGAAATAATGACCTGGTATTCAGCCATTGTGATGCCAGCTCTATGTTGTGCGCCTGTCAGAAATCAGTAGAATAAGACACACGTTTGCTTACATGAATAAAAAGTAGTTGGATCTAAATAAACTAATTAAAGTGTATATGTTGGCATCCTTATGTTAGATTGTTCTTATCCTAGTTAATTAGTTTTTCCTACTTTATTTTCTGTATCTCAAATGGGTTTATATTGCGGTTAATTTTGGCTAAATGAATTAAATATCTAGCAATGCTGTGGTGATGATAAATAGTGAATTCATTATTCTCTGAATACCATGCTTAAATTGTAACTTAAATAGCACTTTCACTTGCTGATTCCATTCACTCAGATTACCTGCATTTGTTGCATTTCCTTTGGCCCCAATCTTCTTTTTATTGCCATGAAAGTGACATTAGAAGTGTGCAGTCCTTCGGCTTGTGAAAGTGAACTGGACAATATTTTGACATGCTGCTGCCCTGCCTTATGAGATATCTGAGCTTGTCCTGCATCCAGTGTTAATGCAGAATATAATTCAGATATTGGAGAGTTTATCCAACCATTCAACTTCAGCCTGTATACAAGGATTAGGGAGTAATAGCAACAGAAAGACATGTTGAAATGACAGACCCTCCCCTCAGTTGTGAATTGAAATGTTCGTACGAATGGCACTGTCTACTGTGTTGCGTAACACTTCATATATCATTTGATCCAATGTGGCAACCATATCAATGAGTCTGACAGAATCCACATTCTTGAATACAGTTATGCTGTTTCTTATGTTGTTCTGAGCTGTGTTTGTAAAACTTAATTTGCTTAATGTTGCAGGCTGACCTCTGTGTCCCTCGTTTGAATGAAGGGGACCAGGTTGTTCTGATAAATGGCAGGGATATAGCGGAGCATACCCACGATGAAGTTGTTATGTTTATTAAAGAGAGCTGTGAGAGGCACTCAGGGGAACTTGTGCTCCTAGTTCGACCCAATGGTGAGTGATTTATATGTAACACAGCAAATCTTCCGTCTCCTCTCGAACCTTCGCATTATGTCCTGGAATAAGGATACCAATACTCTTTACAAAAAGGAGCTTCCCCTTAGAAAAAAGCATATAAGATTACAATAACAAGTCAGTATTTCAGTCATATACACATACAGAGGAGTAATTTGTACTGCAAGCAATTCGTGCCTGTAATAGTAAGTGTTCAAAACAAATTTTAAATCCCAGAAATTAGAATATGAAAAATAATCAGATGTTCTTATCAGGAGGTTCTACTTAAAATTATTGTCTGAATCACATTAGGTACAAACTGGCCAGATAAGTACACAGACTGGTTCTAGTGTGGAGGGTAGTCTATCCCAAAATGGCAATTGTGGGTGTTTTTGGAAATTGTCACATGGGTGAGATGGTATTCAGGGACTTAGAATATTTCTGTCTGCAAAGCAATTGAGAGTTATTGGTAACATTGCTACTGGAGGTGGCTTAATAAAAGAAGATGAGTAAAGAAAACAAGCTTGTACAGTGTGTTCATAGCATATACACTGTTGGAATGTTGCCAAGATTTAGCTGCTGACTGTTTAATTCTGCTTCACTAGCCAGTCACAATAAAGAGCCATGTAACAGAAAAATAATTGTAGCAGAGAAATAATTGGAATAGTTGAAATCACTCCACCAGAGCACCTTTACCCACTGGCAAATTATTCTGGTATCCTTTATTTGTGTTACTTCCCATTGTATGCATTTAAGCCATTTAATTGTTTTTGTATATTTTTTTCATCTGTCGTATTCATATAAAATACATTCTGCTAAATTGGTGTACATATTTACCAAGTGAATACCCCTTTGTGAGTTGATTATACTTGTGATTTAAATAAATAGCCTTAACATGCAGAATTTAAAAGTAGCTGTAATTTCTTACATAAGAACGACCATACTGGGTCAGACCAAAAGTCATTCTAGCCCAGTATCCTGTCTGCTGACAGTCGCCATTACCAGATGCCCCAGAGGGAGGAAACAGAACAGGTAATTCTCATGTGATCCCTCTCCTCTCATCCATTTCCAGAAAAACAGAGGCTAGGGACATCATTCCTACCCATCCTGGCTAATAGCCATCCACGGACCTAACCTCCATGAATCTGTGTAGCTCTTTATTCACATTTTTAGTGTTCCACTTTATAGGCACACTTTTCAAAGAGCATATGCTTGTGTGCTGCGGTATGTATTTTACTGTGTATATTTGAACACAATTTGTTTACAGGCAGGACTGTCACACAGAGTGTTTGTAGAATTGTAGTAGGGCTTATGAGAGTGATCTGCCAACTTAATTCCATGCAAAGTGAAATGCAAGACAAAAAAGATAAACTTTGGTACTTGAGTGACTTGAAGGATGTGATAATGGGAATCTGGGAAGCCAGAGAAGAGAAAATTACAGTAAACAAGGCAAGATATGACTAAGGTTAGGGTAGAGGGTTTTAGCAGTCTCAAGTAAAAATCCATTTCTTACTCAACAATAAACAGTGTAGTTTTAGGTGGAACATAATGGTTTCAGTACTGATTTTTGTTGTTGTTGATGATTATGGATTAAAGTCCCAGATTCTTAGTGGTGTTCTTAACATAGATTTTCCTGTAGGAGAAATACTGAATTGCCATTTTTCTTAATTTAAAAGATGAGCATTCACTCTTACAGCCAAAGAACATGCAAGAGTAGAACCTCTCTCAGCCTTCCTACCTTTATTTATTGTAGCTGTCTACGATGTGGTTGAAGAGAAGTTGGAGAGTGAGCCTGACTTCCAGTACATCCCTGAGAAATCGCCACTGGACGCTGTCCATCAGGATGACAATGCTCTGAGGGAATCTATGATTCAGCTAGCAGAGGGGCTTATCACTGGAACTATTCTGGCTCAGTTTGATGTAAGTAATATACAACCTGTATGCGCACCCCACCCTCTTTCTTGGTAACAGAGAGCTTCAACAGAGCAAGCTTGAATGGCATTGGCTTGAGTTTAGAATCTGTCAACAAGGTTACTGACTCATTTGCCGTAAAGAAAGAACAGTTAAGTATCATATAACTTCTGTGTTGAAACACTATAGATTTGTGCTCAGTAAATTATATAGAGTACTTTTCATTGCTGTTGACACTTTTATTGCTTGGTATCTATAGTAAAACCCTGGAAGCTTGAATTTTTTTCCTTGCCAAATTCTTTCCTTCATCGCATGTTTATATAGTGGTTAGCTATCTAGGGGTTACTCATTTCACTATATAATAGACCTCTTGTTTTCTAAAAAATAAGCATTCAGTTTGTACTAAATGTTACAAAAATGCATGCATTTTGCAAATAGTTATAAAAAACAAAAAAAGTAAATCAAATTTTTGGTTTATTCATCTTGTGTTTCTTTAAACTGAAAATGTTTAAGACTAAAGCAATGCCTTATTAAGCCTATAGAATTAAAACTAAGATTACTGAAAATTGGTTGGCTTTAGTCAGTCATTTTATGTAGAACTATTAAACCTAATGCTTTGAGGAAATACTGCATTTCAAATCATATATGTGTTTTGCATGACATAAAATAATTATTTTATCTTTCCTTTTAATTTCATGCAGGAACTTAAATAGCTTTTGGTACCATTGTGATCATACTCCAGCTCCCTTTTCAGATCTTTTGCTCCTTGTTCAGTCATAAATGGAGGCAGAATTAGAACTTGTTTTTTGTTCTACTAAGGCGAAATTTACTCTAGAGTAAATGAATATGATTCCATTTACTTTGGACGATTTGTACCTGCCTAACCTCAACAGTAAACTGTGTAGGAGTGCAGGAGCATAATAGTGGCAGGGTTAGGGTGTAACAGTAGCATAGCCAGTCAGATCTATTCACCGGGATGTATCTGCTAGCCCAAAACAATAAAATGGTAAATTTATGTTGAAATATACTAATTAATAACTATGGTTTATGCAATTTAGTGTTAGCAGAATAGGAAGTGATTGTAAACTATGGTTCAACTAATGTGTCAATCTGTGCCTCTGAAGTAACTCTATGTGAAGCGTAAAGTGATGTAGAGGAAAAAATTCCTTAATGATTTAAAGCGGGGCTACTCAACTTTGGAAGTCCCGGGGGCCACAATGATTCCCACAGCACATGCTGAGGGCTGCAACTTTAATGTGGTTGCAAATATATATGCAAATAGCTTCTTTCACACAATGCCCCAGCGCTGCAGGCACCTCCTACCTGGGGGCTAAAAACAGCAAGCCTCTCTGTTTGCATCTTTCAGTGCTCTCCCCGCCTGGGAGACGCCTCACCATTGTGGAGCGTGTTCCCAGTGGAGGCCATGTTCAAAGGATCCCACCCACGGGCCACGTGTTAAGCCCCATGTAAATCCAAACTGCACTGCGGACCACAAACAAACGGGCTCTGGGCCACATGCGGCCCACGGGCCACATATTGAGTAGCCCTGATTTAAAGTAATGATTATGGTATCAGCAGTCATAAAAATAGATTGCCTTGCTATCAGTTTTTTGTGGTGGTTATATCCCACTGTGCCATGTGGTTCTATGGTCCAGCAGACCCTGGTCGACCACTGTGGACAGTTCAGACACTTTCACTGGCCGGTCAAGGAGGGCACACGACACCCAGGTGTCCCACAACTCCAGTCTCTACCAGGAGCTGGAGGCTGTCAGATTCTTCCCCGAGCACAACTTCACGGTCGGGGACGTTGAAATGCCACTGTCCTTTGTGGGGGACGCGGCCTATCCCTCATGCTGTGGCTGATGAGGCTGTACACCGGCCACCTGAACACAAACAGGGACCGTTTCAGTGCCTGTCTGGGAAGGGCCCACATCCGGGCGGAATGCTCCTTTGGGCGCTTGAAGGCACAATTCAGGTGCCTCTGACCCCCCTCGATATGGGGGAGCATAACATCTCCCAGGTGGTGTCAGCCTGTTGTGTTCTCCACCACATTGTGGAGAGGAAGGGGAAGGCCTTCCTTCTGGAGTGGGGGGGCAGATGCTGGCCAGGAGGGATGGTCCTTCGAGCAGCTGCACACAGCTGCTATCCATCAGGCCCATCAGGTGGGGATGCGCATCCAGGAGGCCCCGAGAGAGAGTTTCTCTGAAGGACCTCAGTAACTCTCCCCAGGACTTCCCCACTAGGGGTGTGTTCCTTGACCGTCTCTGCCTTTCCCAAAACCCCTCCCTTCTGCCCTTCCCTGAGATCCAATAAAATGGTTTTGTACAAAAAAACCCGTTTTTCTATTTGGGATAAAAGTAACTGGGTGGGGGAGGCTGAGAATCTGGATATGGGGAGGAGGAGTGAAAATCTTGGAGTGAAGAGGCTTAGATCTGGGCCTCAGACTGGCACGTAGTTTGAGTGGTTGGTCTACCTCTGTCCAGAGATCTCGGGAGTTGGGGGGGTCCTTGTAGAAGAGGGGGATAAACAGCTGGGGGGGGGCAGGGCTCACATGGGGGGATGGGTACTGGAGCAGGGACTGGGACTGGTGTTGGGTACGCCATCATCTCCCGTCCGATGGCATAGATGTTGAGGCCCTGCTGCAGCAGCTTGGTCCAATCTGGGCCCACCATTCTGCATTGTCCCGGACCTTCTGGGCCAGCATCTGCTGCATGTCCCGGAGGACGGACACGTGTCCCTCATCAGGTCCTCGTGGACCCTCCAACGCCTGCAGTTCCCACAGGGTCGGGCAGCTGACTGGGCTGCTGGTGATCACCCCACAGTCACAGCTGGGCCGGCTGAATAAAGAGGTGGTCAGTCATTCCTGGAGACACTGTCCCTGAAGCCTTGCCCTCATCAGCGTGCCGAGAGCAACAGTTTTCGGGGCAGAGGATGGTGATATCCAGGGAGAAAGGCCATGTGTGGCCTGGACAGTGGGCCCTGCCTCACAGGAGCCCAGAGGTGCCATGGGGACCATACTTCCGTGTCCCCCCTCCACTCTCGCGTACCACAGATAAGCAGGCAAGGGAAGTGTTTGGCCACAGTGGGATCCCATGGGCAGAAGAGGGGCCTCGAGCTGCCTGGATTTCCATCAGTGCCACACACACACCTGCACCTGGCAGCGCTGTCCCCGAGAGCGGGTGCTGCCTCAAGCATACAGGCATGCCCGTGTGCTGTCTGGCACTCCAGAGTCTGTATGCGGGTGTGCGTGTGCCATTGTCCCCGGCCTCCTTCCAGCTGTGGCTAGTGGTGGAAGGGTGCCCTTCCTCCCCCCCGCCATGGGTCAGAAGCGTGTCTGGCCTCCCCAGATCCTGTGAGCAGGAGCCATGAGGTGCTCCGGGGCTCCCTCTTGGAGTTCTGTGGCTCACACTGGTGCTGCACATGCATCCGCGTGCACAGACTGCAGCGCAATGGCCAAGCCAAGAAGGCCGAGCGACGATTGCACCACAGCCCCTCAGCGCCCACCACCCCCACCCCGTGTGTGTGAAAAACTAAGAGCACTTACCTGATGATCCCTCCCTGGCATTGGAGGATGCCTGGGAGACATCCAGGCCCTGAGGTACTGGCTCCAAGGTGGTGATGGCCACCATGCTCACCGTTTCTTTGTCCTCCTCCTCCTGGGCTGGGACCCCCGAGTAGGCAACAATGGGTTTTTCCAGCCCTGAGTCCACGACCAGGGGTGGGGGAGGGGCTGCACAGCCCCCCAGGATGCAGTGCAGTTCTTCATAATAGGGGCAGGAATGGGGTCCTGCTCTGGAGCAAGAGCTGCACTCCCTCACCCTGGGGTAGCCCTGCCTGAGCTCTTTCACCTTGCTGCAGACCTGCTTCAGAGTCCTGTGGTGGCCCCTCATGGCCAGCGTCTCGGCCATCTGGCCATATATGTCAGTATTACGCCATCTGGAGTGGAGATCCTGGAGGGTCTCCTCTTCACCCCATACCTCCAGTAGGGCCAGGAGCTCTGCCCCAGACAAGGACAGCACACACCTTTTCCAGCGCCTGGCAGAGTCCTGGGAGCTGGGAGTGGGGAGAGCAGGATCGAGTGCTGGGGGGAGCTGGTTTAAAAGCCATTTCCTCCCAGCACTGTCTCTGTGGGGAGAAGGGGCAGGGGTACAGCAGGGAACTGGTGGCGCTTCCACCTTTGAAATGTATCAAGAGCAGGGCTCTTGCTACATTTCAAAAGCAGAAGCACTGCAGGGAGCATGGGGCGAGCTGGGGACTCAAACAGTCCCCCGCTTGCCCCGCACTCCTGGTGGCACTTTGTTTTTGAAATGTGCAAGAGGCCCTCCCTCCCCCCCCTCCCTGGGCTCTTGCACATTTCAAAAACAGAGAGCAGGGGGTCAGCAGAGGACTCCTTGAGCCAGCGGGGCTCTTCCTACATTTCAAAGGTAGAGGTGCCCTTATTGATTAGTCGATGCAAATTACATCAACTATTCAATTAGTTGATAAATCTAAATGTAACATCCTTACAATGGACTCTGTTTGCTATTGCCACAGAACTAGTAGCATTGAACATTGTCCATATAAGTGCATGCTGCCCCAGCTTTCAAATCAGTTTCTCAGCCTATGCTTTTGATCAAATTTATGGAACATATAGTCCAGCTGTTTGAGTGATCTTGTAAAAGAACAAAATGAATGCTGTATTTTGCTTAAGAATAGAAAAGAATGTTTGTTTTATCTTATTTTAAAATGTCTGTAGTAAACTGAAAGCCAACAAGCTTTGTGTTGTGCCTGTTACTATCTGACCATCTTTTTTCCTTTCAGCAACTATATAGGAAGAAGCCTGGAATGACAATGTCTTGTGCCAAATTACCTCAAAACATTTCCAAAAATAGATACAGAGACATTTCGCCTTGTAAGTTCGTGTATATGTATAAGTTTTTAAGTTAAAATATTTAATTGTACTTGATAGAGAAATACCACATGTTCTTTAAATATTTTTCAGATGATGCTACACGGGTCATTTTGAAGAGTAATGATGACTACATCAATGCAAATTATATAAATGTGAGTTGAATGTTATGTCATTCATATTATAAGAAAAGCATGGCAACATTCTGGAGAAGAACTGATTTATAAGCAAAGTTTTCTCTAATCTTTTCCATCCATGTGCTGATTTTTCCATCCACGTGCAGAATATTTTTATGTGCACCAATGCATGTGCCAACGTGCACCGCCAGTTGAAACAAAAATAGAACTGTGGGCACTCTGCTAGTCCGCTGGGCGGCATTTGACTTTCTCCTGAATGGCCACACAAGTGCACAACTTACAGGGAACATGGTTATAAGTTGCTACTGCAGCTTTTCACAGAAAATATGAAAATAAAATAATTTACTCTTTTTGAAAATGTTTCTCAAATCTAACCTGGGCTACCTTGGATGGGAAGTACTTTCATAAATTGGCTTAAATATTGAGTAAGTTCATGTTTCTGAAAGACAGTTGTTGATAATTTCCTAATAACACTTAATCAAATTAAGAGATTTTATGTGGAGCAATGAGATCCTAAATTTAATTTCAGATGGGGTCATTGTTGGGAGAAAGTAAACATCTAGAACAGTGTTTCTTAAACTTTTTAAGACTGAGGAACACCAAACAATATTTTGTTTATGAAGAACACCAAGAATTTTCTATTGACCAAAAAAAAGGGGGGGTCGGGGAGAAGGGCCGGGGGGATAGTTATTGAGGGGAAAAAAGGGTTGGGGGAAAGTTATTGAAGGGGAAAAAAAAGGTCGCCTGCCCCTTTAAAGGTGGCCATTTTGAATTCTGTTTTTCTCCATGGCACACCGATATGCCACGGAACACAGTTTACAAAACACTGATCTAGAGTTAAAAGTAGCACAGAGTAACCCAGTGCACATTGTTGTAGCAGTTTTCAGTACTAGCAAAATTCAGCTTGCTAGGTCTTTTTGCCAGGAAAAACAAAAGTCCAGCTAACTTTTCACTTTAGAAATACAGACGAAAAATATTTGATTCCGGGATTAGTAGTTAATTAACAGATATTATAAACAGTGGATTTAATGCGTATATGTCTACTCAAATTATTTTGGTGCTGAACTGTCACATTTTTTCGTAAGCCTTCATTGTGACCTGTGGTCTTTTATAGCTCAGGTATTTGGCACCTAAAGTCTGTCAGTTATTTAAATGAAAGATATTTGGATTTCTTAATGGTTTTAAATACAGTTTTTCTCAATGTTGACAGACTTTGTTTTGTTTTGTGTGCTTTTTTAATCTGTGGTCTGTAACAATTGTAACATTTTTATTGATTTCATTCTTCCCGTATTTTTTGTAAGTTTAATTTAAATTATGTAGTAAAGACTAAATTTGTGGTGCATAAATTGATGTCTTGGCAACTTTAATGTTGTTTAACACCTAAAATAATTATCATTTTGTTTTCTTTTAGATGGAAATCCCTTCTTCCAGCATAATAAACCAGTACATTGCTTGTCAGGGTCCATTACCGAACACTTGCCCTGATTTTTGGCAGATGACTTGGGAGCAAGGTTCATCTATGGTTGTAATGTTGACCACTCAAGTTGAACGGGGCAGAGTAAGTCAAAGTTTTGACTTAAATTCGAGTCACCTATTTTAAAAATTCCTTTTTGAATCTGCCCGTTTATGGCAAGAACAGGGCTTTCATGAATTTCTTTTTTATGGTGGTGTTCACAGGCATTGCTATTGTTAGGGCTCTTCTGTGTTCCAATTTTAAAGCCTTTCTTTCTGGGGTATGAAGCTTGTTTTAACACATAGTATAAATTTATATCTATTTGTCTTGATTCTCATATTTCATAAATGAATTCTTAAAGACTTAATCTGTCTGTTTTTACAGTGAAGTAGTAAACAAAGTTTACGTGCTTGGAGTGTGTTCTTTTTTTTTTTTTTTTTTTTTAAGCTCTGTCAACTCAAAAAGCATCATTTTTTCTAGATTAAAGTTTCTGGACAGGGATGAATTAATCCTGTAAGGAGGGTTGGACCAGTGTTGTATTCTTTGCTTTACAATGTCATAAATTAGCCTTGTGAGGTCACGATATCACAACAATCACCGGTTATACTGTGGAGCTCTTTGGAGAATTGGATCCAGATCCATGGGTCAGCTTTAAATCCAGCATTATTTTCAAGCTGTACCTCCACGCAATGCGGTAATGCTTCTGGGTATTTGCTTAATCAAATGAAAGATCATTAGTGTTTGCAAATTGACCACAGCACAGGCAATATTTTATTTAAAGAGATTTATTTCTGACTAGTCAGTCATGTTAGTTCTTAACCCCATTTTTATATATGCTGCTTTTAATACAAAATGATAGCATGTTACATGTTGTTAGCTGCATATTTACAAATTATAAATAAGTAATTATGTGTACATTGCCATAATGGCATCACCTAATTTCACAAAGGAAAGTCAGCTACATCTGAAACTCTGGTTGATATTTTCTCCTTAATAATTTTGCCCATTGCATTTCTTCTTTCCATTGAAGTACCATTTAAAAATTTGCACATACATGGTGTATTTCATAAAACAGCTGGTATAGTATTTCATCATCATTCTATGTTTTATTTAGAGGGTATTCTAGTATATATCTATCATCCTGGCTAGCAAAACTGGTTTGTGTTGAAGATAATCACATTAATTTAGACTTCAACTGTGTGTGCATTCTTGTTAAAATAACGATATATCATATATACTCGAATATAAGCCTGTTTGTTCATAAGCCTCCCCACCCCGTAAAACTTAAGGAGAAAAAATGGTAAAAAGTCATTCACCCAATTATTAGCTGACTCAGGAGTACACTTGTAGCTCCTGAGCTTCAGCACTGGCTGAGGGACGTGCATGGAGCTTCTCCGCTCCCATTGACTGCAGTTTGCTGTTCATAGCCATTGGGAGCTGAGAGGCTCCGTGCCCTGCAAGCAAACAAATATGCCAGCAGAGTACAGCAGAATCCGCAGCACTTCCCAGGGTCACTTCCTAGCCCAGCAGGGCAAACCACTGGAATGCTGGGATGTTTTATCCATGTAGAACGTCTGCAGGCTCGGAGCCTGTCAGCATCCAGTCCCTGCCGTTCGCCGTTCCAGGTCAAGGGGAGTGGCAGCAAGCGGCCACCAGCACGTCTTTTGGCCCGCGCTGCTTCCCAAGCTCCCACCCGCTTTGTCTGCTGCTCATCTATGGAGGATACAGTGAGCGGGCTCTCGTGGCCCAAAGCAGCTCCTGCTCTGGCACTCTGCCCTTGGCCAGGCACCGAGCCCTAGGGGAGAAAAAGAAAAGTAAGGATTGGGCCCACCTCAGGACTGGGATGGGGAAGGAGACTGGAGTGTAAACAGCAGTGCAGTTGGCGGCGGGAGGGCAGATGGTGCCTCCCAGGGTATCAAGATCCCATTCCAAGCGCCGGAGGCAAAGTGCATGCAGCTGGTTGCAAATGTTGAGCCCCAAGCGAGAATCACCTGGCGGAATGTATCTCTTCCATTTCTTTTCCGTTTTTGGATGTTTTTTCCTTCTCCTGGGCTCCAAGCCTGGCCATTGGCGGAGTGCTGGGGCAGGAGCAGCCTTTGGCTGTGAGAGCCCCCTCGCTGTATGGGCAAGGGATGAAGGGGATGGGAGCTGAGGCAGCAGCATGGGCCAAGGGATGTGCTGGCTGCTGCTTCCCATCGCTCCCCTTGACCTGAAATGGCAAACGGCAGTGACTGGGATCTGACTTCCAGTCACTGCTGTTCGCTGTTTATGCTGACCTGTTTATAAACCAACCCTCACTCTTCACAGCGGGCTTATAAACGAGAATATACAGTATTAAAATGGTAGGTGTGTTAATGTTCTTATTATTTTACGGTGAATCAGTTTTACTATATGATGCTATATGCTCCCAAATGAACATATTTAGAGGGAATTCTAGTTCAAGTGCCCTTTTAGTTTACTTAATTTTCTTTGCTGATCTATTAAGAACAATCCACAATAGCAGTTCTCTAAGGTTTTTTATATTAGTATTTATAGAATTTTTTGGAAGTTGCTAAATATTGAAATAAAAGGACTTTATCTTATACCCATCACCAGACTCCCTGCTCCAGTGCTGAGCATGGGGCTACTGATATTGTCCCACTGCATATCATTGCCCCAAGTGTCTCAGTAGAGCAGGAAGTCTGCAGATGTGGCTGCTCTTACAGGTGGGTTAGAAAGATAAAATGTATTCATGAACTGAAATGTCCTCTCTTTATATTTGGGCATTTAAGCAGTTTGTCATAAAGTTGGTCGTCTTTAAAGTTCTCATTTAACTATAAAGACTGTTGGGAAACCCACCACCCTGACATCTTATTTTGTCCCACAGTGAAGCAGTCTTAGTCATTGGTTACTGGCCATCTCTTCCTTTCACATAATAGCAATGTGTTTTCTTTTTCATATAAATCTGCCTTAAGGAAGGATTGTTTTAGGATTTTAGAACTTAGATGTGGATCTCAGTGTCAGCACAGTGTCAAAATGGAACATTTAGTGGATACTTAAAAAGAAATACTTTCAAAATTTAAGGCATCACTATTCAATTACATTAAACTTAAGAGTTGGTGCCTGTGTGAAGGAAATAATATAATACTCACATAGCTAGATCAGATGAAAAGCTTGTTACCTTCAAGGTGAATGGCAACTGCACATCCTGCAGTGTTAATTTAAACCATATTTTGCCCTCAGATATGCATATGGAACTTTCATGGAGTTTCTTGCATTTGGTCCTTTGATTATGTCATAACAGCAAAATAGTTGAAAGTAGTTAAGTGTATTCATCTGCTTAGGGCTCATATCAGTTATGCTCATTTTAATTTTTTATATCAGTTACACAGCTAATAGCTCATTTTCAATTATAAACAGATACTCTATGTTCAGTAACCAAGTCAGGAGTAATTACAATGTGCTCAGAAGGGAACTTTGTTGAATCCTGAAAGGAGGGAAAATAACATTCTGATTCTAAAGGCTTTCATCTTTGAAAATCTCTTGACTTCAGGTTAAGTGCCATCAGTACTGGCCAGAGCCTACAGGAAGCTCATCATATGGTAATTTCCAGATTGCCTGCCATTCAGAGGAAGGAAATCCTGCTTATGTCTTCAGAGAGATGACATTGACTAACCTTGAGGTAAAACTATATTATACTTATTCAAATTCTGTGGAATCCTCGAAGTAGAATTACCTAACTGCAGACATGCTTTCCAGTTTTAGAGCACGTCCACATGTTAGACTATTCAGTGTATTTATTTAATAGATCTTTTTAAAATCCCATAGAAAATGAGATTTTTCTTTATTTGTAAAATCTTATTTTGTGTTAAGTATTTTATTTTTTACTAGCAGAAATATCTGGTGTCGCCCGGGGAAAATATAGTAAAAGGTGTGATGAATGAGCTACGTCAATGACATTAACATAGCATATTTTATTGGAAATACTTTTCTCTTGTACGTTATTTTAAGAAATTAACATAGCTAGTACTTTTTCTGTTATCATAGGGAAAAGATCTCGTAGTTGCAGTTTATGTGGCACACTTAACAGAAAAGTCCAGCCGATGCCTATGATCAGGCGCTACTAAAAGCTAATTATCAATGGGCCCAATTGGGGCTCTGGGGGAACCGATTTCAAGATATAACCAATCCAGGTATTTAAGTTAGGAAATTAGTAGTATCCGTGCAAAATTTGGTGTTTCTAGCTCTTACCATTTCGGAGATCTTTTGGGACAAACAAACAAACTAGCTAGCTAACTTTCGGAAATATTTATAAGATGAATACAGTACATACCTTTTGTTCACAAAGTTTTAGTGGCATCTTTTCAGAGAATTGGATAGAGATTTAATCTCGTTGTTAATGGATACAGTGCAATACATCAGTCATATGAGATGAGTGTTAATTATCTAAGAATTGTTAGGTCCAAGATAATTCTAAAGCTTTAAGCTTCATATTTTTAAATGAAAGCTTGTGTTTTTGATATATAGTGGCAAAATATATGAGGGCAATTCTAAATTATAGGAATACACGTTACAAAAAACTGTGGTTACAGATAAGTATCCTTTGTGTATTAACTTGAGGAAAAAAGATTTGCAGTATTACTAATTCCTAGTAACTTGGAAAACAAGAGAAGATGAATGTTTTCAAACATGGCTCTGTTTGAGGTGAAATGGTTACAGTTCTTCCAAATTTAGTCAAAATACGTTATCTATAATTTTGACACTTATCACCTAATGACAGAAAAGTTAGACTACCATTTCTCACCCCTTAAGTAAAGAGTTTATCCCAGTAAGCACTATAGCATCTGTGCTCAGAGTTATGCACTGGTTGCTTTTTCATTTCCAGGTGCAATTCAGAATGCAGGTGATCCCCTTTCTCTCTTGGTCTCTCTCTCTCTCTCTCGGAATAGATATAAATTTTTCCTGTGGGACGACAGAGTGACGTCATCATGTCACTCTGTGTCCACAGGCTCCATCTTCGCATAGGCTCCCTGCCTGGACACTGTTCAGCTACAACAAAGCCACCTGTCAGCTCACTCCTGCCTCTTCCCCTGCTCCTGCCCTCTACCCAGAAACCACACCCCCAGCCTGTTCCTTCACCCTCCCTTGCCCCTGTACCCTCCCTCCTGGCCAGACACCCTCCCCCAGCCTGCTCCTGCACCCGACTTCCCACCCTGAACATGCACCCTCAGCCCCTCCTGCATCCTACCTCCTGCCCAGATCCTGCACCCCCATTCCTATCCCACTCTTTGGCAGCCCTGTCCCACGCACATTTTTGGCCCTACCCCATAGCCTAGGGGGCCCACAAAATCCACTGACCATGGAACCCCAGAAGAATTAATCTGTCCTTACTTCTTGAACCTCAATCCTGCCTCCCACCCCATAGTGCTGGAGTACCAGGGAAGTGAAGTGTTTCAGTTGGGGGCCACATCAGTGAGGGTAGGGGGTTTTTGGAGGAGCTCTTTTTCCTTCCCACATGTGGTCCCTAACTGATTTTTCTGTGGGTCAATGGTCCCTGACGTAAAAAAGGTTTCTCACTCCTGCCATAAATAAAGATAATGTTGAAACTTCTTTGTGTTGGACATATTTTACTAGATTTAAAATGAAGCCTGGCCAACAAGGCCCCAGTCGGGGCCCAGCCCCCTTCTGACTGCAGCATCCTTTCCCCAGCCTCGATCCTGGGGCAGGCCCCGTGCTCCAGCACCCATCTGGACATAGAAAGAGCTGGTGGCGCCCTCCCCCACCCCACTGCGGCACGGGTAGGAGGAGAGGCCATCATCCAGCTGCAGCAGACGAGGGGGTTGACGAGCGTAGTGAGCAGGGGGCGCGCCCCCCCCCCCCAGTCTTTTAAAACATTGAACTGTGTGATTCCCCAACTAACCAAAATCTTCTGATAATTGTACCCTTTACATTAGTTAATATTGGTTCCTTAGGCTGAATTAGCAAGAACAGTCAGTTATCTGTAAAACTTCTCATAGAGCCTTGTGTAGATACAAGCTATTTTGTACCTGCTTCCGCATCTGCATCTGCAAAAATGAACAGTGGATGTCTGCAGATTTGCAGGACTCTACTCATAGACCAGGCCTATTCTTCCAGTGTTCTAAACAGTATGTTATACATAAAAGTGAATAATATGTCATAGAACGACATCAGAAAGAATAAGATTCTCCTAAGAGAAATTACATCATAGTTAATGGAGACTGTTAGTCAAATGGCTGTTATGGTTTAATTTCACAAAAAGGGAACAGTTGTATTTTTCTTTTTTGAGAAGTCTAGGGTTACAAGAATCTGACGATGTAATACGACGGTATCTTCCAGAATTTTAGGGTTTGAGGCCTACCCATAGTCCTCCAAAAGTTGAAGAAATCTGACAATATTTTTAATGTTTCTTTGGTCTAGCAGGCATCTGATGTGTTTGGGTGGGGAAGGCATTCAATAAATCAAATAAGGTAAGGGTAGAAAACAAAGTTGTGGCTAGGCTTATAGACTGTGGAGGACATCTTGGTTACTGTATGTTTTATAGTACTTTTTATGTAGTAAGAGCTTAACTATGTTTGTTATAAATTAAAATGTAACTCTGTAATCCTGACTGAGCATTTAATTATTGTATCAGAAACTACCTAGTATTTCAGAAGGCTGAAATGTTCCTATTATATAGCTGCGTCTCCTGTTCCACTACTGGCCAATCTCTCTACATTTCAGTACTCTTTCACACCCTGGTGTATACCAAATATAGCTGCAGATGTTTATAGTCAGATGCATTCGGGTTCTCCCGATCTAATTGTCCCTCTCTTTCTATTTCCATCACCCATCTGCTTGCATAGCCCTTTTCCACACACTCCCCTTCCTCCTGTTACTTCAGTTTTCTCTCATGTAGATAGAGTTGCTACCACTGACCGCGGATCCCACTTTCACCAGGTCATGTTTATTTTCCACACACATGACTCTCCCAATTTCCTGATTTTTTTTTTTAAATTTACATTAGAAATTATAATAATTTTAGGCTACCTGTTGTGGTTAAGGTTAGAAGAGAGAGCACAAAAATACCTCCTTATTCAACAGGTTTGATCCCTGAGGGTGTGTAATAATATATGTTCCTTGTTAGTCCTGCAAAGCCAGCAGAGTTGAGAATGTGAGAGCTGGATTCTATTCTGGAACACATCAGAATAATTAAACTTTTGTTATGGAGCCTTTTATTGCTAATGATGTGTGAGCTCCTCCCCCTGTGCCCCTCCCCCGCCAAAAGAAAACACAAACAAAAAAACCCATAGCTAACTATCAGATACTGGGTATTAGTGGGAAAAAATCTTTTCAATGTAAAACTGGAAAAATGTGATCTGCCATTAAGTTGTAGCAAAAATGGAACCCATAGTATTATTTTTAGAAAGTGACTTTTCAGAGTATTTCTGCATTTTAAAATAGTGATTTTTTTCTTATGTATTATTATAATTAAAGATGTTAAATTGCATGTAATAGCTAATCGTATTAAAAACTATTGTATTAGTTGATAAGGGGGAAAACTGCAGAGCTGCAGTTGGGTTTAGCTCCTGACCTGCTAGGCTCTTAACATATTTAAAAGGCAGAGGCGTAGCAGGTGGACCAGGTGCAAGCCGGTAATCAGCTGATTCCTGGCTCCTGCCTGGTCTCCCACACTAGGCCTCTGCTTTTTAATACATTTAAAAAGCAGAGGCCCAGCGTCTGGGACTTGGAGCAAGCCAGGAATCAGCTGATACCAGTTCACGCCTGGTCCCAGCTATGCCTCTGCTTCCTCTGCCCCCCCAGACGGTGTTGTGGGGAACTGGCTTTTAAGCCGGCTCTCACCAGCTCCTGCTCCCCCCCCATTGCTGCCTGTGCCTGATAGAGTCAGCACGTGTTGGGGAGTGGGGAAGCAACTAGTCGACTACATGTTTACATCTCTAATTACAATCATGTCCCCTTGCTTCTTTGTTGATCTGATATATGGTAAAAGGTAAAGTGACAAAAGTAAGATCTCTGCAAGCTGCATGGAAACTTTTCAAAGACACCATAATAGAGACCCAACTTAAATGTATACACCAAATTAAAAAACACAGTAAGAGAACCAAAAAAGTGCCACTGTGTCTTGGCTTAACCAGGTAAAAGAAGCAGTGAGAGATAAAAAGATATCTTTTAAAAAGTGGAAGTCAGATCCTAGTGAGGAAAATAGAAAGGGCCATAAACTGTGTCAAGTTAAGTGTAAAAATATAATAAGAAAATTGTCAGATATATGGATGAACATAATTTGTTGGGGGAAAGTCAACATGGTTTCTGTAAAGGGAAATCATGCCTTACTAATCTGCTAGAGTTCTTTGAGGGGGTCAACAAACTTGTGGACAAGGAGGATGCAGAGGATATAGTATACTTAGATTTCCAGAAAGCCTTTGACAAGGTCCCTCACCAAAGGCTCTTAAATAAAGTAAGTTGTCATGGGATAAGAGGGAACGTCTTTTCGTGGATTGATAACTGGTTAAAAGACAGGAAACAAAGAGTAGAAATAAATTATACATTTTCTGAGTGGAGAGAGGTAACTAGTGAGGTCCCCCAAGGGTTCCTCCTGAGACAAATCCTATTCAATTTATTTATAAATAATCTAGAGAAAGGGGTAAAACAGTGAGGTGGCAAAATTTGCAGATGATACCAAACTGCTCAAGATGGTTAAGACCAAAATAGCCTGTGAAGAGCTTCAAAAAGATCTCACCAAACTGACTGATTGGACAACAAATTGGCAAAAGAAATTTAATGTTGATAGATGTAAAGTAATGCACATTGGAAAAAATAATCCCAACAATATAATACAATATGATGGGGATTAATTTGGCTACAACTACTCAAGAGAAAGATCTTGGAGTCATTGTGGATAGTTCTCTGAAAACATCCACTCAGTGTGCAGCGGCCGTGAAAAAAGCAAATAGAGTGTTTGGAATCATTAAAAAAAGGATAGAGAATAAGACAGAAAATACCTTATTGCCTCTATATAAAACCATGGTACGCCCACATCTTGAATACTGCGTAGAGATGTGGTCGCCTCATCTCAAAAAAGGTATATATTGGCATTGGAAAAGGTTCAGAAAAGGGCAACAAAAATGATTAGGGGTTTGGAACGGGTCCCATATGAAGAGATTAAAAAGATTTGGACTTTTCAGCTTAGAAAAGAGGAGACTAAGGGGGTGGATATGATAGAGGTCTATAAAATCATGATTGGTATGGAAAAAGTGAATAAGGAAAAGTTATTTACTTATTCCTACAATAAAAGAACTAGGGGTCACCAAATGAAATTAATAGGCAACAGGAAGGAAAAGGAAGTTTTTCTTCACTCAGCACACAGTCAACCTCTGGAACTCCTTTCCAGAGGATGCAGTGAAGGCTAGAACTTGAACAGGATACAAAAAAGAGCTAGATAGATTCATGGAGGTTAGGTTCATCAATGGCTATTAGCCAGGATGGGTAGGAATGGTGTCCCTACCCTCTGTTTCTCTGGAGGTGGGTGACAGGAGGGATCATGTGAGGATCTGTTGTGATCCCTTCCTCTGGGGCATCTGGTATTGCCCACTGTCAGCAGACAGGATACTGGGCTAGATGGACCTTTGGTCTGACCCAGTATGGCCATTCTTATATACTTTATGAATTTCTGTACAGATTGCACATGTTGATTTTACAGTGCACTTTGGTAGTGAATTTTAGAAATGTATTCCAGCCCATTTCTAGTGCATTGTATTTATATTATGGTAATGTCTAGGAATGCTAGTCAGGGATCAAGGGCTCTTTGTCCTGGGCGTTATACAGAGAAATAACAAAGTAAGACAGTTTCTGCCCCAGAATGTTTCGTAGACAGATGGAGTGGGTTGAAAAGATTTAGGTAACTCTAAAACCGAATTCAGCAGAAAAGCCAAAGTCATAGTGTGCCTGTTCTAGAGATGTACTTTTTAGATTTCTTACAAAGACACATTAGTGTCTTTTTATTATTGATTATAAGCACAAATAGGGTTTAGGAATGTGAGTGGTTAATCAGTAAGTCTCACCCTTAAAAGGTTCCAGTTAACTGGTAGGGAATGGAGCAGCTTCCTGACCGCCGTGGGCAGAGGCTGTTCTGTCTGTGACAGGTCTGGCCCAGGCAGTGCCGCTGCAGGCAGGGACTGCTCCAACTGGACAGAGCAACCCCTCTCTATGGCAGGCCTGGCTTTCCCTCTGCCCCCCACCTCCACACCACAGGCAGGGGCTGCCCAGACCGGCTTACCAAAGCAGTTCTGGGCTGGAGCGCCCCCTCCCTTTAGTCGGTTAACTGGTTAAACATAATGTTTGACCTGTTAACCAATTAAACGGGATATTCTATCCCTAATAGGATTCTAAAATATGTGTTGGCCAGTAATTAGTATTGATAAAGTGTGCCTTGAGATGCCCAAGTGAGAAGTAATTATCGGAGTATATTTGATTATCAGTGGCTTTTATTTGGAAGTTTTGATTACACTTGAACAAATTTTATGTTTCTAATTAGAAAAATGAAACCCGTCAGCTCACCCAGATCCAGTACGTAGCATGGCCTGACCATGGAGTTCCTGATGATTCCAGTGACTTCCTGGATTTTGTGTGTCTTGTACGAAAAAAGAGGGCTGGCAGAGAAGAACCAGTAGTTGTTCATTGCAGGTATTTGTTTTTTCTAACTTTCCTAAATAGTCTAACTGAATGCCTCTTCTCAACTAGCACTTTCTTCTGTATTTTATTTAGTCTTTTATTGTTCACCATTTCTGATTATATTCAGATATATATTTCATTTGTGCTCTTCTTGAAAGAGAGAAAGGGATTTAAAATTTGAATTGATCAATTACTCATAATTCTCCTCACCTTTTGATACTAGCATCACATTTGAGGTAGCAGTTTTCAGAGTTTTTCATATAAGTAAAATGCTTATGGATGGTAATGATCTAAATGGAAATTGGGTTTTTTCCCCACTCGGCACTTAATTTTTTTAAACCTCATCAGATTTCTTTTGGCCAATCCTCCAATTTGTAATGGTCATTCTGGACCCTATCCCTATTCTGCAGCATATTTACCTCTCCTCCCAGCTTAGTGTTATCTGTGGACTTGCTGAGGGAAAAATCCAACTCATCATCCAGGTCATTAATGAATGTGTTGAATAAAACTGGCCCCAGAGTTGATACCTTGGACACTACACTTGGTATCGGCTGTCAACTAGAAATCAACTAATTGATTACTGCCTTTGAGCCCAACAGTCTAGCCACCTTATAATCCATTCCTTGAAGCCATATTTCTTTAACTTGCTAGTAAGAATACAGTAGGAGACCATATCATAAGCTTTGCTAAAGTCAAGGTATATCACATCCACCGCCTTACCCATATCCATAGAGCCAATAGTTATATCATTGAAGGCAGTCAGATTGGTCAGACATGACTTGCCTTTGGAGAATCCATGTTGATTGTTGATCTCCTCCAAGTGCTTCAAGATAGGTCCTCAAGGAATCTGCTCCATAATTTTCCAGGGACTGAGGTGAGGTTGACCAGTCTGTAGTTTCTCAGGTTCTCCTCCTCCCCTTTTTTAAGATGGGTTGTTTAAGATGGCCTTTTTCCAATTGTGTGGGACCACCCCAATCACTATAAGTTTTCAAAGAAAGTGACCACTGGCTTTGTAATCACATCAACCAACTCCCTCAGTGCATTGTATCCAGCCCTGTGGACTTGTGCATGTTGAACTTTTCAAATTGTCCTTAAACTGTTTTCACCACTGAGGGCTGCTCACCTCTTCCCCATATTGTGCTTTCCAGTATAGCAGTCTGGGAGCTGATCTTGTCTATGAAGACCCAGGCAAAATAGCTTTTTCCACATCATCTGTTACTAGGTTTTCTCCTCCATTCAGTAAGGGTCCCACGCTTTCCCTAACCACCTTCTTATTGCTAACATATTTATAACAACCCTTCTTGTTGTTCTTCACATCCGTTACTAGCCGCAAATACAGTTGCACTTTGGCCTACCTGATTACACTCCTACATGCACAACCAATATTTTTTATACTCCTCCCTAATCATCTAAGTTTCCACTTCTTATAAGCTTCCTTTTTATTTTGAAGCTAACCAAAGACTTATCTATTACACCGAGCTGGTCGCCTACCAACTTTGCTATTCTTTCTGTGCATCAAGATGGTACATTCCTGCACCCTCAATAAGGCTTCTTTAAAATACAACCAGCTTTCCTGAACTCCTTTCCTCATATTAGCTTCATAGTATGTCTATTGCCACATGGAAAACCATATTCCCCAGAAGTGTGGAGAGGATTTTATCAGTGGCTGTAATTTTATCAACAATTTATAATGGGGGCAGCTCTCTATCTTTAGGACCCCTCCCCCCCCCATCAAGATTCATCCAGAAGATGGGAATCTTCACCAAACTAGGCTGCCTTTGAACTACGGATGTAATAGTGTAGTCGATAAGCCAAAGCTTATCGGTTAATGCTATAGGCTACACCCATTTCCCTCCCCCCTCCCTTGTCAGTAAATTTTTTAGCAGGCTGGTCAGCTGCCCGGCTTAGTCCTGACTCATGCCGGGTCCAGGACCTACTCCTGCTGTGGCTCTGCATTTAAAGTGTATTAGAAGACAGGTGGGCAGGCCACCCAGCTCAGTTCTGGCTTGTGCCGCGTCCAGGAGCTCAGATCTCCTCCTAGACAGGGGCTGCTGCCAGCCCACGGTGCTGCCTCTTTATCAGAGGCAGCAGCACAGGGTGACAGACAGTTGGTCCATGACAGGAGCTGGGTTTTAAACTGGCTCCTCTCGTGGACCAGCTCCCACCTGGCACTCTGTGCTGCTGCCTCTGATACAGACGCAGCAGCACAGAGTGGCAGGGGGCTTCCCAGGAATGAGACTGGAGTGCACTGCCTGCTGGCCCCGGCGGCAATAGAATAGTCAACTAACCGATAAGAATTCATGAGGTTACTTGACTATTCGATTAACCGATATTTAACATCCCTACTTTGAACCCTTTGGCACTTGTTTGCTCTCATACCTGTCTAAGAAGAGAGTATTTCTGGTGGCAATCACCTTGACAAGGAGAATGGGGGAGATAGCAGCACTGCTGGCACACCACCCTAATACAGTATTCTTCCTGGACAAGATTAGTCTCAGATTGCACCTGAAGTTCATCCCCGAGGTAACCTCATCTTTTCACTTAAACCACTGGTTCTCAAACTTTTGTATTGGTGACCCCTTTCACACAGCAAGCCTCTGAATGTGGCGACTCATAAATTAAAAACACATTTTTTATATTTAACATTGTTGTAAATGCTAGAGGCCAAGAGGGGTGACGGGGTGGAAACTGACAGCTCTCACCTCCCATGTAAAAACCTCACAACCCTCTGTGAAGGGTTGCAACCCCCAGTTTGAGATCCCCTAACATAAATCAACTGATTCACCTCCTACCCTTTTACCCTAAGCCTCACCATGATAACAGGGAGGCTCTGCTATACATTAAGAGAGTCCTAGCCTTTTACCTGGACAGAACAAAGGCCTTTAGGAAATCTATGCTTTTCCTTTCCATTGTGGAAAGGTCTAATGGTGGAACAATATTGACCCAAAGACTTGCCAAATGGGACTCTGGTTCCAGTGCTAGTTTTGGCTCCACAGTATTATCATCCATAACAGACTTGACTGTGAAGCCCCAGCTTCTCGTTGGCGGTACTTCTTGAGAGTGACTTACAGTGGAGCACTACTTGAAGAAGAAGAGGAAGTTAATCAGTTTGGGCAGTAACTGGTTCTTTGAGATCTTTGTCGTTATGGATACTGCTCGATACACCCTTCCCCCCTCTACTTAGGAATTCTTGCCAGAGACTCTGTGATAGAGTAGGAAGTGAGTGGGTTCCCTTGTGCAATTCTGGTTAGCCTTGTGGCAGAACATTAGTGGGGGACAGCACATGTGCAGCCTTTCAGCTGCTATTACCAAATTTCTCTGATCAGTAGCACAGGGATGCAAGCATAACTACAGTGACACATCCATAGGGGGACACATCTTGAAGAACCATCATAACTGCACAAAGTGGCTAACTTCCTTTCTCTGTTTTATCATCAAAGAGCAGTAACGTGGGGAATTGAAAGTGAGTGTTAACTAGGGTTGCCAGGTGTCCGGCTTTGAACTGGACAGTCCGGTATTTGAGCTTTCTGTCAAGGAACCAAATTGAGAAAATACCGGACATATAAATGTCCGGTATTTTCTAATTAAGTTTTATTATTATCATGGTTATCAGTCCGTAGTTGCGTAGTGCCTGGCTGCGTGAGTGTGTCCACCAGCCAGGCAGTACGCAACTACACAGTGGGGGGAAGAGAGGGCGAGGCCAGGGCGGGATAGAATCCCTGGGGCCGGACTCGCCCGTGCGTCCCATCGGGACCAAGTACAGGACAGGTAGCACCCAGGATCTGCATGTGCTCAGGTCGTCCCCTCCCTCCCCACCGGCCGTTTCCCCCCTTCCCGCCAGCCCCGCTCCCTGCTGGCTGGTTCTCCCCTGGCCAGCCCTGCTTCCTGCTGGCCAATCCCCCCCCTCCCCTCCCCGATCTCCCCTGGCCAGCCCTGCTCCCCCAGACCTCCTCCCGGCCAGCCCCACTCCCCTCCCAGCTGCTCCCCTCCCCCATCTGAGATTGTGTGTCCGGTATTTTTTTGAAATCATCTGGTAACCCTAGTGTTAAGCTGAATTATAAGGGTTACTCATTGTGTCTTAGGGTTGGATATATTTTTTCTAATTTTCTAAAATACCTTAAATTTGTCTAATGAAGGATACTGTAAATCTTGGTACAATGTATATCTATCTTGATAGGTGGAGCATAAAAATCCTGAGTGTGTTCCTAGCTGCTTAGTTCTGTTCAAATAACATTATATGGTAACCTTTGGCGCCACCTTCTGGACAACATTATAAAAGAACATGCTAAAATTTTAGAGTAATATAATTCTGAATTGTATATAAAAATAAAATAGATTAAGGTAAGTTACTGCTTATTAATGTTTGGTTATAAGATTCAATTTGCTTAAAAGCAAACATTTTCACTTTAGAATTAAACCTTCAAACTGTATTAGTTAACATACATATGACACAATGTGAGTTCCCAATCATATTGATAAATGGAAAACACTGGTTTCCCTACAATACCAAATGTGTTCTTTGTGATTTGTCTTAATATGAAACATTTTAATTTAGAATAACATTTTTATCATGCTAAAGAGTAAATTGCCTCAGTTTTAGATGGTCTCCGAGATCTGCTAACTCTGGGAAAGTGTGTACACATGCATAAAGAAATTTAAAGTAAGCCTTTTTGGTTTTAATTTTGAATAAATATCCTTTCTGTAGGACCCCTCACTATTTTGCCACTTGGGAACTTACATGTTTGTTTCCCTTTTATTAAAATGTATTGATAGTAGCTTTTTATGTAGAAACATCCCTAAAGCCTTTCAGTGTACACAAGCAGGATATTGCTAATGCTTACCTTTTGAAGCAGAGATTCCTAGTAGAAGACTATTTTATTTAAACACTTTGTCACCAAATTTTGGTTTTCACATGTCCTATTTGTTATCTCTGCCAAAAATGTTTCATGACTAAAACAGTGGATTGGGGCTGACAAAAGTATTCCATTTCTTCACAGGTACAGGCAGAATCATGTGTTTCAATGTGCTAGATTATGCATTGTTTTTACAAATCAAGGCTTTCTGCCAGCTTCTTTGCTTCTTTAAGAGCGATGATCAGTGCAGAATGGATTGGAGGGGACCAAGAATGGCATGCCATCCCTTGACACTGTCTTGCAAGCCAGTTCCAGCAAGTGTAGGGACATTTAATGCCATCTAAGCAGCAGAAAATGGAACATACAATCTGGCTCTTTATCTTCAGTTCTTCAATATTACAAATTGTAATCTCAGTGGGGAATTCACTTCTGATGCCTTGCTATGTGACTATGGCATTAAATAAGTCCTTAGTGGTTGTCTAAATAACATAACACCACACAGAGTAGTCATGGATTTTTAGACATCTGCTCTGACCAGCCAAAATTTGTCCTCTGCAGTTGCTGGCCTCCAAAGAGACAGCTGTTTATTAAGCAGTGACAGATGCTCTGACCTCTGTTTCAAGTTATATGTGCATAGAAGCAGCAGCATGGTGCTAATTTCAGCATCATCAGTTACCCAAGCTTGCCAGCTTCACAGGGTTAATCGAAGAATGCACTTGTTCAGTTACCATATACAGCAGTCAAGCTAATTGGGACTGATGTTGCCTTAATTTCGGACAGAAGTCACTCAGTAAAAAGCTTTTAATGGGGTATTGTGGACTGAAGTACCCTCTCTCTGCCTGACAACTCTGAAATAGGCCATTAACTGGGGTAAAGAAAGAAAGTTGTTATTAGGCTTGATGGTCCTTTCAAAAGAAATAAATTGGAGGGAACTTCCTGTTTGAACTTGAAGATTTTGTTCTAAGCAAAATGATATTGAATGTCATGCAATGCAGGACTTTTGAGCTCTTACGATGAGCTGAAATTCCAGCCGTTGGGAATTTTATAACCCCCTAAAAATAGATTGTTCATTTACACTGCAGCAAAATATCTTGAAATTTTTCAAGTTTCATATGTTAAGGGGAGAAAGAAATGCATGGAAAACTTATTCAGGAAGGTAAGAAATCCATCAAATGCTATGAAAATTTTCTACTGTGTTTTCCTATCCAGGAAAGACAGAGCGTGTCCAATGTTATTCAGAAACACTGTTCTTATAGTAGAATATCATCAGTAGCCCTCAGTTGAAATAATCATACATTTCTCTTGAGTATATTTAGGTATTGAAGATTTTATGTTAATATTTTTTAACATTTTAGGAGCATATTTTAAAAAGGAGAGAATTCAAAGGTGTTTAATGAAATGACACATTTTTCTTTTCTAGTGCTGGGATTGGACGGACAGGAGTTCTTATCACTATGGAAACAGCGATGTGTCTCATTGAGTGCAATCAGCCTGTTTATCCATTAGATATTGTGAGAACAATGAGAGATCAAAGGGCCATGATGATCCAAACACCCGTGAGTATCATACTTGTAGAAAAGTAGTCTCATGTTACACCGTAGTTTCACTCTCACTGAAAACAGTAACAAGTGCTGGATTTTTTTGAAAGAGGGCAGCTTAGTGGCTATGGCCTTGGTCCATTGAGAACAATAAGATATCTCAGGCATTTTGAAAGAGTGTGATTCTTCATGAGTTTCTCTGCATCAGCTACTGCTGACAGACATACTTTTTCAATAATGAAAATAAATGGCAAAAATCTCTGTTCATTCTAAGCATTTTGTTTTAGAAGCAGTCTGTTGCACCAGATCTACTCAATGAAGGGAGAGAGTAGGGAGGTGAAACTAGAGGTGTGGGAAGGGAGGGTGACAAAAATGAGCAAGATATTGTAGCATGTGTGAAGGGAAATGGAGAAAGTTCCAGGAAACAGGAGTTTGGATGAGATGAATTACAAGGGAAGCTGGATGATACAATCCAGCTATGTAATTCTGCTCTGGCATTACATAAAACAACTTGAACTCTGCCCTATAGTGACACAATAGAGAGGAATGAACAGAAGAAATCTAATGTGTCTTAAAAAATTAGTTTAATCTAAATTGGGAACATAAAGTATTTCATAGTATCATAAGAGGACACATCATAAAGTGGTTTTGGATGCCTTATCTATCTGTTTCCATATCTTAGCATGTTTGGGTTTTCTTAGGTATATAATGCTTGGTTTGGGGATAATTGCAACATCCTATAATGTACTTTAGCCTAAATTACTGATATGTATTCTCTACCTTACTCTATTTTAAGGTAATTTTTGTTTGGGGAATAGGTTGAGAATCTGTTTAAGAGCTTTCATTTGTCTTGTAATGTAAGTTACATCTGACAGCTGTTCATAGTTGAGTTTAATAGACATAAAGCAAAATTTCAGTGAAAATGCTTCCTTTTAACTATTACATCAGCAGTACAGCAGACTAAATAAGATTCATTGTTTTACTCAAGGACAGCATAAACTCTGCATGTCATCATTGTTTCCTGAGACTTTTTCTTCCTGCCTTTGCAATTCTGGATTGATACATGCACTTTCCACAAGGTGGCACTATGCCATGTTCATGCTTTCCATGTAGTAAGTGAAAAGAACTGAGAAGAGTTGGTTTTCTAGTGAAATCTTTGAACAGAAAAACAGCAAAATATACTGATATGTGTAAATCTAGCTATACTGATACACTTGTAATGATACAATAAATAATTAAAATTTTAAATCTACATAACTAGTGTTTAAGATCTATCATCTGTTCAACAACCAGGCCTCGATAAAAATGGTTTAAGACACTGCAAAGATAGAAATACTAACTTTTCAGTAATACATATTGTTATACGGCAATTGTTTATATCTGTGGAACTTTGAAAGATAATGGCCGTATTTTATAGTCTGATCTGGAGTATTGTTTTGCATTTTTTGTTTAGTTGAGATGTGGTTTTAGTAACTTGTATCTCAAGAACCGCTGTAGTTGAAAATTGAATGTGGTAGAAATTAAGAAGCCAGGATTCTAGCTTTGATATAAAGCATTGGTTTCTCTTTCTAGAAGTTTTGAGATGTGAGCAACTAATGTCAAAATCAATATAATGGGGAAATAAAACAAAGTGGTTTAAATACAATATTTCTTAAAATATTAGAGGTAGAAAAACCTAAACTAATTAAACTATTGGGTTGGAGTGAAACTTTGAATTAGTTATAATTTAAATGAGTGATGTAAAATTTGTGGATGTGATTTTTTTTTTCTTTCAGTAAAATGCAATCTATTCCATCTTTTGCTTTTCTTTCTTAGGATAACTTTACTATAGTTTTGTTTGTCTAAGCACACTCGTCAATGCAGATATTTAGCTAAGTACCGCTTTTGATGAGGCACAATTCTGCCCTGTCAAGATATGATGGGTCATCTAACTTATATGATTAAATTATGTTTCTTCTTCAATTAACTTCATCAACTTTCTTTTCAGAGTCAATACAGATTTGTTTGCGAAGCTATTTTGAAGGTCTATGAAGAAGGATTTGTTAAACCTTTAAAGACATCGCTGCATAAATAAGAGTACAAGGGCTAGGATTCATATTGAAGTATCCTGTCCTCTATAAAAAAACTGGCACCGTTCATTGTGCCATAACTCTGTTTGCAGGAAATGGCATCAGAGAACAATGAAGAATTGACAAAGGACTTTGAAAACTTCAGCACTGTTGCACTTTATGTTGAAACAAAAATCAGTCTCAAAAACTCTATTACTTACATGTGTTTGAAGACTCTATTATTTTCACGCTTTGCTCCGAACAAACCATAAATTGAATGAACTGAGAGTGTTCAGGGTAAATTATGAGATCTCATTGTAGTGCCATATACTCCCCCTTCTGGTTGAATTGCTACAAACAAGGCTTGGAATTACTTCACTCTGGTATACAACTGCATCTTTTAAAAACTTAACAAAAACCTACACTAAGCCATTGCCTCTTCCAGTGCTAGATTTATTTACTGTGTATGGATCCTCACTTTTGTTTCTTAAAACATCAGCAATATTGCCAATATTAGATAGGGAGACACTGCCTACTGATGCAGCACACTTTGCTCTTCACCCCTATTAGAGACTAGCTGGTTATTAGAGGAAAACTGGAATCTTAACCCAGCAGTAGCTACGTAATGACCACTGACCAGCATCTTGTAAAATATAAACCGAATTTATTTGAACTAATGGCACAATTTATTTCTGTGTCATAACACTGGTGTATTCCAAATCATGTGATTTAAGATTACATAATGGGAACTAGTGCATGCATTGCGTCTTAACCCCTTAAGTGCCTTGAGACTTACAGTGTATGTCTAATGAAAAGGCACTCTCATGACCCTATGGGGGAGATATTATCCTGTCATATTTATTTTAATGGGTTCATATTTTAAAACATGGCCCTTGGTGCTTTGAATATGGTACTTCAAGGGGTCACAGAATACCATTCCCTTTTTTCCTTATGCAAATACCTGCATAGTACTGTGGGTAGCAAATGCACCTCTGCCTACTTAATGTGTGAGCATTATTTGCTGCTGTGAAATTATATGGAAATCCTAACATTCCTTCCAACTGGTAATTTATTAGCAACCGATATTGAAAAAGCCAGTAGGTTGTTAGAACTTGTTTTACCCTACCATTGAGAAAATCTGTCTCATTTAATTAAATTATAACTTTTTAATAGCACTGATACTTAAGCTTAAACTTACCATCAAGTGTGATTAGTTCCTTTTCCATTATCTGATAACCATTTATTTTTCTAAGGCCTCATCAGTTGATTTCAAGCCATGTTCGTACTGGACGACTTAATTATTATTATTATTATTACTACTACTAAAGTAAGGAATAAAACACTGTCAGATTGCCCCAAAACTTTATTTTAATCTCTTAATGACCCCGGTCATTTTTTCTGTTATCCTCGTATAAAATTAAATTGTTCCATTTTGTGTGTGTTGTTTCTTATTTAAGTCATTAGCATATTTTGTAATGAGCAGTTTGTCTGTTTGATACAGTATCTGAAGCTCATTGTAAGCATGTGTATATCTTGTCCCTTTTTAATATTTTTTCTGGTTTGGGAGAAACCAACTGCTAAGTAAGGTGTCTAGCTTAATATAGGGGTTCAGTCACTTTTTTGACTACCCCGAAAAACCTAACTTTACATGCCCAGTATTTAAGAGGTTTGTTGTTTTATTGGTTTCCTGGAAATTATCTATTTGATTTTAATTAGCTATATAAAGTGTAGAATTAAGAGATAAAGTTCTAGACTGAGAGAATTTAAATATTGTAAAATTCTTTTATTTAATATGCTCTCTTCTGTGCTCATTTAGAAGAGACCGCAGTTATAAAATATTTTAAAAAACAATTCAGGTTAATTGAGGTCCTGGTTTATGAATTTGTAAACACCAAGAATCAAGATGCCAAATAGAGACATAGAGTTTTAAATATTTTTAGAAATGAAAAGAGCATAATGAATATTAGCTGGGCTATAGCCCTTATTTACAAAGAAATTCTGCTATGTATATTTCTAGAGTTGACATTCAGATCAATATTATCCCCCTGTGAACAGGTTTATCTATTTCAACGTTCAGCGTAAACTAACTACTACGGCCAGCTAACTGATAACATGCCTAGAGAAATTGATGTAGACAGGTAATAATTTTATCCAAGTTTAAATTGAGGATTTATTAATCAGAATGGATTGCCAAGAACATTCTCCTTCAGTTTATATCCTCCAGCCTGTAGGATTGCCATCTATATTTGCTGTACTACTTGTAATCCTGGTAGGTGCTCAGTACCTCAGAGGGAGGTACTCGGCACCTTGTAGGATTGGAGCCTTTTGGTGCAGTTTCAGAAACTTTGCCGTTCTATCACTCAGGTAGCAAAAAGAGATTTGTGGTATAGGCTGTTGTTTTAACACCTCGGGTGATGGCATGAAGACATTTTCCATGGAAGTATTGGAAAAATCCCTGTCCTCAGTAGTCCATTTCTAGTCAACAGAACATGAAATCACAGGATGTCATCTTACACCCAGATACCTGAGTATAAGTGATAAAACACCTTTGAATATTAAGCCAGAAGTAGCTGTTCCTATTTTAATGGCCATACAAAATGAATACTTTATCTCAATTAGCGAGACTGAAAAATAATAGTAATAAACTGGTTTTAATCTTATTTTTGTTTTAAGCGATCTGCAACAAAATTGTTACCCTAGCCTGTACTACTTTGGAAGGTTTTCAAGCTTTGAGTTCTACGTGGCAGCACTTTGAATCATAATATTGGCTAGCTCGAAGGCTAATTTAACTAAGCACTTAATGTTTAAATAATTAAATTTTAAAATATACATCTATTATATTAAGATATTTTATGTTCATAGCCAAGTTGTAAGTGAAAATAATGGCATTGCCCTTTTTCATACTCTTACTGAGAGAAAGCAGGAATAAAGAATTAATAGCAACATTGTGTAATACTGGTATTTTACATATTTAAATATTCTTATGTAAGGTTGCCAAAGCAGTTTGAGTTCACAAGATCCATTTATACCACAATTGAGTGGAGTATATTATTGACTGTTTTATGTATTGATTTCAGATAGAGACAAGAATGTAAGGCTTCTTAGAAGTCTTCATCTGCATTGACTTAAACTGATTTAGTGTACTGACTGGTTACAGTCGGGGGGGGGAGGGGAATTCAAAGTATCAGTATATTAGCTGAAATTACTAATTTTACCAGTTGATAGACAAATGTGAGGGGGCTTTTTAGCTTTCTTAAAGGCACATATATGGTGACAATTAAGACTTTGTTGGGCAGCATTGAAAAGCATCAAAGCCCTTATTGCACCATAGAATGTTAGTTCCAAAAAAACTTCTACCTATTGTGGTATGAATGGCCTTAAAATATTTTTCTATGTCTGCAAATAGTCAAAACTGATAAATGTTTTACTTTGGGTTATGAAGATCTGTATCATTAGCCTCAAAAGAAAAAAAAAAAGCCTGTTTCATGCTGTACAAAACGTGAATGTATCTTTCAGATATAATAATCTACAAGTGGTTAGTATTATGGCTTGGATTTTATGGATAATTATTTTCATACCATTTGTTTAAAATAAAGTTGAGGTGGGAGGGGAAGAAAGGAAAAAGTGTTTAAAAAAAATTGTAACACTTCCATGATACTAATGCAGTTTTTTTTTAAATCAAGTGGCTTTGGTTGTAAATAACAGCAATATTATGAGAGTTTGTGCCAGTGTATAATGTTACAGATTTTGGGTTTTTTGTTTTTGTTTTGGCTTCATGATTGAAAACTGCAATTGCCATTTTTTATTTCAAGTATCTTTGCTAAAGAATTTTTTTTAATGCAGAAATTTAGGGCTCTTGAATTTTTTGAGTGTTTCGAGGGAAGGAGCATGATTTTTTTTTTGTTTTTGCTAAATATGAAGTAATATACAGCTATCTTTATGAAGCCTTACAGAAATGTCAGCCAATCACTCTGAGAAGTAACTTTAGATAAGCCAGCCAAATGTGGTTTTTCAGCATTCAGTTATATTGCATTTGGAGGTATTTAGTGTTCAAGTACATTATTCTTAAGCAATAAAACTTAAAACTATTATGCTCATTATTGCAAAATTTTCTGCCCCAGTCACTAATAACAAAAGTCTTGATTATTCAGACACTTACACTTAGCATTAGGTCATGTTTCTTCCAGGTTTCCACAAATTACAATTTGAAATTATTGTAGTTTACATGTCTCCATCTGCAACAGCATTTTGTTAGCATGTCTTATTCATTCTGCCATCCTCTATCACAAAAACCATTAAAAAAGCAGTTGAAGAGACCGAGAGAGAGCTGCTGTGGAACCACGAAACTGTCACCTTCCCTTGAGAATGAGCACATAACTTTGCAAACTCCAAAGGAAGGCTAAAATGTAGCTGAACTGCTGCAGTTTCACCATGCAAGGAGACAGAAAGTAGAGAAGGTCATGCAGGAAGATGCTGTAGCCCCCTGGGTGCAGTGGAGTAGAATTGCTTGGTATTCCAGCTGTTACCATATGTATGAGGCATGGGAGTGTTCAATAGTAAATGGACTTTGCAAGGGCATTTCCTCTCTGTCAGTGAAGTGTATGGATCCAACAGCCACAAACCTCCAAGTAGGGAGCAAGAAATCCAGCCCGTGTGCTGTAGGAGAGCCAGCAGACCTGCTTGCAGGTGCTCCTTGCCTTGATTCTGAGGAGGCAGTGGAAGATTCTGGTTTTACATTCAGATTTTGCAAAAACAATGAGGAATCTTGTGGCACCTTAGAGACTTAACGCTTACTAGGGCATAAGCTTTTGTGGATAAAATCCACTTCATCAGATGAATATTATCCTTGAAAGCTTATGCCCTAATAAATCTGTTAGTCTCTAAGGTGCCACAGGACTCCCCATTTTTGCAGATACAGACTAACACAGCTACCCCTCTGAGACTATCCAAATTTTGTTTACCCAAAACTTTGTATACGTGACAGGAATTTTAGCCTCTAAAGTCACCTATGATTAAACATTTATAATCTCATGTACTTCACAAATTCCAGGTCTCTGGTTTACTATACATTATGTTGCATCAGAACAGCTATGTCAGCTTACCTGTGTCTTGCTCATTCCAGTACCTAACTTGTCTTTGAAACAAGTAAAGCCTTTCTTTTAAAATAGAAAAATAGGATCGGAGTGTTCATTTGTTTATTTTCCATTGCTAGGGTCCAATGCCAAAATCCAATAAATATATCCATTGTGTAAGGGAGTGTCTCATCTCATTTGTTGAAATTGCAAAGATAAGTATATTAATGGCAATAGGGAAGGTGTTAGGAGAGGAAAGGGATTTATTTGCTTTAATAAACCTATTTTATCCTATCTATATTGTTGCATTATTGTTACAAACCAAAGCTGAAATTGTTGGGTTATTGGCTTGCAGAGGAGAGGTGGCTAGGTTAGATGAAACATGCTAAATTCACCCCTATGAAGAGCTTGTACAGACCTATGCACCACTGCAGAGGATTTTTTCCAACTTATGGGTTAAACTGGTGCATAGGCCTTAACCTGACCCTTGCAGGTTGGTGAATTTCACTCACTGTGATTTGGGTGGAGAGAAATTGGAGAGGAATGAATCGTTGCATTCTTTTAAAAACAAGACGGTGGATATGTTGACGCTTCATCATGTTAAAATAAAATGTTCTGGTTATTTGCTTTTTTGGGCTAGTTGTTGAAAGAACACAAAAGAACCAAAATGCATCATTTTGTGTATTCTTCAACATTAGTTCTTGCTTCACAGACCTTGGCTGACAACTTTTGCTTGTTGCATTATTTCATATTTAGCAAGATTTAATATGTTCATTTTTCTGTGTTTCTTGAATCTAAAATAGTAGCACTTTATCTCATGCTTACTACTGACTGAACTATTGGACAAAATAAATTGTTATGGGCTTGTAGAGAGAGGCTTAACTGATTTCTGTACAGAGTTGATTTGGATCGCACCCTGGTACAAATGCTTTATTATTTTCTAACAGTTTTTGGCTTACTTCAAGTGCCTCTGGCACTATCAAACAAGTCTTAACAATTTGTAATCTCTGTTTTACTGTGTTATAATTTAAAGTCTGGTACTAAACACAAGGTGCAAAAACAAACTACAGGGTACTCTTGAATTCATCTCTGTTCTCTCTCAGCTAGCTACAAATAAGCTATGTTTACTGTAAGTATTTCTGCTTAGCATTATTTTAACATTTGGTGAATAACCTGGAAATCAGGTATTACTTTTTTGTACTTGTGTTATAACTTATTTTGAGTTTTGATAACTAAAGATAAGTAGATAATGCACAATAGTAAGATTTTAAAAGTTGTAACCCTTTTACTCCTAAGTAGTCTTGAAACATGAATGAAAGGATTCACAGTTTACATTAAGCTGTTTTGTTCTCAGTTTATTAATTAGAATATATCCACAAATAGCCCAGTGCAATTATCTCAGTATATTAGAACTCCACAGTAACAATCCATAATAACATCATCTTAACAAATAAGAACTAGGCTTTAATTTCCTATATGTACATGTAACTTTATTTCAGATAGCTCACTTATCAGTGATCTAGTTTTAACTAGTGAATTTGGCAAAGCTATTCTTGTGTGTTTTTCTGTAACAGGTGCTATGCTATGTGTGTAAATACAAAGGGGAAAAATCTTGTCTGGATCATATTCACAATCATTGGTGGCAGTATTTATTTGCAAATTACTTACAGTATAAGTTTGTTTTCTCTGCTGCAGCTTTGCATTTGTTTGATTTCATTTGGGTTTCATACTGCTCAATGATTGACTATGAATGTGTAAGTAAATTATCCCCCCAGGGTTGAATAGCTCCTTTATTTAGCCCAATTCTATTAAAATCTTTCTATTAATGTTTAAAAATGCTCTTCCCACAAGTAGATTTTTGCCTATGAATTTATACAAATGCTCATCAGATAAACCTATTCAGAAGGCACATCATCTAGGTTGAGCACCTAGGATGCTCATTTGAAAAATAAACTTGAATTTGGTCAACACTGGACAATGTGAAAATAAATTTAGCTTTTGTCACTGCAGCTACTGTATGCTTTAAAGAGCCTTTTGTCCTCATTCTGGTGAAATGAAACATCTTGCCATTAATATGATACACTAACATTCTACAGAATACCAGCAGTTCCCAGTATAAATATGCTAGTTAACATTTAAGAAGTCTTGTTTTAGTCTTAAGAAAATTTCATTCTATTATGTGAAATAAATGCTGTTATACATATTTTGTGGATATATTTAATTTCAATTGACAAATAGTTGTCTAGGTACAAACTTGAAAAATATATAGTTTACTTGTGAATCTTAATTGTTTAATTGCAAAATAAAGATGTGCTTTAGTATAAGTTTATTTTTTGGAGATTTTCTACCTACTGTACACATGGTTTTGACATGTCATTCCTGCATAAACTCTGTGTTTTTAACATGATGTAGTATTACCACAAATACAGTTCTGTTTTAGTGTAGGTGAGGGGTTTTGTGTGTGAAGTGTATGCTAGTAAAGATGCTAAATTAATGAAGTTTTTGGTCTATAGAACAAGTAGAAAGTTAGTAGTGGAGGCAAAAATTTCTTCCATGCTTTCCAGACAATGTGTGTACCTCAGTTTTACACTAGAGAGATCCAGACCTCTGCCACTAAAACCATGGTATAACCACATCTTGAATACCACGTACAGATGTGGTCGCCTCATCTTAAAAAAGATATACCAGCATTAGAAAAGGTTCAGAAAAAGGCAACAAAAATTATTAGGGGTTTGGAACGGGTCCTGTATGAAGAGAGATTAAAAAGACTTGGACTTTTCACTTAGAAAAGAGGAGACTAAGGGGGGATATGATAGACGTCTATAAAATCATGACTGGTGTGGAGAAAGTGAATAAGGAAAAGTTATTTACTTATTCTGACAATATAAGAACTCGGGGTCACCAAATGAAATTAATGGGCAGCAGGTTTAAAACAAACAAAAGGAAGTTTTTCTTCACACAGAGCACAGTCAGCCTGTGGAACTCCTTGCCAGAGGATGTGGTGAAGGCTAGGACTTTAACAGGGTTCAAAAAAGAGCTAGATAGATTCATGGAGGTGAGGTCCATCAATGGCTATTAGCCAGGATGGGTAGGAATGGTGTCCCTAGCCTCTGTTTCTCTGGAGGTGGGTGACAGAAGGGATCATGTGAGGAATACCTGTTGTGTTCCCTTACCCTGGGGCAACTGGTATTGTCCACTGTTGGTAGACAGGATACTGGGCTGGATGGACTGTTGGTTTGACCCAGTATGGCTGTTCTTATGTTCTTATTCATTCTTTATATACAGTATTCTGTGTTTTTTTCAAGCAAAAACAATTAGTTTGAAGAACTTACAGCCTGAAAAGATAAAATTTGGGTAGGTGTAGAGATTATTGATGAAAACAATGACAAGTTCTTGATCGAAGTAAAAAACACTGTTGAAGGCATTCAATGTTGGGGGAGTGGCATGAGATAATTTTAAATAATATTTTGTGTGAACTGGAATAGGGAGAGATGAGTGAGAAGGCTGGATAGTAGGAAGGGTAAACTACTGGTCAATTCATTGACAAATGGTTTGAGGAGTGAATATAGTGAGGAAAGCGGATTTTAATTATATGAGAGACTAATCAGTGTTATGATTTAGCAAGAGATTGGATGTGGAAGGGGAGAATTTAAATGTCATAAGATGGGAAAATGAAAACAGTAGCATTTGTCGGTGGTGATGGAGATTGGACATTAGGAGAGGCATTAGGTGGAAAGGATTTAGTTTTGGGAGAGATTGGAAGGGGGGCTGGTGTTAGGTGGCCATTGTCTTCTGTGAGATGTGGCATGCCAAGATGTATACCAGAGTGCAAATAGAGTGGCAGCTGTGTGGTGTAGATACCTGTGAGCTGAGAGCATTGTGTTTTTGCAAAGATGATGGATCAATTGCTCTGCATTTATTGATGATCTGGGAACTGCAGAGCAAAGTGAAATTGATTAGTTTCTCATCCCGCTGGGTTTCCCCTTTTCCTCCCATACACGTTTTCAAAATGTGCATGTGTTTCCTGTGGGCAGTGTGAGCAGACCACATCCCTTTCACTCAGTACAAAGTGCATACTAGCATCCAGGAAGCATCACCTTTCTAGGATTTGCTTCATTGATGAAATAACATGACAGAAATGTCAACCTAAGTTACTTCGCCCCCCTCCCACCATTTGCTTTGTTCCTACTGTTTCTGCCTGAAGGACCATTCTGTCTTAGCTTCTGGGTCCCTGTCTCCAGAGAGACCTGCCCAAAAGCCTATCCTAGTTAGTATACACAAGATCATGTCTTATCACAAATTTTGCAACTTTATACATTTTTCTAGCCACTGACATGAATACGATTCAGCAGAAGAGTTTTGCTTCAGGTGATAGTTCGTATGTGCATCCCATCGTGGGTGCACATGTGTTCCATGCACCTAAGACCAGAAGATTTTTGCTTCTCTCAGCTCCCCGTGGCTGGAAATGGCAAACCGCAGCCAATGGGAGCTGTGAGGTCCTGTAGCTGCGGAGCTTTAAAGTACACAGAGCATCACGAGCCTGCCAGGGGCTTTCCCTGGTGGGTCCGCAACCCAGGCTTGAAAACTCCTGCACTAGTCTTTCTGTTCCCTCCCATCCTGTACATTCCTTGACCTTGATTTGGATACCATATTCCAGGTAGCAGTGGATTACCCAACATTCATATGTTACATAATGTGTGTGTAATAAATACTGATGCATATGGCTTTATGTTGGGTAACAATTAGTATTTTTGTGGTCTTATGTAGAGCGTAAATGGAGAATATATCTTTGTATTTATCTTGTAAAGCAAGCCCCCATGTAGGATACATCTGCCACTCAGACACCTGCCCTGTGCTGGCTGACTCAGGTTCGCAGGGCTCAGACTTACGATAGAGATGTGTAGCACAGATGTTTGGGCTCCGGCTCCAGCTCCAGCTGTGGGACCCTCCTGCCTCACAGGGTCCTAGAGCCTGAGCTCCAGTGGCTACACCTCAGTTAAACAGCCCCTTCACCCGAATCCCGTGAGCCAGAGTTAGCTGGCACAGGCCAGATGTGGGTTTTAATTGCAGCTTGGACAGACCCTTCCACTCTCCTGTTTCAGAGACTCCTTTTCTTTCACCCTACAAATGATAAGTCTACTGCAAGACTTCTTACCCTCAAGGCCTCTTGGAGCAATTACCAGCTCTAGTAAATGGCACACAAACCTTCTGTAGCTGTGAATCTCCATGTAATTCCTTAGGCCTATTCACTGGTTAATATTTGGTGTTTTGAAAAAAAAAATGAGGGTAAAGTGCTGAGCCATCAAAAATGTGTGAGGTGTGACTGAGGCTGAGCTGACTTTCGCATGGGAGGCAAATGGCCAGCTCCCAGTGGCATTTACCTTTACACAGCTCTAGTGTCAGGTCGTGCCTCTAAGGAAGTTAAATTCACCTGCAGCCCCCTTTCCCCAATTCGTCTGTTTATGTGTTCCGTGATCATACTGATGCCCTGAGCAAAAGTCAGTTCTTGGACAAGAGACCTCTAAGGGAACCCATGCAGCAAGGGCCCAGCAACTACAGTTCTGAGGGCCTTTTAAGTACCTAGCTGTTTAGTGAAGAGCTGTTCCTAGGGGGTGCGGGGTCTGGGGAAAATCCCCCAGTGCCCAAGATACGGGGCCTGGGGCAACCCCTCCCGCAGGCCCTGCCCTACCTCTGCTCCATCCCCCCTCTCCACTCCATCCCTTCTGCCAAGCCCGCCCCTGCCAGACCCCTTCCTGCTCCTGCAATACAGAGCGCTCTGGGGTTGGGGCACTCTGCTTCTTGCTGCTGTGGAGCCGCCAAGTGCAGCAGACTGGGAAAAGATGGTGGCGCAGAGCAGGCTGCTGGACAGCTCCAGCTCCTGCCACCTTAGTGAGTGGGGGGGGGGGGGCAGAGACGACCCTCTGCTGCCGCCCTATACCAGGCCTATCCATAGGACAGCTGAGGTGGTGCTGCGGGGCCCTCCAAAGCGTGGTGCCTGGGGCAGTTGCCCTGAACCATCCTATGGATGAGACGGTTCTGGTCTATTGGGAAGGAGGGAGGCAACAGGAACAGGTGGAACTGGGAGGTGGAAAGCAGTCTGGGAGGAAAGCAAGAGAGTGGTTGTAGTGCACCAAGGAAGTAGGTGGCAGAGAGGAATGAGGAGGCAGGTGAGAGAGGAGACTGAAAAGACCATGGAGGGGGAGAGTGAGTAGGGCAGGAGGAAGGCACCTGTGTTCTCCCCTTCATGTCAGATATTCCCATTTTGTGTTGGTGCATTACTTTTCTTCCTTGAGCACATTTTGCACTTGTCTGTGTTGAGTTTAATGTTACTGATTTCAGACCAATTCTCCGTTTTACTAGGGTCTTTTTTAATTTTTTAATCCTGGCCTCCAAAACATTTGCATCCCCTCGCAGCTTGGTGGCATCCACCAATTTTATGAGTTTTATCTCCCTTACGTTATCCAAGTCATTGATGAAAATAGGACTGGATTCAAGACAGGCTTTTGTATCAGTAAATCTCCTTAAGGCCAATGTATGGTTGACATTGCACTTATAAATCCATCAGCTTGTAGTTGTTAATACTCTAAACCCCCTTTCAACAGGATCTATGGCCTGTTGCTCATTGTTTGTCACAACCTTCAGTGACACTGCATTTTTGAGAGAGAACAGAGGCTCCTGTGCTCTCGTTTGAGCAATGTTGTTCTTTTGGGTGTTGATTCTCCTCCACAAAAGGCATCACTCCTTTGAAAGCAAAGTAGAGGGATCAGGTGGGATGCAAAGGGTATTTCCCCAACTCTTTGCTGCATTGAACATGGGTAAGGTTAAGATTTTGTCATGATGATGTTTAGTAAAAGTCACAGAGAGGTCATGGGCAACGAATGAAAATTCACAGAAGCCTCTCTCTTACTGAAAATAATTGGGGAAGGGAATGATGGGGATGACTGAAGCCCAAGCAATGGCAGAGAAAGAGAAGAGGGAATCAGCACCCATTGGTGAGGCAGCTTCAGTCTCTGGGGTCTCCCTGCTGCTCATGGTGGCTGACAGCTCTGGGTGCCCCCTGTCATCTGCTGAAGTGGAAAGTGTCACAGGTCACTGAAAGTCAAAGGATCCATGGCCTCTGCAACAGTCTTATCCTTACATGTGGGTCACTGTCTTGCCTAAAAGCCAGTGTTTAAAGTAGTTTGAACCAGAGGGGATGTGCTCATGAGAGCAGTAGAGGAGAGAAACCTGCTTACTCTGATAGGGGGAGGAGAGAAGACAGGTCCTTCCCCCATCCCGCCATCAGTGTTATCATCTTTGATATATGGCATGTTTCTTAAAGCTCCAGCTCCTGGAGACATGACTATGTGAGAACCTCGGCTTTCATTTGATTTTCTTTAAAGTATCTAACCCACATGAGGGGAAGGAGAATCCTAAAGACTCAAGAAGCAGAAGGTAAGTTAAAACATTCTTTCCTTCTTAAAAAAGCCCTTGTGATTATTGTGGCCTGACTCGTGGTTTTGGAATGGATGGGGTTGATGGTGCTGTCTATTGTCACCTCTGTGATCCATGTCTAACCGAGCCTGGAGAGCTCTGTTCAGGCTGCTTATCTGCTTTTTCTGGTCATCGGAGGGGTACGAACAATGGTGAGTTGCTGTCATTGCCACCAGGGTGGAGCGAGGGAAGGGAAGAGAAGTGGGAGGTGCACTGGGGTAGCTGTAAGTGTCCTAATTAGGCTTCAGAGTTAACATGTGCCTAAAGGGGAAGGAGCACCTTCTCCCAGACTCTGCAAGCGTGGGGCATGACCCAAGCGAAGGGACCTTTATCTAAAGGAGGGAGTGCCCTCTGCTCCTCCAGTCTCTCTCCCCAGCACTACTGGCACTGTTCTAGCCTCTCATAATGTAAGAACCTTCCCATAACTTAAGAACTAAGGCTCACCAAATAAAATTAATAGAGAGCAGGTTTAAAACAAAAGGAAATTTTTCATCACGCAGCCTTCAACCTGTGGAACTCCTTGCTGGAGGAGGTTGTGAAGAGCAGGACTTTAACAGGGCTCAAAAAAGAACTAGATAAATTCATGGAGGTTAGGTCCAATACTTATTAGCCAGGATAAATAGAGGGTAGAGATACCACCCCTGCCTGTTGGAGGCTGGGAATGGGTGACAAGAGCAGAATCGCTTGATGATTCCCTGTTCTGTTCACTCCCTCTGGGGCACAGGGCATTGGCCACTGTCGGCAGACAGGGTACTGGGCTAGATGGACTTTTGGTCTGACCCCGTGTGGCCGCTCTTATGCTCTATCCGGTGATTGAGGCCGGTGCCCTGTCCTGCTCAAAGCGTGCTACAACGAGGGCCTTTTAAAGACAGCAGGTACCGGTTACCTACCTCCTATCCCCAACCACTGTATAGTGCTTTAAGGGGCCCTCGTGGGGGTGGCAATGCCCCTTTAAATATGCTCTCTAGGCATCCTCTGGGGAGTGGCACAGCCTCTAAGGAAATCATCTCGGTGGGCCCTCCAGCCAGGAGCATTGCCCCTTTAAAGGGCAGATGGCTTTAAGAAGGGGCAGCCCTGCGAGTCTGCTTCAGCAGAAACCAGGAGGCGGCGGGTGGCACTGTAAAGACTAACCCGTTTGCTAGGCTGTAAGCTTCGGCCAGCTCCCCCTCAGGCGCAGCGCGGGGGCTTATCTCCAGATCAACCTGGCTACTCTTCAAAGGGCCACTGGACTCTGTTTTAATCTTTAAGGGACGCTCGGCGCTGTGGGCCGCTGGCGGGTGGCTCTCTGGGTCCCGAAGAGTGAGGCAGTGCCCCTTTAAGGGGAGGTGGCTCTCTAGGGGTCCCGAAGAGTGAGGCAGTGCCCCTTTAAGGGGAGGTGGCTCTCCAGGGGTCCCGAAGAGTGAGGCAGTGCCCCTTTAAGGGGAGGTGGCTCTCTGGGTCCCGAAGAGTGAGGCAGTGCCCCTTTAAGGGGAGGTGGCTCTCTAGGGGTCCTGAAGAGTGAGGCAGTGCCCCTTTAAGGGGAGGTGGCTCTCTAGGGGTCCCGAAGAGTGAGGTAGTGCCCCTTTAAGGGGAGGTGGCTCTCCAGGTGTCCCAAAGAGTGAGGCATTGCCCCTTTAAGGGGGAGCTGACACTTTCGGGCGGGTGGGCTCAGTCCCTTTAAGGGAGGCGGGGGCGGAGCCGAGCGGCCATTTTTGGCTCGCCCCGCCCCCATGCCCGCCCGCCCTCCGGTGCTGAGGAGCCGCTGCTGGGGCTCGCGCCTAGTGCCGCAGCCGGGCTGGCCTCCGCTCCCGAGCCGGGCAGCAGGTGAGGGTGAGGGGTGAGGGGGGTTTCCTCCCGCCGTGCCCCTCCCCCATGCTCATTCCCTCATTGTAGGGGGCGCCCCCCCCCCGCCCGCCTCGTCATTTCGGCGGCGGCGACACGCGCGCGCGGGGGGGGGGGGTTAAACCCGGGAGAGACGCGGGTCTGGGTGGGGGCGGGGCCAACGGCCGTGCGCGCGGTTTGGGGCGCGCTGGGGAAAGCGGCTTCGCTCCCCCCCCCTCCTCCCCCCCCCGCGCTGTGGCTGGCCCGGGCTCCCAGACCTGGCGCCGGGGGGGGGGGCAGCTCGTGGCGCCTGAGCCTCGCCGGTGTCCTGCGCGTCCCCGATTCCTTCCCCTGAGAGCGGGGGGCCTCCCCCGCCGCTTCTGAGCCCTTGGCGGGGGCCCGCATGGGCGCGTTCGCCGCGCGACACCGCTGCCTCCCGTGGGCCTCAGCTGCGGTGCACGGCGGAGAGTTTAGAAGATGACATGCGGCAGTCGCTGGGACAGTCCCCGCTGCGAGGCCGGCCTGGCGGGCGCCGCTGGCCGTTTTGTGCATGCGTGTCTCCCTCTCCGCTTGCCCTCTCCTGGGAGGGCTTGCCAAGCTTGAAGCCTTGCGGGGGAGGGTAGCTGGCTCCTGAGCTGCTTGCAGACAGCCTGTTGGATGTGTCTGTGAGCCCTTGTGGCAAAAACATGTGGATTCCCACGGTCATCTTTAAATGCTGAACTGCTGCTGTTTTTATTGAGAGAGAGAGAGAGAGGTAACCCGTTAGTCTGGTCTTGCTAAAACAAAAGGAAAAACTATGCAGCACTTTAAAGACTAACAAGATGGTTTAATAGTTGATGAGCTTTCCTGGGCCAGACCCACTTCCTCAGATAGGGCAGTGGTGAAGAGAGAAGGCTGGGGCAGGAGACAGTTAAAAATAAATTGATGTAAAGTTTGCCCTTTTCCCTAGAGCTTCTTAATTAGATTTCCGAATCTGTCCCTTTAAATCACTGTTTTCATTGTAATTAAATATGAGACATAGGTCTCCTCCTTCTAGTCTACTAGTTTCAGTAAAACAGACATTATGAATGGCAGCAGATGTTGTTGGATTATATTATGAATGGGAGTGGATATTGTGGGTTTATGACGCAAGCTATATTTGTAATTTATTTAAAAAAGATCTCTTGCTATTGGTCTTAGCTAACCTTACAGGAATTTCTAATTTGCACCATGAAAGCATGTGGCAGGCAAGTCCAGACAGAAGATACATGTGGTGTTTGTTCTTTTGGTTTGTGAGTAAGGTTGAAACTTACAGGGAGCCAGCTTATTTGACTCCAGTATGATTCATTCAAAGTGCAAATTTCTAGGTGCTTGTTATAACAGTGTAAACCACTGACTCGGGTGGGTGTGGGTGACCTTCCAGATAGCAGAATCTTGGGCCTTTTGTACACTACAAATGCTATGGAACCTGTCTGCAGAGGAGACATAACGTGAACTAGTTACAAACGTTTTCACGTTGTAGCGTAGACTGGCTATTACCTATGCTGCATATTACCTATCAGCCTACACCTTTCGTGCAATTTATGGTCCAGATCATCCTACAAACTGGATCGACTTTTAGGTTGCCTTGGTTCCAAACAACTAAATCCCTGCATGGAGCATAATTGTAGTCATTGGGGTTGTGCTAAGGTTCAGGCTTCTACCTTTGCAGATCAGCTTACAGAATGGAGGCCCAAGTTTAGAATTAACTTAAATTCTCTGTTATGACCAAAGTCCCTGAGGGGATTGTGTGTGTATTATACATAGGAGCTTGCAGCCTAGGTGGGGTTTGCCAGTTCAAAAGGCTTAGGCACTCATCCACCTTAAACAGGTGTTTCTGTGAGTGAAAGGGGGTAAATGTGTGCGCACTCCCTCATTTGTTTATACGTTGGAATTTTGCTCTAAATCCAAAGAATGTTATGAAGAACTGTCTGTCATTTGTTCCTCATGAAAAGGGGGGGTATATCAATCAGGAAAGTGGCCTGGGAGAAAGTGTAACTAATTTAGGGACATCAGATAAGTTTGAGTGCCATGGATATAAGATGACTGTTAACTGTGAGAGTCCTGAAAAAGGAGTAGTTGGGCTTCCTAAAATAGTTTACTTTAAGCCAGTGATGGGCATCCTAGGTTTGTGAACTGTCTGCAAAATTGTAATAACCAAGACAGTCTCCAGGATAGGATAGTTTTGCTAATTGTGCTTAGGTACTTAGAATTTGTGAGGTGAGCCTATTGAACCACATCAGCATTTTGGTTGCATGCAATGGGAGTACACTAGTCACAGTCAATGTTGTGTGCATCAGCACACACTTCATATGCCCTTGCGTTATGTGTGTGTCACTTCAGTAATATTGGTAGGAAAAGACCAATGTGGAAGGAAACTAGCAGAATCTGGCATCCCTGCTCATGGCCATTGGTAAACAATGTCTCGTGGGCTGCACCCCAGTGGGCAACATCTGAGTGCAGATTGTTCACCACCGCTTAAAGCACTTTGTCTAAATAATATGGTACTGGGAACCAATCTCTGAAACAGTCAGCATTTCACTAAATTGGGATTTCCTAAAGAGCAAAAGGGAGTTAGGCATCCAGATTCCTAAGCAATTCAATTGAATTTGAGTCTGTAACTCCCTTGTGACCCCTGGAAAATTGAAGACTTCTTTAAGTGCAGTCTTAATTTTTTTTTCACTTTCTTGAAGTGCTAACATCTGTCTTTTCATTCTTTGTCTTGGGGCTCTGTAGCAAAGATGTTGCGTTTCTTTCGACGAACGCTGGGACGTCGGTCTATGCGCAAGCATGTGGAGAAGGAGCGACTGCGAGAGGCCCAAAGAGCTGTCACCCACATCCCTGCAGCTGGAGATGCAAAATCCATCATCACTTGTCGAGTATCATTGCTGGATGGAACTGATGTCAGTGTGGACTTACCGGTATGAAAGAGACAGCTGCTTTTTAAACACTATTGACTTGCATCTGTCAGGTTGAGTTCTTTATTTTGTATGAGCTGGGTAAAGTTATGCCTATTTGTCATAGCTGTCAACCCAAATCTGTTAGTCTCTGATTGAAAAGATAATGCAGTGGTTAGTGCTTTCACTTAGCATGTTCATAGAGATATCATTGTGCTGTAAATATTAAATGTGTTTCACGGGGCTAGTGTGTGGTGACATAGTAGGTCTAACTTAGCAACACTCATATTTTCTTTTCAATGTCCTATGCATGCAAACTGAGGGAGAAGCTAAACTCCTTTGTTTAATTCAGTTAATGGGAGTGATATACAAAGACATGAGAGTGGTTTCTGAAATTTGGCTACCTTTTCACTGAGCAGCTTTCTATCTGATATATATGAAGAGAGATTACTCTTGGCATGTACTAGACCAGCGGTTCCCAACGTGGTTTATATTGCGGACTGGCAAACCCATTCACAAACTTTTGGCTGACTGGTAACATTTTATTTGCACGTTTGCATATTCATTATACAAATAACAAATATGCAAATAAAATGTTTCCAGTCCTCAGCAGTCATCATGCAAATAATAAGTATGCAAATAAAATGTAACTGGTCCACCAAAGGCCCTGGCCCCCAGAGCTGCTGCAAACAGCTGGCTTCAGCTCCCAGCAGTCACTGCGTGGCTGGTACACACTGGCCCCCCCCGTTGCTAGCCCTAGCCTAGAGGCCACCACCCCTCACGCACCCCCAGCACCAGCCACTGACCCCAGAGTCCCCTGCAACCAATCCCCCTCAGTGCTAGCCTCCCACCTCTTAGATCCCACCTCCACCAAACCTCTGTGCCAGCCTCCTGTTTCCAGAGCCCCACTGCACTCCTCCCTCCCAGTGCTAGCCCCCAATCCCCTATATTAGCCCCGTCCCCAGAGCCCCCAGTGCCAGCCCCCCACCCTGAATGCCCCAGTGCCAGCCCCCACCTCTTAGAGCCCCCAACCCCCAGGGTCCCCCAGCACTAGCCCTACTCCCCCAGTGCCTACCCCACCCCCCTCACCTAGTCCTGCACTGCCTTCCAGCTGCCAGCTGAGCACTGCTGCCTGGGTTGTGGCTGCTGTAAGACTGCTGTGCCAGGCTCCATGCAGCCCTCCCACCACACAATGAACTGCTCTTCCATGTCTAAGAGGTGATTGCTGCCACTCACTTCCCTTTAGTTTGTACTTAGTTATGCCAGTGAAATCTGGTTTGAGTTTGAACAGTCCCAAGGTTTAGAAACCATGGCTCATTGAAACACTCTTAACATATGGCTAGATCCTGAGAGATGCTGACTTGAGTGGTTGTTGTACAGTACATCATGTTGGAGCCACTGGTCAAGAGTGATTGCTCTGCATCTTGTGTCTTAAAGTAAATGAACTTTCTCTTATAGATGTCAAGAATGTTAAAATCGCATTGGGCAGTCTAGGGAAAGCCCCAAATTGCTTGAGTGTAGAGTATTGTAGCAGTGGTGAGAGAATGTGGGTGGAAAATAATCCCTTCTCCAATATTTGAGACAAAGTTACTTTGATTTTTTTAAAAATATTAGAAACATTGCATTTATAAAGATGCTGTAAAAGTCTTTAGTCATTTTAGACAAGTGGTAAAATAATGCGCCTCTGTAAAGGTTGTTGAAATAATTTAATTAACATGTCCAGTGCTGTTCTGTGTGTAAGATACTTTACCTGGGGCCAAAAATGTGCCTTCCCTCCACTTTATAAGCATAGCTGAAATGGGAAATAATAAAATATAGTGTCTGTACACAACTAGAACAATAGTCTTTCTTCAGCTGGTGCTGGCCTTACAGGCAGATGCCTGTAATTAACAGTTTTGATTCTATGAGGAACATAAATTAATCTTAGTTGTCCTGACTTATCAACCAGATGCCTAAATGTAATGGCGAAGGTGTAAGTTACTTTTTTTTCTTTTCAGAAGAAATCTATTATTCCTCTTCCTTGCCTCTTTTGAGACATTCTTACAGGCTTCTCATTATTAGCCAGGAAAGTTACTTTGTTACCTTTTGAGAAATGACTTATCAACTTTCCAGTATTTGTGCTTCCTGAGTCCAAGTCACCATCACAGTCACTCTGTCCAGGAGAACAGTAACTGCAGATGACCATACTGTCCTTCTGCAGCTATTTGTAGTATTCATAGGGCACTGTTGGCAGTTAGCACAAGTGCTTGCTTTCCACAGTAGCACTGCTCATTGGCTTCTTCAGAGACTTTCCCTTAAGATGACTTATTGGACTCTCTGGCTTCTGACAGTCTGCCTTTGGTTGCTAGGGAAGAAGGAAAATAGTGGAAATGCAGGCTGGAATGAAGAATTTGAACTAGTTCAATGTGGAGAACGTATGGGTTCAGCATAGGGATGTTAGATACCGTGTAATGGAATAGTCGTGTAATCACAACTATTTGATAGTACCCGGGGGCAGGGCCGGCAGCCACTGCACTACAGCCCTGCTGCTGGGGAGCCCCCTACCACCCCGCACTGCTTCTGAGTAGGAAGAAGTGGCAGGTGGGAGCTGGTCCACGAGGAGTTGCTGCTGCAGAGGTTGTTTTGCGGCAGCCTCCCTTGCCTTCCTCCCATCCCCTTGCGCTACTGCCATTGAGCAGGTGCTACGGGGAACCATCTTTTAAGCTGGCTCCCCGCCCCCCAGCACTGGCTCCTGCCTGCCCCCCTTCACTGTTTCTGTCGGATACCTCAAGAGGGGGAGCAAGCAGGTCCGCAGAGCTAGCACGCACGGGAAGCTTGCTTGAACTGTGCGAATTGAGTCCCGCCTGCCCCCTCCCATGCCCTCCGTGCTGCTGCCTCTATCAGAGGCAGTGGGCAGAGACAGGCGGATCCTGTGCTCATGGGGAGCCTGCTTAAAGTCAGCTTCTGACACACACTGGCTCCTGCTCTCCCCCCCTTACTGCCTCTGATACAGGGTGGGGAAGTGCATGGAGTTGATAGGATAAACCGATAAGCCTAGGCTTATTGGTTAATAACTTACTCAACTATATGGTAACGTCCCTAGTTCAGCAGAATGATAGCTTCAAACAAACCCACTTTGAAACTAGCAAAAAATTTCCCTCCCAAATCTCTTTCTTACTTATTGTTTCGGTTTCCTCCTTTTTGACGTACAATCTGCTGTGACTTGAGGTCATCTGACCTCTTTGATTGTTCCCTGGAGTGTACGTAACCCAGATGTTTCTGGAGTGTTCAGAGGGAGAACACCCTTCTTACAGCAGGCCTTTTTAACTCATGAGGTAATTGGACTGTGTGATGGGCGACAGGTAAAATGAGAGGGCTGTAGGGTTGAAGATGGAAGTCTTGTGCTAGTTACACATCCTTAATATGTACAACGGTTAATTTATCAAGGACGATAAAGCCATTGCGGAGAAACTAAATGATTTCTTTGCTTCAGTCTTCACGGCTGAGGACGTTGGGGAGATTCCCAAATCTGCACCGTCCTTTGTGGGTAATGAATCTGAGGAACTGTCCCGGATTGAAGTGTCATTAGAGGAGGTTTTGGAACAAATAGAAAAACTTAATGTTAACAAATCTCCGGGACCGGATGGCATTCATCCAAGGGTTCTAAAAGAACTCAAATGGGAAATTGCTGAACTATTATCTGTGGTTTGTAACCTATCCCTTAAATCGGCTTCCGTACCTAATGACTGGAAGGTAGCCAACGTGACACCAATATTTAAAAAGGGCTCTAGAGGCGATCCGGGCAATTACAGACCGGTAAGTCTAACTTCAGTACCGGGCAAATTAGTCGAAACAATAGTAAAGAATAAAATTGTGAAGCATGTAGAAGAACATAATTTGTTGGACAAAAGTCAACATGGGTTTTGTAAAGGGAAATCCTGTCTTACTAATCTATTAGAGTTCTTTGAAGGGGTTAACAAACATGCGGACAAGGGGGATCCAGTAGATATAGTATACTTAGATTTCCAGAAAGCCTTTGACAAGGTCCCTCACCAAAGGCTCTTGTGTAAATTACATGGCCATGGGATAAGAGGGAAGGTCCTTTCTTGGATTGAGAACTGGTTAAAAGACAGGAAACAAAGGGTAGGAATAAATGGTAAATTTTCAGAGTGGAGAGGGGTAACTAGTGGTGTCCCCCAAGGGTCAGTCCTAGGACCAATCCTGTTCAACTTATTCATAAATGATCTGGAGAAAGGGGTAAGCAGTGAGGTGGTAAAGTTTGCGGATGATACCAAACTGTTTAGGATAGTCAAGACAGAAGCAGACTGTGAGGGACTCCAAGAAGATCTCACCAAACTGAGTGATTGGGCAACAAAATGGCAAATGAAATTTAATGTGGATAAGTGTAAAGTAATGCACATTGGGAAAAATAACCCCAACTATACGTACAGTATGATGGGGGCTAATTTGGCTACGACAAATCAGGAAAGAGATCTTGGAGTTATCGTGGACAGTTCTCTGAAAACTTCCACACAGTGTGCAGCGGCGGTCAAAAAGGCAAATAGGATGCTAGGTATTATTAAGAAAGGGATAGAAAATAAGACCCGGAATATCTTACTGCCCCTGTATAAAACTATGGTACGCCCACATCTTGAATACTGTGTACAGATGTGGTCTCCTCACCTCAAAAAAGATATTTTGGCCTTGGAAAGGGTTCAGAAAAGGGCAACTAAATTGATTAGGGGTTTGGAACGGGTCCCATATGAGGAGAGGTTAAAGCGACTGGGACTTTTCAGTTTAGAAAAGAGGAGACTGAGGGGGGATATGATAGAGGTGTATAAAATCATGAGTGGTATGGAGAGGGCCGATAAAGAAAAGTTATTTATTAGTTCCCTAAATAGAAGAACTAGAGGACACCAAATGAAATTAATGGGTAGCAGGTTTAAAACTAATAAAAGAAAGTTCTTCTTCACACAGCGTGTAGTCAGCATGTGGAACTCCTTGCCAGAGGAGGCTGTGAAGGCTAGGACTATAACAGAGTTTAAAGAGAAGCTAGATAATTTCATGGAGGTTAGGTCCATAAAAGGCTATTAGCCAGGGGATAAAATGGTGTCCTTGGCCTCTGTTTGACAGAGGCTGGAGAGGGATGGCAGGAGACAAAGCGCTTGATCATTGTCTTCGGTCCACCCCCTCTGGGGCACCTGGTGCTGGCCACTGTCGGCAGACAGGATACTGGGCTAGATGGACCTTTGGTCTGACCCGGTACGGCCGTTCTTATGTTCTTATGTATGTTCTTATGTACTAGTCGAGTAGTCGATGGAATTTCTATTGACTACTTGAGTAGTCGATAGGCACTTCTGCATTCCCTTTTTTGAAATGTACAAGAGCCCCCTCTGGTGCTCTAGTACATTTCAAAGCAGGAATGCAGAACTCTGCGTGCAGCCCAGGGCCAGCGGGAAGTCCTGCTGACTCTCAGGGCTGCACCTGTGGTGCCAGCTTTGAAATGTACAAGAGTCCCCTGCTTCCCAGCTAATCCCAGGCTCCAGGAGGCATTTCAGTGGAACCCGGGATCAGCTGGGGACTCCCCAGCTGATCCCGGATTCTGCGGAAGTCCCCAGCTGACCCTGGGCTCCATGCGTAGCAGGGCCGCACAGCTGAGCCGGGGATCAGCTGTGCAGCGCTGCCCCTTTCAAAGCACCCTCTTTCCCCCTTTGCTGCCTCTGATAGAGGCAGCAAGGGGGGGGGGGAAATCAAGTAGTTGACAGACTATCTGATAAGCATTTGCTTATCTTAGAGTCGACTAGTCCTTAACATCCCTAATACATATCTTTTGAAGTCTTACGCCATGGCACTGCAGGAGGCAATAAGAGTTTTCTGGATTAAAGCATAATGTTCCTAGTGTGTGTGAGAATCTTTAAGGAAAGAAAATGATGAACACTTAGTGCCATACCTGATCAAAACAGCAAGTGTCTTTTCCAAGAAGTCACTCCTTCCTCCTTCAAACACGTATTAGTCCAACCTACACTGAACCCTTTCCTCTCTCCCTCCCACCCCCGCCGAATAATTCAGTCACTGGAAGCTACAGCCTAATATCAAACCTGCCATCCTCAGGAAGCGCACAGAGAAATTAGCAAAAGATCAGACACAAGCTCATCTGGTTGAAGTTGACATTCTAGACCCTGCACAGTTTGGATTTAGACCAGGACCCAAAGCTACCTTGGCGCACAGATGGATGATCTCCTCCAGTCAGTGGATGGAGGACAGACGTGAATTCTCATCCTACCGGACATTCGGCACTGTTGGCCATGAGATGGTGTAGGCAGGGATTCAGGGTCATGTTCCATGCCATTTGAATCCTTTTCTGGAATGATGCTCCCAAGTAAGTAGTGATAGGGAAACTGCTTCTCCATCACCAGACCTGTGGAATTCAGCAAGGATCAGTTCTCTCTGGACCTCGTCACTGTCTATATAGGTGAATTGGTTAGATGACACTGACTCAGATGTTAGCAGTATGCAGAAGATAGATCTGCCTATTGCAACCACACTAACACCAAGATGGCATAGTGCTTAGCTGAGATCAACTCTTGAATGAAGGACAAGAGGGTGATGCTGCTGGGTAGAAAGAAGTATTTTAATGTGTGTGTAGCTATGCTGCAGTCTCCTTTGGCTGATGATACATTTGCATAATAGTTCAGTTCAGTCCATAGTTGAGGAGTACTTGTGGATTTCTCACTGATGTAGAGTTCTCACATAACAGCACCAGTGAATAATGCTTTCTACCATCTCTCCTTAGCTAGGAAACTCAAGTCTCATCCTGGTGGAAGACAATCTGGCCTCGGTTATTCAGGCTCCATCACCTATTGGGGGCATTACACCAATGAAATACATCTGGGCATGTAGCTTTCAGCACTTAAACTCCCAACTAGTGCAGAATTCCTTGGGGTATCTTCTCAGCAACACAGGTCACCAGGAACATATCAAACCTGTCCTCTGCTTTCTACACCAGCTTCTCATAGAACATCAAATCAGATTCCAAGTCTCAGTCGTTATTTTTAAAATGTAAGGTAGCTTGGAACCAGGATATCTAAAAGATTATCTGAAGTTCTGCCATGAAGACTCTGCTAAATAACTTTACTCCTCTGGAAGAGTGAAACCTTCTACCTTAAGAGTAAAACTTGTATAAAGAGGAGACACAATTTTTTTCTAGGTGTGGTGGGAGACTGTGGAATGAACTCCCTCCAGGAACTAATGATGATCATAGACTTCACTACTTTCTGATCAACACACAGCTTATTTTTTCTAATATTACTATTCTTGTTGCTATCAAAACAAGGTACCCCACTGCACATGCTTCCTCCTTGGATGAGAGAACAGATAGTGTGAGATTTTTATAGTCACTTGGCTAATGCACGGCTTGAAGATGATTAGATACTGTGGTGTGTGGTATAACAACCTATATAGACTAAGGATATTAAGTAACAGTGAATTTACTATTTGAGTAGTCAATGGAATTTTCATCAACTACTCGACTAGTTGATAGGCACTTCCGCATTTCTCCTTTGAAATGTACAAGAACCCTGACTCCAGGCTGCAGCAGGGGCTCTTGTGCATTTCAAAGGAGGAATGCGGAAGTGCCTATCAACTAGTCAAGTAGTCAATGGAAATTCCATCAACTACTCAACTAGTAAATTAACTGATACTTAACATCCTTAGTCTAATTAAAATTCCAGCATGGGACTTCCTACATGTCCTGTGGCTGTGGAGGAGGAGATAAAACCTGTTCTAGAACATACCACTGTTAGACTGTTCTGTATTTCTGACAGGAAGAGGAAGAGTGGAAACATTATTTCCTGAAACTTCATATGCATTAACTGGTCTTAAACAGAGGTCTTTTGATCATATATTTTACTCCATACTGAAAAGTGTTATGCCATGTATATTTTTTTTACACTTAGGAAAAAAAACTATAGTTATTTTTGCCATGATATAAAATACATGGGATGATACAGAGGATTGTCACCCATAACATTGTTTTGATACCTTAATCCAGGGATGAACAACAGTGAATAGTGGATAGGCCACATGAGTGGTCCTCCATCTCAGTGGGTTGCAGCAGCCCCACTGGGAAATAGCTGATTTGCCTTGTACTACCCTGGGGGGAGAGGAGGGGCAATGGAGCAGAAATCATGGGATTCGGGGCTCCTCTGAAATTGCTGAGGGAGGGGAGAGGCGTAGGAAGTAGGGATGTTGAATTTCGATTTAATCAGGTAATCAAGTAGTCAATGGAATTTCGACTATAAGGGGAGGTTGTGTTTACTATTCCTGCTGTGCTTCTGCATTTTAAGAGCCCACAGGGCTTTTAGTACATTTAAATGGCAGAGGTGCAGCAGTTGGCATCCAGTGCGAGCTTCAGTCCCCGTTGCACCGTTTCCCTCAATGCGTCTCTACCTCTCCTGCCCCCTAGAGGACAAGTGTGGTAGAAATATATGATGATCCTGCCTCAAAGAAATTGCAGTCTAAAGGGGATACAACGGGTAGAGAAGATAGGCGGGACAGGGCAGCGTGTTGGTAATGGGGGCATGAAAGGTTAACTGGTAAAGGCTGGATCAGCTCCCTAGTTGGTAAGTGCAATGGGGAAGGTTTTTTTTTCCTTAACTGACCTATGATTAGTTAAGCAGCATTGGTGTACTGGGAACGGAATCTTCTACAGTTCATTTCTACTAGAAGTATCATCTCCACAGCTAATGTTAATTAGTGTAGAACCATTGAAGCTCTCACACCAACTGATGGTCTGACTCCCTTATTGGGAGCAACTTTGCTTTGAAAGGGTGCCAGTTGTGAGACACTTTGGTTTTCTGAACTGAGCTGGGGCTGGTTGACACTGAATTCAAATGGGATACGCATGTCAGCTTGGCTCGTTGTTCATAAGGGATAGCTGTCACCAGTGGTGACCTAGATGTCAGTCTTGGCTTCACTTAAATCAAACAACCCATTGTTAATGGTAACTCCAATCTCTGTGTTGCCAAACTACTATAAGGTAACGCAGTTGTTGACTTCTGAAGAAGAAAACAAATGGGTCTGGACTAGTACGGGATGATGCATGGGAATGTGCCGTACACGTGTTGGAGAATCTAGTACATGGTATTCCTGATTGTTTACTCCTAAAGAGTGTTGTCTCACGCTTTCACAGGAAGCTGACAGTTAGCTTAGGGCTTGTCTGTGCTTGGAAACATAGCAAAATAGCTGTTCCAAAATAATTGCTCTAGAATAATTATATTGACATAAGCCCCTGGGTCAGGTGTGGCCAACCTGAGCCTGAGAAGGAGCCATAGTTACCAGTGTACATTGCCAAAGAGCTACAGTAATTTGTGAGCAGTCCCCATCAGGTGCCTCCTTCCATTTCCAGCATCTTTTCCCCACCAGCAGTCCCACTGATCAGTGCCTCCTCTTCCTTGCCCGCACCTCCTGCCCACTGCAGTCAGCTGTTTCATGGCACTCAGGAGGCTCTGTGGGGGAGGGAAGGAGCAAGGGCGCAATACACTTGGAGAAGGAGGTGGAGCCATGAGCTGAGCACTGGAAAGTTGGCACCTGTAACTGCAACCCCAGAGTCAGTGCCTGAGCAAGGAGCCGCATATTAACTTAAGAAGAGTCACAGGTTGGCCACCCCTGCCCTGGATGGATTAACCCAAACCAGTAAAAGACACTCCTATTCTGGAACAGGCATGTCCACACAGGACAATATTCCATAATAGCTATTTTGGTAAATTTCAAATGTAGACCAGCCCTTAGAGGCTCTGCACATTTAAAGATTTGTCAGTCCAGCCCACACACCGAATTCCCTGCTGTTAAGGGGTTTTTTTCCTGTTACCTCCAGCCTAGTTTAATAATCTACATTAATCAAGTGTTGCGATTTCAAACAATTACATGTGCATGAGGAGGTTAATTTGTCCCCTGAAGGCAGAACCGGTCACAAATTTAGGTCTGTTTGTGGGTTAGATAGTTAATATTTTATTGGAAATCATTAAGCAACTTGAAAGTGCTTAACTGCTTGTCTTTTGAGGTAAACTCAGCTCTGCCAAAACACATAAGATAACAGTGAGATCAAAATACCACTTATACAAAATTGAGTGTTTTCTACAACTGAATTTTTACTTTATAGTCTCTTAAATGGAAATGCAATAGAAATGTATCTTTGATTTCTTTGGAGTGTGCTGGAAATGACAGTTTTATTGAACACAAGTAAGTTTATGTAAACTCATAAAAAGGAACTTATTGCAGAGTTTTGTGATCGGTTGGCCTCCATTAGTTAAATATAGACAGCTACATCCTTTAGGAATGTTGGTGTATCTTCCAGGAATGGAGTTTTCAACTAAAATTTCAAAATTTGTTTAACTTTTATGAAAGTAAAATACCCATTTATCAATTCAGTGTAAGTTTACATAAAACTGTGTGTGTGGGATGGTGGATTGACAGCCCCAGTGATTAAGTCAGAGAGGGACTGCCTCCTGTGTAATTCTGTCTCTGTCCATTTGGTCTTTTCCTGCTTAGACTGGCACAATAGATGCTATTTGTGATGTGGAAATCCATCCACTGGGAAATAAACATCCATGAATTTCAAGCGTCACTGAGTAGCTTTTGCTCAGTAAAAGCTTTTACAACGCGAGCCAGAGTCAAACTGATATCTTAGATAAAAGGCTCTCCTTACCTGTTCATTCAGCTCTAAGAGTTATAAAGCTTAAAAATATATATATGGAAAAATATGGAGGCTTTCCCTTGGCTTTAGACCAGGCACAAGGTCCTTATGCGAGCCAATGCCTTTTGTAACTTCACCTTTCCCAAAGGCTGTATTTATTTCACTTTGAGCCTGTCTTTCCTGTTGTTTATGTGGCAGAAAACACCCACTTGTTAAGATAAAATATAAATAACTTAGTGGTGTGCTGTTTTGGAAGAAAGGACCTTGGTTCAAATATATTAAATGTGGAAGAAAGTATTTTACAATTGGTTCAAGAATTGTAGCCAAGTTGTTTGGAGCGATTTTATCAATGTTTAATACATTTTTGGTGGTAATGAATCTTATTATTGGAAACAGAAGCACAGAAGAAACTTGATTATTGCTGTGCATATATGTGAGATTGCTTGCTGTTCCATGTCCTGAGACTTGGTAAGAAAGGAGTTACGGAAGTGCACGATGGCCTGAAATTAGTGTCTAGGTGAGAGGTCCTCAAACTGTGGGGTGTGACCCCGTCGGGGCACAAACAATGTTTGAGGGAGCGCCACCCAACCTCACTTCGATCCCAGATCTGCTGTGGGCCCATGCCTGGCCCCAGCCTCAGCTCCTGGCCATGGCCTCATTCCCGGCCTCAGGTTTCTTACGTCCACGTCCCACCACCCTGGGAGCCACAATCTCACACCTAGCCCTGGAGGAGGGCATTCACTAGGGGTGTAATAGTGTAATCCTGCGTTTCTCAAACTGTAGGTCCCGACCCCCTGGGGGGTTGCGAGCAACTTAGAGGGAGGTCGTGGTATCACAAAGTTTGAGAACCCCTGGTGTAATCAATTAACTGATAAGCAGGTGTTTATCAGTTAACGTTATCAACTATACGACACACACACACACAGAGAGAGAGAGAGAGCAAGGAAATTTTTTAGCAGGCTGGCTTGACTTGCGCCAGGACCTGGCATCAACCCCCGTGCCGGCCCGTAGTGCTCATAGTGCAGAGCCACAGCAGGGGTTGATTCTGGGTCCCAGCATGAGCCAAGACTGTGCCAGCTCTTAGTGCCAGTACCCAGCATCAACCCTCGTTGCAGCTCTGCGGTACAAGTGCTTGTAGTGTTGTAGAGCTGCAGCAGGGCTAGTTGCCGGACCTGGCAAGAGCCAGGCTTGAGTGGTAGCAGTGTTACCACTTATCAGTTAATCATGTAGTTGACAATATTTCTTACCATCCCTAGCATGCATGGGGCAAGGAGGGGCATGATCCTGAAAAGTTTGGGGACCACTGGTGTATGCTTCTGTCATATAATGTAGGTTTGACTCATATTGCAAGAGAAGTTTAACCCAGGACCATGGTTACAGTTTTAATTAAATGCCAGGTATTTAAAGATCAGAGTACCACAGGGTAGTAAAAAGTCTGCTTGCTCTAAGTATGGAATTTAGTGGCTGAAACAGAGATGGAGGAAATTCTGCAAATAAGAAATATAGCTAGTTCTCAATAATTACTTTATAAACAAAGACAATTTTGTAGCAGAAATTATTAGACTGTATTCAGTGGCTTTTTTTAATCTGTGGTAGCTCATTTGAATATTTTTCTCTGGCTCAAAGGTCAGGGTGCCTCCCCAGTCTGGCCCCCTCCCCCCCCACACACACACTGGAGCTCTGCGGCAGGGCCCTCTGTGCCCCACCACAGGCCTTGCTGCCAGCCCCCCCCGCCGGCCCCTGACCCAGGACTAGATGTCCCTGCAGCAGCTGCCACGTAGGCTGGCAGCTGCCAGAGTTTAAACTGTGCGGCTCCTTGGCTGTCCTGGGGGAGGAGAAGGTATGGGAGCTACGGGGGCTTCGGTGGGGGGAGAGGGCGTGTGGGGGCTTGGCTGGGGGAAACTGGTTATTGGAGTTGTGTGCCCTTGGGGGTATGGGGAGGCATGTGGGAGCCGCAGAGCCTTGTGGGGGCTTGGGTGGGGGGAAGGAGGGACGTATAGGACATGTGCAGTGTCCCTGGTGGTCTGGGGGCCACACGGCCTTGTTCCTTGCTGGCAGCGGGGCCGGAGCTGTGTGGCCTCCCTCCTTGTGGTCAGAGGGAGAGAGCCAGATGCTGCACACCCTTCCTCCTCCCTGCCAGAAGGCAAGGGCCAGGCCAGGTGCGGCCTCAGCCTGGCCCAAACCTCTCCTCTTCCCCCCGCCCCCCAGTGGCGGGAGGGAGGGAGCTGGGCCAGCTGTGGCCTGGGTCCAGCCCAACCTTCCCCCTCACCCCTGGTGGCCAGGGCGAGCTGGGGCTGCCTACCCCAGAAGAGGGAGTTTGGCAAGCATAGCTAGCAGGGGGCACTGCCCCCTAGTACTTGACAAAAATAATATATCTTTCACAACAGTATCAGAATCTTAACTCTTAGCTGTGGATTTTCTCAATGGATTTTTATTATTTTGATATTGTATCTAAATATTTTTTCTTACAGGGGATAAATGAGAAATACCTATTAAGATTGAGCAGATAATAAATTTTGGTAATCTGGGGTATGGGGAGGTGTGTGTTAGTCTGTAACTTTTAAAAATGAGTAGTCCTGTGGCATCTTAAGAGACTAACAAATATATACACATATATAATAATATCATGCGTTTTCATGGGCAAAATCCATTTCTTCAGATGAGATGATCTTGAGTGGAGGAAAAAAGGGGAAGACTCAGAATAAGAAGGGAGAGGGGAAAAAAAAATTACCTGTCATTTGCAGTACTGGTGCTAATGTAGCGGGCTGGAATTGTTGCATATTTAGCTTTTGATGTCAATAGGGTTTGAATGTAAGGAAAGCCAGTTTTATAGTAAGGTCAAACTTGTTCAGGCCAAGGGAGATAGTGTCAAATTTGCATATGAACGTCATTTCCCTGCGAATATTATTGTTAAAGGAATTTAATAGGGAAAGTGTGTCGCATTTTTACATATATGAAAATTTGACGTGTTTGAAGTTTATCACCTGACACCAATATGTGGAATTTAAATGTATGATTTTTCAGTAATGTTTTATGTTCATACTTTGTATTAGAGAAATATGGTATTTATTTGGAATCAGAGATAAGGTTGTTATTCTATGATTTTGTATATATTTGACATTTGAAGTGATTGGGTTTTATAAATGATGTGTTAAACAAGTAATGTTCACTGGTGTCTCTTAGCAACCTGAACTATTTCTTTAAAGAGTAGCTTTTGGTATTTTGCCAGTGTTTTTTGTGTATGCTGGTAATGAAGATAATAGTTTAAAAAAAATAATGGAATGACTCACCAGATTAATAAATTCAGGGAGTGAATGGTACATATTTCTGTTTATAAACAATACATCTCTCCACTATGTTTGTAAGTGTTGTAAAATCACTTGCTGATGAGACTCCACTGTGCATAAGAGAAATGTAGCTTGAATAGCTTTGCTTTTGTCATTTGAAATGATTTGATGACTGAGTGATTGTAGAGTATATAGTCTTCATATGTGTTTTTCCTTATCTGCTTCAAAGGTGAAGAATTTAATATCGGATTTCAAATAGTAGCTATTCCTTAAGCATTTTACTATGTGTGTCCTTAAACTGCCTGATGCATTAGGCCAGGGGTGGGCAACCTTTTTTTGAATTGAGGATTGCTGACCAAAGAAAAATCAGACAGGGGCCGCACACAAGTGAGAAGCAAAAAGCAAACAAAAGGAAAAAACCAAACCCTCACTAACGTGACCCCTGATTGAGAAGGAGAAAGACACTCTCCATGTTCTCCTTGCACACTACAGCCTGGGGGGGGAGGGGTGGGCAAGGCTACTAGATTTTGTGTGCTCCAGCCCCCAGGAGGACGGGGTGGAGGAGGGTGCTGCACCACCAGCATGGACTGTTGCTGAAGGGGAGTTTTAGGGGCTGCATCCAGCTCCCAGGCCTTAGGTTCCCCACCTCTGCATTAGGCAGTCTCAGACACTACCTTTGTTTCCAATCTCATGGCATAAAGTGCCTTCAGTGGCATGTAGGAGGAAACAAAGCTGTAGAGTGCAGTGCTGAATACTTCCAAATAATTGGCATTTGGCACTGGCTACTTTTAAAGATAGGCTTAAAAATCTTCATGTACTAAATTGAAGGCATTTTCATTTACTTGGTGCTCTGCCAATGCCAGCAACTCTACTGTTGTAGAGATGTTGCCAAGTTTGTGTTTGAAACATTTTTTGGCATACTCTGTTTGTATATTCTTAGCCTTGAAAAGGTAAATGAAGTAATAAAATCTACCTGTTACAAGCGAATTTATTTTGCAATTTCAGAAAAAAGCCAAAGGCCAACATCTGTTTGAACAGATCATGTACCATTTGGACCTCATTGAAAATGACTACTTTGGGCTGAGGTTCATGGATTCTGCACAAGTGGCAGTAAGTAACAGGCTTTTTTTTCCCCCCTAGTAAATTATTAAGCTTAACCATTAGTGTGACAGATCAACACATTATCAAAAAGCAAATGGTTTGTGTGTTACTTTGTAGAGCATATAAAAGTTTAATCAACCCCGTATTGGCCAGCATAGTTCCTTACATATCCTTGCCTTTCACTTTTCTGACCCATTCTTGTGTTTGCTTTCTGATTTTAAGGTCAGGCCAATCATTGGACCAAAGTGCTGTGGTAATGAAGTCCTTTTGCAGCAATGTTCTTTTACTAATGAGGAACTGGTTGAGATTGTTAGCCCAGTCTTTTATTCTATAGGCAGTGATGCACAGAGAGGCTCTCCTGGGAGACAAGGCCATCAGATAGGTTGGCTGGCCTCTCTAGATTCTGGATGAGCTGTTCCCAAATCCCTGTATATCATGGTGGTATCCTACATAAAGCAGTCTCCATGGATCTGTCTTCACACTTAACTTGTATTGCAGAGAGGGGTTTTCTTTAGGAAAATGTGACCATGAACATTTGATACTTGAGTAGGTGCAATTTCACTCTTAATTTTTATTGCCCTGGGCCTTGGTCTACAGATAAATTCATCAGAGTTGGGTGGGAGGGGAGTTGGCAAATAAAATTACTAACTGCTCTTGCTAAGATTTTGCAATTGTGTGTGAAGTGAAGGAATATCTTATCTTGGTCACTTTTCCTCTGTATTCATTTTTAGTTTAGTGGATAGGAATATTTTGGGGCTATAAAAAGACATGCTGGCTAAAAGGAGTGTTTGCACCAGCTTCTAGAGCCGTGGTCACCAACCGGTCGATCATAAGGGCTCGACCAGTAGATTGTGAGGCGTTGGGGGGCCCCCTCCATTTCCCCCCACTCCCGAGAAGCCCCACTACCTACCTCCAGCAAAAATGGAGGTAGTGCCGGCTTCCTGCGGGGTGGACGGAAGTCCTGCAGCTGCGCGCCACTTCCGGGGGTTCCGGAAGTGTGCTGGCTGCTCCCCTCCCTCAGGTCTGTGGCGTGCCGGAACTTGCGGGGCGGAGGGGGTTCCCCAGGGGAGGTGCGCGCCGGGGCTTCCCTCCTCTGCAGGAAGGGCAGTTGGCCCTGGAGGAGGCGTACGCGGGGGCTTCCCTGTGCCATGGAAGGGGGAGTTGGCCCTGGAGGAGGTGCACACGGGGGCTTCCTTCCTCTGCGGGTGGGGTGGAATCCTGGGAGGAGGCTGGTGCCGGGGACTCCCTGCCCCCACTGGCACCCTGTCCCCTGCTGCAGAACCCTGTCCCCTCCCCCCAGCACTCTGTCCCCTGCTCCCACTGGCACCCTGTCCCCTGCTGCAGAACCCTGTCCCCTCCCCCCAACACTCTGTCCCCTGCTCCCACTGGTACCCTGTCCCCTGCTGCAGAACACTGTCCCCTCTCCCCAGCACCCTGTCCCCTCTCCCATGTGCCCTGCCCCCACCCCAGCACTCTGTCCCCTGCCCCAGCACCCACTAGCACCCTTCCCCAGTACCATGTCCCCTGCTCCCACCAGCACAGTTGGGGCCACGTTAGTGAGGCTTGGGTGGGTTTTGGGAGGAGTTTTTTTTGTTTGCATCTCCCTTGTGTGGCCCCAACTGACTTTTCTGTGGGTCAGTGACCCCCCTGACTCAAAACAGGTTCCCTGCCCTTCTCGTAAATAAAGACAATGCAGAAACTTTTTGTGTTTGACACAGTATTTTATTTAGAAATGAAGTCTGGCCAACAAACCCCCATTTGGGGTCAAGCCCCCATCTGGCCGCAGCATCATAACACTCCTGCACCCCCTCAGACCCTAGATCTGAGCCTATCATACACTGGAACCCCCTGTCCTGAGCCCCTCACATACCCCAACCCAAATTCCTGCACCCTCACAGCCACAAGCCTGTGGCTTGCTTAGTACCGCAACCCTTGATCTAACCCCAACACTCTCCAGCCTGGAGCCCCTTCCCCGAGCCAGCATCCCCTCGTTCCACGAGGAATAAGGGGGATTCCAAAAGAAGGGGTTTTTCTGACATTTGGTTCAGTCTAGACAGGCCAAATGTTGGAAAAACCTCTTCCTACATAAGAATTGGGAAAAAAAAGTGGCAGTGTAGAGTGTATAAGGGCTGGGGATAGCAAGTGATGGAGAGGAGGAGAATAGAGAGGGCGGGGCTTCAAGGAAGGGGTGGGGTTTTGGGGGAAGGATGGGGCGGAAGATCTTTGCTTGTTCTGAGATTTAAAAAGTGATCTTGGGTGTAAAAAGGTTGGAGACCACTGTTCTAGAGCATCAGTGAGCAAGCTAGGCTAGTGAGTGGTCCTCCTTCATCTCAGTGGGCCGCAAGATTGTTGTAACCAACGAGTAGTTTTGCTAACTGCACTTGCATACCAAGAATTCGTGGGTGTGTCCATTGAACTGTAGCAGTGGCTTGATCAGACGAAGAGGGAGTGCATGGCTCTTACAGTCCGTATTGTGTACAGTCAGTATGCACCTCACTTCGTGTGCCCTTGCTGTAGGCACGTGTCACTTTGGTAATATTAGTAGGGGAAAAACACTACACTGATGGAAACCAGCAGAATCTGGCAAGCCTGCATGTGAGCAACAGTAAACAAAATGTCTTTGGGGCCACACACAGAACTGCAATGGGCCACAGGTTGCCCACCACTGTTCTAGAGCATACAGCAGTTGGGCCCAAAGCTCAAGTTGTCAGTGGGTAGGCTACTGTTGAATTCAAATAGCTTTATATATCCAGTCAATGTCAAACAGTCTAACCCAGCCTAGCAATGTGGAAAATAAAGATGACATGAGACTGGTTAGGTTAGGTTAATTACCATATCCTTTAATAAAGTAGAAAACATAATCTGTAACAAGAATGAAGTACTGAACTTTAAACTGGCAAACATATCCTTATGCTAATGTACAGAGAGCATTAGCGAGTCAAATGTTACTGGGTTGTGAAATTGCTAGCATATAACACAAATAGCATACTTCAGATACAGTAGTTCTTAATGCTGCACATGACTTGGATATCACTGTCTAAATTACAGAGCAGTTAATTCCACATAGCAAGAGAAAAGCTATTACTTCCCGTCAAACAAGATTTATTCTTATCACTTGGTTTAAAAAGCTGCTATTTATATTTATTTGCTTTCCCTTTCCAAAGTAATCCACTCCAAATTGTTTTAGAAATAACTTCTAGACCTTTTGTTTGTTCAATATGCTGTTTTCATTGCTCATTAGTGATTCATTCTTCTTTGTGACTGTTAGATTTGGATAAAAGTACTAGAGTGTGTAGTGTAAATTTTTTCATCAGCCTCTTTTGGATTTCATCTGAATCACTTGGAATAAAAGCAGCTTCTTCCCTCCTCCCTGTCCCTCCAAGATGTCCTATGTATAAAAGCAGTTCTGTTTTCCCCCTTCTTCCATGGTCCCCCCTCCCCCTTTACCATTCAAACTGAACTCCTAGAGGCGTTGGTGATAGGAGCTGAGTCAAGTAAAGTGCTGTCAGTGCTTGCCTCGGGCCTCTTAACTGCCTACCACTGGAATGTGGAGGAGATGAAAGAAAACAGATTGGAGATTAAACAGATGTGCACGCAGTCCTGAGGTCTGAAAATGGCCTTCCTTCCCTCCCTATCTTACCTTTTCTGATTATCTGAACCAGCAGGCCCCTGTGTGAGGAGTGTGGCCCCTAGTTTAATCGGGAGCACTGCTGACTTATGAAACTCAACTCAAGGAGACATCTGAGGTCAGCTGACTGAGGTGCCTCTTTGAGCATCACATTCCAGCCAAAACGTGGTGTGTGGGATACCATGTTCTAGCTGTTCAGTCAGTGTAGTTCACTTCTAGGATAATGCAGCATCTGTTACCTGCCCATGTAACATGTTTTGGACAGATCATGCCCCTCTGACATTGGTATGTGGTGGGCTCAGGTCTGTCACTGGCCAATTAATGGGACAACTTCTGTATTACAGGGAGTACGGCTGCATGAGTCCTCCTGGACATATTGCATATGTGCCTGTGCCAGGATTCTTTCTTACTCATGAATATGCAGCTTTCTCTCCTGTCGGTCTTATTTACCAACATAAAATGAGTTACTGTTTTTTCCCTCTAAGAATTAACTGTGGTATCTAGTCTTATTGAAATGTTGTGGTATTTTCTACTCCCCCTGCTTTTTTCCGACCTCTTAAACTTTACTATCTCATTTTCAGCATTTTTAAAAGTGGTTTATTTTTAATTAATATATTTTAATGAATATATATATAATTCCTTCATTCCCCCTCCCCTTTTCCAAAGGGTATATCACAAACTGAGGCCAATATCAGACACTGAAATCCTCATTTAATGTGATGTGAATGTATATCACACTGTCTGTGCTCATGTAGGGATTTGTGGGTTCTAGAAGAACGTGTGGTCCATTAACATGGATTGTTTGTATATCAGTACTCCAAACAGCTGATGCTCTGTTGAGGACTGACTTTTGTATGTTTATATTGCTGAATAGATACTGTCTTCTGTAGTCACTTGAACCTAACTCTCTGTCTTGAGTTGATTTCCAGTTAAAATGATCTATTGTAATGCACTATGATGTGGTCCTTCTATGCTATTTATCCCCTAAAAGAGTCTGTTCTGTGACATGCATTTTGTTTGGGTTAATCCACGTAATTTAGAATAGAATGCTTTCATAAGATGACAAGGTTGTTAGCCAAAATGGATTCAGATTAGGCTTTGTTTTAGTAGGGCTACTCGCTATTTTAAAACGATATTTTAATGTATCATGAACCTTTGTGACTTGTTTTACATCTGTTTCTTTTTGTAAAGATTTCTACTTATCTTATGATAAAAAAATTTCAACTCAAGGATTCTGTGTCTTTCAGCATTGGTTGGATAACACAAAGAGCATTAAAAAACAAGTTAAAAGTAAGTGTCCTTTTAGTTGTTGGGTTTCTTTTAGGCCAATTGAGTGTTAGTATACATAGTGGGGATGTAGTCAAGTGTATTTGCTACATTAGAAGACACCGTGGCAGGAGCAGGCTGTGTTCTAAAAGGGATGATGTGGTGGTAAAATTGTGGCACATGCCTAATGGTGACTTAAAAACACTTCCTGATTCCTGTTACTTAATACAATGTACTTTTCTTTATGCCAGTGGATCATTAACTGTGAAATGATTTATTTAGCATAATAGCCATTGGAGATTCTTCAGCCGCTGTAGATCCTTGTCCTCCCTAATTGTTTCATAGTCACCTCAGCTTGGTGGGTTGTAGAATGCCTTAATCTACATGTGATCTGCCTATCAAATAATCACATTTGATGTAAACTTTGGTAGTAGCTCATTGGATAGATTCAGAGAAGAGCATGCTGATAGTTTTGGATATGTTAGGGCACATCTAGACTCGCAGAAAGATAGAAGCTGCGACGGTCGATCTTCTGGCATTCAATTTAGTGGGTCTAGTAAAGACCTGCTAAATCGAATGCCGAGGGAACCCCTGAGGATGCTATTGTGAGGAGTAAGGGAAGTTGACTGGAGCATTTCTCCCATCGACTTCCTGCTGTGGGAATGGTGCCAAAGTTTGGCTTTAAGGTATGTTGACTACAGCTACATTATCTCCGTAGCAGGAATTGCGTACCTTAAGCCAACCGTCTCCCATAGTATAGACCTGGCCTTAGTATGTCAGTTTTGGCTGACTTTGTTCAGCAGCTTCTTTGCTGATAAGTGTACATACAGTCTTTAGGATCTTGCAATGCTATTTTAATAAAATGTTAATCTTGGAAGGGATGTCAGAGAAAGATCCTGGTTTCAATGCATAAATCCATCTAGAGCTCTGCAGTTTCAAAGAACCGTTAATCCAGTCTTTGGATTAACTATGTGCCTTCTAGAAAGATGATGCACAGAGGGACTATTAAAGTGCACCAAATTGGGTCTAAAATCTGTGGAATATGGTGGCACAACCCATCAACAGCAGGCACTTCCCAGAGCTCTGTGTTTTATGCAGACCAGTACAGTTGCTAAGAATTTGGCTGAGTGTAGAGCCAAAATCCATGACTCTCTAAGTGAGTGCTTAAATATTAGGATTAACCTAGATTTGTCTGTTCTTGTCAAGACAAATCAACTTAATGGTTTATGACAGCTGGGTTGACTTGTAATTAGTGTCTGTTAATATGTAATTGAAAATACATTCTTGTCATAAGGGAATTCTTTTCTTGAACATGTTGTGGTAGGACATAACCATTGATAGGCAGACTTTTGTTGTATGTGTTGCTTTTTGTTAGTACATTTGGACCTTCTCCAGGTCTCTTGTTATCAATGTCTTAAATTCATTTACTTTGCAGTTGGCCCACCGTACTGTCTGCATCTTCGTGTAAAGTTTTACTCCTCTGAGCCTAACAATCTCCGTGAAGAGTTAACAAGGTAAATTGAGTGTGATCTACATAATTGTAGGGCATATGTTTCTGTTAGCAAAGGCTGTTTACTTAATGTTATATAGGCAACTGAATAAGTTGTGAAAAATGCCAATATTCTGGGGTATATTCGCAGGAGAAGGGGAGCTACTGAGGGAGAAGTAAATGGGGTTGTGCTGAAGGGTCAGGGTCAAGGAGGGAGTGGAAAACTGCAACCCTTGAGTATTGCCCTAGCCTCCCTTTTAGTCTGGGCCCCCTCCACTTCATTATACAGGCTTTGTCCAGTATAGGAACCAGATTAGGCTCTGTGCCCTGGGACCACTCTGAAGGGCCGAATCAGAAGGTTTGGTGGCTGGAAGGGGGTTGTCACTATTTCTGAGGTGCATCCTTCCATGCCCCCCTCCCCCTCCGTTCCTTTGCAGAAACTGACTTTAACAGGGTTGAAAAAAGAACTAGGTACATTCATGGAGATTAGGTCCATCAATACTTATTAGCCAGGATGGGTAGGAATGGTGTCCCTAGCCTCTGTTTGCAGAGCTATTTGGCTGCTGTTGGGATTTACTGGCTAATGTGTTCATTGTCTTTTTTTTTTTCCCCCAATATTCATTTAATACATTATTTGGCTTTTTTTTTTCTTCCTTTTTGCCCCATTCTTTAATAAGCTCTGCTAATAGGATGGCATTGGTTCTAACCTTATAAGGGAAATTTGTTTTGTGACACTCGTGTCTTCAGTCTTTTATGGGTTATGGTTAATTTAAAGCCATGTGATATCTATGTTTTTTTGGAAAGAAAAACATAAAAAATGTATTTGTAACTGAGGATTTCTCTCCGGTAGAAATGAATTCAGTTAGGCCCCATCACTTGCAGGATCTATGCAAAGCATTAGCAAAGTGAGGATTATTTCACCATTGTATTGAGATGCGAGTCCCCAGTGTTTTTAATGCAGGATATAAGTCATGTCTAAATGTGAGTTCCTATCAGAAAAGAGCATTTTTGAATCCCTTTTCATTTGGGACTAACCTGCATATGAATACACACACACACACCAAGGGTCTTTTTTTTCCCTGCCAAGTTCAGAAGAAGGGTGAAACTTACCAGGTTTGAACAACAGAAATTATTTGTAGAAGACAATTCTGTTTATGCAGAGTGGATCAGTCCTATTAGTGGAGAAACTGTCTCACCAAGAGTAGTCAGTTCTTACTCATGTTCACCTATTCCCGTTAATTGTAAGCATTGCAGATCCACTGTTATTCATCAGCAAGGCAATGGTGCATTGCTGGTTCAAAAAGTGTCAGTGTGGATCTTTGTTTAAATGCATGTTTGCCTCTTGCATGAACTAGAGCTTTTATTAATAGCAGCATCTGGAGCAGCTCATGCACCAGGACATAAAGGACAGGGTGGCTACAAGCCTCTTACTTCCTATAGCAACAACACTGAATCTGAAAACTGTCCTACCTGTTAATTCTTAGCTCAGGTTAAATGTCTACAAATCTTTGGAAAAAAAACCCCAAACCCTTCATAATTACTTCTGATCTGTATCTGACACCATAAATCATCGCTATCTGTCTGAGCTGAACTCTGCCAATCAGAACACCCCCCCCCCCCCCCCGAAGAGGGATCCTTAGCATGATGGTTTCAAAACCTCTCTCAACCCCTAATCCTCAGGGCTTTAAGCCTTGTCCATCCTAATGAACTAATTATCCAGACAGGTAAGCACAGCTAGTGATTCTTCTGTTTGGGAGAATTTCACGTACTGAGCAGATGCTTAGTCTGCAGATCATTCTCCACCAGAACATGTAAATCATAAGATTTAAGGCTAAAGTTCCATCTTCTAGAACAGTTCATTAAGGTCACATCAGACTGAGAGGAGACCAGTTCTAGAGTTTTGCTGACAGACAAACCAGCTTCATCTGCTGCCCCATCTAGCATACATGCAATGCCCAGGATAGGTACAGAAAAACAGCAGTGAGGAATGACCCCCTCACCAACATTTCTGGTGTCAGTCTTGTACACAGAAGTGTCACTCCACTCAAACACTGAGGCAGAGGCGCCAAACAGAGCTCAGTGTTTTCCCAGAAGGACAGATGCCATAAAGCCTCTGAAGATAAATCCAAACCCCACATGGCATCTAGGATTGAGGAGAAGGGGTGCTTCTAAGTTGGCCAATTTCCTCCAGCAGTGACCCTGGCTCCAGTAGCTCATCTATCAATATCAACAGACTCAGGAGGGTGTGGTGAGAGGAGAAGCAAGATTAGTGTTGGTACCATGATGCAGACTTGAACCAGTATGGACTCCAGTACTGAGAGCACCTTACTCTTCAGTGCTGCCCCTGGGGGAGGTTGGGTCCTCACCATCACTGGGACGTGCATTCTCTCCATCTTCCAATAGAGAGCCAAGGTCAGCTGTCAACACTGCCGGTAGTCCTGTCAGCTTACCCTTCAGGGCTCTGCTTCCACCAGTTCATTGGGAATGGCTATGGATTGGCCAGTATACAACAAGTCAGCCTTACTTTCATGGCACACCACTATTGCCCCATTGGGGTACTGGAGCCTGCTATCTTAGGCATTGTTCTCTTGAAAAAGAGGAAGAGGATACACCTCATCAGCATCCATGGCCAGAGTACCAGAAAGAGCCGCATCCAAGGGCACAGCAGTACCAATGCTGTGTATTGTCATCAAAGGACTGGTCATCCTCGTTATCTGGTGAAGCACTATTTTCAGCAGCAGGCGACTCTATAAAAAAGCATTCCAGGTGTTCTTTTGGACAATGGCAGAGACTTTAGAGTTCAAGACATCAGTCATAATGGAGAAATTCCACAAGCGTTTTTTATTCCTTGTCTGCCTCCAGTCCCAGCCAGTATTGCCCTTCCTATACATGAGGGACTGCTTGGCCCTGCCAAAGTAGCCGTGGCACAAACTGGCACTCTGAAATGAATCACGAAAAGGTACTAAATGCCTCCCATGGAATCCGAGTGCTCTATGTTCTTCTCACCTAATCTTCTTTACGATACAAGAAAAGTTGAAGTCCAATAAGCGCTATCCCCAACAGGCTCTGTTTATTTGGTAGAAAATTGTACTCTGCTGTACACATCTGTGGATGGCTGACTGCCAGGCTTTTCTGGCCAAATAGACTTCTAACATGGGGCAGGGTGTGACAGCCTTCCTTGCCATCACAGGCCTGGTAGATCCACTGATGGACACTCACCAGGCTTCTATAGTTGGGCCCATGTATTGGATCTGTATGCTTCTAAACCCCCTGAGTTTGGACAAGCGCCAACCACAATCTCTGGCATCTTATGCACAATTTATGGTCTCGGGAATGAGGCCCATTGGTCCAGACCAGACAGTATAAAGCTAGAATTGTATTGGTAGCCTCATACTGGCGAAGACAGTTTGGCTGTTGGACATACTGCAGATGTTCTTGTGCCACTCCCTTCCCGTACACCTTCTGACCTGCTTCCACATAATGTCTCAGATTCTGCAGTCATTGCACTTGAAGTCTTGGGTGTTGGCTGGTTGATCACTATTCACAGACTGCTCCCTGCGATTCTTGTACAAAGCAGGAAGACTTACCCCTCCAAATGGGTAGAGCTTTTCCATATGAGCAGCTCAAAACCATATAGCCCCAGTGGAGGCCCAAAGACTGATGATGCTTGACTACACTCTGCACCAGAAATAGGCTGGACTAGCGTTAACTCTAAGTTCACCTGGCCGGAATATCAGTGTTTCACCCTCTGGTGGAGTCGTACTCAATCTTCTCAAGTCTGTGACAGCATCATAATTTCCTCGGTGACCTCCTTCATACTTACCCTCTGGTTAGAGAGACAACTTGCAGGCCCCCTCTTAAGCTACTGTTTGACATGTTCACTACACCACCTTACCATCAAAATAGTCTTTTCTTATGGCCATTACTTCAGCTCTCGGACCCAGTGAGCTCCAGGCCCTTCTGGCTGAGCCACCTTATGCATCCTTCTGTAGGGGCAAGGTGGGGTTGAAACCATGCCTCAAGTTCATCCTGAGAGGGGAGCATGCACAGCTCAGACAGATACTGACACTTAAGCAATACCCCTCCAATCTCTCTCACATGAGGCATATGCACTCCTACAGTGGGATCCACACTGACTAGAACAGTGTTTCTTAAACTTTTTAAGACTGAGGAACACAAAACAGTAATTTTTTTTATGAGGAAGAGCAAGGATTTTTTGTTAAGCAAAAAAAGGGTCGGGGGGAGGAGTTATTGAGCCCTTTAAGGGTGGCCATTTTGAATTCTGTTCTCCGCAGCACACCTCCGACTGCCTCGCGGAACACAGTTCAAGAGAAACTGGTCTAGAGTATCTAGAAGAAACAATTACTGTATAATAAATGACATTTTTCATGTTGCTTCTTTTTGGAGTACCCCCATCAGAAGGAGAATAAAAGGGTAGTTCTGTTTTTCACTGCCTGGTTCCTTTCCAACCCAAAGGAAGAGCAGTCTGTAAATCAAGATTTTCTGCAGGGCCTTCCTATGAAGATCAAGTTTATAGCCTGCCACTTTATTTTCTTCCAGCTCCACTCTTCTGCGGCTGGTTTTCAGGAAGGGGTCTAGGGAGACGCAGCTCTGTGAAAAATTTTAGACAATGCTTTTGAAAGATGTGTGGTGCTAACTGTCACATGATGCATTACTGAGTCCTTGTGGGGAACTAGAGGAATAAGCAGGGCTAATCCTCCAGCACCACCTTCTTGCTCCTTTAGGTCCTTGATCAGAATTCTGGTAAGTCGTCATTTGGGTTTATCCTCCTTTGAACAGTGTGCGAACTACACAAGGTCAGATTGAGAGGCCTTGAAAGATCAGCGTACAGCATCTTAAATCTAAGTTTCACTTTATTGAGTTCTTACATGTCAGGTTATGGCTCCCTCTGTCCATCTGCTGACTGGCATTATAACTGCTAGCTCTAATTCAGCGGTTCCCAACCTTTTCCAGATGGGGACCCATTTTGGCAATTCAGGAAGACTTGGTGACCCAAGGCAATTAAAAAACGGGGGGAAAGAGGGGGAGCAGAGCCACCTAGGGAGACACTTGGCAACCCTTTTGAAATGTAATGGCAACCCATAGGTTGGGAAACCCTGCTCTAATTGATGGTTTTGTCTTTTTTTTTTTTTTTTTTTTTTAACTTTCTTAGGTATTTATTTGTTCTTCAGCTAAAACAGGATATTCTCAGTGGAAAGTAAGTACTTATTGGTATGTGTGCTACATTAAGTGTCTCAGGTAATTACAATGTGTTTTAACATGAGGTTTTATAACACAGTTTCTTAGGAAAACTAGGAAACCCAGCGTTCAGTGTGATAATATTTTTTCCCATTGATACTTTCTGTGTATAAGCAAATAAGTATTCTTGATGTGCTGGCTCAAAGAACCACATTAGAGTAGCCTGAATATTAGTGCTTATCTCAATTTACCAAAGATGCAACATTCACTGGACCCCTTTGCATTTCCTCAGCTCTCAAATGCTTAAATGTTGTCTCCTTTGCAAACACAATCACACAGAGATTTGTCTAATAAACCACTTTTCCTATGGCAGGTTGGAATGCCCGTTTGACACAACCATCCAATTGGCAGCTTATACCTTACAAGGTGAGTGGGGTGGAGGAAATTATTATATTCTTCCTTGTGGTCTTATTTCCTTCTTTCTGCCACTGTGGTGCAAGGATATTCATTTTGCCCGGGACTGGGTAATCCTAAAATGGAAAAATGTATTTTCCTTGCCTCTTTAATTTGTCATTATATATTACAGAGTGCTTTGTCATGTCAGGGAGGGGTTTAAGGAGCTTCTGAAGAAATCATTTCCTTGGCTAAAATGTAATTGTCAACAGGTACTTGCATAATGCAATATGAACTGTACAAGATAGAACATTTTAATGGAAAATAAAAACTTTTCTCAGACTTGTAAGTGTCCACTTTCAGACAGTGTTCACTGCATACTCTGCTTGAACTGCGCTTGTGCAGGAACATAGCTGCCCTTCTGGTGACTGTGTCATCACCGTTTGAAGTGCCATCCTTGATCTCATGGAATCACACACCAAACTCCAGTGGCTCCAAACAGGGTTTGTTTACACACCCATTGCACCCTTTAAACTAATGCTAACCAGTTTAGTTAAACCAATGCCGTTTTGTATATGGACACTCCAAATTAGTTTACATTTATATCCTGTGGGTTTAGCTGTCGCTAAATGTAACTACTTTGGTGTAACTTCTATGTGGAGCAGGCTGCTGTCTTTTTTCCTTCCGCTTCCAGTTGTGTTGACTGTTCTAAAGAGGATGAGATCCACCCAGAAATGCAAAGCTTTAGTTTCTGTTTTATTGGTGTAAAGGGAATTGTGCAGGGAAATTCTTTTCAATTTTCTGATCTGTGTTCAATGTACCATGTAGCACTCTGGAAAATGTCCTGCCCTGTATATTCTTAATGTCATATAAAAACCTCTTTGGTATTGTGCTTATTCTTGCTGTGAGTCATTAACAAAGCTAAGTTAGTCACTAAAAACTTCTATTCTCCTAGGTATTTTAGAAAACATCTGCTCAGCTTAAATATGAATGATGCTGTAGGATCTAGTGTAGATATTGGAGCCAGTAGGGTGGGGAGTGCATTGCAGAGAAACCTGTTGCTTTTGCCTTTCGGTTGAATAGTTAGAATGCATCCCATTCTGAGATGCTGGCATTGATAAATGCTTTTGATCTAATAGTACAATAAATTAAGTGTTTAGAAATGCATGGTGAACTTGATAGGTCATATATCCTACTCTTAAATATTGGCATTTTCTTTCTACTTTCAGAACTGTTCTTAATTCCCAAGTTAGGTCTATGGCAGTGCTTTAATCTTACTGTCTGGTTGACTGCTGAGCAGATTTTATGTAAATCAGCTGGAACCTAAGCAGGCTTTGACAACATTCTTTTCAAAAGAGGCAGGCGGTATAGTGGGAGTAAATTACTGTACATCTACAAACTTCCTCTGTTAAGTTTAAAAAAAAAAAAAAAAAAGTATGAAAAGGCTTTTTAAAGGTATTGTGTTCAGAACACCTAGAGATAGATTTGTGTATAATAAGTACAACAAAATAGTTAGTTAACTCAGTTTTTGCACCTCTCAGATATTTTATATATTTAGTCGGCTTTTCCTTTTTTTCCCCCAAATTTTTCCTTTTTTATTTTTACATAAAAGATTTGCACTGTTGAAGCAAGTCCATTTCCTGCTTGCACTTTTGACTGGAACTTGGGAAGCCCAACATTATATTCTTGATTCTCAGAGCTGAGTGAAGCACCAGCTACTCCCTTAAAGTCATTGGAGGTGGTGACTGCTTTTCTCCTCTGACAATGAGACCATGTTAATTTATGTTTCTAATTACAGATATAAGCACTCTTCTTTGGGCAGTTATGTTTGGAAAATGTTGGCCTTTTAAATATTAGCAGTTGTGGAAAAAGGAGGCAGTTCTCTAAGATTGCTCAGCCATTGTGACACTAGTGTGCTTACAGTAGTAGAGGGAAAAACAGTTTCTCTACCCTATGCTGCCTATTTTGGTTTTTTGTTTGTGCGTGTATTGCAGAGACCTCTATAACCATAAAATTAGAGCTGGATGAAAAAATGAAAAAAATCATTTTAAAACTATTTCCTTCTACAGGATTCAAAATGGGTATATGTTCTTGAAAATTTTACATAGTTTCTCTATTTTTTAAAAATCAGCAGTTTACAGTTGTTCCTGAAATACTGTTTGTTTTTAAAGAGTTACCACGTTGATGAAAATGTTGCTGCAAGAGAGTCAAAGATCTTAACAGTTCAAAGATGTTGACAATTTTCCACAAGATGTTCCATTTTATAAAAAAAAGTAATTTATTTATTTGCTGGAAACCTTTTTGCAGGAAAAATTTTGAGCAGCTCTACTAAGAACATTTCATCATCAGATGCAGAAGTACTGTACAGAACTTAGGCTGTAAAGCTATCTGTCAGTGCCTGCAGCTACCACATCAAAACAGGTGGAAACAATAAATAAAGGACATAGAGAGTGGGAGAAGTTTTAAGTCTCGAACACTTAAAGTAAACAAATCATGGTAGATTCTTCAGCTCAAGCCAGGTCTTGTTAATGCTATTGCTTTTGAACAGAATGTCACTCGACAGTGTTTTTTCTTTGTAGCTGAACTTGGAGACTATGATCCTGCTGAACATGTTCCTGACCTGGTGTCTGAGTTTAGGTTTGTGCCCACTCAAACTGAAGAGATGGAACTGGCCATTTTTGAGAAGTGGAAGGAATACAGGTACTATAGCTCCTGATCCACGTGTGCCAAATCAACTTTCTGACTCTTATATGAGTAAAGCATATGATACAACGGGGATGATGCTGACTTTTCCATATGATCTTTCACCCACCTGTAAACTTAATGTGATTCTATCGTAGAACATAAGAAACTAAAGCTAGCAATTCTTGGTTGAGAATGTAAAGTGAAAATTGGTATTTTTACATGTCTGTCTTTTCAATCCAGGATGAAATTCTACTCCTGTCCATGAATGGTAAAATTCCATAGTTTCAGTGAAATCATTAATTTGTCTAATCTTGTAATGCAGTGTTTTTTGCAACAGTCAGCATTTCAGGTTAAAATTAGCAAAAGTGACCTTGGTGCTCATGTAACTTTGAGAGAGACAGCAATGTTTGTTTTTTGTTGACCCACAAACATTTTTTTCCCTTTTTCTCTATATGCTAGTTTCTTTTCCTTATTCATAGTTTTAGAGGATTCTGTTTTAACTTTAAACAAATGTATTTCAGAGGCCAAACGCCAGCCCAAGCTGAAACTAACTATTTGAACAAAGCTAAGTGGCTGGAAATGTATGGGGTGGACATGCACATAGTCAAGGTAAGATTGATTGCCCACAGGATGACCTCTTTGGAAATGGTTATTCTTGCAGATCAAATGTTCCAAGTGTTGTATAGGAAAACTAATAGGGCTGTCAATTGACCTGCCTTAACACCTGCGATTAACACAGGATAGGATTAACATGTTAATTTTATTAACACATTAATCTCAGGCGTTAATGCTGCGCTGCCCCTTTGAAGTGCTGCTCTGGCACTTCAAAGGGGCAGTGCAAGCGGAGCCCCTTTGGAGTGCCAGAGCGGCACTTCAAAGGAGCTTTGCAACACAGAGCCAGGGATCAGCTGGAGTCCCCAGCTGATCCCAGGCTCCTAATGCGCTGCCCCTTTAAAGCGCAAAGCTTTGGAGACTGTAATTTTCATCTGTCTATATTTATATTGTGTGTTATATTGTGTGTTAAATATGAGATAGATGCTTCAGATTTCAATCAGCCTGAAACCTGTGTAAAAATCAGAGTAAATGAAATCAAAATTGGATTGGGATTTAATCTGGTATCACTTTATGGTTGTTGTATAGAAAGATTAAATAGACTGTAAAGGAAGAAGGATAGAGAAAAACACAAGGAGGGTCTTTAGCCCATAAGCATATAAAGAAAACCTTCCTGCCTTTATCCTGATCTCTCTCTCTAAAGTTGTGGATAAGAGTAAGCTATTTAGGAAGCTTTTTTTATACAACCATATCTTGTGAAAGTTTTATTATTGTAATAAAATAATGATTAGTATTTCATCTTAACAATGAAGGGATGGATATTTTGGACACTGGAATGATTTGTACATGTATGGCGTCCTCCATGTGGAATTGAACACAACCTCTTTTGGTCTGTGATACTTAGGCAAGGGATGGCAATGATTACAGCCTCGGACTGACCCCGACGGGAGTTCTGGTGTTTGAAGGTGACACGAAGATTGGTCTCTTTTTCTGGTGAGGGGGCTAATTGAAAGCCTTAAGTATTTTACAGTGCATATTCTTAACTCTTACACTAGCCAAATTCTTGAACATTAGTGTCTGTGACCATTAATCAATATTAGTAATCTGCAGTATACTTCATAGCTTAACATTAAAGACTTTTTCAGTGTCCAAAACATTATTTTCCTTGGTTAACATCCTTGACAAATGTCAGTAGGTTTTGTGTGATTTCATCTCTCTCCTATGTCAGTGTTAAATACATACATGAAGCCAGTACAGCACTGCTGTTCATTTCAAGCATGCCTTCCCAAGCTGTTCTGCTGCTTTATTGGATTCATTGTATATGTATATATTACTGGATACATGGGAGATAGCTGAAAGCTTTCGACCAGCCAAGCAGACTAGGGATATCAACGTATAGACGACTACACGATTACCTGATAAGCTTAGGTTTACTGGTTAAGCCTGTCGACTACATGCATTCCGCGCGCATGCACACCCATCCTCCACCCCTTGGCTCTGTACCTTCTAGAGTGGCATCAGCATGGAGGGTGAGGGGGGCAGGCAGGAGCTGGCTTTTTAGTGGCTCTCTGTGCATGCCAGTTCCACGGACACCACCCCTCCCCCACTGCCTTTGTAGGGGAGCAGGCAGGAGCTGGTGCTGAAGGAAGTCTGCTTAAAAGCTGGTTCTGACTGGCTCTGCAATGCCGCCTCTTCTCTTCCCCCCCCCCCCCCTTCACTGCTGCAGCATGGGCAGGGGAGCAAGGGAGAGTGCTGCACAGCAGCCTTTGTCCGCGGCAGGTCCGGGCTCACTGCAGACAGAGTGCTGTCGCAGAGCAACCTCTGTATCAGAGGCAGAGCTGGTCTGTGCAGTGAGCTGGTTTTTATACAGAGGCAGCAGCGCAGAGTGGTAGGGGGCTCCCCCGGTAGTGGGGCCTGGAGCACACTGGCTGGGAGTCTGCCTCCAGAGACAATCGAATAGTTGTATACCTGCTAAAATTCAATGCAGTTACGTGACTATTCAATTACATGGTATCGAAGATCCCTTAACTACACCAAATGTTGTGATTTTCTTTTCTGGGAGGTGTGGGTACTGGAACCCTTTGAGTGCAAAACACCCTCAGAGTTGGTTTCTATACTTCTTTGGAAATGCCCTATTTCTGCCCCCGCACATACCACAGAAATGGGTTCAAGTTTAGATAAAAGCGCATAACCGTATAGTGTGGTAAAGAGTGTGAAAATGCTTACCAACACCTGCAGTTCCATTTCAGAGGCTCTTGGGGGATAACACCAGAGGTATGTTGTTTTGTTTTTGTAGGAGGTATTTGGAGCAGTCCCATAGGACTTATACAGTTGCATATGGTTGAAAAGCAGGCGAAAGAGGGGAATTCACTTTCTGGTTTGGGTGTAAGCTTAAACAAGGTGTAAGGGTCCAAAGTTATTTTCCATGTTTCCTACTTCCTATTTCTCATGCTTATTACCTTGCTAGCTGGGTACGGATAGGAAAAAGGTCAGGTATTGAAGTTCTGTTAATCAGGAAGTTTGTTTGGATCCAATCTAATTGTACAAAACACCAGTTTTTACAAGTTTGACACAGTTAATATGAATAAAGATACTAACTGGTTAATGCACTACAAAGCCAATTTCCTTGATCTTTGATATTCACGTTTTCACATCAGGCTGGATGTGTCCCATTCATAGCTACTATCTAATTAACTTCATTAACATGGGTCCTACATTTGACAGGTAACTGCTTTTGCTGTTATATATACCTTGGATTCTGTATTTTCCACTCCAACTCATCTGATCAAGTGGGTTTTACTCACTAAAGTTCATGATCTATTATATTTGTTAGTCTCTAAGGTGCCACAGGACTACTCATTGTTTTTAAAGATGGACTAACACAGCTACTCCTCGGAGACTTTGTACAAAACACAGTTTGCTTTAACTACCATCTTCTTGCCAAGAAACAATAGACTGTACTGATGTCAGCTAAAAGTCCATTTTAAGACTCCCTGCAGAAGCTTCATCCTTTTAAAAGTTGCTATAGATTTTGAAATCGCTTCAACTCATAACTTCTTAACAATAAAGTCCTAAAACACTGGCTGAACACACCTTACTTGGATAATCCAGTTTGGCTCACTCTTTTTATCTCAGTTTTTAAAACGGGTGAGTCCTAGAGGTGAACACTAAATATAACTTTAATATTTGACCAACAAAAATGTGTTCACACATTTCTTTTATTGTTCATCTGACAGGCCAAAGATAACCAGACTGGACTTCAAGAAGAACAAATTAACACTAGTAGTTGTTGAAGATGATGAGCAGGTAGTTAAAATTTGCTATTGGCTCTCTTAGCTGCTTTGTAACTAGGATTCAAGGGTTCTAGTTTGTTCCTCCTGGTCTCATTCATACTTAAGTTTGCAAGAGTAATGTGGCAGCATTGGAGTGTTTTTAATTATGACTTATTGAGGACAGTAAAGTGTTTATATGTCAAAGAAATTTAGCAGCGTGTCTGATTTGCTTTGTATTTTAAAAGGGCGATGCTTTCTTGAACTAGTATGGGCTGGACAATTTGGAAAGAGCAGGTGCACTTGGGTGCATTGTGTGAGAGAATCCAATTTGAACTAGGGATGTGAATGACTAGTTGACTAGTCGCTTGCCCCTCCCTCCGCCGCCCCACCCCACCCTGCCCTCCTGTTGCTGCCTCTCTAAGAAAGAAGCACCAAGCAGAGGGGAAGAAGAGGGGTGGTTCAAAGCAGCAGCACCACATGGAGCTCCATGCGGTGCTGCCACTTTGAAACGCCGCAGGGAGCACGGGGCCAGCGCTTTCATCTTTGAAATGTAGCAACAGCAACTATTCAATTAGCCCATTAATCTAAATTTAACATCCCTAGTTTGAACTCCTTTCTTAAACAGATTCCAGGAATGCCGCCAGGAGAAAAAATTGCTCTGAGTTGAGCAGATTATAAAAAAGCGAGTATTGGTAACACATGGAGGTGAATCTGATTTGAGACAATGACCAGAAAGTCAGCCACAGGGGGAATATTCCAACATAAAGATATTTCTGATCAGTCCACAGTTGTTCTGAGCTTGGCCTCTAGGGTATGACTACAGATGGATAAAAACCCATGGCTGGCCTGGTCAACTAACTCAGGCTTGCAGAGCTAATCTTTGCTGTGTAAACATTCAGTTCTGGGATCCTATGAAGGTGAAGGTTCCAGCCTAAGCCCAAAACTCTACATGACTTTTGGCCCTGAAGCCTAAGCCATGGTCTGGACTAGATGCAGCCATGCTGTGGATCTTTCATCCCTGTGTGACGTTTTACATGCAGCTTACATACAAGTCTGTTGTTGTAGCGTCTCTTGAGTGTGGCGTTGCTAACGTGAATTTTAATAAACCATTTCAATGCTGCTGCCCCACAATCACATCTCTATTGTGTATATGTTCTGGGCAAGCCAGAATGGACAGTGACCCTTTTAAGATGCCTCGCATATGTAGCGAATGCATTGTGTAGTTACAGTGCTATTTGCTAACTTGTTAAAATCAAATCTTAGTTGATGTTAGTGATACCCTGATGTGTTGCTCCTAGCACAGAGCCATCCTGCACTAACAGGTATATGTAATCATTAATTTATTCCATGGAAAAGAATTGGCCAAATCTTGTTGTTCCTGGAGATAAAAATACCAAATATTCTCTTTAGCTATTGCACTTGTATTTGCAATATTTCATCCATCTATTGTCAGGTAGAGATGAAGGGGAGGGATTTTTCAGCAGAAATGAATATAAGTTGTATTCAGCATTCATTAAATTGTGGGGAACTCTACCCTATATGAGGCTGTTCAGATTCACAGTGTGTTTTGTGTGCTTTAAGGGGAAGGAGCAGGAGCACACTTTTGTGTTTAGGCTGGATCACCCCAAAGCCTGCAAACACTTGTGGAAGTGTGCAGTGGAACATCATGCTTTCTTCCGCCTCAGGGGACCTGTCCAAAAAGGCTCAAGCCGATCAACCTTCATTCGACTGGGATCACGGTTCAGATACAGGTCAGAATATTTCTCATTCGGTGTGTCTTCTCTCCCCGTTTCCATTCCCTTGGGTAATGCACAAGAGAGGAAAGTGGTATCCAGTTTCCATAGTTTATAGAAGAGAGAATGTAACAGACTGCATTTAGATAAATTATTTAAATTAGGCTGTTAAACTAGTCAAAATAATGCACAGTTTTTAATACAATCCATTCCAGATTTGATATCTGAACTTAGGCTTTTTCTGATCTGTTCAGTAAAATGTACTAGGGAAAGCTTCCCTAAGCCAGTGGTCAGCAACCTTTTCAAACCAAAGAGCCACTCTACGTCAAAATTCAGAGCAAGTGGTTAACAGAGCCAGTATAAGGGTGCCCATTTGCATGACTGAAAATAAACCATTTAATATTATTGATGATTAATAGTATCATAAATGAAACATACAGACTATTTAATGGGACTTCTGCTGTTGCTGGGGGTGCAGTTTGTGGATGTGGGCATGCAGGAGTCAGGGTTAGTGGTGTATGAGGAGCATGCAGGACAGGGTGCTGGGGGTGGGAAGTAGAGTATTGGGGGGCAGGGGGCGGGGCCCTGGGACTGGATTACCTTACCTAGCTGAGGTTTGGCTACTGCACCCAGGCAGCAGTGGGTAGAGAAGGGACTTGACCAAGATCACCGTAGCCAGATCGTGGCCTCCCTTCCTAACTATGTCCAGCAGGAGGGGGGCCACCGCCAGTCCTTCCTGCGGCCAGATGGGGCCCAGACCACGGGGCCTGTCCCAGGATCGGGGCTGAGGACAGGACACTGCAGCCAGATGGGGCTGGGGGTTGGGCCCTGATTGGGGCCTTGTTGGCCAGGCTGCCACGGCCGGGCTGTTGCAGCAGTTGTGGGGCCACCTTAGGAGCATGGCAGCTGGGGACAGACTGCGGCAGTCAGATAGGGGCTGGAGCCAGGCCGCTGCAGCTGGATGTCCCAGCTTGCAGCGTGCACACATCCCCTACAGGGTGCCCTCACCCGGCCCTTTAAGCAAGCAGAGTCCCCTAGCTGGCCTTTGCTGGAGTGCAGCCAGCTCTTACCGGGGCGCACCGCCTTACTTTCACCTCTGGTTAAAGGTGAAATAGACCAAAAAACACCATCTTGACATGAGTAATTATGCATTTTTAAAATTTTGAATGATTTTTTTCATTTTAATTTAAAAAGGTGCATGTATTTTGGGAATGACAAACGAGCTGCATTTGGTTCCATACTGAGCCATAGGTTGCTGACCTCTGCCCTAAGCCAACAGGTTTTCCTGTTCCTTATATCTACTGTACATTTGGAGAGTTTGTCTGTCTGTCTAAGAACTCCTAAATGGAAAGAGCTAGGACCACCAAATTCAGGATACAGCTTGGCTGTGCCTGGAATGGGATTGCGTCTCATAAAACCATACAGAAAAGAGACAGAACCACCGGGCAGGTGAAAGGGACTGGCTAAGGGCACAGCCCCTGTCCCTGGGACTGCCACAGCCCCAATCCTCTCTTCCCCCAGGCACCCATTAAGGCGGGGGGGGCTGAAGCTTTCCTTCCCCCTCCCCTTTGTACGGGAACAGTGCTGGCTGTTTTCCTTCTCAGCAAGGGACGGGAAAGTGCAGTTTGCTACATTCCTCACTCTGGCTGTGGAGGGCCAGGGGCAGAGGAACCTGGACCTACCCCAGCTGGGGGACGTGCATCCCTCCCCCAGCTATGCCTGCTGAAGCTGCAGCAGCCATTGAGAGGTGCTTATCACTTGGCCCCAAGCTGCAGTGGTGAGAGCAGGCTGGGGCTGTCCCCTCTCCCTGGGGCAGCCTGCATCCTGAACTCCTCATCCCCAGCCCCACCCCAGAACAATGATTGAAATGGAAGTGTGCGCATTCACATTTTGTTTTCCAAAAAAACAAAATTGAGTTTAGGACCCGAGCAATGCTGAGTAAATCTAGTACAGTATATTATACATGTGCTCTGTAGATTACCCAAGCTTCCCATTTACTTCCAAATACAATTCAAGTGGTTGGTTTTGATTGGTGAAGCCTTGCAACTTTGGTTCTGGTTGTGAGTCTACTTCATGTCCCTCATGGTTCATTTAACTGAAATGCTGTAGACTTACACATTTGATGGCAGACAAGGCTTTTGACTCTGGAATTGATATTATTTTTGTTAAAGCCCAGTTAGGATCCAGGCCCCGCTGTTTCGGACACTGCATAAGCATATAACGGGGCCTTGTCTTTGTCCCAAAATGCACTCTGGAAGATGCTCCATCTTTTACTTATGGGGTTGACTTGCTAGAGGAAGCAGTTTTAGTTTCATTTGTCTGGGGATTTTTTAAGTTCTCTTTATTGGGACCTGTGTCAGTTACCATTTGGGTTTATTGATTATGTGAAAGCCATCTGCATACATATTAGGGATGTCAACGTGTAGACGACTACATGATGGGCTTATCGGTTGATCCTGTCCGCTACACACACTTTTTTTCTCCCCTTCTCCCTCCCGCTGTATCAGAGGCAGCAAGGGCAGGGAGACTGGAGCCAGTGCTCGTGAGGTGATAGAGGCAGCAGTATGGAAGGGGATAGGCCAGCTCTCCATGCATGCTAGCAAGGCAGACCTGCTTGCCCTCTCCCCCCCGTCGCCCCTCCCCTCACCCGCTTGTCTCATACAGAGGTAGTGGGGCGGGGGGGATAGGAGCAGGAGCTGGTGCTGGGAGGAGCCAGCTTAAAAGCCACTGCCTCCCCCCATCTCCCCCACATGCTATTACCCCAGCAGCAGCGGGGCTGCGGGGAGTCTGAGCTTCCTGCAAACAGGCTGCTCTAGCATCCCACAGAGCAGCCTCTGTCCATGGCAAGCCTGGCCTGCCGTGGACAGAGGCTACTCTGCAGCAGCAGCACTGAAGCAGCCCTTGTCCATGGGGAGCTCAGAACCCTACGGACAGGGGCAGATGGGAGCCGGTCTGTGCGGGGAGCTGTTTTTAAACCAGCTCCCCTCGTGGACCGACTCCCGCCTGCCACCCTGCACTGCTGCAGCAGAGGCAGCAGTGCAGGGTGGCAGGGGGCTGGCTGGGAGTACACTAGCAGCCACCCCTGCCCTTGGGGGACTATTGAATAGTTGTGTAACTGCTAAAATTTGATGTGGTTTCATGACTATTTAGTTACACGCTGTTTACATCCTGAATAGATATTATGATAAGTGCATTTTATAAATTGAAAAATATAATAAATCTAGATTTTACCAACATTTGTAAAAGATATGAGGGTCACTCAAAGGACATTGTCAAATAGAAGTCATTTACTTGTATAAAGTGTCATCTGCAATTTCAGCAGAACTTCTAGAAAATAGAATAGGGCTATTAAAGAAATAAATGTAGGGCATGTGAAAAGCCATTGGCTTATTAGCTCCAGAGAACAAAGTGACTTCTATCCACAGACAGAGTAGAAGCAGCGGCAGTCCAGAGTCACCACATGCTACCTTGCGTGAGTAGGCAGCTGGTTCAGATGCTCAGCAATCCTTGGCCTGTCTAAGAGCTCCAGCAAAGGTGCCAGCAATGTGTTTTTATATGGGTTCCTCCTATCTACTAGGAACTGTACAGAATCTGCAGACTCATCTCCTATGTGTAGTTCACTAAACTACAGTGAGCTGGTAGCGACTTACAATCACTCTTGAGCTGTGCTGGATTTAAGCAAAGGAGATGGAGGATCTATATTCTAATCTTATGAACCATCAGGTTCCTCTTTAAAAGACAGGTCTTGAGAAAACCACTCAGGATTGGGAGTCAGCACATACAATTTCTAATTTTTCTCTATTATAGCCTTCCTATAGGACACCAGTGGAATGACAAGGCATGTATTTTGAGGAATCTAATTCTTAAGGAATTGTGCCTTCAATTTCCCCTTCAGGAAATGGGGATAGTACCTTCCTCAGTGGAGGATGAAATTAAAATGTTCGCATAATTGAGCCTTTCTCATGAAAGGCACCATAGAAGCGTAATGTTGTTTATTTCTATGCAAGTTAGGATTGCTGAGACATAAAGCAAATACCTATAAGTAAGCCAGACAAGTTACTTTGTCCCAGTTATGCCTAGATTCTGCCCTTGTAAACAAGTGCTTTATCCCATCATTGTGTACCTTAACTTGCATTTTTAGTGGGAAAACAGAATATCAGACAACCAAGACCAACAAAGCCAGAAGATCAGCATCCTTTGAAAGGAGGCCCAGCAAGCGATACTCAAGGAGAACACTACAAATGAAAGGTAAGTGGTGCCCATGCATTGTAGGCAGCACAGGCCACAGTGAGACTCAAGTAGAATAAAATCTCGTGCTAATTCTAGACAGGAATTTTTGTGTTTCTCTTCATCTTGGAGCGTGATTTTTATAACAATCCGTCTTGCCTTTGAGTCATTTCTCTTGGGACCTATTTGCAACACAGTGTGCTTAATAAATTGGGTGAATTCAAGGTTTTTTTTGATATTTTTATGAAGTTGCCTAACAGCTAAGTCACCTGTGAATATTGTAAGATGTTTATATAGAAAAATAACCGGTCTAATAAGTAAAGAACAATCCCTCGTTTAATCCCTTTGCTCTGTATCTTCTTTCTTTATCTTAAAACTCTTCATCCTTGCAAGACCTTGAACAACTCTCTTTCCCTGCTTGCGTCTCAGCCATTGCCCACCTTGTGACCTAAATGCAGCCAGTTCTTCTTGCCATGATGTATCTCCTTTGTCTCTCCTCATGTTTGCTTATCCCTGGAATGTTTCATGTATGCTTTCAGATCCTGTCATCAATCCTAATTTCCAGATTAAAAATGTGTTTTTCATGCTTCATACATATGAGTGTCTTGGATATTTGTGGTGGTATATCGGGATGTAAAATCCCGTGTAAATTGTTAACCAGTTAAACTGTAGGTTTAACCGGGTAACCACCTGCTGTGTGAGGGGTGGGAATGCATGCTGTAGCCGACCCACATGCCAGTGAAGCAGTTATTCTGGTAAGCATACCAGTAAGGCAGTGATTACTGGTTAAACCTTTACATCCCTAGCGCTATATAGATAATAACAAAATGAATGCATATTAAATTTGTAATTGATATCTGGAATTTTTTTGCAGCAAACATTGCAAAACCAGAAGAAACAAGGTAGGAGACATTCTGCTGCTTAATTTCCTTTCTGTTCAGTCTGCATTTAGTCATGTGTGAATGGAGGCAGCTGTAATGTTCGTTCAGGTCTAAAGGAGTACTATTAATTTAGATTTTCAGACCCTAAGGGACCATTTGGTCGTCTACTGTGACCTCCTAAATAATACAGGAGGTGAAAGTTGCTTTTTCAGTTTGGGTAACTCCTTGCTATTTTTTCAGTGGAAAGCTGCTTGTTTTAGGTGATGCTGTCACATTGGAGGATTTTGCCAAGCATTCTTCCTAGCAGGCAAAAATACTTTTGAATTCTAGGGTGGTAGGTTTATGACTAAATCCAGTCGTCCTCGCTTGCTTTCAAGTATTGGTGAGGATTGTTCTGTCATGCCTTGTAAGAGAGTCAAGCACACAGGAATAAGATGATCTCTTCTTGCTGATGTGCCTCTGCTGTCATGTGATTGAAATGCAAGCTTATGGAACTCAGGAGTGGGGAGGAATACTGTAGAACTAGACATTTCAAACAAAATTATCTTCATTTTTACACTTCTGCCTTGACCTGTAATAATAATCAGTAGGAAAAGCGACCAACACTTGAAGTGAGGCTGTAATTTTCTTCTGCATTGGACAACATCTAGCTCAGTAAAATCTTGCCCAATGTCTGAGACTTAAGTACTACTGCAATACAGATAAATCTTACTATATATTTTAGAAATGTGTCTGTCCATCCGTCTGAGAGTCGGTTTGTTCAAGCACTCCTCTTAAACAGTAACTGCTAAGGCCACCAAATTTGGTTTGCTGCTTCCTCTTATCAGAACTTAAAGCAAGGCCAGGGTTTGGTTGTGCCAGGACAATGGATGTGTCTGGAATTTGATTGTTTCTTATAAAATGGAAAGGGAGGATTCTGGCAGGAGGGATAGTTATACTGCAGAATGGCCACGGGGAGGGAGTGGGGAAGGGCAGCAAGGGGCCAGAGACGGGGACCAGAACAACTATATATTTCAGAGATAATGTCTGTCTGTCTCCTCAGTCTGGCAGATGTGTACCCCTCTGGCTGGGCCTGCTGCAGCAGCCATGGACAGGTGCTTCTCGCCTGGGCCCAAACTGCTACAGTGAGAGAAGGCTGGGGGTGTCCTCTCTTCTGGGGGCAGTCTTCATACTGAACCCCTCTTCCCCAGCCTAGAAAAACGATTTAAATGAAGAAAAACAAAATGTATTAGAGTTAAGAACCCGAGTAATGCCGGGTAAATCTTCTAGTAAGTAATATTCTCCAGTTACCAATTCTTTCTACACTTTAAAAATCAACCTGTTCCGTTATTTCAGATTCCTCCTCTTCCTTCTTGAAGGGGGTCTTCCAGGATTTTATTATCAATGTAGTAGTGATGCACGTTTCTAAAGCTTGTACCAGTTTCATATCTGTGCACTTGTTCCTTGTGGATGTGAACATTCATGTGACATCTCTCTGCTTCAGGCTTCAGATCCTTGTAACTTGTAGAGTGAGACACCAGATGGATATGGGCCAACCACCTTGTTGCCAACCCAAAGGAGTTGCAAAATGTACACCAAAGGTGGCAAGCCTTTGGACTCAGCTGATTCTCACCTCTCTCCCTTGCATAAAAGGCCCTCCAGTTTAGGGGCTGCATTTTGCTCTGTCTCAGCCAGAAAGGGTCACAAGGAAAGCTGTCTGAGGCACACCCCTCAGTTTTCCCATCCCTGCCTAAGCATGGGTCTTCTGAAGTGCTTGTAGCCCTTGCTGGATCAAGACACCAGATTTTGTGCCAGATTGTGTGCACTTGATCCAGCAGGTGCTAAAAGCTTCCCAGAACTACTGTGCTTGGGGAGCATAGATTGAAAACGAGAGGCTGTGCCTCAGTCTTATCCTTCACATCTGTTTGAATAGATCAGTGCCTCCCAGTGCTGCTTTCTTGGAGACAACATCTTTGTCCTTTCAGGGGCTCTTCTGGTTCCAACCCTTTGGCTGGCTCACTATAGTCCAATTCCCCCTCCTCTATGATGTCTTAAGATCCAGGTCACTCCTCCCCCCCCCCCCCCCCAGTGACTAATGGGTGGTGCGGGGGACCCAGTCCCACCCTCAACTCAGGGCTCCAGCCCAGGGATGCTGTAGGTAATAGTTGTCTTCTGTCTGTTCCTATGCTGCTCTAATTCCCAGAGCCGCTTCCCCCATGGCCCTGCGCTGTCTTCACCCTTACCTCAGGATTCTGTCCTGTTTGCCAAGAGCTCCCTACATTGAGCTGTCAGTGGAACTGCTACTCTTCCAGACAGCCAGTCACCCAGTTTTTGCTCCTTGCAGCAACTAATTGCTGCTCTGTTTTGCAGAACCTTTTAGTTGGCCTTCCTGGCCCTGATTGGCTGCTTCCCCTGCAGCCACTCTAGCCTGGTTGGAGGACCTCTCTAACTGCTCTTTTTCTGGAGTGGGGTGTAGCAGGACCACAATGCCTCTAGAAGGAGGTCTCTGGGACTAGTTTATCCATTACATTTCTTTATATAATTAAATAAATTTTACAGTGATTGTTATTAGTTCCAGAGAAGACCTGACCTCTGTATACTTTTATAATACTGTAATATTGTATACTATTAATTGAGTCAATTGCTCATCAGTTGAGGTTCAGCACACCCTCCTCCATCACCCCCAGCCTGCTATCTTTGTACACTAGTATGTCTTTGAAAGGTGACTTTTCTGAGGGCTATGCTCAAGGTAAAGTTTATGCAGGCTGTGAGGAGTCTGTTAGTGAAGGAAGTTCCATGCTCTTTCTTCCCCCCACTTGTTAGCTTTATAGTTTTGTTTATATACTGTGTAAAAAACAGACCTTCATTGTCTTGCCTGAAAATCGGGCTAGTCAGAGGATCAAGTACACTTTCCTTTGTCTTAGGGAGATCAGGTTACCAGCTCCTCCAATATCCTCAATTTAAACACACTTTAGTTATAATTTCAACATGCAGCAATAACTCTTAATACAAACTGTGTGCGTTGTGCGAGAATATAAATGATCAGTGAAATATTAGTTTTTAGATGATCCCTCACAAGACCTATTTTGTACAGAGATCAGTTGAGTATTGTGTAGGGTATGAATACTGGAGTGCTTAAGGCAGTGGTCACCAACCAGTAGATTGGGATCTACTGGTAGATCTTGGAGCCTCTGATAGGTGATCCTGACTGTTTCGGCTAAGAGGCTATCAAGTGCCTACACTTCAGCTGCCTCCCCCCCACTGCTGTGCATCTCCTGCCCTTTGCCTTGGAGCTGCCCCTCCCCTTGGGCGTCTCCTGCTTTCTGTGCAGGGCAGGGGAGGGGAAAGAAGGGTGCTGATGTCAGGGTGCCCCCTCTCCCATTCTGTATCCTTTCTCCACAGAGCAGAGAAGGGGTCACAACACAACCAGGGATGGAGTTTGCTGGCTACTTTAGGGAGTGGTTCAGGGCCAGGGCACAGGTGAGCCTGCCTTAGCCCCACTGTACTACCACCCAGGAGCCAGCAGCAGTGCCCAGATGGAGCCCACATCCCAAACTCCTACCCCAGTCATGAATCCCCTCATGCACCGCAAGCCCTCATCCTAGCTCTGAGCACCCCTGCATCCAAACACCCTCCCAGAGCCTGCACCTAGAACCCCCTCCTACATCCAACTGCCTGCCCTGAGAGCAGCTCAGAGCCCCTCTCACACTCCAAATCCCTTAATCCAAGACCAGAGCCTGTACCCCAAACCTCTGCCCCAGCCTGATGAAAGTGAGTGAGGATGGGCAAGAGAGGGAGGAGGGTGTGAGCAGGGGGCAGGAAGGAAGCCGGGCAAGGGTATTTATATATGAGGTAGATCTTGGATTGCACTTAAATTAAAAAGTGATCTCGTGCTTGAAAAGGTTGGAGACCACTGGCTTAAGGTCTTACATGTTTATAAATACAATTAACTTGCTCAAGCACATCAGTGTACTTGCACTCCACTGCCCATGGTACATAGCCTGGGATGTTTTCCAGTATGAGGCTGGCAGGTCATTCTCCACAGGGCCTCCTGTATAATAACATTCCATAGGGGCATCATCTGTTTCCAGTGTCAGAAACATATTCCTTTTGAGGGCGACTAAAACAAGCTATTGGCTTTTCTTCCATGACGCAAGGGGGAATTAGCTAATTGAATGTAATGTTTCAGAGTGACTGGAATGGCCTCATTTTTCTTCTCTGTGTTTCTTCCTGTTCCTGGACATTCTACCCTGCTTTTTAGTTGGGTTTCATTTAATAACTCCATGGAAATCTAGCCCATTAGAGGCGCTACTAGCGGAGACTGAATGGGTAGAGCAGAGATGAGAAACCATGGGTGAATGCTGTCACTTCCCTGGCCTGACAGCCACCTATTTAAAATCCCCCTGTCCAAGTATTACATGAGATTTAAAAACATAATAAAATCCTCAGTGTGTTTTGTTGAGGGCTGTTTTTTTATTCTCTGCTGTTCAGTAATCACTGATGCTGAGGGATATTTGATCTGGCAACTTCAGTGTGTAGAGGCAGGTGAAATTTAAAATCCGTAAAAGTGTAAATGCATGCTGTGTCAGGGATGCTAAAAGAAAACAGGGTGAAAGTAGGATTGGGAGAGTGGGAAGAGTTTGTAAAGAGAATTTGTGTTGGAGAAAGGATAGGCAGTGTTTTGAATAAATGGTAGGTCACAGTAAGGAGGAAGTTGGGTTGTGTTTTTTTTTTTTTTTTTGAAGGTGAGACTTGAATGGTATGAAAGCCACTTCCACCAGTGGCTCTTAACAAGCAGTACACGTACCACTGGGGATACACAGAGGTCTTGAAAGGGGTACATCAGCTCACCTAGATCAGATTTTCTCAACCTGGTGGTTGCAGAATGGATTTGGGCATCGGGTGGTCAAACGTACAGGGCCATCATTAGGGGGTGGCAAGTACGGCAGTTTCCCAGGGCCCTACACCACAGGGGCCCAGGAAGGTAAGTTAGGCTTTGTCTACACTGGCAATTGAACAACAGAGCTGTTGTTGTTCATGAGTGCTTAAACACTCCCCCTTCTTCCCACCTCACCTCTGCCCCAAACAGAAGCTTCGGGGGGGGGGGGTTGTTGGCAAAAGCGCTAACAACAGTGTTTACACTGCCTGACTCTTAGTGACATGGTTGTGTTGACATAGCAGTGTTGCTAAAAGCTGTTGGTGTATTAGCCCTTAAATGCTTGAGTCCCAAGCAGCGGGGTCTGGTTTCAGACTCCTGAAAGGTATACAGTAGTCAGGAAAAGTTAAGAACCACTAAGCTACACAGGCCACTGCTGGGTGGGGACAGAGATCCCTTCTTCCTTCAAGATATGCAGAGTAATAGCAACTGAAGACCAAATTGGAGGAAGTTTCTGGGTAGATAGGAAGTCACAGAGAGCAGGTTGAAGTGAAAATGACAAGGAAGCTGATAGATTTCAGAGAGCAAAGTTGCTTTTGCTCCATCTTGATGGACAGGGTTTTAGTAATATTTGGTAAAGTGGCTGTTCATCTGTATAATGAGATTAATATTGATCCTAGTAATGGAGAATATTGGAAAGTTTAATTAAAGTCTGTAAAGGGCTTTGAAATCCTCTGATAGGGGCGTTAGATGTGTAGCTTATTTATTAGTGCTAATAATTGCTCTTCACATTTTGTCAGTATGCTGTTTTACTTGAATCTCATGTTGAAACCAGCCTGGGTGTAGGAAGAGGAGCTCACTACAATTTCCTTGTCTGCCAGTGATGAAGGCTTTAGTTTTTCTGATACTCATCTTGGTGTTGTCATGGCACATTCACTCCCTGAGCAATCAGTGCTGTTTCTGAAACTGCGCACTCAGGCATCACTAATTAAAATGCATCATGAAAGATGCATGTTGTTCCTTTCTTTTGTGTTAACTCATTGGTGAAGAATGTGTTTGCTTGTACAAGCACGCCTCACTATTTTTTAAAGGTGCAGTACTCTGTGCCTGTAACACTATTCTGCACTTCTCATTCAGAGAATGTGGTAAGAGAACAGCCAGAGTGCAACTTCTTTGATGGTGGTGTTATACCTACAGGACTACTGAAGTAAAAGGACTTCAGAAATATTGAAACTAGTTTACTTAGCAGGCTGACAGGATGGCTACTTTATGCAAATGATAACAGTTGTCGCAGGCCAGAAGCAACTGGGGCATTAATTGAATTAATAAAACCTGGGTGAAGCTTTTTTAAAATGGAAAATTGGAAAAGAAGCTTTTTTTAGACCAAATCTTATCATTTTTGGTTATAATCCATAATGGCATGAATATGTGTATTATAGTGTTTTTCTATTCCATGTCTTTCTGTGTCATAACCAGCATGTGAGGAAAACGTATGAGACAGCCCCCTTACTTCCTTCAGCATCCCTTCTAGGGATGTCAACGTGTAGTCGACTGTACGATTAACCAGTAAGCCTAGGCTTATCGATTAATCTCGTTGACTACACACGCTTCCCCTCCCCCCCCAAGCGGGAGAGCAGAAGCCTGTGCCTATGAGGAGCCACCTCAGGACCCTCCATGGACAGAGGGCAGCAGACAGCCAGTCCGCAAGGGGAGCTGGTTTTTAAATTGGCTCCCCTCACAGACTGGCTCCACCAGCCACCTCGCACTGCTGCCTCTGATAGAGAGGCAGTAGCGCAGGGTGGCAAAGGACTCCCTGGGAGTGGAGCTGGGAGCACACTGGCTGCTGGCCCCTCAGGGGACTATCAAATAGTCGTGTAACCAATAATATTTTGTGCGGTTACACAACTGTTCAGTTACACAATAGCTAACATCCCTTCACTGCAGCTGCCATCCATCTAGTGAAGAAGGCTAGAGGGGGAACACATTTGGATTCCCACTTTTAAATGGATTGGAGTCAGCGTTATTATCTCCAAGGATATTTGGTGGCTTTTCTTAAAGTCCCTTCTCCTAGAGTCATGTGAATACATGAGTGTCAGCTTTCATTTACATATAACATTTCTATCCCTTATAATTGTGAAGAAGGCCTTCAAAATGTGACGTGCACACGCTACTGACTTTGAAATCAGAAACAACTCATGTTTTTGATGGCCCAGCTCATTATTTTTGAATGTCTGATTGGGGTTAGAAGATTCTGAGTTCTGGTGCTTCTAGGGAGAGTAGCCTTGTAAACAGTGTGAATCGTTGCTTTAGAACCTTCCTTCCAAGCAACTTCATGAGGCTTCACATAATAGCAGTTATGCAATCTCAGCCATTTTCTGTCCAAAGTTATACCATGACCATATGACAGGAATGAATAAGGAAGATATTTTCCCCATCTGTCTTGTGTTGAATGTTTAAGTTCAGTATATGCAAAAATTGCATTAAGGGTTAAAAGGCGTGCCTGCTTAGTGTCCTCCTTTCATTAAGGGGATTTCATATAATCCAACTAGACAAGATGCAATGTGAAGGGAAAATGAGAGACAGGGTATAGTGAAACTCCAGCCTGAATCAACTGGGAGTCTGGTAGCCCTGCTCTCCTTGGAATGAGGTTCGTGACTAGGAATGTAACATCTTGTTTAATTAGTTAACTCATTAAACATTAAGTTTAACCGGTTAACTGATTGAACAGGGCCAGACAGGGGAGAAGGGGGTGATGCTTACCAGGTAACCGGTTACTCTTTCACATCCCTAATGCTGACCACAACTGTGGAGTTTTTAACTTTCTTTGGATAGTGATTTTTATATTGAATGCAGTGGTATTGTACTTGAAATCAGTCTGATTTTTGTTTCTCCACAACATTTATAAATATGTATTTTGATCCCTGAAAGATTCTGACTTAAATTTTTCTTGCTTTTCAGCATTCCGAACAATGTCTTAAATCAAAATAATGGATCACAAGTAAGGCAATCTCTAAGTCATTCATTTCTGAGATTTTCTGTAAATACCAAAGCATCATAGGTCTTCACAGTTTTCAAGGGTTGCAGCCATGTGCTTACCTTTTTACATGCAATAGCTTCCTTTGACTAGGGTGACTGGATGTCCCATTTTAAAGGGACAGCCCCATATTTAAGGCTCCCTTTCTCCCCCGCAGGTGTCTTAACTTTTTCTTAAAAACAGGCAAATTGTCCTGTATTTTCTGTCTTCCCAGCTCTCTCCCCCATAAATATTGGTAGGTCCTGCTGCTTGTCAGATCACTGTTTGCCCACTGCCCAATGGGGATAGGTGTTCAAGGCTGGTGGCAGGACAAAGATGCAGCACATTAGGCTGGCTTCTCCCACTTCCCCTGCTGGTCTGTCAGCACAAAAGTCCGGTTTTAAATTAAAGGAAGAGCTGTTATATAGCCAGTAGGGATATCAGCAAGGACCACCATCCAGAAATGAATAGGTTAGATCCTTAATCCTAATTAGGGATGTAAACGGTTAACCAGAAAGTCTCACCCTTAATGGGTGAGTCTTACTGATTCCAATTAACCAGTAGGGGCTGGAGCAGCCCCCGTCCATGCCAGCCAACCCACTCCATCCCTTCCCCCTCATGCTGCCAGTTACATGAGCTAACAGTCCGCTTCTGGGAAGGCTTCGCTGTGGGCTCTGCAATACAAAGCTAAGCTTTATGCTGAGAAGCCTGCAGCATGTGTAGCCGTGAATCCGCTAAGATTTTTACCGGTTACATGGTTACCTTTTTAAATTACTTTTTACATCCCTAGTATTACTAAAGTGACACCCATGTAAAGCAAGGACCCATGAAGTGAGGTGCATGCTGATTGCACACATTGACTGTGAGAGTCTTGCTGAGCCTCTGCATCCAATCCAAGTGCCGCTACAATTCATATAGCACATCTGCAAATTCTAGGAACGCAAACACGGTTAGCAAAACTACCCTATCCCAGGAGACCGCCTCAGTTACCATGGTGTTGTGGCCCTCTGCGATGGTAGGCCACTCATGCAGCTCACTGACTAGCCCAGTTGCCTATTGCTGAGTCACACATTCAACTAGACTCTTTATTTCAGCTACACAGTGACAAGTGGGATCTTTGGCATGGAGATTTTTTTCTAGATTTCCTCACATCACCACCATGTAAACAAACTATACATAAAATGATTAGCTATGTGTGATCTTTGAGTACGATAGTAATTGGCAAAACTGTACTAATGATCTGTATGCTAAACTGCACACACAGGAGGGGCAGAGCCTTCTGGTAGTTTTGCTTCCATCTATTACCAGTGTTCTGCACTATTGCTCTGGTATTTTGTAAGAGCCATGTACTTCTGTTATATCAAGAATAAATTACAGGCAAAATCTAATATTGCGTGTGTTGAATAAAAGTTTTGATGCATTCATCCTCTCAGCATTTATGCATAGTAGGTGCTGTGTGTCACTGAAAACAACCATTGCCAAAACGTCCTTCCCCAGTTACGAGAATGATACATCAGAGAGATCAGGTTCCAGAGCCATGGGCTTTTCAGTGGGAATGCCTTTCCACCCATTCTGGAGTACGTCAGCCAAGGGGCAGCCAGGCAGTGCAACAGAGCGGGATACCACAGACAGAATGCTACAGGGGGTGATCTTCTAGGCCACTAAAAGTATAATTCCTTCAGCCTCACCTGGAAGCAAATTGTGTGGTGATGCTCTGTGTTCATAATGACTTATTCCACTTATACTCTGAGCTGCTTCATTCAGCACCATCTGATGCTTCAGATGCTTACTCGGGGGTAGATGAATTGCAGTAATCTAGCTTTTGGGTAGTCACAGAAGGGAACAGTTACTGCATCCAAGTCAAACCAGGAATGAAAAAGGTTCCTGTAGCTGTTACCTGCGCAAATCCAAGAGCAGTGCTGTATCCTGCATGAGCTCTGTGTTACTGGTCCTTGAAAAGCAGGACATGCATTTCCAATGGGGGAAAGTATCTACAGGAGAAGTCTTGTCAAGCCTCATGTTTGGGCAGCAGGAGGAGTTGTGTGTTTCCATGTGGTGGTGTCATGTAGGAAAGCATCTAAGATGATTTGCTTGTGTTTTTGTTTCCCAAGAGCTGGAATGCAAAGCCGACCCTGCCTGTCATGACAGTTTCATCGGGCCCAGTCTTAGTGGAAATAGAAAACCTTCCTAGGAGCCCTGGAGCCAGCCTGCAAGACAAGAAATGGTGCGTTCTACAGACCCTTGCTAGTTTTTCTTTGAAAGGAAAAGGTTCTTTGCTTAAGTACAGTGCAGATGCAGTTTTGTTAGTTAAGCTCCTGTTAAACTACTTGTGTTTTGGCAAGAATAAATTGTGGGCCAGATTAGTGGTGATGAAGCTGGGTCAGTGCTTTGAGACCAGGCTGGGTGTAAAGCTGTGGCAACCTGCTTAGCTTCTGAGGGAACCTTTGCTGCTATTTGTAATGGAGGAATCTCCTGGACCATTTTCTATCTCTAGTGGGAGATGTTCCACCCTCTTCAGTCAACATAGTCTCTGTAACCCAGTACATGGAGGCATGTGGACTAGCAGCAGAGATTAGTGAATGGCTGTCTAGACCTGGGGAAAATGTGAAAATCATAAATCCAAGTTCTTTCTGGAAGTCTCCCAAAAACCTTATGCAGTGGGCAAACTGATTCAGCTATGTGACTCTGCAGTGCAGAGAGAGGAGTTTGTTTGGGGAAACTGAAATGGTTGAAGATAAGAGCGTGATTTCATTTTAATTAAAATGTCTGCTCTTGGTGCTCCAGAACTGGGTGTGTAGCACGATTCAGATTGTAGCTCTCAGTCTTTAAGCCCATTGTATTCTGTAGTGTGGGCTGTGACTTCAGAGGGGGATGCAGTAATCTCAGAAGGGGAGCTCTGATTTGTTAGACTTTGAGGAGCAGCTGTGATGGGATGCAATGTATTTAAAGCTCTTAACCTAAGCGGTTTCACTCTTCAAAAGGTCCTCCATTTAGCTAGAATCTTATTCTGTTTCTCTTGTGTGTGTCTCAAAAACAAAACCATGGTTATCTGACAACACTTGTACAAAGGAATGCATTCCACGAATCTAATTACATATTAAGTTTTTTTTAAATATATTGGATCTTGGATTTAAAGAGAGAGATTAATTCTGCTCTGCGTGTGCTGCATTGTATCTCTGCTTCAAAACGTTTGATGAAATGGTGCTTTCTCTTTTTCTTTTACCCTTGATTTGCCTAGTATCTGAAATCTCTAGGTTGTCTGGTGATCTCGTTGATCGATCGATTCTTCCCTCTTGGTGGTGGTGGTGGGTGAAAGGTGGTTGTATCTTTATTCTTTCAGACTTCTCAGTATGATTTTGTTTTGTATTTACTCAGTCTAACTGCAAGGTGCTTGCTAGAATCTGGTAACTTCTTTGTTCGGAACATTTGACTCCAGCTCCAAACAGCTCTATGTAGGTGTTTATGTTGGAAGCAGTAATGTTACATAGCAGCATTAAGGCTTCTGTTGAACGTTACAAGTTCCACTACTTCTGTTCAGAAGCTGAGAGAACTTGCAGGCCCATCTGTGGCAGTTTTGATCCCAGTGTGCCTGTGTTAGGATTAAGATCCTGAGCCTGTGTTGCTGACAGACATTGTCAGGAAATCTAGGCTTCTTTGCTAGATTCAGCTGTGGAAGGTTTGTCTGGAGAAGAGGGTGGTTGGATATAAAATTTACCTGCCTGTTACCTACTGTAACATAGCCCAAGAAAACATCCATTCCTACTTGACACTGTTTTAATATTCACTCAGAAGAAAATAACATTTTTGTGTGTGTGTTTTATATAAAATATTGTTGGCAGTTTTTTTTCTGGAAATGTGATTTTAACAAGGGTAGCTAGCAGTCATTCTACTTGCTGTGGTAAGGGATTAACCCAGCCTCAAAATGGAGAAACAAAGAACAGTTTGGAGCTGTGTTGTCAACCATGTGTGCTGCATTCAGGTTTCACAGGCTCGACATGGGGTAGGTGGATGCATTGCTGGAACGTATGTGTCTAGTTGAAGGGCTGTGACTTATCTTGGTGTCTTGTTGCAGCTAATGGTTTATCTTTCTAAGCTGCCCTCTGCCTTAAATTGTCCTGTTTCTGCATGAATTGGCTTTGGCTTCTGTCACAGAAAAACAGTCCATCTTTTTGAAAGATAATTTCCATGGATAGCTGAAAAGACAGAAAAATTTCAGGGGTTTTATAGCGTTGGTGGGGATGAAGGGGTTAGGATAAAGGATCTAACCTGTACGTTTCTGGGTGGTGTTCCTTGCTGATACCTTTACTGGCTCTGTAACAGCCCTTCCTTTAATTTAAAATTGGACTTTGCAGGTGTCAGTAAAAATGATGAGCCAGATCATAAGGAGGATTTTCAGCATTCTCTTTTCTGATTTGAAATTCTCTGCTTCATGGTTTAAATTCCTCAATAATAAAAGAGGTTTCTGCACCCTTTTGGCTGTACAAATACAACAGTAACCATCAAACAATGAAAACAGTATTTGCTGCAAAACTGGAGGTCCCCAAACACAAGCAGCATCTTTCTGGCTTTGTGCTGGACTTATACCTCTGGGATAAAATGGAGCCAGGAGCAATAGTACGTTAGCAACTCTATTTACCTGTCGTGGAATGCGTACATGTCTTACTGCCAGTTATTATGAGCAGCTTTTCGCTTGGTTTCTTAAATGCTGAAAATTAGGGAGTAACTTAAAAATAAACCATTTGATGGCTTTTTTTTTACTCTTTGGACCTCATATGCCATTTCTTCACAATATGAATTGTGAAGAACAAAATTCTGAGCACCTGCGAGTGAATGTCAGGCAAATCTTCTTTCTAAAGGAGGACTGTCTTTTCCCCTTATGAATCCTGCATGTCTCTTTCTGCTTCCTTGGCTAATGTAATCTAGCTAGTGTTCTGCCTGCTCGATTGTTTGATGTGGTTAAAAGTATTAAGCTACCCTTACTGGTACACGAGAACTGGTGACATCTGAGCACTTTGTAGCTGTATCTGATGATCTACTTGTTTGTGGTTAAACTAAATGACTGAATCTAAAATTACCATATTTAAAGGAGGATATTTTAGGAATTTGCTCCCTTGAGTAGCTTGGAGAAAGAGAGAGAGCTTGTTTTTTGTGAGCACGTTTAACAGAAGTTTACTTCAGCCTCTCATGTAAACCATTATAATGAAGGGTTCTGAATCGGTTAGAGAAAACCATTCTGGAGCAGTCTCTTGTGTTCATTTTTCCATCTTGAAGCTGCTTGTAAGAAAATGCTTAATTCTAAAATCATATCATGCAGATGTCTCTTTCAGTGGAGCAAGTTATTTAACCAAGTCCTAACTGCTTGCTGCAGAAGAATTGCTTGAGACATGCATAAATATATTAATGTCAGGAATCGTGTGGCACCCTGTTAGTTTTTTCTTCCTGACCTCTTGAGGGCTTTATTCCCAGTGTGGAATGCATTAACACTTGCTATATATAGTCACTTTTTTGTTTTACTGCCTTTTTATATTAACATACAAAATTATGTTGTGCATTGAGCAAACAAACAGGAAGACCAGGTCTTGGCCATTTCCTAAAATAATTAACCTCCTATCATATTCAAGTGATCATGTACAGCTATGATCAGGTTCTTCAGTAATGGCTAATTCTAATGAAATGTGAGATGTGCTGCAGTGTTCCCCTTTTTCACTATAAAGCTTGTTTTTATTATATAGTTTTTCTTCCTTTTCCCCTCTTTTCATTTGCCTTGAGAATCTGCCTTTTTTTTTAAACTTTGAACCTTCCTGTTGCATGTAGTAGTTTTTCCATTGTGCATTGAGAAATGTCATTCAAGCCCTTTAATGCTGCTGAATATGTAAAACACTTTTTTTTTTCAAGGAGGTGTATTCCTTCTTGTCTTTGCCTGTTTTCCCATCAGTAAAATGGGGATAATATCTGTAATATGTAAGTTATGAGTGTGACAAACCTTGAGTTTCCATTTTGAAGTTTTTGAAGAACAACACACACAATCTTGCAGCAGCAATGAAGGGGTTAATTTGACATTCTAGTAATCTTATTGTGTGTATGTGCTTGCACACTTCCTTTATTAGGCATTTACCATTCAGCAATTTTAGCAATTTAGTTCTTTCTTATTGCTCTCTTTTATCACATCATTCTTCCTTCCCTTCCCTTCCTTTCACCACCTACTGTCCTTTGCTCCCTTCCCCTTCCATTGCTAATTACTAACTGTGCCCCCTCCCAATCCCCAATGATCCAGGCCCCTTGATGCTGCCGACCGCTGTCAACATGGTGGAAGTGTGTGGAACGCATGGGCTCCGTCCTCGACCCACTCTGCGGATAGACACTACACTGATTTTGTCCATGAGCGCAATGTGAAGAATTCAGGAATTCATAGTGATGCCATTGGTTATGCTGTCCAAACGACCATGACTGATCTATGAGACATGATCCTTTTTGGAGCTTGAGGCTGCTCTGTAACTCAGTCTGAAATGTTACATTTTCTGAGTTGACTTTAAGATAAGGACAAAGGACCCAGAGCTGTTTAGAAAAACCCAGACCTTGTTCCCAAGCCCCTACATATGGTGCTGTTGTATAGAATCTTTTAAAGAAAAAAATAGCATACACACTACTAGTTTGTTACCCCAGGTATTCTTTTACTGAAGAGTATGTGTATCTTTTTAATTGTGTTAAGATTTTTCTTAACGATTAAATGATTTTAGCTTGTTGTAACTCTGAGGATCCCTGGAGGAGTTCATATTTGTAACACAGCTGGGTATTGTACCTGTGGTATTGAGTGTGAGTTCAGGAATCTATCAATGCTATGTTAGGCCATAGTGGTATGTTGGGCCATAATTATTTGCTTTAAAAGGCATGGGAGAAATGGGTGACTTACAGTTCAATCGCTTTGTGGGTAACAGGAGCTGTAGTTATTTTATTTGAAAATGTTTATTGGATTTTAAATGAAATTTTATTTTAAAAACTCAGAACAAATCAGAACATCTGAAAAGGTGCAGAAGAGAATTTGGAGGGGGGTATAAACCAGGTTTCTTCCCAAGTTTTCATTGTACAGAAGGCTTGAAGGCTTTTGCTATTAGCAGAACAGCTCAGTCCATGTCTGTATGTACACTTAAGAACAGCTCAGTTCTTAATACACTGAACCAAAGGCTTGATCCCACTCCTGTTGTCATTGTCCTAACAACACTGTGCCCTAGTCTGTTTGGATAAACACCGTTACTGCTCCTCCAGAACACAGACTGCGGTGAGTTTTTTAGCTCCCTAATATTTTGCTTATTGTTACTAAAATAACAGGTTTGAAGCAATAGTTTGGAAAATGGTTTGACTTTCGGAAAACATCATTTAATTCTCTGAAATTGGTCGTGTGAGTTGATCTCGTAAACAAACATACATTCTGAACAGTCTGAAGTAAGAAGTGTGTGTGAGAGAGAGAGAAGAGAGAGTGTGAGTGGTTAGGCTTGGTCTGCACACAGACTTACCTACTATATATTTGAGAGTTTGTTGTTTGGTCAGTCTGTCCATCTGTTCAAGAACTTCTCCTAAATGGTAAGTGCCAGGACCACCAAATTCAGTATCCAGCTTCCTCGTATCATAACTTAAAGCAAAGTAACGGTTTAGTTTTTTAGGGGAAAAATCTTTTATTCAGGATGGAGAGCAAGAAGTATAGCTCTCACAGCTGGCAAACTCCCTTTATACTAAAGCTGTTGATATGCCATGACCTTCAGAGCCCATAGATCCTATTCCTAAACCAGGGTTTTAGTAGAGGACAATGGAATGTGGCTGGAATGCCATTATTTCTCATAAAACAGAAGGGGAGGGCTCTGGTATCCTGAATAACTACAGGGCGGGCAGCGAGGGGCCAGAGTTGAGGACCAGGACTGATCTAACCCGTTCGGGCAGTAGGGAGCAGGGATAGTATATATCTACTATATATTTGAGCGAGTCTGTCTGTGTCTGTCCGCCCTTCCCTTGACTGTGCCTGCTGCAGCAGCCTTGGACACATGCTTCTCACCTAGCCCTAAGCTGCTGCAGTGGTAGAAGGCTGGGTTGTCCCCTCTCCCCGCAGCAGTCTGCATGCTTTCATCTCTAGCCCCACCCCAGAGCAATGATTTAAATGAAGAAAAACAAAACTTCTGCGTTAAGGACCTAGCTATCGCTGAGTCACTCAGGTGTGAAAAATCCACAGCCATGAGTGATGCAATTGTACCAACTTCAATCCTGTTGTAGACTGCAGTGTGCCAACAGAAGAGCTTCTCCTGTGGACTGAGCCTACTGCCCCTTGGGGAAGTGGAATGTCTATGCCTATGGGAGATGCTCTCATGTTGGTGTAGGTTACGTCTTCACTACGCACTGCAGTGCTGTATGTTAAACTTGCTCTACGTTGATGGTCATCAATATAATGTGTTACGTTGGATCACAGATTTTCTTTCCTTATCTGGCCATTGTCCCTGCTGTTGCTCTGCTATACCCCTGATTTAGGAATTGCACCTATGGGTTCTGAAGGTCATGACATATCACCATCTTTGGTATAAAGGGAGTTTGCCAAGCCATAAGATCTATAGCTCTATGTTCACCGTCCTGCCAAAAAAGGATATTTTTCCCTAAAAATTGCAAGAATCTTCCATTGTTTGTGGTCTTGCAATTAGGAAATGCACTTCTTTAAAAAGCCACTTACTGATGTCTGAACAAATAACCCAGTTCACTGGCTTAATGAGAATCTTGACCCTGCCCTAATTTTGTTGGTTTTATAGCCAGATGCTGTTGCAGTTTGGAGTCTCCAAAGTCACACTTGATGCTTCCAGATAATGATTTTAGCTTCATGGGGATGTGAATATTTCCAGAAATTTGCGGAGTGTGTCCCAAATTAATTTGGATTTACAGAAAACATATTTATTATTAAATTTTTCTTTTTCTCTTACCTGTAAATAGTAATAGAATTGAGAGAGACATGAAGCTATGAGGACTTCATATTGTACTCTTTCCTCATGTGAGTTGTCTCATTGACTCTCTTTCCAGAGTCAAGAGACCACTCAGGTGTTTAAGAACTCTTTCAAACCTGAATTTTTCTCCAGGCTAACCTGTATCTTCTCTGAAACATATCTTAATGCAGAGCTGTGATGTTGTTTCCTCTGTGCTTTGTCTGGTCCCTGCTGCTGTGCTCTAGATCAGCAGTTCCCAACCACCAGTCCACGGACTGGGACTGCACACCCCTGCTTACTGGGCTGCAGCACCCTGCCAGGCCATGCCCCCAGCTGCTAACAACCTCTGCCTGCTGGGGAGCTTCATTCCCTATAAGATGCATGCCTGCATGCATGCACAAAATTGTCCTCCCACCCTACCTCGGTGAGTGGCGCTGTGGGCAGCTGGGTGTGCTGTGGTTGGAGCCGAGCCGCAGTGAGGCTGACCCTGGTTCTTGCTCCGTGGCAGCCACACGGTCTGTGACTGCTCTGGGGCAAGGGATGCTCCGGGGGTGGCTGGGCCGCATGGCCCTGAACCATAGGGGCTGGTTTGGGACCTCCTGATGGGGCGGCCTGGACTGAGCATGGGCCACCACTACCCAGGCGGCTGGGATAGGGTGAGAGGACAAGATGGGAGTCACTGCCCTGCCACTTTCAGCCCAGCCTCTCCCCAGCTTGGTCCCCCTTTTTTCCCTCCCTTCTTCCTTTTGGCCACAGCCCCCTTTCTCCTGCCCTGTCTGCTGTACCCCGTTGCCTCTCTCTTTGGAATGTGGCAGACTCCTTCGAAACTCCAGCTGCGTTGCATTAAAGCTTTCCTTTCCTTTCCTTTTTTAAAATAATCCCGAGGCCAAAGCCATGGTTGGCTCCCAGCAGAGGGGGTTTTTCCTTTCATCCCACCTTCTCCTTTGCAGAGTTGCTCAATCATTTTCTCGTGGCTAAAATGTTTGCAATGTTTCATGTATAGATTTAAGTGACAAGTCGACTACCTGATAAGCCTCTGCTTTTTAAGTGTATAAAGAGCCCGAGGGCTAACCCTGTTGTGGCTCTGCAGTTTTCTCCCCTTTTCGACTAATCGAGTAGTCAATGGAAATTTCGTTGACTTCTTGATTAGCTGATTACCCACAATTTAACATCCCTAGTTTCCTGCCCTTAATGCCAAAGCTGGAAAATACGAATGTGCAGAATGTGTCAGACCTGTTAACTACTGCCTCTTTAATTCTGGTCCAATTGAGGCAAAAAGTTTGGACTGGAGAATACTCTTCAATAAAATGTATTAGCAACTATTTTATTGATTTAAAATGTGTGCGCGCAGCAGTTTTTCAAATTCTTGTTAACCATCATGTACCCCCTCCTTTGAGTTGCCTGATGTATCAGGGGCTAGATACCTTTAAAAATACTGAAATATGTTGAAACTTACGTTTATGCATGAATAAGTTACATTGAAGTAAATGTGCTGGTTTAAGCTGCTTTCACCGCGGATTACTTGGAAATCATAAACTCTTAACCACCCAGTCAAAGAGAAGCCAAGATTTACCACACTCCAAAGCACTGCTATCTTGCATTGTATTCACATGCAGCTCTTAGAAGAAGCTCAAAGAATCTTTAGTAGGGTGTGAATTGATTAGTATTCCAGCTGGAGGAATATTTCTGTTCTAGCAGAAATGTTTGGATGGCTATTATAGAAATGAGGCTTCTCCACAACTTAGTGAAAACCAGAACTGTTCTGCAAAAAAGCATGCCATCTGTTTCACAGTGTATGATTTTGATCTTCCACGCTATATGTTTTTATGCCCTTAGACTTCACCTTATTTGGGGAAAGGATACTTCATTAGTGCTCAGCTTTCCTACTGTATAACTCTGCATTCATGGATAAAACTTATGGGAAAAATAAAATCTAAGCTAATATTGATTATTAAGAACTAAACTACGTTAAGTGCATAGGAATCAGCACACAGGTTAAGGCCAATAAATTACATGTATTGTGTGCGTATAGATGCAATGTAAAATAACACGTGACTGCCTAAAATTAATTACCACCATCAATATGCAAATTAATTACAATAATAAATATGCAGATGTTTCAGTGCCGGTCCACCAAAAGTTTCTGAATGAGTTTGCTGACCCGCGGCATAATAAAGGTTGGGAACCACTGCTCTAGAGGAGTTGGAGAAGGCTGCCTGAAAGCTACCCATTCTACCAAATATTCATGGAGGTGGCTGTTGGTTCAAAGATCAAAGCTGCAGCATGTTTTACTTGTGTTCTTGTATGGGAACTCTCTGAAGAACAGGAAAGCTCACTTCCTCTTGTCAAAATCCATATAGTAAAATGGACACACGGGTCTTTCAAAAATTCTCCACCGTTCATCTTTAAGAGTAGAAAGTTTGTGTGTTGCTGAATATATTTGATCAATACTGTTTTATGAATAATTTTCAAATTGCTGATAGCAAATTTAATGTTTTTAAAAAGGAAATTTTGCCTTTAAAATGTGTTGGCCATGGATAGTACTAACAAAGTCGGTGTAGTCAGGGCATAATTGCAATTTCTCCTTAGATATTTTGGCAGTAGTATAGAAGGGGAGATAATCAGATTACTGATAAAATTTAAGTTTCCATTTTCCATTATACTTGTTGTGTGGATTTTAGATCCACAAGAAACCAGGACACACCAGGGCTGCTTAACCATTTTCTGATTTATTGCAAGCTTTAAGCAGTTAATACAGTTGTTTAAGTTTTACAAGCCTTAAGAGCAATTACTATACAATTTAAACCTTAAATACTATAAATTCTAAAGCAATTAATACACCGCAAAGCAATGGAAAAGAAATTACTATAAGATCTACTATACACAATAATAAAGCCTCATTCACTTACATTTCACCCATATGCTACCTTCAGTGCCAGACAGGAGGTCGTGGTTCTGTTTCTTCCCACGCATTGGAATGCCACGCACTGGGCCACTGGTGTAAGGGGCCTAATTACTTCTAGTCACTTAGAGCAGGACGTGTGGGTCAATACTGCCCATTCCCTCCCATCGATTGTTCTTACTAAGCCCAATTTATAGCAAAGCGAGACTCGGTCGTTCCAGTAATATTTACCAATTGATTATGTATTGTGTAGGATACGTAAAATGCCCAATATCTCTATTTGGGGTACATCCTGCTACTCAGGATGTTGCTGCTGTGTGCGTAGTTGACAGTTTTATGGCTTCATCTGTAGTTTTTGTTTATCAGAAACAAATACCAGTACAAGCTGCTTGTCCTGTGTTCTTGACGTGGTCTCGCGTACCATGCTTAATCTGCATTGTTATGCAAAACAGTTCCTGACTCTCTGGCCCTGCCTGCGTGCTTTGGCGCACCAGACTTGAAACAGGCCAGAAGTCCACACTTTGGATAAGGCAGACATCACCATTTATTACCAAGGCAGGGTAGTCCAGGCACCCCTACAGTACTAAAATATGATTGCTGTGTATACATTTTCCATAAGGTGAGAGGAGATGACTAGAGTAGAATCAGACTCCTTTTAAGTTTATTTGCACAATTGCTTTGTGGTAGTAGATGGTAGGTTTAGACAAAGGCTTTCTTACTAAAACAAAACTACTGTTCTGTGTTAGTTTCTGCATTTCAGGAGTACTAGAAGAACTTAGATGAAAGTTCCAAGCAGGTACAGCACTTTTGTTTGCCAGCTAGATAAACCGAGTAAGAGGGAAAGAACTCACTAGAGATGGAGTGTGTTTGTATGCGTATGTAATGGAATGACAAAACATCCCACTTTTTTAAAAGGTATTTTTGGAGCTTTGTCATAATGACAAATACTTATTCCATATGTTGTCCAAGAGCCTATGTTTAGCTCCAACACGAATGCTGGTTCAGGTTACAGCAGATACTGACTGAAATCCAGATAACAGGGAGCATTTGATGGAATGAAGAAATCAGCTACCTCATCTAGGGGGTTGTGGTGTAATGCATGTTAAGTGACTATTGTGCTACAGTTGCATTATGAAAGTTTGGTTTTCATATTCATTATATAAACCCTACTCATTCAAATGTGAAAAATCAACTCTGATTAATGTTGTCCTGGAATGGACTAGCCTGGAGATGAATTTATTTTTAGCATTGTTTATATTACATGTTAATGCTAGCTGGGTTTGAATCTCACTTACTTCCTAAGGATCTAATGCTCCTCTGTCACCATATTTACATTGGTGTAATTCAGTGGATTTGTTTCTGATTTTCATGAGGGTAGGTGACAGAAGATTGAGGCCCTGAGTTAGCAGACTTAGAACTGAAGACCATTGGGCATGAACAATCTTTTAGATGATGGTGTCAGAGCTGTCCCCCACTCTGGCACTCAGAGTGCAGAAGATGGGATCCTGCAAGGGACCTTAAATACTTTGCCGCAATAGGCCCTGTTTACAAAAACTTCCCAGAGTCACAGATGCACTGGCTCTGAGAGAAACAAAAGCTGCCACCATCAAGTGATTTAAACCCTAAAAAAACCCAGAAAGGAACACTTGAAATCCTTCCCCAGAGGTACCCCAAGCTCTTTTGCCCCAAGAGAGCTTGAAAAAAGGAGAGAGAAAACAAGCTGCAGTCTCTGGTAGCTCACCGCTCAGTGGCAGGCAGGCAGGCTACCTTCTGTTTCCTCCCAAGACACAAGAATCAAATCATCACCTTGAAAGAAGGTGATTTTATTAACAAAACAAAAAGACATACTTGATAAAGCATACTTGGTTTGTAGGTGTTGCAGAACAACTGAGTAAAACAAATTAAAACCTAGAGAATTCTGATTACTGCATCTGCTCGCTCCAGCCCTTAACTTAGAAGACACAAAGGAAGAGCGGACCAGGTATCTATGTCCAATTTATATTTCAGCACTGTATCCCGTTGGTTCTTCTGGCCCCCTGCCAACTACCTATGTTTAACCCCTTAGTCATCGGGTCCTGGCCAGCAGTACTGCTGTCCATCACAGATGGTAACGCACAACCTGACTTGATTCAAAGGAGCTGAGCATCTGCTACAAGAATATCCAGAACTGTTACAGTAAATGCTAAAACAGAAGATGGTTGGAAGAGGGGGGAACCTCTGACATCAGTTTAAGCTGACCTAACTGTACGGGGGTAGAAGAAGATCGGGGGACAAATTACTGCGTGTTTAGACCCTATTGTGACGTTTCTTGCACCTTCCTCTGAATCAGCTTGTGCTATCCATTGTCAGTCTGGACATAGGGCTTGGACCTGTGGTGTCCAACCAGTGCTGAAGCAGTAGCCACTAGAGTGGCTGTAGCAAACTAGTCACACTCAACTGGCCAAACAGCCACATGTGGCTAGTGGCTAGTGTGTTGGACACCATAGCTCAGACAGTCCTGCAGCTCTGATTCAGTCTGCAATCCTAAGCCAGACTCAGATGGACATTCCCTCTGCATCCGCTGCCTGGGGGGGGAGCCCAAATCCCACAAAAATGCGAACACTGCTGCAGCGTGACGGCAAGAGCTAGGAAAGACAGAGAGCTCCACCTCAGAATGATTTTACTCAAAAAAGCCATGCAGCCTTTGGAGGAACAACATACCTACCAGTCACAAGAGGGCTTGGCCAAGAAAAGAACCGTCTCTCCGCTGCCTAGAAAGGCTTCTAAAAAGAGAGCTTCCCCAGCATGCTCTCTCCCTCCTTCTTCTTCCCCAAGAGTCAGCAGGGGTGACAAACTGAGTACATCCGGTACCATGGCACCAAGAAATTCTGGTGTGGTTCCCGCACCACCAGTACTGCCCCCGGCACTGATCAGAGCCTCTTAGGTGCCATAAAGAGCCCACACACAATCTTCAGCTCCAGCATCCGCTGAGACTTGGCACCACCCGCTAAATGAGCACCGCCAAAGTCAGCTTGACTGGCACCAACAAGCTTGGTGCCGAGCCCCCACGGCACCGGCAACAGAACCACCCCATCACGCAGTACAGGTGGCACCAGGAAGCCCTGGCAGGCACTACCACTTGCATCCAACCTCTAGGAACCCATCCTCGGCACCATCTTCAATCCGCAGCTCTACAGGTCTTATTAAATCTCTGGCACTGTCTCAGCATAGGGTCCTGACCAATGATGATGGCAGGAGTGTGTTCATATTGCAGCACTCTCCCCCATGGGCTCACGGTCATATTACTACCAGGGACAAACCTAGTCATCCTTCCTGGTACCCACATTATCCTCCCCCACATTACCCACCCCAGTGGGTGCCCTGGGAACACTGGGGCCCATATAGGCACAGATCTACAACAGCTTAAGCTCTGGCTAAAAGATGCCTATCCCCACTCATACCCTTCCTCTACCCGAAGATTCGGAGGAGGAGGGGGGACAGTTCCATGACAGGGATCCGGACCCTCATGCTCCAGACACACCCCCAACAGATAATTCTTTGTTGTTGCCTGGTGAGCAGTCATACCATCTGACATGTGCTTGACCAACAACCTTAAACAATTCCAGGAGCTGTTCAAAAGAGTGGCAGCAAGCCACTGGATTCCTTTTCAAGAGGTGCAGGAAAAACAGCACTGGTTGCTCAAAAACTTACAGCCCACGATGCATGGGAAAATTGCTCTGCCCATTGACCAGGCAATCATGGAGACATCAGATGAACTGTGGCAAACTCCTGCGTCCATTCAACCTGCTTGCAAAAGAGCTGACAGGAAATGCTTTGTTCCTGTTAAGGACATGGATTTCTTATTCACGCATCCCCAACTGAACTCCTTGTTGGAATCGGCACAGCACAGTTTTAAGCTGCCACAATATAGAGCTGGAAATCATAAGGACCGCAAGAAGTTGGACCTTTTTGGGAGAAAAATACACTCTTCCTTCACATTACAACTCAGAATTGCTAATTATTCGGCCCTTTTAGCAAATCATGATTTTGATAATTACTCAAAATTGGGGGAGCTCATGGAACACCTTCCCGACTCAAAAAAAATGTCCTAAAGGCCATAGTCCAATGTCGCCCACACAATCCTGCAGACATTGCCAGACGTTGCAGACACTGCTGCCAGAGCTACGGCTACTGCCATTGTCATGCGCAGAGCATCCTGGCTGCAGGCTTCTGGGGTTCCCCGGGAACATCAGTCCAAAGTAGAAGATCTCCCATTTGATAAACAGAAACTGTTTGCAGCCAAAACTGATGAGGCGCTACACAGCAGCGAAGACTCACAAACCACACTTCGTATCCTTGACATGTATACCCTGCCTTATCGCCGCAAGTGGTACACCCCATACAATCGTAACAGGGATGGGCAGTGCAGCTGCCCACCACAAAGATCTTACCATCTAGACAGTGACCATACCAGAGATGCTCTAACCAGGGCTGTTCCTCTGCTACTCAGACCTCAAAACAGCAGGTTTGAGGCTGTGGTCGAGGGTCTGCACAACCTCCCTCATGATTCAATGCCTTTAAAAGCATGCCATTTTTCTACCCACCAGTTATGCCCCCTTTTTACAACACTGGGAGTCCATAACATTGGACTGCTGGATATTGGAGATGAGCCATACTGGATACATCATCCCTTTTATTTCCCTTCCCCCCTACCCTAAACTCTCCCACGAGAGCCTACTGTGACGTAGTGGGGGGTACCTTGCTGGTTGCTATGCTGGGCAGTGGGCTGTGAGTGACCTCCGCTGTCTGCAGCACGGCCCAGCAGGGCAGGGGATGAGTCATTATGCAAAGGGGGCTCTGAACCTGTCCAACAAGTTATCCCCCAGGGAGTGGAACAATGGGAAGGAGGGGAGTGGAGCCCTGGCTGGGGGCAGGGCTGGAAGGAAGAGTTAGTTTCTGTCTGGAATCATGGAGGAAGCAGCCTGAGCAAAGGGGGGCTGGGATTTAGAGGCCCAGTCTCCCCCATCCCAAGAGGAGCTGAGGCAACCTAGGCCTGGCCCTGTAACCAGATTACATCTATTCTGTGCTGTATCCTGGAGAAGCAATAAACTCCCTCTATTCTACTGGCTGGTGGAGTCTGTTCGTGTCACTACGGGGGTGCAGGAGTCGGGGGACCCCGACACGTCGTCACACCTACTAAGACAGGAGATCAATCGACTCCTGCTCTTGGGAGCCACAGAGAGGGTACCCAAACAATTCCAGAGAAGAGGGTTTTATTCAAAGTACTTTCTCACTGAGAAAAGAACGGGGGGGTTGGAGACCAGTCCTCTATCTCCACAAATGGAATAAATTTCTTTGCAAACTGCACTTCAAGGTGGTCATGATAACAAAAATCATTCCAGCATTGTACCAGGAAGACTGGTTCACAGCCCTCAACCTACAAGATGTGTATTTCCACATCACCATACACCCAGCACACAGGCATTACCTCTGCTTTACACTAGGAGCTGATCACTATCAGTACAAGGTCCTACCTTTCGGCCTTTCCTCTGTCCCTCGAGTATTTTCAACGGTTCTCACTGTAGCAACAGCATATTTATGTCAACAACACACAATCATCTTTCCATACTTTGATTGCCTTGTAAAAGGACAGTCATGAAGGAAACCACCTCCATGATATGCAAGACCAAGAATATATTCAGTCATCTCGGCCACCTTATCAACGAGCAAAAATCTACCCTACAACCGGCGCAGGATGTCGAGTTTATTGGCGCTCGCCTAGAGTCGGTTTCAGCTCAGGCATATTTACCTCGGCAGCACTTCAGAGCCATTCAAGATCTCTCAGACATTCTGTCCATGAGCCGTTCCACTATGATAGTCACCTGCCTTCAATTGATGAGCCATATGGCCACAACTACCAATATTCTCACAGGGTCACCTTTTGTTAGCCCCAGCCTACGGTGCAGATCACAATGGACATTTCTCTACTGGGTTGGGGCACCCAACTGCGCGATCATGTTGCTCAAGGCAGGTGGTCCCCCCATGGGACATCATTGCACATCAAACTCCTGGAGCTCAGAGTGGTGAGTAACACCTGTGCACACTTTGCTCCCAAAATCATCAACCACAGTGTCAGGATTTTGATGGACAATATTTCAACAATGTTCTACATAAACAGATGAGGAGGTGCGCAGATTCTACATAAACAGATGTGGAGGTTATCTGTGGAATTGGTGCAGCTGTGACCAGTGACACCCCTAGCGTCATACCTACTTCATTCTAGACTGCTTGACCAGTCCTCCCTTTGAACCTATGGCCATTGTTTCACTCCCCTTCCTTTTTATGAAGGTCTCCTTCTTAATAGCCATCACCTCCACAAAGAGAGTCCATGAGCTTGGGGCCCTCATTGCACATCCCTCTTATATGGTTTTTACAAAGGACAAAGTTACATTGAGACTGCACCCTTCCTTTCTGCGAAAAATTTGTACTTCATTTCATGTTAATGAACCCACTGTGCTATCTGCTTTCTACCTGAAGCCCCATGTGTCCTTCTCTCCCCCCCCCCCCCCCCCGCCCCTGGGACACCATGCTGTGCACTTTGGACATTCGGCAAGCACTGGCTTTTTTAGAGCGAATGCGAGCCTTCCACAATTCTTAGCCCCTTTTTATCTCTATTGTGGAATGCTCCAGAGGTACACCAATTTGAACCCAGCATATTTCTAAGTGGATATCGACCTGCATAGTCAAATGGTACACTCTTTGCAATAGACCCTTACTGAATCCACCATGAGCACATTCCACTTGTGCTTCCACGGCCTTTTTGAACAGTGTCCCCCTAAAAGACATTTACTGTGCTGCCACGTGGTCCTCAAACCACACTTTCACAAGATGTTATGCGATCCTTCCTCAGCTAGCATCGGACTTGGTGGCTACAGTGGTCTTTTCCTCCACCGCCAAAGAGTGGCTCCAATTCCCACCATCCAAGTCAAACACTGCTCTATAGTCACCAGCAGTGGAGCACCCACAGGGACATCACTCAAAGAAGAAAACAGAATTACTTCATGCAGTAATGGCTGTTCTTCGAGATGGGTGTCCTTGTGGGTGCTCCATGACTCTCCCTTCCTCCCCTCTACTCAGAGTCTTAGCTACTCAGGCATAGACAAGGAACTGAAGGGGAGTTCGGGCTGCGCATGAGGTGCTAGGGTGCAAACACCACAAGGTGCCTTCTCATGCGTGTGTGGCCTAATAGGGGAAACTGCTTTGTATGGCTCTGATCTGCGGTTCCGGGAGACCTGTTACCAACAGTGGCACCCATGGGGGGGACACATCTCGAAGAAGAGTCATTACTGCATTACTCCCTTGACCATAGGAAACTTGGCCATGCCCATGATAAGTGAGCATCTGGCTAACTCAAATTATGTCAGACCACAGATGTTGCTGGACTAGAGAGGTTTAACCTGTATCAGCATGGCTGAATTTGAACCAATGAGTTAAAAGTAAAAGCTCCTGTATTTTATTTTCAGTTCCCTGGCTCATATGAACATTTCATTGAAATACCATTAAGTTGCAAAGTCAAGCACATGGAAGCTAAGAAATGTCAGAATTGAGGTTGCCATTTCAGTCTTAATTTGGCTCACTTGTGCATATGATTCTGTAACTGTGCATTGATGTAATTTTTCCACAGCACCTCTTTAAGTACATAGGCAGGACACGAGGGCTGAATTAGGGTTACACAAGTCACTGCAAATCTGTCAATTCCTAATTTTCAAGTCCTTGACTGTGCATCTTACTTTTCTTTTTAACATTTTTGCATGTTGTTTCCAATTATTTCAAAGGAAACAGGTTAAAAACCAAACCCCCTTCTGTTGTGTGCTATTGTACATATGTTTACCAGGTGTCTGGTATTTTCCGATTTTTTTTTTTCCCCCAGCCAGGAGGTGAAAATCCTGTTAGGGCCAAAAAGCTGCAAAAGCGTTTCTTAAAGGGGCCACGCTGGTGTGTGTGTTGGCGTGTTTTGTGGGTGTTTTTGTTTGTTTTTTTTTGTTCAACAACTTTGGTCTCTCCCTTTTTTTCCCTCAACCGAATTTTGTCCCAGTGGCTTTTTTTGGGGAAGGGGGAGGGGTTTTCAGTATATTTTGTTAAACCATCTGGCAACCCTAATTGTAAAAACCCTCATCTTATCACATCATCAAGGTTTGAAGCTGGGTGGAGAAGAGAGAAATGGGCTCTTGGGCCTAGCACCCTAGCCTGGTCTGTGTGACCCTAATGTGGGCCTGGGTCACTGGCTTATGTGATGCATCTAAATCCATCTGTCTTTCTCCACCTCTACTACAAGATCTCTGTAAGTTCCCAGTCACTCTGCTCTGGCATAAGCCTGGCTTCAGAATGTGGGAGTTGAGGTGCATGGCACTAATGCTGCTGTTTTGCAGTATAACAGGGCTACCTATCCGGTCTGGCTTCTGGCTAGTTGTGGCCTCAGTTCATTCCTTCAGGTTGTATCTCCTGAGCATCCCAGGAAGGATTCACTGCCATGCTCTAGTCCCCTTTTGGGCACAGTCCTATTCCTAAATGAAAAACTCCAAAACCAAAAGCAGTTGCTTTGCCTATACTAGGCTGCTGCTCCCACGGGCTTTCCCCATCCGTGCTAAAAGGAGGACCTCCCTTCAGTCCCCCTGCTTCAAGAGACTACTGCTGGAACCTCCTGTTGTTCCTCTCAATTGAGCTCTTTGTCTTTTATAGCAGGGCTAGGCAAGATGCGGCTCAGCGGCCGGATCCTGCCCACAGACTGCATCTGGCCACTTTCTAATGATATCCGTTATATATACAAAGGCTGTCCGTGCTACCGAATTTCAAGGAGGTGGCTTAGGCAGCAATTTAAATGGCTCGTTTAAATTGCCTGGCAGCAGGGCTTGCGACTCTGGCCCCGACTGGGATAGCACAGCTACTGGGAGCCCTTTGCTATGGTTTTCATTCAAAACTTCCTGCCCCAGATAACTTTGAGAAGAGGCCCTTCCACACCAGGCCCTGCCCCTTCTAGGGGTTGAGCTGGCCCGTGACCACCTATCAAAAATCACTGTCCCCCCCCCCCCCCCCTGCGAAAATTATTTCCCACCCTTGCTTCATAGGTATCTGAATCCTTCCCAGTTAGGTCTGATGATTGGCTGATTCTTGGCCCCACTCAGAATCAGGAAATTTCAAAAGCCATGGTTCTCTTTAACTTTGTTTTAGTTACATTACACACTTTATATATTTAGTGGCATATATTACAGTACAATTACATTAAACACAATACATTTAATGGTCAAAGAGGAACATGAAACACTACAGCCAATACTCCGGGGGGGTTCTGGACCAAAAGTTAATTCTGTGCATGGTATTTTAAAATTCTGCATATTTTGTCAGAATAACACAATGCAGTCATGTAAGTTTCAGTTATTTGGGTTATTTATTACAATACAGTGGGTGGAGAAGGGGAGTCAGGAGCATTGGATGAAATCAGCACCCCCTCCTTTGTTTGTGTATCTAGCTTTTTGACTTTTTATTTCTACTTATAGTCAACAAATAGATGTAGCCATATGCTCAGTATTACATGAGATGCAACTGAAGAGCAAGTGGGGGCTGGGGACTCAAACTCACAGAAAGGTGAGTAGTAAACAGTTCATGGAGCCTGTTTTGATAGGAACATTTTTCAGTCCAAAAATCCATTTCTAATCACTAAAGCACCATAAGCCTTACCGGCATTTACAATAAGGCTTCTTTACAGCATTCTGGCAATGTTAAGGGGCCTTAAAACTTTACACGTGCTTTCTGCTCCTGGGGGGAATGCATTAAGAATGGGGGAAAACTAAACAGCGAGAATAGCTAAACAGGCAGGCTGCTCTGTCTGTGGGGGACAGATCCTGCCTCGTGCCTTCCAAACACCCTGAAGCCCATGTTGGGCATGCAGCAATAGTGAGACTGAAGGACAGTCTCTCTTATTTGCTTGCTTGTCTGCTGAGCTATGCCCTCACCTGGCAGTGATTGACACCTTCCCATTCACGCCCAACAGCCCCTCCCCCCGCGCTGATTTATGTCTCTCTTGTCTGCTCCGAGCTGTTGGTGAAAGGTGAGTGCTCTTGTGGCTTTCTTTTGCTTCCCCCACAGAATTGTGCTGCAGAGAAGCAAAGAAATCTGTGGGCCACGGTAATTCTGTGCCTAGACAGTGGTACAGAATTCCCGCAGGAGTAAAGTCCTAACACTGGCAAAATCTTAAGTTGGGGAGTTTTTTAAATCCTGCAATAGCCTCTCTGATTTTTTCAGTGTATTGATGAAGACTTCCCATGTACTAAAAGATATAATTATTGTTCAGTGTTTTTTGTTCCTCGTTTGGGTGTCTTATTTAAGTTTATGCATCTTAACAAACTAGATAATCTCATGTGTACTAAATAAAATCAGTATTTGCTTTTTGTAATTAAAATTGCCGTCACATATTTTAAATCCCCATTTTATTCCTGAACTAAATGAATTTCTCCAGTATGATGGATGGTCATCTTAATCAGTCTCTCTTCTAGAGCCAACCAGTTCATTTCAGTCTTAAAGGGAGAGTATCAACTGCCTCAAAATGATTTTCCATTATTGGCATGATTCTTTTGGATTCATGTTCTTATGAACTGCATGCACTATCCACAGTCTTCAAGTGCAGCTACCACTGAAGTCAGTAAGAATTGCATGGATCTAAATATATGGCTCTAAATCTCCTTCCTACCCACGCTTCAGCTAGGGAACAGGAGGTGGCCCGGTTCTGTCAGTGGCCAACAGCAACCTGCAGATGTTATAGCTGCCTTTCAACACTGTGCAGGCAGTCAGGGACATGTTGCTTCCAGCCAGAAGGGAGTGAGGCTGGGGGGGAGGGGAAGAAGAAAGAGATGACTTCTCAAATAAAAAAGGCCTGGTGGTCATCCCTACCTCCACTTCCATCTCCCCGCAGCTGGAAGCTCCATCCCTTCTCTCCTGTGATGTTGAAAGGCCATGCTCTGGTGTGAACACTAACAGAAATCTTTGGAGGGGCTGTCTGACACTGCATGCTCCCCACATGTTGCCTCAAGAAGACACAGCACCAAGTACTAGGAGAGGTGGATCTGTCTCGGGGGGCTAGGCAAGTATGAAGGGTAGAGAGAGCTGGGTGGGGAAAGTTAGTCAGTCCCATTCCTGTGTGAGAGAGGTATTCAGGAGTGTGTGTTTCAGTTCTTCGTCTGCAAGCCTTAAGAAGGTAAATAAAGACTCCAGCTATACACTATTTCTTCTTAGGTTTGTCTCCAAGCTGCTGCTGGCCACTGACATAACCCAGCCACCTCTTGTTCTCTGCTGAAGCGTGGGCAGGAAGGGGTTAAGCCCTCAGTCACCTTCATGTTGTTTTGAACCTTGGTACTGCAGAGTTCTGATTGCCGTGAATTCCCTTGAGTACGAGTGATGTTACCAGGTGGCAGACTAGCTGCTATTCCATTTGGAAAGTTCAGCAAACTCTGGAAGGCTTAACGACATTTTGATAAAAATCAGTGTCTGAGGCAGCTGTCATGCCAGTACTATAGTATGACAATGCTGGACTATAAGGAAAGGCAATGAAACATTTTGACTGCAGGAATGAACTGGCTGAGGGGATACTAAGGCCTTGTCAACACTGGTTATTTAGGTGGAACTTAGCTGCATTAGGTCAATTTTCTAAACAATGAGTCAATACCACCAAGCCCGTTTCATTAACTTTTAAGGGCTGTTAGAGTTGATTTTGAACTCTTGCTTTTCACAAGGACTAATGCTAAATTCGACCTTGCATGGTCAACTTTAGGGCAGCTCAGGCACAGAGCTGGGAAAGTGCACGTTCTTGGCCTCCGAGAGGTGTCCCACAGTACCCTGCAGTAACCACTCTGGCCAGCACTTCCAACTCTGAAGCTCTCCAGGTGCGCAGGAAAAGCCCTGTGAAAATCTGAATTTCACTTGTGTGGCCAGTGTGACGAGCAGACTCAGCAGTCCTGTGAGGGAAAAGGATTTGTCCTTGCGGGGCTCTGAATTAGCAAGAGAAATACCAATATCTATGCCAAAATTGCAAAGGGCGTGGAAGAGAGGATATGCCAGGGACGCCGAGCAGTGCCACATGAAAATTAAGGATCTGAGGCAGTCATCCCAGAAGACTAAGGAGGCAAACAGACTGTCTGGATCAACACTGCAAACATGCCATTTTTGTGAGCAGCTGCATGCAGTCCTAGAGAGTCCCTAGCCAGTCCGTGGATTCCTTCCAAGACACTCCTCTGGCAGCCTCAGGGAGCAGAGTGGAGGAGGAGGAGAAAGGTCAGGCAAGCAGGGCAACCACTCACTGACAGCCAGGCACTTTTGTATAACTTTGGAGACAATCCACTCCTCCCAGGATGTCTCACAACCCGTCCCTGATGTCAGGGAGGGCATGTCTGGTAAGTTCACATTTTTTTTTATCATGCTATAAGTGGGTTAAGGCAATTAAGTGTGATCTGTTGCGGCCACTATGCCTACACAGCAAGGGCTCCCTGGAACAGCTTGTTAACATGTCTGGATGCAGTGGTAATCCTCCCTGCATATCTCCATAAAGCTCTCATAGAGGAACTGGTTTAATCCTTCTCCCGGGAATTCTGGTGAGGCCTGCCTTATTCTGTCTGCCACGATAGGCGGTGACTAGTGACAAGAAGTGGGGGACAACCCCTCCATCCACAGAAGGGCCAGGCCAATCCCCTTCCTCCCAGGCCCCACCCGTGCTCCACCTGCACTGCACCCTTGCTCCACCCCTGGGGGACTGTTGGGGCCAGCAGTAAAAGACTGCACTCTGCCTTCCCCCCCCCCCCCCCCCCCCCCCACACACACACACACACATTCAGTGGGGAAAGCATGGGCTGGGCAGCTACAGCTCATGAGGCACCACTCTGAGGAAGGGGCAGGACTGCCCTGATACTCCCCAGAAGCGGAAGTGGCATAGCTTCTGCTTCCAGGGAGTGCTGGGGTGGTCACGCCCCTCCCCGTGGTGTGGCTGGGAGCTGCCTGTCCTGCACCTTCCTCACTGCTGGTACAAAGGGGGGAAGGGAGGAACAGACTCCTGCTGCCACTAAACCCACTGCTGGCCAGCCTCTTTCGCACTGAAGGGGGTGTACCTCGGGAGCGGGGTGTGTATGTAGCCCTACATGCACCCCCTCCCATACATCACCTATGAGTAGGGCACCTTTTCACGCCAAGCCAGCAGTAAGTGGTCTGGCATCATTGCAGCTTAAGGTGCCCTGCCCTGCCAACATGCCCAGACCTTCCCTCCCTCCCGTATGCTCCTGTGGGAAAGGAAAGTTGCACTCTCCCTGCAAACAGGGCACTGAACACTCGGTCACCGTGTGAGCCCCTGACTTGCCTTGCCACCATGGCCAGACTCCCTCTCCCCTGGCTGGCTCAAGCCCCAACCTCTCCCTTGCCATGCCTGCCTCCAAACCAAGTCTAGCTGTTCCCCTGAGATCCGTGTGTATACCGGCTGCATAGTGGACACTTAAAAACGTAAGTGTGGCCTTATACAGAACACATTGTACATAGTCTTTAGACAGACCTTCCTTTTATCCCAAGAGATTAGGTTTTACACTCGACAATGTATCCTGTAAATTCTGCCCTTTAATTTTTTGTTCTTACAGCAAGTGCAGCAGTGACACTCCCGTCTCTACCAGCTGTCCGGCTGGCACAAAACCGAAGGGGAAAACATACTTGGGATGACATGTTCAAGGAAGAAATGCAGTCTGGACAGGGAGCGATTGAGTGGAGAAAGACACTGCTGTAGGAGATGCAGGCAGAGCATGAGGACAGGAGAGCGTGCTGGGAACTTGAAGTGAGGAACCCGGAGAGTGTTGACAGCCATGGTGGATGTGATGAGCCACATGGTGGTCTTCCAGGACAGCTACATGCACAGGCACCCCCTTCAGCCCTTGCAGACCAGCATTCCCTCCTCACCGAGTTCCATCGCCTCCTCTTCCAGGGGCCCTAGAATGTGGGGATGGGGGAGAGCAAGCGCAGCCTCACACTCAACTCCAGAACAAAAGGCTGTCGTCCTCACACCGGTGATCACCCTCTCCAAAGCTCCCATCCTGAACTCCTTTTCTGTCCCTGCTGTGTTCCCTAAATAAAAAAGCATGATTTTTGAACGGTCTCTTTATTGCTTGTGTTGGGGAGGGGTGGGTGTTTACAGGCAAGCATCTCATGCATGACTTTCATATCACAGTCTGGCCATTCATTAAAGCAGTTTTTTAAAGCCTCTCTGATTTGCAGTGCCCCTCTCTGTGTTCTTATTGCCCTGGTGTCTGGCTGCTCATAATTACTGATTAGGCACTGTGCCTTGGCCCCCTCTCCCCTCCTGCCATAAAACTGTCCCCTTTACTCTCTCAGATATTATGGAACAGCAGGCTGCCACAACATGGGACTGTTGCTTTTGCTGAGGTCTTAACCTAGTCAGTAGACAGTGAAACCTTCCCTTTAAATGCCCAAAAGCACATTCTACCGCCATTCTGCACTTGCACAACCTGTAGTTGAACTGCTCCTTACTGTGGTCCAGGCTTTCTGTGTACAGCTTCATGAGCCACCGGAGCAAGAGGTAGGCTAGGTCTCCAAAGAGCGCTAGTGCCATTTCAACACCTCCAATATTAATTTTCGGCTCTGCAAAAAAAAAGTTCCAGCTTGCAGCTTTTTGAAGAGTCAGGCGTGCCTAAGTATGTGTGTGTGTAATGCACATTTCTCAACCATCCCACACTGATGTTGGTGAAATGGCCCTTGTGATCCACCAGTGCCTGTAGCACCACTGTGAAGTTCCTCTTGTGGTTTATGTACTTAAGATGGGGAGGTGTTTCATCTGTCACCCCACCACAGTTAGAGAACCCCAATACAGCAAAGCCCTCCACTATGTCCTGCACACTGTCCAGAGTCACTACCCTCTGTAGCAGAAGGATATTGATTGCCTTGGCTCTTAGGATCACAATAGCCCCCACTGTAAATTTCCCCACTCCACATTGATTCCCAACTGACTGGTAACTGTCTGGTGTTGCAAGCTTCTACAGGGCTATAGCCATTCGCTTCTCAACAGTCAGAGCAGATTTCATTCTGGTATTCCCATGCTTCAGAGCGGGGGGGAGTAGAAAGCAATTCACAAACTTCCATGAAAGTGGCCTTATACATATGAAAGTTTTGCAGCTACTGCTGGTTGTCCCATATCCAAATAACTATATCACCCCACTTGTCTGTGTTTGTCTTACGGCGCCAGAACTAATGTTCCGCTGTGTCTAGAGGATTGAATGCCGGCGGCATTTGCCAGTCACTTGAGTTAAGTGCTATGTAGAAGAGGGTGTTCTTCCTCATTCTGGTGGACCCTGGACTCAGTGACCTCCTGAGGTCTTTCCCAACCCTATGCTTCTATGATACTCTGGATATACTCCATCGTAAGGCACACCATGGTTAATATGCTTGCCATAATACTTTTGCTGTTCCATGATGCGTTCCATGCTTATTCTGCATCTGCACAGATGACTAGTGGGGTAAAAAGGGTGCAAAAAGGCTGATTGACATTGCTTTCAAGTGTGTGTGGGGAGGGCGGGGGTGGGAAGATGAGTGCATTTGGAGTGCTGCCATACCTGGAACCACCCACTACACAGTTTTGGTCCCATTGGGCCTTGGGAGCATAATCCACAATGTAAAGGGGCAGTAGGAACTGTGGGATAGCTACCCACAGTGCATCGTTCTCAAAGTCAATGGTAGCTACCCAACCGGGGATGCACTACATCGAATTCTTGTGCACAGTGGAGACATGCACCTTTGACTTTACAAAATCGGATCCTAGAAAATTAACCTCATCTTTCAGTGTAGGCAATGTCTGAGAGTTTCAAGACTGCGGAAAATAAATAAGAGGAAGTGCTAGCACAAGAAATAACACTGGTTTAGAAGATTCAAGAAGACTACTGCAATTGTTTGGCCATGTGTCAGGGATGGATCCAGAAAGAGTTCTCTATGTGATGGTACATACCAGAGTGCAAGGAACTTAGAAATCCAGGAAGAGCAAGCATGGGTGGGATGTCATTGAAGAATAGCATAGAATAAAAAGATTTAAAGGTGAATGAACTGGCACAAGATAGAAAGTGATGCACAGAATTCATTTGGCCCTGTCGTCAGTTTTCAGCTGTTAGATGACAATCCAGTCTGAGATCCCACCATTATTTTTAATTCAAAGCCTCAGGGAATCTGTGGCATCTCAGATCTGTGGCATCAGTTGGCAAATATTTACTCTTTTAAGGCACCCACCATGCATCTAACTAGGCATGTTTGTGCAAACTTGATTTCTATGAGCAGATGTTGTGCTTCCACACAGATTCTGAACACAATTGTACAAGCCCATATTTGAAAATCAGGCTTTAAACTCCAAACCCATCTGCAAAATGAGAACAACTATCTACATTACAGGCCTACTCTGAGACCAACAAAGTGCCTTTACATCTTTGGGCACACAGAAGGAGTAGTCTTACTGCCTTTGCCTTGTCTTACCCTTTTCTCTTCCTTTCCTTGTGGTGTTCAGTTCTTAACTTAGATTGTGAGCTCTGCTGGAAAGGGAGAACCCAGCTTTGTTCTGTAAAGTGCCATGCACCTCTGTATCTCTGTGTGAATAATATTAAAAAGGGGGAAAGTGTTGTGGGTTTTTTTTGTTTTTGCAAAGGGATGCATACTATCTTAGTTTTTAAAATTTTATTAAAAAGTACTGAAGGATTTAAATAGTTAGTTGCATGTCCACCTTTAAAACAATGGATAGATCTGCTTTATAAAGCTTTGATCTAGGTTTTGGTTTGGGATTTCAGATTACCCATAGCAAGGAAGGATTTGGATTAGCTCTTTGGCTATTATAAGAAATAAAATTGTTGCATGATGCAGCCATTCCCATGTCCTATGTGTGCATGCATTATCCATAGAGAAAAATTCAGTGAGATTGTTTGAAGATGCATTTTGCTTCCAGTCTGGTTGTGCTGTGCTGATGATCACACCCCACAGGAAATGAGATGTGATCTTCTTTTTTACCTGCGGTTTGCTTATTTTAAATCCTTGCCACGTGTTGTCACTTTTCTGAAATGACTTTGCGTATGTCTGTCCATCTTCCTACTTTTGCAGCATGCCTCTGATTGTTGATTTACTAGACAGCAAGGAGTTGCTGGAGACTTGCATTGACGAAGCAACAGGCCTGCCTGTTGTTAGTTTGACAACAGGAGTTCCAGAAGAGATGGCTCTTAGCTTCCTTCCTGCTGACACACAGGAGAGAGCTGCTGAAAAAACAGATCCTGCTGGTAAGGAAATGTACTGAATCATTGCCATTATCATTGCATATAGAGAGAGTGGTATGTGACACTGGAATTACTGTATGTCTTGGTAGGTAGAATATGGTGTATAACTATATTGATGACTGGAGAAAAATATGTTCCAGGATTTAGGAACAGCACAAATACTACTGGTTTGTTTTTCCATGGCCTGCATTTTCAACCATACTGTGTGCTGATTACATCAGGGCTTAGAATACTGGTAATACAATGATCTTAGCTGACACTACTAGAATCATGGCATTCTGACTGGTGTATCTCTCTCTCACTACCTTCCTTAGGTATTTAAATAGCTCCCATTACCTCAGTGCCTCACATATTCAATGTATTTATAGTTTTGTAAACAAAATAATTGTGGCCTGATAGGGAGTGAATTTACTATTGCACAGCACAGAGAATGCCAGGCTTACGATACAGCACCACCCCAGCTGCTGACCTGATGGGTGCTCCTCCACTAATCCAGCCTGATAGCTCAGTGAGCTAGCTGGGTGTTAGACTACCTCTTTAAAGAGAGTAATTCTGATTTTTTTAAATTGTTGTAATCTTTTTGCTACGAATAACTGTGGCTGCATGTAAACATTAGTGTGACTGTTTAGAACAGCAGAGTGAGGCAGGGCTTGATAGTCAATTATTTCAGTTGGGAACAATTTATTTCTCAAGCCAAATGTGTATGAGTGCAGAACCAAGAGAAAGTATAATGGTTCTTTATGGGATTTACAAGAACCCATAAATGGTATAAATGCACACTTTTCTAAGGAGCTACTTTGAAACCAAATAATTCCCAAGAGAAAGATTCATTTACCTTCCCACACTCGTATTGAACTTAATTGTCATTCAAGACTCCCTCCCTTTTGGATTCAGCACATACAAGACTAATTCATGGAAGTTAAATTTCTCAAGTGTGAACTAGCAGCTTTATTTCATACCAGCCAGATAGTTTGATCTTCTGCTAATTAGTAATCAGGCGTGATAAAGGTGAAATGCTAGATAATGCCATGCCAGCATTAACAGGACCTCAGGCTGTGTCTGCCTTTTTCAGCATTTGAAGACATGATGTTGAAACTGAAACATTTGGAAATAGAAGCCAGCCCAATGTCAGTGCCCTGTTCCAACATAAACATCAATATCAATAAACAGGTACTCGGGTTGCATTCCTGCAAGTTACTGAGCATGTTGTGATGATTTGGGGAACCCTTTTTCTTTATGATTTACATGTCTCACCTGCAGGTTTTTTGAAAATGTCTCTAAATGATGTTGGAAACACAAGCAAATCAAATGCATATGCTTTGTTTTATGGAGTTATTTTGTATGTTAAGTGAATAATTTGGGCTGGAAAATTAGCTAAAGGCCAGATTTATAAAAAGTAGGTGCCTAATGGGATTTTCAAACGTGTCTAGACACCCAGCTTCCATGTATACAAATGGTGCACAATTTAGTGCACTAGTCAATTTCATATATGAACAGACTGGGGGGAGGAAGGCAAGAGGGTTTTTTAACCTTTTATTCTATTGTTTCCAATAGAGTTCTCAGTCCAACACACAACAAAGCATACACTATAACACAGGTTAATTAAATATCCTGGCAAAATGCTTACTGATTTTGGTAAGGTCAGGATTTTACCCCCCTGCACGCTATGGTTACTGTCTGCAAAACAATATTATTACTACATGAGGAATAATAACTTCATTCCATCTTGTCAGGAGTCTACTTCTGTCAAATAACTTATGTTTATCAGTTCTTTGAATGGAGATTTAGTGCAGATTTCACTGTGCTCATTTTCCTTACAGGGGAGTTCTACATCTGAATTTTTTTTGTCAGTATTGCCCTTTGAGCAAATACAAGGAAAGGTGCTATGTGGGCCACGGCATGGAGCCATGGTCTATAAAGCATTAGCCTAATAAAAAGTATTTGTAAACAGGCAAGTCACATAGAATACAGTGTCATACGTCTCGCTTCTCATCCTTTGCCTATATAAGTCTTACAATCACTTTGGGATTGCCCAAGAATTTGGGCTAGTTTTTCTTTCTGCAAAGCAATCTGATTAAAAGCAATTCAGTCCTCATTTTACAAACCCAGAATACTCGTATTTTAAATAGGAAGCAAAAGCAAAATGACACTTACTACCCCACAGGATTAGCCCAGGAAGGCTCAGGGTTTTTTGCTCTATCTCCCATGAAGTCACTGGAGTTTTCTCTTTCAGTGAAGCTGGATCAGGATCTATTAAAGGTTTGGAGAAGTACATATGTAGGTTGACTTGTGTGACTACTGAGCCCATTCCCATGTTTCCTCCTTATTTTGAGAAAACGCTGTTGCTTCTGCATGTTCATAGCTACTACGTATTGTGTTCATGTCTCTTTTAAGGGCTGACAACAGGGATGCCTGGTGTACCTTTCTGTATGGTGACTGCATTACAAAGATTACCAAGTCTCTAAGAAGATTAGTGGGTAGCTATGGGTCCTGTTATGCCAAAAGTAAACAAAGGCAAATGAACACAATTTATTTGAGAGTATCTTGACTTGTTCATCTCCCTGTTGGCTTTAAACAAAAAGGTAAACAATTGTGTAATTAAAATCGAGAGAATAGAGTGAAATCCACTGTTCATAGTGTTCAGTTATGCTAGGCTAAACTAAATATGAGACTCATAATAAACTAGTCTAACAAATGGGTACTTGTACAGTACAGACACGATTGCGCAGACATCGCACAGGATACTGAATAATGGGAGTTCTGGATAATCAACAGATTTTTAAATTTAATAGATATTGGGCACCATAATGCTGTTTATATGAATTTTACATAGCTGAGGTCTAGATAATGAAAGATGAATTGTACTATGATTGCTTAGTTTCTTAAGTTAAGATGTTTTTTGGTAAGGACCTGTGGGTATCATTCTGAAACAGTTGTGAAAATGTAGTGTGTAAATGCTATTTGAATCAGTATTTTTCCTATAGTAGAAAAGGAGAAAATTGTTTGAGTAAAGCTTTTCAAGCTTTGCTGAGTCTAAGCACGTGGTAATTTGAGAGTGATGGATAAAAACAAAAAACTAGAGATTGACAGCTCAAATTGTGTAGCTTATTTCAGATTTAGCCCTGCTGTGTAGATGTGCCCTTGGAGATTCACAGCTTGTTGATCAAATGTTTCTCATGAAATGATCCTCAAAATGGTGATCTAAGAAGAATACTTAAAAACAGTATGGGAGTTGCTTTCCCTCCTCCCCCTTTTTTTAACTTGTTTTTGAAAGCTGCTTCAAAAAATCCTGTGTAGATGCCATACATAAAATCTGCTACGAAGTGCATACGTACAATTTGTACACGAGCATACAAATTGCATTCCAGCTCTTGCCTTGTACAAGAGGTGGAATGTACGTGGCAAGAGCTTGTCAGAAGCATGACAAATTGCACTGCCAGCAGAATGGGTCAGTAGTTCTCTGCTTGTGAAAGCAAAGCTGTGTCTGGTAGCAATGAGCAGAGGAACTTCATTAAATGCCAGCGAATTGTTCATCAGCTCTGTTAGCTGAAAAACTTGAACTTCTTCTCCAAAGATCAGAGCTTGTTTTTCAGCATCACTCTTAACTGGTACTTTGGTAGGAAAATATCTACCTATCTATCCATCCCCTTAGAAAGGGCAGAATCTCTTTGGAATGAGTGTTTCAAAATGAATGGCTTTATTCTTCTAGGCTGGTCCTGGCATTTCCTAGCTGCTCGCTGCCAAAATCTGTTTGAATGGAAGTATGTAATTTTGTCATTCTCAAGCTTTTGACTAGCACGTTGGCCAAATTTCAGGAGCCTAACAAAGGAGAGCAATTAGTTCCTAAATACACTTTCATCTGCTTCTAGAATGAAATGAACAATGAAACCTAGCCCTAGTTCCTGACTTGTTTTACTCCTAAGGAGGTTGTTTGTGTTTTTTAGTCTTGTGCTCTTTTAATTATCATGAAGAAAAGTGAAAAAGTTACTTGACCATGTGGATGTACCAGACTTAAGGAGATTTTCAAAGGTAGTGTCCAGCTCTCATTCAGAGTCGGTGGGATTTAGTTTCCTAATTCTCATTTATGCCTTTGAAAATCTCCCCGTCATTACACTGCAGTGTTTGTATAGTCTTCAGCTGTAATGTAGTGTATTAAAGATCTACTTTATAGAACAGACACATGCTAATGAACAGTCATCATTGGTTCCTGTAACCAGGGACAATGAGAACTGCTATAGACTTTGGATATTTGCAGTCCTGAGTTAGATCTCTCTGCCAGCTACCTACATTAATTGTCATATAATTTAGATATTATTAATATGTGCCAATTACTTTTATCCTCCACCATTTCTCCTTTCCTTAAACACAGAATAAAACTGGCACAGGGAGATGTATGCTAATCTGAATAGAAATGTTTTCTTGGCATGAAAAGAAAAGCAACAATATGTTTTTATTGAAATATTTCCCCACACACATGCTACTGTATGAGAACCAGAAAGTGAAACTGGTGATAAAGAAGAGTGTAAGTGGTGGGCTAGATTCTGAGGAAACTGCAAGAAAAATAAACCACAGAATAGTGAAAAGTAAACAATATGCCTATATTTTTAGTTTTAATAGTCAAAGTTACTGATAGCATCCCTGGAACAATGAATTGTAGAAATTCCATACTACAGTACAGATTAGAGTCTCTCTGGATTTTTTTATATTTCCACTGTTTTCTGAAGAATGTAAAACTTTCATTTATAAAAACAATCTGGTTTCAGCAATAACCTTCTAAATGTGAACCAATGCAGAGAAGATGTAATGAGTTAAAAAAGGGTTAAAAAAAGAGGTAGATAAATTCATGGAGGGTAGGTGGAGCAATGGCTATTAAGCATGATTGGCAGGGATTGTGCGTTTAGTTTCTGTTTGACAGAAGGTGGGAATGGGCAACAGGGGATGGATCACTTGATGATCACTTCTTCTGTTCATTGCTTTGGGGCACCTGTGGGAAGACAGGATACTGGCTAGATGGACAATAGGTCTGACCTGGTCTGACCCAGTATGGCCGTTCTGATGTTCTTCTGAGTTTGCTTTGCAGAAAAACTTGGGGCCAGATACTTAAAAGAGCTTAGCTCTGATTTAAGCATTTAAATGAGGCAGCTCCCATTAAAAAGAATAGGAGCTGCTGGATGCTGAGCATGTCAGAAAATTTGGTCCTTAATTGAGAGGTCAGAAATGTCTCCTGTTCTTTTGAGTGAGGTATGAACTCTGATGTCCAGTGTGGTTGGATTAATTTATAAAGGATAGTTCACAGGAGTAAGGTTGGAATTCAGCAGAATAAAGTCTCTAATAAAAGTCAAAGCAGTGGAGGATTCAGAACAACGACAGTGTGTGATTCTTTTATATAACTTCTCCTGTCAAATATCATCAGTTGTATCCAGAAAAGACTCTAGCTAGGGCTGGAAAATTGTCAAGATGCAACAAATATCTGAATATTCCAGCTTTTTCCCCCTTTGTTCTCCATATAGCACTGAGGAAGGGTGGCCAGAAGGAAAGATATTAGAGAAATGGAAAGACAAAGAAGGGAAGAAAAGATCTCAATGATATGGAGAGGAATTAATGAGAAGGGTTAATTACTTGGTACAATAAGAAGCTTGTTTTTGTTGTTAAACTATTCCATGTAGTTACAAACATCTGCTAAATACAGTAAAAGCTGTGTTATCTGGCACTTCATCAACCGGAAAACTCAAATAACCAGCACTTCTGATACCTCCCAATACAAATCTTCTATCTAGTAACCAAGACTAGTAGACTGCCCAGGAGGTTATGCAGTTGCACATTCTGCACTCCTCTTTTATGCAATAGAGGCAGAAGACAAGGAAGCAAGCTGCTATCAGGGATTTGTTAAATAAAGCAGTTCCCAGGGTGTGTCATAGGTCATTAGAGTCAGTCCAATTTGCCACACCTTCTAAAGCTACACTGGTATCACTGCTCTACAGCCAAAATGCTTCTGAAATAAATGTAGTCAAACTTTACTAATTCTGGGTCACTGAGAACGAAAATGATGCTTAAAATTGTTGATTGGCTCTAGTTTTCAAGATATGCTATTGGGTCAGTATATACGACCCTTGACTTGGGAATGGCGGAGGATAAGTGAGTTATAAAGGGAAGGGATCTCAATTTAAACCAGAAATGACTAAAATACATCTTTGACTGGATCTATGAATAAATCTATGACTGGGTTTGGACAGTACGTGCTTTTTAGGCAAAACAATGAATGATGCAATCTGAAGCTGGTATTGCGTCATACATGATATGAATTGCATCGTGTTATTCCTAGAAGTCATGGACGATGCAATCATAACGAAGCTTACATCACTCTGCTGAACAAATTGCCCTATATCAGCTCTAGAAATCATACAGTGTTGTGCTCTCTTATTTGTCAGTGTTTGATTTTGCAAAGGGATACATTTCTGTTTAGCCAAAGTGAGCAGAGATGCCTCGTACTTGTGTGAACAGTGCAGATAACTTCTGCTATGTTTGTGGTGAAGTGACTTTTGCATCACAAAAGCACAGTATAACCACTATGGTTAAGAAAGCCTATCACCTTTATTTTGGCTGCAATACTGGGACAAGATCAGGACAAGAGGTGGGCCCCACACATATGCTGCAACACTTGTGCAACAAATCTTCGCCAGTGGTTAAACAGGAAAAGGAAATCTCTGCCTTTTGCAGTGCCAATGATTTGGAGAGAGCCAACAGATCATACCAGCAATTGTTACTTCTGCATGGTGCCTCCAGTTGGGAAAGGTGTGTCAAAGAAGAAAAAGTGGACCGTGCATTATCCAAACATTCCATCAGCTATACGCCCAGTACCCCACGGAGAAGGACTGCCGGTTCCTGATGCACCAGAATCATTCTCACTTGAGTCAGATGAGGAAGAGGAAGAGGTTGAAACTTCTGGTCCTGAACCATCAATGTCACAGGACCCACATTTTCTCCCATCCTCCTCCTCTGAACCACACCTCATAACACAAGGTGAACTGAATGACCTTGTCAGGGATTTGGAACTACCCAAGAGTAAGGCAGAGCGGTTGGGCTCCAGACTACAGCAGTGGAATCTCCTGGCAGGTGATGTTAGGGTTTCCATGTTCCGTGACCGTCAAAAGGATCTTGTCCCATTCTTCTTCATGGAAGGTGATCTTGTAGCCTGCAACAACATCGATGGTGTGATGGCGGCCCTCAACATCATTCACGATCCAGATGAGTGGAGAGTGTTCATCGATTCATCGAAGACGAGTCTTAAAGCTGTTTTGCTGCATAATGGCAATGTTTTGCCATCAATTCCACTTGGTCATGCAGTCCATATGAAGGAAACCTATGACAACATGAAACAACGTTTGAGGTGCATAAACTAGGACCAACATCAGTAGCAGCTTTGTGGCGATTTGAATGTTGCTCTCTTGCTTGGTCTGCAGACTGGATACACAAAGTACTGCTGTTTTCTCTGCGAATGGGATAGTCGTGCAAGAGATTCCCACTATATCAAGATAGATTGGCCACTCCGACAGTCATTGGAGCCTGGGAGGAAAAGTGTTCAGCATCCACCACTTGTTGAGTCAAGGAAGATTTTGTTACCACCCTTACACATCAAGCTGGGTCTGATGAAGAACTTTGTCAAGGCCATGGACAAAACACAAGCAGCTTTCAAGTACCTCCGTGGAAAATTTCCAAGGTTAAGTGAAGTTAAGATAAAAGAAGGTGTCTTTGTTTGTCCTCAGATTCGTGAACTTCTTCGAGATGATGCATTTGACCATGCACTGCGTGGCAAGGAAAAGACGGCACGGAAAGCCTTCCAGTTAGTGGCAATAAATTTTCTCGGAAACAACAAGACAGACAACTACAGGTTGTTGGTGGAAAACCTCCTCAGGGCATACAAAAGCCTTGGTTGCAACATGTCACTAAAGATACATTTTTTGCACTCTCATCTAGATTTTTTTCCACCGAACTGCGGAGCAGTGAGCGACGAGCACGGTGAGCGATTTCACCAGGACATTGCAACAATGGAGAAACGCTATCAGGGCAAATGGAGCCCATCAATAATTGCAGATTATTGCTGGACAGTGACAAGAGATGCTCCATTTAATGAATACAAGAGACAAGCCGAGAAGCGCCAAGTAGACACTGAATAGAACTAAACTATGTACATAATAGTTTTTTGCCTTTTGTTTCATAATACATTTTATTTATATAACCCTTTTGCTGATTTTTAAAGTGTTACATAAACAGGACAGGTGAAATATTATCATGTTGTTACGCCCTTATGGGGGAACAACACTTATAACTACCTATGCCTAATTAGCCTAATTGTAATATTGAAATCTTACAGGTGCGACTCCGAGTGCCGTATCTAATCACCGGTTGATTGCCTCTACCCAAAGAAGTGGCGCGTAAATGAAGACTTAACAATTTAGATAAATTTCATAACCACAAGACTATATTAAAGAATAAATCTCAAATTTAACAGATAGGGGGAAGTCCCCTTTTAAAATGCACAATTATATTACCAAAGTCTGCGACGCAACGGCGATGGATGGGTTGCTGGCGACCTACAACCTTTGGGCTAATTGGAAGCCCTCAGGGAGGAACTGCCAGGCGTCCCTCGGTGGCTGCCGGCGCTGAAGCTGGCGACCTCGATCCGTTGGCTAATTTAAAGCCGCAGGAGAGGAGCTGCCAGGCGATCCCACGAAGCGCTGAGGTTGAGTGTGATGACTTCGCCTTCCGCAGGTCACGACTCTTCCGGCTCTTCCTGCGCTTCAGAAGCAGCTCGACGGCGATAGATGCTAAGACTTCCTACCCTACCCTAAACTTATCTAACCTAAAATAATACCTTAACTAATTCGCGGCGCGCCCGCCAAACAGACACGACGACGGCCGACATGCGTAGACCAATGCTGCCTGACGGACAAACACGAAGATGAAATCTAATCTATCTAAAAACTAAGCTAACTAAACTAAACCTAAACTAAATGAAGACTATCAGAATAAGAACAAGCCTTCCGCCTGTCTTAAATCTGAGATGATGCTTAACCCTCTCTCATACGACCCGGTACAAGACACTAGACCTCATGCACTCTCTCTATGCTAGATCTATGCCTAAGCCCGATGCCCCGACGCAACCCTGGAAACGGGTGTTGTGTGGACTTAAAAGGCTGGGCTTATGCATATTCATAAGCTTTACATTTTAAAATGATTGGTGGACAAGAATGCTTATTTACATAAGTTTAAAATGACTGGATGACACACTTTGGGAATTCCATATTCATGAGTAACAGTCCCTCTAATGAATATTCATATATTTTCAAATTTACACAGTCAGTTTAACCCTACGTGCTAGGTGGTCTTACAGTAATGGTTCTTTCAATGATTGACAGATATATTGAATGACAGTATAAGCATTCAGACACCTTACTACAATAAATGACACATTACATAGATCATGATACATAAGCATGACATAAGCATTCAATTATTACATTATTTGTAACAATGTAAAGCAACCATAAACACATGAAAAGACCTAGGTTTACAATTTATGATTAAAACTCTACTATCTACACAATATACATAGACGTAAAATGTACAAACTTAAATATCTTGGAAACAGTAGCCAATCGGTTGTTTTAATTGTCATTTGAATTCAGCACATCAAAATACATAATAAATAGCACATTTTATCTCTGAAGCAGATGACTTCTAAAAAATTGTAGACCAGTGTAATTGGTGGTGATAATGATGGCCCTGGGGCAATGCAAGATCCCAAAGTACCTTCTGAATCATCAAAGAAAGATTAAATTATGTTCAGTGTAGCTTTAATGTTTGTGTAGTGATCTGGGTGTATGCCCTGTGCTGCCCATACTGCTATGTAGTGTCCTAAGATAACTTTACCTGTAAGTGCCTTGAGAAACCAGCTACTCTTCAGTGCAGTATTATACTGGATTGGTGAGTATCTGTGTAGTATTTTATACTTCATTCATTTTATTGTATTCTAATTCTTTGAAAATAGGTATTCCATTGATAAAGTATAACTCTTAGTTAACCAATTTTTAATGAATCTGCATTCTCCATACCTTCAGCATGGTGGAGAATAAAGATTTTTACTTTATTTTTATTAGCATTTCATATATTTACAGTGAATGTGTCCCTTCACCCCCAAAATTTGTTGGCCATAATTATTGGCAGCACTGGTTTGATTAAAAACAAACTATTTTACATTGGCAGTGGTCGTTTAAGGTTGGCTCAACCTTTGCCTTTGGGTATTGCTGAGTTAGGCCAATATTTTCAAATCTGTGTGTCTAAAGTTAGGTTTATGTGTCCATATTTAGAAACCTAAATAAGTGCTGAGCATCCATCAGCTTTCACTGAAAATCTTCATCATTTGTAATTCCAGTTACTAGAAAGGTCACCCTTTTCCTTGTTGTCTTTGGTGATGAGCACGGAGAGTATAAAAATGCTTTCTGCTTCCAAGCCTATGGGCTAAATACTGCTCTTTCAATGCCCAGTAACAGCTCTGGCTTCAGTGGGAGTTCTCCTGTCGTTAAGGCCAGCAGGATTTTGGCAGTATGTTGAACACTGTAGGGGGGAGAAGATTTGCTTGAAGAAGAATCAGTCTTGCTTCTCAAGTGATTTAAGTATATGGTGAGGAATGTGGGCTCTGGAACTTCCCCTGCTGCGTTGCGCCCTGAAGAGAAGGGTCATAACGTTTTAGTTTCCACTCGGTCGATCAGCATCTGTCACTCACCAAATAGCAATTAGCAGATTGAAAACTTGATTAACACTATGCAATTAAGGAAAGAAGAACATAGAACCAAAAAATCCCAAACCCCTGTAGAATAGATATTGCAGCTTTTGACTGATCCCAGTGAGTGTCTAACTAGTACATTACACTGAAGACATTTAGTGAGACAGACATGTAGTGTGGCAGCATTACATGTCTGGCTGTTGCCTCTCCTATACTACTGGGCCTAAAGGGGGGGAAAGCTCTTCAAGTTGCACGTGAGAGCTGCCTATTTAGGATAAATTGATTTAAGATGAAAGATACTTTCCTGTTTTAATAACTAGGATTTAACACACATACACCCCTTAATGCCACATGGCTACGTTCACCGAGTGTCATAGTGTGGAAGGTTGAGCATTGCTCATGTAAATTCTGAGCTCCTTGTTTTTAAAAGCTTTTCTAGTCATACAAAGCATTATGTGCACAGGGTGGTACAAGCAGATCTTTGCCAGCATGCTATTAGTAAAACACATCATTTTCTAATGATAGGATTTAGAATAGTTAGCACATTTCATCTGAAGAGTGTTTTGCCTGTCCTTGTGTACTGTCCAGTATTGTGCACAAGGACTTTGCTTTACAACAAGACAGATGCTGCACTTAACACAAGTAAGGTTATTGACACTGCACACAACACCAGCACAATCATCTGCACTGAGCAGTGGGTGAGTCTACCACCCCCATTATGCACCTACTCCCTTACTCCCATGTGCGCCAGGTGGAGGACGGCCAGGTGGGGCTAACAAATGGATGTGTCCAAGGAGACACGGGCTGAAACATGTTCCTTAATGTAGTAATGAAGAACTTCACTCAGTGCTCCCCTGACACCTCACTGCTGCTATTAGTCAGGAGGTGTAACTGTGGCTGTGCAGCGGTAGGCTCATTACGGGGGGGGGGGGGCAGAGTCCCTTGTGGTACACCTCTTGCGCCCTGCTTTAAGTGTAACACTCAACCCCCGCGCTGTGTAGGATCAGACCCTTGCTAGTTAACCCTTTAACTACTGTTTTAAAAAGTCAGAAATCGTTTCCCTGTGCTTTGAACATTTGCCTTTTCTGATATTTTTTCCCCGCTGAAGCCTTGCGGTACTGTGAGTGTTTGTGGACTCAGCCCAGCCCAGGCTTTGTCATGGAGCGGATGCTCCTAATGAATGTTTTCCATTTCTAGGATGATGTGGTGAAATTGACAGATAAGTGTCTTAATAACGCAATTGAGAGCCCAGTGGCAACATCAGAGCGTCGTCTTCCTGCAGACATAAAGAGCAACATCCTGAAGGCACAGGCACAGGCAGAGGCAGCGCACAAGGTACACACTTTGCTAAGAAGGATTATGCCATTCTCTGGTGTTCCCTTTGGGACTGGTTAGAATGATCACTATCAGAAAGCCTCAAAGCGTAACCCTTTCTGCTTTGAGTTTGACTCTCGTGATACACCACTGTACTGGAGAGGCTGCTTTACTGGTCTAGTCTTTAGATATGAAGTCTCTGTGTAACTAGGAGGTCAAACTGTGGCAGAGTGGAATTGCTTTCTGCCCTTCAGAGGGAGATACGCTGACCACTGTGCCAGTCTTGAGCTATAATGGGGTCCTTCTTGGCATATCCCAGTTTTTCCTTTCAACAGAGATAAAGAGCTGAATAAGCATGGTGCTTGCGCTGCTAGCAGCTGTGTTAAGAAATAGTATTTGTTTCTTTGAGGACTTGGCTGGGTGGTTTTGCATTAGCACTGAGGTGTCACGAGGAAAAAAAATAATTCACTCTGCTTTGTTTGAGTAAGAGACACGTGGCACGCACACACCCTGGGAACGGAAACTCCAGGCTTCTCCATGAATCTCATCAGGGACACGAAGTTAGAATTAAATGTTGGAAGCTTATTTTTATATTCATTTTCTTTTAGGTCACAAGAGAGGATAGCGTCTCAGACAAGAACTCCAATATTCAGGATGCCTCTGCCAGGTACTGCATAAGACTGGGGGAAAGAAGCAGTGTGCTTATGTGACCTGAGCATAGAACCAAGAATCTGCAATGCTGGAGGCATACTCCCTATATCAATTCTTAGGCCTTGGCTATACTTGCATGCCAGAGATCATTCTTCTGGCATTTGATATAGCAGGTCTAGTAAAGACCACTAAATTGAACACTGAGGGCACCCGTGCAGTCACAAGGCGTAAGGGAAGCTGAGGGGAGCATTTGCTCCCGTTGGCCTTCCGCTGTGAAGATGGTATATCGCAGCTTAAAGTATGTCAACTCCAGCTATGTTATTTATGTAGCTGAAGTTGCGTACCTTAAGCCGAGCTTCTAGGTCTAGTATAGACTTGGCCTTACTAGTGGTTTAGGGCAAGTCATTTAAGTCCAGCTATGAAAAGAGAAATAAGTTTCCACATCTGTTAATTTTAATATCTTGTAAGGTTTAATTGGGTAGTATGTGTAAAACACTTCAGAGATAAACATTGCTATGCACTGTACTTGCTAAGTATTGTTTGGTATGTGTGAGAATTCATATACTCATAATCTGAGCTTTCCATCTTTTTCATCTTTAATCCAGCAATAACATTACCTTTTTTAGGAAAAACTTAAAAAACAATGAATAGTCTAGATGGTATCATGAGCTTTTGTGGGCACAACTCATGTCTTCATCTGAAGACGTGGGTTGTGCCCACGAAAGCTCATGACACCATTTATATGTTTTGTTAGTCTTTAAGGTGCTGCAAGTTATTTGTTGTGTTTTAAGTTTTTCCAGTTACACACTAACTCGACTACCCCTCTGTATCTTTTTTAAGGTAATTTATCATATTGAAAGTTGCTACATGGGCAGTCTGAGACAATGAAATTGTATTGTGATACATGGAACAAGCACAGTACGTGCAGGGACTATGCATGATGTTCCACGTTTCCCCACGAGAATATTTCAACTCTGTTCCAGGGAACAGTGAATAATTTAGTCTCAATGGCTTACCTTTTGGCCACACTGCGCAGAGTTCCAGCAAAGGAGTTTTTAATAACGTGAATGCCTGTGTGCAAGAAACTAACATCTCATTTCACACAGGATGGCTAGATTTGAACTAGGTACCCAGAGTTTAAAGGGTTAAAGTAGTAACTTTGTGACAAATTATTTGAGATATTTGTGTGACAGGCCCCAGTACACTTGCATAATCAAATTATAGGCAAGAGTTTGGCAGAGAAGAAAGTATCTCCATCCTGATAGGTGGATAAAGAACTGGCAATGAGGATTTGTACCTGTTCCTTTTTGCAGGAGCAGCCTGATCTCAGGAAAAGCACAGAGCTGCCTGCTGCCCACCAACCCAGTATTTCAGGAGTCAAGAGAGGCGCTGAAAGAAATCCCTGCCTCAAATGCCTTCCTTCCGTAAGTGCTCTGGGAAGGAATGTTACCGGGATAAGGAAACAGTTCTGAGATTAGCCTGGGAAAGATGAGAAACAGCTGTTAGCTAGGAGAAGGAGCAGTCAAATAGCACTTCCTCGTGAAGAGGAGGAGGAGAAAAGCTTGGCTGGCTTCATCTGCTGACTCTTTTTTCACACACTCTCATTAGGATCTTCAGAGTGCATGAAATTAAATAGCAACAGAGCAGAATAATACCACAGAAATGTGCAGATAATTGCTCTAACATTATCCTTTAGCCTGTGAAATTACCCCTTAAAATATTTAAAATCAAATAAGTAGCTAAAAGGAATTTGATCAAGGAAGTGGCCAAAAAACATATCTAAATAGAATAGAAATACTAGTGTGTTTAAGGTATTTTAGATTGCTGTGAGAACAGGGTATTTTAATGCAATTGTTCCTGTGTGAATCTAAATGCAACTGCTGTGCCTCAGAACGGATGAGAGAGAGAGAGTGAAATTAAGCTAGAAATGAGCACCAGCCTGAAGTTGAGGCCTGGATCATTGACCTTCTCTGCCTTAGTGTTCCTGTCTGTAAAATAGGGATTAAAGCTTACCCACCATAGTAAAGTCCTTTGAGATCTATGGATAAGTGCTAAGCATGGTCATTATTAAGGATGTGAACAACTAGTTGACATGCTAGTCGACTAGTCACTTCCTCTCACCCCCACCTTGCTGCCTCTATCAGAAAGAGGCAGCCGGGGGGAGGGGGGGCAGAAAAGAGGAGGGGGCGCTTCAAAGCGGCAGTGCCGTGTAGAGCCTGGGGTCGCGGTGCTGACGCCTTGAAATGCCATGAGCAGCCTGAGCCATCTGGGGTCTCCCCCACTGACTCTGGGCTCCACGCGGTGCTGCCACTTTGAAACGCTACGGGGAGCCCGGGGTCAGCGGGGAATTGCTTGAGTCCCTGCAGCGCTTTCACCTTTGAAGTGTAGCAACAGCCCTGTCATTATTGGTTTTATTTGCAGGCTTTTCTCTGGCACTTAGTGCTATAGCATGTGAGCCACTCAGATTAATGTATCCTCAACACCCACCTGTGAGGCAAGGAAGTATTAGTCCCATTTTATAGATGAGGTAGTTAGCTCAGAGCAAGAGTGACATTCCTACTCATAGCTGGACAGGCTGTCGGTAACAGTGGGAACAGAACCCAGATTCCCAGTCTAGTGCCTAAACCACTTTTTTCCTCCGGTAGAGTTGAGTTAAATTCTGACAGTAGTTGGCCTCCAGTACCTGGAGGGCATCACCTGTGCGAAGAGTTACTACAGGTTGAACCTCCCAAATCCAGGAGACTCTGTTCTGGCAACATCCATTGTTCGGCAAGAACCCTGGCGATAGCAGGGCCAGGTGACCAGGGAGTCCCAGCCCCAGCTGGGGAACCCCTGGCTGCAGCGGGGCTGCCTGTGGTCAGGCGGCCCCAGCCAGGAATCCTGGCAAACCCCCAGTGGCAGCAGGGTTGGGGTGATTGGGCAGCCTCTGCCAGGGAACACCCCACTCCACCTCCTGGCTGAAGTGGGGCTGGCGGAGGCAGGTGGCCCGAATACCCAGCAGCAGTGGGGCCAGCCCTAGCAGCAGGGTGGGACAGCTGGGGAACCCCTGGCAGCAGCAGGGTCGGCAGCGACCAAACAGTCACTGCCAGGAACCTGGGAGAGCCTGGGGCAGCGGGTGGGAAGCAGGGTGGGGGAGCTGTGCCAGACCAGTGTTAGGGGAGCCAGCGGCAGGGCAGGGAACTCCAAGGAGAGGAGCCCAGGAGCGGGGCAGCCAGCAAGGGAGCACTGACCTCCCTTGGTCTAGCAAACTCCCTGGTCCGGGACAGCTCAGGTCCCCAGGGTGCCGGACCAGGGAGGTCCAACCTGTAGTTTAACTATCTTTCCTGAGTGGAATGCAAAAAAAGCAAGCAGCATAAATCCTGGAAAAGGTTCATTAAATTTTAGTGACGTATAAGTGTTTCTTCCCCAATTAGATTACTCTGAATCCAGCTCTCAAAATAGAGGTGTCACTAACATCAGCATTTGGCCCCTAATATATTTATCTTGGTGGTGTCATTTTTATAAATGATTCTGTTGATATACTGAGACACATTAGTACACAAGCTTCATTCTAGTCACATCTCTAAAACCTCCATGGAAATCAATGTGTTAATGAAGATTTTCAGGAGGAGTTTATAACATTATTTATTGAGCTGCTACCTTGATAGACTTCCCTTGTGCATGGACTAAATACTATAATTGCACATATATTTGAGGGGCAAAATGTATATTTACATGGTTCTTCATTTGCTTAATCTCTTGTTCCCAGAGAAAATGAGCATTGTTTGTGATTTTACTGCCTGTAGTGCCTTCATTTCTGAAGGTCTTTTCCAGTCCTATCAAACACAAACATAAAGAGCTGGTGAGTGTTTGCTCAGCTTGCTGAAGTGGTGTCAGTAGCACAACATGTCAGAAATAGAAAATCATATAATCTGAGAGAGCAGATAATCATGAGATTTCCATAGGGGACAAGGATGATTTGTCTTCTCTTTGTTCCTATACTTAAATCAGTTTGTCTGCATTCTCTCTCTGTACGAATAATATGTAGGAACACATTAATTGGTAGACTGGATCAGACCTATGAACTGTCTAGCCAATATCCTCTCTGACAGTGGGCAGTACCAGATTTTTCAGAGAAAGGTGCAAGAACCCACAGTCAGCAGATATAGGCGAATCCACCTGTGAAGGTCTCATTCTGATCCCTTAGAAACTGGCTGAAACCCAGAAGCACATGGTTTTATATCCATTCCAAATTTTTTCTTAGCATTAACTGTAATAATTCTGGAAATCCTTATCAACATATAAATGTCCAATCTCTTGTTGAACCTTAGCCCATGTCTTCACTCCGCAGAAGATCAGTATTGCTGTGATGGATCTTCTGGAGTTTGATTTAGCAAGTCTAGTAAGACTCACTAAATCAAACTCAGAGGGCACCAATAGTCAATAGAATTTTTATCAACTACTCAATAGGGGAAGGCAGTCCTGCTCAGTCCTGGCTTGCGCCAGGACCAAACCCCACTGAGGCGCTGCAATTTAAAAGGCAGTAGAGCTGGACATCATCCCCCCCCCACCTCCTACTGCATTTTAAATTGCAGAACTGCAGTGGGACTTGGTCCCGGATTTGCAGCCTCCCCCTGCTCCTCATCCCCTCGGATTGAGGCAACACTGGCTTCTGATCCCCGCCTCCCCCCCGCCTGCTTGCTACCTCTAATATAGAGGCAGCAAGTGCTGGGCGGGGGGAGAATGTGAGTAATTGACTCGACTACCCAATAAGCTTAAGCAGTTGACTAATTGACTGCTCTCTTACATCCCTTGTGTAGACTCGTCTTAGTAAATTCTTATCCTCAGTGGCATCCTGTGGCATTGAGTTCCAAAGTCATTACATGTGGTGTGAAAAAGTATTTCCTTTTATCAGTTTGAAATTAGTCATCTTTCACTTTCATTAACTCCTGTAGTTTTGTGTTGTGAAACAATGAGAACTGAAATTTCTGATCTGTCTTCTAGAGAACTCCTTGTTTTATTATATCCCCTTTTATTTGCCTCCTTTGTAAGGCAAACAAATCTGTCTTTTCAAACTCCCTCATAAGTGTGTATCCATGTCATTGATCGTTCTTGTGACTGCTTCTATGAACCCTTTAATTCTGCAATATCCTTTGTGAGAGGGGGTGCACACTGTATTCCACACAAAACTAAGTATTATAATCTGTTTATTCTCTATGCTACTACTTGTGCATCCTTGTTTGCTTTTTCATCATAAGCTGAGGTCTTCATTGGGTTCACAGTGACATCCAAGTCTCTTTCCTGAGTTGATGCAGTTAATTTGGAATACTGTAAGGAGTACAAATAGATAATTTTTCCCTTTTAATGTTAATTAATTTGCATTTATTAACACTGGGCTTCATTTGCCATCTATGTTGCCTATTCACCTTACTTAGGTCCCTCTAAAGTTCCTGACAGTTGTCTTTAGACTTGACACAGTTATGTAGAATAGCCGTCTGCAGATTTTTCTGCCTCAGTGCCTGCCCTCTTTTCCAGATCAATAGAACCTCAGTGTTATGAATGTCTCAGGAATGGAGGTTGTTCATAACTCTGAACAAAGCATTGGGGGGGGGGGGTACTTTCAAAAGTTGTCAACTGAACAGTGGTTTAGTACAGTTTTGAAATTTTACTATGGCGAAGGAAAATGCTGCTTTTAACCATCTTAATTTAAATGAAACAAGCACAGAAACCGTTTCTGTACCTTTTCAAACCTTTTTTAACGTGCCCTTTATATTTTCAGTAATTTAACACAGTCCTTTACTGTATATGCTTTTTCCCCCTTCGTCTGTGTGGCTGCCTGATTGCCTGTTTCCCGTTCCAAATGAGATGTGTGGTTGACCAGTCCATTCAAAATGCTGGTGTTCGTAACTCTGAGGTTCTACTGCAATGAATAAATGTTAAACACCCCTGGAGAATACAGAGAGCTTGTATATGTACAGAAATTGCATGAGTTAAATGAAACATGATGTTAAATCAATGCCACTTTATGCAGGGACACTTGTACCTTAGTATCTGTGCAAACTAAACCAATAGAGTGACCACACACAGCTGAACCAGTTTAACTAGAAGTGTCACATTAACCCTATTTATTTAAAGTGGCACAATTTTTGCATATAGACTTAGCCTGAGTGTGGGCATAGCTACATGAAGGGCAGAAGAGGGATCCATTTGATCTTTCTGAGACTTCCCTGCTCTCTGAGAAATCTGAAATCTCTGGCAGTCTCCAGTTTTGCCCCTAAAGATGCAGAGGACACTGGTGAGAGGGAAGCAGCCATGAAATTCCGGGTCGTCTTTGAGTGGTGTCCCTCTGGGTGCGCCACGGTAGGTAGCTGATTGGAGGTCTGCTTGGCCTGCATATGTGCTGGCTTTCCCCCTCTTCTACCTACCCCATGCTCTACCATGAGGCTAACCAGACCTGCACACACACACCCTCCTAAGTTCCTTCTCAAACGCCTCTGGCTAGAGATGTCACTCTTCGCACGTTAACTTCTGTAGGCTTATTAATCATTTCCCTACTTCAGGTGCTTCTTATAGTTTCCTTTACATTCCTTTGGCCTTTCACTTAAAACAAAAAAAAAAATCTTTAAACTTTGTTTTTGTTCAGCGTCCCTGTCTCTTCTCTCTCCCCCTCCAATCTGGGGACCTTCCTGGACAGGGCATGCCAGGTTCATTGTCATTCAAGAAATGTCTCAGCTGCAAAGAGTCTATCCCAGTGACTGACAAACATTTTTAGTGTGTCCGTTGTCTGGGAGAAAACCACATTCCCCAGAAGTGTGGTTTATGTCAGCAGTTGAGACCCAGATCCAGAAACAAGAGAGAGCTGAGACTTAAGTTTCTTCTAATGGAATCAGACCTCCAACTGCCCTCAACCCCCTGCCAAGCATTCAAGCAGTGGGAATCTTCAAAGTCCTATTAAAAAATAAAGAGAGAGTGAATATCCTACTGATCGCCCCCAGCCAGACATGGTATCCTTACCTCTTGCAGCTAGCACTGTGTTCATTGAGGTCTCTTCCAACCATTCTTTATCTCACAGAATGAAGGAGACCCTCTCCATCCCACCCTGTGGACATTGCAGCTCAAAGCCTGGCTCCTTCCTGGTTCCAACACACAGAAACATCGTGCTCTGAAGTGTTGTTATATAGCAGACAAGTGCTCACTCATCCTATTTACCTGCAAAAGTGGACCAGATTTCAGATAAGGTGCCAGTCCAGGAGAGTCACCCCGGATACAGCCACTTCATCTAGAGTCCCAGACTGTTTACTGAATCTCAAGATATCAGGGTGCTCCACTGTTTGCTAAAAGTATATTTAGCTGCAACCGTGACCTTTTACCAACAGATAGACGAGGTGCTCAGTTTTTTCCCACCCGACTACACAGAGGTTCCTCAAAGGCATAGTGAATTTCTTCCTCCAACCCAGACGTCCTATCCCACAATGGGATCTCCATTTAGTATTCAAATGGCTGACAAGCCTGCCCTCTGAACCCATGGCTACTTGTTCTCCGACTCACCTTTCCATGAAGACAGCATTTCTAATCACCATTGCCTCAACGAGAATGATGGAGAAGATAGCAGCTCTCCCCTTCACAGTGTTTTTCCCTGACAGTCATGCTCAGACCACATCTAAAAGTTCACACTCAATGTGACATCCAAATTCACATGAACCAACTCGTTCACTTTTAACCCAAGGCTCACCAGGATAATAGGGAAGCCATCTTCTCCCTCGACATAAGAAGAACCTTGGCCTTGTATTTGGATAGGACAAAAGCTTTTGGAAAATCTCCTAGGTTCGTCCTCTCCCTTGCAGATAGGACTAAGAGCATAGTGTTTTCAGTGCAAAGATTCTCCAAATGGGTCTCAAACTGTATCAAATTCTTATTGGATTTGCAATTTAGCACCTCTGTCTAGAATACACATGTGCACTTGCTAGATAGACTTCCTCGCCTGTGGCATTCTTCAAGGGTATCCCTGTATCAGAAATCTGCAGAATGGCTACCCTAGCATCTGCACATACCTTTGAGAGCTCTGTGCCATCCTGAGGCACTCCGCTGCAGATGCCAGATTCGGCTCCCCGATACTGTCATCCATAACAGGCTCAATTCTGAAGCCCCGGTCTCCAGTAGGGGACATTGCTCAGGACTCATCTACAGTGGAGCGCCCATAGGGACACTACATGAAGAAGTGGAAGTTACTCACCTTGTGCAGTAACAATGGCTCTTTGAGGTATGTCCCCCAGTGGGTGCTTCCTGACCCCTCCTCCTTCACTCTATTTCAGAGTTCTCCTCTCAAACTTTGTGGTAGACATGGTAGACAGGGAACTGCGGAGGGTTTGCCTGCGTAACACTCGTTAGCATTGTGGCAGAGCAGAAGGTTGGGATGGGGACATTGGGTATACGGAACAATCAGACACAGTTACTGAAATTCTCCAATCAGCAGCATGGGAACGCAAGCACACCTATAGTCGAGCGCCCATGGGGGGGACACTTTGAAGAATCATCGTTAACTGCACAAGGTGGGTAACTGCTTCATCTCTGTACGCAAGCTTGAAATGGGCACTGCAAAAAATCTCCTCTGGGAAGATACTGTTTGCTGCCTGGGATGTCTGCAGTACTTAGGCTTTAAGGAGTCTATGCCACATAGCACTAGACTACGGTGGCAGGTACTGAGGTGGCTACAGGTCACTTGGCAATCACATCAGCATCTTTCTTTGTATACATGAATTTTCTCCTTGCCCTATATTGATTTGTTGTGTTTCCAGGCTAAGCTGTCACAAAAGCAGTGCTGATTATTTCACACAGCCTCTGCGGTGGGATGAGAATGTTTTCTTCCTTCAGGCATGCACTAGAGGAAGACAATGCCCCCTCTGGTCCTGAAGAGCCACCGATTCCAGTTATTCTGGCTTCAGCAGAGGAGACTGCAATTTTAAAGGTATGCACCAGCTGTTTGTCCGTGTGTGCAGCTCTTCATTTCACACTAAAGTACTGACACTTATCAGTTTAATACAAGAGGAATGGCTCTGTGCAAATATTAAACTTTACAGCAGCATTCTTGTCTCACACTTTTACCAAATTGTGATTTTTGCTATAATAACAAATACTATATGATCCCATTTTAAACCCCACTCTGGGATATGTCCCTTTGTGTTGTCTAGCCAGTATTTTCCAAACTGGCTGGCCAGCTCATTGTCTGAATGAGTCTGTTTTTATCCTATAGTTTTGGTGTCTCAGGGAACAAATACTAAACGTGAAATTCTACCATTTGAATGCACATGTGCACCTCACACTGAAGTCAATAGCAAAGGCAGGGTTGGGGTCTGGAGTGTTTGTGTTACTTAGATTTTGACATAGTCAGCACTGTGTTTCCATCTCCAGATAATTTAATGACAGTGACATGGGATTCCTGTGATATTTCATTAGGTTAAGGGGCTTTGTGTGTGATTCTGAATCCTCATTACAGAGGACTTATTAGCAGCTGGCCTCTAACCAATACTACGCTGCCGATTTCCGTGCACAGCTACATCTGCTTTTCCCAAGTATAGGTCCTTAATCCAGAGACTCCACTTAAACTATTGTATCATCCACAAGTGCTGTGGATGATTTTACATCTACACAGCAATGTGGGTGTAAAATCAATGAGCACAACACCTAGGCTAGGGAGCTGAGAACAGAAGAGCATGTTAGTAAAGATCATCTGATGATAATCTTTTCTGTTCAAAGATTAACAAAACCCAGGCCTGGCAATGGGACTGTAAATTGAAGAGGGTGTTCAGAAATCAAGAAACCACTAGCATACTCCATCTTGTGACTAATGGGGATTTAATTAATAATGGGTTATTTTACAGAGCAGTCCAGATGACCTTGATGTTTCGTTAATATCACTGACAGAGAATCTAATTGACTTTACAGAAGCCGTTCCTCGGGTAACTATGTTTCAAAAGCAATTTTGTAAAAAAAACGTAGATTTGATTTAACTGTTGACTATTTATAAAGGAAAAAGTAATCTCTTTATAGATAACTGGTCATTTGGCATCTGTCCATTGGATTTGTGAGAGAGAGAGATGTAGCAGCAATTTCATGGCTGCTGGTCTAATAACAATCCAAATGAGCCTTAGGCGACTGCTCTGATCTGTTGGGGCACTATATGGATACTCTCCACATTATGGATATGAATAGGGGAGCTGACAGCCATGCTGGGTCTTTGGGAAAGGTGAGGGGGCAGTTCTGTGCTCCTGGAAGGGGCAGGGCCTCAGGAGGAAGGGGTGGGGTCAGGGACAGCCAGCTCTCAGTACCACCCAGACTGCAGTGCCGCCCCCTCCTCCAGCCCTCAGAGCCATTCAGAGCATGTTGTGCGGCGCTCCAGTGGTGATTTAAAGGGCCTGTGCAGTAACAGCAGTGGCAGCCTGGAGCCCTAGGCCCTTTTGAATCGCTGGGCCCAGGGGTAGATACCCCATTCCTCCCTCCCCATCAGTGGGCCTGGCTGTGAACCAGCAGCGATGTCACCTGACTTGGTTACAAGTATCATAGTTTAGTTTGTAGCAGCTTTCTGTCCGCAGCAGGGGTAGGGAAGGCATGCTCCCAAAGCAGCACCCAGGGCAGTGTACTCTGCAGTGTCTGTATTGCACAAGGGGAGGGGGGGGAGGATGATCTGCCAAACCAGTTGTAGAAAAGGGGTCTGATCCACACCTCAAAAAACAGTGGGCTAAACTGGTTATTGGAAGGCAGCTATGGGCTGAATCATAGCTGGCCACTGCACGAATCAATTATTAGCCATGCAGCCTGCAGACACACATCCTATTTAGAGTCCATCACTCTTACAAGCATCTTGATTCAAAGCCCGTAGCAATGGTGCAGGCTGACAAGATATAAAAGCGTGACAATGTGGCTAGCAACAAATTAACTTTTGACTCAAAAATTGTTTTGAAGAAACAATGTTTCGAAAGCATTTTGCATATCACTGAAACTTTTCCAACATGTTGATTTTCCTTTGGCAGGTGTCTTCCCAGCCCACAGTTACACCCAGGTGGATCGTGCCAGTGAGTTATTCAAACATACTTTTTATTTATTTGTAATCAGAGTGGAGATTTAATGGGATGTTCTCAAAAGTAGTTTAGTTTTGTGTTAAATTTTATGCAGGCAGCTATTTTTTGGCACAGCTGTTTTTAAAAAGATCCCAAAATGGATTTTGAGATTTAATCATCCTTCCCACCCTGTTCAAAAGCCATATTCAGCAGTACTGGGCTGTTGGGATCCAGGTGGTGAAACTGACAAGAAACAAAACAAAACTGACTCTGATGTATTGTCTAGTCTGAGTAAAGTGAATCAAACATAGGGTGGCAATATCAATAACACATTTAAAACTCCTTCCTCCCCCCACCCCCCAAACTCTAGGAGCATGTTAGTTTCCTCTGACATTGTAACTTCCAGTCAGTTAGGCACTACTGGTAAATGTACTTGTCCCCTCAACACAGTGCTTTTGACCCTAGTTTCCTGTTCTATTCTCCCAAATTCAGAGTGGGCTGATTTCCAATGGGCCTTTGGGGAATGATGTTTTAGCTCTAAAGGCAGTGAAAGGCAGCACCGAAGCGTTGTCACACTCAGTTGGCTCTCCATCATCACAGCAGACAGCTGAAATTCTTGCAAGGTAAGGGCTCTTCCCCAACTGTCCCCGGCTGCCTTGGGTGGAGGTTGGGAGAATGCTGTCTTGTTCAAATTTCAGCTGGAGTAGTTACATTCTGTCCATTCCTGCAGTTGGGTACGGTATGTTTCACCTCCTCTCATATGCTTCCCGGCACTGTGGCTGTACTATGGTTTCATTTCACCTTACGCTGCCATGTTTAAGTAATTGCTGTATATAGTTTGTGTAGCGGTAGATAGAGCAAGTGATGAAAAGCACTATACAAAAAACAAAGCTTTATTTTTAAAATGCTGAAAGGGAAGCACAATGAATAACAGAAATGTAGTTGGAGAGCTCAGAGGTAAATCTGTCGTCATAAAGTCTTCCAATAACATAACAATTTAGTTAGCTCTGCATGAAAAAGGAAACAGAAGTTGTGAATTTCTGGAAATCTCTTCCACATCCCAGTGGACCAATATAGAACAACATACCCAGCAGGTTTAAAAACCTCAGACATCAAAGACATACATCATCATTTACAGGGACAACATTTGAAATGGGTCCCCCACCCAAAAAAAGAGAGATTAAATACAAAATAAGCATTTTGGAAATGAGAAGAAATATAGATCGCATAATTAGATATTTGGTCAGAACTGTTTCTGGAAATTCTTCAGCTGAGTTTATACTTTCTCCAGCCCTTGACTTCATTTTTGTCTTGTTCCAATTTACAAGGCAGTAAAATCTGCTGAGTATCGTCAAACTTGTAAAAGCCCCATGCTTTTGACCTTTAAAAAAGAATTCCTATATTGCCATTCTGCTCCTGATAGTGTCCGTCTACCCACCCTTGAAAATGTTTTGTAATGAACTGAATATTTTGCTCTGATCATGGGTAATGCTGACTACATCAGGAAATTAATTTATTTATTTACATCAGGGGTGGGCAAGAGGTGGCTAGCGGGGCCAGATTTGGCCCACCAGCCCTCTGGATCCAGCCCATGGCCACCTTGCCGGCACCCTTACTACACAGCAGCTCATGTTGTTTTAAACAGCTGCCTGCTGATTGCTCTACAAGCTGGGGACAGATGAGTGAATCTGTGTGCTGTCTCTGCCCCCCCAGCAAAATCCTTCAGCTCCCATTGGCCAGTTTCTGGCCAATAAGATCTGAGAAATTTTACTGGAGGCAGGGGCAGAGCGAAGCCTCCTTTCTCCCTCCTCAGAGCCATGTGTAGTAGCCAGCCCAGGAGACAGGCGGAGGCTGTCTTGGGTTCCTGCTGGGCTGCTGGCTGGGAACTACCTAAGATTGTCTCCCAGCCACAGCCTGCCTCTGGCACCTCTATTCCTCTCTCCCCCCAACTACCTGCCCCTGATCACTGCCCCCTCGGGCCCTAGGTCACCACCCAAACCCTCTGTATCCCCTCTCCCCATCTCCTCCAGGTCACAACTCCCTCCCAAATCCTGCAAACTCTCCTACCCCCTCCTGCAGGCTAGACTCCTCTCTTGCACCCATACCTCCTCCTAGACTCCTGCACCCCAAGCCCCTGCTCCAGATCATAACCCCTCCTTCACCCAAATTCCCTCTCAGACCCCACACCCTCTCCTTCACCCAGGTCCTCTATCTCTAGCTGCCTTCTGCACCCCACCTGCCACCCCAGGCTCTGCTCCTCCTCCACAGAAGTGTGGCTCTTGACCACTTAACAAAATCTTAGTGGCCTTCCATTAAAAATTATTGCCCACCCCTGCTTTATGCCAAAGAAAACTCCTTTGATTCCAGATTAATAACATGCCATGTTCTCTCTCCCCCACCCCGCCCCCAAACCGGTGGAGGAGAAGGAGAGGATTAGTGCACAAAAGAGTTTGAGCCCTTTCACATGAAGGGATCTAATGTCCATGTCCAAGTTAAAGAAAGAGCTACTGTGGGCCCAGTTCTGCCAGCTGTTCTGGGTGGATGTGCCCCTGCGCTCATACTCAGATGGCTGCAGTTTTAGTGTTAAATACGTTTTGTTATGAGATTTACAAACATCTCATCTCGCCCTTGTGAGCAGGAGCACATGAACCTGTGTATGGAATCCTAGGACTGGTATAGATGAATCAGTTTCACAGTGCAAAAAGATTTTCTCTTTAAATGATTTTGAATCTGTATCTGTCTCTCTTTGATCTCCACATTAACTATTTTTGGCATTTAAGGGTGCATCTAGACAGCACCCTTCTGTCAGAATAAGGTACGCAATTTGATGTAGCTTACTCCGAGTCTCGGTCAAAAGAGCTTATTTTGAAATTTGGCGCCGTGTAGACAGTGCCAGATTTCAAAATAAGGCTCTATTCCGACCATTCCCTTCACCCTTGTGGAAATAGGGGGCGTGTTTAAAGATGCAGCACTGCTATTTCAGGATACTTTTGGTATCCCAAAATAGCACCGCAGTCTAGACGTACCTAAAAGTTAAACTTTACCTCTAAGCACTTTGAGATCTCCAGATGTAATACAAGGGCTAAGTATTGCATGTTGTTATTGCAATATGCTATGCTTGAACAGTGTCTGAGGTATTAACAGCACTCATGGAGCATCCAAATCAGAAACATTTGCATTGACTGGTAGAGTGCCCTGGCTCAGGGATAGGGATGGGAGAGGAGTCAGTGCAGAGAAATAGACACATTTGTATCTGAGTTATGGAATTAGATGAGAGGAAAAAGTGTCCGAGTGAAGTTGGAGTAAGTTCATTCCTCTGACACCTTTAGGTGATATAATAGCTATAATTATTGCCCAATATATAATAATCAGGGAACTACTAACAGACCCTGAAAGAGGAACTGTACATAAAATGCCTGTAAAGCACAGATGGCAGTTAAAGGAGCAGCAATGTTACTAATTCTCAGGAGATGCTTCTCAAATGGAAACACCACTGTCGGCAAAAATCCCAGAGAAAAAGAAAATCTCATCAGCTTCAACAGGTGGGTCCAGTTGGAGTTTCTGGGAGCAAGGATTTCAGTATCGCTATGAAAATAAGGCCATCAAACCTCCACCACCAAAACCAATGAGCATTCAGTGTTCAGCTTTCTCTCTTTGACGTGGGTAACTCCTCCAGTGTCAGGCGGAGCGCTGCTAGCTGGAAGGCAGACAACAGTAGCCATAAGTAGGTGACTCTTTTCCCCCATGCCCCTCTGCTGCCCATGGGTCCCAGGCCAGCTGGGTCCTTGGAGTAGCAGAGCTTTTTGTGACTCTCAGCGTGGCAGTCCTCAGTCTGTGTTTCAGCTCAGTGGGATTTTTTTCTGGTTTTACTTCACTAGCAACGAAGATCCTGCAAGCAGGCTTTGACAGTGCTATTGCTGATGCACAAGGCAAAATCCATTTCAACTTGTCCTCCTGCAGCTGGTCCCTTTTAGAGAACAGGCCCTCCTCCCAGTTATAACACAAAGGAAACACCACCACTGAAAGCAGCCAACATAAATCTGGACTTTTGCTGTCTGCAGCATTGCCATGGAAGCTGCTAACGTTCCTTGATAACTTCTCCTTAAAAGAGAACTAGGTGCAACCATTGTCTGCTCTGAGAAATAAATTGGTACTGATGTACATGCGCCTATCCACACCCCAAAGATAGGCCCTTATTGGAATCTCGGAGGAGAAGCTGTGGTGGAGACTGAACTGCCCTTCGTCCCCAGGCAACCCCTCCCAGTCCCACTTGAGGGGCACTGCCGAGGTGGCATGGAGAAAGCATGTACTGTGCAGAATAGTGCAGTTCGACTGTCCACCTGGCCCCTTCACATGCACTTAACTCACTTTAGATGAAACAATTACATGTTTCCAAATGCTAAGTGTTAAATTAGCACTTAAATCCGGTGCCCTTCCCTGCAGCCAATTTTGGAGTGAAACTTTAGTCATTCGCAGGTGTGAAAAAACACCCCCTGAGCAATACTTTTAGTGTTGAAAAGCACCAGTGTAGACAGTGCTTTATTCCCAGGAGAGCTCTCCCCAGCGACAAGTGTGACTACACTGCCCATATCCTAGTGCTGTAACATGGGCAGTGTAAACATACCAACTGCTAATTGTTCTTCTGCATTTTGCTCTTGAGCAGTCGAGCATGTAGGCTAGTAGGTGTACTCTAGGCAGCAGACTGTGTCCTTTTCCCCTCCATAGCTGTGCACTCTTACCCTGCAGCTTTCATAGAGTTTGTTGGGGCCCAGCTAAACTCATGGTCTTTGCCCTAGTAGTAGCATCCTGCATACTTCCCAGCAGATTGTTCCACAGAAGAGCATATTTACAGCATCTTCACTTTGCTTTTCTCTCTCTAGCCCCATCACGGAGGATCCTGTGATAAGGCCGAAATGTTTACTCACCACTGAACTCTGAGAGGAAGGATCTTCAGTGTTTCCAATCTGCTGAAAACTCAAATCTTCTAGCATCTTCAAGGAGCCCTTGGAAAGGACCTTCCTGGAATTAAGCTCTTGCTGGATGGTGGCCACAAACAACCAGCTGCTTTGCTGAGACTCTGGAGGGAAACTCACCTTATTTGCGGTTGAGCTAGAATTTGAGTGTAAATTATGACTTAAAGTTCCAAGGAAGCATGAGCTTCTCTCTGAGATGGAAACATACACTGGAACCAGTTCTGGGCATGAATAACAAAATCTAGGAGGGTTTTATCCATATTTGACTTAATCTCTTTACCTTTTACTGCTTCATAGATGGAAAGTGTCCACTGTGGTATCAGCTCTTAGCTTTGTGGAAAGTCATGGTTCAAGGCTTCATAACTTGACACTTGGAGAAATTAGAAGAACTTCTAGGGCCACCTGCTGGTCATTAATATAAATGATGGCTAATAGTCATGGTGACAATTTTATACCGTTAAGGCTGTTCTTTTCTCTGTGTGTCCCCCCCCCCCCCCCCCCATTTGTTTTCTTTAGTATCAACGTGGACAAGTTTTCTTGGCCTTAACTCTCTTTGTAGTCTTTGCATCTTCTCTTCACAGAACTTGGAAAGAACTGAAAATCAAGCCCATGGGTGCCCCTCAGTAACTGCGTTTCATCTGCTGTTCGTAGTCAGAAAAGGGAAGAATTCTTTTGCCAAACAGCTTAGCGTTCCTAGAGAAAGGTATGGAGGGCCCATGTTTTGTCCCAGACATCTTAATTTCCTAGAAGACTTAGCAAGCCTGTGTCAATATATTTTAAGCCAGAGACATGCACCCTAGTTTGGATGAGAAAGTGAGACCTAAGGATGAAGGGCATGAACATAGGGACACCCCAAAGGCTGGTCTTCTCTAATTTGTTTTATATATTTTTTTTTAGGGCTAGGAGGGATTTTTCACTGTTGATCTTGGTTCTGTGCATGTTTCCGGCTGCTGCTGTTTAGGAATACTCAACTCACTGGTTAGTGGCACAAACAGAACAGTTAATAGACCCCTGCATTCTGTTCCAAACTTCGATAGTAGGTGTGAGTGGGAGCAAGAATGGAAAGAGATCAGGTGAGAACAGAAAGAGGGTCAAGGGTCCAATGTCTCCTAATGGCAGTTCAAACATTTCGGTAGGTGGAAGGTCGGAGCATTTGAGCAAGAATGGTGACCAGACTACCCATTGCAAAGTGCTGGCCTTCCTGTAGTGATGGTGAAAGTGTCTGCTAGCCAGCATGGAATAGGTCAATAGGCTATGGACAGGAGGTCAGCTTGAAGAGACCATTAGGGCTGCAGGCAGCAGGGTCCCCAGCAGACATGATGCAGATCATCATTTAGGTCCTGTAGTGATGAGTGATATAGAAGATTTTTTAACACAAGGCCAAAGGGAGAAAAATGGGAGCCTAGTTGGACCATAGATTGATACCCTTCATTATCGTTAGTGTGCCCTAACAGGAATGCATAATTGCAATAGCAAGGGTACTAGGTTTCTGTGTTTGTGATGGGGCAGAAGCTGGCCCCTGCATAGAGCCATGTTTTCTATTTACATGCAGATAGTTCATGTTAGTGGAAACATTTTAAAGAAAATTTTTAAACTTTTAACTAAATTCTGCACCTATCTAAATGTGGAAAATAAAAACTGGACTAAGCCACTGTGGTGGGATGCAAGAGTGGGTTAGCTGTGGGTTGGCTTTTCCCTCAGCATAAGAATGCTGCTGCTGAATGTGGCCGGTTCTGCAAGATGCTTATCGAGAGTGATCTTGTTAAGGAAGGAGTTGTTCATCCTACATGGCCACTCCTCGGTCTCTTTTCCCTCCCTCACCTCAAAGGCCTTGTGTGGAGAGGTATAGAAAACATAAGTAGCAGTGAGGCTTGGAAGACCAGGCTGTGATGGTGTGTGGACTGTGGTTCTCAGGCAGTGCTACAGGAGCCAGTGCCGGGGATTTGTGACTGGTACTGCAGATTTTCCCATGCGCTCTACTGCACTGGTTGAGAGAGGTATTGAGCAGCCCGAGTCCTCACTGACTCCAGTACGACTTATCCTCAGAGCTGAGCTGAGCTTCCCCTCACTCCCATTCAGTTGTACCCACTGCAGAACTTTGGATTGTTTACTCTAAGTCCAAGCTTTGCTGCAATTTAGGATGTATGTGGCTTTCTGGCTCAGATTTTAGTCTTGATTAGTACACTTGCCCAAAAAGGTTGCTGCAGGAACAAAGCCATTACTGTGATGGAGAAACGTGGCACTTCCTGTTGAACCATTTGCTCAGCAGCTTCACCTGCCTGAGAGATCAGTTGGCGAGGTCAGAAATTTAATTTGACAAGTTTATTAGTTCATGCAGCAGGTTGAGGTGAACTGTGTGCTTGCCTCAGGTGCCTCTTACCAAAATAAAATAAGTGAAGCATAGTTTGTAGCTAGGGCCCTGCCAAATTCAGTCACAGGATTTTAAAAATTGTACATTTTTTTCAGATATTTAAATCCAAAACTTTATGGTGTTATAATTTTAGGGCTCCTTACCCAAAAAGGAGTTGGGAGTTGTGGTGTTGCTTCCCTTCAGCGCTGCTGCTGGTGGCATTCCCTTCAGAGCTGAGCTGTCAGAGAGCAGCACCTGCTGGCCAGGAGGCCAGCTTTGCCTTCAGAGCTGCTGCCAGCAGCAGTACAGAAATAAGGATGGCATGGTATGGTATTGCCACCCTTACTACAGTGCTGCTGCTGGAAGGGCACCGCCTTCAGAGCTGGGCACCCAGCCAACAGCTGCTGCCCTCTGGCCACCCAGCTCTGAAGACCATGCTGAAGTTAGGGTGTCAGTACTGTGACCCCTGCCCTAAAATAACTGGGTGCACCCTCCTCCCACCCCACCACGCTGTAACCTCTTTTTGGATCAGGACCTCAGTTTGAAAAATGCTGGGTTCCCCTGTGAAATTTGTACAGTATAGGACAAAAGTACACGCAAGACCAGAATTCATGGTCCAGTATGGTTTTTTGGCAGTGAATTTGGTAGGGCCCTATGCATACAATGTGCAATCCCTCCCTAGCGATCATCTGTGCCCAGTAAATTATACATGGTGGTGAAAGTATTGTGGGCCTAAAATCTAAATAACTTAGTGGCAAAAGCCAGAATTAATTAGTGTGATCTTTTTAAGCCCTCAGTACTGTAGCAGGGGTTTTTCTGAAGTAATTAGTGAGTTTAGATGCTTGGATTTCTGGGTGTTCAGCTTCAGATATTTGGGATGAAATTTTGGCCCCACTGAAGTCAATGGCAAATTCCTGCCAACTTAAAGAGAGCAAGGATTTTACCACTGATTTTCAGAGGGTTAGTGCTCCCCACTTGCAGGAAAATGAGGATCTTTTAAATATCAAGTTGGGCACGTACAATTGCTAGTCACGCTAGAAAATTTTGGCCAGTAAATTTTGTTCTGTTCTAGCAATGATCTGATGCGTATAATTTTGTTTCACTAGAATGTTACTTGTAAAATGGCAGGCATAAGTGCAGTAGGCTGATTGCTGTTGAATCAATGTTGTAGTTTACAGAGAACTCGGATTTACCAAACCAGAGAGAAATTTAGGAATTGTGATACCTTTCAATTACTGCCTTTCTTTCACTCAGAAGGGGGTATTTATTTCCTGTTACTTGTTGGGTAGAAAGCCCAGGTTTTGAATTCGTTGTTGAGACATTTGATGACCTTGTCGAACAGTTGCAAACTACAGTAAAACAGCCCTTGTGAATTCTGGAGAGAGAGAGAAATAGGGAACTTAGGGTAAACTGCCCTCTAGTCAGGGAAGACTCCAACTCCAAGAACCAAGGATTTAATCTCTATTTGAATTACAAAGTCACCCCCCCCCCCATACACACACACACATACACACACTTTTTACTGATTTTTATTCCATTCATTAAATGTTACATTTTACCTCTTCCTCCTTGACTATGTTGGGGTTTAGTAAAATACTTTGTCTGCTGTTAAAATGTGACTATTGTAAAAACATTGCAGAAGTATGGCTGGACCACATGACCACCTTGATCATGGAAATGTAAATAGAAATTAACCTTATTAGAAGTGATGGCTCTTGAAGCTCCAGCACCGATTTTTTGATCATGACAGAAGCAGGTTGAAGTCTAAAATCTTTAGTAATTTCCATTGAAATGCTTATATAGTGAATTCCATAGCTACTTACAGCATACGCTATGTTATGCCATATACATGCAGCATAAGATTTAGAGTGCAGGATCTTGGAGACCAAAAGGAATATGGATCTGCTAATTAGTAGGACAGGCAGTTGAAAGCAATATGTACACATTGGCCAGTTGCAATACAGATGTATGTGTGAATTTCTACAGATGTGAGCATTAGCCTATGTAGCACAGTAGGACTTTATTTTGGACACGTTTTCTGATCAAGTAACTTGGGAAGGGAAAAACTTGCTGCTCCAGGAAAGAAACTCTGGATAATACTCCAGTTTAAATGTGGGGTTCTTTCTACAAACCTCCTCCTTTCAGTCTAGTTCTCCTCCCCACCCTCTCCTCTTGCTGCACACCCCACTTTGTCTCTAGCCCATTGTAAACTCTTGCAGGAGATATGCTGTACTACATGGTCATCCTTCCCCTTTGCAAGAAGTACAGGGCTGTGTTGTCATGTAGCAAACTTATATTTCCATCAGTACAAGTTAGGACGTTGAGCTAGCACCTGTGTCTCTTGGCCAACTAGCATTTAAGATTCAACTTGTCATGTCATAGGAGATGTTTTATAAGAACCTCTTGGATTAGCACCCAGCTCTGTTAGCACCACACGATCCCACCCAAGGCTTTCCACAGGTAGCTGGACAACAGTAAATTTGTAGCCAAAAAAAAAATCCTTATTAATGGCCTTTGTTAAACTGGGTTATGCTTGCAACCCTAAGAGTAGCAGAGTGCATGGGTCACATGAAGACCCAACAGATGCATGTTTAAAAATTTCTAACACAACAGCCATTTGAAGATGTGACAAGCTCAGAAATACATTACTGTCTGCTAAACCATGGGAGTGGTTTTCTGGCCCAGAGCAATCCTCATTCAACTTGAACCTTTCTTAGGACTCGACAAATAATTACAGGCCTGCTCACTCAACTGAGTTAAAGTTAAATGACTTTTATAAGCATACTAGGTTTTTATGGTTAGAGAGCAGCCAGGCAGTTAGTCTGCATTTGAGACCTGTGATCTAGAGCACTCAGCATTAGCATTGGGATGCTGGGCATCAAGATGTTCCCCTTCAGGTCAAGTGCTGAAGCGCCATCAAACGAGGGACAGAACAGGCATTGTAGGAGTCTGTGATGTTCCCAGCCATTTTACTTTCTGGCTGAGCACTTTGCTGCTTTGGTTTCCTCCTACACACGCAACTAATTACCCTTGAAAATCACACCAAGGACTGTATTTTTACATTTTATATGTAAAGCTTGACACTAGCTCAATGTATAATTTATTTGTTTTTATAAAGTGCACCCTCCTGCTTCACGATGATACCCACTGTATTAGAGGCACTGCACTGAGTTTCGCATTGAGTCTGTACATGGGAACAAGAACTGTGATTTGTAGTCCACTCAGAATCAATTGTGAATTGTTGCTCCTGTAGTTTTTTCTTAAATACATTACATCAGTGCAACATGGTCTGCCAGAGCCATCTTTCCTTCGAACATCACTTCCACAGAATTGTGAGGCAGCTAAAGTGATGCCAGCAGGGCAGGTTTGCCAAGAGTCAGTGTAGGAAATTACCCATCTGGGGTCAAAACCAAAGCAAAAGAGCTACTTGTAGGTAAACCTTGGGACTGTGAAAACACTCCATCTTTGCTGTGGTTCTTGTGTCATCTGTAATGAAGTTTTAGCCCCATCCACTGCAAGCCACATTTTTCTCCCTAAATATTAAGCCTTGGTGGAAGCCTATCCTTGATAGTGCTGCTTGAAGATACTGTACTCTGTTCATGGAAAGCTGTAACACATACTCTGACCTGCTCTCTCCCCTCCCCCCCCCCCATCACAGATTTGTTTGACTAAAACTAAAGTGCAATTTAAGACAGACACATTAAAACATGCATAATTCAGAGCATTAAGTGCCAGATTTTTAAATGGTGGTGGTGGGACAAAGTCTTTCAACAATCAATCAGGCAGTCCACTGGCCTCTGCCTGCTGATGCCAAATCCCCCATGGCTGATAGTAGAGGGCTGGCCCATATTCCCCTAAGGATGTTAACGACTAGTCAACTATCAGATAAGCAAATGCTTATCGGAGAGTCAGTCTAGTCATAGATTTCTCTCCCCCCATCAGAGGCAGCCAAGGGAGGGAAAGAAGGGGTACTTCAAAGTAGCAGCGCTGCCCCTTTGAAATCAGCTGGGGAGTCCCCTGCTGACCCTGGGCTCCATGAGGGTGCTGTGGCTTTGAAATGCACAAGAGCCCCTGCTGGGAACTTACACATTTCAAACCGGGCACACCCGCATGCAGCCCAGGGTCAGCAGGACTTCCTGCTGACCCTGGGCTGCATGCGGAGTTCTGCATTCCTCCTTTGAAATGTACAAGAGCCCCAGTAGGGGCTCTTGTACATTTCAAAGGCAGAATGTGGAAGAGCCTATGGACTAGTTGAGCAGTCGATGGAATATCCATCGATTTACTCAATTAACCGCAATTTAACATCCTTACCCTCTACTCCAAGTTCCAGATCAGGAGCCCTTCCTTCAGGGACCTGCCTTCCTACTTTCTCCCAAGTCTCTTCTGGCTTCACCAGTCCCCTGACTCCAGCTTACTTCCCTACAACCTCTTTCTGTTGCCAGCTGCTGGGATTTGATCTGGGTTTGATCTGTCCAACTGAGTCTGTGCCCAATCAATTCCCTGTTCCCTGGCCACTCCTCCAGAAACAGCCTGTGGAATTGGCTTACCTGGAATCCCTTTTGGTCTTGTGTGGGAGTAGACACCCCATCAGTCCCTAAATGTACAGCTCAGTTGGAAGTTCATTACTTGAATATACACACGCACACGGAGTGGTTGCTCTTGAAAATTCAATGTTTTCTAAGATACCAAACTTGTTTTCTAAAAACGGGAGCAAATTCTATTTTTTTCCCCACATGCTGATAGGTGTTAATGCTGACTAATTAATCGCAACCATTGAGCCCCTGAAATGTAATTTTATACTATATAGGTAGTGTTGTCCTTTGACTAACTCTAAGCAGCTTCCTTTTAAAACTCTTTTTTAAAATTTGAACAAGAACCATGTTAATAATTCACGCTATTTTTCAGCTGGAAAACCAACTTTAGGTTGCCCATCTCACAGCTTCTTAAAAGTAGCTGCATACCAGGAACATTAAACTCCTTCAAAATCAACTCATGACAATGATTCCTGGTAGAGCAGCTTATTCTGAATCTTATTCACAGATAAGATAAAATCCTAAAGAATTTTAATGGTTTCATAGTGTTCATTTTTTGTATTACTAGTTCATTATCCCAAGGCAAAGACTTGGCGATATCCCCAAAAAGGGAGGGGAAGGACCTGGGGGAAGAAAGACCTATGTGGAGAAAAAACTAATATGGGTCAATCATCAAAATAAATGGGATTATTTTTTGCTCACTCCTTACATCCATTTAAGAACATGACTCCCTAAAAGGAGTATCTGCTTTCCTCTTACCAGAAAATGTGAGCGCTAAGCAGCTCAACGTTGTCTTCTAGCCATATAAACTTAGAGAAGAGGGGGTTAAACTAAGGTCCTGTAGACCAACACCATGAATTCGGAAACTAACAGCACATACCTGGGATTGGCAAATGCCTGTTAAAGGGCCTCATTACCACTGGACTGCTCTTCCGCAGGTTCAATGTTCTGCTAATAGGTCTGGCAGGCTTGTTCACTTCTAACTAGATCCTCTCTGGAGGAAACAGTCACAGAACAGGGATAGGATGACCCAGTGGTGCCCCAAATTTTTGTATGCTCTATGCAACTGCACGCTCTGTATGGTTAAGGACTGCTCTGATGGGTTAAAAGAGAAAGGAAGTGAAGAGCTCTAGTAAAGGCATCAACATAGTTTAATTCAACTGTCTTTTTCAAGCCTGCTTCTAAAGTTTGCAATAAAATCATGAAACAGGTCAACTTAACATTCTTTTACTGAATTAGAAAAAGTAAATTTACCTTTAAAAAGTGTCTGTTTCGCTACTAATCCCCCTCCCTACCCCAACATTGATAAACACAGTTTCTTCTGTTGTTCAGGAGTAGCAAATGGTAAACAATGAATCAGAATATTTTGACTAAATATAGATTTACTGTAGGTTATAAAACGTTGTAAATCAATAAGGACATATTTGGTTTTGTATCTTAATTCTATAAATAGACAACTTTAAAATAGTCACGCTCTTCAAAATAACAGTACATTAGCAGGTCCAGAGCAGGTTAAGACACATCATTCAGTTATATCCTTTCACTCTATAAAGTGAGCGTACTACTTACAAAATGTTTGAAGCCTTGGAATAGTATTGTTTCGCCAGTGAGTAGGTACAGGACAGATGGCAGCAATGCAAGCTGCTCCCATGCTGGCCTGCTCAAGTGAGCAGCTCCAGTGGAGAAATGAGTCCCTTCTCTGCCCGACGTGCCAACAAAAATGCTAATGGCAATGATAGCTGCTAACTGGAGCTAATCCACAGATTATTTCACACAGACCACTGTAGTGCCACCAGATGGTGATGACTTTTGGTAATTACTAACTTGGGCCAGAGTTAAACTATGACAATATCTGAATCCTTGCCAAGCTCATCTAGAGAGCGGGTGAGCAGATGCAACAGGGTTATGGAGTGTTTTGTTCACGTCGGCTAACTCCCTCCTTTTAGAAAGAAACGTTTTCATTAAAATGTTCTACATAACAAGAGGCACTGGTGATGCTCTTCAAGTTCCTGGAAAACATTCCCCCAGCAAGTGTTACTAAAGTTCTAAATGAAGGCGGCCCCAGTGACAGTAATGCAATGCTGAAAGCAGTTCAAGCTTGCTATGGCAGCAGGCTAAAAATACAAATATTCAGGGCAAAAAGGCACTCAAATGCCCCAGCAGTGGAGAGCTCCTGTGTGCAAGTGATTGTTACAAGCAAGGTTGATTCCTCTGAATTTCAAAACCTCCCCTTCCAGGCCCAAGTCACATTGGTTTTGAAAGATGTAGAAGCAAGTCAGCCAGCGAATGAACGATATGAGCTGGAGTCAAAGGAGAGTGTCTACGGCAACCCTTTGCAGCTACATCCCCACCTCCCCCAACCAACCCTAGCAAAGACAAGTCAGTATGGTATGTGCTGCCTCTGGCTGACAACAGACTAATCAGGTAGCCAGCGGGCTGCGGATTCAAGATTTCTATACTTGGTCTACACTTAGCTTGGATGTCACTGAGCCCAATGACGAGATCAGAAACCTGGGTTCAAGCAGAGCCTGCACTGTGACCAGTCACTTCATGCCAACCCAAAAGACAGCACCTATATTTCCACTAAAGACATGAGACTCTTTGGTGGGGGTAATCAATCAGAGGCCCCAGGAACTTCCGCCGTCTAATCGCTGGTTGGAATTGTGCCTGTGCCCATGTCAGAAGAAGTAAGTTCCTTGTCTGATGTTTATAACATGTAAAAGTCAGACCATGATTAAAACTAGAAAACACTTTGTAAAAAAGCATGAATTAAAGTGTAGAAAAGTAATGCAGGCTTTGTACAGCAGAATGTCAGTTACCAACAGACCAGTCAGCCATGTGCCTCATTTGGAACCAGAAGGATCTAACTGGGCAACAGCAGACAAAAAAACCCACATACAATACTGTGATCAACTACTAAAAAAATAAAGGGAAGGCAGCATTTGTCTTCTGCATAACAAAGGTTCTAAGCTGTTCAGCTGTAAAGTTTTGAAATAGCCAGAATGTTTGTTCACAGATATGAACCACCTCCATTTCCGAAGTGCTGATAACTCTGAGGCTCTACTGTACTCTGGTGTCGTTAGAACTGTTCTTTTTACAGAGGTAGGAATTAATTTTCATCCCAGCTACCTTCACAGCAATTCGAAATAATTCCACGGTTACTCAACTTACCTGAGTAAGTACCTGGCCTTAAGATAAAACTGCTACCAGTATCATTAATCCTAGCATTTCATTACTGAAATCAACAATTTAAACATTAGGTTATTCCATAGTTAATTTGTATGGAAATATCAAATAGCTCTCTGGGCAATGCTGACAAATGCACAATATAATAAAGGCAGATATTATGCCACAGTATTTTAAAACATTACACATCCACTTCATGAAACTAGATGGAGATTTTTTTTAAACACACTAAATCCTTTTGCCATATACCTGCACCTTGTTGATTTATGCTACAATTGGCCTTCATTTACAATTTACACATCCATGTATTTTTATGACCACTGATTTAAAAACATCACGAAATTGGAAAAAAATAGCCTACAAGATCCTGAACTGCCTGAGAAGTGCTGAATATTCCTAGTCCCCTTGGACTTCAGTGGCAGTTAAGGGTGCTCCAAACACTTCAGGATCAGGCCATGAGATGGCAGCCTCCAGTCCAGCAAAACATTTTTTCAATAGTATGAGTGTACACATTCAGTACTTTCACCTTTCGACTTCACCCAGCATTCGGAGGAGAGCCCCTGCTGAGATCTAAGGAGATGTTCCGGTTTTCCCTTTGAGTTTGCTGTAGAAGGGAAATGTGTGAGGTGCACTTTCCTATTTTAAGGCACGTGGAATCAGTTTTTTTAAAAAAATAACAGAGCTGATGGATTTAAGCAGAAATTAGACTGTGGCCCCAAGTTTTGAGCATGGACGATTTCTCAGTCCATTTTGTTCAACCGAAAAGCTCACTTAAATGTTCTCTCCTTTTCCGGGGAGAAAACATCCAAGCTTTTAGCATGCTGTTAGTCCTAGGATCGATCTTGCAGTGCTACATTCTACCTTCTCCGTGGCCACGTATGCTGCCTTCACCCTCCTTACATATGGGGTAATTTAAATGCTGTTCAGCTCCATTTGCCATAGTGAAATTTCACAGAGGCTGGCCCATGGCTTGCCCCCAATCAGGAGTAACACATCAGGAGGGGTGGTAGCTGCCAAGCTTGTAGGTTGCACGAGCTGGGAGTCAGCTCCTCTCCTGTTTGCTGTATCTTCAGGGAGAGCTTGTGCTTTGGAAGAGATGAGATGGGAGAGATGCTCATTCTTGGACGATATGCTCTGTTCTGCCTCTGAAGAGGTCTGAATTGAGCAACAGCCCAGCGGCTCCAGGGGATGGCTGAAGGTTTTCATTTCTATTTCGTTGCCATTGCTGAATGCTTGCTTGGAGACAGCCAGCAACTTTTGAGGTGCTTTTCCCTTTGGACCCCAGTGATTGCTGGGGGATGCACTAGAGAAACCTGGCATCAGTTGGAAACCAACACCAACTCCCAGGATGCAGTGATACCTTTTAGAAGAAAGATTTACCTCTGTTGTACTAGCCAGTTTTTCCCACCTCTGGGAACTGAAATGGTACGTCCACAAGCTGCTGTTAGGCCTGGAGCTTGAAATCCCTCCACCGAAAGTCAGCATGGAGTCTTGAAAGACCACAGAAGAGTGTCCCACCACTTTTGGAGGTCCCTGGCTATCAACACAAGGACAGGCAACACTTAGTGTGGGTAAGAAGAATGACAAACTAATACTCACCAATTTGGCTGGAAAAGAAAATGGTCATAACACTCCGGTTGGCCCCAGGGCATCAAACCTGACCAGCTGAGAACTGCCTTGGCACCTTGCTCAAAGGCCAAAGTTACTCTGACATAAAATATAGCAGACTGCGGCCACTTTCATCTTTGATATGGAAGGGACAGAGACCAGAGGTCTCAGGGCAAAAGGCTCCCTCTCGATATGGGCAGATCTTACTGAGATTAAAATGGCAACATCCCACTTGGCCACAAGAGTCCCTGTGGCCTGCCTCTTCCTATACAAATAAGGGCAGCCAGAAACCACGTCTCTTCCATCCTTGCTCTAGTTCCCTCTGACTCAAATTCAAATCCAAGGACGTGTAAAACCCAATCCAATGCAATTAGCTGAAATCCCTCAGAATCACTGCAATTGCAAAAATCTTCCTGCGTGTTCTACAGGTGAACAGTTGTCCCAGGTATTCTACTCCTTAGTCCGCTGTCTGATTTTCAAAGACTCCAACCTTTCCCGAGCTTCGAACTCCGCTTCCCTGATTACAGTGCCATAGGGTGGGACTCTCTCTTCTCTCACTAATTTATTTAGTACGGTAATGGATGAGGTTTACCTTGTTCTGATAGCAGACCACTTGCAGCTCATAAAGTCCCACTTCCATAGATCCCTCTGTTCACTCAGCCCCATCAGTCCTCCAAACAGGTACATGCCTGTGCCATAAACCACAGCTGAGTGACCATGCCGGGGCCCTGGACCAGTGGCACAAGACAGTGGAGGTACCTGTGACCACTCCCCCGAATCTGAAAGCAAGAAGTAATGTTACAGAGCTACCAAGCATGTCTGATTACAGGAAACCACCTTGTTTAAAGAACAAAGGAAGATGTAGCTCTGGGAACAGTTTTATTTCCTCTCCATTGCCTAGTTAATCTGGCATGAGATGCCATGGCAAGATGTCACATCTAAAGTATGATGGTAAAAAACAAACAAACCCAAAACCCATTTTGACGTGTAAGTGTAAACGAAAGTTCCATATGGGCAACCCTGGAATCATTTATTTATAAAGCAAGTACTGCATCCTTCCTAACACTGCCCTATGCATCAACTCTGACCTGGAAACACAGGGATGAGGCGATCTAGCAGTCACCATGCACTCTTGCTTATTAGTACCTCTGCTGGCAGTGATTTGGAGGAACAAAGGATAATGCAAATACAGTTGTATGGTACTGCGTACAGTTGTATGGTAGCTGACCACTGACGGGTGAAATCAGGGAAGATCTCAGTGCAGCTGAGGCTTATGGTTTTTTGTAATCCTGTTTGAAAACTTGAAAAATGATAGACAGTAAAAGCCAGCAAGCCACCAATTCGCTCCATACAGGCCACTGAATAGCCTTTAGATGACAAATGCTTTCAGTCACTTTAAGCCTGGGAATTTTCTGGTTTGCAAACCAGGATCACAGAAGCTGGTGATGGACTATGAGGATGAAACCATCCCCTACCACCCTAAGATTTTGGTCCCCATGGTCTTTTACACTGAGTCCCAGAACTTCAAGATCCTTAAAATTCCACAATATAATACTTTGTCAGAGCAGATCCTACCTGTTGAACAGCTTTGATACACACGACGGAGAACAGTTGCCGCCTTTTGCAGTTTAAAACTCCACTTGCAAAATCACCAATTTACACTGAATGGGGGCAGATTAAAAGTAGGCTCCTAATTCAGCAATTGAACTCTGTTTATAAAGTGGATATTTATGGGGATCTAGAAGGCCTTCAAATGCGGGCCCGCTTCTAACAAGTGCTGAAGCCTTGTCCTGAATATTAACACTAGTGACAAGCCATTCGTATAGTTGCACTGCTACAAAAGCCTAATGTAGACATGCAAAATCACTGAAAACAGGGATAAGATGCACCAGTGCAAATGACAATTTATAGCATTTTATTCAGTCTATGGGAGAGGTCTGAATGAGTACAGTTGTATGGTAGCTGACCACTGATGGGTGAAATCAAGGAATATCTCAGTGCAGCTGAGGCTTATGGTTTTTAGTAATCCTGTTTGAAAACTTGAAAAATGATAGAGAGCAAAAGCCATCAACTGATCTCTGCACAATGGACTCTCTGAAATGCTGCTGGAGACCTCAGCCCAAGGGACTAGTGCAGAACAGGCAGACTGCTCCAGAACTATGTTGCCCAACTAGCTTTAATTCCAGCCTAACATGGGTTTTCTCTGCAATCAGAATGTGAAGGTGGGGTTGTTAGAATGAAAGATGAAATTCTGCCCACCATAGCAAAATCAGAGGGTTTGGACAGGTTTCTGTACCACTCCTCTTGAAAAGTTGCTTCTTAAGAGGCCTGTCCACCTTCCACTGCAATCATGATGGAAGCTGTCCATTACGTTCACTAGGCATTGGATCAAACCTAAGAGAAGCTTTAACTTACCAAAACGTAAAGCCCAAAACTCTTGTGAAATCCCTTTGAGGTCGAAGTATCCCCCATAGATGTACATGCTGGAACTGTACACTACTGCGCTATGGCCCTTTCTGTTAGCTGGAGCAATGATCTGAAAACATTTAAGTAATGAAATGAAAAATCACTTACAAACTTTGACAGACATCCTTGATTTATATAGGTTTATCTCAGCACCACTTTTTACATTTCAGAAAAGAACATAGTGATATCTGGGTGAAAATCTTGGCAATTTCAATTTGGGTGATTTCATAGTCCAGATTTTATTAAAGAAATTTTTGCAGTGAAACATTAAATTTGAGATCAGTGAAGATCTGAACTTTAAACAAAAAACCAACATTTACACTGATGTGTTCATTCAAAGACAGAAGTGGGTATGTTGTTTGTACTTACTGATTCACTTTTATTCAAACAAGTCTCTAATTTACAGTGAAGAAATTAAAATCTTGCCAGATTTGTGTGCTCTGTTTTTCACAAACTTGGAGGTTTATGAATATGGTCAATATTTTAAAGCCTAGTTTTAAGAGAATAAGCTTGTTGCAAATTGGCAACCTATATTTAATATTTGCCCTCTTGATTGAAGTATTTTTAAAAGAACAGTAGAGGTAATGACATTCAGCATTTATATCCTAGGGTCAAACTGTTTTGCAAAAGTAGGTGGAAACCCCAGTCTTGAAACTGCAGGGAAATACAGCAGTGTACTTTATAGCAACATATCCCTTGCTAGGAGTCTAGACTGGAACTGTTTTGAGGAACACATTTTAAAGCAATCTGTTTAATCAACATGCATATGATTCACGCATTCATTTGTTCCTTACCTCAATCTTCCCTGTTGTGTGCCGGCACTCAGTCCATCTTGCTGAATCTAAGGGATTGTTTTAAAACAGTGTAGTTTATATTTAAGACCACAAGAGGACACTGTTCCTTTTAAAACTGCAATTCTGTTTAAGTGTCATCTTGGTATGTTGTTTACCACATAGCAAGGATGAAACACATAACACTAAGGCTATGTCTAAACTACACCCCTCTGTCGGCAGAGGGATATAAATTAGATGTATCGAAAGTGCAAATGAAGCCGGGATTTAAATATCCCGCGCTTCACTTACATAATGGTAGCGGCCGCTTTTTTCCGAAATGGGGCTTTTCGAAAAAAAAAACCCAGTAGTTTAGACGGGGCATTTTCGACAAAAATGCCCCATTTCAAAAGATCCTGTACTCATTTTTTGAGGAGTACAGGATCTTTCGAAACGCAGCATTTCTATCAAAAATGCCCCATCTAAACTGCCAGGGGGTTTTTGAAAAGCCCCGTTTTGAAAAAAAGCGGTGGCCGCCATTATGCAAATGAAGCACAGGATATTTAAATCTCAGCTTCATGTGCACTTTCGATACGTCTAATTTACATCCCTCTGCCGACAGAGGGGCGTAGTTTAGACATAGCCTAACATAGCAGTACAGTGAGCTAACAGAAGGAATATTTTAATGGCCAATATCTAACTTGTCTTTTCAGACTGAGCTAAGAAAATATTCTATTACAGACATCCTACACCAAGGTGTGTCTCTCTCTCCCTCGCCATGGACTATTCTATGTTACACACATTTTAACATCCCTATGTATTTGTTTAAACGTATAACCGCTGAATTTTTCAGTGGCTACGTGTTTACACACTGGGAGGGAGGAGGAATCAGGAACCAGCGCTCACAGGGGGAGCCAGCTTTTAAGCCAACTTCCTGCAAGTATCAGCTCCTGCCTGCCCAGCCCACCCTATCCCCCACCCTGCTGCCTTGTGGGACCGAGAGTGTTAACCTGTGAGCACAGGCTCTTTGGTTAAGCGTGTACTTGGGTACACGTTCACATCCCTAATGTTATACATAAAGAGTTTGGCTTTTCTGCTGGGAAATGCTCTTTTGTAGTATCGGAATGTAGTCTAAATGTGCAAAGTCCTGTTTTCCTTGAGATTTTGGTAGTGAATATTTTTAATAAGGGCAATTTTAAAAAAAAGTCAATCTTCAGCTGGTACTCTATAGATTCCAAATTTTGCTGATGGGTAATGTAGTGCTATGGAGCAGGAAAGTCTATTTTTTATGATGCTTTACACTTCTATAGTTTTCATCTGAGGATCTCAACATTTATTAGTTCAGGCAGGTGAGTGAGTATTTCCACTTTACATGATGGGGAAACTGAGGCAGAAATTTGCCTAAGATCCCATAGTGAAATACAGAGAGGACTATAGCAAGGAGACGTCACTCCCAGTTTTCTGCAGTAGCTACTAGCTATGCTATCCCTCATGGGAAAAAATATATAATATGCTTATCAAATGTTATATTGAAATATTAATAGTAAATTTTATATGCTGTTAAAATACTATAATTTCCTAGTGACCCATGCATAAAAATTATTAGCTATATATTAATTTACTACTGCCTTTATTGGAATTAAATCAGTGATACAACAAATAGAAATGTTGGTTTTTTCAAGTCAAGAAAAAATATTAAATGTTTTCATTTTTTCCCTTTTTTTTCATTTCAAGTCATTTTCTACTTTATTTGAGCTTTGCTAGTACCAATCTTTCTACGTATTTCTCTCGCAGTGCAAAATGTTACTATTTTCCTTCCATAATAGACAAAATTATGACTTTACCATGGGACATAATTTATTTTAAAAAAAATCCCCTAAGCTCTAGGCCTGTTATTTCATTGTGAAAGAACTTTTTGAAGATCAGCTCATAAAGCTCTAAAAATAAGGAATCTATTGAAAATGCTGAAAAACTTGAATACAGAAATGTTGCTACAAAAAGTTCCCCAATGGAAAGAAAAATGGATTGTTTGGCTGTTTAAGGGCCTAATTTTCAGGACAAAATTCTATCTGGTTTTGCATGTAAAACCCCCACTGATGCCAAAGGGAGATGTGACTATGCAAATACATCAGCAAACACAACTAGGCTCTTGCAATTTATTGTAATCTGTGGAATTACTGTGTATTGGAGCAAGACTGTTTTGGTGCCTTTTGGAACAAGATAACCAGATTTTTCCATACCAATGTCATACATCCAGAGAGGGCTCTTCTTCTGCGTAAAAGCCGAATCCACCATCCCACCAAAAACATAGAGGGTGCCCTGCAAGCACAATGATGAACAAACATTTATCAGCCACCAGCAGCTGGTGTAGTACAAAAAATCTAAAAAATAATTTTGTAGAGATAAATAATCCCCATCACCAAATAAAACACACCAAAATGCACAGCCAATCTTAACCAGTCAAAAGAAGTGCCACTAAGCTGTGTTTCTGAGTGATGGTACACTAATTCTTATTTATTTAGTACCTTTTTCACAATATTTTACAAACCACACAAAGATCACCACTGAAATGCAACCATGTCTTGGGAGAAACGTGACAACTGTTTCACAAGACACAGCAATGCCTCCAACAGTTTGTACCAAAGAAAAACATCTGCTTAGGGGCAGGCTAATTTAAACTCACCTGATAAGCCACCATTGAATGTTCTTCCAGTTCTTCTGGGCCTTCTGAACAATCCAGTTTTTCCCATTCATTGCTTGCTAGGAAACAAAAGGAGAGCTAAAAATGGATACACACAAACCACACGGAAGTCGGAGGAGGGTGAAATCGAGATGCTTTAAAGGAGGCATTTTCTAAAATGAGCCAAGCTTGATATTTGGGTCAAGCACAGTTTCCCTCTTGTCTAGCGTAGGAAGGTGAAAATGTAAACAACGCTGACGGGATTGTTCTTTCTCCATTTTTTTTTTCTATTAGCATGGAAGGTTGAATTATTTCCTCCCACAAAATAGGTCAATACTTTTCTATTTGGCAAACAATTTTCTCAGTTTGAAAAGAGTTACAATTGTTACTGGTTTGTATGTATTATACCCCAAGTCCTTGGTATCTCACAAGTATCAATGTCAGCATAGCCCTGGGATTCATGCTAGATAACTGATGCTAACGGGGCCAGAATGGGGAGCATAAAACACTTGGATGTTAAATGAACTTCATACAAAAAAGTGTTTTAATTTCTTTGTAATGAATGTTGCAAATTTTGATAATCAAGCCTTACAAAATCCAAGCATTTGTTTCTGTACTAAATTGTTGCAGTAGTTATTTTTATTTTTAATATGCGATTTGAATTAAGAGTATTTTAAGGAGAGCATTAATTGGAAGTTAAAATAACTGAGGGAAAAAAAAATCCTATGCTTCAGCATCTAATGACAACAAGAACATAGGTGCATATCACTGCATAATTAGCTAACTATCATGGGCTTTTCACCTGTGTCACAACCATTCAGTGCTGGCACTTGTGAGAGGCACAATAACATCTTCGATGGATCGATATGGCAAATGTGGTACATGAACTTGATAGTCCATCTATTCACTTTACAATCTTTAAGACTGTGGCATGTGAACCATTACAGTTTGGGAGCCAGTGACCTTGAGAATTAGCTGTGGCGTGGCTCCGATTTCACAGTGATCCATGTGAGTCTGCATCTGGATGTATAGCGAAAGGACACGCTTACCTATACTGTACCGCCAGAAGTCACTTAGGGTGCTACTGGACCGGCCCCCATAAAGATAGACAAATCCTCTACAGACACTGCAGGCATGTTTGAACCGATTACATGGAGATGGCTTGTTCTGGGGTACAGGATTCCATAGATATTCTGCAGTTTTCCTTCTCATCCCTACACCTGGGTTCTTGCCAAATCCATGGTCTTCTATAATGGGAGTTGTACTCAGGAGATTCACCCAAAGTGTCAGGGACTCCGTCTCATCTTGGGACAGATCTGTGAATGAGAGTGAGGGAGAATTTAAAACTCAAGTGTCAGAACATTGATGAAGGCCTATGATACCACACGTTCCTGTTTCCTTCCTGCCCCACCAAACCGAACACCATTTAAATTGTCAATGAACTTCACAGCTACACCACTTCTTCGATCAATTGTGTAACATGCTGATCATCATAGATTTGGACTTGAGTAAAGCATCTTGATACAGTGATGCGCAACATCTTCCTTTCCTAACCCATCTGAATGTAAGATGTCTGTGACAGACAAGTGGTTGATGGACTGCAAATAAAGACAAGTGACAGACAATAGGCTCAGCGGGGGACAGGGGTACAAAAATAAAGCCACAGGAACTGAGGCTAGGTCTCTTACCTCCTCTTGTAATCTGTGTCAGATACATAGTCGGGAAGATGGAATACAGAGATGGAAGTGGGATACTACATTAAATATAACCCAGACTAAATTTAGACTGCCAGCCTGAAAGGCATCTGAAATCAAGGTAGTGCTGGAGAAAAATACTTTAGTCTCATTTGCCACAAGACAAAACAAAAAAAGCAGCCAGGTAGTACTTTAACAAGATGGTTTATTAGGTGATGAGCTTTTGTGGGGCAGACCCAATGTCCCACAAAAGCTCACATCTTGTTAGTCTTTAAAGTGCTACCTGACTGCTTTTTTTGTTGTTTTACCAAGATCAGACTAACAGGGCTACCTCTCTGTTACTTTGCCACAAGGTGTCACTGTATTCTCTGCAAAGAGAGCAAGAGCATTCATCTACTTTTGTTCGTTTAACTTTGTGTTGGGGCATGGATAATGCTTAGTGCAGGAGTGGGCAATTACCAGTATTGGGTCCGATGCGGGCCGCTGCCACTATATTACCTGTACAGCCGCAGATACCAGCGATCGCAGCTCCCATTGGCCAGAGATCACAGTTCCCAGCCAATGGGAGCTGTGGCACACGATGTCCCAATCCATGCCACTTCCCACTGCTCCCATTGGCTGGAAACGGCAATCTGCGGCTAACAGGAGCTGCGATCGCTGAAACCTGCTGCCATGCAGTTAGAGGCAGCAGTCCACCGGGGGCCAGCCCACCACGTTGCTGCCCACCCCAGGCTTAAAGGCTGCTTATTTTATGGTAGCACAGCTAGCCGTTTAAAAGACATACCAGTCTGAAATCGACTCTGCCTTTTTCAACGGGGACACTCTGCTCTTGGCCCAAGTTCAGAATAAAAAGGCTCAAGGGGGAAACCTACGATGACAGATCACCAAAGGGCAGGCAAAGCACATCTGAAAATAGCAGTCAGCGGTTGTCTATGCACAGCTAGTGCTCTAGAGAGCCATCTGACCCGCTCCAGGAGTGGAGATGTTAGCGAGCCGTCGGGTAGTCGAGCTATATGAGAGGGGCAACAAGGGGGGGGGGAAGAGACGGGAGTCAATGCTGGGGGGAGTCGGCTTAAAAGACGGTCCCTCCCCCCCCCCCCCCACTGTCTCCACAGTGCTGCCTCCCCCCGCTGCCTTTATCAGAGGGATGGAGAGGCTGCTCCGGCAGCGGTTCTTGTCCGCGGGGGTCCCAGTGGAGAGCTAGGCACTCCCATGGACAGGGGCTGCTGCCGGAGCAGCCTCTGTTCATAGAAGCCAGGTCAGGCCATGGCCGGGGCTACTCCAGCAGCAGCCCCTGCCCACGGCCAGCCCTGGCTGTCACGAGCAGGGGTGGCTGGACTCAGTCCCGGCTCGTGCTGGTCTGGGACGCTGAGCCTCTGCATTTTCAATGTAGTGAGAGCCCAGTGGCTCTTTCTTCATTTACAACGCAGCGCCACAGCACAGGTGGGTCCCAGAGCCAGTACGTGCCGGGGACTGTTCTGGCCTGGCTCGAGCCAGCTCCAGGAGCTGCCCCTGCTGCGGCTCTGCAGAGTGGCCCTTATCAACCAATCGTGTAGTTGTTACAAATTACATCAACGACACGATTAGCCAGATAACTGCCAGTTAACATCCTTATCTCGCTCTGTGCCCAGGGCATCTGCTTTGAATATAATAATTACAAAGCAAAAACCAGGGTATGTTATCACTCTTTAATGACTGAGGATCTGGAAATATCCTAAAGCTACTTAGAGGAATGGCACAAGGTAAATATGCCAAGCCATAAAAACCCTCCACTCATATGCAAAAAAGTTTGCCCTTACATTTACATTAAATCTAAGTGGGAAGTAAAGGACTATGGAAGAAGAAACATCTTAATAAGGGGGCTTAATAAGATGCTATCCCTCCCACTCTGTTTTGTTATGGTTCCAAGATTGAACACTTCAGAAAAGGCAGCCAGAACTGCCTGTCTTCTTCAGTGCTAGAAGACTAGACTGGTTCAGTTTAAGGATGAAGCAAAGAAACAGAGAATAGGCATTGAAAAGTTTTATCCTCATGATGTGATATGAGCAGGCATGCTCCAAAAACAACACCACCACCCATACCTACACAGAGAGAGAGAGAGAGAGAGAGCGCGAGAGGAAGGACTTTCACTGTTATCAGTGGAAGAAGAAAAGGTCTGTACTCTCCAAGGCAAATATTAAGAGTGAGTAGGAGTCAAGGGCCCTTTAATACAGATCCCCCTCCTTGTTAAGTTGTTGTAGGGAGAAGGTTGCGAGTTATACGAATAGAATCCATGGGAAAAGCAGATAGAGCCCTGGTTAATCTCATTTATGGGATAATTTTTGGACTTTTAACTACTGCTGTGTTACCAGTATTTTTGGATTTATCACTTCACACTGAGGAACCTGAATGTGTGTTGTGATGCAATAAATACCTTTGGGTTGAATTATAAAGGACAGTAGCTACCCCTTCACTTCCTGTCCACTCGTGTTGTACAGTTACTATGTGCTGTGAAACAGGAGCTGCAGTGTAGTGCCAAGAAATGCTATTTCTGAGTGCAGTGCATGAAGCGCTCTGGCGTCCCAGGAGATAAAGGGTGCAATATAAATCTGAATGAGGTTTGCATCTAAAGCAATTCCACCCCCTGAGCCTGTAACCAGAGAGCTCCCTTGCCTCTGTTGCTGCTCCCAGCTTTACTGAGCAATGGCAGAGTGGAAACTATCAACAGCAGCTATTCGTAACTGTGGCCAGTTAGTGAAACCATCAGTGTCGTGCTTGGCAGCATGCGGAAGCAAAAGCAGGCACTGGCATTGCATTTCTACGTCGAGTGCAGTGGTTCCCAACCTTTTCCAGAGGGGGACCTGTTTTGACAATTCAGGAAGACTTGGTGACCCAAGGCAGCTCAAAAACAGGGGGAGGGCAGAGACACTTGGCGACCCTTTTGAAATGTAATGGCGACCCATAGGTTTGGAAACCCTGCTCTAGCGTAATGACTCCCCACAATACAATTTTTTCAGGGCCCGGGTGTGTGGCCAACTTGCTGGTGGCCGCTCTTGGTTAGTGACGATATTTATATCTTACTATCATTCCTCACAGGCCTCCCAGCTAGCCACTGGTTCTGCTGTGAAAAGTGATATTAACAAACAGGCCTTCACAGGAGTCTTGCTCAGCCCCAGCAAGCCTGGGGCAAATTAAGCCCTGGATAAGGAGGCGGTGATGGGTGAGGGGTCAGAGGAGGCATCTGCCACCACATGGCTGATGGTGGAGGCCAGAGCCCTGCTGCCTGAGCCAAACATCCTGCAGCTGGATCCTGGTCCCTGCACCCCTGTGCCAGGGCCAAAGCCCAGGGACAGAGAAGGCAGCGAGGCCTGGGGAGATAATGGGGGTGGGGAGTGAGCCCAGGGTCGAAGCCGGAACCAGCTCACACAGGCAGAAGTTCGAGGCTGGAGGAGGCATTGGGAGCCAGGGCAATGGGAAGGGGTGGGGAGCCTGAAGCCACTGTCAGGCAACCGGAGCCTGTAACCCCTCACCCCCAACTGAACCTTGACCCCACTGCTCCCAGAAAGCAGGGAACTCACTGGCCGCGAGGGAGGTGATTGGTTAGTGGGTGGGGGCTGGAGCAAGAGGCTGCGGCCACAAGAAAATCCCCTGGTGGCTGCATTTGAGAAATGCTGCTTTAGCTAATAGCGCCGTGGTGTCCACCTATGGCAAACTAGCCACACACAGCCAGCCAAATAGCCACGAGTGGCTAGCAGAGAAGTAAAAGAGTAGTCGAGTCGACTACTTGCTCCACCCCACCTTGCTGCCTCTGATATAGAGGCAGCAAGGGGGGAGCAGGAGCTGGGGAGAGCCAGCTTAAAAGCTGATTCCCCCCCCAGCACCGTCTCTGCAGTCTCGCTTTCCCCTCCCCATGCTGCTGCCTCTCATAGGCAGCAGTGCAGCGGGGGGAGGCTGCTCCAGCAGCAGTCCCTGTCCACAGAGGGTCCCAACCCCTCCCCTGCTGGGACCTCCCACAGACAGGGACTGCTGGACCCGGCCTGAACCAGGACTGAGCAAGCTCGGCTCAGTCCCGGCTCACGCTGGGTCCAGGAGCTACCCCTGCTGCCACTCTGCAGTGTAAATGTAGTAGGAGCTGGGCTGCCTGTGTGCCCGTCTCACACTACATTCAAACTGCAGAGCAGCATCAGGGGTAGCGCCTTCCCTTATCAACTACAGGATTACCCAGTTACCCACCTCTTAACATCCTGAGAGTGTTGGACACCACGATAATTGGTGCTTGGTAAGTTTTTGAACCTGCCTTAGCCTCACTCAAATTATACAGCTGTAGCAGTACCATTCAACATCCTTTTAGCAACAGGACTTACTCTTTATATCTTCCTGTCTGCAGAACTAACAAAGGCATTCCGTTTGGCTTCACGGGCAACATAACTAAACAGGCAGGCATGTTATGAGCTGCAAGCACACTCGAAGCTGCCAGGAAACCTCCATCAACAAGCAAAGTGAAAACAGCAGGTAAGATCAGAAATATCTGTGAATTGGCAGAGGGCAACCCCCCATTAAACTCCTCTTTAAATCAGAGCAGTGATACAGCTGGAAGTACACTTATCCAGATTACTGACATTGCAAGAGTTGTTTCTTTAGCTTTCTTTCTCTCCAAAACTTGGGATGAGCCCTCTCTTGAAGCAGAACGAGGAGGAGTGGTTTTAAAACAGTACTTTGCAGCAGGGAAGCAAGCTATTCTCTCTTAATATCAGCCTTGTGTCCAACTGTTATCATACACAGACACGAATTTCATTCATGCAAGCGAGGTCACAAGGACACAATGTAAATAGCAACGCATTGTTACACACACACTTCTTTTATTAGAATCCCCTCTCCAGAAAAAAGGTTGGATCCTTGCAGAGGGTCAACTGAGTTTGCTCTGGGCCAGGATGGCACTTTGCAAGCCCAGTGATTGCTAGTCTTAGATTCTAAAGGGCAAGCTTCTTAGGCCTAAATTTGGGTATTTCTGTCACGCGTAGACACACAGATGATCTAAAACCATATTTAGCTATATTTAACTCAATGAGGTCACATAGCTCACATAGCTTTGATTACAGAAGTAGAGCCATGCAGTTACACTAACTACAAAGTAACTTTAGACCTCTGAAGTTGCTATTTGTTCCTATGCTGTTATAGAAGAAAAACTGATGCTGCACTAGATTCAAGGATTAATGAACTCTAATACACAAGAAAATCCTGCTCACAGACGGATTCTGTAAAGATGGCTGTGTTCTTATTCCTCAGCCAACATGTGTATATGAAGTCAGGAATGATCTGGTTTCATAATCCTTTGTTCGTACAGCCTTCTAGAATAAATCTACCCTCTTTCTTCCCCCTCTGAAATGCTACCGAGTACCTTAGATTTCACTGCCATGTTCAAACCCCAATTGTGGTGTAGTAGGGTTCTCAGTATTCAATCACTATAGGCCTCACCCTGTTAACCTTTCACCGCCCTATGCAGTACAACCTCATTTTTTCAAATATTAGGTCCCCTATTCACTTTCAGAACTAATTACAAATGGCTGTCCTGGTTTTAACAAAAAGCCGCCATGGATTTATTCCAAGCAATCTCGTAGCCCATACTTGTATCCACGACTTTCTGCTCCTTCCCTCTACTCATGAGAGAATGATGGCAAGAGTCATCTTCCTCTTTGGCCCTTCAAACAATCTCTCTGGTGTTAGTGCACTAGCTTACTTCTCTGCAGCACGTATCGTCACCTTCCTGTATCTTTTCAACTGACATCAACCATCCATCTCACCTTACATTTCAAATAAAATCCCTATGTTTCCTCCTTTACTTATACCTCAGTCTCTCTCTGCTGTTACTGATCTCTCTTCATACTTTCATTAAAACAAAAGACAGGACTATGCAGCACTTTAAAGATTAACAAGATGGTTTATTAGGTGATGAGCTTTTGTGGGCCAGACTCTCTATTACCATACTTTCATTAGTTACACCTGTAAAACAACAAATGGTCTGTCTGGTAGCACTTTATAGACTAACAAAACATGTAGATGGTGGTATGAGCTTTCGTGGGCACAGTCCACTTCTTCAGATGATTGGAGTATTGGATGTCCAGTGTCGGATATAGTGTCAGAGTGTTTTGGACATCCAACACTCTAGTAATCTGAAGAAGTGGGCTGTGCCCACGAAAGCTCATGTTACCATCTACATGTTTTGCTAGTCTATAAAGTCCTAACAGACCATTTGTTGTTTTTTAAGTTTACCCTGTACAGACTAACTCGGCTCCCCCCTGAAGCACCTGTAAAACAGTTCAGGATACAGCGGACAAGAAATATGATGCACAAAATGAAGCTATATTGCATCACATAAGGTGTTACCCTGACTCTGGGGATCACAATAGTTCATGCCCTGATTTAGAGCATAGGTATTGTTAGAATAGTCAAAAAAAATCTCAAATTATTTATTATTCCAATTCTCAACAAAAATGTAACAGCAGTGTAGTATAAGGGCCTGAACTCCTGTACTAGTCAACTTAGTGCTACCTACTACAGCCGGTCCCCAACTTACGGCCACCTCAACTTACGACCATCCGCACTTACGACCAAAGCGGTCGTAAATGCGGGCTCCGAGTTACAAACGCGACCCGCGCTTATGAACAGCGCGGTCGCAATGGAACTCAATGGGTTTCGAGTTACGACCATTCCGAGTTACGGCCAAGCGTTTGTTCCGTAACGCGTTCGGTCCGTAACGCGTTCATAACTCGGGGACCGGCTGTAAATAGCACCATGAAGTTCATGGGACTAAACTCACTAATAAGTGTTTACAGGTTGAGGCCATCACACACTGTCTTGATTATGGGAAAGCTTTCTGGTTGATTTCTTTTCAGTTTATTTGAATGTTAAGATCATCTAATGAACAAGAAGTAAAGAGACTAAGGAAAAACTAGTTACACGAGAGTAGCTCTGGAGTGCAAAATGTGTAACACCTTCAATTTATTTCTGATGTCACTGGAGGGGACCCCAGACTGCTACAATGGATGACATGAAGCCCTTTCATCTTTCCCATGTGTAAAACCAGAGTAAATCCACTGAACAGTAAATATTTGAGAGCCTCTCGTTAGTACTATAATGCAACTTTGATAGCTGGTGTCACTTAGAATGCGCTGATCTGTTTTATATAAAATAAGGTGAATTTTATAGCTACATGGAAATATTTTTAAACATTCCTCCAACACAGAGTTTAAAGACACTGCTTTTATGGAATAGGGATGTTAACTATCGGGTATTTGTGCGTGTAACTGCTTGAAATTTTAGCGTTTACATGCAGGTTGGGGGGGCAGGTGAGAGCCGCTGCTTGCAGGCAGCCAGCTTTTAAGCCAGCTCCCCCTGAGCACTGGCTCCCACCTTGCCACTGTGAGAGGCAGCAAAGGGGGGGTAGGCAGCTCCGCAGAGCCAGCACACACAGAGAGATGGCTTAAAAGTCGGCTCCTTGCACGTGCCGGCTCCTGCCTGCCCCCTCCCACTGCCTCTGTGGGTGGCAGCCAGGAGGGCCGGTTCCCTGTGCATGCTGGCTCCCACCTGCCCCACCATGCTGCTGGGAGGCAGGGGGCTCTGCATGGTCTAACTCCACACTGGACAACAGTGTGTGCGGGGAGAGGAACATTTACCAAGATGGCTACAACACAAAGTGTTGACCATAGCACAGAATACACTTATGAATTAATGGTGTTCCACTGGTATTTCAAAATAGAAAAATTAAGAAACAATTTCAGGAAATGAATATAATTAAATAGCTATTTGTATATTTACTAGAACATGATTTTTCAGGCAGCTGCGCAGCTCAAGTTTCCTGTAATAAAGTATTAATTAATTGAAATATACAAGCTGATTTCTCAGCACTGCTTTTGATTCATTTTCTTCTATTTTTAATAGGCTACTTAGAAAAGTTTCAACCAAGAGAATCAAAAACGTTAGAAATGTATCAATTTCTCATCCCAACATGTATGTTTCATGTGCGCACACAAAAAATGTCAGCTTAAGTTTTTCTTACTTGTAATGTTTTAAATATTCAAATTCTTATGCATGCAATCCTGCAGCCTTTCCACCCAGAACTCCCATTGCAAATGGTGCTGTTGTGTGTTTATTGACAGCTTGATGTTATAGTGGTGGCACTGTTTAGAGAAGTATACATACATGACAGCTTTTGGTGAACTTCATGCAAGAACTTATACTGCAAACCCTTTGTCCAGTGAGTAGTCTTATTTGTGCAAATAGTCCTGTTGGGTTCCTTGCATAAGAAAGGATGAGACTATGAACTTTGAGATGCAAGGGGAATTAGGAAGTATTACACTTAAAAGACCATCTATTTAGAATTAATTGACAGTCCCTACAGAAGTCTGGTTCTACTATATCACAGTTACTTGCAATGCCTGAATATTTCAGTATCACTAGGTTGCAGTTGTAATTATTCTTACATTGTAGCTCTATTAAACTCATACCACATTTCTCAGGATATATAAGGCCTAATTTTCAGAGATGCTGAGTTCCCAAAATGCAAAATGAAGTCTGATGTAGCTCTTAATATTAAGCACCTAAGACACTTGAGCTTCTTACATATATTTGAATCCTTTCTTTATATCACAGTTGCCCCTAGAGGCACCAGCCAAAGTCAGGGCTCCCCGTGTGTTAGATGCTGTGACACTGACAGGCTCCACTTTGAAGAGTCTACAGTCTAAAATAAGACAAAGGGTGGGAGAAGGAACTGGTATTATCTCCATTTTACAGATGAAGAAATAGATGCATAGTGAGAGAGAGAGACTTCCCCAAGGTCACACAGGATCTGAGACAAAGCCCAAAATAGACCTTGGAGCTCAATTCCAATCCAACTCCTCCTCTAGACTAGGGATGCAAATGGTTAACCTGTTAATAATCACTCTTACCGGGTGATGCTTACTGGTTACGGTTAACTGGCGGGAGCTGGAGCACGTTGAGTGGGGGCTGCTCCAGCCCCATGGGGCACGCTTACAGCCCGGCCAGAGCAGCCTCTGTCTACAGCCAACCTGCCCCTGCGGTGTTCCCGGGCCAGGCTTCTCCAACCGAGCCGGATATTGGATTGGGAAAAGTACTGAAAGACAATGAAAGAAAGGAGTCGTATGGCGCAAAGGGGAAAAGTGTAGGGAATGAGAAGAAGACAAAAGGAGAACTAAGACACAGCCTGGGACAACAGTCAGTAGTAAGGACCTTACAGAGGTAGAAGAGTTTAAACTCTACACAAAGAGACAGAAGCCAAATGGGAGATTCAAGGGGGGAGGGAAGTAAAATGTTGAAGTGGTGAGACAAACAGATGGATTATGGTCTGACTTGACTGGAGGCACCTGACAAGCTGGGGGAGAAGCCAGACAGGAAAAAGCTACAGTTATCAAAATGACAAGAGCTTATTATCTCAGTGCACCAGCGATTAAAAAAACAAAACAAAACTTCAGTTGATTAGCTTTGTTCTTACCCAAAAGTACAAGGGCTGCATTTAAGGATGCTGCTGATTTCCTTTAACCTCAAGGTGCATTATGTGTATCTCTGTAATAGAGCCTGCAGTGACAGGCGCTCATGCATAGATGTGAATGACATCTACCCACGCAAATAATCCCAACAACTTCAGTAGGTTTACTCACGTGGATCAACCTGGTGATGTGCATGTGTTCGTACTTAATAGGATTTGACAAACTACCTTGCTAGAAGAAGAGGTGGCAAGTTGTCCTCATATTAGATAAGGTCCAGGACCATATACCCTGGATTCTATAATTTTCCACTCCAAGCCATCTGAGGAAGTAGGTTTTAACCACGCAAGCTCATGATACTATCTTTGTTAGTGTCTAAGGTGCCACAGGACTACTCATTGTTTTTAAAGTTACAGACTAACACGGCTACCCCTGTGAGACTATTTACAACTAAAGTTGTCCAAGTGTCATCTCAGACAAGCAGCAGCTTGGGGAGAAGGGAAGCCAGAAAAATGAAAAAGTATGGTCTTGTAATGAAGGCTCGGAAGATTTGGTTTCAATTGCTGGCTTTGCCACAGACTGCATGGCTGTGTCTAGACTGGCCAGTTTTTCTGGAAAATCAGCCGCTTTTCCAGAAAAACTTGCCAGCTGTCTACACTGGCCGCTTGAATTTCCGCAAGAACACTGTCGATCTCATGTATGATCGTCAGTGTTCTTGCGCAAATACTATGCTGCTCCCGTTCGGGCAAAAGCCCTCTTGCGCAAATGCTTTTGAGCAAGAGGGCCAGTGTAGACAACCCAGAATTGTTTTGCGCAAAAAAGCCCCAATGGCTAAAATGGTGATCGGGGCTTTTGAGACGCAGCCGTGTGTGATGGGTAAGTCACTTTATTTCTCTTTTCTTCGGTTCCCCATCTAGAATATGGAAATAAGACTTCCCTTTTCTCACCTTTTGTGTGTCCCTCATAAGGGCAAAAACTGTTGTTTACTACGTATACATACTGTAATGAGTGCAGTATGCCCTGATCTTAGTTGGTGCTTCTGGATGTTGTCGTCCATTCTGGTAATCTTGGCTATTTTTGGCCCTATGAAGATGTGGAAGAGAATGTACTTTCCAAGTGTAAGAAAACACTGATAAGCTATTTTGGCTTACATGTGTCACTTGCCATCTGAAATGCTCATGTTGACTGTTCCTTAGTAGAGAAATGCCAAACTCTTCTCACCTTATAAATGGAAACGCTGTAGCCTCATCGATCCTGGATAGGGTGGCTTGCCCCTTCCAAAGGTTGGAAGTCCAGAATCAGCCAGCCTTGGCCAATTATTCTTGCCTGTCCCACCTGGGTTGAGGAATGGGATGGGGTTTAATTAGTAGAACCAGCTGAGCACTTATTCCCCAATGAAAAGCAACAGAAAGCTACAGCATGGGAAATGCTCCAGGAGCCTAACCACCACTATGAAGTGGGAGTGAAATACTATAGAAATTTCTGAGACTGCACAGAACACACCCTAGCAGGGAAATGTTTTCAGGCAGTGAAGACCTATGAGTGTGGTCTCAAGAGGGATTCCAGGAACTAGTCTGTGTTAATAAATTCATCTCTGAACTGGGATGTTGACGAATCAGAGATAAGTTTGTGGTGGTGAGCTGAGTTAAGGGGCCCTGAGTTACAGACAAGGGAAACTGAGGCAGGGGCCTACAAAGCAGCCTCAGACCATGACAGGAATAAGGGGCTCTTAGGAGGCAGCCAGTTGGTTTCCATGGGGCCTGGCAAATTGAGAGCAGGGAGACTGTTTTTTTAAGAGTTAATACAAGGGATAAGTTTGTGTAATCTACAACATTCCTACCTATTAATTACACCCATGTTTTTACAACCATGAGCCTGCAAGCTGCCAACCCCACACACTAACCAAGCAGTTCACACCTCTTTGCAAAAGGAAGGGCTCTGGTGTCCCTGTCCCCCAACACAAAATGGCGCGCTCGTGCTCACCCCCAAAACATACTCTCAAAGCAGGGGATCAGCCCCATCCCCCACTGTCAGACTCCAGTACCTACAGCCCCATGAGTAACTTTAGCACCCTGGAGTGTGTTGTGCAGTCAGCTCTGGCCAAGAGAAGGCAGGCAGGAACACAGCAGGGAAAGTCCCATGTGGGGGGAACCTATTCCCAGAGCACACACGCACACAAAAAATATTAGCCTGCATTTTAGTAACTGTGTCGTTGCAAAAATGTTCAGTGGTTACATGGTTACTAAAATACTCCCCGGGGGCCAGGAAAGCGCAGCCCGTGTGCTCCCAGCACCACTCGTGGGGAGCCCCCTGCCACACCACACTGCTGCCTCTGGACAGGCGGAGGCAGGCCTCCAGGGGAGCCGGTTTAAAAATAGGCTCCCTGCACAGACTGGCTCCTGCCTCTGCTGCCCCATGGCTACTGCCTCTGATACAGAGACAGGAGCCCCGGGAAGAAGCAGCAGCCCCTGTCCACGGGGGCCTGAGCTCCCTGCAGCCAGAAGCTGCTCCAGGGAGATTAGGTGGCTCAATGGGATCCAACAGCGTAGGGCGCAGGGCCTGAATGCCAGCTTCCCACCTGTGCGGCGCCTGCCTCCCCCCCCCCCGCCCCCCCAATGCTGCTGCCTCTCTACCAGCAGCAGCACAGAGAGCAGGCAGCACAGCGGGGGCCTGGTGCTTGGGGGGGAGCCGACTTAAAAGCAGGCTCCTGCCTTTCTCCCCCCCCCCCCAACCTCCTCCTTGCTGCTGCCTCTGGCAGAGAAGCAGCGGGGGGGGGGGGGGGTAGTCATTTGGATTAAGGGATGAGCCCGGGGTGATGGGTTAATCATTTAAACGGCTGTTTGCTGCCCCCCCCCCGGACTAATAGGTGAACACAGGGCAAAGAAATGGGCACGTGGGGGGGGGGCGCAGTACAGCAGCTAATGCACCCCACTGCCGCCCAGGCGCCCCCCCCCCCCGGGAAAAGGCCGGGCCGGGCTCCTGGTTGGCTTCAGTGCCAGCAAACACCCCCCGCACCCCCCCCGGGGTGTCTACTACAGCGCTGCCCCCGCCCCGCGCTCACCGCCCCGCCGCGCAGCTCCTCCGGCCCTGCCCCCCCCAGGCCCGGCGCTCCGGGCGCACGGACCCGCCCCGCGCGTCCTGCCTGCGCAGCGAGCCACCCGGGGCAAAGATTTAAAGGGGCCGCGCGCTCTGCACCCCTCCGGGGTCCCCCCCCCCCCGGGCTGGGGCTCCCCACGTCACCCCAGCTGCAGCCTCCGCAGCGTTGGCCTTGGCGGGCCCAGACAGCCGCACCGCAGGGACCAGGCGCACAGCAAAACCTCTCCCTCCCCCCGCTCCACCGGGGCAGAGTCGTCCCCGCGCAGAGCCCCCCCCCCCCTTCGCACAAACACTGGGGGCGGGGGGGCAAGGTAGGAGCAGAGCAAACCCCGCAGGATGGGGGTGCGGGGAAGCTCCCTCCCCAGCCCATCCAATGGGGGAGGGACCAAGCCACCTCCCCCACCCCTAGCTGCAGGAAAGGGGGGGGGGAACAAAGCTCCCCCAAATACCCAGCGGGGGGGAACTGCCCTCTGCTGTCTTGCACCCACCGTAGGGTGAGCCCCACCTCCTTGTAACAGCTCTGGAACTGCTGCCCCGGGGGCAACGCGCGCCCCAGCAACTCCCTTCCTCCCCCCGAGAAGGGTTCCCCCAACGCAGCAGTGAGTTTGGGAACTGCAGAGGCAGGGGGCATGTGCCCACGGCTGGAGGGGGCATGTCTGACCAGAGGACGGGTAGGAGCTGTTAAGTTGTTCAGGTCTCCTTGGTTGAGCAGCTGGGCACATGTGGGGAGGCAGGGCCCCACTGCCTTAAGGGTCACTGGCCCAGCTGCCCATCAGGAATGGAGGGGAACATGGTAGCCAGGCAAGCTTGCAAGGCCCATGCTATAAGTAATGTAATCTGTGCACAGCATAACTGGGGACAGGTTAATAAATCCACAGCAATACCGTGTAGTAGTGCAGCTGTTCACATTTTAATCCTCCCTAGCAAACATGCTGGAACAATCAGCCCTGTGTGGCCACAATAGTGCAGTAATATTATCATTGTCATTAATAATTAAACCCTGGCCTGATAAGCTGTAATGGTGCATGCAATAATGTTACTTAATAAGCAACTGGTAAAACGATAACTCCCCATAGCTGTAAGTAATAATGTCATACTCATCATTAATCATCAAATGCTGGAACAATAAACTCAATAGCAGCTGTAATAGTGCATGCAATCGTATTATAATCAGTAGTAGTCAAATATTAGAATGATAACCCTTATAGCAGCTGAAATAATGCATGTGGTAATGTGGAAATCATAAATCAAATGTTGGTACTGTAAACCCAAGAGTATGGCAGTAAGGTGTGCAGTGAATGTATCACTGATAATCAAACAGTGGAGCCATCAGAGGGACTATAATGGTGCATTCCATAAAAAATGAATAAATAATAGTTAAACACTAGAAAGATAAACCCAATAGAGCAGCTGTAATTGTGCTTGCAGTGATGTAATAATAGTAAGCATTTGTATTAATCAAATGCTAGAACAATATTTTCAGTTGCTAGAATAGTGTGCCGATACAAAATCTGTATCCACAGCCAATCTGCAAAAACGGTCCACAGATGTAAAATGATATCTGCAGATGCAAAGCAGTTATCTGCAGATATGCAGGACTCTACCAGTCACACAGCTCAGTCCTTAGACTCCTCCCTGTGCTCACTGTGTTGACTCATGATAGTATAACCCTGATTTCTTTTTCTTATTCCACCAAAGGGCTTTTTGCTGTAATTACAGCTGCTGTTTCTACTTGCGCCCAGGCAAGGCAGTGGCTCTGAACCTTTCCATGCTATTGCACTCCTTTCAGGAGTTCACATCACTAAAAAACTGCTTGCAAAAAAAAATCTCATTTTTACCATATAATTATAAATCAATTGGAATATAAATATTGTACTGACATTTCAGCATATAGTATATAGAGCTGCATAAAGAAGTCATTGCATGAAATTTTAATTTATATATAAGCTTGCAAACGGGCTGTTAACAGGGAGTATGGAGAGGGAGTTCTCCAGATAAAGGAGGAAGCTAATACAAGACCCTTGAGGGAACTGGTCTGTCTGTAGCATGTGTTTGTGTTTGTGGTTGTGGTTTTCTTGCTGTGTGCGGAGCTTGTGTTTAGCTGGGGGGGGGTTTTTTTCTCTCCCCTTTCCATTCCCTCCCGCCCCCCCCCCCCACTCATGGAGTGTGTGCTGTGGCTGACAGGTGGAAGCTGTGAGCTTCTAATCAGGGGTTGAAATCTAAAAGCCTCATTGGTTCATTGGCTCATTGGCTCATTGGTTGAGCCTTAATCAGGGGGAGGGGCTATCAGGCAGTCTAGGGCTTTATAAAGAAGTGAGTCAGTGACCAGGGGCTGTTAACAGGGAGTTTGGAGAGGGAGTTGGGAAGGGGGTAAGATACACTCACCATTCCTTAACATCTTTTCACTACACTCCTTCCCTTCAAGGAGGTGTTTAATAACAATTGGGGAATCTCTCAGAAGGAAGGCAAGTATGGATGGTGATAGGTCTGCTGTTGTTACCTGCACAGCATGTGCCATGTTTGTCTTCCTCCCAGAAGAAAGAAGGGATTTCATCTGCACTAAGTGCAAGCTGGTCACCATTTTGGAAGAAAAAATTAGAGGACTGGAGGCCCAAGTATCAACCCTACGTTCTATCAGAGAGGATGAAGACTTCCTCGATAGAAGGCAGCGTTTAATCCTGCAGGCACAGCAGGCTGAAGACCCAGTCAGGGCAGAACAGGACAAGAAAGAAAACTGGCAGCACGTAACCTCTAGAAGGAGAAGAAGGCCAACTCAGGTATCCCCCATTCCTGTAGAAGTAAGTAACCGCTTTCAGGCTCTCTCCATAGGCACTGCGGTGGAGAATGCTTTGGCAGGGACCTCTCAGGGAAGAATCAGAAGGGAACACCATCTACCGGAAGGCATGGGATGCATAGTCCTAGGGATGGGGGTTCCATGATCACCACCCCCCAAAAGGGGGTGGTGGTTAGGGACTCCCTTCTAAGAGGGACTGAGTCATCCATCTACCATCCAGACCTGCAATCTCGAATTGTGCTGCTTACCGGGAGCTCGCATTCAGGATGTGACTGAGAGTCTTCCGAAAGTGATTAAACCTTCGGATCGCTACCCCTTCCTGCTTCTCCGTGTAGGAACTAACGATACAGCCAAGAATGACCGTGAGCGGGTCACAGCAGATTATGTAGCGCTGGGAAGAAGGATCAAGTAATTTGAAGCGCAAGTGGTGTTCTTGTCCATCCTTCCGGTTGAAGGCAAAGGTCCGGATAGGGATCGTTGAATTGAGGAAGTAAATGCGTGGTTGCGCAGGTGGTGTCGGAGAGAGGGCTTTGGTTTCTCCGACCATGGGACTCTGTTCCAGGGACAAGGATTGTTAGGAAGAGATGGGATCCACCTAACCAAGAGAGGAAAGAGCATCTTCGCGAGCAGGCTTGCAAACCTAGTGAGGAAGGCTTTAAACTAGGTTCATTGGGGGATGGTGACCAAAGCCCTGAGGTAAGTGAGGAAGTCGGACACTGGGAAGAATCACAAGGAGGAATGAGCAACAAAGGAGGACCCCTGATTTGGATGGAGAAGGCAGGGCGATCAACTGGTTTATCTAAGGTGTTTGTTCACCAATGCGAGAAGCCTGGGAAAAAAACAAGAATTAGAAGCCCTGGCCCAGTCGAAGAACTATGATTTGATTGGAATAATGGAGACTTGGTGGGATGACTCGCATGACTGGAGCACTGTCATGGAAGGGTATAAACAGTTCAGAAAGGACAGGCAGGGGAGAAAAGGAGGAGGAGTTGCATTGTATGTAAGAGAGCAGTATGATTGCTCGGAACTCCAGTACTAAGAGGGGGGAAAAAAAACTGTTGAGAGTCTATGGGTTAAATTTAGAGGTGGAAGCAACAGGAGTGATGTTGTGGTTGGTGTCTGCTATAGACCGCTGGTTCAGGTGGATGAGGTAGACGAAGCTTTCTTTGGACAACTGAGAGAAGCGTCCAGATCGCAGGCCCAGATCTCATGGGCAACTTTAATCACCCTGACATCTGTTGGGAGACCAATACAGCAGTACACAGACAATCAAGGAAGTTTTTGGAGAATGTAGGGAAAACTTCTTGGTACAAGTGCTGAAGGAACCGACCAGGGGCCATGCGCAGCTTGACCTGCTGCTCACAAATGGAAGAACTAGTAGGGGACATAGAGGTAGGTGACAACCTGGCAAGCAGTGCTCATGAGATGGTAGATTTCAGATCTTGACCAAAGGAAGAAAGGAGAGCAGCAAAATACACACCTGGACTTCGAAAGAGCAGACTTTGATTCCCTCAGAGAACTGACGGGCAGGATTCCCTGGGATGCTTACATAAAGGGGAAAGGAGTCCAGGAGAGCTGGCAGTATTGTAAAGAAGCCTTATTAAACGCACAGGAAGAAACCATCCCGATGCGCAGCAAGAAAAGCAAATATGGTAGGCGACCAGATTGGCTTACCGGGGACATCCATGGTGACCTTAAACACAAAAAGGAAGCTTACAAGAAGTGGAAACTTGGACAGATGACTAGGGAGGAGTATAAATGTATTGCTTGAGAATGCAGGGGAGTAATCAGGAAAGCAAAAGCACAACTGGAATTGCAGCTGGCAAGGGATGTGAAGGGCCACAAGAAAGGTTTCTACAGGCATGTCAGAATAAGAAGGTGATCAGAGAGGGTGTGGGGCCCTTACTGGATGAGGGAGGTAACCTAGTGACAGAATATGTGGGAAAAGCTGAAGTACTCAATGCTTTCTTTGCCTCTGTCTTCACGGACAAGGTCAGCTCCCAGACAAATACAGGAGACAATGCAGTATGGGATGAAGATGGACAGCCCTCAGTGGGGAAAGAACAAGTTAAGAACTATTTAGAAAAGCTAAACATACACAGATCCATGGGCCCGGATTTAATGCATCCGAGGGTACTGAGGGAGTTGGCAAATGTCATTGTGGAGCCTTTGGCCATTATCTCTGAAAACTCGTAGAGATTGTGAGAGATCCCAGATGATTGGAAAAAGGTAAATGTAGTGCCCATCTTTAAAAAAGGGAAGAAGGACAATCCAAGGAACTACAGACGAGTCAGCCTTACCTCAGTCCCCGGAAAAATCATGGAGGGGATCCTCAAGGAATCCATTTTGAAGCACTTGGAAGAGGGGAAAGTGATCAGGAATAGTCAACATGGCAAGTCATTCCTGACCAATCTGATTAGCTTTTATGATGAGGTAACTGGCTCAGTGGATGTGATATACCTTGACTTTAGCAAAGCTTTTGATACGATCTCCCACAATATTCTTGCCAGCAAGTTAAGGGAGTATGGATTGGATAAATGGACTGTAAGATAGATAGAAAGCTGGCTAGACTGTTGGGCCCAACGGGTAGTGATCAATGGCTCGATGTCAGGTTTGCAGTCGGTTTCTAGCAGAGTGCCCCAAGGATCTGTTCTTGGACCAGTTTTGTTCAATATCTTTATTAATTAACTGGATGAGGGGATGGATTGCACCCTCAGCAAGTTTGCAGATGACACTAAGCTAGGGAGAGAGGTAGATATGCTGGAGGGCAGAGATAGGGGTCCAGAGTGACCCAGACAGATTAGAGGATTGGGCCAAAAGAAATCTGATGAGGTTCAACAAGGACAAGTGTAGAGTCCTGCACGTGGGACGGAAGAATCCCAAGCATTGTTACAGGCTGGGGACTGAATGGCTAAATAGCAGTTCAGCAGAAAAGGGCCTGGGGATTACAGTGGATGAAAAGCTGGATATGAGTCAACAGTGTGTCCTTGTAGCCAAGAAGGCTAATGGCATATTAGGGTGCATTAGGAGGAGCATTGCCAGCAGATCCAGAGAAGTGATTATTCCCCTTTATTTGGCTCTGGTGAGGCCACATCTGGAATATTGTGTACAGTTCTGAGTCCCCCACTATAGAAAGGATGTGGACGCATTGGAGAGGGTCCAGCGGAGGGCAACCAAAATGATTAGGGGGCTGGAGTGCATGATCTGAGGAGAGACTGAGGGATTTGGGTTTGTTTAGTCTGCAGAAGCGAAGAGTGAGGGGGGGATTTGAGAGCAGCCTTCATCTTCCTGAAGGGAGGTTCCAAAGAGGATGGAGACTGGCTGTTCACAGTAGTGACAGATGGCAGAACAAGGAGCAATGGTCTCAAGTTGCAGTGGGGGAGGTCTAGGTTGGATATTAGGAAAAACTATTTCTCTAGGAGGGTGGGGAAGCACTGGAATGGGTTCCCTAGGGAGGTGGTGAAATCTCCATCCCTAGAGGTGTTTAAGTCTCAGCTTGACAAAGCCCTGGCTGGGTTGACTTAGTTGGGACTGATCCTGCCTTGGGCAGGGGGCTGGACTTGATGACCTCCTGAGGTCTCTTCCAGCTCTATAATTCTATAAGAACGGCCATACTGACCAAAACAAAGATCCAGCTAGCCCAGTATCCTGTCCTCTGACAGTGGCCAATTCCAGGTACCCCAGAGGGAATGAACAGAACAGGGAATCAAGTGATCCATCCCAGTACCCATTCCCAGGTTTTAACAGAGCCTAAGGACACCATTCCTGCCCATCCTGGCTAATAGCCATTGACGGACCTTTCCTCTATTCCTCCATGAATTTATCTAATTCTTTTTTGAACGCTTTTATAGTCTTGAACTTCTCAACATCCTCTGGCAAGGAGTTCCACAGTTTGACTGCATTGTGTGAAGAAATACTTTGTTTTAAACCTGACACCTGTTAATTTCATTTGATGACCCCCTAGTTCTTGTGTTATTGGAAGGAGTAAATAACTCTTCTTTATTCGCTTTTTCCACAGCAGTCATGATTTCATGCACCTCTATCATACCTCCTCCCCTTAGTTGCCTCTTTTCCAAGCTGAAAAGTCCCAGGCTACATCTACACTGCAGAGTTTTTGCTCAAAAACAGCTGCTTTTGCGCAAAAACTTGTGAAGTATCCACACTACAAGTGCGTTCTTGGGCAAGAAATCATAAGAACACAGGGCTTTTTGCGCAAGAGTTACTCCTCTTTCTATGAGGAGTAAGCCTTTTTGTGCAAGAATTCTTGTGCAAAAAGGCATGGGTGGACTGAAAATGGGTTTCTTGCTCAAGAGAGCATCCACACTGCCATGTGGATGCGCTCTTGCGCAAGAACTTTTTGTGCAAGAACTCTTGTACAAAAAGTTCTTGTGCAAGAAGCCTGCAGTGTAGATGTAGCCCCAGTTTCGTTAATCTCTCCTCATATGGCAGCCATTCCATACCCCTAATCATTTTTGTACTGACTTAGCTAGAGCTTTTTATGCAGCCTGTTGCAAAACTTGGAAAATATCTAGATTAGTAGTTTCCCATGACAGTGATTTGCAAACTTTAGCAGCCCATTTTGATTTAAAAGTTTCCATGAGTCCACAAATCTCTCCTCTGATCAGCCCTAGCCCTGCCCCCAACTCTTCCCCTTCTCCCCAGGCTCCTGCTCCATTCCACCCCCTCTTCTTCCCCCTCTCTTTCTACTCCCTCCTCTCAGCACTCCCCACCCCTGCTCCTCCCAGCAACTCCCGCTTGTCACTGAACAGCTGTTCCCTGCCATGCCAGAGGCACTGAGAGGGAGGGGCAGGAGTTGATCATCAGGGCCAGTGGCCAACGATATGATTCCACCCCTTCATCTAAGCATACCCCATCCCTACTTTTCCTACTGGCGTGTGGTAAAGGGAGAGGGAGGAGTTGATCACTGGGGCTGGCAGACCACATGGAGTACCCACATGGACCCCAGTTTGAGAAGCGCTGCCCTGGAAGGCCCCTGATACCTTATCCATTAGGCCACTGGAGGAAGTTCAGGAGGTGGGTAACTATGCCCAAGAGCTGTTTTGAAGGTGGCATAGAAAGCTTTATTGGAGGGCAGATGTTCCTGCATATTCCTGTGTGAATATCTACAATATATTTGAGAGGGTATGCCTGTCTGTCTGTGTGTCTGTCTGTCCATTTGGTCAAGAACTCCTCCTACACAGGAAGAGCTAGGACCACCACGTTTGGGATACAGCTTCCTCTTACCATAACTGAAAGCAAGGTCAGGGTTTGGCTGTGCCAGGAAAATGGGAGGTGCCTGGAAAGGGGATTGCTTCTCAGAAAACTGTACAGAAAAGAGAATCACCAGGCAGATAAAAGGGGCTGGCTGGGGTTGGCCCCCCCCCCATCTAGAACTGCCCCAGCTCTGCACCTCTCACTCCCCAGGCACCTATTGGGAGGGGTGGAAGCTCCCCTCCCCCATTCATATGGGAACATTGCTGGCTGTTCCTCTGTCAGGGAGAGAGGGGAAAGTGCACAGTTTGACGCATTCCTCACTCTAGCTGGGGAGCACAGAGGGGCAGATGGACCTGGACCTGCCCCAGCTGGGGGACATGCACCCCTCCCCCAGCTGTTGCTGCTGGAGCTGCAGTGACCATAGAGAGGTGCTTCTTACCTGGCCCCAAGCTGCTGTGGTGAGAGAGGGCTGAAGTTGTCCTCTCTCTCTCTGGGCAGCCTGCATCCTGATCCTTCATTCCCAGCCCCACCCCAGAGCAATGACTTAAATGAAGAAAAACAATAATTGAGTTAAGGACCCAAGCAACACCAACTAAATCTTCTAGTATGTATATAACACTCCCCCTAGTTAATCAGAACCTGGAAGCTCCTGGGCAATCAATAGCAAGATCTGTCAGAGGAATAAAACTGCCAGCCAGGTAGAGCACAAATTGGATCCAGCCCAACTTGCATGCATAGGAACTGCCAAGGGAAACCCAGACTTATTTGAGAACTGCATCTCAATACAGTGTCCTGTTATTTTACAGAATAGTTGGGCATTATTGGTCTGCAGCAGTTGTATGTTAAGGTGTCTCTACCATCCTTCATCCCAAGAAGGGAAAATAAGGATTTTTTAATACCTGTGGATTATAGCTAAGGGGATAGGGAAGCTTGCTACTTGTCTGAAAGGCTGGCTGGTACCTTATGCTGGTTATTCTAAAGTGTTATCTTAGAATTAAGTAAAGAAGGCAGTTGCCTTTGTGTGAATACATCTATTATTGAGATGCAAGGCATGGCCCTGTGCCCTGACTAGTAGAGCTCCAGTCAGGTCTAGCCCATTCCTGCAGGGAGAATATACGATGGATAATCCAGACTGATCTGTGGCTTGGATCATAGTAGTTTCCTGTAATTTTACAGAACTCCATGGAACTGAGACAGGGAAAATACCATAAAGAGCAGTTATAGATTGAAGGCCAAATGTCTACAGCACTGAATCAGAAACCGTGTGTGAGCCTAACAGCTACAGTCATTTTTTTCTTTCTTCTTTGAAGTTGTGTATATCCGCAGTTATGTGGCTGCTGAAACATCCAGTTACACAATACAGCTGAATGTTTTATTTAATTGTCAATAGAACACTCAGCATGAGCCTGTGTGAAAGGAGAAGATCTCTGATTCTCAGAAGTGTCCATCCCTATATTGATTTTGTAAGGTGGTGTATTAGGAGTTTAGGGCCTGTGGTATATTCTTTGCTTTAAAAGAAAAATAACAATCTTTAGTTAGTGATGTTAGTCTAACTAGGGTGCATTCTAACTGCTGTGCTGTAATAGTTGATCATTAGCAAGTTATCCATAAAAAATAAATTGAAATTATTACATGTGGATGGGTAATTACATGTGATTACATGTAATAAATTAAGTGCATGTGATTAATTAATTGCATGCAATTACATGTGAATGGGTAATTATAATTTCTATTTCCAGTATTTGGAAGGGTTCCTACAGAAAATCCAGCTGTAGTCTCTTGCAACAATAGAAACTCTTGGCCTGTGCAAATACTTTGTCAGAAAGAGGAACTCTGTAGCACAGAAGGGGTAAATAAATTGCCTTACCTCCCCTCTAAAAGGTTAAAATAGTTTTGCTTCATGTGTATTTGTTGTTGTCACTCCTCATACAAGGCAATTTGGAAAGAATTTTCGGATACTGATCTGATGGATAAGGAAAATGGGGTTTGCAAACCACCTGCCTGCTTCAGCTATTTCCTTCCCCGTCCAGATAAAGAGACTATGAATCTCTCAGGTGATGTTTAAACTTTCCTGCATTGTGACCTCATGTTAAAAAGTTCAGGACACCCTCCCCCCTTTCCTCTTTAGCTATAAAGAGGGTGGTCTCAATCTGCTAGTCATGACCCCAGGTTGAGATCTATGTAGCCTCTACAACTAACGCCAAGCCCTTCACACCCTTCCCTTCTGTTCATTCAAATTACTCACTGAAGCACAAGCTCAGTTCTTCTGGTCCTCACCTATTAGACCATCTAGCATGTTCTTTGTTATGCCCCACACTCTAGACCAGTGGTCACTAGCCAGTAGATCAGGATCTACTGGTAGATCTTGGAGCCTCTAAGGGGGGAATCCTGACTGGTTTGGCCAGGAAGCTATCAAGCACTGGCACTTCATCTGCCCCTCCACCCACTGTCTTGCTGCTCCTGCCCTCTGCCTGAGAGCTGCCCTCCGGGAGCCTCCTGCTTGCTGTGCAGGTTGTGGGAGGGAGAAGGGGCGAGTGCTGATGTTAGGGTGTCCCTCCTCCCCCCACTCCTGTACCCCATCTCCACACAGAGAGAAGGGGATGGAGGGAGCTTGGCAGTGCAAATCTCCGTCACCCTCACACACTGTGTGTGTGTCTGCCATTCTCACAAACACACACACTGTCCTTCTCTCTCATCTCCTGACACAACACACACGTGGGGGGGTGTTGTTACTACTTTTACAGCTTGCCAAGTGGGTTATTTTGGGGTTTTGACTGGTCTGTGCATTTCATAATGTTCATTTCTCTCTCACGCTTAAATGTAATTCAGTGAGTAGTGAGTTCTAACATGACTAACCTGTCATGGCTGGAGTCATTATCCCTGTGGTAATTGCTGCTCCTGGAAGTGGCTGCCATGTCCCTGCAGCCCCTGAGAAAGGCAGAGCAGGGGGTCTCCACATGCTGTCCTTGCCTGCAGACACCGCTCCTGCAGCTCCCGTTGATCAGTAACGGGGAACCGTGGCCGGCAGATGCTGTGGGCTCAGGGCCTGTAGATGAGGGGCAGCACATGGTGCCATGGAGCCATCGCCGTACATGCCAGCTGCTTCCAGGAGTGGTGCAGGGTCAGAGCAGGAGTAAATCTGGCTTAACTCCACTGCTCCACCACCCAGACGCTTCTCAGTTAAGTGGTGCCCAGCCAGAGCCTATATCCTGAACTCCTGTCCCAGCGCTGAACCACCTCCACACCTAACCTTCTGACCCAGACGTGAGTCCCCCTGCACCCAAACTTCTTCCCAGAGCTTGTACCCTGAAATCCTCCTGGACCTCAATCTCCCACCCTGGGCTAAGCCCCGAGCCCCTTCCACACTCCACACCCCTTGGCCCAAGACCAGAGCCTGCATCCCAATTCCCTACCCCAGCCTGGTGAAAGTGAATGAGGTTCGGGGAAAAAGGGGGATGGAGTGAGCAGGGTGAGGCCTCAGAGAAGGGGTGGAACAGGGCCAGACCTCAAAAGAAGGGATGGGAAGGAAGCGGGACAAGGGTATTTGGGTTGGAGGTAGATCTTACATTGCAATTACATTACAATTGCAATTACAATTACAAAAGTGACCTTGTGGTTAAAAAGGTTGGAGACCCCTGCTCTAGACTGGTGGTTCTCCACCTGTTCCAGTCTACAGCACACAAAAGGACTGGAAAATCTCCCCGCTCCTCACCACGCACTACGGAAACCGACTCATCAGAAAAGGACTGTAGAATATACGTTGACTTTGTATGGCCATCTTGTGGGTTGCCGATCAAAACATGACGGGCAGAGGGCCAAGAGGGAATAGCGATAGTACCGCTAAACCTGCCACCTGTATGTCTGCCTCTCTTTGTGTCACTCTAGAATATCAGCCCAGAACCTTCCTTGATCCCTCTTCTTGCTATGGGGTCAAAACAACAACAAAAACAACAGAATCGCTCCTCACACAAAAATAATTCTCCAGTCATTCCATAACATGAGGGAGGCCCTCAACTCTTTGTGCATGGAGGGCGCCTGACTCTGGCTAAATGCCCACTGACTTCAGTGGCAGCAGCAAACCCTTAGGCAGGATGCTAAAGCAGAAGCCCCCTCAGAAAGCTTTAGCAAGATGACCATCCGTGTGAGGGGATTGGATACTATGTGGCCCCAGTGGAAAGAGCACTGGACTGGACTGGGACTCAGGAGATCTGTCCTGGCTCCGCCACTGGCCAACAGAATGACCTTGTGTGCGCCATTAGCCTCTGTGTCTGTTTTCCCAGCAAAGACAGGAACAAAGATGTCTTTTGTAAGAGCTTGGAGGTCCATCTAATAATGGCGATTGCTACGTAAGAACTAGAGTTTTCTTGGCATTGATGAATCAGTATTTACTTTTACCATTTCTTATTTAAACAAAAGAGTAAAAGATGGATTCAGGCATCATGGTGAGAGGCTACCTTACCCTCACTAGGAACAGACAGTGACAGTTCAATTGGACCAGCTACCTAACCAATTACTGTAGAATCTGAGCAGTTCTGCTGTTCTGTCTGGGCTGATCCCTGGACGTCCCAATGTCTTAGATGGGTGCACACCCATGTTGCCCTTAAGTCTGTGTTGTGGACCGACTGGTCCTTCTGTGGACTCGGTAACGATTCTAAGTCTCTCTTGCCCTCAAAGGCAGGAGTCTATGCAGCAAGATTTTACATTTATTTCTAAACAGTTTGCTGGGTGTAGAAGATCATAATCACCAGGTAGCATCTCAGGCATAACGGCTTGATTTGCTCTATAGCCCATCTCTGCTCAAAATCTCCTTCTGAAAAAACATTAACCCCTGGGCAAGCTGCAGGGAGAGCAGCTCCATGCCCCCAGAAGGGGCAGGGCCAGGGCTGGTCAGCCAGCTCCCCACCCCCACCCCATCCGCAGAGCTGTGCGGTGTGACATTCCAGCGGTGCGGGACTCCAGCCACCATTGGTGCCCAAGAAGCAGTAGCAGCAACTGGGAGCCACGCGGCCCTTTGAATTACCAAGCCCTGGGAACTGCTCCCGTTGCCGCCTCCTCTGTTGGCAGGCCTGCATATGCCACATGGGGCAGCATTTTACCCAAGTACTATTTAATCCAATGAAGTCATCTAAAGTAATCCACCTGAGTAAGTATTTGCAGGATTGGGGCTTTCTTCGGCAGACTTAATGTAATGACTTCCAATTCTTGTGATCCAACAGAAATTGTCTTTGTCTTCAGAATCAGGGAATAAATTTTATTTTTTAGTGTGAGACTAAATGTGATCTTCTAAAGATTTGAAAAAAATGACAGATTGCACTGTAGGTGGCATGAGCATAGCTTGTATCTAACCCCACTTTAATAATATCTGCGTTGATTTAAAACAAGAGTTTTAATTTTTTTTGTACTGTAATATGCCTGGTCACAGGAAATGAAAGAGCTAATGTACTGGTCCTACTATACAGGTATATCAAAATGCTATGCTATCATGCTTGGGTCAGACTGTATTAATTTTAGTCCAGAGAAACTAAACAATGTTTCAGTGTTGAAAGTACTTGTTCTTCCATGGAGAATGTTTGGTTTTTTTTATCCTCCTCTCCGTTTTAGAGATGTTTGGATATGAAAATTTGGTTTGGATCCATCACTAGTAAAATACGATCAAACAATTTTAGTGTAATTGGGTGCATAACTTGGCATTCTCTAGAACAAAATTAAATGTGATGTTGAGAAATTCCGGGGCCCTGCAAGTCATGACAAACGTCCAACTACTCAAACACAACCAGCTAAATTCCTCTCTAAGAATATGATTCTGCTCCCACTGAAGTCTGGCAAAAATTCTGTCATTTTGAAGCCAGTAGCACCGGGGCGGATCTGGCCTCTTGCCACCGTCCCACGGCCCAGCGGAAGCCTTGGGCAGGTTCCCTGCCTTCCATGCCCCCGCACGCCACTCAAAGCAGCTAGCTCTGGAGGCCATGTGTGTAGACCACAGAGTTTTATAATGTTTTATGTAATGTGCTTAATGGGTAGTGTGAGAATAAACGTTAAACAATTATAACTCTGCCAGCCACCCTTCTCTGGTTAGCAGGAAAGAACAGTCTTCTAGGTCCTTAATAAAGATCCATCAGGCAAACTGCTTGTGTTTGTATCTCATGCCAAGACAGAAAGATCAGAAGGATCCTTGTGATTCAGCATCATCACACTTAGTAGTAATTAGAATATAGATTGTGTTATAAAGAAAATTTAATGAATGAATTAAAAGTTTGTACTAATAGAAGCTTTGTATTAGGAATTAGATTGATATCTTTTGTATGAACAATTGTGTCCCTTTCCCATATGTGAAATGATTGTGTAGTTCCTGGGGAGAGGGAGTGAGAGAGTTTGGAATGTGATTGTTTGGAGAGATAACAACTTGTAGGCTCAACAGTTTCAGAGTCCAGACAGTGGAAGAGGGGAGGGGGCTGGAAGACTCAGAGCAGTCAAGGTACCATAAATTGGACCCAATAGAAAGCAGACCAATGGAGACCATATGGACGGCCTTGGAGTGTTAAGAAGCAAGTGTCCTTTTACAAACAAGACAGCCTTGAAATAACACTGGAAAGGAGACACCAACTCTGATGTCAGAGTAAAGGAATAACTCTTAGATAAACAGATATTAAGCAGAACGGATGGTGATTGATTAAGAGCTGACTAAGCAAAATGCATAGACCTGAATGGGAGAAAAGTCCTATAAAAGATGGGATGTCTTGCACCAATCTCCAGGCCTTGTCAACATTGGAGCATCGGTCCAGACCGAGAGAAGCCCCCACTCCTTCCCCTCACATTTAACTTGCATGGACAGTGAGTTAATGTGAGCAACAAACTGGTAACTTTAAGCAACGACAAGACTTTGTGTGTTTGTGTGTGTGTATGTGTGTGAGGGATTGTCTTTATGAAGCATATGCTAACTGCTTTTCTGCTGAATTCTCAATAAATATGGCGTATTGCTTTTCCCCTGAAAAAGATCCCGTGTGCTTCTTATAAGCATAACGTGTGTTCTGTGTGCTGCAAGCCTCAGGGGTTGGGGGACTTCGCATGTTACCCCCACCCCCAGCACAATCTCATAGCTCCCATTAGCCAGAAACCAGCCAACAAGAGCTGCCTGGGCCATACTTGCAGCAGCAAGCACAAACACACACACCGAGCTCATGGCACTCAGACTCAGAGATCACATGGCTCTTGCAGCCAGCTGCTTTGAGCAGTGTATGGAGGTGTGGAAGGCAGGAAGCCCACCTGAGGATCCCACTGGGCTGTTGGTCAGGAGCTGCTTAGGTTAGTGCCTCCTGGCAGAGTCTGCACCTAGCACCCAGGACACGACTCAACTCCTGCACCTCCGCCCCAAGTCACAGTCTCCTCCTCTTCCCCCAGATCCTGCACCCTCTCCGGTACCCCTACTCCAAGATAAATCCTGTCCAGCACCCATACCTATAACCCCTCCCAGACCCTGCACCTCCTCCTGCACCTCAGTCCTCTGCTCCAGGTCACAACCAGGGTGGGATCCTTGTTTGCTGGCTTCTAAACTGAATTATTATCAGTGCAGAAAATAAAATGGGTTTTACATAGATGTAAAGATGCCCCTTTCACAAGCTTTTTCTAGCTGCTGAGAGAATCCACTGCAGACGCTGCATGTCTCTGGAAGGCAACTCTCTGCCTTACAAGGATTATCTGTAGCTCTGACCTCAGAATGCTGGGTAATTGAATTTCAGTTAAGAACTAAGATGAATGTGGAACACTAACAGGAACACTGCACCAAATGATTTAATCAAGGTGCAATCCAGTCAAACAAATTCATGAATCATTTTAATGCTGCTGTAGTACAAGAGATGCCGATAACTACAAAGGGAAGCATTGCAGACTGGAGAGAAAAATTAAAGTGGATTTTTACCTTCCACAGCAAATAAGTGGCTATTACCAGAATTGTTTGGAAGCTGAACAAACGTACTTTAATGGACCAAATACACATCCTTGGAAGATCTCCACTGACGCAAATGGAATTCCACCAGGGATTGCTGGCCCTCCTTTCGTACTCAATAGACGTTTGGAAATCCGGCAGCTGGGCACCTAAAGGGGTGCCGGCAGAGTGTCATTCTTTGTCACAACTTAGCATTCACCCACAGAGGTAGAATTAAAATGAGAACCTGCAGTCCTGGAGGCCCCTCGTTTTTAAAATGTGGGTCACTATTTTTAACAAGGAAGGTTGGGTCATTAAAATACAGCCTCTTCCCGACTTACGAACCAGTTACGGACCAAGCAATTGGTCGTAACTCGCTTCGTTCGTAAGGCGGACCCCATAGAGTTACACGCGACCGCGCTGTTCGTAAGCGCGGATCGCGTTCGTTACTCGGGGTCCACCATTTACGACAGCTTTGGTCGTAATGGCAAACGGTCATAAGTCGACCGTTCGCAACTTGGGGACTGGCTGTAAACAATACCTTTTCTCTTGGCCTCTGAACTGTCAGCTATTTAAAGGGGAACTTGCACTGACTTTTTTTTTTTCATTCCCACATTTTCACATAAATATTTCTTCACATTTGGTTTCTGGCCAGCACCAGAAGCAGAAAGATCAGGAATCTCATACCTGAACTTGTTCTTGTGGGACACGTTTTGTGGTCCAAATACATTCAGATTATTCTCAGAACAGCATTTTATACATCAGGATAACAATACCACTGAACCTAAACTCTGAGCCTTTTGGTTCACCCATTTTTAATCTTCATAGTTATTTTTAAACAAACAGCGAATTTAAAAGTTGTGTCTAAACCACGTCATTGTGGAAAAATGACTAAAAACAGTTACCTTTGCCCAAGCTAATCTGAGCCAGGCAGTAGATGCCGAGATTAGTTCTGATGGCCAGCTTTAAAGAGTGAGCATTGGCTACTGATCATTTCCCTCGGGATGACTTCTGTAATGCACATTTTGGACTAGACCCTGGGTGGTGCAGCTGTGCCATAGAGTATCGCATTGTATATGATTTTCTTTGGCTGTAAATATAAAGGTCCTTTAAAGTCAAAGGATCAGCTTCATCTTTTGTATGCATCGTACATTTGAAGTAACTTAACTGAAGGCAGTGATGAAGATCAAGGATGGTTGAATCAGTCCAGGAATTCTTTCACCATACTTGCCAACAAACAAACAAGCACTTTTCCCATTTTAGGGTTGTTTCTTTACTTCTGCGTTCCAGCCAAGGCTAGAGGTAGAAGAGCCCGAGCACTGAGAGGTTGTTCTCACGATCTATCTGCCTAACCAGTAGCAGGAAGTATTGTAAATCTTGGAAGAAGTCTGTTATGCTGGTCCAAGACTTTGGGTTCTGTTCCTGGATATCAGTGGTTTGCTGCCACTTAGCTTATCTCTTTGTAGCATAACTATAGTTTTGATGATATTTGCAAACCTCCTGGGTTCTATGGGGCTTCATTAATGTTTGTAAGTGTGCTATGTATATAGATTGCACTGAACAAAACTCATTGCCCCTGGGAAAGGCAGGCAAAGGTGACTTAAAGCCACCTTCAAAGCCCTTCTGATTCTGGGCTGTTTCGGGGTCAGAATGGCCCTCTGCATAATTTAGAACAGCTCTGGTAGGCCTGCCTGGGAGGGTATGAATAGCTGTGCATCTTGGATTTATTTAGAATGGCCTTAGCACTGGAAGTTAGGACCCTGCTCCAAACACTCCCCTTACATTCCTGCAGTCCCACTCCTTACACTGGAGGGCTTACAGGTTTGGGAGGCTGCCACTGACTCACCTGGTGACTGCCAGGGGAATTTTTCTGGCCCCCAGCTCATCATGGTGCTCTTATAGCTCTTTACACTGTTTCCCCACACCTGAATAATGCAGTAAATTTATTTTTATTATTTCTTTTCCTGTAACATCTTGGATTCTTGATCTCAGCTAAGGTCTCTTTGTGCTAAGCCCTGTACATACGTATAGCCAGAGACATTCAATGCCCTGAAGGGTTTACAAGCTTAAATAGATAAGGCAGACAAAGGAGGCATTATTATCCCCATTTTACAGGTGGGGAAGTGAAGGCAAATGAATTACAGGTTAAAGTAGCAGACTTTGAGTCAGGATTCCCGTTTTGTATTCACAGCACTCTACAGCCTTTTCTACTCTAGGCCTTTTCCCATGGCTACAATTTTCTATCATTGCTGTATCAGTTGAGTTCCAGGTGGCAGCACTTTTGGGAGCCCCCGTGTACACAGTGCATCAGGGACCCTGGCTCTTCGATCACTGTGTCTTCTAGACCTACTCTGAGCAGGGTTAGAAGTACAGCTGTTAATCCATTGGCACCTACCGAACACTAGTTCTCCCACCAATTAGGGCCAAATCCAAAACCCACTGAAGCCAATGGGAGTCTTTCCATAGACGTCAATGGGCTTTAGATCAGATTGTTTATTCCTGCTAATATAAAAGGGAGTACTATTGGGCTTTAGATCTCCCATCTTCATACACGCATCAGGATACTTCCTGGTGCTCAATAATCCAGCTCAGATACATTACCAGACTTTGGCCTGCAGTTAACTGTTTTGCTTCCCTTGGAAATATGTTTACATTACATAGCAGCTTCACTCCGCTTCTCACTATTGTTATTCGCCATCTTTTTCACAGGAAGGTAACAAAAGGAGAGAGCAGGATGTCCTATGGAACTGCTCTAACAGCACTGGCAGAAAAAAAGGCTGTTTTAGCTCAGTGTTTCGGGAATGGAAAAACAGATGCTTCTGGGTCACATTTTACAGATGTTATGCTGGTTTGCACTGAAAATTACAAAATGTGGATCCCAGGAGTTTATACATTTCCAAAGTATTCTAGGAATGGGAAAGTGGAAATTTCTTGCTATCGTGCTCAAGGGTTCAGCAGTGCCATGCATTTCACTCTCTCTGCTTTTTCACATGGAGAGCACGTTAGCACACTTACCACTAATTTGTTTGTGCATTGCTGTTCATACACCAGAGGTACATGCACTAGTGACTAGCTACTACGCACCAGAGCTACATTAAACAACTGCACAGCATAGCTACATTAGATTAAACAATCATGTGATTATGGCACTGGAGTGAAACTCTAGGGCTCTGGGTTCAGTTCTTAGCTCTGCCACAGACTGTGTGGCCTAGTGCAAATTACTTGGGGTGCGACTACATAGCACCCTAAACTCGAAATAAGAGACACAATTTGCACTATGCAAATTATGTATCTTATTTCAATTGAATTTCAAAATTTGGGGCGTCTACGCAGTGCCAAATTTCACTCTGTTTCGAGACGTCCCTTAATCTTCATGGAATGAGGGTTACCAGGATGCCAAAATAGCATGCCTGTTATTTTGAAAAATATTTTGAAATAATGGGCAGCTTCTGTAGATGCGGGGTAGCTATTTCCCTTAGTTTCTTTGGTCCTTGGTTCCCTGTTCTCTCTAAAGCTCTAGGAGACCGCAGTGTTGAAGGTGCAAAATTCCTTGTTTGTACTATGAAGTGTGGGGGAGGAAAATAATCTCCTAGGGAAAATGGGGCAAAAGAAATACTTACTGCCTTCCCCTAAGTGTTTTTGTCAGAGTAGTTGATGACCTGATTCTACAACAGGAATCCCTCAAGCAGAGCCTGGTACCTTGGAATGGAATCCTATAGTTTCCATAGAGGCACTGGGATCCCCCATACACATGTAGTGGCAGGATCAGGCCCTGAGTTTGTACCGTTTGCACTCGTATTGGAAAGCCAATGTGATTAGGGGATAGCATTTGTCTGATTTTTTTAAAAAGCTGTAATCTTTTCCTTCCCAATCCACCCAGGTCAAGGCATGGAGGAAGTGGGTCCTAATCTGGAAAAGCATTTCCGAAATTGAAGTAGAGATGCAGCATTTTACTGATGCAGGGCCTTGGAAAATGCTGATGGGGTTAGCTGTAAATTACCTAAGGAAGGTCAGCTCTGCGTGCGTAGAGGAAGCTTGCTGAAGGCAGATAGTGTTGGAAGGGAAAAGGGAGTCAGGCTGCTTGTTGGCAGCTGCAAAGAGTTTCCTGAGTCAATCCTGTTTGTTAAATTGCTGAAGAGTTTGATCCCTTTTGAATGAAATCCCTGGACAGCCTTTTCCCCAGGGCCTGGGAGATATGACTACTTCACATGTGTATTGGTACGACGGCCAATAAACTGCCCCATTCCAGACAATATATGCTCTAATTAACTAAGACCTGCTCAGCCACACAGGGTTGTGAGAGCAGTATAGCTCCTGAACGGTACATAGCACTTTAAGAGCCTCTGAAGTCAGGTAGTGTATATATGCAGCCTGTTGTTATCAATGAGAGGTTTGAAATGGGATAGTTCAGTTACCGAGGGGTTTTTTTGGTGAATGATGCCTTCATCTGTGCTACACTGCCCGGAGTGGGCTAACTGCTCATGCTTGATTACCCCACACTACAGAAACACGCCCTGAGTTCTGTAGTGTTCTATGCCGCCTTTCCTGAGCAAGCTAGTATCTTTGCAGTGCGCAACCAGCCTTTGTGTCAAACAATGAGGAGCACTTTGTCTGCTGGCACTGCGTCAAGAGGGTCTCCAATGGTAGTTTGTTGTCTGGGAGTGAACCTCGGCTGTGAACTTCATCCAGGGTCCAGGACTGGTGCCCCAAAATATATGGTGGGTTGAAACTCCCTCCTTCTCAGCACTGAGGGCATAACAAAAGTTGTGGTCTAGGGTTTCAGCAAGGCATGTTGGGAGAAAGGTCTCTCTAAATGGTATTGGATGAATTCAGAACTGAACAGCTGTATGTCATAGTGCCTAGACTGTTAGAAATTAATTTTAGCAAAAGTGCTTTTGGAGCAGGAAAGTGGTAAGTTATATAGTCATTGCAGTCATCGTGAGTTCTGAGGGGCTGTGACGTGTGGTACAGTGACATCCTAGGTGTCCGTGGATTTGATATAGCAGTACTGTGCCATTTAAAAAAAGGAAATTATAATGAAGGGAGTTTCCAGAGGGGCACGTCTTTTGTGGCCTCTCACTTGGGGTATTTTTAGCCTCTGTGCATAGAAATCCTCTTTCTGAGTGGCAGAACACCACTGAAACTACATGGCTACCAGTTTAGGCAGGGCATTGGATTGGGTTTGTTTTAATTGTGAAGTAATCAAATTATTTCAGCTACAGAGACTTGGAGAATGTCTTTTGGTAAAACCAGGGCAGCAATGACCATGTTAGATAGTTGATGTTGCCCCTACGGGTAACAGAAAGGCAACATGGTCTTATAGCTGATCACAGGTTTCGGAGCTAAAGAACTTCTGAAATCTATACCGGGCTTGGCCACTGCATGGCCCTGGCTACTTACAGACAAGTGATTAGTTACTTAGGGCAGCACAAAGTGAATTTAAAGCTGCCGAAGATTTGGACCAGAGAATTTTCCCCTGTGGAAAGGGATATCCATTGGTGGCATGCTGACCACAGAACTAGGAGCTAAAAATACCTGACACTCCTTTACCAACTGCTTCCCCCACCCCTGTGGTGAGGGCAAAGAGGGGATGCGTTGGAAGCCCGTTGGGGATGGCGTGTTAGTGGGAGCAGGGAGTGGAGGAGCAGAGCGCCACTTCACCTGATTCTCTGCGGCATAAGCTCCACTAAAGCAGAGGGTCCAGTCTAGTTTTTACTGCTGTAACTTCCACTGGGGCTGAGCCAGCAAGAATCAGGTAGCTACAACAACCCCTTGAGGCTTCCACTTGTGCTGCGATCTGCTGGAGCTGGGACCAAGAGAATTGGGGCCCTAAGCTTTTACAAATAGATTCCCGGAATCTGGCACAGGAAGGTGCAAGTCCCCTTGGACTGGGGATCGGGGGGAAGCAGGATATTCATCACAAAGAGGGGGACAGGTTGGGTTGCTACTGCCTACCCTCCCCTGGGATTTCGAAAGAGTGGGGGATGCACAGAGGTAATCCCAGCATGGCCCAGTTGTGCAACAGATCTGACCTTCTCTCCCTCCCCGTGATAGTAGAAGGAAAAGTTCTGTGCTGGGCGCAGCTGCAGGCTTTCTTCCATCAGAAACGACTGTAGAGAAGGTGGCTTGGAGAGTAGCAGGATGTAGCCCCTTGCTAGCTGTGTTTCTCCATCTGTCAAATAGACACAGTCCTCTCCTACTTCACCAGGGTATTGTGAGGATTAACTAGTTAATGTGTTTACAGCACTAAGTATGATCTATTATTCAAATATCCTTAATCATAGCATTTCCCGCCTGCTCTAAACCTCTTGGGATTTACCATACACTCACTGCAGGACCTACAGCTAAGCCCTCTATGCTATTTTCAGGCATCTGCATCCCACTTAACTTTTTTCTGCTGACTCTGTTGCCTCTGGGTGCCTGAAAGTGATTGTAACACCATCACACTGAATTCTCCTGAGCACAGAAATAGTAAGTAAAGGCAGAGGATTCCTTTTCCAATTTATGCTTTTTTGTTGGTTTCAGTGTTGGGAAATTATTCATAGAATTCTAGGGCTGGACGAGACCTCAGGAGGCCATTGAGTCCAACCCCCTGCCCAAAGCAGGACCAATCCCAACTAAATCAGGGCTTTATCAAGCTGGGACTTAAACCTTTAGACAAGACGATTCCATCACTGCCCTAGGTAACCCATTCCAGTGCGTCACCACCCTCCTAGTAAAATAGTTTTTCCTAATATCAAACCTAGACCTTGCCCACTGCAACTTGAGACCATTGCTCCTTGTTCTGCCATCTGTCACTACTGAGAACAGCCTCCCTCCATCCTCTTTGGAACCCCTGTTCAGGTAATGAAAGGCTGCTATCAAATCCCCCCTCACTCTTCTCTTCTGCAGACTAAATAAACCCAGATCCCTCAGCCTCTCCTTAGAAGTCATGTGCTCCAGTACCATAATCATTTTTGTTGCCCTCTGCTGGACTTTCTCCAATACATCCACATCCTTTCTCTAGTGGGGGGCCCAGAACTGGATGCAATACTCCAGATGCAATACTCACCAGTGCTGAATAAAGAGGAATAATCACTTATCTAGATCTGCTGGTAAAGCTCATAATAATGCTCCTCCAAATACACCCTAATACACCGTTAGCTTTGTTGGCTTCTTGGTATTATTAACACCTCCTACTGCTAAATAGTTAGAATTTTTAATTTCTGCAGGAAGTCATGATATCATAGAATAGCAATCGCAGTGCATATTTGAAAAGCATGCTTCAACTCCAAGGGCTTCAAAAGAGTTACTCCTGATTTACACAGGAATGAAACGAGAAGCAGATCCTCTGTATGTGTGTGTGTGTTGGCATGCGTTGTAGGAATCACAACAGCGAGTATTGAAATGCAGCCTCTTTTGGGGTAAAACACAGCAGCTGTTTAATAGTTCACAACAACTCTTTGCAGTAATTTAGGAGCAAAGAATGCAGTATACAGGTGAAATTATCTGGAAACCTAAGGAAGTAGAAAATTGTAAATCAATTTAAATGCCAGCCATGGTCAAGAAACTCTGGAGGTTGTATTTAGGAATGAGACAGGTACCTATAACTCATAACTAATTAGCTATAACTAATTTTTACATGGTGGCGTTTTAATAATAGTCCTGCTGCCTCTAAGTGATTTCCTGTCACTCCCCAACGCCTGTGAATTTCATATCCATGGTGGCTTCCTCCCTCCCTGATCATTTGCCTTTACCTCCTATTCACCATCGTGCTCTCCTATTGCCCCCCACAATACTAAAGTCTTTTTTCTTTCATTCTCCCCAGCTGTGGTTCTCTTGCATGGCCTTCTCCAGCACCTACGACCCATCATCTCCCAGAGTATCCAGATCCATCTTCACTGTCTGATAATGTGAAAAGACACACTGACTCCAGAGAAAGGAGGCCCTTTTTGTATGAACTGGCCTCAAACACTCTTGAATCGCTATGCAGGAAACACCTGACATACCAACAGCGACATATAAATAACAACATATGTCAAATCCATGCAGAGCCTCAGTGCTTTACAATGAAGGAGTCACAAGGTTCAATGAAAGTTAACTCCTAAATTAACACAAGGTTCAGAACTAAGATCAAGGGTCTGCAGTAATTATCCCCGTGGTAATTGTGCTCCTGGAAGGGGCTGGCATGTCCTTGCAGCCCCCGAGAAAGGACATGCTGTCCTTGCCTGCGGACACCACTCCTGCAGCTCCCATTGATCAATAATGGAGAACTGTGGCCAGTAGAAGCCTTGGGCTCAGCCGGATAGGAAGAGCTGAAGGGACTAGGCTTTTAAAAATCAAAGAAAATTGCAAGCATTTTGGAGAAACAGGCCTTTCTGACAAAGAAAAGAGCACGAGAATCCCACCCCCCCAAGGAATCCATGGAAGGGACCAGCAGAAATTGGTAGCATAACAAAGATGGCTTAATAAAAGTGGAGCAGAATTTTACATTGTGGGCCTTATTCTAATCATGTTTAGAATCACAGGGCTGGGAGAGACCTCAGGAGGTCATTGAATAGTCCAACCCCCTGCTAAAAGTAGGGCCAGTTCCGACTAAATCATCCCAGTCAGGGCTTTGTCAAGCTGGGACTTAAAAACCTCTAGGGATGTAGATTTACACTGGAGTCAATCAGGTCAAACATACACAGGTGAAAAATCAGTGTGTAACTAAGAACAAAATTGGGAGCAATATGTTTGGAGCTACTCTGCGGCAGCTTCTTCAGATAGGAGGTTGCTTAATAAAGGTGATCTCTTGTATTAAAAATCAAGGTGGAGGGAAGAGAAACAGAAATTTGCCATTTTTTCTGGGGGAGGGGAGTTCATAGTGTCCAAGAGGCATAAGAACATAATATAAGAATGGTCATACTGGGTCAGACCAAAGGTCTGTCTAGCCCAGTATCCTGTCTGCACACAGTGGCCAGTGCCAGGTGCCCCAGAGGGGGTGGACCAAAGACAATGATCAAGCAAATTGTCTCCTGCCATCCTTCTCCAGCCTTTGACAAACAGAGGCCAGGGGCACCATTCCTTACCCACGGCTAATAGCCTTTTATGGACCTAACCTCCATGAATTTATCTAGCTCTTTTTAAAACTCTGTTATAGTCCTAGCCTTCACAGCCTCCTCTGGCAAGGAGTTCCACAGGTTGACTGTGCGCTGTGTGAAGAAGAACTTTCTTTTATTAGTTTTAAATCTGCTACCCATTAATTTTATTTGGTGTCCTCTAGTTCTTATATTATGGGAACAAATAAATAACTTTTCTTTATTCACCCTCTCCCCACCACTCATGATTTTATGTACCTCTATCATATCCCCCCTCAGTCTCCTCTTTTCTAAACTGAAAAGTCCCAGTCTCTTTAGCCTCTCTTCATATGGGACCCGTTCCAAACCCCTAATCATTTTAGTTGCTCTTTTCTGAACCTTTTCTAATGCCAAAATATCTTTTTTGAGGTGAGGAGACCACATCTGTACACAGTATTCAAGATGTGGGCGTACTATAGTTTCATATAAGGACAGTAAGATATTCTTTGTCTTATTTTCTGTCCCTTTTTAAATAATTCCTAGCATCCTATTTGGTTTTTTTACTGCCACTGCACACTGCGTGGACGTTTTCAGAGAACTCTCCACGATAACTCCAAGATCTCTTTCCTGATTAGTTGTAGCTAAATTAGCCCCTATCATATTGTATATATAGTTGGGGTTATTTTTTCTAGTGTGCATTACTTTACACTTATCCACTTTAAATTTCATTTGCCATTTTGTTGCCCAATTACTCAGTTTGGTGAGATCTTTTTGAAGTTCTTCATAGTCTGCTTTGGTCTTGACTATCTTGAATAGTTTAGTATCGTCCGCAAACTTTGCCACCTCACTGCTTACCTCTTTCTCTAGATTGTTTATGAATAAGTTATATAGCATTGGTCCTAGGACTGACGCTTGGGGAACACCACTAGTTACACCTCTCCATTCTGAAAATTTACCATTTATTCCTACCCTTTGTTTCCTGTCTTTTAACCAGTTCTCAATCCATGAAAGGATCTTCCCTCTTATCCCCTGACAACCTAATTTATACAAGTGCCTTTGGTGAGGGACCTTGTCAAAGGCTTTCTGGAAATCTTAGTACATTATATCTACTGGATCCCCCTGGTCCACATGTTTATTAACCCTTTCAAAGAACTCTAATAGATTAGTAAGACATGATTTCCCTTTACAGAAACCATGTTGAATTTTGCCCAACAAATTATGTTCTTCTATGTGTCCGACAATTTTACTCTTTACTACTGTTTCAACTAATTTGCCCGGTACTGACGTTAGACTTACTGGTCTGTAATCACCAGGGTTGCCTCTAGAGCCCTTTTTAAATATTGGCGTTATGTTAGCTATCTTCCAATCATTGGGTACAGAAGCTGATTTAAAGGATAGGTTACAAACCACAATTAATAGTTCCTCAATTTCACATTTGAGTTCTTTCAGAACTCTTGGGTGAATGCCATCTGGTCCCGGTGATTTGTTACTGTTAAGTTTTTCAATTTGTTCCCAAACCTCCTCTAATGACATTTCAATCCAGGACAGTTCCTCAGATTCATCACCCACAAAGGACAGTGCAGGTTTGGGAATCTCCCTAACATCCTCAGCCATGAAGACTGAAGCAAGGAAATCATTTAGTCTCTCCGCAATGGCTTTATCGTCCTTGATTGCTCCTTTTGTATCTCGATCGTCCAGGGGCCCCACTGGTTTTTTAGCAGGGTTCCTGCTTCTAATGTACTTAAAAAACATTTTGCTATTATTTTTTGAGTTTTTGGCTAGCTGTTCCTCAAAATCTTTTTTGGCTTTTCTTATTACATTTTTACACTTAATTTGGCAGTGTTTATGTTCCTTTCTATTAACCTCACGAGGATTGGACTTCCACTTTTTAAAAGATGCCTTTTTATCTCTCACTGCTTCTTTTACATGGTTGTTAAGCCACGGTGGCTCTTTTTTAGGTCTCTTACTATGTTTTTTAATTTGGGGTATACATTTAAGTTGGGCCTCTGTTATGGTGTCTTTGAAAAGTTTCCATGCAGCTTGCAGGGATTTTAGTCTAGTCACTGTACCTTTTAATTTCTGTTTAACTAATCTCCTCATTTTTGCGTAATTCCCCTTTTTGAAATTAAATGCCAGAGTGTTGGACTGCTGAGATATTCTTCCCACCACAGGAATGTTAGATGTTGTTATATTATGGTCACTGTTCGAAAGCGGTCCTGTAATAGTTACCTCCTGGACCAGATCCTGCGCTCCACTCAGTACTAAATCGAGAATTGCTTCTCCCCTTGTGGGTTCCTGTACCAGCTGCTCCAAGAAGCAGTCATTTAAGGCATCGAGAAATTTTATCTCTGCATCTCGTCCTGAGATGACATGTACCCAGTCAATATGGGGATAATTGAAATCCCCCATTATTACTGAGTTTTTTATTTTGATAGCTTCTCTAATCTCCCTCAGCATTTCAACGTCACTATCACTGTCCTGGTCAGATGGTCAGAATACTGCTATATTCTTATTAGAGCATGGAATTACAATCCATAGTGATTCTATGGAACATGTTGATTCATTTAAGATTTTTACTTCATTTGATTCTACATTATCTTTCACATATAGTGTCACTCCACCACCCACACGACCTATTCTGTCCTTCCGATATATTTTATATCCCGGTATTATTCTGTCCCACCGAGTGTCCTCATTCCACCAGGTTTCTGTGATGCCTATTATGTCAATCTCCTCCTTTAATCTGAGGTATTCTAGTTCACCCATCTTATTATTTAGACTTCTAGCATTTGTGTAGAAGCACTTTAAAAAATTGCCACTGTTTATTTGTCTTCCCTTTCCTTGTATATGTGATTGTTTCTTGTCTGATCTGGCCCATACTTTACCATCTCCCCTCCTCTCTTTCTGACTAAAACCTAGAGAATCTCCATGAATGGACTCTCCTCTAAGAGAAGTCTCCGTCTGATCCACATGCTCCTGCGCACCAATCGGCTTTCCCCCATCTCTTAGTTTAAAAACTGCTCTATGACTTTTTCATGTTTAGTGCCAGCAGTCTGGATCCACCTTGGTTTAGGTGGAGCCCATCCTTCCTGTATAGGCAATGCCTGTGTCTGTTGATATAGGTTCCTACTCTACTCATCACACTAGTACTGGGGGACCTTAGTTCATCTGATTTGCCTGCCCAATTTTAGATGCCACCAGTGCTCACAATGCCCATCGTAACTGGAGGTGTTTAATCATCCATTGTCGAGTGGAATCAATTAGAAAAGTCCCACAATGTGACCATAAAAGCTTTAGAGCCAAAATGTTTGTGTGTTTCAATTTATTTTGTTGGCTATTTGCTCTTTTGGCAGGTTTCTTTGGGAACCATAACAACATTTGATAAATAAACATTTTACCAGATGCTGCTGCTAGTAGGCTGTAAAATACTGTTCTTCCTTCTCTTCTTAAAATAAAACTGTTGAATTCCTGATATTGAAAGGCTGTGACTTCTACTGGCAAAGAGCACAAGCAGAACAACAACAATGGCACCTAAGGACGTGTTTAAATACTGGAACTGAAAAGGGAATACCCTGCTGTGCAGATCAGAATGGAGGGTTGCTCTAACAAATCTGAAATATCCCAAGGATCCAGCTCCTTATGCCTGGAAAGCTACAGATAGCTACAGAAGACTGACACAAGAGTATGGAAATAGGCGTTACTGTGTTGTGTGCTGTGGAGGCCTGTTCCCAGTGAGTAGCCTCGATTCTGAATCCTGAAGGAGCTGAAGCCAAGAGATAACTATGTGGAAGCAAATGGGTAATTGTAAACTTTGGAAGGAGATTTGGAAGGAGTGTCTTCATGCGATGCAATGAAGCAATAATTGGCCATAGCAAACAGCATGGAAAACATTTGTATGTGCTCAAAGACTGTGTAATGACATTATACTGCTTTCTCCTGACTCTACTTGAGCTCATTATATTAGCAGGGGGTATCCTGACAATGAGGAGGAAAATGGGTGTCAGTTAATTTAGAACATCTGCTTAACTCCAAAGACTTACTCTTTCCTATCTTAAAGAATGTAAGTGGTAATCTGAGGAACCGACTCTCAATGACATGGCCTGGATTGTTTTTACAAAGGGTTACAATTACAGACTGGCTTGAGACACCAAGACAAGAGCTTGGATCCAAACTTGCATGTTTGACTTCCAATGACATTGAGGAACCCAAGTGCCTACTTCACTGCTGAAAGCAGGGCTGAGGCCCCCCAGTTACTGAGCAGCTTTTGAAAATTGTGCCCATGGTTGCAACACTAAAGAATTTAAGACAGGGTCCTGGTCCTGCTATTGGATCAGTGCACATTGACTCTCGTGCCCTGTGTGTGCTTTGTTGGAGGCAGTGGAGGCCTGTGTAGGTGCAAGGATTTTCCTGTGGAGCTCTGATCACAAGATCAGGACCTACTGCTCATAATATCATGAGTGGGGGCAACAAACAAAGGAAGCAGAAAAGGAGGACAAAGACCTAAGCAGCAAGTCCCTGGGGTTGCTGGGTGGTTATCCACTTTTCAGGCTGAGCCTGGGGTACTTTACACAGTCTCTTCTAACTAGTCTTGTCTGTTTGTTGTATTGAGAGAGGCAGGGGGAGGAGGCCTGAGATATTGTCCATCCCGGGGCTCTGAAGAGTTGACATTGCAGTTCTCTCTGTTTCCTGGATGTATGATATCACATCCTGAGCCCTTCCCTTTTCTCCTTGCCCTGTGAAGCACTAGGAGGAGTCCAGCCGCAGTCACCGTGTGAACTGGCCTGGAACGTTGTAGCTGATTGTGTGGGGCTTTTGCGACTGCCGGCCTGCTTCATGCGTGTGCTGTAAGAAAGAGCAGCTAGAAGACGAACAGCCCTTCTGAGCACAGTGAGTATCAGCTAATGAATTTCTCTAAATCCGAAAGCTGCTTTCACAAGAAAAGTGTGTGAACACCCTGGGAAAGTTAATACAACCCAAAGGACGACACCTCACTTTCAGTTTCCATCAGTGAAGCAAACGTGGAACAGCTGAGTTTCCTGGCACAGCTGGAGTAAAAGGGGCAGCGGATGGGCTGTCTAGTGTACAAAAACTAGATCACTGGTGGGGGGCAGAGATGGAACAAAGCATATTGTAGGAGGCAATGCAGCACTCGCTGTGGAGATACAGCGGGGAAAAAACTACTACTTTGTTTACGTGACTGTGAATGAAAATCTGATATTGCAATAATGTTGTATGACAAGTACCTCTTACTTTTGCTGTATTTCCTTTGACTTACTGAGCGTCACAATACTAGATGGCAGTAAGCTTAATATAAAGGGAATCGAAAGACCATTTTCCTCTGCTAATCTCAGCTGATCCCTAAAGCACACAGACTGAGCAAACTTCTCAATAGTGAGTCATTGACACTCCTTAGCCTAACTACCAAATGTTATTGCTCCTTCTGCATTAATCTATATGTTTCTAGCTCTACAGTTTAGAGCAAAGGGAGACAGTGAAGACAAATCTTCAGTGTGCCTTCTGCAATGTGGTTCTGCAGATGCAAGCTAAGTTATGCATTTACATAGAAGCTGGCTTATTTTAGAAGGATACTGTCAATTTTCACATTTCAGTTACCTTAGCAGCCTCTTAACATAGGGTCAGATTCTTCCATCCTTTACTCACATTGAGTCTTACCATAGTCTGACTTTAGAGGGACTGCTCACAGTCAGATACTACTTGATAAGAGTGGCAGAATCTGGCCCTTAGATTTTATGAAACAAAAGACAGGACTGTGCAGCACTTTAAAGACTAACAAGATGGTTTATTAGGTGATGAGCTTTCATGGGCCAGACCCACTTCCTCAGATCAAATTGTGGAAGAAAATTGGCACGACCATATATACCAAAGGGATATAATCAAAAAAAGTGAACACATGTAAAATAGACAAATCAGATTTTAGAACAGAGGGGAAGGTTAGACAGCAAGACTAGATTGACACGGCTACATCTCTATTACTTAGATTTTATGTCACTCATGCCTTCCCCAAAATGTAAAATATCAATAGTCAATAAAAAAAAGTATCACTGCTGTATAAAACATTCAAATCAACCCCCCATTTCTAGTTCATGAAACAACCTCCTTCCTAATTGCTTGCAAAAGATGTTCTGTTAAACTAATAAATGCCAGTCTGATTCCAAAGTGTTCTTTTAAAAAAATAGTTACACTTTCTAGAAAACACACACCGCCAGTAATATGCTGTGTCTGTGGCCCACATGCATGCACTTCATTTTGAGTCAGACCGACAGAAAGTATGGCTATATTTTTGTGAATGAAAGGGAGAGACCAATAATTGTGGCTCGAATTGCTAATAATATAGGCATAAGGTGTCCTAGGTTCCCCAGAGTCTTCAGTGATGTGTGCCAACTGCACAGTGAATGCTCTTAAATGGGTCCTTGTATTAGTATATTAGTCTGATCAGTATCAGAATTTAGCAGGAACTGCACATCTTTCATTATGTGGTACCTGTGTGCATCCTCCAACATCTTCCTGTTGCACTTCTTATCCATCATTCCTCCGATTACTGCAGTTTTATCAGCTCATTCATAGGAGCACCTGAGCAGGAGAACAGTAGAGAGGGTCTTCATCTACTGTCATCTCATCTATCTTGTGAGTTTTCCAGAGAAGAATCAGAAGGTAAAGAGCCTAGAATTGTTGTACAGACAGCCAAGTCTGTGATGGAGAGGGTAGGGGGAGCACAATTGCCCAGGAAAACATCCTGGGGCCCCAGTCACTGCTGTGCCCTGCCCCCTCTACCCCGGCCAAACAAGCCTCAGACCAGCTGCAGCCTCCCCTCCCTTCCCCAGACCCAACCTGCTCTGGGGAAAAGTGTCTCTTTCAAAGTCACTTTTGATACTCCCTGTGCAAGTTTCAGGGCAGCTGAGTAACAAATAACGCTGAGTTGGGCCTGGAGCGGGCAGGGCTGCATTTGGCTGGGATTCCTCCAGGCAAATGAGGGACAGGACTGTGACTGACCCGGGGATCCTCTAGTCAGGGTGGGGGCCTCCTCCGAACAGGCGAGGGATGGCGATGTGACCAACAAGGGGGCCTCTGGACAAGGGGTGGCACTTTGGCTTTCTCTGGGGGGGGGAGGGACACTTCTGGCTCCAGCCAAAGAAGTAACACAGGGAACCCATTGATGGTTCTGTCCTAGGGCCCAGAATGCTTGTCGGTGGGCCTAAAGGCAGCTTTCTGTTGGAGAGTCTTCCACTGCAAACAATTATTTCTCTGTTTGCTCCTCCATTTTAATAGTTCCACTCAGTTCTAGAAGCTCTTACATGCTTGACTTTACCCAGAAAGGTCTGCTTCTTCAGTGCAGCTAGGATACCAGTGGAAAAAAACCCAGGAGGAGGGGAAAAAAGAGACTTCTCTGCATGAATTAAAGCATGCTGGTAAAGGCGTGGGGATAAGGTGCATCTAGTTCCACTGTGTCTGTCTAACGTCCTCCTGCGTGCAGCTGGATCTAGACTTAGGAATGTAGGAGTTGTTGTATCAGATCAGTGGTCAACCTAGTGCAGAATCCTGTGTCAGATGCTTCAGAGGAAGATGCAAGAAATCCTGTAGTGGAAAATGTAAGGAATAAATTGTTCCTAGAGGAATATTCTCTCTACTAGCCGTGTGCTACTGGCTGGCTCATGTCCTGAAGTGTGAGGGTTTATATCTGTTTTATCTCATCTGATGTAACTGTGGATATTCTCATTTCCATGTAAATGTTCAAACCCCTTTTTTAATCCTACTAAGCTCTGGGTCTACGTGATATCATAGCATATAATTATAGAAATGTAGAAGCATAAGGGACCTTGAGAAGTTGTCATCTCCAGTGCCTGCGCTGAGACAAATCCAAACCCAAACCAAAGCTAGACTCTCCTGACATATTAGTCCAACCTGTTCTTCACGGCCTCCAATGATGGAGATTCCACAAAATCCCTTGATAACCTATTCCAGTACTTAATATCCTCATAATTAGAAAGTTTTTTTCTAATATCTAACCTAAATCTACTTTGCTGTACATTAAGCCCATTACTTCTTGTCCTACCTTCAGTAGACATGGAGAACTGATCACGGTTGTCTTTATAGCAGCCCTTACCATATTTGAAGATTCTCATTGGGTCCTCCTCTCAATTTTCTTCTCTCAAGAATAACCATGCCCAGGGTTATTTTAGCTTTCCTCATAGGTCAGGTTTTCTAAATCTTTTATAATTGTATACATTTTGTCCTTTGGACACTCTCCAGTTTGTCTACATCTTTCCTAAAGCATGGCGCACAGAATTGGGCACCGTACGCCGGCGGAGGCCTCTACCAGCATCAAGCACAGGACTGTGTCCTCCCATGTCTTACATCTAACGCTCCTGATAATACACCCCAGAATATTTAGCTTTTTTCGCAACTGCATCACATTTTGATGGGTCACTATAGCCCCCAGATACTTTTCAACAGCACTACCATCTAGCCCGTTATTCCCCATTTTGCAGTTGTACATTTGATTTTTCTTCCCTAAGTTAAATACTTGGGATTATGTCGTCTTACTGAAATAAAGATATGTTACATCTTCTGCTTCTCCCCTGGCTACTAGCCCAGTAATCTTGAGTATGATAAGTTACAAAGATTATGTATTTTGATAAAAACAGTTTCATATTACCAGTTTTAAACTTGATGCTTTCAATTGCATTGGATATCACCTTGTTTCTGAATACAAGAGGACTAGTCATTTTACCTTCTTATATTTTGCCATACAGAAGATTGACCATTCATCCTTACTCTGTTTGCTGTAATCTAGACATGACTGCCAAGTTTCTTTATATAGCCTTCACTAAGAGCCTTCATTGACCAGTTGGCCTGTTCTCCACTATTTTACTGTCTAAGGGTACCTCTACGCTGCACTGTATCTCGGAATAAGATATGCAATTTGAGATACGCAAAGTGTGTATCTTATTTCAATGCTATTTCGAAGTAGCTTATTTCATCATTTGGCACTGTCTGCACAGCACCAAATTTCGAAATAAAGCCTTATTCCGAAACGTCCCTTACTCCTCGCAGAATGAGGTGTACAGGGGCATTGGAATAGCAAGCCCGAAATCATGGGCTTGCTGTACAAACGCAGGATAGCTATTTTGGGATACTCTGATATCCCAAAATAGCATTGCAGTGTAGACATAGCCTAATAGATCAGAGAGACCTGACTTTCCTCTGTAGAAGACATGCTGATGTGACCCTATAATATCACATTCATCTCTATGTTTAATAACTTCTGTACTGCCTTCCATTCAAATACTTGTAAGTGTGTCACAAACATTAACTAAATCCCACAGAGAACTTGTGAGGCAGGTCAGTATTCCCCCCCCCCCTTTTTTTAGAGAGTGGCAAAGGGAAACCGAGGCATTTAAGATTGTCCGACATCATATAACTGAGTCATTGCCCAAGCTATAATTGGAATCCAGTCTCATCTACTGGTCACGTACTCAACAGACCCCACTTCAGTTTGCCATATTTTGCTCATACAGGTTGAACCTCTCTGGTCTGGCAACATACCAGACCATTGATGTTTCTGGACCAGAGAGCCATGGCAGCTGCTAGGACTGAAGCTAGACTGGCAGCCTGTGGCCAGGGAGCCCAGTTGGGACAGGCAGTGTAGCCTGGTGGCCAGGGCCGTCAGTGGCATAGGTGGCCAAGAGGGGAGCCTAGCCAAAAGGCTGGTGGCTCCCTGGGAGAGCCTGGAGGTCAGCAGCAGAGGGGCCAGAATTGACTCCCCTGGTTCAGCAAACCCCCTTGATTGGGACCGATCAGGTCCCAAGGGTGCTGTTCCAGGGAGTTCCAACCTGTAATAATGCTGACCAGCCCCAAATAATTATTCTCAAACAGATCTCTGCTGGCAAACGAGAGACACACTTCAAACATATTTTGGTCTCTTTATTGACAGCATGGCAATGCCCCTTTCCATGCTCTGCAGCAGTTTCACATAATAATGCACATAACTTCAACAAATGGAGCATAACCATGTTATTGCCCCCTGGAGCCTAAAAGATCTTCCTGCTGGCTATGTTCTCTCTAAATGAAATGTAGCCTTTGGCATGTGAGAATAATTGCTTCTTTAAGAAGTATCTGCTTGGATGTGCAATTCTGTATGATGTGTGGTGTCCTCTCTGAACAAAGCAGTGCCCAAAGAGATACAATCTTTGAAAACAGGTTTAAATGAATCCTGCCTAGGCATTATGCTTATGGCAAGTCATAACAAGTTTTAGAGATGTATTGAGCATACTCTGCATATTTTTTTGGATTCATGTGACTTTCTTTTCACGCTCCTAACAAGGGATTATAGACTTCATTTTCTGGTCTAGTAGTAGGAAGAAAAAATGGGCCAAAAACATGTGTAGGTTAGAGTGAGGGGAGGGACTAGTGGCACGTTGGCATGCTCCCAAATCCCAGAGGAAGCTGTTAGACTGAACATGTATGTCTGAATCAGAACTCATTTGAATCCTTTCATTGCTCAATTAAGTGCCAAGCACATATCTTACTAGGTATAGGACGTAGGGTTGCCAGGTGTCCGGTATTGAACCGGACAATCTGTTATTTTCGCCTCCTGTCTGGTAAAAAAATTCAGAAAATACTGGACACCTAAAATGTCCGGTACTTTCTGATTTTTTTCCTGGCCAGGAGGCAAAAATCCCAGGCTGTCCGGCTCAATACGGATGCAGCCTAGCAATCCTAGTGCTTACCGGGTTCCACAGGGGAGCTGTTCGGCCCGGCGCAAGGAGGCAAGACGGCGGGTAGCCTGTTAGGGCCAAAAAGCCTCACCACGCGGTTTTTAAAGGGGCCACGTTTTTCTTCAACAAACTTTTTCCTGGTGTGGTTTTTTTGTTGTTGTTGTTGTTAGGTATTTTTTCTGAAACCATCTGGCAACCCTAACAGGACTCCGCTTTCAGCTACAGTGGTATAAATAAAAGGCCCTGCATAGCATTGAGTATCAGGAGGCATGCCTGTGACGTGGAATTCAGTGCAAGGCAGATGGCACCAAGGTTGTTATCAGCAATAACTATGTTAACCTACAGGGCACCAATATAAACCAAACTACCTCCTGACCTTCCCTTGCCCTCCCCCCACCCAAAAGTTGCATATAACATAACACATGCAGAGCAAGGCTTTGCAAACAGCCTGCTAACCTAAATGGCCGTTGTGACAGGGTGAGGTCACAGAAGACCCCTTGGGGGCTTCCCGGAGTGCTGACAGAGCCACTACCACTCTCCTTCCTGTTCTCTGGGGCTTCTCACCACCCGGACCTGCTGGGCCAGCTCCGCTGGTCTCCCCCAACCCAAGGCACCGAGCTGAGATCAAAGCCCCTTGCCCCCCAAGAAGCAGTACAGACACTGAACCTCTTCAGGTCCAAGGAGAGTGCAGTTTTGGGCCCAGCTTCCTAGGATGCCACTCCCCACATAGGATCAAACCCCCCAATGAATTATTTGGGTAAGCCCCCTTTAGCAATGAAAGGAGGATGTACACACTGGTTGCTCCCCCCAGTAATAATTATTTACACTGGGCTTGACAGTAAGTATCAGTGGTTTTATTAAGTACAAGCCGTAGGATTTAAGTGGCTATAAGTGAGAACAGGCAGAGCAAAGTAGATTACAAATTAAAAGTAACAGAAAATGCTTCACTACTTCTAACACTAAATCCTCAGTACGAACTTATTACAAACTTACTACAAATTCACCTTAAAACTGTTTCTTTCCTGGCCAAGCCTTCCAAAACCAGGGCTGTTCCTCACACTGGGGTCTTTGGTTCCTTCCCTCAGGTATGCCAGCCAAAGACTCCTACTTTTCTATTGTTTTTAAAAATTCCCTTATTGCATGGGGAGTCACCTGGCAATCCCTACCAACCACTGCTAAGACTTAAGGACAAAATGCTATTTGCATATGATTGCCCAGACACTGAGGCCTCCCTTGGTGACTTTCATTCACACATTTAAAACCCATAAAGTATCCACTACTCCACGTCTAATGAATGATACACACACCAAAATAAGATAAACAGATCCAGCAGATTAAGATGTGAAGATTGATTGGTTACATGAAGTAATTTTCTCAAAGCACCTTTGAGTTATGTGCGTTTATGTCCATAAGTCTTTTTCAAAAAGCATGGGGGGGAGGGGTGAAACATCACAGCAGTAAATCAGAAAAATAAACTGAAAGTTTAGCTGCTTCACCACAGAATGCAAATTCAAATTTTGTGTGGTTGAGACATTCAGGGTATGTCTAGACTACAGGCTTCTGTCGACAAAGAGCGTCTAGACTACATCCAGTTCTGTCGACAAAGCAAGCTGCTTTGTCGACATGAGAGCGTAGATGCAAGGGACAGTGTAGATGCAACAACACCATCTGTTGACAGAACTCTGTCGACAAAAGGCGTTATTCCTCGTAGAATGAGGTTTACCGCTGGCAACAAAACTGCCAAGTTCTGTCGATATTATGTCGACAGAACTCGGCGGTAGTGTAGACGCAGGTGTAGTTTTGTTGACAAAAGTCCACTTTTGTCGACAAAACCCTGTAGTCTAGACACACCCTCAGAGATTTTCTTTTAAGGGTTGGCATTCCACGGTATGTAGATAGTTCAAAAGGAACTCACCATATTTTCAATATAATGCTGAAGTGGAGGTGTATTTTACCTCATGTATAAGAGGTGAGGCAAAGTCATGCTGTGTTGAGATGGTTAATTCAGTTCTGGCAAGAGGAAGTTACATCAGAAAGTTAAAGCCATACTGTCTCCTCCTTTGAGCTAACTGTTCTAATCCACCATATTTTCTTCTGAATGGTTTGGCCTGGTCTTTCAAATTTTAACAGTGAACATGTTCTGCAGGCATCATTATGGCTCAGTCAAAAGCACTCACCTTTAGGTGAAAAAATTGTTAGTTCAAGTACTGCACCAGTGGTCTGATTGAGCTACCAATCCAGGAGCGTCTTTTCCCCGATTTCAGTATTGTATCAGAATCCAGAAAATGCCAAATGATGACATTACGCAAAGCCGTGTTACAAAGATGCACGTCTAACAGTTCTTAGAGATTCTGTCTTTTGAAAATGATGTTAAAACTAGGGCTCTTGTCTATTGCTCAGTACTGTGCAGATGGTATTTAATGGCCTGATCCAATGCTCATTGAAGTTAATGGAAAGTCTCCCTTTGAGTCAGTGGATTTTGGATCAGAGGCAAATAAAGCTAAGTAAATAACTGAAAAATTGTTTTCCATGAATATTTGCTCAAAAATAAATCACTCTAGCTGTGCCTGTGCTCCTTTTGTGTGCAATTGCTATGAGTAATCTAGTAAACAAGTTTACCGGAAGGAACGTTTGTGCAAATTGCAGTTTTTAATCAAACATTGCTTGAAAATATTTGTACAAATCAAATTGGGATTCATGAATGTAAGTATTCTGACAGAAACCCAGGTCTGAGTTACTTATCTAATCCAGAAATGGAAACACAACGTGGCCAATATGTCTGACAAAACCTAATGAGAACTACAGGCTGTACCTCCCTTAACTGGGAATCCCTGGTCCGGCAACAGAACCCAGGAACAGAGAGGACTGGCAGCGGGGCAGGAGTGTGCCGTAGGGGGCATCGGCAACTCAGCGGGGAGCCCAGTGTTGGGGGTAGAAGGGACCGGGCAGCATGGTGGGGAGTTCTGGCCCCAGTGGCCGTGGAGCTCCAGTCCCAGCGGTAACCAGGGAGCCCCATTCTGGCTCCAGCGGCTGGAGAGCTCCAGCCCCAGGGACAGCCACGGAGCTCCAGCCCCAGCTATGGAGCTAGGGAGCCATGGAGCTCTGCCCCAGCTGTGAAGCTCCAGTCCTGGCCGTGGAGCCGGGTGGCTGCAGAGTTCTGCCCCACCTGCGGAGCTCCAGTCGTGGTACTCTGGCCCTGGCAGCAATGGGACCAGCAGCATCTAGAGAGCCCCAGGGGGCTGGGGCAGCAGTACGGGCAAGCTGGCACCCTAACCCAGTAGCAGCACAGGCCAGGAGGAGAGGGACCTCCCCTGGTCTGGCAAATCCTCTTGTTCGGGACCAGTCAGGTCTTGAGGGTGCCAGACCAGCGAGGTCCAACCTGTAGAATTTCGACCACTGAATAGTCACAAAGAGCTGTGCGTGAAGAGTCTATAGATTAAGAAATATATTCACAGAAATGTATTCAGCAAATATCTGAACAATTGGAGAAAATTGCCCATGGATAATCTGAACAAGAAGGAAGGGAGTTTAATTTATTATTATTAGGTAGACAAAGCACTGGCAAAGAAATGGGGCTTCTATTTTGGTCCTGGAGACAGTGGGAGACACAATTATTCTCATCCGTTGGGGAACAGAGTTAAGGAGCAGATAGTCACAGAAGTTTGTAGGTTAAGAGGACATCATGTCAGTTCGCTTTAAGCCTCAAATTTATTTAAAAAACACTTACAGTGAAAACGTGAGTAATCGAGACTCATAGAGTCCCATTAATAGTTGCTGTTAAACAGGTCCTGCATGCTCTTGTAGTGTATTGTTTCAGCACAGAAGGGAAGCATTCTGGGGATAAGCAGTTCCTAGGAGTGATGGGAGTTGTAGACATGGCAGCAGTGCATGCTGGGGGAAATGATATAACAAAGATCCCTTTGCCCCTGTAGGACAGTGAAAAAAAACCAGAGGTACAGCCATATCTTTGCTCTGAGAAGATAAGCATAAGCACGGTTGCAGAAAGGGTCCTTGAACGCTCCCTGCGGAATTAAGAATGCAAACGCAACACTGTTACTAGTACATGAGAAAGTGAATTTGCGAAGAAACTGAGACTAAGTGAAAGTGAATTGACAGGCCTGTTTTCATTGGGAAAATGGAGTGAAAGGCACCAAGTAAATAAACAACACAGATGTGGAAAGATGAATTATCTCATTGTGTTAAATTACATTAATTACCCAACAAGGTAGGCAAGATCAGTTCCCCCAGCATTCCATTATCATGTGCTAATCATAGCACTCTCAGGAAAGATTTAAAATATCTTAGATCTTACAACATATAAATTCCAATTGGAGTATTTCTTGCAGAAACTGGATACAGTTATACAAATACAAGATGAAACTGTTAATCTTGGGGGGAAGCCTTTTGTGTTTGTTGGAACACATGAGTTTCAACAGAAGCTATTTTGCTTGAGGACTAATTTGTTTCCAGCTGTGGCTGGGTTTCAACAATGACAGTTTAGAAGACTAGCTTTGGGCCACAGAGCAGTGTTTGCACCTTGCTTTAATGGGCGGATGTGTTTAATTAACCTTTATTTCTGAAGTAGCAGACATTCTGGCAGGATCAAGGAATGTTAAGGGCAGACAGTTGTCATAGCAATGAACCAAGATACATTCTATACATCCAATAACACTATTAGCAATGTTAATATATTGTTTATGTTTAGCCAGGATAGTTCCCTGGAGATACGTCCTATTAGTTAGGGTTGCCCTCGATCTGAGTTTTACCCAGACTGTCTAGTTTTACCCAGACTTCTGTTTCCTGATGCCATTTCCCGGCTTTCGACTGAAAAGTCTGGTCAAAAAGGGGACCTGGCAACCCTAATTTATAGCACCTGAACCAAAAGTCAGGTTACCACAGGGTAGGGGGAGGTGCTGGTTTATTAACCGGCACCAGCCACAGCTCAGTTGAGGCTGCCTCCAACCTGCAAGCAGGCTCGTTGAGATGATCCAGTCAGCAAAGACGAGAGGAAGAGAGAAGTCAATGCGATGGGGATGGGTCCTCAAAGAAAGAGGTGGAGAAGGGGATGGAGTCTTGAGGGAAGAGGTGGAGCAGGGGTAGGACCTTGTGGAAAGAGGCAGGGCAGGGGCAGGACCCCACGGGTCTGGTTACCAACAGTTAGAAAGATAGCAACCCCACTATTAGTAATAATCATAAGTAGTTTAATAGAGAAGCTTTATTTCTCCACAGTGCTCTACAACTATTAATCATAAATGCTCACAAGATCCCTGAGGATTAGGTAGAAAAATATTATCCCTATTCTATAGATGGATAAATTAAGAGGTTAAGTGACACGCCTGGTCTCTTCTAAAAAGTTGGGTTGACCTTGCTACATCACTCCGGGGAATGAAAATCTACAGTCTCGAGCAATGTAGTTAGGCCATCCTAAACTTGGTGAGTCAGTGCTAGATGGACAGAAGAACCTCTCAGGGAGGTGGTTTACCTACCTGACACCCTCCCATTAGCATAGGAAGTGTCTATACAGAAGCGCTACAGCAGCAGCACGGCAGCCGTGCTACTGCAGCATTTCAACGGTAGGCAGGTCCACAGAATAAATAATCAGCAGTGCTAAAACTGGAATTCCATTCCTGATTTTGACCTGTGTGCTCTGGCTGCTCAGCCTAGCATATAAAGAGCCATAAGAACAAACTAGATGTCTTCTGGTAACTGAGGAATAAGATAGCTGATTAAATTTAATTGTTGGATTAAGAGTTTGCACTTCCCATCTTCAGATGACTCTGACTGATCTCTGTTGTTTTCTCCTGGAAGCCAATAGCTCCAGCATCATGTCAACTAGGGATGTAAGAGTGTAGGGCTATGTCTATGCTACGAGTTTTCTCGGCAAAAAATATGCTAATGAGGGATCATTTGCATGAGTCGCAATCTCATTTGCATATTTTCTGCCGATCCGTTTTTGCGCAAAAACAAGCAGTGTGGACGTTTTCTTTTTGTGCAAAAAACTCTATACCAATCTTGAAGAAAAAGGGGTTTTTGCGCAAAAAGAAAACGTCCACACTGCTTGTTTTTGCACAAAAACGGATTGGCAGAAAATATGCAAATGAGATTGCAACTCATGCAAATTATCCCTCATTAGCATATTTTTTGCCGAGAAAACTCATAGTGTAGATGTAGCCTAGCCATTTAAACAGATAACCAATAAGCATGAGCTTCTCAGTTATCCTAACGGCTACAGGCGGCTCCCGATCCAGCTCTGAGAGCTGCCTGCCACCCTGCACTGCTGCCTTTGTAGGAAAAGGTGCTACCTCCACCTTTTAAAAACTAGCTCCCAGCACGCACCAGGAGCTGGCTGCTGCCCCACGTGTAACTGCTGACATTTTCAGTAGTTACACGGTTAATCAATTTCACATCCCTAATGTCAACCCATTCTGGGCAAGAGCCAATAACAGTTTTATGACAAAGATAGGCTCATGTTGGCTTCTCTACCAGTGTCACGGATTTCCCACTGATGACTGGAGGCTTGCATAAAGACTGATGTTAGACTAAGATCTTTATGTAATGATTTTCAAATATTGGCCTAAATCTGTTCCCAGTGCAGTCAGTGGGAATAGTTAGGCCAATATCAACTGCTTTTGAAAATCCCACCCTAGACTTTTAGCTAATAAAATTACTGTTCCATTTAGTATCACTCAGTGAGAAAACAAAATATGCAGGATACTTTCAGAACAACAGGTGTTCTTCCCTTTCTTTGGCCATTTTCATGTGCATGTACATGATTTCCACACACAACTGCAGTAATTATGAGTCCCATTAAAGTAAACAGAAATCTTGCATATGCATAGTCTGCAGGATCAGACTGTGAGTTGATCCTGCAAACCTTTTATTTGTATGAATAATCTCATCAGCTTCAATGGGTTTGCTAGTTTGGGCCCTGCGTTTTGTCGATAATAGAAGTTCAGCCATGGGGAGAGAATGTGAGCAAGGCTATAGCTTGCTCCCATTGAAGTTTATGGTAAAGTACCACTTAGACCAGGTTCAGAGACCTCAGAACTTTTATTTATGCTAAAATTTGATCCGTTGCAAATGGGCCTTAATTGAGATGATAATTATCTTACACATTACAAAGACAGCCTCCCCACTTTTTGATATTTGCAGTGACCCCAGATTAGTCACTTAATTGACTCTTACAGTAAGCAATTTCCTCCTTCCTTGACACTCTTCCCCCCCCCCACGAAAGCTCATCACCTAATAAACTATCTTGTTAGTCTTTAAAGTACTTAATGACTGCTTTTTTTTTTTGTTTTACCAAGATCAAACTAAAACGGCTACCTCTCTGTTACTACTGCATATCCTAAGATAGTCCAAAACTTAAGAGTTGTTCAGAAGAATCTTAATTGAAGTAGCAGTGTAAATATTATGATGATTTAGGTATAAGAACATAAGAGCATAAGAACAGCCATACTGGATCAGACCAAAGGTCCATCTAGCCCAGTATCCTGTCTTCCGACTGTGGCCAATGCCAGGTGCCCCAGAGGGAGTGATCAGAACAGGTAATCATCAAGTGATCCCTATTCTGTCATCCATTTCCAGCCTCTGACAAACAGCAGCTAGGGACACATTCCTACCCATCCGGGCTAATAGCCATTGATGGATCCAACATCCATGAATTTATCTAGTTTTTTTGGACCCTGTTAAAGTCCTAGTCCTCACAACATCGTATAAATTACCAAACGAACATAGTCACAGAAATACAAGTTGAAACAATTATTTTATCTTCAGGGAAACTCTTTTGTTACTTGATTGAGATAGATGTAAGTTTCAGCTGAAACTTCTGCTGACGCAGAACTGATACTGGATCCATCTGTGTCTTGGTTTCAGTGCAGGCAGCCAATTAACACAGTGGAAAACTACAATAGCTCTCAGTTATGAAGTTCATCTTGTTACTTTGATGGATGGGAGCTAATTACTTTTTTCCTCTTTGGATGAAGTACTCATATCTGTTTTTGTCAGCATGTCTGATAATGGCAGGGGATTTTCTACAGGTAATCCTGTAAAGAAACTGCAGCCAGTGTCTGCTAATGTCACTCCAGACCATGTCTCAGAGCACTCTTTGCTAATAATAAAAATATACTATAGGAAAAGATTATTTATTTCTTATATGCTCATTCCTCAAGAAATAACTTTTGGTGTAAAAGGCTGTGAGTTATTTTATTTGGTGCAAATCTTGAGAAGTCTGAACAAATCCAGCTGTCTTCATGAAAAGGCCCCCTTAAAATGCATTTCTCCTAGAATGCATTTCTGTGCTTAACCACCAGGCGTTGCTATCTACTTCTTAAAAATACTTAACTCTATCCAGTCACAGATAAGTTACTAAATACACGTTCAGTCAGGTCTTTGGAAAAGCATACTTCCTGGGCAAGATTCCCTGGCTCATTGGCAAGTGCTGTTCTTTTTACTGTGCATTCACTCATTTTTTACTGTAATCTTTGCAGGAAAGGGAGGTATGTTTATGTACCTCTGGGCACCATGCATGTCTGTGACTTGAGGTAAATCAATAAAAATGAATGAGGAAGCAAAAAGGCTCCCTTACAATGAAAGTGAGCCTCACCAGGAACAGCTTGCAAATTCTGCTTTTGGTTATATAGGTGTAAATCCAGATTACATACTGGTGTCATGAAGAGCAGAACATGACTGTGAGTCTCCATATAGTGAGGTTGCTAATGGTGAGTGCAGTACTGCACACTCTGACACATGTGCATGTCTACTGTAGTAATACTTAGCAGTTTATATCTTAGAAGTGCTGTGCAAATATTACATAATCTGTACTACACCCTGTGAAATAGGGTGTAAACACTATCCTCATTTTACAAATGAGGAAAATGAGTTGTTAAACTCTCAGGCTACGTCTACACTGCAGGCTTCTTGCGCAAGAAGCTTTTTGCAGAAGAGATCTTCCGCAAAAACTTCTTGCGCAAGAGTGTGTCCACACTACTGACTGCATGGATGCGCTCTCGAAAGAGCGCTCTGATTACTATTCACAGAATAGCCACCAGTGCATCTGTGCTTTTTTCGATTGGCTCTTTGTGCGCAAAACCCCCGTTGCCCGCAAAAAGAGCCCTTGCACAAAAAGGAGTTATTCCTTGTAGAAAGAGGAATACCTACACCGCAAGAACCCCTCTCTTCTTTTGATTTACTGTGAATGTACTTGCTCAAAAACATGCTTGAGGTGTGGATGCTCTGCAGATTTTTGTGCAAAAACCAGGATAAGACATGCAGGCTCCTAATCTGGTGTTCAGTCCATTCGACTATGCTGCCTCTATACTGCCTCCTGCAATAGGATGCGAAGAACTGTCATGAGTAAGGTGCATGCATGTTTCTCACCTAATAGCAATGTTTAAAGTCTGCAAGAGGGTAAGTGAAGACTCCATTTTCAATAGGGGGAAAATGTCCATAGCTATAGGGGCCAGACATGTACAAATGTTACAATTGGGATTAAAAAAGCAAAACAAAAATTGTGAGCGCATACTCTTATTAATGAAAATTTTAAAAGAATCTTACATTAGCATAGCTCCTTTCATATCAAAAGGTATCACAGCGCTTTACAAAGAATATGGGTGCACAGTGTGTTTAGAAGTCATACACATCAACAACATAATAAAATTATATGGTGATCACTTCTCCCACAACTGAAATGCACCTACTGCTGGGATGAAACATGGCAGTTGTTTAACAGTGCTACACAAACAGCTTGTGGGAGGGAAGTTATAGGACAACTTTCTCCCTCTGAAACTGCAAGGAAATGTTCAGGCAGACAGAGTGTAATTACTTGTACTGGAATTTGGTTTGAATATCTTGCCAGCATAGGCAGGGGTTGTTGTTGAGGGAGCAAGCTGAGACCATGGAAGGAAGAGAATGCTTCCTGTTGCTACATAGCTATCCCACAGGAAAGAGTAGGCATCCTGCCCACTCAATCAGCCAGGCAAGACTAGAATTAGTTATGGAAAAAGTGCTTGTACCTTCCTCACTGAGGTAGGCACATGGCCAGCACCTGCTGGGAAATGGCAGCGGAGCTGTGTTGAGCAATGTTCTCTTTTGGTTTCAGTCTAATTCACTGGGAATAGTTCATCTATTTACAGAAGATGCAAAACTGAGGTTTTGACCACTTATATTGATCAGAGATCCCATCGTGCTTTTTGCAGGCACATGGTTGCTAGCCACGGTCTCCTGGGCAAATTCCAACTTGCATGTTTATGTCCTGCATCCACAAAATGCCTCAGACGAAGAAGTTAGTCCTGACTTCCTTTTCTGGGGAGGTATAACTGAGCATTTTTGCCCACTGTTAAACAACTGCTGCATTTTGTTAGTTAATTTTAAATATACTGAGTTCTGGTTACAGGTGACAGCATTTGGCAGCTGAAGGTCTGTATTTCATCCACAAACGAGGCAGAAACAGAAAACACTTCCCTCACAGTGCAATGCCAATATACTTTAATTCTGACCTGAGGACAGAGTGGTGTTCAGTTTCCAGAGCCCATTCAATCCTTTGCTTCTGTTTATATTGCTCAGGTGTCGATTGCATCAGTAATTTTTGTGAGGGTAACAATTTCCACTCACCACTGTGCCAGGCCAGGTTTGAACCAAAACCCAGCCCTTAACCATTTCACTGATGGACTGGTCCATACTGCAGAGTAGCTAGTGATGTGTTGCAATCTCATATGTCTTGCTGTTCAGCTGGCAGCACCTTATAGGTCTTAGAGCAGCGGTGGCCAACCCACAGCTCACGAGCTGCATGCAGCTCTTCTCCCCCAAAAGTGAGGCTCGTGAAGCTGCTCCTGCACCCCCCACAAATGGCCCCCGCCCCCAGCTGCCCTGTGCTCACTGGGGCAGCGATTCAAAATGGTGCCCAAGATGGCAGCCGTCCATGGGACCCTGATATGGCCAAAAAGCTTAAGCTTGTTTCTTAAAGGGACAGCTTCCCTTTTTTTTTCTCTCCTCGACAATTCTGGTGCGGTTCTTCACATTTTTTCCGCCGCTGTTTCGGCTCTCTTTGTTAAATGGGTTGGCCACCCCTATCTTAGAGAATGCATTTTCACTTCATCTGTAGTAGCTGTTGAAAAGCATCACTGTGATCTGGGAGCTACCCCTCCAAATCTTCAGGAAAAAGCCACAAGCATGGCTGTTTTTACTAGAGGAGGTAGGATTATATAGATGGAAGAAAAGGGACAAATATGACTTTATCTGTAATGTTCAGGTTGGTGCATTTATATAGCATGGCCCCAGTGTTTAAAGTAGCAGCAGCTATGATAAAACAGTGCTTAAAGTGTGCCCCTTATTAACCTGGCTCCCAGTAAAATTATTTTGCTGGGTCTGTGACCCCTTGCAGCACCTTTCCTCCCCTCCCCCCTCACTTTGAATACTGTACGGCCCTGTACTGCATGAAGTGTGTCACCATTTAGTGGCTGGTCTGTAAATAATAATAAGATTTACTATAACCCCGTCAGCCAATAGAGGCATATTTTTAGCTAAAGTGGTCGAGGCCTGTCTCTTAGCGAGAATTGTCCTGCTCACCCCCACCTCCAACTTATGACCTTGGTGCCCACGAGGCCATGTCACGTTTATTTATGACTGAAGTGTTCATAGCCAAAGATTTATTATAACTGCCTTGGTTTGGCCCTCTTGATGTCAGCTCTAGAAAAAAGAAGTGAGGTGAGGAGGTAAAGAAAAGGGCTTACTCTGCAGTTCGGGGATTTCTCTACTGAAGGGAGAAGAAAGAAATTGGTGAAACTGATACTGTAAGTTGTAGGTGCAGCAATTAAGGAGGGCAAAAACATGTCAATCACATCCACTTGTTTTTACACTTGGAGCTTCTGTGAACTGACAGGACACATTCCTTTTAATTTATACCTGCTACCGTGAAACAAGACCCAGTAATTAGAAGACAGTTCACCTGTGATAGCTGTGTCAGGGATCAACACTTCAGTCATGAGGTACAAAAAACTTGTTCCATGTGCTATAACCATATGAGGATGCAGACAGCTTTAAATCAACTTGCAAATCTCTGGCGGTAGAGGAGAATTTGTTTCCCACAGCTAGGAAGTAAATCTCATTCTCATTTAACCAAAACAGAGTAGCATAACTGAGTTTGTATCAGAATACATATGCTAGAACTGTAATTAGAATGCATGACTGATGTAGTGTCATGCTTGGGATGTGGGCTGTGGATGACCCCTACTGGCCTCTGTCTGTAAGCACTGCCCAGCGGGGGGCGCCTTAAGGGCCCCCATGACAGTGACCGAACTGGTCCTACCGGTTAAGGGAAGGGACGGAATAAAGGAAGTGAGTGTTGGGGGAGGGGGCAGTCTTTGGCGGGAACCATGAAGGAGACAGACTAAGGAGGGGGCTGGGAGTCTAGGGGCCCAGGCATCCCATCTCAAGGGGTCTGAGGCATCCTGGCCCTGACTCCTGTAGCCACATCACATCTATGCTGTGCTGTATCCTGGAGAAGCAATAAACCCTCCTCTAGTCTACTGGCTGGCAGAGCCTGTTCTTGCTGCTACGGGGCTGCAGGATCGGGGGGAACCCCGACATGCCGTCACAATGACCAACACAGATTCAAGAATTTATAAAATGTTTATCTTTTAATTGATACAGATGATTTGTGGGGGTGCGGAAGAGTCCCAGCTATAGACAATGGGGTCAAATGTTTTATTTCCATAACCAAAAAGTTCCCCATTTTCAATTCTTAATTTTTTTGGTTTCTTCCAAAATATATATTTACCTGGTTTTTTTTTAAACTTTCATGCAATGAAGCACACCGGCCTTTTCTTTTCTTTTCTTTTTTTAAACAAAGTTTGCAACAAGATGATGCTTGAAATCACAGAGTGGGAAAATTTGAATAATTCATTCTTATAGTGAAGTTAGTAGAAAGTAAGAATCTCCCGGATCAAAGCACTCTGGAAAAATTATAAATTTCAGTTCAATGTCAACCAAATATCGAAGATGAATGTGAGGCCTCCTTCCAAATCTCAACAGTCCTGAACTCTAATGAAGGATAAAGCCAGAGTGCACAGTACTCCAGCTGATCCACAACTGCTTGCAGTAATCTTGGACTATAAACAATGTAACTGAGAAGGGGAAGTAAAATATCAACTTATTTTTGTAATGGACAGAACCAAACCACTGGGTCTGCACGGGGCTAGCCTGAGCCATTCGTGCACCCCGAGCCCCGGGAGCACAGCACCGCCCCCGGGTGTGTGACACATGCACGGCCCTGCCCCCGGGCGCCCGGCGCATGCGTGGCCCCGCCCCTGGGCGCTCGGCACATGCGTGACACCTCCCCGGGCACGCGGAGCATGCGTGGTGCCACCCCCACCTGGCCCGGCAGCCCCACGAGGCACCCCCTACAATAGGGCACCCCGAGCGGTAGCCCGGTCAGCCCATAGCTTGGGCCAGCTCTGGGTCTGCACCCTTTCCCACCACAATACAGGAAAGATCATACTGGCGCACGATAGCTCAGGCCCATCTCTGCTAATATCAGACAAAGATTAATAAAAGACAAACTCATTTAAAAAAAACCCTCCTGAATGTATACCCATTTCCTGCTGAATTGAAACCTTCCCCAAAAATCCTGAGAAGTTTTCAGAAAACCAATACCACAGTCATTGCTGAGTCTTTTGTCTGAAGGACTTGAAGGATCCTCCAGCTGATTCAAGCAAAGCATTCTTCACAAGCTAATCAAAAGAGAGAGATAGCAACAGATGGTCATATTGCTTAGACTCTGCAAAGAAAAAGTGAAAAAAATGGGATTGCATCAAGCTGGGGAGATGGACATGCCTAGGCTCTGCAAAGAGAAAGTGAAGAAGGTGGGATTGCATCTAGATGTGACATGGTTATTGCATTTGGCATCTGCCTGCATGTCTCATGCAGAAATTTGGTTTCCAAAGTGCCTGTGAAGCCATACTTTACAGGCAATGAAGTGGCAGCTGTCTCCATCTTGCAATAAGATCTCAGGCTTGTTTTATTTAAAGATCCTTTCTGAACTTGGAAACACTTCTAAAGAAAAAAATTGATCTTTTAAAATGTGGGTCTACTTATGTGCCTTGTTTGCTCATTCCCAACTATGTACCTACTTCTGAGTCATCCAGTATGCCTGGAATAGCTGTTCCTATTCATATCCACTAAGCTTCCCTCCCTTTCTTCCCTAAGATAATTTCTAAAAACCCACAGTCCATGAAGGATGCAAACTATGCATCTTTGTCATTTGTTTCTTCAGAGGGCCATGTATACTCATTGTTCAGAATAAATGATTAATACTAATTGTTAGACATGTTTTTTTCAAAGCTTTATCAGTTAAATGACATTAATCTTTGTTTTACGAGGTTCCCACATAGTGACAACTGTTGTGGTGTCTGTGATGTGGACATTTATCCCCATGGAAAGCAACCAATGACCAATATTTGCAATATGCCACAAATGTCTATTGGGGTAACAATTTTTGGTCAATACTGTGCTGGGTTCAGTTTAATCAGCTAGCGTTAAAGAACTCCAGATTCTTCTTCCTGAGCCATCCAGTTATCTAAGCTCTTTTTTTCACCCATTTTTCAATCAGAAATATAATACCAATTTGATTGGCAGATGATGCCAGCGCATGAGAATGAGGTATACACACAGATTATGGCAAGGTAAACTCTGAAAATCTAGCACTCTTGCTAATATGGAAGTGTTTGGATGCTGCTTATTATTTAACCATTTCTGGGCTACACAGTGATAGTTCAGATTCATTAGTGGTCTGGTATTAAGTCTGATCAGAAAAATGAAACCAAAGTTTTCAGTGTTGATCTGCACAAAATCAGATTTTGATTGTCCTATAAAAGCTTGTGTAAAGCTACCTAATAAACATGATCCCAAAGTTGTACAAAGGTGATTGTATGATTAAATTAAAAACATAGTTTTCAAGCCTTGTAGCAAGGACAGACACATCATGTATAGGGATATTAATAGGTAACCAGTTATCCGGTAAGCATCACCTGCTAAAGGTGATGCTTACCAGGTAATGGCACTGCCAGGCTCAGTTCCAAGGCTGCTGGATCCAGTCCAGCTGCTTATAGCCCAACGCTAGGCTGCTAGTTCCCAGCCGTGCCCCGCTCAGAATAGAGCAGCCACTGCCCACAGTAGGGGGGGGAGGTGTGCTCCAGCCCACTCCCATTTAATCAGTTAACAGCTTAAACTTAATATTTAACCAGTTAATTAAACGGGATTTTACATCCCTGGTCTTATGCACATTTTTTTCCCCATTTAGGTAAACAGACAGTACCTCTTTAAAGGAATTTGTTGTCAGTCTTCAGTAGAAATACATGGGACCAGATTCTGGCCTCAGTTATACAGGTGTAAATCTGGACCAAATTAATGGGCTAAAAGTGAGATTGGATTCTTGTTCCGTTTACCATCAAGACTTTAAATTTGTGCTGGTCACAGATCAGCCAAAGAGGCTGGGCAGTCCTAAAATATTCCTCTTTAATTCCAGGGAGAGAACAAGATCTGCAAGACTAGATCTGTTAGGCTACAAATCAGACAAATTTTGGATTGCTGGTATTTATTTCTGAAAAACAAAACTTGTTTGTTAACATAGAAGCCAGACTCTTAGCTGCTGCAAATTAATGTAGGTGAAGTCAATGGTGCTATGCTGAATTATACCAGCTGGGGAACTAGCACTTCATAGCACGTTATATACAAGTTAGGTGAATCCCATCAGTAAACCCCAGCTTTGCAAAGGGCACTTCAATTTAATATATCCTGTGAAATAACTTGTCTACATATTTCTGGGTTAGTTAACTTGGGTATTAATCTGTTTCCTAATACAACTTATTGCCCTCATTAAATCAAATAGAGAATTCAATTCAATGCAAAATATAGTCATAGTCACGTAGTGTCAAGGACTTGTCTCATTGGTACATGTGTATGTTGTGTGTAATATTACATGAGAGTTAAGAATAACTTATGATTTAATAAGTCATCACTGAGAATTTCCTGGCTCTTGTTAATTGTTCCGACTACAGTAGTACTGTAATGTAAAATTGTGTGTTTTATGTTTTTATGTCTATGCAAAACAAGAAATCCATCTTGGAAAACCGGATAGCATTAAAGTTCTAGACTGGAGAGAGCTGGGGAGACAGAGCTTTGAGCTTATAGCAACTTCTGTACTCAAATAATGTTTTATTTCCATACTACCTGGAGGCTGAGGTTTGTCATATAGAAGTGCAGTAATCCATTTAATGTTTTTAAAGGAATATCATCCTTGAGTTTTAATAGCATCTCAGTATAGCAGCAGGACATACATTGGAGGAATAAAGCAGCAAGATATACATTTTTGTGTCCATAGGCACTTAAGTAATCATTCGTTATCTAAGTTAATTAATAGGATGAGAAAAGCTAGTATAAGCAGGAGAAGCACTAATAATTTACACTGACATAATTAGCTTCTAGCAGTTAGGATAGTAGTGAAAATTATTTTCAACACCTTTTGACACACCCTTAACTGTAGGCTCTAGCTGACTGAGAATATATAGTTACTAGGGATGTGAATGGATAGCCAGTTAACTGGTTATCCGGTAAGCATCACCCTTACCGGGTGATACTTACCAAGTAATTGGTTAACAGGCGCCCGGAAGCAGCCCCCCATCCACGGCCCACTGCAGGTGGAGGGCTGCTTCAACCCTGCATGGGGCTGGGAACCAGCAGCCCAGCAGAACTGGGAGCAAGAGCCCTGTGTGAGGTCAGGAGCTGGCAGCTTGGTACAGGCTGGCAGGGCCAGCAGTCTCATGAGAGGCTGGGAGCCCTGTGGGGGTGGGAGCTGGCAGCCCTGAGGATTGGGGGCTACTTCAGCCAGGCTATAGCAGTTCCCTGCCCAGGATCCTGCTTAACCAGTTAACCAGTTAAACCTAATATTTAACTAGTTAACTGATTAAATGGGATTTTAAATCCCTAATAGACATTAGAAGAGCTGTTATACAACACTGTTGTGGTACAAGGTTCATTCATTTTTAAATCACTTTCCTTAATCGTCAAACCTAAAGTATATCAGACTTTTTAATCATGTTAGTCTGAAAGGCAAATGAGGCTGTTTGTGGTGATATCAGCTTCCACCACAATAAACGTGTTGTTTCTGTACAATAATGTAGTGTAAACAAACATATGAACGCTGAACAGTATTAATGGTAAATGTCTACTCTCTAGTAATGATGTTCTTAAGCACAGATTATCATGCAGGATAGTTCTCCAGAACTACTTTGAACAAGTGAATGATTTTAAGATAAATAGAAAGCATGTCATAATGATACTTCATTTATGTAGCATTTCTCATGTACTGGGATCTCATAATTAACTTTATTAATTGGACAAACTACAGAAAAAAATCCAATAAGGGCTGCCACTTCTGGGTAAAATGCAACAGCTGATTAACAGTGCACAACATATTACATATATTTATGAGGGAAAGAATCTATAGCAAAGCAAACTTTCAGGAGGAATTTAAGCATACAAAGTATAACTATACAAACTAGAATTTGCGCAGTACACATGGGTTAATGCTTTTACCTTTGGTAAAAGTGCCAGGGACTTTTAAGATGACAGCATACTGGTCCTTGGATTCACAGCTCGTGCAAAGGGCTACATAGATGGGAGTTTGGTGCTTCCTTGAAACTTGGTTGGGACAATGACTCAGAAATGACTTAGAGAAAAGCACAAAATTGACTTAATCACAACAGTCACTTTCTGCAGCATCTGGGTTTTCAAGGAAGCTTCCCCTATCAAGTACAGACTAACCCTTAGACTAGGAGATCTAATAAGAAAGATCATATTCCAGAATAGTACTGTTGCAGGTTGAGTGTAAACTATGGTTTCCTTTTGACTCATACAAAGAGTTGTGTACTTCACATATGTTTTCAGGCACTGTCAGAATGATTCTGTGAGGTATTTTAGTGAGACATGAATAATGCAATGAAAGCCTAATAGATAGCCAACTATAACTTACTAAATGAATGTAGATTAAAAAATTGATCTTGTGTAAAATGCAGTTATTGGGGGAAAAATCCTCCTAGGTTAAGCTGGATAAAAGGCCTTCATGCCCCACAATATCTGCAATACCTATTTATAAAATTAAAAAGAAAAACATGCATTAAACATTAATTAGAGCAAAATATGCAGGTTTCTTTTAAATGCATAAAAAAGCTATGGTTTTTATTTCTAGAAGAGGATATAGACCTGGTCTGTCTGTAAGAGAATAAATCCATTTAATTAGATACTATATACAGAAAAAGATATTTTGAGAGTTCTTAATGTATTTTGCATTGACAAGGCTTCAGTTTGAAATATTGATCACGTCATATTAGATATCTGGTTGCTATCACATCCAGTTACTCATCTTGTTAACTGATACATCAATAATGTAATCTGGACAATTTAATGTGAGTTCCTTATTGTGGAGATTTATGAATAAGAAACAATTATTTGATCCTCTCTTACTATGCAACATTTTCCATACTGGTTCAAATCCTTATCCTATATCCCTTACTCAACTGATTAGTGCTGTGGTGTCTAACTAGTTCAGAAGCAGTAGCCACTGCTACACTCAACTGGCCAAATAGCCACATGCATTAAACATTAATTAGAGCAAAATATGCAGGTTTCTTTTTAATGCATAAAAAGCTATGTTTTTTATTTCTAGAAGAGGATATTGACCTGGTGTGTCTGTAAGAGAGTGTCTAGCATGTTGGACACCACAGGAGTAGTGCCAATAAACATTCTTAATGGTGTCTGCTCTACTGTTACTTAGGAAAAAACTTGGTATCTTAGTTTTTCCTAAGCAAGTTTTGTTTTCATGGACATTGATAGCAAAATACTATTTGCCCTCAATGGGATCAGGATCAGGCCCTGGTTAAGGGGGTTAGGGTAAGATTCAGTGGGATTGCAAATATGAGTAAGATAGTTCATGTGAGGTTTCAAGATCTAGCCCTAAATTTGTCATGCTACTGATTATAATGCTGACCTGCAAGTGTAAGACTCTTAAACCACTTGGAATGTGAAATCCCTTACCTCACAAGCTGGAAGAGGTCATTAAGAATCTTCTCCTTACAAATTACCTCGAGGTTTTATCCTGTCACAAATCTTTGCTTTAGCTGAAGCTGCAAGATGATTTTCCATTGAAAGCCGGTTTCACTGTGATGACTTCTGCTGCCTGTGGCAAAGAGGAAATGGCTGAGGAAATCAAACAGCCATTAACTCCTCAGAGGCCAAAAGCAGTTATATTTCTTATAGGAGGAGTTGTTTCCCACATGTAGCCACTATTTCAGTTTACTCCACCTCAACTTTTTGAATCCTGAAGTTTGCAGAGCATGACAGAGCCAGTCCCATCTTTTTAAGGGGCCAAAACCATCTGTACAGTGTAGTTAGTGTTATGTTGCTCCCTGCACAAAGACCAAACTGATCTTTGTGCTGTTTTACATGGAGGGAACAGCAAAGGAAGAAAAAACAAAAGTCTATGTGAGTGAACACACTATGTGTGTCAGACTCTTCCATCAGGGTATCTGAGAATAAATTGGCTGACAAACTCTGCACATGGAAGGTGTGCTAAATACTTTGAAAGCAAAGGGCATCAAAGTTTCATACCCACATGCTGCACAGAATCTGAAAAGAGATTGTTTTAAAAATAAATGGCATATTAATTGTACTTTCTCCTTCAGCCTCATTCTGATCTCACCAGTTCTACACTAGTGTAACTTCTGTGACTTTCATGATAATTTAACATGGATTGTATGTGGGATCAGAATCAGGCTATGACTTTTAACAAATTAATAAATAAATGATGAGCCTCATTATCTTCCCTGATCACCCTTTTTTGCTACTCTTGCACTGCAGAATGTTGGCTACATATGGCCAATTGTGAATACCCTTGGTGAGTGGAGGGGAACTATACTGATTAGCCAACACTCCTCATCCTCTCACACACCTCCCAGCTCGAATGTAACAGACATCCTGGGAATGTAGATGGATCACAGCTGTGTTCCTTCACTTCTCAGATGTCCTGCAGTCCCTTAGGAATTGTTGCCAGCTAGCACAGACCAGCACAACACCATGGTCATTCTATCCTATGCCCGGGTTGGGCAGATAACCAGGGAGTTGTAACCAGCTCCCACAACTGACTGTCCCTTCCAGTGACCAGATCTTAGCAGAGGAAAGAATCTTGCCTTATTTTTCTAACCGCCAGTGCTGCAAACTGCAATGAGGCTCTGCAAATCAAACCTCAGTTATAAAGATTTTGCAGTTGCTGCTTAGCTGACAACTACATTGAGGATATTCTCCAAGGCAAGTTATTCTTCCTAGCTTGTATAATAATTTTCCATGGCAACAATTTGTTCACATCGGTAAAATTAATACCTATGATTCAAAGTCAAACAGGGATGAAGCCCTTATGTTGGCACACTGCTAAAGACATCAATGAGATTTTTGTCTGTGCCGGGGCTTCAGGATGAAATTTAGATCCAAGCGTTAGACCCAAGCCAAGAATGTCAGTAAAACTCCAGTGCCTCCACATGGCACTCAATAATTTAACTCCTGAAAGGACAGATGTTTCTAAACTTTACAGGTGGAAGGCCTTTATTATAAGCACACTCTCTTCAAAATGTCATGAATGGTTCATTTCACAACTGGTCTGTTCTTACAAAATCCCACGCTCCATAAAACAAAAACCAGTATTGGCTTATTAGATATGCTAGCAACAGTAATAAACTAAATGCAAGAAATGGAAAGATGGAAAATTTCTGAGGGGCCTTGCAGCATTGATCCAGCCAATCAATATTCCGTATTATCAATATTCCATTATAAGGTATAGTTACAGGTCGGGATGTTAAAATGCATGTATTTAGGTAATTCAGTGACTACACATTTACACATGGGGGGTGGCATCGACTCCCACCTGCCCTCTCCGCGCTGTTGCGTCTCAGAGACAGCAGTGCTGGGGAGGGGAGCCTAGCGTGTAACCGTTAAGATTAACTATGCGCAGGCTCATCAGTTAACTATGTATACTTTCACATCCCTTGTTCCAGGTGATCCCAGACAGTGAAGAGCAACTGGAATGTGACAGAAGGCATTCAGTCTCAACACAATGAATCAGTATCATTAAACGCTGCATATAAGGAGCTCTATATTACACACGATGGCCCAAATTTAGAACTGATATGAGCAGGTGTCACTCCCATTGAAGCCAATGGACTGATTTGCCACTGCCTGTCTTCTGGTGTAGTCATTTGCACTTGTCCGAAGCGAAGACCAAATGTGTGTAAAACATTGCCAAATGAGAACTCTCCACTCATACAGGTTCTGAAGTTTCATGCCCATTCTCTGCAAGTGTAAATGATAACATGGGATAGGGAGGGTAAGGTGATGGAGAATCAGGCTCAAGAGATGCCTCAGAGGGGACAATAACTGTTTTCAAGTACATAAAAGGATGTTGCAAAGAGGAGGGAGAAAAATGATGGCTCTTAACCTCTGAGCATAGGACAAGAAGCAATGACCTTAAATTGCAGCAAGGGAGGTTTAGGTTGGTCAGTAGGAAAAACGGCCTGTCAGGGTGATTAAGCACTGAAATAAATTGCCTAGGGAGGTTGTGGAATCTCCATCATTGGAGATTTTTAAGAGCAGATTAAAAAAACACCAGTCAGACATGGTCTTGATGGCGCTTGGTCCTGCCATGAGTGCAGGGGACTGGACTTGATGACCTCTTGAGGACCCTTCCAGTCCTATGATTCAATACATTGTGTGTCTTCTCATACTGCCTCTTCTACCTGGAACATCCTCCCTGAACCCATATGCCACCCTATCTCACCCTCCTTCAAATCCCTCCCTAAAGCCAACTTCTTTTGGTCAACTCATTTCACTGCTAGCAAATCTCACTTTCCTATCATATTCATCTTTCTGATGGCTAAGCTCCTTCATCCCAGTGGCCATTCTCCCAGATATTAGTTTGTTTACATTATGCTGTTGTTGCTTTCAGATACCTATATATCTTTTTCCTCCTCTGGAAAAAAAAAGGCATAATTACTGCTCCATCACACAAGATATTGTTTATAATTATTAATGCTGTAGCACAAAAAGTACCCAGTCAGGTTCTCACTGTGCTAGATACTGCACCCAGCTATAGGAAATACAATCCCTGTTACAAATAACTTACAATCTATATATATAGATATATGATGAGAGAGAAAAGTTGGAAATAACATTCAAACAGATGGAAGTTTATCGATGATTTTAATTCCTATGAGGCAGGAATTGGTTGTCTTACTGTTTGTAAAGCATCTGGAATACAGTTGGTGCTATGCAAATAATAACATAAATGAACTTACTCTCCTCTAAATTGGTATGTGTAAAATTCCTCTCCAAAGTATCAAGACAAAAATACACTCTGTAATGCCTGTGGTAACCATGCAGTTTATACTGGTTACAGTGTATCCTGATTCAAATCAAACAATATTCTTTGACCTGTCTGGATTACTTTACAAGTATAGATTTCCCCATCATGTTTGTCCAATAGATAGAGGATAGATGTGGTTATCTGTCACATCTATCAGGGTATGTCTACATTAGCTCGTTAGTTCGAGCTAGGTAGGCAAATGAAGGCAACCGGAGTTACAAATGAAGCCCGGGATTTAAATATCCCGGGCTTCATTTGCATGTTCCCGGGCACTGCCATTTTTAAATCCCCCTTAGTCTGAACTCTGTGCCTGCGGCTACACGCAGCACGGAGTAGGTAGTTCAAATTAGAGATCCTAATTCGAACTACCGTTACTCCTCGTTCCACATAATTAGGGCTTCATATGCAACTTCGGTTGCCTTCATTTGCCTACCTAGCTCAAACTAACAAGCTAGTGTAGACATACCCTCAGTTACTCAAAGGAGGAAGAGGAAGTGGCAACACTGTATTATGGGAACCAAACCAGTTGTTAGTGTTCTATCTGAAAAAAGCCAAATCTTTGACATCTTTACTGAAATTCAGACTTGATTTGGCTCAAAATGTTGTACTTCTGTATATGAGACAAATTTATCAGTCATATGAGAGCTACAGTGTCATGCTTTGTCACTGACAGAATCTGAATAATGGATCAGGAAAAAAGTAGTTTAAAAAATAAGATGAAATTGTCCAAATTGACATTTACTGTACTAGGTTCCTTCTAAGCTTGCGTACACATGCGTGCACACACAGATGTGCCACAAAAACAATTGGCAAAGCACTCAGTCCCATCACTAAAGATGTTAGTCCCATCACTAACAGAATTTAACAATTGCTTTAAATAATAATACTCAGTTCTATGTGCACTAATATTTCTTTGCCTACTTAAAATGTTTGTGATTATGTGGTGCATGACCTCAAATGGATAAGAGGTCTTAGACGGCCATCTTTTAATGCAGGGCTAGTAACTGCAATACCATTCTGCAGCACCAGTTTGACAAGGCTGAGAAGAGTAAGGAAATACTGGAGTGGGCTCAGGATTTCACCCAATAAGACCACTAACCCAGTGGCTATACTTAGAGGAAATGGGCCAAATTTTCCCATCATTTAAATGCATTAAACTTCATTGGCTTCAAATAATTATGGGACAGAAAGAAGCTTTTGTTTTTTCTGACCTCACATACAATTAAATTTTGGATCACTTGGCAACTTCTCATGAATCTGCATAAAGTGGAACACATGTATGTTGCCTTCATCTTTAACAGAGAGATGTGACTCAACTTGAGAACAGAGCACTATGATGGACCTCTATTGGCTATGAACTAGGGCCATTCAGATGGAGAAACGATTCCTGGGACCTGCAGGATACATCTGAAGCTGGAAGTAAGCCTAGCTTAACAGGCTTGAGCTAACATGTAAAAATAGCAGTGTGGATATTACAACTCCAATAGAGTCTTGGGCTATCCACCAGCCTCAGACCCTAGGGGTTGGCTGGGCTGAGAGTTGCTGCCCAAGCTGTAACCGTCACTCTGCTATTTTTAGCAGCTAGTGGAGTCTGTTCAGGCTGGGATACATGATCCTACCTGGAGTGTAGACACACAGCAAAGTCTCCACAAGGCAGGCTGCTCAGGTTAAGCTACAGGGGGTAGCCAAGTTAGTCGGTACAGGATAAACTTAAAAAACTACAAATAATGCTACCAGACTATTTGTTGTTTTTAAAGTTTATCCAGGTTAAGCTAGCGTGATATATTGTAAACTATCTCCATAGGCTACTTCTTTGGATTAAATATGCAGGCAACTGCACACTGCATTTAAAAACTTTGCAAGCTTATCGGATTCATTAGCGGAGGACAAGACTCAAGAGAGAAAGAGAGAGAATGAACTTTGGACCTTCAGCAACTCTCTCTTCAAAACAAAACCATCTCCTTCCATCTCATCGCCCTTCCATCCCTATCCTCTTACCACCCTAATTCAAATAAAATATATTTTATAGGCTTGAGTGTATGTCAGCAGCATTGGCCCAAGACAAGGTCTCACAGCTTGTTGAGGATTTGATACCCCCATCCACCATGAACATTAGGAAAAACTTCCTAATGATCAGGGTTGTTTAACCCTGGAATAAATTGCCTAGGGGGGTTGTGGAATCTCCATCACTGGAGGAATTTAAGAGCAGGTTAGACAGACACCTGTCAGGGATGATCTAGAGGGTGCTTGGTCCTGCTTTGAGGGCAGGGGACTGGACTCAATGACTTCTCGAAGGCCCTTCCAGTTCTAGGATTCTATGTCCACTCCAACTCCTTCCGCTCCCAACACCAGCCCTACCTCAGCCACCTCCATGTGTAATCCTCCCACCCCCGCACCAGCCCTCCCAGCACTAATCCCCCCTCCCCCATGCACCCATCCCCACACCACCCCTCCCCGCACTAATCCTCCCCTCCCCCATACTCCCACCCCTGCACCAGCCCTCCCCACACTAATCCCCCCTCCCCCATGCTCCCCCCCCGCACCAGCCCTCCCCACACTAATCCTCCCCTCCCCCATACTCCCACCCCTGCACCAGCCCTCCCCACACTAATCCCCCCTCCCCCATGCTCCCACCCCTGCACCAGCCCTCCCGGCACTAATCCCCTCCCCCCATACTCACACCCCTGCACCAGCCCTCCCCACACTAATCCCCCCTCCCCCATGCTCCCACCCCCGCACCAGCCCTCCCCGCACTAATCCCCTCCCCCATTCTGCCACCCCCGCACCAGCCCTCCCCACACTAATCCCCCCTCCCCCATGCTCCCACCCCCGCACCAGCCCTCCCCGCACTAATCCCCCCCTCCCCCATGCTCCCACCCCCGCACCAGCCCTCCCGGCACTAATCCCCCCTCCCCCATGCTCCCACCCCCGCACCAGCCCTCCCCGCACTAATCCCCCCTCCCCCATGCTCCCACCCCCCCCGGCACTAATCCCCCCTCCCCCATGCTCCCACCCCCGCACCAGCCCTCCCCACACTAATCCCCCCCTCCCCCATTCTCCCACCCCCGCACCAGCCCTCCCCACACTAATCCCCCCTCCCCCATGCTCCCACCCCCCCCCCGGCACTAATCCCCCCCTCCCCCATGCTCCCACCCCCGCACCAGCCCTCCCCACACTAATCCCCCCTCCCCCATGCTCCCACCCCCGCACCAGCCCTCCCCACACTAATCCCCCCTCCCCCATGCTCCCACCCCCGCACCAGCCCTCCCCGCACTAATCCCCCCTCCCCCATGCTCCCACCCCCCCCCGGCACTAATCCCCCCTCCCCCATGCTCCCACCCCCGCACCAGCCCTCCCCACACTAATCCCCCCTCCCCCATGCTCCCACCCCCCCCCGGCACTAATCCCCCCTCCCCCATGCTCCCACCCCCGCACCAGCCCTCCCCACACTAATCCCCCCTCCCCCATGCTCCCACCCCCGCACCAGCCCTCCCCACACTAATCCCCCCTCCCCCATGCTCCCACCCCCGCACCAGCCCTCCCCGCACTAATCCCCTCCCCCTCCCCCCCCGCACTAATCCCCTCCCCACTCCCACCCCCGCACCAGCCCTCCCCACACTAATCCCCCCTCCCCCATGCTCCCACCCCGCCCCCCCGGCACTAATCCCCCCTCCCCCATACTCACACCCCTGCACCAGCCCTCCCCACACTAATCCCCCCTCCCCCATGCTCCCACCCCCGCACCAGCCCTCCCCGCACTAATCCCCTCCCCCATTCTGCCACCCCCGCACCAGCCCTCCCCACACTAATCCCCCCTCCCCCATGCTCCCACCCCCGCACCAGCCCTCCCCGCACTAATCCCCCCTCCCCCATGCTCCCACCCCCGCACGCAGCCCTCCCGGCACTAATCCCCCCTCCCCCATGCTCGCCCACCCCCCGCGCCAGCCCTCCCCGCACTAATCCCCCCTCCCCCATGCTCCCACCCCCCCCGGCACTAATCCCCCCTCCCCCATGCTCCCACCCCCGCACCAGCCCTCCCCACACTAATCCCCCCTCCCCCATGCTCCCACCCCCGCACCAGCCCTCCCCACACTAATCCCCCCTCCCCCATGCTCCCACCCCCCCCGGCACTAATCCCCCCTCCCCCATGCTCCCACCCCCGCACCAGCCCTCCCCACACTAATCCCCCCTCCCCCATGCTCCCACCCCCGCACCAGCCCTCCCCACACTAATCCCCCCTCCCCCATGCTCCCACCCCCGCACCAGCCCTCCCCGCACTAATCCCCCCTCCCCCATGCTCCCACCCCCCCCGGCACTAATCCCCCCTCCCCCATGCTCCCACCCCCGCACCAGCCCTCCCCACACTAATCCCCCCTCCCCCATGCTCCCACCCCCCCCCCGGCACTAATCCCCCCTCCCCCATGCTCCCACCCCCGCACCAGCCCTCCCCACACTAATCCCCCCTCCCCCATGCTCCCACCCCCGCACCAGCCCTCCCCACACTAATCCCCCCTCCCCCATGCTCCCACCCCCGCACCAGCCCTCCCCGCACTAATCCCCTCCCCCATTCTGCCACCCCCGCACCAGCCCTCCCCACACTAATCCCCCCTCCCCCATGCTCCCACCCCAGCCTCACCCCGCCTTCCCAACCCTCCCCGCATCCCCCCTCCCCGCCATGCCCTCGCTAGCCCCGCTCTTCCCAGCCCCGCTCCTCCCCCGTCTCTTTCCGGGCCGCCCGCCCCCGCCCTTTCCAGCAGCTGCGCTGCGATTGACCCGAGTGCACCACGTGACCCGGAAGCGGGCGGCCCGCCACGCCCTGGGAGGCGGGGCCCCTCCCCCCCCCAACCCCGTGAGAGAGGGCGGGGGCTGCGCGCGGCCGGAAGTGCCCCGCGGGAGCGCGCGGTGGTAAACCCCCCCCCCGCCCCTCCCCCCATGAGCGGGCGCGGGCGGCGGTCGGAGCCGCGGCGGAGCGGGGTCAGGCGCCGGGTCTCAGCCCCAGGTAAGGGGCGGGCCGGGACCTGTCACCGCCGAGCTCGGGGCGGAAGGTGCGCGTGGTCCGCCCCTCCCCCCCCCCTCCCTCCCTCCGCGTCCTCCTCACAGCCTGGGCCCCCGCCTCCTCAGGGGAGCCGCTTCCCCCCCCCGCCCGGGGAGGGGCCCAGCCGTGCTGGCTCGGGGGGGGAGGAGCGTGTGGGCGGGGGGGGGGGGGGAGTCCCTGGCTGGAGACAGCCTGGTGTGTGGGAGCGGGGGGGGGGGGGGGTTTACTGGTCCATGGACCTCAGCGCCAGAAGGGGCCAGTGGGGTGGCCCGGGCGGAGCTCCTGTGTCAGGCCAGCCGCGGAGCTCACTGCTACGGCAGCTCTGGTAGAGACACATCTCCTCTTGGCAGACACGTGGTTCGGGATCAAGAATCAGCCTTGGTAAATTGTGTCGTCCCCCCCCCTTCCTCCTCCCCCCCCCCCCCCCGCCGCTTACAGCTGTAGTGTCCCCCTGTTGGCACCCACCTACGTGTTCTGTTACTCTAGTAGCACCTTAAAGACTATTTGCTGTTTTTTAAGTTTTTCCCTGCTGGAGTAATGGATTTAGTGAGGCATCCCCTGTCCTATCTTTGGAGAAGTCATTGGCTGGAAGTCCCTCCCCTGCCATGCGTGTGTTGGGCTGTGGCATGGGGTGCCCTCTAACACCGCTGCTGCCTGGAATCCGGATGGGGATGTCTCGTGTGCATCGGGGTGGGAGACTCCACTTAATTTAGAGATTTGATTTAATTCCTTGGGCCTGTGTGAAATTCAACATCTGGGGTGAGGTTGCCTTGCTGTTGTATGTTTATGAATACTACACTGGCTTTAATAACTGATGCTGCTTTGGAGCCCCCTGGGAGTTGTGGATTGCGTGTTAAGCTGCCATTTCCACACTGATGTGTGCAGAGAGTTTTATTTTTCCCACACTGCTGTGGGAAAGCAAGGGAAAACACTTCAGAAAGCTGAGCAAGATGAACTGGGCGTTTGAGATGGTATTGTCTTTACCAGAATGGGACATTGCCCAACCTCTTTTGACTTACATGGCTGGGTTCTCTTTACCTGGTGCAAATTGGTAATGATGCTTTCTTTGTCCCTGAAACCTTACTGGTATAGGTGTTGAAAAACGTAGGGCCCAAATGTATTGCTATAGAAAGGAAGGGTGAGAGGTGGGGCAAACTAGTCAGCCAAATTATGCAACTTGAGCGGGAAGTTAGGCTAGAGTTTACCATTTTTTCTAAGGAGTGGGACCTAAGGTCTTGTGGGGCCACTTGAAATAAGATGTAGTCAAGTTGTGCTTCCTTTTTGGGTCATGTGTGTTTGGGTTGTGGAAGGGAGGCATACAGATTCAACAAGTGTTTAGTACCGTTCCTGTTTTTTCTAATTCAAAGCCCTGATTTTAGATCCTTACTGCAAATAGGCACAATCATAGTGTCTAGGGGGAGGTGTTGGTCAAGAAAACCTTTGAAATATTTAATATTTCCTGCTTTAAGCGTTTGCTGCAGTGAGACAGGTCTGATCATCCCCTGCCCCACACACACCAAAAAACTGGGAAGTTGGGTAACTAGCATTCTGAAATTTTGGAGATTGTGTTCAGAAAGTGCATTATCAGATGTTCTCTTAAATTTGCAACAACTCAGTAGTTAAAGCAGTAAGAGGGAATAAGAGGTGCAGTTTGGATTGTAATTGTAGATAATTCTTTAGATGGACTGACTGCCATGGTTGGCTGATAAATGAGGCCATGCCTACACTGTCAGCCAAATTGACACTTCTGCAGTCAATACAGTGGTGTTGATTTAGTAAGTCTGGTAAAGACATGTTAAGTTGACGAGAGAGCATTCTCCTGTTTGTATTCCAGGGGTAGAAGCTATGTCAATAAGACTAAGGTTGACTTACAGGAGGAGTGTCTATGCCACACAGTTACATGGACTTCAGTTATGTAACTTACATAACTGAACTAGTGTAACTTTTTTAGCATTACAGCATTACTGTGGACCAGTTCTGAGTAATGGTGTTAGAAGACTGAAGTGCAACAATTCCAAATACGTTTTTATTGTCCTCTATGTGGTATTAACATATTTACATTATTAATTTGTGGTGGATTGGTCAAGGACAGCATTGATGTACATAAAACTTTTAAGCCCTGAATCATGATAATCTGTCAAGATCATAAAGGGAATCTTCAGTTCAAACAAGGCATTTCTAACACAAATTCCTGTAAAACAGTTGCGTAGTTATTTTTCCTTTCTTGAAAATATTTGATGGAAGGTGACTGAATATTTATTTATATTACTAATAATATCTTGGATTATTTAAACTAATTGAATCTAATTTACCGTTTTTAATACTTTCTACATTTCTTTTCTCATACAATGAAAATAGGTCAGTTTCATACTGTTAACTCCAGTTATTATCTTATCAACTTTAATATCAGTTTCTCATACAATAACATGTTTGTTTCATGCATATTGCAGGGGAATTTTTAAATATATTCTATGTGAATACAAATTTTGCATTTCCACTGGTCTTGGTTTTGGTAAAAGCTTATTTTTTTAAAAATCTCAATTTGGGGTATAATTTGAGCTGCCAGTACCCTTTTTGAGTATTTCATTTGCTAACTGGTATGTCAGATTTTTAACATCAGTTCAGATGCACAGTAGGGATGTTAAATTGAGGTTAATCAAATAGTCGATGGAATTTCCATCGACTACTCGATTAGTCGATGGGGGTGCTCGCTACTTTTGTGACTCTGCAGTTTAAATGTAGTAGGAGCTGGGCTGTTGCATGCCCACAACATTTAAATTGCAGAGTTGCAGCGGGGCAGTGTGAGCTGGGACTGAACAGTTCTGGCTCATGCCAGCTCTGGGACACTGCAGCTCTGCCCACACCATGGAAACGGTGCTGGGGGGAACAGGCTTTTAAGCCAGCTCTCCCCAGCACTGTCTCCTGCTTCCCTCCCCCCCCTTGCTGCCTCTGACAAAGAGGCAGCCGGTGGGGGGGAGTGGGGAACGAGTAGTCGACTACTCCCTTATTTCCCTAATGCACAGTAGGGATGTGAAAGGCTTACCAGTTAACTGGTTAACATTACCCTTAATGGGTGATGCTTACTGGTTAACCTGTGGGGGTTGGTGTGGGTCAGGGACTGCTGTAGCCTTTGTCCATGGTGGGCCTAAGCATGTCACAGGCAGAGGCAAATCGCAGGCAGGGGCTGCCCCCCGCAATTGGTTAAGAGCCAGTTAAACTTCATGCTTAACTGGTTAACCAATTGCATGAGATTTTATGTCTGTAGCGTACAGGGTGTCTGCATAAAAGAACACTCAGCTATAGGCACTTCACTTCTGTTCAAGGCAGTAATGAACTGATATATCTCAAGGGATGACTACTAATATGTACATCTAAGTGCCATTTCATGGCTGACACGTTGATTCTGCTATCTACATTATCCTTTAGCTTTGTGAATAGACCAGTCTTTCAAATGAAAAAAGTATGCTGCAATCATTTGTTTGAGAGCCTGTGCGCTTGTTGCTATGTGAAATGCTGCATAACCGTTGTTCCTTCCGTGTTGGATTTGCACTACAGTCAGGCAGTGCACAGGAGATGTTACACAAACAGGACACTGAATAGCCTAATAATTGAAAAAGCTGACTGGGGATAGTGAAATATAAAATTCTAATCCTGGTTCTAAGATCATCTGTGGCATTTGGTGAACTATGTGTTCTTCCACTGCTATTAAATGGGAGTAACAACATCTATTTTATAGGGGTGTTGTGAAATAACCTAGAGAAGACTTGTAAACATTTTTGAGCTATATAACTCTGGTCATCTGAAGAAGTGGGTTTTGCCCACGAAAGCTCATGATACCATCTACATGTTTTGTTAGTCTTTAAGGTGCTACAAGACTATTTGTTGTTGTTTTTTTAAGTGTTTCCTATTAGAATTTTGTTCTTGTGCCTCAACCTCGACCAGTAAGAACAGCCTCCAAGCGTGACAGAGTAGTTCAGGTTCCACATCTATTCAGATCTTGGCACATTCTGAATCTGTGAACAAGGCTATCAGTTGAGATGGCTTTTGAATGGGAACACCTGTCCACTGGCAAGTGTTCTAAAACCACTCGACCTCATCTCTGAATTAAAGAAGGTTCAGGATGGCAGTTCAAAACATAATATAATAGAATCAAAAGCATTTCAGGCAATTCTTGTGCTGACCCTACTGAGTTTTGGACCAAGTGTTGCAGAATAGTAACCTCCCAAAATATTAGGGTTTCAGTAATGACTTTTTTAGATTCTGAAATGTAACTGAGTTACTCGGATTTCCCCAGTGATCATCAGATTGTGTGTGTTTCAGTTAATCAAAACAAGCAGAGAGGTGCTTTTGAAACTAGTAACCTGCCAATAACTAACTTTTCTAAAACAAGTTTGTGTCAAATTTGTGATCTCCTCAAATATCTGTTTTCTTGTATGCCTTTGAATTTTGCAAGGTTAAAGAAATAGAATATGGAGTAGGACAGTGTTGGGTAGATGGAGTGGCAGTGAATGAAATGCTTTTAAACAACATTCAATTAAAAACACAGGAAGGTTCCTTCCTCTCTAAGGAAAAGTCTACATGAGGAAATTGGATGACATTTTTGTACAATACTTCTGTGTAGAAATTTAGATAAAAATTTTAAAGAGTAACTCCAACTATTTTTTTGAAAGTACCCCTCCCTCTGACTTTCCATGCACACCAAATACTCTACCAGCGCATTTCCAAAATGCATTTAATACAAAAGGTATGTATGAATTTATTAGTTGTAGTGCATAAACATTAATCCAATGATCTTTTGCTCTGTTAAAAATTGATTTTTTATAAGGTGCCTTAATAAAAATGTATCGGGGCCTTTAAGGTTTAAAACAGAGCAGCATTTCCAAAAGAGTGCATGCCTCAGAATATGTATTTAACTAATGCAATGAATCCTAGAACTGGAAGGGACCTTGAGAGGTCATTGAGTCCAGTCCCCTGGCTTCATGGCAAGACCAAGCATCACATAGATTATCCCTGACGGGTGTCTGTCTAACCTGCTCTTAAAGACTCCACAACTTCCCTAGGCAATTTATTCCAGTGTTTAACCACACCGACAAGAAGTTTTTTCTTAATGTCCAGCCTAAGCCTCCCTTGCTGCAATTTAAGCCCATTGCTTCTTGTCCTATCCTTAGAGGGCACAGAGAACAATTTTTCTCCCTCCTCCTTGTAACGCCCTTATAGATACTTGAAAGCTGTCATGCCCCCCTCAGCATTCTCTTTTCTAAACTAAACAAGCCCAATTCTTTCAGTCTTCCCTCATAGTTCATGTTTTCTAGACCTTTAATCATTTTTGTTGCTCTTCTCTGGACCTTCTCCAATTTCTCCACATCTTTCTTGAAATGTGGTGCCCAGAACTGGACATATTACTCCAATTAAAGCCTAAACAGTGCAGAGTAGAGCGGAAGAATGACTTCTCGTGTCTTGCTCACAACACTCCTGTTAATACATCCCAGAATCATGTTTGCTGCTGCTTTTTGCAACAGGCTCCACGTAGCGTTTCAAAGCGGCTTCACTGCACGAGCCTGGGGTCAGCGGGGGAGTCTCCAGCTGATCCTGGGCTCCATGTGGTGCTGCCACTTTGAAGTACCCTCTCCTCTTCCCCCCACCTTGCTACCTCTTTCCGATAGAGGCAGCAAGATGGGGGGGGGGGGGGGAGGGAAGTGACTAGTCGACTCGACTATCTGATAAGCATTTGCTTATTGTCTAGTTGACTACTCGTTCACATCCCTACCTTATAGTAGCTCCATCTAGGTTTCATTTCCCTAGTTCATTGATAAGAAGGTCATGCGAGACGGTGTCCAATGCCTTACTAAAGTCTAGGTATACCACTTCTCCCTTATCCACCAGGCTTGATATCCTATTAAAAGGAATACTTTTGATCCATGTTGGTCTATTAAATAAATGACATGTGGACCTAAATGGGTTAGATGTGCTGACCTAAATACATGATGTGCATTTACTGCAAAACTGAAATGAGTCCAAATCACTTTTGGTTTTATTTAGCAGCAAGAGACTATTGTCCAGTGATTAGTTTATATTTCACAAATACTATTCTTAAGTAGGTTTTCTTTTAGTAGTTCTAGGGATATGTTAACTGGTGAATTTACACCTTAAATAATCTTAATACTTTTGTATATAGGAATGTTAAAAAGCAGTTAATTAGGTAACCGTGTAACCATGAAATCTCGAGGGTTGCACAGTTAAACACTGTGGGCTCTGCAATATAAAGCTTATGTTGCAGGCTCCCGGCTGCTGATCCCACTCCTGGGGAGCCTGCTGGTGTGCCAGCTCTGCTGTTCTGCAGTATAGGTTTTATACTGCAGAGCCTTCAAGGCAGGGCAGCAGCTGGCTCCCCGAGAATTACACTGTTACATCCCTACTTTTGTAGTAATATTCAAACTAGAAATCTTAATACTTTACTTTGCCTAAAACAAATAGGAGTCAATTAAGCTGTGCAACCTCCAAGGTAGAAAAATGAGATTTCAGGTGAAATGTGGCACCCAGAACTGGACACACTATTCCAGCTGAGCCCTAATCAGTGTGGAGTAGAGTGGAAGAATTACTTCTAATGCCTTGCTTACAGCAGTCCTGCTAATACATTCCAGAATGATGGATTTTTTTGGACTGTCTCATTGTTGACTCATATTTAGCTTGTGAGCCACTATAACCACTGGATCTGTTCCTGCAGTATTCCTGCCTAGTCTGTCGTTTCCCATTTTATATGTGTGCAAATAATTGTTCCTTCATAAGAGGAGTACTTTGCATGGGTCCTAATTGAATTTCATCATATTTTTTTCATACTATTTCTCCGGTTTGTCCAGATCATTTTGAATTCTAATGCTGTCCTCCAAAGTACTCATACCTCTCCCAGCTTGGTATCATATGCCAACTTTATAAAAGTACTCTCTATGCCATTGAGAGAGACACTGAACAGAACCAGACCTAGAACTGATCCCTATGGGATCCTATTTGACTGTGAACCTCTGATAACTATTCTCTGGGAACAGTTTTTGAACCATGTATACATCCACCTAATAGTAACTCCATTTAGGCTGTATTTTCATAGTTTGAGAGGGTTATGTGAGACAGTATCAAACACTTTACTACAGTCAAGATGTACCACATCTACTGCTTTCACTCTTGTCCATAAGCTTGTACCTTGTCAAAGAAAGCTATTAAGTTGGTGTGACTTGATCTTGATAAATCCATGCTGATTGTCACAGGCCAGTTCCTCAAGTCAAATCCACAGGGAAAGCTTGGAATTACAATTCATATGCAAAGTCAATTCAATTACTTATGGACTTAATCAAGATTTGGAGTGGTGGAACCTTTATCAGTGAAGGTGCTAACTACTTTCTGAGCAGTATCCTTCCTGCCTTATCCATCCGCTGACTTTGATCTTTATCTACTCAGGTTTAGCACCCTTTCTCCTGATACTTTATGCATAGAGGTAGGGGGGTGGGTGACAGAACATCTTTCCTTCCTCCCTCCCCCTTCCCTTCTCCTATTTATTTCGAGTTTCCTTATCCCCTAATCATAACTCCAGTCATCTGAAGAAGTGGGCTGTGCCCACAAAAGCTCATGATACCATCTACATGTTTTGTTAGTCTATAAAGTGCTACCAGACCATTTGCTTGCTGTTATCTTTCCTGGTACTGAGGTTAAGTGGACTGATCTGTAGTTTGACTCAGATTGTCCTTCCGCTCCCATCATACATGACTTTTCCAAGAAAACTGCTAATGGCTTAGATACTTCCTCAGTCAGCTCTATGAGTATTCTAGGTTGTATTTCATTTGACCCTGATGACTTGGAGACATCTAACTTCTTGAAGTAACTTTTGTCTAAGAATATAATATAAGATTGTCTGAGTATATATGTAAGAACATATACATGGTGATACTAGGTCAAACCAATTGTCCATCTAGCTCAGTATCTTCTGGCAATGGCCAGAGCCAAGTACTTTAGGGGGAATGAACAGAACAGGGCAATTTATGGAGTGATCCCCCCCCTCCCCGTCATCCAGTTCAGCATCTGGCATTTGGAAGGTTAGGGGCTTCCAGAGCATAGAGTTGAAGTCCTGACCCTCTGGCTAATAGCTATTGAACTCCTCTAAATAGCCATTCACTAAAATGAGATTTAAACAAATTGGGATCAATACCGGAAACCCTCGCATGTTAAAACAACAGAGGCGTCCAGGCGTTTCATGGAAGAAGGAAAAAGCATATGGTCATTTTAGTAGCTTTCATTATATGTATGCTGCATAATCATACTACAACATATCAAACCAGAGATGTTACACTTGAAAAACCAGGATGTCTTTTATCTCTGTCTTATTTTATTTCTGCCTTATTTTATTTCTGCGATAAGAATAGTAATATTGGGTCAGATCAAATGTCCCTTTAGCCCAATATCCTGTCTCCAATACTGACTTGTAAGTTAATGGTATTTGGTTTACTGAGACAGTGATAAATTAACTGTACTTGGAAGAGTAATTGCAGAATATAGTTAATTAACTTTTATTTAATAATTTGTGAGGCTGGAGAAAATTGTAACTGAATTTGGAGTAACCTGGTAATTTTTGCTAGTTAAAATGTTAATGACAGTGTCCTTGTGCTTCTTTTAATCCACTGAAATTATATCTGCAATTATATTCTCTACTCAATTTATGTTATGTGAATGCATATAAAAAATCGAAAATTCAGTAACACTCAGCTCTTAGGGCTGAGTGTTAAAAAAGCTATGAAAACAAATTACTGATGTGAACATACAGGTGTAGGGTTATTCAAGTTGAAATTCCAAGAGATTTTTATAAAAGCTTGTGTGATTAAAACCACATCTTTGATGTATACATCAGTGTCTCACAGCACCCATCCATGTGCATCTTAATTTAGGGAGTCAGTGGTAACAAGGCTGCATTGCTGTTCCAAAAGGGAAGCGTGCAACATCAATTCTGTTGCCTCCACTGATGCAGGAGTCTTGTGGGGGAATGCTTCAGCAAGAACTTGAGAGGTAGTTGATGATTAAATGTGGATCTCTGATTCAGACCTTTACCAAATCTTTCTGAATACCTTATATGACTGTAGTTTTCATAGGTTGTTGTAATCTACTTTCAAGATTATATGCGGAAGCTGCTGCTCAGAATTTATTGACATCTGTTTTTGATTTTTTGCACGATTAACAGAGGTAATGGGCAATTCTTCTGATGTTTTGATTTCTTATGAATCTGTTTTCATAAGTAAATGCCTGCTGCTATCAGTTCTATACTTTGTTGAATTTTAATGGCACTCCTGCATAGCGAGATTATCTCTTTTTCAGCACATGGTTTCTAATGAAATCTGGCTTGCATTCAGGATGGGAAAATGCTGACTGAATATAGTGTGCTGTTTAACGCAGAAATGGATCTATTTTTGGGTGCAGTCATGGAATGTTAAGCAATTGGATTTAAATAGTTTCAGTAAAATTCAAGAGTACTGCTGGGTTAAAAGTAAAAGCAGTGTGGTCAATTCATTAAGGGTACGTCTACACAGCACGCTTATTTCAAAATAAGCTATTTTGGAATATTTTTTCTGAAATAGCTTATTTTGAAATAGCATGTCTACCCTACAGGGAAGCCTCAAAATTAGTCTGAGGCAGGCTTCCCTAATGTGGACATGCTACCTCGAATCAGAGCTCCAGGAGGCACTAGGGAGTACAGCCACTCCCCAATTTACGAACACACTGACTTACGACCAACCTCCCATTAGCCCCATTATAATATTTTCGAGTTGAGAACCATGTACGTCAAGTTTTTCGAACAGCGCGGGCAGCACGTTTAAGGGTATTTCCAACTTATGACCAAATTGAGTTATGTCCAGATGTTCGGAACGTAATCTGTTCGTAAGTCGGGGACTGCCTGTAATTACTTTGAGTGGCCCTGGGGAGGAGCTATTTTGAAATAGCAGCAGTGGAGTGTCCACACTACTGCTATTCCTCAATAGCTGTTTCGGAATAAACGTTATTCCGCATGGAATGACGTTTACAGATTTCGCAATAAGCTGTCTGTTATTTTTAAATTATTTCAAAATAACGGAATTGTTGTATAGACACTCACATTATTTCGTGTTCTAAAATAACGTTGCTGTGTAGATGCACCCTAACTGTGTTGTGAATTTCTTGCCTAGATAAAGAAAATTTACTTTCAGTCTTTCAAGGGTAGATGTTACCTACGTATCCCAGCATTTTAATGACTGTACTTACAGTAGCTTTTCTTTCATGACCCAGATTTGGGGATCCACATTGACTAAGATTATCTGTTGTACCCATGTAATGAAGCTTTTTCTGGAAAGAGCAGGTGATTCCAACTTCATAAGTCTTTCAAATATCCTAATTATCAATGAGGTAACTGCCAATTTAACAATCTGATATAAAATAAAATATAAGGAATGCAGCTTATTTGAATCCATGAGTCATTTGGGACTGTCACAGTTGTTACATGGCTATAAAAAAGCAACAGAACTTCGTATCTCTTACTATATACTTACACTGTTAAAATAGTGTGGGGAGAAGGGTCCTGAGGACAATTGGCTTAACTTGAATAATTGCTGCTGAGCAGCACATACGTTAGTGTTAGCCTCTATCAAAAGACTCCCCACTGTTTCTGAAGGATTCCCAGCTGAGTTAGTGTCTATAAAATTATGGAAAGAGAAACTGGGCACTATCCATCTGTCAGAACTCAGAATGGGTCTTGTTGACTGTCTACAAAGACTTTAGTCCTAGGGTCCGACACAGGAGATTGAATTCACCCTTAAAGGTGTACTGAATTTTTGTGTATCTGCTTCAGATTCCAAGTCACTGGTGGAATACATGGAAAAACTTAAACAACGAATAGTCTAGCAGCACCTTAACGACTAACAAAACATGTAGATGGTATGAGCTTTCATGGGTACAACCACTTCATCAGATGAATGGAGTATTAAAAGTCCAGTTCCAAAATAAATATTTATGAATTTTGCAGATTTCTATTTTTTTTAATTTAATTTGCAGGACAGCAAAGTAGAACACAGATAATCCCGTGTGATCATAGTGAGACCACTATTGTGTTAAGATCATAAATTCATATAAAATATTAAAAAATATTAATGTATTCTAGAATTTGATTTCTTGAAAAAAGAGAGTGAATACTTCAATTTGGCTATGCTAACAGTTTCTTTTAATGGTGGCACTTTAAAAATCATTCTTTCTCCTTAACCAGCACTTGCTTAAATGAACTAAGCTGATTAATTCATGAGTCATGACTATAGCTTTCTTGCAGTTTGTATATTCTAGCCCAGGGGTGGGCAATAATTTTAAAAGGGGGGCCACTTCACACATTTTTTAAGTGGCCCTGGGCCACCCCAGAAGAGGTGGAGCCAGGACACTTCCATGTTCCCCTGCCCACAGACCCTGATTGGCTGGGGGCAGGGGGAGCTCGTGAAGCCTTTGCCATCCCGGGCCTAGAGAGAACAGCCAGTTATTCTGAACAGCTATTCTGGATCTGGCCTGAGGAGGCTTTCTTGCCCACCCGTTCTAGCTTTTTACTATAAATGATGTCTCCTGGTATAAAAGATATCTACCTGACATGTCAAGTTAACTTCCTCAAGCATGTTCTAAAACTGCTTTGGAATGCACTGCTCGGCATATAGATACTTCTTGTATGGTAGAGGTATTCCAGATTTGGCCTTGTGCTTCATTCAGTGCCAAAACATATGCATCTCTCACTAGGAGTATGTAGTGAGTTATAGCATTTGGCATATTTAACCCGTGAATGACCCACCAACTACCTGACTCACCAACTCACCACCACCTGATTATTTTTAGTCTAATGTAACTAAGTATTATAATTGTGCAAAGATTTGATAACTGATAGCAGTAGTAGAAATTGAGAATTTCTATGTAGCACTTGCTTTGAATGTCATGAAATCTTTATTCTTGGAGCAAAGGGGTTAAACATCCTATCTTCAAATAGGAGATTAGGTATTGGAAGGATCTAACAAAGCACTTCTGTTCAGTCAATGAGCCATGCAATTCTAGATTCCCATTTTATAAAACCCCCATAGAATAGCTGCTTTCAGGACAGGGTAGCAACAAAAGGAAACATTCAAGGGTAACAGTTGCATAGCAAGAAAACAAAAGCAAGATTAATAATCTTAATATTTGTCATCTGAAGAAGTGGGTTGTGCCCACAAAAGCTCATGATACTATTTATACATTTTTTTGTTAGTCTCTAAGGTGCTACAGGACCATTGTTGTCTTTTTAATTTTTTTTTTTTTAGTTACAGACTAACACGGCTACCCCTCTAAGAAGTTTAATCTTGGCTGTTTCTCTCACTGCATACAGAGACTAAAAGTAGAATTTTAGAGATGTACCTTGGTTTTTGTACTTATCTGTTTATATTATTTCGATTTTTTTTTTATATGAATGTGTGGACTTATGAGTCAGAAAAGAAAAGTTAAAATGAACAAAGGCTAAGATTTATTTTAGTGAGGCTATAAACATTTTTACCATGGTCTGTGTGGGGTAAATACAGTAAAACATGGGGCATTTACTGTAACATTTTTTTATGCTTGTAGCATCCCATTTTTTAAAATTCTCACCTTATTTTCTGCTGAGTATTTGGAAAGAAAATATTCTGCAGTTGTATTGTGAATACTTCTGGTGAAAAGAGAAGCTTTTGTATTTCTGGAAGGTTGTTATGCTTAGGGAGCTGTATGTTAGTCTTTCAGTAAAAATGAATTAAAAGGAGGTGCTGCAAGTTAATATGACTCAAAATACAGGCTCTCACAAAATGGTCTCTGCAGAGCTGTACAGTAGGACATGGTCTCCAGCCTTTTTATGCCCAAGATCACTTTTTTAAATTTCAGAGCAACCCTCTTCCCTGAGGCCCTGCTCCTATCCCAAAGTTGTCCTCCCCCACTTTCACTGGGCTGGGGCAGAGGGTGGGGGCTCTGGGTCAGGGCTGAGAGGTTCAGGAGCAGGAAAGTGTGAGGGGTGCAAGCTCAGGGAGGAAGTTTGGGTGCAGGAGGGGATACAAGGTTGGGGCAGAGTGTTGGGATGCGAGAGGAGCTGATGGACAAGCAGGTGTTGGCTTTAGGAGAGGTCTCCAGGCTGGGGCAGAGTGTTGGGATTTGGTGGAAGTATGGGGTGCTGGCTCTGGGAAGGAGGTCAGGTCTAGGACGGGGTACAGGAGCTGGTGTGAGGTGCAGGTGTAATGCCGACAGGCAGAAGCAAACCTGGGACCTCCAGAGCTTGAGCCAAAAGCCAGCTGGCGCTCTGCTAAGGCCATAGATGAGCAAACTCATTGTTTCTATCGATAAGTGGTCTGAGTCAGTGGTTCCTAACCTTTTTTATACCATGGACCGGCAACCCCATTCACAAACTTTTGGTGGACCAGTAACATTTTATATGCATATTTGCATACTCATTATGGTAATTAATTTTAAGAGATCACATGTTATTTTACATTGTGTCTGTATGCACGCAGTACATGTTGTAACGGATCAGAGTTTGCAGATATCTACAGTGCTAAAAAAAATCCACAGAAAGGATTCCCCTTTGGCTGCTGGGTGGGACAGCCCCTTTACCAGGGGTGACTGGTGCCTGCAGAGGGAGGGGCACCCACAGGGGCAGGAGGCATGTGGGGCACCCTGTTTAGCAACGTTGTCAGGGGCATAGGAGCTGGTGCCCCCAAGTACTATCACCAGACATCTCTGCCCTTCCCCTCTCCTGCCCCATGGGGTTGGGGAGCTGACATTGTATCTCCCCAGTCTCTTCTGTACAATCTCTGCCCTGTGTTTCTCCCTTCCCCAGCCAGGCTGCTCTTGTTCCCACAGTCTCCCCCCAGCCTTCCTTCCCTGCATCCCCCTTTTCCCTTCCTGTGACCCGCCCCCTCAGAGTTTTCCTCCTTTGCACCCTTGCTCCCTTCTGCCGCATAAGTCTCCCCTGAATCCTCCCAAACTCCCTTCAGCACCTCCTGCCATTCCCCTCCTGACCCTGCCTCTCACATCCCTGTTCTCCCTTATCTGCCCCTGTCCCTCTTCAGCCCCCTTCCAACCCCTCCCCTTTCCCTCCCCCCCCCATGGCTGGCTGGCTCCCCCCCCCCCCCCCATATGTTGGGAGTTGGTGGCAGCTTCCCTGGGCCCTAGGCAGGGATCTTAGCTAGCTCTGCTGGGAACAGCCCAGGGCCAAACTCTCCCCTTGCAGCCCTGGGGCACCTGGAGCTCTGCTTCTGGGGTGAAAGGGGTGTCTCTTACCTGCCCCCCCCAAGTGCTGCCCATCCTGGGGCAAGGTTTGGGCCAGGCAGCGCCCTGGCCAGTCTGAGAGCTCTGCCCTGGGAGCAGCTCTTGGGGAGCAGAGAGACTGGCCCTGCTGGAGATTCCCCCTCCAGGTTGCAGCCCAGGCTCCAGAGACCCCACAGCAGCCCCCACTGGGGCTCAGGGATCAGCCTGGAGCCTGGTCCCAGATTCCCCATGAGCAGCAGCTGCAAGTTGCTTCCTGTCGCCAGGCCTGAGCCAGCGATCGCTTCCTCCAGCTCTTGCTGCTGTTGCAGAGCTTGCAGGGTGCCTGCCTGCCTGCCTCTCCCAGAAGCAGCTGGCTGCAGGCTTATATCTATGCTCCCCTTGCGGGAAGAGTGTCGCATGTCTGTGCTCTTTCTTTAGCCCCAGCATCGTTTTCACAGCTCCCCTTAGCCAGGAGCTGGCAAATGGGAGTGGCAGGCACAGGCAACTTGCAGAGAGATGCTATCCTGCTCCCCTCAAGGGGAGCACAGAGATGAGCTTGCCTGTCCAAGTCCTGCTGCATTGATGGACTTGAGTGGCTCAGAAATCATGATTGACTGGTTGAGGCGCCAGGATTGCAATCCGCAGGCTGGTGATTCCTGCAGTAGGAGCTGAGCTGAATGCTGTGCCTCCCAAGCTGGGAACCACTCTGGAACTGTGTAACCATTTTAGAGAGAGGGGTGGGGAGACATGCTCTCTAGCTTGCGGATTTGGTGTTGCAGTGGTGATTACAGACAACATCACAAAATCATAGGACTGGAAGGGACCTCAGAAAGTCCTCAAATGCAGTTCCTTGTACTCATGGCAGGACCAAGCACCATCAAGACCACCCCTAACAGGTGTTTGTCTAACCTGCTCTTGAAAAATCTTCAGTGATGGAGACTCCACAACCTTCTAAGGAAGGGTAGAAGGGAGAACAGCAAAATAGAGACAATGGATTTCAGGAAGGCAGATTTTGGTAAGCTCAGAGAGCTGGTAGTTAAGGTACCAAGGGAATCAAGACTGAGGGGGAAAACAATTGAGGAGAGTTGGCAGTTTTTCAAGGGGACACTGTTAAGAGCCCAAAAGCAAGCTATTCCGCTGCATAGGAAAGATAGAAAATATGGCAAAAGACCGCCTTGGCTTAACCAGGAGATGTTGCATGATCTAAAAATAAAAAAGGAGTCCTATAAAAAATGGAAATTAGGACAAATTACAAAGGATGAATATAGGCAAACAACACAGGAATGCAGGAGCAAGATTAGAAAGGCAAAGGCACAAAATGAGCTCAACCTAGCTACGGGAATAAAGGGAAACAAGAAGACATTCTATAAATACATTAGAAGCAAGAGGAAGAATAAGGACAGGGTAGGCCCACTGGTCAGTGAGGAGGGAGAAACAGTAACAGGAAACTTGGAAATGGCAGAGATGCTTAATGACTTCTTTGTTTCGGTCTTCACCGAGAAGTCTGATGAAGGAATGCCTAACATAATGAATGCTGGTGGGAAGGGAGTAGGTTTAGAAGATAAAATAAAAAAAGAACAAGTTAAAAATCACTTAGAAAAGTTAGATGCCCGCAAGTCACCAGGGCCTGATGAAATGCATCCTAGAATACTCAAGGAGCTGATAGAGGAGGTATCTGAGCCTCTAGCTATCATCTTTGGAAAATCATGGGAGGCAGGAGAGATTCCAGAAGACTGGAAAAGGGCAAATATAGTGCCCATCTATAAAAAGGGAAATAAGAACTACCCAGGAAACTACAGACCAGTTAGTTTAACTTCTGTGCCAGGGAAGATAATGGAGCAAGTAATTAAGGAAATCATTTGCAAACACTTGGAAGGTGGTAAGGTGATAGGGAACAGCCAGCATGGATTTGTAAAGAACAAATCATGTCAAACCAATCTGATAGCTTTCTTTGATAGGATAACGAGTCTTGTGGATAAGGGAGAAGCGGTGGACGTGGTATACCTAGACTTTAGTAAGGCATTTGATATGGTCTCGCATGATTTTCTTATCAATAAACTAGGCAAATACAACTTAGATGGGGCTACTATAAGGTGGGTGCATAACTGGCTGGATAACTGTTCTCAAAGAGTAGTTATTAATGGTTCACAATCCTGCTGGAAAGGTATAACAAGTGGGATTCTGCAGGGGTCTGTTTTGGGACTGGCTCTGTTCAATATCTTCATCAACGATTTAGATATTGGCATAGAAAGTACGCTTATTAAGTTTGAAGATGATACCAAGCTGGGAGGGGTTGCGACTGCTCTGGAGGATAGGGTCATAATTCAAAATGATCTGGACAAATTGGAGAAATGCTCTGAGGTAAACAGGATGAAATTGAATAAAGACAATTGCAAAGTGCTCCACTTAGGAAGGAGCAATCAGTTTCACACATACAGAATCGGAAGCGACTGTCTAGGAAGGAGTACGGCAGAAAGGGATTTAGGGGTTATAGCGGACCACAAGCTACATATGAGTCAGCAGTGTGACCCTGTTGCAAAAAAAGCAAACATGATTCTGGGATGCATTAACAGGTGTGTTGTGAGCAAGACACGAGAAGTCATTCTTCTGCTCTACTCTGCGCTAGTTAGGCCTCAGTTGGAGTACTGTGTCCAGTTCTGGGCACCTCATTTCAAGAAAGATGTGGAGAAACTGGAGAGTGTCCAGAGAAGAGCAACAAGAATGATTAAAGGTCTGGAGAACATGACCTATGAAGGAAGGCTGAAAAAATTGGGCTTGTTTAGTTTAGAAAAGAGAAGATTGAGGGGGGACATGTTAGCAGTTTTCAGGTATCTAAAAGGGTGTCATAAGGAGGAGGGAGAAAACTTGTTCATCTTGGCCTCTGAGGATAGAACAAGAAGCAATGGGCTTAAACTGCAGCAAGGGAGGTTTAGGTTGGACGTTAGGAAAAAGTTCCTAACTGTCAGGGTGGTTAAACACTGGAATAAATTGCCCAGGGAGGTTGTGGAATCTCCATCTGTGGAGCTATTTAAGAGTAGGTTAAATAAATGTCTATCAGGGATGGTATAGACAGTACTGGGTCCTGCCATGAGGGCAGGGGACTGGACTCGATGACCTCTCGAGGTCCCTTCCAGTCCTAGTATTCTATGATTCTATGAACCTCCCTAGGCAATTTATTCCAGTACTTAACTACCCTGACAGGAAGTTTCTCCTAATGTCCAACCTAAATCTCCCTTACTCCAATTTAAGCCCATTGATTCTTCTTCAATTATCAGAGGTTAAGGAGAAGATTTTTTTTTTTTCCTCCCTCCTCCTTGTAACAACCTTTTAGGTGCTTGAAAACTGTTATGTCCCCTCTCAGTCTTCTGAGGAAATGGTTTGCTCTCTTCTTTGGAAGTATAGTTTTCTGCAGAGGGCAATAATCTTTTTGGTCGTTTAAGCCCTGTAAGCAAGGGCCTACTCTTCATATTTGGCTATAAAGAGCCATACAATCAGTGGCTCTAATAATTTTCTTGTGGGTGCAAACATCTATGGCAATAAATATCTTGATTTTGATTGTAAATAGTTACCCATTTCAACCAGCCTCTTGTAATTGCCCAATTTACATGAACAACTAGAAATTCCATGCACAAAGTTGGAATCCAATTCTTAAAAGCTTGAATGACTTGCTTGAGGTTGGTGGGCAGGGAGAGAATGGGATCTCTTATTATGAAGTTTTATTATGATGCATCCTCGTGGCTCATGTTGCCCTGAATTGGAGCTGCGTGTACTGGATTTTGGAGTGTGCGTCAGATACGTTGAGAAAATGTATGAAATCCAGAACCTTATCTGACACTTCTCTTTGCCTAAATTGCTAAGTTAAGTAAGCAAACATTTTAATGAACCCTTCTCTTACATGGTTGAGCATTAAATTGCCATTTAATACTTCAGCTGGGTTGTATTTTTAGATTTGTGCAGAGGAGGACTCTTTTCTAATGCCGAACAACTTAAAAAAATGTATCTCTATAAGGACATCATGTGTGGTACCTTACTGCAGAAATAGCACAAGTGCAGTGGCATTTAGCAGTCTCTTACATTAGTGATTGTAGGTTAGGCCTCTTCAATGGTTCTCAAACTTCATCGCACCATGATCCCCTTCTGTCAACTAAAATTACTACATGATAGGGTTACCAGATGGTTTCAGCAAAAATACCGGACACACTTGACATTACATCACAATCTATATTACATCTTATTTAGAAAACACCAGACCTTTATATTTTCTCATTTATATTTTCTCAATTTGTTTCCCGCACAGAAAGCTCAAATACTGGACTGTCTGGTTCAAAACCGGACACCTGGCAACCCTGTACATGACACCAGGAGAAAGAACTGAAACCTGAATCAGCCTAAGTCCTATCGCTCCAGGTGGGGTTGGTGTGGGAGGGAGAGCAAAACTGAAGCCCAAGGCTTTCAATCCCAGGCAAGAAGCCTGTAACCAGAGCGCTGCCGCTCAGGACTGAAGTCCTCAAGTTTGGTTTCAATCCCAGGTGGTGGGATTTGGGCTTCAGCCATACAAATGTGGTACACAAGAGATTTTCTTTACATATGTGACTTTAAGAATTCCTCAGTGCCAACTGGTGAAGGGTTTGCTGTTCAGTAACAGTAATTTCTGACAAGTGACAAATTCGCTATACCCAATACATTTCTTTAATAGTATTTATCTAAAGACAGTCATGTCCGATCTCCAATGAAAGCTTATGTCCTACAGATCCTCATAATCATTGTGAGATATATGTACAGATGATATTTAAGGATCTATGTGTGTGCATAGATACAGGAAAATATGTTTTAAAGTTTGAATCAAAGCAGAATTGATAAGCAGGCTTTCACTAGATAAAAGGTGCATACTCACCTGCCAGATTGGTTGGCTGTAAAATAAGTATTGTAAGCCTATTTGCATATAACATATTAGTGTAAAACAGGGGTTCTCAAGCTTTTTCTGTGAGACTTCCCAATACGCCATAAAAACTCCACAGCCCACCTGTGCCACAATAACTGGTTTTCTGCATATGGAAGTTAGGGCCAGTGTTAGGGGTTAGCAAGCTGGCCAAATGTCTGGGACCACACCCCCCCCTCCCCAGCTACATTGTTCAGATTTTGGCTTCAGCTCCAGGTGGCATAGTGCAGGGCCCTGAGCTTCAGCCTCATGCAGCGGGCTTCAGCCTCATGCAGCGGGCTTCAGCTTTCTACTCCGGGCCACAGTCTAATGCTGGCCCTGTTTGGCAGATCCCTCTCCCCAGAAACCACCTTGTGGTCCCCCCAAGGGCCCCAGACATCTGGTTGAGAACTACGGCTGTAAAAACTCTGGAAAGAAAATGGCGATGTTTCAGGTTTCTGCTGGAACAGACTTCTGTTTCGGTGAATTCATTTCTTTTGTACCAAACAAAAACATAACAGTACAATGAACAGGGTGTTAGTGGAAAACACAGTATGGAGACATTACAAGCTGTCCCATTCTAAAAGCGAATCTAGAGGTGTCTTCAAAACACTACATGCTGTGCAGTTTTATAAGGGAACCCATACACAAACTAATTGTTCAATTTAAAAGCAAGACTTCTGCTTCTTAAGCAACATAAGGACAGTTGGTTTCAGAGTGTGGAATAACTTGTCCCTTGTAAGGTTAGAACTCTTCAGTCTGTTCGGCAATTTGATCAGATAGCAGAACATCCCTGGGTGCCTTAAAACTTACTTGATCCAGGTTTCCTATTGCATTAACATAAAGTTTGTTAGTCTGTCATTTTACGTGCCATTTTGCTGTATGCTGGTCTTCCAGGAACTCATTATTCTGCAGTTTTGGATATGATATTCTGAAATTGTTTGGTTCGTGACTTACCTGGTTAGAGATTTAACCTACTTCTTGCCAAAGCAATGTTTCCAAACTTCTTGCAATGAAATTGGCTACACCAGCCTCATTTTGATGGAACTACTTTCCACTGAAATCTCCATTTTCTTTTCTCCTTACCTTCTTCCATGGTGTGCCATTGCTTATGTCCCTTGACTTAGGGCCTGGCCCTGCAGCCATTATTCAAGTGAGTGATTTTGTTGACTTCAAGGATCAAGCCCTTAATTTTAAAGTCATCCTAAGGACACTGTTGTCCTTGTGTATCTCTATGGCCCTGTATTTGCCTATTAGACCATGTAAATATTTATTCCATTAACCTGGTGGTTCCCAGTTTGTGAGCAACTTACTCATGCTGGACTCTAAATCAGCGTGTCCCTGTCTTCCAGATGGTTCAAAGTGGAGTCTCTCAGAACTGTGTTCCTGTCAGCGAACTTCCAAGATGCTTAACCTTCACAGGCTGACAACCAATGCCAGAAACATCTAGGATTTTCTCTGAGCTGCATCTGCACCCTGTCATTGGGCCTAGCATCAGATACCTGCCTTTCCATGAAGCTGATCATGCTGGTTACATCCTGTTTAAGAAATTGTAGCCACTCAGCCGTCTCTTCCTCCCCCTACCTCTTGCTCCCTTTTGGCACATGGTAACCTTCTAGCGACATCTGAGTCAGGAGATGGTGGGACTTAGTATTAGGGATGTAAAGGGTTAACCAGCTACCTGGTAAGTATTTGCCTTACTGGAATGCTTACTGCGGTAACTGGTTAATTGGTACCCAGCCCAGTCAGAGCAGCCTTCACCTGCAGCATTGTTAACCAGTTAAACATAACATTTAACCAGTTAACTTTAACTGGAATTTTACATCCCTGCTTAGGCCAGTTCTATACTAGACCTGGAAGGTCTCGTTAAAGTACACTGCTCTAGCTATGTAAAATATGTAGCTGGAGGTGGCTTACCTTAAACTGAGCTTGGCACCATCTTCACATCAGGAGGCCAACAGGAGCAAACGTTTCCGTTGGCTTCCCTTTGCAAGGTGTACCAATGCCAACCGGAGGCACCCTCAGCGTTCAGTTTAGCAGGTCTTAAGTCAACCTGCTAAGTCGAATGCCGTTCTTATGTGTGCCACAAATCGAATACCACAAATCGATCTCCAGGTGGCAGAGACGTGGCCTTAGTGTCTGTCCTTCCTTTTGGCTAGTCTGTGATAAAATAGGATTAATCAAAGGAACATCTATCACAGGTGAAAGTCTTAAACATGCAGTTTGCACTATGCACAGTACTTAGTCTGCTTGTAGTTTTGTGTCTAGGAGGAGCCTTCTCCATGTTTAAGTATGTAGGTTTGTTTATGGGCTTATTTTAGCCAGCCACTTTAGAAAAGGAATGGAAATTGTGACTGACACTTCCTTCTTGCCGCTTACAAGAAAGACCTGGAAATGAAGAACTAGACTTGCAACATCAAACAAGCAGAGATAACAAAAAGAAAAGACATGTTTACATAAAACAAAGTGTTATGTCAAAGCTAATAGAGATGTTGAGATACATAAGGCAGAAAAATAAATGTATGCCAAAACATGCAGCTGATCTTTGGCTGCTTTTGTCTGTAGGTAGAAACAGCAAAAGTAATCCCACTATTTTTAAGGAGATGTAAACCATAGCACTACTGTCAGATTATAGGTTTTCAAACAACAAAACACTGACAAGGAATACTTTAGGAAGGTGTTAATAGTGTCATAATAATATTTTTATTATAATCATGATCTTGACCAGTCTTCTACCTTTTAGGGGGAAGGGCAAAAGTCTCCTCTCCACAGAGAAAATCTCATCTGTAATCCCTGTTGAGATTTTTTTTATTCAACTTTTTGGAATTGAGACTTACCACTTCCTGAAAGATGTTCTTTTCAGACTTTGAGACTTTGTTGTCAACAGGCTTATAATTCTAATTCCTGTTTCTAAAACTCTAACAAGTGAATGAGGAAAAGTTATTTACTTATTCCCACAATATAAGAACTAGGGGTCACCAAATGAAATTAATAGGCATCAGGTTTAAAACAAACAAAAGGAAGTTTTTCTTCACTCAGCGCACAGTCAACCTGTTGAACTACTTGCCAGAGGATGCGGCAAAGTCTAGAACTTTAACAGGGTTCAAAAAGAGCTAGATAGATTCATGGAGGTTAGGTCCATCAATGGCTATTATCCAGGATGGGGTAGGAATGGTGTCCCTAGCCTCTGTTTCTTTGGAAGTCTGAGACAGGGGAGGGATCACGTGAGGATTACCTGTTGTGATCTCTCCCTCTGAGGCATCTGGTATTGGCCACTGTTGGCTGACAGGATACTGGGCTAGATGAACCTTTGGTCTGACCCAGTATGGCCGTTCTTATGTGTGCTTACAATAAATGACAGTGAAATGTAGTGTATCAAGAAAATATGCAGACAGGTACTTATCTGCCATGCCATGTGCAGACTCTTCCAATGTGCTAACTTTAGCAATTAAAAAAAATGTTTTAGGAGTGGTTTTCTCTCTGTAACACCAAGGATGTACAGACTTACGAACAATTGTGTGCTTCATGTGTATGACTACAGTATTTTTTCCTGCAGCTCTTCAATCACCTGTTCGTTGGCAGTCAACTACTATAAATAACCAAGACGATGGCTGCCAGCAAGAACAAGAACCAGAGTTCTTTGGTCCTGCACAAAGTAATCATGGTTGGCAGCGGAGGTGTGGGCAAGTCAGCACTTACACTTCAGTTCATGTATGATGAGGTAAGGCGAGTTAGCACAATCTGTTTATTAAGCTCCATGAATAATCAACAGTCATTCTGTTGGATTTTCTTGTGCAATCAGTAAACTCCTTTTAAAGTTGTTTGGAACATCAGAAAATTCTGATGCTGTCTATCCAGAAGATAAATGCAGGTTCCATAATGTTTAAAGACAAAGTGCAACGATTGCATTGAATGAGGAATGCAGGGTATTTAAAGCAGGCATTTCAGTAGTTGTTGACAGCCATTTCAGTCCATCCACATGTGTCTACACTGGGAAGGTTTGGTGACACAAGTAATGTTGATATGCAGAAGTCGCCAAAAGTGAAAAACGGTCAAACTAGTTTTTCTGCCTCCCATTGTTGACACTTCATGGCCACATTTCTAGCACCCTGATAACAGATAGAGCAAAGCATTGTGGGTGAGCATCCCACAGTGCAGTGTTGTGAGAAGGCAGAGCTGATCCTTGCACCTCTTGGAATTCTCTTGAGGCTCTGTGAGCTCTCCATACTAAGGAATGTCAAAGGAGCACAGCAGTCTCTCCAGCCTTCCCCCTGCAGTAACAGTCTGCCTGCTGCTGTGTTCCTAGTACAGGGGAGAATGGAAGCATTCCAGTGATTTGTTCCCCAGCTGTCAGATACTTTCCAGAGCCTTGAAAGAGGAGGGGTGCATACCAACAGGGCAGCAGAGATCACAAAACACTGAGCAGAGCCTTCAGGGCAGGCATTATGGGATACTGGCGGAAGCCAGTTCTCTCAACAAAACAAACAGCAGAGTCCACACTTGCTTTTTGTTGACAATAAAGGGAGGGGAAAAAACAGAAGTCTCTCGCAGGGGTGGAAGTTTTTTGTCACCAAAACTGGGTGTTTTTCCTGACTAAAGTCACATTGTAATGTAAATGCGCTCACTGTGTTGTTGCCTAAAACTGCCTTTTAGCAAGAAAACACGCCAGTGTAGACAAGGTCTCAGTCTCAAGTGTGGCTGGTGCAGTTAAACTGGGAAGTTTTTTGAGACAAGTTAGGATTCAAGTAGAAGTAAGCATACAGCTTATCTATTTTTGAGACTTATGTTAATAAAGAAACAATACCAAGAAGATTGCCAGCTCCCTTCATGCTAATTCCTTAGAGCTAATATACTGGGCACAAGCCTGTTGATGGATGTCCTGTAAATCCTCTTCTAAGTTTTTGTAGCTAATTTTATAAAGTGTACTTAGGCAGACGTGTGCAACTGTCACAAGACAGGATGAAAATGTCAGAAAATATGTGAAAAATGCAATCTCTAGTTCTGTTCTAAGTAGCCTATGGCCATTTCTAAGCACTCTGACAGGTCATTACAAGAAAAGCATAATACACTAAAATTATATCAATAGATGGTCTTTGGAGTCTGTTCTAAAGGTCAACAGATATGGACTCTTTTGTACCAAGTTGGGGGAATAAGTTTCAGAATCAAACTGTTCTCCTAGTAACTGTTCTGGTGGCAATTTGTTTTTCGTTAATGTGCAGGGACCCTTGGTTGGAGCACCTCAGACCATAGTTGGTACAAAAATATGCCTGGAATAGTATGGCTGCCTGATGCTGCATATCTGAATCACTTCTGTTTTTAGAGGGGTAGCCTTGCTCGTCTGTTTCAGCCAAAACAACAAGGAGTCTGGTGGCACTTCAAAGACTAACAAATTTATTAGGGCATAAGCTCTGGTGAGATACAATTCACTTCCTCAAGCATCTGAGGAAGTGAGTTATATCTCTCAGAAGCTAATGCTTTAATAAATTTGTTAGTCTTTGAAGTGCCACCGAATTGCTTGTTACTTCTGTTTTTGTCATTCAGACCCAGTACTGTAAACCCCACCTAGAATTTTTTAACCATTTGTTGGGGTTTATAGAGCACTGATGTGTATATAGTTGCAACAGTGTACATCCTTTAATAGTAGAGCTGCTGTGTTGTGCACATGCTTCTGTTTTGGAATGGATTTAAGGTATATTCCTACGCAGACAGCATTGCAGCATTCAAACTGTGAGATGACAAAGACAATAACCATGCCAAAGTCTACATCTGAGAGAAAGTCACAACTTCTTTTGTTATATCCGTTTATGCAGGTTGGACCTCCTCGGTCTGGCTCTTTCGATATGTGAGTGGTCCTGGATGAGGGAATTTGCTAAACCAGGGAAAGTCTCCTGTCCCCTCATCCTGCCACCTCTCCCCTCCACTGACTCCTTCGGCCCTGCTGCCAGCTGGGCGACACGGCTGCCCTAGCCCCCCTGCCAGAACTGCTGCCTCTGCCAGCACGGCAGCATGCAGCCCTAGCCCCACGGCTACGGCAACAGCCCCACTGCTGGGCAGCATGTGGCCCTGGCTGAGCTGCCCTGGTCCCAGCCAAGTTGCCGCGGCAGCACCAGCCCTCCTGCTGACTGACATGCCGCCCAGATTGGGCTGCTGACCTGCCTTGGCCCTAGCTGGGTTGCTGCAGCTCTGGTTCCACTGCCACAGCCCCCGAAAGGCTTCCCCTGCTGGGCTGCCATGGTCTGGACTCACTGCCAGCCAGGCTATAGTTCCTCTGCCCCTGCACGCAACCCTGATTGAGCTGTCACAGCACCAGCTCCACTGCTGGACTGGATTGCCGGGCTGCCTTTTCCCCACTAACATGGCCCCACTACCACCAGCCTTGCTGTGTGCATAGCTCTCAGCTGCTGGCTCTCCTGCCTTGGGGCTCTCTTGGTCAGGAATGTCAGTGGTCCGGCCGGATGAGAGAGTCCTTGTTTTGGGAGGTGCAACCTGTACCAGCGGAGCATCTGGCCCCTAGGTTATTCTGGAGTAAACTCATAGTTTATCAGTTATCCTGTAGCAATGGCTTCTTCTGTTGGCTACGTTTTCTTGGAATGTAGACTCTAAACTGATGCAATGGTATTAAATCCAGTTCATATTTGTGTGTCTCTGTAACAGTTAAAATGCTAAAGCGAAAAAGCTGGCATTAAATAGTCGACAGTGATTAAAATAAAAAGGCCTTTTAGGGTATAAATACTTTACATTGGCCATTACAAGTGGACCGTTTGCACCGAAGTAAATGTCCAAAGAAAGGAGTGCTACACCCAAAAAAGAGGTACTATAGATTTTTGTTATTATGTTCCTCAGTTTGTGGAAGACTATGAACCTACAAAAGCTGACAGTTATAGAAAGAAAGTGGTTCTGGATGGGGAAGAAGTCCAGATAGACATTCTGGATACAGCAGGACAGGAGGATTATGCAGCTATTCGAGACAACTACTTCCGCAGTGGAGAAGGGTTTCTCCTTGTCTTCTCAATAACAGAACACGAATCTTTTACAGCAACGGCAGAGTTTAGGTAAGCACTGTAGTTGGATGGAGAGGGAAAAATATATTTAATTCCTCAAGATGCTTTTTTGATATTTTGCATGTATTTACATAGATCTGTATAGGTTTGATAAGGTAAATATGGAATGTTTGTTCTGAAGCTCAATAATGGGTAAAGGATGAAAAGGTAAACTTACTGCTCCTGATTTTCATAAACACACTCAGTGTTCTGTTTATATATAGAGCCCTGCACAAATACAAAATTTGTATCTGCATCTGTATCCACAAAAATGAGCTGTGGATATCTGTATCCACATTTGCAGATGTGGATACCAGTTTATATAAAGTCAAATATCCCTACATTTGCAGGGTTCTAGATATAAAATTTGTATACATATTTGCAAAAATGAGCCGTGGATATAAAATGGGTATCTGTGGATTTGCAGGACTCCCTAACACCAGACATCTGTATCTGAACTAACCCATTTTCCTATTTAACTTCAGTTCACACATTTCTTCACAATTCTTTAATTACAGTTTGATAATTCTCCATTTTCCCCTACCAAGTAGCTTGAAAGTGACTTTTATTTTGTCGTACAAGTATCTGGACTAATAAAGATAAGCTTTTCAAAGCCAGCAGATGGCTTAGTATTCAGGTTCTGTTTGCCCCTCTCTTCCTCATTTCCCACATAACTCTATGAAAAACGTATAGCCATTCTGATTTCAGTTGTATCCAGAAGGCATGCTGCCCATAGGAAAGCAAAACAGGCCTAGTAGTCTGTGCATGGAGACATTGTAACACCTTGTATTAAGTGCCAGTGGGTGTAGTGCTGTAGACTGTGAAGAAGGGGATCCTTGTGAGGAGTCCTTCCAAGGTAAGAGATTAGCCATAGTATCAATTCCATTGAGGACTCCTCATGCCACTTTCAAGCCTTTTTTCCATTCTTCCTTCCAAGGCTATTTCAGTCTAACTCACTCCTGTGCATCCATATTAGCCCTCTTAACTCCTTTCTTGAACCGGAGAGATTGGAAGAGAGTTCAACCTGTGTGTTTAAAAACTACAAATTGCCTGGAACGTCCAGTGGGTTGAGAAACTGTTTGATTCAAATGTTACTCTGATAAATGTAAGATTTAGATTGCAATTTCATTTTGTATCCAACTTTGATCTCTGTGCCTAATGTTTATAATCACTTAAAATCTATCTATAGTTGCTCTTGATTGGTACTCCTTTCTTTTCATGTGCCTGTATATTTATACCTGCCTCTGGAATTTCCACTACATGCATCTGACGAAGTGGGTCTTTGCCCACGAAAGCTTATGCTCCAATAAATCTGTTAGTCTATAAGGTGCCACAGGACTCCTTGTTTTTTGCAGATTCAGACTAACCCGGCTACCCCCTGATACTTATGTATAGTTGTTAATCTTATTTTAATGTTTTATCTTTACTGGTGAGTTTGTCTAAAGTGGTTGGGGAATCTGCTCAGATTACAAAGGTTAGCGAATATTGACTATCCTTGGATGAAGTGTTGAAGTAATTACTGAGTTTGCATTGTTCATGAGAACCTCTTGAGCAGTGCAGAATGGGACGTTACTGGAGTGCAAGGCTGGGAATAATTATGGAGTTTCCCTGAATATAATTCATGAGTGACCTAGAGAGCATTTATGCAACTCAGGTGAGTGTGTGTAAGCCTTCTTCCCGCTACATCTGCCTATCTTATTAACAGATACATGTCTTTGGCAGTTTATATGTCATTCTGACACATCATTTTCCTCTGAAAAGCCTGATCTAAATGCCTATTTATAGGTCATTTTGCTTCAGCTAGTCTTCATCATCCCTGAATCACTCGTGGTCCAAGCATCCAGCCAAAGTAAGCACTCTCAGTGCTAAGTTGAGAAGAGGATAGCCGGACCATACCATAGATTTCTGAACTTGTTTGGGTTCCCACCCTGGGATGTGCTATGCAAGCCCAGAAAATCACATTAAAGAGGAGGCCATCATTATTGAACAAGTTCATGAACAGTCCAGTTCAGCCGCTGTCAACAGTATTAATGACAACACAGTAGGAGTTACCCTTCTGGCCTGACGGTTGTGTGCATGACCCTGAAGAAGAGGCCTAGCAGACTAAGATACCATCTATCCTATAGTCTGGCAATAATTAATTTCACGGCAATACTTGAAGACTTGGAGATCCTTCTCTCTCTGGTGTGATAAGGCAAAGGTAGACCTCTGGCACTGGTGTCCTAGAGTATTTTCAGGCTGGGCTAACCGACAGCTAACAGCTAACCGACTAAAGTCTAAATCAAAGTTACAGAATTCCGAGAAAAGGTAAATTCAATACCTAATCGGATACTGAGGTTTCTGAATCTGAGCCCACGAGGGCAACATCATCATCTGCCCCTTGTTCCTGCTTGGGACTTTGAGCTTGGTGTTTAATTCTCTTGCACCCCTTCCAGATGAGCCTAGAATTAGGATTATGTTCCATTTTTATTGTTATAGAATTTTTTTGTCACAATGATTGGTCAGAAGTCTTGAAGAGCTAAAGGTGCTCTTAGAGAGAGTTTTGTATGAATTTCCATACCGATGAATTGCACCTTTCTGTTCAGATCCAGAAACTGCAAAGGAGCATAGACCTAGTTGCTTTGATGCCTACAGTAAGGAACTCACCTAAAGATTGGCAGAATTTGGCTTTTAGAGACTATTCTGACGCAGATTCCAAAATAGGATAAAGAATTAATTAGAGGCCAAAAAAGCACTGGAGAAATGTAAATCATATTTGACCCAGTGGGTTCATTTGGGTGTTGGGTAGAAAGGGGAAATGGGAATTATTTGTGTCTGTGGTGTTGGCTAATGTTCATTGACCAAAGTGGCCCACCAAGTCTTCTCAACTAACAGATGGATGACTAAAATGAGCTATTTCTAACTGAAACACAAGCATCTAGACTGGTATAGGTCATCTGAAAGTGGCTGCAAATTCAAAAATATTCCTCTTTTACCCAGATATGTTTTGTGTCGCAACATATTGTATGGTAAAATCTTTTAGTCTGTGCATAAGAAACATCGGATGTCAGCATTGTTTTAAGGAAGGAGTAGGAAACCTTTTTCCTACCAGGAGCCACTGACCAGTAGGAAAAATTGGTCACAGGTCACACACAGCTAGGCAGGTGGGCAGGCTCGGAGTGGCTCAGGGCTTCCCCTAGGCTTTGAAGGTTTCCAGCTTTCCAGATCGAATGGATCAGATGCCATTTGTGGCAATGGCATCCAGTCTGTTCAGTTGGGAAAGTTGGCAACCCCATAATAATGGGGATAGGGCCAAAAATAAGGGTAGAGGAGGAAGCGGCTGGGGCAGAGGGTTTGGGTATGGGGAGGGGTGCTCTGACTGGGAATGCTGACTCCAGGGTGTGGCTTGTGATGAGGGATTGGGGGTGTAGGAAGGAGCTCTGGGCTGGAGCTCAGGGCAGGAGTTTGGGGGGAATATGGGGTCTGGGTCGGCATTAGGCTGGAGCTGGCTCGGGGCTGGGTCAGGCAAGAGGTGCAGACTCTGAGTGGCAGTTGTGGGGCTGGAGTAGGTTCAGGGCCACTGCAGGAGGGGGTGCGGGATGCTTATTTCCAGCAGCTCCTGGATTCAGAAGCAGTCAGCATGTGCCCCTGTGGCAGGGGTCAGATGGCTCTGCACACTGCCCTCGCCTACAGATGCCGCCCCCACAGCTCCCATTGTCTGTGGTTCCCAGCCAGAAGGATCTCTGGGGGCAGTGCCTGTAGGCAAGCGCAGCACACCAGAGCTTCCTGGATTGCCTTGAGTCAGCGCATGCAGCTTCAGCCCCGTGGGGGGGGGAGTGCCGAGGCTCAGGGCTTCCAGCCTGCTGCATGGAGACTTGCCATGAGTTGGATTAAATGAAGCTGGGGGGCCTGAGGTTCCCCACCACTTCTTTAAGGTGTGTGGGCCCGTTATGTCTTCTGCGTCTTGCAGAAGTTGGAGTGTCACTTAGATATTCCTCCTACCTGAGAAGGAAACAAAAAGTCTATTTTCTTGTTTGGAGCTGGTAACTTAGGTCTCTTGGTCTGAAGCCTTAAGTGTTCTTTGGTAACTTTTTGCTAAATGATTGATCGGATTGTTTTTTCTTGTTGGTAAACATGATCTTTTAAATGCTTTAGTTGTTAGTATTTTTGCCTTACATCTAAAAAGTTTGTGGTGTATTTTGATATTGATTTGACCTTTGTCTTCCACTGGAATCTTATCTCGGGAGCATCTCTCACTTCTGTAGAACATCTTCCATTTATAGCGTCTTAACACCACATATTTTGAAATGACAGTGTCTCTGATTGCTGAGCCGGGAAAGAGACTATAATATTGGTTTTTGGTTCTGTCAGTTGACAGTTGCTTAAAAATAACTGCCTTCAGCTCAAAGTGGTATTTCTGTAGCAAATAAGATAGCTGAAAAGCCTTGTGGTTAACAGCATTAACAATCTGTAATTGGAATTCTGTATCTATATGCAATAAACATATAGCAATAATTTGGCATATGACACAGGACCTTTTGATTCTTAACAATTAATAAAAATACCTGAGAGCTAAAAATACGGAATCTGCTCTCTGAGGTCAGGTCTATGCTGCCAACTTACATTGGTGTAACTGTGTTGGTCAGATGGCAAAAAATCCACACCCTTGAGCAACATAATTACTCCAACCCAGCCACTGGTGTAGACAGCAGTATGTTGATGGAAGATTTTTGTCCTGTTGATATAGTTACCACCTCTTAACGGAGGTGGATTAAATACCCAGATGGATGGATGGGGTGGTTACCTTGAGGGAACTTACAAGGTTCATCTACATAGGCAGGGTTCAACAATTAGGGCAATCTACTCACCCGTGGCGAGTAGATTTTAGCCTGGCGCAGCGCGACCAGCGCATGTGCAGTGCGGTCTGTCCATGCGCAGTGCGCCAAACTGCGCGGCTGGCGAGTGGGGCTCGCCGCTGCTTGTCAAGCCCTGTACATAGGCAGTATTCAGCATTGTTGGAATTCCATTAGCAAGAAGTCTCCATGTGCGCTTGTCATTCAGATTTGTGTGTGGTTCTTTCTTTAATAAGGTCTGAGATAGAAAGAACAATTAGTCCCTTTTTTTGCTGCATGTCTTTCTAGTTGTTTCCTGCCCTTGCTCCATGACCCAGGAACATGGTGTCCTCTTTAGGACCTGCAGTGCCCACCCACTGGCCTCTCACCCCCTTCCAGAGGTATCAGCATTCCTCAGTCTTGCACTGGTCACTGTGGCCAACTGCAACCTCAGTCTAGCCCCTTACCTCAGGAGCAAGCCACAACCTCTGAAGGCCACTCCTCAGTGTGGCAAGGTATGCCACAAAGGGGAAGAGGGGACCCAGGCCTGCCTACTACTACTTGATCCCAGCCCAGCGACCCTCTGGCGGCAGCCTTGTTGTGCCCTCCTTCTCTTCCCCTCTACTGCCTCCTGTTTCCTCGCCCACTTCCCCTGTGACCCCTGCACCTTCCTGGCCCTTGCATCAAGACCTGCAGCCTGGCACAAGTCAGTCCTGCACCCTCCCTGGTCAGGACCCAACTGCTATCTTTTTCCTCTGAGCAGCTCCTTCTGTATAGGGCTACCCCAGCAAGCTGCCCTCTGATGGGCTTCTTAAAAGCCTCTCCCTAATTGGCCGGTGCTCTGCATCGGCTCTAGCCTGCTTTAGTCCTTTCCAGTCAGAGAGGGGCAGCTGCCTCACTACACCATCTCATTGCACAAAACACTAATTTAAATCTTATGCCCTCAACTACTTGACAACTTTTATATTTGAGGTTTTGAAATTTGTATAGAAAAGCACCAACACAACAAAATTCATCTAAATAATTATTAGATTATCTATCATCAGAGCCTTTATCATAGCTTTATTTCAAGTCAGGCTAGACATCCTGCTGATATTCAGATTTTGATATTTAATGTGTGTATTTGCTGGTTTGTCATTTTACCTGCTTATGTGACCCACAAATGCTAACCATTAGTATCTTGTGATTCTAATAGCTGGTTGTATTCAAGGGCATAATTTTTCATTCGTAAAACATTTTGCATTTGAAGTGACCCTAACTGGAGCATCTGTTAAATGCAATCAGCTTTTAATAGAAAATAAACCGCAAGCAGGTACATTTACTGGCTTTTCTGCCTAATCTTACTAGATTCAATACTATATTAATTTGATTGCTTGCAAAAACACATTTGTGGGTGTTTATTACATATTGTTCGGTCACAAAATGAAATATGAAAAATGAGCTAACTAACTGCACACTTCATTTCCTAGAAGAATATGTTGCAAGTTGACTCAGCATCTGCTGGTAGCACAAGATTTCCTTGTTTAGTTTTGGCAGGAACTCTTAACTTTAGCTAGCTTCCTGGATGTTTACACAATACCTTGGGAAATTATGCTGCTAGCTGTTGTCTTAAGCTCTTCTTTTTATTGATTTTAAATGGTTAAAGTAAATCAACTTGAAGTGGTTACAAGATGCCTTCCAAACATATTTCATTGAGCCTCAAAATGCTCTAATCAATCTTTTAGTAGAACACACATACTTCCTTCTGAAGGAAGGGTCACGGACCCTGTGCCTTTTGAGCAGGATTTTTTAATGTAACCTTTCACAATTCCCTGACCTCCCACCCCGAGTTTTCCCTTCAGTAAAGTTGAGGATACTACTTCCCAATGTAGAGGGAGACATAGTGAGCCTGCTGTAGACTGAGGCTCCAGCCCCCCTGCCCGCACCCCCTTTGATCGGTTAAACAGAATGTTTAACCACTTAACCAATTCAATGGGATTTTACATTCCTAGTGAGAGCCCATTCTGCTCAAGCACAGGCAACCTGAGGTGCATTTCTTCAGGAAGTACCTAGGCTGTATGCTTGTAAGATAGCAACCTGGAGCACTATGTGTACTTTCATGAAGCACTATGCTTTAGTCCAAGTCTTTTCTGTCAACACAGCCCTTGGAATTGCAGTGTTCGTGATCTGTATCGTTTGCCTCTTCTCCCCCTACCATCCCATTTTACTATTGCTTGACATTCACCCATATGTAGAATGCAATTAGGGACTAGTGTTCAAAATGGTAGTGAAAGTTACGTATCTGTAACACGATTCTTGATGTGTAGTCCCTATCTGAATTCTACTCTCCAACCTCCTTCCCCTCTGGTTTGCCTCATGAGTAGATTGGTGGTACAGAGGAAAATAGAGACCTGGTCCCTCTGCATCTCCCCTTTATACTCTCAGTATTGAACGCAAGGAGATCCACGGCACAGGCATAGATAAACTGGCAATACTTGCAAGAATTGCCAGTCTCAGGTGTGTACTGCACCTACAGATCCCACATGTGGAATACACATTGGGATCAGACATCTGAAAGAACTTCCAGTTGCAAGTAAGTAATCTCCATTTCCTGTAGTTTACAGTTTGAGTTCCTATCTTCATTGGGCAGCACTGGCTCTGAGCTTCCAATGTTACCATTCTAAATTTGGAATCCTTTATCCGTTAGCATATATGCATGAGGCCATTCTGAAATGTTTTTTTAGAAGTACAGTGTGGTGCTCCTTGGCACAGTATGAAGACTGTTTGCTTATTCCTGGTGTCAAGGGTTTTATTTTTGATGCTCTCAGGAAGCTAACTCAGCTATTCCGTTTTTAATATCTGATGACTTAGGGAACAGATCCTGCGTGTGAAGGCTGAAGAGGACAAAATCCCTTTGCTTGTGGTGGGAAATAAATCTGACCTGGAAGAGCGCAGGCAGGTGCCTGTAGAAGAGGCCAGAAGTAAAGCTGAGGAGTGGGGTGTGCAGTATGTAGAAACTTCTGCCAAAACTAGAGCAAATGTAGATAAGGTAAGGCAATGAGCTTAATTTTTACTGCAGTAGAATTAGTCATTCAGTAGTGAGAGACTAATTCTTACTGTGTTCCGGGACAAAGGCACAATTGATAGGTGGGTTTTTGTTTCTCTTACAATAGCCTAAACTAGTAATGTTTCAGTTAATGAATATATTGCACATTAAAGCAAACATTTGTGTTTTGTTCCTATCTATGTAACATGTCAAAATCCCGTTTAATTTGCTTTGTATAGATACAAGTGTAGGGAGCCCTTGTAGAATGGCAAACTTTCAAGCGATGTCTTGAAGTATAGTAGATTTCTTAGCGCTCTCAATTCACTGAAGTGCAGGGTTTCATTTATATTACATCTTGAAATGCTCAGTAGAGAGAGTTACTAACTGTAAGTTCAGCCCATCATAAAACAGTTTCAGCCAGCTGCCCATACCACTGGCTCCTGTTCCTCCCCTCCCCCCTTGCTGTGTCTCAGAGTGGGTTCTTAAAAGCTGCCCCCTCCCCATCATCAGCTCTGCAGTGCCACCGGTCCCTCCCAACCCGCCCTGCAGCCTCTATCAGAGGCGGCAGGGCAGGGCAGGGGAGGCTGCTGCAAAGCAACCCCTGTTCACAGGGAGTCTGAACTCAGCCTGGATAGAGGCTGCTCTGCCTCCCATGGAGCAGGACCCTCTGTGAATAACCTCTGTCTGTGGAGGGCCCAGGTGGGCCTGGGGGAGGTGGAGCAGCCTCTGTCCACAAGAAGCTCAAACCCCCCACTGATAGGGGCTTGCTGCCACCCTGCACTGCAGCCTCTGTATCAGAGGCAGCAGTGCAGGGCAGCAGGCAGCCGGTCTGCATGGGGAGCTGGTTTTAAAACTGGTACAGAGGCAGCAACATGGGGTAGCAAGGAGCTCCCCAGGAGTGAGGCCAGAGCGCATTGGCTGCTGGTCCCGCCCCCGAGGACTATAGAATAGTCAAGTAATTAATAAGAATTCATGCAGTTACTCAACTGTTCAGTTGCCTGATAGCTCACATCCCTATAGGTAACATTTTCAGATTTCTTGATGAGCAAGCTAAAGTAATACATATCTCCCTAGTCTGGTTTAACAATGCAAGTGATGGGGGAAAGAGTAGTAGGAGAGAGGTTTTAAGCCTTAGTCTGAAGAGTACTTTACTCCATGAGTAGTCCTGTTGAAGGTGTATTTCAGGAAGCACAGCTTAAGCATGGGAAACCAAGCCAGGAGACCTGGTCTCTGAGTCCAGTTCTGACTTGCAGCATGACATGTGTGCTTCAGTTTTATAATCTATAAAATAAGATTGATCACGTTGCAGATTTTGAGTATTTTGGGTTAGAGACTCTTCGTCTGCATTTGGAAAGTGCCTAGCACGCTGCACTTCCCTTGTAAATTCACCCTGGATCTCCAGATGAGATTGGAGAAAGTTAAGCCTTTGATTTCTTCTTTAAACATGTTACTGGTATCTTTCAGCATCCGTATAGTCTGGAAATAGATGTATGTTGACCATATTACCCCTTCACATACCTTGCATTTATAAGTAACTGGTTAACCAGTTATCCAGTAAGCATTGCCTTGCCAGCATGCTTACTGGGGTAACCAGTTAACTGGCTCCCGGCCTAGCTGGAGCAGCCCCCTAGCTGCAGTGTGACAGGCCCTGCCTGCCCCAGCTGGAGCAACCCACCCAGGCCACCGCACCGTGGGAGGGGGTGCTCCCATGAGCCCCCACAGTGCAATATGCTGGGCCGGTTAACCAGTTAAACATAGTTTAACCAATTAACATTTTAAACGGGATTTTACATCTGTAGTTACTGCATTTTGTTATTACTACATTCTGTCTTACAGGTGGACAGTAAGTAGCCCGTGAGATGGATGCAGTTTACCAGGGTTAACAACTGGTGAGCTGATGGACTCTTTATTTACTTGTGCAGCCACAGGTATGGCTGCTCGCAGTTCCCGTTGGCATTCCCAGGCACTGGGAGCTGTGACCAGCTGTACCTGTGGGGGACACAGGTAAATAAATCATCTGGCAGCCTGCCGGGGGCTAACCCTGGTGAACCACGACTGGCCTTTGGGCTGCTTATTCCCCTCCCTTTCTCTTTCTAGAGAGAAAATGTCATCTGTATAGACAATTCAAATCTAGCCCCTTTCATACCTGTTAAGCCCCTTTCATACTCCTGCAACAGCAGTGGCTTAAATTAAATGAGTTTTGTATTTGCCATGTAAACAACATCTTTGAAGTGTGTGAATGGCAACCAACACGTGTGCTAGTTTGGAATCACTAGGTCTTATTTAAATCTCCTTGTCTGGAGTAGAATGAAGCATTTTTTCTTCTTTTAGGAAAGGTCTTGTAATTGTGCTTTTCAGATACAGCATCTGAGGGTCATGTTCTTGCTGTGTCTCAATTATTTGTCTATTAAATCCAATAAAATACCTACTTAGGGAACATTAAGAGCTCGCTGTCACACACAAGTTAACTATCAAGGATTAAAAGAATTATTCCAATAGACTTCTATAATCCTGAGAATTCCATTATTCTAGCTATAGGCTATAGATTAGTCATAGAGCAGCTTTTTAACAGGTCAGCTGGTATTTTATTGTCCATCTAAACATTGAAATTGAGTAAAATTACACTTCCTTAAAAAGCATATTCTTGTGCATCTAGAATTTTTAGTATACAGTGTAAGAAGAAAAACCAAGTTTGATCCTGGCTGTCTTTTTTAAAATTTCTTTTTCCTTTTGTGTTCTAGTTTTAGTTGAGGAAGATTTTTTTTTTCCCAATTAGCATATAGGTTTAGAGATTGGGAGAAGTAGCGTCTACTTGACATGTGATCTTTGTTTATTCAGTTAAATTCTGTTTCTAAGAATCTCTAAATTTTTTCCTTCCATAAAATAAGGTTAATATTAAGGTGATGTATTAATTCCTTAATGTGCTGAAGGTACTATCCAAGGCTTTTATTTGTCTCCTGGCTTCATTTTTCTTGAGTTAATTGTAATCATTCTCCTATGATTAGTATAAATCTCATAGATCCCTATAAAAACCCTGCATGACACTGCATATTGCTTTGCTACAGTTAAGTTGATACTCATTAAAAAAGGCTTTTATCATTTTGAAACAGGCTGCTGAATGACTTAGTAGCTAGGTAAGTCCTTCTCCCTTCCCCTGATTCATGTACTGCATAAACACAGGTGTTAAATTAGTAGCATTGGGATCTATGTTTAGATTACTCATTTTATTTTATTAGGTGCTTTGTTCTTGTGTTACATTTTTGTTTGCCAAATGTTCTAGTTTATGCATCAATATACCAATTTATTTTCTGCTGTCAGAACTGTTGTTTTAATCTCCAATATGTTTAACTTTCCAGGTATTCTTTGATCTAATGAGAGAAATCAGAGCAAAGAAAATGTCAGAAAACAAAGACAAGAATGGGAAGAAAAGTGGCAAGAACAAGAAAAGCTTTAAAGAAAGATGTTGTTTACTGTGATCCTTAGGAACTGTAAATATCTATCAATGGAATGAATAAGACTTGCCACTAAGGGTATAGGGCTGGATTCATGAAAGGAAGTTTGTATTGATTCCCTTATCATATTTTTATTCACTTAACCGCCTTTTAAAATGCAAACATTTAATTTATGAATTAGTCAACAGAAATTTGAGGCTGTGTACACTGAAATGGACTCACTTTGTCAGCAAGTTTCAAAGCTGGAATTTTACCTGCAAATATGGCTCTTTGGTCATTTTATTTCTGTCCACAGGAAGTAATCCGATGTCAATTACAAAGTAATAGCTTCTTGTTGTCTTTTTGAATCTGTTCTTTTCCCATCAAACCTATTTTGGCCTCACCAAACATCTCTGATTGTCTTAAGTTCAACCGAATTTTTCATTATCTATGCACTCACTGACTTAAATGGGGTTCCTTTTATTAATAATAAATATAGACAAACCAGTATTTGGCAAGACTTTTTCTGATTCTCACAATCTTTAAGTGGCTGTTGATATTTTCTGACTGTCACAAGTCTATCTGGCTGCTAACATTTTGAAGTTTTGGGAGTAGTCACTCAAAAGCAAATTAGTATCTGTTCAATTATTAATCAATACAATATTCATGAATCAAGCCCATTGACTGAAATCAGACTTAGTTTGGTAATGCAACATTTGGTATTTAAATGCTGGTTAGTTGTATTTCCACTTGGCTTGTTTCCTCTCATGAGGTTTTTTTTTTTTTTTTTTTTAACAAAACAAAAAACAATTATCTGGTGGGTGCGGAGGAGACCTAAAACAGAACTGTATTTATAATTTTTTTTAGAAAAGGAAACAAATAGGAAATAAATAACAACCCCCCTCTCCCCTAATTATTATTATTCTGTATTGAGGCTAGATTCATACAGTTGCATCTACTTCATCAGCTCTTAAGATAATGATTTTGAGGAAGGGGACTAAGCTGTTTAAAGTGTAGATTATCTATTTTGTTATATTGAAAAACATGTATTCATGTCTTGTAGATGTACAAACTACCATGCCTCTGCTTTCCATTTTGTTTAAGACAAACATTTTTTTCTTTTTGAGAGAGGACATGGGGCGCACTGATCACAAAACCATGAGAGTAGAATGAATGTGAGGCTTTTGTGCTACCTCGCAACTTGACATAGTTACTTTGCTAGTAAGTAAGTTGCTAAATGTCAAAAACAAACTTGAAATGACGTTAGGCAACTGTTATATATTATGTTACTTGCTGTTAATTTTTAGTGTACTGTTCCTCTGCACATTTATCTAAAATATGGACTAATACAAACTAATATTGTTAGCTCAATCCTTAAATGGGTGGGAGCATAGCAGAGGCAGGAAGGGTTTAATTCAAAATTTAATGAAGTATCTAGGCATGGCCAAATTTGTGTGGTTTTTTTTTTTAAATAATTTTGACAGATGTCAGTTCTTAAGCATTGTTTTTTTTATTGATTTTTTTTTCCTCTCTTTTTTTAAATACAATTGCTGGAATTTGAGGAGTGGTCAGGCACTAATTATTTAGTGACATTGAGATTCAAGGAAGTTAGGGTTTTTTAAACCAGGAGACTCAAATTGTCAACATCCCATGTTAAAATATTCAAAATAGATATCCTTATCAAATTCTAATATGTTCTTAAACAGCATTTTTCTTTGTCTGCCACTGTAAATTTTGATTATCATTGGTGGAAATATTTTTTCATCTGTTTGTGTCGTGACATCAACATTTATCAATAAAAATCAAATTCTTCCAATACCAAATGTAGCTAAGCTCTAGGATTACTGAAGTATATTCCTATTATCAGTTGTCCTAGATTGCTGCACTTGTGCATTCCACTTAGAGATTTGAAAAGGAAAATAAAGTTCAATATGCAGTGGACCTTATGAGACTGAGGTCTTGCATGACCCTCCAAGTTTCCTATCCTGTTAATTCATTGTATTCCATGTCTTGGTGTTATTACTTGTCAAGTGCCATATCAGAGAGGGAAAATCATGTATTAAATCAAGGGTGCTATAATCTGTTTTATTGTCAATTTAAATTACTATATAGTTCTAGGTTGACCATTTTTTGAGCCATAGAACTTTGAAAATGTTAGCCTTTAAAACTTGACAGTTAGGGTCAGAATGGCATTACAAAGCTAGCTTGACCCAGAGCATAAAAACATGAAAATGTAGGAGCTATTTGGCTCTTCAAAAACAAAAAAAAAAACTTGTTTACAGATATTTTATTTAAACCCCGTGCAAGAGTAGTGGGTGTAGTTATGTCATATAACTTAAAGGGATGCATTTGGATGAGATACGTTATAACACACTTCTTTACAGTGTCACTCATAGCATCTTAATGCTTAAACTTTTCATTTGTAATAGGTCTGACTTTTTTCATTGTCTACACTCTGCATTTCTTGATCTGAAAAATGAAAATAGGCAAGTCCGTTTTACTTCTGTTTACAGTCTCTCTGTAAGTCCCTTTCAGATTCTCATAGGTAAGCACAGTGCCTCAGTATTTCTACTGCAAATATAGCTGGTAAATCTTCATTCTTGGAAGAAACTGTTCTCAGTGGCGTTTTAGAAAGATTGATGGGAACACTGGTATTGGTAAGTTGTTTTAAATAGCATATACAGCCGCTCTCAGAGTTGTGAACGGTCGAGTTTTATAACCGTTCGCACTTACGACCAAAGCTCCCGTGGAGCGGTCGTAAAGGCGGTCCCCGAGTTACGAACGCGACCCGTGCTTACGAACAGCGCGGTCGCGTGTAACTCAGTGGTGTCCAAGTTACGAATGGATCGAGTTACGGCCAAGTGTTTGGTCCGTAACTCGTTTGTAACTCGGAGAGAGGCTGTATATTTTTGGTCCAAATCTTTTTTCCTAACCTCTCTAAAATTTTAGCTGCACTTAGACTTGTAAGAATATATCATGTTGACCTCCAGTTTTCTTGAATAGCATTCAGAGGAAAAACAAGCATATAAAATATGTCTCATCAAGGTTCACTGGAGTGTAAAATTTAATTAAAAAGTGATTTAAGTTGCTTACAAATCAGAGTGCACTTGGCCAGGTCTCAAACAGGCAGCTCACTTAGAACTGGAAACAGGTATGTATGTTGAGCTAATACCCAAAGATCCCATTAACCTTCTTGGAACGTTTGTATTAAGTGATAGGAAACACTTTTAAAAACAAAACAGATATCTTGTTATTGCACAAGGTATTCCTGTGTGTTGTAACCCCCATCAGACTCACTGTGGGCAGAGTAGTTCTTATTTTTAATGTACAATGAGAACTGGACTCTCCGGGTGACTTTCAACAGTAGTAAGAACTTACTTTGTCTTTTTGAGTTAGACTTGCTTGTGAGGAAGATACTTAGCAGTTTTCTGTTCTTTAATCACTACTCATTAACACTTTTCCAAACATCACAGCATTTGCATCAATGGGGCAGACAGCTTGAGAGAACATTCAGTTAGAACTTTCAGTGTGTTCTCTCTTTCCCAAAACCCAGAAGTAACTTATGAACTTGAAATGGCAGCTTTCAGTTCTATGTTTCAGTTATGTCAGATGCAGAAAAGAGAACTTTCCTAGAAATCTCTTCTCAGTTCGTTGGCTGTGAACAAAGGATAGCTCAGTGGTTTGAGCATTGGCCTGCTAAACCCAGGGTTGTGAGTTCAATCTTTAAGGGGGCCATTTAGGGATCTGGGGCAAATCTGTCAGGGATGGTACTTGGTCCTACCATGAGGGCAGGGGACTGGACTCCATGACCTCTCAAGGTCCCTTCCAGTTCTATGAAATAGGTATATCTCCATAACAAGGTAGCTACCTTGATTCAAACAAAATTTCGTAAGTGGCCAACATTTATCTTCAAAAACATTTGTGTGAAGAACTATGAGTCTGATTTTTAATATACCAGCCAGGCAATAAACTTCATTCCTGGCCTGGAAGTTGTGTGGAGGTGATGTGTTAAACTCCTTGTCTTGGGAAGTGCCTCACACTTGGCTGTTCTCTGTCCTCCCAAACAGAGGGAGTACCTGAGTAACCTCAGGTGATTTCCAGTTCTGTTTGGCTGGAGATACATAAACTCAAGAGGGGGTTGTTGAGACTGTGATAGTAGTTAAAGGATGGAGGAAAGAACTATGTTTTCTTATTGGGGGCCCATAAGAAGGGGCTGAAATAAACCATTTTCTGAACTGATCCTAATCTAGATGTGTAATCATAAATCAAGTGTGGAAAGTGGAGAGAATTTGGTAGGCTAGCAAACACATATATCCTCCTACCCATGTGAATTAAAGCAATTGAAGGTTCAAAACTGCAGCTTTTGAAGGTCAGGTTTAAGCGAGGTTGGGGTGTCAGTCAAAAACGTTCCCATCAGATTACCATGACACATCTTTCTGATGATTGTCCGCTCTCCTTAAAACTTGGATGCATGGAACAATATTTGTGAAAACAACGTGAGTCTGATAGTCACGCAGGACTAGAATGCCAGAACTTGAGTATATTACTAATGCAAAATGTGGTTTCAGTATTAAAATTGGGGGTAACTGACTTACATGGGAATGGGGAGAGACAGTGTCTTTCCTGTGCTGTGGTACCAATACGGTCCACTTCAATAGAGAGCATGGTTACACTCTGAAGGCTGTCTAGCACCTGAGGCTTCATTTCTAGTGTGTAGAGTTATCCCTGAGGCAACCCACCACATGCTAGTATTAATGGGCACCTTTGAATTCTAGCTCTGAGAGGTGCCACAGATTATATAATAAAAAAAACTGACCTGACCCTCAACCTTACAGGTCAGAGATCCATTAAGACAGTTAGGAGAGAAGCTTCCCTGTTGCTGTCCATTACTTACATGTTCTATGGATGGACGTATATTGGATATGTTAATTCAACCTCTGAGAGCCCTGAACAAATACACATGGCGTTTTTTAGACAACGTGCAGAAGGGCACGCCTGCATACTTACTGGGCATTAGATATTGGTATGACTTCAATGGCAGACAGTCGGAGTTCCAGTTGTAGCCTGTAAAGCTGTTTGTTTTGCATTTTAGAAAAGAATCCAATTAAAATCACCTTAGGCATTAAAATCACAAAACATTAATCTTTTTTCAGATATAATAAGGGTAATTCCTTGTCATACCAAACCATACAATATACATTGTGTTAAATCCATTTAAAAAAGAAAGCTAAACACAATTAAATCAGTGGTTTTGACAAGAGCCAACAGAATTACTCTACAGTATCTACCTCCCACCATCGCCTCCCATGAATGGTTATCTAGCTCATTAAAGTACTGAGGAAAGTGAATTTTTGTTGTTTGTTATAGCAGTTGCCATATGGGACTTGAGTTTGCTATATAGTTTAGACTTTTGCATCAAGGTTCAGGCCTATGGTTCATTCTAATAGCATTTCCAGTGTAATCTTCAGATGGCACAGGAATAGTAGGAGTTACTTTTGGGGTGAAAAAGGAAAACTCATCCTTTTTATTGGACCCTCAAGTACTATGTTTACCATAGTGAAGTGATACTAATGACAGGAAGGATTAAAAAGAAATTGCCTTTTTCAGTTATGTATGCTATGCTACACAGTGTAAATTCTACTTTACTTCTGTAGATCAAGAAAAAAGCTTTTTTTCTCAAACGTTGCACAAACATTTCTTTAACTGTTCATAAAAATGTATTTTAGCCATTTTGTATTCATTATCATGCTAATCCAACTGATTTGTATTACTGTTAATAAAAAAAAGAGAAATATGTACAATACACTGCTTGTTTTGCTGGTTATTAGTAGTATTGTCGCACCTTCACTCCTCCTTACTAGACCACAAGAGCACAGAACTATGTACTATGTGTTTACAGTTGTCTTGGCAAACATCCCACAGTTATCTATCTGGTTAGCTTGCCCTGGGCTATAGTCTTTCAAGACCATTCCCCCCGCCCAGTACCCTGGGTAAAAGCAACTGTTGATTAAGTAAACTAGTGGCACAGTAGGAACTTAGAGACAGTCCTCTCTGGTTTTCCAGTTAAATCTGTCCTAAAGTACAGGGCCTCAAAAATTGGATGCCATTTGTTGACAGCAGGGTTGTAGTGTATGTCTTGGCTCAAAGTACTGCAAAGACAACTTGAACAGGTGGATTTCACTCTGTGCTGTACTTCAGGTCCCTTCTGGTCTGCAAAGTAGCTTTTTCCTAATAGATTTCTTCCTTACTGAAGAAAAACATCTATTGACCTGACAATACAGAGGTGATGAAAATCAAAATGAGAGGCTTTCAAGTGAGAGCAAGAGGTGAACCTGCTGTTAATATTTCAACGGTGTCTGGAGCCTCACTCAGAATCGAGGCCCTGTTTCCCTAAGTAACCTACAACTACATGGTACAATTCAAGAGTTTACAATCGAAGACAAGATGTGACTATGTCCAGTTTTGGATGCACATATGAGGAAAGATTTGAACATGAACAATCCATAGGGCAAAAGCAAAAATGATAAAAGGTTTAGAAAATCTGATAGAGGATGAAAGCTTAAAAGAAACTGGGCACGTTTAGTCTTAATAAAAGATGACGAAGCTTTTGTTAAGTTTTCAGATATGTTAAGGGCTGTTATAAAGAGGATGGTGATCAATTGTTTTCTATATACACTGAAAGTAGGACAAGCAGTAATATGCTGTATGTGCAGTAAGGAGTACTTGCATTAGAGGTTAAGACAAATGTTACACTGGCCTAGCAAATTGATGCAAGATATGCAACTCCAGCTCCATGAATTGTATAGCTGGAGTTGACGTACCTTGTACCAATTTTCTGGGACAGCCCTGCAGTGGGAGGTCAATGGGAGAAACGCTCCCAGTAATTTCTCTTACTCGCAACAGCGAGGAGTACCGGCACTGACAGGGGCACCCTCAGCATTTAATTTAGTGGGTCTTTGACCTGCTAAACTGAATCCCAGAGGATTGACTGCCAGAGCATTGATCCTTTTGCAAGTGGAGACAGGGCCTCTGTAAGGATAGTTAAGCTCTGAAATAGGCTTCCAAGGGAGGTTGTAGAATCCTCATCATTGGAAGTTTTTAAGACTAGGTTGGACCTGTCAGGGATACTCTAGGACAGGTTTTCTTGGTCCTGCTATGGCAAGAGGAGCTGAACTTGATGACTTCTCAAGATCCCTTCCAGACTTGCATTTCTGATGAAGTGAGTGCCAGACAACTGGAGGGAATGAAGGAGGATGGACAGTAGAAACAAACATCCAGCTGTGTTTGTCATATGTTGGCTTGAATCATTGAAAGCTCTAATCTGTACATAAAGTAGATAGCAGACATCTGTACTATACAGCTACCTCCCTTCTCCTTTAGGAATGTCTAGACACAGCAGAGCTGAACCTTATGAACACTTCATATGCCCTCTTGGGTCTTCCACCATCAGCACATTGTGCATGTGTTATGATCTCCATCTTCCTATTTGCATTGTATTCTGCCTCACCTTTAACATTGTATTCTCTTGTGTGATTGTTTCCTGCACACAAAGTGCTGTCTATTTCTGTGGTACTCTAGGATAAACACTTGTCTATTCCTGAAAAGAGCTGGCTCCACCTTGTGGCCTCAAAGATGAGAACTTGGATATGAAATTACTATTGAGAGACTATTTGAAATTGCTCCTGTGAGTATAACAAGTATGGATTGAGTCTGTTACCTAAATCACCTGTAAAGAGCCACACAAAGGGGATGCTTTTTATTCTGGTTATTCTGCTTTATGGTGACTCTCTATGCAGTAAAAGTCCTAGTTCTAATTTAAAAACTTCCTTTGCCATACAAACACTAAGCTGAATTCCTGCTTAAGAATTTCCTTATGCAAGAAAATCTTCAGTTTCTTATGAGGACAGTGGCTTTAATAAGGTTTCTGTGGCATTAAACTAGCGAGTATGGCCAAGTGGAGATGGGTGCTGATTAGCAAGTACTGATGGATTTGCATGTCCGCGAAGAAGGAAGTATGTTGCTCAATAGGATTCTGTAATATTTCACAAGCATTTGTTTCTAGGGGTAATTTAAGACACTGATTTAAATTCACCACAAAAAACCCTCGTGACCCCCCCCTTCCCCGCCCACCATTTAGGATATCTTCCATTTAAAAACTATCTGCTACCATTCTTGTAGCCAAAAAACAGTGTAGGAATGGCAGCTAATGGCCCTGAGATTTTAACTCTAGAGCACTGGAGGCAGAATGTTGAGGTGAAATTGGGGCCATCTGATCTGGGATTTACTTTTGTTCTGATCAAGCCAGTTTTGACTCCAAGAATCCACTACTTCAGTGACTGGATTGTTCTTTGGGAGTCGTGTTCTATTTTTATGTAAGCAATTTTCATTCATCGGTTGCTTTTAATAGCTCATAAAAGCACTCAGACTGCTGAAGGCTGTGTATTTAACAAATCAGTGTAAATACTGGCATTTATTGGCCTATAAATTCTGGATGCACAGAAACTTGCATGTATTTGTGTGTGCCCTCAACACAGTGGCAGATGGCAGGATAGAATAGAATTCTCTCTTTGGATAGGACCCAGATTTATTTACTCTCTTCCCCCCCCCCCCCCCCCCAATCCTGATGATCCTTGTTTTAGTAACAAAACTCACTGATAATAAAAGTAATGCTACCTCAGGTCCTGGAATGTTGTTCAGAACTTTTTGGTACCTAAAGCTAAAGTTAGCCTTTTACTTATTTCGTACAGGACTCAAACTGAAGTTTCTCTCATTTCAATGTATGGAAGGTCCTTGTGCAGTCAGGATCTATTTATTAATCAATGCAACATGACACCTTGTCAAGTGCTGAGGCCAAAGGGGCGGGAGTATGTGTAAAATAATAAATCTCAGTTTGACTTCTCATTCTGTTAAGTACTCTAGAATTGATCCAAACTATTGTGGACATCAAACATTTTGAGAAGTGTCCTGTGTCTAGGGGAAGTGTATAAACCTGCTGCTCATTGTTGAGATTCCATTGGTGTCCCATCCATAAAAGATGTTAGTTTGTGGCTCCTTCCACCAAAGCTTGGTACTTTAGCTTCAGCGGACACTAAAGTCAATGCTTTAGTTTTGCAAGTCTCTGGTTCAATCCTCAGTGTTAGCAGTCACTAAATAATTTGGGGGAGTTTGGTTGCTTGTCTCAAAGGAGCAGTTGAGGGTGAAGATTCCTGCTTTCCTTACTCCACATGCCCCTGGAACAGTGAGTGTTTGGAATGTGTGTTTGGTTCTGGGACTAGAAATGGAGGGACAGACTTAGATTGTAAACAGTTTCCACACTTGAAAGGGACTCCTAGCTGATCCTCATCTCATCTGAAGAAGTGGGCTGTGCCCACGAAAGCTCAAGATACCATCTACATGTTTTGTTAGTCTCTAAAATGCTACTAGACCATTCGTTGTTTAAGTTTATCCTGTACAGACTAACTCGGCTACCCCCTGAAGCTCAAGGAAGAAAGACAGCTTTCATTGTATCTACTATATATTTGAGAGAGTTTGTCTGTTTATTCAAGAATCCCTCCTAAATTGTAAGAGCTAGAACCACCAAATTCGGTGTACAACTTCCACTTGTCATAACTTAAAGCACGATAAGGGCTTGGGTGTGCCAGGAAAATGGGATATGCCTGTAATGGGATTGCTTCTCATAAAACCATATGGAAGAGACACAATCACCAGGCAGATGAAAGGGGCTGGCTGGGGGCACCTTGCCCCATCCAGGACTGCCCCAGCCTCTCTCTTCCCCAGGAAGGTGGAGGAGAAGCTTCTCCCCAGCCAGCTTCATATGGGGACATTGCTGGCTGTTTCCCTCCCTCAGGGAGCGAGGGGAAAGTGCACAGTTTGCTGCATTCCTCACTCTGGCTGGGGAGTGCAGGGGGCAGATAAGCTGTGCACTTTGCCCTTGCTCCTTGATAGTGTTGGGAAGGGGAAGAGCAAGTAGCCTGGTAAGAATCTTTGTCGGGGTGTGTGTGTGGGGGTGTCTTTGGCTCCCCCACCCATCCTTCCCTTCTCACCTCACACAGACCCCTGCCCAGAGACCCTCCCCACTCCCCAGCCCTGAACCCCTCTTGAAGGACCCAAGCAACACTGGTTAACTGTACGCGTTTAAAATATTAGTAGTTTGAATGTCACAAGGATTTTGTGGTGTGGCAGCGAACTGCTTTAAAGCCCTCGCAGGATATGTGTGAAAGGATAGCTATGTGAGTGCCGAACCCTCTGAGTCTGTTGCATCCCACTTTTCATTTAAGCTCTTCTCCCCCCACTGAAGAGGGTAGCAGGGACTTGCATGTAGCCCTTCAACTGCACCTTGTGTTGGCCTCTGATTGTATCAAAGTCTTTGCTTTTCCCTATGAAGTGAAAACGTGTAACGAGTCAATGATGTGGGGCCTAATTCTGGCTGTTGCCTGGGAGATGAGGATGAGGTTAGCTGCTTCTGACTCTTCCCTACCTTTAGTTAAATGGATATTTTAAAATTCAATGTGTTAAATTCCATTGATGGTTGGAAGTGGGTTCAACGGCCAGAGCTCAATTCTGCTGCTGTGATGAGCTTTCAAAAGGCTGTCCACCTAGTTTAAGAACCAGGTTTTTTTGAAATGCTCTTAATCTTGTCACCTATAACCTACCTTCTTACTCCTCATGCTGACAACCCATCTCTAAGCAGGCATGGCAAAGGCTGTGGCTTCAAGAGCAAGTTCACACTTGCTGCTGAGACATGTCTTGCCTTGTTGTTCCTTATCTCTGGATTATTCAAAACAGGAGCTAAGTGAAAATTATGCGTCACGTTCTGTACATGTGCTTGCAAAGTTGCTCTGTGCTGGGGGCGGGGCGAATGTTGCTGCAACACAGAGTTAGAACTCTGTGACTTTTTTGGGGGGGCGGGAGAGGAAATGGCTTTCATCAGGCCAAGAGGCAGTAAAGCCGCTGGGTGTACTAAATTAGGTTTGAAGCGTTCCAACTGTCAATCAATAAGCAGTGCTAGGGGGAAGGGGGAATAATGTCTTTGAACACGAATGATTTTGCAGCAAGAAATCTCTGTGGAAGGAGACCACCTGCCTTGATATAAAAATCAGAGAGGGCTTAGCACCCTCTCCTCACCCTTGTAAAACTAACCGAGGGAAGGTTACAGCCCTGTATAGGCCCACTTCCACCTATGCCCCTGCCAGTAACCCCTCACCCTCCACGCTGCACCAAGTGCTAACCAATGTAAAAGTAGAACTAATGGGTGGTATGCTGTATACTCAGTCACTTCCTTATTTCTTCTTTGTTTTCTGTTCAGATCACAAGCTCCCAGTGGCAGCGATCTTGACTTTTTACACTTGCCTGTAGAGGACCTTCTGCACTACTGGCAGTATCGATCTTTTGCGGGGGGGGGGGGGGGGAGAAGAAGACTTTCAGAAGTGATTTATGATGCTGAGGGCCCAGTTTGAGACCCCTCTCACTTCTCAGTTGTTATGTCTGAAAATCTTGATCATAGTTTACCTAAGCAAGACAGTCCCAAAGTGGGCGTTACCCTGGTGCCATTAACAGCCCCAGTATGTAGAGCAGAGTATGTTGAGCCAGGATCCCTGCTGCTTATAATGTCTGGAAGCTAAAAGTTCACAGTGAGAACAGAATTTTCAGCACTGCATCAGATTAGGGACCGGTGATGGCCTTTTCTTGATGCTCCTAGTTGAAGGTTGTAAAAGTTCTGTATCTAGTCTACTAAGCAACAGGGTTTGCAAAAGGCAGAATTCCAGCCTGATAAGTGCAGGCAATTAATTGATGTTCTGAAGCATGCGCCTTATCATTATTCTATGTTGCATAGCGATAATCGTTAGTGGTTGAAAATTATCCTCAATCACTCTACCCTGCAATTGTTTTCTTCCTCCATTGTAGTGAATGCCTCCATCAACTCCCTCTAACTCTTGTTTCTTTTCCAGACTAAATAACTCTAATTTGTAATCATATCCCCATGTCTAAATCCACCATACATTTAATCATTTTTGTCCGTCCTCCCCCCCGTAACAGCCACTTGATGTGAGGGACAAATTCAGCCTGGTGCATACGCTGTAGGCAAGGAAGTTACGTGGGCTGAATTTTGCCCCAGGGCTCATTCCGGCAAGCTTCCACGTGCCTTCAGCTCCCCATGCCTTTTTAGTGGGAGATGTTGACCTATTCAACCCTGACGCATACTTGCCAACTGAGCACCTATAGGCAGATACAAATTAATGCTGCTGGCAATATCAATTTCATTTACTGCAGAGCTAGTGGAGCTCTGTTGGTGTCTAATCTGCCATTCCACAAGATAAGTGGCTTTAGTTTGTTACAGAACTCATTTTGAAAGCAGAAAAAGAGCCTTAGTCCTTGATGCTGAGATTTAAAAAAAAAAAAAAAAAAAGCGTATTTAATTCAATGGGCGTTCAACATCCAATAGAAACAGTGATTCTTCCAATTTGGAGATTAATACGTGCAAATAGTTTAGAAGGGAAGAGACTCCTGTTACCCCGAGTTCATTCCTGAGTAGTACCTATAAAAGAGTTTATACTGGGAATTGTCAGAATGGGTCCCCCATCACAACAGATATTTATTGACACCATGAGAACTGTACATAGTCATCTAGACTTTCACAGGGCGAGGCTGGAGGGTAGAGAGCCCTCATGCTCACCTGCTATGAAGCATCTCTCCACCTTCAAGATTCAATGCACCATTTCATCAGGAGCTATTGAACGATATATTCTTCTGGGTCTGCCTCACCATTAGCACTGTTTGGAGATGGATTTGGGTGACATCAGTGGTACCATGGGACAAGCACTGTGTAGAGGAGGAAGTTAAAGCAGAGGAACCTTTTGGAAATACAGTATGATGCAATTTATGCTTTCGTATTCATGCTATTGATGTCAATGAGTGAGTCGCGTGAGTAGGATTAGCTGCTCCTGAGTTATCAGGGAGAAGAAACATTGTCTAGTGCCGGGGTCGTGCAGCCTTTTCAAACCACAGAGCCAAACTACATCACAATTCAGAACAAGTGGTCAACAAAGAGTTAGTGTAAAAGTGCCCATTTGCATGATTGCAAATATACAACTTAATATTATTGATAATTGGCATGATTGTTAATAATAGCGTAAATGAAACGTTGTACTCACTGACTTTATGTAATGGGACTTCTGCTGCTGGGGGTGCAGTTTGTGGATTTTGGTGGTGCAGGAGTCAGGGTTGGTGTATGTGGGGTTCAGGGCAGGGTGTGTTACAGGCAGGGCAGGCCGCAGTGGCTGGATGAGGGGCTAGGCCAGGATCACCACAGCCAGATTGGGGCCTCTTCTCCTACCTATGCTGCAGCAGGAGGCAGGCTACCATCAGCTCTTCCTGCAACCAGACGGGCTAGACCTCAGGACCTGTTCCAGGATAGTGGCCAGGACAGGACGTTGTGGTCAGATGGGGGCTGGGCCCTGATTAGGGCCTTGTTGGTCAGGCTCTTGCAGCAGTTGCGGGGCTGCTGTGGCTGGATCGCAGGGTCTTCCCCAGGAGCATGGCGGCTGGGGGTAGACTGTGGCAGTCAGATGGGGGCTGGAGCTGGGCCACCGTGGCCAGATGGAGGCATCTGCTGCTGGCAGCCCCTCTCACTATCCCGGCTGGGAGCATGCCCGGGCACCGCTACAGCACACCCTCAGCTGGCCCACTAAACCCGCACATGCCCCAGCCAGCTCTTGCCGCTGTGCAGCCAGCTCTTCCTGGGGCGTGCCGCCTTCCTTTCACCTCTGGCTAAAGGTGAAACAGACCCAAAAAAGGACCCTCTTGAGGTGAGTAACGATGAATTTCTAAAATTTTTAATTGATTTTTCATTTTAATTAAAGTTGCCTGTGTTCTGGGAATGACAGAAGAGCCACATTTGGTTCCATACTGAGCCATCTTTGGCTCGAGAGCCATAGGCTGCTGACCCCTGGGCCAGTGGTTAAAGCCCAGGACTTGGTCTGTTCTTGGACTCTGCTACAGCTTTATGCTGTGACCGCGGGCACATCTCTTCACCTTCGTTCCCTTAATGTGGGGAGGGCAATCCATCTGTCCCACCCTGGGAAACAACGCCGGGATGCTGAAGTCATCAGTCATGACTTTAAAGCTCCTCTCGCAGTCCCAGCTGGAATGCACGATAGCAGCACAATGTGCCATCTCAGATTAAGTCTTTATGCAGCCATAGCGCCTCGCTTCCTGAGGGACCAGACCTCCGTGAACTCTAGATCATGGATTATAGCCCAGTTCCCTGCACAAGACTGCCATAAATGAGGCCTAGCTGGAGAAGCCCAGCTGTGTACTAGCAGCTGCTGGCTTGGTGTTCCCCTACTGGGGAAATGCGGGCCTGCCTAATGTTATTTTTGGGGAACCATTGGCCTGCAATCCTGCATTTACTGCACCTCCACGTCTTTGCTGCTGCCAGAGAGGCAGTGTGACATGCAGAGTGAATTATTTTGCACAGCACCCAAATGCAGCCTCTAAGGTAGCGCAGCACTCACTGCAGAATGGGTATTTGCACTAACTCTAGGGTAGGGGGTGTGTGTGTGTGTGTGTGTGTGTGTGTGTAAGGAATGATGTAACTAATTGGAGCCGAGGTGGGATACCCCCAGTTGGCATCTGGCCAAGAACACACAGCTCCCACCTTTATTGTTACAAATAAACAAATCATTATATCCCTGGGATCTCTTAACGACCAGGGATGGTGAGGATTTGTCATACATAATGTCCAAAAGCCTGAATGCACCTGGTTACAGTATGGGATTATTTTTATATGCCATTCTCATTTTCAGCTGCAAATTACTGATGTGACCAGGTCTGCTTTCCCTCCAGCAATTTTCTCCCTCTTCCTCCCTCCCCAAGGTCTGACCATCTGGAAATCCTCCACCGCCTCTTTCTGATGTGTGAATTTCCACCTAGGGCTGAAAGTCTCACTGTACTAAAGTTGATGCACTGACACATGGAGGCAGAGAGGAGCTGGGTCTTATATCACTTCACGGGCCCACTCCACAGCCCCTGTATGTTTTCATCATCTTTACCTGCTTGTTCACACACCCTTCCCTCCCCGGGAGTTATTTTAAAAAATTATTAAAACCACAAAACACATACCACATCCAACAGAGAGACCGAGGAACTATAAGGGTATTACAAAAATATTAGCTAGCTAGTAAACGAAAGACAGTCCCAGTCCTTCACTACCTGATGTAAACATAGGAGCTGCTCCTGCCACTTTTTTACTCATGTGAGTAGATGCATTATAACTTTTTTAAAGAATAGGTATTAGTGGCTTTGATTAGTATTGCAGAATATAGGAATGTTCTTTTGGGTGGAAAAGAAACAAACAAAAAGCCCCCCCCCAAACCAATATGTTTGAACAATTTTTCTTACACTAATGTGTTTTTATATTTTGTGTTAGTCTCTACCTCTCACTGGTGTCCAACCAGTTGTGAAGCAGTAGCCACTATAGTGGGTATTGCTATAGTGAACTAGCCACACTCAACCGGCCAAATAGCCACATCGTTGAAGCCAACTAGCCACATGTGGCTAGTTACTAGCATGTTGGACACCACGCCACTAAGGTGCCACAGGACTACTCATTTTTACGCAAAAAGTACATCTAAACTACACCCCTCTGTCAGCAAAGGGATGTAAATTAGATGTATCAAAAGTGCAAATGAAGCCGGGATTTAAATATCCTGTGCTTCACTTGCAGAATGGCAGCTGCCGCTTTTTTCAAAATGGGGCTTTTCGAAAAATGGCAGTTTAGATGGGGCATTTTCGAGGAGTACAGGATCTTTCGAAACAGGGCATTTCTGTTGCAAATGCCCTGTCTAAACTGCTGGTTTTTTTCGAAAAGCCCCGTTTCGGAAAAAAGCAGCAGCTGCCATTATGCAAATGAAGCACAGGATATTTAAATCCCAGCTTCATTTGCATTTTCGATACGTCTAATTTACATCCCTCTGCTGACAGAGGGGTGTAGTTTAGACACACCCTAACAGTAGTAAATGTAATCTGGAAGCTAGCCAGCTTCCCAATCTCCTCCTGGCCAAATACTGAGATCTAGTATTCAGAGGGGTAGCCATGTTAGTATGTAACTGAAAAACCAACGGATAGTCCTGCATCACCTTATAGACTAACCAAAAATGTAAATGGTATCATGAGCTTTCGTGGACATTTATGGATTGTGTCCACAAAAGCTCATGATACCATCTACATTTTTGGTTAGTCTCTAAGGTGCTGCAGGACTATTCGTTAGTTTGGTTGGTTGGTTTTTTTGTTCTTGTTTGGGGTTTGTTTTTCAGATCTAGTATGTTTAAGCAGAATTTTCTCAGAGCTTGGTTACTTTCATCGCTTGAAATGTCCAGCCTTTTGGTGTTTGAAGTGAGCAAAACCCCTCTGCAGTCCCAAAAATGTTAAACTTGCCCTTGATAGTTCTCATGTGGTCCCTCCCGAAGGCAATCACACTCATCTTCACACTAGAGGCAACCAAACTACTGCAATGCATGTTTTTGGGGCCCTGCTCCTGAAAGTACTTAAATACACACCTAACTAATAGGACTATGCCGGAGCATAATATTAGCCATTTACATAAGTGTTAGCTAATCAGAGTCTGGGTTTGTTTTCATATACAATGGTATAGCGCTACAGTATTTCATAGTAGTGGTCTGGCGTGGTAAAGAGGGCAACTGTTCAGATGGGCTGCTGGTCTCTTAAGTGTGTGTGGGATGGTACCAGTGGCAGTGAAGGCAGCCAGGCAGGCATGTGGAAGCCCTGAACAGGTTTAAGGGCATTTTTTGGCGGATTAGTAGAGCCTGTGTTTGGACAACCCCATCCCTGTAGTTAGGGGTCTGTGCAAAGCCCTCATTTTACTATTTGTATGTTTCTGAATCCCATTATCTGTTTGCCTCTGAGTCAAAAAGATTTTAAACTGGAATTAGAGGGGGGTGTGTAACAGGGAGGGAGAGAACATTTCTGGAAAGGGTTAGACTCTCTGGTCTAGCAATATCTGTGGTCTGTCAGGATCATGAATGTTGTTGGACCAGAGAACCCTGGTGCCTGGGAATGCAGCTGGCAACTCGGCACCAGCCAGTGCAGACGTAGACTTGCTCAAATGTCAGATGGCCCATGTGCGTGGGGGCCTATTGACTGGTCTTCTGTGGGTCCTAGAATTGCTGTTGGCAGGCCTAGGAATGGTCCTAAATACTACAATTTACCCTTTAATATACTCTAGTAATGATGACTTAAACCACTGCAAGAATGCTATTTGGACCAATCTGGAGCTTTTGGGTGCTTCCTACATTGGTTGGTTAATGAAGTACTGAATGGATAAAAGCCATGTAACTAAGAACAAAAACCAGCAGTCACTTTAGAGATTTCAGTCGTCTTACTTTTTAAAACATGTCTTTGAGAACCGTTTCCGTTACAGGGACAGCCAAGGGTGTGGCATGCACGGGGACTTAGGTTTTCAGTAACCAGGAACAAATGACCGATTTCAGCACTCCAGTCATTCACAGTCTGCAGCTTGGTCTTTAATCCCACTGTATATTCTAGTTAATCCCTAATAAGATTGGAGCAAATAGTTCTGGTGTATAAATCATATACATAGTCCAGGCCAAAAGGCATTTCCAAACACCATTAATAAATCATTTGAGAAGATTAAATAACATGGGAATGGTAGTGATGGTAGAAAAATTTGCTTGTAGCTAATCTGGATGTAGAAAATAAAGATGAAGGAGGTTAAATGTACTTGCTAAAAATTTAAGATGACAAAACCGGGGTCAGGCAAATGTCTACTAAATCGTATGTACCAGATCTTTTGCTAGTGTAAACTGGCATAGATGCATTGATTGCAATAGAGCAGGGGTGGCCAGCTTGCGAGCCGCATGCAGATCTTCAAAGGAAAAATTGCAGCTCCTGCACCTGTGGCTCCTCTCACTGTCCCCTGCTCTGACCTTTTTTCTTGTCTGGGCAGGGCACTGCTTAGCATAGCGAGATCTGACGCTGTGGCCGATGGAAGGCTGCTTGGGCTACACGCAGCTCTTAAAGGGGCAGCTTTTTTTTTTTTGTTTTTGCTCAACTTCTTTCCCTTGGCACTATATCCACCACTATTTTGGGTCTTTGTCTATAACGGGTTGGCCACCCCTGCAATAGAGCTATCCTGTCTCCTATATCTCTGTAATTTGTACTCATTCAAAGTGATGGCTTTAGGCATTACTCTATTCGTATAACTCACACTAACCAAAGGCCATCTGGTAGGCTCTCTCTTTCTCTCTGTATACGCCTGTTTCCAGTAAGAAATACATTACTGATGTTTTGACCGGATGTAAAACAAACAAACAAAATAGGGAAATGTAAATGTGTGAAAGAGCATGAACTATGTTAGGGGATGCATGACGTACATCAGGAAACCACATCTTAAAGCTGACTTGCTATTCTTACTATAAGTTAGGGAAGGAGAGAGTAAAATTTGTGGGTGAAATATTGAGGCTGTCTAGCTCTTAAGTAGTGCTTTTTACCTGCAACTCTCAAAATACTTTACCAAAGATATCAACATCATTTAAAGCTGGGTTAAATGTTTTGGTCAAAACTCTTTTCATAAAGAAATAAAGATGTGGGATGACACGTTTGTCAACATGGTTCAGTTATTACAGTCCAGAAAATCCTGGGGAAAAAAGATACTTTTGAAATGAAAGAGTTTGATTTTTTTTTCTTTTCAAAATGACTTTTTGCCTCAATATATATTTCAATTTTATCTAATTTTTAAAGGCACTGTAAAAAAAAAAAAAAAAAAAAGTTCAAATGGAAACACATCATTTTGTTTCAGATTCAGTGAAATGTGTGTTCTGACCAAATGATATTTTTGGTGTGATAGTAAAATTTGACAATTTCAGATCAACCCAAAACAAAAATTTATTCCCCTCCCCAATTTTGTAGAACAGCCAACAAGCTGGCAAATCAGTTATTAACACAACTCTAGTATCATTCCCTTTTTATGGATGGGGAAACTGAGGCATAGAGAAGGCAGGAATGTAGTTCTGGCTACAGGTCCTCTGGCCCCACAATAATTAGAGCACAGGAAGCAGCAATGCAGGCTTTCCCAACATAACACTTCGTCAACCTTTTCCTGGAGACAGAAATTTAGGAGAGGGTAATTCAGTCTCCATGGTCCATTCTATCCTTTCTGTTAAGATTAGGTACCAGTTTTTGAAAGCTGTCCATCCGGAGCTACCAAAACATTTCACATAATCTTTTACAGAGATGCTAGCAATTGTTATTTCTTCTGAGGTAGGCTGGCTTTGAAACAACACTGAGTAATCTGCCCTACTGATGAATTTCCTGATGTGTTTGCTGTGTCTCAGCTTCAGTAGGGCTAAAAAATAATGGCTACGCTTTTAATAATCCCCCTCAGCCCCGTAGTTACATTACCTGAGGGCAACTTTAGCTTGTGTGCTTAGCTCTTAAAAGCAGATTATCTCTCTTCACTTCACTGCCCCTTGAAGCATTTCCCATGAACCTATATTACTACAACTGCCATGTTCTTTGACAATGTATTTAAAAAGTCTACCACAAGCAAGCTCTTCTTCTAATGTGCAGCATGAAGAACTTCTCATGCCATCAAAGTCATTTCCTCTCCTTGATTTACATGGGGCTTGGTGCAGCAGTTTGTATCCAACCCAGGTGAAAGTGGCTTCATAAAGTTTTTCCTGGCTGTTGGCTACAGGTTTGGGTTGCAGTGAAGGAGGAAAAAAAATCCGATTGAAAACTGATTGAGTCTTTGGCCCATGTTCCAGCTTCAGGGGGGTAGCCTCTTAATCTGTTTTAACAAAAAACAAAGAGGAGTCCTGTGGCACCTTGAAGACAATTTATTTGGGCGTAAGCTTTTGTGAGCTGGAACCCAGATAAATCTGAGGAAATGTGTTTTACTCACAAAAGCTTGTGTCCAGATAAATGTGTTTGTCTTTAAGGTGCCATTGGACTCCTCCTATTCCAAGTGTGACACATGGCCTATCATCAACCAAAACAGGAAAGGGTGTGTGGCTGCTCTTTGAACATCATAAATGGCAGCTCTCCAGAGGCATTCACACGGGTAACATTCTCAGTCGTTTAGGGATCTGAACAAATGGATGAGTCGAGGCTCTCTGTCAAGGCAGAATGTGGGGCTCATGGCTGCCTTGCTTGCTTAGCCCAAACACCTACTTCCCTAGGAGGTTTTCTTCCCCTAAGCAGTCACAGCAGAATCAAGCTGCCTAAAGCAAATGGAGGGAATGAGATTCATTCAGGCCTCATTGGGAGCATTTCCAAAGAAGAGGGAGGGTATTTTTTACTTTCTCAAAACACAGTAATTCCCAGAATTAAGAGAGTCTTCCTTCTCAGTCAAATCTCTCCTTGCGCTTGTTTGTTCTTCGTGGCAGGGAAAAGGTTTTCCTTTTTATCTGTTGGGTTTCAGTTGCGACTTTCTGTTGCTCACCTTTGAGGTAAGATGTGTGGGATTTGAAGCTAGGGTTGCCAGGTGTCCGGTATTCTACCGGACAGTCCGGTATTTGCGCTCTTTATCCGGTAAAAAAAATCCGAATAGCGGACATCTGCAATGTCCTGTATTCTCTGATTTTTCTGGCTGTGCACTGTATGGAAGCCTGGCGGGGGCGGGGGGAACGGCTGGAAGGCGGGGCCACGATCGGTGCTAGGATTGCACAGACGACTGGCGGGGGCGGGGGAGTGGCTGGAAGGCGGGGCCACGATTGGTGCTAGGATTGCACAGAAGCCTGGCGGGGGCGGGGGGAGTGGCTGGCCAGGCTTCTGAGCAATCACAGGCTCCCAGAGCCGATGGCGGCCCCGCCTCCCAGCCTGCGAGTCCCAGCTGGTAGGCGGGGCTGCGATTGCTGATCTGGGCGCTTCAGAAGCCTAGCTGGGGTGTGGGGAGTGGCTGAGAGTCCCAGCCACTCCCCCCCACCCCTGCCAGGCTTCTGCGCAATCACAGGCTCCCAGCGATGATCGTGGCCCCGCCTCCCAGCCTGGGTTTATTATCCCATGTTCCTTTTTTTGGTATTTTTTGGGAGACCATCTGGCAACCCTATTTGAGGCCTTGTTGTGGAAGGAAAGAAGGCCTGTTAACACTGTCCAGTCATCTGTCAGGAAGAGGCCTGTCGGGGGGGGGGGGAGGGAAGCAGTTGCTCCAAGGCCCAGTAATTCACAATTCACAGGAGCCTGGGGCGGGGGGGGGAGTCTGGCTCCACTCGGAGCCAAGTGCTTTCAATGCCACTGGAGTGCTGCCGCATGGTGCACTCTGGATGGTTCTTAGGGCTGCCTGGGGAAGCAGGGGCGCTGCATGGCACACTCCAGGCCACTGTTTCTTAAACTGTGTTCCCTGGCACACCGGTGTGCCACGAGGCAGTTGGAGGTGTGCCACGGAGAACAACAGAGTTCAAAATGGCCACCCTTAAAGGGGCAGGCAACTTTTCTTTTTTTCCTCAACTTTCCCTCTGACCCTTTTCCCCCCCCAACTTTTTTTTTTCCTAACAAAAAATGCTGGGTGTTCCCCATTTTAAAAAAATTGTTTGGTGTTCCTCAGTCTTAAAGTTTAAGAAACACTGCTCCAGGCAGTGCTGGGGGGAGGGGCACCACAATCCAGGAGGCTCTGAGGGCTGGCTGTTCTTGGCCCTGCCCTTTCCAGGAGTTCAGAGCGCACCCCCCCCAATTTGCCTGGGGGCCCGGCCATGGCTGTTGGCTCCCTTGGTCAGGAAGCCCCTGAAAGCTGCAGTATCACACTGAGGCGGCACCTGTTAAGGCATGCTGGCTGTTACTCGCTGTGTGTCATTCAGTTCTCTTTCTGATAAATCAGAAAGTTCCCAGGCGGTTTAGGGTGGCATTTGCATTAGAGTCTCACGCTCCTAAATCATTCAGATGCTTTAGTTTGAACCAGGGCTCTTCAACATGCAGCCCACGATGCAGTTTGGGTTTACTGTGCAGTTTGGGTTGAGATGCGTTTTAGGAGTTAAATTCCTGGACTGTCATTGCTCATTAAAAGTGCTGACATAGGGGTGGAAATCGGGTCAGTATTGCATTTTATTAATATAGCAGAACTGACTTAAATAGGGCCTGCATGTTGTGTAGTGTTGCCTTAATCTTTGTATTCATGCCTGTCAGTGTGAAAGAAGCTATTGGCATATATATTTCCATGTACATGCAACCGCACTTAAGCTGCAGCCCTCGGCATGTGCTGTGGGTATCATTGTGGCCCCTGGGCTTCCAAAGCTGAGTAGCCCTGCTTTAGACAATCCCATCAGCACTGCATTTTTAAAGGGCTGTGTGTAATTGGCAGTGAGAAGGCTGATGGCTAAGTATACAATTTCATGTGAGCTGCCCTCCTTCCCAGGGTCCCACATACCCCCAGTCCTTCCTCAGAAGAACAAAAGAACAGCCATACTGGGTCAGACCAAAGGTCCATCTAGCCCAGTGTCCTGTCTTCTGTCAGTGGCTAATGCCAGGTGCCCCAGAAGGAGTGACCAGAACAAGGATTCATCAGATGGTCCCTCTCCTGTCATCCATTCCCAGCCTCTGACAAACAGAGGCTAGGGACACCATTCCTACCCAGCCTGGCTGATAAGCATTGATGGACCTAACCTCCATGAATGGATCTAGTTCTTTTTATCTATCTAGTTCTCCACCTCAGTGTCTCAAACTGTTCAGCAAGCTCCCCTCCTGGGAAAATGCTTTTAGCTCCGCGCTACCCTAGAAGCTTTTGCCATTGTAAATGTCAGGTAGGAGAACGGTTGTGACATTCTTGTAAAATCCCTAGTGTAGATGCAGTCATGCCAGCACAAAGGCTTGTCAGTGTAGTTTATTTCATGCCGAAAAAAATCGATACCTGCAAGAACGCTCTCTTTGACACCCCAGAAAACATTTTCCACTGTAAGTCAGGTCAGCAAGAGTATGATGCATTATCCTTTCTTAACCTCCATGCTTTCGTTTACCCCACCGTACAATGAATTAAACACCTACTTCAAAGGGGAGTTAGGAGAGTCTAATAATGAATTTTCTTGCTTTGAGAGCCTTGGCATGAAAAGTGCACTATGACTACATGGAGCAGATTCTCATTTGCGGTAAATTGTCACAGCTCCACAGTTTTAGCTCTGATAATTTCACACAGCCTGAGGATTTCCCCTGCGATGGTATCGGTTCTCTGAACCGCCTACTGATTCCAAAAGGTGAAGAATTGCCCTTAATCTGCCTTTATTTATTTATTTTTTCCAAAAGCAATAAATAGACCAAAATACCAGAATCGTCATCATACACAAAGAAAAGAAGGTTAGGATAAAGAGTGGGAAGGGAAGCAAAACATCTATCTCCAGGAGTTACATTAATCATAGATAGGGCCCTACCAAATTCATAGCCATGGAAAAAAAGTCACAAACTGTGAAATCTGGCCTTTTCTGTGCTTTTACCCTGTCCTATTCAGATTGCATGGGGGTCACCAGTGTTTCTCAAATTGGGGATGCTAACCTAAAAGGGAGCTGCAGAGGGTCACAAGGTTATTTTAGGGGAGGTGGCACAGTATTGCCACTCTTACTTCTGTGCTGTCTTCATAGATGCTGCCAGAGAGTGGCAGATGTTGACCGGACACCCAGCTCTGAAAACAGCACCCCACTAGCAGCAGCACTGAAGTAAGCAGCAATACCATATTTGTATATATAGAGATATATAGATCTATCAGTGGATATAGTGTACTTAAATTTCCAGAAAGCCTTTGACAAGGTCCCTCACCAAAGGCTCTTAAGAAAGTTGTCATAGGATAAGAGGGAAGGTCCTCTCATGGATTGATAACCGGTTAAAAGACCGGAAACAAAGGGTAGGAATAAGCGGTCAGTTTTCAGAATGGAGAGAAGTAACTAGTGGTGTCCCCCAAGGGTCTGTCCTGGGACCAATTCTATTTATCTTATTTATAAGTGATCTGGAGAAATGGGTGAACAGTGAGGTGGCAAAATTTGCAGATGATACTAAACTGCTCAAGACCGTTAAGAATTGAAGCAGACTACGAAGGGCTTCAAAAATCTCTCACAAAACTAAGTGATTGGGCAACAAAATGGCAAATGAATTTTAATGTTGATAAATGCAAAGTAATGCATTCTGGAAAAAATAATCCCCAACTACACACAAAATGATGGGGACTAATATAGCTATAACCACTCGAGAGAGATCTTGAAGTCACTATGGATAGTCCTCTGAAAACATCCACTCAATGTGCAGCGGCAGTCAAAAAAGCAAGCAATGTTAGGAATCATGAAAAAAGGGACAGAGAATATCTTATTGCCTCTATATAAATCCACAGTACGTCCACATCTTGAATACTGCATACAGATGTGGTCGCCTTGTCTCAAAAAGATATATTGGCATTGGAAAAGGTTCAGAAAAGAGCAACAAACATGATTAGAGGTTTGGAATGGGTCCCATATGAAGACAGATTAAAAAGACTGGGACTTTTCAGCTTAGAAAAGAGGAGACGAAGGGGCATATAATAGAGGTCTATAAAATCATGACAGGTATGGAGAAAGTGAATAAGGAAAAGTTATTTACTTGTTCCCATACCATAATACAAGAATTGGGGTCACCAAATGAAGTTAATGGGTAGCAGGTTTAAAACAAACAAAAGAACAGTTTTCTTCATGCAGCACACAGTCAACCTGTGGAACTCTTTACCAGAGGATGTGGCGAAGACCAAGACTTTAACAGGGTTCAAAAAAGAACTACATAAATTCATGAAGGATTGGTCCATCAATACTTATTATCCAGAATGGGTAGGAATAGTGTCCCCTAGGTTCTGTTTGTAAGGGGCTGGAAATGGATGACAGGAGAGGGATCAGATGATGATTACCTGTTTCTGTTCACTCCCTCTGGGGCATCTGGTATTGGCTACTGTCAGCAGACAGGATAATGGACTAGATGGACCTCCGGTCTGACCCAGTATGGCTGCTCTTATGGTTTTATCAACCCATTCCACCCTTACTTCTGTGCTGCTGCCTTCAGAGCTGGATGGCTGGAGAGTGGCATCTGCTAACTGAGGGCCCAGCTTTGCAGACAGCAACGCAGAAGGAAAGAGGACAGTCCCATGCCATGCCATCCTTACTGCTGCACTGTTGCTGGTGATGCTAGATGGGTAAGTTTGTATCTAATGAGGGAAACCTACTATGAGAGGGTAAAGTGTGTTATCCTACGAAAGAACAATTTTTGTGGGGATTTCAAGACTCACAACTGGATCTTAGGTCCTATATACTGCTGATGATCACAGAGTGGCCCCTCACCTAGTATAAATCAACACTGATGTCACCGGAGCCATGTTGAGTTAATGGTTCACAGTCATGCTGGAAGGGCATAACAGGTGGGGTTCTGCAGGGGTCTGTTTTGGGACCAGTTCTGTTCAGTATCTTCAACAATGATTTAGATGATGGCATAGAGAGTAAGCTATTAAGTTTGCAGATGATACCAAGCTGGGAGGGGTTGCAACTGCTTTGGAGGATAGGGTCATAATGCAAAATGATCTGGACAAATTAGAGAAATGATCTGATGTTGGATGAAGTTTAATACGAACAAATGCGTATTTGTGCTCCACTTTGGAAGTGCTCCACTTTCGAAGGAGCAATCCATCTCACACATACAGAATGGGCAGTGATTGTCTAGGAAGCAGTACTGCTGAAAGGTATCGAGGTATAGTGGACCACAAGCTAAACATGAATCACTGTTGCAAAAAAGCAAACATGATTCTGGGAGGTATTAACAGGAATGTTTTGAGCAAGACAGGAGAAGGCATTCTTCCGCTCTACTCTGCACTGATTTGACCTCAATTGGAGTATTGTGTCCAGTTCCGGGCACCACATTTCAAGAAAGATGTGGAGAAATTGGAGACGGTCCAGAGAAGAGCAACAAAAATGATTAAAGGTCTAGAAAACATGAGCTATGAAGAAAGACTGAAAGAACTGGGTTTGTTTACTTCAGAAAAGAGAAGACAGAGCGGACATGATAGCAGTTTTCAAATACCTTAAAGGGTGTTACAAGGAGGAGGGAGAAAAATTGTTCTCTTTGATCTCTGATGATAGCAAAGGAAGCAATGGGCTTAAACTGCAGCAAGGGAGGTTTAGGTTGGACATTAGGAAAAACTTCCTAACTGTCAGGATGGTTAAACACTGGAATAAGTTGCCCAGGAAGGTTGTGGAATCTCCATCACTGGAGATATTTAAGAGCAGGTTGGGCAGACATCTATCAGGGATGAGCTAGATGGTGCTTGGCCCTACCATAAGAGCAGGGGACTGGATTTGAGGATCTCTTGAGGTCCCTTCCAGTTCTAGTGTTCTGTGATTTCCATCCACTGGGACTATGGCAATAAGACTCATTTGGTTTGCCTTCATATCGATCAGTTTATGGACATTTGCCTCTGGTGGGAGCAAACATAAAAAACTCACATTTACAAAGGCCGATCAAGTGCACAGGTATCCAGAATTTCTGGTAGGAGGAGGGTCAAAGGAAAGCTGGAACCCTCCCCATTAAGTTTCATTCCTGGTGACATTGCTGACAAGTAGAGGTTACCTGGTAACAAAGAAGCATGGGTCCAATGTTGAGGTTTAATCACTAAAAAATTAATCTGGCACAAATGGGAAAGTCACTGCCCACCAAACATTGCTGCCTGGCTCAGGGCTGTGGCTGGCCTTGCAGATAGGGACTGCCCAGCATTTCATAGAAGGGGAATGCCCAAACAACCGAAAGCCATTTGAGCTGACTGTTCAGAGTTAGGCCCTACCAAAGTCACAGTCCATTTTTGTCATTTTCACGACACTAGGATTTAAAAAAAAAATAATAAATTTTATTATTTCAGCTCTTTCAATCTGAAATTCCATGGTCATATAATTATAGGGATCCTTTTTTTCGGTTACTGTTTTCTTGCCTTTAATGTATGGGAAAGGCATGACTCTGAATGAGCTGGCTACAAGCCAGTTTGAGTAGGTGGGTGTGAAAATTCATCCTTGTTCAGATTAGCTCTGAACCACCAGCAACCAAGGGGAGAGAAAGCAAAAACTCAGCAGTGTGAAGAAATCATCCTGCTGATAGTTCAGCGTCTGTGCATATACAACAAGTTTATGCCCAAGGGAAAGTGCTGAAATCTGAGACGTCTTGAAATTAACTGAGCTTTATGAATCAATCAGTAGGCAGTGCTCTCAGAGTGGGATTAGGCCTCTAATGACACTTTTCTTTCTATAACCTCGGTTGCTTCCTCTGCAGGGTTTTCTTCAATCAACTGCCTAAACACATCCATGAGTCATTTGCATTCTTATCTAGAAGGTAACCCAGAGGATGTTGATTGTTCAAGGTCCGGTATTCAAGATTTATTGTTCCACATGCTTTAAATGATTATATATAGAAAGTAATTCCCATATACCTTGGAGTGTTTCAATATTAAAATAAGTAAAACATCCTCAACTGACAAAACAATCAGACAACAAACACTATCACGCACCATGAAGGTGACAGATTATTGGCTTAATTCATACCTCTGAATTTCATTATATCCACTGAAGATACAGTTTTCCTTTTTTACATTTCACTCCCAGTAGGCCCATGACAATAATACATTTTCAGACAGTCAGGGTCTGTGGTTCAAATTGCAACCTTCCCCTGAAGTATGAAGTGGAGCCTTTCAAAAATATTTACACTTTTTACATTTGAAAATGACCTCTGTGAACCAGTCATTAATGATGGGTCTTATTTTCTCCTTAGCTCCTGCTGTCAAATTAATTATGGTGAAGGATTAAGCTTGTTGCATTAATGTTCTCTTATTAGCTTACAGGATGTTAAAGTGATTGGATTTTTAGCATTATTTCTTTTTTTACATTCCAGGTTTTTCCATTCAAAAACTGATGGGGGTGGGGAGGAGACACCTGATTTGGATCTCTCACCAGTTTTACACTGGTGTCATTCCATTTCCATTAATGGATTTACTCCTACTTTTCGATGCTATGAGTGAAATCAGACTGTTAACTTTAAATACATGATGAAGCAAGTGGCCGAGGTTGCAATATGTGTCTGAATTACAGAAACAAGTGTTTCTCTTAATTTATGGTGTCGAACAACAAGCAGAAAGCATGTGATATGACAAAATTATTTATTCCCCAACAGTAACATATGGACCCTCCAACCAGCCCATTAAGACACTATTGTGCATTGTACATATACCTAGCAGAAAACAGTTCCTGCCCCAAATACTCAACACTTACAAAGGAAGTTTTATGGCCCCTCTTTTGAAATAGGAAATTGAGACACAATGAATTTGTGACTTGACCCAGGTCACTGGACAAACTGTGGCAGCATTGTGACAGTTCTCCTGTGTCCCAGTGCTGTGCTCTAATTTAGGGGCTGGCTGGCAAATGAGCATTCCACTTCGTGATAAATATTGTGGTTTTGACACTTGTTTTGGTGTTGTATTGGAACTATAAGCTTTTCCAAATATTTTCCAAACAAAACAAGAATCTAAAATAAGCAGTAGCCTAGTAGTTAGGGCATTTGTGTGTGAAACCTAGGTCCAAATCCCTGCTCCAAATTTGGGACTGAAGGACTAATGCTGGAGCCTGATGGTTCCCTGACTTAACTGGATGTACAATTAATTATTCAAAGTGGAATAATTCCCACAGAAGAGATTGAGAGAGAGACTCACTCAGATTCAGCAGTTAGGACATTTGCCTGGAATGTGGGTGCTCTCAATCAGTCAGGGAGCAGGGGCTTGAATGAAGGTCTCCCACAATGCAAGTGAATGGCAAAACCACAGGGATGAGTCTCTCTGACCAGAAATTCCACTATAGACGTGAGAGACCTATTGGGTGAAGATTTTGTCCAAATGGATACATTTCCTTGAAAAATCAATGAGGAGTCTGGTAGCACTTTAAAGATTAACATATTTATTAGGGTGTTTGTTAGTCTTTAAAGTGCCACTGGACTTTGTTGTTTTTTATGCAACAGACTAACACAGCTACCTCTCTGAAACCTTTCCCTGAAAAGTTTCAGTTTCGATTAATTGGCATTAAAAAAAAAAGTTGAATTGAAAAATTTCTGATCATCTCTTTCTTTAATCACAAGAGTACCCTTCTTCCTTATAAAGTCTCAGAGGGATAGCTGGGTTAGTCTAACTTTAAAAACAATGAGTAGTCCTGTGGCACCTTAGGGTATGTCTACACTGCAGTCTAAAGTCGAGTTAAGATACGCAACTTCAGCTACGTTAATTCTGTAGCTTAACTCAGTTTTTGGTGCTGTCTATACAGCAAGAAGTGGGAGGAAGAACACTCTCCCTTCGACTTCCCTTACTTCTCATGAAATGAGCGTTACAGAAGTTGGAGTAAGAAGCCCTTTATTTTGAAATAATGGGCTTGCTGTACAGACAGCAATAACATGAGTTATTTCAAAATAAGTATGCAGTGGAGACATAGCCTTAGAGACTAACAGATAGATAAAGAATGGGCAAAACCCACTTCTTCAGATGAGCTTGCAGGGGGAAAAGCTCATCTGAAGAAGTGGGTTTTGCCCAAAAGCTCATGATACCACACACACACACACACACACACACACACACACACACACACACACACACACACACACACACACACACACACACACACACACACACACACACACACACACACACTTGTTAGTCTCTAAGGTGCCAAAGGACTATTTCTTCCTTATAGTTTAAAACATTAGTAGTGTGTAGTAGGTAAATATTTTGCCAGTTTTAAAGACAAAAAAACCCTGAAGTGTTTCTAATGACTATGCTAACGTGTTAATATATAGCCTTTCCATACCCCACATTAAAAACATTAGCATTTGTATTTGTAATATGAAGTGGGAAGGAGAAGATCAAGTTATTGACTGTAATAGTTAAGAATATGTTAAGAGCAAAACATTCCCAAATCCCCCAGAAAGAGACTATGGAATTAAAACAAATGGCTTGCAGTTCTTAGAACCTGCTGGAGGGGTAAGCTGTCCATGCAGTTATTTGTAACAGCATTATGGGAGCCCCAATATCCATCCCTCTTTTGCTGGCAACGAGTAGGGTGTTCAGATGTGATTTAATGTTTTTGTCAGCTGAGCAGACTCAATGCTGGGCAGAGATTAGCCCAGATTGTGACAGGGAAGGCAACTACACTTGACCCAATTACCTCATGACACATACCTGGCATTTGTTGTATCTCTGGCAAAGTGACAACAAAGCTCCTTTGGTGGAGGAAAAAAGGCTGCTTCGTCCCCGCCTTTAAATATTAGATGGCTTCTTCCCCACCATGGGGAAGGCTTGAAAGAGGCTCCCTACTGTACAGACCCCAGGTATCTCAAATGGATCACTCACGTTGAGAGACCACGTCCGGAAAGTGGGGACGGGCTTGCCTCCTCTGTATTTCAGTTTCTTCTTCTGCAAAAAATACCGTCGGGCCTTTTGGATGAACGGCGCTAATTGGCCGAGTGAAGGCTGGTGGCCTGCGCGCAAGACGCTAATTAACTGAAAGGTAACACTTACTTTGGGCTGTTATTTGTCATCCTCACCCTCTGCCTCCTCGCTGCAACCTTGCGCTCTGGCACCGCGCTGCCTTGGGCCAGCTGGCCCGTTTCCAGCCGCGAGCGACAGGCGGCGCCCTTTCCCCAGCCTTCCTGCGCCGGAGGCTGCCGCCTACCCCATAGGCTGGGGGTGCCTGCAACGCGTCTTGTACCTGCTCCGCCGAGCCGGCTCCCCGCCCCGCCCCGCCCCGGCCCGGCCCGGCGCGGAGTGCGAGCAGCTACCCGGCCCCGCACAGGTGAGCGAGCCCTTGGCGGATGCGCTAGGATCGCACCTTCCAAGGTGAGCTGTGGAGTTGTGTGCTGGGGTGTGTGTGTTGCAGCTGGCTGCTGTGTTACGCAGGTGTGGAGTTGTGTGCTGGGGTGTGTGGGTTGCAGCTGGCTGCTGTGTTACCCAGGTGTGGAGTTGTGTGCTGGGGTGTGTGTGCTGCAGCTGGCTGCTGTGTTACGCAGGTGTGGAGCTGTGGAGTTGTGCTGGGGTGTGTGTGCTGCAGCTGGCTGCTGTGTTACGCAGGTGTGGAGTTGTGTGCTGGGGTGTGTGGGTTGCAGCTGGCTGCTGTGTTACCCAGGTGTGGAGTTGTGTGCTGGGGTGTGTGTGCTGCAGCTGGCTGCTGTGTTTCGCAGGTGTGGAGTTGTGTGCTGCAGCTGGCTGCTGTTACCCAGGTGTGGAGCTGTGGAGTTGTGCTGGGGTGTGTGTGCTGCAGCTGGCTGCTGTGTTACGCAGGTGTGGAGTTGTGTGCTGGGGTGTGTGTGTTGCAGATGGCTGCTGTGTTACGCAGGTGTGGAGCTGTGGGGTTGTGTGCTGGTGTATTACCCTGATGTGGGGCTGTGCTGTGTGCTGCGGTGTGTGCGCTGCAGACTGCTGGCTGGTGTGTTACCCAGCTGTGGAGCTGTGCTGTGTGCTAATGGGTGGTGTGTTACCCTGGTGTGGGTTTGTGCTGGGCGGAGGGGAGCGTAGTGTTGCAGCTCTGATGTGACTGGCGGATGGTGTGTTACCCAGGTGTGGTGTTGAGCTGTGTGCTGCAGCTGACGGGTGGGTGGTGCGTTATCCAGGTGTAGAGTTGTGGTGTGTGTCCTGCAGTTGCTCTGGTGTGTTACCCAGGTATGAAGTGGTGCGGTGCGGTGTGTGCTGCAGCTGACCGGTGGGTGCAGTTACCTAGGGGTGGAGCTGTATTGTGCCAGGGCAGCGGAGCAGGGAGCCTAGCTCCGCTGTGCCTTCAGGGTGTATGTTGTGTTACTTTTCCTGGGTGGCGGTTCGGGGCTGTGTGGGGGAGTAGACCCCGTGCGCGTGTTGTGTTGCTGTGTGCGCGGGGGGGGAGCTTGCCGCGGGCCGGGTGGGGCTGGCTGGGGTTTCGCGGGTGGACGCGGTCGGGGGAGGCGAGGCGTGCGCTAGGCAAGGGGGTCGCCGGGGGCTAGCCGGGCTCCCTTGCGGAGCAGGAGGAGAGACCCTCCCGCTGCTGGTCCCCCCCCACCGCCCCCGCCGAGCCTGCGGGTCGGGCCCCTCTCTGCGCCTGGCAGCCAGCTCGGTGCCAGCCCCGCTCTCCGGGCGCCGCAGGGCTCTCCCCTCTGGCCGCGGGTGCGTGCCCAAGGCTGCCGCTCTTTCTCCTCCAGCCTCTCCCCCGGAGCAGCACCCGCGCCGTGTGGCCGACGCTTGCCCAGCAGGGGTCCCTCATCCCCGGAGCCCCCAGGCTGCAGGGTCTCCGCGAGGCTCCAGGCGCCCTAGGCTGGGGACTGACCCCAGCCCCCCACTTCTCCGGAGCTCCCGGCGAGCCGGAGGCGGCTTTGACTCTAGCCCCTGCTCTATGGGGCGGGGTGTGTGTGTGGCGGCGGGGGGGGGGACGGCCCCGTTAGCCCCAGCGCAGGGTTAATCTCCTCGCCGGGCGGGAGCCTATGGCGGGCCGGGTGCGCGCCGAGCTCCCCACGTGGTGTTCACGCCGGTATAAAAGTTTCCGTAGAAAGTGGCCCCATGTCGTGTGGTTTTGCAGGGCGGGGGGAAGGAGCAGGCGGAGACCAGCGGCTGATAAGCGAGGAGCCCGCCGCTTCCCCCCAGCGGCCCGGGAGCCTGCCCAGCCCGCCCCGCTGCAGCCGGCGTGGAGCCCGAGGGCAGCCCGCGGCAAGGGAGCCGCGCTCGCCATGAAGACGCGGGCGCGCCAGCGAGCGGAGGCGCAGCGCTGAGCCGGCGGATCGGTGGGGCGCTAGAGCCCAGCGGGGCGCTAGAGCGGTGCCCCCGGGGCAGCCTGGCAGGACGCTAGAGCCCAGCCCGGCCCGTGTGCGGATCCGATGCCGCCGCTCGGCGCTGGCTCCAGGGCGCGCTAGAGACCCGCCGGCGCCAGGGGAGCTGCCCGGAACCCTGCACCCAGCGCCCCCGGCGTGGCTCGGCCGGGCGGGGTGCGGGGCACCACTTGGATTGCGCCTCCGCCGGCCGGCCCCGATGACGCCGGACTGAGAGCTCGGCCCGGGCTCGGCGGGACCCGCAGGACTGAGAGCCTCCGCTACCGGACAGGTCCCCGTCCGGCTCGGCTCGCCCCGGGGATGCCCGCTTGGGAGTGAGCCGGGCGCAGGAGTGGCTCCGTCTGCCCCACCCCTGCCCGCGGGGAAGCGGCTGGCCCCTGCCTACAGCCCCCCGTCTCCCCGGCCCTAGCCCCCTGCCTGCTTCTTCCCCCCCCGGGGGCTGCTTTTCCCTTCAACGGGGGTTCCCTCGCTACCTTCTTCCCCCCCAGCCTCGCGCCCCTCCAGCGTTGGGCTCGCCTGGCACCCCCTCTGCCCAGCCTCGTGGCCTCCCCCCCGCTGGGCTCGCCTGGCACCCCCTCTGCCCAGCCTCGTGGCCTCCCCCCCGCTGGGCTCGCCTGGCACCCCCTCTGCCCAGCCTGCTGTCCCTAGTTTAGACCGTAGCGCCCTGCTCCTCCCATTTTGGCTCCCGCCCTCGCCCCCAAGCTTGGCGGCCCTCGCCCCCCTACCCCGGGCGCTGCTGCCCGGGAGCGGCCTGAGCGGAGCGGCTGGCGGCCGCGACTGAGCCCCGCTGCAGCGCCCGGTGCCCGCCATGGACGGGGCGGCGTGGAGCGGGCTGCTGGCCGCGCTGGTGACTTGTTGGCTGGCGCTGGGCGCCGGGGGCTCCCCGACGCCACCGCCCGCCGCGGGGAGCGCCCCCCAGGACAGCTGCACCTCCTGCGGGTTCCGGCGGCCCGAGGAGCCGGGCAAGGTGGACGGGGATTTCCTGGAGGCGGTGAAGCGGCACATCCTGAGCCGGCTGCAGATGCGGGAGCGGCCCAACATCACGCACGCTGTGCCCAAGGCGGCCATGGTCACAGCCTTGCGCAAGCTGCACGCCGGCAAGGTGCGGGAGGACGGCCGGGTGGAGATCCCCAGCCTGGACGGGCAGGCCAGCGCCGGGCCCCCGCCGCACGAGCAGGTGTCCGAGATCATCAGCTTCGCCGAGACAGGTGGGCGCCGCGTCCCCCGTCCCGCCCGGCCCCTGTCCCAGCCTCCCCTCCGTGCCACCCCTTCCACCTGTCCCAGCTGCCCCAGCCTCCCCTCCATAGCATCCCTGCCACCTGCCCCGGCTGTACCGGTCTCCCACCCCTGCCACTCGCCCTGGCTGTACCGGCCTCCCCTCCGTGTCACCCTTTCCACGTCTGCCCCATGCCACCTGCCCCAGCCTCCCCTGTGCCACCCCTGCCACCTGCCTCAGCTGTCCCAGCCTCCCCTCTGTGTCACCCCCTTCCATGTCTGCTCCATGCCACCTGCCCCGGCTGTCCTGGCCTCCCCTCCCTGTCACCCTTTCCACGTCTGCCCCATGCCACCTGCCCCAGCCTCCCCTCCGTGTCACCCCTGCCACCCGCCCCGGCTGTCTCAGCCTCCCCTCCGGGTCACCCCTTCCACATCTGCCTCAATCCGTACCAGCCTTCCTTCCATGCCATCCTATCCACATCCATACCAGCCTCCCTTCCGTGTGACCCCTTCCACCAGTGACCGCATGCCAACCACCCCTGCATGCACCCCTGCCTCGGTCTGTATCATCCTCCCCTCCATGTCACCGCTTCCGTGTCTGCCCCATGCCACCCACCCCCACCTTGGTCCATACCAGCCTCTCCTCCGTGTCACTCCTTCCATGTCTGCCCCATGCCACCCACCAATGCCTTGGTCTGTACCAGCCTCCCCTTGGGGCCATTTCCTCCTTCTGTCTGCTCCATGCCAGCCACCCCTGCACATTCCATACCTGCCCCGGTCTGTACCAGACTCTGTGTTACTCCTTCCACCTGTCTTCCCCATGCCAGCCACCCGGCCATCTGTCCATGCCACCCCCTCCCACTCACCCACCAGCCATTAGTCCCAGTCACCCCTCCACATCACCCCCATTCCATTCGCCCTCTGCCACCCCCTTCCATGAATCCTTCCCGACCCTGCCATGTCCTCCATCCAACTGTCCCAGTCACCCTCCACTTCATCCACCCCGTGTCCGCCACTCCCCTGTCTCACCCACCCACCTGTCTGTCCATCCCAGCCGCCCCCCCCGCCTCACCCACCTACCTGCCTGTCCATCCCAGCCGTCCCCCTGCCTCGCCCACCCGCCTGTCCATCCCAGCCGTCCCCCTGCCTCGCCCACCCGCCTATCTGTCCATCCCCGTCACCCTTCTGCCTCACCCCCCCCCCCGGGGTGTCCCACCCACCCACCTGTCTATCCATCCATCTCTGCCAGCCACCACTCTGCTTCACCCATCCCTCCCGTGCCACCCAGCTGCCCATTGTACGTGTCCATTCCAGACCCCCCTCTGCTTCACGCACTTCTCCAACCATCCGCCCACTGTGTACCAGCCACCCCCTCACACCTGTCCATCCGTCCCAGCCAGCCCCCCCGCATCATCCATCTGCCCACCGACCCTGTGCAAGCCACCCCCTCTCTTTCGCTCTCCAGTCTGTCCACATCCCCCACCAAGCCGCCCTTCCCCCCCCCCCCCCCCACAGCTCTGCTTCTCCCACCCACCCATCCATCCGCCCCAGGTCAGCCACCCTTCTGATTCACGCCCCATCTGCCCACCCCCCAGCCAATCGTCTGCCTCACTGAGCCGTCCGTCCACACCGTGCCAGTCACCCCTCCACACCTGTCCATTCATCCCATCGCAGCTGCCCCTTTCCTTCCACCCTCTGGTCTGTCCACATCATGCCGGACTCCACTCTGCTTCTCCCACCAATCCATCCTTCTGCCTGCCCGCCCCAGGCACACATCCACTACCCTCCTCCATCCGCCCGCCCCAGGCCGGCCATCCTTCTGCTTCATCCACCCGTCTGTCCACCCTCCAGCCAACTGTCTGTCTCACTGATCTGTCCATCCACACCATGCCAGCCATCCCTCTGCTTCATCCACCCAATCATCCAGCCACCTCTCACTACACCCCCAGTCCATCCTTCCAGCTAGCCACCCGCCCACACCTCTGCTTCTCCCACTCCTCTGTGTACCCCATGCCAACCACTCCTCTGCTTCACTCCTCTATCCCACCAACCCAAGCCTTCCACCCTCTGTCTCATCCACTCATCCATCCATCCAATCCAGGCAAGACACATCCCTGCTTCCCCACTGATCCATCCACCTCTGTTTCACCCACCCTCCTGTCTGCCCCATGCCAGCTACACCTCTGCTTCAGCCAGCCAGCTGGCCATCCCACATCAGCCAGTCCTTTGCCTCCCCCGCTCATCTGTCCATCCCAGGCCTGCTGCCCACCCACCCACCCATTCAAACCACAGCAACCACCCCTCTGCCTCACCACCCATCCATCTCTGTCCCAGTCAGCCCACTGTCTTACCTGCCCACCTCCTCTCTTCTCCTCTCATCTCTGTCCATCTGTTCTCAGCCACCCCATGTGAACCACTCCTTTGCATCACCCATCTCTCCATCCACCCCTCTGCTTCAGCCTTCCATTGACCTGTCCCATGACAGCCACTGCATCCCTTCCACCCCTCTGCCCCCTGTCCATTCATCTATCCACCCAGCCATGGCCAGCCACCTTCAGCTTCTGCTGTCTGTCCATCCATGCATCCTCTCCCCTACTTCACCATCCATTTGTCCATCCCATCCCATGCCAGCCACCCTTCTGCTTCACCCATCTGTCCATCCCTCCAGCTCTTCATGCCAGACCATCCATCCATCTACTCCATGGCAGACAACTCTCTGCTTCACCTGTCCATCCACCCCTCTGCTTCTAACATCCACCCTATGGTAGCCACTCAGCTGCTTCACCCCCACACACCTGTCCATGCCTCCATATACACCTCTGCTTCACCCATCCCACCATCCAGCCAATGCTGGTTGTTCCTCTTCTTCACCTAGTCATTCATCCCATGACAGCCACTCCTCTGCTTTGCCCATCTGTCCATCCACCCATCTGTCCATCTATCCATCTAGCCCATACTAAATCATTCCACTCACACCTCCTATGCCATCCGCTCGCCCTGTGCCATCCACCCTTTGCTACACCATACCATCTGGACACCCCATGTCATCCATCCACCTGTTACAATATTCCATCCACTCACCCCATGGTATCCACCTCTCTGCTACATCATCACATCTGCCGTCCCAAGACCATCCATCCCTCTACTACACCATTGCATCCACTCCTCTACCAAGCGGTTACATCCATCTGTATATCTGTCCAGCCTCTTCTCCCCTATTCACATGCCATTCAGCCCCCTCTGCTACCTCATTTCCCACCTCCTCTTTTACAGCTATCCAACCCCCTCTGCTGCACCCATCCATCACCTCTGCCTGACACACCCATCCATTTCCACTTGCGTTTCAACAATCTCTGCAACCCTCATCCATCCCACACTCTCTACCCTCTAACTCCTGCTACACCCACCCATCTAGCCACCATTTCCTTTAACCCCCTTTGTTGTACTCGTCCATCCATCCATCTGCACCCTCTGCTGGATTGATTCACCTTGCCCCTCCAAGTACCTTATAGTCCTCCCTGTTCCAGCCATCCACACCCCACTCTCATGCCTTGCAGTCCTGTCTGTTCCATCATCCCTCCTCCGCTGCATCTATCTATTACCTGTACACATCCACCTCCTCTCTCCATCCATCATCTGTACCTGGCCACCTCATCCATCCCTCCATCCACATGCTTTCCATCTATCCGCTCACTCTGTCACTTCATCTTTCCACTTTATCTGTCCATCTTCTACGGTGTGCAGCCTTTTATGTACGAAGTCGGTACATCTGTTCTGGCTGTCCATCCTCCAATTTACCTGTTCACTATGTCCATCCATCCATCATACCTGTCCATCACCCATATCCGTCCTATTCATCCAGCCACTGCATCTGTTCATCTTTCTGCTCCATTCACTGTAGCTGTCTATCCAACTCACAGGATCCATCCTTGTATTCATTCACTAGATCTTTTACAAATCTATCTATGTTGTCGATCTACCATAGGAACATTTCTGTCTTCTTGTTGTCTCCCTCAGTGCCTCCAACAATCTGCTGTATCACTAATTTTTTTCTATCTGTCTGGAGTATCTATTTACCCATCCATCTACAAAATTGATCCATGTGTATATACTGTCTATCAAAAACATATGCAGTTTCAGTATCTGTTGTGTATAAACAAACTGGATACATGCTTGGCTGTTTATATTCACATAAATATTCACATAAATGTTTATAGATCTATATATTACATATGAATATGTATCTCTTAAGTGCTCATATGACCTAGGTAATGTGTGAGTATACATATGAACCGGTGACACTAAACTGTTGACTTCCTTTCACTGTGATCAGTTTATAGAAAAGTTGTGTGTTGACATGTAATAGGATTTTTTTAGCATCAATTGTTGTCTGAGGGTTAGGTTTTTTTTTACTATGTAAAAAAATCTAATGCTATGAAATCACTGCTGGGGTTGCAGTTCTAGTTAGTACTTGATTAATAATCATTTATTTTTGCAACACCTTCCAAGTCTGTTTTTATAGTAAGTACATAAGAACATAACAAACATAAGGTACCAGAAACATTATAGGCCCTGGCCCTACAAGACATATTTTTGAAAGGGTCTGGCATGACACACTAAGATTCTGTACTGTACAGAACCCTGAAAGATGCATAGGTGGCCAAAAAAGAATAAAGGTTCCTAGAAAACTAAAAGGGATAAAAATCTGAGCTTGACAATATACAGAAAAATCAAACCGATTGTAACAGATTTGGAATACCTGTCCATCCAATAATTTTACATAGCAATCAGGGGAATGTAATTAGTCTTTATAACATTCCCGTAACCCCAGTGTTCTATCATGGACATTTATCACCTAAAGCACAGCTGTATGATGCTTGTAGCACAAAATTCCAGCAGATGCTTGTAGTTCTGGTAACTTTCATGGGGTGAGCTCTTCTGGTTGCAAACAATGTATTAAAGCTAGACACTGGGTGGAATACCAGTGACAGTTTCTCATTTAATTCTGACGTTAAGAACAGTCAACGAGAAAGCAGTTAAGACAATCACGGCTACTTCGTTTGGCTGCTTTTCAGAATTTATCTTTATGGGGGGTAAAAAAGCAGAGATCAAAATTTGCTGATAGGAGATACCCTGCTACTTAAGAAGAGCAGGCATGGGATTAGTTTAACCATTAGTATTAGTAGACATGCTTTTGAGAGAGCATCCAGAGCTCCAAAGGAAGCAATCTGTTACAATTTTCACATATGCTAAATAATCTAAAAAAAAATCCTTTATTAGCCATTGAAGCTTCTCTGGCTATTAAAAAGCCTTTACTGTGAAAACCAAAGAGACCCTTTCCTTAAATTAATCAGTAGCTATCAAGGTACTAATGCTGTGATTTTTCAGGGTACTCTCATAACTGGCTTGAATCGCTCTAAATAGTCGTTCCTCTGAAGTAATTCTAATCTATGTGTATCTAATCTATTCAGCTATAGCCTGGCTAGATTTTTGCTGAGGAAAGTAACTTTTTAATGTATTTCTACTGCAAATTCTGGATATCTATTTCAGTGCATTATTTCTGCCGAATACACTCTCCCAGCTCTTAAGATCAGTTATTGTTTTTGAATCCAGAATTGCCCATTTTCTTCTTGACTTAATGTTGCTTGATCTCTCCTTATCTTGCAGATGATCTGGCCTCCTCTAGAGTCCGCCTCTATTTCTTCATCTCAAATGAAGGGAACCAGAACTTGTTTGTTGTTCAAGCCAGCCTGTGGCTTTACTTAAAACTGCTTCCGTATGTCTTAGAGAAAGGCAGCAGGCGAAAAGTCAAAGTCAAAGTCTATTTCCAAGACCTGGACACTAGCAACAAGTGGAATGTGGTTGAAAAGAAAGTTGATCTCAAAAGGAGTGGTTGGCACACTTTTCCCATGACAGAGGCGATCCAGGCTCTGTTTGAGAAAGGAGAAAGGAGACTGAACCTGGATGTTCAGTGTGAGGGGTGCGAAGAGTATTCAGTGCTGCCAATTTATGTGGACCCTGCAGAGGAATCCCACCGACCTTTTTTAGTGGTGCAAGCCCGGCTCACTGATAACAAACACAGGATCCGGAAAAGAGGCCTGGAATGTGATGGCAGGACCAATCTGTGTTGCAGGCAACAGTTTTACATTGACTTTAGACTCATTGGGTGGAATGACTGGATCATAGCGCCATCAGGTTACTATGGGAATTACTGTGAAGGCAGCTGCCCAGCCTACTTGGCTGGAGTCCCAGGGTCAGCTTCCTCTTTTCACACGGCTGTCGTGAATCAGTACCGCATGCGAGGCCTGAATCCAGGCACCGTAAACTCCTGTTGCATCCCGACCAAACTTAGCACAATGTCCATGCTGTACTTCGACGATGAATACAACATTGTGAAAAGGGATGTTCCCAATATGATTGTGGAAGAATGTGGTTGCGCTTGATTTACGGGGTGTTTCGGGGGAGGGGCGGAGTAGAAAGAGAACAGTCCCAAACTAGATGGTATTGGAGGAAGTTTCACTGTGTATCCAGGCATCGGTGTTGAGTGACTGCAGAAAAGTCTGCCCCCCCTTCCTTCCCCCCCCCCAAAAAAAAGTTTCACATTTGGTGTCAGGACAGTGGCCATTTGTGGATCTTGGACATTTTAAATATTCTACCACTTATAAACTAATGCTATGAAATATTTTACATGCACGCACGCACACATGCACACACATACACGTGAAAGAGAGATACAAGCAACAGGAAGTCAGTCACCAGTGACAATGTAACTAAAATGCCTGCCAGTACAAGTGAATGGCTAAGCAGCTGGTCCTCCACCTGCCAGGGAAGTCAGACTGAAGTGAGCTCTGTGTGCTCATATAAAAGAACACACACACACAAAAAGAAAGAACATAATGTATTCGTGCACACAGGTGTCAAAATCACCAAACCTAAAAACGACCATCTTCGCTTAGGTCCAAAGGGAAGCTGCAGACCACCTGCCAAGGCAGGTGATCACTTCCTCTTAATTTAATTTAATATAAACACCACCTATATCCTTATTTTCCAACAGCACTGCCAGTCAGGGATACCATATGATAACATCAGAGAGAGAGAGAGGGAGAGATACACATAAGCAGCTACTGTAATTCTGAGACTGTTGCTGTATTCTTCTAAACCCCGTGTTTAGCTGGCATTATTTGATGCTTTAACTGACAGCTAGAAATCCATGGCCAGCTCTGTCTGTTGTGCCATAAAAAGGGGCTTTTCTATTCTATCTGGATTGTGCTGACCATTAGCATCTCACTGTTCTAAGAACAAAAATCAAAGTTGCAATCCGTGTTTCAGCAGGAGACTCCACAAGGACATGTAATGTGGGAGAAAAGCAAACAAAAACAAACGTTACCACAACTAAACCAATGAAGCCTAAGAGGAATTACAGTAATGCGGTGGAGACATTCTGAAAAAAAAATGCTGTGCATTTAATAACAGGTGAAGAACACTTTAATGTGTCTTGCAAAGGAGGAGAGTGCTTTCATTTTCTTTACCAGGAAGTGTCAAGGATGGCCATACAGATCAGAAAATAAAGATACAGCATAGCACTTGCAAACTGCTTGAATGCACGTATTATAGCACTTGCAGATTTCAATGCCTTGAAAAGTGGTACTTGGTAGTGCACTTATCTTTGCTCACTATCTAGGTAAACAAGTGCCGCATGAGCTATGCAATTTAAAGTGTTGACCCATACTAGACAAAACTGGACTTATGATATGACTTTTTTATATTTTTTTATACTTGAAATTAAATCTTTTGCTTCTTTTTTAAAGCGAATGATTGCTTTTAATGTTTGCACTGATTTAGTTGCATGATTAGTGAAAAAAACTGCCATTTGAAAAAAAAAATTTTTTATAGCAGCAAAAAAATGTATTATACATAAATTTTGGAACCAAAGAGGCCAACATATTAGTTATAATTTTTATGCGATGGCAAAGCCATCATATGTCATGTAGTTGTACTGAGCAATCCCTCACAAGGCCTACCGATTCTTTCAGGGTACAAAATGGATTCTGTGTGTTCTATTCAATGTCTTTTCTATACCGTACGCACATGGAATGTAGAGTGAAAAAACGACTGTTGTAGAATACATTACAATATGTACATCCTTTAAATCCATTTTTTATGTTTATTTAATAAAGTTCCTTTTTAGGTTCTGTTCCATAGTAATTTAAAACCAAACAAGTTCCACTTAGATTTGCTGTTTGAAGTATTTTGCATTTGTGTACAGATTAAGTAAATAAAAAGATTAAAAACTGGATGAGCTTTTATGCATGTCACCTCCTGGGGAGCTTGGTTAATGTAATTTATAACTCTCAAGATAATTGGGGGTTGGGGGAGGGAAGCAGTGGTCTGAGATTAGATGTCAGTCACTGCAGCAAAGTATGGGGTCAGGCCCCATCTTGGCTGGAAAATCATGTATTTTTGCTTCTGTAGCTTGACCGGCACCTCTAGTTCTGGACAGTATTTTCAGCTCTCATGTTTGTGTGCCATCAAATGTGTCTTCAAGCCTTTCTTCAGGACTGGTCACAAATCTGTTGTGAAGGGAGCAGGTTCTATAATGAAGATATACAAAAATGACTTGGGGCCAGATCTTCAAAGCTATTTAGGGATCTGAATTGAAATCAGTGGGAATTAAGCACCTATGTGCCTTTGAGGCTAGGTCATTTTTGAAAAAGAGATTGGGGCTCCCCAGTCATATAAGCATTTTTCCTAACATTTTACGTAATGTCTTTCTTTTGTTGTTAGGGGTGGAGTGGTTTCCTAGTCTTAGCCCAGAGCTGGGGGCTAATAAATCCTGAAATCTAATGTTGGCTCTGACAAAGCCTCAATCCAGGGATCACTGAGGCCAGCACTTCCAAAAGTGGACTCTGACCTTGAGTGCCAATTTGAGGCACTATGGGCTTAATTTTTGCAAGTGCTGAGAGCACTCACATTAGCGGGAGTTGTAAGGGCTCAACGCTTCTCAGCACACTCTGGGTCTCTCAAATCGAACAGCCAAAATGAGAGACCTCTTTTGGAAATGCTGGTCTTTGCCTTTCTGTTTCAGGTTGCCCTCTCTATAACATGGGAATAGCGCCTATCTGCAGTTGTTGCACAGGTCACAGCAGGTGTGGCAAAGATTAATTAATGGTGGCAGAAGTGCACAATAGGTCAGATCCAAAGCCCACTGCAACCAACAGGAGTTGTTCGCATTGACTTCAGTGTGCTTTGGGCTTAGGTCCTGTACCTGCTAAAGATTATTACTCAGTCCTGTGGGTGCAATGAGGTTCTGGACCTGGAACTCCATGCCCCTTTATCATTTACAATAGTCAAACAGAAGTAAAAACTAAGTTCCCTGTGTGAAACTCCTACTGGTGTTAATTGGTGTTTGGTGACAGGTGTCGTGCAGCCACAGAACACAAGATAGATCAGCTTTGCATGCTGTGCATTTCCACTGGTAATGGATAATTGTTCAGAAATCTTCCAAGACTCACCTGCATTGTTTTGCCAGGTGTGAGAGAGGGGAAGTCAACAATGGAAATTAACGATGTGTTTGTCCTATAGCCTGCTCCCACAGGAATCATCTGTCAAAATGAAAGTCAGAACTGACATCCTGAAAAGCAAAGGTTAAAATATACATCATTTGCTGCAACTGGCTACAGATCTGTAATATCTGTTAAAAGAAAAAAAGTATAATTGTGTTGCTGCATGGAGGCTTTAGGCTGGGATTTTGCAAAGGCACCAAAGGAAGTGAGGTGCCCAGCGCTCAAATGATCTTTTGAAAATCCTTGCCTTTATGCTTCATACATTTATTATTCTTAATGATAACTTACATTTGGACAGTGGCTTTCTGCCCAAAGGATTGTGAAGCACTTTGCAAAATGCTTCAAGATTCTGTCATAAAGCAAAAGATTTTTCTCTGAGAGCAGTTGCTGCTCTCATTAAAGTTGGTGTCAGCTTGGAGTAACTCCAGGGATACACACGAGTTCAGGTAAGCATAGATTCTCTCTTTCTCTCTCATTCATTCATTTTTATATCTATGTATCTATACACACACACACACACACACACACACACTCGGTCCACTGTTAAAATGCATCCACCTTTTGGATTGGAATCAGCAACTGTCTAACAGAGTACAACAACATTCGCTATCAGTTTAAAACGAAGAAGTGAAAGTTGAATACCCAGGGGCAATTTTCTTACGTGCCTTGGTGTTTGACCGGGAAAGGGCATCTGCCGTGGTGCAAAGTACCACAGGATCTTTAATTATCCGACTGGTCAAGATCTCTGTTCAAACTATGGATTTTCCTGGACTTTTACAATTGCACCAAACCTGGGACAGCTGGAGCTTAGTGCATGAGCCTTTATTGCTTGAGCTAAAAGCCAGCTGGCTCTCAGCTAAGGCAGAGCAAGCTCATTCTCTCTGTAAGTGGTCTAAATACCACTACATGAGATAGTGAACCACACCCAGTAGGCGTGTGTGTGTGTGTGTGTTGTTTCACCAACATAAATGAAAACAGAATTAGACTCTTTCATTGTCTTCCAGTGCAACTTTTGGAATAACATTTGGTGCACTGTTGGGTAGTTCAGTAATTAGCACAATTATATCAAATTACCTAATTGGTGTGATTACCTGGATTCACATAACCACTCTGTGTAATGTGCCATATTTTAAAATCTTTGTGAAATGTGAGCTGTAGCCTCAGGTTCGGGGCTCCCCGTCCCCCATTTTCAGTATGAAGTCTAGGGCCTGATCTCATACACCGGGCTCCCGTTGTCTTCCAGGGAAGGCCCATGTGCAGGAGGTTTGCAGGCTCAGTTTACATATTTCTTATTGTAATCTGGTTTCACCTCTTCTTTCCAGCAAGCACCCTCTTGGCTTCCTTTGCAAAGAGGTCAGTTAAAGTTTCCCTGGTGTCAGGGAAAGCTCAAGCAGCAGGGGCTGAGAGAGCGGTGGTGCCATCAAAATCCTGATGCATGCATCCGGCAGCCTTATATTTAAGCCAATTTCCTTTGCTTTGTTGTCCACATTTTATCCACCACGCAGAGTTTAAAGGCAAAACATCCGTCCTATGCCAAGACTAAGGCGAAACCTGCACTGGGACTGAGTTGTGATAGCAGCTCTGGTAAGCAGAGCGGTGCTAGCTTTAAACCAGTAAAGAAGCAGTGGCATGGACCCTGTGTGGGCTGTCCAGTGGGAGTTAGGTGCCTAAATACTTTTGAGGGTCTGGGACCTAGCGACCACTGGTAAGCCTGTGTGCTTTGTTAGTTGTAGGGTTGAATCCTGCCATGAGCTCAGTGGAGATACAGGTGCCTGTCTGTGGCGGCTTAAGGCCCAGCTGTTATACCGAGGTATCTGTCTGATGGTAGCATCACCAGGCTCCTACGGCACTGCACATACTCATGACGAGCCCCTCCCGGGAGCTTACAATTTAAACACAGTAACACAGACGCTAGGTAAAAAGGGCAAAGGGTGCACAGAGAAGTGATGTGACTGCCCCTAGGTCTCTCAGTCTAGCAGAAGCTCCAGGACAAAAGCCTAGAGCTTCAAAGTCTCAGGCTCATTCCACATGGCCTGACCCAGGCTGCTTCTCCCAGTTAAGGGCTTGCTCCTGAGCACCTCAGGGAAGTTCAGGGGACTCCACATCTTGAACCATCCAGCCTCAGATTGAACTGATGTAATGAAATATCCACCTGTGACCCAGGCACGCTTCACAGGTGGGCTGTGTGCATACACTTGTAAGACTGTAATGTGATGGTGATACACGGATGCAAAGCTTTTCTTAGCAACTGTCTGCTCCCCACTTACTGTAGGGCTGCTCTCTTTTCCCCAGCATGCCTTTCGGAGGCTTTTAAAATCTGGCAGGGAGAAGCAGCTGCAGCCCTAAAATGGCCAATTTGTAATTAGCTGCTGCTGATTGCACCTTCCTTCCAGCTGGCTAGCAGACTTAGCCTGTTAGGTTTTGCCCCTAGGTTTCGAGGAGACCTGTTCAATACCACGTTGCAGGGAAAAATGTGATAGACAGTGCTACGGAGGTGACTTCACTCATCAGAGGGGAAAGAAGATGCTGCAGAAGAGCAAACTTATGCATATGTCTAAGCAAGGCAGCACCCTGTGTAGAACTTACATCAGTCAGAGGGGCCTGACCCCGCATCCTGTGAGTATTTTTCTTAAGTAGAGAGTGCAGGTTTGAGCTCCATTGCCTGTGATTTTGGTTTCATTAGCATCTGGGGGAATGTGCTAATCCTGACCTATTGCAGGGAGCAGCTTTTACACTGAGCCCAGAATCCGGGTGGCTAAGACCGTGTTCTCTTAGTGCCAAGAAAATACTTGCCCCAGGGGCTCACAATATCCCAGGGCAAGTGTGGGGAGAGAGGCTTGAGGCTGGTGAGGCAACGTGAGAGGACTGGTGGAAGGGCCAGCGGAGCTTGAATGGTGTAGTTCAACTAGTCATTCCCTCCAAGAGGGGTGATTCAGGAATCCTAAGTGTTACCTGCAGCCCAGAGGTTGCAGCAGAGGCCAGAAGATGGCTCTCACATCCCTGTGATATGGAGGGAGAAATGGATTCTTGAACCCCCTGCTGCCAGGGCTGGGGAGTTTTTTATGGCTTCAGGGCCACTGACCCATGGAAAAGTCAACTGGGGGCCACCCACAGTGAGAAGCCAAAAAAAAAAAAAAAAATCCCAAACCAACAACAAAAAACCACCTCCTCACAGATGTGGCCCCCAACTGATAAGCAGGAAAAAAAGGAGACACCTCACTCATATAACTTGGGGTGCCAGGATTCCCCTCACACTCTAGCCCTGAGGGTTTCCCCCATGGCCAGATGAACTCCTCTGGGGGTAGTAGATTTTGTGGGCCAGGGGTGCAGAGTTTGGGTTTAGTAGCCAGGTAGGAGTGCAGGATCTGGGCAGGAGGAAGGCTGCAGAGGTGGGCTGGCGGTGCAGTGTCTAGGTGGGAGGGGGGGATAGGGGTGCCTACCTGGCACAGCTCCAGGGGGAGAGGGTGCAGGTGGCACTATACCATCCTGCTCTGGTTTGCAGGCTCCACCCCCTCACTCCCATTGGCTGGGTTTCCTGGCCAATGGGAGTGATGGGGGTGGAGCCTGCAATCCACAGAGGGGACAGAGTTTCCCTGCACTGTTTCCTCCCCCTGCCAGAGGCAGCCCCCAGCTTGCCTTGATCTAGAGGCTGGGGGCAGGGGGATAGGCATTCCCGAGCCTTCTGGGTCTAATGCAGGCTGTAGATTTCCCCACCCCCTGCCTTAGACCGCTGTAGCCCAGAGGCCCTCAGACCATTGAAAGGGGAAGTGCAGTCTGCTCTACAGCCTTAGCTACCTGCCAGCTGGCTTTTAGCTAATGGTAGAGGCTTATGGCTTTAGCCCCAACTGAGGGTTCAGTCCTGCCTGTCAGCAACCTGGGTCTGTTGTAGTTACACCATGAAGAGATCCTTAGCAGGCCTGCCTTAGTTACTCAGCTTGCATACAGTAACCAGGTATTAGTCCTCTCCAGCTAAACTTTGGATTAGATTTTTCAGAAGTGCAGTGAACCCACCGCTCTCCCAATTCTAGCTGAGTGGGGCCGTGGGCCCTCGGCATATCTGTAAATCCAGGCCTTGGTATTCCAGTCCTGAGTGAAGGCAAGCCAACCACTCTTATCACTACTAATGGGAGTTATGTATGTACATTTCAGGTCCATTAGAGTGAATCATCTCCAGCACGATATTTTGTAAAACCCTGCAATTTATGAGGTGGTTATTAATGACTCATGGGGATCTGTGTTTGTGTTTTAGATGGGCGTGGGTTTGTGTATTTTGCTTGATCTTCACTTCAGCCGTTCTAGACAGCATGTTTGTGTATGTAAACATATATAATGACTAGCTAATGTTTATGGAGACAGGACCACAGAGTGTGAGGTTCTCTATAAGAACTCAGGTTGTTGTGTTCTGTGGTAGCCATAACCTGCTCTTCTCTTTGGTGACAATAGCATAATGTGTTTGCACGAAGGGGCAGAGTTAAAATGGTCCACCTCGCCTTTTCTTCGGCACTTCCTGACTCTCAAGTGCTTTCCCGTAGGACTGCGTATATGGTGTGTACATGCCTGTAAAACGGCTGAAGAGAAGGGAATGGGATGAAATTTCAGGTGTGATGGAGCTCCAGTCAGCTCAGTGCCCACAGAGAAAGGCAAACCACCTTTGCTTATCCCTCATTTTGAGATGAATCAGGGTCTGGTCCAGTCTCTAGGGCAACCCCAAGGCCTCTGTATTCCACCTAGGTGCCTATCATCCTGAGGGCGGGTTGCATGACTGAGAATATCCAGAGTCCAGTGGCACTCTGGCCTCACCGCTTATTACCGAGGTATGTTTCCTGTGCCAAGGGATGCGAGTAAGTTGCCACCTGCCTGGGTTTTAACTGTCCTGGCTGGATGTTGTTGTGCTTTGCCAGTTGCTAGTGAAAATGTGCCTTTTTCCCCCTTCTCTGCATCTACGTGTAGGCTGTGCCCATGCGCAGTGACCACCTGGCAGCATGTTGTCATGATCAGTGTGTGCACATCGTGTGGCTGGGAGGAGGGAATGTGACTGGCGTGGCATGCAGATATTTCACACCATTTTGTACTGTTGTACGTGGCTGCACAAGATGCAGAGTATTGGCGAGCAAGGCCTATAATTTTTCCTGGCAGTTTCCTGAGACTACAGCTCCATTTTCCTTAACTGAGTTGCACCCAGTTAAACCAGGTGTAAATGTATCTCATTGGTGTGAAGACAAGAATCCCATTTTAAATCAGCCAGCACTAGGGTCTTGTGTATTATGTTCATTTATGGCTCCATATTCAGTGATAGCTACTATTGTTCTCTTCTGTACTGTCTTCATGGCATTGAGCACTGAGGCTATGTCTACGCTACAGAGTTTTTGTGCAAAACCAGCCGTTTTTGCACAAAAACTCGTGGAGCGTCCACATTTCAAGCGCGTTTTTGCACAAGTAAAACAAAAGAACGGAGGGGTGTTTCTGGTGCAGGTATTCCTCTTTCTACGAGGAATAACTCCTTTTTGCACAAGAGCTCTTGCACAAAAAGGTGTGTGGGGATGGGGAACAGGGGTTTTTTTTGCCCAAAAAGAGCCAATCGAAAAAAGCCCGGGTGCCCTGGTGGCCATTCTGTAAATAGGAATCAGAGTTTCCTTTCGAGAGAGTGTCCAGGCAGTCTGGACGCTCTCTTTCGCAAAAGCGCAGCGCTTTTCGATGTGCTTTTGCAATGTCGATGTGCTCTTGTGCTAGAAGTCTTTGTGGAAGATCTCTTCCGCAAAAAGCTTCCTGCGCAAGAAGCCTGTAGTCTAGACCTAGCCTGAGAGCCATGCTATAATATCGTTGTTAGCGCTTTGTTTAGAAGATTATTATAGTAGCCATATTGTTTCACTATATCAGCATGCTTGTCTCTTTCTATTATTAACTCCTGTTTTGGGGGTGCTTATGCCCATTCTCCTGCCTTCAACATTCTCATTGGGCTAGAAATTGTCACGAGAAAACTGGGCCCACAAAACCTTTTTAAAATCAGAATCTGGCAATTAAATCCATTTGGTTATCACTGAGTAGGAAAGAATGCCCCGCCCCTAGTAAAAAACCAAACAAACCCCCCAAACCCTTTATACGCAGGCAATTGATGGCAATATGGACTAATCCCTTCAGCAACACTCAGAAATGAAATGCAAATCCTAGAGCTGCATGATTTTTAAAAATGAGTTAAGAAAGTTGGTTGAATTCTTTTTCTAACTTTGGTGATATAGGGATTATTTTGACACTAAAAGGAAATACTCTCCCTTTGTCCTCCCTTTCCCCCAAAGGCAATCTCTGCATTTTTCTTTGCCATTAGCCAACTCTAGTTTGTTTTAGGGCCTCACACATCCTGGCACTGCCAACTTATGGAACATCTTCCATAAACCTAGAGCTCGTCTAAGATACTTGTGCATCTTAGTGATCTACCGGAAAGGAGGGACATCTACTTAAAGGACCCATGGCTCTGCACTTCTGGCTAACCTAACTTCTTGCAGGTACTTGTGCCTTTGGTCCAGGAGTCCGGGGGTGGCGGTGAGAGAGACAACACAAGAGAGAGACAACACGAGAGAGAACATGAAAAGTAACCTTTGCTCTCTGGGGGTATGTCTACATTACAGAGTTTTTTTTTCAGAAAAACAGCCATTTTTCCGACAAAACTTGAGGAATGTCCACACTGCAATTGCGTTCTTCCGCAAGAAAATTGAAAGAACAGAGGGGGTTTTCTGGCATTGGTAATCCTCATTCTATAAGGAAGAAACCTTTTTGTGAAAGAGCTCTTTTGCAAAAAGGCTTGTGTGGACGGGGAAGAGAGAGTTCTTTCGGAAGAAGAGGAAACAGGAGAAAGCACAGGCGCTCTGGTGGCCATTCCATCCATAGCAATCACAGCTTACATGTGAGAGAGCATCCATTCAATCTGGATGCTCTCTTTCGAAAAAGCAGATCGCTTTTTCGATGCACTTTTGCAGTGTGGACGCTCTCTTTCGGAAGAAGTTTTTCCAGAAGATCTCTTCCGAAAAAAGCTTCTTCTGAAAGAAACCTGTAGTCTAGACATAGCCTGAGTTTGGAGTATGCCCTCATCTGAACCCCTTCCCACCTGAAGACATGAGCCCATCGAGGTCCTGTGGGGAAAAGGCTTTAAAAGCATTTTGAGGCAGGGATGTTGTCTGAGCAGTTTACCCCCTCACATGTGATGGGTTCTATATAACAACAATGTAAAGTTCTCTTTATGTAGCATAAGGATGTTACTTATGTGTTACTTGTACATTTTACTGTTGTGTTTACAGTGGCCATGGGCACTCTGAGCATATCTTGGCATAATTGACAGAAACAGCTTTAAAATAACAGCAAAATGGATTACGAAAGTAGAAATTGCTGATCGAGCTGCTAGTGTCAAGAGTCTACATGTTGAAACGTTCTCTAATTATATATGTATCCAATCCGGTTAATACTACAGAGCTTGCAATTCCTCCCCTCCCCCGCATAACTGGGGGTTATGAAAATGTCTACACAGCAATACTAAAGTACCTAAAAATAGCACCTTCCTTTCTGAAGTGCGTTTATAAGAGCCAGGGGTTAAATCGACAGCTGGTGTATGCAGGTGCAACTCTGCTTATTTCCATGGAATTGTGCCCATTTCACGAGTGGGGAATCCAGACAGCAGTGTAAGTCTTATCTGTGCTGCTGTGCATCACTGTAGCTTGGCAGTAGCAAGATCTATGGCCGCTCTTCCTTCTGAGGTGATAGCGTGAGCTGATTGGAACACATTTGTTTTTTCTTGTGTTTATTCCGGCGATGGAGATGAGGGAATGGTTGAGGCTGTGAGTGTCATTTTGGTTATGGTGGAAAAGCTTTACCAAACAGGAAGGTTTTGCCAGTTTCTAAGCATGGTCCCACTGTGGATTCATCTAATCTCAGCTGGAAGCTCATTCGAGAGGCAGATACTCTTGCCTGAGGATACTTTGTGCTTAGCCCTGGTCTGCTTTGTGCTGGGCTTTGGGAGCTGCAGTTGTGTGTCCGCACCTCTGGGCTTTGTGTGGAAGGCAGTTGTCTTGGTGAGTCGCAGATGGAGCTGTGGTTTCTAACGTTGCTGGGACCTAATTTATTTTGCCCATCAGGTTGCTTCACTGAAATGTAGTCCTCACCAGGCTGAAACAAGCTGCACTGCAAAATAGTTTTGGACTAGAAGCAAAGAACCAGTGTGTCCATTTGAAACTGCCACCGAGTAGAATGTAATTGCCCAAACTGGAATTTGGCCAACGGGGTGAAGAGGTTGTGCTGCTAATTTGCTAATCCTAAACTATCCTAGGAACTTCAATTACCAGAGAAGAAGGATGGTTAAGGTAGGAGCCTGAAGCTTTGGAGACCTGGACTCAATCCCCTGTTCTGCCAACACATTTCCTGTAGGACCACAGTTCAGGCAGTTTCTCTGTGTCTTTTTGTACTTCTCTATGAAATAGGGAAGATGGGTGACTCCCATGTGTTGAAGAGAGGGGGGCCCAAAAGCCTTCTGGGAGTCCTGGGCAAGTTGTGTGGTAGGTCCAGCTCCATGTCCCCAGAAGGGGCAGGGCAGGCAGTAGCCAGCCATCTGTACTGCCTGTGCCATGATGCTGGCCCCCAGAGCCACCTGGAGTGTGTGGCATGGCGCTCTGACAGCAATTTAAAGGCCACAGTAGCAGCAGCCGGGAGTCGTGGACCCCTTTGAATCTCTGGGCCCTGGGGCATCTGCCCCTTTTGTGCCCCCCATCGGTGGGCCTGGTTGAAAATAAACACATTACAGATTGTGAGGCACTCAAATACTATGGTAATGGGGGGTATAAGTGCCTCAATTAGATACAAGTGGTTTAATGTTTCATCCAAAATATGGCAAGTCTAGCAGCGGAGTGTCCTCTAATAAAACCAGGCTGGTCTAACTCATGACTCTGTATGTGTTTTGTGTGCCTGATCCGCAGTTTCTAACCAGGAGACCAAGGGCAAAATCTGTAAAAGTATTTAGGTGCTTCTCCTCCATGGAAGTTGATGGAAATTTGGTGCCTAAATACCTTTTGAATCATGGCTCTTAGTCTCAGGCTCTTGGCTCTGGAAGTTCTCAGTTCAATTCATGGTGAAGCACAAGGTGATGGTGATTATATGCTGGGACGTTGGTTCAGTACTGGTGCAGGGGACAAGCCACTGCCTGTTGATAACCAACCTCACATCTGGTAATAGCTTGGAGTTTCCTTAGAAGTCTCTTATCCAAATACTAACAAGGCGGATACTTGTTAGCTTTAGAGATTTGAAAGGAACTACTCTGTAGGGGTGATAAACCAGTACCGGGACAAGGAGCAAATGATTCTGCGTGACTCTATCACAACTAGAAAAGAAAAAATCATTAACAGGAGTGTTGTGAGCAAGACACGAGAAGTCATTCCTTTGCTCTACTCTGCGCTGATTAGGCCTCAGTTGGAGTATTGTGTCCAGTTCTGGGCACCACATTTCAAGAAAGATGTGGAGAAATTGGAGAAGGTCCAGAGAAGAGCAACAAGAATGATTAAAGGTGTAGAGAACATGACCTATGAAGGAAGACTGAAAGAACTGGGCTTGTTTAGTTTGGAAAAGAGAAGCTTGAGAGGGGACATGACAACGGTTTTCAGATATCTAAAAGGTTGTCACAAGGAGGAGGGAGAAAACTTGTTCTTCCTGGCCTCTGAGGATAGAACAAGAAGCAATGGGATTAAACTGCAGCAAGGGAGGTTTAGGTGGGACATTAGGAAAAAGTTCCTAACTGTCAGGGTGGTTAAACACTGGAATAAATTGCCCAGGGAGGTTGTGGAATCTCCATCTCTGGAGATATTTAAGAGCAGGTTAGATAAATGTCTATCAGGGATGGTCTAGACAGTATTGGGTCCTGCCGTGAGGGCAGGGGACTACACTCGATGACCTCTCAAGGCCCCTTCCAGTCCTAGTATTCTATGATTCTATCTCTTTTCTTCCTATCCAGTCTGATTGTGGATATTGCAGTGAGAGCCAAACAGGGAATTAATGAATGAATTAATCAGCATTTGCTCAATAAGGTGAACTGAGGACAGAACATCAGTCCAGCTATCCAGGCTTATCTTCGAATTTCCTGGATTTTATGAGTTTAAGTCTGACTCTGAACAGGTCTTAAGGGCATTTTTTGGTGGATTAGTAGAGCCTGTGTTTGGTCAACCCCATCCACTGTAGTTATGGGACGTGTACAAAGCCCTCATTTTACTATTTGTGTCTGTTTCTAAATCCCGTTATCTCTTTGCCTCTGAGTCAAAAAGCTTTTAAACTGGAATTAGAGGGGGGTGCATAGCAGAGAGGGAAGAGAACATTTCTGGAAAGGGTTGGAAAGACTCACCAGCATTTCACAGACACTGCTGAAGCGCTCGCATCCTAAAATCTGTTCTGCTGATGGACTGGCATCTGCATTTCTCTCTCTGTTGTTTTAACAAGGGGTGATTGTCTGAATCAGGAGCATGCACAACACTTCTCCTGTGAGGAGAATGGACTGAGATGGAAAAGACCTATAGGGCCCTTTTTGAGCTCTTTAGGTCAGAATATGTCCCCTTCTTCTCTGATGGAAGGGAATCGACATGGGGCTTATTGGGCGGTGGGTTAATGAGTGCCATCTCTGTACCAACGTCTTCCGCTGAGGCGCCGCAGTTTGCAGTGAACCATTTATCTAGTGAATTCAAAGCTTCCATTTGAGAGTCTTTGTGTCAGGCGTGCTTGTGGCCTCCCCCAGTTAAGGCAAGAGAATTGATTCCTTGGGATGCACTTAGCCCATATTTGCAGCCAAACATTTGCTGATCAAACTGTAGGGTTTTCCCACATAAATACAACTAAGGAAGAGGAACTGCAAACTGCCCCTGAGCAGAAAAGGAGGTAGAATTCATCAGATAAATAAGTGTGTGAATTATTTGCTCTGCTCTGGCCTCAAGGAATGTGGAAGCATACCCACTGCTTGACTGGTCAAAACATTACTGATTGCAGTACTGAACAAACCGTCTTCCACGGGCAGGGAAAGGAATGAGATCATCTGGCAGGTCGTAGTTTCCAGATCACAGGCAGGGAGTAGTGCTTTATTTTTGGCACTTCATGTGGTTTTTCATTAGTGTGGTATCTGAGCGGCACACAGTCTGTAATATGAGTATCCTCACAACACCCATGCGAGGTAGGGGAAGTGCTGTTATCCCTATTTTACAGAAGGGGAACTAAGGCACAGAGAGGTTAAGAAACTTGCCCGAGGTCACACAGGGAATCTGTGGCAAAGCAGGAGAGTGTATCTAGATCTCCCAAAACCCAGGCTTACACTCTAACCCCGGCCTCGCTTACGTGAACTGAGATGAGGAATAGCATGAACAGGTGCAGGGAGCCGGTGAACTCTTAAGTAAGATGGATGCTGTTTTCATGCAAATCTCTCTCTCTATAAAACATTTTTCCTGCGGGATGACAGAGTGATGTCATAACGTCACTCTGCGTCACCCCAGCCTCCGCAAAGTCAGAAGAGGAAATAGTGGCCATGGCTCAGGGTTTCCCACTGCCAGCCTGGCGCTCCAGGATTACAGTGCCAGTGCTGGCTACTTGGGGGGGGGGGGGGGAAGAGAAGGCCCCAAGGCTTCGCACTGGATCCAGCTTGCGGGGGTGTGTGTGCGCTGCTGTGGGGAGGGGAGCAGCGTGCACTTCCCCCACAAGCCAGATCCAGCGCGGAGCCTCGGGGCTTTCTCCTCCCCCTGCCTCCCTGCTGGGGGCAGAGCTGAGCTGGGTGCGGCGGGGGGGGGAGAAGAAGCAGAGTGGCCTTACGGCCAGGCCCTCCCCTGTGGCTGGGGTTGGGGGGGGGGAGGAAGAGCCAGGGGCAGTTGTGGGGGGGAAGGCCAGGGCTGGGCCTGACCCAGCAGCCAAGGGGAAAGGGCTGGGGCAGCCTTGGGGCCAGTCCCTCCCCTGGCGGCTAGAGGGTGGGGGGAAAGCCAGAGCTGCCATGCTGCAACCTCGGCCTGGCCCTCCCTGGCAGCTGGGGGTAGGGTTGCCAGGTGTCCGGTTTTGAACCAGACAGTCCAGTATTTGAGTTTTCTGTTCGGGAAACAAATTGAGAAAAAATAAATTTCCGGTATTTTCTAAATAAGATGTAATGTAGATTGTGATGTAATGTCAAGTGTGTCCGGTATTTTTGTTGAAACCATCTGGCAACCCTAGCTGGGGGAAGAGCCAGGTCTGCCTCAGCCAGGACCGGACTGAGGGGTGGGTGAGCCGGGCAGCCGCCCAGGGTGCCAACCGATGGGGGGCGCCTGATGGCAGCTGTAAGGGGCACGCGGCGTCCCTTATAGCTGCCATCAGGCGCCGTGCACCCAGCTCCCACAGCGCCGGCCAGCAGCGCCCTTCCCCCGATGGCCACGGGGCCCTGCACGGCCCGGCGCACGCGCCACCAGTGGTGGCCAGCTGGGCTGGGCAGCGCGTGCGCCCTGGGGTGGGCCCCAGGCTGCGTGCCAGCGGCCGTGGCTGGGCCGCACATGTGCTGTGCGCCCTGGGGGGCCCCGCGCATGCGCCGTGCACCCCAGGGGCAGCACCGCGCGCCCAGGCCCGGGGCGCCAAAATGGCTCGGGCCGGCCCTGGCCTCAGTCCAGCCCTTTCCAGCGGCTGGGGGTGGGGTAAAGCCAGGCAGAGCTGGGGCAAACCTGGCTCTCCCGGCAGGTGGAGGGGGAGGGAACCAGGGCAGCCCAGCCTGCTGAGACCCTGCACCCCCAGCCTACTACTGGCCCCTCGACCCAGTCAGACATCTACCCCCAGAGAGAGGGAGGTTGCCGAGCGTAGCGAGCAGGGGGCATAGCCCCCTAGTACCTAATCTAACTCAAGAAATCCACTCACATCGCTGAAAACATCCAATGCATTGCATGAGCAGAATTATTGCAGAGGCTTTTCACCCATTAGGCATTGGCAGCTTTCCTTAGTTATGTGGCTGACTTAAAGGGGGCACTCACAGGAGCAAACTGAGTGAATTACCAGAGTAAACTTAACAAGGTCTGATCTTTGGAGGAGGCAGGGACTTTTGCGATTGATTTCAATGGGTGAGGAAGTGACCTTGTATTAGCATGCTGACAAAACGCAGCTCACTGGCTCCTGATACATTTTCCACTGAATACTTTCCCCTGTTACCCACTGTGCTGTACCAAAGGGGATTTTTGACCCTCAATTTCTTTATCTGGGCAATGTCTTTTAGGCAAATTTGATGGTTGGGTTTTTGCTTTTGACAGAGACATGGGTGTGTGATGGGGATTTTACTACCATCTAATTTTACACACTGCCAAGGTTTTGTGAGTATCTGGCCATGCAGTCAGACAATCCCACTCCACAGTCACGCTCACTTCTCTTTCTCAGCAGCATCCCATATAGTTAGGTTCAACTGGAGCTTCAAATCAACCACGGGAAGCCTCAAGCTCCTCATTCTAAAAGCTTCCCTTTGTATTCCATCACTCTGTTCACATAGGCCAGGATTTTAACAAATGCAGCGCAACAGAAGGCCCGCAAATGCACGTTTAGCCATCTAAATAAGTGGGCTGATTTTCGGAAGTGCTGAGCATTGGCTTCAGGGGGAGGAGGATCAAGTCTTATGACAGAACTGACCTGTCCCAGTTCTGTTCCCACAAAGTTGCACATACAGCCCAGCATCTAAGGCTGTTCCTATACTGTGGTCGCTGAGCTCCCACGAGGGGTCTGCCAGTGGAGGCCAGCTTTAAATTCTGTCAGAAGGTCTAAGTCACAGAGGGAGGGGGGCTAAATTACTCTTGGAACTATGCATCACCAATGTTTCCTCAGGGGGATGGCGTGCAGTGTTGTGGCTGTGTTCCTGGGGGACTTTCTGCTCCCTGTCCATAATCTTTGGTCCACTGGCAAGTGGGCGAATCCAGCCCCTTGTCTTGAGTAGTTGCAGGCTCCCTTTGACACACTTATGCCTACATATCATGTACGAAAGGTCAGTTCGTGGAAAATAACTGAATCATTGAGGATTTTTCATGGGTAAGTAAAAGACGAGAAACTGGCGCTAGAGTTGTGTTATACCATTGTTTGCGCCAAGATATCATGGTGACCAGGGGCTTCATACATTAGATACCATAGGTAGATAATGCCACAAAATCTACTGTTCCGACAACCGATCCAGGCTTGACTTCAACATTGGTGTAAATGAATGCAACAGAGTGCCGGATGCTTGATTATACTAGGTTGAATTTGGCTCTCCCAGTGTTTGTAGCAGAAAAAAAATCCATATAGTACTAGCCACCCCAAGATATATTAGTCATCTTTATGGGTGGAGGCATATAACACAGGAGGGATGACTCAGTGGTTAGGGCATTCACATGGGATATGGGAGACCTGGGTTTAGCTCCTGTTTTGCCACAGATTTCTTGTGTGACCTTGGTCAAGTCATTTAGTTTCTTTGTGCCTCGGTTCCTCATCTGTAAAAAGAGGATAGAAGCACTCCTCTGTCCCACACAGGTGTCGTCTAAATACAGTAAGATTGCACTTAAAGTTGTTCAGATACAATGGTTCTGGGGACCTAAGGTATCCAGAGGGATAAACATGTTTATTATATATTATAATATATAACTTTCTAATTCACCCATTTCAGCTGCCCTGAAGCCGTCAATTAAAACTAATCACATAGTTGTTTACTGGTGCATCATTCGTCAAGACCAGATGTGCTGGGGCAAAGTAGTTCCTCACATGATACATGGAAAATGGCTCCTTTAGTATAAAAGCAGGCCTTAGGAAGCAGCTCAAGTTAGTTTTACCTGGGGCAAAAGTCTGTGGAGGTGGAGTTGCTGCCTTTGATAAAGTCTTCCTGCAAGCTTCAATCTGTTTCTGCATAAAAGTCACGCCTGCAACCAAGTGGAGGAAACCTGGTGGATACAGATGGCAAACTCATAAAGAGCAAATTTATTGGTCAACCATTTGAAAGAAATCAGGTATATCGATGCAATGCTGGTGCTGAGATGTCCCAGACAAAAAGGCCAGTGGTGCAGAGAGCAGTTAAATTACCTCGGGTGCGAAGTGGTGGTCTGCTAGACTCCCATCTAGAACACAAGCGCGCAGAAGCTGTTCAAGACATTAGACCACCCACTGATTCAACACTGTTATTTTGCTTCCCTGGGCTCTGTAATTACGTTTTGCCACACTGTTGAGGATACCATAGAAATATTACAGCCATTCCCCATGAACTTGAAGTAATGGGGTTTGTGCAGGGGGAAAAGGCCTACACGGGGACAAAAAAGAATCATAGACTCATAGAATCCTAGGGCTGGAAGAGACTGCAGGAGGTCGTCAAGTCCAGCCCCCTGCCCAAAGCAGGACCAATCCCAACTAAATCAGAGAGTGGGTCTGATTCTGACCCCATTTACGCTTGTCTTCCACTTCACTGGAATGGCTCCTTTCTGCCACTGGTGTAATAAGAATCAAGCCTGGTGTGAGAGACATTATATGTGTTGGCTGCCTACAAAGAGGCAAGCAGTAAGAGTATGGTAGGGGCAGTGCAATTCACAATGATTATTTCCTGTATAATGAAATGAAAGCTTTTGTCTGCATAATTGGAGCAATATGTATTTGAGCAGCTCTCCCTAAAGGCGTATTATTACATAACTGACCAGTCCAAATCTTTTTTTTCTGCTTTCCTCTGAAAAATCTGCAACTGGCCACTGTTGGAGATGGGATTCTAAGCTTAGAGGGTCTGTTGTTCTGATGGCATATGGGCTGCTCTTATGTTTCCGAAGGAATGACTAAAACAGGCATCAGTCTGAGGAGTTGGAGGAAGGCAGGTTTGGTTAACGGTAACCTGTGGAGTTCAGCAGCCTGACACGTTGCACTTCAAAAGCTGTCATCGGGTGGCAGGTCTGCCAACGGGGGGCAGTGCCAAGGGGCCTAGAGATTCTAGGCTGCCTCCATGGCTACTGCACTGTGCACTCTAGAGCCCCGCATGGCACACTCCAGCCAGCTTTGAGGGCCAGGGGCAGTGGGGAGGGTGGTGCTGTATCATCTAGACAGTGCTGGGGATGGCTTCTCTAACCCAACATCTTCTGTACGAGGCCTCACCTCTTCCAGGAGCATGGAGCCACACCCACCCCCCCCCCATCCTCACAATGCTCAGGAGCCCAGCAATCCTGTCGGCTCTGCTGACAGATGGTAGAAATGGCTACAAAACAGGACTTGGACACTGAGCATTTAACCCTTACTCTGCCTTAGTTTTTCCATCTCTAAAATGGGAATAATCAGATTTACTCATCTCCTAAGGGTTTTGGGGCCTTCATTCATTCAGTCACTTTCAGATCTTTGGTGGAAGGAGCTACAGGATTGCAAAATGAAGAAAGTTTTAGCATCCTTCATAACTTCAGAAACGCCCACATCCTCACACCAAACCTGGTTTAACTGACAAGAGCTGACCATGCTCCTGCTGGCAAACACGGGAGCCTGACAAAACTCCTGTATTGGAGACTTACCGAAAACACAGCAATGATAAAGCAATCCTCTAATGTTTACTCATGGCTCACAGAGGGGGACAAATTGCAGGTGAAGGGAAAGTTACTCTCGAGCTCAGGAGCAATTTGGGCAGGGAATATTACATGCGCCCCTTCAATATTCTCAGTAGTATTTAGCACTTGTACTTGCCTAGTATCTTGAGGTCAAGGATGGTCTTTTGATTGAAGGACTGGACTGGGTGATCTAGGTTTACCTACCCACTTTTACATTGACTTCCTGTGTGATGCTGGGCAGGACGCTTACTTAATCTTTTTGTGTGTCAGTTCTCTAGCAGTAAAATGGAGATACCACTAGAGTTATGGATTGCCCGGTCAATCACACACCTGATTTGGAACCCAAAGTATGTTATCAGGCAGCACCAAAGACAAAGGGAAAAAACAGCAAATACAATACTGTGTTAACCCTAAACTACTAAAAATAAAGGGAATGTTTTAAAAAAATTGACAGACAAGGAAACTGTTTCTGTGCTTGTTTCATTTTAAGTTAAGATAATGAGATGGAGTGGACCAGATCTCAAAGTTCCCTGAGGGAGGCTTATGGCCTTGCCACACTCTGCCCCAGAAAAAGACAACAGAGATGTCCTCCAGGCAGGCTAGAGTGGCTGCAAGGGTAGCAGCCAATTAGGGGCCAGGGAGACCCTATAAAAGGAGTCAGGACCAGAGTAAGTTCAGTGCCTCTGGAGTTCTCAAGGAGTGCAGATCAGGTGTGAGGGGATGGGGAGAAAGTGAGAGAGAGAGCAGCAGCAACATGGACAGCTCTGTGTGGAGACCTATTGGAGATTTGGGGAGGGGGGGAAGATGACTATGTTGGAACTCTGAGATGAAGCCCTTAGGTAAGAGCAAGGATAGGGTATGTCTACACTTGCACCCCCTTTTGAGAGAGGGATACAAATGAAGACATTTGAAATTGCAAATAAAGCTGTGATTTAAATATCCCGCACTTCATTTGCATATTTGCGTTATGGCGCTATTTTGAAAAAACAGATGCTGTTAAGACACGGTTATTTCAAGAGAAAACCCTTCTCTCAAAATAACTGGTAAACCTCATTGTATGAGGAATAAGGATTATTTTGAGAGGAGGGTTTTCTCTCAAAATAACCATGACTTAACAGCGCCTGTTATTTCGAATTAGCGCTATTTCGAAATAGTGCCATAACGCAAATATGCAAATGAAGCGCGGGATATTTAAATCCCGGCTTCATTTGCAATTTCGAATGTCTTCATTTGCATCCCTCTCTAGAAAGAGGGTGCAAGTGTAGACATACCCATACTGCCTTCAAGAGGAAAAGCCCTGGAGGCACTGCTTTCTTCCAGAGTGGAGAACAGACTTGGAGACACCATACAAAGGGCGCCGAAATGGCCCCTGATAAATGTGTACCCCAGAAGGGGTTTGTGATTCACACAGAAGCTACGTCTAGACTGCATGCCTTTTTCGACAGAGGCTTTTTCGAAAGTATCTTTCGAAAAAGTCTCTGTTGAAAAAGAGCGTCTAGATTGCATTACACGGATTGAAAAATCGATCCGCTTTTTCAAAAAAGAGTGTCCAGACTGCCGGATGCTCTTTCGAAAAAAAAAAAAAAAGGGCACCCGGAAGTGCTTCTGGCAGGGCATGGGGGCAGCCTTTATTTCCAGGTGCTGCAGCATGCCCTTTGCAGAGACGCGTGCTTAAAGGGATCCCCCTGGACAGCAGTTGCTCTGCTCCTGCTTCTGGCTTGCATACCCCTAGAGGGAAAGCAAAGCTGCTGCAGTGCTTGCTCTGGTTGCCCTGCGTCCTTGGACACCACAGCAGTTTATTTGCAGGGTTTTTTTTTCTGCTTTTCTCTGTTTTTGGCCATGGAGCCTGAGCTGCCCCTGGGCAGGCGATGGCCCCACGCTGCCATGCTGCAGCTTCTGCTGCATCTTCGTGACTCTGTCATGAATCTCCTACCCCATATGGACCCGGACCGCACCGAGGAGACTCTCCTTCTGCAGGGGCGGCCCATGAGCCTAGGCAAACTAGGCAGTTGCCTAGGGTGCCGCTGGCCCGGGCGCCTGATGATGACGTCACGGCCATTGACAGCCGTGCAGGCGGGGGCGCTGATCGCGCCTTCCGCCTGGAGCGCCAGCTACCGCAGCTGGCCCCGGGCCACTCCTGTCCTTCGGGATGCTGGAGTTTTGTCCTTGCCCCCAAACTTTTTTGGGGACAGGCAGATTTGGAGGCACGAGACGAGTTCGGACTGGTGGGACCGGCTCGTCATGCAGCTCTGGGACGATGACCACTGGCTCCGCAACTTCCAGATGCAGAAGGCCATATTCCTGGAGCTGTGTGCTTGGCTCACCCCTGCTCTGGAACACCAGGACACCCACCTGCGGCCCGCCATCCCCCTGCAGAAGCAGGTCACAATTGCCCTGTGGAAGCTGGCCACCCCCGACAGCTACTGCTCCATGGGATACCAGTTTGGCATGGGGAGGTCTACGGTCAGGGCCATTTTGATGGAGGTAAGTCACTTTTGGGGGACAGGCCCTGCTGGGGGGGGGATTGAGAAAGGGGGACTGCCAGGCAAGGGCAAGAGGGAGTGGGGAATGGAATGGCACTTGGAGGCCACTCCTTGGCCACCCCTGCACTGATGCGGGGGAGGGGGGCATCCTGACAAGGGGAGGGGTGGGTTGGAGGGGGGGAGGGTTCTTCTCCCAAGCGCTTAGGTAACCTGTCTAACTCCCTGGTTTCTGTCCGTCTATTTATCTTGTGCTGCAGGTGGTGAGGGCCATCAATGCGGAGCTGCTGAAGAGGCTCGTCCGTCTTGGGGACCTGGACAACATCCTTGTCAGGTTTGCTGCCCTTGGCTTCCCAAACTGCAGAGGAGCCCTCGATGGGACACACATCCCAATCCGCGCACCACCCCATCGAGCAGCCCAATTTATAAACCGGAAAGGCTGCTGTTCCATGGTGCTGCAGGCCCTGGTCGACCACTGGGGACCTTTTATGAACATTTGTGTCGGGTGGTCGGGGCGGGCACACGATGCCCGCATATTCTGCAACTCCTACCTGTACCGCAGGTTGCGGGCAGGAACATTTTTCCCCCAGTGGCACCTCATGCTCGGGGACGTGCAGATGCCAGTATGCATAGTGCCGACGTGGCCTACCCATTGATGCCGTGGCTCATGAAGCCCTACACCTGCCACCTGGATGCGAGAAAGGAGCTTTTCAACGCTCATCTTGGCCAGGCTCGCATCCAGATGGAATCTCGGCCGGCTGAAAGGGAGGTTCCGTTGCCTCTTCACATGCCTGGAGATGGGCGAACGCAACATCCCGGAGGTGGTGGCCGCATGTTGTGCACTCCATAACCGGGTGGAGAGGAAAGGGAAGGCCTTCCTGTCGGGATGGGGGACAGGTGCTGATGGCGAGGAGAGGGCATTTGAGCAGCCCCGGACGGCTGCCATCCACCAGGCTCACCAGGCTGGTGTCCGAATCAGTGAGGCCCTGAGGGAGAGATTCTCAGAAGGAGCCCACTGACTCTCCCCAGGGCCTCCCCTATGGGGGGTTTGGCCTGGCCCACCCCTACCTTTCCCTCCACAACCCTCACTCTCTTCCTATGAATACATACACATCCGATTTTCTTTGGAAACAGAAATTGTTTTTTTATTAGCACATGTTCTGTACTGTTTCTAACTGTGTATAAACCACCTTTCTCTTGGTACTGCTCAACTGTTTATAAACAAAGTAAATCTGTTACTCAAAAATAAAGAATTTGTTCCATAACTGAAATGTCCTTTCACTGGGGTGGTAGGGGACTGAACACCGGCAGGGGGGAGGGAGAGCTGAACACTGGGAGGAGGGAGGGAGCTCAAGAAGGCTGCTGCTTTCCTGATTGCAGGGTCCTGCCACCTTCCTGTGTCCTGGCACTGCCACAGCTTTGGGCTCGGGTGGAGCGAGAGCCAGTCCTGGCCTGGGCAGGAGGGGGGGACAGCTATTGGGCCTGTGAGGGCTCAGGAACAGGAAGGGCTAGGGGGGGAGCTGGAGGGGCTGGGGGAGCAGGGGGGGCCTGAGGGAACAGGGGGGGCTGGAGGGGCTGAGGTTTCAGGGGCTTGGTGTGCAGGAGGAGCGGTGCCCATGGCAGAAGAAGGCAAGGCTAGGACCTCCCACATTGTGGCATAGATGGAAGTGCGCTGCTGGACCAGCTCATCCAGCAGCCTGGTGCGCCACTCGGCCTCTGCCTCCATCCTCTGCTGAAGGGTCCTGTTGAGTTCCTGCAGGGCCACTACGTGCTCCTTCAGCAGGTCTGTGTAGACATGGCAGTGCCTGTGGGTGCCACGGGTCCGGGATGGTGGTGGGGTGGGTGGGTGTGGTGCTCTCCTGTTGGGTAGAGGGTCTGGCTGTGGAGGAAAAGAAGTGGAGACAATCGGTATGTCTAGACTGCATCCCTCTGTTGGCAGAGAGATGCAGATTAGGCAGGTCGACATTGCAAATGAAGTGGGGAGTTAACTATTTCGCGCTTAATTTGCATAAAAATGGCCACCATTTTTGCTGACTCAGCAGATGGTTAAAAGCAGCATTTTTCTTCAGCACAGTATAGTTTCAAAGCTGTATTAAGTTGATGTTCAGTTGTAAAATTTTGAAAGAACAGCCATAATGTTTTGTTTGTAGTTACGAACAACCTCAGTTCCTGAGGTGTTCCTAACTCCGATGTTCTGCTCTATTACTTTTCTCCTTCTCAATTTGATTGTGTATGTTCTTTGGGGGCAGGCACTTTCTTCCACTATGTGTATGTACAGCATCTAGTCAGCCTTGTCAGGAGTCTGGTTTTTGACCAGAAAGTCCCGTCAGCTGTGGTGACAGATGCTAAAAGTCCTGTTGACTGGAATAGATGCTGGCTCCATCCCATCCCAGCACCCGCATGTGGCAGTCCTTCCAGCCTGAAGGCTCTGCCCTCTGCAACTGGATGGACCATTTAGGACTCTATGATCCTCACTGGGCCCATTTGCTGGCTCCATCCCATCTCAGCACCTGCACTCAGTGGCTCCCTCCAGGCTGGGCTACCCCTGTCTGAAGACTCCGCCTTCTGCAGTGGGGCAAACTGCTTGAGGGACATCCCGGCTCCTCCTTGGGCCCTGCCCCTGCACCTTGCTTGTGTGTGTGCCCTTTTTGCACACACAACAGTGAAAATCGTGTGTGTGAATGATCTCTCTCTCTCTGTTAGGCTCCTTGCTCTATTCTAAGGCTAGCCCCAGCTTGGTGTGCACTACGTGGCTGATAGCCTGCTAGAAAAGTCTCGGAGTATGTCTACACTAGCTCGTTAGTTTGGTCTGATCCAGTATGGCCTCATTCCACGAGGAGTAACGGTAGTTCGAATTAGGATCTTTAGTTCGAACTACCTAGTCCGTGCCGCGTGTAGCCGCGGGCACGGAGTTCGGACTAAGGGGGATTTTAAAAATGGCGGCGCCCGGGAACATGCAAATGAAGCCCGGGATATTTAAATCCCGGGCTTCATTTGCAACTCCGGTTGCCCTCATTTGCCTACCTAGCTCGAACTAATGAGCTAGTGTAGATATACCCTAGGAGTTAACAACTCTTCTCTGCGGGCTTCTGTTTTTGGCTTCAATATCTGCCACCCATCTGAAGTGACACCTAGCCTTTGTCAGGGGCTGGAAATGGCTGACAGGGAAGGGATCACTTGACAATTGATTGTCTATTCTGTTCGCTCCCTCTGGGGCATCTGGCATTGGCTGCTGTCAGAAAACAGGATACTGGGCTTAGATGGACCTTTGGTCTGATCCAGTATGGCCATTTTTCTGTTCTTACATTCCTACCTTCCCCTTCCCCCACTGCACAACTGCCTCTGTGGGAGGCAGTGGTGGGGGGCAGGTGGCTCTGTGGGAGCTGGCACATGTGGGGAGCTGGCTTAAAATCCGTCTCCTCATGGGCACTGCCTCCCACCACCCTCCTCCCCTTGCTACCTCTGATACAGAGGCAGCAGGGAGGGGTTGCAGGTAGTCAGTTGCATGTAGTCATTATTATTAACCAATAAGCTCAGGCTTAGTGGTTAATCGTGTAACCGATTACATGCTGACATCTCTAATGCTGAGGGCCAGGCCAGTGGCTCCAGGTGCCGCCAATGCTGTGGGTTAGGCCACTAGGCCCGTCTCCATGGCAACAGAGTGGCACAAAGACCAAACCATGCCATCCGTGGGCTCTGTTCCTGGGGTCAGTCTGGGATACTCCAGGCAGGAGCAGCTTCTGAGCCCCAGAACAGTCTGACCCATCCCCACCCCAGCCCCTTGTTCTGGGGACCAGCCCCTGCTGTGTCCCACTTGTTGGCCCTAGCCCCTCACTATAGGGACTGGTTTCTTCCCAGCCTGCCTCCTTGCTCCAGGGACAGATCCCCACTGTACCCTAACTGAGCAGGCTCTGCACCAGCTCCTCCTGTACTGGCTCCGCAGAAAGCGGGTGAGTCCTAGAGGGTGGGGAGTGGGGTGGAGTGTGAGCAATGGAGGGAGGGCAGAGAGGATTGAATGGTAGGTGGGGCTTTGGGGGGGGGGAGAGAGAGAGGGCAGGGGCAGGACCCCAGGGAAAGAAGCAGGGAAGGGGGCAGAGCAAGAGTTAGGTTTTCAGCAATGAGAAAATTGGTAACCCTACATCAGTACAATGGGGTATCACTATTAGTTGTGATTTCTGGGTATTGTTGTAATACAAATACTTTTCTGCCAAATGTCTTCCTGAACTATGGAACTCCGAAGGTTAGCAGGAGTGGCATTGTGTCTGGCAGTTTTCCTATGATGCGTGGGAGAAATCAGATTGCTTCAAAATCGAGAATTTACACATACTTTTTTGCAAATCTGTACAATGTCACAGTCCTGGTGAGTGAAACTACTATTTAATTGGTCCTAGCTTTTTCCTTTTTTAAAAAAATAACCTGGTAATTCTACAGAGAAATAATTGAATTAGCAGAATATTAAGATTGCACAGTTAAATATGCAAAAGATTAGCAGGTTTGGAAGATCAAATTACTCAAGTGTTGTCAATTTATTCATTTATTTCTTTTCTGAATTACAAAGTTTTGAAAATTTTGAAATTTGAAAAAATATCAACCAAATTCCAATATTAGCCAATCAATATTTACGTAGTGCCAAAGGCCTATTACATGCTTTGTTGCCAAGTACAAGCCAAAGGGTGACAATTCTGGCCCTATTGAAGTCAGTAGCAAAATACCCCCTAGCTTCGATAGGGTTAGGTTTTCACCCATATCCCCTTCCAAAGAGCGTACAGTCTAAAATAGTCAATATGCAGATGAAGTATGGGGAATGGAGTATAACAAAAAGCAAATGATTGAGTGATAAAATCCAGTATGGAATTTATTAGCTACACAATTTTTGTTTTGAGTTTGTATTTTATCTTCTCTCTTCTCTTCTGTGGTATATTTTGACAACTCTCTGTCTACGTCTTTATTTTGGGGGGGGGGTAGGGGGAAGATCAGAACTATGGTAGGAATTATAGGTGCCTTTGAAGGAAAAGACAATGAGGAGTCCTGTGGCAACTTAAAGAGTAGCAGATTTAATTGGGCAGTGGACTCATCTACTTCATCCAAATTATATAAATGACATTGTCACATCCCCCCATGGAGTGTGTACTTGACGTGCGCAAAACAAATTCAGGGCAGTGCAAAAGTATTTTTACTCCTAGAATAAATCTCAGCCTATCACTGGATAATTTCCACCTTCGCAGTCCTGGTCTCTGATTGGGCCCTACCTTGAAAAAGAACCCTTTAAGTTGCATTTGTATTTTTCCTTCATCAGCTTTTCGTGTTTTCATCCCTGGACTCAGAACCCACTAGCATAGAGAGGGCACTCTTCATTCTATGTTGGAGAATAGGAAAACTGTGTTTACCAGTCTTTTATTAGTGTTGCCTCAGTTTCCAGGAAACGGAGAGTCCATTATCCCCCACTTCAGCAGCTGCTCCATTGTGGGAACATAAGAACAGCCAGACTGGGACAGACCAAAGGTTCATCCAGCCCAGCCCCCTGTCTGCCGACAGTGGCCAATGCCAGATGTCCCAGAGGGAGTGAACTGAACAGGTAATGATCAAGCGATCTCTCTCCTGCCATCCATCTCCAACCTCTGACAAACAGAAGCTAGGGACACCATTCCTTACCCATACTGGCTAATAGCCATTAATGGACTTAACCTCCATGAATTTATCTAGTTCTCTTTTATTTTATTTGAAAAATTTAAATCAGCAGGAGGATCATAAATTGTGCTGTAAAGATTTAATCAGACCTCTGCATCTCTGAAAATGTTGTCCATTCTAAGCCATACAGTAAGGGTATGTCTACACTGCGGCACTATTTCGGGATACGTCCGGTATACCGAAACAGCGTTTTCCGCATCTTGACATCGCTCCTGTTATTTCGAAATATAATCAAAATAACAGGTGCTCTATTCTGACGTCCTGGTAAACCTCATTTCACGAGGATTAAGGGACTTCTCGGAATAGCGCTCTATTTTGAAATTTGGTTCTGTGTAGACAGTGCCAAATTTTGAAATAAGCTATCTCAAAATAAGCTTGAAATAAGGTACGCCATTTGTGTAGCTCAAATTACGTAGCTTCTGTTGAGCTAGTGTTGCATGTAGATGCACCCAATGGTCCTAGAAGGTGCAATATACAGTGGTGTCAGTTGAATATTTTTCATGCGGAGCCCCTGCTGGACTGAAGGAAATATGAGTAAAGGGCTGAAAAGCAAAACTGATTTTGTTTGCTGGCCAGCCTAGATGAGAATAAAAAGGCATTGCTGTACTGTTCCTGCAGATAAATCTCCATCTTTGCCTTGTGCTTCATTTACCTTCAGCTCTGGGGAGGTGGGAAACCAATGCTCCCATTTAGCAGCAGTGTGTGTTCATTGGGAGCCATCATGCTAACTTGGGCGAGTGAGCTCTCACATAGGATGGTTTTTACTGACTTCCTGCTCTCGGGAATATTGACATTTATTTTTTTTCTCTGTCAATATTTATCACCTGGATAAAAACAGCTTGATATTCACTTCAGCAAAAGTCTGTATCTGATTATGACCATTCGATGGGAGGGTGGGTTGCAGAGAGAATGCTACTCAGATGTAAGATTGCACAGTGAGACATTTAATCAATGGGGACTAGAGTCCAGGAGTCTAGCCCCAATCCTCTGCTCTACACTAGTGCTGCTACACTTAAATTTAACAGAGTTATGAGGTTAGACCCAATGTCACAGGATTGAGCCGGTCACAAAGTCTTCAAGAAGGAATAAATATCTTCTGGCTTTTTCTAATACATTTCCAGATGTATTGACTGGTACCATGTCCGAATGCAATATTTAACGGGGTGGCAGAATAATTGCTAAACCAAGTGTTTGATTGCTGGGAATTACCCAAGACTCAACATACAAACAGACTGTAAGTTTTATGTCACAGGTTAAGTAACACATTTTGCATATAGTCTGAGATAAGCAGATGAAGCCCACAGTGAACATTTTACAGGGCCTTTCTGCTCTAACTCTGAAAGACTGAGACATGAAACATCTTCTAGTGCTTGTGTTAGTAAGTGCAACTGCACCAAGCTAATTAACTGATTTAATTAGAGAAAGACAAATAGCCTTAGCATACTAGCTCTTCTGTATAACAGCAAAGGGAAACACAAATGTGTCCAGAGTCTTTTCAGAACCTGAATGTTATCAAGGTTATGCGGTGGTGTTGTGGCCATATCAGCTCCAGGATATTAGAGAGACAAAGTGGATAAGCAACGAGGAGTACTGTAGCACTGTAAACACTCAGGCTGTGTCTACATTGGCAAGATTTTGCGCAAAAGCAGCCGCTTTTGCACAAAATCTTGCCGCCTGTCTACACTGGCCGCGAGTATTTGCGCAAGAACACTGACGTTGTAATGTACAAAATCAGTGCTTCTTGCGCAAATATTCTGACGCTCCCGCTCAGGGATAAGCCCTCTTGCGCAAGTATTCTTGCGCAAGAGGCCAGTGTAGACAGCAACGTTAATTTCTTGAGCAAGAAAGCCCTATGGCTAAAATGGCCATCGGAGCTTTCTTGCGCAAGAGAGCGTCTACACTGGCACGGATGCTTTTGCACAAAAGCACATGCCAGTGTAGACGCTCTTGCGCAAATACTTTTAACTGAAAAACTTTTCTGTTAAAAGTATTTGCGCAAAATCATGCCAGTGTAGATGCAGCCTCACAGATTTATTTGGGCATAAACTTTCGTGGGTAAAAACCATTTCATCGGAGGCATCTGATGAAATAATTTGTACTCACAAAAGCTTATGCTCAAATAAATCTATTAGTCTTTAAAGTACCACAGGACTTCTCATTGTTTTTGCAGATGCAGATTAACACGGTTCCCCCTCTGAAAGATGGATGAGGTAAAAGACACTGGATTTATGGCTTAGAACAATCTGTAAACCACTCACCCCCATTTTTGTCTTAACACCTCTGTAGTCATAACGGTCCACTTCACAGTGACTGGTCCTTTGGAATATGTGCTAGTTATTTACGCTAAACTACTTGTCCGATATTGTATTTAGCTTTCATTCTCCGAGTATCTTTCCCGGACATGAAGATGAGTGCTGCAGTTTGAAAGCTCATCTCTCTCACAAACAGAAGTTGAGCCCATTAAAGATATTACCTTACCTGCTTTGTCATTTGGGAGGGGAGGGGAGCATTCACAGGACACTCCAAAGAGTTTGAACAAAGTGTCCAAGGAAGAGAAAGCAACTATAATAAAATAAAGCAAGAAAAATGTTCTCCAACTGGACATTTTTCTAAGGCATTTCAAAAGTATCCACCCCTGGGATATAGCTATGGTATGTAGGTCACCTGTCACTTTAAGGTGACATTCCACTGTGCTTGCAATAGTTCTATTCACAAAATTCATGAGCAGTCTTCAGAAATCAACTTTCAAGTTAAGCACATGTGAGAAACAGTGTGGAGAGGCCACCGAGTGGGAGTCACCAGATCTCACTTCAGTAGCTTATCTGTCACTCAGACCTGCTGCAGAACCTAGGGCTGGTGGCTTTCACCTCTTGAAGCACATTTCTGAGTGCTTGTCTATTAAGAATGAATGTTCCTTGCATAGAGGCTGTCTCTCTACCTACATTATGGGTAGGTCAGTGGCATAGCTTCACTGCTATCACAATGCTGCTGTAGGGCAGACCAGGGGTGGCCAAACTTATCGATTTGCTGAGCCCCAGCAGATGGGCTCTGCCTTGTCTCTCTAACAGCCTGCAATCTGTTACCTCATCCACCTTGTCTCTCTAGTATCCTGAGACCCCACCCCCACCCCACTGGGCACAAGTCCCTATGCCACCACCCTGCTGCAAGGCTGAGGTCCTGAGCTTCCCCTACACCAGTGTTTCTTAAACTGTGTTCCGTGGCACAGCGGTGTGCCGTGGAGAACAGAGTTCAAAATGGCCACCCTTAAAGGGACAGGCAACCTTTTTATTTTATTTTTGCTCAATAACTTTCCCCCTGACACTTTTTTTCTCTTTTGTTCAATAACTTCCCCCCCACCTTTTTTTTGTTTTGTTTTTGTTCAACAAAAAATCCTTGGTGTTCCTCATAAAAAAATTATTGTTTGGTGTTCCTTGGTTTTAAAACATTTAAGAAACACTGCCCTACAGTCTGATAGGTGAAGCATGGGGGTGTAGCTGCTTCCTACAGCAATGGGAGGGGTTCATCTATAGTTTGTACGAACTCCACCTCCCCAGGCAGCTAGTTTGGTAGAAGCATTATTCTGTTGACCCAGCTGTATCTATGCTGCAGGTTAGGTTGGCATATTTATGTACAGACTCACTGATGGGAAGGTGAAAGGGGATCTGGGATACAAAAGCAAGGGTCCCTGGGCCCTTTAAATTGCTGCTGGCATGCTGCACAGCATGCTCTGGACAGTACTGAAGGCTCGGAGTCGTGGAGAACAGTGGGCTTGGGGAGGCTCTGAGGGCCTAGTTCCAGCCCCACCCCTTCCACCTGAGGCCCTGCCCTTTCTGAGGGCATGGAGTTGACAGCACTCAGGGATGGAGATTTTGCAATTTCCTGAGCACCATAGCTATGTTGACCTAACTTTTAAGTATAGACCAGGCCTTTATGTGGCTGGAATTTTCAAAAATGACTAGAGGCTTTAGATGCCCAACTCCCATGAAAAGGAAGAATGTTCTATGCCTAAATTCATAGTGGCTTGAATAATCTCAGCCTATGTGTTTGCATGGTTCCTGGTCCAGGGAAAACCCAATCTTGACAGGGGTGCTACTCTTTTATAAGGAATGTGGGGGGGGAGAAATTCATTGCTGTTGCCTAACTGCTCTCTCTCTTTGTGTCTTTGAATATTTCCTTTCGTGTGTTTTCCATGGCATGAACAATGGTGCTATCTGATGGGGGAGGGAGTGCTGGTTGAAAAGTCAAGCACGTGAGACATAGGTATACAGTTTTTATCCTTTGTCCACTGTTATTCCTGCTCAGACAGAATGCCAGCAGCAAAATTATCTCTGTTATGTCTCTGCTGCAGCTCTGTGTTTCAGACTCCGTATTTCCAAAGGCTGTTTTAAGGTTAAGCTCCCATTTGTTCTGGCTTGTTATGGCATTCAAGGTGCAAAATGCAAAACAGTAGGGGCTTCCATGCCTGATAAGACATTAACTGGAGAAGCCTACATGTGAAGGTGATCATATGTTAGCACGATACAGGAGAAAGAACTGCACTGAAAATGTTAAGAAATCATCGCTTTAAAGAAAAAATGGAACATTGGCAAACTGTTTCTGGCCAGCACAAAGGAAGGGGAGGGGGAAGGAACACCCCCCCCCCCATCAACTAAATCAGATAGTTGCAAATTCAAAGGCATTTTTCACAAAGAGCAAGATTAGATGGCATGTTTTTTCCCAGTTCTCAGGGGGCACCTTCATCATATGGCTGAAGGTAGAGGTCCTATTGAGAGGAAAACAAACATTATTGGTTTCTTTATATACGTTGAGTTGTCAATGAAAGCCTCCAGGCACTGACAAATATTGTAACAAATGTATGGCTGCCTAGGGCTTCAGTGCTATCGTTGTGCTACACACTATAGCAGCTCAGAACATTCATGGCCATAGCAGGGATAGAACTCAGGTAGGTCTCCCGTTCCAAAACCCTGCTCGTTGGGCTTTGACTGTTAACAGTATGAGGTTTATGATGCACATTGGAGCTGTTCTGATTCTATACAGAGCCAGGTGTTTTCTTCAGTAAACCGGTGTTGGGCCTGATAAAACTTATTTCAAGTATAGCCTCAGTCAGTCTACTGCTGAGTGAATGTCCTACTGTGGGATCTTAAGAGTCTCTTTGCTGGGTCAGAAGTAATTGCATAGACCTGGAAAAGGCTTGCAGTTTGCTTTCTCCTTTTTTGTGCTGGCTGTCTTTGTCCCAGCCGTCGGTTTTCTCCATTTCGGGCTTAGTGCACTTCATGTATGGCATTTCTTAAGCTCATTCAGCTCAGTTATTGTCCATCCACTTTCTCAGCCACTGCCAAGAGAGTCTCTGCTGTACCTTGCTTTCTTGCTAGGCCTCTGCTCACTGTTGGCACATATGGTTAGGAAGAGTGTAATCAGAGTTCATGGTACCATATTTACAAACAAGACACAGGGTGAAATCCTGGCCCCACTGAAGGATCCTGTCAGCTTCAAAGGGGCCAAGATTTTGCCTATGCTCCTTGCCTCTAAATTGTTCAGAGTCCAAATATAATGAGATCCAAATGCACGGGGCTGAAGTCTTGCAATCTGTCGCTGTTCCATATTGGATTTCAGACCATGGCACAGAGGCTTTTAAACATTGTATTATGAAATAGTATCATTGGACTCCCTTTAGGAAAGTCAGGCTCTTGGAGAGAGCAGAGCTAGGGAGAAGGAGTGGGAAACTAGCCAAAGAAAGTGGGTTCAGAGGGGGGATTGGAAGGAAGGAATGGGGATACCCCCGGCTGCTTAGAAAAAGAAAAAGGAGGGTGCTGTCCATAGAGAGGGTAGCAAAGGAAAAGCAGAGTGGAGGAGTAAAAAGAGCTAGGTGAAACTGAGCTGTGCACAGCCTAGCAGGTGAGGACACGGCGCCTGATATCCCACTGCCTGGTGGTGTCATTTACTCCTGTGCAAAATCATTGGCACCTTCTGAGAGGGCCACAGTTTGTCCTCACATTGCACAAGTGTAAATGACAATGCAAAGCGAGGGCAGTAGAGAATCAGGCTTGGGTACTATTAGCTCCATTTTCCAGAAGGTGATGAGGCACAGACAGTGTGTGGTTTGCTCGTGGTCATGCAGAAAGTCTGTTGTAGAGAATGCGGTAACACTCAGACCTTTTGAATCCCAGGCTGGGGCCTTCGCCACAAGACCTTGCTCTCTAGACAACCAAGCTATGAGGCGATATTGATGGATAGTCACCTGCTATTTTAGTTGGGTTGATGTCACACCAATCCTTCTACTTCTGTTCTTTCAGTGATCTCAATTCTGGTCTCTCTTTGATGTACCTCCTAGCACTGGCTCACAAATAGATTTTTGGTCCCTCCCTCCCCGCCCTTTTTCTTCTCACGCGCAAAAAGGTGTTAACATTACTGAGGGAACTGGAGAGGGAGATCATTGGCACATCCTACATGCTGTACTCATGGCTTTACCCTCATTCCTGGACTCTGCCCCTCCTTGGGATGGCAGCAGGCTTCAAAGTTAAGGTAAGTTCACACCTCTTGGAGGTATTGTGTGAGACAGATGTCAGCTACACTTTTCAAGCCACTCTGTTCATCCATCAGAGCATTAAAAAAAAAAAAAAGAAAGGAAGCTGAGAGTCTGATGTGTCGAGTCTGAGCTGGGGCTGTTGGAACATATTTATTATGCCTATGCATTAATGCAGGCATGGTTGGAAGTGGGAAGCCAGAGAAGTAGGAAAGCAGAACAAAACAAGCTCATCTCCAGGTCAGTTTCCTTTTCTCCTTTTCAAGACTGCATTGGGCACGTGGCTGCTGCCACATGTTGTCTAACCAGCGTGGTTTTACATGCTTTGCTCAGGAAATTAATCTGGAAACAAGATAAGGGAACATGAAGCTATCCAAAGTAAATCACTGCCTTGCACAGTGCTGCTCCTGTTGTTTTAATAATGCAGTGTAAGAAAAAGGGCTGGCCTGAAGGCACCTATCTGATTGTCTAATTAAATCTCCAACCTTTGCAAGTGTGTGGCAATAGCCATGTGGCGAGAATTACTCAGATATGTTCTGGGTAACAATCTTACACTAGCTGGATTCCTGGAATCTGATTCCATCTTTCAGTTGCATTATTTTAAATTCTTTAATCTTCCTTTCACACAAGCTACTCACCATTTTTTAAATAGAATAAGACAGACCATTAAAACAAAAATTGAAATTGTCAGCTAGCTGAAACCATTCAGGGCAACATCCTATCTCCAACAGTAGCCAGCACTAAACACCTCTGAGGAAGGTGCCAGAAATCTGATGATAGGCATAGGGAAGTTTATTTTCCATTCCAGACAGTTAACAAATAGCCTGTCCATGAAGAATGATGACTTCATAACCTTTAGTGCTTTCTTTATCACAATGGGTACTTTAAATTAAAAAGAACCCATAGGTATGATTATATTTAGTCTTACAATATTTATACCAGTCTGGTGGTTCTGGTGGGCCTTACTCATAGGTTTTGATTGCTCAAGGCTGGTGATACTGGAACAGTGGCTAGCTGGTTCCTTTAATTTCTTGTGGCAATGAATTCCACTGGTTAACTTTGTGGGTGTTTTAAATCATGTTAATCTTTTCCTTTTAAATGTGTTGCCTTTCAAATACCATTCTTCCCTCTTGCTCTAGTAGTTATACGGGAAGGCTGAGTAATAGGCTTTAAGGTCAAAAGGGACCTTTGTGATCATTTGTTCTGACTTCCTCACCTCGTAATTTCTGCACCAAACCCATCATTTTTTGAGCTGTTGTCTCTCTTTCTCTGAAAGACACCCAGTCTTGGTTTAAAGGGCAAATAGGAGGGCATGCATGACATTTTTTATAAGTGATTATTTTATATACATGTATTTTTGCTTATTTGTCTTCTCTACGTTATGCAGTATGAAGATTTCAAACTCTACTTGTATTTTCTGACCTCTCTGTTTTCCGTGCACTTCATGGAACCCTTCCTATTCTTGTGCCCCTAGAGATAGATATTTAGCAGCTGTCATCATGGTATATGTGTACAGGTGTTCAGGAGAACCACAATGTTACACGTGCAGATGTCCCCAGGCATATGCCAGTACCTGGCGGGGGCAGCATGCTGTGTCGTGGAGAAGGTCTGCCATATAATTGGGTTAAAGTTGTTGTGTGTTTTCCCAGTAATAATGGAACAGCTGGAAATATTAGAAAACAAGTATTGTCATCAAGTGAATTGTAGTTAGTATACTGTCAAGTGGTATTTTAGTGCTGGTGAGAAACCAGGGAATGCCGCTTCAACAGAAGGAAGCAGCTAGCCTTTTTTTTTTTTTTTTTTTTTGCCTATAGCATAACAAACATGTACAGGACACCACCCAAAGTGTACATTGTTGGGCTCTGGAAGCGTCTTATCTTCGGGCTGTGTTGACATAAGCAAACAAGGCATTGTATTAACTCTTTTGCGCTTTAGAATGTCATCAATTCTTCCTGACAGAAATACAGCTGCGTGATGTACTGTGGGGTATGTGAACACTGTTTAAAGGCTACCCGGTGCTGTGGTCAGAATGTTGTAGCACAGAAAACCTTATGGTGCTTATCCCCAGTGATCTGTTTTCTGAGGTTTCTTCCTGCCCTAGAATTCTATGATTCTATGATACATTTGTTATATAGCACCCAAAAGTGCTAAGTGCGGTTCCTAAAGGAATGCACAGTGCTCTGAGCAGATGAACTAGCTATAAGTTAAGTCAAAATATAGCTGACGGATGGGAGAAAGGAATACCGATATGAGCAAGTGATTGGGGCAGTGATATGCACAGCCCTTGATAGTTCCATTGACTTGTTTTGTCTTATGGCTTTAGTGATAATAGTGATTAGGTAGGTAGATAGGTAGGTACCACTGATAGGTAGAACCAAATGTGGGACCTCTGGAGCTTAGTGCAGGAGCTGCTACAGCTTGAGCTAAAAGCCAGCTGGCTGTCAGCTAAGGCTGTAAAGGAAACTCATCCCCTCTCTCTGTAAGTGGTCTAAGTGCCACTTCATAGGACAGTGAACCACACCCAGTAGGTATGTGAGTAATAATTAGTCACACCCAGAGACACTAACAGATCAAGGCCCCATGGTTCTAGGTGCTCAAAGACATGGAGTTGGACTTGGCCCTGCAAAGAATTAAGCATCTGTGTAATGTTACCTGTGTAAGTAGTCTTATCTAGTTACACCTGTTTTTGTAGGATCGGGAACTGATAATGCTATGGTTAAAGATGAGAAGTTGCATTTATTATTGACTTAGTCTTTATGGAGAGGTTCTGGACATAAACTCTTTGTCTTTACAAGCCTTCAGTTGTTGTGTTGTTTTTACACCCTTTATACAGCTTCCAAACCCAAGCTGCAGACACAGGTTGTCTAAAGCCCATCTAGCATGCTTTGTTGCATTCTTTTCTTGAATTTTATTCTCAGCCCTTCTAGCTAATTGAAATGTGATGGTTAAGGTAGACCCACACTTTGCTTGGGGAGGCGGGGAGGGAAGGGATCAAACTGTGAAATTCTCATGTTAATCATGTGAAATTATTCTCTAATTTCTTCAGTAACTAATTTCTTGGTCTGTAGATCATTGGCCACAGGCAATCTGTGTGGTAACCTTATGTAACTTTTTCAAGTGACTAACCCACATAAATTTCAGCATGAATTTCAAATTGTACATTTGTAATTTTCACAGTTGACAATTTATGTTGTGTTAATTAATTACGGTATCCAGTGAGAGAACAGAAACCATACCATGTGATTTATGTAACTAACCAACACTGCATATTAAAAACACTCTGGAATTCGCTTCAGGTGAACATTTGTATGTTTAAGCTCTCAACATAAGAATATTCAAAAGGATGAAGCGTGAGTGCTCAGATAGTCTCAGAAAGTGAATGAGAAGTCAGGGACGTGTTGAACCAGGAATTCACCTTCAAAATCAAACAAATTACCCATAGAAACCTTTTCCTTCACTGTTCACTTAGTTTCATTCAAAATGTCCTGGAAGCACTGGCTGAATCAGAACTGTGTTGTACTAGAAATGAGCCAGGCAGGCCTCATTTGTTAATTGGAATTCTAGAGAATCACAGCATCTCACGGTAGGGTATCAGATTATAATTAAATGGAGAAAGAGGAGGGAACCAAAGAAGAATGCATTCGGTCAGAAGGCTTACAGGGAGAGGAGAAGGCATGGATATGAGCAAAATTTGGGTAGTATGTTGCTGAATGTTGTCTAGCGTGGGACAAACACTTTGCCACATGAATATCTAGTGGGGAGGAACTGGTGTGTCTTGGGGAAATGTGATGAAACAGAGAGATATTCAAGCTGAATATCAGAGAAAGCTTGTTAATTGTGGAATCAATGTAAGACTCAGGAATAGCCTCTCGGGAGAAGTGGGATGGTAAAGTCAGGCTAGAAACACACTAAGAAATGTCTTGCCTTGAAGAATCAGGTGAAGGAGGAGGTGACCTAAGGGCTGTTTTCCATTCCTGAGTCCTGGGAGTTTCTGATATCCTCATGCCTCACACTTTCTCAGATGTTTCAGATACATCCTTAACATGCCTCCCACACAACATCTCCTAGGTACAGAGTGAACTCATCTGTATAATGCCAGATCAGCCAATATGCAATACTGTGTATATACACCAAGGCTGGAATATGTGCAATCCATAGCTGCTGCTGTTATCAAGGTCTCTGGGAAGGATGAGCAGCTGTCTGCTGTTATACATTATGCTGACACTTCAAGAACCATGAATTCTCCTTGTTTTGTTCAGGACACATAATTAAACACAGAGGTACATCAATGACAATCTGCAGTTGCTTCAGTCTAAACATTTGACCTTACCTGAACTTGTTAAAAATCTCATGAGGAAGCTCTCCTGGAGTTTAATTTTCTGCTTAGAGAGGTAAGGATAGAACAAACAAAACAAAAAGCCCATCACCCAAACTATTACTCAGAACACCCGCCCCCATACTTGCCAAGAGATCTAAGACAATCCACACCAATTTGTAGAGATTACATTTCAATGCTTTTTGCGACACCATTGTATAGCCAGCAGAGGGAGTATAAGTTAATTAAGAACCCCTCAGAAGCTGTGTAGACATCCCCAATGAAGTTGGTGCAGGTACAAGGAAGTAAACAAACAAAAAGGTGAAAACAAAAGAGTGTTAATTTCAAGCTCCAGAAATTCTAGGACCAGTCCTATAGAGAAGAACCAGAAACCAGAACAAAAACTTCCCGATAGTGAAATCAACATAACTAGTGCACAGTCTCTTGAGGGAAGTTGGAGAAGTCCCTTTTCTGGAGGCATATGAACCAGAGAGAACAACGTACTAGAAAATATCACAACTTTTTTTGTGAGGTTACTTTACAGTGTTGGCAACTCCCACTATATTAATTATTAGTCTCACAACAGTTTTTGTTTTTTTCTTAAAGGGCCAGCTCCTGAATTGATTTTATTACATGAAAATCTCAGCATTAATTAAAAAAAGCAATTTTCTAGCTCTCATGGTTGTGGGGCAAAGCTTGAAAATGGGAGCAGAGTTCACCCTAAAGACTCAATTACCAAAAAGCAAATAAGAAGATCCCACTATTAATAATTGTTGAAGTATAATGATTTTTAGCCAATCTCATGATTATTTTAGAGTCTGATTGAATGATAATTGAATATTTTGGGTTGGCAAAGCTGTGAATATTCAATCTCCTAGTCAAAGACACTAGATCTTTGCTAGGAGAGTCCAGAGAAGTTAAGTTTAGCTCTACGTCTTTCAGATTTTCCCCCCTACAAAATGTGTATGTGGAGACTGTTGAAACTGTATTTACTATCTGTAGTTTTAGGACATTTAAGTGAAGACCATATGTTTTGGGCAATTCATTTGAATTTGTAGAAAAATTCTCCTTCGGGTCCAGATATAATCTTTCAATTTTGAGACCAACTTGGCCTTGCAATGGAAAATCAGCTGTATTCTTAACAATGAAGCATATGGGACAGTGTGGACTAGTAGGAAGATGTATTAGGTGACCTTTTAGGTTTTTTACATCTTTTAAAAGGCACTTAGCAGTGCTCTTTTGCTAATGAGATGTTAAGATGTTCTTTCTAGAAATCTACATCCGTATTAGAGAAGTCAATATAAAGACAGTTTCCTTATTGATGGGCCCATGCTATTAGCCTCCATGGTTATTAAATTTTCCAACAAGCAAATCCATGCTTTCTCCAATGCTTCCCCTCGTGCTTGGGGGGCACGCCCTGTGAACAGCCACCAAACAAACTCATTATCTCTCTTCAAATCCTTCCTTAAAACTCTCCTTCTCCATGATACCTACAAGAATCTTGACAGTGTTTAGGCTGTTGAAACCACTGTTATCATAGTGATCAATTGCTCTCCCATTAGTAAGTCTTTCTCTTTCCATTGTCTTTAGTCATAGACTAAGGCTATGTCTTCACGACAGGGACAATCGATGATGCTGTGATTGATCTTCGGGAGTTTGATTTAGCAGGTCTAGCAAAGACCTGCTAAATCAAACTCAGAGGGCATCTTTGTCAGCGCTGGTACTCCTGCTCCTCGTGAGGAGTAAGGAAGCCAATGGGAATGTTTGTGCCTATCAATTTCTCGCTGTGGAGACTGCGTGGAAACTTGAATTAAGGTATGTGAACTCCAGCTACATAATTTACATAGCTGGAGTTGCATGTCTTAATTTGACCTTCCCCTGTAGTATAGACCTGGCTTTAGATAGTGAGCTCTGTGGGGCAGGAGCTGTTTTATTCTGTGTTTGTATAGTACCTCGTGTAGTGGTGTTATGCTCCTGGGCATTACTATACTACAAATAATACAATAATAATTACATTCATTCTTTTGCACATTTGGGATGTTCTTCTTTGTCTATGCAGTCATCTGCCCACGAAAGCTCATGATAACATCTACATGTTTTGTTAGTCTTAAAAATGCTACAAGACTATTTGTTGTTTTTTAAGTTTTTCCTGTTCTAGACTAACAGGATACCCTTTTGAAGCTACTGAAATGATGTAATTCATAGGATTAAAGGGTTCAATGCTGAATATCTTGTAAGATGTAAAACTGAGGAACTGACCTCTAATGCTTGTTAATCATTTGCAACTAAATTTGCAATTTTTCTTAGTGCATTTGTAGGAGTGAGGGGTACAATCACCAGCTTCCATTCATATTGCAGTTTAGATAGTTCTGTTCTGCCTGCATGCTATAAACTCCCTCTGTATTTTCATTTACATATAAGTTTCTTGTCTCCCTCTGTAAACTGTGATATAGTGTTGCTGTGCTCTGTTGAATAGTGTTTGCATTCCAATCAAGAGGTAGTTGTGTTTCAGTTATGAATAGAACTGAATGAATAATTGATTTTTTTTCCAGTTAGGTGGCCAAAATGGATGGGAACTGTTTGAACAGACGCTGATTTTTTTTTTCATCTTTTTCTGGTTGAAACAAAAATCTGAAAGATTTTCTTTGGGTTGAGCTAATAAACATTTTCTAAATGAAATGCCATTATCAAACGTTCTGATTTTTTCTTTAAATTCCTATTTTTTAAATTTGGCTGAAACTATTCCCCAAATTTCTCCCAAATTCGCGAACAGTTTTGATTGTGCTGAAACTGGATTTATCAGTGAAATTACCATTTGCTGCTAAATTTCATCTATCTGTAGTAATGAATAATGAGACATTGAAAACTATCACAAAGCATTATGCACAACTGGGCTAAATTAAGGCAGGCAGACTTATTTTGGGCATTTCCTAACTTTTGAGTGCTTGGCTTTGCAATTTGAAATGAAAAAAACAATGGAGTTAGGTGTGGGTTGGGTGTGTACTGTTCTTTGGGAGACCTGTCACCTGTCAGTCCCTTGCTAGAGACTCTAATGTTCTTTACAGTTATGGAAGGCCCCTGAGGGGCAGATGGAGGATGACAAAGGAGGTAGTTGCTCTGGGGCCCGGCGTTCCAAGCATCAGCAGTGCCAGGAGGCCTGGTCCTTTTAAATCACCACTAGAGTGCCATACAGTGCACTCTGGGTGGCTCTTGGGGCTGCCTGGGAAAGTGGGGTGTGGTGGGGCATGCTCCAGGCAGCGCTGATGGCAGGGGGTCCTGGCACAGTCTGGGTGGCGCTAAGGGCCTGCTGTCCTCAGCCCCACTCCTTCCACCCAAGGCCCCACCCCTTCTGGGAGGGGAGCACAGAGCTGTCTTCCCTCCCCCCCACCAGCCTGGCAAGGCTATCTGTTGCCTGGCAAGGCTATCTGTTCCCCTGAGTGATGGTATTGGAGAATCACCCAGACATGTGCTAACTTGAGATTCTTAGACACATCCTAGGTGTGCTGATACAATATTCACAGTATTTATGAATATACGCGTCTCCATCCTGTAAGTCAGGGGCCGTCACCTCAAACACATTAGCACAAGCATATGGCTTCCTGCACTAAACTAGGCTCGTGTGTATTCGGCATCGCTTGCAAATCATACTATAGAAAGCTGGCATCGGGCAGAGTGCATGGGGCAGCACAGGCTTAACTGGGTTGTACTGGTGCTGTTACTTTTTCTTGAGGCGATTAGAAATGGGCTCCGTCTGGAACACCAGACCTGACTCTCCTGCTGGAGCTTTGGGGACGTTCCCATCCACATCTGAACATGACGACTCAGACCTCGGTCTGTCATGGACTGAGTCAGAACACTGACTCCTCACAGTCCTCGTTCCTAGGGATGTTCAGATTGAGACTTGATTCGGGATCTGAAATTGGTGACTCAGACCCCTCTTTGGAAGCAATCCAACCATACCCAGAGCTTGCAGAGGTCACTGAGTTTACTCCTCACATAACTATCTCAACTTTGCTACTCTCCCTGGCAGCCTGTATAGCAAGGTGTCAGGACATTGTGTGCTAATTCAGAGGGGTGTTATTTTATGGTTTTAGTGCCTACAACTTGCATGATCACCTTCCTCTCTTCCCTGCAACCGTCTGCCCACTCTTAGCTGCCCCAGCCCTGCCACGACTACATTCTGCAGGCTGCTGTACTCTGCTTTGCTCTGCACATTCTCTCCGGAGGAGTCAGCAAGCATCAGCATTATGTTGCTCATTCTGCGGTAAAAGGCCCGGGCAGCTGACTTAGGCTTGCAGGCCTTGGGCTGAGGGGCTATCAGATTGTTGTGCAGAGCTCCAGGCTTGGGGTGGAGCCTGGGCTCTTGGGACCGGCCCCCATGCCAGATCCCAGAGCCTGGCCTACACTGTTTATTGCCCTGCAAGCCAAACCCAGTGAGCCTGAGTTAGTTGGCTCAGGCCAGCTCTGGGTCTTTTATATACGTAGCGCCAAGGAGCCCACGGTCAAGGCAAATACCTGAGGCTCGTCAGTCATTGTGGAAAGGGAAACTGGTTTACAAATAGCGTTTAATGCAGCAAGGGTCTCTTGCTAATGTGGATCTCAGAAGCAAAGACCGTGGTCCAGCAGAGAGCAGGATGGGGTTGAAATGGCTGAACTAACCATTATTTGCAATAGGAATGGGAATGGTGCAACACCTACTAAATGAAGGGGTCAGACTGGGGGAGAAATGGGGCGGTGTTACTCTACTCTGTCATCTGCAAAATAAGCTCCATCTGAAGGAATTGCCAAAATGAGCCGCTGCTCACTGTGCATTGGTAAGGGACTGGGTACTTTGTGCAAGGCTAGAGGCATGGTGATGGAGGTCCTTAGGGTCACCTCCATCTTGGAAGGCTGGCTCTGAACTGCAGAGATGGGGAACGAGCTGCAGGCACTGGCTTCTGTTATGAAAGTTATGTGCTCTTTCAATACAAATCTGCAGTACAAGCTCTGATTGCTTTAACGAGAAGAGCAACACAGTGCATGTTGGTGTGCACCATCTGACCTCCCTGAGGTCAGCTGTCTGGTTTGAATATGCCTATGGGCTTTGCCTTTGCCTTTTCCAGCTGCTTGGATCTCGCAGATGGAGGGTTCATGATCCATATCGACATGGACAGGTCAGCTGGCGATCCCATTGAAAATGCTGTTGTCGATGGTTGTGTCTCAGTTGAACAGGTGGCTGAAGTGTTCTTGCCATCAGCTGTTGATGCCATCTTTGGTCTCAGTAAGCGATGTCCCATCTGCTGATCACAAGGGAGTGACACCCTGTTTTGACGGTCCATAAATTGCCCTAACAGCATTGAAGAACTTATGACTATTGGCGGAATCAGCATAGGCCTGTATTTCCTTTGCTTTGTCTCTCCACTTGTTGTTTTCAAGGACTCTAATTCTTCATTGTACTTCGGTCTTGGCAAGCTTATAATATGTTTCTTCTGCTGAGATGAGGAGCGGCTATTCTAGGCTTTGAATGCCCTGTGTTTAATATCATTTAGGTCCTGGATCTCCTTATCGTTAGTATCAAACCAATTCTGGTTCCTTTGCTTAGTATAACCAAGGGTTTCCAGGATAGCGGTTTTCAGAAAGGACCATGCCTGGAGACAATCCTCTGGTGGATCTTGGCTATATAGCTTGTCACTAAGGCTTTGCTGGAGGATAAGATTCATCTGAGTGTCCCTTAAACCCTCTTTTTGTGGTGGTTTTTTTGGGTGAGAACATACCTTGGTTTCTAAACAGATTTTCTACACTCAGCTGAGGACTGGAACGAGGTCTCGTGGCGGGCACAGGAAGCACTACAGAGATGTCCTTAAGAACACCTTGGTGAAGTACTGACACCTGGGAGAGGCAGGTGAAGTATCGGGTAACCTGGAGGAATAACACCAAAATGGTGCCTGACACTTTGAGATCAAGCGACGTCTCCATGAAGAGGATCAGAAAGCCCGACGTAAAGAGCGTGCCCGGGCCTGCATCGGCGCTGCTGGTATTAGCGCCAACGGAGATAGAGACCTCATGTGCACCCACTGCCAGAATTGGCCTACTTTCTCATCTACGCACTCATCAGTTATAGACGTCCAAAGGGAAATCGTACTAATTTGAGGGATCCCACAGAGAGATGGGCTCTTCTAGACTCCTTGGGTGTGGCTCCTTCTAAATTTGGGGGAAAAACAAGTCATGGTGGCTCCCAAACACCACTCAAATGCACTCCCCAACTGCAAGCCAATCATTCCTTTCTGCACATGTAATGGAATAGGTAACAGCGTTGACATTTAAATTTAATAACCAGTAGGCATCTGACTTAACATGTCCCTGATTATAATGGGATAGATCACACATCTCAGAGCGATGGTTCCAGATTCTACAGACTGCATCATGTACACTCAGTTCATGTTTTTAGGATTTCTTCATAAACTTTTTGAAAAAATTAAAGTTGAGATTCTGGAGACCAAAGTTAGCCCCTTGAGAAGGGTTCTGGTTAAATGATTAGCTAAGTCCTGGCTAAGTGTCAGTGTTTCTAAGCCAGGGGTGGGCAATAAGCGGCCTGCAGGCTTGATGCAATTTACCAGCTTAGCCACTGGTGGGCCACCAGATGCTTTATTTACCTGCGTGTCCACAGGTATGGCCACTCGCAGCTCCCATTGGCTACAGATTGATGTTCCCAGCTAATGGGAGCTGCAGGAGGTGACAGAAACCAGGATATTGCTTCCTGCAGCTCCCATTGTCTGGGAACAGCGATCTGCAGCCAATGGGAGCTATTACTGGCCATCCCAGCAGACGCACAGGTAAATAAAGTGTCTGGAAGCTAACACTGGTGAGCCACATCTGGCCTGTGGGTTGTTTATTGCCCAACCCTGTTCCCAAGGTCTCTAGTGAAGTTTATGTGGTTCTGCATAATAATGTGTTTTCCATTAGCGGTCAGATTCAATCTTGTGTCACTAGCAATGCTGCAATCACTTATCAGTTTTTTTCTGATCAAACTTCCATTCATTTGATGAAACCAAATTTAGTTTGGGTGGATCATTAGGTCATTCAATCACAGCACAGAAATACAGTTTCAGATCCAATCATATGGTGCAGATACTTGCCTCAAACATTTCCTGTGTGACCTGGGGGGAAGTCACTTAAGATCTATCTACACAGTGTGTGGCCTGACACTGTCAGACTCATTGAGGTTGTGCTACAGGGCTAGAAATAGCTATGCAGACATCCTGGCTTTGGTGAGCCATAATTCTAAACAGCTATTTTTAGTGCTGTAGGGTGCCGACCTGAATTGGACCTGAATTTGCTGCCACTGGCTGTGTAGACATTTCCACATACAGTAGAATGTCTTGGGAATGGCAGTTGTTTGTTTGTAACTCTGAACACAATGTTATGGTTGTTCTTTCAAAAGTTTACTACTGAACGTTGACGTACACAGCTTTGAAGCTTTACTATGCAAAAGAAAATGCTGCTTTTAACCATCTTAATTTAAATGAAATGTGCAAACCATTTTTTAAACTTTCCCTTTATTTTTTAGTAGTTTACATTTAACACAATACTGCGCTGTTGTGTGTGTGTGTGTGTGTGTGTGTGTGTGTGTGTGTGTGTGTGTGTGTGTGTGTGTGTGTGTGTGTGTGTGTGTGTGTGTACTGCCAGTTCCAAATGAGATATGTGGTTGGCTGGTCAATATGTAACTCCGGTGTTTGAAATCCTGATGTTTTTGTATATAGCAAGCAGATAATAATACTACTTATCTTCTACACTTTGTCTGTCTTGTTTCTTTATGTTGCAAGTTCTTCTGAACACTGTTGGGAACTCAAGGCAATAATGAAAAAAACAGTATCCGAAGGTAAAAGAGTTATTGTCAACCTACTGTATTTCTGGTGAGTTACTTGTTTAGTATTATTTCTATTTCAGCAGCACACTTCAGTGGAGTTACACCTGGGATGAACATGATCCATTTTCTCTAGTTTTCTTTGTGCTAAACAAATAGAAGTGCTGAGGCTTTCCGTTTGATAGCTGAGAATGAAGGTGAACTGTGACATTGTGTGACTGTATACTTCTTCCAAGGGCAGTGAAAAGTCTGAGAAGAGTACTTTGTATTAACTTTTCCAGTACAAGGAATCCCTCCTTTATTTCTTGGCATGTTTAAAAATCCAGTGTGGTGTTTCTGACAGTAGCTTTGACCATGGAGTACCTCTGATCTCTACAGACTAGAGTGAATTCAGTTCAGGACAAACTGGCTGAGTTGAGGGAAGAGGTCAGACAGGCTAGGGGTAGAATTAAAAAATTCACTGGGGCCACTACCGTCTGGAAAGCTGCACTGATAGGCTTCCTTTAGTCTTGGGAAAAGTTCGGAAAGCTTAACTTCTTTTGAGACAAACACCCTTTAGAAAAATAAGTCCAGCCATGGGAAAATGCCAAGAGATCATATTTTCAAAACAGAATGTTTCCATTTGCTTTCTTGCTATTGCAGCATTTTAGTCAACCTCTGTCTGAAACTATTCTTGTGCTTTCTGAGCTGCCCATTGGGATTCCCGATGTGTAATTGTATAATGCCTTTGTTTGTTCTCGGTTTGACATAGGATACGCTCAGAGATTGGGTCCTTGCCCCAGAATGGTTACTTTCTAAATAATGGACTTGACAGACAGGGAGGATATAATACAGACTAGGAATGGGAAGGGGCAAGGAGGGATCCAGATTATGGGTTAAGGGCCAAGCAGGGATCTAGGTTATGTCTACACGAAAGCTGGAAGGTGTTAATTCTACTAGAAGAAACATACCTGTATTAGCATTGATCAATAGCATGCTAAAAGTTGAAGGGTAAAACACAGTGGTGTGAGTATCAGGAGTGGGTAGCTGCTTGGAATATGATCCTCTCTGGGATCATAGGTATGTACTCAGGCAGCTAGCTGCTCTCACCACGTGCACTGCTATGGATACTTGTATTTTTAGCTCAGTCAGAGCTAGTATGGGTATGTCTCCTCTAGCTGGAACTTATACTTCCACCGGCCCATTGTAGACATACTGACTGAGTTTAGTTTATATGTATGTCCTGCATGTCTGCTGTGTTTGTGTTTATGCAGAGGGCCAGATCCTCGACTGGTGTGAATGAGCACTGCTGAAACGAAGTGGGTAGAGATACACCTATTTATAGTGTATAAGGATTTGTCCCTCAATATTTGCTAGCGAGGGGGAGGATGTCTCATGCGTGGTTTGTCTGAGGTGATGAATGATGCTTGGTCACTAGATTTTTTACCAGGGTATTTCAAGAATAAGAAAAGTCCTGGGAGATGACACAGAGATGCTTGCGAGATATGGAAATGAAGGGGCACTGAGGCGGCTGTCGGTGGCAGAGCGGAATGGTGGTGGGGGACTGGATTTGATACCAGTCTCTGCCTCCAATCCCCTTCATGACCTTGAGCAAATCCATTCAATCCTCTGCACTTAAGTTTCCTGGTTTGTAAAACTAGCTCAGCAAGGCAATATTCTTGGCTCCTGGGGGAACTCCAATAAAGCTGAAACAGGGTATGCAGAGCAAACCCATATAAAGCCTGAATCTCAGTAGACATTTGGGTTGCTGATTTTTTTTTTTAGCGCCTTGGGGACCTTGCATGAGGCTAAACTGAACAGGAGATTGGGCCGTCTTGTGGCATTTTCACCATCCAGAGACAGATTCCAGAAGCCCAGTTTTCACATTATCCCAGCTCTGTAAAGGGCTCCCTGAGGCATTGAAGAAGTCTGTGAAAAATGTAACTACAAACAGTAGAACCTAGAGCTTACTTCACAGGGAGGCTGGGAGGTTTGAAAAGTGGTTTGAGAGCCACAGATGGAGGAAGCCATATACACCTGCCTATCTGTCTGTACCTCTCTCTGTAGTATCAGAGTACATTAGAAATTGGTATATAAATGCATATGTTACATACAGCGAGAGATTTCTAGCTGAGGCAAGTTTAGCATGGCTCCTACTGACTGGGCAATAGACAGACTCCTACATGGGTCAGCTGGTATTGTTGGTGCCTAGAATCCTCATAAACTGTAGTGGATTAGCTACCAGTTGCGGAAATATGTTAAAATGCACCTCAGAATTGGTGCAAAGGATAGGGGGACTTTGCTAAGTCTGCGCCAGTGCCCAGTTACTAGTTTGCAGACATAACAGCATAATCTTCTCCAACACAACAACATGTTCTTCTGTCGGAAAAACACTAAATGTTGTCTTTTCAAGATTATCTGTGGTACTAAACAGTGATAACCTAAGTGAGGGCTTAGAGTGTGTGTACATGTATGTCTTTAATCTAAAATGTTAATAGAAACATTCAGGTCAGATATTGGGTGGCTGTGCCAAAGTTGTGGGAGTTTTTCGATCTGGGATGTTGGTTCACATTTGTCATTATGGGAAACATATGGATTTCCCCGCTCCCTGTGTCTGTGTGCATCATTTATTACTAGTGGAAAGTTTCTCATTCACAATTTGTACACGAAGCAAGATTTGATTAAGCCAACAGCTCAACTGCTTATGAGACAGTGGGGTACTCCAAGGGTATGTCTACACTACAGTGTTATTTCGAAATAAAGCATCTAGACACAAAATGTATTTCAAAATAGCGTTTTGCTATTTCGAAATAGCACGTCCACACTGATAGGACGCTGAATCACATTTAAGGCTGGCCAGAACCAGGTCCGGCAGGGCATCAGGTCAGGGTTACCTTTTGTGGCTGCTGCCTGAGGCTATCTGAGACCTGTGCTTAAAGGGATCCCCCCGGACAGCTGGTTCTAAGGTTTCCCTGCTTGCTTGCCTACCTCACTGAGGGACAGCAAAGCATTTTTTTCTCTGCGTGCTCTGGTTGCCCTCACTCAGGACACCACAGCACTCTGCAGCATGGATCTGGAGCCACCCCAGGGCACTCCGGTGCTTCTCCTGGACGTGTTGCTGCGAGCCTGGCTGCATGTTCTGCAGGCAGTAACAGTATCCCTGGTGTGCCCCACTGGGGGCTTGTGCCTCATTCCTCCCTCATGTCCTTCCACTTACCCCTCCCTAACCCTCGTTCCTGCTGTACAATAAAAGACACATGTTCATTACAACAAAGCCTTTATTGAACAAAACTGGGGGGGGGGAGAATGAAATTGAGGCGAGACTGGGGAAAGAAGGTGGGAGAGGGGAGGAGGGAGGGTGGGAGAGGGGAGGGGGAAACCTGGGAGGAGGAAGCTGGCAAGGGGAGGAAAGGGGAGGAGAAGCTCAGGGATCAGGGTTGGGGGGTCTCTCCAGCCCAACTGTCTCCCAGCGCCACCGGGGTGAGGGCCTCATCGTCCCTGGGGGTGTGGGGAGGGTGGGGAGGAAGAAGCAGGAGGGGGAGAAGGAGTGGGAGGAGGAGTGGTAGCTGGGGAGGCAGCAGGGGCTGGAGAAGCAGGAGGCAGCAAGGGGGATGGCGGGGACTGTCCTGCCCCCCAGGATGCGTCTGCCCCTGGTTGGGAGCTGCCCCCTGTGGCCCTGGCATATGCCTGCCGCAGCTCCTTGATTTTCATGCAAACCTGCTCCTGGGTTCGCATGTGGCCTTCGGTGGCCAGGCTGGCAGCCATCCGCCTGTAGATGGCCGCGTTCCTCCATTTAGTGCGGAGATCATGGATGTTGGGGGCATCCCCCCAAACCTGAATTAGGTCCCTGGTCTCCGCACTGGACTAGGCAGGCGCCCGCCTTTTCTGGCCCCTGTCAGGCTCCTGGGAGCTGGCAGACTGGTCTGGGGGAGCGGTGGAGGGCTGGCTGTCTGGCTCGTGCTGGGGCCCCTGGCTCAGGGGCAGTGACTGCCGGCTCTGTGCTGGCAGGCTTGGAGCTGGCACAGGCACTGTGGCCAGAGTCTACCCCTTTAAGGGCTCTGGAGAGAGGGGGAGGAGAGGAGTTTTCTTAGTTGTGCCCAGAGTGGCCACCAGGGCACCCTGGGAAGGGCTAGAGGCCCCCTATTTCGAAAAGTGTCTACACAGCACTTATTTCAAAATAGCATTTTCTAAACTTGCGCTATTCCTCGTGGAATGAGGTTTACCAATTTTGAAATAAGCCCTCCACTATTTCGATTTAATTTCGAAAGAGAGGTTTGGCTGTGTAGACACCGGTAAAGTTATTTTGAAATAACGGCTGTTATTTCAAAATAACTTTGCTATGTAGACATACCCCAAGAGATGTAGTAGTAACCCTAGAGAACATTTCTCTCAAACTGAGTTTCACTCTCCCTGAAAACAATCACTTTCATAATAATCACTGCCCTATTGCCCTATTTAGTATGCATTGTAGTTGCAGCCTCTGTCGATCCCAGAATATTAGAGAGGAAAGGTAGGAGAGGTAATATCTTTTATTGGACCAACTTCTGTTGGTGAGAGACACAAGCTTTTGAGCCACATAGAACTCTTCTTCAGGTCTGGGAAGGTACTCCCAGAGCATCACAACAGAGTGTAAAATGCAAGAGATTGTTTAGCAGAAGTGTTAGCACATATTATAAGGGACCATCCACAGGGACTCTTTAAACTCTTTACAGCCATCAGACAAAAAGAGGGGCTTAGTGGATGACAGATTTGTATAATAATAAACCATAAATCCAGTATCTCTGTTCATTTCATGACTTTTAATGGCTAGCAAAGTAATGAATTGCAGGCTCGTCTTTTGAAAGTGTTATGCAGGATTCCTTTGAGGAGTGGTGTCTGAGCTTTTTATACAGGTGGGCCAAGTCAATCTACATGCAACTTTATGGGGGCCAAATATGTGATCTATTAAAATATGTACAGTCTATGTGGAAATGATATAGAGGGGATGACAAAACACGAGTGAATTAGCTGTTAATATATTGTGTTGAAGCAGACCATGGGCCTTCTGAAATGCTCTGGTGGACCATGTATGGCTCATGAGCTATAGGGTACCTCTGCCTTTGAAGATGAGGACTAATAGGTCAGCTATTGAGTGACCACTTTGTGAATAGTGTTCGCCCACAGATGGTATGGTGTTTTATCCTTGTGCTGGGTGAGTTCATTCATGAGTGTAGTCATTGTTTGGTTTCACCCAGATAGTTGTTGTTGTTGGGGAATTTAGTTGGGATGAGATACAGCCCATGTTGTGACAGGAATGTGTAGGATCCCTGGATCTTGAAAGGTGTGTTGTGGGGGTGTTGATCATCTACTGTTTACAGTGGAAACACATCTACTGTTTTTGTGTCTGCTGATCTGATAGGGTCTGGTACAGCTTTGGGCTGGTGTGTCCTGGTCTGTGAAGAGCTTCTGAGGGTGAGCTTGGAGAAGTGGAGAGATTATTTGAAAGCCACAAGTGGGGGGATCAGGAAAGATTTCTGATTACTGCCCAATAGCCAGACAATCTGCCAGCACGAGACGGAGGACTATATGGACATCACCTTGTAATGTTCCTGTTCTGAAATGATCAACGTTGCCTTAAACTGTCATGTCATTGCAATAGCAGGGGCCTGAGGATTAGATCAGAAATATTCTGTTTCCAGGAACAAATCTAGATCCAAGCTTTTAGAGTGACGTGTAGATGAAATGCTCGATCTAGCAGGATAGCTAGATCCTATCCTATTGGAATTAATACCAGAGGATATAAAACTGTCAAGTCAAAAATGACCAGCTTTAGGAACTAGATAGAACCCCCCCCCCCATTAATGTATGATTATGCTGAAAAATTCAAATGGAGACAGGAACAATGGTGCCATTCCCTGAGCATATTGAACACAAAGTAGCAACTGCAAACTACTTTCTAAGAGCAGTAGCTGAATAAAGGTCATGAAAACAGACAAATCTCTCTTTGTGCAACTAAAGGTTGTCAAATGATTTGTTGCCAATTCTAGCTTTTTTCCATTTGCAAATCTTTCATAATCCAGTCCTGGTTTCTATTTGTTTCTAATTTACAAATATTTGCCAAAGAGCTTGTGAGCAAATTCCCATCGAGGGATTGTTGGAGAGCTCTTGATTCTGACTAGCTGGTATTTGCTGTTTATGGTACGTGCCTGGTCACCTGCATCACAATGTATTTGTTGCTCCCTGACTGTGTGACTGAAACCTTTTAAGTACAAAAAGCAATGAAATAATGCACATTGTGGTAGGAATTATCAAATGAATAACTTGTTAAGGTTCATGAAACTTTGTTATTTGTGAACATTGTTCTGGGCAACCATTTGAGTACTTCTACAGAATTAATGACGACTCCACTAATATCAGTGAACCGATCTTACTGCTTGTATTTGCACATCATTTTCTGTATTTGACCGACTTCACATGGACAAGAACATATGAGGTGGAATCATGAGCTTGAGGTTCCAGTGCTGGACAGGACTCAGGAGCTCTGGGTTCAATTCCTGGCTCTGATGCATGCTTCCTGTGTGACTTGGGGCAAGCCACTGAGATCTGGTCTACATGACGGTTCTATATTGGCATAACTACATGGGTCAGGGGTGTGAATTCACATCGCTGAGCGATGTAGTCATACCGAACTAATCGCCCTGCGTTTGGACAGTGCTATGTCAGCAGGAGAGCTTCTCCGATGACATAGCTGCTGCCTCCTGAGAAGGTGGATTAACTACACTGATGGTGCGCTCTCGCCCATCAGCTTCGAGTGTCGTCTTCAAAATGTTACCATGGCTCAGCTGCACTGGTGCAGTGTTTGAAGTGTAGACTTGCCCTTAATTTTTCAGTGCCTCAGTTCCTCCAACTGTAAAATGAAGATATTACTTTCCTACCTGGGGGTACGGTGACACTAGCTCATTAGTTCGAGCTAGGTAGGGTAATGAGGGCAAGCGGAGTTGCAAATGAAGCCCGGGATTTAAATATCCCGGGCTTTATTTGCATCTTCCTGTCCGGGCGCCATTTTTAAATCCCCCTAGTCCGAACTCACTGCCCGCGACAGTCAAACGTTAACTCGAACTAAGTCCTTAGTTCGAGTTAACGTTTGACTGCTGCGTGTAGCCGCGGGCAGTGAGTACGGACTAGGGGGATTTAAAAATGGTGCCCGGACGGGAAGATGCAAATAAAGCCCGGGATATTTAAATCCCGGGCTTCATTTGCAACTTCGAATGCCTACATTAGCCTCCCTAGTTTGAACTAGGGGGCTAGTGTAGACATACCCTCACAGGGGTATTGTGAGATTAAAATCATTAATGTCTGTGGAGCCTGTTCGTGGTGGGGTCCATATGAGCAGGAAAGGGCCATGAGGTAAAACAGAGAAAGAACTGCTGTTTGGAACGGGTCCCGTATGAAGAGAGATTAGAAGACTTGGACTTAGAAAAGAGGAGACTAAGGGGGGAAATGATAGAGGTCTATAAAATCATAACTGGTGTGGAAAAAGTGAATAAGGAAAAGTTATTTATTTATTCCCACAATGCAAGAACTAGGGGTCACCACATGAAATTAATAGGCAGCAGGTTTAAAACAAACAAAGGAAGTTTTTCTTCATTCAGCGCACAGTCAACCTATGGAACTCCTTGCCAGAGGATGTGGTGAAGACTAGGACTTTAACAGGGTTCAAAAAGAGCGAGATAGCCATTGAGGGACCTAACCTCCATGAATCTATTAGCCAGGATGGGTAGGAATGGTGTCCCTAGCCTCTGTTTGTCTGTAAATGGGTGACAGGAGAGGGATCACATCAGGATTATCTGTTGTGTTCCCTCTTTCTAGGGCATCTAGCATTGGCCACTGTCGGCAGACAGCATACTGAGCTAGATGGACCTTTGGTTTGACCCAGTATGGCCGTTCTTATGTTCATGCATAGGTGTTATGGTGTGTTTGACTTTTGTCATTTTCTGTGTGAGTTTGGTTGAGACCACAACGATTGTCTCATTTCACCTGGACAATTGTTGTGGTGGAAGTTAGTGCGCTGGAGGAAGTACTCCACCTGTTGTGATAAGTATGTTATGGACACATGGATATTGAAAGTTGTGTTGTGGGAGGTATTGATCATTGTAGCAGTGGACAGATGTGTGTGTGTGTATTATTCTGGCGGGGGCTGGCACAGCTTTGAGTTGGTGCGTCCTGGCCTGTGTGGAGCTTGCTTTTGATAAGGAGCTTGGTGAGGTTGAGGGGTTGTGTAAAAGCCAGAGTAGTGTTCAGAAAATATTTCTCTTAGTATGTGATTGCCAGCAAATATGGATTGTAATTGTTTAATGATGTTGTGGACTGAGTGATAAATGAAAACTAGGGGTGTGTGGTCAAAGATACTTTTTTCCTGTATTGAAGCAGATTCTCTCAGGAGGCACATTCCATGGTGTAATCTACTTCTCAGCTGGAGTGTCCTTGTTTGGTGAAGATAGTTTAAGTGTGTTAAGGTGGGCTCTTTCCTTTGAGCATACTCTGTGGTAGCTGAGTGCCTCATTACAGATACCAGATTTTCCTGGTGTGTTTGGGGTGGTTACTGGATCTGTGAAGGTAGTTATGGGGATCTGCGAATTTCTTTTATATACTTGTATGTAGGATTTCATTGCTGAAGTTGATTGTGATGTCCAGGATGTTGATGCTGGTGTGGAAATGTTCTAGAGAGCATTTAATGGACAGTGGTGGTTGCTGAAGTTGAAGTGGAAATCTATGAGGGAGTTTAGGTTGTCCATCCAGATAATGAAAATATCATCAGTTGCATCTCAGGTATTTCATTGGTTTCATGGTGCATTTGTCCAGAAATTCTTCTTCATGATGGACCGTGACGAGGTTGGCATATCTGGGAGCCATCGCACTAATCATGGCTGTTCCTATGGTTTGGGCAAAATGTAAAGGTATTTTGGATGGGGATGAAATGGATGAGTCTGGTGATGTGTTTGGGGAGGATCTCTGAACATTGTCCATATTTGTAGATATTTGAGGCAGGCATCAATGGTATGGTGGTGATGGATACTGATAGATAGGGACCTCTGTAGTGGAAAGGTGGTGTTCTAAGTGAGGTTGTTAACGTTGTGGAGTTTCTGAAGGAAATTGGTTGTGTGGTCAGTGGCTTGAGGATAGTGTCATGCTATCCAGAGAGGCTCATGACCTCAAGGCAGACTTTAAAAACAGGGCAGATATCCCAAACTTTTGGGGTGCTCTATAATTAGATTTCACCAAGCCAGTAACAAATGTGAGTTCCTGGAGTACTATAACAGTTTTACCATGGAGTGAGAGACAATCTCCTTAGATCTGGGGTGGGCAAACTGTGGTCCGAGGGCTGCGTCTAGCCCATCAGACCTTTTTTATCCTGCTCCAGTTGGCGAGAAGGGTTGGGGGCTTTCCCCACTCTGCCCACTCAGTGCTCTTCATCCCCTGCCTCACAATTTCTTGATGAGCATTATCTTCGGTGGGCAGCCTCCTGCCCATGGCAGGTGGAGAGCTGCTCCAGTCCCCCACCAGTTAACCTTAACCAGTAAGACTTACCCCTTAAGGGTGAGGCTTATTGGTTAACCAGTTAAACACTCACATCCTTAGTTACTAGAATAGATACTCAGTTTGAATTCCAGGGAAAAAAGTGTTTTTTTTAAAAAGGATATTCCTGTTGTTTCCCTGTGGCTTGCTTAAAAATTCCTACCTGAGCATGAATCTAACAGAGAAAAACATAATAAGAATCAATGGCTAAAAGTTAAAGCCGGCATATTCAAATTAGAAAACCCACATGACTCATTGACAACTTAGTCCACTTACTACGTGCTTTATTGATCTTGTTTAGTGCTGTTTTTTAAATCACAGTACCATGTCAAATGCTAAGTCCTTACCACAGCTAAGTATATTACGTCTATTCAGTTGCCTTTATCACCCCAACTTGTAATCTCCTCAAAGAATGAAATCAGATTTATTTGACAAGATCCTATTTTTCCATACAACTGGGCTCACTGGCATTAATTACATTCCTATTCTTTATTGAGTCCCGCGTCACATTTTCCATTATTTTGTCTGAGATTGATGTCTGGCTAACTGCTCTGTAGGTACACAGGTCATTCTGATTGTCCTTTTTGAATATTAGCACATTAGTATTCTGTCAATCTTTTGGAATTTCTGTGGTATTCTAGGACTTATTGAAAAGGAACACTACCAGACCCAAGCACTCTTTAAGTATTCTTGGATGCTGGCCAGATGATTTAGAAATATTTGTCCTTAGTAGATGTTGTTTAACATCCTTCTTGGTTACTAATGGACTGGAAAGTACTTCTCCATCTTCATGTGATCCAGGTCCATCCTCCTCCTCCTTTCCAAATACAGAACAGAAATATTTATTGAATTTTTCTGCCTTTTCTGCATCATTGTTTACAATTCTACCATCTCCCCTAATAATGGGCCTTTATCATTGCTAGCATTTTTTCTCTTCTTGATATACTTAAAAATGCCTTCTTATTGACCTTACCCCTGTCAGCCATGGATTATTCCCTGACATATCAGTTATCAGTTTTCCACAATTGGTCACTTCTAGTTATATAGACATCTATCAGGGCTGATCTAGATGGTGCTTTGTCCTGCCGTGCAGGCAGGAGACTGGAACTGATGACCTCTTGAGGTCCTTTCCAGTTCTAGTATTCTGTGATTCTGTTCTATTTTCCATTTTCCCAAGTTTTGTATAGCACTTTTTTCATTTCTAACTGCTGCTATCATTTTCCCACTGAACTAGGATGGACTTTTAACTAAAGGTGTCCTCTTCCTTGATTGTGGGATTCTGGCGTTTTGGTCACAATCAGTTCTTAAAGAACTTTTATTTTCATCCACATTTTTCTGTATAATTTGTTCTGTTTCATCCCCTTCAGTGTCACTTATAACTTTATTTAGCTTTGGGAAATTAGCTCTTTAGAAGCTGTGTGTGTGTGTGTGTGTGTGTGTGTGTGTGTGTGTGTGTGTGTGTGTGTGTGTGTAATTATATATATTACTGGTTGAGACTGTACTCTATTTGCCCATATTGAATCTAATCAGGTCATGATCAATGGTTCTTAGGAAACCACCAGCTTCCAGTCCAGTAATTAATTCATCTTCATCCATCATCATGAGTCAAAAATAGTTACCTCATCTTGGGGGTAGTATATTTTGTGTCAGAAAATTATCATCTGTAATTTTTAGAAACTCTAATGATGTCTTAGATTTCTGTCTTGATGGGATCTTCAAACTATACCTCCCACTCTAAAGTCCCCCTTAATAATACATTTTTTCTTTCTACATATTATAAAGGAGGCCCCTGCTTTATGACGGTCCGATTTATAGCTCCCTGCAGTTACGATCTTTTTTGTAAGTGCGGAAGGGGCCAAAATCCCCCAACTTATGTTCTTGGCCCCGCATTTATGATGGCTCACAACACCTGTCATAAATGCGGGCTTGAGTTACGACACCCCCGACTTGCGATGCTATCCCAATAACTGATCGCGTTGCAAGTCGGGGGGAGCCTGTAGATGTGTGCTTAAGGAGAAACTCATCTCACCCTGTTCTTGAGTTTGTTGCAAACGGTCTTTAATAGACGCCCCCCAGTACCCTTCCTGGGCTTTAGTTAATTGCACATTGGTTCAGATGCATTCAAGATCCTGTGGTTTTGAATGATCATTAACAAAACAAATGTCTTTTTAATTACTTAACTCATGTGATTAATTTTAAAAAATCATATTTTTAAAAATTGGTAGCAATTAATCACATTCTTAAATAATAGAAAGCTAATCAAAATTTAGTACATATTTTGGAGGCTTTTCTACATTTTCAAATATATTGATTTCTATTACAACACAAAATATAAAGTGCACAGTGCTCACTTTATATTTTTATTACAAATATTTGCACTGTAAAAACGATAAACAAAAGAAATTGTATTTTTCATTTTACTTCAAACAAGTTCTGTAGCATCTCTGTTGTGAAAGTGTAACTTGCAAATGTAAATATCTACATTTGCAAGTGTTATGTGTTTCTCTGCACACATTTGCAAGAGTTATGTGTTTCTCTGCACACAAAAATATCTACATTTGCAAGAGTTATGTGTTTCTCTGCACACAAAAAGAAAACAATGTAAAACTTTAGAGCCTACAAGTCCACTCAGTCCCACTTCTTGTTCAGTCAATTGCTAAGACAAATAAGTTTGTTTACAACTTGTTTCTTACTTACAATGTCACCTGAAAGTGAGAACAGCCATTTGCATGGCACTTTTATAGCCAGCATTGCAAGGTCTTTACATGCCAGATATGCTGAAAACATTCACATGCTCCCTTCATACTTTGCCCACCATTCTAGAAGACATGCTTCCCCAAAGTCACAGATTCCTGGGCTTTGGACTGGTATTGCTGCCACCACCCAAATGTGAAAACCCAGGAAAGCACACATGGGAATTCCTTCTTGTGAGGTATCCTCAAGCACTTTTAACCCTTTAACAAGAGGGTTTGAAACTTTAATTTCTCTTAGTAGTTTGGCTTTTCAGTCTTGGGCAAGTGTACACCGAACCTCCCACCTTCTAGGACACAGGAATCAGATAATGATCTTAAAAGGGTGATTTCATTAACAAGAACAAAAAAGAGAGACCCCACTTGGTGAAACATTGCTTGGTTGCTAGGTGTTCTGGAACAACTGGGGAGGCGGGGGGATTAAAAAATACAGAGAATTGTTTTCCTGGGATTCAGTTTGGAAAGTGACAGTGTAAGGGGATAATTACATGTGCTCAGCACTGAAAAGTCCAACAAACCCAAAAATAAAGAAAATAACCTGATCATGTCTGACTAAACAACCAGTTCTACTCACATATCTGTAGTTTCAAGACTTAGGCCTTCCTTAGACATTGATGTCACTAGATTCTCCATGCCTTACTCCCTGGCTCCTTTCATGTCCTTCCAGGCTCTGCTTTGACCACACAACAGGAACAGGAAGGGCTACTGCTTTCCATTCAAAAGGCCATAAACAGTTTCCTTTGCCTCTCCTGGCCGCTGCCAACTCACTTCCTGCTTTCTTAGCATTCCTGGGGACTCTCTAGAATTCACTGTCTATGGTTTTAACTCTTACAGGCAAGACAAATAAGGTTAGGTGTCAAGAGTTAACTCCAGAGAGACTTTAGTTGACTGAATGGCTGGAATGTCCAGAAAAAGAGTATTATTAATCACAGTAACAATGTGAGATTTCTAAAAATAACTACAGCACTTGACCGAAGGTTTAAGAATCTGAACTCCTTTCAAAATCTGAGAGGGATTGAGGTATGGACACTGTAAACAAGAAGTGGGCAGCATTATCTCCTACAAATTGTAACCAAACTTGTCTGTTTGAGCGAATGGCTAAACAAAAAGTAGGACTGAGTGGATTTGTGGTCACTAAAGTTTTACATTTGTTTTATTTTTGAAAGCAGTCACTTTTGTATATATTTCTACAATTATAAATTCGACTTTAATGACAGAGCTGAGTTAGATGTAGATTTCACTACAATAGCCGTATTATGTAAATTGAAAAATATTATTTCTTTTGTTTGTCACAGTGCACATATTTGTAATAAAAAATAAATATAAAGTAAGCTCTATACACTTTGTATTTTGTGCTAAATCAATATATCTGAAGTGTAGAAAACATCCAGAAATTTTAAATAAATGGTATTCTTTATTGTTTAAGAGCGCGATTAATTTTTTAAATCACTCGATGGTCCTTCTTTTAATATAGCATGCCACCTCCCAAACTTGATACCCACCCTAACTTATCTGAACAGGTTATAACTAGATATATCACATCCCTTCATGAATTATACTGGCAGGTTTCAGTAGTGCCAGTTGTATCTAATTCCTTCTGATTGGTGAGAATTTCCAATTCCTCTTGGTTACGCAGACTCCTACCCTTGGTATATAAAATACTAACATTTCTTTTCATCATATTCTTTGCCACATCAGTTGAGTTTGTTGTGACATAATGAGTTTGAGATTGCACTCAATTTGTCTTCTTACCACTTTTCAAATCTGTTGTTAGTTTAATGTCCTCCTGGCCAATGCAGTTACTCTCCAAAAAAGATTAACTCCCCCTACCTGTGAGATGCAGGATATTCTATTGATACAGACCCCTCTTCCATTGGAATGTGACTCAGTGTTCCACAACATCTAAATCCCCAGCCTCACACCAATCATGCAGCTAACTATTAACCCTCCTGTATTTTCTCCTTTCTCTCACTTGGACCAGAATGATCGCTGAGAAAATCACTAGGACTTTCTTCTCATTCAGCTCCCTTCCAAGATTCCTGGAGAGTTCTCTGATATATGTAGTTTTGCATGATGCTGATTCATCACCAGTGGGGACTTTCTAGATGACTTACAATTCTGCCCAGCCTGGCTGTTGCATCTCATATTTTCATTCCATGAAGAAAACAAACTATCTTGTTGCTGAATTTTCTATGGGTATGTCTACATTGTGTGGATATTTTGAGATACTGGAGGTATCCCGAAATAGCTACCCCATGTCCACACAAGAAGCCCATTATTTCAAAATATTTTTTGAAATAACAGGGGTGCTATTTCACCATCCCGGTAAACCTCGTTGGACGAGGCATAAGGGTTGGCTTGTAACAGTGCATTTATTTTCAAATTTGACGCTGTGTTGATTCGCCAAATTTCAAAATAAGCTATTTCAGAATAGTTTTGAAATAAGATGAACAATGTGTGTAGCACAAATTGCGTATCTTATTTCGAGTTTAGGGTGCTGTGTAGACACACCCTATGTATCTTAATACGGAGTCACTTTAATATGGTTGTGCACTTCTTAGGATGACTAAAGGTCACAGAGTAAGGGCCTCATCCCTTAAGGAAATCCCCGTGGCTCTACAGCTGTTTTGACTGAGGTTCTGCACAGATGCATGGGATTGTTTGCAAGGAGACCCTTGATGAATTAGGGCCTAAAATTGTGGCAGAGCAAGAAATAGGACCCAGGAATTCTGATTCTGTTTTCTTAATTAGTTTCCAAGCTCCAAAATAATTCATACTAAGTGCGGTGACAGGGCTGAAGGATTTGATTTGCTGGAGCTATAGAAATATGTAACGTCAAGCCCAGGAGACCTGTAAACATTTGTTTCATACCCACCGACATCTCCTGTCCAGTCAGCTCATCTAGTCATATTTTTGCAGCTATTTTGTACCATATATATTAATGGCAACTTGGCCAGTTACAAAGGGCAGTAAGTTTTGTTGTGTGAGAGAGTTTTAAAAAGGAAAGAATCCAGAAATGATTCCGTGGGAAGAAATCCTACCTTTCCCAAGGATAAGTGCATAATCCTGCAGACAACAGAGCGTCCTCAGCCCCTTCAGAGTTAGCTGGGAGTGTATAGCTCACAGAATCTTTTAGGGGGTGCTCAGCATCTTGTAGGATTAGGCCATTGACTTATAACATTAAGCATGACTATTAATGAAATTCTACCAGAAGGAAGTAAGGGCACATCTACACAGCAGCGTTATTTTGGAATAACGGACACTATTTCTAAATAACGTCGTGTGCATCTACACAGCAAGCCTTTATTTCGAAATAATGATGAGCTGGAGGACTTCTTACTCTGACTCCTGAAACCCTCATTTCATGAGGACTAAGGGAAGTCGAAGGAAGAGTGCTCTTCCTTCGATTTCCTGCTGTGTAGACAGTGCCAAAAAATGAATTAAGCTGTTTCGACTTCAACTACGCAATTGACGTAGCTGAAGTTACATATCTTAATTCAACTTCTGCCCTGCAGTGTAGACATGCCCTAAGTGACAACTACTCTGGCTGTCAAGCAGAGAAAACTGGGTCCGTTGCATATCCCCAGTCAACAGCTTGAACAATCCTCTTAAAACTTAATTATGCAGTAGAAATCCTCGTGTAATAAGTTGAGTGAGTTAGCTCATTTACATTGGTTAGTAAGCTGACCTTTGGGGAAACTTTTCACAGGTGCCATCTTTCAAGTAATCTACTTAAGAGGATGTATTCAGCTTTTAAATCGCTATAAGTTAAGGCTCAGCTTGCATAGAAATTACATTTATACTTAAATTCTGTACAACTGATGAATTAAGAACAGCTACTAAAAATAATACTGATCAGTTTTTGGCTAAAAGGTGTAAACATTACTAGCCTTCCTCTCCGTGGAACATCCTCTGTTTATTAAACAATAATATATAATTTATTGTGGCTGGGCTAGAACAAAATAATAATTATATAATTGTATCCTCCATTTATGTATCTTGGAATCTTGAAGGATCCCAAAGGACTTTACAAACTACATATCTATGTATCTGTATTTATATCTTCTAGCGATATAATTTCATCCAAAATGAGAATGCAGCCTCTTCTAGGGTGGAATGTCACAGCATAAAAGGGGAGCACAAATGTTAAGTGAAATTGAAATGGAATGGACCAGAAGAAGACAGAATGCACTTACCAAAGTTTCTGATGAAGGATTCTGACCAGATCGCCGTGGCCTTGTATCTTGAATCTGATAGTGGTGAAGGCCAGATGCTTAAAGAATATGTAGAAATATGACTTCTTGATTGTTTTTGGCATAGCCACCTTTCCTTAAACTTTGACTTCATTTTCCTCAAAGTTTCACCCATTTTTGTAAATATCACCTTCTCTTTGGCTCAAAAATGGATCCATTTTCACATAAAATTGAGTTTAATGGCATGAATGCTCACAGACATGGGGTTACATTTTTTAGAGAGTATTCACAGAGAAGAAACTTTGAATTTGTGAACATGAACATATGCACTGGAACCTACTTTCTGGAGTTATGTTCAGAGAATAGAAATGTGATTTGTATGTTTAATCAAAGTGACTGACAGGCATTGAATAATGAATGCTCATAACAATCAGCTCATGCATGACCAGTCTGTAGACATAGATGTATTTTTTACAGAAAGAATTGAGTAACTTAGAAAAATGAGTAAATAGGAGAAAACATCAAACCGATTTGTGGGCAAGTCATAAGAGACTTAATTTTATATTATAAATTATTTGCTCAGCTCTACTAATGGCCAAAATAAACCCATCCTGAAATTGCTGGCAAAATGTGGGTGAGCTAATCTGATATGAAAAACAACCCTGGCTAACTTGAGCAAGAATACTGACAAATCCAGGAATATACCAACAAGTTAACACACGTAGAAAGCATGTTTGAGTTTGTTCCCGTCCTCTGAAGCAAAATAAGTAGGTCAAAAGCTTTATGCTTGCACTGAGGACATTCAGGGTGAGACATGATAGCTTTTCCATCAGTATCCTTCTGGGAGTTTTCCCAGGGATTGTGATTGCTCATGACAGTGTAAATCCTTGGAATTCCTCTGATGACATTCCTCTAATGACATTCATCTAATGACAAGAGATCCACTTTCCTGACAGCACCGTACAATTAAATGATGGCCACATTAACGCCATCTTTGTACCGGAAGCCTACTGACCGCTATTCTTACCTACATGCCTCTAGCTTTCATCCAGGACACATCACCGGATTGATTTGTTTACAGGCAGACTGTAATATACAACCGGATTTGCTCCAATCACATAGACAGAGACAAACACTTACAAGATCTCTATCAGGCATTCTTAAAATTTAGATACTCACCTGGGTAAGTGAAGAAACAGATTGACAGAGCCAGACGAATACCTAGGAATCTGCTTCATCAAGATGGGCCCAACAAGGAAAATAACAGACTAGTCATCACCTACAGCTGCCGGCTTAAACCCCTTCAGCACATCATTGACAATCTATACCCTGGAAAATGATCCTGGAAACCAATCCCTTATTCTCATGGCCTTGGGAAACAGGCTAATCCTTGCCTACAGACAACCCCCTAACCTGAAGCAAATTCTTTCCAGCAGCCACACAACACAACTCAGATACACTCATCCAGGAACTACCCCTACAATAAACCCCACTGCCAACTCTGTCTGCACATTTATCCAAGTGACACTATCACAGGACCTAACCACACAAGCCACAACAGCAAGGACTCGTAAAACTGCACATCCTGTAATGTGATCTATGCCATCAAGTGCCAGCAATGCTCCCTGCCATGTATATTGGCCATATTGGACAGCTTCTATGACAAGGATAAATGGACACAAGTCAGATATCAGAAAAGGTAACATACATGAACCTGTAGGGGAACATTTTAACCTGCCTGGTCACTCAATCATGGATTTAAAAGTAGCCATTCTTCTACAAAGAAATTTCACAAGCCAACTTCAGAGAGAGAAAGTGTACAGAATTGACCTTCATATACAAATTTGACACTGTTTCCCTGGGATTGAATGAAGACTTGAATTCGATGGCCCATTATAAAACAAGATTTCCTTACATTCAACACCCCACTGACCTCAAAAGCACTTCCAGCCTACTCAATTAGCCTCATTAGCACTGGCACTACGATAGACAGGTATTTTTTTCCACTCTCTCTTCTTTTTCTGTTATATATTCTGAGGGTCCCCCTTTTTTTCTGTGCTCAAGTTAATCTGAGAGAGTGGGTTTTGTCCATGAAAGCTCATGATACTTGTATATAAAAAAAATGTGGTGGTCTTTAAGGGTATGTCTAGACTACATGCCTCTGCCGACAGAGGCATGTAAATTAGACTACCCGACATAGTCAATGAAGCGGAGATTTAAATATCCCCCGCTTCATTCAAATAAAAATGGCTGCTGCGCTGTGCCGGCTCAGCTGATCGTCGGCACAGCGCGGCAGTCAAGACGCGGCTCAGTCATCAGGGAACACCTTTGTCGACTGCTCCCTTATGCCTTGTGAAATGAGGTTTACAGGAGCGGTCGACAAAGGTGTTCCCTGTCAATCGATCCACGTCTTGACTGCCGCGCTGTGCCGACGATCAACTGAGCCGGCACAGCGCGGCAGCCATTTTTATTTTAATGAAGTGGGGGGTATTTAAATCCCCGCTTCATTGACTATGTTGGGTAGTCTAATTTACATGCCTCTGTCGGCAGAGGCATGTAGTCTAGACATACCCTAAGATACCACAGGACTAGTTGTTGTTTCTAATGACATTGTGCACGCACACAAAGCAATATGAGGCCCTGGCAGAACTGCATGTGAAGCTCCCCAAAGCTTCACTCCTGCACTATGGCTATAACCCACCCCAAAGCCCACTTGCTTTTTGGCTTGGCAGTAGCAAGGACATCCACAGAAGAGCTGGGTGCTGGGTGACTTGCAGTTGCTAATTTTTGAGCAGGCTGGTCCTACCTTCCTCCCTGGACCCTTCACCATCTTCTGGTAGACTTGGGTCTATTCTGGAAGAGGGCAGACTTGGTCCCTGTCCACCTGTGCAGACGATGCTGTGGGTGAAGGACACTATGACACCACCTCAGCAGAGCTGAAACCTGTCCCCCACCCCATGCCCTATCACTCTTCACATACACAGAGTCCTATGCTGGGATGGCATTGTTGGGAACTCCTCCCCCACTTCCCTAGAGAAGTAAGTGTCAGAGTTAAGATACAGGGTGAGTCACGCTTCTCAGAGTTGTTTTTTCAGGATGCAGGGATAGGCAGACCTTGGTAACACTTATGTCACATTTTTTGAGCTTTTCTTCACAGCCAGGGGAGACTAGAATTTTTTTTTAAATGAAAGCTGAGGTTCTGATCTCATCGACTGACTCCAGCCAGGATCCAGGGTCCTAAATGCCTGAGCTTTAGTCTTGACTCACATGCCAACACTTTACTCAAAACTGCCCAAAATTAGGGTTTAAACCCTCCACCTGGAGGCTGCTTCCTCACAGAAGGGGGGATGGCACATAGAAGGGCTGCCTAGGAATCCCTAAGGGTACATCTGCTGTGCTGACGACTTGGGCTAGAAAGGCTTGTGCTAGGGCTTTCAATATAGCTGTGTAGACGGGCCTTCAAAGACAGCTCTAAAGCCCACCCCTTCCCTCCACTTCATAGCCCCAAATCCAGCCTAAGCTGCAGTATCAAAGAAATGGCTACACGGCTATTTTTAGAGCAGTAGCACAGATCCCACGGGACTGAATCTGTTGACCTGGGCTAGGAGATTTACAGATGCAGCTATGGAGATCACAGAATCATAGACTACTAGAACTAGAAGGGACCTCGAGAGGTCATCAAGTCCAGTCCCCTGCCCTCACGGCAGGACCAAGCAGCATCTAGATCATCCCTGATAGATGCCTATCCAACCTACTCTTAAATATCTCCAGTGATGGAGATTCCACAATCTCCCTCGGCAACTTATTCCAGTGTTTAACCACCCTGACAGTTAGGAAGTTTTTTCTAATGTCCAACCTAAACCTCCCTTGCTGCAATGTAAGCCCATTGCTTCTTGTCAGGGGTACCCAGGCTGCCTTATTCTCTCCCTTGTATATTTTTTAAAAAGCTGTAGGAGAAGAGGGCTTGGTAGGGGTTAAAACCCTCAGAAAATGATTCCATAATCAAGCCACCTAGGTATACACCATACCATCCAGCCATGGGAAAATATTGTAGAAGCAGTTCACAAGGATAGCTAGAAATGCTCATTGAAGGGATTAGCTAGGACTGTTGTAGTACCATTGGGGGAGGGGAGAGATTTACAAAAGGGCTGAGTTCCTGTGAGTCTATGGGAGTTGCTGGATGCGCTGCACTTCTGAAAAATCAGGCTAGTTTAAGTGTCTAAATGTGTGGACTCAGACCCTGATTTTTGAATTTGTTGGTCTTTGTACATGTAAAGTGCTTTGTGTTGTTTCAGTAGATGGGCAGGTAACATTGTAGTGCTGTCTAATGGTTAAAGCTGAGGACTGGCAGCCAGGATGCTTGGGTTGCTAATGAGCTTTGAAAGTGACTTGCTGTGTCCCTTTGGGTAAGTTGCACAGTGTCTCTCTCTTGCAGTGTGCTGCGTAAAGTTGGTATGTGCTTATTAAGCTCACAGAATGTGAGTGATTTTATTTTTTTTTTTTGAGAAGCTTGGACAGAGAGGCACTGAATAAGTGTGAAGGGTTTTTTCATTATTATCATTATTGTGCAATCAAATGCAGGGGTTCAAGACTCATTCCTCCTTTATATCGATGAAAGAGAAGACAAGTTTTAAGTAGTGTCTGCCTCTGTGATGATCATAATTCGCCACTCTCACAGTTTGGCATGTTTTAATTGGCGGGATTTTAGTTTCATCACTGGCAACCCCCAAATCATCTCGTTAATTTCAGTGAACATTAATGTTGTCAGGAGGTATTTGCTTTGAACTCTCAAGGAGCTTCTAATTTATATAATGCTGAGGCCACGGTGAAAGTAATTTAAAATTTCTTGCAGGTACAGTCCTATTGCAACCCAGATCCCTGCCAGCTTTCAATAGCTCCCTGCTGGCTTTTGCCGGAGATTTGCCAGCTCTTACCAGAGCTGCGCACCAGGGTGCACGCCCTTAATTTCACCTCTAGGCTGAGGTGTCTGTACAGCTCATAAGCTCATAGCTCACCTGGGTGCAGGTGACTGATAAGTGCTGTGCTGTGATAGGTGAGAGAGACAAAGGGTTAGAATGAAGCTGTATTTTTTTCTTTTCCATTGCAGATACATCATTACAGCGACAATGGGCTTAGTCCAACCAAGCCCAAGGCTAAGGGTAGCACAGAATGAGGTGACTGAGAGAAATCAAAGTGAAGTATTGACGTAAGGGCGTTCCCTTGACTTCCCCACACTTCTAATGTGCATCTTTCAAAGCCCCCAAAGTGCTTTACATACAGTGGTTTCCAGGTAGGAACAAGGCTGATTGAAGCACATCTCAGATGCCCTGCGAAAACACCCAAGATTAAAGTTTTCTTGTTTCCCCTCCCCACACCACCCACGCCACAATTTGTTCTGCCATGCTACCTGTGGTGTGTGTGTACAGGGAGAGCGCCATTCCCCGTGAAGCTGGAGGAGGCATATGTTCCAAACGAGTGTTATGTGAATGAAGTTGAGAAGAGAATCGTGGATAGGACTGAAAAGCAGGGGAGATGGTGCACTGCAATAATGAGAGACTCAGCCTGATTCTCCAGGGATCTTAGCACTATAGAGCATAGTCAATATGCGTCTCCGGAGCATGAGCCGTGAACTTCCTGCTAGCATTTCAGTTCTTCCCATCAACGTAGTCCCCACCCAGCTTTAAGAAAACCAGTTCCATTCCAGGTAATGCTTCCTCACAGGAAACGAAGAATATGCTCTCCATTTGGTACTGCCCTCCAATGGATCACCACCACCACTTGCTGCAGCAGCCTGGCTTTTTCTTACGGAGGTGTAATGGCAGCACATGGAGTCACGCCCATGCAAGCTTTGATTGAGCCAAAGTGCCAGCCAACCTGGGACCATGGTTACATACTTGAGTGAAGGCCATGTGGTGCTGCAGTTTCACTGCTATTTTAAGCAAAGCTAGCTCAGGTATTCTTTCATATTCTGCATCCATATTTCTGTCTGCAGTGTAGATATGCCCTTTATCTCCCATCTCAGCACTGACCTGGCTTAACCCTACTTAGCTTGAGAGGTCTGATTGATCTCAGAGGGCTATCCCTCCGAGACTGATTGATAGAGTCAGGAAGGTTAAGAAATTAGGGAAAAAGATTACTTGCCAACTTTCATTTTTCATAGGGTTGGGTAGCACAAATGCCCCGTTTGATTCATATGTAAACTGATTTTGGCAGGGAGATAAATCTTGCAGTTGTCGTTGTCAAATTATGGCTAAAAATAAATAGATGCTATCTTTGCACTCTAAGAATTAAGCTAGTATTATGCTGGGGAATTAATCACAGCTGAATGTTTAAACTGATGCTAATGAGTGCTCAATGAATCTGCAAAACCCATTCAATTTTTCTTCAGTGGTCTCTGATGGCACTTATTTTAGCATCATAGTTATAATGCTATTATTAGGGCCAAAAATCCAGGGTCTGGGAACATTATAAATATCTAGTAGCAAAACACTACCGTCAACAGTTCTGAACATGCCAGGCCTTATTGGCTGCCTCAATTTATGACATACTTGTCCACTGATAACATCGACTCATGCTGGCCACTCAAAATCAGTAAATGGATCGGAAAACTTTGGCCTTGACAGGTTTACCTATAAGATATAGTAAGAGCGTTTGTTGGGAATACCAGGCCCCTTTTCTAATCGCTAGACTCCTAGATTCTGTTTTGCCCCTGAATCACTGTGTGACCAACTTACTTATACTGACATTTTCAAAAATGGCCTCTGATTTTGGGTCCTTCTGGAACTGGCTTTCAGAGGTATAGGGCACCTGCAGCCCCTGTGAATTTCAGCACTTGAGTCGCCAACACTTACAAGGTTTAATATTTGCAAAGGGCACGGAGATCCTTGGATGGAAGTGGATAAATATGAAAGTGCCATCATAAATTAAATAGTTGGACCAGAGACCAAGTGAAAATGATTCTATAAACAAGTGGTTAGGGCACTCACTTGAGTAGTGGGAGATCCCTACTCTTCATCATGCGGTGGGGCGAGGGGTGGAAGGGGAGTTGAACCATAGTCATCCACATTCCAGAGTATACCCTAATCCAGGGCTGGGCAAGATGCGTCCACCTAACACTTTGATCCAGCTTGCGGATGGCATCTGGCCGCTTTCAATTTATATCTTGCTGCCCATGCCACTGAATTTCCAGGCAGTGGCTCAGGCAGCAGGATCCTATTTAAATGGCTCATGATGGCTCTCAGTCATGGTGCTACCCCAGCAGAGGCTGGAGCCGCGAGCCCTTTCAATAGCTGCAGCAACCCCGGACAGCTGCCAGGCAATGCGGAAGGGTGCTGCCGTGAGCCCTTTGTGTGGGCTGCACTTTCAACAAGACAGATTTATGAGTTTAACCTCAGGCAGGAGGTTAGACTGTGTATGCTGTTAGCATTAGAGGAGGTCAGTAATCGTGGGATGAATCTCTTCACACCTGTTCAACTGAAGGCCAGCATGATAAAAACCACAACTCTTCTGATCTCCATAAGAGCCTATAGCTGTATAGCTAAAACTGCATTTTAACATATCCTTTATATGTATTTGTACTTCAACCTCAGAACTAACTCTTGTGTACCAGTTTTATACATTGGCCATGCTGCATATTTAGCCTCTTAACAGCCCATACTTCTGCCATGTAAAATACTTACATTGGTATACACAGTCCCGTGTCTTTCATTGCTCTGCCTGAGAGCACTGACGCATGTGATTGAGTGAGAAACTGGGGGGACTTCAGATATATTGGACTAATATCTTGTTTTATGATTAGTATATTCTTTCTTTGGGAAATTACATGGATTGTCTCTATTAACTTGTTTAAGTTTGTAGAATTTGTGTTGTGTTGTATTTTGTACTTCTTAAATTTGAAACACCAGATTTAAAACACTAATTCTGAGCAAAAAAATTTTTTTTTTCTCCGTGTTCTGGGTGGCTCAGAGGTATAGCTGCCTGCTTTATTACTTAAGACAAAGAGGTTTTTCTTTTTAGCACTGGGTTAATAATATACATCAGATGTTTTACTAATGGAAATATGTTATATGCATTATTTCTCATCCTGTTGCACTAGATTGGTAAGTACCATTTTCCATACTGTACAGATGGAAAAACTAAGGTCAGTGATTAAGTCAACCCACACAGTGAGCTGAAGGAAGACACAGGGTTGGAAAATTCAGACAAGGTCCTTGTTCTCAACTCATACACACTCCACTAGACAGCACTGCATCTCTGGGTCCTTACTGTGCCTAACAGAGCATCCGAAACCCGCCCCTGATTTCCAAACAGAGAGTGAAAAGTCTGCAGCAGAAAGATTATAGTTGGACTTTTCAAACACAGGCAGAATTTTTAGAACTGGCTGTTTGGAAAATTGTATGTTGACTTGTAAACGTCACAAATGCCATAGGGAATGACTGAGAGAGAGAGAGAGAGAGAGAGAGAGAGAGAGAGAGAAGAAATACGAAGCCCCTTCTACAAACTCATTTTTCTGATTTTAACTGAATCTTGGAGGATCCATAGGCTGGTTGAGTTAACACAAAGCACCACTTCTGTTGTCCACAGACATTCTTCCGTCTCTTAACTGACCATAAGCTAGTGTGTTGTGATTAATTGCAGCACTCCTGTAATAGGTGTTGATCATGTTTGATACTGATTATGAAGATCTCTGCTGTGCAGGAGATCTCTTTTAATATAAAAAGATAGCATAATAAACAAGAAACTGAAGCAATGAGAGGAAAAAATGCACATACTTGAAGGCATTCATCATCTTTAATAAGCTTAGCCAGCTGAACACTGCTAATCAGCTGTGAAGTCCTTGCTTTGAAGAAGCAGCAATTCAGTTGTATACCTAATAGGGTAAATAAAAGATAAGCCAAGAGAGATGGAGAGCATTTGTCCATCTAAAAGCTTTAAAGATTTTGCCAAATGTCACACACCTGATAAGGTGCTTTCAGAAACTGTATCACTTTAAGTGGAGGTGGAGTTATCTTTTATTAACACTGGGCTATGACATTTGGATGACTCACAAATATTAACGCTTCAATCATCAAAGGAAATATTTGGTTATTTAGAATATAGTGAAACACCTTTATCATAGCCCCTGTATATTTACATTCCAGTTCCTTCCAGTGCACCGTAATGCTCCTACTGAAACATAGGTAGTTGGGCCCAATCCAAAGTCCACAGAAGCCCAATCCAAAGTCCAAAGACCACGGTAGGCTGCAGGCCAGACCCAGACATCTTGAGGCTTAGAGGGATACTATTTGAAAAGTGTGCTCAAAAATTTCACTATTTTCAAAGTCTCAGAATCTGTTTTATCCTATCCAATCCCAAATAATAAATGCAAATATTTAGTTAGTATTAATGTCACTGTGTACTTTGCATGGTCTATTTTGTTTATTCTCCACAGTGCTTCTCTTCTAATAGCATAAATGGTTTTTGTTCTCCTTTCAAATCAGATTCTGAAGTCCTTAGCAATTACTGTGCTGTCACCTTCTGAGTTTTTCTCACACATCTCATCCCATTAACATCGTTTTATCAAATCTCATCATCCTGAACATTATAGCATTAACCCAGATCTTGTGGTATGGGGCTGCCATGAAGCAACAAATGGCAATGACCACTGGCAATTATAGCCACAATCCTGTTGATAGGCAGTTTGGGTCTAGTGGATGGTCAGACTCGTGCCTGAGGCAGTAGAAAAGTTTGGCAGCATCCTAGGCAACCAAACGGCCCTTTTTAGGAAAGCACTGCTCAGTCCTTTTTATGGGAGGGGACTAGACAAGGTGCACCAAACACTGCTTGCCCCCAAAACACCTGGCTACTACAGCAATTACTACAGCTGGGAGATTATCCTACTGTGGTCAAGAAGCAATAAAGAAGAAAAGACTCCTGCTAGGCGCATGGATTGTCGACACCCTCGTGGGGGGAGGCGATGCATGAAGACCTGAGAGAAGAACACCTCATGTCTCCAGGGAGCCTGTCCATGACAATATTGCTCTTGTAGCACTTCGTAACACTCGCGTGGCTGGGGAAGGTTCTATCAGTGGCTAAGCAGAGGATGAAGACAAGATCCATGGAGTTGGGTTTGCACTTAGAACATCTTTCCTGACGCCACTTCCTGGCCTCCTTGTTGGCTTGAATGAATGTCTCATGGAACTTCAGTCCCCCCTGAGACAGTCATCGCAGCCTATACTGACCAGCACAGAGGCAAGCAAGGAGCACTTGCCTGGCTCTTACTACATTTAAAAAGCAGAGCCACAGTAGTCTGGGACCAGGTGAGCCAGGACTGCTCAGTCCCAGCTCGCACTGGGTCCCCAGCTGTGCCTCTGCCTCTCTTGTTCCCCCTCCCCGTGGAGACGGTGCTGGGAGGAAATGGCTTTTGACCTGGCTTCCCCCCGGCACTGGCTCCTGCTCCTTCCCCCTTGCTGCCTCTGATACAGAGGCAGCAGGTGCGGGGGGAGCAAATAGTCGAGTAGTGACGTGACTAGTCACTTACATCCCTAGTCCAAAGCCAACTACGAAAAGTTACAAAAGGATTTCACAAAACTGGGTGACTGGCAACAAAAGGGCAGATAAAATTCAGTGTTGATAAATGCAGAGTAAACCACTTTGGAAAACATAACCCCAACATTACATACAACATGATGGGGTCTAAATAAGGTCCTGGCTTCCCATATCCCTCCACCACAGGCATTTTATTCCATTAATTTTGACAAACTTAATGTGTTCACTCTCAGGTTCACTGGGCCTTGTGTCCACCAAGCCAGTGGATGCATGGCGGGAAGACACAGGACAGCAGGCAGGGCTGGTGGATGCACCTGGGGGAGTACAAGAGGGTGCCAGGTGGGGCTGGGGAGAGACCTGGAATATTCCTAGTGCTGGGGCATGATGGGCCCATATAAGTCCAAGACCAAAGCAGACTGTGAAGAGCTTAAAAAAGATCTCACCAAACTAAGTGATTGGACAACAAAATGGCAAATGAAATTCAATGTTGATAAATATAAAGTAAAGTGCATTGGAAAAATAATCCCAACTATACATACAATATAATGGGAACTAATTTAGCTACAACTACTCAAGAGAGAGATATTGGAGTCATTGTGGATAGTTCTCTGAAAACATCCACTCAGTATGCAGCGGCAGTCACAAAAGCAAACAGAATGCTAAGAATCATCAAAAAAGGGATAGAGAATAAGACAGAGAATATCTTATTGCCTCTATATAAAACCATAGTACACTCACATCTTGAATACTGCGTACAGATGTGGTCGCCTCATCTCAAAAAAGATATATTGGCATTGGAAAAAGTTCAGAAAAGGGCAACAAAAATGATTAGGGGTTTTGAATGGGTCCCATGTGAAGAGAGATTAAAAAGATGTGGACTTTTCATCTTAGAAAAGAGGAGATGAAAGGGGAATATGATAGAGGTCTATAAAATCATGAGTGGTGTGGATAAAGTGAATAAGGAAAAGTTATTTACTTATTCCCACAATATAAGAACTAGGGGGTCACCAAATGAAATTAATAGGCAGCAGGTTTAAAACAAACAAAAGGAAGCTTTTCTACACACAGTCAACCTGTGGAACTCCTTGCCAGAGGATGTTGTGAAGACTAGGACTTTAAAAGGGTTCAAAAAAGAGCTAGATAGATTTATGGAGGTTAGGTCCATCAATGGCTATTAGCCAGGATGTGTAGGAATGGTGTTCTTAGCCTCTGTTTGTCTGGAAATGGATGATAGGAGAGAGATAATATGATGATTACCTGTTGCGTTCACTCCCTCTGGGGTATCTGGCATTGGCCACTGTTGGCAGACAGGATAGTGGGCTAGATGGATCTTTGGTCTGACCCAGTATAGCCATTCTTATGTTCTTAACTCACCTGCAGTGTTCAAAACCTGACTGGTATGAATTTATTCCCCAGTCCACTTGTATAAAGAAAAGTGGACATGCACTAATTATTCATGAGCTGAGATTTATCTTCTTTGCACTTCAAATGACCACAGTGTTTTAGGTAAAATATAAAATAGGTTTATTAAGTACAGAAAGAGAGCTTTTAAGTGATTATAAGTGATAGAAAACAGATCAAAGTAAATTATCATAAGAAATAAAAACAAAATGCAAACCAAGCTTACAATACTAGATCTGATCCGAATCAATAATCTCTCACCCTAACTAATGATGCACACAGCTCACCAAGTTTCCATACATGGACTAGAAATCTCTTTAGCCCCAGACCAGGACTTCTTCCCCAGTTCAGGCTTTTGCCATTGGTACTTTCAGCTGCGTTGTCGGATGGAGAGTGAGGTGCAGTCATGATGTCATCTCTCCCTTTTATAACTTCTTTCAACTCTCTTTTGCTATGACCTGGGTCAAATAGTTCCCCTGATGTCGTGCTATTGCTGAGAGGTTTCTGTTGTACACAGGTTCTGGGTAATCCTTCTGTTTGTGTGCATTTCCTCACTAAGCTCTTAACATGGTTTGGCTTTTGTATGTTGTCCCTGAAAGGCTGTTCGTGGCTGTTCTCAACCTCTCAGCATGTTTCAATAGCACCTACAGAGCCAAACTTCATAACTTCACATACAATCGAATAAGATATTAAGCAGATCAGGACTTTTAGAATGATATCTCAGAAGACATACCTTACACAACATATATCATAATTATATGACAGTGGTGAATATGGGGGTGCCAAGGTGTCACAGTATGGCCTGCACCTTGAATATTGCATGAAGTTCTGTTGCCCCACCTGAAAATATATTGGATTTGGAAAAAGGTACAGAGAAGGGCAAGAAAAATGATCTAGAGGTATGGAATAACTTCCATATAAGGAGAGATTAAAAAAGACTGGGACTGGTTAAAAAAGAGATTACTAAGGGTAGATACGAGAGGGCTATATAACCATGAATGGTGTACAGATATGCAATATGGAAGTGTTGTTTACACCTTCACAAAGATGGGGGGAGGGGGTGTCACACAATGAAATGAATAGGCAGAAGGTTTAAAGCAAACAAAAGGAAGTAATGCTCCACACAATGCCCAGTCAGCCTGTGGAACATGTTGGCCAGGGGATGTTGTGAAGGCCAAAAGCATGAGTGGGTTCCAAAAATAACTAGATAGGTTCACGGAGGACGGGTCCATCAATAGCTATTAGTCAAGAGGGACTGGGATGCAACCCTATGCAGAGCCATCCCCTCCATAGGTTGGTTTGAGGCAGCTGCCCCAAGCCCTGCACTTTGGGGGGGGGCCTCTCAGTGGCTGCCTCAGCCATCCTATGGACAGGACTAGCAGCCCAGGACAATTAACTGGGGGCCCTAGCATGGGGCAGCAGTGGTGGTTGGCCCTCCACAAAACATGGCGGCAGGAGCTGGGGAGGAGGGTGTGCAACCACCTGGCAGCCTGCTCTGCTCCACTGCCATCTTCCAGCCCACTGTGCTCCGCTTCACCGTGGCTGCAGGAAGTGGAGCACCCTGGCCCTAGGTCACTCTGCTTCCTGCTGCTGTGGCAGGCTGGAAGATGGGCGGCAGGATGGAGCAGTGCAGGCTGCTGGGTCACTCTGGTTGCCGCTGCCATGGTGAGTGCAGGGGGCCTGATCCCTGCTGCTGTCCTGCGCTAGGCCTCATGGTAACCCCCCGGCTCGCATCGCTCAGGGGAGGAGGCTTTGGGCGAGGGAGCAGAGCAGGAGTAGGATTTGGGGAAAGGGGTGGAGCAGAAGTGGGGTGGGGGCTGGGCCTGTAGTGGGGGAGTTGCCCCAAGCCTGGGCACTAGAGAGGGGTTGCCCCAGGCACTGTGTCGCCCTCCCCCCCCCGGAATGGCCCTGACCATATGCTCTGGGTGTCCCTAAACCTCCAACTGCCAGAAGCTGAGACTGGACGACAAGGGGTGGATCACTCAATAATTACCTTGTTCCCTTTGTTCCCTCTGAAGCCTCTGGCACTGGCCATGGTCAGAAGGCAGGATACTGAGCAACATGGATCAGTCAGTCTGACCTAGGATGGCCGCTCTTATGAGTGTCGAGTTCCTTTCAAACTCCTGCTGTGTGTCTCAGGATTCTTTAGGAGAAAGAGTTACAGCCCCAGTCGTCCCATTCTAGAGGAGCTGGTTCCCACATTCCATTAGCAATCGGAGATGCCTTAAGACAGGCAGAAACCCCATATATTCATTCAGTGATGGCAAATCAAAGGCCAAACTTTCACAAATTGTCTCTTTAACAAAAGAAATGTACTTCTTGTGGGTCTGAGAGTTAGAGGAGAATTCAGGGATGTGACTTTTGGGTCTATTCTTATTGCCACATGTTAACCAGCCCCTGAACAGAGGTGTTCCCATGCAATTGCCTCTTTTAGAAATCTGAGCCAATCTCTGTCACAGGAAGCCACTCTGACCCAAGAATTGATGCTAGATTGAGACACTAGGGAAGAAAGCATCCTCCGTTGCTTTTTGCATCAGTTTCCCCAAGGACAGATTTCATCAGTAACCAACCAAGAATGCAGCATTTCTTCAAAGACTACTCTGCTTGCAAGCAAAGAAAAAAGAACTACCGGTAGTATGTCTATGTAACAGTGCCATCTCATGTTCGTGCAGATCCTCTTCTCACATCTCTCCTGTTTTGTAGGCATTTGTCTGACAAAGCAATAGAACCAATAGATCAACATCCATTGGTATAAATTGTACCATTGTATTTCCCTGCGTAAAGATATATTGGAGTGAGCTAGGCAAGATTTTATTCTGTATGAAGCTTTCTAAAGATCATTTTGTCTCTTGCAGGCTCACAGCAGTCCTGAATTCAGTTATACACCTACTTCCAGGACTAGAACTACTTCTGCAAGAATGCTATTAAAGCATGAACTCAAGTTAAATATTAAGAACAAAGGGAAAACTTGGTAGATAAAAAATGCATTTGAAAATTTCCAAGGGTAGTAAATTATTAGAGAGACTTACTAAGAACAATAGTCTCATTTATATTGAAGACTATGTGACTGTAACAATACTGTTTCCATTATTTTCTGTTTTCATCTTGTATTTATAGTAATCATTTTTTCCATATGTCTTGCCAAACCTAAAAGTGATGCACTTCAGTGAATGGGTAGGTAAAGTAGATTGCTAATAATTTTCATATGCTTGCCCAAAGACATGGGTAGTAACATAGCTGGAGATTCCTCTTATCCACCATGAACCCTAACCTTTAGAACACTTCCCACAAGACATACTGCTTTTGAGTTGGCCCATTGAATTCAGCTGGGCCCCAGTGCGTTCATCTACTCATAGTAGCAAGCACTAAGCCCAGAAATGTTTGTGGGATTGGGCCTCTTCTCATTGTAGCACTAACCCACAGGGTTGCTCTCAAGACTGGATTATATAGAACTCACTGTCTACTAAAATTAAATGACATCAGGTGAAGCAATGAATTTGGGAGAACAGAATAAGATAAAGCTGGAAAATTTTGTTTTGGAATGCATTGCCAGAGTCCCAGCTGATGTAAATTGGAGTAGATTAAAATCCCCAGAGCTACATCAATTTCCCTGTATCCAAAACTTGTTGGAATGGTAACCTGCAATGGGGCACATCCCCATACCTCTGGTGGAAAGGCTACTAATAATACTTGCATTTAGGCAGTGCTGATTAGATGCACCTGCAGAATGTGCACCACCTGGAGAAGGGTGAGATTGGCCATAGAAAGGGGGAGTTTTCTCAGGAACAGAGATACAGTCAGGGAGTGCTAGTGAGCTTCAGTAGTAAGGGGAGTTCAGCTTGAAGCAGTTGATAACCTCTTCTATCAATCCCCTGTTTGAGGAAGTCAGATACTGCAGGCTTAGTAAGAGCAAAGGCCCAAGTGAGCTGTTTCAAACGTGTGTGTGTGTGTCCCCGTCCCCGTCCCCGTCCCCGTCCCCGTCCTAGGAAGCACTGCCAGGGATAGAAACAAGAAAACTGTAAATTGTGCTCTGTGAGCTGAACTCCTTCTGGGATTGCCTGCCTACCAATGGGGGCTCCCAAATTGATCCTCTTGCCCTGCATTCTAAGCTACTACAACTTGAGAGCCAGCTGACTACAGAACCCACAGGCTCTGACTGGAGTCTGCCCAAAGATCTTCTCAGAGAGCTCTATAGCAGTTTACCACATAAACTGAGTTCTTTAAGGTCACATCCACCATGCTGGAATTGTAGTTTCTACTAGGTCAGCAAATTGTTAAAAATGTGTAAGTTCAGGGACTTCAAAGTTCATGAGATTTTTAGAGTAGGTCTGGTTTTCAAGGAGTTCAGGAATTGTGCTAACTATAGCCCTTTTTTATGTTGAATTTTAGTTGGTATTAAATAGTTGCAGTGAAACATGATTCCATAGTAGTAATTCTACCATCCAGCAGCTGTAATTCAGAGGATGCATTTTCAAATCTGTAACAGTCAATAATCCAAAGTGCCATCCAAAATAAGTGTCATAGTGTCTGCTTTAGTAATAAAGATTTCCAAACGGCTGATACCTATGTAGAAAGGGGAGGAATGTCTAGAGTCCCCTGGGCGGGGCTATGTGATTTAAAGGAGACGTATTTTTGTCCATCTTTTATTTTTGCACCTTTAAGAGGCACCTTTCTTTTGATGTTGTGGGTGGGAAACATATATCTGTATTATGCAGCTATAACTTAAATTCCAGCAGTAGAAGCTAAGTTGTCTCTAAATGCAGCTGGACTCCTCAGAGCTAAGCCTTTTCTCCCCTCATCATGTTTTTTTTCATATCCAAATAAGTGATGAGTAATTCCTTGGTTTCAATTTATTATTCAAGCAACTATGCTTGATGTGCTTCAAAGTAAACATTTTTCTTGGCTGTGCCCTTAATGCAAAGAAGATTTCACAACCACCTCTTATTTTAGGTTTTAATTGCCTCAGTTGCTGTCAAGTCCCCCCTCCCCTTTTATAGCAGGTTTTTTCTGTTCCCGCATTGCTAATGTGATGATCCACAGTTGCAATATCGTGGGGCCGGCTCTGAGAAATCCAGAACATCATGTTTGCTTTTGGACTTCTCATTCTTTTTCGGGGGAGGCTATGTAAATCAAACCAATGCTTCATTCTCTCCTTCACTTCCCACTTCACCCTTAACTGATTGTTCTGTCTCCTTTTACTGACTGGTTGCCTCATGCTCTGTCATCAGGTGCTTTCTACAGTCCAGGCATCAGGGCTTTAATTTATTTTTTCTAACAACACATTTGGTTTGTGACAAAAAAAAAAAGATCACCCTTGTGCTTGTCGATGTTAAATTAAGCACACTGCCCTCCCCCCCCCAATCCTCCCACAGATTCTGCTTTGAGGTTCTAACAAGATACATTTATAATTATTTAGGATCTGGGTTTGAAGATCCAAAATTGGCACCAGATGAACCGAAACCGAGCTAATTGCTAATTATTTTTCTAACATTAAGTTGTTAGGGTTTTTTTGTGCATTGCAATCTTTTAGTTTGGTTTTCATTCCAGGGCCAGATTTTGATTAGTATTTCTAATCTGTTAAACAATACCAGCATACTCTTTTCTGTGGAAGAAACACAGAGAAATATGGAGTCTGATTCTGATGTCATTTTAAAGAGTTTTAACTCCAGTGGGCCTGATTTTCCACTCACACTAGAGTAAACTGGGAGTAATCCCTGTCAAATCAATGGATTTTCTCTTCAGTAAAATTAGTGGGAGAAAACGAGTGTGACATACTGTAGTGTGAGATCAACATTGCCAGTTTATGCTCTAAGAAATGGAGAGAGACCAGGTGAAAGTACATGGAGTCAGAAATCTCAGAGAATGGTTAATGCAGAATTTATTTTCTACAGCTGGGAAGGTGATGGCAACATATCCATGTAGGTTAGCATTTGTAGATTTGTCAATATCAGTGAAATTACTCTGGATTTACATTGCTATAGCTAACTTTTGGTTCTGAATACAGCTATTTTGGCTATGGTAGATTAAATTTTTTGCTGCTAATCTACACTCACCCCATCACTGCCTAGTGACCTAGTTTATGAAGGCTACAGATTAAATGTTGAAACCTAAATTCTTTGATACCAGTGGAGATTGGGGCATACAAGAATTGCAGGATGGATCCATAAATTGGTTTTAAGGGTTTGGGTTTCCACATTTTTTTTTCTTATCTCAAAGCAGTTATTAAGCTAATTTACATGAGACAAGCACTTCAGCAAAAGCCATCTTCTAGCTATTGTTTCAGCGGAGCAGATGTCATTTGCCTACATTATGCATTCTTCATTGTACTATGCTAATTTTGGAGGGGCAATTTTTCTACATTGAGCACTGCTGCTTTTAACAGAAACCTCTTTATGGCATTGGCCCCGGGGAGTTGCTAATTCTGCCAGATCAAACAAAGGCTTATTGCTCCAACTGGGCATAGTTGTGCCTCCTAATACAGCATGAAGTTCACAGAACAGTGCCTCCAATCTGCACATAGTTAACACCTGGTCTAATGCCTTCTGGCAATTAATCAAGATATCAATCAGGGATGCCAAAATTAATAAATAACCCAAGTTTGCATATTGGCTGTCTTCAGGGTGAAAGAATTTGCACTGATGCTTACAAGCCATTTAAATATTTTGACTGTGTTTCCAGTCATTGATACTGTACAATACAGTAATTAACTACTGGGCATGAACAAGTGGTACCTTGAAAATTTACCCAACAATGCAAGCTCAGGATTAGTTTCACAGTAAGAAAAAGCTTTAATCTGATTAATCAACTCCCCAAATTCTCTAAACTCTTGGAGGCTCATCCATTGTTAGTAAAATTCTGCAGTGTTACACCATTGCGTATGCAGAGCAAGGGCCTGATCTGCATCCCAAGGCTTTCAAAAGGGAATAAGCCATTGGTTTCAGTGGAGTCCAACCTGGCTGGTTCTCCATTTGAAGTCTATGGAATTACTGTGCATTGTGAAGTTTAACTCCTTGATGTGTACAGTACAAGTGTATGTGCTAAGTACTGTTGTCATCACTGATACACAGTTTGTGTTATCCTACTTCCTGATGATGGCCATCAGAAGGTAAGCTTGTATCAAAGAAGGAGTTGCCCCCCTCCGAATACAGAGACCTAGTCAAATGTGGACAAGAACATCCTCTTTTTCTGGGGTTTATTAGTTTTGACTGTGGTTTTTTTGTTATGCAGATAAAATATTCCAGGGAATGAATCACTCCATTATTGTGCTTTCTGTAGGCACCGAAGATTCTTTTATTATAGTGGAGACAATGTATATGGCATTATCACAGTTAGATCTTGTCTACACTTACCTGCAACTGTCGAGTTACTTCAGCTATACAAATAGCATAGCTGAAGTTGACATACTTACTGCAGCTTCTTGAGTGCACTAAGATCAGCGTGGGCTGCTTTCCCATCAATGCTGGATACTTTTCTCCTTTTGGTGGAGTGGTCTCGGAGATTGATTTATCGCATCTACAGCAGACACGATAAATCGATGGCTGGTGGATTGATCACTGCAGTGTCAAGTCACCGCGTAGTGTAGACAAGACCTCAGTCACCCTTGTTGGCAGTCCCATCAGAAGCCAGGAGTTGAATCTAAATTTTGCTGTCACCATCTAGGTCAAGATTGAACCATGTTGATGGGGCAGGGCTAAGAACTCTCTACTGCTTTGCTTGTGCTCTAGCTATTTGGTGTATAAATAGGAGTGCAGTATCTTGCTTTCAATCAATGGCACTAAGTCTGCTTACCGATAGTAGAAAAAAGGGTAAGGCAAATTTGGTAATTTTGAAATAAAGGAATGACTGTTTCCAGCTATTGCCAAGAATAGAATCATAGACTACTAGAATTGAAAGGGACCTCAAGAGATCTTGAAGTCCACAGTTCCCTGCCCACACGGCAGGAACAAGTGCCATCTAGATCATCCCTGATAGATGTCTATCCAACGTGCTCTTAAATATCTCCAGTGATGGAGATTCTACAACCTCCCTAGGCAATTTATCCCAGTGTTTAACCACCGTGACAGTTAAGAAGTTTTTCCTCATGTCCAACCTCACCTCCCTGTTGCAATTTAAGCCCATTTCTTCTTGTCCTATCATCGGAGGCCAAGGAGAACATATTTTCTCCCTCCTCCTTGTAACACCCTTTTAGATACTTAAACTGCTATGATGTCCCCTTTCAGTCTTCTTTTTTCCAGTCTAAACAAGCCCAGTTCTTTCAGTCTTCCCTCATTGCTCATGTTTTCTAGACCTTTAATCATTTTTGTAGCTCTTCTCTGGGTCGTCTCCAATTTCTCCACATATTTCTTGAAATGTGGACATAATACTCCAATTGAGGCCTAATCAGCGCAGAGTAGAGCAGAATAATGATCCCTCATGTCTTGCTCACAACACCCTGTTAATGCATCCCAGAATCATGTTTGCTTTTTTTGCAAGTGTTACACTATTGGCTTGTATTTAGCTTGTCATCCACTATGACCCATAGATCCCTTTCAGCAGTTCTCCTTCCTAGAAAGTCACTTCCCATTCTGTATGTGTGAAACTTATCTTTCCTAAGTGGATTACTTTGCCTTTGTCCTATTAAACTTCATCCTATTTTTCTCAGGCCATTTATCTAGTTTGTCCAGATCATTTTGAATTTTGACCCTATCTTCCAAAGCAGTTGCAACCCCTCTCTGCTTAGTATCATCTGCAAACTTAATAAGCATACTCTCTATGCCAATATCGAAATTGTTGATGAAGATATTGAACAGAACCAGTCCCAGAACAGACCCCTACAGAACCCCACTTGTTATGCCCTTCCAGCATGACTGTGAACCGTTAATAATTACTCTCTGAAAATTGTTATCTAGCCAGTTATGCACCCATCTTGTAGTAGCCCTATCGAGGTTTTATTTCCCTAGCTTATTGATAAGAAGGTCATGTGAGACTGTATCAAATGATTTACTAAGTCTAGGTATTTGAGGTCCACTGCTTCTCCCTTATCCACAAGACTTGTTATCCTATCAAAGAAAGCTATCATATTGATTTGATATGATTTGTTCTTTACAAATCCATGCTGGCTGTTACCTATCACCTTATTATCTTCCAGGTGTTTACAGATGGATTCCTTAATTACTTGCTCCATTATCTTTCCTGGCACAGAAGTTAAACTGACTGGTCTGTAGTTTCCTGGGTTGTTCTCATTTCCCTTTTTAAAGATGGGCACTAGATTTGCCCTTTTCCAGTCTTCTGGTATCTCTTCTGACTTCCATGGCTTTTCAAAGATGATAGTTAATGGGTAAGATACCTCCTCTGTCAGCTCCTTGAATATTCTAGGATGCATTTCATCATGCCGTGGTGTCTTGAAGATGTCTAACTTTTCTCAGTAATTTTTAATTTTTTTTTAATTTAACTTCTAAACCTGCCCCATTCCCACTAGCATTCACTATGTTAGGTATCCCGTCACCATCAAACATCTTGGTGAAAACCGAAACAAAGAAGTCGTTAAGCACCTCTGCCATTTCCAAATTTCCTATTATTGTTTTTCCCTTTTCACTGAGTAAGGCATATGCAAGCTCCCCACACAGCTGTAGCCATGTACCTCAGCCCTGATCTCTCTTGCATTCCCTTGTATCCCGGATTAGGATTCTGACGATCATGTTGACTGGTGCAGTGGCTTAAAATAGTCATAGAAGTCAGCTGAAACCATCAAATACTTTCAGTGTTGAAACAGTGCCGCAGTCTACTAGGGCTGAATATATATACGGTAGATTGAGAAGGGGGGGCACCAATAGCTGATATGATATTTCAGACTAAATGGAAATGGAGATCATTAATTAGTCCTGCCACCTGAATTTAGATACCGAACCAATATCTCCAAAGAGAAACCTGGAAATTCTTTTTCCTTTGGCTTCTAAATTATTTGGTATGTAACAGCTCCTCTGCACACTGTGATTTAAATGCCGTCTAAAACAAGGAGACAAGGACATTTAAAGTAAGTTATTATGGATGTATCTGACATAAGTGTAATAAAAATACACTACCTGTCATATGTGATCTTTATATGACCTATGCATCATCTTAGCTACAGAACAATACATATTTCACAAGTACACTAAAATCAGTTTTAACATCATGTATTCATATTTAATAAATCATGATTGTCTTTCCTTTGGGATGCAATTTTGATGAGACATTAAGTGTGATCTAAAGGCACATAACTCCGTGACCGGTTATGTAATGTGTTAGTAGGGCATCATGGTAGATTCTTCAAGAAAAATGAAATTATATTAAAGTCCCTTTACTGTAACCTTTTACTCGTATAACAGAGTGGTGACTATAAGATCATTTCTGTAGACCTTTGAGCAATAATTTCCTACTGTTATTTCATGTTTATTGTGATTGAAAGATATTTACCTATATCTTTAAAATAAGTTAAACTTCCTATTTACTGTACTGGGCATCTGATCAGTCAGTGAGAGTCAAACAGAGTACATTCTGCAGTTTGAGTTAGTAGAAAGTGAAACAGAAATGATCACACCCCAGTTTAAATTTTATTTGCTCATTTTGGACAGCTCAATATGATATCAGGCAGCACCAGACTTTCAAATAGCTCTTGACTAAACATTACAGCTGTGTTAAAAGATAATTGTAGTTTTCCGATGAGGCTGGGCCCTGAGATTTCCCATAATGTTGGAATCTTAATTTTGCCCATGATTCATTGAGCATGTACTACTAAGGAGCAGATACCTATTAGTGAGAGATGGGAAAGTTTTATTAGACCACCAAGTTCATCTCCTGGCAAATTAAGGGCTGTTCAGATTTTGGCTTGTTCATGGATTATGTAAATGTTGTAACATTTTGGGAAGTCTTGATTTAAAAGTCCTCAAACCCATTAATTTTTAGATCTATAATGTGCCCAACGCTATGGCAAATACCAGCAAATGTTGAACATGCATTGGCCAGCTCCAACAGCAACAAAATGTTGTCAACCTCATATATAAGTTATATACATATTGCAGCTTTCAGCTGAAAGTCAACAAACTGAAAGGAAAAGTTTTTTAGCATTAACAGTCCAAGTAGAATCTACCAGAAGCCTCCAGATGTTTCAAGCTGATTTCAACTTTTGTGGTGACCCGTAGGAAATTATTTTAATTACCTACGAAATATAGGATTGTCTCCTAGTAGATGACATATTGGATGCTAAACTAGATCTCCACCTTTTGAAGAAAACGTGTTCTATTTTTTTAAAAAAACTAGTCTTGCTGCATGTAGACCTGATAGAGCCTGATCCAAGAAAGCACTTAAGCATGTGATTTACTTTAAGACCCTGAGTTATCCTGTTTTCTCAGCTGAAAGGATACCATAACATGGGAGGACAACGGAAGCGTTATAAGGACTTGCTAAGGATAACTTAAAGAAGTGGAACACTGACATTGACACTTGGGAAACACTCGCTCAGGATCACTCAAAATGGAGACAAGCCCTATGCAGTGGCTCTCTGCATTTTGAATTTGCCCACTGACATACTGAGGAGGAGAAGAGGTGCAGGAAGAAGGGGAGACTGGCTTCTAGTCATGGTCAACAGCCTCCTGCTGTACCTGGAAACATCTGTCCTCACTGTAATAGAACTTGTGGTTCAAGAATTGACGTTATCAGCTATCTGAGGGTCCATAACTCCCATGAAAGATGGTCATACTCATCAATGAGTGATCACCCATCATCATCAATCCCATTGACTTCATAATCAAGACTTTTCTTGCTTATCTGTTGGGAAGCAATTGACCTCCCCTTGTAAAAAGGAACAGCAGGTCTAATGCTGGAGGTTGGTTCTTTCTGAAATTGCTCTTGCCAAATTGTGATTTGGATACAGTGGACCAAAGCATGGCTGATTTAACCCATTTTAATTTTAGGACAAGAATCAATGGGCTTAAATTGCAACAGAGGAGGTTTAGGTTGGACATTAGGAAAAACTTCTTAACTGTCAGGGTGGTTAAACACTGGAATAAATTGCCTAGGGAGGTTGTGGAATCTCCATGATTGGATATATTTAAGAGCAGGTTAGACAGACATCTATCAGGGATGATCTAGATGGTGCTTGATCCTGCTGTGTGGGCAGGAAACTAGATTTGATGACCTCTCGAGGTCCCTTTCTGTTCTAGTATCCTATAATTCTATTGTCATTATTTTTTTTACTGTTTCAACGGCAATAACATCCAATATGTGGTACATGCTTTCCAAGCACAGAGGAAGGTACAATCCATGTTCCTGAATACATGTACTCTAAGATGACAAATGGAGTGGAAAGGGATACAAAATATACCCATGGCAATTAGTATGGTGATAGGCACACGTTTGGTGTTTTTTCTTGTTTTAAATAAATATCTTTTCTTCAGTCATTTATCCCCTTATGTCCACCCCCAGAACTAATGTCCTCATGTTTTTCCTTCCAAACATTCAACTTGTGGAAGTGAACATTTAATCCACAGGTCATGGGGACTCTAAGTTTTTTGCGATGCTCTTGAAAACCAGATGCCAGGAAACTAATCATCAGCACTTGAAGTGAGTGGGAGGAGCTAAGGCTTTTGGTTTTTTTTTTCTGGGTAGCAACAGGGCTAGGCAGTGAGAGGTCTGCTTAGTGAGGAGAGGCCCCAGAGTGAGGGAGAAGACAACAGATGGAGTACGCAAGGGGAACTTGGAATGAGTAGATGTTAGGCATCGAGGGAGGAAGTCTGGCTCCAAATGTAACTGAATAGGCTGGCAGACTGAAGGATTCAAAGTATAATAATAAAACCTGTTCTCTGAATAATTAACAGACTGCAGGTAAATTCGATTAATCTCCATTCGGAGTTTAAAGCCAGCCTAACTATGCTGGAAAATAGCAGCAGACCGATCAGGGTGAGTGCTACCCAGATTGTTATCCAGAGCATGTGACAACTTGGTTTGTGGTCAAGTAGCCTACATGTGCAAGCAGCTCTGAGCCCTCAGCACCCAGGTGCAGTATTATGAGGCCAAAGAAGTTGAGGAGCAGGCAGTGACAGAGAAAGAGATGTTTAAACATGACCTAGAGGGACATCATGAAGTGGGCCCACCTCCGAACAGATTTCTCCAATCCTCCAGTTGGGGAAACAAGTCTAATGATGGAAGGACAGTTAGACAGAATGGAGGACATGGCCTTTTAGATGGGATCCTTCTTCCAACGGGGATAGTGGAGGCTGACAATTCCTCATGCGAGAAGGATGCTCCAGGAAATAGAATATAGTGGGGTGCCAATGAGAGGCTATTTTGGTGGGGGACTTCATCATCCGAAACCTACAGTTGGATGTTTGGTGATTGAGAACAGCTTGGTGTGAAGTTGATGAGTGCCAGGAAGGAACTTGTGATCATGGTGTCTATCGGTACCAATGATGTAGGAGAAAGATTCTAGAAGTGCTTCTAGGTCTAAGGCCTCTGTGGCAGCTTTCTCTGAAATGTGTTCATTTTACTGCATAGATCCAGCTAGATGAAGAGAAGTTTAGGGCCTTTGTGTGTAGTTGAAAAGAGCATATATTAGAGAGGCTCTAAGTTTATTAGGCACGAGGGAATATTTTGAGGGGAGCTGATACAGAGGGGAAAGGCTCCATATTAATCAAAATGGAACCAGGCTGCCGGTGTGTAAAATAAATAAGATTTGGGGAGGGAATGTTTACACACACAACTAGGGGAAGCCAGCTGGAGCTGACGAGCATACAAATGAGACTTCTATTAAAGAGAGATTCTGTGCAAATGTTAGATCAAGAAATTAAAGGAAAACATGAGCTTAGTCAAGAATAAAAGCTATAGTTGTCTATACACACTTGCAAGAAGCTTAAAGGCAAAAATTGGTGAGCTAGAATGACTTGCAATGGATGAGGACTTTGATATAATAGGCATTACATAAATTTGATGGAATGATGGCAAAAAGGAGGGCAGAAGAGGCCTTGAAAGGCAGAGTAGGAAAAAGTGCTGTATCTAAAGGATTCCATAAAATCTAGTAGTGGATTAAAAAGTCCCACTGAACAGGATCACGTGCTTAAATCTATATGGCTATAAATCCCAAGCTGTCAGAATGTAAATATTTTAGTAGCACTGTACTAACTATCTTCTAAATTTTTTTTTAAAGGGAATTCAGAGCACAATACTGAGAGAAGAAAGGCAGCAAAATCTAAAAGAATGTCTCTAATGAGGGACTGCACCTACTCACCCCAGGTCAAGTGGCACAACAAGGCCAAAAGTAGAGAAACAATTTCTCATAAAAAGCTAATTCTAGTGCACACAAAAAATATAGGCTATTCTTGACTTAGTCTTCAGTAACACACAGAAATAAATTCAGGAAGCCATGATAGCTGTGGCACTAAGTGAGTGATTGCAATATAATTAGGTTAAACATTGGAAAGGGCAGGTAGAGTACCAAGAAGGGAGCATGTCAGTAAAACGAGGTGAATTAAAAAGGTCCTAAAGTTAAAAGCAACTTCTTAGAGGTGGCATTTAAAAAAATCTCAGAAGATGTGTACTGCTAAACAAAAAGGCAAGGAGCAGAAGGCTATTCAAGACTGACCAGAAGTCCTACAAAATCTGGACGCCAATAAACAGGAGTATAAAGTATAAAGCAGGCAATCAATAAGAGGAGAAAAACTCTTAAAAACAACAAATAGTCTTGCAGCTCTGTAGAGACTAACAAAAAAGGTAGATGGTTATGAAGAACTTTCGTGGGCACAACCTACTTCTTCAGATGATTGGAGCAAAGGGGTCCAGTTTCCAAATAAATAGCAGAGAAAGAGAGGGGATGGGGGCGGGAGTTGGAAGAGAAGAAAAAACAAGGAAAAAAAGGGGGGAAATTGTCAGTGTCCATGCTAAACAAAGCTGATCGATTGGGTACTCAGTGCTCTTAAGTACCCTGTGCTTGGTTTTTTATGTCATTAGTATGTGGAATGTAGAGGGCCATCCATGCAAGGCCTTTGTTCAGACCTCTGTTGCGGGTATCAAACTTGTAAATGACATTAAGTTCTGCAGTCTCCCTTTCAAGCTGGTTTTTTAAATTGGCTTGCAATAACACGGTAACTTTGAGATCCATTAATAAGTGTCTGGGCAAGTTAAAATGTTCCCCAACAGGTTTCTTTGTGTTACCTTTTCAACAATCTGATTTATGTCCATTAAGCCTTTCTCGTAGAGACTGTTCAGTTTGGCCACTATATGACAGAAGGGCATTGCTGGCACTTGATGGCATAGATCACATCAGTGGATGTGCAGTTAAATGAGCCTCTGATATGGTGGTTTATGAGGTTAGGTCCTGTGATGATGTCACTTGTATAGATGTGTAGACAGAGTTGGCAGATGATTTTCTTTTTTTTCCTTCTCTTCCCGCCTCCCTCCCCCCAGTGCCCTCTCTTTCTCTGTTACTTATTTGGAAACTGGACACCTTAACTCCATTCATCTGTTGAAGTGGATTGTGCCGTGAAAGCTCATGATAGTCTCTAAGGTGCTGCAGGACTATTTGTTATTTTTAAATTTTTTTCAGTTCCAAACTAACATGGCTACCCCTCTGAAACTTTTGAACAACAAAAAAATAAGAGAATTAGTCACACTGAGTTAAGAAGAACAAATATCTAAATGTGTAAAAACACAGCACAAAAGATTCTTTAAGTATGTCCTAAGCAGATAGTCGACAAAAGAATTGCTGGGCCATGAGGGCTTAAAGGGAATAATTAAAAAGATAAAGACATTAATGATCAGATACATGATTTTGTTTTTGCACCTGTATTTTCCGCAGTGGGTATTGGGTAGATACCTAAACCAGCTAAACCAGGCCTGTTCTTTTTTGACAACAAAAATGAGTTTCCCCTGGGAGACTGAGTGTATCAGAAGAAAAGGTGCTGGAGCAAATTGATAATTTAAAGAGCAATAAGTCACCAGCCGGAGATAGTATGCCTTCAAAATTTCTGAGGCAGTTTAAATATGAAATTTCTGACCTGCACCAAAAACATGCAATCTGCTTTTAAAATAGCCCCTGTTCCAGGTGATTGTAGGGTAGCAAATGTTGAACCTAAACTTAATAAAGGCCCAGAGGTGATCCTGAGAATTCTACACCAGTAAGCCTTACATCTGTACATGACAAATTGGTTGAAATGATAATGAAAAGCAAAATAACAATGAATCTCCTGGAATTATTTGAATGTGTCAATAAAGTAGTGGATAAAGGAGGAGCAGTTGACATAATGCATTTGGGGCTTCCAAAAAGCATTTGACAAGGTAGCATACAAGGAGCTACTAAAAAAACTGACTTGGAATGAATTAGAGAGATAGTAGTATCATGGATCCAAAACTGGCCATGAGACCAAAAGCAAAAAGTGTGGTCAATTTTCATCATGGAAAAAAGTTAAAAAGAGGGGCCTTGAGATTCTGTACTGGGATCTATGTTTAATATATTCATTAATGATCTGGAAAAGTAGGATGAGTAGTGAGAAGGAAGCATTTGCAGATGACATAGTGTAATGACCACCATCTCCACTATCAGGGTCTCTTTCTGGAGGCCACCTCACTAGCTGCTGAATCTACCAGATGGGTTTCTGCAGAGCAATTAAAGATTTTTCTCCTCCCCAGTTACCACAGGATGGTGCATTGCCTATCCAGAGGACTTTTTATCATTATGTTTTGTTGGTGGATGTGTGCCCTATTTCTTCTACATATACCATCAGCCCATACATCATGGCTTCTGACGAGGGTTGGATACAGGTTTTTCTGGAACCCAGAAATGCCACTCCAAGCAGTAGCTAAAGATCGCTTAAGTCAGGGTCCCAGGACTACTCCCTAAGACTCAGGTTTGCAGATATCAGACTTAAAATAGCTAAAAATGTATCAGCACCCTCTCTTATAGGGCCTTATCTGGCTACCATTAAAGTTAAGGCAAATTGCCCTATGGATTTCAACAGCAACAGGATCAAGTTCTTTTAAAAGATGTGGCTAGAAATTGCATGAGGCGTATTTTCTTTCAAACATAAAAACAAAAGCTGAATCAGCCTGTGATGATGAAATGTGACTAATTTCCTCCTTGGAATAAACTGGCTCAACTGGCCCAATCCTGAAGATGATGTAATATGAAGGGGAAGGAAAAACTGTTCTTTATTTGTTTTCTGAGATAGTTTGTGAAGAAATAGTCTCTACGTAATACAAATACAACCACCCGCCTTTTTTTTATCCTTTTGCTCTTTGCTGTTGTTGGGAACCATCCCAAGGAAGAAACATTGCAAAATGGTCTGTAGTGTTTTTCAAAACGTCATCTGTCTAATTATAGTTTAATTAGAAGATTTACCTGGCATTGCTTGGGTCAGTAACTCAGTTATTTTTTTGTTTTTCTTCATGTAAATCATTGCTCTGGGGCTGGGGAGGGCGGTTCAAGATGCAGGCTGCCCTGGGGAGAGAGGACAACCCCAGCCCTCTCTCACTACAGTAGGTTGGGGCCAGGTGTGAAGCACCTTTCCACGGCTGCTGCTGCTCCAGCGGGCATAGCTGGAGGAGGGGTGCATGTCCCCTGTCTGGGGCAGGTCCAGGTTTGTCTGCCCCTGTGCTCCCCAGCCAGATTAAGGAATGCTGCAAACTGTGCACTTCCCCTCGCTCCCTGATGAAGGGGAACAGCCAGCAAAACTCCTGTATGAATATGGGGGGGGGGGAAGCTGCAGCCCCCCCTTCTCTGATGGGTGCCTGTGAGGGGTGGGAGGCTCAGGGCTGGGGCAGTCCCAGATGGGGTGTGTGTGCATCCCCAGCTAATCTCTTTCACCTTGCCTAGTGATGCTGTCTCTTCTGTATGGTTTTATGCATCCCCATATACATTGGGGGGTGGGGGGGACTTCAGCTCCTCCCCCCACAACCAAGCCCTTATATTGCTTTAAGTTATGATAAGAGGAAGCTCCATGGTAAATTTGGTGGATCTAGGTCTTACCTTTTAGGAGGAGTTCTTGAAGGAACAGACAGACAAACAGGCTTGCTCGTTTGCTCAAAACTCCCTCAAATGTAGAGTAGATTTTAGTTTTTAACTTGTATTATAAAAACAAGACAGAGAGCTAAATAAGGTCATTTAATCACACTAACTAGCCTCATTTTCATAAAATATTTGTTTTACAATCCTCTATTAAATCACTTTCCCCTTTGACTTAGAGGATTTAATAGAATCTTGGGCTAAGGTTCTTTTAAGTCCTGTACTACTAGACAGCTCAGGCTAAAATAAGAAACCGAGGAACTTGAATTATTTATGGGAGACTCCATTTAGGACTCGCAGCTAAAACACACAGAAGTGTAAAAGTTCAAAGGTGGTGGGTTTTTTTCCTCCTTCAAATAAAAAAACCCACACAAAAACCCTAACACTGTAAGCTAGACGAGTTAATCTTTGACCCTGCTGTTGTGACACACAGAGATGGCTGGAAACTGTAGATATCTTTAACAAAGATGATAGAGGTGAGCTAATGTTGTATTAACTGAACACTGAAGTTCTTTAATTGCCTGGTGCACATACTTTCCCATAAATGTAATCAGCTTAAGGAACACAGACTTTATCCCTCTTGTGCAATTCTGTCATGTCTGAAAACATTATTTAACAGAAAACGAAGAGAGCTTGGGGCAAAGTAAAATTTATTAACAGGAACAAACAAACAATGAAATTGATTGTTCTACCATAGTGATTTCATTTTCATGTTATAAATTTGCTAAATAACCATATATCAGATTGATGTGTTTATGGGAAAAAAAAAGGAAGAGTAAATCCCTGTGTTTAAAGTCAGGATGTGCATCAGGAGATCTGAGTTTTGTTTCTGACTCTGTCACCATAAGAAAATGTTTGAACTTTACACTGGCCTGGATCCTACAATATGCCCTGTATGGGCAGTCAGTCCTATGTAGGGTAGAACAGTGCTTGAGAGAAACAGCAGATTATTACCTGATGGATATCTGATTTCATGATCTTCTTTAGATTTGGAAGGTTAATTCTGGTATTTGGCATGACTCTGCATGTAGGTCAAATCCTACCTCAGTAAGGGGCCAATACTTGAAATAATGGAAAAATCTTGGAAAGTGACAATTTATTCTAAAGAATAAATGTGTGTGTGAAGCTATTATCATTCTCTCATAATCTATTTGACTGCATTTTATATATAATGTTATTCCCAATATTGCAGACTGCTCTGGCATTAGGTGCATGACATGGATAAAAGTTGTCATTTAGACGGCAGCACACGATTAAATATGCAGTTAAACCTTCCGTGTTTTTTTATCTAAAGCAGGTAACAGAATGAATTCTGCTTGTCCAGTTGTGTGTGTCATATATATAGTCTGACTTCCTGCATAATACAGGCCAGATTTCTGTTTCAAGTCCAGTCACTGTGGTTGAGCTAGAGCATAGCCTTTAGAAAAACATCCAATCTTGATAGAGAATCTGTGACAAGCAGGGACATCCTGAGGGGGGCGCAGGGCCTGGGGCAGCCCCCCCCCAGTGCAGGCCTTCCCCCTGCCCCCCATGTTCCACTTCCTTCCCCAATCCTGGCCCTAATCTGCCCCCACTTGTTTACTCCCTCCCCAAGGAATGTAGCCTGGGGGATTATGGGAGCCTGAAGCAGTGGTATTACTTCCCTCCCCCACTTACTATGAAGGTGGCAGGAGCCAGAGTGCCTGGCAGCCTGCTTCGCCCCGTTGTGCCACCCTTCCGGCCTGCTGCACCTCGCTTCTCAGTGGCAGCGGGAAGCAGAGCGCCCTGTGGCCACTTCGGAGAGATCACAGGCAGTAGGCCAGGAGAGGGTGGCAAGGTGGAGCACAGCAGGCTGCCAGGGCACTCCAGCTCCCACCACCTGCGTTGTGAGTGGGTGGGAGGTAAACCTTGCTGTTGTCATGCCAGGCCCCCATAACTCCTTGGGTCTCTCCGGTCCATAGGACCGTTGGGGACGGCCATCGCTGGGGCCCCAGAAGTGCAGGGCCTGAGGCGGTAACCCTGATTTGTCCTCTGGACAGGATGGCTCTGGTAACAACACTTGGTAAGTGTAAAAATGTGCGTCTTATTTCTAGTGTGAACTTGTCTGGCTTTTATGGCATTTCATATTAGGGTTGACCAAAACCCAATTCCCTTTTGTGAAACATTTTAAAGGTTTCAAAAGCTGTTTTTGCTCTGACATAGAACAAAATGTGACCCTTTGAAAATTTTCACTGGAGAACCCAAGAGTATGGTGCTGTTCTGTAGGCTATAATTAGTATATGTACAGTATGTTTGTTGGCAGAAGGTTTACTGTATGAATGCATGCGTTTAATTCAATAAGTGGCTGACTGCATGTAGACAGGAAAGAGTACAATGGCTCCATCTAGCCATCTATCTACCAACACGCCAGGGGAAAGGGAAGACATATTTACTTTGAAGTCTAACTCAAACGCCCTGCTAAGTGCCCTGGACTGATTTTGAGCAGTGTCGCCAAATGGCTTGGGAAACTGAGACAAAAGACTGGATAAAAACATGGGAGCCAACAGCCAGGCTGGGCCCCTGGGCAATATGTATAGGGGAGGCTCCAGGCTCCTGGAAGGGGAAGGGTGGGGCCAGCCCTCAGCACTACCTGAGCACCCCAGCCCTTAGCACTGCCTTGAGTGTGCTGCACAGTGGTGCGGTGGTGGATCACCAGGCCCCAGGGCAGTTGTCCCTTTGGTGGGCCTGGATAAGAGTGACTGCCTAGTCATGGACCAATTGTTTGGGTTTGGGAGAGAGCAATGGGAGTGTTAACCCATCCACAACCACCATTAGTGAGGGTTCCACTCTTTTATTGCTGGGGCGTACGCCCCCTTACACTTCAAGGCGGCTGATCCCCGTAACCACCCTTCCACCGCATGATCTAAGGATAGCCAACCCTACTGGCGGGTCGCACTGCTCGCCTTCGGACGGCGGAGGAGGGGGCCCGGGCCCTCCCACTCTCTGGGCCCTAACACAGGGAGATCACCTCCCTGGTGTGGCAAACAGGGTTGTTGCCCCTAAACTCGTTTGCCCGCGGGGTTCGCGGCCCTGCCCTTGGTCACTGTTCTGCTCTGCCGGCCCAGGTCAGTCCGGGAATGCAACCCCCAGGCCGGTTCCGCCTCCGTTCCCTTGCTTCCCACACCTTTGCCGCCACACTCCCCTCCGCTGGGGTGCCAACCTTCTGGTGCTCATCTGGCTCCCCCCACCTTCCCGTTCCGGCTGCCCTTTTATGGCGCCGCCTCCGGGGTCGGTGGGTGACATCGCGTCCCGCCCCTGTCCTACCCATTCTCCACCGGCCGGGGCAGGCAGTGCGCCTCACATCCTGCCCTCCGCAGGCCCGACGTCATCGCCCTGTGCCCGGTCCCCAGCCGCCAGTGGGCTTGGCGCTCCCGCCGCGGCTTTTCCTGCCCCCGGCGTCTGACTGCCCGGCTCCGGCACTTCTCGTGCCGCTCGGATGCCGGTGCTTGCATCCCCCCTTGGTGCCCCCAACTCGGGGCAGTGGCGAGGTTGCCTCACCTCACCACAGGGAGTTCTACCTAGGGATGGCAAGCCTCAAAGTAAGATAGACTTGCACAGGACTTTTATTTTTGTCTCTTGTTTCTACTGTCAGTGTTAAACTGTACTCCAGCTTGGGGGGCTCTCTCGTCACTGTGCTTACTTCTGATTGCAGTCTCCTAAAGGAAAGCAAAACACCCTGTTGGACTTGTTGGGAAACACAGTTGAACCCAGGGGACTTGTAACCCATCACTGGATCTGAATGGGTAAAGTGCCATTCCACCCAAAAGGTACAAGGCCTGACACCTGAGAGGATCCACTTGAAGAGATCAGAGAAAGGCGTCAGAGGTGCAGCTAGCCTGGTAACGGAGACATTCACTTTCTAACACATCTAGGCCATGGCGGGTTGGGAACAAAGATGGGCTCAAAGTTCAGTTCTGAAACTAAAGTCTACTGATCTGGCTCATTATAAAGATGGGCACCAGCTGTGAAATATGGATTAAATCCAGCTATGCAGCTCCCAAAGCTCTCTGGAGTTCAGATTCAGTACTATCTTCACTGGAGAGCTAACGTTTGTGCTGTACAATCGGAGTACTCGCTGCACATTTTGGAGTGGGTGTTGTTAGTGTCGTTATTGGTTCTCTGGAGGAACTGATGGCATCTTAGCAGCAGTTAGAGTCCTGAGTACTCTAGAATTTCTTAAAAAGTAGCTATGGGGTTTGTGGACTGGAAGCCATATCTGCGGAGCGTGGGAGGGCTGATGTTCCCAGAGTGTCCCAGGGGCAGTTGGCAGAACCCCAGCCAGCCAGCACTATGTAGAGTCAGCGTCATAAGACCCAGAGTGACAGTACCCTGCAGCCCTCTCATCGTCCAAGTGTCCTACATAGCCCTCAGGGGTTGCCTTACAAAATTGTCTGAGCAACCACACAGACTTTGGCCTGCTGCAATTGTCAACCGTCCCTCTTCTCCTGCTCTCTAACTCTGACTCTTATCTTTCCCTGATGGCATTTATCTAACCAGCTCTTAAATATTTCCAGAAATGAAGATTCCATAGTCTCCCTAGGCAACTTATTCCAGTGTTTCACCACCCTGACAGGAAGTTTTTCCTAATGTCCAACCTAAACCTCTCTGGCTGCAGTTTGAGCCCATTGCTTCTTGTTCTATTCTCAGAGGCCAAGGAGAACAATTTTTCTCCCTCCTCCTTGTGACACCCTTTTAGATACCTGAAGACCGCTATCATGTCCCCTCTCAGTCTTCTCTTTTTTCCAAACTAAACAAGCCCAATTCTTTCAGTCTTCCTTCATAGGTCGTGTTCTCTAGACCTTGAATCCTTCTTGTTGCTCTTCTCTGGACCTTCTCCAATTTCTCCACGACTTTCTTGAAATGTGGTGCCCAGAACTGGACACAATACTCCAACTGAGGCCTAATCAGCGCAGAGTAGAGTGGAAGAATGACTTCTCGTGTCTTGCTCACAACACACCTGTTAATGCATCCTAGAATCATGTTTGCTTTTTTTGCAACAGTGTCACACTGTTGACTCATATTTAGCGTGTGATCCACTATAACCCCTAGATCCCTTTCTGCTGTACTCCTTCCTAGACAGTCGCTTCCCATTCTGTATGTGTGAAACTGATTGCTCCTTCCTAAGTGGAGTACTTTACATTTGTCCTTATTAAACTTCATCCTGTTTACGTCACACCATTTCTCCAATTTGTCCAGATCATTTTGAATTATGACCCTATCCTTCAGGGCAGTTGCTACCCCTCCCAGCTTGGTATCATCTGCAAACTTAAGCATATTCTCATTTCCAATATCTAAATCATTGATGAAGATATTGAAAAGAACCAGTCCTAAAACAGACCACTGCAGAACCCCACTTGTTATGCCTTTCCAACAGGATTGTGAACCATTAATAACTACTCTTTGAGAACAGTTATCCAGCCAGTTATGCACCCACCTTATAGTAGCCCCATCTAAGTTGTATTTGCCTAGTTTATTGATAAGAATATCATGAGAGACCATATCAAATGCCTTACTAAAGTCTAGGTATACCACATCCACCGCTTCTCCCTTATCCACAAGACTCGTTATCATATCAAAGAAAGCTATCAGATTGGTTTGACATGATTTGTTCTTTACAAATCCATGCTGGCTGTTCCCTGTCATCTTATTATCTTCCAGGTGTTTGCAGATGATTTCCTTAATTACTTGCTTCATTATCTTTCCTGGCACAGAAGTTAAACTGACTGGTCTGTAGTTTCCTGGGTTGTTTTTATTTCCCTTTTTATAGATGGGCAATATATTTGCCCTTTTCCAGTCTTCTGGAATCTCTCCTGCCTCCTATGATTTTCCAAAGATGATAGCTAAAGGCTAGGATACCTCCTCTATCAGCTCCTTGAGTATTCTAGAATGCATTTAATCAGGCCCTGGTGACTTGCAGACATCTAACTTTTCTAAATAATTTTTAACTTGTTCTTTTTTTATTTTATCCTCTAAACCTACCCCCTTCCCACTAGCATTCATTATGTTAGGCATTCCTTCATTAGACTTCTCAGTGAAGACCGAAACAAATAAGTCATTTAGCATCTCTGGCATTTCCAAGTTTCCTGTTACTGTTTCTCCCTCCTCACTGACCAGTGGGCCTAACCTGTCCTTATTCTTCCTCTTGCTTCTAATGTATTTATAGAATGTCTTCTTGTTTCCCTTTATGCCTGTAGCTAGTTTGAGCTCATTTTGTGCCTTTGCCTCTCTAATCTTGCCCCTGCATTCCTGTATTATTTGCCTATATTCATCCTTTGTAATTTTGTCCTAATTTTCATTTTTTATAGGACTCCTTTTTCATTTTTAGATCATGCAAGATCTCTTGGTTAAGCCAAGGCGGTCTTTTGCCATATTTTTTTTTCCTATGCAGCGGAATAGCTTGCTTTTGGGCCCTTAATAATGTCCCTTTGAAAAACTGCCAACTCTTTTCAGTTATTTTCCCCCTCAATCTTGCTTCCCATGGGACCTTAACTACCAGCTCTCTGAGCTTACCAAAATCTGCCTTCCTGAAATCCATTGTCTCTATTTTGCTGTTCTCCCATCTACCATTCCTTAGAATCATGAACTCTATGATTTCATAATCACTTTCACCCAAGCTGCCTTCCACTTTCCACTGTTGTAATGACTGCATGATTATATCTCATCTCCTATGTCCCACAAACCAACCAGTGAGCAGGCTTGACACGTTCATTTTTGTGGAAGACATTCTCTTATTTCCAATTCACTAGCATCTTCAGATGACCTTTTACAAAAATGTCACTGTTACATAATTAATAATCACTCAACAACCCAGTAAATGGAACTTGGAAAGAGGCAGCCTTTCTGTGCTCAGAGAATATGTTTTCTGAGTTATTCCACCTAGGTATGGCTAAGGTGAGTGTTTGCTCTTCCAAAAATGCTGGTGAAGAAATTCCGGGTCAAGGTTGTCTTTTTTAAGAATTACAAAAAATACTTCTTAAATAAAATTATGATCTTGAATGTATGCAACACTTTTCATACTAAAAGGATATTAAAAAACTGAACGTACAAATGCAGAGGGAACACTTACTCCTGTGTAGTCAACTCTGGGATGAAATACAACAAATATTTTTGGAAGTATACAACAGGGCTCAGGATAGGACATGGAGTTTTTTTTTTTTTTACTGAAATTATGGGGAGTATGGGTGATGTAACTGGCCAGGCCAACAGGATAAATAAAAATCCCATTCTGCTCTTAATGAGAGCATCTTTAATTACCTAGGGTATGTCTAAACTACATTCCTCTGTCAAAAGAGGAATGTAAATGAAGCAAATAGAAAGTGCAAATGAAGCGCGGATTTAAATATCCCATGCTTCATTTGCATATTCACGTCTGAGTGCTTTTTCGAAAGTGTTTTTGGAAAGTGAAAGTGCAGTCTAGACTGGGTTCTTTTGAAAAAAACAAACCCTTTTTTGAAAGAACCCGTACTCCCCATTTTTTCAGGGGATGAAACACTGAATGATTATCTGTTCTGTTCCTTCCTTCTGGAGTATCTGGCATTGGCCCCTGTCAGAAGAAAGGATACTGGGCTGGATGGACCTTTGGTCTGACCCAATATGGCTGCTCTTAAATTCATGACTTTATTGTTGCTTCTATTCCATAGGAGCCAGTATAGGTTCTAATCTGGCACCCAGTGAAATCAGTAGAAAAAATCCTATAGATGTCAATGGATATTGACCCAGGATTTTGCTGCTGGGTGTCAGACTTCACGCCACCACTGAGAACTAACTAGAAACAGAAGTCTGAGATACCATCCTCAACCATGTTGATGTTAGACCCTAAAAAGTTGTTTTTGTCCCTCTTCCAGCACTCATAAATAGTGGGTCTGTTTCTTTTGAAACTTTGCCAGGGAATCCAACTGTAGGGAGTGAATGCACACTCACGGGCTTTATGAGTTGAGAGTAGCCATAGGATGCTCTTGGGGGGCGGTTACTTGCCTGGAACTTATCTTGAACCATCTTCATCTATCAAAAGTGATTTTTTTCAGGACCTGCTCATTGATATGAGTGTTCAAGGAGTATTGGGGGATTTATGGTGACATTTGAGATGAAGGTCGTGTTCGTGGCTGAGAACTATTTTTCAGGGGGCTTCTTTAGGGCTTGGTGGATATATAAATTGTACTAGAATTAAATTTGTTACTTAAAGTACATACTGCAACTTGAGCTTGTGATGGACAAAATGTAAAGAGACTAAAATACATAAATATTGTGATAAATAGACTCTGAAGGCATATCTGTACATACACATTTTTTCCAACCAAAATTAACCAACTTTTGAAGTCCAAAACTCTCCTTGGACTACTCGGAAGACAGGGCAGTAAAGAATAGTGAAAACCTCCTGTATTGAGATATAAATAAAAGAAACCCCATGTATCTCTTCTATGCTAATTGCATATTTTACTCTGGAGTAAAAGCTGCTATTTCAGAGCTGTGTGAAGAACCATGAGGCATTATGGCTTGACCAAGCATTGACCTAGCACTATCTAGACCCACCGTCCCTGGAGACAACTGAGTGGAGAGAATACAATAAATTTCTCAAAAACACTCTATCTCTAAACAGCAGTGACAACTGTCCAACTGCATCATTTTGTTGACCCTCTTATTTGTGTCTGCATTTGTTGTCAATATATTTTGACCTCACAGATTCCTGGATTATTTAGATTCTACCCATGGATATAGCTGCAGGCTAATTATACCCTCCTGAAGTAATTGGAAGAGGGAAACATGTACTTAGGTGGAGATTCCCAAGCCTTTTTTTTTTTTTTTAACCCATGACCTCAAAATCACCCTCTTTGACTTTGTATCCTGGAATCCTTTGCATGTTGTTCAAAAAAAATTTTTTAAAGGAACAAATCCTGTAAAACCCAATTTTCTTGTTTTTTAAGGTTTTGCTTAAATAACGATTTAGATAATGCAGAGAAGTATCAACCTTTAATGTTCAGAGTTATGAATATAACAAAGTATTCACTTTCTACATTTTTACTGAGAGGTATAATGCAATTGTACATGACTCAGTACTGTATATTTGATACATCCAGTTTCTGTTACTATCAATATTTACATATGCAAGGTTCCAAATTAGAAATCTGTAGGCCAAGATTTTCAAAACTAGCTTGTGATTTTGGTGGTTCGATTTGAGACACCTTAATCTCTGAAAACCAGACCCCCTTAAAATGTCTGAAGTTGGGCATCCAAAAATAGAAGCAGCCAAAATCACCGTGTTTTTTTGTGTTTGTTTTTGTTTTTGTTTTTGTTTTTTTTTAAATGTCGACTGTAATTTTTTCTAAAATTGTAAGTGTGGATTCTGTAGAAACTTTCATAGCTTTTCCTCCCCTGCTCTTGGAAATGCACATTGTGTGTTTGTGACCTCTCCTTGTGTGAACCCTAAAGCCTTAAAGATAAGAAGTTAAATAAAAAAGAATCCAGCTATGTGGTATTTTTTTAACAGTGGCTCAGTCAACACTTTAATTTGAACATTTGTACTGCATTGTTCTGATCACCATTGAACTTGCTTAAACACAAGTAATTTTACCCGGGCTATGTCTACACTCGCGGCTTCTTGCGCGAGTAATATTCAAATGAGGCTAAGCGTGGAATATCGCCAAGCCTCATTTGCATACCTAATGAGCCACCATTTTTTTCAGAAGAGGCTCTTGCGCAAGAAGGAGTGTCTACATTGCCCCTTCTTGCACAAGAAAAACCCTCTTGCACAATGCCGTTACACCTATTACTTTTCAGGAAGAACGGCATTGCACAAGAGGGTTTTTCTTGCGCAAGAAGGGGCAGTGTAGACGCTCCTTCTTGCACAAGAGCCTCTTCTGAAAAAAATGGTGGCTCATTAGGTATGGAAATGAGGCTCGGCGATATTCCACGCTTAGCCTCATTTGCATATTACTCGCGCAAGAAGCCGCGAGTGTAGACATAGCCCAGGTGTCCTGTGTTCAACATAGGCACGTATGATCACCTTACATGTGCATCTTTCCTTTTCTGCAATTGTGGCACTTGTGTGTCCACATCAGGTGTCAGAGAAGAGCCCTAATTTTGAGAGTTTATAGGTTTTAAAGCTGAAAAGAGACATTATGGTTATTTATGTCCTGTGTGACTCACTCTCCAGAGCGGTCTCAGGGCCTCTGGGGTACATCTGTATGAAACAGGGCATGGAATTTCACCCATGATTCCTGCATTGAGCCCAGGAACTTGTGGCTGAGCTTGAGCATGTGGCTTAAAGAGGTATTGTCTTGTTTTAAGGATGCCAAGTGATGAAGAATGGCGCCATATTGACTGTGGGATGGTTCCAAAGGATTATAGCCTCACTGTTAAAAATGTGATTTTGAAAGTGACACGGACCATCTAAGCAGTATTAAAGACCCTGTTTAGATGAGGGGAGAGGAGGACAAGAGAGGGAGAAGGGCAATCATGCAAGGGTGAACTTAGGAAAAAAAGGGATGAGGGATACTGAAGGGAAGGTGGGTGAGGAAGAAGGAGAAAATGAAGCATCCCGAACAGACAAACTTGTTCCAACTCCTTCAGCATTTCCATAAGAGTATTTGCCTTGAATATGTTTTTAAAAATCACATAAATCTAAGATGAAATTTTAAAGGACCCATTCAGATGAGACTGGGTGTGCAGAATCTTCCAGCACATTTTCTATTATGTCTCTTCTCCTCACGTTCTTGTATCAGCCTCATCACCGTGGTACGTGAACCCCTTCCAGGAAAAGCAGAGCAACTCTTTCTCCTTTTTCTCTCTTTGGGAAAAACTAATTTATTAAAGTTAAATGAAATGGATGCATTATATGTCTGCTGTGCTGTGTACATGTTGTTAGAGGCAGGGTCAAAGAAGAATGCCTTGCACTTGGGATGGGCAGGGGTTTGAAGCAGTTCTTAGATCCGTGAGAGTTCCTAGTCCATTTTGGGATTGGCTAGCTGGAGGCAGTAGAAAGTGTAACTTGTAGATATAGCTCCCTGAGTGTGTCATTCTTTTTCCCTTTCGTCTTCTAGCATAAGAAGTAAACCCACAAAAGTAAATAAGGTTGAAGGTCTGACCATACAACAGCGGATTAAGGGTGAGTTTATTTGCTGAAGTGTGTCACTCTGACTCTTATTTGACTTCCAGGTACAGGTTGAACCTCTCTGGTCTGGCACCGTCAGGACCTGACCGGTCCCAAAGGAGAGAATTTGCCAGACCAGGGGAGTTCCCCTGCTACTGCTCCCCTCCCCGCTGCTGGCCCTAGCCACTGCCCCCTGCTGGGCTTCCATGGTCCTGGCCTCACTATTGGGGCTGCCGTGGCTGCCACGTCCCCGGCCCCACTACCAGGGCTGCTGCAGCCCTGGCTGTGCCACCGCCCTGGTCCCAGCCCCAGTTCTGCACGGCTCCGAGCCACCAGCCCTCTTGCCACTGCCGGACCCCCTGGTCCAGAAACATCTGTGGTCCTATTGGACCACGGATGTTGCCACACGAGAGAGTCCTGTTTTTTGGAGGTCCAACCTGTATTAGCATGTTGCATTGAGGCAGGAGATGTTGAAGGCAATATGAGTAACATGCTCCTGGGCCAAATGCTCATCTGGCTGCAGGGTAGCTCTGTTTATACAAGCTAAGGATCTGGATGCACATGGTTAAGTAACACCAGCAATTTCAGTAACACCAACAATTTCAGCATGAGGTGAATATATTTGTAAAGAAGAATCTCCCTATCATTCCCTAGAAAGAGAGTTGCTAAAGCACATACTGTATCCAACTGGGGGCTATAAAGTGCACAGCATTATCATGGTAATGAAAGGTTTAAGTTTTTTTTACGAACAGGGCTCCACATTCTTTGCAATGGAAGGCAACAACTGAGACTTTCATATTGCAGAAGCCTGAACTCAAGGCGGGAGGAAATCATTCTTGTCTGCCCTGAGCGATAAAAGGCAATGCATGCCACAGTTCGGCACGTAGCACACAGGAGAAACTAGAAAACAACAGCTAATCCTTGTCAGATCCCACTGCAGAACATCTTACTATCTGGATAATCAGGATAAGTGCTGAAAAGCTTTGAGTGTGATGTCAGATTTATTTCATGATGAGTGGGGAAGATCTCTTGATCCTCAAACACTCCAAGTAAAAGTTAAAAGGGGTAGTGTGAGGTACAAGGGAGGAGGAAGAAGATGGGTGGTTTTTGTTTTCTTGTTTTTCAATGCAGTGAACATTTCCCCTCTCTATTAAATAGCAACAATGTGAAAACTGTGTTTGCTTTGGGGAAAAGGCTAGAATGTTTTCAGTACTATCATTCTGTTGGGGTGTTTGTAAATCTTGCATAAAGCTGAGTGGCAGATTTTATTTTATTATTTAATATTTTATTTGCTGAACGATTGTCTGCAACAGCAACATAGGCTTACATGGCACTTTATAAGCATGGGCCTGATGTCACCCAGGCATACAATACATGCACTGAACTTCACAAAAGTGAAAAGCCTGCGACTTCAATGAGGTCACTCATATGTTTAAACCTTTACAGGATAGGGGCAAAGGTAAAAATTCATTCCCGGCCCTAAAGAGCTTGCCAGTGAAATAGGACTAGACACAGGCCAGCAATTCAGGAATGAGAATTTGGAATGATGAGAAGGAAGAAGTACTTGAAGGCGGTTAGGAGGAGGCAGTAGTTTTTTAATTGTGATTGTTCCACGCATAGGGGCAAGAAGGTAGAAAGCATGAAGCTTGTGAGGAGGGTGGTGGTGGTGGTGATATAAGGAAAAGCAAGGGCTGGAGAACTGAGTAGGAAACAGAAGGGGGACTCAAAGCAGAAATGAGGGATTTAGGAACTGAGATTTGATTCAGCAAAGACTTGTCTGCTGCAGACTTTAGTATCTCTATGGATCAGATTACCATGCACAAAACCTTTCCTCATGCACTTCAGTCTATTCCCATTTCAAAGCAGAGTAAGAACATAAGAACATAACATAAGAACGGCCGTACTGGGTCAGACCAAAGGTCCATCTAATCCAGTAGCCTGTCTGCCGACAGTGGCCAGCACCAGGTGCCCCAGAGAGAGTGGATATCCCCTGGCTAATAGCCTTTTATGGACCTAACCTCCATGAAATTATCTAGCTTCTCTTTAAACTCTGTTATAGTCCTAGCCTTCACAGCCTCCTCTGGCAAGGAGTTCCACAGGTTGACTACACGCTGTGTGAAGAAGAACTTTCTTTTATTAGTTTTAAACCTGCCACCCATTAACTTCATTTGGTGTCCTCTAGTTCTTCTATTATGGGAGATCACAGCACGCTAGATAACTGGCAGTGCACAGCAGCAAGGTCCATATGAACACGGTGCATGGTAAGGTTGCATGGGGTAGGTTCACACAGCTTGCTGTGAACCCGGTTGTTGGTGTGGACACAAGCTCTAAGAGATGGGGAGCCTTGTGTGTGTCTAGAAGATAGTATAGACGTGTGTATCAGATATATGCATTATGCAATAAAATGTTGCTTACTGCGAACTCTCTGTTTATAGAAACCAAGTCCTTTTCCATTTCTGTATTTCATTTCCAGCCTAGCTGTGCATAGATCTGACCCCTAAACTTGTGCACAAATTTCATTTGTGTTGCGTGGTATCAAGTTAACTACGTACGTTTCCATCTCATTTGGATGGACTCTTGGCAGCATCCCACAATATCCATTTAAGTCTTTATTTGAAGAGCAGGCTTGTAAATCACCGACTATCTTAGTTATACGTGCAACGCTCAGATGCATTAACTTACAACACTGTACAAATGACTGCTTAAAGGAGCCCAAATAAGCATGCAGGATAAGTTTATCTGAGGAAATCCTTGCTCTACCTTTGCTATTCAGAAAGAGATTATTTACATGATTCATTCGCAGGGTGGTTGGAAGATGCTGGGCTTTAAGGCATGCAGACAGCTGTAAGGTTTATCTTTCACCATGACAACTTGATATACAGAAAATGGGAGGAACCAGAACCTAAGTGGTCAAAATTTAGTACATGGACCTCTAAACAAAACATAGTGTTTGAGCGAGCACCCCCATCCACCTACTGAACTGGTCCAAAGTGATGAAACCACAGCTTTTGCCCTGCCGGTGTGTCCTGCCCACCTTCCGGCATTGACTTGGAAACACTTGCTCATTGCAACTCAGAACTTCAATCAGCTGGGTGGCGTATGTGTACCAAAATCTTGGACTGTTTTGTTGTGAGTCCAGAGAAGAGCAACAAGAATGATTAAAGGTCTAGAGAATATGACCTATGAAGGAAAACTGAAAGAATTGGGCTTGTTTAGTTTGGAAAGGAGAAGACTGAGAGGGGACGTGATAGCAGTTATCAGGTATCTAAAAGGGTGTCACAAGGAGGAGGGAGAAAAATTGTTCTCCTTGGCCTCTGAGGATAGGACAAGAAGCAATCGGCTTAAACTGCAGTAAGGGAGGTTTAGGTTGGACATTAGGAAAAACTTCCTAACTGTCAGGGTGGCTAAACACTGGAATAAGTTGCCTAGGGAATCTCCATCTCTGGAGATATTTAAAAGCAGGTTAGATAGACATCTAGCAGGGATGGTCTAGACAGTACTGGGTCCTGCCATGAGGGCAGGGGACTGGACTTGACCTCTCAAGGTCACTTCCAGTTCTAGTGTTCTATGATTCTATGAGTGCCCTGAAAAGTAAGCACTTCATTTTTAATCCTTAAAATGGCTGTGGGCTCAGTCTCTCCTGTAACTGTGGGCTCTGACTCTCTCACGCACCCCTCTTATTTACACACAACTCCTATGTAGATCCATGGGCGTTTTAACGATGGTAGGACTTCATTTGGGCCCCAAGTGCTCTGGGTGAAACTTCATATTTAAAAAGGTCAGCGTGTAGTTTCCTTTGGGAAAGGGCTTAGTGTGCTCATTTGCATATCAATACCCAGAACACTTCTTCCATCTTGCTGCTTTTTCAGCGCTACACGGGTGTCAGTGTTCTGGAGCAGCTGAAAACGTCTGGATGTGCATGCATGGGCACAAAGTTCTTTTCCTCTGCAGCAAAAGAAAGGGCGTCTGTCTGAAAAGAAGGGACCAGATGGGCCGTCCGTATTTCTTCTTATGATGCAGACAGAGAGTCCCATTTCCACCCAAACAACTTATGATATCTGTCCAGCAGACAGATGCCAATGCTTGGAGGCTTGCTCTGCCTGAAACACAGATCGCCAGATTCTCATACAAAGAATCAGCTGTGTGAAATTCTCAATATCTAGCATGATTCCACCTCCCTATCACAAACAATGCGTGTTGGCTGGGATATGGGATGAAGTCCTGGGAGATGCTGGGGGTTTGAAAACCAGCCCATTTTGTGTGTGTGTCTAATCGGAAAGAAGAGCTGATGGATTTTGTTAATAAAATATTGATTAAAACTAAGTGAATCAGTTATCAATTCATGTTAAAAATGTTGAGGTCAGAGATAAGCCATACGTATGGTAGCACTGCATCGCAGAATCAGACAAATTCGATATGTAAAAGAATTGAAGACCTATCATGTAGCCTATTTCATCCACTGGCAGTACAGGATTGTGCTGTACAGTACAGCTATTACTTAACTGAACTGAGATATTCTTTAAGATTTATCATGTATCTATTTACTAATGTAGCCCACTAGTTTGACAACTTCAGATCTAGTACCTTTCAAACAAACATCAAGGTTAAATTTCATAGAACAGCTGTTGAACTTTTTCAAAAGATAGTTACTGAAGTGAAATTAACATGCAACAGATACTTCAAATCTGCTTGCAAATTATGTAAATATTTTGCAAGGGGTAAACTTTCAGTGCCAAGCGTGAAAATTGGGGCACAATTCACATTAACAATAACATGGCTTGTATGTCTAATTTTCAAGGATGAACATTCAACCCATATTATGGAAGCAATTAATGGCTTAAAGTACTTTTAAGGGCGGTACAACTCAAAAATAGTTGATAGCTTTTTAAAGGGACATTTAATTAGATACTTTCTAATAACTAATCTAAAGAAAATGCACTGTTTACATTTGACAGATTGTTATGCCATTATTATTGCAATATAATGTTTAGTACCAGAAGCACCCAGACTCAATTGTGTTAGGTGCTGTAGAAATACATATAAGAATGTGGTCCCTTCTCTGAAGATGGATATATTAATTGCTTTGCTAACCTCCTCTGGTTATGCCCCAGGGAAATGCTGAAGGGTCTTATAGTACATGAATCTACGCTAGTTTGGATGTTCACATAGAGCATTTATTTAGCTCCAGTGTGCACACACAACTCTCATCAGTAGAGAGCAGACCTTAAGATTTGGAACTGTATATCCATCTCTCACATAGCAGTTAAATACTAGTAAGTGTGTTTAATAATCATCTGGTATTTCATTAAAATACAATAGCCACTTTCCAGTTGTGAATCTGGTGCCCTGGTCCTAGAGACGCCAACTTAATGAATATTTATAAATCATGAATATTCATTAAATGTCAGTGATGTTCTTTTGTACACTGCTCTTATGCCAGGTCTCACTGGTACAGCAGATGGCACATGTTGAAGGAGCTCTGTTATTGAGAGGGGAAAAGCCATCACACTCAAATAGGGTGTGTACATTCTTAACAATCTCAGCACAAACCAATCTAAATCACAGTACAGTACAGACATAATGAAGAGGGGAGTCTAGCAGGCAAAGTGTATGACGGTGCCGGCATCCAGTATAAGAATGACATGGAATTCTGAATCCAGTTGTTACAACAGCATAACAAGAAACATTTCTTAGCATGAATACATTGGAACTGATTGGAGTTCCACTACATCCACAAACTGCATTTCTTTCTATCTAGGTCTTTATCTTTTTATGGCATCTGAGTATCTCTCAGACAATGATTTTATCCTCCTGTGAAGTAGGGGGGCATTATTGTTCCCATTACTGTTGGGAGGCTAACACACAGAGAGATAAAGTGACTTGAAGTTTAGGATGAAGTTTAATAAGAACAAATGCAAAGTGCTCCACTTAGGAAGGAACAATCAGTCTCACACATACAGAATGGGAAGCGACCGTCTAGGAAGGAGTCTAGTGGTCATAGTGGACCACAAGCTAAATATGAGTCAACAGTGTGACACTGTTGCAAAAAAAGCAAACGTGATTCTAGGATGCATTAACAGGTGTGTTGTGAGCAAGACACGAGAAGTCATTCTTCCTCTCTACTCTGTGCTGATTAGGCTTCAGTTGGAGTATTGTGTTCAGTTCTGGGCACCACATTTCAAGAAAGATGTGGAGAAATTGGAAAAGGTTCAGAGAAGAGCAACAAGAATGATTCAAGGTGTAGAGAACATGACTTATGAAGGAAGACTGAAAGAATTGGGCTTGTTTAATTTGGAAAGGAGAAGCTTGAGAGGGGACATGATAGAGGTTTTCAGGTATCTAAAAGAGTGTCACAAGGAGGAGGGAGAAAAATTGTTCTCCTTGGCCTCTGAGAATAGGACAAAAAGCAGTGGGCTTAAACTGCAGCAAAGGAGGTTTAGGTTGGACATTAGGAAAAACTTGCTACCTGTCAGGGTGGTTAAACACTGGAATAAATTGCCTAGGGAGGTTGTGGAATCTCCATCTCTAGAGATATTCAAGAGTAGGTCAGACAGACATCTATCAGGGATGGTCTAGACCAGTGTTTCTGAAAGTGCTCCGCGAAACCACTTTGAGAAACACATTAACTGGCCGCCCCGGTTTGTTTATTTACTGGCGCCGTGGCTATGGAGCCTCGCGGCTCCTATTGGCTCCGTTTTGCTCTTTATAGCCAAGGGGAGCTGCGGGAAGCGGTGTGGGCCGGGCCACTGCTTCCCGCTGCTCCAGTTGGCTGCAAAGAGCAAAACGAAGCCAATGGGAGCCACGAGGCTCCGTGGCCGCGGCGCCAGTAAATAAATAAACCGGAGTGGCCAGTTAATGTGTTTCTCAAAGTGGCTTTGCGGAGCGTTTTCAGAAACACTGGTCTAGATGGAACTGGGTCCGGCCATGAGGGCAGGGGACTGGACTCGATGACCTCTTGAGGTCCCTTCCAGTTCTAGTGTTCTATGATTCTATGACCAAGGTGTCACAGGAAATAGGTTGCAGAGCTGAGACTCAAACCCAGATCTTCTGAGTCCCAAGCAGAGCTGAATGTCTTTTTAAAGGAATGTACTTTCAAGGGAAGTTTGGTTTGTTTTTGACTCTGCCACTTTCCAGGGTTACTGGCTTATCTGCCATTCTTGCTGAAGTTCATAGGAATAATATTAATCCTTCCCCTCGATCCTCAGTGTATCCTTTTGAGGAACAGGTCAATTTCCCCTGATGTGCTCTAGTAGTGGTCAGCTCCTATTGGTCTTCTAACTTTGTGGCTGAAATGTCTCAGACCATAAGCTCCATACATGCTTATGGTGATCCATAAAATGCCAGTAAAGAAAATTTGCTTCGACCTTTATGTCACAAGGTGTATCGCTATGCAGTATAACCTACTGTTCACCTTGTGGGTTGCTGCTTTAGCAATTTTATGCAAAAGAATTTGGTCCCAAAGATTGTTTTGATGTTGTATGGTATGGTGGCTCACCTGAATTATACGGTATTTGACTGAAAGTTTTCTAACAGGAGGGAAACTGCAGATTGGAGCGAAAGCTTTTGAGCAGAAGTGATTGTTAATCAGGATTTTTTGATATCTGGTATTCTAAGTTAAATGCTGAGTGAAATTGCACGAGGATGTATGTTGTGGGATGAAAACTAAAAAGAACTTAGGTTGCTGAGCACAAGAAACAGAGAAGCTTGGACTCCTGGATGGAAGGTCCACCCAGATTGCTAGTTTGGAGCTTTGCAGGCTGTGAATTTGAAGTATTGTTGGTTGGTGTCTGAAGCAAGAGGTACACAGGCGAAGTTGAGGAGTTAGACTGTGAAGAGAAAAAGAAGCAGTGACGGGCACTTATAAGATAAGGGTTTCCCTCTGGGAGTAGGAAGGGTTACTGTAAGCTATTTATATTTGATTATATAACAATTCAGTGGTTTTTCAAATCCAGATGACAGAGTTGTAGTCAGTCAGGGTTGTTGTTTTTTTGAAGAGATCTGCAGGGCTTTCAAAATAGAGGTGGGAAAACCAATCCGTATCATGTAATACTTACAAACTAGAGGAAGATTTGTGGGGTAAAAAGTGACCCAGAGACATGTGTTGAGCAAGGTGTGTGCCCAGGAAGGGACAGGACACAGCTTTTTACAACCACAAGTACTCTCACATCAATGTGTTGCAAAACTTTTGTATGAAAAGCCTTATGATACAAAACAACCCTCAAAAATGTTAATAGAAAATGTTTATAAATGGTTGCAAATGCTGTCAAAAACAATAGGTGTGTTTTCTTAACTTATTTTAGCAAATACATTTTTAATAGTGGCTCTGCTCCAAGTATTGCTTTTTGTAAATGCTTTTATAAAGGTCTTACAGTCAAATTATTAATCTGGTCTCACACTAGCTTCTAAATTTATGCATGGAAATTTTGTTCAGGGGCCAAGCTGTATGTGCAGAATTTGCATTTGTGCATGCAAATGTGTGCTTTTTTCATAAGCAATTTTGTAAACATAAACCTGGAGGCTGCAGCTGAAAATAGACCTTAATTTGAAGGGGTTACTTTGAGACATAAAATTTTCTTCCCTGCCCCTGCACCTGTGGACTGTTTAGTTAAGTTGCCTCTATCAGATGCTTTAGTAAAGTTTACTAGTACTTATTTGTGAGGAGTTGCCTGAACAGAGTTTTCAAGTAGAAAATGGACTCTGTGAGTATTTTGCCAATGTATATAGTAAAATGCAGATGCTAAACAGTTTTCCGGACTGCTTGTTATGCAGTTATCCTTCTGGAAATATGGCAAAGTACTGATACATAGTGAGTCAAAAGTGAAAAATGTCTCTTCTGACTCCAGCAAAGGAAAAATGAATACCTGAGACTACTGAATTTTTGTCAAAGGGTGTGTAATAGGGTGACCAGATGTTCTGATTTTTATAGAGACGGTCTTGGTGTTTGCAACATTTTCTTATTTAGGTACCTATTACTCCTCACCCCCCTGTTCCCATTCTGATTTTTCATACTTTGTTGGGTCACCCTAGTATGTGAACAATGCAGCAGAGAGCATGCTGCCCAGGGCAGGAAGACAGACACAGTTAAGGTCTGCTAAAAATAGCAGAGTAGTAGGGTAGCACAGGTATCAGCTGCCTTGGGACTCCCTGGGTATATAGCTGGGCAACTAACCTATGTCTCTTTTATCTTGACTGCAAGGATATTTTTAGCACATGAGCTTGAGCAGCGCTAAATTCAATTCTGGGATGCATGCTTCCAGCTGCAGGGTAGACCCCTTCTAAGTTTTAAAGTTTCCCATGAGGTTCTTCCGGCATTACTGATTCCCCATATTCCACCTATGAAATGCATCCTCTAGAAAAGAATTGAGCTGCTAACATTTCTACATTTTTGATACCATGGAGAAGATGTGGAACAGAGCCCATGGACTCTAAGGCCAAATTCTGGTACTTCTACTCATAGTGAATGATGCTTTATAAGTAGACCCAGTGCAACCAATAGAATTACATGTTGACTGAGCCACTACTAGAACCTTTGAAACAGTGTCAGACTCTGACCCTAAAAAATTCATTTCCAGTGAAGGAAATGCTGTAAAGCAGCAAGATGCACGCTGAAGCTACGGCTACATGGCCGTTTTTTGCTGAAGAAGATCTGCAAATTGCCTCGCATTTGCATATCTTCTTCCCATTCTTTTTGCGGAAGAGGTTTTGCCGATAAAAGGCTCCATGTAGACAGGGCCAAATGTCAGAAAAAAACCCTTTTTCGCAAGACCCCTTATTCTTTGTAAATCAAGGTTTACAGGGTCTTGCAAAAAAGGGGATTTTTCCGACATTTGGCCCTGTCTTCACGGGGCCTTTTATCAGCAAAACCTCTTCTGCAAAAAGAATTGGAAGAAGATAAGCAAATGTGAGCGTGATTTGAATATCTTCTTTCTTTCCCCAAAAAAGGCAGTGTAGCCATAGCCTGAGTGTAAGAACTGAAACAGGCTACCAAAGAATTTCCTCTTCCTACTTTACCTGTAGTTTGTAGAAGTGATACCAATATTACTAAAACTTTTTTCTTCAAGCCCCTATCAGACACATCCTGTAGTTGTCCTAAGGAATCCTTCCTAGTTAACGTTTGTGAATGGGTTTCCAAAGAGAAACAATGAGACTAGAACCTGAACAATGTTCGGAAGCTATTAGAGAGAAACTGAAGAGACAGGCTTTTAGTTTTGAAACTCCTCTTTGGTCAAATCCTTGTTAGGCTGAACTGAGACTGCTTTGAGGAGGTTCACCTAAAAGGTTTGGGCTCAGGTCTCATTTCTGAGAATATTAGTGGTATGTGAATCTCAAAAAGTTTCCAGCTTAAGTTTGGATCAGCATCCCCTAAATCCAAAACCTTCCCCGGGCTATTTTTGCACCTGGAGTTGGGTGATATCAAGTCATCATTTTAATGAATTCGTAAACTCTGGGGTTTTACTCTGACTGTAGAATTGCATTAATATGCAAGGTTTTGGAACACATTTTGAAAGAAAGTCATTAAGGACATAGAGATAAACGGTAATTTTGGTAAAATATAATGTGATATGATAAAAGATGGCTCATGCCAGACGAACTCCCTATCTTTCTTTGAGGATATAATTGATTTTCTAGACAAGGGAAATGCAGTACGTCCAATCTACCTGGATTTCAGTAAGGCATTAGGTACAATTTCACAAGGCAAAGGATTAGTTTCATTGGTGAAGATGGGGATTAATATGAGAATTGAAAGGTGGGCAAGGAACTGGTTCAAGCGGTCATGCTAGAGGAAGACTACGAGTGGAGTTCCTCAGGGATCACTCTGGAGACCAGCCTTGTTTAATGTTTTTATGAATGACATTGGTGCACAAAGTGGGTTTGTGCTAATAATTAGTGGATGACACAAAGTTGGGAGGTATTGTCGGTATGGAAGCGGGAGACCTGGAACGTTCTATAAGAAGATAATGGCGCTGGAAGAGTTTTGGAGTGGGAGGTGCTAAGCTGCATCCCACCTTACTCTGTTCATACCACTCACCACCCAGTAGAGCTGGGGCCAGCAGCTGGGACCCCACATGTGGGGCTCATGGCCAGGACACTGGGATTAGCAGTGGAGCCCCTGGGTGCGGGGCCAGTGGCCAGATGGAACCCTAGGCCAGCAGTGGAGCCCCAGCTACAGAGCCAGTGGCCAAGCAGGAGTCCAGAAGTGTTCTTGGGCAGCAGCCGGGCTGGCAGTCAGGACCTCGGGGCTGCAGCGGAGCCCATGGAGCCAGTGGCCAACTGAGACCTGGGGCTGGCAGCAGGTAGCCCCCAGGGACCCTGGGTGGCAGGGGTTTGGTACTGATAGCCAGGTTTCCTGGCACAAAACCTGGGGGTGCTGCAGCATCCCCTCCACCACTGCTCCCCACGCCGAAGATTTGGATGACCTTGAAATCTGGATTAATAGAAATGGAATGATGCAAGGGACTAACAAGAAGAACTTTTGGGGCTGCATCAGAAGTGACCGAGGACGAGGGAGACCTGGATCTATCGCTCGACTGCAGGTTGACCGATGTGGTGCGGCTGTGAGAGCAGGCTCATGCATTCCGAGGGTGCATGAGGAGGCCAAGTATTTTCAGTAGAGAGAGGGATACTGGGGATACCTCATCTGGAATACTGTGTGCAGTTCTAGTCTTCCCTGTTTTAAGAAAGACAAATTCCAATTGGAACAGGTGCAGAAAAGGGTTACTCTGGCGATCACAAGACTGGAGAACCTACCTTATGAAAGGAGACTTAAGGAACTTGGTTTGTTTAGTTTACCCAAGAGGAGGCTGAAGGGAGAGCTGCTTGCTTTCTATAAAAACATCAGAGGGATAAATAAATATCAGGGAGAGGAGTCATTTAAGGGAAGGGCCAATATGGGCACAAAAATAAATGGATATAAACCGTCCATTAACAAGTCTAGGATTGAAATTGGACAAAGATTTCTAACCATCAGAGAGAAGTTCTGGAACAGGTTTTCGAGGGAAGCAGTGGGGGCAAAAACCTAACTAGTTTCAGGACTGAGCTTGGTAAGTGTGTGGAGGAAGTGATAGGATGAGATTGCCTACAATGGTATGTGGCCCATCTCTGACTGCTGCTTCTGAATATTTCCAGTGCCCAGTGATGGGACTTTGAAATGGGGAGGGCTTTGAGTTACTACGGGGAATTATTTTGCAGGTATCTGGCTGGTGGGTCTTGCCCCCATGCTCAGGGTCTGATAGTTCTATGTGGGGTTGAGAAGAAATATTCTCCCAGGTCAGGCTGGCGGAGAAACTGGGCTTCCTTTGCAGTGTGGGGCACATGCCGTTTGCTGGTGTGAATGAGTAAATGGTGGATTCTCTGTAACTTAAAGTCTTTCAATGATAACTCAGCCAGGGATTACGGACCCATTACAGGAGCAGGTGTGTGAAGGTCTGTGATGTGCAGGAGATCAGACTACATATGCACAGTGGCCTCTGCTGGCCTTAAAGTCTGTGCATCTATGAGACCGTGAACACTTTTCTTCTTGTAAGATTTGAGTGTCATTGTTTGGATGACATCATCTTTGTCTAACCTGATCGTTCCCTTTAAATGTTCCACCCTATTAGTGGCGTTACCTTCCATTATGGAAGCCATGTTCATTTCCCCAGTTGAGCTACGTCCTCATCTGGGGATGTAAAATGTTTATTTCATCGTTCACAATCTTTTATATATTGTGACAAAGCTCCTAATTGCACACAGTGCATCCCCTGCTTCTGGATGCTGAGAATTATCAGTAGGCTAAATGTTCTCTCCCCCCATCTGGGGAAAACAGCAACTCCCTGTCCAATTGCTTACCTCAGTGGCTCACTACAGCTCTCGGGCCTGATCTACGCTAGGGAGTTATTTCGAAATAACTCCCCTTATTTTGAAATAACAAGTGGAGCGTCCACACTACCAAGCCTGTTGTTTCGAAATAACGGGCTGGTTATTTCAAAATAACTCCTGCTTTCCACGAGGAATAACGCTTCTTTCAAAATAGTGGTAGTGTGGACACTCCACTGCTGCTATTTTGAAATAACTCCCCAGAGTCATTCAAGGTAATTATTCCCTACTGCATCCTGGGGCTCTAAGTTGACGTAGAGTGTCTACATTAAGGGAGCCTTAATTTTGAGGCTTCCTTCTAGTGTGGGCAAGCTATTTCGAAATAGTTATTTCAGGGTTATTATTTCAAAATAATTTATTTCAAAATAATTTCCTAGTGTAGACATGCCCTCAGTCTAACTCCTTTTCTTCAGGAGGAAGCCACAGTCTGATTTAGCAACTGTCATTGTTGGCATAACAGGGGGAAAGGAAGGGGAAAAAAAATCTCTCTGGTGGCCTCTCTGGACGTGGGGCAACCAGACTAGATTTCCTAACTCAGCCTATCCCCATCTAACAGGGGTTTACTTTTGTTGGACTTTTGGGGCCCAAAAGGTCTGCTCGCTGGGTAGGGCTCTGTACTTGCAGGGTTCCCTCTTAGTACCTCACAGCATCTCGAAAGTTTCTGCTCTCCAGGCTTTGTCTACACTGCAGGGTTTTTGCGCAAGAAGCTTTTTGTGGAAGAGATCTGCAAAAACATGAGCAAAAGCGCTTCCACACCTCAAAAGCGCATCACAAAAGCGATGTGCTTTTGCACAAAAGAGTGTCCACACTGCATGGATGCTCTTGCGCAAGAAAGCTCTGATGGCCATTTACAGAATGGCCATCAGAGCACCTGTGCTTTTTCGGATAGGCTCTTTTTGCGCAAGAAACCCCTGTGGAGCGTCCACACATGCCTTTTTGCGCAAGAGCTGTAGCACAAAAAGGAGTTATTCCTTGTGGGGAGAGGAATAACTGTACTGGCAGAAGCCCTCTGTCCTGTCGATTTACTATATTTTTTTTTTGCGCAAAAACACACTTGAGGTGTGGACATTCTGCCGGTTTTTGCACAAAAACGGCTGTTTTGGTGCAAAAACCTTGTTGTGTAGACATAGCCCAGCAGCACAGGCTTCTCCCGCCACTCTTTGCACACAACTAAACTAATTAAAGGGGAAGCTTATAACTAATTCCAGATGGTCCTTAATAGGTTTGATTGGGACACCTGTAGCCAAACTGTTTGAACTGATTCTAGCAGGTTCTAGATTGTGTCCACTGGTAAATGCAGGTTCTTGATTGACTCCAGATGTCTTAATTAACCTGGGGTAGACCTTGCTTTGTTATCAGGGAAACAGGCACTTTTTTAACCTGGGGCTAATACACCTGCTTTTTGTTGCTTTCTGGTAGCCATCTGGCCTGACCCCGTCACAATATATACATTGAATTTTTATTATGCACTTGATAGATCAGAACGTTAAGAACTATTGTCGTGTGTTGTGTAAATATGTATTTTTTTTAAACTACCCTGCAGAGCCTAAGAGCTCCTTCAGAGCATTTACAGTCTGCTGTGTAAACAGGCAGTCCTATGAAATCTCATAAAAGGTTACTAATCTGTATGCCACTCCCTGTCCTACCAAGGGATTCTGAAGAGCTTTGTGTGTGTAGGCATTAGTTTGGAGGACTAGTCTTTCTGAATGTTGTCTGCTCTACCACTTAATTTCAGAGGTGTTGTGGAATTGGATTCTGTCCTTGGCAGGGTAGGCACAACCAAATGAGATGTAGCGCCCTCTATCTGAGGACAGAGATTATTCTGAATGAACAACTACATTTCTGTAGTGTTTCATCTGTAGATGTCAAAGTGCTTTTTAGGTGCGGTGAGCAGCATTATCTCCAGGAAGCTGTGGCACCAGAGCTTAAGACACAGAAGTGGTCTACGGCATTGGGAACCTCAATTTCTGGCTACCCCCCCATTGTCTTCGAGGAGTGCTGAGAACCAATAAGTCCAGCTAAAGGCTGGAATAGTCTAAGGAACTGAAGGGATCCAGATGTGCAGATCACTGGGTTTTGAATGCCTATCTCAAATGCCCAGCTGAAGTCAATGACGGTGTGTCTAGATGACAGGGTTTTTCCCAAAAAAGTGGCCTTTTTTCAAAAAAAACTTCCTCTGCATCTAGACTGCTGCCGCATTCTTTCGAAAGTAAATCAAAAGTATACGGCAGTTTTTTTTGACCGCGGAAAACCTTGTTTTATGAGGAATAACGCCTTTTTTTTTAAAGTGCTTTTTCGAAAAAAGGTGCTATGTAATGCAAACTGTGCTTTTTCAAAAGAGAGCATCCAGACTGCCTGGGTGCTCTTTCAAAAAAGTGGCTTGCTTTTTTGAAAGATGCTCTATTTCGAAAGAGGCTTTTTCGAAAGTATCTTTCAAAAAAGCCTCTTTCGAAAGAGGCTTGCAGTCTAGACGTAGCCTGAGAGTTCTGGATGCTAAGTAAGCATCCCTAAAGTGTCAGATCCTTGCTGTCTCAAGTTCAAGCATACAACCTTAGAGTCTGCCCTTGGGAAACTTCAGCCGAAGCAACTTGCCTCAGATCAAACAATGAGCTGATGACAAAACTGGAATCAGAATCCAAAGCCTCTGGCTTCTCTGTTCAGTGTTCCATGAGCTGGATCACGTCACCTCCATGAATATTCCATTACCAGATCTTGAAGAACATAAACTTTTGAGGGGTTCACTTTCCAGCCTTAGTTAGTGAGCAGGGTAATAGGGGGCAGGGTCGGTTTCTGACACCATACATACCCCAAGACCCTTTTGCATCTCATGAAGTATTGTAGAACACAGAGGTGTTCCATGCACAGAAGCCATTCTTGTGGGGGTAGAAGTTGAAGTTTTGTGTTACAGGCTGAGTCATTTGAATTTGGGGATTATGACTCTAGCTGTTGAAAGTGAAAATCATTTTTCTGGTAGTGTTGCAGAAATATTCAGAAGGATATTACAGCCTCGTAACAGACAGCTACAGTACACGAAATGCAACAAGGAAAGCAGGCTTTAGGATCCTGAATATGAATCAGTAAATTAAACCAAATTGAAGCCACTTTGATCTAAAATGAGTGTCCACATGGGGGTTTAATGCAGTTTACCTAATCCACATCTTTAGGTAATTCAGATTAACTCTCATGAGAGCTCTTATGACATGGGCTCTAAGAGAAATAAATGACAAGCCAAAGAAAAATAAATGTACAAAGCATTTCAATGTTCTTACAGGTTGTGCTTGGACACTATATTTATTAATTGTTTAAAAGCATCCAGGCTAGGCTGATACCCAGACACATTTTAGCAGGCACAGCATTTAAAACTAAATTATATTTTTTATTTAAGGGTTGAAATTGAGAAAAGGAAAAACTGAAGATGAGTATCAGAGAATAAATCATAGTGCCGGTGAGACCCATTTGGCTATGCTTGATCTAAGGAAAGCGGTGAAGCCCTGTCACTTGGAACATTAAAACAAATGGGAGACACACTAGAACATTTACTATAAGGAACGATCCTGCATTGGATTGGACATGGTCTGTGTGGCCTAATCCACCTTTTTTGCTCTACAAATTCGTTCGTGCTATTATATGCCTATTTGATCAATCCTGTTTCAGTGCCGGGTCAGCTTTAATATTTACTTTAGCTGAGATCTTTGGTACAATAGACAATGTAGGACAATGTAGATATTCTGATCAGATAAGCATAGGTCCAACTGACTTTAATCAGAGGTCAAAGTAAGGGGGTGCACCCGGGTGCGCGGCTCCGGCAAGAGCTGGCTGAGCTCTGGCAAAAGCCAGCTGGGAGCTATTTAAAGAGCTGGCAGGGACCTGGATTGCAACAGGACAGTACCTGTAAGAAATTTTAAATTACTTTCGCCGCGGACTTTAATAAACATTGACTTGGAGGTATCCACAGCTTCAGCATTAACCTTACCTAGATCTCTTTGGGAAGCTTTGTTATGAGTTCACACTCCAGTGACATTAAACTTAAATTGCTTGGGCTTTACCAAATTGAGGCTTGATCAAATGTCAAACTGGCCTTTTATTAACCTCTTCTAAGATCACACAACACAAGATTATACAAATGATCTAATACTTGGCGCTTATTTACAGCAGCACTTTGCATTGTCAATGTATTGCACAACATTAACCAAACAAACTAATTCTACATGATGCCACTAATACTCTTGTGGTCTAAAATCATAAGTGCTATCTAGAAATATGGTTTCTTTAATTTGCTGTAGAAAGGCTCCCATTGACTTCAGTAGACTTGAATGAGATCAGGGCTGGAGAAACCATACTGCTTGTTCTTCCTAGATTTTTTTAAGTGAGGAACTGTCTCAAATTTCAGCCAAATGTGACACTATTTGTTCTGGGCTATGCTGTCAGTTATGTCCAGCTATTACTACCCAGCTGTTCCATATTACTTTACATTTTCAAAATACTCTAACAAATTAATCCCTAACTGTGACTGTGAAGTAGTTAAGAATTGTCATCCTTGTTGTACAGATGGGGAAACTGAGATACAAGAAGTTTAAATGCATCTGTCCTAAAGTGACCTTCACGAATATGAGGCTCATAGTCCCATTCTCAGCCCACAAGCACTGAATAGCCTAACTAGTGATAAAGAAGAATCACAGTTTGCCTGACTAGTTTATACCATGCAATCCAATTTCCTTCTCTTAGCTACAAAATACTGCTATACATTCAGGCCACATCCTATTGAAGTCATTGGAAAAGCTCATATATTTGCAGACGCAAGATCAATACATACTCCTGAGTCTTCTACAGCATCCTGAAAAAATGAGGTTTATAAATGGCAGCCTCTGGGCAGATAGACAAAGCACAGCAGGTTTAAGAACTGTACGTCCTGCATCCTTCACTCGGTAATGAAGGAAACCCTTGTGGCTGTGTCAAGTTAGAGTTTTTATTTACCAGACTCCAGAGATTTAGATTGGCATGTGCTTATGTTTGGGTGTGTAAGAAAAGGTCCAGAGAATTTCAGAGCTTTGGAATCTTTCCTCTCTTCTGTATAGGTTCTTATTCCACTGTCATCACTGTCATTCCAGCTGTTCACGAAATAGGGTAGCCATGCATCCTGTTTGGGCCAGGACAGTCCCCTTTTTAAGCCCTATCCTGGATGTCCTGACTTTTGTGGCAAAAATGGGCATTTGTCCCATTGGCCCTTGCCAATTGATGATGGCAAGAGCAAATAGAACAAATACACAGTTTGCCAAAAAAAGAGAGCGGTGGGGGAATGTTTGTGCTGGGGAGTGGTAACGCAAGGGGTGGGGTAGCAGGACTGCAGCTGTCAGTCCTAGGCAGTGTGGGACTTAGGCAGTCAACCCCAGCCCCAACTCCAGTAGAGGGGACTTGAGCAGTCAGTCCCAGGTGGTATGGGACTCAGGTGGTCAGCTCTAGATGGCACAGAGCTTGGGCAAGGAGCAATGCCAAGTGGCTTAGGCCATCAATGCAAGGGAGCATGGGGCCTCAGCATTGACACCTGTTGGCTAAGTCCACCCTTGTGCAGTGTCCTGTTTTGACAATGGGAAATACGGTCATTCTAGGTTTGAGATGTGACTAACATCTGTCACGTGGTTTGTTCACTTGTCCTCTCCTCAGAGGGAGCATTGTGCACACTAAATTGTCTTGTTTGGGCAGAATGTTTTCTTTCATTTTGTTTTTTTTTGTTTGATGGGAGGGTGTTTATTTTTAAAATATGCCCGTTGCTATGTATTTATGTTAGAGAAGGCAAGGTCTAAGAAATACACCTTATGCTTGGAGTGGATGGTTGTGAGGTTTGTGATGGGTGTTACTACCTGTAGGAGTTTATTCCACAGTCTGTATTTCTATAGTACTATCAGCACAGTGTCTGAGTCCCTTATGGAGTGGAACCCATCAGGACTACCTCCTGTCTCCTCCACTGTTTATCCTGCTTTTTGAGCTTACGCGTCTGCAGACTAGGCCAGTCTACACTACAGCCAAAGGTTGGCTTAAGGAGCACAAGTCCAACTGCGTAAAAAACATAGCTGGAGTTGATGTACCTTAAGCGGAGCTTTGGCGCCATCCCCACAGCGAAAAGTCAATGGGAGAAATGCTTCCATTGACTTCCCTTACTCCTTGTGAGCAGTAGGAGTTCCTGCATCGACAGGAGCGCCCTCAGCATCCAATTTAGTGGGTCCTTACTAGACCCACTAAATTGAACTCCAGAAGATCGATCATCACAGCATTGATCAGGTAACCATACAAAATGTCATTCTGTTACTTAGCTTGGAAGCTGAAACTTTTCTTCTTGCCTTATTGGTGGGGTCTTGAAGCCTTTGTAGCTTTAAGATGATCATAAGTAACCAGTGGGATATTTAGTATTTTTGGGTGGTCAAAATTTACACCCTTTATGTGTTTGCTTGTTGTAGTAATTAAAAAGGTTGGTTACAGTTATCCAAAGTGATATGAACTAGGAATAGTGGGATTAAAATTAATTTTAGGACTTATCTTTAGACTGACTTTTCCCCTAACACTTACATTTGATAGAATAGTCAGAGTGGGTGCTGAAAGACCTCTCACTTTAGTCATTAAACTTTGGGGTGGAAAAAGCTCAGGAAATTATCATATACTAGTATAGTGTAGACCAGACAACCCAGTTCCTTTCCATCTCTATTTTCTATGATTTCTTTATCTAGATACTTTTGTTGTTTCCAGTGAGGAGGTTTCCAGTTATTCTGTAATTATTTTGGTCAGTCTTTTGCACTCTTGATTGCTGCATTTATTTTTCTGTTTGCCACTGTGTGGTTATATTTTCTGAGCTATGGTTAAGAAAAATGGCAGTTTTAAAAAAAATGTGGCTGAGTCAAAAGCTCATATCTAGTGGGCAATCCTAAGCAGCTATATAAAGGAAACATTACTTCACTTGGGACATCCAGGCCTCTAGCAATCATTTATTTAACGGACAAATTGGTCTTAACTTTACAGAAGCTTCTTTTACCTTCCATGCCTAGTTCTATCATTAGTTTATTTCCACTGCTTCTTTTAACTTTCATAGTTAAATGTACTGTTGATTTATTTCTACTATGTGCTCAATTAATTTATAGGCTGCTATGTCATAGGATTACACACCCAAAAAGTTATGTTAATAATCCTATTTTTGGCTTGGGATAGCTCTGTTAGCTAGGTGCCAGAGCATTGATGGTCTGGTGTGTGAATCATAAAGGGAAGAACTAAAATAAAAATAAAATTGCATTCATTTAAAACTTTTGGTGAATACACAGAGATATTTATTTAAAGGTTATGTGCACATTTTAATTAACTGAACAATTTAAATTGTATAGCATAGCAATTCCACTTAAACAAGAGAGAGCTTCATAGAAGATATTGAAAACACACACACATGTGATCCAGGAGCTGCTGATGACTGGACAGCCAGGTTTTTAAAGATGTTCTTTTGAAGGAGTTGTTTGCCCTGAAGCAAAACCTGGTTCTGTACTATTGGCTGAACCTGACAAAATACAAGGGTTGGAATGGAAGCACAATGGGAGTGTAGCTCATGGAATTTTTTTAATGTTGCCTACATATCAGGAATACAAAAGCATCTATGTGCATAAAACATCTGTCTCTGCATTCTAAATATAGCAGCACCCACTTGAATGAATATTTCATAGAATAACCTATACAAAAGGAACAAATGTGTGCTGCAATGATATCTGAAAGACTGCTGTTTTTAAATGGAATCTCTTTCAAGTGAGTAAATGAATAACTGATAAAGGCGTTGACCTCTTGTATGGATAAATGTTGCATGGAGCTGTATGTAGTCCCATACACTGAAACAGGTTACTGGTCAGAAAATGTTTTAAAGAGGGATTGCCAGCTTACTGATCTTAAACAAGTAAAGGTCAGTTTAGCTTCATTTAGAAAATGTATGTATGTTTCCATCATTTCAAGGTATATCTTATTTTTAATGAAAGTTTATTTGAGAAAGAAAATATTTAAATATTCCCCCTATTATGTTGTGAAACCAAACAATGGCTGAACTGAGAGAATGGATAAGACCCAATATGTGACCAGATCCTATCTGAAAAAACTTAAAAAAACAATGAATAGTCTAGCAGCACCTTAAAGACTACATGTTTTGTTAGTCTTTAAGGTGCTGCTAGACTATTCGTTGTTTGTTTTCCCAGTTACAGACTAACACAGCTAGCCCTCTGAAGCTTCAGATCCTATCTGACAGGTAGGGGATGGGGGTGCCTCTAAGCCCTCTGAGGGAGCACAAAATGGCTGTTCTTCCCTGGGTAGTTCTACAGAGACTGGGAAGCTCTGTTAGAAGGTTTGTGAGGGAGCATGGTGGTAGTGCCTTCAGATGCAAAATGGCATCCAGTTTTTATATTTCTTTCTCTCTCAACCTGTATAAGGCTAGGTCTAGACTGTGGCGTTTTTGCAGAAAAAGCTAGGCAAAATGCGCTCCGCATTTTGAGCTGCTTTTTCTGCTTTTTTTTCCAGAAGAGGCCCCATTTAGATGGGGCCAAATGGCAGAAAAGCCTCATCTTTCGGCTGAGCTCTTATGCCTTGTGAAACGAGGTATACAAGGCTCCCTGAAAGAGCGTGTTTGCTCTTCCGCGAAAAAAAGCAGAAGAGCAAACGCGTTCCTTGGATGCGGTATCCTGCAAAACCCCCGTGTGTACACATGAGCAAAGAGACAAGGGCATGTACTAGCATGAGTTGGCTGAAGCTCCTGGTAAACCAGAGATGACATTGGTGAGATGAGGAAAACAATGAGAAGACACAGTGAAGATTATTTCTGCCTCTCTGGTAGGGACCTCTGCTTGCTGTCTTAGTTTGCAATTTGGAAGTCTTGGCTGTTGCTCAGATTTCAGTAGGGGCAGGAACTTTTTCTTTCATTTCTTCTAGCCGGAAAGTTATAGTTCTTTCTTTCAGTCTTGGTCTCTCTCTAGGATGTGGACCTTGCAGCTTTGATTTATGCATTTATCCTCTTAAGATTAATTTACTGAAATGCTTCGTGTTGAAACTGAACTGGTGCAAATGCAACAGACTGCTTGTCCTGTGGGGTGTCTTGCTGCAAGCCTATTACACTGGTGCTATGCAATTATGCTGGTTGCTTGGGATTTTCTGGAAGATGTTTTAATTGTTGGTGTTTACCTATAATGCCCTAGAGGCCTGCAACATGCTAGATGAGATACCACCTCGTTTCCTCTGACACATTGCAATTGTTGAGACGACTGTGGTGGTCAAGCTAGAACGTGGGAGCTTGGCTTTGCATTGGCCCACTCCTTGGTCCAAAACACCGTTAGGCACTCTGCAAATCTCCTCCTTTTCACTGAGATTTTTGGGGAGGAAAATTTTGCCTAAGGAACAAATATCTGGGGAAGGTGGGCTTGGCATGTGAGTGAGTTAGATATGGTTACTATACAGTATGGTACGTGTTTGCGTCTGGTTTTGTCTTTGTTTTGGAGATCAATTAATTTCCAGATTACCTGGAGCCTGGAATTAGCACCTTTATTTCTTTTTATACATCTACAATATTAAATAAATGAAAATATCAACAAAACTGAATCTGATCCATATAGTTTAGTGATCATCGGACTTTATCTAAAGGTCTAGCTCTGTCTGTGTAGATACTTATAAATACATCTGTCCCCCCCACCCCCGGCAATCAATGCCTAAATAAAGCACACACTGTGAACAAATAGCATCAATGGTGAAATGCAAACTAAAATTTCAAGCTCTTCTTAGTTTTAATACAAGATATTTTTAACACTATGTTTTTTTCTGCAAGAAATCTGTTGGAAAAGCAGTAGTAAGTAGTTAGTGGTTCAGGTAAGGCCTAAGAATCAGATAATCTTGGATCTTATTCCTGACTCTGTCTCTACCATGTGACTTTGTTTTATGCTTTTATCCATATAGCACTCCAACAATAATTCATGTTTGTGAAACGATTTTAAATGCGCAGCTAAAAGGGGTGATGCAGTGTAAATAAAAATATTACTGTGCTAATGTCAGATGCAAATCCCCATTATGTAAATGCTCTGTAAAGGAGCACATTCATGTTAGCAATACTTTTCTACCATGCTAGGGTTGTCCGCTTCAGACATAACTGCTACTGCTTGACATAATCGTTAATATCTAAGGGTACATCTACACTGCAGCGCTACTTCAGGATACCAGAGTATCACGAAATAGCTATCCTGCATCTTCACAACAAATCTTTTATTTTGGGCCCGCTATTCTGACGTCCCTGTAAACCTCATTCTACAAGGAGTAAGGGAAGTTTCGGAATAGGGCTTTATTTTGAAATTTGGCACTGTGTAGCCGGTGCCAAATGACGGAATAAGCTATTTTGCAATAGCTCAAATTGCGTATCTTATTTCGAGTTACAGTGCTGCGTAGATGCACCCTAAGTGAAACAAACACATTTTCAATCTAGGGCTTGACCCAATTAGATACTTAAGGCCCTTTGAAAAAAAAGTGCCTGAAACAGGCCAAATAAAACAGGAATCCATTTTCATGTCAGTCTGATAAACTCTTTGCCCCACGTTTATGGCTATCTAACCAGTCTTGCTGTGCCTTCAATGCACCATGTGGGTGAGTGGTGAGTGCCTTCACCTTTTCAGCTTTATTGCAAACTAAATTATATTCTAGAGCCTCTGGCTACTCTGATAATCCTGTCTCCACCCCTTTTGAACCCATCCATTGTCTTCCTGTCTCTCACTGCATCCCATTAAAACTATTCATCCATACCTACACACGTTTAATGTTTGCAGCTGAAGTGCTGCTTTGCATAGCAAAGGAGATATTTGTGTTTTTTTTGACCTTGTCAATATTCCGGTGCACAATGAATGCTTATATGATCGCTTATTCCAGGATGATGAACAGATGCAAAAGTGTCCTTAATTGTCTCTGGAAATTAGCAATGGTCAATACATCCTGCAAACACAATGCTGGATGCTGTGGTGCATGCAAAACGTGTATGGCAGGCAGAGCGCATAGCCTTTTCCTGCCTACAACACACTTCATTTAATTTTAATAGTAGAACTAGACGTGGTGCCTTTGGAACATAGATATCCTTGTGGGCATATGTAAGTCTTGAACAATACAAGTTTTGCATAGGAGAATTTGGCTTAACCCTGTCAGTCTTCCAGAGATTAACAACTTCATCAGCCACTGTTGATATTGACATTCAGTTGCTAGGCTACGTGTTTACTGCTAAATGAATAGGCTACTAGGGGCCAGTGTGAATATTCAACAGATTGGCAAATAAGTAAAACGTGCTGTGACTTGATTTGTTAATTATAGTTGAAATAAATGGCTGTATTGATGACTATGATTTTACACAGCATTAGTCCTCTGAAAACAGCAATTAAGTCTGCCATGTAAACATATATCTTGCTTGTGATTAAAAAAAAAACCAACAAAAACCGACTACCCCAACCCCTAAAACAACAGAGTACCCTACTTCAGGCAGTTTCACTAACTACCCTGAAGTGCTTGCACTGGCTAATTATGTCCTTGGTATGCTATATCTTTGACTGAAGTTCCATCATTCTGAAAAGCTTTCTTGTTCAGTGTGTGAGCACTGCTACTTGTAGTAAGAATTTATCAACATCAGCACGACTGTACCAGTGTGAGAGAAAATCCAAACAATTCGGGTTTGGTAGGAAGCTCTTTTAAAGCTCTATTTTTAATGTGAGTATAATACACATCTAGCATAGTAAATATATGCCGTGACCAGCAAACATAAGTACATTTTCAAATGGAATGCAGAATGCCTTGGTATAATAAATCAGTTGTCACAAGTGCATTTCTTATTATCCGCTTGATGTTCCCATTTCATTATCAACTCTCAATGTATCAGTTTGCTTATTTTCAGGTTTAATAGCTTTAGAGCTAGCAGAGGAGGGATGCATGAAATAGGTCAGCACTAGTTGTCACAAATTACTGCATTTCTGGGGAGGTCTACCAGTTACGGTAGTGGATTGGAAGTCAGAAAACAAAGGTTCTATTCCTGTCTCTGCTCTTAACTTCCTGTGTGTTCCAGGACAACTCACTCATCTTGTCTGTGGCTCAGTTTCTTCATCTGAAAAATGGGGGTGATAACACCTCCTTACCTAAATACAGAGCATTGAACTTATTTAACTAGCTCTTTAATGTGATGTTGACTCTAATATGATAGGCCTTGATGATCCGCTTTCCCTACAAGCATCTTCGTTCTTTCTCCCATATCGCTCTTATGCTTGAGAAGAACGCCTTGTTAAAATTCACTGAGCACCACCTAATTCTCTCTTAAATCTCTCTTTTTTTAGCCAGTTTTGTCACGATATCTACAAATCAGTCATATCTAGCATTGGCCGTCTCACACTATGGCAGCCACTTCAGATACTAACTTATTCAATGTACCTGACGGTGCTTACTTTGTTCTCCCGCCTTGTCCTTTTTCCCTCTTGTTTACCATGTATTCATCTCTTCTGAGATGTCCAAATCTTAAACTGTGTGTGAGTTCTCTGAGGCAGGGACTGGTTTGTTTCCACAGTGCATAGCAGGGTGGGATCCTAAATCCTGTTTGGGGTCCTTCAGCACTATCACATTAAAAATAATTAATAAATAATAGCGTAGAGAGAATAACAGAAGACTGGGAGTCAAGAACTCCTGAGTAGAGCTGGGTTTTGGTGAAACATTTTGTGAAATCATGTCAGTGTCACTGATTTGTTTTGGCCAAAAATAACATTAAAAAAATTCCCCCCAGATCAAAACATTTTGTTTAGACTTTTTCAAAATGAAATGATTAAACGTTTCTATTCCAAATCACCGTGTTTCAAAACTTCCTTCAGTTACAGTTTGAAAGAATTGAAAACCTGTGTAAATGGTCAACATTGAAACAGAACATTTTGATTTTTTTATTTTATTGGAATTAATGAAATGTTTTGATCCAAAATGAGGGGTTTTTTTTTTTAACTTTTTTACTTCAAAAAGTTTTTTGGATTTTTAGCACTACTAGCAAACCAAAAAAATTCATTATTGGCATAGCTCTACTTCAAATTCTACTCCTGAATTCTAATCCTGGATCTTGTATAGACACTAAAAAGTGGTTTGTAGTTTTGGATACTTAACTTTTGTACCTCAGGGCCTGATGGGCAAGGGCACTCAACACTTACAAATTCAACTTAAGTAAGTGAGAGTAGTGGATGCTCAGTTCCTCTGACAGGTAAGTCTTAAATTCAGGGTCCATTAAAGAAACGTGGTGTTCTGCTACTTTTCATGCACTCCTGATTTGCAGGGCCGGGCTCCTAAGTAATTTAGAGCAGCTTCAGTCCAGGGGCAGCGGTTATAATAGGCAGGGGGAAGCACTGCTAGCCTGGCCCCACCCATGCTCCACCCCCGAATGCCTACCATAGGTGTACTGGAGACGGAGTGTTGCTGCTCCCGAGTGCCCACCCTCCCCATGCTCTGGGGCAGAAGCAGCTTGGACTGCGCACTGTCCCACCTCCCTGTGGTGCTCCGGGTGGGGTGCTTGGCTCCCATGGAAGGCAGGGCCTGGGCAGAAGGAGCGGGGCTGGGGGCTTGCTCTGATCTCTTAATTGCTTCCAGCCACTAAGGGTTCTAAGAAGCTATTCTAGTAGCCAGGGATTGCTAGTGTGTGGCAGTGTTCCGCCACACTCCTTGATCTCTCCATGCCCACACGACGAGGGCCATGAGAAGAGAAAGCATTGAGCTACTATGCCAGCTGAATGCAACGTGGAGATTCCTCTGTGTCAGAGGGATTCTCATGTTGCCATTTGACAAGTTTATGATCGCTTTGCTCCACTGGCTGAAGATGTGACTAGTTGGGGACCCGACATTTGAGGCCAGTTTTAAAACTCTGATGCTTAACTCTTCATATATAAAATCGGGATTGTGATGCTGGCAGACAAGGTGCCAGTTCATGACAGGGCCCGTAGGCCTCAGCAGAATGACAGCGGCAAAGCAGTCTGGCCCACCTGTGTGTTAGCATTGTTAAACCAGAGGTTGAGTTTGTAAGAATGTGTTTAGAGTTTAGATTTTATGAAATACTTGTAGGATGCTGCATGTATTCATATCACTTATAACATCCATGCTCCCATGCCATAAGGTTATACAGGTCGAACCTTCCTTGTCCGGCACCTGGGGGACCTGAGTGATCCCAAATCATGGAGTTTGCCAGACAAGGGGAGGTCAAGGCTCTACTCAGCTGTAGGTTCTGCTCCTGGCTGGCCCTACACTCAGTGCCACCTGCCCCATTGCCTTCAGCCCTCCCACCTTGCCAGCCCTGGCTGGGGCTGTGCCCGTCACTGTGCCAACCCCTCCGGCCTGGCTACCTCTAGCCTTGGCCGGAGCTGTGCACTCAGCTGCTGGCCTCGGCCAGGGCTGTACTCCTGGCTGCAGGTTCTGCGGCCTCCGCTCCTGGTGGGGGCTGCATTCCCCTACCGCACCAGGCTGGGGCTATGCTTCTTTCTGTTTGCCCTGACCAGGTCTGTGCTCCCGGCTGTGCTGGCCTCGCTGGGTTTGCGCTCCTCCTGCTCCCCACCGCCAGCCCAGCTCGAGCTGCCCATCCGAATCCGGCTCTCTGGTTCAGAAATATGACCACAGTTGTTGCTGGACCAGAGTCACAGATTTTAGAGGTTCAACCTGTATTGAGGTCATGTCTAGTTAAGACTTGCTAAATCAAACTCAGAGGGCACCCTCACCAACATCTGGTACACCTGCTCTTGCCGGGAGTAAGGGAAGCTGACAGAAGCTTTCAGTCCTGTCAGCCTCCCACTGTGGGGACACTGCTAAGCTTGGCTTAAGGTAAGCCAACTCCATCCACATGTTCTACATAGCTGGAGTTGCGTACCTTCAGCCAAGTTGCCAAGTCTAGTGTAGACCTGACCTGAGTGCTTGCATTCTAAACCTTTATAACTCAACAAATGGGAAAGAAACATATTGTAAAAGCTGGCTTCCTACAGAAGGGGTTAAGTGCTACCCACTAAGAAGGCCACTGAAACCAAATAAGCCATTGTGAAAAATCAAGAACAAAGACTTTGTTAATCACTTTTCTCTCCCATTCACAAAGAGACCTGCATGTGAACTCATCCCATCAGCTTGAATTCTGAGAAAATTCTGAATAAAAATCTCCCATGCCTCTCCTTAGCTGGAAAAGGTAAACCAGAGCCAATGGGAGCTGTGAGGCTCTGTGGCTTCAGAGCTGTTAGATAAACAAACTGGAGTGGCCCATTGGCAGTTTTCTCAAAGCGGGCCTGTGGCCCACTTTGAGAAACACTGGTGTAAGGAACCATCTGTCACCAAAGGCAGGTTTGCATACATGTCAAGATTGGTCCAGAGTACCTAAGAGGACTGGCTGTGACTCTGGCTTTGTCTACACTTGAAAGTTTAAAGTTTATCCTCAGCAGCACTTTCATGCAGCTGTGTGACCATGGCAAGATGTTTATTCTGTAGATTTTGAGGAAAAGACTTTGAACAGTCATTTTTTTGTGAATTTTTGATTTTTTTTTGAGGGAAATATGGGTTCTTCTGAACTTTGAGCTTTATCTTCCTTTCCCTTTTTCTTTTTCTCCTTCCCCTCCTTTTATTTATGCATGGTCTCTACAAGAGGTGGAAAAGAGGAATGAAAGAAACCCTTTAATTTCATTTTTTAAAATAGAAATGTATATATATAAAACATTTGGTGAAAATTCTGTGTCAAAATTTGGAACACCTCCACTTGCATTCTAAAAGTTAGACAGACAGATGATTGACACAGCTGACAATATGCATTTCTTCAAGAGCCTAGCAGCTTATACAGTCAGATGAATAATTCTCTTATACGGTTATCTAAATAATCTGCTACAGTGTCACAGAGCGAGCTCCACATTTTTTGCACCCTTATATTATAAAGCAAAAAGAAATTGTACTAAATTATGTACTACCAAAAATTTGAATTTTTTAACCAAATATGTTTGAATATTTCCACGTAACTACAAACTTCTTTACTCAGCTATTAACTCCATAACACATGTTTATGGATTCAGATTTGTAGTGTGTGAACACATAGCCACCAGGAGCAACTTAATGAATTTCCATATTTTTTTTTTGCTGCTTCTCTAAGTTGCAACAAAACTTTAGCAGTGGTTAAATGTGATGTAAAGTTTTCCTGTTGAATATAATAATCACGTGGGGCAGAAATAGCACTTTCTAAGTCAGACCCTGTTGGATGAATCCTCTATCATCTGCACTAGACAGAACCTCCATTGGTTTTGGAGATGCCAGATGGCACTTGCCCATTAGAGTTTTGCATGCCCACTCCATCTCCTTCTCAGAGGAGATTTAAGGTTTAAGTGTCCCGTGTAATATGTAGACTGATGTGTCCAGTCTAACTGAAATCAGGCCAAAGCAAATTGTTGGCTCTAAACTTTCTCTTTTCCATCCTCGCATGCCTTGAATGAATTGCCTTTATCATTTCTGACCTTGGTGACTTGAAAATCAGAAGTCCATCTTCCCTGTTAGCTTCTTGTGGAATGTCCAGAGCATACACCTGTGATGGACAGAAATCTTTGAAGAACATAAAGAATGGCCATACCAGCTCAGACCAATGGTCAGTCTAGCCCGGGATCCTTCTGTGGCTAGTCTGGTATTCTTCCAGCTGTGGCCAGTGCCAGGTGCTTCAGAAGGAACGAAGAGAACAGACACTCACTGAGTCATCCGTTCCCATCCTCTGCCAGTCAGAAGCCAGGAACACACAGAGCATGGGGTTGTGCCCAGACCGTCTTGGCTAATAGCTGGTGAGGGAACCTATCATTTTTCTTTTGCCCAGATGATAGTTTTAGTGTCCAGCCTCATGGAAACTCATTTAATTACAAGCACAACCTATAATTCTGTCAGTTTCTTGTTCAATAATGGAAAACCAAGCATGATTAAAGGACATGTCTTAACTGACTATTTCACCAGACTGCCATGCCAGGAATGAGCTTAACTAGGAAGTTAATTTAATTGCAAATGTGGATGGCTAACTGTGCCAATCTGTTTTCATTATTGTTACACCAAGTTATACTTACTATGTAATGTGTGATTTAAATATAGATTTCTTTGTACTTTTCTTATTATCTGAGGATGTTATTAAAAGGCTATGTCTACAACGATAAGAGTTACAGCTTTAGCATTTTCAGTCCCTAATGTATAAATGCCTACTCTCTGTGCAACATCAGTATAACTTTAATATTTTTATATACAACTTTCTAGAAGGTTTTAAAGGAAAAGGAACATCAGAAAGCACGAGACCAAGCACAACCAGAACGTACCTTACAGGAGGAGCTGATTGAAACATAGTATTTAAAGAAAATACTTGATAAAAAATCTAATATTTTTCTAACCTGAGTGATTGTTCACTCTTAAAAATTCCTAGGAATTTTTTTTTAATCAAGATGCTTTGAAAAAATTGTAGGTTTTACAAATAATAGAATCATGGGACTGGAAGGGACTTTGAGAGGTCATCTAGTCCAGTCTGCAATATTGGCAGAACTAAGTATTTTATCCATACTGTCTCTGAGAAGTGTTTGTCTAACTGGCTCTTGAAAATCTCCAATCATGGAGATTCCACAATCTCCCTAGGTAATTTATTCCAGTGTTTAACTACCCTGACAGTTAGGAAATTTTTCCTCATGTCCAACCTAAACCTTCCTTGCTGCAATTTAAGCCCATTGCTTCTTGTCCTATCCTCAGAGGTTAACAAGAGCAATTTTTCTCTCTTCTCCCTGTAACAGCCTTTTATATACTTGAAAATGGTTATCCTGTCCCCTTTCAGTCTTCTCTTTTCCAGACTAAACAAACTTAGTTTTTGCAATCTTCTCTCTTGGGTCATGTTTTCTAGACACTTAATCATTTTTGTTCGTCTTCTCTGGACTTTCTCCAATTTGTCTAAGTCTTTCTTGAAATGTGGTGCCCAGAACTGGCTATAGAGGAACAGAAGAATTATTTCTCATGCCTTGCTTGCAACACTAATACATCCAGAATGATGGGGTTTTTTTTCCAATCAATGTTATGCTGTTTACTCATATTTAGCTTGTGAGGAACTGGGAATGCAAACAAAATAGACCCTATTCTAACACTGAAAAATGACAATCAAAATCTAAAAATGTTTGAAAACTGAACAATCAATAACACTTAAAGAAAATGTTCATTTTAGAAAAACTGTCAAATTTTGTAAGAGAATTGTGACCAGCTATATTTAAAAGATTGAAATGAGTGCAGACATGATTATTCTTGCTGTTCATTTTATATTGTAGTGCTCAAACATGTACTAGGTTCTTATTGTAACTTACCGTTTGTTTTACTGCATCTTAAAGTTACCATGCAGTAAATGAGGTAGGACTCCTATGGAATTCACTCTGTTTTTCACTAGGCTATTACCCTGATCACAAGATGCATCCCACATTCCTTCTGGGACTAGTGGGTAATTATAAAAAGGGTTCTTATATTTTTGGAAATCCTATGGTGCAAGCATTCTGTGATTAAGGCCATAATTCAGCTAAATCAACACCAGGTTTTCCCAGAACACTAGCTGTTTCAGACAAAGTGTTCAAGATTTCTTTCTGTGTATTTGTGTCCCCCCAAGACCCATTCTTGTTCTCAAAAAATGTATGAATCATTTTTGCTCAGACTTTCTGAGATAAAAATCCACCCTTTGTCAAACACCAAGCCTGGAAAACTCAGCTTGAAAATTTAGTTTCTAGTAGTTAAGTGACTGAAAACAGGAGATTAGCATGGAAATGCTTTGGCAACCTCAACTACAGTTTTTGCTTACACTTCAGCCATAAAAAGGGATAATCAACCCATATGCTCCAGGACATCAGCCACCCTCCTTGTTCATGGGGCTAGGAAGAAACTTCCCCATTGGCATTTTTTTGCAGAGCTATCTATTATGTGGGCACTACAGCTTCCTGTGCAGCATGTGGTATTGATGATTCTTGGGGAAAGACTCCTGGCTTCAATAAGCCAGTGGTCTGATCCAATATGTTCACAGAGAAACTCAGATTGATCATCCATCTGGCATATGTTTCTTGTACAATATTATCTCGCCATTGCTATTTTGCTGCTACTTTAAATAAGAAAAATTCTAATTCATGTCAGGAAATGTAGCTGATTTCATGCTGCTTTATTTTTTTTCTTACACAGAGACTAGCTACTTTGCCTGTAATAAGTAAATTGTGATTAAGAGCGGCAGTGGATTATACAGAATGTTGGGAAGATAAGGAAAATGTAGCCTCGTATCCCTTAAATGAATGCATTCTCAGTCGAGAGTGCTTGACTGTAGTTCTAAAGAGAGTTATCCACAATAGTCAGTGTGGAAAGGAAACCTTAAGTAGAACATGCCATTGTGGCCTTTGAGCGGTTCCCATCTCTTCTATTCAGAAAGCAGAGTTAACTGAGGATAGCGAGAACAAACTGTACATGCGCTTGAGAAAAAGGACTTGACTTGGCAAGTTGGCATAAGTGTAGCACAATATATTACACTTTCTGCTGGGCTCATTCTCTTACTGTCATTGACCAGATCTGTTCAACGGTTGCCATTTTCGGTTTCGAGTAGAAGAAACCCCCAATTTTCCCCCTTACTTTCCAAGAAAGTCTGCTTATGTAATCAATACTGGGTCTTTCTAGGAAGCCATTCAGAATTTTTTGGGGGTTGATGGCAGCATCACGAAAGAACAAGCATTAGGTTTGACAAAGCTTGAAATATAAAACAAAAAAAGCATCTGTGAGGCATAATAAAACAAAGTGTGTATACGTGTTGTTCTCACAGAGTATTTGGCTGAGCCTGGGCAACGGGAAAGCATGCATAGCTAACACTCCTGACTGTGTGAAACCTTTTGTGTACTCCCAAGTCTCTGCAAGAGACCTTGATTACAGAGTTTGGCATCATACCCAATACATTTTTTGGAATAGTTTCTTGTCCATCACTGACACTTGTAATGAGAAATTTATACACCATCCAAAGAGGATAAATTAATTTCAGACCCTTTAGATTCAGGTCAACAATGGATACTGGCAGTGCCTATTATTTGCCTTTTTATTTAAAAAAAAAACCAAGAATAACAACAAGAAATTGCTCTTCTTCATGGTGATAGCATAGTAAAGACCCTGCATATAGTGGAGATAGATTCTTGGCAAGCACATAAATAGGCCAGGATAAAATATTTCACTTTTCATTGCAAATGAAAGTAATTTTCTACAGTGTGTAAGGTTTACTATATCCCCATACAGTTTAATCAGGAAATCTGTATTCTAGCTAATGAAAGTTTTTTTTCTGAAAATAAAATTGGTAAGGATAAGTTAGTTTTTATTTTTGTATAATTCAATTAAGAGCCAAGGACTAAACTATGAAATGGCCTCACCACGTTGAGAACTTAGTGCACAACTCTTTTGTTCAACTTAGCTGTCTCACACTACTACTTTAGAATGCCCTCCCATGCCCAAAAAAGTAAAAACCAATCAACCAATCAAATGAAAGTATCCCACTCCCTTTTTAAAATAAGCCAAATATTTCTTCTGTAGGCTTGGGGACAAAAGAGGGAGTAATTGCTATTATTTTCCTGGGCGATACCACAGCGATGGGGGCCTTAGGACTTAGATGGGTGATACTTAGACTATGGCTTTTGACTGGCAAGTGTCTCTTTACTGTGTCTCCTGTGGCTCTTTACAGTACGTGATATTAAAACATGGTGTGATTTAATTATAAACCAATCAGGATACTTTTACTGTGTTATTAACCAGTTTAGTTATGAACTTGCACTAAATTGTTAACTTATTTGATGTGAAAATAATATGCATATAAACAAAATATTTTCTGTCATTCACACTATTGTTGCTTTTAATGTGGATCACTAATTTGGCTCCTAAACCCCTGTCGACTGGGTATCATGGATCTAGATAAATTTCTAAGCCATAATGCTCTCACATGGGCACGTTCCCTTCATTTACAATCTGAATTAGGTAGCTTATTGCATTCTCTTGCTGTATATGAGGGTCATGTTTTTTCAGCTGAACTTTCTCTGCACTAACAACATTTGTGTTCATTTTGTGTTGTGTGTACAAGATAAATAATTGCACACACAAAGTCTAATTTGCGTGCAGTCACCCATATACAAATTTTCTGTGTGCCAACTTTCTAGACATAATGAGGAGCCCGATGATAGATGCTCTGGATTGTGCAGTAGTAGAAAATAAATACCCATAACAAACTTTAAAAATGAAATAAATGTGCTAGTAAATTTAGGATGTATTTTAAAGCAATATACAATAAGCACCTGAGCTGAACTACTGAGGTCAATGAGAGGTTTTTTTTAAATTGACTTCATTGGGCACAAAATCAGGGGCCTGTGTGCACCTACACTTTTATATTCTTTATACCTACACTGTAAGTTCCTTTGGACAGAGACTTTTTGTGTTGTGTTTGTACAGCCCCTTGCATGATGTGGGTCTTAGTGTATGGTGGGGTCCCCGGGTGCTACTATGATAATAATTATCTTTAATTGGCTGAAATTCAGTCATGAGTCTAAACGTGGTTTAACACTGTTGCCCCCAAAGCCGTTTGGATTTAGATTTTGATGCATTGTGGGTAAGGCACGACACAAGAGAGCGGTTCAGGCTAATGAGAATGAGAGATCCATGGTAAGTTGACAGCAGGAAGGGTTCATGGAAGATGTGGATTTTGAAGCGGGGAGTGTAGTGCAGCAGAAGAAGAGTGATTGGTGAGTGACAAGCAAATGTGTCCAACAATAGGAGGGAGTAATGAAGATACTGTGATCCAGGGACCTCTTGGTGCCAACTGGCAGAGAACATGGGGTGGCGCACAGGGTTTTACAAGGATCCCCCCATGCATCAGACTAGTAGCCCACTGATCATCATAATCACTGCAAAATGTTTCTATGAACAGTATTTAAGGAATTATATAGCTACATTGACATTTAGGTTTGTAATGTCTTAAAGTTAAAGCAAGTCTCCAGGTGATGTGCCTTGAAGATAAGTAACTGTTACCTCCTGCCTGAAAGAAATACCTCCAAATCCGGTCATGCATGACAGTTGCTTGAGCGTGAATGCTCCTGCAGTGAAGTGCAAGACTGGGCAAACACATGTGCCTGATGTGTTCTCATACTGCTTCCCACCACAACAAGAAGTCATCATGTGTTTATAGAATGCCTCCGAGTATCTCCTGAGATACAAGGAAGCCCGCAGAACCCTTCACCAACCAGGCAAGTTAGCAGTGTGCTTGTTTAATGCAAGGAGGGTCACAGCTAGCCTGGCTATGAAATGCTGCATGGATATTGTGTGAGCAATGGTCTGCAAGACATGAGAGTGTCTTGATAAGTAAGTCTAGGCTTTAGAATGTGTGCATGATTTTATTTCGTAAGTGCCCTTTTTCAATACTTCTGTTGCTATTATTTGAATATCTACTTTGTGTTAAATAATTTTATACTTGATTTCACTATAAACATATCTAAGTGCTGTGTGTTAAGTGGAGTGGTGATTGGCTGTGAAGTTGGAACTGGTAAGCCGGGGTAAACTGTTTCTTTAGAGGCTGTGAATCTGTAAAAACTAAGAGTATCCGGTGGAACAGAGGCTGGTTACTAACCTGTAGTGAAAAAGTGGATCCTACAAGGCCTCCAGGGGAATGCTTGTGTTGCCTGTGCTTTGCAAATTGGGGAGCGGACCCCTGGCAGGCCCAGACAAGGTTTCCTCATGCTAAGGGCAGGTGGTAGCAAGGTCTGCGAGCCCATGGGGAGTATGACAGGTATGAAGCCAAGAAATAGAGTCAATAAAGAGAACAGTAAGGAGAGAGGATTGTAGGTGGAACTGAAAGTAGAGCAATAGGGTACAAGGGGTGTCTATAGATTATTTAGTTGCCCTCTTCTCTATAGTAGGAATGTGCCTGCATAATCTCCCATCTGAAACTGAGGAAATATTTGCAGAACTAGCCTCATCCCTTTCTCTGCCAGAGGGAGAAGTTGCAAAGGAGAGAATTGAAAGGGCAGGTGGTTCTTTGCCCCCTCTCCTGATGGTGTCACAGCACCTGAGAAACCTTATGTTTAGTAGACCGAATAGGAATTCTGGGGACTGAAGATTTCATAACTGCTGCCTTATTAGGAGTACTGTTGGCTGAAATGCCCAGTACTAAAGTTGCTTGGACAGTTGCCAGTGTTAGGAGAGCTGTCAGTTGTATGCTAAGTTGCCATGATAATTGCAGATCCTAGAGGAGCCAATGGCTAGAATGCGGGCCTGGAGGGTCTGTGACAGGTGGGAGTAGTAAGGAAGTTGTGGGCCGGAATGCGGGCCTGGAGGGTCTGTGGGAGGTGCAAGTAGTAAGGAAGCTGTGGGTTGGAATGTGGGCCCTGGAGGGTCTGTGGGAGGTGCGAGTAGTAAGGAAGCTGTGGGTTGGAATGTGGGCCCTGGAGGGTCTGTGGGAGGTGCGAGTAGTAAGGAAGCTGTGGGCTGGAATGCGGGCCCTGGAGGGTCTGTGGGAGGTGCGAGTAGTAAGGAAGCTGTGGGCTGGAATGTGGGCCCTGGAGGGTCTGTGGCAGGTGCGAGTAGTAAGGAAGCTGTGGGCTGGAATGCGGGCCCTGGAGGGTCTGTGGGAGGTGCGAGTAGTAAGGAAGCTCTGGGTTGGAATGCGGGCCTGGAGGGTCTGTGGGAGGTGCGAGTAGTAAGGAAGCTGTGGGCTGGAATGCGGGCCCTGGAGGGTCTGTGGGAGGTGCGAGTAGTAAGGAAGCTCTGGGCTGGAATGTGGGCCCTGGAGGGTCTGTGGGAGGTGCGAGTAGTAAGGAAGCTGTGGGCTGGAATGCGGGCCCCGGAGAGTCTGTGGCAGGTGCGAGTAGTAAGGAAGCTGTGGGCTGGAATGCGGGCCCCGGAGAGTCTGTGGCAGGTGCGAGTAGTAAGGAAGCTCTGGGCTGGAATGTGGGCCCTGGAGGGTCTGTGGGAGGTGCGAGTAGTAAGGAAGCTGTGGGCTGGAATGCGGGCCCCGGAGAGTCTGTGGCAGGTGCGAGTAGTAAGGAAGCTGTGGGTTGGAATGTGGGCCCTGGAGGGTCTGTGGCAGGTGCGAGTAGTAAGGAAGCTGTGGGCTGGAATGCGGGCCCTGGAGGGTCTGTGGGAGGTGCAAGTAGTAAGGAAGCTCTGGGTTGGAATGCGGGCCTGGAGGGTCTGTGGGAGGTGCGAGTAGTAAGGAAGCTGTGGGCTGGAATGCGGGCCCTGGAGGGTCTGTGGCAGGTGCGAGTAGTAAGGAAGCTGTGGGCTGGAATGCGGGCCCCGGAGAGTCTGTGGCAGGTGCGAGTAGTAAGGAAGCTGTGGGTTGGAATGTGGGCCCTGGAGGGTCTGTGGCAGGTGCGAGTAGTAAGGAAGCTGTGGGCTGGAATGCGGGCCCCGGAGAGTCTGTGGCAGGTGGGAGTATTAAGGAAGCCGTCGGCCGGAATATGGGCCTGGGAGGGTCTGTGGCAGGTGGGAGTAGTAAGGAAGCCGTGGTCTGGAATGCGGGTTCTGGAGGGTCTGTGGGAGGTGCGAGTAGTAAGGAAGCTCTGGGTTGGAATGCGGGCCTGGAGGGTCTGTGGGAGGTGCGAGTAGTAAGGAAGCTGTGGGCTGGAATGCGGGCCCTGGAGGGTCTGTGGGAGGTGCGAGTAGTAAGGAAGCTCTGGGCTGGAATGTGGGCCCTGGAGGGTCTGTGGGAGGTGCGAGTAGTAAGGAAGCTGTGGGCTGGAATGCGGGCCCCGGAGAGTCTGTGGCAGGTGCGAGTAGTAAGGAAGCTGTGGGCTGGAATGCGGGCCCGGAGAGTCTGTGGCAGGTGCGAGTAGTAAGGAAGCTCTGGGCTGGAATGTGGGCCCTGGAGGGTCTGTGGGAGGTGCGAGTAGTAAGGAAGCTGTGGGCTGGAATGCGGGCCCCGGAGAGTCTGTGGCAGGTGCGAGTAGTAAGGAAGCTGTGGGTTGGAATGTGGGCCCTGGAGGGTCTGTGGCAGGTGCGAGTAGTAAGGAAGCTGTGGGCTGGAATGCGGGCCCTGGAGGGTCTGTGGGAGGTGCAAGTAGTAAGGAAGCTCTGGGTTGGAATGCGGGCCTGGAGGGTCTGTGGGAGGTGCGAGTAGTAAGGAAGCTGTGGGCTGGAATGCGGGCCCTGGAGGGTCTGTGGCAGGTGCGAGTAGTAAGGAAGCTGTGGGCTGGAATGCGGGCCTGGAGGGTCTGTGGGAGGTGCGAGTAGTAAGGAAGCTGTGGGCTGGAATGCGGGCCCCGGAGAGTCTGTGGCAGGTGCGAGTAGTAAGGAAGCTGTGGGCTGGAATGCGGGCCCGGAGAGTCTGTGGCAGGTGCGAGTAGTAAGGAAGCTCTGGGCTGGAATGTGGGCCCTGGAGGGTCTGTGGGGGTGCAGAGAAGGAGCTTGGGCTGGAATGGGGCCCGGGAGTGTGGGAGGTGGAGTAGTAAGGAAGCTGTGGGTTGGAATGTGGGCCCTGGAGGGTCTGTGGCAGGTGCGAGTAGTAAGGAAGCTGGGGTGGAATGCGGGCCCTGGAGGGTCTGTGGAGGTGCAAGTAGAAGGAAGCTTGGGTTGGAATGGGGCCGGGGGCTGGGAGGTGCGAGGTAAGGAAGCTGTGGGTGGAATGGGGCCCTGGGGCTGTGGAGGTGCGGAGAAGGAAGTGGGTGGAATGGGGCCCGGAGGCTGTGGCAGGTGGAGGTGGAGCGGCGAATTGGGCCGGGGGGTTGTGGAGGTCGGGAGGTGGAGCGTGGGAGATCGGGTTCGGGCGGTGGGGGCTGGGGGGTGGGTAAGGAAGGGTGGAATGCGGGCCTGGGGGTCTGGGGGGTGCGAGAGTAAGGAAGCTCTGGGGGAATGGGGCCCTGGAGGGTGTGGGGGTGGGAGAGGAAGTGTAGGGCTGGAATGCGGGCCCGGAGTGTCGGTGGGGTGGAGGTGGGAGTGCGGAGAGGAAGCTGGGGCTGGAAGGTGGCCGGAAGTGGTGGAGGGCGGAGGAGGAGCGGTGAGAAGGGGGCTGGGCCGGGCCCGAGAGCTGTGGCAGGTGCGAGTGAAGGAGTGGGATGGATGTGGGCTGGAGGGTCTGGGCAGGTGGAGTAGTAAGGAAGGTGGGTGGAATGCGGGCCCAGGAGGTCGGGCAGTGATGGGTGGAGGGGCCCCGGAGGTCTGTGGCAGGTGCGGTAGTAAGAAGCTGTGGGTGGAATGGGGCCCTGGAGGTGGGAGGTGGTTAAGGAAGGTGCGGAGTAGGAAGCTGGGGTCGTGGGGCCGGGAGCTGTGGGAGTGAGATAGGGCCTGGGGATGGGGCGGGGGTTGTGGAGGTGGGTGAAGGAGCTGGGGCTGTGGGGTGGAGGTTGTAAGGAAGCTCGTGGGCTGGAATGTGGGCCCTGGAGGGTCTGTGGCAGGTGCGAGTAGTAAGGAAGCTGTGGGCTGGAATGCGGGCCCCGGAGAGTCTGTGGCAGGTGCGAGTAGTAAGGAAGCTGTGGGTTGGAATGTGGGCCCTGGAGGGTCTGTGGCAGGTGCGAGTAGTAAGGAAGCTGTGGGCTGGAATGCGGGCCCTGGAGGGTCTGTGGGAGGTGCAAGTAGTAAGGAAGCTCTGGGTTGGAATGCGGGCCTGGAGGGTCTGTGGGAGGTGCGAGTAGTAAGGAAGCTGTGGGCTGGAATGCGGGCCCTGGAGGGTCTGTGGCAGGTGCGAGTAGTAAGGAAGCTGTGGGCTGGAATGCGGGCCCCGGAGAGTCTGTGGCAGGTGCGAGTAGTAAGGAAGCTGTGGGTTGGAATGTGGGCCCTGGAGGGTCTGTGGCAGGTGCGAGTAGTAAGGAAGCTGTGGGCTGGAATGCGGGCCCCGGAGAGTCTGTGGCAGGTGGGAGTATTAAGGAAGCCGTCGGCCGGAATATGGGCCTGGGAGGGTCTGTGGCAGGTGGGAGTAGTAAGGAAGCCGTGGTCTGGAATGCGGGTTCTGGAGGTTCTGCCACCAGTAGCCAGCTCATCTTCAATGAGGTATCTGAGGAGGAAGGGAGTGAGGTCGTGCCAAAGTTGATATCCAGCACCATCACTGGAGGCAATATTCCAGGTGAGGGGAGAGGAGCAGACAGCTGTGCCAGGCCTCTGGGCCAGATTGGGCGGAGGAGAGGGGTGTTCATTACTCCCAGGAGGGGTGGTGCTTTGGATGGAAGGGGCAGGCTGGGGCAGCAAGCATGCCACACACACCCCAGCCCTCGGTGTCATGGTCCCTGTCCCTCAGCCCTCAGAGCCACCCAGAGTGGGTGGTATGGTGCTCCAGCGGTAGTTTAAGGGGCCTAGGACTCTGGCCATTACAACTTCCCCCTTTGCACATCCCCCCCAGTTTATGAGCCTGGGTGAGGGTTTACCAAAGATGCCACTGGTACATTCAGTGTTGTTCTGTCCTATTCTTTATTCATGCCAGTTGTTTTGCTTTTTTGGCTGCTGTGGACCCTCCTATCTGGGGCGACTAAGGCCTAGAGAGGGAAGCATTCTGTCTGGGGGAAAGCATAGGCCAGAGCCCCTTCTACTAAACCCTTCACCAAACACCTCTGTGAAGGGATGAGCACAGGATGATCAGGAAGACCCAATGTCCATACATATCTTCAGTTGAACCCATTTCCTAGCAAATATCTTGCCGAACTGCTTTGCTCCTGCAGTCCTAGATTTGCAAGCCACACACCATGCGGCTTCATACTGGCGCTCATTAGGGGGTTTTCAATGAAGCAATTTTGGCTAGAAAATCAATTTGTCATCAAACAGTTTATGCAAATGAATCTGTTTCGGTGACATGTTTGTGGAGTAGGTTTCTGAGGCCCAGAATGGAATTTCTGGTCAAAATGAGATGACTTGCCCTCCCCAGAATAGCAATAGCCCAGGTGTTAGGATGCTATCTGGGCTGTGAAAGACCCAGCTTTAATTCATGTTATAAATCAGGCAGAGGCAAGGAAGTGCCCTAACCACTGGGCTATCAAGTCAGTGTCTCAATGTTTTCCTTGAAGTTGTTCCACTTTGTAGAGACTGATTTTATAGCCTGATGGTTGTTAGAGCTCGTACGGGGGAAGTAGTTGATACCAGTTCAAGTCTTTGCTCTGAAATCAGGCAGAACAAGGGTTTAAATCTGGATCTCCTGGCTCATGGGTTAGTGCCCCAACCCATTGGCTGTGCAGGGGGCTGAGTCTCTCTCTTTTGAAAAATATCAAAAAGTGTAGTTTTTGTTCCAAAACCCAATGTCAAAATAATGATTCTTTTCCACTACATTGATTTTTTTTTTTGTTTGCCAGCCAGCCCTACTTTATATCTTTAGGTAGTGCAAGTAATAAGGTAAGGTCATGAGTATGTGGACTTAGCACTCTGTAATGTATGGTTCAGTAAAGATATGATTGCCAATTCATTAAAGTTTTCCCCAGGGTTCAGAGAAGAGGAAGTTATTACCTTGTAATTGGTACCTCTCTGGGGTACTGTACTTGTTAAATCATTGTATATGAGAGGACAATCCAGTTGCGCTGAACAGATTAGTACTTCTGGGATTTCCAGGTAATTGCCTATGATGAATATCAAAATTTTTCTGAACTGAGAGGAGAGGAATTCATTCCAACTGCTCTCAGTCATTTATTCTTCAGTGACAGCTAATATACTAATTAGGTTTTCATTGAGAATTTCTAGGTAGGGAAATCTCTTAGAAATCTCTCTAAATATTGCAATCTGGATTTGTGGGCATTTCCAGCCATTGCTTCAATCGGACAGGAAATGAGTCCCTTCCTGTCCTAAAAATCCTGGTTTTGCTCTGTACTGTTAATAAGGCAGCCATGTTCCTCCCTCAGAGGTGACTGCATTTCAGCAGCAAAACAAATGGGCCACTGCTGTATTGTTCAGATCCAGAGCCAAACTCTTCCAGTGTCCCTGACTGTTTTAATCAAGATCTTCTTCTCCATTATCTACTTCATAAAACGTTTTGTGATGAAAGGCTCACTGTACATGTAAGTTGTTCTTTTACTATTGGTATAAAAAAGAGTGACATACAGAAACGAAGGGTCAAATTCAACCTTGGTGTAAGCAGGTGCAATGCTATTATCTTCAGCAGACTAACCAAAGGACCAACACTGGCCTAAAGTCTTGGATACACAAAGACACAAAAGGACTGTACTTTAAAGAACAAATGTACTGAAAGTAACAAAGCTACTTTACAGTAACAGTATTTCCTTAGTAAACGTCAACTGGATCAGTTGAATGGGGCTGGGGGATGGGATGGAAAGGCGAGCTGATAATATATTTCTGTCACTGAAAAGAAAACCGGAACTGCTAGCTTGTTATAATTACATAACAGATGATGTATTGTACAGCTTGTACCCTCGCTCCCAGAGCAGAGAGGGCAAGCCAACGGAGGCTTGAGCCTGGCTCGAACTGAGTGGCTGACTCTGGCCTGGCTCCATATCCATGAATAAAGACAAGTGAAGGAAGAGCCAAGCCAATGAGAATATGTTGGCATCATCATACTCCCTGTTCACAGTAACTAGATTGTTATGTATAAAATACCCGCTTTCCTACCCACCGCTCCCACAGAAGACTGTATTCTGGCGTCTCTTCTACTAGCACATGAGTATGAGGAGATATTTTTGCTCATCTTATTATCATGTGCAGAGGGCAGCCAGTGCCCTGCATTCCTCCGGGAGAAGGGTGGGGTATCATTGCACCATCAATAGTGCAAGACATAACCCGCTTCCACTTTAGTCAGCACTCCAACCGAGTGCTGCTCATTAAACCTTTTTACAGGCTACAGCAGTTGCTGACCCTGCATGAACTTGCTTCGCACATAAGCGGGCATTCTGCCTACAGTACCTCCGTCTTGGACAGTTACATTCTCTCCATGAACTGCTGCCGGTGCGAGTGTGGCTAAGAAATGGTACAGAGAACTCAGACCGAGGGCTCCTATTTACTTTCTCTTATAATGCAAGAGCAGGGGGGCAGTCAATGAAACCAAAAGAAAGCACATTCAAAATGGATGCAAAAATATTTTTCTACACCATGCATTATTGTTTGGGCTGTGGAACTCATTGCCACAACTTTATCGTTTTTATCGCGGGGTTAGGGGAAAATTCCTTCCCAGGCGAGATTAGCAATGGACCTTGGGGTGGGGAGATTGCCTTGTTTTGCAGTGTGAGGAACAGGCTACTTGCTAAGATGATCTGAATATATCTCATTTCATTAATTCCATGCCATGATAGGGTCCCCATGCATTGGTTCACCTCAGTTCTCTTTGTCCCGTGCTAGAGGCACACGGTAATGTAGTCTTCTGAGAATTCTAATACTTTGTCATTCCAGTTGTTGGGTTTAGTGTGGGAGATGGTTGGGAAGTGTTGCCAAATTAGATGATCTAGCACCATATTAGTTGATCTAGGCTTCCACTTTGTACCTCAGTGTTCTAATTTTTCTCCCTTCTTCCCCGTGATGAAATTTCTCTCTCTTATCTCCTCCTTGCTCACCTTTTTATATGCAGTTGTTTTTGTGGGAAAGCCAAACTCCAGAACTGAGTTTTATGTTCTGTTGTGAAGGTTGGAAGTTTAATGGCCATTCTGATTTCCCATGGTAATAAAGGTCTAGGTACAGAACCAACACTTCTGCAGCAGGCCTTCTGCTCTCATAAGCTTCCCGCTTGAGAATGGCTGCTTCATTGTTCCTTAAGAACGTGGGTGCTGGAGGAGATCTCCGATACTTTGGGCCAAATCTGTAGAGGGCCTTGAAAATTAGGACGAAGACTTTGAATTTGACCTAGTATTTTCTGAGACTTTACTGTAGTGAATGGCGAAGCAGGGTGATGTATTTTTGTGATACAATTTGAGACCAAAAGCTCAATAGGTCTCAAAGGATTAAACTTCAATGAATAATGAGAACATCCAAATTAGTTTTGATAGATTAAAATTTGTAAAGGATATAAACCCTCGTGCTTCCAGGGATAAACTTGCTATTAAATAACTATGGAACTACAAATTACTATTAGATGTATCTATAGAAATTTAACCAGCATCCAGAGTAGTACATAAAAGAGCTAGCTAATATAATTAGAGGCTATGGAAATCCATGACGAGTATGTTTACGTGAATGATTTTTGCAGAGCAGATATGTCAGGAACCAAAAAGCTTTTGTACAGTAACAGTGAGTTATCAAAGCTAAAAATTCCTTAGTCACATGACAGCATTTCAATACTTCAGTCCCAGGAGCAGCCACTGCATTTGCCAGTTTTTGCAGGTATTTTAATTTAGTTTAGCCTTTCAGCCAAACCTACAATAAGCTTTTCCCTTTTAGTGTAATAAAACAAGAAGGAAACAAAGTCCAAATGAACATTATTTTCTTGGGATACAGTATTCCCTACAGAATCTATCCATTTTTGTCCTGCCTAGGATTAAAGCAAAGGCCAATAGAACAAAACCGAACAAGTCTAAAAACATTCACTGCTTACTCCACCACTAGATTATAGATAGGGCAGTTAGCACTGCCTACTGTTGAGGTTGCCCAACGCTTCCTATAATTAGAATCTGCTTTCTGCTGCTTATAACTAGGCTGAAAACGAATCAGTTAATTCACACCATCAACTCAATTAAACAACATAATGCCTACTGAAATGTATTAAATATTTTGGGTGTATTTTTATATTTTCAATAAATACTGTCACGTATTAATTTCTTTGGGTCACCCTAGGTTCTTGTGTTATGTGAAGGGGTAAATTATATTTCCTTATTCATTTTCTCAACATCATTCATGATTTTATACATCTCTGTCATATCTTCTCTTGATTATCTCTTTTCCAGGCTGATGAGTTCTTGTCTTTTTAATCTCTCCTCCGTCCCTTTTCTGTGATTTTTCTGATTCTATATTTTTTTGACATGGTGGGGGGGGGGGCGGAATCAGAACTGCCTTGGTATTCAAGCTGTGGGCCTATCATGGATTTATTGTAATGGCGGTATGATGTTTTATGCCTTTTTTTCTACATGTGTCTTAATGATTCCTAGCATCCTGTTAACTTTTTTGACTGCTGGTGCAGATTGAACAGATTATTTTCAGAGAACTAACTTTTTCTTGAGTGGCAATTGCTAATGGAGAGCCCAATATTTTGTGTGTGTAATTGGGATTATGTTTCCAATGTGCATTACTTTGCATTTATCAACATTGACTTTTATCTGCCATTTTCTTACCCAGTCACCCACTTTTGTGAGACCCTTTTGTAACTGTTCACAGTTTTCTTTGTACTTAACTATCCTGAGTTATTTAGTACCCTGTGCAAACTTTGCCATCTCACTCTTTACCCTTTTTCAGACCATTTAGGACTTTGAACAGCAATGGTCCTGGTGCAGATCCTTGGGGAAACTTACTATTTACTGCTCTCTAAATGTTAAAACTGACCATTTATTTCTACCCTTTGTTTCCCATCTTTCAGCCAATTACTGATCCATGAGAGGACCTTCTCTCTTATCCTTGTCAAAGGCTTTCTAATGGTCCAAGTACACTATATCCACTGGATCACTCTTGTCCACCTGTTTGACACTCTCAAAACATTCTAATAGATTGGTAAGGTATGATTTCCCTTTTACAAAGCCATGTTGACGCTTCCCCAATATATTGTGTTTGTTTATATACAGTACCTGATAATTCTGTTTAATATAGTTTCAACCAATTTACCTGGTACTGAAGTTAGGCTTATAAGCCTGTAATTGCCAGGATATCTTCTAAAGCTTTTTTAAAAACTCAATTTCAGATTAACTATCTGACAGTTATCTGGCATAGAGGTGAATTCATAGGCATGGGAAGTAGGAGTGTGGGGGTTTCTGCAGCACCCCTGAGCTTCTGGCCGCTATCCTGCACACTGGAGACTCTGCTGCTGGCCCCCTGCACTGGGGTCCAGGCTGCCGCCCCTGCATCTGGGTTCCAGTCTGCTGCCCTGCCCTGTGCACTGGGGTTTTGCTCCTGGCTTCAGCTGGGGCAGAGCTTAGGATGGACAGGAGTATGGGGCCTGGATTTCAGCATCCCCACTCTTAAAAATGTTCCCGCGCCACTGGGCTGATTTAAGTGTCAGGTTACATACCACAGTCCGTAGCTCTGCAATTTCTATTTGAATTCCTTTGGAACCCTTGGAAGGACGCTTTCTGGTCCTGGTGACACGATATTGTTTTATGTTATCAGTTTGTTCCAAAATCTCTTCTATGGACACCTCAGTACAAGACTTTTCCTTATATTTTTCACTGAAAAAGAATGGCTCAGGTGTGGGAATTTGCCTTTTGTCCTCTGCCATGAAGACTGAGATGAAAAAATTCACTTAGCTCCTCTGCAATGACCTTGTCTTCCTTAGAACCTCAATTGTCTAGTGACCCCACTGATTATTTGGCAGGCTTCCTGCTTCAGATGCATTTATAAAATCTGTGCTGTTCAGTAGCTTTTCCTAGGTGATCTTCAAATGCTTTATTGGCCTGGCTAGTTATACTTTTACTCTTGACTTGCTAGAGTTTATGCTCCTTTCTGTTTTCCTCAGTGAGATTTGACTTCCAATTTTTAAAGGATATCTTATCTTTAACCACCTCTTTTGCTCTGTTGTTTAGCCATGGTGGCATTTTTGATCCTCTTACTGTTTTTTTTTAATTTGTGGAATATATAAAACGTTAAAATGGTTAACCATTTTAACTCAGGGCCTGCTGCCTGGCCCAGCCCCACTGCAGCTGTGGGGTCTCTCCAAGTGGCCTGCGAGGCTGCTCTGGCATGGCTTGGCTGGCTGCTGCCGGAATTCACTGGCAATGGGCGGTTAACCAGTAAGCATACCAGTAAGTCTCATGCTTACCAGTTAACTGTTTAACGTCCCTAACATAGTTTGACCTCTATTATAGTGTTTTTAAAAAGTTTCCAGATACCTTTCAGGCATTTCATTCTTGTGACTGTTCCTTTTAATTTCGGTTTAACCAGCCTCCTCATTTTTGTGTAGTTGCCCTCTTTGAAGTTAATGCTGCTGGGGCGGTTATCTTTGGGTTATTTTCCCCTACAAGGATGTTCAGTTTAATCACATTAAAGTTGCTCTTGCTGTTCTGCACCACTTAGGACTAATTCAAGAACTGCTGTTCCCATTTTGGTTTCCAGGACTAGCTGCTCGATTTAGCAGTTATGAATGGAACATTCTAGAAAAGTCTAGAAAATTTAGTGCTGCATCCTATCCTGAGGTGACATGTTCTTAGTCAATATGGGGGTAGCTGAAACCCCCATTATTACTGAGTTTTTTGCTTCTGCAGCCTTTCTAATCTCCATGAGCGTAGCACAGTCACCATCTTAGTCAGGTGGCTGGTTGTATATTCCTATGCCCTAATTATGCATGAAATGTCTATCCTGAGATCTGATGGTACAGTTTGATTCATTTAAGATGTTTATTTTATTTGATTCTGCTTTGATTCTATTTCTCACACTGTGCCACTCCCCTACCAGCATTATCTACTCAACTATACCAGGATACAAAATACAGAGTAATGACAAGGTCCCACTGATTGTCATTATTCTACCACGTTTCTGGGATTCCTATTCTATCAGTATGCTCATTTAATGCCAGGCCCTCAAGTTCACCTATCTTAGTATTCAGGCATCTTTAATTTGTACACAGCACTTATAAAATCTGTCAATATTTAGGTGTCTGCCTCCATGTGATGCAATGGAATGGGGCTCTTTTACATCTTGCAGATTCTCTTCAGTTCCTGCCTATGTCTTATCAATTTCTCTCCTCCTCTTTTTACTAGGATATAGCATTTCCCCTTCAGAAAACCTCCCATGAGGGAGGTGTCTGTCGGAATCCTCTGCACCTGCCAGCTTTTTTCCTGTCCTTAGTTTAAAAACTCCTCTATGACCTTTATAATTTTACATGCCAACTATCGGGTTCTCTTTTGGCTTAGGTAAAGCCCATTGCTCTTGTATAGGCTCCTCCTCTCTCCAAAGTTTCCCCAGTTCTGTTGGCATTTTTATATAGATAGGATGAGAGCATTTCCTAGGTTACCACAACTCTTTATTTCCATAACCAAGAGGATTAAGGGCCTTCAGGTATCTGCTCAGTGCTTGTCATCATGGATCACATCCTGCATTAGAACGTGCTATGACCTTGTCAATAAACCAGCGCCCCTTCTTACAGCCCACTCTACAAGGGCTCAGGCCTCGTCGATGGCCTTCGCAGTGCAGGTGCCCGTTCTCGACGTTTGGAGGACAGCCATGTGGTCCTCCGTGCATACGTTCACAAGCCATTATGCCATTGTGAAGCAGGCCAGGGATGATACAGCCTTTTGTAGGGCTGTGTTGCAGTCCATTGCAGATTAATCTCCAACCCCACCTCCTGTGGTAGAGCTAGGGACTCACCTAACTGGAATGGACATGAGCAAGCACTTGAAGAAGAAAAAACAGTTGTTTACCTCTCATAACTGTCATTCTTTGAGAGGTGCTGCTCAAGTCCATTCCAAATCCCACCCACCTCCTCTTCATCAGAAAACTCCAGCAAGAAGGAACTGAGGGGGTGGAGGGCCAGCAGGGGTATATATGCACCAATATAGCGGCACTACTCCAGGGGGCTCCCTGGCTGGCCCAGGGGGTACTGCTGGGGGGCGGGAAGCTCCAGAATCTGTGCATGCAGCATGCACACACCTAACAGAATGGACATGAGCAACACATCTTAAAGAACAGCAGTTACGAGAGGTAAGTAACCGTTTTTTTTTCCCCACCAAGTTCTTCAGACTTTGGCACTGCTCAATGAACGAAATTTTCTAGTGAATTTTCCAGAAGGAATTATTATTTTCACCTTTATATTGAAGAATCACTCTGATGCTCTGTCAGGGTCACCGCTGCTTTTTTTAATTTTAATTTTTTTGCTAGATGCTATGCAAACTTACAGAAAGCACTTCGATGCTCTGGTCATTAAACTGTAAGCTGTTTGGTTCCTGATCCAAAGAGATTACAGTTTGAGAAGGCAAGTAATTTAAGAAGGACCTGAAGGGAAGGAAGAAGGAAGAAAGGGATACAATCCAATAGGTACAAAGTTTATATGTATAGTTTGTATATATTATACATAGATAAAGCAAGAGTCAGGTATTCCCATCTGCCCCTCAACCTAGCCATCATTAATTGGCTGCTTTCTTATGGGCATCAGAGAAGAAATAGATCTTGAGAAGGCATTTAAAGGGGAGGATTTAAAGAGGAATTATTCAGCTACTGGCTGATCATTTTTTCCAGTAATGATAGCTGACCCTGCAACTGCTAAATTTTGTACGTGATATAGTTTGACTGTGTATTGTTTCTTCCATATAAACCATTGTTTTATGCAATTTATTTTTGCCTGTAGTGGTTTGAGTACATTGGTTTGGATGTTGCTGGCTACAAGTCATCCATCACTTTGAGTACAAGAATAGATGGTATTTCTCTCTCTGCTTATATGTCTATATCTGTAAAATATAGGCCAACGGAGGATCTATCCCACATTTGTTTTGCTTTAGCAAAAATGTGGAATTCTCTGCAAAGCAAAATGATAAAGTATAAATCTTTGTCCTCTTCATCATGACTCTCAACACACGCACTCTCTAGCACAAAGGCATACACAGTATCTCTGGTTGCCGGCAGAGTCAACAGCCTCTGTGGGCCCCTGGGCAAGGTGTGCATGGGGGGGAGGGGTGGCATTGCGAGGCCAAGGGCGGAAGGGGTGCCCCCTTCCTAGTTCTTAGGGCAGCCTGGAGTACACGGTGTGATTTAAAGGGCCCCAGGTCTTCAACCCCTACCGCCAGTACTGCAGCAGTGGAGGCGGCTGAAACTCCAGGGCCCTTTGAATCACCAGGCTCTGGGGCAACTGCCTCTTCCCTGCCCCATCAGCTGGCCTGCTGGTTGCTGCATTTTATCTGACACATACAGGCCTTTCAATGTTGCAGGCTACATTGCATTATTTCATGTATGTAACTTCAGACAGAATTCTTTACAGGGTTTGCATTCTTTGTGAGGTTAAGGGGAAGGAGGGAACACAATTGTTTTGAAAAAACTGCAAACAGTTCAGCCATCATATAGTATACTTTCCTTATCCACCCTTTCCCAATGTTTGTTTCTTATGCAATTTATGGGGTTTCTTGACAGCAGACAAATGAATCTGCTGACAAGGAATCTAAAAGCTCACCTGCACCCCATGAAAAAAGTGCATCTTTCTAGGGTTATTGTTCTTGTAATTTAATCAATTTTCTTCTAAGTGCCAAGATTTCTAGGAACATGAGGATGTTCCCAAGTTTCAGATCCTTTGAAAATCCAGACCACTGACAGCTACTAGTGAACATAATGTAAACTATAAATATACCAATCACCTCCACAGGTGCTAGGCACTAGGAAACCAACTACCTGCCTTTTAAAAAGTTGAAGACATTAAATCAGTTACATCCCCATCACCCACAGGATCAGCTTTCAAAAGGTTATTGCCAAAGCATAAGTTAAAAGTCCATCATTCAGTCAGATTTCTATGTCATGTCCCTTTTTCCTCACTCTCTTCTATAACAACTGGAGTAATTTGATCATCCATTTCTTGAGGCAAGTTTGGAGATACAGCAGCACAGATGCACTAATATGTTTTTTCCTTCCCCTTTCTGAGTGCTTATAGTTGAGGATGTCTCCTAACCTTAATCAAAGGGCAACTTGTCATTATGATCAGAAAACAAATCAATAGCCTCAATATGGGCCATCCTTTCCACTTCATGTTTGAGTTGCCTTTACGTTTAATCATAGCAAGCAAATGGGTAAATAGGGTGCACATTGCTTTCACGCTTTATCATGTGCTAGGTTGCTATTTTAGTAAATAAATAATTGGAGTCTTCCAATCAGAGCTAGTTAAGGGTATGCAAGTTTCTGCACAGTAAAGCAACTTTTTGTGGTCCAACTGCAGAGGTGTACACACTGCTAAGTGACTTTGTGTGTCACAGTTGCAGCACTGTTTAAAAAAAAAAAAAACACCCCGAGGGGGGATACAGCTTTCTGTGCTGTGGTTACAGTGCCAGTGTAGACACACTCGTCTATTACAGCATTGCCATTGGCCTCTGGAGATGTCCCACAATGCTTGTTCTCACTTCTCTGGTCATTGGTTTGAACTCTACTGCCTTGCTCAAGGAGTGACCAACTGTTAGCCCCGCCCTTTAAATTCTTTGGGAATTTTGAAAGTGGTCTTCTGGTTTCCTAGGCAACATGTGCAGTGCTCTCAGCACAGCTTTCCAGGTGACCATGGCTGCTCCATGCATCAGGCGAGCTCCTGCTTGGAGCAATGCTGAGGTGCTGGACCTCATCACCAGTTAGGGAGAGGAGGCTGACCAGTCTCTGCTGAGCTCCAGCTATAGGAATTATGATACCTGCAGAGAGAGAGCGCACATCATGATGGAAAGGGGCCATGATGAGGACACATTGCAGTGCAAGGTCAAAGAGAATGCGCTGCAGAATGCCTACAGAATCCAAGGCAGGGGAAGCAAACCACTGCTCCAGCGCTGCATCCAGTTGCTGCTGGTTCTACAAAGAACTGGACGTGATATTCATAGGTGACTCCACATCCATAGAGAAGACTGCCGTGGATACTTTGGCAGCTCAGGGCCCAGTCAAGAGTGGACTGAGCCAGAAGGACAAAATCAGGTGAGGAGGGAGACCAGAGGCAGAAGACAACTGGGTGTTCACAGATGCATGTAGCCAGGAGCTCTTCTACACCCTGCTGGTGGCTAGCCAATGACAGTGGCTGGAGTGTGGCAAAGCAGAAATGGGGAATTGCTGAAGCATGCTGTTGGGTGGGAAGAGGGTTGCATAGAGACGGCTTGTTTCAGTGTGCTGAGTTTGCAGGGAGGGATTTGCAGAAGGCTGCCTTGTGTCTGTGTGGTGCGCACACCACCACGTGCTTGCGGTACAGGGTTTTTGATGGACGCCCTCCCTTCACTTCATGGGAATCTGCCTCACAAAACTCTCTTGGGGATACCTGGGCAATCGCCTACCGCAGACTCTTTGGCACAGCTGCTTGGTTTCTTGCCCCGTTAATGGTAATGTTCCCATGACACTTTACTGTCCACCAGTGATGGTAGGGGAACACTGCTGCACAATAGGCCAGCCACATGAGGGCCTGGGTGGAAGCCACAGTGTTGGAGAAGACCCTTGATTCCATCATCCTCAGCAGGGAGGTATCTTCCACAACAAAAACTGACTGTGGAAAATGTGGGGACAGTAATGATTTTAATGCCTCCCCTGCACACTGGCTCTCCCCAAGAGCCGAGTGTACTGTACTGTCCTGGAAGATTGAATTCCCCTGCTTCTGAGGTTACTCACCATTTTGTAGGTCTTGTGGCTCATGCGTGCTTGCTGGGGGCCAGCCAGGCTGTAGTAGATATAAGAATAGTGGTTGTTCTAAAACACTTTAAGGCAATGTTTCTTAAAGTGTGATCTGTGGCACACCGGTGTGCTGCGATGCAGTCAGAGGTGTGCCGTGGAGAGAACATAATTCAAAATGGCCACCTTTAAAGGGACAAGCCTCTTTTTTTTTTTTTTGCTCAACTCTTCTCTGGGGGCTTCATTTTTGGTCAACAACTTTTCCTTAGGGGATGGCCACCCTTAAAGGGGCAAGCCTCCTTTTTTTTCCTCAACAACTTTCTTTTCCTGGCGGCTTTTTTTTCTCAACAAAAAAATCCTTGGTGTTCCCCATAAAAAGAAAATTGTTGTTCGGTGTTTCTTGGTCTTAAAAAGTTTAAGAAACAGTGCTTTAAGGGCTAGGCAGGATGGCACAGGATCACAGAGGGTATTTCAACAGCTCCTACAGTGATCTTCTGTCCAGCAAAAAGGTGCCTGGTTCCAGGTTCCTGAACAGGCCAGTGTTCCAAAAGATGTGGGTGGCATACACCTTTCTGGTCCAGCCTGTGTTAATGTCCATGAAAAGCCCATGGTGATCCACAAGTGTCTTGCGGTTAATGTATTCGGAGGCTAGGGGGTCTGGTGCCAGAATTGGAATACGTGTGCCATCTATCACCCCTCTGCAGTTCGGGAAGCATCTATAATGCCCTGATGTTGCCCAACAACTGTATTCCCAAACTGCCTGGTGAAGCCCCACCCATGCTCCAGAGCTAGGCCCCCTCCTGCCTACTCCTGGAGACCGGAGGCCCGGGCCACTCATTGCTGGAGGCTCAGCTGGGTGGAGGTCTTTGTCGGTGAGTGCTCTATGGGCAGCTGGGATCATGCCACCTGCCCATCTCTCTGGACTCTGGGACTAAGGGTGCAGGTCATGGTGGCCACAATGGGGTGGGGCTTAGGCCAATGGGCATTGAAGGGGGAAGGTCTTGGGCAGAAGGGGTGGGGTTGGAGGGTTAGCCTGCTTCTCCAAGCCAGGGTTCACCCGCTGCCCATGTCACCCAGAGTCTTGCCCTGTCACAGCAGGATGTGATTAATGGCCCCTCACACTTCTGTCGACACAAGTCCAACAGTCGACTTTCCCACTCCACACTCATTAGTGACCAATGGGGAGCAGTCCGGAGTAGCCAGCTTCTAATGGGCAATTACCGCATGCGTCTCCAGTGACAAGCCAGCTCTCGTTGTTGTGTCCTTACGCAGCTGGGCTGGGGTGACCTCCACCCCATGCAAGTTTTTCCTCATCTGACAGTGCTGCAGCGCTCCTCGTCCCAGACTTGCTTGGTGATGTGATCCCACCCCTCTGCTTATTTCCTGAGCCCAACTGTGGCGTTCCACTGTGGTCAGCACCTTCGTTAATGCCACCAGCAATCCCTTGTCAGAGATAGTGTCTGCGGTGAACTCAATGTCACACACTTCTTGACTTTGTGGTTTAAGAAATCACTCCCCTGCGATTCATGACACATTAGTGAAAGCAGGCAGGATCCATTCTTGAAGAATGATGAGGCAGAGTGCGCAGTAAACAAATGGTTGAAAGATGGCACACCATGCCTATGGAAGCCAAGGGATTGCTGGGAAGGGAAGCAGTGCGTCATGGGGCATTGCGACAGAGCCCAGGATGCCCTTTAACCCTCTCTGCCTTCCCTCAGTACTTAGCGGCAGAAGCAGGAGAGCTGTCCACACCGAATACCAATGCAAGTATGGCAAGTGTGAACACACGATTGAGAAAGCAGCTGACAGTGTGAACACACAACAGTGGTTTCCCTTCAGCACTCTCTGCACAGAACCTTGCCACAGTAGACATATCCTAAATTCTTTAACTGAGGACAGAATTTTGCCTTCTAATGTAATTCAGTCATCCAGGATCCTCCACTTATTGGGAAATATTCCATCTAACGGTAAAACAATTAGCATAGATTGTAAGATTGCTATTAACATTCTAATGTCTAATTAGATAATTAGAGAAGGTGGGCAAGATAATATCTCTTATTGGAGCAACTTTTATTGGTGAAATAGACAAGCTTTTGAGCTACACAGAACTCTTCTTCCAGTTTGGGAAAGTTACAGTTACTGTAAGTAGTTAGCACGTATTCTGTGACCATTCAAGGTGAAGTGATCTGTTAACACCCCTGTAGTTATAGGACAAAAAGCGGGGGAGGGTTAATGGTTTACAGATTGTTCGAAGCAGCCATGCATCCAGTGTCTTTATTAAGAGCATGATTTTAGTGTCTAGTAAAGTTACAGAATGATTGCTCTTTATCTGATATATCAATCCTCATTCTCAAAGGAAACCTGCACAACACTTAAAAAATAAAAACAAAAACAGAATAGTCCTGTAGCACCTAAGGGTATGTCTAGACTACATGGCTCCGTCGACGGAGCCATGCAGATGAGGTTTCTAGACATAGGGAAATGAAGTGGCGATTTAAATAATCGCTGCTTCATTTACATCAAAATGGCTGCCACGCTGTGCCGATCAGCTGTTTGGCGGCACAGTGCCGTAGTCTGGACACTCCGCGGTTGACAAGGGAAGCCCTTGTTGACCGCCCCGTTATGCCTTGTGGAATGAGGTTTACCGGGGCGGTCAACAAGGGCTTCCCTTGTCGACCGCAGAGTGTCCAGACTACTGCACTGTGCCGCCAAACAGCTGATCGGCACAGCGTAGCAGCGATTTTGATGTAAATGAAGTGGCGATTATTTAAATCGCTGCTTCATTTCCCTTTTTTGAGTACACTCTAATCTACATGACTCCATCGACGGAGCCATGTAGTTTAGATGTACCTTTAGAGACTAATATTCTCTAAGGCTACGTCTACACTGCAGCTCTATTTCGGGATACCTTTGGTATCCGGAAATAGCTATTCTGCGTCTTTTGAACATGCTCATTATTTCAAAATATAATGGGCTCGCTATTCCGACGTCCCTGTAAACTTCATTGCACGAGGAGAAAGGGATGCTTTGGAATAGCGATTTAATGTGAAATAGGTGCTGTGTAGACAGTGCCAAATTTCAAAAGAAGTTATTCTGAAATTGACTTGAAATAAACTACGCAATTTATGTAGCTCAAATTGCGTTGCTTATTTTGAGCTACAGGTGCAGCGTAGACTCACTCTAAGGTGCTATAGGACTACTTGTTTTTTGGTAAAGTTACAGACTAACAAGGCTACCTCTCTGCGACTTGTAAACACTTTCAAAAATGAGTCTGGAAGCTTAAATCCATAACTTTGCTAGATGTTAAAAACCATGATTGAAATAAAGATGCTAAATGTATGGCTTATTAGAAAAATCTATAACCCACTAGTCTCCCCTTTTGTGTCCTATGATTACAAGGGTGTTAATGGGGAACCTCAGCTTGAATGGCCTGTTGGAATAGGTACTAGCTACGTAAGCTAAACTGTCCCTTTGAGCTTGTATTTAGAAGTGGCACTCTTAGTACATTTCCCAGGTCAGAAGAGGAACTCGCCTCTCTCACAAACAGAAGTTGGCCCGAGAAAAACTATTACCTCATCCACCTTGTCTCTCTAATATCTTGGGACGGATATGGCTACAACAACATTGCATGCAATAATTAGGTAATTGTCATTGGCACTGCAATGCCTATTAGGAGCATGTGATTTGTGGAAGGAGTAGTAATGGAACAGACTGCAGGTGCAGATGGTCTAGCAGCAGGATTTGTACCCCACCTAGTCCAAGATATTTTAATTAGCCATATGACCCTGATCATTGTTAAAAGGTAAGAACATGCACTCCTCTTCCCACTATGAACTACTTTGTATTTTTCAAGAACAATCTTTAGTAAACCAAACCCATTTTAAATTGCTGTAAAGTTTTATTGAAATGCAATCAAAATCTGGTTATCTTATTTGACTGCTTGCTTATCACTTTATTACACTTAGCTGAGAAATCCTTCCCAGCCTTCAGTTTACAGATTTTAAACATTTACATACAGGCTACTTACTGCAAGTTACTGGGTGTAGCATAATGCAAATCTCAGGCAAGATACATTTAAATTAGGAAAATATAAATCAAAACAAAAAGCAAAGTTAAATCCTCGGTGCTATGAGTAACATTAGAAATTAGAACTGGAAAAGATGTATTAGCTAATCTGTCCCATTGGCATCAGTGACTGTAGAATTGCTGAGTACATTGTATGGTTTAGAACAGACATTGCACTAGGCAATCAACATATATACATACATTTGTATTTAATCTCTTTGTTTACCTTGCAGGAAATGAAAAGAAATACCAAGCAAATGTGGGGGCAGGTGGGTGGGAACAGACATTTTTATAACTCTGTTCAACAAATTTATGGAGTCATGCAATTAAAAAAATATATTATTAAACTGCAATTCTACTCGGCAAAGTAAACCTGAAAAATCTCTTTTTATTGACTAGACCTGCTCCAAGTCATATCTAGTTACTTAGGCACTGATCCTGCAAACATTTAGGTGTGTGCTTAACTGTAAGAAAATGAATAGTCCTAGCAAATTAAAAAAGCAACCGCTTCGACTAAAGATAAGCATGTGTATGTTTGCAAGATCAAGGCCTTAAACTATAAGCTTTTCAGCACATGGTCAGGCTTTTTGCTAAAAGTTTGCACAATGCCAGAGGTGCTGGTACAATTTATGTAGGGGGAGTGCTGAGACCCACTGAACCAAACTGCAAACCCTATGCATGATGGAAACCACTTCAAGAGAGGTGGTGCAGCAGCACCCCCCCAGCACTTCTAGTTCTTTTGCTAGTGTTCTGATCTCTGAGTTGCAGAGCTAACAAAGCCTTAGGAGTAAGATACATAGCAATTCTATTGAGCTGTAGAAGTCTGAAAGGCCTGATTTTATACTTGTGTGTGCACATTATATGCTTTAAGCATGTGAATAGTCCCATTTATTTTAAAAGGACTACTAACATGTTTATCATTAACCATGTATATAAGGGTTTGTGGGAACAAGATCTAAGTTGTAATTAGAGGTCCAACCTGCATAGATATCATATAAACCGGGGCAGAATTTGGTCTGCTGACTCTCTAATCACTGATGATGCATGAGCCAGAAAGATCAGACTTTAACTTTCAGATTCCAGGTGGGGTTTGTGGAACTGGAAATTATCAAACACATGTTTTTGCATGTAAAGTGAGCAAACTTAAAATGGAGTCACTGAGAGGAAAATACACATGGAATCCTATTATGCGATTGTTAGAGACAACTTTGAGATGTTTCTAAGCTTCCGGTTACAAACCATTACTGCTGATTAAAGTACAGGTGCTCTGAATCCAAAGTGATGGATACAGTATAAGATACCAAATATAAGGGATTTCTTTAAGAATGATGTGTTGGTTTTAAATTTCATTCTTGATCTCCATGTAGGATTGCTAACATTTAGTTTGAAGAATCTAATTAAATTGTATGACTGCAATTAATTGATATTCAATCATTTCTAAAACACAAAGCCCTTGTGTCTCATTAACTGCTGCAGCAGTCAGTAAGTTCACAATAATTCACAAAGGGACAAATTCTGGTTGCAAAACCCACAACTACTGCTGTATGCATTCTAAACAGAAATATGTGGAGTCTGTGGATTATACATGCACATCCAGAGCTATGAAATAAACACATGATAGTCTCAGCCTAGTTAGTGTCTAAATATGTATGTTGTTTTTTCAATTGAAAACTCATGATCTAAGGACATGGATATTCATCTAATCAATGGGAATAAATACATGTATTTTATTGTCAGATTAAGTGACTTTGGCAATACTCTTTCATTTCGAGAGTTGGCTTCTGTCACTGCTTTCTGATGAGTGGGAATGTTTTTCCACTTCTGCCAGGCAAGTACGATAAAGACCTTATTGTTTGAGTGCAAAATAATGTATACTTGGTTAATGAGTTCAATCACCATGAGATAATCCTCAAGTGACATTATGTCTGTCTGTGTTTGAAAATAAATAAATAAAAGCTAAAATGAACACAAACGATAAACATGCCTATATCTCTCCTGTTGGTGCGTGGTTTAATTATGGGTCCCAATTATCTACCATAGTCTTCGGAATCGCACATTTAATAACATTATATGGGGGTTATGTCTTTCTAAGCTGCTGTAGCATTATAAAGCTGGTTCTTATGTTGCAATCCAGATTCAGTCTACTAGTCAATCCTGTCTGGATTATTACTACATTATGTAATGTGGTCCCTAGGGTTTTCTTACTGTGTAATTAACATGGGGGACTGACTTATCTAGTCCAATCTAATAAATCAAACTTAATAAGAAAAAGAAAAGTATTAATTCCTCTATAAATTTTGAACTCCTGTTATTCTTGCTGTGAAATATATATGTATGCAATATTAAACACATTAAACTTTATTCAATTCATATGCACTAGTCTTTGTGAGATTTGACTCTAATTTGTACACAGCAGAAATTTTTTACAGTGTAATATATGCAATGGAAGACAAAGTCCTTAACTCTGTATTTTTCATTATATTTCAATGCTGTCTGCACTCTCATTTTAGAGGAAAGTTATGCTAAAGACATCAAAGCTAAAATTACCTCTTCCATACCCTAACCTAAAAGTCTCAGCGAGGTAGCTATGTTAGTCTGTAACTTTAAAATCAATGAGTAGTCCTGTGGCACCTTAGAGACCAACTAAATATATATACAGTATCATATATAGTATCTTCTTATCAATAAATTAGGCAAATACAACTTAGATGAGGCTACTATAAGGTGGGTGCATAAATGGCTGGATAACCATTCTCAGAAAGTAGTTATTAATGGTTTACAGTCATGCTGGAAAGGCATAACAAGTGGAGTTCTGCAGGGGTCTGTTTTGGGACCCATTCTGTTCAATATGTTCATCAACGATTTAGATATTGGCATAGAGAGTACGCTTATGAAGTTTGCGGATGATACAAAGCTGGGAGGGGTTGCAACCGCTTTGGAGGGTAGGGTCATAATTCAAAATGACCTGGACAAACTGGAGAAATGGTCTGACGTAAATATGTATGGCCCATTCATCTCGAGAGATGGTGGTAAGCAGCAGCAGTGACAATCTGTGAGTTGTGCCTGGATCTGCAACTTCTTTCATGGCTTATGTGTATTGAATCCATATTTGTAAGATCATGATCAGGTTCAAGTCCAGGACACATTGTCTGCACATTCTAGCTACCAAGCCGGAGGCAAGCTGGTTTATTGTATCGACTGTAGTAGCTGTGTATAGCTGTGTGTGGGTAAGTGTCTCCTCCTGCACGCTGCATTGCCTGGGCTAGTGTTTGAGGAAAGTGCGTTGCCCAAGTGGCACTATCCCCCTCTCGGTCGCCCAGTTAGATCCAAAGGAAAGACAAGAGCCAGTACATTAGGAACTAAGGTGGCTGCAGGAGATGCTGGAAAAGCAGATTGAATGAAACCTCACTGTTAACCGCCTTAGGGTCTCCACTCTGGAATATCTGTCCGGGTTTACTCCCATAGCCTTTGGATCTCCTGAACCTACCCACAAGGCAGTGGGGAATTTTCTATTCCCTGGGGTGACGTAAGGAGTCACTATCCCTTGGATGCCGGTGACCAATGGTTCATATGCCAATAGGATTATCCAAAGTAAACCAGGGACCCAAGTATGCCAGACCCTCAACCAACAGAGTAAGGGGGTAGGACAGTCTTATTTGATGGCAGGCTGCACTCGCCATGTCACAACATCATCATCAGGCACTTGACTTTTCGTCAGAGCATCAGATACCACCCAATGTCCCATCACACCCTGGTAATGTTGCCGCCACTGGTCCGCGGCTGCATATTCGCACGACAAAGTGCACTTATTTTGCAGCAAACCTCTGAAAAGAGGCCCCCTCCTATCCACCACCTGGAGACGTGCCAGGTAGCATGCAGCTCTAAGGTAAATAGGATGAAGTTTAATAAGGACAAATGCAAAGTATTCCACTTAGGAAGGAACGGTGCTTTTTTCGTAAGAAAAATGATGCCGAAGGAACTATCAGTCTCACGCATACAGAATGGGAAGCGACTGCCTAGGAAGGAGTACTGCAGAAAGGGATCTAGAGGTCATAGTGGACCACAAGCTAAATATGAGTCAATAGTGTGATACCATTGCACAAAAAGCAAGCATGATTCTGGCATGCATTAACAGGCGTGTTGTGAGCAAGACACAAGAAGTCATTCTTCCGCTGTACTCTGCACTGATTAGGCCTCAGTTGGAGTACTGTGTCCAGTTCTGGGCACCACATTTCAAGAAAGATGTGGAGAAATTGGAGAAGGTCCAGAGAAGAGCAACAAGAATGATTCAAGGTCTAGAGAACATGACCTATGAAGGAAGACTGAAAGAATTGGGCTCGTTTAGTTTGGAAAGGAGAAGCTTGAGAGGGGACATGATAGCAGTTTTCAGGCATCTAAAAGGTTGTCACAAGGAGGAGGGAGAAAAATTGTTCTCCTTGGCCTCTGAGGATAGAACAAGAAGCAATGGGCTTAAACTGCAGCAAGGGAAGTTTAGATTGGACATGAGGAAAAACTTCCTGTTAGGGTGGTTAAACACTGGAAAAAAATTGCCTATGGAGGTTGTGAAGTCTCCATCTCTGGAGATATTTAAGAGCAGGTTAGACAGACATCTATCAGGGATGGTCTAGACGGTACTGGAGCAGGGGACTGGACTCAATGACCTCTCGAGGTCCCTTCCAGTTCTAGTGTTTTATGATTCCATGAGTTTTCCTGGGGAAAACTGACTTCCTCAGATCAGATGAGCTTGAATCATACCCCAGCTTGTCATCTTTATTGTACAGCTTGCTGCTGCGCTGTTTAAACAATGAGTGAGGCATATACAACAACATTGCAATAATGTAGGTAATTAATGAACCATCATATTCTTGCTAGCTCCCAGCTTGCATCAGCAACTTCACTGTGTTTTGTTGTGTTTCACACTTTACTTTCAGGCTAATTACTCTATATGCCATATTATGCTGGGAATGCAGCCCAGCTCCCATAGGGCTCAGTGTGCTCCCGGGGGCTGCGCTCCTGGAGCTCCACATCCATCCTACCTCTTGCTCTGAGCACCCTCCCTCCTGCTTGGTCAATGGCGGATCCTCTGCTGCCGCCAGAGGGCAGCCCTGCAGTCGGTGGCTGCAGAGGAGCCGGCATTGACCGAGTGAAGGCGGGGGAGGGGTGCTCTAGGAAAGAGGCAGGGTTCCCGGGGCACAACCCAGCTGCCGAAGGGCTGGGTGCACTACTATGGGGCTGTGCTCCTTGCCCCCCATAGCGGGGCTCTGCAGCCACTCTACCTCTGAGCACGCCTCCCAGTCCTTGCTCGGTCAATGCTGGCTCCTCCGCTGCTGCCAAAGGGAAGCCAGTGGCAGCAGAGGGGCCAGCACTGACTTCCATTCCGAACCAGGGAATTTGCCAGACCAGGGGGGTCAGATCCGGAGGGTGCCAGACCAGGGAGGTACAATCTGTAGTTTCACATCTGTGTGACTCTCCATTGGCTTTAACTGAATTACTCTTGTTATGCACTGCCAGTATAAGTGGAATCAGAGTCCGGCTTTGTACTAAATTGTGTATTTCAAATAATATTCCAGATGTGAAAAGTTCTCTCATCATTTTTTTCACCGGCAACATAAAGTGATCATGCAGTAACACATGCCTAATTTGGCTACACTTGGATTTAATTTATGATATTTGTATCTGATTGCCTCTTTCCTTAACTATAACTTAAATAATATTTTGTGGTGTTTGCTTTTAGTTTACTTAGGATCAGTTCTTACCTAAACCCTCTCCAGGCCTCACAGATGTACTATTAAAATATTTAAAGGTTTTAATTTTAAAAAGAGCTGTAAGCATGTGAACTTTTGATCCAAATCTCTTTGGAAAATGTAAGTGTGCATTAATGCCCCTATACTCCTTGTTATACTGGTAGGAAAATAGTCAGTAGTGATTCCTGATATCTCTTTGTTTATCTTGTAATTAAGCTCCCATATATTTAAATAACTAGAAATCAATGTATTGTGCACATAACTAGTTATTAGTCATGATTATTACATTGTTACCAAAGGACAAGCTGAGATTGGGGCCCTATTGTGCTAGGCACTGTACAAACACAGAGCAGAAGAAAGTGTCTGCTCTGCAGAGGTATGATTTTAATCACCTATCCTTCCTTATTTCCTTCTGATTTCCAGATGTGCTCTTGCATGTTGTCCTAAATTAGACTAAGGTTACGTCTACACTGTGAGTTTTTGTGGCAGAAAATATGCTAATGAGGAACTCATTAGCATAAGTTGCAGTCTCATTAGCATATTTTCTACCGTTTCTTTTTGCACAAGAGGTTTTTGTGCAAAAAGAATCAATGTAGCCGCTTCCGTTTTGTGCAAAACCCCTGGGAGAGGCATAAGGATCTTGCACAAAACAGGGGTTTTGCGCAAAATGGAAGCAGCTACACTGCTTCTTTTTTCAGAAAAACCCCTTGTGCAAAAAGAAATGGCAGAAAATGTGCTAATGAGGGACTCATTAGCATAAGTCGCAATCTCATTCGCGTATTTTCTACTGTTTCTTTTTGCACAAGAGATTTTTGCGCAAAAAGAATCAATGTAGCCACTTCTGTTTTGTGCAAAACCCCCATTTTGCGCAAAAACCTCCAGGAGAGGCATAAGGATCTTGTGCAAAACCGGGGTTTTGCGCAAAATGGAAGCAGCTACATTGCTTCTTTTTGCGCAAAAACCCCTCACGCAAAAAGAAATTGCAGAAAATATGCTAATGCGATCTTGACTATGCTAATGAGCCCCTCATTAGCATATTTTCTGCCGCAGGGTAGACAAAGCCTAATGTCTCAGGAAAAGGACTGTCTCTTCCTATATGTATGCAGAGTACTTCATACAGCAGGGATGCTACTTCTCTGTTGGATGTCGGACCACTGTTGTAAAACAGTATATGATCATCATGCAGATTCATTTAAAGACAGCTTTTAATCTATTTAATATTCATGTGTTTTACTGAGAGAGGTATCACAATGGATATACCTGTCACATTTTCGTGGAAAGGCATTCTTTAGGACTGCTGTACATTCAGTGGGTGCCTCTGGTTTTGGATATGTAAATTTGATGAGAAATACATACTACTGAAAAAGATGTCAGACTAGCTCAGGATACTATTAACCTAGACATCTAGGTGCTCCATGACCAATACCAGCTTCAACAGCCCATTCTTTCCCTTCCCTCATTCTAACTACCAGGTCAAGCTTCCCCCTAAATGGGAAATGATCTCCCTCTTATATTTCACCAAGCCTGGACTCAGACAAACTCCATGTTTAAAAGACAAAATAATCCAACATGTCTTGCATAATACCCATAGGAGGGGAGTTTTGTAATTATGAAACAGAAGAAAACACTATTGTTTGACCTTTGGGTTGCCCAGTGACCTTATCTCTCACTGATGCTCTGATCCTGCAAACATCTACCTGAACAATCTTACACATGTGAATAGCTCCAACAAACGAAAAGGGAAGCAAGTGCTGGCTAGCTCAAGGCAAAAGTTTGTAAGCTCCTCTGGTGTGGATATGACTGCTTTTATTTTCCTGCATTTTAGAGTGTCCAGGACATAGAGATAAACAAACAGCAATAAATATCAAATAGTCTTTACACAGACTAAATTGAAGACTCAAACCTATGCAAATACAACAGTAGGAACCCTGTAGATTATCAAATGTGGGACTGAAGTGTAAAACTGTCCATTTAATTACTATAAATCATTATTTAATTCCTGGAACTTGAAGTGCAAGAGCTTCTATCTTCTGTGGTTGCAGCAATGAGGTATTACAAGATCTCGCAAATCATTAGCTAGTAAAATAATATCAATAAACTCTGTGACTGTCATGTATCTAGTTTTACCTACAATATGATTATGATCATCAGGATTAAGCTCATTATAGGGTAGGATTAGATTTTATCATTTTAGATGAGGCAAGTGTTAATGCCTCTGAATATATTAAATAAACTTTAACGCCCACAATGCAAAAATAAAATTTGCAAAAACAATTACGTGGGTGACTCAATCAAGTGTTTGCATCCCAGTAATAACATTTAAAATATATCCAGAATATAAATTAATTCTACAGTAATTCTAACATTTACTATTGTCTTCCAAAGTCAGCAATATATTGTGACTTTTCCAGCACTCTGTGAGCTTGTTGTTATCTTTGGGCAAAAACTGGTATAATTGCAAGGTGTCATAACTTTATTTTTTGCGAACAGAATTGTCTAGAACAAATACTGCATCAATGAATCTTTTTATCATTCTACAATCTCATTTGTGATAAGAAGAATTCCTTAGGGATTACTTTAAATTCTGTACATTAGCAGCAGTTCCGTGGGTTAAATCAGATAAAACAGGCTCTTATGAGATTATTAGTCACATTAGGCAATTACATTCTTATCTCTTAGAAATAATTCTTGCTGGCTTGGTACTTATTTCTCCCCATTAGAAGAGACTAATTCCTGATTAAGATCTTTTGCCTTCCGTACAATAAACCTTTATATTGGATTTGCCACATAAGTTGAAAAATACCTTACAGCAGAGATGGACAGCTGCACTTCCCTTTTAAAAATGTATCTTCCCTATTATTTAAAGAACCAATTATACAGCCTTGCAACCTGTAGTTCAGAATTTAAGATGGCAATGCTAGCATTCAAAATATTTAAAATATAAGAACGTAAGAACGGCCATCCTGGGTCAGACCAAAGGTCCATCTAGCCCAGTATCCTGTCTGCTGACAGTGGCCAATGCCAGATGCCCCAGAAGGAAGAAACACAACAGGTAATCATCATGTGATCCCTCTCCTTAGCCTCTGTTTGTCTGGAAATGGACAGGACACCTTCCCAGCCATCCTGGCTAATAGCCTTTGATGGACCTAACCTCCATGAATTTATCTAGCTCTTTTTTGAACCTAGTTAATGTCCTGGTCTTCACAATAACCACTGAACTTGACATTATAGATCAGAGAAGCTAAACTTACTTCTTGTTTATGTTCTTGCTGAACGTAGTTCAGATTTTTCATATAATTTAAACAAAAGAAAAATGTTTCATGGATAAATTCATGTAAGCACAGCAAATGATCTATGCACAAACAGATGTATATTTGGGTGCCTTTCTATATGCTTGATTCTAGAGTGGAGGGACGAAGGCAGAAACAGATTCTAATCTCCACTCTGTAATAGGGCGCTCAAAACTTTTCCAGCAAAAGCCATGTTACATGCTATGCATCATGGAGGAGAGTTTGGCCATAGTTTCCTATTTTGATTTCTCGGGTAACTAAGAGCATGTCTGCACTACTGAGCCCTCAGTGACACAGCTGTACGGATGCAGCTGTGCCGCTGCCTTATCACTCTTGTAGCTTCACTATGTGGGTGAGCGAGACCTCTCCCATCCACGTCGTTAAAGCACCTCCAACAAGCAGTGCCACACTGGCACTTCTGTCTGTGCTCAAAGGGGTGTGTTTTCACACTTTAGAGCAACATAGGTTGTACCAACAAAAGTGCTAATGCAGACATAGCCTTTCACACAGCCTGTAGGAAACTTTTAATTGTGAGTTTTACTCAAGATGATCAAGGAGACTGTTAAATCTAAACACTTCATAGGAAGCATCTATCTATATATCTATCTATCTCATGGCTGGGGAACCTTTTTTGGGTCGGGGGCCACTGACCCACAGAAAAATCAGTTGGGGGCCGCACACAAGTGAGAAGCAAAAAAACCCCAAAACAACAACCCTCACTGATGTGGCCCCAGCCTGAGAAGGAGAAAGACACTCCCCTCACACACCAGAGCCTGGGGGGGAGGGGCAGGCTAGTAGATTTTGTGTGCTCCAGCTCTGCAGGGGTGCGGCAGGGGGACTGGAGTACCAGCACGAGTTCCCCAATGCTATGGGGAGCCCCAGGCCGCAGGGGCCGGTTCCAGGCAAGCCAGGGGCTGCATCCAGCCCCCAGGCCTTAGGTTCCCCACCCTGATCTAGTTTGGAGTGTGTCCGTGTGTCTGTCTGCAAGTTCGTTTGTCTAAGAACTCCTCCTAAATGGTAAGAGTGAGGGCCACCAAATTTGGTAGGCAGCTTCCTCTTCTCCTAACTTAAAGCAAAGTCAGGGTTTGGTTGTGCCAGAACAACTAGAAGCATCGAGAAAGAGATTGTTTCCCATCACATGGAAAGGGGTGTGCTGTTTGGAGGGATGGGATACTAGGAGTGGCCACTGGGGGTAGCTGTACCACCAAGGGAGTGGCCAGTAAGATTGAGGTTCCAAGTAGCTCCTGCCCCATGCCCCAAACCCTTTCCCTCCCTCCTGGCCTTTGGCTGCACAGCTGGTGGGCAAGGGGATAAGGGGGAGGGTGGAGAGAAAAGGCCCCTGGTGGCTGGATGGTGCAGGGGGTGTGTGTGAGGAAAAAAGCCCCTGGTGGCTGTGGGAGTCTTGGGGGAGGCGGGGAGAGAGAAAAGGCCCATGCTGGATGGAATGTCCCATCCTAAGCCCTTCTTCACCACTCCAACTATCACTCTTACACCCACTCACCCTCAGCCTCCTGTACTGTGTGTCCCCACATCCGCAAGGCCCAGTCCTGATTCCAGCACCACCTCCCTCCACACTACCAGCCTCCTGCCCTAAAGGACCCAGGCAATGCTGGGTAAATCTGCTAGTATCAAATAAATGAAAAATCGATACTTTAATTATTGTATCTCTCTGGGATTTGGTGCTATCACATATAGTTTGTCCCGATAAACACATTGCTCTCTGCAATTCATGTTGACACACAATGTGTTCTATGTTGTAACAACCATTACATCTTATTCTCTGTATAAATCTATATTCTCTATACATAGGTTCAACTGTGTGTGTTTAATATATGTATATAGCGCTAGGTGACAAATTCCCAAAAAGGATCAGCCACTTCTTAGAAGTGTAGTCCTGTAGCGCCTTAGAGACTAGCAAAAATATATATAGTATCCAGGCGCCTTTGTGGGAAAAACCCACTTGCTATACTATATATATATATATTTTTTTTTGTTAGTCTCTAAGGTGCTGCAGAATTACTCATTTTTTTAAAGCTACAGACTAACACAGGTTCCCCTCTGAGGTTATTAGACATGTGTGTGTGGTAAAGGAGGCAATTTTCAAAGGGAAAAATGGCAAACTACTAACTCCTACTAAATGTGAATTAGATGCCTACCTGTCATCTGTGCCTGTGAATATTTTCCCTGTGGTCTTTAGAAAGTCAATCAAATTGTATTGGAACCCTTTCACGCATTAAATGTGAAGTGGTTGCATATGACAAAGTGTGCTATTCAAAATTATCCTTAGTGAAGGTTTGTGTGTGTGGGGAGGAGCGGGGGGCGCACAACATATATCTGAGTATTACATTATATTACATTTACATAACAGTCTTGACTCAAAGATCGTTGCCAATATTGCTCTATACAATGTAAGTACTGAGTTTTAATATTGATTTTCAAGTTTGAAGGTGCGGTTATCTATCGGCATAATATCCTAGCATTAGCTTGCATCCCTAATTAGTAGTAGTAATTACTTAGTTGATTACTTATAGAGCTATTTGGAATTTGACAAATCCAGTTTAAAAAACTTTTGAAATTCAGAATTTGCACTGGAATGAATACAAAATCTTCACAGACGTATGTCAAAATATGAGCCAGAAGCAATGCTTATGGTATAGTCCTGGGGGGTCAGGGGCTGGGATGTGGTAGAACCAGGTTCAAGTTGCTACTCTGCCAGATGAAGAACAGAATTGTGAATCCAAACCACTAAGCTTGGTATCTCATCGGAAGTGACCAGAGCTCTCTGGACCTGAAAAACATTCCCAACAAAATCTTCAATGAAGCTGAGGTGTGTCTGTTACATGTTTCAGCTTCAATGAAATTTCAGTTAGTCAAAAATGTTGTAACTGGTCTTAATTATTAGTATTCTCATAGCACCTAGAGGGTCACAGTCAAGGTTGGGACTCCATTTCGTAGGCATGTTATATCCCCATAGTGTAAAGGGTAATCCATGCCCAGCAGAGGTTATAGCCTAAGTACTCAAGACAGCCAAAAGGCAGGAGAAAGGAAATACTATTATCCCTGTTTTATATATTGGGCCCCAAAGCACACAGATGAAGTGATTTGCCCAAGATCTTTCAGGAACCGTGTGGCAGAGCTAGAAATCAGAAACTAAATCTCCTACCCCTAGTCCAATGTCACAAAACTGTTTCCTCCTTTGTCAGTTAGTTTCATAAATAGCAAGATTTGCACTCATGCAGTTGGAGGCTGGTGAAACACCTTTTAAAATTGTTTTGCTGTGAGTATAGGACAGCGTTTCTTTAAGTGGCTGTGGACCCACTTTGGAAAAGCCACTAGTGGGCCTGCGCCGCTTTGTTTATCTAAAGGGTCTGTAGCTTTGGAGCCTCGCAGCTCCCAATGGCTCGGGTTTGCTGTTTCCAACTAAGGGGAACTGTGGGAAATGGCAGCCTGGGCCACTCTGCTCCTTGGGGCTGCCCTTGGCTGGAAACGGCAAACTGGAGCCAATGGGAGCTGTGAGGCTCTGTGGCTAGGTTTACTTTCAGGTAAACAAAGCAGCACGGGCCCCTCAGTGGCTTTCCCAAAGTGGATCCCTGGTCCACTTTGAGAAACATTGGTATGGGATGTTGACTACAGTTGTAGTGTTGTATCATTTGTATTTCTCCATTCCAAGGCTAACGAGTCTTGTGGATAAGGGAGAAGCAGCAGACATGGTATACCTAGACTTTAGTAAGGCATCTGATACAGTCTCGCATGATATTCTTATCAATAAATTAGGCAAATACAACTTAGATGGGGATACTATAAGGTGGGTGCATAACTGGCTGGATAACCGTACTCAGAGAGTAGTTATTAATGGTTCACAATCCTGCTGGAACAAGTGGGGTTCCGCAGGGGTCTGTTCTGGGACCAGCTCTGTTCAATATATTCATCAATGATTTAGATATTGGCATAGAAAGTACGCTTATTAAGTTTTCAGATGATACCACGCGGGGAGGGGTTACGACTAATTTGAAGGATAGGGTCATAATTCAAAATGATCTGGACAAATTGGAGAAATGGTCTGAGGTAAACAGGATGAGGTTTTATAAAGACAAATGCAAAGTGCTCCACTTAGGAAGGAACAATCAGTTTCACACATACAGAATGGGAAGCGACTGTCTAGGAAGGAGTACGGCAGAAAGGGATCTAGGGGTTATAGTGGACCACAAGCTGAATATGAGTCAGCAGTGTGATGCTGTTGCAAAAAAAGCAAACGTGATTCTGGGATGCATTCACAGGTGTGTTGTGAGCAAGACACGAGAAGTCATTCTTCCGCTTTACTCTGCGCTAGTTAGGCCTCAGTTGGAGTATTGTGTCCAGTTCTGGGCACCGCATTTCAAGAAGGATGTGGAGAAATTGGAGAGGGTCTTGAGAAGAGCAACAAGAATGATTCAAGGTCTAGAGAGCATGACTTATGAAGGAAGGCTGAAAGAACTGGGTTTGTTTAGTTTAGAACATGATAGCAGTTTTCAGGTATCTAAAAGGGTATCATAAGGAGGAGGGAGAAAACTTGTTCATCTTGGCCCCTGAGGATAGAACAAGAAGCAATGGGCTTAAACTGCAGCAAGGGAGGTTTAGGTTGGACGTTAGGAAAAAGTTCCGAACTGTCAGGGTAGTCAAACACTGGAATAAATTGCCCAGGGAGGTTGTGGAATCTCCATCTCTGGAAATATTTAAGAGTAGGTTAGATAAATGTCTATCAGGGATGGTCTAGACAGTACTGGGCAGGGGGCTGGACTCGATGACCTCTCGAAGTCCCTTCCAGTCCTAGTATTCTATGATTCTATGATTCACTTAGTAAGATTCCATCAAACACTGAATTTACACCCAGCCCAGACCCTAGACTACACTGCACCATCTATACGTTGCTAGTTCTCAGACTACTGATCCATTGACCCAAGCATAAAAATAGAACAGATTTAGGGTCTCAGGACTGCTTAAATTTGCCCTCAGCTTCCCATGGCCCATGGCGTAGGTAGCTCTCTGCCACCAGAAAATTTCCTGAGGCTGGGAGACCCATCTCGTTGCCAGTTAAGTGGTCTCAAAAGCTATGGTCTCAAAGCAGAGACCTTTATAAGCTCTGGTGTGTTGATTTAAGTCACCCTCATTTCTAGGGAAGTATACTTACATCAGGTGCTCACTGATGGTGGTTTTGCCACAAAACAGATTAACTTATTCCCTAAACAGAGTTTCTGTTTATATTGAAGCTCTCATCCTGGCAAAGTTATATTTATGGTGAAAGTCTGGCAGGAAAAAACCCAGTAATATAAGCAAGTAAATGCGTCTCAAAGCATTATGCAGAAGCTAAATTCTTGGCTTTCAGTCAAGAATAATGAAGGTGTGATATGTGAAGTAATCACTATTGTGTCAAACTGGCCTCTTTCTTTTCTCTAGTAGTAATTATAAAATTCATCACTATTAATTATAGAAGATCTATTTCCTTTTGTGGCTAAGAATGCTAATGTGGATAATTCTTTGTTGGAGTCAGCTGGTGGTTAGAGTTAACAATGTACTTTTCATAATCCTCTCCTAGCTGATGACTTACAATCATCGTTCTGATTAGGGCTTCTTTTTAAATTTCCATTTAAATTTTTTTTCAGTGGAAAATTGTGTTTTAGACTGAAGTAAAATTTTCACACACAGCATTACTTTTTGCTACAAACCACAGGTTTTCATGAGGAAACTGAAAACCCTCCAAAAGAAAATGATTCAATAAAAGAGTATTAAAAAAAAAAAAGTTTAGGGCCAAAAATAGTTTGGTTCTTGGCAGCTGAAAATTGGGTGGGGGGGGGGGATCAGTTTTAGGCTGGGAATAAGTCCTATTTTCAAACCAGCTCTAATTCAGATCTCACATCAATGTTATATTAATATGATTCTTCTGGCTTTAGTGCAGCCACTAGTGATCCTCATGTGTTTAAGTGAGAGCAGAATGGAACCCTCACAGGTTGGCCTGAAATAGCGAAGTATCTTGCAGATTGAGCTAATTTTAATCTTACTGCAGTTAAATTGATGTCCTGACCCAAGATGGCCACAATTGCATAATGTAAACAAAAGTCTTTTTGCTGATTCACTCAAAAGTTGCAGTTAGAGGTAGGCCACTCGCTGGTCTGGTCTTCTAGGGACAAAATGTGAAGTCTTTGCTCCCTCATCTCAGCTTTATGCAGGATTCTCCCATTGGAGGGAGCAGCCAGGACTTTTTTTACCTTGCTTTTTGGACCTAGATGGGTTCCTGTTCTCTTCCAGTTCTTCCTGATGATTGGTTCTGCCCTGAGCTGATCCTGGGTGGCCTCCCTAAGAAGCTCTTGAAGGTCTAAATTCACTGTTGCTTGTCCCCAAAGGGAACACCACCTTCTTCAGGTGGGTTACACCCAGGGGGCAAAACCTCCAGCAGGGGGCAACACATACCTGATGCACCCCATCCCAGGAACAGAGACAAGTCTTGTTATCTACCTTATGTGAAGCTGAGCAGAGAGCTCTTTCACAGTGCTGTCTATCCTGGATTTTGGATTGGTCCAGTCTAATTTTTTTTTTTTTTTACATATAATCATTACCTCAGAAAGCAGCAGTTAGTGCACACATAACTTTACTGTAAACACAAGCAGTTCGGACCTCTTTCTCTCCTCTTCATCAAGAAGTATAACCCTTCCTGGTCAGGATAAATATAAAATATTTACAAATGTGTGTGATCAAGACCTTCCTGCTGTTCTGGTGCTGTCTGTAGGTTTGGTGTTCTGTAAAGGAATAGGAAGTTCTTTAGGCTCAGCAAAACAGATATGTTATGTTCTTTGTTTTGCAAATGAGAGTGTCATGGATTTTTCTACTTTTTATTTTTTGGCTTAAACAAATTCAGTCTCTTTTTCCAAGAAAGAAAATGTCCACAGTTAATCTTATAACTAGCTTGTAACAATAAGAAGTCTGCGTTAAAAAAAAAAAATCTGTTATGACTGGGGTCAGAACATAATGGATGTTCATGTCACATGTTTAATTTGTTCTTGTGATAGAGAGTGTCAGAAACATAAATTAAGAGTTAGTTTATCTTTCCTGAAATAGACTTCAAGGTGACAATGTTATGTCCTGCCTCAGATGCCATAAATAGCTTTGTTAAAATAACAATGGGACCAGCCCCGTCCTAGGCTGCAGGGTAGTCACATCTTCCATGTGTCACATGTAACATGCACATGTTTCCTTCTAATGTCGTGCTCTCCTGAATACCAAGCAGCCTAGAAATCAAAGGGTGGTGCACTGGCCCTTTAAGACCTTCAGTGAGATGGGAGAAGAGGAAGGAGATGTGTGGTTGCTTCTCCCCCGCACTGCCTAACCCACCTGAGTGGGCAACAACTGTTTGAGAAATTTGTTGCCATCTACTAAGAATTTTCCCATCTCAGTCCCTGAGCTGGCTGCTAACCTCATCACTTCCATCTCCTAGATCCCAGATCCTCTCCACTTCTCCAGATTCCCCTAGGAGCCAACTCACCCTATTCCAGTAGCCCTGATCCTACTGCTGTGTTTTCTTTCTATCTGCCATCTGCACCTAAGAAATGGCTACAGGCCGATCACTGCATCAGAAGGAGGCAGATGAGGCTTTTCTTAAACCACTAACAAAATCATCCAAAGCACATTGACTTGGGGGTGACGGTGGACTTCAGCTATCCAGATGTCTGTTGAGAAAATAACACAGCAGATCACATTATCCAGCACATTATTGGAATGCATTGGAGACTGTTTTTCATGTCAGAAGTTGCAGAAAGCTACTAGAGGAGAGGCTAGTCTAGATTTGATTTTGACAAATAGGGAGAGACTGCTTGAGAATTTGAAAGTGGAAGACAAGGTAGGTGAAAGTGATCATGAAATGGTAGTTTTAGGATTCTGAAGAATGGTAGGAGGGAAAACAGCACAATAAAGATAATGGATTCCAAGAAGGCAGATTTTAGCAAACTCAGGAAATTGGTAGATGGAAATATCTAAGGGGGAAAATAGTTTAAGACAGTTGGCAGTTTTTCAGTGGCATTATTAAGGGCACAAAAGCAAACTTATCCCATTGATTAGGAAAGACAGGTAGTATGGCAAGAGACCACCCTGGCTTAACCAGGAAATTTTCAATTATCTGAAACTCAAGAAAGAGTCCTACAAAAAGTGGAAATTTTTGGTCAAATTACAAAGGATGAATATAAACAAATGGCAAAAGTATGTAGGGACAAAATTAGAAAGAAAGGGCAAGACACAGAACAAGATTAAACTAGCTAGAGACATAAAGGGTAACAAGAAAACATGCTTCAAATACAACAGAAGCAAGAGGAAGGCCAAGAATAGGGTAGGACCATTACTCGGTGGGGGTCGGGGGCAGGGAACAATAACAGCATGTGTAAATGGCAGCAGTGCTGAATGACCTTTTTGTTTGTTTTCACCAAAACAGTTAGCAGCAATTGGATGCCCAACATGGTGACTGCCAGTGGAACTGAGGTAGATCAGAGGTTAAAATAAGGAGAGAACAATTTAAAAATTACTTAGACAAGTTAGACGTCTTCAAGTCACGAGGGGCTGATGAAATACAGTCTAGAATACTCGAGGAGCTGATTGAGGAGCTACATGAGCCATTAGCGATTATCTTTGAAAAATCCTTGAAGATGGGAGAGATTCCAGCTACCTGGAAAAGTGCCAATCTCAAAAAGGAAAATAAAGCAACCTGGGAATTAAAGAGCACTCGATTTAACATCAGTACCCAGAGAGATAATGGAACAAATAATTAAGCGATCAATTTGCAAACACCTAGATGATGATAAAGTGATAAGTAACTGTCAACGTGGATTTGTTAAGAACTAATCACGTCAAACCAACCTCATAACTCTCTTTGACAGGGTAACAAATCTTGTGGATGGGGGGAAGTGGCAGACGTGGTATATCTTGACTTGAGTCAGGTTTTTGATACTGTCTCACATAATTTTCTCATAAACGAACTAAGGAAATATAACATAGATGGAGCTACTATAATGTGAGTGCATAACTGGCTAGAAAACAGTTCCTGGAGAGTAGTCATCAGTGGTTTGCAGGGCATATCAAGTGGGGTCCTGTAGGGATCAGTTCAGGGTCTGGTTTTCAGTGTCTTTATCGATGATTTAGAGAATGGCAAAGAGAATACATGTATAAAGTTTTTGGGCGATACCAAATTGGGAGAGGTTGCAAGTGCTTTAAAGACTAGAATTTAAATTCAAAATTATCTGGATAAATGGGAGAAAGAGTCTGAAGTAAATAGGATGCAATTCAGTAAAGACAACTGCTAAGTACTCTACTTAGGAAGGAACAATTTGTTGCACACATACAAAATGGGAAATGACTGTCTAGGAAGGAATACTACTGAAAGGGATTTGGAGATCATAACGGATCACAAGTTAAATTTGAGTCAACAGGATAAAGCTGTCACAAAGAAAGCAAACCGCATTCTGGGATGTATTAGCAGGAGTGTTATAAGCAAGACACACGAAGTCTGCAAAAATGTACAATTTCATGAAAAAAGTTAACGTTTTGCTTTCCTCTCACTCTAAAATAGGAACCCTTTTGATTTAAAGTCTTGAATTATTAAATTTTTGATTTTTTAAAAACTTTTAATCGTTTTAGCAGCCCCCGTAGAAAAAATTGATTTGCCGTGTTAAAACACAGAGCTGGCAATTTTGCAAAAAGCTTGATAAAGCTTAATTTCTGGGCTCTGAAATAATTTGAAACACTTTTAATAATGTTTCATGTACACTAACGTTAATATTCTGCCAGTTAGGGCATTAGTAAATACTTTGTAATAGAATCATAGAATACTAGGACTGGAAGGGACTTCGAGAGGTCATCAAGTCCAGTCCCCTGCCCTCATGGCAGGACCCAGTACTGTCTAGACCATCCCTGATAGACATCTATCTAACCTACTCTTAAATATCTCCAGAGATGGAGATTCCACAACCTCCCTGGGCATTTTATTCCAGTGTTTAACCACTCTGACAGTTAGGAACTTTTTCCTAATGTCCAACCTAAACCTCCCTTGCTGCAGTTTAAGCCCATTGCTTCTTGTTCTATCCTCAGAGGCCAGGAAGAACAATTTTTCTCCCTCCTCCTTGTGATACCCTTTTAGATATCTGAAAACCGCTTTCATGTCCCCTCTCAATCTTCTCTTTTCCAAACTAAACAAGCCCAATTCTTTCAGTCTTCCTTCATAGGTCATGTACTCAGTGCAGAGTAGAGCGGAAGAATGACTTCTCGTGTCTTGCACACAACACACCAGTTAATGCATCCTAAAATCATGTTTGCTTTTTTTGCAACAGCGTCACACTGTTGACTCATATTTAGCTTGTGGTCCGCTATAACCCTTAGATCCTTGTCTGCCATACTCCTTCCTAGACAGTTGCTTCCCATTCTGTATGTGTGAAACTGATTGTTCCTTCCTAAGTGGAGCGCTTTGCATTTGTCCTTATTAAACTTCATCCTGTTTACCTCAGACCGTTTCTCCAATTTGTCCAGGTCAGTTTGAATTATGACCCTATCCTCCAAAGCAGTTGGAACCTCACCCAGCTTGGTATCATCTGCAAACTTAATAAGCATACTCTCTCTGCCGATATCTAAATCATTGATGAAGATATTGAACAGAACCGGTCCCAAAACAGACCCCTGCGGAACCCCACTTGTTATACCTTTCCAGCAGGTATGTGAACCATTAATAACTACTCTCTGGGTATGTCTACACTAGCCCCCTAGTTCGAACTAGGGAGGCTAATGTAGGCATTCGAAGTTGCAAATTAAGCCCGGGATTTAAATATCCTGGGCTTTATTTGCATCTTCCCATCTGGGCGCCATTTTTAAATCCCCCTAGTCTGAACTAACTGCCCGCGGCTACACGCAGCAGTCAAACGTTAACTCGAACTAAGTCCTCAGTTCGAGTTAACTGTTACACCTCGTGGAATGAGGTGTAACAGTTAACATGAACTAAGGATTTAGTTTGAGTTAACGTTTGACTGCCTCGTGTAGCTGCGGGCAGTTAGTTCGGACTCGGGGGATTTAAAAATGGCGCCCGGACAGGAAGATGCAAATAAAGCCCGGGATATTTAAATCCCGGGCTTCATTTGCAACTTCGAATGCCTACATTAGCCTCCCTAGTTCGAACTAGGGGGCTAGTGTTGACATACCCCCTGAGAATGGTTATCCAGCCAGTTATGCACCCACCTTATAGTAGCCCCATCTAAGTTGTATTTGCCTAGTTTATTGATAAGAGTATCATGCGAGACTGTATCAAATGCCTTACTAAAGTCTAGGTATACCATGTCTGCTGCTTCTCCCTGATCTACAAGACTCATTATCCTACCAAAGAAAGCTATCAGATTGGCTTGACATGATTTGTTCTTTACAAATCCATGCTGGCTGTTCCCTATCACCTTATTATCTTCCAGGTGTTTGCAGATTTCCTTAATTACTTGCTCCATTATCTTTCTTGGCACAGAAGCTAAACTGATTGGTCTGTGGTTTCCTGGGTTGTTTTTATTTCCCTTTTTATATTTGCCCTTTTCCAGTCTTTTGGAATCTCTCCTATCTTCCATGATTTTCCAAAGATAATAGCTAAAGGCTCAGATACCTCCTCTGTCAGCTCCTTGATTATTCTAGAATGCACTTCATCAGCCCTGGTGACTTGCAGACATCTAACTTTGCTAAGTGATATTTAACTTGTTTTTTTATTTTATCTTCTAAACCTACCCCCTTCCCACTAGCATTCACTAATAATTCACTAGTAATAGGTTACTTTCTGAAAAATCTCACACTTTTTACTTAAAAGATTTATTAAATTAAAATAGCCTGTTCCAGGAAATTTAAAAAAAAATATTGGAGCCAAAGCCTCAATTGTGTGAGAGGATTGAGCAAGGAGACTCGGTCTAAACCAACTTTACCTAAACCCTGGCTGCCAACAATGGGTTTCAGTTCTTGGATTATTTTAGTAGTGAAATGATTCATATGTAATCTCTGAAATTGTTTTGGACTTTTTCAGGACGAGCTACATGGAATAATCTGGAAATTCAAGGTTTAATTTCTCGTATGTCTGCAAAAATGTACAATTCGGGAAAAAGTTGATTATTTTACTTTCCCTTCTCAGTTATATTGTTTGTAGTCCCAGATTACTGCATCCAGATGAGGACTGCACTGTGCACTCTGGCTTTAGCCTTTATCCCCAGAAGGTCCTCCTCCTTGATTCTCTGTCTTGGACACACATCCCTAGAGAGGGATGGGAAAGCTGTGCCTGTTCAGTTTTCTAACGGCTTTGGCTCACCTGAATAGCAAAAAGGAGATAGAACAAGGGCTGAGGGTTGATAATTCCTACAGTGGTAGCACCGTGTGCTTCTCAGTTTGGCCTTCTCCAATGACACTTGACCACATCTGAAAGACTTCAGTTTACTTCACTCGGAGTTGGATCAAGGCTTACTACTAAAAGGTGCTGCTGAGCATCCGGCAGAGTGCCACTGAGCAATTTTTCTAAACAAGTAATCTGTACTTTGACTAGTGCCACTAGCTAATATCTAAAGATGAAGAGAGCGAATTTCCCGCAAGGGCAAACTGAATCCTTAAACTGAACTCTGAGACACTTGTTGATTTTCTAAAACAACGAGGAGACCTGTGGCACCTTACAGACTAACAGATTTATTAGGGCATAAGCTTTCATGGGTAATAATCTCAGAGGGGTAGCAATGTTAGTCTGTAGCTTTAAAAACAAGTAGTCCTGTGGCACCTTAGGGCACATCTACAAGGCAGGGCTAAACTCGAAATAAGCTATGCAACTTGAGCTACGCTAATTGCCAAGTTATGTTGAAATACCTTATTTCGACTTTTGGCGCAGTCTACACAGCAGTTATTTTGAGACAGAGCGCTCTTCCCCCGCCTTCCCTTATTCTTCAGACAACGAGGGTTACAGGAGTTGGAGTAAGCAATCCTCCAGCTCGACATTATTTCAACATTACGTCGAAATAACTGCTTGTGTGTAGACATGGACTGTGTTATTTCAGAATACCACCATTTATTCTGAAATAATGCTTCTGTGTAGATATAGCCTTAGACACTAATAAAAATATATAGAATCATGAGCTTTCGTGGGTGGGTTTTACCCATGAATGCTCATAATTCTATATATTTTTATTAGTCTCTAAGGTGCCACAGGACTCTCATTGTTTTTACAGATTCAGACTAACACGGCTACCCCTCTGAGACTTGTTGATTTTAGTTTTTCCTCTTGAAATAGATTCTCTTTATTGAATGTTGGCTTTTAATGACATATTAACCTATAGGTCCCATGCTGTTAAATACACTAGAAACTTTACCTACAATGGACCTCGGCAGCTATTGAGTTTTGGTATGGTGCATACACTGATTTATGGAAATGATAACCTAAGGGGCATATAAAGGCCCGCTTAAATCAAATTTTGCAGCCGGAGTGATCTAAGGATAATTGTTTTTATAGCCAATGTAACAAAGCTTTTAGTGGCTTTAAAATGTTGTTTGGTTAAGCATAACAAGAGGTCCACTTGTAGTCATAGCTATTTATTTTACAAGGCAGTTATAGGTGGTTTTTGCAGCTGGTTAGGTTTATAGCAACATTTGTTTCCCTAAAGAGGGGGAAATTCTCATTCTAATTTCTATTAAAACCTTGACTATTGTGTTAAGCAAAATGGGGTGGTTCTTGGTGAATTGTTCTGTTTGTGGTACATTTGAAAGTTTGTTCCTGTTAGCATAGTAATGGAAAGAATAGGTTTTATGTGGCTTTATTGCTGATGGGAAGTATTTAATAAATCCCATTGAACCTACACATTTTTTTTCAACTCTTAGAGTTCCTGGTAACATAAAGATAGAAGAACTGGAAAGAATTTTCAAGTCTAGTCCCCTGAACTCATGGCAGGACCAACCACCATCTTGACCATTCCTAACAGGTATTTGTCTAAGCTTCTCTTAATCTCCAGTGATGGAGAGTCTACCCCCTCCCAAAGCAATTTATGCCAGTTCTTAACCACCTGATAGTAAAGAAGTTTTCTTATTGTCCAACCTAAATCTCCCTTGCTGTAATCTAAGCCTGTTTCTTCTTGTCCTCACATGAGAAGTTAAGGAGAATAATTTTTCCCTCCTCCTTTTAACAACCTTTCAGGTACTTAAAAGGTGATTTATGTGAATATTAGAAAGGGCTTAATATCCATTTGTCATCCAAAGACCTTTTTTCTTAGGAAAAATTTGAATAGAATTTCTTTAGTGGGTTCCAATGAAATGCAACAAAATATGAAGTTCCCCTATGATTTTATGAATTGATGCAAACTTTAAAAAGATTAGAATTTGGATTTGGGTTAATTAAGCATTCAAAATCTATAGGCTGATCAGAAACTTCCTAACAAACTGTTAGATCTGCAAATTTTCCTGGAATCTCGTGAAAGCAGACTTCAGTGAGATTTTTGGCATTTGCTAATTCATGATTTTTTTCCTGCCACTGTGGCATTTCAAGTTTCAAAATTGCTCAAGATAGTTAAGACCAAAGCAGACTGTGAAGAGCTCAAAAAGATCTCACCAAACTAAGTGATTGGACAACAAAATGGAAAATGAAATTTAATGTTGATAAATGTAAAGTAATCCCAACTATACATACATAATATTATGGGGACTAATTTAGCTACAACTTCTCAAGAGAGAGATATTAGAGTCATTGTGGATAGTTCTCTGAAAATATCCACTCAGTTTGCAGCAGCAGTCAAAAATGCAAATAAAATGTTAGGAATCATTAAAAATGGGATAGAGGATAAGACAGAGAATATCTTATTGCCTCTATATAAATCCATGGTATGCCCACATCTTGAATACTGCATACAGATGTGGTTGCCTCATCTCAAAAAAGATATATTGGCATTGGAAAAAGTTCAGAAAAGGGCAACAAAAATGATTAGGGGTTTTGAATGGGTCCCATGTGAAGAGAGATTAAAAAGATGTGGACTTTTCATCTTAGAAAAGAGGAGATGAAGGGGGGATATGATAGAGGTTTATAAAATCATGATGGTGTGGAAAAAGTGAATAAGGAAAAGTTATTTACTTATTCCCACAATATAAGAACTAGGGGTAACCAAATGAAATTAATAGGCAGCAGGTTTAAAACAAACAAAAAGAAGTTTTTCTTCACTCAGTGCTCAGTCAACCTCTGGAACTCCTTGCTAGAGGATGTGGTGAGTACTAGGACTTTAAGAAGGTTCAAAAAAGAGCTAGATAGATTCACGGTGGTTCGGTCCATCAATGGCTATTAGCCAGGATGGTGTCCCTAGCCTCTGTTTCTCTAGGAAATAGGTGACAGGAGAGGGATCATGTGAGGGTTATCTGTTGTGTTCCCTCCCTCTGGGGTATTGGCATTGGCCACTGTCAGCAGGCAGGATACTGGGCTAGATGGACCTTTGGTCTGACACAGTATGGCCGTTCTTATGTTTTTCATATTTCTTCTGATTTGGAAAAAATGTTATCATTTTTGAGATGTGAAAACAATAGATATTTGAGCTGGCAGCACCTGCTACAAAGATAAATCTGTCAGGAAGTATGTCTTTTCAAGATACATGCTAAATCTCGTGCTGTTTCATGGATTCTGTAACTTCAGTATTTCTGCTCAGTGAGCAAAGTGAAGCAGAGATGATTTGGAAAAAACTTTGATTCTGAATGTCCACAACATCGTCTATGCCAATGAGTGACTGAGAGATTCCTGATTTTCACTGGTTTAAGTGAGAGCAAAATCATGTCCAGAGATTTAGAGGTCATATTTTGATTTTCTTAACCATTGTGACCTGATCTATGTTTTGTGATCACATATGACTTTTTTACACATACAGGTTGAACCTCTTTAGGCTGGTATCCTCAGGACCTGAGCAGTGCCAAACTAGAGAATTTATTGATCCACGGGAGGTTCATATTGTAATGAGTGGGTCTCTTTATTTTTATTTCACTGAAGCGAATAAATGGAACAATGCTTCCAATGCTGCTTAATAATATATGGTCATACTGATACCCCATGTAAGCCTACGCCTAGCCATTGCTTATCAGCTCTTTTCATAACAAAGTTTTTGTGTTGTTACACAATTTTGTTATGTTGGCACAAGGAAATAAATAGATACAGCATAAAAATCATGCTTAGCAGCATTACCAACACTTGCATTACTTGCTGGTCTCTTAGAAGACATTTAGGGGCAATTTAGAGTTAAATAATAGCACAGAACACTGAGAGCCAGGACTGTTGACTGTAAACAAAGTTTACAGCACCACGAAAATATTGGCCACATCCTTGATAAGCGGACAACTGGCTAACTACAATCGTACAGGACCACGGATGTTGCCGGAGCAGAATGTGCCAGACTAGGGAGGTTCAATCTGTCCTTTCACAATGTTGTTGAAAACATCATTGAAACAGTTATCCAAATGTTTCAGTTATCAGAAACTGGTTTCACTCAAAATCACAAAAATGTCCTTAAAAAGGAAGAGAAAAATTTTGAACATTTTGAAATGAAAACATTGACATGACAAAATATCGAATAAAAATAGATTTTCTGTTTTTGACCAGCTCTTCCCTACAGTGCCCATAGTCACAATGTAGCAGCTGTATCATAACAGATTTTAAATAATCAGTTTTCTGACTGCAAGAGTCAAACCTCCAGAAAGCTTGTTTGACTGTCATTGAATGTTTCAGATATATCCAGATACGATCCTCCTGTCTTGCCAGTTGAATATTTGGTGTATGTTCAGGAGCACAGCAAGTATATTCCTCCTGAACCTACCCAAAACTTTCAGCATTAGCCAAGGAAGCAGTTAAATACATTTACATAAACCAGGAAAACTATAAGCTGCCAGATGATTTGAATTTAGGAGCAGTCTCCATAGATGTTCCAACAACCAATTATTTCAATAGACTGCTACCTGTCAAAGTGACTGGATCTATAAGCTTCAGAGGGGTAGACAAGTTAGTCTGTAACAGGAAAAACTTAAAAAACAACAAATAGTCTGGTAGCACTTTAAAGACTAACAAAACATATAGATGGTATCGTGAGCTTTCGTGGGCACAGCCCACAAGATCAGAGATCAAATTCACATGCATCTGTATTAGTTTGAGTACGGGGAGTTTCATTCTGGTAGTCTCTTGAAGCAAATTCTACATAGCAGCATAAGAAAGAACTGCCTTATCGGATCTGACAACATCCAACTCTCCCTTATGTGAGCGTTTTCCACTATTGCCTCCTTGACAAATAGCTGTCAGTTTGCAGTGGATTTCTTCTGTTTAAGAAAGAGATGCTGACTCAGATTTTTAAATACATTTAGAAACAGCCACTAAATAGGGGGAAATGGAAAAAAAATGTTGACAAAACACTTTACTCCAAAAAGCCCCCCCAAACTACAAGGATTGCTGTCAAACACTGCTGGCAATTCTTGTCCTTTAGACAGTGAATACTGCTTAATCTATGTTCATTTTTCCTAAATGATTCACAAAAAGATGGGCAAATTTAACAGACTTCATAATTTCAAAGATTCAGTGCCTCTTAAATATAAAATAAGACATATGTCCTTCCGTCCATGACTTTACTCAACTTCTCAATCTTTGTCGTACCATGATCCCATGTTACAATAGAAAAAGTTTAAGGCTCTCCTGTTCCTTAGTTTCAGGACACTGTCCCAGTTAGCCATAAAGAAGTGTTGGGTGATGGTGACTTCATATTCAGAACTCATGACGTAATGTATGTGTTAATCATTTCAGGAAGTGGCAGTGACTCAAACGAATAGGTTGTTCTTTATAGTAACTAAGTGGGAGTTTTATCAATTGTACCGGCCCCACATTGCAAGCCAGCACAGCAAAATGGGGGCAGGGCCTGCACAAGACCCCCTACATACCTTGCACACTGCCACTTGCACACACCTTGACCACAGAGAATACTACACTCGGATTTGGTTGGCAGATTGTTCCCTCTTCCCGCTGCCTGTGCATGGGCAGCCAAAATCTGGTTCTGTGTCTTCAGTGCATTCAGTTTATTTCTAAAATGATACTTGGGCAATGTGTTCTCTCTGTGCTGCTGCTGATCCAAACCGGCCCACAATGAACAATGATAATCAAGGGCTGCTAAAGTACCCTGCTTATGAGCTGTACTAGGCTCTTAGGAATTTGTAGCCTTACATCATAAGGGAGGATATTCATATGATACATTGCTTTAATTTTGCAACCATGTAACAAACTGCTTTTGATTTGCAGTTTTGATTTGCAGTGACCCGCTCCCCTGCATCCTGTCCTTGTCTGATGGGGCTACATCCATCTATCACTAGGTTACATTAAATCTACATGTAGTTTTCAAACTCTTCTTATTTTTGTGGCAAGTTCTTTTTATTAAAAAAAAAATTGTCTCCCCTCTCAGTAAGTGGGACCTAAAATCAGCCAATATACAGGCTAGGAAGTCACAATCCTGTTTTTCAGGATCACTATCTTGCAAACCTGCAAGAATGGTTTCATCCAATAGAGTGCTGGGATATTCCTACATCCTACTGGTGGCTGATGAGAAAGTCACACTTAAAACAGCAGCGCCCTGCTTTATAAAGAGAAGCTTTGCAAGATGACTGTAGAGGTTTTAAAACATTTATCAGCATTATTGCTCCCCTCCTCTTGGGCCCCTGTCATTGGAATAATATAATAATATCTCTACACATTCCTAATTATTTCTATAAAATGTGGCATCAATAAACTCTAGCAGATGACAGTTGTATAACGGTGATACTAAGAGATCAGCTTCACTCACTGCTTTGAGTTATATTCCCAGCCCTAGTTCATGCCCATAAAGCTTTATACCACTGCTCATATGATATTTAATTACTTCTCTGGCCAACCCCATTACTATGCCATCTGGGTATTTTATTTTGTGTTAACAAATAGTTACTGAGATGGATGACTCAGTAAAATTTCACAACCTGTAATTTCCTTTAACAGTAATTGGAAAGCCACGGTGAACATTCTACCAGGCCATGAAAGCATATTTTGTTCTGCCTTGGCTCCTACGGCGATGTCTTCACTATAAATTACTTCTGTGTAATGTACATTGCTCAGGGGTGTGAATAATTCACATCCCTGAGTGATGTAAGCTATACCAACCTAAGTGCTGATGTTGTCAGTGCTATGTTGGTGGAACAGCATCACCCACTGATGCAGCTACTGCTTCTCCCAGAGGCGGCAATTATTTAGCTAATAGGAGAGCTTTCTCCTGTTAGGTTAGAGTGCAGGGGCGGGGAGAGGCAAAATACAGCTCATGGGCCGGATCCAGCCTGCCAAGCCACCGGATCCAGCCAGGCTCCCTGCCTGCTTTGCCCCCACATGCTACTCAGACCAGCTCTCTGAATGCAGGGATCCCAGGGGAGGGGCAAAGAGGTTTCACATGCTGCCCCCGCCCCCAGCACAATCTTGCAGCTCTCATTGGCTTGTTTCCTCCCCTCTGGGCTCGCAGTGTTCCGAGCAGCACATGGCCCCCGCAGCTACTCTGAGCGGTGTGGGGGGGCATGGAGGGCAGGAAGCCTGGCTGAGAAACCTGCAGGGCTTTTGGCTAGAGCTTCCCAGGTAAGTGCTTCTCAGCCAGAGCCTACCACTGGCACCCCAGCCCTTCTGCCTCCCCCCAACCCTCTGCCCCCCCCCCATTTACCCCTACCCAGACACTGCACCTCAATCCCCCATACTCCCTCCTGCACCCCTGCCCCAGGTCACAACCCCCTCCCAGACTCTTCATCCCCTCCTGCCACTCTCTCCAGGTCACAACCCCCTCCCAGGCCTTTACCCAAATCCCCTACTCCAGGTCACAACAGATCCCTGAACCTGCTCCTGCACCCCTGCCCCAGGTCACAACCCTGTCCAAGACCCTGCACCCCCTTCTGAACCCATACCTCCTCCCAGATCCCACACCTCCTCCTGCACCCCAGTCTTCCACCCCATGTCACAACCCCTCTTTCACCTAAACTCCCTCCCAGATCCCACACCCCCTCCTGCACTCCAGTCCCTTACCCAAAGCTCTCTTCTGCACCCAACCTCCATCCCAGACCCCACATCTCCTCCATTAATATCATGGAAGAATGCAGCCCTTGGCTATTTAACAAATGCTTGGAGTCATCCCCCATGAAAAATTATTGCCCACCCCTGGGTTAGAGAGTCTTTGCAGACGCACAACAGCGAAGCAGATGCATGGACACAGTTGCACCACTGTAGCTGTTGTGGTATAGACATAGCTTTAATTAACAGGCCTTACCACTGAACATTCGTTTTCACTGGCTCCTTTGTTAACAAGCCTTTCCTCTGCATATTCATTTGGAAAATATGTTTTCAGAAACTAATAGCAGCAGTTTTCCAGAAGATCTTATTTCCTAATTACTGAGTCAATTGTACTATCTAGAATGATGATTTAATTATAAATAAAAGCAATGGAATCTCTGATTCATGGAAACCATAGCGTACTTAAATTGGGTATTTGGATAATTCATGAAAATGATTGTCATTCTACCACTGACCTTTTCCTATAAATCTGCCTCAGTTCTGGATAGCGGCATAACCAGCACAGTGATCCAAAAAGTCTTTTAGACCACACTTCCCGAATTTGATTATTCTCTACAGTTATTTCTCCAGGACTTTATCAATGTATTTTTTAATGACTCATACAGGGTGTGTCTACACTGCATGGCTATTTAGCTACCCCGCATCTTAGCAAGCCACCCATTATTTCAAAATATTTTTCAAAATAACGGGCATGCTATTTCAGCATCCTGGTAACCCTCATTTCATGAGGGTTAAGGGATGTCTCAAAATGGTACAGTATGTCGAAATTTGGCACTGTATAGATGCACCAAATTTCAAAATAGCCTATTTCGAAATTCAATCAAAATAAGATATGCAATTTGCGTAGCGCAAATTGCGTATCTTATTTTGAGTTTAGGGTGCTGTGTGGATACACCCCCAGTGGATATGGTGCAGCTCCCCTGAGAGATGATTCCACAATCCAGTAGGTCTCACACAGTATTTGTAATTCTTACTAATATCAGCTGGTGGGGGAAAAAAATCTAATTCTTATTCCTGAAAATGGCGGTGAAGATGAAAATGGAGTATTTCCATATTTGTGGAAGCTAATTAGCACTAGGACCTCTGGCAGACGAACTGGAAGCTCCACTTATTATCAAAGTTCAAGATGTTGCCGCAGGAGTTATTTTTAACTTACACGAGTTCATGACTAGAGGAAGGGCAGATTCAAGCTGACAAGGAATGAAAATTAACCTTTTGCAACCCCTCTCCTACATGCTTCCACTGTAGCCTCGCCTATATGCTTCCAGTGAATTTCTGCATACCTGTCAGTTCACCATGGATTCACAAATTGATTCTTTCAGCTGTATGGAGACTTTGAGTCCTACAAAGAACTTCCATAAGGAACTGACAAAATATTTCAGACAGAGGACATCATTTTTTAATTCTTCCAAAGATAGCAGTCAGTGTATTCATTGCATAAGAAATCTATAATTTAACAGCAACTGTGCAGCAGCCTCTGTGTTTTAACACATTGTGCTCTATCAATGATTTTAAATATTTATGCCGTCATCTCACATTCATGAAAAATACCTAAATTAAACATGTATAAGGAACAGATGCCTTTTGCACACTGACAAGACAACCCAGTCATAAACTTCTTCTAATGAAATATTATTTCACTCAATCCCTATCATTTTAGGAAATAGTGTAATCTAAGGTGGGAGCAGACATATTCCAGTGGAACTTTTCCTGAGAACACGGGTATATGAATATATGAGACTTTGTTTAATGGGAAAATATAGGTTGCAATAACAAACTAAAGCTCAGAGCTTTTGCTAACTCAAGAGAATAAGTGAACTAACATTTTCTGGGCACATGTGGAAGGCTGAGTTAAACAATTCTTGAGACTTCCAACAGGAATATCAGAGGTTATCAATTTTCAATACAGGGTGCATCTAGACTGCAGGGTTTTTTTGGAAAAATGGGCATTTTTCCAAAACACTTCCTTTATGTGGATACACTACTTTTGTATTCTTTTGAAAGAAAATTGAAAGAACAGAGGGGTTTTTCCGACATTGATAAACCTCATTCTACTAGGAAGAATGCCTTTTCCTAAAGAGCTCTTTTGGAAAAAGGTGTGTGTGGATGGGGAAGAGGGAGTTTTTTCAAAAGAAGAGGCCTCCAGGAAAAAGCACAGGTGCCCTGGTGGCCACTCTGTCCATAGTAATCACAGCTTAAATTTGAGATAGCATCCACACTGAATGGACACTATCTTTTGAAAAAGCAGATCACTTTTTTGATGCACTTTGGCAGTGTGGATGCTCTCTTTTGGGAGAATTTTTTTTCGGAAGATCTCTTCTGAAAAAGCTTCTTGTGAAAGAAGCCTGAAGTCTAGACATATCCACAGAGTCTGTCAATTGTTAGATGTTTGTTGTGAAGATTACCTCAAAATAATTTAAATAATTATACCAAAATATACACGTTAATATATTCTATAGACATTATAAAAAGCCAGATGTTTAAGGCCCTACTTGTTTGGTGGGATGATTGACCAAAATTGCAGCTGAGTTGTAGAGAAGACATGGAAAACTGTGGAAAAGTAATATTGAGCTATTATTTGTTGTGATAATTTGGAAAAGCTGGAGAGGACCTATGTGTTCCAGAAATATTTGCTGGCACAATATAAACACTCAAGTATTATGTAATGCCTGCTAATTTTTTCATAACCAGTTCCTTTGTTGCAACTATACTGCAGTCATTAAAAGCACAGGGTTGGCAGTGGGAATTCCGGCCAACAGCTGCTGAGGGATGACAACGGAAGCCCCGGCCATCAGCCACCACGGACTGACAGCAGGAGCTGGCCAGAGCTTCCCCTGCCAGCCCCAGGTGGCTGGCAGCCAGGGCTAAGGCTGGCAGCTGACAGAACTGCAGTGGAAGCCTAGTATAGCAGGATCCACAGTTCCCTCTGTAACACAAAGTAAGCATCATTCTTTCCTTATGAAACAAGGAAGATTAAAGAAAATATCTTGGGAAGGTTGCAACCTGTTGGCCTGTCCGGCTCCTCCTACTCCTCCCTCCTCCCCTGAGTTTTGCCTTACTCTGCAAGTGGTCCCCCCATGGAAGAACAGCTCTGTGCTTTGGAGTAAAGTCTTTGCCCCAGAGAGAGAATGAAATGGTGTGTTCAGTCTACTGTATCTAATGTATCTAGGCATTTACAGAATGCTTAGAATCCCATTATCGAATAGGATCTGGAAAAGCACATGGTTAGGTTCTTGGTTCTTTCCCCATCCAGTAGGACATGCTGGAGATTGTAAGGTTTAGCTGCTTTCCTTCTTCCTGCCCCAACCACACCTGGGGCCTTCCTATTTTTAAATCCAGAAAGGTAAACTGAAAACTTTCTCATGAGCTCCCAACAGTGTTAACACTTTCTACCCTCCCTTCAGTTCAACCCTCCCCGCACCCCAAATAATCAAGGATTTCTTAAACTTTTAGCAACTTTAATGTCTCTAGAGCAGTGTTTCTTAAACTTTTTAAGACTCAGGAACACCAAACAATAATTTTTTTATGAGGAACACCAAGGATTTTTTGTTGAGCAAAAAAAAAAAAAGGGGGTGGGGTGGGGAGAAAGGTATTGAACAAAAAAAAAAGTCACCTGCCCTTTTAAGGGTGGCCATTTTGAACTCTGTTCTCCGCGGCACACCTCCAACTACCTTGCGGCACGCCGGTGTGCCACGGAACACAGTTAAAGAAACATTGCTCTAGAGCATGGGCAGAGTGTACTGGGTATCATCTCTAGCTCTGTAATTTTACATACAGGAATGTTCTGGTATCAGGTGAGCTGATACAAAAAATGAATCTCTGCGGCAAACATGGGATGAATTGTGGCCTAAATGTAATCTTTTTTTTTTTTATCAGCTCTAATTTGCTGCATGCAAATGAGCTCTTCTCAGACAAAATGATTCCAAGGTGGTGAACGACTATAATGTGCCCAGGTCAGGGAATATTAAAAAGGGTTCTGATTTCAAATGAGAGCAGACACTACTCTATCAGGACTACAAAAATTCCCACGTCAGAAAAGTTCCCTTTTTCAGTTTAGAAGAGTTATGAGAGAGGCTTTTGTGATCTGTTGTGTGTGTGTGTGTGTGTGTTTCAGGAGGAGACAGTTTGTGGGTAGGAACTTGAGCTGTGCAACTTTATTGCCTCAGGGCATTGGCAAAAAATGAGAGAGAGAGAAAGAATGAGAGAGAGAGAATCAACATTGGACAAGACTGTGGCATGCTTGAGATCATGCCAGTTGCAAATGTGTAGGCTCTTGGCATAATCCCAAAGAAATTATAGGCTTTGATATCATCTCCTCTTCCCTGAGAGTGAACAGTGAATCCCAAAACAGACTTTATGGAACCCTTGCAACAATTTGTCTTATGCTCTTAATCATGTGGTATTTTTTGTGGTGCGTTTTTTTCTTCCCTGAGTTTTAATTAATATGATATATAGCGTAATAAATGCCAGTATGTAGTGAGCAGTCCATGTCTGACAGACAGCGCCTCTCTACACCAAAGGGTTTACAGTCTGAAGGCAAGCAGTAAAAGATTTGACTGATCATGTGGTGAGTGCCCGCCCAATACTATATCACTTTTCACCATTAGAACAGTTCACAAACACCCCTGAACTATCCATCTCATCACCTCTTCGAGTGAGAGAAAATTATCTTCTATTTACAGAGCAGGAGTTTGTACCATAGATTTGATTTGCTGTCAGAACATGGGGTTAGAAATCAAGATCTTCTGGCTTCCAATCCTCTGCTCAGACCATTGTATTACACGCCACGCAGGTCGGGGAAAGCAGCAAACAAGAACTCAGAAGCATAAAACAGCATATTTGATCGACAAGTAGCTGAAAGTCTATGCAGTCACATGAACCGTAGAGAAGGAAAGACCCTAAAAGAAGAAAAAAATTGAAAAAGGCTGAGAACTTGAAATTGGACAGTAGCAGATAGCAGCTCCCATGTGGGCCAGGCTGATGGTTTTATCATGTGGGCGGTTGTGTTGAGTTGTGTGTATGCACTGGGAGATTTGCAGTGATTTTTGTGGGTGGCAAAGGACAGGTCTGCTGTGGCAAGGGCCTGTGTGCATTTAGTGCTGTTGTGTATGCTACTTGTGGTTTTTTTGTGGGTAGTTGTGTAATTCTGAGAGAGCTGTGTGGGTGGCAGTTGGGCCATATAATCCACCATTGTGCAGTTTCTTTCATAAAACCAATGAAACTGGTGCATGCACATTCACTGTAGTGTAATTGTGATAATTGGTTGGGCTACCTCTAATATCACAATGGTACAACCTGTTAGGAAAGACTGAAAGAACTGGGTTTGTTTAGTCTGGAAAAGAGAAGACTGAGAGGGATATGAACAGTTTTCAAGTACTTAAAAGGGCGTTACAAGGAGGAGGGAGAAAATTTATTCTCTTTAACCTCTGAGGATAGAAGCAATGGGCTTAAATTTCAGCAAGGGAGGTTTAGGTTGGACATTAGGAAAAACTTCCTGTCGGGGTGGTGAAGCACGGGAATAAATTGCCTAGGGCGGTTGTGGAATCTCCATCACTGGAGATATTTAAGAGCAGATTAGAGAAACACCTGTCAGGGATGATCTAGATGGTGCTTGGTCCTCCAATGAGTGCAGTGGCCTGGACTTGGTGACCTCTTGAGGTCCCTTCCAATCCCATGGTTCTACAATTCTATCATGTAGGACATACGTATGCCTTACGTGCACACATATGTGCCTTAGTGTAGCCGTACACTGCATGGGTATAATTAATCAGTGCAAAATTGCTAGAACTAAAAAAATTGGATGGTAACAGACCACAAAATGTAGTGATGATCAACCTGGTAATGGGGGAGCTGACGAGGTCCCTGGGCAAGGTTTGGGAGGGGGGTTCTCCACGCTCCCAGAAGGGTTGGGGCCTCAGGCAGAAGAGGTGCAGCTGTGGGCAGCTAGTCCTCCACGCTGCATACAGCGTGGCACGCCCCACCCCCCAAGTTCTTAGATCCTCACAGAGTGAGCAGCACAGCTCTCTGGCAGCGACTTAAAGAGCTCGGGGCGCCAGCTGCCACCACTGCCACGGTAACAGTGGTGGCTGGGATCTCCAGGCCTCTTTGAATTGCCAGGGCAACTGCCCCCTTTCTCCTGCCACCCCATCGGTGGGCCTTCCTGGTAATGTTCTGAACAAAAAAGAACCTCAAGTTCTTCTTGCAGCTTTTTTTGATCACTTCATACTGATGATGCAGACTCAGAGTGATACGTGGACTAATGTTTCACAGTCAACCTGTGGAACTTCTTGCCAGAGGATGCTGTGAAGGCCAGAACTATAACAGGGTTCAAAAAGGAGCTAGATAAATTCATAGAGGTTAGGTGCATCAATGGTTATTAGCCAGGATGGGCAGGGATGGTGTCCCTAGCCTCTGTTTGCCAGAGGCTGGAAATGGATGACAGGAGAGGGATCATTTGATGATTACCTGTTCTGTTCATTACCTCTGGGCACATCTGGGTTGACCACTGTTGGAAGACAAGATACTGGGCTAAATGGGCCTCTGGTCTGACCCAGTTTGGCTGTTCTTATGCTTTTATGTAACGTTCCTGAAATCTTGTTATATAGATTCTTTGCAGATAAACATTCCTCTAGCTCGCGGTTCTCAAACTATGGGGCGGGACTCAAAGTGGGTCACAACTCCATTTTAATGGGGTCACCAAAACCAACATGAGACTTGCTGGGACCCAGGGCCGAAGCTGCCCCCGAAGCTCCACCCCTCCCCAGGGCAGTGGGGGGGTTGGGCTTTCCCCCTTTCTCCCCGCTGCCTCCACCCACAGGATCTTGTGAGTAATTTTGTTGTTGGAGGGAGGTCGTTGTGCAATGAAGTTTGAGAACCCCTGCCCTAGAGTAAAATGCCCTTCTATTATTTCCTCCCCCACTTTTCTGCACCTTTGCCCTCTTTGCATTAGCATCTGCTGTCATTTCTGTTGAGCTTTTGGTCTACTTTAGCTCGACCAGCTGAGGGTAGAAACACAGCCAAGTGGATAGGAAACTGGACTGGGACTAGACTGCATTCAGTTCTCAGCTCAGGCACAGACTTCCTAGGTGGGCTTGGGCAAGTCACTTAATCAGCCTTGTGTCTCTGAAATGAGACTAATACTTACCTACCTGGTATGGATGCGGGGCGGGGGGATAAAATCCATCCATGAACGTAGCACTATAGTGATGAGGGCAATGTAGTACCTAGGTATACAGATCTTGTTTGCAGCCACAATTTATAAGCGTTTACTATTCAGCGCTGTCTTTGCAGGGTCCTTCAGCCTGCCCACTTTTCATACTGCTTTCTCCCCAACTTTCCTCCTCGTTGGGTAAAGATTTTGGAAACTGCTATTACCTGACAGTTTAAAGAGGTAGAAGAACATTGTTAAGTATTTTGTCTTTATTAAGTATGGAAATCAATCACCCACATAAAAAAAGAAGAGATACAAAAATAAAGCTGTTCTAGGAAACATTACCTGGGATACATTACATGTCCAGTGTAGTTTATCTTACGGCTTTAACAACATACACAGCACTATGTTCAGCTACCCACTTAACAAGAGAAAAAGTAATAGGGATATTACCAGTCTGGCCATTGCATCTGGAACCTTTATTTTGCATTTCTTTGCTCTTTTGCATTCTAAAGTGACAAACTTCATGCAGCATTAACATAGTTTTTTGAGGGTGTGGGGGATTTGGTGGTTGGTGTGGGGTTTTTTTGGGGGGGGTTGGGTTTTTTTGCATATCAGTTGTGACTGAATTGTGAGGACTAAATGTTTGTGGAAGGTACTGGATAGACAACCTTAAAAGACTAAAATCCTCTGTTTATATATAGTAGAGTTGCAACACAGGAAGTGGCAATGCAAGCTTCTCCTGACTGCTCTACTCAAACCTCATGTGAGAACTATGCCAAATGAGAAAGTGTAGGTCAATTTCCAGGCTTATTCAGTCCTTGGTGTCTCCAAAGAGACCATCAGCAAGGGGGCAAGGTGTGGTGGTCTTTTTATGACACTTGTTCCCTTGGAGCTGTTTTGGACACACCAAACTCGTTTTAAACAAGCCGTCATTGGGGAAAAGCTATTAAGAGGAACTGAACTGCTTGACAGCATTCATCCTTAATACAAGTCAAAGATTAATAAATGATCATTACTATATTAGATAGACTAAGGGACTCCATTCTGCTTTCAGCCGTGTCTGTATAAATCTGGTGTCACTCAGCTGATTACAACAGAGTTGCTACAGGTTAAAAGCAACATAACAGAAAAGACAGAACTGGTCTTGTTACCAGATGACTACATGACACAAACACATGACTAATAATGCATCAATATCTTGTGACATTCCTGCACGTCACTAGAGCTTTTTATGCCTGCCCATTAAAATGCATTACGGTAGGGGAGTTGCTGAAATGTAAATTAAAGGCTACAGCACTAGTAGTTTAACAGCTGCTGTGTAGATTGACAGCCTTTGTGAGCCCAGCTGGCAATGTCAGGTTAGTGGGTCTCTAGTCACAACATTAATCAGCTTTATTAGTGTCTCTAATACCAATTTGTAAGCAGACTGCAAGGATCAGACGGGCCAGCTGTCAGGCACTATGGGTAGATTATTACAGGATTTCATTTTATTGTTTAAGATTAGAATTATAATTTAATTAGGGAATTTAACTATTTTGTGCATCCACTATAAAACCCCAAAGATTTAATAAAAAAAAGTCCCCTCCCCACGCTCAACAGGTAGGAGAGAAAATGCATTCCCTTTCGCAAAAAATGCATTGTAGAAGATGATTGGCTGAGTTGAAGGACTTCTTATATTGCATGTAATGTTTTATACAATATGATTCAGAATTTCTCATTGATATTAGTAGGAAATTCTGTACAACATGGTGTGGCCTAAAGTATTGTTAGAACAGAGGAGTGAAAAGATTTTATTCCTAAATTGCTCCCCAAATACTGCATTTTGGCTATACCACTCTTTTTTTTCATACTAATTTTTTCAGAGTAGTTTTAAAAAAAATAAACATGCATGTTTAAAATGTATCTGTAACCTGCACATATTTGTGTTGATAACACTCTGGGGAATATACATACCCACTACTAAATAAGATCATGTTATACTAAGTCAATTATGCAATAGGACAAAAGTGGAGTGAGATCTATTAATGTGACTTTTCTCAAGAAGTCTTTTTTTCCATATTTTTGGAGTGGGACCCTTATTATATTGCACATCAGTTTCAACTCCTGTTAATTAATGATTTTAAATTAGGCTAAGAGGATCTTAGTATATAAAGCCTACCAATGAAGGCACATGATGCTTGTGGCTCAGACACAACCTTCCAGAATCTCAGCAGCTCACATCTTCTGACACTTTCCTGTTGGCCATACAGATTACATTTCCTGCACTGTTAAAGCAGCTTTTCTACTGGGTCAGAAACATGATAGGTTTACCCTTCATTTTCAAAAGTAGCCTGAGGATGTGATTTAGCGGAGGGGATGCGGGAAGCCCATAATACTTAGTCCATCAAATAAAGGAAATGAAAGGATGAGGATACCATGTGTTTATGTAAAATAAGCACAGAACTCCTAACTTAGGTAGTGTCATGGAGTCTTGTTAAAATGCCATAAAAGCTAGGGAATTCAGCCCCTGCCCTGATCTTGTTGTGTCTGACAGGAAGGGATTGTCTCCACTTACTCTGAGATAGATGCTGCAGAGATCGATCACCCAAGGTTCAGTTTAGTGGGTCTAGTAAGGACTTGCTAAATCAACCACTGATGGTGCCCCCATCGACTCTGTTACTCCACTGGGTTATGAGAAGTCGACGGGAGTGTTTCTCCTGTTGACCTCCCTCAGTGAGGATGCAGCAGAAATTCGACCTAAGGTACAGTAACTCCAACTATCTATTCACCTAGCTGGAGTTGAATATTTTAGATCAACTTTCTCCTCTAGTGTAGACCTGGCCAAAGTATGCCAGTATCAGAAATGCCATGCTTACACCATGTAGGGGTAGGAGGACTCTGGAAAGGGGGATTCCTACCCTGAGGAATAGGGCTCTACAGCAGCAGTTTATGCAGCAGTGTTGATGCATTTCAGGGAGTACCTGGAAGAGGGGAAACTGTTAGCATAATTCCATCTTCAGAGAAGGAACCCAGAAGCACTTGGAAGAGAGGAAAGTGATTAGGAATAGTCAGCATGGATTCACAAAGGGCAAGTCGTGCTTGACCAATTTGATTAGCTTCTATGATGAGGTAACTGGCTCTGTGGACATGGGAAAGTCAGTGGATGTGATCTACCTTGATTTTAGCAAGGCTTTTGATACGGTCTCCCACAATATTCTTGCCAGCAAGTTAAGGGAATGTGGATTGGATAAATGGACGGTAAGATGGATAGAAAGATGGTTAGAAGGCCGGGCCCAGTGGGTAGTGATCAACGGCTCGATGTCAGGATGGCGGTCGGTTTCTAGCGGAGTGCCCCAAGGTTCGGTTCTAGGACCGGTTTTGTTCAATATCTTTATTAATGACCTGGATGAGGGGATGGATTGCACCCTCAGCAAGTTTGCGGATGACACTAAGCTAGGGGGAGAGGTAGATATGCTTGAGGGCAGACATAGGGTCCAGAGTGACTTAGACAAATTGGAGGATTGGGCCACAAGAAATCTGATGAGGTTCAACAAGGACAAGTGCAGAGTCCTGCACTTGGGACGGAAGAATCCCAAGCATTGTTACAGGCTGGGGACCAACCAGCTAAGTAGTAGTTCTGCAGAAAAGGACCTGGGGGTTACAGTGGATGAGAAGCTGGATATGAGTCAACAGTGTGTCCTTGTAGCCAAGAAGGCTAATGGCATATTAGGTTGCATTAAGAGGAGCATTGCCAGCAGATTCAGAGATGTCATTATTCCCCTTTATTCGGCTCTGGTGAGGCCACATCTGGAGTATTGTGTCCAGTTCTGGGCCCCCCACTACAAAAAGGATGTGGACGCATTGGAGAGGGTCCAGCGGAGGGCAACCAAAATGATTATGAGGAGAGGCTGAGGGAGTTGGGTCTGTTTAGTCTGCAGAAGCCAAGAGTGAGGGGGGATTTGATAGCAGCCTTCAGCTTCCTGAAGGGAGGTTCCAAAGAGGATGGAGAGAGGCTGTTCTCAGTAGTGACAGATGGCAGAACAAGGAGCAATGGTCTCAAGTTGTGGTGGGAGAGGTCCAGGTTGGATATTAGGAAAAACTATTTCACTAGGAGGGTGGTGAAGCACTGGAATGGGTTACCTAGGAAAGTAGTGGAGTCTCCATCCCTGGAGGTGTTTAAGTCTTGGCTTGACCAAGCCCTGGCTGGGTTGATTTAGTTGGGATTGGTCCTGCCTAGAGCAGGGAGCTGGACTTGATGACCTTCTGAGGTCTCTTCCAGCTCTATGGTTCTATGATTCTAAGCTGTGGCCACTGTTGCAGTAGTAGCCAAAGAGAGAGGCTTCGTTGTTTCTCCAGAACTTGAGGAGGCAGGTTTCCTGTCCCTGTGATCATCTCCAACCCTGGCTGTAGAACCTTCTGTTACTCAGGTTTTGCACAGATATTGGTGATGGAGATTTGTGTGCCTGGAAGGAGAGACAGGTGGGCCTGGTTTTAAGCCCTTCCAGGTTTCAAGCAAGTACACGTCTGTGTGTTTCATACTGCCAGGTACATTTTATGTTTATATCTTCCACCTGAGTATTGCAAGTTGTGATGTCTGTGTAGAAAATAGGGATAGACCTTTAAACTCTACTGACATACATTGGGCTAGCCTTTTGACTGATGAAGCAGCCATCACTGTGGCAAGATATTTGGACTTAGTCTACTGAGTCTTATATGGCAATTACAAACATTTTAGCCAATAGAAGGCCTCAAGAGTTACATAGTGGTAAGCATTTTGCTAATACATAGAACGTGTTCCTCTCAGGTAAGGACTGCCGAGTGGGCATCCTTTGCTAACAGTTCCCACGCAGATGTCTCTGAGAAGCAGTTGAAGAGTATTTCTTCAGAGAAGGTACAATAAAGCAGAACTTCCTTCTTTACCATACACCCAAACTCCCGCTGATACACAAAAAAATCCAGAAAAGTTATCAGACCACACACTGAAAATATATTTTCATAGAACGCTAAAACTGGAAGGGATCTCGAGAGATCATCTAGTCTAGTCCCCTGCCCTCATGGCAGGACCCAGTACCATCTAGACCATCCCTGATAAATGTCTATCTAACCTGCTCTTAAATAGTTCCAGAGATGGAGATTCCACAACCTCTCTAGGCAACTTATTCCAGTATTTAACCACCCTGACAGTTAGGAAGTTTTTCCTAATGTCCACTTTTAAATAAAGTGAAAATGGCACTTTTTATACTAAACTATGTGATCCATAAAAATGTTGTAAACATGCATTTCAAAGATCACAGATCGGTGTATTTATACAGAAGAGAGAAATTATAGATTGGTATAATATAATCATATATATAGTAGCCCAATGTCTGAGAGTCTGTAATGCTGAAATGCTGGCTGTTCCCTCTGGGTGGCGCTGTTGCTGAAATGCTGGCTGTTCCCTCTGGGTGGCCCGTGCTGCATGGGGAGTGCGGGGCCCAAACGGCCGCTTGCGCTGCTTTCTCCCCCGCGGCTGCCCGGCTGAGCGGTGCAGAAGTCAGCCGAATGCCACGGCGGGAGGGGAAGGGGAGTGGGGCGGTGACGTACGTGCCCAGGGGGTGGGGCCTGGCCATGTACGTCACCGCCCCGCACCCTTTGCCTCCCGCCGTGGCACTCGGCTGACTTCTGCGCCGTTCAGCCGAGCTGCCACGGGGAAGCCCAAACAGCCGCTTGCTCCCCCGTGGCAGCCCAGCTAAGTGGCGCAGAAGTCAGCCGAGCCCCACAGCGGGAGGCGAAGGGGCCGGGGCGATGATGTGCGGCTCCAGGCCCCGTCCCCTGGCCGCGAACATCACTGCCCCCCTTTGCCTCCTGCCGTGGCACTCGGCTGACTTCTGCACCACTCAGCCAGGCCGCCTCATGGGAGCAAGTGGCACAAGCGACCGTTTGGGCTCCGTGCTCCCCATGCAGCACGGGGAGTGCGGAGCCCAAACAGCCGTTTAGGCTCCGCGGTCCCCTGAGTGAGAGGCAAGAGGGGGAGGAGAAGAGAAAGAGAGAGACAGAGAGAGAGGCAGGAGGTGGAGGAGAGCTGAGAGAGAGAGGGGGAGGCAGTAAGAGGAGGAGAGAGAGAGAGAGAGAGAGAGAGAGAGAGATGGCGTGAGAGACCGGAGGCTCAGGAGAGAAAACGGACGTGAAGGAGAGACCTGAAAATCCCGTCTTATGACGGGCTAATTGGCTAGTACTTTAATATTTGCCTTTATTTTACATAAATCTCTAACGAATAAATTGACTGTGTTTTATACCTGCATCTCTCTCCTGATCATCAACCCTGACTTATATTTCATAGGTCAGCCTCAGCTGTCACAAGAGTAATCAAGTACTCCCATGACAGATTTTGGAGGAGGGGGAGTTCAAAGGCTCCAGAGAGCAGACCAAATTGCCAAAGCAGGGAGCAACCTGAAGACCTGGAAGGGCGTGCAGAGCTCGGGAAGAAGGAAGCATAGCTGGCTACGACCCTTGTTCCCTAAACAATTTCAGCAAGTAAACGTAATTCAACGAGGAGGGAAAGGGAGCAGAGTTCACTGTTGACAGAATTTCAGTTTATTTTTTACTGTATAAATGTATGGGGAGGGGTCTGTAGGGGTATGTCTAGACTACATGGCTCCGTCGACGGAGCCATGTAGATGAGTTTACTAGACATAGGGAAATGAAGCGTCGATTTAAATAATTGCCGCTTCATTTACATCAAAATGGCCGCCGCTCTCTGCCAATCAGCTGTTTGGCAGCACAGTGCGGTAGTCTGGACACGCCACGGTCGACAAGGGAAGCCTTTGTCGACCGCCCCGGTATGCCTCGTGAAACGAGATTTACAGGATGGGTCAGCAAAGGCTTCCCCAGCCGACAGATCTGCGTCTAGACAGCCACACTGTGCCAGATCAGCTGATCGTCAGCACAGCGCAGTGGCCATGTTTATTTTAATGACGCGGGGATTATTTAAATCCCCGCTTCTTTGACTATGCCGGGTAAACTAGTTTACATGGCTCCGTTGACGGAGCCATGTAATCTAGACATACCCCTAGTGTAATAACTAGTAAACTCTTTAAGTGTCTTTAACAGATTGGCATGAGAAATCATGGATCATGTCCTCCTAATCTATTGCTAGGAAAACTGAGTTCAGTGAAAAAACAGCCCTCAGTTTGAACAGAAAGGTCCTTCTCCTTGCACCCTGTTATGGTGGGTATGTTTAGCATCCTCCAAAATATCACTGGGATTGACAGTGATGCGGCTTAGCTTAGTCCTCCATCCCCAAACATAGTCGATGCAGAAGAATAACAACATTGTTGGCTCTCATGATTTCATTGGGAGTCTCACAATGGTCTTTGGTCTTCTTTTTTTCCCCATTTTTTAAAGACTTAGCCTGTGGAGCCATGTAAATACAGGAGAATTTCAGCCCTCATAGCTGTGGGAAATCTCTTGAAAAAGTGACCCAGTTGTACCTTAAAAGTTCAGAACCACAGTGGTAAAGAAAAAGAACCCATATGTGTTGTTATTTTTAGTCTTACAATATTTAAACCAATCTCATGATTCTGGGAGGCCTTACTCGTGGTTTTACATTGCTTACGGTGGGCAATATTTGAACGGGGCCAACTGGAGCCCCTAAAGATGAAAGACTTTTGTGCTCATCAGAAGACAGCAAAGACAAATAGTGGATCCTGGGGTTTGTTGGGAAAAGGGGGAAGAGGACAGGATGTTCTCTTGGAAGTCTGAGTTGACTCTCCAATGTCATGTTTACACTAGGAAATTATTTTGAAATCACTAATATCGATTTAATAACTCCCGAAGTAACAAAATCAAAGTAGCGTGTCCACACTACAGGGAAGCCTTGAAATTAGTCCGAGGCAGGCTCTGTGAATGTGGGCACGCTACTTCAACTTAGAGCCCCAGGAAGCACTGGGGAGTAATTAGTTCAAATTATTCTGGCAAACAGTTATTTTGAAATAGTGGCACCGGAGCATCCACACTACTGTTATTTCAAAATAACTATTTCAAAATTACCGTTATTCCTCAAGGAAAGCAGGAATACAGATTTTGAAATAAGGGGCCCATTATTGGTAGTGTGGCTACTCCACTTATTAATTCGACGCAAGGGGGTTACTTTGAAATAAAGCCCCAGTGTAGACCAGGGCCAAGTGACCATTTAAAGGGGCCTTTAGGCAGTTGAACTGCATGGTTTAATGAGGAGTCCTGTGGCACTTGAAAGACTAACAGATTTATTTGGGCCTAAGCATCTGACAAAGTGGCTTTAACCCACAAAGGCTTGTGTCCATATATATCTGTTAGTCTTTCATGTGCCACAGGACTCTTCATTGTTGTTGCAGATACCGACTAACATGGCTACCCCTCTGATACATTGTTGAAATTCACAAAAGCCTCCTTATGCCAAAACTCTGGCGCTTGCACAGCAGTGCTGAAAAGCAGCAAGGAGTACGTTATATTTAAAAGAAACAGATTGCTCTGAGGGTGAAGTTTTCATCTGCCACCTTTTCATCTGAGATCAGATACTTACAGATTAGTTTCTAAAACTTAACATTGGGCTGAGCATGGAAACAGATCACTAGCAGGTTCATGTTTTACAATGTCACTGAAGTCCATTCAATATTTATCATGTCAGTGGACGACAGTAGAAAGCTACTGCTGTATATTTGTTACATTTATAGTATACGTCTAAAAACTTGTTGGTTTAACTAACTGTACAGAAATGGCCTTACCGTGACCTGTTTTTACTAAATATAAATAAATAATGGTGTGTTTCTGAGACCTCAGTGAGGGGCATGGTACAAGAACTAGACAGACACCTGCTTCCATAAGTACCATGCTAGAAAACTGTGTCTATAGGCCTTTCATTGTATCTTTAGAAATTCCAGTGGGACTTGATTGTAACGGGTTGGGAGTGGATTGCTGTACCTTTGAGAGTGATGGGTCCATGGACTGTATCTAAGAAAAGATTTTGAGAGCACCATTTAAAAAAAATTGTGAATTCAGATTGTATCAATTTGCAGTCTTTGTGTAAGGAGTACTAAGAATTTCGTCCAAAATTCTGTTATTTTTTGCCAGTCTTGATTTCAGTAAACCTGAACAGAGCTGAGGCACACTAGAAAAATCGATGACCAGCATACATAGGAGGGTTAGAATTTATTTAACCCTATTCCAAAATATCCCCTAGAGCAGTGGTTCCCAACCTTTGGCCCACGGACCCGTGTGGGTCCACCAGGGCACTGCAGGGAGTCTGCAGAAAGTTTTTAAAAGTAAGGATCCTTACTTTTCTTTTCCCTCACTCTGGAATGCAGGAGGGTGGGGGAAGGAGCAGCTGTGCACGCTGGGATGCAGCTTGCTTTTGATCCCATTCTCCAGAACTAAGGGAGCATGGAGAAAGAGCTTGCATGCTGTGCATGTCTCTCACACCTGGCTGGTGTGTGTGAGGCATGCACGGGATACAAGCACTTTCCCTTCTCTCCCTTAGGGTCCAGAGAACAGGATCAAAAGCAAGCCACGTCCTGGCGCGTACAGCTGCTGCCCCCTCCCTGCTCACTCGAAGTTCCGCCCTTGCCCCCTACCCTCCCGAAGTTCCACCCTTGAGGCACTGTCAGCTCCAGAGCCCCCTTGGCTGCTCCATGGATGGGTGGTGGATGGAGGAGACGGGAGCTGAAAAAGCAGCGCGAGTGAACAGCAGCCAATGGGGCCTGAGAAGCTCTATGCCCTGCAGTCTGCACATCCTTCAGCCCATGCTGAAGCTGACAAGCTATGGCTGTTCTCTGGAGTCGGCTTATAAGCGGGTGTGATGTAGTGGGGGTGCTGTCTGCTCTGTAACCCAGGGTTCCTCTGCGCTGTGATGTGTGATTCCCACTGACTCACCCACATGTGTATTGGCCCAGACACCTAGTCTCAGCCTGAGCAGATAACAAGGCTCTTCCCAGAGGGAGAGACAAAGGAAGGGAGAGGGAGACGGCCACCTGCCTGGGAGGCAGGGTCTGGGAGCAAGGCAGTTTCTGGCTGGGAAACATGAAGAGAACAGACTAAGCTGAGTGCTGAGGGTTGAGGGAGGTGATGGACCCCCTAACCCAAGGGGTCTGAGGCATCCTGGCCCTGACTCCTGTAACCACATCACGTCTATGCTGTGCTGTATTCTGGAGAAGCAATAAACCCTCCTCTATTCTACTGGCTGGCAGAGTCTGTTCTGGCTGCTACGGGGGTGCAGGATGGGGGGGGGTGTCCCCGACACGCTGTCACAGCAGCTCAGTCACTTTTTACCATTTTTTCTTCTCTTTTGAATACGCCACCTCGCTCTAACCATTCAGAAGCTAGAAGAGTGGCGGGAAGGGTTTAGTTGTGCCGCTAGCAAAAATGGATTGGTGGATCTAATACAGCTTTGTTCCATCAAAATATATGGCAGCTCAAAGTTGTTCCACTTCACTGTGGACATGCTGTATTATCTCTCGAAACTACTATATTTGTTTAGATAACATGAACTGTTCTACATTTCAAATGATTATCAAGTCATGGAATGTTTGAAAACAGCTGTATAGTTTGGGGGGAGGCCATAAAATTGTCATAGATTGAAAAGGGCTCTGTATGCTCGAAAAGGTTGGGAACTGCTGCCCTAGAGCTAATTCCATGATGGGCTATTTTGGAGCTGTGATGTGGGGTGAAGGTTCCTGGTCTGTTGGTTTATGGACATACATATCATGACATGTTAATAGCCCGTATGAACAACCTGCAGCACAGATTGGATGAGGGGTTAATACATCAATTTGATCCTATTGCATATATGGTGCCTCTTTGAGGGAGGGGCATTATACTTACTCTTTCCTGGAACCTACTAGAATTTGACTCTTCCCGCTCAACTAAAATGTTTTATCCTCCTTCCTTTGATTTGCTTCCTTTGTATCAATCATGATGATATTAAGCAGCACAGTTATTGGCAATTAAGAAACGTGACAGGCCTTTGTGACAGAAAATGCGACCGGGAACAGCTATTTAAACTCTGTGTGGACCACATAATGGAAACTTATTTCATAGAAGGAACTTAGAATTAGTGGGTAAAGTAGATTCAGATAGGAGGGCAGGTCTCAGGGTGCCAACCAAAAAACAGGGGGAGTAGTCTGAGATTGTGGGAAGTCGGGGATTATTGTTTATTCAAACCAGGCAGAGGAAGAGTCTTTCCTTTCTGTTTTGAACTGTGGAGGGAGAGGTAGCTGATTATTATGGCACCACCAGGGGTGGCCCTAGACTAGCTGCCAGCAACTGGCGCCCGAGGTGAACCATGCAATCGACGCCCCCACCTCCAAACCCCTCAATGATATTGCACCACCATTTGACACCTCATTTAACTTGGCGCCCTAGGCAACCGCCTAGTTCACCTGTATGGACGGGCCACCCCTGGGTACCACCACTGGCTAACACCATTTTATTCTGCTCTCACTGAAGGAATACAGCCCATTGCCCCTCAGAAAGGGGAGTAAGCTCCAGAAGTCCAGTGGCAAGCTCAACAAGCCAACCCCAGGAATCCAGGAGAGCCTATTGAGAGGAACCCGAACCCAGAGAGCATGCCTGGTCCTATTTTTGAACATCTGTACAATCTGTTATGAGCAGTGTCACATGTAGGCAGATCTCCCCCCCCCCCCCCCCACAGTTTCATGGAATATATGGCCTCAAGAAACCACTATGATCACCTGGTCTAATCTTTATAACACAGGCTGTAGGACTTACTTCCCTGAATTAATTCCTGATGAAACAGAGATTATGTCTTTTTTTAGAAAATCATCCAGTCTTGATTTTAAAATAGCCAGTGATGGAAATTCTGCCACACCTTCTAGTAAATTGTTCCAGCATTTCAAAATGTTTGTCTTACTTCCAGCATGAATTTCTCTATCTTCAACTTCCAGCCATTGGAGCTTATATATTTTGTCCTTTAGATAGAAGAACTCATTATCGATTTTCTGTTCCCTGGGTAGATGCTGATATACCAGTCATGTCACCCTTAACCTTCTCTTTGTGAAGATGAGTAGGCTCCTTGGGTCCATCATGAAAGTGCATATTTTCCATCTGTAATCTTTCTTGTGACTCTTCTTTGAACCCTCTATAATTTATCAACATTCTTCTGGTGTTGTGGACACTCTAGTGGGTCTACCAGTGTCAGACACAGGGATAATATAACCTCCATATTACTGCTCAGTGTTCCTTGATATTTTTTTTTTTTTTTTGCTTATGGGTGGAACTTGTAAGAATACCATTATCATTTCTCTTCCCCCCCACGCCCCAAATCTGACTCCTGTGTAAAACAGGAGATCCACCTGCTTCATTCTTTCCCTCAATCTGCTCCAACCCCCTCATTGGTCTTTCCTGCATGGTGGCATGTGGTTGGGCTCAGCAGCATACGATGTATTTCCATTTCCTATGCAGACACGTCTAATCTTGCCCAAGCTCCTAGTAGCAGACAAGGAGCCTTATGATAGCCCTGATTCAGGAAAGCACATGCATTCCTGAAGTGCTCTCCAGAATACTGGCCCTATATCCTCGAATAAAGGAGGAGGGGTGTACTTTGACGGGGGGGGGGGGATCCCCTCCAATGCAGAGTAAGATCTTTTTATGGAAAAAAAGCAAAACTTCTTCCTGAAAGTAATTTTCTAGCACTTCATCCAGTTCAGTTTTAAGTTTTAAATATTTCGAAGACTCATAGAATCCTAGAATCCTAAAACTGTCATGGAGTCCAATCCCCTATTCTTACGGCAGGCCCAAGCACCATCTCAATCATCCCTGTTAGATGTCTATCTAACTTGCTCTTAAATATTTCCAGTGATGGAGATTCCACAACCTCCCTAGCCAATTTATTCCAATTTAACCACCCTGACATTTAGAAAGTTTTTTCGTAATGTCCAACCTAAACCTCCCTTGCTGCACTTTAAGCCCATTGCTTCATACACTAGTGTAATTTATCTCAGCTATCAAAAGCCTTGTATATTCATTAACTGGCATTTATCAAAGCAATCTGCTTGTATTCTTAACATTTCATTTATGACATTTCCAAATTTCTTACACTGAACTGTGTGGAAAATCCTCTTATCAGATGGTATATGGTTCTAGAAAGTGGCCCATTTAAAAAAACAACCACAAGCTTAAGAATGGGAACTCTAAATTGTTAATCACATCTACTATGGAAATATCAAGCAGCTTTTCTTTGAGAAGGGAAAGGACCTTTTTTGCACTTCATACAAAAAGGTTTTCTTTGTTACACCTGCCAGCATGAAAAAGGATTAATTTTAACAGAGCTTAACCCAGCCGTCTTGGCGAAAACATTTCAATGACTCTGTCCCCTGCTTACTTTTAAGGGCATTGCTTTGGTGACTTCATTTAGTTTTACAATATATCAAAAGTTTTTAAGCTACACGATTCAGTGGTTTTCTTCTCCTCTCACTCCTGCTATAATACAATGCTAGACTGGCTCTGCTACACAGGGTTATGGGTAACTCTTTTGTGTTTTGCTATGGAAAAGAAATTAAGGAACTAAAAACGTGCTTTTGTTTTCAATGGCATTATTTTAAAAAGCAGGGAATTCAAATCTTGTGTTGAGTGAATGTGAATAGAATTGTTATCGGTTTTTTAAATACTTTAATTTGGTAGTTCTGTATGTACAGAAGATGCTATTGGATTTAATTTCCAAATGATACTGGAGTTTCTTCTAGTCTGATATTTTACAAATGACACACTCTTCTGTGGAATTTCTGCCCACTAGAATTTCTGCCCAACTAGAATTTCTGCCCAGAGGGACAGAATGTGAAAGGAAACACTATTATAACTGAAAGCAATAGTTTAACAATAGATTTCTAATAGCAGAGACTTTACTCCACATTTTACCACATGGACCTTTTGAATAATCATAACATTGAGCATTGCAATATAATAAATCCAATTGAAATAAAAACATTCATTAGCAGTGGCTGGATTGTTATGTACATGGGGAATCCCTTTGGGCCAAGGTTTTTCCTACTTCTATATTCCTTATATATCCCTAAGTAGCACAGAATGGCATGGAGCCAACCACCCACACATGACCCTAGCTATACCAACCACACTGTATATTTGTTGTTCTCAGCTGAATCAGATGCTATGATACACATCTATCCATGAATAAAAATGTGTAGGATGTTTTTACTCAGCTTTTGATTTTGTGATCTTATTGATAGTTTGCAGACATCTTAAAGCTACCAAGACCTGTGGTGTTGCATAAATAGTTTTCATTGTCTGGAATGTATCTTTGGAAAGCCTGTAAATAAATGTTTCTGAATTGTCCGCTTAAGAAGTGACAAAATACATCAGGTTAAAAGAAACACATTTTCCCCATTGGAAGCTGTGAGATCACATTGGATAGTATAAATGAAATTACTACTTCTCCTTAGATTTCTAATAGCAGAGACTTTACTGGTGTAAGTACTGGTGTAATCAAAAATATTCAGCTTGCATTTTCCTGTAAGGGGAGGGAAGGGTAATGAAAAGGAGGGAGAAAACCGGACAGTTTTTTTTCCTGACTTCTGTTGATTTGTTTTCTTTATTCTTGACACTTTGCCCATGACAGCAAAAGTTTCTTTATTTGCTTAAAATTATTTTTTGTGAATAAGCTGAAAAGTAAATTTGAACAAAGTCTGGGTTGCATCAGGTTTCTACAAGTACACTGGAAAAAGCAGAAAACAAGAAATAATTAGGTAACTCCAGAAAATCAACCTTGTTTTTTTTAGGACAAAGAAACACAGAGCGCCCAGTAGTTTGTATTGAACTGCCACTTGAGAATAATTGTATGGTGGAGTATACTTACTTACCTCCTTTGTTGGCCTTAGATTTAATCAGATTTATTATATACTATTTGGATCCAGCCTGCAGATGCAAAAATTATTTTCTCAAAAATAAATGAAACATTTATTGTTTCGAAAGCTTAAATTAAATGATTTTTTAAAACCTCATAGAATAGCATCCTCTTAGCAAACTCTTTTTAAAAAAATCTTATTTTCTTACGCCCTAGATATAAATAAACTAGCATCTAACATCCACAAATCGTTTTAATCATTTTCAAGGGAAATGGAAAATTGAAACTTACCATTTTGGAGCCATCACATTTCAAGTATACATCAAGAATCAAATATTCTTTTTTCTTTAAAAATAAAAACGAATACATCCCATGCTTTTTGGCGTTTCAGTAAGTCCAGTGGCAGATACAAAATTGAGTGTGACTTTTCCCTTTTTTTCTCTACCTAAGTTTAAGCAGCGCAACTGCTCTAATAAAGCTAATCCTTTGGTCATGGGTATAATGATTGAGGTGGTGTTTTAAAGACTCGCAGGACCACTTTTGTGGACTTGCTGGGTCTCACTGGTTATATTTATTGCAGACATTGGTTGACTGATGCTTGTTCACCAAAGACATTTGGCAGATCCCAGTTGAGTCATTGTAGGACTGGTTATGTCAGTTTGTTTTGAAACCGTAGGATGCTGTCAAATCCCCCCTCTGTCTTAGGGTGTGTCTACACTGCACGGTTATTCTGGAGGAACGTCTGTTATTCTGGAAAAACAATATTAGTGTCCACATAGCAACTGCGTTATTTTGAAAGAAAATTGAAATAACGGAGGGCTTTTTCCCATGTTGGTAAACCTCATTCCATGAGGGATAATGCCTCTTCCGAAAAAGCTATTTTGGAAGAGGGTGGGTGGAGGCTCCACTGCTGCTATGTCTAAATAGCTCCTCCCCAGGGCCATTCTAAGTTATTCCTCCCGAGTGCCTGCTCGGGCTCTAAATCGAGGTAGCACGTCCACATTAGGGGAGCTGGCCTCGGACTCATTTTGAGGCTTCCCTATAGCGTGGACATGCTATTTTGAAATAAGCTTGCATTGTAGATGTACCCTTAATCTGTGTGACCTGAAGGGCCTTTTCACTATTGTGCCTTGCTGCTCAAGTCTATTTAGTATATAGTTATTAGGGAACTGCCCAAATCTGATTATTTTAAAATTTGGATGCCCTTTGTAGCAGAATGTTTTTAGAAATGGATTTCTTAAGATGACAATGACACACAAATCTGTAAAAGAAACCATGAACGTGGATATGATACAGAATTTGGTTTGGTGCAGAGTAAACAAAAATTCTACAAGTGGGTTACATCACCAGATGAGTAGGGAGTGAGTCTGGTGCACAATTAACAAAGATCATCTTGCAGTAGGTTTGGTGGGCATGAGCATAAATTAATTCAGAGCTGTCCAGGGGCAGCATTATTGTAAACGGCAGTTACTTTCTCTGCAGTTACAGAGTCGTGTAGTTGTCAATTACACTGAAATAGAATGGTCTTTGCCATTCACCATGCAGAACTGCTATACAGTTAGGCTGCGTCTAGACTGGCATGATTTTCCGCAAATGCTTTTAACGGAAAAGTTTTTCCGTTAAAAGCATTTGCGGAAAAGAGCGTCTAGATTGGCACGGACGCTTTTCCGCAAAAGCACATTTTGCGGAAAAGCATCCGTGCCAATCTAGACGTGGTTTTGCGCAAGAAAGCCCCGATCACCATTTTAGCCATCGGGGCTTTTTTGCGCAAAACAAATCTGAGCTGTCTACACTGGCCCTTTTGCCTGAACGGGGGCGTCATTGTATTTGCGCAAGAACACTGACGATCATACATTAGTTCGTCAGTGTTCTTGCGCAAATTCAAGCGGCCAGTGTAGACAGCTGGCAAGTTTTTGCGCAAAAGTAGCCTCTTTTGCGCAAAAACTTGCCAGTCTAGACGCAGCCCTCATGAATAGTAATTCTACATTGTTCTCAGCACCTGTCCAATGGTCAGATCCTTGCACTGTGATTCGTTGCAGCCTTGTGGACTCGCCAGCTATATGCCCACCACACACACGATCTCCTGAGTCTCTTCCTATGTAAGATGTTATTTAGACCAAATGATATCTCAAAATATTAGACATTTTGGCAGGATTGGCCCCAGGTTTTGTGAGTTCCTATATAAAGTAGCATTTGATGGGTCACCTACAGTTCTTTGCCTCCCTCCCTGTTTCTGTCAAAATAATAATAAAGTGTTGCCCATTGTCGTTGTATTTATCCTCATAACACCCGTGAGGTAGGGAGGAAATTGGATTATTGTCCCATTTTATAAATGGGAAACTGAGGCACAGAGAGACTAAATGCCTCTCTCAACGTCACACCAGATGTGTGCAGCAGATGAAGACATTGAGTTCAGGTCTCTCAGACCACCCCCCTACTATCTTTCCTTTTAGGGGCGTGTGGTTGGTATCTCCTTTTGTGTCTCTCACACACTCACACTTTCTATTTCCTGCCTGCCTTTATCACCATCAGCCTGTGGTGGTCCACTTTATCCAACCAGAAGTGGAGTTTCATGGCTTCTAATGACTTTCCTACCTAAAATAAAGAGCCAGAGTTGGAGCTGAAGCACAAATTAAATACACAATTTTACTTGAGACTGAGGTGAATTTCAGAATAACATTTTCATGTTACTAAAAGCATGAAATAAAAAAAGTAAAGGAAACAAATCATTGCTGCTATTAGCCTCCATGCTATCAGGGATATCCTTCAAAATACTGTCCTGTCAGCTGCATAAGGTCTCAGAAGTATGGCATCTTCTGCTGCTGTTTTAACACTTTCGTGTATGTGCAAAATGACAGGAGAAGGATCACATGAGGATTCCCTGTTGTGTTCCTTCCCTCTGGGGCATCTGGCATTGGCCACTGTCGGCAGACAGGACACTGGGCTAGATGGACCTTTGGTCTGACCCAGTCTGGCCGTTCTTGTGTTATCTTTGTTGTTTTCCTTCTAAATTCCCTGATCAAATCAAATAAACTATTAGGAAGCTTCAGATAGGGAGAGCTAACACATTCATGGTTTGACCTTGACAGCTACTTTCATATTGTTACTCCTTTTTTGACCTGAGCAGCTAGCCAAAATTTGAGGTCTAGTACAAGGGTGGGGAACCTCAGGCCTGGGAGCCAGATGCAGCCCCTGGCCTGCCTTAATCTGGCTCTCGAGGCTCTGCCCCCCCACCCCGCATAGGGGAGCCCATGCTGGTGCTCCAGCCCCCCCCCCCCGCCCCCACCATCCACTGCCTCCACTGCCTCACTGTGGGGCTGGAGCACACAAAATCTACTAGCCTGAGTCACCCCAGGCTCTGGGGTGTGTGTGTGTATGGGGGGGGGGGAGGGATCTTTTTCCTTCTTTTTCAGCAGCCACGTCAGTGAGGGGTTGTTGGATTTTTATTTTTTTTTTTGTGCTGCTCACTTGTGTGCAGCTCCCAACTGATTTTTTCCTGTGGGTCAGTGGACCCTGCACCAAAAAGGTTCCCCACCCCGATCTAGTGGGTTACTTCCGGTTAGAAATTGTTTTTGGAGTCACATGTATCTTAGGTGTGCACCTGTAATGTACAAACAACGGACAAAGTTTTGTTTCCCTGTACACTGCAGGAGTCAGTATTATTGCACACCATTCTAAGCCCCTTTCAGCCAGCACTTAGCTCAAAGCTTTCAGTCACTGCTTGTTCTGGCTGTGTTCTTGGCTTTCTGCTGCTTTTCACTCCACTTCTCTGGTATTTCTACTGCTTTTCTCCCTCCAATAGACACATTGTATCAATAAATCCTCTGCCTCTGCATTTATCATCACGCCCCTCACACCAAACTCAGGTGACCTGGTTCACCTTCTACGCCACCCTTGCTTGTGGTTTTGGTTTAGGCAGAGGCTATATGGTTTTATAAAAAGGGTCCATTTTTTTCTTACACTTGTCCTGAATGAAGGGTGATAACTAACCCCACCAATTTCAATGAGGTTTCACCAATCCCATAACTAGATTAGTAACAACTAGATTTTGGGTTCCTCCAAACAGGGGCTATAGGCCACATTTTTGCTGTGGTAATAAGACACACCATTCATTCAGTCCCTTGTCACTATGTTACGTCAAAATGGCTGCCGCGCTGTGCCGATCAGCTGATTGTCGGCACAGCGCGGTAGTCTAGACAGGGATCTGCCCCTTTGTCATCAGATCCTTTATGCCTCATGAAACGAGGCTTACAGGATCTGACGACAAAGGGTTCTGGGGTCGGCAGACATATGTGCTCTAAAATACATATGTGTTCTGTGTCTTGAAGCAATCTTCTTAACTAGACTGAGCTACATAGTAAAGTATTTATTTACTGGCATACAATACATAGTTGATTAAATAAACCGGAATTATCAGAGCCACCATGTCTGACACAGGTCTATACTTACTCATGTCTGTTAATCACATTTACAATGTTATAATTAACTAAAATCTTAATTACTCAATATGTTTAGTGTCCCTTGTAACTTTTACTACGCTTCATTAAACCTAGCAGACTCTACGTTCCTTAATATTTTGGTCTTAGAATAATAGCATCATAGAACATTAGAACTGGAAGGGACCTCAAGAGATCATCAAGTCCAGTCTTCTTCCCTCATGGTAGGACCAAGCATGGTCTATATCAACCCTGATAGATGTCTGTCTAACCTGCTCTTGAATATCTCCAGTGATGGAGATTCCACAACCTCCCTAGGCAATTTATTCCAGTGCTTAACTACCCTGACAGTTAGGAAGTTTTTCTCCCTTCCTGAAGTTTGAGCCCATTGCTTCTTGTCCTATCATCAGAGGCCAAGGAGAACAATTTCCCCCCTTCCTCCCTGTGACACCATTTTAGATACCTGAAAAATGCTATCATGTCCCCCCTCAGTCTTCTCTTTTCCAAACTAAGCAAGCCCAATTCCTTCAGACTTGCCTTATAGCTCATGTTTTCTCGGCCTTTATTTATTTTTGTTGCTCTTCTCTGGAACTCCTCCAATTTCTCCACATCTTTCTTGAAATGTGGTACCCAGAGCTGGACACAATTCTCAGACTGAGGCCTAATCAGCAAAGAGTAAAGTCTTGGCATGTTTCGATATTGCAGGAGAGAAAGGGTGGTTAGTGTGCTATCATTACTACCCTTACTACATCCGGGGTGTTGTAAGGAGAAACATAATATACTCTCTTTGGTTGTAAACTCTCTTTAAGCCAAGCACTTCATCTACATAGGATGAAGACTGGCTGCTTTCCTTGTATTGCCAGAGAGTTCTTTTGCTGTGGTATTTTTCCCTTGGTTTCTCAGGGTACATCTACACAGCGGGGCTGAAGTCGAATGAAGCTACGCAACTTCAGCTACGTCAATTGCGTAGCTGAAGTTGAAATAGCTTTGAATTCAGCTTTGGCGCTGTCTGCGCAGCAGGAAGTTGAAGGAAGATCTCTCTTCCTTCGACTTCCCTTACTCCTTGTGAAATGAGTCGGAGGAAGAAGTCCTCCAGCTCGACATTATTTTGAAATAAAGACATGAAGTGTCAACGCGCACTATGTTATTTCAGATGTTATTCCGAAATAACGCTGCTGTGTAGACATACCCTCAGTGAGAAGTTTTACTACCCAAAGACAGGCTTACAGACTTGTACTGGCCCATTTGACTGCTCAGTTTTAAGGAAAAGCGGCGAGGAGTCCTGTGGCACCTTATAGACTAACCGAAGTGTTGGAGCATAAGCTTTCGTGGGCAAAGACCCACTTCATCAGATGCATGCATCTGATGAAGTGCATGCATGCATCTGATGAAGTGCATGCATGCATCTGATGAAGTGGGTCTTTGCCCACGAAAGCTTATGCTCCAACACTTCGGTTAGTCTATAAGGTGCCACAGGACTCCTTGCTGTTTTTGCAGATTCAGATTAACACGGCTACCTGATACTCGACAGTTTTAAGGAGTGTGTGCTTTAGAATTCCCCTGCTTCCATTTCTATGCTTACCTAAAGAATTGCACCTGTTTTGCTTGCCGGGTAGGCCATTTGCACTCCCATTCTTTTGAATTTGTAGCTTCATTATTGTGCATATGAACTTCTTCCCCTCCTCTGGAGGAAAACTTTGCATTCTCCCTTTAATTCTTATGTTTGGTTTGCTTTCTTTGCATAAATGTGCAAAACATTGAGTTTATTAGGGTTCCTAAAAGTTTGCTTGAATACTGGGCTGTTTTCCATATTTATGCCAGCTTCAACACTGCTGGCACTGTTCCTTATTTGGCATGTTTTCTCTCTTTTATCGCTCTATTTTCTGTAAATGTTTTTCTTATTTATTCAATGACAATATACACAGCCCTGCAGTCTGTGCTTCTAAGGTTTTACATTGAATTTCTTTCATTTTCCTGCTGCCATGTACATATTCTTTTATCTGCATCTCTCACCACTGTGAAAGGTGCTGATAGATCTTTTATAGGTGATCTTTTTCTAGTGAGACCGTGATCCTTAAATCATAGAATCATAGAATACTAGGACTGGAAGGGACCTCGAGAGGTCATCGAGTCCAGTCCCCTGCCCTCATGGCAGGGCCAAATACTGTCTAGACCATCCCTGATAGACATTTATCTAACCTACTCTTAAATATCTCCAGAGATGGAGATTCCACAACCTCCCTGGGCAATTTATTCCAGTGTTTGACTACCCTGACAGTTAGGAACTTTTTCCTAATGTCCAACCTAAACCTCCCTTGCTGCAGTTTAAGCCCATTGCTTCTTGTTCTATCCTCAGTGGCCAAGATGAACAAGTTTTCTCCCTCCTCCTTATGACACCCTTTTAGATACCTGAAAACTGCTATCATGTCCCCCCTCAATCTTCTCTTTTCTAAACTAAACAAACCCAATTCTTTCAGCCTTCCTTCATAGGTCATGTTCTCTAGACCTTTAATCATTCTTGTTGCTCTTCTCTGGACCCTCTCCAATTTCTCCACAATGAGGAATAATTTCTGCAACATTGTCTTTCTGCTTGTTGGCATGATGAAAAGAGTGGGCAGTACTGTATGTCTCCTATGTGTCTGTGGTTGCTGCTGTAAAAAATAATAGGAAAAGTTTTTGGTGGTCATTTGTTTTACTAGTTCCTACGGATTTTCCTATACCATTCAAATTACTCTTTCAGCCTCTGTCATCTTTCCTTGTTGTTGCACATCAGGGTTAAAAGACCGGTCTTCAGCCTCAGGATTCACCTAATAAACATACTGGACTTGGGTGTGGCGATTTATTTAGCAGAGGATAATATTATTACCTTGACGACGCTGCCTGTTTACAGATGATCATTTGGTAATATTTGATGAGAGTCAACATATAATTTATAATAGGTCTTTTCCGATGTTTGTGTGCATTTTAATAGCTATAAAGGGACATTCATGGTATCTACCTGGCAAATGTTGACACCTTTCTTTGCCATGAGAGTGATAATTAAGCCATTTTTCATCCCTGGCATCTGTGGGAGATGAGAACCTCTAAAAGGCCATCTCTTAACTCCCAGTGGGATCAGTAATAGCAAGATCTGGCTGGCTTCTCTTCATTCCCAGCTGGACAGAGCTGCAGCAAAGTGAGATTTTAGAGAATCCCTCTTAATACTCTTCTCCTGCATCAGAAGCAGCTTCCTTTCTGCTTACCCTCCTCCTCTGTTCAACCCAAACTGACTAGTCCCTCTGGTCTCGTATCCTGTCTCCAATGGTCAATGAATGATGCTTTGGAAGAAATCATCCCATCTTTATGCACCCGCTATACTGTAATTGTGCGAGAGTAAATGATGAAGACAGGTAAGAAATTCCTTTCCAGCTCACAAGGGTGATCAGTTCATGCCCCGCAGCCTGGGGATCCCTATGCAATTTTTATCCTAGATGATGTGCTTTAACTTCAGGATCTACTCATTATTTCCCCTCACCTTGATGTTGCTGCCTTACTGAGTGTTATCTAAAGAACAACTCCAAGATTAGACTCTTGGCCTCTGCAATGTATACCAAGATGCTTACTCATGCTTTCGTGATTTACCGACTGGATTATTGTGTAACTCCGTGTCATCTGGTCTCCCTGCTTAGACTCTTCACTCTTTGCATCAAATTCACACCACAGCAACCAGGCTGCTGGTGAAATCTCAACTTTAATATCCTTAAGGTGGTTTAAGAAAGGCTTTACATGGCCTTGCTTTTTCTTAGAGATTTGATCTGGCTTCATCCTACTTTCTAGGACAGCCTCCTATTCTGCTAAAGCTGCCATGGATTAGAAGTGCACTGGCCCTAGCATTGAACATTTCCACGTTTTCCAGCCATTGTATTCAGTAGTTCTTCTGGGGCAGATGGATGTTGTCACTGTTTTTATCCAGTGGGGATAGTGGCAAAACTTTTGCTGACTGTAATGGAAGAAGGACCAGATTTGTTATATAAAAATATAGGCTGTATTCATTTAAAAAAATGTTGCTCCTTTATAGCCTCTTTCATCTGATTTCTTTCAATAGATTTCAAACACCTTGGTCCTCAAGGATAATTTTAGACCAATGCTTATTAAGAGTCTAATCCAAAGCTCATGGAAATCAATAGGAGTTTTTGGAAGGGCTTTAGATCAGGCCCTAAAATCACACAGGTAACATATTCTCCTCTAACCTTTTACATACTCCTCAGCATTATCCTCTTTTGTCATCTTACCTCTTGTGGTTTCCATTGCCACATGCTCTTCAAACAATCTTTCTTGGCTCAACATACCTTGTTTTTTAAAAACACACCCTGTTCTGCGTGCACAAACAGGCATTCATCACCCTCAGCATGTCCCATCAACGCAAAAATATTGATATGTCCTATCTTCAAGCCACACAAATACACAGCCTGTTCCTACACAAAAATGCCAGGAAAACGGCAGACCCTGCCAATGTCAGTGGGGTGATAAACAAGGAGGAAACTTCCCTCCCCCCCCCAATGTTATCAGACCTTATTAATAACTGTTAGGGGTGGGTGAAAGGGCCCACTTGTTGAAAGTATTTTTTCACTCCACAGCCACTCATGATCTAAGTAACTTGTGATCCCATAAAGGGTGGATGCAGCCAGTGAGCTCAGATATTATAGTTGTTCTGCGTCGCTTCCTCTGTGAATTTTGAGCAATACCGTAGAATGGTGTTTATTCCTTTGGCCATGTATAGTTGCATGTTCACTTGCTAATCAGATATTCAAGAAAGTATCATTAAGCACGGACCAGTTGCATCTTTGTGACTTACTGAAATTTGCATTTCAGAATGTCAGGCAACAGGATTGAGCAGCAGACCCCAATTGTGCAGCTTAAGAATCAGGTTACTTCTTCACTTCACCTGTGTATCAGCTGGAAGGGCTTGGAGCTCTCAAATTCCAGGGCTATCGTTGCCATACTGTCACCGCACAAGGCCTGATTCTGCAACCTTCCTGCATGCACAACTCCTATGGAAATACGTGCAGTGCAAGGAAGTTTGCTCTGGGTTCTTTGTTATGAACTATTTACAAACATGAAAAATCTCAAGAGAAGACTGTTTAATGGCTGCATGTTGGGCAGAAAATGACAAAGGGGGCCGTGGGCGTCATGCAACTTATTTTACAATTTCTCATGAGTTGTTGGTTTGCTTGGTACAATGAGTAGTCAGAGTCCTTGACCTGTGAATATTGATTTGGACATGTTGTAACACACCAAGGCTATGTCTACACTGGCGCGATCTTGTGCCAGAGCTATGCAAATGAGGCTAAGCGTGGAATATCGCTGAGCCTCATTTGCACATCTAATGAGCCGCCATTTTTGCGGAAGAGGCTCTTGCGCAAGAAGGAGCGTCTACACTGCCCCTTTTTGCGCAAGAAAAACCCTCTTGCGCAATGCCGTTATTCCCGAAAATAATCAGCGAAACGGCATTGCACAAGAGGGTTCTTCTTGAGCAAGAAGGGGCAGTGTAGACAGCTCCTTCTGGCGCAAGAGCCTCTTCCGCAAAATGGCGGCTCATTAGATATGCAAATGAGGCTCAGCGATATTCCACGCTTAGCCTCATTTGCCTATCTCTGGCGCAAGATCGCACCAGTGTAGACATAGCCCAAGTGTTAAACTCTGTGGTGATGCAACAGGTGGAGGAGTAAGCCACAAGTCAGATGCTATTCTGAAACAAAGCGTAGGTAGTACTTGCCTTGCTTTTGTATTCAAGTGGGTGGGCAAATGGAGTGTAACTTACATGCTTGAGGAGGTGGAAAGGTATAGAGAGATGGTAGAAAAAGCAGCTCACAGAAGATTGTAAATTGAAGAAGGGAGGAGTGTCAGAATGGATGCCATGTGTGAATCTCATTAAAGTACCGTATCACTGATTTGCTGAGCAGTAACAGGTTTCAGGGCCTTTCTGATTAGTTTCCTATTTGGGGCAGAAATCCTCAATGTGTGGTATTTTCTTAAGATTCCTCCGCATGAAGTGCAGCCAACTGTGCTACGAAGCTCCTTTTGACAGAAATCTCAGGTAAAGCACCACTGCTCTATCCCAAAAAGCAGCCATCTTGGGTCTTAATCACTCTAGAGGGTTTCACACTCATCCAACTGCTTCAACACGCTCTATACCCTTCTTCTCCCTCTGCCCCTGCACTTTATGCCAGGGAAATGCCTAGTCTGAGGTCCTCTTAGACCATATGGTCTGGTGGCCTGGCAATTTACCCATCTTTTGTGCAGCTGCTCTGCAACACAAAGGAAGCTCAGAAAGATGTAACGGTCCACCCCAAGAAGGAGTCCCATTCCCATTAATCACCCTCTGAATGAGGTTACTGCTTGCCATATTAAATGCTTACTAGTGTGCTTAACTTTGACTTCAGTTGCATTCCGTGCTTGTTAAGCATGTGTGTCAGTTTTTGCATGACTGGAGCCTTAGAAAACAGACTGTTTAAGAGGGTCTGGAAGCAATATATGAGATCTATCTTTCTTACATTTTTGTCTCAGTGGTTAGACTCTCATGCTGTGAAGTGTGTTTTTAAGTGAATCTCTAACATATAAATATTATCAGTGGGGTTGACAGCCACTGCAGGCCATGGGGCAAGGTGTGGGATGGAAGCTGCCCTCGTGCCCTGAGGGGGCAGAGCCTCAGAGCCCTGAGAAGTGCCCGGCACTCTGGTGGCGATTCTAAGGGACTCAGGGCGGGGCTCTGGTCGCCGCTGCTGCTTAGAATCGCCACGTCTCCTCCCCTCACCCTCATCAGCAGGCCTGAATATTGTTTTAGAGCTGTGCATTTGCAATAATATATATTTGGTGGCTGGTTAGGGAAATTAAATGACATTAATTTTTTTTAAAAGATTTCTGTGATGGAGAGTAATAAATTCCTTGAGGTTTCTGTGCCGTTTGAGAGTTAAGAGTGGATGTGAGAACTCACCCAACAAAAAAGAGGCAGTTTTGCTCCTCTTCATGCATAAGTTGAAAAGGTCTATATGGAACTGTATTTTGAGGTCTCAGAAGATAACGGGTATTTGAATCCAGGATTTTGGGATGGATCCATCTTGGATTCAGATAATCATCTGAATGTCAGGATGTTTATCTTCAGCCAACCAGTTGGGATGCACCTAGGAAATCAGCAGAAGAAATGAGGAAGGGAAAGAAGTAACTGCTTTAACTTCCTGAAGATCAGACACGAATTAGGCCAAGAGAAAAAGTCTATAGATGCTTTAATAAGAAAGGAAAAAGTTGAGTTTTGGTATGATGCTCTTGTCCTGAAGCTGAGTAGGACATATGCCTGAGGTATCAGAAATCAAGAAACAAAGGCAGAACTTTGTAGCTGTACTTTGTGGTAGGATCCCTTTTTTAGTGTGGATATAGAAAAGAGAGATTTTTTCCTAACACCGAGATACTGAGAATTTGGAGCCAGAGAAAAAACCTGAGTCATGTATGGAATATCTGCCTAAAAAGAAAGTAAAAGTAGTATCTTAGGTTGTATTTTCCTGGGCATTCTGAATCTTTTCTTTGTCTCGGCAGCTTTGGGAATGAAGGTCTGGAGGTGTTTGTTCTGGTGAAGCTGGGGGGAGAGGGCTGGTGATTTTACACTATTGGAGAAGAAGGGCTTTGAAGAGACCTATGCATTTTTATCTCTTCCTTTGAGCTGAAGTGTATAACTTAGGGGCAAACTTGCTCACACTGAAATGAATGGGATGTGAGTGTGTAACTTACACTGTCTGCCTCCAGGAAGGGAATGGGTAGGAGAGACTTTCTTCACCCTCTTCTTTTATGAGCAGCCTCATGGATGTTAAAATTGATTTGTGATACCTTGAGACTTCAGTTCTCTTCTTCTGTTTGGAATTGCTTTTCCAGGGAACCCAGCAATGAGCTGAAAATTAGTTGCTCTCACTGCAACCTCAGCATCAGCAAAGCTTGTATGTTAATCCCAACTGGGAATAAGCGCTCTAATGAGAGAGATGAATTTGTTGCATGTTCATCACATTAATCATGTAACAAATGACACTGAAACAAGATGTATCAGTAAATCTGCCCTGTAGACACTTAAGCATTCTAATTCTGCTACCTCTCGGTTATTCATGTTGATTGTTTCACCCGTAGCTTCTCTAACAGTGATAAATATAGATTTAAAAATATAGATCTTTTCCGTGGCAAATGCAAATTGCTCCTTTATTTACCCTGTGTTCCTCCCCCCCCCCCCCCCCAGACTCTACTATTGGATTTAGATTTCATTTGAGCACCAGTGCTTTCTCATTGTAAAAGATGAAAGATAAGGAAGCTGCTAAAAGAAATACAGCATACAAATACTGCATGATTTTACCATTTATACATTCTAGTGTGGCAAGAGCAGGATACTTACAATACACCGGGTAATATGTACTTCTGAGTAATTATGTTCCTGTCATATCAGGAAAAACTATTTATAACTTATATACAGCTATAACTATATATAATTCTGTGTGTGTGTGTGTGTATGTACATAATAGTAGGCATTGTTCGTTTTCAGGAGATGATGGGTATGAGCCCTGAGAGGTAAAGAATATATTCAGTTGGTTTAATGGCAGCTGTGAACATGGCTGAAGAGACCCACTCTGGAAAGAGAATCTCTGCTACATCTGTCACATTTAGAGGTGATCCTTTGGGCTTTGCCTTCTGTGAGCGCCTTTTTTTCCCTATGCTAAAGGTCCTGTGGATCAGGAGGCCATCTGTTCGGCAATGTGGTGTGGTACCTGTTCTAGACAGGGTTACGCTCCCCTGAAAAAGCAGGTACGCAGGTCGGAAGTCCTCCTGGACCCTTTTTTTACATTTGAGAACCAGATTTCTTTGGTGGCCAGGAGTGCTTTTGGGCAGCTTTGTCTGATCCACCAGCTGCGACCCTTCCTGAACAAGCATGACTTGGCCACAGTGATCCATGCTTTTGTTACATCCCAACTGGATTACTGTAATGTGCTTTTATATGGGGCTGCCTCTAACGAGCCTTCAGAAACTTCAACTGGTCCAGAATGCAGCTGCTCGAGTTTTAACTTACACTCGTTATACGGAGCACATTATACCAGTGCTCTGGCAGCTGCACTGGTTTCTGGTATATTTTCCAGGCACAATTTAAGGTCTTGGTTATGACCTATAAAGCCCTACATGGGTTGGGTCCAGGGTGTCTGAAGGACCATCTTCTCCTATATGAACCTGCCCAGGGATTGAGGTCAGCTGGGGAGGCTCTGCTCAGTGTTCCCCCACTTATGGAGATAAGATTAACATCAATGCGGAGCAGGGCCTTCTCAGCTTTTGCTCCCAGGCTGTGGAATTCTCTTCCTCGGGATAGTCGCATGGCACCAACATTAGCATTGTTTCGGCGTCAGGCTAAAGCCACCCTTTTTACTTGTACTTTTACTGGTGTTTGAGTCTGTATGTGTGTGTGCCTCCTCTCGAGACGTTTTTAGCAGGTTTTATGTCCCTCTGGGATCTCATATTTTTATATATATTTGTATTGTCTTTTAAAAAATTTTGTAAGCTGCCTCGAATGCTTTAAATAGGGAGGCAGGGCAAAATTTTTTTAAATAAATAAATAAATAGATAGATAGATTGGACCGCTTCCTCTTGTAGTTCTGGAGACCTTTCTCAAGCTTTTGTTTCCAAAGGCTGTGGTCTTGATTGTGATCTTTCCATTTGCCCACCTCCCTGTTAATTTCTCTAAGGTCTTGCTCGCACACTTCCTTTAAACACAGTTTGGGGGCTTGTTTGAGTCTTTTTCCAAATGCCAATTGGCCATAGAGGATGTCCTTTGGGCTCTGGCCATCATTCATTCGGTACGCATGCCCATGCCAGTGGAGACATCCCTGTTTAAGGAGCGTTTGCCTGCTCAGTATACTGGCCCTTTTGAAGCACTTCAGTGTTGGTGACTTTGTCCCTCCAGGAGATTCCAAAGATTTGACGAAGGCAAGGCATATGAAAGCTGTTGAACCTCATTTCCTGATGGGAGTATAAGGTCCACGACTTACTCCCATACAAATGTATGCTGATAACACATGTGCGATGCACACAGATCTTTTGTGAGTTCTATCAGTTTGTTGTTTTGCCATACCCTCTTGTTCAATCTAGACGTTATAGTAGCTTTTCCAGTGTGGATGTTGAATTCCACTTCAACGGAAAGGGTGACTGTGATAGTGCATCCCAGGTATGTGAATTCATTCGCTGCTTCAAGTTCATCGTTGTTGATGGATGATGCTTCCTCAACTCCTAGACACGCTGTGTCTTTGGTAGGCTTACAGTAAGCCTGGAGTCTTGGCAGGCTTTGGAAAAACTATCAATTAGGGCTTTGACGATGAGCTTCTGTGTAGGTTGTCACTGATGCATCATTAGTAAAGAGGAGGTGTCAAATAAGGGCCTCTTGAGTCTTTGGTTTTAGATCTGAATCTTGCAAGATTGACCAGTTTCCCATAAGATATTGTGTGCAAATAGATTCCCTCAACTGAGGAACCAAAAGCTTTGGAAGCGGAGAGAAAGAGCGCTCAGATTTGGGGCAAGGACACAAACCTGCTAAACTATATGACAAATCTGAAAAGTCTCAGGGGTGCATTCACACAGCACCAGAACTCAAAATAAGATATGCAATTTGAGCTATGCAAATTGCGTATCTTATTTCAATGCTATTTTGAAATAGCTTATTTTGTCATTTGGCGCTATCTTACACTGCGCCAAATTTCAAAATAAAGCGCTATTCCAGAATGTCCCTTATTCCTCATAGAATGAGGTTTGTAGGGACATCGGAATACAGATGTTACAGTCACTCCCATCCTGCTTGTTTTTATAGAGAGGGATGATGTTGGCATCTCTGATGTCTTGTGGCACTTCATCTTCTTTCCTCCACAGACAAAGCAACTTGTGAAGATGTTGCAGTAATATAGGTTTTTCTGCATTTGATGACTTCAGACCTTGCTGGGGGGCTTTCCATTAGGGAGGCCATCTATGACTCCTTGACAGTTGGTCTAATGTCACTTGGGTTCCTAACAGGTGGCTTTCGATGGCATTGGTGGTTGTGCCTCTCTTGTCGTTACTGATGTTAATTATTTAGTTATTACATTGTACATGAGTTGAAATCTTGTGCAAGAGTGACAGTACAAGGTGGACTGCTCTAGCAGCAAGCTAGTTGACTGGCTGATAGTAGGGTGATCATGCATCCCGTTTTGGTCAGGACAATCTCTTTTTTCAGCTCTGTCTGGGATGTCCTGACTCTTTTGGCAAAAACTGGGCATTTGTCCTCTTTGCTGTTGCCAACTGATCATCGGTTGAAATGAGCAAATGGGACCATGCCCAGTTTGGTGAAAAAAACACAACTCCTAGCAAAGTGCAGAGGCATGTTTGGGGGCCGATGTCAGATTTGCATGGGGGGAAGTTGAGTGGCTGGGGGAGAAGTTGAGCAGCGCGGGCTGGCCCCGCACACACCACACGAGTGGTGCAGGCCAGCTCTGTGTGTGGAAAGAAGGGCCTAAGGCAAGCTCCAAATGTTGCCCTGTTTTTCCTTTTGGGAAATATGGTCATCTTATCTGGGCAGCGTGGTGGTTCTGAGGTGAAATGAAACTGTAACGAAGAGAATTGTACTGAACTGGCAACTGTAAGAATTCTGCCAGTGACCCACCACTTGGGGAGGTGAATTACCCACGCTAATGGGAGAATCTCTCACGTCAGTGTAGCTAGTGGCTATGCTACTATGCTACACTGGTCCAGCTGTAGCAGTTTAAATGGAGACATAACTTACATGTAGCCATTCCAGCAGCAGAGATACTGCAGTTCAATATTTAAAATCTTTTCTGCTGATGATGTTGTGAATCATTTGTACTTAGAGCTCAGTTATGAGTATGTTGAATAGGACTGGTCTCAGTACAGACCCCTGTGGGACACCACTAGTTCATTCTGAAAACTATTTATTCCTACCCTTTGTTTCCTGTCTTTTAACCAGTTACGAGTCCATGAGAGGGCCTTCCCTCTTATCCCATGACAGCTAATTTTACTTGAGAGCCTTTACATGTGAGACCTTGCAAAGGCTTTCTTTAAACCTAACTACACTGTATCCATTGGATCTCCCTTGTTCACATGCTTTCCTCCCCCCTCAAAGAACTCTAGTAGATTGGTGAGGGATGATTTCCCTTTACAGAAACCATGCTGACTTTTCCCCCAACAAATTCTGTCCATCTATGTTTCTGAGGGTACGGCTACACTGCGTTTTCTTTTTCGGAAGAGGTATGCAAATAGAGTTCACATTTGCATACTTTCTTCCATTTTTTTCCCCCAGAAGAGGCTTTTCCATCATTTGGCCCCATCTTCCTTGTAAAACGAGGTTTACAGGGGCTTTCAAAAGAGGGTTTTTTCCCCAACATTTGGCCCCGCGTAGACGGGGCCAAATGGAGGAAAAGCCTCTTCCGGGGAAAAAAACAGAAGAAGGCATGCAAATACAAGCGCTACTTGCATACCTCTTCTGAAAAAAAACCTGCAGTGTAGCCGTACCCTCAGAGTTTTGTTCTTTACTATAGTTTCAACCAATTTGCCCAGTATTGAAGACTTATATGCCTGCAATTGCCAGGATCGCCTCCAGAGCCCTTTTTAAAAATTGGCATTGCAGTAGCAGTAATTTTGTACAGAAGCTGATTTAAAGGATAGGTTACAAACCACAGTTAGTTGTTTTGCAATTTCACATTTGAGTTCTTTCAGTAATGCCATCTGGTCCTGGTCACTTTTTACTGTTTAATTTAATAATTTGTTCCAAAACCTCATCTAGTGACACATCAATCTGGGACAATTCCTCAGATTTATCATTTAAAAAGAATGACTCAGGTTTGGGAATCTCCCTCATATTCTCAGCCAGGAAGACTGATGCAATAAAATCATTTAGTTTCTTTACAACGATTTTATTGTCTTTGAATGCTCCTTTAGCATCTCGATCGTCAGTGGCCCCACTGGTTGTTTGTAGGCTTCCTGCTTCTGATATAATTTAAAAAGTTATTACTTTTGAGTTTTTGATAGCTGTTCTTCATATTCCTTTTTGGCTTTCATAATTATATTTTTACATTTCATTTGACAGAGTTTATGCTCCTTTCTATTTTTCTCACTGGGATTTAACTTTCACTTTATAAATGAGGCCTTTTTATCTCTCGCTGTTTCTTTTACTTGGTTGTTAAGCCACAGTGGCACTTTTTTGGTTTTCTAACTATGTTTTTTAATTTGGGTATACGTTAAAAATGAACCTTTATTGTGGTGTTTGAAAAGTTTCCATGCAACTTGCAAGCACTGTATCTTTTAATTTCTGTTTAACTAAATGTCTCGTTTTTGTGTAGTTCCCCTTTCTGAAATTAAATATCATAGTATCCGGCTGCTCTAGTGTCTGTCTTGTCACAGGGATGTTAAATTTAATTATATTATGGTCATTATTTCCAAGTGGTCCAGCTAAAGTCACCTCTCAGACTAGATCCTGCTCTCCACTTAAATCAAGAACAGCAGGGAGTCTGGTGACACTAACAAATTTATTAGGGCATAAGCTTTCATGAGATGCAACTCACTTCTTCAGATGCTGAAGAGCACTGATGTCACACTCCCATCTCTGTATCCCTTGCTTTTTTTCTTTTCTCTTCAGCATCTGAGGAAGTGAGTTCTATCTCACATCAAAAGCTTATGCCATAATAAATGTGTTAGTCTTTAAAGTGCTACCAAACTCCTTGTTTTTGCTGAACCAGACTAACATGGCTACCCCTCTGAATCTTAAATCAAGAATTGCCTCTCCTCTTGTGGGTTCCAGAACCAGTTCCTCCAAGAAGCTGTCATTTAGGGTGTCAGGAAACTTTATCTCTGCATCCTGTCCTGAGATGACATGTACCCAGTCAATATGGGGATAGTTGAAATCCTCCATTATTTTTGAGGATAAGCTCAGAGTTTGAATCATTGCCTTACACGGTCTCAATGAACCCTAAAACATACGCGATTCCGTGCATCCTCAACATTGTCAGAACACATGGGGAGTGTGTGCATTTTAATAATCACATGGCTGCATAGCTGAAACAATGGATCAACTAATTCAGTTCCAACTTTAAAAAAATCACTTTTGGATTGAAACTGAACATGGAACATTTCAACCCAAATGAATGTATTTGAGAATATTACAAGTGATGGAAGAGGAAAAAACTGAACTGAACTTTAACCATAGTGTTTGTTACCCAAACACTATAAGAATCATCTCTTCTATTCCTATGTGCATATATGACATAAATGTAAAAGAGTAGAACCAGATTCTAACCCTAGTTGAATGGAATTATTTCAGATTTACATGGGTATCATAGAAATGATAATCCTATATATATTATTTCATTAGCATGTTTATCATGATTGCTGCTAGTACTTATCTGAAATTTAATTGAAAAAATGATAGAATATTGATTCTCCCCCCATTTTCTAAAAAAAAAAAAATTGAAATGTCTTCCCATAACAGACATTCCTTCACTGTTACATTGTATTATGCATTTGTTCCAGAAGGATAAGTGCCTTCTTTATGTGTTGAAATCTGCTCCCAGCTGAAAGCCTGCCTTTGACTTGTCTTGCTAGCAATCACAAGAAATGTTAAATATCTTAGCAGTAAAAACTGTCAAAACAGAGCCATAACTAATCCCACGTGTGGTTTTGAATAAATTGAGGCTAAAACATTCACTTAAACACTTAATATGTAATAATGTGTACAGTCTCTCAGCAGAAGTCTAGATAAGCTCTGAAAATAGGAAGCTGCATCTGTTGGAATATGCAAAATAACACAAATTCAAAGCTGAGTCCTATTGAAACAACTGTATTATTCTTATTACTAAACATTGATATTGTGATCACAAAGTAACATGTTTGTGTTGTAGAGGTGCAGCTGAAATTATTAAAATCCCCTTCGTCTTGTAACTGGTCATTGAAAATAAAGTGAGGCGCGGTTAATTTTTTCAGCATGTAACACTTACAGGATTGTTTTCATTTTAGAGTTGCAGCCTCAATATGCATTACTCACTGCTTTATAATATGCAGTATATTGGGTGTTGTTAAAAAATCCAAAATGCTTTTGCCCTTTGCTGCTAAACAGAGGATGTAATTTACATGTAATGGATGAAAATCTGCCCCTCCCCCACATTTACACCCCTACAGCCCTACTGACTGAAATGGAGTTGCAAGGGTGTTACTCAGAGCAGTAACTCTATGGAAGAAATCTGATTTGTATGTTTCTTCTCTCAGTAGAGATCAAAGACAGTTTATTCCACTGAATGGCAATGGGCAGTGCAGATTTATGGAAGCAATTTAGAGAATTAATAAACCCTGCCATAAATCTTGTAAAAGTCACATGGTATGTGATTGTGCCTATATGCAGACATGAAAGTTCGGTGTTCTTCCAAGTCAGGAGACAAATCTTCTTGAGTTTAGTTACAGTAAGTAATTAAATTCATGCCCCCTAAATAATACATCATTGAAGGGTTGGGGGATTTTTGCAGAGATTTTTAAGTTATGTGCCCCGCTCGCACAGACAACCTTCAACTGCAATTGACTTCCCTGGGAGTTGAGGATGTTGCATCTTGCTGAATCAGCCCCTTGAAATGGGTCTGAACCTCTGAACTTTGGAAAAGTTTGAATCCAGATGCAAATGCAAAATGCAATGACTCAGGCCAGTCCAGCCAATATGTGCAGTTTGTGTGGTCTTAAAATGTAACAGCTCAGCGAGTGTGGTCTTTAAAGAAGATTGAAGTAATGTGAATAAAAGAATCATCATCTCATGAATAGATATGTTTAAAATAGATGGTATAAAAATAGCTTGTTACTTAGGAAATGTTTCCATCTATAAAAATTTAAAGAGATCCAGGACTTGATCTTTAATTTGTGGAATTATCTTCTTTTAAGCCAGATTTTCTGCACTGACTCCTGTTACATCCCCTTTGTTTTACTGGGAGTGTAGGGATGTAAATCCAGTTCAAAACAGCATGTGATCCACTGTTTCTCAATTAACCTCTTTGAAATTTCTTTTATAATTGACTGTGGCTTTTCCATTTGGCAAACTTTCATTCCCCACCCAGCCTCAATAGTTCTGGTGTTTACTTCCTTGAGGGCATACTAGTATTGACAATGATGTCATCACAGATCTGCAAATAAGATTGTGTGGTGAGTTGTTGCTTTGCCTGATTGTGAAGCAGCAAAGCCCAACAGAGGGCAGATATCACCTGAACAATGCACTTCTCATTTCTGACACTCCATTTTGTCTCCTGACCTGAGAGAACAATCTTTCTAAAACCAGCTGTTCTGCCAGAGTTCAATTCTAATAATAGAGCTTGGAGTCAAATGCTGATTTGGATAGGAGATGTTGAAGTGGGTAAAGTGAAGGGGCAGAGGGCAAAGGAAATGTGGCATGAGGAGGCAGATAACAATGGAAAGGGCAGGAGCAAGGTGAGGTATTCTGACAAGATTGGGGGTGGAGGGGAATTATAGTCCCACAAGAGCCCACATATAGATACCTAGACAGTGAGGGCATATCATTTGGCTGTCTAGTCACATATAACATATTGCAAACCAGGCCTTGCGGCAGAGGGCCAGACCCAGCTTAGCTCACTGCTTTTAAGCGGCTGTGAATTGAATGCACCGAACAAATAATCAGCAGTTACGGTCCCCACTGAAGGCGTAACAATGCGTCGATTTATTTCCTGGTCTCTGTGTGGAGAAGAGGAAGTGGCAGTTCTGAAAAGGGGAAGCATGCAAAGAAATGGGCATGATGGTATGGGGAGTCAGAGCTGGGGTAAAAAAAAACAAAAAAAGAGCAAAGAGCCAGCTTTTAAAAGTAGAAATAAATGAGAAGTTTTGCCCCTCACTCTACAGGTTCCTCTCCTGTATGGATATTATACCAACCTCTGGCCACCCAGGGAGCACACAGCTGTTTTCCTGTGCCACAGCTGCACACCACAGGCGACAGTGATGCCAGAGCGAGAACCCTCCTGTTGTTAGTGGTATAGGGCTAGTGACACACATCAGACAAGTGCTGATTGCACCCTCTGATGGACAGTGGTGAAGGGGCTGGTGTTTGTGTTAATGACAGCGTAACTGTAATTACATCTGTGGACCCACAGACCGAGTGGTTTATTTTTTGCGAGCATTTCGGGTAGCATGTTATTTTATGTTGGATCATTTACAATAGGCAGTGTCTGCTGGCATTTCAGTAGCATGTTCAGATTATATGCATATACCAGAACAAAGATGGATTCTGTAGAAATAGAGCAATGTGAAAACTCTACACTTTTCTAATGCTATGCACATACTCGTCAACCTTGGATAATTAGTCTTGTTGAAGCTAGTGAATACTGGCAAACAACAGAAGCCTAGAGGGTTTATTTGTTGCACAGAAATGGTGCAATAACAGATTGGACTTCTCTCACTGTTTGCCTGTCAATCATACATTTAATTACCTAATTGTAGATCTGTTACCAGCAAATGCTGGTTGGCAACTGTATGGTAGAGAGCCTAATAATTTTACTGTCAACAGTGGTCCAGTTTTTTCACTACAAGGAAAGAAAACAAATGCTGCATTCAACACAAACACATGAAAAGACCTGCTCCAAAAACAGCATGAAGCAAAGAATGAGCTGGCTTAATGCACTCAAAACGATGCAAATACTGTAAATGGATAGTCAGGTGGTATGTAAAGTTATCTAATCTGTGGCTCTTGCTTTCATGAAGGGTGGATGAACATGTCTGGATAAAAGAACTGACCCAAAAATTTACTCGAGACTGGAATTAAAGGCAAACTTGTTATAGATGTATACAAAGTTTGGAAAGTTTGTTTTTCATAGAAAATTGAGGTAGTTTTGCAGCAGATTCTGTCCATCTATCTAGTGCTCCGTTGTTTGCCAATATTAGTCTTTCTTGAGACATTTCCAATGCTTTTGGCAGCATAAAAGACCAAACCTCCACAGAGAGACACAAAGTGTGAGCAACTACCAGCATAATGTGTACAGTACAGTGCACTTTCAGAAGAAATGATCTTAAAGTGACTGTCTACATTTTTCATCTATACAATCAGCCTGGGCCTGACACATACATGTGCTATGCCATTGGAATTTCAGCCTTTGAGAGATTTTCCCAGAGGTCCCAGTGTAGGAATTTGGAGCCATGTAGACCATTTACAAAAAGAGCAACATGCCTGAGAGATGCCAATAGAAGTTACTGGGAACAAAGAACCTTGTCCCAAGAAAGTGAAAATCAACACCATTTTTGCTTAGGTTACACAAATTATTGAAGACTGACAAAATTTTCTTCTGCCCTGCTCAAAATAGCATCTTGTGACTACTGTATTTTTGTTAGCACAGCAGTTAATCATGTTGCTGCTGCTATTATGTTGATTTGTGAGCTATTTGTAAATAGACATTAGACATACAGCACATTATGTTATTTAATATTTATATTATGATAGTGCTTAGTGTTCCTAAATAGGACTGATGTACCATGGTCCTAGGACCTGTACAAATGCTTATAAAGATAATGGCCTTTGCCCAAAGAGCTTATACTCTTATTTAAAATGAGTTGGTTTGTATTTTGAATTTTATTTCTGTTTGCATTTTGTGCCTCTTTTTAACTATTGTGGGAGTTCTAGAACTGAGACAGATACCTTATTTGTGAAAAACAAATGCTGAGGTACAGAAATATGACACTGCCAGAGGGTTTATCAGCTCTCAGTAGTTACTAGATACCGTGTTTTGTCATTAGATTATTGAACAGACAATGAGAGTTTGCTATGATATAACGCTTCAGTTTTGTATTTCCTTAGTTATGTGTTTTTCCACTCAATGCCTGGTCTGATGCAACAACTTAGAAAGCTTAGTAGACTCCATCTTGCAATTGTATAGTTACATTCACCTCAGTAAACATGGCTACTTTTACTAGTTCACCTGAAGGCTCTTATATACTGTTACTTCAAACACAACAGCATTAAACAGTCTGTTTAATCAGTGCAGCCCAACCTGCAACCAGGGATTGTTCTGCAGTCCACAAATAAGCCAGGAAAATAACGTCAGCCCAGCTTAGTTTTCATTTCAAACATGATTTCAAATTGCTGTGGATTATAATCACACAAACCAAATAAATGGTAATAGGACAATGAAGTCCAAGAAAGCAGGTTATTTCCTGGTTTGGATTTGCTTTTTAATGGTGCACAGAATTCAGTTATAGTGCTGTTTTCAAATTAAGGGCTTCATCTGAAAGCCATTGAACTTAATAGAAAACCTCCTGTTGATTGCAATGGGCTTTGGATCGGGGGGAGGGGCAACCTCTGAGAATTTCAGCAACGCTTCAGGGATTCCTGCAAATACAATCATCTTTTTCTTTTAAAAAGAAAGGAAAGATGTTCTGTTTTTCTTGTAGATGTCCCCTGTTGGCAATTCCAATTAAATAATTTCAATATTTCCAGCTTGCAACTATATTTTGGAGCAGAGCTAGGGGTCCACTGATCAAACAGCTCCTGACGCTACTGGTCTTACATTAGAAATCAACAGGGACCAGTATATCCACACAGGCAGAAGCCAACAAAAGCCAGTTGAATCTGCTGGAAAGTACAGTAAAGCAATATCAAATACTGAAGGTTTATAGGATGGGCTTCACATATTGAGATAGGTACATGACTAGGGATTCTGTTAGGTGACAAAGAAACTGGGTAATATAATATTTATTCCTAAAAATTTGCTCTTGTACATCTCTGTCCTCTGAAGATCTCAAAGCACTTTATATTCATAAGGCATTAAGCCAGGGCTACTCAACATGAGACCCGTTTGGGTTTACGTGGTGGGAGCCAAAACCAAAATGTAGTTAATATAACGGTCTTCTGTTGATATGCATTTTAGGAGTTAAATTCCTGGACTGTCATTGCTCATTAAAAGTGCTATCATATGGGTGGAAATCGGGTAAATACTGCATTTTATTAATATCAGCAGAACTGACTTAAATGGGTCCTGTGTGTTGTGTAGTCTTGCCTTAATCTTTGTATTCATGCCCGTCAGTGTGAAAGAAGCTATTTGCATATATTTGCATGTGTACACAACCGCACTTAAGTTGCAGCCCTTGCCATGTACTGTGAGTATCATTGTGGCCCCTGGGGTTTCCAAAGTCAAGTAGCCCTGCATTAAGCTTTACAACATACTGGTGAATTAGGCAAGTTTCTAGAAATTAGGCCATTTCTAGCTCAGATGGAAATACAATTTGGGTACTTGGATTCACTGATCTGTGCTGCTCGCCTCAAGTCTTTCCTTCAGCACCACTTGACAGCAAAGTATAAATACACACTGGCGGAACCTCAGTCTTAGCCTGCTGGGAGGACACTCAGGTCCTGTGGTGGGAGTTAAGGGGATGGTATATAGACCAAACCCTAAACCCTTTGGCTTAGTTAGTGTTGGTGGTCTACATCCCATTCCCAAAGACAGTTTTTAGATTTCAAAAGCATCATTCTATCACTGCTTTGACACTAAGTAGGAAATCTATTAGAGGTTTCAGTAGATGGGTCAAGGTTTGTATTTACAATGGAGACAGATCTGACCTTTATTTATTTGTACTATGGTTGCTCCTATGGATCCCAAACAAATTCAGGGCTCTATTGTGTTTGGCATTATACAAATGCATAGCAAGAGACCATCCCTGCCCAAAAAACTTGCAGTCTATATAGAGAAGAAGGGAAAACAGGCAGTGTGGTGAAGTAATACACCTGAATCCAAGGTTGTATATCTAAGAAAAATGAAGGTAGATCACACAGAATGGGCAGCAGTGTCATGGAGTGTGTTAACACAGGAAACAACTTAGGGGTAAATGGCAAGTGACAGACTGAACGTGGGTGCCCAGTATAATCTGTGGCTGACGGTGAATATAATTCTTGGATGCATAAGCAAGGTGTAGGGAGGTGATACCTTTGCATATAGCCTTACTGAGACAATTGCTAGGCTACTATGTCCAGTATTGGTGGCCACACTTAAAAAAAGGTTGTTGAAAAATAAGAAAGGTTCCAGAAAAGAACAACAAGAATGATCCAAGATCTGGAAAACATGCTTTAAATGAGAAAATTAAGAATTTCAACACTTTTTGTGTCTGCAAGAGAAGGTTAAGAGATGATTTGTTAACAACCTCCTAGTATCTACCAGGGAAAAGATATTTCTGCTCTTTAACAAAAAAAAACAAAAAACAAAACAAAAAAAAAAAAAGAGACATAATGACAGTGCGGATATCTAATCATTAGAACAACTTACCTAAGCATGTTGTGGATTTTCCGCCATGTAGTCTTTAAATCAATACTATCTTTCTAAAAGACACGCAATAGCTCAAACAGATGTTCTGGGCTTGATGCTGCAATTACTGTGGGAGGTTTCATGGCTTATGTTATGCAGGATGTCAGAGAAAATTATCTCAGTGGTCCCATCTAAGGCCTTAAAATTTATGAAGTGGTTTGCCATGGTCACCCAATAGGCCAGTGACAAAAAAATCCAGCTCTTTTGATTCCTAATCTAATGCTTTACCCACTTGACTGGTGGTGAGCAATAACTGGCCCACAGGCCAGATGGGATTCACCATGGTTAGCCCCTGGCAGACTGCCACTGTATGTATCTGCACCACCACAGGTATGGGCACTTGCAGCTCCCATTGGCTGCAGATCGCCCTTCCGTGCCAATGGGAGCTGCGGGAAGTGGTGTCTGTACAGCTTCCTGCAGCTCTCGTTGGCCAGGAGCTGCAAGCGCCCGTACCTGTGGACACATAGATAAATAAAGTGGTGGCAGCCCACCGGGGACTAACCCTGGTGAACTGCCTCTGGCTTATTGCCTGAACTAGACCATGCTGCTGTCTTTAGCTAGAGTAGGTGGCCTCTCCAGGTCAGGGCTAATGTACATTAGCGGATATGGTGTACCTTTCCCTTCTGTTACTCATGCTCTGCTTGGTAGGTAGATACATATAAGAGTCTAATCTCCAAGATAGTCATTGTGTAACTTTACTTTAGCACTGAACTGACATGCAGACAACTGTGTTTAGGCCCCAGAAAGAGAGAAAAGGGGGAAGGAAAAGATAGCTCATAACCGGGGCTGGGCCCAAGCCTCTGTTTGGATCTGGATCCTGAACTTTGGGAATGGTTGCATCTAGACCCAAACTCTGTGGCCAGCTCCATATCTCTATAATGGGGCCAAAGCAAAACTTAAGCTCCCAAAAGCCTTGAGCTTTGCAATGTTTTAAATCCAAATTTGAGCTTTGCAGCTTCAGGTATTCTCTACTGTAGACAGAAGAGGCTCTTAATCCTGAAGGTGTGTAAGAAAATATAAAATGTGAAGTAACTGGCACCATTACAGTGAAAAGGCAAAGCTTCCCAAATGAGGTGTTTCACCCGCCCCTACATTTCTAAAAACTCGGCGCTTTAAATTGTCTTCTGATAGAACTAGGAAGATATGCTCACTAATTCCTGCAATGATCAGCTTCAAAGCCTGCAATCAAATGCTGGCAATTCAAAAGCAGCGTATGAAGGAGAGAGAAGATTTGGCAGAGGGAAGGACAAAACTATTTTATTTAAAAAAAAAAGAAGAAGAAGAAGAAATGGCAGGGCTTGGCAGAGACCCAGCTTTTGATAACCTGTTGAAGGGTTTGATTGTAAAAGAACTGTTTATTCACAGGAACTGAAATGGAGCAGAAACTATTTACCACTTGATATTTGAAAGTAAGCTGCCAAATAAAATTCTGAAAGGTTTCATTTTGCAGATCACTTGACCTTGATAGTGTAGCAGGCAAATCTATGCTTTCCCCTGAGCACCTTAGTAATGGAGCTGAGAAGACAATGAGCCAAATTCTATTCTTTCTATACTTGAATAATTCTGAGTAAATCCATTGATTTCAGATTTATACACGTTTAACTGAGAACAGAATGCGGCTCAAAGTTTGGAGCGGGAACAAGATAAGTCATTTAATTTTAAAGCTGGGCGAATGCTATGAATTTTATACCAGGAGCTGAATATTGATCACACAGATCTGGGTTTTAATGTGTGAGGAACATTGGCAAGAGTCAGATGCAGGTTTGAGTTTCAGCTCACCTCAGTATGTGGATTCTTCAGATCCAGACTTTTGTTTTGGCTTCGTATCTGTTTAATGATATATACCATTTCTAGTGCAAACATGCGGCTCCCCATTACATAAAGCCAAACCAAAACAGAATCTTGGATGCCGCAGTGACCACAGCAAAAACATTGCTGAGAGAAACCACATGAAATAATTACAAAATCAGCACAGAAGGCAGCGTGCGGGGAGGTGGAGTCTCGGTGCTGCTTTGGAAAGCACAGCTTTCCCTGTGGGAGCTGGAGTTGGCTCTCTCATGCATGAGCTCCTCCCTGTGAGACAGTCCAGGAGCAGCATTAGCCGCTGCCGCAAAGGCAGACTTTCTCCTAGGGTCTGTCCTAACCCTAGCAAGGCTGTCTATCCGTTTTTTTTAAACATTATTTAGACTGAGTCTGTACTAATCAAGCCGAATGTGGCTGAGCTTTACATACCCAGATAAAATCCCTCCTACCCCACTAGACGACAACAGTGAGGACTGTTCTTTGCTCCGCCAGTTGAAAGCGGAGGCAGGTGTTTTAGATGGGGAGGTTTTTAAAAATTATTTATTTTTGGTACAGCCATAAATCTGCCTGTGTTTGTACTTGGCAATTAACTTTGTTGCTGTCTAATGGTAATACTAATACCACGTTCAGCTTAACAGCTAGCTTTGCAATGTTTCTGAAGCGGGACTACAATGTGAGTAAACATTTCCAGAGGCAAGTGGGTTAGGCACCGTGAGACTGAGTCAGAGGCATTTCTGCTTTTTCTTTTTCTTTTCTTTTCTTCTTTTTTTTTTTTAAAATACCCTCTTGTTTTCTGAGTAACAAGGTTGTTTTCTGGTGCAAGGAGAAGAAAAGAAGGGTTAACCGTAGCCCATTTTTACCCACTCAATCTTTAAACCACCCTATCAAACTCGAGCTCCAAGAACTGCAGAGAGACACGGATCCTCTATGACTGCACAGTGCCACTGTATTCTCAACAAGATGCGGAAGGCGCTTGCTTTTCTTTTATGCTCCCTCTTTCCCCCCCAGATTTAACCTACTTTTATGGCATGAACAGCCCCAAAGAAAGTCAGAGAGAAAAGAGATGAAGCCCAGAGAGCAGGGGAGGACCAATGAAAGAGGCAGCAACCATTCTGTCATTCCTTTGGAGAGCAGCGCTAGACACCTTTAAATGCAGAGAGTGTCCTCTGCCTTTTTGCCAAAGCTCTTTTATCTGTGTGAATAAAAAGGGAGGCAGGTCAGCCCTAGTTTCTGTTGCCAAATAAAAGCATGAATAAATTAGGCTATTCTTAGTAGGCAAGTGAAAGGGAGGAAAAAAGTCAGTATCTATTTCTAAAGCAATTTCATATTCTGCCCCAGCTGTTTGCACATGATAGAAAGGGGCTGGAGCTGCCTATTGTTATGATTGGTACTATTATTATCACTGAAGGGCCTCATTGTTCTAAAAGATGTTAGGTTTGCATGATTCACAATCTGGCTCTATTCATCCGAGAAAGGTTAGAAGAGAGGATCTGATATTCTGCAATGGGTCTCCCCCTCCCTTCCTTTTCCTGCCTTCTCCTTTACTGGGTTAAGGCAGAAAGCACGCAGAAGGTCTCCTATTAGCCAGAATTAGGAAATAGAGATCTAGGTGCCTGGGAACAGCCGCGCCGTAGCTCTAATCCCAGTGAGGACCTTAATTGTATCTGGTTTAACAGTTATTCATGCAGTTTTACTGCGGGCAGGCATGGTGATTAGGGACACTGGCTGGAAAAATCTGTTCATTAGCCTAATAAAGGCAGCCTAAGCCTGCTTGTTCAGCCACTAATAATCCAACTATTAGCACCATACTGGATGCGGTGGTATTAATATATGTCGTTTACGAGTGTCACACCGGCAATATGGGTCAGCTTAGTCATCCCTTGGTTTCAAAATCTGCTCTGTTTTAAGCTCTCTGTGCCAATATAGGAGGCGAAAAGAGAATGAGTCGGATCAAACCGATCACAATATCCCATGGAACCTCAAAAGCCTGTTTCTTGGACTCCATTTTTAATACAGCCCACGAGCCTTAGGAGCAGGGTTGTTTGAGGACAAGGATACCAGCAACTGACCGTGATGGATGTTCTTGAAAAGCGATTTATTTTTTTGTGGGTAGTTCTCTCAGTTTCTGCATAAAAGAGCTTTGGCAGCGTATCAAATATTAACAGAGCCTAATTGTTGTTTATATTCTCTTTCTTCACGGTGCAGTGTGTGGACATACAGACCTTTGTGAGTAGGATTAAACTAACATCAAACTTGAGAGCATCCAGCTCTTCTCTGCAGGGAGAGAAAAGGAAGCATAAGCCCTCTGTTCGGCAGTTCCTTGCTTTCCCACAACACTCCATCACCGACACAAACTTTTCCTTTCCTGGTGGAAGGGGCGGGGGGAGAAAAATAGTTCCCACACTTTACGGGATTCATCTGTGCTAAGCATAATCCTTGTGTCGCTAATTGAAGTGTCAGTGGCTCCTTCAGTAATAAAATCCTGTCGAGTATCTTCATCGAATGCTGAGAAATTCTCTCCCTTCTTTTAATGGAAATGATTTGCTGTATTTTTTCAATGTAGGAGTGAAAATGACACTGAATTTACCTTTCAAGACTGTTATAACGTGGGTCTCATCATGTCCATAGTTCTAATTCAACTGAATTGATTTTAGGATGGAAACTTCGGGGAGGTGGACTATTGTGTTGTGGGTTTTTTTTTCATCTTTAGGTTTTTGTTTTTGTGGGTTTTTTTTTTCAAATGACACCTTCAGTTCTTTTTCGGTTAACTTATATATAATTAATCAGTCCTGACTTTTAACCAAGGTGAATTGATTACCACCAATAGACAGAACTACACGACTGCATTCTATGTATGCCAATTGTTAATTGCAGTATCATCTACCATAAAAATCAGGCAGCTAGGCTATCTCTATCCTTCCATCCAAACCCAAGGGATGAGCATGGAATTAGTCCATCAGCCTGTATCCCCTTGGCAAAACCAAAATTCACCGAACAGGGCACTTAAACCAACACTCACAACAAACAAAACTCTTCCATCATCATGCACCAGCAACCTCACATGGAGACAACAAAAGAATAGTGAATAGGCCATATTTTGTCCTCATTTGCATCTGTGTAGCCTGCACTTGAATGAATCAAGTTAGATTTTGGTCCAATACCTCCAGATTTTGCAGTGTTCTCACATTGGCCTTAGCTTTAGCTTATCCTTCCCTGCTTTTCAAATTAACACTAACATTCTTTTTCAGGAGCACGTTTTAATCTCAACCACTGAAAGGCCCTCTGTAGGAAAATCCCTGGTTTTAATATGTCATTGGGTTTCTTTGACTTTTTTAATATTTGTATTATATTGCATTTTAACTGTCAGCCCTGTGAGCATGGATGGGAAAGGATGAAGCAGACAGGTGCAGTTATACATTAAAGTGTGTGTGTGTGTGTGTGTGTGTGTGAGAGAGAGTAACCCTTTAGCTAGACCCCATATAAAGTGGTGGTATCCATGTGACAAATTGAAGAGCAATGTGAAAAACTGCATTTCTCAGGCTCCTTTGACAATCTTAACTACACTCTGCTTGCTAAAATACTTCTGGAACTACTTCTAACATCCCAAACCACTTAAGTTAAAAGTGTGTGTGTGTGTGTGTGTGTGTGTGTGTGTGAGAAAGAGGGATGTTCCCTTCTTTTCCCCCAAATTACACTAGGATGAGGCTTAAGGTGGGCCATATTCAGTGCTGACCTACCAACAGGTTTATGGTCTGATATACCTCACCCCTACAAGGGCTAGAATTCATAGTTTTCTATCCAGAAAACAGACATTTTCCCAGGGCCCAGTGAGAAACACAGCACTTCTTTGCAGTTCTGAAATAATTACCTTAAAATTGAAATATTTTGATGTGTGGAAAAGCTCCTGCAAACAATATGTAGAGGTTTCAGAAATGGTATGATTATAATCTTCCCCTTCTCGACAGGGCCGGACTGAGGGGTGGGCGAGTCGGGCAGCTGCCCGGGGTGCCAACCGATGGGGGGCGCCTGATGGCAGCTGTAAGGGGCATGCGGCGTCCCTTATAACTGCCATCAGGTGCCGCACGCCCGGCTCCCACAGGGCTGGCCCTGTGGCGCCGGCCAGCAGCTCTCTTCCCCCAACAGGTGGGGCCCTGCACGGCCCGGCGCACGCGCCAGCAGCAGCAGCTAGGCCGGGCTGGGCAGCACATGTGCTGTGCACCCGGGGGCAGGCCCGTTCCCCACAGGTGGGCCCGCGCATGCGCCTTGCACCCGAAATGGCTCGGGCCGGCCCTGCTTCTCATACACAGCTGGCCACAGGACAGGCAAAGTGGTATGGTAAATAGAACCAAGACAGAGATTAAACAATCCAAAGCCTTATTGAGAGAGTCTTGTGTAAAATGTGGGCATATATTGTATACACAATGGTGTGTTGGTGCATAATGGTTTTACTGGTACTACTTCAGGGTGGGGTCTCCAAACTCATTTGGAGTTTCACCACAAATTAATGTCAATAAATTCTGAGTAGCAGTATTTATGATTTGTATTGTGTCAGAGTCTAGGAGACAAGGTCAAGGACTCGCACCCTGCTGTGCTGGATGCTATACAAACAGAACCGTCCCTACTGCAAAGTCTGTACTGTGTATGTCCTTGATACCAAATAATGTATTTTCTCACGTGATTTGGCTTGTCTTCACGACATGGTGGATCGATGCAGCAGTGGTCGATCCATTGGTGGTCAATTTATCATGTCTGCTTAGACGTGATAAATCAATCTCCAAGCGCTCTCTCGTTGATCCCGGCATTCCACCAGGACAAAAAGAGTAGCTGGCATTGATAGAAGAGCAGCCCCCACCAGTGTTCCCTCTAAGCTGCGCAGTAGCACGGCCCTGAAGCTGCTTAATGAGCCCCACCCCGCCATGAGCTCCAGACTCATGATCTTCCCCTTCTCGACAGGGCCGGACTGAGGGGTGGGCGAGTCGGGCAGCTGCCCGGGGCACCAACCGATGGGGGGCACCTGATGGCAGCTGTAAGGGGCGTGTGGCATCCCTTATAGCTGCCATCAGGCGCCGCGCGCCCGGCTCCCACAGGGCCAGCCCCATGGCGCCGGCCAGCAGCACCCTTCCCCCCAGAGCCGTGGGGCCCTGCATGGCCCGGCACGCGCACAAAGCTGCCTGGTGGGGGGAGGGGCACTTCTCCCTCAGCTATAGCAGCAGCTTCCTGCTGAGGACAGAACAGCGAGTCTCTCCCAGCCAGTAGGGACGTGTCCCTTCTGTCCTCGGTGGGAGATGCTGCTGTTGCTGAGGGAGAAGAGCCCCTCCCCCACCAGGCAGCTCTCTGTTGAGTCCTGAGCCCCTGGCTGGGCGGGGCTCATTAAGCAGCTGCGGGGCCGTGCTACTGCGCAGCTTAGAGGGAACATTTGCCCCAGTGACACTACCACGTAGAAGATACTGCAGTAATTGCGTCAACTTCAGCTGCTCTAGCTGTGAGGCTGAAGTTGCGCATGCTACATTAACAATGGGTCGAGGGTGTCATGTAGACTAGGCCTTATACGTTACATATATCTAGAGACACATGCTTGCAATGTAAAATAATAACCCCTCCTCTCACCTGGCAGATTTATTTTATATATTTACTTGATGATTTACCTAGTTTTGCTCAGGTCCTTATGGGGGCTCAGGGTAGGGGGATGGGAATGTGGGGGGGGGGGTGAAGGAGTCCAAATGGGTTTGGAAGGTACGGGAGGGGTTCAGGACAGGGGGTGGGGGATGCAGGAGTTAGGGCAGAGGATTGGGAGGTATGGTGGGGGGTCAAGGTAGGGGGTGGGAGGCTTAGGACATGAGTTGTGTGGTGGTGGTGGTGGTGGGCTCAGGGCATTTTTTTAGCAAACTATTAGATCAAAAAATGTACCCAGTTCTGATTATAATGTCTTGTTTTCCTTTCTCCAACAAGTGTTGTCACTAAGGGCCAGCAGATTTGGTTGTCTAGATGTATTCTATTAAAAAGAACCGCATCTCTCACACATAGAGGGAAAAGAACCCAGGTAGCAGCATATATGTAACTCTCATATTAATTTAAAATCCTAGTCTAAAATCTAAGTAAACTGAAAGTTTTCAGTTCCATTAAATGAGTGTGTATTAGATAATTAGCAGAACTGAGCATTCTAACCAACAATAGATATTTTTAACCACTCGTCACTGAAAACTGCTAATTCATGCCCAGAGCAGTACATGGAAAGATCATTCAGTCTAGACTTGACTACAGCTTTAATTGGATTTCAGGGACTTTAGATAAGCCTGTGGCCTGAAGCTTGATTCCAAGAACCCTTTAGGAGCAGGAATGGTTGCCTTTTGTGTACACCTGTCTAGCAAAGTAGTTATTCAGGCCCCACAAAGAATAACTTCTGTCCTCCCACATGTTTCACCTTTCACTGATGAGCGAATCCCAATTCTGCTGGAGCTTTATGATGTGTGATTCTTTGGAACACTAGGAAATGTACATTGGACCACCTGATGTCTTCCCAAGAAGACTCCTTGCTGTTTCCTCTATTCATTTTGCCCCCTGCGTGGATTTCAAATTCAGATAGTGAGATGAAAAGCTAGAGATTAAAGCGAAGAATGATAACTTGCTATTTGAGCTTCTTTTTCTTTTAATAGACAGGCAAGGGATGTGCATTTATTTATTTATTTTGCTTGCCAGTAGCTTAAGGTTAACAGTTCAAGTCAGTTCATTTTTAGCCTCTTTCAGCAGGGATGCGGTATTTTTCGGTTTTCCGCGTGCTGCCAATATATCACCTCCATTATTTAAGGATACATGTTCCTCGAATGAGATGTATGGATATGATATGGATCAGACTAGACAATCAGTGAATTACTCTTAAATGATTGTGCCTGATTGTGTTCATTGGGTTACAACTTCATAGTTGGATATACAGCCATAGAACAGCAAATGGCTTTGTTAGACTAACTCTGGGGTAACATTACTGTGTCTCCCCTTTGTCTGCTCATTCTCTATTCTCTAAAATGCATTTATACATCTTCTGATGGATGAGGCTCTTTTGTCAAAATCTACCATAATCTGATGGAGAGGCTGAAATTGAGAAGGTGGCGTAACACAAGGGTTGAAATCCTTATGTTTGGATTTCTCTCTCTCTTTTTTTAAAGGGTTCTTGGGGAGGGGAAAATGCCTGATTTTGCTTATTCTCTATCAACTAAGTCACCACTAAATTAAAGTGGATGGAAGTACACCAGGAAGAGACACCAGAACTATTGTGCCTCCAGCAGGTAATCTCTGCTGGTGCTTCTTCTGGGGCATAAGGTGGGTGATCCGTGATTGCTGTCCCGTTGTGCCAAACCCATTACATGGGAAAGTGTGATGGGAATGGAACAAAATTCTTTCCCTCCCTGTCACCTTTCCAGTAGTCTGATGGAGTCAGGAATAAATAGGGATGTGATGAGAGGCGGTCGTGCAGCTGCATAAAGTAGTATGGTGTGAAGCATCCTGTTCACTCTTCCACCCATGCAAGACCCTGCTATAGACTGGTCCTAAGCAATAACAATGTTATTGATAAGCTTCTCAGTAAACCTATGCTGAAGTTTTATTGTTATTGGAAATACCCCAAGAGCCTTTTCTTGGGATACTCATGGACCAAATGTACTAAAAGCACAAACAATTCCATGGCTTTGTAGACAAATAACAAGTCTTGCAGGGGAAGATTTTCAAAGACATGAATGGGAGCTGACTGCCTGACATCCATCGATCTTCAATGGGGGTTAGGTGCCTAATTGCTATTTGTGCCTTTGAAAAAACTCCATGCTGTCGTTAAGTTGTGGTACCTTAAGCTACAGAACAATCTGTGGATTTTAACGTTGGTATTCTCTTGCCGATTGGTAAAAGGGACTCGGTTAAGTTTTGCAACTCTGGAGTTAGTTGGAAGGGTTACAGAAATGGCAAAATTTGTTTCAATGTAAGAGTTAAAGCAAAACAAATGGAGGAGTTCACACACAAGTTTATTTCAGTGCTAGCCCAATCTTAGCTAAGGAAATTGTTGAGTCAAATACTTCGAAAAGTTCATTGTTATATTTAATGATCACTTTGTTAATTTCCTCAGAGGGGTAGCTGAGTTAGTCTGTAGCTGGAAAAACTTAAAAAATAATTAATAGTCTTGCAGAACCTTAGAGACTAGCAAAACATGTAGATGGTATCTTGAGCTTTCGTGGTCACAACCCACTTCTTCAGATGAATGGAGACATTGGCTGGACAGCTCCCTATATTCCACTTTCTAATGACATAAAAAATCAAACAATGGGTACTTAAGAACAATTAGTACCTTCTCTATCAGTTTCATATACCATGGACACTCTAATTGACTATTTCTTTCCCCTTTTTTCTTTTTTTTCCTTCTCTTCTCTCCCCCTCTCCCCATCCCCAGCCCCTATTTATTTAGAAACTGGGCCTTTAATAACTCCATTCATCTGAAGAAGTCGGTTGTGCCAATTTCAAACTTCTCTACCATCCTTCCAAATAAAATTTTTTATTGGTTACATGCTTCAGACCAGCTAGTAAACTTCATACAGACCAGGAATGAGAATACTGATAAAGTACTGAGTGATTCATCCTCAGCTGAGCTAGAATGGAATTTGAGATCTACCTATTTATTTTTTAACCATTATTATTATTTGTATTACTGTAGCAGCCAAAAACGGTTCAAGAGTAGGCCCTGATTGTGATGGACTCTGTATAAATGCTTAGTAAGAGATGGTTCCTGCCTCAAAGCGCTTGCACTTTAACTAATGTTGTCTACGTGAACTGGGCAGCAAACCAGGATGGAAATCTGCAGTGCATCATCTTGTTAGGCAATAACTTGCCATGTAGACACTGCTAGAGTGCTGTGAAAATCTTGGGGTGCAGCTTAGCATACTGTGCTTTCAAGCAGGAGCGACTGAATGTAATTTTATGGTGAGACCAGTGTAAGGAAGAATTATTTGTAATTTTGCATGACAATTTATTGCCCATTTTTGTTGATTTTACTAGACTTCTGCTTAGAGTTGTGATCATATGTTTAAAGATTGTGTCCACTTCTTATGCAGAAGAAAAAAAATGAAAAGTAAACTATGAGGGGCTTTAGAAGCTACTTGATTCTCTTAGCTCTGGTCCATTCACAGTCTTTGTATCAATATAGAATCATAGAATCCTACAGCTGGAAGAAACCTCAGGAGGTCATCAAGTCCAGTCCCTGGCCCAAAACGGGACCAACCTTAACTAATCATTTAACCATGTTGGTTAAGGTGTGATTTTTTTTTACCAGTATCTCATGGCAATACACAGGAGGCCCATGACTTGTGACCACCCATGTTCTGACCTCCAGCACTTACAACCATTTTTGTAAGCGCGGAAGGGGCTGAACCCCCCCGACTTACATCCTTGGATCACACTTACGATGGCGCACGGCGCCTATCATAAATGAGGGTTTGAGTTACGATGCCCCCGACTTGCGACGCTTCCCCAAGAACCAATCGCATCGCAAGTCAGGCGCCTCCTGTAATGCCGAATGTGGATGCATTATAAAGGTGCCTCACATAGCCTTAGTTTATTCCATTTCCTATATAAGAATAAGGTACACACCTATAAGTACATTTATATGGGTATAACTGCATTCATATCACTGAAGGGAGTGAGAAATGGGAAGGCAGGTGGTTTAACGATACCTGTACAACGTTTGTGTACAGATGAGGCCTCCATTAGATCTCTGATGTTACTGTATCTCTCTATATTATCTTTCATCAGTGGCTTTTGAAGCACTTTACAAATGTTAATGAGATAGGCGAGTGTTGTTATTTCAGCTCACTGTGTATGTCAGTGGTTATGTCGAGTGCAGTATGTATGACTACCTACCCTGTGGGTGGGTGGCGTATGTGTGCGCTCGATGCAAGGAGCTCCTGGCCCTCAGAGACCGAGTGCGTGCTTTGGAGGCCAGGGTGGCTGAACTGGAGGAGCTAAGGAAGGCAGAGGTGTTTGTGGATGAGACTTTCCGGGACATAGTAGGGCTGTCTCACCTCCAATCTGACAGTCCTGATGCTGTTACGGAGGATGAAAGGCTCAGGGAAGGAGAGCAGTCAATGGGAGCAGAGGGAAACCATCCCATAGTTGGGACCCTCCTTCCAGAGGGTGATGTTGTATCCTCTCGTGCCGAGGATACTTCTCCGGGGGAGGGAGCTCCAGCTGTTAGGAAGAAGCAGGTTTTAGTAGTGGGGGATTCGATCATTAGAAATATAGATAGTTGGGTTTGTGATGACCGGGAGAACCGTATGGTTACTTGCCTGCCTGGTGCGAAGGTTGCGGATCTCTCGAGGCATCTAGACAGACTTATGGGCAGTGCTGGGGAGGAGCCGGTCGTCGTGGTACATGTTGGTACCAATGACATAGGGAAGGGTAGAAGAGATGTTCTGGAGGCCAAATTTAGGTTACTAGGAAAGAGACTGAAATCCAGAACATCTTTGGTGGCATTCTCTGAAATGCTTCCAGTTCCACGCGCAGGGCCAGATAGACAGGCAGAACTTCAGAGTCTCAATGCGTGGATGAGACGATGGTGCAGGGAAGAGGGGTTTAGATTTATTAGGAACTGGGGACACTTTTGGGGTAGGGGGAGCCTATACAGGAATGATGGGCTCCACCTAAATCAAGGTGGATCCAGACTGCTGGCATTAAACATTAAAAAGGTCGTAGAGCAGTTTTTAAACTAAGAGGTGGGGGAAAGCCGATTGGTGCGGGGGAGCACCTGGATCGGACGGAGACTTCTCTTACACGAGGCTCCATAGGTAGGGATTCCCTAGAAGTTAGTCAGATAGGGAACGTGGGAAATAATATATGGGCAAGATCAGATGTGAAACAATCGTGCATAAAAAAATCCAATGTGTCTGTGAAAGGCGGACATATAAATAGTGGTAGTTTTCTAACATGCTTTTACACTAATGCTAGGAGTCTGTCTAATAAGATGGGTGAACTGGAGTACCTCATATCAAAGGAGGAAGTTGACATAATAGGCATCTCAGAAACATGGTGGAATGAGGACAATCAGTGGGACACTATCATACCGGGATATAAATTATATCGGAAAGACAGAACAGTTCGTGCGGGTGGCGGAGTGGTACTATATGTGAAGGATAATATAGAATCAAATGAAGTAAAAATCCTAAAGGAATCAAAATGTTCCATAGAATCATTATGGATAACAATTCATTCCTCTAATATGAATATGGCATTAGGAATATATTACCGACCACCTAACCAGGACAGTGATAGTGATGCTGAAATGATAAGGGAGATTAGAGAGGCTACCAAAATAAAAAACACAGTAATAATAGGAGATTTCAATTATCCCCATATTGATTGGGTGCATGTCACCTCAGGACGGGATTCAGAGATTAAATTTCTTGATGCCTTAAATGACTGCTTCTTGGAGCAGCTAGTACAGGAACCCACAAGGGGAGAGTCGATTCTCGACCTAGTCTTGACTGGAACGCAGGATCTGGTCCAAGAGGTAACTGTTACTGGACCGCTTGGAAATAGTGACCACAATATAATAACTTTTAATATTCCTGTGTTGGGAAGAACACCGCAGCGGTCAAACACTCTGGCATTTAATTTCAAAAAGGGGAATTACACTAAAATGAGGAAGCTAGTTAAGCAGAAACTAAAAGGGAGAGTAATTAAACTAAAATCCCTGGAAGCTGCATGGGAACTGTTTAAAGACACCATACTAGAGGCCCAACTTGAATGTATACCCCAAATAAAAAAACACAGTAAGAGACCTAACAAAGAACCACCATGGCTAAACAGCCATGTTAAAAAGGCAGTGAAAGAGAAAAGGGCAGCTTTTAAAAAGTGGAAGTCAAATCCTAGTGAGGAAAATAGAAAGGAACATAAACACTCCCAAATTAAGTGTCATAATGTAGTAAGAAAAGCCAAAAAAGAGTTTGAGGAACAGCTAGCCAAAAATTCAAAAAATGATAGTAAAATGTTTTTTAAATACATTAGAAGCAGGAAGCCCGCTAAAAAAGCAGTGGGGCCCTTGGATGATAAAGATATAAAAGGAGCGATCAAGGAAGACAGTGCCATTGCGGAGCGATTAAATGATTTCTTTGCTTCAGTCTTCACGGCTGAGGATGTTACAGAGGTTCCTAAATCTGAGCCAGCCTTTTTAGGTGACAAATCTGAGGAACTCACTCAGATTGAAGTGACATTAGAGGAGGTTATGGAATTAATTGATAAGCTGAATAGTAACAAGTCTCCGGGACCAGACGGCATTCACCCAAGGGTTCTGAAAGAACTCAAATGTGAAATTGCGGAGTTATTAACAGTGGTTTGTAACCTATCCTTTAAATCCACCTTGGTACCAAATGACTGGAAGATGGCCAATATAACACCAATATTTAAAAAAGGCTCTAGAGGAGATCCTGGCAATTATAGACCGATAAGTTTAACATCAGTACCAGGCAAATTAGTAGAAACACTAGTAAAGAGTAAAATTGCAAGGCACATAGAAGAGCACGAATTGTTGGGCAAAAGTCAGCATGGTTTCTGCAGAGGGAAGTCGTGTCTAACTAATCTGTTAGAATTCTTTGAAGGGGTTAATAAACATGCGGACAAGGGGCACCCAGTGGATATAATATACCTAGATTTCCAGAAAGCCTTTGACACGGTCCCACACCAAAGGCTTTTACGTAAATTAGGTGGTCATGGGATAGGAGGCAAGGTCCTTTCATGGATCAAGAATTGGTTAAAAGACAGAAAACAAAGGGTGGGAATAAATGGTAAATTTTCACAATGGAGGAGGGTAACTAGTGGTGTTCCCCAGGGGTCAGTACTGGGACCAATCCTGTTCAACTTGTTCATCAATGATCTAGAAAATGAGGTAAGCAGTGAGGTGGCCAAGTTTGCAGATGACACAAAGTTGTTCAGGACAGTCAAAAGCAAAAGGGATTGTGAAGAACTACAAAAAGATCTCAGCAAACTGAGTGATTGGGCAGCAAAATGGCAAATGAAATTTAATGTGGGTAAGTGTAAGGTAATGCATGTTGGAAAAAATAACCCAAATTACACGTACTACATGATGGGGTCAAATTTAGCTACGACAGATCAGGAAAGGGATCTTGGAGTTATAGTGGATAGTTCTATGAAGACATCCATGCAGTGTGCAGCGGCAGTTAGTAAGGCAAATAGGATGTTAGGAATTATTAAAAAAGGGATAGATAATAAGACAAAAGATATCATACTTCCCCTATATAAAACTATGGTACGCCCACATCTCGAGTACTGCGTGCAGATGTGGTCTCCTCACCTCAAAAAAGATATATTGGCATTAGAAAAGGTTCAGAAAAGGGCGACTAAGATGATTAGGGGCTTGGAAAGGGTCCCATATGGGGAGAGGCTAGAGAGACTGGGACTTTTCAGTTTGGAAAAAAGGCGATTGAGGGGTGATATGATAGAGGTATATAAAATCATGAATGGTGTGGAGAAAGTGATTATAGAAAAATTATTTACCTTTTCCCATAATACAAGAACTAGGGGACACCAAATGAAATTGATGGGTAGTAGGTTCAAAACTAATAAAATGAAATTTTTCTTCACACAGCGCACAGTCAACCTGTGGAACTCCTTGCCCGAGGAGGCTGTGAAGGCCAGGACTCTATTAGGGTTTAAAAAAGAGCTTGATAAATTTTTGCAGGTTAGGTCCATAAATGGCTATTAGCCAGGGATAAAGTATGGTGCCCTAGCCTTCATAACAAGGGCAGGAGATGGATGGCAGGAGATAAATCACTTGATCATTGTCTTCTGTTCTCCTTCTCTGGGGCACCTGGCATTGGCCACCGTCGGCAGATGGGATGCTGGGCTCGATGGACCTTTGGTCTGACCCAGTATGGCCATTCTTATGTTCTTATGTTCTTATGTTCTTATGTTAAAGGGACTGACAAGTGTTTGGGCCACTCTCCACTTTTATAACCTGTGGTCCGTCTGTGAGGGAGTGGGACAGGCAAATGGCGAAAGCAGACGCTGCTGTGCAAATCATCTGCCACTCAACTCTAGAGATACCCACCCCAGAAATGTGACTATTTAGAGGCAAAACTCTCAAATAGCACTTACAGGTAGGTCATCTTTATCCTTGTTCTGCAGGTGAAGAAACCAAGAGTGGTTGAGTCTAAATCAAGGCATTGTTGGGAATAGGATAGTCCTGTGTCCAAACTTATAGAATGCCCTTGGTTTTAGCCATTAATTACAGTCTTACTTTGAACAGGGGAATTTCTGTAAAAGTACTACAGGATGGACCTCCCAAAACTGGGACTCCCTCATCCGGCATCGTCCTTGATCCAGCAGGACCATGAATGTTCCGGACCAGGCAGTCCTGGCGGAGAGCCTCAATGGCAAGAGGGCTGGTGGCTTGGAGCCCGGCGGGGCTGGGCTGGGGCTGGCACCAGCGCCAGAGCCCCGATAGTGCAGCGGGGCCATGGTAGCCCCAGTAGTAGGGCCAGAGACACAGCAGCTGCGGCAGTCCTGATAGCAGAGCTGGGGCCAGAGTAATCTGGGTTGCTGGGGCTGCAGCAGCACAGAAGCCCAGCAGCGGGGGTGGCTGGCACCAGCAGCGGGGAGGGAAGGTGGTCTGGGGAGCCGGTAGAAAGGGACCTCCTCTGTTCTGGCAAAGTCCCTCATTTAGGACCGGTCAGGTCCCAACAGTGCTGGACCAAAGAGGTCCAACCTGTATTCTTTTTCTTTGGGATCCCTTTTGTATACCCTTTAATATATATACTGGTGTTGTGAGGTGTTGAATTGACACACCTTTCTAATGAAGACTTCTCTGCATCCGCAAGAGGATACATTGCAAGTATTTGCAAGGAAACTCCCCCATTTTTTACTCAACCTTGACCTGGAAGAGCTACTCCTGGGGCGATTTCAAGCTTTGTTAGGATTACCAAAAAAGGTGACTCTTGAGATGGGGACAGCTAGCAGCTAAAACCTAGGCTGGGACTACCAGCTCACTTCCCTCACCAACCATGCATAAAATGTGATGGCTCTTGGTCATCCCCTACCTAAGTTGACTTAGAGCTGGTGAGCTAGAAGCAAAAACCATTTCCTAGAGTCTTGAATTTTTTAATTAATTGGTAATCAAACTGACAATGGGAAATTGATATGATTGCTATCTGAGCTGCATCTGAATTAAATAAGTTAAGCTTCTTAAAGCCGACATAGATATAGGAAGATCCATGTGGCACTTGCTATAGAGTTATGGTTATAGAGCAGTGTTCTGTTATATCCCCTTGTTTTCAGACACCGGTGACCAGAAACATTCATAAGAACATAAAAATGGCCACATGGGGTCAGACTGATGGTCCAGTTAGCCTAGTGCTTTGTCTCCCAGCAGTGGCCAGTGCCAGATGCTTCTGAGAGAGTGAACAGGAACAGGGCAATTTATCAAGCGATCCAATCCTGTTGTCCAGTCCCTGCTTCTGGCAGTCAGAGACTTAGGCTACTTCTACACTGCATGCTTATTTCGAAATAAGCTCTTCTGGAATAGTTATTCCAAAATAGCTTATTTCGAAATAGTACGTCCACACTGCAGGGAAGCCTCAAAATTAGTCCGAGGCAGGCTCCCCTAATGTAGACGTGTTATTTCGATTTAGAGCCCCATGAAACACTGGGGAGGAGTAACTTAGAATGGCCCTGGTGAGGGGCTATTTCAAAACAGCAGTAGTGGAGCATCTACACACACTTTATTTCGAAATAGCTATTTCAGAATAGGCGCTATTCCTCAGAGAATGAGGTTTACAGATTTTGGAATAAGCTATCCGTTATTTTGAAATTATTTTGAAATAACGGAATGACTGTGTAGACGCTCACATTGTTATTTCGGAATAACTCTAGTTATCTCGAAATAAGGGTGCAGTGTAGAAACACCCTAAGAGACACCCAAAGCACGGGGATCAGATTTGGGGCTGGCACTTTCCATGCTTAGTTTCTAGCCAAAGGGGAATATTGTTTGGAGAAAAAAAGATGAGATGCCATTTTTGAGTTGCTGAGGCTGTTTAACAATGCTAATTAGACTGGAACGGATTCTGCCATCCTTCGTCCTGATGAGTAATAAATACTGTCCCACCTCTGCCAAGTGCCAGCAGATTTGGGGGTCTTTCAGCATGCTTTCCCACTGAAGGAGAAGGGAATGATGCAGAGCCTGGATATTTTCCCATTACTGCGTGATTATTTACACTGTGTGCACCAGCCCTTGAACAGAGGTGGTTAAAAATTGTACCTGGGATATCACCTATTTTGGAAATGTCTGGCCAACATCCAGGGCCTGGCTTACTAGAAGCAACTCTGGCTCCACTCCGGTTAGAGACGTTAAGGCAAGGAGCAAACCCTCGTGCTGTTTGCAATAGCTTCCCTAAAGCATGTGCATCATGAAAACTACCGTAGGAATAATAGCATGTTTCTTCACAGACAGTACGCGGCTGCTGACCTGAGGATTCCAGCGAGCTAAAGTGCTACTCGGTGTGAGAAAAGATTGCAGAACTGGGCCTGCTCTTTTTAGAGTGTGTTACATCCAAAATGGCGGAATAAAATAATAACATTTCTCATGTATATTGCAGTAGTGCCCTAGAGACTCAAGGATAAGGGCCTTGTTGTGCAAGTTGCTACACAGTAGAGTAAAAGAGAATGCTCACAATCCAGGATGAGGGTGAGGGAACAAGCAGCTAAATAGCTCTTCCTCTGAGTGCTCTGGGAGTGGGGCAAAGAGAACAGTAAAGACAGAGGTGTAAATATGCTTATTTAAGTTAGTTGTTCCAGGGTCACAGGTGGCCACTGTTTTAGCCAGTTCTATTCTGTTGTGATTTGTAGGCCCAGCAAGAGAAGTAAGTTTTAAGAAGTGGCTTAAAAAGAAGACACGAGGCCTCATAATTTTTTAATCGGGTGTTCAACTCATTCATAGCAGGCAGCATTAGAGTAAATATAAGATTGGATGGAGGATGGTGTGTCTATAAGGAGGTAGTTAGTGAGTCAACAGTATAAAGATGGTAATTAAAGCTCTTTGAATAAGAGAGGGTGTAGAAAAGAAAGGTGCTAAGAACAAGATGCACCCAATAATACATTAAGGCTACATCTACACTACACAGTTTTTGCGCAAAAACCGGCAGCACATCCACACCTCAAGTGCGCTTTTGCGCACGTAAATCAGCAGAAGAGAAGGCTTTTGGTGGTACAGTTATTCCTCTCCCCACGAGGAATAACTCCTTTTTGCGCAAGAGTTCTTGCACAAAAAGGTAAGTGTGGACACTCTGCAGGGGTTTCTTGCGCAAAAAGAGCCTATCCGAAAAAGCATAGGTGCTCTGATGGACATTCTGTGAATGGCCATCAGAGCTTTCTTGTGCAAGAGTGTCCATATAGTGTGGACGCTTTCTTGCGCAAGAGCACATCACTTTTGCGATGCACTTTGAGGTCTGGATGAACTTTTGCGCAAGAAGTTTTTGCAGAAGAACTCTTCTGCAAAAAGCTTCTTGCGCAAAAACCCTGCAGTGTAGATGAAGCCTAAAGGAATGATTAGAGAGGTAGGAAAAGAACTATGAGCGGCTGGAACCTCGAAAGCAAATGGTGGATGTGATTTTGAGAAGGAGGAACTGATGATGGTGTCCAAATGTATCAAGGAGGATGAGAATATAATAGAGGCCTTAAGACTTAGCCAAGAAGAGTAGGGACTGTGTGTGAAGGGTTGCAGGGAAGTAGACAGGGCAGAAACTTGAGGTTTGAAATATGGGAGCGAGCTTGGACATCACTGAGGACTAGTGTCTTTGTTTAGCTTGGAAAATGTATGTTTTGCTGTGGCAGAGATCAATCTGTAAACTGCGTACAGAGAATATTTTCTTACATCTATCGGAAGGCATTTCAGCAATGATAAACTTCAAAATTAAGGCTCTAGTCTTATTTTACAGCAGCTTTACAGTGGCTCAACTGTATTGCTTTCAGTGGAACTACTCCTGGTTGACAGCAGACTCAAGCCCTCTAGTGCACTCTGCATATTCTTTTCTTTAAACAAAATGCAACAAAACTGGATTAGAAGGACTAGTTAGAATGGACTCGAGGCAAGTCAGGATGGGGTGGTTGCCCAGTGCATGAGGATTAAATTCAAAGGAAAACTTAACGGTGAAAAGAGACCTTGTTAGAACTCTATTAATTTTCATTGAGGAAGGCAATCGGAAATAGCCAGTGCTGAGAAAAGAACAAAAATTACTCATGGCTAAAATAGAGCAGAAGGGAGGATGACTAAAACAGCTACAAAATGTGCATGATGTGTGCTTTCAGCATCACTATTGCAGTTATACCTCTCTCTCTTTCCTTCTAACATTCTCACTCACCTTAGGCTGTGAAGCAAATCTCTCTCCGGTAGGTGAAAAAATGTATAGTCTGGATGTTAAATGGGATTGCCTTACATAAGCAGGACTGCCAAAACATGGATCCACCCTGAAAGATGCCGTTCAGAGTGCTAATAATACTAGTTTAGCTTGCTATGTGGCCTTTCGTTCCAAGGGTGCTTTTTAAACTGAAATAATGAACCATGCGCAGCAATCATTTCATTCATCGTGGAAATGCAGCCAGGAGGGGGTGAAATATGGCAAATGATGATAATCCAAAGCTCTGTGCTTGTGGCAATGAATCTCTGGCATCCCTAGTATTTCAACAATTGGATGGTCAGGCACCCATGGGAGAAGTTCACAGCAACCCAAAGCTGTACTACAAAATCAAGGGTTGATTAAGGTAATGCTTTTCTAATGCACCTTTGAACATGTTATTTCACAATATATATTTCACATTCCACCAGGACAGTATGCATATGTCGATGTCTTGTTCCCTTAGTCATCCTTATCTCAACTACTCTGCTCTCCTTGTGTTTCTGGCTTCTTCTGACTGTGGTCCTGGGTCACTACATATCAATGATTTGTTCCCTTGGGTCTGACATATCAGTTTCTGCCTCTTCCAAGAAAGACAGACCATGTTGTGTGGCAGTATTGTGTAATTTACTGCATGCCAGGAATATCTCACATACAGTTCTTCAGAAGGACGATCTAGTCATATATGTCACCAGAACATATTTTAACTGAGATAAATGTTTTTTTAAGTAATGCCACAGATGAATCATAGCTCTTTATTATCACAGAGTTATTTTGAGGACATGAAATTTGAAAGTTTAGGGTCTGCCTTCTGGAATATTGAAATGCACATAACCTTTCAATAATATGATATGGTAGTGGATATTAAAAAGGAAATGGTTGAAATCTATCACATGGTCTCGCAGTTATTTCTCATTTTAACAATAGGGGGAAAGGTTGAAATTTAAGAAATCATTTGCAATACTATCTCATCTTAGTTTTATATGGATTAATTTGAATGTTGTCTGTCTTATCCAAGAGCCAATTTCCACCAATCGCATCATTTGAAGATGGGATTTTCCCATCCCTCTTTTCTAAAATGCAAGAATTGTAACGACTTGATATTTGATAGTATCACATTGTGATGATGTCGGGTACTTTGTCACCATATCTGTCAGGCAGAGTTTGATGTGAAGAATCATCTGAATAGCCATAGAATATTGGGATTTGAGGTTTTGAGAAGACAGGTGTATGGAATGTGATTTGAGAGGTCCTGTTGCATAGAATGACAACGATAAGGGGGGAAAGCACCATCACTCCGGATTTCTGTTTGGTTCTGTATTTTTCTTGGCAAGGTAACGTATTGTCTAGATATCCTGAGGACAACTTAAATAACGGATCTGTTCAATTGCACGTAGCCACCTGTTTAATGTATGTGCTGCTGTCAACGGCAGACTTGTAGCCATTACGACTGCTGATTCTTTGATGGCCACTACAGTGCATTTGACTGCCCAGGTCATCTTTTAATTCTAACTAGATCTTTAAAAGCTACCCATCACTGTAGTATTTTCTCACAGAGTTTTAAGGAAAGCTTGTTTGCTAAACAGATACCTTGGAAACAGATTTTCCTCTGAGAGTGTTAGGAAACTGACAATTTTGCTGCAGGCGTAGTTCACTGTTTAGATTTTCCATCTGTTTTAGGGTTTAGGATAGTCTACTTTGCTGAAGTGTCTACTTGCTTCCCAGGTTGGCCTAGGGAGGTTCCTGGTGGATTTCATGGTCCTCTGGGGTCATACTGTGGATCTGCTGCTTGGGATAATTTTATTCATTATTATATTATATTATATTATATTATATTATATTATATTATATTATAGCAGGAACGCATTGTCATAGGGAGTTCTTGAAACGTATCTGAAAAGATTCTGGATTTATCTAACGTCCTCTAGAGTTTTTACAATAACCAAATTCACTCCATGCCCAAGTCTGCCAGCTAGAAGAACCCTTTGCAGCTGCTCATTGCAGATAATTCTAATTATCTTATCTAACTAGGTAACCCTGCCTCTGGAACACCTCAAACATCATTCGCAAGTCAGAGGGACACAGAGATTTAGCCTCATCTCACCCACACAAATCTGGGATTACCACGTGTAGCACACGTGCAGCACTTTGAAACTCTAGCCCTGCAAAGCTGGCAGCTCTGGCTGTGTTTACATAATAGAACTGTCAAGCAAGTTACAGGCATCATCTTACTAATGCATTTGAGAGATAATTCCATTGTGTGATTGTAACATTTTGTCTCTCACTCAATCTCACTCAAGGTAAAAAGTTCTCAGAGCCATAGTTGTCAGATAACATTTATTCCTCTGACAGCTGTTTCCAAGCACTGGCAGGTCAGCCCTAGTTTTTTAGGTCCTTTGTGGTATCTTGCTGCAGTATGGACAGTAATGAATGGAATTTATATAACCAGTCTCCTCCAGAGGGTTGTACTTTTCTGTAATGCAATATAAATACAGATGCTCACTGCTGAGAAATTGTTTGCAGGGGCTCTTTTAGGGTTAGTTAGTGCCATTTCTTCTCCAGAATGCATGTCTTCTAAATGAACTTTCACACTGTAGCAATGGTTGCACTAGAAGAACCTACACAGAACAAAGCACCATGGACTAATCTTTACTGTTGGGATAGAATGAGTATACCCTGCACAATTTAAAAACTGGGCATTTGCCCTGCAGTATCGACATATAGATTTACAATGGGAGATAATGCAGGAAATGTGATTTGTAGGATGGTTAATAAAAATGTATAGAACTGATCTTAGCATCATAGAACACTAGAACTAGAAGGGACCTTGAGAGGTCATCGAGTCCAGTCCCCTGCCCTTTCACTATTAAAGTTTATAACATCTTAGAATCATTTAGACTCCTTTCTGATCAACCTTTGCCCCATCCTTTCCCATTCTGCTTTGGGTGTTTTAATGTCACTGTTATAGTATGTTCCACAGATACTGCCACATCACGAGCTCAGATTGAGAGGGAAGAGTTCTTCTTTCATCCACCACAGGGCAATGGGAAACACTGTACATATTTGGGTAGCACCTTGTTGCTCCAGCCACTGTCATAAGTATGTAAGAGTGGCCATAGTGAGTCAGACCAAAGTTCATTTAGCCCAGTATCTTGTCTTCTGACAGTGACCAATGCCAGGTGCCCCAGAGAGAGTGAACAGAACAGGGAATCAAGTGACCCTGTCCTGTCATGACCTCATTGTGCTAAGCACTGGGCATACACATAAGAAGAGTCAATCTCTGAAGAGCTTTCAATCTAAATAGGCCAAAGGTGGGAGAAAGGAAGAATTTTTTCTCTCAAACTACAGCTGTGAACCGAGGCACGGAGAAGTTAAAGGTGATATTTTCAAATGTCTTAGTCTTCCTTTCACAAACAGCATCAGTCAGTGTGAAAATGTTTCCCAAAATGACTTGCCCAAGCTCACACAGGAATTCAGTGGCAGAACTGGGAATCTGAACCTAGCTCTCTTTAATCCTAGTCCTGTGTCAACTCTTCTTCATTCAGATGTGCTAGGCACCTCACTGTAATTAAGGTACTAATACAAAGGGTAGTTATTAACTCTTCTGTACTGCTGGGTGCATGGCAGTGATTAGAATGTCCTTAGTTCTGCAGTGTCATTTTCTAAATAGTCTGACATGTCAGATGGGGGACAAGTAGCTCTTTCTCATGCCGTTCATTAACGTGTACGGACGACAACAATAGCACCACAACAGCCAGATACACACACGAACTGCAGTAACCCTGCAGCAATCCGTCAGAAAGCTTTCCAAGTGTTTTGATTGAAGCTGGTAAAAGAACCTGTTCTGCTACTCTGGCTCAATAGGCACCATAATAAAATTGTTCAGAAAAACAAACTTTCAGCAATCAATTGCACAGGTCTCCCAACAGGTCAGCACTAGCCTGCTACGGCTGGATTTTATTGCTGACCTTGCTAATGGGAGAAGGAGGTGGCAGAGCCTAAGGAGGACACTAAAATGGTATGTAGGAGGTTAAGAAGGTCAGTGTTCTCAGGTTTCCAGTGTCAGTCGAGATGCAAAAGTCACAAGTTACGATTGGGTTACAGCTCCTGACTATTTAGTCTTGGACATGGACTTGAAGCCACTTCATGTCAGTACAAAGGAAGGAATGTAACATATTCTATCTCTACTACAAGGGGAGGGAGAGATTTTTTAGGCTGGTATGTGACCTTCACTGCTGGCCCATGCAGGTGCCACTGAGGGGCCCTCCCCATTCAGCCCTTGATACTGATACTAGATTAAAAAGAGAGAATGAAAAAAGTCGTTGTTTAGAAGGTTCCTCTTTGCTTTTTCCCCCTTTATCTCCATGAACAATTTGTCTTTTGATTTGCTTGGGTTTGTGGGTTGGGAGGCTGTTTTCTTTTCAAGGACTTACTCTCGTACCATGTATTATATTTTCCTCTACTGAATAACTTTTAGCTCAGTGAAAGGAGAATTGTCTTTGAGCTATTTGGGAAGCATTTTAGAAATGTATTTTGTTCACATACTAACTGATCACACTGCGTTTTTGGCATTGTAAAACTGGCGCTGTGTGAGGTACATTGTGCCGACTGTGTGTGCGTAAAACAAATCTGATGAAGGAAAACCAAAGCACTCAAACACGGGAGCCACTGAGGTCTCAGGTTAATTGTGATACAGGTCAATGACCTGACCCTAGATCTTAGGAGGGATATGAAATTGAACAAGGTCTTCTCCACTCTACCTCCAGTACTGTTTTCCAGGATTACTTGTATTATATCTCAATGGTTTCTGCTTATTTCTGATTGATGAGGAAGCCTAGATGGATTTTGCATGACAATCATAATTTACTGGTTTCAATATTCTGCAGTGTCGACATGGTTAAAAACTGTTTAGTATTTGTGCACGGTTATCCTCTGTTGGATGGAATCAGAACTGTACAACTGTGTGTCATAGCCCATAACCGTCAACAGCTACTGGACAGTCTCCTTTAATGCCCCCGCATCCCGTGTCCCTCCTTTGGGGGAGGGAGGACATTAGGTGATACGGACTTTTACTATTAACGCACAGGGATCTGAGTTCTGCTGTTTCAAAGGCTATGATTATTCTTGGAACTGAAGGGGAAATTCTCAGCTCAAGCAGAGAGCTGTGTGTGAGCTCTGATAGAGCGAGCACCTAAAAATTGTAGTGCAGCCACAATAGCACAGGCAGCGGTGTGAGGTGGCACAGGCTAGCTGCACTGAGTACAGGATCCAGATGGGTTTGAGCTCAGGTTGGCTATCCTGTGCCACCAATGCCCAAAATGTGGCAGCTGCACAACTATTTTTAGCATGGTAGCCCAATGAGAGCTTGTGTGAGTATGTAAACGCCAGTGTAAATGCAACTTCAGAGGCTCGGAATGGTAACACACAGCAATGATCATAAAATCCTCGGTAGACAAGGAATTTGGGTGAGATGCCTTCTAAAGATTTTAGGCAATTCCAAGGACATCCCCTTTGACAAGTATTGGCATCTCCTATACTTAAAGCAGGATTTGAAGAGTCCCTCTTCCAAACAGTTGCACGGGTTGTTACATACAATAGAAAAGGGATTGGTGCCCTTCTAAAACTATCCTGGATTTCTCCAGCATAGAACAGGATGAGTCAGGCCCTGATGTACCCCGTGATCAGCATATTTAAGACCCAAATTACAATCAATTTTGCTTTAGATCAAGTGAATTAAAGCACTGAGCCTGGCAAGCTCTGAGTTCTGCATTAATGTTCTCATTATAGTCTGGGCCAGTCCTGCATTTATGCTTGTTTACTTTAAATGTTGTGTGTTCGGAATCCAGTTTTGATTTTAATATTTACCTTCCTTCCCTATTCTATTGTTTTTAACAATACTCTCACTCTAGTTTTCGAGAAAATCAATGTATCATTAAATGGGAAAACCTTTACAATGAGGATTTGTAAAAACTTTGTAATGCCCAAGTAAAATCCTAAACTTTCAATTCAAGGTGGTGATGTAGGAGGGCAATAAATTAGCAGATGCTATTGTTACTTATAGAGGATGTCGGTGTCAAGGGCATTAATATTGAAAGATTCTACTACAGCAGACTTAAAAGGAAAATGCTCGTTCATTTTCCTTTTCTCCTGCCACAAGTGAGGTTAAAAAGGGGGAGAGAGACTAGTTATTGTATGATTGTATTTTGTAAGTAGACAGCATGCTCAGATTTGAGAAGATCCTGCTTTTACCATCAGTCATAAGATGCTTAGATGTAGTTTGTGCAAAAAATTAGATTTCAAGCTGCCCCAAAGCATGGGGCTAATAATCAGAGCTGGTTGTTTGGTACATCTCATCTCCAGCTTGCACACAACTGTTGCTGCTTTTGTTGAATAGAATAAAATGTTTGTGTAGTATCTGTCACCTTTCATACTGAAGGCATCTCAAAATATTTTAGGGACTTACCGGGGGTCCCAGTTAGCCCCCGTCCCAGTTAATGGAGCCTCAAAGAGGAGTTCTAACAGAAGTGGTGTTTGCCAGTGTGTACGCTGGATCATGGCCAGAGCTTCTAGGTCACAGGCCAGGATGTTAGCTCCAGTCAACATTCTGGTTATTGTTATTATATTAGCTGTACCATAGTAATGCCTAGAACTCCCGCTCAGGATCTGTGCTCCTTGAGATGGAGACTCTACACACACGGAGAGGAAACAGCTTCTGCACCCACAACCTTACAGTCTTGATTAATGGCAATGCCCAGCAGGTGAGTGAAGCAAACAGGTGGGAGTGGAAGAGCCGAAGAGATAACAGTAATAGGAGCATGTGCACACACAGTTCACTAGCTGCTTAGCCCATCTTCACTGGATGGGACTCCTCACAACACAGCTTGCTGCTCCAGTATTTCAAACCACCCTCCTATTCAAGGAAGTCCATAGTTGAACATTTGGATTATGTGTTTCATGTTCATAAAACCTTTTAAATGAATGACTTGTGCTGTACAAGAGCTGTATAGCTGAAGTGCAGCGTCACTAGCAGAAGTACATGTGGTGCAATGTCAATAGTAGGGCTGTGGTGTAGTGACGATGAGCAAATGAAGCAGCAGCTGGGTGTTCACCAATAGTTTCTACACAGCCTCTTGGCAGGAAGAAATGGTGTGTGCCAAGATATCACGATCACGCCCACCTGCCTTTTCAGAAAGTGCCATGAGACATTCTCCTTCCACTAGTAGAGATGGGCAAATGAGGCCTGGGTTTAGCCTCTTGGCCAGCAGAGGGAGCCTTTACATTGTAGCATCTTCGTAGTAAAAGCCCTGAAACGTTGGCATTGGGAACGTTCTGGTCTGAAGCCACAACCTTTTGGCAGGTAAATGCAAAGGCGCTACCCCTTTGACCCATGCTACCCAAACCCTCCCCTGTATGAGCTGTCACCTAGATAAGCTATCACTCTCTGGTCTCGTTGTACAATGAAAGGGGGCTTCATGCCTTCCGAGCTTTCTTAGCTCTTCTATTATTCACTCTAGGTATGGCTACATTTTCAGAAGTGCATAGCGTACAGGCATTGCGTGCCCAGCAGCAGTGCCAGACACATCAGAACCTCAGAGAATATACCAGGGGTGGTCAAAATACAGCTTGTAGCCAAAATGCTCTCCCTCAGCCTACCATGACCCTCTGGGCCAAGGCCAGAGGAAAATGCCCCATGGTACAGTGCAACACACAGGCAGTCTGTCAGCCTGTCATGGCCCAAGTCATACTGCTCCCAGCTGCTGGGGCAAGTGTGACTCTGCCTGCCCCTTGGGGGACAGAGGGCAACGGGTTTCTGAACACTGTTCCTCTCCCCCCCCGCACCCAGCACCATGCTCACAACCCCCATTGGCTGGCCAAGCAACACGCAGAGACAAATTTGCCAGTGGCAGCCGGCAGCTTTTAGAAGCATGAGGCCATGATGGCATGCAGGCAGCCTGCCTGCATGCGTACCCTGCTGCACCGCCGGCTGGGAGCTGCCTAAGGTAAGTGCCTCCTGGCCAGGACCAGAGCCTATACCTGACACCCCCTTCCATACCCTAGCCACTTGCTCCAAGTCACAACCCCCTCCTGGACCCAAGCTCCCTCATAGACCCTACACTCACTCCTCCACCCCTGTCCCAGGCCAGAACCCCCTCGTGCACCCAAATTCCCTCCCAGCCCCTGCACCCCCTTCTACTTCTTGCCCCAGGTCAGAACCCCCTCCTGTACCCAAACTCCCTATCAGACCCTGCACCACTTCCTGCACCCCAATCCCTTCCTGGAACTCCCTCCTGCACTTAAACTCTGTTCCAGACCCCACATCCCCTCCATTAATAGAACAGAAAAGGCCATGACCATTTTCCAAAATCATTAGAGTACCCTCTTCCCCCCCCCACCAAAAAAATTATTGTCCACTCTGGTGTACGCCTTACCTGACTCTGTGCCTACGTAGATCCTCCCCTATCTATACTGCTACTTTTAGCAGTGTAGTGTCCCACTGCCTGCCCATGGCCAGAGCCTTTTCCCCCTGCCACCCTTCCCCTTCTCCTTCTCTAGATCCTTTCACTGCAGTATATAGCTACACACCACTGCAGAGACACAGCCAGTTTTTTGCTGTGGGGTGTGGCTGCAGTTAGCCTACTTGCTGTCAGAAGTGTGGACAAGCAGGTGTATGTGTGGCTTATAAACACAGGGATAAGCATGTAAACTGAGTAGTCCAGCCAATTCAGATGTGCTACACTAGATATGGGTGGCAATGTTATCTAATAATTGGAGAAGGGAACTCCAGGTCAGGACACTTGATGTAGTTTCTGAACATGCCACTGACTAGCTGTGCAACCCGAAGCAGAATGCTACCCCTCCGTTTCGTCATCTAAAAGTGGGGAAAATAACTTTACCCTCATTTACCTAAACACTTTCATCTCCTCAGATGGAAGGTGGAAGTATTATAATTAATATTAGGTAAGTTGTTAGTGCAAGAGGATTGGTTTAATGAGTAGAATATCATTATTGGTACAATATACCACTTAGCTGTACAGTGACAATCCTGTCTGTAAACGGACACAGCTAAAACAGGAGTAAATGCTCCCCTCACACCTCCATTGCCGGACGTGTACTGAACTTAGCCAGTCCTTTCCAGACTTGTGAAACTGGATGGACGAACTCCACTTTGCTCATTACTTTTATTGGCCCCTATAGTCATTGCGTTCTTCTCAGTGCTATAAAAAAACCTACGTCTTTAGGTCAGTGAGAATGGCAGTGATGTATATGTGTACAGCCCTATAAAACTGTACTCCAACAATGCTTCTTATCTGTGCAGCATTTAGAGTCAGAACAATTCTTCGTCAAGTATTTGTTTATGTCCATTCCCATCTGGTGTGCACATGCCACATGCGCGATTGTCAGAAAGTTTTCTCTTAGCAGCACCTGTTGGGTCAGCTGTGGAACTCCCCAGACACGCGCCTTCGTGGTGCTGAATATATAAACCTGCCGACCCAACCGCCCTTCAGTTCCTTCTTACTGCCTGCGATGGTTGTTGGAGCAACATTCACTTGCCTCACAAGTGCTTCCCTTAGCTTGATCTTTAGCTCTCTAGTTTAGTACAGATTTCAGTTCTTAGTGTAGCCTTCTGTTGTTTGGTTACAGGCTTCACCCTATCCCTTTCCTTCCTTTCACTCCGGGGCATGCCTGGGGACCAAGAGTTTCAACCTTGTGAGACCTACGGTAAGCCCTTGCCAACAGGCAACCTACACAGTGCCCAAAGCGTTTGGGGGAATGCACCAAACAGAGAGGTGCAAAATCTGCAGGTCCTTTGGACACAGGGTGAAGAAAGAGTGGGCATGTCTACACTGCATTCCTCTTTCGAGAGAGGGATGCAAATGAAGACATTCGAAATTGCAAATGAAGCCAGGATTTAAATATCCCGTGCTTCATTTGCATAGTCATGTTATGGCGCTATTTCGAAATAACAGACGTGGTGTGGATGCGGTTATTTCTAGAGAAAACCCTTCTCTCGAAATAACCCTTATTCCTCATACAATGAGGTTTACCAGTTATTTCAAAAGAGAGGTTTTCTCTCAAAATAACTGTGTCTTAACAGCATCTGTTATTTCAAAATAGCACTATTTCAAAATAGCGCCATAATGCGAATATGCAAATGAAGCACAGGATATGTAAATCCCGGCTTCATTTGCAATTTCAAATGTCTTCATTTGCATCCCTCTCTCAAAAGAGGGTGCAAGTGTAGACATAGCCAGTGTGTCTTCCTTCTGAGCCCACATCTTCCTTTGCCGTGCTGGAGATGGATCTTTGAGAATCCAAGTATGCTTGACACTGTTCTCTGGCAGACTGTCTGGTGCCATTTCCACTCGCTGGTACTGCATGAGTGGGAAAAGTTCAACTGAGACCAACCCCCCCCCCATTGTCTAATGTGTCTCAGCCACCGTGCGCATGAACAGCGCATCCTGCAAAGGAGCACTCAGTACCCCAGGGTCAAGAGTGAGCCCCCGTTGACTTCAGCTCCCAGGGAGGACCATTGAGTCTGGCGCCTAGTGACTCCTCAGATAGGCAGTGCCAGGTGGTGAAGTTGGAGTTACCCTCCACCCTGGATACTTGTGAAGCTGTGAGGGAGTTGACAGAACTGACTGCACCACAGCCCCTGGCTGTCTGGGACAAGCCCCCTGTACCTCCATGCCCGGTGCCATCTGGAGGGAAGCTGGCTACAGTGTGGTCTCCTTCCCCTACATGACGTTGTTCTCCTCAGTGCCACTCCTGCTCTCCATCACCCAGGCAGTGGCAGCCAACTCATGCTGCACCCCAGGACTGCCCAAGCAATTGAGATCCCTGGCACCGATTTCCAGCATCCAGCTCTTGGTGCTATCCCCAGTACAGGGAGATCGGTGCCGATTGTTAACGCAGCACTGGTCAGCACTGCCATGGTCGTCCAGATGCAGATCCGGGTTGTCGGACTCAGACCCAGAGTCATTCTGTTCCTGCCGCAGGGGGCAGACATAGAGTGTGGCACTTGGAGCTTGGCCTCTGCACTGACAACCGCAGCTCCGATGGCCCTTTTGCATCTCTGGCCTTATCACCAGGCCCACAGTTCATTCTCCAGGGGCCCTTGGTAGTCTCCAAAACCAGAGCACCCTAAGTTCCGAGGGATCGCCCAACCCCTAAGGGATGGGAGACAGCAGCATCCCTCTAGCAGGCAGCCCAGATCAGCAGAGAGGTTGCCATGGCAACAACGCCGACAGTGGACCAGGCTATCATTGCCACAGCAAGGGTCAGCCCTCAGGCCCCAGGCATTGAACAGGAGGAGGCCAGCGAGCATGAGGGCCAAGAGAACCCCGTGTCACCTCTAGCCTCATCATTCTCGGCCCCTGATGAGGTCGTGGCAGGAGCTTTAGTTTTTGGACCTCCAGCTGAAGGACAAAGGGCGCACCTGTGCAGGACTGCCCACAACATGGGGTTGCAAGCAGAGGAGGTTACCGAATTGTAGGACCTGTGGTTGATATCTTAACGTTGGAGAGTCCAACATGGGTAGCAGAGCCCCTGATAAAAACTATAAAGAGCAACGTCAACACACTCTGGCAGACCCTGGTGTCCATCCCTCCAACTGCGCGGGGCATTGAATGCAAGTACTGTCTCCCATCTGAGGGACATGAGTACTTCTTCTCATACCTGCAGCCTTGTTCCCTGGTGGTCACTGTCATTAATGAGAAAGAAAGACGGGGCCACAGGGGCCGGACGTGGAATCAAAGGAGTCCAGCTAGTTAGACCTGTGCAGCTGAAAGCTCTGTATTCAATTAGCGGCCTGCCGCTGAAGATAGCTAATCAACAAGTTTTCCTTAGCTAACGTAACTTCCACATGTGGGACTCTGTGTTGAACTTTAAGGAGTGCATACCATCTGATGCCAGAGCCGAATTCACGGCTGTCATGCAAGAGGGGAAGGCGGTGGGAAGGACCTCCCTTCAAGCTTCCTAGAGGTGGCGGATTCTGTCACACACGCTCTTTTGTCTGGCTTAGCCATGAGAAGGAGCACGTGGCTGCAGGCATCCGGTCTGCCTCCAGAAGTGCAGCACACCCTCCAGGACCACCTGTTTGATGGTGCAGGGCTATTCTAAGCTGGAAAACTTAAAGGACTCCCAGCTGAAGTCACTTGAGGGGTACTCACACTCGCACCCCAATGAAAGCATTTCAAGCTGCAGCCCTGCTAGCAACAGTCCTACCCTCCTCATCCTAGACAAGACTTATACAGAGGGAAGGCTAGGAAGAGTTGGTGCAAGGGCCAGGCCAGGGCCCGACCATGCAATCGTCGGGCTCAAAGCAGGCCTTTTGAAGGTTTGCCCCGGGATGGCATACCCGCCATGGCTCCAGATGTTCCCCCTTACTTGTAGAATTGCCTATCCCACTTCTACCATTCGTGGTCCCAAATAACTTCATACCACTGGATTCTTTGCATGGTTAAATCGGGATAGTCACGGGTTCTGCTCCTTCCCTCCCTCCCACTCTCTTCCCCATCCTTCTTCAGGGGCCCTTCTCATGAGGAGCTCCTTATCCGGGAGGTGCAATTGCTACTTTATGTAGGGGCAGTGGAGGAGGTTCCTCAGGAGCCAACGGGGTAAGGGATTCTACTGCCATTATTTCCTCATCCCCAAAGCAAAGGGCGCCTCAGACACATTTCAGACCTGAGGGCGCTCAACAGATTCATGGTAAAGTTGAAATGTTGCATGGTCTCCCACCGCAAAATTACCCCTTCCTTGGATCCAGGAGGCTGGCACGCCGTGCTTGACAAGAAAGACGCATGCTTCTATATAGCCATTCGAACACAGCATAGACAGTTTCTGCAGTTTGTGGTCAGCCACAAACATTGCCAGTACATGGTGTTCCCTTTGGTCTATCGACTGCGCCTCAGGTCTTCACTGAGTGCATGTCGGTGGTAGCAGAATTCCTCCACATGAGGCAGGTACAGATGTATCCCTACCTAGAAGACCAGTTGCTGCCGGGACCCTCCAGAGAGGAGGTAGCATCTCACATCCAACTAGTCAAATTTGCATTGCAGAGAGTGAACAAGTCGACCCTACCACCGACCCAGAGAACAGAATCACCGGGAGGACTGCACAAGCGAAAACATCCCTACCTGAGAGGCGATTTCAAGCTATAATAGAGCCAGTGCATGGCAGTGATGACAGACAAAACCACTGCCAGGTTTTCTATCAGCAAACGCGTCAGGGGGCGGGGTGTTCTTCCCTGTGTCAAGAAGCCCTTCAGCTTTGGGGGTTCTGCATTGCCCAGTCCATTCACCCGGAGGCATCCTCTCCCCCAGGAGTGCAGAACGAGCTAGCAGGTCACCTCAGCAGATGGTTCCACCATCCCGAGTGTCCATCCAGATGTCAGACCCTCCCTCTCCCAAAGGTGGGAGCTTCCCCAGCTCAACCCGTGTGTCACCAGGAGCAACAGGAAATGGCTGGTGTTCTGCTCCTTTCAGAACCGTAGCCGTGGCTCCCTCTTGGATGTGCTCCAACTGCTGGGGAGACCTCCTCACGCACGCCTTCCCACAGGTCTCTCTCTTGCACAGGGGATTGGGGATAGAAGGTGGGGGGGCTCTGGAAGGGAGTTTCAGTGAAGGGTGGAGCTCTGGGAGGCTTGAGTGCAAGGAGGGATCTGAGGTGCAAGCTCTGGGAGGGAATGGGGGTGCAGGATAGGGTGAGGTTGCAGCCCCTGGGATGGAATCTGGGTGCTGGCTCTGGCCTGGGGCAGGAAGTGGAGGGAAGTTTGGGGGCCAGAGGGGGAGGGAGTTTGGGGGCAGGACAGGATGGTGGGGAAGGGGGGCAGGCTCTGGAGGGAGTGGGGTGCACAAAGGGATGAGGGGAGTAGATGGGGGTACCACACTTACCTGGGGGCACCCCTGTCTGGCAGTGGTTTCTGGGTAGGCAGCGGTCTCTGGGTGCTGCTGCCCCCGGCCCTCCTGCCACCCCGCATCCTCCCCCCCCAGCCAGCCCTGAGGCCCACCCGCCACCAGCATGCAGCAGGGCTAGATTGGCTTCTGGCTGCTTGCTCCCCATGGCTGCCAGCATGTGTGGCCCTGTGGCCAGGAGGGAGGAGGGGATGAAGTCTCCACGGAGACCCTGTACTCCCCTCCCCGTGCCCACGGGGGAGACATGCTGGCAGCTGGGGTGAGCGAGCACCTGGAAACCACTGTAGCCCCACCGTGCTGTTGCTGGTGGTGATGGAGACCCCAGGGGCATTTTGACACCTTCCCCACCTCCCGGTGGTGACAGGTTGGGCAAGAGAAAGCACGGAGGAGCGTGCGGCATTGCAGAGGGCTTGGGCAATGCAGGGGGCAGGGAGTGAAGGCAGGTGTGGTCGGGTGACTGCCCCACTCTGAGCGGAAGGTGTTCAAGCAAGCTGGAGGGAGCCTGTGCAGAGCCCTGACCAATGAGGGAGAGGCTTTTAATGAGCCAATCAGGGTGTAGCTTGCTGGGGCAGCCCTGTATATAAGAAGCTGCCCAGCAGAGGGAGACAATTAGGCCCTGACCAGGGAAGGTGCAGGGACTTGGTTTCTGGAGAAGCACCTTTGGGACAGCAGGGCTGCGCAGGCTTAAGGGGGCGAGAGAGGGAGGCTCCCACCTGATACCTACCAGGCTGCAGGTCTTGCCACAAGGGCCAGGAGGGTGCAAAGGGTCCCAGGGGAAGTGGGCCAGGGAACTAAAGGCAGTAAAGGGGAATAGAGGAGGGCAGGACAAGGCTGCCACCAGAGGGTTCCTGGGTTGGGACTCAGAGTAGTGGGCAGGCCTGGGTCCTCTCCTTCCCCCTTTCACCCCACCCTGCCACCAAAACGTGGCCAATACAAACTGTGGCTTGCCGCTGAGGTAAGGGGCTAGATTTTGGGGCTGCAGTTGGCCACAGTGGTGGCTGAAACTGAGAGCTGCTGATACCCTCTTGGGAGGAGGGTGTGGCCCATACCCATTGTGGCTAGCCCCTGAGACAGAGGGGCGAGGCTTGGAGGGTGCAGTGGTTGTAGATTCAGGATGGCCTATAAAACCCCCGGAAGATGAGAGACCATTGGGGTGGGCACTGCCAGAGGAAAGTGTCCTGAAGAGGATGTCGTGGTTGGGGAGCACTGTGGGTCCAGAACAGGAGCGTGAAGTGAGGACGAGGGGAGGCACCAGCCAGAAGGAGGTGGCCTGTGCACTGAAGAACTAATTCCCCGGAGCGACCAGCAGGAAGTGCCACCGCAGCAAGAGATTGACCCTGTGACAGCAGGCATCAAGTTTTAATGGAGCCCAGCCCCGGCCAGGAATATTCCTGGTGCTGGGACACCATGGGCCCATATAACTTACCACCTATGCAGGCAGCCCATTGGATCCCAGATGAGTCATACATACATCTGCATTTCATGTCACCAAATGATTTTAAATATAATTCCATAAGACAGGGATTGCTCTGTGATTTCCAGCTTGTCTGAAAGGGATTCAAGTGAGTCTGATTAAAATTTGAACCTGTTTTCCTTCTCTTTTCAATGCAAAATTATGGGCCACAGTCTCTCTTTATTTTCTGTTGCAAACCGATCCGCTCACCGAGAATTAGTCAACGAAGCAGAAAACAAACCTGGAAAAGGCCAAAACCTAAAAACTCAGATTGATACTGAGAAACATTAGGAAAGTTTGGACCAAGATCAGAACTGTGGTGGTCGGCTCATCTGTATTATTAGAACTGTAGAGATGGCTATTGTCAATCATATTGATATTAATTTCGGCTGCCTTAGATGAATCTGTTTTGAATTCCAGCTAACATTGTACTTTGAGGTTAGGGTAAAAGGGCACTCCAGCTCATTCTTGCTGTGAGAAAGCAGAAGTCTATGAAAAGGAGCAAGACATCCTTTTTTCTGTTTATAAAAACCAGCAGCACGAACCTTTCCTCATTCATGTGTCTTTACTTTTGTGGGAATTTAAAACATCCTCTCAGAGTTCTGGCTTACAACATCAAAAGGACCTTAGAACAGGCTTCTTTGATGTTAATTTTTCTGCTGATGTAGTCTATGGTCAGGTAATGCCACATGATTAATGTGAAATGGCCTGACCCCGGCTTATTTTATCATGTTCATTGGCACGGCATCAGGAGCTGTGTATCTGTGGGATCTGGGATCTAGTCAGCTAAGAATTTCCTCTGTATTATAAAAGTAGATTTTCACTTCCCAGAATGAAAACATATGTAGTTCCCTTGTGGATAAAATGCTTTATATGTTAGAATGACTTCACTTAAATATTTGCAAAACAGTTTTAACTTAATATTAAAGAAAGGGAGCATGCTTTCGTCATTAACTTAGTACAATTGGGTAGCAGGACTCCCCAAGGTAATGGAGAGGAGACTCAAGAGATCTGGGATTTGTTCCCAACTCTGCTATTGGCACAGTGGGTGGCCCTTCCACAAGTTACTTTAACCTCTGGGGTATGTCTACACTACAGAGGAAGATCGAAGCTGTTGATCTTCCAGGGTTCAAATTATCAGTCTAGTTAAGACAGCTAGTCTGAAGTGAGAGGGGCTCTCCAGTCAATGCTGGTAACCCTGTTTCATGAGGAGTAAGGGAAATCAAAGGAACAATGTTCTCCCTTCGACTTCCTGCAGTGTAGACCGTGCCAAAAGCAGAGTTAAGCTACTTCGACTTCAGCTATACAATTAACATAGCTGAAATTGCATATCTTAATTCAACTTTGTCCTGTAGTGTAGAAATACCCTGGGTGCCTCTGTAAAATGGGAATAATGAGACAGATGACCTTGCTAAAGGTCCATAAAATTACTCAGAGGGGTAGCCGTGTTAGTCTGTATCTTCAAAAACAATGAGTAGTCCTCTTGTACCTTAGACTATATCATGAGCTTTTGTTGGGTAAAACCCACTTCATCAGATGAGTTGGAGTGGAAAATACAGAATCCAAGGCATATATAACAGCAAAAGTAGTTACCTGTTAATTGTAGGACCAGTGTTAATGAAGCTAATTAAGTAGGCTAGATGTGTCCCATTCATAGCTATTGATGTGAAAATGTGAATATCAAAGGTTGGGGAAATTGACTTGGTAGTGCATTAATTAGTACTGGGAATTATTCTTGACTCTGCCACAGACCAACTCTTTATTCAATCCACTATCTATAAAAGTAATCCTGGCAGCTTGAAGATCCTCAGGTGGAAGAAGTCCTATGAGCACAGTATTTCATTAGTAAAGCATGAATATGATCAAACTATTTTAGAGTAAATGACTTTGAAACCAATATGAGCTAAACCTTAGTGGAAATTTAATAACATTTTGTTGACTTCTTTTTCCATTCTCACAAGGCTCCACATTTCTAGCTTTTGGTGGGAATGGGGGCAGAAATGTCAAAATAGCATGAGAGGGGCTGTTCTTGATTTTATTTTCAGGCCATCCGGAAACTAAGAGTTCTGAAAATCTCTCAAAACAGCTTTTTTACGTGATATTTTTTAGCCCAGTGTTGCAAAATCCTAAAGCTGACATTGATTGGCTAACATTGCTGCAGACAACCACATCCCGCCTACACCCTGCACTTTTTGAGATTCACCCATAAGTAGCTTTAGCATTCAAGACAGTGTGGGAATTTCGACAAAGTGTATAAAGGCTGTTTTATTTGAGTACACATCACTGACTTATTAGTATTGATCTCAGTATTCTTGCACTGTGCAAAGCGACATTCCATTTACTCTCTATGAACATATTGCTTATTGTTTACACTGTGGTAGTGCCCAGTGGTCTTGATCAGGATGTGCTAGGAGATTGACACGGTTGTCGTTCTAATGCACAACAGGTGGATCGCATTCATCTAACTCTGCTCCCATTGAAATCAACATCAAAACTCCTGTTAACCTATATGGGAGCAAAGTTAGGCCAATATTAATGTCATGCTTCTGAAAAGCCTACTCATGTATTATAGGGTATGTTACAAATGCAGTTATGCAAGATCTTCACCAGAAGAAAAATCCATACACGGTCATAGTCCTGAATATTTCACTCAATGTAGACACAAGAGAGTTAGTGGCTGGGACACAAAAGTTGAACTGAAACTTGGGGAAGTGGTCGGTTGGTATTACCAGTATTTCTCTGCATAAGAAAAAAGAGAAAATGCTTTTCTGCCCCCTTGTGGTGAAATCTTCAAAATGTCTCTGTTACAATGTTAGGATCAGAAAAATTACAGTAAAAAATGGCACCTTGTCTTCTCAACAGATCTGCAAGTTGTGTATATGGCAAATTGATCCAGTTTAATAAAAATGGGATAAAATTATCCTTTTGTTAGTACTGAAGATCCAATTCAGCAGAGGGAGCATGAGCTGGAATCTGTTCTGATACATGTATTATGAGCAGCTGGTTCACAATTCCAACCTCAATATCTTTATTACTGATGATTATGCATGGGACATAGAAAAGCCAGGCTAACTCGCTGATCACAGGTTGAATTTGTAGGGCTGTGGGGTAGCGAAACATCTGTGAAATCTTTTCACTAAAATATTGAACCAATGACAACTGGATTCATAAAGATGCCGTTTTTCTAGGGTTGCTCTCCAGAACCGAACAACGCCCTATATACGAATGAGAGGTAAACCACTAAGCACAGTTATAACAGAGACTGAATTCCAAGAATTTGATCTAATGCACTTTATCATGGAAAGAAATCATCTTGTAAATAGTTTTTAATGCTGATTTGATATGCTGCCAACTGAGAACAAGGCAATGCAAATCTATTAAACGGAAGAAGGTAGAATAAACATTACCTACTAACCCTGACTATCAAATGTACATGGGAGGCCCTATCCAGCCGTTGGCTCCATGTTGGTTCTCTGTGGTGTTTGTCTGATTTAAATGAGAGACGCGCTTTTAGGAAACATCAGAAGGAAGGCAGCTTCTGCCCTTCTTTTGTGGTCATTATCTAAGCCTTCCTTCACTAAGGTTGCTGGTGAAGGAGGGAGGAAGGGCTGTCATTTTACAGAAAAGTGAGTTACACGCATCCCACTTGTTAATAGCTACCTACCAGCCACAATGGGCCTGGTCTCTATCAGACCAGGCAGGTCAGTTTAAGGTACACAACGCCAGCTATGCAAAATGCGTAGTTGGAGTCGGCTTACCTTAAGCCCAGCCACGGTGGCATCCACATTGTGGGAGGCTGACGGGGGCACATGCTCCTGTCGGCTTCCCTTACTCCTCACAAAATGAGAAGTACCAGATGCCGGCAGGGGCTGCCCTCAGCATTCGATTTACAAGTCTACCTTAGACCCGCTAAATCGAAGGCTTAGAAGACTGACCTTCAGAAGGTCGATCTTCTCATGAGTGTAGACATGCCCTGGCAGAACGGAACTGAATGAACTTTGCATGCCCTTGCACTATGTTACTAATGTGGTCCAGTTCCCTTAGCAGGCACTTTTGAAAATAAGGGACTCTATTAAATATTGTTTGGCCTTGGTTCCGGAAAACCATGGCAGTATGCACGGATCAACAGCCTTTTCCATTTTGTGCCTTGGGGAAGCATTTGATTTTTCAGTTCTCTCAGAGACTGCGCCTTCCTCTCGGTAACCAGCAGATTTCCCCGTTCAGAACAAGCAGGCAGAAGCTCGTATCCAGTCCCTTTGTGGTTGTAAACCTGTGCTAGAAATCTTCTCCTGGATGTAGAAGCAGCAGTCTGCACAGGTATATCCCCATCTGTGCTGAAGAGGAGATTGCCTTCATCGTGCACCATTTTTCCTCTCTGCTCATGTGTGTGACTCTCCTCTGAGGCCCTGTGTTGGGCTTAGCAGCAGGAGCAGTGAAGATAGCACTTTCAAGGTTGGCTTCGTCCCTTGCTCTTCTCCTGGATCTTTGCTGGGAAATGTTGGCATGAGGTATTAAAGTTGTGTTACCTCTGGGCATCCCCTACAGCTTCTGCTGAGCAGGTGGAGAGGGGAGAGGCAAGCTAATCTCACCTAGCTCCAGTGTAGTGTGGAGACATAGGTGTCTCGGCACAAAAGGGTGCACGTGTTTCTTCTTTGCTCATCCTTGAGGGATTGTCTACTAAAACCTGCAGCCACCCAGAAGCCCTCTGAGGTGATGATTCTAGTGAATCTCCATGGGGAGCCTCAAAGAGTTTTCCTGACCCATGTAGCCACTTCAGGGTTTTCTGCAGCAGTGTGGATATGGCCCATTGTGAGAATGTCTCATGAGATTCCCAAAACTTCCTGATTTCAGCAGTGGTGACTACTCAGGACCAGGAAAAAGCCTGCTTAGATCTAAATAATTGTGTTATTGCTCACCCCTGAACTATAGCGTGTCTTTCAGAAAGCTATCCCGTCAGAATTTAAAGTCTTCAAGAGATAAAGAGTTCATCCCCTCCCTAAGTAAGTTCCAATGGTTAATTACTCTCACTTAAGCAGTTGCACCTTATTACCAGTTTTACTTCATCCAGATTCATCTTCCAACCAGGCAATTTCATGAGGCCTATTTCTGCTTGGTTAAAGATGTCCACTATCAGTAATCTCTTTCCCACAAAGATTTTAAAAACAGAAGGGACCATTATTTCATTGAGTCTGAGTTGAATATCATAACCCAGTGGTCACAAAAAGTAGATCTTGGAGCTTCTGACAGGTGACCTTGACTGGTCTGACCAAGAGGCTATCAAGCACAGTGCTTCAGCTGCCCTTCCCCCCACTGCTGCACATCGCCTGCCCTTTGCCCTGGAGCTGCCTCCTACCTGCCCCGGAGAACTCCTGCTTGCTGTGCAGAGCAGGGAAATGAGAGTAGGGGGCACTGATGTCAGGATGCCCCTTCCCACCCTGTGGGAGGGAGTTTGCTGGTTGCTTTTCAGAGTGGTACAGGGCCAGGGCAGGAGTGAGCCTGCCTTAGCCCCACTGCACCACCACCCAGGAGCCACCTGAGGTAAGCAGTACCCAGCTGGAGCCAGAATCCTGAACCCTGTCCCAGTCATGAACTCCCTTCTACAGCCCAAACCCCTGCCCTAGCCCTGAGCCCCCGGACCCAAACTCCCTTATAGAGTCTGTACCCTGAACCCCCTCCTACACCCCAACTCCCTGCCCCAGGCTCAGCTCAGAGCCCCTTTCACACTCCAAATCTCTTAGCCCAAGTCCATGTCCTGTGCCCCAACCCTCTGCCCCTGCCTGGTGAAAGGGAGGGAGGATCAGGGAAAGAGGGAGAATGGAGAGAGCAGGGGCACCTCAGAGAAGGGGCACAAAGGCGGCGGGGGAAGGGTATTTGGGTCTGAATTGCACTTACATTCAAAACGTGATCTTGTGCTTAAAAAGGTTGGAGACCCCTGTCATAACCCATTACATTTCATCCAGTTATCCCATTACTGAGCACAATAATTTGTGTTTGACTGACGCATATCTTCAAGAAAGGCATCCGCAGCATTTCAAAGGGGAATTGCACGCGATTAATCGCGATTGCTTGACAGCCCTATATATTACTGTATTCTGGGGTGACCAAATTGTGGTTTGCAAGCTGCATGTGGCTCTTTTACCATTAAACGTGGCTTGTGCCTGTGTTCTCCACCAATCAGACTGGGAGCAGGAGAAGGATTGGAGCTTCCGCACAGTGGCAGAGTGAGAGGGGTTTCTGCCAGAGATGACTGGTATCTGCTGAGAGTGGGGGAGGGGCACAATTTAAAGGTTCACCCTTCAAGCAGCCTGAGTCATACCCGCCCCCCCCCCGCCCCCCCCGGCACACATAAGAACATAAGAATGGCCGTACTGGGTCAGACCAAAGGTCCATCTAGCCCAGTATCCTGTCTGCCGACAGTGGCCAATGCCAGGTGCCCCAGAGAGGGTGGACCGAAGACAATGATCAAGCGATTTGTCTCCTGCCATCCCTCTCCAGCCTCTGACAAACAGAGGCCAAGGACACCATTTTATCCCCTGGCTAATAGCCTTTTATGGACCTAACCTCCATGAAATTATCTAGCTTCTCTTTAAACTCTGTTACAGTCCTAGCCTTCACAGCCTCCTCTGGCAAGGAGTTCCACATGCTGACTACACGCTGTGTGAAGAAGAACTTTCTTTTATTAGTTTTAAACCTGCTACCCATTAATTTCATTTGGTGTCCTCTAGTTCTTCTATTTAGGGAACTAATAAATAACTTCTCTTTATCAGCCCTCTCCACACCACTCATGATTTTATATACCTCTATCATATCCCCCTCAGTCTCCTCTTTTCTAAACTGAAAAGTCCCAGTCGCTTTAATGTCTCCTCATATGGGACCCGTTCCAAACCCCTAATCATTTTAGTTGCCCTTTTCTGAACCCTTTCCAAGGCCAAAATATCTTTTTTGAGGTGAGGAGACCACATCTGTACACAGTATTCAAGATGTGGGCGTACCATAGTTTTACACAGGGGCAGTAAGATATTCTGGGTCTTATTTTCTATCCCTTTCTTAATAATTCCTAGCATCTTATTTGCCTTTTTGACCGCCGCTGCACACTGTGTGGAAGTTTTCAGAGAACTGTCCACGATAACTCCAAGATCTCTTTCCTGATTTGTCGTAGCCAAATTAGCCCCCATCATACTGTACGTATAGTTGGGGTTATTTTTCCCGATGTGCATTACTTTACACTTATCCACATTAAATTTCATTTGCCATTTTGTTGCCCAATCACTCAGTTTGGTGAGATCTTCTTGGAGTCCCTCACAGTCTGCTTCTGTCTTGACTATCCTAAACAGTTTGGTATCATCTGCAAACTTTACCACCTCACTGCTTACCCCTTTCTCCAGATCATTTATGAATAAGTTGAACAGGATTGGTCCTAGGACCGACCCTTGGGGGACACCACTAGTTACCCTCTCCATTCTGAAAATTTACCATTTATTCCTACCCTTTGTTTCCTGTCTTTTAACCAGGTCTCAATCCAAGAAAGGACCTTCCCTCTTATCCCATGGCCATGTAATTTACACAAGAGCCTTTGGTGAGGGACCTTGTCAAAGGCGTTCTGAAAATCTAAGTATACTATATCTACTGGATCCCCCTTGTCCGCATGTTTGTTAACCCCTTCAAAGAACTCTAATAGATTAGTAAGACAGGATTTCCCTTTACAGAAACCATGTTGACTTTTGTCCAACAAATTATGTTCTTCTACATGCTTCACAATTTTATTCTTTACTATTGTTTCGACTAATTTGCCCGGTACTGAAGTTAGACTTACCGGTCTATAATTGCCCGGATCGCCTCTAGAGCCCTTTTTAAATATTGGTGTCACGTTGGCTATCTTCCAGTCATTAGGTAACTCACACTCAACTCTTACTCTCAGTGGCCCCTACCTGCAACTCCTAGGTGTTAGTTCTTTGTGCAGAGGTACAGGGTAAGAGCTGGAAGCTGCAAGGAGGGCCAGTGCTTTAGCTAACTGGGGAAGAGGCAGCAGCAAAATCAGTGTCTCTCCCTGCAGTTCCTGCTGTTTGCCACTGCGGCTCCCTACACTGCAGTTCCCAACTTGCCAGCTCTAGCAGCTGCCATATAGAGAAAAACTCTGGTGGCACCATGTGCCTGAGTGGGGCCAGCAAACCCTGGCAGAAATTGGGGACATGACCCCACATCTCCCCCCACATGTCTCCTCTGGCTTCTGACCTGCAGGGAGAGGGATCTTGAGGCTCCAGGTCTGCAGGATGCAGCTGCTGGGGCTCAGTACTTCAGTAGGAGTGGGGCTGAACCCCAAACCCTGGCAGGCACCTCCCACGTGGAAGGCTCATCCTAACTCTCAAACTTCTGAAGATTGTCATGTATGGCTTGGGTGGTCAGTAAGTTTGCCCCCTTCCCCGCTCTGTGCAGCTGCTTTTATCAACAAAACTTATAATCTCATCAAAGAATATTTTATTTTGATACGACCTATTTGCTATAAAATGATGTTGATGGGTATTAATTGTATTCCTATTATTTAATTTTTATCAGTTGCATCCCATACCAGCTTTACCATTATTTTTCCTGGTGCTGATGCCATGCTAACAGACCTTCAGTTACCTTGGTCATCTTACTTGCCCTTTTTAAATATTGGAACAACATTAGCATTCTTCCAGTCTTCTGGAGTTTTCCCACTATTTTAAGATTTCTTAAAAGGTAATAGTAGGGTGCCAGAGATCTCCTCAGTCAGCTCTTTTAGAACTCTTGAATACAAGTTATCTAGGCTAGTTCATGTAAACATCTTTATCCTTAGTAGATTATTTTTAACATCCTGCTAATACCCTGGGAATTACTTTATCCTTAGGTGCTACACACACACAATCTTGTTTCTTTCCAAATATAGAACAGAAGTGTTTATTGAACACTTCACTGTCTTTTGCATCCTCACTGTTAACTCCCTTCAGTGATGAGTTTATACTGTTGCTAGGATTTCTTTCTTCCTTAATGTACTTTAAAAACTCCCTATTGTCCATAGTACTTCCACCCATAGATTTTCTTCTTGATGTCTTCAATTAATTTTCTGCACTAATTATATAATTATAAATTTCTGCATTAATTATATAATGCCTAATATATATTCATTGCTATTTATTTCCCCTTTTTTTCTAATTGTTATATATTTCTCCTAATAGTTAACTTTACTTCATCACTAAAACCAGGATAGGCTTTTAGCCACAGTTGTGGAATTGTGAATTTTTTTTGGTCATCTAATACACTCTTCTTAAAAGAACTCTCAATTTTCATCCAGATTTGTCTAATTTTCTCCTTTAAATCAATTTTTCTCATAAATCCCCCAGCTTTGAAAAATTAGCCGTTTTAAAGCAGTGTGTATGTGTGTTGTTGGTTCAGACTATCTACTATTTGCCCTGTAATCAGGTGGTAATCACTGGTTCACAAGTAACCACCAATTTCAGGATTCATAATTAGCTCATATTTATCCATTACAATGAGGTATACAATAGTTACCTCATGTTATCTGGGTTACCTATTAGTGGTACGTGTAGGTAGAGGTCAACTGTGATCAAGTCACCTCTTAACCTTCTCTTGGGTTAACTACATTTAGGAAGAATGAGGTCCTTCTGAATTTCTCCAGACACGAGAGAGAGCTAGAAAATTCTGATCCAGATTCAGATCTGAATCTAGTCTTCTGTACTGGTTGATGGTGCTCAGATTCAGGGCTCCATTTCAGTCTCGTCACTGACGTTATTCACCTCTCTTAACCCCATATTTTCCATGTTCTGATGTCTTCCTCGCCTCTTGATAAACCTGGGTGATGCATTTATGCACATGCAAAGTTTTACTTATCATCTTGCAGATGCGACTCAGAACGCATAACTCAGGGAAGTGATTCCTGCAGCCAGCCCATAAACTCACAGCTGAACTACAGCACATCTTTTAGAAATACAGTCAGTCTTCATATAAAGACGCCAGGTGATGGAGAATGTAATACATTGTAGATAAAAACCTCAGATCTTGACAATCTGGGGTCATTGAAGTGCCCACAGGTCTTTTTACCAAAGCGTATTAGCCACAGGGACAGATTTTCAAAGGTAACCAAGGTACCTTTGAAAATCCAACCCTTGGTGACCTGGCCAAATTCCAGTTCCTACATTCTGCCTCCCTAAAATTCCTCCTCTGGTTTCTTTTAAAGGGTTAGTGTGTTTAAAGCCTTTTTTGAATGAAGGATGATATAAAAGATGTTACGTCATCATTATGTAACGGGGAAAGAGACACAATATGAAACAGGTATTTTCAATGTATTTTCCTCTTTCTTTGTCTTTTTTTTAAAATTCAGAATCATATGTAACATTAGCCACTGCAGTCAGTGAATTCTGCCATTTACTATGTAACAGGGATATAGAGGTTTTATAACCTTGATCCATGTTATATAACAAGGTGAATAGTCCCCGATTCCTAACCCTGAAGTCATTACAAAATAGCTGTATGCCAGGAAGAAATACCACCGCAAGAATGCCAAGCAGTGACCTCCAGTGCAAGTGAGAATGTTAGACTTCAAACAAAATGTGGCTGAAAACCTGCCCAGCTAACAGCTGTACCATGTACACAAAGGTCATATATTCATCATAACCACCCAGGGGGTGTCAGTCCTAAAGGAGGAACCAAAGATCTCTAAACAAATCCAAATCTCTCTTTCCCAAGGTTACCCACAATGCTGCTGGTAGAAGTCACACACTCCCATCCAGTCGTGGGTAATTAAAATCCCCAGCAGTGGAATGGACACAACGGAAGGAAGTGTTTTGAGCACAATCAGTGGCTGTCTGCTCTGAAAGCCACGGAACCTCAGAGATAATTCCTGAGAGATGGCGAAAAAGACATAAAATAATCCAAGAGAAGGATCGTGGTCTACCAGAATGTCCATCTCAGACACATGTGTATGTTTCCACTGGCTGGAACTCTGTGTTATGTTTTTACTTGTGTTTAATTATTTTTTAAAATGAAGATGTAGCAATAGCTGCCGGAATCCTCTGCCACAAGGATGTGTCCTTTTGTAACCCTGATCAGTGTCACATAAGAGGGACCAGGAAATAAAGCCAAGGCTTTTACCAGCAGTCATGTGTGCCACACCTTTTTTTTCTTCCCTGCAGTAAGATTTTGCTCTTAAGTCTAATATGCTCTTGCAAAATAAAATCCCTGTGAGTCTATTTGAAGTTCGTGATCTTTTCTGCATCTGTCGAAATCGTGTGCTCATGCATATATAAGGCCAAGCCCTTTGTTTGGTTTTTGTGGGTTTTAAGGAGAGTCCAAATACTTGACCGAAGTACTTGCCTGATGTAGCCATGTAACAGTTGCAAAGCCTGCAGACTAATAGAGACCCTATACAATTAACTGTCTTATACGGTGTGTCAAAATAGGGATTGTATTCGCTCTGTTCACTTGTTATGTTGCATGTGATTTCTCCTGTCCTGTAGTAACCCTGTGTGTGTACCTCAGTTTCCCTGGGCATGGCACCTATACCTAGATGGTGATGGGAATTTCAGTGTAACAGCCTCCTGCATGTACACAATGGCTGATGCTTTCTGTAACCTGACCCTGGGAGGGAGGTGTAACCAGGTGACACCTTTTGCCAGGGAACCTGGACAAAGGCCGGAGGTGGGACTGGCGGCAGGGCTGGGGGGGAGGGGCTACTGAGACGGAAATGGGGGGCAAGGCCCTTGGCTCTAAACCCCTCTCCCCAGGATGAAGTGTCCTGACTGCTTCTGGTTACTGTGCTGACAAGTCTGTTCTACACTGTATCCCTGTGGACTAATAAGCCTTCTGTTCTACCTGCTGGCTGAGAGTCGGATCTGACTGTGTACAGGGGTGGGTGGGGCCTGGTGATTCCACACACCTCAGTGACCTAAGGAAACAGAGCTTTGCCACGGAGTGGTATATATTGCAGCTCAATTGTTTGTCCACCATTAACATGAGCATAGACTTGAGCAAACAGTTTGATGCAAGAAAAACAGCTCATCATTTAAGATGAACCGATACCTTCCTGTAGAGCCAGATGTATAACCAGTCTATTAAAGGCTAATGGCCCACGGGAATAAAACACAGCTCTTCTTCATCCTTGCCACCGCAGGGGGGCCGATCTTTCCTTATTTCCTTAACAAAGCAAGTGCAGATTTGAGGAGCCTCCTTGAACAAGAGGCCTGAAAAGAGCATCTGGTAGAGGTGCCTCAGAAAGTCGTGTGGACTGTTCGATCAGTGGCACTTGTCCGTGTAAGTCGCTGCTGAATTGACGGCCCAGTTGGGTGCTGGGAAGCGGCATGCATCTGGAGGACAATCAGAGGGGATGTAAAACTGAGGTAGAGCAAATAGTGGAGAACTCACCACTCATGGAAGTAATGTTGAGGTCTGGAGTAGCTGGCGCTGGTCCTGTATTTATTATTATTATTACCTTCACTTTCAATATTTTCCTTCCCACTTTTTGAATCAGAACATGTGTCCTCAGGGGGTTGCTGGGGTTTCATTAAGTGTCTATGACACTGAATTCCTGCTACTGTAGAGTTATCATTAAAGAACCCATGGGACTTTTTTGAAGCATTAAATGTGTTACTTCCATATTCTATAATGGCTAATTCCATTCTCCCTGCCTGAATTCTCCATCCAATTGGTATTCTTTTTCAATTCTTGTCTTAAACAGCAGTGTGTTGTACCCAGCCATGTCCTGTCAGCAAGCTCTGTGTAGCGTTGCTGTGCAATCTTAAGTAGCAGGTGCTTCACCTGACAAGGGAGGCAGCATCTCTATGCGGGTGATGCACTTCCCGTGTCTACAGAGCACAAGGATCCTTTAGGACTCTGGTTCTCAACTGGGGGTCCATGGTGACTTTTTCGGTGGGCCACAGGAGCATTGTCCAAAGTCACACGGCGTGAGCAGGCACCACCATTAGCTTGTTTCACGCCGTGTTCACAAGCACGTGGCGTGTCATCCATAGCGTCACCTAGGACGCAACCGCGTTGTGTTGCCAGTAACTTCCGTCTGAGGCTCTGAGCGTCAGTGTAGCTGCCGCCGTCGTGCTGAGCGGTTGCTGTGTCATTCGTCCTGTGCTACATGTGCTGGAGGTGGTCCACGAACATTTTTTGATTGGCCTGGTGGTCCGTGGACTGAAATGAGTCGAGAACCACTGCTTTAGGATAAAAGACATGGTAGAAATGGAAATTAGATATAAAGACTTGATTCTTCACAACATAGGGGATTAATGGCCAATTACTTCCCAATAAACGGTGCACGTGGAACCACATCTGGGATCTCTGGAGCTTAGTGCATGAGCCTCTACCACAAGAGCTTAAAAGCCAGCTGGCTTTCAGCTAAGGCTGTGGAACAGACCCATTACTCTCTCTGTAAGTGGCCTCAGTGTCATTGGATGGGACAGTGCACCCCACCCTGAAGGATTGTGGGTTACACATGTTCATTTTTCTGTTTGTTCTGGAACCCACTATTGTGCATGTCTGCACTGTACAATTTGGACCCATCACCTGAAAGATCCCATAAGTAGTTTAACCACTATGAATAGTACATACCACTGGGCAAATTTTTATCTTTATTGTGTTTATGCACCACCCATGTGCTCAGCTATGGACAAGACCCGCCTAAACTACTCAGACGAAGGTAAAGACAGATTTATTTTTCTGTTAATTCAATTTCCTTATTTTTCTCAAGGAGAGGGGCCCCAGCTGCACGATTAGTGGAACTGCCCCAGAGCAAATGTCTGTTCCTTTTGAGGTTCCCCCATCACTAGTATTTCCTTCTTTTCCCCGTAAGGAGTGGTTCCACGTTTCCTGTAAACAAAAACTCAGCATCTTCATTTGTGTCTAGATTCAGAAGTTCCCAGAGCACGGTATAAAGACAACGGGATTTGATTGTTGTGTCTCATGATCTGGCATTTTCCAATATATATATACAGTACAGTCTTACCATCAATTTGATTGTCTGTGCCTTTTGGTGTCTGGCTTATTGACCCAAAATTCTTCATTAGTATCTTGCAAACCACTGAGAACACAGATATTTTCTCCATCTGTTTCTTGCAGTTTCCCAGCTGAGAGCTCAAAATGCTTTACCGCTCCTTCCAGATGACCCTCTATTGCTGTTCCCATCGGGCGTCATAAACTCCATGACTACTTCCAAAACATGTTAAGGTGAGTTGTATTTTATTTAATGTGGTGAGTTGTGCCACGAACACAATGCCAAATTGATCCATCAAAGGAGTCAGGCTGGAGAGATCTGATCGTTGGCAGTTCTAGGTCAAATATCTGGGTGGGACACTGTAATTCATCTTAACTCCTCATCAAGCTGTTATTAAAGCATAATAATTAATGTCCCTGTGGTCTTGGTTGTAGTTGCTGGGCTGTTCCACAAAGTCTGCCAGCTGCAGCTTTTAGAGTCCCCTCCTGTAAAAGACAGTGGAACTGCTGTCCCATATGGATCGTTTATCTGGAAGTGCCATAAATGACAAACAGCTATTGCATGTAATTGGGATGAAGGTATATTTATATTACCCTGGTTTCATTTTCTCAATTTTCAGTGGGGATTGGTACCTCAAGAGAGGAGACTTGCCGAACCTACAGCAGGCTTGGCTGTGGAATTGGGCACGATGTTTCAGGGAAACGCATGCTAAAGACATTTCCACTAGCTGTAGTGAACTTGGATTGAAATCCCCGATTCATGTACCAGTTGTGGTCCTTTGACCATTATTAACCCAGGAAAAATATAAGTAGCAACTTCCTGAAACAGCTCATCAACCAGAGCGGAGTTATGAAGGACACTATAACAGTGAGTATAAATAACAGCGTCGTGTAAATTCCTTGTGATGTGACAGGGTGCTGCGTAGAACTGGTGAAAATGAAGTTTGTCTGCAGAATTTTTTAAATTTTTCAGTAAAAATGGGAATACAGAAAAATGTCAGATAACCCCCAAAATATTCCGTTTGGAAATGCTGCCATGATGTCTCATGGGAGCTGTACAGTAATTACTCATTTAACACGTGCCCGCTTAACATGTTTTCACAATAGCACTATCTTTTTTTAGGGAACGTTTTTCTAATAACACGACCATCCCCGAAATAACACGAAAATAATCAAGTGGTGGACTACTTCACACAGCAGTATAAGTTGGTGAAAACAGTGGTAATACGCATGAGTGGATGAATACACGTGGTCACAGCGCTCCTCCTCTCACTCACGTGTTTATCTTTGTGTTTTAACAAACAGCGGCGACTTGTGTTGCTAGATACCTAATGTTGACATTGACAGCCCAGCACCAACAAAGAATTGACTGTCTCACCACCACCTGAAACGCACCCCCCACCTCTTCTGTTATTTTTAATGGGAAAATTGACCCTGCATAACATGTTTTCGCTTAACACAAACATTTTCAGAAATTTATCTATAAGTGTTAAATGAGGAATTACTGTGGTTCAAGTGCCTCATGCTCCCTCTCTTCTCTCTCAACTGGTCTCCCTGGTCAGACTACAGTCTGCCGATGGGGAGGGGGGGAGGGGAATAAAGAAGGTAGTTGCTCAGGACCCAGCGATTCTCAAGGACCCAGGGCTCCGGCTGCCACCACAGTAATAGCAGCAGTGGTGGCCAGAGGCCCTAGGCCCTTCAGAATTGCTGCCGGAGGGCCTGGCAGTATGCTCCAGAGCCCTGCACGCTCCGGCCGGCTCAGAGGGCCAGTGTTGGGGGGGTGCTGTGTGGTCTGGGTGGCTTTGAGGGCTGGGTGCCCCAGCCCTGCCCCTTCTACTCAAGGCCTCGCCCCTTCTGGGAGCACGGAGCCGATGCCCCCCACATTGCCCAGAGATGCAGCAATCCTGCTGGGCCCCCATCCCCCGTCAGACTACATCTCCTAAGATTGCCCGCAGAAAAAGGACCATGGTACATCCCGACAGAGGTAGTCCAGCTGGAGAGCACAGCCTATAGATGAGAACAGAGACACACGGCAATGAAAATGCAACTTCCATGAGGTATCCCCTCAACATTTCCAAACTGAGGTGTTTGGGGGTTTGGACAAAATATTTCCAGTTTTGTGCCTGCGATTCTTTGAGGACAGTATTACGTTTCCCAGGGAAAGTAGATACTTGGGGGGAAAAAATGGTTTCAAAAGTCCAATTTTCCATTTGAAAGACAGCTTTGGTGGGCACTAGCCCCACTGCTCTGCACCACCGGTAAGAGAGAGCTTTCCAGTCGGGTGGAATATTTCTTCTTCTGTAAACAGTTAAGCAACTACAGCAGAGGGCCATGGAATGATTTAAATAGATGCAGGCTGTTAAAAGTATAACCTCACAGCAGCTCTTTGACAGGATGTGATTCATCACCAGCACCCTCCCGCTGAGAGTTATTCTCACTCTGAATGAATGACACAAACCATAAGTATTCTCCAGCCACTTGGCTTGCTCATAGAAAAATATGCCACTTGTATAGCTTTCACACCTGTCGTTCCTGTGGCACTTTGCGAGCTCTGTGATATCCATTTGCATTACACGTAACAAAGCCGTCAAATCCAGTGATCCCTACATGGAATAGTTGTACAAGTCACAGTGTTCCTAAATAGGCCTCTCAGTTTAATACATCATGTCAACATGAAAACCTTTTTCAGGCTCCTGGGCTGTTACAGAGAAAGGTGGGTCTTAATTCTTCACAGGATGTTTTACTTTGTTGGCGGTGGGCCTGGAAAACAAGGGCACCCTCCTGGGGTTGTGTTGGCACAGGGAGGATGTGTGACACTTCCTCTTGGCTTGCCAGTTACACAAAAGCACAGGACAGATTTTTGGTGGAATGCTATTACTTTTCAGGTGTGATCTCATCGCTCGCACCCACTGTGAGCGGTGTGTTCCGTAGATGGTGATCTCAAATGATACCTGCCACCCACCCCAGCACTGCAGAGCCTACCCGTGTAGCAGAAGCAGTGTGTAAATTCACTAGTCCCAGGACATCGATAGACCTAGGGGGACATTCTACCGAGGGAAGTGCGCCGTTCACGTGCCTAGCGGGTTTTACTGCCACAGACTGAAACTCATTACCCTTTATGGGTGGTGTCCCAAAGGGCACTTATGTCCTGACTTTGGAAAACCCACCCACCTTAATCTAGGAAAATGCGGGTTACACGTACTATGTATCTAGTTAACCATGTAAAAACCAATCCTTGTATTCACCCACCACAACCCAAGCTTGATCCCAGATACACTATGCCTTCATTTTTAACTTGGACCTCACATAACTTTCTTTGAAACATTCACTAGTCATAATACAGAATCAGCCCCTGCCCCTAAATAAACAGGGTGAGGAAGGGAGAAAGGGATGAAAAGACTCCACCATGGTCATTTAGTGCGTCACTGGTAAATGTAGGAATAGAAAACCTGTGTACTGCATTCCTGTTGAGTGTCCTATCCCCTCATAAAAACATGGGGAGGGATTTTCAAAAATGTGTAAGTGATTTAGGGATCTAAGTCTCCTGGAGCTCCTCTTCCTAAATCACTTAGAATGGGATTTGCAGAACCTCCTATGTGCCTTTAGGCAGTGCAAGTAGAAAATGAGTCTGACCTGAGAGCAATATGTTGGACTGGGGTGGGCAGGGATGGGGGAGAGGGAAATTGATTGGGTTTGAAGTAGTAATAGCATAGTGAATAAAGCTGGTGTTTATACTGAACCCTCTGCCAAGGTGCTTAAGGCCCTGCTTAACAATGTACACCAGACTATAATGAAAACCAGCCTCAAACAAGTGAAACCAGTCAAGGGGTGGGGGAAGTCTAACAGAAAAAGAGCTGGAAAGGATGGGAATTACACAAGATGAGCAACGAAGGGCTGAGAAATGGTGGGGGGATGGGGAAAGGAATCATAAAAATGTGGTCAATTTTCTTCCTTTTTTGTATCATTTTGAAATTTCAGAATTCATAAAAATTCCACTCACTCTATTAAAATCACCATTGAGACGTTTCATTACAAATACAGTGCTAATAATGATGATAATACCACCATCCAATGCTCGTGTAGCACTTTTCATCAGCAGATTTCTCTGTGTGTAAAGGAGGTCAGTATCACGTCCCCCATTTTACAGATGGGGAAACTGAGGCACAGATAGGTTGAAATGACTTGCCCAAGTTCACACAATGAGTTCAAAGCAGCAGGAGACAGAGAAGCAAGAAGTCCTGTCTCTGAGTTCCCTGCTCTAATTCTTTATAGATGTAAATTCTGAAGGGGGAACGAGACTTAAGGAGAGAGAAAGAGGGAGTTTTGCTTTCACCTGTTATTGTTAGGATCTGATTTCTACTATGGGAAATGAATGGATCATGAGCCAAGACATTTTTGAGGTGACATGAAGTCAAACAGAGAAGAACTGGTAATCGTGGTAACAGCAGGGTTTTTCTTTTGTAGTCTCTGCTATTTGTATGTTTGCTTTAATTGCTATGCTGTGGTGCCATCTACTGGTTCTCTCATGATTTTGTCGTAACAACTACATGGTGCCATCTACTGGTCCTCTCATGACTTTGTAGTAACAACTACCAATACTGAAGATTTCTGTTGTGAAATAGGGCTAATGTTAAACAGATGTGATGAATAATCTGAAAATTAATTTACTCTTGTGATTGTCATAGGACTGTTTCAAAGAGCCCGGAAGTGCAAGCTGGTAACCCTTGCTACCCAGCAGGGCTGACCAAGCTTAGAGGAGCAGTGGAAATCATGGCTGCAAAACACTTTGCATTTGGAAAAGGGTGTGAACATTCGACATGCCTCATAGAGGATATGTGGAAGTTGACAACAGCCTCACCCTCACTGCGAAGAATTATCAGAACAACGGGAGGCCCAGCTCAGAGAGAGAATCAAAAGGTAGCTAAAGACTTGGGTAAGGGGAGGCTACAACAGGTGATGCTGAAAGGTATCCTATCTGGCTGGAGGAAGTTCCTAAGAGATTGTTCTTGTGACCAACCTCACTTAATATTTCCATTAATGACTGTGGCACACAAATGGGGATGTACTAGTAGAATTTGTGGCTGGCCTAAAGTGGAGAGGTGTTGCCAATATGGAAGACCAGACTATCTTACAAGAAGATTTGGATGACCTTGAAAGTTGGAATAATACAAATGGGATTAAATTTAATAGTGCAAAGTGTGAGGGCTTACACTTAGGCTATGTCTACACTCCCGGCTTCTTGCGCGAGAAATATGCAAATGAGGCTAAGCGTGGCATATCGCCGAGCCTCATTTGCATACCTAATGAGCCGCCATTTTTGCAGAAGAGGCTCTTGCGCCAGAAGGAGCTGTCTACACTGCCCCTTCTTGCGCAAGAAAACCCCTCTTGCGCAATGCCGTTATTCCTGAAAATAATTGGCATAGCAGCATTGTGCAAGAGGGTTTTTCTTGCGCAAGAAGGGGCAGTGTAGACAGCTCCTTTGGGCTCAAAAGCCTATTCTGCAAAAATGGCGGCTCATTAGGTATGCAAATGAGGCTCGGTGATATTCCACGCTTAGACTAATTTGCATATTTCTTGCGCAAGAAGCCGCGAGTGTAGACGCAGCCTTCTAAGGGCAAGAATGTGCACTATAAATTGGGGACTTACCAGCTGGAAGCAACAAGAGCAGAAAGACCGGTGTATATTAGTTGATTACAAGATTGCTATGAGCCACCAATGTGATGAAGCCATGAAAAGGGCTAATGGGACCCTAGGATACATGAGGCGAGGTATTTCCTGTAGAGCGAGGGAACTGTTAGTACGTTGTATAAGGCTCTGGTTAGCCCTCACCTGGAAAACTCTGTGGAGTTCTGATCTCCCGTGTTTCAGAAAGATTAATTCAAAGCGGAACAGGTCAGAGAAGGACCACTATGATGATCCGAGGAATGGAAAACCTACCTTGTGAGAGAAGACTCAAAGACCTTGGCTTGCTTAGCCTACACAAATGAAGGGTGAGAGGAGATATGCTTGCTCCTTATGAATACATCAGAGGGATACAGGATCAACACCAGGGAGGGAGAGGAGTTATGTAAAGTGAAAGGCCAATGTGGACACAAGAACAAATGGCTATAAACTGGCCATCGGCAAGTTTAGGCTTGAAATCTAGAGATTTCTAACCATCAGAGGAGAGAAGCTTTGAACAGACTTCCCAGGGAAGTAGTGTAGGCAAAACAAAACCACAACCACACCAACACACAACACAACAAAACCCTGACTGGTTTCAAGACTGAACTGGATAAGTTGATTCCGGGTCTGATATTAGAGGGCTGCATACAGTAGCATGCAACCTAATGGCAACTGCCAGGAGCAACAATTCCCCAGGGCTGGAGACAGGACATTGGCACTGGAGGACTCTTCTGTCACTACAGTGAATTGTTTCCCAGGTGTCTGGCTGTTGAGTCCTCCCACCCACAAGTGCAGGGTCTAACTGATCCCCATCTCCGAAGACAGGAAGGAGCTGAAAGGAGTTTTTCACTTTCCTCTGCAGCATGGGGCACACATGCATCCCTGGCTGGGTTGAACTAGAGCCCTTGGTAACTTGAAGTCATTAAATCAAGACGTGAGGACGTCAGGAACTCAGCCAGAAGTTATGGGCCTACAGTGTGCAGGAGGTCACGCCTAGATTGCCATGATAGTCCCTTCTCTCCTCAAATCCTATGAGACGTATCCAAGATCACACCACTCATCCAGAGCACAGTCAGAAATAAAGCACATTCAGCATGAGAAGAATGGCCAGACTGGTTCAGACGAAAGATCCATCTATCCCAGTATCCTGTCTGCCGACAGTGGCCAATACCAGGTGCCCCAGAGGGAGGGAATACAACAGGTAATCCTCATGTGATCTTTCTCTTGTCACCCATTTACAGACCAACAGAGGCTAGGGACACCATTCCTACCCATCCTGGCTAATAGCTGATACCCTGTAGCATAGACATCCTAGCCTGTGCCCTATGTGACCACAACAAGTCTGCACGCCGAGCCTCCCAGAAATCCTGGGCCCAGGCTGGGAGGGATTACGAGGACTCTGGAAGGTGGAAGGGGAGAGACTCTGAGATGGTGGATTGCTCTGGCCAAAGGGCGTGTGAGTGTCGACTCAGATCCTGTTGTTAGCCCGTGTGACTGAGCAGTATATAAGCCAGGAAAGTTCCCCGCAGTAGCAGGACCATTCCCCGCTCACAGAGAGGTTACAGCAAACCAGCGTTGTGAATGCTACCCCATGCATTGGGATGCGGTGGGATAGTTTTGATGGATCCCACATCCCACAGGTCAATGAGAGGAATGTTAGGTATTTAGACTGCTTAGCCTAGGCGCTGACTCCTCACTCAGCTCGCCTGTCTCCCAGGCCGGTGTCCTATCAATCAGACCAGTGATGACCCAATTGTTTCTGTCCTGTCCCTGCTTATTGGTCATGGAGTCCATCCATGCCCCTCTGTACTGCTGCATAGACAAGGCTTCCTCAGCAGAGGTGCTTGGGCTGAAGGCAGAGGTGGAGGTAGAACTGGGGATGGCTGCAGAGCTGGGACTAGAGGAGGAGCCTGAGGGTATGTCTACACTACAGCACTAATTCGAACTAACTTAATTCGAATTAGTTAATTCGAACTAAGCTAATTCGAACTAGTGCATCTAGACCTAAAAACTAATTCGAATTAGCGTTTTGCTAATTCGAACTAGCATGTCCACATTGAGTGGACCCTGAACCGAAGTTAAGGCTGGCCGGAACCAGGACTTAGAGTGTGGAGCTGCTGCCTCAGGCTAGCCGAGGGCTGTGCTTAAAGGGACCCAACCCCCACCCCGGACAGACAGTTCTCAGGGTTCCCCGCTTGCTTGTCTACCTCGATGAGGGACAGCAAAGCAGTCCTGTCTTGGAGTGCCCTGAGTGCCCACACTAGGCACATCACAGCACTGGGCCATCAGCCCGGCTGCACTTGCCGCAGGCTGCCATCCGGGGGTGTCAATCGGGGGGCTGTCAGGATCCAGGAGGCCCTGCAGGAGAGCTTCCACCCTGAGGAGCCCGCAGAGCCACCCCAGTCCTCCCCATCAGGGGCTCGTGCCCCATTCCTCCCTCATCTCCTTCCACTTACCCCTCCCTAGCCCCCCTTCCTGATGTAAAAAATAAAGGACACGTGTTCAAAAATAGAAACTCTCTTTATTTAACAAAACTGGGGGTGGGGGGATTAACCTCTGGGGAGACTGGGAAAAGGAGGTGGGAGAGGGAAAGAGAGAGGGTGGGAGAGGGGAGGTGGAAACCTGGGAGGAGGGAGCTGGAAGGGGGAAGCCAGGGGAAGAAGGAGGAGGGGAAGTCTAAAACTATGGTACGCCATATCTTCAGTATTGTGTAGAGATGGGGTCTCCTCACCTCAAAAAAGATATTTTGGCCTTGGAAAGGGTTCAGAAAAGGGCAACTGCAATGATTAGGGGTTTGGAACAGGTCCCATATGAAGAGAGGCTAAAGAGACTGGGACTTTTCAGCTTAGAAAAGAGGAGACTGAGGGGGGATATGATAGAGGTCTATAAAATCATGAATGGTGTGGAGAGGGTGCATAAAGAAAAGTTCTTCATTAGTTCCCATAATATAAGGACTAGAGGACACCAAATGAAATGAATGGGTAGCAGGCTTCAAACTAATAAAAGAAAGTTCTTCTTCACAAAGCAAATAGTCAACCGGTGGAACTCCTTGCCACAGGAGGCTGTGAAGGCTAGAACTATAACAGAGTTTAAAGAGAAGTTATATAGAGTCATGGAGGTTGGGTCCATGGAGTGCTATTAGCCAGGGGGTAGGAATGGTGTCCCTGGCCTCTGTTTGTGGAAGGCTGGAGATGTTTGGCACGAGACAAATGGCTTGGTCATTGTCTTTGGTCCATCCCCTCCAGGGTACCTGGTGTTGGCCGCTGTCGGCAGACAGGCTACTGGGCTAGATGGACCCAGTACGGCCGTTCTTATGTTCTAAGCTCAGGGCTCAGGGTCGGGGGTCTCACTGGACCAACCTGATTTTCATGCAAACCTGCTCCTGGGTTCGCATGTGGCCTTTGGTGGCCAGGCTGGCAGCTATCCTGCCCTAGACGGCCTCATTCCTGTGCCTAGTGCAGAGGTCATGGACGTTGGAGGTCTCGCCCCAAACCTCGATGAGGTCCACGATCTCCACACTAGACCAGGTGGGCGCCTGCCTCTTGCGGCCCCGGGCAGGCTCCTGGGAGCCGCCAGCCTGGTCCTGGGAAGAGGCGGAGGGCTGGGTGGCAGCAGGTGGCTGGCTAATGCTGTGCCAGGTGCAGGGTCTGCTGGCTGGGTGCTGGCAGGCTTGCACCTGGCATGGGCACTGTAGCCAGACCGTGGCCCTTTGAGGGCTCCGGGGCCTGGAGGGGGGCAGAAGAGTTTCCCTGGCTTGGCCCAGAGTGGCCACCAGGGCAAGCTGGGAAGAGCTAGCCTCCAACTAGTTCGAATTAAGTGGCTACACAGCCCTTAATTCGAACTACTTAATTCCAACTAGGCATTAGTCCTCGTAGAATGAGGTTTACCTAGTTCGAATTAAGCGCTCCGCTAGTTCGAATTAAGTTCGAACTAGCGGTTTGCATGTGTAGCGCCTATGAAAGTTAATTCGAACTAACAGCTGTTAGTTCAAATTAACTTTGTAGTGTAGACATACCCAGAGAGAGAACGATGGCAGATCTGGGCTGGGGGCAGAGCAGAGCTGCTGAGGAGGCTGGAGTTGGGCTGGGGGCAAAACGGGGTGGGGTGAAGCTATGGCTGGTGGTGAAGCTGGATGGGAGCAAAGCAGGGTTGGTGACAGTCCCTACCCAGGCCCTGCCACACCCCCCACCCCCAAAACATTCCTCTGTGCCTATTCTGAATCATCTCTATAAAGCACACTGAGGAAAAAAGTACACGTGATGTATAATTAACACAGGACACAAACAAACTTTTACCCACGGCACGAGCACTGAGACTTTACTCTTCCTTCCAAAAAAAGGAGCTGTATGGGATTAGCGTGAATAAATATATAGACATAGGAGGGGAACAATCTTCCATTTAATAACACCGTTCTATACGAGGAACCGTTGAACATAACCCTCCCCTGAAATATACGAGAGAGGGAAGTGTAAATTCTTCCCTGAGCTATGTATGAGTCACTGGAAACGGACTTTCAGGAGGAGAAAGCCATGTTTTCCACAGGGAACTGATCCCTCAAGCAAGACCAGGCGTGGCCACCAGCAGATTCACCATCAGAGCCAAAAGCAAGGCCACAGGGGAAGGTGAACTGACAAGCAGCTGCTGCTGCTGGGAACTTTCTTTGCAGACCTTAACATCTGCCTCCTTCAGCTGCCAAACTCGTCTCACCCCCCACAAGCAGTCGCAGGAGGCAGAAGTCAGTGCTGGAGGTAAGAGACTAGGAGGACAAAGTGGATCCCAATGTGATGCAGGCAGGAGGCTGGGGGTGTGCGTCAGCGTGAAGCCTTTCTTGTTAGAACTTTCTCTCAAAACTTCTCACCTCGAGGAGGGGAACCTGAAAAGTAGATGATGGGAAGAACCAAAGGCCAGTTCTCAGGTGACTTTGAGCCCAATTGTGTTGCTCCAAGCGGTTTGGATATTTTGGATAAGCATCCTTATTAGAGCTTTGTGCCTCAGCCTGAAAGTACCTTCAAAACAACATACAAAGGAGGCTGTTTAAATACACTGGGCTGCAAAAAACCGTGGACTGAGTTACGCGCTTAATGGAGCAGGAAAGCCCTGCCCAGTGCTCCACTAGGACTCAAGCGAGTGCTTTGATTAAAACTGATAATTGATGGCTACTCAATGGCCTGCATAAAATGAGCTAGTAATCTCAGTCCAGAATTCAACATTACGAAAAGTAGCATACCGGTGGTACATGGAACACATATGATACTCTTGAAAGGGTTTATTTGAGAGAGAGAGAGAGAGAGAGAGAGAGAGAGCAGCTTTCACGTGGTACCAGAAACCGGGCCTTCCGAAATGAGAGCCCAATGAGAATTTGTTCTGATAATGCAGGGTTTTGAACTTCCTTGGTCAAAGGTGGTCACTTTATATCCTGCAGGAGAGTGTTGTGGAAGTCAGAAGTTTTCTGAAACTCAGATAAACCCTTATCAAACACATATGTTTACTTAACTCATCTCTGAGCTCCATTGTTGTTGCTCCAAACTTAACATGGTTCATTGACACCCTTTTTGAGTCTAGCAGAGGCCAAATGGGCCGGGAGACTAGTGTTCCCTGTATGCTAAGGGCTTGGGTGGCCACTCAGGAGAGATTCAGATGGTGCCCAGCTAATTAGCAGAGTACCCACAGCCATCAGCATGTATTTGTATTGGTGGTGCACATATGCACTTGCCTTGGCGTACATAACAAAATTTATTCCACACATGGATGGAAATAAAGTAGATAGAGTCTAGACCATGGGTTCCCAAACTGGGGGGCATGCCCCCCTGGGGGGACATGAAGAAATTCCGGGGGGGGCACAAGGCGACTCAGCCCCCCCCCCATCAAGTTTTGCTGCCCTGTTCAGTTCCTTTTTTCCTTTTTTTTTCCTCAACAAGTTTTGCTGCTATTCTGGGGGGGGAGCCATGAGGGTTTTTCAAAAATCAAAAAGGGCGGTGTGGTGCCAAAAAGTTTGGGAACCACTGGTCTAGACAATGTTCTCACTTCCAGAGAGGGTCCCTCTAGAAGAGAACTGAGAGATATTGATGGGACAATATGGAAGGAAGCTTGCCTTGTTCTCCAGGGGGGCTGCAGTTCCATGGATAAATCAGAGATTTCATTCTCTAGCGCTGCCAATTTCTAACTATTGGGATTCAGGTGGGCACTTTCCCTGATGGGGCAGAGTATTCCATAATGATCCATTGCAACATTTGTTGTCTCTTCTTCTGAAGTATCTAGTACCGGTCACTACTGCTGTTAAATTATTGGGTTAGATGGATGTAACAGGATGCAATTGGCACTGAAGAGCCAGCCAGCCATGCTCAATTACCAGATCTTCCTGGAAGGAATTAGGTGATGCTTTAAATGGCTGAAAAAAGTGCATCGGGAAGATCTGGAATGGGAGCTTCAGAAGGCAGGTGTTGGTGTCTGTGATAGGCTTTGTAGCAGGAAAGGCTTGCAGAGCCTGCATTATTTAGGCAGGTAGCTTTTGTATTGAATTTATTAGTGATTTTTTTATTTAAATTATTTAACTGTTCCCTAAAGGAAGGCCCTGAAAGATACTTTGAGTATACTAGTCCTTTTGGGGCTGTAGAGAGAAGGCAGCAGACTACCGTGGACACCCACCTGGTTCCCCCAGGATGGCAGTTGCTGTGTTCCAGTTTGGCATCTTTCAACAGTTCACTAAAAATTTAAATGAAATCACATATCAAACTGCACACGTTTTTTCCCTAGAAATGAAGACATGCTTGTACAACAACTGGTTCAGAATATTTTGGCATGTAAATAACCCAGGCTGCTTTGCATTAGAGCTCAACATGTACCTAGACCTCAGTGCAGGAAACCTAAAACTTTCCTTCATTTTTTAAAAAACCCAATAGAATTTTTTGCCTGAATTTATACATTCCCCCTGAAATATTTATAATTCAAGCACTGCACTTCTTAACTGTTGTGTGGGAATTAGAAAGTGAAACTGACTAGAAACCTCACTTAAGGAAATGTGAAATTAATCTGTAAAATGTGGTAGTGATGCTTACTTTCTTTTGTAAAGTGGTTAAAGATTTACTGATGAAAAATGCTATACAATAGCTAGCTGTTATTTATTATTATTATTGTTGTTGTTGTGACGACTATTATTCTTAAAGTTGAGACAATCAAAAAGTGAACAAGCTAAAAAAGAAAATTCAGTTTTTTAAACAATCTTAGTTAAGGATGGAAAGTGGTGTTAGCAATTCAGGAGAAGATATTTTTAATCTCAGACTTTTAAACCTGACATGGTCCAAGATCTTTTGTCCTGAACATAGATGATGAGCTTCAGAACAGTTGTGCTAATTCTTTTAAAATCCAGTAGGTGGCAGAATGAAAATATTAACTCTGGCAACAATATTTCAAAGTTTGTAAAAACTAATGAATCTGAAACTTTAAATCACAAAACTTTAAATTTTTTAAAATACAAAACTTTTTTTAAATTAAAAAAGTGTTAGTGCCTAAAGCTACTACCACTCAGTGAAGGTTTTTTCTTCTTGGTTTATGGGACTCCTCTGAGCATTTAAAATGATAAGAATGGGAAGACTGGTAAATTATATTGTATGCTTTTGGGGTCAGAGACAGTCTTTTTGGCGTGCTTATGTAGCACAAAGCATTGTCTGTGTTTTAGGATCATATACTGCTGCGCCTTCCATGTAAAATCAGTATCAAGAGCAAAGTCTCTAGTGGGCTTTATGAGACCCTGATCTCTTACTGATCTTATGGGAGTTACTGTAATCCAAACGAATATTGTTTTATAATGGCGTATGTTTCAGCAAACGTCATCTTGTTGCTTTTTTCCTCTCCACTTCATTGCATACTGTGTAATAAGATCTAGAACATGGCTACTCAAAAGAGAGAAATCACATAACATAGGTATATCAGCAAGTAAGAATCAGATGATACCTCTAAAGATGATTCTGTAGATAGGCATTGATGTGAAAGGAAGACGAAGGTTTGGAAAGTATTTGAGCTCTGACCCTCCATTACTTTATCTCCTTCCTAAAGAAGTTTCCCTTTAAATCTCTCCTGTTTTAAAGGTGAGGCGTTGGACAACTTTTGCACTTGGTTCAAGCCTTCAGGGACGGCACTCTGACCCCTTGGGAACTTTTAGATCTAAAAGCATGGGAGGGGGCTGCTGCTGAGAGGTACAGGGGGAATATTTTAGAGAGCTGAACCCTTTCATCATTTTTTTTAAGCGAGACACATCCTGGACCTAATTATGCTCCCACTAAAGTCAATGGAAGCAGAACTAGAGGCACTTCTTTGGAGGGCTCGAGGCACTAGGAACCCTATTTGTGTGATGCTTTTCTTTCCAGTAATGTCCAAGAAACAGACAAGAAGAACTGTGCCCACCTGGCCCTCACCCGTTGACGTTACTGTCTTAGGGACACTACTAAGAGCAGGACGGTTCACGATTCTTATTGCTGGTCTAATTCTCAAATGCTGACCACCTGGGAGTTGGGAAATAAGCTTCCGCTGGCTCCGGCCAGGGCATCTGGCTGGCCTTTGGGGAACAAGACGGGTGTCAGGCAGCACCTCTCCACTGAAGTAAATGGAATGATGTGGATTGACACCAGCTGGAGATGTGGCCCCGGGTCTGAAATGCCAGATCAGTCCACAACTGCTGTCTCTTTGCTTTGGCCAAGGTGGGGCTGTCTCTGAAGTTACCCTGCTTTCCGCGTGGTCTGGGGAAGGTGCAGGAGCATACATGTGGGGGGCAGGGCACCAGCACCTGGATGGTGGGGGAGGGGTGTAGTATTGGTGCACCATGTGCCAGCTGTTAAGGGTGGGGGAGCACAGGGCACTAGGCACCAGCTTCTGAGGCAGGACAATAGGAACAGCAAGGGTGGCCCTTCACAGCCTGGTGCCAGCTATCCCCCTGCCCCTTGCTGCCAGGTATCAGTGGTTTTCCTTGCTCCCCTTCTCCCCATCCCTCTGCCCTCCTTTCTCCTTCTTCCCCTTCACCCCCCATTCATAGGGAGCTCTTGGGGACGGGTACACAGCAACCGAAGCAACAATCAATCACAAGCAGATATGTTCCTGCCTCAGCCTGTCGGTCAATATCATGTGCGATAGTGGTAAAAATCAGCTACCACTTCTCTGCTCGCATTCTTGCCCCAGCCAGGGAATGGACATAGCCAGCTAAAAAAGCATTGCTCACTTCCCTGATCACCACTTTTGGAATAGATCCTAGGAGGTTTTTGTTAATGTGATAATGCCCATTTACCACTAGGTGGCAGAGTTCAATAGCTACTTTGCTTTTTTTTCAATGGTTGTGGACTGTTCAACTAGTTCAGTCTTGCTCTTGGATAAATTGTTTCATGGCTAAACTTACAAAAAAACCAAAACTCACAAGGTATAATGGATTTGATGGTGCATTCTATGCAATCCATATATAAGCCAGTCAGTAGTGTGATTTAATTATTAATCATGATTTATTTACATTACAGTATTGCCTCCCCTCCCCAGCTGAGATCAGGGTCCCATTATCAAGTTCAGACCCATACAAAGAGGCCGTGCTTGAAAAGCTCATAATCCAAATAGACAGGAAACAGCGTATTATTATTTCCATTTGACAGTGAGGGTGCTGAAGCAGAGAAAGATTAGGTGACTTACCAAAGATCATGCAGGAAGGCTAGCAATGGAACCAGGTCTTCCGGTCCCACTCTGCTGTCTAAACCCCCTAGCTATCATTTCTCTCCGAAACCTAAGGCTGTGTCTACATTGCACACTTTCTGCGCAAGAACAGCCGCTCTTGCGCAAAAAATTGCTGGCTGTCTACACAGCACGCGTGTTCTTGCTCAAGTAAATTTACAGTATAGTGTTGAAAAACAGGGTTTCTTCTGGAAAAGTTATTCCTCTCCCCACGAGGAATAAGCCCTCTTGCACAAGAGCTCTTCCACAAGAGGGCAGCGTAGACAGGCAACATGAATTTCTTGCGCAAGAAGCCCCTATGGTTAAAATGGCCATCAGAGCTTTCTTGCGCAAGAGCGCGTCCACACTGCCATGGATGCTCTCGCGCAAAAGCACATGGCAGTGTGGACACGCTCTTGTGGAAGAACTTTTGCACAAGAACTCTTGCACAAAACTGTTTTTGTGCAAGAAGCGTGCAGTGTAGACATAGCCTCTGTGTGTACAGCAATTCAACGTTACTCTGACAAGTTCTCTAAGTAGGGTAAGCGGCTTCCTACAAGACAGGTGACTCCAGGACTGTATCAAGCCATAACTTACGAGTCTGTGTTTTTATTTCTCAAGGGGATTTGCAGGCACCATTGATTTCTTGCATGGGGTTCTCCTGTCTTGAGCTCTGGGTACAAATGAAACTCCAAAATTCAAAGCAAACCTCCAATGTAACTGGTTTACTTTCCACTCAAACACATCAGTCATGACAGGCCTCTTAAAATGTGGCCTGGAGTCATAGAATAGTTCATCTGAGTTTGGATTTTTATCATGAACAATATTTTAGTCTTGAAAGAGCAGCCTCTGAAATGAGTTCTTCTTGGGGCAGTGACCCTATGGGTGCTCCACTGTAGGTACGGGAGCCCCCCTGTGCCTGAGATCAGAGATCTTGGCCCGCACATGCTCTGCTTCCCATCTCACGCCATGGATAGCATCTTTATAACACTGTCTGGTCCAACCAGCCTCCGATTCTTCTCAACTGCCTGGGGTTCTGGGACAGAATCCTGCATCCTGCTGTAGTGCAGAACACTACGGCAGATGCACTGAGCGTGAGATTCTCACAAGATAGCTCTGTGCTGGGGTTGGGGCTGCCTCCAGCTCTGCCGGCTCCTGGCCCCGGCAGCATGGGGCTGGCTGCTGGGGCTAGAGCAGCCCTTTGCTTGCAGCAGGCTGTGGATGGGGGGGGGGGGGGGCTGCTTCTGGGGAACCGGTTAACCATTAACCAATAGGTATCACCTGGTAAGGGTGATGTTAACCGGTTACCCAGTAAACTGGTTACCCGTTCATATCCCTACTACCCATCCTCTTCCCCTCTGCTTCTGAGGTTTAAATGTAGGCTCCACAGTTTAGAAGGAAGGGACTGACTGAGGGCAGCTGGGCCATACAGAACTATATACAGGTGACCCCGACTTACGACCGCCCTATCCGCAACCCCCCACATTTACGACCGCCCTGCTCCGGGAGCCGCAGGGCCACCTACTGCCCAGCACAGCCCCCATCCAGCTCAGGGCGCTATTCATGGCACTTCCCTGGGACACCTACCACCTGGCACAGCCCCTGGCCAGCTCAGGGCACCATTTGTGCTGCGCCCCAGTGTTGCTTACCACCCGGCACAGCCCTCGGCCGGCTCAGGGTGCCGTTCGCACCACTGGCTCCAGGAGACTACAACTCCCAGGAGGCAAAGCAGGCCAGGAACAGAACCTTCATTCATAACACTGCTCCTATGGTCAATTAGGGTTCGCCATTGCCCGACTTATGACAGTTCTCCAGGAACCAATTAGCTCGTAAGTGCAGGGGTCACCTGTATGCCACTCATGGAACAAGATGGGGAGGCGTGCACGATTGATACAACAATATTATCAAAGAGCTCCAATCCTAGTAGTGGGGGCGCTACACCTCTTACAGTGGAGTGCCTATAGGGGGACACATCTTGAAGAAACTCAGTTATAATTCAGGGTGAATAACCTTCTCTTGCATAGCCGAAGATGTGACTTCATGGCACCAGCGCAACCCCATTAACTTGAATGGAGATGCTACTGCTTTATCTGAACATGAGTGAGATCAGAATCAAACTCCCAAGGATTTCTCCTTGATTTTTTTATATATATATATATATATATATATATATAATGCTGTGAGCTGTTGTCCCCACCCTTCCCAAAGATACAGCAAAATAATTCAGCTGTATTAGCGTGAGGCGCTAATTAAGTGTGAGGCGCTAATCTCTGTCTGAAACTACAGTGCGGCTGATTTCAAATGCCCAGATCCAGTAGCAATCTGAATTCAAGATCCATTAGCTGCAGAGCAGCCACTGGCACCTGAAATTTCACTTGTAAAAGGACATCATGTGTGAACTCTGCATACAGAGGCAAATAGGATATGGCACTTCTGTGTCACATCTGTGATGTGCAGCACAGGGGGCACTTTAACTGATACATCGGGATGTAATGGATTAAGATTTTCTCACAAGCTGGAGCCATTTTCACTTGGCGAAATCATTTATTTTTGCAGGTCAGGTCTTGCTTTCCAAAAGCTAGTGCCCATGTGTAAAAGTGGGTTTGCCTCTCACTCGTGCTAATTGATGGAGCTTTTGGCTGTGGAGATCAGATTGACAGTGATTTTCTAGTGTCATTTCATAGTCAGGAAAGAATCTTCCACCTGTTTGAGGCCAGGTAAGGAATTTAACAGGTTACCGAAGGCTAATTTGAGCCTAGTACAACTTGACTCCTCTGCACTGCCTCTAATATGCCATAGTGGTAAGCACACCAAAGTCTTTTTCCAAATCTTAACAGAAAGCACGCCTAGGAGAACTCATGGTATGTCTACACTAGCCCCCAGTTCGATCTAGGGAGGCTAATGAGGGCAACCAAAATCGCAAATGAAGCGCGGGATTTAAATATCCCGTGCTTCATTAGCATGTTCCCGGCCGGTCGCCACTTTAGAAATTGACTAGCCTGAAGTAACTGCCCGCGTCTACACGTGGCAGTGAAACGGGATTCCGAATTAAAGCCCTAAATTGAATTAGCTGTTAAACCTCATTCCAGGAGGAATAACAGCTAATTCGATTTAGGGCTTTAATTCGGAATCCCGTTTCACTGCCACGTGTAGACACGGGCAGTTACTTCGGGCTAGTCAATTTCTAAAGTGGCGACCGGCCGGGAACATGCGAATGAGGCGTGGGATATTTAAATCCCGCGCTTCATTTGCAATTTCGGTCGCCCTCATTAGCCTCCCTAGATCCAACTAGGGAGCTAGTGAAGACATACCCTCAGTGTGTCCCAGAAAGATGGTGATTTTACTTCTACATGTATCCGCTTTGATCACATGTCTTCAAAGATCCACAGGTAGTGACTGGATACATCGATCAAGAGAATGCCCCTGTTTATCATCACTATGAATTATCTCTCAATATGAAGGGCCAGAGCTTAATCTCCATTATTGCTTTGGCATATGCCAGCCTTCCAAGACAAGTATCTTTATTGCTCTTTAGTTGTATTTTTTTCTGCTAGTTTGCTAAAATAAAATGCAGTTTTGCCGCTCTACCTCTAGAAGAAAGGCTGAGCTCTACACAGTATTTTACAAGTCCAGCAAAACTGGCCATGTGGCCATCTATTTTCCCCCATTACTTCAGTTCTGGGGCCTGTTTCCTGAAGGTTTCCCTGTCCACCCAGCTGTAATTTGGTGTGTGAGTCATGTGTAGTCAAAGACTGTGTTTTGACTACATAGAAACAGAAGTTCCCTAGAAACTATTTTATCTGATGAAAATCTGAAGGCTGGTGGTATTTTGTTTGACTGTTATCAAAATAAAATAACAGCAGATTCTGTAACAATTGCTGTCTGTGTCTACTGCTAATTCTCCTGTTCTTGGTGAGAATTGCCATTGAAGTCTTTGAAAGTTTTGTCTGAATAAGGACTGAGTATTTTATCTTTGGATGGGCGTAATTCCAGTCCCAACCAATAGGCAAATACATTGTGAACCAGGAGGGAGAAGAGTCTGAGGGAGTCATTTCACGTCTCTAAACCACTGCTCGACTGTGAGATATGTCAGATGAAAAGGAATTGGGAGAAGGAAAGCCAGAGAGAGACAGATCACTTACTGTATGAGTGACATTTTCATGGGCAAGGGCTAGTGTTGCAATGCTCATTTGGTTTTTAAATGGGTACCTAAGCACTCTCCAGTTCCGACTGGAGCAGCAGAGAGAAACACTTTGCTTCTGACAAGACAGTACCAATGGATCTTTCTCAACCTCTGGTACTCACACAGATGACTTCTTCAGTACCACAGAAGTCTAATGGCCTCATGAGCTGCCAAAAAGGAACCGCCTCCAGGTGGTTTGCCTGTACTGGTTCAAATGGGGTCTTCTGGAGACCGAGAAACCAAGAGTTTGGAATCTATAAAAGCTGATTCAACCAGACTCGTGGTCTTCCTTTTGATTCAGCAAATGTACAACGCCTTGTGTCCTTTGAGGTCCCCAATGCTTGCTGATGGGATGGAAGGATCGTTGAGCTACCAGACTTGCTGTCTGGAAAATGGGTAATTTCTGGTATGTTTAGTAAGCCACGAGGAACTTGTATTGTTTTAATGTTTTCTCTGTTTTTTGCCCTATGAATCAGTGCCCTTTGCTTTGGAAGAGCTGTGTGGTAACTTGGGACTGCTGACACTTGCTGGCTGTTGTCCTCAAAGGGAAAGCACTGCCCTCTCTGTTGCTGGCAGACAGACAGGCTAGCTTGTTTAGTGATATCAGAGTAGATAACAGGAGGCTTTGCTGTCTTTATACCACAGCCAGAAGGGAGTACTGACTGGAGCCCTGAAGCCTGACTTGGCGATTGGCGGAGGGGGGAGGGGCGCTGAACAGAGAGGGTTACTCTGAGGCTGTGACAATGGGCACCATCCAGGTGCCATTGATTGCAGTACTGTGTGTCATCTCACGCAATGGCACAAGGAATTGGCCTGGTAAGTGTAAGACGTTCAGGCCATGTCTTCACTAGAGGCAAGATTGACACTGCCACAATCAATCATTTGGAGCTCCATTTAGTGAGTCTAGTAAAGACCCACTAAATTGAACACAGAGGGCACTCCTGTTGGTGGCCAGTACTCCTGCTCTTGCAAGGAGTAAGGAAGGCAAGAAGTGTTCCTTTGAACTGCACATTTTGTTTATGCTGTGGGCTTTCTGGTGACTCTTAGTGCGTCATTGACTGATTGTGTTATTCTCCTGCTACAATTTGTACTTTCCACCACTGATTACAAGATATACAAAGATATATAAGATATACAATGTCCAAAGCTTTTATATTTTTCTGTACTTGAGTTTTTCTGGTTTTTAGATGCATCATCAAAAACTACAAATTGATGAATTTTCTCTTCTACAGGAAAGAAACTCTTTGAATTTACTAAGGAAAGTGGGGCATCAGCAAAAGAAACTTTCACATGTATGCATAGCAGGGATTCACATTGGATCTCTGCATACTATTCCATCAGAGAAGATTGTACGGTGAACATTGGTTTGAGGTGAGTACGTTGAAAAGTGCCCTTTTATTTGATCACGTATCTGTTTTGTCATCTTGTGGTTTAGAGGTAGCAGCGCAATATGCTTGTTAATTATTACATTTTCTGAACACTGAGGAGCAGTCTGAAAAAATAAGGTCCTAATGGGAATATATAAATATGTAACCTCACCACTGTCGCCAGAGTTTATTCTTGTGTAGTGAGAGGAAAAAATGTTGTTGTGGAATGAGAAAATGTTTTCTAGGTTAACCTTGGTTCATGTAAAGAGTGTCACATATTGTATGCATATATAATGGATGCTCATGAAAAGGGGTACCATCTGATTGCAGGATCTGGCCAGAGCTGGTACAACAGGGCATCTCCTATTGGCCAGTCTTGCTACCTCTAAGCCAGTGATGGGCAACCTAGGCTAGTGAATAGACTGCATGAGTGGCCCTCCTTCATGTAAATGGGCTTCAAAATTATCATAGAATCATAGAACTGGAAGGGACCTCAAGAGGTCATCAGGTCCAGTCCCCTGCCCTCATGGCAGGACCAAGCACTGTCTAGATCATTCCTGACAGGTGTCTGTCTAACCTGCTCTTAAATATCTGGAGTGATGGAGATTCCACAGCCTCCCTAGGCAATTTATTCTAGTGTTTAACCACCCTAAGAGTTAGGAGGCTTTTCCTAATGTCCAACCTAAACCTCCCTTGTTGCAATTTAAGCCCATTGCTTCTTGTCCTATCCTCAGAGGCCAAGGAGAACCATGTTTCTCCCTCCTCTTTGTAACTCCCTTTTAGAAACTATCATGTCCCCCCTCAGACTTCTCTTTTCTAAATTAAACAAGCCCAATTCTTTCAGTCTTCCCTCATAGATCATGTTTTCTAGGTCCTTCATCATTTTTGTTGCTCTTCTGTGGACCTTCTCCAATTTTGCCACATCTTTCATGAAACATGGTGCCCAGAACTGGACACAATACTCCAACTGAGTGAAGAGTAGAACGGAAGAATGACTTCTCGTGTCTTGCTCACACCACTCCTGTTAATGCATCCCAGAATCATGTTTGCTTTTTTTGCAACAGTGTCACACCGTTGACTCATATTTAGCTTGTTGTCCACTATAAACCCTAGATCCCTTTCTGCTGTACTCCTTCCTAGACAGTCGCTTCCCATTCTGTATGTGTGAAACTGATTGTTCCTTCCTAAGTGGGGTAGTTTGCATTTGTCCTTATTAAACTTCATCCTGTTTACTTCAGACCATTTCTCTAGTTTGTCCAGATCATTTTGAATTATGACCCTATCCTCCAAAGCACTTGCAACCTCTCCCAGCTTGGCATCATCTGCAAATTTAATAATCATACTCTCTATGCCATCATCCAAATTATTGATGAAGATATTGAACAGAACTAGTCCCAAAACAGACTCCTGTGGAACCCCACTTATGTCCTTCCAGCATGATTGTGAACTGTTAATAACTACTCTCTGTGAAAGGTTGTCCGGCCAGTTATGCACCCACCTTATAGTAGCCCCATCTAGGTTGCATTTCCCTAGTCTATTGATAAGGAAGTCATGTGAGACCGTGTCAAATGCCTTACTAAAGTCTAGGTATACCTTATCCACAAGACTCATTATCCTATCAAAGAGAGCTATCAGATTGGTTTGACATGATTTGTTCTTTACAAATCCATGCTGGCTGTTCCCTATCACCTTATTATCTTCCAGATGTTTGCAGATGGATTCCTTAATTACTTGCTCCATTATCTTCCCTGGCACAGAAGTTAAACTGACTGGTCTGTAGTTTCCTGGGTTGTTCTTATTTTCCTTTTTATAGATGGGCACTAGATTTGCCCTTTCCCAGACTTCTGGAATCTCTCGACTTGCAAGATTTTCCAAAGATGATAGCTAAAGGCTCAGATACCTCCTCTATCAGCTCCTTGAGCATTCTAAGGTGCATTTCATCAGGCCCTGATGACTTGCAGACATCTAACTTTTTAAAGTAATTTTTAACTTGTTCTTTTTTAATTTTAACTTCTAAACTTACCCCATTTCCACTAGCATTCACTATGTTAGGTATCCTGTCACCAACCATCTTCTTGGTGAAAACCGAAACAAAGAAGTTGCACCTCTGCCATTTCCAAGTTTCCTGTTATTGTTTCTCCCTCTTCACTGAGCAATGGGTCTGCTCTGTCCTTGGTCTTCCTCTTGCTTCTAATATATTTGTAGAACAAAGATGACAAAAGATAACATAGATGGTCTCCTACGATAGGGATTTACGGGCTGTGCCCATTGTACCATAGCAGCACTTTAATTGGGTGCAGAGGGAGAACATGGTTTTACACAGTCAATGTTAAGTGCAATCAGTTCTGTGTCACTTTTGTAATCCCATATATCTGAAAACTAGCAGAATCTGGCAACCCTGCGCATGGGCAACAGAAAAGAAAATGTCTTGTGGGCCACACATAGAACCCTCATGGGCCGCAGGTTGCCCATCATTGCTCTAAGCCAGGTCAGGGTAAAATACGGCCCGTGGGCCGAATCTGGCCTGCCAAGCTACCATATCCAGCTTATGGACTCAGTGGGGAGCCTCAGGCAGGGTCCTTGCTTGCCCCCCAAATGCTGCTGAGAAAAGTGACTGCTGCAGGCCCTGTTTGTAAAGCTGTGAGCCTGGGGGGAGGGGAATAGTTACGAGTCAGAGGGGAGGGGGAAAGTGCTTCACATGCTGCCACCACCCATGGAAACTGGCCAATGGGAGCTGCCTGTTGTCAACAGGCAGCTTGTGAAGTACCTTGTCCCCTCCCCTCAGACTCATAGCTATTCAAAGACCATATGGCCCCTGCAGTCAGTGAGGGGACAGGGCAGGCAGGGAATCCACCTGCGAAGGCTACTGGCTAAGAGTCAAGCAGGTTAGTCTCCCAGCCAGAGCCTGCCTTTGGCACCCCAACCCTCTGCCCCCCACACCACATAACCCAAATCCTCTGCCCCCCTTGTGTATCCCTATCCCCTCCCAGACCTTGCACCCCTATCTCCTGCCCCAGGTCACAACCCCCTCCTGTCCTAGGTCACAACCCAAACCCTCTGCCATCATTCCTGCACCCTTACCCCCATAACCCATACCTTCTGGGCCCTCCTACACCCCAATCCCTTCCCAGATTGTGCACTCCAGTCCCCTGCCCAAGGTTACAACCCAAATCCCTGCCCCTGCTCCGAGACCCCAGTCCCCTGCCCCAGGTCACAACCCAAACCCCTGCACCCCAACCCCCTACCTCCTTCACCCAAACTCCCTCCTAGACCCCCACACCCTCTCCTGTACCCCAATCCCTTACCACAAGCTCCCTTCTGCACCCAACCTCCATCCCAGACCCCACACCTCCTACATTAATATCATGGAAAAGTGCGGACCTTGACCACTTACTAAATTCTTGGAGTGGCCCCCCACATAAAAAATTATTGCCCACGCCCTGCTCTAAGCAATAATGGGATTGGCTGGTGGCAGGGCACTGCTCTGAAAAGGAAGTGAGACACAGAAGCAGATCTCCTGCTTTGTCCCTAGCTCCACATAATGCTCAGGATGCTGAGATCATAGAATACTAGAACTGGAAGGGACCTCAAGAGGTCATCAGGTCCAGTCCCCTGCCCTCATGGCAGGACCCAGTACCATCTAGACATCCCTGACAGGTGTCTGTCTAACCTGCTCTTAAATATCTCCAGTAATGGAGATTCCACAACCTCCCTAGGCAACTTATTCCAGTGTTTAACCCCCCTGACAGTTAGGAAGTTTTTCCTAATGTCCAACCTAAACCTCCCTTGCTGTACTTTAAACCCATTGCTTCTTGTCCTATCCTCAGAGGCCAAGGAGAACAATTTTTCTCCCTCCTCCTTGTGACACCCTTTTAGATACCTTTGTTTTCTCCAAGAGGTCCAGGAATTGTCCCAGATTTACAGGTCATTAGAGGAGGTTTTTGAACCAATTGATAAACTAAACAGTAGCAAGTCACCAGGACCAGATGGCATTCACCCAACAGTTCTGAAAGAACTCCAATGAAAAATTGCGGAACTAGTAACTGTGGTTTGTAACCTATCCTTTAAATCAGCTTCTGTACCAAATGACTGGAGAGTAGATAATGTGACACAAGTTTTTAAAAAGGGATCTATAGAGGCGATCCTGGCAGTTACAGGCCAGTAAGTCCAACTCAGGCTGATTGGTTGAAGCTATAGTAAAGAACAGAATTGTTGGACACATAGATGAACATAATTCATTGGTTTCACAGGGGTAGTTGAGTTAGTCTGTAACAGGAAAAACTTAAAAAACAGCGAATAGTCTAGTAGCACCTTAAAGACTAACAAAATATGTAGATGGTATCATGAGCTTTCGTGTGCACAACCCACTTCTTCAGATGACCCTGAAGAATTCCCCAATTTATTGGGGAAAAGTCAACAGGGTTTCTGTAAAGAGAAATCAGGCCTCACCAATCTACTAGACTTCTTTGAGGGCATCAAAAGGTACGTGGACAATAGTATCCAGTGGATATAGTGTACAAGATCTCTCACCAAAGGCTCTTAAGCAAAGTAAGCTGTCATGGGATAAGAGAGATTGAGAACTGGTTAAAACACAGCAAACAAAGGGTAGGAATAAATGGTGAGTTTTCAGAATGGAGAGGGGTAACCGGTGATGTCCCGCAAGGGTCCGTACTGGGATCAGTCCTATCCAACATATTCACAAATGATCTGGAAAAAGGGGTAAACAGTGAGGTGACAATTTTTGCAGATGATACCAAACTGTGCAAGATAGTGGAGTCCAAAGGAGACTGTGAAGAGCCTCAAAAGGATTTCACAAAACTAGCTGAATAGGTAACAAAAGGGCAGATGAATTTTAATGTTCATAAATGGAAAGTGATGCATATTGGAAAACATAATCCCAACTATACATATAAAATGATGGAGACTAAATTAGCTGTTGCCATTCAAGAGAGCCATCTCGGAGTCATTGTGGATAGTTTTCTGAAAACATCCACTCAATGTGCAGCAACAGTCAAAAAAGCAAACAGAATGTAAGGAATCATTAATAAAGGGATAGAGAATAAGACAGAGAATATCTTATTGCTTCTACATAAATCCATGGTACGCCTATATCTTGAATACTGCATATAGACGTGGTTGCCTCATCTCAAGAAAGATATCTTAGCATTGGAAAAAGTTCAGAAAAGGACAACTAAAATTATTTGGAGTATGGAACATCTTAGGAGAGATTATGAGGGGAGAGTAATAGGACTGGGACTTTTTAGCTTAGAAAAAAGAAGACTAAGGGGAGCATATGATAGAGGTATATAAAATCATGACTGGTGTGGAGAAAGTAAATAAGAAAAAGTTATTTACTTGCTCCCATAACACAAAAACTAGGGGTCACCAAATGAAATTGATAGGTAGCAGGTTTAAAATAAACAAAAGGAAGCATTTCTTTACACAATACACAGTCTGCCTGTGGAACTCCTTGCAAGAGGATGTTGTGAAGTCCAAGACTATAACAAAGTTCACAAAAGAGCTAGATAAATACATGGATGTTAGGTCTATCAATGGCTATTAGCCATGATGGGCAGGAATGGTGTCCCTGGATTCTGTTTCCAGAGTTTGGGAATGGGCAAAAGGCGATGAATCATTTGATGATTACCTGCTCAAACCTGGTGTCAAAAGACAGGATACTGGGCTAGATGGATCTTTGATCTGACGCAGTATGACTGTTCTTATGTTATATTGTTATGTTCTAATAGGGAAAGGGGACGAGGGGAATGATGACATTGTTGGGCAGGTTCCTTTTAGGTGTTGTCATCTTGAAGGATTGAATTTATTAAGAAAGCTGCACCTGCTTGATTATAATTGATTGCCTCCTTCGTGATTTGTTCTTTACAAGGGTTAATTTGATTAATCACCATTGTGATGGTTAGAAACTCTATCCATGTCCACAGAAGAGTGAGTTTCTCAAATCAAGTATGTATAAAGTAGCAAAATCTCCATGATTTAAGATGAGAGTGAGTTCTGCAAGGTAATTTAATGTCAAGGTAAACAAAGGCTGAATGCAGCACAACCAATAGGAAATAACACTGTCTTTTCTATAGAATAGTGTCTGTCATCTTGAGGGAATCCCAGAACATGTCACAAACATCCCAGTATTGTAACTTCCACCATCACTGAGGTGGAATGTGGCACGTGGCAGGGTGCACAGCAGTAGCTGAGTACAGTATAACCCACACACCTAGTGGGTGTGGTTCACTGTCCCATGTAGCGGCACTTAGACCACTTACAGCGAGAGAGAAGAACCAGGGAGCTCTACAATCTAAGCTAAGAGCCAGCTGGCTTTATAGCTCAGGCTGTTGAGGCTCCTACGTTTCCCAGGTTCGCATCTGCCCGGTGATGTTGTCACAATGAAAATTTGGCCTGGGCAGTGGAACTGACATCCCTACCCTTTGGAAACTGTGGTGAGATTTCTAAGCACTCTCGCTGAACAGGACCACAGTTGTGTGTGCTGTCCAAAAGACAGCAGTAGTTGTCATTTATGTAGCTCTTATGGCTCAAGAAACATTTTACATAGCTGCTCATGCTTTACCCTTAGACTTTTCCTTTGTCTTGCAAACTAAAGCTTGTGCTGTTTGCTTGCTATGGGGAGGCACAATCCTGCAAGGCTCTGAGCACCTTTTATTCCCCAGTGATGTCTTTGAAAGTGGAGAGATCTTAACACAGGAATCTTTCAGGATCAGGCCTTTGGTACAGCTCCATATACACAGTGATCCTCTTCCTGTTTGCCTGACCCAAATCCCATGGGACTCAGTAAAAAAGATCCTCCCTTGGCGAAAATGGATTTTGGATCAGGCCCTATGTGTCGAACTGAGTGCCTGATTTTTTTTTCCCAGCATACTGCGGTCACACGATGCCATTCCAGGCCGCTAGAATTGAGAATTTTCGCCACAGTACATGAAAAGATTAATTGGCCTGTAAATTATGTGACTACTCTACCAATCCACATGATCCTACACCCTCTCTGTCAACATGAGATTTAAGTTTTTTGCTTCCAGGCAGCTTTGTGCTAAACATTTCTCTCACTACTGGCCTTGTGGAAATTAAGAGCTAGGTATTAGAGGAGCTAGACTATTTCCCGGTCTCCCTTCTGCCACCAAGGATTGTTCTCTACACTGTTTTTGAAGAGCTTTATTCACACTAGTTTTGACTGTCTCAAGCGATGGGGCATCTAATCTCTTACTTTTGCCTGAGCAGAAATACAGTATGGCTGCGTCTAGACTGGCATGATTTTCCGCAAATGCTTTTAACGGAAAAGTTTTTCTGTTAAAAGCATTTGCGGAAAAGAGCATCTAGATTGGCATTGATGATTTTGCACAAAAGTGCTTTTGCTCAAAAGCATCCGTGGCCAATCTAGACGCAGTTTTGTGCAAAAAAGCCCCGATCGCCATTTTCGCCATCAGGGCTTTTTTGCGCAAAATGGTTCTCAGTTCTCTACACTGGCCCTCTTGCGCAAAAGCATTTGCGCAAGAGGGCTTTTTCCGAGCAGGAGAGTCATTGTATTTGCGCAAGAACACTGACGATCATACATTAGATCATCAGTGTTTTTGCACAAATTCAAGCGGCCAGTGTAGATAGCTGGCAAGTTTTTGCGCAAAAGCAGCCGCTTTTGCGCAAAAACTTGCCAGTCTAGACGCAGCCCATATGTGTATCTAGTCTGGTACTGGAAAAAATTCTCTTCAAATACAATTTAAATCTTTAGAAATATGTATCAGAAATAATGGATTGAGATTGGCAGATCAGTAGGCTACTTTATAAATATATTTCAGGTTTTTCACGGAAGTCAGTGTGGCCATTGTGTGTCAACTCTTGCCTGCTTCATTATTACGTACATAGTTGAAGTGGCTAAAGGTCTTGTGGTATGGCTGTACACCATTAAATATCTGCCATCTTCTACCCCAAGGATGGCTGCATTTCATTGGTGCATGAATGATTCTAACCTATAGTGTGTGTAATATAGTGACTCTATAATTCCATTGGCCTAATTCATGAGACATGAATGGGTGAGTTAAGGATAAGAAGATTTGGTCTCTATTTTGTAAAGCATTCAGGGTCTTTCATATAGAAAAGAATTAAGTAAATTTAAGATCTCTCTGCCCATCTCTCTCATTAGCCTAAAACCCAAATACTATAGGGAATGTCTACACTAGAGCATTAATTTGAGTTATCTTAATTCGAAATAATTAATTCAAATTAACCTAATTCGAATTAACACGTCTACACACAAAATGCAACTCGAATTAGCATTTTTCTAATTCGAAATACTGCATCCACACTGACTGGACACAGAATCGGATTTAAGGCCAGCCAGAACCAGGTCGGGCAGGATATCAGGTCAGGAGTGTCTGTGTGTGGCTGCTGCCTGATGCCTGTGCTTAAACGGACACCTCCTCCTGCCCCCCGGGCAGCTGGTTCTCAGGTGTCCCTGCTTGCTTGCCTGCCTCGATGAGGGACAGCAAAGCATTTGTGTCTCTGCGTGCTCTGGTTGCCCTCACTCGGGACACCACAGAACTCTGCAACATGGAGGTGGAGCTGCCCCGGGCACTCTGGTGCTTCTCTTGGACATGTTGCTGTGAGCCTGGCTGCACTTTCTGCAGGCTGCCATCCCGGAGGTCCATCAGGGGGCTGTCAGTATCCAGGAGGCCCTGCAGGAGAGCTTCCACCCTGAGGAGCACTAAGAGCCTCCCTGGTCTGCCCCACTGGGGGCCTGTGCCTCATTCCTCCCTCACGTCCTTCCACTTACCCCTCCCTAACCCCCCTTTCCTGATGTCAAATAAAAACACATTTCTTGCCAAAAACAAACTCTCTTTATTGACCGAAACTAGGGTGGGAATGAGGGTGGGAGAGGAGGCGGGGAAACCTGGGAGGAGGGAGCTGGAAGGGGGAGGAGAAGCTCAGGGTTGGGGGTCTTGCTGGACCAACTTGATTTTCATGCAAACCTGCTCCTGGGTTCGCATGTGGCCTTTGGTGGCCAGGCTGGCAGCTTTCCTGCCATAGACGGCTGCATTCCTCTGTCTAGTGCGGAGATCATGGACGTTGGGGGCATCCCACCAAACCTGAATACGGTCCACCTTGATCTCCGCTCTGGACCAGGAAGGCACCTGCCTTCTCCGGGCTCTGGCAGGCTCCTGGGAGCTGGGAGACTGCTTCTGGGGTGCAGTGGAGGGCTGGCTGCCAGCGGCTTGCTGGGTCATGTTTTGGGGCCACTGGGTTGGGGCAGTGACTGCTGGCTCTGGGTCGGCAGGCTTGGAGCTGGAACAGGCACTGTGGTCAGAGTCTGCCCCTTTAAGGGCTCCGGGGCTGTGGGGAGGGAGAAGAGTTTTCCTCGTTTGGCCCAGAGTGGCCACCAGGGGAAACTGGGAAGGCTGGAGGCCAGCTAATTCAGACTAAGCGTCTACACAGCGCTTATTCCGAATTAGCTAATTCGAGTTTGGCATTACTCCTCATAGAATGAGGTTTACCAAACTCGAATTAAGCGCCCCGCTATTTCGAATTTAATTCGAAATAGCGGTTTGCTTGTGTAAACGCTATGGAAGTTAATTCGGAATAACAGCTGTTATTCCGAATTAACTTTGCAGTGTAGACATACCCATAGAGAGCAGAGCAGTAAACCTCGAGGTTTAGCTGTTAATTCAAACTAAGGGGTTTATCTTCGGAATTGCACTTCTCTGACGTGTGTAGACAAGGGCAGTTATTCTGGGCTAGTCAGTTTCCAAAATGGCGACCGCCCGGGAACATGCTAATGAAGCGCGGGATATTTAAATCCCATGCTTCATTTGCAATTTTGGTCGCCCTCATTAGCCTTCCTAGTTCGAACTAGTGGGCTAGTGTAGACATACCCTTACAGAGTTTTTGGTTCACTGACCAAACTGACACACAAAATATAATAAAAACTTCATGTGGACTGGAAATATTTTTGTTGCTTTTTTAGCAAAATAAAAAAGTTAATTTTGCATTCACTAAAGTAATTTAGCCATCACAAAATGGATTGTACAGTTTCATTTTGGGGCTTTATAACCCTTTGTAAAAAACTAGATGTAAGCAAATTTCAGAAACAACATTTTGTTTTGAAATGAAATATCAAATTATTTCATTTGGAGCATTTTAAAAATAATCCTTTTCCATCTGAAACTATTTCAAACACAAAGTTGCAAATAGTTTGGCTGATCTGAAATGACATTTTTCAGTGAATAAAATATTTGTCAAACAAAATTTGCTCAGCTCCAGTCAATATTCACATTTATTTGTGCTAGATATGTAAACCCTTCTCTTTCAAATGTTTTGTGTGATATCCAGTTCAAAAGAGTACCCAAACAATAATTCATTGCATCTTGCCACAGCCAATTACCTATCCTCATCAGTGTTAAATAGCGATTCTAGTTCACAAACCAAAACCTATTTAACATGGTATAAATTCTTCCTATGTGGCAGTTTTGGTTGTGTTCCATTTATGAACAGCACCTGGTGACAAGTAGATTCAGTAGAGAACTTACAGAAAAGGGTTACCTACGCATTAATCATTCATGATAGCTTTTCATAAAAGAAACATCAGGGAAAACAAAAGTAAGAAACCCAAGTTTTCTGAAAGGCACTTTATAGTAACACTAGTTCCAGCAACCAGATATTTTCACCTTCAGTCAAAATATGATTCCGTTGATAACTAAAATATACATTACAACTCCAGGCAGTGCATGAGAACAGGAGGCAGCAGTGTAGTATTTAACATACACCTACAAAAACACTAAAGCCTCCATGATCTGAAATAATACAAAAATGTCATTTGCTGACAGCAAATCAAAAGGTTGGAAAAGAAACTTCTGAAATGACCTCATATCAGAATCACAATTTCCTGTGTCACAGGTTAGTGAGAAATTGCTTCTTTACAGCCTAACACATCAAGAAATAATGACCTAACATCGTTCCACTGTGAATTGGGGCCAAGAGATATATTTCTGCAGGTAGCAACAAATAAGAACAAACCCTTGCAAAGAACAAGGATGCATAAATCCTAAAGCACGCCGGAGAATTCACATGTTTTGACATAAGCAATCTACAAACAGTATAACCAATTTGAAATATATTAGGCATGATTGCAAACATTATTTGTCTCTTTAGCAAAGAGGGGCTGGACTTCAGTGGGCAGTGGTGTATGAAGGCTATTACTTCAGGACATGGGCCAATTCCATTTCCACAGTATTATCACCAGATTATTCAGCAAATAAGATAGAAGTGCATGCCTGGTGAAATTTCAGATTGCATTTTATGTGGAGTATCTCATGCTGACATTGCTGGGTTTCATGTGTTGATGGTCACATTTCATAGTCATCATGAAAAGTTGGCCAAGATTCAGATTTTGGGTCTAAGGATTTTGGGTGCTTAAGACATCTTAACAGGGCCTCGTTTTCAGAACGTGCAGAGCACGTACCCTCTGAAAAGATAAGTATTCAAAATCAACAGTTATTTTTGAAAACTGTAGCCATTATTCAATATCCATGGGCCACTCCCTATAGTATGAGAAGCTATTTCAAGAATCTCTATATGTATGTGTAAATCCCTGCCAAATGAATGTGTCATTTCACGCATCTGATGAAGGGAGCTGCAGACCAAGGGTACATCTACACAGCAACTTTATTTCGAAATAATTAGTATTATTTCAAAATAACTTAGTCCGTGTCTATACAGCAGGCAGTGATTTCGAAATAATGTCGAAATACTCTCAAGCTGGAGGACTTCTTACTCCAACTCGTGTAACCCTCATTGTACGAGGAGTAAGGGAAGTCAGAAGAAGAGTGCTCTGTTTCAAAATAAGTGCTATGTAGATGCTTCTAATTTTGAAATAAGCTACGCAATGGATGTAGCTCAATTTGCGTAGCTTATTTCGAGTTAAGCCCTGTGGTGTAGACACACCCATGACAGCTTATGCCCTAATAAATTTGTGAGTCTTTAACGTGCCACAGGACTTCTCGTTGTTTTTGCTGAAACAGACTAACACAGCTGCCCCTCTGACACGTCAAGAAAGAAAACACCAGCATGTGAGAACTATCTGATGTGATGATAAGACTTGTTCCTACTCTCATAAGTCTATGATTCATTTACACTCTTCAAAAATTCTGCTGTGGATGCTGTTAGTCCAGTAGTTACTTGCTTTGCAGAAATGGTGCTAGAAAGTACCGCCTCTTTGTAATTGGCAGAGAAGGTTGTCTGTAGAAGGGCTGGCTCTTTGAAGCAAAGACAACAGTGCAAAGAAAAAATTCAATACCCCTTTAGAGACAGGGCAAAGGGAAAGAAAAAGAGTCATTTGTATGTGAAGTACACTCGTTGAGGCAGCATACACTCCTGAGTTAAAGTTCTAGCTCGATGAATGATTCATTATGTGGTCTTGGGCAAAGTGCATTGTCTCTTAGTACCTCAGTTTCCCCATCTCTATTCACCTACTTCAAAGGAGTGTTTCAGGATTAAAATGTAAAGTGTTTTGAAAATCAGTGCTAAGTTTTATTACTGCTACTGGCCACCCTTGATGTTGTTTCAATATTTAAAGAGTTTAATTTTAGGTCACAATATTGTAAATTATAAATGGCTTAGTCCCAAAGATGGTGAGCTAGGAATTGATCAGGACCTCAGTATTCTACAAGATACAAGGTTTCTCTCTGATCTCCGAGGTTAGTGCAAAGTCTATTCCCTGGTAGAATGTAAAAATAGATGCCAAATTCCAACAGGTCTAATTAATTTCATATTTGAACGCTGGGGTTTGCTCCAGCTGCCTTGTCCATCTGCTGATTGCCCGGTGTTGCCTTATACACTGGTTTATCATTTACCTCCCACATGTACTATTTTGCATATCTCTCACACAGACACCCTTTGTCCCACTCCACCAAATGTCTTGAGAGCTTCTTTTAAAAACATTTACTTTGAAAGAGTGAAGAGCCAAGAGGAGTGCTAGCAATTTGAAATATGGACACTCCATTGGTATGTTGCTCCTTTCCCATACCCAAACACTTCCCAGGTAGAAAAGTAATTCTCCCCAGTCTGATCACTAACTCAAGAGGACATAATTAGAGCGATGGATTTTCTGATTATGAGAACCTGCTGATGAGCATCCAAAAAATTGTTCATAAATAATTTAACTTGAAATGCCCACTTACATCAATGCATTCTGCCCTTATTTCTAAAATGCTGGGTATTTCTCTTGATATGTGTAACTAGAATGTGCAATTTTCATACACCTAAGGTGGAAATATAGCTAGTATGGTAGAGAGAAAGACCCAAATCAGAACGTCTAATCTTAAGACTTTTACATTTGGGGCAGGGAGCTTTGGATTCAGATTCCTAGATCAGAATCTGTCCATACCACTTTGGGTCTGGGTCACAGCCAAACTGGAAAATGGCCTATTTTCTAGTACAGTTCTCAGAAGAACAGCTTGAGTCTCACACTGTCTTATTCTAACCCAACTAAGACTTTGATTAAGCAAAGCATTTAAGTACACACTTACATGCTTTGCTGAATTGGGGTACTACGCTTCTAGCTCAGTTCTAACCTGAATACAAACACTGTCTCCTTCAGAGGGGTAGCCGAGTTAGTCTGTACACGATAAACTTAAAAAACAACAAATAGTCTGGTAGCACTTTAAAGACTAACAAAACATGTAGATGGTATCATGAGCTATCACAACCCACTTCTTCAGATGATGTAGGGTAGATACCAGATACCAATTGAATACTGCATAGATACTATCACTTCCCTGACCTGTGAGTGTTGTAGTTGTGGGTGAAGGAAATGGCAAAAATAGAGCCTTCAAAGACATGACAAAAGAGTGTCTGAAGGAAGCCTGTGTTGAAATGACACTCTCAGCTCGCTGATATGTCTGCACTTGCTGGGGAATAGTGAGGGAATATGTAAAGGGTTACACAAGTTGTGGCACACACAAAGATGGCTCCTGCCCCAGAAAGCACACAAAGCTCACAGAAAGGCAAGAGACAGCAGGTGGAAACAGACAGGGGGACGACAAGGAAACAATGGGACAATAATGGTCAGCAGGCTAAGCAGTGGTATTATAAATGGTGTTTACTTAGAGCTACTGATGTCCCTTCGGGTAACAGCGTTACTATTTTTTAAATAAAAAAAAAAACTTGTGTGTTTTATACCAAAAAATCCCCACCTTTTGGCTATCATGTGCTTTGTTGTTAATTTGTTAAGCATCATGGGGGGGTGTGATATTGTACAGGCATGGGGCTACATCCAGTCCACTGCAACTTTCATGACCACAGGAGAGTCTCAGAGGGGTAGCCATGTTAGTCTTTATCTGCAAAAACAACCAAGAGGCCTGTGGCACCTTACAGATGAACAGATTTATTTGGGTATAAGCTTTCATGGGTAAAAACCACTTCTTCAGATCACGGCTGGATTAAGTGGGGGGCTAGCCGGGCAGCTGCCCGGGGTGCCAACCTATGGGGGGCAGCTGTAAGGGGGGATGCCCGACTTCAGCTGTAAGGTGCGCAGCACGCCGGGGGGGCGGGGCTGTGCATGCGCTGTGCGCCCGGGGGCAGAGCCGTGCATGTGTCGTGCGCCCGCTGCCCAGGGCGCAGGAAAGGCTCGAGCTGGCCCTTCTTCAGATCCATGAAAGCTTATGCCTAAATAAATCTGTTAGCCTGTAAGGTGCCACAGGCCTCCTCAGTAGAGTTGCATCTGTTTACTACAGCACTGAGTTTGGCCTAGAGTCCCAACCACCCTGGAGCTAAATCATACACAGATAACATGAGAGGGTTCCAGGGCCCTATGCATGTCCTAGTGATAATTCTACAAGAAATAATTTAAGTCTTCATCCCAAAAAGACAACTGCACAGGAATACAAAGCTCTGATCCTCTGACCGGGTGCATGCAGACTCTGTTACAAAACCAGGGCCTAAATCTGTCATGGAACTGCCGTCAGTAACTTTGGAGTCAGAGCTAAATGTTTAAGTGAATTTGCTGGTAGCAGGTATCAAAGGGTATTCACTGCTTTCTTTTGGGGATTTTGAAATGACCTAATGGGTTTATGATGAGGATGGTACTTTCTTCTGGTGGGAAAATCTTCAGAGAAAAGTTCTAAAGTAGCAAATCAAAGATAAATTTCCATAGGGTTTTTTTCCCAATTATCCTATAGAATTTAATAAAGGATTATCTCCCTGCTATGTGGTGTACAAAACCCACAACTATTTTCTTAGTCTGATCCAGTTCCTATTGAAGTGAATTTGAATAATTCCAATGATTTTAATAGATGTTCTGTCAGCTCCAGAATTTTCCAAATGTTGATGATTTTTTTTGTGGTTGAGATTTTGAATTTCAATTAAAAATGTTGATGTTGTTTTTGGAATTCCCCACTTGGAACCATCCTTAGCAATTTCACCTTTTTAAATGAGACTATCCATAAGGGGGTGGATGTAAGAACAGACAGACACGCCTAGAATTTGACCCCATCTTCATATTTTGATTTTTCATCTATGTCAAATGCCGGTTCATTCTTTACAACTTTTTAATCTAACCCTAGGGAAGACAAGAAGGGAATGCTCTAATGAACAGATTAGAAAAAGGAAGAACTGTGGGATGAGAAAAGAGAACAAAAAAGCTGACCTTAAATGTTTAGGGTGCGTCTACACAGCACCCTTACCTCGAAATAAGCTACGCAATTTGCTTATTGCGATATTATTGCAAAATAGCTTATTTCGAAATTTGGCGCTGTCTATACAATTTCAAAAAAAGGCGCTATTCCGAAATGTCCCTTAACGCAACGATGTTTACAGGGATGTTGAAATAGCAAGACTGTTATATTTCAGTATAACGGGCTCGCTTTTAAGATGCGGAATGGCTATTTCGGGAAACCAGAGGAATGTAAATGTAGCCTTTGTGCAAAATCTAAACCAACTTGTTTGAGAGCTGAAAAACTTTTCTTATCATTAAAACATACATACAGTACACATAGCTTTGTCCTCGGTTTTGGCCAATAGATGTCAAAATATCACGTGAAAGACTGTTCTTGTAGTCAGACCAGATCAAGGAGTCAGAACATCAGCTGATGAATATTGGTGTAGCTCCACTGAATTCAGTAGAAATATCAGTTGTCATCTGCTGAAGCTCTATCCAAATCTTCACTGAAAATCTTAGGGAAAACATGGAGCATTTTCATTCGCCAGTGTTAGATGCTATATAAAATTCTTAGATAGCTACAAACAGTTGTATACTCAGCTAGATGGAAATGGTGACTCTTTTGAGATTCAACCATTACCAGTAACCTTCTCACAAATGGTAAAAGTTTCCAGCATAATCTTGACACAATGGGCCACTTTTTTCCGGGTAGAAGTGTACATCTGTATCTGTAAGCTGAAGATTGTGCCATATTGCTAAAATAGTGCTTAGGATCAATCGCTCTTCCTTTTTTTTTCTTTTCTGAATTAAAAATGTGCCCATCCAAAACTCTGGGCGTGTGTACACTTACAAATATATAATAACGTGCACATTTACCTGGTATTGCTCTGGTCTTTAACTCAATTACTTTTTAAATAAAAAGAAAATGATTTAAATGATAATATTTTTCAACATAGTGTTATTTTGATGAGGTTACTTTTTGCTTAGAATTTCTTTTAAAAAAAAAGGATTGTTAAAATGTTCCATTTAATTTTTTTATGTTTTTTTTAAATGGGAATTCCATCAAGTGTATTTTCTCCTCATCCCTATAAATTCTTATCCTTTGCTATGTTTTAAAAAAAAGAGTTGTGCCAGGATTCTAGTTTTCATACCTTAAGCATTGATTTAGCTGTGCTAAAACAGAGCAATACTCCAAATGTCTCTGTTTTATCTCTATTCTTTTTGTAAGGTTTATTGAGAAGCAATCCCATTCCAGGCACATCCCATTTTCCTGGCACAACCAAACCCGGCCCTTACTTTAAGTTATGGTAAGAGGAAGCTGATGGTCCTAGCTCTTACTGTGTAGGAGGAATTCCTGAACAAACTGACAAACACACAGGCAAATACATAGTTGACTGAAGACCAATGTCCCACAAAATAATCCTTTTCCAGATCCTACCCAAACCTTCTGACCAATTTCCCCTTCTTTCCCGCTCTCACCCTCACCCATCATTCCTCAGCACTAGGAAAAATCTAGAATTCTCTGAAGGGATTCAATAAATATGTGGACAAGGAGGGGGGAGGGGTGTCCAGTGAATATAATATACTTGGCTTTTAAGAAAGCTTTTGACAAGGTTCCTCTCCAAAGGCTCTTCAGCTAAGTAAGCTGCCATGGGATAAGAGGGTAGATCCTCTCATTGACTAGTAAAGGTTAAAAGATAGGAAAGAAAGGGTGGAAATAAATGGGTGACCCTTAGTGGCCTGTCATGGGACCTGAGCTAATCAGCATATTCATAAATGATTTGAAAAAAAGGCAAGCAGTGAGGTCGCAACAGACAGCAGAAGATAGAACTACTCAAGGTAGTTAAGTCCCAGGCAGACTGAGAAGAGCTACAAAAGGATCTCACAAAACTGGGTGAGTGGGCAACAAAATGGTAGATGAAATCCAATGCTGATAAATGCAAAGTAAAGAGCATTGGAAAACATAACCCAAACTATACACATAACACTAGAAGATTTACCCAGCGTTTAATTCATATAAGTTTTGTTTCTTCATTTAAATCATTGTTCTGGGGTGGGGCTGAGGATGAGGTTTTCGGTATGCAAGCTGCCCCAGGAATAGAGGACAACTCCAGCCCTCTCTTATCACAGTAGTTTGGGGCCAAGTGAGAAGTGCCTGTCCATGGCTGCTGCAGATGTGCGTACGTGCGCGGGCGCACACACACACGCACTCTCTCTCTCTCTCTCTCTCTCTCTCTGAAATATATAGTAGATAGCTGTCCCTTTCTCCACCCTTGCCCCCTGCTAGCCCAATGGGATTATAGCTGTCCCTGTCCGCACTGGCATCTTGCTGCCCCCTGTGGTAATTACACAGTATAACCATGCCTGTTAGACCTTTCCACTTTATGAGAAATAATTTACTTCCATGTACATCCCATTATCCTGGCACAACCAAACCCAGACCTCGCTTTAAGTTATAAGAGGAAACTGCATGCCCAAATTCTGTGGTCCTAGCTCTTACTGTTTAAGAGGAGTTCTTGAACAAATGGACTCGGAGATGGACAGACAGGCAGACACACATTTCTAAAATATATTGTCAGATGAGGAGGAGGACGCGGGGGTCTAAATTAGCTGTTTCCACTCAAGAAAGAGATTGTGGAGTCATTGAGGATATTTTTCTGAAAACATCCACTTAACATGCAGCAGCAGCCAAAAAGCAAGCTACATTAGGAATCATTAAGAAAAGGATAGATAATAAGACAGAAAATATCATGTTGTGTCCATATAAATCCATGGTACACCAACATCTTGAATACTACATGCAGATGGGGGTCACCTCATCTTAAAACAAGATATATTGGAAAATGGAAAAGGTTTAGAAAATGGCAACAAAAATATTAGGGATATGGAATGGCTTTCATTTGAGGAGAGATTAATAAGCCTAGGATATTTCAGACAGAAAGAGACAATTAAGGGAGGCTACAATTGAGGTCTATAAAATCATGACTGATGTGGAGAAAGTAAATTAGGAAGTGTTATTTACTACTACTCATAACACAAGAACTGGGGTTCACCAAATGAAATTAATAGGTAGCAGGTTTAAAACAAACAAAAGGAAATATTTCTTCACACAATGCACAGTCAACCCAAGGAACTCCTTACCAGAGGATGTTGTGAAAGCCAAGACTATAACATGGTTAAAAAAAGAGCTAGATAAATTCATGGAGGATAGGTCCATCAGTGGCTATTAGCCAGGATGGACAGGGATGGTATCTTTAGCCTCTGCTTGTCAGAAGCTAGGAATGAGTGACAGGGGATAGATCACTTGATGATTTTCAGTTCGGTTCATTCCCTTTGGGGCACCTGGCATTGGCCACTGTCGAAAGACAGGATACTGTGCTAAATGAACCTTTGGTCTGACTCAGTACAGCCGTTCTTTTGTTCTAGAGGATCAAGTGAATCTTGCAATATGATCTGAAGATTAACAAATTTATTTTTTTAGAGAATCAAACTTGTAAATGCATTCCAGGGTAAGAAACCCCTTTTTGGAACTAATGAGAGAAGAGGCAATCTTTGTTCCTGCCATAACTGACTCTGCCCCTATGGAAACCAAAAATTCAGTCTTAATCAAGTGGCTTTTAGTGCAAAGTACAAGTAAATGGAACCTTGCAAATCTGCAGATATCTGCTTTGTATCCACATCTGTAGGTATGGATGCAGATATCCGTGGCTTATTTTTGCAGATACAGATGTGAATGTGGATACCAATTTAATATCTAGGACTGTGCAGATTTGTGGGTATCTGCTTTATGTCTGTGGGTATCAGCATCCGTGGATGTGAATGCAGATATCTGTGGCTCAGTTTTGCAGATACAGATGCGGGTGCAGATACAAATTTTGCATTCACACAGGCCTCTACAAATAAACCGGACAGCATTAAATGACATCGCCAGTTGAAGGCAGATGTGAGGAACTGTCCATTGCTCAGAATCAGTCATCTAATTGGGACTTCATGAATGTGATGGTAAAAGAAAAAGACCTCTTTCCTTCTTCCTGCACTGCCATCACATAACATTTATAATACCTGGGCACAAATAAGTTGACTCAGCCTGAGATTTTTGCTTCTGGTACTTTTATTTTTAGTCTTTTACTGCCATCCAAAGGTTAAGGCTAAAACTTTCAAACCCGAGTGCATAAAGTTGCAGATACGTAGCCTGATTTTTAGAGGTGCTGAAAATTGTCAAGCAGATCTGCAGTCTAGCTGAACAGCGTGCAACACAAGGTAGCAGGGTGTACCAAGGTGACCTAAAGCTCAATAGTGCACTCTTCTGCACCTGGAGAGGCTGTGTGCAGAGCTAATCCACTGGCATAAATTAGAGCAGCTCTAGGGATGGAAACTGCAGCTGAGGCTTGGTGTGGCTTAGTGCCATGCCAGAAATGCCCTCTTTACCCTGGTCATGGCCTCATACTAGTAGCAAAGAAGGGGGTGGAGTGGGAGTCTTCACAGTACTGTGTAATCCTTTCAGGGTCAGATACTCTGACCCTGGGACCAGATTCTGTGTGGTGCCATACTGCATCTGGCTGGTGGAGGGAAGAGGTGGGGGAGTTATAAACTTGCAATAAACCATGCACCCCCCAAAAAATCAAAACAAAGACCAAACTTACTGCAGTAAGTGGCCCAGATCGGTGATATCGTAAATTAAAACAGCTGCATTTCTCACTGTTATTAATATATTTGAAAGAGGTCAATGTACAGAAAAGCTATTTTGTCCCCTCTTTCCCCTACCATTGGAGTCTCACTTACAAAACATAGGGGGATTAAAAGAAACAACATGCTTAGAAAGAAAGGTTAGTTAAGAAAACTTAGGGAAAATCTTTAATGAAAGCTTATCCTACCAAAGATATAGATTTCAGAAAGAGCTGTTTGTTTGCAGACACTTAGGGGCAAATTGTACACTGATAATCCACACCTGTTGAGACTCTTCCTCTTAGGGGTTGTTCCAATTTCCACTAAAGCTGGTGGATGTTTTTCTGTGGACATCAAGAGCAGCTGGATCAAACCTGTACCACAGTATGAAAACAGAACAGCAGAGAATCTGCTGTATGGACTTGAAAAACGCTCCTATTCCACTGCTTCCTTAACTTGTGTAATCATTGATTTGTAAAATAGTGTCCATGAAAAAGTGTCACAAAAATGGATGCTTCATTGTTCTTTTTAAAAAAATTAAGCTTTATAGGCTTGATCCAAAACCCATTAAAGTCAGATAGCATCTTTCTACTGATTTTAATGGGCTGTGGTCAGGCAATCCCATCTAGATGAGCTGTAATAATGTGTTTGCTGGCTATTGTATTTGAAACAAAAGCAATGAGCTGCATAAGGCAGGGAACGGGGAACCCACACACAGCCTTCAAGAGGTTGGAGCATTTCTGAGATAACATTTGTGTTGCTGCAATATTTCCCCATGTATGGTAGACTTAAATACAGCTGTATTCCAATTTTGTTCCCACAGAAGATACCAGTGGGTGGTTTTTACAGCCCAATTAGGTGTCTCAGAGGTAGTGTAAACTTTAGGCTTGTTAACTGAGTTCCAAACACGCTAAGTTAAAAAAATAAAAGTTACTGGAAAGCCAGTGTCCATTTATCCATCTGTCTAATTGCACCTACCCACTGAATCCAAGTTGCATAGAAGTGACTTCAGACAATCCCAAACATATTTTGCCAGTGAAATGAGGGGTGTTTTGTTTTAGATTATTTCCATGTGGTTAAAAGAACCCGACCAATTAGCGTGCAAGAGACTTCCTCCTGGATTCAATGTGCCAGCTAAGCTAACTGATTGCCCAGCATGGCCATGGAGCTGCTGAAACCAGGTATGCCTGGCACTCCTGCCTACCGATTCACAAACCCAGAGGGGCCAGGAAAGCAACCTGCCATAGGGAGGGACTCTGACAGGTTTCTTGCAGGGAATCCTGGCTACGTTGCCTGCTCCACTGTGTATGTGAGACAGGCCCAGCCCAGCTGGAGCAGCAAATGGTTCAATTCACTGGGGGGAAGGAGGAGGGAGGCGGATTAGAGTGAAAACAGATCCGGCGTTGGATTCTGACTAGGGAGATCATCTGATTCGAGTTAACAAACCCCCAATTCAATTGAAACGAGGGGGAGAGAAAAGTTTTTTCCCCCCCTCCCCCTCCTCCGACTAACTTTCTGCTTGTGCCGGGGCTCGAAAGACAAAAGCGCCTCTCTCCTCCCCCTGCCGCCCTCCCAAACTTCAGCGCGGGTGCGCGGCGGGGTCCTGCGCGGGGATGATGGATGGCAGGAGCGCAGCCCCGCGCCAGCCGCAGCGGAGGCGCCCACCACTTTTTTAAACTCTTCCCCCCCCCCCCTCCATGCGGCTCCTCGGAGAAAGAAGGGACGGGAGCCGGGCGGGAGCGGCGGCGGCGGCGGGAGCAGCTTTTAAGAGAAAACGGCACCCGAGGGCAGGGCGGCGGGCAAGTCCCTCCCCCGCCCCCCCAAACTGAGGATGGGGGGCTGACGGGGCGGCCCTGCTCCGGAGCGGCTGCGGGCACCGTGGGAACTCCCCGGGCGCGCTCCTTGGGTAACGTGGATTTTGTTTGGGATGCTTTTCCCGCGGGCTGCGGGGGGCTTGGGGTGGGAAGGGGGAGGGAGGATGTTTCCCGCGGGGTCCTGCCCGGGGGGAGAGCCCCCGGCTGCCGGTATTAGCCGCTGCACTTTGTTAGCCGGGTGGGGGGGGCGGCGGGGTCACCGGGCGCCGAGGCTGGGTCGGGGGCGCATTGCGCGGGGAGAATCGTCCCCCCACCCCCCGCTTTGGCCGGATGCTGGGTCCCGACCCCTCATCTCCAGATCGCGCTGCCCTATCTCGACTGGGGACGGGGGGGGGGGGCTTTTGCTGCTCCCCCCCCCCCGCCTCCCTCCTTCAGAGCTGCTCGGGATGGGGGCGAAGGGGGGTGCAGCCCGCTGCTTGCCTGGCCGTAGCGTTGCGCGCCTCTTGCTGTGGGGCGCCCCTCCCTGGTTGGGGGGCGCGGGGCTGCTGGCAGGGCCCAGCCGTAGCCTCCGGCCGGTGGCTGCCCCTGGAGGCAGGGCGGAGCGGGGCGGGAGTGACAGCCCCTTCCCGGCAACTTCTGCCCAGGCGGCGCGGGGCCCCGCTTCGCTCCCCCCGAGCGATCCGCGAGTTCCCGGCTGGATTTCACCCCCCCACCCCCCACCCCCCTTCCCCAGGAGCGATCTCTCAACACGTATGTTTGCTGAGGAATTTCAAAAATCCACCGCTGCAACTTGATCCCTGCGTGGCGGGCGGGGAGCGGCCGGGAGAACTGGGCGCCAAGCCTATTAAGGGGCGAGAGAGCCCAAAGTCCCCCCCCCGGACTCAGTGGCTTTAAAACAATCGGGGGGCGTGGGATCGGCGGATCTAGCCGCCTTTTCTGCCCCAAGTCGTTGCTGTCAGTGCCGAGGAAACCCCCCTTGGCCAGCCCGGGAGATTCGGCTGGTTTGCCTCATAAATAAATAAATACGAGACAGGACTAGAGAGAAACTTTCCCTCGCCCCGCGCCTGAGGTGTGTCCCCCGCCAGGGCACAGCGCCCGCCCCGCTGGAGGATTTTCCAGTGGTCCACATGCCGCTTGATCACACGCTTGGAAAGTGGGGTTAGTCCGAAAGTGGTGTGGCTAAGTACCTCTCCCACACTCTTGTATGGAAGGCAGAGCGCTGTTCCATCCATCCCATGGAGAGTCTGGTACTGTATGGACACGACACACATTCTAACATTGCAACTGGTGCAAGTACTAAACTTGTGTTATCCCACTGTTGATGGGGGTGGGGGGAGGAGGAATAAATGTTTAGTGGTCCAAGGGAAAATACTAGCCCTGGGCTAGTGAGAGAGTAATTTTTAAAAGGATATTATGTGTGTGTTTCTGTGCGTGTGTGTGTACATGTGTATCTATGTATATGGGTGTGTGTAGGCGCGTATATGTAATCAGTTATACATAACTGACTACAGTCTTATCTCTGGAATTACTACCACCTCCGCTTTCTCTGTGTATACTGTGTGTATGACTAATCTGTTTAGATTTCTCTCTCTTTTTTTACAATTAAGTACATCCCCAACTTTACAGATATTGAAACAGTTTTATTGGGCTATGATGATGATTATATCTAGTTATGTCTGAACAGCTAAAGACAAAAGGGACAGTTGTAAAACTTTTTTTTCTTTCAATTGAGGCTCTGGGATGTACTAGAATTTGAAAGTAAACGTTTCACTAGCATGCTGCATAAAATAGCATTTAAACAAATATTGTATTGGCATGCACTGGGGAGCTAGTGCCAAGAAAGTAAAGTAAATAAACCATGAAATCCAAAATATACAGATGTGGAATAGACTGATTTGTTATAAGACTTACCAATTTGATGTGTTTGTTTTAGCTACCTTACATTTTAAAAAAAGATATTTTTTAAGGTTACTAAAGCTAATTTGTATAACTGCAACAGGGAATACCAAAGAATTCTGTCTACATTTACCTGGAAAAGGAAATCTTGATAAATTATCATTTATACTAACCAACTATTTGAAATGCATGGTAATTATTGCACATAGCATATGCCCTTGTTGAATTAGTTTGGCTCAACTTTTCTGAGGTATGGATGTGGTAATTTGCATTTTGGCAGGACATTTTGACACCTGTCAAACTTTAATTTTACTAAGAAATGGCATATTGCATGTAATGAAAAATCTTGACAAGTTTTTAAAACATGAATTAAATGCAAAAGTGTGGGTTTTTTTTAAGTGCATTAGATTTTTGAAACTTGGATCAGATGACCTAGGCAGAAAGTGCAAGATCAAGTAAAGTTGGATTATTAATCTATAGTTCCCTGTGTATCCAACCTCATCTTGTGTGTTTGTAAAAGAGCTAACCTTTAAAGAAAGGTGAGGGAAGATTCACTTGATCTTGAATGTTGTTTTTTCCTTAAGTATGTGACTTTGAAGTGCCCAGAAATGCAACTGCTGGTCTTCAAAGAAAAACAGATTTTGAGGATTGTTTCCAACTTGCTTTCAATGTCTTTTTTTCCTGTGTGTCAAAGGAGATGTGTACAGATAGACCAATATTGTTAGTATTAGCTCATTAATTGAAGGAAAAAAGAGAATTGGGTTCAAATTTTGTTTAATAAACTGGAGCTGAAGTTACTTCAGATTATACTTGTATAAATAACATAACTTGATCCTGTCTCTCTAGAGTGCATAACTTAGATTTTCATAATGCCACCTTCCATTTTTTAAAAAAATGGATAGTGTTGTTTCTTTATATAAATGACACACTTTTGGATGAGGTTTTAAACTTTTACGGTAAAAGACTGGTATTGTTTTGCGGTTGCCCTTATTTTAGTTATCTTAAGCCTATACCAGGTCTTTTCGTTACAGTGCCATGCAAATGTCACCCATACAGAAAGGATTACTATATGATAGTTTTGGAATTAGATTTGGAATACGCTCAGCGATTTAAAGGTGATTAATTTTTTTCCTGATCCTAATATTTTATGTGGGTTTTAGAAAGACTGGTGTTTTTAAGCAGCTTTCCAGCATTTGATTTATTGTTTTGGGACCTTGAAGCACATCAAAATAACACCACAATAATTTCAATTCCTAATTTAAAAATAAAAATCTAGTTGATTGCTTTCCTGTTTTGGTGGTGTACTGTAAGCCAGTTGTTTGTACTGCAATCTGAAAAATCCACAAATATGCTGTGCTTTTGGTACTCTTGAGAAGTGCTCTGTTCGCAAGTTGAAGTTTCCAAGTGCAGATTAGTGCAGACAGTGGAGTCAGTAAACAAAAAGTCACCAAAATCTATATTTATTTGTGCAGCAAACACCTATCCATTGCTTTACCACAAAGAGTCCACTTAAGAGTCTGGCTGAGGATTCTGAGCCAGTGAGTTTTTAAAAGAGGCTACTTTGGAACACTGGATGTGACTAGAGCATCAAACTAATTAGTTGCCACTCCAAACCATTGCTTGTAGGGCTTCACAGAAATGTGATATTTGCACTTCCCACTCACAGTTTAGGCAGCCCATTCAATAGACAGCAGTTGTGCTGGTGGAGAAGATTCCAAAGCACTGTCTGAAAACTGCACCATCTGCTTTCTGTATCTGTGTATTTTAAAGCATTGTACATTTGGACAACTTGTAGCAAACGTTGACCAGCCTTCAGTGTCTTACAGCTACTTCTGCTACATGCCCAGTGCCAGCTAAAAAGAATTAGCAAGAGAGAAGCTGAGACTCGAATAAGTCTGTTAGTCTCTAAGGTGCCACAGGACTCCTGGTTGTTTTTTCAAGGAATATTCAGTAATTGAGGGATATACAATACAATTAACAGGAATGATTTCCAGTAGAAGGAAGAAGACATTGTTGTTGAGAAGCAGAAATACTCACATATGGTCCATATGTAAAAGTGTGTATAATATCAGAGAGACATAGCATTAGATCAAGTATGTTCCTTTCTGAAATCCACTGAGAAATCCTAAAGCGGATATATGTAGAATGAGAAATTGCATACCTTGTCTATAGCTTGATGGAGGAGGGGGAAATTATTTAGGCTGCTATTTCTTTGTGTCCACTAATTTTGGCTGTTCAGTTTGAGACACCTAGGACCTGATTTTCAGAAGTTCTATGCAGCAAGAGCATCTGTAGGATTTCTGGTTGCTCAGCACCACTGAAAATAAGGACCCCAAAGTTCTCAAACTGGACAGTGGGATTTTTTTGAAAATAGGGGCCATAGTATCTTATTCAAAGCTGGCTGGTAATCAGCCGGATTCTTTTTGTTGACACACATGGGCTTCAGATGACTAAATAAGCTGATAATAAATATCTTTTTTTTTTTTTTTTTTTTTTTTTTTGACTCAGCCTTTTTGAGACTGCTATATTTGGGTAGATTATAAATATGCAGAAAGAATAAAATTAGAAGATTAGGTTCCAGAATGTATTGTTGTTTTATTCCTTCTACCTTCTTAAGTGTGTCTTTTCATTTGGAAGGAGTTTAGCAGCTTTATCCTGACTCAGACTTTTCTTTCTGTATCTGCAGGAGAGAAAAACTTTCATTTTGTGAAATTGCAAGAGTAAGCTTTAAGCTATCTTTGACATTTTAGTTTAACTTGAATAGGTTAAATTTTTTTTTTTTAAGAAAACAAGTTGGTGGGAAGTGTGTTTTAACTGTGAGTACCCGATTTCAACCATTAGCATAAGAAAAAAAGTTTTAGTGCATTTACTATTGTATTGAATGAAGAGTTCCAACAGTCAGGGAAAAGAAAGTGAAAGGCTGTAAAGAAATGATGGTCTATTCAGATTATTCAGCAGCCCAGAGCTCTGCTCATCTGCCTCTGAAATCTGTGATCGGGATATCACTTTTATCTTCCTGGGCCTTTCTCTTGCCTTTTTCACACGTTCACTTTTGTCAAGGTTTATTGATCACGTTTTCTTCTCTGCAAATCTGTGGAAAATTTAATGAACCAAAAACAACAGTGAAATGAAAGGAACTTTTTATTCATTAGCGCTCGATTGAATTTTTTTTCTTTAGCCTGTACCCCCTTGCCTCCCATGTGTGTGATTGTGTAACTCTACTTACAGTAAATACAGTTGAAATGGCTGCATTAGTAATTCTCTGTTCCAGGTAAAAGTTTAGTACATGTGACCTAGCAGTAAGTCCAATTGTGATCACCCTCTGTCTCTTTTTTTGTTATTCAGAGGGATAGCCCTGTTAGTCTGTAACTAGAAAAACTTAAAAATCAACAAATAGTCTTGCAGCACCTTAGAGACTCCCAAAACATGTAGATGGGATTATCAGCTTTCTTGGGCACAACCCACTTCTTCAACCCACTTGGGTACAACCCACTTCTTCAGATGAATGAAGTTATTAAAGGTCCAGTTTACATGTTAATGAATTTAAGGAGTTTGTTCCTGGGAGAGCCCATCTCTCCTGCTCCCTACCTGCTGGGAATTTCAGATTCTTGACTGTGGTGTGTGTATAGTTAAATATGATAAAGGATGTATTTTGGAAAGTATTTATTTCTGCTAGAAGGAAACATGTTTGCTCTCTGGTAATTAAACCAAAATTTAAATAATTGCAGATTACTTGTGGTTATTTACAAGCTTGATTATTTTGGTGCCATGATCTTTGTTCATTACACATCTGCTTTACTACTGCACTGTCTTAGCCTAGAGTGCTTTGTGATGCAAATGTTCTGGTTAACTTACAAATAGCTTCAGTATCTAGACCATCTCAGGTGATATAGCTAAAGCTCTTCTTTTCTCCCAGCTGCAATGAAAAAAGCTCTAATTAAATGTGGCTTCCAGTGTGATTAAGTTTTGCTGACATTTTCCATGCAGCAATTTACCTTTGTGGAATCTGTTGAACTCTGGCTTTTTTCGATCCTGTCATGGAGGGGGGGGGGGGGAGAGTTTTAATGAGCACTTTTTTTACATTCATTTTGTTTCTGCAGCTTGTATATGTAGGACAATAAATGCAAATGGAGGTGCACGTGTGTTAGAGAGATGTCTCTGCTCTCCATTGATTTCCCAAACAGCGTCACCGTTACTTATTAGTCTGAATGAAATATTAAAGCACAAAACCTAAAGGGAGGAAAATTATAATGTTTTGCAGAATGATCCATAACACTTCAGTAGTATTACTGCAAGTTGTATTCTTTGGACCTTTACCACAGTTCTGCGTTAAGGGACGGGTTAAGAGTTGGCGTAGGGCAAATGTCTCTAGATACACCATAATTGTATTATAAATTACAAGATATCCGTGATTGTACATGTGTGTCATACACTTCAATGATTGTATTCGTTATACGAATACACTCCTGTGGTTTAAACTTCCACCTGGTCTATTCAAAGGGTTTTCTACCCTGCTGGGTGAATTCCATTGAGTAACACTAGGTTCCTACTTAGAAAAAATAAAAAAAACTCAATCCTTTCCTCCATGAAAGGTGGAATTTAAGGTTCCAAGATTGTTTTTTGCATGTAGTACAATGTGAACTCAGTAAAGCCTTTGCAGAGAAACATGCCTTTACTGTACTGCTGTGCAACTAACTAAAACCTGTATGAATTCAGAGATCTATTCAGTTGGGAGCTGCAGTATATTACCCATTACTCCAATTCCTTTAATGTTGTCAGAATAATTTCCATTTCAAGAAAGCTATGAACAACTCAGCTGAACAAATAACTGGGAGAGGGGGAGTAGAAGTTCCCAATATTAAGTTGTAACATTGTACCCTGGTACATCATAATTTTGAATACTCATTTGCTGAAAGTTAAATAAAATTGTATTTCTTACCTCCAGCTTATAGAGCCAGCACGTTAAAATTATATTGTGAGTGGGTGATCTGAAAGTTGTCTAGCAATTCCAACTTTATTCGATATTAAATCTAATGATTTTAAGTATTTGGTGCAGTTATTACTATGAACTGAGAAACATTTTAAATACCCAGTCCTTTTTTTTTCGATTTCATGACAAGAAGTATCTTTAGCTAAAATTAGTTTATTCTCTCCCTTTATATTGATCTGTAGGGTCCTATTAGAGCCCCCTTTTACCAGCCTTTCTTAAAAGAAAGATCTGTTGATTACTGTGGTGTTAAAAGAGCATCCGTTCCAAAGCCCAAGATAGGTTCTTTTCAGAGTGATTCTTAGCAATGCCTCTTTGTGTGGTGCACAATGCAATAAGTCAGACAGGACTTTTTGAGCCACAGCTATAAGGAACTGTAAGGGCCACTGAAGTACACTTGTGTTAAGTTGAATTGATTGAAATTTAATGGATGTTAGTGGCTATGAATGGTAATGATTTTCTAGTATCTTTATCATGCTTGACATTAATAACTGGAGAGTGTGTATGCATGAAGGCAGTGTATTATTCATTTTTAAAGATGCTTTCTCCCACCCCTCTTTCCCATAATTTATTTGCTTTAAAAAAAAATTGCAGGCCTCAGAGAATGTGTACATCTTGTCAACACAATTTTGAGCCCATGGTTTTTTATTTTTTCCAATTCTGACATAAATCAGACTACAATATAAGGAGAATGGTGAATTTGTGTCACATGCCATCGTGAATTAATGGTATGCAAATGGCAGCTTTACAGGTGCTGTGATTTACTTAATTGCACATTGTGGTTAAATATCAGATTCATTATATTTGGGGGTTTTTTTAAGGACGTATTTTAAAATGTGAGATTTGTGTGCATTTGCTGCGTAAACACAACTTGAGGGTTAAGAGAGAATCAACCAGCCTTTGCATTGGGCATCTTTTCCTGCTAGATGCTACTGCTGTGTTATTTCAAACAGTATAATCAAATATTTTTGCATATGGGGGAGGAGGGTACTGGGGAGGAAATGAGACTTTATAGGCTGAAGCAGTAGATAACTGCAAAAACCAAGTCAATTTGGCTATTTCCCCCCCCCCCAAAAAAAAAGTCTGCACACTGTGTTTTACTATGCAAAGTAGTCTTTATTTCTTTCCTAAATCTGCACTGAAAATCATTCTGTGGGACTGCAGTCTCTAACCAGACATTCAGAACAATCTGAAGAGTTGGTGAAAGCTATAGGCATTCTGGGTCAAAGGTGAATGTGAATATGATCGCAGGGTTTTCAGTCTTTGATATCATTTTTTAAATGCTTCCCAAAGGCTAAGGACAAGGGAGAAGTCTGACATATAAATATATCTTGGATCTCTGAAGATAAGAATAGATTTTGACTTTATTTCTCCAAAAATTGAGGTCACTGTGGTCTGATGACAGACTGAAAGCCCATCAGTCAAAATTTTTTCAAATAAACAGACACGAGGAACTTCTGTTTGATACATTGTGTGCCTTCAGGGAGTGACAGCATGTTTAGGTTTTGAAGTTTGTGGTCCAGGTGTCAAGGTTTAGAGAAAATGTCTAGTCTTATCTGCCCAGGTACTACAAATTCCATGGGCTTAACAATTTCAAAAGTAAGCTTTTCTGAGCAGTGTTCAGCCATACTGTGTGTATGTCTGTGGATCCTGGAGCTTTTAGTCATGCGCCTAGATCCTGGGAGCTGATTCTCAGTCATTACTCCCAGGCAAAACCATAGGAGTATTACGAAACAGCAGGATTTCATCTGATGTGTAGTAGTCCAAAGGACTGCTTATGCAGTTGTGCGTCTTTTTTTTAATATATGGAGAAAATTCACTCTGATGCTCCTCTCAAAATAGGAGATAATTGATACATAGGCCTTTGCAAGGGCCCTTCGCAGAGTGGTGAACTCTCTCATTTTCATGTGCTAATTTATCTTGTTTTGGGAACCACAGCTTTGCTATTTCCTAACTAGTGCTGGTTGGAGAAATTTGGCAGAACCATATTACTATGCTGAAATACGTGGTTTCACTTCTGTCAAAATGCTTGATGAATTCCGGATGAGGTTGAAAGAAAATTGGTGGAAAAAGTCTTGTAGAGTTTTTAAAAAAGGAATGGAAAGATTTGTTTTTTATATACATTCTAAAGTGAATTTTTTCATTTTGGAAATTTTTTTACTTTCTCATTATAATAAGCAAATTAAAAAGAGAAAATCAAAATGAAAAGTTTTGGTAGAAGAAAAATGCATTCCTCCTCGTGGAGACTTTCAAAATTTTGTTGTTTTCTTCTCAGAACTCCTCTTCTCCCCTCTGCTCTATTCCTGACTATTTCTGTACTCTGAGCAGTGTGCATTAACATTGCATTAAGCTGAGCATGGGAAGTGCTTCGCTGAATCAGGGCCATAATCATAGTTTGACTTCTATGTTTGGGGCTGGCAGCTCTATTAAGCTGGCGGGGCTGTGTATGTGTGAGGAGGCAAATTCTGTATCTGCCTGACACTTGTGATGGGCGGAGGACGGGAGGGGATGTCCCCCAGCCCTCAAAACTATGCTTATGGCTATAATGAATATGAGTCTTTAATTTTCTTGTGTGAGCAAAGTTTTTTTTTTTTGTGTGTTTGTGGGGTTTTTTTGTTTTTTGTTTAAATAAGAAAAAAAGAAGGGAGAGTAGAGAGACCGTTAGCACGCATCTTGGTTCCATTCTCTCAAGGACATCTTTAGGCCCCGCTTTCTTCCTTGGAATATATTCTGATTGTTTTCTTTGGATAGCAAACACAATCTTGACACTCCGAGAGCTGTGACCATGCCAGGTGAGTTTTAGAATAAGCGGTGATGACATTCTGATAAATTCAGTGCCTCTGATAGTGGGACCAGAATTCCCACTTGGGGGACTAGTGGACATTTTGTGGTGGTAGGGGGATGGAGAGTGCTGATTCCTGGAGGATTTGGCAGGTTGTAGGAGGGCACATTAGCAGTCATAAGGGACTTAACGCAGTTGTGATAAAATAGGGGCACGCCCTGAAGATTGTTACCTGTGTCTCCATATGTCTTCATATGATACGTGAAGAAGCCACAGAAGGGTGGATGGCTTTTCCAACAGGCATCGGCTTTCTTCTGGTCTCTCCTTGGACATGTGTGCTTAGGATGTAAGTATGTGGAGCATATGAAATCTGCATTGCATGCACAGTGTGATCATCCCGTGCTCCAAAAATCACTTTAAGGGAGGGAGAATTGCCAGGGGACAGGATAAAATGGATCTAATGGCCAAAGCCCATTTGGCTTCCTCTTTTCCTTGGTCTCATAGGGTACGTCTAGACTACAGGCTTTTATCGACAGAAGTTTTGTCGACAGATACTGTCGACAAAGCTTCTGTCAACAAAGAGCGTCTAGACTACATCCAGTTCTATCGACAAAGCAAGCCGCTTTGTCGACATGACTGTGTAGATGCGAAGGACAGTGTAGATGCAATAACGCCTTCTGTCGACAGAACTCTGTCGGCAAAAGGAGTTATTCCTCGTAGAATGAAGTTTATAGCCATCAACAAAACTGCTGAGTTCTGTCGACGTTATGTCGACAGAGCTCAGCAGCAGTGTAGACGCAGGTATAGTTTTGTCGACAAAAGTCCACTTTTGTCGACAAAACCCTGTAGTCTAGACACACCCACGGATACTCCCTTCCTGACTGATTGGACCTGCCAGTGTCACAGAGGCCTGCCTTCCATCTGTTGTAGGCAGGCTAACCTTTAGTTCTATGTGGTTCACTATAGGCATGCCTACGCAGCTGGGCTAAACTTGAAATAAGCTACCCAACTTGAGCTACATCAGTGGCATAGCTTTAAGACAAAATAGCTTATTTCGACTTTGGGCGCGTCTACACAGCACTTATTTTGAAATAGAGCCCTCTTCCCCCACTCCTGATACAGTGAGGTTTACAGAAGTTGGCATAAGGAATCCATTCTTTTGAACTGATTTTGAAATAAAGGGCTTGTTGTATAGACACGCACTATGCTATTTTGGAATATCTGACATTATTCCAAAATAATGCTGCTGTGTAGATGTAACAGCCAGCTGGGGGATTTGAACCGGGGACCTCTGAAGTTTAGTATAGGAGCCGCTACAGCTTGAGCTATAAAGGCAGTTGGCTTGTAGTTCCGGTTGTAGAGGTCTCTTGGTCTTATCTGTTGCTGTGGTCTAGGTGCCACTGCATGGGACAGTGAACCACACTAGGTGTGCGGGTTACATAGACATGCCCTATGTGTGAATTTTTTTGAACGAGACTTAGGAATCATGGCTCTGCGTGAATGTGAAGGGCCAAGATGCTTTTTTGTGAAAGCGGTTTATTCTAGTTGTAGTAGTCATTCTCCCCCCGCTCCGTGTCGTATGTAATTGGCTGCCATCTAGCAATTTAGTGGCCCTGTAATGAATACAGGGCTTTTTGTTTTCTCTTGGTATGTTAGCTGCTAAGATGCAGGCTGTTTCCTATTAGCCAAAGAGCGTACCTTCTGGGTGTACTAAATCACCCATCCCTCAGAAGAGTTGTGTAACTTACTGTGTAGGCTGGACAGCTGAACCCACTGGTGCAGAGGTTCAAACAAAGTGCAGTGCTGCAGGTGCTGTTTTATAGGCTGACTACTTTAAAATGTCACACCTTTCCATCTCTACTATTTCACCATCTAATATGAGCTAATGGAATTTAGGCTTCATATGTTCCTCCCTCCTTCCCTAGAGGCTGCACGTTTCTAAGCACCCTTGAGCATGAGTTTTAAGGTCACTGGTGGCATTTTTAGGTCACAAAACTGCAGAATGCCCCGTCTTGGAGGCAGGTAATGCAATGACTAATTAGTTCCTCTATCATTGCTGTGGTTATCTTATCTTTTTCTCTTCACTGGGTTCAGCTCCGAAGTAGGGTGAAGCCTGGTAGGGGAAACTGTTGGAGACGTCTCTGATTTGATAACTATGGAGTTTTCAGAGGAGAAATACTTTGCACTTACTTTGAGAGCCACAGGTGAAATGACCTGTGTCAATTATAATATGGTCTCATAGTTAAAAATAACACTTACAGCAGTATCCTTATAAAACAGCTATAATAATAGTTCAAAACACTTTGGCATAGAATGGGAATAGTGTGGGTTAGGTTGGGCTATTAATGGCAGATTTTTAAAATAAGGACTTTTTTGGTGTACGTATATATGTCTGTGTAAAGGTATACTGCAATTAAACTGTCCCTTTGAATCTTCAGAGCTAGATACTCTGGGCAATGTAGATCTCCGTGTGTATCAAAGCTACATTAACCTATTTTAGTTTTCACTTTTCTCAGGTGTTGCTGGCATCTGCTGATCAAATCAGCATGCCTCGGAGAGACCAGCCCTCCGTGTTGGTACTTGCAGAGCACTGTATCCAAATGCTCTTCTGTAATTGTCTTATTAAGTAAGGAATTAAGCCCTGCACTTTGACTGTTTTGGTGCCAGTGGCTCTTTGGCATGGCCCCCTTCCTTCTCCTTCTTTTTAAAGAGCCAATATTCTTTTAATTATGTGGAAATGGAGTTGGAGCATAAAATCTGATGAGAACAATGAGTAATTTGGTATATGGTATGTAAACTCAGATTTTTATGTCCTTCCCTTCAGAATATTATGGGGGGGTTTTCAGTTCTAATGCTTGTGATGATTTAAGAAATAAAAAGCAGAAATCCTTACAGTTGCCAGACCACAGGCTCCTTAGCGCCAGACTTAGAGACGAGCTTCAAATGTCATACATTTTAAAAGCATACCATGTGTTATTCTTTAGCTAGCTCAGCCCCCCCGCCCCCCAGCCCTATAATCTCTTCCCCAGCCAATCTAACAGATTAGCTTTAATTAAATAAACCTTTCTCTTAGTCTTTTTTTCCATGCTGTCGTGGGATAGTGGCAGCAATTGCAATCTTCCGTACCTTTCTCCCGATGTGAAGCCATCTGCCCACTTAAGGGTCTTAAGTCACAGAAGGGACTGGAACTTGCCCTAGTGTAATGGTGTCCCGTCTGTGTTTAATCAGGATTGCTTGATATTGCTGCTTAGTCCTATGGTGTGCATTAGAATCAAATGCTTACAAGTGGCTAAGCATATGTTTAGAACTTTTTCTCAGGGGACGTAACATGCTTTAGTTTATAACTGGGTTAGTTACAATCTAGGCATCTAAAATGCTAGTTTTCCTTCTGGAATTCTGCTTTCATTCCTTGTTTTCGACACTTTTTTTTTTTAACTGCCCCACACCTCTGGACTTAGGAAAGGAACAGACAGACCACACTGACGAGGCTTGGGCACAGTGCAGGCAGAATACTGGCAGCTTGGGAATACACCTAGTTTATTGCCCGTGAGGTCAAGCAGTTTATTGTAAGGACACAAGAAATAAACAGAGTAATCTGGAGCACTTGGCTCTTTCCTGACACGAGAGCTGTTCCAAAGGGGCGTAGCTGTAAAACATTCTTTGAAGCAACCTCCTATCCATCTTGTCCCGCTTGCAGCGAGGCACAGCTTCTCGCTGGAAGCCAGGCTCCCTTTGGAATTTTAGATTAAAAGCCATTTCTGGCCCCAGCCCTGGTCTCTGTGTGGTGTTCTGCAACAGCCCAAGAGAGAATTCTCCTACCACAGGAGCTGTGTAAGACTAGTCTGCTCAGGGCCGGCCCGAGCCATTTGTGCGCCCCGGGAGCGCGGCCCCGCCCCTGGGCGCCCGGCGCATGCGCGGCCCCGCCCCCGCCCGGTCCGGCAGCCCCACGTGGTGCCCCCTATAAGCCCCAGGCGGTAACCTGGTCAGCTCGTAGCTTGGGCCGCCTCTCAGTCCGCTGCCCCCTTCATAAGCCCATGTTTTGGGGGGCGTGCTGGACACAGGAGGAGGGTGAGCATGACCGAATTCACTCGCTAGCCATTTCAGGGGGGTAGCTGTGTTAGTCTGTAACTTTAAAAACGAGTAGGCCTATAGCACCTAAGAGACTAACACAATATATGTGTACTATCATGAGCCTTCATGGGCACAACCCATTTCCTCAGATGAGCAGAGTGGAGAGAAAAAGAGTTGATCCCTGCCGCTGGCTGTGTGGGGGTTTAGTCCCCTCAGCCAGTGAACCCTCTCCTGGTGGTGCCTCTACCACTGTCTTCTCCATCTGCAGCCCGGGAATTGCAGCGTCCTTTTCATGACTCTGCCCTTTGGCCATGTCACCATCTGTATTTTCCCTCTTGCAGGGGGAAAGTAGCTCAGTTCAAATAGTCCAGCCACTTCACCAGTGGCGACTGTAGGTATGGGGGAAGGGGAGAGAAGGACCCTGGCCCATCCACTGCTCTGGGTCCCAGCCCAGCCACCCTGTTGATCGTAGCCTCCTGTTGCCTTTGCTTAACTTCTTGGCTAGACCTGCTTCAATTCCCTGGTCCATCTCCCCATGGCCCCAGCTCTTTCTTTTCCCTCTTCTCTGGGCCTCCAGCCAGCATGTCCCAGCATCCAGCCAGGAGCTGCCTCCGTACCTGACAACGACTGCTCTGTCCAAGCTGCAACAGGTGTTTTTATTCTGTATTTTTGTGTGTTTCTGTGAAGTGCTAAAAACGAAGGGTAATGGATGTGGACGTTTGGTTGATTGTGAGAAAAATGGGATTAAGTCACCTCCCTAGATTAAGTTTACACATCTTGGTCACCTTTCGACTTCAAAAAGTGTTCTGTGGAAGAAAAAATATCTAGCAGGATTTCATACAAGGATATTGTAGACATGTAGCCCAAAGGCCAGAGTCAACAGGGCTCCTCTTGCTGGCAGGGAAGTGTGGCTCAGTGGCCAGTCAGTGGGACTTCCCTTATCTGCAGGGAAATGCAGCCCAATGGCCAAGGTCAGTAGAAGGTGTGGGTAGATAGGTAGGGGGTCCTTGGCCTTCCTTGCACCATTGGATTCCAGCCCAGGGCCCTAGTTGTGACAATGGTGTTCACCCTGTAAATCTGCCCCCAACACCCTGACTACTGCAAGGACAATAGCTGGGTCCTTCTTGGGCTGCTCCCTACTTTGACTCTGGGAGTCTTCAGGGTCTCTGGGAGCCTCAGGTACCTATATCTCCATGCGTGTCTGGATGCTTGCCTGGGCCGCAGTATCTTCTGTTCCCTTTGTCCATGTTCCCGGCTGCTGTTTGGCTGAAGCTGGCAAGGTGCATCTCTCCCCTCACCACTCAATGGTGAGCCAGGACTGAGCTGTGCAGCTCTGTTTTATACTGCAGCAGCATTGGAGCATGCCCAGAAGAGTGGAGGGGGTGGGGCTTCATCTAAGAGCGTTGCCTTAATTCCTTCCTCTCCTCTGTGGGGCCAGTACACCCCATCACAGCCGTGTTCATTTCTCTTTTACCCAACAATTTGGAATGCTTTTTAAAAATACCCTTTAAAAACATAAAAAGGAAATCATTCAAGTTCTGAAGCTGTTTCATGGCTAACTGGAAAATATTGTTTGTGCTTCTATTTGAAGTCAATAACAGTTATCATGTTCAGGCCCAGTAATTTGCTGTCCTACTCCTTCACTCCCTGTATTAGCTCCAAATTTATGAATTCTTCTATCTGTATAGGCCTCAGTTTCTGCAGGATTTACATTAAAAATATCCTGCTCCTGGCATAGCACATAGAAGTGCTGGCAAGCATCCAAACTTACTTTCCTCCTCAGGATTGTCTTGCTGTACATTTAAATGACAGAGAACAGAAACTATGTGCCAGAGCTTGCTCCTTTCTTGGCTGTTTCTTTGGGTTGCTCCCCGGGGGTCCCATTCTATCCATCTGCCTACTTCATTTTGCTTCAGAGCCCCAGACTGCTCTGATCACCGGCATGAGCCAGCAGATCTCTTTGTCGTAGCCTAGAACTTGAGTAGGTTGGATAACCATGTGTGTGCTAGAATTTTCAGGGACCTCTGCTTTGTTGTCCTCCATTCAAACACTGGACACTGTGGGCTCGTCTAGACTACGCTGAAGTTCTGAAAGAGGATATGCAAATTCCGTGCGAATTTGCATATCTTCTTCCGATCTCACTTTCGAAAGCAGAGCTTTCGAAAGTGAAAGTAGTTGGGATGAGGTTTTTCTTGGCAACCCCCCCTTTTTCGAAAAGCTGCTCTTCCTCAAAAAATGAGGTTTATCCAGCTTTTTGAAAAAGGGGGGGGGTTGCCAAAAAAACCGCGTCCTGACTACTTTCCCGTGGAATTTGCATCTCCTCTTTCGAAACTTCAGCGTAGTCTAGACATAGCCTGTAATAATTGCTAACCTTAACGTCCATTTAATCGTCTTCTTTATTCCAGACTAAAACTTTAATGGCCAAGAAGAAAGGAGTTGATCTGTCTGGTTCCTACTGGACTGGTGTCCACCTCATTGTAACCTGCTATTGTAAATGGTTTTAGATGTAGAACGCATACTGGAAGTTGATGTTAGAAACAAATAATGTTTTTTCACGATTTTTAAATGGACGTGGAGGAAATAGCTGTTCTTTTTGGAAATCCTGTGGGCAGGAAAGTATTAAGGGACTGTTGAGACAGTGCCCATAGGTGTGCATGTCACTTTAATATTGATTTAAAAAAAAAAAACCCTACATGCCCCTGTGCAGTGATGCCAGATTCTGCTGGTTTTCAGGCAACAGTAAACAAAATGTCTCACGGGGCAATACTTAGAACTCCCATGGGGCCTCAGGTTGCCTACCGTTGCTATAAAGTCTCCCTCTGCATCCAATCAATGTGCTACTATGGATCAGTCAGCACACCCCACAAATTCTAGGAATATAAGCACAGTTAGGAACACTGCCTTATCCCAGGAGACCATTTTGGTTATGACAATCTGGTGGCCCACTGAGACTAGAGGGCCACTCATACGGCCTACTCCCTAGCCTAGGTTGCCCCTCGCTGCTTTGTAGGGACAATATAGAGACAATACGGGGACAGTTATTAAGATTTGGTTTTCCTCACACAAGGGGGTCTACTGAGATTATGAACTTGGGCCAAAAAAATTCAAAATTCAATTTAAACGGGAAGAAACCCATGCTTGCACATGTAGGGAAAAGCAATTGGAAATAATGAGGAAGAGAAACCAGGGAAACAGTCTGGAAAGGATTCATGGCTGAAAATGGCGAGGAGATGCCTTCAGTGTTCTGTGACTAATGAAGTCTTGGACTGCATGTCCAGAAACATCACCTTGTATATGGATGAGGTAAGAAATCCTGTCTACACTGTACTAGTTACCATACTAGGAACATTGCATTTAAGTTCTGTCTTAGCCGCATTACAAGAGAGAGAGTGACAAATGGGAAAGAGATGAAAAATAAAAGGAACAAGGGGCTGAGGGATTGACTTCCAAGGGAAGATTGAAAGAGCTGAATATGGATAGCTTCGCTAAAAGATGACAAATGGGTGGTTGGGCTATAAATCTACAGATATCTGAAGGGAGTAAACACCAAGGCTGGAAGAATTGTAGAGTGATACACTGGTGTATACATAGAAGTAATGGGATGACATTTAAGAGGGGGCAAATTTCAGCTGAGTAATGGGGGAAGCTTCATGACAGCTTGATCTATGAGGCCATGGAATAATCTCTCACTGGAAGTGATGGAAGCACCATTGCTTATTCTTCTACACTTGGGGCCAGTTCCTGTTTGCAGTGAAGCTAGCGCGTTCAGGGCCGGCTTTAGGCCGATTTGACCGATTTCCCCCAAATCGGGCCCCATGCCTAAGAGGGCCCCGCGCCCTAAAGCTGGAAGTGTGCTGGAGTGCCGGGCGCGCTGTGGGAGGGGGCGTCGGCCCCGGAGGAGGAGCGCGGCGGCTTCCCTGCGCCGCAGGAGGGGTGAGTTGAGCGCAGGGGTTTCCCTGCGCCGCGGGGGGGGGGGGGGGAGGGGTCGACCACAGGGTTTGGCGGGAAGGTGGGACATAACTCTGCTCTGTAGCTGGGTATTTAAAGGGGCTGTGCCTCTTTTTTTTGTGTGCGGTGGTGTTTTGTGTGTGTTTTGTGTGGTTTTTTTTTTTTTTTTTTTGCTCAACAAAAAATCCTGGCTGCTGGGGCCCCATCAAAACTGGTCGAATTGGGCCCCGCACTTCCTAAAGCCGGCCCTGAGCGTGTTACACAACTTTTCATTGGAAAATTCATTTTCCCTTTTTATAAGTGTAACACACTGGTGTAGAACTCTACAGTGAAATCACTTGACCCATCATTGACTGCGTCTACCTCTGGGGCAAAAAGCAACAACTACTACCAACACAGCACTTGAGGAGAAGATGTGAATAATACCATTCCCAACTGAGTTGGAATTCAGCCAAGACAGCCCTGCTCTTAGTACAGATCCAATGGAACTTTTCCTAACCACAGTGATCTGGACCTCTCTCTTTTTACGTCTCATACTTCTGCTCATTGGGGCATTCTACTGTTCCCATTTTGGATTTAGTGCAATTAGGGTCTTTGGAACAAAGAGACCTCAAAGTTCTGCTTCAGCTCTGTGATCAAGCCCAGAAATCTTCTACTTTGCTTCAAAGAAATCAGGACAAACAAGACTTCATTGATGCTTATGGGCTGTAGTCTTTTTTTACATCTACAATACTGTACCTAACTTTTTCTTTCGAAACTCCCATTTCTTCTTCTGCCTTTCACTTCATTTGAAATGCAAACTAAGGTCAAAGGATCACTTTCCTACTGGTGAAACATACAGTATTGGCTGTCATTTTTAAAATACTCTTTGCGCTGGCTGCAGAGGGTTGATTTCTTTACTCTTTCAACCTGGGAAGACTCTCCTAGAATGTCGTTTGCTTTTCCCCTTATCCTGAAGGTCTAAATTAGAAAATTAGGCAAAATAGCCATGCAAATCAAGTTATAGCATCTTGACTAAGATGGTAATTTATCTTCAGTGCGAGATGGATGGCAGAGATTCATGTAATTAGAGAAACAAATGTGGTTGTAGCACTTAACATATACTGGTAATTCAACTGTCTCACTGAAGACAGGGAGGTTAGTGAACTTTAAAGCCTTGGCTTGCTCAAAGCACAAATTAGACGAAGTAAAACGGTCTTAAATAATTGTTTTTAAATACATTGTATATATCAGTGTGATGTACTGTGTCTCTGCATCTCAGCCACAGTTGTGAATTATATACCTTTTGAGTCTATGGGAAGAACTGGTAAAGAATATAATCTCTCTCTTCTGAGGCTATTGTTGAAAGTCACATCTGTGCAACTGTGTGTCACAGAAGAAATGTGTCAGTCAGCGACAACAGAGCTGTTTCCTGTTATGGAGCTTTGCTCATAAGGAGGAACCTTGCAGGTAATTCTCTCAAGAGCATTATACATATATTAGAGAATCAAACTCTGTCAGCGTTCCCTCTATTTTTTTCCCATCCATGTGCAGAATAAATTTTGTTACATGCACCAGGGCACGTATAGACATGCACCACTACTAGAAACACATGCTCCCAGCTGTGAGTGCTCTGCCAATCAGCTGGGTGGCATTTGAATCTCTCCTGGGTGGCTGCTGAAGCACTCTGCTTATAGGGAATGCTGCTCTCCGTAATAAGACACATTTTTCTAATCATTGGTCAATGACAAAGAAGGTAAAGCTAATGAAGAAGAGACTTATATGGTCAAACTCTTGCACCTGGTGAACAGGCTGCTATCAGCCATTACTGCAAATCCCATGAGTTAAATAGGTTTCTGATGAACCGTAATGGTAAGAAATATGCCGAGAAATTGGAAAGGGTCCAAAGAAGAGCAACAAAAATGATGAAAGGTCTAGAAAACATGAGCTATGAGAGAAGAATGAAAGAATTGGGCTTGTTTAGTTTGGAAAAGAGAAGACTGAGAGGGGACATAACAGCAGCTTTCAAATACCTAAAAGGGTGTATAAGGAAGAGGGAGAAAAGTTGTTCTCCTTGGCCTCTGAGGATAGGACAAGAAGCAATGGGCTTAAACTGCAGCAAGGAAGGTTCAGGTTGGACATTAGGAAAAAGTTCCTGTCAGGGTGGCTAAACTCTGGAATAAATTGCCTACAGAGGTTGTGGAATCTCCATCACTGGAGATATTTAAGAGCAGGTTAGACAGACACCTGTCAAGGATGTTCTAGACGGTGCTTGGTTCTGCCGTGAGGGTAGGGGACTGGACTTGATAACTTCTCGAGGTCCCTTCCAGTTCTCCTAGTCTATGATTCTATGCTGATATAAGTGTGCACGTGTATGGATATGTGTCTGGAGAAGGGCTGTCCCTCTGATCTTCCTCAGGGAGAAGGCAAATATGCACTGCGCACTGACTGAAAACATGTCCTATTGATTGGCTGCTGATTTCACAAATTAGTACTAGTACAAGTTAATCTGTGCCGTTTTCCCTATTGAAAATAGAAAGGGAGCTCAGAAGGAAAAGGACTGCCGGCATCCTCAGCCTTCGCTGCTTTTCTTCTGCCCTAAATGTAAATCTTCATGGTTCACTCTCAAAGAAGTGCCCTGACCATTAGACACTTTTGGATATTAAATGAGTGAGCCCTCAAAGCCCAAGGTATGAGAAGCTGTGGGGAGAAGACACCTATCCGCAACTAGGGATGTTAAATGGCAGTTAATCAGCTGATGGAGTAGTCAATGGAATTTCCATCGACTACTCGATTAGATGTTGGGGGAAGGGTGCTAGCTACCTCTGCTGTGGCTTTGCAGTTTAAATGTAGTAGGAGCCGGGTGCGCAGCTCCCTGGTTCCTACTACATTTAAACTGCAGCGGGGTTAGCTCCCAAGGGTGGTGTGATCTGGGACTGAAGAGTCTTTAGTCATTTAGTCTTCAGTCCCGGCTCACGCCAGCTCTGGGATGCTGCGGCTCTGCCCTTGCCCCTCCCGCACCGCGGAGACAGTGCTGGGGGAACCAGCTTTTAAGCTGGCTTCCCCACCCTTGCTGCCTCTGACACAGAGGCAGCAAGTGGGGGCACGGGAGAGAAAGCGAATAGTCGACCTGACTACCCAATAAGCATATGCATATTGGGTAGTCAACTAGTCAACTACTCCCTTGCTTCCCTATCCCCAACCCCTCTCTTTTACACTATCTGGGGGAAAATACCACCCTTCTGACATATTTGAATGCACCTTATTGCCACCCTGTGCCACCTTTCTTGGCCATGATGTAGTGGCTTTGTATGCGGTGATTTCCTCTGGTGGCTGACCCAAAGGGGATAAAATCCCTACTGCTGCTTACAGCTAATGGAAGCTCCTTATTGATTCAAGTGGCAGAGATCTGTGTTTTTGGAGGTGAAAGACTAAGGTTCTAGTCCAGTGACCGGCCACCTGGGCTACTGAGTGAGTGGCCACATGAGTGGCCCTCCAGCTCATTGAGCTGCAAGATTGTTGTAACCATAGCAGTCTCCCAGGACAGGGTAGTTTTGCTAACTGGCTTGCGTACCTGGAGTTTATGGGGTGGGCCGATTGAACCGTAGCAGCGCTTTGATTGGATGCCAAGGGAGCACATGGCTCTTGCAGGCAATGCTGGGTGCAATTGGCACGCACTTCCCTTCACGTGCCCTTGCTTTACATGCGAGTCACGTTAGCAATACCGGTAGGGAAAAAAACGACTCAGATGGAAGCCAGTAGATTCTGGCAACCCTATGGGCAACAGTAAATAAAATGTCTCATGGGCCAGACCTAGAACCCCAATGGGCTACATGCAGCCCTCAGGATGCAAATTTCCCAGCACTGTTCAGGTCCCATCTCTGTGTGTGATTTAAACTAGTGATTATATCTTAGTTTTTTGTATTGCCTGGAGCCAAGGAATTAGTTGCTCTACCCCAACTTTTTACCACCGCTTGCTGTTACTGGCGCACTGGTCTCTTCTTCCCATCAGGATAGGAGTTAAAATCCTGCACTGTCTTTTTGAGATGGGCTTTCCTGCTGTTCCAGTAAATCACTCTACAAATAAACCAGATTGAAAGACACAGGTTAAATGCTACCATGTCTGAGTCTAGTAGGTTTCAAATGCTGTTGATAAAGATTTTTAAAAGCTGTGGAGGGATTACAGGGTTTAGTCCTTGTTTTGGGGTTAATTTTTCATAGCAGCCTTTAAAGGCTAGAGTGTGGCAGAGTGAACTTAGTTGACAAAAACAGTCATCCTCAACAGCATTAGGTTCTACAGTCCTACCTGCTCACACCCCACACTGGCTCCAAATCAAGGACTTCATTAATGCTCTTAAGCATACAACCCTTTTGCCCACATAGGCATCCTTCAATTTTACATTATGGGATTCTGTCAGGTCACCTGGCCTCTGTGATTCAAGATCATTTCCAGCAAATATATTGCGAATAAGTGTCTCCAACAATTACGGGCTGATCACTGGTTTTCTGTGGACTCGGTTGAAACTTACAAAGTGAGTTCCTGTTGGTGTTCTTTGGTTCTCTCTGCACATCCACAAACTTGTCAGAAGAATCCCCTGGATTCTAAAGATTACTTCTAGAGTCAAAATACATTTGAAAAAAAATGATGCATCCCTGGTCAGACATGTGCCATCTTGCTGTGAGATAGAATTTTGAGTCCATTTGAATATTCTGTTCTGCAGAGTTTCTGGTTAGAAATGGATCTAGACATTTGAACCTCCCAGCAGTTCCTGGGTATTGGCTGGGGCTTGCCTTTTTTATTAACTTTAATGAGTTTTTTTTTAATATGCATATGCATTGAGGCATTTCTCCAAAAGATCTGAAAGAGACAAGCCTGGACCTTAACTAATGAATTTTAGGAGCAGATTTTTGGTATCCCTTATGCCCCAAGACGGTTTCTGTCAACAAAAACACTTTTTATTTAATAGTAAGACTAGGAACAGCTCTGGCTTGCTTATTCCTACCATTGTCTGTTAGTCAGGTGAGAGAAGCTGTTATCCACGTGATAACATCTAGGTTCCTAATCACTTTCATGTACTGTTTTCACAGGAAAAACAGCACCATTAATATAAGATACTCTGTGCTTTATGGTCCTGGTGTTCGGTGAATGTTCAGTGGGTTCTTTCAAGTTGTCCTGAACAGCCATGGAGAAGTTGCTGGCTCTCAGAAATGTAGAACTGATGCGCTGTGAATTTGCTTTGCACATCTCCTAGTAAAAGCAGGATGGGAGATGGGTGATTTTTCAGTAATTGGTAATGCCTGAAGGTTGTACTCTGATGATTGTTTGCCTGATTTAGTAATACGTATGCAGCACTTTTCACTCGTCCCTCTCAAAACTCTTAAAAAAAAAAAAAGTGGCTAGGTATTATTATCCCCAATTCACAGACTGGGAAGTTGAGGCACAGAAAAGTGAAATGGAAGGATGAGGTCATGGAGCCAGTCCAAAAGTAGAGCTGAGAATAGTGCTTGGATAGCCTGTCTCCCTGCCCCAGGTAATAACCAACAGGCCACTGTCTATGGCACTGTGCGAATTGAATCTGACAATTGTAGTAGACCAGTGTCCATTTTACATGGGCCAGTATGACATTAAGTACTTAATACCTTTCTTGTCTGTATTATAGGAGAGGACAGGAAAATGAATGGCCATGAGCCCAAGCTACTAATTTATCCTTTAGCGGCAGAGCCACCATGTCCGGGTCGGGGAACATGGGAGGGCCAGTGACCTATCTCCTCCATCGGCACACAGAAACGTTCCAGAGCTAAGGATCTCTATCTTTCACCAGCATAGAATTCACTTAAATGTAAGGGGGAGTGAAATAAATTAATAGCCAACCAACTAACCCCCCCAACTAGTCTTTCCTTGTGCTTTTTCACCAATTCCTCCTCCTTCATTATAGCCTCTGCCTTGAAAACCCTAGAATTTGAGGTTGAGAGGTGGGTTGGGGGCAAATACTGGAGGACCTGAACATGGGTCTTGAATTTAGTGTGTGTTTGAGCCAGTGTCTATTCACTGTGGGTTGCTTTTGTAATTTACTCATGTTGAGTAGTGTCTATTCACTGAGACTACTCGCATGAGTAAGTGCTACAGAGTCCGGCCCCAAGGAAGCAATGCAGTAGGGTGCTATATCCCCAAACTTTCTTATTTTGAGCAACATTTTCCTAGCGCTGGTTTTGCAGCTCTGAAGCCTGCAGCCAGTTTAAGAAAACTTTATGACACAAACATTGTTTTCTTTCATAAGCTGCAGTCTGCCAGGACAACAGGGCTCATTCCAGCGGGGTTGCAGTTTGGCAGGATCTGCGGATTTTGTCTCTCCTTTTGTACATCTGAAGAAAATGGAAACCTGGCATGTTAACTCAACATGGTTTTCCTCACCTCTCCTTCAGCAGCTGGGATAAGCTATTCTGCTTGATCACACATTTCCCTTGTTTTATGAATTACCACCTACACTCTGGCTGGCTAGCATACAGAATTCTTCTGTCACTGGCAGCTTTCCTGTTTGGCTAAGGCTAGGAGAAGAGTTTTAAAGGGACTTCTCAAGGATAATGTGAATCTCAGATTTAGGGGTCTGTGTGTATATATCTAGATAGATATCAGTACACACACACCCTGAATTTGAGATCCACATTATCCTTGAAAAGTCTCCTTTAAAACTCTTCTCCTAGCTTATAGATAGACTACAAGGTTTACGCGACACTGCTTGAGTCCTTAACTCAATAATTTTTGTTTTTCTTCCTTTAAACTATTGCTCTGGGGAGGAGGGGGTCATGGAGCAGGCTGCCCCGGGAATAGAGGATAACCCCAGCCCTTTCTCACTGCAGCAGCTTGGGGCCACGTGAAAAGCGCCTCTCTGGGGCCGCTGCAGTGGGCACAGCCTGGGGAAGGGTGCATGTCCCCTGGCTGGGGCAGGTCATTTGTCCCTCTGTGCTCCCCAGCCAGCGTGAGGAATGCTGCAAATTGTGTGCTTTGCCCTCGCTTGCTGACAAAGGGGAACAGCTAGCAATGTTCCTGTACAAATTGGCTGGGTGGGTGGGAGAGACACCGCTCCCTCCTTCCCCTTCCCCTCCCCCCCCCCCCTTTCTCCTGCCTGGTGGTTCTGTCTCTCTTCTGTGCAGTCTTACGATAATCAATCCCATTTCAGGCACATCCCATTTTCCTGGCACAACCAAACCCTGACCTTGATTTAAGGTATGATAAGAGGAAGCTGTATTCTGAATTTGGTGGTCTTGGCTCTTTCAGTTTAGGAGGAGTTAAATGTGCGTGCGTGCGTGCGTGCGCGCGCACACACACACTCGGTCGCAGACAGATAAGCTCTCTCAGATTGATGTGTAGTGCCATACATGAGGCTTAGTTATAGCTCTTATGAACTTGTCCTATCACACAGGAGAGGGGAAAGAAGCTCACGGTGTAAGTGGAGGTGCCTGGCAGTTTTATGCATTTGTAGGGACCAAGCTCCCTAGATATTTTTTTGGTGCTCATGACTAGGGGTACGCTTCAACAGATGGGCCTAAAGATCCCTCTGAATGCAGTTGTCCTGGTGTGTGTGGGTAGCAAGTGCCTAGAAATCACACCTCCACGACCAATATTGTTACATTTCTCGCTGCCAACACTGGAAGCCACGTTATACCAGACCGAATGGGGCAGCACCTCGAAATGGGGTAGAAGCGCTCTCTTCTTTTCCAGAGAGCCAGTGGGATGCAGATTTTAGTTCACTGTTAGCAGTCTGTACTTTTCCTAGATTGCAGAATGGATGTAAATGCCCAGCCGAGCCACTGGAGGAATTCAACATCGTAGGGGAGCAAATCATCCAACCTTTCTGCCCTTCACTGGAGCTTAGAAGAAAACTGAGGGGACAGGCCATTCTTCAGTGGGACATGGAAAACCATCAAATCACCAGAGATGCCTGAGCTAGTGTATTTTTTTTTCCTGACAACTTTTAGATCTAATTCATACCTATATCTAAAAGACCTGTTACAAATGACTTAGTTTTGTCAATCAGCAAGACAGCACACATTCATAATAAACCAAAAAGTCAGGTTACTGCATCACCTAATCTATTTTGTTCCTGTGTTTGACCAGTGTATGGTACTTTGTAATGATTAGTGATTTCCTTATATAGTAGTAAAAGTTCTGTTGTGTATTTTGGAAAACAGAACTCTCTTAATAGCAGACATCAACACGGCACGCTATAAAAACTTAGCTAAGTAGGAAGAAGCTGGTGTGCGTGTGAGAGAGAGAATATTATGGGCTGTGTGGATCAGCGAAGTGCAAATTAGCGAGGTTCTAACGTACTATCGGATCTCTGCTTACTATAGAAAGAGTTCAGAAGTTCACTGCTTGGGTGGAAGGGGAGGGGGAAGGGTTGTGTTGACTTGTGCTGTTATTAAGACTGTCTGGAGCTGAATAACCCCTCGTGAACTTGTATCCTCCGTCCCAGCTGCAGCTCTTCAACTCCAACAAAGACCAGTCACTAAATCCAGGAAATGGAGTGGCATGTGGGTGAGTTAATGACTCCACACACATACCCTTTCTACTGTCCTGAGGGGATGTGACTCTGCATCTCTTGAAACCCTTGCAGTTCACCTGCAAACAAAATGATATATGTATGTGTCTGTGTAAAAATACATCTATTCCTTTCCCATCCAGAGGAAATTGCTCTCCCCATCAAGTTTTTTCAACACATAGCCTTTTAGAAACCACACTTTCTACACATTTAGCTATATGAAATTTTTATTCTTTTGATACTTGCTCCTCTTTTGTGCTCAAAAGGGACTGCTCTATATTTTCCGGAAGCCTGTATTTACGGTCATAAATGATGATTGCACACCCATTAAAGGGAAGAAATATCACTCTTCAGTAACATTTCACTTGAAAACATTGAAATTTACCTCACCCAGAATTGGTATATTTCCTCCTCTTTGATTAGTCTGCTTCAAATATTTGACCACTGTCATCTTACCATCCAAATCCTTACTAGGTGCACCTAATGCTCTAATTGGCTATTCATGCTAAAATGAGTGGTGGAATGGTTTGGGGAGAAAGAAATGGAGTTAACTCTGTTTCATGCTTTTTGCCAAATGTACCTTTCAGGAATTTATATGAATACTCTACCCAGTACTCTGCAACGGTAGATCTTAGAGTGTTACAACAGAGAGTAAACGTCCAAACCTGGTGGGAAAAATTGAAGTATCAAGAATCTGATTCACCGAATGCCACCTGTCAAGGCAGCAGCCGGCCAAGGACACCTGCCTGCCAGCTCAGTCCAGTGGACCACACCACCTCTGCAAAAGTCATTTAGCAAAGAAGTCAAAACTACTAAATTCATGTCTGGATGAAGGATGTAAGGGAGTAGTCGACTACCTGACAAGCCTAGGCTTATTGGGTAGTCGAGTTGACTACTTGCTTCCCCCTGCTCTTGCTGCCTCTGTGTCAGAGGCAGCAAGGTGTGTGGGGGAGGGGGAAGCAAGAGCTGGTGCTGGGGGGAGCCAGTTTAAAAGCCAAATCCCCCCAGCACTGTCTCCATGGTGTGTGGGGGCGTAGGGGTCTCGAAACCGGCAAGAGCTGGGTCTGTTGAATCCTGGCTTATGCCGCCCCCGGGAGCAAACCCCGCTGCAGCTCTGCATTTTAAAGCTCTGGGACTGCTGTGGTTCTGTATTTTAAATGTAGTAAGAGCCCTTATCAACTAATCAAGTAGTCGATGGACATTCCATTGACTACTCGGTTAGCTAATTAATCCCAGTTCAACATCCCTCGTCTGGATTATGGTTAATGGTTGGACCTTTTATACAGACGAGGCCTTCTTTACAAAATTCAGATTGTTTTACAGATCTTCAATGTTTCCTGAGTTCACGTTTGTTCAGACTGAGGAAACTGGTTTAGGACTGTGATGGGGCGCTACTGCCCCGCACTCCAAAACCCCCCGCTCTGGGGCTCTCACGCTGCCAACCAGCTGCACAGGGCGGCCCCGTACCTCAAACACCGCCCCCGTGTTGGTCAGGGGAGGGGGAGGGGTGAGCGCAGGCACAGCATGCGAGGGGGCTGCCAGACAGCTTTTTGGGGGCGGGGTCTGGGGAAGGAGCGTAAGAGGGTGGAGAGAGCGTGATGGGGGGGAAGAGGGGGAAAAGCTTGGTAGCGTATGAAAGAAGGAGGTGCCCGCTGGGGAGGACACCAAGTCAGGATGCGGGTAATTGGAAAAAGGAGACAGAGAACCGAGAGGGATGGAGGCACGGAGGTGGTAGGAGAGTTAAGGGAGACAGATAAAGGGAGAGGAAGCAGCCCAGGGCAGAGCATCTACAGAATGCCCGTGGGCTGGCGTGTTTCGGCGGGAAGCCCCGCCAGCCGGACCAGACTGAACTAGGGCCCTGGGCTGGGGTCCATGAATGAGGGTGGGCCCGCACTCCCCTCTCCTTGCTGCTACCAGGCGGTGTTGCCCGACGGCACCTCACCCCGGTGTGAGTCATCTCGAAGCAAGGTTCTAGGCTAATATTGACTAGATTCGGCACGGGTTGGACTTTGGAACTCGTGGGATGGGTGGCAGTTAGGGTGCACCAATAAAGACACTGGGTGAAGAAACTCTTACAAGGACCATCTTTTTCAAGAGGGTATTAGCGACTTTTTATTGGGGGCAACTCCCCTGGTTTCAGGGACATGCAGTATTGCCAGTTCTCATGGTTATAGCCAGACTCTCATATTCGGACTTCTTCTCCTGAAGTGACCATTATTTTATGTGACCTTGAGCAGTTACTTAAAATAATTGAGTTGCCAACCCTTGTGGTTGAGGAGAAAAGCTTGAAGGGTGACCCAAGCGACTCAAAAGCCTCGAGTACCAGAAGGCAAATGCCCCAAATGTATTATTGGAGAACAGCTCATGATTTTAAGCCAATCTTATGATTTTGCAGGGCCAGACCCCTGTTTTGTGAGACCTGGACTTGGCAGTGCTGTTCATAAATGATCTGGGGAAGGGAGTAAACAGTGAGGTGGCAAAATTTGCAGATTATACTAAACTGCTCAAGATAGTTAAGACCAAAGCAGAGTGTGAACAGCTCCAAAAAGATCTCTCAAAATTAAGTGATTGGGCAACAAAATGGCAAATGAAATGTAATGTTGTTAAATGCAAAGTAATGGACACTGGAAAAAGTAATCCCAACTATACATACAATATGATAGGGACTAATTTAGTTATAACTACTCAAGAGAGAGATCTTGGAGTTATTGTGGATAGTTCTCTGAAAACATCCACTCAATGTGCAGCAGCAGTAAAAAAAGCAAATACAATGTTAGGAATCGTTTAAAAAGAGAGAGAAAATAAGACAGAGAATATCTTATTGCCTCTACAGGCCGTCCTCGCTATAAGTCCAAGATACGTTCAAAAAAACTTGGACTTTTAGCGGAACAACTTAAAGCAGGGAATCTTTTTCCGTAGCTGACTTCCATTTGCACAAATGGTGGGTTTTTTTGTGTGACTTAAGAGTGGGGAATGGGAGGACTTATAACGCATCAGTTCCTACAAGCGTGACTTTAGTGCAGAACGGATGTATACCCAGAAGACTTATAGTGGGAATGCCCTCTATATAAAATCATGCTATGCCCACATCTTACGTACTGCATACAAATGTGCTCACCTCATCTCTAAAAAAGATATATTGGCATTGGAAAAGGTTCAGAAAAGGGGAACAAAAATGATCAGGGATTTGGAATGCATCCCATATGAAGAGAGATTAGAAAGACTGGACTTCTCATTTTAGAAAAGAGGAGACGGGACTATGAGAGAGGTCTATAAAATCATGACTGGTGTGGAAAAAGTGAATAAGGAAAAAGTTATTTACTTGTTGCCATACCATGAGAACTAGGGGGGCACCAAATGAAATTAATAGGTAGCAGATTTAAAACAAACAAAATGAAGTTTTTCATCACGCAGTGCACAGTGAACCTGTGGAACTCCTTGCCAGAGGAGGTTGTGAAGACCAGGACTTTAACAGGGTTCAAGAAAGAACTAGATAAATTAATGGAGGACAGGTTCATCAATGGCTATTAGCCAGGATGGATAGGAGTTGTGTCCCTAGCTTCTGTCAGAGGCTGGAAATGGATGATGGAAGAGGGATTGCTTGAAGATTTCCTGTTGCATTCATTCCCTCTGGAGCATCTGGTATTGGCCACTGTAGGAAGACAGGACACTGAGCTAGATGGATCATTGGTCTGATCCAGTAAGGCCGTTCTTATGTACAAATTTGAAACTCAGCCTGGATTTATTGATGGCTGTTGATTCCAATGCAGGATTTCAAGGAAACCATAGCATTGGCTGTTTCCTGCATATCTGTGCAAAATTCATGCTTTTGTTGAAAGCACACGGATTGCACCAACATTTACTGCACGGGTTGGGTCATTTAAATGTGGAATTCTTCTCACCAGGCCCCACAAACGGTTAAGTTTACCACAGTTTTTCAAACTATCCACATTTCCTCCTTTCCCTGGATTGCTTTCCCCCTGTCTTTTCTAGTAAGGGTCAGATTTTACCACCATTTACTCATCGTGTCCCATAAAAAATTTGTGGGACTCTTCAGAATAAGGGACTTCTCAATATACAAGTGGCAGAGTCTGGCCTTTGGATTGTAAACTCTTCCAGGCTCAGACGTGTGCCTTTCTGTGTGAAGTACCATGTTAACACTGTGCACGCGCTGTGAGAGCTTTAGGCCTGCTGTGGAGGGTTATGTGCTCCCTAAAACTCAAGCAAGTAGATTGACTGGTGCTGTGAAGGAGAGAACTAGAGCCTTGTAAATCATGGATATCCACTTTATATCCGCAGGTATCTGCGGATGTGGGGCTCATTTACGCAATATGGATGCAGATACAAACTTTGTATCTAGAAACTTGCAAATTTACAGATATCCGCGGGTATCTACAGCTCATTTTTGCAGCTACAGTTGCAGATGTGGATACAAAATTTTCGCAGGGCTCTAGGGAGTACCCTTTAAAACACAAGAACCTAAGATGGCAAAGGGATTGTAGGTGAGTGATTGGCTGAATGCCTTAAAGGTTTTTTTATGTGGAAGTCTCTCTATGGGGTTTGCACTTAAACTTAAAAATGATACTCAAAGGTTGAAGAAATAGGTAAAATAAAGCTGGTGGAAAGAGATTAAAGCCGACTGGTCTCTTGACAAATGCTTGGTACATCTCCTGATCTCTGTGCTGCCTGCTGTCTGTCTCAAGTTATTTCCTCATGGTTCGCCATTGGAAGGCACAGGAGTCTTATGCTTACCTCCCTGTGGGCTTGATTCTACTCCCTTTGAAGTCAGTGGCAAAACTCTCCTGGACCTCAGCGGCTGGAGAAATGAACGCTAAATGATCTCTTCTGAAACTATGGCAAAGCTCCATAGTGAAGCACCAAAGACCCCGCCCTAAGCAGGTTCTAGCCTTTCAAAGGGCCCATCTAGGAAGACACATTAACCTGGTACTCCTGACAAGTGGTCCAGAACGTTGGTAAGACCCTTCCATCCCTTCCCAAGAGCAATAGGCCCATTGGCCTTGAAATCCATTAATCCTGAGATGCAATGTGAACTCCTGAGGGCCCAGACTGGGCGAGTCCCAACTGGCAGCTAGACCTTAAGTAGGGGGAGATTTTTAAGTCCATAGGCTCCCAAGAGGAGCCCAGATGAAGTGAGTGGAAGAAAACGTCAATCAAAAGGAACAGCTATGGTGGCACTGGGACAATGGGAAAAGCAACCATGACAGCCCTGAAAGCTGGATCTGGAGAGGACGTGGCCTCATTACTGGCACAAAGCACCCCTAAAACTGGATGTGATTTTCTTTTTTAATGTAAAGGATATAGAGGGATTAGACCTTTATATTGACCATTCGAATGGCCTCAGTGATATTAGTTTGAATAATCCTCCAGGTGGTACCTCCCTAAACCAGGATTTTTTGGTCAGGCGACATCTGGGGTCTCGCAGCCCGGTGGCAGGAGAGCCAATGGCCGGGATCCCGGTTGAGGTGGGTGGCAGCCCACCCAGAGCCAGTGTCTGTTCCTGTCCATTGATTTTAATGGGAGCTGGATTAGGGCCTATGCAGAGTATTAGACTAGATCGGGGCGGGCAAAAGGGGGTTGGGGGAGCGCGCGAAGCCTCCTCCCGCCCTGCCAGGAGCACATGGCGCTTTGAAGCGCTGCGCTCTGCTCACAGGGCAGGGGAGGGGAGAGTGGAGGAGGCTTTGCGCGCTCCCCAGGCCAACCAGGGCCTGGGGTTGGGGCAACTGTGTGAAGCTTCCTTCACCCTGCCCCGGCCCTGCAAGGAGCCCGCAGCACATCAAAGTGCCATGTGCTCCATACAGGGCAGGAGGAGGCTTCCCGTGCCCCCAGGCCCTGATTGGCCTGGGGATGAGGGGGGAGCATGCCAAGCCTCTTCCAGGGCATGGGTGCCTGGTGGGAAGGGGGGGCAAAGGGGTTCCCCCTCCCTCACCCCCAGACCAATCATGGTCTAGGGGTGGGGTAGCCCCGCACCTTCCTGTTCAGGCCCCACCCCTTCCAGAGTGGCCCGGAGCTACTCAACAATTTTTGAAGTGGACCTCGGGCAAAAATTATTGCCCACCCCTGGACTAGGTGGACTGCTAGGTTGGCCCAGTCTAACAATTCCAGTGCCCTGCGCTAGTCATGGTAATGCATATTGAAGATTAGAAAGAAATCTAGCCTGAGAATAAAATCCCCAAACTGGAGGAGCTATATGTTGGTTGGGGTTATATACAGAAGAACAAGAACAGAACAAAAAAGCTTCATGAGACACAAACATTTTGCACTTGGTGTTTGGGACACACAAAGAGGGGCCAACTATAGCACTGCAAAAGCTGCTAATGTTCCTTTTAATCTCTCAGTCTAACATGAATTAACAAGATTGTTTAAAAAGAATAAAAGCCCACTGGGTGAAATCCCCCTACTACCCTACATCTATTTTTTTAATAACATTAAAAAATTAATTTAAATTGCCACTCTCCCGAAAATGAGGTGTAACTGTTTGATGATTACATTGTTTAATTTCCCAACTGGATATGAAATTAAGGAAGCTGTAATTGTTTGACCTTTCCTCTCACATCAGGGAGTCTAGGTATTATTTTTTACAAGAATGCAACAATATAAGAGTAATGGTTTCCCTGCAGGGCTGTATTCCCTTCAATATACAATTTAATGAACTAAAATAGACCTCCTCTTCCCAATGTTTTTGGATGTCCTGATGACCTGCGCTGGGATTGAGTTTTCTCCTAGTTAAATTACACGATGGCTCTCATCGCTGCTTCCTGGTGGATTTCAGTTACTTAGAGCCATTGCTTACATGGACCCCTATGGATGCAGGAGGAGCTATAGCGCTCACTTAGTTTACGAGAGTTTCATCATGCATACTGCTGTCGTGGAGACTTGGAGCTTCCAAGTGTCCTGCTTTTTGATCCCTGAGCCTTTTTATCCAACACGTTTTCCAAATACGGAAAAACCCAGCTGGACAAGTAGGACTCTTCCACACTCCCTTTTCCCCGCAGAATTCTTTGTTGAACTGTGATGCGCAACCAAGATTAGTGAGTGGGCTGCATGAGTGGCCCTTAATCTCAGTGGGCTGCATGCCACCCTTGTACCTCCCCTGCCCCCACGTGTTTCTCTTGTATGGGGGCACTGTAGACCTGCACTTACCTGCGCCTCGCCCTCTCTCCCAACACTTTCAGAGTGCCACGAATCCACTGATTCCTGCTCCTTCCCCTCCCTCCCAGAGCTTGAACAGCCACAAACAGCTGATTTGCAGCATTCCAACTCTGGGAGGGTGGGGAAGGAGCCTGAATCGGTGGATTCATAGTGCTCCAAAAGTGCTCTAAGGGCGAGAGGTAGAAAGTTCGGGACTCCAGTCCCCCAGTGCGTGAGAGGCACATGGGGTAGTGGGACAGACAGGGAGTCTGTGGGCAGCAGGTGGAACCCCAGTGGACCACAGGTTGCCCACCACCGCTATGGAAGAAGACTGCACATTTGGAATGCTTTTAAAAATCCCAAAACTTGTTAGGTAAATTATTGTGATTAGGATAAAGTGAGAAATCGACTAGGGCTCCTAGGTGCATTGGTAATAAAAATAATAATTGTAGTAGATGCATCAAGTAGGGAAATAGTATTATGAGTACAGTTTATTAACCATCAGCATGCAAACAGTAAGATTTCATAAGTGATGTCCCTTGTCTATGTCTGTCTGATCAGTTATGTACATGGTCATGTCATGCAGAATATTTTAGGGTTTTTTTTTTGAGACAGCTAGTTTGACAAAGCTGTCAAGATAAAGTTTGGGTAAAGGATGCACCCAAGTCCAAGGCCTCATGTTAAGAAAATAATACATGGTGCCGAGTTTAGAGGAGACATTTTACTTTCAAGTTACTACCTTCTAATGGCATTTTCAAGGGATAAGAATGACAGTTTCGTTAGGAAAGCACTAGTGGTGAGGGGAAACTGTGATATAAAGGAGAAAAATGGCTTTAAGATCAACCTCATGAGTTTTGCCTCCTTGAGAGCCAATTACTTTTCTGACAAGTTTGAGGGTAGCTTTGATTGCTTTCCCAGCCTTTATTGCCCAGCAAGAAAGTTGCAGACTTATGCATGCTCTTAACAGGCTCCTGAAACTTGCATGTTTAGCACAAAATGAAGAGTTTGGTAGGGGAGCTGTTTTGATACCATTTTGCCGCTTGGCAATTTGTTAGGTTTTATAGTTTGCTGCCACCTACAAAGAATGCTGAATACTCACATAGCACTTTTCATCTTCAAGAAGATTTTTCTAACTAGCTTAATGTTCTACCACCCTTGGGCAGTAGGTAAGTGTTAGCCCCATTTTACAGATGAGAAAACTGCTGCTGAACACTGCCTACCTGGCATAAGGACAGGCTGGGGGCAGAGTTGAGTGGGGCTCTGCTACGTCCAGATTCTCCACTGGGGTAAGATCGAGGAGTGGTGTAAGTTCAAGCTGCTTCTGCTGCAGCTAAGCTTGTGCTAAGGCTAAGCTTGAGACCAATTCTAAGCAGCAGAGCTATGGAGAACCAAGCTTTTTGTTGCATCATCCAGACCACATTTACTGCTAGACTACGTCTACACGGCGGAGCTATTTTGGGATACTGGAAGTATCCCGAAATAGCTATTCCACATCTTTTGAGCCAGCCCGTTATTTCGAAATATAACGGGCTTGCTATTCCGATGTCCCTGTAACCTCATTCCATGAGGATTAAGGGACGTTTTGGAATTCTGAAATGTCCCTTAATCCTCATGGAATGAGGTTTACAGGGACATCGGAATAGCAAGCCTGATATATTTTGAAATAACGGGCTGGGCATATCTTTAGACAGCGCCAAATTTCAAAATAAGCTATTTTGAAATGAACTCGAAATAAGCTACACAATTTGCATAGCTGTGTAGACATAGCCCCACAGTCCTCATCAGATCCAGCTGACACATGATTAAATGAAGTATTTTGGTGCTTTAAAAGCAAATGAAGGTGCATTCTTGGACTGGATTTTACTCTCTGCTTCTGCAGAGTCCCAGCATCTGTGCGCCAGAGTTCCACACAGCAAACTTACAGACTCCGGGGGTGAAATGGTTGCATGTGTAATGTCCAAGAAACACACCTATCATTGTTTTGCATCCCACACAATTCATTATTGAGTGATGCTTCCTGCCTTGTCATCTTCATGCTTAGATGAATGAATTGCCAAGATAAATCGTCTTTGTGCTGAACTGAAGTGGTGGTTCATGTTTAGCTTTGGGTTTTGCACATGTTGTGCAGAGACCTATTTATATTGGGAAGACTGGGAGTGCGTTGGAGGTTTCAGATCTTTTGATATTTGATCCATTCACTGCACGCATGTTTTGCCTCCGCTTTATTTTCCCTTACCAAGGCATAGATCTTGCATGAATCACTATGTCTTTTACTGAGATTCAAATGTGCAAAGGTATTTGTGCTGAAATCTCAACAGGCTGTAATTAATCTGTAGACAAAAGGAAATGTTTTCATGACAGCTCAATGAAGACCAAATAATGCGAGGTGATGAAAGATATGCCCAGCGATCTGTTTCAGAACCAGTAGTTTGTGTGCATTTAGCTGTAAGGTGAGCTGGAAAACATTTTACAGAAAAATGAGTTCAAAAATCCAAGTCACTAACGAACTAAAAATATATAGATGGAAAAATGGCAAATAATTGCATACGAAAAGATAGATATGGTCAGAAAAGTGAAAATAGCATTGACAAATAACACTTGTTTAAATTCACCTTACATGCTTTTGTGAAGATCGCTGCGGAATAAAAATACCTAACGTAAACTAAATATTTGTAAAAACTTAAAAAGCTACGAATGCTCCTGCAGCACCTTAGGCTACGTTTAGACTGCATTGCTTTTTCGGGATACTGGAGGTACGCCAGAAAAGCAACGCCGCGTCTAAGAAACACGTCTGCTTTTTCAATTTTTTTTTAAAAAGTGGACGTGCCCTTTCGCCATCGTTGTAAACCTCATTCTACGAGGAATAAGGGATGTGTCAAAAGAGCACTTTCTTTCGACATTTGGTGCCGTGTAGACACTCCAAATTCCAACAGAGCCTCTTTCAAAAGTAAATCAGAAAAAGATCTTTTTCCAATTTAATATTGCAGTGTAGACCTAGCCTTAGAGACCAACAAAAATGTAGATCGTCTCATGAGCTATATGCACAACCCACTTTCGTAGCTGTGCCCATGAAAGTTCATGATACCATCTACATTTTTTATTAGTCTCTAAGGTGCTGTAGGACCATTCGTTAAATTTTTTTCAGTTAGAATAACATGGCAACCCCTCTGAGACTTTTATGTATTTGTAGATTAATTTTTTGAGTGGTGGTTTCTTTTAAGTAGAAGCTAAAAATGTAATATACTTCTAACTCGTGTTGCAGCTTGTTCATCATCAGCTGCACCTTCGATACAGGTTCTGTCATGTTTCATTGGAGCTGACACTAAGTTGTTAGCAAGGAGACCTCTGTATAGCCATAGTGGAAGATGAAGTGGCTCCTTTGTTGTAAGTGGCCATAGGAGTAGCCCCCCGCTGACTGATTGCAGGTTCTGTTTACGTGCAAACTTGCTGGCATTAAACCTTTCACAAATCGGCACAGAGCTCTTTGCTAACAGCCCAGCTGGGGGCCTGATCCTGCACCATATTTCAATACCTATTCACTTACACATACCAACTTTGGTCCCCATTCACATCATTAGCTCATTGTGAATCCAGGAGGAGGTGAAAACTAGGCCCGACAACTCAGCCTTTAATATGGAGAAATTAGATCCACAAAACGTCTGTGTGTGGTTTTTGGTTTTGGTTTTACCTTCATGCTTTCATCCTAACTTCTGAAATTTGCATAGAGATCAGCAAAACAGCTTTGTCTGTGTTTAACCCTAAAACCAGGTCCCTTATCTAGTATATATTTTAGAGAGTTTGTGTGCCTGTCTGTCAGCGTGGGAGTCTATCCCTCTGAGAATCCGTTTGTTCAAGAACGCCTCCTAAACAGCCAGAGCTAGGACCACCAAATTGGTATGCAGGTTCCTCTTATCCTAACTTTAAAGCAAGGTCAGGGTATGGTTGTGCCAGAACAATAGGATGTGTATGGAATGCGATTGGTTTCACATCAACTGGAATGGGAGGGGGTGTGATAGCAGGGACCGTTTATGTTCACAAGTGACCACAGGAGGGCAGCAAGCACAGGGGACCGTTACTCACAAATAACCACAGTTCTCTGGAGCAGATGCTGGACAGCAGTGCAACCCCTGCTGTGCCAGGCGGGCCCCAGGGAGAAGCCAGTGGGTGGCCCGTGCTCCCTCCTTTGGGTGGCCCTGAGGAGAAGCCAGCGGGCGGCCTGCACACACCTCCCATCCCCCTCCCCAGCCCTGGGTCAGCATTACCAATAGTTCCCCTGTTCACTGGGCTCTTCGAAGACATTTAGGGGTAAATTAGAGCTAAATAACAGCATAGAACCCTGAGAGCCAGGACTGGTGGCCGCAAACAAACTTTATGGGACCACGGGAAACATGGCCACACCCATGATAAATGGACATCCAGCTCACTAGAATCACGCGGAACCCCAAAGGTTGCCATTCAACTTGCAGTGATTTTATGTGACTATATTATCGGGTACCAAACTTGAGACAACTGAAATGGAAGGTGATGGGTGCTCAACACTTTCTGGAATGCTCCTTTTAAGCTCTCCCAGTATGGTCACCCCGAAGCACTGGTCACTAATACAGGCCACAAATATTGATCCCATTTTGATCGACTGCAGATGATTGGGGACATTTTTCAAAGGCAGTGGAGCACCCAGTTCTACCTGAAGGTTGACTGGAGTTGGGTAGGAGAGAATCAAAGTGGGTGAGCCGATATCTTTTATTGGACCAACTTCTGTTGGTGAGAGAGTTGAGGACAGACGCCCAGCTTTAATTTGTGCCTTTTGAAAACTCCTCTTCTCCTAGTAATATGGAATCAAGAGAAACGTTAGACGTTATTTGGGGGGGCAAAAACCCTTTCCAGCTTCTCCTTTAAGGCAGGCTGTTGCGGGACCCATTCAGTTTTAGGTGTTCGCTGGGAATTGCATACTCGAGAGAAAAAATCTGGAACCACAGGGCACAGTAACATGAGTAACCTACGGCCCCCCAGGGCTGGCTGGCTGAGATGAAAAAGGTGTGATCTGCCCTGCCGAAAGCATTTTATTGTACTTCTGTTTGCAGTTTGGGCGATTTAAGCAATCTCGTATCCCTGTTTTGTGAATGAAACAACTCCCTTTGCAGCTGATGCTTTCTTTGAACAGCAGCATGCTTCCTTGTTGTGGTTTTCTTCTGCTCTCAACCCCCTCCATTTCTAGTCCATTTCTTCTCTTAGGCAGCAATATCAACTCAGACTGCTTTTTTTATTTCCCTCAGTTTTACCCTGCTGTGACTGAGTCTGTCGCAATTAAATTTTAATTGAGATGCACACTGCTGAAACCGACACAAGACAGCTACAGCTCTTGCTAATTAATTTTCTTCCAAAATGACAACATTTAATAATTATATTCCATGTCACTTGCATTATTTATACACATTTTAACTTGGGGAGTTTTTTTTTTTAAAGGCATGTCAGCTATGAAAGTGCTTACTGCGTTAATCTCCTGTTAGGCGATTGTGATTAACTTGAAAAACGATACAATAAAGTTGGTGCACTTAGTAAATTAGCATGTAACTCTGTAAGTTTTGAGTAAGGCTGAGACATTTGTATGACTAGGCAATGGTGCTTCTGGTTGTACAATACAAATTCTGAAGCCATTTTATAATCCTGCTTTGCACTTCTGTGGCTCCTTCTGTCCAAGGATCTCAAGGCAAAACGGGAATGAATAAGCTCATGAAGTAAAAGAGCAGTGTTGCCTCTCGTTTCAAGCTTTGTGCTGCAGGGCACAAGCTGATAACCAGTGGGGGGATCCGAAGGAGATGGCCTCATATTAACATTGTTGCCATCTGTGACCAGCTTAGCATCACACCTATAGGTCCACGAAGATAGGGAGCTTTACTCTGAAGCATCCGCTTTTGTCCACAGTCAGACAGGATGCTCAGTGAGTTGAAACACCACATTTATTCCAGTGTGGCAATTTCTATATGGAGTGTATATAGGGTAATGCTCTTTTGCAGGGCATATGGGCTCAAGGTATGGCCACCCGGTGCTCCAATATTCATTGAACTTCAGGACAGGAGGTTCCATTCTATGATTTGGCTCCTCTGATAAAACACACATTGTTTTGATGGTTTTCACCGTGGAGATCTTTGGACCTGCAGCCCTTTGAAGGCAGTTAATATGTGTGACAAGGTGATACTTAGGGTAATTGAGACCATTAATTGACCTTGACAGCTGTACAGGTTTGGAAAGCTAGCTTGGACAGGAGAGAAAAAAAATGTGCATTTTAAAAGAAGACGTTTGATACTTTGGCACTATCAAGTGTGGGCCATGAGGCGTTTTTCTCTTAGGCTTCGTCTACTCTGCGGCTTTTGCCGCAAGAGCCTATGCAAATGAAGCATGGATTAGCATAGTGCCACACTTCATTTGCATAATTTATTCAAGCTGTTTTTGCGCAAAAACAAGCCGTGTGGATGGGTTTTTTTTGTGCAAAACCCCGGTTTTGCACAAGATCCTTATGCCTAAGCAGCAGTGTAGATGTAGCCTTAGAGCTTGCTTACTCTGAAGAGGAGCTTGACCTGGTAAAGCAAGTGTATGTTAGCTGCTTTCTGGAGACTGCAACCAAGTCTAATCATCAAACACATTCATGGGACTGGCAGTCTCAGAAATATGATCATGAACCGAAGAGGTAGAAAGGAGCTAATAATCCACCCTTCTTCAAGACCAGGTCAGAGTCTGTTGTTCTAAACCATGGGTTCCCAAACTGGGGGGGGCTATGAAGAAATTCCAGGGGGGGGAGGCATGAGGGCTTTTCAAAAATCAAAAAGGGGGGCGTGATGCCAAAAAGTTTGGGAACCACTGTGCTAAAAAGTGTAATTTACAGCTATGTATTTTAAGTACTGATGTGGCTACATCCTCCATCACAAGCTTTGATATATTGCCTCACCTAATGCCTTTGTGAGAGGCTCATGGTATAACCCCCATTTTACAGGTAGGCATAAGAAGCTGGGGATGAGACCCCTCAGCTGTGACATGCGGGACAATGAATGTTTCCACTGTGCTACCAGGAGGACCATACAGAGGTACAGCCAAGGAGAACTAGGGAAGAGTAAATGCAGCAGGATGTGCTCCCAAGAAACTCAGAGGCCCTTCAGGCAGGCCTGCCGACAGAGCAGGAGGGGCAAAGGGGCAAATGCCCTGAGACCCGGCAATTCAAAATGACTTGGGGCTCTCAGCCGCAACCACTGTTGCTGTGGCAGTGGCGGTAGTCGGAGTCCCGGGCCCTTTAAATGGCTGCCGGAGCCCTGCATTGCATGCTCTGGGCAGCACTGAAGGCTCTCCCCACCCCTTCTGCCTCAGGCCCTGCCCCTCCTGAGGTGGAGTTGCCCCTCCCACCGTGCCCAGGGACCCAGAGGTTCTGTTGGTCCCACTGCCAGCAGCCCTCTCATTGGCCAACTCCCCTACTTAAGGATTGCCCCAGGAAGATTTCTGGCAACCACGCAGACTTTGTCCTGCTTGATTTTCAGCCTCTGACCCAATGCCTGCTTCTTGATTCTAACCAGATACTGCCTCTGAACTCCGGTCTTTGACCCCGACTGGCTCTTGCTTACAGAACCTGGTTTTTGAAATTCCTAGAGCTTGCTGACCAGTGCTACCATCTCCTGATAGGCAGACATCAGCTCAGTTGTGAGTGCTAGGCCAAACTGTCTATGCCATGGTCCATTACAATAAACACCCGAGGCCCAGAAAGTCTATGATGATAAAGGAAATATATGGCAGAGCAGAGAATTGAACCTAAGTATCTTAGTTTAGTAGACTCATCCAGGGTATGAAACTGACTCTAAAAAAGGCCAGGAAGAAACATGCTGCCACAAGTCATGATAAAAAAGTTTGACTTAAACTTACCCAACTGTAGTATTCACAATTTCTCTGGATGTTCTGGGTCTGCATTGTGCCTCTGCACTTGTCATCTGGTCTTCCAAAAATAGGTGTGCTTACACTACCTTGGCATAATGGAGAGGGCTACTGGCGTCCTATTAAGTTATAAATACGTTCATTCAAAACCCGTAAGCAAATTAGGCTATTTTTTTTTTAATCACCCTCCGCTGTTCACTTCACTGTATCTTTCTTGGCTGGAACAGCAACAAAAGTGACTTATTGGTTTTATTTCTTTCTACTTGGTTTCAGTTTCTCATTTCCACAGGAAAAAATGTTTTCTCATTTTCAGCTTAATGGAAACCCTTTGTTCCTTTCTTTTATCATTTTCCTTGGTGGGTTAGGCTGACTCTCAGCCTCCTTATAGCATGATTTTGCCTTTAATTTTTGGGGGGGCCTTGGTGTCTGCTGGCAAGACTGAGCATTCGTGTGCACTTCTGGGCCAGTGTGTAGACAATGTGCTAAGTCCCTGAGGTGAGACAAGGATGTGTACAAATAGTTCTTCAGTCTCCTTCCCCTCTATTGGCCTACCGTAGAATCAGAGGCTCACTGCAGTAACTGACTGGCAAGGGTAGTATCCTGGCTGGAACATTCCCCTACCCCCATACATATTTTCACTGGGATGGACCACAGGCCTTCTACATAGTATAGGTTTGCATCGGGCCTGCACCACGTAGGATCTCCAATAAAGTTCGATACTGGTGTTACTAAGAAAATAGCTATGCCTTTTCACTGCAGAGCTAGACTGTACTTGAAGTTGCCATTCTTAGACCAAAAAACCCCCATCGAAAACAGATTGCCACATGAAACTGCCGAGCTGGAATTCATATGCAAATTTGGCACTGCCAGAAGGCATTTGAATTGAGGCATGGAATGGTGCTCTCATTAAAATAAGTAATTTCCCCTTCAGGTCCTCTCACCTTCCCATTACTGTTGGAGGTGAGCCACATCCACCCTGATTTAATTAGCACTGGTGTTACACTCCTATCTCTGTATCCCTGCCTTTCTTTCACTTCAAGCATCTGAGGAAGTGGGCTGTATCTCACAAAACCATATGCCTTAATACATTTGTTAGTCTTTAAAGTGCCTGTGGATTCTTTGTTTTATCTGTCATTGGTTCTCTGGAGGAATAACCTTGCAAAGATGATATACCTGGTGCATGGGGAAAATGGTAAAAGTGCTTTATCCAAGTCACATGGTGTATAATGTCATGGCCCTGTTTAGGTCAATGGAGCCATGACATCTGAGGATCTGATCTTTGGGGTTCCATGTGACAGCCACACAAAAAGCTAACTTATTGCAAATACAATACATTCTGAAAGCTTCCTCTGTCATATCAATAATTTGCTCAAGGTTACTAAAGCCAGGTCTACATTATGTGAGAAGATTGATCTAAGATATGCAACTCCAGGTCCGTAAGTTGAATTTCTGTGGCATCCCCACTGTGGGAGGTTGATGGGAGAAACTCTCCTTTCAATTTTCCTTACTCCCCATGACCCAGGGGAATATCAGGGTTGAGGGGGGCACCATCAGCGGCCGATTGCTAAATCAAACCCCAGAAGATAGATCTCCAGAGCATTGATCTCAGGTAAGTGTAGACGTGGCCTAAGTCTCCTTAAAAATCCCAGTGAGATGTATTGATGAAAAGTCATGCCTCCTGGTTCCTTTTCTCTGAAGCAGCTGAGGTACTGTCTGCTTGCCTAGATATTTTCATTTTAAAAGGAGCTCGCTTTGAATTATCAGAGTGCCAAAGCAAGAGTCCTGATCTAGAAAATGTCTGCTCTCCAGTGCTACTGGTGATTTAGAAATGGTCACCCAGTGGATTCCAAACAGGTTTTATTTTACAAAAGAAAGTACTCTTCACAACTTCAGCTGGGGTAACTTTTTATGGGATAGCAGTAAGTTTGAGTTTGCAATAGAAATACGGACAGACCCTGAACTCCAGAATGGCAGATGAGGTGAGCTGACTCAGTTGCAATGCATGAAGGTGTCAACTAAATTCTCAAGACCCCAAATGAAGAACAAAATGGAAAAGAAAAATTGTAGCTGATCGGAAACAGAGGCCTATGGGCAGAAATTGAGGGAATAATATGTTTGTTTATTCAGTTCCCCATATTTATGTCTGTATATGTCCCTCACAACTTTAAAGATTTGGACCAAAACAAAGGACTCTAGAGGACATTTTGAATTCTGTAAGTTTAATTTCTGTAGACAATTTCTGTTTCAATCAAACACCCAGATAGCAATGAGTGCTATTTAAGTAGCTAGATAGGCGAGTCAACATTTCTGGTGTATAATTTAAAGTAAAACTAGTCAGTGATACCAAGTCTGTGTGTGAATGAGCTAGTTGATGTTGTGATGAATGAATAGCCCATTGGACGATGTCTCTCTTAGTCAAGAAAAATACAATACAACAAGCAAGACACTCAAATACAGTTATTGCTATGGACACTGGGACAATAGAGGTATCATTGGTTCATACCCTCCCTCCCAAATGTTCACTGCTACAGTGTTGTAAATGAGAAATAACTCCTCTGATATCAAAAGTTTCATTGGCGGAGCATGGCATAAAAGAGATTTAGGATCAGACCCAAGACTAGTAATGAGTGTGGTTTTCAGCGAGAAGAACACAGATTAGACAATTTAAGCCCTGATTCAGGAAAGCAATTAGGCACATAGAATCATAGAATACTAGAACTGGAAAGGACCTCGAGAGGTCATTGTGTCCAGTCCCCTGCCCTCATGGCAGGACCAAGCACTGTCTAGATCATCCCTGATAGATGTTTGTCTAACCTGCTCTTAAATATCTCAAGTGATATTTAACCTCCCTAGAGGTTGAAGCCAATGAGACTTACGCAAGGATTTAATATTATTGTTATTTATTTGTATTACTGTAGCACTTTGCATGGCCAGGCCCCCTCTGTACTAGGTGCTGTACAAATGCAGAACAATAAGGTATGTCTCACCCCAAAGCTTACACTCTAAGTGTAAAACAAGAGATAACAGATGCTTGTTTGACAATGTAATGAGTAAGTGAGTGATGAAGGCTGATGTCATGGGTCAGTCAGAGGTGAGAGTTGAATGAAAGGTAGGGTGGGAATAGGCCACCAAGAGCTTTTGAAACTATGGTAGCTTATGTTTGATGCAGAGATGCAAAGAGAGGGGTGACATGGTCAGAGTGACAGGCTAGAAGAGTAATGTGTATAGCAGCTTTCCGAATGGACATCAGCAAGGCAAGACTGAATTGGGCAAGGCCAGAGAGAAAGAGATTTTGCAGTAACGGAGAGGAGTGATGATAGGAGCCCATCAAGGGTCTTAGCTGTGTGGATTCACAGGAAAGGCCACATCTTAGGCTACGTCTAGACTACAAGCCTCTTTTGAAAGAGGCTTTTTCAAAAAGTACTTTCGAAAAAACCTCTTTCGAAAAAGAGCGTCAAGACTACAACCAGTACTTTCAAAAAAGCAAGCCACTTTTTCAAAAGAGAGCACCCAGGCAGTCTGGATGCTCTCTTTTGAAAAAGCACAGTTTGCATTACATAGCGCCTTTTTTCGAAAGAGCACTTTCGAAAAAAGGTATTCTTCCTCATAAAACGAGGTTTTCTGCAGTCGAAAAAACTGCCACGTTCTTTCGATTTACTTTCAAAAGAACGTGGCAGCAGTCTAGGTGCAGGGGAAGTTTTTTTTTTGAAAAATCCCTGTAGTCTAGACACACCTCTAGTGATGCTAAGCAAAAAGAATTGGTGGGATTTTGACACAGCCTGGATGAAATGACCTAGAATGGTTGGAGTTGAAAATTGTGTCCTGGTTACAGGTACAAGTGAGAGGCAGGATGGAGGTGTTGCCTGCTGTGAGGGAGAGCGGCGGTAATGGGGAGGGTTGGTAGGGAAGATTAAAACCTCTGTTTTAGCCATATTGTGGTTGAGCTGATAGCTAGTTAACCATGAGAAGGGTGTGAGAGAGAGAGAGAGAGAGAGAGAGAGAGAGAGATTTTAAGGAGACAGGCCTGGGGCAGACAGGTAAAATTTTAAGTAACTAGTTACAAGGAAGATAGAAGGAGGGAACTGAGGAAGCCCATGGAGGGGAGTGTAGGAGTAAGAGACTCCCCCGAAGGAAAGGTGAAGGAGCTCTTTGAGGCATAGGAGAAGAACCAGGAGAGGACAGAGTCACAGAAGCCAAAGGAGGACGAGATTTCCAGAAGAAGAACATGATTATGTTGAAGTCACCTGACAGGTCAAGGGAGATGAGGAAGGAGAACTGGTTCTGATCTGTGGTTAGGAAGAGGTCGATAGAGACTTTTGCAAGAGCAGTTTAGGTGGAATGCAAGGGGGAGAGGAAGTTGGACTGAGACAGTTTGGAATTCGATTGGAGGACATGAACTCCTGATAGTACAATGACCTGATAGATGAATGGAAAGTGGAGAGGTAAGTGAGGTCAATGGTTTATTTAATATAGGTGAGATAAAAGCAGATTAGTATTGTGGGAGGAAAGAGCCAGAGGCACTTGAGAGATTGAGGAGCAAAGTCAGGGAAAGTGTGTGTGTGTGGGGGGGGGAGATCTGAAAAAGGGGAAGGGGTCATTGAGGCAAGTGGGAGGATTATAGGAGGAGAACAGATGAGAAATATCTGTATCTCTGATGGGAGAAGGTGGAGAAGATGATGGACAGCCCTGGAAACCAAGGGGAAGGGGAGAGGTCACATCCTATTTTGTCAGTTTTCTCTTGGAAGAATCAGGGAAAAGGAGAGGCTCATGCAGGAGGAGGGGGATTGCTTGAGGAGTAAGTCAGAGGTAGCAGGGAATCAGCTGTAGAAGTAGAGTTGTCTAGCAAGGAGGAAGGCAGAATTGAAGGGAGAGAGAGCACATTGATAGTGGAGGAAGTCAACAATGTGCTTAAGTTCCATTGGCTTCAATGAGTCTTTAGTGAATGCTTTCCTGATTAGGGATGCTTTCCTGAATTGGGGTCTTAGACTATTCGTTTCTCAGATTAGGAAAGCGTGTCCTGCCTCTAACTCACAGGCACACCAGTATTTCGGTATAAATAGAAACTATAGCTGAACTGTCCAGCAACTGATGCTGTTTGTTCTATAATTGATTTGAGAAGAGCTAAAATATTGTTTTCTTTCCCTTATCCCATAACCGAGCACTGACATTAACATACCTACAATGTTCAATAGTAATTCTTTATTATTTATTTGTATCATAGTTGTACCTAAAACCCCAACCAGGGTCAAGGACCCTTCAAGCTAGGCAGTATATAAAAAATATACAGAGACTTCCTCCTTATCCTGAAGAGCTTACACTTATTTCTTGCCTTAAACTAGACTGTAACACACCAAAGAAGGGAATGGGTGAGGGTAATGCTGATAAGAACTTTGAGTTTTGTAGGCTGGTTCTATATCTGACACAACAGCATAAATCCTTTCAAGAGGCTGGATTTTGTGAACTCGATAAATAAATTGATAAATATCAGTAGTCTCTACTGTCCAGCTGCCCCAAACAGTAACACAGTGTGGCTGCTATGCATCATAGACTGTTCCTTAAACCCCAAAAGTCCTGGCATGACAGTGGGTTCTGAATAGTAGTTTGGTTACAGCATGAGTGGATGCACCACTAAATGAATTACCAAGCCCCTGGCCCAGTTACCACAAAGTGTCATTCTTCCAGATGCAACATTCCCAAAGAGTATGAAACTCATAACCTGCTGCACCCAGCCATAGCAGATTGTTGTCGGTTGATGAAAGCTTAGTGGAGAAGAGTTTTTGTTTTGTTCCGCCAAGTTTTGTGCACATGAATAGTGCATTTCTCTGGAGAATAGCTGCAGCATGGCCGCGACAGAAGAAGCTTCCGCACAATGTCATGTCACTCTCCTCCAAGTCTGGCATAGAAAGATCTCACCTCTATGGGTGAAGTTCTTTTTTCCTTGGTCTCTCTGTGTGACAGTGATTGTGTGTGGGGAGGAGCGTGGGGGTGGTGGTCATGCTGGCAACTCCCCACTAGACCAAGACACCAACAGTGTGTCTAGACTACAGGGATTTTTCGAAAAAAGTGGCCTTTTTTCGAAAAATCTTTACCTGCGTCTAGACTGCAGCCGCATTCTTTCGAAAGTAAATCGAAAGAACACGGCAGGTTTTTTTTCAACTGCAGAAAACCTCGTTTTATGAGGAAGAACACCTTTTTTCAAAAGTGCTCTTTAGAAAAAAAGTGCTATGTGATGCAAACTGTGCTTTTTCGAAAGAGAGCATCCAGACTGCCTGGGTGCTCTCTTTTGAAAAAGTGGCATGCTTTTTTGAAAGTACTGGTTGTAGTCTAGATGCTCTTTTTTGAAAGAGGCTTTTTCGAAAGATACTTTCAAAAAAGCCTCTTTCGAAAGAGGCTTGCAGTCTAGACGTAGCCCAAGTCAGTTCTTGTATAAAACCAGGCAGCAATCGCATAATAACCAACCATTTTCCCTTTGGTGGACAGTTTTTTTTGTCTTGGTCATCCAATCACTTGTGGCAAAATAGACATAACTACATGGTAGAGGGATGTGTACTCAGCAAAAATGCCACTGGAAGAGAAAAAACACCTTGGAGTTTATCAGCATCCTGGGAGATGTTTATTACTTAAGTCATAACAAAATGGAGACGTTGAAAGATAGACACTTGGGTTATCAAGAGAGAAAGGCAGAGGGTTTTCACTGAAAAACCAAAAACTTTTCAGTCACTGATAATGGAAAACTTTAAAAAACGAGTAGTCTTACAACTGTAGCACTTTAGAGACTAACCAAAAAAATATATAATATCATGAGCTTTTGTGAGCAAAACCCACTTCCTCAGCTGAGCAGAGCAGATGAAAAATGTTGTTAGAATTTTTTTGATGAGCTATAATGACAATTCATCATTTCTGAGCAATGTTGCTTAGCAGGCAACATACTCCCATGTCTTTCCCCAGCATATTAACCCAGGTTCTTAATGCAATGGCACTTGACTATCTCTGAATGACAGTTTTTGGCTTGTTGGAAACACTCATGGTAAAAGTCTCTCATGATGAGACATGCAGAATAGGTTTTGAAAGTAGGAATATGACTTTGTTTTCCTTTTCCACCGCAAAAGGCGTTTGCCCCAATCCCACACCTTGTCCTCTTGCAAAGTAGCAAGCACAGACAACTTCTAAAAGAGAAGAGAAAGTTGTCTGCATGTCTCCGCATGGACTGGTGCTTAACCCATGTCTGGCTCTGGGCTTTCATGTCTGCACAGGGGTTTTGATGATGTATTGTGATATTTTAACCCACCCCGTGAAAGAGAATTTCTGTTCAAGGCTCTAAGTCTATCCTGGTGTGTTGCTACCGCATGTAGCTGACTCAAAAATGTGCAGGAAATTGGCAAACAGATCCAAGTTTCTCTGTTTAAAAAGAAATTATTTAATCTATTTTGGTTTTCTAAGTAAATAAGTTACAAAATTAAAATGAATGTAGTGCTCCTGGAAAATACAGAATTGGCATTTTGATAGGCTGAATCCACTGAATGGGTACAGAACAGGTTCCTCTAATACTGTCTCCTGTCCAACAGTGTACTTCAGGCATGCCCTGGAACTGACCAGTACTAGGAGAAGTAAAAGTAGTTCACTGTCCATGGCCTATTTTGGCTTTGGAGCTAGTCCCGTTAGTTCTAACCGTGGGGGGGATGTATGTGATGTAGCCAAATCATTTAGTTACGGGCCTCCAGTTGGTAATAACTTCTGATCACTGCCGCCAACCCAGTCTGCATTTAAACGGTTGGCCTCATACCTTTTAAAGATGGTATTTTCTGTGAGAACAGTAGAATGATTCAGGTTAATACCTTGTGTATCATTCTTTCTTTTCCCTTTGCTGTGCTTGGAACCTTTATAAGAGTCAGATTGTTTGTTTGCATCCTGTGAGCCCTGCCGTGCCCTGGCCTAACCCATTACAAATGGATAATAGAGAGTAGTAGGCAATTGCGCAATGTGTAGTGTATGTGATCTGCGCATACTGCACACGCCAGGGGCTCTGTGCATCCCTCCAGCCCCCTTGATTTCAGGGACTACATGCACCTCACCCGTGTCTCCTCCCTCATTCTAGGGACTCTGTGTCTTCCCTTTCCCCCTATACAGGTGAATGTCCTCTTCCCTCCCCCTCATATGCCAGGGGTCCTGTGTGTCCCCACCAATAGTCTTGCCTCCTAACAGGGATTCCTCTTTTCCCCTCCCCATCTTCCTTCTTCCCTTATCAACTCCACCCCAACCTCCCTACTGCTGTGCAACTGTTTACGGAGAGGCTGTATCTGCAGCTAGCATTCCAGCCAGGTACATATAGAATCACTTCCTGGCACTCCCTCCAAAGGCGTCTTCTCTGCAGCCTGTGCTGTGGCCTCCAAATATGGTTGCTACTAATACAAATAAATAATACTACTACTCACAATACACTGAGTATCTTCCTCTCTCTTTGAAATCAGTGGGAGACGAGGATTCTCAGCAACATGCTGGATCTAGCCCTGTTTGAGGATTTGGGGCTGGAATAAAGTAACTGTGACATTCTGAATAGTGCACGGAGGTGTAGGAATAGAGCAGATCGTCTTCAGTGTAATGATCCTTCATGCTGTAAGGGTTTGTCTTCACTTACCCCAAGATCGATTCACTGGAGATCGGCCTCCCGGGGTTCAATTTAGTGGGTCTAATCAGGACCCGCTAAATCGACTGCTGATGGCATCCCCGTTAACCCTTGTATTCCATCGTGTCACGAGGAGTAAGGGAAGTCGATGGGAGAGTTTCTCCCATCAACTTCCCACAGTGGGGATGCCGCAGAAATTCGGCCTAAGGTACATTGACTCCAGCTGCGCGATTCTTGTAACTGGAGTTGCATATCTTAGGTCAACTTTCTCCAGTAGTGTAGACCTTAGCCTAAGGTATGTGCAGTAGAGGATAAGTGCTCTCATATGCATTGAAATCATGGTGAGGACCTTACAAGATACACATTTTAGTCGTTTCCAGAGAGAGTGATTGAGAATGAATTGGCTTGATTGGGAATTGAAAAGGACTTCACAAGTGATTAATCATGAATTCTTACTTATGCTGCTGTTATGTTTGGCTGATATTTTCTCAACATTTTTTAAATCCTTCCGTGATAAACTGCATGTTTGAGTAGTCCATACATTTACTCCTGGCATGGGGACAGAAATAACTTTTATTAATCTGAGGCTGCTTCTGATAGAAAGAAAATATGTGGAGGGTGGACAAATTCTGCTCTGCTGATGGCTACACTGGAGTAACTCCTATCAAAGCTTTGTAACCAAGAACGGAAGACTAAAAAGAATCGTTACCACCGTACGGAGCCAGTGTTCAAACTCTTGGCTCAAACTGTCATAAGCAGACTGAGGGCATACAAGGGGCTTTTTCTATATTTCACAGCCCACTTCAAAATAACAGACTCCGAGAATGTCCTTCCACTCCTACAAATGAAGATGGGAAGAGGTGAAATAGATTTGAATTAAGCTAAATAATTTAATTTTTGTGCTTATTTTTGTATGTTGTCATTTTAATTTTGCATAAGACAGAATTAGGTTTTCAATGAAAGAGAAAACAGAGTTTTATAAATATTTTGAGATCTGTATGTGTGGGGAGGGGGGAATCGAAGCTGTACCTAAAAGCCTTTCTTCGGGGCTCTGGTGGCGGATTGGTTCTTGGACTCTCAAATGCCATTCATTTCCTTACTGTGTTCTTCACAGAACCGGCCTATCTCAGAGCTTTAGTGTTGTCTGCTTCCTTATCACAATAAGCCTGAAAATCATAGTGGTATATAACTTTATGGAAATAGGTCAAAACTGGTAGTAATTTTTCAATGGAAATTTTTGGAAAATAATGTATTTTTTTCTAGATTCTCTGCATTCTTGTGCATCAAATGGAAAAGCCAGCAATGTTCAAGCTTAACAAATGCTTTCTTAATAAAGTGGACTTTGATGCGCATCTGTTTATTTGCCATCTAGATGGGCGTTCACGTCAGGCGGCCCCAAGAAGATGGGTGTTTTGGAAGAGTGTGTGTGACCGTTCCTCATGCATTTAACAGGAGGGATTATTTTATTAGGAAAGTTTTATGGCTTCTGTTTTTGCTCAAAGGCAAATGTGGCTTTGTTGTTTTTAATTCTGTTGGGATTCCTCCCTTTTAATATGCAGTGCAGCTGTTAAAATAGTTGGGGTTGTCTAGAGCAAATCCTATAGTACTTTCCTTTCAGCTGTCAGTTACCTGCCTTTTTAATGCCACTGCAGAATTATATTACAAGGGGTACTAACAGTGCTTGGTATTAGCGTCAGAATCAATTACCTAACCCTCTGCCCATAGAGAAGGCAGTGAACCTAAAGAGCAAACTGAGTAATCCATTTTGGGATTTCGAATACTGAGTTATGACTGAGGGCGCAGGCTGGAGTTTGAATAAATGCACAAGGTTTTTCTCTGTATAATAACTCCTAAAAGCATGCATTTTACCCTTTTTCCTGCCAAATGGCTTGCAGGTAGGATTAATCTGTCCCTCAATTTATGAATTCTGTGTGGCACGGAGTAGTGGAAAAAAGTTTAGCACTGCCCAGGCAGCAAAAGTTTCAAACTATGACTGTAGCGCTCATGAATAGGATGGGATTGACAGCTGTGGAAAACGGCTTTTGTATCTCCTTATACTCAAAATGATGCTGCTTTTGTAGCCTCTTCCTTCTGGGGTTCTCAACACACTTTGCAAGCATGACAACAAAATTAAGTTCCTAGAACTCCAGTGAAGTAGGTAAGTTCAGTGCCTCCATTCTGTAGATGTGGAAACTGAAGAAGAGAGAGGTGAAGTCACACAGGAAATCTGTGGCAAAGCCAAGAAGAGAACCTAGCAAGAATCTCAGGCCTGGGCCGTAATCACAAGGGCCATGCTGTCTGTGGAGCACACACAGAATGGTGTTGGGAATGGAAGTTTTCCTCGCCCTGCCTGGCCCTCAACCTCCATCGAAAGGTCAGAGGGTTTATTCCCTAGCTGCGTTACGGACACAGCTGGCAAGAGAGCCACTTTAGTATCTATGGCTGCTTATGTGATAAGGCACCTGCTTGTTAGGAACAGGTTTGAAACCCACCTCTCCACTGACATTAGCTGCTCAATGACTATCAGATGGTCATTACCACCCTGGAGAACCAGTGACCTAGAGGTGAAAGGCCCCATATCCTATTTCCAATTCTCTCAGCCAGCCAGTACTCTTAACAAAGCAAAAATAATTACAGACTTATTTCCATTAAATCCCTTCAATCCCATAAGATTAGAGAGGTTGCATTCTATTACTTTCTAATCTCATGGTTGAGAAGGATTTACCTGTTCTAATGCAGCCATTTATTATAATCACAGGGTGATTTTTTTCGCCATTCATATTTAACATAAAAACAGAGAAGGAAATATACAGAGCAATCAGGGCTATATTTGCAAAAGCAACTACAGGTTGGATCTCTTGGTCCGGCACCCTTGGGACCTGAGCTTGCTGGACCAGGGGAGGTCAGACCTCGGGCTCTCCTGGGGCTCCCCTTCTGGCCACTGGCCTGGTCAGTACCCGCCTGCAGAGCTCCACTCCAGCCAGCGGGGCCTCCTAGTCACAGGGGCTCCCTGACCCCAGCCAGCTGAGAGCTCTGCTCCTGGCTACCAGGACTCCATACCTCCCCCACCCCTGCCAGGGTTCACCTCCTGGCCAGTGGGGCTTCGGGTTGCTAGGTTTCCGGTTTTCGGCCAGACTGTCTGTTATTCGGGTCCCCTGTACGGGAAAAAAAAAGAAAATATTTCCTGTTTCCCTCGGACGGGGACAAGGGGCATCTGGCGGGAGGGGGGGGGGGAGCGCGGGGCCATTTAAAGGTGCAGTGACTTTTTTTTTGTTTTGGTTCAATAACTTTGGTTTTCCCCCCCCTTTTTTTCTCAACAGAATTTTTTCCTGTTTTTTTTTGGGGGGGGGGGGGGAGTGTTCAGTATTTTTTGTTAAACCATCTGGCAACCTAGTGGGGCTCCCAGCTGGCCCTGCTCCAGCTGCCAGCCCGCTGGCCAGGCTACCTGCCACCAGGCCACTGCCCCTCCAGACTGTCTGCTGCCAGACTGTCTGAGCTCCCAGCTGCTGGTAACCCCTGTGGCTGGGGTTCTCTTGTGTAGCAACATCCGTGGTCCTGTCAGACCACAGATCTTGCCGGACCAGAGAGTACTGGACCACAGAAGTTCAACCTGTAGTGATTTTGGAGGGCTTCCATTTGGGGATGCCCACATTTAGACCACTTTTAAAGGGGCCAGATTTGCACTGGGTAGACCCTTTGAGACAGATTTTTAAAGACATTTAGATGCCTACCTCCCATTTATTTAAATGGGAGCTAGATGCTGAATTACCTTTATGAATTTGGCCTTAGCACTTTCTGAGAACCAGGCCACTTCATAGTATCTCAGGCTGGGCACTCCACCACCGAGGCACCCCAAATCACTAGTCACGGGCGAACATTTAGCCTGAACTCTCTACATTTGCATGATGGGAGAATTGCACTGGAGTGGAAGCAAAGAAGCCGAAAAGCAGGAATATTCTTGATTCTTACCTTTACTGCACTCTCAGGGTACAGAAATATTCGTGTTAGGGACTAACTCCCTCATTGATGCCAGCTGGGATTACCATCATAGGCATTTAAAAGCACAAGTCTCTTGAAAGCCAACAAGGTTTGTGCTTCTATAAGCCTTAGATGTTTTTGAAAATCTGTCCTTCTAGCCATACTTTTCTATCCATGTGCCTAAAATTAAGGCCTCTAAATCTGTTTTAAGGGACCTGGATAAAAGTGGCCCCTGTCACCTATCTCTCCCGTTGAGTTGTGTGTACACTTCTGAAAAGCAGAAGATGCCTAAAATATGGATTTAGATGTCCAACTTTAGCACTAAATATGACAGCGTGTTACATCCAAAACACAGAGCGACTTTGCAGCTCAGTGGACACAGTAAGCCCTGAGGCGAGGGGAGAGGTCAGGTTTCAAACAAAAGTGGAAAACCTTGAAAGGAGGGGTGAAGGAAAAAACAGGTGTCAGACTAATAATTTTGCCTCTGCTGTTTATTTGCTTAGTGAACTGCAGCCCACAATGTCTGACCAAGGTCAAACACTCCTTCGACTGAGTGTATTTATTTTATATGTCGCCTCTAACCTATAGTAATTTCTAGATAACTTTGTTGTCAATCCTGTCTCCAATGAACCTCTTCCATGTTGGCCATTGAGCCCCAGGTGTGAGGGGACAGGACTGAAAGGGCCTAGCTAGTGCTGCGTGGGTACGTGGGCTGTTCAGATGTGATCACTAAGCTTATCATTGTGCATCGCGTTGTTTCAAATGTTGGCTTCCATTTATGCCTCTGCAACTCAAGCCCACAAATGCACTTTCTGAAAACCAGGCTGTTTCACTAACTTTCACTTCAGATACACTTTTTTTTTTCTTTTTTGGGGGGGGGGGCAATCAAAATTGTATTACTTTTACAGATAACCACTTCTGAATTAAAACAATGCACCCACAAAGTTACTCCCTGTACTGCAAACACATTAAACACATTGTCCTGGGGTAATATGGACCCTTTAAAAGGGAAGAGGCCAGTGCACTTGTGGTGGTCAGGTGACTCCCTTCCCCCCAAGTTGGGTTTAATAGAAGGCACCTGGGACCCAGAAGGCAGAGAGAGACCTGCTGAGTCAAATCCCCTAGAGCACAGACAGGTGAGGTGAGGAAATGGCAGGTGAAAGCAGCCTGGGAGAGAGTCTGCAGAAAGGGGATCATTCTGCAGGCCCTCTCTGGGAAGAGGGAGGAACCGGCTAAACTGGGAGGCCAGTGGTGGGGCTAGCTAGCTGAAAACCAGTGCTGAGATGCTGAAAAGGGTTGAGGAGACAATCGGTGTTCAGGTAGAAGAGTCGTGAAGACTGGACGTTCTCACGGGAATGGGCTGGAAAGTGGCCTCAGGAACAAAGGCCAAAAGGAACCAAGAACCAAATGCCGGTGGCCTCACAGGTGTGTGACTTGAAAATGCCATGCCTGGAAAGGGAAAGGGAAAATCATGGATCTCATCTAAGTTTTGCTGCGGGAATTGGGAGGACAGTTTGTATCATGAGGGTTCTGCAGGTTATTTCACAGGGGCCATTATCAATGATGCCCAGACCTGTATTAGTGAGGGAGACTGAGCTGTTTCTGTGGCTAGACAGAGGGGAAACTGAGGCAGGCTCACGCTGTGCTGTGGCCAGCTGCAGGAGGGTGCGGCCAGCGGGGTTGCCTTAACTGTCAATGTGAAACTGGTCCTATTGACGTCAATGGGGCTACTCAGATGTTTACAGATCTGGCACCTTACACAGCAAAAAGGAAAATGAAAGAAATGTAGAGGGACGAAAGAAAAGCAGTTGTTTCCCCTGGCGCTTTAAAATAGATGAAAAGTGGAGGAGGCAGAGAAATGCAGGAGGACAGCTATTTCAGAAGTCAGGAACTACAGAGAGGTCTCTTGTACCAACAAAGCAGTCAGAGAGGAGGCTACTGCTAGACAGCTCGGGAGAACAGTAGACAGAGAATATGACCACGTGGAAAGCGGAAGAGACTGTTTTATTTTAAAGGTTACTATGGGTGAGATTCTGCACTGTGGCTCTAAGCGCAGGACTTGTGGGGTTTTCTGTGTAACCCTCCCGGATGAAGTTGCATGTGGAGGAGATGGTGTCTCTGAAGCCTCGCTGATTGTTTAGAAACTGACTCGGAGTAGTCCGTTTAGTTGACTCCAGAATTTATTTTTGATTTCTGCTGATTAAACAAAGAACAATGCAAAGCCTTGTCTTCTTAAAATATTTTGCTTTGAACTCGGCTGACTTTAAAAAAAACCAAAACATCATTGTTGTATGCAGGAGTGTTCTAGCTGTGTTGGTCCCAGCATATTGGAGAGAGAAAATGGGTGACAGAATATCTTATATTGGACCACATTGGTGAGACAGACAAGCGCTCAGCATATGTAGAGCTGAAGAGTTTGTGTCTCTCAACAACAGAAGTTGGTCCAACACAAGGTATTAGCACACCCACCTTTTGTCTCTTCAAAAAAACACTTGTCAAACAAAATCAGTTTGGTTGGTTTCTCATAATCTTGCCAACAGCAGGAGGGGAAATAGCTTATTCACGCTGCTGGCTGGAGATTTGTCCACACCTCAAACTGAGGTCAACCTAACTAGATTGGTAAAGGCTGTGAAAAGTTTCTTGCCCTAATCCCACTGTTAACACAGCTAGAGTGATAGAAGAATTCTTACCAAGCTACCACTAGCTGGGTTAACTGCTATAAGGGAATTACCCTTTCTGACACTAGTATGTGTCTGTGTACCGTACTGGCATACTTCCTGCAGCAGTTGTAGTGTAGATATTGCAAATCATTTGAATCAGGATTGAAATAAGCTTGCATATGAGCATAACTTTCAACCAATGCTTATGTCCCAATCAATTATTTCAGTGGGACTTAAGTGGGTAGTGTTGTTAACCGCACACTTAAGTGTACTTTTGGAATTAGGGATGCTCGCTGAATTGGAGCCTTAGGCTATGTCCACATACACACAGTCAGCTGCTCTCTGCCAGTGACAGGAGCTCTCCCTCTGGCATAATTAACCGCCCCCTAACAAGCCGCAGTAGCGACGTTGGCGGGACACGCTCTCCAGCCGACATGACGCTGTTCTCACTGGCATTTACGTCTGTAACACTTACACGGGTCTGGGGTGTATCTCTTCACACCCCACAAAAACTCAACTGACAAAAATGACAGTGTAGACAAAGCCTCAGAAAGCAATGCAGGGTTAAAAAACACTGGACAAAAGCACATCGTACAATGGGGCCCAGGGCTATGATCAGCGGGGCCAACAGCCACTGATGGATCTTGCTGTGATTTAGACCTGAGTGAAGGGCCTGTAATACATAGGCACCAAATGGTGTCAGTAGATCCCACCTTTCCCAAAGGGGGTACTACAGATGTTTGAAATAAAGCTAGGAAGCCATCAGCTCTATTAACGTGGACGGGGACCAGAAATGAAAATGTGCTGGGGCCTCTAGGGGAAACAGAGGGCTTGTCTACACTAGCAAAGTGCTGTGCTGTAACTTTCTCACTCAGGGTATGTCTAGACTACATGGCTCCATTGACGGAGCCATGTAGATGAGTTTACTAGACATAGGAAAATGAAGCGGCGATTTAAATAATTGCTGCTTCATTTACACCAAAATGGCCGCCGCACTGTGCCCATCAGCTGTTTGGCGGCACAGTGGGACAGTCTGCACGCGCCGCTGTCGACAATGGAAGCCTTTATCGAACGCTCCGGTAAACCTCATTCCACGAGGCATAACGGAGCATTCGACAAAGTCTTCCGTTGTCAACCCCAGCGCGTCCAGACTGCCCCGCTGTGCCTTCAAACAGCTCATCAGCACAGCGCGGCGGCCATTTTGATGTAAATGAAGCGGCGATTATTTAAATTGCCGCTTCATTTTCCTATGTCTAGTAAACTCATCTACATGGCTCCATCAATGGAGCCATGTAGTCTAGACATACCGTCAGGTGTGAAAAAACACCTCCCAAACCCAGCAAGTTACAGCGCTGCAAAGCGCCACGGCAAACAGGCTCCCAGCACTGTTAGTTACCCCCCCCTCGTGGAGGTGGTTTACGTAGAGCACTCTCCCAGTGCCTGTGTTGTGGCCACACTTTAGTCTTAGAAGAGTAGACAAAGTTCCAGTTTAGGGTTGTATAGCAGAGTGGGGAACCTAAGGCCCCGGGGTCAGATGCAGCCCCCGGCTTGCCTGGATCTGACCCTTGAGGCTTGGGGCTCCCCATGGTGGTAGGGCATGTAAAATCTGCGAGCCTGGGAGCCCCCCCCAGGCTCTGGTGTGCGAGGGGAATGTGGGGTGTGTCTTTCTCCTCAGTCAGAGGCCATATGTGTGAGGGCTTGGGGGTTTTTTTGTTGCTTGTGTGAGAAGTGATTTTTCTGTGGGTCAGTGGCTCCCAACCCAAAAAAAGGTTCCCCAGCCTTGTTGTATTGGGTTAGCTTTTCCTTCTCACACAGAGCCAGTGTTCTGGAAGGATAAGGGTTTGTGTCTTATAGATATAAATAAAAACACACTTGTGCTTTGATAGCCTGTGCTTGAAGATGCTGTGGGAGTGGTATAATACAGCACTCCTTACTCAGGCAAAAATTTGATTCTCAGGTAGGACTTGGGAATGAACTAAGAACCAGAACTGAAGGGACAAGAATCAAAGGACATTTTGCCTCAGTGTTACAGAGGGTCTTCAGCACCTATTGTCTGTTGTCCTTAGAGCTAGCTGAAAAATGGGGTGGATTAGGGAGTAAATGAGCACAGATTTTCACTTTCTCGGCATAGAAGCTGCACATTTTTGAAAATTTCTGACACCTCACCCTATTGGAAGGTGGGGGGGGGTTGTTGTTTTTTTTTTAAACGACAGTCCTGTTCTTGTTGCACAATTTGTATAATCAAAGATTCTGTTTATATGCACTTAAAGTTCTGTATGTCGCTACCCCTTTACATGTTGTTCGTTCATTCATTCAATGCTTCCATCCTTCCTCCTTTTCACATTCTGCTCCACTCCTTTTCTTCCCACTGCTCATTTTCCCCTGCGTCTGTCTGAGGCCTGCGATCCCCTCTTTGGATCGATTGGGTAATAACCCACAACATAAAATCCAGCCTAAACTTTTAATTTAAAAAATGGGTCTGATCCTTTGTGGCCCTGAGCCTCTTGAATGAGACAGAAAACACTCGGCACTTTACAGAGCCACGGTCTTTCTGGTTATAATTATCGCATCCAGGAGGCCCAGGAAAGAAACTTAGCAGATCTTTGTTGTTTTTAATTTGCTTTTGGATTGCCGTGATGTATTGGGCTCTTCCTCATGGAGCTAATTTTGCTTCTTTTGTTCCAGAAGTGACAGAAAGTGTGTATTTTGTTTTCTCTAGTTGTCCTGAGCTGGAATATGTGCATCTAAGATGGAAACTTCCACTTCAACTGCTGCTGGGAAAAAAGAAGGGAAAGCTGCAATTCTGGAGGGGAATGGCTTTCTTGAGACAGGGAAGAAACCTGCTTCCTTAGCAGCAGCAGCAGCCCAAGGAGGTACTTTATGTTTTCCACACTTTGAAAGCAGCGGGAGTGTTTTTCATTAGCCTGTTAGAATTTAATAAGAATGGTGGCATATGTCCGCGTGTGAACGTGCTGAGTTTATTGGGGTTCCTGGCCTTAGGAGGTGACAGGAACTGTACGCTGACATCTTGCAGGCTCTGTGTCATGGTGCACCGTTCAATGGGTTATTGTACCAAGACGATCCAGCACGACACGTGACCACAGAAGACTTGGGGGTCCGAAGGAGGGCAGACTCTTTTTTCTTAACTAAATCTGAATTAAACATAATTATTAGACAATTTTGACAAGCAGTCACTGCTCCTACTGACGCTTGGCTTCAAATGACATATGCAATGTTTTGTCTAACACTTAGCCACATAAAAATTAAAATGTCACTTACTCGGTTGGATTGGAGTACATTTTGTGTTATCATAATTCTAGTAGAAGGTCTGTATTTCTTGCATCTACTTGGATTTTTTTTTCTAATGAGCTAAAAAGATGCCTGGCTCATTTCTGGTTGTCACTGATGATATTCCATTTTAAATTCTGTGCAAGAGGACCCGCAGAAAAGAAACTTCTCCTAGGTTCTCCATATTCCTGTTACCTCCGGGATAATCCAGAATTTGATTCCTTGTCGTCCACTTAGTGAAAATGTTAAGGGGTTGAGCTTGTTGACACTGACATCAATGGCAAAATTCTCATGGACTCTGGTGGAAGCAGGAATCAGAGTTTCCAATGCTGATCACGGAAGGAGCGAGTTCAGACAGCTATGGAATGTATGTCCTTTGCTCCCTTTCCCTCCATTACTCCCCAGCAAGGGCAAGAAGGTGTTAATTGACTCCTTCCCAAATCAGAGGGGTTGTGGGAAAGCCCTGCCTCATGGGAAGGCTGCCAGTCAGCTGTCAGTCATTAAGGATGGAGGTAAAAGGAGTGGAACCTCTTTAATTAGGCCTGCAGCTCCAGGAGGATCTTGCTTGTAGCCTGGAGACAAGTTGCTTCAGTAGGCCTGCAGAAGGCATCACTTGGACTTATCGAAGTGAATAACCTTTCAGCATGGTGATAGTTTTAAGAAGGTGTTGTTACTCAAACAAGACTGAGGCTTTGAAGTTTTGGCAGGCAGGACCATCCAAATGCCTCTATGGGATGTGGCAAATTTGTCCCCTCTTTGGAGATAAGTCAGTACTGTGGTAGGGTCTCATGATATCTAGTTCTGTTTTCACAGTCAGTATTTGGGCCACCAGCTAAATGTGGGAACCAACACTGGAAGTGATCTTCAGAGTTCAGATCTATTAAGGAAATGATATGGTGCCCAATAGGAACCTTAAAACAAACCCTGTAGTATTGGATCTCCTTTGTGTCCAGTCAGTTGAACTTCATCCATCTCTGAATGACCCCGGGTATCCCAGCTCTGCACCTCAGCATGGGAAACTAGCGCTGAGCTTGCTCATATTTTCTGGTAGCTGGTGTGGAAGAGGAAGGCCAGGGATTGTACGTAGGCAGGGTGCACACACCCCTGTTCTTTTTGAGGACAGGGACAAAATGGCCTCTTGGTATGGCACAAAGAGACAAATTTAGATGGGACTCCCATTTGGAATGTGACAAGTGGCTTCCCCAGCTGTATAAACTTTTTAGGCTTCTTTTTTTCTCTTAAAAATATACCTTATTGCTAGCCAGATTCTACCTCAAAATGAATCCCTCTCTTCCCCTTCCTTAAATACATAGTAATTTCTAATTCAGGAAGGCAGTAAAATTATTCTATGGGTTTCTTTCTGCTTCCTGCACCATTAGGTAATTTAGTCTTGTTTTCACTTGGCAGAACCATGACCGCGTGTATATGTTTTACCCATACCTTCTTTCCAAAACTCTGGCTAGGTTTAAGAAACATACTTGCTATTTTCTGTGAAGGCTTCCCAGGTACAAACAAAGGAAACAGCTGTTGGTATGTAAGGGTGCATTTACACAGCAGGGCTAACATCAATTGCATATCTTATTTCAAAATAGGCAGTGTCTACAACAGCACTTATTTCAAAATAGAGCACTCTTCCTCCGACTTCCCTTATTCCTCATACGATGAGGGTTACAGGAGTTGGAGTAAGAAGTCCTCCAGCTTGACAGTATTTTGACACTATTTCAAAATAACTGCCTGCTGTGTAGTGGCGGACTAAGTTATTTCGGAATATTGCTAGCTATTTTGAAATAGCGTTGCAGTGTAGATGTACCCCAAGACGTTGGAGCTGTTTACTTCCTTCATTGACAAGATTTATCTAACAAGTGTCTGTTAAAAGACCCTAGAAATTTATTATTTTGGCGGTGGGCCTGAGCTGTGAAGTTAGGTTCTGGGAGTCAGCTCCAGAAAAAAACCTTAAAAACCAACAGCAACATAAAACTACGGAGCTGGAATTCATGTGCAAAGTTGACACCATCAGAAAGAATCTTAATAGGGACTGGGGCTGGCTGGCTCATTGTTCTTACCTTCTTACTCACATTCACCCTGATTCAGTAAGCTCTGACGTAACACTCCCATCTCGGTGTCCCTACTCTCTGTTTCTTATTCTGTTCCTTCATGCATCTCACAAAGTGAGTTGCAACTCTCAAAAGCTTATCCCATAATAAAATTGTTAGTCTTTAAGGTGCCACTGAACTGACTCGTTGTTGTTTTTGCTGAAACAGACTAGCACAGCTACCTCTTCTGAAATCCTTCCTAGCTTAGGCACACTCAGCCCCATTGATGTGAGTCGGGTGTGAGCATGTGCTAAAGTTGCATGCATGCTATTCCCAAATTGGGGCCTAAAATTTAGCTGTCCCAAATTGGGGCCTAAAACGGGAGTAAATCCAGATTTACTCAGATGTATTGATACTAAAATGTGACCCCAAGACTTGATGATCTTGACCTTTTTGGATCTCATACTGGAGGCTTGATTCTTGTTATGTATACGATGTGTTTCATACTAGCACTGTGCCATCTACTCCAGAATGAATGATTTACAAGCTCACCATTTCTCATCCTATTAAACTGAAGTGGGAAAGAAAAAAGATTGTTTGAAGATGTCAGGAGAAGTGTGATGAAAGCATTGTGTAATGAGATGTAAAGAGCAAAATCTATATCATACTGTGAGAAGAAGCGTTAATAAATTATCTGTCATGGCTAGCAGTAAAGTGTACTCCAGATCTGATACTAGCCAATGAAATTTATGAATAATATGACTGTTGTTTTCTTTTTTGAAGGCCTTTCTTTGAAATCTCATTAGAATGAAATTAGTGCTTCTGAAATAGAAAACTCAGAGGGAGAGAGAGAGGCTTCAGATATGTTGCAAAAGTCGCTAAGTGTAAACTGAGAATTAGCAGCTCATAACTGAAAGGATACACCTTGACCTCCTCTGTCTACCTAATAATATTAGCACTTTTATAGCAATTTTTGGCCTCAAAGCTCTTGAAAGACAGTAACGAGTTGGTGCTTATTTTATATTCCCATTTTACAAAGGAGGAAAAATGGAGGCAAGTAGGTTAAATCAGCTGCATAAGGGCCAAGGTGGAGTGGAGAGGAAGAGGTGTGTGTCTACATTAGAGCAAGGCTTAAAATTTGTGAGTTCTTGGCTTCCAGGTGGGCCCTAGGGCAGAACAGCGGGTCTCCGTGCATGCAAAGACCACGCCCACATGATGCACTCTGCCTGATGTTTGGGTGGCCCTGGTGCCCAGCGAGTGGCTGGCTGTGCTGCTGGGCATGTTCTTCTGGCACAGCCAGGGTTCCCTCATGCCAGCCTGGCAGGGTTTACAACTGCCTAATTCAGGGGTGCCCAACCTGTGGCTCCAGAGCCACATGCGGCTCTTCAGAAGTTAATATGCAGCTCCTTCCATAGGTACCAAATCCAGGGCTGGAGCTAGAGGTGTCAAATTTCCACTGGGCCGGAGGGTGCTCACTGTTCAACCCCCAGCTCTGCCCTAGGCACTGTCCCTTTCCCCCTAGGATCCTGCCACTTCCCACCCTCTCCACTGAGCATGTCACACCCATGCTTCCCTCTCCAGTGTCTCCCACGGGGAAAGAGCTGATCCCAGTGGTCAGGAGGAAAAGGAAAAGGAAAGGAGGCACTTGACCGGTGGGGGCTGCCAGTGGGCAGGATGTGTTGAGGGGTGGTGGGAAGATGATCAGGGCTGGTGACATAGAACTGTTGCTCTTTGGCAATGTGCATTGGTAAATTCTGGCTCCTTCTCAGGTTTAAGTTGGCCACCCCTGGCCTAATTGCACAAGCACAAAGGCCGTTGCCCAGAGCTGCTGACAGAGGGGAAAGGGCGTAGTTTCCCTGGGGCCCAGAAATCTTTAAAAGGGCCTAGGGCTCCTCCATGCAGCAGCAGCGGTGGCCAGAGCTCTGGGCCCTTTAAATTGACACCGGAGCCCCGGACTGTGTGGTTCTGGCAGTGCTGAGGGCTGGCTGCCCTTAGCCCTGCCCCTTCTGCCTGTGGCCCCGGCCCTTCTGGGAGGTGGCCAGAGCCAACCCCCCCCCCCCACACACACACACACATTGCCCGGAGCCTGGTGACAAGGAGTAATGGTAGTTCGAATTAGGATCTTTAATTAGAACTACCTAGTCCATGCCGTGTGTAGCCGTGGGCACGGAGTTCGGACTAAGGGGGATTTAAAAATGGCAGCGCCTGGGAACATGCAAATGAAGCCCGGGATATTTAAATCCCGGGCTTCATTTGCAACTCCGCTTGCCCTCATTACCCTACCTAGCTCGAACTGATGAGCTAGTGTAGACATACCCAGAGTGAGTTTGGGTGGGGATGGAGCTCTTGCCTGGGGCAAGGAGTTGGGATGCAGGAGGTGAAGGGTGTGTGTTTACCTTAGGCAGCTCCCAAATGCAACCTGAACCCCCCCGTAGCAGTGGCTCCTAGACAGGAGGGCAGGGGTCTCCACACCACTGTCTGCAGGCACCGTGTCCTGGCCCCGCAGCTCCCATTGGCTGCACTTCCTGGCCAATTGGAGCTGCAGAACCATCACTCAGGGTGAAGGCAGTGCACAATAACCTCCACCCCTGTTCCAGGGATGGTGCTCGCCACTTACAGGAGCGGCGGAAGCCAGGGCTACTGCATGGTTGGCGGGGCCCCAAGCCCTTTTAATTTTAATATTTGGAGACCCATGGTAATTGCCCCTTTACTCCCCACCCCTGTCAGCAGCCTGCTTCCAGGTCTATGTTGAGGCAACTACACATCTCTGCCTCATCCTATTATTATTTCATATAATGGCTCCTAGGTGCTAAATGGCTTATATTCTTCATATTAGCATGTCATAAAGTAGCAACAAGACTCTGCTGACATTACAACCCAAAAATGTCTTTTCTCCAGAGCCAAACAATCATATTCTATGATACACTTCATGTTCTTTCAGATTCTACTGAGTCACTGTGGTATCGTATTAAGTGATATTATGCTACGTGTGATCATAACTTCTTTTCCTTGTAGAGTCTGCCTAGAATCGCAAGTGTTTACTTTTAATTAAGACCTAATAAAATGAAGCAATAAACCAGCTATATTAACAAAGTGCTTTTAAGTACTCTCATTGCTTTCCCGTATCTTTCTAACGTGTCCAATCTCCATTTCTACTTCACTTATTCTGAATATCTGGCCCGAGTGTTGTCTTAAAACAGATGAAGTTACTGCTGTTGGAAGAAAAAGTGGCAATGTTGATGCTGTCAGAGTAGAAGAGTTCTTTCAGATTGACAATCTGCATCTCATACTTTTAATCTCCTAAAGCTGCCACTTTGGAGATGGTCTTTGCCTTTTTTTAATAGTAATTCATTGATCAGCTACTCAGAAATTGACCTTGCAGAAATGACATCAGAGAAGACTCTCCTAATGTTCAGTTTTTTTCCTTAAATCATCCTAGCAAAGGAGTTAACAATCCCATTTCATTTTCGATAACTCTGTGTTTGGTGGGGAGTAGCGGTTAGCAATGGTGATGTTTACAAATTATGAGCTACTGTGTTTGCAAAAGTGGCGTGATTTATTTTCAGTGCTGGAAATTTGGGGAGCACGACTTAAAATGGCCACATATAAAGAACACGTTCGCAAACTGTAGCCTACATTGCATTTCAGGGCAAAGGGCAAACTCTGCCCTTGGCTTCTGGAGTTCCACTTATGGATCCAAAATCAGATTTGTCTCTTCGCCTTCGAGGCCACGGGGACTGTCTCTTTTACTATGCCTGGCTAGTACCTTGCACAGTGGGGCCCCACGCTCGGCTGGTGTCTGCAGGGGTTGTTATCATAATATAAATAATGTCAATTTCTAAAAATGTTGAGATGATATGGGGGGGAGAGTTTCACTTCTGACTCTAAACCAAAAATTAAATAAAAGTCAGGAAAGTGCTAACTGCCTGTTGTTAACGAGTCCCCGGATAACTTTCCCTCTCGGCCCCATCATGCCCCCACTCAATGACACAAAGACCAAGTTCCTAAATTGATAGTGTTTATGTCTGAAACACTTTTCTGATGTCTGGCTCTGTCAAGACTAATTTTAACATTTCTAAAGCTGGGTAAAAATACAGCCTCATTACTTTGATGTCAGAGCAAAGTTTACTATTAGGATATTCTGGGGTTTATCATTTTAGTCATGTTTAACACGGCTGCAGCAGGCATGCACTATTAAATCTGGCTTACTTTACATTCCTGTCTGGGATTATTTATTTGGAACAATTTCCTCTCTATCAAAAGACATGGCTAATGCTGAGTTTTAATGTGTTATTTACACACCAAATAACCTATTTACAACTCGGTATCTGCCGGAGGGAGAATGAATGGGGCAGTGCTCCTTCCATTCTGTTCTATCTGAGTTTAACAATCTGGATTGCTAATAGAACCATTCATCATGGGCTGGTAATTTATTTTATGTTAGCGGCACAGGTCTGTCTGCCTCTAATCTATGGAAATGCTTTATATATAATGAAGTCCAACAAGTCATTTGGCATAAATATGGGAAAACCAACCTGGCGAACCAGTAGACAACAGCAGACACTTTTTCCAGTGGATAACACACCTTTTAATATTAGTGCCACCTCTGATGAAATTCAGCTTCTGATCCTCTGTTGTAAAGGGAGAATAATGGGCTGCTCTGCTAAGGATCAGTTTGGTCACTTCATTTAGGGGTTGGCAAGAATGCCGACCACTGCAGAAGTAGCACTTGGAGTCGGCCGAAGAGAGGCAAGCAACCCTTGTCTAGTGCTCTGTAGAAATCTTTTCTAAGCAACGCAAGAGTGGAATTGGCAAGGAATCTATGTGCATCTCTTACCTCCATTGTGGTGTAGGGTTAAGTCTCTGCACACACGGAGGAGGAGGGAATGGAGAAGTCCCAGCAGACCTCAGCAAAACAAACAAACAAAAAAACACTGTGTGTGTGTGTTCCTGGGAATGTAAGAAATTAGAAACAAATACCCTATGGCTATGTCTACACTACCAGTTTTCTTGGCAAAAAATATGCTAATGAGGGGCTCATTTGCATGAGTCACAATCTCATTTGCATATTTTCTGCCGATCCGTTTTTGCACTGGGTTTTTTGCACAAAAACAAGCAGTGTGGACGTTTTCTTTTTGAGTAAAACCCCTTTTTTCTGCAAGATCAGTATACTTCCTTTTTTGGGGCATAAGGATCTTGCAGAAAAAGGGGGTTTTGAGCAAAAAGAAAAGAAAAGGGATGGGAGAAGCTCATTGTTTAGACTGCAAGTTCTCCATGGTGGGAACTATCTTCTACTGTGTGTATGGATGTTGCCTAGCACGGTGGGAAGCCAAATCTTGCTTGGGGACCTCTAGACACCAGCATAATATCAACAACGGGTACGATAATCCATAGATTTACTTGCCTCCTAAACTTCCATAAAGCCCTTTAACTAAAAAGGTTGCTGTCACTTGATGCCTTAGAGTGGACTCCAGTAACCGATGGCCCCAGCACCTACTGCTGCTGACATTGACTGCCAGCCTTATCTTCTGTGTGCCCCCGTGGAGTGCCTCTTGGGAACTCCAAAGGTTTCAGATGCTGAGACGAGACCATCTTTGTGGCTAAGATCGCATGCAAGTGCGTATCTGCATATTTCACTCCATGAGGCTCACTTGAAGTGCATTATTTTAGCAAGAGATTAGAAGCATCCATAGCTAAAATAGGGGAGGAGAACCCCACAATGTCTGGGATTATTTTTGCCAGCTACTGTTGGAGCAGCAGTGTGTGACTGGTGTGCGGCAAGCAGTCACGCACCATGCCTACAGCTCGTGAAACCGTTGCCCAGGTGCAAAGTGCTTCAGCGGATACACAGACAAGTCAAGGAGACCAGGAGCATCTTACAGCAGGCTGGCCACAATGTGGCTGTGTATGCGAAGCAGGATTCCCCTGACCTTGCTAAATGACTCTTCTCGCATCATCTCCACTGTTCTCAGCATTGAAGGGTTTAACTAGTAGGCCAAGCAGCATGGTGGAGTCCCCAGCCAGCACTGATGTTAGATGCATTCTGCATTTCCCTATGGCATGTGTCTGGAAAGAATGGCCACTGATGCCTTTCATTTTGAAACACCGTGAGCTCTTTCCTTGCAGCAAAGCTGTGATGCAACTTGGCCTGTGGACTGGCCTACTTGTTTCCACTGTGTGAGACACTATAGGTGGGAGGGGCAGGTAGAAGGCAGATGACCTGCCTCAAATGATGCAACACTGTGGCTTTCGGAAAGTCAGCATCAGCTCTGTCGACTCTTTTGGGCGATGGAGGTTATTGTGTCAGTGGAAGAGAAACGTACCATCAGACACAGAAGGGTGTCCCCGCAAACCAACTGAATATTTGCAGTAATTGAAAAACACAATGCTGCAAAATTATAATTTTTTCTCTCGATTATGTTCACGATTTCTCCGTAATGCAGTGGGACTCAACAGCCCAAGGGTAACTGCTGTACAGGTGGCAAGTTTGGGACCAGTACTCCCGATTGACCAAGAACTAACATGAGGTATTTTTCTTATGCATTTTCCCCTGCCACTCACTTTCACATGCTTGTTTGTTTGATCTGCCTGTTATGTTTTATCTTTTAGTATTTTGGGACAAGGACTGTCTCTTTACAGTAAGTAAAAACACAAGACCCTAATTTGGCTGGTCTCTAGGTCATTATTATAAGAGTGCAAGAATATCCCTCTAATGTGGAGATTTAACTGTAGGATGAAACACAAACCTACATTTCCAGCTTATTCTGTTCATTAAAAATGCCAAGGCACTTTGGGATCGTCTTAGTTTTGATCTCCTTCCCAAATTCCAGTTTCTCAGGCCAACTTAAAATGCGTTGGTGGGTTTAACTGTAAAGTCCTTCTTCACATGTGTGTTTGATATTGTTGCAGAATGGTGCTGTTAATAACTAAGTGCTACCCCAAAGGTATTTGCATTTGGGCACTGTGCATATTGTTTCTTGGGTCCCAGAGACTGGCTCCTGGAGTTAGCAACTCTGTCTAAAGCTATTCTCAGAGGGTTTCTTCCCCCAACATCATGTAATATCTTCTTAAAATGTCCTGTTAAAATCTCCCAGAATCACTGGGGGTATGTCTACACTAGCCCCCTAGTTCGAACTAGGGAGGCTAATGTAGGCATTCGAACTTGCAAATGAAGCCCGGGATTTAAATATCCCAGGCTTCATTTGCATGTTCCTGGGTCGCCGCCATTTTTAAATGTCCCCTAGTCCGAACTCCGTGCCCGCGGCTACACGCGGCACGGAGTAGGTAGTTCGAATTAGGATCTCTAATTCGAACTACCGGTACTCCTCATTCTTCGTTCCACAAGGAGTACCGGTAGTTCGAATTAGAGATCCTAATTCGAACTACCTACCCCGTGCTGTGTGTAGCCGCGGGCACGGAGTTCGGACTAGGGGACATTTAAAAATGGCGGCGCCCGGGAGCATGCAAATGAAGCCTGGGATATTTAAATCCTGGGCTTCATTTGCAAGTTCGAATGCCTACATTAGCCTCCCTAGTTCGATCTAGGGGGCTAGTGTAGACATACCCTGGGAGATCTATGTCAATTCCAAGACACTCCAGGCCAATCCTGGAGGGTTGACTACCTTACCGGCTCTAGCTGACAACACTATTGTCTCATTTTCCATAGACCCATTTCAGAGCTATACTCTGATCCTTTCAGCAGACTCTGCCATCCTTGTGTGAGCTGTGTGGCAAATGTCTCCAATTAGGGGGTCATTTGAACACTAATATGAGAACACAGCAGTGGGTAATGTCGTGTGGATGTCTCAACATATTACTGAGGTGACTTTTTATACTCTAATCCTATCTCTATGGTTGCAAATACCTTGTCATCTATATCACCTGCTATTTGGGCGTTCTAGGATTCTTTCAAACATTAATGAATTCAGCCCTATCCTGTCATTATTCGCTAGGTATGGCCACCCTCACTATATAGATGAAGAAACTGAGGCATGAAGAGAGAGGATGACTTTTGGCAGACTGGGGTGTAGAGCCCAGAATTCCTGACACCTGAAGGAAAGGCTGTTGCTAAGACGAATGCATTAGAACACATCGTGTGGATCCATGTTCAGTCCAGTATGCACGGTTGGAGTACATGGCGAATACTCCTTGGTTTTGGACTGAATGTATCTTTAGTGTTACTTCAAAGGGCCATGGATGTTCTGTGACTGACAGCTTGTACTCTGATTCCTCCCACGTTTGGGGGCTGTATTTTAGCGCTGAGCTAACAGACATTTGGGCTGCTGATGCTCTCTATATTAATGCTTCTGCTTTTCCTGTTTCTGTTCCCTTTGCTCCCTCTCTGATCAGGCAGTTGGCAAAGGGGACCAGTGGAGGAAATGGCAGAGGGAACTTCATGCGCTGTGCAAACGTAGAGGGGCTGATAGTGGGTTCTTTGCCATAACACTGTTTGTTAGACCAGTCCGATGAACTCTGCAGTCTCTCCGAGGGTATACAGACCCATGCTGGCCAGAAAGGGATGAATCAGCCTGTGAGCTCGCTCAGCCCCATCCTGTTACACCTGCAGGGAGAATTAAAGGAGGGAAAGCCCAGCTCACTAGTGGGAGCCTGGGAGAAGGAGTGGGCTTCTCATGTTAGCCCTTTGAAAGAAGGCAAGGCTGGAGTCAGGACCTAGCCAGAGGCAGCTCGAGGGAAGGCCTGGCTGGTGCCAGAGGAAACCGAGAGACTACCTGAGGGAAGGCTGGGCTGTGGGTGGGGCCCATCTGAGGCCTCTAGGCACCAGCGCGTCCTTTGGGACAGGTAGGCCTAGCATATGGCCTCTACGTTTGCTTTGTTCCTCATAACTAGTCTACTTTCCTTCTGTGGTCTGTAGAAAAATGAGCCTGAGAAGGGGCCCTGTGAAAGGCCTGGGCACCGGGCGCCAGATAAAGCAGCAGACTTGAGTTACTTACTACTGGATGCCTGGGCTAGAGCCCCAGGTGGAGGTCGTGGCTGGGTTCCCCTATGAGCTCCGTGAGGACGGTGGCACAAAGACCCACAGAGATTAGGGTTGGAAGGCCGAGACAGCCTGAAGCTGAGCTGAAGATGAGGATAAAGGCCCCAGATTATTGTGGTGCTGGATTTGGTTTCCCTGGTAGGGGCAGGATTATATGAGACCTTGCGGTGGGTGAAGACATGAGAAGATGACCCACAGCTATGACTGCACACACTGCCAGTGAGTTCCTGACAGCCAGCCAGACTCCTTGTTCACGTGTTCAGATTAACACGGTATCTACACCTTGCGGATTCAGGATGGAAATGAGCATGGGGTTGTGGTATTCACCTACTGAGGCTGGAAAAGACTCTCAGGGGACCACCCTATGACACAAATGATAGTGCAGTCCCCTTCCCCCAGTGAGGTGCACCATTGCTTTCCAGAAAGCTGGAACTTCTCTCTGCTTATCATTTAAAAATATTTCATCTCCCATGGTGCAAGGTAAGCCCCTAGCAGTGTGAATGAACTCATGTAGCCTTCCTTATAGTGAGCGACCTATAGCAGGAGTGTGAAACTGGGAGCCTGGAACCTCGGTTCGAATCCCACCTCTAAACTGACTTGCCATCCACCAGGACTGCTCGGTTTCTCCCTTAATTTCCCCACTGATACACCGAGCATCATAATGCCTGTCGCACAGGCTCCGGGGAGTATTATTGACTGTTTTTAAAGCATATTAGGGAAGAAAAGCACTACTGGAATGCTGCATTGTTTTCATGATGCATGGCAGGCTAGAAGATACGCCTGCCAAAAGAAATGCTGCAGAGTAATCCAGTGTTTCTTAAAGTTTTTAAGACTGAGGAACACCAAACAATTTTTTTTATGAGGAACACCAAGGATTTTTTGTTGAGAGGGGGGAAAAAAAGGTGGGGGGGGGGAAGGAAAGGGTCAGGGGGAAAGTTATTGAGAGGAAAAAAAAAAAGGTCGCCTGCCCCTTCTTTAAAGGTGGCCATTCTGAACTCTGTTGTTCTCCACGGCACACTTCTGACCGAGCACAGTATGCTGGTGTAATCCGTGCCACTACCACATGCTTTTTTTTTTGCTGTTGTAAGGTATGGCACTACTGCAGATTTCTTTCTACCTATGGGTTTTATATGGCCTTGCAGCCATGAAAGTGTTTCTCTCTGTAACCCCTTTGTGAGGGGTTTACAGATGGCAAACTGAGGTGCACAGACTAATGCTCTTCAGGTGTCCAGTTCCCGCACAAATCAAGTGATAGGAGTTAGACCCAGATCATCAAAGGCATTTATGCATCTAAGGCTACGTCTACAATGCAGAGTTTTTGCACAAAAACTCGTGGAGCGTCCGTACTACAAGCACATTTTTGCGCAAGAAAAAGTACAGTAGATCGTCAGAAGACAGGGCTTTTTGTACAAGAGTTATTCCTCTTTCTGTGAGGAATAAGCCTTTTTGCGCAAGAGCTCTTGCGCAGAAAGGTATGTGTGGACGAACAATAGCGATTTCTTGCACAAGAAACCCCTATTGGAAAAAGCACAGGTGCTCTGATGGCCATTCACCATCAGAATGGCCATCAGAGCTTTCTTGCACAAGAGTGTCCATGGCAGTGTGGACGCTGTCTTGAGCAAAGTTCTTGCGCAAGAAGTCTGCAGCGTAGACGTAGCCGAGGAGCTTAAAGTTCGATATCTGATGCATCCCTCCCTGGTTTAAACTTGGCATGCAGTTCCTGGGAGTAGAACAGCAGCACGACTCTCCGCAAACCACAGCTGCTAAAACATTGAACTGCTCACGAGAGCCATTGTTCTAGTAGCTTTTTTCTGTCTATTGCCATAAAGTTAACGGTGCAATGCTCTTTGTCAGCCAGCATGAAAGCACCACTAGCTGGATTTGAACAGAAATCTGGCCTCCCACCCCAAATATTAAAGTTCAAAGGTCCAATTATGCTCTATGGTATAAATATGAAGTCAGTGGAATTACTGTCATGACATTACTCCAGGTTTGCACCAACATTACTGGTCTCAGTGTTTTAACAATCATTTCAGAAAGCAAGCAGTTTAAAGCTACTACTAAAAAGAAGGTGAAAAATTAGCAAATTTTAAAGGCTACAAAACATTCCTAAAATAGCCCAAGTACAGGAAGCTAATAATGAACAAGTAAATAATTACATTAATGCAAGCAAGTGGAGAGACTAGTTGTGTAAATCACTTTAAAGAGAACAAGCCTTGGATAAAATCCATTCTTTTATCACACAGATTAGGTCTTCTTTTTGACACTAAATAATTGCTAGGGTTTGGTGAAGCATTCCACAGCTGCCTTTGCAGAGCGGTGGGAATGCTCCTGGGGTCAGGCAAGTGGCAGAGAAAAATGTTCTAAAAATGCGGTGCATCCAATCCCAGCACCGAGAAACAGGCCGCATATTCCTGGCACTCCTTAAAGAATAGCTGCAGCACCTTGAAAAGACAGCCATGCACCTAGGAGGGAAATACCATGTGTCATTTCCCTCCTCCTGCAGTTGCAGGGCTGGAAATGAGACTGATTGTGCTTTCACAACAGTCTGTAATGATGGGGGCAGTACGAAAGTAGATGGTTTAGGTGAATAGAACACAGATGGCATATTTCTCCCTATTGTTTTATACTGATATTTTAAGACCCTAAACGATGTGGTCTGGTGGGTTCTGTGAACCAAGAGCTTGTGAACTCTTTTCTTACCTCTGTTTGCCTGTCTTAGGTGCCTATCTGCCCCCCCCCAGGTTATTACCATAGTACAGGAGTGGGCAAACGGGCCTCTGCTGGCTGGATCTGGCCTGCCAAGTGGGTGAATCTGGTCCATGGTGGCCCTACTGTTCCCCCACCCCCAGGCCAATTAGGGCTTGGGGGGGGCCGGGTAACACATGAAACCTCCTCCCACCCTGCCAGGAGCACATGGCACTTTGAAGTGCCACACGCTGCTCACAGAGTCGGGGGAGAGCGGAGGAAGCTTTGCGTGCTCCCCTGCCCCCAGGCCCTATTTGACCTAGGGGCAGGGGAGCACGGGAAGTCCTCTCCTACGCCAGGGGCATGGGCACGTAGGGAAAATGTGTGTGGAGGGGGGAAGGCACTCCCTCAGCCCCAGACCAATCATTGTCTGGGGGTGGAGAACCTCGAAGTATCTTGGCCCTGCCCCTTCTGCTTGATGTCCCGCCCTTCTTGTGTGGCCCGGGACCACTTCAAAAATTTCCGAAGTGGCCCCTGGCAAAAAATTATTGCCCACTCTTGCCATAGTATCTAAGTCTCTCAGAATCTTTAATCAAATCACAACTGTCATTATGCTGGTCTCTAAAATGCAGGAAATGTTTCCTCCCCTCATAGTAGTGTTGAACAGAAACTTGTTACATATTTGCAGCGCTCTGAAAATATACAGTGCTAAATATTGTCCTCTGTCAGTGTTGGTGCATTACAAATGTTCTACAGTAATCAAAATAGTAGCACTTTTATCCCATCTGACCGTAGAGTCGCCTAGGCTGGGAAGGTTTTAGTGTTGTTTTTATAGCACGTGGCAAAATGGGAACCCAGCCCCAGTTGAGGATCTGTAGGTGCTAGTGTTGTTTGTATGATAGTAAATTCCACAGTACTGTGGATGTTTAAAGTATTTTGCAAACCGTAACTCATCAGTTTGGCACCCCCATGAAGCACAGTAGATGTTATCCTCAGTTACAGCTGAGAGCACTGAGTCAAAGAGGTTAAGTGGCTTGAGGAAGACCCCATTTTGAGTTAGTGGCAAAGTGAGGTTTCCTTGCTCCAGCCTTTGCTTAATCCATTACTGAATGTTCTTCCCCTTCAGTAATGGCCACGATAAATTAACATTTGGCCTTTTGAACAAATCTAGAGATGTACCTGCTCTGAAGAGCTTCTAGTCCAGTCATAGACATGCAGGAGAGTAACCACTAAGTTGGCTGTGGGAGGGAGATTTTTTTTTTTCCTGATTTCTGTTCTAATATGTCATGGAACTTTATAAGTATGGCTTTTACAACAAGAAATTCCCTAAATTTCCTTTTTCTGGAAAAATATTTTTTTAAGCTACAGTTTGATATAGAGGAAATGAAGATCATGTTCTATACACACAGTAAAGGTTCTTGGTTGGAAGTTCAGTAATTCTTGTCCCACTCCACTGATGACCCGATTAAAAATGTAGCTGGACAGAACTCAGCGTGGTCCAATGGGTTGGGCTCTGGATTGGAAATCGGGACACTCTTCCTGAGACTGAGCAGTTGTGTGCCCTTGAACAAATCAAAGGACAAGATCCTTTGATTATTGGGTAGGTTCTAAATTTGGCAGAATGAGTTCTCCATCTTTAACAATGACTACTTAGTCTAAGTCTCACAGCAAGATTGCTGGTGAACATCATTGGCTGTTTCGACACTGGCAGATGTAAAGTGGTGGTAGTTATGGAGCGCTGCAGGGAAATCGCTGTTGCATGTCCACACTGTGCTCCTTTTGCTTGTGGAGCATGTCCACATTAGCAGCTCTTGCAATGCCACAGAGAGAAGTGCATTGTGGTAGCTATCCCATGGTGCAACTGGCCTCAGGGTGCTTTGGGAATGGTTTGCAATGTCCCATGGGTCAGTCAGCATCACATGATGCATGTTTCCCAATCCCATTGCTCCATAGTCATCCTGCTACGCTCTGTGTGTGTGGGGGGGGGGAGAGGAGGGGGAGGAGAGGGAGACTGCATTTTGGGGGATGTCCGCATGCTATCTTGTAAATTCAAACAGCAGCAGGAAGCAACCTTACCTGAGGCAGAGGGAGGGAGAAACCCCAGCATCTCAGCCCTACTCCCGCCCGCCTTCCTCCCTGGCTCTTTGCACAGCAATCTCAAACACACGCCTGCCTCTGTTCAACTGCACAAGCATTTTATCTGACTGGTTTGCTCTGTGACCTGGAGCAAAATTAGCACAGCATGCAGGCTGTCGAAAACAGAGCTCTGCAGGGCAGACAGATGAGTTCCACAAAGAGCAGATGGGACTTGAAGGATTATGGGCCATTTCCGGAAGGCAGTCACAATGCAGCAATCAATTCAAGTGTCCACACTGATCCCCAGCACTGTGTCCAGAGTGCAGCAAGCTCTGCTTTTCTCATCAAGGTGCAGAGCGCAGCAACTGCAGAGTTAATGCACGCTAAGGCCATGTCTGCACTGAGCAGAAGATCGACGCTGACGCAATCGATCTTCCAGCATTTGAATGCTGGAGCTAGCGAAGATATACTAATTTGAACTGAGAGGACGCCCCCATCGGTGCTGGTAGTCCTCTCCTCATGAAGAGTAAGGGAAGCTGATTGGAGCATTTGTTCATGTTGACGCGAAAACACAGTTTAAGATATGTAGACTGCAGCTACGTAATTAACATAGCTGGAGTTGTGTATGTACCTTCAGTACAGACCTGGCCAACATGCCTTGCCAATGTGGACATCTCGGAAGTTACGGTGTTGGGAGGTGATTTACTGTGCAGTAACTTGCCAGGTAGATTTGGCCTTAGAATAGAGGGAAAAAGCATGCAAACACTAAACTTAAATTAGAAAATTGACCTGGGTTTGAGATTATATAAAAATCATAAGCTTGGGAACAGTTTTTCAAGGAGTCCTGGGTTAGCTTTCAAGCAAATGTATTAATGGGTTTGGGTGGAAATTAGACCAAGCTTGGTGGAGGTGACTGAGCATTAGTTTGAGCTCTGAACCCAAAACTAAATTAAAAAATTGCAGGGTGAGCACCCACATGAACTCAAACCAAAAAGGTTTGCCACAAACCACCCTGAACTGAACTCTCCTAGTTTCCCACAGATCTAGTAAAATGTCTCTTTTTTTTTTTCCTTTGACCCCTCCTCCAAGAATCTGGAACCTAATGGTTAATCCCCATTGATTATACTGTCAGTTCTGGGGAAATATAAACAGAGCTTTTCCAGATAATATATTTAGATTTCCGGCCTTTAACATCCAAACTTAAATAAGATAAAACAATAAAATAGAGGCAGTGACTGCTGGGGTCCATGACAGGTCTTCCGGAAAACCTTGCTCTTCTCTCCCATATGGATTTGCTCCTAATTCTGAAAAGGGTCCAAGAATCGCAGCTCACAGCAGATGCATTTCTAAGTAAACAGTTAAAGTCAATGTTATGATAATGCTCATTGCACCAGTATAAAAGTTCAAATGTCCAAGCTTTCCTGAAGACCATTCAATAGACTATACAATCCCATCCTCTTTGCCCTCTGTTTGCTACTCCAAGGAGTAGACCAGCAAATATTTCATGTCAAGTTTCAATCAGATGACCGATAACTTTTGTAGACAATGAATTGTTGCCAAAGTGGCGCGTATAAAGACACACAACGTTCTGACTGGATTTGAAGTGTCAAGGCCTGTTTAGAGGTTATTCGACTGTGAGACTTTCTGAAGACGGGAGGGAGTGCTGCTCTGTTGCTTCCTTCAGGGCTCATCAGCTGACCTGGCTGTGTTGTTGCTGCTTCTTGTTGTTTTATGAAATAGGGCAACAGTAGCAAGCAAAATTGAATCATTTTCTGTGTTCTTCCTGGTTTGGATTTCAGTGCTGCATATTCAATCAACAGTTTATGTCTGGCACTGAAGGACAGGCACTGCTCTCTCCTTCATTCACATCAAGCAGGAATGCATCAAGGTGCCTTGCTCTTAGCCTTAAAGTTGGCTCAGAAGTAAATTTCTTCAGTGTCAGACTGTAATTAGAGTTGATGATGCAATTTCTGAATGTTAGCAGCAGCAGCTGAATGAAAACAATTGAGAGAAACAATGATGTTGACTTTATACATGGATTGAAGTGTCTGGTTTAAATGAGAGGAATTATTATGCATTCCCTGAAGATTCACCTGCTTTTGAGAAGCTTATGAAGGCACCATATTGTCCTTGATTAGTCTTATTTTATTATCTCCGTTTGATATCACAGTTAAGGCCCTGGGCTGGGACTTGCATGATCCGCTTACTTCTTTCTGCCCCGAACTTCCTCTGTGAATTTGGGCAGGTCATTGGATTTCGCTGTTTCAGTTCCTTGTTTGTATAATGAGAATAGCATTCCCTTATCTCAGAGGGATGTATTAAGAGGGTCACCTCATTCCTATTTTTGTCTTGCTGTGGTTAAGGGGCCCTATGAAACATATTAGTGTGATTCAGCCTAATAATGTATAATTCTTCAGGAACATTTTTAACATCTGAAGCAAAGTGAATGCTTAGGAGGATGGATAGACATCTGTTGTATTCAGAGTCTTTACAAAGTTCCATAGAGTAAGTGTAGATTTCATAGTAGATCCTGTCCAGGAAACTCAGCTGGAGAATGTGGAATGTCGTGTTCATAACGGTCAGAACCTTTCATCCTGAAGCCTGAAAAAGACCAAATTTCACTAGCTTGATGACTTCATTACCCATTGAATATTTGTACCAGGTTCATCAAGTGGTTCCCTGAAATTCTGGGCAAATTTGGATGAACATATAGTTTTGTGTGAAAATCACACAGAGCTCCATGACTTCTACCCCAAACCAGGCAAATTTGCATTCATCAGGTCATAGACTATGACTTCTGCTTTGAGAGAAGGGGGAGAGTCTGCAGGGAAGGTGATTGAGAGAGAATATCAGTGGATGGGGATGAAAGGTTGATGGGGAACTTTAGTCCATCCTTTCTTCTCCTTTAGCCTGCTGCACACCACAAATCAACACTATAATCTCCTGGATGGGTGTGAAAGCCCCTGTTGTCTGATCTTGTTGGTCAGTAGAGCAAGAGGATTTCCTTCAGAGGATTCCTGAGGAACTTCCACTGTTTATTACAAAGTTACCCTTAAACATCCTTCCTGCAAGATTCTATATTCCAAAGGCAGCTGGGACTTTTAAAATAGATTTGAACTGGCTGCTTAACCGTGATACCAAATGGAGATAGTAAAATATGACTCATCAAAATGGTTTGCATTTCTCTTGCTTCGCTCAGGGCATGCTGATCTGTTGTGTCAGGGCAACACTGTCAAAAGGAGTTTATGCAAGTCTGCATTTTTTGTTTCAGTTTAGCACCAGCTAGGGTAGTATCTGAGGTAAGAGCCAAGGCCATCAACTGGCCATAGAGCCACTGACATGTGAAACCAGCCAGATTTATATCTGGTCACTGAAAATATATAGAGTGAAATGAAAGTCCCCGACACTGAGTTCATGTGTGTGGCCCATTGTAAAGAAAAGTAACTGCTGTTATAAGATCACTTAAACTGTTACCTTTGGGACATAAAAGGGATCTTTGAAGATGGTATGTCTTAATTCAGAGATGTTTACCCATAAAAAAATTGGGATGGGGCAGGGGGAAAAAATCGTATCAATGTGGGGTTTTTTTTGTTTTGTTTTGTCTTTTATGGCAGGTTGTAGCAGGGTTCTGACCTCAGTAGCATTTGCGCCGCGATAGAAATGAGTTTTGAGCATTAGAAATTTGCCAGAGGGGTTTAGCTTCTACCCAGATAGATGCAGTGTCTCTTGGAAAGATGCTATCCACTATATATTCTGCCTCAGTATGTCCCAAGTAAATTATTTGTTCTTCCCGCTCCCCCTCCCCCCCCCCATCTGCAAAGTCTTCCAGTAGTCAAGCTGCAGATGCAGGTTTTGTAAAACTTTTGAGATTAGAAATGTTCTCTTTTTGGTCAGCTGGTGGATCAGATTGGAAAAAGTGATGGTCCAAACCAGAGGACCCACCAGAAATGTTTCACTTGGTACAGCCCTCTCTCAGCAAGGCATTCCCTGCATCTCCCCTTATTTGTAGTGGGCCTGGAGGCTGTTATTGAGTCCTGTGGGCAGAGTAAAGTGGACACAGGATGCTGGAAGCAGGGTGAAGCTGGACAATCTCTGGGGCGGGGAGGAGAAGGTGTCCATCCTGGGGCAAGAGCTGGCACATGGAAGCAGTGAGGAGGAGCACTGAAGACTACCCATTCTTTTTTGGCCCTTCTGCTACCCCACTATATCTTAATAGCACTGCAATCACTGCCTCTTACTCATTCATGGCCCTCCCACCCCCTGTCATGACAGAGGGTCTGTGTGGGCAATAGGATGGCCAGTGCTGTTCTTCCTAGCTGCTGCCATGGGCCAGGCTCCTGCACCAGAACCTGAACCAGACCAGCAGGACACGAGGTGCCCTCACCCCTCATGAATTAGGTCTATGATAAGGCATGAGAACCTAAGAGTGAATATGTCCTTAATCCAGCCTGTCAAGTTGAAGCAGGGGAATGAACCAATAACACCATAAGAATGATCGCAGTGGGTCAGACCAAAAGTCCATCTACACCCGTATCCTGTCTGCCGACAAAGGCCAATGCCAGGTGCCCCAGAGGGAATGAACGGAACAGGGAATCATCAGGTGATCCATCCTCTGTCACCCATTCCAGCCTCTGGCAAACAGAGGCTAGGGACACCATTCCTGCCCATCCTGGCTGACAGCCATTGATGGCCCTTCTCTCCATGAATTTATCTAGTTCTTTTTGGAATCATGTTATAGTCTTTGCCTTCACAACATCCTGTGGCAGAAGGTTCCACGGGTAGATAGTATGTTGTATGAAGAAATACTTCCTTCTGTTTGTTTTTAAATCTGCTGCCTATTCATTTCATTTGGGGTCCCCTAGTTCTTGTGTTATGAGAATGAGTAAACAACACTTCCTTATTTACTTTCTCCACATTGGTCATGATTTTATAGACCTCAGTTATATCCTCCCTTAGTCACTCCTTTCCAAGCTGAAAAGTCCCAGTCATATTAATCTCTCCTCAGATGGAAGCAGTTCCAAACCCCTAATCAAGTTCATTACCCTTTTTTGAACCATTTCCAATTCAATATTTATTTATTTTGCGATGGGCTGACCACGTCTGCACGCAGTAGTCAAGATGTGGGTGTACGATGGGTTTATATAGAGGCAATATAATATTTTCTGTTTTAATTTATATAGAGGCACTATGGTATTAATGTACACAGAGGCAATACAATCACTGACAATACATAAACATTCTTGGGCCCAGTGTCGAAAGGACAAGCAGAGCATTTCAATTCCATCCAGCTTGCCTAAGAGCGATTTTTTTACTCCTGCATGTCGAGGATTCCCACATACAGTTGATCTGCTTGCAAGTTCTGTGGTGACTGTTCTGGAGGCACCTTTGGAAAACTTCTCCCAGAGAATATTAATCCTCTGAAGCCAGGGGAATTGTATAAACTGTGATCGAAGTTTGATCCGCACCGGACGATTATGTAGCAGAGGAAGATATGGTCCCTGCTCCCCAGGCCACAGCTGAGAGATGCAAAGCCCCAGCAGAAGCTCCACTCTCAAAGCAGCACAGAGGGGTTTCGACAGGTTTCAAATCCTTTACTTCACAATGGCTCTGACAGATTATAGTCCAAAACGCTTTATTAAACGATGTCTCTTTTAAGGAGGGCTTTACCTTAAAGCAAAGATGGCACGGCACTGCGGTGGCAGTAGGATCTATGTTTAAAGTTCTGTGGAAGGAGGGGAGAGAGCCAGAGGGATCTAGAGAGGCTAGAAACCTGGGAGTGAGACTGAGAGCAGGGACCTTAATAGAAGCAGCATTTTTCAGGCCTTAAAGCTAAGGCTAACCCGGAGCTCCCAGCCACTGCTACTACTGTGGCAACTGGGAGCTCCGGACCCCTTTGAAATGCCTGCCCCCTATGTAACTGCCCCCTTTTCCCGTTCCTCTCATTGGCGGGCCTGTATGAAGGTGAGGAGGAAGCGGGGGAGGCTTCATGATAGGGATAAAGAGGTGAGAACAGATTGTAGATCTGCAAATCCCTAGCTCTGCCTCGTTATTTTTCATCTGTGTAAGGTAAACCACAGGATAAAGGCCCCTACACCCTGTTACAGTCTATGCAAAATACCACCCCTGTCTTGGCAATATTCCTTTAAGCAAACCTCATGAACACCAAGTGCTGTTTGCATTGTTGTGACTGAGTTTATCCCAGGATTTGAAAGACACAGGTGATATCTTCTCTTGGACCAAGTTCTGTTGGTGGGAGGTACACACTTCACAGAGTTGTTCTTCGGATCTGAGGAAGATACCCAGAACGTCTAAACAAAATATAAGATGGGACAGATGATTTAAGCATAAAGAGTTTACATGAAGTCTCCATTTGATGCTCTGGAGGAGGGACACCACATGTTTAACCACCCCATGCTGGAACCCATACAGGGTATCCTCTAACACTTACAACCCATAGTTGATGGGGACCACATCCTGAAAGAAGTGCACCTTTTTCCGGCCTACAAATACTTTGGCACAGCTCAGAACTATATTACCCTACTCCTTGATGCTGTTGATGGAAGAACGGCGTCTGCTTGCATTCACCCAGTCAAACATGAACAATGTACCCTGTTGTTTTGGGAAGCAGGTTAATCTGTGCTCTGCTACCCAAACAACTTTCAGTTTTCACAGTATTTGATGGCTGCCACCAATGTTCCCTCTAATCTTTTCCATCCATATGCAGATTTGCCATCCATGTGCAGAATACATTTTCATGTGCACCACAGCATGTATGAATGTGCACCATCAATAGAAACACAAAACCTCGCTGTGAGCTCTCTGCTAAACAGCATTTGAATTCCACTGAGCAGCTGTTCAAGCAGGGAACACTGGCCACAGCTGGTGTGGTGACTGCATACTTAGTTTGATGGGTCTTTCATGTTGCTCAATAGTGACCCCTGTGGCTAATAGAGGATCAGCACTGATAAGACACATCTGCTCCTTACTGGCTGGGAAGTTGGTGGCTTTGTCAGGGGGCTCTCCTTAAAACGGGAGGGATCTCCTGGCTGGAGGAGTGTTAGTGGGAAGAAAAGGGAGAAGTGTTGAGCGATGTTGACGTTTGTTGTTGTTTGAGTGGGACTTTTTTCCACCATCGTTGCTGTTTGTCTGCCGCCTTTGTGAACTTGGCTGCGCCACAAAGGTTAATTACGTTGTTAGCTAAGGTCAGCGGATATATTGATTCCTGCCTCGACAGCTGGGGAAGGCAAGAAGGGAACCTGGGAGAGGATTATTTCTAGGGATTCAGAAGACATAGATGAGAGCCATTTCTGTGAAGCATTCTTTATCACCAATTAATGCATTTATTGTGGATTAACAACACAGCCCCGACTAATCCACTTGGGTGCAAACACCTGCACTGGGCGACTGAAGTCAGCATTGTCAGCTTTGGGGGGTGGCTTGAGTTGACACAGGATTTACTTGGTTCAGCAGCTTAGACAGCTGGAGAGCATCGGTTCCAGGAGATAACACGGATGCGGAGATGCATATTGAGCAATGAGAAGGGTCTGTGGTAGAAGAGTGCTCTAAACCGGTAGTGGGGGGTCCTTGTGCTTTTTCTGTTGGCCAAGGCATGATAGGGCAGCTGCAATGCTTCAGCTAATGGCGTTTCCCCCTCCTGTAGCTGTGGTGGACGTTTGAACTTGCCGTTTTTCAGTTCTAGGCCAGAGAAAAGGCTTCTCTGAAATTTATATTCAGTTCAGAGAATATAAACACCAAACACAACACACCCCAAAACACCACACACAACACCACCTCCCCTGAGTCTTCCACGTCTTTGTAGAAATCAGGACATTAAAACTGAACGTGATTGAATTTTACGTGGTCTAAATCTGTTGAAAAGAATTCAAGCAGGTTCAAGCCAATAATCATGCCCTCCTTGTTTAAAGACGCAATTGGCGTATAAAGAATACGGGTGCCGGGATGGGAGAAGGAAGGGGCGCTGTGTCTGTCAGGGAAGGATCTGGGCTCTCAACGCTGATGTGTAGAGAAACAATTTGCTGAGGTGGTCAAAGTGCATGGTTTCAAAATCTGCTGGTGACCATAAGGATTTTAAAAGAGGATTTCATTTGCTTACTCGGTAACTTCTGTGTGGCCTGCAAGTGGTTTAAGATGCCTGGCCAAAACCAAATGATCTTGCCCTAAGGAAATTTGAAAAGTATGCACATGTTCTAAAAGGACCAAAATTGCAATGACATTCTTCCTCCCTGCCGCATTCTCTTGCGTAACCGCCACACTACCTACTCTGGTTGTTGTTGGGGTGCATTGTTGAAGAGGAGGTAGAGGACACATTGAGCACTTTGGGGCATAAAAAGAGCCCCGATGGTATGATTTGACTTTAAAGGAGATGTAGGCAGAATAGATTGTTGTAATGGGAGGCTGGAATACCATGTCATATTTTCAGACTTCAGCTGGACAACTGCAAATATGCCCAAATTAGGGCATGATGCTTAGTGTAAGTAAAATAGCATAACAAGTGAACTTTCATAAGGAGAGGAACTTGCAGATAACGTTAAAATTTATAATCGCGTAGGAGATTTTTGACTTAAAGTTTTGGCTTCTTTTCTGCATAGCCTCGCTAAGCTGACAAGTTTATAAATCTTTGTGGTATTTGGCTAGCATCAAGGAATCTCTGTTGTACTATTCAAAAAATGGTAACTGCTTTTGCATCCCATTGTTATTAATTAAGGGTGGGATTAGGGAAATCATTGGGGGTGGGCAAGTCTGATCCTTTCAGATCTGGCAGCTAACAGGCAGGAAGTAAACTGAAAGGTTGCACTGGTGTGGTTTGCTGTAAGCTTAAGGGAATCTTGCGACCTAGCAGGGTTTGCACTGGAGCCATACAGATGCACCATGCACAGTGGAAGGGGAACCAGCTGGGGAAGAAGGCGGGGGGGGGGGCCAGGATAAAAATCTGTTGGTACGAAGGAAGGAATGAAAATCCCAAATCAGGAGCAGAATCCGGCACCATCCTGCAGAGCCCACTGTGGGGTAACATGCAGGGAATGGCTCCAGGGCATTTAATAGCTTCTTCCTTTCACATTGCACATTTCATCTTTGAATTACTTGGGAAACGCAATGATCTGCAAATTGCACGTACCCACCTTCGTGAACCACTGATATCCGGCCACCTCTAGCATGAAATGTGATGAAACTGAAGACAGATTGGGAAACCGTAGAGAAAATTGATTTGCCCACCCTAGAATTTGGATGAGACAGCAGAGTTAAAACACCTGCCTTTAAGATCTCTTGGTACCTTTGCTAATCAGTGTTTTGCTTTAGTTCTTACCACATAGAACTTCCTAATGCCCAGTTGGGGAGGAACTCTGCATTGACTTGGACAGAATTCCTGCATCAGCTATTGTAAATGCTACTTGGAAGTCTCCCATCTATGCATTATGTTCAATACTTTCTCTAATCCAAGATGATCTGGCTTACTTTCTGGGATCTGACGGGGTTACAGAACCAAGTGGTGGGACATTGTTCACCACTTAATGGGTCTCCAGCTTAATCCCGAAGGAAAAACGTGTACTTTAAACAAGCTAGTGCACCTTAGAAACCCTACGAGTAAGACCCTATCAAATTCACAGCCATGAAAAATGTGTCATGGACCATGAAATCTGGTCTCTAGTGTTCCCTGTAACCTGAGCACTTGGGCAGCCGCCCAAGAGAAATTCAGGTGCCTCCCAGCTGATTAGCAGAGTGCCCACAGCCGGCAGCATGTGTTTCTACTGGTTGTATCCGCACATGCCTCAGTGTACATACAATTTATGCCACACATGGATGGAAAAAATTAGAGGGAATATTGCTGGTCTCCCCCATAAAATCTGGTGTGTGTGTGTGTGTGTGTGTGTGTGTGTGTGTGTGTACTTTTACCTTATATTCTATAGATTTCATGGGAATGTCCAGAGTTTCTCAAACTGGGGGGTCCTGACCCAAAAATGAGTTGGGGCGGTCACAAGGTTATTTTTGGGGGGTTACAGGAATGCCACCCTTACAGCTGTGCTGCCTTCAGAGTTGGCTGGCCAGAGAGCAGCGGTTGTTGGCCAGGCACCCAGCTCTGGAGACAGCGCAGAAGGAAGGGTGGCAATAACGTACCACGCCACCCTTCCTTCTGTGCTGCTGCTTTCAGAGCAGGGCGGCCAGAGAGCAGCGGCTTCTGACTAAGGGCCCAGCTCTGCAGGCAGCAGCACAGAAGGAAGGGTGACAAAACCATGACACACCAGGCCATCCTTCCTTCTGTGCTGCTGCTGATGGCAGCTCTGCTTTCAGATCTTGGCTCCCAGCCAGCAGCCTCTGCTCTCCACCTCCCCACCTCTGAAGGTAGCCCCACCACCTGTTGCAACTGTTGTATTTTGCTGTGGACACCTGTCCCTCTGGTACCTGGAGCGAGAGACACTCAGTATCTGTCTTATTCTTGGTGATCTTGCCACATGACAGCACAGATTGAGAATAAAAAGGCAGAATTATCTGGTGGATGAATAATTTGCAGTCAGACTTTTCTGAACCCCGTTGCTATGAGTAGGCATATCCTGTTATAGTGTAATACTTGAATGCTGTTTGACTAGTTGGAAACAGATGCGGCGTTAGCATAGAGGAAGTACATCCAGGGCTTCTGGAGGTCAGTCCCTCCTATATGTCACCTGATGGTTACAGGGACTCCAAAGTCTAACCTGTGTAACGTTCCAGAAGCTTTAAGGGAGGAAGGATGGTCTGTATTTAAGGAGCTGGTCCTATAATCTTCATAGCTGCCTCTAGGGCTTCCCCGGATTATGTATTTTGGAATTTGAGCACTGTAAATCAAAATCATATTGCGAGGCCACCAGGCCATCTGTGCAGTAGGAGAGCTCTGGAGAGTAGTAGCTAAGGTGGGACCTACATGCCTGGGTAGAGTTGCCTTTAGACAGTCTACCTTGTGTTGATACCTTCACCTTCCACCATTGGGCTTTGGCACAGTACATGGAGCACCAAGTTGCAACGAAACCAGCGTCATCGGAGGCAAAGAACGTTGCAACCGTGGATCTGCGGGGCGCAGCTGGGGCCAGCTTTGCAATCTAAGCAGGGCAAGCAGTTGTCTAAGGCAGCTGTGGTGTGGGAGGGCTGTGCAATTTCTTAGCATGCCTTGGGCAGCAGATTGCTTAGAGACCTCACTGCAGCAGTAGACGCAGTATCATTTAATGTGTCTGTCTCTTACACGGTGTTAGTTTTTCTGGGCAGAGGGATAGAAAATGGGCATAGTTAGGTTCCACGGAGGAATGTGATTGAAGGGACCTGCTACTCAGCTCAAAGAGGTTTAGTTAGACACCTGTAAATCTGAGCCAAGGACAAAAGCGCACTTCTTGACTTTATTACATTTTTTCTTTTGTCTGTACTTAGGCAGGGCCCACTGTATTCATCTCACAGAATGCAAGTGTGCTTAAGTGTGTGTTGGCTTTTCTGGGCTTCCCCACCTTGCCATGGACGAGGTTTTATTTTTCCATTGAACCACAGAAAAGCTTTGGAGCTGCACCCAAAAGAGGATGTTGTTTGAAGGGAAATCACTTTGTCTCTTGTATTTGAGAAGGATTATGATCCCACATGAGCTCATTATGGGCAAGGCAGGGATATTTCTGGAAGTAGCAATTAAATACTTTTTTTTTTTTTGTCCCTTGGGACCTTGTTGTAGCATGTGTAGAGTTTAGGGAAGGGGGGGCTACCCAAGCAAAACCACCTTATAATAATTCTGTGAGGAAGTGGGGGGGTTTTCTTCCCGCCCAATAAAGCAAATTATGTGACGCTCATATTAATAACATTCACACCTGTTAAAACAATGCCCCTGGATTGTCTGAGATTGTTAAAATGTAGAAAAATACCCTAATGTCAAAATGAAAATAAGACACTCAGTCCTGCTAACACAGCTGAATGCTTAGTTCTAAGTTTGGGTAAACCCATCGATTTCAGGGCAACTACTCAGTTATTGAATATTAGACATGTGTAAGTGTTTAGGGAATCAAGAACAATTTTTTTTAGGGCTATATCGTGTGCTATAATCGCCTATCTAATTCTTCTGGTCATACTAAAACTGTTTTCCCCTTAAAGGACCAGATGCTCAACTGGTGAGTACTAGGGATGTTAACTATCCATTAATTGAATAGTTGAGTAACCTCCATGAATTTTTTTTTGATTAGTTGACTATTCTATAGTCCCTGGGGGTGGGGTCGGCAGCAGCACAAGGTGGCAGCAGCCCCTGTCCCGGGAGGACTGAGCTCTCAGACCCAGTGCGAGCTGGAACTGAGCCACACTGCCTGCCCACCTGGCTCCTTAATACACTTTAAATGCAGAGCTGCAGCCAGGGGTAGCTACCAGACCCGGCGTGAGCCAGGACTGAGCCGGGCTGCTGGCCAGCCTCCTAAAAAATTTACTGGCAAGAGAGTCCAGGGGGGAAATGCATGTAGTTTATAGCATTAACCTATAAGCTTTTGCTTATCGGTTTATTGGTTAATCAACTACACTATTACATCCCTAGTGAGTACACCAGCAAAGCTCCATTGATTTTTAATGGAACATAAGAACGGCCATACTGGGTCAGACCAAAAGTCCATCTAGCCCAGTATGCTGTCTGCCAACACCAGATGCCCTAGAGGGAGGGAACACAACAGGTAATCCTCACGTGATCCCTCTCCTGTCACCCATATCCAGACAGAGTCTAGGGACACCAGTCCTACCCATCCTGGCTAATAGCCATTAATGGACCTAACCTCCATGAATCTATCTAGCTCTTTTTTGAACCCTGCTAAAGTCCTAGTCTTTACCACATCCTCTGTCAAGGAGTTCCACAGGTTGACTGTGTGCTGAGTGAAGAAAAACTTCCTTATGTTTGTTTTAAACCTGCTGCCTATTAATTTCATGTGGTGATCCTTAGTTGTTATATTGTGGGAATAAGTAAATAACTTTTCCTTATTCACTTTTTCCACACCAGTCATGATTTTATAGACCTCTATCATATCCCCCTTAGTCTCCTCTTTTCTAAGCTGAAGAGTCCAGGTCTTTTTAATCTCTCTTCATATGGGACCTGTTCCAAACCCCTCATCATTTTTGTTGCCCTTTTCTGAACCTTTTCCAATGCCAGAATATCTTGGCTGATGCTGATTTACACCAACTGAAGAAGAGTCCAGTCCGTTTTTTCCCCCTGAGGTCACTGGAGGATATTCCAGTTAATTTCAGTGGCAGTTGGATCTGGCTTTTGAGAAAATGCCTCTGTCTTTAAAAGTTTATGGGTTGCGTTGCTTCCAGCAATCTTGCAAATACTAGCCCCAAAATAGCAACAGAATGCGTGAGAAATGTGCCCATGTGAAAATGTCTATTAGAGGGACTACATTTTATTATTACAAATCTTTTCAATGTGTCGTGCATATCGTAAACATATCTTTTGTTGAAATGGTTGGATTATTTTTTAGATCTAAATTGAGCACTGCTGTAGCTCACTTCAGCCAGGTAGCATAAAACTAAATGTGTGCTGGATTGCCTGATTTGAGGGAAGTATAATTTACTAGAAATATTATTGTTCCATTTTGCACTGTGTATTCATCTGATATACTGAAAATATCAAAGAGCACATTATGTATATAGTGGTGATATACACATAGCAGTTTGCCATGACTTGTAATTATATTTTGCATGCTCGTTTCATTGCCTCACTCACCCCATTAACTCATCTCCACCGGATTTAGTTTAACGTTCCAAATCTCTCAGTGTCTACAAATAGCTGCTATTTAAAAAGAAGAACACCCAGAGAAACACTCCCTCCTTTTTGGTGACTGTGGAATTTCCACCTGTTACGCTGTTCCAATACTGAAATAGCAAAAGTCACATCTGGATCTAGTTTGAGGTCCAGTGTCTCATGGCATATTCTGGCTAGAAATGCGACCTTTATATCACAGATGAGAAGGGAAAACTTGCAGCTCTCTGAGGGTACCTTCTGAAACTGCTTCTTGTCCAGAGAGTTCCCAGAAATGGGATCTTACAGTTGTGCTGTTGCTGAGTGTGGAGGAAAATAGGTTAAGTAATTTGTTGAGGTTTTCTAACTTTTTTCCTTTCTTTGCCCTCTGTTATTGGATTGATGTTAAGTATGGCTCGTGGTTTCAGGAAAGAGGGCTTTATGAAAATCAGTGGGGATAAAACATTTCTGCAGAGTGACACACAAAACACATGGTGATGTGTGTGTGTGTGTGTGTGTGTGTGTGTGTGTGTGTGTGTGTGTGTGTGTGTGTGTGTGTGTGTGTGTGTGTGTGTGTGTGTGTGTGTGTGTGTGTGTGTGAAGACTTTATCAGTACACGTTTGAAATGACCTGCATAGTCATTCAGGCTTCCCAGACTCAGTTGCTAATATTTTAATACCCTACAATATCCTCTTCTGTTCTCTGCACAGATGACAAAAACCGTCTTGTATTTTTCTTCTGTTTCTCACATTAGGAGTATTTCCTTGCAGGGGTCGAAATCAAAGCTTCCACTTCATTAAAAAGTTCATTAAAATGAGCTGATGGAACAGGGAACAGGAAAGCATTTGGCTGGGTTTATCCCTGCAGGGAGCTAGTGAAAGTTTGAGAGCAATGGATAAAATATTGGGCTGCACCCGACCTCGCCAAAACAAACACTTGGCCCATTCCAGAACATGTCCTATCTATGTGAACTCTTCCCATGATAGTCTTGGAGTCCTGCAGGTCCCTGTGGGTGGCTGTGGGCGATGATTTGGGGAGAGACTTTTGGTGCTGTTGCTCTCGCTGTCTCTTTTCTTGCAAGGATTCTCTTGGGGGAAAAAAATCCCTTTTAATTTGAATGAGAGCCTTGTGAACATTAGCTCACAAAAGTCAGTTCTGCTGTACTGGGGAGAGCTACTTCACTCTCTGCTTTCTTGGACAAGATTGCCCCATAATGAGAACTTCATTACTGATTGGCCTCCCCATAAGCAGGCTGAAATGTACAGAATTATCTTGATTGTCCATAAACCTTGGGAGGAATTTGGGGACTCAGGCAGCTGTGCAAAAATTGTAGAGGCGGTATAGCCAGCAGAGAGCATGGGAGAGACGTGTGCCTGATCCAAAATTGTCTGGCCGATGAATAGAGAGGGAGAAAGCCATAGGCGAATTACTGCAGAGAAACCTTTATGCACACAGTGTAGCTTCTCTGTTTCTTCCCCTTTGGCCGCAGGCCTTGGGGGAGACAATACATCAACAGGTAGAGAGGAATGTATTTACAGAATGCATTTGGAATAAAATTAATTTCATTGGAATGATTTATTTACTACAGGATACACGGAGAGGAGGAGCAAATAAACTGTGGGGTCGCTTGGGGGTTTAAAAATCTTTGCCATGATTTTGTATCTAGGAACTGTTATTTCTAAACCTCCCCCTAAGTCTGGGGAAATGACGCTGACTTTAGTCCAATGGGTATTTATGTCCAAAATGTCAGTCCTAAAAGAAAAGGATGAAGTAAAGGGAAAGTGTAATAAAAATGGAGACATTTTGAATGAAACAAAGACCGTTCCCTGATTAAAAATGAGCGTTCTAGTCCTATGTGGCCAGGCAAGAATCACCGCATGCCACTTTTCTTTGAAATAGAGACCTTGAGGCCGCTTAATGTCCAGGTGGGGAATTCCGGTGGCTCCCTCTAATCCAGGCACATCTTGAAATCCAACCCTGTTGGGAGGAAACAATGTGGGAAACAGATTCATCTTGATATCTGCTTCGTGCCTTGGAAAACGATTAAGACCAACTGTTAAGCGGCTCCCAATAGAGTTCAGAAACCTGTCAGACTCTGCGTGACACGTTCTTCTCAATTCAGTCATCACTCCTGGAATAACAGATGGAACTGATCGGGGGAAGCCACAAAGATTTTTTTTCCCCTCCGTAATTGTTAAAATATTATTTTTGTATCTGTAGACAGTTTGTAATCTGATCATTCTGACTGTGGAAACAGGATATTTTCTCTCTGATCTATTTTTTGTTAAAGAAATCAAAACTGAAGTTCATGCAATGCTCCTGAAAGTCAGCCACATTCTCATCCTTGGAGACTAGTGTCCTGTAACGATAGATCAGGTACAGCATTTCAAGCTTCCTGCACTCTCCTGCCAATGTGTCCTAAACCTGGTTTGTAGGGATCACTGTCATCAGTGAGAGGATAATTCAGAATCCATGATCTGCCCAGTGCTTGGCCTAGAGGACTAATTGTGTAGTAACTTTTAGCAGAATATTTCAATGTTTTATAAAGCAATCACCATGAAATTGAGAAATATTATTAACCTCATTTTACAGCAACTTAATTGAAGGTTCGGAGAGGACGAAAAGAATCCAGGATTCCTGATTCCTAGTCCCCTTTTCTAATCATTGGATGTGCTCCATCAAGGAAATCTATTTTCATGAGATTTCTAGCCTGATTTTATTTAAAAAAAAAAAGTTAGAATATCACTTTGGCCTTTCGGATGCCTCTCCAAATGAAACTTCAGAATCTTTTGTGGTCTCACTGCTTGTATATTTCATAAAAACTCTTAAAGGAATGGGAGAAAAGAATAACTAAACATTCATTTAATTCTTGTTTTATTTCTCATGTTAATGGTTTGTGATTGTAACTTGCATATAGTGGTAAAACCAGTTGACCATTTGAGTTCCATGTAATTTTACAGGTTAAATTACTAGGAGAGTTTTGAAGTCTGAATTATCATTTAGGTTCCTGACCACAATTGCTTTAGGGTACATTTTTCAAAATCATCTTACAGTAGGGTTCTTCTCAAGACTGGTTATTCTGAGCCGCACATTTATGTCAGGTTTTTAAAATTAAAAAAATCCAATAATTTACATTTTTAACACGTATGTATGTGTATTTACCAATGTTTTAGCATTCTATGGCAGGGTTAAATCATCAGATTTGTTTACTTCATCCTATTACTTGAGAGAAGCGGTAGTTTTCTAAAAAATAACATGAATTAATTCTTCAAAAAAAAATGCCACCATGGCTAAGCAGCAGTAAAAAAGGCAGAGGAAAAAACATGTTCTTTAAAAATTGGGGGTCAAATCCTCTTGAGGAAACCGAACAAGAGCATAAGCTCTGGTACATCAAGTATAAAAGTATGTCAGGCCAAGACCAAATTTGAAGACACAAAAAGTAACAAAAACTTCTTCAGTACATCAGAAACAGGAAGCCTGCAAAACCCTTAGTAGAGGCGCTGGACAGTCAAGATGCTAAAGGAGCACTCAAGGAAGACAAGGTCATGTGGGAGAAGCTAAATGAATTCTTGCATTAGTCTTCATTGCAGGGAACATGTGGGAGATTCCCCACATCCCGACCATTTTTAAGGCGACAAATCTGAGGACTTGCCCCAGACTGAGTTGTCAATAGAGGAAATTTTGGAGCAGATCAGTAAATCAAAGAGTAATAAGTCATTAGGATGAGAGGCTTTTCACCTAGGAGTTCTGAAGGAACACAAATATAAAATTGAAAGACTGCCAACAGTGGTTTGTAACCTATCACTTAAACCAGCCTCTGCACCAGATAACTGGAGCATAAATAACTTAATGTCAGTTTCATTAAAAAAAAGAGAGAGGCTCCAGAGGCTATCACATGCTGGTAAACATAATTTCAATGCCACACAAATTGGTTGATAGGGCAGTAAATAACAGAGTTGTCATTAGACACTTAGATAAATGTGATATGTTGGAGAAGAGGCAACATAGCTTTTATAAAAAAAACAAATCAACATCTGAGTCTATTAACATTTTTGGGGGTGTTAGCTAGCATATGGACAAAGATGATCTAGTATACCTGGATTTTCAGAAGGCCTTTGACAAGGTCCCACACTAAAGCTCTTAAATAGGCTAAGCAGTCTAAGGAGGTTGGACTGAAGGTCCTTTCATGGATGGGTAGCTGATTTAAAAAAGAGAAAACAAAGGGTGGAATTAAATGTTCAGCTTTCATAGTAGAGAGGGGTGAATAGCAGGATCCCTGGGTATCTGTTCTGGGACCTGTGCTATTCAACTTATTCATAAATAAGCTGGGAAAAGGGGGGAGCAGTTAAATGGCAAAATTTGCAGATGATATAAAATTATTTAGGATATTTAAGTCCAAAGCTGAGTGCAAAGAGTTACAAAAGGAACCCATAAAACTGGATAACTGTGTGACAAGATTACAGGAGAAACTCCATGTTAGCTGCAAAGTAACACACATTGGGGGGTGGGGGAGAAATAAATTCCAACTATACATACAAAATGATGGGGACTAAATTAGCTATTGCCACTCAAGAAAGAGATCTTAGAGTCATCATAGGTAACTGTCTGAAAACATCCACTCAGTGTGCATTGGTAATCAAAAAAAGCCAACCATTAAGAAAAGTACAGATGATACAAACAAAGTATAATGCCATTCTATAAATCCCTGATGCACCCAGACTTTGACTACTTCATGCATTTCTGGCCACCCATCTTAAAAAACATATAATAGAATTGGAAAAGGAAAAGAGGAAGGCAAAAAAAAATAATTAGACGTATGAAACAACTTCCCCCTGAGGGGGGATTAAAAGGACAGTGATTCTTCATTTTACAAAAGCAATGACTAAGGTGGGATATGATAGGGGCCCATAAAATCATGACTTGTGTGGAGAAAATAAACAAGGAAGTGTTAGCTATGCCTTCCCATAGCTGAAGAACTAGGGATCACCTGATGAAAGTCATAGGCAGCAGGTTTAAAACAAAAGGAAGTAACTGCTTCCTACAAGGCACAGTGAGGCCGTGGAATTCATTGCTACGAGATGTTCTGAATACCAAAAGTGTAACTGGGCTGAAAAATGAATTAGATGAGTTCCTGGAGTATAGTTCCATTAATGGCTTTTTAGCCAAGATGGTCAGGGCCACAATCCCATGCTCTTGATGTCCCTGAATCTCTAACTGCCAGAAGATGGGACTAGGTGGTGGGATGGATCACTCAAAATTGTCCTGTTATGTTCATTCTCATTCTCCCAGAAACATCTGACATTAGTTGCTGTCAGAAGACAGGATACTGGGCTAGATTGACCATTGGTCTGACCCAATATGGTTGTTCTTATGGTCTCTCTTAATTGGAAGGTAGATCATCACACATTTTCCCATAACTTCAAATGTAGCTCTTCTGACTTTATCCTACTGCAAGAATGGGTGAGGGGAAAATAAGTTGGTTTTAGAGAAAATGAAGAGATTTGGTTGATGTACAAGCCTCTCTATGCTTTTTGCTTGTGTGTGTGTAATAGGAATGACACCCACTTTCTGCCGTGCCTACTAGTTATAGCTGCAGGTGATGTTACTTTCCATTGATGGGCCTCACCCAGCTAAGAGAGACATTTTGGTGTCGTCTGCACAGTTTCTTGCTAAGACCCAGAAGTGAGTGCATGTGCATAAATAGGCATGCAATCACATCCGCATTCTTATTTGTAAGCCACATGCCTGAAGGAGGAAGATGATAGTACCAGAACGGAGCATGCCCTGTAACAACTCTTTTCATGTCTTGTAAGGCGCATCTGTGTGCCATAATACGCACATGCTGAAGTCATTTTGTGGTAGGTGTTTGATTTCCACGGGAGGTTGCGTGATAATCATTGTATGTAAAGGTTCCATAGAAATTGTCTTGTATCCAGACTACATGGTTTATGTACGTGGCTCTTGCTATGCAGAGTCCATTCAGATGGCTGACTTTTAGATACATATAGTTAGCACGTTTACAATGAAAATTCCATTGGTTTTCCACAGAGGTTTGCACCGTGGGATGTGCATTATAACTACAGACTCGTATGATTTGCCAATTATTCTATTCATTTATGTATCTTGATGAATGGCAAATTTGTTTTTCTTCTGTTCATTGATGATAAGAGAATGATTGGAGGCGAATGGCTGTGAAGGAGCTTTTATAGTTGCCAGCATGAGATCTTTGTATTCTGTTGTGTTCATTTTGAATTGTAATGGTCTCTGAAGCTTCTCCTCCATTAAAACTCCCCTCACTTTGAGAAGATTACATGCTGCAGCATTTCCTAGCTTTCTAGGAACACGGGACTTGTCATGCTGGACCAGACCATTGGTCCAGGTCCTCTAGGGTGTGTCTACACAGCAATTCCATTATTCTGAAATAATTTCAAAATAATGGACGACTTAGTCTGACTTCTGTAAACCTCACTCTATGAAGAATAATGCCTATTCCGAAATAGCTATTTTGAAATCAGGTGTGTATAGACGCTCCACTTCTACTATTTCGAAATAGAATGGCCCTGGTGAGGGGCTAAGTTATTCCTCGTGGGGCTCTATATCGAGATAGCACGTCTACATTAGGGAAGCCTGCCTCGGACTAATTTTGAGGCTTCCCTGAAATGTAGACATGCTATTTCGAAATAAGCTATTTCGGAATAACTGTTCTGGAACAGCTTATTCCGAAATAACTGCAGTGTAGACGTAGCCCTAGTGTCCGTGTCAAATGTTCAAGGAAAGGTGCAAGAAACCCTGAAATAGGCAGTTATGGGGCAACCTAATGTACAGAAACCTTCCTAACTCATGCTCCATTAGAGGTTGATTTATGCTCCAAAGCGTTAGCGGCTTAATCTTTGTTTGTTGTATATTGGTTGTTACTGTTGGTCATCTAGTGATTCTCATTATCCGTAAAAAATGCACAGTTCTTTTGTGAATCCTGCTAAGCTCTTGGTCTTGATGAATCCTGGAAGAGGGAAGAAGGATCTTTTCTTTTGAAACTGCAAAGACAGAGATGTTGTGAGGCTCATTAGAGCTGAGAATCTCACACCATAGGTAAGGTTGAAACCAGTGTTCCATTATAGGAACTAGTCTCCCTTTTTTATAAGTTTAAAAAAATGGCCAGTTTTGAACACTTCATGTTAACTGTGATAAGCACGATGTTTTTCCTCTGAAAATATCAGTCCTAGGTGCTGGAACTAGGGGAGGGGGCGGATGGGAGGCATGCTGCAGCACCCCCTGACTTGAAGTGGTTTCCATTATACACAGGGTGTACCGTTTGGTTCAATGGCTCTCAGCACCCCCACTGTAAAATTTGTTCCAGCATGCCTGACTATCAGTGCAGTGTGGGGAAGATTGGCTCCCTATTATGTCTCCTCTCTTTATACAATATCAAGATGAGGAAATGACACAAGTGAGAGTACAGCATAGCGAAAAGAGCATTCTGGGTATCAAAATGCAAATGAGCACACCATGTGACTGCCCGCCCTTCAGAATTCTTGTATACAGTTCTTTCACATCAGGAGCATTGGACCTGGAGAAAGTTTTAACCCAGGCGAGGGATGGAATGCTGGATACACACCTTCTGCCTTGTATGACTCATGGGGAAAGTAGCAGCTTTGGTCTGGCAGAAGTGGATCTGGGTGCATGTTGCAGCCCAAGCATAATAAAGATCTGGAGGCCATAAGTGGGGAAAACCATCCACAGCCCTAACTTGGCAAAGCACTTAGAAAGGAGCTCTTTGCCCCAGCCACCGGTCCTCCCAAATCTGTTTGTTCCCAACATTCAGACCCCAGTGTTCCTCTGAGAAACGAGCACACCCAGTTTGTGTTTCAAAAATGATCAAATTATTAGCTGTGCCAAGGAGTAAAATATCCAGATAGGATATTTCTGCAATGGAAAGCACCACTTGCTACCACCTACCAACTGCATCTACAGTCTGAAGCACAGTGACTCTTTACTCACTGTGGCTTCTCCAAACTGTGGTTCAGTTGGGAATATTTTGAGGTGCTTAAAACTCGAATGCCATTTCTTTACTGGAGAGAAAGTGGCTTTGAGGGTTTTCATCATTCCTTAGATTACAGGGAGGGCTGCTACTCCCCTTGACTTCCATGGAACAATCTTCCTATGGGTTGGATCTTCCAAAACTGGGACTCCCTCACCCGTCAACATCCGTGGTTTGGCAGGACCCCGTGTGTTCCTGGACCAGAGAGTCCTGGCTGAGAGCCCCAGTGGCAAGAGGGCTGGTGCTGGGGCCAGGACCGATGACGAAGCCCCAGTAGCACAGCAGAGGCTGCGGCAGCTTCAGTAGCAGGCTGGGGCCGTGGCAGGTGCGGTAGTGGGGCTGGGGCCAGAGAGGTGGTAGCTGCAGCAGCCCCCGATAGCTGGGCTGGGGCTAGAGATGTGGTAGCCATGGCAACCCTGATAGCAGGGCTGGGGCCAGAGTAGTCCAGGGCCACGGCAGCATGGCGGGGGGGGGGGGCGTTTGTGTGAGCAGGGGACCTCCTCAGTTCTGGCAAATTCCGTCATTCGGAACCGATCAAGTCCCAAGGGTGCCGGACCAGAGAGGTCCAACCTATATTTTGTGGTCCTGACCCATAATCACCCTGCCGTTAGCCTAGGAGGAGAAGTCCAACATATATTCCGGGCAATGTAGTCTTTGCCAACCTCAAGGGTCCAGCGGCATAATGAGGCAACTCAGAGACACGATACAATTAGCTTGTTGTACGTGGTAAATACTTAAAAAGGAGCCGGCACTCAAAGGACGGCCTTCTCTTTTGCCAAGAGCCTGACATCTCAGTGACTCCGTGATTAGCCAAGTGCTGTGTGCTCCCCGTGGAGGCAGTACATGTGTGAATCGGTTCATGCCCCACACATGGCATTTCTTTGGGGGAAACCAGGAATGTGCCTGTCAAAGGAATGTGTATAATGAAACTGGGCTTCTACAGACCTTGGTGCCTTGGGATCTAAGCCCTTGACAAGTATTTGCAAAGCCATACAAGGCCACGCAAGGTAGGGTAGCATCATCCCCGTCATACCACGTAAGGAAACGGAAGGTCAGAAAGCATAAGACCATGTAGTTAGGAAAAGAACCCAGGAGGGCTGAATCCCAGTCCCTTCAATAGAATTGGGGCACAGCAGGGAATAGCTTTAAGTCAGGCCCCTCTGACTTTCGTCATGGTCTCTGCTTTTTTCCTTGTTGGCCAACAAGCACTATTGCCCATATGGTACCATTAAGGCCAAGAGTTGTCTTTGGAGGTGGTCCCCTCAATAGCCTGGAAAAAAAAAAAAAAGCTAAGGATTAAGCCGCACAAAGATACCCTCATCCCTAAGTCTTCAGATCTTCGGGAGGGGGAAGAGTGGGCGGGAAAGCGCAAGAGAAACAATGGCTGTGTTTTGCTGGCTGCCAGCGTTTATAATGATGATTGTGATGATGATGAATAGCTGAAGGAATGCTGCGAGGGTTGTAGCCACTGATCTCCTGATGCTCATCAGCAGAATTTCAGTGCTCAGATGTTTTTAGTTCTGGGGTGTTTCCCACCCTGCTCCACGCAGTTTAGTAGCGCTGCAGCCAAGACCCAGCATGGTGGCTTACAGCTGCACAGCTTTCTATGCGCATCCCCGCCCTTTATTTTTTGAGTGGACTGAAAGCTGAGCAGTGGGAAGGAGAGAAGCAGCAGATGTCGTCATGCGATATACATTGTTTATCTTTTATTTATTACCGATATGTCTAGGGGGCAGGTTTCTGAGCTCTGCTCACAAGCCGTGGAGCATGGTGCATGCCAGTCACAAGCAGGAGGAAAGGAAATGAGGGAGCATGAATAATGTAGTGCAGCGTATTTATCAGCGTTGTTGAGCGGTAGCTCAACTCGCACTTAGGGTATGGCTACACTGTGGGGGGGAGTTTGAAGAAGGAATGCAAATTGTGCTCACATTTGCATATCTTCTTCTGGTTTTTTTTTTTTCCGGAAGAGAATTTTCCGATATTTGGCCTGTCTACACGGGGCCAAATATCTGGAAAAAACCCTCTTTCGGAAGCCCCCTTATTTTTTGTAAAACGAGGTGTACAGGGGGCTTCCAAAAGCGGGTTTTTTTCTGTCATTTGGCCCCGGGTAGATGGGCCAAATATTGGAAAATTCTCTTCCAGGGGAAAAAAAAATGGAAGAAGATATGCAAATGTGCAATTTGCATACCTTCTTCAAAACCCCACCCCCTCATACTGTCGCCATACCCCAAGTGACTAAAAGAAGGGGCTTTGAATTTTCCCCTTACAACTTGAGATTTGGGTACTTTCTTCTGCAAAATAAGTGAGTCCAAGAGGCACAAACCATGGAGGTTTTCCGCACAGTGCTGCTGCTCTGGAGGTCTTCTTTAAATCCCAGGTTAGGAGCGTGGGATTTAAAAAAAATATATAGCTGAAGAAGATGTGCCGGCCTAAACATACTGGGAACTTTCTTTCTACATACCAATTCAGTAAGATTAGGCGGTGTAAAGGGCCTGGATGCTTCAGTGCATCTTAAATCTTCATGCAATTTTTGGCATCTTTTCAATGACAACACAGTTTGCAATTGTCACGGTAAAAATTCTATGTATTAGAAGTCAATTAGAGCATGTCTGCACAGCAGCTGGGAGTAGCTTACAGGAAGCAGTTGGAGCTAGTCACCTGCACGCATATTTAGTGGCTAGCCTCACCATTCACCCAGGCTTCCCTGTTATACTTGGTGTGCTAGCCTGAGGAAAGCTAGTGCAAGTCTGTCTGGGCAGAGACATATGGCTTCCAGCTGCAGTGTAGGCAAATCTAATTTAACTGCCATTGGGCAGATTAGAACCTGGCACCTCTGGAGCTTAGTGTAGGAGCCTCTAAAGCTTGAGCTATAAAGCCAGCTGCTTTGCAGCATAGGCTCTAGAGCTCCCTTGTCCTTATCTCTTGCTGTAAGTGGTCTAAGTGCAAATACAAAGAACCACACTAGGGCTGTGTCTAGACTGGCCACTTTTTGCGCAAAAGCAGCTGCTTTTGCGCAAAAACTCGCCAGCTGTCTACACTGGCCGCTTGAATTTGCGCAAGAGCACTGACGTTCTAATGTAAGAAATCAGTGCTTCTTGCGCAAATACTTTGACGCTCCCGTTCGGGCAAAAGTCCTTTTGCGCAAAACCTTTTGCGCAAAAGGGCCAGTGTAGACAGCTAGCTAAGACTTTTGCGCAAAAGCAGGCTAAAGGGAAAAAAGCCGTTTGGACGCTGGGAGACTCCGTAGGAGCCCCAGACTTCCTGGTAACCCGAGCTCTTAAAGTAGCCGCAGGCTGCTGAGCGCACGTGGCAGGAGCGTGCCTCAGACCTGAGGTCTGCCACGGTGCCCCTGCTGTGCCCAGCAGCCACAGCACAGCCAGCATGGCAGCTCTGGGCACTCAGCCACCTGCACCCCCAGCGCAGGAGGCCCCCAGGGGCCGCAAAAGGAGAGCCCCCTCCTGGAGCTCAGGGGAGCTGGAGACCCTCCTGGACCTGTGGGAGGAGGAGGAGGGCCTCCATGAGACCCGGTCCCGGTGCCGCAACTCCGACATCTTTGGCCGCATGGCCCAGGCGCTAGCCCAGCGGGGACATCCAGCCCGTAACCTGCAACAGGTCCGGGCTAAGGTGAAGGAGCTGCTCCTGGGCTATGTGCGGGCCAGCGAGGGTCAGGGGGCAGGACCAGACACCTGCCCCTACTATGAGCGGCTCCACCGCATCCTGGGACAGCCAGCTCCAGAAGCCCCGGACGTCACAGCGGACACCTGCGTGTGCCCCCCCATCACCAGGACCACCACGACGGGGGAGGGAGGCAGCAGCAGCAGTGCGTCGGAGGACGAGGCCAGCAGTACCACCCAGCAGGCCCCCTCCGGCAGCCCCGATGTCTCCCGCGAGCCCTCGGAGGCTGGGGAAGGATCCACTGGTAAGTGTTGCACTTTGCACTCACAAGGGTGGGTGGGAGGGGAGCCAGGCACCCCAGAGGGGGGAGGAGGAGAGTATGTCACTCGGGCCATGTGAGCTGTGTAGCATTAGGCAGCAAGCAGCACGTGCAACCACGTGCAGCCTGGTGACCGAGCGGCACGTGGCTGCGGCAGGCAGCTCCAGGGCATGCCTGGGACCGTGCTGCTCAGACACATCCGGCAGGACCGGGGAGGGGGGAAAGGGTGGATGCCAGCTGCAACCAGCCAGGGCCCCAGGGACTCAGGCCAGAGCCCGCACCTCCGCAAAGATGTAGCAGGCAAAACGGCACACCATCCCCATGCCTGGGAAAACCGCAGCGTCACAGCCCTGTGAGCATGGCCTGCCCCTCGCCCCTCGCCTGCTCCCGGTGCCTTGGCTGGCTCCCCGAGGGAAGTCCCCACTGCGGCCACACATGTCCCTGGGCTACGTGTGTGAGGGCTAGTGGGAGGGAGAAGGGGGGGAAGCGCTCGGGCTGCCCCTAGGGCCACCTGAGTTTCGCTGCAAGGATGGGACACTCCCCAGTCACTCTTCCCCTGGTTCCGTCCAGGAGATATCCCACGCGATGGGGATCTGAGAGCCCAGACCACGTCTGCCAGACATGCTCCCAGGCACTGTGTGGGGATTCATCTCGTTCCCTGTCAAACACCATTGATTAGCCCAAAGCCTCACAGCCTCCACCGGCAGGGAGTTCCACAGGTTAACGCAACACAAGCGTCCTCCCACCCTCCACGGGTCCAGGACACAGACCGGGGGTTCCAATACATGGAGGAGGACCCTACTCCAGGGGTGGTCCTCTATGCAAACATACAACACAGGGGGGACGGGGGGGACCCGAGGAGGCCCAAGCCACACTACCCCTGTGGTGTCACCTGGGCTCAGGGGTGGGGTGGAAGGCATGAGGTGTGGGGATAGTGGCCGGGCTGCCTGACTGACCCATCCTTTCTTCTGTTCCCTGCAGCGGGACCAACCAGGAGCGGGGGACCCTCCAGTCCAGCAGCAGCAGCACCCCCAGCCGCCCAACCACGGAGGCAGCGCGTCCGACACCGGGACCAGCTCCTGCGGCGCCATGTGCAGGCTGTCGAGCAAATAGAGGCTGCAATCCAGAGACGCACAGAGGCGGACCTGTAGTGGCGCCAGGAGGCCTGGGCCACCTTCCAGGGACACTGTGCGCTGATGGCGAACTCCGTTGCCAGCCTCTCCACACACATTGCCCATGCCATACATTATGGCATGGCCTTGCCCCATGCCCCTGCCATCCCTCCCCTAGCACTGCCCGCCCCCCCTGCCCCTCCTGCAATGGCTCCTCCTGCTCCTGCCCCTCCTGCTCCTGCTGCCCACCTCCCCGTTCAGCCTGCCCCAATGCAGCCTGCCCACCATGTCCAGGTCCGTCCCCACGGGAGCAGTTGCAGGGGCCACCCCTCCCAGGAGTAGCTCCCCTCCCCCTCCCAGTTCAAGGTCTCCTCCCCCTCCCAGTTCAAGGTCTCCTCCCCCTCTCCCCCCTTTGTAAATAAAAACCGACAAGTTTTTTGGGTGAAACCAAACTGTGTTGTGTATTGGGAGGTAAGGGGAGAGGAGGGGAAGGGGAAGGGGAAGGGGAGGGGAGGGAGTTGTCCAGGGAAACCAAGTCGACCCTACTCCGGGGCCTGTGAGAACATGTCCGTGAGGGCCTCCCGGACGCGCACCCCATCCTGATGCACCTGGTGGCTGGCAGCTGTGTGGGGCTGTTTGTAGGCCTGGCCCTCCGCTGCCATCCATGTGGGAAGGAAGGCCTCTCCACAATGTTGTGGAGCACGCAGCACGCGGCCACTACCTCCGTTGCATTCCGCTCACCCATCTCGAGACGGGTGAGCAAACACCGGAAGCGGGCTTTTAATCGGCCAAAGGCGAGCTCCACTTGATTGCGGGCCCGGTTCAGGCGGTCACTGAACCGGGCCCGGTTCTGGTCCGGCCGCCCTGTGTAGGGCCGCATTAGCCAGGGCAGCAGGGGGTAGGCCGCGTCACCGATGACAGATGGGCATAGGCGCATACCCGATAGTCAACTCCCGCCGGGGGAAGTAGGTGCCCGCCTCCAGCCTGCGAAACAGTCCGGAGTTGCAGAGGATGCGGGCGTCGTGTGCCCTGCCGGACCAGCCCCCATAAATGTCCAGAAAGCGGCCCCGGTGGTCCACGAGGGCCTGCAGAACAATGGAGCAGTACCCCTTTCTGTTAATGAAATGGGCTGCTCGATGCTCCGGGGCCCGGACGGGGATGTGGGTTGCATCCAGGGCTCCCCCGCAGTTGGGGAACCCGAGGGCAGCGAAGCCGGCGACGGTAGTGTCCACGTCCCGCAGGCGGATCACTCTGGAGAGCAGGACGTTGTTGATGGCGCGGACGACCTGCAGAAGGGTGCAGAGAAACACAGGGGAACACATCACATAAGGCAGGGGTGGGTGTGCGCTCCCTTGGCCCTGTCCCCATGATTCCCTCTGTCCTCATGCACGCACGCACGCACACACACACACCACAGCCCCCTCGCCCTACACCCCCCCCAGCAGGCCTGTGCAAGGGAGGGACGGCCCGAACCCCTGGGTGACCCAGCGTGGAGTCTTGGCTGCCCCTGGGCATGGAGTGCAGCACCCTCCCCACTCCCCCTGGGACTTACCTGCATCACGATGGCGCCGACGGTGGATCTGCCCACCCCGAATTGGTGTGCCACCGATCGGTAGCTGTCCGGGGTGGCCAGCTTCCAGACTGTGATGGCGACCCTCTTCTTGACGGGGATGGGTGCCCGCAGCTGGGTGGTGGCTCTCTGGAGCGCAGGGGTGAGACAGGCACAGAGCTCCATGAACGTCCACTTTCGCATGCGGAAGTTCCAGAGCCATTGCTGGTCGTCCCATTGCCCAAGGACCAGCCGGTCCCACCAGTCGGTACTGGTGTCCAGTCTCCACAGTCGCCTCTGCACCCTGGGGTAGGGGTGCCACATGGCCTCAGTGGTGAGGGAGTCCGAAGCAATGTGCCCCTCCTGGTCCTGGAAGAGGAGGGCACCAACCTGGAGCAGCAGCTGCAGGCACTCCAAAATGTCCAACAGGGGCCAGAGCAGGCACATGGCCACCCCTGGTTCCATGGCACAAGGAACAAGACAAGGAAAAAACCCCCTGGCAAAAGCAGTAGGGGAGTGGCCAAAGGCAGCGGTGTCCAAAAAGTCAGAGGGCAACCACCAAACCTGCTATGGCTGTCAGTCCCTGCCAGAGGTCCGAAAGCACGGAGCAGGAGACAAATGGCTGTCCGGTGAGACCCCTTTAAGCATGTGTCTGAAATGAGCTCCAGCCCCCGCCCCCGGCAACGGCTGGTGCCCTTTTGCTCTCTTCAAAATGGTTCCGGGCTTCTGCTTTTGCACAAAAGTGCGCCGCCAATGTAGACGCGCTTTTGCGCAAAAGCGCATTGTTATAACGATAACTCCGTGCCAGTCTCGACGCACTTTTGCACAAATACTTTTAACGGAAAAACTTTTCCGTTAAAAGTATTTGCGCAAAATCATGCCAGTCTAGACGTAGCCTAGGTGTGTGGATTACACATACCCTTAGCCAGGACAGCCTGCTAGATCGTGTCTGCCCTGATAAAAGGCTTCCACTCAACATCATATTGAGCACCAGTCATAATATGCCCAGCCAGAGAGCATCACTGAGTTGTGCGGAAGGCCTGTACCATGCTGCTCCACGCTCAAGGGGCTATAGTGACTTTTCCAAGTGCGAAAGGAACTTTGAAGCTATTCCAGTCCCTGCCAAGTTGGAACGCAGCAATAATTAGGGTTGAATTTACAGTCTGGAAGTAATTCCTGATCTCCAGCCTGTCACGGATTTCTGGGTATCATCAGTGGTCTAAATAACCTTTTCTCCACCCATGTTTGGCCATGGATAGTGATGATTTCTCTCTGATGCAGCCTTTAGAACCTCTAGACTGGGATAATGCCATGTGCGGTACAGGGTGCCTGTGGCGGGGCATACTCTCCCCGCACTGAACAGGAGGGGCTTAACTCTGTCTTGAGAGTGAAGCAGGCTGCACCCCCTTGACCCTACTGGGCATGCTCGGGCTACACTGCTATAAAAGAGAGCAGCTCTGCTCAGTTGGTGCTGGTAGTTGGAGGAAGAGGATGTGGCTGGCCAGCTCCCTACTAGCCCCAGTGATGGCCCACACACTGAGATGCTACCATGCAGGTCGGAGACCTGACACATCTAGAGACCAGGCAGGATTCAGAAGCAGGTGGGAGTAGCCAGATCCCAGAGGGAGGAGGGGAAATGGAGAGCCGCCAGTGCACTGAGACCTTGGAAGCAGGAAGCAACCCAGGGATGGCGACGGCCACAGCATGAGTGAGACACCAGCGGAGAGTCAGTGTGTTGCGGCAGGAGTTTCCCCGCTGACTTAGTGGCTAGAGAGAGCCAATAACAGGGCCCCGGGCTGGAGTCCAGTAGAGTGGGGGGGCCTGGACCCCCCCCGCTAGAGGTTATAAAATTTTCCCCTATTTATTACCCTTTAAAACTGTCTTAGACCATTGGGTCCTATTGGGACCATGGACTTGTGCTACCCTGCTAATAGGGGCGAGGTGTATATCTTGGCAGTTGGGTCATATTGGGACTATTGAACTGTGCTGCCCTGCTGATCGGGGCAATTTACAGACTTTGACGATTGGGTCATATTAGGACTTTGATTTGTATTGCCCTGCTAATAAGGGTGAGATATAGAGTGGGACCCAGGGGCTATAGGACAGGAGTAATCTGACCTGGGCGTGCGAGATTGGAGGCACCGACTGGGAAAGAAAAGGGGCGAATGCAGGCATGACGGGCGAGGCAGACATGCTGCCCTGGACAAGGGCCTCACCTGAGCTGTGTGACAGTGCCCATTTGGGTAAGAGTAAGACTGCCTGCTAACGTAATTGTATTGGCCAAAGAGACCTTATTTATGTTAGCTCTTTGCATGCTATGCTAGCCCACTCTTCAGTTCCAGGTACAACACAAGGTGCTGATTCAGAGCCGAGAGACAGCTTTGTGGGTAAGGCACGAGACTAGGACCCCCTAAATATATGGCTACAGCTGGGACTTTGGTATGAACTTACTGCATGATCTTGGTCTCGTCATTTAGGGTGATATTTTTAAAAGCATTCGGCGTTGGCCAAACTCTTCCGCCAGTGAAACCAGCAGTGAGTCTCATAGAAGTCTGTGGAGTTAGAGGTAGGCCGGCACGGAGTGCTTTATCCAAATCTGACCTGTAATGTTCTTGTTCCTTTATCTGTAAAAGGGGAATATGCTTTACATGCCTCACAGGGGTCTTGACAGTCTAAATCGATTCATGCTTAGGAGGGTCTCATACTATGGTGATCAGTGACTTGGTTTAATACCAATTTATCTATAAGCTTTTTATGACTGTTGCTATAGAGCTATACAATGTGTGTGGTTTGGATCCTGGCTCCTTTTCCTCCTATAGGATTGGTTTGTTTCTGCTAATAGTCCTTAGACTTACACTCTGCAGACAGGGGTTTAGTTATAGGCCCTGAAGCCAGGAATTCACTTTCACCCGCTGGTTCACAGGAGCTTGCTGGTCATCAAGACATGGTGTAGGACACATCTGCTTACTCCTCGATATCACTTCGCATATCTATGTGATTTGGGCCTGGAACCGGTAGTTGTGGGAAATGTGGAGACCTTTATTTTGGCCTAGTTGCCTAGCTGTATTTTTGTCTCCAGTTTATGTCCATTCTTTAAATGCATGTGCATTCACTTAGGGTATGTCTACACAGCAAAGTTATTTCGAAATAACAGCCCTTATTTCAAAATAACTTTCCTAGCATCTACGCAGCCAAACTGCTATTTTGAAATTACTTTGAAATAGCGGCGTGCTTATTTTGAATTTGGTAAACCTCATTCTACGAGGAATAACGCCAAATTTGAAACAACTATTTCGAAATAAGTGCTGTGTAGACACTTATTTCAAAATAGGGGGCCTCCAGCCTCAACCAAAAACGCTCCACTCCCTCCCCCCACCCCGGGAGCCCTTAAAGGGGTAGCCTCTGGCCACAGTGCCTGTGCCAGCTCCAAGGCTGCCAGCCCAGAGCCAGCAGTCACTGCCCCTGACCCAGTGGCCCCAAAACATGAGCCAGCAAGCCACTGGCAGCCAGCCCTCCACCACTCCCCAGGAGCAGTCTGCCAGGGCCCGGAGAAGGCGGGCGCCTTCCTGGTCCAGGGTGGAGATCATGGACCTTATTCAGGTTTGGGGAGATGCCCCCAACATCCATAATCTCCGCACTAGGTGGAGGAACGCGGCCGTCTATGGCAGGATAGCTGCCAGCCTGGCCACTAAAGGCCATATGCGAACCCAGGAGTAGGTTTGCATGACCATCAAGTTGGTCCGGCGAGATCCCCAACCCTGAGCCCTGAGCTTCTCCTCCCTGTTCTTCCCCTTGCTTCCTCCTGCCTCCTTTCCCCAGTCTCACCAGAGTTTCATTCCCTCCCCCTCAGTTTTGTTAAATAAAGAGAGTTTGTGTTCATGAAAATACGTGTATTTTATTTGACAGCAGGAAGGGGGGTTAGGGAGGGGTAAGTGGAAGGACGTGAGGGAGGAATGAGGCCCAAGCCCCCAGTGGGGCAGACCAGGGAGGTTCTTAGTGCTCCTCAGGGTGGAAGTTCTCCCACAGGGCCTCCTGGATACTGACAGCCCCCCGATGGACCTCCCGGATGGCAGCCTGCAGAAAGTGCAGGCAGGCTCACAGCAACACGTCCAAGAGAAGCACCAGAGTGCCCAGGGGCAGCTCTAGCTCCATGTTGCAGAGTGCTGTGGTGTCCCGAGTGAGGGCAACCAGAGCATGCTGAGACAAAATGCTTTGCTGTCCCTTGTCAAGGTAGACAAGGAAGCAGGGAAAGCTGAGAACTGGCTGTCCCGGGGGGTCCCTTTAAGCACAGACCTCAGATAGCCTCAGGCAGCAGCTACACAAAGACACTCCTGACCTGATGCCCTGCCAGAACTGGTTCCGGCCAGCCTTAAATGTGATTCAGAGTCCACTCAGTGTGGATGCGCTATTTCGAAATGCATTTTGTGTGTAGACGTGTTCTTTCGAAATAAGCTATTTCGAAATAACGCTGTAGTGTAGACATACCCTTAGAGATAATTTGGGAACACTCTTTTAAAATGCCTAATGGAATCTGAATTTTTATCCAGATTTCATTTTGAGTGCACAGTCTCTCGGAACTGAAGATATTTCTGTGCTTTGTATGAAAGCTCAAAATCCTTAGGTCGGTTATACGGAGGAGTCTGTGGGGAATGCAATGGGCAGTTTAGGATGTGCACTCGGCATATTTTACGTGCTCAGAAACTTGGTCTCCCCAGTCAAAAAGTATACCCAGAGGAGAGATTTCTTTCCCATTTTTTTTGTATTAAAATGCAAAAAGCTCTTTTTCTCACAGTGAATAAAGTAAATATTTTCCAAAAAGCAAACATAATCTTAGTGTACTATACTCAAGGGAGAGGGAGAAAGGAATACTTGACTCCAGCAGAACACACTGTTCTTTTTCTCCGTTGTCTGGTTCTGGTGCTGGAATGTTAAATCTCCGGGTATCTGTACACAGCACTGTCAGTCTGGGGTTGTGGGGCCTGTTTTTGTGGACATGGTGTATCCAGGCTGCATTGTAACCTCGGTTTACAATTGTTGGACCCAGCTTTCACCACTTTGCTACTCAGACTTCCGGATTCAGATCCCTGGCTTAAGGTGTGTCCGCACTGCAAAATAACTGGGCTTAGACCTTAGTTGCAGTGGGACTTGGGCTGATTTCCTGCGTAGGTCTGGGGGCCCAGTCTTGAGTCAGAAACATTTGTGTGTGGATAGTCGGATGGTCTGGGCTTCCAAGCCCAGACTAACAATGCAGAGCACACAAACTCTATGCTGGCAGATGGACAATTTTTGTTTGTAAAACTAGCTTCGTTGTGCTACAGATGGCTGGGCTGGCCCAAGATGCATGGAGTGCTGAAAGCGCTGAGCTCCCTGCTGAATCATCTGTGTTTATGGCCTGTTCCCAAGTACCAACATCGTAAGGGCCAGTTTCTTATAAATATTGGGACGACCGGTGTGATTTGACCACAGTATTTAGGCTGATCATAAGAACTCCCTTTTACCTTGTGCCCTCCATATCTCTGCATTATCTCCACTATTGCCTCTTGTCACACACACCAAAGTTGTCAGCTCTTTGAATCAGAAGCCATTACCTCATTGTTTGTGGCTTGTACAGTGGGGCACTGGCAGTTAACTGCTTGGTCATAACTACAATACCAAGGCCTGCCATCAGAGGGCACCGAATATTAACACCACTCAATGGAAGCAAGACTTGAATTTATGGTCTCTTAGTTCCCAGCCGAGTGCATGTTCTCCTGGGGATATAAGAACTAGGGGTCACCAAATGAAACAAATAGGTAGCAGATTTAAAACAAAAGGATGTATTTCTTCACTCAGTGCACAGTCAACCCATGGAACTCCTTGCTAGAGGACATTGTGAAGACCTAAGAATGGAGGTTAGGTCCATCAATGTCTATTAGTGACTATGGGTAGGAATGGTATCCCTAGCTTCTGTCTGGAGGTGGGTGACGAGAGGGCTCTCGTGAGGATTACCTGTTGTGTTCCCTCCCTCTGGGGCATCTGGTATTGGCCCCTGTCAGCAGACAGAATACTAGGCTAGATGGACCTTTTGTCTGACTCAGTCTGGCTGTTCTTATGGGGAAAGAAGCAGCAGCAGCAGATGAAGGATGAGTTTGGAGTTGTCCTGTGGGGCATGGGGAAGCAAGATCCTGGGATGATGCATGCACAGAGCCAATAGGACATTGAGGGGGAAGAGGGGAACAAGCTAGGAACAAGCTGTACTGAGCAAGCTCCAGCTGGGAAATTGGGATTTTTTCAGTAGATCAGAATTTGACCCGGTTTTCATTAGGGATGTAAAATCCCATCTAATCGAGTAACCAGTTAAAGGTAAATGGATAACCAGTTAACCACATAAATGGGGTTGGGCGGATCGGGGAGGGGGGCTGCTCCTGCCCGGCTGGGCTGGAGCTCCCCTGCCTGTGGCGGGCCTCACTGGGCCGGAGCAGACTCTGCCGGAGGAGTTGATGAGGGGCTGCTCCAGACTCCGCCAGTTAACCATTCACGTCCCTAATTTTCATGAGCCCACAAATGGCACCCCACTTGACTCCAGCAGCTTCCTCCTGCCAAAATGCCAGGCTCCTTCCACAAAGCATGGAAGCACCAAGTGCTTTTTGAGGAAAACCATTGGGAGAACATTTATAATGGAAACCATTAAACAGCCTACGTTCCTGGATCAGCACCACTCCTATAATAAAGCATGTGTGTGCCCCGTGTATAGTAATCCTACCACAGATTTCCCCTCCCCCTCCTCCCATCTTTCCTCTCCATTCTCTGTGTATGTATCAGTGGGTTCTCTGACCTCCCCCTCTGTGTAATCTGCGCATGTTTGGTGCAAGAGCCATCTTCAGTCCATCTCTCACCAAGTGGATCAGCCTTGCTTCTTACCTCCTAACCTTATCCGCTCCTTCAAAATCTCAGCTGAATGCATGTTCCCCCCTCTTGTCTATAACTCTCTCTCCCTTTGCTGTTATTTATCTAATTGTGTGAAGTGTTTTGGGCTACAGTTTGCATGAAGGATGCTGTGCCAAGGAAAGTTTGCACTGTAGATATGAAACTGTGATCTGTAATTTGTATTTCCTTTGCCATATAACTCAGGATTATTAAAATAAGTGAGATGTTGCCAGGTGCTGTTATTAATATCGCGTAGACACACTGCAATTTGTTTTTATAGGTTCCTTTTGTCAATCCCTTTTTTATTACTTCTCCATCTCGCTTGGTAACTCAGGATGCCTGACTTGTCACTTTCTGAGGATTGTAGCTATGGGTCAAGTTTGTGAAGATAAACAAGGGATTACGCCGGCTGACTTAAGTATCTCTGACCCAGAGTGACCAGCAAGCTCTCTTAGGAGAATTTGGTGTGTCAAAGATTCATTTTGTACTTGATATTTTTTTTAATATTCAGAAACTTTGCAATTTGGAATCATATTAGCTCTCAGGGGATCCAAAGCTCTGAGCAGCTCATTGCTATAACACGGTGTCATTCCTTCATATCCCGTGGCTTTATTGTAACTCGGCGACCCTGTTGAGATCCCCACCAAGGCCTGTGATCCAAGCTCTCTACCAATGGCGATTAAAGAGTCATTAAAATTAAAATCGTATGACTGTAATGAAAAGGTGATTTCCTCTTCTTGCAAGTTAAGCTCTATTAAATCATGCTTACGTCGCCCTGTCCATCTAGTAGCCTCATTATTTGCTCGAACACAAAGGAACGGGAGAGAGAGAGAGAGAAAGAGGGAGGGAGGTTTGTCTGCAGGCCGTCCTAGCATAGAAGATTTCAATGAGATGATGGCTGCTCATTTTTTATTAATGAGCTAGAGCATAATCTATTATATATTTTCAAGAGTTTGTGGATTTACTTGTGCAGTATAAAGTCATACTTCCTGATGAGCTACAAATACCAAATTTTGCATAAACAATCCTGCCACTTACATTAGCGGAATGCACTACTTTTTACACCGGAATATGCTGGGCGAAAGGTTTAAATCATTATTTTTGTTTTTTATTGGAAAAGTCATGACTATTCTGCTTAGAGTTCCTAAAAATATTTGCTGACAGAATTAAAATCGAGTCACCTATTCAGCTGTCATTTTAGTGCAAAGGAAATGTTTCCTGTTACAAATCACAAAATAATTCAAATTAGTTACGGAAAGAGTAATGGAAGCGTTACGAGTTTCTGATTCAAATTTATGATGTATGGTAATTATTCAATATAATGAAGAATGCTTGAAATTGAAATCCTACACATTTAAAACTGCTCTTTTATTTCCCTTTTGCAAGCAAGTTAATAAAAAATTCTATTCCATATATTTAATTTCTTGAACTTTCCTATGGGTGTAATCTACGCAAAATGACTTTGCCCGGCCAATGATGGGCCTCACCAGATAGTTCACTGTAGATTGGTGAGATGTGCCCAGGGCCATGAGATGCATCTGCCAATGAAGGGACTTGTTTTTTCTTGTTTAAATAGGAACAAATTAGCTGAGTGGTATTGCTCCCTGTAATGGACAGGAGGAGGGCTGACCAGCACCCAGTGACTTCTCAGTTAAACTCAGGTAGCTAGCAAAGGTGTCGGCCAGGAGAACCAATCGAGACAGAGGGTTGAAATTTGAATTGCATATAGATTCCTTGCCTGCTTTCTTTGTGTGGGAGAGAAACCAGGAGTTGAGAGAGACAGAATGATTTAAACCCAGGCTGGATTACTATGTCTCCAAGGAATTTGGGGTATGGGAGTGGACTGAACAAAAAGAAAATTGAAAATAAATAAAAGTGAATCTAGTCATGTTCAGGGTACTTCTTCTTTATTTTGTGCTTTGGTTTGAACTGTTCTGTGTGAATCTATGCCTCCTCTCGTTTACTACTTGCATTGTGCCCAGAGACTTTTTTCTGTGTTTTAATGTGTTTTCCTTAGTTACTCTGTAACACTTAGCAACCAAATATGCTTCATCAAGTTTATCTTCTGTTTTGTAAGAAAAATCACTTTTTTTTTAAGGCGATTTGATTCTTGCGTCCTGGAAGGTCTGTCTGTCTGTATCTGCATACCTCCAACTGAGGGGTCAGCTACCAGAGACGGCAGCTCGTTTTTCTTTTCTCTATTCAAGTTCTTTTGGGGCAAGAGCTTGAGGTACCCTTGGGGGTGGTTTCAAGTGTTCACTCCTGGTTTTTAAGGATTAAAAAAAAATCACTTGATGGGTGGCAGCAATTTCTCAAGATCTGCGTATTGTGATTCTGCGGGGAAGTTTTTATAACCAGTGCCTGTAGAGGCAGGTTTTGAAGCTCTCTTGTGGCCCCCCACCTTCTGCACTTGGAGTGCCAGAGTGGGGAACAACCCTGACGCTCCCCAGTGCCAAAAGGGACAGCTGGGTTAGGCTGGCCACGCCAGTTTTCCATTGTCACTGCCAGTGAGGCTAGCGAGCAGTGCAAACGGGAGGAAGGAATTCTCTGTCACTCAATAAATAGATCTCTGCTTGATGATTTGAGGAGTCCTGTCACGTCCTGCTTGGCTGGAAGAATGGTGGTGGAGGAACAAGGACATGGGGATGTGTATGTGTGTCTTTGGGGGAGTATATTAACGCTGATCCGGTTAACCTCCCGCAACCGCAGGAGGAGAGAATGCACGTATTTCTGCTGTGGAAGAAGCCTTGCTTGCACTCTGGCATCTAGAATAGTGCATACAGCCGGTCCCCGACTTACAAACGAGTTACGTACCAAACACTAGGTCGTAACTCAGTCTGTTTGTAAGTCGGATTACATTCACTTACGTACGGCCACGCTGTTCGTAAGTGCGGATTTTGTTCGTAACTCGGGTTCCGGCTGTATAGGAGGTTGGTTGTAAATACGAACGGTCGTAAGTCGATGCATTCGTAACTCGGGGACCGGCTGTATATGGTTGTGCAATGAAGAGGAGCCGTACTTATTGTTGATTGTGTGTGCTAGGGCTCTGAGGTGGTGTGGGACAAATGAGCCTCCCGTTTAAATAAAAAGCCAAACCAAGACATGAAGTGGGCGCTTATGATGTACAGGCCCCTAGTGGGGACCTGGGGAGCACTTGCCCTTCCTCCCACAATAACCACCCTCTTGTACTTGGCAGGGATACACACAGATAAAGCTGCTGTAGCTGCCTTGTGCTGCTTTCCCTCAAGAGTCGTTCAGTGGCTTACAGGAGTCTCGGTGCTCAGCATAAGACAAACATCCTTTCCCTGCACGTGGCTTCGAGCTCCCCCATTCAGCATTTCCTTCTCTTTTACCACAAATTTGGCCCTCAGTGAAAACTCATACAGGGTTGGAAGGAAATATTTTGTTTAAACCATCACAGTTGAGTTAAATATAGCAGTAGAAAGTTAGGCATGGGTGAATCCGTTCTTATAAGGTAAGGACTGACCTGAATTTGTGAGGCCAAACTCAAACCTTTCTTAAGGTTCTAAAGAACTTCCATTACATCTAACTCATTATTTCCACTGCTGTGCTTCCACTCATGACTGGAACCTAAAGTAGTGAAATACCATAAGGGAGGCTCTTCTAGTGACATTTTAAGGCTATTTTCGTAGGCCAAAGAAGTTCAATGAAGTATCCCAACTTTTAGATACTTTTATGCTACTCATCCAATTGTTTGGAGATTCACCAATTGCTATCGGAAGCAGAATCAATGTCATCTGTGATGTATTTAGCAAAACAATGGTTATGGCTTTGCTTTATGTATATTGCACCTTAAAGTCTCCAAGGTTGTGGCTCTTTGCAGAGATAGTCAGCCATTTTGTGTTGATCTCAAAGCAAAGCGTCGGAGAGCCATTGGCTGTCTCCTGGAGTCCTTCCTTTCGTTCGTCCCTGTGAATTTCATTCAGAATGACCTTTGTTTGAGATTACGCGTTGCACTTTGTGAAAGGAAAAGCCTAACTTTTGCAGACTCGACAATAGGGCCTTGTAGAAATAGATGGTATTTACCTATATGCTGCATGCATCTACTATATAGTTTAGAGAGTTTGTCTGTCGCTGCCTGTCTGTTGAACTCCTCCTAAACCAGTGTTTCTTAAACTGTGTTCTGCCATGAGGCAGTTGGAGGTGTGCCGTGGAGAACAACAGAATTAAAAATGGCTGCCCTTAAAGGGGCAGGAGACCTTTTTGTTTCTTGCTCAATGAGTTTCCCCCACCCTTTTTTTTTCTCAATAACTTTCGCCCCGACCCTTTTTCCCCCTGATCTTTTTTTTTCCCCCTCAACAAAAAATCCTTGGTGTTCCCCATAAAAAAACTTATTGTTTGGTGCTCCTTGGTCTTAAAGTTTAAGAAACACTGTCCTAAACGGTAAGAGCTAGGACCACCACATTTGTTATACAGCTTTTTCTTATCATAACTTAAAGCAGGGTCAGAGTTTGGTTGTGCCAGGAAAATGGGATGTGACTGGAATGGAATTGCTTCTCATAAAACCAAACAGAAGAGACAGAATCACCAGGCAGGTGAAAGGGGCTTGCTTGGTGTACGCCCCCCACCGCCAGCTGGGACTATCCCAGCCTTGAACCTCCCACCCCCACGGCAGCCTTTAAGAAGGGCATGGGGACTGAAGCCCTTCCTCCACTACACACAATTTGTACAGGGATGATACTGGTTGTTCCCCTTTATCACTGTCATGGAGGTGAGGGGAAAGTGCACAAACTTAATTGAGTTAAGGACCTGAGCAATGCTGGGTAAATGTATAGGGTTGCCAGGAATCCGGTATTGGCTCGGACAGTCCGGTATTTGCGTCTCTGTCCAGTTTAAAAAAAAACAGAAAATACAGACATATAAAATGTCTGGTATTTTCTGTGTTTCATGGAAGGCCGCTTGGGACATTCTTTCCCTGCTGCATGTGGTGTGGGTGATTGAAAGGCACAGTGACTTTTTTTTTGGTGCAGGGGTTGTGTTTTTTTTGCTCAACCAATTTTTTTCCCCTGCTATGTCCAGTATTTTTTGTGAAAGTATCTGGCAACCCTATAAACGTGCTGGTTGATTATAGAGATAATGGTTTATTTGGCTACACATGCCCCTTGCTTTCTAGCTTGTTTGTTCTGTGTCATTTTATATAACGAAGTATACGCTTAAACACAAACAAAGGATGAACCGGATTGACGATGTGTGGCTTTTTGGGAATCCTTTGGGACATACACTAAAAAGGAGACTATAAGGAACCACCAACGTGAGAACAACTGGGATAATGTTCTGGAGTTCCTTGGTGAGCAGTTAGTGATGGTGATATGATTTAAATGTCTGCTTTAAATAAATGAAGAAGGCTCAGCCCATGCATTTATGCTCTACCGAGGGCATCATTTTAAATTCTTACCAAGGTCACAGCCTTATGATTTGCAGAAAAAAAGAACATAGGCTATTTCCCATAGCCAGGTCTATAATTGTACAGTGTTATCCGTAGGGTTTAAAGGTAAAGGTAGCTGTAGAATCTGATACACATTTTTAATGCTGTGTTGAAAATAAAGATGTTCTTCTCCTATGAGTGAGCTTCCTTTTCAAACATTCCCCCGGCCTAAAAGTCTCTCCGAATGCAGGGATGTGTGAAGTAGAAAGTGAAATGAAAATGGCAGGTGCTGTTTGGTATTCTCCTCTTCGAGAAGAAAGATCAAAATGGCCTTGCAACAAAAGCCAGGGTTTGAAAGGGTTAACACAACAAACAGACTGAAAGGAATATTTTCCTCCTGTGAAATACGCAGACAGTGTGACAGCAGTATTCCCAGAGTCAAGTTCTCCTTTACATTAGTGAATGTTGTTCCTAAAGCTTTAGCTGGGGTCATAAATGATTCATCATAACCACACCTTTGTACACAGTCGTCCACTTGATGTTCAGTCCGTGCTGCTACATCAAGCAGCCTTGGGGATGAGCTCTGCAGCTCCAGTTCAGCACTTTTCTCATGGTAACTATGTGACAGGGTGAAAGGCGTTTGAGTAACAAATGGCAAATTGAAGGGAAAGGTTTCTCTGCTACCTCTGAGAGTGCAAATTAGCAATGTTTGTTTGTACTTTCTGTGCAGCCCAAGTTGGATGCGAACTCCTGACAGTCTGAATCAGAGGCAGAGGCTAAGGAACGGACAGCTGGGTTCCTTCTCTTTGGAAAGGGAGAAAATAGAATGTGAACTTAGTTTTGCACCTCTGTTCTCACAGCACTTTGCAAACTTTCACTAGTGAGGTCCGTGAGCAAAAGAGACACATTTTAAAGGCTGGCAAACTCAAGCCCTCAGACCCACTGTGAAATGCCTCAGTGTGCAACTGAGAGGTGGTATAGAGCTAGGGTGACAACCCAGTAGCGTTCACTCCTCATTCCTGTGCTCTTACCACTAGACCAGTGGGTCTCAAACTTTTTGGCCTGTGGCCAAAAAAATGCAGACCATGACAAAATGGGTGCAGGAGGGGGATGGGGGTGCGGGGTCTGGCCAGGAGGCAGGGTGCAGGAGCAGGCTGAAGGTGCAGGGGGGATCTGGGTGGGAAGTTGGGTGCGTGAGTGGGGAGAGGGCAAGGGGGTCTGGGTGGGAGGTTGGGTGCAACGGAGGCGTGGGGGTCTGGGTGGGAGGGAGGGCGCAGGAGCAGGGTGGGGTTGGGGGTCTGAGGGAGGGTTCAGGAGTGGGGTGAGGGTGCTTGGTCTGGGCAGGAGTGGGTGCATGAGGTGGATGGGGGTGCAGGCTTTGGGGTTGGGGGAAGGCTTACCTGGCTCTGCCTCCTGCTGCTTCCGTTGGCCGTGATTCTAGCCAGTGGGAGCAGTGAAGAAAGCCTCTAGGCGAGCGGTTTCTTGTGCTGCCGTTCGCCCAGCCGGGGGAGGGGGAGTGGCAGCGCACGGAGCTGCTTTCTTCCCCCGCAAGCCAGATCTGGCCCATGAGGCTCCCCCCCACCGCCCTGCCAGCAGGAAGCCAGCGCTGGCACTCCAACCTCGCAGAGGGAGGGGCTGGAGTGCCAGGGCAGCTCCCCACTGCAGAGGGGGGCGAGCCCCGAGCCTGCGGCCCACCTACCAGATGGTCGCAGACCACTAGTGATCCATGGACCACCCTTTGAGAACCGCTGCACTAGACTCTGCCCTAAGGGATTGCAAGAGCTGATCTGCTTAGTGCAGGGGTGGGCTATAAGCGGCCCACAGGCCGGACGCGGTTAGCCAGTGTTAGCCTCTGGCGGGCCACCGGCACTTTATTTACCTACACGGCCACAGGTGTGGGTTCCTACCTGTGGCCACTTGCAGCTGCCTTTGGCCATGGATTGCTGTTCCCAGCCAATGGGAGCTACAGGAAGCTGTAACCTGGTCTGCACCCACCCTGCCTTAGAGGCCTTTCCCAGCTCAAATAATTCTGTGATCAAGCCAAATTGTTTAGGGAAGGAGGATGGCTCAGTGATGAGAGTTCAGTTCCTGGGTTCAGTTGGGCCACAAACACTGTGTCCTCTTGCAAAAGTTACTTAGTCTCTCTGTGCCTCCATTTCCACCTGTGACCCGTGGATCACAACACTTTCTGACCCTTATGTGGGGTGAATGAGGATAAGTAGGCTGAAGACAGCAAGGCACATAGGTATCATCACCGTGGACCAGTGGTTTCCCAGCTATGGGTCACGACCCCGTCCTGGGTCTTGGAATGTCAGGCACTGGGTCTCCTTGCTGCAGGGGTATCAGGTGACCAGAGGAAGTGTCCCAGACTGCAGGCCGGCATCTAGGTGGGGACGGGGGGAGAAAAAGAGTGCACAGGGCTCTATGCACTGTCTCTGCCCCAAGCACTAGCTCCACACTCCCATTGGCTGGGAACCTGCTGCTGGCTGCTTCTGGGGTGCAGCATGTTCTGCGATGCCAGGAGAAGCAGGAAGCCTTAGCACTCATCTGCACCGCTGACTGGGAGTTGCTTGAGGGTAAGCCTCTCCTGCCCCAGCCCTGACCCTTCCCCAAAGCCGGAGCCCCCTCCTGCATCCCGAAGCATCAACAATTTTCTTCAACAGGGTCATGAGGAAAAAGAACTTTGAAACCCCTGCAATAGACAGATTTATTGATTTATTCTGGTGACAGAATCTAGAGCTAAGGAGGAGAATCTTTACTGGGCAAACCAAGAAATCTTAAATTAAATTTTAAAATATTTCACTCTTCTTTGGGGGCGGGGGGAGGGAGGATGAAACATAGTCAATAGGTTGCCATTGCAAATGAATCTGGGTCAATGCAATCAGTTTGCCTTGAAACGCGGGAACTGATGGGAGAGCGGGGAGGTAGGCTTGAAGGTGTTGGCTTTATAGCCTCTTTGTTTATTTAGCTGTCTAGAGGTTCTGTATTGTTCAGTGATTTGAGCAGAGAACTCTCAAACAGTGAGGAACTGGAGATGAGGTAGACTCTCATCAATCTAGAAACAGAAAGTGCATGCTACATTGTGGACCATTTTCATTCAGTGTAGGATTGTTGGCTGCAGGGCGTCATCTTGAGTTGCTTCCAGACTGCTTTTAAATGATTAATTTTTCATCGCTCCTCTGAGGAGAGTCTTCTACAATTTCAGTGTAAGGAATGTTATCTCCACCTGACTCGGAATTCTGCAACTTTGAGCTAACTCCTGTAATGCAGGGATGCCGGGGACCTGGATTTTAGCACCAAAGCTATATATATCGCCACCAGGTCAGGAATAGTAAGCATGCTATTGGTTTTACAAGGACAGTTATGGAATAATCTCCATTGTGTTTGAGTAGAAAGTACTGCACATAATTCATATAGCTCAGTCTTGGGTATTTGCAGGTTTAAAACAAAAAATTATTTCTACCTGTAGATATTTTTTTTATGCCAGACCAATCACAAGCTTTTGGAGCATGAAATGAATTTCACTGGCCCTTGCCAATAAGAACCTGTCCCCTGATATTGGTTTTTATGAAATGGCTGTAATCTTTGCAGGTAATGCTTGAAAGCTACATTCTGAAGTTCCACCTAATATTCTTCTTCTTGATTTATAGTGTTAAAACAGTAAACTGGTAGTGATTGCAACCTAGTGATGAATCTTTGCAGGGTGATGGATCTTAAACTGTAACACACATTCTTGAGGGGAGAAACTTGGAGCTAGTAAGAGAGCAGGTGGGAGTTCCAAAAGTAGATACTGAAGAATCCACAAACAGCGTAAGAAGCTACTTTGTTCCGATCAAGATTGGAGTGTTCTATTCTAGTATTCTATGACTCTGTGCTTCTCAATGAAACCAATCCAGAGTTTTATGATGAATTAAGTTTCCACTTCCAGAGCAACAAATCTAATTAAAAGCTGATCATGGTACTCAGATCCAGAGGTTTTGGCTCAGACTGAAGTTTGGATCTGTATCTGACCTTTTCATCTTGTACCCTTTGTAGTAGATTGTATTTTTTAGGGTCTGAGCCTGAACCAATGCTAGTGCTTAAGCAGGCAAGTAGCTGCCTTTAATGAATGTGAGCTAAATTTGTTGTCTTTATTATGGTTTCTCAACCTCTAGGAAGTGTGCCCTTTTCTCTCCTGTCTGGTGTCTTTTCAAACCATGTGCATTTCTTGTGTTGGGCTCATACAGTGTACACCAGATCAGATGTGCTTTGGGATATTGATGTGCTAGCTGATAAATGGACACAAAGAGGGGAAAAATGATCCCAACCAGGAGAGTTTAAAGGAGACCATGATGCTAGTACCAAAGTGGTAAAATCTCCCAGAAACCAAAATATTATGTGAACTTTATGGCAATGTGACCTGCCCCCAAATGATTTTCCTAGAAAGATTCCTAGAAACTCTCCCTCTTCTCTCATAATGGAAACTTTCTTTGGATTTGATGCTAAACATACCAACAAGGCAGCTCTGATTGGTGCTAGCTAGCAAAAGGCCTCTTTTGTTCTCGTTGGAGTATCTAACCTCTAAATCTATTTAATACCCTTTCCCTGGTTGTCCATCATTATGACACATGATTTTCCAAAGGATTTACTATTAGTTAGCAGCACAGGGCTCTCTCCCTGGGGTAGCAGCTACTTGCAGTGAAGAAAATGCATGTTCAATGTAGCAATTTGTCTTTTTTTATATATTTATTATAAGAGTAAATGACTTATTGTGGGGGACTTCAATATTATTGCAAATTAGGTGCTACAAACCAAGCCGTGCACATTTATTATGTTTCCAGGCATACACAGCATGCATAGCAGTTCAAAAATCAGCAGTCATATTATATCTTGGCCCGTTTCTGGGCAGCTACTACTTGTAGGTATTTTTGTAGTGTGACTGTTCCATAACTCTTCTTACTTCAAATGAAAGGAGGGAAAAAAAGTTTTGTCACCAAAGTGATTGCTATAAAGAGACTTTGATTAGCATGAGGGTGTGCATTATAAACTCTTTGAAGAGTTAGCTCTCCAAAATAGTCTGGGACCCATTGGCTAATGAATATACTGTGAACAACGGTTGTTCTGTATTCCTAGCATAATAGTGATTTATCAACTGTTTCCTTTCTCTCACTCTCTTTTTCTGTTAGCGATAGTAACTTTTGAACTTGCCTTAATTATTAATTGTTCTTTTATTCAGAAAAGTATAAAGTCTGAAATCCCACTCTGAGCTCTGATTCAGCGTGACACTTAAGCACATGCCTAACTTGAAATCAGAGGGATTATCTCTATGCTTAATGCTAAGCACATGCTTAAGAACCTTGTTGAATCAGGGTCTTTGATGTCAGGACAGAGTGAGGGCTTTTAGCTTGCACATCAGAACCTGTGGATGTAATGGTCATTTTTTTAAATTCTGAGGCCAAATTATTTCTGGAAGAGCCCTGCCTGGATGATTTCACCTCAAGATGTTCCGAGAATGGATGTTCGCCTCTTCGGGGGTAAAATCTTGGGAGAGCACCTTTCCAGATTTTGGTGCTGCTGATTCAGAATCAAGCCCAGCTTGCTGATGCAGCCTCTGTCCCAAACCATGATTTTTAGCTGAATCTGGATGCAAACGCTGCCCATTTTGCTACCACTATGGAAAGGTAAAATTTGCAGGTGGGGGTGGAGAATCGTCTCTGTAAAACCGCAAAGAAAGTCCTTTCTTTAGGCCACACAATCTCCTTGGCTCTATCAGCATTTCCAAAAGACAAATGCATAAGCAGCCACAGTCCTCCTGCATCTCTCCTTTCTCCGCCCCCACCTTTTTCTTTAAGAAAGCCCATGTGTCATGTTTCACGTAACACGGCTTACATTCATCATAGATGACCTGTATCATCTGTCCTTGTTGTTGTTTATAGTCCCTTTACAGGCTTTGTTTTCTTTGGGTTGAAATATAGCACATTAACGAGGTATCTGTTCAGTGGTGTGCAGCCAGCTCATGAAAGATGCCTTAGTAGCACTTGAACTAGTTTGTCAACAGCTAGGATTTTGGCAGAGGCAAGAAAAAAACCAAATTCTTGGCTACTGATCGACTGAAAATCTACAGCATGAAGCATTTGTAAGCACCGCTTTTTTATTTGGGGGGCAGCTATCAGAGCTACAAGAGGCTTACTCCGAGCTACAGTGAAGCAGTAACTTCTGTCGCTTGCCGGTTCACACACAACCATTTTTGATTATGTTGTCAGTGTTTGTGCACGTCTCCCTGGTCCCTTAACTACAGAGCCCAATTCATAGCCCTGTTCTGGGAGTGGAGTTGAAGTCCACGTGTCTAACACTCTGCAAAGGTAAAGCAGTGTGGCAAAATAATATTGTCTGTGTCCTGTACTTCTACCGACACAAGATGATGCATATGGCAACCCCATGTAAAGTGTCGTATGTTGAAGAGACAAGAATGAGGTGTTCAGTAAGAGGAACTTCAAAAAAAGGTGCTGAGGAAAAAATGAAAGTGCAGGTGATGACAGCATTTGGAGTCACTACTGTGTGCATTGCTTCATCTAGACCTGATAAAAGTTCTTTATACCAGGGGAGAGAGTGTGTGTATGAATGCAGCTCTAACAGTCTTTGCTCTGCAGTACTGGCTGACATCTATGCAAATGGTCTGTACCTCTTTGCTTATGATACATCTGAAACACAGAGTGAGTTATTCATTTACAAGCCACCTTGCTTCCGAACCAAGGATCAGTGTTTGACTGGCAATGGCCACTTGTACTTGGCTTATAATAAAAATGTTACATTTGGTCACCTGAAGGTGCAGTGCTATCTGCTGAAGTGTAGACTCTCTGTTTACTTGAAGTATCAGAGCAGTAGCCATGTTAGCCTGAATCTGCAAAAGCGATGAGGAGTCCTGTGGCACCTTATAGGCTAACAGATTTATTGGCGCGTAAGCTTTCGTGGGCAAAGACCATCTGACGAAGTGGGTCTTTGCCCACGAAAGCTTGTGCTCCAATAATTCTGTTTACTTGAAGTGGAAATTACCTTCCCAGCTCTGCAAAACTTTTGTATAACTTACTTTGCTCCAGTGCAAACAGACTAACATGTAGACCTTTGCTTTATAGAAGCTGGGAGATGGCATTATGGTGATCAGAGCAGGGAGACTTTTCCCCCACTTTTTATTTTCCAGGAAAAAATGCAGATTCTGCAATACTGAAACTTTTTACAAATGTGTCTAGATTTCACTGTATTTGAAGAAACCTTTTTAAAAAATCAGAAAGATCTAAAGATGTCATTCTGCTATTTTAATAATGGAACATTTTGGTTCAAAAAATCTTTGTTTCAAAATTTCCTTTACTCTTTTTTTATTTTATTTAAAAAGAAACCAAAGCATGGTCAAAAGCAAAACAAAATATTGCATTCGGCCTCCATCTGACATTTTTTGGAACTTCTCAATTTGCTGGAAGCTTTGAAAAATTGGTTGTGGTCTGACCTAAAACAGTTTTCCCCCTGCCCAATACTTTGGGATTGCGACTGCATTAAAATATCAGTTGCTTGCCCAGTTCTAATCAGAATTCTGTTCTTGGCTTTGCCTCGGACAATACTATTTGATTGCCTTAAAAACAACTAATTAATGTTAGTGCAGTAGGAGCCTGATCCAATGCCCATTGACTTAATGGAAGGATTCCTATAGACTTCAATGGGCATTGATGTCCTTGTTTGCAGTGTTCTCTGTGTCTGATACATGAAAGACAAGGAATACTTAGATCATGTTGCCTAGTTATATAAGGCACAACTGGAAAGATTTTAAGAGCAAATTTTGTTAATCCCCCCTCTCCATTTTCTCGTTTGTAAAGCAGGGCAATAATAATATTTATGGCATCATATAAGAGACATGTGAAGGTTAAACAATTATAAAGGGAGTCGGATGGAAGGTGTAAAATAAACAGAATGTAACCAGAATTGACATAGTTTGCGGGCAAACACGTTTGGAATAATTTTACTTGCATGTGAGAGCTTTCCCGCATAATAGACTAGTGATACAAGGTTGGAGTACCTAGTGCAATGACTAAACATAAAATATGCATCTTGAAATTCATCTGAATTTGAATAGCAGAGGTACCCATCTGTCTCAGAGGTCCAGACTGTGATACTCAGAGTATTTGTACTGACTTACTCCACAAAGTGGTGCCATTACTCCAATTGATTGAAACATTGAAGTCAAAGGTTTCACCATCTGGTCCAACATCTCTTCTCCCCTCTTCCCCAATTTGGAACTAAAGTTTCCTAAAGTTTGCATATGAAGTTTTGGCTTGGGCCCAAACAAGTGGAGAGATTTTACTTCATCATATACAGAAAACTGAAACTGGTATGAGAGGAGGGAAAGACCGAGAAAGTTTACGCTGTCAACTCTTTTTTATCAGGAAGTAATCTGCTACATAAAAATTATTGTGAATAATTGTGAGGCAGCAGAAACTAACAACACAAGCACACCCTAAGACTGATTCCTAGGGGGAGGTAATGGCTATGGTTTTTGTACGTCATTCTTCACTAATTAGTCTGACGTTCATTCCATGTTGCTGGCTTTTTAGAAGCCAATGCTGCCTGTTAATCTTTGTTTGTGTTTGCCTGTTGTAATTAAAAGGTTCTGATCTTCAAATTACTGCACTCATTACATGACATTAAACGTAACTTTTAGCCAATAGATTGAGCCGCTCGTTTGACTTAACATGCAGCTGAATCCATAGGTGACATTGCAGGGCTTTCTGATTGAAAAAATTGCAAAAAAAGGCAAAAAGCTGCTGGTAGTGATTTTGTTCCATTTTATGGTTGCTTTCTCATAATTCATGCAACATAGTACGTTGGAGCAGAGTCGATCACAAACTCTTCCAGATGTATTTGAATGCTAGATTGTCTTTAAAGTTTTAGGAATCGATGGATACAGTATTATCCACTTAAGTCATGCTTTTTTATACACAAAATGGAAATAAAGGCACTTTTCATGTTTGCAACTGTGGCCAATATAAACTCTTGTTTCAGCTGCTCTTCATTAAACAGCGTAATGCTTTAGTTGTGAAGTAGTTTTTTGCATTATGTTCTTATATTTATTGTTGACTGAAATGTAATACTTATAATTAGTTGCAAGGAATGTTACTCTGTCATCCATTTGCTGCTGTGACATTCACTTAGCTTTTTTAGGAAAGGGACTATTCATTTATATTGAAATGCTCCACGATGCCGCATAAACTGCTCAAAATAAACTGTTTTTGAACAAAAGTCATTTCAATGATAGAGTCAAGTTCCTAGAAGACATTGTCCCCTGCCTAGTTATGGGTTGGCAACAGGACATTTATTTGATAGTACCTCTCAGTTTCAAACTGAATAAATTTTAACGTGACCAGGTTTCTGCAAAAATATGTAGGATATTGTGTGTTAAAGGTACACACAATACTGGCTGGAATATTGTTATACACAGCAGTCTGCATAAGTGGATTAATAGGATTGCCCCAAACTCAAAAGTCCTTACTCAGATATAATTCCTAATGCTCCGTCTTTGCTCATGTGTTTGTAAAGTCAGAGGGAGTTTTGCATCTGTAGATTTGGCCCATCCTGTGTCCTGCTCTGTGATACTGTTTTTCTAGAGATGCTCTGAATTAGGCAGATAGGGCCTCTAAACCCATCAAAATTGATGGAAAGACTCCCAAACTTCACTGGACTATGGATTAGACTCACAGTGGCTAAAGCCTTTTAACTAAAAAATGAGATTCCCTAGCCCTTTCCTCCATGCCCCTGTCTGAAAAATATGGGTTAGTCTTCATGGAAGAGTTAACCCAACTCTAACTCAGATGTTGCCAACAACCCCCCTCTTCACCCTCCCTCCCCCGGCCGCCAAATCTCTTACCTTAGTTGGGTGATGCTTTTAGTCTGGGCTTCCTTGTTAATCTGGGGCTGTAGGCTAAAACCCAGGTGAAGCCTTCATTTAGCCTGGTAACCCTCCCACTTTGCAATGGGGACCACAGGCTAGATCAGTCAAGCGTCGATGGTCCACCAGTGCCTCCGTACAATCTCCTGCGTGTTCAGTAGGACAGACAAGATCTCCCACAATTCACTGTGAAAGAATCCCAGAGCAGCTCCGCTTACTGAAGCAGAAAGACCCATGGGTTATGTTCCCTAGTGACAGACACAACAGGGCAACACCAGAGAGGACACACTAACCCGGGTATGACTTTGCAGTGTGACTATTCACACCCGTGCTAGGCTGAACCAGTTGCTCACTCGGATGCTGATCACATGAGTAACTCTGAAGTGAAGACATTGTGATAGGATCTCTGGGGTGCAGCCTGGGGCCGTGGGACCTCTGTGCCCCCTGAACTCTCTCCAGCCTGAGCTGCCTCTCCCAGTGCCAAGCTAGTGACCAGCAGCACCCCTGCAGGTGCTGTTCCCACTCTGCATCACAACTGCGCACTCCCAGTGGCTGGATTGCCTGAATGCTCCCGGAGTCACTCATGAATCTCTCAGAGTGAGGATCCAGGCAGATCACTACCCCCACCCCTCCCAGGCCCAGCACTGCATCTCTGGGATATACTGTCTTGCACTTCTCAAAATAAGCAATGCAACTGTATTAATTGGTTCACCACCTCAACAATGGAAAGTTGATCTACACCAGCCTTTGTAAAACCCTGGAGAAAATTTATCAAGCACTTCAGGCAAACTCACTAGTAAAGATAAACCGTAAAACAAGCTTATAGACTATAAAAGACCAATTTTAAGTGACTATACGTGGTAGGCAGAAAGTCAGAGCATAGCTAATTCCAGAATCTTTTTGGACCTTTTAAAAGGCCCCTTCTATCTTGCTCAAATCAGCCCTCTGTCTTAACTCTCATTCCAGAACCTTCTTTTGTCTCACTCAGACGCCCATACAAACAGAGCTTATCCTTCTAATCTCTCTTCTGAAGTCCTAATTAAAAAAAAATAAAAACAAAACAAAACACCCTGGTTTCATTTTCCCTCTAGTTCATCTCTTTTTGTTTCCTTGTTCAGTTTCTAATACTGGTTTTTCTGATGTATAGGAAAATCTTACGGTGGTTCTTCTCATATTTCTCTACAGACATTAATTCTGGGTGGCGACTTAAAACAAAATGAGAGCGCGAGCGAGTTTGTCTCCTTAGTTACAGGACAGCTAGTTTGTCTGCATTGAACATGAGCAAGGCTGACTCTTAAAGAATGCACTGTAATTTGTCTCATGCCTCTAATCTGTGTAACTGTGAATGGAATCAGGAGTCAGTTTTGATTTTTGCAAACATATAGGCGGGTGGAAGTTGAGTGTATTGTACAATTTTGTAAAACCATTTAAATCTCCCTAGCATGTGAAGTCTCCAAGTCCAGAATATTTAGCAGTTTAAACTGAATTTTAAATGGGCTTAAGGGAGTTAGGTGTCCAAGGCCCCATTCTCATTCCTCACTTATCAGCCCTTCGCTCCCCATCTCCATGACAAGAGCCATCAAGGAAAAATAATGGGTGCGTTAGCGTGTGGTATGGTCCAAACTGAGCTCCAGCCTGGCTTTTGGATGCATGCATATGTGTGCACTCCTCCCTCCCTCCCCTCCAGTTCCTATCATATTCAGGACTAGAATCTCTTGTTAGTCAAAAGTAAAATCTATGAACCTGCTATGCCAGTTGAGCTGAGGATAAAAAGAACTGCATTTAATAAGTACCTGTATCCTTGGAGACTCGGCTTCTAGTTGCCCTAATGGGTTTGCCTCCCCTTAGTTAAAAAGAGACTCAAAGAATGAGGGGTTAATTTTAATGAGAACCTCACAACTGCCCCCAGCGCTGGTCTGGGTACCAGGTGGCTCAAGGTGGGCGCCCATAATTGGTAGATGCTCTTAAAATGCCTGTTTAAAGGTTTTGAGTACCAATACTCTCTCTGTTCAACCTAGTCTCGAGAAGGTACCAATTTGGAGTGTGGCTTACCTCAAAGTCGCGGGTCACTGTGCCAGATAACGTTGCCAATGCACTCCTAGTAATAGAGGATGGTGTGCCACAGCCTATTTTATGTATTGCACACACCCAATCATCAATGGCTTCCTGCTTGGGAACTGTGGTATTGAGGCACGTTAGCCAGAGCCAATAAGGCATGTAGACACATTTACACCCATCAAGTCAAGGCCAGGAAAATGTTGGGCCAATCCCATAGAGAAACTAGTAGCTGGCCCAAATAAGAGTTTTAGCTCAAGGGCTAGTGTGGCTTGTGGAGAAACTTGGGCCAACACAGGCTTATGCTGGCACCCGTAGCACTGGGAACCTAGCTCCAATATTGACTGGAATCTGGTCCAAGAGGCTCATCCCAGTTCCCAAGAGGGGTGACAAGGCCAAGCCCTGGGGTAGGTGGGGGTGATGGCTCCGTGCTCCTGGAAGGGGTGGGACTTTGGGCAAAAGGGGCAGCCAGCCCCTTATTGCCACGCAGTGCGCACACACAGACACACACCCCCGTAGTAACACTGGTGGCAGCCGGGAGCCCCAGGCCCTTTTGAATCACCAGACCCCAGAGCAGTTGCCCTTGTTCCCTCCCTCTCATCAGAGGGGGTGGGGTGTCTCTTCCTGTTCCATTATATATGGAGGCTGATGTCCTTTGTGGTTTTACTTTTATCTCCAACTTAATACTGCCACATGTTTTTGACACGTTAGTATGCTATCCGTATTTATCATGGAGCGATGAACCTGAACCAATACCACAGAAGAGCACAGCTCTGCATTTTGTGGCATTTGAAGTGGATATTTGGAATCTTTGATATTGGACAAGGCCATGTTGCTGGGTCTTCATTAATAGTTCTTAATGAGCCCATCATTTTGGAATCGCCTGTCCCATCAGGAGCAGAAGCCAAGTTTTTTAGACTTGCCCCGGAGCTGGCAATATGGCAGGAACAATCTTAGACAAGAGGGCCTGCTTCTGAATTTAAACCAGCTTGGCACTAGTGTAACTCCATCGACTTCAGCAATGTTTTGCTCCCGGTTTCTACTATTGTGCATACAGAATGCGGCTGACGCGATCTTTGTCCTCAGCTATGGAATCGGTGGAATGCATGAAAGTGAAGGCTCGTAGTGGAAACAACATATAGTATTTCCACCCTACGGAGCAGGAGTGCTTGGGAGCATTGTCATAGAGCTATTCAAGTGCACCCCTAGTTTTCAGGCTAGGTGGCTCTGACAGCCTGTTTTGTGCAGAACCTCAGCATGTGTACTGTAGCCAGCTTTATACCCTCCTTCCCCATCCCCCCAAGGGAAAAAAAACATTGTTAGGGTCTGAGCAGCACAGAAACCATATGCAGCTGTGCCTGCCTGTTCCTAACATCCTGTGGTAGGGCTGTGTGGCTGCACATATTCAAGCTTGTTGAATAACAGGGGTGGGGAACCTATGGTCCAGGGGCTGAATCCAGGCCCTGGCTTGCCTAGACCTGGCCCCCAAGGGTCAGGGATTCCCCCCCCCCTTCAGCATTAGGGAGCTGGCGCTCAAGCTTTGTGGCCCCCTCCTGCCCAGATTCTGCACCCCATTCCACTCCTTCACCCTACCACCTTCCCAGGCCCACCAACCCCCAACCCACTCCTGCACCTTCCTTCCTGTCCTGACCCCACAACGCAAGCCCACTTTCCAGCAGCCCCCTCCCACACACTGAACTCATTTTTGGCCCAACCTCGGGGCATAGGTGGGTCCGCAAAATATACTAGCCCCTGCTCTATAACAAGGTAAATGATTTCACAACGTAAGTTCTATAAGTGCCAAGAAGGGTCACTTTGTGCAGTGCTGTAGACTGAAGAGTCCTCCATAGTTATCTCTGGCTGAGTTGCCGAAATGCTCAAGAAGAACGCCAAGACTGCTGGTGGCATTATTACCGATAAACAGGCTCACCGACAAAGGGGGCAGTTGCTCTGGGGCCCAGTGATTCAAAAGGGCACAGGGCTCCCAGACACTGATGCCACTACCATGGAAGCAGCGTTGGCCAGAGCCCCCAGCCCTTTAAATCACTGCTGGAGTGCTGTGCTGTGGGATCCAGGCAGCTCTGAGGGCAGGCTGCGTCCAGCCCCATGCCTTCCACCCAAGGCCCCGCCTCTTCCAGGAGCACAGAGACACCTCCCCACACTTTGCCCTGTGGCCTGGCGAGCCTTTGAGCTCCCCTTCTGATTGAAATAAAAGACAGGACTATGCAGCACTTTAAAGACTAACAAGATTGTCTATTAGGTGATGAGCTTTTGTGGGTCAGACCCACAATCCCGCTAGTCCCAGCCTGGGCAAAATGCCCTCGGCAGGCTGGATTCAGCCCACTAAGCCACTGGCCCACTAAGCCACTAAGCCACCGGACGCAGCAGGGAGCCTCGGGCAGACTCCTGCTTGCCTTGCCCCCTCATGCTACTCAGAAAAGGGTGAGCAGGGGCGAGTGGTGCCTCATGGCTGCTCCCATCCCCAGCACGATCCCATTGACTGCCTGTCTGAAGAACAGGCTGTGCACAAAGCACCACTCCCCTCAGGCTCTTATTCACAGAGCACATGGCCCCTGCAGCTTGTGAGGGCAGGGCAGGCTCCTGCCTGAGAAACAAGCTGGGCTGCTGGCCAGGCATCTCACATGTAAAGCTCCTGGCCAGAGCCTGCCTCTGGCACCCCAGCCCTTCCCTCCCCTCCAGCCCTCTGCCCCCCTCCAGCCCTCTGCCCCCCTCCACCACTCCTACCCCACATAACCCAAAGCCTCTGCCCCCCCCTCTAAGCTCATACCCCCTCCCAGACCATGCACCCCAATCTGCCTCAGATCACAGTCCCCTCCTGCCCTAGGCCACAACCCAAACCCCTGCACTCCAATCCCAGGCCTCAGGTCACATCTGCCTCCTTCACCCAAACTCCCTCCCAGACTTCACAGGCCCTCCTGCACCCAAGTCCCTTACCCTAGGGGTGGGCAAGACAGCCTCCGTGGGCTGGATCTGGCCCACCAAGATGGTTGATCCAGCCTGTGGCCATCCTGCCGCTCCACCGCCCCCAGGCCAACCAAGACCAGGAGACACAAAGTCTCCTCCCCCTACCAGGGACACACGACACCATAGGGAACTGCCAGCTGTACAGAACAGCTGGCGGTTCCCTCTGGGCACCGCATGCCCCTGGCAGGGTGGGGGCAGGGGCCGAGAAGCTTCACATGTTCCCAGGCTCTGATTGGCTTAGGGGTGGGGAGAAATGCGCAAAGTCTCTTCCTGCCTTCACGGGTACGCGGCACCTAGCGGGAACCGCCAGCTGTTCCAAACAGCTGCGGGGTTCTCTCTATGAACTGGTGGGCTGGGGGCAGGGGCAAAGACTTCACACGCTCCCCTGGTCCCCAGGGTCTGTAGGCGGGGGAGCATGGGAAGCCTTCTGGCCCCGTCCTTTCCGCCCGAGGCCCCACCCCTTCCGGGGCAACCTGTGGCCACTTCAGAAATTTGTGACATGGCCCCCCTTTCAAAGTATTGCTCACCCCTACACTATATGTCCCTGCTTGCACTTTTTTTCTTCTTTTTAATTATTGGAGGAATTTAGTGTTACAGCCCTAGCCCATTTTTGTATAGCATGTATCATCTGTAAAATCTGTGGCACTGGGAAATGAAAACCATTTCTTTGTAAGTGCATTCCTCTCCGTTTTTTATCTGTTACCAGTATGGACTTGACACACAGTAAATTAGATCTCATTCCATCCAGCAGAGGGCAAGGCTATGCATTCACACTCACCAGCTCATGTTCCATGTATCTGGCTACATACATGGAGTTCCCTTCAAACTGAGAGACATTTCACGTGGCAGAGACTTTTTGACCAACAAGCTACAAGCATCATTTGCAATAGTCCATATTCAAAGAAACCAAACCTGAAAGCATATATCACCAGTGTCAGTCCTGTTAGAAAAGACATGAGCATTCACTGGGTTAGGAAGTGGTGTTGCTTACTCAGGTGAAAATCAATGAGCAACAATTTCATTGGCCTATAGGTGGATTAACCATTTCAAAATAACCCAGGCAACTGAAATATTTTATTTGTAATATCATAGCAACTAGGCACCCCCATCATGGATGGTGACCCCATTCCTTGCACTAGGCCGGCATGATCCATTAAAAGGGGTGGGGTAACCTGTGATGGCCCCCATCTTGTAATAAATGTTTCATTTTAATGAGTGTTCATAAAGCAACCTGACACAGCCAAGTCTTTCATGTATTTAGATTTTTAAACTCTCTTCTCTAGATGGGCACATCACATGGTCTGAGGATCCCTTCCAGTATTTAAAACACCAGTGAAGAAATAAACACACACATCTAAGTGAGGAAAGTAACAGGTGAGAAGAGACCAAATGGTTTTGGCAGCAGAAACACCTTGTGCAGATCTTATTGCTTTTAATCACTGTATCTGAATTGCATAGCTAGAGACAGCCATTGAGGGGCATTTACCCAATGGTGCTTTGCAAAATGATCCTCACTAAATTAGACAAATGTGAAGAGGATGGTGATTGCCAAGATGATTTTTTTTTTAAATCATGCTCCTTAACTTCACTTTGCTAGTGTTGGTTTTCAAAGGGGACTTAACAATAAATGTGCACTGTCTATATATAGAGAGCCCGACTTTTATTCGTTTGCATAGTTCAGAAAGCCTACTGTTTGAGGTTAGCCTTGAGTAAACTTCTACCATTTACTTAGGAGCATTTCAAAGGGAACAAAAACACAAATCATGATGAGGCTAATAAGAAGTTTGGGTGTTTAGTTTAAATGTGTACACAGTAATCATTGTCGGGGAAGTCCTTCTCTTTGGGAGTACATTATTATTAAGCAGCATTGCTGTTTGCCTGGTTTTGTCTGGTCCACAATTTGCATTCACTTGATGGATTGCCAGGGTCGGAGGTGCACTACTTGGGAAACACTGAAGTGCCGTCTCAGCAAACTCTTAAGAGGAAGGGAACACTAATACAAGCATTTGCCCAAACTCCTTGAGTCTTCTTAGGCTTCCTTAGGCTGTGCTAGATCAATATGACAGTTTGCTAAGAAGCTTTGGACATGCATTCACAAACTGTCTCTTGGCTTACTTGGCATGTGATTCAGAAGGTAGCTGCTAGTGAAACGTGTCTCCTAGAAGATTTATATTTATTTTTTTCTTCTGTTAAATGATTCACTTACAAGCAATAAAGCCTGGAAGAGCTGCCCAGTCTAGTTTCTTGACCCCACTATGGCGGCCCTCAGCTAATCTATAGAGGAACAAGCTATTTATTTTCCTGTGTGCAATCTCGTACATGTTCAAGTCTCTTCAGTCCTCCTGTCCAGTGAAGTGAAGCAATCCAAAAGTGGTGGAACATTTATTTTCACACTATGCACAGAGGTAAGTTCCTGTGCGGCCTCTTTAAAGCAATTCAGTGTGTGTATTTGTTTGGCTTTTTTTGCAGTTGTTGTGATTCACTTGATGCTTGTCTGTCTTTAATAATTTGCAAACTTTGTGTTATGCCTCATCCTCTGCAGAAAATCGTTGCTAAACATCAGGTAATGACAGATTTGTAAAGCTGAGTCTCTTGTGAGTACAGTTCCTACATAATAGGAATAATGTTAATAGTATTAAAGTTTCTGGTAAGTGGAAGCTCCTCACAGCTTTTACAAGTAGAGAAGTCGAGTCTTTTCCATTATTCTCTCTGGTGTAGGGTGCTATTCTGTTTTTTCATTTGTCTCTGAACATTGTGAGACTGATTCTTTTAGCCTCCTGATAAAGGGGGGGGGGGGGGAAGAAATCAGCTGATACAGTGGCTGGAAACCTGGTGTTGGAGGGTTACAAAATGCATAGATGCCAGGGAAAATATCTTTGTTTATTGAGCACCGGTGATGTACCTGGTATAAATAAAAATAGTCCGAACCTGAGGAGCTTAAATGGATTGTTCGTTTAACGGAAAGTTTGGCCCAGTGGCTGGGGCGCTGGATGAGAACTCATACGGCCTGAGGTTCCAACTTTCAGCTGACCTGCTGAGTGACTTTTGGCAAGTCATGTCATGTTTTGGAGCCTCAGTTTGTCTATAATGACACATATATCCTTTTGTAAAGTGCTTTGAGGTAGAGTGAATGTTTTGCTATGTAGAGGAACAGTGCTATGTGAGGCTAAGTTACTATTAATCATTTGAGGTTGCTTCAATTCCGCCATTAGGCTCAATACCCCAGTTTTGCCCATATCTTTGAATCTTTGGTTAGAGAGCCCAGATTGGATTGCTCCCCCTCCAATTGCCCAGACAGATATCTCATTCTCTGGACAAGTGATACAAACATGTTCTAAGGCATCTTAAATGGTTTCACAATTTCTTAGCCCTCCCAAGTTCTAAGCACCCCTTTTCCAAATTCAGAATCAGTGGCTGTGGAATATTACTTTGGCTACGGTGGGTGGATAAATGTTTTATACTCCTCAGAAGCAGGAAAAGAAACCTAGCTCCCTCCCTCTAGATGGCGAAAGGAAGGAAAAAGCTGGTTTAAATCATGTCTGTCTGCCTGTGGTTAAACTAGCAATGAAGCATTTTCAATCAGGGGTCAGAGCTGCGGTCAGACTTCTGCTTCATTTTTTTTACTCGCCATAATTTCCCCTCAGACCAGATTCTCTGTAAGGCTCCAAAAGGGCCTAGACGCTTGTTGCGTCTGACCTTTAAGGGCAAGATTTTTCAGACAGTCCTGTTTCATTTGAACTTGCTGCCAGAGCATGCAGGAAGGAGGCGACATATGTTACTCATACAACCCTGGGTGTATTGGGTGTCCAACTGGTATTTAGTTCAGAAAGTCCCCATTATCAGTCTGCAAAGCTTAAGCTCCACCCAGGTGCTTTGCCATTTGGACTGGAGAGAGGATTTCTTCCTACATGAAGCAGCCTTTCAGCACTGGGAAGGGGTTAATACTGGTCCCGTAGGGAGCTCGGGGAGTGGAGACTTGTTTTCACAATACATTGAAACTTTGTATTGGGACTCAGAACCAAATGGGTGCTCTGCAGAGGTGGGATTACCCCCACTGGATTGGTTTCAGTTGCTTTGCTTCCAAAGCTGTTCCGAGTCAAATCCTCAGCTGGTGTAAATGGAGGTTGCTTCCAAGGGTGTCATTTGCAGTTGCCTCCTGTCTTCTCCTCAGTTTGCATCCCCTGCTACGGACTTTCCATAAGTCTCTTGGTCCATGACGTCTTTCACTTCTTGCCTCCTCTCCCCTAGTCTTTGCAAGGTGCAGTATAGTCCTGTATTAAGTTCTATCTGCTGACACAGCTCCTGCCTACACAAAGCGTTTTTTGGAAATGCGGTCTCCGATGCTGATGTACCCTCACCAAGGGTGTGACTGTCAGCATGCAGCTAGGGTTGCCAGGTGTCCGGTTTTCACCCGGACTATCTGTTTTTTCGGGCCCTTGTCCAGTAAAAAAAACCCCAGAAAATACGGGACATGTAAAATGTCCCATATTTTCTGTTTCTCTTGGATGGAAGGCTGGCAGGGACAGCCTTCCTGTGCTGTGTCTGGCGTGGGCGGGGGAAAGTGAGGCGCGCCGGGATTCTTAAAGGTAGAGCACTTTTTTTTTCTTTGCTTAACAACTTTTGTCTCCGTGTTTGTGGGGGTTTTGTTTTGTTTTTTGTTTTTTGTTTTGCTCAACTAAGTTTGGTCTTCCAGGTGGTGTGGGTTTTTGGGGGTTTTTTTGTTTTGCCATGTTCGGGATTTTTGGTGAAAGCATCTGGCAAACCTACATGCAACCACTCCTGATGGGACTGTCCTCCATAAGAAACTGCAGTAGAGGCCCAGTGTGACATTAACTCCATACCATTCATTAAGTTCCACTACCTGATTCATAGGCTGCAGCATGTGGAGTCGTCCAAAAGCTATATTGTACCAGGCCGCAAAACCATGTAAATGATTTGAAGGCTGTTGCAGTACTTGCTCGCCTTCAGAGCTGACATGATGTCAAAATGCTAATCTTGACACCTTGAAACAACATTAATTAAAAGTAATTTTTTAATCCTGAAGGGAAGAGAAAGCAGGAAGGGCAGTCTCCTGGCTACAGACTTTCGGCGCTAATCCTAGTTTTGACTTTTTGCCTGGGATCGACAAGCCACAAGAACAAAAAACACATTTTAAAAGTTTCTTTCAAAGCCCTGGAGTGTTAATCGTGAGGTTTTTTTGACTACTGCTTGTTTGGAGGAAGCAGAAAGGCAGAAAGTATCTCTGAACGTGGATATCTGGCCCTAGGCCTAGTACCATTTTTCTACTTAGACAATTTCAGTTAAGCATTTGTATCCACCTTTTTTTGAAAGCATTCAACCGCCACAAGGATGGCCTCCCAGTTCACATCTTGGGGAGGCCGTGCCTGGGATATTCCCTACAGAGTTCTTGACTGTAAAACTCTGGTAGAAGAGATCAGAATGAGCTTAAGTTTGACTAGCCTTAGACTAATGCCACTGGCTCTCTGGAAAACTGACATTCTGAAACTGAAATAAAGGCAGGATGACGCCGTGGGGAGGGAGGGACCGTTGCGTCTTTCCTCATTGCAAAATCCCAGTCGCTTTCCATTGTGAAACAGCCAGCGAGTCGGCATGTCCGCTACAGTACACAGATCTTGAATTGTTAGCAGATGACAGCACTGACAGAATCTCCTTTCACATACCTGTTCCAGCAGCTACTACAGGATTTCCAAATAACCCCTTGCTCTAAGAATGTGTGCGCGCCTTCCCACAATTAACATTCTTTCTGAACACTTTGCATGAAGCGTCGCTATATGTGTCTTGAAGGAAGCCTCTCAGAGCTTGTCTTTTATGGGGGAGGGTATAAGAGATTTCTCATGGCTGAGTTCACCTATAGAAAACACAGAATTGTAAGTCTATGTAGATCAAGAAAGAAACTGAATTAGCCAGACCCAGACAAGAATAAGTTAACAGTACTCACTAAGGAGCCTTGAGTGGAATTAGAAAAGAAAAAAATGGCCCTGCTGACAAAAACAAAAGCCAAAAATCTTGAAGAAACCCCCCTTAGCCTGAGCGGTCCTGAGGACTGGGTTGGGAGAGGGGGGCGAAGCAATGCAGCATTCGCTTGATGCTGATAGTTTGTCTATTACTTTCTTGCCTTTCTTTGACCCTCTTTTTAGTGGGATGTTTAGCAAAGCTGTTGTTGTGCATAAACCCAAGTAATAACCTGGCCCTGGCTGATAGGGAACTGAACAAGGACCACAGCAGTTTGATTTAACGATTAGCCACCTGACCCGATAGCACCTTTGGAGTCTTAACTGAAGAATAAATTCCCATTCTTCTAAGCATGGGCTGCATGTTAATCACTGGAAGAAAAGCAAAGGGTGACTGCAATAGAGCCATTGTTCCTGAGGGCGAAGTATTGAAAAGGAACTGCCCGGCCCTGCCTGCTTTGTGCTGGCTTCATGCTGGCTTTTGGACACTCAAGTTTCTTTACTGCTTCTGTATATCCCAGTGAAATGCTAGTTTCCAGTAGGAAGATTTACTTGAGTTCATTTTCAGAGGGGTTTGCATCCTCTTTTTTATTATTTTTATTATGTAGATTTCAATATACATTTCAGGAGTTACGGTAAAACCCATCTCTTTGCTTCCAAAGCAAGATTTTTTTTTCCAGATGTATTGGTGCGGTTCTGTGACGGAACCCTGCATTTTCCAAATGTTCACTAAAATAGCTCAGCAAAATGGAAGGGGTTTGTATAGGGTAAAACCAATTAGGGGAACATCTTGCTGTGTTTTGTTTCACCTGCAACTCCTCCAAAGTGCAGGTATTGTGCTGGACTGTAATATTACAACTGTTGTTTCTTAGCAGCCCAGTGTTCATGTACAGCCTGCTAGCACAGGATGAGACTTGTAAAAGGGAATTTAATAATGATTGCAAAGTCAGTGGTTTAAAGAATAATTAGAGTCATCAAAAGTTATTTAGGCGAAAGTGTCAGGTTCAGGCAGTGATTAGCATTCTCGAGATCACCAATTCACACTGGATTTAGGGCTCAAGTGAAATGAGTTGAGAGATCTCTGCTGCCAATGGGCAAAAGTAAAAACTGTGAGGTTCACACCTATCTAAAGTCAACCCCCTCCCCCCCCGCTTTTTTCCGCTACACATTCTTGTCAGGATCAGAGACTTAAGCACTAGAAATATTGCTACAGATGCTCCAGCTCTGCTGAATGGGCAAAGTCAAGAAGCAGCGAAACGTTTGGATCCTTAACTAAATCCAAACTTCAGTCCTGCTGAGCTTTGCCTAGCACTACCCTTGGGTTAGAATCTGGTTGACAGTTTGGGTCAGTATTATAAAGAGGCCTCAACCGGTATTTAAATGAGAACATGGTTGGCAGGCACAATCAAGCCTAAATTTTGTTACTTGCACCCACAAATGATAACGGGGCAATACTGCAAGCAGAATATTAGATTAATTGTTGTTTATTTAAATTACTGTGGTGCCTCAGAACCTTAGTCTGTACAATCAGAAAACAAAAAGTCTCTGTTTTTTAAAAAAGGACCTTTGTACACATCAAATCTCCACATTTTTAGTACGTTCATGACCCTTCTTCAAAATGCAGCGTTTTTGAAGTTGTGATTAAGATGCTTTGGCCGACATCACAAGTGTGCGAAAGTGTAAACAGCTCTTGCCTGCCTGTTGTGGATACTTAGGTAGCCCCTGTTACATAGTATCCGAGCGCCATGCAGTCATTTATGTATTTATTGACAACAATGGTCTTGTGAGGCAGGAAGATATCCCTACATTACAGCTGGGAAATAAGTACAGAAAGGCAAAAGGGACTTGTCTAAGATCACACAGGAAGTCTGTGGCAGAGACTTGAGGCTGGGTTTCTTGAGCCCTCAGCATTTTAATCACTGGATCATCCACCCTCTCTCTCATGGGCATTAGCTTTTATAACTATTATGGCTCCCAAAAGTTATTCAAACCCACCGCATTCATTTACGTGACGGTTCAAATATGCATTAGACATCCTTTGTGGGGTCTACAACTTCAGCAAAGGGAAAATAAAACCTGCGGATACCAGTTACATGGTGAGAAAAGCCCGAAAAGTATTTAGTGAGAAAATAGACATACAATAACAATACACATGGTGTCAGAAAAGTCAATATTTAGGTTAAAAGTAGGGACTGTCTCTCTTCACGAGAGACACTTGGCATGTGCCGCGTGTGCTGCTGTTTTGAACATTCAGCATTTTTTTAAATAAAATCATTAATTGGGTGCCAGAAAGTATTATTTCCAAGGTAAATTGAAAACTTTAAAAAGAAACAGACGCCGTGAGCCAAATAGAGCCGTTGGATATGCATGTGCAGTCCGCACTGATATCTGTGGCCAAATTTCTGCTATGAATGTATGTTTGCTTGAATGGCAGCTTTGCTTAGAAGACCGGAATTTGAGCCAAGTGAATGTAAGTCTTCACCCATTCATCTTGGCCAAAAACAAATTACACAGTAATGTAAAAAAAATATTAAAAGTCGGAGATGATAAAATGCTATTTTTCCCTCCTTTTTCTCTCAGAGCAGCATGCACTGTGTGTGCTTCCCAAGTGACACCTCCATGGGAAAACACTGCTGCCTTTTTACTCTGCAACTCCTCAAGTGTCTCCACCAGACAGTCAAACCTCTTACTCCCTGCCAGGCAGTCTGATTTTCCCAAAGACGCATGAGATGTCTAGAGACCGGCTGCATTGTGAGTGTGCCTGTGCAGCTGGTATTCATTTGTGTTTTACAAGAAAGCCTCTTAGTGGCAAATAGCTTTTGCAGAGCTCCGTAATGTAGGAGCTGCATCAGGAAGAGAGGTCACATTTTTGGCTCTACGAGTTCACTTCCGTAGAACGACTTGAAACCAGCTTCAACTTTTCTGCCCTATTAGAACCGCACTGGCTACAGCCATCAGGGAGTTTTTCGTGCTGACATGGACTTGTGCAGTCGAATGCTCCCAGTTTAATAATCTGATTGGGTTGGGCTATTCTGACAGTCAAGTTCTACCTCCACTTGTAACTCCTAGTGACTGGTGAGAGCAGCTGTGCCCATGTTGAAGGGCCTCATTCTCCTAGGCTTTAGAGACCTAATGATGGCCGAGGTATAAACAGTATTGATAGTTACAATGCTGGCTGTACAATCACTCCCATATTGTGCTAGTTCCAGGGTGTCTCTTACAGCAGCACTGATTATGTGACAGTTGCCATCTTGCGCAAAACCTCAACGATTTGAACCACAGCGGGACGTTTCAGCCTGTCCAACAGAACTGTCGTGGATCTATATCCTCCGTGGACTGGGCTATCTCCTGCACATTGACCAAGGGGTTATGCTTCTGAAAAGTCACAAGACCTGTGATCACCATGAGAAGGGGGACATTTTATAGGCTGGTAAAAAGTTTGAGGGTGAGGGATATGTGCCCCTTATCATTTTTCTCCTCCAAGTGGTAGTATTTCTGGGAAGAAGAGAATTAATGGGGTGCTCTGTTTCTTTAAGGAAGCCAAAAAACAATCAAGGCAGTTCCCTTGAGCTACCTTATGCAAGCATGTATATTGACCCGTGTGGCTTTAGTTCTGGCTTATTTACAAGTCTCCTCTTCTCTCCGCAAGTGCTACTGAGACTAGCTCTTGATAGCAGCAGGGGTACCCCTAGTGGTCAGCACCAAAACCTGCAATTTGCTTTCCCTTTTGAGTCTTGGCAAAGTGCATAACCCATGCCTAGTGGATTGTGTGTGCCTTGGTTTTTTGAGGAACCAACCTGAAAACCCTTGAAATGGTCTGATTGTTTTCAGAGCAAAACTGCTGGGCGCTTTGTCCTTTTTAAATTGCTTCAAATTGGGTAGCCAAAAAACAAGGCAACCAACATCACTAGTCGCTTTTGAACATCCTGTGTCTTTTCCCCCTCTCAGGTTGTTACTGAGGTGGATCAGATGAGCAAAATAGGTTTGGTGTGTAATCCTTTCTCTTCTAGCATAGGCGTATTTTTTTACCCGTGGCTTTAAGCTGTTGTTTTATTAATTCCTCCCACCCACATCTCTCTTCCCAGCTGCTATTTTACATTTAAAAAAAGGTAAAATATTTTAACTTGTACTCTGTATTATTGTTAACCTCACTGAAGCCAAGTGTGATGCCTGGCACTCGTGAAGTTCCTAGTACTCCACTGCACTGCTTTGCATGGAATTAATGCCTTGTAGGCATCTGTTTTCTTTTGAAACGATTTTGAGTGAGTAAGGCACTCCTGGAAATAAAGGACTAATAACAGTGTCTGGAGCCAGGAACACTGTTGACAGGCACTCTGTATGTTTCCCCTCATGAGTTTGCCAACGAATTTGAATCCTGACCCTCTACCTCCATGATGTCTAATCAGTTCTGAAGCAATAGCCTCTAGAGTGGCTATTGCTACAGTAAACTAGCCACATTCAACCAGCCAAATAGCCACATGTGGCTAATGCAGGGGTGGGCAATAATTTTAGAGGGGGGGGGCACTTCACAGATTTTTTAAGTGGCCCTGGGCTGCCCCAGAAGGGTGGGGCCTTGGGTGGGAGGGGCAGGGCCAGGACACTTCTGTGCTCCCCTGCCCACAGACCCTGATTGGCCTGGGGGTGGGGGAGCACATGAAGTCTTTGCCCCCACCCCGAGAGAGCTGCCAGCTCTTCTGAACAGCTAGTGGTTCCCTCTAGGTGCCCGTGCCCCTGGCGGCAGGAGGAGACTTTGTACGCTCCCCCTGACCCCAGGCCAATCAAAGTCTCTCGCTCCCTGCCCCCGCCCTGCAAGGGGCGTGCAGCATTTAGAGTGAATCACCGTCTGAACAGCCGTGCGCCCCTGGTTGAGGAAGAGACTTCACATGTTTCCCCTGTCCTCAGGACCTGATTGGCTTGGGGGTGGGGGAATTGGCTCATGGAGGCTTTCTTGCCCACCCCTTGGCTAGCTTGTTGGACACCACGGCTTTAACTCTTTTTCTCCTCACAAAAGCTCGTCGATTCCTGTTCTGAGCAGAGTCTGAAATCCTGATGGTTTTATAGTATCAACAACTGTCTACAGGGAGTTTACAGTGGCACTATCAAACTCCTCATTCATTTGTGGCTGGGTCAGGATTTGAACATAGTTCTCTATAGTTGCGTTGAACAGTGGTACCGCACTCTCCTGGAATCCAATTCCCAGGGCAAAGCGTTCCTTGCTAATGAATAGTGTAGAATAACTTATTCTCCTCTTCTAGGGCTTGATCCCAAATGCAATGAAGTTAGAGGAGAGACTTTCTCGGCTTGAATGGATTGAACCAGGCCTCTGATGTGCTATTGGTCACATTGCCAATTGTCATTACTAATAAGGCATTCTGTCAAAACCTGTTTGGATTCACAATTGGATTGGTCCTAAATCATTTATCCAAAGCAAGAAAGTAACATCTTTTCAGATGGCTTTATCTAGATGCCATATATTATGTTGATTACTATGAAAAAATAAAAAATGCTGGATTTCACCTCGTTTATCATCAGGAATGCCATATGGTGTCAGTCTACTTAGCACTTTTTTCCCCCCACAACAAGAAAAGCTGTGCATAACTCTATCCTAACGTGATATCATTTCAGGAGTCTGGCAAAATATTTTATGTGCTTCCTCTGCTAGAGCATGCATGAAGGCTGAAATAATAAGCGAAAAGCACGGCTGCCATGCAAAAATCTCATGGGGCTATGTTTGTGTTAACAGTGAAATCCTTTCTTTTTGTAACCTCCCCAACCCCAAAATTAAACAGTTCTAAATTTCTTTATTGAAAAAGTTCAGCAGGTTCAGGAAAACATACTGGGCCTGATTCTCAACTGGTGTAAATTGGCAAAATTCCAGTGTACATCTGAAGATCAGGTTCTTTATTTATATTAGCTTGCAGAACTTCCTTTCCACCAATAAATTTTTTTAAAAGTATCAGGTTTTTGTCCAACATACTTGACAGTGTTCCTTGTAACTGAACGTTTCCACCAGGAAATTTAAGAGAGAATTTCTACATTCTTTCACTGCTGTTTGACTTGGCCCTCAAACATCCAAGCCATCATCAAGAGGGGAGATGACAGGCCCTGGATGAAAATTTTAGCTGCAGTGTCAGAATGCAAAGGTTGAACCTTAAACCTTTAAACACTGGAATAAATTGCCTAAGGAGGTTGTGGAATCTCCATCACTGGAGATATATAAGAGCAGGTTAGACAGATGTTTATCAGGGATGATCAGATTCTAGATAATGCTTGGTTCTCCCGTGAAGGCAGGGGACTGGACTTGATCTCTCGCAGTCCCTTCTAATTCTAGTATTCTATGAGTCTGATTGTAGAAGAAGCAGCAGCCTAAATGTGTGAGATGACAGAGAGTCAAAGATGATTCCCAAGTGGGAGACCGGTAGTGCTGTCAACAGTGACTGAGAATGGGCTCAGCAAGGAGAATTTGGGATGTACTGAAGAGATGTCACAGTGAGGAGAGGCCAAGGTGTAGAATGGACTCAAAGAGGAGAGGTCAGGAATATAAAAGGTATATTTGTGAGTGATCATTGGTAAAAATGGTAACGAGCCATCTGAGAGAACACAGAGAAAGGATGCGGAGCCAGGAGAGACCATGGATGGATCCCTGTGGCAGACACTCATGGGAAATGGAAGAGGGGAGAAACCAAAGAGCAACAGGAGATGAACTAAAGTAAGGACAACAGTCTGAGTAAAGGCTGTAAGACTCCATTCTCTTTGCACACTGTTGACTGGAAAAAGTTCTTGTGGCTGCAGATGGGTGTGATCAGAACCTAAGGCTCTTCTTTCAGAACCCTAACAACAACAGCTATCCAAAAAAGGAGGGAAACCCATCTGAAGCCAAGAGAAATTTCCTGCCCCTCCCTTATGTGCCATGCAGGGAGGCCTGAGGTAACTGCAGTAGCAAATCCTCTCCTTGATCCATGGAAAGAGGTTCCACACAGGCTAAACCAACAATTGTTGGTTGTTTAAGAATTAGAATTTAGATATCTTTGCGTGTGAGCGTCAAGTGTCCTGACAGCAAATGGCTACACTTTCCGCGGGCATTGCTGATGGAGTTGGAGGATGTAATGCACCCAAAGCCACGATCCAATGCCACGTGTTGACTCCAAGAAAAATAATGCTGGCTAAATTCTTCTTTGAACAGCAGTGGTTTGTCAGCGCAGACTCCCCCAAAGGGAAGCAAATTCGGCATGGTTCAGTGGATTATTTAAAATGCCTGAAATTTACATGGAATGTCCTTATACTGCCTTTACAGCAAAATGCCTTTCCTGTGTCCTGAGGGGAGGAACGGATGCATGTGCTGTTGAAGGGAACAGTCTTAACTGGGGGAGTAGCATTTATTATAAAAGATCATGGGTCAAAGGTATCTTAACCCAGATCAAGGGCAAGGTCTATGGGGACTGCTAGGAGCCAACAGTGATAACTCACAATAGTCCATTATGTAGCAGACGGTTGACACCAAATCCAAGCAATTACTGCAGCTGGGTCAAGCACTTTTTGAAAGCCAAGTTTTCGCAGGTTCATTCAGCTCATATATCTGGCCGGTGGTGGCAGGCTAATGGTGACCCTAAAGCAGGGGTGGGCAATAATTTTCACTGGGGGGAAGGGGGAGCATGCCACACATTTTGGGAAACTGTCTGGGGCCGCCTAACAATTAGATCTGGCTAGTGGACTGCATCTGACCCACATACTATTTATATCCTGCTGCCGGTGCCACAGAATTGCCAGGAGGTTGCTCAGGCAGGCCTCAAAGCTTCTGGTCGCTGCCGCTACCCTGGCAACAGCCAGAGCTGGGCCACAGGAACCCAGGAGGCTGCGAGGCAGCGCGGTAGTGGTGGGGTTGGGAACGACGAGCCCTTTAACTCGGGTCCTGCTGCCTGAGCCATCTCCTGGCAATTCTGGGGCACCGGCAGTGAGACAAAAAATTGTATGTATGCCAGATGTAGTCTGTGAGCCAGATCTAATTGTTAGGTGGGCCGAATCCAACCTGTGGGCTTTATTTTGGTCATCCCTGTCCAGACTGGAAGATATGGTTGCCATCTATAAAGGAACCACCCATTATTTCATTTCTTTTTATAGTATATCCTTGAAATCCTGAAGAGATTACAAAATGGCGTAGGGTTGAAGTACCTATTTAAGCTCCTACAATATCAGCTTTCAGAGGGGCGTGTGCATGCCCACTGCATTCATGCCTTACAGGGTGTGTGTAATTGATTAAGATGGTTGGATGAAAGACACTGTGCTAGTGCAAATTGCTATTATTCAGAGCAGATTTTCTTTCCTGACTCTAAGAACAATTAGCAGCCAGCGTATCCAGTTGATAACTTTTAAAAAACCACACAAAGTGCTTTATAGATTTAGAGTAATTTATGTACTTAACGTTAATTAGAACCTTCTCTCCAAGTATCTGAGAGGATTTTGCAAGCATCAGTGAGTGTAGTGTTATAAATTCATATGAGGTTGAGAAATACTGCCGTTCCTTACAATCTGGGGCATAGAGTGGTTATAGGACTTAGTGAGACAACAATGATCAGAATTCAGGAGTTCCTGGGCCCCATCCCCATACTCAGTCCACTAGGCCATGTTGCCACTTTGGCAGAAAATAAAACTCCTATTTAGATTAACACCTTGAACAGCGTCCTCCAATTTAGTTTCCCAAGTTGAATAAAGCATCTCGGTTTAGTTAAATGGCATCAGAATCTGATGATGGTGTGGCACAATACAATGCCATGCCAGTGTTCTGCACTGTTGTCATGTCTGATCATTTTGGGATAGATATTTATAGATGGCAACCATATCTTCCACTCAGGATGTTTAATATCTACTTATTCCTTTCTCTTGGAAGCTAATACTAAAACATTCATGTTTGTTTCATTCCTGCAATTTATGTTAGTTTGCTAAGATCACAATCAGCTGTTTTTTAAACTAGTCCTGGTATAGTAGGAACTCAACTGTCACGGGAGGAGTAAGTAATGAGGGAATTTTGTAAAGTGATAGATATCTATGGGCTACTTTTAGTACCAGGCTGTGCTAGGAGGTTCCATAAGTTCTTTCTATGTCATGAAGGCTTATTGCTGCCAAAGATCGAATTGGAAAAGGCTTTTTGCAAGGTTGAACTGTGAGCAGTGAAACTTGCATTCTGATACAGGACTAATGCACTTAGCTAATAAAAATATCTCCGGTGTCAAAAGGTTTCAGTAAATGTGGCTGGAAGTATTATCAGTTGCTTGTGTTAGTCTTTCACTCCCTTCTAGGCCCAGGATGATGAGAGGCTATAAAAATGGGTTTTAGTTCCCTGTAAGAAGGAAGATTGTCTCATGACTTTTCGTTTTGATGCTGTAGAAATTGTTCTGTGATCCTGAAAGCACATTATCTCAATGGTCCAATATTCTGCTTGCAGTTGTGCAGACCAGATGCATTCCTAGCCACAGGCCTTTTTTGTCTGTTTAGACTTAGATTGAAGAGGTGCCATTTGTAAAAGGCATTGCTAATTAACGTGGGTGCGGGGGGAGCTTGTGGTTAAGTCACATGAGGCAGGGTGAAGGAGATCTGACAACTACTCTTGGCTTTGCCTTCCTGTGTGAACTCAGGAAGCTTTCTGTGCCTGAGAGTCTATAAAAATGACATCAATGATTACACTAACCTACTTTACACATGGGCGTTGAGAGGCTTCGTTCATTAATGGTTGTAAAGTACTTGGAGGTAGGCTTGGGCAAAAAATGTTGACCAAAATTTGGTTTGTCAATACCTAAACATTTCACCGCTTGGTCTATTTTGGCGAACTGTTTTGGTCATCGTACAATACGAAACAAAAACTACTAATTTCAAAATTTCCAAAAAGTCAAAAAGCATGATTTTGACATTGAGGCAAAATGTTTCAGTTACTCATTTCTCCCTTTCAAAATTTTCTTTAGTTTTATTTTTTAAATTTGAACACCGGAAATAGCTCAATCAAAATGAAACATTTTGCTTAACCCCAAACAATTTTTTCTGACTTCTCAGTTTGTGAAAAAATTCAGTTTTTCTGTTCAGTGCCCAGTGCTTTTTTCCCAATATTTTTGGAATTGCCAGAAAATTTTTTTAAAATCTTTTCTTCACCCAGCTACACATTGAAATTCTATTCTATAGATGTAGAAACTGATTTTCCTGAGAGAGCTCTATTTTTTTGAAAACCTAGGCTCAATTTTGCCACCTTCACACATCTTGAGTAATACTTTGCTCAGTGAGGAAACCTATTAAATTGAATGGAATTATTTGCAGAGAAAAGTACTACTCAGCATAAATAAGGATGCCACAATTGGACCCATAGCTAATATTTTCAGGTTTGTTTGCGTAAAGCGATTAAGAAACAGGAAAGCCTGCTGCATCCTAGATGATGAATTTTGGTTTTGACAGTAAAAAAAGGTTTGTCAACTTAACAATTCATATCCCTGAGTTATGTAGGCATTACCAGATCACCTCTATGTGATCACACACATTAACTGAGCTACAGCTACCCTGTATTTCCCATTTGTGTGACAACCACATTCTGTTTGTCAAGAATGGTGAATAGCAGGAAGCCAGTCATTAGGCTGCTGTGACCTGGATTATACACACAGATCCCTCCTCTCCACACTAAGACTGGTAACTGTGTTGGAAACCATTTAATAATAATAATTAGCGCTGATGTGCACTGGCAAAGCTGTGCTTGGAACCATGTTCCGAATATACTTCGAGCTAGCCTAGATATGCTCCTAGTCAGCCCAGGTGAAAAACCGCTCACAGCAAAGATGAAGACTGGAATGGTAGAACCCACCAGTCCAGCTCTGTTTTGTCCCCCGACTCATCCCCTGGGAAACTGATAAGTAAGCAGCTGTCACTGGTAAGTGTGTGTGAGTAACTAAACAAAAGGCAGAACAATGTAATGGACATTTCTAGTTGAACACACTTCTTAGGGTTTCACAAATAATTTCAGAGGAGGTGATACATTTTATTAGACCAACTTCTGTTGGTGAGAGAGATAAGAAAGAAAAGAAGGAGGTGTCAGATACAGGGTTATCTTGCACGTCTGACCTCCCTCACCTTTTTCTTATTTACCTAGCCTCATTTTCCTGTTCATTCACTTGTCAGGACAATATTTCATCTTCTGTGATGTTGACCTGTTCTTGGAGAGCAAAGCCAGAGCCATTTGGATCCCCAGAGTGATCCCAGATAGACCATGTCTTCATTTCGATCGACAATGGCTTTGGCAAATTAGATAATACAAGTGCAAATGCATCCAGCTCTTTTTGCCTTCCTTCTTCCCACGAAGGTCTTCCGTGTCTCTAAAGAGCACAGTACATTTCCTGAGCAATGATTTTGCTCCTGTAAGGCAATCGCTCCTTTTTGTCTTACTGTTTTTGTAACCCACCCACCTAGTATGGTTCACTGTCCCATGCAGTAGCACCTAGATCACAGCAACAGCTGAGAACACAAGACCTCTATAGCAGAGGCTGAGAGTCACTGGCTTTTAGCTCAAAGGGTAGAGGCTCCTACACTAAGCTTCCCAGGTTCAAATCCACCCAGTGGCATTTACATTTTGTCATCTAGAGCCTTTTTGTTTTAAACGTAAGCAAGCATATGCAACTATAAATCAAGGGCATCCTGGTACCCTAAAATAGGGGTCTGGAATGACACCAGTGATTGATAATAAACTAATAAGCAATCACTGTTTCACATAGGTTCTAGTTAAGTTGCTGGAGAAAGTTTCCACCATCTGAGGAGCGTTCAGTAGTCCATGTGAAGGGAATTGATGGTCTCAGTCCAATTTTTATTAAACAGATGTCCACATCCTAAAAATCACTAGCACAGTTGGTACTGATTTCCACCTTTGGCAGACTCAACAGCAAAAAAAGAGGAATGAATGGGTCATGGAACTCAAAGTATCACCCTCCTTTAGAAAGGAGACCTTTCAAGGTGAAAGAAGAGTCAGGTAGTGCAAAGGACTGGTGTACTCTGTGTAGATTAAGGGGCTCCATTTTCCAAGCCTCTCAGAATGGTTCCATCCACCAGCACTAAAAAACAGTTAACTCTAAAGAGGTTGTGGAGAAAATATGGTGTCAAATGGCTCTAATTGGTAGCATTATTGGTTCACAAGATTAGCTCCCATGTAGGAAATATTTAAGTTATAAAATGTGACAGCTTGGAGCTATGTAAAGAAAATGTCCACTTCTCAAAATCACTCTGTAAACAGGATTCAGCACACAACAATTTGTTTAGGTGATGGGAAAGGATTTGCAAGCGCCAACATGCCTGCCATGTGAAGGTGAGTTAAGTGCCTGGGTTAGAACACCACCAGAGGAGCACATAACCTCCGAATGATAACAGCAGTGAGTCACTGGAAGTCAAAAAAACTCTTCACAGTTTTTCCCATGAGAAAATTGCTGATCTAAAGTCAGCTGTTTTTAAAACCGATGATTTTAAAATCCGTGAGCATATTTCTCCTTTGTGGTGGTGTACATACTTAATATTGACATAAAAGTTCTTATATCTGTAACAACTTTCAGCTGTGCAGAGTCAGAAGGAGAAGTCAGTTATCTGCTCTAACTACTAGGCAACCTTATTATATATTGCATATAAAAATGCATGAGTTGTCCTTCTGTTTTCTATGTTTGATCTGAAATTTAAAAGAATATTTTAGGTAAAATGTAAGGGGGCAAAGATGTTTTGATAGTGTCATTATTAAATTTCTAAACCACTTAACTTACCCAAGTCTACCGTCCTCACACATTAAGGGCTCTTGTAAAATTACCAGGATCTGAACCACCCCAGTTTTGGTTTTGTGAAACATAAACCACAACATCTTTTAACCAAGCCTCACTGAAATAAAATGTCTCAATTCTGTAGTCATCTTCCCATTTGCAAAGGAAATCAAAGGCTCCTCATATCCAGTTTCCCATATCTGCTTGTCTGACTGGTTCTCCTTTCTCTCCCAGCTTATACTGGTGTCACTGCATTGAAGTTAGTGAAATAGTATCATTTGAAAATTGGTGCTAGAGGGGAACTAGGCCCCACACCGCCCGTGCAATAGAATGGATCTCCAAGGGCAGTAAAAGTGCTAATGTTACTTTCAACATTGAGGCTACATCTAGACTACAGGGTTTTGCCGACAGAGGCTATGTCGACAGTAGGGGTATGTCTAGACTACATGGCTCTGTGGCCAGAGCCATGTAGATTAGTTTACTAGACATACCCAAATGAAGCCGCGATTTAAATAATCGCGGCTTCATTTACATGAAAATGGCTGCCGCGCTGTGCCGGGGATCAGCTGTCCCGGCACAGCGGGGCAGTCTAGACGTGCCGCGGCCGACAGGGAAGCCTCTGTCGACTGCCCCCGAGGCATAATGGAGCGGTCGACAGAGGCTTCCCTGTCGGCCGCGGCACGTCTAGACTGCCCTTTTCTTTGGGATTGAAATAGGCTTATTTAGATTTATCTTAAACTTGTTCCTAATGGACACAACTTAATGCAAGATAAGCTACTCTTGACCCAAAACAGGAATGTCCACACAGTGCTTTGCACTGGTTTCACTAAATTAGGAGTTTTAAAAAGTTTTTTAGGGCAGGGGTCTGTCTTTTTGTTCTGCTTGTTCAGTGCCTATCACCCTGGTCTCTGAAGTCCTGGTCTATGATTTTTAGACACTACAGAAATCCATTATCAGCTTTTTCTGCTTTCAGATTCTATATTACATATAAAAGCATGTTTAATTAATATCTACTGTGATATATAAAATCTATAAATCGTTATATTTAAAAATGCCTCTCAAATCTCAAAAAAGTATCTCAAATTGATACAAATCACATTCAGACACAGATGGATAGAGATCTACATGGCGCATTCACATCCTTATTGGTTCTTTCATACTGTTTTCCCTAATGGTAATAATGGTTTAGTATAGAAAAATGGTGAAGGAAAAAGTAGATGAAGCAGATCTAGACATTTTGTGGCCTGATCCAAAGTCCAGTGAAGTCAATGAGGATCTTTCAATTGACTTGGATAGAGTTTGGATCAGGCCCATCTTTAATTCTCTGCAAATGGAGTGTGCATTTTGTCATTTTCCCTATTCTTTTAAGAACTGTTCTGATCTCCCACTGCACATCCTTGTGTGCAAAACTCATCATGTTCTCCTCACCATATGTATTTGGATTAAGGGGTAATATGAGCATGTGGCAGGCCAATCTAGAGACAAATGGCAATAAATGGACTCTATTTGATTACAGGAAAGAGATGCATTGAATCAGAAAAAAAGGCTCCCGTGTCTCACCAGGTGTACTGCGGAGATGGTCCAGTGCTTGCCGCAAGGATTGAGTATCAGGACCCCTGGGTTCTATTGTCATCTCTGCTTGAACTGTGTGTGACCTTAGTCAAATCACTTAATCATTGTGAGCCCTCTGAAAAGTGGTTAACAATAATTACACTGGGTGCAATTAAAAAAAATCATCAAACCTTAATTTCACTAACATTTGCAGTATTTTCTAGACTTAGACTGGACAATTTTAGTTCACGATAAGTGAAAATGAAATAGCCACTACAGCTTGACTTATTTATGTATTTATTCTTGTATGATGAAGTCTTCTATATAAAGTGATGTGTGAGATTTAGCTACAGTTTGTAACCCATTTTGAAAGCCTAGGAAGAAATGTGCCACACAAGTGGAAGGTATTATTGTTATTCATTATAGGGTGCCCAATATACACACAGCCTCCTCCTTGGAATTTTGTCTGTGATCCTGTTTCAATGTAAGTTTGAACTTTCAAACTTCATTCGGACTAGCTTGTCTTTTAAAATCTCTCTTTCAATGTGAGGGAATCCCAGCAGATCTATCCCATGATTTCTCCACCCCCAGTCATTCATCAGCAAAGCTTTAAAGATAATAAACTTTTTGTTTAAGGCAATTACTTAATCTCGACAAACTCCTGTGTTAAGCAGAGCTATTAACTGAGCAGGCCATAAATCAGTGTGTAGCCAGGTGGGTGATTATTCTGAACTGCAATCACTCTTCAGGACCTTCCAAAGACCCCTTACAGTCTTAACCACCCTAATTACACAAGCAGCATGCTAACAACAAGCACTTTGCATGAGCTGCAAAGAGAATGTGCTGCAAACTGTACTGGGCCCATTTTTAACACCAGTCATGAAATTTTCATACCAAGGCAGGATGATGCATGGGGGTTATTAGTCGGCACCAAAAACACAGCTGGGTAAAACAGATAACTCCCCTCCCCTCCTCTGCTCAGACCGTACCGAATGCCTTTGGTGTATTTAAAGATTGCCACATTCAGTATCCTCTCAATATTTATGGACTTTAGCGGTTCTTTCTGGCCTGACCTCACTAAGGCCAGGACTATGCTATGGGAGAAAGTCGACCTGTGATATGCAACTCCAGCTATGCGATTAGTGTAGCTGGAGTCGATGTACCTTAGGTGGAATTTCTGCAGTGTCCCCACTGCGGGAGGTCAGCAGGAGACTTCCCTTACTCCTTGTGACCCGGTGGAATACCGAAGTTGATGGGGGCACCATCAGTGATCAGTTTAGTGGGTCCTTACTAGACCTGCTAAATTGAACCGCTAGAGATTGATCTCTGAAATGTCGGTCTTCGGGTAAGTGAAGACAAGCCCGAAGTATTGGGAGCTCACTTTACTCCTCTCTGAAAGCAACTTAGATGCTCAGTGCCTCAGAGCAAGAATACAAAGCAAAAAGTCCAAAAGCTCAATTATAACTTGCTAGTAATTTAAAACATGCATGCTTGACTCCGTTCCCTAAAAAGTTATTTGATCAAAACAAGCAGCAGATTCCACATTGGTTTTTCCAAATTTCATTTGTTCCACTCAAAAATAAAATAAAATGAGCTGTCATGAAGATGGGAAGGAGTTGTCAAGCCATGACCTTTTGGAGCAACTTTTGTTTTCAGTGTGAATGCCTCTTGCCAGATTGTGCTACCTCTGTAGTGAAAATAAACTTGTCTCTGCGGTTTGGTTTGCAGAGGATAGAAATGCCTCTACTACATTGGCAGCACAATTTCATCATGGAAGATTGAGAAGCTATTTGTAATCTGGAACAGGCATAGTTTTACCAGGGACAGTGGGAGGCATCCCTGCAGAGGGAGCCCGTAGACACAAACGGTTTCAGTTGGAGCTGTTCATCCAGGCTCTGGTTTAGGAAAGAACTTAGACTCTTGCTTGAGTCATTTCTTTTCAGAGCAGTACTTAAACACGCATTTTACCTTCTTTTGACCAACCAGCTATGCACTGACATACATTATAGTCCGTCCAAGTAGGTTGAATTTCCTGAATTTGTTTGAGAAGGTTACATGAGACCGTACGACTTCCACCCCACCCATAAGGCTTGCTATCAGCCAAAGAAAGCTAGTAGGTTGGTTTGACATGTTTTGTCCTTGACAAATCCATGCTGACTATTGTTTGTCACCCAACCAGTCTCTGAGGGTACGTCTAGACTTCAGGCTTTTGTTGACTACAGGCTTCTGTCGACAAAGAGCGTCTAGACTACAGCCAGTTCTGTCGACAAAGCAATCCGCTTTTCCGACAGTGTCTAGACGCGCTCTTTTGAAAAAGCACAGTGTGGATGCAATAGCGCCTTTTGTCGACAGAATTCTGTCGACAAAAGGTGTTATTCCTCGTGGAATGAGGTTTACCACCGTCGACAAAACTGCCGCATTCTGTCGATTTACTGTCGACAGAACTCGGTGGTAGTGTAGATGCAGGTATAGTTTTGTCAACAAAAGTCCACTTTTGTCGACAAAACCCTGTAGTCTAGACACACCCTGACTAACAACTAATGGATGGTAAGGGACAACCCACCACCCGTAAGCCTGCTCCTCAGAAGTGCAATGGATTACAACTTGCAGTGACACTTATGAGTAAGAACTTACTCAAATGAGTACTGAGTGGAGAGCTGGGACCCTAATAAACATGCTGTTATATGTAGAAAGGTCCATATGGGAAATTAGTCATTCAGAATAAATAGGTAATGTGCTTAGCCTCCTTTTCTTTTTTGTTTCCAGGTTGTCTTCATATGTTTGAGCATCCCTCGTTGTCTCCAGTCGAGGAGCCCCTGAACTTTCCTTGTCCTTTGGATCTAGGGGACTTCCTAACTTTATTGTAGATGTTAGCAGAGAGTCTTTGATACTGACAGGCCCATCAAAGGGGGGAGCAAAGGGGGAAGTTTCCTCAGGACTCGGTGCCACTGCGGCAGTAGCAGCAGCCAGAGCCACGGGATCCTTTAAATCACCGCCGGAATGCCACGTTGGGCGCTCCTTCCAGCGCTGAGGGCGGGGGGAGAAAGATGCGGGGCAGGGTCTTGGGGGAAGGAGTGTAACGGAGGTGAGGCAGAGCAGGGCTGGGGCTGGGGGAAGAGGTGGAATGGGGCGGGGGCAGGGCAGGGTCTTGAAGAAAGGGATACAGTGGGAGTGGAGGAGGGGGATTGAGCACCCACTGCTAGAGGGGAAGTCGGCATCTCTGGTTCCAAGGAAGACTTCCTCAAATCAAAAATGAAGCTCTCAGGGTGGAGGAGCTGGTTCCAGTAATGAGTTGGATTTTCCGCATTCTTCTACGTGTGGGTTTCTGCGTGGCTCTAGGAAGCAACGTGAACATGTGATATCAGAAGCATGATTGCAAAATGGGGAATAACTGTCTAGGTGGTAGCACTGAGAAGGATCTGAGGGCTACATCGGATCACAAATTGCATGAGTCAACAATGTGATGCAGCTGTGAAAAGCAAGTATTATTCAAGGGCGCGCTAACAGGAGTGTCGTACATAAGATATGGGAGGTAATTTGTTCTGCTCCGTCGTGGAATTTTGCATTCAGTTCTGGGCACTGCGCTTTAGGAAAGGTGTGGACATACTAAAGAGTCCAGGGAAGAACAATAAAAATGATAAGCCTAGAAACCCTGACCTACAGGGAAAGGCTAAAAACCCCCAAACTTGGGCATGTTTAGTCTTGAGAAAAGTAGATGAAGGGAACATAATAACTGTCTTCAAATATGTTAAAGGCTCTTCTTGAGGGGATGGTGATCAGTTGTTCTCCATGTCCACTAAAGGCCGGACTTGAAGTAGCCCGTTTATTCTGCAGAAAGGCAGATTTAAATTAAATGTTAGGTAAAACTTTCCAACTGCAAACTCCAGAAGAGTTTCAGCTATCTCTCCGCTATGTCTACTACAAACTCAGAAGACTTGGGCTTAATTCCTCTGCCATAGACACTACACTGTCCCATGTGATTGTGAAGAAGTCCCTTAATTTCTATGTGCCTTGGTTCCTGATCTGTACAATGGGGATAATAGCACTTCTCTATCTTGCAGGGGGAAGTGAGAATATATTGATTAAAGATTGTGAAGCACTCAGATGCTAGGGGAATGGGGGAGGGGGCATAGAAGTCCTAAAATGAATACCTACAGATAGTGGAGACCAGGCACTTAGCTGCCTGCTTGATTCTCACAGATGGCTTCAGGCGATGTAGCTGCCGCTGGGGAATGCAGTGCAAGGTGAAATCCACCAGGGAAGATGCTGATGTCAGGAGATGGCATCTAGGGGCACAAGCCCATTGAAATCAGTGGCAAATCTCCTTGGTTTTTTCAAAGGTGTGACACTTCACTGCAGTTGCGATTGCAAGCGCTCAGTCGGGGCCCCTGACAGCCAGGCCTCTCTTGATTTGCGTGGAGAAGCAGAATCAGGCTGTTAGCAAGACTCAGGGAAGAGTCTCCCGATAAGCGAAATAAATGTATATGCATGTTTCCCCCGAAACATTGTTCTCTTGAGGAATCTTTGTGAGAGAGCGAGAGAGAGAGTGCGAGAGAGAGTGTGTGTGATCCCCCCCCCCCCCATTAACTATAAAACACTAAAAACCTACCTCCACTTAGGCACAAGTTTAAGAGCCATCTGCTCCCCTCTGCCTCTTACACGCCGGGATTTTTTGCTAGATGCTTGGAATCTTTTTCTCCATTTTCTCATTGCAGCTGTTGGGAGAACACAAGCCCCAAGATCCATCTGCCCCTTCCTTCTTAGCGGCCTGCGTGCTTTCTGGACAAAGCTGCAGTGGCCTCGCTGTAATACAACAGCTACATTATGTAACAGTGGCTGACTAGAAAAGCAAACTTCCTTGGTTTGTTTGTGTCCCCTCTCTCCTTTTTAGATTCACTATTGCAGCTGGGCCACGGGGTCCCAGCTCTGAGTCAATCTTGAGGGCTTTTCTTTTTTATTCTCTCCCCCTCCCATCCCGTCCCTTCTGGAGGAGTTGGCACAGGTTTGTGTTATTAGGACATAAGCCAGCTTATTCTAGTGGAATTTCCTGTCTGATTTTCATTTCCCCCTCTAGCCCCCCTCAAAATGAGACAAAAAAAGCTTTTTAATTACACTGCTGTGGGTTAGCCTTTCAGGATATTATTATTCTTATTAAGTACTTCCTGTTGGGATGAGGCACATGAGTAGAAAGTAACAAGGATCTCTGTAGTCAGAGCTTGTGGCTCGACTGTCTTAAGAACTGTCTTATTATCAGAGGCCCTAACAATATATTTTGGCCTGACAACCTGGCAATTAAATGATTTTTCAAGACTCTTAGCACTTGCAGCTCCAGACCTGCAGAATTAATAAGCTGTGTGAGGCTGTTTGCTTTGGTCTTCTGTGATTCAGTATTTACAATTTCCTCAGGCTTTTTGTACCATACCAGCGTCAGTGGGGAATTCCTGTTTCATAAGCAAGCCGCCGCTGTGCGTCCACGGGTCAGGAGCAAGCAGAGGCTTCTGTTTGGTGGGCGACACAGCAGAGAACAGTGATGTTGGCCACTGGATGGAGTGGTCTAGTCACTAGAGTGGGTTCTGTTGCCAGGTCACCACCTGACCTGTTGGGTGATCCTCGCCATGCCACTCCCCCACCCGTGTGTTTCTCCTCCAACTCTTGTTTGTATTACTGTAGCACCCTGTAGTGCACGTGTGCACACACCCCCACACCCCCAAACCTGATCTTCTTTGGGGCGACACTATCCTAATATAAAGAATAGATACACAGATAATCAACTTACACTCCCTGACTTTGGGAGAACATTTTGCCATGGCCGCCAAGTTGGCTGTTTTCTGGCTTTTCTCCATGCAGGTGCCATTCCTGACGGTCCCTTGAGAGCCATGAATGAGGCAGCAGGAGGCACCGCGCAGCGCATGTGTCCCAAAGACTGTGAGACTATCACAGTAGAGCTGATAGGAAAAAAGGCAAAGCTGAGAAACGGTGACTTATTTGGAATGAAAATGCCAGTGGGTCAAATGGAGTCCAGAGAGAACCTCACTGCTGGACTTCCATAGGATGCGGTAGACAGAAGGGAGACCTCCCCGAGAGCTTGTGTTCAAACATTGTACAGATCCTGTGGACATTTCCAGTTAGTGAAACTCAATTAAAAATAAGAGGAGCTTTTGCCTCGCAGGAGCAGTTAAAACTAGGGATGTGAATGGGTAACCCAGTTGGGCTGGAGTGACTCCTCCCCCCTCCCCTTAACTGATTCGCCATAGTGATTATCACTGCATTTCACTGGTTAACTAATTAAATGGGCTTTTACATCCCTAGTTAAAACATGCCTTTCTTCTGTGGAGTGACTGGCTTGCCCATGAAATCTATAGACCAGGGCTACACAACATCGGAAGCCCTGGGGGCCACAACGGTATTCTCAGCACATGCCGAGGGCTGCAACTTAAGTGTGGTTGCGTATCCATGCAAATATATGCAAATAGCTTCTTTCACACTGACGGGCATGAATACAAAGATTAAGGCAAGACTACACAACACTTAAATGGGCTGCAGGCCCCATTCAAGTCAGTTCTGCTGATATTAATAAAATGCAATATTTACCCGATTTCCACCCATATGACAGCACTTCTAATGAGCAAGGACAATCCAGGAATTGAACTACTAAAATGCGTATCAACAGAAGACCATTATATTGGCTACTTTTTTGTTTTGGCTCCCACCCATGGGCCGCATGTTGAGCACCGTGTAAACCCAAACTGCACTGCGGGCCGCAAACAAACGGGCTGCGGGCTGCATGTGGCCCACGGGCCGTGTGTTGAGTAGCCCTGCTATAAGCTGAGGGCAATGACTTATGCTAAACATGTGAGGAGTGGGTGTTTCCCCCACACAGGTGTGACCCCACACTGCACTTTGATCTGCACAGGCTACCCCAGGCTGCCCGGGGCCAGAATGATGCCCCTGCTTCATGAGGGACCTAACTGGAAGGCGGGGGTTGTGCACACTCGGCTTTCCCTGCCCTTATGCAGGTTCAAGTGAACATCAAGCCACCCGTGGTAGGGATGCCTCCCTGGTTCCCTTGGTCCTGTGGGGCAGAACTGGATTGAGTGGCCATTGGCTCTTTCATGTTACGTATCCGTCCTGAACAAGTACAAATAACGAGTCCCTTTCGGGTTACCACACAGCCTGAGTCTAGCCGAATAATAATACTTTGCATGTACCCAGAGCCTTCCATCCCAAGATCTCACAGCTCGTAATAGCCCTGAATAAATGAAGCCTCCCATAATTCCTGTGATGTCGGAAAGTTTTATTTTAAGGGCTAGTTTTCCATTTTAGGAAATGGTGGTTTTGCCCAGATTAGGGGTTTTTCGCACAAAGTGCTTGCTTTGCATGGAAAATTTTCATCAAGAAACCAAATGATCAAAGGCCCAAATATTTCAGCGGAGAGAACCTTTCACGATGCTTCCTAGGAGTTGTACATTTCCTTATATCCCACTTTTTCTGTGGGTTGGGATACCTAACTAAACTACGTATCCCATGATGCACCAAGGCCAGAGACTCCCATGATGCAGCTGCCACTCCTCACCTTCCTCAACAGAATCTGGTGCTGGCTAGTGATGAAGGGAGGATATATGGTTAGGCAAGTCATTGGTCTGTGCCCATTTAGGAGTGCCTGTGTGTTTCAGCTAAAAGTCCTGTGCTGTAACCACTACACCTGTCTGCCCGACTGCTGAGTCTGCCAGCAGCGTTGATAAGTGAAGCTGGCTGCTGGAACTTTGCCAATAAAATACTCTTGAGACTGTAGCCATGTGTATGCCTGGGTGTCCTCTTCACAAGTGAGTATAAATGCCTGCTGCCTTGAAACTAGTGCTTCATGACAACATAGGTGTGTTCTCCCTTTCTGGAGTGCCTAATGCACATTGCACATGTCTGGCAGTGCTCTGCATTCTCGGGGATGGAATGTGCTCCTAATGCCCCTTCCCTCCAAGTATTCTGTGGAGTAAATTCATGTTCTGCTCTTGTGGCACGCATGTCAGAGTGATTGTAATTCATAGAGAAGCAAGTACCGACAGCCTGAGTGTACAGGACAGTAGCATTCTAGTTCCACATACCTTCAGGGATTTGTCTGGGTACATCAGATAAAAGCAGGCCTCCAACTCTCCAGAGATCCTTTCCTTTGTTCTTCCACCTGATCTGAAACAATGGAGCTGTTTCTGTGATGGAATAAAGCTGTTAACCAATCCCTTCAGTGCTGGCTTGGTTTACCCCTGTGCATAGCCAGCCATGTGCTGCTACTGTTCCAAAGAAACTTTACTCCGATATTCCTTAAAGGGGAAGCATCTCATTTTTCACCAAAGATCTGAAGCAGATAAAACGTCTTAATTTTTTTGCTTTGAAAGCCCTCTGGCAAGGCATCAAATATTGTTTTCTTTATGTGGTGGGGCCTTCAATATAGAGTGGGGTATTTTACGATGACGGTGCCCCAGTAAAACTATAAGAAATGATGGTTTATAAAATACTATGCATAACACAAGCACTACACTGAGAGTAGCATCCATAGCTTGCATAATTCAATAACTTCTCTTGCAGAGGCAGAGAAAAGGGGAGCTTACGTGCAGATGAAGTAACTCTGCACATGGTCAAAAGTTTGAGGGGTAGCCGAGTTAGTCTGTAACAGAAAAAACATAAAAAACAACAAATAGTATGGTAGCATTTTAAAGACTAACAAAACAGGTAGACGGTATCATGAGCTTTTGTGGGCACAACCCACTTCTTCACATACTGTATTCTGGAAGAAAGCCAAAGAAGCTATAGGCTGTGTCTACATTGGCAAGATTTTGCTCAAAAGCGACTGCTTTTGCGCAAAATCTTGCCGCCTGGCTACACTGGCCGCAAGTATTTGCGCAAGAACACTGACGTTGTAATGTACAAAATCAGTGCTTCTTGCGCAAATACTCTGACGCTCCCGCTCAGGGATAAGTCCTCTTGCACAAGTGTTCTTGCGCACGAGGCCAGTGTAGACAGTTAACATCAATTTCTTGCGCAAGAAAGCCCAATGGCTAAAATGGCCATCGGAGCTTTCTTGCGCGAGAGAGCGTCTACACTGGCACGGATGCTTTTGCGCAAAAGCAAATCTTTTGTGCAAAGGCACATGCCAGTATAGACGCTCTCTTGCACAAATACTCTTAACGGAAAAACTCTTCCGTTAAAAGTATTTGCGCAAAATCATACCAGTGTAGACGCAGCCATAGAGTTTAAATTACACTCTGACCAAACTGAGGTGTAAGTTGTTTTTTGTCCGGGATTGAGGGAATATTGCCTGTTCATTAGAGGAGAAGGTTAGGAATCATGGTAGATTCTTTGTTTCCGGATCTACCATGTGTAAGTTAGACCTAGATAGTTCACCCCTCTGTGCCTCAGTTTCCCCACATATAAAGTGAGGATGATGGAGATGCTAGTCCTCATTTTGGAGTGACGTTGTAGGGACTAGTTCGTTAAATGCTTTTGAGATCCTCTGGTGCAGCGAGCTAAAGAAGTGCAAAATATTTGTCATTATGACTGGTTGTTTACTTCTCAAGTGTTCCGTGCCAATCAAAGCAATAGCTTCTCCCATTTTACGCCTAAAAGGGCTGTAAATATCACTACCACGTCAATATGCCTCTGGGTTCCCTTTCAGTATCCTCTATTACAATTTTTTAATTGGCTAGTGAGGTTATTTCCTTACTCCCCCCTCTTTTAGTTGCGCTAAGCATGTTGCCTTCTTCAACAAGCTGGAAGCTGTTGTTCCAGATAGAATTGTCTTCACAATCAGGATTACGCAATCTTTGTAATAACTGGTGTGTGAGAGAGAGAGACTGAAACTGACCACTGCTCTCTGTCGGATGGAAACAGAATTGCTCATACATGTCACATGCACTATATGACAGAAAGCTAAGGGAGATTCTCTCCTAGCACAACTGATAGCGTTTAGGAGCAGGAGTTACTGCGTCATGCTCATATCACTGTTGTAGCTGTGAAGTTTTGAGTGTGGCGCCTAAGCACAGCAGAGTGCCAGGTATTTGTCAATATGTTTAGTCCTGAAGTTCGTTCTTCCTTTCCCTGAATCACCTGGTCAAGATGGTTGAACAGGTAATTAATATCGAGTGATAATTAACTAACAATTTATGAACATGGAAGCCAAATACAATATTAAAAAAGCCAAACCAAAGAAAAGTATGCCTGATGCAGCCCTCTTGATGGCCCTGCCTATTGGAACCATTATGAATATTAACATCCTACTGAATAATTAATGCATTACGACTTAAAGCGTTCCGTGAACACCAACCAGCCCCCAGAGGTAGGCAGGTATTAGCTCCATTTTACAGATGGGTGGGGAGACTCCCCACATAGAGATGAGTAAGTAACTTAGGCTACGTCTAGACTGCAAGCCTCTTTTGAAAGAAACTTTTTCGAAAGTATCTTTCGAAAAAGCCTCTTTCAAAAAAGAGCATCTAGACTACAACCTGTACTTTCGAAAAAGCAAGCCACTTTTTTGAAAGAGAGCACCCAAGCAGTCTGGATGCTCTCTTTCGAAAAAGCACAGTTTGCATTACATAGCGCCTTTTTTCGAAAGAGCACTTTCAAAAAAAGGAGTTCTTCCTCGTAAAACGAGGTTTTCCATGGTTGAAAAAACTGCCGCATTCTTTTGATTTAATTTCGAAAGACCGCGGCAGCAGTCTAGACGCAGGGGAAGGTTTTTTTAGAAAGAAAAAGGCCACTTTTTTCGAAAAAACCCTGTAGTCTAGACACACCCTTAATGTCATGCAACGAGTCAGTGGGAGAGGTAGAAATGGAAATTCTGGCTCCTTTTTAACCTCTAGAAGACCATGCTAGCCCTTTACAGAAAAGACTTGTTGCCACGGATGCACCAAGAACCCTTGGCTAAAAAGTGCTGCAGTAAAAATGGGGAGGGAGGACTGTTATTCTGCAAGACATGTGCTCATCGCTGGCTTAAAAATGTGCGAACCAGTGTGATAAGCAACCACATACATATCCTTTTAAGGTAAGCGCACACGTTCTGTGAGTGGCGTGTTTTGTAAACTGCTTGAAAGATGTAATATTAAAGTTAAGCTCTCAAATGGGGCTGGGTGCATTGTTAAGTGACAGCTACTGTGTGTGTTTTGTTTCTGCTATTTTTTTCTCTTCTTTCTGCATTGATTTGGCTGGTAGCCTTTGGAATGCCTTTCCCTGCAAGGCAGTTAATATTCTGTGTGGTAATACATGACTTCATCTAAGGAGAATCCCATAGCTGTACCAATGTGATCTGCTCTGTCATGTTTCTGTGTCCCAGTTTTCCCTCTTCTTTGTCTCAGACCTTCCCTGACCCCAACCATCTTATCCCCTTCAGTAATTCACTTGGATCATTATTAATGGTGCATTAACTTTGGTTGTGCTTTCAGCAAAGATGTTTTGCTTGTGCTCATTCATTTGCCCAACTCACTCAAACAGCAAGATCATTATTCTGGGAACATCACACAAACTCAAACATCTCCCTTCAGATCCCTACATCTCCCTTCAGATCCCTTGGGTGCTTTGGCGTTCCAACCACAATATTTAAACTCCAAAGAAACAAATATGAAAGTGTATCAAGTAGCTCCCCACACACACATACACAAACTCTGCAGGCCAGATTCTGCCACCCTTTAGAGACGTTGGATAATGGCTATTTATTGTAGGTACTTTGATAGTAATGGGAACCATATTATCTGAGCACTTCATAATCTGTAATGCAATGTATTCTGCAGTTAGTCCCATTGATTTCAATGGGATCCTTTCACAGAATAAGACACTACTTGGTGTGAGTGTGTCTTCCCAAGGGATTGTAAAACGTGTACAGTAATTCCTCATTTAACATGTGCCCGCTTAACACGTTTTCACGATAGCACAATTTTTTTTTTAGGGAACGTTTTTTGAATTATACGACCATCCCCGGAATAACACAATTTCCCCAGCCGGCCCGTGGCTGGCGGCTGTGTGGGGCTTCCCCTGTCTCCCTGCAAAGCGGCGGAGGGTTCGCTGCTCACTGCGCTGTTCCCCGCTGACTCCCCCTCGCCAGACGCCTTGCCCCTTCTCCTCCACCCCTGCTTGCAGGCCGGCGGCTGGGTTTCCCCAGCTGGCCCATCGCCGGCGGCTGCGTGGGGCTTCCCCCACCTCCCTGCAAAGCGGCAGAAGGTTTGCGCTCACTGCGCTGCTTCCCGGTGACCCCCCCTCGCCGGGCGCAGTGCGGGTCTCAGCAGACCCGTCACAGGGGCATACTCCCAACCCAATCCCCCTCCCCTCTCCTCCCCTTCCCTTCCCCAGAGCCAAACACCTCCCCTCCCTGCTGTAACCCAGTCCCCTTCCTCCCCCAACCTTATGTCCCGGTCCCAACAAATACCACCGCTTGAAACACAACCCCCACCTTTTCCATTATTTTCAATGGGAAAATTGACCCCACATAACACGTTTTCACTTAACACGATCACTTTCTGAAACATATCTATAGTGTTAAATGAGGAATTACTGTATCATTGTTTGTCATTGAAGACCCAAAATGAAATTTACCATCAGTAGTTCTCAGCCAGAATCCATTCCTTTCCATTGCTTTGTGTAGATAAGGGCTGCATTAAAATGGAATTACTAAAAACGTAAAAGCAAAGTGCATCTTTTTCTCCCATTGAAATGTAGTTTTGAACTTCTGTTTTCTTTGAAACGATGATTGACTAAAGGACTCTTCATGTTAATTGTATCACTGATCTTGCTTTAAGAGACTGAGATTTGTACAGACTGGAGGAAAAGGATCGAGTGGACAGTAAGATGCACTTTTGCACTCTCTAACCAATCCCACCTCTAAAGCATCTGCTGATGCCTCCGTTTTACAGAGACCAACAGCTGGCTGATGGGCTTGTTTGAAGTCAGCATTGGATCTCTTGTCTTTTTCTTTTCAAAATCAACATAGCCGGAGGAAAGGAGATGGCATTGCAAACTTCAGCCCCGGGGATAATGACATTCCCAGTCTCCAGAAACATCATGGTAGCAGCATGAGCAGAGTGTGATCCCTGAGACATGGTCATTGGCTGCTCAAGATTGTTTGGTGGCAGCTCCTTTGTGTTTTTCTGTGTTAGCTGCTTGTCCTTCGTCAGAGTCAGTTGTGACCCCCACTCTGAGCCCTGTCTGTAGATGTTTCTCTCTCTGGCTCTCATCAGTGAAACCCAAATCTCAAGCTTTGAACCTCTTTGGAGCTCCTAATGCAGGGGGTGAAGGCAAAGTGGCTGACGTGGAACCCCCCACTCCAGAGCGCCCATACCCCAGGTTAGAGCCTGTTTCTGGGAGGTGCTGTTGCCCTCCCTACAGGCCTGGGCAGCTGTAGTTAGTTATCTTTCAGGGGGTCTGACTATGCCACTGATTTGTAAGCAAAACCTCCTTGCCTGGCTTCTCCATTGCCATGCAGATGCACGCCAGTGACATCTCCCCCGGGATCAGTGGTTTATATTGGATGTAAGTTGAATAATTGGTGTGCTGGTTTACCTGTTTTAACAAGGGACTAAGGGCTTGGATTTCTCAGGGCTTTTCAGGGGTCTGCAACTGATTGCACTGTGTGGCCTTGGGCAAATAACTTAACCTTGCGGTGCCTCCCCTCCAGTAAAAAAGAGTCTGACAGTATTTGCTTACTTCCCAAAGGTGCTAAGAGGCTTAATTCATTAATGTCTGCAAAATGCCCTGAGATCCCTTAATAGCAGGTACTTTATTGTGTGCAGATCCATTACTTTGTTTACCCCTTTTTGTATAAGCCATCCACTTGAAAGGGTAAACAGTCCCACAGTTGTGTGGTTTCTGAAGGCTTGCAGGTAATGGATGGCGTTGGAGTCCCTAAAATAACCTCAGACTTGGAAAAAAGTTCATTTAACACTAACCATGTTAAAAAAGGATCTTTTTCTCGACTGCTGCCTCTTGGTTTTCCACAGGCCTGTTGATTATAAAAGGAGCGTGGTACATTTGTGGAACTGCCACAGCTCACGCCTTGAACTGCTTGCTCTAGCAAGGCTTTTGGTCTGAGGGAGCATCCTGATGAAAATCCACATTATTCTCCTCCACCTTCTGGCCTCAGCAGACTGAATGGGACTTGAGCACACTTTAGAGCTGTGGGTGGGTACTGAAGGGCCAGGAGCTAGATGCAGCCCCCAGCTTGCCTGGATCTGTTTTCCAAGGCTCAGGGCTCCCCCTCCACCTCCATCACTGGGGTGCCCCCACTGCCTGTGGGGCTGGAGCACACAAAATGTCCTAGCCTGGGCCCCTGTAGGCTCTGTTGTGTGAGGGGAATGTGGACAGTCTGCCCACGAAAGCTCATGATCCCATCTACATGTTATGTTAGTCTCTAAGGTGCTGCAAGACTCTTTGTTGTTTTTTAAGTTTTTCCAGTTAGACTAACTTGGCTCCCCCTCTGAAGCTTTTTCTCCTTCTCAGTTGGGGGCCACATCAGTAAGGGTTTGTTTGCTGGGTTTTTCGTTTGTTTGTTTTGATTTGGGTTTTTTTTGCTTGTCACTTGTGTGTGGCCCCCGACTGATTTTTCTGTGTGTCAGCAGCTCCCGACCCAAGAAAGGTTCCCTTCCCCTGTTTTCGAGGGATCCCCGCATGCATAGCCATAGGCACTCCCCAAACTAAAGGCTTTTAGTTTTGTGTCATATCACTGTGTTCTCTAGGGCCTAGTCTGCGCTAACGGGGAAAGTCGACTTAAGAGACGCAACTCCAGCTATGTTAATTACATAGCTGGAGTCGAAGTATCTTAAATCGCGTTTTGACAACATCCGCACAGCAGGAGGTTGACAGGAGCACATGTTCCCATCGACTTCCCTTACTCCTTGTGAGGAGCAGGACTACCGGCACCGACAGGAGCGCCCTCTCAGTTCAAATTAGTGGGTCTTCATTAGACCCACTAACTCAAACCCCAGAAGATCGACTGTGGCAATGTTGATTTTCTCCATAGTGTAGACAAGCCAGATCCAAGATTCAGTTGCTACCCCAGCCAGCGGCAATAAACACAAAGTAATGTAAGTCATTCTTTAAAGGGATTTCTTTGCCATTGTCAGATCAGTCTGTTACACACTGGTTGAGTTTTTCTCCTCTTGCTTGTTTCTATTCCCGGAGAGCACTGTCCATCTGCAGATAGTTTTTGATTCCGCCACTTCAAAACAAATATTTCAAAATTAAATTTATCAATATGAACAGCAAAGCAAAACAGAATGGAATAATTTAGAATCTCATCAGTAAAAGAGCAAGTATGCAGGGTTAATAAACTCCAACATAAGATCAGTGAGCTGGTGTAAACTGCCATCACTCTATTGACTTCACTGAACGTATTATAGTTCATACCATGTGAGGATATGACCCAGTATTTGGAAAATATGTGAAAGGAATCTGTCTTTCAAGTCCTGAGGTTGGGATTCTGTTTTTTACCCCCAAGAGAATTGACAACATTATGACAATTGGTCTGGGAATGCTGAAAAATTCTGTTTGAGGTGCTTGTTAACTCATCAGCCCTTGCAAGGAAATCAGAATCCCAAACATACTCTTCAGAAGGTTATTTGAGGAACTTCATAGCATCATTGAGACTAGATTTCTGATCCTCCTGCTCCAAAATTCCAGGCTTGCGCCACCTGAGCTGAAGGAAAATGATTGTTGCAGAGTGGGATCCATGACACACAGCTATACAGTTCTGATTCTATCCAGTAGAGGGCGGTGGTGACACATATATACTGGTCAGCTTAGTAACATATAAAAATATAATGTATTCACAAAGATCATTGCTAATGTGAGAGAATTATATTCCATGGAAAGCTTTGCACGTCACCTTTTTCTAGCCGGCGTGCTCTTCTGAAGGAGACACAAGGTGAGGTGGAAGGTGTTTTAGAAAATTATTTTTTGCTCATTATGCAAAAAAAAATGTATTCAACACAAATTTCCCTTGAAGCACATTCTTGTCTTTGAAGATAATCAGTGCCTGCCTCTGTCTAAAACCCGATACTTGCTCCCTTCTTGGGATTTTCAGCTTAGGCTATGTCTAGATTTCAGGCTTCTTTCAGAAGAAGCTTTTCCAGAAGAGATCTTCCAAAAAAACTTCTTCCGAAAGAGAGTGTCCACACTGCCAAAGCGCATTGAAAAAGTGGTCTACTTTTTCGACAGATAGCATCCACACTGAATGGACGCTCTCTCGCATGTAAGCTATGATTGCTATGGATGGAATGGCCACCAGGACACCTGTGCTTTTTCTTCATTCCTCTTCTTGTGAAAGAACTCCCTCTTCCCCATCCACACACACCATTTTCCAAAAGAGCTCTTTCGCAAAAAGACTTCTTCCTTGTAGAAAGAGGTTTACCAATGTCGGAAAACCCCCTCAGTTCTTTCGATTTTTTTCGAAAGAACGTAATTGAAGTTTTTTTCAGAAAAACAGACATTTTTCCAAAAAAACTGCAGTATTGATATACCCTTAGGGACTTACGCTGATTCTTCATCCTTTCTTTATCTGATGCTGGAAGCGTAGATGGTTTTTGGCTGGGAAGAAGGCAGTTGCCAGTCTGCGTGTCGTTAATAACCACTGGGCAGATCAGCTCAGGCAAGTGAGGACAGGTAGCAGAGTCTTTTCCCTAATCAAACGAGGCAACACAGTAGACAGCTCCTTTATGAGTAGCTGTTGAGTAGGTATGGCTTTCACTCTGTGTTGCAAACATACCCATCTGGTAGTATCTTAGCTTCTACAAACGTATCTATGAGTAACATCATTGTCCTTCACTCAGTTACCACGGTGATTTGTTTCCCCAATTGCCTCAGCTCCAGTTCACCCTCTTGCCTCTATTTCTGAATATCTCCTGCTAGAGGTTTATCCCAGCTTCAGAGTGGTGGAGAACTTTTTAAAGGCACCTCCTCCCCCTTTTCTTTTGCCTTCTGGAATACACCATTTCATACCAAACAAGCCAGCATTATCCAACTCTTTTTGCATGGCAGAGACTTTCCTAGACTCCCCCCTGTTAAGGGCTTTATCCCACCACTGAGTTCTGGGTTCGAGCCCCACACACGCTGGGGGCAACCAACACAAGCCTCACTTGGTTCTGACACTGATCAGTGGGGTTCTAAGTTAAATATACAAAGTCTGGTAGTTATTTGTATCTATTCTGCTCTATTGAAGGCAGCAGGGAGGTACATCTAACACAGGGATTGCCTTGATTAGATAAAAGCTATGAGACTCATTGTTCCAGTCCTCATATTCCACTGCCAGTGGCTGTTGAGAAATGCAGCCCCATGAGCTGGCTTGAAGTAATTGAGCATAATTATCTTTTTAAACCGTATGTGTGAAAACTTCCATCCCTGTAAATGGCGTGTGCTGCTGCAACTTCCTTGGAGAGAGGCGGAAGTGGGGGTGGAGGCTGATGTTTCTGAATTAGTAGCTGATTGCCTATAAAACCATTCATTATTTCAGGCCAAGCACCCAGAAGTGAACTAAAGGGAAAACACCAGCTATTGTAGCTTTTAGTCTGGTGGCCGCTCCAGAAAAATCTGTGTGGGCAGAAAAGAAACCCAGATGTGAAACACAGGAAAGGAAAATCACTGAAAACAGCTTCCCTGCCATCCCCTGTGCCATCTGGTGACTCCAAACCAGAATTAGGTGATAGTGCTGGGAAAGAAGAACCTGAAAGTGAAACTGACTAGTTTCGCCAGTGTCTAAACCAGAGGTGGGGAACCTTTTTTGGGGGTCCAGGACCACTGACCCACAGAAAAATCAGTTGGGGGCCACACACAAGTGAAAACCCAAAACCAAAAAAACCCTCTTCACTGATCTGGCACCCCGACTGCGAAGGAGAAAGACACTCCCCACAATACCCTCACACACCAGAGCCTAGAGGGGCCCAATCTAGTAGATTTCTGTGTGCTCCAGCCCCTTGTGGGGGGAGAGGGCTAGAGCACCAAAGCGGGCTCCCCAATACTGGGGGGAGCCCTGAGCCTCAGGGGCAAGATCCAGGCAAGCTGGGAGCCGCATCCAGCCCCTGAGCCTTAGGTTCCCCACCCTGGTCTAAATTGAGATAAAAAAAAAAATCCAAACGTGCCAATGGCGAAAATCGTACATGTTTAAATTCCTCTCAGTATGAATAAACTGGGGCCTGATTAGAAACCGGGGCAAGGGATTGGTTTTATGTGGCCTGTGCCCAAAAAAAAGAGGCAAAGCAGCAAGCAGGTCTGCCTTCCCCAAGCCATGCATGCCGGGAAAGGAATGTTCTTGCAGATAAATTATCAGTGCTGCCTTGCGTTCTTCCTCCTTTAGTCATTGGCAGTCATAAGGCAAGACATATGGGGCCAGAGGCATACAGCAGCAATTATTGTTCTCACAGGAACTGAGCTCCATAGACAATGTGTCCCCTGGAGCCTCTGGCAATGTAACTATGTGACCTGTCCGGCATAGGCAGGCTATGCAATACAGCGCACAAAATATAGAGTGGCCAGGATTCCCTCTAATTTTTTTCCATCTGTTGGCGGAATAAATTTTGTTTTGTGCACTGAGGCATGTGTGGATGTGCACCCTCAGTGGAGACACATGCTGCCAGCTGTGGATGCTCTGCTAATCGGCTGGGCAGCACCTGAATCAATCCTGGGGGGCTGCTGAAGCACTCAGTTTAGAGGGAACACTGATAGTGACCATAGTTCCCTCTAAGCTGTGCACAGAGGAAATTTCTACCCGGCCCACCTCCTAAGCAGAGCCGTGCAGCAGCGTGGTAGGAGGCAGGCGGTTACTTGGGTGGCAGGTAAACAGCTGCTCCGGTGGCCAGGGCCCAAGGAGCCACGTGGCGGGTGGGCAGCTGCTCCAGCCGGCTGGCCACGGCCGGAGGAACGTTGTGGTGGGTGGGTTGCTGACACCAGGGTTTGGGGCCATGGGCAGGTGGGCGGACGGGAGGGTTTCTGCGGCCAGGGTTTGGGGTCTCAAGTGGGCGGGAGGGTTGCTGCCGCTGTAGGGTGGGGTTGAAGAGTTTCTTCATTCCTATTATTAAAACAGAGAAGGGAAAGATACCAAAAAAAAAAATGCTCCAAGTTGAGAACAGATCCTGGATGTTAAGTCCTCTTGCTGTATATGTGGATGAATGGATCACTGCCCAAAAATCCACGCCATGAGCAAGTCTGGAGCTAAGAGCTGTACTGTGTCTTTTATTGCAGGCTTGACGCGTGGGAGGTATTGTGTATGGTGAGCTGGAGGAGAGAAGGTGGGACTATTTCAGTTTGCTTTTATCTGTGTCCAGCTCTGCTGATGACTTCCTCTGTGACTTCAGGCAATATATTGATTACTCCGAACCTCAGTTTCCCTGTGTATAACATAGGGACATTGTGCCTGAAAAGCATCGCAGAAGGTTTGGGATGCCTTGTTCGTTTAATGTGGGCAAAGTGGTGTAAGACTGCCAGTGCCAAGGGCACTTTTATCCTGCCTGCCCCTGGGGGTGAGGGGGCCTGGGACTAGAGCCTGCCCTCCTCACCCCAGGCAAATATCCTATCCCCTAAGCCATGCTGGAACCTGCCCCACCACCTTACTCTCAGGGTGCCCTTTATCCCGCCTCTCGCTGGGGGGGGGGGGGGGGCTATAGACCCGGGACTAGAACAGTTATCTGCTACATTGAGTGCCTGATCTCATTTAAGTAGGTCAATCTCTGGGCTTCCTCCGCATCACCAAAGCACCAGATGTATGTCCGCACGACCCCTACCCTCAGCTTCACGCCCTCATGCCCCCTTGCCCGGAGCTGCAAGGAACCATGGCAGGGGAATTCTCCCACGAATGGGCACCACAGTGGCACACACCCGAACAAGCGCACGTGACCTCATTAAGGTGCACAAGACAAGATCTTAGAGAGAGCACTGATAGTGACCATGTGATTGTGTGATCATTATGGATGGCAGCATCAACGCTTGTTCTGTACATCCCGGCCAGATACAAACCATGCCCTGCAAAACTTCTTGCATGCCTCTGGGATCAGTTTCCCCCTTTCATAGCTTGCATTGATATCAGTGGAGGCTGAGGGACCACTGAAGACTCCTGTGCATTGTGTCATGCCCTGTGTGCATATACCGAGGAGAGCCAAGCCAGCTTCCGAGCTTGGCAAAGAGGAGGTTTGGTGGAACAGTCCTCTCCCAAGAGATCAGGGCAGTCTCTGAATGATCAACCCCAGTCCCTGATAGGGATGTAATACTGTAGTTGATTAACCGATAAGCAAAAACGTATTGGTTAATCCTATAGACTACACGCATTCCCTCTCTCCCCCCGCCAGTAAATTTTTAGCAGGCTGGCCAGCCACTCAGCTCAGTCCTGGCTTGCACCAGGTCTGGGAACTTCCCCCACTGTGGCTCTGCATTTAAAGTGTATTAGGAGCCGGGGGCAGGTAGTCCGGCTCAGTTCCAGCTTGTTCAGACACTCCCCCCGACAGGGGTTGCTGCCACCCTGTGCTGCTGCTTCTGTATCAGAGGCAGCAGTGCAGGGCAACAGACAGACAGCCTGCGAGAGGAGCTGGTTTTTAAACCGGCTCCCCTCACAGATCAACTCCCACCGGGCACCCAGTGCTGCTGCCTCTGATACGGAGACAGCAGTGCAGAGTAGCAAAGGGCTCCTCAGGACTGGGGCCGGAGTGCACTGGCTGCCGGCCCCACCCCCGGGGGCTATAGAATAGTCGAGGAACCAATAAGAATGAATGAGATTAATCAACTATTCAATGAGCTGATATTTAACATCGCTAGTCCCTGATAGTTGCCTGCCGGTTGCCATGCCTTAGAAAGGAGAATAGCAGCAGATGTGCAACAAGCCATTAGCTGCAGTTTGGATGTGGCTTTTCAGCATTCGCGGGATCATTCTGCATTTCTGACTAAGAAAAACACTAGCTGTATCTTAAAAATGAGGATTTCTGTCAAGTGCCTTTATTTAAAAGATTTCTGTTACCCAGCACTGTTAAAGAAGATGAGTCAATCTTTTGCCTGCAAAAGCAAATTCTTGGAGGGTGCCCATTTATTCTCCTTTCTTGTGAGGACACAGTAGAGTAACTGTTAAGCCCCCATTAGACAGGCGGCAAAAATGCTCCTACTGTATCAGGTACTGCATAGTGCCAGCTCTCCACTCCACCACTGAAAGTACGTCTGCTGTGGAACCTTGAATACTTTCCACCCCGTCCTTTAGCTTAACTCCTTTCAGCGTGGTTGGCAGGCAAGTTGTTTTTATGTAGTCTCTCGCCTCCGCTGGCAGCCCAGCTGACGCAGTATCCAGATAGGCATGTGATGCTGAGTTCAAGGATTCTAGATTGAAATGCAGATCAGATCTTCAGATCCCCTTCCTGACTTGCCAGGACGTAAATAGAGAGATTTTTAAGGCAGTTTTTCTGTAGCTGAACCTAAAGGACCACATTCTCTGCTGGTGCGAATCCACAAAGCTCCCTTGAAGTCAAAGCTATGCTGTTATCACACCTGGGACTGTTAAGTCCTCCTTACAAACGAGCGTGGAGTCAATGGTACTGCACTGATTTACACCTGCTAAGGATCTGGGCCAAGCTGTGAAGAATTGTAGGTTTATTTTGGGATGCGGCTTTCCCGCACGACTGAGAAATGCTGCAGATGGTGGAAGCAAGTTACAGGGAGTGTTTAGTTAAGTTGGTGTTTGGAACAATAACCTAATATTTTAAAAGCTCCAGTTATACAGAAATGATGATGAAAACTGGGGAGCAAGGCTGAGGAAGACCTGTGAAATCTTCAGATATTCTTGAATCAAGACATTTTCTGTCTCTGTCTAAGAGAGATGCAGTCCGGCCTTTCTATTTTTTACATCTGATCCCAGCTAAAAATGTGGAGTGCACCATCATTATAGACCAGATAATATTTCCTGCCAAAGGATGGCTGTATGGTATGTTTATTAGGGCCCTGCTGATAGCATTTCTCTTAGCTACCATAACTTTAGAACAAAGGCACATGGCCATAAATCTGAATAGTCCAGGGTGATGTGGAGAAAGAAACTGACGAATTTTCCATGTGTCCGACAACTTTCTTGCTGTAACTTTTGGGGTAAGTCTGTGGATTTAATTAATCAGCGCAGGTGTTCCGTGCCTTCCGAGGCCATTTTATCCTTCCATCAGAGATGAAACATGCTTCTCAAATGAATAAAAAATAGGGCCGCAAATGATGACAAGTGAGAGCAATTTAGGCTCCTTTCTCAGAACCTGAGCAATACACCCTCTAGCCACCTCTGACTGTAAACGCAGTTGGCATCTTGCTGTTGCACTTTTGGTAAATAGTTCCAACCCGGTCCCCAGTCTGTGTGTACAGTTGTTCAGGAAAGGTGCTGCCGTTCCCAGTGTTGGGGATGGCATAGATCTAGATGCTGCCAAGCTCTGTAAAGTCTCATTTGTGTTACAAGGCTACTTTTCCTTGGTGCTTCCTATAATCTCCTGGAGTTCAAAGAGCACTTAGCTGCTTGTCTTTGTCAAAACCCCTGTTGGAGATCTTTTATGTTGAAGATGTAGGATTTCTATGAATGACTTTGATTATTTATTCATTCCTCTTCTCTGCTGCGTGATAGTGCTGATATCACGAAGACCCCTGTCTTTGCGCTGCTCATGCTCTGAAATTCATGGAGATTTAGTTCCTTTGAAATAGTTTTAAAAGGGAAGGAAAAGTTTTTTGAAGTCTCTTTTTTTTTTTCTCTCTCTCTTTCCCTCAACAGTTCCACAGCACGTTTTTCCAGCCTTCCATGCTCCTTTGCCCATTGACATGCGTCACCAGGAAGGAAGATACCATTACGAACCCCACTCCATCCATGCGATTCATGGGTAAGTCTTGCATCTCTGCTGTTAAAACACTTCCATCTAGCCTCCTCTGGTTTTTTGTAGTGACGCTAGGACTTGAGTGTGAAGCGCCAGGTAATGGTTCAAAGACAGGGCTGTTTAATAGGGAACTCAGGTTTTATTCCTAGAAGTGCTATCTGTAGCTTTAGTCAAGTCAGTTAACCATCCTGTGCCCCATTTTCCCCAAGTGATGATAGTATTTACCCATCTGTCTGGGGTGTGTGAGGTTAATTAGAGTGTGTACAGTGCTTTAGGATCCAGGGATTGCACAGCAAAGTGCTATTACATCATTATTCAGTTGAGCTCATAGGAGCAGGAACACACTTCTTGGTGTTTTTTCACTCTGTAATGTTCCTGAGACCTATCTGACTAGATCTTGGCTAAAACCCCTTCTTTGGCTTCTCGATCTGAGTGGCCTTACGGTATGACTTCCTGCCGACCATCCCTTTAAAAGTGAATTGAAATGCTCTTTGCCTGCCATATTCAGTTCACGAGGCTGTTGGCATCACCAGCTATACAAGTACAGACCTTCAGGTAGCTGTGAGGTGGATACTGCTAGGCAAGGCTAACTTCGTTTCGGGTTTGGCTTCCTACATCCATTGCTAAGGTCTGAGTTTTGTGTTTCTCCTTTTTTCAGCATGTTGCCTATGCCAGCAAATTTCTAGTGGGTGGCTCAGGCAGCAGAATCCTGTGTAAATGGCTTGTGACTCACGGTCACAGCGCTACCCTGGCAAGGGCAGAGCTGCAAGCCCTTTTATATAGCCACAGCAACCCCAGGTGGCTACCAGGCTACGCGGTAGCGGTGGGACCAAGAACCGCAAGCCCTTTTCTGTGTTTTTAATTCAAAGCCTCTGGCCCCGGACAATTCGGAGGGGGGGAGGGAGGCTAGTCCTTAGCCCCGCCCCTTCCACTCCAGGCCCCGCCCCCTTCCTGGAGGTGGAGCTAGCCTTTGACTAAGTAGCAAAATTCATTCAAGGCCCACCCTTGCAAAAATTATTGCCCACCCCTAGCCAAGCTAGTGAAAGAAGCAGATTAGGGACATGTGTTATAGAATCATAGACTCATAGAGCTGGAAGAGACCTCAGGAGGTCATCACGTCTAGCCCCCTGCCCAAGGCAGGACCAACCCCAACTAAATCAACCCAGCCAGGGCTCTGTCAAGCCGAGACTTAAACATCTCTAGGGATGAAGATTCCACCACCTCCCTAGGTAACCCATCCCAGTGCTTCACCACCCTCTAGGGAAATAGTTTTTCCTAATATCCAACCTAGACCTCCCCCACTGTAACTTGAGACCATTGCTCCTCGTTCTGCCATCTGTCACTACTGAGAACAGCCTCTCTCCATCCTCTTTGGAACCTCCCTTCAGGAAGTTGAAGTCTGCTATCAAATCCCCCCTCACTCTTCGCTTCTGCAGACTAAACAAACCCAAATCCCTCAGTCTCTCCTCATAGGTCATGTGCTCCAGCCCCCTAATCATTTTGTGTTCCTTACAGCCCATCAGTTGTTGAAGAAAAAAGGTGAGTCAGTGACTAGAGGCCTAGCTCAGGACTCAGTAGACTCTGGAAACTTTTTTTAAAAGTGGCATCACATTAGCTATCGTCCAGTCATCTGGTACAGGGCCGTTTAAAGCAATATGTTACATACTTCAGTCACAGGTCTGCAATTTCATGTGTGAGCTCTTTCAGAGCTGTTTATCAGCCTGTTCCAAAACCTCCTCTGTTGGCACCTCAGTCTGGGACAAGTCCTTAGATTTGTCACCTAAGAAGAATGGCTTAGGTGTGGGAAACGCCCTTTCATGCAAGACCAGATGCAAAGAATTCATTTTGCTTCTCTGCATGTACCTTGTCTTCCTTGTATGCTGCCTCTTTAGCGCCTCGCGCTTCCATGGTCTCACTGATTGTTTGGCAGGCTTCCTCCTCCTGATGTACTCAGAAAATATTGCTGTTAGTTTTTGTGTCTCTTGCTAATTGTTCTTCAAATTCTTTTTTCGTCTTGTCTAATTATACTTTTACTCTTCACTTGCCAGAGTTTGTTCCTTTCTGTTTTCTTCGCTCGGAGTTGACTTCTTGTTTTTAAAGGGGTCTTTTTGTCTCTAACCACCTCTTTACTTTGTCGTATCTTTTTTCTTTTTATTTGGTTTATTCAGCCTCTATTCTCATGTTTTTAAAAAGCGCCCATGCTACTTGCAAGTATTTCACTCGTGTGACTTACTTTTAATTTCCATTTAACTGACATCTTTGTGGTGTAGTTTCCCCTTTTAGAAGTGAAAAGTTACTCTGGTGGGCTTCTTTGGCATTGTCCTCATTACAAGAATGCTACATTTAATTACATAATGATTGTTATTACCAAGCAGGTCAGCTATATTCCCTTCTTTGGGCAGTCCTTCTGCGTCACTTATGACTAAGTCAACAATTGCCTTTACTCTTGTTGGTTCTAGGATTAGCTGCTCTAAGAAGCAGCCATTAATGGTGTCTAAAAATATTTTCTCTGCATCCCATCCTGAGATTACATGTTCCCCCAGTCAATATGGGGATAGCTGAAATCCCCCATTATTGGGTTTTCAGTTTTGGTAGTCTGTCTTGACTCTCCATCCTGGTCAGGTGGTCAGCAGTATATTTCTACGGCAATACTTTTATTATTCAAGACTAAGCAAGTTGCTATGTGTTTTGACCCAGATTATATTTTCATATCTGGGTTTCTAATATCTGGTGTTTGTCAGAACTCAGGTTGCTACTGACTCCAAGCATTAGTATGATTTCCTTTTCCACAGGCCTGCCCTTTCTCCAACAGACCACAAGACCACATCTCTCCTCCTGGAGTTACTTTGTGAGGGACTGGCTCGGTTGTCACCTACCAATCTCCTTTGGCATCATTTTTAGGGTGTGTCCAGTTTGCCCCTTTCCCATTCAGGATTTTTATGGGACATTCAGTCGTCTCACTCCCCCTGCTCCTGCCTTTTTAGGGAACAGCTGCTATGTCGATGCCGCCTTAAATCCAGGCAAGTTTCCTTCCTTGGGGGGGCCATGCCTGGAAAGTGGCCCAGAACTTATCAGCTTGGTCTTGCAAGTTCATTATTGGGGGAATAAGAGTGAATCTGTCAGTATTGTATTCGTCAGATGATTCCCAGTGATGGGAATCCCAGAGGGTATGTCTAGACTGCATCCCTCTGTCAGCAGAGGGATGCAAATTAGGCAGGTCGACATTGCAAATGAGGCAGGGATTTAAATATCCAACACCTAATTTGCATTAAAATGGCCACCGCGTTTTGCCAACTCAGCACTTTGTCAGCAAAAAGCAGCAGTCCAGAGGGGAATCTGTCGAGAAAGAAAGCCTTTTTCAACAGATCCTGTAAACCTCCTAGACTGCCGCTTTTTTGCAATGTCAACCTGCCTAATCTGCATCCCTCTGCCGACAGAGGGATGCAGTCTAGATATACCCAGAGTGTCTGGTGGCCAGCAAGTTAGATGTTCAGTTCACCCATCCTGGAGTGGAGATCTATTGCTAATGGCCACATTCCCAAAGCAGAGAACCAGTAGTGACTTGTTAGTATTTAGGGTAACAAGTTGTATGAACAGAACTGGATGCTCAATAGCGAAAGCCCTTTTTCATTTATAGATCCTTTAGCTCAAGAATACCCAGTGCAGAGCAACTTCTCAAATAATGTTTTGTATATTGGAAACATAAAGAGCTTGTCTGTAGGTCTCAGAAGAGGAAAGTTGCTCTCCCTTTGAAAAGTCCAGCCATATTAACCCTTCATTTGGAGCCTGCTTTAAAGAACTGCCTCTGTGAATGGCGAAGCGCCAAAGGTGAACAGCAGACCACTGCTATGCAAGTGCAAAGGTTCACTGGTGGGTACCACATTTTTGAGGAAGTCCTCCAGACTGGAAAATAAAATGGACCTCTGTTTTATTTGCGTGCTTAGGTACCTACCACTGGATGGACTCAGAACTGCTTATCTCTCTCTAATAGGCCCTAGTTTGCTAACAGTTCATAAGAGCTTTTTCCTTTTGCTTGAGTGCAAGAGGCCTGGCTGTGGGAGGGACAAGAGAATGTGAGTTCTATTCAGGCTGTTACCGTGAAGTTCTAAGTGGCCGTGGAGCGCTTGCTGCACAAACGTAGTGGTGAAATTCCTGCTCACTTCTTGGTTTTATTCCATGTTTTTTACCTTCTTGCATCTTCAGCCTCATCGCCTTGTTGCCTCTACTCTTCAGCCTCCTTTCCTGTCTTTCACTCTCTTCTTTCCCTTTTCTTACACATCCTCTTCTATGCCTCTTCTCTCCTCCCCTGTCTTCTGCAGAGAATGTCACTTCTTCTCATCAGTACATGGCAATTAAAGAAATGTCCAAAGCTACAACTGTCCAAACTAGAGTATCATGGGGTTGGCTGATCCTGAACAATTGCACGTTTATCATACAGGTTGGACCTCCCTCATCTGGAACCCTCGGGATCTGACTGGTCCCGAATGAGGGACTTTGCTGGACCAGGGGAGGGCAGTACTGGCCCCCTACCGCTATCCTGGTAAGGCTCCCAGCCCCACTGTCGCACTGGCAGATGCTGGCTCTCCTCCCGCTGGATGCCTGGCTGCTGGGGCTCTCTGGTCCTGGAACATCCTTGGTCCTGCCAGACCATGGATGTTGCCAAACCAGACAGTCCCGGTTTAGAGAGGTTCAACCTGTGCATGGGTTAACTTGACTCCGCTAGCATCGTTTAGAATATAGGTATCTATAGTTAGCCTGGTGCTAGAGAAAGACAATATAATTTCTGTAAGTTGTATATACATTTTTCCCCTCTAGAAAAATACTGTGTATGCTAGGAAGAAAAATTGAGTCACTGAGCTTTGGTTTTATGATTAATGTGATCTGAGCTTGACAGAGGTTCCCCAATTCATCAAGACCATATTCTAGCTGTCTGCTTTCTTGCTGGTACCAAATGTATCTAATTACACGAACATTGCACAGCAAATTAGATGTAGTCTCATTTGTTGTCAGCTGTGGCGTCTTATTATTTGCCTTCTGGTTTGTGTCAAAGGTTTGTTTCCCGATTGCTCAAAGTGACATTGCTATGCATTCCTCTTTATCATTGTTTGCATATAACCTAATGAGAACACCAGTTATTTTATCATAGTTGTCGGATAGTAATCAGCAGGGTTCTATCTCGTAGGACGGGGCATAGAGAATAGTCAAATATGCGGGACTCTTTGTTTGAGACCTAAAATAAAAACTTGACGTGTAGAAAGACTGGTGAGCAATAAAAGAACTGCGTGTTCGCTCTGCGTGCCCGTTATTCAGGTGCCCAGAAGAGTTGCTTGATTTACATTTCTTGTTGGGTATGTTGGCATTTCAGTCATTTCCACTTTAAGAAACATGACAAATAGTTGTGGGGTGTTGTTTGATGTCTTCCTAGTTATTAAACACCAAATACATGGACCCAGTTGCCTAACAAGACAAGCCCAGGTACCACCTGAAAAAATGCTCTGGGTGATCCAAGTTGCACCTCTTAGGCCAAAGTAATATTTAGTTGGTCTTTAGGACATTCAACTTTTCCATCCCCCTTCCCTTATTTTTGCTTTGGTTCATAGTATACAAGCTGCGCCATCCACGGAAGTACAGACACTCCACAAGTTACGAACATCTGCACAAACAAACAGAAGCCCACCTGCAGCTGGGGAGCAAGCAAGAGGCGCAGGTGGTGGTGAGCAGCACACGTGCTGGCTGGAGGACTCGAGAGGGGCAGGGGGCAGTCGCGCAGCCAGCAGCTCAGGAAAAGCGGTGCTTTGAAGGGGAAACCACTGCTTCTCTCCAGCCACCGGCTGCACAGCCGTCACCTGCTCCTCCAGAGTCCTCCGGCCCAGGCTCGCGTCACTCGCTGCCTCCTGGTTCTCCACCTACCTCTTCATCCTCCTCTGATTAAACCTGCCTTTCCTCAAGCACCAACTTTCAAAGTTAAATTAAAAAAAAACCCCTACTTCTACTATTTTTCATTGGGAATATACAAAATTTCAGCTACTTTCTGGATTAAGTAGGCTTTTATGGGCTAGCCTGAGACCCTAACTACTATTTATAAAAACTTAAAAAACAATGAATGGTCTAGCAGCACCTTAAAAGACTAATAAAATATGTAGATGGTATCATGAGCTTTCATGGGTACAACCCACTTCTTTAGATGAAAGTGGGTTGTACCCACAAAAGCTCATGATATCATCTGCATGTTTTGTTAGTCTTTAAGGTGCTGTTAGACCATTCGTTGGGTTTTTTTACGTTTTTCCAGCTGCAGTCTAACTCAGCTACCCCTCTGAATACTAGTTATAACATTATTTCTATGGGAAAATACATTCAGAGTTCCAAACAACCGACTTACAAATGAACTTGTGGAACACAACCCATTCGTAACTTGGAGACTTCCTGTGGTCATTGGAGGTGGACAGTGTCAGCTGCAACCAGATGGGTTTTGGCACAATCACAACATCTCGTTGGATAATGCAGAAAAGTCTCAGTTTTGGTCACTTTCAGTTCTGAGATTGGCAAGTATCTGACATCCTTAACTAAGCTTCTTCACTCTGTTGTTGCCTTGAGAATCTGTGGCTACAAGGAGAGAACTCAATTTGCCTCATTTCATACCAATGAGAACATTGTGGTATCGAGATGTCTTCTTGGAGTCTAATGTCGTTGGGTTTATGTAAATACAGGTAAAGGAGAGAGAGGCAAAGGAAACTCCCCATGAAAAGCAGAGGTAGTAGGGATGATCAAGTAGAGAACAAGGTGTAAATAGAGCACAGATTGGAAAAAGGTGGGGACAGTAAAAAAAGGAACAAAGTGGGGAAAGAAATTATACAAGTGAAAACAAATGTATCATATATAGCGTATTACTTCTAAACCCAACCTCAGAATAATATTTAAGGTTGCAAAATCAAGCGCTCAAAAGTTAAGAAATGCCAACTTAAGGTTGCTCATGCAACCTTAATTCTACTCCTTATGCATGTGCACTTTAAGGTACTACTAGACTATTCGTTGTTTAAGTTTTTCCTGTTACAGATTAACTTGGCTACTGCTCTGAAGCTTTAATTATACAGTCATGCTATTTTTCCCACAACACTCCTATCCCATTCAGTGCACAGGATGGATGAACTATGATGATGTGTTCCCTTCACAAAATATTGAGTGATTGATTAGAATTTCTCTCTGCACTTTTCATCGCAGTTTGCTATAAGCAGAACAAAGTCTCAATTGATGGGTCAAGTAAAACTTTCAGACTAGTGTTCCACTGAGCCAAGTGACTTCCCTTGATGCATTAGAACAGGGGACTGCAAAAAGGGGAATACTGTGTATTTTAGCTGGATTCTTCAGATGACTTTATAAAAGCTTACTTCATTAGGGCCTGATGGTGCGATCCTTAATCTTGGTAGTATCCCCATTTGCATGAATGGGATGACTCATGTCAAGTTGGCAGGATTGTGTCCTTAAATGGAGTAAAATTCCTTCCAGAGACAGCAGGTGATTATTAGTAGCCTCTTTTTATCCCCATGTCTACACTTCCTTCGCTTTTCAGTTTCTCAAAAAAATCCAGCAAAAATCCCTAACTCAGCTAAAAAAAAGTCTGGCAATGCAAGAGCCCTTAGGGCTAACCCTTGTAAGCCGCATGCTTAGGCTTGACTCAGCAAGACACTTTTTAACAGTATCTCCTACAGAGGTTACAGCCCCGTCAGCTGCTGGATAAGGTAACAAACAAAAGCAGCGTTGTTTTTATGCTGGCATTCTAGTGGCTTTTCAGGATGTAGTTCTGACATTTATTTTTAAATAATTGTTTTTATACACACACACACACACACATCTAAGTTCATAGAATCCCAAGACCCAATTCACCACTGGTGTAAATGTGTGAAATACCCATGGTTTCGGTGATTTGTACTAGTGCTTTTGTCTGGCTTAATTTTAAATGTCTCGGTAGATTGGGCTTCAACGAGTTTCCTGGGAGCTGAAGTTTTCCCTGGCATTCAGCTTCAAATTTTTCTCTACCTCTGATCCCAGTTCTCTTAGTTTTACTCTCTTCCCTTTTTACTATGGCAAATGATTCTGCCTCCTGGGTACTTCGAACATTTTTCCAAAATCAGGCCCCAAACTCCCTAGAAATATAGATCTATTTATAGGCAGAGTTGGCAACGTTGCCCATAATTAAGCTTCTCATTATAAGATCCTATTTCCAGTCACTTGTAACTTTGCTGATCCTTAACCATTTGGGCTGAAATTTTCCGTGGCGGGTGTCTGCCTAAGGCTGTTTTCTTGGTTCAGCCACAATGGCTCATCCACCTGCAAGAACAAGATAGGGTAGAAATATGTTTTGCAGTGTTAGGAAAAAAAGATTACAACCATTTCTGGAGAAGCTCCAGGATCTGGAGCAGGGACTTAACATTTGGCGGGTGGTTTGGGCCACCTTGGTGAAAAATTGTCCACATGTCACCCAGTCATAAGCCTTGGAAAAACCTCAGTTCATGCATGCTCAGCAGTTGTCAGAGTTTGGCAGCTCCGTTCTCTGAAGACTCCCTCCGCGACGAGCATGCCCTGCCCCAGGACTGCTGCTCCTGCTGCAGGTACCCAGGTAGCATGGGAAAATAAGCTGCCTCACTTGAATGCAGATGAGACCAGAGCCAGCTGGACAGAGGCTGGTGGAGAGTAGATTGGGACATGGTGACCCGGAGTTAAAGTTTGGAGGAAGGTTGAAATTTGCTCAGGGAGTCCAGAGCAGGCACCTGGGATGGTCTGGGCAAGGAGATGGATAGGGATGGGGGGAAGGGAGAGACTGGGATGAAGGGTAGGGAGCAGCCCAGGATTAGAAAGCAGCAAGGAGGCTGAAAGACCCAATCCATTCAACCCAGAAAGTGTGTCTGCCTTTGAGAGCGAGGGCAGCCTTCATCCTGGGAGCAGGCAGATTTTTTTTTTAAAAAAAAGGGAGACTCCTTCCTTAAGGTCACTTCTTTTAGACACAAGTGCGCCAGTCAATTTACCTCATCACGTCAGTGCCAATAAAATGTGTGCATTTTCTATGTCCTTAGCTACAGGAGGAGCAAAGCTTTGGCACGGTCTGATTGATGGTACTGTGCTGCTTTGGAGATAGAGAGCGCTCCCTCCAGAGTCAAAGCAAACAGCTGCCCGGAGACACATTTTTATGTATTTTGAAACTTCATTACTTGGAGCAAATGGAGAGGTGGCTCATTTGGAAAGCAGTTTTGGCTGCTTATATGGAGTTTGCTCCGTCTGCTTCTTCCTTGCTCCCCCCCTCTCCCTCCCCTCCGCCCCTCGCGCTTCTACTCCCCTTTCCTTCCCTAGACTGGGTGACTAAAGAGATCAGTAATGGATCGTGCAGGCACTTTCCCTTTAGGATGCTGGTTCAAACCCACCCCAAATCTGTAATTACTAACAGCTATTACCCACTGATGGCTCAGTGGTGATGCCTGGGAAGTGATTTAGGGAACGTTAATCCAGCTCTCACTGTAAAACATGCTTGGACACCTGGTCCATTTTCAAGAGATTAAACGGGCCGGTTACTGCATTGCAGCTGTTTGTGCGTTGGAGAATCGACTTCATCTTGCTGTGCCTCAGTTTTTAACTCTCTAAAGGGGGGAGGGAACCTTTCTAATGCTATTTGGGAGCGAAGATGAAACGTGAGATGCCCACTGACTACTGCTGCCTGAGCCTGCCCTCTCTAGAAGGGGGCTGTGGGAATCTGGGTTGGGGCACATTCACGGGCCGTCTGAGGGAAGTGTCCGTGGAGCCCCCCACACTGGGCACGTGCAGTTCCCCCCGGCTTCAGTAGCCGCATTGTGTGCTCAGAGCTTGTAAACATATTAAGCCATTGGAATCCAGAGCTGGCTTCTCTGGCACCTTTCACTAGCACGGAAGTAACATGAAATTAGGAGCGAGGGATGGTGGCTGCTCCCATGGCAGCGAGGGAGTTTGTGCAGCTTCTCTGTTGGTATAACCAGTTTCCCGCCTGAAAACATACATCAGCCCCTCTTCTGAGGCCTATTCACAACGTTCCAACTTTGTATCATACATATCAATGGAGTTATACAATGAATGTCCTTAATTTGGAGGGGCAATTTCTTCACACTCTATGTGCGCTAAACATCTCCGTGGAAACTTTCAAAACGGTCTAGGGGATTTAGACCCATTGCACAACGATTTTAATGGAAAACGTCTCTTGAAATCTCCCAGAGTGCCTTGAACATCTCAGTCATAAACTGGAAATCCAAACAGATTGGAAAGCATGTTGTGTCAAAGTCACTAAACCATGAAGCAAGTTACAAACCTTGTAGACTGGGCCAGATCCATAGGTATCATAAATTAACTTTGCTCCAGTGAGGCTGGTGGATTTCTGTTGCTTATCTGAAACCCTTCCACTGTGTAGAGAAGACTGGAAAAAAGACCCATCGGGGACACCGGTTAGGGTAAGAAAGGATGAGGTGCTTCCTTTTGCCAAGTCTACACATTCTGTCCTCCACAGCATTCTCCACCAGTGGCCCGGTGGGAGGTACTAAGAGATCAAACCGAATGGCAGGAATGTTGGCTTATGACCCTGGAATGAAAATTCAGCATTTCTGTGCTTTGCATGGACATCAGATATTTAAATCTGCGTCCAAAAGTTCCCCGTACAAAATAGTGCCTTTCTCCTGGAACGATGAAGAATTGAGTCAACTCTACTGGGATTAGAACATGTGGTTTGAAGGATTCTAGGTATTTCAAACTCATGCTAAGACCACCCAGATGGCTGGGGCAAAAATTCAAAACAAAAAAAAAGCCCCCCTGTTTGGCAGAGCTGTGGATCTGGATACCCTGCCTGGAGCTAACTCTACATGTACATTTGCAAAAATCAAAGGGCAGACCAGGGTGCTGCAGTTTTGAAAACACGCAAATCTGCAGAAAGCTCCAGCCAGAGTATAGTCTTTCAAGGGAGCATTCTGGATCCTTTCATATAATTGAGAGCCACAGCTGTATGTTTTTCTTCTTTGTGCCAGAGTGCGTTGAGAAATTACACGGTTATATAATGCGGAGTGCTGGAATAGTTTGTATAGCCGAGGTGGGGAAAGGGGGGCTGAGAGTCATTGAACCAAACTCTAAGTCCTGTGTGTAGAGGAAACCACTTCAAGCTGGGGGTGTGGCAGCATCCCCCAGCACCCCAAGTTCCAGCGCCTATATAATTTTATGCCTTGTAGGCTTTTCACATCTTTTCTGTTTCCTTGTGAAAATAAGAGAGACAAATAACAGAGTTAAACTTGGACATTGAGAAATTAAGAGAACGAAAAGAATCGGTTGCCCAAGGGGTAACATTTTCAAAAGTGTCTAAATGATTTAAGAGCCGAGTCCCATTTTCAAAAGTGATTTAGGCATTTTCAAAGGTGTTAGGTACCTAAAGATATAGATGGACACCTATTGGGATTTTGAAATGTGCCTAAACTGATTAGATGCCTAATTCCCCCTGTCTGTCAATGAAATGTAGGCTCCTAAATGCCTATGTCACTTTTCAAATGAGACTTAGGCTCCCAATCAGGGTCTTTTGAAAATTGTACCCTAGAAGCTGTTGATAGCACAGTGCCACAGTCATAACATGATGAAGACAAGTTATTCTGCTTTGTGTTGAGTGTACTTAAGACTCTTCTCCATGATGGTCCTGGAGGTACTTTAGCTGCTTGCAATTTGCAAACCAGATGAAGGACTAGTTAGCTGCTGATTGAGTGGCTCATCTGAAAACCTCTATTAAGATCCCACAGAGTAACCACATATCCAAAATTACTGCTGCTGAAGGGCTACAGGGCTGCGGTTCAGACATAAATAAAATAGGAAAGTTTCAACTTAATTTCTACTTTTGGCACTACTTTAATCCCAAGAATTTATCCAGATTCTCAGAACACCATGAATCAGTGCAGTTCATGTTATAGATCACCTTTCATACCAAAATGCTCTGCAGTATTAAACAATTTGATAGAAGATTCTATGTGATATAAATGATAGAAGGCAGTCCTATAAAGATATTGGGTGGTGAAAGAATCAAGTGTTCCATCATCAAACCAGTAAATGAAAAGGAGCTGAATTTAAGAGATGTAGGCCGGGGTGGAACATAAGAACATAAGACTGGCCATGCTGGGTCAGACCAAAGATCCATCTAGCCCAGTATCCTGTCTGACGACAGTGGCCAATGCCAGATGCCCCAGAGGGAGGGAGCACAACAGGTAATCATGACGTGATCCCTGTCCTGTCATCCATTTCCAGACAAACAGAGGCTAAGGACACCATTTCTACCCATCCTGGTTAATAGCCATTGATGGACCTAACCTCCATGAATTTATCTAGCTCTTTTTTGAACCCTGTTAAAGTCCTAGTCTTCACAACATCCTCTGGCAAGGAGTTCCACAGGTTGACTGTGCGCAGCATGAATAAAAACATCCTTTTGTTTGATTTAAACCTGCTACCTATTAATTTCATTTGGTGACCCTAGTTCTTATGTTATGAGAACAAGTAAATAACTTTTCCTTAATTTACTTTTTCCACACCAGACCTCTATCATATCCCCACTTAGTCTCCTCTTTTCTAAACTGAAAAGTCACAGTCTTTTTAATCTCTCTTCATATGGGACCTGTTCCAAATGAGAAAATCCGAAGAAGAGATTTGAAAAGAGAGGGACAGGTGATCAGGAAGAGTGGCATATAAAGGATTTCTAGACTGGAAAGCCCATGCTTAAATCTATATCTACTCAGGAAAGCACTTAAGCACATGTTTAATTTGAGCTTTGGGACTTCAATGGGACTTAATCACATGCTCAAATGCTCTCCTGAGTGGAGGCATTAAACTCACTACGTAGATTTAATTAAATCCCACTTAGAGAATTCAGCATTTAAAACATTCGTCTTGCATTTATTTGACAGGACAATCTAGACTTGCCAGCCGATTTTACACTGGTTATGGTGTTGGGGTTTTTTGTTGATTTTCCAGTGAAGGATTGGGCGTCATAAATGACTCTCTTCATTAAAATATAAATGAACAGAGATGGAGCCCTAATCACATTCAGCCCATTCCTGCGGTGTTTAATGGTGGAAGACTCTCTATGAAGTAAATGGGATTTTCATCCTGAATATGGACTCTGGCCACATGTGCATTTAAGAGGAAGAGGAAAATCTCTTGGATTCATTTAGCAGTTGAAATGACCTGTCTGAAATAAGCTAAGATTTCTGCATCTTGAGTTAATGGCAATGGTACTTATTTAGAACCACTGACTGTTTAATACCAGCCAGGAGCCTCTGTTCCCTGGTTCTACCCTTGGTGTAGCAAGTGTTAGATCTGCTCCGAGTGGAAGGAACTGTAGTGAGCAATCCTACTATACTACCAGTTGTCAATGTCCTAGCAGATCGAACACTCAGTATGACTCGGAGTTCTTTAATAAGCACTAGTACTCAGAACCTCAGTATTACAGCTGATTGGAAAGGCAGCATCCCAAGCAAGAGTTCTCCTTGATAGTATATTCTGGGGGTATTGAGTAGCAAATCAAAGGGAAAAATGCAACCTACTGATTCACCAACATCTCTTCCGGCAGCACTTTGGGTTCTCCTTGGAGGTCTCCCGTTCACATACTAAGGGTATGTCTACACTATGCAGATTTTAGCAACAAGGCAGTGTTGACACAGCTCTGTGGCTGAAAGTCAGCCTGGGTGAATGCTGTTTGTAGGCACTTTTGCTGACAAAATACTTCCACCCCCTGCAGGTGAGGCAGGAAAATGCTCCTACAAACAAAGCAGCATTGATGTTTGTACTTACGGCAGTAAAACTTTGTTGTTCGCTAGGGGAGAATGGTTAACACCTGTGAATTACAAAAGTCTTGACCCCTGTTAGGCTTGTGAGATCTAGCACTGGTATGGCTCTCCACGGCCTGTCTTCAGTGTCTGGTTTGATTCCAATCAACACTGAGATCGATACAGTCACAAGGATAAGAGATTCTCTAGCCTGCTGCTTGTGAAAACTGCGGGCTTGATCCTCACTTAACTCAGGTTAGGAATGTTAAAAAAGAGGTTAATTAGGTAAACTGCTGAAAATATCTCAGCGGTTACATGGTTACATACTGCAGAGCCCATAGTGCAGCCAGCTCCTGGGAGCAGGGCCGGCACCCAGTGAGTACAGGGAGCTGGCTCCTGGCTGCTGGTCCCACTCCCAGGGAGCTGGCTGTTCAGCAGCATAAGCTTTGTACTGCAGACCTACAGCACAGGGTCAGCAGCAGGTTCTCTGGGAGCTGGTGCGTGCTGGAAGTTGTCTTTTAAGCCAGCTCCTGGCGGACACTGGCTCCCGCCTGCAGCCCCGCTCCTGGGAGCTGGCTGCTCTACTGCACTGCTGCCCCAATACAGAGCCAGCAACACGGGATGACAGCTGGCTCCCCGGGAGCAGGGCTGGGAGCCTATGTGTAACCGTTACAGTAACGGATAAGCATGCTTGTTGGTAGGGTTGCCAGATGGCTAAAAAAAAAATACCAAACCCTCCCCCCCCCCAAAAAAAACACCGGGAAAAAATGTTGTTGAAGGAAAAAAAAAGGGGGGGGGCCAAAGTTGTTGAACAAAAAAAAAAAAGACTCCAAGAACCTGGATCACTGCTAGGGGTTACCAGGTCGTCATTTAAAAAAAAACAAAAACCCGGACACGCTTCATGGTGGGGGGGGGACCGGCCAGGAAGGGAGTGGTGCTGGCCGGGAAGAGGGGGGCCTGGAAACAGCTAAAGGGGGGGGGCAACGAGGCTGGCCGGAAGAGATGGGGGGGCCAACAGGAAGCAGGACTGGTTGTGGGGGGAGGGTCGGGCGGAACGGGGCTGGCCGCGGGATATCGGGGAAGGGGGGGGAGGGCTGGCCGGGAGGGGGCAGGGCTGGCCTGGAGTAAGGGTGGGCGGGAAGCAGAGCTGGCGGGGGGGGGGGGTCAGGGGCCATGGCGCTGGCCGGGAGGAAGGGTGGGCGGGAAGCAGAGCTGGGGGGGGGCTTAGGGGGGGCTGGCCGGGGAAGATCTGGAGGGGAAGTGGGGGAGAACCGGCCGGCCGGGAAGGGGGGGGGTGAGCAAATTGGCCGGCGGGGAGCGGGACTGAGCTGGGCACTTGCTGCCTGTCCCGCGCAGGCTCCCGGCGATGCACGAGCGAGGAGGCTTCCTCTCCTCCTCACACTCAACTGACTGAGGGCTCCCAGTGGCAATCGCGGCCCCGGCCTCCCAGCTGCTCCTCCCCACCCACGCCAGGCTTCCATCCGGTGCACAGCTGGAAAAATCAGAAAATACCGGACATTGCACATTGCACATATCTGGTATTTTCTGATTTTTTGTATCGGACAGAGCACACAAATACCGGACTGTCCGGCCCAATACCGGACACCTGGCAACCCTGCTTTGTTGGTGAACTGTTTAAATGGTTAAAGTATTACATCCCCAATGCAGGTAGGAGCTATCTGAACTTTTTCTACTTCTCCCTCCAATCCCTGATTTGCTGATGAACCTCAATGTCTCAGAAACCCTGTTTTCCCTTGAGCAAGACAGTACTTGTGTTGAACTAAGTGGTGACCTGCATGAAGAGCCTGTCAACACACGCAGGTTGCACTGACTCTTCTAAAGGTGTGATGTGACACCAGTTTAATTAAACTGGTGCAGCTTTGGGTGGGGACTCCCTTACATCTGTTTAAACCTGGTTTATTGCTTGCACTGAGGCACAGAGACTGACTTCCTCTGAGTTCATGAGATGGTAAACAAACTCCAGAGGTGTGATTCCTGGTTGGCTGCTCTAAATAACAGACCATACTCCCTTCCAGAAATCTCCTACTGAATTCAGTAGTTTCTAGCCTTCAGTAGTTGTCATTCTGCATTGCCAGACTGGCTTTGACCCAGTTTGTGGTTGTATGATTGATTCACTGCTTTGCCTTTCCAAAACTCAATCCCAAATCAACCAAGTTTGTGTTCGTTAGTGGCTGTTGTCCTAGCGTGTTGCAATTTTGTGGTCCCTGTGTTTACCAGCAAAATTATTGCAAACTATAAACCTCCAGCTCAGTAGGGGTATCTGTGTGTCTTCAAGAGGGGTACATAAAGTCTTTCTTAACAATGTAGGATTTCAGTTTAATTTCCTTCATTAATTATCACCTTTGCTGGCTGGAAAATGCACTGAAAAATAATCTCCTTGTCTGAAGTGCATCCAGGTCTGTGACCTCTCTGCCATTTGAAGCTCTAATGCAATCAATGCTCTGTGCCTAGTCAACCGGCCAGAGGCCAGCAGCAAAATTCCCCTTGATTCAACGAGCCTATGGATTACAATGAAATTCGAGATGGACCCTGAATTTTTTTTTTTGAAAGCCGTAGTTAAAAAGAAAAGAAAAATGGAGATTTGGCTGTATTGAAGTTTCACAAGGACTTCCTAAAAAAAGGGCCAATAAAAAATCTATGTCTACAGTAGAATATTCTACATTTGTTGTTCATTTTTGGCCATTTATCCCCTCATTATGCTTAGCTTGCTAACTCCAAAACAAGATCATTCGAGCAGGACTTATAAATGCTTTCAACTCTTCTCCTTTTGCTTAACTTCTCCTCCAGATATCATCTTTGATCAAGCTCTGTAAGGGGCGTATACTTTCTCATTCTTTTTTTATATTGGCTAAAAGCAATTTTACAGCAGGCTTGTATGGCTGTGTTGGTCCTTACATTATTCATGAGTATCAAATATATCGTAAAAGCCCCAAACCAGAGAGATTATTTTACCCTTGTATTGCACACTACATGAAAATTTAGGCTGAAGTGTGATTCACATAAAGGGTCATTGTTAAGATAGACGTTCTGTTCTAAGTTTAATTTCCTGTGCTACTAATAACACTTTAGAGTATTTAAACCATAACAAATTAAAAATCAACTTCATTTTTGTACAATTTATTTTATTTGTTTATACTGGACACATCTCTCAATTTAAAGAAAGGATAACATTTTCACAAGCACCTCTTTTCAAGTGACATAGGCATTTAGAAGCTCAAGTTTCACTGAAAGTCAATGGAAGTTGGGAAGTATGCATCTAAGGGCCTTACTTTCATAGTTATTTAAGGATCTAGAAATGCAGCTGTCATTCATTTCTGTGAGACCTTTAAAATCTGGTCCTAAAACCAAGATTTTTAAAGGTATGTAGGTATTGCTGTGCTCATCATGGCAATACCTAACTGATTTAGGATCCCCTGTCTCTCACTCAAAAGAAATTCAGGCAGAAATTTTGGCTCCTAAGTGCCTAAATCCCTTTTGAAAAATGCAACGTGGGCTCCTAAATCTGTTAGTCATTGTAGCGCTGAATGCAGCAATGATTAAACTCCTTTAAAAATCTCAGCCTAAGTGCCTAAGTCACTGTTGAAAATGGGCATAGGTGCCTAAGTTACTTGCACATTTTAAAAACTCTTCCTGTTTGTGGATTGTGTGTCTGTTTATCTCTAGCCCTCTATACTATGGTAATCACTGAAGTATGTGGTAGCTACTATGCATTGTATTGCATCAGTTCTGCTTTTTGATTCTTGGGCACTAACACAGTGCTGCTGTGTTTTGCTGTTCCAGAACTGCACAGTGAGATTTAAATGAAACTGTTGGCACTGAATTACGTCAGTTACAAATGTTTCCACTGAAATTCAAGAATGTTTCATATCCCCACCCCCTAATTTTAAATTGGTGGCTTAACTACCTATGTGTGCATGAGTGTCTCTCTCAAAAGTAATTTTTTTACTTTTATATATAATCAGCTTTCCCCCAAACTGTGCCTGCTCTCCAGTCTACATAGGGGAGAAGATCCAAGGTGGGTGACTGGCTAGGCCATCCCTGATAGACATTTATCTAACCTATTTTTAAATATCTTCAGAGATGGAGATTCTACAACCTCCCCAGGCAATTTATTCCAGTGTTTAAAATAGGATTTGAAATAGGACACAGAGTTTACATCTCTAGGCCTCCTGTCCAGTGTGTCAGCAGTCACCCAAAATTATTGCCTTTGGGATGGTGATTGGCATTTTGGGGTGCATTGGAGCTAAATAACAACACAGAATGATGACAGCCAGGACTGGTAGCTGTAAACAAACTTTATGGTACTGCAGGAAATTCAGTCACACCCATGATAAGTGGACATCCGGCTAACTCAAATCATGCCAGATCCTGGATGTTGCCAGACCAGAGAGTGCTGGACTAGAGAGAATCATAGAATACTAGGACTGGAAGGGACCTCGAGAGGTCATCGAGTCCAGTCCCCTGCCCTCATGGCAGAACCCAGTACTGTCTAGACCATCCCTGATAGACATTTATCTAACCTATTTTTAAATATCTTCAGAGATGGAGATTCTACAACCTCCCCAGGCAATTTATTCCAGTGTTTAACCACCCTGACAGGTAGGAACTTTTTCCTAATGTCCAGCTTAAACCTCCCTTGCTGCAGTTTAAGCCCATTGCTTCTTGTTCTATCCTCAGAGACCAGGAAGAACAATTTTTCTCCCTCCTCCTTGTGACACCCTTTTAGATACCTGAAAACCGCTATCGTGTCCCCTCTCAATCTTCTCTTTTCCAAACTAAACAAGCCCAATTCTTTCAGTGTTCCCTCACAGCTCATGTTTTCTAGACCTTTCCTCATTCTTGTTGCTCTTCTCTGGACCCTCTCCAATTTCTCCACATCTTTCTTGAAATGTGGTGCCCAGAACTGGACACAATACTCCAACTGAGGCCTAATCAGCGCAGAGTAGAGCGGAAGAATGACTTCTCGTGTCTTGCTCACAACACACCTGTTAATGCATCCTAGAATCATGTTTGCTTTTTTTGCACCAGCGTCACACCGTTGACTCATATTTAGCTTGTGGTCCACTGTAATCCCTAGATCCCTTTCTGCCGTACTCCTTCCTAGACAGTTGCTTCCCATTCTGTTTTGGGAGGTTCAGCCTGTACCCTCAGCCCTCCCTTCGAACAATTACATCTAGGTCAGTTGAGAATCAGTGGCAAAGAGAGGCTGCAGCCTGTCCTGTGGTTTAGAGATCAACTGAAAACTTCAGTCTCTATGTCGACCCTAACACTTTACAGTACTGTGATTTTCTGACGCAGGGATTTGAAAACCCACCCGCCCGCCCCGGTGTGCAGCAAGTTACAGTGCTGTAAAGCACCAGTCTGACTCAGACTTCAGTGCTGGGAGCCATGCTCCTAATGCTGTTAGCTTCTCTCGTGGCAGTGGTTTACATAGCATGCTGGGAGATCTCTCTCCTAGGCTACGTCTAGACTACATAGCTCCATCGACGGAGCCATGTAAAATAGTTTAAATCCCCACTTCTTTGAGTATGCCAAATAAATAATCCCCGCTTCATTCAAATAAAAATGGCCACCACACTGTGCCGACGATTAGCTGATCTGGCACAGCGTGGCAATCTAGACGTGGCGCGGTCGACAAAGGAAGCCTTTATCGACCGCTCCGGTAAACCTCCCGAGGAATACCGGAGCGGTGGACAAAGGCTTCCTTTGTTGACGGCGCTGCATCTAGACTGCTGTGCTGTGCCAGATCAGCTGATCATCGGCACAGCGTGGTGGCCATTTTTATTTTAATGAAGTGGGGATTATTTAAATCCCTGCTTCTGTGACTATGCCAAATAAACTGTTTTACATGGCTCCGTCGACGGAGCCATGTAGTCTAGACGTAGCCATAGTGCATGTGCCATGGCCACACATTCAGTTTCAATTGCTGCTGCAGCTGCGCTTTAAACATGTAAGTGTAGCCACTTTTCTTAGTGCATTAAAACTAACCCTTAATTTTTTAAAGGATGGAAATAGTCCAAGTTGGGAAAATGATCATTTAAAAGACTGAGCAAGACTTGGACAAATTGAATCCGCCATCCCCTTGCCTGCTGTGCTTAGTCATCCACTTTGGAACACTGGGTGCAAGTCAAAATATGGCCATCGCTAGAGCAACGGAAAGCATAGTGTTGCTGTGCCTAAGGTGACTTTGGAGCAAGAGTTCGATCGGTTTCTAACGTGAATGGTGCTGCTCTGCTGGAATACTCAGCGTTCACTGTAGAAGCTGGTAGTCTGTCTTTGCCTTCCCAAAACAAATCACTCTGCAACTGAGACAACTCAGGGCGTGCTTTTTTTTCTTTTTTTTTTTTTTTTTTTGTATTTGCATTTGCAAAAATTGGAACAGCCTTTAAAAAAACCTCATAAGTAGAAGTCAATTGAATTAATCAGTGTTGACTGTATTGCAGCACCTTAACAAAGTCCATCTGTATGGTCTCCCTTTGTAGACACAATTTTATAACTTAATTTCCCTACCAAAACATCGGTGTTTACTTAGTAAGAAATCTGCTCTTTGTCAGCGTAAAACAGTGATTTCTTTATTACCATTCTGCGCAGGGAATGACAGCACAGAGTTGGCACTGGAGCAAGTCTGGTTGAGTCTTCAAGCGTTGTAATGGAAACAGGGTGAACTGGGGGTCAAGTATAATGGCGTTTGTATACAGAAATGTGTCTGCATAAGGAATAGCTGCATGAGATAAGAAAATGGGAGATGAGGCTTGCAGCGCTCCCTTTGGACATCGGTGAGCTGTTGGTGTGATGCAGGTTTTATGGATATGTGTGTAGCACTGCAGACACTAAACTGTAGGTTATTTATACATTAGCAGCCGTATAAATAAGATACCCAAATAGCACCTGATCTAGTCAACTTCCCCTGACTTCAAAGCGGAGGGGATCTTCACTGTAAATTGTGGAACATCAGATCTGTATTTCTTACTTGAATAACTACATGATGTTTCCTTTGTCATTGGGAAGATGGAACTGGTTGATCACTGTGTGTATGAGCATGCAGAATGAATTTTATAGGTCAGGAGGGAAGATATTCAATGTGGTCTCCAGGCAATTGGCTGCAAAGTGCTCTGTGCTGCAAGATTATTGAGGAAACACTGGTTTTACTGAAGTCAGTGGACGTTTTGCTGTTGATTTCAATCGCCAAGATTTCACCCTGCGTCTTAGATTTTTGTGTCCCAGAAGCAGGTTTTCTTATGATTGATTTGATTTCACTGTGTACGAGAACTGCTTGCAAATGTTGTTTACATACATTATTTAATTTTAGAGCAAATATTATTGTTTGTTTGGGGGGCCAGGGTTAAAATTTTCCATGAACTATTTTGGCAACAAGCCAAAACCTAACCTCCCCACCCTCTCTTTTCTAGTGGCAAAACAGAAAAGGAATAAATGGAGTGAGGGCAGAGAAATATAGAGGAGTGGCAAATGAAAAGTGAAACATTTTCATTCTTCTGGTTTTTCAGCCAAAAATGTTTCCATAGAAACAAAAATGTGTATTCAGAATAAACAGTCATTTTCTATCAAAACACATTTTCACTGGGAAAACTTTTGCCCAGCTTTACTGTTCACTAGATGATGGTTAATGGTGCAGGATATTTGCAGTGATGGAGAGGGATGGTTAGATCAGCGAACATACTGAATAGATTCTTACATTGCATCTTACCTAGGCCTTCGAGGGCCATTAACATTTCCATTTAGAGCCAAAGAAATATTGACGTGTTTGGTAGTCCATCCAGCTTTTGCCTGCCCACTAGAGCACTTCAAAGTGTTTATGTGGGGATGGGAACTGGCAGAGAGTGGATGCAAAGAGGGCTTTTGGTCCAACTAAGTCTTTCAGTGAAACAATTTAGGGGAGACTAGTTATTAAGAATCAGTGTATTTGTGTTCCCTTTAGAAGTTGCTGTATGTTCTGTAGCTGTTTAAAGTATGTCAAGTATGGATCTAATTAATTCCCGCAGAAAATTGCATACGCTCCAATCAGAACTCATTACTACTTTAGATTAAGGATGTTAAAATGCATTTATTAAAGTAAACGTGTAACAACTGAAGATTTCAGGGAGCTGGTCTTTAAGCACTGGCACCTGCCTTCTCCCTTGCCGTGCTGCCTCTGTATCAGAGGCAGCAGCACAGAGGGGCAGGTGGCTTCACGGGAGCTGGTACACACAGGGAGCCAGTTTAAGAGCCAGCTCCCTGTGTGTACCAACTCCTACCTGCCCCCTCTGCGCTGCTGCCCCTGACACAGAGGGAGCAACATGGAGGTCGGGGACCCTGCCTGTAACCGTGCACATTAATGGATGAGCCCAGGCTTATCGGTTAACCATGTCAAGGGTTACACTTTCACATCCCTAGTTTAGATAGTTACATCTTTCATGGCTGCACATACTATAATGGAGCCTTTATGGCTGAAAGTCCCAAGGTCAATCACTGCTGATGAGCCAGCCTGGAGTCATTGCATATATAGGAATAATTTGTATAATTTTCTGTATTGCAGCCATCAGCTTTACAAACACATAACAAAAAGACAAGTCGACCCAATGAGCTTACAATCTATGACACATAAATCTATAATATTTAAAGCCACCTACTACCGAAGTGTGTGTGTGTGTACGTGTACTAACATGTATTTGCATATAGAATAAACATATACAATGTAGACCAACTGTATCTTTGTGGATGCACATACAGAAAAATTTTATATTATTCCCATTTTGGTTCCTTTTCCCCCCATCATTAATCATGATTCTGTGGTTTCCTCATGTGTTTGCACGATATGATGCTGCTTAAAAGAGGCATCATAGCTTCTTAGGAGTCCAGGTCCAAAAGTTTTGCTCCAGCGTCCTAGAGAGGAATAAGACTTAATCACATTTCTCATGGCAAGATGAGACATAGGCTTTCCCTCCTCTGGTGTCTGTTAGTTTAGGGATTCCGATTATGGGAAATGGGGCCATCTCAATAGCAGAGGGAGCATAAACAGTCACAAGCATCCATTTTCCATTCGATTATAGCACACTCCAACCTATCATTTTCCTATGGCCCTATAGTAAAATTCTTCTTCAATTAGTGTCCCTACAAGTGCTGCACTCCAGGTGGGTATACATCACTGTGGCTTTGATTGGAGATAGCAGTGCCTGTTTGGCTCATGTATGCACCCTTACCATCCTTGTAATGTACCCCAAAGAAAATATATAAAAGGCTGCATGGGGAAACCACCCCTCAGTTCCTTCTCAACTCCTTTGGCCTGAAACAGTATAGACACCAGGCTTCTTCTCTTCAACCTCAGTAATACAATTAGTAGTAGTAGTAGTAGTTATTATTATTATTACTATTTGATTTTCCTCTGTGAAAGGCTTTATTCTAGAATTAGCCTGGGGTATGCCAGGATCCCTAGGTTTTAAGAGTGGTCTCTCTTGCCAGTAAGTTATGGGCATCCTCGGTGTCCCTGTTGTTTATGAGATACCCATATCCCAGTAAGTGAAGATTTGTTAATTTTTCAAGGCCAGCTCTTGAAAGAACAGTAAGATCAAATCTAGACTTTTAATGAGGGAGCAAGCTTGGCTTCTGACCCAGTGCTGGGGACACCCTGTATACAACTTTTCCATTACTGCAATCGCTCCACCTAGCTCAAATCCATGGTCCCTGAGAGTCTCTAGAGATTCAAGCACCAAAAAATCATCTTAAATGTCTGGGCATTGGTCACCAAAGGCTTCAAGAGACATGCCCACGAATCACAGAGATGTACCATCTGAGCCTCTGGCCAACATAATGAGACATGATGCTGGTTGTTCTCCAGGCCTTGTTACTGAGGGAAAACTTGTATGAAAAGGTGGGATATGTAGAATTTAAATTAAAAGATCATTTAAGTAAGGTAATTGGGTAAAAAAGATCCATGGAGCTGAAACAGAATGTGTACTCTCTTTGATATGTTTCCAGAGCATATGACTGCACAGTGAGCTGTGAGGATGAAGTGTAAAACAAAATTTTAAAAATCACCATTATTAAGCCTGATTCAAAGATCTCTCGTTAACATGCTAATTTGATTTGGGTTTGAAGGTCCCATATCAGCTCGAATTCTGGTCTTTGATGTCTTGCTTATTTGTGTGTTGCGTAATGGAGAGCTGTCTTGCATGTTAACAACCTGAGTTTTAATTTGTTTGGGGTCAGTACAATGTGAATTTTTATTAATTGTTTCCATTTGTATCATTTCTGCGGAGTGGAAGTTACTGTACCAAAATAACAGATTGTGCTCCAAAGCTTTTACAGTCCAAAGGCTCCATCCTGCATGAAGTACACGATTTCTTGAATTTAACATGTTGGGAATGATGACATTGACTTCAGTGGGACTACTCACAGTGCGGAAACTTAATCTAGGATCGGGGTCTAAATTGGCAAGGCAGGCACGGGAGAAAGGGAATATTACTATTTCCATTTTATAAATGGGAAACTGAAGCAGAGACACTAGGAGCCTGTTCCTGCTCCCACTGATGTCACTGGCTACATGTTCATTGACTCAGCAGTGCACGATTACGCTTTAAAGGCCGGAAAGCTATTTAGATGCCTACAAATGCGGCTAAGCACCTCGTGTGATTTTTTCCAAAAGTGCTTGAGTGTCTGACTCTTATTGAAACTGATAGCAGCTCGACACCTGTCTGCAACTTTAAGCATCCAAATACCTTGAAATTTGCCCACTGTCATGCAGGGGGTATCTGAGAACTGAATTCAAATCTCCAGAGTCCTCATTTAATGCCTTAACCAGAAATCCTCTCTAAGAGGGTTAGAATCTGAAGTCCATAAATTTTTAGGCCCAAAAAGAACCACTCTGTTCCTCTAGTTTGACATCTGTGACTAAGGCTGTGAAATTCCACCCAGTCATTTATACAGTGATAGGAATTAAGTTTCCCTTGTTACTTAAGACCAACAAATTTGTCATTGCAATAGATCATACCTTTAGGAAGAATTACAGTTTTGACTTAGACAGCACATAGTGATGAGTTTACCACTTCCCAGGGTAAACTGTTCCGATGGGAAATCACCTTCACTGTTAAAAATTCTCTCCATGAGAACACGTATACAATGCAAAAACACAACATTTCAAGGGAGTGAAGACAAACCCAAACCTTGAAAATCTGTGTGAGAAATTGGTGAAAGCTTTGCTGCAATTTTCATCCAATTCTGTAGTTAACCTCCGTAGTTATCACTCGCAAGGGATAAAATTAGTTGCCAATTCAATATTAATACCTCGCTCCTTGCATAAAGGTCTTCATCTGTTGATTTCAAAGCACTTTACAAAAGAGTCATTATTCTCCCCATTTTACAGATGGGAAAAGAGAAGCATAGAGAGATAAAGTGACGTGCCCAGAGTCACACAGCAGGTCACTGGGAGAGCTGGGAATTAGAACTCCGTCTTCTGAGCTCCAGTCCAGTGACTTATCTACTGGGCCTGCCCAACAGTCTCTGAGTTGCTAGCCTCCAATTTTGCTAGGTGTACTAAAGCTGGGAGCCATATATTCAAACATCCGGTCATTCCACAGGATAATTTGCAGCTAGTTACATGGGAAGTTTGAAGGATTACCAGCCACCCAATGGACAGACTGATCCAACTCCTATTAAAGTCAATGGGAGTTGGTCAAGGCCACAGGACAGCTTATATCCCCCACTCATTCTCTGCAGACACTGAGTCGCACATCAGTTGCTTTTAAACATTTACAAATGGGAAAAAAATCCATAAATGTTCAAATCCCAGCTGAATTTTACATGAATTACTCATGGCCCAGAACTGACCTCTCCAGCATACCTCATTTTGAAGGACGTAGCTCACTGGAGTCCCAGAGATACCTCACAAACATGCTTTCCACTCACATTGGCCATAGAAAATAGTTTCACCTCAGAAATAAACAATTCTGAAGTGCAGGTTCTATCGAGTTAACTATGCTGAGAGAATGAGTCTTACAGCGCTTTGTTTCCTGGAGGAATCATTTGTTGGCATTCTTCACGTAGGGTCTCTCTCAAACATTGTGGCTCCCATTTGGGCATTAACAACTTGGGAGACATGATATGGGGCACCCCCCTCAGGTGGTGGAAACAAGGGTGTGGAGGTACTGCAGCATGCCCTGGCTTGAAGTGGTTTCCATTATATATATGGGTTTATCGTTTAGTTCAAGGGCTCTTAGCACCTCCATTGTAAAAACTTTTCCGACACCCTCGTTGTCTGTTGATTTTGTGTGGATTTGTGGACTTCTGAAAATCAGGCCAGAAGTGACTACTTATTTAAAAAACAAGATTTTTTTAAAACTTTTAACAAAACTGCAATACTTATCATGTAGTTTCTCTTTCTTAACAGAGGGTGTGTCTAGTCTACAGGGTTTTGTCGACAAAAGTGGACTTTTGTCGACAAAACTATACCTGCGTCTACACTACCGCTGAGTTCTGTCAACATAACGTGGACAGAACTCGGCAGTTTTGTCGACGGCAGTAAACTTCATTCTACGAGGAATAACACCTTTTGTCGACAGAGTTCTGTCGATAGAAGACTTTATTGCATCTACACTGTCCTTTGCGTCTACACTCTCATGTCGACAAAGCGGCTTGCTTTGTCAACAGAACTGGATGTAGTCTAGATGCTCTTTGTCGACAGAAGCTTTGCCGACAGTATCTGTCGACAAAGCCTCTGTCAACAAAAGCCTGTAGTCTAGACGTACCCAGATTGTCTATCACCTTTTCTCTGAGGTTTTGTTACCCAATGACACAATCATTTGCAAGTTTCCTTATTCCTTTAAGCAACCGGAAAATAGGCACCACGTTGTGTTCAACAGAATGAATGCATTTGGCACATAAGAATTTAATGTAATCTAGTCATGGGACTTGGGCGTTGGTGAACTGTCCTCTTGATAGTGCCTTTTATTTGACCTGCTCAGATTATTTCACAGAAATGCAAGTTCTTTAATTATCATATTATTAATTTAGTGTCACTCCAGATTACTTCTGAGCCAGGTATGGGGAATAGTGTTTGTGAGGAGAGAAACCAACGTTCTCCACCATATCCAATCTTGAGGCGGGGGGTGGGTGAGAAGAGTTATCACACGCTCACAGTGAGAAGGAAATTTATGAGGGATTTCTAGATTATAAAGCCAGGGATGGGAAAGTACGTCTGAAGATTTCTTTCGAGTGATATTCCTGTCCTATTTCCAGATCCCTGCTGGAGCACAGAAAGCATTCCAGATAGCTTGCAATCCAGCCTTAACTGATCGCTTCTATTACCGTGTGGGCAGATGAAGGGCAGTGGTGGCAGAGAGACTCTGTTGGTGTTGGATTTCTTATAAATCCAGTTTCCAGGAACACCCGAGCTGATTTCCTGCAAGAGGGACAGGGCGGGCATTGGGAAATGGCGCTACGTCGAGTGCATGGCATAAACAACTCCCGTGGAAGTTGGTCAGCTGCCCAAGCATCTGGTCTGCCAATTTATTTAAAAAAAATTAAAATGAAAGCCACACTATTTTTTGCTGTACTTATTTACAAATTAAATTCCTGAGAACCACGAGTACCTCCTCCATATTCCTGGTGGCCTCAGATACCCTCATTCACCCTCCTTCAGTACCAAGAAATAATGCTACCAGAGCCGATCAGCGGGGATGCTGTTCCAAAGAGCCTACGAGACTTATATAGGGATGTGAGTGCGCTTTTAGAAGGAAAGCTTTAAAATAGTTTGGTGACATGAGACTGGCCATACTGGGTCAGACCAGTGGTCCCATTTAGTGCAGGATCCTGTCTTTCAACAGCGACTAGTGCTAGATGCTTCAGAGGGAATGAATCAAACATGGCCATTATCAAGTGATCCGTCTCCTTTCATCCAGTCCCAGCTTCTGTAGTCAAAGGTTTAGGTACACCCGGAGCAGAGGGTAGTCTTGTCTAAAAGTCATTGATGAATCTATCCTCCATCAACTTACCTATGAGTTGCATGAAAAAAGTACTTTGTTATGCTTGGTTTTAAACCTTCTACCTGTTAATTTCGTCAAGTGAACATTGCTTCTTGTGCTATGCGAAGGAGTTTCCTTACTCACTTTCTCTCCACCATTCACAATTTTATAGGCTGCTATCATATCCTTTCTTACGTACTAATATGAACAGTAGTGGTCCTTTTAATCTCTTCTCAGATGGAAGCTGTTCCATACCCCAAATAATTCTTGTTGCCCTTTGCTTTACTTTTTCCGTTTGAGATGGGATGACTGGAACAACAGTATTCAAGATATGGGTGTGTCATGGCTTTTTATACTGGCATTCTATTTTCTGTCTGATTATTGATCTCTTTTCTAATCATTCCTACCAGTCTGTTAACTTTTTTGACTCCAACATTGACGGAATGTTTTCAGAGACTTACCCACAATGTCTCCAAGACCTTTTTCTTGTGTGTGGTGATAGCTCATTTAGAACCCATCATTTTGTGTATATAGTTGGGATTATGTTTTCCAGTGGGAATTACGTGGCATTTATCAACACTGAATTGTTTGTGTGTCTTTTCGTAGCCCAATCACCCAGTTTAATGAGATCCCTTTGTAACTTTTTGCACTCTGCTCAGGACTTAACTACCTTGAGTAGTTTTGCATCAGTTTTGCCTTCTCACTGTTTACCCCTTTTTTTAGATCATTTATGAACTCTGTATGTCAAATAGCACAGATCCCAGTATAGATCACTCTTGACCACATACTTGTCATACTCAAAAAACTCTAACAGATTGTTGATGCATGATTTCCCTTTACAAAAGTCATGTTGACTCTTCCCCAACACATTGTCTTCATCTCTGAGTCTGATCTTTCTGTTCTTTACTATAGTGTCAACTAAGTTGTCTGGTACTGGAATTAGGTTTACCAATCTGTAATTGCCAGGATTGCCTCTGAATCTTTTTTTAAAAATTGGCATTACATCAACTATTCACCAGTCATTTGGTTCAGAGGCTGATTTAAGGGATAGGTTACATACCACCGTTGTAGTTCTGCATTTTCATAGTTAAGGTCCTTCAGAACTCTTGTGTGACTACCAGCTGGACCTGATTACTGTTTAATTTATCCATTTGTTCCAACACTCTTTGTATTGTCATGTCAGTATATGACAGCCTTACTCACGCTCAGTTCAGATGTTTGGCACATATAAGTTAAGACTCTAAAACTACTGAGTCACTGGAAATCCTCCTCTCTCTTTTGGAGAGACTGTTGTCTACTGTCTAGAGAATGGAACTGGGGAGACAGGATGCCTGGATTCTTTTACAGGGTCTGCTTTTTGATTTGTTGTGTTACGTTTGGCAAATTTGCCACGTTCCCCATTTGTCTAGCTATAAAATGGGAGTTGAACTCTTCACATGCCTCGTTTCCTGCAGTATGGCTGCCCTGCAGCAAGCAGCAAGTCTCTCAGACTAGGGCATAGAGATGCATGCTACCTTTGCTGGAGCTCGCATGCAAAAAAGTCTCAGTGGAGACCGGGGCTAGCCACTTGATCTCAAACCCAGGGTGGGCATCAGAGCCTGGCTTGCTGCCTGAGGCTACTGCAGGCTTCTTTGGAAAGAAGCTTTTCTGGAAGAGATCTTCCAAAAACACTTCTTTCAAAAGAGAGCGTTCACACTGTCAAAGCGCATTGAAAAAGCGATCTGCTTTTTCGAAAGATAGCGTCCACACTGAATGGACACTCTCTCGCATTTAAACTGATTACTATGGATGGAGTGGCCACCAAGGCACCTGTGCTTTTTCCTCTTTCCTCTTCTTTCGAAAGAACTCCCTCTTCCCCATCCACACACTCCTTTTTCCGAAAGAGCTCTTTCAGAAAAAGGCTTCTTCCTCGTAGAAAGAGGTTTACCAACGTTGGAAAAACCCCTCTGTTCTTTCAATTTTTTTTCAAAAGGACATGATTGCAGTGTGGATGTAAGTGAAGTTTTTTTGGAAAAACAGTTGTTTTTCCGAAAAAACTGTAGTGTAGACATAGCCTGAGCTAGAACATCCACTGGCTTAGTCGGAGCTTGCACAAGCTTGTCTCCCTGGGCTTGGAGGCTCATTCCCAGCTGCAGTCTAGACGTACCCTTAGCAGCCAGATCCTCAACCACTGTAAGGCCATTACGCAAAGGGGAGAGTCCATTTGGAAGTAGGGATGTAAAATCACATTTAATCAGTTAACTGGTTAAACATTATGTTCACTGGTTAACCAGGACCCCACGGGCAGGGGAGGGAGGAGTTTGGCCTGGCTGGAACAATCCCTGGCATGGTGGGCTTGGTGGAGCTGGAGCAGCCAAGTGTCCACAGTGTGCCGATTAACCGCTTACCCATTCTTATCCCTCTTTGGAAGATGCCAAGTGAGGATCTGGCCCTTAGCTCTTCTCCTGTACTAAGTAGCTGGAGAGCTTCCGATGAAAGGTCCTGTAGCAAAGTAGTATTGCTGCTGTGAGGGGGAGCAACTACTTCCAAACCTCTGAGGCCGCTTCCATCTCACACTGCTCCCCAGTGAGCAAAAATCCAGGATAGATGGATTTTTTTTTCATTTTGGTTGAACTGCCTGGCGGAGACTTGATAAAAGCTTTGCTTCCCGCTGAGAGGCTTGTCCATTGAGCAGAGGAGAGACTCAGTATTGCCATTTAGCATGAGGCCACTGTCCAACTCTGGCTCCTACAGACTAACCCGAGTTTAATCCCTTCCTCTGCTTTCAGGTTGTCTGCATAGTTCAGATGGCTCGACACGGATCTCAACAGGCTTATTTATCCTGATTTTGTTTTCCTGCGCTAGGGTGGCACAGGTGGAAAGAAGATTAAGCTGATTTCTTTTCCTTTGATGCAAGGACAATTGGGGAATTACTAGGCCCCCAGGAAACCGCCAAAAATTCCTGGTTTCACACTGATTCTATGTGTCAAGTGTCAACTGCTAATAGATCTTCTTGATGCCGGTGCGGTTCCTGTCACACGCCAATGGCTGAACTGCCTCGCCTCCCTGCGTCTGGGGAGGAATGTACATCAGGCCCGGAAGCGGCAGGGGGGCTTTTAGCGCTGACAAGTAGGTGAGAACAATACACCGGTGGAGACAATTATTGACAGCTGTGGAAATAATCTTCGGCAGCAAATAATGTTCTAAGAGGCACTTTTACTGATGCTGTCAATGTTTAAAGGGATCTCCTCCCTTCATCCCCAGTCCTCCTCACAGCTATTCCTAGGGGACTCTCAAATCACTGTCCAGGAAAGCAAGAAATGTTTGTAGCTTCCTACCTTCCTGTGGGTGCCTAATGGTTCTCTTCCATACGTAGCCCCTCCTCTTCATAAGCCCAGTGTGAGGTTATTCAACATAGGGGAAGCCTTGTGACTTTTTACCCAACTTTGGGAGACTGGGCTTGAGGCTCCTTCATGTGCTCTGTGTTGTGTGTCACTGTGTGTGTGCCCCTTGGACCACATCCACTCAGAGAAACCACCAGGAACGGGCTTTATTCCGTAAAGAACACAGAACAGGATTACAGTTCAGCAGCCTCCTCTCTGCTTGCAGACTACGTGCTTCTAACTCAGTCCGTGCTGAGACGCTGCTGGGAAGCAGAGGGCACATCCTAGCAGGAAGCAGGAAGTTCTCCCATCATGCTACAGTTTGTAGTCCACAACTTGTAGTTCCCAGGGCTGCTCCTGAAGCACATGAGACCTTGGGCTACACCTGGGCTGGGTCTACACTACAGCAGAAGGTCAACTTAAAATACGCAACTCCAGCTACATTAATTATGTAGCTGAAGTCGATGTCTCTAAATCATGTTTTCACACCGTCCACACAGCGGGAGGTTGATGGGAGAAAATGCTCCCGTTGACTTCCCTTACTCCTCACGAGGAGCAGGAGCACCAATGCCAACAGGGGCACCTTCTGAGTTGGATTTAGTGGGTCTATACTAGACCCTCTAAATCAAACCCCAGAAGATCAACCGCGGAAGTGTCAATCTTCCGCATGATGTAGACATGGCCAGAGAGAGCCAATTGTTGGAGCAAGGGCAAAATATATAGCCACCTAATGCAGACCTGTGCATTTTTGGAGACAGTTCCCCCATAGTCATCAACAATAATTTGTAGAGAACTGATGTGAAGAAAAGTTTGAGTTAGTGGCCTGGTAGCTCAAAAGTTCTCTGACATCAGCTCTACCACCAGGTCAGGGCAAATCAATGGACTTTCCCCACCTCAGAAAAGGGCGAGGGAGGGGATAACAAATAACCTTTTTCTGCTTCCCAGGGTCATTGGGAGGGTAAACTGATGAACTCTTATGTGCCTCTTGGAAGATGTAAATCACTACATAAGAACTGACTATTAATGGTACAAGTTGAGATTTTGAGAGGAACCTCAGGGAAACAGGCACTCCACTCCCATTATGTTTTATGAGATTTGTACACCCAATTTCAAAGTCTATTTGCAAAGTGCAGCCCCACCTGTGACAGAAGTATACAGATGGTGAAATCTTGGCCCATTTGGTCAGTGGCAGTTTTGCAGATGATTTCTGGATTCAGATGTTTTCTTCATGCCATGATCGGATCTTTCCTTTATACCCTCCCAGCATCTAACAGCAAGAGCAGTGAATAATTTTACAAATGTGTTGTAACTTCATAGGTCTCTGGAAAAAGTCATGAAAGAAATGCTTGGAGCTCCCACAGCTTCTGCCTAGAACCAGCCCTTTTCTCCTTATGAGGTGGATCCAGGCTTGGCGGTTGTGTTTGTGGATGTGATGTGTGGGGTAGATGCTGTATTTTTGTTAGGGATGTTCCAGAACATTCCTGAACATGGACTGAGGTAGGAGAACTAGAGCCAAAGAGGTGGAATCGTTATGTTTAGGGATGGAAAGCAGAGCTGTTGGTTTCAGTCCATACCCCTGCTAACGATGGATATAGTCCCTGGAGAGAGGACATGAACTTGTAGGTCAAAATATAGGTGAAATTTTGGCACAGAAGATGGCAATGGCCCGGCAACTTTTAGAACACAAAGGGGAGGGATGGGGATGCTGGAACAAGGGAAAGGCTCCGAAGACCATGGATGGTCTCGTAGTTAAGGAACCAGGCTTGGGAGCCAGGTGACCTGGATCATATTCATGGCACTGACCAAGACTCCCTCTATGACCCTGGGCAAAGCCATTAAATCTCCCAGTTCACCAGATATACAAGGGGGCTAATAATACTTTTCCTGCCACCCTTTGTCAATACTGTCTATTGAGATATAAACTTGTTGAGGCTGAGGCTGTCTTTGTGCAGCACCTAGCGCAATGGGACGCTCTTCTAACCTGAGGTCTTGAGGAGCTTCCTAGAATTCAGATGATTAACAACAATGGAGGAAGAGCAAATGGCTGCTGGGGAGCTGGGAAAGCAACTTGTGAGGAGAAGACAGTAGGCTGAGCAATGGAGGGCATTATCCTCACACGGCAACGGATGGATGTTAGTTGGTTAGTGGTGATAGCCATGCTACTTTGGGACGTGTCATGGTAAGTGAACAATATTCCTGAGCAATGTTCCCTCTAGGGCTGTCAAGCAATTAAAAATTTTAATTGCGATTAATCGCGCAATTAATCATATGCAACTCCCCTTTGAAACACTGCGGCGCCATTTCAATGGGGCAAGCACTTCATGGAGCCTGGGATCAGCTGGAGTCCCCAGCTGACCCCGGGCTCCATGCAGCACTGCGCCTTTAAGGCGCCGGAGCGGCACTTCACAGAGGCAGTGCTGCATTATCGCCTGCGATTAACGCGTTAATTTTTTTAATGAGTTAATCCTGTCCTGCATTAATCGCAGGCATTAATGCAGGTCAATTGACAGCCCTAGTTCCCTCTCATTTTTCCACCCATGTGTAGAATAAATTTTGTTATGTGCACCAAGGCATGTGCAGATGTGCCCCACCAAAAGAGATACATGCTGCTGGCCAGGGGTGCTCTGCTGTTCAGCTGGGTGGCATTCGAATCTCTCCTGGGTGGCCTCCCGAGCTGCTTCTGATAATTATTTGTATTTCAGGAATACTCCAAGGTCCTAACAGAGATTGCAACACCATTGTACTAGGCATACAACACACAGACATAGTAAGAGGAAGTCCCACCCCTACAAACTTACAGGCCAATGAGAGAGATAGAGCGGGAGGATTGCTCTTCTGCTTTTAGGCTACGTCTATGCTCCACTGCGCTGTTGGTGGCATGTAGGGTACGTGGACTGTAGCTGCATCCATACCGCAGTGTGTAGCTACATGTGTTCCCTCTGCTGGAGCCTTTCCCTGCTACCCAAGTCTTTCCCTGCTGCTCGGGAGGGCTCCAGCAGTGCGGAGCTGGCAGAGTCTTTTCCCATTGCCTCTCCTCTGCCAGAGTCCTCACCAGTAATGGGGTACAACTAGCAGCAGGGAGCTGACTGAGCCTTTCCCTGTAGCAGAGACTTTCCCTTCTGCCTCCCCACTGCCAGAGCCTTTCTCCACTGCTTGAGACTTTTCTTGGGTTGCAAGGGAGGCTCCAGCAGCTAGGAGTCAGTGAGACACTACACCGCTAAGAGTAGAAGGAACAGCACGGATTGCACAGAGAGAGCTGGGTAGCATCCTTCAGGCATGTCTGCATTTTACTCATCTAAGCCTTGCCTCACTGACTACCATGCTCCTTACATCTGTGCTGGGGGGGCGCTATTCGATTGCACACTCTACACACTGCTGAAAGAATCATGAGGTGCAGACTGTAGCTCTTAAGAGGAGAAACTGAGGCACGGAAAAGCTAAGTAACTTGCCCAAGGTCACAGAGGATGTCAGTAGAACATCAGAAAATTGAACCTCATTCAATCGTACTGCTGAATTTGAGTCTATTTCTTTAACCACCGGGCTAACCTTGTGCTCTGTTGCCGGCTGCATTTCCATTTGCCTGCAGTTTGGTTGACATCTTGGTCATTTTTTCCTCCAATTTCACCTTTTTGGCCAAGAATGGAATTTTCCTCTTCGGAGGAACTCGGAATCTTCAGCACAACTTAGCATGGAGCAAATGAATAGCAAGCCCTGCATATTATTAAATGCGTTTTAGATGTCGGCCTCACAGTTTGATCACAGCAGCCTCGGAAGGCTCATAAACCCAGGAATACATAGTTCCAAGCCTGCATCAAAGAAGTCCACAGCCCCGTTGGGAGAATCTATGAGTATTGATGAAAGAGGGAACTTATTGTATATGTAAGAAAACTCCTTTCATGGCATGCATATTAAGGCAGGCTCCTTGGGCTGGGGTAGATTGGGGCTGCTTTTAATTTACATTCCCCCTTGCTTGTATTAAGTCTTCATCAGAAGAAAAATTAGTCAGATGTTTTCTTAATGACATCACTTTTTTAAAAAAAAAACACGCTTCATTTTTTCCAGATGAGGCTGTGGAGATTGTTAGAAATGATGGGAAACTAAATCTGGAACAGAGGCTTTGATTCACTTCTCTACCCCCCACCTCCCGCCCCCCTCCCTCAAATAAATTGGTAGATTTCATACAGTTGACTTATTAGCAGCAGCCTCAGCCATTACACAAATCTTAGCTCAAGCCGGCTGGGCCCTGCAGGCATGCTGCTCATGTAGATGATGTCATGGCTGAAATACAGAGGATGTTAACCAGCCACTGTACACTGTGCTATATACATAGGCCACACAGTCTGGAACAAGACACTTTGGAAAAGGACTGAGTCACTTACATAATTTTGGAAACAAGATGACATAGTAGCACAGGTGGTGTGGTGAGGCTGAAATCACTATAAGTTTGTTCTTTCAGTTCTATAAAATATATAATTCTGCTTTCAGTTGTTGCAGTGTAAATCGGGGTGACGTGTGTGTGTGTTGGATACTGATATGTCATCGTAAAGGGTAGAGTTTTGCTGCCTTCTGTACTTTACACTGGAGAGATGCAGACTTCATCATTCCAGGAGAGTATTTAGGGCTGTCTGTCTGCCTGCCTGTTAGGGCTGTTAGATATTGATTGATATAATCATCATGTAACTGCATCAGATCTTAGCAGTTATACGATTATTCGATAGTCCGTGGGGACAGGGCTGGCAGCCAGTGCACTCCTGGCCCCACTCCTGGGGAGCCCCCGGCCCCCAACATGCTGCTGCCTCTCTATCAGAGGCAGTAGCGCAGGGGTGGGGGGGGGCCGGCAACTCTGCGGGATCCGGTGCTCCAGCGCTGGCTCCCCCACACACACCTTGCTGTCTTCTTATACAGAGGCAGAAAGTGGGGGGAGGACTGCATGCAGTTGATAGGGTTAACCAATAAGTCCAGACTTATTGGTTAATCATGTTGTCGACTACAAGTTGACATCCCCCCCTCTTTATTTATGTATTTAAAAGACATTTCAAAGTATACATCAAACACTTGCAAGATTTGCTAATTTATCAGGAAGACAAAGAAACACATGCAAAAAAAATCAAGAACCCTCATCAATAGCTGGAGAGGGCTGTAAAGCTGTGTTACAGGTCTGTGTGGCTTTGTTGATAGCCAGGAATTATACAGAATAAAAAGGCACCTGAATTGTTGAAATTATAAGGTGAAATCTTGGGACCCAGGTGGTATGTCTAGGGGACTCAGAGAGCCTCACACTTGTGGCTACATATACATGTTGAGAGACTGGTATTTGTGCATGCAAACATACACACACACACACACTCTCACTCATGGGAATACTTGAATATTCTTATGCAGAATCCTTTATAAAATGTGCTACAACTGCCAGTGCTTAGACAAATGCAACTTAGCTCAGGGCTTGTTCCATTCACTGTCTCATCTCCTGTCATTCACCCATTTAGATTCTTTATCCTGATAATTCTGTATCACTTCACTGCTCTTTGGTACCCTTCTCTCATGCTGCCAAGTCTCTGATCTCATACAGCATACAAATCGTGCTTTGTGATCATCTTCAAAACCCATCAACGGACATGCTTTGCTACCCCAACAATGACCCACCTTTCCACACCAATCCCAATTAGAGCTAACCAATTTTAAAAGGATCTAATATAAAAATGCAAGAAGTATGGGGAATAAGCAGGAAGAACTTGAAATGCTAATAAATAAACACAACTAGGACATAGTTGGTATCACAGAGACTTAGTGGGATAATACACATGACTGGGATATTGGTATAGAAGGGTACAGCTTGCTCAGGAAGGATAAGCAGGGAAAAAAGGGAAGAGGTGTTGTCTTATATATTAAAAATGTATACACTTGGACTGAGGTGGAGATGGATGTAGGGGGCAGACTTGTTGAGAATCTCTGGGTTAAGTTAAAAGGGGTAAAAAACAAGGGTGATGAGATGCTAGTGGTCTACCACAGACCCACCCGGGCAAAAGAGGTGGATGCAGCTTTTTTTAAACAACTAACAAAATCGCAGGATTTGGTGGTGATGGGGGATTTCAACTATCCAGACACATGTTGGGAAACTAACACAGCCAGACAGAGATTGTGCAATAAGTTCTTGGATTGCATTGGAGACAATTTTTTAATTCAGAAGATTGAGAAAGCTACTGTGGGGAAGCTGTTCTAGATTTGATTTTAACAAATAGGGAGGAACTGGTTGAAAATTTGAAAGGGGAAGGCAACTTGGGTGAAAGTGATCATGAAATCACAGAGTTCATGATTCTAAGGAATGGTAGGAGGGAGAACAGCAAAATAGAGACAGTGGATGTCAGGAAGACAGATTTTAGTCTTGCTTCTCATGGACCTTACCTACCAGCTCTCTGAGTTTACTAAGAGGAAAAATAACTGAAGAGAGTTGGCAGTTTTTTAAAGGGACATTATTAAGGGCCCAAATGCAAACTATTCCACTATGTAGGAAAGAGAAAGTATGGCAGGAGACCACCTTGGATCAACCGGGAGATCTTTATATGATGTAAAAATCAAAAAGGAGTCGTATAAAAAGTGAAAACTAGGTCAAATTACAAAGGATGACTGTAAGCAAACAACACAGGTGTGCAGGGGCAAGATTAGAAAGGCAAAGGCACAAAACGAGCTAAATCTAACTAGAGGCATAAAGGGTAACAAAATGTTCTACAAGTATATTAGGAGCAAGAAGAAGACCAAGCACAGGATAGGCCCATTGCTCAATGAAGAGGGAGAAACGATAACAGGAAACTTGGAAATGGCAGAGGTGCTTAATGCCATCTTTGTTTCGGTTTTCATCAAAAAGATGAATGGTGACGGGATGCTTACATAGAGGATGCTAGTGGAAATGGTGTAGGTTTATAAGTGAATATAAAAGAACAAGTTAAAAATTACTTAGAAAAGTTAAATGTCTTCAAGTCACCACGGCCTGATGAAATTTATCTCAGAATACTCAAGGAGCTGATAGAAGAGATATCTGAGCCTTTAGCTATCATCTTTGAAAAATCATGGAAGTCGGGAGAGATTCCAAAAGACTGGAAAAGGGCAAATCTAGTGCCCATCTATAAAAAGGGAAATAAGAACAACCCAGGAAACTACAGACCAGTCAGTTTAACTTCTATGCCAGGCAAGATAATGGAGCAAATAATTAAGAAATCCATCTGCTAACATCTGGAAGATAATAAGGGATAGGTAACAGCCAGCATGGATTTGTAAAGAACAGATCATATCAAACCAATATGATAGCTCTCTTTGATAGGATATCAAGCCTAGTAGCTAAGGGAGAAGCGGTGGACGTGGTATACCTAGACTTAGTAAGGCATTTGACCCTGTCTCACATGACCGTCCTATCAATAAACTAGGGAAATGCAGCCTAGATGGGGCTACTATAAGGTGGGTGCATAACTGGCTGGATAGCCGTTCTCAGAGAGTAGTTATTAACAGTTCACAATCATGGTGGAAGGGCATAACATGTGGGGTTCCTCAGGGCTCTGTTTTGGGGCTGGTTCTGTTCAATATCTTCATCAGTTATTTAGATATTGGCATGCAGAGTACGCTTATTAAGTTTGCAGATGATATCAAGCTGGGAGGGGTTGCAAGTACTTTGGAGGGTAGGGTCATAATTCAAAATGATCTGGACAAACTGGAGAAATGGTCTGAGGTAAACAGGATGAAGTTTAACAAGGACAAATGCAAAGTACTCCACTTAGGAAGGAACAATCCATTTCATACATACAGAATGGGAAGTGACTGTCTAGGAAGGAGTACGGCAGAAAGGGATCTAGGGGTTATAGTGGATCACACGCTAAATATGAGTCAACAGTGTGACACTGTTGCAAAAAAAGCAAAAATGATTCTGGGATGCAATAACAGGAGTGTTGTGAGCAAGACATGAGAAGTCATCCTTCCACTCTACTCTGCACTGATTAGGCCTCAGTTGGAATATTGTGTCCTGTTCTGGGCACCACATTTCAAGAAAGATGTGGAGAAATTGAAGAAGGTCCAGAGAAGAGCAACAAAAATGATTAAAGGTCTGGAAACATGACCTATGAGGGACGACTTAAAGAATTGGGTGTGTTTAGTTTGAGAAGGAGAAGACTGAGAGGGGACATGATAGCAGTTTTCAAGTATCTAAAAGGATGTTACAAGGAGGATGGAGAAAAATTGTTCTCCTTGGCCTCTGATGATAGGACAAGAAGCAAGGGGCTTAAACTGCAGCAAGGGAGGTTTAGGTTGGACATTAGGAAAAAGTTCCTAACTGTCAGGGTGGTTAAACACTGGAATAAATTGCCTAGGGAGGCTGTGGAATCTCCATCACTCCAGATATTTAAGAGGAGGTTAGACAGACATCTGTCAGGGATGATCTAGACTGTGCTTGGTCCTGCCTTGAGGGCAGGGGACTGGACTCGATGAACTCTTGAGGTCCCTTCCAGTTCTATGATCTAGACACCCTACCTTTCCGCTTTGTCTATTGTCACTTCTCCATGTTTCCTGTATGTAGCTAATACTGTAAACTACTCAAGATAGGGACTGTATCTGTATTCTCTGTATCTAGCATTACACGTACCTACGGCACCATATCTTCATGCCACCAGTTCCCTCTCCTGGTGCTATAGACTTGCTTTGGCAAAACTCCCTTTTCTGCTTTCTCAAGGGGCTGAACACCAGGGCTGAGTCTAGGTTGGCATAATTCAGACTGTGTATATAACCCCATGTGATAGGAAGGATAAAGGCTGTATGGTCGACTGTATGTGCATGATTGTCACTGAAGGTATGTCTACACTACCACCCTAGTTCGAACTAGGGTGGCTAATGTAGGCATTCGAAGTTGCAAATGAAGCCCGGGATTTAAATATCCCGGGCTTCATTTGCATCTTGCCGGGCGGGCGCCATTTTTAAATCCCCTTAGGTCGAACTCCGTGCCCGCGGCTACACGTGGCACGGAGTAGGTAGTTCGAATTAGGATCTCTAATTCGAACTACCGGTACACCTCATGGATTAGAGGTCCTAATTCAAACTACCCACTCCGTGCCGCGTGTAGCCGCGGGCACAGAGTTCGACCTAAGGGGATTTAAAAATGACGCCCGCCCGGCAAGATGCAAATGAAGCCCGGGATATTTAAATCCCAGGCTTCATTTGCAACTTCGAATGCCTACATTAGCCACCCTAGTTCAAACTAGGGTGGTAGTGTAGACATACCCTGAGTTATTGGTAAAGGTTGAAGATAACGATGGAATAAACACCTGAGAGCTCACTACACAACCTCTTTCAACTTTGCTACTATTGCTGGAGCTGCTTCAGGGTTGAAATACATATAGGATTTTTTTCCCTTAGTGTAGACATGTCCGTATACTAAACTTGCAACATTTACTGAGTCTTTTCTCATTTTAATGGGGACTTTGTCTAAGCAGGGACTGAGGGATTTAAGATTAAGGAGTCTAGAACTAGAACACACATGATAAAATGTGACCTGAATGTTTCCCTTCAAAAATATAAATCTTACAATGTGTTTGAAAAAGCTTTGATTGACTTCTCCAGGTGAGGTTTCTCCCGTCGACCTCCCACAATGGGGAAAATGGGCTTAAGGTACGCCAACTCTGGCTATGCAATTCTCATAGCTGGAGTTGCATATCTGAAGTCAACTTTCTCCCTACATGGAGACTTGGCCTTAGTAACATGGGTAGATGAAAGAATTGTCATAGAGCAAATAGGGGTTCAAGGCCTGCTCTCAGCAGACCAAGAAACCCCGCTCCTCCTCTGGCTCACCTTCACGACCATAAATGTGGTGAGCATCTGTAGATTTTACGTCCTTTTCTTGTCCTGCTTCTCTTCCTGACACCTAGCCGCACTACTTCAATTGGCTTTCGCAGTTTGGTCAGAGCTCTGAGCACAGAAATTCTGCCTGACTTGCTGGCAAGCCTACATCTCTTTTGAGCGCCAGCTGACAAAGTCTGTCTCTTTCCCTCTAGGCTTGACAAATCCACAGTCTCACTATGAGCAGGTTTAGAAGAGAACAAAGGAGGCTCCTTTCCCCTCCTCCTTCACGCAGGGTCACACTTTATCTTTTCTCTCTAAAGTTCAGAGTCAGAGGAGCAAAAGTCTGTAAAGAATAATTCTGCCGCCTTGCACGGCACCTGTTCTCCAAAGAGTTCAGTGCATGTGGCAAACATTTTTTAACAGCCTTTACATTATCCATGCGAGGTCACTAGTATAGCAAACTTGTGGCCATCTAGGACATCACGTATGTCACGTTGCCACGTACCGTGGCCACAGTGAACGTCACAGTCATTTATCTGTGATCCTTTTGCTCCAGAACTGGTTGAGAGAGAGATTTTTCAACAGCTATTAGCAGAATAAGCCACAGACCTAGAAAAGAGCAATTCTGAATCTCCCACAGATGGCACTGATACATAGGTGCACAGTTTATATCTATTTAATAAAAGGGCAACCAGAGGTGCAGAAAAATTGAAATGAGTTGCTTAGGTTCACACAGTGAGTCACAGCTGGGAACCGAATCCTGTTCTCCAATCGGTGCTCTGGTTTGAAGAAAAAATGCATGAAGAGCTGCTAATGAAATTGAAGGCTCATTCACGGTATGTTTTTCTGTTTCCTTCACAGGCCTCCTGCCCTCAGTGGCAGCCCCGTTCTCTCTGATATCTCCCTTATTCGCCTTTCTCCTCACCCAGCAGGACCTGGTGAATCCCCTTTCAACCCCCCGCATCCATACATGAGCCCCCACATGGAACATTACCTCCGCTCCGTGCACAGCAGTCCCACTCTCTCCATGATCTCGGCCGCCAGAGGCCTTAGCCCTGCAGATGGTAAGTACATTGCTCTCCTGACACTCCGTGTGAGTGTTTAAAGCTGTCGCTGCACAACAGCTGACATGGAATGAGTTGTGCAGTTCTTACATTGGCTGTTGTTGAAAGAAGCTTTCTCCCAGCTCCCTTCCCTTCTCACACGGCCAAGGCAGTTGGCGTGGGCTGGTGGCCATCTTGGCAGTCTCCACAGAGAAGACAGAAAATAAATCTGCACGGCAACCCGTAGGCCTAGAAGTGATCTCCAGAGGTCAAGGTTTCAGCATTTAGCCAAACCTATGCTGTAGGAGCTTGCTCTGCTGCTGCTTGTGCTGTAGCTATTTTGTACCTCTGGCACTTTTCACCAGCACTAAATTCACAATACTCCCAGGATCTACAGCTGCAACGGATCTACAGCTGCTCTCTCAAGCGGGGAACTGTTGTTGTTTTTTTCCCTCCTTCGTCTATAACGACACATTTGTTTTGCATCATTGCATGGACAAACCGGAGCGTGAGAAGAGCTGTGACTGTGGGATCCTATTATAAATATTTTGTTTAAAATGATGTACCGTTCACTCCAGTCTCTGCTCTTCTGAGCTTTGCTGGAAGTAGGTCCCCACAGAGACCCCGCAGCCCTGTGACAGGGCCACAGCTGTGCAAAGTGTTTGTTGTGTCTTTTGCTCTTTTCACAACACTCAGAATATGAGGAAAGATCTTGGACACAGTTGGATTCCAAATAACCACATTTGTTAACTATATACAAGCGCACAAGGCCTAGCCACAGATAGACACTGCCGCTCAGTGGGGCTCCTGCACTAGAAGACAGCAGGCAGGACTCACTAGGGGACCAACAAGCTACTTAAAAGGCTACTACCCAGTTCCTATTTCCACCCTTCTCATGTGATGGGTGCCCTAATGTAAGGGGAGAGGCCACCTGACCCCTCCTTCCCTATATTTCTGCTCCCCTCAGGTAATCCCCACAGAATAGTCCTTGACTGAATTAAAGAGGAAATGGTGCATAGTAGGGATGGTAGCTATTGGGTAATTGAATAGTCGTGTAACTGCATGAAATTTTAGCGGTTACACAACTATTCAATAGTCCCCAGGGGCAGGGCCAGCAGCCAGTGTGCTCCCGGGTTGCCCCCTGCTATCCGCGCTGCTGCCTCAGGATCAGAGGCAGCAGTGCGGGGTGGCAGGCGGGAGCTGGTCCGTGAGGGGAGCCGGTTTAAACCAGCTCCCCGTGCAGACTGGCTGCCTGCTGCCCTGCACTGTTGACTCTGATAACGGAGGTAGCAGCACAGGGTGGCAGCAGCCCCTGTCCCTGGAGGGTCTGAGCTTCCCACAGAGGCTGCTCCCTGGGATGCAGAGCAGCCTCTCTCTGAGGGGAGCTTAGACCACCCCTGTGGACAGGGGCTGCATTGCAGCAGCATCCCCTACCCCCCTCCCATCCTGGCTGCTGCTTCCGGCGCCGCAGAGCTGGTGCTGGAGGGAACTGGCTTTTAAGCCAGCTCTCCCCAGCACTGGCTCCTGCCCTCGCCCCCCGCCACCTCTGTAGGAGATAGCAAGGGAGAGGGCAGGCAGGTCCGTGGAGCTGTCACACACTGGGAGCTGGCTTGAAAGCCAACTCCCTGCGCATATCAGCTCCGGCCTGCCCCCGTCACCCTCCACACTACTGCCCCTCTGAGAGGCAGCAGCAAGGGGGTGAGGGCGCAGCCGAATCTGGTGCTCATGGGGAGCCTCCTTAAAGCCAGCTCCCCACGGGCACCAGCTCCTGCTCCCCCCCTTGCTGCCTCTGATACAGAAGCAGCGGGAGGGGGGGAATGACTGTAGTCAACAAGATTAAACCAATAAGCCTAGGCCTAGGCTGATCAGTTAATTGTATCGTCGACTACATGTTGACATCCCTACTGCAGTCTAGATGCAGCACTGGGCGCAGATACACTTCCCAGCAGCAGGCGGCTTAGTACAGTTCCGACCTTCCCCGTCTCGGTGAGCTGAGGCATCACACAGCCCTGCGGAGTGTTTGATAAGGTTAAACATTCTATTTGTGAGGTAGGAGGGGGGAGAAATGCAAAATGGGAAGCTTTTCAGTAAGGAATTTTAGAAAATATTTAAATACAGGCCTACGCCTTTGAAAGCATAAATAGATATGGAGCCCCGTTTCCTCTCCCTCTCAAGCTCCCTCTTTAAGTACAGATATACATTCAGTACCATGTATCTCCATAAGAAGTCAATATAAAAAGTGCGTGTGGAAAGTCAAAATTGGCCCTTGTACCTATCTACGTAGAGAGGAAGGATGGTCTGGTGATTTGGGGGTTCTAGGACTCAGGACTTCTGCGTTCAGTCTCCTGCTCTGATGCAGACTTTCTGTGCCCCTGGGAGAGTTACTTAGCCTTTCTGTGCCTCGGTTCCCTGTATGTAACGTAAGAATAATAGCACTTTCCTAACTCACCTCAATGTGCTGAAGATACATCCATCAAAAGACTGTGAAGTGTTTAGATGCTGCAGTAACTGGGGCCACGTAAGTACCTTGGATAGGTACAGGCACATGCCTACCTTAAAATATGGCTCTTCTGTTCCTGTTAATTAGGTTCTGCTCACCCAAGCAAGTGTTAAGATTCCAAACCTCCGCGCTCAGCATACCGCAGAGAGGTTTTATTGCTTGCATACTTTATTTTTTTTCGCCACCTTGCAAAGTGAGTTTCATTATTTGGCATTTTAAAAGGGGCATTGTCGGGGGCGGGGAGGTTAGGCCATGGTAAATAAGTTAATGGAGAGCTGGTGGGGAGGCAGGGTTGAATAATTACAGCGGGAAGAAAGTGAGCGTAATTGGCTTTGGCAGCCAAAATGGTTTTACACTGCCAGACACTAAACCTAGCTCTCTGCATTAGATCTCGGCTTTAATTTCCTTGCGCTGCTGTCGTTAACTGGACTCGCCTTGTCTTTTTCTTTGCTAATAGGCCCTGAAGTGAATGCTCACAGCAGTTTTGCTGTAGACCGGCTGGGCCTTCCAGCCTTCTCCCTGCAGTGAATTCTGTTTTCATGTTGAGGGATTATTAGAAGGGGGAATGAGAGATTGTTTATAAATTTGCGGAAATAGAGGAATGCAGAGGCCCCTTTTGTCCACAGAAACACGCCCAAACGCACGTCATTAAAGCACCAAACGGAGTTGTAGCAAGAGGACTCGGGAGTCGGGGGGCAGAGTGTCGTGTCAGCACCGGACTTTGAATTACTGTGAGAATGTTTTCACCATGTTTGTCTCCTCACTTTCTGCCTCCACAGTGGCTCACGAGCATCTAAAGGAGAGAGGCCTCTTTGGTTTGCCCCCTCCCCCTCCAGGAGCCAACCCTGCCGACTACTATCATCAGATGACGCTGATGGCCAGCCATCCGAATCCTTACGGGGACCTCCTGATGCAGAGTGGGGGAGCAGCCAGCGCGTCACATCTTCATGATTACCTCAGCCCAGTCGACGGTGAGTAGGAAGTGAGCCTGCCCCTTTCTTGGGAGCAGCCCACAGAGGGCTCCGCTGGGAGAAGTTTGTTCCAGCCTAGAGAATTGTTCTCTGAGTGGATGAAAGCCGATGCAGCTGTGTGTGATTATTCTGTGACCCTCGGGGCTGCGCTGTAAATTGCTGGTTTAAAAAAGTGAAGTTTAAAAAGTTTGTCCAACTACAAAAAACAATTGCAACCATTTGGAGAGGCATCTTGGCTGCTAAATACACGGCAGTCAGGATGTTCTGGGCTGTCCTCACTGCTCTGCCAGTGACCTGTAGTGTGATGCCAGACAAACCACTTCACCTCTTTGTGCCTCTGTCTCCCTTCCTACCTGATCAGTCTTGTTTGTTTGGACTACAAACTTCTGGGGGCACAGGCTGCCTCTTCTTCTGTGTTACACAGCGCCTAGCACAGGGGGGCTGCAGTCTTGACTGGCATCTCAAGGGCCTACAGTAATATAAATTCTCAGACAAACATGATGTTTACATGAAATAAAAGTTGCAAGTGCATGGTAAAAATCATTACAGGGATATTGTAACTGTCCCCAAATCAGGAGTTCTAAACCCAGAAAATGCAGAGTTGGGGTTAACCTGAAAAGAAATAAAATCATGTTAAGGCATGAAAACGCAGCATGAGCCCTCACAGCTCTGCCCTATAGCGAACCCAGCCATGTTATTACCTTACAGTTATGATTCGTGCTGTAGTTTCAGATTAAGTTCCACTGATTTTTTTTTAAAGATGTAAGATACTTTTCCACACATGGTATCTCACTCCCCAAGAACATAAGAACAGTCATATTGGGTTGAAGTAAAAGATCCATCCAGCCCAGTACCCTGTCTTCTGACGGTGGCCAATGCCAGGTGCCCCAGAGGGAATAGAACGGGAGTCATCAAGTGATCCAGCCTCTGTCACCCATTCCCATCCTCTGACAAACAGAGGCTAGGGACACCATTTCTTTTCATCCTGGCTAAAAGCCATTGATGGACCTAATCTCCATGAATTTACCTAGTTCTTTTTTGAACCCTGTTGAAGTCTTGGTCTTTACAACATCCTCTGGCAAGGAGTTCCATGGGTTGACTCTGTGTTGCATGAAGAAAAACTTCCTTTTGTGAAAAACAAGGAAAACAAGGAAAAACAATAGGTGCTGCATATAAGCACCACTTAAGGGCATGAGGTGGTTTGAGGTGCTGATGTACCAGGAAAGAGCCCAGCATGACTATCTGATCCCATGCTTCTGACTGGTTTATGGATAAGTTCAGGCATTGGAACTAGGGGTCTGTCTCAGTCAATTACTGCTTCAGAGATTCCCCATTTGAGCTTTCGAACTTAAAGACTTTGAGGATTCATTGCTTTATAACCAACTTCTTTTTGCACTGAGGCTGTGGTGATAAGAACTAATTTACATTTCTGAATAAAAACCATTGCTCAATAAAAAAACCTTGCAGCTGTTTCCTGCCATCAGCAATTAGATTTGCCAAGGATCAGGATTCTAAGGCTACATCTACACTGCACAGTTATTTCCAAATAGTTATTCCAAAATAGCTTATTTCAAAATAGCACGTCTACACTGCAGGGAAGCCTAAAAATGAGTCCGAGGCAGGCTCCCCTAGTGTAGACGTGCTATCTCCTTTTAGAGCCCCAGGAGGAATAACTTAGAATGGCCCTGCTGAGGGCCCATTTTGAAATAGCAGCAGCGGAGCATCTACACACGCCTTATTTCGAAATAGCTATTTCAGAATAGGCGCTATTCCTCGTAGAATGGGGTTTACGGAAGTTGGAATAAGCTGTCCGTTATTTCGAAATTATTTCGAGATCACGGCATTGCTGTGTAGATGCTCACATAGCTATTTCGGAAGAACGGCTGCTGTTCCGAAATATCTTGGCTGTGTAGACACACCCATAGGAGTATGTCTGCAGTGCAAACATCAGGTGTAATCGCATCCCATGTAGACATACCCAAGCTAGCTTTAATCTGGTTCATTTGGGTACTAACAGCAGTGAAGCTGCAGCATCACGGCCATCAGCTGAGCCCACCATTCAAGTGTTTACCTGGACTGTTGAGTGGGTTTGTGCAGTCCCTGCTGCCATGGCTTCACTGCTCCAGTATCCAAGCTAGCTAGATTAAAACTAGCTCAGGTCTGACCATGCAAGCAGAAATCACACCCTGTGATCACAGTGTAGATATACCCCACATCTAAAACCGTTTTTTTTCTCTCTGGTACTGTTGTGCCATTACCCACAATCACAGCCCTGATGCCCAAAACGTAGAGTTTTGTTGTTGTTGTTAGAAAGCAAAATAGGTACAGGTTGGACCTCCCTGGTGTGGCACCCTCAGGACCTGAGCAGTCCCGAACCAGGCAGTTTGCTGGACCAGTGAAGGTCGAGGCTCCCCACGGCTGCTGGTCCCGCTGAGGCATCAGTCCCAGTCGCTGGTCCCGCTGAGGCATCATTCCCAGTCACTGGGCTCCGCTCCCAGCCGAGGCTGCCTTCCCAGCTGCACTGGGGCTGCACTCCCTGCCGTGCCAGCCTGGGCTGTGATCCCAGCCACCGGCCTGGAAGAGGCTCCCGGCTACCGGGTCTGCTGCCACTAGCCAAGGGTTCGCTCCTGACCCCGGCTGCCCTCACTCCCAGCCGGGCTCTCTGGTCCAGCAATATCCGTGGTCCTGCCGACCATGGATGTTGCCAGATTAGAGAGTACCAGATTTCAGAGGTTCAGCTGGTAGTCAGTAATAATTTCCTCATGGTCTTGCCTGTACAGGGTTAACCTCCGTGGATGCAAAGGGACAGCTCTGAGTTTTCCTCTTAGTCTTCAAGTTCTGCATTTATTACCTTGCCCTTCCTGCCTCCTCATTAGCGCAGCAGCTCCTTGATGTACCAGAGAAACAGCTGGTTAGATAAATTAATATGGCTTTTATAATACCAACAAATACTCCTGACGTTCAGTGCACCAGGGTCCTCATCCTGTAGGATACTGAGTCTCCATCTTTTATCAGAAAGTCGTCTGGGGTTTTCCCTTTGACAGAAGAGTCTCTTCCTACCTGGCTTCTCCTAGGATAGGTCTGGAGTAAATCAAGGTCCCTACTTCCATGCAGCGACACTTATGGCTGTATCTCACAATTGGGTTGAGTTTTGCCAAACACTGAACCCTGGCACGGGCATTCTTTTGAATCTTTCAGGAAGTTTTCTTGATCAGTGACTGGAAGGTCCATCTGTAAACCTCTGGGTTCCATTCATGGAAATAAATGAAGACTTGAAGTGAAATTCCACAAGGCTGTTTCAAAGAAAAGCATGTGAAAAGCAGCAGGCCCTGTAAAAAAATCTGCGGTGCACATGTGGAGTTGTATCCATTAGTCTGGGATTCATTCTCTGATTATGTTTGGATGCTCTGATTTATCTTTCCTCCCTCCCTGCAGCCAAGCCACTAGCAGGGAGCTTGGGTCTACAGGGAGCTAATTCACAAACTTGCTTGAAGTCAATGGGTCTGAAAAACATGCTTAAAACGAAGTCCTTGCTAAACTTGGAGGGAATGAACTGCATGCTCAGTGCTTTACTAAATTGGGGGCTAAGACCTATAAAATGGGTTTGGCAATGGCTGTCTTTCATAATTAATGTTCTGCTGGCTGGTTTGAAGAGCTGTTTGCAGTAGCTCTGTCTGATCACCGCCGCTTGGTTTCAGGGTTGCACATGCTGAGGGAATTGCGAGTCACCTGGAGTGAAATGGCTCATTCTGAAACCATGATTTCAGAAGCTGAACCCGCCACTCCTTTTTTGTTGAACAGATTATTCCAATAATAAATGGCCATGTGGTACCTAAGTTGATTGTTTAGTAATAAAACGGGATGTTCTTTTGATGCAGGGATATCAAGAGCACACAATAAATACAGGCGTGCAGTTGGAATAAAATCTTACATTCACAGAGGGCCTTTCTTTCCAAAAGATCGCCAGGTTGCCTTAAAAACTTTACAAGAATCACTTCACCTTCCCCTGAAGTGAAGCCAACTCTAGGGCGGAGTATAGCAGAGTTAAACACCACAAGGGAACATGAACACAATCTGGTACAAGAATACAAAGCTGCTGTGTTAAAATAGTGCGGGGGGGGGGAGGAGAAGTTTGGGAAATGTACATTGGAAGCAGAAAACCTCTCCTTGCCCTGGATACTGCAGAACACAGTCCATTTTAACACTGCCATCTGAACATCTGAACAGACTCATTTGGAAGCAAGATGGCGGCCCATGGTAGTTCTTTCATGCACGCTTGTCTGGGGCCTTCCAGTGGCTTTAGTTAAATCCTTGGGGTGATTGCTAGATAACGAAGGGCTTGTCTACATTTGTTGCCCCAACACTGCTGCACTGAGGCACAGCAAGTGTAGCCATTTAAATGGGTAATTGATAAACATGAGCTTACTGGTTAACCAAAAGGCTACCCACAGTTTCTGATACAGAGGCAACAGAATGGGGTGGCAGGCAGGAGCCAGTACACGTGGAGAGCTGGCTTAAAAGCCAGCTCGCGGGACAGCATCCAGTTCCCTGGGAGCGGGGTGGCAGGTGGAGCTGGTGCATGCCTGGAACCAGCTTTTAAGCCAGCTCCCAGCATGCACCAGCTCCTGGGGAGCTGGCTGCCACTCCGCGTGGAACCGTGCAACCGTGGAAATTTTCAGCGGTTACACAGGTAGCCAGTTACATGCATTTTAACATCCCTGCTGCATAAAGAGTGTAGTGGTCAGATTGCAGTGCTTTGCTTTAATATCACTGCTTTTAATTGCACCTGACGTGAAATTGTGATTTTATGGTGAAACTGGAATCAAAGACGGCAACACTTTTTCTCCTGCCCAGAAAAAAATGTGCAAAACCGAGAGCCCATCAGCATCCCGGAGGTGCTGTCTCAGGAAGGAATCCGCCTGGACTGTGGTTTCTTATGAATCCAATTTATATTGCAGGTTAGGCCTTCTAAACAGTCACCTGGTGGACTGGGAATAGACAAATGTGGCCTTTCAACAAGGATCATAGGGAAGCATTTGAATTTCTTGAACTGTAAAGCCTTCTAGGGCCCCAGGGAATGAAAAAGTAAGGGTCTGGGATAGGGATGTTAAATTTAGATTAATTAACTAATCGAATAGTCAATGGAATTTGCATCAACTATTCGATTAGTCGATAGGGGCACCTCTGCCTTTGAAATGTAGCAAAAGCCTCACCGACTCTTGCTACATTTCAAAGGCGGGAGCGCCGTGGGTAGCACAGGGACAGCATGGGACTCAAGCAGTCCCCCTCTGGCCCTGTGCTCTCTGCTTTTGAAATGTACAAGAGCCCTGGGGGGGGGGCGCTAAGCGCACGGGGAGAATAGGGTCAGTGAGGGGCTCAAGCAAAGCACACGCAAGCCCTGGGGCTCTTACACATTTCAAAAGATAGAGGCAGCAAGGGGGGGGGAAGGGGAAGCGACTAGTTGAGTCAGTAGTCAACTATCTGATAAGCATATGCTTCCTGGATAGTCGATTAGTCGCTTACATCCCTAGTCCAAGGGCAGCACTTGGTACCTGAACAAATATCCAGCATCTGCTGCAGTCAAAGTAAGATGTGTGATGCTGTACAGAAGGAAAGAAGGGAATAAGAAACTGGTTATCCTGAGACTTGTGCAGTTGGCTGCTGTTTACATTAAGCTGAGATGTGGTGTTCCCATTTCCAGTGCTGCAAAGAGGACTGAAATCCTGCTTTATAAAAACGGCTTCCTCTCCTATTTGTATACTATCCAAAAGGCGATCCTAAAGTGGGGGGTGTCTGTGTGTGTAAAATTGTCTTGGCTAAGATGAGACTGAACCTTAAACTGAGACTGAACCTAAAACTTGTCACTGACATTTCTTTCTTGGGACAGTCTAAAATTCCAGATTTGTAGATAAAGAAGGAAACTGACGTGACAAATTGCAGCACTGTATAATAAACTGTCAAAGAAATATTTCCTCCTTTACTCATGAATCTTGAATTTCCTTCCAGATTTAGATTGGCCCCGTGCCCAGGATGGGACAAGATTTAATCCTACACCAGAGAGACCTTTAAGGTCCAGTCTTAGAACTCTGCTAATCTAGAAATGGGATATTTATACAATTTGGGAAGGGGAGAGTCACAACTTTCAAGGGGGATACAAAAGCACTTGCTTTTAGTCCTTGAAGATCCTTCTAACTTTAATGTCTTTTTAAAGCTAGTTCGTACGTATCAAAAAGACATTTCAGGTAATTTTAAAAGCCTTAAAATATGTCAGTTTTGTTTCTTTTCTTATCTCTAGAGTTCAGCTCATGATAACTGGGGCTTCTGGCTATGTGTAGAGCACCGGTCTACAGCCTTTTTGAGCATGAGATCACTTTTTGAATTTAAGGGCAATCCAAGATCTACCTCCAATATAAATACCCTTGCCCTGCCTCCTGCCCCACCCTTGCTCACTCCATCTTCCCTTTCTTGCCCATCCTCACTCACTTTCATCAGGCTGGGGCAGAGGGTTGAGGTGCAGGCTCTGGTCTTGGATTAAAGGATCTGGAGTGTGAGAGGGGCTCTGAGCTACTCTCGGGGCAGGCAGTTGGGGTTCAGGAGGGTGTTCTAGGTGCAGGCTCTGGGACATCATTTGGATCCAGAGACACTCTGGGCTAGGGTAAGGGCTTGGGGTACAAGAGAGGGGTTCATGACTGGGGTAGGAGTTTGGGATGTGAGCTCCAGCTGGGCACTGCTTCTTGGCTACAAGGGCACACTGTTAATTCATATCCAGCTTCTCATCCACTGTACTCACCAGTCTTTTTCTGCTTTTACTGGCAGTGGGGTTGTTGGACGTATTGATGATACGTCTTCCTTAGCAGACAGGTAGAGAATATGGTTGAAACATTCTAGAGTTCTCAGGGAGGCATAATAAAGTCTTTCTAACTTTAACAAAAGCTGAGTTCATAATTCTCATGCACTTTGGACTTGATCTTGAGAGATTTTCATTATCTTTAATTCTAAGCACTAATTAAGGGCCATGAAGGGTTCCCCCGCACCCCAAAAAAAACCCCAAACAAACAAAAAACAAAACTAGAGCTGTGCGATTTTTGGGGAGGGAAATAATTAACTGCAAATATTTTTTCCCAATCAGTGCGCCTAATGATAGGCTGTTAATTCCATATTTAGTTCCTGATCCAAAGTCCATCAAGGCAGTGGAAAGACTCCTATTAACTATATCTCAAGCTGAAGTAGAAGAGGTAGAAGAAGCTCCAATCCAGCTGCCACTGATGCAGAAGAGACAGGGCTTTCTCCTAAAGGAACAAGACCACCCGGGCTAGGAATTCTATATGTTAGTTGGGTGATAGTGATACCTACTGACTGGAGCAGTCACATCTCTTGGGAGCGTCTCGCTTTGCTGTTGACTGGCAGTCTGGCCTGAGGAATGTTTCATACAGCTGAGTGGGGAGCAGTTTTCTCCTTCTCATGAGAATTTCTGAGAGTCTGAAAGGGATATGTTGACAGTTTCACATTGAAACTGTCTGCAACAGGGTGGCTTGCCCCTTCAGGGTCAGAAGCCCGTGGTCAGCCATCACTGGTTCCTAAGTAGACACTCCCAAGCCAGGATCATCTGGCCCTTGTGAAGAACAGCGGGAAGATGCCAGGCTGCCAGCCCTGGAGAGAGAGAGAGAGAGTAAGTTCTCAGGGAGGCAGAGGCTACAGGGAGCAAGTAACTACCCCCAGAAAAACCCTGTTTTGGGGTGTGAGTGCTGGGAGAGCAGGAAAACAGCTCCTCAGGGAGGAGGGGCAATGCACAGTGGCAGACTTTATTTTAAGGGTCCTTGTGGTTAGGCACATGCCTATTTTGAATTACTGAGGAACCGAGAAGGGAAATGACACTGTTGTCTCCTTGCCCAGGACCATGAGGCCATCAGGAGGAGTGGCTGCGGGAGGGGGCCTGGCCACTGAAATAGCCCCTGCCTCTTCTGTCTTGGTGTTTTGAAAAATGGTGCCAATATTTACCAGCTTCAAAAGATATCACAAGGCTTATCTAGTGTCTGGGAAGTGCCTTGGCATTTTCATTGGACGGTGTCATGGGGACGTGTTGGAAGCAGAAGCTCACGCTTTGCATCCAGAAGTCCCAAGTTCCGCTCCCACAGACATACCTGACCAACGTATCTGTCTCGTCTTTATTATTTCTCTGGCTGCTTGTCATCTAATAATGGTGTGCAGGGCATTAAGGGGCTAGATGAGGCCAATACTATTATCCCGCTCTGTACTATATACTTCATTCTGTGTTCTTCACCACAGAACCTGAGGGCCGTCCAGTAGCACAGTGTGAATACACAGCGGCCACGCGGTGTTTGTTCTCAAATCCTCTCCCCGGAAGGGGAAGCATGTGAAGCAAAGTGGTTTGTTTTGGTAGAGTGTACGTTGTTTCATTGTTGTCTTTGTAGCTAAACAGGCCTGTTGCTCTGTGTTTCTATTAGCAAAGAAACGTGCCATGTACCTGCATTGGAAAGTGGTGCAGGTTAGGGTTATTAACAACGTCCGTGGTGCTAATAATTACATGCTTTGGATAATTATCATGGATAGGTTTTTCTTTTCCTGGTATTTTCTGTGGAGTAAAACAGACTTTGCATCACCTAGCCACCTTCCTTCTTGGGTACTTTGGGTCGATGTCTGTGCTGGAAGAGGAATCGTTGATGTGCAACATGATTTGAGGTCAGAGTTAGGTGTGAAAACCCATAACATCAGAGAGACTCTCGTGCAAAACATACACCCAGCTTCCTAGGCCTTCTATCAAAATACTTTACACATCCCATAGTGCCGGGAAGATCTAAATTAGAGCAGACACTAATAAAATGCATGTTACTTGATTTGTGCTGGAAAAGTCCCAGCCCAGCTTGCAGAATCTGACAGCTTCCAGCAGAGTTTTACACAGAGAAGGGGGAAAAAAAAAAAGAATTTACCTACGTGCAGTCAAGGGTGCGCTGGCTGGTTGCACCAATAAACCCAGAGCTTCTGTTGGACATCAGGACTTCTTCCGTCTTCAGATTAATGGGGACCGATGGCTGATCCGGCACTGTGAACATAAATCACTGGAAGGAGCAGCGAGAAATGAGTACAAGGCTTTTCTTTCTATTTAGTAATTTATCAAGGGAAGTGGCACATTAATAAACAGATCTCCCTTGAGGTGTAGGAGTAACAGAGATAAATATGACTGTCAAACGTGGCCTGCTTCCTTCTGTTGCAGGAATGAAAGACTATGGGAATGCAAATGCAGAAAGCAGTATCTATAGATAGATATAATTTGTAGGGTAGCAGCACCTTTCGGCACCGATTGAGAGTGGAGCCCTGTTGTGCTAGGTGCTGTACAAACAGATATTTACAGACCACTCTTCATCCCTTCCCCCCCCCCCCCGCCAAATACTAGCAGTCTAAATGGGCAAAGCAAACGGTGGGAGAAGAAATAGCAGCATGCAATGACTTGCTAGAGGTCACAGAGTAGATCAATGGCAGAGTTGAGAAAAGGAGTCCCCAGCCAATGCTTCAGCCATTTGACTATGCTACCTCCAGTTCCTACGTATGTGTAACTAATTTTGCATCTAAACCATCCCAAACTTTTTGAGAATGTTCCAGTCTGGATCCAGAGCCGAAGTTTGAGGGTGGGGCCTCTCTCTAAACACAAAGAGTTACATAAGACATTTGGCGTTTTTTTTTGTGTTTAGAGAGAGGCCCCAACCTCAATCTTCTGATCTGAATCCAGATTGGAACATTTCTTAAGTTTGGGGTTGTTTGGCTGCAAGATACTGTGTTCAGACCTGAATTTTAAAGGGGCACCTGCAGAGTTTCAGATATATAGCCAAAGTCTGGCGATGTTTGCTTCTCACTTTTTGGTTCTAGCCAATCTCAGCATGTGTTGTTTATTTTTTACCTTCTCATCAGACCAGGAATAGCAGCACCATGGTAGACTTCACTGTTCAAATGGGTTCACACAAATCCTATAGTGTTTTTATTGCTATTAGCAGACTTCCTTTTTTCTTTGTTTGTTTGAAAAGTTTGCATCCATAATGCATTTGCATCTTTAAAACTGCCTGTCCATCCCTCACTTGCCACTTAGAAGGCACAGAGTACTGACAAGAGTGGCTGGATCCCTTGGCTGCATACCATTACCCACAGCAAAGGTGCAGTTTCACCTTGTGATTGAGGAGAAGCAGTGAAATGGAAGTACAGAAAGGAGTTGTCTAAAGTCAGTCCAAATGCTTCCTATACATCGGAGAGATAGTACGGTCTAATGGATTGGACTCTGGCTTGAGACTCAAGAGGTCTGGTTCCCAAACCTGGATCAGAATTTCTGTGTGATCTTGGGAAAGTCACTTAATTTATCTGTGTTTCAGTTCCCCATCTGTAAAACAAGGATAGGTACAGCTCTTCCCTCTCACACAGGCGTGTTGTGAGCATAAAATCTGTTTATCATGAGGTGCGGAAGTGCAGTGCACGTCAATACATCAGTACAAAACAGGGACAGTAGATCAAAGTGAAGTGAAATCTTACTACACATCTCAAGGAAGGGTTAACTAAATGACCAGCTTTAAGATCTAACACACATTTCATGGAGCCAGCATTCTGCCTTGCTTTTTGTTACATCCCATCTCACTACCCCTCATCTATGTGTTGTCTGCAAGGCTGGGACCTTTTCCTCATATTTGCCTGGAAAGTGCCAAACACACATTTGGTGCTATGTAAATAATAATTATATCTCAGAGGGGTAGCTGTGTTAGTCCATAACTTTAAAAACAAATAGTCCCGTGGCACCTGAGAGAGACTCATTAACACGGGTCCTACAATTGACAAATACTACTTCTGCTGTTATATATATATCTTAGTTTCTGTTATTTCCACTCCAATTCGTCTGAGGAAGTGGATTCTGCCCAGGAAAGCTCATCATCATCAACAACCATGGGCTCAATGCCCGTTGGTGTCCAGTGCCTCCCTCACTATTTCCTTCCATCCTTCCCTGTCCAGTGTGGAGTGGCCTAGTTTCTGTAGACTAGCTCCGCACCAATGTACTATATCATCTACCCATTCTCTGTGGGGTCTGCCTCTCCTATTCGGACCATCCATTATGCCGAATACCAGGGTCTTAACTTTTCTTTCGTCATTCATTCTGCAGATATGCCCGAATAGCTGTAACTTCCATTGTATAACCTTCTACAGTAGGTTCTCTTTCAGCTGTATCTTCATGATTCTGTATATTTTGGTTAGTCTCAGCCCTGGTCTACACTAGGGAGTTATTTCAAAATAACAAGTGGAGCATCCACACTACCAAGCATGTTCTTTCAAAATAATAACTCCTGCTTTCCACGAGGAATAACGCTTATTTCAAAATAGCAGTAGTGTGGACACTTCACTGCTGCTATTTCAAAATAACTACTCCCCAGAGTCACTCAAAGTAATTACTCCCCAGTGCTTCCTGGGGCTCTAAGTTGAGGTAGTGTGTCCACATTATGGGAGCCTTCCTCGAACTAATTTTCAAGCTTCCCTGTAGTGTGGACACACTATTTCGAAATAGATATTTCAGGAGTTATTATTGCCACAGGACCACCCATAGTCTTTAATATAGTTATCCTCACAAGCTCCCTGTGAGAGAGGACTCTGGAGAGACTGCTGTTGGAAAAGAAAGAATTTGCCACACTTCACTCTCACCTATTGAGGAAGGCAGCTTGAAATCTAGGTGCAAAATGCTGATTGGTTTTGTCACATAAGCCTATTGGCAGGCGATCAGGAGCCTAGCAGGCAGCCATTTTGGATTACACGGCAATGGTATGTTCTAAACATAAACACCTAGGAAAATAGGTGATCAACCACACTACATATGCTGCTCCCACCACTTTCGGAGTGACTAACAGTTCCAAATGTAGACAGGCCTCAGCCAAACATTTGGATCCGATTCTTTAATATTTGGCAACACTCAGACCCAAATTCTGCCCTGACTACCACCTGTGCAGCCCCACTGAGTTAGAGACGTTGTAAGTCAGAGGAGAATGCGCCCCCTCAAGTCACATATTCCAATCACTAATCACATCGAAGTGCAGGGAGAGTTCAAATTAGTCTAGTTGTAGCTCTCCATTTATTTCAGACTCCCACAACTGGAATCCGATATGGTGGAAATGACTACATGCCTGACTGACAATTGTTAACAGGGCCCCGGCTCTGGAAGGCCCCTCAGAGGCAAGAGCCTGCACTTTGTGCTTGAGCTGTCAAATAGGCTTTCTTAAAACTATTAATTTACTTTCTGCGCTCCCGGAGTGTCACCTCTTTCATTAACTTGATTCTCAGCATCGTGCTACTGCCCTTTTCATTTCCGTCCCTCCCCTGGACAAAGGCACATACACCATGTCTAAGCTTCTCCTTCTGCTGTGATGTGGTGCTTTTCCAGTCCAGTTCTCTTACCACTAAGTCATTGAAAAAACACCATGTTCAGAGTAATCTTCTGGAGCTTTTCTCTTTGTATTTTTAAGTTAATTTAGTGCTGGCGCAAAGTGCTGATTGACAGCGCCAGAGATGGCAGCACTCTGCCCTCCAGGGAATGAAAGCAAGACCAGCAATTTCCCTACATGCAGCCCGAAGCCAGCCTCTTCCCCATGCTGTGCTTCTAGGGTCCTTCCACTTTGCCCCTCACCCAGGGGCAAATGTGGGACACATGATTTTGGAGGTGCCAGCACTAAGTACTTCCACAGTTATCACTGTGAGCAGCTGGGTCCTTAAAGCAGGCACTGAAAGCTTCCCAGTTTGGAAAGAATGCAGTGCCTCTTCTGCAGCCTTACAGCAGCTAGCTAACATTTGACAGAATAAATACATCTCTTCATTATTTTCAGTTAAAACTAATTAAAAATGGGCCCAGGATCCTCTAGTGAATGAACATCTGGTTATTTGCCCTTCTGATACTTCATTTAGGTGAAAACTCTGGCAACTGGTGCTTCATCTTCTTAGGAAATCAGCATGAGTAAAATCACTGTTATGGATGCGTTATTTCTTTGGACTGTGTATTATATAGCACCTCTGAGCCCCTTTATGGATCAGGTCTCCACTGGGCTAGGTGCTGTGCAGCCAACACACAGCAAGAAGACTATCCCTGCCCTGAAGTAGAGAGCAGATCCTGTAGGCTTTAATAATGCAACAAGGGCCTCAGGCCAGGTCTATATTAGACCTGGAAGATCAGCTTAAGGGATGCAACTCCAGCTATGTAAATAAGAGTATTTACACACTGTTATTTATATAGCTGGAGTTGCATCCCTTAAGCTGAGCTTTGTGCCATAGCCACAGCAGGAGGTCAACGGGACGCTCCTGTCGCCTTCTTTTACTCCTTGTGAGGAGTAAAAGTACCAGTGCTGACCAGAGGGCACCCTCAGTGTTCAATTTAGTGGGTCCTTACTAGACCTGCTAAATCAAATGCCAGGCGATCGATCTCCGGCACAGCAAGTGAAGACATGGCCTCATTCAAATTCCATAGAAGTCAATGGAAAGACTCCCATTGAATTAAGTGGACTATGAGTCAGACCCCAAGAACACGTGTGTGATTGAGCCCTATTTGCTTAAGAAACTGGTGGCCTAACACTTCTCTCCCTTTCACTGGGGAAGCCACCGAAGTTCTGTCAGTGCAAGTGAGAAAATGATAATCCATGATAAGGACTTACTGGCCCTGATTCAGCTAGCTACCCCACCAACCTCCATGGGATTACTCACATGCTCAAAGTTAATCGCATGCTTATGTACCTTGCTGAATCTAGGCCGCAAGAAGACCCTGTGTGATGGAATTAGGCATCTGAGAGCTAGCAAATCTGGCAAAACCAAATTCTGCATCTGAGTTCAGGTGCCCCAAAGAAGAATCCCCATTATAGTTATCGCACCTGGGTCCTGCTTCTCCTCCTCCACAAGAACAACTGTAGTGGCAACACAAATAGACTTTCAGTAGTGCATGCGAGTCACAGAGCGATGGAGAACGAGCATGTGTGTGTGTGTGTGTGTGTGTGTGTGTGTGTGTGTGCATGCTCAACTCTTCCACGCGTTGCCCAGTCAAATCCCCACTCCCAGCGTTAAAATAAATTTTGCATGGCAAGGTCCCATGCTGTTAACTGCTTTCATTTCTTCTTCCGATAAAAATGGAAACGGTAAAACCTGCTTTTGTCTAACTAGGCACTTTTTTTTCTTTCCTACAGTGTCAAGATTTTCAAGCCCCAGGGTGACGCCGAGATTAAGCAGAAAGCGAGCCCTCTCCATATCCCCGCTGTCTGATGCTAGCATTGATCTCCAGACAATGATCCGGACCTCCCCTAACTCCCTGGTGGCTTATATTAATAACTCCAGAAGTAGTTCTGCTGCTAGTGGCTCTTATGGCCATTTATCTGCAGGGGCAATAAGGTAAAGCAGTTTGAGCAGCTGCAGTTAGATTTTTGGCTGCTTTTATCTTGCACCTATATAATTATCCCATTGTCAGAGCTAAAGCTGTACAAAATGAGCCTTTTAAGCTTTGGCCATCTAGGACTGTATGGAACCATGTTCCCAAAATGTATGGTGGGTCTGTGTTGTATATTAAAAAGAAACCTCTCTTTGATTGCATGCATGTGGAAGAGTAATTTACATTTAGCCTGTTTCTTCTGCTGTGGTAGATATGATGCTGCTTTAGAGTGTATATATTTTTACAGGGGGGGACTACTGGTTGCCAGATTTCTGTTAGTAATAATAATATGCTCATGCCTCTTTGCAAGCAGAAGAGAGGCTAAATTCATCTACTAAAATGTTTGCTGTGAATGGCTTGAGTGGCCTTATTAGGAAATCTTACATCTTAGAAGACTGCCCCAACGTATCCCGGAATGTACTGGCCACGATTTAAACCAATTAATTCCTGTATGAATATAACAGTCTAACTGATTTTTCAGAATCTAGGCTCATGAGTAAAATTCTGTTCCATCTTTAATTAGAAAACACTTTCCTTAAAGAAACAGCTCCTTGAGTGGCTGCTTAAGGCAGGTTTCATGCTGTAGCATTATTATTTTGACTACTGAGAAGTTAGGTACAGTTTTTCCTATTAATAATGTTATTATGGGCACCTAGAAAGAAATGCAAGAGTTCATAGAAGCTATGCATGCCTAAAAATTGATTGATCTTATGTTTAGTAACAAGTTGAAACATTATTTGAAAAGCTGTTAGGTAAAATTTTTGAGGTGCTTATAAATCGAGCTGTAGGAAACCGCAAAATATTAACTATTCATCACAATTGTCCCACTGTTTCCATGAGTTCAGTCTATTGCATCAGCCTGAAGTCTCTAGACTTAGACCTGGACTATAAACTTTTTATGATATCTCCGTATATTGCACAATAGGGTCATAACCCTTAAGAAGTAGCTTATAGACATTAACAGAACCATGTAATATGTATTTACAGGACAGATCATAAATCTCAAGTGTGTGTCATGCATAGAAAACAATTTCACCGCTAATAGATTGTGTACACACTGTCTTTTAAAAAAATTTTAACCACATATAAGTCAAATCAGTGGCCACAGTGACACAAATTAATGCATTTCATCACAGAGGGAAAAAGCCATATTTCTGATGGCTCAGTTATATAGAACAGTTGCTCTACAGTGCCTGTCATCACCTCTTATTATGTCATTAGCCATTAACATTTATTTAGCCTTTTTAACAGGGTAGTGACTCGCCCTTTGCTTTTTTGGTCATGTTGTTGTTAACTGGTTTTGCATACAAGCAGCCTTAATTGCGCTGTCAGTTTTGTTATTGCCAATCAAATCGTGAACACGCTGTTAATTAAAGCCCAGTCCTGTGAGCAGTTGTGCCAATGGGTAATTTCGCTTGTGAGTAAAGTAACATGTGTACGAATGATCATTGGATCGTCCCCTGAAGTGCCAGATTTGATAGGAGCGGAATAAGAACACTACCAGCAAAGCTGGCAGTTCAGATGGTCATTTGTATGGGGTGGATACCTTGTCTACTACATTCTGGTCTGAAACCACACTGGCAACTGAATAGCCATTAGATGGGAATGATTTCTGGTTAGGAGTGATCAACATCAGAGTTGAACTAGTGACCTGTAGGAGAAGGGCTACACATTTTAGAGGTCCCCTGAACACAGGGGACATTTCCTATCTTTAAAACTGTGACACTGATTTTTTTTAAATGTTCCTGCTGCAATTTGTGCCTGAGAGCAGGTGACTTCTCTTGTGCTCACAAGTTGGGAAGTTGCAAAAGAGGGCTACTTGGGAAAAACCTTGCATTGTTGCAAAGCAAGAGGTGTGGGGTGCCCCTTCCCACTGTAACCCACTCTTTTCAAGCACCATAACAAAGAAATCTTCAAGCATTGTGAGTGAATACAAGGGGGCCATAAATATACCAAAGTACAAATGAGACCAATTTTAAAAATATTCTCTAGCATCTCACATGGAAGATAAAAGAAAATCTAGTTTCTGCACCTTATCCTCTGTCCATAATCCACAGGAAGGTCTATCCTTACTCCAATCACTATCCAAGGTTTTAACTCTTTTTTAAAATAACTTCTCCTTGTAATTTGTCCTGCTCTCTTTGTGTATTTATTGCAGTCCAGCGTTCAGCTTCCCCCATCCCCTTAACCCAGTGACTTACCAGCAGATCCTGAGCCAGCAGAGAGGGTTGAGCTCCGCATTTGGACACACGCCTCCGTTGATCCAGCCATCCCCCACGTTCCCGCCACGACCACACATGGCGGTTATCTCTGTCAACCCTGCTCCTGCTCAAATCAGTAACAACAACAGTTGCATCTCAGACTCAAATCAGGTAGGAGCCAGCTCAGGTCATGTGATGTGTGTCATACAGCCAGATAGGGCCTGGTTTTTAGAGGTTCTGAGGAGGGATGTAAAATCCTAGGGTATGCCTAGACTACATGGCTCCGTTGATGGAGCCATGTAAACTCATTTATCCGACATAGTCAATAAAGCGGGGATTTACATTTCACGACGCATAAGGGAGCGGTCAACAAAGGCTTCCCTTGTCAACCAATCTGCATCTAGACTGTCGCGCTGTGCCGGGGATCAGCTGATTGTCGGCACAGCGTGGTGGCCATTTTTATTTTAATGAAGAGGGGATTATTTAAATCCCCGCTTCATTGACTATGTCGGGTAAACTAGTTTACATGGCTCCGTCAACGGAGCCATGTAGTCTAGACATACCCCCAGTTAGTCAGTTAACCTGTTAAATATTAGCTTAACCTAATGTTTAGCCGGTTAACTGACTGGCGGGATCTCACTGCTCCAGCTCCCAGCCACAGGAGTAGCCCTCCGTGAGATGCTTCCCAGGTAACCAGTTAACCATTACCCGGTAACCATTACCCAGTTAACTGGTTACCCATTCACGTCACTAGTTCTGAGCATCTTCCACTCTCATTGGCTTTATGCAGCATTGTGGGTGCTCCGTGATTCTGAAAATCTGAGGGGAAAAACCTCAGGATTTTTCTTGGTTTAAGTTATGAGGCCATTCCTAAATTCTGCTCATGTATCCAATGTTCATCAGTGCAAGATGAGGGTGTCCCACCCAGGGTGTCAGGCAGTTCCATAAATGTGTTCCAGGTGGGGTCCAAAGACTCATGGATGGGTTACAAGTAGATCAGTTAAGGGGAACATAGCCCCTGAATTCCCATTGATTTCAATAGGGTCAGGATTCCACCCATGTTCATGGTGATTCTGATTTTTGTGTGACTGGTCATGTTACACTTTCTGCTCCCTGACTGGACTGAAACTTTTCCCGACAGGAGCGTGACAGACAGTGAACAGTAAATTGATACAACTACAAATATTTTTTTATGACAGTGAAGCAGCCGTGTGTATATTTGTAAATAACATGTTATGACCTGCTAGGGCCTTGATTCAGCAAAGCACTTAAACATATGTATATGTCTATCCCTATTAGCGAAACAGTTCAGTTCTTAGGTTCCATTAAAATCAAAGGGACCTAAGCATACGCTTAAGCACTTTACTATATTGGAGTCTAGCAGCAGTGAATCAAATTGAAGTAGTTTATTCACTAGTCTGCGTTACCTTTATTTGACCAGCTCCTCTACTTACATTGTGAATCCTGCAGATGTTTTTTAACACACCATATTCTTTCCCGCACTGAGTTTGTGAAGACACAGAAAGCAAAACATTTTAAGACTGATGGCTGCATAAGATCTCGGTATCCCTTTTGTGCTTAAAGGAGGGGCTGTGTTTCACTTCAGAAACCTATTCTAAAGGAATTTTAACCCCTCACTTTTCAAATGATGTTTGGAAGACATTTGTGAAATGAGCATTTGGTCAGAGCATAAATTGTATTGATATTTTTGTTGTCAGTTTTACAAACTTTTGAGCCCAATTTTCAAAATTAGCCATGTGCAACGGATACACTGACACCAAGTAAATGTATGCCCCAAGTAAACACACCAGTTGAATATTAGTGAGTACACATGGCATATTTTTAATCATTTTTACTTCTTAGTCTCTGTAGTTAGAAATTTAAACTACAATTGAGTCATTATCAGACAAATTATTTCACCCCATTACATACCTATTTCAGTTTGCTGTTGTATTTTATTGTTCTGGAGTGGACTGTCCAGCCTAGTTTATTATTCTAGAGTATCTCTTGGATGCTGGTCTGCACACTCTGGTTTGTTATTGAAGGATTATTTGACTGGTTTTGTTGTCTTCCACTTTATTTCATTCCTAAGCAACCTGAGTTCCGAAATAATGTAGGTGGTGGAAGTGGGATGCCCATTTACATAAATATTGTATGAATCTTGAGTAATTAACAGCAATGTAATTACAGTTTTAATATTTAGTTTCATTGGCTGGTGTGTGTGTGTGTGTGTGTGTGCCATATTGTGCTTTTTTCTGTTGTAGCCTCTGTTATGTTTTTTCCAGAGCACAGCCAAATATGTACTTCCTTTCTCATGTACACACACAGTAAAAATGAAACCAGAGTATAGAAACTATTCTGTTTCTTACACTGATATTTCGTCTTTTTTGGAGTAATAAACCATTGCTGCTTTTTGGGGAGGAGGGGTGACAGTGTGATTGTTAAACAACAATTTGCCAAATTTGACATGGTCTAGGGCAGTTCTGAAACTGAAATAGTGTCTGAGAGGGAAATGCATTGGTACATACATACAACTGGTTTTTACAAACCTTCCCTCTTTCCTTATTTTCTCTCTGTGTGTGTTTCTTTCTCTTGCACTCTCCAAATGGGTAAAATTCACCCTCTGAAGACAGCCAGCACTAGGTCTGCTTTCTGGGCAGGTGGCCCCAATAACCAGCCAAATTCTGCACCAGTTTGCCATACACTAGCCATGATGTTCTGAGGCAGTATGGTCTCCGTTCTCCTTCAAACCCCAATGCCGCATCACCCCCCAATGTTTTCTTTCCCAGAACAAGCAGAGCAGCGAGTCAGCTGTGAGCAGCACCGTCAATCCAGTCATTCACAAGCGCAGCAAAGTCAAGACTGAAGTTGAGGGTATGCCACCAGCTTCCCCAGCCACACAGGTAACCCTCTTGGCACAAATGGTCTTGTCAGCCTCACGCAGTGAGCTGATGGGCCTGCAGTGTCTGTGGGAACAATCGTCACTTCATGCTTCTCTGCAGTTTGTAATGAGGCATCAAGGTTTGCAGGGCAACCGCGCTCATCTCAAATAAAGAGACCCAGCAAGGTACAGAAGCAGAGTTTGATTGATTGAGGGAAGCGTTGTATGGGTTCGTGGGAGCTGGATTCCTAGTTCATTGCCTAGAAAGAGAGAGAGAAGGACAGACTATTTCAGCTCTGGTAACTTATAAAAATTATGTTTGACTCTCCTACAGTGCAAAGCAAGCAGTATTGATGTCTCAAAGCAAACATAGATTATGAGGCAGTCTTGCATGTAGGTAGAAAGCTCTCAGAAAGGGTTTCTTCTCTCCGCTCAAAGGTATTGCTCATAGCATCATTCTTTACATCACTGACACAACATTTGACACAGAGAAGGGCCCACAGACCTTTGTTTTCTTTTCAGAGCTTTGCTCTTGCAAACTATTTAATGGCTGACAGTATCCATCTGACTGTCCTTTATCACACCTGTAAACTATCAGGAGTGCTCTGGGCACTTCATTTTCATGAAATATTAGGCTGTGTTACTGTCAAGTGAACAGAAGAGTTGATGACAAATTCCTCTTTCTGCACTGGTTCAGAAGCAGGTTTCAGCATGATGCATGGGGACAGCAACTTGTGCAATCATCTAGGGGCTGGTAAAATTGATGAAGATAGCATATCAGGGAAAGATAAACACGCTGTAGTCAGCAGGATTAGGGCAAAGAGGCATCTCTCTTGAGCTTTGAGTTTAGGAGTGCATCAACACACAATAGCAGAAAGCACACGACCTAAAAAACCAATCTGTCCACTTCCCCGCACCTCCCCCAAACCAGGCTAAGAAGGCCGCCTATTTATTTCTTGTAGTAAACCAAAGAGATCTGAAAGAAATTTCCTGCCCAATACCAGGGATCCCATCTACAGAATCATGGGGGATACCAATGTATTTTTCTTATTCTCTGACTCACAGTGTCTTGTGAATGAAGTACATTGCCCAGAAAGAGAGGAATTATGCAGAGTGATGCATGAAGATTTAATTAGCGATAACTGGATGAAATTAATGAGAGAAAAATGTAGGTTGGCTATTTGGAAATGGTTCCTGTGAGATCTGTGGGCTCAATCTCCCAGGAGAAGTGTTGGCTCCATAGCTCACAGCGCTTAAAAATTGATTGAACAAAGCACTGGAAATACCCTGTAGGGGGCAATCTTGCCCCTGCAGAAGGAATAGATGGCTTGGTACAATTGAGACCTGTTACTCATCAGGTCTGAGCACTTGCACCCAGGGCTCATCCAAGATTGGGATTTGTGTCCTGAAGAAAAGGCTGATTTTGAGACGTCTGTTGTTATCTCAATCCGAATTTGACATAGAATTATTTTTCTGAATGAAAAGTGTATAAATTCCAAATCTAGATCTCTAAACTCACTTGCTGTATAAAGCAGGCCAGAGAACATGCCAGAAATAATTCCTAGAGCAGATATTTTAGAAAAACAGACACACTTGATTTAAAAATTGGGTGATACTGCCACAAGCCAGGGTAAAGTGTTTCAGTTGTTAATCCCTGTCCTCATTAAAAATGGATGTGTTTTATTTTCAGTCAGAAGTTGTCTAAATTCAGCTTCCAGCCACTGCATCGTGTCATACCTTTCTCCACTAGACTGAAGAGCCCTCTATTAAATATTTGTTCTCTATGTAAATATATAGACTCTAATCAAGTCACCCCTTTATCTGCTCTTTGCTTAGCTTCATAGATTGAGCCCATTGAGTCTATCGTTATAAAGTATGTTGCTTCGGAAATGTTGCATTTTGTTTCAATTCAGCAATGGCCAGCATCTACCTGGCTGCTCTGGTGCCTCATTGGAATTGTGGCTGGGTGCCTCATTCCCCAGCTCAGCCCCCCCCCCCCCCCAATATGAGCCAGGCTCCCCAGCTTAACATCTCCCATCATGCACTGCAATCATAGCACTCCCATAATGCCCTGTAGTGGTTCAACCACAGGGACGGCAGCAGAGCAGTATGGGAGATGTAGTCCAGGCAAGCCCATACATGAGAATGAGGCACGAGGTGACATGGCAATTCAGTCACAGATTAAGGACTGACTGACCCAAAATGAAATATTTAGACTCATTTGGACACACTGAAATATTTTGATTTGAGTCAACCCAACCTGAACCAAAATACTTCATTTCAATTTTCCTGATGGAAAACCAAAAAAATTCAGCAAAACCTGCACTTGGCCGAAACTGCATTTTTGGCGGCAGGGAGGGGAAGGTGACATTTAGACAGAAAATTTTTGACTAGCTCTACCCATATCTCTAACTGAAGTTGATGGGGGCTGCAGGTATTCAGCACCTCTGAAAGTCAGGTCCTAAGACTTTTCCCTTTCTGATTTTGTCCAGGCTTCTGATATGTTTGAAAGATTCTATCCCCCCCACCTCCCTCAGAAATTGTTCTGTAACCTGCAGCACTTTTCTGTTATCAGAGCAGCCTTTTCAAAAGAACAGTCAAGGACTGATTAGAACACATCTCTCCATGCATGAATTGTAAAACATGTACATAAAAGTCACACCTGGCACGTGATGTCATAACAGCTGCTTTAATAATAATACTGTTACATCGCACTTCTCACCTTCCATGCTCTGTACAAGCAATAACTGGTTAATCATCGCTACACTCCAGTGGGTCTGAAAGAGGAGAGGATAGTGGTCTGATGGAACACCCTCAGGCAGGGTGTTCCATGCTGAAGGGGTAGGAGGGAAGAAACTGCCATAGCAGCTCTGGGAACAGTGGAGAAAGCAGGGCTCAGAGATGGACTTGAAGCACAGGGGATGGAGGCAACATGAGACTGGTCAACAAGTGAGAAGTGGCAGAGTCTCTGAGGACAAGACAATGAGAACAAGAAGCTTGAAGTTCATGTAATAGCATAAGGTCGCAACATATCATCCCTTTTCAAATGAGTTTGCATTGGCCTCCACTAAAATCATGTCTTTTCCTTAGTATGGGTCAGTGAATAGGGCCTTAGAGTGGGAATCAGAAGACCCCAGTTTTGTTCCCACCTCTGCCACTGAGCTGCTGGGTAACCTTGATCATGTCACTTCATTTCTATGCTACCCTCCACCTTTAGGGCTTGCCTACATGGGGAAATGTACAAGTACATCTATCTATACCTCTGTAGTTACAGCATTATAACTCCTCATGTAGACACTCCTTCTGGTATTACTGTAGTAGTATAATTATGCTGATAAATTTTCCCATCTGGCCTAATCCTTAGTCTGTCTTGTCTACTTAGATAGTAAACCCTCCTAGGCAAGGATAGTTTCTGTATTTGTTCAGCACCTAGCAAAGCCTTGAGCTCCAGACAGTGAGGTTCGGGCTATGGCTTTGGCCTCCCCACCCGGGGCAGCAGGGTGCAGGCAGGCTGAAGCTGCAGTGTTCCGGCCGGGGGTCATGCAGTAATTTTTGTTGCCAAAAGAGGGTGAGTCATGGTGCAATGAAGTTTTGAGAACCCCTGCTGTAACATTACGTTCCCTGCTTCTCATGGTCCCAGTCCAATGAAAACAGACTGTGTACTGCCATTCTGCGCCGTGCTGGAAATGACTGTGATACACATGGCTGTTATAAGGCGTGTGCCTTAAATCGTCATTACATCTTAATTATAAAAATTTGCCTTTACGTAGTGTTGTAGATGCTCAAAGCACTTGGCAAACTTTAGCTGTCCAATCCATAGACTACCCAGAAAGCCGGGAAAATATTATTTCTCTCATTTGCAGGTGGGGAAAATAAAGCCTGGAGAGATGTAAGCAACTTGACAAGAAGTCAGGGTTAGAACTTGGAATATTCCCAACCATAGGCTCCGCTGATTATATTGTGCTAGTGGACTAAGCACGGAGCGGGAGCCAGCAGTTCCTGATTTCTGCTCTGACACTGCCTCTGTGTGTGGTCTTGGTCAAGTTATTTAAACTCTCTGCCTCGGTTTTGCCTTTAGTAAAATGGGTATATGGATATTTGCCTACCTTGCAGGAATGTTTTGAGGATTAATTAGTTTGTGCTTATATAGTGCTCTAAGGAAGGAAACCACCATATAAATACTAAGTATTATTATTGCCTATCATTGTAGAGGAAGGACAGATGTGTGAGGATAAAAGAAAACTCGCTCAAACTTTTTTAATGGTTTGAAAAGATTCAATCGTTACTTTTCCCCTTCCGTTTTCTTATTCTGCCCAGATAGAGCCAGGTAGCAAAGGAAACAAAAGCTTCCCAAGAGAGGAAAGATATTCCCGTGTTTAGGGTGCTTGCCTGGGATTCAAAAGGCTTTAGTCCAATTCCTTGTTCTACCCAAGACTTACTGTGGCAAGTCACTTAGTCTCCCTGAGTCTCTTCAAAGCATGGATAATAGTGTTACAATCTAGGCATTGTGGGTGTATAAATATGATGGACTCTAGCATCTTTCCTCCTGCTGTGTATCCGATCTAGCTGACACCAGGAAGCACTTGGAATCCAGAGACATGGGTGTCTATCTAAATCAGACACACATGAACCCCTGCCAGCCTTTTCAGATTGGCCTGTTGCTAGCAGCTCTGTAACTGCAAGGCCCTTTTAAACTCAGTATTTCATGGTCATCAAGAATGTGACGTTACTGTGGGTTCCCCTTTCTTTTATAACCAATGAACACCCGCCCTGTAATCTAGGAGAGACTGAGGAATTCAGAGGAAACAAGCTGACTTGATGTAACACACGGTGTGTTGCAGGAGCATCTGACAGACCTGAAAGAGGATTTGGATAAGGATGAATGTAAGCAGGAGCCTGAAGTTATTTACGAGACGAATTGTCACTGGGAAGGGTGCAGCAAGGAATACGACACTCAGGAGCAGCTCGTCCACGTGAGTAATACTGGGAAGAAACCCCGGCGGTGAATTTGGATTTCTGTATGTGTGTGGTGACTGTCCATCCCCAGATGCTGGGCAGCAGGAGCTCTCTCTGGGAGCCCCGCAGGGTGCAGGGCAGAAGTACAGCATGCAAATGCAAGATCAGCTCACCATTCCTTGAAGGGTTTAGCTGCAGGGAAGACTGAAATTATTGATAATCGTATGTTTCAGCTGCTCAGGGTATAATTCTGGTCCCCCTTGCAAAGCCCAGTAAAAAGGCTGCATGTAGGGGACCTGTAACTGGGTGCCACTCACCACCACGGCGCCTCCTGCTGGACTCTCAGGGAATCAGCTCTTCTGCCCAGGAATGCCCCCTTCCGGCTGGTGTCTCGCCTGTTATTCTCCACCACCGAGCATTAGGGCCTGCGTCCCTCCCAGACCACGGCGCCCTTCCCTCCAGGCACTGCCCTGCTGCAGTGCCCCCACACTCTGGGGTCCTCCCCCTTGGGAAATCCCCAAGGCCCTAAATCCACCTGGTCTCAGTGACTCACAGCCCGTACCTGAGGGGCAAGCTGCAGTCTGAAGTGGCCACTTGTCACTGGCAAGGGCATGGGGACTGCCTGCCCCGCCTGCCACCCTGCAGCCCTAGTACCCTCAGGGCCCTGTCGCTGGGCCTCAGCCTGGGACTACTCAGGCTGGAGCTCCCCGGCTCACCCTGCCTTTCCCCAGCACTGCTCTGTCTGTGGTACCCCGGCTAGCAGGCAGCTAGGTGAGTCAGTCTCCTCCTCTCAGGAACCCTTGTATATACAGCCCTCCGCTGAGCCCTGATTGGCTGCTATCTGCTGCAGCTGCTGTCTCCACAGCCCCAGCCCTCACCCAGGGCTGGATTTAACCCTTAGGCCAGCATGGAGGTCACAGGGCCTCAGATGGCTTTTGGGGGGGACTGAATCCCCTGTAGCCTGGCAGTCGGACACATGGCACCTGCGTAGCCCAGACATTAAGCCCCGTGGGTGTGTCGGTGCTGCAACTGGGACGTGAGAGTCCCAGCGCTGGTGGACGGACTGTGGCCAGCTCTCCTTGAGTGAGCTCTGCTGACAACAGCCATGGGAGTGTTGGCCACATGAGCAGCGGCGACTCAGACGAGCCGCCTGAGCCCAGACCCACCCTAGGTCCTGGCTTGTCCCAGCCATGGCCACTGCCCCAGAGTCCACACCGTTGGGGGGCTCATCCCATGTTGCACAGGGACTCGCGACTTCCTGATTCTCTCCAGTCCAGTAGGGAATAAAGCCCTGCCATTGCACTGGTCCTGTTGCTGCTAAGCAAGGAGCCATAGGCACCAACTCCGTGGGTGCTCCAGGACTCAAATACCCATGGGGAAAAAAAGAAGGGAGATGCTTAGCACCCATCCGCTGCTGTGGTTCCGGCCCTGGGACTGGCAGCCTGTCAGCTGTTCAGTGGGCCCCCAGGATTGGCCACCAATCAGCAAGCAGCTGGCGGAATGTGTTCCGAGGAAGGGGGCGGAGTCAAAGGAATGGCAGGGGGCCGCAGGGGAGGGGCGAAGAGAAGCAAGTGGCCAGCAGATGAGGGGGCTTCAGGGGAAGGCGAGAAGCAGGGGCAGGAAGAGGCAAAGCAAGTGCGGGGCCTCGGGGGAAGAGGGCAGAGAGGGAGCAGGAACTCGGGATGAAGTGGGGTTGGAGCACCTGCTGGGAAAACCAAAAGTCAGCATCTGTACAAGGAGCCCCAGGATTTTGGCCCTAAAAACAATGGTGGTGTTGCCAATCCCAAAATCATTCCCCAAAAGCTCCTCCAAGTGACTCAGTAAACTGAGCTACAAAAATAACGAATTTCTGCATTACGGGGACCTCTTTTGTGTTTGGGTTGCCTTGGGATTTGCACTCCTCGGTTTCTCTCTGATGCTGAGGGTTGACAAATCCCCCAAACCAGTCGTTATCACCAAAATCAGGCACATTTTGCAAATAATCCCCCTGCACAATCTCCCTTTTAATCGGTAACTTGAACCTGGCTCTTTCTAAAGCCAGCTCGGGTTCACTGAAAATTCACCAGCCTCACCACCGCTGGCCTGAGTACCGAGCATGTAACACAATCCTGCTCTGGGCAAAGTTCATTCAAAAGCCTCACGCAGCCCTGCATTCCTGTTCCGTCGGCCTTCCTCTGGACTGGGGATCAGCCTCCCAAGGGCCAGTTACATGCAACTATTTTTTACAAGATGATTCAGTGACCCGGGGTGAAGGACGGACAGATGGATGGACATGCACACACACACGCAGAGTGGGAAGGAAGTTTGAAACGATAAAGGATCTGTTTCTTGAAAAGAGAGATTTTCACCATCTCTCTCCTTATTCATTTATAATTTCTTCATTTATGCTGTTTATACAGGGACAGAGCTCAGAGGCCACCAGTCAGGGGTCAGGGCTGCATTTTGCTAGGCACTTTTACACAGACACACACACACACACACACACACACACACACACACACACACGCATAACTATCCCAGAGAGCAAATGCCAAATCATAAGTCAAAGACAAAACTCCAGCTGGCATTAATAGGGGCTGGAACACACACTTGAGGTCAGTCATTCAGTGGAGTCAGTGCTGAATGTGTTTGGGTTGGAAATAATTTGGGGCGTAAAATCAGTCTGATGCATGTGGGAGGTGGACACGGAAGGTAGCTCTGCACAGGAAAGTTTGTGTTTTGTTGTAATGCACTGCACAGTACGGCATCCCATCGTTGTGTGTTTCCACATTCTCCTGGCAGTCTTTTTTCTCCTATTTGTCGGGAAAGCCCTGTAAGTTCATCCCAGAGCAAGCCAGATCCCTCAAGTTCAGCATCATTTATTTCTAAATAAACCAAAAAGAGAAAATATTTGGAACAATATGCAATCCCTTCCTAATTTTAGCTTTTATAAACTGACACTCCTTTGATGTGATTATTACCAGCGGTTCGGGGAGCTGTGGATTTGTGCTGCCCAAAATACACACACAGATGAAATTCAGATGTCGGTGTATGGAGCCAGCTTCCCAACGGATTGCTTCTCCATTTGCCCGGAGACACGTTTGCCCGCACGAATAGAAGTACCTGGCCCCGTAAGGGTTAGTTAGCGCGCTGTGAGCCAATGTGCTTGTGTGAATAGCATGTGCGGGAGGGGAGGGGTGCCAGAGCAACAAAGGTACACACAGTTTTGCAGACAATTCCATGCTCACAGCTCTAAATGTTTCACTCCTCAGCAGAGAGAAGCCAAAACCGTCTCCAAGCTAAATTGGGCAGGACGGGCAAGCTGACTTAAATCCCCTAATCCAGTCTGCCTGCGTTTTAATTCCAGGTCAGATTTTTAAACCAATGGGGGCCAAGTGGCCTGTCTTGCAGAACCGGTCTGGATGTGGCCCTAGTGTATCCACAGATCTCGCAGGAAGAACGGCTCATAAGGCTTCTCACAAGACTTCTGCCACCTGGCAAGAGAGTAGGGCCATAAAACCAGTCTCTTGGACTTGATTAATCTTAAATTTCAGCTTCAAACCCCCACAGGAAACCTAATCCAGTTCCAAATGCTTCTGCCTCCTGTTGTTTTGGCTCATCCTCACCCCATACCTCTCTCTCCCTATATAATATGCCCTTGAGTATGAGCTTTCCATTGATATTTCTACCACACCCATCACCACCATGTGCAAGTTAGGAACGTAATAGTGAAGTCAGTTAACCAATTAACTGATAAGCAAAAGCTTATAGGTTAATGCGATAGACTACATGCTCCACACACCCCCCACCAGTAAATTTTGTAGCAGGCTGCCAGCCGCCTGGCTCAGTCCTGGCTTGCGACAGGTCTGGCACCCACTCCTGCTGCGGCTCGGCATTTAAAGTGTATTAGGAGCTAGGCGGGCAGGCAGCCCAGCTCAGCTCTAGCTCGTGTTGGGTCTGGGAGCTCAGACACACCCTCCCCCCGGACAGGAGCTGCTGCCTCTGTGTCAGAGGCAGCAGCGCGGGGCGACAGGCAGCCAGACCGCGAGGGGAGCTGGTTTTTAAACTGGCTCCCCTCACAGACTAGCTCCCGCCTCTGATACACAAGCAGCAGCGCGGAGTGGCAGCGGGCTCCTTGGGAGTGGGGCCGGAGCACACTGGCGACGGCCCCACCCCGGGTACTATAGAATAGTTGAGTAACCGATAAGAATTCATGAGGTTACTCGACTATTCAGTTAACCGATAGTTAACATCCCTAGTCTGAGTGCCACAAAGACTGAAATGTTGGAACAATGGTGAGGTTAAGGCCTTCACATGTCTTCAGAGGGCTAGTCACCATCTAGTCTGTAATACACCATGTGCAGCATGCTAGTTTTTCAATGTGAGCCACAGTGTTTTAGCTTATGGTGCTTTCCGTCCACAGTGTAACATGCTTTGTGATTTGTGTGAACAAAACCTGGAGGGTTTTTTTAGGTGGCTAAATTCTGTTCCTGCACAGGCAGATGTCGCTTGCTGTGACTGAGTGGGCAAGTTACTCTGTTTTAATGAGCGTTCGTTTCTCCATGGCTGCTGCGTCTCGCAGACAATCAAAGCCACCCCTCTCAGTGGCAAGCGAAGGCAGGACCTGCATGCCTGACCATGGGAGAGATGGGGGATGGCTGAACAAATGCTGAGTCTAAAAAAAACCCCAAACCCCAAATGTTTTATTTTAGGACTTCCTGTTGCTGTCTTTTATTGAAATCTTAAGACGGGGAGGGGAGATGTCATGATTTTGGCAGCTAGGTTCCGTTCTATCCATGTAACAATACAGCTGTATAGGACTGTTCTCTGATTCGTTTTATTGTCTTCAGAGACTGATCTTCCGTATCATGGTAAAACATTAATCTAAACTTGTACCAGTTAAGAGCAAAGCTCCACTTTGCTGCTGAGATTCCAGTGCAGTGGTAAAGGCTTTTATGGAACTGAGTAATTAGCAGTAATTGGGGCTATGGAGTTCTCCTTAGCACATACTTTACAGATGTTGTCATATCCTGCCGGCAGTTAAGCTTTTGACAGCAGGTGGATGTTTTAGAGCCGGCATCCGCTCTGGCATTGAATCGAATTTTTTTTTCTCCCTTTACCAGCACTATAAAAAGGGGCCACAGCTGCAAAATTTGGAGAGAGATTTGGCGCTGGAATGTTGGTTTGGGCCATTCCGGAGACAAGAACCAACTGCTTCCAAAAACCAGAGGGGGTTTGGGTCCAACACTCAGCAGTGTTTTTATGTTTTGCTCTTTTGTAGAGTTGGATTAGATTTTTTTTCATTTCTATTACTTTTCTGCTGTTCATGTGAGTCAGGATATAGGGGGAGAGGGAGGTCAGATCCTCCCTTGATTACAGTGGAGTTATACTGGCATATACCAACTAAAGAAACTGTGCCTCTGTGGTAGTAAAATCCCTTTGAAAATCCCTGATGGTAGTAAAATCCCTTTGAAAAAGCATGATGTTCCTACTGTTGAGCACAGGTCTAGGGAGGAACAGTTGGCTGGAAATGGACAAATCTGTGCACACGCAGCGCTTCTTAAAGGGTAACCTGATGTCACGGCTTTGTATCTATCGCAGCATGTTTATTAAAGAATCTCATTTTAAACTACCTGCAGTTCAGAGAAGTGGAACGAAGCTATTAGGGTTTTTTTTTTCTATGTTAGCACGTCATGTGTTTGATTCTGTAGGATATGTGGTGTGACCTCAGGTGCCTGGCCATCTGATATGTCTCCTCAGTTCTAACATAGTTGACTTATTGGCAAGTGAACTGGCAGCGTAAGACCAGGTACATAGGGCTGACAGATACCTTCACAAAAAATCCCAAACATGGTGGGGGGTGGGGGGAATTGGTTGAGCCGGAAAAAAAAAGGGGGGGGGACCAAACTTCTTGAGCAAAAAAAAAAAGTCACTGCACCTTTAAATTCCCGCCTTTAAATTTTACTTGTCCTGTATTTTCTGGGGGGTTTTTTACCGGACAGAAGACACAATTACCAGACTGTCTGGGTGAAAACCTGACACCAGCCACCTGCAACAAGTATGCTAGCTGCTCTTTCTATCGTGGCTGTGAGGCGAGTGACTGGCTATGCTGTCAACAGATGTAGATCAAAGTGCACAAGCTGATTCTGGCCTTGTGCCTCATGAGCAAAATGGCATACAGAGCCATTGCTCTCCCTCCTCCATCAAGTCCTCAGTGTGAACAGTGTGTCAGGGCTATTGCCTAGCTCTCAGCGCAGCAAACAATCCTTGTTTGTACAGCACCTAGCACACCTGAGCCTCCTGTCTGAGTGCTTTGCTTATTAGAGTACCATAAATAATAACAAAAAGGGCTCCCTTCCCACGCCAACTGGCTCGCCCCCGGCCTTGTGGGCTGTTTGTTGGCTGGGAGCCATGGCCAGGTCAGTAGAGGTCTGTGCTGAAATCGGTGACAAGTTACACACTAGTTAGCGTCTAAGGAGGAGTGAAGTATTCCTAGCCATTCCTGTCCCTTCCTTCCACGCCTGCCCTGAACTGTCCTCCTCAATGCTGGAGCCACCCTGCTATTTCAACCACAGAAACGTAGGGCTTGTAGGGATCTCGGTGGGTCATCTAGTCCCCCACACTCAAGACACTTGGTAGTAAGTAGGGGAGGGTCCCATCCACCCTCCTGCTCAGCTGCCCTGACATTTTCCGTATCTAAGTTGAGTAGAAGTAGGACTGCCTGCAACCAGGGTTGCTTAAGAATCCCCTCTCTTTTGTCGGGGCAATGTCTGATCAGAGGAATATTTTGCTTCCTCTGTCAATAGGCCGTGTTCAAACCCCGCTGAGAAGCATTCTGGGTGGGAGCTCAGGGATCATGGTCCACATGTTATATGTTAACACTCCCAATGCTCCCCCGCCCTCTGACTCAGCAACAACCACCCCTCCCCCCCTTGCTTCCAGCCTGGCTGACGTGGGCAGTTCATTCTGCAGGAGCCCAGAATAGGGGGACACGGTACCTTTTGCAGAGCATAAGTCATATCCACAACTGACACCAGCTGAGGGCCTGGCGCGTTGCATCAGTAGCACGCCGAAGAGGTAAAATGCTGCACGAGTGCTAGTGTGTGTGTGGGGGGGAGGGGGTTGTGCTTGATCCTGGTGCCTAGGAATCCGCGTGACAGACCAGGTGCTGTGCACACACTGAACAAAAAGATGGACCCTTCCCCAAAGAGTTTACAATCTAAGTATAAGACAAGAGACAACAGGGGGGCCCAAATGGGATTACGAGGAAATAAAGAGATGTTATTGGTCAGTATGTATGTGCATCACTCCAACACTACTATCCTCCCCTTGTGTCTAATGGACCCTATTCAGCACCCCGTCTCCAACCCCCAATAGAAACACAACACAGCAGCTCTGTAGCCTTTTTTACATCACAGTGAAATCCGTCCGACTTGCAGTTTTTTCTGTGCTCTTCAGAGTGGGGCGTGCTGGGACGGCTTTAGCGGTTCTAATCACGATCCGGCTGTCTTTCTCTCTCCCTAGCATATCAATAATGATCACATCCACGGGGAGAAGAAGGAATTTGTCTGCCGCTGGCAGGACTGCACTCGGGAGCAGAAGCCGTTCAAGGCCCAGTACATGCTGGTGGTGCACATGCGGAGACACACGGGAGAAAAGCCACACAAGTGCACGGTGAGCTGATGCCAATCAGTGGAGTGGTAGGGGGGAATCTTGTCTACATAAATGTATAGCTGGATACCCAAGAGACTCACGCCAAAGCTCTCTGAGTGAACACACACGCGCCCCCAACTCTGGACAAGATCAAAGCCAATCTTCAGCATGAATAGGCTTTACTTGCTTGTAGGCTTTCCCTTGGGGCATTAACGTTAACAGAGAGGAAGGCTGCTGATTCAGTGGCTATAGTGCTAGCCCAGAAATTGGGGAGACCTGGCTGCAACTCCCTGTTCTGCTCCAGACTTTCTGTATGACCTTGGGTAAGTCACGTCAGGACAGATTTTGAAATGGACTTAGGCGCCTAGCTAGCTCCCTTTGAAACCAGAGGCAGTTAGGCATCGAACAGTTCCTCTTTCTCCTGAAAGGTGCTGAGTTATTCAGTGAATTAGCTTTTGGCTTTCCAGAACAAGGGCCTCTTCTTGCCAAGGCTTTCCAAAATGGCAGCCTGAAGTGATCCTCTCGGGTTAGACGAACTGATTAAAGGAGCCGCCTGTGGTCCCCAGAGATGGAAATCAGAGTGGTGGGCTTTTTGGAAATGGAGATCATCTGTTAAGGCACTGAAATAAGGATTGTTGTGTGGGGTTTCCAGAGCACTTGGCTTCCACTGTCGCCGATGATAAAATGCTCATTTGACCTGAGTGAGAGCAGAGCGATGCCAAAGTCAAGTGTCTCTGAAAATGCCACATGAAGAACTTCGCTTTAGGCGCCCATTTTTAAAAATCCTGCCCAGGGGGTTTAAGTATGCCGTTACTTCAGAGCCATTACTACTTGGCAATATCACAGCATCTCATCTTCCCTCAGCCATTTTGGCTTGGCTGAATCCTTCCAGAGTACAAACAAGGGGAGTGCAGATAGAAAACTCCAAGTCAGCCAGCGCTGGATGGTGGTAGGACTCACAGCATTGAAAATCTGGTGAGGTCTCCGCAATGGCTCTCTGTGGGAAGTTGCTTTCTTTTCCAGGCCCCTGGCCCACGGTGCTGTCCAAGAAGCCATTAAGATTGAGGATTGTGGGTTTTAAAAGGGTAATGTCAGGCAGTCTGACCTCAGAGCCCTCAGGAAAGTGGAACCAAACTGTAATTAGGGAAATTTCAACGCTTGTTATGTGAACTCTTGTCCTTTAGAAAACTGGCTTGTCTCACAAGCGTTAGAGCTAGTGAAATGGAGAGACCTTAGTCAAGATTTTCAAAAGCAGCTAGTGATTCATTTTTGGACACACAACCTGAATCACCTTAACGGGGAGCCTAATATTCAAAGAGCAGGGTGCTCGCGTATCACAAGTAGGGCACCCAACATCTGCGGCACCCTAAATCACTAGCCTCTGCTGAAATTTCTGCTCTACTCAAGAAGGAAAGCTTCCCCACAAATTGGATGTTAGTTTTTAAAACACAGGCTCCTTAAGGGGGAAAAGAGATGAAAAGCAGATGAGGAGGCAAACCACACCAGTTTGGTTCATGAATTACTCCCATTGTGTTTCTATTATAGTTTGAGGGTTGCGCCAAAGCCTATTCCCGACTGGAGAACTTAAAGACTCACCTGAGATCTCACACTGGAGAAAAGCCGTACGTCTGTGAACACGAGGGCTGCAATAAAGCCTTTTCCAATGCTTCAGACCGAGCAAAGCACCAGAACAGGACGCATTCCAATGAGGTAAACCCATCCTCACCACAAGTGCTGTGGACTTTTAACAAAATTTTTGCTGACAATGTAAGCTTTGCATGCTGGACTTGTGTGAAACAGAATTTACCATCATGAAAGGCTTTTTTTTTTTTTTAAGTAACTGGGATTTATTTTGCTGCAGAGCCAACCCGCATTAGCTTTATATTTCTGAAAGCCATGTTCGAAACCATAAACAGATGCTGAAGTATGCAAACTTTCTAATTGGCTTTTGAAATTAAAGCTGGTGCTTTCCAAATTCATAATGTTTAATAGTCCAAACTGGGTCCGACAGTTATGTACCTTGCTTTTGAACATGATTGCAGCATAGATTTCATAGTGGTGCAATTTCTTACCCTGGGTCCTGACGCTTTGGAAATAGTCATACCTCCCTGTTTTGATGTACAGCGATAAAGTGTAATGCAATGGTTTGTTAACCCTGGCTAATTGAAACCCACTATTAGAAGTTGGGGAATGCAGGAAACTGCCCTTATTGGGATGCATGTGATGGTCTGCTGCAAACGGCCAAAGCTCAGGACTAAAAATTATATTTCTACTAATTAGCAGATGCGGGAAGGAAAAAAACGGAATATTAGTGATTGAAGCCAGAAAGGAGTATCTGTAGCCTAATTTGTAACCATTACATATGAATCAGTGGAGAATGGAATAATGTGATTTCAGTGGATGACAGAATATTACCAGTGATAACCAAACCTTGAGCTCTTTTAACAAAAAAAGCACCGGGATGAACCATGCAGATCTGCATGTTTTTCCAGGTATTCCGCTCTGAATCCAAGCATCCAGGCTGGCTTCTCTCCATAATAAGCTGGTAGAGTAGAGGGGCTCCCATGCAGATCTGCTTTGTATCAGAACTGAGCAGCTCAACCCTAGAAATTCATGGATCTGATGGCCAGAAGGGACCATTCGATCATCTTATCCAGGGGTCTCAGATTTCCTTGCATCTTAACTCCCTTTGGACAGCAAAAATAACTAGATGAGCCCAAGAGGAGGAAACAAAACCTGCGCCCTCCCGAGCCCCACTTCCCCGGGCAGGAGGAACAAAACGGAAGTCTGAGTCGCGGTGCTCTGGGTGATCACTGAAAAGTTCAAAGGAACACAAGTCTGCAGCTATTAGGCTATGTCTATGGTAAACCGGGAGTTGTGATTCCCAGTTCAGGGAGATGTACATGCACTAGCTTTGATTGAGATAATACGATAAAAATAGCAGTGAAGCTTTGGCAGCACAGGCAGCTACATAGGCTAGTCCCTCCTGCCCAGCACCCTGAGTACACACTTGCTCAGTTGCTACCGAGCTATATCAAAATTAGTTCAGGTGTGTCTACACATGCTCCAGTCACACCTCCCTATTGCAGTGGAGACATACCAAAGGGACATTTTTCCCTAACTCAAGCTGAAATGCAGTTGAACGCTAGAAATCCAGTGCCCCTGAGTTTCTGAGGAGGCTTGGGGTGATTCCACCGGCCAGAGAGAGGCAATTTTTCAAGTGTTTGAGGAGGACTCGGAAGGAGATCTTGGAGCCGTTTGCCGTGTTTGAACCAGCAAAAGCAAAGCACTCCAAACACTTGTGTTTGAACAATGCTTAAGATGTTTTGTAGGCATCCCAGGAAAGCAACACTTAGGCCTAATTCAGTTGCTGGAGAAAAATCCTGATATAAGCACATCCGCCTTAAATGGAGTGCTCGGTAGCCATGGTAGTAATGACCAGATTTCAATATTATTGATATTCATAAATAGCAAACTATTATCTGTTATCTACTCCCAGACATTAGGGCTGATGGGCCTTTTATAAGTCATCCGCTCATATTCCCTTATCCCTAATGCAGATTATTACAGTAGTAATAATACTTCTATGTTGAGCCAGCCAAGAGTCGAAGTGAGCATTGCAAACGTTAATTCATTAATCACTACAGCACCCAGTAAGGTGGATATTTATCTCCCCATTATACAGATGGGGAAACTGAAGCACAGAGAGGTGAAGAGACTTACCCACAATCGGACAGGAAGACTTTTGCAAGAAGAGCTCTCTAGTGCTGCTTGTATGATGGTGCTAGTTTAGGAGTTTGGTTTGGTTAGACTCATAAATAAATAATCACCTCCAGCAATTTTACATGTGCTCTTCAGTCAAATTGAAACATAGATACCTAAGTAATAGAAATGGCCATTTTTGGTTCACCTTAAAAAACCATCTGCCTGTTGTTCCTTTAGATCACTGGTGGGCAACCTAATAAAATAATATATGGGAATATACCTATCTCATAGAGCTGGAAGGGATCTTGAGAGATCATCAAGTCCAGGCCCGTGCCCTCACGGTAGGACCAAGTACCATCCCTGACAGATTTGCCCCAGATCCCAAAATGGCTCCCTCAAGGACTGAACTCATAACCTTGGGTTTAGTAGGCCAATGCTCAAACCACTGGGCTATCCCTCAGTCCAAGGACCCCCTGGCAGCCCCACTCCTCATGTGTCTCTTGCCCACCGGGGCACTGGAGGCCTGTACTTCCTTCACCTCCCAGCACTTTCAGACCTCTGTGAATTGCATGATTTGCACTCTGTTCCTGCTCCACTCCTCCATCCCAGAGCCACAAATCAGCTGTTCGCGGCATTCCACTTCTGGGAGGGAGGGGGAAGAGCGGGGATGGAGCATAAATCAGGCCATTCATGCACTCCAGAAGTGCTGGGAGGGTGGGGGAGGAGCAGGTAATTATGGGGCTCTCGTGCCCCAGTGTGAGGGAGGCATGTGGGGGAGGGGAGTAGACGGGGGGTCCACCGATGGCACCTCAGTGGGCCACGGGCTGCTGTGGCCCACTGAAGTGAAGGACGGCCACTCATGTGGGCCTCCCACTGTTCCTGGTTACCCGTCCCTGCTTTAGATGGATCCAGTCCAATGTCAGTGGAAAAGTACTTAGTGTAATTGTGGGGCTGAAGCAGTGCTTGTGATGAGGCAGCAGTAGCCTTCCCAGCTTTGGTGCTCATGCTGCTGCACGTTGGAATTAGAAATTGGGTAAATAAAAGGGTTATTTTTAATAAAAAGAAAAGATAGCGACTGGTTATCTTCTGTTTCCAAGAGCCTGCCCTTTGACATCTTTGCTGCATCCATCAATGATTCATGATTCCAGGAATACAACGCCATTGCCTTAAAAAGCATTGTGCGCCTGTGGTTGGTTTTGCGCAATAACAGATGTCAAAGTGATGGGGGCTGGAGATAGACAGAAGACTCCACGGACAGAATCCTGCCTAGCTTCTTTTCTCTGGATTTCCATAGATCAGGAGGTCTCAAACATTTTCCCAGCGTGAACACCATCTTAACGGAGAGATTCTCTTGTGGACAATCCCTGGCAATTCCAGTGGCTCGGACCATTTCCCCTACCATCCACAATCACAAAACATTCCTGTGGCAACAAATGCTTAAGTGGAAAAATAATATTAGGAAAGTAATTTGTGGTTTTTAGCTGTCTAGGAGCCTAAAACAAGACGGTTAGCCAGTTCCAAGTGACTAGCCAGGTCTCTGTTGCCCACCACCCAGTGTCCCATGACCATCAGCAAAACATGGATCACAGTTTAGGAATCTGCCCCAGATGCTTTACAAGACCCTAAAAGGCAGATTCTCCACATTTTTTGCTAGCAGCATCATGTTCACTGTGTTCTGTGAGGACATGACTTAGCTTTGTCCACAGAGCATGCCCTCAATATTTCAGTCTGCTTTAAAAATAACTCCAAGTTTGTCACATTGACAGAAACCCTACGTCTGTAAAATCCCGGGCTGCACAAAGAGGTACACGGATCCCAGTTCCCTCAGGAAACACGTCAAGACTGTGCACGGGCCTGACGCCCATGTCACAAAGAAGCAGCGTAACGACGTCCATCCCAGGCCACCTCCCCTCAAGGAAAATGGGGACAACGAAGCAAGTGCCAAGCAGAGCAGCAAGGTATCAGACGAGAGTGCCGAGGCTAATAGCACCACCCGAGGCATGGAGGACTGCTTACAAGTCAAAACAATAAAGACCGAGAATTCTATGGTAAGAGAAATGGTGGTTCAAAAAATAAGAGTGCGGCCTGTAATTTCTCAGACATGCAGGTGAAAAATGAAAAGTTCCCACCTTTTTCCTCCTCATACGTTTGCTGTGCACCCAGAAATTTGCAGGATAATCCCAGTTTTCAAGGCCCTCAACTCCAAAGTTAAAACTGAGGGATAGTTAAGAGTCTCCAGTGTGTTGGTGTCTTGTTATTCAGCAACACAGAGCCCAAGGTATGATATTTGTAAAATTGCTGGTCTGATGAATGAACGCCTCAGTCCATGTGGCTTTCATGCCATGCCTGAAGGTGAAAAATATGACAACATGTCACTGTAGTACAATTGCTTCTGTCCCTCACTTTAAATCAGGCAGTGGTCTTGTTTCCTTTCCAAGCCAGTCACACCCAGGTTTGCTGACTGGAAAGGCAGGAGGACAAATGCAGCAACTGCCCTGGGGCCTGGTGATACAAAAGGGCCCAGAGCTCTGAGTCACCGCTGCTGCTACTGCAGCAATGATGGTGGCGGGCACCCCGGGCCCTTTAAATTACTGCTGGAGTGCCACGCAGTGCACTTCGGGCAGCACTGAAGGCTGCCTGGGGGAAGGAGTGTCACTCTCTGGGTGGTGCTGTGGGCTGCTAACCCCAGCCCTGCCCAGGCTACCCAAGGTCCCGTGGGCCCCACCTCACCTCCACCTTGCCCAGAGTTGCGACCAGGCTGTCAGCCCTGCTGGTCACACTTCATTTCATTGAATATGTGTCCTTCTGCATATTACAAGGTAGTTAAAGGACGTCTAGAGTCTTGATGCACCACACGTCTGTCACGTTTCAACTTCCCGCCTTCTGTTAGCATGCAAAAAAGCTATTTTTTTTTGTAAAACGAGGCCATAAATGGGTGTACTAAAGTCACTTTCACCTGCTAGAGGTTCATTCAGTTGCTGGGTTTTCCATTGGAGTAGAGAAAACTTCACAAGCCTTTCAGACTAAAATGACATATTTTCTTGATGTTAAGCCAGGCTAAAATGTTTTTGTTTCTACCAGTCAACATGGCTTTGCACTATAAAAGGGACAAATGCCAGTGTGAAGATCTGAGTTTAATCCAGGAAGGAATTGACTGTTTTCACAGCCAGGATGGCTTTTGTTGGCTAAACAAACAATTTCACCTTCACAAGTGCCTGTGTTTATTGAAAAACTTAGTGTAAGAATCACACACACGCGCACACACAGTGTTTTTCTATGACAATATTTCTCCCCTGATTCCCCTAACTATGATATTTTTAACCGACTATAGGCCTACTTCTTCCCATAGTTACATCCTGTGAGGCAGAGTGGGCCACCCTTCTTTTCTGCTACACCCACAGAGCCCCTTTTACTCCACTTGGGTTGTACGGTGTAACAAGCGCAGTACCCAGCTCACTGTGCCTCTCGACAACATACGTTTCTGTCTGTATTTACTGCTTGTTTCAGTTTAAATCTCTGAAGCCCCGAGATGGAGCTCATGACTGGTTGACGGAAATCACTTGTAATGGTGACTGGGGTCCCTCTTACGGACCCAACATTCGATCTAATCCAAAATCGAATGGAAATGTGTGGGGATTTGGATCCAGTTGTACATGTCGCTGACTTCTGAACTGGTGGGGTGGGGGTTGTCAGAGAAAGGAATGCGGCTAATTTACCCTCAGTTGTTCACTCCCCTCTTTGCTTTTTCACTAATCTTCTCCCTTTTGTGAATGTTGCCTTTATTCTAACAACCTGTTCTTTATTCCCACTTACTTTTCCTTACTGTACCTCCCTAAGGACAGTCGGTACTAAGGTGAGCAAAGAAATTATGCGTATTGACAATTGCTGTGTAAACATTGGATGTATTCCATACTGTGTATCTGCAGCTAACCAAACCAAGTGTGTGTGTGTGAATGCAAAGGGAGTGAGAGATGTAGGTGAGCAGCTAGGAATGGGCAATTGAGGGAGGGCTCAGCATCTCTTTGGCATGTCTTCCCCTTAATTGCTCCCAGCATTACATCCCAGCGTTATGCTCCTGGAATGCAACCTCTGTCCTTCCAATGAAAGGCAACTAGACCCTATAAAGCCAGGCAGTCCTGCTACTTAAGGCTGGTTTTGATCAGAGTAAGACATTCAGTCTCTCCACACTCCCAACCCGTCCTGGGGCAAGGAACGTCTATGCTGCATTCCCAGTTTCTGACAGTCCCCGGAGCAAGAGTTCAGGACTGGGAACTGAGAACTCACTCGGGCATCTTACCTAACAAAGAAAATCGCTGTCACTAAGCAAGTTCCGACCTAGCAAGTTCAGGCCATAAAGGGCACGTCTAGACTACCCACGGCTTCCGAAAGAAGATATGCAAATTCAGCACTAATTTGCGTATCTTCTTCTGATCGCTTTTTCGAAAGCTTTTTTTTTTTTCAAAAAAGAAAGCAGTTTAGATGTGGTTCTTTCAGGAAAAAACCCCTTTTTCGAAAGAACCCTGCCCATCTCGTTTTTTGAGGAAGAAGGGTTCTTTCGAAAAAGGGGTTTTTTTTTTCAAAAGAACCGCGTCTAAACTGCATTCTTTTTTGAAAAAAACGCTTTCGAAAAAGCGATCGGAAGCAGATATGCAAATTAGCACCAAATTTGCATATCTCCTTTCAAAAGAAGAACGTAGTCTAGATGTACCCCGACGAATGTTTGTTTGAAAGTAAAGTCGCTCCGTGTGGAAGACCATTTGAAATGCAGGTAAAACAAAACTTTTATGGGACTTATCTACCTCATCTGTAAGCGGGGCCTTGCAAAGATCAAGGCATGTTTTTATCTAGCTAGAAAGATTGCCAGCTAAGCTAATTACATCTTGAGGTATTTTAAAGACAGAAATAAGTTGTGCCGTCAACATTTAGGACTTGATCCTGTGTTAGATAAACTGGGGCGTGTTGCAGCGTGCCTTTCACCACCCGCTAATGCGCTAGCTTATTTTCATGCAACATCACCACTTTATCTACTGCAGAAGCAATATTTGGTCTGTTTGGGCAAAACGGAGCCTACCAATGATTTTTAACCCATAGGCGTTTTATGCAAATGCTTGTGATTTTTTTTAAATCAATCCACATGTGTGAAACTGCTGCTGTTTTTTTTAAAATAAACCTAATGCCCACAGCATGAAACTATAACACCCACTGGCACTATTTAGCATAGTGGCCTTGTCAGCGGCAAAGACTGGATATGGAAACTGAACTCTCCACCCTACCTAGAAAGTGCTCCCTGGATGGAGACCAGAGTGGGCCGCCAGTCGGTGTGTAGGGAAGGGGGTGACTACATGTTCCTTGTACCAAATGGGTTGATAAGTTGGGGCTCCAGTCTCTAGGTCTGCGTGTGTGTGTGTTACAACGTGACGGCAGAACTCAGGCCTTCCATTCTTTCTCCTTTCCAAGATGTGTCAGTCCAGTCCTGGTGGCCAGTCATCCTGCAGCAGTGAACCATCACCGCTTGGTAGCACCACCAACAACGACAGTGGAGTAGAAATGAACATGCACAGCGGGGGAAGCCTGGGAGACCTGACCGCGCTGGATGACAGTGCTCCTGTGGTGGACTCAACAGTCTCATTGGGCAATTCAGCAGTCAGCCTTCAGCTACGGAAACACATGACGACGATGCAGCGACTTGAACAGCTCAAGAAAGAGAAACTCAAGACGGTTAAGGATTCCTGCTCATGGGTGAGCCCAGCTCCACAAGTCAGAAACACCAAGCTACCTCCCATCCCAGGAAACGGTAAGCCATGGTCCCATGTCCACTGTGAGACCCCCTCCGGCCATGTCTCGTGGGTCAGCCCGGCAGCAGAATCATTTCCCAGACTGTCAACATCAGTCCTTGCTGAATAAAGAGGAGCTAGCTCATAAAAGGACAACTCCAGTGTGAACTCAGCCTTATATTTTTGGGTGGGATTCCCGGAGTTGCCCAGAAGCAGTAGGCACCTGCCCCTACCTCACCTGAGTGGTGGAAATTAGAGCAGCCTTGTGCTAGCGGTAACTGTCCCCTGGGGCTGTTTTGTCCCTTGAAGAGGGCAAGAGCAGAACAACAATCCAGCCATGGCCTCTCTCTCTGGCCAAGACTTTGGTCTGCTCCTCTGTCCGCTCTGGGATGGTGACATAAAGGAGGGATGTAAAACCCAATTTAATCAGTTAACCGGTGAAAAGTTAATTGGGGGTGGCTGGGCTGCTCAGGCTGGAGCACCCCCCACCCGCCCACACTGTGGTGGGCTGCTCCGGCCAGGCTGGGCCCACTGCACTGCAGCACAGGCAGGGGGTCTGGCCGGACTGGAGCAGCCCCCAGCCTGACGTGGGCAGGGAGCTGCTCCAGCCCGGCCAGGCCGCCAGTTAACCATAACTGGTAAGCATCAGGAGGTAAGGGTGACGCTTAGTGATTAACCAGGTAACCTTTCCCATCCCTAGCACAGAGCCACCGGTTCTAGTTTTAATTTCTCTGCCAGCTGGAGATTTCTGAGTAGGACAAATTTATGATCATTTTGTGCCTCCCCAGCTTATCAAAGGACAAGTCCCTGGGCAGATGGTCCGCCCTGAGGGCTTGCTGTAGAGAAGCTTCTTGACTTGCTCTGGAAAAGGTCTCCAAAGGGCATATGGATTTCTAGTACTGAGCACTCGGGCCTCTGCCTCTGAATTTTTGAAACCAATTTCAGTGACTGATCCTATGACCATGCTTGGAACCGACATGCTATGCCTGAAGCATCCTTTCATTCTGCCTTTTGGGGTGGCAATGAAGCAACCACTGGAAAAGCTGTAGCAGTAACTCTATGTCTTGACTACATCTCACTGTCCTCTTCCCCTGCCCTACACCATCCCGTCCTATCCCTTTTCTCGTAGGAGCAGAGCTGCAGATAACGTGCTGACTCCAGGCCTGCCCATGGCGGGGGTAGGGGAGGGTGGAGAGCAACTGCTCTGGGGCCCAGTGATTCAGAAAGTCCCAGGGTTCCTGGACGACGATGCTGCTACTGTGGCAGTGGCAGCGGCTGGAGCCCATGGCCCCTTATATCACTGCCAGAACCCTGGGCAGCATGCTCCGGGCAGTGCTGAAGAGCTGACTGGGAGAGGCTGGCCCCAGCTCCGCCCCTTTTGCCTGAGGCCCCGCCCCTTCTGCCTGAGGCCCCATCCCTTCTGGGAACATGGGGCTGCATCTCCACCTTGTTCAGTGTCTGGCATTTCTGTCGGCCCACATGGCTAACTCCATTACCAGCTAGTCACATTTACCTCATTTTTCTTAAGCAATAATTTTCTGTTGGGTAATACACACAGAAAATATTTGGATACTAAGAACAACAGTGTAGCCATTCCCCACAAAATAGCCCTCTCCGCTAACAAAACCTTTTGTCTTCCTCCCCAACCCTTCTCCAGGTTCTATGCTAGAAAATATTGGTGGTTCCTCTACTGCACTGCCTAATCCTAGAATAACAGAGCTGTCTGTAAATGAGATCACGATGCTGAATCAGCTCAATGAACGCCGTGACAGTACGACAAGCACCATCAGCTCAGCCTACACGGTCAGTCGCAGATCATCGGGGATTTCCCCTTACTTCTCTAGTCGCCGTTCCAGCGAAGCTTCGCAGTTTGGGAATCGCCCCAACAACACGAGCTCTGCCGACTCCTACGACCCGATTTCGACTGACGCCTCACGCAGGTCAAGCGAAGCCAGCCAGTGTAGCGGGATACCAGGCCTGCTCAACCTCACGCCAGCCCAGCACTACCGGCTGAAAGCCAAGTATGCTGCTGCCACGGGGGGCCCTCCTCCCACACCGCTCCCGAACTTGGAAAGAATGAGTCTGAAGAACAAAATCTCTCTGCTCGATGGGCCAGATCCTGCTTTGCCTTCATTTCGCCTTCCTCCTGGGCCAAGGCGCTGTAGTGATGGCAGCACTTACGGGTATGCAGCAGCCCCGGCTTTTCCCCAAGAGGTGCCCGGCCACAATGCGAGACGCGCGAGTGATCCTGTGAGGAGACCTGCCGCAGATCCGCTGTCCCTCCCTAGAGTCCTTCGCTTCAACAGCACCAACAACATGAACCCTCTCAACCCACCACCACATCCTGTGGACAGAAGGAACTGCAGCCTTTCGAGCTACACACGCTCTGATGGGAGCCTGGCCAGGCATGGCTATTCCCCTCGACCTCTGAGCATTAGTGAAAACATTGCCATGGAAACCATGTCAAGTGAGGCCGAGGGCTCCATTGGCGAGGATGACATTATGCTGCCAGATGATGTAGTGCAATATATCAACTCTCAGAACAACGGGACAGCTGTGGAAAACACGTCCATGCGATACAGTCATGAAATGCCAAATTTCCAAGGCAGTGGGAAACTGCAACCTCAGAACTTGCCTAGCCAGCGTAGAATGGCCGGACCTGATGCAAGCATGAGCCATTTGGGTCCAGGATTAGCAGACTGCCCCATGAGCTTTGGTGCTCCCTCGAACGTGAACAAAAACCACATGCCTGTGCAATGGAATGAGGTTAGCTCAGGTACCGTTGATGTAATGCCTAACCAAGTGAAGCAACCGTTTTCTCCTGGAAACTTAGCGGTGGTCCAGCAGAAGCAGAACTTTGGTCCGTATCCGAACTTAAACCAGCCACAAATGCAGATGAGTCCAAATGATGTGAACGTAACGCAGCAGAATTTTATGCAACGAAATGTGAGCGTGGATGGACAAAGGCTAAACTGTATGCAGCTGGGGCAGCAGCAGATGAATCCAGGCCTGAATACGAGCTCAGATGTGAGCCTGCACCAAGGGTATAATCAGGCTCATCAAATGCTGAGCCCAAATTTAATCAGTGGAGATCCAAACCAGCTTTCCCCTTCTTGTAGCAACATGGTAGTCAAGTCTGGCACACACGTTCATCCTCCGCAAATGGACATGGCGATGGATCCCTCTTTAATGGTCAATAGTAATAGACTGACTCAGGCCATGCACGAGCAAGGTCAGCAGACCTATTCATCTCAGACAAATCCCGTGGGTTTTCCCATGACTCAGCAGGGGTTCTATCAGCCCTCTTCTTTAATGACCTCAAATCAGCCAAACTTTGAGCCCCAACAGAGCGTAATGGGTTCAGCTGGCCAGACCTACACTCCTGGAATGGTACAGCCTCATCCTCCGTCTGACCCTAGTCCCATCAACAGGCATCGAGGGCTACGCAACATGCAGCCGCTAGGTTACATGAGAACTCCCCACCCTGCTAACACCGTGAGGCCTGGCCCAGAAACAGCAGAGGTCACTCCGAAAAGAACCAACAATCCGGTGTCAATGCAGCCTCCGCAATGTGCAAACAGCGCGAGGGAAAACAGTTTGTACTATTATGGTCAAATCCACATGTATGAACAAAATGGCAGCTTTGACGACCATGGGGACTATAGCGTCGGACAGCAGCAGTGTGCCTTCAATATCAAGCCAGCTGCCATGCCTTCTCCTGGTGCTAACCAGGTGTCAAGCACAGTGGACTCACAAGGTCTGGAACCTGCTCAGATAGACTTTGATGCCATCATGGATGATGGAGACCATTCGAGCCTGATGTCAGGAACCCTCAGCCCGAGCATTCTACAGAATCTCTCCCAGAACTCCTCTCGCCTTACAACTCCACGGAACTCTCTGACACTGCCGTCCATACCAGCGGGGATAAGCAACATGGCGATCGGCAACATGAGCTCCATGCTCACGACCCTGGCCGAAGAGAGTAAATTTCTTAACCTGATGTCCTAAGGATAGAGCCCGACGGTTTATCCGGGGACTCTACACAAAGCAGTTTTATGAATGTGCTTTTTAAAAATAATCCGTTTCTCTAGAGTAGCATTTTTGACAAGTATAAAATACATTAAAGGGATTCAAAGTAAAAAAATGTCTCTGTACAGACGTATGTAAACTATCTGAAAGCTGTTTAGCGCTGAAAGAGTGCAACCTCTAGTATTATTTTTTTCTTGTCTTTTCAGGGGTCTGAGCAATGTCCTCACCAAATAAGACTATTGCATAAGAATGAGTAAAAAGGAAATCCTTCCCTATAAATAGCCCATGCTGGTCACCTCCTTTTGTTTTCTTTAAGTTACGTCTGCAAAAATCCCATGTCTGAACTTAGGCCAGAAAGAAACGGAGGGATGTCTTTTTGATCTGAATAAAAGCCATACTGCGTATTTTTCTCCAATGAGATAAGCATTCAGTTGCATCACCCCAAAAGACCACTCCCAGCAATATCATTTTCAATCATTCTTTGTACCTTGCGGCTTCGTGGAAAAGCATTCGTTCCAAACAGCTTCTCCAAAAAGTGCCTTTCTATGCTTTAGTGTTGAGTAGTCAAAGCATCTCCTCCATAAAAATCAAATCTAGTGTCTATAAAATCAAAAGAAATTTACTTTTATCAAGCATAAGAGTGTTTTGGGAAAACATCAGAAAGACACATTGATGGGACACGTGAAAGATTAATGCCCCCTTTTGTCAGATGGGTTTACAGTACACTTTTATCATGGGTAGAAGGTTAACAGAGTCCTGAAAATACCTTTTCTCTGAAAGCCTCTCTAATGGCAAGAAGGCCCCGATCCTGCAAAGGTTTATGCACGTGCTTAATTTTGCGTCCTGTCAGTAGTGACTTCAGTAGAGTAGTGACTTTCATCTAGGGCCTCAAACAATGTGTGTAAATCAGGGGGTTGTGCGGGAATTCATTTGGGGAAGCCTACGGTCTGTGTTGTACCTGTCGTATGATTAGATGATATCAGTGGCCCATTCTGGTGTCAAAAACTATGAATCTATGAAAATTGCTAATGGGCTTCACAATGGCTCAGCTCTAATTTTTTCCTCACCAAGATGATGGGGGTAGATAATTATTTAGTTTAGGACTCGTTTACACAAATGATTAGGTTATGGCAAGCTAAGGTGTGACTCTGCCTTGTTCTAGCCTGCCTCAGATTAACTGTCCACTAACTGATGCACATTCACAATTCTCACACTTTGGCCTGGTCCTCTTTGAAACAGAACCTGATCCAGGTTCACCAAAAAACCGTAAATGCACATCCACAGGGTCTGCCTAGCAGGCTGATTTCTACCCCAGCTTACCACAAACTAAATGTTTAAGTAGACAAGCCCGGAGCCAAATATCTGGCATTTGTAGCAGGGCATCAGAGCTGTGGGTAAAAGCCTCTCTGAAGTTTACCCATGTAGGTGGATAGGAAAAATCTCACCACAAGCAAATCCTCCACAAACTATATATAAGCTGGCGAACAGTTATTGCAATTTTAGGGCCTGATCTTGAAGTCAGTGGAAAGACTCGCGTGGTATTTATTACTGTTGTTAGACCAAAGGGGAAACACGGTGAAGACAGACCTCCCTGAAAACTGCCACATCTCAAAAAGACAATTCTCCTCCTAGGACGGTAGCGTTCAGTCTGTCCTGGGGAAAGGCACGTGTGGGAAATTCCATCTCGGGTCCAAACACCAACCAAGCGTGCATGGCATCTTGTTAGCAAGACTCTGCCCTTCCCGCTCACTCATTGCCAGATTCTTCACTGAATGTGGCCCAGCAAACTGCAGCTTCCGTCGGGTGCTTTTTCAAGGTGCTAACATGAGCTTTCTACAGTCCTCTTGCTCTCCTTTTGCCCTCACCAAGGTCGCATACACCGCACTGATACTAGCATGATTTGAGGCTCTGGCAGGAATGCCTGTCATTCTTGCCCAAACGTTGTGATGCCAGATACACCAGAAGATAATACATTGAATGCGTATTTACCATAAGGCCAGAATGAAAGCCTTATTTGTGGTGGGTCGCACCCTACTCCACAGCTAGTCCTATTAGCTTCGGTGGGACTGCTCAAAGATTAAGGTGTGAGTGAACATAGCAGATCCTGATCCACCCTAGTTCTTGTGCTTGATCTTGCATTCCTTGCATATCTTCAAACCTTCCTGACTTGTCTGGAGCTCATTGCTGTGCTAGGAAAGCAGGAGCAGCAGGAGCAGCACATGTGCTTAGCCCAGACAGGTGCATTCCAAATGATCCAGCTTGTTGAGTTCATGGTATGGACTCCCCTGCGGTTACCGCCCTTTGCATTTAACAAAAGAGGGCGGGACACATTTTAGGATTCTGAGCCATTCTGGGCACACATTTTGCCAAGTGCAGCAACTGGTCGGGCCTTTGTGTTGGCCTGATTTATTCAGTGGATTCAGATGCTTCTCAATGAGCCCCACTTCAGCCAATACGCATAACAAGAAAAGATCAAACCCTAAAGCAAAACCATAGCTCCAGTTTGTCATGGTTCCTGTCGTTCTCCACAGGTGGTCTTCCTTCCTTTACTGAAATCGTATTGTTATAACCCTTCCAGCTCTGTATATATTCTGTATAGAAGACATCATTACTAAAAGCACAGTAGGTGAATTGTTCTGTCAAATTTATATCTTAAGGACATTTTTAGCTGTTTTCTATGTCGTAAGAATGGAGGCAACGCGCTGAACCTGTATATAAGCCTTTTGTACATTAAAAAGTAATTTTTTTCATAACATCCTGTGTTTCATTGTTGTTGTATTGTGGTAGCACCCAGAAGCTCAGGCAGCTCCAGGGCTTGCTTATGGTAGGTGCTGTACAAAGAGAACACAAAAGTGGTTCCTGACATGGGGACAATCCAAGTACAGGCTGAGGCGCTACAGAAAGAGACAACACATTGATGGAAAGCGTGCAACATACCAGAAAGGCATTTGGGCAGTGTGATAAACCACATTCACAACACGTCTTCTGCCTCCCTGTTGAGAGCCAAGGTGGGGGAGGTGATGTCCATTAGTAAACCAAATTCTGTTGGTGGGAGAAACAAGAAGAGCTTTGTGTAAGCTCAAAAGCATCTCTCTCTCTCTCGTTCTCTCGCCAATCGAAGTAGCTCGAATAAAAGAAATTGCCTTCCCCACCTTATCTCTCAAATAGCCAGGCCCTGAGACATTACAACAACACTGTATTGCTGAGTCTTTTGCAGGCTTCATGGCAAAGTTGAGTTTTATGGAGGACAAGGTAGTGGCTTTGGGGGATTTTGCGGCAAGCCCCTTGGACACATAAGGGGGCAGCAAGGCAGAAAGCATTGAGGCGCTTTGTCAGAAATGTGACAGATGGGATGTTAAGGCTGGTGTGGTTGGCAGAGCGGAGATAGACATTGATGGCTCAATTGCACACAGGAGAGGAAAGGTAGGGAAGGGCTAAGCTAGGATGGGCCTTTAAAATAAGTATCAATTGTTTTGTGCTGATGTTGTGAAGGGGAAGTCCTTCTATTTGTTTCCTATGGAACAGCAGCTGGTGACGTGCTAAGCAGCAAATCTACCGGCAGGATTGAATGAAACCTGGTTTGCCTCCCGCTGAAACTCCCCTGACTAAAGTGAGAGTTGGATGAGCTACCTGAGAGGCTGCCTTTTGTCTTGGTTACATAAATATGGGCTCTCAGTCATTGGCCAACAAATTGGTCAACAAATCAACAAAGCGTGAACATGAGCCAATATTTTGAGGGGTTCAGGTGTACACATACGAACTGATCACAACAAGTATTGTCTACAAACCAAAAGTTCGAGCTGCAGTGAAGACTTTAATGTCTACAATAAGCCAAACCAGTCAGATCTGCTATCCATTTTGGCACAATCGAAACCCAAAGGAGACCCAAACAAAAGGAGACCCTACTCCTTTTCTCTTTGGAGTCAATGGCAACGCTCCCATTAATTTCAACAGCAGCAGGATCTGACCCCGAAGCAAGTGTGCATACTGCAATATCCTTTCAGTCTAAAGAAGGGTTGTTGGAGGGTTGTTTACAGCAGTAAATCCTACCTATCTGTGCAATCCCTGTGCCGAGTCATGGCATTTTTATCAGTTGTAAGAGATAAAAATGGTCATGGACAAGAGTCTGTTCCTAGAAAAGTCATTTACCCTTGGCTCGAAGGTGACATGCAAATAAAAAACTACAGTGCCAAGCCTTTTGAGTATTGTTGTGAAAGAGTTGTGGGATATTTTGTTGTTATAAAAAGGGACATAAGAGCAACCCAGGAAACTACAGACCAGTTAGTTTAACTTCTGTGCCAGGGAAGATAATGGAGCAGGTAATTAAGGAAATCATCTGTAAACACCTGGAAGGTGGCAAGGTGATAGGGAACAGCCAGCATGGATTTGTAAAGAACAAATCATGTCAAACCAATCTGATAGCTTTCTTTGATAGGATAACGAGTCTTGTGGATAAGGGAGAAGCGGTGGATGTGGTATACCTAGACTTTAGTAAGGCATTTGATACGGTCTCACATGATATTCTTATCAATAAACTAGGCAAATACAACTTAGATGGGGCTACCATAAGGTGGGTGCATAACTGGCCGGATAACCGTACTCAGAGAGTAGTTACTAATGGTTCACAATCCTGCTGGAAAGGTATAACAAGTGGGGTTCCGCAGGGGGTCTGTTTTGGGACCGGCTCCCTTCAATATCTTCATCAATGATTTAGATATTGGCATAGAAAGTACGCTTATTAAGTTTGCAGATGATACCAAGCTGGGAGGGGTTGCAACTAATCTGGAGGATAGGGTCATAATTCAAAATGATCTGGACAAATTGGAGAAATGGTCTGAGGTAAACAGGATGAAGTTTAATAAAGACAAATGCAAAGTGCTCCAATTAGGAAGGAACAATTAGTTTCATACATACAGAATGGGAAGCGACTGTCTAGGAAGGAGTACGGCAGAAAGGGATCTAGGGGTTATAGTGGACCACAAGCTGAATATGAGTCAGCAGTGTGATGCTGTTGCAAAAAAAGCAAACATGATTCTGGGATGCATTAACAGGTGTGTTGTGAGCAAGACACGAGAAGTCATTCTTCCGGTCTACTCTGCGCTAGTTAGGCCTCAGTTGGAGTATTGTGTCCAGTTCTGGGCACTGCATTTCAAGAAAGATGTGGAGAAATTGGAGAGTGTCCAGAGAAGAGCAACAAGAATGATTCAAGGTCTAGAGAACATGACCTGTGAAGGAAGGCTGAAAGAATTGGGTTTGTTTAGTTTAGAAAAGAGAAGATTGAGGGGGGACATGATCGCAGTTTTCAGGTATCTAAAAGGGTGCCATAAGGAGGAGGGAGAAAACTTGTTCATCTTGGCCTCTGAGGATAGAATAAGAAGCAATGGGCTTAAACTGCAACAAGGGGGTTAGGTTGGACATTAGGAAAAAGTTCCTAACTGTCAGGGTAGTCAAACACTGGAATAAATTGCCCAGGGAGATTGTGGAATCTCCATCTCTGGAGATATTTAAGAGTAGGTTAGATAAATGTCTATCAGGGATGGTCTAGACAGTATTTGGTCCTGCCATGAGGACAGGGGACTGGACTTGATGACCTCTCGAGGTCCCTTCCAGTCCTAGTATTCTATGATTCTATTGCAAAGAGATTATTCAGAACTGATCACTTCTTTTCCCCTCCTTTTGTGAATTAGGGCCTGATTCGTTGTCCATTGAAGTCAGAGTTTTTTTCTGTTGACTTCAATGGCTCTTTGAGTCAAGGTTTAAGTTCTTACTGAATTACATCTAAAAATGGACTCAGGATTTTGAAATGGAATCCTAATCCAGATCTAAAGTTGCCTCCAGTGCAGGGGCGTTCCAATGCAGTGTTTGATGGGAAACCTACCTCTGCTTGTATTTTAAACTCTACATTTCTCTCCACTGGGGCTAGCTTCCCAGAGGTTGCGCAGATGAATTGTGATCACTCACGCTGTTTTATTGCTTGCACATCCTGCAATGTACAGCACAGCACACATCTGTGTTTCTCAAAAGGCTCCTTGTGCAGGCCTGGAAACACTGGAATTGCGATAGTCCTTTTGCAACAACGAAGGCCCATTAATAAACCGTAGCCTCAGGCATAGCTGAGATCAGGCGCATTAATCAGTTGCCTCCCTAACTAAAATAAATGATCTCTTTGGGCCAAATTGTCACACCTTTAACTGAGTGGTGCCTTACTTCATATTGAAATCCATGGGACCATTACAAGGTTCCACTGATTTCAATATGAAAGCCTTTGTGATCCTATAAAATTGAGCTCATATGTAATGCTGTCCAGGGGAGGGGAGGGGAGAGAGAAACCATAAAAGCTACTGTTGCTGGATCTTATTGCTCGCCTACTGAGTACAGAGTCATTCCAATGGCCTCTTTATTGCGGTGGTCTCAGAGATGACAGAAGCTCTTGTTCTTTATGAGCAGTTGGATCTACTTGGAAGAGCATGTGTGTTGCAAATAAACGGTATGTTTTATATTACTGGAAGGACAATTTATGACCAACCAAGGCCTCTTTCAGACAACCATTTAACTTGTAAGCAAAATGACCTAACACGTAAGAAATTTAGAAACTACAAAACAACCTGTGTTACAGCCCATGCATTTATTTCCCTTCCCTCCTCCATGATTTATGGTTCATGTAAAACGGTAAATGACTACTTTAAATATGTTCACTATAAATGTTTAAAAAAACCCAAAGTGAAGCTTTTACACATGCTGTAGTCTCTTGCAGTTGCACCAACATCTGCAACCCCAGGGCTAGATTTTCACCTCTGTATGCAGAAGCTTAGCTGCCTGGCATCTCTTAATGGATAAGGTAGTTGCTAAGTTACATTCCCACATGATGTGCTGGAAATGTAGCCTATTTACGGCGGGTTTATGGAAACACTTGGCTTATTACCCCCAGGGCTGCTCAATGGGTCGTTTCTTTCAGAGAGCACTACCTTGCACTCTGCAGGCTCCGCCTGGCCTGTATAATGTTGAACACCTTCCTGTACTACTACTTGTATTATTATTTGTATTGTCATGACCACGGACGAGAGCCCCCTGGTGCTGGGTGCTGTACAAACACAGACCTAAAAGACAGACCCTGCCCCAAAGAGTTTACAGTCCAAGTAGCAGAATATCAATCTTGTATCCTTCATCAAGAAGGATCCCAAAACTCTGGGCAGGTGTAGAAAGCCTCTCGACCCACACTAGGAAATGAGGGTGTGGCAGGAATCATTTTTATCGGGGGAATAAGGAAGAGCTTCCCCAGTAAGATCACAGAGGGAAATGCATGGAGTCAGAATTTGGCCAGAGCATGACACTTAATGCTGCCTGTTGGTGACCTTGGCAAATAAAGGCAAAAATCCATGGTAAAGGTTTTACCAGCCAACTTCATGTGCCCTCCCCCAAAGAAAGTAATGAAATGAATCAATGTCTGTGAAGTGTTAGGGTCCGTGAGACCTCATTTTCCATGAAGCAGGCAAACATGTGAACTCACTTGCAAATCTGAGAAAACCCAAAAGCCACAAGGGGTCTACTGGACTATGCATCGGATTAGGAGGCCTGGTTCCTGAATGCCAGTTCCATTTTAGGCACTTTACACATACCCCTGGCATTCTGAAAACACCATTTAGAGGTAGCTGATCTGAAAATACTTTGTGAATAAAATGGCTAGTTTTGGTTGGTTATTTTTCATGGGGATGCATGATTCATTGTTCAGGCGACAACCAGTTATTCAAGCATAAATTCCAAAAGTTTTGAGCATGCGAATACAAAATTTATGCTGTCTCTTTGGACATTTTCTGTCATCAAGTCAGGGAATAGGGACAATAACGTGTGACTTCGGCCAATCAGACAGAAAAATAACAAATAACTTAAGTCAACAGTTCCTGAATTGTTTGGCAAAACTATTGGATGAATGATTAAGAAATACAAATACAACTGTCATTGAAATGGTTCACAAATGATTTGCTAACAGAAAACACACTAACTTTCTAAGAAATATAATGCTCTGTAGTAATAGTTTGATCCTCAGTAAACATTTCTATCCATCAGCATGAGGCACAGGGAAGTTACCTGATCTGACCAGATTATGCAGCTAATTGATGGATATGAGGAGTACTGCCTATAAAGGGTTAAACTCAAAGAATCAGAGAATCTCTGAAAAAATCCAGGAAGTGTTGGCATGGAGCCAGGAGAGCCAATGGGAAGAAAATGTTAAGATTTGAATTGAAAAAACAGGTTCCCTGCTTCAGTCTCCTTTGTGGGAGTTTAAACAAGGAGCTGGGGGGAAAAGATGAATTGAACCAGGCAGGAATACCATTCCTAGAAATGGACTGGACCTTGGAAGTACAGATATGTGAGTAGATAGGAAATGTTTTAAGTTAGATGCAATCAGGTTATTTCCTTTGTTTTGTAGTTTAGTTAAACTCTGTGCTGAGCCCATGTGCCTCCCCCATGGCCTGTAGCTAAAGCTGGATCCCAGTGAAGCAATTCTCTGTGCTTTAATCTGTTTTTTTTTTTTAATCAGTTGCTCTAAAACACTTGGTAACCAAGTCTGCTTAACCAAGTATAGCTTTTTGTTTTGTTAAGACTATGATCTGATTCTTGTGTCCTGGAAGGCAATGGGATGGCTGGGTAGGCATGCCTAAAACTGGGAGGGCAGCTATCAGAGATTAGAGTTTGTTTTTTCAAGCTCTCTTGTGGTAAAAGAGCTTGGGGTACCTCTTTGGAAGAAGTTGCCAAGTGACTCTTCCTGGGTCCAAGAAAAAAAGGTGGCTTTTGTTTTCATTTGGGTGGTGGCAGCTACCTCCCAAGGTCAGGAATCTGTGACCTTGGGGAGTTTTTAAAACAGAAGCTTATAGAGGCAAGGTATTTTTAAGGTCTCTTGGGGGGGCCCCCACTATCTGCAATGGAAGTGCCAAAATGGGGAACAGCTTTGACAGACCCAATGTTGTAGGCCTAAGATGCTGAATGAAAATGCCTCCAGTGCAAATCACTTACACCTCCATAATGATTTCTAACAACAGAGAAAGACAAGTCCACACAGGATTTAATCTCACCACAGACATATGCAAGGAGAGCAGTAATTATCATTGTCATGCACTCTTACTGACTGACAAGGGCCTTGGTGTTGCACTTGGTCCAAAAGACCCCTAATAAGAACTCAGTCCCTGGCCCTGTTTCAGTCCCAAAGTTATGTGACTGCAAGGATTCAGCTCTGATGTTGCTGTAGTGTAGACACAGCCTACATAAACAGGAGGAGTTTTGTTTCCACCAATGTAATTCAGCTCTCCAGGAGGCGGTTAGCTAGGCAGCTGGAAGAATTTGTTTGTCTACCTAGTTGTGTCTACAGTGCAGATCTACAGTATTGGGTCAATCTAGCAGCACCACACACTGTGCAAAATATTTCATGGCTGTCAGAGCTGCAGCAAAGTGCATTTCATTCTTAGCAATAGAGCAGGCTTAATATAATGATGAAAACCACTAGCCACAAATCCATGGCTTTCCTTGGTGGGTGGAGGCAGGTCACCTAGCCAGACATGGAGAAGGCTTTGTTCTGCTTTACGAACGGTCAGGAAATTGTTTTTTTTCTTTGCATTCGGGGTGGGGGTGGAGGCAGGAGGTGGAATTTTCAATGAAATCCTGAAAACTAATTGATGAAAAAGAAAGTTTTGGAGTAAAAGTTTCCATTTCATTGAAAAAAATGGTTCTATCAATAAAATGTTTCAATGGAAAAGTTTCAAAGGCCTCTATGCTGCTTCCATATTGAGAGACCTTTTTCTTCATTCACATGGCCGGTATACTGGAGCAACTACAATTTCACCTGAAGTTGATCGAGCCAAATGGCTACATCAGGCATAGCAGAATCTATGGCAATATTGCAACCGTCTTATTTATAATTTGGACAATAGGTCATGATTTGTTTCCTGGTCTGACGTGGGGACCCACACTGGCATGCTGGTGAGTCCTAGATTTTCTGCTTCTACAAGAGATGTCCATATCTAATGCAGAAATGGCTTTTTTCAGGCTCAGTTCAGAGTTGACAAATACGAGCATGGTAAGTCAAAACCAGGAACGTTCTATGTGGGATCCGGCACCAGATGCTTATCTTTTAAGTTTCATTTAGCCCCATCTACTTTCCAAACCTCCTTCTGAGTGTAGTCTGATTGCACTTAGGGTAAACAAATGCTCCCAGAATAATTTGTGGAACACAAGACGTGCAGTGGGGGAGGAGAGGTATTCTCAAGGTCCTGATGGGTAGGAAGGCATCTCTTTCCCTTGATTCATTGAGACTGAGAGATCTTCCAGGCTAATGTGGAAAGGAAAATCCTTACAGCAATGGAGTCAAACTTCTGGCCAGCAAACCACATTTGGAAATATGGGCCTTATTAAGGTATTTAAATAACAGGTAAGCACTCCTTGAAAAAGCTGGTTCCACACAAACCAACACAAATCTAACCAGAGACACCAATACTCTGGTGCACTAACACGTTTTATTCCAAAGTGCTTCCACATGAGGTATGTCCCAGGAAGAGTGTGGGACCTGGCTGTGACCTCCCAGAAGGCCTCAAAGAAGCAAAACTAGCTACCTGGAAATAAACATACGAATAAAATGTAAGTTTTTGCATAAAAATGATTAAAGGTCTAAGAAACATGACCTATGAGTAAATATTGAAAACACTGGGTTTGCTTAATCTAGAGAAGACTGGGGGAGGGGGAAGCTTGATAATCATTTTCAAGTAACTTAAAGGTTGTTACAAGAAACAGATGAAAAATTGTTCTCCTTAACCTCTGAGGAAAGGACAAGAAGTAACAAGCTTAAACTGTAGCAAGGAAAGTTTAGGTTGAATCTTAGGGAAAATTCAGGGTAGATAAGCACTGGAATAAGTTCCCGATGGAGAATGTGGATCCAAGGTAGACAACCACGAGTCAGGACTGGACTAGTTATTATTAGTCCTGCCTTGAGTGCAGGGGACTGGGCTAGCTGGCCTCGCAATGTCCCTTCCGGCCCTACACTCTATGATTTAATTCCCTGTAGTCTGGTATTTTTGAAGTGCAAGCAGCTTTATGTGAGAGACAGCAGGCCTCTAATGCAGGCCCCGGGTCTCCTGGCAGTGCTCACCCAAACCAGTGGAGAAGAACTGAAGCTCACTTACCCTGCCCACGAAGTAGACCCTGGTCACATGATGACTTTTGCTTTCTTGTCAAATCCCCTCAGTCAGATTCAACTATTAATACCTAACTAGTGAAGAACATTTCAGTTTTACCTGTTGTCACCCTGGTCACACACAAAAATAAAAGCAAAAGTATGTGTAAGAGAGATTACTTTCACACTAAGGGTACGTCTACACTACACAGCTATTTTGAAATAAGCTATTTCGGAATAGTTATTGTGAAATAGCTTATTTCGAAATAGCACATCTACACTGCAGAGAAAGCTCAAAATTAGTCCAAGGCAGGCTTCCCTAATGTAGGCTTGCTATCTTGATTTAGAGCCCCAGGAGGCACTGGGGAGGAATAACTTAGAATGGCCCCGAGGAGGGGCTATTTCGAAATAGTAGCAGTGGAGCGTCTACACATGCTTTATTTCAAAACAGCTATTTCGGAATAGGTGTTATTCCTCGTAGAATGAGGTTTACAGATTTCGGAATAAGCCGTCCCTTATTTCAAAATTATTTCGAAATAACAGAATGGCTGTGCAGACGCTCGCATTGTTATTTCAGAATAACGCTAGTTATCTCAAAATAACAGTGCAGGCTAGCCACACCCTAAATGAAATCCTGCACGTCTAATTTTTTTTAATCTGATTGTTGTGCATTGTTTTAGGGATGGTGATTTTAAAGGTGGCTCTGATTTTAGGGCAGAGCTAGTCTTGTTTCTTTTTCTTTTTTAATTGGGGGCTGTGGGGTTACCGAAGGGTGTTGATTTACAATTTCTACTTACATTTGTATTGAGTGTGTTGTGTAAAAATATCCCAGCAGCTTTGATGGTCTGGCTAAAAGCTCCTAGCTGATTTCAAGGAGATTGGAGATAATCCTGCCAAGTTTTTTGGGGGATTTCTGAAGGCGACGTTGGAGCATAAAGACTCCACCATGACACAAGGGGTAGGTAATTAGCACTGCACTTGGGAGGACCTCATCCTGGTAAATAGTAAAATTTCCCATTGCTGGAAGCTGCCTTACAAGAATAGAAAAGTAGCAGGAAGAGCCAGCTTGCTGAGCTAACATCGCTAGGTGACCAGCAAAAGCTCAGACTGCTCCAGGTTAATCCATACAATGCCTCTTTGTTCAGGCACATTTCTCCCATAAGACATTTTGGAAATGGGATTTTTTTTAAAAAATCCACCATCTTGGCCTAACCCTGCTTCCTAGTGACATCGATGGAAAAACGTGCCCTGATTTCAATGGGAATGGAGTTAGGGACATGCAGAACACTTTAGAAAATCCCTCCCATAGGGTATAGCATGATGGGCATGCAGCCTATTGGGGTTCTATGTGTGGCCCATGCAGCATTTTGTGCACTGGTGGCCACATACAGGGTTGCCAGATTCTGCTGGCTTTTCTCTGCGTAGGTTTTTCAAGGGCACATGACGTGAGCTGCATGTTGATTGCACGCATTGACTGTGAGAGCCATGCGCTCCCTCCTCATCCAATCACAGCGCTGCTACGGTTCTATCGGCACACCCTGTAAGTTCTAGGCACACACCCATAGTTTGCAAAACTACTCTACCCCGGAAGACTGTCTTGGTTACAACAGCCTTGCAGCCCACTGAGATAAGAGGGCCACTTGTGGTCCACTCACTAGCCTCGGTATAGAGATGGCTACTGGTCCCTGAAGAAGAATGGAAGGCGATTGTAATCCAATGAGAAGTGTCTGTCCCATTTCAAAAGTTCTCTGTGATTTGAAGATCTATCAGTGAAAGGCAGCATCTGATTACCTGTTTGCTCTGGTAAGTTCCCTAAATTGAACTACAATGTCATAGAGCAGCCTATAGCCTCCATGGAGGAAAATATTTTTGAACCAGCCTTTCCTTTCCTATGAGTGGCCTGGTCTGTGGGCCATCCTACTGAAAGCAGCATCTTATATCCTAAATTCCGTCAGGAAACTGGTCTGATCCCAACCCCATTGCAACCAATGACAAGACACCAATTGACTTCATTGGGCTTTGGCTTGGGAGCTAACTGCCGCAGAGCAATCAATAAATTAAATGGGAAAAAAAAGCCATTTTCAACCCTATGATCTGAAATACCATAGTTCTCCTCCAGTCGCCAGTATAAACTAACACTGTGGTTGCTGTGCGGTATGTTGGGAAATATTGACTCTTAATTGACAGCCAGTGTAGAAACATGGCTACTGAAGGCACTGAAGCAGAAGGTAAGAATGAAAAGTACCAGCAGATCTGTGCCAGGGGTGCGTTCTCAGGAAAAAGAATGCAACAAATGGGCATAAAATCCATTGAAGAGGGACGTCTCCCAGACTATAAGAAAGCTGAAGTACCGATCATCCCTTACAGTCCACTGGTAAGTTAAGCAAAGTCCCCAACATACTGGTAGAATAATAGAATCCTAGGGCTGGCAGAGACCTCAGAAGGTCATCAAGTCCAGCCCCTTGTCCAGAGCAGAACCAACCCTAACTAAATCATCCCAAAGCCTCAAGGTCACATGTCTGATCGGGCCTTTCACATGCAGTACATAGAGTGAGACTGTGGAGTTAACACTGATAATTTAACCAAGAGAAGAATATCACATTTAACATTTTATTGGAATGAAGGCACAATATGGCCTGCAGCTGTAGAGGTTATTTATTAACCTCTTATTTACAAATTAAGCCCTGATTTGAAAATTATGGCATTGTAATTTAATATTAACCCATATGTCAGAAAGTAATGAGACAAACTACAGGGAAAATTGCATTCCATACTGCAAAAGACCCATTTTATTTCTAATGATCAGGATTACAAGTCATGCCAACACTGATGGATCATACTTTAAAAATCTTGATAGCTCATTCATTTCTATAATTATATTTATTGCAAATTAAATAAGTCTTGCACACCCTTGATATACAGAGACAAAATTAATGTGTGAATCAGTATTAATCTGCCAGCAAGTGAAACAAACTCGCTTTTTGGCAGCTTATACTGTAACTGGACAGTTTGTGATACTTAGGAGAGGAAATCAATGAGACTGCAAAACCTGCTTTCTCCGAAGGATATGTCGTTTCTCAGTGTGGGCTTTAAATGCCAGTGTTTTGTTTAAAATGTAAATACATTTTCTTTTTGATTTCTCCAGATTCGGTAATAGTTCAGTTGCCGTGACTACACCGTACCTCGATACAGGAATTATTGGGCTAGATCCTCAACTGTAAACTATTGGAGTGCCATTGACTTCATAATTGATGTCAATGAACTACACTGGCCATCTCTTGGCAACCCAAATGACACAGAACCCAACAGACATGGCTCACACACTTGACTAGCCTAGTAGGATATTCTAATGGGAAGCTCATAAGCACCTTCACTGATGTGCATAGAACATTGGAAAGAAAACAAAGAGGCATATATTACTGCCCTCCTTCCCTGAAAACACTTGTTGTGGATCACCATAGAAATATCTTGTCTTATTCACTCACCGCAACAATGTGGGTTTTCTTCTAGATTTTAGATTCACCTGGTAAGCTGCAGAAAAGATGATCTTTCCTTTTTGCCAAAGACAGATGCATTGGTGGCTGTTCCGATGTTCTTGGCTGGGATTCTAACATCCAACATACTGGCTCACTAGTTAGTTAGCTGATGCACGTCTGTTGTGGGTTTTGTGCCCATGGACAAAACAGTATGCCAGATTCAAGAAGATTTAGGTTTAGATTGAGGTAGGTTTAGAAGGTAGCTTAAGCAGAGCATGACAAAACACCTTATCTTCCTGGTGGAAGCAATCCCCAATTCAAGCACATGTTTTAGCAATGTGCATGGATAGTTAAATATTTGTCCATTCCCGCTCCCCACTTTCATCTGTCTATGTTCTTAGGTGCTCATATAGCTCCCATTATCGTATGTCAGAATACCTCATGGTGTTTAATGAATTTAGCCCCACAATTCCCTTTTGAAGAAGGGAAAACTAAGTATTTAGGCTACTTATTGCTTATGGCTCCAAGTTCTTTAATCCTGTCAGTTCACTTGGCTACTTGTTTCTGTGTGTGCTACCCCTGGCGGTTTGGTGCTCCACAGAAATTGGATCATGGCTACATTTCCATCAGAGAAACACCCACTGAAGAAAGATGGGAAGCAGCCAGGCAGCTGGCAGAGAGGCAGGTGTGTTTTCAGCTGAGGTGCTCGAAAGAACATCTTGAAATCCTAAAAAAATATGCAACGTTGAGTATTTCCATTAGATGCTTCATTTCCCTGGTCCATGTCTGTAGTGCATGTCATGGGAAGGAGATGATGTGATTGACTGACATTCTATGTGCTGTGTGCTGCACTGTTCTGTGTACAAGAAACTCACTCCCTGCTCTAGGAGCAGTAGCTTTGAGCCAGCTGCCATTTGCTTTCATGTCAGATGAATGTTACAAAGTGACATTTGAAATGCATGGAATTACAGTGACTTACACCTGAAAAGGATCTGGGGCTATTTCCTCTTTATTGTCCTGACTCTGAAATAATCATCTAACCCTTGAATACCTGTTTGTCTCTTTGTGCATGAGGAAGACTTAGCAACATTTGCTGACTTGTGTCAATAGATTTCCTTAAGTTCTCTTCACTCCATTTTCACAGCTTCTCCCAATAGAGATCCAAACCCAGCAACATTGGAGTCACGTTTTTAACTTGTAGGAGCAAGCTCAGAATTCGGGAAAACGTTCTAAACAACCTTGCCATAGTGTATCTCCTCTCTCTGTCTGTCTCTGTCTCTCTCTGGCAAAGTCTACACTAGGGGAGAAAAATCAATCTAAGATACGCAGCTCCAGCTATGTGAACAGTGTAGCTGGAGTCAACGTAGCTTACATCAAACTTCCACAGCATCCCCACTGCAGGAGGTTGATGGGAGAAACATTCCCATTGACTTCCCTTACTCCTCATGACCTGGTGGCGTACCGGAGTCAACAGGGGCACAATCAGTAGTCGAGTTAGCAGCTCCTTAACTAGACCCACTAAACTGAACCATGGAAGAGCAATCTAAGTGGAGACAAGCCCTCAGTTAGCAGCTATGATCAACTGACAAAGTGTAATATGTAGACATGTTGTTTATTAAACCTAAAGAAATTGTCAAGAATGAAAGACTTTAAAGGCATCATTGTAAAATGGCCTCACTTCCTCTCCATAAAGAAGGAAATATGACCCTACTGAGAGAGATTGCATGAAATTAACACGTTTTACATTTCTACAAGTGACAGTGACACTGAGTGAGTCTTACAATTGTACCTTTCACCTTCACCTTATTTTGTTTTTGTGCTGATGATTCCACCCCCAAAGAGTCTTTTTGATTTAAGATTTGATCACGGTTGAACTTGGTTGGAAACAGTGGGCTAAGAAAACACAATTTGCAGCACAAAACATTATCTTAACTATGCTTATTTCTGAAATGCGATAAGAAAAACTGAAGCTGTTTCAGGAAGATAGATATAGATTAGCTATAGATTAGATATATAATGGCACTGGGTTCCAAAGAGTCACAAAAGAAACTGAGTAACTTGAAGCAAAATTAGAATGATTTCCAGGACAGTATTTTTCCATTCACCTTTTTTTGCACTATTCCCTTCGATTTAAACAGCCTAATTCGGCCCACGCAATAATGACCTATAAATATTCATGATTTTGTTTTTAAAATTAAAATAACAGCTGTTTCAAAACATCTGCAATCTGTTTTCAATGCTTCAGTAACATTTAAATTAACTGTAACTAATACAATAAACCACTATTAGGGGTAATGATAATGAAAGATGCTTATTAGGAGACATGAACAACATGGAATGGAGTGAGAAAAACAACTCTCAGATTCAAAAGTTTCTTGGAACTTAAATTCACCTTTATGTGAAAACTTTACATAGCATCATATCAGCTGCTGTTTCACTTAGCTTGGGTCTTTGTCAAGTTTCTGCATTCAGAAGGTAATAAACTGCACAGGTGCTGTAAATTCTTTGGGAATTTGTGGTAGTCTGTCATTGCCTAGTAAATGCAGCCTCTCAAAGCAGTCAGCTTGTAGTTCTATTGCTGCTCTTGCATCGGATGCACAGACTGTAACACTTTGCATTCATGACAACGAGTAGTCCTGTGACACCTTAGAGACTAACAAATATATTGGTGCATGAGCTTTTGTGGGTAAAACCCACTTCATCAGATGCGTTGGAGTAGAAATAAGAGAATCCAAGGTATATATAACAGCAAAAGCAGTTACCTGTCAATTGTAGGACCCCGGTTAATGAAGCTGTTAATGAAGCTGGATGTGTCCCATTCATAGTTTTTTATGTGAAAAATGTGAATGTTAAAGGCAGAGGAAATTGGCTTTGTAGTGTGTTAACCAGTTAATATCTTCATTCAAGCCCAGGCTGACAGTATTAAATTTGTAAATGATTTGCAGTCCAGCAGTCTCTCTCTGTACCCGGGTGGTGAAATTCTTTTTTAGAAGAATCACTACTTTTAAATCCATTGAGTGTCCAGGTAAGTTAAAATGTTCCCTTGCAGGTTTATGTGTGTTACCATTTCTCATGTCTGATTTGTGCCCATTTATCCTGTCACATAGACTATCCGGTTTGGCCAATATACATAGCAGAAAGGCATTGCTGGCACTCGATAGCATATATCACATTAGAGCATGTGCCGTTGTATGAACCCCAGGTGTTGTAGCTTATGTGATTAGGTCCTGTGATGGTGTCACTTGTATAGATGTGTGGACTGAATTAGCAACAGGCTTTGTTGCAGGTGTAGGTTCCTGGGTGAGTGTATCTGAGGAGTGGTGTGTGGCTGCTGGTAAGTATTTGCCATTGGGGGGTTGTCTGTAGGTGACAATTGGCCTGTCTCATCTATGAAGTGTCTGCATTGTTTTTAAAGTTACAGACTATCACGGCTACCCCCTGAGACTTTTTATTAGTATTCATAGTGTAACAGCTGTGGTCAGCTAAGTATTCCTGGAGGTTGCTGTGTCACACACCCTGGTCCCACAAAACATCACTGCACCAGTAGGTCCAGAACTGCTACCCCAAATATTGCAGATCCCTTGCACAGGAGCAAAAGGTGGATCCCCATGAGCTATAAACAGTATAGAGTCTATGACCACAGGTAAGTAGTTCTGATTCTACTCATTTGAGAGCGTGTGTGTATGCTGTATTTCATTACTGTATCACAGTCCCACCCGGTGTCCTAAACAGTTAACTAGGAAGAGGTATTTTTTCCTTGCTGGAACTTTTCTCCCCATAGCCAGAAGAGATTACATCATCCCCATCTGTGTCTGAGTCAGGGTCAAAGGTCAAGGTCAGGCACATGGTGCTCTCTTCTAGGAAGTTTCTGTAATTTCTCCTGACTGCTCACTAAAGGCTGACATTTGGCACTGGGCTGTATGAGAACCACATGCTGCTAGGATCCCTTTCTCTGCATCTGGAGTGCACTCTCTCTCTCTCTCGCTCTCTTTGTCCCCCGTTGGAAGGTTTGCTGCTGTGGAAAAGTTTTCCCCGTGTCATTGTTTAAGGTCAATCAATCATAAATTGCCTTGTGTCAAAGCTGTATTTAAACGTGGAGCTAAAAACAAAACTCCAACAGAGGCACATTTCCAGGTCCACTACCAAATAGGAAGGGCCAGGGTGGAGTCACGGGGCTTAGGTTAGCTCTTACCTGCTGACTTAGGTTGAAAGAGATGTTCTGTGTTAAAATCCATTTATCAATCAAATAGATTCAAAGGGGGGGGGGGGCGCGGCAGCAGCACACAGGGGCAACCCACTAACACATAACCACCACCAGGCAGATTTGAACCTGGGCCTTCTGGAACTAAACAGAGGCGCCTCAGCCCTCTGAGCTAAGAGCCAGCTGGCTCCCAAACCCTGCTGTAGATGTCTCTTGGTCTGAACTGTTGCGGCAGTCTAGGTACCACTTGCATTGCTCAGTAACCATACTAGGTGTGTGGGTTACAGTAGCATCCTGCATTTGTACGGATCCCAAAGCACTCTGTGATCAGACCAAGCCACTCCAGAAACACTGGCGCTTGAGTCTTAGTTACAATAAGATCCATTTCAGCTGCTCTGTCAAAATAAAGGGGCCCATACATTGGGGGAAGTGGCCCCCTGAGAATATCCTCTGTCCACTGGGCGCCTCTGGGCAGGATAGAACTGGCATATGCATGCTAAGATGGCTCTACTCTCAGCTACTGGTATAAGGGGTGAAGAGGGATCATGGCTGAAGTCTGCTGCATCTCAAATATTCCTGGAGTCTGTAAGGAGTTATGGGAAGCAAAACATAAATTAGAACAATTGAAAGCTTACTTGAGCTTTACCTTGATCATTGTATTGAATGCTGGAGTGTGAGGTGATTCGTTATTATGCTGCATTCAGTAACTTCCCCTAGCCTGCACAATGTGGCCCAAGAGTTTCTAAAAGGAAATCTCCCTGGATTTAACAACTGCTGAACTCTGTGTGTTGTAATGTGGAACCAAAGCTTTTGGCACTTCAGAAGGTTCCAGTTTGTAGTATAAAAAAAGTCAACATTGCCTCAATTGCTGAGTTACTGATCCTTCCTTTCCCATAATCCTTTACACTATCAACCAGTGATCACTTACTTAAAAGGGCAATAGCGCTGGGTGTAATGTTTAAAAAAATTATCTAAAGCTGAGGTCGTTCCAAAGGTAGCTAGGAGTGCTACTGTGCTCTTTATTTCTAAGTGTCAATGAAAATGAGGCAGTTGGATTTTAACATCCGCTGCAGTGCCAGGCACCCCAAACCAATCCAGTGTTAGCACAAAAACCAGAAAGTGACACTGAGTCTAAAAAGATTGCTTTCACGTTCCAAACTGTGTGTGGTTCAAAAAGCAAAGCAACTGCATCAATGATTCAAAGAAGATCAACTGCTTAAAATGCTTTAGTGACAAAGGAGTGCCAAATTCATGCCATAAAAAATCATGAGACTGACTTAGAAATCATCAGATTTAAAAGAATAATACGTTTTTCCCCCTTTATATGTGCCTTTGGGTTTTTGAACTGTTAGGGTTCTCATTCCCCGATGTTTCCCTGCAACCTGGAGGGCTTGAGTTTTTTTTTTTTTTAATGGCAGAATAATCATATGACTCCACAAGATTGGGCTTTCGTAAAATAGCACAAGAATTGCAATTAAATCACACGAGTTAGCAACAATGAGTCAGTGATATAGTGTCAGTTCTCTCTACAGTTTGTTGAAGTCTGGAAATGGATGACAGGAGAGGGTTCACTGTTCTGTTCACTCCCTCTGGGGCATCTGGCATTGGCCACTGTCGGCAGACAGGACACTGGGCTAGATGGACCTTTGCTCTGACCCAGTATGGCTGTTCTTATGTACTAGTTGAAAAGCCAGAGTTTAACTAGTACTGCACTGAATAATCTGCTCCTAAGAGAATAAAAACTGGAAGCTGCTTTATTTAGTAATCCACAGCATAGCCCATACTCCCAAAGAAAGGAAGAGAAGCAGCAGGATGTGGATTTTTGGCTATGTCGACACTGGGAATGTTTAGTGACAAAAAGTGCTGTCGACATGCAGAAGTGAAAACCGGTCAAACCATTTTTTCTGCCTCCCACTGTCGACATTTCATGGCCATGTTGCTAGCTCCCCTGACAACAGATATCGCAAGGCAATGTGGGTGAGCATCATGCAGTGCAGTGTTGTGGGAAGGCAGAGCTGATCCCTGCACTTCTTGGGATTCCCTTGTGGCTCTGGAGAGCTCTCTGTGCTGAGGAATGTCAAAGCAGCACAGCAGTCTCTCCAGCCCTCCCCCTGCAGTAACAGTCTGCCTGCCGCTGTGTTCCTAGTACAGGGGAGATGGGAAGCATTCCAATTTGTTCCCCAACCATCGGATGCTTCCCAGAGCTTTGAAAGGGGAGGAGGTGCAAGCCTGCAGGGCAGCAGAGATCACAAAACACTGAGCACAGCCATCAGAGCAGGCAGTGTGGGATACTGGAGGAAGCCCGTTCTCCTAACAAAACAAACAGCAGAATCCGTGCTGGCTGTTTGTCCACAATAAAGGGAGGGAAAAGACAAAAGTCTCTCCCAGGGCTGAAAGTTTTTGTCATCAAAACTGGCAGTTTTTCCCGATAAAAGTCCCACTGCAATGTAAACGCTCTCACTGTGTTGTTGCCAAAAGGAAGTTTTTGGGAACAGAATGTGCCCGTGTAAACAAGCCCTTAGTTAGAACAGGCTGTCTCTTCACACAGGCAGAGGCCAGAATAGGGCAATCCAGTTAAAAGAGCCTAGATACATGCCACTGTCAGGTGTAGCGGTTACGGGAGCCCTTTTCATTTTGAGCAAGTTGCTGCGCAGGTCACATCTAGTCACCCTCCCAGCGCGGTGCCTCCCCGTCTGGGTATTGGGGGACGGTCATAAATATAGGAATTAGCAACAGCCCTCTGGACTCAGAGGCTGATCAGTGGCGAGCCACCTGCTGTAACAACTGGTTCCGGGGCTGGTACCCCGCAAGATATAGGCCAGTGCTATTGTTTACCAGGGAAAATTTCCATTAGAATCATGCTTAGCCACCGACATGTAATTTATGGACCAAGAGGGAGAGCAGGGAAAGGGCATTTGTTACCCCTAAAGGCTACAAAGCCTGTGGAGCTTACTCTAAAGTGGGGTTCTGGCTGGCATTAAACTAGGGTGACCAGATAGCAAGTGTGAAAAATCGGGACAGGGATAATAGGTGGCTACACAAGAAAACACCCTTGTTACGAGGTGGGGATTGTATTTACTCTGTTTGCTTTGTGACGTTGCATGTGATTTCTACTGTCCTGTGCAGTAACTCTGTGGGGTTGCCTCAGTTTCCCTTGGCATTGCCCCAGCCTAGCACATACACAATGGCCCTGGCTGTCTGTAACCTGAGCCGGGGAGGAAGGGCATGTGACCAGGTGACTCCTTTTACCTGGGAAACTGGACAAAGGAGAAGAGTGGGGCTGCCTGCAGGGCTGGGACCAGTGGCTGAGTGTGTGAGTGAGTTGGGGCTGGCTTAGGTTACAGGGAGGGGGCCCAGGGCCCTGGCTCCTGGCCCTCCTTCCCCCAAGATGGATGGTACTGACAGCCTCTGGTTCCTGTGCTAACAAGTCTGTTCTACATTGTAGCCCTTGTTCTACCTGCTGGCTGAGAGTCCCATCCGGCTGCAGAGGGGGGCACAGGGCCCAACACCTCCCCTCACCTCAGTGACAGTCCTAGATAGCAAGACTGTCCTTATAAAATAGGGACATCACTGGTGTTAAAGAGAGAGCAGGGCAGAGCTCAGAGAGGTGAGGCTTTGTAAATTCTTCCCTGGTTCAGCTGCATTTATGGGGTCTGTGAGGTCCTGTCCCTTTAAACAATATGGGGGCTTTGTGTCCCCTCCCCTGGCCAGCCAAGTCTCACTTTCTAGTTAGCTTCACTTTTGGATCCAGGACAATAAAGCCAGGCCAGGCAGCAGCTCCCTGAGTTCATGTCTCTTGCCTTCTCTGCAGTGGCCCCCAGGCCCCCAGAACATTGGCAGCGAGGGCTTTATAGCCCAGCAGTATCCAGTGTGCACAATGCCTCACCCAGGAGGCGAAAGAGTCAGCAAGGTATGTTATTAATTAACGGAGATACCGTTTGTCTAGAGACGCAGGAGGACTGCTGCATTTTGCTCCTGGGATAGAGTGAACCAGCCAGCTAGAGAGGAGGGCTTCAGGCAGATGAAGAGAGAAGCACTGCAATTACTGCTGGAACCGCTCAAACCAAGAGCAGGGATGTGGAAGCAAGGAGCCACCTTTGCTGACTCCATGCAAGCAGGTGAGCTGGCAAAGAGCGGAGCCCCCACTAAGGGCTTACAGCCAGCAGGGGGAGCCTATTTACAGCCAAAGGAGTGCAGGAGCACCCGGCCAGCAGAGGGCGCGGTAACAAAAAAGAATGTCCGGGCGAAAAAGGCAACCAGGAGGCCTGCGTGCCCGCTGGAGAACAGAGACGTGGCTTTTGCGAGCATGCGGGAGAGACTGGCCAAAGCTCTGAATCATGGGAGGTGGGCGCCAGCGTTTGTAACCTGCAACGCCATGCCGGGAGAACAGCAAGTTTCAAACTTGCAGACAGCGATGAGGCAGCGGTGGTGTCTGGAGCTCCACGTGGATCTCCCCAGGAGACATTGAAGGCTGCCTAGCCCCAGCCCTGCGCCTCCCGCCCAAGGCCCCACCCCTTCTGAGGTCACAGAACAAGCCCCTCCTCCCCCGCCTTGCCAGGGGCCCATGAGGCTGTCAGCCCTGCTGTAGCAGAACAATATCCGTTCCATCGGCAACATCAGGGAAGTGGTGAGTCAATACCACAGTTCTACTGGTGCGCTAAGGAAGCTGTCAGAGAACTGTCAGTTCAGACTAACGTTAAGGGATGCTCTGCATGACCATTTCGTCCAGAAGAAGATATTGACTGTATCGGCACCTGCATTCCAGGAGGCTGTTCAAATGGCATCTCGGGAATTTAGTCTGAACGAAGACGCTCACCTCTTGCATCAGCAAGACAGAGGACCTCAGGAACATAAGGAATTTCTGTGCAGCTCTTGTGTGCAAACTACACGTGCTGAGAAGAACTGCTGTCCATGCCAGGTTATTTGCAGAAGGTGCCAGAAGAAAAGAGATATCACCATGATCTGTTTAGGTTGGACGTTAGGGTGGAGGTTTAGGTTGGACATTAGGGTGGTTAAGCACTGGAATAAGTTGCCTATAGAGGTTGTGGACTCTCCATCATTGGAGATATTGAACAGCAGGTTAGTCAGACATCTCTCTGGAATGATCTAGGTGCTTGGTCCCACTGTGAGGGCAGAGGGCTGGACTTGATGACCTCTCGAGGTCCCTTCCTGTTCTTATACTCTATGAATCTGTGATGAAGGCCATAGCCCAGAGTTATGTCTGATGACCGGAGACTGACAAAGACACCAAGAGACAACTCAGTAGATGGCTAGAAAAAACTGCAGTGCTGTGATTTCACTATTATAGGCCTAGGCACAAGCATGACCATGCTGATGCCTTGTCTTTGTAGCTTTATTGTGGACCTAATTGCAAACTCTGCCCTAAGCAGGAGAGCAAGGAATGGAATGTTTGAGGAGATGGGTATCCTTGGGAAGAGACCACTGTCTCTTCTCATCCCATCACTTATAAAAGTGCAAATACTTCTGGTTCATTGGCTCGAACTGTGGAGGCGGGACTGCAGGAATGGACGCCAGAGCAACTAAGAACTTCCTGAAGAGAGGAACCTAATTTCAAAAGAACATATGATTGGAACATCAACTGGCAAATGCAGCTGCTCTAGAATGCTGTGATCCCTGACAATTCCACAGAAAAAGCTTTCTGATCAGAGCAGAAACTTGGAGTTTAAAGACGAAATATTGTATAGCCGATGGGAAGCACTTGTGGATGATGGGGTACCATACCATCGGGGTGTAGCAAAGAACCTCAGAGTCCCTTTTTTTAGTATATGTATTGATTTTAAAATTACCAGATGTTTTGAAGTAGCAAAAATCTTAGCCCAAGCAAGAAAAACATTCTGTTGGGTAAAATGCAGGCAGGCTGTAGCAAAGATGTGCTAGAATGAGATGTGTGCACTGCAAAGAAGCACACCCCCAAGACAGGGAGAGCCCCTAGACAGCAGTGCTTGGGTCAAGCTGGCAATCAATATTTGCTGGTAACATTGGACTGTTGGACAAACTGGCCGAAAGCTAGTCCAGCAAGAAATCAAAAGGCTGTGGCAGTAGCTGAGGTCCTCATGAAGGGATTCGTCACTAGCTTCCGGGTGAGTTACACACAGACTAGATTTTGAATCCAAAGTCTTTCTGCAGGTTTGTGAGATTCTAAGGGGGCACAGCTTGCATTGCCTTAGCATTTCCACAAATGATGGGTGGCGGAAAGCTGGAGCAGGACTCTAGGAATTCAGCTGGCTACTTTTGTAGAACAGCCTCAAAGAGACCAGGACCAGCATAGTTGCCAACTTCTCCATTAGCTGGGGGTGCATGGCCCTGTCCCACTCCACACACCTCCCAGCCTCTACCCTGGCCTGTCCCTTCCTGCCCTTGCCCTGTCCCCACCCCTTCCTCCAGCCCTTAGCCCCTTTACTGCATCTTCCCCATCTCCTTTCCCAAGGGTGTCACGTCCCCCTTCATCCCGGTGCATCCTGAACACGGCAAAACAGTTGTTTCATGGTGGGGGGGAGGAAGGGGAAGGAGTTGGGGAGAGCAGGAGGAGGAGCCTGGCTGCCGGTGGGTGCTGAGCACCTGTTAATTTTTCCCCATAGGTGCTCCAGCCCCAGAGTACCCACAGAGTCAGCACTATGGGGACCAGCTTTTCCCATTCCATTGGATAGCTTATAGAACAGCTGTCAATGAGAGCGCAGTGTGCACACCTCCTATGGAGGCATTAACCGAGGACCCCAGAAAACCTCTTGAGCGGCATTTTTGCAGAGAAACAAATGAATTCAGACCATTTTGACTATGTAGAGACCCTGACAAGCCAAAACAGAAGTGTCTCACACTTTCTCTAGAGGAAATATAAAGATGGATGCAAGTTGAAAATGCTGTATGGCAGAATCATGCAATCATAGAAATAAGGGCTGGAAGAGATACTACCCACCTCGTTCGCTAAGCCGTGAAAAAACATCTGACTCACACCAGACCCAGGACTGGCCCCTGAGCATCTCAGAAGGCAGGGCCCTGCACAGTCACAGTTCACCTTTGTTGACTACTTTTTTAGTACAGTTTTTGAACTAGTTGTACACCCAACATATAGTAATTAAACCTGGACCACATTTCCTAGTTTATTTATGAACATGTCAGTGAGACTATGTCCAAAGCCTTGCTAAAATCAAAATATATCACACACGGAGCATACATAGCCTCCCCTTTTCCACAAAGCCAGTAACGCTGTCAAATAAGGAAATTAGGTTGGTCTGGAATGATGTATTCTTGACAAATCCATGTTGGCTATTACTTATTACCCTATTATCTGCTAGGTGCTTACAAATGTATTGCTTAATAATTTGTTCCAGTATTTTTCTTGGTGTCAAAGGTAAGCAGGCTGATCTATAATTCCGTGGGAATGACGGAAACTTTTATAGACGGGAGCTGTTCTGGTTCCCCAATCCTACAAGGAAGAAGGGTGGGGAACCTAAGCTGGAAGGACCTTAGGAAGGACTGTCCTGACCTAGATAAATGCAGTGGTGTAAAGGATACCACTGAGGCCCATGACTCACTCCAACATTATCCACAGGGACCATTTGAGAAGGTATCTGGGAGATAGGATTTCAGCATAACTAGCCTCTGAAACTGACAACATAGTTGTGGAAACTGAAGCAGGAAAAATTGTCACAGAGGGGAATTTCCCATTTGAACAAAATGGGCAGGGTCTATCTCAACAGACACTTTTCAAGTGTCCCAGATTCTGGGCCCCAGATCACGGCCAAAATCTAGCCTGCAATTTTTCAGCTCTGCAGCCCAAGCCCCGCAAGCCATAGAGGGCTGACACAGGCAAGCCCGGCATGTTTAATTGCAGTGCAGACATACCCATAGGAACAACGGGAGAAGCTAAGATGGGGAGGGAGGTTATATCTTGCATTAAAACTCATTGAATCTAGTGAGCTTAATCAATGCCCTTCATTTTGTGTAGCTGTAAGAAACAATTAGCCTCTTTCTAGCAGCCTCCACCCAAAACAATGGTATAGGCAAGTCCACCCAGCTACTAGAACAATGTGGGTGGAGGGCCTTGCTGTGTATTGTTTTAAGAAGTGATGTGCGTGGGAGTGAGCGTGAGAAACTGCACAAGGATAGAAGTATACAGAAACAGACTCAGGTCTCATCTACACTGTCTGGCGCTGTACAGCATTGACATTTTCTGGCTCAGGGGTGTGAAAAAACATCCCCAAGTGCAGCAAGTTACTGCACTGTACAGTGCCAGTGTGAACTACGTCCCTCACAGAGGACGTTTACATAGCCCTGGTCTACACTAGAACTTAATTTCAAAATACACCCCCGCCGAGGTTGAATGTATAAGTGGCTCATCCACACTACAGGCTGCAGAATTCAAAATCTGTACTCCTGCTTTTCATCAGGCGTAACACTAACTCTGAAATAGTTATTTCAAAATAGCGGTCGTGTGGACACACCAGTGCCACTATTTCGAAATAAGTACCCCCCGGTGTCATTCAAACTAATTACTCCCCAATGCTTCCTGGGGCTCTAAGGCTGAGGTAGCGCGGCCGTATTAACGGAGCCTGCCTTGGCCTAATGTTGAGGCTTCCCCATAGTGTGGACATGCTAGTTTGAATTTGTTAAATTGGGAGTTATGTCTAATTTACTAATTTTGAAATAGTTTTCTCGTGTAGACATGGCCTGTACAGAACGCATGGAGAGCTCTCTCCACTGTTCATGCTGTGGCCACGCTTTCAGCTTAAAGTGCTGACTTAAAGGGGTGACTTTCAACTGGTAAGTGTAGACAAAGTCTCAGAAAGAAGCTCCAGATGCAGAAAAGACACATAAGGCGTGGTGTGCTGGAAAAAACATCAAAGAGAACTTATGAGTCTGGTGAAGGCTAAAAGGAGCCTTTGAGAGAGGTGAGCAAAGAAGCTATTTTTGATGACTTGGCACCTCGTGAATGCAGGGAAAAGGCTTTGTACTTGTTTGTATTGAAGGTACTAAACTGATGCAATCATTAGTTTCTCCTCCAAGCCAGAACAACCTGCAAGATCCCAATTTTTTGTGGGGGGGGAGCTGTTCAGATCAAAAGGGGATGGAGAGACCATAATTTTACCTAATGTTATTCTGGGAAATGGTCAATCAATTGTAGCTGAAAACTTCCAAATAAAATTCACCCGAAGGCAGACACACAGCTCTGAAAACTTCAGCCTGAAATGTTTGGCAAAGTTATAAGTAACTGAAAGCAAGGTTTTATTTTGGGAAGTGTCAGGCAAGCTTAATTAGAGGTGAGGCTACCTGCTATAACACACACAACATTAATAACAGGCTCTGGGCATGAAGAAACCTGGGATATAAAACACCATCCACAGCCGCAATACTTTCACTATTTCTCATCCTAATGAAACAAAAAAAAAAGCATTTGCCGTAAATTGCTTTTTTTTTTGGTTGTTGTTTCACAGTTTGATTATCTGTCATGATAAGACATTACTTAAAGCAGCGGTGACACTGTCTAATCATTCTTATGAAATATAGACTTCTCTCTCCACTTCAGACAGAGTCATCATTAATACACATTTATGCAAAGCAGAGCCGGCGCTGTCACTGGCTAATCTTTACAAGTATGATAAATGATGTTTATTTTCAGTGATGGAATGAAACACCCGGGCTGACAATAATTGTAATAAAAAGGACAGATCAGCTTCTATAAAGTGATTGAATTACCAGCCGATTGCATTAAAGCCTGTTCTTAGCTCTGTCTAAAAGCTACTGTAGGTTTCCTAAAGCAGCAGGAAATGTCCACCTTCACACAGCCATGCTGCCCTTGACCTGCGGGAATGCAGAGGTATGGGCATGCGGGGGGGTGGGTCGTCATTTCTGGATGAAGGTTTTGACTCGTGTTCATTTACAGTAAAGCAATGTTTCCCCATCTCAGATAGACCGTAACACTTCCCCTTCCTCCAGCAGAGTGTAGGAAAGTTATACAGCTCCACTGAGCACACTGGAGATGAGCCAGGTGGCTCATTCGTATCACTGATATGCCCTGCATGACTGATCCTGGAGGAAATCAGTCTTAAACTTACTGCTCATGGCTGCAAAGCAGGTGAAAGTCATCCATGTGTTAGAGGCCAGCACAAAGCCAATGTAGCACCTCAATCCCACTTGAGCTCTCAAAATAACAGATCCTGCCAACCCAAGGGCCGCAGGATGGTGCTGTTGGCTTCCAGGAGCAGTGCGGGGCCAGAGCAGTTCGGAAGCCTGCCTTAGAGCCATTGTGTTGCCAAACTTTTATCAGCCTAAAGCCCCCCCAGTTTGGCTTCAGTAACCTCTGGTGAGTTTTAAGCCCAATTCTGGCCGACTCCCAGCAAAACTGGGGGTGGGGGAAGGTTGGCAACCATAACTGTTGTGTGCTGCTCTGATACCCCAGAAGTGGCTGCATTTCAGTCATGGTGGGTGTTTGATGTGTAATCAGTAATGTAGGAAAGAGCTCTCTTCATGCATTAAACATAAGAACATAAGAATGGCCGTACTGGTCAGACCAAAGATCCATGTAGGCCAGTGGCCTGTCTGCCGACAGTGGCCAGCACCAGGTGCCCCAGAGGGGGTGGACCGAAGACAATGGTCAAGCGATTTGTCTCGTGCCATCCATCTCCAGCCTCTGACAAACAGAGGCCAGGGACACCATTTCTATCCCCTGGCTAATAGCCTTTTATGGACCTAACCTCCATGAAATTATCTAGCTTCGCTTTAAACTCTGTTATAGTCCTTGCCTTCAGAGTCTCCTCTGGCAAGGAGTTCCACAGGTTGACTACACGCTGTGTGAAGAAGAACTTTCTTTTATTAGTTTTAAACCTGCTACCCATTAATTTAATTTGGTGTCCTCTAGTTCTTCTATTATGGGAACTAATAAATAACTTTTCTTTATTCACCCTCTCCACACCACTCATGATTTTATATACCTCTCTCATATCCCCCCTCAGTCTCCTCTTTTCTAAACTGAAATGGCTAGCCTTTCATGCTGACATGCTGTAGCCTGAGCCAGAGTAGCTTGGATTCCTAAACCGCCACATGTCACACCAGACAAGGTCCCTCCTGAAACCTGAGGCTCTTTCTCCAGTTCCACTCCTTATACCACACTGTGTGTCTACGGTTGGTAAAGCTCTGGAAGCGTCAAGGTGCTGGCATCAATATTATTGACACACCTTGGATGCCATGTCAGGTAGGCACTCACGGTGCCATTTATTGTTCTGCAATAGCAGTGGTTTGGTTTTGGATAGAAGGAAAGTACATCCATGGGCGGCGAGTTATATGGGCTCGTGGTGTCCAGGCTCCAGCAATATTTAGAGCCGCGGGCCCTGCTCCACCAATATTTGGAGCTGGGTCTCTCCCCCCGGCTCTGAATATTGCCCGTCCCCCAGGCCCTGCAAGAAGACGTCGGCGGCTGCGGCGGCAGAAGTGGTGCAGCCTGGCGCACCTCGGCACTGCTGCGCATGCTCCAGCGGCCCCCGGGCACTTCAAAGGCCACCATGAAGCCGGTGGAGGACGCGGGAGGCCTTCGAGTATCCGCGGCCCCCCCTCCCCACCGCCCATGTGCCCCCTCCGGCTGGCCACACCCTCCCGTGCACACCGCCGCAACTCCCCCTCCCTGCCTGTGGGTCCCCCCTGCCTTTGTACCCCCACTGCCGGCCGCCATCTCCAGTGCAGCTCTGGCAACGGCAGAGGAGACACTCACAGGGGGAGAGGGGTGGCCGGGCTTCCTGCCTCGCCAGCGGCACTCACCCGCCTGCGCCCCAGCAGCCAATCTTGCGCTCCAAGCCTGAGAGCCGCCCCCTCAATGCTGGGGCCCCAGAGTCTCACCACTCCAGAAGGAGTGCCTGGCTGGGCAGGGCTGCAGAGGCCACTCCTTGTGCGCTGGGCTGGGCCGCAATCTGGGCTGCTGGCGGCCGGGCTCCGGAACTGCCCACATGGTGGGGCCCCGCTGCTCAGAGCCCACCCAGGGAAAAAATACCGGCCGGGAGGGGCGGGGCAGCATGGTGGGGCAGGGGAGATGGGGGGGTGGGGCGGGGCTGGCAGGCAGGGGCAGTGTAGCTAGCCTGGGGAGATGGGGGGAGGGGCAGTGTGGCTGGCTGGAGGAGATGGGGGGGGATGTTGGGGGGCAGTGGGTCTGGCCAGGGGAGATTAGGAGGAGGAGAACTGGGCAGCAGGAAGCAGGGGTGACTGGGAGGGTGTCGGGGGCAGCAGTGCTGGTTGGGAAGGGTCGGGGAAAGCAGGGTGGGGGAGCAAATCGGCCGGCGGGGAGTGGAATTGACCCCGGCACATGCTGATCATGGGACAGTCAGTCCCGTGCATGGTCCTGGTGAAGAGCGAGTGAGTCCGGCTGCGGCTCCACAACACGCTCAGGGGATGGGACAGGGCTTCTCCTACACCCCAAGGCATCAGACTCAACCAGGAGTCACCAGTTTGGCCCCACACAGCTTGCTCTGGGGAGCTACATTTCCCAGGCAGGTGGGATGTTGAACCTGGAGGATAAATGTGGCTTCCAGTGCCTCCGTGTGCGGGTCCTGCTCAGAGCGTTGCGGCTCTGTGGTTACTACGGTCTCGTGTCTCTTGGAGACCTTCCGCCTGGCCCTGGGCCAGCAGCTGGAGCAGCTCCACAGACTCCAACCCCGCAAACTGGAAGGCAGAAGGTTGGGGAGGGAAAGGGGAAAAATAGGAAGGAAGGGGCTTGTGCTGAGGGGAGGGGGGGCAGGGCAGGAGAAGAAAGGGGAAGGCACCAAGGGACAGCGTGGAGGAGAGACAAATGCCAGGGGGCCAAGTGGAGACAATGAGGAAAAGGGCAGGAGGGGAGGTGTCAGTGGGAGGGGGGGACAGGGTGATGCTGGGAGAGGCGAGGGGAAGGGCACTGGGGGCTAGAGGGGGGGAGGGAGAGGTGCTGGGAGAAGGCTTGAAAGAAGGGGTGGGCATAAGGAAGGTGGGGATGGAGCAAGTCATGTGTGAGGGCACGGGGGCAGAGGGTGATGAGGGGCTGGACATCAGGGAAAAAGGGGGCAGGGGCAGTGAGGGAAGGGGGAGGCACCAGGAGGTTGCAGGGGTAAGGGAATGTGCAGGTGCCAGGGGATTCTGGGGTGAAGCAGAAGGGCAGACACCTGCAGGGGAGGGACCAGGACCAGAGGAGAGAGGCAGGGCAGGTGTGTAGAGGGAGGTGTTAGGAGAGGGGATGATGAGGGGTAGCTCACATGATCAGAGTGGGGCTACTGGAGGAGTGGGCACAGGGGGGAGAGAGACGGGCTGATGGAGGGGGGCAGGTCGCAGGAGGGCTGAGGGCAGTGAGAAGGGCAGGAGTCAGGACAGCAGAGGAGGGTGAGGGGTTGGGGGGGGCAGCAGGCACCAGGGGAGCTGATGGAGCAAGGGGAGGAGACATGGCAGCAGAGAGAAAAGGTAAAGGTTTAAAAATATTTATTAATATCTTGGGTGCCACAGTGCACATCCAAACAAGCCACATGGTGCATAACACAAACTCCATTCTGCTCATGGGAGGCAACTCTTAGGCTATGTCTACACTGGCAGTTTCTTGCGCAAGGGTTCTTGTGCAAGAAGTCTTGCGCAAGAACACGTCCACACTGCCATGGATGCTCTCTTGCCCAAGAAAGCTCTGATGGCTATTTTAGCCATAGGGGTTTCTTGCGCAAGAAATCCCTGCCGAGCATCCACACTGCCCTCTTGCGCAAGAGAGCTTACACCTATTAGAAAAGAGCATAGCTCTTGCGCAAGACTCCCTCTCTTCCCACGCCGTACTGTAAATTTCCTTGCGCACGAGCAGGCGGGCAGTGTGGCTGCTCTGTGGGTTCTTGCTCAAGAACGGCTGTACTTGCATAAGAAGCCGCGAGTGTAACCATAGCCTTGGAAGGAACACTTCCCCCAGCTCTCTGCCCCCGAGTTAATGTCACACACATTGCGTTAATGCAACTGCAGGATAGCTGCATGTGGGCGGGGGGTTTGGGGGGGGGGGCCAAACTAATCCCTGTTGGTAGGAGGATGGTGGGAAAAGCCCTTCGAGAGGGGTGACATGACCCCTTTTACTTCTGGTCATGTGTCCATCTTGCCCTGAGCGTGTTACCTCCAGAGGCATGGCTAATGGGGGGGAGGGGAAGGGTGTTTGCCAGGGGGCGTGGCTAACAGGGGCCAGGGGGCGTGGCTAATGGGGCACCACCAAAAATTATACTAACCTGCCGCCCATGAGTACATCTTCACTGAACCTTTGCCAATGTGTGTGAACAACATGCCAGGATGCCTGTGAGGATTGATGTTATGTCTTCGCTTTAATTGATATGCAAGCGTTTCACAGGAGGCTGCTAATTAATACCTTGCTACTGGTTGATTTGCCTTGTTTGGTCGCCATAATCCATGTGCAGAGTCAGTGTGGCGTTTAGTGAGTGTCAAATTGTGGATTAGCCATGGGATTGGGAGGCAGAGGGCCTGGTTTCCAATGGTGGCTCATGGTGTGTATTGCTCCACTGCAATTGGGAGCTGTGATGGCAGCATATGCAATTGGGAGCTGTGATGGCAGCATAATGAAAGCTAGCTCAATAGCTGTGTAGCCATGACAGCAGGAGTGGCAGCATGAGCTAGTGGTTAAAGTATGTGCCCCGGGTCATTGGGGGGCTTGTGCTTTAGAGACGAATCCATGCCACTGCTCCTGCTCTGGGGGGCTATGTTGCTATTTTTACTTGAGCTAACTCTAATGTAGCTAGGTCAAAGCTTGCTCCAGCATGCTGCATTCGCACCTGCTGAGCATGGTCAGACTTTTTATAAAATCCAAGTGCTGGGCCATGCAATGCTGGGGGACCTAGTGGCAAGAGAATTGTGGGTGAGTGTCAGACTGGATGTGAACAGATTTTCAAGACTGGAGATCCCATGACATTTATAACTGCATTTCTCGGCAGATTAACTTGTATTTTCTTACCATTAGCGTCACACATCTGAGGACTGAATTCTTTTTCTCTAGAAAAGATACTCATTCATGCTGCGGAATCAAACAGGCTGTTTTACTTCAGAACCTGACTCTGTAGCAATGTGGCTGGTGAGTTCCAAGCGTTCCTTTTGAAATAGCGACACTCTCTAAAATTGTCCACTCAGCTTCTGGCAGGGTCCATCTGCAAGAGCTCCATGCACTGTCTGAGCTGTATGGATCTAGGGGCGGAGTTTCAGATTTTGATGGGAGGGGTGACCTGTGCATGCCGTGATGGGAGGGGGGAGAGTGAGAACATGACGGGGGTGGACTGAAGACAGAGATTTCAGCAGTATTGCTGAACGTGCTCAGTACAAGCCAAGCACCAAATGTGCAGGGGAAGTAACCCCATCTGCCCTCTCCCCTCACACATCTTCTCTATCCAAGGGCTACCAAGGCACAGGAAAACTCTACTTTTTTGGCAGCAGCACTGTATCTAATTCCAATCTAAAAGAAAGAAAATTAAATACATATTAGACCCACTCAGCTCTAATACTAACATATTCTGACATCTTGTGGCAAGTCACTTAAGGGACACTGGTTAGCCTTAACATTTTAATGTATATTCTTCCTTTGTTACTAACTCTGTGGAGAGACAGAAGGAGACCCCTATCAGGACTCCTCAGTCTGGAAGGGGAGTGGGATCTAGTGGGTTACAGTAGGGGGCAGATATATTTCAGCTCTATATAAGAGCATCAGAATGACCATACTAGGTCAGACCAGTGGTCCTTTTAGCCCAGTATCCTGTCTTCTGACAGTGGCCAATGCCAGGTGCTTCAGAAGGAATAAACAAAGGAGGCACTCGTCATGATATAGCCCCTGTCACCTATTTTGTTTGTTTGAAATCTGCTGACTATAAACTTAATTGGGCCAGCTTCTTGTGTTATGCTAGTGAAGGAATGAATAACATTTCCTTATTCTATTTTTCCATACCATTCATGATTTTCTAGTCCTCTAAAATATCCCCCTCATTATTTTTCTAAGCTGAATGTCCTAGTCTTGTTAATCTCTCCTCATATAAAAGCTGTTCCTTACCCCTAATCATTTCTGGTGCCCTTTCTGTACCTTTTCCAAATCCCATAGATCTTTTTTTAGATGGGGTGACCGGATCTGCATACAGTATTCAAGATGTGGGCATACAATGACTTTATATAGAGGCAATCTGGTATTTTGTCTTATTATCTATTCCTTTCCTAATGATTCCCACTATGCTGTTAACTGTTTAGTTTTTAGACTGCCACTGCACATTGAACAGATGTTTTCAGGGAACTATCTACAAGGTTTCCAACATCTTTTTCTTGAGTGGTAACAGGTATTTTAGACCCCACGATTTCTGTATCTATATTTAGGATTATATTTTCCTATGTGCATTACTTTGCACTTATCAACACTGAATTCCATCTGCCCTTGTGTTGCCCAATCACCCAAGCTAAATCTACACTGCAGAGCTATTTTGGGATACTGAAAGTGTCCCAAAATAGCTATTCTGCGTCTTTTAAGCATGCCTGTTATTTCGAAATATAACAGGTTTGCTATTCCAACGTCTCTGTAAACCTCATTCCACAAGGGTTAAGGGACGTTTCAGAATAGTGCTTTATTTTAAAATTACCTTGAAATAAACTACGCAATTTGCATAGTGCAAATTGCGTCGCTTATTTCAAGGTAAGGGTGCGGTATAGACACCCTCCCAGTGTTGTGAGATCTCTTTGTAACGCTTTGCAGTCAGCTTTGGATTAGTCACTGTTTATCTCTTTTTCAAGAACATTTATGAGAAGTTTAACAGCAGTGGTCCAAATGTAGATCTCTGCAGCACAACACTCATTCCTACTTTTTCCCCACTTCCTATCTTTTAAGTGGAGTACCTGGCAATGTTTTCATGATGCTCTAACAATACTCCAATTGCTTGAATGCCCAGCCTTTTGTTGTTCTCAATCACCCTGCCTCCCTCTTTTTAGAACAAACTCCCTGCGCCAAAGGCAAAGCTGCAAGCAGCTCAGACTCTGTTGCAGTTAAGAACTGTCTCTGGAGTCCAGGCATGGGCTTTAAGGTGACCTCAAGTATGAAATCCAGGGGTTCCAACTTGGGAGGGGGCTACTGCCTCCCAAAGCCCCCCCATAAATAACGCCTTTATATGGATCCTGTGGCACCTTTTATAAGAGAAAAGTGTGTCTGATGCATTGCTCATGTGACTCCTCTTCCTTCCTGTATGGCTCTGCCATAGGCCTATCTGAGGCTGCAGGTCTCTCCTCCCAGGAAGGTTATGCAATTCTGACATGCTTTGGGAGGAAAGCTGCTGAGTCAGTAGGCCCTGAGCCTGAAAAGAGATGAGCAGATGCATGATTCTGTGCCTGGGAGCATTCTCGTAGATTTGAATAGGGCAGTTCTGTGCATAAATGTATTCATGTGCATAAATCTTCCCAAGCTTAGAGCCTTAGTCATTAGAAGAGGTTAAAATAAGAAAGGCTAGTGAAAAGGCTCCCCCTTTCTTTGCTTAAAGTGGAGGGGAGCTCCCTTCTGTTCCTCAGTGGGGTAAGCTATGTTCCTCTACAGTCCCTCCTACACCATCTGTCTTGTCTGGTGTATTGAGACCACCTCCCACTGTTTTATCCTGGCTATTTGGTATTATTACCAAATAGCCAGAGCAATAAGGATGCCAATTGTAGCAAAGTTTCATCATATTGCTCCTCTCTCTTTGGGGCAAACTGTACTCTAGTGTGTGAAATGATGTACATGCTGCTCTGTATAGACACAGCAATCACAGTTAAATAAAGTGCAAGAGACATAACTGTAAATAAACTGCTCGGTTCTGTTGATTTGTGTGTCAGTCTTAATGCAGTTGTAAGTGGGGTTTAATGTAGTCTAAGCTTTGATCCAATGTGCAGAAAGGTGCCAATGGTTCTTGATGTCTGTATAGAATCTGTTGGTACTCTTCCTCTCCTAGTGCAAACCTCTTTTAACTATCTAGTGCTAATAGATTATCTGTTGTTTTTCAGTTTTTCCTGTTAGAGACTGTCTGTGCTTTCCCTTTTAAACTTATCTACCCACTGCCTCTTCCCCCCCCCCTCCAATTTTTTTCCTTCTTCCCTTCCCTCACTTCTTCCTTCCCCCATTTATTCTTGGTTCTGGACATCCAACACTCCGGTCATCTGAAGAAGTGGGCTGTGCCCACGAAAGCTCATGATACCATCTACCTGGTTTTGTTTGTCTTTAAAGTGCTCCCAGACTATTTGTTGCTTTTTAAGTTTTTCCTGTACAGACTAACTCGGCTCCCCCTCTGAAGCTTACAAAGAAAGGAATAGTGAGAAATGTATGTGTAGTCATATTTTTGTGTCGGTTTGGCACATGTAGAACTGAGCAGGAACTGGAATGTCCTTTCTACAGAAAATTTAGATGTTTAAAAATAGTTTTGAATCTGAACAAAGAGACACCATTATAAACTATCCTACAGTAAAATGGTGCCTTTTTGTTCTGATTACAAAAATATTGATTGGTGAAAAATTAGCATTTGTATTTTTATATTATAATTTACAACACAAGATAAAAATACATGTCAAACCAAAACATCGTTTTGAAATGAGAAATAGAAATCTTCTGTTCCCGTAAGTTTATTGACATGCTTCGTTTCAGTTTTTTTAAACAAAACTTTACTGAAATCAGTGCCTGTCAGTTTCAACGAATGGTTGTTTTCTGGTGGAAAACTGATTTATTGAAGAATTCTCCCCCAGTTTTACTTATCTCTTCTGCGAAGGCAATGCGCTTTTGCCAGGGGATAGTATTTCTTGCCCCTTCCCCTGAAACTCATCTTTCCTTTCTACTGAGTTTTGTCTGAGGCTATGTCTAAACTGCAGGCTTTTTGCACAAGAAGCTTTTGTCAGAAGAGATCTTCTGCAAAAACTTCTTGCGCAAGATAGCATCCGCACTGCAAAAGTGCATCGAAAAAGTGATGCACTTTTGCGAAAGAGAGCATCCATACTGCCTGAACGCTCTCTCGCAAGTAAGCAGTGATTGCTATGGACAGAATGGCCACCGGGGCACCTGTGCTTTTTCCTCTTCCCTCTTCTTGTGCAAAACCCCCCTCTTCCCCGTCCACGCACGTCTCTTTTGCGCAAGAGCTCTGGTGCAAAAAGGCGTTCTTCCTTGTAGAATGAGGATTACCAACTGCACAAAAACCCCTCTGATCTTTCGATTTACTTGCGCAAAAACATGCTTGAGGTGTGGATACTCTGCAAGTTTTTGCGGAAAAACTCTGTAGTGTAGATATAGCCTCATGAGTCTCTGAAGCAAGCACGCTGTCAGACTGCAAACAGCATTTGATGGCCACCACACCACTAAATGCTACAATGTGCATTTAGCTAAATCTCTGTGTATGTGTACACACACACACACACAATATGACATATTGACATACTGCAGTTATGAATAATTTTGTCTTTTCTTCACATCTAGCCTTTAGCAAGTTCCTAACCTACAGGGAATGTATTAAAGCTATTTACCTATGGATGACTAGCAGTCCAGAAAGTATTGCAAGCCCTCGTCTGGCTCGGAACACTGTAAGTATCTCCATGTAATAAGGAATGGCTGGGGTTAATTGCTGAATGCCCTGTGTCTGTTTCTATCCTCAGGTCAGTCCTGAAGTCTGCTCATCAGCAAAAGGAACTGTCAGTGCACTGACACACAGTGGCAGTGTCATAACACGCGGTCTTTGGAGATTTGGAAGCTGGGAACAAAGGAGAAGGGCTTAGCAGTGGAGCCTTTGATAACAGTCAAATATGACATTTTTGACAACCAAGACACATGACTGGTCAATGTCTTTAGGGTTAGTTATGGTGATGGTGCCACCATGAATCCTGATGTAGAGAGATCAATATCCACCAATCAAGGAACATCAGGCAAATGAATTTCTTAGTAATGGAGCTTTGTTAGAATTCTATCGGTTTGTAAACAACGGTCTCCATGAGTAACCAATTAATTTCTAAAAAAGGGCTCTTAGGTCCACCAAAAATCTCTGTCCATGTTGTTGTTGTAACATGCTGCTTTCTAGCAGCGTGGGGCCAAATTGCAATGGCCTTCCACCCATAATCAGACCAAGGGCGGACACTCTGGCACTTGGGTAATGAGAAGACGTTAGAGCTGTACAGAATGCAGCTGGGACGTTCCCATTGCCTGGGGGAGCAGCTGCGCCACAGTGCGTGAATGGAGTGGCAAGGCTAGGGAACAGCCCAAATACTTCCATACAAGTTAATTCTATTATAAATAGGTGGGAACAACGCAACGAACAAAACAGAATAAACAAACCACGCAACAGACAAAAAGTTTCAGAAAAAGGGCAACAAAATAATTAGGGGTGTGGAATGGGTCCCCTATGAAGAGAGATTAAAAAGACTGGGACTTTTCAGCTTAGAAAAGAGGAGACCAAGGGGGGGGGGATATGATAGAGGTCTATAAAATCATGAGTAGTATGGAAAACGTGAATAAGGAAAAGTTATTTACTTATTCCCACAATATAAGAACTAAGGGCCACCAAATTAAATTAATAGGCAGCAGGTTTAAAATAAACAAAAGGAAGTTTTTCTTCACTCAGCGCACAATCAACCTGTGGAACTCCTTGCCAGAGGATGCAGTGAAGGCTAGAACTTTACCAGGGTTCAAAAAAGAGCTAGATAGTTTCATGGAGGTTAGGTCCATCAATGGTTATTAGCCAGGATGGATAGGAATGGTGTCCTTAGCCTCTGTTTCTCTGGAGGTGGGTGACAGGGGAGGGATCACGTGAGGATTACCTGTTGTGTTCCCTCCCTCTGGGGTACCTGGTATTGGCCACTGTCAGCAGACAGGCTACTGAGCTAGATGGACCTTTGGTCTGACCCAGTATGGCCGTTCTTATGTCCTTATGTAAAACGAAGGCAGTTGTTATTGGTAAGGCCTTTTCCTTAAGGATTAGCAGACTGAACAGAAATACAAATTCCCCACTTTGTGATGGAGCCCAATCCCATGCTCTCATATGTGGGACTTCCCAGCAGTACCTCCCCCTCCTCCACCTACCAAGCCGTCACATTTTACCCCTTCCCCTTTGCCAGTGGAGAAGCAAGCTGAGTCACTCCTCACCCCTTTTTCAAGGAGGGTTGGTCCCCCCGTGCAGATTACGCTGTGCTATGCAGCTGCCCAAGCTGCCTGAAGATGGAGACAGATCAGATCTAGCTGCCTTCCTCACATCATACGGGACAAAGAAAACTGCAGGATCCTCTTGTCGGGCAAAGTAAGTGAAAGCCAGCAGGGGGCAAAATTGGAAGCCTCAAGCATTGCAAAGTAACGAGACCAGCTCCCTAAACTGAGGAGACTGGCTTTAAAATCATGAGGGTTTTTTTTAATTCTGCATTTTTTAGCTGCTCAGTTTGGAGGGTGTGCTGAAGTCATGGTTTCCTGGTTTTCTTCATAATCACAAGGGCTAGAAAATTTACGTTTTACAAACATGACAGCTGAGATTCTCCTGCAATTACATGACTCCGGGAGCTGGATGTTTATGAAAAACACCAAATACCACAAGTCTTGTGATAAAATCCTGAGCTTTATAGACTCATAGACTTTAAGGCCACAAGGCCCATCAGGATCATCTAGTGACCTCCTGCAATAGCAGGCCACAGACCCTCATGCGCCCTCTCCTGTCAGCTCCATAACCTCTGGCTGAGTTACTGAAATCCTCAATTCAAGCATGATTGAAAGTCTGCACGCCACAAAGAATCCACCATTGACACTCGTTTAAACCTGCCTCGTGCTGCAAAGGAAGGTGAAAACTACCCAGCATCTCTGCCAGTCCTGGGTGGCGGGCAGTGTAGGCAAGGAAGGCATTGCCTTCCCAAAACTGCCTACATGCCGCGGCCGCCAGAGAAGGCTGGGATCACAGCATGACAGCCTGGCTCCCAGACCCTCCAGGTGGCCAAGAAGCATCAGACTGGGAGTGGACAGAACTTGGCTCCAGGGGTGGGCCTGGGGCTTGCCTTCCGGAGCTGGACCTTCACCTGCGGCCCATGCTGACCATCCACCCCAAGGAGACGGGGGGCTCCTTCCTGCCCCCAAATATGGTGATCATTTAGCTCCTGAGCAGCTGGGCTAGACCCACTACCCAGAGAACATTTACTGCTAATTTCATGGACTCATTTTTTCCTCCTCTCTTCTACTTTATGCAACAGTCACAAAAGCAACAGGGATCTAAAAAGATCACAAAGAAAAAAAAATACGGCTGAATAGTACTCCCTGGCCAGCAAAGTCCCATACAGAGAGAACCTGGATCACACCAGTATTTTTTACTTTCCTGCCAGTCCCATCAGTGAGGCCTGAAATTTAAACCCAGGCCTTCGTGTGCCGAAGACACTGTATTTCCGAGGGTCACTATTTGAGAAGGTGGGCGGGCATAGCCCACCCACGTTCTAAAAGCCCCTCCCCCAGCCTTGTGGGAGGGACAACGGGACCCATGTCGAACTAATCATGGGGGACAAATAATGACTAAAGAGTCAGGGGGTGCAGGTCACAGGTTTAAAATGAGGGAACCGGATGGGGACACCGAGCAGAGAACCCCGGACAGCACCCACTGCTCCTCAAAGCTATTGATGGAGCCAGTGGCCGCCACCCAGAGGAACGCTGCCCAGATACGTGAAACCAGGGAGGAACGGAAGTAGGCTCCACAGTCGCAGAGAACCCCCTCATCCAGCATCCTCCTCCTGGTATTGTAGATGGCAGCTTTTGCTAACGCCAGAAGGAGGTTGACGAGGAGGTCTCATGACTTTGTGGGGCCTCGGATGGGGTGTGCATAAATAAAAAGGTGTGGGGAAAAGTGCAGCCAGAACCTCAGTTAGAGGTTCTAGAGGAGCCGGAATAGGGGCTGCAACCTGGCACATTCCAGATATGCGTGCGCCAGGTTTTCCCTCATGCCGCACAAGGGGCAGGTGTCCGGGATAGCGGTGAACCATGCCCGTGCTCACAGCTCCATGAAGGAGCCGCCAACTGGGTACAAAGAAGCTCCAGGGACCTAGAGGGGTTTGCGAGACTCTTTGATGCATCCCTCGACACTGTGGCTCTTTTTGCTTGTTTGTCACGGCTCTCATGAAAGTTGTATTCGCTCTGACGGTGCAGTGGGCACTGCCTGTTATGGTTAGAAGCATTCGACTTCCCCTGACCTCTAGGCAAGAACTTCGCAGCACAGCTCCCATCGCAGCAAAGGAGCGAAGCAAAGACAGATTTCATGGGAAGCCCATTGAATCCAGTTTCAAAAGTTCTGTACTGAGACCGTAGCTACAGAACACCATTGACTGCCAAGCCGTTAGCCCCATGTAAGAGCCGAATATGGATTTTTGCCTCCGTGGCCCCCCATAGAAGAGATAACAAACAGCTTATCAGGAAGACCAATTATATTTATTATGCTTCAGTGCCATGCTAGAGATTACACGGGCCAGATTCTTATCTCCATTTTGTGGATTTCAGTGGCGTTCCAACTGAGGTAACTGACAGCAGAGTCGGGCGTGCTGGTTTCTGAGGGCTGGCTTGTCAGCTTACCAAGCAACCTCAGGAAGGAAAAATGACTCTGAGAGTCACAGCCTGGTCCCTACTTGCCACTCGCTGCAGGAAGGAAGTGAGATGCATGGGCCCTTTTGCTTGTGCCTGTCTTCCTCGGGGGGCGGGGGGGAAGGTTTGGAGTTGGTGCACTGCCAATGTGGTGGGAGCAGTGAAGCCCAAGCCCTACCCAGGCCTCACCTTCCTGGAAAGGGGTGTAGGCCCTCAGCCTTGCCAGCTGCCCTCCCCCACTCCTTCTCTGTGGGGATAGCAATGTAGGTAGCTTGCCTAGCATAAAATGTGTGAGGGGGAATGGGACAGAGCACCGTGTCATCAAGGCACCTACTTCTATCTGTCCCTTGTCTCCTGAGCAAAGCCTTCTCTGCCCCTAGTTCCCCATGACAGGTCTGTCATGGTCACGTTCCAAGATGGAGCCTCCCAGATACCTGACACTGGGTAGGCTTAAGTTTGCCAGCTGTCTAAGTCCGTCCAGCATATCCCTTTGTTGACCAGCCAACCCGGGCAATCCCTTTGTTGACTCGCAAGTATCTGGGATCACAAGTATCCCAGATCTCCTGGGATGTTTTTTAGCCCTAGAGGTAGCAGGGCTGACCACTATGGCACCAGCAGCCTAAGAATCGATGCTCTCCCCGCACCTTCTGAGAGCCACATGTGCTTCAGCCTCCCCCCAAAGTCACAGCTCCTCCCGGGACATGAAGGAACAATCATCCATGGGAATGAGCAGCAGCAAGGGTGACGGCAGGTAGCAACCATCCATGGGAATGAGCAGCAGCAAGGTCTAAGGGCGACGACAGGCAGCAGCATTCAAGGACGGGCAGAAAGCAGCAGCAGTATAGGGGCAGGGAAGCCAGCAGGGAGGAAGGAGGAAGCAACGAAGTGCCAGGAGCAGCGTGTACCTATTTCACTCTCCTGTGCTGGAAGGCTTGCACCTGTCCTGACAGCCCAAGTTGACACTTGAGGTGGGAGGGCTCCCGCATATGCCTCTTTGCCTCTCCTTTATTTTGCAAGCCACACACCCTTTGCGCTTTCCGGTGCTTGAAACGATCCTGCCTGTTCCCGCCCAATCAAAGCAGCCAGTTCACAAGCACCACTCTGTTTCTTTGCCCCGCTTTGATGGCAAGTGGATTTCCTGGGGAAGAAAACACACTTGAAGTGACAGGAAAAATGTGTGGTATTTGCACAGAAAACGCCTGGCTTGTTTGTTTTGGGTGCCAAAGCAGACAGACAGCTTCCCCGGGCTTCTCTGGGCAAGCCCAGTGAGCAAGGGCAGGGTCGTTTACTTTCCTTTTGCTTGCTGTCATGCTAACCGTTCCTGGCATTTTGCAAGATAGGAGGGGAAGGCTGGGGGGGGGGTACATTTTTTCCTGCAAATTGTGCAGATCTTGCTTAACTCAAACTCCAGGCTTGAAGAAAGTGCAAATACCATCTGCTTGAACAGGGGTAAGCCTGTTTCCTCCCCAACCCATCCACATACTCCACGAATCAGGGGAAATTCATGGCAATGGCAAGGAACGGGGAGTGAGGATAAACCCTTAAAAATTGCAATTTGCTCAGATGGGACAATTGGGGGGGTACCTAAAACAGCTAGTTACATGGGGAGCTAATGATCCATTTTTTTGTACATGGTCCCTTAAATCCAGAAGAACCAGGCTCCAGATGCTAAGGATCAATTTCATCCCTGGTGTAACCCCAGGGAGAAAGGCTTATGCTGTCAGCCCAACACACTTTTTCTCTTGGGCAAGTAAAGAGTGGGCCAGTCTCTCTCAGCTGCCTTGCTGCCCTGCTCTTGGAGCTTCCCTGGTGGTAGCTGTTGTATTATTACGCTGTGAAACAAATCCAGAGAAATGATTGTAGGAGATGGAGGAGTCCAGACAAAGGTCCTAATTTGGGAGGTTCCAGTCAGAGTCCCCTACATTGCCACTGCATTAACCGAGAAGTCACTTCCTGTTCTATGTGGTGCTGTTGTGCAGGAAGTACTCCCACCTGGAAGGGCCATCTGTTCAAGCAAGGCAAACCTTCCCTAGAGAGATGCTTCAGTGGGACGTGGCCTGAGCAGGAGCTGAACCTAAAGCCCTTGGGGCAGAGCTCTAGCTGGTGTCAATCCGCCTCGCTCTGTGTAAATCAACAGAGAAATGCCAGCTTAACACCAGCTGATGGGCCTGCTGCCCTGAAGGTTCCATTAGATGTCCATGCAGTTCCATACTCCAGCTGCTGGGGGAAGAGATTTACGTTGACCCAAGTCCAGTATAGACACCAGTAGGTCAATGCAAGAATTTTCCCATCGACCTAGCTACTGCTTCCTGAGAGGGTAGGCTTACCACAGAGATGGGAAAAACCCCTGCCATCACTGTAGCAAGTGTCCCCTCTCCATATCTGCTATCAGAGGGCTTATAGTGTAGACATAGCCAAAGTAATACGGGAGCTAACTCCTGGTTTAGGATAGATGCAATGCTCCTTATTGATTGTTGATGCATGATTTGTGCATGCCATTTTCTGCAGGGGTTTTTTTTTTTTTTTTTTGGTCAAATATCTATTGTTAATCACAAATGATTAGCACTAAGCACAGCAGTTTTTACCAACAATTCTTCTCAATAATACGTGGCTCCCAGTAGTGTACTGGCTAATTTATTGATGTACAGTGTTTCTCTGGTGAGTGCCCTATACTCTACTTCCCCTGTGAAGTATGTGGTGAGCTCAAAAGTGTAGTAGACAGCAACATCCCCACAGGATTGTTTGCTTGCAGTTGGCTGTGATGTCTCCCTTGGCTCTCGCTATTCACACCAAGTATCTCTGTATGCATTGCAGCACTACACCCTAGGACTCTGCATGGTAAAGCTAGTGAAAATAGTTAGCAGTGATAACTACTAGTGAGGGTTGGTCTGGCTCTCCAAATGTACCGAGTTTCCTATTGCAAAGCTGGCAAAACTTTCAAAGTGTAACTGTGACTGGGTTGGCCAAGTCCCGAAGCCCCCTGCTGGAGGCTTGAGGCCTTGCCACACCATGCCCTAGAAGAAAAGGACAATAGAGAAGACCTCCAAGGAGGCTAGAGTGGCTGAGAAGAAAACAGCCAATCAGGGGCCAGGAAGGCCTATAAAAGGGAGCTGAGGAATAGCGCTGCAGTCAGTGTTGCTGGAGCTTTGAAGGTGTGCAGACTGGCTGGCTGACTGAGGAAGCTGTCTTCAGGAGGGAAAGTCCTGGAGGCACCTCTCTCTCCCAGTTGAGAAAATAATAAAAGGGTGTACCCCAGATGGCATTTTTTGACTGAGTCAAACAGGGCTGTGACTTGGCCAGAGGGCTGAATCACTGAAAAGGCTGACAACTGAGACAACAGGCACATGCACTCAGTCAGATGGGGATGCTTGTGGGAGGTGAGTGCCACCCCTTTACAGTAATATTGGCAGAAACAGCCATAGTGCAAGGTAGTGGCTAGCAAAGAGCAGTGCTGCAGATGGATTACAATACACTGACCAATTGCAAAGCTAAGAAGACATGACCAAGCACTTGGCAAATGTTGGACCATTGAAAACAAATGACAGTTGGAAAGACCAAAAATAGTATGCCGGGTTGGTCATTGCCCAAACAAACCGGGCTGTGTTCACCAGTCCGAAACCAAGGTTGGGAAACAAAGTACATGATTGGAACAAACACAAAATATAACAACAAAGAGAACTGAGAACAACATGTGAACTGAAAAGATGCTAAATTTATTAGTACATGGACTATTACATCAGGCTATAGCACTTTTAGTAATGATGCACAAGTTCAACTGGGAGTGGGAAATCATTGGTCTGTGCAAAACAAGACTGCACAAGCAAAGGAGAAGTCTACTAGTGATGTAAAACCCTGGGTTGAAGAAAGGGAGAGCTATCTACTATATATTTGAGAGAGTTTGTCTATTTGTCTGTCTGTCTGTCCGTCCCCCAGCTGGGGGACATGCATCCCTCCTCTGGCTGTGCCCACTGCAGCTGCATCAGCCATGGACAGGCACTTTTCATCTGTTCCCAAGCTGCTGGTGAGAGAGGGCTGCGGTTATCCTCTCTCCCTGTGGTAGCCTGCATAGTGAACCCGTCAGCCCCACCCCAGAGCAATGATTTAAATGAAGAAAAAGAAAAATTATTTCTGTTAAGGATATAAGGTGTAAGCGACTAGTCGACTATGCAATAAGTAAAAGCTTATTGGATAGTCGACACACTAGTCAACTAGTCACTCCCCCCTCTCTTGCTGCCTCTATCAGAAAGAGGCAGCAAGAAGCGGGGGTGGGGAAGCAGAGGGTGCTTGAGGGCTCTTGTACATTTCAAAATGGAAGCACCGCATAGAGACTGGGGCCAGCGGTGGACTCAGAATCTCCGCGCCAGCCCCAGGCTCCATGCAGCATTTCAATCTTTGAAATGCATAAGAGCCCCTGCTGGGGCTCTTGTACATTTTAAAGACGGAACTCCACGCAGCACTTCCGCCTTTGAATTGTAGTAACAGCCGGGCGGGCTCTTGCTACATTTCAGAGTGGAAGCGCCCTTATCGACTAATTGAATAGTCAGTGGAAATTCCATCAACTATTCGATTAGTTGATTAATCTAATTTTAACATCCCCCAGTTAAGGACCCAAGCAACGCTGGGTAAATCTTCTAGTGTTTAATATATATAATAAATACGCACCATACACACACACACACACACACATTTTTCAGGCACACAGAGAAATTAAATCAGCCTGCCCAAAAAGTCCTTGAACTTGCAAGAAACATTAGCAGATGTTCGTTAGTGCATAGGTAACTGGAGAATTGGAGGCGCTTGTCGGTGCTGTACCTTATGAATAAATGGAGGAAAGTCTGCAGGGAATGGCACTTCTGGTTCAGGGCCAGATGGAAACATTCACCAAAGGGGGGAGAAAAGTTAGGGCCAGCAGGTTTGGGTTTGTCATTATTATTGCCATTATTTTTAATTAGAAATGTGAGCTGCCAAACATACGGATATTTACTCCCCGACCCGAATGTAATGAATGGCAATTTTTGTGTATGTGAAATTAATGATTTTGAAAAGGACAAGGCAATGTAAAATGTTTCCTATCCCGTTATCGTTATCCTTTTCCGGCATGTGCATGCACACGCCACTTTCTCTTTGGTGTCACCAGTTTGAATTCCTTTGCTATGGAGATGACACCTCAATTCTTAGATTATAAATGTCCAGGAAGGGCTTGGGTCCTCGTCTCACTTTCAGACAGCATCTACCAGGTTCTGAATACCGTGTGACTCAATCCAAATGATGCGTAAATAGGATCCTTCCTTCCTCAGATCCAATTCACTTTACTATGGCTTGGTCCAAAGCCTGTTTTAGTCAATGGAAAGACTCACATTGGTTTGAATGGATTCTGGATCTGGCCCCTACTATGGCTCTTCTCTGGGCATCCAGACAAGCTAAACAGCTAGGCATGAGCCCCACCATCCTTGTGGAACCCAGTGCTGCGTGTGTGTCCTTGGGTGTACTATAAGGGTTCAGATTTGAACAGCTGTGGAGTCAGGAGGGCTTAGTCCTTAGAACTGCATTGTACCCACCCATGGGGCTTTCAAGTGAGGGGTGGAAGCCCAGCTAAATCTTCCACCTCCTCTCCCTGTACCCTCTCCTTTCTGCTTCATCCTCTGGCTGGCTGGTCCTGAGCCAGAAGTAGATCCCCCCCATAACCCTTGTCTGCCCCTTCCTCTGGGGGCAGGAAGTCGCCCACTTTTCAGCGACTCCGCACATGGCTGCTGCTTAGCACTGTGCTGGTTCTGTCCCATGTGGCAATGCTTTCCAGCAGGAGGCAGGGACAGGCCTGACAGGAATGGCAAATAAGGCAAGTTAATGTCTGGGAAAGGGGCTAGGCCAGGGCCTAAGTAGGACTCAAGCAGCTGGTCATCTTTGAGCAGGCCTTCTGCAGAGGAGTCCAGGTGAAATGGCATCACTGTTAGGGCAGTCACGTGGCTACAAAGAGAACTATGATACTAGGCTGCAAACCCATGGCCCGTTCTACACTGGGGAGGAGGAGTTACGCATAGTAACTACGCCGGTGCACACCCACTAGCTCAGATGTGCAATGCCAGTGTGAAAAGGTCCTTCACACCAATGAAGCTTACCTTGTCTCCAAGACCCTCTATATTCTAGGACAGACACCTCTTCCCTAGCAGTTTGCAATGGTGCAACTCCTTCAATGGGTATGAGAGTAGACTAGGGAATGAGGGTAGACTGCCTCAGTTTCCGGCTAATCCCGGGGATTATTTTCCCCTGTAACTGTGGGTTAACCTTAACTAAAGGTCCAGCTGTTGAGGAGGCCATCTGTCTCTAGGTGGATTACGGCGGACGTCTGGTGTTCTTGCACCCAAAGGCGTTATGGGTGTGGGCCTGGCAATAGGCTCGGGACTTGAAGGGTAAACAGGTGAGGCTGTCGGATCAGCCTGCTCAGAGAGGGGGTTTGTGTTTGCCACAGGCAGTGACGGAGGAGGAGAGTCAGAAATAGGTGATTCTTGACTCGGCAGTTCACCAGTAGTGGTGAGGACGGGCCATTCATCTGGAGATGTGTCCTGGGGGCAGGCATAACCTGGCAACAACTGATCTACATGCCGCTGCTAGATGAGATCCTCTGCCATCTGGACAGTACAGGAAACACAGGTCCTGTTTGGGCGATGACTGTGGCAAAGACCCATTTAGCTCCAGAACCATATTTCCAAGCCAAAACCAGCTGTCCCGGACTAAAGATTCGGTCTTTTGCTCTGGATGCACGCCTGATGACTTGACCTTGCTGGTGTCATTGCACAATTTGTCATGATTTCGAAGGTTTCAGCAGATCAAAGCGAGTGCACAGCTGAAGTTCCATCATTAGAAAAGCTGGGGACATTTTGGTTGTAGCATGAAGTGTGTTTCTGTAGGATAGTAAGAAGGTATCCAGACGCTTTTGCATGAGTGAATGTCCTCTAGCCGATTTCAAAGCTTGTTTCATTGTCTGCGCAAACTTTTCAGCCAATCCATTGGTGGGTGGATGATACAGTGCTGAAGTGATGTGATGAATCCCATTTGCTTTCATGCAATTTCCAAACTCCTGAGACACAAACTGCAGATGATTGTTGCTCACAAGTTGTTCTGGAAGACCAAAACAACAAAAGATTCCCATAGTTTTTGGATAGTGCTCTCAGCAGTAGTGGACAGCATTACAGAGACTTCTGGCCATTTGGAATGGGTGTCTATCACAACCAAGGACATGCTACCTTCAAACAGGCCAGTAAAATCCATGTACCATAAATTAGCAAATATAACCTGCATCCATGTATAACATGTACTCATGTATTACCTGTAGTTTTTCTATTGTGTTTAAAAAAAATTAGATTACCCGCGAATGTACATAACCCTCAGAGACTTCTGCCGCCTCCATAAAAGGCTGATTTTATCATGTTGGTCTTGTCTTCTTTTAATATCAGTAAAAATCAACTTGCATAAGACGTGGACATGTATACCCCGTGGCGGGGGGGGGGGGGCTGGTTGGTTAAAAACATGGATAACCCACAGGTTATATTCGCTAATTCACGATAAATATGTTGCCACAGTTTTTCAGGTCAGTCCCATGGGTGTAGAGGTGCCAACTGAGGTGCATTCCTCACACCCTGGCATGAAATACAAGCGCTTGTCTTCGCTTTAATGGCATCATCCAAGCCAGGCCATCAAAAATAGCTTTGTGCAATTTCTTTCATGCACACCATTCAACAATGGCCTGAATCCAGCTGTTCTAACATCTGTTGTCTCAGTAGTGTTGGAATAATGATAGGCATTCCCCACAACAAGCACCCAGAATGGATAAATAACTCCGTCCACTTGATAATTGCATGTTATGTTAATTCCCTCTGAAGCATCTTATTCTGGCCACTGGCAGAAAATGGGATACTAAGCTAGAGGCACTATTGGTATGACCCAGTATTGCCATTCTTATGCTCACCACCTTCAAGGCAATGCAATTGCCTTGCTTTTGAGAAATATGAGGTTAATACAGGTTGAACCTCTCTGGTCTGGCACTCTCTTGTCCAGCAACACCCATGATCCGGCATGATTTTAGTGAGCCAGATGTGCACTTATCATGGATATGGCCAAGTTTCCCACGATCCCATAAAGTTTGTTTACAGCCACCAATTCTGGCTCTCAAGGTTCTGTGCTGTTATTTAGCTCTAATTTACCCCTAAATGTCTTCTCAGAGCCCAGTAAGCAGGGGAAGTGTTGTTAATGCTGCTAAACAATATTGACCACCCAAATTCTCTGGTTTGGCACCAGTCAGATCCCGAGAGTGCAGGACTAGAGAGGTTCAACCTGTATATAGGTTTTCTTTTAAGGAAATGTGGAAAATCACTTAAGTCCCAAAACACAAACATTTAACCACTTATCTGTCTTAAAAAGACTTAAAGAACACTATTTACTTAATGGGAGGGTCGAAATCCAGGACCTGATCCTGCAGCCATTGAATTTGGCTACCTAGTAGCCAAAGCTCGTCCTGAACTCAGCATATGCAGAACTCAGACCTTAAATTTCAGTCTTTTTTTTTTCTTAAAGCAATGATTAGAACTGATTCACCACTGGTTTGCAGAGAACTTCCACTCATCCTTTGGCCTACCCACACTTCCCCCCTGCCCCAGGTTTGTGGAATGGCTGTCTCTGCTACAGGCAGGGAAATAAACAGGTTAGCTATGCTAGAGAAGGGAGCTGCTCTTCTGACAGCTCACACCACACAGAGAAACCAGATAACAGTTCCATATGGCTTTCGCTCATTCAACTTTGCATTTCCTGGTTGCAGCTGGGATGGCCCCGGGAGAGACTGTCCTGGTGGTATTGCTGTCTGGGAGAGGAAGCATAAAAAATCTCATGAGATGGCCTTTCCTGCCAAGATTTCTAGCCTCATGTTGTTGGAGGCCGAATGCTTAGCCACAGTCAGAACCTTTGGGATTCACCCACCCCCAGTAATCATGCAGGTGTAACCTGCACACCTACTGGGTATGGTTCATTGTCCCATGTAGTGGTACTTAGACCACTTATGGCAGGGGTGGGGAACTTACGGCCCAGGGGGCCAAATGAGGCCCCTGGCTTGCCTGGATCTGGCCCCTGATACTCAGGGCTCCCCCCCCCCCCCAGCACGGGGAACCCACGCTGGTGCCCCAATGCTGGTTGAAGCACACAAACTCTACTAAAATTGACCCCCCCCAGACTCTGATGTGCAAGGGGAACATGGGGAGCGTCTTTCTTCTTAGTTGGGGGCCACGTCAGTGAGGGTTTGTTTTGTTTTGTTTTTGCTTCTCACTTGCGTGCAGCCCCCGACTGATTTTTCTGTGGGTCAGTGGCCCCCGACCCAAAACAGATTCCCCAGCCCTGACTGACAGAGAGAATGAGCGTATTCTGCAGCCTTTATAGTTCAAGCTGTAGAGACTCATGCACTAAGCTACAGAGGTCCCAGCTTTGGTTCCCCCTCTCGGTGCCCCAAAGGCCCCACAAACAACTTTATGCGGCCACTCATGGGAAGTTCCTTGCACTCAGAAATGACTTTACAGCAGCCGACTCCAAAAGGGAGAGCTGAGTTAATCTCTGGAAAGCCACGTCAGCACGCTGACTATGTGTGAAACTGCAATTACGCTGGACACACGTCCCACCGGAGCTGCTGCTGCTTTGGTTTTTAACAGGACAAATGGAGAATAGGCCGGAAAGTCACTTCACTGTGATTTTTCTATTTCCAGCATTTGCTGTCACCCTGAGCCCTGGATTTGGCTCCTTGGCTGAAATCTCTAAAAACGAACCTACCTGTGTAGTGTATATACAGATCAAGGAGATAGGGGGGCCCGATTTCCCATTATCCTGCACCTTATGCACTCATTTATGTCAGTGCAAAGAGCCTCTCATTCAGGCTAGTAGCATTTTTCCCTGCTTGGTGGTGGTTAGTATTTTCATCATTTGTTTATCGGAATGCAGACTTGACAATAAAGCCCTGTCACCTAGAGGAGATATTCACTACAGCGTGGCCACTTCCCATATATACCCTCTACCAAAATTCTATGTTAATTTGCATATAATTTGAATACTTTAAATTTTTTAAGTCCCGTATGAGCTAGTCCGTTATTTTGCCCAGCAGTGACGTGAGGCTAACAGGGCTATAACTACCCATGTCAACCTGTTTGGCCATTTTGGCACAAATTTAGCTTTCTTACAGGCTTCAGGCACTCCCTCACTGCTCCAACATAAATTGAAAAATCAACGTGACTGGCCCAGCAAGCTTCTCCACCAGCTCTTGTAAAATGCTTGAACTAATTTTGAAATGTCTGACTTTAGTAGCTTTGGTTTAACAGCTTCTGAGTATTAGTATCATAATGTAGTAAGAAGATACCTTGTGTTTTCCACAAAAGTCAGATCAACAATATTTATTGACTAGTCTGCCTTTTTTGCATTATTGATTATTATACCATTTACATCTACTAATAGACTAATAATACCGTTATCAGGATTCTATTTGTCCCTAATATTTTTTTTAAATTCTTGTTATCCTTAACTCTGATGGCCATAGATTTTTTTCCCTCATGTTCCTTTGCTTCCCTTACCAATATTCTACAATTACTATCTTCTGCTTTATATCCACTACTAACAACAGCCCTTTCTTCCATTTGTTTTTATATATAAAACAAATGGAAATATATAATTTTTTCATAGTTCCCTTCACTACCCATTTGGCTGACTTCTGAGGTAGACGGCATATCCTCCATCCTAGATCCTTTGCTACAGGTCCTCCTTTGAGGTACCACAAGCATTCTAGGGGGTAAAGTCTAATCCTGCTATGCAGACGGGGATTTGGTGGGTTGCTGAGCTGAATGGGCTGATGAAAATTGAGGCGCAGAAAAGGCCCCAGTGCCAGCTTCCCTTAGACACCAATGGGGAGTGGCCATCCAGCAATGTCATCTCATGAGGGTGATGGGACTCTATTTTCAAGTCTGCATTCTGATAAGCAAATTATGAAAATACTAAACAACGCAAATCGGACTGAGCAGCGGAGGGAGGGGGCCGATGCAAGGAAAGAGGAATTAATTTACAGGAGAGTTATAAACTCACCCAAGCAGGTTTAACAAGCTATTTGAAAAAAATGTGATTACGCAGGTCTGGGCTTGCCACTTTGGAAACAACTTATGGCCACACAAGTCTTCCTGCAATCAGTGTGTGGGTCTTTTTCTCTCTGTTATAATTTAATAGGCACCATCCATTTCATACCATATTTCTAATGCCCAATCAGTTAAGGGTCGTAAATATTTGCAACTGACAACACAAATGAGCATCTTTAATGGCAACGCAGGGAGCTAGTGCTATGGAGAGTGGCCTACCACAATCAGACTAGAGGATTATTTCACTAGGCATGTCCCTCCTTCACGTCAGTGATCTGAAGTAGCCTGTAGCGTTTATTTGCTTCTGCTGAAATAGCTGCTAAAATAAATTTCAGAGGGGTAGCCATGATGGTCTGTAACTGAAAAAACTTAAAAAACAGCACCTTGGGAGATGTCTACACTGCATGTCTATTTCAAAATAAGCTAGTCTGGAAGAAATACTCCAAAATAGCTGATTTTGAAATAGCATGTCTACACTACAGGGAAGCTTCAAAATTAGTCTGAGGTAGGCTTCCCTAATGTGGACATGCTACTTCAATTTAGAGCCCCAGAGGCACTAGCTATTTCGGAATAGGCATTATTCCTCGTGGAATGAGGTTTACAGATATTGGAATAAGCCATCTGTTATTTCGAATTTATTTCAAAATAACAGACTTGCTGTGTAGACGCTCGCATTGTGAGTTTAGCTTAACGGCCGTTATGCCGAAATAATGCTGCTGTGTAGACACACCCTTAGAGACTAACAAAAAAAGGTAGATAGTACCATGAGCTTTCGTGGCCACAACCCACATCTTCAGGTTGTACCCACAAAAGCGCATGATACTGTCTACATGTTTTGTTAGTCTCGAAGGTGCTGCAGGACTATTTGCTGTTTTTTAAAGTTTTTGTCTGCTAAAATAAATGTTAAGGCCGGAAGCGCTATGTATAATTTTTTTTTTCCTTTCTCAATTGTGTAAAGTATTATTAATGGAGAAACAACAAGTAGTTCTGTGGCACCTGAGGGCACATCTACACAGCAGGGCTAAACATGAAATAAGCTTTGCAACTTGAGCTACGCTAATTGCTTATTTCAACTTTTGGTACTGTCTACAAAGCAGTTATTTTGAGAGAGAGAGAGAGAGAGAGAGCATTCTATCCTCGACTTCCTTTACCCCTCGTATAATGTGGCTTTCTCTACACTGCAGGGATTTTGTTCAAGAAGCTTTTTGTGGAAGAGATCTTCCACAAAATTTTCTTGCACAAAAGCGTGTCCACACCTAAAAAGTGCATCGCTAAAGCGATGTGCTTTTGCACAAGAGAGCATCCACACTGCATGGACACTCTTGCACAAGAAAGTTCTGATTGCCATTCACAGAATGGCCATGAGAGCATCTGTGCTTTTTCGGATAGGCTCTTTTTGCGCAAGAAACCCCTGCAGAGCGTCCACATACACCTTTTTGTGCAAGAACTCTTGTGCAAAAAAGCATTATTCATCATAGAAAGAGATATACCTACACTGCAAAAAGCCCTCTGTTTTGCCGTTTTACTGTAAATTTTCTTGCGCAAAAAACGCGCTTGAGGTATGGATGTTCCATGGGTTTTTGCACAAAAACCCTGCAGTGTAGACATAGCCTGAGGGTTACAGGAGTCAGAGTAAGCAGTCCTCCAGCTCAACATTATTTCGACATTACATCGAAATAACTGCTTGTGTGTTGACACGGACTATGTTATTTCAGAATAACATCAGTTATTCTGAAATAACGCTGCTGTGTAGATATAGCTTTAGGGTATGTCTACACTTGCTCCCTAGTTCGAACTAGCGATGCAAATGTAGGCAACCGAAATTGCTAATGAAGCGGTGATTTAAATATCCTGCGCTTCATTAGCATGATCTCGCCGGCGCGTTACTCCACTTAACAGCTGATTTGAAAGTGAAAGTGCGCGCCGGGATGCGTTAATTCGAACCAAAAAATGAGGAGTAACGTTAGCTCGAACTAGGGAGCAAGTGTAGACGTACCCTTAGAGACTAACAAATATATAGATAATGGAGAAAATTATTTTCAAACAAGGTCCTATGTGCCACCTAGTGGAAGGAAAGTTTCTAATACTTTCACTGTGCGTAGAAATCAGCATTGACCTTTACCTAGAGGGTATTTCATTGTATTGCTCCACGTTGCTGTAATTCTCCCATTCCTTCAATGCCTCAAACTGTACTCCAGTTCAAGGGGTCTATGCCTGACCCCACCTTGTAAGTTCTCTTAACAGGAGTTACATATGCTTGTACCACCCTGTGGAGGGTGGTACAAGAAGAAAAAAAGTATACCCTGTGTTTTGAGATGTGGTGATTTGCTTCTAAATGGTTTTTTTTTCTTTTCTGTCCTTGCTCTGAGTTTGATAAATGGCTGAGCAGAGCAGAGGTTAATCTGAATTCCATAATTCTTGCTATTCAGCAGTAAAAATGCCAACTCTGCCACTGTGCATCTGGCTAAATTCCCCCAGCGCCTTCCTGCCTCCTACAGGCCTGGCCTGGCAACCACATGTAAGCCAGAGAGTTCTGCAGCATGGCTTATAGCTGTCCACATCTTTAAGATGGAGCCTGCAGCGAGTAACACTCCCTCTTACTCTGAATAGAGGCCACATGTGGTTGTTAACGTTCTTATGGCACGGTTCCGAGGAGTAGTGTCCTGGCCAAATTCCAACTCACATAATTATATTCTGCTTACTTAAATTCTCCCTGCAGATATATCCTTCTTAATTTCCTTTCCTAAATGGTGAGGTAGTGTTGCTCTGTGTTGTTAAACAGCTGCCATGCGCTACCCCAGTGGGGGCAGTATTTCAGTGATGGGTGGAAGTAAGTTATACGCTGTACACTTAATACAGTGCACAAGAAGAGCATTGTATTAAAGAGGGTATCAAATAGAATATCAATTTATTTCTCTGCAGCTTGGGTATAACCTTCAGTTTCCAGGGAAGCTTCTGTCATCTCTTGCTCTCTCTCATCTGGCCAAAGTCTGGGCAACATTGAGCACCACAGAGTGACAGTAGCCATTAGAAAGCAAGACTCTTCTAGCCTGTCAGCCTCGCGAATGCTCCACCTTAGCACCCAAAGGGTTAATGATCCAAAATGCAAGGCATTCTCTTTGCAAAGTTGGTATGTCTGTAAAGCAACTGCTGCCAGTTTTATGGGGAGGGTGGGTGGGGGCTGGGAATAGAATTTTCTTTATGGCTTTGACAGGAACTCCCCTCATGGTATAATTATGGATGTGAAAAGCCTGTGTGTAATGAAGACCAGATGCTGTGTTAAAACACACACACATACACAAATATTAGGCCCGTCTGACATCCAAGGAGGGAATTAGGAAGGGCTCGTGGAACCAACCCTCCCAGGAACAATTGTGTTAGATTTTCCAGGGTGGCTACAATGAAGGCAACATGAATGCACAGTACCTCAGGAGTCTGACACACACAGGGGGCAGATGCAAAGCATGCTGGGAATATGGAGCTGCACTGCCTCCATTGCCCTTAACAAGAGGTGTGTGGCAAACAGCCTGATTCAATATAAGTGTATATTGACTGGAAGGAAGGGCCTGCATGAGAGAACAGTAGTGGCCTTCCACAGTGTTAGAGCTGAGCTGCTGAGGGGAGACCTTGCTACCAACTTCTCTCATTTCAACCCCTCCCCTAGCAGGAGCCTGTCCTCATAACATCCAGGAAGTTCACCCCCTATCTTTCTCACCCTCAGATCTACAACCATAGCATCCCCTGAGCCTGACCTGAAAGGTGCGAGCTCAGCTGCCCCTGGAAACCATCCACACTGCTCCTTGTTTGGCCCACAGATCTCACCAGAGATCCAAGTGAAGCACTTGCTCTCACATGATTATACTTGCGGCTGAGGCAGTTCCCCTAACCCAGCCTGCCTCAGAGAAGCAGCCCGTGGTAGCTGTAGTTCTCTTCAGGGCTAACCAGCTGTATTTTAAGGTCTCCATCAAGCTCCCCCTCCCATTCCTTCAGCTACCCTGTGCTCTGCTTCGTACTCTACTCTCAGGCCTTCTTTCCAGGCATGTGCTGGTCCTTCCTCCAGTCTGCTGTAAAGCAAATAAGGTCCATTATTCACCCCACAAGCCAGGGCTGCATCTGGCCGTCCCCTGCTCTGCACTGCTGGACAGAGCATGTCCTTTAGAACTCTCCAGCTCTCGGCACCATTACTAAACAGTAACAGCCGCCCTACACACTGGCCAAAGAGTTGGCAGAACCACATGGGCCTGTGACACATGGCTGTAATGTGAACTGTAGCTCTCCATCCCCTCAGAGAGAAAGGCCCTGCCCTAGGAAAGGTGGGGCAGATCAGACAGACGTATGGGAGAACTCTGGGGATGTGTTGAAATCTCCCTCACTACGCTGGCAAAGCTGCAGTAAAGGAGCAGCAAAGCAACCATAAGGAGCCCCAGAAAGTTTTGCTACACAGTGGTTATTCTGCACTGGGGCAATGCCCTATAGGGCCACTCATGCCAGGGCCCAGGGAAGGGTAGCCATCAAGGCTGCGCGACTTTGTGCAAGGTGATAAATCAACCCCCCAGTTACTACTCTAAGGGACAGTGACTACAGCAGGGGTGGGTAATAATTTTAGAAGCGGGGGGGGGGGGCCATGTCACCAATTTTTGAAGTGGCCCTGGGCTGCCCCAGAAGGGGCGCAGCCTCTGACGGAAGGGGTGGGGCCAGGACACTTCCCGTGCTCCCCCGCCCACAGACCCTGATTGGCCAGGAGGTGGGAGAGTGTGTGAAGCCTTTTCCTGCACGCCCGCCGGTGCCTAGAGAGAACCTTCCCTCTAGGTGCCACACACCCTTGGCAGCGGGTGGAGACTTTGCGCACTCCCCTGCCCCCAGGCCAATCAGCTGTTCTGATCAGCTGGCAGTTCACTCTAGATGTCCTGTGCCCACTGCAGGGGGTGTGCTCCCCTGTCTCGATTGGCCTGGGGGCAGGGGAGCAGCAGGGTGGCTGTGGGCCGGATCAACATGCTTGGCGGGCCGGATCCAGCCCGTGGAGGCTCTCTTGCCCATCCCTGAGCTACAGGAATGACTTGGGGCTTATGGGCCGAGGCCTCTGTTCTCCTGCCCACCCTGGCTGTAGACTGCATTGCCCACCCTCGTCACCCAGATGTCAGCTGGAATACCTGACGGACGCGCAGACTGCTGCCAAGCCCCACCCTTTATTGCACACAGAAGTTACATACAGACATGAGGTAACAAACCTGCCCACAGCACGCAGACTGCAGCTTGCCGTTGCCCCGTACAGGGCTTCTTTTGTTTTCGCTCTCCAGCTGTCTGCACAAGGGGCATGGTGGGGAGAAAGCAAGGTCACGCAAATACAAAACTCTTGGCCTTCAGAAAATTGGAGAAGCAAACCCCTGGGCCAGGCTGCTGGGCAGAGTTTCTTAAAATGGGCAGAGTTTCTTAAAATGTCTGAGGCCCTGGAGTGGGGAAGGATGCGTGTAAATATGGGTTTCTGCTTCACAGCTTGCCCTTACAATGGCCTGCAGCGTAGCTAATTCAAAACACAAGCTATTAAGAGCGGCAGTGTGATCTCATGGACAAGATACTAGGAGCACTGGCCTCTATTTCCTGGCACTGCTGTGTGACCCTGGGCAAATCTGGTCACTGTTCTTTGCCTGTTTCCCCACCTACCCTTTGTTTATTCAGGCATTAAGCAATTTGAGCAGATTCTTTCTCTCCCCGTGTGTGTGTGTGTGTGTGTGTGGAGCGTCTAGCCCAGGCAGGACCCCCAGTCTGATTGGCATCTTGAGGTGCTACCTTAATGCAACCACAAAAATAATAATAATAGTATTCAGATGGGTAGGATGAGTTTTGGAGAGAAAAATTTCTAAGCAAACAGCAGTCTCTGGAGGTAAATGTATGTGATCTTGTTCCTAGTCATCTAAGTGTAAGTGGGTTGATAAATCACTCCCTATGCAACTAACGTCAGAGGCTCGGCTGTGTGGTGCCATAAGACATGAGAGGATAGATGAGAAGCATAATTAGGAAGGGCCTGGCCAACTTCTGATGGTGGCAGTGAGGGCTGCAGGACAGGGGGAATAGCTGGGGCATAAGACAACGAGGGGGATCCCTAGAACAGGGACCTTGTACGAGGGAGAGACACAGATGCATATGAGGGAAAGAATCTAGGCATGTAAGAAAGAGCTGGAGAAGGAGATGCCTAACGAGAGGGGGTGGAGATGGAGCAGACTGAATGTGTTATGTGTGCCCCCCTCTCCCCATCTTTCAGCACAAAGTCAGGAAAATGGGGCTATGAAAAGCCGTGAGAAAACATTTGCGATGTATTCATTTGCTTTTAGGAGCAAAGACACACCAAACCCCGCATCAGCCACTCCCATTCACTTCACTGGCGCTGACTGGTGTCCTCCAGGAAACCAGTAGCGCACCAGCAGGGTAAAGGGAAACCCCAGAAAATAACCTCTGTGAAAGGCATTGGGTTGGGTAAGCATTTGACAGGCAGACCTCACATTTTGCCTCCCTGCATGTATCCTGGAGGTTCAAAGTGGCTCCGTCAGTCTTTTTCAGTCCCTTCTAGTCCTACTGCTGTGGAACGGTGCAGTGGGCTGATAAAACATTGCCTCCCCAACCCCATCCCAAAGGTGGCTGTATTTCAGTGGTGGGCACAAGGAATGCTGCACAGAATGCATACCAATGAGGTAGTACAGCTTGTAAAGCACTCGAGGGCCCATCTGAAGGAAAAGGGGCCGTCAGAAATGTTGGCCCATCGTAAGTTCTTTCTCCCTCTAGCCACGTAGGTGTCCCTATTCCATTCATCATCTGTGGTTGCCTTTCTGCTCAAGTGATGTAATAATCGGTGTTGAGCGGCAGGCCTGCTGATGAGGGACAAAACAGGGCAATTGCCCCAGGGTCTGGCGATTCAGCCCATAAAGGCTGGAGCCCTGGGCCCTTTAAATTGCCGCTGCAGCACCACGCACTCCATCCGGCTCTGAGGGCTGGCAGGAGGGGCGTGCCACATTCCAGAAAGCACGGAGGATTGGCTCCCCACGGCGCCACCCCTTCCAGGAGCTCCCCCCCTCCACGCCCTGCACTGGCTGGTGGCTCCCCTGTCTTTTCTGATACTACAAATGCAAAGTATTAATCTAATTAAATGTATCGCTGACAATTTTGACCCAGCGTGTTAAGTGTGGCTACAACTTTGGAGCTTGAGCGACCTGATGGGCCCTCTGCCGAGTGGAAGACACACTCAGCACATGCTGCGAGCATTAATGGGCCCTGCCTTTGTGAGCTGATGTGAAACAGAGCCATTGCTGGATGGACAGATTCCCCGCAACAGATGGAATGCAGGGAATTTTTCAGGGCTCCTGCAAATTTTTACAGGCCTGTTTTACGGGAAAAGAACTGTCATGTGGAGCTGAAAAACAGGTGCAGTGCAAGTGGCATTCCTCCACTGGGTATGGTGTACAGAAAAGTGACCTCTTGCCTTTCTGGTGCCTGCTGCTATCCATGATTCCCATCATGCACAGAGTATGTCATTTCCCACGAGTTCCTGCCATCTGCCATGATTTATAGAAAATGGGCAGTGATTAATAGCCCAGTCACTGCCAAGTGAAGCCATTTTCTTTCATTTACCTGCTCCCTGACCTCCCTCTGCTGTCGCGGAGAGGGACTGAAAAAGTGTATTAATCATGCACTTAAAACATATTTAAAAGGGGAGATTGGCTTGGCGCTCAAGCATTTTAATAGACTCGTTTTCTACAGAGGATGTGTGCTAATTGCCAGATAAAACAAACAGGCTCTTTGAAATGTAAACCAGTCACTGGAGGTACTTCTTGTTTGGTCCTTAAATGATATTCAAGATCTAAGCACTCCCTGAACCAAAAGTAAGAGAGCAAGAGGCTGTCAAAGGGCGGGAGGGAGTAGGAAATATCTGGTGGGGTTTTAAAGGATGAAACACACTGCATCAAATGAAATACCTGGATACCACATAAAGCACAGGCCTGGACTATTGCATATTCTTCCATGACCTGGCATCTTAATGGGTAATTGTTCTCACCCCCGGCTCAAGAGCAGCCTGTTACTGGAGGCAAATAGTAATGGTGCCATCATTCATGTATACAGGATGGTGGGTAGGATCCAGGGTCACCATCTACTGACTGTCAGTTCAGTCCAAGTGTTTCTGATTAAGTCACCTTCTGGTGGCTTGGGGGGGAGGGTTCTCATAATATACTATATATTTTAGAGAGTTTGTCTGTTTGATCAAGAATGCCTCCTAAACAGTAAGAGCTAGGACCACCAAATTTGGCATATAGCTTCCTCTTATCATAATCTAAAGCAGTGTTTCTTAAACCATGTTTTGTGGCACACCGGTGTGCCATGAGGCAGTCAGAGGTGTGCTACAGAGAACAACAGAGTTCAAAATGGACACCCTTAAAGGGGCAGATGACCTTTTTTTTTTTGCTCAACTTTCCCCCCAACCCTTTGGGGGGGGGGGTGTCAACAAAAAATCCTTTGTGTTCCTCATTAAAAAAAAATTGTTTGGTATTCCTTGGTCTTAAAAAGTTTAAAAAACACTGACCTAAAGCAACAAAGGGTTTGGTTGTACCAAGACAATGGGACCTGCCTGGAATGGGATTGCTTCTCATACAGAAAAGAGACAGAACCACCAAACCAAGTGCTGTTCTCAAAATTGACATAACTGAACAAATGTTGAAAGAGGCTGAACCAGGATGAGCCAGAAAAATAGGATGAGGCCGAGAACAGGATTGCTTCTCAATAAACCTTACAGAAAACAGATAAAACAGAGAAATGTGCCAGGAAAACAGGATGTGCCTAGAATGAGATTGCTTCTCATAAAACCAAACAGAAAACAGACAGAAGCGCCAGATCGAGTTCAGTCCTTGAAAGTGATGCAACTGAGTGAATGTTGAAAGAGACTGAACCAAGATGAGCTAGAAAAATAGGATGATGCTGGAACAGGATTGCTTCTCTATAAACCTTTCAGAAAAGAGATAAAATGGAGAAAGTTGGAATAGTGCTCTGTTTTGGCACAGCTGAGTCAATGCTTAAGTTCTGAAAACTAGAAGAAAATGTTATTAGAAACCAAATTGATTATAGCCCTTTTTGGTTAAAACCTCGTGAATGATTAGAGTTCATAGGGATGAAAAAAAAAGACACCTGATGGAATTCCCATTTTAAAAAGACACTAACATTAATTTCATAAAAATAACACTGTATTTTTGAAAAATACAAACATTTCAATAAAGCATGCACATTTGCCTTTTTATTCCCCCCCTCCCCCGCCCCAAAAAATGAGTTAAGGACCCGAGTAATGCTGGATAAATCTGCTAGTGGGGATCTAAAAGCCTCAGTATTCCTCCTTTTCCTCCAGTGGCAGATGCCCAGGCTTTTGGAGGAAAAAGTCTGAGGTTCTTTAGGAGCTACAATAATGCTCATAGAACTTAGCTAGACTGGAGCCCCATTGTGCTAAGCACTGTATATCTACATGGTCAGAGAGAGTCGCTACTTTGAAGAGCTTGACAGTCTCCACTGACGAGGTGCAAAAGGGGCACAGAGGCAATGACTTTCCCAAGACAAGCAGGTCAGTACTACAGCTTAGAATAGCACCAGAGTCCATTGGCCCACTCTCTCAATCTCTCCCCCCCCAAAAAAATATGTAGTTATCCACAACAACATGCATATGCCAGCTCTTTAATATTCTCTCCATGTCACCAAATCCTTGTGCATTATACATTTTAACAAACACAGCATCTGAGTGACACATTGGTTTCATTTCTTTCCTGATATATGTATATTGACTTCCTAAAGTACAGAAGAGATTGGCCCATCCTTCTCTGTGAAGACTCCAGGGTCAGCCTAGATCAGACACTAAGTTACCTCCATTGCCATTAGTCCGTCAATTAAAGTCATTCGAGGAAGAGGGGTTATGCTACGACCACCTATAGATTATCTGGCCTGTGACCGAATAGAGAGTTTTGGATCTAATTCTTCGCTTGCTACTCAGGTCTTTTTCAAGAAGACTAACATTCAGCTAACAAATTGAAGCTACATTTATCTTCATAAGCGAGTGGGAGATGCCTGCTGGAGGAGGTAACAACTAGGTCTGGGGAAGCATTGGAGGGTCTGTGTGGTTAGTTGACTGGGATCGGGGATACTGATTAATTCATCTTCGACAACGTGAGGCAAGTTTTGTTCTTACTGATTTACTGTTTTTCAGCTCAGAACAGCCAAGCCACATGCAGTCAAAAGACAGCAGGCATTGGCTGGCTGATAGGCAAGTTATTGGTCTTACCAGTGACTACAACTCATTATTTTTCACTCAATGAAATCTGGTAGCTGCAGATTCCTGGGGAATCCCTTTTTGTTCCTGTGTTTCTACAGTGCCTAGCACAATGGGTTCCTGATCTCTGTCTGCCACAATACACAAAGTAATAAATGCTAACAGCTGACTGGCCTTTCCTTGTAGCTGTGGAATGTAGTATCACTAATGTAAGCGTGTTTAAAAGAGCAAAAAATTAACTTAATGTCCAGATTGCAAACAGGTGAGGTCTTTGGACCAGAGAAGGTTGTTTACATGTAATTTAGAGAGGGGCCAACTGCAAAGATCTGGATTCTGAGCCCTTAAAGATTAGGTATGTTGAGATCTGGGTTTTGTTTCAGGCCTGCTTCTAATTGTTACATAACGGCTGGGGCTTGGACTTTGCTGTTTTTCTGCAAATGGTAACAATTTATGAACTTCCATCACCATCAATCGATGGGCGGTTAGAAAAATGCATTGTGAATGTATCAGAGAGGGTAGATTTTACACTACATCATGGATCAGGGCACTCTGTCAGCCACAACAAAAGTGTTGCGATGGCAGATCTAAGTTTCTATTACTGTGAAGGTTAAAAAGTGAGTTAATTTTTTCAGATGGAAAAGCCTTGAGAACTCCACAGGGATGATGAATGCCAGCCTTACCTCTTGGGAACAAGGTACCTTTGGAACATGAGAAATACCCAAGCAAAGGCAAGGATAAGAATTATTGCTGTCTTGGTGTGGGAGTTCAGGGTTTTCTGAAGTCTGTTGTGCAAAACAGCAGATGAAAATGCTCCAGCTAAAAGACATGGAGTTTATACAGATGGGTCTACACTGGAAAAATTAGGTGTAGGGTTCACAGAATCATAGAATCCTAGGGCTGGAAGAGACCTCACGAGGTCATTGAGTCCAGCCCCCTGCCCAAAGCAGGACCAATCCCAGCTAAATCATCCCAGCCGGGGTTTTGTCAAAATGATTAAGGGGCTGGGGTTCAAATTCAATCTTTCTCAGCACTGGAGTGGGCTCAGACCCACCACTCTTGGCTGCACCCCAATCACCTTTTGGGGTGCAATCCAAACCAGTGAGAGGCTTGTTCTGTAACCCCACATGCCTGAAAAGTGCTGGAGTACCCTGTCTGGATGCTGCCAGCCAGCGTACAAACATGCACTGAGCAGCTGTGAATTTAAGAAGCAGCAGACTCCAGCAGCTTGTTTGTTCCACCACAACCACACCTTGGTCTCCACCCACTTTGGTTACTACTAGCCAAATAACCCCAATACAGCCCCCAGCCCTGAATATTCCCCAAACCATCTGCCCTGAGGTGTCCAGCCCTCTCAAGGGACACTCCAAGAAGTAAACACAGTTATTTTGATCTTTTAAAGAGACAATAGCTTATTAACTGAGGTAAATGCGCTCTGCCCTTCAAGTGCAGCAAAGAGCTGGGTTTACTGTAAAAATAAAACAGGTTTATGAATGAAAGCACATAGGGTAAGTGTAACCAAGTTGAAGGAACAAAGTTACAAACACAGAAAAATAAAAATACACTTTCTGATGGCTGACACCTAACTTAACAAGCTACAGTGTTGATTCAAGGCAGTTTCCTTGCCAGTCTTCCATTCCCAGACACATCAGCCCACTTGGTTGACAGACTAGTCTTGCTCAGCTTGCAAGAGCTCTGGCCCCTGGTGTCTGCCCAGTGACAGAGGGCAAGATGGCTCCTTCTCTCCTTACATTTCCCCAAACTCACTGGTTTTGTCCCCAGACTTGAGATGAGCTCATGCTGTTCTTCCCTTCCTGTCATTTCCCATCCCCCACGGATTTATATGAAAACGGAGGGTGCATTGGTTTCGGTCACACCTTGGTTTCATTCAGAGGTGCCAAGTAGATAGCTGCCTGTCCTCCTGCCTGGGAGAAAACCAGTTTCCCCCTGTGTTTACTTCCAGATGTTAAAGCACAATGATGCTCCTAATTCCTCACAGGGTGTTAATTCAAGCACTTCACAGTGATATTAATCACCAGTGTGTCATTAGCTTTCATAAAAGATCTTTCTTGATACACTGGTATAGTACAATAACATTATATACCAATCAGGCAGGCCCACTGGTGGGGCGGGGGAAGGGAGCAGTTGCCCCAGGCCCTGGTGATGCAAAGCTCCGAGCCCTTTAAACTGCCGCCGGAGTGCCATGTGTCATGCTCCAGGTGGCTCTTAGGGCTGCCTGGGGAGGCAGGGGCACAGGCAGCTCCCAGCTCCGCCTCTTCCACTTGAAGCCCTGCTCCTTCCAGGAGCACAGAGCTGCTCCTCCCCCCCACATACACCTTTCCCAGGGGCCCAGTGAGGCTGTCAGCACCCCTGAAATCAGGTGATTCAATTACTTGCCATCTGAGGCCTGCAGGAGGCTTGCTGCGCCGCTCGCTAGGCTGATGGCTTTGTTCATTTTTTTATGTCACGAGCCCTTCATTGTCGCTGCCTGACCATAAGCAATCTTTTGTCTCAGGCAGACTGGCCTTTTGCATTGCTTGCCCCACATATTTTAAGAACATGGTGCTAGCACGTCAGCATGCAAGATGAGTCATTTTTCTAATGGTTCTCCCACACGACTCCTTTTTGATACAGACACAGTGTGCTGGGTGTTGTGAGTATATCAGGCATCTGTGGCACAACCCCACAACCAGGTGATTCCTCTTGTGGTTTTTAAGGTGACTAGTGTGCACACAAGGCAATATTTACAGTGTTTGCTTCTCTCCTGAATTTCTTGCTCAACTGACCTGACATCCCTAGATTACTTGTGCTCCCAGTTGTACTTGTGCAGGAAGGCTGAACTTGGATGGACTATCAGGTGACCAAAAGTCAGGTCTTGGCTCTGCCACAAACTTCCTGATATGGCCTTGGGCAAGTCACTTCATCTTTCTGTGGGTCAGCTTCTTTGCTGTAAAACAGGTCACTTTGGATTGTACACTCTCTGAGGGATCTTGCACTGTGCTACACAATGCAAGTGGGGCCCAAAAGGAAGCTGGATGGTTGAGATTTTCTTTCTTTGTGCTAATTTTTCGGGTGGCACCGTAATTGTGATGCTCTGCAAAACCATGCAACCTGAAAAATGCCTTTATGACTGGTGTCCCGATGCTGAGGTTGATAGTATTAAAATTACAATACTGTGTCATGCCAAGCAACATGAGTATGTTAGTCTCACACACATCCCTCCAGGGACCACAGCTTTGTTAACAATTTAATTAACTGTGTTTGTAATGAATTTCTGGCCACATACAAGAGCCTAATTATTAAAGCAAACCTTAATTTCTTTCTTGGCACATCAAAGTACTGAGAGCTCTAAATATTTAGAGCAGTCTCAGATAAAATTCTTTGCACTAATTCTAACATAATTAAACTTATGGTGGGGCTAAGGTAATTATGCCAGGCTTGTATATGGCATAACAATTTAATTGGAGCCAGTGTCCAGGATGGAATCTGTCAGTAAATCAGTAAAAGTTCTCTGAAATCTGGCACATGCATTGTGAAAAGATTCAGAACAGCATTACTCGTAAGCCAAGGTATCTCTCTTAAAACTGCCAGTTGCCTTAAATGAAATAAACAGAGTTGCAGCTAGATTACCGCAGTATTTGCACTATTCAAACTATTTCATAGTAATTCAATGGAAGTCTAAGGGGACACTACAGATATTAAAGTAACTTTTATGGGCAGGCCTGCAAACAGGGTGGGGCGGGGGGGGGGAGGGCAAAGGAGGCAACTGTCCTCGGGCCCAGCAATTCAAAAGGACCTAGCGCTCCCGGCCACTTCCTCAGCAGCAGCAATGGATGGAGCCTCCGGCCCTTTAAATCGCCGCTGGAGCCCTGGACGGTCCAGGCGGCACTAAGAGCTGGCTGGAGAGGGTGTGGCACATTCTGGCTGCCCCAGCCCTGCCTTTACTGCCCAAGGCTCCACCCCTTCCAGGAATGCAGAGCTGAGCCCACCCCGACTTGTCCAGGGATCCAGCAATTCGGTTGGCGCCTCTGTTTATGGGCTAGAAGATTCACAAAGGAGACTGGGGTGTTGCAAAGCTGAACATTGTGTTGCATAATTTTTAGGTTCCCTGCTGTCCCACAGCCCTGAGTTAGGCCCTCAGGCTTCCTATACAAACAATGGGAGAGTTAGGCACCTAAGAGCAGAATTCAAAAAAAGCCAGCTTGGTGGACAGGTAAGAGCTTAACATAGCCAATAGGAAATGCTGAGGAGAGGATTCTGTGCTAAGTCCTGCCCTTCTCAGGCAGGGACTTAGGTGCCTAACTCTAGGCTGACACCACATGCCTCACTCCATGCAAAAGGGCCAGGGGAGGGCTGCAGAAGAAGAGATTCTCAGGAGATGCCAAATCCTCAGGTGAAGCTGAGTGCATGGTGCAGGTGGTCTACTGCATGTCTGCTGGCAACCTGGAGCTGCTTTGGTTCCTCGGGCAGCTTAGAGCAGCCTCAAGGGTTCATTTATTTATGTCACTGCACCTATTGCACCGTGGGGAAAGGGAGTCAGGAGAAGACAGCTGTTTCATCAGCTTTACGTCAATAAGAGATTCCCCTATGCAAGGGGAATCACCCGCTGGCTCTTTAAGCCGGTTCTTCCTCCCCTTTGCACCCTTTGGATGGCGTGAATGGGATAGATCAGGTACTGGGATCTAGCCTAACTTGCCCAGCCATTAATAGCCATTCATGGGAGCGACTACAATGTAAGCAACACACTGTGCTCCCTGTGCCTCTCTCACATGGCAACATATTTTTTTTTCTTTTCCAGTGTTTATTTGCCTTCCGTTGGAAATAAATTGGAAAGAAAAGCCCTCCTGACTGCAGGTCTATGTTTTGGCATTTGCAGCTAAGAAGCAGAATGGGAGCTGGTGAGTTTATTGGAGGGAAATGTGTTTTCTGCATTAGGCTGAACATAATCAAAAGGGCATCTTTTATTGTGCTTCATTACAGCTGTTTTCTGCCAGGGTAACTCGACCAAAGTCAGTAGAGTCACACTCAGCCAGACCAGCAGCCACCATGGGTCCAGGGGCAAGGTGAGTGGGAGACCAGCTCCACAGAACTGGAAGGGGTGGAGCCTCAGGAAGAAGGGGCGGGACCTTGGGCAGAAGGGGCGGGGCTGGCCCTTGGCAGCATGCCCGGCACTCTGGCAGCTATTCAAAGGGGCGCAGTGCTCCCAGCCACCACCACTACCAAAACACCAGGCCCCAGGGCAATTAACCCCTTTGCCCCTCCTAAGCCCATAGCCCTGGTCACACTAGCGTAACAGAGCAGAGAATCAAGACCGTCTGCTGCAAAAACCTGAAAACCCCAGGTCATTTTGAAGCAGCGCCAAAGTCAACCAAAGTCAGTGGGCATCTTTCTCTCCATTGCAATGCCCTTTGGATCAGGCCCTTGTAAATTAAAAATAAACTACATCTGGGTAATTATGATACCTGCTGTGCAGCTCATTTCCAAGCGTGTTTGTTTTCTCTGATGACTGCTAGTTCTGTTAACGGTAAGATCAAGTCAATCTGGCCATCTGCCTTGTTAGAATAAAACAGAATAAATAATAATGCTTTGATGCAGCATGTCCACAATGTAACAAACACGACAACATCAACAGCCTTTGGGGGGGGAAATGTTTACCAGATTGCTATGCGGGCGGAGCATGCTAGAGCATAGGAGAGGAAGTAAAGAATGAAAAATGACTCAAAAGTGACGTTTTCGCCCCCATGGGTACAGCCCCCATTGGGCCTGCTGCCTGTTTTGTTAATGCAGCCGGTGACCTAGTTTCGCAAATAGAGCATCCCAAAGATGTGCTTCATGAACAGAAAACACTGATCTCCTGGCCCGTGCTCAACACACCTGCACCCTGCAGTCCTGGATCTCCTGGCAAGGTGAGCCCGCCCAGCTCCAGGCTGACCCAGAAAGCCAAGAAAACCATCTTTTAATTTATGATCTTGGAAACCACAGAAGCCAGAGAGGGAGGAGACACAGTGAATTGTCCAGCCCACCTCTCTACTACCACAGCATTTATTTCCACAGTCCATTTCCTAATGCTCTGTGTAGGGTAGCTTTAAAATTCCCAAATGCGGCAGCATCCGCCCCTTCCCGTGATTAACAATTCCACAGCATTATGCCTCCCACTGGCCAAGACGAGCCCTTCCCACGTCAGGGGATCTGAGTGAGGAGAATGGAAAAACATCCCCAATGGGATAATTTGGCTCACTCTCATCCAGCAGAAAGCCCAGATAGGGGAGCGGTACTGGCTCTCTCCCCATGACTTGGGAAGATCCCTTTCCTGGGGTGGCGTAATTCACATCTCCCTGCTCTAGGCTGGATAAATCTAGGTTTGCATCTTCCTAGAAAATTAACCTGCACTGTTTGTGTCAGTTAAACCACTGAGTCTGATTTTCCACTGGCTTACGCCGGAGCATCAATCAGGAGCGGCTCTGTTGAAGCTAATGGTGTTACCTTGCTGTCAAAACAACACAAGGGGGAAGAGAAGCAGACCCAGCATGTCCTTCCCTTCCACACATGTCAGGACAGCTGCTCCTTTTTTCTTTTTTTTTCCCCCCAGCTACTAAAATTCAGTTCCTTTCTGTGGCTGTTGGAGACACTTGCCAATGGGAAAGCTGCATTCGAACAGATTTCTGCCTAGGTTTGACTTCATTAATCACATCATTTCTTGACACAAAGCACTCAGGACTTCCTAGAGAGGGTGAGGCCAGTAAAGCTGAAAGGTTCCCTGGGACATTTCCAAAGCACTTTCACAGAGACACAACTTATTTGAAACAGGCGAGCTCGCATCTAGATTTGCATACTTTAAGCACTAACCAGATATCTTCAAACATCAATCTGCTCCCTGTACAAGGACAGGGCCATGGGGATACAGTGGTTATGACTGACACTGAATGTCCTTTGATCCCACTATCTGATGCCAAAGATGCATGCAGATTAGCTTAGAATTAGAATCTAACTCCAGAATTCCACCACATTCAGAGGTGTCTGGAACTGGTGCCCATCGTGAGGCCTCCTTTCTTTGACCCAAGAGTTGTGTAACATAGTCGCAAAGACACCCAAAACCATAGAAACCTCCCTGCCTCCTGGCTACCTATCAGTGTCCCAACGGGTGCCTGGTTTGCCGAAAGGCTTGCAGGGGCTGCTGAATGTGGGAGTGCATCCGAATTGTGCCAAATTCACAGTGAAAGTGTATGGATCTATGGAGCGATACACGATTGTGTGATTCTTTCAGCATTCTGTACTCGAGATGGCCCTAAAGCAGAACCCTCGCTCCAAATGCCCTCTAGTTCTTGCATAGTTTGGATCCAACCCAGAACCAAACTTTGCCACTATGTCTACATTGCATCCCTCTTGTGCAAAAGCTTATGCCAATGAAGCATGGATTAGCATATTGCCGTGCTTCATTTGCATAATTAATTAGGGGCCATTTTTGCGCAAGAGGCTTTTGCGCAAAAAGGAGCTGTCTATACAGCTCCTTTTTGTGCAAAAACCCCCTCTTGTGCAAGTGCCATTCTTCCTCATTTTTTCCAGAAGAACAGCTCTTGCACAAGAGGGTGGTTTTGCGCAAAAAGGAGCTGTGTAGACAGCTCCTTTTTGCGCAAAAGCTTCTTGCACAAAAACGGCCCCTAATTAATTATGCAAACAAAGCATGGCAATATGCTAATCTGCACTTCATTTGCATAGGCTTTTGAGCAAGAGGGATGCATTGTAGACATAGCCCTAGATTCATCCCCTGTTCTACACAGTATACTCCTGTGCTTATATTCCTATAGGATGCCTTTTGAGCTAGAAGTCCAAAGACATTATAATAAAGACTACAGGGCATATTCTAGCTTTGGAGCTGATCACAAATAGCTCCCACTGCAGTCAGTGGAAGCCTCTCTGTTTATACCTATTGGCAAGATAAATCTCTAGAAGTGGATTTTTTTCCCCTGTAGAGAGCACTGATATAATGAGTTAAGTGACAGAAGCAAATCTAGCCGTAATAGGATTTGGTTACATGTTTCCCATTGAAAAAGCCAAGAATGGTTCAAAAGTTTTCATAGATTTAAAACAGTGGTACAGAACAAAGGGAACATAATATATGTAACTATATAACATATTATTTTTGTTTCTGTACTATATCTTTAAATTTCTACAGGTTTGTATGGGCAATAATCATTCTGGTAGACCAATGATGAATTGTGTTACAAACAAGAGACACACAAACACACTGTACATACATCTACACTGCACGCTTATTTCGGAATAAGCTATTCCGGAAGAAATACTCCAAAATAGCTTATTTCAAAATAGCACGTCTACACTACAGGGTAGCCTCAAAATTAGTCTGAAGGAGGCTCCCCTAATGTGGACTTGCTACCTCAATTTAGAGACCCAGGCGGCTCTGGGGAGTAATTATTTGATTGGCCCAGGGGAGGAGCTATTTCTAAATAGCAGCAATGGAGCATCCGCACTATTGCTATTTTGCAATAGTTATTTCAGAATAGGCATTATTCCTTGTGGAATGAGGTTTACAGAAATCGGAATAAGCCAACCGTTATTTCGAATTTATTTCAAAATAACGTCCGTTATTCCGAAATAACGCGACTGTGTCGTGTGTCTTTCTCTCATGGAGACTTACATTTGTTCTTTCTTTTTTTTTCCTTTTAATCTAAAATAGACATCATTCTGATGGAAAGTACAGTATTGCGCTTTGTGGCTAAAGTCATTAGGGAAGCAGATGTCAGGAATATAACCACCAAATATCACTATTTGTAACTTTGCTACTGGCGTCTTATGTAGCCGTGGGCAAGTCCCTTACCTGTGACATTCAGTTTCCCCTTCTGTAAAATGGGATTCACTTTTGTGAAGCAATTGTAAAGGCTCAGCTGACAAGAGCTATATAATTGCCAAGTATTTTTTGCCCACTCTATCTCCTAAGCACATGCAGTATATTTTCCACCCAGAGGCTTGTCCAATCCATTTTTAAATAATTTAAGTAACAGGGCTTCTAATAGCTTCAGAACTGCTCTAATTTATCCCTAAACGAAATCTTTAAATTCTAAAATCCCTTTTTGAACATGAGATTTAGGCTCATAATTCAATTAGGTGTTGTATCATTTAGTGCGATAATACCTAAATACTTTAAAAATGCAGGCCTATGTAGTTTATGCCAGAGCTGGGAATTACGCCAAAAGATCAGCCTTCCATCCTTGGATTAACCTAAGCATTTTCTCCTCTGAGTGATGTTCACATGTAGCAGGAGATGCTGGACCTCTAAATTAGCTTTTGCTAGCACTCCTACCTGAGCAGGAACATATGTATTTCAGCTTTAACAAAGACATGAAAGAACAGCTGAGATAACTGAAGTCGACAAGAAACATTCCAGGTTATCAGGGTTGCTATCAGGGACTATTCATCACTGCAAAAGTTTTATTACTGGATGGAACTGTCATACAGGAAAGAATACTCTGTTTACTTCCATGTTAAAAGAAACCCAACCAAACATTGAAATGTAGGTCTCAAAGGGATATTGCGATGTCATCAAGTCCAGCCTCCTGCACTGAGGCGTGAGAACTGTCCCTGATCCCTGGTCTTAAAAACCTCCCATGATGGGATTCCACAGCATCCCTCACAAGACTACTTGAGAGAGTCCCTCCATGAACAGGGAAATAATCTGTTCGGAGTTCTTGGGACGTGGACACAGAAGGCAACCAGACTGTCTAGGTAAAAACCAGAAGGGTGGCAGGCGGCCCTGTTTGGAAGATCTAGGTCTGAGTGCCATTTAGGGTTGCCAGATGCCCAGTTTTTGGGGACCTGGCTACCCTAAATGGCACCCAAACCAAAACTCCAATTACCATGAGGCACAGGAAAATGCTTGGTCATTAACTCATAGCAGCCTCTACTCAGCTGGGACCACCTCCTACCTGAAGGTGGGTTTCTTGAGATAATAGCATAGAGATATACCTATCTCAGACAGCTGAGAGGGACCTTAAGAGATCATCAAGTCTAGTCCTCTACCCTTACAGGAGGACTGAATACCAACCCTGACAGTTGCCCTGGCTCCCTAAATGGTTCCCTCAAGGATTGAGCTCACAACCCTGGGTTTAGTAGCACTATGTTCAAACCAACAAGCTATTCCTCCCTCTGTTGAGCCATTGAGCAATAAGGAGAGGGGAGAAGAGGAGAGAGTGAGGAAAGCAGCAGAGCAGGGGCAGGGCATAAGAGTGGGGAAGAGGGGTAAGGACAACTTTCTAATCCCAGAAAACCAAACATCCTTGCCCAGCATCTGGCCCACCCCTTCCCTGAAGCCCCCCACTTACTCTATCCCCCACGCCACTTTCTCCAGGCTGAGGCAAGGGACTGGGGTGTGGGAGCCGGTTCATGTTCTGGGCTGGAGGGCGTGGGCTCTGCAGTGGGGCCATAAATGAGGGGTTCAGGATGTGAGCGGAGGCTCCACACTAGGGTAGGGGGTTGAGGGGTGTTGGAGGGGGGAGAGGGGTGCGAGTTCTGGGTGGCGCTTACCTTGGGCCGCTCCCTGGAAGCAGCCAGCATGTCCCTCCAGTTCCTAGGCAACGCGGTGACCCCACCCACAGGTGCCATCCCCAGTGGCTGCGGTTTCTGGCCAATGGAAGCTGTGGAGCCAGTGCATGGGGCAGGGTCACCATGCAGCTCCTCCCTTGTCACCCCTTCACCTTGGAGCCAGAAATGCTGCACAGAGCCAGGTAGGGGGCCTGATCGTGCCACCAACCGGACTTTTAACAGCCTAATCAGTGGTGCTGACAGGACCTATCTGCAGGCCGGGTGATGGGGGGAAGGGGTCTAGCCCCAGCCCCACCCTTCCACCTGAGGCCCCGCCCCTTCTAGGGGGCAGGCCCTTCTCCCACTTTGCCCAGGGGCTCAGCGAGGCAGTCGGCCCCGCTGCCCACCAGGGGCCCTTTCTGAGTGGGTGTTCCAGTCGAAAACCAGACACCTGGCAACTCTAATGGAGCCTCAGGGATTTGGTAATCTGCAATTAGAGAGATGGTAGCCTTACCTCCCAAATGCTTAGGCTCTTATCTACCGTCTTAGGTGCCTACGTGCACCATTTGCACACCCTGGCCGTACTGAAAACTGCCACTCACCCGCCACCTAACTCAAAGGCCTCTAAATACCCGATGCACCTGTCAGCATTCCCCAAACTGTCTAAGCCCTGCTGCTGACCCATAGCTAACAAACAGCCTGGACCATTGGCTCAGGCCAAAGCCACCAACACTGAAGCATGATTCTCAAAGTAGGCAAGGAAACTGGTCCTGTAGGCCTGCTCTGAGTATGCATAAGCCCTGGTACCTGCCACACATGGAGAAGGTCAGCACAAAAGACGACTCAGGGCAGAGGAACAGCCCGCAGCATGACAGAGTTATCCATTGGGAGCAAGAGACAGGGATGTTTTCAGCTGCTATGGCACAGGCTACCTAAGCAACTGACCCAGCCTAAGCCTGATTATATTGTCTGTTTAGATTCCTATATGCAGGGACCAGTCCCTTACAACTCATGTTTTTTAATAGGCTGCAGCTTTAAAACAAACAAAAGGAAGTATTTCTTCATACAACGCACAGTCAACCTGTGGAACTCCTTGCCAGAGGATATTGTGAAGACCAGGAGTTAAAAGAACTTGATACATTCATGGAGGATAGGTCTATCAATGGCTATTAGCCAGGATGGGTAGGAATGGTGTCCCTAGCCACTGTTTGCCAGAAGCTGGGAATGGTCATCAAAGGTGCGATCACTTGATGATTCCCTGTTCTGTTCATTCCCTCTGGGGTACCTGGCAATCGCAACTGTTGGAAGACATGATACTGGGCTAGATGGACCTTTGGTCTGACCCAGTATGGCCATTCTTACATTCCTATGTACTTCCAGGCCTTCCATAGTAACCCTGTTGAGCCCTGATCTTCACAATGTCCTCTAGCAAGGAGTTCCACAGGTTGACTGTGCGTCATGTGAAGAAATACTTCCTTTTGTTTGTTTTAAACCTGCTACCTATAAAAAAAGAGTTGGGGGACTGCTCCCTGCTCGAAGGAATCTAAACAGTGTTAATCAGGTACAAGTCACTTGGAGCGGTATTTACAGGATGAGCAGAAGTGTAGTGAAGCAGTGAACATGTGGATTTACTCGGAATTCAGTCACAGAATGAGTCAGGGGAAATTGTTAATAAAATTAGTTTCCAACTCCGTCTGCCAAGAACAAGAGGAGAGTAAGTCCAGCAGGCCTCTGCCTCCCAACCCTAGCGGTTCGGTAGATGAAACAAGTAGCACTTATTGTGATTGTAATGCTGGATTGCATGGAAAATAACTCCCACATGGCTGGAATTGCTAAACTGTTTGATGATTTTTTTTTTAACTTTCCAAGCTACTGAAGGATTAAGGCTGGTGCTTAGCTTTTGATGCAGCTGACAGGTGCTTTAGGACTAGGAAAGATTTTAGGCCTCTGAACCCTTGAGTTGGCAGCGGCCGGGACCCTTACCCAGATGGCTATCTTGTGAATGGGAGCAGCGTTGCCTAGACTGCTCTACAGCAACCTCTGGTGGCTGCTTGCAAGCAGCAGAGGATGGCATGCAGCGTGGGAAGCAGGCAGCTGTAACAAGGGAGGCTCTTCTGATGCAGGACAGGGCAGCTGGTAATAAATAGGGGAGAGAAAAGTCACTCCAAAGGCTCTGAAGTTTTTGGTGGAAAGGAAAGAAAAAGAAAAGTGTCAGCTATCGGAAGCTGGATTTCTGGGTCACCCTTTAGAATCTGACTGAAACAGGATAGCACTCACCTCCCACATGCAACCCCCCCTCCCGCTCGGCCGAGCATGCATGTCTGCACTTGTCCTGTCCTTTAGCCTGTTCAGCTATTCAGCTCTCTGGCCAAGTCATGCTCCTGTGTGCAATACAAACCCCTTCCAGGGTACACACTTAACAGGGGCCCATCCAGGTGCGCTCTGCTAAGTGTCTCCAAGTCTGTTCCCCACACGGAAAGAGTGGTACTTCCAGGGCTTCCCCTCTTAGGGTAATGTAGGCATTCGAAGTTGCAAATGAAGCCCGGGATTTAAATATCCCGGGCTTCATTTGCATCTTGCCAGGCGGGCGCCATTTTTAAATCCCCTTAGGTCGAACTCCATGCCCGCGGCTACACGCGGCACGGAGTAGGTAGTTCGAATTAGGAACGAGGAGTAACGGTAACGTGGAACAAGGAGTAACGGTAGTTCGAATTAGAGATCCTAATTCGAACTACCTACTCCGTGCCGCGTGTAGCCGCGGGCACGGAGTTCGACCTAAGGGGATTTAAAAATGGCACCCGCCCTGAAAGATGCAAATGAAGCCCGGGATATTTAAATCCCGGGCTTCATTTGCAACTTCGAATGCCTACATTAACCACCCTAGTTCGAACTAGGGTGGTAGTGTAGACATACCCTTAGAGACAACTTCCTCAGCCAGCTTCACAGTCTGCTCTCCTTGAGCTCTGCCCAGCACTGATTGTGGCTCTGTTTTGCAACTCCTTTTGTAGGCCTTCCTGGCCCCAGATTGGCCAGTTCCTCCACTGCCACTCTTGTCTCTCTCTGGTTTCTCTGGGGCAGGCTGTGGCCGGACCACCCCATCACACTGACTCCAGCTGATAGTAACTAAGTCATACAGTTGTTCATCGGTCCACGTGAAAGGAGTTTGTAGTCACTGTCCTGTGGACAAATTTCTCCATCTATCGAAAGTACTACAAGTGCCCTCATTATGTAACATCCGGGCAACTCCCTATCCTCCCTTAGAGTAGTAAGGTAGTGCTTTCTCCCCGTTTTACAGACAAAAAAGTGAGGCATTGAAAGGCCAGATTTTTCAGCTATAGCTGCAGACCAGCACCTAGTCAGCTTTTCATAACCTCCTGGCTTTTGAAACCTTTTCAGAAAATCTCTGTATCTATTTTCCAGTTGGCTAAAGTTATAGGGGGAAAACATTCTGCCATTTAGTAACACAATATTATAGAAGAGTTGAGGGGGTTACCAATTTTTTTCCTTTTAAAAAACATTTCAGAAAACCAAAAATGTCCTTAGGTTGACCCAGTGTCAGTAGAAACTCTGCTTTGCTCACGTCATGTTTCACTGGCCTCCAGGAGCTGTCCCCAAAGGCCTCACGCTGACAATAAAATTGACACATATTCCCAAGGAGGACATGCGCCACTAATACGAGGAGCCAAGTGTGCACACACAGAAGTCATTTCATAACTGCGGTGGCTGAGTGCTGACATAAGTTAGTGTAGTGCAGATATGGCTTACAGGTAAGGCTGCCCTGGAATCACAGGATCTGCTGTAGACATGCCCAAACTAGCTTTCCTCTTGGTAGCTCAAATAGCAGAGCATTGCAGACACGGCCACATGGGCCAGCCCCAGGAAGAACCAGGATTACAGCTGGGCTTGGACATCACCTGCGGCAGTGGATTCAATGTCTCCTTGAGCCACAGTCCCACACACCCCAGGTCACTGAGAGGCTTTGGCCAGTTTTACCTCTAGTGTCTCCACGCAAGTGCTGCTGGCGTATTTCCAAGAGCAGAAGACCGCAGCAGGAAGCGTGTCCTTGCCCTGTCATTCATTTTCATCATATTCTAGGGTGGCCGCCTTGTTCTGAGGCACTGGGAAGGAAGGGGAAATGCATTAAAGCCGAATCAAGTGTATAGCTTTGGTGTGGTTACTTTTCTTTGTGAATCAGTAAATCCATGGGGGGGGCCGGTATCATAGGCAGGGGGAGGGTGAATGCAAGGAGTGCTGAGTGTCCCTGCTCTTTCGACGTCCAGCAGGGCAGGCTTAGGTGGAGCCTGACAGGACTTAAGGAGGCTAGGGCTGGTGCACACGCACACGCACACACCCTACCTCTGGGACTGAGTTCGGGGATGCTCACTCCAAGGCTGGAATGTGGTGGCACTGCCCGTCCCATGCTCTGGGGTTGGGGTTGAGGCTGCTGTGGCATGTTCTCTGGGGCTGAGGTCAAAAAGGATGGAACGGGCCCAGGGCGAGTAGGGGGGGCTCTGTGCTCCAACAGGGAGCAGAAGGGGCGAAGAGGGAACTAACTTCCCCTCACTGCTGGTTCCCCTGCTGCCCATGAGTAAATGGACACAAGTAATTTTACAGACAAGTCTCAGAGGGGGACCCAACAATCCCCTTTGGCTAGCCAAGCAGTCTGATCTGTACAGGTGGGACTAAGGACAAGGAGGTTAGTGTTCAGCCTGTTTTGAAATGCCCGGAGCCAGCAGCAGGTGGTGCTGCAAGACAAGGAATGTGAATGTAAGATGCTTAACACAGGATGGATAGCTCCTTAAATAGTCCAGACCTATTCCTTGCTGGGGATCAGCTAAAAGTCCTCAGCTGAAGATTGTTCACTTTAAAAAAATGGCAAACTAAGTGAAAATGTCTGTTCCTCACGGGGGTGGAGGAGGAGAGGAAGATGTGTGAGGAGGGCTATTGTATGGGATAGGAAGGAAGATCTAGCAGCTGGCACATTATTCTGGGCCGGGTAGTCAATTCTCTGCTTCACCACATACACTCACAGCATTTAAGGCCTGAAAGAACCACTGAATCATCTCGTCTGCCCGCCTATATAGCACAGGCCACCTCAGGCTAAACCCAACCACCCCACAGACTTCCTTAGTGACCCTGGGCCGAGTGGATGAGGCCCTGCTCCTTAAATGTTTCAAGGCACCTCACAACCATTGATTTTTTTAAAAAAACATGGTTTGAACGCTAGTGTCAGTGCAACTGCTGGACAGAGCCACACCCTCCATAACAGACCCTGCCTTAATAGTTCCACTGGGTTCTGATGTTATCAGTGCAATGAAACGTAAGTCAAGACCCCATGGTTTTAGAACATTTCTCTGCCACTTTTGCAATGCTCTGCAATAGTTTTTGTCTGGGGATTAGGGCAGGAGCCTAGGCATGTGGGAAGATGGGTTCCACGTGCCTCTTCTGCCACCAATGCCCTTAGTCTCTCTGCCTCAGCTTGCTGTCTATAAAATGGGGATAAGATGCCCAGCCTCATTGTGGGGATGACCGTTTTAGAAAGCCTGACCACCTGGCTCGAAACAGTGTATCACTAAGATTTTAGAAAAGAAAAACCAAACCAACCTGTGTACAATGCCCGTTTATTTAAATTGTAATTAAAACGTTAGTGGTACTTCCCCATTGGAACAATTTACCTAGGGCCATGGTGGATTCTCTATCACTCCTGACATCGAGCTGAGATGTCGTTCTGAAAAAACTACACTATAGTTCAAATAAGCCTTACGGGGTAGCTACAGAACTTACTGGGTGTGGTTCTCCGGCCTGTATTCTGCAGGGAGTCTAACTACATGATCAGAATGGTCCTTTCTGACCTTAACTTTTGAATCTTCATACCGCTCTGTAGCAGCGGAAGAAAGCTGCACAATACAAGTAACTCTGCTCAAACTCCGTGTGAAATGTGTTTGTGTGGATAGAAGGGGGGGGGGGAAGGAACCATGTTCTAACCATGCTGTAGCCCTGATGCCCCATGTTATTAGTGTCAAAGCAGCTTCTGAGGGAACTTTTGCCTCTTTGAGGTTTCTTGCAATTGAAAAAATGTAGACCAAAAGGGCAAAAAGTTCTGAGTTTTGGGCTGAATCCCCCTGGCTTGTGACCCTGTACCCTATACAACTGGCTCTCACCAGTCATGCCTGTATGTACATTAAGGGCCAGCTACCACAAAGCGTGAAAGGAACAGGCATAGGGAGAAAGGTGCAACATAATCAGAGTGGCACTGGTGAATGCTGTGTCTGTGCTCCTCCCCCCACCTTTTTACTGCCATGGGTCCAAGACCACCACTGCATCCTATTTAACATACAGTGCTATCCACCTTGTCTGGTGCATTTTTCATCAGAGAAAGGTAGAGCTGGGAAGGGACCACTAGAAGACATTAGCCCAGGACCCAAATCTGAGGCAGGGCCAACTGTACCTACCCCCCCCACCCCCCGACTGTGTTGTCCAACCTGTTCTTAAAACCCTGCAGCCTCTCTTGGAAACCTATTTCACAGCTTCACTGCCTGGATAGTTAGAAAATTTTCCCTAATAGCTAACCTCAATGTTCCTTGTTGTACATTAAGCCAATTACTTCTTGTCCCACCTTCACTGACCTTCGTGAACAACGGATCAGCCTCCTCTTTATAAAAGCCCTGGAGATATTTGGGATCTGTTATTAGGTCCAGCCCCCTCCCTACCCCGGTCTTCTTTTCTCTTAACATGCCCAGTTTTTCTTCACTTTTCCTCAGAGGTCAGGTTTTTTTAAACCTTCTGTTATTTTTGAGCTCTCCTCTGGATTCTTTTCCATGAGCCACCCAAAGTGTGCCACCCAAAACTGGACACAATACTCCAGAGGAGGCCTCACCACTGGCAAGTACAGCAGAACAGTTACCTCTTCTGTCTTAGAGATAATACCCTCTTAATACACCCTGGAATTATGGTTGTTTTTTTCACAAGTGCACACGTAGACTGCAAAACACTTTGCAATCTTTTATGGATCTATTCACACCTTACTCATGAGAGCTAAGGCAATGCTATTTTCCCAATTGTACATCCCACTGAGGCAGAGGATGCTAAGTGTCTTGCCCAATGTCACATGGGAAGTCGGTGGCAGAGAAGAGAATTAAACACATGCTCCCAAATCTTATATCAGTGTCCTAACCACTGGATAATCCTTGTACTTCTAGCAATGCCTCAGAAAGCTTTCTCTCCCAGGGTCCCCATATGACCCACACTGCCATATTCACAATCATTGTTTACATTTAAACATGTACTTGAGGTGCTTTTTGTTTGCCTTTTGGGTTTTGAACCTTTTAGGTGCAATTGGGTCTCATCATCAAGCTTTCCTCTGAGATGAGGTGGGCTAGAAGCTTTTGAGATTGTGAACTAGTCACAGGACTTGAGAGCCGGGGCTTTGAGAAAACCCCCAATAATGATGACAGTTGGCAATTCTGGTGTCCCAAGGGGCATTCTGACTGCTCCTGTCCTCTCTAGAGTTTGTGCCTCCAGATGCTATACTCCCGCGCACATTGAATGGCTTCTCACAATGCAGCCCTCTTTTCTCATGGTACCCCCGTAGGCTTTCTTGTATTTGCAATACAAACCTCAGAGACAAATCTTTGCAGGACGACGCATAGAGTTGATCAGAATTTCCCCTCTACAGAAGACTCACCTTTGTGTTCATTCTGAATCTGAACAGAAGATTAACATTTCAGTTCAGAACCAGCAAATCATTTCATTTTCACACTGAAGTGTTTAATTTCAATACTGTCAAACCAGACTATTAAAAGATTAATGATTTATTCATACAACACTTATGAGAGGTAGGGCAATGCTGCTATCCCTATTGCAGCAGAAGCAGAGGTTGGCAAGGGTCTTGCCCAATGTCATACAGGAAGTTTGTGGCAGAGCAGGGAGTTGAACAAAGGTTCCCAAATCATACCCCAGTGCCCTAACCACTGTATAAGCCTTCTACTTCAATGTCTTAATATAAAACCAAAACAAAATGAAAACTGGGACAAAACATTTTCACCTTGCTGTTGATGTTATTAAAATGAAACATTTCAGTGAAAACTGTTCCATTCAAAGTTTGACTACCTCCGAATACAAGTGGTTATTGCCTTTATAGTGTATCCTACCATTCTTTCTTTGTTACTATTATTTAAATGGTGCGATAGCTGTACAGACTGTTTTCTCAAATCTGGAGCATTCCTCCAATGCACCAGTGCAAAGCCTGAATAACTCCAGTGAAGTCTCTTCAGAGATGGGGAAAGTGAAGTACAAAGACTCAGTGGCAATAGATGAGAAGTCCTGTCTCTGGCTAGGTCTAGACTGCAAAGTTTTTGCAGAAAAAGTGATGCAAAATGCACTTTGCATTTTGCAAAGCTTTTTTTGCTTTTTGGGGGGGCGACGAGGCTTTTCCACCATTTAGCCCGATGGGGCCAAATGGTGGAAAAGCCTCCTCTCTCAGCAGAGCCCTATGCCTCGTGAAACGAGGTATATAGGGCTCCCCGAAAGAGCATGTTTGCTTTCCCGCGAAAAAAAGCGGAAGAGCAAACGCGTTCCTTAGCCATGGCGGGGTTTTTGCAGGATATCTCCAGTATCCCACAAAAACCCCGTAGTCTAGAGATAGCCTCAGTCCCCTGCTCTAACAACCTGCCAAGTTTCCTTTTAGTTCAGGAAGGCCCAGAACAGTGTTGATACGTGCTACTATAGAAGGAAATTAAATGAACACCTTGCATGCAAGGCTACAATCTGGTTTGAATGTCACCCCCACATTATTCCAGCTCACGTGTCAATTCTTATAACCAGACAGCAGAATTGTGTGGTTCAAGAGTGACTCAGGGTGTGGCCTGGGCGTGTTTGTCCACAGGGACGTTTCTCAAAGCCGGGAGGGGTGTGTGTGTGTGTGCATGTGGCTTTTGACAATTCAAACAATCTATTATGCTTTAAACCCCCAAAACAGTAGAGCCAGCTTTAAATGCTCAGATAGAACTGCTCTTTTTATAGGCCCTAACTGCCCACATAAAACTAATGTACTGGCTGGCTGTAAAAAACTGCAGCCCAACTCCTCACCTGTAAACAGTACAGCTCCACTGAAGCAAATGGTACAACATCCCTTGACGCTGGCTGAGGATCTAGCCCGGTATATTTAAAATGCAAATTTGTGCAGGGGGAACATTCCATTCCTGCTCCTGGCTCCGGCACAAGGCTTTTTAAATCCACTGTTTACAAATTGGAAAGAGGTTTGTTTGGGGGTGGGAGTAATAAATGTTATGTAAGTAAAATGCCTTTAGTTACACTGCAAACACTTCCAGGAAAGAATTCCTCCCCCATCTAGGGACAGGATTGACCTGTTCTCAGGCTCAGAACATCAGAAATGGAAGACTGCTGTAGGCTTTTAGCACCTCGAACAGAGGGGCTGCATACCCCTTTGTTACTTGTCCCTGATCTACACTAGGTCCAAAATAACCCCCCCAAGTTCGAATGAGTAAGCGGTGTCCACACTACCAAGCCTGTAATTTTGGAATAACGGGCGGCAGAATTCAAACTCTGTACTCCTGCTTTTCATCAGGAATAATGCTAATTCTGAACTTGTACATTCGAAATAACGTTAGTGTGGATGCTCTGGTGCCACTAATTCGAACTGATCGGCCTCCAGGAGGCCTCCCACAGTTCTCCAGAATGCTTTCTGGGGCTCTGAGTACGAGGTAGCACATCCACATTAACAGAGCCTGCCTCGGACTAACTTTGAGGCTTCTCATAGTGAGGATAGTCAAGTTAAATCAGAAGTTCTTAAGTCAATTTCGAAATAATTTCCTAGTGTAGACATGGCCTTGGTGTGTAGGATTTGGGGAAGCCCTATAAAACTAATCATACATGACCTGGCTGCACATAAGATCAGCTGGCTCATGAAAGCCAATTCAACACCATGGTGAACGGCTGGGGAAGAACTTCATGCTGAGATCTCTTCTTCCTCCTCACTAGCATGTTTATCCACCAGCCTGAAGCCAAGTGGAACATTTTTAGAGTTTCTCTACCGGCAGCACATCACAGTGGGATGTTCAAAAGCACTTGGCCTCAGCCTAGCTTTGCTCCTACACAAGTCAACAGGAGTTCAACCACTGACAACAATGGGAACAAAGTTAGGCCAAGCCCAAGTGCACCGGAAAATCCCAGACTTCATCTTTCCAAAACTCCTGGCTCAGTCTGTGGGGAGCTAGGGAGCTTTCAAAGGGGCCTGTGAAGAAATTTTTGGTCACCATCCCCTGCCTGCATGTAACAGGCTCCCGTTGGCTACGCTCACAAGTTGTGCCTGTGAATCTTGGGGAGGGTCATCCATGGCGTTTTCCTGAGGAAATCCCAAATTTAAACTAATTTGATTCTAATCTAGGACGGGGTGGAGCTCTGTGTTGCCAGAATGGGCGGAGCCTCGGGAAAAAGGGGGCAGGGCTGGAACAGCCAGCCCTCAGCGCTGCCCAGAGTGCAGTGCGCCTGCTCCCAGCCCTCAGAGAGACTCAGAGCGCAGTGCTCCAGCAGTCATTTAAAGGGCCCAGGGTTCTGGCTGCCGTCTCTACCACAGTAGGCAGCAGCCAGAAGCCCTGGGACCCTTTGAATCACCAAGCCCCAAGGCAACTCTCCTCTTACCCCTGTCAGTGGGCCGGTCAGCAAAACTCCCCTCTGGGGCCATTTTACCCACTGGGAAGGGGAGGCAAAGAGTTAATGACTTCACCAAAGCCACAGAGGGATGTGGTGTCAAAACAGGGACTCGCACCCTGTCCTTTGTCCAGTAGAAGCGCTTGTCTTCCTGTGTCCCTGAATGCCCTGTGGCCAGCACAGCAGATCAGAACGCTCTGAGAGACACCAATATTTTCTGTGTCTTTCTGCACTCGGCAGCCGCAGATTGGCCTGACGTCTTCTCCCAAGGTGGTGGGCCCACCATGGCAAGGGGGAGGCCTTGTGAGTCCCCACGGCCGGGCCAGAGTGCTTGTACAGATGTTGCAGGATGTGAGCCAAAAATTTCCCCCATGTTGTGACCTGATTGTCCACAAAGTGAGTTTTATACATTCCTCGGGAACAGCTGGTACTGGCCACTGTGAGAGCCCAACAGAGAACTAGGTGGACGATTCCTCTGATCCAGTATGGCAATTCCGATGTCCCTCTTTAGCTTGTGCACTATCCATTATATTCTATTGTCAATCTTTACTATTGATGATGAAAGCCAGAAAGAACTGAGATTGGCTTTCGGGTCCCAGATTGAATTGGCAGAGCCGGAGCTCAAGTCTTAGCAAGATAAACATGGCAGCTTTCAAGACGCCCGTCTTTCAGAGGCTAGCAATGGAAGGAAAAAGGAAGCTCTTTCTCCTAGTGGGCAGCTGACCCACCAGGAAATGTCTATACCTATTGCGTGCGGATGTGCAGTTCCAGGATTGAATGCCTGAGTCATCTCAGGCCTCATATGTAAATCTGTGGTAGGGATCATCCTTAAACTGAGCGATCACGGATGTTGAGCAATGCTCAGTATTGCTGTTCATTTCACTAAATGGCCAGTATAAAGATAGGGAAGTTGTAAAGAGAATAGTTCATCATCTTGTTTGGGGCATATACTGGTACAATAGGAGATATGTTTAAGCTAACTTTGCTTGTTTTATTGTCTGAGAACTCACTTCATTTCCTATAGAGATCACGTAAAAAGTATCCTTCAATGGGAACTTACCATATACACTACAAAACATGAGAATGAAAACTAGTCACTTATGCAAATAGTCAGAATATAAATCAAAGCAAAACAATGCACTAGGCCAGGTTCACAAAGAGATGTTTATCTACAGTAATAAATAAGGAAATAGACAATAAGAACAATATGACAGATTTATTATTTCTCTGAAACCTGACTTACTAAAAGAAATTACAGTCTCACATAGGGCAAAATAGCACTGGAAGACTGGCTTTTCAAGAATTTGAATCTGTCTCACACAGCGATGGTTCTCTCCCTCATGTCACCTGTCTCATAAGAGGGTTTTTTTCTGCAACCGTAACATCCTGGGTTGTGATGCTGTCAGATCTCAGGATCTAAGCAGAGTTGGGCCTGGTCAGTACTTGGGTGGGTTGTTGAATCAGTGAGTGGTGGATGAGGTGCTATTGGAACACATGTATTCTCTTCTATCGTGGCTGGAGCATAATCCTCATTGCTGATAAACTCCTAGCATGAAGAAGCTGTTAGCCATGGCCGGCTGGTAATGTAGGCAAGGGAAGGCACAGCCTTCCCAAAACTGCCTACATTTCTGACCACCGAAGGCTGGGGTTGTGGTGAGGTAACGTGGCTTCCCCAGCCACCATGGAAGGATGGGGGCCACGGTGCGCCCTGGCTGCTGGGGAGGGCCAGGCTGGGGCCATAGAATGGCAGCCCCAGCCCTCCTCATGACCAGGAAGGCTGGGAATGAGCAGGGTTTGGCTCCAGGGGAGGGGCTTGCACTGAAGGGGTGGAGCAGGGCTGGGGCTTGCCTTCCTCAGCTGGGTTTTCATTCGCTGCTCATGCTGTTAGCTACAGCGCAGGTAGTTTTCTCCTAAGTATATTACAGAGTTCCCTGAGGATATCCCAGCTGATACCAAAAGCAGCTTTGGTGACCCACCAAGGGGCACTCTTCTGGGAGTGTTACTACTACATCGATGGCCCAACATGGTGCTAGTGGACCATATGTCATTGGAGCTACCATCATTGAGGTGGGACAAAAAAATGAAGACTACGCATCTAGTGATAACATTCTATTGACTCCAAAGTTCTGGCTCCTCTTTGCTTTGGAAAAGTTAAGTTACCCTTCATGCCTTCCTTAAAAATAAAACCCTGCTGAGGCATTTGGCTAGCACAGAAAGAATGAATTTTTATCAGTTGGAGATATCGCCCAACATACATGCAAGCTAAAAAATGAGTGAGATTCCTTCTGCATGAAAGGCATTACATCTATTAATGGTGTTTAAACTTTGTCCAGAACTGCATGGCCAACACCACTGATCTTTTTACCCTGGTGCAGCACGTTGCTAAACCTTCTTAGCCTAAAATACTGCAGAGATCTGAGTTCCATTCCATGATATTCAGAGCAGAAGACTTCTTAGAAATGACAACGGAGAAGCCAGAATTGGAATTCTGAATCCAAACTCCTTCCAGCTAGGTTGTGGGAGGGTAGCTCAAATTTGAATCCCACTATAAATGGCAATTAACGGTCACTTAATTGCAATGGGTGAGAGTCCCTGATGCTCCTCTTAAAGGCATGGCACAGAAATTGCAGCCTAGAGTGGAGTGGAGGATAAAAATAGCTTTAAATTGCCTTTAAGCCAACTTTGTGTCCTTCTGTTCTCATGCTATGCTGAATGCTAGAAAGGCCTGAGTGTAAATAATAGACAACTCTGGGGAACTATGACCTGGAATCTAACCCTCTCACCTCAGCCCCACTCTTCGACACCAGGGTTTTAAGAGAGGATGACTTCTGCAATGCATACACTGAGGAAATCCTCCTTCCATGCATATAAGGAGCTTTTAGAGCCTCTTAATGGTAGGTGAAAGGGTTAAAATGCCATAAAGAAGCCAAAATAGGGCATAATGCTCTGACCCTAGGTATCTCAGGCCATGTCTATGTAACCCACACACCTAGGCTATGTCTACACTGGTGGCTTCTTGCGCAAGAACAGCTTACGCAAGGGTTCTTGTGCAAGAAGTCTTGCACAAGAAAACGTCCACACTGCCATGTGTGAGCTGTGCTTTTGCGCAAGAGCACCCATGGCAGTGTGGACGCTCTCTTGCGCAAGAAAGCTCTGATGGCCATTTTAGCCATAGGGCTTTCTTGCGCAAGAAATCCCTGCCAAGCGTCCACACTGCCCTCTTGAGCAAGAGCTCCTGCACAAGAGGGCTTACACCTGTTAAAAAAGAGCATAGCTCTTGCACAAGAAGCCCTCTCTTACCACGCCGTACTGTAAATTTCCTTGCGCAAAAGCAGGCAGGCAGTGTGGATGCTCTGCGTATTCTTGCGCAAGAACGGCCTTACTTGCGCAAGAAGCCGCGAGTGTAGACATAGCCCCAGTGTGGTTCACTGTCCCATGCAGTGGCACCTAGGCCACAGCAACAGATAAGAACAAGAGACCTCTACAGCACCAGCTGCAAGCTAGCTGGCTTTTAGCTCAAAGGGTAGAGGTGCCTATACTAAGCTCCAGAGGTCCTAGGTTCAAATCTGCCTGGTGGTGGGTACATCTACACTAGGAAACTATTTCAAATTAGTAAATTTGACTTAACTCCCAATTTAACAAAATGGAACTAGCCTGTCCACGCTACAGGGAAATTAGTCTGAGGCAGGCTCTGTAATGTGGACATGCTACTTTGGACTTAGAGTCTCAGGAAGCACTGAGATAATTAGTTCAAATTACCCTGGGGAGTAGTTATTTCAAAAGAGTGGCACTGGAGCACCCACACTATTGTTATTTCAGAATAACTATTTTGGAATTAGCATTACTCCTGTTGAAAAGCAGGAGTACAGATTTTGAATTCCACAGCCTGTTATTTTGAAATAATGGGCTTGGTAGCATGGACACTCCGCTTATAAATTCGACCTTAGGGGGTTATTTCAAAATAAAGTCCTAGGATAGACCAGGGCACAAGCCCAAGCCTAGGATGAGCTTTTTCTATTCACTCCACCATTGCAAACTGCACCAGTTTTGCATCCATCAGAATCAGGATTATTTCTCTGACAAGATACGTTCCGTTTTTGTGAAATAAATGGACTCATAAACTATTATTATTTAAAAAATGAAATTGAGGGGGAGCAGTAAAATAATTTCCTACATCTCTACATAAAATAGTCATTACAGAAACTCCTCTTTTGGAGGTTTCTCCTCTTCATATTCAGATGTATTTAGTTTATCCAAACTTCCTCTTAATGAGTTCCTCAACTTTCACACAGTTTGTGGCAGTCAGTAGTAATGGTGGTGGAACTGCCAAAGGTTTGGAGATACAGGAATTCAAATGGGCCGAATGCTCACCCTAGCTTAGCCAGCCTGCAAAAAAGGTTACTATTACAAAATCATTCAAAATGTGGTAGGAACTGTACAGACTTAAAGAAAGACAGTTCCCTACCCTGAAGAGCTTACAGTCTGATGCTCCGATCCTGCATGGAGATCCCATGTATTCAGACCCCTGTCCTCACCAAAGCAGATCTTAATTTTAAAATTTTCCTTCTAGAAAGGAAGTGGTAAACAAAGATAGACTTGTAAGTGAATTTAATTAGGCTCACACCTTGATAGCACCATGGAGCCTTCCTTAATCCTGAATAGGCTTTCTTGTAAGATGGATAATAAAGCCATAACCAGCTACAGAAAATTACCAATAATGAGGAGGAACTTATGTTAACTAACCTTTTTTGAAGACTCAAAACATATTCTATATTAATTCTCTAGGACTTTGCAAAGACATTAGGTTTCTCTGAAACCTCAACTCCCTGTAGGTTCCCCATCTCAGATGAATCCTTTATCACCTCCAATTCCTCCCGACACTGCCCAGAATCAGACCTTGCTTTGTGGGGCATCTGTATCAACCCTCATGTGCTTTGAGAACTGAGGACAAAGGGTGCGTCTACACAGCACCCTAAACTTGAAATAATATACGCAATTTTCACTATGCAAATTGAATATCTTATTTTGAATCTTTTTCAAAATAGCTTATTTTGAAATTTGACACATCTACACAACACCAAATTTCAAAATAATGTGCTATTTCAAGCCATCCCTTAACCCTCGTGCAATGAGGTTTAACAGGATGGCGAAATAGTGTGCCTGTTATTTCAAAAAATATTTTGAAATAACAGGCGGCTTGTGTAGAGATAAGATGTACAAAACCAACCAGAGGCTACTCAATTTCTAAAATTGTGACACCAAAAAATAAGCGAGCAGGATGGAACATTTGGTTTGGTACATTTCGTATTTCTCCTTGGGGGAAAAAAATCCCATAATCAGTAACTCTTAGACTCTTTACTGGCATCTGGAAAGAATTGCTTGATGAAATTTGCAAATGAAAACAAACCCTATTTGATCTTTACCTTTCCAGGAAAACGTCTGACCCACTTCTTGTGTGTGATATCTGTTATCCAAAGTTCTTGATAAAACAGCATTTAGCTAATTGATTTTAGTTCATTTTTATTTTACGTTTTTTAAACAAGTTTTAGCTCCAGGTCATGGATCATTAATAGTCAGTCTTTAAGACTAAAAAAGAAAGGCCACTCAATATTTTACTATTTATAAGTAATCTGTTACTGGAGACTAATGAAGTACTAATAAAACCTTGAATTAATATGTAACTTAAATAAGAGCGTCTTTACAAATACATACAAGACTAGAAAAAAAGGTAGTTAACCTTTCTGAGTTAGTTTACTTGTTTGCAGCATCATTCTAGTCTGTGAATCCATTAAATGCTAAGCACACACATGCACGCACGCATGCACCAAACACATAGCATCAATGCCATGTCAACAGTGCACAGATAAAATCAGTCAGGAAATGTAAAGATTAAGTTTATTACCCAACCAGGATGCACACACTTCATATGTACATTTAATTCTGTATGCGTACATCCATTTTAAAAAAGGAAACTTTGGAATGCCTATCCTTTGCTTTATGTGCTCCACAAAAGTTCTGTAGTCAGAAGACAGACAACATCTATAATCCCTCTTCAACCATTAGCCCACAAAGGTGATAGTTTGGAAAAAAAACTTATAGTTTGTAATTAATTTACCCATAAACTTTTTATATATATATTTGAAAAAAATAAATTAAGAAACCCCAGACCACCTCTGATCTAGCCCATTATGCTGTCATAAGGCACTGATACTCAGAGTGAGAATTGAGAATATTGTTTAATGCGTCTCCTGTGGTTGTTTGCAGTATATTATATTAAAACAGTGATTTAAATTAACCCATTTAAGTTATTAACCAATTGGGCTGCTTTTACTATGTTATTAACCAACTGTAGTGGATAAAATAATAATTGGTCAGAATACATACGCACACACGGCACCTAAATAATTTTTCTAATTTTCATAGGTGCAGAACAATTGTGATTCCTGTTGTGAGTCCATGGGTACTAGGATAAGCCCCTAAGTTTATAAAAAATGCCAGGGATCTTTTGCATTTCTGCAAAGCCAACCAGGGTCTCGGTTCTCATGGTCATATCTGAAAGACCTACACACAGTAGACAGCACGGTATTTAGTTAACCTACTTCAGAAGGATCAACAGAAACTTGATCTGGCTGAAATTTAAACCCTTTGGCTCAAGGGAATGAAGCTATGGCAAACCTGAAGCTTATATTACACAGCCAGCCATCACTTCTTCTGTTACAGTTCATCTTCATGGAAAGAGTAACATTTTAGTTTGTGAAAGTCTTGGATGACAGTCACTTTGGGTGAAAGGAGTTGATCCCAGCCTTTTAACTCTGAAGCCAAGCTGAATGGAAATGAAGCCAGTTCTAAGGCTTCAAAAATAATCATATTTGTGTTTGATTTACAATCTGAACTAAAGAAAAAGCAATTCTGTATAAGAGGCTGTTTTCTCTGTATTTTTGTTCTGGGCAAAACCAAACCAAAGATCTGGAAATCTCTTGATGGCCTGACTGTAAAGTTGAAAGCTAGTCTGGTGGAGAAAGAGGGTTTTCTGCTATCTTTTTTTCAAAGTCCATGCTAGCTAGAATCATATTCAATTCTATGTCACTCATTACCAATAGATGGCACTACTGATTTCCATATTTGTTCCTTTTCTATTTGGAACCTGGTCCCAGAAGCACAGTTACACAGATAGGTGGACATTAGCAATCTTTGCACTGGATCCAAAATCTGATGGTGTTTGAATCAGGGTTTTGACCTGGATTGTTTTTCTAGTTAAATAACCAAAACACATTGGTCACAAGGACTTCCATTGTCAGAACACAGTAAAAGCTACTGATTGTGGATGTCACAACTACATACGTTCCATTATATATACCATCCAAAAAAGTGGGGCATATTTGTATGTGTACAGTGTAGGAGCTCAGATACTATGGTGATAGACAGCAGTGTAAATCTAACAAATAGGTCTTGGCTGATAACATGTGTTTCTGAGATCCAAAAACTCAACAAGCAGTAACAGAAAAAAAAATCCCAAGTAGACTAGAAACTCCCCTTGAGTATCTTAAACCAAAACCCACAAAAGACCACTAAGCGAACAATTATTTAATAGACCATGTGCTATGCTGACAAAATATGAAGGGGAAAATAGGTGCAATTTTGTTTTCAAAGCTTTTATAAAGAGAGATATTGACTCTAGAGTTTGCCACATGTTAGTCAAGAGAGCAGCATTACTGGGTTGAAGGATTTCCTCAGTCCACAAAAAGGCTTTGGTAGTCTTCTATTAATCATTTCTTCCTGGGGGAGAACTGATGTGATACCTTGCTTTGAATCATATTGAAACCGGCCAGGGAAGAGACCAAAGACCTGAATCTAGAAGAGATCGCAGTGGCTTCGAGTTGAAGAATAATTCTCAGTTTGAGTTCAACTGACGGTCGACCACTGCCCCAGTTGCTGATCCAGTCTCTGTCGGTTCCTTAACTTCAGTCAAAGTGAGTTGATGAATTCTTCTACCTCTTCCATTGTCACCTTCTGTGTCTACTTCCAGTGTTACTGGGAACTGTCCAGCAAAACACTTCCTGAAGAACACTGGGTCCTGAAGATATTTTTGAACAAAAAAGAGTAGCACTGTCCATCCAGAGCCAATCAATGGCACATTTTCAGTTCTTTCTTGATGCATATTCACTATCAAGGACTGTTTACACCACAGATGAAATCAAAATGTGTTCCCTAACCTTGACCTTTCTCTTATATAGATATGGATTAACACCTTGACCTCGATTCAGTTGGTTGTGGTCTAATTATTATTGACCTCTTTTCTAGTATCCACATGGACTAGCATTCACAAGATAGGACTGAGCAGAGGAAAGCAGAGAAAAAGTCCTTAATGGCACATGGTTAGATAACACATCCCAAACTAATGTCATCCTCTCCTCTATGTTAGCAAACTATTTTAACACCTCTCTCTTGGGGCTCCATCTAGAAATAGCACATCCAAAGTAACATTCTGCTGATTCCCATGCTGAAGTATTGCACTATTTCCCAGTAACATTAGCCAGGTCCTTTTGTAATCCACACATCCAGTGGGGTTCGTTGTCCCATGTAGTGGCACTTGGACCACTTACAGCAAGAGCTAAGAACAAGAGCTCTCTACAGTCTAAGCTGAAAGCCAGCTAGCTTTATTGCTCAAGCTGTAGGCTCCTGCACTGACGTCCCAGGTTCAAATCCACCTGCCGTGAACAATAAACCACACTAGGTATGTGGGTTACAGATGGGGGCTCAGCTGGGATCTCAACTCTAACTGCCACTGGGCAGAGATTGATTGATTCTAACTGGAAACTAGGCACATGCAACTGCAGGAAAGTTCAGGCTTACAAAATATGTATTCAGAAGGAAAAAGAGGGATAACTTGAGGCCTCCAGAAACAAAATGTCTTTACTCATGAAAACATAAGCCATAGTGCATACCCAGCCAAAAAATGATACTACTACAGCACAATATGCCCTAGAAAAGAGACCAGGGATTTGTCTCAGGAGGAAGAACCCACAAATAAATACAAAATTAAATGAGATTCTATGAAAGCAGTGTTAGCTCTGGGATACGAGCAATTTTCTTCTTCTTACCAAAAGGCCCTGTTGTTTCAATCACATGTTGTATTCTCTTCCTGTTCTAAAGCCTTTCTGTTGCTGTGCTGTTTCACAGCTGCTGCTTTACCTCCCCAGAGCTGGTTGCATTTGACATGGGTGTACATGATACAGCAAGTATTGAGAGCTTGAGCTGGACTCCTACCATTCTCACAAGAAAGATTTGGATGCTTTTTTTAAAGCAAAAACAAAATCAAACCACAGTTTGAATGTTAATAAGTGCAATTACTGGACTCAGCAAAATCCACTACAAAACAAACCCTTACATTCTGCTTTAATTTTTACACTTGGGCCTGCTACTATCAGTGCAGTGAAAAATAAATCAGACTCCATGGCTTGAGAACTACCTCCGACAGCCCACAATATTTTAGTTCCAGTGGTTGTAGCACTAGCCTAGGGTGTGAGGGACATAGATAGAGTCAAAGTCCCTGCTCTGCTACTGACTTTTTGTGGGACTTTGGACAAGTCTTTTAATATACGTCTATGTGCAGTGAGCTTCCCAGCCAGAGTAGACAGACTCACATTAGTGGGTTCAAGCTTGTACTCTAAAAGTAGCAGTGTGAATGTGGTAGCACCAGCAGCTTACTCAAGCCTCCGCTGGTGGTAGCCACCCAACCTTGGGCCTAGCTAGTTCGTACAAGCTAGGGATGTTAAATATCGATTAACTGAATAGTCGAGTAACCTCATGAATTCTTATTGGTCACTCAACTATTCTATAGTCCCTGGGAGTGGGACTGGCAGCCAGTGCTCTCCGGCCTGACTCCTGAGGAGCTCTCTGCCACTCCGCGCTGTTGCCTCGGTATCAGAAGCAGCAGTGCGGAGTGCTAGGTGGGAGCTGGTCCACGAGGGGCACTGGTTTAAAGACCGGTTGCCTGCTGCCTTTGCTGCTGCCTCTGATAAAGAGACAGCAGCATGGGGTGACAGCAGCCCCTATCTAGTGGGAGGTCTGAGTTCCCGGACCTGGTGCGAGACACAACTGAGCCAGGCTGCCTGCCCGCCCAGGTCCTAATACACTTTAACTGCAGAGCCACAGTGGGGGTAGGTCCTGGACCCGGCATGAGCCAGGACTGAGCCCAACTGCTAAAAAATGTACTGGCCAGGGACAGGGGAAATGCATGTAGTCTATAGCTTTAACCTGTAAGTTCTGGCTTATCGGTTAATCGACTACACTATTACATCCCTAGTCCAAGCCATTACCAGAGCTGCAACATTCACACTATTTCTAAACACATTAGCTCAAGGCCTGCTGCCATAAATCCATCTGCTCAGGCTGAGTGGCTGATTCCCAGCTACCATGTGTAGACATACCTTAGGCTCAGATCGCCAGAGGCATTTAGGCTGCTAACTCCCTTTGGTCATCTGGGCCTTTGATGCCCCGTGTCTCAGTTCCCCACCTGTAACAAGGGGATAATAGTGCTTCACTATCTCAGGCCATGTCTACACTAGGAAAATATTTCAAAATTAGTCAATCGACTTAATAACTCCTGGTTTAACAAATTCAAACTAGCCTGTCCACACTATGGGGAAGCCTCAAATTTAGTTCAAAGCAGGCTCCATTAATGTGGACATGCTACCTCGACTAAGAGCCCCAGGAAGCACTGGGAAGTAATTAGTTAGGAAGTAATTACTCTGGAAAGTAATTATTTCAAAATAGCAGTAGAGAAGCGTCCACACTACCATCATTTCAAAATAACTATTTTGGAATTAACATTACTCCTGATGAAAGGCAGGCATACAGATTTTAATTCTACAGCCCATTATTTTGAAATAATTGGTTTGGTAACGTAGATACGCCACTTATAAGTTCAACCTTGGGGGAGGTTAATTTGAAATAAAGTCCTGGTGTACACCAGGGCTCAGAGGCATCATGAAGAGCGCTACATGGAAACTTATGAGGTACTCAGGTACTAAGTTAATAAGGCCCATGTAAGTATCCTAGACAGAATACGCCACAAATTGCAAACTTTGTTATTTTAAAAAGTGTCTTTTCTACCTCTTGCAAAGACACAGGCATCCCCATGTCAGACATGCTGCTGCCAACCCAGCCTTGCAGACAAATCTCGCTAACCCAACAGCATTAGCAGAGACAGGAAGTAACCCCCATCCTGCAGTTTCCTCAAGCTGAACTGCATGGAGTTGCAAATGCCAGAGGGTGATTCATTTGGATGTATATGAAGTTGCCTTGCCACCTGAAACGTGCCCCTCCTGAAAGGTGCTCAGATGTGGGAGAGGCAGGATTTAAGGGGCTTAGCAGGTTTCATAGTGAGTTGTAATCAGAGAGCGAAAGCTGAAAGAACTCTATGTCCTGGTACCAACTGTTTACACAACATTTTCTGAGAACAGAAACATTGCACCTGTCCAAACAGAACAGGAGGACCAAACTCTCTGCCAATAATGAAACTGTATCTTCATATGCCAACATGCTCTCCCCACCTGGGAGAATGTGATACAGTAAATTGCAATTGATTTACAAAAAAGTCATTGATTTACCTCCATTGAAAGGTCAGATTTTAGACTCCGCCTCCATTAAATTGTTCACTATGCATAAGGGGAAGGGCTCGCCCACAACATTTTGGCACCTGAGGCGGGACACCCCCATGTCCCCTCGCTGCACCAGCAGCAGACACAATTTTCTACACTCTGGGTCCTAGTGGTGCCCCCCCCCCACAGTCTGGCACCTGAGGCGGGCGCCTCAGTTCACCTCATGGTAAGGCCAGCCCTGAAAACAGTACAAGATTCAATGGTTCCAATAGAATGGCTTAAGTGAAAGTTCAGTTCATGTGATTAGCCACTGGAAGCTACTGCCACTGCTGGATTCCGGATCTGCCTTCTCTGTTTCCCTTTTTTTTGGTCTATCTTGTCTATTTAGATTGCAAGTTCTTCAGGGTGGAGACCATTTCTTGCTATGCATTGGTACAGCACCTAGCACAATAGGCCTTCTAAACAGGATCTCAGTATGAATATATTAATAATAATACTTCATATTTGCATTGTGGAAGAACCTGGCTGCCCCAGCAATGGGCCAGGATCCCATTGTGGTAGGCTCTGTACAGACAGAGAATAAAAAGACTCTTCCTGAGAAATGTAAGTAAAACTGTCCAATAGGAAAAGAGTTTCCAGGGAAGAAATGGTGTCAGTACAGCTTCTAGAGGGCAGACATTGAAGTTCTTTAACTTATGTGATTGTTATGGATAGACCGGTCAAGGCCCAGCCACAATGGGAAGCCCAGTTAAAAACAGAGTTGCATCCCCTCTCTTCCTGCAACACCACATCTCTCTGGGATTTGACCCATTGTTCGAAGTGCCTCTATTCTCTGTTTTAATTGGGGAAAATTCAGAGGTAGCCCCAGGCTGCACTTGTACTGAGCTACAAACCCATTTAGTTATACTTTAACTCCCACCTGAACAGGGGTCAAGAGGTGAAGCATGCAAGGTGGGGAGAAGTCTACCTGCAAGAATGTTTGGTGCACCCTATAAAACCAGCATCTTTGCATGTTAGTGAGGGTGAATATTCTCCCTGGAAATCCAAAGCATCAATTAATCTACCTGAGACTGGAGAGCCTTTTCCCGTGTTTATTAGAAAGTTTTCATAAGAAGTGAGAAGTTAGTTGTCGGAAGTTTTCCTAAGAGAGATGTGACGTATGGGTGCTCTAAGTTTGCCCAGACAACAGCTAAACAGGCAACTTAGAATCCAGTCCTGCAGGAGGCTGAGTGCCCTTGGCTCGCATGGACTTCACTGGCAGTTGTAGGTGCTCTGTACCTTACAGACCTCTGACTGGGATAAAGTATAGCAGGTTGCTGCCACTTTCTTCCTCTTTTTTTCAACTGCCCGAATGCTTTGTTCCCTCTTGCTTTGAGCAGAAGCCATCTGTAGGGGCATGTGGTCATGACACAGAGGGGCATGTGGTCTTCATGATATATGTCCCGTTATTAAGATGGCCACAGGTGAGGATGTAAAACTTCATGGGCTACACAGTTAGATAAAGGGGCGCCAATGATGCCATAAGTCCTAGGAACAGGGAGGAAGTGGAGCTGATGCTATCTGTATAGAATGGCATTGGTGCCCATCTTCCTGAATTACTTCAAACCCAGGAGCTTGTCAGCCTGCCAAGAAGGGGGACTCTAGACTTTCAGGAACTGTGAGATTCCAGGCTTCATTTTCTATCTAATCTCAGGTATCTATCCCCTTGGTATCTGAGCAGAACCACAGACCTGGACAGGCCCTTCTAAGTAAATGTTTCTACAGATTAGCAACGGTATGTGCTAACTTTTTCAAATTTGCCCTTTGTATTTCCTAAGGTTGGTTATGACTTCCTCCTGGACACACCTGAGGGCCTGCTGAGTATTTCCTTCTTGAAATAGGTGACCATGGCAGGAAGTAGCATGTTGAGCGGTCTCCCCACCCCCCCCCCCCGACACTTCTGCTCTTTCTTCACTCTGCTCAGCCCAGCCCCATTAGACCTTCTCTAATCCATTCCTTAGACACTACATTCAGCATATTCCATGGCATGAGAAAAATGCATTTCTTAGGCTCTAGGTCCATTCCCTGATCCACCCTCCCTTCCATAGTCTCAGAAGAGGACCAGTCTGCAGATCGGAAAGAGCTGGCTCATGCTCATCCATAATCGTAGATAGCTCAACAGTCAGACCCATTTTCCATGTGGGTAAAAGCGTACCAGCATTATATCAGAACTGATCATTAATTTTTCTATCTGGAATAATAAAATAAGGGGGAGTCCTCCTTAATGGGACTAATGGTCCTTAATAGGGATTGATTTTTCTTAAGGGATTTAGATTTGGAAGGTTTACAAGCTACTTTTGCATCTTTGCTTCCCACATTAAAATGATCATTTGCATTCCTTCTTGCCTAGACCTCTGGGGCATAGCCTCAGCCAGTATAAATAAGATTAGCTATGCCCATTCACACCAGCTGAGAATCTGACACATGTCCTATAGCACTTTCAATATTCAAACTTTCATTCTCCTTTTATCTAAACTCCAGTATTTATGCAATTCTCCTGTGACTATTTTGTCCTGCTCATGTGTTTCAGGCTTCATAGCAGAGATGAGAATGTGAGTTAAATGTAATCAGATTTCAGCCCTTAGTCTGTTCTTTACTTCTGCTTTGTTTGCAAGGGCTGTTTGCATGATTGTTTTTAAATGCAATGCTATGAAGTGTACCTGACAACAACAATGGACAGGCAAACCACAGAAGGCAGGCCAAGTTCTGAGCTCAGATTAAATCCAAAGATACTTCATTGACTAGAAGATAGCAGAGAGCTGAAATCCACAGAGTTATGTGGGTGTAAATCTAAAGTAAAAGGGCAAAATTCTTAAACACATGTAGGCCATCACATGGTGGAAGCTGGCATATTTCTGTTACCCTCAAAATGACAACAGGGAGCTATGTTGCTTGAATAATATGAGCAAGTTCACCTACCCGATGAGAATATCACGTAAGGAAGTTCAATCATTCCTCTTCTGGAGAACACCAGAGGCACATCTACACAGCAGTATTATTTCGGAATAACTGACATTATTTCAAAATAACACAGTGCACGTCTACACACCTATCCATTATTTTGAAATAATGTTGAGCTGAAGGACTTCTTACTCCGACTTACGTTACCCAGGAGTAAGGGAAGTCGAAGGAAGAGTGCTCTTCCTTTGACTTCCTGCTGGGTAGACAGCACCAAAAACCAAATTAAGCTATTTTGACTTCAGCTATGCAATTGACGTAACTGAAGTTGCATCGCTTAATTTGACTATTGCCCTGCTGTGTAGACATACCCAAAGAATGTCTTAAGTCTTCTAGGCTACATTTTCAGAAACGGAGATTTGATTTGAGAGGCCTAATTCTGTGCCCAAACTCCACGAGGCACCAGGTCTTGGGAGCTTTATGGCCACTTCTGGAGCAGACAGGAGGCTGTTTTTAGCCCCCAGAGCAACTCAAGGCAACCAGCTACCCACTCACAGAACCTCTACCCTAGCATGACTTTCTCCAGATTTGCCTCAAGGAACATCATATACATATTTCTTCAGTCTTACACATCTGTTGCTTGACCATGTCATACGCTCAAAGGGCTGCATGTCAAGTATAGCATGAATTGTTGTCTTCATCATGCACAAAGCTTGGAATCCTCCACTATGTGATTCCACGTTATTTCTTTACAATGAATCGAACAAGCAAAGATATTAAAAGCATCGTCTTGGGTCCCAGAAATCTGCATTGTTTTTGTATTCAAACATATCCAGGCCTCACTCGTTAGGCACTCTTTTTTTAAAGCCACATGCCCAGCTTACATCATCTGCAGAAAAAGCTACATCTAAGTTCAGATCAGCAAAGAATGAATGAGGGCATTAGAAGAGCCTATGCAGTTTGATGCGAGACACCAATCTCCACTGGATCCAGGAAAGTGATGGAGGAAAAAATTTTACAGTCATTTTTAAATATCCACGGGACCCCACTGTCAGTAACAGGAAGCTTGTACTGAAAAGCTCGCTGTCATGTTGCTCACGACCAATCAGAATAACTTGGATCAGAAACACCGTATCTGTTTGTCACAACATCTGAAAGTCCTTCTCACACATCAAGATCAATTAGATCTGGAGAGCAGCAGGTTATGTAAAGATTCCAAGAGTGACCATGTCTGACTGACTCTTCTGCCGGAGACTTCGTCCTCATGAGAGCAGAGGTACTATCTGTTGTTATTAACCGAAAGAGGGATTGTGCTCCAGAAGCCTGGATTGCCTTCGTCATTTTAAGGCTGGTGCCAGCAAGTGTTGCACTTAAGCAGAGCACCTCAAAGTCCATATCAGTACAGACCTGTGTTCATCCTACAGTCAACTAGGTTGAGGTGGTATCATTGTCTGTTGTGAACTAGTTAGGTGGGGCCAGGGCGTCGGGTATTTAAGGCAGGGGAAGGCTTTGCCTTCCCAAACCAGTAGGCGTAGCCCCACCCACACTCCGCCCCCAGAGTGCCTGATGTAGGCTTTCTAGGGGCAGAGTGTTGCTACCCCCAGTACCCTCCCACCCAGTGCTCTGGGACTGGGAAGGCCAGACCTGGCACTCCGGGACTAAAGAGGCTGGGCACCAGTGGAGACAAAAGCCAGGGCGTGCTGCACTGCACGGTCTAGCCCAGCCCAGCCTCCTCTGTCCCCTGGTGCTCGAGAGGATGGGCTAGGCTCGGCTGGGCCGCACAGTGCAGTGCATCTTCCACTGGGGCTTCTCGCCTCCCCTCCCCATGGTTGGAAGGTGGAAACACAAACAGAGAGCGCCACCCCACCTCCCAGGGGCGGGGCTGGGGGCTTGCCCATAGGTGGGGCAGTAACTCAAAAGATGTCTATGTAGCTAGCACATAAGTGTTTAGAAAGGGTCCCTATCCAGATAAAATGCTGCAGGCCTAGAAATCTATGGGCTGGCCTACACCCAATTTTTGTGCAGGTGTAAGTGTATCGGGTTAGAAGCAGCTATAAAGTAGTGCATCTTTCTAATGTGGATGAGGCTATATCAGCCTATAGATGCTTGCTTATATGGGTATAGCTCAATTCTGGACATTTGTTAATTAGAGAAACATTCTGCCCCATCCCACCCATGGTAAAGATGTGTGAGCTTGTCAGACATGAAATGATAAATGTAGGGCGAATTGGCTTTCTTCATATACCATTTGGGCCACTGATTCAAAATGAAGACCAGGAAGCCCTTTGGTGCACCAACTCTGGGAGGTTGCAACTTTAAAACAACTCTATGCAAGGATGTCAGGTAGACACCAATGGGCAATTTCCCCCCCCCCCCAAATTACAGGGATAAATATCTGGAAAATCTCCAAGAACTCCAATGGAGTTCTCAGATTTTCATCTGTGTCACTCAGAGCAGAATTTGGCCCTCAGATTGTGTGTCAAAGCATCAGACCTTCTCTATAGAAACACAGACTCTTAAAAATGTTGAAGCACTAAGTTACCATTGCCACCGCAGGGCATCAGTTGACCTTCCAGTGACACCTTCCAGTGCACTTTCTCTACCTGTTTTTGCAGTTTTTAGGCTGATATTTGAACTATGAACAGGAGGCAATTGTTTTCACTTTTCATCAAAAGACTTTCCATCTGAAGTAAAATTGAACACAGTGTCACAGCACACCGCAGCTAAACTTTTGACACCATGTCCCTCTTTTAGGAAGGATGCCAACAGATGTCAAGGCTTGCCATGAGATGACACAGCTTCACTAAATTCTGTGCATGTCGCTCCATATTTATACCATGTCTACATTAACCAAGCCAAGAGGCTTTTTCAGGCAGCAAGGAGAGCAGAAACCAGAAAATAAACGCAAATGCAGTGTCTGACAAAAGGGCAAATTTAGAAATAAATTTGCAATTCCAATCAAAATACACCTGAAATATTTAAGGGCCCGAAGCCCACTGAAGTTAATGAAATGACCCTCCCCCTATTGACTTCACTGTTTTGGATGAAGAAGATAGAACAGGGAAATCTCAAAACTTCTGAAAATAGATTTCAATAACTTTCGGGATTCAGAAGAGGTTGATGACAGAAAACAGCAAACATGAAAGCGGTTAACATTATGATTCCTGAGAAATGTATTTACACCTTAAAGCATTAAAGTGAAATGAACTGTCAAGGTCCAATGTGCATTTCACTGATTTTTTTATTTACTTTTAGTAGAAAGTTCAGACAACTCCATTACTCTGCTCTGCTGCATTTTCTGTGTACTATTGCTTTCACTATCTGGTTGTCATGTTGTTCTTCGAATGCTGTTGGAACTGAGTGTCCAAGCCTGTAAGAGACTATTGAAAGTAAGAAAAAAGATAACAGCTACTTCCTAAATAATGATTGTGGAAAAAATTCTACACTTTTACATGTTTAAAAATGTTTTCTTCTCACTAAACTTGAACTGAGGTATTCAATTAGGTAGCAGTATCCCTTTAAGAGGCACAAAGGATAATGATCTAAATTCTGCTTAACCCACAATATTTTAAAAGCTTAACAGGAGTTGATAGTGTCCTAAGAATTCCCATGTTGTAACAACTTGGACAGACATTGTGATATTAAAAATAAGCCCTGCCTTTAGACAGGATTGATTTAGAAACATTAAGATCATGGAACAAATTCTAGCCCCCTTTCCACCTGCAATCCTTTATTAAACCAGTAGTGGTGCAAAACCATTGGAGTGCATCATGTGGGCTTTTCTAGACAGCACATGCAACATTTCATGCAATTTCTCTTTGAAAATTGTGTGACTGTTTTAGCTCCATTCAGTGAGTTCACCTGTCGGTGCGCGAATAGTTCTCTCTCGCATACCTACCTTGGAAAAGTGTTCAGTTCAACTGTGTCAACTTCTGCAGTAGTTCTGCTGAAATGTTGTCACCCTCTGTTGTTAATTCCTACAGGACTACTGTATCAGCTCTCATCTGTTTATGGGTCAATGGCTAACGTGTGTGTTAATCTTAGAAATGTGGGCACTGGAATTTCATTCTGGTCATCTGAACATTCATGCCATGAGATTGGAGTGTGGATGAACACAACCACAATAGGAAGAAAGTGGCAACTGAATACCCCACCAAGCAGCCAACAAGTGAAGTGCAGAAATGATTGACACGCGGGAAAGCAATTATGCTTATTTATTCCTAAAACATTGCAGGGTCCTGCATTTGATCAGGGCAATTCCATTCAACCATGAAGCCAGTGATCTCTTTATGATGGTTTGTATGGTAGAGTGGAGAATAGTTTTAAGGACCAACTTTGCCCGGTGAGATAAGCACTTGCTATGTCTCTCTTGTGACCTCAAAAACCACCTAGCACATGGTGGCAGGCCCTAGAAGTTCATGCTACATGAATTCCAGATGAACTCTTCTACCACAGCTTGCTTTTAATTAGATATTGGATACAGCCCTGGTTCATGTGTTTAACTTTAAGCATGTTTGTAAGTCCCATGGCCATCAATGGGATGTGCTTACATGTTTTCCTGAACTGGAGAGGGTATGATCCTTTCAAGGAAGATAGTCAAAGCTGCAGATCAAAGAGCTCTCATTGCTTGGTTTAGAGTAAAACCTTTCAGCAAGCAAAAGGTGCCTGCTTCTGACAGCAGTCAGCTGTGGAATGGCTGGCTCCAACTGAACATTAAAAGTTGTAGTGCTTTGTTTCAATCTGCAACTTTGCAAGTATTTAATTTGCTGTTACCCTTGAATTTTATCATGAGCAGCTAGTTCAGACAGCACAGAGTCAGTTGGTTCCAGTCTAACCCTTATGGGGGGGAGGAGAGAGCCGATTATTTGCACTGCTAAATAAGGCCAATCTCTCTATCAGCATCAGCTCTCCTCCCTTGCTCGACTGGTTGGGGGGAAAAAAAAGCTGTAGAAAACACAGCCTCTCTCCACTTTATATCTGTCCCACGTGCGACTCAAAGGTTAAAAATGAACTCGAACCAATGAGATGGAAATAGAGAACAAACATGCAAAAGCATCCTGAGATTTACTGCTCAGATAGGATTATTTTCCGTAGAATTTGGCTACAAATTCCTGGCAATGCAACTGCAAGGCAGATCTCCATCTCATTTGAAAGGAAGGGGGATTTTTCACCTTTCTGCACGTGGACAGCTGAGGGGCCTCCTGAGCACAGGCAACAATTCTTATAGGTTTGAGTTAGCTATGAATCTCATAGTTAGCAATACGTGTATTGCTATCTGTTGGCTTTAAACCATTTGAGCCTGATCCTTAGCCCATGAAAATCAGTGGAAAGACACTTTGACTGCAAGGGCCTGATCCAAAATCCAAGGAAGCAGCAGGTATTCTAACTACTACCGGAGAAGTCTTAATTTTATGATGCTATTTGGAAAGAGCTTTGGCAGCATGTGGGCTGAAAGGGCCATCCACTGAGTTTGAATTATTCTGAAACCATCTGACATTTCACATTATTTATGAACAAACATCAGTATGAATTTCAGGATTGGAGGAGCAAACAAATTTCCCCCAATGTGGAGAGTTAGAATTTACATAAATATGAGCAGCCTTTGAATATAAATGTGATTATTATTAACAATAGATATTATTTTCCTAATTCTAAAAGCCCTTTAGACCCAGATGCACAAAGGTACTTCGGTTTCTAACTTCTGTTGACTTCAGCAGGGACTTAGTTCCGGATTATGCCAAGCTGAAGAAGTTTGAAAGGGTTTAAGCATGTGAGTGGTGCCATTGACTTCAATGTGACTAGTCCAATGCAGAAACTTGTTTAAAAACTGGGGCTTTATTTTTCAAATGCTTTGTTGCTATTATAAATGCCCCAGGCAGAAACAGCAATAGCTACTGTAACAGCAAATACAGCCGCATGGATGCCATTTAACTCAATGGCCCTTAATCTCAGCACTACAAGAGATGCCAATTCATATAGTTCTGTTGTATTCCACATTTATAGCTAAGTAGATCAAATGGAATAAACTTTAAGAGATCAATAGAAGCTGGACGTACACAAAGTCAGATTTTTTCAAGAGGTCAAGTACCTGAATAAGGGACAGTTTTTGAGGCTCTGCAGCCTGCAGCTTCCACCATAATACTTATGGCCAGATTTTCCAGAGGGAAAAAAACACCCAACATGGCAAGTTGTTTGGGAAATCTGGTCCCCGGTAATGGGTGCTGGACCTGCCTGAAATCCTGGCATCAGGAAGAAGGTAGTAGATCAGCCCAAAGTAGTGAAGGAATTCCAGGAATTGCTAATGCCTCAACCCTGCCATATGTATTGTTCAGGTTGGCCATCCCTGGTCCGGCACCCTTGGGACCTTGTTCCCAAATGAGAGATTTTGCCCAACCAGGGGAGGTCATTTCTGGACCCCCAGCCTGGCTTCTCTTGGTGATCCTGGTCTCCCCACCGGCTCCCCTTCTCCCCCCGCCACTGCCCCAATACTTTCAGCTGCCTGCTGCCATGCCACGCTCCCGGCCCCACCATGACTGACCGTGGCCCTGCTCCCGGGGTTCCCAGCCCCACCGGCTCTTCTGTGGCTGACCTAGGGCTCCCAGCCCCACCAGACTTGCTGCAGCAGCCCACAGTCCCACTACTGGGGCTCTCCCATGGCTGACTGCTGCCCTGCCAGAGCCCGATGACGCTCCGGGCACTCTGCCACCAGCTCAGACAGACTCCAGAGGCTCCTGCCTCTGGCCCTACACCAGGACTCCCTGGTCCAGCAACATCTATGGTCCTTCCAGACCAGGGATGTTGCCAGAGCAGGAAGTCCCAGTTTAGAGAGTTTCAACCTGTACAGGAAAATCTCTGCACCCCACCCAATGCCTACACAGAAGCAAATGGAGCTCCATTTGATTGGGGATCTTGCCGGGAGAGCTCACTGCAAAATAAGGATCCAACTAGTTTAGTATATGTTTGTTAGAGAAAATTAATCTCTGTCAACAAATAGCAGAAGTTGGGGCTTTGTACATCAATTTCCTATTGTAGAAGGAATTAGTGACATGGAGTCCGGAGTCCTTCTCAGTGCAACTTCTTTTGTGTGCATATTTGCCCCAGTCCTGGTATTGAGGGGGTCACAAATAGCATGTAGGAAATTTCTTCATTCAGGAATCTCAGCCACACACCAAAGCCACAATTCCATGGAGAGACAATCCCTCTAGAATTATCTTGTTAGAGAAACTAAAGGCAGAGAGAGCTTGCTACAGCACAACTAAACAATCCACATCAGGGGTTGGGCGGGGGGGGGACCCACAACAACTCACACATTTTCTTCCAAGACTAAAAACTTGCTTGTGTGTTCAGAAGCATTTGTAAGACTAAAAGCACCAAGTGGTGACCCACTACTGCCAGAGTACAAATAAGATAACACTGCTGCAGCCAGTAATCTTCTAGCTGGGATTTTCCAAAGAACTCAGAGTTGGCCCAGCTCTGCCAATGGAGACAATAAGAGTTTGGTAAAAGTCCCATGAACATTGATGGACAATGTCATCACTAATGCATCTAATCTGAGCTACCATTTATTTAGAAAAGCTCTGGAGCATTTCGGGTCGTATGTGAATTGGATGGAAAGGTGTATGCAATAATCTAAGGTGGCAGGTTTATTTCTAGTAGGGCCATATCACTGACATAATATTAATTTTTTTATCAGTGTATGCATATAAAAGCCAGGGGGCAACATGTCTTGCATTTCTGTGTAGCATTGACTTAATATATGGAAGGAAAGAGAATCCCTGTATGATGTTGCCTGGGAGAAAACAGACAATTAATAATTGACCTGCAATCTGAGACGGTACCGCAGGGTTTTCTTTGTAGTGTAGACATACCCATCACAAACAATAAACATTTAAATCCTGTGTGTTTGATTGTATCCATCTTCGCTCCCATCTGCTGTTCTTCACTTGTGAGGTGTTTGTACAGCCACTAGCACAATGGGGCTCTAATTGGAGCGTGGAGGCGCTGCCATATCATAAATGTTAAATATTGCGGGTCCCAACCAAGTCTGAGGTCTCACTGAGCTGGGCACTGTAGAAATGTAGAGTAAGAGAGACAGTCCCTGACCCAGCAACCTTACAATCCACATAGACAAGCCAGACAAATGGTAGGTGGAAAACCAGGGCTGGAAATAAATGACCTACGCCTGGTCAGGCACAGACCTGAGACTAGAACTAGGCCTTGTAATGCCTAGGTCAAGTGGGCCTCAGTACCTCATTTGGCAGTTCGTCTAAAGCTGTGGTTCTCAACTGGTAGTCCATGGTGGTCCATGGTGACTTTTTCGGTGGTCCACAGGAACATTGTCCAAAGTCACACGGCATGAGCAGGGGCCGCCGTTAGACTGTTTTACGCTGTGTTCACAAGCACACAGCGTGTCATCCATAGTGTCACCTGGGACGCAACCGCTTTGTGTTGCCAGAACTTCCATCTGAGGCTCTGAGCGTCAGTGTGGCTGCCACCATCGTGCTGAGCGGTTGCTGTGTTGTTCGTCCTGTGCTACATGTGCTGGAGGTGGTCCACGAACATTTTTTGATTGGCCTGGTGGTCCGTGGACTGAAATGAGTTGAGAACCACTGGAGACTCTAAAGGGCTCGCTCCACTGGGTAGAACTAACTTTGGGCATCATAAATCAGGGCATAAGAGATGGAGCAGCCATGGGAGCACAGGACCTTATGCTTGTGAGCTCTGCCTTTGACCCCCTTCCGTTTATCAGCATTCAGAGCTCTGGCATGTTAATCCACTCTGCTGGCTCTTAATTATATGGCCCTCCTCAAACAGTGCTGCATTTCAACGAGCGCTGAGCATGCTGCTATCCAGGTGACTGGGCAGAGAGGGAAAAAGCTCACGTTGGGGGAGCCCCACTCTGACACAGTGGTTCTGATTTATGTGGAAATTCCACATCAAAGCGTTTGTGACCCTGCCACATTCTCCACCAACCGCTCTTTGCCATGTGGGCTGGAATGCAAAAGAACAAGTCCAGCTGTCCCTGCATCAGACTCCCAGAAGGCACCCGGGGCACTTAAAGTTCTGTCAGCCTAGACAGGCCACATGGAAGCACAGGACTGGGGTAGTAACAGAGGTGCCCGCTGAATTATAACACCATCCAGGGGGCTGGAGGAAGAGGGGTTCCTTTGGAATATACCACAGGAAGCTCCCCATAAAGGAGAGAATGGCTTTTGCTGGTAAGCCTCACTGACCGACAGAAGCATCAGGCTTAAAGCAAATGCAAATGCAGCTTTCCAGCATCCCCACCTCTGACCCTAGTCCCCTCCAGCCTGGACAAAATATCCACTGCAGCCTCTGCCACGTGCATGCCCCTGAGTCATGGAGGTGTCTGTCCTCACAATAAAGCACAAGGGGACAATGCCTCAGCTGAGGACTGGTGATATCACGGCTACCCCAGTGTACCCCAGGTGAGGACATAGCTTGACACCATCTGTTACTCAGGGTGCAGCCTCCTGCTACCCTCAGCAGCAGCTATAGGCACTTCCAGCCCTCAGAACCATGTTGCGGGGGAGGGGAATCAGATTCCCAGTGAGGACATCCTCTGAAGATGGGGATTTGTAGCTAGTTCAGCAAAGCGCAATGCCTCATGTGACTCCTTTGGGCATAGTGCTGTGAAGAAGCAGAGCGGCACACACTGGCTGTGTTTGAGGACAGCTCTAGTAAACAGAGCTAGCCCATCTGACCGCTCCGCGCCGTCAGCAAAAATGTGACCGAGGTTCAATGAGTTACCATGCCCTTCCCACATCGCAAGCAGAGAGAGTGACTTCTTGACCTCTTTCACACACACACACACACACACACACACACACACACAGAGCAATGGGAACATTTCACTGCACCAAAGTACAGACACACACAGAGAGCAATGGGAACGTTTCACTGCACTGAAGCGCGCGTGCACACACACACACACACACACACACAGAGCAATGGGAACGTTTCATTGCACCAAAGTACACACACACACACACACACACAGAGCAATGGGAACGTTTCATTGCACCAAAGTACACACACACACACACACACACACACACACAGCAATGGGAACGTTTCATTGCACCAAAGTGCTTCCCAGACTTTCAAACTCTGGAGCAAAGCGAAGCAAACAAGAAAGTGTGGCAGGCAATTCCATGTGTCGCGGGGCAATTTGGGGTCACTAAGGGTATGTCTAGACTGCATCCCTCTGTCAGGCAGGGATTTAAATATCCCGCGCCTAATTTGCATAAAAATGGCCGCCACGTTTTGCCGACTCAGCACTTTGTCGGCAAAAAGCAGCAGTCTAGAGGGGGATCTGTCGAGAAAGAAAGCCTTTTTCGACAGATCCTGTAAACTTCCCTTATGCCACCTGCAAAGAAGTTTACAGGATCTGTCGAAAAAGGCTTTCTTTCTCAACAGATCCCCCTCTAGACTGCCTCTTTTTGCCGACAAAGTGCTGAGTTGGCAAAAACGGCAGCCATTTTTATGCAAATTAAGCATGGGATATTTAAATCCCCGCTTCATTTGCAATGTTGACCTGCCTAATCTGCATCCCTATGCTGACAGAGGGATGCAGTCTATACATACCCTAAGTCTCCTGGGTTCTATTCCTGGCTTTGCCACCAAATCACTGTGTGACTGAGGGGAAGTCACACTCTCTCTAAGCTTCAGCTACCCAGGGTTGAGAGGCCTGATTAGTGCATGCTTGCAAGCACTTTAAGATCTTTACAGCGTTCCAATACTATTATTGCTATTGACCACTAAGCCTGCATGTCTGTGATGGAGGTCATGGATTCTGCAACTTTCCGTGACCTACAGAACTTCTGCAGCAGCTGGCTCCAGGGCTGCCTAAGCAGTTCAAGGAGCCAACCACACAGGAGTCTCAGGCCACCATAGCCCACCCCGCCCCAGTAGCAGTTTGGGTGTAGCAGAGGGCCAGAGGCTTGGGGTGCAGGGTGGCACTTCCCTCCCGGTGGCTCCTTGGAAGCAGCCAGCAAGTCCCTGCAGCTCCCAGGCAGATGGGCCCGGGGGCTTTGCACACTGCCCTAGCCGGCAGGCACCAATCCTGATGCTCCCTGGCTAGTGGAGCCCCTCTGGCCTTCCCTTCCCCTGGGAGTTACAGGGACAGAACTGTGTGGAGACAGGCAGGGAGCCTGCCAGCACTGCCAATCTTTCCCCTTCCCTCCCCCGTGCCCCTCAGCACCTGGGGCGCTTTAACATGGCAGAGTAGTTCTGGGAGGAGAATTGGAAGAGAGCTCTCCCAGCACCCTAAGTAAACTACCTCCACCAGGAGAGTAGCTAACAGTGCAGGAAGCATAGCTCCCAGCCCTTGGTGCCTGTTTTCATGGGCACTTCACAGTGGTGGGTGGGGAAGTTCACACCCCGGAGTGAGAAAGTTTCAGCACAACTAACTAACCAGTGCAGACAAATCCTCAGTAGTGCACAGGGAGTTCAACACAGGGGAACAAACCAGGGGTAAGAGTGTGAATAATGCCTTTCCCATGGCTAGGTTTAAAGGGACGGATGGTGCCTAGGTAGCAGGTCACAGCTAGAGACGCTTCATGAATGTACTCGCCCCAGAAGAACGAGTGGTACAACAAAGCCATCGAGTTGTTTCACTCCCCTGGAGCGCTCTGTGGGGGGGAGGGATAGCGCACTGAGCAGTTCATGTGCACAGGGATGTCCCTTGAGACCTCTCAGTGAAACTTTTACTTCTGTGCAATAGAACTGAGTGATTCAGGTACTAGACATATCGCAGACTTCTGTGCTGTTCTCAGGAGGAGCCGGTGGTCATGGTACAGGTGGGCATTAGTGACACAGGGACAGGTAGGAGCAAGGTCCTGGTGGCGAAATTTGGACTTCTGTGAGAGATTAGAGCATGGTAGCATTCCCTGGTAGCATTCCCTGAAATGCTTCGAGTTCTACACACCGAGCCAGTTAGGCAGAACTGCATGGTGTCAGTGCATGTTGGCCCTGCCAACTTGGGGGTGGGTGGGGGCAAAGGGGCAGTTACCCGGGGCCAGGTGGTTCAAAGTTGCTGCCGCAGTAGCAGTGGCAGAGGTCGGAGCCCCAGGCCTTTTAAATTGCTGCCAAAGCGCCATGCCGCACTCTCCAGGCAGTGCTGAGGGCTGATTGCACTCGGTCCCGCCCCTTCCTCTCTCAACCCCGCCCATTTTGAGTACAAAGCCACCCCCCCTCTAGAGTTGCCAGATGGTTGAAACAAAAATACTGAACACCTCCTCACCCCCCAAAAAAACCAATACCAGGAAAAAATTCTCTTGAATGAAAAAAAAAGGGGGGGGGGAGACCAAAGTTGTTGAGCAAAAAAAAAAAATTAAAATAAAACAGCATTAAAACAGCATGTCCCCTTTAAGAGTGAGTGCAGGGATAGGAACAGGGGAGCAGTTGAGCACTAAGACCCTTGGTCAGCAGCCATTTTGTACTGGCAGCCTTGCGGAACCACGTAAGCATGGGGGCTGGCGTCGGGGGGCTGGGGGTGTTGGGGGCCTATTGTGTTTGGAAAAGAGATTGCGATTTGTTAGGAACTGGGAGACCTTTTGGGAAAGGAAGAGTATTTGGGAAGGATGGAATCCACCTAAATTAAAATGGAACCAAACTGCTGGCATGTGAAAAATAAAAAAGAAGTTTAAAAACGCCTCTCCAACCAAGGCCTGGGGGAAAGCTGACGGGGGTGAAGGGTCATACAGTTCAGACAGACACATCCCTTAGGGGAGGATTTATTAAAGATACTCCATATCCCAATAAAGAAAAGAGAATAGACGATGATAAAGTACAGGTAGGAACTGAAGAGAAACAGTGAAACAAGCAAACAAATAAAAGAAGAGCCCCATTCAATCACATCACATGAAGGCAGACAACTAAATATTGACCTCTGGAGCTTAGTGCATGAGCCTCTACCACCAATGAGCTAAAAGCCAGCTGGCTCTCAGCTAAGGCTGTGGTGCAAACTCATTATTCTCTCTGCACGTGGTCTCGGAGCCACCAGATGGGACAGTGCACCACACCCAGAAAGTATACAAAATTCTGGAAGTCTAAATGCTAAGATGGGTGAACTAGAGTGCCTCATAGTAAAGGAGGCTGTTCATATAATAGGCATTCCAGCAACTTGATGGAACAATGACCATCAATGGAACACAGTAATACAAAGCTGTAAAATACTTAGGAACAACAGAGTAGGTCACATTGATGGGGAAGTGGCATTATATGTGAAAGAAAGCAGAGTCGATTATAGTAAACACCTTAAGTGTATCAAACTGTACCATAAAATCTCTTTGCATACAAATTCCATGTTTCAATAATAATATAGCAGTCGGAATGTACTACCAACCAAGTAAGCAGGATGGTGATTGTGAAATGCTCAGAAGAGCTACAAATACAGAAAACCCAATAATAATGGCTTTCTCTCAACTCGTGCTATATTGACCTGGAACGTGTCACCACAGGATGAGATGCAGAAATAAAATTTCTGAACACTATTTAATGACTGCTTCTTGGAGCTACAAGCCCTTGAAACAACAAGGGGAGAGGTAATTATTTAATCTTAAGCGCACAAAAGATTTGGTCCAAGACATAAAGATAGCTGAACCTCTCTTTTATAAACAAGTGGTCCTGTTGCACATTAGAGTCTAACCAAAATATAAAGAAACATGAGTTTTTGTGGGCAAAAATCACTTCATCAGATAAATTTGAATGGAAATAACAGAAATCAGGAAATATATATAACAGCAGAAGAAGTACCCGTCAAGTGTAGAATCCATGTTACTGAGGCTAATTAAATGGGCTAGATTTGTCCCATACATAGTTTTTGGTGTGGAAATGCAAATGTTAATGGCAGGAAAAATTGGCTTTGTAATGCACAAACCAATTAATGTCTTTGTTTAAGCCCAGTGTAAGGGCATTGAATCTGTAGATAAATTCCAGTTCTGCACACTCTCTCTGTAATTGACTACACTGCAATTCAATTAACATTCTTTTGGGAGGGGAAATGCAAAAGAAACCCACCACATCAGCATTTAACTTCAAAAGAGGAACTATACAGAAACGTTGTACGGATCCAGGGTAGAGTCACGAGAGTGAAATGCCTGCAAGCTGCATGGAAACTTTTAAAAAATACTCTGATAGAAGCTCCGACTACATGTATACATCTGATACAAATAAAAACAATAAGAGGACCAAACAAATTGCATGTTGGCTAAACAACTGAGTGAAATAGTCAGTTTGAAACAAAATGCCATCCTTTAAACAATGGACATCAAATCCTACAGAGGAAAATATACAGGAACATTTAAACTTCACTTGCCAAAGTTTAAATATAATGGAGCAGGTCAAAAAGCAATTAGCAAAAGATAAAACAAAAAATGCTGTTTCGCTTTTGCAAATATGTAAGAAATGGGAAGCTGGCTGAACAATAAGTAGGGACACTGGATAAACACAGGGCCAAAGGTGCCCTCAAGGAAGACAAGGCCTTTAGGTAGAAGTTAAATCAATGTTTTGCCTTGGTCTTCACTGCAGAGGATGTGGAAGAGATTCTCACACTTGAGCCATTTTTTTGGTGACAAATCTGAGGAACTGTTGAGGTTGAAAGGTCAATAGAAAGAGGGTTTTAAAACAAATCAATACACTAAACTGCATTAAGTCATCAGGTCCTGATGGTATTCACCCAGGGGTTTCATACCTGACTTCCTACTGACTGTAGTATATAATGGCTTCCTATTGCTTAAATCAGCCTCTGTATCAGATGCCTAGAGGTTAGCTAATGTAGTGCTGATTTTTTTGAAAAGCTCCTAGGGATAAATTCCTGATGTTTAATGAAAGTAGCTAAGGGAGAGCGTCTGGGTGGCCACAATTCAAATTATTTGTTCCATGCTGCTAAAATAGGTTGGATGTATGGGTGATTTTTTATTTCTGATGACCTACATTTCTTTCTAAGCCCCAAATTACTATAAACAGTTAAATTTGGGGTTCAGAGTTCTTCGAATATCACCCTACACATTTGCTGCCCCGTATATGGGTTAGATGGTTGACTTCCCTAAGGGTATGTCTACACAGGAACATTATTTTGAAATAACTAGAATTATTTCAAAATAATTTAATCTGTGTCTACGCAGCACGGCGTTATTTCGAAATAATGCTGGAATACTGTCAAGCTGGCAGAATACTCTGACTCCTGTAACCTTCATTGCATGAGGAGTAAGGGAAGTCGGAGGAAGAGTGCTCTGTTTCGAAATAAGTGTGTAGATGCTCCCTCTTTTGAAATTAGCTATTTCAAAATAAGCTACGCAATTGATGTAGCTCATTTTGCATAGCTTATTTTGAGCTAAACCCTGCTGTGTAGATGCACCTAAGAGACCTATATTCAAATGGCTCAATTTTGTATCTTGTCTCAATTTTGTATCTTGTCCATGGGACAAGAGTGAGTTGGAAAGTTCTGACATGCTGGAGTTTTTGGGGGCCTACAAAAAGAAAGACTGGTCCCAACAATGGAGCAAGTAACTAAAGAAATCATCTGTAAACACTTGGAAGATAATAAGGTGATAGGGAACAGCCAGCATGGATTTGTAAAGAACAAGTCATGTCAAACCAATCTGATAGTTTTCTTTGATAGGATAACAAGTTTTGTGGATAAGGGAGAAGTGGTGGACATGGTATTCCTAGACTTTAGTAAGGCATCTGATACAGTCTCACATGATATTCTTATCAATAAACTAGGCAAATACAACTTAGATGGGGCTACTATAAGGTGGGTGCATAACTGACTGGATAACCATTTTCAGAGAGTAGTTATTAATGGTTCACAATCCTGCTGGAAAGGTATAACAAGTGGGGTTTTGCAGGGGTCTGTTTTGGGATGGGTTCTGTTCAATATCTTCATCAATGATTTAGATATCGGCAGAGAGAGTATGCTTATTAAGTTTGCAGACGATACCAAGTTGGGAGGGGTTGCAACTGCTTTGGAGGATAGGGTCATAATTCAAAATGATCTGGACAAACTGGAGAAATGGTCTGAGGTAAACAGGATGAAGTTTAATAAGGACAAGTGCAAAGTGCTCCACTTAGGAAGGAACAATCGGTTTCACACATACAGAATAGGAAGCGACTGTCTAGGAAGGAGTACAGCAGAAAGGGATCTAGGGGTTACAGTGGACCACAAGCTAAATATGAGTCAACAATGTGACGCTGTTGCAAAAAAAGCAAACATGATTCTAGGATGCATTAACAGGTGTGTTGTGAGCAAGACACGAGAAGTCATTCTTCCGCTCTAGTCTGTGCTGATTAGGCCTCAATTGAAGTATTGTGTCCAGTTCTGGGCACCACATTTCAAGAAAGATGTGGAGAAATTGGAGAAGGTCCAGAGAAGAGCAACAAGAATGTCTAGAGAACATGACCTATGAAGGAAGACTGAAAGAATTGGGCTTCTTTAGTTTGGAAAAGAGAAGATTGAGGGAGGACACGATAGCGGTTTTCAGGTATCTAAAAGGGTGTCACAAGGAGGAGAGAGAAAACTTGTTCTTCCTGGCCTCTGAGGATAGAACAAGAAGCAATGGGCTTAAACTGCAGCAGGGGAGGTTTAGGTTGGACATTAGGAAAAAGTCCCTAACTGTCAGGGTAGTCAAACACTGGAAGAAATTGCCTAGGGAGGTTGTGGAATCTCCATCTCTGGAGATATTTAAGAGTAGGTTAGATAAATGTCTATCAGGGATGATCTAGATAGTACAGGGTCCTGCCATGAGGGCAGGGGACTGGACTCGATGACCTCTCGAGGTCCCTTCCAGTCTTAGTATTCTATGATTCTATGAACAACAGAAAGCTTAATTTGGGTGGCTATTAAGCTTGTACACAATGCACCCGTAAACAGAATGACGTGCTTAACGGCCTCGCTTCCTGATACCTTGCCACCAACCTTGACGGGGCAGCTAATCCCTCTCTGGCACCTATCCCCTGAAACTGAGCAAATCATAGGAAGATGGCATTGTTTTGCCTTTGCAACCGCCTGGAGAACAGATGCCCTGCACAGAACATACACAAATCTACCTTCTCACGTTTCAGAAAGGTGTTGGCATTTGACAGGGGCTTGCCAACAATCTCTAGGTCTTCAATATCCTTTTAATTTGCCAGGCAGAATTAGCTGCATAGCTGCTCTTGGTAACAAGCAATATAAGAAGAAACAAGATGAGGGTGGAGGAGTGAAGGCGGAATATTTCATTTTAAAGTTTAACCACTTTTATTAATGATTATGACTCTGTAGACTAGAGATTGGCCCACCACAAACCAACCTCACGACAAGTTCAGATCCAGCTTCCCAGCTGTGGACTTGGCCCCAGCTGTGATCTACAATCCATGGGCATAAAAAGCTGAATCCAAGGGGTCTCCGATATGGGAACCCAGATATCAAATCCCTATTGCGGGAGCATTTGGAGCCAAGAGTTTTTGGCTCTGGCAGGTCCAAGATCCAGTGGTAGAATTCAGGTTTAGGAGAGTTGATTGGTTCCCAGCTATCTGTATCTTCAGACTAGCTCCTGGGAATGGAGACAATTAAGAAAAAACTCTCCCACTCCTTTCTGCATTACCCCTGCTATCCGTGGTGGACTGAAGCATGGGGCAGGCAAAGGGGACGGTACAGAGAACAGGCAGTGGGGGCAGGGAGTGCCGGCTTAGGAAGGTAGCGGACCATGTTTGCTTCCCAAGCGAATGCAGCGCTAAAGCCTGAATCCTCCATCATGTTCAGAACAGGCAGCAGCAGCACCGACTTCCCTTCCCATCAGCTCCTGTGGTGCTCAGTGACCACTCTGTGCTGCTTGCAAGAGCTCCGCTGCAATTGGTTGTCTGCATTCTAACTGGTCAGCACCATTTGTCTTCAGAGCATAGCTGTTCCAGATAGCACCTACCAGGTACAGCTCCCCCCAGGCCAGCCCTGATCCAGAAGCACCACCTCAACCAGAAAAGAGTCTATCCTTGACCTCTTTGCTGGGGCTGCCAGTAAGGGGACCCAGTGGTGATTTTCACTTTAGCTTGCACTGATCTCCACTTCCTTGCCATGTCCTGCCTCATTCTGCTTATCCTTTGTTCACAATCCAATCAGTCTGTAGCTATCTTGAATTGATTAAACAGTAACGAATCTCCAGGACCCAGATTACATTCACCTGAGTTCTGAAATGTCGTATCTGAATTCCGTCAGAACGATCAACTATCAACCTATTGTTTAAACCAGCTTCTGATGGGGACTGGCAGAAAGCTAATGTGAATGATTTTTCCAGAGGTGACTCTAGCAATTAGAGGCCAGTAAGCCTAACTTTAATACCAGGCAAATTGGTTGAAACCATAGTAAAAGAACAGAATTATCAAACACCTAGATGTACATGATTTGTTGGGCAAAGTGTCAACTTGCTTTGTGAAAAGAAGTCATGCCTCACCAGTCTCTTAGAATTCTTTGGGGGTGGAGGGGCAGGTCAGCAAATATGGCCAAGGATGATTTAGTGGATATTGTGTATTTGGACTTTCAGAGCCTTAAGTGACAGACTTTGTCAAAGTAGGCAATCATGGGATAAAAGGGAAGATCCTCTAGTCTAATGGATCAATAAGTGGTTATTCCTACCCATTGTTTCCTATCTTTCAGACCTTCAGTTTCACATTAGAGAGAGGATCCCCCAAGGATCTGAACTGGGACCTGTGCTATTCAACATATTCTGAAATGGTCTGGGGAAAGGATGTAAAAAGTGAAGGGGTAAAGTTTGCAGATGGTAGAAAATTATTCTGGATAGTTAATTTCAAAGCAGACTGCAGAGCATTACTAAGCCTAGTCTACACAACCGTGGGCCATCGATTTAAGTTATGCCACTTCAGCTATAGGAATAACTTAACTGAACTCTGTACTCACATCAACTGACCACAGTGTCTTTACTGGGGTGAATCAATGTCAGACAATCTCCCATAGACTCCACCTTCCACACACTTATTCTGGTGGAATACCGGAGTTGACAGGAAAACGCTTGATGGCCGATTTACTGCGTTTATACTATATGTGAGGGTATGTCTACACTAGCCCCCTAGTTTGATCTAGGGAGGCTAATGAGGGCGACTGAAATTGCAAATGAAGCGTGGGATTTAAATATCCCGCGCTTCATTAGCATGTTCCCGGCCGATCGCCATTTTAGAAATTGACTAGCCCGAAGTAACTGGCCACATCTACACGCGGCAGTGAAACAGGATTCCGAATTAAAACCCTAAATCGAATTAGCTGGTAAACCTCATTGCAGGAGGAATAACAGCTAATTCGATTTAGGGCTTTAATTCGGAATCCCGTTTCACTGCTGAGGGTAGGTGCGGGCAGTTACTTCAGGCTAGTCAATTTCTAAAATGGTGACCAGCTGGGAGCATGGTAATGAAGCGCGGGATATTTAAATCCCATGCTTCATTTGCAATTTCGGTCGCCCTCATTAGCCTCCCTAGATCGAACTAAGGGGCTAGTGTAGACATACCCTGATAAATCAACCTCCGTTGGATCAATCACTGTCCGTCAATCCAGCAGGTAGTGTAGACTTGCCCAAAAGGAACTCACAAAACTGAGTGACTGGGAAACAAAACAGCAGATGAAATTCAGTGTTGATAAATGCAAAGTAATGTGTGTGGAAAAACAAATAATCTCAACTAGACATATCAAATGGTGGGATCTAAGTTAGCTGTTTTCACTCAAGAAAGATATTTGAGTCAGTTCTCTGAAAAGATCTGCTCATTGTGTAGTAGCAGTCAAAAAAAAGGCTAACAATGTTTAGAATCATTAAGAAAGGCATAGATAATAAAGACAGAAAATACCATGATGCCACTATGCAAATCCATGGTACACTCATGGGAAAAGTCCAGACAAGGCAACAAAAACAACTTAGTTCATGGAATGGCATCCATGGGAGGAGAGGTTAAAAAGACTGAGGCTGTTCAGCTTGTAAAAGGGACTACTGAGGGGAGATATAAAATCATGACCGGTGTGGAGAAGGTGAATACAGAAGTGTCATTTACCCCTTCACACAACACACGAAGTAGGGGCCACCCAATGATATTAATAAGTAGTAGATGAAACCCAACAGAAGTACTACTTCACATAATGCTCAGTCAACCTGTGGAACTCATTGCCAGAAGAGGCTGTGAAAGTCAAACATGTGAGTAGGTCCAAAACCAGAATTAGATAAGTTATGGGGGATAGGTCCATCAATAGCTTTTAGCCAAGATGGTCAGGGATACAGTCCCATACATTGGGTGTCTTTTAAATGAATGGTTCCCAACCTTTTTTATACTGGGGACCGGGAAACCCCTCCACAAACTTTTGGCAGGCTGGTAACATTTTATTTGCATATTCATTATGCAAATGATTATTATGGGTCTGCCAAAAACCCCAGGCCCTAGAGCCCCCAGTTCCAACCCTAGCCCCTAGAACTCCCACCCCTCCACTACCCCCCATGCCAGCTACTGAACCCAGAGTCCTCTGCACCCAACCCCCCCAGTGCCAGCCTCCTGCCCTCAGAGCCACCCCAGTGCCCCCATCCCACAGTGCCAGCCCCCTGCCCCTTAGAGCTCCCCACCAGACCCCCTATTGCCAGCCTCCTGTTTCCAGAGCCCCACTGCACCCAACCCCCAGAACCTCCCCCATTCCAACCCCCAGCCCCCAATATTGGTACCATCCCCAAAGCTCCCCAGTGCCAACCCTGCCCCTATAGCCCCCTACTACCTGCCCCATCCCCAGAGCCCCCCAATGCCAGCTCCCCACCCTGGATGCTCCAGTGCTCCCCAGTGTCAGCCCCCTGCCTCTTATTGCCCCCCCCACCCTTAGAGTTCCCCAGTGCCAGCACCTCACCTCTTAGAGCCCCCCACCCTCAGAGCCCCCCAGCATTAGCCCCGCCCCCAGACCCCCAGTTCATGTTCCACCCTCTTCACCTAGCCCTGTGCTGCCTCCCAGACACCAGCCAAAATCGCTGCTGCCTGGGTCATGGCTGCTCTAAGGCTGCCGTGCCGGGCTCCACGTGGCCCTCCAGTGGCACAGTGAACCGCTCTTCCACTTCCAGGAAGAGACCCCGCCCCTGCCCGGTGCTGGTTGGCTGAGAGGTGGGGCAGGACACGCCTCTCCCAACAGCCGCAGCAGGAGCAGGGTGCTCCAGCCCCGGCCCGGCGGTTGGGATCCGCAGCTTTAAACCTCTGACTGCCCGAAGCTGGGACTGAACGAAAGAAGATCAATCACTTGATAAATTGTCCTGTTCTGTTCACTCTCTCCCATGCAGCTGGCACTGGCCGCTGTCTCATGACCCTGAGCGAGAGGACCACTGGTCTGACCCAGTATGACCATTTTTATGTTCCCACCACAGGTCTTGCTCTTGGCTTCAGAGACGTGTCGCCCCCTTCACCTTGCTTACCCAGCAAGGACAACATGTTTATTGTGATTAATCACAATGTCGGTACCAAATGAAGCACCTGTCTTGGGCTCTAGGTCCCTTTCCCAACAACTGAACATGCAGCCAGATCAAGGGGTGAATTAGAATGGAAGCTTATGCAGAATTGGGCAGGGTGTTCATTATGGGAGTTATCTTAACTAGTAGGTCAAGAGCACTTTTGGATCTCATGAGCTACCTACCTGGTGCTGCACAGAATTTAACTACACCGCATTTTGAAATGAGTAAGTGAATGAAACCAGTTGTGATTTCAGAGTTTGAGGGCTCACCATCCACCACATAAGCCCAAGTCCAAACATCCTCTCCTGATCAAGCTTCCTTTTCTATTCTCAAATCTGCATCTTCTTCCCCTTCATGCCACCATTCTGTAGCCCCATTGTGTGTTGACACTGTCACCAGTAGTCTTTGCCCTGGCCTGCTTTGTCTCATTCCTGTAGGTAAAATTCTCAAGGAGCCCTGTTTCCTTTGCACACAGCCAGGCTCTTAAAAAGGTGCTGTAGAAAATGAATACACTGGAAAACATGTCAGAGGAAGACGCACTAAAGGCTTGTCTATCTGCCCCCCCCCCCACTGTGGTGTGCTGGGGTGTGAAAAGCCAGGCATATCCCAGCACTTTCATCCACTGCTATTCATACCCCCATAGTCTGAACTGTGGTTCCATGTAGACATGCCATAAATCTACAGCTGCTATAAGGAAGCGATAGTGAAAGTGGCCTCTCTTTCCACCCTCTTTTTCCAGTGGAGCAAATCCAAAAGTGTGTAGGCATATGCAAATATTCCTCAAATGACTCTCCATGGCGGTAATGCCTACAAAAAGCTTGACAACAGTTAAGTAGTGGATGGACTGAAACCACAGCCTGTCGTGCCGACCACGATGGTCTCATGGTTTCCTTGTTCTCTGTCTACTTTTGTGGGTCTCTCTAGTCTACTAAGATTTTAGAGCAGGAGTGGGAACCTTCTCTGAGTCAGGGGCCACTGACCCACAGAAAAATCAGTTGGGGGGCTGCAAAAAAGTGAGAAGCAAAAAGACACTCCACACATTTCGCTTTCACACCAGAGCCTAGAGGGGCTAATAGATTTTGTTCTCTCCCCTCCTCCCTCCCATCAGGCTGTGGGATGGGGCCAGAAATGAGGGGTTCAGTGTGTGGGAGGGGGCTGCTAGGAAGCAGGCTTGGGGTGTGGGGTCTGGATGGGAGGAAGGACTCCGGCATGTGTTGGGAGAGTGCAGGAGGGAACTGGGGTGGGAGGGCTGGATGGGAGCAGAATGGGGGTAGGATTGCCAGATGGTTTAACCAAAAATACCGACCACCACCACCACCACCACCCCCCAAAAAAATCCACCAGGAAAAAAATTCTGTTGAGGGAAAAAAAAGGGGGAGACCAAAGTTGAGCAAAAAAGGACCCCAAGAGTTTTAATAAAGTTTAAAAAAAACAGGGTGGCCCTTTTAAGAAACACTTTTGAGGCTTTTTGGCCCTAATAAGCTGCCGGCAGCCATCCATCATCATGTTTCTCTGTTCCGGGCTGGACAGCTCCCCTGCGGAACCAAGTAAGCACCCGAGATTCTCACCTCCTGGCCAGGAAAAAAAAAATCAGAAAATACCAGACAGTTTTCTGAAATACTGTCCAGTATTTTCTGAATTTTTTTACCGGACAGGTGGTGAAAATACCGAACTGTCCAGGTCAATACCGGACACCTGGCAACCCTAAATGGGGGTGCAGGGTCTGGGTGGGAGGAGGGTACAGGAGCGGAGTAGGGATGCCGGGTCTGGGTGATTTGGGGGCACTTACCTGGCACAGCTTCGGGGGCGATGCACAGCTGGAGTACCAGCGACAGCTCCCCGATGCTGGGGGAGGGGCAGAGAGATCCCTGTGCCTTGGGGGCTGGATCGAGGCAAGTTTGGGGCCAGATTCAGCCCCCAGGCCCATAGGTTCCCCACCCCTATAGATCCTTAGGCTGATGACTGTCTTTCTGTTCTATTTGTACTGCACTAGCGCTTGGAGTCTCAGGCAGGGGCCAGGCACCATAGAAACAGAATAAATGCCACAGGCAATAATAATGCCCAACTCATCCATAGGTCTCAAAGCTCTTCACAAAGGTCAATATCATTATCCCCATTTTAAACATAGGGAAACAGACACAGAGACTAGAAGAGACTTCCCCAGCTCACCCAGCGGTAGAGCCAGGACTAGAACCCAGGGCTTTGTGGCCTAGGCCACAAGGCTCCTCTTCTCTCCTTCCATGTGCAACCAAACCAAAGTATCATCCCAGCCAAGCCTGAAGGGGCAATATGTGTAAGCAAATGCTGAAGGCAACAGCTCAGCACTGACAGAGGGTGGATAAGGTGTGTCCACCCACTGCCAGTGGTGCAAGGGCACTCTGACAGGCCCACAGAGTGCTACTGTGGCACCCAAGGAGTGGGGCTTGGGAGGGCAGCAAGGCCCATGAGAAAGCCTCTCATGACTTATTATTGGCAAGACTGACTCAGGACTTTTTACCATTTGGGGTCCGGTATTGCCACCCCTACCAGCTCCAGAGGATTCCCAAACACCAGTGGGGATGAAATGGGATGGGACTTGGACAGCAGCAGGAGCAGCAGCGACAGCTCCAGCTCATCTCAATTAGCTTTTCCTTTTGTATGCAAAAGGACAGTTATTACCCCCTTTGAAACCATCTTGGGTGCCATCAGACCATGGGGGTTTTCTCCTTCTAAAACTCTCTCCAGCCAAAGGGACTGAGCATAAAAATTCATTAAAATGAAAGCCTTCCTTAGTACCTATCTCTCAAGTGCTTTAACTGGTCTTTCTTCTTTTCTGTATCTTTAATAAAAGGGTCTTCAAATGGTGTTTGTGCAAAGCAGCTGAGGTTTCTATACACCAAACCCTGAGCCTTATTTAACACTGTTTCACATTGGACTGTGACAGGGTTATGTTAACAGCTTTGGCCCAAACATGCCACCTAAATTCACACAAACACTTCTTGGCTGCTGTGTCCCTTCTTATTAGTTCCTCCCTGAAAGTGCCAGTGCGTTTAGTGCTGGGTGAATCTCAGAAGGGTGAGAGATTCTGTTAGTATAATAAGTGGGATGCTTAGCCAAGCTCTTTGAACTTCAGTCACTAGAGTTGATAATTCTTATGGTATTTGCTCCTTTGCATTTCCAGTCAGAAGCAGACACGGACTTACAAACGTGAAAACAAGATGGGACAGGACAGGCAGTGAATGTCCTGATCCTTTGAAAAGTTTGATGCAAGTTCAAGTTTGATGTGAAGAGGGGATGGGATTCTTAGCTCTCAAAACCAATTGTCCTATCCGAATATATGGACACACACAACGCACAATAAAGCACAGTGACAGCTGTAACCAATATCAAAGTAAGTTTTCTGTTTAACAGAGATGGGTCCTTTGATTTCCTCCAAAGTCAAAGGGCTTTTGGTTCTGTGTGCGGTGAAGCTCCACTTTCCTTTGTTTTTAAACATAAGGTGGGTTCCTTTTATTTGTGTCTGGATTTTGTAATCTTTTCGTGCACAATCACGAGGCCTAGGCATTTTTATGTGGGGGTGGGATAAATGAACGTGGAGATTCTCAGCTAAGTAATGACTCCAGGACATGAGGCTTTAAAAAAGGACACTAAATATCATGAGACTCACAATACAGTCACAAGAGTTGGCAACACTACAATCCCTCTAGTCCAAATAGTCCCTCTGCAGCTTGTGGGAGATATGGCTATTTCCTGCAGTATCCTTGAAAAACCTTACTGAATTAAGTTTAATTATCAATGGTGGAGGAGACACATTGCATTAATCCAAACTATGTTGTTATTGGAGGCCAGTATTGTATGTAACTTCTCCAGGGTACAGATGTCATGTGAAACCTACATGACTAAGGGTATGTCTTCAATGCAGAGTTTTTCTGGAAAAACAGCCATTTTTCTGGAAAAACTACACTTACATCCACACTGCTATTACATTCTTTTGACAAAAAGTCGAAAGAACGGAGGGGTTTTCCGACAGCGGTAAACCTCTTTCTATGAGGAAGAAGCCTTTTTCCAAAAAAGCTTTCGGGAAAAGGCGTGTGTGGACACGGAAGAGAGTGTTTTTTCGAAAGAAGAGGCCTCCAGGAAAAAGCACAGGTGCCCTAATAGACACTCCATCCACAGTAATCATAACTGAAATGTGAGATTGATTAGACGCTATGTGGATGCTATCTTTCAAAAAAGCAGATTGCTTTTTCGTTGCGCTGTTGCTGTGTAGACGCTCTCTTTTGAAAAAAGTTTGCAGTCTAGCTGTAGCCTAAATGACTATCCACATCACTGCGCCAGACAAGAATGGATTTGAGACACAAAGTGTTAAGTAGTTTTCCTGAGGAATATCCAGGATGAAGTGAATGTAAATTCTTTTCACCTTCTCTAATTTCTCCACATCTTTCCTGAAATGTGGTGCCCAGAGCTGGACACAATACTCCAGTTGAGGCCTAATCAACACAGAGCAGAACGGAAGAATGACTTCTCATTTCTTGCTCAGAGCACTCCTGTTAAGGCATCCCAGACTCATGTTTGCTTTTTTTACAATAGTGTCCCACTGTTGACTCGTTTAGCTTGTGGTCCAATATGACCCTAGACCCCTTTCCGCAGTACTCCTTCCGAGACAGTTGCTTCCCATTTTATATGCGTGAAATTGATTGTTCCTCCCTAAATGAAATACTTTGCATTTGTCCTTATTAAACAATCCTATTAACCTCAGACATTTCTCGAGTTTGTCCATAACATTTTGAATTATGACCCTATCCTCCAAAGCACTTGCAACCCCTCCCAACTCGGTATCATCTGCAAACTTTATAAGTGTCCTTTCTATGACATCATTGTTGAAGATATTGAACAGAACCAGTCCTGAAACTGATCTCTGCGGTACCCCACTTGTTATGTCCTTCCAGCATGACTGTGAACCATTGATAACCATCCTCAGAGAGTAGTGATCCAGCCAGTTATGCACCCATCTATGTTGTATTTCCCTAGCTAATTGATAAGAAGATCATGCGAGACCATATCAAATGCTTTATTCAAGTCTAGGTATACCACATCTACTGCTTCCCCTTTATCCACAAGACTTGTTATCCTATCAAAGAAAGCTATCATGTTGGTTTGACATTTGGTCTTTACAAATCCATGCTGGCTGTAATAGAACAAGTGTGTTTGGGTATAAAGAACTGTGTACTGACTTATACCTGTGGGCTGTTCATCACCTGCGAAGAGAGAGCTGGAGAAAAAGCAAAACCCAGATGCTGCCTGCTTTGGCACTCTTGTCCACTGGAGGTAACACAGTGCAGACAGGGAACTATGTAGCCTGGAAAAACTTCTGTCAGGGGGGAGAGAGATCCAGGTCTCAGCCTGAGAGAGGAGATTGCTGCGAGCTGGAAACCCAGCAATGGGTGGACAACAGAGGGGGAATACAGATGCAGGTTCCTTGAACTGAAATAGCTACAATAGGTTATGCTTCGCTGTGTGGCACAGAAAAGCAACTATGGCCACAGCATGTGCCCTGCTTTGCATGCCATTCTTCCAGGTCAAAGCCCTGGTGGGGGGAGTGGCAGAGACCAAAAACAGGAAAGGGGAAGAATATGAATGCAGCACAACTGTTCAAACTAATTAGAGCTAAGAGAGGCAAAGTCTGATCTTGGAAGACACTGGATTTAAGCGACTTTGGTTTGATCCCCAGCTCTGTACAACTCCTGTGCAACTTTGCAGAAGTCACTTCAGCTCTGTGCCTCAGTTGCCCCCTCTGTAAAATGGGGGTGGGGAGACTTCTTCCCTCACCCTTTGTCTGTCTTGACTATAAGCTCCAGGGAGCAGGGAGCATCCCTCACTATGTGCAAGTACAACCCCTAGCACAATTCCATTGGAATCCCTAATACAAACAGATAGAAGTGCCCAGCTCTGTTTCATTTTATTCAGTATTATACTGTAATCCTTTTCCCAGCTTCTCATGGAGAATCAAAACAAACACATTAAAAAAAAAAAAGAGAGAGATATCCAGCAGCCTTTCTACTGACTATCCCAGGTACAGCACCTGGCCCTTTAAATTTCGATATATCCCACAGGACATTACCAGACCTCAACGGTGAATTCCCCTGAATTACTGTTTAAACAATACTCCCACTGCCTTGCTGCAAGGCACATGTCCTTTTAGAGAGCTAGGACTGTACCATCCTTGACGTCAATCAGTTGGAACAGGCTGATGAGAACCACAGCAGGTGATGTAGAAACCCATCCTGGAACAGATTTCGAAGAAAGAATTCAGGGTGTCACATGACAACAACTGTGCTTGTCGAGCACCCCGCCTCTGGGGTTCTCAAAAGCACTTTGCCGATATGTCAAAGCTTCATGAGTTATCCGCACTGTAGAGAGAGAAACGGAGGCAGAAAAAGGGTTGATTTGCTGAAGGTCTCACAATAGTCAAGGGCAGAGTTGTGCCTTCTACACTTCTGTTCTTACCAATAGCCAACACTCCCTTGCCTAAGTGCACACCACTGAAAACCTTCCTGATCAGGCTAGGCATTGAGCATGGAAAGTCCTAAAAACCCTTGCACCAAACAGACTGGGAGGTGCTGTGAAAGGCTGCCTGAATGCCATTTGCAAGGGTTCACCAGAAGATAACCACAGAAGGGATTTGCAGAAGAGAATGGGAGGTCTCTTCCAACCCTATGATTAAGAGATCACAGTCAATCCAGTGTTCTCCTGCCCTGACCTAGGGTGGTGAGCATCAAGGTTCATTCCCAAATGGGTAGCTTTGGAAAAGAGGCTTCCATGCAATGGGACCATGTCACCACAGGAATTGCAGTCTCAATGTCAGAAGGTTTACCTAGAAATACAAGCTTACCGCTAACTACACCTGTACAGTTAAAGCAGTACAATCTGGCATAGTGGGGATCAGTTGGACTGGTAAAATTATGCACATACCAGTATCTCTTATTCCTGCATGGGAAATAGAATAAGCTAAACTTATAGGAGGCACCTTTATTCCAGTAAAACTGTGTCCACACTAAAGTTTATACTGGTATTATTTTAATAGATTAAAAAGCATGTTCCTGACCAACACGGTTACACCAGAACAATGTGAGGCCCAAGAAAGTGTGTCTTGAATTGTGGCTGAGAAGAGAATGGCCACCAAGATAACTGCGTTACAGGTTGAACGTCTCTAGTCCAACACCCTCAGGACCTGACCGGTGCCAAACCAGAGAATTTTCTGAACCACGGGAGGTCAACATTGTCTAGCAGCTTTACCAACACTTCCCCTGCTTACTAGGCTCTTACAAGACATTTGGGGTAAATTAGAGCTAAATAACAGCACAGAACACTGAGAGCCAGGACAGGTGGCTGTAAAACTTTATGGGACCCCAGGAAACTTGGCCACACTCATAATAAGTGAACATCCAGCTAACCAAAATCATGCCAGACCACGGATGTTGCCGGACCAAAGAGTGCTGGACTAGAGAGGTTCAACCTGTACTTCCAGTAATTAATACCTATTGTGACCATGATTCATTATCAGTAAGAATAGTTTACTTCAGGGCTTCACACTTTTCCACAGCTTCCTGCACAGCTTCATAAAGAGCACCTCAGACAATCCTCCGGCTCACCCACCCCAGCTCCCCTCCACTGCACCAGTGTAGAAAGAGGCCCTGTAGCATCTCTAGCATTAATGTTCCATGTGTTTTTAATGCACCCCGAATGGGATGGAGCAACTCCAGCATTGTGCGACAAGCTAGCTCTTACTGGGTATGTCTACACAGTGAGTAGCTCTCCAAGGCAGCCAGACCCAGAGCCTGACTTGACCCAGGTTACTCTGCGAAAAGCAGCAGTGTACATGTTGCAGCACAGGCTGTGAAGCCCACCACTCCAGCCAGCAGGAGTCATGAAAAGGCCTCAGTTGTTCCCCAGAGTCTCAGGCCATGGCTACACTGAAGAGTTGGGTCAACGTAACTACAGCTCTCAGGGATGTGAATTTCTCGCCCCCCCCCCAAGCTCTGTAAGGGTACATCTACACTGTGGAGCTATTTTAGGGTACTGAAAGAACCCTGAAATAGCTATTCCGCATCTATTGAAGCAGCCTGTTATTTTGAAATAGATTTTGAAATAACAGGCGGCTTATTCTGACGCTCACCCTGGCTGGTGCAGCGATAGACGTCACGCACAAGCCATCCCAAGCAGAAGGGAGACTCCAGTGCTTAAAACTTCACAGGAGGGAGTGAAGCATCTTAGCGTTTGCTGCTTGTGGGGAATGCCCTGACTGTGGCACCTTCTGTGTGATTTATCTTCAGCCAGGCCCACTGACAGGGGAGGCAAAAGGGGCAGCTGCCCTGGGACCGAGTGATTTAAAAGGCCCCGGGGCTCCTGCCACAGTAGCAGCAGTGGCCAGGGCCCCGGGGCCTTTAAATCTCCCCCAGAGCACCACACAGCACATTCCCAGTGGCTCTGAGGGCTAGCTGTGGAGGTCGGGGCCTGGTGCGCTCTTGGCAGTGCTGAGGGCTGGCTGTACCCTGATCCCCTTGTCCTCCTGGCCTCACCCCTTCCATCCCTTGCCCCTTCCACCCAAGGCCCTGCCCCTTCCAGGAGCATGGAATTGCTCCCTCATACCTTGCCCAAGGGCCTGGCAAGTCTGTTGACCTCCCCTGAGCCAGATGAGGAGGAGAAAGAAGCAGACTTGGGATGACATGTTCTTGCACTCCTGCAGGCCAGTGCTGCATCAGACTGTGAGCACAGGGGTTGAGGACAACAGACGGCCTGGAGAAGGAGAGCGAAGAGCAGTCAGGCCCAGGAGTGCCAGTGGGAAAAGGTGAAGGAGATGCACCAGGACATAACAGGGCTTCCCAAGCAGCAAACCCCAAGGCTGCTGATTCATGTAGACCTCCAGATTCAACAACCCCAGGCTCATCTCCCTGGGCTGCTCACTGACTAATCTCTATTGGGACCTCTCTACAACCCCCATCAATAGTCCACATTGCATCCGGGGTCCCTGCACTACCCCTGTCACTCCACCCTGTGGGGCATTAAAGGCAATCTCAGCTTCACAGATACTGACCCATGAAAACCACAGTGGGTGGAGGTGCAGCTGAAATAGAAACAAATGTTCTTTCCCTTCTGAAATTAAGAGAACAGAACTTAAGCAGCATTTATTGTGTTTGCTTCAAGTTGCACTGGAACTTTTTTTTTTTGCACCAATTTTGTTACAGAAAAGAATTCTCTAATTTATTAGCTCACCGCACATGCTGCCAAGTGCTCAGCAGTCCTGAAAGTCACCAATTACCTGTTACTTGCACAATGTCATATAAATCATTCACAAACAAAATTAATGGGGGCATTGGCAATGTACCACAATCACCACAGGATTCTTACCAGGTCCCAAAAGGGCCGGGCCAGACAAAGCATAGAATCATAGAACACTCAAACTGGAAGGGACCTCGAGAGATCATCAAGACCAGTCCCCTGCCCTCACGGCAGGACCAAGCACCATCTAGATCAGGGGTGGGAAATAATTTTTAATGGGGGGGGGCACTCCAAGATTGGCAAGTGGCCAAGGGCCTCATTTCTATGGAGGAGGTGCAGGGTCTGGGCTGGAGGTTGGGTGCGGAAGGGAGCTTGGGGCAGAGGACTGGGGTGTCGGAGGGGGTGTGGAATCTGAGAGGGAGTTGGAAAACATGCTACAACACACACTACTCCCGCTCAATGTTAAAATGGTCTTTTGCAGAATCTGGGCCATATAGTTTTGCTCTGAGCTCTTCTAATAGCCCTTCTACCTGGCTGTTCAAATTCAGCAGACAGCCACTCCACCTCTGTCCCCTACCCCAGCACAAACTTTTCCCCCTTTCTGCCAGATATTGTTCAGGACACAACAGGCAGCTATAACCATTGGGACGCCTTTCTCACTGAGGTCCAATCATAGAACACTCAAAAGGTCATCAAGTCCAGTCCCCTGCCTTCACGGCAGGATCGAGCACCGTCGAGATCATAATCTTGTGAATGAACTACACTAGCAACTCTTCAAATGACCAAAGCACATTCTGCACCTGCTGAGCAGGTAGACAAATCCTTCGCTGGCTGCTGCATGACTTCATGAGTCAAGGGAGCAAGGGGTAGGCTGGGTTCCCTCGGATCACTTTTGGTTTTTCAACTTTGCTCAGGAAAGAAAGTCCCTTCTTTGCAGCTCCTTAAACAGCTTTGTTCTTAAAGATACAAGCGCCATACGCCTTCCCCACCCAGCCAACATTAATTCAGTGATCCACCAGCCCTTGCAGAGCCATAGAAAAGTTGCCATTTCTATTGCTCCACAGCAGCTCAGGAACCCATTGCTGCAAATCCATCCACTATCTCCTGCACGTTGCCCAGAGTCACAGCCCTGCATAGCAGGAGGCAATTTGTGGCCCTGCACACGTGCATCACATCAGCCCCTCCAGTGGATTTTCCCAACTCCAAATTAATTTCCAGCTGATCGGTAACAATCAGGCGTTGCAAGTTTCCATGCAGCGATCACCACCCGCTTCCCACCATCAATGCAGCTCTCGTTTTGGTGCAATTGCGCTAGAGGGCTGAGGCAAACAGCCAACAGATCCAAGAATGTGGCCTCATGCATCTGAAAGTACTGCAGTCATGGCTCAGCATCCCGGACCTTCATCTGCAGCTTCTCCATGAATGCCAACAACCTTGGATTGGTTCTCACTGTGGTTCACAGGGTGCAAGGTGAGTGGACGGCCTCCTATGGGGAGGCTAGCCCCAACTCTGCCCCTTCCGGCTGTGCCCTCCCTTCCATGGGCAGAGCCCCAAGATGCCCTTCCCTCTGTGGCTGGAGCTCCGAGACCCTCTGCAGCACCACACAGAGAAGCACTAAGTGTCACTCTCAACCAGAGGAGCCCTGATCCAAAGCCCACCACACACCTGTCCAGGAGAGTCTGGGATGAACCCCCCCCCCACACACACACACACACACCTGTCTGTAGAAGCCTCAGGCCAGCCACGGCTGTGCCTCGCTTCCCTCCCCAGCCCTAAGCCACCTTGGGAAAAGCATCTCTTCTGGATGGCTTTGAAATGCCCCATGCAGGTTCTGGGGTGGCTGAGGAGGCCGTATGTGTGATTTAGTGATGAGCCAGGAAGCTGAGGAGTAGATACCTCTTCCTCGGTGGCACCAAAACCTGCCTTGGGCATAATAAAAAAAAATCAAAAACTTCCCCCCCAAAGCCCCACAACTGAGGGTCCGGTGTCTTTGGCCGTGCCAGAGGAGGCAGAGTCTTCCCTGGTCTGTGAAGCCCACTGCCAATGGCCCATAGCATTCTGTTCTCCTAGGGGTCACCACATTCCCCCTGGGGACCCTTGGGCTCCCAGTGCTGGCAACTGCTCATGACAACAGTGCAGAGCTGTGTAGGTCCCAACCTCCTGTCAGAGAAGGCAGACAGCGAGGAGGGCTACATCGGATTCTGAGATAAAGGCATGAAAATTATCAGACACAGAAGACATTATGGGATGGAGACAGCTGCAAACTGAGAAGTTAACTCCAGGCTCCCAGTCACCCGAGCAATTCGTCTGGAACCCATCAGGCATTGCCAAAACTTCCCAAGAAACAGTGAGGTGGGTGGTGGCAAGTTGCACAATGAGATACTACCCATGGTGCACCTCACGCTGCATGGATACAAGGAGCCACGAATGCAGGCACTGAAGGGATGCACTAACTGTGGCAGTCATGTGGAGGCTAATTCACAAGCCTCACAAAGCCATTGTAAGCTATTGGAACCCAAACTTCCATGAGAATCACAGTTCCTTATTCACTTCTTTCTGAGACTTGTTAAGAGCCAAGCGGGGGCTGCATTGCAATTCCCAGAAAAGGGTTCCAAATGAAAAGTATCTGAAACAGTTATGGGGAGGCCAGGAGCAGCAGAAGCACCCTAGAAGTGGGGATGCCATAGCTGCCTTCCCCCGAGGCTCTGCCCCCTTTCTCCTCTCTGTCTCTCTCCCCCATCGCTGGACCATATAGCCATAGGAGCTATGGCTCCCTCCTATCACCTATTCTGGCACCCCTGGATAGGCAGGTTCAGCACGTGCTGAACAATGACTTGACTTTATCTACAGCTGATCACCACCCTCACGACCACCACTGGATACCTTCAAGCCAAGACGTTCTGAACAACACTGGCTGATCATGGCTTTTAGACGCAATGACCAGGGACTGATTTAAACCAGTAAACAAAGGAATGAAAACGCATCCTACTGGATTCTATCAACTGTTCTTCCTCTTTGTGGCTGTTCAGGGCCATGAAACATTGAATTTTTTCCTTCAGTTTCTGGTTCTGATGAGCTCAAGGTGCAATTAAAAACTGCCACATTTTCCTGCCTGTCACATGAAATTTCATACCCAGGAAACTGGATATTAAAGCCTAAAGGCCAAGGAGCATTCTTGTTCATTTGAATCTACAGAAAGTAAAATCGTTGTGTACTTTTCAGCTAGAACAACTTGTTTAGATGAAGGAAAATGGACAAGAACAAACGAAAGCTAGTGCAGCATCTCTCATTCCAGAGACTTAGGAAGCTTGTTAATTTAAGTGCCTGGATTCTCTCCTGACATTGCTTGCTGGCATTTAACCCAGACAACATGAGTCACCACCTTCCGAAACACCCTGGTAGTTTCAAAGACTTTATTAAAAGTCAGTAGCATGACATGGGTTTAACTGAGGACAGAACTGGGCCAAATTTTTGTGCATACAACATCAGACCTTTTACACCATGTTTGTTTAGTGTCATTTGGGTACATCACACATTGCTCTCACCTTCTGTTATGTACATAATAGCAGAGGGCACAAGATCCAGAAGCTTGGATTCGCTCCCTGAACACTGCGGTATCTTTTGTATCTAGGGAAGGGAACTTGGTCAGGTGGATGGGACAAGTCAATAGGGACTTGGAATCTGCCCCCGCATTCCGTCCTCCACCACTGACCCTGCTGTTTTACGTTGGCCATTTCACCTTTTTCCTTTGTTTGTCTTGCCTATTCAGATTATAAATTCTCCAATACAAGGGATGTCTCTTACTGTTTGTACAGCACCCACCCAACACGCTTACTCAGCTGAGACCTCCCTAAGGGTACGTCTACACTAGCCCCCTAGATGGATCTAGGGAGGCTAATGAGGGAGACCGAAATTGCAAATCAAGCCCAGGATTTAAATATCCCGCGCTTCATTTGCATGTTCCCGGCCAGTTGCCATTTTAGAAATAGACTAGCCCAAAGTAACTGCCCGCATCTACACGCGGCAGTGAAACGGGATTCCGATTTAAAGCCTTAACTTGAATTAGCTGGTATTCCTCCTGCAATGAGGTTTACCAGCTAATTCGATTTAGGGGCTTTAAATCGGAATCCCGTTTCACTGCTGCGTGTAGACGTGGGCAGTTACTTTGGGCTAGTCTATTTCTAAAATGGTGACCTGCCGGGAACATGCAAATCAAGTGCGGGATATTTAAATCCCGGGCTTGATTTGCAATTTTGGTCGCCCTCATTAGCCTCTCTAGATCCATCTAGGGGGCTACTGTAGACGTACCCTTAGATCATACAAATCCAGAACAAGTTATTCATCTTTTGTCTGCCCCTTCAGTCAAAAGGCACTAGCGGAGAGAGGCAACACCTTTTATTGCCCCAACTTCAGTTGGTGAGAGAGACAAGCTTTCAAGCTCCTGAAGACCTACTTGAAAGCTTGATTCTCTCACTAGCAGAAGTTCATCCAATAATAAAAGATATTACCTCTCCCACCCTGTTCTTCTAATATCCTGGGACCAAACCAACCACAACACCACTGACAGTCAAAACACAGACATCAATTCTAACTACATGCTTTTTCTTAACTACCACTGCAGCAGACGTTAGCTTTTTTAAAATAAAATTGCTACCTTTGCTAACCTTCCTCCAAGGTTAAGTAGGGTGGCTTGTCTCTTTACTAAAAGACTAGAGCTTTCCAGAGGATCGCTCAACTTTTAGACATCGGAAAGTGTTCCTCTACTAGCTTGCCAGAGGTGTGAAATACGTTTTGGTTTAAGATACCCAGCAAGTTAAAAAACAACAAACAAAACAGACAAAATGTCCCAGATAATGATTAAGCTGGGACAGTTGCACAACAACCTTTTCGATGTCTGTTTTGATGGTTGCAGTACGCTGCTTTGCAGGAATGGCGAAAAGACAAATAATCAAAAGGGGAAGAGATATTAGCTGCTCGATAGCCTTTAGACCACAACAAAGCCTTTCCCAAAAAGTAAACAAAAAACCCCTGATTTTTCATGGCCAAAAAAAAAAAAAAAAATAGATAGCCCGTTCATGAGTTCTGCGGTTGTGCAGACATTTTATTGAATGAGCAAGATAGCTGCTCTTCATCTTTTGCGTCATGGGTGTGGCTGCTAAAGATCATGATGGACTGTTCACTATGGCATCGCTGCATTTTTTTCACAACGAACTCCTTCATTTGTCACCAGGGATGAGTCAGGAGTAAATGTAAATTGCCTGCCTCAGCAGACTTATATAAAAACATTTAAAAGAACACTGTATTCTCATAAAAAAGGCAGGGCCTCCAAGTTGGCTTGCATGTTCTATAGGAAAAGCCATCAAGCATAACAAGTTCGATTTTTATGGTATTCAGCTTGGATGACAACATACCGTGACCTTAAAAAGAAAAGAAGCAGGAGCAATAAATATCCAGTGCAAATAAAGCTTCAAACACCTCCAGAGGCGGTTCTTGTCGTGCATGCTCTATGCTTAGAAGTGTGATGTTCTTTAAAGTTGATTTCCTGGAAAGATTAGCTTCATGGAGCACTTCCAAGATCCAACATCTCAGAAGAGTGCATACCTTCCACGCCAGGGAAGAACCTTCCAAATGGCGCTTAAGTGTCTTGCTGCATTTGTTGGGACAAAACCCCTGAGTTAATATTTGAGTGGTAGCACATCGAGGGCTTCACGACCCATCAGTCTTCACCTGACCACATCCACTCGGCAATTCACAGTGACCAGAAGGACAGACCCTAGATCTTCCGGGCTCCATTAGCTGCAAGGATAGGATTGAGGACACATCAACTATTTCAATTCTGTCCAGGAGAGGATAGTGGTGCCCATGGCCCCGTCCTAACTCTTTGCAGTAGTAAGCAAGTCACTCTTCCATAAGGTGTCTGACTGAATCCCTGACACAGCAAAAATCACTCCAGTGTAAAGAGAGAGTCACCTCCGTAGCTGCAAGGAGACATTCGGAAACAAAGTGATGCATTTGCTGAACTCGCTTATCATTAAATAACCAGAAAGTTCTTCTAATTAAATTCAGAACTGACCATGCAGTCTGGACACACTCTTGCGCAAAAGCGCATCGCTTTTCTGATGCACTTCTGCAGTGTGGACGCACTTTTGCACAAGAAGTTTTTGTGGAAGATCTCTTCCTCAAAACGCTTCTTGTGCAAGAAGCCTGCAGTGTAGATGTAGCCTAGGCTGGAGAAGGAGAAGGGAGGTATTGCAGCTTGTAGGTAATCTCTCCACAGATCAAGAAAGGAGCCTTCTGCAGCCTGCAGTTCTGTTGTCACTGCTAAGCAAGCTAGCTCTGTGCCACTATCCCTTACTAACAGGGGGCACTGATCAGCTGAGTCCATCTATAGCCCTCCACTGAGGGATGCTGCTCCAGGGAAGCATGATGCAGAAGTGGCCACTCCATTTCATTCTTCTCCAGCTGTATCTGCACCACATCATGGTGGCTGCCTCCCACTTCATTTGAAGTCATCCAGAGCAGCCTGTTGAAATTAAGGACCCCATGATCACAGCCCGCAGCAGTCTTCCCTCCATGTTGCCTGGCAGCTGTTTGAAAAAAGGGGTCGGACCATTCAGCGCACATGAATTGGGTGATACCATGAAAGGAATCATGAGGATTTGTTAGCTTCATCCCAAGTTCTAGAATTCTAGTCCATATCCCATCATGCACAGAGAGAAAGATCCCAGCACGCATAGAGTGTAACAGTGGAACTACTGTACCGCAAGATGTCGGACGCAAGCGCTGTGCAGGTTTTCTAAGAAATGCAGAGTTGTGTGGATGCAATAATGCAATGATTTTGGGAACTTAAGCCAGCATAGGCAAATTGGCATGGACACAGTCTTTTGGTATAGTTTCAGCAGGAAAATCATCCTGAAAAGCTTTCTGACATAGACAGTATTCCAGTCCTTTACCTTTAGTATGAAACATGGGGCTAGACCTGGAACGGTTATAGATCTGTCTAAAGGACACTTGTTTCACACTGTAGTGTATGGATTTACTGGAGAAGCATGCTCAAAATCCATGAAGTCAAACCTTCAGCTGATATGTCCAAATTTCAGTGGAGCACCAGCTAAGGATCCAACCCACAATTCTGTATGCATTGACTATCTTACACATGGAGGGGTAGTCAAAGTCAGTAGCTCTCCTTCAAGATATGAGAAACACAGATGTCCACTGAAACAGTTCGCGAGGCTGTGTTTCCTGATTGAGGGAAAGGATCAAATACAACTTAAATTATCAAAGTAAATCAAGCTAAGTTTAAATTAATAAAATTACATTGTGAAGCAAGGGTATGTATGTTCGTTGAAAAGCCACTGTTAACTACAGTGGAGACAATCAGGTTATATCATTTGCATGTAAAGCCATCTGATTCATCCCAGAAATACCTGAGTACACTCATAAGGGAGGATTACTTTACAGCATGTGATAAAGTAATGTATCACTCTAAACAGACATTTAGGGGTTATTCTGATTCTAAATTATATTTCTGTTCTTTGCAAGAAATCCAGATATGCAAAAAGTGGTTGCCATATTTTCAGTGAGCTTCTTTTCCTGTACACTAAAAATGTCAGTTCAATAAATGAAAGTTCCTTTCCCCCTCTCCCCATATTTTTACAGCAAAGTGTCAGACATAGGAATAATGTGGTGCTCTGCCAGTTGAGAAGCCTCCTATGCTCTGTAACATCTTTACCCGTAGGCATGCTGAGCATTTTAGATATTTTTGGGCACTGATTAAAGAAAACATTACTGCCTCATCATCCTTCTTCAGTCTTGTCCTCTCTGATGAGCAGGTGCAATAAAACTGCTAAAACAAACCACCCCACCTCAGACATTTGTTCTCAGTCGGGCTCTCCCAGGGAAAGACGGATGTCAGGCACATCACTGAACGCATCTCTGGAAGGCGTTCAATTGTGAGAGTGATAAGGACAGGACAAGACCTTTGATACAGCAGAAAACATTTTAGCCACAGTAAATGTGTGTGTACCTTTTCTGAACGGCGCTGGGTCTAAAACCATGCTTCAATGCTTCCAGACACTGCTGGGCTACAGGAAAAATGAATTCAACATGGCTGCTGGTAGGGCAGAGCTGAGAGAAGCTAAAGCTCTTTCCCCGCTCATGAGATGGGCCATCTACTGGAATTCACTGAGTGTGTTTCAAACAGAAACTCAGACTGGAGCAGCAGGTGCCTATATGGCAGAGGAATAGGCTGGTAAGGAGCAAAGCTTCCCAAAATACACCTGCCCGTTTTATTTGGAAATTCACTGGCGCGCACAGCACTGCACAGTCCATGAAGGTAAGCAAAGGGGGCAACAAAGGGAGCAACAGACTGGTGAGCAAGGGAATGAGAAACAAAGGGTTGAATCTTTCTGAAATGAATCCACCCCACATAGGTCCTGTGGGGTGGGTGGGTTGGGCTCAGCTTCTCCCCCCCCCCCATCTACCCCTACTATGAACATTGTGACCTGGCCCACACGGTCGCTGCACTGCTTACATATGGCACAGCCCCCCCTCTGCCATAACGATAGAGGGTCAGCAAGGCCAAATTAGCGTGAGGGGCATTGTAACTGGGCTCCCGGGGTCAAAGCACCATTCACTTGAGTTTGGCTTGGCTGCCCCACGCCCACCCATTAAAGGATTGGGGCCAGACCTGAGCAGTACTGGGTTCCTGGTAGTTGCCAAGCCCAGAGAAAGGAGCCGTGCCCAGCCAGCCCTGCAGGAGCAGGACAGGCGCCACTGCCATGGTACACATGGTGTATTGCATTCATGTGTAGAGATCCTGGCTTGATGGCAAACGCCTGAGCTCTTCTTGATAAGATGCATGTGACACACCTGGCCTGGAGCTATTATAAAGAGAACGTCTCCAGGAAATCAGTATACATTCGGGCTAAGCAGAAGGCACAAGTCAAATTACGGCAAATGACTGGACTGGGGAAAATGTACAGCAGTCAAACTTCAGGATGCAGCTGCTGGACACCATTCTGCGATGGACTGAGGGCAGTCTCTGGGCTGTGCGATGTGGGCTCTAGACCAGTGCGCTCTGCTGAGGGCAGCGCTCCGATTACAGAATGTGCTAAAATCCTTGACCACTGGGCTGAACATTTTCATAATGTGTTAAACCAGACATCAACTTTTGACAGCAGCGCTCCCAAAGAGATTCCTCAGTGGGCTAATGATTCACAGCTGGTTAAGGCACCAATGAGGTACAAAAAGCTGTCAAGCAGATGAAATCTGGAAAGGCACTCGATAGTGATGGGACCCCCTCAGAGATTTATAAAGCTGGTGTGGCCAGCTGATGCGCCATCTCACCTGTTTATTCATCACCGTTTAGGAAAAAGAGCAAGTCCCACAGGACTCCGAAGATGCCCTGGTTGTACACGTATACAATAGATGGAGACATACCCTCTGTCTGAGACATAACCTCCGCTCACCGCGAGTCCAAAATGGTGAGCAGAGGTAGTCAAACGATCAAATAGCTCCTGTGCATCCTCAACTGAGCCAACAATGCACAGTCATCAACCAACAGGAGGCCACGGATAGTTGTAGCAAATGCTTTGATGTGAGCCTGAAATCTTCAGAGGTTGAAAATGCTGTGGTCAATTCAGGGCTGAATATCGATGCCCAACACACAATCCTTGAAAGCAACTAGCAGCATCACTGGAAAGTAGATGCTGAACAGGAGAGAAGCAAGGACACATCCTTCCTTTGTGACATTTGATACTTCAAAAGGTACCAATGTCTTTCCCCATGACCCAGCATACCATCATGAAAGGACATGATTCATTTTTGAGGACAGACAATTCACCCAAATACCTTCCAAAGCTGGTTTCGGGTGACCATTTTGAACGCCTTGGTCAGGTTGAGGAAGATCATGTAGAGATCTTGATGTTGATCTCTACATTTTTCTTGGATCTGCCTGGTGGTGAATATCATGTCGACAGTGCCTTGACGGGCACAAAATCCACATTGACTTTCAGGAATGATGCCATTTGTGAACCCATGTAATGACAACCAGTTGTAGAGGATACGAGCCAGGATCTTACCAGCTATAGATAGCAGTGAGATGCCCCGAGGTCATCACAGCATGCGTGGTCACCTTTTCTCTTGTATTTCTCTCGTTTGCTACAACTATCCGTGGCCTTCTGTTGGTTGATGACTGTGCATTGTTGGCTCAGTTGAGGATGCACAGGAGCTATTTGATCATTTGGCTAGCTCTGCTCACCATTTTGGACTCGCTGTGAGCGGAGGTTATGTCTCAGACAGAGGGTATGTCTCCATCTCTTTGGAAAAATCCCAGCGCTCCCATGATCACTGCTGCTGATACGGTCCCTTAAGGCAGTTAAGTTTTGCTACCTTGAAAATATATTGTCCTCCAGTATAAATGGCGATGACGATGTGCTACCTTTGGAAGACTGACCCAACACTTATGGCATGACCATGGTATTAAACTTCATACAAAGGTAACAGTTTGTTAGGCAGCTGTCCTGACTATCCGGCTTGCCTCCGACTGGATATCATTTTGAAACTTGGTCACTTTTTTTGTACTGCCTCAAGAAGATTGCCCATTGAATTAATGAGACAAAATTCCAAACACAAAGGTCCATAAGCTATGTGGTGTCATGGGCATGGAAGCAACAACTTATGAACAGTTTCCCTGGTCATGTTATGAGGATGGAAGATACACGGATACTGAAGATGGTCTTCGATGGCCAGCTTGTTTGCAGAAAGCACCCTACTGGTGGTCAGTATAGGCTTTAAAATGATCTTACAGGCCTATGTGAAGTCACACAGCATGTCTCTCAGTGATGTGGCTATCATAGCTCAGGACAGATTGTTCTGGAAGCAAACTATTGCACAGGCTTTCAAATGCTTTGAGAGTCAATGTATCCAGACGTTGCAGGAAAAGCGTAAGATCCGAAAAGAGTGCACGATGCCCACAGAGGGTGGATTTTTGCAGGGCATCTGTAATTGAATTTGCTGATCGAAGATTGGCTTAGTCATTCACCAATAGCATCATAGAAGATGAGATCTGTCAATCGACAGCTCAGTCCATCCATTCATCCATCCTGGCTAAGAAGATTTACAATTGGGTCTCCTGTGAGCCCAGTGTTTTAGATTCCAACAAAGCAATGACTACCCATGATTAACTTTCTATGCCTGCCAATAGTTTCACTAAAGTCAAATAAGATGAAATCTATGCTAAAGCACATGAATAAATCCCTGGTCCATCAAAGCATTTAATGAGCAAACTGGGTCAGAGCTTCTTGTCCCACCTGAAGTACGGATGTAAATCACTTACTGGTTTCATGTATGGTTCAGAGTCTAATCAGTGTACTGTAAAATCTTGTTTCCCGTGCTTTCTTAGTGCCTGCACACCCATAAAAAGATGGTTTTAGCAGCTTACTGGATCTGAACTGTTTGCACTAGTAAAATGCTTGAAAATATCAAGCTAAATGCAAGCTCCAATACCCATAAAAACATCCCCAGAACAAATTTTTTTATAAGGAGTAAATAAAATCAGAATGACTGTTAGCTGTGTCATCAAAAGCATATGCAAATACCTGAAGTGTCTCATAAAAGCTGTTTCACATAGTTTTCTGGCACAATATTGGCATGTGTGTTTTGTATTATCACCTAGAAATTCATAAAATATTTTTATGACAGAACATTTTATGAACTCCATGAACTCTACCCTGAAGTACTCAACAGACTACTTTAAATTCAACATTGTGCATTTTCCCCCTTTTAATCCTTTGGTACAGGATTTGAAACAAAGTAATTCATAGTACAGTATATAGCCAATAATCTACTACATATTTTAAAGAATTTGTCTGTTTTACCTTTGTTTTTATGCCAGCTGGAGTTTTTTTACTATGACTATCCTGAACAGCTTCAGGCTATTTTTCTTGGTCTGAGTAACCTGCCAGTGAGATTCTGGTTTTCAGAAGGCATGTCGCCATTAACCCAAAAAGAAGTCTTAATCCCTGTGAGTGAGGCTAGAAGTGTTCAGCACCAATGTTCCCCCTAATCTTTTCCATCCAGGTGTGGATTTTTTCCATCCACGTGCAGAATAAATGTTGCTATGTGCACGAAGACATGTGCAAATGTGCACCACCAGGAGAAACACAAGCCTAGCTGTGACTGTTCAGCTAACTCAGTGGGGAGGCATTGGAATTTCTCGTGAGTGGCCGCACAAGCCCACAGTTGACAGGGAACGCTGTGCGGCATCAGATTAAATGGGCAGATTTTTGGAACAGCACACACTGGGCGATGTGCTCTTTTGAAAATCTGGCTTTGCATTCACTTCATCCCCAATTTGAGATGAAAGCACACTGAGCAGTAGCTCTCATGGCTCCTTGCCGAGGTGCAGTTAGTGAGTTTGCAGTGGCCCATGAAGGACAAGAGGTATGTTTGACTTGCGTGGGAAGTTACACTGCACATATGTTTGTTTTCCTCAGTGAGCATGCTCAGTTCAAGATCAGGAACAGAGCTCAGGTTTCCCAAAAGTGACATGCTGGCCAGTGCCCGCGCTCAATGAGAACTGCACCGGCTGCACTGCAATCCACAAACAGGAACATTTGCTCTACCACATCCATTTGAATTTGCAGACAAACTGGGGATTTAAAATAAAGGAGCCAGGAAATTCATACGCAAGGGCTATTTAGGGAATGTTAAATGAGGACAGAAAATGGCTATTTTTAATAATGGCATTTAGCATGGAAGGAATTGTACACACACACACACACACACACACACCCAGTTCTTTAGTACAAAAGGTAGGCTTCACAAAGACACTTGGGCTCTGCTGCCATCCATAATGGGTGGCCACCTAAAAGTATAGGGGCCTAAAGTCACTTGGCAGATTGCAATGGTGCCGAAATAATGACCCCTAGACCCCTGAGTGTCAGGGGTGGGATCCACAAAGACACGACTTTCCTGTAGCATTCTGCATGAGGACTGGACAATGCGGTTGCACATTCCATCTGTCCCACAGGTATCACATGCACACAGCTTTCTCTGAAAGCACAACAGGGCTGAAGAAGCGAACTGATGGAGTTTCACATAGATTGCTGTCTTACGAGGACTCAGCAAACACTAGAGGGGAACATGGGTATGCGAAATGAGACCAACGCAAGAACCTCCAACATTGTCTACTTGTGCAACACACAAAATTGTCCATGACTGTTGTATCCTCCCTGGGCACGATTTCACAGGAGATATTAATGCATTTTTCTTTAAGTGGCTAATGGCACCATGACAAATCTGCTGCCGCTTTGCTCTGTCATGGGTGCTTGCCTCTCAGTTGCTGGGAGTTGATCGGCCATGCTTTCAAGTTTGATTTCATTGGGTCTTTAAACCCGTGATGGTGGCCATCATGAGAACAGGTGCCTGGCTTCAGCCAATCATGAAATACCACTTTGGATCTTCTCAAGTCAACCATATAAACAAAATGCCCAAATGGATGCACCTAAGCTTTTACGAGAATGTGCTGAATGCTAGCCACCCAACAAGTAAGGCTTTTGATATTAGAAATCTTGTCCCACCATTTGACCCTGCAAAGAGACCAAAGACAACACACGTGGAATTCACCAAGTTTCCCCAACATGGAGGTGAGATGTTGGGCACATCTTACAACTATAGAAAAGTGTTCTGAGAAAGGCGGCACAGATGACATTTAGCTTGGTGCCTTTTGACACCCTCATCAGTCCATCGACAGAATACACATATCATGAATATATCTACACATTGCTTCCTCTAAGAGCAGGAAGTAAAGCACAAATATTTTCATTATATGTGGTAGAGTAGGTCTTAAAGGCCCTGATCAAGATGGACCCCACTGTGCTTGGCACTGTACAAACACCTAAGATAATCCCTGTCCCAAAGCCCTAGAATAGACACAAAGGGTATGTCTACACAGAAACACTATTTCGAAATAACTAGCGCTATTCCGAAATCATAGAATACTAGAACTGGAAGGGAGAGGTCATCGAGTCCAGTCCTCTGCCCTCATGGCAGGACCCAGTAACATCTAGACCATCCCTGACAGATGTCTGTCTAACCCGCTCTTAAATATTTCCAATTATTTAAATCGCTGCTTCATCTGGGTATGTCTAGTAAACTAATCTACATGGCTCTGGCGACAGAGCCATGTAGTCTAGACATACCCTAAGATCATGTGTTTGTGTCGGCTGGTAATTCATTTGTCAAGGACGATCTAAGGATAGTATTTCTGGTAAGTGAATCTGTAAGTTTCTGTTTCTTTGAAGGAAAAAAGGTGGGGTGTAGGCTAACCAAGAGTCTGCTAAATATCAGGGAAAAACTGCTCCCAGTGGCAAGAGATATTCAACTGTAAAATAACTCTTGAAACGTTTTAGAGCTAGACTGGATTATAACGCTGGAGAACAATTACAGAAAGTAATCAAGTACTCTCAGGGGACAGATTAGATAAGACAGCTAGTATTTTGTTAATATCTATCATTACTGTGATGTATCTTGGTGCACTGCAATGTGGGTACACCATGATGGAAGTTATGGCTCAGTGTGATTTTTTATTTCTGTCTCCCCCAGTGTTATCTGCTTACAATGCTTAGAATTGCTGGTGCCAAAATCAAAACCTCTGATCACACTCTAACATATAGCTGTAATGTTCGGCTCCAGAGGAGGAATTTTAATGGTGTATTGCGACTGAAAGCCAAAAGTCTCCTATACTGTGACCTATGAGGGAAGATTGAAAGAACTGGGTTTGTTTAGTCTGGAAAAGAGAAGACTGAGAGGGGACATGATAGCAGCTTTCAAGTACCCAAAGGTTGTTACAAAAAGGAGGGAGAAAAATTATTCTCCTTAACTTCTGAAGATAGAACAAGAAGCAATGGGCTTAAGCAATGATTCTGGGATGCATTAACAGGAGCGTTGCAAGCAAGACATGAGAAGTCATTCTTCTGCTCTACTCTGCGCTGATTAGGCCTCCATTGGAGTATTGTGTCCAGTTCAGGGCACCACATTTCAAGAAAGATGTGGAGAAATTGGAGACAGTTCAGAGAAGAGGAACAAAAATGATTAAAGGGCTAGAAAATGTGAGCTACGAGGCAAGGCTGAAGGAATTGGGCTTGTTTAATTTGGAAAGGAGAAGACTGAGAGGGGACATGATAGCGGTTTTCAGGTATCTAAAAGGATGTCAGAGGGGAGGAGGGGGAAAAATTGTTCTCCTTAGCCTCTGATGAGAGGACAAGAAGCAATGGGCTTAAACTGCAGCAAGGGAGGTTTAGGTTGGACATTAGGAAAAACTTCCTAACTGTCAGGGTCATTAAGCACTGCAATAAATTGCCTAGGGATGTTGTACAATCCCCATCAGTGGAGATATTTAAGAGCAGGCTGGGCAGACACCTGTCAGGGATGGTCGAGATGGTGCTTGGTCCTGCTGTGAGGGCAGGGGACTGGACTCGATCTCTTGAGGTCGCTTCCACTTCTAGTGTTCTATGATTCTATGAAACTGCAGCAAGGGAGATTTAGGTTGGACATTAAAAAAATAACTTCCTAACTGTCAGGGTCATTAAGTACTGCAATAAATTGCCTAGGGAGGTTGTGGAATCTCCATCATTGGAGATTTTTAATAGCAGGTTAGACAAACACCTGTCAGAGTGTTGTATATGTTCTGACTTACATGTGGATAAATGGAATGCAACAAGAAGGAGGAGGGTCTAGCGAACAAGGTCTCTGCACCACATGCATCCTTCGTGCTAGATCCGTCTTCCTTTAGTAGGGATTAAAAAGTTGCATGGTCTGATGCCAGAAGGAAATCCCGAGTAAATCACTGTTACTCTGAGTGTTTCATGCACCAGGTACTGCATAGGAAAGGTGTCCAGATTTCTAAAATTAAACTGTCTCTTTATTAAGAGAACTATTTACAGGTATACTACAGCTGCATTCCAGCATATGCACATAGACTGACTTTCTGGTCCCTCCTCCAAACTCTTCCTTCCTGCAACCAGAGCTCCTCCCTCCAAGTTCTATGGAGATTGCTACCCGGAGCAACAATAACACAAGCATCATGATTTGTGAGTTCCATCCTGCATGTGTTACTATTTGCAGCCGGGTGGCCAAAGGAGGCCTGAAATCTGTTTCAGTCATGCCAGCAGAGGAGTCATCTGACTCCATACGTCCCTTAGATTCTTAGCCACCTTACTTTCAGCGAGAGACAAACTGTGCCTACAAAAGGAAAACCTATATTGGATTTTACTGCTTCCCCATTTGAAGCCTCTTTTAAACGCAGAGAGGAAGATTTTATCTAACTATAGAGGCAAATAATTTTGCCCATAACGGAAATACAGTCTGAGGTGGAATATTGTAACGCCACACAGCAATTCTACCACACAGAGTAATTCCATATGCAGCTGAACATGCAGATTGTGTTTAGAGTAGAACACATGACTGTCCACACCAGGGGAGCCAACAGCCTCCATGGGACCCTGGGCAAGGTGGTGGGAGCCCAGCTCTACACTTCCGGAAAGGGGTGGTCCCTCATGTGGAAGGGGCAGAGTGGGACAGCCAGTCCTCTGCACCACACAAGCATGGCACCCCTCCCCAGCTCTCAATTTAATGGGTTTGGGGCTCCAAGCAGTAGCAGCAGCAACAGCTGGGAGTCCTGGGCCTCTTAGAATCACTGGGCCTTGGGGCAACTGCCCCCTTTGCACCTCCCTCACCCATCAGCAGGTCTGGTCCACACTAAAAGTTGGCCTGGACACAAAGGGCAACAACCCTCTGCTTGCAAACCATGACACAAGATCTTTTAATGCAACAGAGGGTTGGGCGCTCAGTGTTTCGTGTGAGAAAACTCCTTCTCTAAAACTAAATGCCTTCTTGTGTTAATGAAGTCATGTGACAATGAGCCCACACGTCACTTTGAGAATGTGCATTCTGATACTTCCAAAAATATTCTATGAAAACCATTACTGGGTGGTTACCCCAAATACAGAGGAGACCTCCTCCTAGCCCATGCTACTATTTATGTTTCTTCCCACAAAGAGGACCCATTGCATCTTGAATGACCCATATTTTAGAGTAAGTGAAACAGCCAATAAAGTCTCCATGAAAGAGCACAGTGTGTGCATCTCCAACAATCTATGCTGATCTCAAACACAAAATGGCTGCCCAACCCTGCAGATAATGGTGCCCATAGAAACTTCAAGAGCGGGCCACAGAAGCAACAAACAACAATTATGCAGCAAAGTACATCACGCTACTTCTGTTCTCTTTGTCTGATTAAAATTGCTTCTCTTTGGTTTCTAGCCAGCAGGAGGAACTGGCCATCAAATAGTGATGAAAAGGTTTAAACGGAGCTAGGAAACATGATTAAACCTGCTATAATTGAAAGTAGCAAAAAACCAAGTACCAACTTGAAAGAAATTTCTCTTTTAATCGTCTTCTGTGGATTTGTATTGCGTTCAATATACCCTAGCCTCAGACCTCTAGACTTTAAGACCAGAAGGGACCATCATAGTAATCTAGTCTGACCTCCTCCACGTTGTAGACCTCAGAGCCTCTCTTGTTCCTTAAATGTAAGGACCAAAGCAGACCAAAAAGATTAGATGATATGCATGTCTCAACTGTGCTTTCCTGAAAGAAAAGCAAACAAAAATACTTCAGCTTCCTCTTGGCATGACACTGAGACCTAAGCCCCTTGGCTACATCTGTCAACATCCGGGATGGCCACCTCGTCTGTACCACAAAACTAGAACATAAGCTTCATTAAGGTAGAGATATTGTTGGTAGAGAGAAACTGGACAGCGAAGAGACTTGTGAATATTTTAAGACAAATGACTGAAGACTAGGGCGATAACTATACATAAACATCCCACATACACACCGACGAGTCTAGAAATTCAGTTAATATTCCACAAAAGAAAAAAAATCCCCAAATCCTTAATTCTGCTTCCCTTAACCATCCTCGTAGACATGCCTATTTAGAGTCCCTCTGCTGAGTCAACTGCAGTTAAGAATTCTTTACTTCCTGTTCCAAGCGATTGTACAGCATTTTCTCCTTTTTTCAAGCCATCCCAGCAATGGCTTCATCCCATGTACAGTGGCTGCAGCTGAAGTCTAGAGATGCCAGCAGAGTCTATAAAGCACTACAAAGAGATACCAGTACCACAGGTCTCTACTACAATAATATAGGAAATAATTGCAGTAACGAAGAGCAAATATGGATAATGGCAGCATTACTATTCAGTTAGTAATAGTATTGGGAATCCTCCATGATTCAGGACACTATTACTAGGGGCTCATCTGTTCTCGATAGAATGGCCCACTAAGGTCTGGTCTACACTACATGGGAAGGTCGAAGTAAGATACGCAACTCCAGCTACGTAATTTACATGGCTAGAATCAACATACAGTGAGAGGACAACAGGACCAAATGCTCCCATCAGCTTCCCTTACTCCTCATGAGGAGCAGGAACATAAGAACATAAGAATGGCTGTACTGGGTCAAACCAAATGTCCATCTAGCTCAGTAGCCTGTCTGCCGACAGTGGCCAGCACCAGGTGCCCCAGAGGGGGGTGGACTGAAGACAATGATCAAGCAATTTGTCTCCTGCCATCCTTCTCCAGCCTCTGACAAACAGAGGCCAGGGACACCATTTCTATCCCCTGGCTAATAGCCTTTTATGGACCTAATCTCCATGAAATTATCTAGCTTCTCTTTAAACTCTGTTATAGTCCTAGCCTTCACAGCCTCCTCTGGCAAGGAGTTCCACAGGTTGACTACGCGCTGTGTGAAGAAGAACTTTCTTTTATTAGTTTTAAACCTGCTACCCATTAACTTCATTTGGTGTCCTCTAGTTCTTCTATTACGGGAACTAATAAATAACTTTTCTTTATTCACCCTCTCCACACCAGGAGTACCAGTGCCGACGGGGGTGCCCTTTGAGTTCAACCTAGAGGGTCTATACTAGAGCGGCTGCATCGCTTTTCCATGTAGTGTAGACATGCCCTAACAGGACTTTGAATTGCCCAATGTACAACCACGATCCCCATCCACATTGTACATTTACTGAGCTGTTTGTGCACATTCGTATTTTTGCCTCTCTGGCCCAAGCGGTGATTCAAATTTAGTTCCTCGTGAGTTGTTTCTGCTAGGATAAGGTTCCAATGCAGCAAGTCAGCTATATTATTCTTTCGTGCCACCCTGTGTGTTTTCAAAAAGCCCCATTTCCCAGAATACAATATAAACAAGGGCAGATCGTTTTCTTGCTCAGAAAGCCCGAAGGCTGCCACGCAGCGCACACAGCACTTAAGAAGCTCAAGCTCACACTCACAACTGTTTCTCTAGGCTTTCGGCCTCACACACACAAGTGGCAACATACTGCCTAGCCCCTGCAGTTGCAGCCAGAAGACTCCAAGCCTTTTGGCAGTCCCTCCATTGTTTGTAGCTGTCAATACGATGACATAAATGGGCTTAACTGTTCTGAACATTAATCCGATAAGAGATCGTTCCACTCCCGTTGAATTCTGTGAATGGCTGTCAATCAAAACTTCACCAAGTTGCACCTTTCAACATAACAGCTCTGTGGAGACACTTCCAGTGTCCTTACAGTCCCTCATCCCTTGGGAGCATAAAGTTCAAACAGACCCACAATATGGAATCTCAGAGGAACTGGAGACTATAGCATGTGCATTGCCTGCTTTCCATTTTCAAAGTGCGCCCACTTTCACAACCAACCTATTCCCAAATCATTCCCAGGAGCTCTTTGGAAAGTAACGAGCCAGGACTTCATGAAGCTTTAACTGTCCCTAGAGAGGGGAGCCATCTCAAACTCATGCCAATGGAACCTTTGTGCAGCCCAAACCATCCTGCATCATATCTAGATGGAGCAAAGCATCTATGCTCCAGTGCTTAGCACACTTAACCTGCATCTGCCATCATGCTGAAACACCCTAAAGCAAAGTTCCTACACCAGGGCTATCAACCATCCATCCAAAGCTGCGATCTAGCAAGAGATTGTGGGGTATAACTCTCAGGGAGGCATATTCTACATATGCTTGTTTATTCTTGCCTAATAATAATAAAAAATTATATATATATATATATTTTTGGTTCTCCCCTAATTGTTTGTTTTGTCCTTTCCTCCCTACCCATGACCACAACGAAGGGGTTGTCCGATGACACCCCTGCAGAACCTTCCCCACCCCTCCCAAAAAACAACAACTCCTCTGAGGCTGCCGGGCCCCCCGTCACTACGGTAGAGGGGGCGGACATGGACGAGGACCCCGGGGCCTCGACCGCTTCTGCCGCGGCACCTCCGGCCACCATCAAGAATGCCCCCCTGAAGGGTAGGAAGGGCCTGGGGACCAAAAAGGGCAAGAGCCCCGCCCGGAAGGCAAAACCTCCTGTGGCGAGGGCTCACTCCCCGGCCACGACCCACATGTCGGCCGTGGCTCCCCCTCCTTTCCGCTCCCCTGTTCCTTCCACCAGCTCTGGGGGCATACGCCCAGGTGGCCGCCACCCCCCCGCCTGTTGCCTCCCAAGCCGCCTCCCGGAATACCATCCCCGGCGGCCGCGGCCCCTTTCCCACCCTGACCAGGAGGCACGGGGTCCGTTGTCTCCTGGTGGCGGCCTCGCCCCACGTGGAGACCTACGTGCGGGCGTTGGCACGCGTGGTGGGGCCCGCGGCCGTGGTGGCAGCCTCTAAGATGTTCGGGAAGGTGGTCTTCCTCCTGGCGTCCGAGGCCGCTGCCCAGAAGGCGGTGGAAAGGGGTTTGGCGGTGGGGGGAGTCCACGTTCCCCTCGAGCCTTTGGAGGACCTGGGCGTACGGGTGGTTTTGTCCTCTGTTCCTCCCTTCCTCCCCAATGCCGCCCTACTGCCTTTCCTCTCCACCCTGGGGAGGCCTCTGTCAGTCCTGAGTCCCCTTCCTCTGGGCTGTAAAGACCCGACCCTCCGCCACGTCCTTTCCTTTCGCCGGCAGGTACAAATCCTACTACTGCCGGCGGAACGTGGCGGAGAAGCCCTGGAAGGGTCATTTCTGGTGCCCCATCAAGGGGCCCGGTACAGGGTGTACTACACCATGGGGGAGGCCCGGTGTTTTCTCTGTCGGGCGACGGGGCACGTCCGAAGGGACTGCCCCCGGCCCGGTTTGGAGAGGCACCCGGGACCCCCGATGCCTGGGAGGGCACTGGCCCTACCATCGCTGGTGGCCCTGACGGTCCGGACCCTGGGGTCGCCCCTCCTCCAACCGTGACCGTCGTCAATCCCGCTCGGGTTCCACAGGGCCCAGACGAGCGTGCGGGTGCTGATGCTGCCACCGCCAAAAGCGGCAAGGCTGGGCCCGCGGAGGAGAGGGCGGCGGGGTCAGTGACGGGACTCAGGCAGGACCTACCTCGGGGGGAGGTATCCCTTTCCCCTGCTGCCCAGCCCCCATCTACCCTTGCCCCCCCCCGACGCTGCCCTTGTCCCCTGGCTCTTCCTCCATTCGGGCCCAGCCCTCTTCCTCCGAGGGATGGGAGCTCGCAATGGGGAAGCGCCGAAAGCGTGCTCGGCGTTCCACCCCGCCCTCTGAGGGGGAGGACAACCTCCCTGTACCTTTGGGGGTGGACTCTGGAGCCATTCCACCCTCTGAGCCCGCAAACGATTCACAGCACCACGAAGCGGTCGAGGTGACTGCGGCGGTCGCGGGAGAGGTGAACACCTCCCTCCCGGGGTCCCTGCAAGAGGGGGTGTCCATGGAGGATGCTCCCACTGTTCCCACCTCCACTGAGGGGGTGGCCGCTGACCTTGCCACCGACAGAGATCACCACCTGGTGGCGGGCGGCGGGCTCGCCTTCCTCTTTCAGGAGGTGGAGGCTTTGGGGCTGACCCCGGCTGCCTCAGAGGGGGATCATCAGGTCCTGGAGGGACAACAACCGACCTCTCCTTCCCCTTCCGGCCCGCTGCTATCCCTTCTCCCTGCCTCTGAGTTGCCCCGGGGTGCGACCGTCTGCCCGGCCATCGACAGCACCTCGGACGCGGCCACGGAAACCCTTGAGGCTCTCAGCGGGCAGGAGCTCCCGTTAATATCTGTCACCCCCGGCGCTGAGGCCTCCGGTGCTGCACTCTCTGTGGCACTGGAGCCCAGCGCTGGGGAGACTATTACTACCCCTACCGCTGCCATCGATTCTCCGCCCTGCGAGGAGGCACCGCTTCCCGGTGCCCCCTCTGCTAAGGCATCTTGCCCTGCTCCTTCTCCTGCTCCCTATTCAAACGCCCTCTCAATTGAGTTTCCCACCCCTCTTCCTCCTCCCCGCCATTCTTGTCTTTTCCCTAATCCCTCACCTCTTCCTCCCCCTACTCTCCTTCCTCGTCTCCCTCCTTTTCCCGATCCCCTCCCTGAACTCTTTTCCTCCCCTTACTCTGTTACTGCCGCCTCTGGGGCTGCCACGTTTAGTCCAGATGTTGGCCTCCGGGAGGCGGTTTTCATTTTTCCTGCTCCCAGCACATCTGGGGCTGATCTCCCTCCGCCACTGTCCTCCCAGCAGGGACCTCAGACGCCCTGCATCCCCGTGTCGATGGGTCGCGGGGCTCACGGAGGGGTCTGGCCCCAAGGCGTTCGAGGGCCCGAGGCCCCGACGCCAGACGCGCTGAAGGGCGAGATGCGTGTTTTCTTGGAAGACATCCGTGGCTCCAAGAAAAAGGTCGCTCTCGCCCTTCAGCGCTGGGGAGATTTTCATCTCATCTTGCAAATAGTAAGAGCCCTCTTGCGGGAGGGTAAAGGGACCGGGCGGCGGGGGGCCGCGGCTTGCCAGCGGGTCCGCAGCTTCCGTGACGCCCTGCTCACTTTTGGGAACGGTCGCGGTTTGCTGCAGGGCCCAATGGGGGGCCGCTGGCACTCCCGCCAATAAGGATCTTCCCCAGCCCTCTCGATGCCGCCGCTCATCTTTGCCACTCTGAACACCCGGGGCTGCGGGTCGGGTCTCCGTAGGCGTCGGCCTTCCTCGGCACTTTGGATCCTCGCGAGTGCCTGGTCCTGGGCGGAGACTTCAACTGCACCCTCGAGGAGCGGGACCGTACGGGGCTCGAGCAGTGCCCGGCTGCCGCGGACGTGCTCAGGGAGATAATAGACCATCACTCCCTGGTAGACATCTGGCGAGACCTCCACCTGGGCGAGGAAACGGTGTTTACCTATGTCCAGGTGGTGGGTCGTCGGTCTTTCCACTCCCGGTTGGACCGCATTTATCTGTCTCGTCATCATCTCTTCCGGGCCCACTCCTCCGGCATTCGGCCGGCCCCTTTCTCGGACCACCACTGGGTGGCCGTACGGGCTTCTCTTTCCTCGGAGAGGCCGGGGCCGGCCTATTGGCATTTCAATAACAGCCTGCTGGAGGACGTGGGCTTCGTAGCGTCCTTCCAGGAGTTCTGGCTGGCCTGGCGCGGGCGGCGGTGCGCCTTTCCCTTGGCGCGGTGGTGGTGGGATGTGGTGAAGGTGCGCACGCGGCTCTTCTGCCGTGACTACGCCCGGGGGGCCAGCCGGCGGAGGGATGCGGCGATAGAGCAGTTGGAACGGGAGGTTTTTAGAGCTAGAGAAGCGGCTGGCCACCGGCCCCGAGGATCCGCCCCTCTGCGGAGCGTACCGGGAGAAGCGGGAGGAGCTCCGGGCCCTCGAGGACCTTCAAGCCCGGGGTGCCTTTGTTCGTTCTCGCATCCATCTCCTTCGGGAAATGGATCGAGGTTCCCGTTTCTTCTACGCCCTGGAGAAAAAGAGGGGGGCTAAAAAGCACGTCCTCTGCCTTCTGGCGGAGGACGGCACCCCACTCACGGATCCGGTGGAGATGCGCGAGAGGGCTCATGCCTTCTACGCCTCTCTCTTCTCCCCGGATCCGACCGATGCCGACGCCCGCAGGGTTCTCTGGAACGAACTCCCGACGGTCAGCGCGGGCGACCGGGACCGGCTAGAGCTGCCTCTCTCTCTGGCCGAGTTCTCGGAAGCCCTCCGTCTCATGCCCACCAATAAATCCCCGGGCATGGACGGGCTGATCGTGGAGTTCTACCGCGTGTTCTGGGACGTCCTCGGCCCGGACCTTGCTAGCGTCTGGGCCGAGTCCTTGGAGAGCGGGGTCCTCCCTGTATCGTGCAGGCGAGCCGTGATCGCCTTGCTGCCCAAGAAGGGGGACCTCCGCGATCTGAGGAATTGGCGTCCCGTCTCGCTCCTCAGCACGGACTATAAAATTGTCGCCAAAGCCATCTCCCTAAGGTTGAAGTCCGTGCTGGTGGACGTGGTCCATCCAGACCAGACCTACACCGTCCCGGGCCGAACCATCTTCGACAACCTCTTTCTGGTCTGGGATCTCTTAGAGCTCGGGTGTAGGGACGGTCTGTCGTTCGCCCTCCTGTCCTTGGATCAGGAGATGGCGTTCGACCGGATGGACCACGGGTACCTCCTGGGCACCCTGCGGGCCTTCGGCTTCGGGCCCCATTTTGTGGGGTTTCTCCAGGTGCTGTACGCAGAGTGCTTGGTCAAGCTCAACTGGACCCTGACTGCACCGGTCAGCTTCGGGCGGGGAGTACGTCAAGGCTGTCCACTGTCAGGCCAGCTCTACGCTCTGGCCATAGAGCCCTTCCTCCGTCTCCTTTGCAAGAGGTTGACGGGGTTGGTGCTCCGTGAGCCGGAGACGAGGCTGGTCCTGTCGGCGTATGCCGACGATGTGCTCCTCGTGGTCCAGGACCCAGGAGACCTGGCGTGGGTGGAGGCTTGCCAAGCCGTCTATTCGGCGGCCTCCTCCGCCCGGGTCAACTGGGTCAAGAGCTCTGGCTTGGTGGTAGGGGCCGGGTGGTAGGTGGGCTCCCTCCCACCCACGCTTCAGGCCATCAGGTGGAGCGCGGGTCTGCTGCTCTATCTAGGCGTTTTTCTTTCTGCCACGCATCCCTCCCCGCCAGAGAATTGGCAAGGTTTAGAGGCCGGGGTGGTTGAGCGGTTGCAGAGATGGACGGGATTGCTCTGGTGCCTCTCCCTGCGTGTGAGGGTACTGGTACTCAACCAATAGGTCCTGTCCATGCTCTGGCACCGCCTCAACACTCTGGTCCCGCCCCCGGGCCTCCTGGTCCGTATCCAGCAGCTCATGCTGCGGTTCATCTGGCCAGGACTGCATTGGGTCTCTGCAGGGGTTCTCCATCTCCCCCTGGAGGAGGGAGGGCAGGGCCTCACGTGTTTGCGCACGCGGGTTCACGTCCTCCACCTCCGGGCCCTGCAGAGACTCCTATTTGATGCAGGTAGTCCGGCATGGAGCACGCTTGCGCATGCTTTCCTTCGCCGCCTCCGAGGGCTCCGATATGACCGGCAGCTCCTTTATCTGAGAGGTCTTTCGCGAGACCTCTCCGGGCTGCCGGCCTTCTACCAGGACCTCCTCTGGACCTGGAAGCTGCTAGCAGCGACCAGGTCCTTGGGAGCCACCGTGGGGGCAGACCTCCTCATGGAGCCCCTGCTACACAACCCCCATCTACGTGTGCAGGCGGCGGAGTCCCCCTTGGTGCTCCAGAGGTTGGTCCTGGCAGAAGTCACCAGAGTCGGAGACCTCCTGGACTACGACTGGGGAGACTGGGTGGATCCTCGGGCGCTCGGCCAACACATGGGGCTCTCCACCCTACATACTCCCCGGTGCGTACTTCAGGAGGTGAAGGACGCTTTGTTTAGGTACACTCGAGCAGTGGGTGGCAAAGTCCTGTGAGAGGGTGCACCCCGCCCACCCCTTACCCCCGGCCCTCCCAATCTCTCCATCAGCCCCCAGCCCCTCGTACCTTCCCGACCGCCTCCCCCTCGTCACCTGAGCCGGCTGCACTCGCTGCAGCCAGTCCCCTTCCGAACCGTGCCAAAGAGTCACCTGTACACGCTCGTGCTTCACACGCTCCACTTCCCCACCTTCGTGTCCCGCCCAGACACCAAGTGGCGGGACCTCCTACCATCAATAGAGGGTGGGGAGCCCCGGTGGGCCAGCCTCTATTCGACTTTGGTTCCACGACCCACCGGGGACATCTGTTGGAGAGTCCTGCACGGCGTGGTGAGCACGGGCGTGTACTTGGCGCGGTTCACCCCCACCCCCGAAACGTGCCTCTTCTGTGGCGTGAGGGAGACCCTGGTGCACATCTACCTCGAGTGCGCCAGGTTACAGCCCCTCTTTCGGCTCCTCCAGAACCTCCTGTTGAGGTTCTGGCTGCATTTTTCCCCCCCCTTGTTAATTTACGCACACCCCATCCGTGGCCCCACAAAGTCGCGGGACCTCCTGGTCAACCTCCTCCTGGCAATTGCCAAATTGGCAATCTATAAAACCAGGGAAAAGAGGTTGGCCAGGGGAGGGGCCTGCGACTGTGGGGCCTATTTCCGTTGCTGTATCCGCTCACGTATCCGGGTAGAGTTCCAATGGGCAGCGTCCGTTGGCTCTCTCGAGACCTTCGGGGAGCAGTGGGCGCTGTCCGGGGTTCTCTGCTCGCTATCCCCATCCGGCTCCCTCGTTTTAGCCCTTTGACCCTCACATCCGTCCCTGTTTTCTCATTATTTGTCCCCAGTAATTAGTTGGTTCTTCTGGGTTCTGTGGGTCCTCCCCGCAGGCTGGGGGGAGGTCCTTTAGATGTCCTCCCGGACACCAAATAGTCCCCGCACATCTGCCTTCCATGAGGCCTCAGCAAACCCCTGCTCTCAGGCTGACACAATGTTGACTGTCTATTTTGACATGAGATGTTGGCAATTCATCTCTTGAGAGTTCTGAAGTTTTAACATGTTGAATCTAACACCCATCATTAAATAATAGTATGATCCCTTACGCATTGTCTGACCCTGCCGCCCACTCATAATTTCCTGCAACTGAATAGCTAATTGAAAAAGGGCTTAAAAATAAACCGGTACTGTCAAAACTAGAAAAAATAGATGTTCATGTGGCCGGTGCTAGTTACCGTTGTAATTCATTCCTCATTCCCCATATCGTGTATTTATAAAAGCCTTCTTATTCCCTTGAGCTATCATCTCATTTTCTGCCCTCGTTTCACCTCTCAAACAACCTTATCTCCCCTCTATTTCCTGCACAGTCTATTTATACATAGTTAAACAGTCATTCATGCAGCCACACTGGCCATTTACAGTCCTTTTTCATTCTTCCTAAGGACCCCAAAGATGCCTGTGAAATCAAACACTTTTGGTTTGCTGTGCTTCATGAACTTACTACTTTCTATGCCCAAATTCATGATGTGGTTTGGGTCCCAGCTTCCCTACCGTGTTCATGATCTGCACAAATTCCTACCTGCCTAGAAGAACTCATCTCTGCTTTCTGAGTCACCAAGCTGTCCTTTCAAAACCTGTCAGACATGTCGGTTTAGCTACTTTTGTAACCAAAGTGGTTTCCGGCTATTTACAAACCCTTATGAGAATATCGTTCTGCTATTTCTCAGGGTAGCTTTAAAGTTACTCCAGGAACGTTTTGTTCTTAACTTTTCTAGCCTTGAGGGCCAATAGCACATGCTAATTGTCACATCTCCTTTGTTTTCATGTCGTAACCATTATCCAAAGTTTTCACTCCCGCTTTATCGTCATCTGTCGCTCACTAGCACCAGCCTGTAACATGCGATAGCAGCATCCGCCAGCCCTTCTAACTCCAGTTACGATCGAGGGGAGCTCTGCATTAATCTTTCACAGCACAGCCAGTGTAGTACACTCATGCACTTCATGTTCCATTGCTGAACACTTCCATTTTCTACCTTGTTTTGCTGCTGGGAAATACATACCAGATCAGCTGACCTGAACAAGGACTTTCATTTAGCATAGTCCCAGGAGAGGCAAATGGGCAGTTGGCATGAATTGTCATAACTCCTCGGCTTCAGTGGAGTTTTGACAATTTTCACCAGCTGATAAGCTGCACCTCAGGGTTAATGCTTCATCTCCCCATGTCCCTAGGCCAGAGTTTTGTATCTCTTCCCACATTTTATTGCTCCATGGACCCCAGGGCCTTCTTTGCTACTATGCTGATCCCCAAGATATGGGCTGATCTTGCCCGAGCTTTTGATTCTTCCTCAGGGCAGATTTTATTTTAGGTCTCTGCACCTCGGTTCTTTTACTGCACCCTGTTATTACCAGGGGGAGCGGAGGAGAGCAAAGAGGAGACTTGCCCTGGAGCATGTTGCTTTAAAAGGGCCTGAGGCTCTAAGCCACTACTCTGTAGCTCCACCCCTTCCTCCCAAGGCCCCACCCCTTCCAGGGGTCGAGAGCCAGGCCCCACCCCCACATTCCCCAGTGTCTGGCATAGTCTGTCACCAGCCCTGATCATTACAGTGTTAGTTCTGATGTTACTTTACAGTCCACCGCTAGTGCTTTCCCTGAAGTTTCTTCTCCATGGGTGCATCTACACTGCACTGTAACTCAAAATAAGATACACAATTTGAGCTATGCAAATTGCTGTTTCGAAATAGCTTATTTTGTCATTTAATTTTGAAATAAAGTGCTATTCCGAAACGGCCCTTACTCCTCGTGGAATGAGGTTCACAGGGACATCGGAATAGTGAGCCCGAAATAACAGGCTTGCCGTGAAGACGCGGGATAGCTATTTCGGGATACAGCAGTATCCCGAAATAGCATTGCAGTGTAGACGTACCCCATGAACTCAAACTACACAGGGCTGTGAACCTTCTGCTTCATTAACCACATGCTACACAAGTCAGCTTTGTTTCTTAGGCTGCCGTGGTAACCTTGGTGAGTTCATGACTGATGTGTCAGCAAGATTCTGAGGACACAGTCATGCAGGTGGCAATAAAGAAGTTAAAGAAACAAGGCAAGTGACAGAATATCTTTTATTGGACCAACTTCTGTGGGTGAGACACAAGTTGTAGCTCAAAAGCCTGCCACTTTCACCAACAGAAGTTGGTCCAATTAAAGATATTAACCCCCCCCCCCACACACACACACACTCCGCCTCTATTATCCTGAGACAAACATGACTGCAACACTGCAAATCAAGTTGTCCATTCACGTCCAAAGCTGAAATTGGTGCTAGGTTAAATTCCCTCTCTCCCTTAGGGGTTGCCAGTCCTCCAGGCTCGCCCTGGAGTCTTCAGGCAATAAAGCTTAGTCTTTAATTAAAGATTGTGCCATGTGATGAAACCTCCAGGAATGTGTCCAACCAGCACTGGCAACCCCAGTCTCCCTCACAACAAACAAAGACAGAAACAGAGGAAAAGAAGATATTCTGCTACAGTCTGATGTGGGTGGCCAGACTTGGCACCTACTTCTCAGGCGGACAGAGGATGTCATGGTCCATGAACAGTTGGAGAGGTTGAACATCAGGGAGCAGGAAGCAGGGTCAGTTTAACAGACAAAGTCCCCTCTCTCGCCGCAGCAGGGGCATCAGACAAGGCGGCAGCAGAGGAGCAGGCAGGGAGCACATCCCATATGACTGAAGAATGTTGTTGAAGCTGGTGAGACACTATAGTCCCCAGGCTCAGTTGGCTCTACACTTGGAGTGGAGGATAAGAGCAAGCGAAAAGGGACATGACAAGAAAGAAGGAATAAAACCCAAGGGAAGGGTTGTCCCTGGTTGACCACTAGCCACCTGGAAACCCAGGGCCGGCCCAAAACATTCTGGCACCTGAGGCGGGGAGTTTAAATGACACCCGCATGCCCCCTCGCTGCACCAGCAGCAGACACAATTTTCTACACTCTTGGTCCTAGTGGCATTCCCCCACAGTCTGGCACCTGAGGCGGCCGCCTCAATTCACCTCATGGTAAGGCCAGTCCTGTGGAAGCCACAAAGAGGTTCCAGAGACAAGGGCACCAACTTCCTCTCTAGCCAAGGGGGGAAGGTTTGTCCCCCTACTCAACCTCTTCCAAACTCCTGCCTCTTCCCACCCATGCCCTGCCCCCATTTCATCCCTTCCCCAAAGCTCCCACCACTGCTCCATCTCCTCCCACCCCGCCTCCTCCCCTGAGTGTGCCCCAATCCCACTCCTACCCCTCCCTCCCAGAGCTTCCTGAACACTGGGAATCAACCGTTCATGGTGCTCTTGAAGCACTGGGAAGGCAGGGGAGGAGGGGGCAGGAGGCACAGGGGGAGTCCAAATAGATCAACCCCTCAGCATCACTCTGGTCAAGGAACGAGGGCCATGGTTCAGGTGACTTAAATCATTAGAGTCTCAAGAACAGGTGGCTGGGTTCTGTTGTGACAGTAGCCCTCTGCCATGCCATCTCAGCACCTTCACTAGGGTATCTGAATGCATCACAGCACATGAAAGTAAGAGTCTAGCCCAGTGATTGGTGGAGGGTGTCTCAGATTATTCAAATTCCCTTACAGACCTCCACATCCCATTTTGTACAGCACTGTGATCTAATGTTAATATTTTAATCTACTACATGTGTGTTGAGGTGGGTACCTCAAAACCTATAGTAGATAAATGCCATAAAATATAGTTTAAATATATTGTAGTAGTTACAAGCTGACTTAATTTGTATGCCCTCTTACTTAAATCATAACAAAGTATCTAGGCACTTACCTATTTATAGGGTGCATATGCAAAGTAATTGTTTGTATTCATCAGCCTTGCAGAATAAACAGGCAGATACTTCGGAACTGCCATCCTGGAGTCAACCAATGGCCCATCTAGTCCAGCCAGATATACAGAAGAGGCAAGAAATTCCATGTTATGCATTTATGGAATAACCTGCCTATAGCGATAATGATGTTTGCTCCAATCCCCATCAATTACTGGTTAACGTCTGTCATGAAGCACTAATGGCTATACAGCGTATTTTATTTTACCAAGTCCCTGGAAGCATGAGAACAGAATTTGTGCACTGTGCAGTGAGGTTTTTAACAGCAGCTTTCCCTAGAAAGCCATGCTGAAATGGAGCCATTCATCTCAAGCAGATTTTTAGATTTAGCTTCATGGGATCTTTTGCTTTCTGGTTTTAGTGTCATTGAAGAACAAGTAATTTATTTTGAGTAACTGCTCAGGACAATTAGGATTTATACCCCAAGATGTCACAAAATTAAAGATAACACTTTAGAGCACGACTAGAAGAGACACTCTGCTTTTTTTTAGAATTGAAGCAGATGGAACATCTGGATTCTTTGTGTGTAATTACCAAACTAGAAGGCACTCGATTGGTCCCGGACTCGATTGGTCCCGGACACATCGGCTGGGGCTTACAACGCATTACCAGTGGGGAAGAGTCCAGTCAAAGCTCAGCCATCATGTGTCTTTCCTCTGCTTCAAAGAATTCAGTTTCCTGGTGACGACTATGCAGCTGGAGCATGGGTTACAAGCTAGATTATGGGTTACAAGCTAGAACTCCCAAAAAAATGAACGAGAGACCATCCATACATAGAGCCTTCCTTCCACAGAGATTCCATGGAACTAAAGAAACATTGGAGCCACCAAATCCATCTGAAATTGTAAGCTGTAAACCCCTCCAAAGTTTCGGGGCAGCGGGGGGGCGGTTCTGACCATGGACACATGTAACAGCCATCTGAGCCATCCCACTAAAGTAGTTTTCCAGAGATCTATCTCATCACCCTTGTCAGGCAATGTTTGGCTGCCTTCTTTCCTGCATACAGCCCTACCCTCATAAGAGATCATCTCAGCATAAGGTCTCTGAGCTGTCCCATAGTCCACCACCAGGCCTACTTCATAGGCCATTACCTATATTCGAGTCTACAGTGATGCATTACTTGGGCAGCTCAAAGTCACATGAAGCTATTTCGGGCTACTTGCCTTGCATACAAAGCAGGAGGCAGCTGTGAACCAGGAGTTAATTCAGAGGCCTGAATTCCTTATTAAGATACCAGAGTGATGGGAGTACAATGAACAGGTTAGCTAGAGGGGCAAGTGAGTTATGAGGAAAACATTTAAGGTACCAGCAAGAGTTTGAGGAGCCAGTATTAGTACATGAACCACCACATTTAGCAAATTAATTAACCTGCAAAACACCTGGTTAGTAGGCAAGTAATGTCACTCCCCTTTCACACATGGTGAAACTGAGTCAAAGGTGAAGGCTGCAGAGCTCAAGGCTATTTCAGAGCCATGCCCACCTACTGCAGCACTGGGAGCCAGGGAACAGCATGGGATACCCCTGTGGGAATGCGAATTCACAATAGTACCAAGGAATGTTCCCCCTTAGGTTGTGCTGTTCAGTGACCACAGTACAGCCGTGAGGTAACTCTGCATACATTGTCCCATCAAACCCTGAACAACTGATTCAATGAGAACATTCATCTCAGGAAAACAATGATGGCGACAGACTATGCTGGCACCAAACTCTGGCAGCCACCTGTTTTTTTTTACATGTCCATCCTTGGCCATTCTTTGTGAGCCAATATAGCAAGAGGGCAGGCTATTAGCAGAGCTATTAATGAGCCCCATACAGTTTGGCGTCTGGAGAGCATATTTCATTTCAGAATGATCAGAAGCAAATAGCACAGTGGATGAAGAAGCAATGGGTGGGGAGATTGTGTCTCAAGCTTTCGATCAAGCAACTACCTGTCAGCCTCCAGGACATTAGGCCAAATTCAGCAGTGCAGGTAACACGTAGCATGTAAGGGGGTCCATGGGGCAGAATGTACGCTTCCAGGGAGTAGAAGGGCTAAGCATGGGAATGAGCAAATCTAACTGCCACCCTCTACTGTATATTGCTCAAACTGAACAGTCTCTATGACAAAGGTTCAATGGACACAAGTCAGATATCAGAAATGGTATTATACAGAAACCATTAGGAACACATTTTAACATACCTAGGCACTCAGTCTTGGATTTAAATGTAGCCATTTTTCTACAAAGGAATTTCAGGAACCAATTAGAAAGAGAGAGACCATGAAACTGGCCTTCTTTGACACTCTCTCTCTCATGGCTTGAATGAAGACATGAACTGGATGGGCTGTTATATTCAACAGCCAAATGACATCAAAAGCTAAGTATGGGACAATTACAGTCCACTCAATTAGCCTCAGTTAGCCTCCTTAGCACTGGCACTACAATTTCTCTCCCCCTCCCCCTTCTTTTTCTGTTATAATTTTGGAGGCGCCCCCTTTTTTCTCTACTCTTTCTCCAGCCATCTGAGGAAGTGGGTTTTGCCCACGAAAGCTCATGATACTATATGTATTTTTTGTTAGCCTTTAAGGTGTTACAGGACTACTCATTATTTTTTTAAAGTTACAGACTAACATGGCTACCCCTCTGAGATGTATAATTTCTCTGTCCACAGGCCCACTGATGGGGGAGGAGAGGGGCAAAGGGGGCAACATGCAAAGGCCAAATCTTCTCGGCGCATGTTAATGACTACCATATATACAGTGCATTTCATTCAACAAACCAAAGTTTTCTCCTGTTGATTAACACAGTTCTTGCAGCTACCCACTCACCTACCACTGGGACAGATCTCAACATCTGTTTAACCATCCGGGCTAACCGACACTATACAAGAGGTGGTATGTCCCTTTTCAAGGCCGAAAAACAGTGAAGAATCCCTTCTCCTAGGACCACCAATTTTCTAGCAAGAACTAACATATCAAATTGAAAAAATGGGCTCCTTTTTTGCATCTCGCTGGCTTGTACATTACCAAAAAAAAAAAAAATTATATTCCAGCCTTGGCAATGTATATATGCTGTCAATTCTTGTGATTTTTATCATCAGTCTTGAGTAATGGATGTTTTTCTTAAAAGCCTCCATTGTGAATATGTGAGACTCTAAGCTCTTGTTTTCAAATAAAAAAAGTTTCTAGTCCTCAAGGCTGAGGAGAAGGGCACCAAAAAAGGGATCCCTGTATTCAAATGGCAAATGGACAGAACCCAAACAACATTTTTTTTAATTTCACGATTTTAAAGCCAATATCATTAGGTTGGGACTGAATTGGAATTTTTTTTAATTAATTTTTGGTTGCTTATTTTAAATATTTGGAGTTGGGAATGCTGTGGACAGTGGACTTACACTAGGAACTTACACTAGGAATTTATAAGCCAGATTTTGCTCATTGATAACAAATGCAAGTGCAATTGTAGTCTTACGTGGCAGTGGTTGTCATGCCAGGGTTAAACTCCCCAATAGTATTTGCTATTTCAGTATCTTAATTCCAGAGCTATGCTGGTGGCTAGATACATTTAATAGGGATTATCACAAGCTACAAAATTTGTCTGTGGATTTTTAGTGCCCTAAAATTTGGGGATGTTCAGACTCTAGGCATTGGATATCCCCATTATTAAGAAAAAGGGCCATCTGCAAAATCCATCATTAGGTTTGGATTACAAACCACTGTCAAATACTGCGGCTACTTGCATGCAGGGTTTTGTTTCATTCCCCAGTTTGGCTGCTCAGGAAAGCTGCTGCTCACATTTAGTAAACTGCAGTTCTTTAGGCAAATATTTATTTGGCTGTACCAAACAATCTCGTTCAAGTCTTGGCAGCACTTCAGAAATAATTGAAAGATCTTCTGCAAAGAACTCATGGTAGATTTTCATAGCCCAGTTTCTCTGGTGCTTTTGACTTGTATTTGTAGCATCTGACCAAGTTAAAGAACTTTTCCTTTATGCCAGAAGTGAAACCAAACAGGCTGATGAAAGTTGTTATTAGTCATGGATGTCAGTGCTGTCTTTTCTCTGCCACTTTTATTTCTGATCTGCTAAGGGTGACACCTCACAGTATTATTGGTGCCCACATGGATGAGTAGCTTGGAGTATTAGTCAGAGGGCTGGATGATCCTCAAGAATCCCGCCGTAACATCTCAGACACGGGCCACTAGCTGGCAGCAGATCTCCTGGGATGCCATGTCAGGGTGACAGATGGGTACCTCCATCCCTGTCAGAAGAGAGCCTCCAACTACCACTGCCCTTCTGAGAGTTGTGGCTACAAACCTCCCCGTTTTGGAGGTCCATGGCTTCTCCTCCTCCCCCCCTTACGGGGCGAGTCCTTCTCTCTCATATCCAGGGCAGCATAATGGTTCTCCAGAACCACGATGGGAAGGTTGGGAGCCGGGTGGAGCACTGCCTGCTGTCAGACGTAACCAGCTGCCAGTGTCCTCCCTGTGACAGAGCCATCTCCTCCTCCCCCAGTGGTGTGCCAGCAGTCCCCTGTAGCTGGATAACTGCCTCAGAATACTCTGAAGGAACACCTCATGGACACAGATGCACCTCAGTCTAGCCACCTCCTCCTGTAGCTCTCCCACCTGCTTCCTGAGACATTCCACCAGCGGGCACCTTTTACACTGGATAGTCATTGTCCCCCCAGCTTGGTTTTCTGAGTGTGGGGAATGCAGGCCACAGTGTCTGCAAATCCACACCAGGATCTAGGCAGAAGCATCCCCCATTAGGTTGTCTATCTGGATAAAGGCACAGGTGGAGGAGACAGGAGCAGTGACGGCACAAGTGATGTGGCCCTTCCTAACCATAATGATTAAATAATGACTCCCTCCTACAAACTCTCTTTCAAACTCCCCTGTTTGTGGTCCCCTGGCCACTAGTTTCCCTGATCACTCAGCCTCTGGCTTTTAAGGCCTTCATTGGAGGGACAGCAAAGCCATGTAGAATGGCACCGTAACTGGCTGTATATAGGATCCTTCTGTAAACACGTCTCATACCACTGTAAGAGCACCTCAGCGAGATCACATAGTTTGTGCACTATCACCCATTGGTTCTTCCAAGATTATGTCTACACTAGGAGCACTTTACTGGTGTAGGCAGACCAATATACTATACCAGCAAAGCACTCCCAGGGTGTGTCTAGACTACATCGCTCCGTCGACGGAGCCATGTAAACTAGTTTACCCGACATAGTCAATGAAGCGAGGATTTAAATAATCTCCACTTCATTAAAATAAAAATGGCCGCTGCGCTGTGCCGACAATCAGCTGATCCGGCACAGCACAGCAGTCTAGACGCGGATCGGTCGACAAAGGAAGCCTTTGTCGACCACTCCCTTATGCCTCGTGAAATCAGGTTTACAGGAGTGGTCAACAAAGGCGTCCCTTGTCGACCAATCCACGTCTAGACTGCCGTGCTGTGCCGGATCAGCTGATGGTTGGCACAGTGCAGCGGCCATTTTTATTTTAATGAAGCGGGATTATTTAAATCCCCGCTTCATTGACTATGTCGGGTAAACTAGTTTACATGGCTCCATCGACGGAGCCATGTAGTCTAGACACACCCCCCAGTGCGGACATCAGCATAACTGTGCTTTCTGCCAGCATAGTTAAAAACACCCCTTCCTTCCAAGAGAAACAAGCTATTCCCATGAAAGCAGACCACGTTGCCAAAATAGGTGTGTCTACACTAGGGTTTCTACTGACACAACTGTGAGCCAGGCTTCACACCTGACAGACACAGCTTTGCCAATGGTCATCTGTGACGGAGACATAGCCTCTGACTTCCTGCTTTCCAAAACGTTTCTCCTCCTCAGGGCGTGTGCAGTGCAAAACTCAGTTATGTTCGCTTGGAAGGGCTCCTTGGCTCAAAATCAAAGCAAAGACTCCATGAGTAGTTCCTTTCACCCCTCCCCCTCCCTGCCAGAGATTTTGTCCCAGGTAGGAATGAATACTAGTGCTCTCTTGAAACAGCTGAAGATGACCAAATCTACCTGGCCTCGTGAAGGCAGGAGCCCCACAGGGCTTTGCATGAACCTGGGGCCAAAGTAACTTCACATCAGTTGCATTTCCCCAAAAGTGTGACGTTAGCTTTAGGACCGTGTCCTGGCGGTGCACGGCTATGTATGAGTGCTGAGGTCGGGAGAAAGGCCCAGGCGTACACAGCACCACCACAAATGCGGCTGTCCCAAAAGAGGGCCAGCAGGCTTGGAGGCTGTGGTCCTGAAGCCGGCCCTTCCTGCCACACCCCCATACACTCGCTGGCATCTGGTGGAAAGCAAACATTGAAGGGTGACGCAGCCCTCCCATTAGACATTCGTCTACAGACAGATGGGCACTAATCCAGCCCTGGAACTCAGTATTGCCACCTCTGGGATCTCCATTCATTCCTTGCCTTGCTGGAGCACTTGGACAGGCCATTTTCAATCCATGCTTTGCTAGGCTTTCGCTATTTGGTACTCATCCAGCATTTGTGCAAGTTTCCTTCTGTGGCACTAAGCTGAATGCCTGTCGGGCGATCCAGCTATACAGTGTCTGCTGTTTTCCTTTATCTCCCAAGTCAGTCATTTGCCCAAAGGGGGCTATTCGATTGAAATCAGCAGTACCGCTTGTTCCTCCCCTGCCATTGTCCGTCGAGATTAAAAACGGCTCCAGATGACCGTGTGGGGAATGAAAAGTGCTTGTAATGTGTGGGAATGGAAGGTTCTGAGAACTGGCAAGGGCTTATCAGCCTGGGAGTTGTAAGAGCATCAATTCAATCACAGTCCAGGCATGCCCCATTAGCCGGGGCGGGGACATTATTACACAAAGCATAGATGCATAGATTTGACCGCCAGACTTACTCTGATCATTTCGTCTGGCCTCCTGCATCACACCGGCCAGAAAATTTCACCCAGCAATTCCTGCAGAGGAGGAAGTTGTTCTTCTATAGCATCTGTGGCTGCCTGAAGGCTTGTGAATAGGAACAACTCAGTCCTGATATGAAGGAGGCTCAGATCGCCTCTTTCTAGCAAACCATGTCCCATTGTTTGCAATGACTCTTAAAAGGTTATGACCATTCGTAACTCATTATTTTTATCTGCTTGAGGTCCAGTCCCCCAGCCCCCAAGAATAAAGAAGGTATCCATTAGGGGAGAGCATATTGGCTTAAAAACACGCTGTGGCACTCTGCTTTAGCCTGTGTGGCTATACAAAGCTTAGCATCATGGGTCACAGAGTTTCAGGCCAGAAGGAGCCACCAGTTTGCCTACTTGTGACATCTCAGCACACCAGATCCCACCCACTGAGCCCGATCACCTGGATTACACTACAGTATTGACCCCAGGAGACGAAACTATTGTGTGGGGGAAGGCAAAGAGGATGGACCAAGATATTCCCAGAGACACCTTACCATCAGTTGCCGGTCTGCAGCAGTGCTTTCTTTGCAGTCAGTCCAATGGTGCACATTCCCATTGTATCTGGGTACCTCACAAACCCGGCTGAATTACAAGGGATGGAAATACTAACCCTTTTCTACTAGAGCCAGCTGTGGGCATGTTGTCAATGTCTGACAGTGAACAAGGCCTTTCTACAAAATGGACATTTCCATGAGAACATGTCTGTTTTATCAATATTTTACATGTAAGAGAAATGAGGGCACCAAGGGGCTAAATGACTTGCCTAATGCCTCACAGGAAGATTGTGGCGAAACTGGAAATCACAAGTCTCCTGACACCTTGTCCAGGGTTTTAACACTGAACCACCAAGAATAACATCTCTTTCCTTCATGCCACAGTGAGCTATGAGCTGTCAGTCTCTTCTAAACTCAGCGGTGTTGGGTCTTTTAGTCATATTTGGATGGAAGAACACATAGGCGATGGAGAATCTGTCAGGGCTGAACCAGCACCACCATGTGATATTGTAGGCTGACCTTCTGGTGATGGTAATCAATTATGTAAATATGTTAATTACATGAATTGTGTGTTTATTTGATAATGTTAAATGATATTTCTAGGCAGTTCGTGAAAAACAAAATGGAGTCTGTATACCAGGTGACCTCAGGACAGGGGAGGGGGCTTTCCACCTCAGTGGTAAACAAGAACTGGCACAGACCAGAATTTCCCTCCTTTTCTTATTTACCTCAGAACTGGTCCCCACTGAGGGGTCACGTGCTAAAAATCATCTCAGGGGTTTCCCCCCCTGAAGGTTTTATAAGTCCAGACATAGCCCATGGGGGGCACTGTCTATCTGAGTGGCAGTGTTCACGCGGGTCGTCAGCTCTCTCTCCTGAGACCATCAAGGGATCTGATCCAGCTGCAAGTCAGTCGGAGGAATAGAAGAAGGCACCCCATCCACCGTCTTCCATCTACACAAGTGTCATCTGCCTGCCATCCTCTTCAGGGTTCTGTACCACGAGCAAAGGACTCCCCAGAGTTCCTCCCTGAGGGATCTCAATCAGCCCAAAGGTTGCAGGTCCTGGGCAACATACCTCTGACTCAGCCACTCCAGTCCAGAAGCATAAAGTAACCATTTGTATTTGGGGTAGAACTTACCAGTTATTTTCACGCAGTCCAGTTGGGACATTAAGGGTTTTACTGTTCACTTCCACTGTTTTGCTAAAGGTTATTAGTCTGCGTCGGGTTTCTTCCCTGCTTTTCCCTTGATATCATATAAAATCCCTAATACAGTTCCTTCTTGTTTTCACCTTTCATTGGAGTCTGTTTTCCTTTATCAGCCTAATTCACAGGTGATAGTGAAACCCCAGCCAAAAGAAAACAGATCTGCCCCCTCCCTTAGGGTCTATAAGGTTATATTTGAGTGTTATCCAGGCCCCAGGGGTAACACTGTTAAGAGCCAGTTGTCTTCCTAGTAAGACATTGTCAGGCTGAGGTCCTGAAAACATCTGGTCTTTGTATAACCTATGGTTCTTTTTGCAAAAGAAAGAGTTTTAACTTCAGTGACTTAGGCCAGACAAGATTAGTTTGGCCTGTTCTGTTTTCTAAAAGTCCCTCCAGTTTCAACTGCATAGGAGAGTTGTCGTGGGAGAGGTCCAGGTTGGATATTAGGAAAAACTATTTCACTAGGAGAGTGGTGAAGCACTGGAATGGGTTACCTAGGGAAGTAGTGGAGTCTACATCCCCAGAGGTGTTTAAGTCTCGGCTTGACAAAGCCCTGGCTGGATTGATTTAGTTGGGATTGGTCCTGCCTAGAGCAAGGGGCTGGACTTGATGACCTCCTGAGGTCTCTTCCAGCTCTATGGTTCATGATTCTATGATTGTCTCCATTTCCTACTGTGAGCTTCCATTAAGTGCTGCTGTCCATTGATCAATTGCTCCCATGTTGCATGGTGATGGCATTTCAGTGGTGAGATAAATGGTCTCTGTTTAAGGGATACAGTCCACAGGTCAGCTTGATCTTTTAAAGTACTTTATAGCATTGTTTAAGTCATCGTTAGCCATACTAGGGGTGGGAGAGATGTTTTGTTTTGATTTGACCTCATGTGGTGCATTGACTTGGCTCACATTTCTGACTCACTGTCTGCGGTCTTTATCTGAGCACCTACCTTTAGAGGTGACCCCAGAAGACAGAGGACTGGCACATAGGCCTGGGAGGACAATGACCAGATTACAGGAGGTCCTGGTGAAGCTATGCCTTTGTTCACATTAGTACTGTATCATTCAGAAAGCTATCTCCCAGCATGTCTCAGCAAAGACTGAGGAGCACAGCCCATAATTCGGTGGTCTCATATGACTATAACTTTTGTATATACCACAAATCATTAATCCATGCTAAATGTCCCCTGCTAGCACAAATGAACCAAGACCATTCTATGGCATTCACTTTTGTGTACGGGGCAGAGTGATTGTTTCATTTGACCCAAGACAGAACCATTTCAGGGGTTGGCAGTAGATTCCTTTGTGACTCGTCGCCCAGTGGTGACAGCACTCACGTGGGAGGTGGAAGACCCTGGTTTGATTCCCCATGACCCAGTGACTATTCATAGTCGTTCATAATGACCGTGAAAATGATTCAACGGCCATGTTATTAGGGTACTCCCCCAGAATGCAAGGACTCTAAATCCATATCCATGCTCCAGTGATGGGTTATAAAAAGAGGAGGGGGCAAGCCCTGCCTTCGTACATCCCACAGGTTGGGGCTGTCTCCTGAAACTTAGGAAACTGAAAATCAAACCCCTTTGTCACATCATGCAGGTGCAGGGGAGGGGAATCCCAGGTCCCGTGCATGGTGGGCAAGCATCCAAACCCCCAAAGAGCCTATGCAAAAGGCATACAAGTCCTGGAAACAAAAATCTTGGCCAAAGCTATTGCACGCATTTTCGTCAAATGTGGATCGTTTTGGATTGACCAAAACAGCATTTCTTCAGGGATCAGGCTGTTCCTCCAAGAATTCCGTCCCATTCTTCTGCAGGCACCAAAATATGTATGAGCCAGTGCAGCTCCGCAGGCATGGCTGCCCCCTCCACCCTGCTGAAAGCTCTCGTCTATGGGCTTATGAAATAACATTTCATATGACTGAGCATATGACAACCTTGCCATGACGTGTTTGGGAAGATGAAGAGGCAATTAAACAATAACACCCTATCAAATCCTGATTTTTCATAGCTTTCCTTTGCAGCTGGGTCAGCTATTGCCAAATTCATGCGGCTAAATCAACGAGCAGTAAACAGCTATGGTTTTCCCCTTCAGTTCACATGGTGAGCGCTGTCACCTTCACAACCCAGAGGGACAAATCCATACTGAATCCTTGTGCAGAGAAACTCCCCAAAGGTGCTAAGCTTTGACCCACACCATGAGTTTGTGGGAAACCCAGTCCTAGGCAGATGCACTGTGGCCCTATCTGAATTTGTTATATTGCCACTTTTAACCCTGCAGGGAACAATGGATAGCAGCTTGTTTTCCCCAGAGATTTGGCAATGCATCCTAGAAACCCGCTGTGAAGCTAGCTACACTAGAAGGGAAGAGGGCATGGGAGTCGTTTCCCAAGGGTATCCATGCAGGAGACCATCTGAATCTGACTGCAAAGCTCCAGGGACAGTACCAGCACCCTTACATCTGGGATCAGTCCCCAGGGACATAGCAAGAGCCACCACCAACTGGACGGACCCAGCAGAAACCAGGAACCATTCTGATTTATACACGTGCAAAGCCCCTCTGCACTGCATTCGCAAGCCGAATGTGTCCTGCCTCAGGGCTGCCCACGGGGAAAGCGGGGAAGAGGGCAGTTGCCCAGGCACCCAGGGCACTGGACTACTGCCACTGCTACCATGACCCTTTCAATCACTACTGAAGCCCCGTGTGGTGCAGACCAGGTGGCACTGAGGATTGGCTGCCCCAACCCCGCCCCTTCAGCCTGAAGCCCCGCCCCTTCAGAGACCTGGAGCCAAGCCCACCACGCACATATTACTTTGGGCCCAGTGAAGTCTATTGCCAGCCCTACCCTCCCCACAGTTATAACTGAGACCAGCATAGGGTAGGGCAGGACTCTGTAATCTATTCTGCTTCCTTTAAAAGCTATGAAGTCACGGTCTGATCATGGGCTCTTTGAAAACGTCCCTTCTGCTGGTATATGAAGTTTTTTTTCCTTTTCCCTTCTGCTCTGTGCATGACTGACAAGATATTACAGGCCTCTTCCCCTTGCAATATGTGTAAATGCCTTATGCTAACCAATCTGTCCCATCTTGTATTTGGCTGTGACACTCAGAATACGTTTCGCAGGCCTGAAGAAGAGCTCTGTATCTCTCAGAAATGTGCCTCTCTCAGCAACCGCCGGCAGTCCAATGAAAGATATTACATCGCCCGCCTGTGTCTCAGTACATTTATGGCGGTCGGTATAAATTAGAGCTGTGTACCTCCTGGGTGATCTTGGGCAAGTCACTTAACCTCTTCACGCATCATCAGACCTTTCCGATTAGGCACATTAGGAAATGAGGCTATGAGAACACTGTTAGACAAGCCCCTCTGAGGTTAGGGCACTGGCTTGGATCTTGGGTTCAGGTCTCTACTCCACCTCAGACCTCCTGGGTGATCATGGGCACATCACTTAACTTCTCCAGGCCTCAAGTTTCCATCCTTAAAATGGGGCCATAGCACTTCCCCTCCTCACAGGGGTTTTGAGAGGAAAGAGAGTGAGGCACCTGGATAGTGTGGAAATGGCAGTCCCGTAAGTACCATCAACAGATCGTTACTATGCTTTATTATGATCAATGCCCCGGTCCTCTCTGGTACACAGGCAGGGCATGATTAGAGGTTGGCAGAGACTGGAATTTCCATCTGCCAGAATTTCTCATTTCCAAAAACCATTCCCATTCTAATTCTGAAAGAAAAGTCAGACATATTAAAAAAATCCATTTCAAAAGAACCAAAACAGAATTTTTTTCAAAAATTTTCTGGGCTGGCTCCTGGAGCAGCCCACCCACATATTCGGCAGGCAGGACAAGGAACAGGCAAGTCAGGGCCCACCACCCACAGGAGCACAGCAGACAGACAACCTAAGGAATTATTACCCAGATAGGGATCCAGCCGTTCACACACCGGGGCAGCTGTGGTAGATTCAAGGAGCTGCAAATACAGGTAAGCAAGCCATGGAACAGGGTCTCTAGCTCCTCGGCAGTCCAGCTGGGTTGTCGGTGGAAATGATTCGCCCTGGGAATGTTTCAGTTCCACTGAATCAGCATTTTCCAATGGATAAATTGCTGCATCAGAATGTTCCAACCAGCTCTAGTCAGTGACACAAACCCATCCAAACCAGCAGTAAGTTTAACTTGGGCCAGACTTCAGGAGAAACTGGAGAGAATCTTTTCTTTGAGACTCCACCTGCAGCTTCAATAAAGTTGCCTTTGACAACCCATCATGGACAACAATTGCGTGGCTAGTCGCAGGCTTTGCTATAGAATGGCAAGATTGTCTCAGTCATAATCCAGTTCTGTTTTAATTCACTAGGGTATGCAGAAACAGGAGTGGGTCCCCAGTGAGGTTAAGAGATTTACACTAGGTCTACGTCTACACTAGCAGCTTCTTGCGCAAGAACGGTTTTGCGGAAGAGTTCTTGCACCAAAAGTCTTCCACAAGAGCGCATCTACACTGGCATGTGCTTTTGCGTAAGAGAAGTGCTTTTGTGCAAGAGATGTGCTTTTGCGCAAGAGCATCCATGGCAGTGTGGATGCTCTTTTGCGCAAGAAAGCACTGATGGCCATTTTAACCATAAGGGCTTCTTGCGCAAGAAATTTATGTTGCCTGTCTACGCTGCCCTCTTGTGGAAGAGCTCTTGCGCAAGAGGGCTTATTCCTCGTGAGGAGAGAAATAACTCTTCCAGAAGAAGCCCTGTTTTACAACGCTATACTGTAAATTTACCTGCACAAGAATGCTCGTGCAGTGTAGACAGCAGGCAAGTTTTTGCACAAGAACGGCTGTTCTTGCACAAGGAGCTGCCAGTGTAGACATAGCCTAGGGATGTTAAATATCGGTTAATTGAATAGTTGATTAACCTGGTGAATTGTTATTGGTTACTTGATTATACTATAGTCCGCAGGGGCTGGGCCAGCAACCAATGTACTCCTGCCCTATTCCCAAGGAGCCCCCTGCCACTCCATGCTGCTGCCTCATATCAGAGGCAGCAGCGTGGGGTGCCAGGCAGAAGCAGGTCTGCGAGGGGAGCCAGTTTAAAAACCAGCTCTCCTCACGGCCTGGCTGCCTATCTCCCCTTGCTACTGCCTCTGATACAGAGACAGCAGCACAGGGTAGCAGCAGCCTCTGTCCGGGAAGGTCTGAGCTGTTGGACCCGGCACAAGCCAGAACTGAGCCGGGCTGCCTGCCCGCCTGGTTCCTAAGACACTAAATGCAGAGCTGCAGCAGGGGTAGGCCAAGACTGAGCCAGGGCTGCTGGCCAGCCTGCTAAAAAATGTATTGGCGGGGGGAGAAATACGTGTAGGCGATACATTAACCTATAAGCTTTTGCTTATCAGTTAATCAACTACACTATGACGTCCCTAATTTACACTGGCCTCTTGCAATGGCTCCCAATGATTTCAATGCACTTTGAATCAAGGCCAGAGACTAGATGCTTTTCTAAAGTTATGAGGTCCTTTAGAACTCTAGCAACTGGCTTTCCTTGAGCAGTGCAGACTTTTCCAAGTCTTCTCATGGTGATGATGGTGGGGTGCATAGATGGGGAAGGGAATGCGGGACACCAGTTTGTCAACAAAGTGACCAATACACAAATTTTTTTATAAGGGCCACAAGGGGAGGCGCTGGACAGGAAGGTCTCGATAAACCTGTTTACCCAAAGTCCGTGAAGTTGTTTGAGCGATGTGCCTTGCCTTGCTTTTTATAGCTCTTACCATAGCTTTAGGCACCAAGAACTACACACCCACCCTCTCCAAAAATATGTCCTTTCCAAGACAGAACTTGTTACAGTTGCCATTAAAATCTGTCAGGTACACTGGTCAAGTCAGTAAATCAGTAGCACTTAAGATGACTTAGTTTACATTTTGAAAGCAATGAGAACAAACTGTCCAGATTAAATAACTTAATAAGCAAGAATGTACCTTAGGCTATCTATGTTCTACCCTGCTCCACTGCCCTTCATGGAATGAAGTGAACAATGAATTACATTAGGTCTTACCAAGGAGGTGGGAGGGGGAAGAAATCTGCTGTACTGTTATGTCATAATAGCCCATTTAGGAAAGGGGGGAAAGCAATATTCTGAGGTGGAAAATAGTTTACATCTGGGATTATTATACGCATTGTTAAAGTGGTTCCTTCACCTCAAATTCAGGTCACCCCAAAATGATAGGCGAGAGATAGAAATCTTTCCTTGAAGGGCTCTGAATAAATTGTAGTGGAAAGAGGTAGCTATATTTTGGGCTTGTTTTAAATGAGTAAACATTCCAGTGCAGCGTTTGCAACTGAAGCACTGGCATTAATGGTGGAAAAACTGGGTTAGATGGAGCAGAATTAATTGCATGTTTTGAAAAGTTAAACTCCCACCCAGCCCCCTCAAAACAACCTATATCATGAATTATTTGTATTGTCCTGTCCCAGACACTATCTGTGCTCCAAAGAGCTTGCAATCTAAGTATGTTTAACCAGTTAACCAATTAAATGGGATTTTACATCCCTAGTATGAAGGTTAGGTCATAACAGTAAGCTGTATAAACAGAGGGATGTCTTAGGCTTTTCCCAAAATGCTGGTCACTCTTGTTCGCACATGGCATGTCCCATAACACTTCGCAATAGTTGAACTCTGCTCTTAGCACACACAGAAAATCCGTCAGAAGACGCATGAATAATAGGTCCTAGTATAGTAAATAGGTGCTTCTATGGCCAGGGACACCTGGAATGTGGAATGGAAAACAAAGATAAGGAAGATACAGAAAAACAAGAAATGGATACAGGTTGGTGGGTTGAGGCCTCGGTCACATACAGTATGTGTTTAGCATGTAAACAACTACAGTATAAATACAGGTAGCCTTGAATGCATACTTCTGAAGTAGACTTTCTATATAAGATGGACACTGTGAGATTGCTTCCAAGAAAGGATGGTACAAATGTCTCCTTTTTGTGTCATACAGCTTTGAGTTTGAACAATAAACAGACTAAGCTTGGCTATTTTGGTTCGATAGTCAGAATATTTGAGAAACCAAAGTGCAATCCAGTGAATGGCTATACCAAGTTAACAGATCCAAGCCACCAATATCCTTTCACGCAGAGTGCCAACAGAGGAAAACTACATTAATCTATGTTGAACTCAACCCAGTGACCATTTCATGACCAACAGTTAGCCGCTCAAAGAATCAGAAGTCGTCTAGAGACAAGAACAGGAGGAGAGCCTTGCAGTTCAGTTGCTGGAAGGACAACACATCACACCCAACTCTATCTGCCACTCCTGGACCTTGTGTTTACTATGCTGGCGCTGGAAAACATTTGGCTAGGTTACCATTATTATCCTCTAGCACAGTGTTTCTTAAACTTTTTAAGACCGAGGAACACCAAACAATATATTTTTTTAATGAGGAACACTGAGGATTTTTTGTTGAGCCAAAAAGAAAGGTCATCTGTCCCTTTAAGGGTGGCCATTTTGAATTTTGTTGTGCTCTGAGGCACACCTCTGACTGCCTCACTACACAGTTTAAGAAACACTGCTCTAGCAAATCTTGGGGAAGTACCGGTTTTCTTGAGCCTGGGTTGTTTGGGAACCATCTTTAGCTTGCAAACCTAGTCATGGCAAAATCTTTACAATGTTAGATTTGCCCAGGCTGGCTAAGCCACTTTTGGTAGCTACTAGGCAACAGGAGAGCTTGAAAAGAGACACACCAGGAAAAGATTTGCTTAGATGGTCCCAACTCAGGAGCTGTTCGGGACATAGTCCTGGAGACCAAGGTGCCATCTGGTTCCGTCTCCTCATCCAACCTAAATCTATTTCATGATGCAGAAGCTAAGGCCCCATGGTGTGATGGTAATCCCTTGGAGGACAGTCAATAGCAGTGAGACTACTGCTGCCTGCTATAGAAACAGGGAAGGGGGGAAAGGATAGTTTTGTTTATAAAAACACAAGGGTTTGGAGTTGGTTTGTTTGCTTTGAGGGTTTTTACACAATAAGACAAAATAGAGACCAGCACCTATTCCAGTGCCTCAAGGTACAAAGGTCTCGTTTTAGTCTGTATCTTTAAAAAAACGAGTAGTCCTGTAGCACCTTAGGGCACATCTAGATTACGGGCAGCTTCCGAAAGAAGATATGAAATTCGGCTCGAATTTGTATATCTTCTTCCGTTTTGTTTTCGCGGAAGAGGCTTTTCTGATATTTGGCCCGTCTACATGGGGCCAAATACTGGAGGAAAATAAAAACCTCTTTCGAAAGCCCCCTTATTCCTCCTAAAAGGAAGTTTGCAGGGGGCTTCCAAAAGAGGGGGTGTTTCCAATATTTGGTCCCATGTAGAGGGGCCAAATATCAGAAAAGCCTCTTTCGGGAAAAAAACGGAAGAAGATATGCAAATTCGAGCTGAAATTGCATATCTTCTTTTGGAAGCCGTGCATAGCCTAGATGTGCCCTTAGAGACTAACAACAATATATATTTATATAATATGAGCTTTTATGGGCAAAACGCACTTCCTCAGATGAGGAAGAAAGGTACAAGATACAAGGTACAAAGTAATATCAGCTCTAGAATACCTAAAAAAAACCCCACTCTAGCTAAAGTTCAAAAGCTTCCCCCAAGTTGGGGCGCCTCATATTCATTCGCCATAAGTTCTGCCTCCCAGGACTTCTCACCATCAAGCAAATATTGCCTTTTATCTTGGCATGGTCTTCTCTATATGAGAGACAAGTAAGTCTGTTTTTAAAGGCATCAGGCTCCTCCCTTCTCCCAGCATTCTCTGCCATGAAATGGCTGAAGGCCTTCCTTTCACCGACTGTAATCCTGGAGTAGCTTAGCCAGCCTTGAAGGATTTACTTCTCCCTCTGCTTTGCACCACCACAGCTGCAAAGCCAAGAAAATAAAACTTTCCACAACCCACTTCCCAGTCCTTTCTCTCCCCCCAAAAGAGTTTTCCATTTCTGGATGGAAGCTCTGACCCATCCGTCTTTCACAGGTCCATCACAAGTTCCTATCACGACAAAGTTTGGGAAAGCAACCATGACTTGCCATGAAGCACAGAATCATTCTTTCTGAAGACTCTTTCCTTATTCCCGAAGGACAGCTAGCCCCATCCTACCATGTGCTGCGCATGGGGTTAATGATGGGATTACTGAGATGGGTCCTACAGAGAAGTGTAATCAGAGTAGAGTGTTTGTCTCATTGTGCCTTGCCAGGCACTCCTACCAGGGAGTGGAGTCAGGGCACTCCTGTGGAAAACCATGGCTGGGGACAGTTGATTGCCCCACCCACGCTATGAAGAGCCTTTTTGGCAGGATCCGCATCTGCTCCGACATCCGCAAAAATTAATCGTGGATATGGAGTGGATTTGCAGGGCTCTAAACATAAGACTCATCAGACCAATAGTCCATCAAGCCCAGTATTCTGTCTTCCAGCAATGGTCAGTGCCAGACTCTTCCGAGGGAATGACCAGAACAGAACACTTACTGAGTGATTGGTTCCCTGTCGGCCAGTCCTGGCACCTGGCGGTCACAGTAGTCTAGGTACCTCACTCAATCTTTGGGAATCCTGGTGATTTTCTCAGGACCTAGAAGTTAGGCCTGACTACCCAGCATCACCATTCCTAAGTTTCTTTGTGAATCTCACCCTAACTCCTTGGTGTTTCTTGTTTCCCTAAAGCTACATGGCATGATGCATTTTGAGGACAAGCTCCCTTTTCAATGGGGAGAGGTCTACTTTGGAAGCCAAAGCATGATCTAGCATCAGGTGGTGTGACTCACTGCAAATCTTGCTCTGCTTTTTCAGGCCCTCTTAACTATTTTGGTGGAAGGCCATCTCAAAGCAGCCTCCCCTTCTGCACCAAGCATGAACTCAAACCCATTGGTCGTTCGTCAGACCTAAGGCTAAGATTTGGCCAAAGAAGTCACATCATCTGTGACGTCTAGAGACCCCCCGCGACATTTTCTGCTTCAGCCCAGCCAGAGCAGATGGTGGAAGGACCCCCACAGCTCTGAGACTTTGGTGCCCTGGCAGTTCTGGGCACTGAGTCTCCTCTCTACCCATTTTGTCACAATTATTTTTAGTAAAAAGTCCAGGGCAGATCACTGGCTTTGTGAATTTTTGTTGCCTGTGACCTGTCTGTGACTTCTACTAAAAATATCCGTTGCAGAATCTTAGCCTTTAGTCATACCTATATACGTAGGTATGAGGAAAATGGGCAAATCTTTTCACATCTTTGTGTCTAAGGTCAGCCAACAGCCCAGGAAGAGCACTTGGGCCCCCTGCCTCTGAATTTAGTGTCTAGTCTATGGGGCTGGTGTCATTATTTTGCGATGTAGCTGAAGGGACCAGAGAAAGAGAAGGAAGCCCTTTGAGCCATGATTTTAAAAAGTAAGGTTCAGGGATTTCAAGGATTCTGAATTCTCAGAAAATGAGGTTTGGCAATATCCTTAGCTGAAATGTGGACTGAAAACAATCAGCCCAAGTCTCCCATGTTTTTGCACCACCATAGGATTCTATGAGGGTTGTAACAAAGTAGGGGGGAGTTTGAGCAAAAAGTAATCCAATATTTTCAGCTGTGTTTTGGTGTGTTCTTACATTCTTTCAGACAGCAATGTTTTCAGCAGCAATGGGTTGCCACTGAATCATTCTTTCCCCCCTTTAATTGGGTAGGAAGAAAAAGGCAGGGTTTCGCCTGTGCTTTACTTCTTTAATATAGAGTGAAAAGGCCTAAACTTGTTTCCATTTTTTGGCTTCTTTTACACTGGAAACTCAGGCCTATTTTTCTAACAGACTAGACCAGGGTTGGGCAATAAGTTGCAGATCAGCTCTAGCTCCACACACACACACATGCACGCACACCCCAGAAGGAGCAGGGCCTTGGGCGGAAAGGGGTGGGGCTGAGGCTAGAGAGAGAAAGTGTGTGTGAACGAGAGACACGTTGTGCGAGACAAACTTTGTGGCACAGACTGTGTGCGCATGTGGCTCAGAGACTGGGAGAGTGACTGTGGCAGTGTATATGCGACAGTGATTGTGTGTGGGGCATGGAGACAGAGTGGCACAGATGGGATGTGTGCACAGCGTGTGCACTGGCTAAGTTTCTGAGAGAAGCCAAGCTTTGTCTCTTGGAGGGAAATCTGCCCTGCTCTGTTGTCTCCCCCACTCCTGCTCTGCACTCCTATGGGTCACAGCCTTCAGATTGGAGCTGCTCTGCTGACAGTGTCTCTGTCTATGACCCCTGCTCTGCAGAGATGGGGTACAGGCAGGGGAACACCCTGACTTCAGCACTCCCCTCCTCTCCCCTGCTCAGCTAGCGGGAGAATCCTGGAAGCAGCTAGGCTGCAGGACAGAGCCAGATGGGGGAGGGGGGGGGGGAGGAGGGGCAGCTGAACAAATTCTGCCAGCTATACATATACACCTCTGCTAATCATCTGGACAGGCCAGAGAGAAATGCTTGGTGGGCTGGATCCAGCCCCCAGGCCTGAGTTTGCCCACCCATGGACTAGACTGACAACTTCCAGGCTTGCAGTTTTACAGTACTTTTTATACCAGGCAAGTGCAACCTCATTAATGGAGAATGGATGGGATTTCTCTACAGACAGTGTGTCCCCATCTATTTAGCTCTACTCCTATTAAACAGCTGTAAGAAAAGAACTCTTTGTTAAAGGTTTGACAGCACCACACATTCTATTTAAGGACTCTGCATCACTAGGTTCTCCATTGGAGGCCATGTGCATACACATAGAAGACAAGACTTAGCTTTCCTGATATTATGCAGGGTTGGTCTAAACCTGCGGTGTCCAACACACTAGCCCCTAGCCACATGTGGCTATTTGTCCAGTTGAGTGTGGCTAGTTGGCTTGAACAAGCCTCACAGTTAAAAAAAACCAACAAAAACAAAACAAAACCAAAAAGCCCAAATCCATTAAATGAAAAACAAAGCGCCAATCTCCCAGGTGTTCCTTATGAAATAAAAAAGAAACAAAAAAGAGGTCACAGATTATTTCTCTTTCCAGTTCACCTTTAATGCTAAATCTATCACAATTCCTTCAACTTTAAGATGTTTCTGTTGGAATTATCTGAATTAACTCCTGAACTAACACTAAGGGCCCAGAAATTGCTTATTCGGAGACATTTCCCAAGGTGACCTTTAAAATTCTACCACAGTGCTTCATCATTTTTGCATTTGCGCAGTCGTGTCTCACATGTTGATACCCCAACCAAAAAGGTCACATTCTTAACCTCATCATTTAATTAAAGTTGCAGCAAAGGAAAGTGATTTCTCAGTTGCTCACTTCCTCCGCTCGCTCTATATTGTTCTTCACTCATTATGGCTGGAGATTCAAATTTTTAAACATCTGACTTAAGCCCATGAGTGCTTCTTCCTTTTCATGTCATGTTCCAGCCGTCTCATTTCAAAACCAGAAGAGCCAGGAAAAATCCAGGCAGACAAAGAAAGATATTTTCTTTTGCCAAGTGGAAAAAATAATATTCATTTTTTACACTGCACAGAAACTTTCAAAGGAAGTAATGCCATTTGCTACCTATGGTAAAGGAGATGATCCTGGGCAAGTTTATCATAATAATGATTAACCAAGGTTAAGCATGTTTTCAGATAAATAGTTCTATGTAAATAATGAGGATTAGCAGTAAGCCCTTCTTTGTTGTTAATTCTTCATTGCAATGTTTTGTGCATTGCCATTTACTCTCAGGGCTTGTCTAGACTAGATGGGGACTCCACATTGCAGTGTTCAATCCACCAGCAGTCAATTTAATGTGTCTGCTTAGATGCAATAAATCAACCTCTGAGCACTCACCTCCTATATTCCACCAGGACTAGAAGAGTAGCCAGCATTGATGGAAGAGCAGCCACCGCCAACCTTACTGCTCAAAAGCCACCACAGTAAGTATATGACTTCAGCTATGCTATTTGCATAGCTGAAGTAGCGTAGGTTAGAGCAACATGGGACTGGAGCATAGAGTAGGCCTCAGTGTGAGGTTCACCCAAGTACAAGGTGTATGACCAGTTTGGTCCCCATTTAAAGACATATTTTGAACACATAACTAGTGCCCAGTCTTTGGTCTGCAGGAGCATCTAATCCTAAATGTGTTAGGCCAGGCCCATTTTTTTATTATTGGTTTGCTTATTTTTTTCCCTTGCAAAATGGTGAGAAGAAACACCTAGCCCAATGAGACCTTGATTTGATTAGGATGCTGAGGCTATAACAGAAAATCTACCATAATAGACGGAGGGTACAACCCTTCTTCTGCCAATGCCGAGGGAAGCTATGACTCCCAGTGTGAGAAGGATTGTTGTCCCCGACTGTGCCAGTCATCTCAACTGAAAGAGCACATTGTTCTATAAGGTGGAAAATCAATTTGAAAATAGTTTGCTCAGGGTTGTGGATTTAAATGAGATTAGCCCAGTGCTTTGACTTGGCTTGCCTCGCTCATGCAAGGCTGTTTTTCAACCCTGGTCCAGCCCTAACACAATTACAGCTATTGTTTTCGGCTGAATTTCCAGAGTTGTTTTTAAATCTGTTCTTGTAGGTCACGTAGCAAAGACATCAGACTTACCAAAGTCGCCTCTCACCCTAGTTCTAAATCCTCCTTATTTAGCTAAAAGAAGGATCAAGAATTCATCTTTGGTGTTTAACCTAACCCATCCGCTCTGACTTTTGGCCTTACCACAGAAGAGAAGTAGCAGCTTGGTGATGTGAAATGCTGCTCTCATCTGAGCCTGGAGGGTGTTAATAATGTGGGTCATTCTCCATTTGACCCATTAGTGTGTTCTCAGTCCATAGCAGTATCCTTGCCTTGGACCATAGGTCATTACTACTGCCAATACCTTACTTGTATGAGGACCCTAAAGTACATCACGGCCTTTTGTATGTGTAACCTTCAGGGTGTGGGTCACTGTCCCATGTGGTGGCACTGGGACCACTTAGAGAGAGAGAAGGAGTTTGCTCTATCGTCTAAGCTGAGCACCAGCGGGCTTTTAGCTCAAGCTATAGAAGCTCCAGAGGGCCCAGGTTTGGTTCTGCCTGTCAGTGTTACATATGCAAGAAGGGATCATTTCAGCCATCAGTGACACAGAGTCACCTCTGAAGAGCCATAGTAGCGGTGAACACTGTGTCGTCACGCCACTGCATCTCTGTTTGCAACAGAGAATGAGGGGGAAATAGCTCCCGAGCCCATCTACATGAAACTTTATTCTTGGTCCATTTCCCACCAGCATTATCTCCAATGCAACTCGACTAGTAACAGAACCAGTAGGCGCCCTGGCCTCCCATGGCCTCTCAGACTAGATCTGTGCTACAAGCAAGAGGTGAGATGCCCCTACCCAGGTACATACCCTCACACTAGGTCAAGGAGAACTAGCGTGAATGCAAACAACCATGCTAGAGGCACTGCAAAGCCATGCTGAGTACAAACGTGCCTGAAACTGGTGGGGGTGTCCTCAGCCCAGCTCAGCCATGCTGCTGCTCCTCATACTACCCTGTTGCTGGAAAGGGCCGTAGGGACTTTTGGCAGCCAAGTGACAGTAGAGCAACTCCAGGCCTAGCGGAGGATCAATCCTAAGCATAGCAGAGGAGTGATGGTAACAAATCCAACTTTGCCTATTCTTTGGGCTCAATACAACAAGATTCTGGCCCCAGCTCCAGCAAAAGCCTGAAGAGCTGAAGCAATTAGCACAGAACAGGATCAAGCAGTTGGTCCCCACACACAGCTGAGCTCAAGCAGGGAGATGAACCCGGGCCTTTGCCTGGCAAACTGAGTGCTGTCTTGCGGCAACATTGACAGACATCCTTCTCCAGCAAAAAGGACCATCCGTCTCAAGTTTAAAGGACAATAAGACCAACCACTTCTTACAAACAAGTTTATTTCCATTTTGACTGGAGCACAGATTCCAGATACAGATTTCTTTTCTTCTGCACAACAGTACAATAGCCAGTGCAAAATATGCTTTTTATTTCACGTACAAAAGAAACAAAACAAAAAAACAAAACATGTGGCAGTATTACTCACAACTGGTGTGCCTTGGCCTCCGCTCGACCCACCTCCATTCACCCTTCACTAATCATATGGACTTACTGGCCAATGGCTGCATTGTCAGTGAAGAAAAGGGACTCCCGTAGCCCTTAGAAAGCCCTACCCGCAATCAAACTGGGAAAATCCAGGGTTACTCACAATTTAGAGAAATACAAGCCATTTTTTCAAGTTGAAAAACCGGGGAAGGGGGGGAGGCAGCTGAATAAATTTTCAGGAATTACAAAAAAAAAGGATACAAATCTGAAATGCACAGAAAATTAGGCACTAATATAACTCGTTTTTAAAAAGACAGGTGTATGCACGCCCAATCTGCCATTTCATATGCATCCATAGAAAAGATGCCAATCCCAGCAGATTTTTGTCCCACTGTGCTGTGAAACAGATTATCATTTTAGCAGAGTATTGAGGAGTACTGGCTTATTATACAGAAAGTTTACCATGTCATAGTTGGAGGAGGAAGAAAACAATTACAATCTGAGCAAACATTTCTTTGAAAGCACAGTCAAATTAAAATCCTAGCACTGTCATCCTTCAGAGGACTGTCAGAATTACAACAAAACATTTGAGCAATACATTATCAAGCTACAATAGTTGCTGTATGGTTGTTCAAGGAATAGCTTTTACTCCAAAGGTTTGCAGCCAGTTTTTTAAAAAACTGCATTTAACGCACTCTTCCAGAAGCTATAATATAGAATTACAATATTAGTTTACAAATAATGGTTGTCTTTACCAAGGCACTGTGTTTATACCATAGAAATGCATCACATTTCAAGCGTACCGAGCTTAATTCAAACCACAGCAGTGATTACATACTGTTAAATTTCTACCCAATGGAACCAGTTGGGTCTCTAAGCTTGATCAACCAAAGTTCAATACAGTGAACAGAAATTAAACAAAGCAGAGTGCCAACTAAAGCCAAAGGACACAGCAAATACTAGCTCAGACATGGCAATATACACAGTACAGTACATATATTACATTAGTAGGAAACTGCCCTCCACAGATTTCAAAGAAACATAAATATTCTTCAATGTATTTAATATGAGATTTTATATCCAGTTAGATCCCACTCAGCACAACTAAAGCCAAGTCTGAAAAGACATCTCAGGCTGATTAAATTCTGACCAGTTCACATAACGAGTGGGTACCTGGGAAAATAAGTGGCATTTTCATTTTACACTCATTCAGATCAGCACATTTGTACCTTTTCCTTCACAAGCTGAATATATGTGTATTTAGGTTCTTTCAAGGTTTCTCTAATAATCACTAAGGCCATGTCTTCACTACAAGGAAGATGGGAAGCTGGATCACGGCAGAGTCAGAGTTCAGTTTAGCAGGTCTAGTAAAGACCCACTAAATCAAACTCAGATGGCACCCCATCAGTGCCAGTACTTCTGCAAAGAGTAAAAAAGCTGACAGGAGTGTTTGCTCCAGTCAGCCTCCCACTGCGGGGACGGCAGGGAAACTTGTATTAAGGTACGTCAACTCCAGCTACATAGTTAACATTGCTGGAGTGGCGTATCTTAATTCAGCCTTCCCCTTTAGTGTAAACCTGGCCTAGCTGTCCCCACACACTTACTTCTTCTGTATGTGCACTGATAAGGTGATTTACTGAATAATTTCAGATGTTGCTGTGGTTCTGTTTTGGGAATATGTTCATGCCTTGTTACATGCTGGGACATGTGAAATTGCTTTCATTCACACCCATCTATCCCGCTCTGAGACAGAGATTGCATTGCAACTGTTGCAGATCCCATGGTCTTTCAGAAACGTGCATTTTCTTTAGAACCTCCAGGAATCTAAAATTCTACTGTACACATTCTGGACAAAAATCTGAAAAGATACAAAGTACAAACATCTAATTTTCCTAAGAGCCAATCAGGGCTTTAGTTCAGGTTTATAGGCACACCACAGAAGGGAAAATGAGAACAGGTTTCAGACATTTAGGCATTTCTATAGATCCTATATGTGCTATAAATTAAAACTACGTTATTTAAAAGTAATTTGCACATCATGGAGATCTCTTCCTTTAGACATTTAACACACATACAGCAAAGCCAAGAGGACCAAATCTGAAGGCTTTGCTCAATCTTTACTCAGGCAAAACACCTATAGCAGCAGTGGGACGTTTGCCTGCTTCATGCTCCTAGATTTGACCCAAAGATATTTCTCTGATTGATGTCCCTATATGCATTAGCAGTGTATTGATAAGATGCATCCATCACAGCACAGCCTGTGGATTGCACCGCATTGTATTTTTAGTCATTGCAAACTCCTTTATGGCCTTTTAACCTGGCTATGTAGGTTTTAAAAACAAACAAACAAAAACAAAACAGTAGCCCTGAAATCAGGTACTAGGAAGTTTTTAAAATGCACTAGGATAGGATATACCTGCACAGATTTGGACTGATAGGTTTTCATTACGCAAGTGCAGTCTTACGAGCTTCCCACTGAGTCAGTGTCAGCCCAGTCAAACTATAATTAGGGCTGAACCAAATTCACAGACCATGAAAACTGGTGTCCTCCCATGAAATCGGGCCTTTGCGGTGCTTTTTCACCAGGGAGACCAGTGTTTCTCAAATTGGAGATCCTGACCCAAAAGGTTATTTTAGGAGGGTCGCAGTATTGCCACCCTTACTTCCGCGCTGCCTTCAGAACTGGGCAGCTGAAGAGCCGTGGTTGTAACTTCTGCCAGGTGCCCAGCTCTGAAGGCAGCGCCCCAACAGGGCCAGTGCAGAAGGAAGGGTGGAAATACCATAACCATGTCACCCTGACTTCTGCACCATGGCTTTCAGAGCCGGGAGGCTGAGTAGCAGCTGCTGATAGCCCAGCCCTGCAGCACAGAAGTAACGGTGGCAAAACCATAGCATGCCATCCTGCCTTCTGCACAGCTGCTGCTGCTGGTGGCCCTGCCCTCAGAGCTAGGCTCCTGCCCAGCTCTGAAGGCAACACTGCTGCCAGCAGCTGGGCAGAAGTAAGGGTAGCAATACTGGAACCCTCACACAATAACCTTGCCACCCCCATACACACAATTCTTTTTGGGGTCAGAGCCCTACAATTATAACACCATGGATTTTCAGATTTCAGTATCTGAAATCATGAAATTTGCCATTTTTAAAATCCTATGAACAGAAATTACTGAAATGGGCTGTAAATTTGGGAGAGCCCAAACTAGAATCATTCCTTCACAAGTTACAGCATTTGTATACATACAAAGTTGCACCACTTTAACTGTACAAATACAACTAAAGCAATAAGCAATACACTCCTCCCTAGCATTGCGGTGGCGTAACAGTGCTTATTCCAGTATGGGACAGGAACAAAGCTAAAATGCTGTATGGCACCTTTCAACAGGTGTAGCTACATCCACATTGGGGTGGCACCAAGCTTCAGTATTTCAGCTTAAAAAAAAAAAAAAAAAATCACACCTCTATCCAAAATGGCTACACCAGTACAAGGTCCGCGTTAACCAGATTTGCATACTACTTGGTAACCTTATCTCCTACATTTCTGGACTAAATTTGTTTGCAAAATAAACCACAGTAAATTAACTAGTCTGCATTATATTTAGTTTTTATAAATTATCCCATTAAAAACACAATGAACGAAATTTTCCACAAATTCAGAACTAAGGCCTCTCTAGCTTCTGCTCACGGTGTTGTACTGATGCATTGCTGTAGTTCCAGACCTTTAGGATAGTGTGATTTCTACCCAAAATGAGCAGCCCAATCAGTAACTTTTTAAAAAAACAAAAGCTATTTCAGGTTTGCTCAATTATTCTCATGAAGGAATGCAAAGTTTTCAGGAAATACTGCTCTACAATATAAAATAGGCCTGCAGAGGAAAAAATGCAGTCAAAGCCCATATTTTAATTAAGAATTATTAAGAGAAACTGTACGGGAAATTCAAAGGGAATAAAAACCAACCCACTGTGAAACATCACACCTATTAGCCACTTACTTTTAGATAAAAAACTAGAATTTTTGCCCTATTTTAGAGCACATCCTGATGTATCGCGAGCTGCACCTCCATGGTTAGTGGAAGTTGTGTGCCACTCATCAAGAGGGAACTAACAACACAGCACACAGCATGTGCTGTAACAATAGGGAAGCTGCACATAAATTCTCAGCACAGAATGAGAAGCCTCAATTTCTTGGCCCAAATCAGACTCTTACTGTGTTATTTATGCACTTAATGTCTTAGAGTGTAGGGCAGCATTGATTTGATGGGCACCTAAACTGGCTGCTAGATACAGTAGTTTCAAATACAGGCCCTGATGCTATGATGTAGTGCCACTGAAGTCAATGCATCACATTAAGCCCGTACAGAAGAGCAGAACTTACAATTCTAAAGTGTCAGTGGCTCACGAACGTTTTGGCTGAGATTTCCAAAGCACCTTCCACATGACTTTCCCTCTCCCACTCATTTCCAAACATTCACTGCATGGGATCTTGCAAGCCCTAGAAGAATCTGATTGTAAAAGTATTCCTAGGCACTCTCCAATGAGTGAGAGTAGGTTCTAACTGCCTACCTCCAGATTCTTAGTTCAGGTTACATCTACGTTTATCTAGAGCTTAAGATCCCACATCCCAGCAAGACCCGACTTCAGTTTTAAGAGGTTCCTAAACCTATTGAGCAGGTCAGTATAGTGAATGGTAGTGTCTATCATAGGTGAGCTTAGGGCAGGGGTTGGCAATACTTTCTGATGGCGGGGGGGGGGCACTCCAAGATTTTGGAAAGTGGTCAAGGGCTGCACTCTTCCAGGACATGAATGGAGAAATTCCAGGATCTGGAATGGAGGTTGGGTGCAGAAGGGAGCTTAGGGTAAGGGACTGGGGTGCAGGAAGGAGTTTGGGTGGAGGAGGCAGTTGTGACCTAGTGCAAGAGACTGGAGTGCAGGATTTTGAGATGTGACCTAGGACAGGAGGGGATTATGATCTCGGGCAGGAGATTGGGGTGCCAGATCTGGGAGGCATATGGGTGCATGTGGAGTAGCGGGGCAGGAGTGGCAGGCAGAGGGTTGGGGAAGGGAGAGGCTGGGGTGCCAGAGGCAGGTTCTGGCCAGGAGACTTACCAGCCAGTAGCCAAACCAGCCTGCCTGCCGAGTTTTAAATATTTCTGCCAGCTCAGCTATGGGCTTGAGTGAGTAACTGAGCAGGAGGGTTGTGCTTCATGGCTGCTTGTTATTCAAACAGGCAGCTTCCATTGACCAAATGGGATTGTGCTGGGGGCAGGCACACTGTCTGAATCTTCCCCCCTCCACTCTGGACTCAAAGAAAAAGTGCCCCACAGCTGTGTTTGAATGGTGTGTGGAGCAAGCAGGGGAACCCACCTGGGGCTTCCCACTGCCTCCGCGGGCTTTGATCCGGTGGCTTGGCAAGCCGGATGCGGCCCGTATTTTGCCCAGGCTTGGCTTAGGGTGACCCTCAGCATGCAAATGAATAACTTACCTATGCTGTCCCCAATTTGGTTTGATGAAGTGGGTTTTACCCACGAAAGCTTATGCCCTAATAAATCTGTTAGTCTCTAAGGTGCCACAGAACTCCTTGTCATTTTTGCAGCTAAGTAGGCACGAGTAGCCACACAGAGCTTTTATGCAAGAAGTTCTCCATTCCTTTCCCCCGTTCCAGGAAAAAAAAAGGTTTTTCATTTCCAAACCAGACAAATTTTATCCTCCTCACTTGTGCCCACAGACGTTCTGTGGCACTGCCTCAGATACATATCTCATCTTAATCAAAGGGTCTGTAAAAGGGAGAGGAACACTCAGGCTGGTCTAAGACTGATCGCATTTGCTACAGCAGATACCTGGTGTAGTAAATAGAAGCAACCACAGCTAAAACCTAACATTTCCAGTAAGTATCAGCCATCAAAAGCTTTTGTTGAATTGAATAAATCCAGACTGAAATTGTCAGATTTAAAGTCAGTCTACCACTTTAAACACGTTTTCTCAGACAACAATCCACTTGACTGAGGCTATTATAATCTGGTGTGAACTGTTTGTCTCAAGTCAGTTTGTCTTATTTGCATCCTTCAGAAATCATCGGATTGTATGAGCATGCATGTGTATCCATGTGGAGCCTTCCCGGCAGCAATGCTAAAGCAGAACAATACATATTTACCGCCAGTAGTCACAGATGTAGAGCCAAAAAAAATTACAACAATATTTTGAAAGCAGATCTGACAGATGAGTGAAAAAAAGAGAGGAGCAGGAGACTAGATCTAGAGAAAGTTTAACAGGGTACGCGGGATCAGCTGTGTTGTCAAATTGAATGGGAAGGCAGCAGGACAAAATGTTCACCAGGAGCACTGCGGAGGAGAGGAAGGAGGAAGTTTTGTTGTTGTTTTGACAGAACAATCCAGTGTGACTCTCAAACAGCCATGACTGACTGATTATAGGAACACAGGGTGGGATGCACATAGCTAGTTTAATATTAATCGGGCCAGAAAACACGGACTTAGGCATCTAAATATTCCACTTTAATTAACCAATGGAGCAACATCAACAGGAGAAACCGACGGAATCCGACCTCAGAATTTTCCACAGCTTGGTGGCTAGGAACCTCAGATCCCTTCAACATGTGGGGGGAGGGGCACTTGCACTGGGGACCTCCTGTGAGAGTGCCCTATCCACCAAGCTGAAGATAAGGGAGGTCTTCCTCTCCTCCCCCCCCCCCAACCTGTTTTTCTTTCTGGATCCCACATGGGCAGCCAAGCATACATGTCGACCCAGTTCATGGATCACTAGCCAAGACAGGTGCCTCCAGGCAGCTGACTTTGTGGATCACAATGGAAGGGGCCTCTCTCTCCCCATTCATTGTACAGGGAGTCTAGATGCCTACATTGGCTTTGTGGCTCACAGCGTTGTTCCAGTGATTTTCTAGGTACTATGACGGCGTTGTAATACTTATGCCTGTTCACGGATCTCACCCACAGTCCTCTGCGTAGAAAGACTGTGAGCTATGGCCCAAGGAGTACCCAGAAGGCACGCTAAATAGTTCCAGCCATGAGAACTGTGTTTCGTTCAGCATTCCCCTTTAGAAAAAAAAGCAGACATTTCCTAGCAATAAGCAGGAGCCTCGACAAGTTGAAAGCTTAACTAGGAGGGAAAGGGTAAAAATATACACAGACTGTCATTGCCGTTCTCAGAAAACCACTTGTCTACGAAGTCTGTTATTCCTTAAGACATTTGGGGGTTTTTTCAGTTCATGGGAGCAAGTTATCCAAATGGATCTTCATGTTGCCAGTCTGGGTTGCAGCAATCTTGGTGAGGCATCATAATTTTAGGCGGTTACAGTCCTGGTAGTCTGAGTGGTCATTTTAAAATGATGTGGTAGCCATCGTTGCTTTCGGCTGTAACAGTGAAATGCGTTTTAGTACACAGATTTTTATTTTATGTTAACTAAGTGAAGAAATGTAACCTTCTGGCCTTTGCTCTAATGCAGTTTACCCTCTGCTACCACGACAGATGAATAAGGATTAATACTGAACATTCAAACAAAAAATACAGTTTCAAATGAATTTTAATAAGAGATTACAGGCTAAATTCTGACCATTTACCCTAGTGTATCTCAATGGACTTAGGTCAAACTGGTGCCAGTAACAGAGAGACCAGATCCTCACCCACTGAAAACTGGCTTCCATGGAGCCCAGCTGGTTTATACTAATTGAAGTTTGGGCCTTTGAATTAAGTGGCTTTATACACCACTTAAATTCAGTGTAACTGAGAGAAGAATTCCATTTCAGTGGAATAAAGCCAGATTTATATCCAACTAATGGAGAGCAGAATTTGGCCCCAATATTTATTTTTATGCATTCAGCTGCCACTCCAGTTTTGCTAAATGCTGGAGATGCAAATCAGGAAAAGAGCCCTTCCCGGATAGATTAGAAGTGATTCAGGATTTCTAAAGCTTCATGAAGAAGCTAGTCTTCGTATTCATTTACCTGTATACTCATTCTCAGGCCAGGTCTACACTATGTGAAGATCTACAACTTCAGCTACGAGAATAGCATAGCTGGAGTCGACTTACTTTCAGCCAAATTTCTGCTGCGTCCCCATTGCAGGAAGTCGCTCCCATCAACTTCCCTTACTTCTCACAACCCCATGCAGTACCAGGGTTGATAGGGATGCCGTCAGCGATTTAGCAGGTCTTTGCTAGACCCACTACATCGAACCCCGGAAGATCGATCTCCGGAACATTGATCTTGGGGTAAGTGTAGACATGACCTCACCTGGCCTCAGATTTTTGTAGCACAGGATACTGTGGTTCTGCATAAAATCCTTCATTAAGAGGAATAATTATTGACACCTCTGTTATGTCTAAATTTATCAAAATATGGATTTAAGAGTGGATGAGAGAGATTTTTAGTCAATTAATTATTTAGACTTTTGCAGGATTATGTGTTACTTGTTATTTAAATGGACACGGCCAACCAAGGAAACCAAAACTTCATTTACAGAACTTTTGGTTATTTGGATCTGCCACATCCCACCTTTCCATTTCTCAATTCCTTCCCCGCCCCCACTCTTTCCCTGCACTGCTTAGTCAGTTGAACAAAATAGTAGAAAATGGTAAGCAGCAACAGAATAGCATACCTTTCAATGTGCTGATCACAAAACAAGACTCGTCCTGGAAGTTTTGCACCATCTGAATGGCAGGGGAAAAAACAAGAACAAAAATTCTAAGACAGTTGATCTCTTAAGCATCTGGAGCAAATGTTACACTTCAATGCTCAATACACCTTTTAAAGCAGCAATGGGCAACCTAGGCTAGTAAGTGGGCTGCATGAGTGGCCTCCATCTCAGTGGGCTGCAAGACTGTCCTAACCCAGACAGTGTCCCAGTTTTTCTAACCGTGCTGCATAACTAGAATTTGCAGAGGATGCCAACTGAACCGTAGCAGCACTATGACTGGATGCAAAGGGAGCACATAGCTCTCTCAGTCAGTGTTGTGTGCAATCAGCACGCAGCTTACTTCACATGCCCTTGCTTTATGCGCGTGTCATGACAGGAAATAAATTACGTGGACAAAAACTAGCAGAATCTGGCAACCTTGTACATGGGCAATGGTAAACAAAGTATCTTCTGGGCCTCACAAAGAACCCCAATGGGTTGCAGGTTGCCCACCACTGTTTTAAAGGGGAAGGTCAATCAGCCAAGCATCAGATCTTACAAAGCACTGAGCATTTTGCCCCAATACAGCAAAGCAATTGAATATACGAGCAGTCCATTAAAGCCAATGAGACTAACTCATGCTCAAGTATTTTGCTGGATCAGATCTATAGTGCTAAGCATTTTGCAGGACTGAGTCCAAAGATAATCTCACAAATTCAGTTTTTCCTCCGAGATCAAGTCACCCAGTCCACTTCCACTCTATATAGGGCAAGGATTGGACCTTGAAACTAGGGATGTAAGCGAGTAGTTGAGTAATCGACTATCCGATAAGCCTAAGTTTATCGGGTAGTCAAGTCGACTACTGTCTTCTCCCCTCCCCCCACTGTTTCAGAGGCAGCAAGGCATGGGAACACAGGAACTGGTGCTAGCTGCAGGCAGGGGCTGCTGAACCCGGCACAAGCCGGGACCCAGCAAGCCCTGCTCAGCCCCGACTCGCACCAATCCGGGGCCGCTGTGGTTTTGCATTTTAACTGCAGTAAGAGCCGCCCCAGCTCGACCTACATTTAAAATGCAGAATCACAGCAGTCGCGGGACTCTGTCCTGGCTCACGCTGGTCCGGGACCCACCCCCACTGCGGCTCTGCAGTTTAAATGTAGTAGGAGTCAGGCTGCCTGCTCACCCAGTTCCTACTACATTTAAACAGCAGAGCCACAGCTGGGGTAGCTCCTGGACTGTAATGAGCGGGGACAGAGCGCCTCTTCCCTTATCGACTAATCGTGTAGTTGATACAAATTGTATTCTTACCTTAAACTGACCAACCTCCATTAACTTCAACAGAATTAGGCCAATTTACACCAGCTGGGGTTGGGATCATAATGGAGGCTTATTATATAATGTACTGATATTTTCTCTAGTCTGTTTTAAATGTCGCACGCACCAGAGCTTCTATCACTTCCTTGGGGGGCTAGTCCCTCTCTCCAACAGGGTCTGATCCTGCACCACTAAAGTCAGTGGCAAACGCTCTTTTATGTCAACAAGGCCTGACCTGCTCCACAGATCTCTTTGTCAGGAAGTTAAGAGTCATGATCATCATCTCAGCTGCCGTAAGCTGGTGTAGCTCCAGGGACTTGACCGGGACTAGTCCGATTTGCAATGGCTAAGATATGATCCCTTCTTTTCGAGTCAATCAATGGACCAACTAGTGAAATATCGGTCCAGTGGAAGTACATGGCTCAGTTAAGCGCAGATCATTGCCATCACTTCCTGCTTCTGATTAGGAGAGGAGGGTTGCTCCTAAACACAGAAAAGGGGAGTCCTTCCTCATAGCAATATCACCAAGGGCCTTAAATAAAGTGATTCAGGCAGCCTCCTTCGGATGACTGTGCTTACATATCACCTGTGCCTGAGACTTCCTCTCCGCAAGTAGACAATTCACATGCACCTCAACCAAATTCATGAGACACACTCAAGGAGAAGAGCGAGATCAACGCAGGTAGGGTGAGTCACGAACCCGGGCGGAGCTAGTTACTCAGGAGAAGCAACCAGGTTTGAAAGAAAAGCTCCCACTGAAATCCCCAAGTAACTGCTCAGGCTGGGCAGAAAGAGGGACCTCTGTGAAGCGCGCTGGAAGCATTACAATGGGAGCTGAAGGCAATGAAGTGCCTACATTCCTAAGCTCTTTTAAGAGTCTAGCCCCATTGTGTGCTGAGCACTTGAAAATCTGGCCCCTACCTGTTTAAACTTGAACATCCCCCCCAAGGCAAGCATAGTAATTCCACCTTCATTCTCTTGAAGTTCTCATAGTAACCTCCCTTTCCACCTCTGGCTCCCTTCAGGCTAAGTTAGCCCCTCCCCGCCTCTCTCCCCACCACACTCCTTTTGGCCCCCACCAAATTAGACTCCACTGTGTGAGCGCGCACCTAACGATGCATGAAATACATTAACCCAGAGCCTCTCGTTTGCATCACTTTTGCCTCTCTGCCATTACAACACAAAAGACCAAAAATAAAGTCATCGATATTGTTAATCAGTAACTTAAGGATTTAACAAAGGCCCCCTCACAACAGAGGTAGTTGAGGCAATTCCCCTTTCACAGGCTGCCTCAAAGCACTTCAGGACCATTAAACGCTGCAAGGTTTCTGATTTAATCAGGGTGACATGGCAAGGAGACTTTCCAAGTAAGAATTACAGGCTTAAATTTAGGCCCCATTTGAATCCCGCTCTCTGCTTTGTTTGCTTTAACAATGTTCCTTTCAGGTGCAGGGCCAGCCCTCCAAATGAAACTCCTTAAGTGATTCTGGCACATGAAAAGAGAAAGTCATTTGGGGGGGGGGGGGGGAAAGAGTGGGGGCAATCCTTTTTGCATGTTATTAGTGAAACAGACCAAATGAAGGGCTTATATAAGCAGGCAACTGCAAAGAATTCAAGGATTTTGCTGCATACACCTAGCAAGCAATAACTCTGGCTCAATGTCTGCAGCCATTGGCTAAGACATAAGAATCAACCTGTGGAACTCCTTGCCACAGGATGCTGTGAAGCCCAAGACTATAATGGGATTCAAAAAAAGATCTAGATAAATTAATGGAGAACAGGTCCATCAGTGGCTCATAGCCAGGATGGGCATGGGTGATGTCCCTAGCCTCTAGAAGCTGGGAATGGGCAACAGGTGATGAATCACTTGATTCCCTGTTCTGCTCATTCCCTCTGGGGCACCTGGCATTGGCCGCCATCAGAAGACAGGATACGGGACTATATGGACCCTTTGGTCTGACCCAATATGACCGTTCTTATGTTCTGTTTGAAGAGTGACTGGCAAGTGATTTCAGGGTGCCCCACCCTAAAAGACTTGAATCAGATCAGGAACCCAAAAAGTTATCAGTTTTGAAATTAACTGGAATGAAAATACATTTCAGGCTACAGCAAATATCATGTAAAAAGAACTTCCCTTAAGGAGAACAAAAGATAGTTTTATGGCTGAATTCTTTGACTTAAAATTCAAAAATATCTGGGACAAGTGTGGAAGTCAAACAATTTTTCAGGCTTCGTAATCTTGCCTAGTTCCCTGGGAGACTCTCTCATAGTTTTAAAGGTCAGCCTAACTATAAAACAAATAAAGAAAGTCAGGCAGCTGTCTTGAACTCTGATACTTGGTATGACGTGTGTTTGTTTTAGCAAGCCCCTTACCTCGTTGCTCACTAGGACATGGATGCCTGTAGGTCCTTGCCGATAGATCCGATTTATCTGCTGTGGGGAAATGCTATACAAGTTTGCAATCTTCTCAATCAATTCCAGGGTGGTCAGCTCTTCCAAGAAGACTGCATGATATACTGCAATAGTTAAAAGGAAACACGCTTTTATACTTTCAGCCAAAAAGTCTGACTTTAATGAATGAATTGAATATAAAGACCAAGGGCCAGATCTGGTGCTGGGGTAAATCAATTTACACCAGTTAAGGAGCTGCCCCAAAATGGCTAGTATTAACTTCACTGCATGTGAGAAGCCAAGCAAAATCTTGAGAAATTTTGGCCCAGATTGGCCTGCAGAAAGATTCAAGAACTGCCCATAAAACCACATATCCCAAGACACTAAATGAAACCCCCTTTATATGAGCGCTAGTTGATTTTCTTAAGAATCTTGTTTTCCTGCTGATCCCATTTTGGCACTTTGAAAGAGAATTAGTCTGAGCCAGGGGAAGATGCAGGAGTTTCTCTACTAATAAGGAAAAAGCCTAACACTGGTATAGTTCTTTGCATGCATAGGCCTCCAAACAGAACCAGGAACACAACCTGGGTCTCTTGATGTCCTGGGTCCCCACTCTACCCTCTGCGTGTTCCATTCTCTCGCCTCTATTCTTCAAACGATATTAACTGAGACTAGGTGGTTACCATTAAAATGTCAACATCTCCTCTGTGGTGTTACCAGTTCCTTCCTCTTTCATATGTGCAGTAGGTCAGATACCAATTCTATGACTTCCATGGAAGCCACACACAAATACTGCACATGGAACAGACCATAAGTGACAAGTTTTCAAACAAATCCCAACCTGGCACTTCTTCAGACACTGTCACTTGGAACCTCACCTGTGCTCAGTTTGGAAATGGCAACTTTCACTCAAGCGGGCAAGTGATTATGCACAAGTAATTGTGTATGTACAATTCTGGGGTCTTTGGTGTTCATCTAGTGCAGACAGGCATTAGGTTATAGCTTGAAATTCTACAGAACCCTCTTTAGAGAAGTGCCTAGAATTTAAACAGATTTTCCTTGCAAGGATGCCGAAGCGAGTTGCTCTTGCTAGCATTTCTACATGTGGTTCTAGAGAGTCCAGGCATTTCAAACCTCAGGCAGCTAGAGGAGAAACTGGCAAGCAGCAGCAGCAGAAATCTTTTTGTATAAAAGCTAACATGAAATCTACAAAGATTAAGCCCACTTCATTCCACTCCACAGAGAGCTAAATTCGCCCTTGGTTTAGGTCAGCCCTGACAGCAGAAAGAAGGGGCGGTGGTAGAAGTTTCAAGTGGCCATAATCTCCCTTCCATCCAAAGGGTTTGTAGGGGGATCAGCAGGCCCCCAGAAGTGGGCAGGGCTGGCTGGAGACAGGCAGGCCTGGCCAAAGAGTTTCCAAGGCCCAAGGCAGCATGCTGACAACAGGGCTCGGCCCGGCGCCAAGGCCCATGCAGCCACTGGGGGCCTGAAGGTGCAGGGCCCAATGCAACTACCTTATTCACCTTGCCCAAAGGCCAGGCTGGAGAGAGGGCACAGTCAGGATGGCTGGGAGAGGATGTACCGATTCAACTGGTCTGAGTGCCATTCCACTCGAGCCACGGACAGAAATTAAAACTGCCCTGTGTTGCTGGCTCCCTCAAGGGAGGGCAGCTGGGCAAACACCACCTGCCTTTCCTGAATAAGCCCCAAAGTCAGCACAGGTTGCACCTCTGTGGCAGGCAGGACGTGGTCTGCACGGCAGCCCTAGAGGAGCTATACTCTGTCCAGTGGAATTACAGCGCAGGTGAACCACTGTTCAGCCCCGGCGCTGTCAGACACGGAGCTCCGAGCCAAGGCATCGTTCTCGCCAGACGAGCCCTTCTGGGAGCAGGTCGGGAAACGTACCACACAGGTTGCCATCTCCATTCTCGCGTTTGTGGTGCAGATGTGCTCTGTTCTGTTCTGGCTCTTGACAGACATAAATTGTCATCTTAGGTCTTACATTTCTATGGGTTTAAACACAAAAGCGGTACGTTAGCACAGCGGCCCGGTGCACACCACCACACGCTGGAACGGCACATGTGAGCCGGACACAAATAGGCAGCTAAGAGGAATCTTGGCACTAGCGCTGCAGGAGGCGAGATGCGCTGGGAGATTTTGTAACAGGACCTTCCTAATCCTGGGAGATGCCGGAAGAGGTGCTGAGCATCCTCGACGCCTATGAAGCTAGGAATATTGAAAGTTGCTCTGCACCTCACAGGAGGCCGTTAGTACATAGAAGGTGTAAGCCCTCACTTTCTGGCTTGAACCCAGCCCGGCTGGTCAGTGAGTGTAACCACTGCCTCCTGATCAGGGTTAGACTGAGCCCACAAATGCCTCCTCTCGCCCATTCAGTCTGTGGTTTTGGCTGAGACCAGCAACACAGGTACCAGATGGGAGGGAAACACATCTACTGGGAAGCACACTGAGACCACTAAAGATTTTTCACTCATCTCTGAGGTAGGCAGCATTCAACCCCATACTTTAGAGTCAACAGCCCACTGCCAATCCCCTGAGCCAACGAGCCTCTCAGGAGACCTCCTTCAAGGACTTTACAGAGGCTTGCTAACCAGAGACATTGGAAGTACCAAAGGATGCTGCAATAGTAGAATCTGGAAGAGACAGGTACAAACCTTCCTTTAATTGCATTGAAGAGCCGAATTCCATCAGCAGGCCCACAGATCTGAACAAAATCTTCTTTGGACATCTTCAGTAAGTCAGCCCCTGAACACACCAAGGTTAAACAAAACAAAAAAGGTTTCCAAATACTAAGAAACACGTAGAGTTGGACCTCTGCTGGATGAACATGTATCCTGGTGCACTGCAATCGACCCCTTCACAACCGATTTTCTAGAAGTCCACAGAATGGCCAATAAGGAGCAAGGGCTTTCAACTGCCACGTGCCCACGTTACACTCAGTTCCTGGCCTGTGGACCGAAGTCGGCTCTCTCAAACATGAGTCAACAGGGATTTCATGGAGTAACATGAAACAGAATGTGGCCGTGCAATCCTTGCTGCCCTAGACGGCTAGGGTTGGCAATGAGTAGAAGGCCTAGTTTTAAAATGTACTGTTAGCAAAGATTACGGAGGCCTTATACTCAACTTGCTGGCATTTCTCAGGGTGCCTGTCTGTCACATGTCTTTTCACTGTCTCAAGCTGACTAAATGTCAATGTTTCAGAGAACATACTACATTGCTGCTGCCGTGTCAGTCCCAGGATATTGGAGACACAAGGGGGTGAAAGGAATCTCTCTCATTGGACCAACTGTGGTTGGTGAGAGAGACAAGCTTTCAGCCTTACACAGAGCTTCCTTCCTCTTTGAAGGAGAGCTCTGTGTGAGACTGAAAGCTTGTCTCTCTCACCAACTGAAATTGGTCTGGTAAGAGAGATTACATCTCACTTATCTTGTTCCACTGGAGAAAGCATCCAATGGGTATTGGATTCCCCTTATTGATTTGGGGCGAAATGGGGGACATATGGAGCCCTGCCTTTTGATTAGCACAGTCACAACTCCAAGCACCTCTACAATTGTCTCAAAATCAACATCTGGTTGATGGCACCCATTAATACCATGCGGCATAACAATACCCGATCGCGCCTCAACCTCCCAACCACAGGCAGACATTCTAATGTGCCAGAGAGGACTCCCCCACCCCCTTACCAGCCTGTTCTGCCCCCTCCTCTGAGTGTTTTGCACCCTTGCTCCTCCCCCCTTCCCCTCAGAGCCTCCTGCACACTGCAACACAGCTCATTGCAGCAGGAGGGAGGTGCTGGGACGGCAGACACTGACTGGTGGGGCCCATTGGGAGATGGGACGCGTTGGGCATGGTCAGGGGGTGGGAGAAGCTGGAGCACCCACAGAGCTGGCACCCATACTCCTAATGGCGTCAATGAGTTAAACTCCATGACAAACTAGGAGTGCGTTTATCTATAGATTAGTGATGGAGAGGAAGGGAAGGGGAGAAGAGGGGTGTGCGCACAGGCCCTGGCCTGGGGCGGGGGGGGAGAACAGAGGATTGGCATGGAAGGCAGACAGAGCCCCGAATGTGGGAGGGAAGATTAGAAGAGAGGTGCACAGAGCTGCTAGCATGGTAAGGGGAACACTTGGGGGGGGGGGATGACCCTGGCATGAGAGAGGGAAAATGGGAGGTACACTGAACCCCTGCAGGGGGAGGGAGATGGGGAGAGAAGTTGCAGAGTCCCTGGGTGGTGGGGGGGGGAGGGGAGCTGGGAGGCTGCCACACAGGGAGCTTGGGAGCAGGGGTACAGGGGAGATTCCAGGAGCCCCTTGGGGTGTCCAGTAAACTCAATCTTCACAAGCTATAAAGTTGGGACCTTCTAGTATGTAGGATACGATATTCATCATCGGTTCCTTCCTCTAATGCATGAGGAGAGTTTGCCCAAAAATTGGAACAACCCACCCACACTTCCTGCACCAAAGGAGAATTTCAAGTGACCGAAGTTTTTAAAACTGGGCTTCCCAAAAATCAGGCTTCCAAGCCCTTATTTTGGCACTGAAATTGGTGGCCCAATTCACACAAGTAATGATTATCTATGCAGCTCCAACTGAGAAACTATATAGGTGCCTTAGGAACCGAACATTAAGCATCCACTTTTGGAAACCTTGACCGATCTTTATGAGGTTTCTCCAAACCCCTGCTCACCATTTTCTTTGGCAGTCACCACCAAAGTATGCTCCACACTTGTCACAGACACACAAACAAACGCACGGACCCACTCAACTCACCCGAGAAACTTGAGAAGAGTCTACAAAACGGAGAAAACCTATTGCGATGAAGCCACTGCTGAACATCTTGGATAGAAGCCGAGGGCAGGAGGTGCTACATTGCAAAAAGAATAAGAGGGTCTTGAAATGAACTGTTCAGCAGTGTCCTAAAAAAGAAAAGCACCTCATTAACACGATCTCACATACTTACATCGTTGCTGGGAGGTAGGAGCTCCACTTGGTGGGTTGGAGAACTGTTGCTAAAAAATCGTATGAAGCAGGAAGAGAAAAAAACGTTACGTTAACACTGACGTTGAAAATGGTTGGGTGTCTCTCCCCACCCTCACCTTGTTTTGACTGGCAAGAATTTTATATCAAGTTGACTTTTTTTTGGTTCTGATTAGACCTGTTATTTTTTAACTCAGTTTCAGTAAAATTCTGCAGCTTAGCTCCCAACTTTGATATTGCTTTTCATGCACAGGGACAGAGCTGGAAAGCAGTTACTGCCTTTTAAGCCCTCTCCCAAAGAACCTGCACTAACTTCCTGAGAGGAATGTGTACCGAGGAAACGGGCCGGGGAAGGAAGAGAAAGTCGACCAGATGTAACAGTCCAACCTCCATGAAATGAATATTCAGCAGGTTGCAGACAGCCATCATGTTTACTCTTCTATGTCACATTTATCAAATAAAGCGGACCTGCAGTCTGGGATGGGATGATCAGGCCCCTTAAACGCTGTACTGAACCAAAACAATCACGGCAACTTTGAGCGTACTTTCACATCTCCCCCATAGGAAAAAATGGGCTTAGCACACCGAGCTCGGAGCTCAAACTTTTCTGGTGGGCAAGTCTCTATCCTCAATGCATTCACACTGAGAAGGTTCAACTTAGTGATGTGGGCGGGGCACAAAACATTTTACTAACCCTGGAGCAGGCCCCTAGGATCCAGCCAACGCCAGCACATGGGCTACACGTCAGCCGAGAAGAGAAAACATTTATTACATACCCGTCTCCAAGGCTGAAGCTGTTTGGAGAGCTGTTGTAGCTTGGGGACGGAGCATTGTTCACTTGATAAGGCAAATCTGGCCACGGAGAACACTGTGAAAACGAAGCCAATGGAACACTGAGCAAAGCAGGTTTTCAAGCAGGCCCAATTCTTTCCTCACACCATGTATGGTGCTGTCAACTCCAGTGAGGTCACTGAATTACCCCTGCTGAGGGGAGAAGCAGGCCCCGGGAGCTGTACGCTGGCATTTCAAGAGGATGGAGGTGGTACCAGATTAGTTCTAATTGTGCTTTCTCCACGTCTTCCTTTTCCTTTCCCTTTCCCAAACTAACACTGAGCCCAAGGGTGTGCTTGCTTACATCTGGGCAATACACCAATTCTTCTTTCAGGTGGGATTTGGCCCACAACACAGAAATTTCCCAGGTGCCAGATTCTGGTCTCAGTTATAAATCCAAAGTAACTCCAGATTGGAATGATTTGATTAGATGAACCCGAGGCATAGCAGCTGAGTTACCTCAGGGTTATACCAGCGTGAGGGCAGAATATGGCCTGGTCCATTCAAAGTTATCAGCAAAAATTCAAGTATGAATAGAATCTATAGGAAATCCTAAGGTAGACACACATAAGGCTACCCAAAAACGCTGCAAATAAAAGCTGGATTCCATGCTCAGTTGCACTGATGTAAATACAAAGTAGCTTTCCTGAAGCCACTGAAGTTGGTCACAGAGATGGAAATCCAGAACAACAGAATCCAGCCCTGCAGTCAGCCTGTTAAGAGTCCATGAAAATTGTCTTTAAAGTGATAAAGAAGGAGACAATCTGTGGCATTCTTGGAGTGTTATCACCAACACAAATATCGCTTTAAGCAAATATTTAACTCTTTGGCAACCAAGGCTAGAGGATTTCCTGATTCAGTGTGATAAAGAGCTCTGTGTCTGGCCATACTGTAGGATTATGTCTCTGTACAACAGGAACTTGCTAGCAAATGCTACTAAATTATAGGGTGTCTGATCATTCCAAGTACCTTTAAACCAAAAACCATTCTCTTGGGCAAGGGGAAGAACTTATTTAAAACAAGCAAAAAGAAAATGATTTCATCTTAAGGCGTTCCAGTGAGTCACTGTTTAAATCAAAAATTCGATCTTCCCATGAAAAGCAGTTCTCGGAAGTTCTGCAGAACATTCCCATAAGGGAGGTGGGGCCTGGCTCCTAAACCAATTACAGATGTGCCCTTGGCTGGTGCTTGTGCATAACCCATATTGGGCTGCACCATGTAATCGGGATGCTAAAAAGAAAACGTAGACCTCATACGACCCATGTGTGACGTAGTGGGGATTGAGTTTGCGCAATTCGCTTGTTATGTTGGCTGCGCTGCTTTGTTGTAAGCGTGTGTGCATGTGCGTGTGCGTGTGCGCTGCCTCAGTTTCCCTAGGCACTGCATTGGTGCCTGGCTGGGGTTGGGAGTTTTGGGTGCGACTCCCACTGAGGGAGGCTGCCCCAGGCTGCCCAGCCCAGCATGTACACAATGGCTCAGACTCTCTTGGAACCTGAGCCTGGGTGGCAGATGCAATCAGGTAACACCTTTTCCCCCCCCAAAGCTGGACAAAGGAGGAGGCGGGCCTGCCTGCAGGGCTGGGGCTAGTTGCTGAGGTAGTCTGCGCTGGCTTAGGATGCAGGAAGTCAAGCTGGCTTAGGGGGGGCAGGAGGGGCCCACAGCCCTGGTTCTGGGCCTCCCTATCCCCAAGATGGAGTGTGCTGACAAGTCTGTTCTACTGTTCTACCTGCTGGCTGAGAGTCCCATCTGGCTGTGGGTGGGGATGCAGGGCCCGGTGGCTGCCCCATACCCCATGACACCACACAACACACAAAACATTCTTCGAACATGAGCCCATTGTAGGGTGAAGCTCGCAAGGACCAAGCTCATGACAATGGCTTGTTCTAAAGGATACGCCTGAAGGAACGGAAACTGCCAATTGGATCCGACCATCTATTCCAGCATCCTGTCTTTGACTCCAGCCAGTACCAGATGGTTCAGAGGAGAGTGTAAGCCGCCTTTGTGGGACAGTTATTTGGAGAGGACAGCTCATGGCAGGAGGGGAGTGAAAGACAATTGCATCTTAACCCAACTAATGGCTGGTTTATGCCCTGAAGCATAAGGGTCCAATAAAATTTAGTTCCGCCTAATCCCCTTTATACAGTCATTAATCTCTCCGACTCAGTGAGACCTTGTGGAGCGGAGCCCCGCAAATTAATCTGACCCTGTACAGAAGTAACTCCTTTTACCATGTTAAGTGTGTGGCCCGACATACTAAACCAGCGACTGAAGCATCTTACCTCTGTGAGAATGGTCGTGTCATAGGAGGACTGGTATTTTTCCTTCTCTTGGGCAGTCTTCTTCTCCATTTTCTCCCTGTCAGTTTTCTGCTTTCGGTCAGCTCCCTTGGGCTATAAGCACAGAGCACAAGCTTTCCCTTATGCCTCGCTTCACAGGGTGGGGAGCAGGGGCCCATAGGTTTCATCTGATCTGTGCACAAAGGCCTCATTGACATCAATGGGCAGTCTACACATGAAACAAGGGCAGGACAAGGCCTCTATTTTCCAAGCAGCAGTTCATATAAAAATCTGTACTGTATCTAGAACATCCTTTGTTAATATTGCCATGACTGTAGCATTTCCTAAACGTGCTGAGTGCTACCATGTGTATGTGTAACTCTGGCAGAGCCCGGTCATCTGTGGGCAGGATCAAACCTGGGACCTCTGGAGCTTAGGAACTAAGCAGCATGAACTAAAAGTCAGCTGCCTCTTAGCTAAGGCTGGAGAGCAGACTCATTCTCTCTGTAAGTGGTCTCAGTGCCCCTAGATGGGACACCAGATGGGGTGTGGGTTACATATGCTTTTACAGTGGAACCCTTAGGATTTGATACTATTTTAGACCCTGAATCTATGATGGAGGAACACACTTTAACGAGCACCTGTGTTATGTCTCCAGAAAGGGCGGATGTTATGAAAACTGAAGAGGGGTCAGAGTGAATCTCCAAATCCATTCCCTCTCTCCCCACCCCAATCCATGGGGAAGTTTAGATTCAGATCTAACTGAAAGCTGGTTCACCACTCCCAAAATGGATGACAGTACCTGCTCATTCCAGCCTGGCCAAAAAGCATCAAATGTGAACAGGCGGAGAACAATTGTGTGGCATACGGAGGGGAACTACTAGCAACATTTAAGGCCCTTCTGAAGTGCTTATCAGAGAACAGTCCAGGGAGTAGTTATGCTCCTCTGCTACTCAGGAAGAGCCAACTAAGAACTAAGCTAAAAAAGGAGCCATATTCTGCTCTCAGCTCTATGGGTGTAATCCAGAGATTGTCAAGGAAGTCAGAGGAAATGCCCTGGATGTATACAGAGTAATTGAGCAAATACTGACTTTAGTATCTTAACAGGGAGTCCATGTGTGGTCCTGTAGCACCTTAGAGACTAACGAAAGGAAGCGGGTTTTGCCCACGAAAGCTCATGATACTATATATATTTTTCTGTTAGTCTCTAAGGTGCTACAGGACTACTCGTTTCCTTAAAGTTACAGACTAACACTGCTACCCCTCTGAGAGGTTTTAACAGGGAGTGACAGAAGGGCCTGGAATGTAACAGGTAGAATATTCACATCTCTCGGGCTCTCTCTCTCTCTCCCCCTGTTTGTGTCTCAGTGGGCAGTATCTTTTGCAATGGAAGAGACTCTGATATGAGAGCTCTAGTCTGTGTCTCGGTGCCTTCCTAAGGAGCTGTTCGTGCCACTAAGCAGAGCAAATGGTTTAAAAATCCAGATAAGAGAAAGAAGTGATCTGCGTTGATCAGGGTCTACATGCATGAAGCCAGTCCACTTAGTGCAGTACACTTTGAGATCTCTGCTGTTATAGACATACTAGGATGCGGTGCCTTTTCCATAATGGGTACTACGGATAGGAGTACCAGTGCCACTTGTTTAATACCTTTACTTATTTGCTACGAATGCAAACATTTTTAAAACCTTACCCACAGCTAGATAAATGTTCCCCATGTCTCATACTCCGGAGAGGATTTGGCAAAACCGAACTAGCCCATACCTTGAACACTTTGATCTGGCAGCTTGCAGAATGCAAGTGTTCAGTATATTCCCCATTCTCATTCTGTTTAAAGGTGTCGATTTGTATCCTGAAGGGCACCCCTTTCTCTCCACCATGTTTCCTGGGTGTAAATTCTGTGCTGATGCAATGTACCTGGCAAAACAGAAACTGTACTTTATAACCAGCGATGGCTCAATGCTGCAAAACATCTGAATTTCAAGCCCCCCAAGTTCAGAGACAGATGTGATTGGGGTGGGGTTCAAGTTTATTTCTGGCCATCTCTATTTTGTGGGGGAAAAATAAAAAGGGTTCATAACAAAATAAGGAGAGTTCAGAAAAATGACGGGACAAGCAGCTGGGAGAAAAACTGAACATATAGAAACGCAAGCTTTGACATTGCATCACGTACATAAAGATTTTAAAAAATAAATCTTTGATATAAAGGATGAGAAAGCCCCAGGAAGTCTGAGATTTTGAACACACAGAGCCATTTGGGGAATTTAGAAAATGAGAGTTTGTGGTCTTTTCCCCCCAAAAACGAAACCCATCTTTAAGGGAAGAGTGGATATCTAAAGAGACATACAGATCAGTCTATCTGCAACAAAGCCTGTGTTAGGAGTTAAGAATAGAAGAGGCAGCCCCACCTCCAACACAAAATTGGCCCATGCATGTATCCTATAAACAGGACGTCAATGCAAACACTCATCAATCTGAGTGCATGGTATGAGGAGTGAAAAAATATCTGAGGAACAGGAAAGACATGTACTAACGAAAATGCCCAGGCTCTTGAATACATTTGTTTCTTACCTGAATGAACACAGATGCTCTTTTGGATGGATCCCACAGAAATTCAACAGTGTTTAGCTGGGTCGGGCTGGCCCTGGGATCTAAGATGCCGACGGACAGTGGGATATCTGTAGAAGAAAACCCCTAAAATTTTAAAAATATTAAATTGAAGACAACAAACCAAGTGTTCATACCGTTACCAAACTCATTTGACAAGCCAAGGCAGCCAGCGACATATTCAGTTTAAACCAGTGCAGCTGTGGTTTCTTTTACCCCTCCTTGCACAGACACGCACTGTTACTATTTTTGCTCAGAAAGAAAATCCTGAAAAATACCTCACACGGTTCACAGCCAACTTCCAAACACTTTATAGGAACCATAATGAAATAGTCTCACCTATATCAAGGATGCGATCTCCAGGCCGACTCCACCTCCAGCCTTCCAACTGCTGGTGCTCTGTGTACTGCAGACGCCGGTCATGGAAAACCACGCGTATGATGCTCTGTTAAGAGAGGAGGGCAAGGTGAGTTGGGCTTCAGGCTCACCTTTTATTCCTGAGATGATTTCGGTTTCCCAGTGTCAGAGATGGGTCTGATCTGTTCCTCCTCCACGTGTCTAACGTCCATCGCAGAGGAGAGCAGAGCGTCCCCCTCCAAACCACCCATCTCCAGTTAGGTCAAATTCCATGGAGAGATGGTTCATCAAGGCAGTGCTCTCTTTGCTCGTCCGAGGCTTGTCCATGGGAATTTGCCTCGATTCCAGCAATCGGCGGCCAAGCCGTTGATGTAGGATTTGCTCCAGTGCACCTCTTCTAGTGCGGACTAGGAACGCCTCTGTGTCCAACACCAGAGCCTGCCCCCTTTTCACTGTGTGTGTGTGTGGACTGGTGCAGCTACATCAACGACCAGCGACCTAATGACCAGAATCAGGGCAAATGCCCAACGCAGGCAAAGCCAAAAAGACTCTGCACTCATGTCTTGCTTTGCACATGCAAAGTGCAGCAGTACCGCGAGCTAACTACCCCCCGCCTCCCAGTTTCCAAAGGAAGTCCACTGTCTTGTTGTCGCCATCCATTCAGAATGGAAGTGAGAGATTAATTGTGCATGTAAGTTAAAGAAAGGCCCCAACCAAAACCTAGATCCAAGCACTTGCTTGCTCTCCTAGCAAGAGAGCCTGTGTGCAAATCTGAACCCAGAGTCACATTTGGGAAAAACCTTCCTGTAAGTGGGCTGAATAAAAACATGGAATGCAAATATGCTTCAGCTTTGGAGATGGTCTAAATCCAGATCTGGATTCACATTTTGCAAATAGTCCCCCCGCTCACTAATGAAAATCCCTGGGTCGGAACCACAAGAATTTGGGCAAGGAGGGCCTGACACTAGAACCAAGATCTGGATCCAAATTTTGCAAAATCCCTGAATTTGTCAAATCCAGACCCCAAAGTGAAACCACCCAGAACTCAGGAGGTGGTTCTGTATCTTGGGGGGGGGGGGGGGTGCACCACTAACATAGATGTGAGCTGTGTAAAACCTGTGTGACAAAGCTACGAGAAAAGCTGAGTCCTCCTTATGAACATGTATCTGAGCCCAGGTACGCTGCACCCGGGGTTGGTTTATAGCTTTGCATGGGTTAAACCAGTAGAGGAAGTGATGCTCAGTGGTTTCAGCCCAGTTTAGCTTTGAATTTTGGGATTCATCAGAACCCAAAACTCAGAGTGAAACTCGGAGGGCATGACTGTAACCAAAGCCAACGGTTTAGACGAAACCCTGCAAAGCCAAACTGCAGTCACATGCAGCTCTAACCAACTCAAGAATTAGACCCTCAGTCCTGCTCCCATTAAAGTCAATGGCAAAGTCTCTCCCATTGTCCTCCATGAAAAGCAAGGCCAGGGCCTTGATTTGTGTCTGTATGTAGTAGCAGGAAGAAAAGAAATCTATATTTCTCCTTACCTTTACATATTTTGTGTTTAAATCTTGAAACTCTCCCAATTTCCTATTCTCAAGTAGACGGATTTCATATGACTGACCTAGAGTTTAAGGAAACATTTCCAAGGTGTTTAACATGTTGTAGCAATGAGAGAGTCATGCTGGCATTTATGTTGCTAATAAAGCATAAGACTGATTAGGGAAGGCTCATTCCTGGCAACGTAACTCGACTGTCCCATTAACAAGTGGGCATTAATGCAGGGCAGAAATTTGAGGGTCCTGTGGTTAATGCCCTTGATTGGGCATTTAGGAGATTTGGGGCTCATTTCCCAACTCTGCTACAGACTTCCAATTTGACTCTGAGAAAGTCACTTAATCTCTGTGCTGTCATTCCTTCCATGAAACGGAGACAGTAGCACTTACTCCTTTATCTGTCTTGTCTACACGGTCTAAGTCTTGGAAGTCTCTTACTATATGTATGAACAATAGGGCCTCTGAGCTCTCCCAGAATACAAGGGATAATAATTTGGGGCTGATCTTGCTTTCCTTATCATGAGCTTCAATAGGATTTTTAGGAGCAGAGGGATCACAAGATTGGGCTTGATTATGGCCTTCCAACATACAGAAATTAGCTCTGACACTTGTTCGTGCAGGGCCAGTAGTGATGGTTTCCTATCACTGTGTAGGATTCAAATCCAAGTATTTGTTTCTTCCACATTAAAAAATCTGCAGGAAGTCCCATAGGCTGATGCTACTGTTTGGGCCGGAGAAGCCAACTGAACATAAGATACTAGAACCTGGACAGTTCAATGAACCTTTTTGTGTATAACCCACTCTGTGTAGTAAACCAGTGCCTGAAACAAGGGCAGGACACTATCAGTGCAATAAATGAAGGGAGCAGATACACAACTGCTGGTTTTTCCAGTTTATCTTGCTGCCCCCTCCCCATCCCTGCTAGTGAAAAATGCAGATCATCCTATAACAAGGTAATCTGACATGGTGATTTGTTCAGATTTTCTAGCTTAACCAAGGTCATCTTATCACTGACCCTCCGAAAGACTGCATAACAGATATATCTGCCCCCAAGCAGCTGCCAATGGCAAAGGAAAAATGCTACATTTCTGGATCCAAATCTGTAAAAAGACGTAGATTTATGACAGCCGACCTAATGGAAAGATATTGCATTAGAACAGGGTTCTTCTTGGGAATCGTTGCATTGCAGGTTGACAACCTGAGTGTTGGCAATGTCTCTGGAGCACAGGGATAGTCCAAGTTTAATCTGCTGGAAAAATAAATGAGCAGAGGCCATATTCTAGAGCCAGTTTTGCACACCACGCCCACAGATGTCATTTGGCATCCCATAAGCTGGTTAGGACCCTTGAATCCAACAACTGATTAAAGGAGAAAAGGAAACCACATGTAGCCACCGATTAATCACGAGGTGCTAGAAACATACACATCTCTCAGCCCATATTTTGCAATTTTTACTTCAAAGGAGAACTATATTTTGTGACAAATCTGAAGTGGTTGGACTGAAAGAGGATGGGGTCTGTAACCAAAAAGCCCTGCCACCCTGGGGCACCTTGTGCTCATAGTAAGGAAATATTCCGCTGCATATGATCATGATCAGCGGGGTAACTTTATGCACGTGGCCATGTTAGAGAGGCTTTGTTCACTGAAACACAACAGAAACGCCACATGCCTTACACAGATTTCCTAACAAAAAGTCAGGCCCAGGCTTATGGAGTTAAGCACGCAAATAACTCCACTGTCTTCAATGGAACTTACAGCACTCAAAGTTAAGCGTATGCTTAGTGCTTCGCATGGCTGAGACTTCACTTTCCTCAGACGCCTGTGACATTCCTGGAATTCCAGCCAGACCACTCCTCCCTCCCCCCCAAAAAAGAAGCCCCAAGGTTCATTTACAGAAAATTCAGTAGACACAAACAAGCAATTGCATGTGAGAGGGAGATGATGGGCAATAGGGCCATCAACGGGAGGGGAGATGGACCAAGATAATCTTTCTATTAAGGTAAATGCTAAGAGAGGATGAGAACCCCTAGTTTAAATGCCCTATCAGACGTTAATGCAAAGGTCTCTGCATAATCCAGAGTGGTCCACAATAAGACCCAAATACTCACAGGGCCCAATTCAGACACCATTTACACTGGTGTAAGTCAAGGGTATCCCATCAAAACCCATGGTCTTACTCTAGCTAGTTCCTACTGCTGCTGTTTCTTCAGAGCAACACAGATTTTGACAAGAGCAAATGGAAATATCTGGTCCATCAAAGATGGCTCAGTTGGGGTCTAGTTTTCATTGGTAGCATCACTTGACACATCTCATTGCCTCTCAAATCCCTCTTGTACTTACAGAGCTTTTGTGTGTAACTATAAACCCAAATAATCTTCACACCAAGCCTATGTTATTATTTCAGAGACCACACCCATCCCTAGAAGGTCCACAAAGGGGCCTTCTAGCCTCATTCTACAGATGGGGAACTGAGGGAGAGGCTAAGTGACTTGCTCAAAATTACAGAATAAACCAATGTCAGAGCCAGGACTAACAGTTCATGAGTTTCTGGTTCACAGTCAAATGCTTAATGTACAGAACAACTTGATACTTTGTGGCGTCTTTGTTATGGCAGCTCTAATCAACTTCTGTTGTCCAGCCTTGATTTAGCATTAGTTGTTCCTATAAGAAAGAAAGAGCTTAACAGAAATAAGAAAGTTGGCCCAGTCCCTCCAGGCTGTCTTTGAACAGTGATATGTTAGGGCACAGGTTTCTGGATTCACAGGGTAAACTGTGTACTTTCCTTCCAACAACGAACAAAATATTCATATTCTGGATACAAAATGAAGGTCTGAACTGGCAAAAATTCCACACATGAAATTTCCATTGAAGTTGGTTCTGCTTGAATCAGACCTTACACTGGCCAGAAACAGAGGTTCTGTCTTTAATAAATGCTGCGTCCAAAAGGCCTCTTATTTTAACATTATGGAAGCCAAATGGTATAAAATATTTTAGAGCAAAATATATACATGCACAAAATAAATCAAAGACGCTACTGAATTTAATATAGAATCCCTGAAAAATGTCTTTCAAAAGGTTATTCATACACTAGCAGGTTTCCCTGCAATGCGAGTGTTACATACAGATTCCCCATAAAATAGATATATATTCAGAACATGTGTGTGTGGCAAGATCAACTAGGAACATACTCCTCTGGAAAACACTTCCCTTCCGCAACCACACATCAGCCTGAAATCAAGTTCTAGAGTGCAGGTCGAGCTAACGTGCCTACCAGCACTGCCATAAATGTCATTAACAGTAAATCAGCATGAAGTGGCCCTCATTTAAGGGCAGTGGTCCCAGCACAGATGTGTTAATATAGACGCTAAAATGCTCAATCTTGGCTTCTCTGCAAAACCTTCTCTCAGTGTCACAACTAAGTGGTATCTGAATTAATCTGGAAAAACTTAAAAATCAACAAATAGTCTAGCAGCACCTTAAAGACTAACAAAACATGCAGATGGTGTCATGAGCTTTCGTGGGCACAACCAGTGGTTGTACCCAGGAAAGCTCATGATACCATCTGCATGTTTTGTTAGTCTTTAAGGTGCTGCTAGACTATTTGTTGATTTTTTAAGTTTTTCCAGTTACAGACCAACTCGGCTATCCCTCTGAAGCTTTTGAATTAACCTAGTTATTAGGGGTTGCATTCTCCTCTCAGTTATACAGTGCAACCCCACAGACTGAGGAGAATTTGGCAGGACATCAACATGACAGATACTTACATATGAGCAGTACTGAAGTACTATCAATGGAAGAGGGTATCACATTCCAAAACGTACACCTCGCTATGGTTTAATCCACGGCATCTATGGGAGGCGAGAGCCCCAAGTCCAGTCCCCTTGCTCCTGGACTCTATTTATACCCCCTGGGACAGCTTCAACAGGACAGCTGCAGAGGGCATCAGGCCAGGAAAGATTGTGTGTGCTTGTGAGGACAGGAGTAGAAATCAAAAGGACAAACTGGAGAATCGGTCTGAAATCAACCAACAAAATTAAATTCACTAAAAAACGGCAACCCTTCACATGGGCAGCAGCAAACAAAACATCTTGCAGGCCACACACAAAACCCACCGTGAGTAGCATGTGGCCCACCACTGGTGTAGACATGGTCTGGGTGCATCTGGGCCAAAATGCCTTGCCTTCACTGTGTTTTTACCTCAGGCTAGCCTCGCATGTTTGTTTCCCCGCAGTGACCCAGAACAAACAAACAAAAACTTTTTTTAAACTAGTGAAGACCTAGGCCAAAGAGGTACTATGTCTCACACATTATTGAAATCTTTGTAGACGGCAGTCTAGTCTCTGACCTGCCTTTATTACAGCCAATCTTTAGGGAGGGTGTTGTACGGAAGTTTGTATAAAAAAAAGGGCAGTTCCTCAACACCACACATTTACACAGCCCCATTACGAGGCAGGAGTTTACGCACTGTTGCTCTACAAACAAAACTAAGATACGACAAAGTAGTAAACCACCCAGGCACACAATGTTCCTAACTTGTACTTCACGAAGCAACTCCACCTATCTTAAAAAGAGATTTATAAGCCGTTTACTTGTGTAACTTTTATTGTCATGGACAATTAATGCAGCATAAACTTTATTTGTTGCTATCATTAGCAAATTTCTGGCAACCATGTTCTTTTGTCCCAAAGGTTAGGATGACAAAAATAACCCTGTCACTTAACAAGAAGTCACTAGACTTTCACTTTTTAGCATGTGAACTAAACGCAACACTTATTTCCATTAAGCTTCAGCAAGTTCAGTGCTAGGATTTAGTCGTTAGCAATCCTAGAGTTTTCTGATTTTAAGGTTACATTCTGCGAACACTGAACTCTTTCCCACACAACTACAAATCCTATTGTGTTTACCACATTGGCTTTACATTTCTAATGCCATTTACATGACAAGGTCTAGGTTTTCTATACCACCTGCTAACCCGTTATGCTGATTTCCAGCTACGTCTTCAGTATACCAAACCAACAGGCTCAAGGCCTGTTTAGAAAACTAGCTCACCGAATCATACAATCCTAGGGCTGGAAGAGACCTCAGGAGGTCATCGAGTCCAGCCCAAAGCAGGACCAACCCTAACTAAGTCATCCCAGCCAGGGCTTTGTCAAGCAGGAACTTAAAAACCTCTAGCGATGGAGCTCACCCCTAGCTCATCTCACTAGACTATAAGATTGGTTTTACATGCACCATATATGCTCACCAAATCAATGCAAGACAGAGTCAGAAAAAAATATACTTTCTTCCTCAGTAGGGGACCCTACTGATACAAAGACGGCCTACAGAGACTCAAACTGAACAGTTTGGGGATTAAGCTAAAACGACGAGCCACATCAATAAACATTCCATATAGCAACTTAAGAAGGACATGCAGAAAGCAGCACTGATAAAGGTGACAACGTCCCCAGCTGACTACAGCTTGGAGGGGAAGGAAGGGAAGAGCCATTCTTCAAGGCAGTCAATAAATCCTTGGGCTAAAGCAGCAAGAGACCCTCAGGTCAGGGGCCACCTGATCGTGCATTCTTTATGCCACTCACGCACTTCAGACAGACTGTGCTCCTGGTCCCAGGACACAATGGCACTGAAAGCGGCTCCGTGGTTGCTTTCCACAGCCTGAGGGAGCTCAACAGATGCACCAGGAGGTGTTTAGCCAGTGCATGTGGGGGACCCACCAGCTACGTGACGGGCTACCCCGAAACCTCCTTGGAGGTTGGTGGGTGCGAGGGAAGGCAACCCCCCTAGGGCTCCACTCTGTCCTACTCTGGTTAGGGGACTCCCCCTAGAGGGCTCTGCTCACAGTCCGTTTCTGCCCTGCATTTGGAGGGATACAGTGGAGTGCAGTCCAGGTGCTCCCATGCTTTGGTCCTGAGGGGTCCGGTGCGAGCAGGTTTTGGGGGAGCAGAAACAGGAGGGCTGACAGACTTGTTGGGTCCCTGGGCCAGGTGGGGGGTGGGGTATCAGGCAGAAGAGGCAGGGTTGGGGCAGCCAGCCCTCAGCACTGCCTGATGCTGAAGCCAAAGCAACTTTGCTTTCCCGGGATCCCTGTGGGGCCACGGACAATTGCCCTGCTTGCTCCCCCTTAACATTGGCCCTGGCTTTTACATGCAGAAAACTGGCAGTTGTGGGCTGTGGCGTTTTTACAGCTTGTCGGGTGGGCCTCCAAAAGAAAAAGGTTGGGACCCCGTCCTAATACCAATCGCTACGGCCGTCCTTTCAACAGCTCCCTTCCTGTATTCATCTCCTCCTGGGGCGGCTTTTCTCCTCTTTTCAACCCTCTGTCCCTCCCTCCATCTTCCATGAACATCTCTTCCCTCCTGTCCCCCTTAACACACCCCTGGAGCCAGGCTTCTTGGAGGGAAGGCTCAGCACCCCGCACCAGCACTCCGCTCAGTCCAAGTCTGCTCAGTCTCCTGCAAACAATCGAGTTCACACTGGGCATGTTCAGAGGCTTACAGGTACTTAAGTGACATCATCTCATTTGCATGCTCACCCAGACCTTTGTTCAGGTTTGGTTAATAATAACTCTTTGGCAACAGGTTCTGGAGCACTTTCCAGTTGCTAAGTTAGGCCACGTTGATACTTACTGCACCAGAGATCGATCTTCTGGCATTTGATTTAGTGGGTCTAGTTAAGACCCACTAAATAGAACTCTAAGGGTGGCTCCAGTTGGTGCCAGTATTCCTCGCAGTTGTGAGGAGTAAGGGCAGCTGATGGGAGCATTTGCTCCCGTCAGCCTCCCTCTATATATAAAGATGGCACCAAGTTCAGCTTAAGGTACATCGACTCCAGCTACATATTTACAATGCTGGAGTTGTGTACCTTAACCCAACCTTCCAGGTCTAGTGTAGACCTGGCCTGAGTCACCTGCACTTAAGTTCAGCCCTGTGCGTAGTGAACTCATATCCTGGGGTGATAGACGACACCCCGTACTCTGGGTTGATTATACAGTAGCTGCTACTTGGCCTTGCCTGGTGTCTATAATGATTTTACTAGCAGGGCAATGAGATTGTCCTGTCTCTTCCCTGAGGAATAGTTTTCTCCTTTGCCTCCTGTATGAATGAGGAACTAGCACATCTCAGGTGTAAGGAGTAAATTTCAGTGTCAGGTTCAGTACCTCAGACTGTTCAGAGTCATGTAGGTAAACACACACTCTCTGCAGCTGGGGGAAAGGCCCTTGATGGCTTCTAGCTGACATGGTCTGTCCTGGTATGCAGCTGATACCATCTGTTGCACAAGTTTCCTGGCTGCAAATTCAGGCAGTGGGAGTTGTAGGTCTGGTGTGGTAACCTTTTTTTCTTTTGTGCCTTTACAAGTCTAGTATTTGCTCATGTTTCCCCAGTAACCAAGAGGAAGGCTGGCCTGGTGGTGGAAGGGACTCAGAAGAACTGGGCGTCAATGCCCAACTCTGCCGCAGGCATCTTGGGTGATGGACAAGTCACTTAACCCTTCTCAGCTTTAGGACCCGATGTGTCAGACAGGGATAACGCACCCGCTCTGTCTTCTCTATTTAGATTAACTCTTTGGGCCAAGGGCTGCTGGATTAAGTTCGTACAGAACCTTGCACCTTTAGCTCCGTCGGGACCTCAGTGCACCACTGCAATACACGTCAAGAATGAGATCAGTGGAAAGTCAAGTTGCTATTTCTCTGCTCACCAGCCCCTGAATTGGAAAAGTCAGTCCACCTAGAAGCACGTCGTGAAGATACAACAGAACAGGTCTGTGCCATGCTGAGCTTTCATGAAATGTTCTTCACTGTCTGACGAGCTCCCCTATCCAACATTACTCTGATGAGGAATATTGGCCTAGAATGGAGTAGCGCTTGATACAAAGCAGAGCGCAGACATGCCAAGAGATTGCCAGTCTCTGATTCCCAGAGAGAAGAATGGTTTCCGTTTAAGAACGGAATAGGTACAGGGCACAGGTGCCGGCAGCCTTCCTTGCACTGCCATCAGCAGAGCGCCTTCAACCCTGCCCGGCAGGCCGGCTGAAAGATGAGGATGTATTTCAGTCCCAAGGCCTGGCCATTCGCTCCTTGCTCTCGCTGATAAAATACCCAGTTCAGAGTGCCGCTCAGTGCCGGCTGTGCGGTGAGAGGGAACAGCCTGCGCTGTGAATAGCAGCTCCTTAGGAAGTAGACCAGGGTGGGCAAAATACGGCCCACGAGCTAGATACAGCCTGTCACGCTGCCAAATCCTGCCCATAGGAGCTTCAGCCAGGCACCCTGCCTGCCTCATTCCCAAGTGCTGTTCAGAGCAGCTTCGTGTGCTGTCCCTGCCACCGGCATAATCGCTCATCTCCCATTGGCCGGTTTCCTGCCCTCCCGCCCCAAGTCACAACCTCCTTCCAAACCCTGCACTCCTTCCTGCACCCCTCCTCCAGGTCAGAATCTTCTCCTGCACCCATGCCCCTCCCAGATCCCACACCCCCTCCTGCACCCCAATCCTTACCCCAAGCTCCCTTCTGTACCCAGCCTCCATCCCAGACCCCGCACCTCCTCCATTAATATCATGGAAGAGTGTGGGCCTCAACCACTTTCCAATTCTTGGACAATTATTGCCCACCTATGAAGCAGACAGACACCTTTAGCTCATTTATAACATGTACAGCCCACGTGACACTAAGCTATAGTTCCACTTGGTACATCAACACAAGGAGCATCCTGCTGGGTTTCCTAAAATACCCAGCCTAAACAAATCCAGGGGAGAAAGTGAAGTAAAGGGGTAAGAAGTGGGCAAATCTAAATCTCTCTACAGCATATTGGCACCTTCCCCACTGATATACAAACAAAGCCAGCAACCAGTGGAGAGTTTTGTCAGGAGAGGTTTGAAGGGCACCGTGGCTACTTCTTATTCATGGCCTAAAGTGCAGCTCGTGAAGAAACTTGAAGGTAAAAACAGCTAACTGGGACAGTTCTCAGTCTCCTTGGATGGACAGGGGCTTTCATTCAGAAATCAAACACAGCAGAAATGTAGGAGAAACTTCAGTGCTAATGTGACATATAAGCCAAACTTAGAGATGAAAAGTACCAAGCGCAAATAAAATAAGGTTCATGGAAATGTTCCAGAAGCCTTGGTGGTTGTCATTAGTGAAATACGAGTCCAACTCTGCCATCTGCCCTCACTTGGTCTCACTTACACGGCACAAATCCACTGCTTTACACCAGTCTGAGAGTAGAACCAAGTCCACTGGCCTCAGCGGAATTTTTGCCTGACTGAAGACAGCAAATTCACTGAGCTCCATTTAATGCAGAGGGGATGAAAGAGAGGACAGAGGGAAGGATTAAAAACCAGTCTCCCTGGTTGAAGGGCAGCCATGAGCGCCCTGGTTCACATGCACAGTTGAGCTTTGATGCGCTGCTTATTCTGAGCCCCTTGTTGCCTGATGCAAGATTGACAGTGACGCAGGGATAGCTCTGTGTATCCCTTTGTGAATATTCCATCCCCATGAGCAACAGGAATTATATCCGGCATGCATGGCAGCATGCAAGGCTTGTTGAGGCAGCATTAATTTTGTTGATGTTAATTATTATGCCAATTAATTATGTTAATTATGTCCCTTCTATTAACACAGAGCAGCTACACAAGAGATCTTACAATGGCACAGCTGCATTCAAACAGCAGTGCCACAGTAAACTCTCTAGTGTAGGCCTAGCCGAAGAAGTGCAAGAGATGGACAAAGAGTCCCAACACCTGGTCATGAAAGTGAAGAGAAAGAAGAATCAACTTGATAAACAAGTCTTAGAAACAATGGGAAGCCAGGGACAGACCTAACATGTGTCTGGCATCTGCAAACCTCATGTTAGCAAAGGGCAGGCCAGATGGGAACGTAATCCTTTGGAACGCTCAGGATCCTGTCAAGAACTGCAATGACCCTTAGAAAAAAGAGCCAATTTCTCTGGGTCATGCAAAATGAAAATAATATTCTTGCAAATGCAGCTATAATTAACTGAGAACCACACCCCAGTCAGAGCTGGCCTCCCAGCTTTTTGTACTCTTCGTTTAGGCAAATAAAAGACTGTTCCAGGAAACATGCAAACATTCAAGCACAGTCATGACCCCATAAAAATTCAGTTCCGTGAGAGTTAACGTCAATACAAAACAGCTTTCTTCGTTTCCATAAATCTCCAAGTAAAAAATCCAATTCTCCAGCTACAGAAAAGTCCGGTGGCCAGATTTGGACACTTAAAATATAGCCAAGGCAAAGATTTTCTTCCTACTTCCTCTTCTGGATAGCTCCATCTTCTCCCCCAACAAACAGGATTTCAGGGGGTCTTCTTCAAACCACCTCACTTTCCTTTGCTTCCCATGCCTGCATTGTCTCCTGCTGGGATGCATCATCTTTTCCACATTGAGGATAGTAACCATATTGAAAAGCATTTACTCCAGGGACTGTCATAGTAAATCTGTGCAGGGCCTTGCACCTTGAGCTGGGTTGGGGCTTCTTGTGCACTACAGCAATATACACTTAGCTGTAAGAGGACTTGCACCCTCACGCCACACGGCTACAAACTATGCAATACGAACGATCTCAGGACACCTTGTTTGTGGGGTAGTTTACAACAGGGTTGCTGTTAGAGAAGGTTTTTTAAGACAATCTGCAATAGACCCTGAAATAGAATTACATTAAAACAGTGTTTGAAAAGTTCCACTGGTGAACAGGGGCAGCTCGCAGGGTTCAGGCTCCAGGTGGACAACGAACCAGGGGAGGAGACGGTGAGAGACAGGAGTGAGGAGTCAGTCACTGGAGCGTGACCTGGGTGGATCGGACTATTTGGTTATTTGACCGGTAGGCTGGGTCTCTCGCCACAGCCAACAAGAATCTAGGGTTTCAACCTTTTGCTGATGAGCTTGGCCGCCTGTCAACTTAATGCAACAGTTCAGACTAAATTCCTTGATGTCCTTCAGAAACCCTCCCCAGTGATCCCATGGGGCCCGCTATTCTCTCATAACCTGGGAGGGCTCTTCAATGTCCCCCCAGCCCTACTCCCATCCACAGGAACCCAGTCAAATTCTTCTCCTCCACCTCATTTGTCCTTTTTCTCCCTCTGCATAGCTAAAAACTCTTCCCATCTGTCCCTAAAGTACCCACCCTTCCCCAGTGTGGCTTCCCCATCCTCCATCAGAGCAGGGGCGACGTGTGAGGGGGGCACAAGGGGCCACATGACCCCCCTCAACCACTGGGTGCAGCCAGTGGAAGTGGAGCAAGATGGTCCCATGGCTTTGCTCCCCCGGCTGCACTGCTCTGATAAAGGGGGCGGGATCATCCCACACTCCCCAGCAGGATGTGGAGCGACAGCAGCCGAGGGAGCAAGCAGTGGGGCCGCCTTGCTCTGCTTCCCCCCACTGCTGCTGGTGAGTGAAGGGAGGGGAGCAGCAGACCTCTGCTGCCGATGCCAGCCCTGCTAGTCCCAGGCCGCCCTGCTTGGGGGAAGAACTGGAGCAGAGATGAAGCAGAAGAAGGGAGAGTCATGGCCTAGGCATCAGGGGGTTGTCTTGGACCTTCTCCAGGCTGGGAAGGATCATGTGGCCCCCCAGGTATCTCCCGACCAGTTGCCTCTGTATCAGAGCCCACTCCAGTCCATGCAGCCACTGCTAAGGTCTTCCTAGCCAGTTCTTCAGGCCCCATCAGCTGCCCCAAATCCCTCTACTGGCTCCTTCTCCACTACACCAAGTTCAAAGACTCTTGCCACCACCTTCAAAGACTCTACTGAGTTCTGTCCATCATCTTACTGACCTGTTTTATTCCCTCACTCAAACAATAAGACCAACCTGAAGGCCCCATGTCAGGCTCCTGAGCTTCCTTCCACGTGTGCCCCCAACCCATGGAATATCCTTTCATAGATAGCCCACAAATCTCTCCCCATCTGGATCAGATCTGGTATTGGTTTGTGAGTTCTTCAGGAAAGAGACCAGGCCCTTTTATCACAAAGGAGGTTTCATGGCACTCGAGACTCAGGGATAGTTTCAATGGAGAAAGACATTTCTCCTCAAAACAAAATGACATTTGGATTAAAAAACTTTGATTTCTGTTTTTAAGTTAAGCCAAGGCACGTCCTACTTTTCCGCTGCGGAGAGGTCAATGTTCCCACAAGACTCTGACCCACAAGTAACGAGGAGAAAACATTTATAAACGCTCCTCTTTACGAGTTAACCCACACAAGTGCCCATTTAAATCAGGCCTCTTCATCTGCCAATTCCAAAAGGACTCTTTGTTGTGAGGCTGCACGGCAAGTTATGATTTATTTTTAAGTTAGTGCAAAATCGTTGCTTAGTCACCCACAAGAAAAACACATCAAATCTGATTAGAAGGCAGAATTTAAAATTCCTTCTCCCCACCCCACAAGAGATTATCCCAGAAATAGTATTTCAAAACAATTCCTAGAGCAATGCAAGCTTTGGCTCTTGCTCAGAAAGGGCCATGTCTAGATCAAAGCGAGAGACCTGCTAGCAGGGCTCCTACACCTTTTCCCTAACCAGCAAGAAGCAAGGATTTTTGTCTGAGAAATACAGTAGATAGTAGGGATGTAAAATCCCGTTTAACCGATTAAACAAGGGTGGGCAGAGGGGCTCCATGGGTGGGGGTGGCTCCAGCTAGGCTGGAGCGCCCCCTGTAGGGCTGGCAGCCCACTGCCCACAGCAGGCAGGGGGCTGCTCCAGTCCCAGCTGGTTAATCGTAACCGGTAAGGATTACCCAGTAAGAGCAATGCTTACCGATTAACCATTCCCATCCTTAGTAGACATGGCATAGAGCAGGGGTTCTCAAACATCATCGTACCATGACCCCCTTCTGACAACACGATTCCAGGATGGGGGAACCAAAGACCACGCCCCACCACCCAAGGTAGACAGGCCACAGCTGAAGCTCAAGGGTTCTGTCCTGCGCAGGGGGCATGTAACCTTAGACCCAGGGAGTGGGGCCTGAGCTTTGGCTACAGACTTGCTGGACTCCAGGGCCAAACACCAGCTTGGCAACCCCATTCAAGTTGGTCAGGACCCACTTCGGGGCCCCAGCCTGCAATCTGAAAACCCCCCGGTACAGAGCCTTGCAGAACCTAGCAGAGCAGAATGAAATCCTTTCCTTCCGCACGGGAAGGGTAACGTGTGGCGCACAGAGCCGGCTGCAAGTATGTAATGAGAGACAACCTGCTGGAGTGGGGCAAGACAGCTTCAAGCACATGCATGCCTGGAGCACGGGCGATGTTCATCTGCATGCACAGAGCCGACCACTTAATCAGCGCATTGCTCTTGAGCGGGCTCTCCGCACAGACCTCACTTCCGAGGGAGTGTTCTAGTCACTTAAGGTATGTCTGCAATCAGATCCCCGTAGCTGACTTGTGCCGGCTGGCTCCGGCTTGTGGGGCTCGGGCGAAGAAGCTGTTTGACTGAAGTGTAGATATTTGGGCTCTGGAGCTCTGACCTCTCCAGGACACATGCTCAAGACACAGCAGGATTCAGCACTTCTAATATAGTTTGTCTGGTAAAGTCCTCAAAAAGGCAGCCCATTCCCATTCTATTCTATTCATGCTCTTCTGCTTTGGACTTCGGTCCTGCTAGCCGCAACTGCCCCCTGGCTTGCTTGTGACCCTATTAGGGACAAGGTCAAGACTGGATCTCCCCCTGCGCTTTCAGGCAAATCCATTCTAGGCGGGATTGTCAGAAATGCTCAACACTGGCCCAGCTCTGCTCCTGACAAAGTCACAGCTCAGAGGCCTGCCCATTTCCACGAGAGCAGAATTAAGCCAGAGCCAAGTGCTTTGGAAAACCCCAGTCTGTGTCCATGACACTGGGCCAACCTGTGGACTTCCCTGGGATGACACGTTGATAGGAAGGGCGGAAGCTGGTTCCTTGGCCAGGTCTATATGGGGACACGCGGGAGAGGGAAGGCAAATCAATGAATGGTATGAAGTCAATGCCTAGGCGTTGGGTGCCCTAAACACCCCACCAGATGCTCTCTGTGACTCAGCTCTCCTCCACACACACATATTTCCAGCTTTGGTTTTTTGTTTTTTTTTTTAAACTCCAAAAATTAAAGGACAGCAAACAAAAGTTCCTGAGTCAAAACAGATAGTGGTGGGTTTGAGGCACTTGACCAGAACTTCTGTGCACTGACTCCATGCCTTTAATGGACTGGCCATAGTCTCCTGCACTTCCTCAGATAGCAGAGTCCTTTGTCTCTTACAAAGATGGAGCAGGAGATACCCCATCTTCAAAGCTCTTGGCGGGACAACAGGGAACAAAGCCCAAAGTCACAATGGGGCTTATTGGAGATGTTCAAATATTATCAGCCTCACTTTACAAAGGGAACTTTGACACTGTCCCATCCAGGGAAATCTGAAGGTTTGCCAGGAGCAGAATGGAGGGAAGAATTGCAAATTAGCATCTCCACCCTTCTCTGGGGCTAAGGCTAAGTGGGAAGAGAGAGCAGCTTGATATGGGTCTAGGTATTTTGCAGGCAAAGGCGCTATTTTGCGATTGGTTGCTTTGAATGTTAAAGGATCCCACCGTCTCCATGACCAGAAGGCTTTTTCTCAAAGATTCACCAGCTTTTCTACCCTCCCCTTTGATCATTTCAGATAGTGAGCACCGGAACGCTCCTGCTCTAGTTTTTATTTTTCATGGCTCATATTTGGTGCCCTATAAGTTGGGGATATACCATGCATCAGAGCAGAAGGGGGCATAAGCAACACAGCATGGAGAAGCCTTTAGTATTTCATCTGGCAAAGGTCTTTGTTAGTGACCGGGAGAAAATATAGTGACAGTGTGATTCACACCCAGAAAAGGTGCAGAACCCACATCCTGAAGGGTGCTAAAAGGGCTTGCTTAGGGTAAGGCCAAATTCCACCTACAAATGTGTGCAAGTCCTGTCAAAGACACTGTGTGGGCAGTGTGTGGACACTGAGTTCATCTAGGGGCAGAAGCTGGCTTGCAGTATAGGCAATACGGAACCTTGCTAAACTGCAGCTCAGACACCGGCCAAATCAGACGCTTAGCTTTGCTGTCTACAGAAGCTTGGAGCAACGATATTGCACCACCGTGCTGAAGCAGGGCCGGTATGAGCGACATCACGCTCTTCCCAGAGTAATGCGGAAGCATCATCTACCTTCCCGACCCATGCGCCAGCAATTCCCTGGAACAGAATTAGGGCACGCAGTGCTGAGTCGTGACAGTGGTGCTCCTAATGCTTACCAGCTTGCCAATCTCACCCGCTGGCACAGGGCTCTCTCCACCCCATGGCTGAGATACTAATGCATGTCAAACAAAGCCGCATTTCAAATGATCGGAGTCCAATCCACCATCTGTTGCATGGAAATGTGTGGGCCAGATCCCCAACTAATGTAAGCCAGCCCTGAGTTCATGGGCGTTTCACCGACACCAGCTGAAAACCTTACCCACATATGTACAAAATCCAAAAAATCCAACTCTCGCGCCCCCCACAAACCAGAGAAGCATAATTAAATTGTGTCATCATGGGCCATTTCCAAGTGACAGTCTTTCCTTACCTTGGTTGAGATAGGTCAGGGTTTCTTCATGCAGCTTTACAGCAGGGGAGGTGGCTGTGCAGAGAACATACTGAAACGGAGGCAGTTTGGTGTCATTCTCAGGAGACAGCTGGGGCTCCTCCTGTTTGAAGATCGGCAGCGCGAGGACATCACTGAAACACAGAATTAGCCCAGGTTTACTGCCTGCGACTTGCGAGGCGCCCACAGCGAGGCTCCAGATGCAAAATTCTCTCGTGCTGCAGGCGACCATGCGACACCACGGAAGAGACAGCGATCTCGTCTCACGCACAAGGAGTTATACACACTGCAGCAAGAAGGTGTGAATTCCAACACAGGGTAGGCTCAACAGCGCTCCTTCTAATGGAGCTTGCATGCTAAAAATAGATGTGTAGCTGCGGCAGCGTGAGCCGCAGGAGGGGACGGCGGGCCCCACTACACATCTATGAACACGGTGACTAGCCCCGCCCACCACCACCGTGGTGACACGCAGGAGCGGACTGGCAATCAAAATAGGCCTGGAAACGGCCCTCCCCATGACATCACCCCTGCGTGCCGCTCAAGCCCCACCCCCTTTCCCTGCGTCACGTCCAGCACGCAGCACAGGCGGCGGGTCAGGCTCCGTGTGCCGTATACAGAGCGGACACAGAGCCGCTCGGAGTGCGGGGCAACGGAAGCCCATCACAGGTGGATACGACGGCCCATCACAGGTGGATACGACGGCCCACCGGGAAATTCCTGGTATCCCGCCGGGCCAGTCTGCCCCTGGTGACACGTGTGTTTTTAGAGCACACGCTAAATCGAAGTTATGTCTCCACAAGCTGGAGTTTACACCTTCCAGCTCTAGCGCTGAGATTTCTTCTTAGGGTCTGAAGAGTTTGGCTTCTGCAGAATAACAGGGCGTGCAGTCCCCCTGCTCAGTAACTTAGTACCAGGCACCTTTAACACATAGCATCAGTACACCAGAAAGTCCCCAAAGAATGACTTGATTGAGTAGAAAGGGGAGCTGGCTGAGAAGTGGGTTTTGTCTGGAGGAGAGAAGGAGGGTGAGGACACAGTGAACGCTAACATTTCTATAAAAACAAAGAAGAAACTTCTGAAGAAAGTTTTGGCATTCACATCCAAAAGACAAAAGCCTGAAAAAAATATTCAGGGAAAGTAAATAAAAGCCCCTGATGATTTCTAGTAAGAACAATGAAAAGCGATATTTTTAAAAGGCAGAATTTGCTATCCACCCGTCAAAGATTGCTTGGTTCATTCTGCCCCACCAAGCAACAGCCCCCTTCTCTCAGAAGTAAGGCCTCCCTCCTTGCACACACTAATCCCATCAGTTTCCTTCTCCCACCAAGCTACGCCCTTCCTCCACCTACCCCTTTTCACTCCCCCACAAAGCCATGCCTTTCCCTCCTACAAAGTAGATGCTCCCCATAAACTGGTCCCACTCACCCCCAAAGCCAAGCATCTCATCCTGAACTAGTCACGCCCTCAAAATTCAGCTCCTCCAGCCAACAACTGGTGTGACTGATTCATAACTCGGGGCTGGTCAGGGTACCTCAGGAGAAAGGGTGAGGAGGCTGGGGGACTTCTGGCCAGAGTTAAGTAATATACTAGTAGGGTTAATGATGGGTATTGGGAATGAGCCTCCTTCCACATCAATCCACAGTCGCTCTGCTGTGCAGGCAGTTTATACAGCCTATTGGGGTGTGTCTGCTTCGTGCTACCAGGCTGAACTGCTTCAGGATTTGGCCCATATGGAATAACATGCTTCTATATGTATATTTTCTGTATGTACAAAGAATTGGGCTAGTTTGGAAAGGAGAAGACTGAGAGGGGACATGATAGCGGTTTTCAAGTATCTAAAAGGGGGAGGGAGAAAAATTGTTCTCCTTGGCCTCTGAGGAAAGGACAAGAAGCAATGGGCTTAAACTACAGCAAGTGAGGTTTAGGTTGGACATTAGGAAAAACTTCCTGTCAGGGTGGTTAAACACTGGAATAAATTGCCTAGGGAGGTTGTGGAGATATTTAAGAGCAGGATAGACAGACACCTATCAGGGATGATCTAGACCAGTGTTTCTTAAACTTTTTAAGACCAAGGAACACCAAACATTTTTTGTTATGCAGAACACCATAAGGGGGGGAAGTTGTTAAGCAAAAAAAAAAAAAAAGAGCAGCACACCTCTGACTGCCTGGTCTAAACAGTACTGGGTCTCCCCTAGTCCAGGGGACTGGACTCAATGACCTCCCAATTCTAGCATTCCATGATTCCATTATTTTTGTACCAAGAGATAGTGTCCAGCCTTCTCATTCAGCGCAAAACATCATGACTTGGTCCAGGGTTTTATTCCAGCCCATTACAGGTTAGCCAGGCACCAGGCTGGCTCCAGATCTCAGTTTCTCCAAAACCCACCAGATCCAGCCATTTGACCTAGGCCCCTCCCCTAAATCTAATTTAAAACCTTTAGCATTTAAACTATCCACAAGATTGGGTCAGATGCTGCCCTCGGCTGCTTTTTCACAGCTCCCACAGTTACCACTCCAACCTCCTTGACAAGTTTCACACTGGCAGACCTCTACCAATTTCAACGACATCAATCTGGAGCCTGTCTCAGAGGACAAAATGAAGTTCACCTGCATTAAAAGCACCAACGCATGACCAGTCAGGGCATCCCCAGTGTGCAGAGGAGGGCCTGCTTCCCAGCATGGGTAAAGAGACTCACGGCACTTCGCTTGAGCTGGCGCCCTGAAAATAGTAGAGTGGACACAGGCCCAGGCCCAGACTAGCCACCCAAACTCAGATGCAGTTTTGGACTTAGCAGCTAACCCAGGCTGCCACTTTTAGCATGTTAGCACAACTCTGGGCAGGTCTACACTACAGCCAAAGGTCAGCTTAAATGACGCAATTTCAGCTTTGTAAATAACAAAGTTGGTGTTGCCATACCTTAAGTCGCGCTTTGGTGCCATCCTCACAGCAGGAGGTTGACAGGAAAAACGCTCCCATCAACTTTCCTCACAGCAAGGAGTACCAGCACCAACCACAGGTGTGCCCTCAGTGTTTGATTTAGCAGGTCCTTACTAGACCTGCTAAATCGAACACCAGAAGATTGACTGCCACAGCGCCGATCTTCCCGCAAGTATAGACATGCTCCTTTGTGTGCCCATGGGGAGGGGGTTCTCACCCAGCTGAAGTGTAAACACAGGCATTTGTTTCCTTAGCATGTGTCAGCAGCTTTATCTTGCTATGCCTCAGTATAAAGCATCACATTAGTCTTCCCAGCTTCTCTATTGCTGAACCCTCCCCTTCTCTTCATTCTGTGCAAGTGGTAAGACCACTAAACCCAACCAGAGCACCTCCTGGCTCAGAACAGATCTTTACAGCCACCTCTTGTCTCCACCAGGGACATGAAACCTCTTGACTATCTGGTTATTATGGCAGGAGCTCTGTCCACTGCCTTAATGCTCATGTGCACAAATAAGTATAAAAAATAACCGTCTAGGCACATGGAAGCATTGGCATGCTTGGTTGGGCAGGTAAGAGCATTAGAGGGGTTTGCTCTGCCCCTGTGGGTTAATGATCCACTTGTTGTTAGCTCTTAACTCTCAGCACCTGCAACCTCAGGGACCTCTCACCAGTTCGGTACTCTGCCATCTGCAGTAAAGGCTCTAAAGTTCCTGGTTCAAAACCAGCAGCTCCTGTTTATGGAGAAGTAAAGCCATGGAGCAGATCGAGCAAAGCGCGGGGAGTTTTTTCCCATTCTATAGCCAACGTGAAAACTTCTAGACCCATTTATTTCACAGATATTAGACACTCTCGCAGTTCTTCCCTAAGTGAACCACCACTTTTTTCCTAGATGACTTATTACAGCAATGAAGATCCAAATGAAGATAAGATTTTGAAAAATAGAGTATTTCTTCTACATGATACTTTTCACACTCATACACAGAAATCATTCTCCAATGAAATGCAGTCACCTCTGCTGCACAGAAACACTGCTTCATGCCCTATCTGCACAATGCCCTCAGGATACAAGTTGCTTTACAGAAAATATAACATAGTCCCCTGGCTAACTCCTGAAAATGCAAACAAGCAGCCGGTGTTTGCAAGGCTGGGCCGATAATTAACAGGTTTGGGCAAGTGATATGTTCCTCACCTGGCTGAAATGACACCGAGAAATTGAGGGAAGCAGAAATCAAGTGCCTAAATTCCACATATCATATTCCAATTCAATTCCTCTAAACTTGCAAAAAGTACTTCAGGATTGTTAATGATCACAAGCATTCAAGGACCTTTAATTCCATCAGATAGGTTTGTAGAAAGTCTAATCATAAAACATAACTGTGAAACTGCCCAAAAAAGAACTATTGTATATAAGTAAATAGAATTTTTTATTCCTATAAGGCATAATCCAAAGTCTACTAACTGCAATTGGCTTTCGATCAGGTCCGTAGAGAATATTTTACTTTATGGTATTTGGCATATAGAGTATCAAAGAGTGTGGCAAAGAGACAAGGTTTCAGCAGCCAGTCAAGGACTGAGACCATATACACAGCAAGTATAGAAATTCAGACATGGCAAACAGAACCGAATAAAGAATGGAAAGTTGTTACCCAGTCTATCACTTTGGAAAGCAGTTTTATCAACTGTAACTGAGGTTCCATAGCAGTTTCCATTCTAAGTCTCACAGCAGTTATTTTTAAAGTTTTACTTTTAAGCTAAAGTTTTCCAGAATTGATCCCTGACTGAGGTCCCACATGTCTTTTTTTTATTATTTTTTTGGAGGTAGGTGGGAGGGAGTTTGTTGAGTGATTCCAATATTGGGAGAATAAGGAACAGGAAACAAATACACTGTTCCCAATCAAGATTATCCCCCCTTCCTCCCAAAAAAAACCCCTTTGAGGCCAGGTCTGCACTATAGACTTCTGCCCATATAATCATGGTTAGGGTTGTGAAGAGAGAGATACAAACCCTGATAGATACAGCCTGCCAGCAGAAGTCCTTAGTGCAGATACGTACAAAGGCAAAGACATTTTTCCACGAGAGCTAGCTTCACTCACAGGGTGTGGTTCTAGTCTAGTCTGCGAGGACAGCAGTATTCTATGATTCTATGCACTCTAGGAAGGCTTTCAACCAGTATAGTATTTCTAGACCAGTGAGCACACACCCTCCTATGATAGATACTGCCTGAAGCCTTGCTAGTACTGGGACTTTTTGGCAGTGGCATACTCACATCAAGGCGTACACGGACAGCACTGAGATAAAACAGGCATTGGGCTGATGTACCCAAGTCGTCTACCACAGTACATCACCAACAAGCCTCTTTTGCACAGTTGCGGCGTGTGCCTTGGGGATTGCACTGGTGCAGCTACATCTGTGTAATTGCCTCTGCACCTTTTCCTCATCTAGCCCTGCCGCAACAAGTTCACGTTTGGCAGAAAAGTTGCCCTCCTTGAGAACAGGTATCTTCAAATTTTCCATTGCCAAAACGTGGGGGAGGGGCATATTGAACAGAATTAGGAAGCATCAGAAGTCTTCTGGTGAGCAGTTACAGTGCTATGAGTGAAAGGCATGCTGCTCTCCTGGTTCCCTAGCAGCCAAGGCAGCATGCACACTGTACCAGCCCTTGGCTTGATGCACCCTGCGTCACTTGTCTATTAGCTCAGCACAGAGACAGCTGGGCAACAGCCCCATGTAAGTTATTAATACACATACCCTGGGGGAGAGAACATGTCATGCAGACAGTCTAAGATGCCCTGGACCTTCACGGCAATGCTTCTCTATGTAAGAGAAAGGAGGAAGTACTCACATCTAATATCGTACCACTGGAGAACAGCAAGGGATTTTGTACATGAAGCTGCCTGTGCATATAGGGAGTAAAGTTAAGAACACAAGTCTAGCAGCCGAAAGGGTGCTTCAAAGAGGGGACAGGACATCTGATCCCATAGGTGCTCCAAAGAGAGGGCAGGGTGTCTAGTGCCGGGTGCCCCATACAAGGGGGGACAGGGCACCCAAAACTCTAGGTATCCCGGGGACGAGGGGGGCAGATAGGTGACCCAATCTCCTAGGCACCACCAAAAATGTCCATGTCATAAGATCCCAAGGGTGCTGGACATTAGATGAGTCTCTGTAGAAAACAGCCTCTGAGTCCCCCTTCTTTGCCTTTGGCAGCAGGCTTTTGAATGCTTAAATGGGCTCGCTTAATATTCTGGGAGATAGCTTAGAATGGGGAGATATGCTTTGAAAACAAGTGATCTGGGTGTGAAACAGTCCCTCTGCTGGTGTAAATCAGCCCTTTATCCATTTCCCCAGAGTTGTGCCATTTTCCAACAGAAAGTCTTTCCAATTTTCATAAAAATTCAGCCAAGTCAAAAATGAAATTCCCACTTCAAACAGGGAGGAGTAAATGCAGGGTTCTTCTGCATTTGGTTTGACGACCCCTATGCCCTGCTGTATGGTTTGACGACCCCTATGCTTAAATAAGACATTGAATTAAATGTGACTGGTATGAAAACAAGACAGGCTATAACTGGTTTGGACAAGCTCACAACCAGAAGTCAGAGCCAGTTAGCCACCCTCCAAAAAGAAAAAAAGAAACCTCCTGTCCCGAGAAAATCTGATGACTTCCTAAGATCCAAGAAAGCATTTTCTACACTACAGCCACTTGACAGTGCTTGGCTGAGAGGGTTGTAACTCCTGTCTTTTAAGTGCTCTAGTGACATTCCTACAGAAGGCAACTCTGAAGGGCAAGATCACGCAGAGCTCAACAGACAGGGTGCCCCTTTCTACGCTATTGAACTGACACCTCTGGCAAGATGTGGGGAAAGCCCCACGCAGCCCGCCTCTCCCCCAGTGCAGCTTTCTGAGACGCAACGGCCAGGCCACGCACATCCCTTAAGCCTGTTCGTGGCTACAGGCAGGGGAAGGTGGCCACGTTTCCAGAGGACCCCACCAAAGAAGCCGTTCTGAGAAGTGAGTTTCATCTGGAAGCAGCCCAAACCAGCTCAAATGAAAAGGCACAAGCCATGCGATTTACGGGCAGGCGCTGCTCTCCGCAATTCGGATTCTATTGGCTTCACACCAGTGCAACCCGAGTGGCGTCACTCCGCCGCCAGAGGAGATCCTCCGCCGGGTGGCTTTGCGCCCATCGCCGGGCAGACGGGACGGTGCTCCCAGTAACACGCAGCCGCATCGGCAGGGCGGCAGGCTCAGCCTAGAGGCAGCAGCACACGCCGCGCGGTAGGGCAGGGTCAGGGGGCGCGTCCAGGCTCCAGCCCTGCCACAAGCTCCCGGGAGCCCCGACCACACGCGCGAAGCGGGGAACTCGCGCAGAGCGCCCCGCGCCCGCCCCAGCGCAAAGCAGAGACCGCGGGGGAGGGAACATCCTCTAGCTCCTGCGACGCTGCAGTGACACCCCCCGGGACCGTCTGCGCCGCCTGCCCAAGGGCACCGACCTCTCCAATGCGCCCTGGAGCGCTCCAGCGCCCACCCTTCCCCGGCGCGCTCCCCTTCTCCCCGGGCTTCTCTCTGGCACGCCGCTCGCCCTGGCCCGTCCCGCCTCCGGACTCACCGCAGGTAGCTGCCGGTGGAGTGCTGGTTGTAGTGCTCGGGCTGCGTGTGCCAGAACAGCATGGTGAGGAGTCCTGGGCAGCTTGGCCTGGCACAGCGCGCACCGCTCCGGACCGCGGCCGCCCGCGCGGCTCCCTGCGCTTTTATTGCCCCGCCGTGCCGCCGGCTGGTTGGCTGGGCCCCGGCGCTGAGCTAAGCTGAGCCCTCCCCCTGCTCCTCCTTTCCGCGGCCCGGCCGACTCCACCCGGGCACGGCTGGGCGGGCGGGGCGCGCAGGTAGCTGTGGCGCCGCGGCTTCCCTAGGGAGCCGGCAGGGCGCCTAGCCCCATCGGTGCCCCCAAAGAAGGACCAGGACCCCTGATCCCAGAGGGCACCCTGCCCCCGGCGCCCCAGCACCAGGTGTCCCAGAGAGGGGGCAGGACACCTCATCACAGGGACAGGGCGCCCAACCCCTAGGTATCCTGGGGATGGGGGGGGGGAGCGAGGTGGATAGGTGACCCAATCCCATAGGCACCACCAAAAAGTGTCCATGTCATAAGGTCTCAGCGGTACTGGACTAGATGAGGCTCTAAAGAGAACAGCCTCAGAGGCTCTGTGTGCTAAGGATGTAGCCTTTGGGGATTTTTTATGATGAAGGGCAGTGTACATGACATGCTCTGTAAAAAGATGTTCTTTATTAAACAGCACCAGAGGTGTTTGGGGCTGTGCCTGTGCTGTCTCTTATATGCCATTGACAGTTGTCACAGGTAAAGCACACACATTAAAAGCCAGGCAGCCAATGCCCTAATAAGCAACAGCAGTGTGTAAACTGGTGTATTTGTTTATATAAAATAAAAGAGGAACCTTCTAAAAATCTAGGATCACTCACAGGTTTAAAGGGAGTCTGTCAAATATCTTACAGCAGAGACTGTTTAAAGACTGGGGTACAGTATGTGCTCCAGATATTTTTTTGACAAAGTAGCTCTCTTCCCATCATGCCTAGAGGTCAAGCCAGCAGCTCCCATTGACTTCAGCGAGGGTTACATGTATGGATATGCAGTAACCATTCAAGTGTATTTTAATGTATCTGGTCTATTATTTAAGATGATCAGATTATTGTAATCACATCTCTGGTCCATTTTGTATGGCTTGCCTTCCACATCTCTAGTCCATTTTATATGGCCTGCCTTCTACACTTGATCCTCACATTAATGAATTTAGCATCACAACATTTTGCGTAGGAAACATATCCCCATTTTACAGATAAGGAGCCAAGAAGTGAAATGACTTGCCCAAGGTCACACGGGAAAATTGTGGCAGAGCTGGGAATTGGACCCATCCAATGTCTTAACCACAAAAGCATCCTGCCCATCCCTACCCCCAGCTTATATCACCCCTTCTAGTCCAAACTGCTGTTGCTAAAGGCATCTTGCCCTCTCACAGCAACTGTGTCACCCCCAGCTCCTTCCTTGCATGTCTCAATCTGTATTTCTACTGCATGAGATTCAAGTATCTCAACCTACAAAGCCCTGTATAGCCTCATCCCTATCTATACCTCTGCTCTCATGTTCCTCCTTATGCCCCCTATGCTCTTCACAGTAGGGATGTAAAATTGTGATTAATCAGCTAATCAAGTAGTCGATGGGAGGGGGCGCTTGCTACCCCCACTGCGGCTCTGCAGTTTAAATGTAGCAGGAACCAGGCGTGCTGCAGCCCAGCACTGACTACATTTAAACTGCAGAGCCGCAGTGGAGTTAGCTCCCATGGACGGCATGAGCCTGGACTGCGTGCCAGCCCTGGGAGCTAACCCTGCTGCAGCTCTGCCTTTTAAATGTAGTAAGAACTGCCTCCTTGCAGTTTCAGTCAGAGCCTCTGTTCTGCCCTTCTAAGCTGTTAGGTGGTGTTTTTATATAGAGTTTAGAAGCTGCTATATTCCACCCCAGAGGTGGCTGCATTTCAGTGGTAGGAGACGATATTTTGATTTAATTATTATTATTTAACATTTATACTGTAGTAGCACCTCAAGGCCACAACCAGCTTGACATCTGTTGTGATAGGCGCTGTACAAACACAAATAAATGGCAGTGAATCCTGTGTATTTGTTACCTACTTCACAGAAGTGATGGGAGGTTGAGTCAGCTAATATTTGTAACACGTTTTGAGAAATATATTTATCAGCATTTATTTCTTTCAGACTAAGGAAGTGTTACAAAAGGAGAACTATTATACGACAGAAAAGACAGTACTGAAAGTATTTTCTAGGGTCTCTTTAAAATAGCTTCTCTTCTTTTACCCAACTATAATATGATAAGAAAGCTTATTTTTTTCAAGCAAAAATATTCTATCTGCATTTCATTTTTTAATGCTTTTAAAAACACTTAGCAATAAAGGCACAGCTCAGCTCCCACAAGTCAATGTCTGAGCAACGCAGCTGTTGCGGTACTTGCTGGAGCAAAGTATCTAAATGTGGTTCTTGCACACAGATTCAGCACTAAGTATGTTGAGATGTCCATGGACATTTGTAAACAGTAAATATCCTTCCACGTTTCTGGCTATATTGCAGCATTGGCTGGTAAAATACCATGTGAATGATCCAATCAGGTCTGACCCATGGATGTTAGATAGCGGTTAGTCAACTATTCTATAGTCCCCAGAGGCAGGGCTGGCAGCCAGTGCAATCCAGCCTCACTCCCAGGGAGCTGCCTGCCATGCCATGCTGCTGCATCTGTATCAGAGGCAGCAGCAAGGGGTTCCAAAAGAGAGCTGGTCTGCAATTTAAAAACCAGCTCTCCTCACAGACCGGCTGCCTGCTGCCCCATACTGCTGCAGTAGTCTCTGTCCATCGGGGGGGTCCGAGCTTCCCACAGACAGAGGCTGCGGGGGGGGAGGGGGAAGAGATGGGGGAAGCTGCTGCAAAGCAGCCTCTGTCCACGGGATGCTGGGACCCCCACGGACAGGGGCTGCTGCTGCAAAGCAGCCTCTCCTACCCCCCACCCATGCACTGCTGCCTCTGATACAGAGGCAACAAGGAAGGGGGAATTCGAGTAGTCAAGAAGATTAACCGATAAGCCTAGGCTTATCAGTTAATCGTCTACTTGACTACTCATTCACATCCCTAGTCTGGCCTGTCGATATTTTGTTTGCTTCATTCCTAAATATTAAATGTTGGATGTTGAATGAGTTTAAAATAATTCTGTTTATTTCCTCTCCTCTTTCTTGTTGCTGAAAACAGAAGGCAAAGTAACATTTGCTGACAATCTTCTCCCAGCACCTTTCTCCTTTAAATCATCCTGCCTCGGCCCCTCCCTTTCTCAGCCAAATCTGTGGGGAAAAGACACCTCTGTTCTTCATCTGCCTCTCCTGAAATAAATTCTGCTTTGTCTCAGTCAAACTTCTGCTCTTCTCTGAGTATGGAAACTCTCTCACAATATCAAATCTGCTCTCCTGGTTTTTTCAAATTACAGACTTTATCTCTCTCTCAATCCGCTTTTCCTCCCCGTTCCTTCTGCTCATCCTCCTGTTGATTGTTGAAGTCAATGTACCTACTGTGGCATCTTGCATGCGGTAAGGTTGGCTGGAGTTTCTCTCCCATCAACACCAGCTTCTCTTCTTGTTCTGGTGGAGAACTGGCATTGATGGGATGAGAAAAGGAGGGTCTGAGGCAGGACGTGTTCATGTGTTTATGACAACTAAATATACTATAATGGAAAGAGAAAGATTGCAGAGTTTATTTACTTTCAATTACAAATTCTTACATGTTAAAAAAAACCCAATAACTTGCATAGACTTAGGCCGGATCTATACTACACTCAGTTGGCTTAAGGTACGCAATTCCCTCTTTGTAAATAATGTAGCTGGAGTCAACGTACCTTAAGATGAGCTTGGTGCAGTCTCCACAGCAAGAGGCTGATGGAAGCAAATGCTCCAGTCAACTTCCCTTACTCCTAGTGACAGCAAGGGGTGCCGGTGCTGACAGGGGCTCCCTCAGCATTTGATTTAGCAAGTCCTTACTAGACCTGCTAAATCAAATCCCAGAAGCTCAGTCTCTGGCATGGTAAGTATAAATGTAGCCATAGTCCCCATCTTTCCAAAGGATGCCAAAATGATGGATCAACGTTAGCCCTAGTCCAATCGAATTCCTCTTGGCACACCCCAACACCTACCCAGATCCCACTGACTTCAGAATTATTGCTTAGATCCACCTGAGGGTTGTACAAACGGGATCACCTCACCGATCACTGATATGCAGCAGTTTGGGGAGGAATGTTTGCTTAGCAGCTCAGTGCAGCATTACATAATAGCTAAAGATTTGTGTACCCAGCTGACAATACATGAGGATATAGGGCAAGCAGAATAGGGTTACCCAGACTGGAGTTTTGCCAAGATATCAGAACTACCAACCCTACTCTGGCAAAAAGTGCTTTGAACTATGTTCACGGAGGAGCAATTCGTCACCGGTCAACCTTGTCACTGGGCTTCAGTGTTAATAACATTGAGCTGAAGGCCCTCATTCAACTCAGAGGGCTGTTCACTCTGATGCTTAATGATGACCATTTAAATGTCAACACTAATAGCTATTTATTGCTCAGTCATTTCAAACCACGTCCCAGGCCATGCTCAGTGTCCCTTGGAGGCCCCATATCCATTTAGCTTTTACCGAAAGGCTCAAATTTCCAGAAATTCTGGCTTCTACACAAATAGTGGTGACACATTACAAACTGAATTTTGGGGCCGGGTAAAACCAACCTGAGTTTAATATCAGAGCACATAACCAAGAGAATACCACACAGATAAGAAAACAAATCCACCCATTCATTAAAAAATGTTTTCTCATTTACCAAAAGCTGCCACCAAATTTCCAGCTGCTATCAAATCTCCAGTCACTGCTGCAGAGCCTAGACCCTGTTTGCAATCCTTGATCTGTATTATCACTGGTAATTACAACTGGCCCGATTTTATCTATTATTTTCTTTCCCAATGAACATTTCTTCTAAAACCCTGTTGTGAAAACAAACATGGTTAAACAAAGATATAAATGAGGACAGGACAACAAAGTAGAAGCTTTTTAAATGCCAGTGTTACGTCTGTTAGCACCACATGTCACGTTGCAGTCCCAAGCTGCAAACACCAGAATGACAGCTCTAGCCCCACCAGCCAACTTTTCTGTTTGGTTCATGTCCAGTGTAAACAAAGTGTTTATTTTGACATTGCTGTGGTGCTGGAAAGAGAGAACAACATGACTCACACAAAGAAGGAGATGGTTTAAGAAACGAGAGGTTGCACTTTTATTCCTTTAAACAGTTTGTCTCTCAACAAAAGTGTCCTCAAACTTCAGTACTTTATTGTGTTCATTATGGTAGTGCTTAGGGACCCACCAAGATCAGAGCTCCATAGGTGAGTGCCCCCTGGTGGCCTCAGAGCACCCCCAGGCTCAGTTTCCCTTCTTGGCTCCCCTGATAAACCCCACTCAGGTTTTTCCAGTTCAATCACAACAGCCCTCCTCAGGGTCTGATGTAGTAACTTAAAATTCAAAACTAAACACATAATCGTTCCCTCCTGGGACTGGTCTAGCTAGAACTGTTCCCCAAGACTCAGGATTTTCCTTGCAAATGGGCCACAGCCACCTTCTACTCTTTACAGGAAACTGCCTGATTCCACTCAGGTGGGGCTCATTCTGTAATGAGGGTTGTTTGGCCTCAGGCTGGCCAGACCAAGAACTAGGAGCCTCCTTACAGACACTTTGTGTTAAGTGCTGTACTGACATACTAGCAGACTTACCCAGCGTTGCCTGGGTCCTTCAGGACATGGCTTTAGGGATGGGGAGGGGGGTGCAAGAGGCTGGGGGTTGGGGCCTGTTCTCCCCTCTCCCCACTTGGGGCCTGTTCTCCTACCCCCAGGCCACCCCACTCCAGCCTGCCCAGGGCCTGTTCCACCCTGCTCCCCCATCCACCCATCTGAGCCCACCCAGAGTCAGTTTTCTCTCCCCCTCCAGGTCACTTCTCAACCCCACCTGGGGCCTGTTCTCTCCTCCCTATTCTCTCTCTCTCTCGGGTTCTGCAGCCAAGAGCTGGTCCAGGGGAGAGAGGATTTTGAGTAGGGGGGGGCTACTTACTCAATGTGCTTGCAGGCAAGATGGCAAAGTCCCAGCCCTACAGGGCACCCCCTTGGTAGTGCAGCTGCCCCCAGTGGCCACTCTACAGGATGGCTTTCCCATGCAGGCTTACTGCCTCCAGTGGCCACTCTCATATCACATCCCTCCGAACAGCAGCCCCTCCTTTTGCATGTTATGGAAAACAGTCCTTTTCCTGGGACTTCCAGCTCTCCTGGCACAACCAAACATGATCTTGCTTTACATTAGGAGAAGAGGAAGCTGCCTACCAATTTTGGTGACTTTAGTTCTTACCATTTAGAAGGAGTTCTTGAACAAACGGACTCACAGACAGACAGGTGCACTCTAAAGGTGCATCTACACAGCACAGTTATTTTGAAATAACGGACGGCTTATTCCAACTTCTGTAAACCTCATTCCATAAGGAATAACTCCTCTTCCAAAACAGCTATTTAGAAATAGCAGTAGTGTAGATACCCCCTACTGTTATTTCGAAATTGCTCCTCACCAGGGCCATTCTAAGCTATAAATTGGGGTAACACATCCACATTAGGAGAGCCTGCCTTGGACTAATTTTGAGGCTTCCCTGTTGTGTACATGTGCTATTTCAAAATAAGCTATTTTGGAGTATTTCTTCTGGAATAGCCTATTCCGAAATAAGCGTGCAGTGTAGATGAACCTGAGATTGATAGATAGATAGATAGATAGACTGACCCTGTCCCAAAACCTATATAGTCATGACAGACACAAGGTGGGAGAAAGGAACATAAAATACGAGCAGAGCAATCAGGTGACAGGATATGTGGGAGGAGGAGTTTATGTAGGATGGGGTTTGCTGACAAGGGAAAGGAGGAACTGAAAGGGATGGAGCAGATGAGAAGAGGGAAAGGTAGGAGTTATGAGGATAAGGTAGAGAGGCGTGAGATAAGAAAGGTGTGGAGCAAAAAGCCAAAGTTCTGCAGTTACCATTAATTTATTGCTTGAAATGGCAAATGCCAGCCAGTCACATCAGTACAAACTACACGTGTCAGTAACAGTTTGCAAGACCACGCTCTTCTTTAGTCTATGTGTTTAATGCTCTTTTTTGTGTATGCACAAATGCCTCAGGTGGCACATGACCAGGACTCAGCACCAAATTTGGTCTGCTGTTGGGCCATGAGCTTGCCTGGGCTGAGTAGTGACAGAGTGCGACATGATGGCTAATCCATACCCCTCAGTGCTTTACTACCTTGTGTAATTACTTACGCTTGTGCAAAGTAAACACAGGATGTGTTCAGATCTGGATTTTCTGCTCCTTTTGGGTGCATCTACACAGCAGGGCTTAACTCGAAATAAGCTATGCAAATTGAGCTACGTCAATTGCGTAACTTATTTCGAAATAGCTTATTTTGAAATTGGGAGCGTCAACCCAGCACTTATTTTGAAATAGAGCACTCTTCCTCTGACTTTGCTTACCCCTCGTACAATGAGAGTTACAGGAGTCAGAGTAAGAAGTCCACCAGCTTGACCGTACCGTATTTTGACATTATTTTGAAATAACTGCCTGCTGTGTAGACATGGACTAAGTTATTTCGAAACAACGCTAGTTATTTCAAAATAATGTGGCTGTTGTTAAGGGTCAAAATGCTAGGTTTTTAATGTATTATAGGGCATCCATTTTGAAAAACAGTTTTGTGACACTGGGTCTTTCCCGCCTTTTTACAGCAGAGCGGTAAACAAGTTCCAGTTAGAACCAGAATTGCCTCAGAAGATCCTACGGGGTTTCCCTGCCGGGGCAGACTCTACAGGGTCTCCCTTGCAGGGGTTTCCCGCCATAAACTGCATAAAAGGCCAGCAGCCGAACAGCTCAGAGCTGCCCATCCTTAGTGGCAGGTTGCTCGGGGTTTTCCTTTCAGGTCATCTAGACTCCGGAACAGACAGCTGCAGCCATACTGAAGACTCCACCTATACGACCAGATAGCCAGCAACCTTGCCAGTTGCCTTCCACCTGAAGTGGGGAAGACTACGAGGGCTCTCCTCAGTTCTCCTCTCTCAAAGCTCTCCAGGAGCCATGAGATCTGAGGTCCTGAGCGTCCGTCCTGGGAACTTTCAAGAGGTTTCTATAAACTTGTCATACTTAGCTTATCATTTATAAAAACGACAGAGTCCTGTAGCACCTTATAGACTAACAGATGTATTGGAGCATAAGCTTTTGTGGGCAAAGACCCACTTTGTCACATGCATCTGCGAAAGCTTATGCTCCAATACATCTGTTAGTCTATAAGGGTATGTCTACACTACCACCCTAGTTCGAACTAGGGTGGTTAATGTAGGCATTCGAAGTTGCAAATGAAGCCCGGGATTTAAATATCCCGGGCTTCATTTGCATCTTGCCGGGCGGGCGCCATTTTTAAATGCCCTTAGTTCGAACTCCATGCCCGCGGCTACACGCGGCACGGAGTAGGTAGTTCGAATTAGGATCTCTAATTCGAACTACCGTTACTCCTCGTGGAACGAGGTGTACCGGTAGTTCGAATTAGAGATCCTAATTCGAACTACCTACTCCGTGCCGCATGTAGCCGTGGGCACGGAGTTCGACCTAAGGGGATTTAAAAATGGCGCCCGCCCGGCAAGATGCAAATGAAGCCCGGGATATTTAAATCCCGGGCTTCATTTGCAACTTCGAATGCCTACATTAACCACCCTAGTTCGAACTAGGGTGGTAGTGTAGACATACCCTAAGATGCTACAGGACTCTTTGTCGCTTTTGCAGATCCAGACTAACACGGCTACCCCTCTGCTACTTATCATTTATACTCAGCCAAAGGTTCCTTTGTGTTCAGTGGGTTCTGAGGACTGACTGCTGTACAGGTTACATTGTTCTTTTGTTTGTGAACTACTTCTGGTTACCTGTTGAATTCCCTATTTTTGTAAATTTTCCCTAATTAAATTTTCCATATGTTCCATTTACATACAATGAATTATCCTCTCTGATTAATTAAGGGAAGAGAGAGGCCACCAGCAGATGACAAATGCTGGCTGTCACAGAACTAGACAGACGGTCTAGTTTTGTTAGGGGACCCCCTACAGCCTTATCTTTCTAAAATCGTTTAACCACCTAACACTGTGTAGATGTACCCACTAAATGGCAACACAAGACAGGGGAGCTCAGGCCCAGTCTTTGTAAAGTGCTGTCAAGATGGAAGGGTCCTAAGTAATCCACAGGGCAGTAGAAGACACAAACTATGTCATGGATTTCCCTCCCTCTCCCTCCACCACCGCCGCCGCCGCCCCCTGCCCCCAGGAGTGATGAATGTTAGGGGGAAAAAAGCAACCCCTGTTCACAAGGGGGGGGGGGCAAAGCTGGCAATTGCCCTGGGGCCCAGTGATTCAAAAGACTCCTGGATGCTGTGGCCAGAGCCCCAGACCCTTTAAATAGCCACTGGAGGGCCCGGGCAGCTCTGTGGGCTTTCTAGGGAGGGCCTTTGGCACAGCAAATGCTGGGTGGCACTGAGGGCTGGCTGCCCCAGCCCCGCCCTCTCTGCCCAAGGCTCCTCCCCTTTCAGGAGCACAGAACTGGGCCCCCCTCTCTCTTGCCCAGGGGTCCGGCAATCCCAGCGGCCCTCCCCTGCCTGTTCAGTTAGAATGGGATCATGAAACTGAAATCAGAGGGCCCAATTCTCCACTGCCTTTCTCTCTGCACTTGGTGTAGCCACTTGCAGGTGTAAAAAATAATCTGCACTGCAGCATTTTACACCCACTTGGCATGGACGGGCTACACAAGAAGCTGGGCTGGACAGAAGTGGATATGTCTACACCAAACTTTTCCCCCTCCAGGCAACTGATTTCCAATTTAAGTTCTCACATTGGGAAAGACTAGTCTGAACACTGCCCAAATCTTTTACGAAAGTAAAACCAAGAGGTCAGAAGCCTGGAACAAAAAGGTGGGGACTTTCCAGACTAGCTCTAACACATATACCAATGTTAAGTTTCCTGGCAACCAGGTGTAAATCTCCAGCGAAAAACAAGCACTGGGGTAGCCCTGGAAAGAGGAGAATGGGGCACTACTGATTCTATTTCTACAAAGGAAAAAAGGGCAGAAAAAAATATCTTTAGAGTTAAACCATTCCCCCTACCTCTTGCCACTTGGGAGCACTATAATAACCGTATAAAGATGGTTGTACCAGTGTAGCTTATTCCTATAAAGGAAGGGGAATAAATTAGGCCAGCGTATGTGCATCCATACTCAAGGTTGTGCCAATTTAATCGGTCCACTCCCCAACCCAACTTAGTTCTGTGGTTAAACCAAGCCTTAGGGTTTATCTACATGTGGACACCCACAGCTTGTCTACATGGCACATCAAAGCGCATCAGGGAGGGATGTAATTTGTAAAGTGCTCTAACGTTCTGCTCTTTAACTGTCCTCCAGATGCTGCTGGCATGCTCTGAAAGGTAAATACAGGATGATGTTAACAAGAACAAGGCAGCTTTTAGAGTCAAGGCAGGGTCTAAAACAGGACAGTTAGAGCTCTTACAAATCATACCCTTCAAGTGTGTTTTGCTGATGCCGTGCAGACAAGCACTTGAGAAAATTAATCTGAAATTACTCAAAAGTGTGAATGTAAAGAAGAAGAGTTAAACCACATCAAACCTCACTGTGAACACACTCCTTCCAAATTGAAGTGCCCTAATTCAGTGTAGCTTCATTCACTTCCAATATTCCAAGTGAGTCTTCTCTGCTCTTGACTCAGCTTAGATCACTCACTGCATTTATGCAGGCGCTGGGGTGGCTTCCGGCAAAACCTCTGAGCTGCTGGCTTTCCTTTTCTGGATGGTGGAAACTACTGCAGAAGCTCTGGGTCCACTGTTGGTTGAGACAGTCAGTGGTTCCTGGAGAAAGGGTAGAGAAGAGTGCTAGTAGCTCTTAAAGAAGCTATTGTTCGGCTAATGCACAAACCCATCTGCGCTGCATTGCATTTCTTCTTGACATGGTGCCTGAAGAAGTTCATTCATAGATTTTGAGGCAAAAATAGAAACACTTCCAAAATGTGTGAGAGTATATACTCCATGTGAGATCTGTTTCTCCATAGATAGGTGGGGGGGGGGTGTACAATTTAAAAAAAATGAGCAAAAAGTGGGTAACCCAAGGTACTGAGACCGCATTGAAAGGGAGAATGAAGTCTGCTCTACAGCCTTAGCTAAGGGTAAGGTGGCTTGTAGCAGATGTGGTAGAGGCTCATGATTTTAACCCCTAAGGTCCCAGTTTAATCCTGCCTATCAATGACCTGGGTGTGTCAGCGTGACAATAGTTTACCAGAAATAAAGCCAGTGTTATGCTTTTGTACAATACAAAGAGCTGGCTGGGAGATGAGATTTCTGACCTATGGAAAATGTCAAGCTTTTAGAATTTTTTCATCCTGAATTTTTGTGGAACTAAACAGACATAATACTTACATTTGAAAACACTAACACATTCTCCTGTAGTGGGAATTTTTCCATGTTTCTAAAATGAAATATGTTCCGTGATTGTTGTGTGGCGCTCTGGCAGCCTGTCTACTCAGCTGCCTGTCTTCCCAGTTCCAAGACTCCTTGAATTCTCCAGCTCCCCATCTGGTTGGATAGCTGAGGAGTTAGGCTGCCAGCCAACTCTTTTTTCACACAGCATGTGTTTAGACTGGGGAACTCATTGCCACAAGATTTCATCAGGACCTAGAATTTAACAAGATTCAAAGAGATTGGATAATTATTTCAATAGCGAGAAAGTCCAGAGTTCTAATAGTTAATGCCAATGGAAGAGAAGAGTTTGGGGAGGAATATATAAAACCTCATGCTTTGGGGCTTAAGACAATCTCTAACTACTAGTAATTAGGATGAAACCCTCAAAATGGCAGATTACTCCATATCTGCTCTGCCTACTATGAGGTTTCCTGCAACTTCCTCTGAAACATCTGGTGCTGACCACTGTTAGATACTTTACTGGAGCAGACGGATCATGGCTATGACTTTGTATGGCAATTCCTATGTGCCTATGTGCAGCATGATATTAAAAAAGTGGTCAGCAGTGTTCCCTGTAAGTTGAGTGCTTAAGCGGCCACCCAGAAGAGAATCAAATGCCACCCAGCTGAATAGCAGAGTGCCCATAGCCAATAGCATGTGTTTCCACTGGTGGTGCACATCCACAAATGGTTCAGTGCTCATAACAAAATTTATCCCGCACACGTGGAAAAAATTAGAGGGAATATTGGTGGTCAGGTTAAGGTTTTCTTTAAGATGCAAAAACAGTATATTGAACACACAACTGCAGCACTGCCAACAGTCCTTGTTAGCCCACACGGATCAATGCAATGTGTGCACACATAGGTTGGCTTTGTTACGGGGGTCCCTAATGAAGATGTTTGTGCGCAAAATGATTCAGAAGGTTCAGTCTGCAACCAGCAAAGTAACAACAACACTACTTGTATAAGACACAAAAGGAGACATTCCTGTGAATGGGAGCTCGCCATTTGTGAAAAGATTCCTGTATAATAATTAGACACAGTCCGTCATGTATAAAGATCTGAAATGCTGAACCCTTTCAGACGTGCATATCACTGCAGGGCAGAAGTAACCATGAAAATTTGTGTCATGAAGCCTTTCATCTTAAATCCTTCAAAGACAGTTTAGCACCCTGAAAAGAGAATGTTTTAAGTTTGTGCTCATAAAGTATCATTGAATGGTTACTTAGTGTGCTCTTTGTACTGCACCATCATTATTAATTGTAACCCACCAAAAATACTGGGTCCTGTAAAACAAATAAGAAGACAATTTATAAATAGTGCAGGTTAAAAGTCAGAAATTCCTTTCTATGAAAAATTTGAAATTTTGGGGGAAAAAATCATTTAAGTTTGGAACCAAATGTAGAAACTTCGAAATTTCCCACTAACGGGAAAATCCAAAAAACCCTTCACGTTGCAAGTTTCAAAATGAAATTGAGCTTGGCTAAGCAATGGGAATTAGCCCAAATAAGGACTGAGTGAAAACTTTCTCTCTCTATTAGGCACTTATATAACACCTATCACTATAGCAATTAGAGGTCAAATTAAGACATACATTAAGACGACCTTCTTGTGATCTGCCCTATTACATGCTAATACCCTACCCATGTAATCAAATCAGCATCCAAACATCGCTTAGCAAAGTTCTGGATCAAACAGCAATGGGAAAAAGTGGAAAAAACTACAAACTGATTTTTGTTAAAGTAGCTGTTAGCAATGTTAGCAGAATGATAGGCCTAGCTCTACATATTTGCCAATTTAACAGTGAAGGTAAGTGTCGCTCTGGAAGCGAATACCTAGCTAGTATTATGCGAGACAAGATGATTAACATCCTCACCCAGTAAGACACATCAAATAATGGTGCCCCAGTCTTATGCTAGCATACTGCCAGCTACAATCTTCGGGTATGTCTAGACTACAGGCTTTTGTCAACAGAGGCTTTGTCGACAGATCCTGTCGACAAAGCCTCTGTTGACAAAGAGCGTCTAGACTACATCCAGTTCTGTTGACAAAGCAAGCCGCTTTGTCGACATGACAGTGTAGATGCAAAGGACAATGTAGATGCAATAACGCCTTCTGTCGATGGAACTCTGTCGACAAAAGGCGTTATTCCTCGTAGAATGAGGTTTACCACCGTCGACAAAACTGCCGTGTTCTGTCGACGTTATGTCGACAGAACTCGGCAGTAGTCTAGACGCAGGTATAGTTTTGTTGACAAAAGTCCACTTTTGTCGACAAAACCCTGTAGTCTAGACACACCCTTCTTGTTTCCCTCCAGCACTCAACACACATCATTGTCACATGCGTCAAGCAGGGAATTAAAGAGGGTGACCTGGGAGACCTCAAGTGCAGTTCCAGGACTGTAGCCATTTTAGTAAGTAAGAATCAACAAGATGATCGTGGTTAAATGTGTACAGACCACAGAATACAGACTGACCTTCTATTCCATTACCCACAGCCAATCAGCTGGCTAGCTATGTCAGTGATTTCAATAGCCACCATATGATGTGGAGCTATATTAATAATTATACTATGAAGGAGGCACCTGTGGGATGGCCAGCAAATGAAGACGTACTTTCTGTTTTATGTATAAGATAGTGGCGTTTTTCATGTTGCCTGCTGGGTAAGCGACTACATCCTGAATCTCTGTTTCCCACCAAAGATCAGTTCAGAATTCCTCTGAATGCCTCCAGAACTATTCCAGGCTACTTTGAACGCCTCCAGAACTATTCCAGGCTACTTTCCACACTGTCAGTACTGCCCAGTGGCACTCCATCTTGGGACTGACTCCCCCCATTGGTTATGTCATCGCCCAAACAATGATGGAATTTTCGAGCGACCAGCTGGCCAGGAGGCACCAATTCAGACCACATTGACACAATTCCACCAAACTCTAAACACTTCAATTGCATCACCTGGCTCATCCAAATAGTTGCAAAGATAAACACCTCCTGCAACAATCCGAAACAATAGATCTTGTCAGATATTTGGTTGTATGAGTGTGTGTTCCCTCTGTGTGCCACCCCCAGCTCTGTGCAAATAGATGGTGAAGCAGACTTGGAGTGAACCACCCAATGGCCACAAGATCCATTAAGGTATGAAGGCACTTGGCCAAGTTTATCGTAAATGAAACTTGGTTCTAGTATCCCGCAGACTCTACCCAAGCACTAATGCACGTATGCATTTAACAATGGACACAGCTCAGTCAGTGGCTGGACTTTATACTTTATACTGCCCCCTAGGCTGGACAAAGACACTCCCTCTGAGATGCATCTTAACACGCCAATACATACAAGTTATATATTACTCCTGAGGTATATAGGTGCCATTGCTTTACTGTATTAGGGTGTTGTTTCCAGAGGCCTCCTGCTACCTTGTCCATGTTAGTTTGATCAAAACCTCTGTATCCATCATGCCGTCATCCTGACCTCATCTGTAGGATGGGTCAGTACGTTCCTGTTATTTGTGGGGAATGTGCTGGTGTAGAGGTGTTCTGGTACCACGCTTCTGGAATGTGTTTGTGAGAGTGTTCTGGGCCTAGCAATACCAGCCCTGTGCCTGCCAGATTCTGTGAGCAGAGCCTGCCTCTTGCTCACAACTTAACTTGGCTGTATATCCACAAAGTTTGGACTACTTTAGGCCAGGCCTCTTGCCTCATACCAGGTCTCTGATACATGGGCTTATGTTTCAGGCCCTCTTCCTACTCCATATCTCATGCTGGAAACCAGAAACAGAAAGGCTATTAGATGAGTACCAAACATCTGGTGTCCCAAACACCACAACATCTTTACAAGAGTCAATGAATTTAGCACTCATCAATGCTCAGTCAAAAAGGTTGAAGCTCCGGCCTTCATTCCCTTCAGAGCTTGGCTATTGTTGCCTCAGGTTGGGACTGCAAACCCAGTGCCACCCAGAGCATGCTGCACAGTGCTCCAGTGGCAATTTAAAGGGCCCAGGGCTGCAACTGCCACCACTCCTGTGATAGCAGTGGCAGCAGGTAGGAGCCCCGGGTCCTTTTGAATTTTGAGGTAGGATTCCAGAGGGCAGCTTTCTTTGACTTATCTGCAGCCTATGATACTGTGTGAAGGAATGGCCAGTATCTTCCGAAAGCCAGCAAAATACAGCCCAACAATAAAATTCTTCTGAGATGTTCTGACCAACCGTTGTTTTTGCGTTCTCGTTAGTAACCAGTTAGCAGCCCTTATGCTCTCACTAATGGCCTAAATAAGAACAGCCATACTGAGTCAGACCAAGGTCCATCTGGCCCAGTATCCTGTCTGCTGACAGTGGCCAATGCCAGATGCCCCAGAGAGAGGGAACACAACAGGTAATCCTCACTTGATCCCTCTCCTGTCACCCATTTCCAGACAAGCAGAGGCTAGGGACACCATTCCTACCCATCCTAGCTAATAGCCATCGATGGACCTAACCTCCATGAATCTATCTAGCTCATTTTTGAACCCTGTTAAAGTCCTATTCTTCACCACATCCTCTGGCAAGGAGTTCCACAGGTTGATTGTGTGCTGAATGGAAAAAACCTTCCATTTGTTTGTTTTAAACATGCTGCCTATTAATTTAATTTATGACTCCTAGTTCTTATATTGTGGGAATAAGTAAATAACTTTTCCTTATTCACTTTTTTCCACACCAGTCATGATTTTATAGACCCTTATCATATCCCCCCCTTAGTCTCCTCTTTTCTAAGCTGAAAAGTCCAAGTCTATTCAATCTCTCTTCATAGGGGACCCATTCCAAACCCCTAATCATTTTGGTTGGCTTTTTCTGAACCTTTTCCAATGCTAATATATCTTTTTTGAGATGACGTGACCACATCTGTACGCAGTATTCAAGATGTGTCCATACCATGGTTTTATATAGAGGAAATAAGATATTCTCTGTCTTATTCTCTGTCCCTTTTTAAATGATTCCTAACATTTTATTTGCTTTTGTGACTGCCACTGCACGCTGAGTAGATGTTTTTAGAGAACTGTCCACATGACTCCAAGATCTGTCTCTTGAGTAGTTGTAGCTAAATTAGTCCCCATCATAATGTATGTATAGTTGGGATTATTTTTTCCATTGTGCATTTATCAACATTAAATTTCCATAGGGATCAGTTCTGGCACCAATCCTGTTTAATATCAACACCTGAGACCATCTCCAAACATCATCACAGAAATTGGTCTATGCTGGTGACATTGTTCTGTCCACACAGGAATGGGATGTACCTACCATAGAACAAATCCTAAACAAGGGCCTTTAAACCATGACAAAATAGTTCATATACTGACATCTAAACCCAAAACCCACTAACACTGTCATGTCTGCATTTAAGCTACATAGTTGAAAGGCTAGCACGGGACTGCACATGCATTTCAATAACCAACAGACAAGACACAATTAGGCCCCCCCAAATATCTCAACATAGAGACTGAAGGCTCACAGACCACCAGCACTTGTAAAATATCCATGACAAAATAAATGTGTGGGTAAAATGCATCCAGACGCTGGCAGATAGGGCCGGGGTACCAATGCAAAAGAGTTTACAGACCTCTTCACTGGCCTTTGCCTACGCCACAGCAGGATACTGGATACTATGTCTAGCCATGCTAAAGCAGAAGTCTGTTAAAGAGTATGTCTACACAGCAAAGTTATTTCGAAATAACAGCTGTTATTTCGAAATAACTTTCCTAGCGTCTACACAAGCCAACTGCTATTTCGAAATTAATTCGAAATAGCAGAGGGCTTATTTTGAAATTGGTAAACCTCATTCCACGAGGAATAATGCCAAATTTTGAAATTGCTATTTCGAAATAAGTGCTGTGTAGACGCTTCTTTCGAAATAGGGGGCCTCCAGCCCTTCCCAGGGTGCCCTGCTGGCCACCCTGGCCACAAGGTAACTTCTGACCTGACGTCCTGTGTGACGGGGCGGACAGGCCCCGCACCGAAGGGCAGGGAGTATCCCAGGCCCCGCTGGATGAGTAGCCCAGGCCCAGAAGGCAGAGCCAGAGTATAAAAGCAGAGAGAGCCCTGCAGCGAGAGAGGTCGCTGGGGGAAGGAGTAGGTCAGGCCGCACCTGTGTGTCTGCAGCAGCTGAGACACGAGCTGCTGCCCACAGCCGACCCTGGAGCCGAGCCAGCAGCAGCCGCCACCCCCGGGGAGGCAGGAGCACCTGCAGCCCCACTGCCAGCCCCGGTAGGGACCGGGCTGGGAGGCCGAGCAGACTACAGGGGTACCAGGGTGTGGTAGGAAGCAGCCCAGGGCAGAGGAACGATAGTGCGGCTTGGTGTGTATTGGCTGGATTCCCCGCCGAGCAGGCAAGAGCAATAGTCTCTGCCCAAAGGGCCCTGGGCTGGGACCCAGTGGAGAGGGAGGGCCCAGGTCCCCCTAGCACCCTTTTCCCTACCTTGGACAATCACCCCTGGCCAGGAGGAGCTTTTCTTATGACTGGGCCGAAGAGGCCAGATATACCCTGCTAGAGGGGCCTGAACTTGGTGACTGGGCCGCAAGGGCCGTGTATACCCTAAGGGCAGGCCCTAGAACCCGGACAGGTGGCCCCAATGCCGAGGGGGAGACCTGCCCCTCAACACCCTGCCAGAACCAGTTCCAGCTGGCCTTAAATGAGATTCAGCATCCAATCAGTGTGGACACGCTATTTCGAAATAGCAAAACACTATTTCGAAATGCATTTTGTGTGTAGACACGTTATTTCGAAATAAGATATTTTGAAATAGCTATTTTGAAATTAGTTATTTCAAAATAACGCTGTAGTGTAAACATACCCTAACAGACTCTGCTTTTGCTGTAATGAGCTGTACAAATTCTGCTGTAGACCACAGCTCGTTCTGCGGTCAACAGCGTTCACGAGTTCATCAAGTAGTTAGTAGAGCCAGAAAATACTTCAGGTACTCATGCTGAGTCTGCCTGGCACTCAGGCCCATGTTCAACTCAGACCTCCTTCTAGGTCAGTGGTTCCCTAGCAGGGACATGGAAGAACATTTGGGGATGTGTAGCAGCCTCCATAGGGAAGTGGGAAGGAGCACCACCCAGCCCTGCTCTCCCCCAGCTCTGCTCCAGACCCACCTTCTGCCTCAGCCCTGGCCACTGGCCTCTGTCCAAGCCTCCAGGCCGCCAGCCTAACGGCAGCTCCGCTCCCGATCCCAGCAGCAGCCCCAGACTCCACCCCTGGCCCCAGCAGCAATCCGGCTGGCCACGCTCTCGGCCCCCAGATTCACCCCCAGCTGTGGCCCTAACGACAGCCCTGCTCCAATCCACAGCTCCCTCCCCAACTGTGGCCCCATTCCTGACTGTGGCTCCTAGGGAGTGCTGACAGATCCCATTACAGGCAGCGTGGGGCATGATGTAAAACATGGTGGGGGGACCACTAATCAGGGTTCTCAGATCCAGGCTATGTCTCAATCTTGCCCATTCTTTCTGCATAACATCTCTTAGACAAAGTCTTTCCTATCCTGCCAGGCAGTGAAACGGGTCACCCACGCTCTCATCACCTCAGGCCTTGAGAACCACAAAGTCTCCATAGCTTTGACAAACGCAGCCTTGCCCTGCTCACATCCATTTAGAACGCTGATGGGAGGCCATTTTCCTAGCCCATCACTCTACCCACGCCAACCTACTCTTTGAATCCCTCCATTGGTTTCCTCTTTCTCTAGCTCACATCTTTGCTGCAAAGCTGCCGATGTTTGCCTGTGATCAGTCTTTGCGGCCCGCTTGTCAAGTTTTCAGACAGGAACCTTTGTTCTTTCTGCCCCTCACACTTGGGAGGCACTTCCCATCAACATCTTCCAACCCGCCTCATTATCCAGCTTCAGATCCCTTCGGACAACTCTCCCTTGATGCCACACCTACAAAAACCACACGTCGGTTGGGCTTCTGGTGTTCTGAGACGACCTGCTGACCAATACTCTGCCTTGTATTCCCCCATCTCTCTGTCTCCATCTGTTGTCTCCTGTATTCAGAGTGTAGGCTTCTTGTGACGTGGACCATTCTGTGTTGATACAGTTGCCTGGCACAATGGGGTCCTTACCTCAGATGGGGGCTTCAAGGTGCTAGTCTAATACAGAGATAAATAGCAAACAACAATATAAGAAAACCAATAGAATTTATTAGGGGGGCTGACACACTTGCCAGGAGCCTTGGCGGGAGGGAGGGTGGCTCCACACTCCCAGAAGGGGTGGAGCCTTGGGTGGAAGGGGAGGGGCTAAAGCAGCTAGTCCTCAGCACAAGCCTGGTGCACACCTGAGAGCTGACTGGAGAGTTCTGCCCTGCTCTGACAGCGATTTAAATTGCCCAGGGCTCTGGCCACCACTGCTCTTCTGGTACCGCAAGGGGCAACTGGGAACCCTGGGCCCTTTTGAATCAGTGAACAACTGTCCCATTGTCCCCCCGCTGGCGAGCCTGAATTTATCCCTTCCCCGACTCTCCCTCCACCCCCTCACAGTCACTATTATTATTCATTCCAACCCGATTTCAGTCTTCACAGGGTTTGTCTGAGCAAATACAATGAAAACAGCACTCTGCAGTTAGCCAGTTCCTGGGCTAGGTGCAGTTCTCCCTGAATAAAATCCCAGGGCCTGTTTTGCAGGAGGTCAGGCTGGGTGATTGTATAGCCTGCTTCTGGCCTTACAACCATCTGTGAATCACCCAGTGCTCCCGAGCTCGTGCACTGCTAGGCGATTTTTCTATAAACAATTTAATCTGTGAGATCTGAGCTTTACAAACAGACAGACGAGCCACATCTCTGATGTCAGGATTTCAAATGCAGTAGGGCCCCTCGGGCTAAGGAAGCGAACAGACGCAGTAGATTTGAGCCACTACAAATGTCAGCTGCTGTCTTGACTAGCACACAGCAGTTCATCAATAGAAACCTTATCAGACGGAAGAGACTTGTCAGGTGATCTGCCTGCCCAGGAAGTGTGGGGGGGTGGGTGCTTCTGCTTTGCTTTTGCTGTACCCTGTTGGAAATCAAGTGTTGGGCAGCTGTAGAACAGTAGCGCCAAAGCAGTATTAGTATCATGGCTGTCTCAGTGGGAGCATTAGGGTCAGACACCCAGCACATGTACATCAGTGCAGCGCTGTGGACTTCAGTGGAAGTTCACCCATTTCCACCCCCTGAGGAGCTGGCATGTGGTATGAGCTGCGCAGGGGGCGTGTCTACATGACAAATTTTGCTCAGTGCCAGTTATGTTGATGGGCAGCCACTGAATTTGTAGGTCGCTCGAGCACTGGCAAACTCGGTTGCTTGCATTGGCCCATGCACCCGCTAAGAATGCTTGTGGCAAAGTAAAGTGTGGTGCATCACGGGTAAGTACCCCAGTGGGCCACACTCTACCACCCTGCACAAGGTCTTTTGGGACATTTTCACAGGATTTTGTGGGACAGTAATGATTTGCTCAGGGAATTTGGGGCGCTAGGGGTCAAGTTCCCAGCATGCACCTTTCTCCATCCCATAATGCATTCCACAACCCATAATTTTAACACCATTTAAAAAAAAATCCTACAAACCTATGTGGGTCTTTTCCATCTCACGTCACCTCTAACAAAACAGGGTCGTTACTAGCTAATTTGGTGCCTCAGGCAAGTCCATCCTCTGTGCGGGTGGGAGTGCTGACGTGGCACGAGGCACGAGCAAAGACAGCGGAGGAGCTGTCTTTTCTGCGCCCCCTCAGCTATGCACCCAAGGCAAGTACCTCACTCACCTTGCCCTTGTTACGGCCCTGTAATAAAAGCACAGTGCCTGTGGAGCTCAGAACTATTCTCTTGACTGTTGCAAATCGAGGATGTACTAACCTCCTGTACTTGTAGTCCTTCAGGAAGTACTGTAACAACTAGGCTCACGCAAAGGAAGATCTTCCAGGGGATCTTCAAGGAGAGTCTGTTTAAAGGCATAGCAAAAAACGTCCCAGTTGCTGGTGGCATTCCCAGGGCAGCTGCAGATGAGGGAATGCCACGTCTAGACCTGAGAAACAAACACTGGTGAGAACGTTTTGTAATGGCGGGTTGGGGCGTTGCACAGTGGCAGCGTAACTTCTAGATGAGAAAGACCACATTCCCAGATCTGTTTGCAGGCATGCTCCAGCCCTCCGGTGCTGGGACACCAGAATGAGAGCCACATTTACAGCTGAAAAAGCAATGGGCGATCGTGCTCTGGTTTGCAACACCGGATTGCTACTGGGCACTGGGAAATAATTTTGGAATTGGACACTCCACAGTGGGCGCTGTTGTCATGAAAGTGCACAGGACCATTCATCACCTCACAAAGCGCATAGTCAACCTGTGGAACTCCTTGCCAGAGGAGGCTGTGAAGGCTAGAACTATAACAGAGTTTAAAGAGAAGCTAGATAAATTCATGGAGATTAGGTCCATAAAAGGCTATTAGCCAGGGGGTAGGAATGGTGCCCCTGGCCTCTGTTTGTCAGAGGCTGGAGGTGGATGGCATGAGACAAATCGCTTGATCATTGTCTTTGGTCCACTCCCTCTGGGGCACTTGGTGCTGGCTACTGTCGGCAGACAGGCTACTGGGCTAGATGGACCTTTGGTCTGACCCAGTACGGCCATTCTTATGTTCTTATGTACCTCCTGTTACACAGGACTGTGATTCTCGACCACGTGAAGGAGCTAGTGGATGATTTTGCAGCAATGAAGCACCCAAAAAGTGGTGGGGCAACAGAAGGAATGTGTATCCCTATTTTAGCACCAGACCACCTTGCTACTAAGTACACTGCAAAAAAGAGTGACATTTCTGCGCTGCTAAGGCCTCAGTTGGAGTATTGTGTCCAGTTCTGGGCACCACATTTCAAGAAAGATATGGAGAAATTGGAGAAGGTCCAGAGAAGAGCACCAAGAATGATTAAAGGTCTAGAGAACATGACCTATGAAGGAAGACTGAAAGAATTGGGCTTGTTTAGTTTGGAAAAGAGAAGATTGAGAGGGGACATGATAGCGGTTTTCAGGTATCTAAAAGGGTGTCACAAGGAGGAGGGAGAAAATTGTTCTTCCTGGCCTCTGAGGATAGAACAAAAAGCAATGGGCTTAAACTGTAACAAGGGATGTTTAGGTTGGACATTAGGAAAAAATTCCTAACTGTTAGGGTGGTTAAACACTGGAATAAATTGCCTAGGGAGATTGTGGAATCTCCATCCCTGGAGATATTTAAGAGTAAGTTAAATAAATGTCTATCAGGGATGATCTAGATGGTACTGGGCCCTGCCATGAGGCCAGGGGACTGGACTTGATGACCTCTCGAGGTCCCTTCCAGTTCTAGGATTCTAGCACTCAACAATTATACAAGACGTGGGAAGAGCACCAGAGATGTTTCAGTGCTAATAATGTGGGTTGGACAGGGAAGGTTCATGACATGTGCATCTTTAACAACACAAGGCCACCCAGAAAGCTGCAAACAGGGGGACATTCTTTCCCAGCCAGTGGTTTGCCATTGGCCATGAGGGCATGCCAGTGATCCAGCCTGCCCTTTGCTGCCCTGGCTCATGAAGCCATAGAGTTGTGCTCAGTAATGGAAGCTTCAGCTACGTGCTCAGTAGGCACAGAACAACCAAGGAATATGCTAGTGGTAGACTGAAGGGTTGCTGACATTTTCACTAGCTGAGATCTCAGTGAGAAAAATGTCCCAATGGTTATAGCTGCGTGACGTACCCAGCATAACAAGGGGGGGAAAACGGTCACCAGGATGAAGCTGCTGTCCGCTGAATTCAAACAGCCAGGCACCTGAGCTACTACAAGAGCCCAACAGGGATCTGTGTATTTGAGGGTGGCTTTAAAGGCTCATGCTCACAGTCAGCTGCAATAGTGTTGTCACCTGAGATAGTGTCTGTCTTCTGCTTTGAAATTCTGTACCATTTGGTTTCTGCCTGACGGAATCTATTCTGTTGTGTCTGCTGAAAATTATAAACACTGCTGAGCCTTTGGGACCAGCTATGAATTTGCATGGTCCTTGTTGACTGTTTGTAACTGTGGCTTGGGTTTTCCTGGCGCCAGAGCCATCCCACCCATAGGATGATTTGGGGAAGCTGCACCAGGCCCTGCGCTTTGCAGGGGCCCACAGTGGCTATCTCAACATACCTATGGCCAGCACCCATGGGGCCTAAGGCAACCTGGGGGATTACCTGGGTTTTCTGGCACAGGGCAGCAACAGAGGTCGCCCCTCCTCCTCCTCCTCCCCTCCCCCCCACAGCAGCAGGAGTTGGAGAAACCCAGCAGCTTTCTGTGCCCCACTGCCCTCTCCCAGTCCACTGCACTCTGCTCCATGTCACTGCGGTGGTAGCAAGCATAGCGACCTGGCCCTGGCCCCAGCCGGCTCCAGTCCCCTGAGCTATGCAGGGCTTGAGGGAGCAGAGGGAAGCAGGCTGGGGCTGAGGCACTCTGATTCGCAACACCGGGATGTGTTGCGGGGGGGCAGAGGACTGCTGACCCCTGAAGCTAACCCATGCCAGGCCCCGGGTCGCATAACTCAGGGGAGGGGGCTTCAGGGAAGCAGTACAATAAAGGTGGAGCAGGGGAAGGGATGTGGTGGGGCAGAGCAGAGGCGGAAAGAGTGGGGTGGAGTGGGCCTGGTGCGGGAGCTGTCCCGGGTTCCGCACCCTGCTACGGATGGCCCTGCCTAGTACTATGAATTTTGTGGTGCTCGGCATGCCTTTACAAGTACAGTCTGATTTCTCGAGCGCTGCTCTGCACTCTAATATTTGCTGTGAACTAGCCAAGATCCTCTGCTTCTGCAAAAAAAGGACTTGATTGCTTGCAAAAATGCTGTGCACAAAACCAAAGTGTGCGTATACACACACACACACGACATCATACCAAACTCAATGGGGTGAAACCTTCAAAATGCCTGCTGAAAAGAAAGTAAACATTTATGGCCATCTGTGTAAACAAAAAAGTAGCTCGGCATAGTCCATTAATGTAACACACACACACACACACACACACACACAAGTCTGTGGTTGTCACAGGTCAGGCTATGCAAAGTTGGGTTTTTCCTAAGCATTGGGAGTTAGCAGTCAGAATACTTACTGCCCATGAGGCTATGTGGTATGTTGTGGGGTCGGGAGGCAGGGAGCAATGACCATGGTTGGGGTGTGCACATGCGGGGCAAGCAGGGTCATGGTCCAGGACAGGAGAGGATAGCTCCTCTGGGCCTGGGGGCAGATCCAGCCACCAGGGGGAAGCAAGCTCCTCCAGCCATGGGAAGAGTGGGAGAGGCCAGATCTTCCAGCTGTGCGGGGCAGGAGGAGAGCAAGCTCCTTCAGCTGCAAGGGGCACAGAAAGCAGCCCTCCCAAAGTGGCCACATTTGTATTCCCATGAATGATATTCTGTGCACAATCAGCTGACAATGATGTTCTCCAGGGAGTGCTGAGGCCAATTAGTCCAGGATTTTTTATACCTGAAGATCAACCGAGATCTGCAGCATGTGGGTTTGCTGCCTAAGAAGACCCATTATGTCCTGGTATATTTTCTGCTATTTGTCCTGCTGGGACTCTTTGGCCTTTTTCCTATCTCCTCTGTCCTTCTGTACGCTCTCTGTCACATCGGTCCTCCAAGATCACTGTCCAGTGCAGCACTGGCTTGGAGGAGCTTTCAGAACATTGCCAGAGGTGGTTGTGAAGGCCAAAAGTATAGCAGGATTTAAAAAAGAACTAGGTAAGCTCCTGGAGGATAGATCCATTGATGACTATTAGCCAGGATGGGCAGGGATGCAACCCCATACTCTGAGTGTCCCTAGTCTTTGTTCAGCAAGAGGCTGGGATTGGTTGACAGGGGATGGATCACTCAATTACCCTGTTCTCTTCATTCCCTCTGAAGCACCTGTCATTGGCCACTATCAGAAGACAGGATGCTGGGCTAGGTGGACCATTGGTCCGATGCAGTATAGCAGTTCTTATGTCCTCCATTAGTCCTCTTCCTGCTCCTCCCCATAAGGAGCAGGCAATCTGCAGGCAGGAAGGAGGCACCCTCAAAGTTGCCACCAGTAGCTGCTGATAAAACCAGACAGATGTGCCATTTACAGACTCAACAAAAAGGAGAAGATGAGTTTCAAAACTCCCTTTATTCCCATAAATACTTTTAAGAAGAAATGCTTACGGACACCACAGCTTTGGAGTGACTCGGAACAGCACCACTTTCCAGCTCCAACAAGGTGGAAAAGGCCTGGCAGGGGTATTGATGGAGGGAAGAAATGTTCTGTTGTATGAAGTGTGACAGACCCAGGGCAGCTGGCTACAATAGCTTGGTGGAGGGCAGACATGCGGGCACTGGATGGTTTTCTGTTTCCTGAGTGAATTGCCAGAAACTGCGGGCATGTAATCAAGGCAAGCAGGCACCTGGGGCTAATTAAGAGCTTGCCTGAAGCAGCAGGCTAGTCAGGCATCTGCAGCCAATTAAGGCCTGTGGCAGTACTTTAAAAGGTTTCCCCTCAGGTAAGGGAGGGGGAAGGAGAAGAGTGAAGGACTGAGAGAAGGAAATGTGTTGCTGGAGAGCTGAGAAAGGAAAGAGTGTGCTGAAGCAGGAAAGATTTGCTCAGATACCAGGGAGAAGGTACTAGGGGATCATCTGGGGAAGTGGCCCAGGGGAAAGGCTGCTGGATTTGGATAGAGGAAAAACCCTGTCAGTTTCTGCTACCTAGGGTCCCTGGGCCAGAACCCAGAGTAGTGGGTGAGCCCAGGTTTCCCCCAGTCCTCCCCACACAACTAAAAAGTCTGCTCCTGGAAAGGGAGGCCAGGACTATGGAGGAGTTTCACCCCAATCCTTTCATTTTGCCAATGATGAAAATGGCTCAATAAGCTGTGACTTTGATAAGATAAGAGGCAGTGTGGAAGGTCACAGAGAGCCTCTGAGGCATACAATAACCACCTAGAAGTGCAGGACCCATGGAGCACAGCCGGAGCTTTGCCACAGAAGTTATACAATTTTAGCTCTGTTCCCTGGGTTTGAGTCTAAGGAAATGACAGTGAATATTGGATCCGATTTTTCACAGGTGATCTGGGCTGATATTTCACTCCTGAGCTTCAGCCAGGCACAGCAATGCTATTGACACAAAGGAAGTGCACTGTCTGCTCACCGTCCAAGAAAGGAATGAAAATCAGAGGCCAGCTTGCCTCCCGTTTGCTCTATCTCCACCTGAGCACAGAACACTGAATTGATGTGGATCGTGTCATTGCACTGCCATCGTTCTAGTCAATAATTTGTTTTGAATTTACCCCCTAACTTTCTATTTTCTCATAACACACCAGTAAAGCAATAGATTGACCACGGGCGCTATGCCATTCAGGGAGGTGGTTTTACTGAGTCACTGTAACAGGGCATTTACATTGGCACGTGCACCAATAGACCAAAGCCAGGTGACTAACGTCTACTTAACTTTGTAGCGTAGGCCAGGCATTACTGTGGACAAATGGCATCATTTTGTCAGCCTGTGTTTCTACAATAGGTCTGTGATAGTGTCCATCCCACACAGCTGCCTTACGGGTTAGTATGGGTCTGCACCTGGAGGGACAGGCAGGATTAAATGAGGAGAAAGCCCAGCTGGGGAGGAGCAGAGAGAGGACTATAAAAGGGGAAGAGGTGGACAGCAGAAGGGGCCTTCCAGAGAAATGCCCATCACTCTTGGAAAGAAGCTCAAAACCTAATGGATAATAGTGAAGATAACATTAAACGAGTACTGATTGCTGGGAATAAATGGAGACCAGGTGGGATTAAAAACTCAAAAAATTCCTCATGTAAATAGCGTGAAGAAGAGAATAAAGGATCTAAGTGAACAGAAAGTCTTAAAAGAAGCCAAAATCTACAGCTATGGGAAAATATTCTCTCGCTACCCCAGAGAGAGATGGAATTATATCCCAGAATAAACACAAGGAGAAGACTTATTTTCTATACTTCATATATTTATCAAGCTGTATGTGAAAAGGGGGGAGGCAAAGAGAAAGGAAGGGGTAGAGCGGGAACAGCTATCTACATGTCTGCATGTAGAGTCAAAAAAGCCATGAGACTTTTTATCTCGGCTTTATGGTTGAGCTAACAGGGCTATTGCTGGCCCACACTGGGCTGAGAGGTGAGCCCAGCTGTGGCTGCCACCCTGTTGGATTCCTTTTCAGGGCTACCAGCACTAAGCAATGTCAAGTTGACGGTAGAAATGAGATATTACAGCTAACAAGCCTACTGGAGCAATTGGATGTGCCTATAGCCCTAGCATGGGTACCAGCACACGTAGGGATAGCCTGCAATGAACTGGCAGACAAAGAGGCAAGAAATGCTACTAAGCATGACCAAGCTGACCTTGAGTTGCCCTTCAGCAAACTGGAAATTAAACAGGAAGAAATGGCAAGAATTGCAGCCGTGTGAAATAAGGGCAGGAGGAGGAGTTCGTGAAGTTCATGCAACAGCTGAAAGTGCTTATATTATCCCAGACCCTGAGAATAAGAGTGAAGTGGCCCTATTCAAAATGTTAACAGGTCACTGTGGATTAAACCGTAAACTATTTCTAATAAACAAATCCGAGGATGAGCCAGCAAAAAATGTAAGGTCCAGGAAACCATAGAGATCATCTCCTACGAAATTGTAAAGACTCTGCCTGTAGAGGAGATACACTAAGATGTCTGAGTTTTTCAGGTAAGAAAATTTTCTTTGCCAACACCTACCCGGAACATAAAGAAAACAGGCCCCATGGTTTTAAAAAAAGCTAATCTGCAATTCTTTAAGAATACTTGGAAAGGGGACAGACTTTACCTCAGAACCAATCTATGAAATCCAGTGAATGGCAGTCATAGACTCAGGAACTGAGTCCTCTGCAGCACAAAAACCAAGAAGAAAGAGGTGGTTGCAGAGATGTTCCACAGTCACTCACTGAGGTTAAAGAGAGTGGAGAAACTAGGAGAGTCAAAGAGGAAGCCCGTGAGGAGAATTGGTGAGTAGACAAGTCTGGCAGGAGGCCAGGAGAGAGACGAAGCAGCCAGCGGGAGTGGAGCAGGTTCCCGGGGTAAGCCCTTGTGAAAGGGCAGGCACTGGGCTTCCAGGGAGAGCCTGGGAGGTGTTCAATGGAGGCACAGCCAGGGGGATTTAAGAATCATGAAAGACCTATGGAAGCTGGTTTGAGTTTGTATCTGTACTTTGGGTTTAAGGAATTATGAGGAGAGCTCCTAATCCTAGCGCTGAGTGAATGTGTGGAAGGCAAATGCATGCGGGAGGCTGAGTAGGAGGGAGCCCAAGAAGACAGAAGCAAAGAGTTGGATGAAGCAGTCCTTGGTTGCTTGTTATAGGATCCCTAAGCTGGAATCTGTTATGGAAAGGTCCTGGGTTCTCCTACCACCCTCTGGTCTGTGACAAGAGGCTAGCGAAGGGGACAAGGATGACAGAGAGCCCTGAAAAAAGAAAGTGAGGCCCATGGAGTCTACAGTCAGAGCCAACGACCTGAAACAAGTTATTGGAACTTGGTTTGTTGGACTTTTTATTACCCTTGAAGGAATGGACTTAAGCTGAGATCTGGCTGGACAGCCACGTTATGGGAAACGGCAGGCTGCTGGAGAACCAAAGAGGCTATGAGCGAGGGGTGCCCAATGGGGAGAGAACCACCCCATGACACCCGGAGATGAAGAGGCATTCTAGAGGCAAGCCAACCCCTTCTCAGACGGGTTGAACGCTTTCCATCTAAACTTTGGTTTTCGAAGGAAAATTGGGCTGTCAACAAAATGAAGTTTTTCATACACAAAAAAGTATTTCCTCCTGTAGAAAATGTGAGGGGGGTTTTGTGTAAAAAAATGAAAACTTTAAGGGATTTGGGGGGTTTTGTGGATGAAAAAAAATCAGAATTTTCCACAGGGGCGGGTGGAAAAGATGTGGAACCCATTTACTGACCAACTCTGTTCTATACTTAGGCCGAGGACTTTCGCGGTGCTGTGCGGCCACCGAGGTCAATGCATTGGACAATGGAAGGGAAGCTTTGGAGTGGAGGGGGAGATTGGGGAAGCGAGCAATTAAGTGATTTGCTCAAGGTCAGACAGGAGGGGCACACGCAGGTATAGAACTAAGGCCCCCTGAGCCCAGGCCCCTGTGTATGTCAACTAGGTTATGCGTCTCTTATAGTTCACCGGCTCTTACAGGGCAAGAGCATCAATTCAATAGAGCTCTGCTAACAACCAGTCTGGTGTCAGGGTCTGGCCCTAATCGTTTTCTATCCCAGCGCCTCCATCTCCTTTTCCACATTCAGGATTGTGCATCCAGGTGTAGACAGCGCTGTTGGCAACCCAAGTCTCAGCCAGGGCTCAGCCATCCACAACCCAGCAATATTAAAAGCAGCAGACATCAGAGTCCCAGGAGATACAATTTGGCAGAGATAAACTATGATCTGTGGGCCTGAAGACCTTGAAAAAGTTGACAAACGGCTGTACAAATGGCTTTCCTCTGTCATCCCAGCCATTGGTCAAGGGGAACGACTGCTGACTGATGGGTTGCGTGGTGTGTCTTGATCTGTAATCTGATTGGGAAGCAGCCAATTCTTGCACACACAGTGATAAGAGGGATTTTCAAATACTCACTTGCAGAGATTTTTGCCAAGAGGTTTAATGCTATTATCCAGTTCTCTCTGTCCAGGAACAGTCTTTGATCTGCTCTGCTTTTGGCCTGTGCCAACAAGAGACAATTTGTATCCATGTGCTCTCCAGGCCAGCTCCTTAGCTGGTTCCAAGGGCCATAGCTCATTTGGCCCAGTTGACCTCAATAGAGCTATGACCCTGGCCTTTTTCTCTCCTGTTCCTTCCCAAATCCAGCCCCCCTACATCTAGGTAAGTGCTGGTGAAAGGTGCCAGATGGACAGCCCCAGAGACAGATGTCCTCTGTTCATCCATCCTGAACCTGCCTGGCAACCATGCAAGCTTAAATTGTAAGCTCTTGGGGGCAGGGGCCAGTCTTTTGCCCTCTGTATGTATGTAACACCAGCAGATCCTGCTCATCAGTGGGCAAGGATTGAACCTAGGACCTCTGGAGCTAAAGGCATGAGCCTCTACTTCATAAGCTAAAAGCCACTTTGCTCTTAGCTAAGGCTGTTGCAGACTCAGTCATCTCTAAGTGGTCTTGGTGCCACTAGAGGGAACAGAGCACTACACCCAGGAAATGTGTGGGTTACATGTTCAGCACCTACCACAATGAACCTTACCACTGTGCAGGGCCTGTTGTTCTAACCACAGCACAAAACCAGAGAGTAATACTGACTCTAGCCCCGCCCATTGTGTCACCAGAACTGAGGCATCGCCTACAGACATGGGATCTATGTGGCCCATTAAACCATTGGCATCTCTGCTGTGATTCCAAACAAGGGTCAGTTATGAGCAACAAGAATGATTACAGGTCTAGGAAACAGGACCAACGAGGGAAGGCTGAAAGAACTGGGTTTGTTTGGCTTAGAAAAGAGAAGACTGAGAGGGGACATGATAGTGATTGTAAAAGGATGTTACAAGGAGAAGGAAGAAAAATTGCTCTCCTTGGCCTCTGATGATAGGAGAAGAAGCAATGGGCTTAAATTGAAGCAAGGGGAGGTTTAGGCTAGAAAAACTCCCTAACCGTCAGGGTGGTTAAGCACTGGAATAAATTGCCTAGGGAAGTTGTGGAATCTCCATCACTGGAGATATTTAAGAGCAGGTTAGACAGACATCTATCAGGGATGATCTAGATGGTGCTTGGTCCTGCCATGAGGGCAGGGGACTGGACTTGATGACTTCTTGAGGTCCCTTTCAGTTTTAGGATTCTATGATCAACTGACATGGTGGTTTCTGCAGGCTCCACTAGACCCAGGCCACTGACTCACAGTCATGGTGTCTCAGTGTCCTGGGCCCAGGGCCACTATGAGATCACCTGATACGCCGGGATATAGGCTCCACCGTTCGGGCACAATGGAATGCAACTCCCTGTCAAAATGGGCGGGGGCTGCATGCTTCAGGTTTGGGAAGCCCTGTGGGATCCTCAGGTGATAGCTGGTAGGGGAGTACACTAAGCATTTTGGTTTTTATGACTCAGCGGCAGTGTGGGGAATGCAGCCACAGGACTTACAAGCAGAGGGGCATGACAGATATAAACACAAGGTTGATATGCTTCCCGCAGCATGAAAATCAGAAGTGGATTTACACTGACCTGCCTCCCCACCCCACCGTCGTCCTGAATCCCAATTGGTGGGACTGTACCTTTAAAGTAGCCAAGAGCAAGCTCCTGTCCCAAGTGATGATGGGAGACCGTGGTTGATCCCACCTGCTTTCCCTGGGCACATGTGAACATTGGCATCTGTTTGCATAAAAGACCATTCATTGATTTACCTGGGACGGTGTCGCTGGCCTGAATTAAGCAGAATCTTAAGAAACACACATGCAGCTCAGCGATGGCCCCGGCACCCCCTCCCAGAAAACTAGGCTGGTCCTGGTACGGCCGTTCTCCTCATGGGAAAACAATAGGGAGCCATATTTGGGCAGGTCTACATAAGGGATGGTTTTGGAGAGCTGCAGAATACCTACAAGTATGGGGCCAGATTCAACCCTACAGGCTGTGCCAAGGCACATGTTCAAAACGCTGGGCTGGCAGGGGGCAAACTTTCTGCCCTGCTCCCATCAAGCCTTTGGAGCTCCCACAGATCCTCCATGGTCAGAGCCATGTAGGTGGCAAGGCCTACGCTCAAGGGAGCAGTCCATGCGTTTTAGCACACCTCGTCTGATCCAGGAGCCCAGTATCTTGTAGGGGATACTCTCACTCTGAGCAGAAATGACCTGGCTGGAGGACTGTAGCCAAAGGAAGACACAGAGTCATATTAACACTGCCTTAGCTGGATTGAGATGCTCCTGCATCCAGGCTATGAGGGAAATCCTGCTCCTGCAAACCATAGAATCATAGAATACTAGGACTGGAAGGGACCTCAAGAGGTCATCGAGTCCAGTCTCCTTCCCTCATGGCAGGACCAAATACTGTCTAGACCATCCCCGATAGACATTTATCTAACCTGCTCTTAAATATCTCCAGAGATGGGGATTCCACAACCTCCCTGGGCAATTTATTCCAGTGTTTGACCACCCTGACAGTTAGGAACTTTTCCCTAATGTCCAACCTAAATCTCCCTTGCTGCAGTTTAAGCCCATTGCTTCTTGTTCTATCCTCAGAGGCCAAGATGAACAAGTTTTCTCCCTCCTCCTTATGACACCCTTTTAGATACCTGAAAACTGCTATCATGTCCACTCTCAGTCTTCTCTTTTCTAAACTAAACAAACCCAATTCTTTCAGTCTTCCTTCATAGGTCATGTTCTCTAGATCTTTAATCATTCTTGTTGCTCTTCTCTGGACTTTCTCCAATTTCTCCACATCTTTCTTGAAATGCGGTGCCCAGAACTGGACACAATATTCCAGCTGAGGACTAACTAGCGCAGAGTAGAGCTGAAGAATGACTTCTTGTGTCTTGCTCACAACACACCTGTTAATGCATCCTAGAATCATGTTTGCTTTTTTTGCAACAGCGTCACACTGCTGACTCATATTCAGCTTGTGGTCCACTATAACCCCTAGATCCCTTTCTGCCATACTCCTTCCTAGACAGTTGCTTCCCATTCTGTATGTGTGAAACTGATTGTTCCTTTCTAAGTGGAGCACTTTGCATTTGTCTTTATTAAACTTCATCCTGTTTACCTCAGACCATTTCTCCAATTTGTCCAGATCATTTTGAATTATGACCCTATCCTCCAGAGCAGTCGCAACCCCTCCCAGCTTGGTATCATCTGCAAACTTAATAAGCGTACTTTCTATACCAATATCTAAATCGTTGATGAAGATATTGAACAGAGCCGGTCCCAAAACAGACTCCTGCGGAACCCCACTTGTTATACCTTTCCAGCAGGATTGTGAACCATTAGTAACTACTCTCTGAGTACGGTTATCCAGCCAGTTATGCACCCACCTTATAGTAGCCCCATCTAAGTTGTATTTGCCTAGTTTATTAAGACATTATCATGCGAGACCGTATCAACAACTGAGTACAAGGGCTAGGGGAGGGAGCTTATGTGAATGGTAAGAAATCAGACACCTCTTCCCCATCCCAGTGTGTGGGGCACTTCAAAGTGTATTGGTTTTAGTAGCAACTGCCTGCGTGGACACCGGTTTGGGGCCAGAGATTCTGTTCTGTGTACTACGTCAGTCTGCCTCCAAAGCCCTGCAAAGAGTTTGCCTTTGTTGCTTGCCCCAGATGTAGCAGTGACAGCTTTCCTGCTGCAGGCTGTGGTCTCAAGGGGCAGGATCTGGGCATAAATGGCTCCCTTTCCATATTGTTTATCAAGATCGGGTGGCTGTAGCATCAGCCCACCCAGTTTGCTTGTTTCTAGTTTACCTGGAGACACCCTATGATTTTTAGGGAGGGTTGTTACTTCCCGCCACCGGAGTAAGAAAAAGGAGGTCGGATTGTGCATTAGCTCTCGGAGCCAATATATACAAGCACATGTTGAAAGCGATGGCTTCTATTTGGGCTAACTCAGAAACAAAATGAGGCCAATGGGCTCTGGAAGAACAACAATTCTGTGACATCACTGTGGAAAAAAGAAAAGCAACACATGCTGGCAAGTGGTACCCTAAGCTGAGGTGACCCTTATGATTCAGGTCTCATAATAGACTACAGGAGACCCTCGCGATTTGCGGAATCGCTGTTCATGGTTCCACATATTCGCGGGTCTCTGGTCCCAGCCCGGGTCAGGGATGTTGCGGAGGCTGGGAACCGCAGTAAGTTCTCCTCAGCTGCCAGGAGCCACAGTGAGTCTCCTACGGCTCCTGTCCCCTGTGGTGTGTCTCAGTGGCGGTCTGCATCCAGCTATTAGGGCCTGGAGTTTTCCCTGCATCTGTTTTCTGCATTTAAAGGGAATATCTGCTGCGCCAGCCCAATGTTGATTACTCTGAAAGGGACATTTGGAAAGAAATGCAAGTCCTGCGAGGTGTGCAGGAAGGAACAGCTAAAGGAAATGGGGTGAGCAGGGCCACGGATCACCTTCCATTATTAGAGAGGGGACAGTTCTTGCTTCAGGAAGCTGGAGGGATTGTAGACAGAATGATACTAAATGAGGAAGCATTGGGGGCCTGTCAGCCATGAGGAAGTACCTAGGATTATTGGCAGTGACCTAAAAGCAACGTCTTTAGGGCACTTCCTTTGGGGTTGGAAATACACATACAGCATAGTCCTCAGGCCCGTGAGCCTGGCTCAAGTCCTGGTTCCTTGAGTAGGTGACATTAAGCAGGAAGGTAAAGACCATGCAGGGCCAACAACCTCCATGGGCCCTTGGGCAAGGTGGGGAGGGCCTCCATGCTCCCAAAAGAGACAGGACCTCTGGCAGAAGGGGGGGGGGGCATAGCGAGCCACGCCGTGGAGCTGCCCTTGGAGCTGCCTGGAGCATGCCACGCTGATCCCTCCAGCTCTTGGAGTCACTTGGAGCATGCCACACTGCTCCCCACCCCCAGCACTTGGAGCTGCCCAGAGCATGCCACACTGCCTGCTCAGCCTTTGGAACTGCCTGGAGAACGCCAGTGGGTTCTGTAAAGCTGGAAGGATTTGATTCCATGTAAACACTTTCAGTTTCTGCTCCCAATGGAATTGCTGGCCTCCTCGATGTATTGGGGTTATGTGTCCATTAGGAAATCACCAAGGCCATCCGCAAAGCCTACCATTTTGAACTGGCATGGGGTAGATTGTAACCAGTAACTGACAGGAGGAAGATTCTGTAGCTCAGACTTTTACATGGTGTCCTGGCTAATCCAGTCGTACCTGCCAGTCAACAAGAGCCCGTTGAATGAGCCAATCTGAACACCTCATCTCAATAGGGCAGATGAAACAGGAAAATTAAGATACATGCCTTGCCCTTCATCTCCAAACTAAGCAGAGCAGAGTTAGCTTTACCAATGGAGCAGAGATGCCCAGTTGAAAATTCTTCCGTTTGTAATAATCTCCAGGAGCTACTGAAATCCCATAGCCTCCCAGGATTATGGCCTGCAGTCCTTTAACTAGCAACTTCTGCATCCAGGTCTGCCATTTGGTGGATGCAAAGAAAGAAAGATAACTGATATCCTCCCTGAAATGCACTGAAACAATGGAGGAGTGCTGCAAACTTTGTTTGGTAAGTTTCAGAGGGGTAAGCCATGTTAGTTTGTAATAGAAAAAACTTAACAAGCAACAAATAGTCCTGCAGCACCTTAGAGACTAACCAAAAATGTAGATGGTATCATGAGCTTCTGTGGGCACAACCCACTTCTTCAGATGAATGGAGTTTAAGGGGTCCAGGTTCCAAATAAATAACAGGAAGAGAGGGGATGGGGAAGAAAGGAAAGGAGGAAAAATGGGAAAAGAATAGTCAATTAGGGTGTGTCTAGACTACAGGGTTTTGTCAACAAAAGTTGCCTTTTGTCGACAAAACTATACCTGCATCTACACTACTACCGCGTTCTGTCGACAGTAAGTCAACAGAGCGCGGCAGTTTTGTCGATAGTGGTAAACCTCGTTTTATGAGGAATAACGCCTTTTTTCAAAAGTACCCTTTCGAAAAAAGGCTCTATTGCATGCAAACTGTGCTTTTTCGAAAGAGAGCGTTTACACTCTCTTTCAAAAAGCGGCTTGCTTTTTCGACAGATCTGGTTGTAGTCTAGACGCTCTTTTTCGACAGAGGCTTTGTCAACAGTATCTGTCGATAAAGCCTCTGTCAAAAAAGGCGTGCAGTCTAGATGTAGCCTTGAGTGTCCATGTTAAATGAAGCTGATAGAGAGGGTTCTAAGTACCTGGTGTTTGGCTTTTTATGTCCTTAGCAGGTGGAATGTAGCAGGTGATCCAGTTAAGGTCTTTGTTTAAACCTCTATTGTAGGTATCAAATTTGTAAATAAAATTAAGCAGCTTGCCTTCTAGCTGGTTTTTGAAATTGGCTTGTAATAATATGGAAACTTTGAGATCCCATAATGAGTGCCCGGGCACTCAGCTACATTTTTTGTTAGTCTCTAAGGTGCTGCAGGACTATTCATTATTTTTTAAGGTTTTTTTGTTTGGTAAATTACCCAGCGGTTAGTCAGCCCAGACTCCAGGGCACCACTTTGAGTGATTGTTTTGGAGCCTTGTTCCTTTGCCTAAGAACCACCACACAAGCCATTTCTTCCACAGTTGCTGCTTATTATCATGTGGTCAGTTCAGGTATACAGGACTGAAATCAGCATCTCAGAGCAGGGAACTCCCACGCAGTGCACGGCACTCAGGGTGTGCCGCATTTCTCTGGGAGGTGCATTTGCAAGGTGTGTAGACATGCACAAGCTAGCGTCGATCTAGCGACAAACAGCAGTGAAGGCACAGCAACAGGAGCGGGGACACATACCCAGGGTATGGCAGATGACCCTGTGAGGCTTCCTGAGCTTCACTGCTATTTTTACAGTGCTAGCCAGATCCAAAGAGGCATGGTGATGTCCATCCTGAGTGCCATGTAGACGTATTGTAAGACTGAATCACTTGCTAAGCTCATATAAGAAGTCCATGGCAGAGCAGAAAATTGAACCGAGGTCTTCCCCAGTGTAAGCCAGCACCTTAACCACTGTACCATCATTCCTCCCTTGATAGGCCCACCCCCCAGAACAACTATCCCAGGTTTTCCAATGAGCCCATCACACACCGGGGCAGGGTTTTGGGAGGTCAGCCAGGAAAGTGCAAACATGATCAATATGGATGGATCCAAGTTCCGTCCCTTGCCGCAGAGCCTCAGTGCCTTGGTTTAAGGAACTCCCTGGAGCAATGGACATGACGCTGCGGGACCTAATGTGGCCTCTTGCAGAGTGAATGTGGGTGAGATGGGCAGGTTCACTTCACTGCCAGGGCAAGAGGGACACGCAGACACTAAAGGCTGAGCAACATCTGCCTATGTGCAGAGGTACTTGAGTAGGGACGTGCAGAGAGTGCATTTGCTCCCTAATATTCCCACACGCAAGCATCCATAATGCAACCACCTAGATTCCCAAGAGCACACAGGGAAAGGGGCAGTGCTGCAGAGGGCATGGAAGGGGAGTAACTAGGGCTCTAGCCCAGTGTTTCTTAAACTTTTTAAGACCGAGGAACACCAAACAATAAAATCTTTTTATGGGGAACACCAAGGATTTTTTTGTTGAGAAAAAAAAAGCCCCCAGGGAAAAGTTGTTGAGCCAAAAAAGGAGGCTTGTCCCTTTAAGGGTGGCCATCCCCCAGGGAAAAGTTGTTAGCCCCCCCAAAAAAAAAGCCCCCAGAGAAAAGTTGTTGAGAAAAAAAAGGAGGCTTGCCCCTTTAAGGGTAGCCATTTTGAATTCTGTTCTCTCCCTCGCACACCTCCAACTGGTGTGCCGTGGAACACACTAAGAAATGCTGCTCTAGCCCCACTCTTGTCACTGGAGAGCTACACAAGTGCACCTGCTCAGTACCCACTGGGTGTATATCCCAGTGCCACTGGAAGCCTATATCTACTCTGAGCCTCTTCAGGCAGGACCCTGCCACTCACACACCTCTTCCTTTCTGCCTCTCTCCCCTCAGGCCCCCAAAATTGCCTTTGGGTTGCTGAATCCTGAGGGAGCAAGCCCCCGGCGGTGGTCATGAGCCAAGCACACTGTGGACTGAAATGGACACTATAGGAAATATAGTGCTTCACTATAGGAAATCCAAAGAACCACCAAAGAAATAGAGCCTCAGACTATGAGACAGCATAGCCCTGTCTAGCAATGGACCCTACTCCAAGACAGACGTGTTTTCTATAAGCTTCCATCTAGCCCACTGGCACCATGTACACATCTGTATCTGACTAGAGCAATATAGTTTTGGAAAGTGACGTAAAACATTATGGGGATTATAATTCCAGAAACATTGTACTATGAAAGGAGGGAGTTTATTCAAGTCTCTTCTAAATTCAAGCCCAAGCAGAACTGGTTAGGTTTTTAAACCCCAGTCCTTGTCCCCTCTGAAGGTAAAACCCTGTTTGACATCAGGTTGGATGCATTTCCCCAGAGAGTTATGGGCTGATCCACACTACTGTCTGGTGAAGATGCACTAGGCCAATGAGAGAGCATTTCCCCATCAGTATGGTAATGCCAGCAGAGCAAGAGTTGAAAGCTATGTCCGAGGGAGAATGTCTCCTGCTGACTTTGCACTGGTGTGGTGCTTGCATAACCCAGGGGGGTGGCTTTTTCACACTCCTGAATGACATCAATTACATCGACTTAAGTGGTAGTATAGACAAAGTGCAAGTGAATTGACCAAGGTAAGAGCCAGAAATCGAACTCTTGAGTACCTGAATGGTGAGATCACCCTCCACCTCCCTGCCAAGTGCCTGAATTGTGGGCACTCATCTGGGCTCTTTAGTTACCCAAATAACCATTTCAGGCAACCAAACGGTCTGATTTGCTCATGCAGGTTCAGGATTTAGGCACCCAATTTAGGTGCCCAACTTGGAAAGCTGGACTTTGGAAGAAGAAAGTAATGGATGAACGGAGGAAAATGACAAGCAATGAGGTGGCATGGATGGCCCTCAACTATTTTTCTCCCTTAATTTGGGTCTGATCCTGAGAGGTGCTCACTGCACATAGCTCACACTGACTTACCTGTGTATCTTGTCTTCCAAACCCCGACTGCAAAACACCTGGGAAAACTGATTCACAAACAAGAAAGAACAAAAAAGAACAACCTTGCGAACAGGGTGATGGTTCGCTAATGAGGCAGTCAGCTTAAAGCTAGCTCTTTGGAGGGCCTGTCTTTCTGTTCTGCACTCTGACAGCACTAGCACAAGAGAGTCCTGGCCCAGGACTGGGAATTGTAGGCACTGCTGTTAATGCAGTTTATAAATAATCACCCAAAAACCCCAACCATAGCCAATGCCCTCCAACCTCTGTCAGGGGTCTCTCTCAGACAGCCATTTGCTGTGACAGCTGGTGGGTCTCCTACCCAATACTGACCCTCAGGGCAATGAGATGCAGCACTGTGAAAATTATTGATTTATCAGTTCTCAACAATGGAAAAAAATGTTTTGGGTCTGTCCAGACAGCTGGGCAACCAGCCGTGGTCAGAGCAGAAACAGGAGCAGTCCCAGGCTAGGGCAGAGACAGGTGCAGGCTGGAGCAGAAGTAGTCTATCTGAACTACCAGGCAGCTGGAAGTATCCGTTAAAGGTAGCAGCACTGATCAGAATGAAGTGGCTGCTTTCATTAGGTGCATATATACCTGCCTTGGGTCACATGGCTAGATCCTAGCTAGTGGATTGGCTGGACCCTTAGAATATGCAGATATTTACTTCATACAACACATCAGGCTCTGAACACTCATCACAAGGCCAACTGGAAACAAAATCTTTTTTTGGCAACAAAAAAAAATAGTTTTGTTTTCATGGAGTGTTGACCTTTTGAAAAAATACAAATGGCCCACATTTCCAAACACAAATGTGTTTCAAATGGAAAACTCAAGATGTCTTGACTTTTGTGGGAATGTTTTTCTCCGTTTTCAGCCAAAACAATTCAGTGACTCTGACCTGAATTTGCTAAATGGTTTGTCCCACCCAAATGCACATTTTTTTGGCCAGAGAAAGGTTCATCTGGAGAATTTTGGGCAGTTCTTGTGAGAATTCCCTTCATGCCTCATGCAAGGATACACAGGACAACTTGCCACAGTATTTCTCACCAGAAACAAGTGCAACCCACACACCTCCTCAGAGCGCTATAGTGACACGCAAGGAGTGAGCAGAGCACTTCCTCCCCACCACCTTACCTGCAGGGCATCTCTTATCCTGCCTTCCACCAAGACAGCCTGCGTATAGGCAATCCCTCTACTCCCAGAGTAGAGTGGGGGGGGGACTTGAACCCACCACCCTACCCTCCCCTCCCCAAGCCAGCACACCCCTCTACCTGCTGACTAGAATAGTTGAGCCAGTGTGAAGGGCTAATGACTTATCACTGGTGGAGACTGACAGCAAATTACTACCCCTCCTTCCAGAGCAAGGGGGACGGAGGGGTGGAACTATAATTAAGGGACTAAGTCCCAGTGCCTCTCCTAAGGCTGCTTCGGAAGTGGTCCAATTTATATGGGACCCTTAGCTAACAGCTGTGTCGAAAGACAGAATGGAGCCCTTAGCCTGTGAGCTGACCTGTCAAGAATGTATCCTGAGATGGTTCAATCAGCCAGCTTTTCAGAAGGAGCCACATGATTCATAACTGTGGCACATTGCAGGGTTTTTTGCTCTTTTGGTTTTCACTGCTTCCTGGATTCCTTCCCAGAAAATGCTCTTTTGCAAATTTCTTCAAATCTGCAAATGAAACAGGATCCATTGGGCTTGCTAAATTACAGCATTCATGAGTTGGTTCTACTTTCATTCAATCATTAATTCACCGGTAAAGAAACATCCCCTTTTCATCTGTGTCTTTGATCTAATCACAGCTCAGTGCTGCACAACAGTAGTGCCTTCCAGCGAAGGATCCCAATGCATTAAGCAACTTTCATGAAACAAGCCTCAACTTGGAAGGGAGATGGGCAGGGGCAGCCCGTCCATATAGGTGAACTAGGCGGTCGCCTAGGGCGCCAAGTTAAATGGGGCGCCAAAATCATTGAGGGGTTTGAAGGTGGGGGTGCCGATTGCATGGTTCACCTAGGGCACCAGTTGCTGGCAGCTAGTCTAGGGCCACCCCAGAGATGGGTTATTAATCTCATTTTACTGATGATCTGCCCAAGGTCACGCAAAGAGTCAGTGCAGGAGTAGGAACCAAACCCCACAACCCTGTACGCCTAGGGCGCTGACTTTACCACAGGCCCAGCCATCTTCCTTCACACGATGTGGGAAATATCAACATAGCTCCACAGTTCCAAGCTTTTTACTGAGGTGACCCACCAGCTGCATTTTGTCATTTTTGGGGGCCCACCATTCCACTCGTACAGTACATGTGTGTGCGCGCGCCCATGTCTCTATAAATACTATGGACTATTTTTAATTTTTAAAAATATTTAGACATGAAAGAAAAAAGAAAACTACAAAATCAGACTTTCCACATGGCTAGCTCCCTTCCCCACATCCTGCCTCCCTCTCTCCTCACCAGCATCCCACTTCTCCCTCCCCTGTCCACCCCTCTCCAGCACCTTGACTCCTCCACCCCCCAGCCTGGCCTGGCCTCCACTCCCTGCTGCTCAGTTCCTTCCAGAGCCCTTGCTTTCACTCACCCAGCCTTGCCCCCCCCCCCACTCTCCCACATGGGCAGAGAACTATAACAGGGCTCCTGCTACACTCTTGTGGCTTGAGGCCCTCACTACCCTCAGTGAGAGTGGAAGACAGGCTTCAGCAAAACATCAGCAAACCCAAAATGGCTTGTCTTTGTGCCAGGAGACAATTTGCCTCTCCCAGTTCCTTTCAGGTCGGGGTGCCAGAGACAGAGACCAAACAGCACAGAGTCTCCTCACAGCAAAAGGCCTCACAGTCCCAGTCTTCCCTGCATCAAAGCACGGACAGGACCCCTCCTTGGCCTCCTGGGATCTCCAGGACAAATCTGAGTGGTGCTGCAGCTTGGTACGCCGGGTTAATGGGGGGTCGTGGGACAAACTGCCCTTCCTAGGCGGCCCTAGCAGAGGAGAGAATTTCTGGGAAGTAGTGAGAGGTGACTCACCAAGACCCTTCCCATGACCCTCTGGTGGGGGAGGGCCCAACATCTGAAAAACACGGTTATAGACACCGATTTAGTGGGAGTGAGGACAAAAATGACATTTGGAATTACAGGGTTATTGTACCCAGGTGCAATTCCAGTTTCCAGGTTTATGGGGATAAGATGCTGCCCAGGTTTATTTATTGAATGTCAAATACAAATTGGGATGTCTCACTCTTTGCCAGGGTTTCTCCCCAGCCCCCCTTTCTTTCAGATCAGTTACAAAAACATTGACAACATTTCAAGCACTGTACAACTGGATTCAGCTGCTAGACTTTCTCCCTGGTAATAATTCTAGAGTGTCAGGGTCACAGACAGTTCTAGGCTGTCGATGCTTCTTTGCAGGAAAAAGCAGGAAAAAACTGGCAGGGAGTGGAAACTAGTGGCAAGCAGATTAGAAACCTAGCGTCCTATTTATAGACTAGCAGCAGACTTGTCAGAGTAACTGACCCTGCGGTGCATCGCGAACAATTTAACCTTTTCAGGTCCTGACCACAAAAGGATGGTAAATGGGGAGAAAAGAAAAACAAACCCACATAACATCCCACATCAGACATGCACAGAGGCATTGCTCTGGAGCGTGAGTCAGTCATGCAGCCAGTGGGAGCAGGGGCTGTCTCGCTGTATAATAGATAGGCACCAGATGCAATTACTGTATGAATGACATACACCCGTGCACTGGGCTAGGACTAGAACCGTGTTTCAGCACCAAATTTCCTTTAGCTATCACTAGTCGTAGGCCCCCTAACCACCCTGTGGCCTCTGATCCCAAGAGGGAACATCCCATATTCAAAGCCAATGAAATCGACTGTGGTCAGAGCACAGAGCTGGAAGTTGAGTTCTTGGGCTTTATTCCCATCGCTGCTGTGGGACCTGGGACAAGTCACTGGATCCTCTGTGGCTCATTTTGCCTAAATGTGAAGTGTGGAGAATATTATTAAAACAGCTAGGATCCAGCCCATGCTACCTATGTCTTGCAGGGATGCTGGAAGAGATCTTCTGCTCATCTTCTGCTAACCCACCCAGTCACTTGTCTGAATGGCCAGCAAAATCGCAGTGTGGTGCCCCCATGCGAGTTCCTCCATCCTAATCACTGTGCCACCTGGCCACCTACCAGCAAGAACTGCAGTCCCTTTGGCTGCTGCTCTTCACACACCTGGCAGGAATGGATGCATCGAGATCCCCGGCTAAGAGGAGCTAGATACAGGCAACGGATGACGATTCCAGAAACAAGCTCAGAGTTGCAATATTCATGGCTGGATCCAAGTTCCCCAGAGCGGAGGCGTGTTCAGGCTCAGTTGACAGGCCCAGACCCAAAGTGCACTGACACCTTTGGAATTTGGAGCGGTGAACCAGCCTGGAAAAGAGAAAGCCGTCAGAATATCAACACAAGAGAAATCAAACAGGACATGCTGTCTCGGAGATCCAAAGGCATTCAGGGGACTTTGCCCAGTCCTCTTATGGACAAGACCTACCTAATGAACTGAGTAGAGAATCAGATCCCTCCTACAGATTCTCAGAGAGTAGTTATTAATGGTTCACAATCCTGCTGGAAAGGTATAACAAGTGGTGTTCCGCAGGGATCTGTTTTGGGATGGTTCTGTTCAATATCTTCATCAACGATTTAGATCTCAGCATAGAGCGTACGCTTATTAAGTTTGCAGATGATACCAAGCTGCTGCTTTGGAGGATAGCGTCATAATTCAAAATGATCTGGACAAATTGGAGAAATGGTCTGAGGTAAACAGGATGAAGTTTAATAAGGACAAATGCAAAGTGCTCCACTTAGGAAGGAACAATCAGTTTCACACATACAGAATGGGAAGCGACTGTCTAGGAAGGAGTACAGCAGAAAGGGATCTAGGGGGTATAGTGGACCACAAGCTAAATGAGAGTCAACAGTGTGACGCTGTTGCAAAAAAAGCAAACATGATGCTAGGATGCATTAACAGGTGTGTTGTGAGCAAGACACAAAGTCATTCTTCAGCTCTACTCTGCGCTGATTAGGCCTCAGTTGGAGAATTGTGTCCAGTTCTGGGCACCCCATTTCAAGAAAGATGTGGAGAAATTGGAGAAAGTCCAGAGAAGAGAAACAAGAATGATTAAAGGTCTAGAGAACATGACCTATGAAGGAAGACTGAAAGAATTGGGCTTGTTTAATTTGGAAAAGAGAAGATTGAGAGGGGACATGATAGCAGTTTTCAGGTATCTAAAAGGTTGTCACAAGGAGGAGGGAGAAAAATTGTTCTTCCTGGCCCTGAGGATAGAACAAGAAGCAATGGGCTTAAACTGCAGCAAGGGAGGTTGAGGTTGGACATGAGGAAAAAGTTCCTAACTGTCAGGGTGGTTAAACACTGGAAGAAATTGCCTAGAGAGGTTGTGGAATCTCCATCTCTGGAGATATTTAAGGGTAGGTTAGATAAATGTCAATCAGGGATGGTCTAGACAGCACTGGGTCCTGCCATGAGGGCAGGGGACTGGACTCGATGACCCCTCAAGGTCCCTTCCAGTCCTATGATTCTATGATTCTTTAATCCAGCCTTTACAATTCCACAGGACTTGTGTTATTAACATATAAAGTAGTTTGAAAGGCTTATAGAAAAGCTGTCACTCTGTATGTGTTTTTAGAGAGATTTCTATGAGACCCTATTGGATCTGTATCCAGAACCCTATCAAATTCACCCCAGCAAACTCTGTAGGGCTTCACCATAAGAGGACACCATTATTTTTCAATTTTACAGCTCCTCTGCACTTCTACGTTCCAGCAGTGGGATGGGTAGCAAAAGAGCTATAATGATGTGAGAGGCTGTTCTTGCAATACTTCCAGCTCCACTGAAAGTGAGAACTTCCAGAATTATCTCCTGTGTGCCTGAGGTTTCCAGTGCAAGAGATTCAGGGCAGCTGTCAGGCCCCCCCTCCCCGGCATGCTTTATGAAAATGGGCTTCTGAATATAAGGCATAGCATGAAGGCGCTTTATGTAAAATGTGTCATGTAACCTATCATTCAAGAGCCTGTGATCCCCTGAATGTGTAGATTCTATTTGCATTTTTGTATCTTTCTTGTATGTGAAGTTAGAAATATTAAGTGGGAATCTGTTTTATTAGTATACAAGCCATTAGTGATACTTTAGGAACTTGATAGCTTGGTGATCAAGTCAACAACCTGTGAATGTTTCATTTCTCCAAATTGTGATTGGCCCAATGAAGACATACGAACAGGCCACCTTGATGCTGAAATCCATTTTGGGTCTGGTACTTTTCCACGCAAGGTGAGAAAAGTTCAAACTGAACACAAAGAATTCCCACCTTGGGCAAAAAGGATATAAAGGAGGGAAACCAAATAATAGAGGACGTTGCCAGATGCCAAGAGACCTTCCCACTTATCACCTAAGATGCCTGCTGGAAACTTCTAAGATTGAAAAGGGGAAGGATTGGGCTCAAGCTAGGAGGCTGCCCAGCTTGTGAAAGAGACCATTAGAACAACTGTTAGGGTAAGAATGTGCATGTGACAAGTTCCATAGTGTATTAGAATTAGCTGGAGTGATTTGTTTATTTTGGCTTAGTAACTTACTTTGATCTGTCTGTTGTCACTTGCTAACACTTAAATCCTACTTTTTGTACTTAATAAAAACACTTGTTTATTATCAAGTCCAATGTAAATAATTATTACATGGCTGAGGGGAGAACAACCACTGTGCACATCTCTCTCACTGATAAAGAGCGAACTTCGAAGCTTTTTCTGTGTTCACACAAAGACAGACAGATTTATTTGGGGTTTTGGTCCCTTTTGGGGGTTGTGTTCCTGGATGCTACCAACGGCCCTATAGCTGAGCCCTGCTGGTGCTGAGCTGGTTCAGTGTCTGTGTTGCTCTGCTGTGGGGTGGTTACCCCAATTCTGTGGCTTGGCTGAGGGAGACCAGAGCTTCTGGGCAAGTAGGACAGGGTGGTGGGGAGCCTAGAGGACAGAAAGGCAGGCTCAGTGGCTTAATCAGCACATCAGGTGACAATCCCAAGGGGACTTGATTCAACCCATCAGATTGTGCATCTGCACTTCTAGGGTGTTTATCTGAATCCAAGGTCCAAACATCAGGGGTTCAGGCCCCTCTGGGTTATAAGACGTGTGGGAAAAGGTGGCCACAATTCAGAGGAGTGTCTGATCTAAATGTTAAGTACTTAATTCAATGAATAAAGATCAGGATGGGAGGGTGGCAAGAGAAAAGGCACTAGGGAAGAAGGAAAAATAAGAGACATCAAGGCCAGTGCAACTGAGTCATTGGCAGAGCATCAGTTTTGAAGGGGGAAACACCTCAGATAGGACCAGATTCATATTGATTTGAAGGGCAGTACCATCAGACACATCATTTATATTGTTCCTCTTCTTTTTGTCTGATGGTTTCCACAAGCACAGGAGTAGCTAGAGCCAGTGCAGAGATCGCTGGAGGAAAGTGAGTTCTGCTTTGTATTTAGAGGCTAGCAATAGGTCCCTTTCTTACAACAGACTCACATCCGGGGCAGGGCTTGTGCAGGGTTTCCACATGGCCTGAGCAGGAGAGGTCACATTCTGAGAACTGTTTGCACTTTGCTGCCAGAATTCTGGTAGCGCATAAATGCAGCGGCGCTATATCGAGGAACTTTTGGAAATTAGCAGACAGAACACTTAAAACATGCCCCAGTCAGCACAAACTTGTCACAGGGTTCTATTGGAATTGTGGAGTAAATTGGGCTCTAGACCCTTTCATGTCTCTCTGGCCACCTCTATCCCAGCGCGGGGCAACTGAAGTGGCTGCTGGCTAAAGCTGTGGGAAATGAGTTTTGTGTTCTCGGCACCGTTCTCAATCTGCATCACTGGAGCCATTGCTACTATACCGGGCGGCATCCTTGCTGGCCCGCTTTGTGAGGCCGAGTTTGGTGTGGGCCAGGGAAGCCGGCCTATTGCCCCAAGCAGTGTTCCCTGTAAGCTGAGCGCTTGGGTGGCAACCCAGGAGAGATTCAAATGCTGCCCAGCTGATTAGCAAAGCGCCCACAAGACAGTGGCATGTGTTTCAGCTGGTGCATATGTCTCGGTGCACATAACAAAATTGATTCTGAACATGAACAGAAAAAAAGAGAAGGAACATTGGCCAGGAGTACCTCATGTCTCCCTGCTGGTCCCTCTAGGTCAGGGATGCGGCATCTCAGCGGGGGAGGAGGGATTGAGACATTTTCACTGTTGTCGCTGTTTTGTGAGTAAGCCGAGACCCCCACTGTCTCCAGGCCTATCAAGCTGGCTCCTGTCAGCAGCTCCTTGCTGGTTTCACACAACCCATTTTTCTGAGCTGGTTGCTCCCTTTCTAAGGCTGAGTAGCAGTGGATTCAAGAAGAGGTCTGTTAGGCCCCTCCCCTCTGTCAGCACCCCAGTACGCCTTGGGCTTTGAATTGACTGAATGAGTCACACGCTGGATAGAACCTGAACTTTGGACTGGCTCTTGACTAACCAGTCACCGAGGTAAGGGTGGACCCGCACTCCTAGTCTCCTCAGGAGCACTGTCACCATGGCCGTAGGGCCTGTGAACACCAAAGGAGCTGCAATCTGAACGGAAGCACCATGAATCACAAAGGCGAGAGCTTCACTACGACCCTAAGGCACTTTCATTGCCCAGGGCATATTGACACATGAAAATAGGTGTCTCTTAATTTAAGGGTACTGCACCAGGCTTCAGGGATCCAGAGAGGGAATAATGGATGCCAGGGTGACCATGCAAAGCTCCAGGTCCAAGATAGGTCTGAGACCTCCCTTTGCTTTTGGGACTAGGAAATAACAGGAGTAGAAACCCTCCCTTTGTCTTCTGTGGAACCTCCTCCATAGCGCTCACCTGATGGAGAGATTGAACCGCCTGACGCAGAAGTTGATTGTGAGGGGAGATCCCTGAAAGAAAGAGGAGACAGAGCAGTAGAAAAACTGGAAGCTGCTTGGGATACGGATGACTTAGTCCCCAGGGGCATGGCTTCAGCAGTTCCCACATGTAGGAACTCCTGGCTGCAGTCCCCTACCCTCCACGAGTCGATGCTTTAGCCAGGTTTAACAGTCCTTCTTCATGTGGCGCTTAAAGTCTCTGCAGCTGTGGCCATGCTCCCTGAGGTGTACGGCGCTTACTGCCGGTGGCTCCCGGCTGTGGTCCAACGAGGCCTCAACAGGCTTCCTGCCTGCCCCGGCCTGACATTGCTCCTGGAAGTGGCCAACACACCCTTGTGGTCCTTGGGATTGGGCAGGGATCATGTGGCTTCACACATTGGCTGTCCCTCCCAGGACTACCCCCTCAGCTCCCATTGGCCACAGTTCCCCCTTTCTGGCCAATGAGAGCTGCAGGGGAAGTGTTTGCAGGGAGGAGCAGAGCACTGAGACCGCTGCCCCCCACACTGTGGGGCTGCACTAGCCACTTTGGGGAGCAGCATGGGGCCAGGGCAAGCAGGGAACAAGCCTGAGTAGCAGCCCCACTGCACTTCCAGAGATCACAATCAACTGGGAGAGTCCCCAGGATCCACCAGTTTGTGACCACCGCTCTGTATAAATCCATGGTCCCTCTGATCTTTTCCATCCACGTGTGGAATAAATTTATGTGCACCACCAGCCAAAACACATGGTGCTAGGAATGGGCACTCTGCTAATCGGCTGGGTGGCATTTGAATCTCTCCTGAGAGGATGCACAAGCGCACCGCTTATAGGGTATGTCTACACTTGCACCCTCTTTCGAGAGAGGGATGCAAATGAAGACATTCGAAATTGCAAATGAAGCTGGGATTTAAATATCCCGTGCTTCATTTGCATAATCTCGTTACGGCGCTATTTTGAAATAACAGATGCTGTTGTTATTCATCATACAATGTTAAATAACCCTTATTCCTCATACAATGAGGTTTACCAGTTACTTCAAGAGAAGGGTTTTCTCTCGAAATAACCGCGTCTCAACAGCGTCTGTTATTTCGAAATAGCACTATTTCGAAATAGTGCCATAACACGATGATGCAAATGAAGCACGGGATATTTAAATCCTGGCTTCATTTGCAATTTTGAATGTCTTCATTTGCATCCCTCTCTCGAAAGAGGGTGCAAGTGTAGACATACCCATAGGGAATAGTGCGACTATTATGTGCAGATTTGGGTGCTCTATGTAAAAAAAAATATTGGAATTGGAAAAGGTACCGAAAAGGGCAATAAAAATTATTAGGTGTATTGGAACAGCTACCACATGAAGAGAGGTGAATAAGATAGCTTGGAAAAGAAATGACAAATGGAAAATACAATAGAGGTTTCTAAAATCATGACTGGTGTGGAGAAAGTATATAAACAATGTAATTTACTTCCCATAACACAAGAACTAGGGGTCACCAAATGAAATCAATGGGCAACCGGTTTAAAACAAAGGAGGTATTTCTTCACACAGCGCACAGCCAACCTGTGGAACTCTCTGCCAAAGGATTTTGTGAAGACCAGGACTTTAACAGGGTTCAAAAAGGAATTAAGTCAGTTCATGGAGGATAGGTCCATCAATGGGTATTAGCCAGGATGGGCAGGGAGGGTGTCGCTAGCCTCTGTCTGTCTGAAGCTGGGAATGGGTGACGGGATGGATCATTTGACGGTTACTGTTCTGTTCATTCTCTCTGTGGCACCTGGCACTGCTGGAAGACAGGATACTGGGCTAGATGGACCATTGTGCTGACCTCATATAGCCGTTCTTATGTAAGAGCAGCAGCAAAGATGCTTTCCTGCAGCTTTAATTGTTCCACCCCAATTCCCCATCACTTTCTAAAATGCTGCTCTATGCAGTTGTGAAATGTTCACAGCTTGTTCCTTTCGCTCAAGCCAACATACATGTTCCGATTTGCCAAGTATTCCCGTCCATGGACTCCACCAACAGCTATTTTTACAAGATTTTCATTACTTCCTAATTGACCTAAATCCTTTCCCTCACTTTTCTTGTTAAAGATGGATTTAAAGAGCAGGGGTTCATTATCTTGGCCGTTTTTGAGTCATTATACACTTCATCCCGCTCCTCATTAATTACTCATTACTTTCTCTTTTGCCTTGCTTTGTCCCCTGATCTATTTGTAAGCAGCCTCCTCACCCTGAATCCCCTTGAGCAGCCTTAACTCATTCTGGTTTGTGCTGCCCTTCCCTTTCCCCTCGACTGGCTTCCCTTGAGTCCTCCTCCTCTGCCCCACAGCAGGTTCCATTTCGCCGCAGGGGCTGGATTTTGTGCCTTGGGCACCCCCATTTCCAGAGGAGTTGTGGTGGTGCCTTAAGGAGGGAGGCAGAATTTCACTCTGTTCTAAGCCAGGTGGCACAAAAATATGCAGCCCAGAGGGTTTTCACTTAGCCACCTTTGAACCCTTCCAGGCACTGGAGTTGCCCGCTACATGACAGACCCCTGGAGGCCAGTCTAGGTTACGGCAGCCTTCCCATCCTGTCCCATCACGCTGCCTGGTGTCAGGGCTGGCTGCTGTAGCCTCTCCCTTCTCCACTGCAGTCCTGCCCTTGCAAGCCAGCTGCATCTGAGTTTGCAATGGGGCCCAGTGCTCCCTGCAAGCACTTAGGCAGCCTCCCAGGAGAGAGTCAAATGCCGCCCCGCTGATTAGCAGAGCGCCCCCAGTGTCCACAGCCAGCAGTGTGTGTTTTTCCTAGTGGTGCACATCTGCACATAACTCAGTGCATATAACACATTTCATTCCACCTATGGAAGGTAAACAGAGAGAACACTCCTGGGGTTCCCTGGAAGGCAGCATTTCAGCAGCCAGCCCGTGGTGCTCTGGGACAGAGGAATCCTCCCCAGCTGGAAATGGTGCTTTCAGAGCCTCTTTATGCCTCCCCAGTCCTTTATCCAGCATAAAGCGGGGATAGGCTTTGTCCCACTGCATCTTCCTGGCTAGAGATGAAATTCACCCAAAGGTCTATACACCATGTGAATAAATGTCACTTCGCTCCCCATTCCATTCAGGAGCAGAAACTCCTCAGCCACGCCCGGGCTCCGCAGCTGCTCCACCCAACAGCTACAAGCAGAACAGGCCAGGGCTATTGGGAGCAGGTCTGGGGAAAGAGAAGAGCTGCTACGGATCCTTCAGACTTCTGGAGATGATGGATCCCAGCCGCGGTGGGGGAGAATCCCTTGAGAGGGCGCCAGACCACATTGGAGAGCTGCTGAAGGAAGTTGTTTGGGGGAGGGGGGGATGCCACGATAAGCATTTGAGGGGCTGGCTAGCACCAGGAGGCCTGGGGGCGGGCTTCTATCTTTTGATATTTTCCCTTCTGCTGTAGCATCTCCGAAGCTTCTTGCTGGTGAGTTTTGCGTTGGCAAAAGTTGCACTAGCCACAGCCTAGGCCATGTGGATTGCCTCTGCAGTAATCGGACTCTGCTGTCAAACAACGCTGGATTGGAAACCAGAGTAAGATGTGCGCTCCATTACAGTTCCCTACTTGGTTTTGTCTGTAAATAGGCTGTCTCCCACCCTTCCCCCCAATTTCTCTCTCTCTCTCTCTCTCTCTCTCTCTCTCTTTTAAGATACACAGTCTTGATTAGCCTACTCTGTTAGGTACCTTGGTAGGACAGAAATAATGCACAGGACACTAATATGTTGCATCACGGCTCCACAACTGATCTAGCCGGTATTTACTGGGCCTTTGGGGGAGACCAAACGTCCAGGGCAGTGTTTCCCAAATGGTGCAAAAAAGTAAGGGTTCCGTGAGAACCCGATCACCCCCACTCCCCATTAAAGAGACAGAGACTCTGGTGCGCTGGCTTCCAGACACCTCCCTTCCCCTGCTGCCACTGCATCTCCAAAGCCCGCTCTGTCTCCCTGGTCCACTCCCCAGTGGTGGGGTGGGGTGTTTGGTTTTTTTTTTTTTTTGTGCTCAACAAATTTCCCTGGTGTGGTTTTTTTCCCTTGGAAATGTTTAACCATTTTGTACATTTTCCGGTCACACTATACATGAGAACATTAGTTACAACTATGTTATTAAGCCTCTGTCTGACCGTAAGCCCTCATATGGTAACTGAAAGGTAGCTCGTGCTTACACACTCAGATACTTTCCCTTTTCAGTTACTGAAGCAATTATTTAATAGCCTGTGTAGCCTTTGCAATTTTCCACCTACATCTCTGATGCAGGGAGGCTCTGAACCAAGATTGATGAGATCTTGAGTGTAATTTCCAGCTCTGCCACTGACCTCCTATCTGACTTCGGGCATGTCTCATCACCTTCCTCTGCTTCTGCTTCCATTCCCACTCTGGGTATGTCTACACTACAGAGTTTTTCCGAAAAAACTTCAATTACATCCACACTGCAATCACACTCTTTTGAAAGAAAATCAAAAGAACAGAGAGTTTTTTCTGACATTGGTAAACTTCCTTTCACAAAAAGGCATGTGTGGATGGGAAAGAAGGGGTTCTTTCGCAAGAAGAGGAAAGAGGAAAAAGCACAGGTGCCCTGGTGGCCATTCTGTCCATAACATAGCTTACATGCGAGACAGCGTCCATTCAGTGTGGACGCTATCTGTCAGAAAAGCAGATCACTTTTTCGATGCGCTATGGCAGTGTGGACACACTCTTTCGGAAGACTTTTTTTGGAAGATCTCTTCCAGAAAAGCTTCTTCCAAAAGAAGCCTGCAGTCTAGATGTAGCCTCTGTGTCTACCTTGTCTATGGGGAGCGTAAGCAAGTGTGGGGCAAGGACTGTCTGGGCAGCTTTTAGCACAACTTGATTGAGACATCTGATAATACGCAATACTTTCAGGGGCGAGGGGTGCATGCAGGGTTTTATGGTCTAAATATGCAATAGTTGGCACAAACCACCAGTGCAGGCACTCGGTGATACATCATGTGTTCCTGGAAAGTGCAACTTGACATGTCAAAACCCAAATGCAGTTAAGTGCCTTCCCAAATGACAACATTCTACGGATGCAAATGGGGCGCGGTCCTTAGCAGCTGCCCAAAGCCCTAATAGCAGTAAGATGTAAATGACCTTCAGAAACTGGTGTGGAGGGGAGGAAGCTGCCTTTCTGCTCTCCTTTCTTTTCTGGCTGGCTGGCTCACAACCCTTTTCAGTTCCCCTCAGTGCTTTCTGTCTTCTCTGCTGGGGCTGAACCAGCTGTCCATTTTGCCTAGACTGCAGCGTAATGTCCCCTCTAAGAGAACTTTCCTACTGTTTATCATAGCATTTAAACCAGCACAAACACAAATAGCAGGTTGGCATGTTTTTTGGCATCTATTTCTGAGCTGATAGATAAAACCCCTCTCTGCAGCATGGACTATTGCGTTAAACAACCCCCACCCGCCCCAAAGTCTCCAGCTCATTCCATCCAGATTCTAGGACCCCAATCCTGCTCCTATTGAACACAAAAGCAAAACTCGAGTTGATTTTGGTGAGAGTGGAGTTAAGCTGAAGGAAAGGGGGAATTAAAAGGAAGAGGGTGAACAGAAGGATTTTCTTCCCACGAGTCTGTTCACCCTCTCATTTCAAATAGCAGCTCAGAGACATGCATTGTGGGAAGTTTCTCACCTGGTTTGCTTTCACATTTACTTGAACTGTACCAGGAAACTGGTGCTCTCTGAATCCCCGGGAGAGATGTTCCCACTGTTCACATACATAGCAGAGTGAGATGGGCTTTTTGGCATCCATGAAGCTGAGAGTTGCAGAATCAATATTTGTCTCCTGTGTCAAAAATCATCTCTAACATTTAGCACCCAACAGACAGCAACTATGAAGGAGGCAGAGCTGGAGAGAGGGTGCAGCTAAAAGTTTGGCTACATGGGAATGCTTTACTAGTTATAGAATCATTATACTGGAAGATACCTCAAATTCAGTCTGGTCATCAAATCCAGTCCCCTGCACACATGGCAGGAGTAAGCACCATCTGGACCATCCCTGACAGGTGTTTGTCTAACCTGCTCTTAAATATCTCCAATGATGGAGATTCCACAACCTCCCTAGGCAATTTATTTCAGTGCTTAACCACCCTGACAGTTAGGAAGTTTTCCCTAGTGTCCAACCTAAACCTCCCTTGCAGTAATGTAAGTTCATTGCTTCTTGTCCTATCCTCAGGAATCAAGGAGAATTTCTCTCCCTCCTCCTTTTAGGTACTTGAAAGCTGTTATGTCCCCTCTCAGTCTTCTCTTTTCCAGACTAAGGATGTTAAGAGGCAGGTCCTTGGCTAATCATGTAGTCGATACAATTTATATCAATTACACGATTAGTCAATAAGGGAAGGTGCTCACTCCCAGCTCACACCAGGTCTGGGACCTACCCCCGCTGCAGCTCTGCATTTTAAATGTAGTAAGAGCCAGGGGAAATGTAAGTAGTCAACTTGACTACCTGAGAAGCCTAAGGCTCATCGGGTAGTTGACTCCTCGCTTACATCCCTAAAGCAAACCCAGATCTTTTGGTCTTCCCTCACAGGTCATGTTCTAGAGCTTTAATCGTTTTTGCTGCTCTTCTCTGAACTTCCTCCAACTAGCCCACAGCATTCCTGAAATGCAGCACCCAGAACTGGACACAGTTCTCCAGCTGAGGCCTGATCACTGCAGAGTGGAGCACAAGCATCACTTCTCATGACTTTTCGGGGGTGGTCCAAAATGTTCCATCCACTCTGTTTCCAACAGAATTCTTTTCTCTTCAAAACCCGGTCAGCTTTCCCTGGAAAACTCAGATTTTTAATAAAAATGCAAAATATTTTGGCCAAAACCAAATTATTTTGATTAGGACAGACTGCCACAGCGTCTCATGAGAGTTGTAGTTGCCTCGTGGCTTCATTCTCCTCTATGGGTCAGGCTCCTCTTGCTGAGCTACATCTTCCATGATAAACTTCAGCCAAAAATGATCTCCCTCCTCTAAGATAGCAGCTCTCATTCCAGTATAAGAGTGGCTTTTGTGAGTTAGCCTAAACTTCATCCCAAGCAAGATAAGCTAAACCACAAAGCCTCTCTTCCACTGGAATAAGAGTGTTCACGTGGGGCATTAGATGGGTGTAACTATATTGCTTTACATTCACACCTCTAGGTTATACCGAAAAAAAACCTTTCCCACCTAGGCAAGGCCTAAGTGCATCAGAGTTGATGCAGCAGTTTGGGGCTCACGTTGTAGCCAAAGTACCGCAGAATCATGGGCAACAGGTATCTTTACATGTGTATTTCAAACAGTTTTAAAAGTTTGGGTGAAGGGGTTTCCTACCCTTGATACATCCAGCCTAGCTTCCCAGCCTGCAAGCTTAAATCTCTTTTAGGTTCTTTGTAATGTGCTTGTTTGGGCTTCACATTTTCATGTTTTCCGATCCCTCGTTTCCTCTCCACGATATGCTCTGGGATCATAGAAACGCAACTGTCATTTGAAGCCTCTCACATCCCTTTCATTCCACCACTCCCATTTATCTCTGCGATAGAGGGAAAATCCAAGAACTAACCCTGGGGCCTCACAGTGATGGGGCCTCTCCGAAGAGTAACAACCTTGTTTTGTGTCCAACTTGTCAGCGTGTCCACCAATTCCAACGTTCATTCACTCACATTATTAAGTAATTCCAAGATAAATTAGGGCACAATTAAGGATCCAAAGCAAGCTTGGACCATGTTCCAGAACTTTCTCTTTTGTGTTGCTTTTGCCATGTAAAGCCCTGGACTGATGCCAAAACAGGCTGCTGATCCAAGAAGGGAATGACAGATTTACGTTTGGGTCTCTCCAGGAAATGCCTAGAAATGACAGGAGATTTTCAACTTTGATCTGGTGCTTAGATGTTTTAAGAGACTCTGAAGTGCACATAATTCCAATGATCAGTTTGCTTTTTTTTAACCTCCCCTTCAATACCGACCTGATTTTCAGGACAGCTATTTCAAAAATTAAGGCTAGAAATCAGAATGTTATGCTATGAGAAAGCAAGTGGGAATTTTAGCATTCATGGTCCTGTGACTAATGGATCAGGTTAGGGCCCGATCTAATGGAAAGACCTTAACTAACTTTAGTGACATTGCTTCCGCCCTTAGTACCTTAAATCCCCACAACTTGTGGTCTGCATCTCATGGTTGGACTCTCTCTCTCTGAGAATGCAACAGATAACAGGGCTGACATAGGCTGGAGTAATTCTCTACATGATCCTCCTTGTCTGAGTGCAGCTTTCACATCACATCATGAATCATAGAATCCTAGGGCTGGAAGAGACCTCAGGAGGTCATCGAGACCAGCCCCCTGCCCAAAGCAGGACCAATCCCAACTAAATCATCCCAGCCAGGGCTGTGCCAAGCGGGGACTTAAAAACCTCTAGGGATGGAGATTCTACCGCCTCCCTAGGTAACCCATTCCAGTGCTTCACCCCACTCCTAGGGAAATAGTTTTTCCTAATATCCAACCTCCCCCACTGTAACTTGAGACCATTGCTCCTTCTTCTGCTGTCTGTCACTACTGAGAACAGCCTCTCTCCATCCTCTCTGGAACCTCCTTTCAGGAAGTAGTAGGCTGCTATCAAATCCCCCCTCACTTTTCTCTTCTGCAGACTAAATAAGCATGAATCCCTCAGTCTCTCCTCATAAGTCATGTGCTCCAGCCTCCTCATCATTTTGGTTGCCCTCCACTGGACCCTCTCCAGTGCGTCAACATCCTTTCTATAGTGGGGGCCCAGAACTGGACACAATACTCCAGATGTGGCCTCACCAGAGCCGAATAAAGGGGAATAATCTCTTCTCTAGATCTGCTGGCAATGCTCCTCCTAATGCACCCTAATATGCCATTAGCCTTCTTGGCTACAAGGGCACACTGTTGATTCATAGCCAGCTTCTCATCCACTGTAACCCCCAGGTCCTTTTCTGCCAAACTGCTACTTAGCCATTCAGTCCCCAGCCTGTAACAATGCTTGGGATTCTTCCGTCCTAAGGGCAGGACTCTCCTCTTGTCCTTGTTGAACCTCATCAGATTTCTTTTGGCTCAATCCTCCAATTTTTCTAGGTCACTCTGGACTCTATCCCTGCCCTCCAATGTATCTACCTCTCCCCTTAGCTTAGTGTCAAACTTGCTGAGGGTGCAATCCATCCCCTCATCCAGGTCATTAATAAAGATGTTGAACAAAACCGTCCCTAGAACCGATCCTTGGGGCAGGCTGCTTGACACCAACTGCCAGTCAGACATCAAACCATTGGGCCTGACAATCTAGCCAGCTTTCTATTCTTTCTATATTCTTTCTATTCTACGATCCATTTATCCATGCCTGCAGAACTAACAGTCACGAGCCATCTTCCCTGCATTTTGTGGAGCTCTTTCTGGGCACCAAAGAGGAAGAATCAAACCCAAAGGGTGTTCTAAGGGGGTTAAATGCTTTAAGCATGTATTAGATGAAACCTGCACCTCTCGCTTGCACTGCCAGATGTGCAATTTGTAATGCCTCAAACTTCAGAGCATCATGGAAACACTCTGGGTTTAAAGGCTAGTTTGACCCAGGAGTTGAACATTTGCAAAGACATGGGTCAGACAGGATCACTGGAACCCTCCACACCCTGTGCTTATAAAAATATTTGTTGGCACAGCTAGATTAAAACCAGCCCAGGAAATGCCTTTGGAGGGGGGGAGATCTGAGACACATTATACTTAGCACTAGCCACAAAGCTCAATGCTCCCACATACTATTCCAATAAGCAGAATAGCCAAGCCGAGGACCCAGTCCAGCAAGATGCTGTCTCCCCCTGCATTATCTTGCATTGCAGCACCTCCCAGGCGACGGTCATGTGAGTAACCAATGGGCAGAATGGAGCACAGACCGGTTCATGCATTGGCATTGGCACTCTCAGAAGAGAGACAGGGATTAAACGGACCTGAACCCCCCATTCGCTCATGTCCATTCCACGTTAGATGGCGCCGAGCAGTAACCGAGGAGGAGGGTAGGCGTTCATAGCTGTGTAGATTGTACCACAGTTCTGCTGCACCCAGCGTCATCTCTGGCCTGCTGATGAATGTGTGGACAGAGGACCACGTTGCAGTTCTACTGGTGGATCCTGGATCAGGATGTGCGCCAGAAAGAAGGCCAAAGATGCTTGTGCTCTAGTCGAATGGGCTCTGGCGATTGGCAGGGGCGGGACCTTGGCCAGCTCATAACAGGTCTTTATGAAAGACGTGATTCCATTGGAAATCCTCTGCCAAGAAACAGGAAGGCCCTTCATCCTATCCACCATAGCAATGAAGAGCTGGGTCGATTTGAGGAAAGGTGTGGTACACTCCAAGTAAAATGTCATAGCCCTCCAGATGTTCAAGGCGTTTAAACACTTCTCTTCTGCTGTCTTGGAGGCAAGAGCACATCCTGGTTCACACAGAATGAAGACACTGCCTTTAGCAGGAAGGCTGGGTGGGGCTGCAGCTGGATCTTGTCCTTATAAAAGACTGTATAAGGCTGTTCTGAGGTCAAGGCTTTGATCTCCAAAGCTTCTTGCCGATGTGACCACCACTAGGAAAAAGTGACCTACCAGGACACATGGGATAGGAAGCAGCAGCCCAGTGGTTTAAAGGGCAGGCCAGTGATCCTGGAGAGGACCAGAGGAAGGTCCTACTGTGAAACAGGGGGACATACCTGTGGATAAAGTCTGTCTGGGATCTGACTGTCATGTTACGATAAAACATCCTCTGACCTTGGATTGGCTGGTGGAATGCGGAGATGGACACAAGGCGCTCTGCTGGGAAAATGCACTAGGCCCTTGGTCCTGTGCTGCCATAAATAGTCCGATATGGATTGGTCCGAAGAACATGAGGGAGAGATGCTGCACTCCAATACCTAGCGGGAAAACCTTTTCCATTTGGCCAGGAAGGTCAGCCTTGTGGATGGCGTCCTGCTTCTTAGGAGGACTTGTTGGACCTCCTGCAAACAAGCGTGCTCATCTGGGATCACCCACACTGAGAGATGCGAGATTCGAGGTTGGGGTGTAGAAGCTGACCATGGTCCTGTAACAGCTGAACTGCACAGCTGGGAAGGGTCCAGAGAGGGCCCATTGCCATATTTAAGAGCGTACCAAACCAGTGTCGGTGAGGCCATGCTGGGGTGATCATAAGCCATGCTTTGTCTCTCTTGATCTTTATTAGGACCCGGTTGATGGGCAGGATCGATGAGAACACGTACATCAGATCCTGACCCCACAACAGGTGGAAGGCATCGGAGAGGGAGCCTTGGCCCAGGCCCTTCCGGGAGCAAAAACAATGGCACTTTCTCTTTTGCCTGATGGCAAACAAGTCTATTTGGGGAATTCCCCATCTTGGGAAAACCATGCAGGCCACCTGCGAGTAAAGCGACCACATGTGGTGACAGAGGTCACTGCTGGGGCGATCTGCTAAAGCATTCCTGATGCCAGGGAGGTGACCAGCTTCCAGAGGGATGTTGTGGCGGATGCAGAAGTCCCAGAGACAGAGAGCCTTTTGACATACAGCCAAGGAGCACACTCCTTCTTGCCTGTTGATGTAGAACTCGGAGGCCATGCTGTCTGTCAGGACTCTTGCCATCTTGTGTCAGGACAACCCCACAGGCCAAGTGAACTACTCTGAGATTCTTGATGGTTATGTGTAATGTTGCCTCTTCAGGGGTCCACATGCCCACTGGGGGAATGGTTAAGATCTTCCCTGGCATGGGAATAGAGTTGCAGAGCTTGGCATGGTAGACGATGTAAATGCATGCTGCCACATGTCCCAGCAGGCACAGGTTTATCCTGGCCACTGTCAGGAAAAACTCAGACACTGCCGTGATGAGGTCCATCACAGCCTAGAACCTGTCTACCAGCAGGAATGCTCTCGCACGGCTTGAGATGAACATCACTCCAACTAATTCTATTGTTTGAACTGGGATTAATGTGGACTGTTTGCCAGAGAGACTTTAGTTTCTGTAGGTACTCGTTGAGGTCTTGTAGGACTAGGGTGAGATACAGACTGCCCTTTGGGATCAAAAAATACCAGGAATAGAAACCTTTGTTCCAGTATGGAAGCAGAAGCTCCTCCACTGTCCCTAGCTTCAACAGCCCCTTCCCCTCCTGTGTGAGGAGATTCTCGTAAGAAGGGTCCCTGAAGAGCGACAGGAAGAGAGGAGTGGGGAGGAGGGTGGGAATAAATTGGAGGGGGGTAACTGTGTGCTACTGTACTGAAGACCCAGCAGTCTGAAGTTATTGCTAAGCAGGCCCAGAGGAAATGAGAAAGGTGGTTGCCCAAAACTGGGAAAACTGGATCCAGGGAATAGTCTGGTGTGTTGTCTTTGGGCATACCCTCAAAGTGACTTCTTACACCTTTGTTTGCAGCAGGCCAAGTCTGACTGGGTGGAAAATGGGGGTGGGTAGCTTGTGTGCTGTGTGTGTGTGGTGGGTCCTGTCAAGGGGAGCTCCCTTGTGTCTGGGGTGGTTTTGGTTTGAATCGCTTATGCATCGGGCCTGGCACATAGAGCCCCAAGGTTGTTAGGATGGTATCGGAGTCCTTCAGCCCATGTAATTTGCTGTCTGCCTGCTCTTCAAACAGGGCTTGGCCATCAAAGGAGATTTCTCGTTGAGTCTTGGTGGCTAACCCAGAGAGGAGCAGCCAGGAAGCTCACTGCATGGAGATATATAGATGCCGTGGTGCAAGCAGGAGTCTGCAGCATCAGATGCCGCTTGGAGAGCTGCTTTGGCAGCCGCCGTGTCCTCACTGAGGATTGCCCAGAATTCTTTAGGGGAATCCTATGGCAGGGCATTCTTGAACTTGGCTGCAGTCTACCACATATTAAAATCGTAACGGCTCAGGAGAGCCTGGTGACTACCCACTCTCAATTACAGGCTAGAGGGAAAATGTTTTTTTGTCTGAACAAGCCCAGCCTCTTAGAGACTTTATTTTTCGGGGTAACTCTGGATTGCCCCTGACTTTTTCAGTGGTTAACTGCCTTAATGAGCAGGTAATTTGGGGCAGGGTGGGAGTAGAGGTATTTGTGCTCTTTAGTCAGGACAGAGTACTTATGCTTTGCCTGCTTAGAGATGGAGGGGAGGGAAGGAAGGAGTTTGCCACAAGGCATTAATTATCTTTGATATCCCTTTCTGAAGGGGAAAGGCCACACTAGCAGGGAGCATGGAGGAGAGAATCTCAAACAGAGTCCTCCTGCTCCTCCAACTCCTCCGCCTGCAAGCTCTCTTCAGCAGTCCCCAGTGCACCTTAGCGTCATCCTGAGGAACAGAGAGGGAGGCCCCAATGACAGCTCTGTCTGATGACGGCGAGGAGGAGACCAGTACTGCAGATTCTGTGGTATCCATTGGTGGTCCAGCAGGTTGGCCTTCTTCATCCACATGAACTTGGGGGATCTTTCCCCCTGAGGCCTGAAGCACCAGAGAGGGTTGGATTGTCAAGGCCACCTGCCTGTCTGAAACTCATAACACCGAGGAGGCTGGTTGGGAGGGCTGAGAGAACTCCCACTGGGCCTGGGGCCACCGGGCAGGTTTCAGTGCTCTTGATGTAGATGGCACCATGGGTCTGGGAGGCTGCCCTGCCGATATAGAGCTCTGTTCCATATCAGAGCTGTACACTGAGTGGTTGGTATTCAATGACCAGGATCTACTGGAGTGGAGACTTCATATCTGGTGGTATCCACTGCTGTGTCTGGAGGAGGAATGGTTCAAATGGGATGTGCTCCCTCGTGGGGACTTCGTGATTGGTGTCACTTGGCGGATCCATGACAGGAGACTGGTGATCCACACTTACGTTCCAAGGACAGTACTGGGACAAGGAACAAGACCTAAGAGATATCATGAGCCAGTTGCTAGAAGGGGTCTCCCTGAACACTGACCCTTGTCTTAGGGACCGATGGTAGGGCTTGCAGCTCGTCATTCGAATGATCTTGAGGTCTATAATGGCGACACTGCTCCCAGCAAGTTCTAGAAGGAACTAACTACTGCTAAGGGCTAACTCATTCTATTAGTATTTACACTAACTCTTCAAGGACTAAAGTTTCTATGAACAAAGCCTAAGCAACGCTAGTAAGAGCAGTGAATGTTCTGTACACCATCCCTGGCGGCAAGAAGGAACTGAGGGGAAGTGGGGATCAGGCAGTTCCTCTTGTACCATGTCATGCAGGGACCAGAGTTACTCCTCTATTGACAATGCTGAGGGAAAAACTTCCAGCACCTGTGCACATAGTGAGCACGCACACCTCTAATGTGGAATGGACATGAGCAAGTACTAGTCAAACAAATTTCAACATCACTGCCACAAGGAGGGAAGATACAGCGAGCAACTGGCTGCACTGCTAGAGAGAAAAACAACAAATGGTCTGGTAGCACTTTACAGACTAACAAAACATGTAGATGGTATCATGAGCTTTTGTGGGCACAGCCCACTTCTTCAGTTGACTGGAGTTATAAGTTTAGGATGTGCACACCCAAAATAAATAGGAGAGGGGAAGGGGAGGGGAAAAAAACGAAGGGGGGTGGGAGACAGAGAGCTAGAGGGAATCAGTATCTGAAGATTGGGTAGTTAAAACAAAGCAGATAAGAATCAAAATCAATAGGTAGTATCCTTCCTGACATGGGAGTTTACACAAAGAGCTGTGTGCACCTTCAATGGCTGTTAAGTTGGTAGTGTCCCAACTAACTTTCATCACGATTGAGTCCATTAGCATGTGAATTGAATTTGCGGATGAACTCTAATTCCAATGCTTCCCTGTGAATCTGGCTTGTAGAACTGGAGGGGGTCAGGAGAAGGAAAAGCAAAGAACGCTAAGATGAAAGTACAGCAGACCTCAGTGCCCCGCCAATGCATTATTTTCATCTTTTGGCCCTGCACTGTAAGCCTGCACTAGCTGGGACAAGCACCATTGCTCGGGAATTGGACTTCTTAGCCACCTAGCACTTACACTATCATCCTTTGACATGCAGAGTCACCACACAACATCCCACAAACCTCAGTGTAATGTAAACATGTGCTTAAGTGCCTTCCTGAATTAGGTCCAAGCCCTGCAATTGTAAGATCTACGGGGCAGAGACCACCTGTACTATTTGCCTGTGAAATGCCAAGCATGGTGGTATTGCTATATAAATATCAGCATTTGTGGTTCTCAAACAAAAGGTACAAGCTTTCAGTCTTTCCATCTGAATGAACACATATGAGATATAGGTATCCAACAGTAATTTAAAGATGTCCCAGAAGGAAATTAAACTTATGTTTCATTTATTCTAGGGCAAACTCAAAAGGTTTTATTTTAATTTTTTTAGCAAATTCTATCACATAAATGTTAACAAAAACATCTGTACATTTGCCATGATACACTCAAAAGTTAAACAAATAAGATATAAATACAGATATGGATGTAACATGACAAAAGCCAAAAAAGGAAGGAAAAATAGAAAAAAAAAAACCATGCACATGAACACTGTGCCAACAAAATCATTTCTGATGGCTGACATTTTTCAGAGCAGTTTTTACTTCCCATTTAAAACATTATTGTTAGCAAAGTCCTGCTGTATTCTACAAAGTTTTATTTTCTGTCCCTTAATATGTAATATGCTTGATAAATAAAGGGATGAGGAGGGGAAAAGATTTAGATGACAAAGATGCAAGATACATTACTTATACAGGTTATTGGTAAGCTAGTAATAAGCAATAGAAAAGAAGTCTTGTATTGTATTGTAATCCAGGCAAGCACACATAGTGTACCTTAAGAAAGCCACATGCCTCAATAATTCTGCACTACATGAGAGAACTACAGTACTTAAAACTGTGAGGGGGATGTATCGATAGATTTACTCATGCCCACAGAGCACTGGTACAGCCAATGACAGAATGGCCATCCTGGTCTGAGATTTAAGCAACCCCACAGCCAAAGGGTGCTGGTCTGTTCACAGTTCCTCACAGTCAGACTTTTTAAGCATGGTGGGCAAACAAACAAAAAAAACCACACTTTTTCTTGAAACATATGAAAAATTGAAGCCCCGTATAATGGGCAGCAAGAAAAAGGCAGCGTTGTAAATGGCTACTGCTGGAAAACATTAACACCTGCCTCGCCGCCGCAGTGACGTCTTGCCAACATTCAGATCCTTCTCTGCAAATGTGCCTGGACGTTGTCAGATTTGTAGCCAGAGAGACCTTTATGCTTGCGAAAGAAAGACGCAGGGAACAGCTTTTAGAATGCAGCTCACACGTGTGACGTCCAGAGCTAGCCCTTTGAGTACTTCAAAGGAAAATCAGGTCATGTTCAAAACTCTAAACCCACCTCTAACTATGTACATTATATTCAAATGAACTTATAAATAATCTAAGCAGAATGCCTCCTACTGTATACAGGGTGTGACAAACAACAAGAGTACTCAAAGAAGGAACAGTCCTTGATTGACTTGTGTAATGAAACTAAGTATCACACTGATGAGCATCTGGTGATGAACAAAATAGTATCTGATTAAGGAAGTAAGGCCTGGTTCTATGATTTGCAGCCCCAATTATGCCAATAACATCTGGAAATGCAAGCTCATCATCACTGAAGTCTCAAAGCAGCAGCAGCAACATATTTCACATGTATTTCTAGAGACGAGTTGTTAATTCATACTGTAGTGTCAACATATGTAATAGGTCAGTTTATGGACGTTACAGTGCATTCACTCAGTGCATACTAACAGTATTTTATAAACGATATAAAATCATTACAGAAGGAATTAAATTCACATAGATCTGCTACAGTGTGCCATTCAAACAAATAAAAAGCAAACGGCAATGGAACAAGATCTGTCAGACAGCTGGAAAAGACTGCGCACGCAACACAGTCAATTAACACAGACTTTGCATTACACTTCCGGGGTCTAGACCCCAGAAGATGCTGAACGGAGATGGATAAAAAGAGACATTTAAAATACTGACTGTTAGGAAAGCAGTCTAAAAATAAAAACAGCCTAAAATTGCAAACAGGACAGCAGATTACTGCCGACATATTGAGTATTTCCACAAAAGGGAAACTTAATTCATGTTAAACTAAAATAATTCAAATCAGCCCAACAGGAATTTAAAAAAAGAAAAAAAAAGAAGAAAACCTCTAGCAAGCATCTTGAGAAGTGGTGAAATTGAATGGTCCGTGCAAAGGGGGACTTGATTTTAATGGCGGGGGCATGTTATAAACAGTATCCCTTCAACAAAGGCATTTTCAAGTCTGCGGTGAGTCTTGAAGGAAACACCACACCCCACACTAGTAAAGATCTCTTTTTTAATGGCGTTGTATGTAGGAAGAGCAGCAGATCAGTGGCATCATCCTACAGAGATCGGGCCCATCCTGAAAAAAAACCAGGAGACAGGTCATCTCTTCCATTTTCTCACACAAGGGCTGAAAGAGGCTAAAAAACCAACTGATTATGCCAGGTCCCAAGGCAACCTCAAGTGCTATTGATTTCAATAGGACCCTAAAGCCACTCAGCACCTCTTGGGATCAGGTCTGTCTTCAAACTAACATGGGGGAGGAGTACTGAGTCCACACAACAGCTCCGGAGGGGATGTGCAGAGCCAGCCACGGCCTCCTGTGCATGGTAAACATGCAGAGAGCAGGGACTCAAGTAAAGAATGTGGATGCAATGTATTTTACTGAAGCTAATGGCAATTGAGGGCACTCAGCACCTATCCAGAGGCGCTGAGTGCCTTTGCAGGGTTGTTCACATGGAAGAGGTGAAAAGGCTAGTTAATGACACTGCAGGCATTTTAGGCACACGGTCATGTGCAGGAGTTCAAGAGGGTGTTGTCTTATTAAACAGTAGGGCCAAGCCCTGTAGCTGCAAGTGTAACTTTCCAGGACTATTTTGTCCGCTTAAAAGTTCCCCTTTACATTTCCTGAGCCAAATGAGACTCCCAGAAGTGTGGAGGGGAATGGCCCATGGAAATTAAGGCTACTCGTTATCCATCACCAGAGCTGCCGAACCAGAGGTGTGGATCAATCCTTTCTAGAAGAGAGTTCAACAAAAAACAGCAATTCCTCAGCCAGTCTCCCAGACTATTCAGCAAGTCTCCATTGCACAATCCTGATGACAAACCCATTATCCTTCCTGTAAAATTAACCCCCAGGGGTCTTCTGAGCAATGGAAGAAGGTAGAAGCAGGACTGATGTTAACACTGTTAGTTACATTTGGGAGCCCCAGGCTGCTCTCTGTCAGACGATACTGGTGGGTGGGGAAATCAGTGGAGAAATTCTTAGCTATATGGAAATCTAGCGCCTTATCTACAAAACTCTGATTGCATTTATTACTCATTAAAAGTACCTATCCTAAAGCATGACATGCCAGAAGCATGGCAATCTTTGCAAAGATTTCATCATCAAAATCTTGCAGATTAGGCAAGTTTCAGATCAGAGTTATAAAATGGAGCCATACCACAGCACGTGGGAGATGAAGGCTCCAGCCAAAATGGTTACACCCAGCAGGAAAACACGGTTTACACAGCAGGTAATTAACACTTTAAAAACCAAAACTTGGTATCAAATTAACTAAAACCAAAAAGAATTCATTTAACTTGTAAGCATGTACATGTTATTTGGACTCAGTTTTGAAACACTGCAACCTAAACATATAGTAAAGATTTCAGCCGGCTGTACCAATATGTTTAAGTATGGCTTTCTGATGTTTTGTTTTTTTCTTAGATGAGAACTGCAACACAGGCCTTGCTTCCTTTACATTCAGTACCCAACAAGAGTCTACATAAAAGCTTTAAAGGACTAAAATACTGATTGCAATAAATATCTGCGTGGCCTCCTTTAGCTGATGGGATGTGCCAATGAAGACAGGGCAGCAGAAAGGTCTCTGAGAGGCACCGTGATTGCTTCTAAGTCTACACACATGTCCAGACATCTCCATTAACTGTGCGTTGAAACATCTGAAGATGAGCTGCTGTTACTATTGGTGGTCTGGGCCCTCTTTATGTACAAGTTTAGTAGCTTCATCTGGAAAATAAAAGAAGTTAGGAGAAGATAAAATAAGTCAGAAAAGAAAAACAGAAAAAGTTCCCTGGAAATATTAGGGCAAAACCCTTAACATATGGATCCCACCGTGAACTCTGTGTGGGCAGGGATCTGCATATGAAGTATCAGAGCATAAATCAGGTGATAACATGAGAACAGAGAGTTGATATTTAAACAAAAAAACAAAAAAACTGGTAGCAGGAAAATACCTAGGGAGAACTTCTGTCTCCACTGCAGCACATGGCAAAATTCCCAGTGCAGTGAGGCCTGGATTTTTTCATTGCCCTGATCCTGCAATCTGATCTCCGAGAGTCAAGAGTCCTGCCTATCGCTCTGTACAGATGCACAGACCTGCTCACCCAGAGCAGGCTGCAGGGCCATGGCCTACATCTTATGAACTATTCTGGATTCCAGGCAGTCAGTGAAGACAGAAGCCAACAGGAACATGCCATATGCCAATCAGTTCTTGTTCGAAGCACAGGCTGGATTTAGGGCCTGTTTTCACTGCACTGTTAGCTGGAGCTATCACAAGAGTGTTGTCCCTACTCTGACCACTGTGCAAACACAAACATCTCTAGCTCCGGTTAAGTGGTGCTTTAAACTCTTGCTGGCTGGCCCATCCAGGGTGGCAAGAAGCTTGAGTGTGACAGTACTCAAGCCAGTAATGCAACAGGTCTCAGCTACTCCCTGCTGCTAGTCCAAACACTCTTTGCTGCTCATGTGTTATTTTGCAAGGTGGTGGCTCTAAATCAAGCTGGGCTAGCTAGAGAGGGGTGAATTCAAGAGAACTCTCTCTGCAATGAAGACAAGCCTTCAGCTGCTGCAAGCACACACCCACACTGTTCAGTTTCCTAGCAGAAACTACTCAAGAGGCTGTAACATTGTGCAGGTACCTTGCTTCCCGTGAGCTGTGCGAGGTGAGGTTTCAGTTCTTCTCCAATTACTGAATATATTGCCACTAGGCAAAACACGCTGGCTTTCCGAACGCTGCTCTCCGTATTATCATACCCCTAGACCAGGAGAAACACAAATGAGATCTTTTCCAATCCATTTACTAATGGGCTGGTAAGACACTTTTCTTATGCGCAGCTCTAGGGTCTGGTCCAAAGTCAACATAAAGTGCCCAGTGAGTGTAATAGGCTCTAGATTAGGCTCATGAGGATTGGGCCTTCAGTGGTGTATTTTGCTGGATCTGAGTTCTTTTCTACTGCTGTCAGTGACAAAGTTTCACAGCGAGTTCTGGATCCATAAAGGGATTAAATTAACCCTGCAGGCTCAGTTCTGTGCTCACAAATATAGAAGAAACTCCCACTGAGGCCTGCTGGGTTGTAAGTGGGAACAAAAGAAAGAATTTGGCCCATAGAGAACCTAAACCTTTCCACTGACTTCAACGGGCTTTGGATTACGTCTTAAAAGCTTGAGATGGAAATGTACTAAAATCCCCAACGGGCATGAGTCTGGCAGGATCGGCCCAAACTTCATCAGGTTTGGTGAAGTGCATTAGGATCCTCAAATGGAATCTCTGTTGGTTGCACTCCAACCACCATGGCATTGAGGTGCTATCAAAGCGCAAATTACTACTACTGCATACTACTGTACTGTAAGACAGACAAGGTGGGCAAGATGTCGGTGAAAGAGAGAACAGAAATTAGTCCAATAAAAGATAGTCTGCCACCCACTGTGTTTCTCTCATAGCCTAAGACCAACATGGCTGTCACCCTCCAAGCAACGAAAGAGCTTTTAAGCTAAGTTGTTTATGCATGTGAGATATTTATTTTGAAGTAGGGAAAGAGACATCCTGTGCACATCCGCCAGGCTGAGTGGCTCCGATGACTTACTTTAGAGAACGTTTTCTGATTTACTTCAGGCTGGAACTACTCTGAGAAAGTACACGGTGTGCTGCTTGGGGCTAACAGGCCAGGACTCCAGACGCAAGAGAAACCTCACACTGCCCACCCAGCCATTCCAGCTCTTTGATTCCTTAGCAAGTGATCATTTATCAATGAACAGCAATGAGAAACATGCAGACACTTTGGCAACCTGCAGGCTAGCTTCTCTAGACTCTGCCGGGACAGATTCTCACAGGCGCTTTAGGGAACATCTGAATGGTGACTGGGGGGTTTCAGGATCCCCCCCGGTCCATCGTTCAGCAGCATCCACCTCAGCAGGGCTGGGACTTTTACTGAGGGGCCAGTACAGATTTCTACCAACACACTAAAATGTGGCTTTTCTGGAGAAGAAAGGAAGCTAAATATTGATATAAATGTGTAAACAACCCTCCCCCCCCCCCCACATGAAAGTAATTGTTCTTCTAGAGCAGACAGGTACTGGTGTAGGGCTTAGGAGAGCAGGCTTCTACTCCTGGCCCGGCTGTGTGATCTAGGGCAAGTCGCTTCCCCTCTTGATGCTTAGATTTCCCCTCTCACCATTATACTGTCTCATTTGTTCAGCTCTTGAGGGCAAGGGCTCTCTCTCCTGTGGGCGGGGCCGGGAGCTAGGCAGTGCAGGGCCCTGAATATACAGGGCCCAAGGGAACAGCCTCGCTCGCCCTGCCCAAAGGCCAGGCCTGTCCTATTTGGTTACAGTAGGTGTCCAAATATTCATTGGTCGAAAAGTTCAAGGAGCTGGGAAGTAGGGGGGGGAGGGGGGGGAAGGCTGTGTAGCCTATTTCGACTCTGACACAGGCTTATAAACAAGTCCTGAGGGATTCAGCAGTACAAGGGGGGAACCTGTGATCTACCTTTGTTTAGGGTGGACAGAGCCTGTACAACGTAGGAGCTAAATCCTGCCTTTGTCTGCGTGTGAGGCTTGGCTGCCATTTACTTCTTTGGGAGCCAGGCACATGTTCCCAAGGACAGAATTTGAATTCAGGAGTTGGATTTTCCCCTGCCTTAGACAATGCCTAAAGCATGAAGACAATGATAAATACTAAAGAGAGAGCTACTGTTACATTTAAATCCAAATCCAGCAGATTCTGGTTTCAGACGCTCCCATACATTCTGTTAACCAGACACCACAAATTAGAAATTAATACATGATATTTTGCCCTTGATGTCTGTACAATGCTAGTACGACAGGGCCTTATACTGGTTTGGTCATTAGGCACAACCAAGAGTAATAATCGTAATAATAATTATTCATAATAACAGATAGCAGCTTTCCTGCAAAGTTGCATACCTGTAGCAATCCAGGGATGATATCAGGAAGGAGCTGATGTAAGGATTCTTTTGAGATCCTTTCAATGACTTTTGTCTGCATTTTGATGGCAGCTAGATTAATCGGATAGTCAGCAGTTTGAATGATGGGGCAGAGCACTTTGATGCACTGTTCAGGGTGTATGGAACTGGCCAGGGTGGAAGCAGCTTCCTCAGCAGCTCTGACAACCTGGAGAAAACCAAAACCCAAAACATTAATGTGCTCTCACTTCAAAAGCAAAAAAAACCAAACAAACCTCCAGGTGCCAGTGAACACAGGGAAACTTCTGCTGACGGCGTTCTATATAGCCCCTTACGAACACAAAAGGCGTTCTTAGGGAGGGAGCGGCTCAGGGAATTGGCAACATCAGTAATGGTTTGGATCTATCATGAACCTTGGGAATCTTTTGTGAGGGGTGAATATCTACATGAAATGAGGCATAAGAACGGCCACACTGAGTCAGACCAAAGGTCCATCTAGCCCAGTGTCCTGTCTGCCAACAGTGGCCAATACCAGTGCTTCCGAGGGAATGAAAAGAACAGTTAATCATCAAGTGATTTATCCCGTTATCCATTCCCAGCTTCTGGCAAACAGAGGCTAGGGACACCATCGCTACAAATCCTGGCTAACAGCCATTGATGAACCTAACCTCCATGACTCTATCTAGCTCTTTTTTGAATCCTCTTAGAGCCTTGGCCATCACAAATTTTGTGAATAAAACTTCCTTCACGTTGACACCCACAAACAAGTTGTTTCCATTTATCAATGCCAGAGTGGCCATCTTGAATCTCAATTTGCAGACAAAGACAGAGTGGCCAGAGGTCTAAGTTAGGTCTTCATACTCCTTTTTTCCTTCTGTGGCCAATTAGTTCATTTTATTATTCATTTACTGTGTGATGATGAACACAATAAATCATCACATATTGCATTATGATTAACAAACATGTCATGCCATACATAATTACTGTAGGGTAAACAGATTTACGTTGCAGAATTATAGAAGTGTAAGACTGAAAACTATTTAGAAGTGTTAATTATGCATCAGGTATCTAAGTAAGTCGGGCTGAAACGCAAGGCTGAGACCTGTAAGATTTTATTTAGCCATACTCCCTCTTAGACTTAAGAAATGTTTGACACACGTGACCAAAGAGTTACCTGATGCCACAAGCTAATGGGAAAAGATGTACCGAGAGGTGGTATTGCACAAAATTATCCATAAAATTTATTTTATATCACAAAATGCCTACGAGGCACATTTTTCTAACACAGGTCTTACCTGCAGGATGCAGGCTGTGTGTCATTGCTAATGAGAATACAAGAACTATGCACAATCTTTGAAAAATGGGGTGCCCCGATATTCTTGGGGAATACAATATAAATCACAAGAAGAGGCTGGACACCATCCCCACTTGCATAGCGTGTTAGGTGGAATCAGCATCACAGGATAAAGGGGGGCTCCTAGACCGGGTAAAATGAGTTCCCAACAGGAAAGCTCCAGTAGGAACTCTTCTTCTATCATGACCTATTGGCATGGCAGCCATCAGACCCCAGGAATATTGCTAGAGCGTGAGCATGATGATATTTGTAACATGTGCATTGATCTTGCTAGAATTTCTATATGCAGACTAGACCTGGTGCTTGTGAATGTGTGTGTGGTCACGACCCTTGGTCTTTATTTGCCCCGAGGGGCTTTAAATTAAGGGTGTTAGTGGGTAACGGGTTAAACAGTTACCCAATAAGCATCACCCTTAACCAGTATTGCTTACTGGGTAACGGTTAACCAGTACCCGGGGAGCAGGCACCTGCCCCCTTGCCCAGCCCCAGGTGGAGGGCTATCCCAGCCCCACTGGGCCACCTGGGTGGGCTGGGAACCAGTAGCCCCTGTGCAGGTGCTGGCAGCGACAGCTGCGGCAGCCCCTGTGTGGGGGTTGGGAACTGCTGTGGCTGGGAGTGGGGGGGGGGGGGCGGGAACTGCAATGGCAGCTCCCACAGGGTGGGGGGGAGGGGGTGGGCGCAGGGGCCGCTCTAACCCGACCCCAGCGGGCAGGGAACCCACTCCAGTCTCGGTGGAGCGGACCCCCACCTTTGACCCCTTAATCGGTTAAACGGGATTTTACATCCCTGCTCTAATCTAAAGCAGGTATGAGAGGAGCCTTCCAATTGGTAGAACTTAGAACTGTACCCACCGGAGCCAATCCCTCGGTGGCGTAAGACAACTTTACTAAAGTCACTTAAAATAAACAGCTACACTCTGAGGCTCAGCGCCGGTCTCCTCCTGATGCCCACCGCTCTGTGCCCCACTCCTGCCACCTTGCTACACTGGGGTGCTCTGCAGAGTGAGCGTATCCACGAATCACGGCTGCAATCGTACTGCGAAGCACACCATACAGCCCTACAGGTGATGGGCAGCAGGAACAAGGCTTCCCCTGCAAGATCCTTAACACCTTCCTAATAATTAGCAATACTCAGGGAGGGGAGGGGATACACAGCATACGAGATACAAGAGGGTTTGATTTTGTGCGCTAATCTTCATCCTTAAACATCTCCACAGTAACATGGCAAACATGCAAAACAACAGCTCACATCACCTTTAACCTGCCACCTGTTTCAGTGCAGGGGGAGCGGGAGTCAGACCATTCAGAATCATTTCCTCCTGCTCAGTTATGCTCTCAACGTGCCTCAACCCTATAATATCCACCAGGGCAGGCAGCGAACACAGGCAGAAGAACCTGCATTTAACTTCTCTTTAAGATGGGAGTGTGGCAAAATGCAGCCCACCCTACCCACCCCCAACTGCACTGCAAATTCTGCACCAAGCAGGAGCTGGGAGTTGTAGTGTGGGCTGGGAATTCATGACCTTCTGGTCCAGGGGTGAGAGTCTGACCAACTGAGACATACTCAAATGGACTCTCAGTTAATTTTTCACAGACTTAACTGATTCAGCAACCTCCTGGTAAAGGTGAAGCTCTCTAGGGCATTTCCCCAGGTGCATCTTTACCCAGGAAGCTGCTGCACAGGGGACAGGACCTGTTAACATCTCCATGGGGATGTTCAGCCCTTCTGACAGCTCTAACCTCTCCACCAACAGTGACACCACCCAGACAGGGCGGTCGTCATTGCTCCTTAAACGTTATGGGAGCATGGTCCTCAGCATCCTGCATCTGAGCAATCACTGACAGATCTGTGTGGCAGGTGTCTATAGATACTGTCTACACGCTATGTCTATTAATAAAGGTACTGTCCATAAAACTGTAGATCAGGGTCCTACTAAGTACAGCATGGCTGTCAACTGCCTACAGTCAATTAGCTGTGATATTTCTCTTCCTGTAGAAAATGCCTCGGTCCCAGCCTAATGCTTTTAGCCAAAGCACGGTGCTTTCTTCCACTGTTGAAATGGCCTGTTATTTTCCAGTCTTGTTCATGAAATGCCTCCTCGTGAATGCAATATGGGAAAGAGAAGGGCAAGCCCTCGATGGAGAAAGAACAGGTTAAGAACTATCTAGAAAAGTTAGACATACACAAATCCATGGGTCCGTATTTAATGCATCCGAGGGTATTGAGAGAGTTGGCAAATGTCATTGCACAGCTTTTGTCCATTATCTTTGAAAACTCGTGGAGATCGGGAGAGATCCCAGATGATTAAAAAAAGGCAAACGTAGTGCCCATCTTTAAAAAAAGGGAAGAAGGACAATCCAGGGAACTACAGACCAGTCAGCCTTACTTCAGTCCCCAGAAAAATCATGGAGGGAATCCTCAAGGAATCCATTTTGAAGCACTTAGAAAAAGGAAAGTGATCAGGAATAGTCAACATGGATTCACCAAGGGTAAGTCATGCCTGACCAGTCTGATTAGCTTCTATGATGAGGTAATTGGCTCTGTGGACATGAGGAAGTCAGTAGATGTGATATACCTTGACTTTAGCAAAGCTTTTGATACAGCCTCCTACGTATTCTTGCCAGCAAGTTAAGGAAGTATGGATTGGATACATGGACTTTAAGTGGATAAATGGATAAATGGACAGAAAGCTGGCTACATTGTTGGGCCCAACACGTAGTGATCAACAGCTCGATGTCAGGTTCATGGTCGGTTTCAAGTGGAGTGCCCCAAGAATCGGTTCTAGGGCCGGTTTTCTTCAACATCTTTATTAATGACCTGGATGAGGGGATGGATTGCACCCTCAGCAAGTTCGCGGATGACACTAAGTTAGGGGGAGAGGTAAATACGTTGGAGGGTAGGTATAGGGTCCAGAGTGACCTAGACAAATTGGAGGATTGAGCCAAAAGAAATGATGAGGTTCAACAAGGACAAGTGTAGCGTCCTGCACTTGGGACAGAAGAACCCTTGCATTGTTACAGGCTGGGGACTGAATGGCTAAGTAGCAGTTCAGCAGAAAAGGACCTGGGGATTACAGCGGATGAGAAGCTGGATATGAGTCAACAATATGCCCTTGTAGCCAAGAAGGCTAATGGCATATTAGGGTGCATTAGGAGGAACGCTGCCAGCAGATCTACAGAAGTTACTATTCCCCTTTATTCAGCACTGGTGAGGCCACATCTGGAGTATTGCGTCCAGTTCTGGGGCCCCCACTATAGAAAGGATGTTGACATACTGGAGAGGGTCCAGGAGAGGGCAACTAAAATGATGAGGGGGCTGGAACACATGACCTACGAGGAGAGGCTGAGGGATTTGGGCTTATTTAGTCTGCAGAAGAGAAAAGTGAGGGGGGATTTGATAGCAGCTTTCAACTTCGTGAAGGGAGGTTCCAAAGAGGAAGGAGAGAGGCTGTTCTCAGTAGTGACGGATGGCAGAACAAGGAGCAATGGTCTCAAGTTACAGTGGGGGAGGTCTAGGTTGGATATAAGGAAAAACTATTTCCCTAGGAGGGTGGCGAAGTACTCGAATGCGTTACCTATGGAGGTGGCAGAATCTCCATCTGTAGCGGTTTTTAAGTCTCAGCTTGACAAAGCCCTGGCTGGGATAATTTAGTTGGGGTTGATCATGCTTTGGGCAAGGGGCTGGACTCGATGACCTCCTGAGGTCTCTTCCAGTCCTAGGATTCTATGATTCAAAGAGCCCTTCAGGGTCACAAGTGCATGCAACAGACAGGCAAAAATACGAGGGTGTGAAGTATAAAACTGTAAACATTACACACTTTATTTCACCACAATCTGTCAATTGCACATAGAGGGAAATACTCTGTAGGACTTTAAAGATGAAGGAAAAAAGCTAAAAGGAGGCTGCTTGAGACTGTAGATGTGTGTGTGAACTTTTGAAGGCATTTCAGAAGGGAAAAAAATACAAGGACACTGAGTCAAGGTGAGTTGAGAAGTATGTAACCAGGAAAAACCTGCTAATGAAAGGCACTCCTTCAGAACAAAATGTTTTGTCTGACTTCTTTATCAGGAAATCAATTTACAATTACAACTTATTACTCTGTATAGAAAATGACAACAATGCGGAGACTTTAAATCTGAGAGGGGAGAGAGTGGCAATGCTGATTTACTAAAGGATTACTTTTTAGACTGTTGTTAATGTTCAGCCCTTTGGCTGCTGTTTAAATAGATTCCTCAGAAGTCTGCACTAACAGAAACTACTTTGACAGCAGTTACATGATCCTATATGGCATCCTTATCTGTATGATTATCTTTCTCATGGCCAACAGCTCTTGTAGCGTAGAGGTGTAGAAGTCTTTTTAGCTTAGGACAACACTTCCCTTTGGCTGCATCAAAGGGCAAAGTTTATCATCCTTGATTTCAGTGGAAGTTTCGCCACAGTAAGGAGCTGACTGAATTAGCTGGCAGAGTTTGGCTCTCATTGGAAAATGTGTAACTATCAGAGAAGTTAGATCAGTCACTTACTGGAGTTTAATAAATGTTCATAATTGTCATTATCTTTTGAGGACCCACCTATAAATGTTTTCTTAAGGAATCTACTGTGTTATTTATTTTTGATGCAGAAGGAAGATGTATGAATAAATAAGCCAGTCCAATAAAGGGCCAAATCCTGACCATCTACCCAAAAAGCTGGATAGTGTCCGGTGCATTGAGTTTAATAGAGATCCTGCTATTGCATGACAGACTCCCACTGGGCATGGCTGGAGTGCTGTGAGGCACTTGTTGCTGCAGGTGGAAGTTGTGGAGTTCTGTACATGCCTGCCATGGCTGAACGTGGATTCACTTTTCTCTTTGTGACTTCCCGCTTACCGCTCTGTATCACATCCTCTTTCTCCACGGTCTGCTGTCCATTCACAAGTTCTTTCACAAGTTCATCTTTCCCTCCCTATCATCAGAATTGCTGCTTGTGCACTGAGCGTGCATTCACTATTGTCTTCCCTTACAAACCTGCAGAGAGACAGACTGGATTTTCCTCTTAGTATGCACTTCACAGTAATCAAGAGCACATCTTTCCTGCCACCGATATCAACAAGATCCTTACCACGAGGTAAAGCTGATTGCTAGAGTTGGCCTCCACATACAGTATAGTTCCATATCCAGTTGACATGCTGTCCCAGAAAGGATCAGCTAACAAGCTGACTACGCCAAGAAAACTTTAATGTTAAAGCTTTTTCTTTTTGGGGGGTTGTTTTGTCAAGATGGGTCAAATCTGCTGACTTAGAAACCCCGAGGATGTCATTTTCTATTCTAATTGCAGAGTTAAAATAGCATGGACCACTTACCTCTTTGTGGGAATCCTTATGGGCTTCCAGTGTTTTCATGATGGTTAGCTCTGCGTAGTTTTTAAACCTGGCTGGTTGATTTCTTAAGATCTCCCGCAATACTCTTAATGCCAGTGCTCTTATTGAATGCTGAACCAAAGAGAAATACAAGTGGGAAACAAAATAATTTCACTTAGGAATGATAGCACGGGCCATATGCTGCTGGCAGTTACACAAACAAAAGTCATGAGTCACTCAACAAATTCTAGCAGAGCGACTGGGGATTAAAATCAACCAACTGAAAGCAGACCTGGCTCAGAGCTCTCCCCACTGCACATGAAGATTGATGCAGATTAAGTGCATTCTCGCTAGGGATGTAGAATCCCGGTTAAAAAGTTAACAGGTCAAACAGAATGTTAAACATTCCATTTCACTGGTTAACCAGGATCCCACAGGTGGGGGGCCGCCTTAGCCCGGCTGGGCTGGAGCAACACACTGCCCACAGTGTGGTGGGCCCAGATGAGGTGGAGTGTCCCCCGCCTGCAGTGTGTCACGGCAGGCCTGGAGCAGCCCTCCCACCTGCATTGGGTAGGGTGCTGCTCCAGACCAGCCAGGCTACCAGTTACAGGTTAGCATCACCTAGTAACCAGTTACCCTTTTACATCCCTAATTCTCACTGCTGGAGAAAGAACCAGAACAAATATTACATTGGTTAAATCCAATATCTTGCTCCAGCTAAATAAAACTTAGTGCTGAAAAGCAGTTTATATATGTCACGAGGGACAGATAATGAAGCTCAGATGTTTGTTTGTTTCCACTTTCCTGTTTTACTGAGTTCTGCAGATTTCACACTATCCATCTCTAAAGTGACATTTCAAAACAGTGTTTCAATCTACTTGGTGTTTTTGTAACTTTTATGGAAATTACTTTCATGGCTTGAAGCATTAAAGTTAACGCAGCCACACCTATGACTTATGCATTGACCCTTTACAGCAAAAGATCATTATTAGTTGGAATACTAGAACAACTGCTTGAGTTATATAACTCTTGTACCAGGTTTCTGGATTGCAGCCATTCCAAACAGTGCCTGAAACTTCAGCAGAGGACTAATTCCAAACTGAACCATTAATGTACATCCTGATTCTTTGCTATTCACCTGTACTATTCATATGCTCAGGGCTCGACAAACCACTGAATCTACTCGCCCGTGGCGAGTAGATTTCAGCCGGTCGCTCCGTGTGCCCCATTCACCGGCACTTCGCACATGCACAGTGCCAGTCTGGCGCATGCAGAGTGCAGGGCTGGCGAGTGGCTCTCGCTGGGGTTTGTCAAGCCCTGCATATGCTAACACAATTTAGTTGTCCTCAGTTGGGATCCCAGTATCTTCTGATAGATGTTTGACGACAAAAGCTGACACTACACCCGGAGACACTTAAATTACAAACAACTACTGTCAAAACATAAACCATCTACTCCGCTTCAGAATTAAACCTTCATTTTGCACATGGGGAACATGTTCAAAAGGATTTCAGGTGTTTTATTACTGAACACAACAAGCATACATTGGTACTGGACCAGACTAATATGGTTCCCGATCCTGTGAACATTTCATTTAACTAGTTAACCAGGATCCCACAGGTGGGGGCCGCCCCAGCCCGGCTGGGCTGGACCAACACGCTGCCAGCGTATATATCCATAATTATTTGCAAATGTAATAAGGTTACTTAGCTGTCTATGGCACTAATTTTGTGGGCACAATTAGGGACTGAAGTCGTCTAAGTGAGGAAAATGTAGCCCATAAATTGTCTTTCTTGTCAACTACCATCTACTAAAACTTTTACAGTAGTTCTGCAACTGTATTTCCAGTCTTTTATGCCACTGTAGCTTGTTTAATGCTTAGGCCATTTTTCCCTATTAAAACGCTATTGGTTCTAATCCCTTTCCTTATTATTTTTGGCTGCTAGTCGCATAATGCTCTGGGAACAGAAATCAAACAATTGAAAGCAACTCAAAATCCATCAGTGAGATGACTGACCATGAAAGGTTCGTCAATATCCTTTCTAATGCAGGAAGGTTGGCAGATAGCACTATCTGCAAGGAGGTGATGGTGTATCAGATACAGATAGTCCATGCCAGGGATATAACTGGGCCAACATGGACAAACTGTTATCTAAGAATAAACGATGTACTAGAGAGTTAAATGTAACACCAGCATCTTACATCTTTGTCTCCAAGTGTTTCTAGCAGCAAGAGCAAAATGGTTTTGAAATGCTCCTCCCAAACTCCCAGGTTATCTTCTCGCGTAATCTTCAGAAGCTCGAGCAGGGCTCCTTTCCGTTCTTCCACCCGTTCATTGTGGTTGGACAGTTCTTTCAGAAGATCAGCCACCAAATCGGAATGATCAATGGATACTTCTAGGACAAATGAAAACAGGTCAATTTCATCAAGGAAAAAAAAAGCAGCTGCCATCATAGCTAACTGGCTTTTTACCAAATAACACGGAAGCACAATGGCCTGAAGGTGTCATCAGGTGAGGTGTGATCTTCATCAAGAAGATCCGTGAAGAAATAGGACATGGACCTAGTCTGAAACTTGACCCAAGTTCACCAAAAGGTTCATGGATCAGTGAATAGCTTTTGGTGAACCTTTGGGTATCACTATGTGCTAGAGGGTGATAGGAAGTGAAGAAGGAATAAAGGGCATGAGTGAAATGACTTCGTCTCTTAATTGTTCATTCCCAGACTTTTGAAAATGAAGCATTACTTCTGGGCAATATTTACCAACCAGAAAGTGTATTCTAGATTCCATTAGTACCCATTTTTAATCAAAACATTTTCTAACAAATTCTGTTGTTCATGTATACACACACACACCCGCCACAACTTCCCATTTTAGGAGTTCCTACACACACAATAGTAGGAGTTCCCACACAACAATTTAGGAGTTCAATTCTTCTCCTAATTAAATCAAGAACAACATTTGCATTAACTTGAATGGCAGGAAGACTAGCACCCTAAGAGGTTACGAATAAAACAATACACCTGAAACGGAAATTAAACAAAATGATAATATTGCCTGATAAACACGTGCCCAAGTTCTGGTATGTATGCAGTCACTACGTAATCATTTGAATCTTTACCTGAGGAAAAACATGATGTATATTTCAATAAAGAAGACAGTTGAAGTATTGTGTCCCGTGGACATTTAAATGTGTCAACATAAAATTCAGAACACAACAAACTGCCTGAACATTTATAATACAAACTAATACCAACCATCCCGAAGCTGATCCATATCATCATCAAACACAGCCTCTTTCAAGGCAGTCTTGTCGTAGGTGTTGATTGTGTCCGAATAAGGGTATGGGCTGAACTCTCGGGCTCGGGGCCCTGAAAAGGCGCGTGGAGGCTGAGTATTAAGTAGAGAGGTTTTGTTATCTAGAGCCATTCTTCCTCCTTCCACGACATCACTGCTTCCACGTCCATCGCTGGCCGGTGCAGCTATTCCACCATCTCGAGACACCTGAAGGGACCAGACAGAACAGGAATGGAATCAGAGAATCATAGGACTGCAAGGCATTTCAAGAGATCATTAGATCCAGTCCCCAAACTCATGACAGGACCAAGCACCATCTAGATTGGGGTGGGAAATAGTTTTTGTAGGGGGGGCCACTTCAACAATGTTGGTAGTGGTCATGGGCTGGGCCGGAAGAGGCCTTAGCTAGGAGGGGCGGGGCCTCTAGGCACCGCATGCTGTGGGGGGGGGGGGGGAGGAGACTTTGCGTGCTCCCCCATGGGTGGGGGAGCTTGGAAGTCTTCCCCCGCCAGGGGCGTGCAGTGCCCAGAGGGAACCGCCAGCCATTTTGAACAGTTGGTGGGTCCCTCTGGCACCACACATCCCTGGTGGTGGGAGGTGACTTCTCACGCTCCCTCACTCCAGTGGTCTCAATTGGCCTGGGGGTGGAGGCATGGCAGGGCAGGACACAGACCAGATCTGACTCATGGGCCGTATCTTCCCTACCCCTGATCTAGACCACCCCGACATGTTTTTATTTAACCTGCTCTTAAATATTTCCAGTGACGGAGATTCCACAACCCCTCAAGACAAATTATTCCAGTGTTTAACCAATCTGACAGTTAGGAAGTTTTTCCTAATGTCCATCCTAAACCTCCCTTGCTGCAATTTAAGCCCATTGCTTCTTGCCCTATCCTTATTTTTTTCCTTCTTCCTTGTAACAACCTTTTAGGTGTTTGAAAGCTGTTGTCTTGTCCCCTCTCAATCTTCTCTTTGCCAGAATGAATAAACCCAATTTTTTCAATCTTCCCTCATAGGTCATGTTTTTAAGACCTTTAATCATTTTTGTTGCTCTTCTCTGGACTTTCTCCATTTTCTCCACATCTTTCCTTAAATGTGGTACCCAGATCTGGACACTATAGTCCAGTTGAGGCCTCATCAGCGCTGAATAAAGTGGAAGAATTACTTCTCTTTCTTACTTACAACAATCCCACTAATATATCCCACAATGATGTTTGCTCTTTTGTGCAACAGTGTCACACTGTTGACTCATATTTAGCTTGTGGTCCCCTATGATGCCTAGATCCCTTTCTGGAATACTCCTTCCAACATAGTCGCTTCCCATTTTGTATTTGTGGAACTGATTGTTCCTTCTAAGTGGAGTAATTTGCATTTGTCCTTATTGAATGTCATCCTATTTACCTCAGACCATTTCTCCGGTTTGTCCAGATCATTTTGAATTATGAGCTTATCCTCCAAAGCACTTGCAACCCCTCTCAGCTTGGCATCATCTGCAAACTTTAAAAGTATACTTTCTGTGCCATTATCTAAATCACTGATGGAAATATTGAACAGAACCCGACCCAGAACTGATCCCTCTGGAACCTCACTCATTATGCCCTTCCAGAATAACTGTGAACCACTGATTACTACAGTAAAACTCCAACTGTCCGATATCCAGTGGTCCGGCACTCCTGATAGTCCGGCACCAACTGGAACCCAGAAGAGCTCTGGCCAGCCGGACAATTGGAGCTGCTCCACACGACTTCCCCAAGTCTGCTGCTGCCACTGCTGAAACTGACCAGCTGCGGACTTGGGGAAGCGGCACAAAGCAGAGCAACTGGGGTGCTGCCGGGTTGGTCCCACAGCGCCGCCCCTTACCCCCCTGCTCAGCGCTTGGCAGCACCCCAGCTGCTGAAACTGACAAGCGGCGGACTTGGAGAAGCTGCAGAGTAGAGCAGCTGGGGTGCTGCCAGGTGCCGAGCAGTGGGGTGAGGGGCGGTACTGCGGGACCAACCGGGCAGCACCCCAGTTGGTCTGCCCGCCCTTCCCCAAGTCCGCTGCTGGTCAGTTTCAGCAGTGGCGGACTTGGGGAAGCCTGGGGCAGAGCAGCTGGGGTGCTGCCAGGTTGGTCCCGGAGTGCCGCCCCTCACCTGAGCGGCGCTGCAGGACCAACCTGGCAGCACCCCAGCTGCTCTGCCCCACGGCTTCCCCAAATCCGCCGCTGCTGAAACTGACCAGCGGCGGACTTGGGGAAGGGCGGGCAGAACAGCTGGGGTGCTGCTGGGTTGGTCCCGCAGCACCGCCCCTCACCAGCACCCGGTTCGCCCAATGCCGTGCTGTTCCCCACCCGACCCTCCCCCCAGACCCGTCACAGCCCCCCTGCCGGAGTACCTCCTGATACTCCGGCATATCCGATAATCCGGCACCCCCTGGGTCCCAAAGGTGCCAGATTATTGGAAGTCTGCTGTACTAGCTGGAAATGGTTATCCAACCAGTGATGCACCCAACTTATAGTAGCTGTATTTCCCTAGTTTGTTAAGGAGAAGGTCATGTGAGACTGTATCAAAAGCCTTTCTAAAGTCTAGACATACCATATCTACTTAATAATTTTAGATTATTCTTTTAATCTTGCCAAAGATGTAGCCTTTTACATTTTATACCAACAACCACTAAAATAGAACCAATCATAAATGTTGCATATAAATCATAATTCTGCATATAATCTAATTTGCTGATGATTAAGATGTGACTATTATCTTTTTTCATGAATAATGTCACTATTACTGCCCCAAAAGATTTCATTGCTGCACACTTGATGACATGTCAACAAATAAAATGTTACTAGCCACTCCTAAGTTTGCACAAACTCCTGCAACTTCGCAAAACCCAGAAAAAGATCATTAAGCATGCTCAGGTACAGATATTCTTGAAAACACAAAGTTTCAAAAGGAGCAAAGTGAAACTCTGAAAAAATGAGGACTTGTTTTGAAGGAGGTGAAAATTCTACCGTAACTTAAGGAAACCTCCACTCCGAGTAGCAAGGGAGAGTCAAGTCTCAACTGTAGCGTAATGAGCATAAATTGATGCCAAATATTTCTTATGATGAATTTTAAAAAAGTCTTCCTAAAGGCCAGAGAATGCATGCCTTTGAAATATACTTGAGTGACATAGTGCTAATCTGAATTTATCTTTTGCCCATTAAGAAGCAGAAATTTAACTGGCACCTTTTATCACAAGTAAATCCACTGACTTCCAGACCACCACGTGCTATGTAAGGTATTAACTTATGGTTCAAACCATGGATAATATGGAACCTTCACATAAATTAGCTACAAACTGGGGAAAACAATTCATGCATTTTGAAGATTTGTATTTTACTTTTCCTGTTATAAGCCTTAATGCATGTTCCATGTAGAGAAATCCTGAGGAGTGAAATCGAATGTTAGCATTTATTTCTTACTAAGTCCAAACTCCCACTGAAGTCAGGATAAGTGAATTTCAAATGGAGTTTGACATGAGTACGGGTCTATAGAATTTGCCCCCCCCTATGATTTTAGGACTAAGTGATTATCCATGGCAAAGAAAATGAAGGAAACAATTCCAAATCATGACCAATGAACATACAATACTATCCAGAAAACCAAAGTGTTGCAAATGGTGTTTTAGAATCTCATTAACAACCTACTTACATCACAGTCTTTCTTTCCATCACGCTTGATTGGTTCATTCAGATCCTCTTGACTACGGAAACTAAACTTTTCAATTGCCTCTGTGACTCCACGAAGAGAGCTGTAGATTTCTTCCGAATTTAGGTTCTCCGTGTCATAATCCAGCATGCTAAAAGGTCAGATGCATGTTGTAAGACATCACATATTAAAGTAAGAATCAATTTTTGACCTTGAATAACATTATTGCCAGCTTGAAACGAGATGAGTTGGAGTTCCATTTCTAACAGTGATTTGGAACAAAATGTGGACAGAACTTAGGCAGATTTCGGGCCCAATTCCCTTTTCGCACACATGTAATTAATGACTAGTTCCATTGAGTCAGTGGAGTTAAAGTGGTGTCAATGAGAGAAGAATTATGTTCACTCTTCATTAAATTCCTCATAAGTGCCCTAGTTTTCATAGCAAGATACCTAGTCCCTCAAAACAGAATAATGGCATTGTTAAGTTAAAAAAAAACCCCAAAAAACCAAAGAATATGAGAATTCAAAGAGTTGTAGTATTTGCTGATTTAATGAAGATTTTTAGCTTTTAACTTTCACATTAAAGGTGTCAAATATCTTGTAGGTCAAAGGATTCAAACGTGCAAGAGATACTTAACTTGAGAGGAATGATTACATGGACTTGACTGACTATTTCATTTAAATTCCTAAAGTAATAAAAATTAACACACTTGCACAATGGTCTGTTAGTGGAAATTTATTATTGTTGAAGATGATGCTGGGAAAATGGATCTCTCTAACTCAAACTACATTCTTGATCCCATCACCAAAGCACTAGAAATTCTTCACTTTTGGAGGGCATAGGAGAGTCCCTGGACTTCCCATAAGAGCCCTCTGAAATGGTATCCTTTGGAGTTTCACAAGAAAAATGACTCTTATACAAGGGTAGCAGGTACAAAAGGTGTAGGGAAAAAACTGGAAAGAAAGATTAGCTTCTGCCTGCTCCAAAAGGAACATGGAGTTATCAGCAGGACTCTGTTCTGCTCAGGGGACTGAGTCTGTAGCAAGGTCTAAATCAGCACTTACAAAAGGTGTTTCATGGAGACATGCAGTTTTTCTGGAGAAGCCTAAGGGCTCAGAAAGCAAGAAGCAAACAGCAAAAGGATTTAGAGATATGTGCATCATCAATTCTCTGGGCAATAAATGGCAGAAGTGGACTCATTATGTGCATGGGTGAGTTTCAGTCTGTGGACAATTTAGAAGAAGAGGAAGGTGCCCAAAGTGAAATATCGACATCATCCTGTCACAAAACAAAGAAATCGCTTGCAGGACAGAAGAATTAGGAAATGTGAATCTTCTTTTGACTTGTGAACATGTAGGCCATCTTTCTACAAAACATGGTAGAACGTTATCTAGAACCTCTCCTTGTTTCTGGAAGAGATTTAAGAACTTCAAAAGGACAAGATTTAGGCCTCTTGAATCCTTTGAAAGTAAAGAATCTTAAATTAGATATAACCCCTGGCTCTGTCAATACACTCACTCAGAAACAACAGCAAAAGCATGAGCACTAGTACAGAATGTATGTCGTATGTTTTGGCAAAGAAACCAAAGGACCACTCCCGATCTCTGAACAAACAATGTCTCTGAGGCAAGGTCTGGCTGGAAGGAAATAGGAGACCCTTTAACAGGCTGGTGTCTGGGAACAAAACCTGCTTACGAACTGTGAGGAATTATAAAATTGCAGACTTTTCAGGCTAGCAAAGGATGGATAGTGCTTAAGACTATTCTAAAATGCAAGGTATAGGTGCAGCCCGTACAAATGGAAACAGAAGGCCTTTTTGGGTGGACATCAGATAGGACTCAAACTAGTCTTAGTTGATCTTGACTTAAAACAAGATGTTGAGCTCAGTCATCTTTTAATCAAAGATAGCAAGAGCTTTACAAATGGTTAAATGAGTAACAAATCACTCCCTGAGGTAAGTGCATGTCAACATTATTATACCTCTTGTGCAAAGAGCTAAACAGACATGGAGTGGTTAAGCGATTTGGCTGTGGTCACATGGTAAAAACTAAGTAGAATCAAGAACAGAATTCCAGTAATCCTGACTCCCCCCTCTTCTGCTATAATTATTATTCCTTCCCTTAAAGGACAATACTCATGTGATAAATATTGAGCCAAATTTTGCCCTTGCATATGCATACATACATGTATATGAAGGTAGAATTTAAACCTCAAACAATAAAAATTTAAATTGAAGTGAACCAACTCCCACAGAGGTGGTCAAAGCAAAGAATTTGTGATGCTCAAGTAATAAAGCAAGATCTGAACAAAGAGGAACATATCTGTGTGAGCGACAGTGATTAGAAGTGTTCCTTGTGGCACAAATTTAAAATGTTATAAAATTTAAAGACATCAACGGATTCTAAATTCACATGCCATCTGCCTATTTTCGCACAACAATAGTGAATCTGTGAAAGAGATCCCATAACGGGAGCACAGTTTTGCATTTTAAATGAAAAAATACTCTATATGTGAACAAACACATCTATCCATTTGCCAGTACGTGTTTGTTTACTATATAGGTAATATGATGGAAACAAAAATAAATGCAAGATGGATCTACACCTACCTTTCAAAAAACAGACTGCCAACCACAACAGGAAAAATAATGACCCATGCAGAAAACTGGAAGAGTCACAGGATGAACAAGAAGAGATGAGTAGAGATAAGCAGTGTTTAGGGATGTCACAACATTATTTTCCATCTGCCACTTGTCTCAAACACAATGTGGCAATTTACCAATCTTGCTTTCTTGTCCAGTGTTTGGGACGTACTTTATTTTCTAAAAACCGGGTTTTTTTAAATAGTGACACAATGCCCCGAGTAACTGACAGTTTAGCATCCTTATGCAGCACCCCATAATTTTGCCTGCTTGCACTTCCTCCTTTCACTTTCAAGCTTCTGGATGGTGTATTCCTCAACGTTATCACCTTGTCACAATGGGTATATCCTAGTGTTTAGTAATCAGAGGGGAATCATAAAAGAATTTCATCTACAAATTCAATAACTTGGCCAACAACTTTTGAAAATACTTTTTTTTTAAACTTCCTGGTTAGGGGGAAAAATAAAACAGTCCTAAGAACATAAGAACAGCCAAACTGGGTCAGACCAAAGGTCCATCTAGCCCAGGATCCTGTCTGCTGACAGTGGCCAATGCCAGGTGCCCCAGAGGGAGTGAACCAAACAGGGAATCATCAAGTGATCCCTCCCCTATCACCCATTCTCAGCTCCTGTCAAACAGAGGCTAGGGACACCATTCCTACCCATTCTGGATTATAAGCATTGATGGACCTATCCTTTCTACGGAAATTTCCATTAAAATCAGGAGTAAGCAGTCAATGGGAGTTTTGCCTGGGGGAAAACTGCAGGATTTGAATGTATCAAATTTATTTATCAGTTTTGCCTGGGTTCCCAAGTAAACGCAGCAATCTAAATTAGGCATGTGTATGAAGAACAACATTTGATCCAAAATTCCCTGAAATTTAATTCTGTAATTCTGGTTTGACATACTCTACAGGTAGAAGCCAGAAAGGGACAAACCAAGGGCAAATGCTCATCTTACACAGTTGTAACAGCTGCTGAAAACGTCTGCGACAATGACGTTGAAAAAAATTTTTTTCGTGATGCTCTATAGTCACATGGGACACCCTACGATCCTTGTGGGCAGGCAAGTACTGCAGTATTATATGAGCATGCTTCACCTTCACAATGCTTTATAGGCATGAACACCTCACAGCAGCCCTGCTTGCACTTGCAAGTGCCACTCCATGAGCATCCATGCATATTTCAGATGGGTAATTTAGGTGCTGTTGTTTGAAGAGCTCGCCTGTAATGTGACGAAGAGATTGGGTACCGCAGGGGTCACCAACAAGTAGATCGGGATCTACTGGGAGATCTTGGAGCCTCTGACAGGTGATCCTGACTGGGAGGCTATCAAGTGTGGACATTTCAGCTGCCCATGCACCCACAGCCATGCTTCTCCTGCCCTCTGCCTTGGAGTGCCCCTTAGAAACCTCCTGCTTGCTCTGTAGGGTGGGGGAGATGGAGCGAGCAAGGGGGGGCCTCCAAGAAGAGGTGGGGAATGAGGTGGGGCCAGGGTATTTGGTTTGAAGTAGATCCTGGGTTGCACTTAACTTAAGTGACGTTGTGCTTATAAAGGCTGGAGGCCACTGGGCAGTGTGGTACACTCAGAACTGCCAACATTGGAGAATTATTGAGTTCTGCATTGGAATTCAAACTGTAAGAAACATAAACGGGAGACTGAGTCTTTTGGGAAGCTTGTCTCAGACCTTCCTCAGTGCTTTGCTTTTCAGTGTAATGAAAGAACGACACAAATGCCACCTTCAGTCTCTGTAAGTTAATACTCTGATTTCTAGCAGCCGAGAAAGCAGCTCGTTCAGTCACACTAGGTTTCATAGACCACCAAGAGCCTGGGGTTTATTCTCCTTTGGATGAAAGTCTCCTGACCCATTTTGAGAAAACTCCATCATGTGAAAGGAAAATAATATTGTGACACCTCAGACAAGTTGGTTTAACAGGTAGCTTGTTACCTGGGCGAGTAAGAGCGTCTGAAAGTCTTGTGGGAAGGAGCAGTGGGGATGGAGTTAGGCTGAGAAAGGGGAGGGGGGTGCTTCGACAGCCCGTCTGCACTCCAACCCCAGAAACGACTGCAGTGATCGGGGGGCGAGGGGGAAGGGGGGAGGAAAGAGAGAAAACAGAGGGAAAAGGGAGAAAAAATACTAATCTGAGTGGCTTAAGCGTTCTCATGCTTCCTTGGAGAGATAAGAGAGAGGGCGAGAGAGAGAGAGAGAGAGAAAGACAGAGAAATTTAACAGAAACAAAATGAGACAAGAATACTCCATTGATCTCCTCAGGTCATTGCTTTGGCCTTAAGTGTTGGTTTAGATGTTTATTGTTATTATTAACGATTTACGCTGGCCAGTCCCTGCCTGTTTTATTCAATATATTTCAAACACTGGATGTAGCTTTTAAAACACAGTTCCTAAAATAATGTAAGTGGACTATGGTACATGTGCCGGGATTCAATCTCTGAGCAGATGTTTTTAGACAACGGAATTTAGCTAGAAGAAAGCTAAGGGAAGAAAACCTGTAAAAGGGGGTTGAGTAAAATTGGTTTGCAATAATATCTGGTTCTGTGTGATGGCTCACAGTAAAATCCTGCAGTCTATACTCAGGCAAAATTTCCATTGACATCAGTGAGTGTTTAGTTTAAGATGTTCCTGGTCCTAGAACAGTTCTCGAGCTACTCCACTTGTTTCATAATCAAGCAAAATTGGATGCAACTTCTTGTCTGCCTCTCTGTCTATCCATTAGTTTACATTCTACATGTTTCCAGATTTCTGTTCTTGAGCTGTAGGAGTATTCAGTATGCCACTTTGTTTCTATTAGGTTTGAGTACATTGTATCTGAAAAGGTCACATTCCCATATACATAAGTGAAAGATGCTGCAAGACTGGAAACAGATACAAGTAAGAAATCATTCTAGTGCACACCACAGCAGTGCCATTTAAAACCCCGTTTGAAGAGTGGTGTCGGGAAATTCACTCTTTAGCCCGGAATCAAGTGACAGGTTTTACAAAAATGCAATAGTTGGCAAGAACGTTGCTTTGCAGAAAAAAATTACAATAACCATAAAGTTCCATATCTTGCCTCCCACCTACCTGTAAGGCACATTACTGGATAATACAAGCTAATTCTTACAGTATAACCTTGTTTACTCTGTTAAGATCATTCCAATTCTTCCCCTCACCCAACTCTGAAGTTATGAAAGCTTCTTTTTGCAAAGGAAATACACTGATGCTTGGTCTATACTACAGACTTATGTCAGTAACTATCTTGCTCAGGGTGTAGAAAATCCACATGCCTGAGCCATACAATTATAAGAAACATAAGAACATAAGGACATTTAGTCACGTACTTGTTCCCAAAACATAAGAACTAGGGGTCACCAAATGCAATTAATAGGTAGCAGGTTTAAAACAAACAAAAGGAAGCTTTTCTTCACGCAGCGTATAGTCAACCTGTGGAACTCCTTGCCAGAGGATGTTGTGAAGATGAGGACTTTAAGGCTATGTCTACACTGCACGATTATTTTGGGATAAGCTATTCTGAAAGAAATACTCCAAAAGAGATGATTTTGAAATAGTGCGTCTACACTACAGGGAAGCCTGGAAATTAGTCCAAGGCAGGCTCCCCTAATATGGACGCGCTACCTCGATTTAGAGCCCCAGGAAGCATCGGGGAGTAATTACTTTGAATGGCTTTGGGGAGGAGCTATTTCATAATAGCAGCAGAGGAGCAGCCACACTACTACTATTCTGAAATAGCTATTTCGGAAGAGGCATTGTTCCTCGTGGAATGAAATTTACAAATGCCGAAATAAGCTGCCCGTTATTTTGAAATTATTTCAGAATAATGGGCTAGCTGTGTAGACACTTGCATAGTTATTTTGGAATAACAGACATTATTCCAAAATAACGCTGCTGTGTAGATGTACCCTAACAGGGTTAAAAAAAGAACTAGATAAATTCATGGAGGTTAGGTTCATCAATGGCTGTTAGCCAATATGCGTAGTGATGGTGTCCCTAGCCTCTGTTTGTCAGAAGCTGGAAATGCATGACAGGAGAGGGATCATCTGATGATTCCCTGTTCTGTTCACTCCCTCTGGGCATCTGGCATTGGCCACTGTCGGCAGACAGAATATTGAGCTAGATGGACCTTTGGTCTGATCCAGTATGGCCGGTCTTATGTTATGTTCTTATGTTCTTACTAAAAGACAGTAAATGAAGCAGTGAATATCAGCTGTTTTATAAAGACCAAAACCAAAAACAAATATAGTAAAATATCCTGGATTTAGAACTAGATGCTGCATGCAAGTACTACCCATGTTGCATTTTTAGCCACAGGGACACAGAGCTCTTGGCCTATAATTTCCCATGCCAGAGATTCAAAATCTTAACATCCTAACAAGGAGAAGAGGAAGTACTGCTACTGGGATTGTCTGTCTGAAGTGAAATCCTAGTACTTTTATTTGGGAAAATCCGTGTTGAAAAAACACTTCCCATCCTTAATGCCATATTTGATGACTCAAGTCTGGCAAGTTCTAAGGCTGGCTCTGTAGTGAAGCAGATTTAGGGATGTGAAAATGTATTTAGATACCCTGAAATGTTTGGCCTTCTGAAGAATACACATTTCTGTTGCTCGGCTCTGGATGTCAAAACGACACTGATACCATGATTCCTGACACAAGGTGACTCAGCCACAGAATGACTTCTTGTGACAATACTTACAGCAACCAAAAATGTGCTCAACCTAGCATCAAGAGGTATAAAGTAAAAAAACGAGAGAATTATAACACACCGTTCTAATAGCCTTGTGGTATCTGGCAGCAAAACCCTGGAATATGCGGCAGGATCAAGCCAGTTGTGATTAATACTCCATGGAGACATTTAACAGCAAAGCACTAGGTTGCAATGGCTTTGACTTCAAGTACACTAAAAATTTGTATGATTTTTAGTTTCTATACGCAGAGCCTTGCAGCAACCTTCACAATCTCCCATGCCTGAGCATCCTCTTTCAAACTACCCTCCTCATCCTGCCTGACACCAGCAGCAGAATACTGCACTTCCAAAATCCAGTCTCTTTTAATGGAATAGCATCCTTCTAGGCAATGTACCATCTAGCCAGGCACGCTGCTCAAGCAGAAAGCGCTGTCCTCACAGAGGGGGCTCAAACCAAAGCCCTGAATCTAAAACACACCAACTATTGGACAATGTTTGAAAAGCAAATCAGGGCCCAGATTCAAATAGTGTGGGTTGAATCTCTCTCTAGCTATTAGACTTGAACTTCGAACACAAGCATGTGATTCTGTGGAGGGGTTGGTTGTGAAGGAAAATGCAAGATTTTAAGCATACACAAGACTGATGTTCCAGTTTCACTATCACATATATAAGAAGCAAATACCCACCATGCATTATTATGCTTTGTGTATGTATTTGTCAAACTCTACTGAACTGAATTTACCATTTAATACTCTTGGCTTTAACCATCCAATTTGAAGAGTGACATTGTAGAGATGCACATTTAATGGTGGAACACTTTAAGATGTTGAAATTATTTAATGAAACTGCTGCATTACCTTGGAGACAGTCCACCATGGGAACAGTTGGTAGGGGAAGTTAGGGGGCTGGTTCTGCTGCTGGAGTGTCGTGAAGGAGTCCGGCCAATAGTATTGCTAGGAGAACCCTAGTACAAAAACAGGAAGAAAAGGGTTAGGGAAATGCTTATACACACAGCAGGACACAAAAAGAAAATGAGCCCAACTTCTGTTTTTATTTACTCTGGGCAACAGTAATGACACAACAGGTGAAAATCAGGACAGACTTAGTCACATTCTGATTTTAGTTTATCTGTGTTATTTACAGCAATTGATTTCAATAAGATGAAGTGAAAGCATAACCAAAGCAGGATTTCACCCAAACTCGTTAGTAAATTCCAATATTTTCTAGCCTGGGAAGGCCACCCTTTCACAGCCCTGTGTAATGTGGGCTCCACCCAAGACACATGTGTTCCTGTTGCATTTGTGTTTCAAAATCTACAAATGCAAGGGGTGTAAACATGTTTCGGGTGAGCTTTGAAAAATATGGCCCATGCAAATTTGAAAAAATTGGCCCATGAAACAGCTGGTTAAAGAGAAGGAACAGCACATAAAATCAAGTTATGTGGATACCTTCCAACAAGCCACGAAACTCACAATTTAAAAAAGCATATTTGATTCTTTGTGCTGCTGTTTCTAAAGCGATCTTGTCAGAGAAGTGGTTTATCAAGTTATTCAACTTCTGAAACACAATTCCTTGCATCACAAGTTATGGGGACCTTTATTCTGGTCATTTAAAAATTATTTTTAATACATTTATGATTTTTATCATCTGGAATGTGGTTCTGGATTTTGTTTTGTAACTTGAGACACAACTGTACGATAGCAATTTTCAGCCTGATTCTCAACTGCCTTGCAGAACCATTTACCAAATAGCAACATGGGTAAAAAAATGCTTCCATTCTGACTGGGTAGCACTATATACACAAGGTACAAGGCACTGGAGAATGCCACCAAGAGCACAGGTGTGTTCAGCACCCTTCTTCCTATGGACCTGATCCTGCAGTCTTTGCTCAGGCAAAACTCCCACTCAAGATAATGGATGTGCAAAGATCACAGGACATGACCCTATCTGAATTACATGGGATTTCAATACAAATAAGTTGTTACAGTCAAGAGGAATTGAATCAAAAAATTATTGTGGTACATGCAGAACTGAGAGAGAAAAAAAAAGGATTTACCAAAAAAGATTCTCTCCTACCTTCTTCCTTAATAAAAGTATGTAAAGGCATCATATAAATTCAAAATATAGGCTCATTGGTAAGAGCTGGAAAAGACCTACTGGATCAAAATTTTAGTTTCCTGATGGAGAACATAAGATATTAAATGGGTTTCAACGGGCAATGCTGAACACAGAAGTTTGCAGGACCAAAAGCTCAAGAGCAATGCTTCTGGTGGGATTTTCAAAAGCAGCCCAGTAACCTAGGCGCACAGATCCCATTCTTTTCTAGATTCCTAAATCACTTAGGTGCTTTAGAAACTCTCTCATGCAGATTAAACCTAAAAAGAGCTGGCAGGATTGTTTTAATGATCACTTCAACACAATGTCAAACAGATGCCACTGGGTCATAATGCTGCTAGGCAGGACTGCAGGCATGCTACCGAACAGCTGAAACATCCGTGAACTGTCATCTTCTGCAGCTCTGCTCTTTTCTATGGAAATTAGCTGCATAAGCATCTCACCACGCTAGTGTTACTGGAGTTCTTGAGGTGGTTGTGTAGAAGCTTGGTAGCACCGTCCTGGAATGTTTTTGGCAAGGCACCAAGTAACATGGTAAACTCGGGAGTGTTCAGTTCAAACAATGAAATCAGGACTATTTGTGCTGCCTAGAAAGAAGACAGAAAGGTAAAAACATCCGTCAGTTCATTATCTCTGAGAGTTAGAATATTCTGCATTCTATTAGAAAGGACCCTTGCAGTAAATGTTACAGACTTTTCATTTAAACAGAAAATTAGCATACGAGACAGACACACATCTACCACACAGCAAGGAAGCACTGTTGAAATTAACATTTAGCAGTTATGTTTACAATGCATTTTTACATGGACATGATTTGTTTTCCAGGCTTACAGAGCTGCTCGTTGTTACAGTAATAAAGTCTTACGGTTTCCTGCCCTGCAGGGTGTTTCCACTGAACACCAATAAGCTGCTGCTAGACACAAAAGAAACCAAAAACAAAACAGACTTCTTTGAGAAAACAGTAACTGTAAGACTCCAGGACTGCAGCTTCTTATCTTAGTGTGGAAGGGACAACTGCTCTCCCCACCCAAGAGATCCACTAAACCTATCCATCAGAAGAGAATCCTCACTTTGCCTTTCACATATTAACCCTGTATTGCAGCCACCAGTCTTAAGGGCAAGGACAACCAGTCATGGCTGCTTCAAAGACTAACACTGGCACAAGGGGGAGGAATCCTTTTCCCCCTACTGTGTAGCATGTTGCATCTGCAGCTCCCTGATAGACAGTGGGTGAAATCCTGGCCCACCTGAAGCCAATAGGAATTTTGCCATTGACTTCAAAGGAGCCAGGGTTTCACTCCATGTGCCTAAGAAGTCTTGGAGATGATTCTTCTAGATGAAAAAGCAAACCTCATTCAATCCACATGGCAATGGATAATGCTGGGCAGAAATGACTTTTAATGGGAACATTTACAGTGTAAATAATTGCTAACAACCAGCTCCAGTACTGCCTGGGCAAATTACAGTCACATGTCCCTCACCGGTGTGGCCTTGGACTGTACACCCAGTAAAAAATGTCCCAATTCTTCTCTCTCCCCCCTTGCTCATTTTAGGGAAGTGCGATTCTGTACAGTAGAAGAAAACAACTAAAAAGAAGCTGCATCAATGAAGGACCTCTAAAAAGAGTTCTTTAGCAGCACGTTCTCCACCCTGTTATTAGCTGCACACATGACTAACCTCCAAAGTATTTCTCTGGACAAAGGGCAGTCATTGAGGCTCCCAACGTGAGAAGCCAGGTTACATGTGCTTTGATTAAGGAAACTGCCCAGACTTTGCAATCATAGACATTTGGTTTAGAAGCTTTCTTGAGACTTCCGAAAAAATGAAGAATATCTTTAAAGACCTTGTTAAAACAAACTCATGTATTCCATTACTTTGATGGTAACTGCACTTTCCATTGATTCAGCTGATTCAAAACCCAGGACATCATTTTTAGTAAATTAAATGCTTTAAAAATTGCATACTGTTTCTTATAAAATGGAATCCATTGGTAGAGGAGGAACTTGGGTACACAGAAACCTTTCCTAGCTAAACAGAATGGGAGTGCCCCATTGTTTCAGTATGAAAACTAATTTTATTTAACTTTCCATTCATTAGGCTTAGAACTTAATAATAAGGCCCTGCATTAAAATAGCACTTTTCAGCTGTAGATCTGAAAGCGCTCTTTAAAAATGGGGAAGCAGCAGCATCGCCATTTGACAGATGAAGAAACGGTGACAGACTGGAAAGGACTTTTGCAGGATTGCGCAGCAGAGTCAGTGAACAAAGGTCTCTAGCTTTCAGTTCCATGGCTAACCAAAGAGCTTGCTGGCTCCCGAAGAAAATTCCCATTCACTTCTACAGAAATGTGGCCTGCAGTGAATTACTTGACACTAAGACTCCCAGGGTATGGAAGGAGGGGAGAAATTATTTCCCCTTGGTACTTTACTCTCCGAAGATTCTAACTCCAGACTGGTCCTCCTCTTACTTTCAATCAGCTGTGCCAGGGAGTTTCTTTATCCTGTACCCAATGGGGGACATGTTTTGTTGTCTCTCCTGGTACTTGGACCTTTAGTTTTCATCATACTATTTTCTGAAATGAAATATTACTGCAAATGAAAGCCCCCAAAACAGAAGAGTCAGCATACTGAATTGAATGAAAATGATAATCACGGCAAAATATACACCCATTCACAAAATCATGCACACCTGTGAATTAGTAATTAAATGAATTACTAATTAGTAATTAGTTACACAATCACTAGTGCAACTTGACAAGCAAACCTCAACTTCAGTGAGACGTGAAAAGACGGGACATGAACAATGGTCTCAGGATAAAACCGTTGAAAAAAATCCACTTCACATTTTTTTAAAATGTCTGATCCTGCAGTCCTAACTCCGGCAAAGCACCTGCTGAAATTAATGGGTGTTTGCCCGAGTCAAGCCCACAGGACCAAATCTACAAAAATCGCCTCCCAATTTCTGTTAAGTTATACTTGTGCTGCTCTGTAGACTTCTCTCATCACATACTTCTATCCATGGCAGGTTTATTTCTTGCATAAACTGGGCCTGCTCCAGCCATTGCTCAGCACCTGGAATATCCACTGACACTAATGGGAATTCTAGGAGGTGAGCTGGAAGCTACTCAAAGATTGGGTCCAAATTTAGGGCCAAACTGTGCCTGGACCTTGGACAGATGCACAAGGCATGGGAAGGATGCAGGAAGCTTTTATATCCCCCGTGCATGGGCCAAGCAGTCCTTGAGCTGTATTACATAGAGAGAAAGTTCTCTTCTAATGCTCACAGGGACAGGAAGGAGCTGAAGCAATAGCAGAAGGGAATTCAAAGTTCTCTGGGAGATGGGACTGGCACCTTCCCTTGGTGTTCTACAGCACTCCAGGATAGCTCATGCTTTTTTGAGCGCAATCCTTATTAGAGCTCCAACAGGGACAATATGGCTTTGCTTCATCCCTACACGGACCACTGCCTCATAGACACAATCTGACTCTCATGTAGCTATTCTGAGGACACAGATGTGCTGCAGACAAGTCCTGTTTCCAAGGTCATCACATTTTTTTTTTTGCCATTGGCTCCTTCCCCTTTGCATTTATTATATCCTAAGTATTTAGAAAAGCTCTCCAGTGTTAGGTATGCAAATGTCCTGTTAGCAGCTTTACTGCTGCTGGCCAACTGGGCCTCTAACAAGGGTAGCATTTGGCCCAGGGGGAGTTGTAGTTTATGTGGCACCAAAAAGGCATTAGAATGATATACCCTATACCTGAGGTGTGAGACCCAATAAGTGCTCCTTGCAAAATCCAAACTACCACCAGTAAATGGTAACTCAGTATCAGCACTGAGAAAGTACTAAGGCTCTGTGGTTTTTATTTCAACCTTAATCTGGGAGAGGCAGCTCTTTTTAAACAATACTCACTCACAGCTATTTTTAACTGTACTTGTTGGTTTATTGCAGGAGTGGATTGCAATGCAAACCAGGGTTCTGCCTCTAGCTAGGATTTGCTGTCCAAGATTCAAAAGACAACGTTCCGAGCATGCTCCAGCCAAGCCAAGTAGGCCTAAAGTTGGATTTACTAAGTGGTAAAAGTTTTACAGTCAACAGCACTTCCTGATTCAACATACCAGAGCCTTGTGGTTGGGCTGTGGGTGCAATTTTCCTCTCCCATTTGAAGGGGGCAGAAGCAGCAACGTTGATCAAAATGAGTAATTTTCATCGCTATTTCACTGCTATCATTTTAGGTGCTAATTTTTCAAAAGTGACCAGGGATTTTGAGTATTTCAGTTTTTGTGTGCCCAACCTGAGATGCCTTCAAGAGGCAGGTTTTCCCAGGGGTTCTCTTATAAGGGGTCTCAAATGGAGCGCATTACTTTTGAAAATCTTGGCCCTAGTCACTATTCACTGGACAGCATCATAGTGAACACACACACACACGGACAAACAGATTCAGTGTGTACTTGCTTCACAAGCATTGCCCATGCAACACTCCGACTCAGGACAGGAAAGAGGGTATGTGACAGGAATCTTCTCTCACCTTTGTGCCCCTGGCTTCTGACTGTGCCTCAGCATTGTGCAAACTGAGCACCTCTCCTGCCAGGGCCAAATAACCCAGATATTAAGGATCACTGCCAGTTTAAACAGGAGCAGCGCCCATGGGGTTAGTGCCTGTGTATGTTTTGTGGGGGCTCTGACTCCATGTCAGGATGTTGGATCACACAATGTGGACGTGCTACTTCCGTCGTTCCCTCAATCATTATTCCCTTACATGTTCCGTGAGCTTTTGCCTGCTCACAAAGCGCACTGGCTCAAGACACTGCTGAACTGAGGATCAACCTTGCCAAAGCTTTGCTATCCAACAGCATCATCTGACATGAATATTAATACTCAATGTCCCATTCTGCACTTAGAGGAGTCGGTTGGTGGGTGAGCCAGATTCACTACGTTCCGATGTGCCTCATAATCGAATTGCAATACACAAAATCACTTTGAAACCAAGTCTGGCAACCTTCCAGTTAAAAGAAATGTCACGTTGACATGGGAGAAGTAGTTCTTTTTAGGAAAGGAGTAGGATCAGTGTCCTGAGCTTAACATTAGTGACTTGATAAATCCAGCCAGCCAGCTCATATAGAAAATTGCAGTGAATTTGATCCCCAGTAGCCATATCATTCCCATTAAGCAGCCGGGGGAGGCTGCCCCAACTTATACTGGGGACTAGCCTGCCCCACAGTCTGTCCAGTATGAGGGAAATGAAAACACCAACTTTGTGCCAACTCTCCTGAGCTGTGCACTTCTGAACCACAGCCAACAAACTGGGCCAGACTTTGCCCAGCTACAGTTTGTGGACAACAGGGTTAATAGAAAGACACACTAAAACCAAACTATAATTTCTCTCTCAAACACACACACACGAGGCATCGCTTTTTCAGGCACCTGGTTAATGTCTCCTTACATGGCTAGACTGTATTAGACATCTAAACTGCAAACAGAAGTGTATTTTGTGATTAGCGTACACCGCTTTGAGTCTACCTGTTTACATTTCTCTTCCAAGTTTCCTTCACCAGGCCCTGAGGAGGTTGTAGTTGATCTAGCTGGCAAATCCTCACCTACCCAACTATGCATGGTCTGGGTTCAACAAACAGGAAAGGTGATATTATTTAATAAGAAAGCACAAGATTTTCAACAGCTAGCATCTAAATACAATATATATTCCAGCTCCTTGCATGAGATGCATCTTCAGTACAGGCTGCTTTCCTAATTTGGGATTAATAAGAAAACACATTAATATTTGACCAGCAGGAAGATCCTTGTCAAAGAGATCACTGGGGTGAAAACTAATTTGGTTTAGACCTCTGGCTTTGCAGCATTAGTTAATTTTTCCCAAATTCTTCTGTTATAACATCCACTGCATATGTCCAGATTTTAACTAATTAAACACTGCAGCCACCATTTGGTAAGAGTGATTATCACTTTTACACACAGCAAATCAAAAGAGAGAGATTTGGGTGATATTGTCAAGTTCAATGTGAGTTTAGAATTTGAGAATTTCTGGCTCGCAGTCCTATGTTAGGGAAATGGTTAACAGACAGCACTTAACCAGTTAACTTGTATTAACTTAGGTCCCAATGCCTGGCCCAGCTGTGGCATAGGGTCCCTCAACAGCCAGGGCTGCTCCAGCCCAGTGTGGCTAGCTGCAGCCAGAGTTAACTGGCAAGAGCTGGTTATTCGATAAGTATATCAATAAGTGTTGTGCTTACTGGTCAACTGTTTAACATCCCTAAGCTCAATGCATCTTGCAGCATGCATCAGGCAGTGGGAATGGCTATCTGTTCTACAGTCCCATTGTACATTATTGTTTTATTCTTACTTCGGCCAGAAACAATAAAATTGTGTGTTTGTTTCTTTTTTCACCACCTAAGTGGTAAACAGTAACCTGGCATACTAGCTCTAAATTGTAAAACACTTTACTTAAATACCACCATCTAATAAAAACAACGTGTTGTATAAAACTGCTTTTAAGTGAAAGGATCCTAAAGTACTATGAAAATCAATAATGGTAATTGTAAGGAAATTATTTACTCTAGAGACTGTGCTGTCCAACAACCCCTGCCAATTTTCATCTTTGCGCTCATTAATGTTAGAAAATCTGTTTGTTTGTTTTTTAAAGTGTAAATAAAAATATTTGGATTCACACAGCAATCCTGCCTCAAATTCTAAAGAAATAGAAAATGGTCACCCAGTTTTTGGAAACAAGACTAAGTGTAGGGAGATCTTTATTTTCTAATAACATTAAAGGAACCCAAGTAAACAAATGCCAGTGCTGAGATTTTTATTATAGATTTTCTCCTTCAGTTGCTTGGGAGCATCGGGATAACACTGAAGGCATTAAAAATGCCTTTGAACTTGGTACGCCTTTAAAAAGGCGTGGAACTCAGCACTACAGACACCATACTGTTTTAAACCCCAGGCAGTGTTGATGGCATCTCAAAACCTGATTGCCCCTTGCTGGGCTGTTTGTATAGCCAATGATACACGGGCATGGTGGGTCTAGGAACACTACCAGACCAGAGCTCTCTGGTCACTTACACCGTGTTTGCATTTTACACAGGTATAAATGCCTACATAAGGTGTAGGGCAGTGAAGAATGAGGCTCCCAGATTGAACTGGCGCTCCAAGAGGAACAGGTCTGTTCTGGTAAAAGACATCCATGGCACTTGAGGGCGCTCAGCACTTTGAAAATTTGCTCCATACGTCACCTCCTTTATACTCATTCACAGCACTAACACACAACTTTAGAGTCTAACTTACTTCAGGAAACTGCAAAGTGAAAGAGGGACAAAATACTGTTGTATAAACTGCCTTTCCTTGCAAAAAATGTGTATGTGTAGCAATTGTGTGTGTGCATTCTGCTTTTGCACACGCAGGCACACAAAACAAATACATGCATACACACTGGAACTGCCCAAATCGCTGAGGTACAAAGTGAGTACTCAGAAGCAAACATTTGGTGCTAGTACAATACTGTGTGATTATCTTATTTGTTTAGCACCAACAACATGTATCTGTGGCAGCTTCCTGGAAATCCTATTTGAACCCTCAGAGCAGAGAGAGACAGAGACTCTGTGTGTGTGTGTGTGTGTGTGTGTGTGTGTGTGTGTGTGCGTGTGCGTGTGCGTGTGCGTGTGCGTGTGGCCCTTCTGCAATCTGTGTAGAGAACCCTGAGACCCAGAAAGTGAGGACAGTCTGTTATTAGAAAGAGATTCCTTTTGTTTATCTGCCAATTGACAACAGCACTGACAATATTCTCTATCCTGATGCAATCTCAAAAAGGCAAGACTATCACTAGCTGTTGCTCAGTAACACCTTCAGCGTGCATGCCACAATTACAGTTCATTAAAAGCCTTCAGAGACTCCTTTGCAGCAGGGCTTTTAATTAAGTCACAGCAGTGCTTCTTGTAAGCCTGGCATCGGGTATGTTGCACTTCACTGGATTTTTGCCAGCCCAGTCATGTCTCAAACACAGCATGAGCAGCACTGTGGAAGTGCTAGCGTGATTCTGCAGAGGGAGTCTGTTAGCATTTTCTTAGCAAAGGTTGTTCATCTTGCCATCGCATAGGCCCCTGTGTACTGGACATATTTACTCACCTTTTAAAGAGAGCATTACGTAATATCTGTATTTTAACCAAACTCTTTTCTTCAGGTTGCCGCTTCTAACCCTTCTTTCAAAGTGACAGTACCCATAGCTGTTAATGTATTGTTTTCTGCACTATTGTCTTTAATAGATACTGTGGTGCACTTCCTTGAGTATGTGCTGGATGGATATCTCCTGGATTTATCCGATTCCCTTGGTATACCTTTTAAATGGTTTCCTTCTCCTACAAAAGCCTTTCACTTGTTCTTGGCATCATATCTTACTTTTCATAAAATGGACTCATGTTAGATCCAAGACCTGTGCTCTCTCCCTTTGACATTCCAGTGCCTAAAAGAATCTTTAATGGGTTTCTGGATTTAATCTCAAAAACTATGTTGGCTACCACCGTGTTTTAGTCCACATGGGCTGGTGAGTAAAATCTACACTAGCAATAAAACAATTAATATAAGAGACTGATGAAGGCTCTACATGGTGGTAAATTTCATCTTAGTGTGAGTTAAAGTGACACTACCCAGTCTTGTGTTTTTTCCACTCTCTTTGCAATGGCTCTGTCATCGGAGTTGAATCCAGTTCTTCTCGGGTCTCCACATAGTTAACTAGAGTGTCCAAGGGGGCCAGTGAATGTTGAGGACACTTTGGCCAAAGCTCAGTTTGAAACTAGCACAGTTGAAAAAGCAGTGTCCTGAGTTCTCAGACAAACAAGTAGGGCACAGAATGGTATTGTGATACAAAAGGATGTCACATAACATGCAACAATTCCAGGCTTGTACAATAAACCTCCTTGCGTTTCCTCAGCAGAAACACCCTAGGGACAGACAGGCCAGAGAACTGGGAGATTTTCTTCTTTGGGGAACTCTTCCAAATCCTGGTCCAATTGAAGATGCTGGGAGTTTTGTCACGGTCATCAAGGGGATCAGAATTTTACTTACTAACAGGACAGCAGGCAAAGTGTCACGTAAAGTACTGGCGTGTCATCTAGGGAGGCCTGGTTCCTGTTCAACCTGCACAAAAACTTGTTTTAAATGCCAAGGCCAATGTGTTTTTGCATACCTTGTCATTGTTCTTCATGGTGTGGGGCAACCCCACATTCTGAACTAACCATCTCCGTCCCACGCAAGCCTTCAACACACAGCTTCTGTACTCGTAAAATTTACCAGAACTCAGCAGAACTGATGAGTTATCTACCGAGGGTCAAAATGCCTTATCTGCAACCAATGGAGTCACAGCAGAGTTGGATTGGACCCTGCATAGTACAGAAAAATTAGCTTCATTGCATTTAAGAGTATTTTTCTGCATAGAGCACAAAAACCTCTTCTGCAAAAAGGATCGGAAGAGAATATGCAAATGAGAGTCTGATATATGCAAACGAGTGCTCCTTTTGCATTTCCTCTTCCGGAAAAAAGTTTGTAGTGTAACCGTACCCTGAGCCTCTAATCCAAATTCAAGGGGAGGTTTGCCTGAATAGGACTACATGGTAACTCCCCTGACAATATCAGTAATCACATGACGATGTACTGCTACCTGGAATTTACCCACATCACTATTTTTGCAGTGCAATTTTGTGTCACTTTCCCTGAATGGTAATAATAATACCCAGCCCTTAAATAGAATTTTGTTGTCAGTAGCTCTTCACAAAGTGCTTCACAAAGAGGTCAGCCTCATTGTTCTAATTTTACAGATGAGGAAACTGAGGCACAGTGAGTGAATGACTTGCCCAAGGACAGGAAGCAGGCTAGCAGTGGAGCCCTTAACAGAACCCAGTCCAATGCTCCATCTACCAAGGCACAGTGCTCCTGAACAGTGTCACCCATGCAATGAATGTTAGTGAAACTGACAGAAATTTACATCCTTACAGCCATAATTTGGCCTCATATCTACACACAATTCCACTGCATCTGAGGACAAAGTTTGATCCATGCGCCCCAAAACCCGCTTTGCACAGAGACCATGATCTGTGATGCAGAGGACAGTTTTTGTTCTGCACACAGGATGGTTTCTAGTACGATTTCCAGTTAGTTACTCCTAACTCATGTGCAGCAGAATAAAAACCCTCCAGGAGAAATATTTAAAACCAGGAGGAATATTTACTCCTTAACACTCCGGAAGTTGCCTGTTTTTGTGCACAATTTACCACAGTAATAGTTTTTCATTGTGAACTAAACATCAGTTTAGCTTCATTTCACTGAGAGGTGGAATCATCACATTTCCCAGATACTAATTGGTGCTAACTATACATTTCCTCAAAGGCGATCACAACTATTTAAAACTCCAGTGAGTCATAAGTTTAGGCTTAGGCATTATCTATGCACAAATACAAACCGCCTCAGGAAACACAGCAGAATATTTCATATGGAGGGAGGGGTTGCCTTGTATATAAAAGGTGTATACACCTGCATTGTGGTTGAGGTGGAAATGAGTCAGACTTGTTGAAAGTCTCTGGGAAAGCATAAAAGGGGTTAAAAAAGCCAAGAGTGATGTCATGGTAGGGGTTTTACTATAGACCACCTAACCAGGATGAAGTGGGGGAGGCTTTTTTTAAACATCTAACAAAATCATCCAAAGCACAGGACTTGATGGTGATGGGGGACTTCACCTATCCAGATGTCTGTTGAGAAAATAATGCAGCAGGGCACTGATTATCCAACAAATTCTTGGAATGTTCTGGAGACGATTTTTATTTCAGAAAGTGGAGAAAGCCACCAGGGAGAGGCTCTTCTAGGATTTAATTTTGACAAATCGAGAGACATGGGTTGAGAATTGGAAAGTGGAAGGCAGCTTTGGTGAAAGTGATCATGAAATGACAAAGTTCGTGATTCTAATGAATGGTAGGAGGGAAAACAGCACAATAAAGATAATACATTTCTAAAAGGCTGATTTCAGCAAGCTCAGGGAATTGGCAGGTAAGATCCCGTGGGAAACAAGTCTAAGGGGAAACCGTTCAAGAGATCCGGCAGTTTTTCTAGCAGACATTATTCAGGGAACATGAGCAAACTATAGCATTGCATAGAAAAGATAGGAAACATGATAGGAGACCATCAGGGCTTCAACCAGAAGATCTACAGTGATCTGAAACTCAAAAAAGGGTCCTATAAAAAGTGGAAACTAGGTCAAGGGAGGAATAGGAAAACAGCGTCACAGGCATGTAGGGATAAAATTAGAAAGGCCAAGACACAAAATGAGACAAAGGGTAACAAGAAAACATTCCACAAATACATTAAAAGCATGAGGAAGATCAAGGACAGGGTAGGCCCATTACTCATTGGGATGGAAGAGGCAGTAGCAGAAATGTGGAAATGGAAAAGGTGCTAACTGCCTCTTTTGTTTCCGTTTTCTCCAAAAAAAATATTAGCTGCAACTGAATAGCTAACATATCAAACGCCAATGAAAATGAGGTAGGATCTGAGACTAAAACAGGGACAGAACAAGTTAAAAACTACTTCGACAACTTAGATGTTTTCAAGTCAGCAGGGCCTGATGAAATGCATCCTAAAATACTCAAGGAACTGGGAGGGGAGATGTCTCAACTATTAGGGATCATCTATCTCCAAAAACTCATGCCCAACGGGAGAGATTGCAGAGGCCTGGAAGAGGGCAGAGACAAGTGCTAATCTATAAAATGGGGAATATGGATTACCGGGAGAATTACAGATGGATCATCTTAACTTCAATACCTGGAAAAGGAGCAAACAATCAATCAATCAATCTGCAACCCCCTAGAACAGTGGCTCCCAAACTGGGGGTCAGGGTTGCGGTCCCCTTTCAATGGGATCACACGAGGGTTGGCTTAGACTTGCTGGGACCCAGGGCTGATGATGGAGCCCCACAGCCCAAGGCTGAAGCCAAAGCTCAAGGGCTTCAGCCCTAGGCAGCAGAGGTGGGTTTGTAGGCCCCCTGCCTGGGCTTGAAGCTCTTGAGCTTCAGCTTTGTCTTCCCCCCCCCCCCAGCCCCATCCCCAGTGGTGGGGTTTGGGCTCCCCCCTGGGACAGTGGGGCTTGGGTGGGCTTAGGCTTCAGTCCCCGCCATGGGGTCCAAGTCATTTTTGTCATCAGAAGGGGGTCATGTTGCAATGAAGTTTGAGAACCTCAGACCTAGAAGATGTTGTCCAGAACAAATCACGTCAAACCAACCTAACAGCCTTATGGATTGGGAGTGTGCGTGGAGGAAGGAAAATGGTAGATGTGGTACATCTTGACTTTAGAAAGGCTTTTGATCAGTGTTCCCTCTAATCCTCTCCATCCATGTGTGGATTTTTTCCATGTGCAAAATAAATTTTTATGTGCACCAAGGAATGTGCACCACCAGCAGAAATACAAACCCTAGATGTTGGCGCTCTGCTAATCCACTGGGCGGCATATGAATCTCTCCTGAGCAGTAGCACAAGCACCCAGCTTATAGGGAACACTGCTTATGATACCATCTTGCATGACACTCTCATTAATAAATTATAAGGTGGGTGCACAACTGGCTGGATAACAGTTCCCAGAAAGTAGTTCACAGTCAAGCTGGAAAGGCACATCAAATGGGGTCCTGCAGGGACCAATCCTGGGTCCAGTTTTGTTCAATAGCTTCATAAATGATTTAGATAATGGCATATAGGGAGTAAGTACACAGATGGTACCAGGCAGGGAAGGGTTGCAAATGCTTTGGACGATTAGATTATAATTTAAAATGAACTGGACAAACTCACTAAATGGTCTGAGATAAACAGGATGAAATTCAATGAGGAAAAGTGCACAGCGCTCCCCTTAGGATAGCCCCATCGGCGGAACACACAAAATGGGAAATAGCCTAAAAAGGAGTAGCACAGGCAGAATGTGGAGGTTATAGTGACTCACAAGCTCAACATGAGTCAATAGGGCAACACTGTTGCAAAAAAAGCAAGCATCATTCTGGGATGCATTAGTAGGAGCGTTGTGATCAAGACACGAGAAGTAATTAATTCTTCCGTTCAACTCTGCGTTGATTAGGTCTCAGCTGGAGTATTGTGTTCAGTTTTGGGTGCCACCTTTCAGGAAAGATGTGGAGAAATTGAAGAAAGACCAGAGAAGAGCAGCAAAAATGATAAAAGGTCTAGGAACCGTGACATGAAGGCTTCTTCAATTAGTATCAAGATGAATTATTTTTATTACTCCAGTCAGGGCCTCGCTGTCCCAGGCACTATGCAATAGCCAGGAGACATCCCCTGCCATGCAGCACTTGCAGTCTGAGACCCTGTCTACATTGGGAGCTTTGTGCCAATGTAGCTACCATGATGTAGTTGCACCAGTACAAGCCCCTACTGTACATGCACTGCACCCCGGGGATGCATGGTTTGTCCATAGGAAGCGAAAGCTGTTCCCAGTACATAGGCTGTGTCAACTGAGCCGGTGGCATCAATCCATTTCCTGCTGGACAAATGACCACAACGATTTATACTAATTACAGTCTCTGAAGCGCAGGCACTTAGTTACTTGGAGGCTCAACACTCCTTGGCACTCTCCTGACGGTCCCAGCCATGCCTGGCTGGGGAAAGGGGGAGTCTGCATTTCTGATATCTGTTCTGCAGTATATAAGAACAGCCATACTGGGTCAGACCAAAGAGCCATCTAGCCAGTGTCCTGTCTGCTGACAGTAGCCAATGCCAGGTGCCCCAGAGAGAGTGAACAGGACAGGGAATCATCAAGTGATCCCTCTCCTGTCACCCGTTTCCAGCCTGACAGAGGCTAAGGACACCATTCCGACCCATCCTGGCTTATAACCATTGATGGACCTATCCCATGAATTTATCTAGTTCTTTCTTGAACCCTGTTAAAGTCCTGGTCTTCACAACCTCCTCTGGCAAGGAAATTCCACAGGCCAACCGTGCGCTGTGTGAAGAAAAACTTCCTTTTGTTTGTTTTAAACCTGCTACCTATTAATTTCATTGGGTGACCCCTAGTTCTTATGTTAGAGAACCTCAGTCCTAAGGGCTGGCAAGCTGATCCCCTTTGCATGCACTAAATTCACCAATGGACTAATCTTTTGCTTCAAGCTCCACTGGAATAAAAACAAAACTTTTCAAGGCAAAATTTTGGGAATGGCTTCTCTGTTCCATGATGTCTACATAACACGTGTGTAATCGGTGTTCTTCTGAGCAAGTTTTGCCTGTTTGAACTGGCCAGTGATTGTTCAGCTCGTTAGTGTATAACGAATTTAACACCTTCATTGACTGCAACCTTGCTAGAGACAAGAGCTGGTGTTTCTGCATAAAACTTTTGCTGCTGCTTACTAGTGTCACATCCGTTTGCATGGTGTCTCTCCTGATGTCAATGTGTTATCGCTCTATCTATAAAGGCAGCAGCACTCTGCCAAAGGAAGGTAAGGATTATATGCTCACTCTGCTCATGTTTACTAACCAAAATTAAGATTTTGCTTTAACCTACAATAAAGCTTTTCAGCCCAGAGTATTAGCCACCCAGTGTGGGCTTTAATAAAACAAATTCAGTGATCTCAGATCAGTCTCCAAGGCAGAGTGACAATTATTATTGTTTAGTTAGAATTCACCAGTGGTTGATATTGATCTCTGTGGCAAATGAAGCTATGAACTTCTTCCCAACATACACTGGCTGTGCATCTTAACAATACTGGAATCCGATTGTCCCATGTAGCCACATTTTCAGCTGCAGCGTTGAGGCTCTTCATTCAATTTTGCATGCAGCAATGGTGACATCTAATGGTGGAAACATTTTTTTCCATGTGCAAGCCCCAGAGATTTTGCCTTTCACATCATGATTCTAGTAGTTCAACAGAGAGCTACAGCCTTACTGCTCTACTACGGAATTCACTCCAGCACTTCCTCTCTCCCACCTGTCACCATGCAGTAAGGTGACCAGACTGAAATGTTTGGCATCCAGGGGAAGCCCAGAGAACAAGCATGCAGTTTCATTGTTCATTTAATTCTTTCTGATGTAAAATGGATATGCACATTCCTGACTGATTTGGATCTCATCTGAGGTTTAAACTGATCATAGCTGCTATTCAAAGCACAGACTGTTCTGCTGAAGCAAAGTGTTAACTAACACTTCTATGAATAAGCTCTAAGGCAGTGGTTCCCGATCTTTTTGATACTGTGAATGGGTTTACTGGTCCCCAAGCTTTTGAAGGACTGGTAACATTTATTTGCATATTTGCATATTCATTAAGCAAATGATGAATATGCAAATAAATTGTGTCTGGTCCTCCCAAAGCCCCCAGCGCCAACAGGAGCGGGCCCGGTCAACTGCCCTCGGTGGTTTCCCGACCCCAACCCCGAGGTATCTACTTCACCCCCATTTGGGACCGGTAAGGTTAGAAGGTCCTTCTCAGGCCTGCTGGGTGACTCGGCTCATATGGGCCCTGCAGATTGGGTGAGTAGCCCCGTGTCCTCTCCCCCAGTCGTACCTGCGTTCGTGGGTGAATCCATGGGCCGCACTCTGCCCCGGGGCGTGTTGCTGGCCCTACCTGTCTGGCGGGTTGTTCTGCCCTCCTCCTCTCCCCCAGCCCCAATCCCGGTCGCTTTATCGGCCGGTGCCGGCTCCCCCAGCTGTGTCCAGCGCCGGGCGTTCTGCGTCGGTGTGCACGGCGCCCGGCCATCTCCCTGGGTCCTAGCACCCGCCAGATCTAGCCCTGCCTCTTGGGAGCGTGCCCGGCAGAGATGCTGCGGTGGCGGGCTCTCTTCCAAGAATCATGCACGAAAATTTTTCTGAGGACCGGTATTTTTTTTTCTAAGGACCAGTACTGGGCCGCAGACCACACTTTGGGAAATAATGCTCTAAGGGGATGCCTCTAAAACAGTGGTTCTCAAAGTGCGGTCCACAGTTACAGGTGGTCTGCAGCTTGAGCTCAGCTCCCCTCCACGCAGCAGGGAGCCCGTGCTGCTGCTCCAGCCTCACAGCTGTAGCGCAGCCGCGAGGCTGGAGCACCAGCTCCGGCTTCCTGCTCGGAGGGCGCGGGGCAGGTGAAGAAAGCCCCGACCTTCCCCGCCAGACCCAGCTCGTGGAGAGATGCAGAGCAAGCAGCTCCGTGTGCTGCCGTTTCCCAGTGTGGTGGGAAAGTCGGGTTTTCTTCACCTCCCCCCCCCACTCTCCTCCCACCTTCCAAGTGGAAGCTGGAGAGGGGGGAATGACAACGCAGTGACACGCTGTCTGGAGGCTTTCCCCGCTGCTCCCATGGGCCGGCCATGTTTGGGAGCAATGGGAGCGCAAAGTCAGGTAAGCACCCCCCTCATGCCCAGACCACTATACCCCAATCCTTCTTACTTACCCACCCTCCCCCCACCAAGACCGCATACTCCCAACACTCCTACATTCTTCCTTGCTCCTGTACCCTCCCTCCTGGCCAGACACCCTACTCAAAGCCTACTTCTGCACCTTACCTCCCACCTAGACTTCACCCCCTCCTGTACTCCACCCCCCACCCAGATCCTGCACCCCCATTCCTATCCCACTTGCTGGCAGCCCAGTCCTGCACACTGAACCCCTCATTTTTGTCCCCACCCCAGAGCCTAAGGATGTCAACAAATCCACTAACCCTGGCACCCCAGAAGAGTATATCTGGCCTATGGGAAGCGCTGAACCTCAGTCATCCCTGTCCCTCTTCCTCCCCCTGGAGCACCAGAGGAGTGAGGTGTCTCAGCTGGGGGCCACATCGGTGAAGACTGGGGGGTTTTGGAGGAGTTTTTTTGCTTCTCACTTCTGTAGTCCCCAACTAATTTTTGAAACCTTTGAAACCTAAAGAAATCATTGAAACCTTTTGTGTTGGACATAAATTAGTGTTTTACTTTATTTAAAATGAAGTCTAATAAACTAACATGAGAAAGTTAAAATGCTAATCTGATTAATAATTTAAATTAAACCATTCTCCCTAGCTGAGCACTAGCAAAATGGCTCAGGCATAATTATATAATTAACAGTGCATATTTTAATACTTAGATTAAATTTCTGGTATCTTTTGTTCATCTGCACCTTTTTCCAGGAACCTACATCTTACATTAAGGGTACATTGTGATGAATTGCTAAACACCCTCAAACTTCCATTGGGTTTGTCGTAACTAGAAAAAGTGTCTTGAATTTCAGCTATGTTTTGCAAACACGTTAGCTAAACCCAACCTAAACTTGACATTTTTCCTAGTGCAGATTCAGGGTGACACCGTTAGGCTCAATGTTAGGAGGTCTGTTATCATGGAAAAGCATCAATTTAGCTCATGTTAACTAGACCTGATCTAAACTTAACAGCTTTTTCTAGCTAAGACAAACCAACCAACTTTAATAGGAGTCAAAGGTACTCAGCACCTTAGCAATATTTTTAAAAATTATATTTCTCAGATTATGTCAGATTTCATTTGGAGCACATCATGTACAGAACATTTGATCTGTAATGACAAAAAATTACTTCCCATGCGTCACCAACTGCTTACCAAAATATACACTCAGTCAGTCTATTTTCTCCTTGCATTGTAATGGTGAATAATTCAATCATTTACCTGCCTGGCAATCAACAGGAGTAAAATACAGACAAAGATATTTCAGAACACTTTAGAATGATCATACTGAGTTAGAGCAATGGTCTATCTAGCCTAATATCCTGTCTCTGACAGTACAGAGTATCAGATCCTTCAGAGGGAATGAAAAGAACAGGGTAATTTGAGTGATCCATCCCCTGCAGTCCAGCCCCAGCTTCCAGAAGATGGAGGTATAGGGCTACCCAGAGCATGGGGAGACATCCCGGACCAGCTTGGATAATAGCCACTGACGGACCTATCTTCCATGAAGTTATCTAATTCTTTTTTTGAAACCTGTTCATTTTTGGTCTTTACACTGTCTGACGGCAATGAATTCCACAGATTGGCTGTGTATTAAATGAAGAAATACTTTGTTTTATTTCTTTAAACTTATGTATTGAATAAACCCGAACGGTCAAAGCTTTTGTTTTTATCTCAAAGGTTACATTATAGACACAAAGCTAATATAACACTTTGAAAATATTTTCATTGATATTAAGAAATAAATGAAAGGGAAGCAAAAGCAAACAAAAAACCCTATAAGTCACCTAACCATGCAATTTTTCATTGTCTTCAGACCTAGTTTAATTGCCTTTCGGCAGGGTAACAGTTTCACTTGCAATAACTTAATAGTTCTAACCTACCTTTCTTACATCTGAGCTCTTTGGTTCTGTTGTCCAAGTTATGATTCTAGATACAGCAAGTCTGGTCTCACTGGAGTTAACAAAGTCTGTTGGGTCCATCTGTCTTGCCAGGGACTCAATGTACTTCAGGATTGCAACTTTTACCTAAGAAATGTAAAAGGACATTTGTCATCGTCGGTTGGTAAGCTGATGAGCTCTCATAACTATCCTGTGCCAAACATAAAACTTGCAAGTTTATCTCTGCTCTATAATGAGCCAAACTGAAAAAAATGCAAATCTGGATAGGGCTAGACCAGCATCCTGCATGTTTCTGATTAATGGAATCAGTGTACCCTTCTGAAATTCTGTTAGAAAGAAATACACAGATTTATGGAAAACTCCTGTAGAAATTAATAGGGACTAAACTAGAGGATTTTACAGAAAAAAGTCTAAAAACCTATAGAATTTACTATGGACTTCTGTAAATAGAATACAATTAAATTCTATAGGATTGTGCAAGACACCAATAGGAAAAGCTTCAGAGCAGTAGCCGAGTTAGTATGTAACTGGAAAAACTTAAAAAACAACGAATAGTCTAGCAGCACCTTAAAGACTAACAAAACAAGTCAATGGTACTTTTCTCACAAAATCAATAGGATTTTTACATAAGGTTATGAGATGGTAAAAAGTAAAAATTCTCTCTTTACCTATTCTAGAAAACATATCTGTGTGTCATATTTCAGAAGCAAAAAGGAACCTTTCACCTATTCTGACTGCTTGAGAGGTTGCAGCCCAGCAGTCTCATGCATTGTCCATCTGAGCAAAAACTTTGGACTCCTGAATTAATTTTTTTTTAAATGCACAAGGTCAGGTTTTCAGTGGCCCTGACTTCCTACTTATGGCAATGGCATTCTCCCTCTCTCATAAGACACCTTATGCACCACTGCATGCATCTGGAAAACATAATACATGATTCCTGGAGTTTCTGAAGTTCATTCACCCTTGAAGTAGCATCTTGCACAGAATATGCTACACGCACTATATAGCCCAAATATATTCCTTTGGTGGAATGTAGTAACTCAGGTAACAAAACACATCTCAGTTTAATATTTCTCTCCTTCAGACCATAGTTACCTTTGTCCCAAAGAAACCCATTTATATTATGGCTGGAATTAACAAGATCCATCTGCCAAGAAAGAGAAGAAACCTGCATTCCTATGAATGCTCCTAGAAACTACCATCTTCCTTCAGTTTTGGGACCTTAATAGACTAAGAGTATCCCTGTATAAATTTTTAAAGCACTTAAGTGACCAACAAGAATAGATCCCATTTTCCAAAATGACCTCTGCATTTAGAAAGTGGAAGTACCATTGATTTCCTAGTGAGATTTTAAAAAATACTTAGATTTCAGTGGGAATTAGGCATCACTGCTCGTTTGAAAAAACCCTACTAGATGGCTATCCACATCTTTAGGTGCCTAAATACCTTTTAGAACCTGGCTCTTCTGCACATAGGCATTTTTCCTGTGAATATTAGGTACTCACGTATGATTAAGTGCTTTAAAATGCATCCTGAGAACTAAACCGACAATGTTTATGTTGCAATATAAAGGTTTTCATTGCTGACCTTGAGGTTTGGTGTTTGGGTCTGATCTACAATAAATCTCATCAAAATGTTAAACTGTTGATCAAATGGAAAAGAATCCCTGTTCAGAGAGAAAAGAAATTCCATTATTATTATGAGAACAAACATATTTTAATACATTTAAATTGACTTGCTGGCTGTTCATGGACAAGTTTAAGATGCTCAGCACTTTGTATTTTAATGCATCATTCATCATCCAAATTGGGAGAAATTAAAACTGCAGTCAAACATTAAAACATGACCAGAAAGAAACAAAGCCATTAGATTTCAATGTTCTTCCACTTTTAATAATCTACAGTGCTAACAAAAAGGTAAATGTATTTACTTCCATTATTTGTATTGCCGTAGCACCTAGGAGCTCTTGTCATGGTCTTCCTTGTGCTAGGGGCTGTACAAACATGGAAAAATGGTTTATATTTGAGAAATGATTCTGTTGTCATTTGCATTAACGTAAATCAGAAATAATGCCACTGAAATCAATGGAGTTAAACAATATAAAATTCATGTGGTTCAGAGGAAAATCTAGCCAATGATTTTAACCTGATATTGGGGCTCTGTTTTGTAACACTGGTGCACATCCAAACTAACTTCACGCTGAGGATATCTCAGACTGACACAGGCTGAACTGGATCTGTCTCTTGAAACAAGCATGGTGATGCAATGTTTCTGAAACATCCGTCCATAAACAGAGCTGGCCTAAAAGATGGATGGATTAAAACATCCCTAGAACTTTTGCATGTCATACCTTGTTACATCCAGAGCTTTCTGAACTTTTGCCTGCACAGATCCTAGCAAGTCTGCTCCCATTTTCTTAAGCAACTGTGTCAGAAGAACAAAGAGCCAATCTTGCAAGTCGTCCTTATGTATGATGATGAAATCTACCAGGGTTTCCAAAAACATACTGAAAACCTACAAATAAGTGCAAATTACAAAAAAAAAAAAAAAAAGAGGAAAATTTTGTTTTTAACCAGAAATGATCACAAGAAATAGTCTACAAAGGATCTGTGTTTTTTAATGATTTTATTACAGACAGCTTTATGAATGGCTGTTCTCAGTGAACATGGTTCTCAGTGACATCAAACAACCAGGATGTGCTGTATTAAAATGTCACACTAAACAGATTAGGAAAAGAAAAGGGAAAGAATACACTTACTCTCTGATGTGAGTTCCACCGCAAAGCAGGCCATGCAACAAAACAAACCACTCGTTAGTACACATAGTGAATCAATGCTGACTGCTCTGGTGCAATTTTTTTCTATTCATAGTTTTTAAATATCATATATCTTGGGCCAAATCCACTCTCCTTACACATGCGAGTAGGGACTCTAAAGCCAGCAGGTATTCCCAAATGATTAAGGTTAGCAAAATTAAGGGGGGTTCTGTTTGTTGTTTCCACGCGCGCGTGTGTGTGTCCCTTTATAAATTTATGAAATTAACATTTTTCCTGTTAGTTTCTTTTCCATCAATTCATTGCAATGCCTGTGGCACAGGCCCGCCCAAATACTAAATGTATTCAGCATAGATGAACCCCTAATTAGCAGCTGTGGACCAAATTCTGAGCTCAGTTCCACTGGTGTAAATCTGGAGTAATGTTAAATGTGTGTCATGACGTAATGAAGTCAAATTACAATGAAGTCTACAAAGTCAATGAAGTTACTCAACATTTACACCAATGTAACAGAGCAGAATTTGGCCTAGCATACAATGGTCTGTAAGTTTTCACACGTTGCAAACATAAATAGTTATGCCTGACCTTCGTAATGCTACATCAAACAGAAATTTAAGAGTAAAAATGTTGAGCTCCTTTACATGGAAGTTGCCAGATCAGATCAGACCAGTGGCCTACTTAGTCTAGTATCCTGTCCTTAATGCTGGCCACAACTGATGCTTCGAAGGAAGTTCTGAAGTAGGCATATATGGAATAATCTCTCCACACAGGAGTCTGTGCCCCACTCCCAACAGTTACTGCTGGTTTACTACATTCCTGCAAGCACTAGGGTTTAATTAACCTAACTATTTCTTTTAATCCATTCTAATGTAACTGTGGATGTTCTCATCAGGTATATAAGGGTGTGTCTACACAGCAAAGTTATTCCGAAATAACTATGCGAGCGTCTACACAGCAATTCTGTTATTTTGAAATAATTTCGAAATAACGGACGGCTTATTCCAACTTCTGTAAACCTCGTTATACGAGGAATAACGCCTATTCTGAATCAGCTATTTTGAAATAAGGCATGCGTAGACTCTTCACTGCTGCTATTTCGAAATAGGCCCTCACCAGGGCCATTCTAAGTTATTCCTCCTCAGTACCTCCTGGGGCTCTAAATCAAGATAGCACATCTACATTAGGGAAGTCTGCCTTGGACTAATTTGGGGCTTCCCTGCAGTGTAGACGTGCTATTTCGAAATAAGCTATTTTGGAATACCTATTCCGGAATAGCTTATTCCAAAATAATTATGCAGTGTAGACATACACTTAATGTCTAACCTTCTGGCCACAATGTAACCCAGATCCCTTGGGGGAAGACCTGTCCCACACAGGATTCAATTAAAAAAAAAAAACTGGAGGGGGGAATTGACGGACAGTCGAACCCCCCTTCAGGTAATTGAAAGAGGATAGAGCCAGGCTATTCTCTGTGATGACAGAAAAAAAAAGCAATAGTCTCAAATTGGAGTGGGGGAGGTCTAGGTTGAATAGTAGGAAAAACTATTTCCCTAGAAGGGTGGAGAGTCCACCACCACTAGGGAGGTGGTGGAATCTCCATCCATAGAGGTTTTCAAGTCCTGGCTGGGATGATTTAGTGAGGGTTGGTCCTGCTTTGGGCAGGGAGCTGGATTAGATGCTCTCCTGGGGTCTCTTCCAACCCTAATCTTCTATGATATACACACCCCGATCCCACACTTCCTGCGCCTGCTTACATGGCCAGAATGCCACAGAGTCTGAGAGAGGGGTATGTTTGTGTGTGTATATGTGTGTCACCCAGCAGAGTTTCCATACTGCCGTGTAATAGATATAAATGACCATTCATACAGTAACGAAGCCGTGGCCTTTAGGGCTTCACAGATGTCACTGTGCCGCATTTCATGGCCACTTACCATAGGAACACAAAGAAAATCCAGATCCTTCTCTTTTAAGATCTGGATTCTGGAAGATGGTAAGTGCCTTGAAAGAAGCTAAGTATCCAGCTCCGGCCACTTGCAGGATTGAGTCTCAAAAGAACAGAACCCTCCTGGGAGGGTCTGTAACATACATATAATCAGTTGTGATTCCATCCAGTAGAGGTCACAGGTACAAATCACAATTACGCAGCTTATGACAACATAACTATACACACTATAATGTAAGAGAATAAGCCAAAAATGCATTACCTTGCTGTGAGGGTCAGCAAACATGCGCGTAAAGATCTCACACAGACGTTTTAACTCAACTCGGCTAAAACACACAACAAAACATTATATTAAAGCTAACCCTTTTATTCACAACAGAGCAGACTAGAACTGTCATTGACCGTTGAAAAAAGATGGAGGTCTGGTCTTTTAAATTAGGGTTAGTTGACCTAACTTAAGTCAGTGTATAGCTGTTGCAGTGACTACATTGCTTGCGTGTGCCTACATTTCACTCTTGTGCGTTGGCAGTAGTGTCTTCAATTGTATCAACTGTGTTGTTAATGGGGGCACCATGGAATGGCTGCTAAAAGCGAGTAACAGTTGACATAAGTAAACAATGAATGGAGACAACAAAAAAACAGATGGAGTTCTTTATGGGCAGAATTATTCCTGGGTCCCTGCTTTGATAGAGCCAGTTGTATAACATCTTTAGTGCTAAAACTCCATCTCAAACGTTGCAAAGAATATTGTCCAAATCCCAAGGTCCTTGTTTTCCTTACTCAGGCAAAACCGCCAGCAGTGCCAATGAAAAGTTTGCCTGATTAAAGACCAAGTGAAAATAAAGGAAGGACCTCAGAATCAGCTGAACACTGGTTTTGTTTTGTTTTTGTTTTGACAATGCTCTATTGTCCTCGCAAACCAGAGGGAACGGGTGAATGCGGAGTTAATCTTCACACAGCGCTCTAGTTCAGGTCAGGATTATAGGCTTCCTTTCTCCACAAAAAGAGTTTCATCCATTGACCTCCAATCATGCAGATAAAGCCAAAACAAACCTCAAAGAGCAGGCAAGGATACACTAGTAGTCAATAGCTACCAGGAGGGTTTTTTTTTTTTTTAAAGATAGCTTATTTACAGATAATAGGAGTATCTTCACCCAAATAACTGTATTCTAAGCATAAGAAGTTGATATAGATTTTAAAAGAGCATAAGACAAAGATGTCAGTCTCCAGAAGAGGAAGAGTTGGATGCAGAGAAAGCAGTCCTTGTAACACTGCCAAAGCAAGCTGTCAGCTTAATTCAGTGTGGAGACTGCACTGTTTCCAGAGAAACAAGAAAAGAATTCCAAGGGACTGCTCTACAATTCTCCCCTGACCTGATGGGGATCGCAGCTCCCTCTGAATGAACTCCTTTTTATTTCCCTAATGAAATTTATCTCCAGACAAGAAATACAGAAAGGCAGCTATTCTGAACTTCCCTATTTTCACGGCACACTGACCTGAGGTAACGAAATGGGTGCCAAACTAAAATAAACAGCTCAACAGTGTTTTCTCCAGGGACGTGCTGGCCCCGGCTATACGCAGCACGTCTTTTATAAACTCACAGTGACTAGAAGGGCTTTAGAAAACGTCAAAGAAGCAGTCAAGGTGGGTACATATAACTAACCTCTGATACCACCTTCGACCTGACCACCATTCCACACACACAATGCTCACTGAAGGGAACATGGGTCTAAAGCTGCAAGTCCTTCTCAGAAGTCACGGACTCTGCGGCCTCCTGGCACCTCTGTAACTTCTGCAGCTGCCAGGACCATCCAAGCAGGTGGGGTGGACCCAGGGCCAGCCACACTGGCCAATGCTCCCGTGGCCCCAAGACGCTTGCATACTGAACCTCTCATTCCCAGCCCCACCCCAGAGCAAATGATTTAATTGAAAATAAAATGACTTGAGTTAAAGACCCAAGTAACGCCAGGTAAATCCTCTAGTTGAAATATAAGAGCAAATATAAACATCAGCAGGCTGGAAATTCGGGATGTTAAACACATTTATTCTTGTAAATGTGTAACCGCTGAAATTTTCAGCAGTTACACATGTTTACCTGTGGGGGGAGCACCAGCTCCCACTTGCCTTCCTCCACCCCCCACCCCCAGCACAGAGGACAGGTGGCTCCGCAGGAGCTGGTGATCTCAGGGAGCCAGTTTTTAAGCCGGCTCCCACCTGCCCCCCTTCCCTCCCCGCACTGCTGCCTCTGTAGAAGGCAGCAGCACTGGGGGAAAGGAGGGGCTCTGCAGGAGCCAGCAGGCCTGGGGAGCCAGCTTTAAAGCCAGCTCCCCATGAGCACTGGCTCTCACCTCCCCCTCCTACTTCTGTGGGAGGCAGCTCCGCAGGAGTCAGCCTGTGCAGAGAACCATTGGAGCCAGCCTGTGAGGAGAACCTGTGCAGAAAAACAGTGGTTAACCGTACACCAGTCCCTCCTTCCCCTCCCTGTTGCCTGTGATACAGGTGCAGCGGGGGAGATGGGCGGAGAGGGCTGCGTGTGACCATGAGGGTCCATATACACAGGTACATGTTCACATCCCTATTAGAAATAATGTAAAATTTAAAAAAATGCAATGCACAGATTTAAATTTAAGATGGTGCTAGTCCTAGTACTAGTTTATAATCTCATCCAGGATCAGAGCCAAGAAAGTCCTGCTAGCTTACAGGAACAGTGGAAGCAGTACAGTTTGATATTATGCAAGTCACCAGAACTAAAAACATTAATTTTATGCAATAGCTACACAACCGGGGAATCCCCCTCACCTGGTATTCCCAAAGCCTCCTCCCTTTGGACTCTCATGGACATCATACACCCCCTCAGATTACGTTCCCTACACACAGATATCCAAATGAATTGTAGCCAACCTTCTCACTCATGGAAGTGGTGACAATGGATTGCCACCAGATCCTTATTAAAAACACACTGTCTGTGGTTTCTCAGCCTAGGGCATGTGTGCCCCCTCCCCCAGGCACAGGCAGAGTTCTTCCAGGGGTACTCAACTCATCTAGTTCAGTGTTTCTCAGCTTGGTGATTGTAATCCTCAGGGGGGTCATGGGACTGGTTTTTTTGGTGGGGGGGGGGAGGTCTCCAGTGCAGGGCCACCATTAGCGGGTGGTAAGCTGAGCAAATGCCTGGGGCCTCACACCACAGGGTGCCCCACAAAGCTAAGTTATATGCTTAGAGAGAAAGTCAGCAATTTCAGTACTAATGTGCTGTGACACTTGTATTTTTACATCGGATTTTGTAAGCAAGTAATTTTTAAGGGAGGTGAGACCTGGGTCACTCAAGACAAAAATCAGACTCCTGAAAGAGGTACTATAGTCTGGAACGGCTGAGAACCATTGTGTTATGATATACCAAAAAAACCCCAGTATATTTGAGGCAAGCACATTTTAAAACCCTTACAAAATGACCACGTTAAAAAGGTTTTTATCAGACTATGAAAAGCAAGAGGCTATGTCTCCGTATGTAAACTTGCCAGAAATTCCTACTGAGGTGCTACAGGTGTTCAAATAAATGGTTGGAAAGTCTTTTCCAAATGGTAAGAGAGAATTTTTTCTGCCCTCTCTATTATCAGTTAGAACATATCACCGTTCTTAAACACATTTTTGCTCAGACTGCTAACAAAAACAATTATAAGCAACCTAAAAGGAACCTAAAATGAAATGCTTAGCCTGCTACCTAGCTACCGTTGTGTAATTATCACCCAGACAACTGCCATTACGAAAGGCTCTATAAAACACTTGTTTATAATATTCCAAAGAGATTTTTTTTTAAATTAAAATATTTGTTAATGTTCTCTTCAAGTCAGCAAGTCCATTATAAAGCCACATGCAAACAACTTGCTTACACACACTTTCATCTTAAATGAAATCTCAGCCAGTCCAAAACACTCTTCATATTTTTTAAAACGTTCTTCTACCCCATTATAAGCTACATTGACTAGATGAGGCTCCAATCCAATTTCCACTATCACAACCGTAAGCATTCGTGAATAATTTTATCTAAAATATTGAATATTCATGGCACTACTTGACTCCATTTTTGGTATGAACAATTTACTTCACTAAAAAGCTGTTAAACCGGGATTAACTATTTGTAATCAAATGTGTACATCCGGGGATGCCATTAAACTTCCTGAAATACCAGTCACGTAAAAATTGTAACACGCTCTGGTTGTATGACCATTACCATTGGCAGGAAATCTCTCCCCATTGCACAGCCAAGAGGAGGGAGTGCCCAAGTAGATGGGGACAAGCTGAGAGAAGGAAAATGAGCTTGTACCCTTTCTATACATTGCTACCAGCAAGAGAGTGGCAATGGTAGAAGCTTTCTTCAATAACACTAATGCAGGCAAGGCCTCAAAGGGAATGACTAGACTGCAGCGAGGAGCATGGTCTCCCAGCCTGGGTAGATTCTCACACAAGCTTTGCTCAAGCCACCATGAGGAAAATAGCTGTATGGATGCTGTGGGAGGTGTGACAGCTTGGAACAGCCAACCAAGCTGGGGCCGAGAGGGTGAGGTGGGATTGGACTTTGGCTGCGAACTTGAGACACCTCTGCAGTGTCCACATTGCTCTCTTTCATGTACTGGCTTGAGCGGAGCACGAGTCTGTCCACCAAGTCTGGGAGGCTTGCTCCCAGTGGCATACCCTAGGGCTATGAAAGGCAATGGGTGTCAGCACAGTAAGGAAGTAAAACAGCGAACTCGGACTGCACCATAACAACACAACACCAATGACCACCATTATACAGCTAGGCAGATCACCTCAGTGTCCTCTGGCTCTTCAATAAATTCTGAAGGCCTATGAGCCCTTCTTTTCTCTCAGACCAGTTGGAACTGGCACAGTGGTTTAGGACCTCAGCCACATCTTCCGTCTGTCGTAGGTAGTGTGGAATGCCTCCATTTCTAGAACCATACGAGCGCTCGGAGCAAGCACTTGATGCGTCGCTATTGGCGTCATCATCAGAATACATCCCATATGGTTCATATCTTCTTCTCACTGGCTTTTTCTGGAGGGGGGAAAAAACCACACACTTAATAAACTATTTACAATCACATCAAAGCAGAGGAAAAAACCTTGTGCCTACTCTGCCAGCGAAGGTGGCCTGAGGCTACTGTTACAGTGGCACAATGATGGTCAAATGTCACTGTTTTCCTTATCCACTCTAGCAAAAAGAGTCCCATTGATTCTGAAGGGAATTCACAAGTGACTGATGCTCCAACAAAACGCAATAAATGAAATACTAGCTAACGGCCTATGAAATAATATGTTGCTTTTCTTGAAAATAATGGTCATTTCCATGGTTACAGATTAATTGACAATACAGATCTGAGTTCAAGCAAATTCATTAAACAGGAAGGTGATTCTGTAAATAAACATTCTGATGGAATAATAAGGAGAGAGAAAAAGGAGGAAAGAGCTAACGGACCATTTCTGCTCTGTCATATGCTGGTGTGAATTCACAGTAATTCCACTGTGGTCAGTGAAGTTACTCCAGGTTTATTCAGCTTTGTAAGACACCACACTTTTGGCCCCATGTATTAATTTGGGCTAGAGTTTTCAAGCACACCTAGGGGATTCAGACACCCAAATCCCATTCATTTCAATGGCTCTCGGGTGCTTAATTCTCCCACACACCTTAGAAAATTCTAGACTTAAAACTTAGCAAGAAATATCAGCATAATGATGACAATATGCCAAATGTAACCCTATGGAATAAATACATGAACAAACCTTAACAGGATACGATCGTCTATAAAACAAAACAGAAAAGGTCACCTACATTCTTAGATGATAGCTACAGAACTCCTTTAAGGAGCCAATCCTGCAGAGTTACTGTATTTGCAAAGTCAGTAAGATTTTTGCTTTCATTAGGACTACAGGGTTGGGCCCTAACGGATCATCTTGATTGCAGCAACACGGGCAGCAGGAGGGGGAGGAGGGGTTGCAACAGGAAACAAAAGAGGAAAGTAGAAATAAAAAGTCAAGAAAGCACTAGTACCTTGCTCCTGGAGTCTCCTAACAGCTGTAGGCAGGAAAATATTGAAGGATGGGAAAAAGCATAGAAAATTATGTCAGAAGCTTATGTAGGGATTGTTCTTGCAACAAAAATGTACAGCAAATGCATCTTAGCAAATTAAAAACACTGTTTAAGCAAAAGAAAAGAAAAATGGATATAAAATCTCTGCCTTTACTTTCCTACTCCTGCTCCTATGCTGTACTCCTCATGCAAAGTTCCCATTAAAGAATTTACTTGCATAAAGTATATTGGATTGTGATTATACCTTTTCTAATGGCTTCTCTCAGCTGTAGAGCTACACACAGTCTCTGTGTTTTATCTGTCAGGAAGACTGCTCAAAGTAAATACCAATTTTCAAAATTCTCATTTGTCCATTAAAAAAGGCAACAGATTACAGAGCCTTGAATAGAGATTCTAATGCCAAGGAACAACTGTAAACAGTATAGCTCCATTTATCCACAAACTCCAATAAACCACCACCTTTTTTCTGTCCCTGGAACTGTACAAAGACCATCAGTGTCTCTTGAAACTCAGCTTCTTTAGCCAGCCAGCCCCCCTTGCATCTGAAACTCCACTTATCCAAACATTTCCCATCTTGTTTGAGATTTTCAGATAATCAGAGTTGTACTGTACATAGGTTGGACGTATGACCAGTTGGACAGACTGCTTGCTTCCGAGCCAATTTCTGCTCAGGGAGCATCGGATTCAATGGGAGCTACATGCATGCACTGGAGGTCAGAACTTGACCTGCAGTGTTTTGTTCAAACTTGGTTGTTGGGATAAAGACATCTTTAGAGAACTTCCTCTCATTCCCTAGCACAACAAAAAGAATACTTCTGCTGTGTACAAGGGGGTGGATAGAAGCTGGCATTGCACTGCTCCCTCACAAGGAAGCCAGAACTGGCTTTGAAAAGTGACTGCTGTGAAAGGAATGTCTAGGAGCAGAATGGGGAGGAAGAAGACTACAGGGATGAAGTTGGATCCCCTGATGCTATAGGAGTTCAAATACCAATCAGACTAGATTTTAAAGCCACAGCTTCTAGAAAGAGAACATTATATACTAATGCTTTTCAAACCTAAGAAGCGGTAAAAGAGAAGAGGATACACAGGGATTGCCCTTAAAACTTTCCAGGACTGCCTTTGACGATGCTACCACAATATATGTAGTATTCCTTACCCTGTACTTCCCTGTACCAAGTACAGGAAATACTGTACATTGTGGAGTAAGGACAAGCCAGCATGATTGTATGTGCCATTCAACCTCAGAGACCGAAATGAAAATTTAGTCCACTAAGTATTTAACTTGCTTCACAAACACAATTATTTAGCCACTGAAGGCCATGGCACAGCCGACATTCTAACACCCTGTTTCTACATTCTAGTGAATTCAAACGTTAATAAAAAGATTTCTGGAAAGAGGGATCTTGAATCGGATCGGCAGTTCTCAAAATTGGCAGAGAAGTTGCGGGCAGTCGTTGCTGAACCGTAGTTATGTGATCACAGATGGGAAGAAAAATAGCCTGAGCATTGGTGAATCAGAGGGAAGGTGGTCTGCACAATCTCAAATGGAGAGAGAGATGTCCATGTGACACACTCTATCGGGATGTGCCCCACTGCAGGGAAAAGTTTGAAAACTCCACATCAGATACTTCAAGAAATCCTTTCTTGGTCCCAGATCTCTGGAATTACCCTGAGTAACACACAGGATACCATGTAACCAGGTTACCCTGCAGAGTGATTGCACCTCTCATTTTGTCTTCCTTTGAAAAAATCAGAAGAACACATGGAGGAAAATCAGGTGACTGTAGCAATACACTAATATGTGCTTTCTGGGTGAACAGCAGAAATTTGCTGGATCGTGCCCCAGGAGAACTTTCACTGCAAGAAGATTCAAGAGTACCAGGGAATTTAGCTAATGCTTGCAAAGGGAAATAACTCACCAGGGACAAGGGAAATCAAGGGAGACTGGGATCTAAAATACAAAACAAACTGCCCTTGCTCCTAGAGGCGCAGTAAATAAACACATTTCTAATACCAAAGTAGAGATAAGCCAAGCTATGAGCTATTCATAGTCGTCAACCAGGTGCCAGAAATCCTAGGTAGAGACATTGGGGCAAATCACAACACTTCCCCCAAAACTGCCATGGGATCTAATGTTTACTCCAAACAGACAGGACCTGGGTTTTTTACGGTTCTGCTCAAAATATCTACATGCAATACACTGTGAGGGGCTTAGGACCCCAGTCATTCCAGATGCTGAGCATCCTCAATTCCCTCTAGTGTTCAGCCCCTCACAGATACCTTCCTTACCCTCCTAAAAAATCAAACAAAGGGCTGATTTAACCAATTCATCATCGGGGACACTAAAGCATCTCTGCTTGCTGGATAATAAGTGCTAAGGATTAACTAGCTTCCGTAATGAAACATAGCCTCGGTGCCAATCCATCCAAAAGTAAAACACAATGATCAAACATTGCCCCAGCGACAGACATTGGCACATTTAAAACAACAGCTATTAACAAAGAGGAGAACATACGTACAGGCAACTTTAAGCCACTTTCTGGTGTCGGTAGCATTTTGTGTTTTTCCTCTTACCAGTGCATCTGCCACAGCAGCCTCCAGATCTGTGCTTGTACTCAGGACTCGCATGGCATTCACAGAAGCAGGCATCCTGCCTGGCTGTCCAAGTCCAAACCGGTCTGCACAAAAGACAACATTGAAAGAGACTGTTAAGTGAATTCACATTCACTCTGAATCCTAATAAGGTGTCTGGCCAGGAATTGCTCAACGAAAAGGCTTCGGAAACCCACAGTACCATTTTATGAAATGGTATTTTATCCATCTCTCTGATACATATTGCCGCTATTGTATGTAAAACAAAAATACTACAAACTACAGTACTCGGGCTACCAGAAACACAATGTTTGATTTTTATAGGCATTATTTTACTGTTGTGAGATGTGTTGGAAAGGAATCTATTTTTCCTTTTATTTTCCTGTCTCTCTCGCTTTCTCTTTTTAAATTAACTCTTTCTTATTTTATTTTGGTTTCACGAGTCTCTCGCATATGGGGCCGATCCTGCTCTTATCAAAAGCAACTGTAAAACTCTCCTTGACTTCTCTGAGGCAGAATTGGGTTTTCAGTTCCATTACTCACTCATTCTAGTACATGCTGATCTCACAACTCTCTCATTCGAGCAGCCCCTACTCACAAGAGTCATTTGACTGAAATCAAAGCTGTGGGCTCTTACCTATTAAGTTTCAAGACTATAGTAACAATTAGGTTTTTTTTATCCCTTCTCAGGTGAGGAGGAGAAGAAGAAGAAATACACCCAAAATATAATAAGGGAGAAACATTTATTAGGGGATCAACTCTGAAGTGGTCCTAATCTCGTCTTTGTTGTTAAATGGCTCTTAGAGGAATTGGCTTAAATTTGCACAGGGCTGAAGTTTGGCCTCAATACAGTTTCATAAATCAACATGGGATTTCTTTTGTTTGCAAGTAAATAAAGGGCCTAATTAGGGTTGCCACTCATCCAGCTTTACCTGGAGACTCCGTTTTATAGCTTCTGAGCCATTTACAGTTGCCAGGTGCCTGGCTTTTGATCGGAAAGTGCAGTTGTGAAGGGACCTGGCAATCGTAAATGGCACACAAACCAGTTAGGGGGTGGCTCCACCTGAGCAGGGGCTGGTGCAAATTAATGGCCCAGTTGCTGTGGGGAGGGAGGAGGCACCGAATCATTAACTCACACCAGTTCCTGCTCAGTGGGGACCACATCCTACCTGTGGGCAGCTCCTTGGGAGGATCCAGCAAGCGACAAAGGGGGAGGGGGAGAGAAGCAAGCAACAGGGGCAGGACGTTGGGGGAAGAGGCAGAGAGGGAGGTGGCCCCTGGGGAAGAGGTGGAGCAGAAGCAGGGGCTTGGGGGAAGAAGTGGTGCAGGGGGAGCCTTGGGGATCCAGTTTGTAGCAGCTAGAAAGGTGGCACTTATTGGTCTGATCCTGAATGTAACAGGAACGCTCCCAGTGATTTCAATGCAAACAGCACTGGGCCCAAAATGTGATTGCTATCCAAAATACTGCTTGGCTTCCTTTATCATTTCCCAGGATTTTGCACATGATGTCATTTAGCAAAAACCCAGCAAATGGGTTACTGCAGACACACACGTTGGTCTTACTACTAAAACACACTGCGAGCCAAAGGCATACAGTAGGTGTTGGGGGGTCAGACACAGGCAGTGGTGAATTTGTAATGAAAGATGTGGTGGGGCTCAAGCAATTAAGTGCCAAGATGCAAGTCCAGAGGTGGTCAGGCTATGAACCATCAAGCCCAGAGACACTGGGGCTCAACTCTGGCAAAAATTAAGCCCTGGATATGGGGCAGCGCAATTACCTATCATGGGCCAAATTCTGGCACCACAACTGTTCATAAATACTTTCTAGAGCAGGGAAGGAAGTCAGGGTATCCCAGGCCTGGCTCCACATATTAACTGGGAACGGCTGCTTTGCAGGCCTTTCAATGATATGAGCTATTTGGGTCATGCTGGTTCCCAGAGCCATAATCTGTATTTTTTTTTTCATGGGTGTGCCTGGACTCAGCAATGGCAGGGCACATTGTTCCTACTCATGGCCGGGCTAATCTCCAGTGGACATACATCTATGTTGTCTTAGTGGAGAATGATACTGCTAATGTGACCACTGACGTCAATGGCAAACCTCCCATTAGCATAATGGTCAAGCTGTACATGCGTATGCCCATCTGTAGTATACTGAAGTGGCATTTGAGCCATACACAATACAAGACGAATGGGCAAAAGGCTGGAGTAAAGGATCAAATAAAGTATTCTAACAGTTTTTTTAATTTAATATTTAACTAAAGAAAATTATTCTGTCTATTAAAGAGCTTTGACAAAAAAGAAACAGGATTGTTTGCATGTAGTATAAGGTACTGCATCCTTCCATGCATAGTAGTTTATTTGAGTGAAAATACTTAATAAAGAAATAATTAAATAAGAAAATTATGCTGGTTTAACATACCTTAACAGTTACATTTTAAATTCTACAGTACAGAAATCTCTGCAAACAATTATAGAGTTTTCTTTTTTACACCTCTGTCTAGTTCTATGTAACTGCCCCAAAAGAAAGAATGAATTGTGTATAATTTGAATTAATCTGTTAAGGGCTCAAACTAGTAGTCATTACTAATTCAGGCCAACTTGAATTAAATCCAATTTTTTGCCTGATTAAGGAGTTGCAGGATTAGGCCAGCAATGGAAGAATAGGAGGGGTTTTTTTTTAATTAAAACATATTTTATCAGGTGATAAGCTGAAAACTTCATTGTTTCGATATTTATGTTTAGAAGTGGGTGGATGGTATTAGGAGTTTCCTACTATCCTTTATAGATGCTTTACCAGATCAAACATTTTAAATTTACAACAAGCACATTTTCTACAAAACATATTACAAAGGGGAAAAAAAAGTCTTAAAAACTACTGCCAAAAAGTAATCAAATCATGACATTTTCCAAGGAAATAAAAATTGTGTGTGTTATTACTATCCCCTTTTTTAATGAACTCAGTTGATCAACTGGTAAAAATACTTGATTGCAATATCATCCCAGAATGGAAAGATCTGTAACTCTGTTAATAGGAATGCAGAGGAGAGGACGCTGCATTATGTACGATACACTCTAAATGCATTGCTACATAGATTTATGTTATGAAAGAGTACAGAAGAGATGAGTGTTTTCATAAACACAGATGGATAACTGGTATAATACAAAAAGGTAGAAGTTGTTGAGGCCAATTGTGTTCTCAGTTAGATCTGTGCAAGTCTAACAGATTTCAACAGAATTGCTCAGGTGTTACTGAGAGCAGAATTCAGTCTCCTGGTATCCTTACATTGCACTTTGAATGTCATTAGTTTGCAAGTTAATTTAGGGTTGCATTAGAAAAGGGAAGACAGTTTCTGTTTTTAATGAATAAAATGACAAAATAATTCAGTTGTAAGCCTGTTTAAATTACCCACTGTAAACAAACAAAAGGGAGCTGTTTTTAAACAAATCAGAATAAGTACAATGTGGCATGCTAGTGTAGATCTCGCTCAAAAAGTACTGCTGGAATCTCTGAGATACAGATCTAAAGGTCACTGAATAATGTAACACAAAACACACTGGGTCCCGAAACCCTGCTACCACCAATCTTGTTGTCTTTGAGCATGTATGCTCCCTTTTATTTCAACAGGAATTCTATGTGTTAAAGGGTGACATAAGTGGAACCATAATGACCTCAATGTCAGACACATGTTTTTCAAGTGTTCTGAAGAACTCTAGTTAAGATGAAAGATTGGTCAAATGTCCTATTGACAATTCAGGACAGTTTGAAACCTGCTAAAGGATTAAATCTGACTCTTCCAAGAGGTAAGCTGATTTCAGTGAGATTTCTTATGTGAGTACAATGCACAGGATTTAAAAGTCTATGCCAGCTGGTTTCATGCTATTCAGTGGGTCTGTTCACTATTTGGGTGTTATATGACGACCAAGGAAATTGGGCACTCAATTCGCAAGGAAATTCAGTGGGATTTGGAAGCAAAACTCCTTTGAAAATTTAGTTCATTTTTAAAAAGGGAAGTTAGGTCTACTTATGGCCTGATTTTATCAACTATATGGAGCCAAAATTCCCAATGGCATTGGTCTTCACAAGGACAAAGGTTATTTACAGTGTTGTGCTTGATCATACTTAGGGCGAATTTACAGATGCTAAAAATACAGCATTTTTCTTAAGAAGTGGAAAAGGAACAGGTGTAGTCTAGACTTTGACCTCATATTGCAGTTTTTCAGTTATTTTAAGTATTCTGTGAAATGCATCAAATTTGAATTGTGGCCTGTACAAGTCTAAAGGTCAAAGACAATTCAACTTAGATTTTGTTTTAATAGAATCACTAAATAATAGAGAACCAATTCTGAGGGTTTGGGTTAAATAACAGGCATTTAATTCAACCTCACCCTAAGGGAAGGAGAATTAACACCTTAAACGACCGTGCCATTAATGCCTCCACTCTGCTAACTCCTGTAGTCCTCACACCGTTCTTGCCAGCTAAATTCCCACCGCTCTATGTCCTCACCCTTTCTTATTAAAGAAAAACTTCCACTGAAATCAAATGATTTCCAAGGCAGTGGCATGTGCTCAATATTGAGGATTTGGCCCATACATTCAATGGGAATTGTGTTTCAGTACAGAGCAGGTGAGAGCCCCATTATTTATCCCATTAATCTTAATGGCCTTTAAAGGGAGTCTCTCTCTTGACTTGAATGAGGTTTGGACCAGATCTTACAAATTATATATTAGGAAATCTTACATTAGCAAATTTCACTTAAAAAGCCCATCCAGTGCTAACTTTGTGTCACTCTTGTGCTTCTGGGGCTTGACCCTGCAAGGCGCTGAGTGGTCCTAACTCCCATTGACTTAGATGAGATTTGGGAATACCCAGCAGGATGCAGGAGCTGACCAGTAAGGATCTGATCTCAAGCACCTGCCACTCGCACTGACATTAATGAAAGTTGCGAGTGCTTGGCATCCCTCAGGCGCTATCCATGCTGCACAGCTGATCAGTTCACAAGGTGGAATGAAGACTGTCTGGGATCTCCCTTTGTTTGTTTGTTTGTTTGTACACAGCTTATGAGGCTCCTAAAGCACTTAAATCAAAATAAAAACATCCAATAAACTAAAATTAAAGAAGCATGTCCAACAAAAACCCCACTGTGATGAAAAGCACATGCCAAGAGCTGGCTGATATGCATGACAACAAATGGTAACGTGGTTGTACAACACGGCTATATTAAGAAGCAGATTCATGCAGTTAGCACTTGTTCACCTGACTGCCCAACAGAATCAGCAGTGGAGAGAGCACTAGTGGACCTGGAATGACGTCGAGAAGCTGCAAGTAAAAGGAATGGCAACACCCACAGGATTAACACACAAAATGCCACCGTTCAAAAGGGATGCACACGATTACTACCAACATGGGTGTTTTGTAGTGAAAGGAAATGCCATTGTGTATGAATGCACAACAAGAACAGTGCAAGCCCCAAGGCAAAATCTCCATCAGCAGCTTCCTCCTTTCCCCCACAACCACAAACACAATGTGTGACAAACAAATACGTTGTTTTTAAGAGTACCAAACTGTGTGCAGTTCAGCAAAGACTGGCGAGTGCCAGTCATGCTCCAGAACCACAGATCCTAAAAACAGCTGGTATGAGAATGGGGAACATTTAACCCGAAACAGGATTTAGATGGGATCAATCTAAATCGCAAAGTGAAGCCAAGAGGAATGATTAGAAACTGTGCTTGCAAATATTTTTCACAATATTCTATGTACAAGAAACAATGTCCATAACAAGACCAATTGGAGTAGAAGAAGTTGTCACAAAAGTGTAAGGAGTCATACAGGGAAATAAATAAGCCACTGGGCATAGCCCTTTTGTTAAATATTTTAGTTTTATAAACACACACATATATACGAAAGCCATTGTGGCTATGACAGTTCTATTGCTGTAACACTTTTGTAAATAGTTGTTGTGTTTATATCAATATACTATATGCATATGTGCATAGAGAAAGAGTGCAATATGTATATATACATACCACCTTTATATAGTAGCTAAGGCTGCAGTGAAGATTGGCATCCATCTTCCATTTTAGCCCCTGATTTTCAATGGATCATAACTTCAAATTCCTTCAGAGCAAAATTTTCCCGTTCTTAGTTTCAGCACAAAGGTCATTTGTTTTGGAATGTTGGAAAAAATTGGTTCAGCCATTTCTGAATTCAAGTGTTTTTAAAGAGCTTTCTCCATATGGCTAGCAATTTTGTGCTCACATAACTCAAAAACTCTAAAGTAAAGGCTTGGTTTTGCACTCGGCTCATGTGAGTCATCCCCAGTCAATACCACAGTCCTCCTGAACTCTTTATACTTTGATTGTCGCTATTAATAGTGGAAGCAAGCTACATTTGAACAAGGTTCAGAATTTATAAGTTATACAGGCTGTCCACACTATAAGTCCAAGATACATTCCAAAAAAAATTGGACTTGTAGCGAAACAACCTAAAGTGGGGAATTTTTTTTCCCCGCGGCTGACTTCCATTTGTGCATTTTTTTTTTTTTGGCGTGACTTAAGAGCGGGGAATGGGAGTGCTTGTAACACATCAGTTCCTACAACCGTCAACAAGTTCAGTGCAGAACGGATGTATTCCGGGGTGACTTATAGCAGGGACGCCCTGTATACATATCGTCAATGGTGCACATATATGCACATTACAAGAATTCAAAGGATTTTTCTGTTTAATTACAAAGCATTTGTAAATACAACATTAAAATTACATACAAAACATGAGAACAATACATAAAAAATTAGTTTCTCACAGCAATGGGCTATAAGACATTCAGGGTGTGCAATGCAATCTATAAAAACGGAGCCCAAGGCCCCATACATTTATTCAAGTGAGCACTGATATAAAAAAATGACTCTGGAAAGGCAAGTTTATAGGACCAGGAAGAAGTTAGATATTAAGCTTCACAAGGAAGACCCTCCCTGTGCATGCACATGGATCTCCCTGTAGGACCAAGGACCAAGAAGAAACAGAGGAATACAAAATACCTATACTTGGCCACGTTGCTCAAGGTTACATTACTGTTGGAACTTCATCTACTGCATTCCCTGCTTTAGACCCTAGCCCAGCAACTTGCAAAGTGCAGGCAAACGTTTACATCTGCACGTGGCTCAGGTGACATCCGGGGGGGGCCACATGCTGCCTCTGGAAGGGTCAGGTTTTTAGTGTGATCATGACCGGAACATTAGGTTACCGTAAGTCCAGTGGCATACAAGCTAATCTTTACCAACGTGAGTAAAACTACATCCACGGTTATGATCCTCCCTGTAACCACCAACCTCTAGAGTGACAGTGTCTGTCTTGGTGTTAGCCCTCTAACACAAAAAGCCTGTTAGCAATTCAAACACTCTTCTCTGGGCTATACCAGACCTGTCTGCCTGCGGAATTGAGAATAGATGCACTCCAGCTCCTGCGTCCTTTCAAAGTGCCCCCTACGGTACCCAGCCCATAATCATGGGATACCCAGAGAAATCCCAGATCATTTGGTCCCAAAAGAAAAAGTCCACCACAATTGACCAGGGAGGCACTGGGGTAGCGGCACTTACCTTGTATGGCTCCCAATCAAGCCGCATCCCTCCCCTCCTCGCAGCACCTTATGTGTGTCTGAGGGCGGGGGAGAGGAAACAAGGGGTCTCTGTGCACCACTGCCCACAGACAACACCCATGCAGCTTGGTCGCAGCTCCCAGCCAACAGGAGCTGCAGATTCAGTGCTTGGGTGGGTGTGTGGAGGATACCCGTGGGGGCCACAGGGATATGTGGGCCGCTTTCGGGAGCAGCGTGTAGCTGCTGGTGGCAACTGGGGGCCCCGGGCCCTTTTAAATAAGCTATATGGCTAGGCAACTGTCCCCTTTCCCCTCTCCCCGCCCTCCACTGGTGAGGCAGGAGTTGGATCAAGTCCTAAATAAATAGCCCAAGATTAAGTGATAAAACCAATAATGGAAACTCCAATTACATTGATAATAATTCAGTTCCAAAACCAAGATTAATCAGGAAGCATAACAAGTTTGTCAGCTGTCAATGAAAATTCAGAGAAATAGCAGTTTAATTGACTTGGCATAGTATTCTCCAATATCGCACTTTGGCCAAAAATACTTTTCTTCCTATCACTGAGCAAAATATCCTCTGATCTACCCAGCAAATCTCGACCTTCACATTTCACTCTACCCACATACTGTACAAACACAGAATGAAAAGAATGATCAGAGTTGAGGACCAAAGAGGAGCATTTCACCCATTTTGTTTTACCTCCCTTCCTGGTCTCATTGGAGTGCATAATCCCCATATACCTCAGTTTATTTACTTATGCAACTCTTGGTTCTAATTCTGTAAATTAAAGTTATAGCAAGCCCAAATGTGTATTCTGGCTCCAATTATGCAATACTCCATAAAGTTGCACTATGTCACCAGTTATAAAGCTAGAGCCTACAGCTTTTGCATATGCCAAGCCTGACGACTGAATCCATCGTAATTTCTTTCCCCAGCTTTGAAAACCAAACCCACAGCTATAGAACTAGAAAGAGATCCACTGTATTTTGTCCTGAGATGACAAACAATTATTTTGTACAACAGGTGATATATTCTGTCAGATATGAGATGACATTTGATCAGAAACATTAACTATCCTATTGTTTCAGGCCTTTGAAGAACAAAAATGTCTGCATATGATAACCCATAATGGGATTTTATATTTGTACTGTACGTTTAAATTGAATGACCATGTTAGTTAAAGTCTTCAACCTTTCAGAGAGCGAAAAGCTCAAACTTGAGAATTTCTGTCACAATGGCATTTCCAACTTACAAATCAGTGGCTAACAGCAGTGTATAGCACTGTTAAATAAAACGAAGTTTGATCTCTCAACTGGAGTTTAGTGTGACATTATGGTTTTTCTTTTTCTATTTAGCTTTCAGATAATTTGGGTATAATTAAAGTCTCTCTGCAATAGGCTTCGTGGTACTAATAGCCATACTCTGAGCTGCACAAGCAGGATTCCTTGCACAGTTATCCATCAAAAAACACTAGCACAGTCTTTTTAGGTGAAACACAGCAGAGTTCTGTACAAATGGACTTAAACTGAAATTATCACAGGAGTTCAGGATCAAGGGACTTTCTACTACAAGAAAACACTGAGAATCAGAATTGAAACATGCAGAAGAGAACAAAGAGGAAGCAGGGCTGGAAAGGGGAGTGTAAGGAAGTGAACAGAGGAAGAAAACAAGTTCATTCCACCTGGCAGTGTCTTGAACAGACATTCAGAACGGGGAAAGGGAAATCGACCCTTAAAGCGCCAATGCCTACAAGTACTCACCAAGCGGAGGGAAGCCCCGAGCAGGGCTTGTATCTCGACTGCTCTCACGGCTGGTATCGCGGCTGCACCCCTGACTCATGCTGGGTCGGGGGATACGGCTGCTCCGTGCTAGCATGCAGCATGGAGAGTTTCAGAGAAGGTGAACAAGTTTAATGAGGACAGACAGCTTAGCAAGTCAAGTCACATTTCTGTTAGTTAAGGTAATAATTACATCAGTAATTCTCATCTGCTATAGCCACCTCAGGCTTTTCACAAACCAACTGTGCTACATTCTGAGCTGTGTTTTTAACCTGAAGATACTGCCCACCAGATAGTTGGTGGTACTGAATGTTTTTTTCACAAGCAATCCAACCTTTGTTATTTGAGTAGAGCAAGAGATCTTCATTCATTTAAATGAGTGGCTAAGCTCCGCTGCTACAGAAGCATGCAAAACAGCAGAGGCTAAAAGAAACCTTTCTGGATTTTGCTTACTTACAAGAAAAACAGTATTTTAAAAGAAGGGGAAAGCGTTTGTAACATGATCAGAATTTTTTTAAAAAAAACCTGCCACAAAAGAGAAAGCCATTTCTGTGTATGTTTGGCTTTTGCAAGGATAGTTTTCTCATGGTCAAATTTCTTGGGGGAAAATAATTGCAGTGTACAGATTTACAGAGGTAATTTCCCCTTGAGCAATATTGTGAATATAGAGTGTTACAAAGCTATTTTAATCCTAAGACAACATGTGTTTCAATGGTTTCTGTCCTTTTACCAAAAGCTGCCTCATTTTTTATTGCCCAAACACAGCTAAAAGTACAGATATAAAATCCTATTTAATCAGTTAACTGTTTAAATGTTACCCTTAGCCATTCAAACGGAGGGCTGCTCCAGCCTATAACCAGTGCACATCACCCAGTAACAGTGAATCTTATTGGTTAACCATTCACATCCCTATCTAAAAACAGAAATATACTTCAGAAAAGTGCTAGTCTTGCACTCCTTTCCCCAACAAAACTTTTGGGGCATGTCTACATAGCAGGGCTAAAGCCAAAATAAGCTACGCAACTTCAGCTATGTCAATTGTGTGGCTTAAGTCAAAATAGCTTATTTCAGCTTTTGGCGCTGTCTACACAGCAGAAAGTCTGAGAAAGAGCACTCTTCCTCTGATTTCCCTTGCTCCTCATAAAATGAGGGTTACAGGAATTGGAGCAAGACGTCCTCCAACTCACCATTATTTTGACATTATGTCGGAATAACTGCTTATAGTATAGACACAGACTATATTATTTTGGAATAACGTCAATTATTCCGAAATAGCACTGCTGTGTAGACATAGCCTTACTGGACCAGATTCTGATCTTGGACACACTATTAATTCCAGTAATTTGAGTACAGGATAAAAACTCAACAGCAGCAAAACTGCCTCGCGTAAATTGTAACTGGTTTATTCCTTTGTAATCTCTATTCCAGTTGGATATGGTAGCAGATGCCAATAAGTCCTAAATTAGTTCTGCATAAGAGAGAATGCACAGTATCACATTTGTATATGTAACAAAGAGAACTTGAATTACAATTAAGTGCCGTGAGTTTACCTTGAATAATTTAATGATTGTACAGTCTCTTTCCACTGTACTAGTCTTTGGAAATGAAAGTAGCTATTTTTAAATGAGTAGCTAGGAAAGGTCCTGAAGGAACTGTCCACAGTGCCTGGACTAAAATCAGATCCTTTAGCTTTAATCTGGATGGCAAAGGTGCAGAGGCACATGCCATAGTGCTGTCACCTACTCTGCCTGTCTGCTCCATCGTCAGTGCAGAGCAAGATGTTCATATCTGCAAAACTAAGTCTTATGCATGCCTTAGATCAGGGGTGGGCAACCTAGGCCAGCGAATGGGCCGCATCAGTGACCCTGTTTCGTCTCAGTGGGCCGCAAGATTGTCGTAACCAAGACAGTCTCCTGGGATAGGTAGTTTTGTTAACTGAACTGGAATAACTAGCATTTGCAGTGTGCGCCAACTGAACCGTCGCAGAGCTTTGATTGGACGCAGAGGGAGCACACGATTCTCACAGCCAACGTTATGTACAATCAGCACGTACCTCACTTCATGTGCCTTAGCTTTACATGCGTGTCACTTTAGTAATACGGATAGGAAAAACTATGCGGACTGAAACCAGAGGAACCTGGCAACTCTGCATGTGGGCATCAGTGAACAAAATGTATCATGGGCCACACACAGAACCCGATAGGTCACATGTGGCCCTCGGACTGCAGGTTGCCACCCCGGCCTTAGCGTGTAAATTCTTGTAAATGTTGATAGCGCCTGCTCACTCCTAGAGGTGCTGGGGGACAGTGCAAACAGAGCCTAGGTAATGGAAAAATTTAGCACCCTGGGACCACTTCTACAGAATCACCAAGAAACGTGAATTAAATATTTTTGCAGTCCTCATTACTGAAGATTAGAATATTAGGGATGAGGAGGACAGAGTTAGAAGTAAATCATCTGTTTTTATGTTAGTGGTTAATTGCTGGGTCTAACACCCTTCAAAGTATCCCCTGGAGTATAACAGTACAGGACAATATAGAATCCTTCTCATATAGAGCATGAAATTCAGATATAAACCGTTGCCAGATGCCTAGTTTCTCAAATCCCTCCCAGTTTTCCAAAACCCAACTCATTAATCCCTTTGATAAATTAATGGTTCTGATGTCCAAATTTTGATGTTGAACAATACAAAACGAACTACAGACCAACTTGATTATACCACCACCACGGCTCAGAAGCCTAGAAAGTTATGAATGACATACAGCAGTGGTATTATAATAAGTAGGACTGTCATGGAGTGAATGAAATTAGGACCAAAAATACAGATGCCTCAAATAAATATATACATAAACGGCAGGGACAGGAAGCTAAGAGTGAGCTATAGGTGAAAGGAAAATTCCCAAAGGTAAGCTACATGAGAAATATACACACTCAGAACTATGGGGTTCTCTAAAAATTGGACTGTTCACTCTTGGGTCACATGCTTACATGTAAATCTTGGCAACCTTCACATGGATGCAGTTTGCATACACATTCGTTTATCACAAGTACTTTCATGAAATGCATCTTTCATCTGTCAGTCTTCTTCCTGATTTAAATTCCCTAGGCCTAGAACATATTCTCAGTGGGATATACAGGCAACACGTTTTCCTTTATTTATGGATTTAAAAGCCTACATGCATTATGAGGCATTTGTACTCTTGGAAATTACAAAGCAAAACAGAATACTGAGATGTGATGTCACTCACTGGACACATTACCCAAGCAACAAGAAAAATGAGGCATTAATATTGCTGGAAATAGATACATACACAAGGGAAAAAGAATGAGTGACAGGAAAAGAAGGACCACAAAAAAGAAAAATGACATTAACTCCCAGTGATTTATCCTGCAGTTCTACAGTGCCTTGAACAGGACAAGACAAACACTGGCTGAAAAGAATGCCACATTTCAGGGGTTGTCGTGATTCCAAGGGGAGTCTGTCTGCAGGAAGAACTCATCCAACTAGAAAAAAGCCAGACAGCCTGAAGGCTTAACTTCAGGATCCCATTCCAAAAAGTATGGACCATAAGGCAGGCGGCCAGTCAAATTCCAAAATGAAGGAAAACTAAAGAGTGGGGAGAGACAAAATGATAAGGGGAAGACAGCAAGATCAGCTATTTTGACTCAGGGGAAATGGGGCCTTCTAAAAAAAAAAAATTCACCTTGGCTACCCACTATGTTGTGGGCCAGCTTTTGGTGCAACTTTGAGTGGTGTCAAAGCAAGGGAGACTTTCTGGAGCTATGCTGTATACTACAAACTTTCTATCTACTCTAAAAGGGTATGAGGAGAAGATTGTTATTAGAAAGCTATATGGCAATAGTGGACCTGTCTTACTCACGTAGATACAGCCAGTCCCCGACTTACAAACGAGTTACGTTCCAAGCACTTGGTGGTAACTCGATGTGTTCGTAAGTTGGACCCCATTCATTTCAATGGGACCACACTGTTCGTTAGCGCGGATCGCTGTTCGTAAGTTGGGGCCATGCTTAATGGGAGTCTGGTCGTAAGTGCGGTTGGTCGTACATCGATGCGTTTGTAAGTCGGGGACCGGCTGTAGTCCTAGGAAAGCCAAACGGTTGACTTATGTGACCACCAGTAGGATCTGGCTCTTTTCCTTAGTTGTCCATCTAATGCAGCGGTTCCCAAACTTTTCCAGGTGGGGACCCATTTTGACAATTCAGGTGGACTTGGTGACCCAAGGCAATTGAAAAACGGGGGGAGGAGGGAGGGCAGAGCCACCTGGGGAGACACTTGGTGACCCTCTTGAAATGTAATGGCGACCCATATTTGGGTCCCGACCCATAGGTTGGGAAACCCTGATCTAATGTATGCAAGACACCTGACTCTTACACAAATCACAGTTCAAGTAGATCTTAAGGGCCGAGTGCTGGGTTCCGTGCTGTTACTTTTGCAGCAGAGGCAGCATCTCAAAGTCTCTGCCAAACCTGCTTAAACAGCCCCCAGATAACACCCACAGCAAAAAGGCTGCATGCAGCTGGTAGAAGCCTAGCTCCAGAACTCCCTTGCTCGTTGCAGCAGATGAACGGAAAGCTCTGAGGAGATAAAGTTCCATGATTGTGATGGGAAACTGGGCCTGCTACCAGAGGGTTCATTAGCTACCCACTCTGAAGGAAAACAAACTTTATTCTTGAATATTTATGATCCTTTTGGAATCCAATTGGTGCACAGGGAGTTAGCTACTCAGCTCCCAAACTCATCATCAGCACACCAGGAAGCAGCTAAGTTCCTGCATGTTATTTTAAAATTTAAAACTCTCCACAGAGAAGGGGATTGTTTAACCTCACAGCATCTACTCAGTGTAATGCTAACCAAGATACATATGACAGGTCTAATTCATATATATGAGAATGCTCACTGAGATACCTATGAAGCACAGGCAACACTGGTCTTCCTACCGACGCTGCTTGAAGCGATGCCTTTCATATCAGATGCATTTTCTTTCTATGGGGACTTTCATTCCTGGATCTCCAGTGTGATTTTGGGGGTGGCATGGAGCCTGACCAGCCCAGGAGAATCTCAAAGAGACATGATAACTTACAAAGACACAGTGCATATCACGGGTGTCTGCCAAAAAAGGGAAGCACACAACTGCTATACCCCTCACCAGTAAGGAAGGGGAAAGAGGCCAGGAAAGGACTTGTACCCCCACTACCACTACTATCCTCACACAGTCTTTGCCCCCAGAGGAGCATAAAATCTGCCCTCGTGGATGGCCCTTGGAGTATCCTGGTGGTGGCACAAGAAGAAGTGAGCTATCTCTCTTGTGTATACAACACAGATTGGTCATAATCTGGCCCTAAATTAGTTACTCAAAATTCACAGGAGTCAGTGACTGAGCCAGGAATAGGATCCCGGAGTCCTAACCTAATAGTCTGATTTTTCAACACTAATGAACACCAATACAGCTGCAAGAGCTGGGCACATTTGAAAATCAAGCCATTTACTACTCGTTAACACTTCCCTCAAAGCTAAGGCTCCGATTCAACAGAGTAATTAAGCATGCGCATAATGATAAGCATATGAACAAGTCCCATTCAAGCCAATGAACTACTCCCTTGTTTAACATACTTAAGAGCTTGGCTGAATCAGAGCATGAGAGAGCCTATCAATATGCTTGCGATGTGTCGGGTAGGAGGTGCTAGCTGATGAAATGTACGCTCTGTGACTAGAGAGGGTAAAAAAGATCTGAGATTCCTGACAAAGTAAAATACAAAATAATTTAACAAGAAAAACACAGGGCAATTAATACATGGGGAGGGCGTTGTAAAAAGGACGGTGAGATCTTAAACTAACTTTCCAAGTATAACTCAATCCAAACAAACTTTATGGTATTACACAGGGTCCAGTTTCTAAAAGGGTTTCTACATTTGGGTATTAAACCAATACAAAACTAAAACAAAACAAAAAAATTAAAAACAAACAAACAAAACAAACAAACAAAACCCCACCCTGATTCCACAGAGGAGGCTTCAACCAGCAACCCAGAAGGAAAGAGAAGACTGACAGATTCGACAGAGTCCTGGCACTGCCAAGGAAAGAGCACTGATGCGTTCTGCTGTGGAGGCGTGGAAGAGTGATGGGCTATAAGTTACATGGAAATTCTCCAAGGCTCCCATCATTTACCTGAATGCATACAGCCCAAGAGTGATTTGTGCAAAAAAATTTCCTTCGGATAATAAGAATTGTTTCAAAATAATCCACATAATGTGATTAGCAGCATAAACAGAAACACGATGGTGCTATCACTTTGTTTCATTTTAGTGGACAGTACTAGTTTGCAGAATGACAGCAGAATAGTTAACCTCAATAGATAATGGGGCAGCTTGCATATTTAAAACATTAAACAAAAGAGCACAATATATTCATACATAAATAATAAAAACAGGTAACAACGGGGAGAAGAAATTTGAACTTTGAAAAATATTCACCAAATTTTGGTAAAATTTAATGGATGATGATTCAGGATATGCTCTTAGAGAGATCTACTAAGATCATTTCAATAAATCTGAAATATAAATAAATAAGGAATGCTTCTATGCCTATGGTGACATTTAATACGCTATAAACTGAACAGTGGACTTACATTTAAAATACACTGGCTGAAATCCTAGCCTTATTGGCAATGGCAAAAACTCTCATTTATTTCAATAAGGCTACAATTTCACACAAGCGGCTTACTTGCAACTTCTTACAAATTCTGTAAAACTATATTACTTTTCAATGAAAAAAATCATTTATAAGAATTTATTTCCCCACATAACCTTTAGTACATTTCTTCAAATACATTTTAGATCAACAAAATTAGCAGCAATGAGTATAGCTTTGGCTTGTCCAAAGAACATATATAGAGAATCATTATTGCTGTCATGCAGAAGGAAGGCTATGTTTGTAAACATCTAAGGAATTATGTTTGTTTAATTGATTGAAATTGAATTAGAGAGCCTGCTGGTAAACTTGAAAATAAAAGTGCACACAGTACATTTACACATATACAAAAATATTTGTGAGCAAAATACTTAGCATGTGACTCTAAAATGCACCCTAATAAAAGATTCTAGAATATATAAGGTGAAACACATAAACTGTTCAGTGTGCCAAATTTCCAAAAACAAGTCCCGATCCTGCAAGGTGCTGAGTGCTCTCTGACTAATCAATTCCCAGGGTGTTCAGCATTTCACAGAAGTTGCTCAGCTCCTCACAGGACTGGGCCATACAGCTTTATTTAAGCCTGACATTCTTGTAGCGGTGAGCTTTCTCCTTCACTTAATGCTTTCCTCATCCTGATTCAGAAACAACAAAGATGATGCCACTATTTTGAATAGACGGCATCCCCCACTCTTTTGACCCATGCTGAAAACACAAATCAACGTGGAAAACTTAAATGACTCACTAATCATGTTTCTTCACATTGTAATTAATTTCGTAATTTAAGGATTCAAACGCATACAACGGTAAAACACAGTTGTGTCGTTGCCTTGTTAGCACGAATAAGCTTTCCTTGCGCAAGCTCATCGAGGTGTCACAGCGGAGAGAATTCTTACCTAGTCCTATTCTGCTGGGGCTTGTCTCTCGGCTGCATCCCTGGCTTCGAGGGATCTTGCTGCGTTTCTCTGAGGATGATGGCACTGGTGGGACTCTGGCTGCTCCGCTGGTCAGTCCACCGTACGCACTTCCCAACAGCTTGCCAGGGGAACTAGACCGGCTGCCAGCTACAAAAGAACCAGAAGTGAGAAAGCATGATAAATCTTTTGGAAAATTCCAAATAGGCATTTTAAACACTTTGAAACAGGACCTGGAATCAAAAGAGTTCCATCTACAGGACAGACCAAAGGCTGCAGAAGAGTACGTGGAAATCTTTCAACGGGCTTTGGCTCAGGCCCTACGCAACTCAACAGTTGGGCTTGTACTATTCAGCTTGCCTGACCAGTGCACCTAAAGAACAAATTTTTAGATAAAATAATCCAGTGGGGAAAAATTAAGAACCCTATCTCGACCACAGAATTCGAGTAAGGTGATAAACAACCCAATTATATGTAGCCGTGTGGATATGGCTACCACAGCTCGTGATCACAAATATGTACTTTGTAGATCTGTGTGAATGGCTGAAATTAAAATTACTAACTGTAAGTTTGCAGCTGGGTGAATTATATGTAACAAATGGCAATATTTGGCCAGTTTCACTTTTTTGTTTGAATTGTCCATGAACAGATCACATTTTTCGAGACTCTGATCTTCGCAATCAGCCTCCTGACTAATATTTATTCACATAGAGCATACAAGCTGTTCATTATTTAACATTTGAAATCGGAGCTGCATCTGGCATTTCTGACTGGACACATGGTTCCCATGGTATGTTTCTGTTGCCTGGCTAGATCAAAGAAACTCAGGGAATTAAGTTTTGGTGGTAATACTCACATTTTCAAATGCAAAGTTTATTCTCCTGGATGTTTGCTTAAAGATAATAAGCACAGAGGATTTTAAAAGAACTGGGCTTGAGACCCTATTTTGCTTCCTTAGCTGTATAAAGATAACCTTGAAAATAGGCTGTTTCTGAGACTTCTCTTCTCACTGCACTTGTTTACTAGCTTATCCAAGGAAAGTACCTCTGAAAGCTGTGCAAAGAGTCAAGCTAAATAATATTCACGGGCTGATTTTTTTAATGTTCACACAGCTCCAATAATTTCCATCAGAAGAGTCATTGACACATAATTAGTAACAGATGAGTCAGAAAATTGATCTGGAATCTTTAATGTAAAAATTGACACAACTTTATTGGTTGACAGAAACAAACTTTGGCCACCAGCGTTACATTATAAACTTACGCGGCCTTTCCTATTCTCTGCAGGTGACATTTTGCAAAGACTTTGAAGCTCTCAAGTCATTCCCCCCCACTGCCACTGCAGATACAACATATGGCACTGGGAATGCTCCAAAGCCCGAACATTTGCAATTGATGTTAATCACGTGTACCTCCTCTTTTACACTAATGCAGCACCCAGAAGGACAAATACTCCCAGTTACTTTGGTGTGATTCCACTTCAAAGGGCTGAATTGATTTGGAATTGATTTGACACCCCAGGGTTTACATCACAGGATTCTCTTTGCAATTCCTACAGTAGTGTCACACAGCAGTACCCTCACTACACAGAACATATGCTTATTGAATTTATTATCATGGAAAGTTTAGGCAACCACAATACAAATCTGACATTTTGATTTTATTTAAAGAACTTGGCTTTTCAACCTCTCACGTGAATAAGGAGGCTGGGGAGTCTAGATGTCAAAATAGTTAACAACTGTGAAAAGAGAGCACATGAGAAAAAGTGTGAGAAACGGAAAATATTTCTTACCACCAGCAGGATTAGCTGATCTGGATCCTTGTTTATGAGAGCAGACCAAAGGACAGGCAAAAAGTGGATTAAAAGACAGTAAGACAATATAGAGCTGAGCATGCATTGTTATAGATAATGTGAACTGAATTATTTACAAACATACGTTGCTCCCAAGCCTTTGCAAAATACAGTGCATTAATGTGCAGACAAGTAGCAGGGCCCAGGTTGTCTACATTTTCACACTGACAGTTCATTTCCCTAGCCTCACACATTTCTTTGAGTGAAGCCAATCACCCATGGTATGGGGATGTTAAAATTAGCTCAATTAATCCAATAGTCAATGGAATTTCCATCAACTATTCGATTAGTTGATAAAGGCGCTTCCGCTTTGAAATGTGGCTAGAGCCCGCCCAGCTGTTGCTACATTTTAAAGGCAGAAGTGCCAGGCATGGAGTTCTGTCTTTGAAAAGTTCTGTCTTTCAAAGCCTGAAATGCCGCATGGAGCCTGGGGCCAGCGGGGGACTCTGCTGGGGTTCTTGTACATGTCAAAGGTGGAACGCCGCCACTGTGCCCCTGCCCTCCTCCCACGGAAACCAGCTTTTAAGCCAGCTCCCGCCAGCACCCCGCCTCTCCCTCCCTCCCCCCCATCCCTGCCCCACTGCCTCTTTCTGAGAGAGGAAGCGGGGGGGGGGCAGGAGGGGGGGAGAGCGACTAGTTGACTAGTGTGTCGACTATCAGATAAGCTTTTGCTTATCAGATAGTGGACTAGTCGCTTACATCCCTACTATGGTGAGCCAAATTCTCCCTAATTTACAGCTGTGCTACTCTGAAAAAGGCAACAGGGTTGCCCAGACTGTGAGTCAGAGGAGACCTCCTAGTGACATTTTCACTCTAGAGCAGTTTATTTCATGCAGAGGTTGGCCTAGGAGATGATATTGAGATCCGGATGGTGTTCAGATCTGGGTTAAGATTTGACACCAAATTAGAGATAGGGATTGGGTTTAGATTTGACTGCCCTGAAGAGTCACATGCTATTCCTGAGAGATTTCAACATCAAATGAGAGAAACCTTGAGAGAGCAACTGCTTCAATCAGATTTCCACCATTTTGAACTGCAATCCCGCTTGAGATATTTCAGTTTCATCTGATCTGGAGTCAAAGAAAAGGCCATTTCCTGTGTGGACTGGACATGGAGCCAGGCACCCAAATCCAAGCCTGTTACCACCACAGTATGGAGGTGTTCAAGACTTGAGATTTTCTGTTTGAAACCACCTCCAATGTAATGACTTTAAAACTGTTCCTTCAGCCCTCTAACCTGACATTCAGTGAAGAGACACCATGAACAAAGCAGACATTTTGCAGTAAGGCTGCAAACCAAGACAAGTCCTCATAACAAAGAGCCCTCTTCCCACTTTACCGTGCAAACTTAAAAATCCTCACTCTATCAAGAGGCACCTTCTCTTCTTGGCAACATGCTTTCCATATGCAAACCCTTTAAAACATTTCTGAGCCCGAGGACAAAATTCTCCTCTCCAATCCATATGGCAGAAACTCTGCTCTCCTTACATGGACGAATCATGCCATGCAAGGAAACCAGACCTTCAGAGCCAGGATCTGCCCCATGGACCAGGGAGTGCATCTTTTCCTCCTAAATCTATAAGAAGATAACAACCTCTGACATTTTACACATTAACTTAGCTCATGCTTTACACATCTCGAGATGAGAGAACATAAGCAAGAGAAGCTTGGGAGGACAGGAAACCAACAGACAGTAGCAGGCTGCAGATACAAGGAAGGTGTCTCACTGGGGAGTACTTTACAGATTTAAGTCAATCTAGTCTGATACACAATGACAAACTTCCATGACTGGAATTTTTCAGCTGTGCAGTGCATTGAGCAAAATGCCAGCCATTTCTAAGCCTAAGTATTTAAATCTCAGGCCCTATTCTTTAAGAACGACTTGAACTGTGAGCTCTTTTTTGCGATATGTGCATGCAGTGACTAGCACAACGGGGCCCCATTGGCACGGCCACAATACAAAGAAGAGAGAATATTAATGAACGCTGCCCCTTCCCCCGCTCGCCCATTAAAAGAAAAGCTTCTTACGCTGGGACTGCGAAACGACTTTAGCACGGCTGCGACCTCGGGTGTCAGCAGGTGTAGAGCTAACACTTGTGGCACTTCCAGAGCTTTGCCTCCTTGTACGGATCCGACCTGGGAAATGCAAAGAAAAGTGGAGCATTAGCAGATGAGTCCTAAGGGGAAACTTTGCTGTGACATCTAACTTGCTGTCTGTTCTATAAGGACTTTTTTTTTTTTTTAGGGGGGAGGAGGGACGGGATGCAGAGAGGTAACATTGATAAGAGGATTCCCTGGAATGGCACTTGCAGTTTAAAATGCAATTACAATTGTTTTTGACAGGAAGGAACAATATGGACATATTCACATAGCAGGTGACCCAGAAAATCTCATTTGGGCACCGATGCTTTCAGACCGCTCTCTCCACTTACAAACTGGCATGTATCAGTAACAGATTCTGCTTACGCCACCTGGCCATGTGTATTTGTCTCAGGCATGCCCACTGTGCTCACGTTGGAAAAATCAGCTCGAAGAGTTACCCTTGGTGTATATAAATTCAATATATTAACCCTACCGCCCATTTTAGTGCAGCTTTAATTGTAAGGGAGAGTCCCATGAGATGCAATTAAAACAGAGAAAAATCCTGTGCCTACTCTATTTTTTTAAGCAAAAAAAATAGTAAAAAGTTTCTTGTTCCGAGTGCTTTTTATTTCTCCCCTCACAGAAATTTTAGCTGGATAAGACCCATTAGCTTGTTCAGTGCATGTCCCTGCTTGGTCAGGGCTGTTCCCAACAGTATGTTCTTTCCAATGTTTGGACACAATGATGAGTTTCTAATTGCTGGAAAAGGAATGATGATTAAGACCAACAAAAAGAAAACCTCTGTCAATTCTTTTCAACACCTCAGTTCTCAGCCAGACTTGAAACAGTCCTGGGATTGGTGCCAGTACCAACACTTCATTCAGAGAACAAGTTCAAGTTTCAGGCATGATAGTCAGAGGAAATAAGGAGGCATGTAAAAGATTGCACAGTCTGGACAATGTCCTCTGCTGACCATGTAAATATGTCTCCGCGGTTGTTATAGAACATTTACACAGCACCATAAATGTAACTGCACATTACAAACCCACTGAAAACCAGGGCACGAAATGTGCATATAAGAGCTCACACGTCCTATAAAACAAGACAAACACACAAAGAACAAGACAGAAGTTGGCAATTTAGGTCCGACCAAACAGACTGACAGCTATGTTTTCTCTGTCAGTGCTCTAAGAACACTGCTGACAGGGCTGGAAAACACTTCTGACAAACCTGTCACACTGTATTTCTAACAGGAAACTTCAATTTCAAAGGACAAATGCACAGGAACAGGCACCCATTTGCAGATGAGAAGCGAGTAACATGGGCTGAAGCTGAACTCAAAATACGTACATTTTCAGTGTCCCATTTTTAAAACAACAGCCAAGTAGGCTTTGGGATGTATAGAGATTCTCCCATAAAAAAAAAAAATTCTACCCTTGGGATGGTAGAAATCCTGGGCCAGATTCTCTACAGCATTGCAGACTCTAAACATGCTGAGGAAGGGGGGCCAATACCAATCAGCAGTGCCAGGAGAGAGTTCCCTTTTGTGGGGCTGCTCTGCTGGGTGCAACTGTAGTGATCCAGGTCTGTATTCGCTGCCTTGCTCCCCATCAAGTGTGGGGGGTGGGGGAGAGAAGAATATGCATTTGTGGGGAGCGGGGACATGCCACAACTCTGCTGCGCTATCCTTATTCTGGTGTAAGTTCCACTGAAGAGCGTCCATCAATGGTAGAGCAGCTCGGAGCAGCATGTGGTTGGAACTAGCCCCAGCTCCCTGTCACTTCCCCTGTGATCCTATTGTCTCGGTGTGTCTGCATAGTTCATGCAGAATTTGGCACATGAGCTGTGCTCTATTTCTAGATGTCAGCAGGTGTGAAGAAAAAAAGTGAAGGTGGCACAAGCCATAAGTTCCTTGGGAGGCGGCTACATCTATACAAGAGTTAACCTGTTCTAACTTTTAGAGTTAGAATTAACTTTCCATCAGTATCTTTAAAAGGATTGAGCACTGTACAAAGTAGCAGATGATAACAGTGATGATAAGCTGAAATGTCAAGCTTAAACAATACCAGATTTCACTGGGAAACATTATCAGTAACCTATTTGTGAGTGCACCTACATATGCACGAGCACTGTCTCTGTCTCTCTCTTTAGTTCGAAGGCCCAGAACTTTTCTTCTCCTCCTGTGACTCAAAGTGAGAAATGGATTTCTTAACAAGCAGAGAGCCAGAAGGAAACTGGAACTAACTGTCATAATGATTGTTCTACATTTATAAAATACAAAGCTAAACTCCAAGACATCAAGATGTTCCTGCAGATAAACCAAGACATCATTTTTCTTTTTAAATGCCAGCCGCATTAAGTAGGAGGAAAAGAGTCAGGGGAACAACCACAAATGTCAACATATATCAATGCATGCTTGTTTCTAGTCATGCTAGTAAAGCATTCGGGCCTTTTGAAGTCAATGGAAAGCTATCCATTGACTTCCCTGTGCTCTGAATCAGGACTTAGAAGTAAAATTCTGCCTTCTGTTTTGCTTGGCAGAGCTCAATTCTGATATCTGGTCTTTCTACAATGCACAGAATTCTTACTGAATTTAATGGGGGTTACCCACATGTTGGGGGAGCTACAGCACTGAAAATGGCAACTTTGACCCAAGAGCAGAGTTTTAGCCTTATTTCAGTAATAGGATTTAAATTTTCTCATCCTCTTAAACAGACATATTTTTAACTGGAATTGCAAGACAAGCAGCTATCCCACCACCATGCAAGGGATGTTAGGATCACATAATGCACCAATTTACGGCTTTCACCCCATTTCTATATACCTTACATGGTGCAAGCCCAGAAACTGAGGAGAACTAAATTAATTGCAAAACTGTGACTCCCAGCATAACCCCACCTTTCTTCCACGATATTGTGCCAGTATGGGAAAGTACTGAAAACTCACACCCTGTTGATATGATGATATAAGAGTAGAAATATCACAATGTTATGATAACAAGACACTCTGGGAGTACTTTGTCCCAGCCCATACACAAATAAAGGAAACAATTCAAGGAGCAAATTCTCTCAGTAATCTTAGGGTCAAATTCTTGCCTCAGTTACAAGGAGAAAATGGCCTTTATGTCTCTAAATATTTCCATTGAAGCCTATGAAATGGCAAAAAACTGAACCCAGAGGTTGTCCAGTGATACCTTGTGCCTTTGTAGAACAAGTTCAGCAAAACTCAAACGTCTGAAAACCAGGAAATACAGAGTGAAGGAAAAACACTTATGCAACCTTACCGCTGGGGCTGGCAATGGCTGTGGGCATTATCTCCATGCACTCCAGCTGTATTCACTCTATTCATATGTCTCACTACAGCAAATGGTGGAGGAAGAAGTTGGAGCAGCGTGGAAAAGCTGTGATTGTGATATGGGGAGATGTGGCTCTGAGTCCCCCACAGGTGATTATCAAAAGGGAGAGGTACAAGTGTGCCTTGCAGTTCCAGTCTGTATCATTGCAATATAGAATTGAGTAGGTGGTGTCAATAGCAGGGCACTGGGGTATTCATCCCAGTGGGATTGTCGGTAGTGAGATGGGATACGAGAGCACTTTGTGGATTTAAGGAGGGGCGGGAAAGTACAGGTATTCGGTGAGCGAGTGTGAAGGGGTTGGGAAAGGGTATAAAGCAGCAGTCACATTTTACAGGTGTGGTATTCTGTCTGGGGAGCAGGCTCAGTGTCCAAACACAGGGCAAGTGCAGGTAGCATGCCCTGTCCCTAGTGAAAAGGCAAAGAGGGTGTGTGCCTGTGATGGGGGGTGGGGGGGACCAACCAAAAAGGGCAGAGTTAAGGATGTGGAGGCATTGACCTTAACTCTGCATTGTCTAGTTTTCAGAATTGTGAATGGAAGAGGAGGCAAGGTCCCCAGGCTCCCAGAGAGCACAGTAGGCAGAGACGTGTATTCAGAGCATTGCAGGGGCAGGGCTCCCCCAGCATATACACAGAAGGGGAGAATTCAGGGCTGACAGATCCATCCACTTCTAAACTCCCATCTTCCTCTGCTACAGTCTTCATCCCCTCCTGCTTTCTCCTCTCCTGTTCCCCCAATCCTTGCAGAGCCTTTCCCACTCTTTAGCCCAAGTAGCTGCTGCATTTGTGTAAGAGCTGCCACAAGCAGGGCACCCGAAAACACCAGGCTTATGTAAATCAGAAAAAAAGATAATCACGTGGAACAAAAATCATTAGCTCCCAGCAGAAAGGTCTGCGTGAAATGGAATACAACCTAGAGGGATTCTGGGATAATTCATATGTGATTGTTTCCTTATGGTTACAGCGTTTTGTATATAATATATAATCACAGGGTGGGTTGGCATGTGTGTAAGCTCAACTCTGGCATACTGTTGTTTCTAAAATATTTTATTTTATAAAACAGACAAACATACTGCAAGCATACTGAAACAACGGAGTCCTAGAATTGAGTTTACACACACTTGAGACTTTACACACACAATTGGTGTGTGAGATTTACACCCACATATTCCCATTAAAAATTATGGGAAATATATCTAAATAGTTTGGATTGCTATGAACATCTCAAATATATAAATCTAAGACACATTTCACTGCTCCAGTCACAGAAAGAATTTTTCTAAGATCTTTGAATAACCTGCAAATAAGGGTGTTAAGTATTGGGTAACTGACTAATTGAATAGTCAACGCATTTTTGCATCAACTATTCGATTAGTCGATAGGGTGCCTCTGCCTTTGACAAAGGGAAAAGCGCTGAAGCCCGGGGACTCCACAGCTGATCCTGGGCTCCACACCACACTGCCGCTTTGAAATGCCGCGAGGAGCCCAATGCTAGTAGAACCTCAGACTACTTTGAAGAATCCCCCCTTTTCTGCCTCTGATAGAGACAGCAGATAGACTATCGGATAGACTAGTCGACTAGTCCTTCACATCCCTACCTGAAAACAGATTTTGTATCCTGGAATTCACATTTGCCCAGAGGGTACAGAGGTGGGCTGGGTTCAGGAATGGCCTAGGGGATAGGGCATTCCTCTGGGGAGGGCAGGGTTGGAAGCTCAAGTCCTGCCCGACCCCACCCCCACCCCCACCCCCACCCCCACCCTGGGAGCAGCCGAACAGCCAACACAGGCTGCCCCTGGGCTGGAGCTGGCTCTAGCATTCTGAAGGCATCATCCAATCATGCAGCTCCTGACTACAAACCACTTTCTGTATTGGGTCACAATATCACAGCTGGAATAATGAATTTCATGCAGCACTTACTAGAAAAATGCATCAAATCCAAACAATTAGTAGATACTTCCAAAAAGGCAGGGCAAAAAGAGCCCAGGAAGCCTTCCTTCTTTCACTGGCTTTGTTTTCATATCAGTTCAAACTGCAGAGGCAACGAGTCATAATTGATAATCACCCACTTGTCTGATCCTCTCCAAAAGAATGACTGTACCTCAGTGACAATGTTGTTGTAAAGAGAACAGATAAAGGAAATGCCCATGCTATTTTCTATGAATCATAAAATGCAGGCATTAAAATGTGTGGTTGATTGAAACTGAGCCATGAGGCCAGATTCTGCTCTCAGTACAGAAAGCTTTTTGAAGGGCTTTGTGTTAAGTAGTTTTAAGATTAAAAAGCCTGGGCAACTTTTAAATAGGCACAGTCAAGGAACCAGGCCCAAGTTCAGATTTGTAACAAATGAAGAAATCTGGTAAAAGTGTATCCTAAAATACATAAATAACTAGACCAAGCAGACAGATTTGTAAGATATTATCCAGATAATCCACCATAATTTCTTTGACTTCAATGGAGTGGTATCAGATTTACAAAGACGTAACTGTGATCAGAATCTGGCCCAACATCTCAAGTCAGAAATAGTTCCATTCGCTTAAGTATATAAACAGGATATAGTAAGAACTTTTAAGCTAGTCAATTCCCTGTATTCACACAGTGAAATAACAGGATTTATTCTGAACAATGCTTATTCTCAAGGGTTCCATCGTATAAGGCTCTAAGCTCTTTTCATTAGATGATAAGCACCTTAAACTCCCCTCAGATGCAGAGGGAGGTAAAAGTGCACTGTGTCGTGCCGGATCTAGCTCAGGGGGTTTCAAAGTTGCGCCACAGGCCCACCCAGGTAAGCTGTTAGTGGGCTGAGAGATGTTTTGTTTATCTAAGTGCCCACAGCATCGGGCCCATTTGGCTGCGGTTCTGTTTTCAGCCAATGGGAGCTGCGAAGCCCCTTGCCTACGCACACTTAGATAAACAAAGCGTCTCGTGGCCCACCAGCATCTTACCGGGAGAGCCCGCGACCGAGCTTTGAAAACAACCCCTGGGCTAGCCATTGTGGACTGCTGTGAAGGAGAATTCTTTTAATGCACTGTGAAAATATGCTATATATTTTTAGCGAGTTTGTGCGTCTGTCTGTTTGTGAGTCCGTTTGTTCAAGAACGGCTCCTATACAGTAAGAGCTAGGACCCACCAAATTTGGTAGGCAGCTTCCTCTCATCCTAATGTAAAGCAAAGTCAGGGTTTGGTTGTGTCAGGACAATGGGATGCCCTGGAATTCAATCATTTCTCATACAATGGAAAGGGAGGGGGATGGTAGATGGACATGCACCCCTTCCCTGGCTGTCCCCACTGCAGCTGCAGTGGCCATGGAGAGGCGCTTCTCACCTGGCCCCAAGCTGCTGTGGTGAGAGAGGGCTGGGGTTGTCCTCTGTCCCCGGGGCAGCCTGCATCCTGAGCCCCTCATCCCCAGCCCCGCCCCAGAGCAATGATTTAAATGAAGAAAAAAAACGTATTTGAGTTAAGGACCCAAGCAACGCCGGGTCCTTAACTCAAATAAATCCATAATACAGTTTAAACAACTCAGTGCTTTGGAAAAAGATCATCATAATCACGTGTTAGTAACTGATATGGACACAGATGATAACTGATGTTCTCTCTGTGTGAGAGCGCATATCTACAAGAGTGGGCCTCCATGTGATGAAAAAGGATTAACAAAATAACCCTTATAAAAGGTTCTGAGAATCATTTAACTGATTCACCAGTAGATGGCACCTGTGCCCATCCACTGGCAAAACAAAGCTTAAGGGTTATCAACTTCAATTGTTAGAAATAGAGTTATCTATATAAATGAGTTTACAATGAGCATCAACATGGATGCTCATCAGCCACATCTAGCAGAAGTCCTATTTTACAAAACATAAGGGACACCAAATTCTGCCAGTTTTAATCATGCTAAATATCATCTAACCATGCAGGCAAATATCAACATATCCAGGGTTATCAACAGACTTCATGCTGAGAATGTAGGGCCTACAGAATACAGGGAGTTGAATGTGCTACATCACAACAATGCTATAATGTTGCTTTGCTTAAATAAATAGGTAAAATAAAGTCCATCTTCCTGGAAACCAAAAGAACAGCATGCCCACAGCATGACACAGGTTGCCCACATCGACCAATACAGGAAAGAAATCCTTCACCTAAGTATCTCTGTTTCAGCTACAATATTCATTCAGATTTAGGGAAAAATCTTATGGGAGAGCTTAGTCTTTAGTGTCTGACGGGTTATGTCTGTGCTCACTTTGGGTACGGCTACACTGTGTTTTATTATTTGGAAGAGGTATGCATATAGCACTCGCATTTGCATACCTTCTTCCATTTTTTTCCCCGGAAGAGGCATTTCCGCCATTTGGCCCCATCTACACAGGGCCAAATGTCAGAGATAAACCCTCTTTCGAAAGCCCCCTTCTTCCTCGTAAAATGAGGAAAAACGTAAAAGCGAGCCCTATTTGCATACCTCTTCCAAAAAATAAAACAGTGTAGCCGTACCCTTTGGAAATAAGGCAAAACTGCAAGGGAAAGTACAGTCTTTACAAAGCCTCTTTTTTTAACAGAAAACCTGCTTCAAAACTATAATCATTAGGTTTCATAACAATACAGTGGAAGAAGGAAGAAAAGTTCCTGCATTTATATATAAATATGTGCATGAGTAATCAGTTACCTTCTTTTAAGACATGTGGAACACTGAAATAAATCCATGCTCTGTTACTGCAGTCATTTGTGCGCAAAATACAAAGGATTTTCAACACTTGACCATTATAAAGTATTTTCTAAAAACACTTAAATGTTAACTACCATGAAAATCAGACCCCTTCCACAAGGAGAAATCCAGCAAAAAACAATCTAGATAAGGGCTGATATTTTAATGAGGAAAAATAAAACAGTATATGAACTTTAAGTTTGAAGTCCTGAGCCGTGGGGGGACTACCAAAGTCCCAAGCCGCGAGGGGCTGAAGCCCTGGAGTCCCAACCCTAAATCTGGTAGGAGAGAAGCATGATTTTTTTTTTTAAGTCCAAAAGGGGTGGCTAGTATGAAAAGGTTGAGAAACACGGATTTAAACTAACTCCATGGTTGATGGATCCTAAAGCATAAAGGCTTGCGCTGGATGACGGCTCAGCTCATATCTTTATACCAGGATTCAGTTTTACCTCAGGAGACGGTAGAAATCTTTCCCTACATATAATGTATCGAGTTATCCGAAATCAGAGGGAAAAAGAGACATCACAATGATATGGTGGTGCTTCTTGGTAAACTGCATTCTAATACAAACAGCCATTTAAAATATTCACACAGAGTCCCACAAATACCTCCCTTACAAAGTGACTTGCAAAAGGGAAAAAAAGGGCTTGTGCTTTTTCATCATGACTAAAGGGGGAGCGAACACCCTTTTCCTCCTGGCTTTTCCTCCCTCCCCCACAAAAAGAACGTTTTTTGCTTGCATTTTTGCCACAGGAATATCCTTAAAACAATTTTTTCAATGGCTTCTCGGGAGGAACTGGACCATTCAATGAAGTGACAAGAATATTGAGCCTTTAATGAAAAGCTTGTCATTCTCAACTGTTCATCAGGCACAGGAGTTAAATAAGAGTCAACAAAAACAAATAAAACACAGAGGTTAAAACAGACTGATTAAATATTCCCTCTGAGCTTTCATTTCCTTAGTATTTGCAATATAATCATCTCACTGATTCTCCTGTCATCCTGAAAAAACCGCAGAGTAGATGTGACCCAAATTTCTTATAGAACCTTCTTTATGCATCTCGAAGCAAAGACAAGCGCAAGCCTTTGTTTTAACCTTTTGAAGGTCTACCAACAGCACCTTTTTAGCATGGAGACCTGTGCACGACCTTGTTTTTAAATTTGTTTCAAATAAAGATTGGAATCAAGAGTCAGATTGGTGCTTAAACTCAAGGAAGTGGTTGGAGAGAAAGTGACATATACCTCATGGTGTCATCATGAGCCAAACAACCATGCAACACTTCATGCAGGTTCACCAGTAAGCACAGATGAGAACCAGGTAACACTTGGAGAGAACAGCGACTAGATAGGGGTGGTACAACTGTAGACACACCTCAGTCACACAGACAAACTGCTTACCCTCGGGTTTAGTGGTAGTACCATCTTTAGGCAAATTTAAAAAAAAATAAGGAGAGGGTAAATAAGGAAGAGTTAGTAATATTAACAGAACTGGGCACTGTATATTAGTTATAGAAATAAACAAAAAAAATCAATACACTTAAAGAAATGAAACAAGAAAGAAAATGTGGTTAATCGGCAACTCAAAACATGAAGCATCTGAACAGGTCTTAGAATCAGATTAGTTTGGTCCCATTGCAATCACGTATTAAAAAAAAAAGACAACTTTGCTAAGCCCATTCCTTTGCTTGCCTTGCCTATTCCTCTTGCAGGCAATGTCACATGAAATCTTTCCTTTTTGCCAGTAGGAAACGAGTTCCCTTCAGAGCCAATCCAATGCAGGCATCATTCAAACAAGAGACAGAGTACCAGAGCAGAGCAGTAAACACATTCTGTTTTGAAGTCAGAGAACATTGCCGCATTCCTGTCTTCAGCCTCTCTCCATTTGGAAAATGATGAGAAACATGTGTTTGACTCTAGCATTCCAGCTGCGGTTCTCACTGCACTGCATCTAAACTATGGAGCTAATGTGAGTAACTAATTTGAGCCAGGGCAAATATTTCTCAACAAATCTAACAGAGCCAATGAATTTAAATGAAGACACAAGTTTTAGCTGTAAGTGAAGCCTGTCTTCAAAACAAATATATACACATATCCTGATAAAATTCATACAGGATTTCCTATTACACTGCCAAGAGAACCAGAATGTCCTATGCAATAAGTAAATCATCCAACTAATAACAACTCTGGTTCACAACACAAAGCAGGGGTATCCATTCTCATGCCAACTAGAGGTCTGCTACAATCGCTTAAGCTGGTAAAAATCAATGGAGTTGCATCAGTATTAAGGCAATGCAAGTTACAACAGAATCAGATCCAGGCTCAGACGATTAGCTCTCCCTGGGTCAAATCTAGGCTAATAAAAACAGACACATGAAACCAAGCAAGTAATTTAGCAATTGCTCTTAGCAGCTTTTGAACTGTATTTCCTCATCCACACAGCCTGCCAGGCCACCTGAAAAGTAGATTCTACATTGAATGGCGACTCCACTTGTCAGCATGCAAAGATTGGGGCAACAGAAAATAACAAAAGGAACATGATACATGATGTAAACCCTCAAAAAGAGCCTGAGTGGAGGAAGGTAAGCTTTCATGTAAGCTAAAAAATAACTCTACCATTCTCACCTATCAGCCACATTGCTTCTTTGTTTCTCTATTCCTTATTTATATGAAGTGAAAGCTCCTAAGCTCAGGATCAAATGCACCTAAGACATTCCTAATGTGACCTGTTCTTTAGTTGCAGAGGGGGCTACACCAGGAGCAAATGGGGCAGCAAGCATCTTCCCCTGAACTGCCACAGAGCCAAAACAACATCTCGTCTGTCTTCACAACATAAATGTGCTGCTCAGTGGGAAACTGAGGAAGAAAGCTAAGTGTCTCAAAGCAAACTGTCTTTCCTGCAAGGCTGATTCCCTCTGAACCTGTATTTTTCTTTAGTCCCTGTGGCCAGAGAGCATAGACTGGTGCTGATCATCTCGTTGGAGACCTGGCTTTATTCAGAACAAGCCATCTAAACTCTCAGTTCATAATACTAGAGAAATTATCTGCTTTCTAAGCGAACACGGAAGCTCACCTAGTGATGCGTAGGAGCCTGGGGGCAGGGCTGCCGCTGAACTGAAGGGCGTGGAAGCTCCAGAAGATGTTACTTTTGACTTGGCACTAGCTGCTGCATTCACGTCAATGTCGCTGCGAGACCGCTGCAGAGATCCTGGAGTTGACACGGATTTTGTACTCACTGTAGAGGCTTTAGACAGGGGTGGGGAAACAGACACACAATTCAGAATAGTGGGGATTAATTTGTTTGACTTCAGTTCAAAGCATCCAGTTAGAACATTCTTATTCAGGTGCAAGTACTCATGTAAAGGGCGAGAAATAGCGCAATGCACTCGCAGAGGCAGCGTGAGCTTTCCCTTGCTGCCTGGCAGAGGTGTCTCAACCTTGGCCTAAGTGGCCACTTCTATGGTAGATCTGTCTCTACAGCCTGTTCAAGCCTTGAACTCTCTACTGAGATGGTCAACAAAGCCACTAATCAATGACAGTTCAGGTGGTGGCTGTGTGATGTAGGCCAGGTCTATGCTACAGGGACTATAGTGGCTTAGCTATGGCAGAACCCTAGAATACAGATGCAATGTATTCCAGTCAATGTAGAAACACCACCACTTGAGTGACAGTAGGTAGATCAATAGAAGCATTCTTCTGTCAGCCTCGCTGGGTCTATATCAGGGGTTAGGGTCAGTGTAGCTACGTTGCTTAGGGTGTGGATTTTTCACATCCCCGAGTGATGTAGCTATTTTTGCCCCTACTTTTAAGTGCAGACCAGACTGTAGGCCCATTTACTGGGACCTGGGCTGTGAAATTCATTGTAATTCTCACATAGACCCGGTCACCAAATAGCAAAAACTTTGGGCAACTCCGGACCTGGGGTACTTAGAAGTAATGACTGAGCTGTGAATGATTCATATCTGATTACCAGTGCCCTGTTCTTTTCTAAGTACGGTTTCCCCATCTCTCATCAGTCCATTAAAATATATTGCCTTCTCCACTTTATTTTGAACTAATTCACAGTGCTGTTCTGCAGTGGCTTCTGTGAGCAGAAAAGTATATTACTTTTATATACTTGATGCTCTCAGCTGATGGTATCTAGTAGCTGTCAAAAGTGTGATCAAATCAATTCATCTGGGCCCTGAACTTTGGAGGTTACTGTTAGTGAGGCCCGCCAACAGTAACCCCATCTGCACGTGAAGGTTTTTTGTTTGCTTCACTCCTTAATGTTCCTGCCCAAGAGAATGTCCTTCATGCATTAAGCTGAAAGTGCCTGGAATCAGAGCAAAGCTCTGAAGATGCTGAGAAATCTTGATAGAAAACATCAAAGAGACTCAACATTATTTCTGATTGTATCAAAGGCCTCTGTGGGATACCCTGCCTGTACAGGGATACACAGCGGAAACTCAGAAAAATTATAACACGGTAGCTATTAAAAACCAAACAAAACACAGAGCTGGAAAAGGCTGGTTAGGTATTCTTGTCCACCCACCTGCCAGTGCATTAGGGCTCTGATGGCAAAGTGGTCTAGATCTCTCTTGTGTCCATAGGCAAAAGCACTTTTGTGATCAATTTGGAATTTAGTACCACAGGAGACATGCACATAAGATACGTCTACCACTATATGCTGGTGACCACAAGAAGTGCTGTATCTGACTGGACTATCAATCTAGCCCAGTTGCAGCCTAGGGCTTTTGAAAGGTACTCTCCAGCTGTGCCATACAATACCACAGCTGTGCCACACTCTCCATACTATACCCTAGTCACAAAACCCTTTCTGACCTTCCCCTTCAGGTGAAATCAATTATAGGACGATAGTGCACGTTTCAAAGGCATAGGCACAGTAGCAGTTTATGGATAGCATATGCTGCATTGTGATGGGTACCAATTTATTTTGCGTGGAATCTTCTTAAAAGTAATATTTTACAAAGGACAACTTCATGATCAAGGGGGATTTCATTATTGCCAGAGTCACTCTTTTGAACGTGGAAATATTAGAGTACTTTATCTCACTTCATTCCTCTAGTTCCTGTTCTCACCTCTGGATGTAGTGCTTCCAGTAGGACTTCTTTTGGCAGACAATGGACGGCTAGAAATGAAACACAGAAATGTATTAAAGTCAGACAGACATTTTTGGAGTTACCAATACACAGCTATACAAAAGCCACCATATTTTTAGGAGGCTTTGGTCTACATTATTTTACTTAATAGCTGATTATTAAAAAATCAATGGCCTAACCATGAGCCTACTCTCCATACTCCAGTACGTGCCAAATGTTGCTATATACCAGTGGTCGATTGGGATCTACTGGTAGATCTTGAAGCCTCTGACAGGTGATCTTGACTGGTCTGGCCAAGAGGCTATCAAGTGCTGGCACTTGGCCCTCCCCGCACTGCTGTACCTCTCCTGCCCTTTGCCTTGGAGCTGCCCCTCAGGAGCTTCCTGCTTTCTGTGCAGGGCAGGGGAGGGAGAGGAAGGTGCTGATGTCAAAGTGCCCCTCCCACTCTGTATCCTATCTCCACAGAGCAGAGAGGGGGCACAACAGGACTTGGGATGGAGTTTGCTGGCTGCTTTAGGGAGTGGGCCAGGGCTGGGCAGGGGTGAGTCTGCCTTAGCCCCACTGTACCACCAACCAGGAACCACCTGAGGTAAGCAGTGCCCAGCTGGAGCCCACATCCCGAAACCCTACCCCAGTCATGAATCCCCTCCTGCGCCCTAAGCCTCTGGCCCCCCCCCCCACATCCAAACACCGTCTCAGAGTCTGCACCTAGAACCCTCTCCAACATCCCAGCTGCCTGCCCCAAGCTCAGCTCAGAGCTCCTCTCACACTCCAAATGCCTTAATCCAAGATGAGAGCCTGTGCCCCAACCCTCTGCCCCAGCCTGGTGAAAGGGAGGGAGGGTCGGGAAGACGGAGGATGGAGTGAGCAGGGGCGGGGCCTCAGAGAAGGGGCAGGAAGGAGACGGGGCAAGGGCATTTATATTTGAGGTAGATCTTGGATTGCATTTAAAAAGTGATCTCATGCTTACAAAGGTTGGAGACCACTGCTATATACACAGAAGCACGATCATACCAACCACAACCTCAGATTTCTCCCGTGGCTCCCCACTTACTTCAGGATTTCTTTCAAAACTTCCCTCTCTGTTTTCAGAACTCTCCGCATATATGCTCCAAGTGACTTCAATGATCCAAGGCACAAGAAGAGTCTATTCCCAACTGTCATCATTCTCTACTCCCCTCTCCGCTAAACCAGAACTGGCATTCAATCTAGCGCTGGTCCTTCATCACTGAAGTCTGCTGTGCTGACCCCCTGGCTTTGGAGCCAGTCTCGTCTGAGTGATGATGTCTACTTGGGCTGGTTTGTTTTGTTTACTCCCTCGCAAGCTCTCCCTGTGCTCCCATGACACTCTCCTGCTATTGCTAGGCTGCTGGCCTGGCCCTATTTCATTTCCTTTTTAAACCTATCAAATATGTCTTCATAAAATTAAACTGTACATTCATTGCCCTGCTAAACCTGGAATTTCTTTTTAGAGGCTATCCCCATGTCTCTGCTGAGTACATAGTCAGAAAGGGTTTGCAATAGACAACTATTTACATACAGTAATAGACTAACAGGATTTATTGTTTAATTATAAATACTGAGGTTTAATAATACTCCAAAATTACCATGAGCATTAACAGAGCAAAAGAAAATTTCAGGTCCTATACAAACAGTACCAATGTATTTTCTACATTTCTTTGTAGGACAGAGGTGGATTTTGCAATTCAAATTGTAATAGGACAGTCTTCAAAAATTCTACCACTGTACAACTGGGGCAAATTTGGAGTCAACGTTCTTTGACTGTGTCCCTTCAAAAACAGCCAAGAGACACAAATGTAATAGAAGAGCTATTCATTTTGCAGCTTTATAATTTATATCTAGCTTGGCCACTTCTCTTCTTACAAGAAAAAGAAAAGACAAACAGATACACTCAATTCTCTGCCTTAAGACTAAGCACAAAAATTACGAGCCAAACAAGTTTCTTTTTAAGTTAGGAGGGATGACTAATACCATCTGGCCAAGAATGAAAAGCCTCTTGTCCACTTATTTATGGATTCAAGACTGACTCCGGGATATTTAGCAGTGTGGGGAGGGGGGCAGGGGGCAGGGGGGTTGTTCTTTAATATCTAGCCAGCCAAAAACCTCATAGCCATCTTTTGGAGCTAGTCAAATGTTAAGATCAAGAAACAAATGTGAACAGTCATAAAAGAGGAGAGACACAAGCATAAGCCTGAAGCTGGGAATGGTGATGATACAACATCATAGTTACTCATCTGAAGTTTAGTTGATAAAATCAGTAATAACCAAGTACCCAGACTTACTTGAGACTCTCCTGGGAACTGGAGGACGAGCGGTCAGACTGGGGCAGCGACACTATGCTATCGGAGTTCTTCAAGTGCGACTGCAGGGCTTTCTGATAGGAGGATTCCAGCGTGTGATACAAGTGCTCTGCTTCTCTGCCGAAGTGATTGTGGAAGCCCCAATAACATCTGAAAATGAGATCCCACTGAAAATGCCTTGCCACAGCAGCTCAGCTACAGGAGGCAGCCATCCCCAAAGGCAATGGCTCCTTAACTGAACCCATTTTAGTGGCACAATCTCTCTGGAACTCAAGCGAAACACACCACCCAGGCTACGGCTGCCTTTTGAGGAAGCCATTCCACACAGGACACACTGAGCAGAAGAGGAAGGTGGGATGCACACTGCACAGGGCGTCACAGGCACACTGACAGCAGCAGGAGGGGGCGGAGTCTACACCCAGATGTCACAGCTCCAATCAGGAGGTGAGGAAGAGGAGCATTTGCTCGCAAGAGCAACAGGGATTAGACAGACACTCCATGGCGAGCTTCAACTGCCAGCCTCCCAGTGAAAGGGGGAAATCTAGTGTGAGTGCTCCCTGGAGCTACACAGGCAGAGGGGACACTACCTAAGTTCCCCCTAAGCCATGTGGCCGTGCAGCTTCCCATTAAGCCCCTGACAGGGGCTTCAGGACTGAGATCTCTGTCCCCAAGCCCTGCAGCTGCTGGGGCTGGCAGAGTGGAGTCCCTCCCCGCCAGCTCCAACATGGAGCTGCCACTGCCAGGGGAAAGGGCTGCCCAAGTAAGCCCAAGCCCCAACAGCCTGCCCCACCTTGAGCCCCCACCACAGCCCTGAGCATCCTCCTGCACCCCAAAGCCCTCATCCCTATCCCACCCCAAAGCCCACACCCCCAGCCCAGAGCCTGTACCCCCTCCTTCACCCAAACCCCCAGCCCAGAGACCCCTCCCCAAACCTAGAGCTCCTCTCCTACACTCCAAACCCTTCATCCTCATCCCAGAGCCCTGGCACCCCAATATTCTGTCCCAGCCCTGAGCCCCCACCCCCACCACATGATTATTGTTATGTGCACCAATACAAAGGTGATGTGTCACTCATCACCTCCACATTGGTGCACATAAGAAAATTCATTCTTAGAGGTGCAAAAAATGAGAGAGAACACCGGACACTACAATGGTGTTTAAAGGGGTAGGATGGGCAAATTAACAGGAATTCAATAACTGTTTCAGAAACAATCTGCTGTTGATCTGTGGGCTTGATTCATGACAGCAAAACCAGAGATTTTTCTTTCACACTAACAAAACAGTGACTCTCTTACTCATTAACATTCAAAAGCAGATATGCAGTGACTGACAATTATCCGAGATGATCTTGACCCTATGAAGGATGCTTTGACTGCTACTGAGACAAATCTTAGGGAGTGCTAAGAGCACTGGTCTCACTGTCTTCAGTAGCACTGGCTCAGCATCTCTCAGGATCTACTAAACTCAACAACAAAAAAGCACAGGGAGAAAAGGGAGAGAGAAACATTTCAGCACAAGACTTGTATGGCACTAACAGCCTTTCAGAAGATGCTGAGCAGTCTTACTTCCTGTTATCATTGACAGGAGTTACAGGCACCTATCCAGATTAAGCTGGAGGACTGTTTAAGGACAAGATCAATACATGCAAATTAATCCAGCACAGTTATTAGCACGTGACAGCTGCTCCCCAGACAGAGGAAGTCATCAGCACTTTCATCTCTTTGCAATAAAATGCAAATATTTAAATCTTTATGCTGGCAATATGTTAATGAAGAAAAAAATGGAGAATTGACATTCACTGTCAGAGAGTCTGCCTAGCTATCTATCTGGGTTACTCAGCCACACTGCTGTACTACCTAGGTGCCTAAAGTACTTTCGTGACTGGAAAAAATGCTTGCTCCCAAAATAATTTAATACTTTCTCTACTATGGACCACTACTTCTTGAAGCATCTCATTTAATCATTGGGTTCTTCTAAAGCAGTTAGTGAAATGTAAAATGCATCTTACAGCAGCATAATGTGTGCTTAGTTTAGGAACAAATTCTCAGTATACCAAGACAGCCTCCCATGGACACATAACTCACTTTGGGAAATACAGCAGAACCTCTCATATACTTTGTGACCAGGAAAATCATTGCAAATTAATGAAGTTTCTAGATAAGCGATTAAAAAAGGCAAAAAAAATGCTGCCGCATAATTATACTTAATTAACTCTGATAGTGGTTTTCATTATTTACAATATTTTGTAGTAGTTTAATGGCGAGCCCCAAGCCTGTAATCTTTACACAGGCAAAAATTCCATTAAGGACAATGAGATTTTTGCATGAGGTAAAAGAATCCGGTTTGAAATCAAATGACGCTTGACTATTAACTCTCACTATCCTTTGGCAACCAGTCTTTAAGAGGAAGAGAACATACATTAATACATGGATTAATCCACGCAGGGAAAAAACAAAGTTACAAATTGATTTAATCTAAGACAACAATGTAAAGTGACAAGACTCTAAAGAAGCAATTAATGTATGACTGGAGTTCTATTAATAAAGACAGTGCTGACTGCTTTGTGGTCTGCTCTTGTTCCCTGCTGAAGTCATGAGCTTTTGCCATCAAGTGCCACGGGACTAGGAACAGGCCCTGTGTGTATCAGCCTTAGCTTCAGTTTTCCATCACACATGTGTTTCCATGTGTTTCCGAAGTGATACTTGTTTATCTTTTTTTAACCCACTTACTTTCTTGCCTCTATCCTTGCTTCAGAGTCCGCATCGTGGATTCCCTTCTTTATGGTTTCTGCTAATACTGAGATGTGTCTGAGACAAGAAGAAAACATTGTTCAGCTGGTGAGTAAAGATGCAGAAAGCCTCCCTGCACTCATGGATCAGTCTGGAAAGTTTAGTGATTTCTCCCCCCTCTCAGCAAACAGCATTTCACAGCTTTCCCCCCATTTCAGATAATATCCTGTCAGGAGGTTATTTATTTATTCTTACAAGACAGCTTTGTCTCACTCCTGGTCGCTGGAGAGAAGAGCCAAGCTGCATTCTTCAGAGCCCTTGCTGCCATGGAAACTAACTGAGTGTAAAAATAATCTCTAAACCCTTAGAATAGCCCAGGGCAATTTAGGTTAATGAAATGTGGATCAATCACCGCTCCTTTCCCCTCTGTCTTTCTAAGCAGACCATTAGTTCGAATGGCTATAATGTGTCTTAAAAATATTATTCTCTTATTATGTCCCTATTAGTTGTGTGTCAGCCTTAAACTAGCTGTGCTGGCATTCGGCCTGGCATCCGAGAGGCAAAATCTCAGAGCACCCCAACACGAGTGTACATGATATCCCCACCTTTCGAAGTCTGCAGCACGCTCCAATCTCTGCATGCATCCAGCATCACCAGTCAGTAATACAAGGTGATGGGCCTACAGACTTAGCTTCTCCTACCACTTCAAGATGGCCTACACCCCAGTGGTTGAAGGAAGGGAATACACCCAGGCTTGGTTGGGTGAACACAGGAGCTGCAACTGCACTTGCAAGAGGCAGATCCTAAGGCCAGAAATCTTGGGGGAAGCATAAGGGAAGGAAAAGTCCCCTTGCATGCTTCCGGAGTTCCCTCTTTGCATACCAGAACAATCTAGCTCTTAGAGATACAGGCCTGTGTGTGTGTGTGTGTGGGGGGGGGGGGGGGGGGGGGGGGGGGAGGGGACAGGCTATTTAGAACAGTATTACTACTTTAGTATCTGGAATTGCTATAGCAACATTTTGGAATGACTGGACCACACAGTACTTGCCTGCAACAGGAAACTGAAATGCCTAAGATCTTCTTTTCTGCCAACCCCGGTCTCTCTCTCCCATGCCTCGTTTCCCTCTGCCACTTGTTTCCAGTCAGGAAAATACCAGACTCCCTTGCTTGAGGTAAATCTGGAGAGTGGCAGTGCTCAAGAACTCATTGACCATCTTCTCGGTGGCCTGCTTGGAGAGGGCCCACTTCTCTAGTCCATTTAACATGGCTTTCAGGAAATAGCATCTGTACCCCTGGGGTGACACCTGACGCTCCAATGTTTGGAAGGCCTCAGCAATTCCCCCAATAGCCTGTATCTATGCAGATGTGCACAGGGCTTCAGAAAACTCATTTGCCCTTCCATTTCTGAATGGGGGGGGAAACTGACTTTAGCAATGAGGGTGGGATGTTTCAAGTCCTCACTTCACCACAGTACAACTCACTTCTCCCAAAAGGATTCTCCTTCTCAGATCTTACCGTTCTAGCGAGTGTGTTTGCCACTCCTGTAACAGCAAGTCTAGAAATTCAAAGCAGCGCCTGAAAGAGGGCAAAGGAGAGAGATTATCGGAGCTATTTCAGCTAAAAGAGACGTACATAGTTTCCACAGGACTTGCCAACACACGTTATTCGTTTATTATTATGGGGCCCGGCTGGATACCAGAAATCAGCAGTAGGGATATAAAGGGTTAACAGGTTATCCGGTAAGCATTGCCTTACCTGCATGCTTACTGGGGTAACTGATTAACTGGCGCCTGGCTCAAGCCACCCTGGACGAAGCAGCCCCCGACCAGTGCAGCGAGCATGGCCCAGCCAAGACAGAGCAGCCTGCAGCATGGGTGGGGGGCTGCTCCACTCTGGCCAAGACTGCTGCACTGTGCTACGGGTGGGGAGGAAGGAGGGAGAAGGGGTGCTTCAGCCTGGCAGGGCTTGAGCAGCCCATTTGCAGTGCAACATGGTGGACCCCGCCAGGCTGTAGCAGCCCACCGCCCCGGTTAACCAGTTTAAACAGAACATTTAACCAGTTAAATAGTTAACTGGAATTTTGCTTGTTCACTAATCATTAAAAATATTAGTAGGACTGTACAGCTCAAATTCTACAAAGAGTTTTTCACATAAAACATATTAACCTAGTCTACACTAATGGTCTGAAGCACTGGAATGCCACCACTGTACGAACCAGTGCTCTGGACCACAGCTGCAGAATATTACTTGCGGGGATGTTTGGATTTTGCTTCTTTTTAATAAAAGAACATTGAGAGGTAGAGAAGATCAAAGTCAACATTACTTTGTAGCCGTTAGCGCTTTACAAACACTATGCTTCTCATCAAGTCTGAAAAGAAGGTATTTTCTCATCCCCATTTTTCCCATTAACAAACTGAAGGACAGAGATTTTAAGTGACTTGCTTAAGTTATGTGACAGAGCTGTAGTCAGTAGGTGACAGTCACCAATTGTTCTTATTCTGTTGGTCAACCTAGAAGAGGGGAGCCAAGATAACAGACCAAAGTCTTCCAACTAGTCAGTAGAAAGGAAATAGTCACTGATTTTTATGGCCAAAAGAGCCTTTGGCATAACACAGGTTATTGAATTTCAAAGAATGAGACTTCTACACTCTAGTCGAAAAAGAGATATACCACAGCAGTGAGAGAAAACAGAAGCACATCTGATGCCTTGAAAGGCAGCCAAACTAATGTGATAATATCATAACAATATCTAAAAATGCACAAACACATTTAACTGTACACTCACACAAAGGGTATGTCTAGACTATGCCTCTGCCGACAGAGGCACATAAAGTAGGCTACCCGACATAGGTAATGAAGCAGGGATTTAAATATCCCTGACTTCATTAAAATAAAAACGGCTGCCGTGCTGTGCCAGCTCAGCTGATTGTAGGCACAGCGCGGCAGTCAAGACGCGGATCGGTCGACAGGGGAAGCCTTTGTTGACCGCTCCTGTAAACCTCGTTTCACGAGTCATAAGGGAGCGGTTGACAAAGGCTTCCCCTGTCGATTGATCCGCTGTGCCAACAATCAGCTGAGCCGGCACAGCGCGGTGGCCGTTTTTATTTTAATGAAGCCGGGGATATTTAAATCCCCGCTTCATTGACTATGTCGGGTAGCCTATTTTACATGCCTCTGTCGGCAGAGGCATGTAGTCTACACATACCCTAAAGGTCATCCATCCTTTTCAGAAACAGTGACTCTTCCCTATACAGAGTGTAAATTTTCCAAAAACCACTTGGTATGAATTTTTCATAGCCACCTAGGGGATTCAGACACATCTATTAATATGAAGGGAAGATGTGCAAATAAATCCTCTACATCACTTTGAAAAACTCAGCTTTTCATTTAAAAAAAAAAAAAACAGCAAGAGAACTTAAGCCACCAACAAACAGGAAGAAAAGCTAACACCTCTTTCTCACCTTCTAACTGCAACAGACTTGGATGTACAGTTACTGGTTATGATGGGTATTAGTCGAGGGATATGTGTATGCTAGAACGAGAAAAACGGGAGAAAGACCTTTACCTTTTTGATTTGTGGAAGTAAAATCAATTTCCCCTAAAGCACACACACACACACACACACACACACACACTCTCTCTCTCTCTCTCTCTCTCATTTTGGCTCATTTTAAAAAAAATTAGCCCTTAGACAAAGGAATATTTTTAAAACAGACATGGACTCCTTAATTACACTTATGGAAACAGGCTCCAGAGGGTCTGTGCTGTGAGAGACAGAAGCCTGCAGCAGGAAGGCATGCCAAGGCTCCCCACAGAGTGCCAGCTGCATCAGCAGGCAGAAGCCACACTCCTTGACTAATGGCCTTAGACAAGATACAGTGTCCATGGAGTGTTTACAAAGACCCTTTATATGATGATGGGAAGGCAAGGAAAAGTGGTTTAAAACAGACTTCAGAGAAATATATGCTCAAGTCTCCAAAGGCAAAAATCCTTTGTTTCTGCAGAGAAGTTTCCCTAATAGATCTTCTGCTGATTAATACTTGTCATCCACTCTCAAAGTTCTTTACAAACCTTCACTGGTCAAACTTCACAAGATCCCTCTGAGGCAGATAGGCAGATATTATTATCCCACTTTACAGACAGGAAAACCAAGGACAGAGAGGTAGGCCCCGATCATGTACCACTTAAGTCAATGCGAGTTTTGGCCTTGGATTTCAGTAAGTGCAGGATTAGATCCTAAGTGAATTGCCAAAGATGAGTTTGGCAAATCCCGTCCTGATTCCTAGCACTACACTGCAACCACACATGCTAGAATAAAAGACAGGACTGTGAAGCACTTTAAAGACTAACAAGATGGTTTATTAGGTGATGAGCTTTCGTGGGCCAGACCCACTTCCTCAGATCAAATTGTGGAAGAAAATTGGCATGACCATATATACCAAAGGGATACAAACAAAAAAAAGTGAACACACATAAAATAGACAAATCAGATTTTAGCTAAAATCTGATTTGTCTATTTTATGTGTGTTCACTTTTTTTTGTTTGTATCCCTTTGGTATATATGGTCATGCCAATTTTCTTCCACAATTTGATCTGAGGAAGTGGGTCTGGCCCACGAAAGCTCATCACCTAATAAACCATCTTGTTAGCCTTTAAAGTGCTGCACAGTCCTGTCTTTTGATTCAGCTAGAGCAGACTAACATGGCTACATCTCTATTACTATGCTAGAATAATGCATAGATCATAAAGAAATAGAGCACTTCCATTTTTCTTAGACAAAATAACACAGAAGGGTACCCTGTTTAACAGTAAAATTATTCCGAATTGATCTTTGAGCCTGTAAATATGAACATGCTTAGGTCATGTTGTGCAACTGGAATCTAGAGCAACCTGGAAAGTTATGACCTTGGACCCTCACTCGCTGACCAGCAGCATTTATATTTAACAAAAGAGCTGCTTGTTCACCATCTTTACTCACTTACTAATAGTACTATGAGAACTACTTCCTTTTCCAGTTACAATCCAGAATGTATTTGATCACGCATCCTACAGCCTGAACCATCAGAACAAGGTCTTCATGACACAAAATATCACTGTGCTAACTTTAATGCCAGATGGCTAATGATAATCTGTGGCGTTGCCCCCTCCCATTCCTATAGCTAACGGCCACCCAAATGCTACTCTTCCTGCAAGAAGCCTAAAAATCAATTTCCCTAGCAAATGATTGCCTCTGTAGTGCTCTTCCTTTGGATGGCTATGCAACTTCAACAGAACAAGTTAGTCAGTAAACCACCATAAACTGGGTTCATAAACAAATAGAGCCACCAAGAAGTAACTTCCATTTATAGTGAATAAACTATCACTCCTTATTTATTGTCCATCTCTGCCCCTCAAATTATGTTTTAGTAAATAGTATTCTCTGTTCTCAGACATGGCAGAGGGGATCAACAAATGGAAGGCATTGTCTGAATGCAGATACCATATCCAGATGAGAGTCAAGAATGAAGTCTCATAGCCAATTTTGTAACAGTTAGGTGCTTAATCTATTCATTTAAGCTAATTTTCACCATAGACATGCTAACATTCTCTCCTAAGTTTAGAACTGATCCCACAGACCGATTTAAGCCTTTAGAGGACATAATGTTTTGTTCTAGTATATACTTACTCGAATGATTAATCTAACAGCTACAACACCAGAAGTGGACATTACTTTGGCACTGTTGGGAATCAGGTTAAAGATGGTTGGCATGATGGCTTCTGCTCCATGGTCAAACTTGTTTCCCAGAATGGAGGACAAATGTCTGAAAACCAATTAAGTAGTGTTGGTAAACATGCTTTAGATTATGCTAGTCATAGTAATGTAGAGTATCGACACGCACTATTTCATGATTTTAGTCTCCTCTCTATTTCCACCAAAGAACAAGACATAACTCAAATATTTTCCAGTTATTATCTCAAACCAGTGCTGTGCTGTCTGCTCATCCAGATTTTTAACAAGTAATAAATTCAGCATGGACGCTCATCAGATCACTGGCACCCTGTTAAAGATGCACTGACAAAGCCATAGGGCACTCCAGAATGACTTGGTTTTCTAGCTCTTGTCAATTTCAGATTCAGTTTTCTCTCGAACTTCCGTCTTGCCTTGACATTTGTGAATTTCATAAAGGGTTATTAAAAATGCTCTAGTCTCCTTTCTTCAAAGTCACTGCCCCACCAGCATTCAACATTTAGTTACTATGGATGGGGGAACCAGCCCAGAGAAAACAAGAACTGATCTGTATTTTCATCCCAAATTCAGCCTGAACCAAAAGGCAACACACTTCATATTTTTATTATTCCATTTTATGCTGCCTCCTTGCCTGCTGCCCACAGCTGGGCCAGAATGTGTGTGCGTGTGAAATATCACATGAGAAGCTATTCTGTTGGCATTTCTGGCCTTAACAGATGCAGATGAATGGAAACTTTCTGACCCCACTTTGCAGTCTCCTAGAGGAAAGTGGACATTGTCATGTGTTTTCTATATTAAAGATGCTTTAATCTGCAGTTTGTCCCCTTGCTACTGAGTACATACATAAGATTTGTATTTTAACATAATTAAATACAATTAACCACTATGGGTCTGATTCTTCAGTCCTTAACCATGACCAAATTCTGCAGTCCATGCAAGCCCATGGATTTAAAATGTGGTGTAAAGGAGAGCAAAATATAGCCCTCCACTTCAGTTCAATTGGAGTCAGCTACCCGGGGCACATTTCATTTTGTTATTTGAAATGGTGATATTACACTATTGAAAAGCATTTCATAGCATTATGGACTTGACCTTGCAGATGCTGAGTACCCTCGATTTCCATGGTATTCACTGGGCCCTAAAGGTGCTCAACTACTCACAGGCCAGGCATTGTATCAAGAGTTCTGTTGTCTTTGCCTGTTTGCAGAAACATATAACTCACCCCAACCTGTTTGTCTGTGAACTCACCCTTAGAACGTCTCAAGCAAACTTGGGTCACGAGCAATATTCCCTGTAAGCTGAGCTCATGATTGGCTGCCCAGGAGAGATTCAAATGCCATCTAGCTGATTAGTTGAGCACCCAGTCGGCAGCGTGTGTTTCTCCTACTAGTGGTGCATATCCACACATGCCTCAATGCACATAACAAAATGTATTCTGCACATGCATGGACAAAATTAGAGGGAACACTAGTCATGAGCCCAGAACCAAAGAGCTCTACCTCCTCCCCTTTAAAATAAAAATGTGGTGGTATGTGTACTAGAGCTAATGGGAGTGCCAACTATATTCTGTGATTTTACAGGCACTGTTTTGTATTTGAATAACTTAGGAACACTTGGAGGCATTTTTAAAGCTAACTTTGGCCAGCAATAAACCTATAAACTCAGATTTTGCCCTTTGCTACATTGGTTATCAATCCGAAGTAGCTCCACTGAAGTTAATGGAGTTACTGCAGATGGACACCAGTGTAACTGAGATCAGAATCTGATCCATAATGTGAGTAATGGCTTTCCAAGATTAAAAACTGAATTCAAGGCCTGCGCAATCAACATTTCCAAACACTGTCACCCTACGGACCCTGTGCAGCCTGCATGAGAATGGTTTTTAAATGGTTGTGGTAAAAACCAAGTTCTAACATCACTCTGGCTGTCTAGTGCCGACAAGGTCAAATGTTGTCAGAAATGTGTTGGAGCCAGGTTCTCCTCCCTTCATCTAATGTAACTGTATAACACGGTTTAGAATGTGGAGCTTTGTATTCCTTACCCCAACGTGATACAAGCCTCTCGCACTACCTGAGACCGCAGATCTTTAGCAGACAGTTTAAATGCTCCATCCAGCAGACGTAAGTGTTGGAAGAAGTTATCATATTCAGCCGCTCCAGCTAATAGTAAGGATCGGATTTTTTTCAGCTGTTGACAAATAAGATTTAAGGACTTACAGATAACAAAATAACAAGACACGCTGGTTTCCATTAATGAGAAATAAAAACACTTAGAACTGTGTTCAAGGCTAGTGCTCATTTTTCAACTTCCCTATAAAAACATGAATGTGTTGAGAAAAAGGTTCTTAACACAATCTAAGATCATGCACTTCAGGAATCAACATATTGAAGAAATGTAAGAACATTCATACGTTGGCTTTGGCCATGCTACAGGAATTCAAAAATGTCACTGACCAAGGACAAAATGCGGCAAGACATGCATCTGACAAAGTGGATCTTTGTCCACGAAAGCTTATGCTCCAATAAATCTATTCGTCTATAAGATGCCACAGGACTGCTCATTGTTTATGCAAGATAGACATTCACTTTTCAAGCCAGACATTCACTTTTCTAATCGCATCATGAAAGTTACTGGGACATTTAAACAAGTCAAAGAATCTTAAGGTTGCTCCTCCACTCCCCTTCCCCCCATTTACAATGTTTAGGGAAATGAACATCTTGAAATATTCAAGTGCACTGTATTCACTGAAACACTACAGTTCTCTCACGGCTATCACAGTAAAAAGATGGTCTGACTTGAAAAGCCACGAGTCAGATTCTGATCTCAGTTATACCAGTGTAAATCTGGAACATCTCCATTGAATTCATTAGAATCAGGCCTTGTCTACACTCAGAGTGAAATCGTGGCCCGCAATGGCAAAATTCCCACTCACTTCAAGCGAGCCAGGCTTTCACTTCTAGGGAGCTGGTTTTAGCCACTGATGTAACTACACCAATGCAAACCAGTAATCATGGTGCACCAATGTCAAGTCATGATTCAGTTGTAGAGCTCAGGTTCTGACTGGATTAAACTGCACTTGTACACGTCACTGCTTAGACAAGAATTTCAAAGTAACACATGGGATTTGTACTGGTAAAGTTACATCACTGTATTTACCCCAGTGGCAGAAACCAACAAGGTCTTTGCTGATTTAACATCAGAGTAATTTAGTGCTTGTCTATAAATAAGACTTAAACTTACCATGTCCATTTCAGATCTGATTTTGCACTACCTTGCTCCTTGTGCCGTCATTTCCACCTGTGTGCAATGAATGCCAAATGCTACCAAAATGTTTTACCCTCACTTTGCACAGGTATAAATGGCTACACAAGGAGGCAGTGAAGAGTCAGGCATTTTGCATGTGTGGATCTTCCCAAACGGAGCACAGAAAGGATGCATTTCACAATTTTGAACTCCATTTTTGAAAATATGACTCTAAAGTCTAATAGCAATTTTCTAGCTTGCTCTATTTGTTTAAAAAAAATAAGTAGAGCTTAAATATATGATGATTTACTCAATATGCCTGTTCATGATATTTACATTCTTATAAAGCTAATACTTCACGATTTCCTTAAATTTAGGCCCATAATATAAAATTCACCCCATGCAGAGAGTCAGCATACAGCCAATGCACCATTTAAACTGCACAGAAGCCCTATTTAGACAACTTCAGGGATGCACAGAATTTGTGTTGACACTCTGCTAAGGGATGAATTTCACCCATAAAAACCTGACATTAAAATAATTCACATATAAGTCCAATGCTTACTGCAGCTACTCTCTGCTCCCAGTCATGCTTATCATCAGATAGGATTTCCCTAATTTTATTTATAGATTCTTCAAGGTCTCGGCTGGAATAAATCTGCGAATTAAAAAAAAAATGTTATCAAGATATAAGAAATACTTGCTCCAGTGAATCAGATGATTTCTTCACTGAACCTTTAACCCCCTTCAGTCTTGAATTCTTTACTACCATAAGCAAAAGAACACATACTGTGTGTCGCTCTCAAGCTCTAAGAAACTACTATATTACAAAGTCAAGAAATATTCAATAACCATACAGGATGTTTATCGTTTTTTATTGTTTTACACCTCTACAGTTTAAAAGCAGTAAGCAGTATTTCTGAGGTCAACTTCATAACTAAAACAGTCTTTTAGGGGGCCATTCAAAATACCAGTAAATACAGAAAGACAAATTAACAAAATCTGATACATAAATTGCACTACAAAGTGTGTAAATAACGACTGAATACGTGAAACCCATATTTCTTGGCACAATAAATAACTGTGCAGGTTTTTACTAGCACTGTTCACGTACCAGAGTTTGAAAGAATGTCCCAAAATAGCCCATTATTCATATAAACAGGCAACAGTTAAAAAGCTGAAGACTACAGGTTGAACCTCTCTACTCCAGCAACATCCATGGTCCAGCATGATTTCAGTTAGCTGGATATCTGCTTAGCGTGGGTGTGGCAAGTTTCCCACGAACCCGTAAAGTTTGTTTACAACCACCAATCCTGGCTCTCAGTGTTCTGTGCTGTCGTTCAGCTCTAAATTACCCCTAAAGAGACCAGCAAGCAGTGGAAGTGTTGGAAATGCTGCTAAGCATTCGCATGATTTTTATGCTTTACCTATTTATTTCCTTATGTCACTACAGTAAAATTGTGAAACAACACTAACACTTTAATATGATGAGAGCGCATAAGCATTGGCTAGGCGTAAGCTTATCTAGGGTGTATCAGTATAGCCATACATTATTAAGTAGCATTGCAAGTGCTGTTCCATTTATTCGCCACGACGAAATTAAAATAAGAGACCCACTCGCTACAAGATTAACCTCCTGTGGTTCAGCACTGGTCAGGTCCCGAGGGTGCTGGACTAGAGAGCTTTAAATATACAGGTGCAAAGAATTTTCTGAATGTCAAAGTACAAGAGTTCCACTGCATCAGCCCATAGCAAGTCAATGCTGTCATCGCAAAAGAATGCTCGGTCTTCTTGGTTAGCCAACAGCCTTGAGTTGGTTGAAAGGAATTTTGCAAGAGTGATATTTGCAACACGTCAGCAGCGTAAGACAGGCTTGTCCTGAAGTCAGTGGTTCAATCCAGCCCTGAGTCCGGAAAACCCTTTGTAATGAGTGTGATGTGTGCATGCGTGCAGAGAGGAGTTTAGCAGTAGTTTGCACGCAGTTCTTTCCGGATTCCAAGTCTTGCCCACCTGCCTTAACTACTACCCCTTGTGAGTCAGTGAAGTTTTATCATCACCCTTTTACAAAGTGGAAAGCTGAAGCACTGAGAAGTAAAAAAATCTGTTTGTGCTGGCTCCTATCTGACACACATCTCCAACATGTGCAAAATCACACAGTTCAGAATTAGAACTCGAGAGCTTCTGGCTCCCAGCTAGATTTCAATCCTCATCTATTCTGTGGTGCTTCTCTAATGTTGCCACCATACATAGTGGTAAATGAGAAAACAGCTATGCAGTGGGCATCATGGTGTAACATGCGTGTTACCAATCCAGCTTTGGTATCTTGACTATTCTGCCGTCTGCAGGGAAGGCCAGATAGTGCAATGGTCTCAACCAGGGGAGGCACCAATATAAAGGCACCAATCAGGACTGTAATAATTAATATTGCTTAATTGAGAAACTAACATTTGATCACACGGTTTATTTAACCTTGGGAAGGTAACTAGAATCAAACACCCAGATCTTTGGCAGATGCTGAAGTGAGAATTACCCCAGGGAGAAAGAGGCGGGAAAGTCAGAGAATTCCTGAGATCAGTTTAAAATCCTCCAGTCTATCAGGAATAGCTGATCAAAGTCTATCTTCAACCACTCAGGCACTGAGATAACTAAGAGTGGCCCTCTAGTATTTGAAGAGCAAATCAAATAATGCTGGAAATATTCAGTCTGGCAACAATCCGGGTCAGGGGAGAAAGCTGTGTGTTGAGGGGACCTGACCCTGGGGACCTGACCAGTGCTGAAACAGGGAATTTGCCAAACTGGGAGAGGTCAATGCCAGCCCCTCTGTTGCTAGTGGCAGGAAAAGGGGCTGCCACTGATGGAGCAGGGTCTGGGGGTAGGAGGGGCTCTTGGGGGAAGAGGTAAGGTGGTTGTAGAGCTCTGCCCATGGGGGCCAGGAGCATAGCCCCATGGGAGCACAACCCTGTGGCCAGCAGCGGAGTCCTGTTGCAGGGCTACACTCCTGCTCTCCCCCACCCTGGGGCTCTCCAGCCACCCTGTCTCTTCCTCTGAACTCCCCCTTCCTCCCCTCCCCACCCAGCACCCACTCCTCCACATCCCTCCCTGAGCTAGAAGGCTGCAAATGAGCTACCTGCAGCACTCCGGGAGCTCGGGGGGGGAAGGGAGGGGAAGAACTGCTCAGCACAGGGTCCCCAGCTTTTCCCTGTGAGTGCTCCAGCCCCAGAGTACCCACCAATGCTGGACCACAGATGTTGCCAGACGAGGGAAATCCAGATGACAGAGGTCCGACCTATACTGACAAATCCCAGGTGCATGTGACCATTAGAAAACTTTCCATTGTTCAGGTGAGTGCAGTGTGTAATCATTCCTCTTTCGTCTATCAGAGTTAGATGAACTCACTACTGAGGCTGAATCCCCCTTTGTAGCCTTCACAAGTATCAGCTCCCAGTATTCAGGAGGTGCAACATCTCATGACTTGCCTTTACTCTCTGTCCATAACTGCACCACTGGCTTCAGGGAGTTAGGTCAGGATCCAGTGTAAGATGGCCTGTTCATGTTAAAGATTCTTCGGTGGCTTGCTCCAGCCACCCTCACAGCCCTTGTTTCTTCACTTCCCTCCCCTTTCCCTCGGTCTGCTGAGCACTGACTTTCCTTTTAGCTCTCCAGACAATTGCTCCTCTGCAGCTCCTGTCATTTGTACTCCCCTGCTTGCATCTCTCTGGCTCGCCCACTCTCCATCTCTTTCCAAATCTGAAAACTCCCTCACCTGCCTCTTTATTAGCACTTGCCACCACTGAAGTTCATAGGCCTCAACTGCCGATGTCAGTGACAGCGGGACTGCGTTGGACATCTGTGTTATACTGTTAAAAGTTTTTAAATGGATTGTTTCTTACCTGTACTGTTGGGACGTCCTCAAAAGCTTTAATAAAATCTTCCTCATCAACAGCACCAGCTCCCTCTTTGGCTGCTGACAGACAGATACATGAGAAAGTCTTTTCACCCCCTCATCAACAGTACACTCAACAAGAGAAAGGCTCGGCTATGAAAGCACCGAAGGAAGTGAGAATTCACACACTTCTCAGACCTACACGGAAAGAGTGTTACAGCAGTAATGGGAACAATGCTGGCAAGGAAATCCAAAGCCAAACATAACCCATGCACTGCGTCCTTCCATTCCTGGGCACCACAGAGCACATAACAAAAGCCATTCAGGCAGCCACTCAGCTGTTAGAGGGGCTGCCTGAAAAGATGAGATGGGATATTTACGTTTAGTCCCTTTTATAATTAACGACTGAGTGGCTCTCTGGACAGGAGCACAGACTGGAGATATGGACATGGGGAGAAAAGAGAAAGGTTTAAGGTTACATTATTCAGCTGGAGAGGTTCATTTGAGAATGCAATCAGGAAAGTTTGCTTTAGTGGCAATTTGCAAATCAATTTGTTCAGTTGGTTTTTTTCACCCTTCAATGAGTCAATCAGAAGTTGGAGGTGAAGTGGCACAAATGTTTAAAAACAAAACAAAACACATTTGTCAACTGGTTTAAATTTCATGAAACTGAAGCTGAACACACACATTTCTGACCTTATTTGTTAAATAAGCAGCCAGTGTTTAAGCTTTTTAACTGCAGAGGTGCAGTCCCTTTAGGAGGAACAGGTGGATCACTGCACACTGTCGCTTCAAACACAGTGTTGAAGCTCATTATGTGGATCTCGACGTGGGAATCATTTGCAGGTCCACTCTTCCAGAACTCACCCTTGGTGTTCAGCCAGAATTAGTGTCATGATCTCAGATGGAGCAATTCACCACCTTACAGAGGGCTAGCACAAGCTTTATGCAGCAATTAGATTCTGAAAATAAGGCTTAAATGGGACTTCAGTGGTGATTAGGTGCTGTGCAGGCCCTTTGCAGAGAGGTGAGTTTCACCCAGTATGCCATATTGCCTTACCTGTGGACTTTGAACCCAGGGCTGCAGACCCAAGCCTGCGAGCAGTCCCCATGCCAACTCTGCGGGAGTTCGGAGGGGCCTTAGAAGATGTAGAAGAGCTGGCGGAGGAAGGTCTGTTCCCGTCCACAGAGTCTTCATCATCAAAATTTTTATCTGAGGAAGAATCATATTCAGCCATAACTCAGGAGAAATTAAAACTTTTCCCAGCTGTGTACTATATTGGAGCAAATGCTCCATGTCTTTCTTGCAAGAATACTGGAAACGGCTCTCACTTCAACAGCTTTTTACGGCATCACTAAATTATTTTTAAAATAAACCAACAAGCTATGATCAATGTCTGTGCCCAAGTGTCCTTTTGAAATACACATTCAGGGAGCTGGACAGCTTTGGAGATCTACAGTCACCTGAAGCGGTACAGTTCAAATCCAAGCTAGCCCCGCAGTGATGGAGAAGCACTACCAATTGACAGCTACTGTGGGGGTCTCAAGCGAGACCCCTTACATTTGCATACGCTTTGCTGCTCCTTTCCCTGCCAGAGAGGCGGAAGCAGGCCTTAGTACAATTGAGAATTCAGGCAGTGGTCTGACACCGTGGCTTAAGAGGTCAAGGACTGAAGGGCCCATAGATCCTGAGCTATCCTGTCACCCAAGAAGTGCACGTACAACAGGACCGGGGGCAGCGCCGACATAGCATGTCTGGTGAAGAAGCGCTACGTGGACGAGAGAACGCTCTTCCATCTAGGTAATTAATCTACCTCAATGAGAGGGGGAAGCTATTTTGGCAGGAGAGTACCTCCTGCTGACAGACAGTGGTGTTCACAGCACTTCAAGTCGAGGTAACTTACGTCTCTCAGGAGGGTGGTTTTTCACACTGCTGAGCGAGGTAAGTTACATTGACTTACGTGATAGTCTAGACAAGCCCCAAGGCTCCTCAGAGGGGCAACATGGGGAAGATCACCGGGACTGCCTGTGCGGTGCGTATGTTCTGCAGATCGGTAAAAACGCCGGATTTCAGGGCTGTGAATCATGCAACTTTCAAAAGCCATAAATCCACTTTAACTTGTTTTTAAATGATAATTTACTACATAGTCAAATGTAAGGTGCCAAATGTTTGGAAGGTGCCAAATGTTTGGGTGGTTGACCTAGGCTTTGTGTGCTAAGAAAAATCAGCCTGCGTCCAGCTATGTTTCCTCCCAAATCTACTCCCACCACACAGCCCTTCAGGACCACTTTATGCCACCTCGGGTGACTTGCCTTTGCAAAAGGCAAAAAGCGGGATGTATGCAGGTGTGTCACCCGCCTCTTTAGTCTTGCCCTCTATCCCCCTCTCTCTGTCCCAAACTCCTCCTCCTCTCTCTGAGGCCCCACCACTGGCAAGGCCAGAAGTCAAAGCCCAGCCATAGTAAGATCTGCCCACGCTGCTATGGGGAGCCCCAGACCCTCCCCCTATCCTGAGCAGAGAAATGGGTTGCCAGAGACCAGCTCCTGGCTCATGTCCCATTCCCCAGTCCCATTAATGCCATCTGTAATCATCCAAACAGGCCTCTGTGGAGCGATTCAAGGCACTCACTCCAGCCAGGGCCCAAGCACATTCAGCATTTAACAGTTCTGGGCATACATTAGTCACTCACTCCCAACCCAGCATACAATTTAAGTACCTGCTTAAGTCCTGCCCTATTCAGGAAAGCTTTTAAGCATCAGTTTCACCTTAAGTATAGGCATACAATGAAGTGACTCGAGGGGTGACGACATTCCTGCCCCAGGCCCTCTGCACCATTTAAAACCTTGACATGGGATGGCGAGGATGGGCTTGTGCAGACCTTTAGAGCAGGGGGGGAATTTCACCCCAGCTACATTTTCTTTTAAATTCTTATATAGAGCTATATAGCTATTAAGTAAATGATTTATTACTATATATTACCAGCCAAGAGGACATCATTACCATAAATATAAACACAACACAGAAAAAGCTGCAGTATTTAAAAAATAGCACTTTTATCCAGTAGTATACATCTTCTTTCAGTTGCATTAATGTCCATCTAGTCTGTCATTTATTTAACTTAAAAATAATCAAGCATGTGCTTTTCCAACCCTGTTTCCCCCTTCCTCCCCCCGCCAGCCAGCACACACAAAAGGGTGTGGTTTCCTATTCCAGATACTGAAGTAAAATAAAAACTCAGAAACCACACATCAAGCAGGACCTCGTTTTTGTAGCATGTTAGTAAAACTCCATTCATTTTGCTAACATTCCAGTCTAAAATGAGCTTTCCTGAGTATTAGCTATAAACAAAATTACAATCACATGGATCTTCTTGTACATTAAAAGTCAACAAGGGGGCCAAATGTTTTTTTTCCTAATATCTATGTTGAATAATCTTTAACAGCCAAAGAACATTTCCTGGATTGAAAATTAAGGATAATATTCTGGCACATTCAAGGCTGCACACCAGGTCTTTCAGCAGCACATGTACTGGACAGAAAGAGAAACAAAGAACACAATAAATCTGAATGTGGAGTTCACAAAATAAAATACAACCAAATCAGCTACACAGTAAAATAAGGAAGGACATTCCTTCCAATTCAATACTGGATGGTCTCAATAGAATAAGGATCAAATGTTGCATTCTAGCTGTAAATCCTAAAAGGCCAAATTTAGCCCAGTGTAATTCCACTGACTTCAGTGGTTGAGAGCCAGGGATCGATTTGGACCACAATGTTTAATGTTTAACAATCATGACTATTCTCCTACCTTATGACCCCAATGCTCATTAGATAACTACTAGCATCCATCGGAGACATGCCTTACTAAAAGGGGCCTTTGTCTACTCACTCCTCTGCTCTCTCTCTCTTTCAAAATTAAAAAATGCAATTTGCTTAAAATCTTTTCTATTTCCTTACAATCATTAAAAAGAAAAAGAGAAAATATTGCTTACAAGTGCATATCCTTTTGCAAATAAGCTTCCTCAACATTCCTTCATATCTTCCATAGCGTGCCCAGCTGTAACACTGTTTCACAGACTGCTGCAGCTTTCAGCCCCGAACAGAATCAATCATTGCCCCTGTATTCATTAAGCTGCTGTCTTCACACATGGATTTAAACAGCTATGGCTTCAGTCCTGTCTGTACAACTGAGGCTCTGCTGGATTCACGTGAACGTCCATAGGAGCCCAGAAAACTTCAGGCCACTTCCAGGAAGGAAATTCACTGCTACTGTTAGTAACCTAGGACAGACAAGCCTACTATCTTGCTGGCTTGGCTTGCAATGGAAACTAGCCTGAGTTTATCCCTTGGGAAGCTCTAACAGGAGCATCTCAACAGCTGTCATCATTTGTCCATGACGAATAAATTTAGTCATTATTCATTTTGCAGTGTAACCCCTTCAGGTCTGGGTGAGGTGTAAAAGAAGCACAAGATGCTATCCCAGGAGTTCAAGGACCTGAGCAGATAACGAACCAATGTTTTCTTCACCATAACTACTGAGCTGGCACGTCAGGGAGAACGTTTCAAAATAGCATGGGATATTTTAAAACTAACTATAATCATAAGAGTCTCAAGTGGATACTTGAAAAATATGAACTGCTTGGGCCCTTAGAAACTTCAGCTAATCACTGTAGCTGAGTCTCTTGTTAGTTAGCTATATATGGATGGTATTTGAACAGAGCACTATTTCTTGTAAAGAATGTTGTAAAGAATACCTGAGCTAGTCTTGCCCAATGCATTTCTAGTTAAGATGCTGCATTATGGTCTTTGGGCCTGATTCTGCAAGTGCTGAACGCCCTCTATTCCTACGGAGGTCAATGTATCCATCTGTGTATTCTCAAGATACCTATTGTTTTGGGATCTAAGCATCAATGGATCCTGACGTGCTTGGCACCTTTGTAAGATGAGACCCTAAAGCAAGAGTGGGGAACCTTTTTTGGGTCGGAGGCAGCTGCCCCACAGAAAAATCAGGTGGGGCCACACAAAAGTAAAAAACAAAAAACAAAAAAAAAAACTCAACACAAACAAAAAAAAAATCACCTCAGCAACTTGGCCCCTAACTGAGAAGGAGAAAGTCACTCCCCACATTTCCCTCTTACAGCAGAGCCTGGGGGGCCCAGTCTGGTAGATTTTGTGTGCTCCAACCCTGCGGTAGGGCAGTGTGTGTGTGTGCGCGTGAGGGGGGTGGGGGGGGGGGGCTGGAGTGCCAGCACAGACTCCCCAATGCTGGGGGAGGGGCTGAGCCTCTGGGGCCAAATCCAGGCAAGCCAGGGACCACATCCGGCCCCTGGACTGAGGTTCCCCACTGCTGCCTTAAAGCCTAAGCCCACATTTTCAAACTTGCATGCCTTAAGTTAAGCAACTAAATCCATATTTAGTCATCTAAAAAAAGAGACACTGAGCACCCACAAAGAGATCAACGGGACCTGTGGACTGTCATGTGCCAACAGTGTCCGTCTGCTATGTATATTGGACAAACTTCTCAGACACTTCGCCAAAGAATTAATGCACACAAAACAGACATCAGACAGTTTCACAAAGAAAAAACAGTTTCTTGCCATTTCAACCAGACTGGGCATTGTCTCAATGACCTTACTACATGCATCCTGCTTCATGAGACTAACACCAGACTACAAAGGGAAGCCTCAGAACTGTCATTCATGCTTAAATTTGACACTTTACGAATGGGCCTTAACAAAGATGCTAATTATCTTACCCATTACAAAGATAGCTTCCCCAATTATCACCCCTAATATCATTATTTCATAGACACTAACCTCCCCCCGTCACCCTCCCTCTGTTCTAAAATCTGATTTGTCAATTTTATGTGTTTTCACTTTTTTTGATTGTATCCCTTTGGTATATATGGTCACGCCAATTTTCTTTCACAATTTGACCTGAGGAAGTGGATCTGGCCCACAAAAGCTCATCACCTAATAAACCATCTTGTTAGTCTTTAAAGTGCTGCATAGTCCTGTCTCTTGTTTCTGAAAAACAGGCTTCTGTCGTTGAGGTGCACGACGCTGGGCTACCAAGTTCAGAAATTTTGACCTAAAGAAACTTCATCTAAATGACTATCTTGAGGTCTGTTTTGAACCAGCATATGCACCAAAAATGACTGCATGGCTCAGAGAATTGGTACACAAACTTTACCTCTGAGTTACCTGTTCAAAACCAGCCCAGGTTGATGTGACAAAGTCATTACTCTCTGGCTATCTGATGCCCTATGTGAAATGTGCTACTGGGTCTTAGGCAGATTTCAGAGGAAGATGCCCACAGCACGCAAATGGCATCATCTAACCCAAATGGCATTATCTAACCAGCCGACGTAACACATCCCGCCTTCGCATCCTGTACTCCGTGCCATGCACTGGCCTATTTTATTTAGACTAATGCTGTTTGGATACCTCAGACTATACCCTCTAGGCCAGCATCCAGTATCCCTGTCTCCTTCTGTGTGGGTGTCAGATCAGCTTGGGAGTCAGACAGCTACTTTTCATATGACCATGCTTGGGACACTCCCAGGAACTAGCCCACACCAGAATATATTCCCTTGCATATTTATATGAATTTTACAGATAACTAGAAAAACAAGGTTACAACATAAAAGGACAAACCATAGAAATAAACTTGGAGAAGGGTTACTCTCCTTGGCAGCGTTATTAAAAAGATACAACCGAGTGTTGCTCCAAACACAAGAAGATAAAACCATACAGGCACAGCAACTTCTCGTTATGGTTTCTCATTCAGCACAGTGTCATCTCCCCTCCCCTCATCTGACCTTGTCTCCCCCTTTCAGTATCTGCCCACTGCCCTCCCCTTCTCCATATCAAACACACCTTAAAGGCGCCCTGCTCTACCCAGCCACTCCATTAACTCACTGTGATGTCAGCTGCTGTCTACAGGAGTCTGCGGGTGTTCTCAGCCTTCACTGCCTGTCAGTTGGCTTTTCCAACAAACAAGCTCCATGCTTCCCAGCGTAAACTGGAAAAACTCTGACCCAATCCATCCAGTCATCATCTCGCCATCTCCAAAACTTACTTGGAAGCAAGTTCTTCACATTCACCCAATCCATTATCCCGAAAAGATACTGCCAGCTGATGAGAGCCAGGTAACCCACATCTATGGCTCATCATGTGAAGATATTCCTGTTTCACTGTTAACTTGTTCTTCCCGTTCTGTGCATTTTACCCATCTGTTGCCTTCTGTTGTAAGCTAATTGTAAACACTTTGAAGCAGGGTGTGTCTAGTTGCTCTTCCATAATATTCCTAACAATAAATAACAAAGCTCATCCCTTAAGAAAGGTCGGCATTCCTCGTTGCCTCTCTGCCAAGTACGAAGTGGGGTTTTAAAGCCCACCCTGTTCTTTGATCTAAACTAACATTTTTCTATTTCCTTTCCTTGGATAGGAAATGTCAATTTAATCATTTTGGCTCCTGTTACAATTCTATTTAAACAAGAGTTAATTAATTAAGTTACTCCCACTGCCGTATGCATTAGTCTCCCATAAAAGAGTGTAAATAACTTTCTTTTAGGCATCTTGACAGTGGGAATTGGTTTCTGTTTCTCAAACACATCACGCTTGTACAAGTCACACTGTGGCTTTGATGTTCATCCTACAGCTTCCCAAGCAGAAAATAAGCAGACTCATTGCCAGTACAAGTAGTTTCATCAGCCTGGAAATTTTTTTTTCCTCTCCTCAAGGAAGTAACTCAGAAGACAATCGTGTATTATGATAAAATCACATTTGTTTTAATTATGTCATTAATGTTTCCAGTATAATCAATTAAATTAAGGAAAATGGTGTCCAGATTGTGATACTGATGTGATAGATGCCCTATAATAGATCTGATAGTCAGATACAACTTTTATACAGCACCATGAGTATGTCAGTGCTTTATAGAACAGAATAAGCCACAGCCCCGAAGACTTCATAATCCAATACTAATAAAGACTGCCAAAATCCTGAGTCAGCCACTGCAAAACAATGTAATAGAAGATCAAACAAAACATTCCACAGCCTCCTTGTTTCTAATTCTCAGGACTGTATCGCAAGCTTTGTTAGTGATTTTATAAAGCCTCAGCTCTTGGAGCCACATGATTCATGTAGAATTTCAGCTTTCTTTGAATGTTTGTGGGAGGAAGGGCGCTATTTTCTTTTGTAAATTTTATTCCTTGCGGCTAGAGAGAAAAGCTTGAAAACACGAACCCTAATGATGCAAAAACCAGAAACCCAATAAAAAGAGCCTAACATATATTAGCTCTAAATTCTCATGATTTTAATCTAATCTCATGACTTGTAGGGGCCAGGCTCATGAGTTTGGAACTCCTGGGGTTGGCAATACCATAAGCTCCAAAGTTAGGGTGACAGTTTTCTGCAGTGGTCTATGAATATTAATGTCATTAAGAGAACGGTGGTCAAATGACCCAAGAAGATGCTTCCAAACCCATTAACCTATGGAAGACATAAAACAGGATCCAAAAAAGGAGCCAATCCAAACTTTTGTGGATGTGAACAACCCCATTAAGTGCAAGATCATTATTAGTATTACAGTAGCATTTAGAGACCTCACAGGCACGCTCAGGGCTCCTCTTGCTAGGTACTGTGCACACACATAGTATAAGACAGGCTCTGCCTCAAAGAACTTAAAATTGAAATAAGTTGACAAGACAGGCAAGAAGTGGGAAGGAAAATGGTGATGATGTGATTTGTACAGCACCTGTCCATGACCGGGGCTCATTAGTGCTACGGTCATACAAATATCTCTCTCTCTCTCTCTCTATATATATATATATATAAATAAAAAATTTCCTGTGGGGTGGAAGAGTGATGTCGTCGCACCACTTTGGGTCCACAAGCTCCGCCCTCGCATGGGTTCCCTGTCCAGACACTGTCCAGGGACGGCAAAGCCGCCTGGCAGCCCAGCCTGGGCAGATTCCACCTCTGTAAGGTCCTGTCCACTCGGCTCTGCCCACAGCCTTTCGTGTGGCCTGTCTCCCGTCCCAGGGCCTGCTCCGGCCGCCCATCCTCCACCATGCCCCGACTGGCTGCATCCTGAGCCCAGCACCAAGCTGTGCTGCTGGGACCCAAGCGCAGGCCGCCTCCCAAGCCCAAGCTGGCTCCTGCCCGCCTAGCCACGTGCAGGGCTACAGCGTGGCACTTCTGTCAGGTGGGCAAAGAGGCGCCTGAGCGGGCCGGGCCCCCTTTGCCTGGCACTGTAGCCCCTCGCCCTCCCTCCTCCCCCAGGCGGTTGGAGCACCAGCACTGGCTTCCCGCTGTGAGGGTGGGAGAGAGAAAGCCCCGATCCTCATTGCGCGGGGAAGAAGTGCTCCCCCTTCCAGGCTGGGGAAACAACAGCCTGGGAGATGCTGTCTGGAGGCCTTCCCTGCACTCCCATTGGCCAGAATCTGGCTAATGGGAACAGCGGGACAGACGCAGGGCCCAAAGACCAGTAAGTTACCCCCACCTCCTCATGCCCAACCCTTGGACCTCCAGCCCTCTTACTTACCCTCCACCCCCCACTGAGACCCCGCACACTCAGCCCATTCCTACCCCCTCCCACCTGGCCAGATACCCAGCTCCCTCCCCCCAGCCCAGACACCCTGCCCCCAATCCCGCTCCTTCTCCCTCCCCCTGCCAGGCACCCAACCCCTAGCCTGCTCGTGCACCCTACCTCCCACCCAGACCTCACACCCTCAGCCCCACCTCCTGCACCCCCATCCCTATACCACTCACTGGCAGCCCGTCCCACACATTGAACCCCTCATTTTTGGCCCCACTCCAGAACCTAGGGGGCTCACAAAATCCACTAACCCTGGAACCCCAGAAGAGTCAATCTGGCCTGAAGCCTTGAGCCTCAGTCCTGCCCCCCACCCCATGGGGCTGGAGCACCAGGGGAGTGAGGTGTTTCAGTTGTAAGCCTCATCAGTGAAGGTTGGGGGATTTGGGAAGGGCTTCTTTTCCTTCTCACTTGTGTGGCCCCCAACTGATTTTTCTGTGGGTCAGTGGCCCCTGACCCAAAAAAGGTTCCCCACCCCTGGCATAAAGAAAGACAATGTTGAAACCTTTTTGTGTTGGACCTAATATTTTACTTTCTTTAAAATGAAGCCTGGCCAACAAAGCCCCTGTTGGGGCCCAGCTCCCATCTGGCCGCAGCATCCTGTCCCCTGCCCCAAGCCTGGGGCAGGCCCCATCTGGCTGCAGAAAGGGCTGGTGGTGCCCCCCCCGCTGCGGCTCTGGTAGGAGGAGGAGCCATGATCCAGCTGCAACGGATAGAAGGGTTGGTTAGCATAGCGAGCGGCGGGCGCAGCCCCCTAGTGATAAATAAATAAATAAGATAATTTGCCCAGTGTTACAGTGGTGACTACAACTGACTCCCAGTCTGGTGCTCTAGCCCCTGGAAAGCATTGCAAGACGTTATGCTAACCAAGGAAATGCACAGCACAGGCCTTGAAGAAAAACGCAGGATCAAATAGTTTTAAAAACGGAATGACAGAGAGAGAAAACAAATCCAGCTTTTCCTGTGCTGCTCTCTGCCTGCCTGTCCCCAGAAGGTTTCCTTTTTAGGCTTTTCAAAACCCAGGGTTCCAGTTAACATTCAGGCTCTGTTTGTACTGAGATAGGGTTCTCTCTCAACACAGTTTTCCACTGCTAAATTGAGAGTATATTTAACGATCAGCAATAGCTCTTTGTTTTTATGTGAATGTTTCAGCTTTTCCTGTTGACATCAGTAGTAGCTTTTCTCTTTTTTAATTGACAGTTTGGACCCTTGAAAATTCCCTTTAAATTATACTCTGGGTATATGTCCGCAGGAGCTGTGAGTGAAGATATTGAACATCCTCCCAGGCTCTCTCATTAGCATAATATTTATGACCCACTTAGCATTCTTCTCAGTGAGCTGAACTCTAGCAATGCTGATCAATGAGCAAGACACGTGTATGTCACAGGGGAAGAGAATCTTTAATAGTCAATACAGAAGCAGGAATAGCTTTGCAGAGGTAGAGGAATTAATTGCATTACTGATGGTGTGGCTGTGTTGAAGTGTGTTTTTATTTTGAAAATAGTAAGTAAAACATCATGATGGATTTTAATGTTTAGACACATACTAATGCTTTGCACTTTCACAGCACCTTTTCCCAAAGGGCCTAAAAATGCCTTACACCTGTTAAGCCTCTCAACCACCTTGTGAAGCAGGACAGACTGAGGCAGAGTGGTTAAGTGACTTGCCAATGGCACCCAAGAAGTCTGTGGCAGAGGCAGGAACAGAACAGAGTCCTGAGCTCCAGTCCTGATATTAACAAAACCATCCTCCCCCTCTTCCCCAGAGGTTTTAAGAATCAGAGTAATAATCTAGATATATAGATATTCCCACAGGAAACCCAATTTCAAGATTTGTATTACACACACACACACACATAAAGGATGACTGACAAACACAAATCAACTGAAAAGCTAGGGTTGGTGTTTATTAGAAAATTCATTTAGATTTTTGTTGTGGAGATGCATTTTAATCGTAGAGGCTCAGTCCTGCTAGGAGTCAAGTGTCAGAGGTAAGGGTAACCAGCACTTATCAGGACTGGTCCCCGATATTGCTGTTTGGCATTAACTAACAAAAAGAGACTGTTTTAGACTCAGATGCAGGGAGACATCTGTTGGTGAATTTTTTATTTGCCTGATGCCCATGGGAATATCAAAGAGTGCAATCATTTGGGCAGTCAGTAGGCTAAATCCTGTTTGCTTTACTTACACTGGCAGCCCCACTGAAGTGAATAACGGATCCAGAGAGTGAGGCAAGGCAGACTTGGGCCAATATTTACAACCTTACGGATGGATGGATGGATGGACGGACGTTCCTTTTTACATACGCAGCATAGGAATTCTGCTTGGAAATGTACTAAGTCCTCTGAATCCAACAAAACAGGGTTCAGATTTCCAGCCATTAGCACCATCTGTTGTCATGACATCAGGAGAAGAAATGGTGCCTTTCTAGCCTGCTTTCCCCCAGAATGGCATTTATGGCGCAAAGTTTTCAGCCTACTGAAATAATTAGTAAATCATTAAATCAGCAAAGTGCTCTGTAACATTCAGTCTCTGTAAGCTGAAGGACATTTTACATTTCTATAGCATCTACCCCCCCGAAGGATCCTGAAGTGCTGTACCTTTTACACACAAATTGCACGCAGAGATGGAGAGCAGCTGACAACCTTCACAAGAACTCCAGAGCAATTTCCCACTTTTACAGAAAGGGCCATAGGATCACTATTGCCCACACAAAATAGATATGGGCTTGCATTCTAAAGTCTCCTCTGAACAGCTCACTGGAGGGAGAAATGCTGCAAGAAATAACTTTTTGTATGCAATGGTATCATTTAGGGATGTGAACGTGTACACAGTTAATCGACAAGCCTGGGCCCTCTCAGTTACAAGCAGCCCCCGCCCCTATATCAGAGGCAGCCAGGGGGGACAGGAAGAAGGGGGGGAGCCGGTACACATGGGGAACCAGCCGGCTGCCAAGCCAGCACCCCGCACGTGATGGTTCCCATGGCGGTGTCTGCCCACAGAGGCAGAAACGTGAGGGGAGGGGGGCAGGCAGGAGACGGTGCTTGTGAGGAGTCAGCTTAAAAGCTGACCCCTGTGAGCTCCGGCTCCCACATCCTTCCCTCCCGTGTAAACATGTACCCGCTGAAAGTGTCACTGGGTACACCTTTACACAAATAAATGCATTTTAACATCCCTAGTATCATCATGCTGTCAGAACATCGTCATTTGGTGTTTGGACAATAGGGTGACAATCGCTCTAGAAATACTTAAGATACCTATAGCCTTTCTCCTCTTTGGGATCACTGGCAAAACAGAGGAGCAGGGGAAGGTACAGGCATGCTGTCATCAGGTAGCGATGGACAGTCTAGGCTAGCGAGATGGCCCTCCTCCCTCTCATGGGCCGCAAGACTGTCATAACCAAGACAGTCTCCCAGGGTAGGGTAGTTTAGCGAACTGCGCTTGTGTGCCTAGATTTTTCCAGGGTGCGCTGACTGAACCGGAACAGCACTTTGATTGGCTAGAGAGGGAGCGCCCAGCTCTCACAGTCAGTGTTGTGTACAATCAGCACACATCTCACTTTACATGCTCTGGCTTTACATGCGTGTCACTTTAGTAATACTGAGAGGGGAAAAAAACTATGCGGACTGAAACCAGGGGAATCTGGCAACGTTGCAAGTGGGCAACAGTGAACAAAATGTATCATGGGCTACACGCAGAACCCCGATAGGCCACAAGTGATCCTTGGACGACGGGTTGCTCACTGCTGTCACAGTGAGTGCTGGTGGAGGGCTGTGTGTAGTTCTCCAAACATCTACTTAATACCACAGTCCTTATAATGGTCTGTATTGGAGCATGCATACACATGCATACACACACACACACACACACACACACACACACACACACACCTGACAGCTGCTGCCACACACTGGCAGGTGCACTATTGGCAGGACTCTAACCTTGCCCCCAGCCTGAGCGGTGATGATCTCACGAAGCCTTGGAGCACTTCTGGCTCTGCTAGCTGGCCCCCCACCACACTGATGACACACTAATGTGTTGTGTATGTGAGAAACTCCCCGTGATTCTGAAATACAGCTGCACGTGACAAAGGAAAAACTAGCTCTTCATTGGCAGGTACCATCCGTGCACACTGAGACAGACAGTACAGACAGGAAGAATTTAGATTATAAATCTCTCCCCTGAGGATTTATAATCTAAATTCAGGGGCAAAACAACAGATGACCACATACAGATTAACACTAGGGCTGACGAGACCACAAGGTGCCATGTGCTTATTGACCTCGACTCCGAAACTCTTGAGCCACTAAACAAATATTTAACACCTGCTAAACAGATACACACTCAAACCAGCATGAAGTGCTAAAATAGTTAAATGCTTCAGAAAGTATCAACCACAAAACAAAACATCTCAATGTTCCACGCGCAATTAAGACTAAAAACACTGAAAGGAGGAACGTGAGTGATGGACTGAGGCCGGCACCCCAGCCGGAGCAAGTTCCACACGCAATGGGCCACCTCAGCAAAAACTGCTGAACTCAAGTGTGATGGGTGCGGTGTCCGGGAGCATGTACAGCAGCCCTAATGACTGGTATTCACACAGATGCACAGCTGTAGTACAAACATGGAGCTGTACGTGTACAAAGATGATGATTTACATTCACTCACTCTCATTTAGTGGATTTCAAAACCACAGCCACACGTGGGCACCGCACACACCACTGTTGCTCAACACATTCAGCCTTAAGAAAGCAGGGCTGGCACAATGGCCATCGCCAAGCTTTCTGAAAAGGGTTCAGGGTGTGCTGCCCGTGAGCTGTGAGCAAAGACAGAGCCGGAGCCCTGCCATGGCCACGCCCACTTGAGGGCCACAAATGCTGTTAGTGCCACAGGTTATATCAAGCTCTGCCCTGCACCTTGTGGTCCAGGAGCGGAAGCATCAAGTTTTTGGTTGCCAGTGCACAGGTACACAAGCACACAGGGAGAATGGGCATCCTGCCCCTGGGGCACCCTCATGCATGTGCAGCCAGAATCCACCCCTTTGTTTACATGCTTATTCTGTATGTCACAGATCTCTAGTCTTATTCGTATGTCACAGATCTCTAGTCTAGGCCACATGTTCTGGCTTTTGCACCAAAGCTGAGATTTGCAGCACTTACTAGAACAGTCTGCATGGTTATGTTTAATAGGAGCCAGTGTTTGGGTCAGCATCTCCAGTGACAAGTCTGTGACACATCCGTACCCCGAGCACCATCCATGTTACTAGGTGTGACAAGAGAGCAATGATAACCAGTTCACAGTCACACCACCCTTCTTCATCTTCCTTCGTAGCATTTTGGGGGTAAGAAACACAGCAGTCAAATAATTAGCATTTTGCATTTAATTTTCCTGGTAGCTCTTTAGAGAGCAATGGAATTCAGCTGTTTGTCTCATTTTCACACTATCCCAGAAAGTCCCTGTTGTCAGTGAGACCTAGCTCTTACAGCATTTTTCGTCGTGAGGGCATGAAACCACTTTGCTGAATTAAGACTAATGAAAAAAAAAAGAAATGAGAGTAAGTCAGTTAAACCCTATAAGTAGTTTTACTACGAAGAGCGAATAACTAAAACCAACCTTTAATAGCACTTCGTACTTGCACAGGTGCACAAGGTGGATCAGCTTTATTATCCGCATTCAGGGCCGGCCCACAACATTTTGGCACCTGAGGCGGGGAGTTCAAATGATGCCCCCATACCTCCTCGCTTGGGCCAAAACTTTGAAAGGTCTCAATTCTCTGGGTCCTAGTGGTGCCCTTCCACAGTCTGGCACCTGGGGCAGCCGCCTCAGTTCGCCTCATGGTAAGGCCAGCCCTGTCCGCATTTTGCAGATGGAGAACTAAGTCACAATGAAATGAAGTGACTGGCTCTAGACCCCTCAGGAAAGCCAATGGCAGAACCAGTCATTGAACCAACACCTCGTTCCTACATTCAAACTAATTTCCCTGTTCAATCCTATCACTGCCACATACACAAGGAGCCAAACACTCCTTTCAGAGTCCCGGGGGAGGAGGGTGTCAGAGTGGGAGTAAATGGGGGCAGAATATGGCCAAATTCATTATCAAGCCTTCATAAGCAGGATTTCCTTCTCAGCTCAGTTCTATGGTTTTAAATGACTGTGGGGAGGTTTTATTCAAATCCTTAGTGCTCTATTGGTTAAATGAATTTGAATACATTCATGTGTGGTTTCCATTTTGCCTGCACACTGTTGTAAAACAAACGAGGGAAGCTTGGTTTGTGTTTAACATGTGTTCCAAGTTCCAGCTTATGCTGGGTTTGCATTGCTGACGTGCAGGCAAAATCTCCATAAGAAGTTCCAATTCCTGGAGCCTTCCAAGGGCACCCCATCAAATGCTGCAATGTATGAGATCTGTTCTTCAAAAGGAAAATATAAAGAGGTGTTGCTAACCACTAAGTATGTCATGCCTCATAAAATATTGAAGAGCTGGGTTGATTCTGTTCTAAGCTTGTTTATCTTTTAAATTCTTTAAAAACAAACGGCTTTTTTTTCCAGGCTAGGAAACGTATTCTTCAAACACAACAAGGAAAGCAAACATGCAAATAAAAAGGAAACAGAAAGGAAGGAAAGTATTTAAAAGGGACAATTAAGATTTTTAAAAAACCCACCATTGAAACATTCCTGCTTTGTCTTACTGATGACTGTAGAGGCTATTAAATTATTATTCGTATTACAGCAACATCTAGAGGCCCCAACCAAGATCATTGCCCCCTTGTACTAGGTGCTGTACACAAACATAATAAGACAGTGTCTGTCCCAAAGTTCTTACAACTGAAATAGGCAATGCAGGTGAAGAGTGGTAGATAAGAAGAATTACTATCCTAATGTTACAGATGGGGACAGGAGTCAGAGAAGTTGAGACAGATTTTTCCAACAGTACAAAGGGCACTTGGGCAGCCCCTCCCATCCACGGCATGAAAAAACCTTGCCCAAGGTCACACTGAAAGTACTTGGTGGACCTGGGAATTGAGCCCTGGTTTCTTGATCCTAACCCAGTGCCTTAACGACAAGAGTGCCCTCCCTCGCTGTTCATGTGCCCCAACCAGGTTGTTTAGCGTAATCTTCCCTTTACTATCTAATCTCCATCTATGGTACAATGGACACTGTTGCCAGTCCCTCAGCATCCTTACCTGCTGGCCACTCCCCTATGGTAGCATGTCTCTGCGTCTTGATGAGGTAAAACACTGCGTCCCTCCTCCTTGCTGGCTCTATTGCACTCCCTGCCAGGACTCTGAGGATTGGCTGTGCTGGCTGGCAATCGCTATTCTGGGACCCAGGAAGAGCCTTTGACCCTAGGGTCATTTATTCCAGCACTTTGCTGACTATCCTGCTCTCCCTCTACAGGCCCAGTGATCAGTGGATGGCCCCTCCCACTCTTTGGCACATGACTGCCCTTTACCTTTTACTTTTAGAGGAGTCACACGTGCCGTCCAGCCCGTTCTCCCATACATTTATTCTCAGAACAGGTGAGCCAGATCCTGTCTGTCCTGCTTCCATTTTCGAACACACAGCCATCAACTGAGGTGTTTTACTGGCAACAACTTTCACCTATCCTGCCAACCAGCTAGTGAAAACTGGAGAGAAAGCCAAGAGTAAAAGAGAAAATCGGCACTCAGAGGTCAAGTCCTGCAATCCTTACTCAGGAAAACTTCCCCCGAGTCCAGTGAGGCAAAACTTCCACCATTCTACACACCAGTCAGGCCCAGATGTGAACCGCTATGGAAAAATGGGCAACTAGCAGAGTTAAATTAGTAACTGAGACTGAGTAAACGAACAACGGGGGAGACAATAAATCAAAGTGCTATTGGAAAAAACAACAAGACTTCAAACAAGAGAAATTACAGGAAGAAAATCAATTTCAAAGCATTTTCTATATGGAGCCACTAATTACACTGATAAGAAATAATAACAGAGGAAGCAAGAAAAATAGGAAAGTGAATGCTGGAAAAAGTAGAATAAAAGGCCAATAAAATCTTAGTGCCCTGGCCGGAACAGGAGTCCGGAATTTGGGGAAGGGCAACGGAAATTAAAAGTAAATGTATCACAAAAAAAACCCCAAGTTCTTCTCCAACCTGAAGTCATTGAAATGAGATGTTTGAGGGCAGTGAGGGGGTGATATTGCTGCACCCTATGTGGAACAATGCCATCTAGAGTGCAAGGCTGTGGTATCAGAGAACAGCTGCAAGAGAAGAGGCTGAGATGGTAGGGGCATGTGTGTAGAACGGATAAAAGGAATCCTCTGAAGGAGGCATCTGAGACTAAAGAGCACTCACAGAGAACAACAGGATGGCCAAGAAAACAGCAGATAGACCATGTACAGGAGGGCAGAATGGCTATGGAGTAAATATTGGACCAGCAAGCTGGGTTGAGTGGTCTGAACCAGAGCCTCATGAGTCTCTTGAGATAATCACATGAATACTGAAGGTCTAGCAATGCATATGCAAGGGTCTAACTAGGTAACTCCAGTCTGCTCAACACTGCTACCTTGTTGGAGATGCTCCCCACTGCCTAGTAGTTCTGACAGATTACTTCTTTGCCAGCCTGATCCTGCCCCTGCTCCAGCCAGCTCCTACCTCCTGCCCTTTCTCTAGGCTATGCCTGCTCTAGCCTGTACCTGCTCAAACCATGGCTGGTCAACTCACTGTCCTAGAAAAGACTGAGCCAAGGACCCAACCCTGACTTGCTGAAGTCTGTTATCTTAATTTAGGGATGCTTTTGGCTCATTTCAGCCAAAACTTCCATAGGGTAAGTGAGATCCATGGAATCTCAGAGCGTCTGCAAGATTTGGACCAGTTTTGTTATTCTGAGCCTTCATTTAAAGCAACTTAGCAACTCATACCCTATATCGAGTCAAATTTATTCAGATTAATATTAACATGATGCATCCTGGTTTCCTGTGTAACAAAGGCATGTGCTTTGCCATTGCACTTTTGGGTGAGCAAGAGTCAATCAAAATGAGCTTGAAAGTGAGAAAATGAAAGCAGTAAAAAGTTGACAATGAACATCAATTCATTAATAAAAAAAGAACCATTCTCTGAAAAGTATGAAATGCTGTCTCTCCCTCTGCCCCTCCCAATGCAAATCTGGCTTGCGCAGCCATCTTGTATGTCTCAGATGGCCCCAAAGGATATCCACCATGCTAATTCAGCTGTAATACTTGTGTAATAGTTTTCCCACAATACATTGGTTTGTTCATCTTAGGGCATGTCTTCACTATGGGCTGGATTGATGGGCAGTGATCGATCGATCCCGCAGGGGTCAATTGCCGAGCGCTTTCCTGTCAACACAGGTACTCCACCAAAACGAGAAGAGTAAACTGAATTGACGGGACAGAGTCAGCTGTTGACTTACTGCTGTGAAGATCCCACAGATAAGTAGACCTAAGCACATCGACTTCAGCTACATAGCTGAAATTGTGTAACTTGGGTCGACAGGCCGCAGTAGTACAGATAAGGCCTCACATACAAGCCATTTCCTTTAATACCTGTTGACAGAGGCTGTGTCTTTCTTGACCCAAGAGTTGTAAAAGCATATGGTCTGCACTAAGACTAACAGTTATCTGTAAGAGCCATGTATTTATCCATTAGGAAACACATGCTTTAAGCAGGGTTTTTCAAAGTACAAGCAAATGCCATGAGAAGGACCTGGGTTTCTGCTTTGATAAACATGGGGCAGACTCCAGAGAAATCATAAAAAAAAAAAAAAAAAAGCCATTAAGTGAAATGCTCTGATAGAGCTGTAGCCTGATCTTGCTCCCATTAGAGGCATTGGCAAAACTCTCGTTTCACATCAAAGGTGCGTAATCTAGCCCAGTATTCATATTCAATGTCATTAATAATGACAGACACCCTTACCGGACATCATGGCATTTACAGATTTTCCATTCACAGTAGAATCTTTGCTATCTTCAGCTCCAAAGCACCAGCCTCCCCTACACATAAGTCCTATTCCCTTACTAGTTTTTCTTCTAAGTGCAAAGAGCTTGATTGATTGAGGTCTGTGCATCTCCAGCCAAGTGGACCCATAATATGCTCGAGCTGGAACAGGCCGACATCCATCTCAGCACTAGCTAATTCACTTGTACACTTAAGTAAATGGCATTATGAGTCTCTATTCTCTAGAACAGGAGTTACTTGCATATAGTTCATGAGAATGACAAGAACGGGGACAACAAACTTTATGCCCAAGACAATGGTTTAAAATGCCTACTCATCACATTGGAAAGAAATGCCTTGACTCCTTGGGTATGTCTAGACTGCACCCCTCTGCCGGCAGAGGGATGCAGATTAGGCAGGTCGACATTGCAAATGAGGCAGGGATTTAAATATCCCATGCCTAATTTGCATAAAATGGCCATCGTGTTTTGCCGACTCAGCACTTTGTCAGCAAAAAGTGGCAGTCTAGAGGGGGATCTGTCTAGAAAGAAAGCCTTTTTCGACAGATCCTGTAAACCTCCTTGCAGGAGGCATAAGGGATCTGTCGAAAAAGGCTTTCTTTCTCGACAGATCCCCCTCTAGACTGCCACTTTTTGCTGACAAAGTGTTGAGTCGGCAAAACACGACGGCCATTTTTATGCAAATTAGGCATGGGATATTTAAATCCCTGCCTCATTTGCAATGTCGACCTGCCTGATCTGCATCCCTCTGCCGGCAGAGGGATGTTGTCTAGACATACCCCTTATGTCCACAGCTTCAAACCCCTGCACAATCTGCCTATGGCTTGAAACTTGGGGCTGGTCTACACACAAGTCCCTGTACTGGCACAGCTGTACCGATGCTGCAGTGCTTATGTGAAGACACGCTGATGTCAATGGGGCAGCTCCCCTTGCTGCAGTTAATCCTCCTCCCCGAGAGACATGAGTTATGCAGGCAGGAGAAGCTCTCCCATCACATCGCACTGTCTGCACAGGGGATTAGGTTGGAGTAACAATGTCGCTTAAGAGCGTGAGCAACATAGGTATAGTGATAGGTCTGTAGTGCAGATCAGGCCTCCACAGTGTCAGATATGCTGTGTAATGTAGATACGCAGTATGCCAGGCAGTTTACTGCATAGAGATCTTTTGGAAAGGCCTCTACAACCGAGATCCATTCTACCCTGTGGGCACATTAAAGATCCCATGGTTCATTTTGTAGCCATTGAGGTTTGTCTGATGGTTTTGGCTAACAAGTCCTCTCCCCATGCTACTGATGTGCAATGGTAAGCATCTGTTATCCAACTTGTTGCTGCCCTCCACCCCAGAGATGGTTTTATTTCCGTGATGCTATAAATAAGCTCAAATCCTGGTACCTTGACTCATTCTTTACTCAGTAAAAGGCCATGGACTCCAATGGGATGGGAGCTGAACTGAGTCAAAACTGACCAAGGGTCTCACAATCTGGCCTACAGTTTATAAAACATCTGGTTATCCTACAGGATGAAAACTGCTATACTGGATTACACAGAGAGCAGAGGAGCTGATGGAGCTAGTCTCTGCTTCTGATTTCTGATCGTTCTGTGGGTATAAACACTTTAATAGAGAAAAACAAGTTTAAAAATTCCTACATTAATTCAAAAGTTTTGAATTAGATTTTAAAAAAAAAACCCAGCCTTAACACACTCACAGGACCTAGTCGTGTCAAATCTCAGGTAAAGCTTCACTGGGCATTCTGCAGATTTGCAACTTGCACATAAATATGTTAATGCATTACATGACAGTAAAATAGCCCTAGCTACTGACTGCACATCCCAGTGATCAATTATGCTATAACCCAGACTGCTAGCCAAACAACTCCATGCGTCAGACATGCTACAGTTGCAAAATACAGCCAAATTAGGAGAACAAAGCCAACGGTTTCTCCACAGAACAGGTAAAGCCCAAGCAACAGCAATGTAAGCTTCCTTCATAGTTGGAGCTGAGGCAAAGGAGATGGTTTATTCTCCATTCGCTGAATCTGTCTCTTCTTGGATAGGTAGTTTTCTAAATAAAAACCCTAACTCTATAAAGAGCTGTGTTTCAGTGATATAGATTCTCTTTGTCTTGGCTATCAATAAATGTGGTTACAAAAAGCTGCCCACTAGGGGGAGCTGTTTTTTCCCTTCATTTTAACTAGCAAAATGATGAAAAAATAAAAACAAAATGTTGTGGGATCACAATGCAAAAATTTCACAGCCTCAAGGGACAAAACAACTTGCAAAACAAAAATGCACAATACTCAAGAATGTATTGTACAAGAGTCTAAATAGGATTAAAGTACATAATATAATACTAGTCAGTTGCAAATCCTAACAGATGTTTCTTGAGAAAGGTGATTCAGTGAATTACATTCAGACTTTTAAAAAAATTAAGCTGGGCTCAGAACTCTATGAGATTTTTCTAGCAATTTCAATATTATGGAAAGATTTCCCTTGCTACAATGTAATGGCTCCCAAACTTGTGGGAAAGCCCCACTTCTATCTGCAGGTGCTAACCCGAGGGGAATTCTGTGCCAAAAAAATAAAGATTCTATACACACACAAAAATCTGCAAGTTTTATTTGTCAAAATAACACTATACAATCACGTCAGTTTCAGTTATTTTGGTAATTCATTTTAAAACACCTGTCAGTAACTAGGATTCACAATGCAGACAACAAAAGAGATTCAAGAAATATGTTTAGACAAATAGGTCCCTTAGTAGGCATATTAATACAGAATGCTGAGTAACGATTCATTTAGACTAGAAAACTGAAATACATTCCTACACCCCTCAGAAGCCGTACAAGGGGAGCCAGGCTAACAGAGAAGCTGAGGGAGAAGGAAGTAATTGCTGGGAAGGAGTCTGGCTGTGAACTTGGAAGGTTGTTGGGTGCAGATGGGAGAATATTTTTTATGACAGGGATGAATTAATAGGGACCCTCCACAATGCAGATCCTGGCTGACCTGTAGCCTCTCTCATTCAGTCTGGCACATCTGCCTCTGTCCCCATGTGTCCTTATACCCTCCTATCCCATGTGTCCCCATACTCCACTCAGCCACATCTCCTCCTCCCCATATGTCCCTGCACTTCTACTCAGCCAGCCCTTCCCCTCATGTGTCCCTGCACCTACCTTCCCTTGTCCCCATGAATCCCTGTATCCCCATTCAGCCATTACCTTTGCTTTCAAACTTTAATACTTTAGAGCAGCAGTTCTCAATCTTTTTGGGCTCAGGACCCATTTGTAAACATTTATGGCCTGTCATGACCCAGTAAATGGTCTAGGGATGGAGACCCGGGGGCAGAACGTTCTAGCACCCCGGCGAGCAAGCATGTTTGTACCCCCAGAGGTGACATAGGGGGAAGGAGCATGCCAGGTCCAATGCAATGTTCCCTCTAATCTTTTCCATCCATGTGCGGATTTTTCCATCCTTGTGAGGAATAAATTTTGTTATGTGCACCCAGCCACATGCAAATGAGCACCCCAGGAGAAACACAAACCTAGCAGTGAGCATTCTGCTACTCAGCTGGGTGGCACTGGAATCTCTCCTGAGTGGCCACACAAGTGCACAGCTTACAGGGAACACTGGTCACATGCCCCCCCAGGTATTCTGGTAGGGTTGGGGAGAAGGGGTACAGACAGATTGGGCAGCCCACCAGCATTCCCTCTAAGCTTCCTGGCAGCCCAGCTTCACAGGTGATTAATTAAAATCAGCCCCACCCAGTCAGAGGCTCAGAGCTCCATTCACAGAGCTGACTGACTGCCCAGGGCTGATTAATCACCTGTGAAGCTGTGCTGCCCCTCAGCTTAGACTAGAAGGAACACTGCAGCCCACTGAAGTGAGGTAGGGGATGGAGATGGTGCACCCTCACTGAGCCCCACTGTATGGGGCTGGCCTGAGCCAGCTGGCATCACCAGCCCGAGCTGCCTCCCAGCTTTGCACCCTGGGTGATGGTTCCACCCCACCCTGGGATTGCATCTGTCAAATCCTACCCCGGGGCAGGGTGCTTGGGTCCTGCCCAGCACTCCCCCTACAATGGCAGCTCCTGTGCCGTGGGGCTAGCTGGGCCTGGCTCTCCATTCTGGGCCCTGCAAGCTCCAGCGTTGCAGCGCTGCTCAGGTTTGCCTGGCAGCAACTGAACCAAATTTGTGTGAGTGGGGTTACAGGCTGGCTCCTGGCGTTTCAGTGCCACACACTCAAATTTGGCCTACATGGGCTCCCATCAGGAGGACTAAGCCAAACCTGAGTGGGGCTGGGACGGGAGCCCGGCCAGCCCTATTGGGCAGAAGCCACAAGAGCTGCAGGAAACATTCTGGTGACCCCTAGATGGAGAAACCCTCCTTTAAAGTACATTGGAAAGAGACTGTCCAGATCAGGACTGCTCCCCTCTACATGGGAAAAGGGCAGGAATGGGGAACATAGATGAAGGGAAACTGCCCTGGTTTCTTTTTTAAATTCGTTATTTATTTAACTTAGTGTAATCTAAATGGAAACGAAAAACGAGATTTTTCCTTGCGTAGCCTTGTCCGGTGCTACTCATCTGATAGCAATGTGTAACAGAAATGCCTGTGACCATGACCCCAAGCACAGCCTGGTTATTATTTATTATAGCTGGATTACAGTAGTGCCTGTGCGTCCCCGGCAGAAATCAGGGTCCTGTTGTGCTAGATGCTGAACATTCCCAGAGTGAGACAGTCCCCTGCTTGGAGGCATTTACAATCTCAGTGTCTACAGGATTCATCTGAATGTTTCGGTCCTAAATCTGCAACGTATCCAGATATACTGACTCACTTGCGACTCCCTATGGGCCCACAGGGCTCAGCCATGAAGATGGGAACCCATGTTCTAGCCTAACTGGGGGGCATGAAGAAATTCGGGGGGGGGGGGCGCGGCAACCCAGTCCCCTCCCCCCTGCAAGAAAGAGCCTGGTCTGTGCAACTCGGGCTGGCTGGGGGAGGATGGAGCATCCTGGGCAGACTTCAAAATGGCCACCACCTTAAAAAAGGGCAATGCCTGCCCTGCTCTTAAAAGGGCAACTTTTTTTTTCCTCAACAAGTGTTGCTGCTTTTGGGGATGGGGGGGAGCGTGAGGATTTCTCAAAAATCAAAAAAGGGGCATGATGCCGAAAAGTTTGGGAACCACTGGGCTAGAAGGATCAAGGTGCGAGTGTCCAGATAAATTGAGCCTTCACCCAAGCGTGGCATGTGCTGGAATAACACAGCCTGCAAATTCTGCTTGCCCAGTCACCGGCTTTTTGTTTTATGGATGAGTTAAAATATGCATGATTTGTCTTGTGCATCGGAGCCCCAGCAACGGGCCAAGACCACATCCTGCATTCATGTTTATGACTGGTCAGTGTACCGGGTGAGTAAATGTCGTGCCTGGTCTGGTACATTTCAATGACCCTGTTGATAGCTCACTCGCACCTGTGATAAATCAGAGCTCTGGCAATCACCAGGACTAACGCTGACACTTTTGCACCGTATCGAGGTAAGGAACTGGCATGGAGGAGTGTGAAACTGGGACCAGGAGCAAATACAAAATTAGCGAAGTGACATTAGCAGCTGTTTACAAGCGCTGCTCACACCAAACTATTCATCATTTGAAGCTAAAATCATAGTTTAGGAACTTGGCAAAAACTGCCACTTTTATAAACCCACTGAACAGTTCTGCTGTTTGACGTACTCAACTGAGTGCACGGACCCCGTGACAGGAGACCTCTGAACAAAGTACGATGGGGGCTTGGAGACCATACAGTGAAAGGGTTTCAAAGGAGATGAAAACTAGGAGGCAGGACAGCAGAACCTCAGACGTACAAACACCAGAGTTACAGACGTACAGGTCAACCAGGCAGCTACGAGGAGAGTGCCGATTTCAGCCCCCAGTTTCAGCCCCATAGCTCCCCCCATAGATAAAACCCCATGCCCCAATGGCCCTCAAAAAGCAAAAGTCAGGAAAGGGGCTGGGAGGCTGAGCCCTGGTGTACTCCGTGGGGTAGAAGCTGAGAACAGAGCCGTAGGGCTGACGCCCTGGTACCCCAACGCGAGGCTCAAACTGAGAGTGGAGTTAGAGGCTAAAGCTCTGCGTTCCAGCTCTTCCCCGCCCCACCCCCCAAATCTAAAGCCCTAAGCCTTGGTGTGCCCAAGGGTCAGAAATCCTGACACCCCATCCCCAACCCTGCAGCTGCAGTCGCAGCCTCCCCAGTGACTGAAGTCCATTTTGTCTTGTTCAGAGTTATGGACAACTGCCATTTCCAAAGTGTCTGCCACTCAGTTTCTACTGTACTTTAATTTTAGATCCAGCTTTTTAATAGGAAGGTGTTAACTGGGGAGCTTGGAAAGATAGATCTGCAAAATTCATTCAACATCTCCCATCACAATAATAAAACATCAGCAAATTTGGTCTTAGAGGGATCTACAGAAACCCTCTGATGCACTCAGAGGTTTTTAGTATGCAACACGGGCTGCTGACATTTGTCTCCTGCCGTTTAACAACACGTATGGAGAAATGCTCCGTGTCTAATTCATAAGAATGCTGGTTTCATTCCATTGTCTGTCAAAGTCCATTACTTTAAAAAGGAATTGAGAATGCAAGCTTGCAGTTAGTAGCTTATTGTTTCTAAAACAAAAAGGGATCAAGTTTCATGGAGAAAGGATTAGAAAAGAATCATAAAATCTAAAACAATATTTTTAAAAATGGCAGTTTACATATAAACTTCAGGCTTACAGGAGTCTTACTATCAATCTGAACAGGACTTTGGACATAAAAGGCCAAATTCTGCCCTCAGGAGACAGATACAGCTTTAGCAGTTCTGGAAATATGAATTGGACACTGGAACGGACTGATCTATCCAGATCTGTGTTCTGAGTGGCTGCTGGGTTTCCTGTTTGTTTCTTTTTGGGATCAGAGGGTTAAATCCTGTGGAACTGAAACTGTCATTGAAGTTGGTGGAAGATCACTATGCCTTGCTATTTGTATTACTGTATGACCTCGGGGTCGGAGTCAGGGATCAGGGCCGCATTTTGCTAGATGCTGCAAATACATTGGAAAGACAGTCCTTAAATCAAAAATTTTACAACTTAAGGCCCGGATTCTGCAAAGACTTAAACATATGCTTAAGTTTACATACAATGACTATAGGTTGGGCCTCCCTGGACTGGCACCTTCACGATCTGACTGGTCCTGAACGAGGGAATTTGCCCTACCTGGGGAGATCAATTCGCCTTCCCCCTGTCCCGGTTTGTGGATGACTCCAGGCTCTCCTGAGTCCATCAGCAGACTTGGCAGGGCTCCACTCCCAGCAGCAGAGTTCCCCTGCTCCCCATTGCTGGGCTCCCAGCTCTGCAGCCAGTCCCAAGACCACAAGGACTTCTGCTACCCTGGGCTCTCTTGGGCTCCGCCACTCCAGGGCTATCAATCCCAGCAGGGCTCCACTGCCCCAGAGCTGCTAGGGCTCCACTATCCCAGGGCTGTTGTCCTGAGCCCACTGGGGCTCTTCTGGTCTATGGGGTCTCTGGTTTAGCAGAGGACTACAGATATTTCTGGACCAGAGAGTCCCAAACCAGAGAGGTTCAACCTGTCATCCAATTGACGCAGGACTATGCACCGTATATGAAGTTATGCTCTTATGCCTTTGCAGGTTCAGGGCCTATATACCGGTACATGGCAATGGGTGGATAGAGCAAACAGACAGTGGGAGTACAAGGCAGCAGCATGATGATTATGATTAGCATAATAAGCATCAGACAGTGCATCAGCTCTCCAGATATCAAGTGTGTTTTAGGAACACAAGCTACATCACAGCCAGCACTGGCATCTTCAAATATCTTTGTCTGCGTCTTCACACGGATCTAGAGAGCTTGTCAATCATATGAAGCTAACTCAACTGAGCTAACACAAGTGAAAACCACACTCTATTTGCACAGTAACAGACGGACTCAGGATATGTCTACACTTAAAATGCAAAACAGACTCTCTTTATAAACACTATTTATTCCAACAGGTGGATCTCTCCCATGGGCGTAGGTACTTCATGTCCCCGAGATACGGGAGCTAGATCAACAGAATTTAATCTTCACTGTCTACATAGGGAACGAAGTGGGCTTAATTCACCTCAAAACATGAATTACTGCTGGAATATTTCTATCAGCACAGAAAGTTCAATAAGCACGTTGTCTGTGCTGGAAGGAAAAGGCTCACAGAGGAATTACACTCTACAAATCTGCGAGAGCCAAGGAATGAGGAACTTAAAAAGTTTAAATTTCTGACCCCCAAAAGGTGGCATCAATGCACGGAAACACTCTCAACTCAGTCTGATTCTCACTCTTGCGAGCACAACACCACTTTGACACCACATCATCTGGCAACTTTTAGCATCCATCTGTGGCTGCTTTCACTTTAAAAAGAAAAGCGCTAGCAAAGAGGAAAAATTAACATGCACAAGACACTAAGCATGAGAGACAACAATGTTCAGATTTGCCTTCAGCTTCACCCTGCGTAGCTTGCTAATAAAAACACATGAATCTCGCCTCCTTTCAAACTTGTGAATCTCAACTTCATTATCACACGGAGGTGTTAATGAGAAACCACTGCTCCCAATGTAAATAAGAGTCTAACATTGTGCTGTTGGGCTCATCCCATTTCATCTGAACATACCTACTGGATGTTTGTATTGCTGCTCTTTATCACTAATTTACAGACTATGTAGTCTTAAAAAATAGTTACAAATGCCAAAATAAAAAAGATGCTCTGATATAAACAATTAAAATGTGTACACCACATCACAAAACCTGAGATGTGGAAACCAATTCAGGGGTGGCGGGTGTTTCTGCAATAACTTTGTTTCAGATGCAAGTTCAGTGCTCACATACTATTCACAAGGGCAAAAATAAGATATTGCCTCATTTTCACATAGAACTTTGAACTCTGGGTAGCAGTTCTTATTTCTCTAGTCATGCTATTTTAAAGAATATGTTGGATTTTGCTTGATTTGGTTGATTTTCAGAATAGATTTTTTGTTGAAGATCTACAGCCATTTGATAAGTAATGAACAGGATCTGTTAACAGTATGGAGAGGCAGCGCCCAGAAACAGAGCAATAGTAATGTCAGTCAGAGAGATCCAGTTCTCTCTCTCAGTTTTATATTTCCTTTAAATTTCAGAAGTAAGAAGCTATTCATTATTCTTAATTTGATTGACATTACAGTAGCACCGAGAGGCCCCATCAGAGATCAGGTGCTAGATGCTGTGACAAACACCTAGTAAAAACAAACCTAGTTTAAGAACTTACACTCTAAATAAGCAAGACAGACAAAATTAAGAGAAAGAAAAAACTTAAACAACAAATAGTATGGTAGCACTTTAAAGACTAACAAGTGCTACCATACTATTTGTTGTTTTTCAGATTTATCCTGTACAGACTAACTCGGCTACCCCTCTGAAGCAAGAGAAAGAAAAGTATTTTATGTCCATTTTCCAGATGGAGAACTGAGGCAAAGAGAAATTAGGGGCCTGATCCAAATCTCAATGAAGTCAATGGAAGCAATCCCTCGGATGCCACTAATTTCTGAATTGGGTCCCAAGAGACACGCCAACCGTCGCACACAACAAATGTGACAGAGATGGGAAATGAGCCCAGATTTCATGAGCTATACAACAATATGAAGCTCTTCCTCAATATAGAGCTGTAGCTGAGAGAGAAGCAGGCGAAAAGGCTCACCACCCAGGAAGAAAAGTGCAGAAAGAGAATCAGTGAAGTATATTGAAAGGAGAGCATCCAGACTGACAGGCCCAAAATTCAACCTTCACCACTAATTTGTAGCAACCTGATCTTCAGGAAAATGGGCCTGCCAGTATTGATATTGCAGTGTTTCCTCTCATCTCTTGATCTTGCCACTTTAATTGTATGATTGTAATCATAGAGAGCAGTCTGTGATTAATAGGAGACACTTATCTTAATCATTGATCCATCACTTATAAATATGCAGATCTGCAGCCGTCTATTAACACTGGCGAAGAGATCTTGCAGCACAGTAAAGCTGGAATAAGGTAATTACATCTGCTTTTACAACAGTGTAAAAGAGGTAGATGGTATATATTTAGGGCAAAGACTGTCGTCGTTGGTGCCCACTTATATGGTGTGGAAGTGCTATACTGGCAGCAGGTTGGGAGGGGGAGGTAAAGTCATTACACCTTTAACACTCATTGGTCTGCGAATGAACAAGCCTCTGTGCAACAGCCACCGTGAGCAAATGCATCATCTTGCAGAAGGCAGAATGTAGCAGTGACACTGAGGCAATGTTTGTCATCCATTTCCCCAGAAACAGCTATGGAAAGGTTCTTGGCAAAAATCTGATAATGGATTTGGTGACCTCACAGGTTTTCATGTCTGCCAATTGCAGGTATCATACCCAAGATGATCAGTTCACAGAAGAAAAATAATCTTTATTAATGGTTAGTCCTGTTATCTATGTAAAGACATCTGAAGTGCTAAAATTTAATTTAAAAAAAAAACCTAATGATGACTTTTTGGTAACCTCTGATAGAAAGGTCAAAATTCCAATTTGGAATTTTCTGTTTCCAGTGGCCCATCATGAATACATATAGCAAATATTAAGATTCTAGCACCGGGGAACATGAAGATTTGCTGCACCAGTGCTTTTCCCAGCATTTATATTTTATATTGTTCTAGGAAAAATTTTTTTTAATTTTTCTAATAGAACGGAGACAATCAACTTTCTAAACAAAGAAAGGAATATTGCTGAAATTCCATTTTATCATAGGACTAGATGCCTTGATCAGAACATGGAATCTTTTACTCATAAACTACCTCATCACATTCTGCTGAGGGCAGTAGTGATTTAAAGCAGTGTTTCTCAACCAGTGAGTGGTATGAGTACCCTTGGGGGGGGGGGGGGGGACATCAACAAAACTAAAAATTCAGTTTTCTCCAAATTTCAAGTTAAGTTTTACAACACTATCATTTTTGTACTTTTTACACCCAAAAATTTCATCGCCCACCTGGCTACAATTAAGTTGTTTAAACAAATGTGTTGCAATGGTAGAAAAAAGCTTGTGTGTCTGAAAACTGTAGATACTGGGTGTACTTATATTTTTTTTTTTTAAAAGGGGGATACTTATACATTTTCTTAAAGGCGTACTTTATAAAAAAAAAAAAAAAAAAAAAAAAAAGATTGAAAAACACTGATCTAAAGCTCTTAGCAGCCGAGGCTTTGTGATATATGTGAAATGTGTTTGCTGGGCAAGTGTCTACAACTGGACATTCTCAGGTAAAGGACTGGGTGGCTCTCCGCTTATCCCTAGAGATGGCCCCTTCAGCTCAGGTTTGTTCTGTTGTCATGGAGAGGGGATTCTCAAACCAGAACCTTTCATCAGGCCTAAATTCACACCATTTTTAAAATCCCATTCTGGCTAACGGAGAGCTGAACAACAAAGCCAGCGCTGTACTCTGCATTAACTACAACCCTCCAACCTCCATCACGGGATTCTCACAAGTTGCAATATCTTGCCTGATGAAACACGGCCTGTCAGAAAAGATGGCATCATGTGCAGACCTGCCAGTACCTGAGTGCTATGAATAGGGAATATCTGGGGAGGGGAGGGGGGGAAATAGGCAGACACCATATATTCCAGCCTGGGAGCTCTTTTCAGATGAATACACAGGGAAACGGGTGATGCTTACTGGTTCTGGTTAACCAGTAACCGGTGTCCAGAGCAGCCTCTGTCTGTGGGGAGTCCAGGCGCCCCGCAGGGAGGGGTCTGTCTGTAGGGAGCATAGCTGCCGTATAGGCAGTGGCTGCTCCAGCATCCGGAGCAGCCTCTGTCTGTGGGGAGCCTGGGCCCCACTGTGGACAAGGTCTATTCCAGCAAGAGCTGGCAGAGCCAGCCCCAAGCCTCAGCATGGGTCTGGCAGCCAGCACGGGGCTTGAGGCAGGAGCCCAGAAGACTGGGGGCTACTCCAGACAGGCTGGAGCAGTCCCCAGCCCAGGTCTCAGGTTAGTTAGGTTAACCTAATGCTTAACAGGTTAACCAAAGTTTAACCGGGATTTTACATCCCTCATGTCCATGAACCAGCCAAAGCTGTTTAGATCTAAATTCTGGCAGAGCCCCCTCTAAAAAGAGGCAGGAAAACTACAAACTAGGAACAAAAATTAAATCCACAGAAGGAAAGGACAGTAGGAAAGTGTTAAATGCAGGTTAGGCAGCTTCCTTGTCAAGAGCTAGCAGCCTCAGCGAGCTACTATAAGAAAATTTTGCCTCTTGACATTCAGGATCATATTCTATTTAAATCTCAAGTGAAAATGAATGTGGTTGTCTCTCCACATCATAAATGCTCTGTATGATCGGAAGTCTCCACAGAATCCGCTCACTTCAGCCCAGGGCTCAGACAGCAGGAGCTACATAGGGGGGAGGGGAGGGGAGGGGGAGCTTGCTCAGAGTCTGGCTTCAAGCAGTGCCTTATTCCTTCCCTTTCACAAATTTACCAAAACACAAAAAAGAGGAGGAACTGTCAATATGCAAAGGCTCCTGTGGCACACCCCAAAATCGGGGCCTGCTTAGGGCTCGGTTATGAGCCAAAGTGCTGTTCAGAAGGCCCACTGTCCAAAGCCACATAACAGGAAGCATTATTCCTTCTAAAGATGCAACACCTCAGCATTCAAAGGCTGGGGTGCACAGCTGGGGTGCCTACTGCAGTTGTCCAGCAGCTGCATCCAGTGCTACCTTCCTGGCAATACGGCTAGCCAGCACCCTCACCCCTCACGCTCCCTACAGCGCTGGGAGCCAGTTGATGCTCAACTTCGTGCAGGTGGCACACACAGAGGAGCTTTAGAATCACATTTTTCTCCCCGTTATCAGGGGCGGCCCGTGGATGTAGGCAACCTCGGCAGTTGCCTAGGGCGCCGCGTTTAACGCGGCACCCAATGATGATGTCACGCGATTGAGGGCTATGGAGGTGGGAGCGCCGATCGCGCATTCCGCCTAGGGCACCAGTTGCCGGCAGCTCTCCTTGAGCCGCTCCTGCCTGTTATTGTGTGTAAGACTTGCACAGAAAAAAGGGGAAATGGATTAACTGATTCAGCAGGGGAAATGCTGTCAGTTGCACAAACTGCAAAACAAAAAACAAAACAAAAAAGCCAGAAAATTCTCACCAATCCCAGTCACCTGTGGTCATTTTAGCAGTTCCTTTGCAGAATAGAAAGTCACAAGTTAGCAAAGGCATGGATTCTTTCATGTATGAAAAGCAAATGCAATACAATTGTGTGTTAAAAATAGCACACTAACAAAATAGAAGGAAAGCAGGTTTTTTCTTTCTGCACAGTAAAGTTTCAAAGCTGTATTAATCCCATGTTCAGCTGTAAACTTTTGAAAGAATCACCATAACTTTTATTCAGTGTTACGAACAACCTCCGTTCCTGAGGCATTTGCAGCTCTGAGAGTCTACTGCACTTGGGCATTACATTTTCAATGACAGTGGCAGGGCAAAGAAAGCATTTTTAAGACATTTATATCCTTCCATCTTTTCCATGACATCTGCTCTAAAAGTCATCTGGCTCTTCGCTGCTGTGACATTTTTATAGGAGGCCAAATGCAGAGAATGAGTTACTATCTGTTTTCCTCCCTAGTACCCTGCTCTAGTGAGCTCACCACAGATAAACCTAGTGAGAATTAGTCAGGGCTCTCTATTTTCTTGGGCTTTTGGAAGAGTAAATAAGAGAAATTCAAACTGCTTAGAACAGTGCAACAAAAGGACTCCTCTGGCAGAGCAGCGGGACATGGTTAATTCCTTCAGCAGGCAAAATTCAAGTCTTATTCAGTATTTGCTGTCTTGTGCTTCAAAATTAGGACAGTTGCTATTTATTGCAGTGTGGGTTTTGCTCTGCAGTCACACCACCATATCCAAGTAGCAGCTGAAATACTCCTGACAATCGTACATAATTAAGAAAGTCTAAGTAAGGCAATGCGGGGGTGTGAGTGAGGGCACTTGTCAGAGTATTAGTTAACTCTGACTTGCCATTTATCAGGGTATGTAGCCTGTTTCTCTGTGGAACTGATTTAACGGGTCTTTGTGACCTTTTAAACCTATGATTTTAGTATGTAAAATGGCAAAGTACAAGAGAGGAACGTTACATCTGAAAGCACTTGCACTCAGCCTCTTTAAAAGACGAGGATTTACTCAGTCTAGACACAGGAATACATTTAACATGAGTATGGACATGGCAATCGCTGCCTGTTATAATGCACTATTCTGTTTGAGCATTTCAATACATGGACCTACACAGAGTGCACTACAACAAAATGCTGTGCATATTACCTCTCACCCGGCCGTCACCGCACCTGAATCCCTTACCTGCAGCTCTCTTGCTAGCCTCGTGCCTGTGTGCTCCTCACCGGAGGGTGCTAGTTACACCACCTAAGCACCTTTTACTTGTTATATGCCTTATCTGAAAACAAATCACCAAGAAAACAAAGAGAGCATTCTACTAGCACAGAGGAGTTTCCTATTCATCAAAGAGCACCTCAAAAGACGTGAGAATACTTCAGCTATGCCCCATACATTTCTTGGCAACCTCTGAGGCTGCCAATAATGGTGCTAATTAATTGCAACTATGATTGTGGTTTCTGTAAGATGGTCTCTGTTCAGTAGAACTGGACCAAGACTATCAGTCTGAGTCACACAAAGCTAGCAGGAGATAACTTTCAGTCACCCCTATCTGGACCAGAGGCAAATATAGAGAACCGAAAACCATTCTCTTAGTTCATTGTCCAAGAGACAAGAGTGTATTTAAGGGTCTAGTACAACATTTCCTCCAATAAGAACACTTGTGATACATTTACATAGCTCCATCAATGTGCATAGGGTTGCCAGATGGTTTCAACAAAAATACTGGACACACTTGACATTACATCACAATCTACATTACATCTTTAGAAAATACTGGACATTTATATTTTCTCAGTTTGTTTCCCGAACATAAAGCTCAAATACTGGACTGTCCGGTTCAAAACCGGACACCTGGCAACCCTAAACTTGCATGGTACTTTCCTGAGCAAAACTCAAGGCCCTGTCCTGAAAAACGTACAGTCTAGGTACTTCAGAGGGCTTTGGGGATGGAAACACATGATTGAATTAAGCACTGGGAGTGGGTAAATGCATATCATTATCCTCAATTTAAAGATGGAAAAATTGGGATTGAGAGAAGTACTATGCCTTGTCCAAAGAAGCACCAAAGAGCATCAGTGACAGAACTAGCTAGGGTTGCCAGGTGTCCGGTTTTGAACCGGACAGTCCAGTATTTGAGCTTTATGTTCGGGAAACAAACTGAGAAAATATAAATGTCCGGTATTTTCTAAATAAGATGTAATGTAGATTGTGTAGATCAGCAGTATCAGAAATTAGGCGTTCTTGCCTTCCAGAGCGATCAGCTCATTAGACTGTAGCACCTCCATAACCTTAGGTCAGTGTTTCTTAAACTGTGTTCCGCAGCAGTCAGAGGTGCGCCACGGAGAACAACAGAGTTCAAAATGGCTGCCCTTAAAGGGGTAGGCAACTTTTTTTTTGCTCAATAACTCTCCCCCCAACCCGTTTTTTTTTTTTTTAAATTGGTCAATAACTCTCCCCCCCCCCTTTTTTTTTTGGCTCAACAAAAAAATCCTTGGTGTTCCCCATTAAAATAAAATTGTTTGGTGTTCCTCAGTCTTAAAAAGTTTAAGAAACACTGCCTTACGTACTTTACATGCTACTGTGCCTTTATATTTAAAGTATATCCTTATGATACATCACTTCAGTGGGCTACATGAAGGGTTGCTGTTTGCTTCATGGGGAAGCAAACAAGTGAGAAATGTATGAAGAGGCGCTGCTGTGATCTACTGGATTTATACTGGGGATAGTAAAATAAGCACAGGGATGGGATAGGACAGTGTTTCTCAACCAGTGGCACGAGTACCCTTAAGAGTACTCGAGAGAAGTCTGGGGGGTATGTCAACACAACTGAAATTTGGAGAAAACTGAATTTTTGTTTTAAGTTTTATAGACTTTTTTTATTTTTGTACTTTTTACACCCAAAAATTTCATCGCCCACCCGGCTACAATTAAGTTGTTTAAACAAATGTGTTGCAAGGGTAGAAAAAAATGTTGTGTCTGAAAACTGTAGGTACATGGGGTACTTAAAATTTTTTTTAAATGGGTACTTTATAAAAAAAAGGTTGAGAAACACTGAGCTACGAGACCACAGGCTCACTGTATGACCTTGAGTAAGCCGATACACTTCTCTATGCACAAGCTTCCCTGTCTATAAATTGGGGACACTAATGCTTAAAGTATGTAACATGCTTTCTGTGATATGCAAATGCAAAATATTATTCAATATTTATCATTTTAACACTATTTGTAAAAAATTAGTGGCCCAAATTCTCAAAAATTCATGTGTAAAAATACCTGTACATAATCTGTGCACCCATTTTTACATCGGCAGCTCTGAAAATCGAGCATTTAGGAGGGACAATATTTTACCGAAGAACTTTACAGAAATTAATTTTGATGACAGTTCTGCAAGAACGATGGTTTTTTTACATGCCCATCTTCCTTCAGCGATTCATAATCCTATTCTTGAATGACTGAGAAATAAAAGGCCAATTTACAGCTGTCAATGCACTTATCCTTACATATATTAGTGCTTTAATGTTCTTGATGTAATTGGCAGGAATCATGGGTAAGCCTAAAATTTGGTAAATAGGAGGAAAGAATATACCATTCAGTTAACAAATTTGCCCTCAGAGAACATTACATGTAATAAATGTCTGTGGTATTAGATTAGACGTGTCAGATTTACAACTGGCACTTTCATAGGAAATGTCATTGGAATTAATGCTGTACCAGCCCTGACCCTAATTCTTTCTGACAGAGATCTAGGAGGAGGCAGGCAGGGTGGTGGAAAAGGTAACAGGTGGCTGGTCCAGAGCTGGCATGATGGGCAGTGTCTGTTTTATTGTGATCATCACAAACCTCAGAGTGGGACAAAAGAAGAGGGCAGGAGAAAAGAGGCCTGACCCAGAGAAATACTAATGCTGCTGCTTATTCCGCCCCTTGCTCAGCATCACCGGCTTCCACTAAGAGGTATGGTACGTTTGCAACTCTCACTGCAGCGTTAGTTCACGTAATTCAATATGCCATCCATTACCTGACCAGCACAATGGTCACCCGGTAGGGCTAACATTTAATAAATTCTCTATCTTTCCCCCCCTTTTTTTTTTAAACATTTCAATATCACTTGAAAGCAGGCTGCATACAGCCCAAGAAATGGTCTTCCTGGAATTTACGTAGTCTCTATTGATACTTGTTCCCTGTCTCATGTTCCCATTCTAGAACATGAGAAATGGATGGCTGCAACCTCCAATCAAAGTTATTGGGAGTTTTTAGGATAAAACTGTCTTTAACTGAGGGAACAGGCCACACTGAATTACACTGAAAGATGGCTGCACGATATTTTAAATGTTAACTTTGTCCTTTTATATTTGCCAGTCAAGAACACGGAAAAACCTGACTAGAGGCCCTTAACAATTAACAGGAAGTCTGTCCACAGGCCTGCAAAAAGAAAAGAAAAGAATTGGGTTTGTTTAGTTTGGAAAAGAGAAGACTGAGAGGGGACATGATTGCAATTTTCAAGTACCTAAAAGAGTACTACAAGGAAGACGGAGAAAAATTGTTCTCCTTGACCTCTGATGATAGGACAAGAAGCAATGGGATTAAACTGCAGCAAAGGGAGGTTTAGGTTGGACATTAGGAAAAATTTCTTAAGTATCAGAGTGGTTAAACACTAGAATAAATTACCTAGGGAGGTTGTGGAATCTCCATCAATGGAGATATTTAAGAGCAGGTTAGATGGACATCTAACAGGGACAATCTAGATTGGGGTGGGGAACCTAAGGCTCGGGGGCCAGATGTGACCCCAGGCTTACCTGGATCCAGCCCTCAAGGTTCAGGGCCTCCCCCCACACTGACACTACAGCCCCTTGCTACCCCACCACAGGGCTGGAGAACACAAAATCTACTAGGCTGGGTCCCTCTGGGCTCCGGTGTACAAGGGGAATGTGGGAAAGCATCTTTCTCCTTCTCAGTTGGGGACCATGTCAGTGAAGGTTGGTTTGGGGTTTTTTTTTTTTTTTTGCTTCTCACTTGTGTGTGGTCCCTGACTGATTTTTTGGTGGGTCAGTGACCCCCCTCCCCCAACCCAAAAAAGTTTCCCCACCCCTGGTCTAGAGGGTGCTTGGTCCTGCCTTGAGGGCAGGGGACAGGACTTGATGACCTTTCAAGATCCCTTCCAGTTCTATTATTCTGTGACAACAGAGTAAAGGAAGGCAGGAGGAATAGGAGTCCTCTCTCCTCCTGTTTTTTCAAGGTAGTGCTAAAATAACCCACTAAAAATAAAGTTCACCTCAAATACAAATCTAACTGTCACAACAGGGGCCCTACTTAAAACACTAAAGGCGAATGCTGCGTCTCTAATACTACTTAACTTACAGAACAAGATTCATTTGCAAAGTAGATTCCAAACATTCAAGTAATCAGTCTCCACTGCACCTCATGGAATAGGAAAACACTAAGCCCGCTTTACAAGTCAGGGATTGGAGGCCTGCAGGCGAAGCGACTTGTCCAAGGTGACAGAACTCACAGACCTGTGCTTAAGCCATTTGACCACGTTGTACTAAACTCACCTCCATAATGGCTGACATGAAGATTGCACAAAGGTTTTTGGCTAAGATCACGCATTGCCCATTTAGATTCTTTATGTTATGCAGCATTTTGGTATCTGAGATCTCAGAGCTATAACTGAGGGAACTGTCCTTAGGGTCACTCCTGCAACAGAGGGACATATCAGCCCCATTCTCTAGATGGAGAACTAAGGTAAAGTGATTGACTTACTGAAGGGTCACACAGAGAATCCACGGCATAACTGGGAACTGGACCTAGATCCCCCAGCATTTCAGTCACAAGATCATCCTTTATTCTTGTGCCCAAATCATATGGGCCTGACCTTTATTCAAGCAAACCCCGAAATCCACTGTAAGTTTCTGAATTTCAGATAGCACAATGTGTTGCTCAATATATTTTTTTCCTTTGGTTATACACGTTTCATCTGTGAAACATATGATGTTATTGTGTTTCATTATGGTTAGGATTCATCATATTATACAGCGATCCTGTGGTCTCTTTGGCGACTTGTGCTGGGAAAAACCAGAAGTGTAAATGTAACTAGAACACCTTCATCAGGCAGTCTGTACTCTGCACCCAAGATGGCTGCATTTCAGTGATTCACTTATACATGATGCCAGATCACAGCCTTCCAAGGGAATCTCATGGGAAGGGTGGAAAAAACCTGGGGTTTCCCCCAAATTGTTCTGGAGACAGATGGGGATGGTTTCCCCCTTATAGGAAAATATAGCAACTTGGTCGCTAAGACCTGGAGTTCTCTGATGATCTGACAGAGACACAAAGCCATCCATGTAGAGGGCCTGCCACTCCCCATACACACTGCCTGTTCCACCAGAGTTGTTCTGGCAGGACTGCCCCCACAACCTCCCCAGCAGAGAGCTTCACAGGCAGTTGGAGGTTACCTTGATTTTTTTCCTATCGCCACAAAATGGACTGCAGGTTAAGAAGGGAACTGACGGCTGCCCGGCACTTTCCCACAAGGGGATCCTGGTCTTTCAAAGAGATCCCTGATATGGGGGAAATGAGCACTATGGAAGCAACTCAGAATCACCCTTCCATGTGAGAAGGACCAGAAGCAGATGGTCCTCTCTCAATATCTCAAAGGGCCCACCGGGGTCCATAGAACTTTGGGTTCCAGCCTGATGAAGCCATAAGAAGATTCCATCAGCCATTTTTCTTCTAACATTTTATGCTTGTGCAGTTCATAATGACAAAGAGACCTCTAGGTCACGCCTTTCCTGACATATTAGAGCAGCTGGACAAACCCCCTTCAGGCCCTCAACTCCATCAGCTGGTCATTAAGGCTACATCTACACAGCAGGACTAAAGTTGAATTAAGCCATGCAAAGTGAGCTACGTCAATTGCGTAGCTTAAGTCAAAATAGCTTAATTCAGCTTTTGGCACTGTCTGCACAGCAGGAAGTCCGGGAAAGAGCACTCCTCCTCCGACTCCCCTCACTTCTCGTACAATAAGGGTTATGGGAGTAAGAGTAAGCAGTCTTCCAGCTCGCCATTATTTTGACATTATGTCAAAATAAAGGCTTGTAGCGTAGACGCGGACTATGTTATTTCAGAATAACTTCAGTTATTCCGAAATAACACTGCTGTGTAGACGTACCCTAAGAACCATAGAATCCCCAGCCTGAAGAGATCATTCATATGCTTTATGAACAACAATAAACATATGTTTAGTTTACACAAGAAATAGAACATGTCCATTTCTCCAGTATATGAAATCCATCCAAGCAGGGAGATTCCACGTTTGGAAAATAATATATGAAGTGGCACTCTCAGATCTCTTCTATCTAAGCCAAATGAAAGGAGCTTGCATGGTGAAATGACAACTTCACACAGATGGCAAAGATTAATAACCATTCTCTACTGTGGCAGGGAATGCAGTCTAGTGGCTAGCATAAGGACTAGCACCCTCAGGTTTCTGGGACTCTAGTCCCATTTCCATCAACAACTTGCTGGGTGATAACACACAAGTGAATTAACATTCCTTCACCTCTTCTTCCCCATCTGAAAATGTGTGCAATAATGTTAACTTACCTAACAGGTGTGTTATGGGATCGTAGCAGTATTCTAAAAGGACTTGGATGAAGAGAGCCTGGGATGAAATGAGCTATAGAAATGCAAAGTATTATCTCTCTAATATCAATCTTCCCTCGTTTAAAAGAACACAGTTGGTTTATAACTTCTAAACCATTATGTTAAAAATCTAGAAGTAAGATCATATAGCAAAAGGAAAAACGTCAGTACACAGCCACATTCTATTCAGATACCAACAACTGCATACGTAAACTTCTCTCGTATTTAATCTGTTAAAAACAAGCGTGTGTGTTTTGTCAAACAAGAGAGAGCCAGGATCTTGTACATTTTTCAACAGAAAAACAAATGGAGTTGGGGGGGGGGGTATTGAGGCGAGAGAAAGGACAGTTTTACCAAAATGGCTAACGTAAATGGGACCTCTCAAATACGGAAATGAAGACACAGGACTGGAATGCACCATGGAAAGACATGTAGCATACACATCTATCCTGAAAATGAATGCTCCACAGTCAAATAGATCCCAAGTTCCTCTGCCTAACTATCTCTCCGTGCCTCACTGTTTCTGACTTCAATAGACATCCTTTCTGCTATAGAACCTTAGCCAAAAATTTTCTAAATTACAGAAAAGCCAGCGATGTCTCCATTCAGTCTGTTTCTTTAACTGCATTTCAGTGTTAATGTACAAATGATCGGAGACCTTCTTAATATCTATTTACTTAAACTGTCTTCCTTAGCTGATAAAGCAAACAATAAAAAAAAGCATCAACAAATATTCAAACATACCACACAAATCATGAATGATGGTTAAAAATTCCATCAGTCAATTTCCTCTCTAAGTGTTTTTCTCTTAGACATCTGATCCTCCTCCACCCCTGTTCAATTTATCTGCATTTAGACATAATAGAGGCAAGTCTCAATCATGTTTGCTATTTATATGCAAAGTATGCTTCTAGCCTATTTTTTAAAGTTGCTTCTTTATTACACTAATGTCTCAATAATAATCTATTATCATTTATCAAGGTTAAAAAGAAATGAAAACAAACAGATTCCCAGGCATAAATGAAAATTGTCATTCTTTTTGCTCGTTCATTAAGCAGAATGCCTACCTTTCCCAGCAGTCATATTCTGCGGTGATCCTGAAATGCTAATAAAGAGTGCTGTGCTCTAACAGCAGCCCTACAGTACATTTCTCAATAACTTAAGCACCAGTAAACTCTCCACCCTCCCTAACGGCTTCTCTCTGTGACCTAGCACAGACGACAACTGCTACCCCTATTCCAAAATAAAAGCCTACTCTGCACTCAGCTGAGCAACATTTGTCCTCCTGAGATTGTTCTTTCACTTCCCTCTTTAAGTCCCATGACATAAGAACAGGATCTAAGAGGAGGTTTGTCAAAAAGAAAATCCAAATCACTTCTGCCCACTTTTTTGATTGTTTTCTAGAAAACTAACAGAGCTAATCTGAGGGATCCATTTATATCTTTTTACTATGGTCAAAGCTGTGTTGTTATTAGGTCTCTGTATTACTGTACCACCTCCGAGCCTTAGTCCTGGACCAGAACAGCACTGTTTTCTTGGAGCACCTTATAAATTCAAAGGGGCATGACAAGGACATTCATTTGTCCTCTCCTCTCCAAAGATAGGGGTGTATTTCTTTTCTCTCCTTTTCCAAGGGAATGTTCAGTCAATGAATTTTGCTTTCATCACCAAGGCAGCAAGATTCATAGAATGCCAGCCCTAATGGACAATTAAGCATGCAACAGAGTGTAAATCCAGGAAAACTCAATGCTGTTTGCTAGTTCAAGCCTCTTGAGGCATTACAAAAAGCATCCCCTTCAATTTTGCAATTTCCTTGTTTGTATGTGGCTTGCTACCCACATAACATCACAGCTGCAGAAACACTGCAGCATAACAAATCTTCCACCATCATGTCAAAATAGCAGAGACTGGCTAAAGTATATAACTGGAATGGCAGATGAAAGCCTAGAAAATTATTAGTTTTCTCCTAATTATTTCAAAGTTCTCAAGATTATTAGAAACAAACTGAGAAACAAAACAGGATTCATGCAAAGTGTAGTACGGTCACATTAGACTAAACATCCCCTTAGCTGTAAATATAACTTAGAGAGTATCCAAGAGAAAAATTCATCTTTCTTTCTAGACCTTTGGCTGAGACAGGTTTATTGCGTTTGCTATCAGTGTCATTGTTTTATTATTAATAAATTATTCTTTCTTTGAAGAGGGATTAAGCAGGACATTATTACTGCATAATGAACGTCTGTATGCATAGTGGGGCCCATTCTAAACAGAAATCAATAAGCAGCAGCTTGTGATTTGTGTTATTAGTATGAAGTACTCAAAGCTGCTCTCCTAAAGGAAGGTATGTGATAAACAATTCAGGTCACCAAAGCATGAACCCAAATCCTCGAGGTTTTTAAAAGCATTCTTAAAAGATATCATGCCCCTCAAAATCCATGTGTAAGGAGCAAGATTCACGCTCACCCCCAACCCCCTCCTATGGCAAACTGTAGAAAGATCACAAAAATGTCCTTGTATGCGCTCCATTGGCAAAGGGTCGGAAAGGTGGAATCCTTCTGTAGGCCCCACTGATTGGCTGAGAGGGATCCCTCCCATTCTGCAGAGAGACAGGAGCCATCCTGTAGGAATGGGGTGCTTCTCCACTAGCCCCCCTTCTGTTGGCAGCAGCCCACGGACACTGGCTGCTCAGGCTCCCAGCTGTCAGACCTTCCCCCTGAACTTCCACAGACAGCAGCATCACCCGTCTCATTTCCTATCCATCCCTCAGCCCTGCTCCATGAGGTGCCCAGTCCAAGCAGAGATCCCACTGGGGGAATGGAGAAGAGAACATTTGTGGACATGGGCGGGGATGCACACCACCCCCCCAATTATGCAAGGAAAGGGTTCACACAGACCCATGTGGAACAATCTGCTCCTGTGTATAACTTCAAGAGTTGGCCCACAGCATTGAAATATAAAACAACGTTTCATGGCACACAATAGCAGATTGGAATGTTGCAATGACCAGTGGGACTTTATAAAAAAACACTTTTGTTTATTTATAAAATGATTGTCATTCCTTTTCTGAATAAGAGACACTGACCACATTGTACCTTTAGATCATCTATCTTTAGTCACTGCTTGACCACCTGCTTAACCTGGTCCTTTCTGATACTTGAATTCAGAAGTCTCTGTAGTTAGGGATTGATCCAAAGCCTATTGCAGTCAAAGGAAAAAAAACACCGATTGCAACAAGCTTGATTCTAGCCCTTCTAGGCCTAAATCCAGGAAAAGCAGAACAGCTTGGAGTAAATTAAATCTACATTTATGTACAAGGGCCTCCCTCCATACCACATCAATTAAAGACCATCATGTGATGCCATACGAAGTCGACAACTGACTAGACCTGCAATTATTGACTCTTTCATGCTGAAAATCTATGTCTCCCAGGGATAAAAGCACATCTGCATAATTAGCAAAAGCAGTTAAACAAAAAATAATTAGGCTGCTGAAAGCCAAAGAGAGAAAAACTGTAATTTTTGCCTCAAGAGGTTGACTAATTATATGTTAAAAAAAAACAAAACAGGGACACCAAGAATCATCGAAAAATACAACATTCACCACCTTAGCTCCATTTTCTGGCTGTAAGGCCTTCTGGTAACCTAGCAACATACTCAGAAAGCAGCATACTTACAAAGATGAAATTCTCCCCTCTGTTTGATATATATATATAAAAAACCTGCTTCAAATTACTATTCGGTCTTATACTCCTTCCCCCAACAAAACTGTTGTTTTATTAACATTATTAAGCCTTAAATCAAAGTCCAGATTCATAAGAAACATTATAAAGTGTTTTAACCTCAATGTGAGACAATTACGATAAACCACAATGTAAAAAACAATGCTGGGATTGTTATTTGGAAAACTATAAAATGACTCAAATTCTGATCACAGATACACTGGTGTAAATCCATTGGCTTCTGTAGTGTTACTCTAGATTTATATCAGCATCACTGGTAGCAGAACATATCCCATTACTTTGATGAGTGTTACTAGTAAACTGAATATCTCACTGATCAGAACAAAAAATGTTGCTCATCATTGGCTAGGAAATGCTGGTTGTGCAAGACAGTCTTTAGAGTGCACTTCCCAAAAAAGTGCACTGAGTTTATCTTCTCAGTATAGATAAACTCTCACTCAGTATAGATAAACTCTCACTCTAGCTGGTTTCTTTCACATAAACATTAGTGATCTGATAAATACACGTCCTATATCCAAGTCAATATACTCTGAGAGCTAAAATATCAGTTTCAGTTACAGGAGACCCTCACAATTTGCTATTTTTTATTTTGCATATTCACAAGTCGCTCCCATCCTCCTATTGCACTCCACCCTCTGGTCTGGGGGGAAGGACATAGGCTGGGGGGCGGGCCTGTTGCAGGAGGGCAGCAGCGGTCAGGGCTCCCCCCAAACCCACCGCCACACACCGTGACAGCTGGGAGCCACAGTGAGCTCCCTGCCCCCTTCAGCAAGCTCCCCATGGCTCCCAGCAAGTTCAGGAGCTGTTCCTGTAAGTAGTCTAAGTGCCACTACATGGGACAGCGAACCACACTAGGTGTGTGGGTTACATAAGCAGCTGCATCCTCAGTATTCGTGGATTTCACCAATTCACAGTGCTGCTAGGAACGCATCTGCCATGAACGGCGAGGTTTACTCTGTATAGTTTTTCATTGTCCAATTCTCTGAGCACTTATCACTGAAGTCTGCTTCTCCTAGCACAAATCACACATATCCCAATTATTTCCTTTCTGCCTACTTAATTCTCCCGCATATCAAAGGCAGGCTTGACAACCATTCTGGAACCCTGTTATAATTAGCACAGGTGAGTGCTTCTAGGTGGCCAGGTCTCTGTTACGAACCACCCTGTTCACCAACAGTACACTACAACTACTCACCCTCCGAAGAAGGCCTCAGGGTTCTAGCATGCGTAGACACGGCGTAACTGCATCTGTTCTTGCCCGTCTTATAACCATGCTAAAGAGCCATGCTCTAACCCTGGACAAGAGGAAGGCTAAAATAGGAGGTGAAATCCTAGCCCCATTAAAAATAATAGGAATTCTGCCACTGACTTTAGTGCTGCCAGAATTTCATCAGTGGTTTTCGAACATGATCATCACAGGAATTTTCTGTCTAGAGACACCAGCATAAACCTTGTTATAACATGATTTGGGCACCCTGATTAAACATGATTTCTGTAGTGGAGACAGGGACTTACTGTCTTCAAAAATGGCAATTAATCCTATTGAGAGGTCTCTGTATAAAACAGTAGTTTTCAACCTTTTTTTTATTTGAAGGACCCTAAAAAATTTCAAATAAAGGTGTGAAGCCCTTTGAAAAATCTTAGTCTGCAGAGCCCCAGAGGGCCTGAAAAACACAGGGTGAAAAACACTAGTGTAGAAAAAGTCTGAGGCTTTGTCTACGTGGAGCTTTTCCACCATGACACAGCTGCAGCTTCTTGGAGGGCTAATACCAGTGCAGATGAGCATTGGTCTGGGCTAACTCTAGTACTGATGGCTCTGCACCAACTCCACCACGTTACCTATCCTGCTCAGATAATATCGCATTCCAGCTATGCCACCTGCCCTACTCTCCCACTACTGCAACAGGAAAAGCACAGTGCAGGCATGACCTCAAAGGAGCAGTGCTTCTGATAACAAGGGAGAGACCCTGGCAATAGGCGGTGCCATGTGTCAAACTCCGAAAGTAATTACTGGATTTAGGAGGCGGGCTCCTGTGAAAAGCTAAGCTTTGGGGTGTACATTATTTATGGCCTTTCCTGTAAACTATGACAGACGTTGGATCGGATCTTCTTTGTTTTCAAAGCAGGGGAAAAAACCATAACCTTGGTGGACAGCAAGTTTGTCTTTAGGCCACGATGAAACACGTCACCAAAGTGGATGAAACAAGTCACATTTACTCTCTAAACACCAGTGCTGAAGGGCATCCCTTGAACGTAAAGGTTCCCTGCACAAAGTTTCCTCATACATTGGCCAGAGAAAGGGCTGGGAATGACTGGGGGAGCAGTAGTTAGGAAGGGGGGCATGAATCTGCCTACAACACCAAGGGAAATTGAAACACCTGAGAACTTTGTCAGTTCACTCCCCACATGCTCACGCACACTCACAGGCATTTAGCTTATACCTATGAGTAGTTAAACTTCCATTTAAAAACAGCAAACATATTTAAAATGATTTTGAAAAAATAATCAAGACAACAATATGCTGTCTATGTTCTGTGAATCAGGACAAGCTGAAGTTCAATAAGCCAAGAACGCCTGTTTAGAAAAGGCCCATCACTCCTCTTCCATTTATCTACTTCATGATATTTTCACAGTTCTAGGACCTGTAGCAATGGCTCCTGAGGCACCTCTGAGACCACAGAAAGTGCTGAGATGTCAAAGACTGTCCTGGGTGTGAGAGAAATCTCCTAAGGGCTGGGGTTGAGCAGGTTAAGGAGCAGATACCCTTCTGAGTTATATCCAGGGTAAAATAATTATACACCTAAAATCTTATGCTTGAAATCTGAAACGACTCAATTTTTCTATTGTCCAGTAAAACATATTCTTAATAGTGATTCATTCATTGGATACAAACGAGTGTCCTAGCAATGACCTATTTGATTTTTCTCCAGGACTGCCCTCAGATTATTCAGATAACCCACTTGCAAGTTTAATTTGTGGCCCATTAATAGGTTCCTAAGCAACTTCCAATGAAAATGAACTACCACTATTTCACATCATTTCAGTGCAGTGGGCCTATATGGGCACAGTTTGGTAATAAGATATCACAACACCATCACGCACAAGTATGTCCCATGAAATTCCAATAAGCAACAGCACTACTACGACGTAACTAGTTGAACGCCTTTTAAGGAGAACCTATGCTAGATACATCCGAGTCCATTACAGCAGCTCTCATTAAGATGTAACGAGACATCAATGAAGCTAGATTAGGAGTGAATTCAGCCCTATTTGTTGTCCTGGTCATTCAATGGATTGAACTAAAAGTATAGTCAATTGGTGAACACTGCAATATTTGATAAAGGTGTCAATTCTTCCTTCCCACACCTAGATCTAGAAAAAAACACTAGTTCTCAGTTATATTCTTCAGAAAAACAAAAAGCATCCTTTATGGTGAAGAAACTTCAGATTCCCCTCCATTGTAAAGAAACGCACATACAGCCTAGTGTTTTACCCCACTCCATCACACAACAAGGCACGTGAACTAACCTTCACCCTTCCCAGAAGTACAGAAAAAATTAGAATGTTTTGGAACAAGTACACAACTTATTTTATGAATTTCCACAATGCTGATAGTTCACAAAAAACTGAGACAATAACAGTATTCTACTTACCACCTGCTCCCTGGATCATGTTTCCAGATTTTTGGACCTCATCAAATTTTGTAAAAATTACATTCAACCTGTTTGAAAGTTAAAGAAAATGCATTACATACTGTGCAGCCAAAGTGAATTGCTGTGACACCTGTAACCTATAGCGCTAATTAAGAGACCAACACAGTTCCTATTGAAGTCATTGGGACTTTTGCCATTGACTTTAATGAGAACAAGATGAGGATCTAAACCAAGGGAGGGGAACCTTTTTTGGGTCAGGGGCCGCTGACCCACAGAAAAATCAGTCGGGGGCCGCACACAAGTGAGAAACAAAAAAACAAAAACCAACCGTCACTGCCGTGGCCCCTGGCTGAGAAGGAGAAAGGCACTCCCCACCTTCCCCTTGCACACCAGAGCCTAGGGGGCCTAGGCTAGTAGATTTTGTGTGCTCCAGTGCTGGAGGGGAGCCCTGATCCTTGGGGGCCGGATCCAGGCAAGTCAGGGGCTGCATCCGGACCCCCGAGGCCTGAAGTTCCCCACCCCTGAACTAAACTATTTTATGTATAACATGAAGATATAATATTAGTTTATTAATAAACAAAGATGAAAAAAGAAGACACAGACTTCTAGGTGGCATACTATAGGCAAAACAGGCAGCACTGTTTAATAAGGTTGCCATTTCCAGTACAAACCCGTTTCCAGTTGCTTATGACTTTGCTGCACTTTAACCATTTGCAGAATTGTTGATAAAGGGAAAAAAGCCCTGGGCTTTAATGATCATTCTTGTTTGGCCTTGACAATTATTTTCCGTTCATGCCTTGTTTTCACCTGGGCATTTCCACCTCTGTAGGAGATCATTAGCCCAGCACAATATTCCTGTCTATGAAATGTAGTGCTCTTGGATATTGTGGAAGGCCTTTTTGTGGGTGCACTCAGGGCAAGGGGAGATACTGCAGCTCTCACAGTCCCCACCACCCCACCAACCACACAAGATCTTGGTAAAACAATTTGTTGCCAAGTTCCCACTGATGTGATACAGTTCCATATCACCCCTATGTGATCCAGCAGCTAACTGGCACAAATTGACTTTTAACATCTAAAGCATCCTGCCACGTAAACCCACAAAACTTCTCACTATGCCAAATATTTATTACATATAACACACACTGGTTGTAAGATTGAAAGCAAAGCGCAGAACAATGCATTACAGCTTGTATTAACCCATTTCACAGACATGGAAGTTGAGGCTGCGAGGTTGAGACACAATAATATAAATCATACTGATCCCTGAGGGGCTGCAAAAAGTCCCTTGTTCTGGAGTTTTAGACTGAGCATGCTGTTACAGTTAGTGTGTCTATCAATGAGCACTCGAATAACGTACTGAGTCCTGTGATAGCCTGCCCTTGGAAGGCCAGGGGAAAACAGCCCCTGTGACAACTAAGGCCACACTGGCCTTTTGCCAGGAGCCAGAGCACAACAGCAATATTTATCAGATCTGAATACACTACCCCAGAATCTTTGCTGGTAAATATTCCATATTTGGCAGTGACTAGAAGGTACTTAGGTTTCACTGATGATGATCTCAGACACTAGGCAATTTACAGAACCAGGAACGAGCAGACTTTAGCTCAATCCTACCTGTCTGTGGGTCTCTGCCAGCTGGATTGTATCAAGCTCATCCTCACCGTTAAGATTCTGTCTACGTTTGTTTTCACTGCCACGTACCTACCTTCTCATTCCACCATCTCTGTTCTCCGGTCTTCTCCATTCCCACTGAGCTCTGACTTATTATGCTGCCCCAAAGTTTACATCCACTTCCTGCTTCCCCTATACCGCTCTCGTGTGCACATACACACACCCCCACGCACACATTCTGTTTCCTCTTTCATAGGCTTCCTTATGATCCATTTCCTTCTCAAAGATTTCCTGCAATCATCTTCTCTCTATTCGGCTTTACTGCCTGGTCTGAGCTATGGGACCCTATGTTCCACTTATCGAACCCAGAGCCTGATCCTCTATGGTGCTGAGCACCCAGAATGGGAGAAGCGCATATATTCTGCATTTAGCTCTATTGGACATTTTTACTCAAGTATCTCAGCTTTCATTTAAAAAAGAAGTAAGTTTCTAGCCCTTATGGCTGTATAGAAAAATCTTGACAATACAGCCCAGTTGTACCTGAAAGGTTTGAACGCCTGTCGGTTAATTGAATAGTCAAGTAACCTCATGAATTCTTAACAGTTAGTTGACTATTCTATAGTCCCCGGGGGTGGGGCCGGCAGCCAGTGCACTCCGGCCTTACTCCTGAGGACCCCTGCCACTCCACGCTGCCGCCTCAGTATCAGAGGCAGCAGCGCAGGGTGCCAGGAGGGAGCTGGTCCGTGAGGGGAGCCTTTTTAAAAACCAGCTCCCCTCGCGGACCAGCTGCCTGCTGCCTTGTGCTGCTGCCTCTGATAAAGAGACAGCAGCACGGGGTGGCAGCAGCCCCCGTCTAGTGGGGGTCTGAGCTCCCGGATCTGGCACGAGCCACAGCTGAGCTGGGCTGCCTGCCCACCCAGATCCTAATACACTTTAAATACAGAGCCACAGCCGGGGTAGGTGCTGGACCCGGCATGAGCCAGGACTGAGCCCGACTGCTGGCCAGCCTGCTAAAAAATGTACTGGCAAGGGGCGGGGGAAAATGTGTGTAGTCTATAGCATTAACCGATAAGCTTTTGCTTATCGATTAATCGGTTAATTGACTACACTATTACATCCCTAGCCAGGAGGTAAATATAAAGAGCCCAAAATGTGTAATTTTTATTTAAATCTCTTAATAGTCTGTATTTGGAGTGGGGCAATTTGACATTTTTAATGCTTGGGCTGAGAAATGCTGAATATCTGATTTTTATCCTGCTTATTAGGGCTACCAACTTTCTGACATCACAAAACCGAACACCTTTGCCTCCCTCCTGTCCCGCCCCTTCCCTGATGCCCTATCCCAGTCCCACCCCTTCCCCAAGGCCTCTCCCCTATTCACTCCATCACCCCTCTCTCCATCACTTGTTGTCCCCCACCCTCACTTAGTCATTTTTACCAGGCTGGGGCTGGTGACTGGAGACCCTATTCCCTGTAAGCTGGGTGCTTGGGTGGTCACCCATGAGAGACTCAAATGCCGCCCAGTGGGTTAGCAGAGCACCCACAACCGACAACATGTGTTTCTACTGGTGGTGCACATCCACATATGCCTTGGTGCATGTAACAAAATTTATTCCATGCATGGATGGAAAAAATTAGGAGGGAACATGAGTTGGGGTGCAGGAGGAGGTGAGGGCTCCAGCTAGGTGTGGGGGCTTTGGGGGCAGGGATGAAGGGGTTGGGGTGTAGGAGAAGTCTCCAGACTGGGAGATAAGGTTGAGGGGTTCAGAGTGTGGGAGGGGTTTCGAGGTGGGGGGTTGCACTGGGAGGGGGTAAAGGCTCTGGGAGAGACTCAGGGCAGGAGGCTGGGGTGTGGGCTCCAGGCAGCGCTTACCTCAGGCCCTTACGAGGAGAGCTGTCCAGGTGGCTCCAGGCACTGCCCCGGCCCATAGGTGATGCCTCCGCTGCTCCCACTGGCCGTGGTTCTTGGCCAACGGAAGCTGCAAAGCTGGCTCTCAAGGCGATGCCTGCACAGCAGGCTCAAGCAGTGCACAGAGCCCCCTGGCCTGCCCCTTCCCCCCCAGTAGCTGGAGGGACACATTGGCCACTTCTGGGAGCCACGCGGAGCCAGCTCCTGAGGCCAACCAGACGTTTAGCCGCTTGGTCAACTGTGCTCACCAGAGCCACTAGGATCCCTTTTCGATCAGGCGTTCGGCTTAAAAACCAGATGCCTGGCCACCCTACAGCCCATGTCCTTTTAATGGTGTGGTCATTTACCAGCCTGAACTGGTGGCTCTATAGTCCTAGATTCGAAGGCCACAAAGGACCATTAATGATCCTCCTTGTCTGAGCTCCAGGCTATAAAACTTCCCCAGAATAACTCCTGGAGCAGATCTGAAACACCCAACCTTGATTCAAAAACGGTCAGCGATGGAGAATCCACCGTGGCCCCTTAGCAAACTGTTTCCATGCTTAATTATTCTCACTGTTGAAAGTTTACACTTTATTGAAGACGTGATTATTGAGAATTCCATTATTTCCATGTAACAATGGACTTCTACCATTGCCCTTTGTGTTCCTAATATATTTCATATGCATGCACAACCTATGAAGTCCAAGAGGAAGCGACAAAGCAGAGTGTTCCAACATAAACCCATTATCATCTGAGTTACAAGCAACCCACAAATCCCTCCACCTTCCTTCACTGCCCAAACACACCAGGAAATCTGTTCCATGCAGCCAGGCAATCAAATATCGCAGAATAGGCTCCAGGGAGACAGTCCAGGATATAAGCCTGAACACACTCAAAACCACCTTCACCTAACAAGGACTCTCCACCACAGAAATAGACCTCATCATGGAACAGGCCACCCCACCTCAACCCAGCCCCTCCATGGTCCTGCCAAAGACAGGGGAGAGGTGCCTCTCCCATAGCCCCAACCCAGACTGGCCCAGACCTGCCACAGCTATAGTAACGGCACCTCTTCCCCCCAGCCCAAGTGCTGCTGTGGGGAGAGAGAGCTAGGGGGGAATCCTCTCTCCCTGTTGCAGCCCCAGGGAAGCCTGCACCCCAAACACCTCATCACCAGCCGCATTGCAGAGCCCACATCCCCAGCCGGAGTCTTCACGCCCCCTACACACACCCCCAGTCATCTGCCCCAGCCCTGACCCCTCATCCCTGCCCCCATCTTAGAACCCGCACCCCAGGCCTCACCCCCAGCCCCAGCTGGAGCCCTCACCCCCTGCATCTCAAGGCTCTGCCCCAGCCCCTACCCAGACCACACACATTTTGTTATGTGCACCAATATGAAGGTGATGCATCACACATCACCTCCACATTAGTGCACGTAACAAAACTCATTCCGCTCAGGTCTGAGAAAAATTAGAGGGAACAAACTGATCTCCATTGCTTCAATGATCAACACTCCTCTCAAAATGCATTTCAAGATCCACTGGTCCTACACATGCCTATCACAAAATGTGATGGGCCTCACCTAGCCCTGGTCTACACCTATAACTGCCCTTATTTCAAAATAACACTACCAAGCCTGTTATTTCGAAATAACAACACCCGCTTTCCGTGAGGAATAACGTTATTTTGAAATAACATAATAAAGTAACGAAATAAAGTAATTTCGACACTCCACTGCTGCTATTTCAAAATAACTACTCTCCAGAGTCATTCAAAGTAATTATTCCTCAGTGCTCCCGGGGGCTCTAAGTCGAGGTAGTGCGTCCACATTAAGGAAGCCTGCCACAGACTAATTTCGAGGCTTCCCTGTAGTGTGGACACGCTATTTCAAAACAGTTATTTTGGGAGTTATTATTTCAAAGTAATTTCCTAGGAGAGACATGCTCCAGGTGCCCTAAATGCCCCACTATCAACTATATGGATGAAACCAATCACTATGTTCACAAATGAACTCACACAGGAAAATGATAACAGACAAAACCACCCAGCACCTGTGGGTGAACACTTCTCACTGAGCGGTTACTCTTCATTGGACTCTCCTCAAAGAAAACCTGCACGACACTTCCAAAAGACAAGCCTGGGAGCTGAAATGTATAAATGTGCTAGACACTAAAATCATGGACTGAATAGAGAAACTGGATTGATGGCTTATTACAACAATCTGTAACCCACTAACAAACTTCCTCCAGCTGCCTTCCCCCTTTCTTTCCTCTCTATGACTAGAGGGGTGTTTGCAGGACACGTAATTTTTAATGATCCCTTGAAATATTAACTATTTCTGTGCAACCATCTGTTCCACCTTGTATTTAGCAGTGACACACTGAGTTAGCATCCCAGGCCTGAAAAAAAGAGACCTGTGCAAGCCCAAAGCTCATCTCTGGTTATGTCTACACTAGGGATGTAGAATCCCATGTAATGGCTAACTAATTAACTGATTAAAGGGGGGGAGGGGTAAGCAGAAAAGCTGCTACAGCCCAGCTGGAGTGTCTGCCCCCCACCCACTGCTGGACAGGAATGCTCCCCCAGCCTCACACACACACACCTGCAGGCGGAGGCTGATCCAGCTGGACCAGAGAAACTTTGTACTCTACTGAGTCAAGTTAAGAGCATGCAAAGTGTTTGCAGGATGGGAACCTAAGGGCCCAATCCCACAAAAAGACTTGCAGGTATAGTCCCTCAATGCAACAATAATTAAAAGAAACCAAGAAAGGCAGAGATTGGATATTCTTGACTCACCGAGACTGTGGTAATCCTTTTTTACTGAGATCTGCCCTTACACGTTCACCTACATGTCTGTAAATTTCCACTAGGCTGTTTATTGCTGCATCTCGAACCTAAATAGCGAAGAAAGAGATTTAATAGAAATTAATCATCTTTTGAAATTTTTTCATATTACTTCCTAAGAGAAGCAAACAAAGCAATGTATCCATTTCTCTGACACAACGGCTCCCAGGATTTTTAGCTAGTAGCAACATAGCACTTATTTATTGCTTTTCAACCATATGTCTCAGAGACTGATAAATATCATTAGACTCATTTCACTAATGAGGAAACTGAGGCACAGAGCGGTGCAGTGACTTGCCCAAGAACAGATGTCACATCAGTGGCAGAGCTGGGAACTGAGCATAAGTAACCAGCCTCTGTGCATGCAGTAAGTCTGCTCACCTTTAAATTCCATTCACCCATTCATCAAGGATGGATATGTTTTATAAAGGCTAATTATAAACCTACTTTATTTTCTTCTTTAAGACCATCATGGTAAAGCGGATGAACAGATTTTGTAGATCCATGGACCAACACAATGAGTCTGAGATGGCACTAAATCGGGAGAGGCACTTATTGCATTATCATTTTGTCTATGCTGAATTAACAGAACAGAGGGAAGAAGTAATTTTTATATCAGTTGCAAAAAAAGTTCTTCCACATCAAGACATCAGGAACGCTCACTAATGGAAGTACTTGACTTTCACGCAGAGACAGGCCAATCTCCTAGTGAAAAAAAAAATGCCAAAGAACTACCACGGAAAAATTGCCTTGGCTACCAGCTCCCTCCAAACCCATGATACAGACCCGGACTATGTCACCGAACAAGGAAAGAACCACAGACGTAGATGCATAGGGCTCTGTGGGTGAGGAGTGTGTGCTCTGGAAGATGCCTGCAATCCCCACCCCCACCCCAAGCTGTGAGGAAGAAATGTCCAGCACTAGCATTAACTCACCCATACTCTCCCCTGCAACACCCTTCCCCCACCCAAAGAGGCAGCCGGGGGAGGAACCCCTGGCAGTATGGCTGCAGAAGTACGACTATCGAGGGGACAACAGCCAGCACGTGGGCACAGCACCTCAGCTGCTGCTCACACTCGTCTAGCTCCATCCTCCCACAGCAGAGGTGCCCTCTAGTGGGGTCTCAGCTTTCTCCCCAAACCCCGAGTTCTGGCCTTCCTGCCCCAAGGGCTTTTATGCATTTTTCTCTGCCCTTGGCAAGATGTCTTTCCTTTCCTCTCTCATTCCATCTCTCCCCCTGTACCGCCAGTCACCTCTTTCCCTCCACCTCTCTCCCCCAGCTAGCCCCAGACTTCCACCTCTCAGGCCCCAGCATCCCCTTCTCTCCGTCCATGCCCCCTTCCCCTCTCCAGGCTGCTCTCTACAAGCGCTCCTTCCAGCAGCGGGCAGGTGAAACGCTGTGTGGCAGCCGCCCGCTGCCTGAGCCCTGGCGCAGACAGGGAGAGGACAAGTGGCAGAGCCCGTGCTACCCGAGGGCCACCTCCCTGCCCTCCCACACCTCAAATTCCTCGCGCAGCCGTCTGTCTGCCCCGCCAACTGCCGCTGTGTCTCCAGGCGCAACTGCTCCTCTCGCCAGGTTCTGGAACCAAGGCCAGACTTGGGCTCCGACCGGCCTTCAGCATTCCACAAGAGCTTCCCTTCACACCTCCGACGGGCGCAACCGCACAGGGCTGGCCGGCTGGAAATCCACCGGGGAATCGTCTCGGCTCTCAGACGCAGAGAGCCTCTAGGCCAGCAATGGGCAGGCAAGGCTAGGAACGGGCCCTCGGTCTCAGCGGGCCAGTGACACAGTTAACCGCTCCTGGGGCTGCCAGGGCTCCCGGCCCCGCGAGGCTGCTGGCAGCCCCATGCAGAGTTTAACCATTAACAGTAGCGGATAAGCATCCATTTATTGGTTAACCGCTTAAACTCTTACATCCCTAGGCCTAAATAAACACCAATGCCAGACGAGATGAGGTAACATGGGTATGGAACTTGGCTGTATTCATCGTGGTTTCTCTTTACTGTAAGAACACAGTTTCAAAAATGTTTTTAATGTCTTTCTGTTCAAATCCTTTGTCCTCAGACTCGTCTAAATGCTTAGAACCACACAGCCATACCCAGAGTTTACTGGAATAAGGGAAATTGCTAAAATGACTGTTCAAAAACAGCGTTATTTTTACAAAAGTCCTCCACTTGTGAAAACAAAATCCTCAACAATACAACTTGAATCTTTGGAGCAAGGCAAAGCAAAACAAAATTAATAAAAAAACCAAACCTCGGCACGTTTCCCTGCTTCTGCTCTACCACACTTAGCCACCAGAGGACAGTGTCGATCAACATTCTGCTAATGCAGCTTTACCACAGTTATTCTCAAGGGAAGAAATTAAGCAGTTAGAGATAGAGAAAGAAGTGTTATCGGATCACAAGGTCCATCCATCTTCTCCTGCACCATCCCTTTTCCCCAGGAAGGACAGGAACTAGTAGCCCCTAACAGAGGAAGCATCATTGATTAAATTGATTGCACTTGAGCTTAGCCAAAGATTTAAAAAGATACCGGGCACCGTAATTTATAGGTTTGATTGGGGGCGGGGGGATTTTGGTTTGGGCAGGCCTGGCCTCTCCTCCCTACTCCACAAACACTGCTCTGGGGAGATGCTGCAGGATATCAGAAAAGCTGACTGAGATGGACTGGGCAGCAACAGGAGCACGCGAGGGGCAGGGAGGAAATGGACAAATCGCACTGCTCCCCGCACACGCTGTCTGTCTGCTCTAGCAGCGCACAAGGAAGAGAGAGAGAGAGAAGACGAGGCCAAACAATCTCTCTCTGTGCACTGAGAGAGATCCTGGAGCCCATCTCTCTCTCCTGCCAGAGTGCCTACAGTCCATCCCCTGCCCAGGGTCTGCACAGCCAGCACTGGAAGTAGGGATGTAAGAATTTAACTGGATACGCTCATACTTACCAGTGACCAGTTAAACTCTATCCACTCCTAGGGAACTGGCTGCTGCCCCGCTCTGTGGGCTCTGCCAAGCTCATTCCTAGGGCACCCCGGAAGTGGGAGCTGACAGAGCCCACAGCATGAGGTGGCAGCCAGCTCCCTGGGAGCTTGCTGGCTGCAGAGCCCACAGCGCTGGGCAGCTGGTGCCCCGGGAGTGGAGCCAGCAAGGGACATCCCGGGGGTGGCTGCGGGGGCACCCTTCCACCATCCTTCACCTCCCTAGTTCCTACCCATACCTCCCCAAGTAAAATGGTTAACCATGGAACCAACAGGATTTTTAACCGTTACTGTATTTATAGATTTTTTTATGCCCCTAACTGGAAGGGAGTTTGGATTCCCATTCCCTCTCCCTTTACCACCTCTCAGGGTAACCAGCTCTTCCTCTTAGCCCCCTACAGCAGTGAAGGGAATGCTCTTTGTCACCAACTCCTCTCAACAGCTGGTGAGACCGCAGCAGTTTGGGGGGCTGGGGGGGGCTGTCCAAATTAAGAACCACAGGGCACCTATTCTCTAGCTGACCACCCAGCCCAACACCACACCACACAACAACCAGGGATCCCAGTGCACATGCCACCAAGTAGGGGGAACACCTTGAGACTCATCCATGAAGCAAGGGGGAGCAAAACTCTTGCTGTGCTGAGAGCAAGGGAGGGCAATTTCCCATGACCGGGAACCAGGAAGTTGCCAAGAGCTGCCCTATCTAACAGCCCTCTCTCACTGCCCTTTCCCTTCCCCACCTTCACCCATCCTGCTTCCACTTGTGTCTGGTTTCCAACTGGACTGCAAGCTCTTCCGGCCAGGCTTTGCCTCTTTATGGCCTTTGCAGAGCACTTAGAGAAACTGGGCCCCCTCCACCTCAAGAGAAGAGGCACTCCAGCAACAGAAATCCCTCTCCTGGAGCTGGGAGAGGATACAAGTCTGGCCCTGTTGGATTCTCTGGGGAGAAGGGCTTTGTCAGAGAGAACAGCACTATTTCCACGCAGGGGGTTGGAAATGTCTCTGAGATTTTGATGGGATATTTTTGAGGAACTTCCTTATAAAAACCCTCTAGCCGCACATCGCTGCCAGCTCCCTGATTCGGACACCAGGTCAGTTCTGCCACATCCCCGCCCCGAAGCAGCTCTTCAAGCACAACCACCTCTAAGCAGAGACAGACTGGACTCCTGCATCTCTTTCATGTCGTCTCTGGAATTCACTCAGATGGCCACAGCAACACACACTGCGGCACAAGGAGTTAACCGCCGCCGCCGCCGCAATTTTAGTCTTTTAGGAAGTGACACTCTGATTAATTATTTCCACGACACCAGCAGAAATCCAGAGTAATTCCAGTGATTTACCAAAGAGCCACTGAGAACAGAACCGGGCATACCCTAAAATCACACTGAGCAAAACTAAAGCAGGGTTTTCATAAGGTGAAGCTGCAAACTTCACCAATAGGGGGTACTAATCATACACATTCAATGTACCACTCAAAGTTTAGCGCAGGGATCTCAAACTCAATTCATGTTAGGGCCAGTGCCAGTCCTCAAATTCCCATAGCAGGCCAGTGTGTACCCCCTTCAGGCAGGGTTCAAGGGCATGCACCGCTGTGTATTCACCGCCCCTGTCCCTCTCCCCCCCCTCCCCCCCCACACACACACACACACACACACACACACCTCACATGTCTCCTGGCCCTGCCTGCTGGCCTGCATGCTCCCACTCCCTTTCCTCCCTCCCCCATGTCCCCCAGTTCTACCTGCCATCCCAGGGCCAGCAGCCATACAGGCCCAATTAAGTAACTTTTCCAAAATACTTCGCAGGCCAGATTGGGGAAGTGCTCAGGCCACAGACTCCTGGCCCATGGGCCATCGGAGACCCATTTTAGAGCCCAGCTTATTGTGAGTGGCAATCATACCCCTGTTCCTGCCAGCAAACATGGAATTTAACACAGAGTTTCAACAAAGACTTGCCTGGCTATTTGGATCTCCAAGTAAGTTACATATATGTGGCACAATCTTACTCAGTGTTAAACTCTGAGCTCCGGATCTAGGAGAAAAGAAAGTGGAGAAAGTGCATCAGTTTGAATTTTTTTTGTTTGTTTAAATGTAAAACACTCTGAGCCAAGCAAGCCGAGTCTATGACAGGTCCTGACTTACGCATTGAGAGTTGCAATAAGGCAGAGGCAAATCCCTTCTCTTGTCCGGAAATTCTTGTGTTTGAATCCTCCCAACAGCCTATCCCACACGTACTGCAGAAGACAGAGAAGAGGGTGGAAAGGGAAAAAGGAAAACAGAGTGGGTGAGGTTTTCTTTCCCAGCCCTGTCGCACGAGATCATGCCTTGGGTTTAAATATAAACTCTGTGCTCACACACAAGAGACTAGGAGGATACCTGGGGGGGGCGGGAGGAGAGGGCTCACAAGAAGACTGTATTAATCTCATAAGGTAACTAATCCTTTGTTCTTTGTTGAGCCTGTCAGTAACTCACCGCTAGTTAAAATAACACTAGTTAATCAGCACATTCCCACCAACCCCCAAGGCATAGCATCTATGACACCTGTGTCTGCCCTCCTCTAGGGGAGGCTGGGTAATGCTCAAACACTCCCAGCTGTGCATCATCTTCAATTAAAAAAAGCACTTTTTGCGGAAAAGCGTCCGTGCCAATCTAGACGTGCTTTTGCGCAAGAAAGCCCGATTGCCATTTTAGCCATTGGGGCTTTTTTGCGCAAAACAATTCTGGGTTGTCTACAGTGGCCCTCTTGTGCAAAAGCATTTGCGCAAGAGGGCTTTTGCCCGAACGGGAGCGTCATAGTATTTGCGCAAGAACACTAATGATCATACATTAGATCGTCAGTGTTCTTGCAGAAATTCAAGCGGCCAGTGTAGACAGCTGGCAACTTTTTCCGGAAAAACTGGCCAGTCTAGACACAGCCTACATGTGCATCACCACTGAAATGGGATAGAGTTTCTGTAATAACTGTAAGCAGAGAGAGAAAATATGGACCAGGGACAAAGCTTTCCTTTTACAGAAAGTATCAGAGGATCATTAACACTCTTGCAGAATAGGAAGATCCTGGATTATACAGGAGTACTCTGAAAGACCCCCACCCAGTAAACGACGCTTTCGGTGGAGTTAGCTCAGAAGAGGAATGAGTCCATTTCACTTTGCTGGGATTGGAAGCTACAGTTTAGAACCTTAATAAACCATCCCTCCCAGATCTAACTGCATGTGGTGTGAACATGGTCCTTTCTCCACAATCACCCTCGGAGATTGTCCTGTGGAGACATGGGGCCATTTAGCATGCACCCATTGGGGAAGGTTTATGGTAGGTCAAATACAGATTCGGACATAAGTTCTTTGTGGGAAAATGCCGCGTATTCCAAAATGACTCATTGCCATACCTGAGGATTAGTAGCTTGCTCCATAATTTTTAGAAGCAGAGCCTGATCCTGCTCCCGCACCGAATCTTTAGCATCTCCCAGCCTGTCAAGTAAGCTTGGCAACACTGGAAACAAAACACCAAAGTCTATCAGGAAAAAAGCTACAGAGTATCACAGTTAAAAATCACACACCCACTTCAGCAAAGCAGAGAGAATTCTGGGACATCACTAATCCACAGTGTAAAAGTGTGCACCAACACATCTTTCTATAACCTAGCCCTAAGAGATGCTGAGAACCCAGAATTCTATTGATGTCCATGGGAATGGTCAGCACTCAGAACCTCTCAGGACTGAGATCCTGGCAGTTTTGCATTCATTAAGATGCAATCGTTATAAGAGTGGCAGTCTGTGATCTCTAACAAAGAAGGAAGCAGCACAAGGGACCATCCTTGTAGCACAGTGTGTTAACTAAAACGGACAGTACTGCAGCAGCAGAGTGGGCACCAGAATGAGAATGGAGAATATGAGGCTATTCATGGGAACAGCAGGGGATGGGGAGGAGGGGAAAAATCTCCCAAATAAATCAGACAAAATATTCACAAAAGCCATGGGGCACTAAGACTGCACCAGCGGTTCCCACGCTTTGCAGACCACTGTGCAAATTCTAAAAACCACAGATCTGTGTGGAACCTGTCAAATCCACCATGGAATTTAGGCTGTGCTCATATCAGGAGGTTTTCGGTTGGAGGCTCTGCATGGCATACAAAGCAATAATAGAACTCAGCTTAAAAGCTAGTCATTTAGGGCCCGAGCCTGTCACTTTTACTCATGCTATGAGTGGCAGAAGCTGTGAAGTACTAATCCTTATGATACAGCCTCTGTAGCATATGCAATATTAAGAAAATCATTCAGATTAGTGACAATGAATTACTATTTCTGCTCCCCCATTACATCCTGGTAACCTTCTTACAATCAATGAGGTTGCATGGGTGGATGTAAATGAGGGCAAAATTTGGCCATGTATATTTCAGAAGGGCTAATGATCCCTTATACATTACCTGTGCCTATCTGAGCTTTAAAGCGATCCTGTAGCCGTGACACTAGTGCAGACAGTATGTCCATCCCCAGCAGAACCACCTGCAGACACACAACAACAAAGACAGTGTGTTAGAATGCAGCCAGGCACAACACCTGGGTGCGCAAAATTGAATGGGGTTCCCAATGCAGTAGCAATCCTGGCATAAAAGTGCTCATAAAAGTGCAACAACCCTTTCATGCATTGCATAAGCAGTTCCCACTGCAATGTATTTGACATTTGGACCTGCCTGGCTTAGCCCCTTTAAGCAAGGTAGGTAAAGGGATTGAAACCCGGACAATCCTTATAATCACTTTCACAGACATGTTCTTAAATTATGTATTATATACACATTTGCCATTCATTATATCTGTTATGTTTCCGTTTATTGGTAATTATTGTATATACTTATAATTTATTATTTAAATAATGAATAATAAAACTGGCTTTATTGAGTTTATTATCCAAGTTAAAAAAAAACACTAGCAACAATAAATGGGGATAAGTAAACAGACTTTTTTTCTTAAAAGTGAAAGTGTTTGTCAAAAGTGTTACTAGGAATACAATCATGATTTTTTTCTTTAAAGTTTATAGTATCCCTTTAATCCCTTTAGTAAGTAATGATAGTTTAAAATACATTAAATATTTTTAAATGCTTTGAGAAATACTACTCATGAAAAGGCACTATATAAGAATTGGATAGTAGTATTATTAGAAAGCACTACATATTTTGCAAAGTGCTACATAAATGCTAATTAAAAATATATACAAAGTTACCTCATTAGTAATGTTACAGAAGTGCTAATTAATAATATGCTAAGTGCTGTGTATTAATACTTCGTTAAGCATAACAAATAAGTTGCATGTAATAAACTGCCTTGTATTATCAGTAAATACTCTGTTAACTGATTTTTATATATTAAATTAGCCTTGCAAAATTCCAGCCATGTAACTCACTTAAGGCAAGTAAAGTATCATGAGACTGGTGGTCTGTTTAGTTTTAAATATGTCTTTTTTAATTAACATGATCCTGGTAAAGGGCAGGCAAACTTTCATAAGAATTTAGTAAAACTGTGTTAATATTAGATCATTATGTATTACTATCCTCAGTTCCACCTGTGTTCAAACATCAATCAGCCCAAAGGAAAACGCAAAACCGGTGCACTCGACCAATTGCTCCTTTGCATGAATGGTGCAAAGTTTGCGGTGAGGTTGCTCATCCAACGCAGGGAAAGTTCGCCAACTGAATATGCAAATATGCACGCTAGGTGGCGCGGTGCATTATGGGTACAATCGTGAATGTCGGCGAGAAAGTACTAAATCGGCGAAAGCTGACACTAAAAAGACACATCGAGACGCCGGACCGTCATAGACTGCGCCCCCGAGGGAGCGCATGAATGAAAAACCGAGACTCAAAACAACCGGTCCCCACAACCGTACTAGCTATCCAGAGTGCCTCCCCGCATTCCCACGGCGCTTTTTTCTTAACTGTCCTTATCTTGGGGTTGCGCTACTGTTCAATGAACGTATAGTGAGAGCAGTACTGCTAACACCGGCACAACACATGCGCGCCCGCTAGAGCTTCGGCTTTGTGACGTGGTGCAATTTTTGGAACCTGCTACTTTGGTGCAACCTTTTAATCAATTGTAAAAATAGAAAAGTTCCATCGAATTTGTTCTGCCCAATGTTTGATTTTCCGTTTTTTTCTTCCTCTCCGTTTATCTCAAGTCTTTCTAGAAGATTTTTTTTTTGTCTTTGTGCCCATTTTCTGCCCCCACACCCCCCATGCAAAAATAAAACGGGGGGGGGGAACACTTTCCCGTTTTCCTCTATACAGATCAGGTAATTAAAAGAATAACCGCTAGATGGCGCAAGAATCGTTGCTAAACTCTTGCTGACCGTTTTATACTCCAGACGGCAGTGTTTTTACTTAATTTACTCCCTTGCAATAATTCCCCCACTCCATTGTAAGCAACACACGCTGTCTATTCCCCCTTCAAAACACGGATTGGCTCAGTTTATCTATTGAGTGTTGCAAAAACCAGAACACGTCTGCACTTTCCAAAAGATAACAAAGGGACACATGGTTGAGTTTCCATTGTTTGGAATGCTTAATTATACCTGCATTTGTAATAAAGCTTCCATAACATTGCTCTTTGCAAATCCCTCCCTGCAGATGTCCCTATTCCTCAAAATACCTGCAGTGCTATGCAGCCTAAGCATTTTGCCAATTATAAAGCTCAAGTCCATTTGCTTATAAAATGTGACAGTTTACAAAATAAGTCTGAACAATATTCTAATTTAGTATGAACATTCTCTCAACCAAGAGAGCAAAACGTTTCCCATAAGATACAGGCACTGCAAGGATGACAAAAAAGAGATGACTGTGCTGTGATGATAAATTTATGTCATCATTACATCAGCATGTGTTATTAACCCCATTGGAATGAAAGAGCAAGGTGAGGTGGGTGGGGTGCTTGTTTTTTAAATGCAGTGTTTTGCAATTTCTGTCCAGAAAAAACTGCCCAGGCTCCATGTCTCCCTCCTGTTTTTCACTGTTTCTAATTTTATTCCAAATATGGGTCTATGCAAATTATCATCCAAAGAATGAGCAACAAGAAATATAAATTCACACATTCTGGCTCTCATTAAAGATCAATTTTGCAATAAATACTATGGAGTAAGCTAATAAAAACCTCCATACATTGAATCATTCAGTCATCCTCCTTCAAGCAGGCTGTGTCTAGACTGGCCAGTTTTTCCGCAAAAGCGGCCGCTTGAATTTGCGCAAGAGCACTGACGTTCTAATGTAAGAAATCAGTGCTTCTTGCGCAAATACTTTGACGCTCCCGTTCGGGCAAAAGTCCTTTTGCGCAAAAGGGCCAGTGTAGACAGCTCAGTTTGTTTTGCGCAAAAAAGCCCCGATGGCTAAAATGGCGATCAGGGCTTTCTTGTGCAAAAGCGCGTCTAGATTGGCCACGGACGCTTTTGCGCAAAAAGTGCTTTTGCGCAAAAGCGTCCGTGCCAATCTAGATGCTGTCTTGCGCAAATACTTTTCAACCGAAAACTTTTCCGTTAAAAGCATTTGCGCAAATTCATGCCAGTCTAGACGTAGCCACAGTGTTTTCATTTTCATTGGCAGTGGCTTATGCTATTGTTACAGCTGCTTAGCACACAAAGATACAGTGACGAAAGACTGTTAATGACCATGCTTGCTAGTATAGACACCCCATAATTAGGTAAAGCCCTTTTAGTAATATGTGAAGGATGCATATCAGGTTTAAACTGAAACACTGTAGAACAACAATTTTCAGGGAGTTGGACTGGAAAAAGCACAGGGCTTCTAGTTTAGTAAGTAATCTTTTGTAACTTCCAGCTACCCAGCTCTTCCCTGTTCTGAGTGATCTGAAACATCCCCAAATGGTTAAGTATTTTCCACAAGTTAAAGGGACACCCTCAAATATTTTATATGGTGTGCTTTTTAATTCTGCATAATTTGCTACATGCTGGGAGCAGGACTTAGAAAGAAAAGGGTCTTTGCCTAATTTGGTCCCTTCCTCCACATCAGGGTATTTGCCCCATATTGGCTCATTTTCACATCCATACGTGTACACCAGGGCCCGAGTTCTGTACCACTGAAGGAAATGGAAGTTTGCCTATTGACTTCAGAGGGACGTGGTCTGTGAGTTACTCTGTGCTCATCTTGGCAGTGCAGCAGCATAACAGGGTAGGTTCTATATTAAAAGTAAACCCAGAGATCCAGAAACTGCCTTCCAACGAAGGGCTTTTCACTGGCACTGTGAAGTTTTCGCACCCCGGAGTGACAAAGCTAGGTCAATCTAAATTTTAGGTACAGACCAGGCCTGAGTGGTAGGATATTCTGGTTTAAAGTAACCCCACAGGATATTTAGACCCTGGGACAACACTCACATCTGGGACATTCACTACATGACAGCATGTCTTGCTAAGGAGGGACAGGATGCTTGCCATGTGCCACTATCTGCAGAGCACTTGGCACGGCTCCAGCTCCAGTGGCAGGCCATGTTCCTAAGGGAGTAAGGCACCAAGCTCATCCAACTTTAATTGCCTTGCAACATGCTTGGGAAAGTGAGAGGAACAAGAGTGGGACTCATCAGTCTAAATATAAAACCAACAATTAACCTCTCCCCCAGCCCCTCCGATCAGACAATGGAAGAGCAGCTAAGCCTCCTCGCATTTTCGCTTATCTGTATTTCCAATTTAAAATTAGCCTTAGGCCCAAACCACCACAGTAATTTACAGCACTATTTAAAAATCCATCATGAGCACAACCCAGTGGTATTGTTTGCCACTTATGGAGTCTGGATTGGATTACCACATCTGACCTTTTGCCCAGCTCCCAAAGCTGCTAGAGGCTGCAGGGCTACAAAATAGGGATGTTAAGAAGCATATAATTCGTTAATCATGTAGTCGACAAAAATTGTCAACTACACGATTAATCGATAAGGATTAGCACTGGAAGCTACCCCACTGCTCTGCAGCACAAGTCTTTTAGGAGCCGCAGCAGGGGTAGCTCCCAGCCAGGCTATTGGCCAGCCCTCTAAAAAATTTACTGGCAGGGAGAGGGGAGTGGGGAATGCATGTAGTCAATAGCATTACTCGATAAGCTTATTGGTTAATCAACTACACTTTTATATCCCTAGTAGAAAAGTCAGCATATTACACCCTGCAGGGTGGTCAACATCTAATTATCAAGGATTTGAAAAGCCATCCGTGGCTGCAAAGACGCTGATTGCAATGGGTAAGATCTTGACTATAAGCCCCATCCAGCCTTCCTTACCCCATCACTTCACCACTCTGTGCCTCTCTTTCCCCATCTGTAAAATGGGGCTTATGAGACCTTCTTCCTTAATAAAGGCCTTTGAGATCCACTGATGAAAAGTGCTATATAAAAGCAAAATTCTGTTAATCTGTCATGGGATTTTAGCCACTGCTGTAGCCGCAGGGGTACAATCTTCGAGTACAGACGTGGTTTGCTCACAGCAATGCAACTTACATTGGTGTAGGTTACCCCAGTTTACGTGTGACATCACTACAAGTTTTGTCTGATCCAGGAATGAATAACAAACACTGAACAGGATCTGATGTGAGAAACTGGTGTGCAGGGAGCCTGGCACATGGGGCAAGAGAATGCTGGAAAGTTGGCAGCTGAAACAAGTGGCAAGGAGATAATCTTCCTGCCTGTGCTACTTCTACCTATGAATTTCTAATGTGCCCCTCCCTGTGGAACCTAGGTTTGATCCTACCGTGAGGGCAGGGGACTTGACTTGATGACCTCTTGAGGTCCCTTCCAGTTCTAGCCTTCTCTGATTCTATGATATGCGAATTAATAAATCAAATTTTGGTGTGCAGAAGGCATAGGGCTTCCGAAGGGTTACACTGGGGATTGAAGACTAAAGGAATGACTCCTAGCACTGAACTAGCCTTCTTTCCAGAGAGAAGGCCTGGTCAAAGAGACACGGTGCTCTGAAAGTGGCAAGACTTAACCTTTTTGTGATCTCCAGTGGCATGGAGTTCCACAGCCCTCCATCAAAAACACATTGTCATTGGCTTCCACTCTCGGGCCTGTTAGCTGTATTGATCCTCTAGAGAGAGAATTAGAGAGAGGGAAGCAATCCATATCCAACCCATCAAGAGCTCTGAAAGACCTTGTATTCAGGGCAAACAGTCAATTAGGAGCCAGTGCAGAGCACCATAGACACATCTTCCCATCCATTTATCTTGCTGGCTTGGCATAAGCTTGTGTGGTGGCTGCTGGGATTCCACAAATGTATCAATACTCAGTTCGTGCCAACTTCCCATCTGCTGAGGCTTTTGTTTTTTTAAAAACAGTATCGGCTGTTAGCAGCTATTTGCTGACAGTGGACCCTCTCCTGGCTCTCCAATTGCTCACACTCAATGCACTGTCTGCTCCTGGCCTCCTGTCCATTATCAGAGTTGCATATTCCCCCTGCCCAATGCTGAAAGGTAAAGTCCTACCTCATGCTTCCACAAGCTATCAAAAAAAATGACTTCAAAGAACTTCGCAAAATGGCTGCCCTTTAATATTTGGGTGTTACTGAAATGCCTGGAGGCAGCACTACACATGGCGATGACACACAGGCTACCATCACTGCAGTGGGACTGCAAGTGTTTGCCAGGTGTTGCAGAAACCAATGATAGGATCTATCATGACTCTGAGCCGTGCTCTGAGGACCGGGGGGGGGGGGGGGGGGGGGGGGGGGGCGGCGAACAGCCCGAGGTAGAGGACTCAGAGTCAGGTGACCTGGGGTCTGTTCCTCACTCTGCCACCAACTCCTGCTGTACAACTCTGGGAATTATCTGTGCCTCAGTGTCCCTTTCTGTAAAACTGAGATAACGGTATTGAACTTGTTACATCTGGGTTGCCAAGATCTACTAGCGCAAAGCACTATACATAAAAGCAAAAAATGATTAGGGAAAGGCTAAGATTTTATGCCTTCCAGAATTCATATGGCTAAATATCTGAGTAGATATTAGCAAATATAAAATAATAATTACTAGTCTTTGATAGATGGCAGTATAGGTAGGTATAGAAAGGCAAAGTAATGACCTTCTTTGGAAAGTGCTTTGAGATCTACAAACAAAACAGATTACATGAGCTCTAGCTGATGATATCATCATGCCACAAACTATTAAGCTTCCCACCTTTGAGAAAAAAAACATTATCCTCATTTTACAGAGTAGAAAATTGAGGCACAGAGTTGCTTATGGCCCACGTCTTCAGATGTTCACTAACTTTGGGGGCCTCCCTTTTCAACTGCCCAATTTCATGCAGCTCTGGTCTCTTTTTCTGAGACATTGAACATCCCCCAAAGTTGCACCCTGGGCACTCAAAAACTTAAGGCACCCAAAATTAGAGGACATTTGAAAACGTGAGACTGAGGCTGGGTCTACATACAGTGTGTTGCTGTAACTCTTTCTGCCGAGGGTGGCATTTTTTCACCCTTATAGTTATATTAGAAAAATGACCCAGGGTGGGCCCAGTTGTAGTGGTATAAAGGTGACTGATATGAGGATACTGATCCCTTATCCCATATCGGAATACCTGCATCCGCATAAAGCACCTTTATACCAGCATAACTGAATCCACACTGGTGAGATCACATTGCTTTACCTATACCCTTATAGTGAAAGCAGTACCACTGTTCTAGCATAGATGAGCCAGAAACTAGTTGGACCAAGTCACAGATCAAATCAATGGCTGAGTGAGGAACAGTAGTCAGGAATCCTGACACCCCGTCTCCTTTTATGAGCACTGGACAGTCTCCATTCCGGCTCAAGGACCAAGTGTGGTACAGAAACTTCCTTCAACAACTATCCAATAGTGACACCAATTTTAGTTGCGGATCCAGTGATTTGTCCCCTTCACAGAGATCATTCTCCCCAGCAGCAAGAGGGTTACAGCTGTGGCAGTTTTTCCTCTCGAATGCTCCGCCGAGACATTCGTTTTTCTGGGCTAAGAAGTTGACAAGGATCCAGCCATCTGCTCTGGATTTGGGTAAGTACAAAAAATTCAATCGCAGAAGTTTAAACTTTTCAGCTGCTTTTCTGCACATATCCAAAAACATGATGCGAGTCATTCCATCCACAGCAAGGAATTCCAGGATGGAACGCTGAGAGGACGACACCTTGGAAACAGGGGATTAAAAGGTACCAACAAACTGTTAGTGTACACGAACAGGAGCTGTGCGAACCCTTAGCATATTGCAGGTGAGTGCAGGGGGGGTTCATACCCCAGTTCCCTCCCGTAAACAAGCCCTATGAATGAATGGCTGCCTAAAACTCTGAAAACTCTCATAAGACTGGGGGCTTCCAAACCAATTTGTGATCCTGACCCTAGGAGACCAAACACTACACCAGGAAAGCACTCGTATTACAGGATCCTCAGCAAGGCACACAAAAGCTAAACCAGTGGTGGGCAACCTGCAGACAGCATGCAACCCACTGGAGCTCCACCTGTGGCCCTCAGACCGCCCCAGCTGCCTCCATCTCCCACATGCCACTTGCACACTGGGACACCAGAGTCCCCGCACTTACCCGCTCCTCCTCCCTCTCCCTCCCAGAGCTGGAACACCGCGAATCAGCTGCTTGCCATGTTCCGCAAAGGGTGGGGGAGGAGTGGGGACAGAGTGTGAATTAGGTGATTTGGGCCGGGAGGGAAGGGGAGGAGCAAGTAAGTGTGGGGCTCCGGTGCCTCGGAGCGCAAGAGGCATGTGGCTGCAGGTGGCGCTCCTATGGGCCGTGGGCTGCTGCAGTCCACCGAAGTGAAGGAGGACCATTCTGCCGCCCACCCACCATTCCTGGTTGCTAAATGGTTTGGACTGGCAGCGTCCAGATGACTGGGCAGAATGCGGTTTTCACTGTTACTATCCCCAAGCCAAGCCACCATGTTCTCCCCCTCCTGCTCTATCTCCCAGGCCCTCCCATTTTCAGTTGTCCAAGCTGCCTCTCCTCTTTTGGCAGCATCTACAAGGATCCCAAACTCCCCCTACACTGGCCCCCTTTTAGCTTTTCCAGCAAGCCCCTGAAGGTCCACCCTCACTGCAGAATTTCTTGCTGCAGTTAACAGGACTCCCTGTAGACCCTCTATGCTGCTCCTTCAGTCAGAAGAGAAGGATGAAGGGGTAGAATTATTTTCAGGGGTTGGTCCGGATTTGTTCCCAAAGCATTCCTGCTACTTTCAGCTTCCCTTCTTGTTCTCACCTTATTTTTTGCTTCTCCATCTTTCCCATCCCTCTCACTTCTGCACAAGGATCTGGTGCATCCCATTAAGGCAGATCAACAGACTAGATCAGTATTCCTTAAACTTTTTGAGACCACGGAACACCAAACAATAATATTTTTTTACGCAGAACACTTATGAAAATTTTCTTTAAAAAAATGTGTTGTCAGACACAAACAAAGAAGTAACAAAAACAAAGAAGAGGTCGCGTCACACCTGCGAGTTGTTCACGGAACACCAGTGTTCTGCGGAACATCATTTAAGAAACACTGGACTAGAGAGCGCCAGTGGCGCTAACAGGAAGTAATGTTGATGGGATTCCACCACTCAGTTTCGCTTCCTGCAGCAAGAGTTTTCTTGGCGGCCCAGAAACAGCAAAGAATCAATCCCCAACAGCTGCTCTGGGGAGAAGGGCAACACTGAGAGACCAACAACCAGCTCATTTCTCTACCCCCCTCTTCGCCCAAACACGCACCCCTGAGGCTCGCTGTTTTCTTTGCCATTCTCAAACTAATCGCGGCTTGGATACAAGTGGGAAGGGAAGCCTATAAATTAGGGACTGTTCCCTCACTCCAAAGTTCATGGGACCACCTCAAATCCCATCTGCAAGAGAGTCTCCAATTTGTCCCACCTATCACTAGGGATGCCAATATGTAGACAACTACACAATTAACCAATAAGCCTGGGATTAGCCGTTAATCCTATTGACAACACACACTCCCCCTTCTTGCTGCCTCTGTATCAGAGGCAGCAGCATGGAGGCAGAGGGGGAGAGCAGGCAGGAGCCAGCACGCGCAGGGAGCTGGCTTTTAAGCCGGCTCTCCGTGAATGCTGTCTCTGCCAAGCCGTCTGCCCCACCACCACCACCACCACTTGTTGGCTCCCCCAGAGCCAACTCCCCCAACCACCTCGCTCGGAGGCAGCAGCGGCAGGGGAGAGGGAGGGAAACAGGAGGCAGCCGACTCTCCCCCCTCACCTGCTTTGATTGAAAGGCAACAGCGTGGGGGTGGGGAGGGTCAGGTGGGAGCCAGTACACATGGAAAGCGGCTTTCAAGCTAGCTCCCCGCACATATTGGTTCTCAGACATGCCTGCCCCCCACGCAGCAGGGCGGGGGCGGTAGGTGGGAGCCAGTGCTTGTGGGGAGTCGGCTTTTAAGCACAAGTCTCCAGCCTGCACCCCTCTCCCCACGTGTGAACTTGTAACTGCTGAAATTTCCAGCGGTTACACATCTATACCAATATCCGATCATTAAAATCCCTACCTATCAGGACACAAAGCGGTGAGGCCCATTATTGTGTGTGGCAGGAGCTCCAGGAACGGATGGTGTGACTCCGTATAGAGATGACTAAAACAATGAATTTAAATGAATCGCACAAGAAATCAAAAGCTGATGCAGAAAATTCCTCCTTTCATTTATCAATCCAGTCAAGCTAGACTTCTTCCAGAGGTTTACGTTATTTATTGGAGCAGAGGCAAATCTCAGAAAGCCGATGTGGAGAATGTGTTTAAATGGCGGCAGTTTAAAACAGATAAGTCCCCTGATGGAATATATTCTGGGAACTGCCATCAGGCGCACAAGGGGACCTGGCTCCGGCATAATGTATTATATGAGCACAGTGAAAACTGAGCAGTCCGCTGTCCTAATACAATAGTTAGAGACTCAATGGAATTAACGTGCAGAAAGCTGAGGAAAGCACAAGGAAATGCAGCCGAGAATGAACCCATGGACTTCACTGCCATTGAAGGGCCAGCAAAACTACTGGGGCTAAACTTTTGAGACACTGGATAATTTTATGAGCATGAACAAAAACCAAAGATGACGATCTAGGAAAGTAAGACGCATGTTTTGGGGCATATGCCAATTCTCTACAGGAGCCAGGAAGGATGGTCCAGTGCTTAGGGCACGAGCCTACGACTTGGGAGTCAATTCCTGGATTCAGTTCCCTGCTCTGCCACAGACTTCCTGTGTGATCTTAGTCAAGTCATTCAGTTTCCCTGGGCCTCAGTTTCCCACCCATAAAGCATAGAAGGACCTGAGAGAGAGACTCCCAGCCATTCTCTGCAACATTCTGCACTGCACAACTGGACGGGTGAACTACTGAGAGGCAGGGGAACAAATCAGCTTTTTCTGAAGCATCAGCATTGGTAACTGTGAGGCGATAGCTCTGTAATGAGGCATAGTGCTTGGCCACTGGGCTGGGGCTACACTAGATTTTTTGTGGAAATCCTCTATTGCACTAATGCTGCTCACTGGTAGCTTTGCTAGTCTAACCACACTCACAGCTCATCTGGATGGCGTGGTGGTTAAACCCCTGGAGACTGGCTGAGCCGCGCTCTCTACAAATAGCCGGAGCCCTGACTTCAGTGATGGCTCTCACACATTGCCCCTCCAAAATGGCTACCTACTGGGGAAAGGCCAGTCAAGTTCAACATCTGCTGCAGCACAACACGAGGGGCCCAGACCATCTGGTTATACTAGGTGGAATGTTACACCCAGCTGTCCCAGCAGGACACTGTCACTCCAGGTTAGGGTGTGAGTTGTGTTTCCCATCTCTGGGCAGACAGACACAGTAACAAGCAACGGGAGCAGATGGACCAATGGGCTGATCGGACAGAACCATATTGGGGGTTTGCAACTCAGGCAGTAAGGTAAGCACAAATTTTTATGACAGCTTGCCAGCAGCCAGCCAAAGCTGGTAACCTGACTCCCTTCCTCATGAAAACACTGCCCACCTCTTAGAAATGCCAAGGGAATTCTGTCCTCCCCCCCCTAGTTCAGAATAGCTTCAGGTTCAGTTGTCACTGGGTTTCTTATGTATGTTTGCATCCAAGGGACGAACTTGGGGAGGAGGAGGAGGAAATGCAGCAGCAGACCCCAGTCAGAGCTCCTTGCTCAGGACACATTTCAGATTCCACCACAGTCTAGCCAACCTCACCAGGCAAGCCCAGAGGAGCCCGGCATGCGTATGCATTTTTCTTTACAATGTCTAAATATACAGATGGCGCCCAGTCCACCCCCAAGTTAAACAAGACAAAGGTCTCAACCTTTCATTGGTTTACTTGTATGAGAAGAGGTAGAGGGTACAACAAACAGAGGCACAGTTGGCACCTGCTTTGTATTCCCTTGCGGGGTGGAGGGGGGGATAAGAGGAGTCCTTTGTTTATGTGCACAGTGATGTCCCTGTTCGCCTACTGATGCACGTCCATGGAGATACTCTGCAATCCTCTCGCAAAGGTTTCTAGACATGGCCGCCTTACTTCTTTCTCCAGAGCGGAATGCTTTCTCTGCAGCAAGTTTGGCTGGCACCATTGCAGTAAGCAGGGTAGGGATATATAGGCCCAGGCAGGACCTGGATACCAGTCACGGCTGTGTTCTCTGTGCAGAATACATGGAATTCTACATCACTACACAATGCAGAATTTGTGTTACGTGCAGAATTTCATTTCCCCTCCTCCCCCCGCAGAACTGATGCTGCAGAGCAGCTGACTGCCACTAGGAGCCATTGGATCCAGTAGAGCTCAGCTCACCGCCCCCAAGCTTTGTGAAAATTGGCTTATGAATATGAAAATGTGTAACTCAGACACTTTATACAAAACAGTCCACAAGATGTGTCATTTTAAAGCCTGTAAGCCACTGAATCTGCGTGTCCTGTTTCTGTGCGTGTATCTTGCTTGTATGCAAAGTTAGAAATACTAAGTGGGTACCTGATTTATTAGTGCATGTATTCTAGTAAAAGCCATCAGTGATACTTTAGGAGCTTGCTGGCTTGGTGATCAAGTCCACAACCTGTGAATTCTTTTACTTCTCCTGTAAGCCCAAACTGTGGTTGGTCCTACAAAGACATGTGGCCAGGTCACCTGATGCTGAAATCCATTTTGGGTCTGGTACTTTTCCACTCAAGGTGAGAACAATTTGAACTGAACACAAAGAATTCCCACCTTGGGCAAAAAGGATGTAATGGGGGGAAACCAAATAATAGAGGAAGTTGCCAGATGCCACGAGACCTTCCCAATTGCCACCTATGATGCCTGCTGGAAACATCTAAGACTGAGTCGGGGGAAGGATTGGGCCCAAGCTAGGAGGCTGCCTAGCTTGTGAAAGAGACCATTAGAACAACTGTTAGGGTAATAATTTGTATGTAACACGTTTTCTTAGGCTGCGTCCAGACTGGCAAGTTTTTGCGCAAAAGCGGCTGCTTTCGCACAAACTTGCCAGCTGTCTACACTGGCCGCTTGAATTTGCGCAAGAACACTGATGATCTAATGTATGATTGTCAGTGTTCTTGCGCAAATACAATGACTCTCCCATTCGGGAAAAAGCCCTCTTGTGCAAATGCTTTTGCGCAACAGGGCCAGTGTAGACAACTGAGAACCGTTTTGCGCAAAAAAGCCCCGATGGCAAAAATGGCAATCGGGGATTTTGTGCAAAACCGCGTCTAGATTGGCCACGGATGCTTTTGCGCACTTTTGCGCAAAAGCATCCGTGCCAATCTAGACGCTCTTTTCCGCAAATGCTTTTAACGGAAAAACTTTTCCATTAAAAGCATTTGCGGAAAATCATGCCAGTCTAGACGCAGCCTTAGTGTATTAGAATTAGCTGGCCTGTTTTGTTTAGTTTGGCATAGTAATAATGTACTTTGATCTGTCTGTTGTCACTTGCTAGCACTTAAATCCTACTCTTTGTACTTAATAAAAGCACTTTTGTATGTTATCAAAACCAATGTAAATAATTGTACGGGGGGGGGAACTACTGTGCATACTTCTCTTTCATTGATAAAGAGGGCGAACTTCGAGAAAGACAGATTTATTTGAAGGTTTTGGTCCTCCTTTCAGGGCTGGGTTTCTGGGCATTGTCAGAGGCTTTGCAGCAGAGTCCTCCTAGAGCTGAGCTGGTTCAGTGTGTGTGTTGCTCTGCAGTGGGGTGGTTACCCCAACTCTGTGCTTTGGCTGGGGGACACCAAAGCCCCTGGCCCAGCAGGAAAGAGTGGTGGGGAGCCCCAGAGGGCAGGAAGACCGTCTCAGAGGGTTGATCAGCATATCAGGTGACAATCCCAAGGAGACTTGATCCATCACACAGGGACTGGAGGTTTCCCAGCAGCTGCAGGTCTTGTCATACCCTGAAAGAAGACTATACTCAGGAAATGCAACACAAGCCTTGGACCCAGCATTAGGCGGTTTCTTCCTCTAGATCCCTGGGCTCTGGGGACGGAGGGGGTGCAAGTGTCTAGGGTGGGGGGGGGGATGCACAGCAGCTGGGCTCTGGTGGATAGAGTTGTGGGTGTCTGGGCTGCGGGTGGCCCCACAGTGGCTCTGGGGGACAGGAAGGTACAGATGTGTGAGCTGGTGCAAGCTCCACAGCTGGGCTCTGGTAGAAAGGAAGTATGGGGTGACTAGGCAATGGGCCCTCCCAGGGCCAGGCTCAGAGGGATGAGAGGGGTATCTGGTCCTCCCTGATGGGCTCTGAGGGGACAAAGAATCAGAGATTTATTGAACTCTACTCCTGAAGGAATTTTTGTGCATCTGCAACATTGTTTCTGACAGGTATAATTACCAAAGCAATTGAAACTGGTGTGACTACATAGCATGATTTTGACAAATAAAATATGTGGGATTTTTCAGAATTTTAAAATAGTGTGTGCAGACCTTCTACATTTTTGGCACCGCATTTTTAATTTTGCGGTGCCCAATTCCCCAGGAGGAAAGGTACGCTCAAACGCACATACATGTTAACTTACAATTAGAAAGAAAGTATTCACCCTTTTAAGTTATGTCAATAATGTGTATAACATTGCCCTCAGTTTCTGGCACATTGATTTTCTGCACTCTTCTCCCCTGCCGTCCCAAACATTCAATGCAGGCCTATTTTTAGAGAACCAAGTTCTCTTTATTAGTTCACAACAAACGCTGCAGAATGCACAGCAGCAGCCAAAGCAAACAAACACGACTTGTCACTGCACGCCAAGCACCACATAATTCACAGTTTCAGGAAAACACAGAGTCAACATTTATAAATGCAAAAGAAGCACTATACACATTCATAGCAGCACCCAACACTCCAGGCCCCAAGAACACCACAGCACAGAACCTCACCGTCAGCCGGAGTAACATGCTCTTTCAAAGCCAAACTACATAGCCGCTGGACTCTTATAATGGCCCTTGTGTCTAGCGCTTCAAACTGCGCCACTCCCATGGTCTACCTGGGTGACAATTTCTCCCCCTTTGCCTCACAGTTATTATGCAGTGCACAGCAAGTAGGTATAGCCACTGGATATTTTTCTCACTGAAATCTAACCCCGTCAAGCTGCAAAAGCACATTCAACAGTCATTCTGCACCTACTAAGCTGAGAGCAGAATCCTTCTATGGTGCTGTCCAGGAAGCCAGCTCCAAGACCTACAAGAGCAAAGGGGAGGTTCGGTCCCCCAGAATCATTACTGGCTTTCCAACGGTGTGCACACAGAAATCCACCCTATGGGGAAAGAACATCCCTGCTTGCAGCATTCTGAATACTCACATATTCCTAAGGATGCAATTTTCATGCACCTTCCTTGCTCACCCCCACTCCAAAATTGGTGAAGCATCTCCAGGGAGTCACCAATGCTTGCACAAACACTTTGCTGTTTCTCTAGCAAGGTGGGCTGGTGCCAAAATAGGGACACACTTACAGTAACCCCACTTGTGCAAATCCATCCACTATGCCCTGCACATGGCTGGGAGTAGGGACGTTAAGGACCAGTCAACTAATTGATCCCTTCCCCCCACCCGTCGCTGCCTCTATCAGATAGAGGCAGCAAAGGAGGAGGGGGATAGAGAGGGTACTTCAAAGCGGCAGAGCCGCACAGAGCCTGTACCCGGGCTCCATGCGGCACTGCTCCTTTGAAACATCCCACACCGTTTCAAAGAGGCAGTGCCGTGTGGAGCCCAGGGTCAGCTGGGGACTCCCTACATGACCCAGGGCTCCCTGTGGCATTTCTGTGGAACCCGGAGTCAGCTGGGGAGTCCCCAGCTGATCCCCGGCTCCATGCGGCATTGCCGCTTTGGAATGCCGAGCAGAGCCCAGGATCAGCTGGAGACTCCCCAGCTGATCTCGGACTCCAGCGCAGGCATTTCGAAGCGCACAGAGCCCCGAGTCAGCTGGGGACTCCAGGCTCTGTGTAGTATTTCAAAGCGGCAGCGCAGCATGGAGCCCGGGGTCAGTGGGGGACTCTGTGACCCCGCTGACCACAGGCTCCATGAGGGTGCTTCCACTTTGAAATGCGCAAGAGCCCCCACTGGGGACTCTTGTACATTTCAAAGGAGGAATGAGGAACTCCGTGTGCAGCCCAGGGCCAGCAGGAAGTCCCACTGACTCTGGGCTCCAAGCGGGTGCTTCCACTCTGAAATGCACAATGCACAGAGTTCCTCATTCCTCCTTTGAAAAGTACAAGAGCCCAGCAGGGGCTTTTGTACATTTCAAAGGAGGAATGCAGAAGGGCCTATTAACTAGTCCTGTAGTCGATGGAAATTCCATTGACTACTTAACTAGTAAATTACTTGTTAGTTAACATCCCTAGCTGGGAGTCACAGGAATAACAGGAGATGACAAATGGCCCTGCACACTTCCATGACCATGACTCCCACGGTGGCTTTTCCAACTCTAAAATGTTTTCCTGTTGACAAGAAGCAACCTAGTGTTGCCAGGTTCCACGGTGTGATTGCTGTGCATTTCCGTGGTGATTGCTGTGCTAATAAACAAACACAACTATGACAGTTGGAATCACAGAGACTTGGTGGGATAATACACACTACTGGAATATTGGTATAGAAGGGGATAGCTTGCTCAGGAAGGATAGGTGAGGAAAAAAGGAGGCGGTATTGCCTTATATATTAAAAATGTATACGCTTGGACTGAGGTGGAGATGGACGTAGGAGACAGGCTTGTTGGGAGTCTCTGGGTTAGGTTAAAAGGGGTGATGTCATGCTAGGGGTCTACTACAGACCACCTACCCAGGCAGAAGAGGTGGACGAGGCTTTTTTTAAGCTAACAAAATTATCAAAAACACCGTATTTGGTGGTGATGAGGGACTTCAACTATCCAAACATATCTTGGGAAACTGTGTTCTAGAAAGCAGGATTAAACTATCACAAACAGCAGTAAAGGACAACCCCAGCCCGCTGCTACTAAGCTCTCTTTCCCAAAAATGGACCATTTTCACTCATTTTAATACTATCTAAAAGACCGTTAAACATGGGGTTCGCTCTCTTCTAAAGACTCTCTCCGGCTCAAGGTGGGGGGCAGGGTTTAAAATGAAAGCCTTACTGAATACCTTACACTTCAATTCTTTCACTGTTTTTCCTTCTGTTTCTTTAATAAAAGGTTAAAAGAATGTTTAGTGGTGTGTTTGCAAGCTAAGGTCCCTGCAGGCTAAACCCTGAAATTTTGTTTAATGCTGTCAAATAGTGCACAGTGACACGCTCATGTTAGCCCTTTTAACTCTCCGGGTGCATTTGTTACACCTGAATTAATACAACATCCCTGGTTCGCATTATTCCACATCAGTAGCAGATGACTGTCATTGCTCTGGGATGAATGATCAGTGGTGGTCTGAGCTTTGAAGGTCTCAGACCAACTCGATTGGCAACAACTGCCCATGTCACTGACACCATCACAAATGGCACCATATTTATTAACCAGCAGGCCAAGGACTGATCAACCCCCTGACCCTGCAGATGGTTCCTCCAGGTCTGGCTTGAGGCAGTTTTGTGCATGGAGGAGGAAAATACTAACTCTGGCTCTACCCATGATGCCTCTCTGTGAATAAAGAACGAACTCGGGGCTGCAGAGCTGTCCAACAGGCCACTTGCAAGTATGCCATGTTCATATGAAAAAGCACCACAGGAAATAAAAGCCTGAAAGGAAGCAAACAGTGTTCCCTATCCTGCACTGGATGGGAGGGCAGCATTTTCCTGATTGCCTGGGTGGCTGCATCAAAAAGAGGAGAAACAATTGGAAAATTTTAGGGATAAACTGCAGAAAACTTGGTCCTTTTATCTAATTCTAAGCAGAGGTTTAGAGGGCCAACCAAACAGCTCTATTAAAAACTCCAATGTCTCAACACTGAACAAAACAGAAGGAAAAAAGGTATTTGGGGAACCCCCCGGGAAACCCCCCCCCAACATTAGAAGAACAGAAGAATTCTCATAATATAATATACAGAGATATACCTATCTCATAGAACTGGAAGGGACCTTGAGAGAGCCTGTAAATGGCCCCTTCAAGAATTGAACTCACAACCCTGGTTTAGCAGGCCAATGCTCAAACCACAGAGCTATCCCTCCCCTTCATTAAATAGTACAAACAAAAGCAACAAACACAGTGTTTAGAAGACATTAGTTCTTGATTCATTATTTTTATTGGATTATAAAATATAGAGTTGTAGCAGATGTGAACAAAAGTTGGAGATATAACAAAACTCCTGCTGTATCACAGATACATTGGAACTGTGTTATAGCACAAAAATTGGGGAAACACCATGAACAGCTGAAACAGAAACAAAACATTCCACTGGATTCCTGGATGCTTCTTTTGCGGATTCCTACTAAAAAGGACCATTCCTCAAATACATAGAAATTTTCCCCATACTTTTTTCATAATACGGTTGTGTTTTCTGCCTAGTATTAGGAAACAGAAAAGGTCAAGAGTTTTACAGTGTCATCCCCAATAAAGAACTGGCTTATGGACTGAGAAACACCAAATCTCTGTTTTGAAATCCTGGTCTAGATACAGTGGAATCAAACAGACTCTTGTTTTGTTTTTTGTTCCCTCAAGACCCAAACCTACAATCCACGAAAGCAGGCCTGAGCCAATCCCTATTGACATCAATGAAACTCCATGTGGAGATCAGAGACATACCACATAGATGAGCCTGTAAGATCAGAGCTTATATTTGCCAACTTCAAGCCCTGCTAGATGTAACAGGGATAACTATGACATTCAACGTACCTTCACTTCAATAAAGAAATGTTAAAGGATGTGACAGCACCTGACGAACATATCATGTTCAAAGTTATACACAAAGCAAGAGCTTTAATTACAAGTTTTTCTTCTCTCTGTCAGTTTGAGTCAATGATAATGCTATTCAAGGGGAAGGTTTGGTTTTTTGTGGGGGGGGGGGGTTTACAATTCACAAGGCACACACTATTTCACGAATAGGAGAGATTCCGTTTCAATGTTAGCTAGCCTCAGCAAGGAAGAGACAGGGAGGAGATATCATGAAGGATCAGAGTAGTAAAGAGGTGGAAAGTGTGAGAAAGGCAGGGCACAAATCCCTGATGCCACTCTCCAGAGCACACATGAAATGAGAGATTAAATCACTGCCTCTAACTCCATAATGAACACTTGCAAGGAAACAAGATAACCCACTTAACAGCCAAAAGAAAACAAGCAACACTAAATCTCCTCTGGACTTCCATTTTTTCTTTCCATAAAATGGGGCCAACAGCGCCGTCCTGTCTTCCAGCACCATGGCAAGGCCAAACACCAATGTTCCTAGGGTGCTTTCAGATCCTCAGCTGTAGAGCTGCAGAATATTATTACTACTGAAAACCTGTCAAGGCAAAACTCTAATCCTATTTCCTGGAAAGAGGTAACTGAACCAGCCCAAAACATCGTGGTAGTCTGCAGTGTTGGGACAATGCCACCATACGGTTAGTTAACTGAATTAGGGACATAAAAGGCATTCCTCCCCCTCCCCCCCATCCCGGCTGCTCTACATCAGAGGCAGCGGGGGGGGGGGGGGGGAAAGAGAGCAGGAGCTGGTGCTGGGGAAAGTCAGTTTAAAAGCCGGTTCCCCCCAGCACTGTTTCCTCGGTGGGGGCGAGGAGAGGCAGAGCCGCAGAAGAGTTAGCTCCCGGGGGCAGTGCAGGCCAGGACTGCTTAGTCCCAGCTCAAGCCGCCCCCAGAAGCTAACCCTACTGTGACTACACAGTTTAAATTTATTAGGAGCCAGGCTGCTGCTGCTGCCAGGCTCCTACTACATTTGCACTGCAGAGCCGCAGTGGGGGTAGCAAGCGCCCCCCCCCCCTTTTATCGACTAATCACGTAGTCGATGGAAATTCCATCAACTACTCGATTAGCTGATTATCTGCAATTTAACATCCCTAAATGGAAGTTCATCTTAATATAGTCCATACAGGAAAAATCAATATAGGACTATTTGGGGCATATACTTCCCCATTTTAACAGATTCTCCCTGTCTCCTTCATTAACTGAAGGTATTACAAGAATTTGCATGTACATAATCATCTTTTTTCAAACAAATTCAAGCCAGAGAAGATGAGACTATACCTCTTCAAAAATATCAAATGAATACAAAGTAATACATTAAGGGTACAGCTGTTATTTATTTGGAAATTGTTGATTAACAGATTCTTTGAAGATTGTCACCACCTCTTTCTTGTGTTTTAATAGAGTTCAAGGTTTGTCTTTCCAGACTTTCATCAGCTGTAAGTAAAAATTCAGGCTTTGTGCTTTGAACTCTGCTAATTCTGCATGGAAAACTGGAATCAAACATTAGCCCTCTGTCTCAAATTCATCCTACTTTGAAGGAACGCAACTTTAGGCATCCATGGTCACCATGCATTCCTAGCTTTTGATAATTTCCTCCAGACCTTTAAAACTGACTAAAATTACATTAAGAAAAACAAACTATTTTCCCACTGAGCTATTTCAGTCTACCAGGTACATTATATGCTCTTTAAAGAGCTGCATGATTACGTGCTAGTCTAACCAATGCCCTTTTGGCCTCTTGGATGAAATGACTCTTTAATAACCCATGAACATGGATGCTGTGCTTATAGTTTAAAACAAGATACAATGGTGCTGTATCTTTTCCATAAAGTTCCTTTTATGTGCCAGATAAATGGGGTTAGAAGCCAGGAAAAACGTTTATCAACTTTTTCCTCCCCTTTCTTTATTGCTATCAGTGTGGTTATTATTTGTTTGCTGCCATATCCCATAACATGCTGGGCAAAGCCCAAACGTAGAAGCAGCACTGTGGTCCCTCCACCAAGGAACTTGCATTCATTCTGAAATATTTGCCCATAGATTGGTAAGTGACATTTACCACCACATTACATGACACGTGGTACACAGCACAGACATTCAACACCCCAGTGAAGTACAGAGGAGGGTACTCTGCCTTTTTGTAGAAGGGAAAACAGTGGCAGAGAGGTGAAGCCATTTGTTGAAGGCCACCCTGGTCACTATAGCAGTGACTAGACTGGTTTATCCAACCCCATTGCACATGCGGGAACGGCCTTCCCCAATGCAAAGCAGATCAGACGTTAAACTAGAATCATAAGGCTGGAAGAGACCTCAGGAACCCACAAACTAGATCTTAGCCTGGATCATCAGGGAGTTAAAGGCAGGGTACTAGCATAGGGAGATGGAAAAGGTGATAACTGGACATAATCAGAGAACAAGGCCAAAAAGCAGGAGATAAATAAGATTTTGCACTTTTGAGATCTTCTGGAACAAACCACAGAAAATTTTACGTAATATCCGTGTGGGGAAACTGAGGCACGCCTGGAATGTGGAAGGTTGTATGGGAAGCCTGTTGCTGGACCAGGAACAGAATCCCAGTCTCATGCCTTAACCACAACACCATTCTTCAACCCCAGACCTGAGCTTCGTTCATTTTTTTCATTCGACATTAAGGAGAGGAATCTGCCCATTGGGAGGCAGGAGGACTGTGCCTGGAAACCCCTCCTCTACTCAAGTGTGTTCAGGGGTCTTGGCATTTCCGTTGGTGGATAACAAGATGGCCCTGTGTCTCAGCCGTGAAAGACAACTTCCTCTTTTAAAGGCCTTACTCCTGGCAGGACAGTAGCTCTGTTCAGCCCGTATGCCAGCACGCTCCTTTCCCTGCCACATGCTGTGCCCTTCTAGAGATAAGAGGACTCTGCCCAGGAAAACATTCTTAAGGCTTCATCTCACCCATCTCCCACCTCTTAGCTGTTAATGACCCTGCCATGGACTGTCAGAACACATACCCTTCCTTCAGGGCCTGAGCAGAACTCCCTGGTTTCGCACAATAGGGACTTCTTCAGGGGTCCCTCTGTCTCTTTACCCACTGACTCTTCCCTGGTCACATGTCCTCCAGCAAGAGGGAGGAACAAACCTTGTACCTAACTATCACCAGATCGATCTGCAGGATCGTTCTCCATCTGGAAACTTGCCCCTCAAGGTACCAAATCAGTTTGCCCGAGGCAGAATTCTGCACTCGTATCCCAGTAACCAAAGTCTCTAGGGCAGCAGCCACAGCATTGACACAGACCTCAAAAGGGAGTTTCCCAAGCTGAAGATTCCTCTGCGGCTCAGATCAGGTTCTCTCTTCAGAGCCCAATCCTGCTCCAACTGAACTCCAGGCACATTTTGCATCTGACTCCAATGGGAACAGATTTGGGACTTGAAAAAAAAAAAATGCACTCTCTTATTTAGGACTTGATCCTGAAAAGTCCCCAGCACCCACACTTGAAGTAAATGGGAGCTGAGATCTTTTGGGAGAACTTATCCTGGAAACACTCATTAGCAGAGAAAACAAAGCAGCTTTCCTGTCACTAGGAGGGTCCAAGCTCAGTGAGAACTCTTTGGTCAGGTTCAATCACACTGAACAGCTCTGCAACAATATAAAACCGTGGTGCCCAACCAGTTCTGAAGTCAATTAGCCACACTCAACCAGCCAAATAGTCACATGTGGCTAGCGTGTTGGACACCACAGCCACAAAACATCTCACACTTGTGACCGTTCGTTATCTAAGAGCAGCCAACAGGTTGTAACAAACTTTTAATGATTCATGGAAGCTTTCATGTGACAGTATGCATCTTACTGGCACAGATGATACAGTTTACTCGTTAATTACAGGGTGCAAGCTTGGGTGGCAGGAATGAACTGCCCCACGTTCCCTATGGATTCTCTGGTGAACAAATTGTGCTGCTTTGTTGGCAAAACCTGCCCCTAAAGCCAGAACAAACCATGGTCCATGCCCAACACTGCAGCAGGTTTAAATGAAGGTGTGATTCTACACTGATTTAGTAAAACTAGTGCAAAAGGTTGTGTGGATTCTTCAAATCAATATAAACTTGGCCATAAATGTGTCTTGTTTAAACTAAGCCCAAATAAGTCACTCAAACTGAAATAAGATCTACACAGGATTTTGCATCAGTTTACATGAACTGGTTTATAATCTGATAGAAGTTAAAGTGGCACCGTTCTTGTTTTTAGAAGTGACCTCAAGGTGACCCTTAAGTGGCACAGACTCAACAGCGGACTTTAAACCCCACAGTGCTGGGGTGTCCTTGGTCACACCAACCTCATCCCCAGCTGCAGGCTCTGAAAAGTGGGATATGGCCAAGGCAAGTAGGGACGTAAGCAACTAGTCGAGTGACTACTTGACTAGTTGCTTCCCCCACTTAAAAGCCGGTCTCCCCCAGCACCACCTATGCAGTGCAGGGGTGGGGGAGAGAGGAGGCGCAAGCCAGGACTGTTCGCCCCCAGGACCGCTGCGACTGTGCACTTCAAATGTAGCAAGAATCCATCGGGAGGCTCTTAATACATTTAAAAAGCACAAGCAGAGTGAGTGGGACAAAGCACGAGCCACTCACCCGGTCCCCCACTACACCTCTGCCTCTCTTCTTCCCCCTCCCTTCCCCCCCCCCCCGTGGAGATGGTGCTGGGGGGGGAACCAGCTTTTAAGGCAGCTCCCCCCAGCACTGGCTCCTGCTCTCCCCCCCTTGCTGCTTCTGATAGAGGCAGCAAGTGGGGGGAAGCAACTAAAGGACTCAACAGTTGACTAGTGGCTTACATCCCTAAGCAGGAGTGAGGGAAATTCCATCAACTACTTGATTAGTTAATTAATTGATACTTAACATCCCTAAAGGCAACTCTTCACTATGCTGATCCTCAAATGCATTTTTAGCCCTATGGGGTTGTGACAGCAGCCCAGAGGCAGCAAATTAGAGTAACAGCAGGATCTAGGGAGCAAAACTACTTTTACAAACTTTTCTCTCTCCCAGGCTTCAGATGGTCCCCCCATCCATAGTGCTCATACGCCTCAAAAACATGAGTGGATTTATCTCCTAACATTCCTGTGGCATAAGGCAAAATTATACCCATTTTACAGATGGAGAACTAAGACAGAGAGAGATTAAGTGACTTGCCCGAAGTTACACAGTTTGCCTGTGGCCCAGCTGGGAACTGTCCCTTGATTTCCAACATCCCATCTAGTGCTTTGCCCCCCGAATAATCTTGCCTCAACTCCCTGGTTTCTGCTCTGTGCACTTGGGTTTGCAATAGGGATGTTAGCGAGTAGCTGACTACCTAATAAGCATAAGCTTATCAGCAGGGCTTGACAGGCGGCGGCGAGTTCCCCCCCAGGACCAGCTCCACAGTGCCACCTCCACCACCTTCCCCCCCCCCCCCCACCGACCCAGCTCTATCAGAGGCAGTGGGGGGTGGATAGGTGAGGCTGCTGTGAAGCAGCCTCTGTCCATGGTGGGCCGAGGCTCACCGTGAGCAGAAGCCACACCAGCGGCAGCCTCTGTGGGGGGGGACCCCCGCGGACAAAGAGGGGCTGCTGCCGCCAAGCGGCCCCTGTTCATGGCAGCCCAGACCAGCCGCGTGCAGGGGCTGCTCCAGCAGCACCCTCTGACCGCGGCCAGCTCTGGCCACCGCAAACAGGGGCTGGTGCTGAAGCAACCTCTGTTCATGGCAGACAGGGCTGGCTCTTACTACATTTAACATCCCTAGTTTGCAATCCCCTGCGCTAACCATTAAGCCGTGTCTCAGTTGATGTACAGTAAGCTGCACTACAGTTAAGGCTGGTGCAGAAGCAACTGAATAATGTGTTCCTGCTGCTAACTATTCTTTGAATCACAGAGTCAGAGACCATTAGAACACATTAATCACCACAAGCAGCCTCGCCAGGAACATTAATGGATTTTACTCACATCAAGTTACCCTATTGTCTACTCATCACAAAACCCCAGTCAAGGGGAAAAAATGTATCTGGCTCCCATTTCAGTTTTAAAAATTCATGCACAGCCTTTGAACAATCTGCTGCCTTCTCGCTCTCGAGCTTTTCCCACACACAGACGAACAGAAAGAAACGTACAACAGATTCTAAAAGGACCAGTTTGGGAATTTGTCAGAATTCTGCCGCTTTCTTTTTTTGATAATCTAGAAGACCATAAGCTGAGAGCAGGGACTGTAGTTTCGTGTTATTTTCCTGTAAAGCTCCATGCAACTCTGCAGCAGAATAGAAGAAACAAAAGAAATCAACGGCTCTATGTGAACTCCAGTTCTGGAACCACTCTGTAAACATGCATGATGGTTACTCTGATGTACACAGCAAAGCTTGCTCCATTCCAGTGTTCAGCAGAAGTTTGCTCTACAATCTAATTAACTGAAGAACAAGGGAGCATTTTGCTCAATATCAAACATGGACTGGCTGCGAGCTAGATTCAAAGCCAAACCCTTCTGTTTTAACTGCTAGATCACTCTCCTGCTGTTATCCATTGAAACTAAATAAAACATACCAATTGCTCCTTTGGGGATCACAGTGGCAAAGGGTTTGGCTGGCTGGGGGGAGGGGGAGAGAGGACCGGGCGGGGAGATCAGTAACAAAATACAGAGCCTGCCTTTAATATGTAGGGCATATTTTTAGACTGCATGCGCTTCAGGGCAGGAGCTGGGTCCTCCCCTGTTTGGAAAGTGCCTAGCACATTTGGGCACTACTGAAAGCCAAATATTATTAAATAAACTTAAAAAACAACAAATAGTCTTGCAGCATCTTAGAAACTAACAAAACATGTAGATGGTATCATGAGCTTTCGTGCGCACAACCCACTTCCTCAGATGAAGAAGTCTGTTTCATCTTGAAGTCGGTTATGCCCACGAAAGCTCATGATACCATCTACATGTTTTGTTAGTCTCTAAGGTGCTACAGGACTAATAGTTGTTTTAAGTTTATTCAGTTAGGGTGCATCTACATAGCACACTAAACTTGAAATAAGATACGCTATTTGCGCTATGCAAATTGCGTATCATATTTTGAAACTACTTCAAAATAGTTTATTTAGAAATTTGGCACGTCTACATCAAAAATTTCAAATTTCAAAGTGCCAAGATTTCAAAGCGCCAAATTTCAAAACAACACATTATTTCGAGCCATCCCTTATTCCTCATGCAACAAGGTTTACCGGATGGCAAACTAGCGTATCTGTTATTTCAAAAAATATTTTGAAAGAAAGGGCGGGTTGTGTAGATGTGGGGTAGCTATTTCGGGATACCTCCAGTATCCCAAAATAGCCGTGCAGTGTAGATGTACCCTTACAGACTAACACGGCTACCCCCTCTGAAACTTCCAAATATTATCGTTAACATCACAACTCAGCCCAAGAGCCGTTCCCACCTGATGGCTTTTCAGTGCCGACATGAACTCAGTTTGATGGTCTCAGGTGGATGGACAAGTGGGTTCATCCCATCGCAAAACCCACCATCAAAATGGAAGCAACACACACAACAGGCATGGGAAACGCGTCATTCTCTCAACCCCGAGCAACAAGCCCTGCCCAGGACTGGCATCTGCCCCCCCAACTTGGAAAGTTACACCAAACAGAACCAAGGCACCCTTACATCCACGCATGGAATTCATCAGGAACAACTGTGATGCTCAGGGCCGGTCCTAACCAATTGGTGGCCCCGGGCGAGCACCCAGCTCACCTGCCCCTAAGACCGGTTCTGGTGATGTTTCCCAGGGCTGAGAGGCACCTCGTCACCACCTGGTCGATGCGAGTTCCCAAAGGAGACCAGCCACTGGAGGAGATCTTCTGCTCACGAAGCAAACCCACTGCCAGCTTACTTCTCAAGTGAAAGATGCAGAGTTTCTCTCTAGGATGGTCTGCACTGAAAATTCACATCCTCATAGCTGTCTCAGGGGAGTGAAAATCCATACCCTGAAACAGGTAGTTAAGCTCAACTCACTCCCAGCATAGGTACAAGGAGCCAGGGAAAGAATTCTCCTGTCACAGATAGGGATGTCACCAGTTAACCGGTGGCCCGGCTGGGCTGGAACAGCCCCATCAGATGTGGTCAGGGGGCTGCTCCAGTCCAGCCGTGCCCACTGAACCATGGGTGGGGGCCCTCCAGCCTGGCCAGGTTGGAGCATCCCACGCCTGTGGCGTGCGCCAGGCCCACCACGCCAGGTGGGAGGCCATTTAAGTGGTTAACTGGTTAAATGTGATGTAACTGATTAAATGGGATTTTACGTCCCTAATCACAGAAGCACTACAATAGTACAGCTGCTGTGTTTCAAGTGTAAATAAGCCTTCGCCTCTAAAGTTACAGGCACGCCCCACCCTCCCTCCTGTCTGTGCTTTCCTATCCAGGGTCTCCTCACTTCGCAATTATTCACTCGATTAGCACTGTTGCTCAGACTGTAAAGGGGTTCCCATTGTGAACCATGCAATATTCAATGTGCATGTGAACAGACGGGTAGATCAACATCTCTTGCCGGTCATCTGAAGGGGGCTGTGCCCACGAAAGCTCATGATACCATCTACATGTTTGGTTAGTCTTTAAGGTGCTACTAGTCTATTATTGTTTTTTAAGTTTTATCTCTTGCCCTGTTTCTCACCTTTCCTGGCAACCCGCCCCAAGTCACAGACCTTAGGAACATAATTTTCACATAACTCCCTTACCTATTATCCATACACACATTTCTCAATGATTGTGAGGACCTGGATCACTATAACTATGCAGAGACAAGCCCTCACTGGAGAAAAGTGCAAAAGAAAACTGCTTTTCCCTGAAGCTAATCCAAGGCAATGCTGAAGGGCAATGTGCACTGCTTCTTACAGTGCAGCCAACTCTTACAGCCAACTCTTACACAGACATGCATTTCCGGCTCAGCTCCCCCTAGTTTAGCAACCTGACAGATGGGTTTCCCCTAGCACTGCCCTATACAAGATATAGGAGAGCCTGCAATTGCCTCATTTCTTTGCGCTCTCTGGCTGTGAGGATACAATACTTTTGTTTCTGATGGGGAAAGGGGGGAAGGGAGCGACTGGATCCCATTCTCTCTGCCGGCGGGATTGAGTACTGGCGTGCCCAACGCTTTCTTTTGCCACTAAGGCCTTTCAAACTGGATTCTAAATAACGTGGGCTTTGTGAACAGGGAGAGCAGGGGGAAAAAACAGACAAATGGCTTTTCCTCCTTTTGCTCACTCATGCTGCACCCCTTTCATACAGCATTAAGAACCCCTCCCTTCTTCTGATACCACCTTGCTGAGACTCTTCCATTCTTTCCAAAGAGCGTTCTCTGTGTCATATATACATTCAGCAAGAGGGGATCGTACCGGATGCCTGGGAAGTCCCCTCCCTCAGAGCAACAGCACGTACAACAGGCTAGTCACAGTAGACTGGGCAGAGGAAGCTACCTAGCTTATCAAGTCAAACCTAGGACTTCCCTTCCCACTTGTATTTTGCCCACTGGGGTTCCAGGCTTTTCCCTATAAAGGGCCATGACAAAACCACATCTCAGGTTCTGCTCTCAGTTACACCACTGCAAGCTGGGAAAATAGTAGTTTCCCAGGAGCCCAAGTGAAAGCACCAGGTTGTCAGCCAGATGGAGTCAAGGGAAAGGCAAAGTGGCTACAACAGCACCAGGCTGCCTCAGGAGTGGAGAGCTGGCTTTTAAGCTGGCTCCCCCAGCACCAGCTCCTGCTCCCCATCCCTTGCTGCCTCTGATATAGAGGCAGCAAGGGGGTGGAATGCGAGTAGTCAACTATTCAATTATTCTTTTACATCCCTAAGTGGGGACGGGCTGGGGAGGCACCATCTGACCTCCCTGTCCAGCTTCTTAGTTTTCTTCTGCTCCATGAGCCTCAGAGAGACTATGGACTTCTCTCTACATTTGAAACGCTACAGCTACGCCACTGTGGGGCTTCCATAAACACTACTACTCTGACAGGTTGGGTTCTCCCATTGGTGTAGTTAACCCACCTCCCCAACAGGCTGTAGCGAGGTCAACAGAAGAGTTCTTTTGACAGCCTGGTGCTATCTACACCAGGGCTAGGTCAGCAGAACTACAATGCACAGGATTATGAATTTTTCCACATCCCTGAGCAACGTAACTGGGTCGACCTAACTTTTTAATGTAGGCCAGGCCTTTGCCAGCTTCAGCTACCCCAGTGAGAGGCAGAAGAACAAGGCTGCCCAGCTGCTATGGGAGGAGGGACTAGGACCACTAAGCCCTGACTCCAGTTTGGTTGCCAACAGTGTGAAAGATGAGAGGACTCAGAATCACACGGACTGGTGGCTCCTACACCACCACTGTAACAGTGCACAGAACCTGGTCCCATAGCTCTGCCCAGTATGGACAGATGCTTTGGGGGCGGAGGGCTGTAAGAGAATTGTATTGTGGCTACAGCTCAGGAACAGGCGTCAGGAGACTGCTAGCGCTTCCGTCCCACACAGCGTAAGGAAAAGTTCATTAATGTTTGCAAGGCACTTTGTCGTCTTTGGACGGAGGGCAATGCAGCAGTGCAGACAATGGTTCGCCAATGGGTCAGGTGGTGGATTGTAAAGTGGGATGAAAGGCCAACCTAATTACAAAATATTGTTGATTATTGTTGACCTTCCAAAGTAATTTTTACTTCTTTCTTTGATCTGGCCGCAAAAGATGCTTTCGATTTTTTTGCTATCATTTACTATGCCAGTCACATGAGCAGTGAATCTCCTAGTGATGTAAAGAGTAAGCCTTACCAGCATGCTTACTCAGTAACCGGTTAATCAGCAGCTCGCCCCAGCTGGAGCAGTCCCCCTGCCACGGGATCCCGCCCCTCCAAGGTTAACTGGTTAAATATATTTTCACCTGTTAGCTTTTTTAATTTACATCCCTAGTGCTCACAGCTAGATTTTATGCTTCTGTTGATGCTGCACTGGCAACCTGTCTACACTGCCAAGTTACTGAGCTGAAACCCGCTGTGCTCAGGGGGTGATTTTTCACTCCCTTGAGCGAGAAAGTTTTGGCACAGCAATTTGCCAGTGTATGCAGGCCTTTTAGGCTATGCTCAGGCAACACTAAAAAGTTGGCCCAGCTGTGTCACTCAGGGGTGTGAAAAAAACACACACCGCTGAGCAACATCATTACCCAAATATTCCCCATGAAGACAGCACTGGGTTGACAGAAGAATTCTTCCACTTCCACTGACCTAACTACTGCCTCTCGGGAAGATGGATTAACTATGGCTACAGGAGAACCCCTCCTGATGCTATAGGAGTGTCTACACTGAAGCACTACGGCTACGTGTAGCCACAACCGATGTCTATACTTTGGAACCTGTGTCAGGATAGTAGTTTAGACACAAGAGACTTTTTGTCAATGTACGAATACTACCTCCCTAATGTGAGCCATGCACAAAAGTAGTCTACTGTAAGCAAAATTCCATCTACACTGGAGGTTTTGTCAGCAGAGCTGTGTCGCTAGGAGATGTGTCTTTTTCACACCCCTGACCAACATAGCTAAGCTGGTATAAAGTTTGAAGTAAAAAAAAAAAAAAAAAAGCAAGTGATCACTATAAAATTCAGCAACAAAATGCTGAATTCTGTAACAAAGTAAATCAGATCAGTTAGCTTTAATTTTTTACTATGGAGGGTTAGCCTTGAAGGAAATGTCTTCCCTAAAAAGAAGCATCGTGTAAGCCATTACTCAAATGATCCTTATTAACGTGCATGCCAATGACAATGTCACAGACGCCGTTACAAAAAAGTTTCAGAGTTAAGCCTAAAGAAACTGAGACATGTATCAGAATTATTTTAACTGAGCTCAGGTTGTTCATGGAACAGAATTATTTGCAGTGTGCTATCTGCAGAGCAGCTGCTGCCTGCAGTCCAAATCCTGGTTCAAGTGAAGTCTGTGAGTTTTGCCTCTGATTTCAATGGTGCATCACTTGAGTCACTCTTCAAATTACCAGAAATTCAATCTGACTGCCTTTCTGATCAAAGCAAGCAGCTACCAATACCAGATTTCCTTCTCTCAGCTTGGAGATGCAGATCTTCCGAAACTGCTGCCAGTTTTGAAAGGAATAGGAAAAAAAAAAAAAAAAAGGAACACACTATATCTAAAGGACGTTCTCGGTATTCCTCACCTGGGATCTCTGGGAGTCTTCTCCTTGAGCATCCATTGAATTTGGGTTTTTCACTCAACTCCTGCCTTGTGGAGCACTCTTACAGGAACTCCTCAGCCCGTCTTCTCTTTCCCTATACTCTCACTCCCCGGGTTACCTCACCCATAAGGATGGCTCACAAACCTGTCTCTCCTGCACCCCATTCACTTCTTTGGCAACTCCCTGATATATCCCGCCACGTTAGAAATGGAACAGTCCATTTTCCTCCCTCCGCTCTCCTTTCTTCCCTCACTATTCCACTCAATGCGTTATCTGGGACACGTCTCAGTCCCTACCCAGGAAGCTTTAAAAAATCCTGTTGCTTTTTCTCTCTCTCCTTCCCCCCCCCCCCCGCCCTTCACCCCTCTCTCTCCAGGCCACCCCAAAATGTTCCACCAAAACTTGCTCCAATTCTCATCAGAGACTTTCCTCCACATTCCGTACCAAGTTCAGAAGCCTGTCTCTATCACCACTCAAATCCCTGCTTCCACTTCAGCTCTCATCTCCCCCCATCACCTCCTTAGCCCCTGTCCTCTGGTCACTCTGCCCTCTACCTGCTCATTTCGCCCTTCCACTTCCCACACATGTTCCTGTGGCTTCTCTCATGCTGCTTTCACACTCTCTCCCCTCCCCAAAACCCCTTCCTTCAGCTTCCCCCATGAATCCCAGCTGTGGTGCCATCTGTCCCTCCCTGATGCTTAGGGTGTGGTTTTGTTTTTGGGTTTTGTTTTTTTTTAAAACTATGACAATTACAGGCTACATGCCCTTAGCCTTAGCATTAAGCCTTTTATCCTCCATCATCTCTCTGTTCGTAATACTTCAGCATCCACAGGCCCAGTCAAGACTGCAGGATGCACCATCCCAGTGACGCGCCAACCATGCAACGTGTGTGCAACAGCCCATGCCAGAAGAATGTACCATTTAATTTAAAACAAGAAGCAACAAATAGGTGCAACAAACATATGAAGGCAATGAGGGAGCAGGAGGGTAACACGGATACACAGACCAGCTAGAAGCACAGTTCACAGGTTTTGAACAAAGATAGATCAATTATCTCAGTAATGCCTACTGGCCACCTGCCTAGTCATTACCCTTTGCCATTTACTGTAGACATCATGGTAGAAGTACATCTTGAGGAGGGATTTGAAGACATGGCTTTATAGCAAGCTAGATCTAAATCTTGCAAATTCTCTCTGCATTTCCTCTCCAGAACATGACCTTTCCTATCCACCTGCACAGCTAAAACTCTTATCCAAGGTCTCATCATCTCACTGCTCAATTAATGCAACATCTTCTTCCATGGCCTTGACAAATACAATCTTGCCACACTCATACGCATTAAGACAGCTGCTGCAAATATCTTCCTAAGCCTGTTACTTTGGCCATGTTCCCTCACCACCACCACCCCCCATTGGCTCCATCCTCTATCACATTAAATACAAGCTGCTTGTCTTCACTTATCCCCAGCCTATCTATTACCTCTCATTCACCAGCAAGGTATCATTTCCGAAACAATCCATGATGCCAGCCTCCATCCACACACACACACACACACACACACACACCCCCGCCAGGCACCTCAGTGCTGCCTCTTAGCCTTGAGAGGAGCTCCCCAAGGCTACCTCACCACCCCCTCAAAAAACTCTCCTTTGGCGCGACTCCTACCAACAAACTTGACAACTGTTAGCTCCTGGTGTGCTGAGACCACTGCCCATTAATGCTGACCTGACCTGCTTTGTTATTTCCCTGTTCTCCCTGGCTGTCTCCCATCTTTTCTTTGGTTTTACACTTAGATTTTAAGCTCTCTGGAATAGGGACCATCGTTTTGTGTTTGTACAGTACCTAGCACACTGGGGGCCCGGTCTGTGATGATGCTCCTAGGCACTATAGCAGTACAAACAATATATTACAACAGTCTGAAAGAGTGCACCAAAAATAAGAACGTTATGAAAGAGACCACAGGTGCTGATGAAAGACGCAAACAGGTGGGTGAGGCTGCCATCATTGGAGGGGGACTGGGTGACGCAATCAGAGAAAGAACAGATAAGCAGAGGTGCGCAGGCTCTTAAAGGTGAACAAGATGCTTGTATCGGATGCAGTGAGGCTCACAATAGCAGTGCGACTGACAAGCCGGGAAAATTATCTCGACAGCAATATTCTGCATGGACTTGAAAGGGTGGGGAAAGGGTGTCAGGTCAGAGGAAGAGAGCAGGAGTGGCATTTTAGCTGTCTGGACAGAAGGAAAAAAAACCAGCTCTTGGAATAGTTCCCATGGCCCATTCCATCTTCTCTCTTACTGAAACTGTAAGATTCACTGAGAGGAGCTGGATTTTCTTACTTGTAAACACCACACATGTGCGAAGGCATCACATAATAGCAATTTACACAGGATTCTACACTTGGCAAACATATACAAGCAAATAAGAATGGCCTAATTCATTATATAAACCTCATGAGGAAACTTTCTGCAACCCTAGCTAGCATTTGAAAGTTGTGAGCAGTTAGTTTTCCGAACTGCAGTGATTTAGTCTGCACGAGTCTCCTTCTGAAGCCCGTGCAGTGCGTATGCATACATAAACGAGTGACATACAGTAAGAGTCCCTTGATCCCTCAGCGTACAATGCAATGATCCTCCTGTTACCAATTTCTCAAATAATTAGGCTGGGCAGAATTTGATTTTTATTTTGTATCATCTTGGTGAATGATACCGATGTTTATTTTTAACATTTAACATTTTTCTCTATTAAAATGTTCACATTTGTGAGGAAATAATTGTCTGACCCCCTCATAATGGCAGCAAACTTTAATACTGAAAATGTTAAACCTTTATAACCCTTAACACACTAAACTGTCAACAGCATATGATAAAATGTACGAAGTACATTAAATCAAAGTTCTCAAGCGGCATTTTTCTTACTTTACCTATCTGTAAATTTCAGTTATGCTCTTATTCTGTTTGGAAAGGATATCATATGAGGAGAGATAAATAAAACTGGACTTTTCAGCTTAGAAAAGAGGAGATTAAGGGGAGATATGACAGAGGTCTATAAAATCATGACAGGTATGGAGAAAGAGAATAAGGAAAAGTTATTTACAAGAACTAGGGGTCACCAAATTAAATGAACAAGTAGCAGGTTAAAAACAAACAAAAGGAAGTATTTCTTCACACCATGCACAATCAACCTGTGGAACTCCTTGCCAGAAGACATTGTAAAGACCAAGGCTTTAACAGGATTAAAAAAAGAACTAGATAAGTTCATGGAGGTTAGGTTCATCAATGGCTGATAGCCAGGATGAATAGGATGGGTGTCCCTAGCCTCCGTTTGTCAGAAGCTGAGAATGGGTGACAGGGGCGGAATCACTTGATTATTGCCTACTGTCAGAAGACAGGACACTGGGTTAGATGGATCTTTGGTCTGACCCACTATGGTCATTTTTATCAAATTATCAATGGTGTTGGTTTGTGTGCACATGGTGCAGTTGGCATTTACTGACATTTAGCAATAGATATCTAATCCTTACACGCTTACACCAAATTAAACGGGAAAACTACACTTCTATCATGCCTGTGATCTTAACCGGGAAAGTACAGGACTATTGTAGTATACACTGCAGGATCATTCTATCCACAGCACTGTAATTGTAAAGACACAGGAGCATGCATGCACATATGCTGACAGGTAACTGTGAATCCTCTTATCTCAGGACACAACAAGGGTGCAAAAGTAATAGTCCTAAAAAGCAGCAAAACTCAAACTGCTTTTTCTTATTCCATCATAAAATAGTTACAGAACTCAATGCATTTCTACCCAGAAGTTCTGACTCTGAAAGAGCTTGCCTCAGACAACCATCCTGCTGATATGCACATATGAACGACCAAAACACCTCCAAAAGATTCACCTCCAAAGATTACACGGTTTGCCTCAATAAACAGCCATAACTTTAACACATGAATGGTCAAACATGAACTCCTCCCTAGACTGTAAAGGGTCGAAGCTCATGCCATAGATCATTTGATATGCAGTTATTCCTAGATTTGCAATAAGGACTCTAGACAGATATGTGACCTCTATGTCAACTGCTATTAACTGGGTGCAGAATCATGAATACTCAAGCCAGCATGTACGTCATTTCTTTTCTGGAGATGCGCTAGAATTTTGTTAATTTACAAGGACTAATTTCATTAGCAGGACATATTTTTCTAACTCAGAACTTATTTACACGGAAGACACCCGTTCCTCAGATGACCCCGAGTATGTTAGATGCAAAATACACTATTCCTGATAAATGGTATTACTGTACTAGGCTTTCCACCTTTGAAGACGCAGGCAATAGAGTACTCTCTTACACCTTTATGGCAGCAATGCCATCATTAAAGTTGTAATGTTACTTCCACTTCCTGGGCTAGAACCTGCCAGACCTCTCACAAAGAAGCATCTCCATAGGTTTACATGGGACCCTCTACAAAAGAAAGAAAAACAGAATTGGGCATAGCAAACCCTATTTTTCAGACATTTATACATTTCTCAAAAAAGTTGCTTTTGGAGGTGAAAGTTCCTACATCTGGGCCCAAAAGCTACCTTGGGGGGGGGGAAAAAAAAAAAAAAAAAAAAGGTTGTTTAAGGCCCAATCCCTGAAGTCTTTCCTCAGGCAAGACTCCCAGCAGCACCCTGAAAAATTATCTTGTTTTGCCACACTTGGATAACTGGATTCTCTGCTCTGGCGTTTGGATAACACAAACACTGCTTGGTTTTAAAGCTCCACATTTGGCACAGAAGGAGAAATGCAGCAGGCTTTTGCTTTGTTTGAGGAGCCATGTTCTGGAAAGAAAGTTATGACCAGAGCTTGTGGGAGGTGGGTTTCGCCTGGGGAAAATAGGGACTAACAGGAAAAGCACAGACCATCTATTTCCACTGTATTCCGTGTCTTGATTCCTGCTGTGTCTAAGTCTAACAAAGGCATCCAGACAAACCCAAACATTAGAGCAGTGGTCACCAACCAGTAGATCGGGATCTACCAGTAGATCTTGGGGCCTCTGACAGGTGATCATCACTGGTTTGGCCGGGAAACTATCAAGCGCTGGCACTTCAGCTGCCCCTCCACCCACTATCATGCTGCCCTTTGCCTTGGAGCTGCCCCCCCGGGAGCCTCCTGCTTGCTGTGCAGAAAAGAGAAGAGGGGAGCCTCCTCCCCCCACTCTTGTACTCGGTCTCCACACAGAGATAAGGGGGTGGAGGGAGCTTGGCAATGCAAATCTGGCAGTCTCTCATACTGCGTGTCTGTCACAATCACAAACACCAACTGTCCTTCACGCTCATCTCCTGACTCAACACATACGTGTGGGGTTGTTGTTACTTCTGTTACTGCTTGCAAAGTGTGGTATTTTGGCTTTTGTACTGGCCTGTGCATTTCATAATTTTCATTTCTCTCTTATGATTATATTTAATTCACTGAGTAGTGAGTTCTAACATGCCGAACCCAGCGTGGCTAGAGTCATTATACCCTGTGGTAATTGCTGCTCCTCAGCGTGGCTGGCATGTGCCTGCAGCCCCTGAGAATGGCAGAGCAGGGGGTCTCCACATGCTGTCCTTGCCTGCAGACACCGCTCCTGCAGCTCCCATTGATCAGTAACAGGGAACCGTGGCCAGCAGAAGCTGTGGGTTCAGTGCCTGTAGATGAGGGGCAGCACATGGCACCATCGCTGTACATGCCAGCTGCTTTCAGGAGTGGTGCAGGGCCAGGGCATAAGCCTGTCTTAATTCTACTGCTCCACCACCCGGAAGCAGTCTCAGTTAAGTGGTGCCCACCCAGAGCCTGCTCCCTGAACCCCTGTCCTGGCCCTGAACCTCCTCCTACCCCCAATCTCCTGCCCCAGACATGAGTTTCCCTGCACCCAAACTCCTTCCCAGAGCTTGCACTCAAAACCCCTCCTGGAACCCAATCCTCCGCCCTGGGCTAAGACCGGAGACCCTCTTATACTCCAAACCCGATAGCCCAAGACTAGGTCCTGCGGCCCAAGACCAGAGCCTGCACCCCAACTTCCTCCCCCAGCCTGGTGAAAGTGAGTGAGGATAGGGGAGGAAGGAGGCTGGAGTGAGCAGGGGGAGGCCTCGGAGAAGGGGTGGGAAGGAAGTGGGGCAAGGGTATTTGGGTTTGAGGTGGATCTTACACTGCACTTAAATTGAAAAAGCGATCTTGTGGTTAAAAAGGTTGGCGACCACTGCCTTAGAGTGTTGTGTTGTCTACTGGCTAGAAACTATGTCCAAAATCCTAAAGGACCCTGGCGTGGGAGAGTTAGTCCTGACTGACAAACTGTTTAACCTTCTACTTTGACCTCCCTTATGAAACAAACTACCTGGAAAATTGGTCAGTCCTGACTCAAAACTAGACAGTGTGGACAAGTTAAGCTTCCCTAGGCATGTCCAAACTATCCCTACCTACATACCTCAGATAATGTGTGTTATTCCATCAATGGAAAAGACAAGGTTGAGCCAGAATCAGGCCTGAAACCTCAAAGAGCAAGCCCCTATCCCAATCAGTTTCCAATTCAATGCCCGGGTCATAAGAACATAAGAACATAAGAATGGCCATACTGGGTCAGACCAAAGGTCCATCGAGCCCAGCATCCCATCTGCCGACGGTGGCCAATGCCAGGTGCCCCAGAGAAGGAGAACAGAAGACAATGATCAAGTGATTTATCTCCTGCCATCCATCTCCTGCCCTTGTTATGAAGGCTAGGGCACCATACTTTATCCCTGGCTAATAGCCATTTATGGACCTAACCTGCAAAAATTTATCAAGCTCTTTTTTAAACCCTAATAGAGTCCTGGCCTTCACAGCCTCCTCGGGCAAGGAGTTCCACAGGTTGACTGTGCGCTGTGTGAGGAAAAATTTCCTTTTATTAGTTTTGAACCTACTACCCATCAATTTCATTTGGTGTCCCCTAGTTCTTGTATTATGGGAAAAGGTAAATAATTTTTCTATAATCACTTTCTCCACACCATTCATGATTTTATATACCTCTATCATATCGCCCCTCAATCGCCTTTTTTCCAAACTGAAAAGTCCCAGTCTCTCTAGCCTCTCCCCATATGGGACCCTTTCCAAGCCCCTAATCATCTTAGTCGCCCTTTTCTGAACCTTTTCTAATGCCAATATATCTTTTTTGAGGTGAGGAGACCACATCTGCACGCAGTACTCGAGATGTGGGCATACCATAGTTTTATATAGGGGAAGTATGATATCTTTTGTCTTATTATCTATCCCTTTTTTAATAATTCCTAACATCCTATTTGCCTTACTAACTGCCGCTGCACACTGCGTGGATGTCTTCATAGAACTATCCACTATAACTCCAAGATCCCTTTCCTGATCTGTCGTAGCTAAATTTGACCCCATCATGTAGTACGTGTAATTTGGGTTATTTTTTCCAACATGCATTACCTTACACTTACCCACATTAAATTTCATTTGCCATTTTGCTGCCCAATCAATCACTCAGTTTGCTGAGATCTTTTTGTAGTTCTTCACAATCCCTTTTGCTTTTGACTGTCCTGAACAACTTTGTGTCATCTGCAAACTTGGCCACCTCACTGCTTACCTCATTTTCTAGATCATTGATGTACAAGTTGAACAGGATTGGTCCCAGTGCTGACCCCTGGGGAACACCACTAGTTACCCTCCTCCATTGTGAAAATTTACCATTTATTCCCACCCTTTGTTTTCTGTCTTTTAACCAATTCTTGATCCATGAAAGGACCTTTCCTCCTATCCCATGACCACCTAATTTACGTAAAAGCCTTTGGTGTGGGACCGTGTCAAAGGCTTTCTGGAAATCTAGGTATATTATATCCACTTGGTGCCCCTTGTCCGCATGTTTATTAACCCCTTCAAAGAATTCTAACAGATTAGTTAGACACGACTTCCCTCTGCAGAAACCATGCTGACTTTTGCCCAACAATTCGTGCTCTTCTATGTGCCTTGCAATTTTACTCTTTACTAGTGTTTCTACTAATTTGCCTGGTACTGATGTTAAACTTATCGGTCTATAATTGCCAGGATCTCCTCTAGAGCCTTTTTTAAATATTGGTGTTATATTGGCCATCTTCCAGTCATTTGGTACCAAAGTGGATTTAAAGGATAGGTTACAAACCACTGTTAATAACTCCGCAATTTCACATTTGAGTTCTTTCAGAACCCTTGGGTGAATGCCGTCTGGTCCCGGAGACTTGTTACTATTCAGCTTATCAATTAATTCCATAACCTCCTCTAATGTCACTTCAATCTGAGTGAGTTCCTCAGATTTGTCACCTAAAAAGGCTGGCTCAGATTTAGGAACCTCTGTAACATCCTCAGCCGTGAAGACTGAAGCAAAGAAATCATTTAATCGCTCCGCAATGGCACTGTCTTCCTTGATCGCTCCTTTTATATCTTTATCATCCAAGGGCCCCACTGCTTTTTTAGCGGGCTTCCTGCTTCTAATGTATTTAAAAAACATTTTACTATCATTTTTTGAATTTTTGGCTAGCTGTTCCTCAAACTCTTTTTTGGCTTTTCTTACTACATTATGACACTTAATTTGGGAGTGTTTATGTTCCTTTCTATTTTCCTCACTAGGATTTGACTTCCACTTTTTAAAAGCTGCCCTTTTCTCTCTCACTGCCTTTTTAACATGGCTGTTTAGCCATGGTGGTTCTTTGTTAGGTCTCTTACTGTGTTTTTTTATTTGGGGTATACATTTAAGTTGGGCCTCTAGTATGGTGTCTTTAAACAGTTCCCATGCAGCTTCCAGGGATTTTAGTTTAATTACTCTCCCTTTTAGTTTCTGTTTAACTAGCTTCCTCATTTTAGTGTAATTCCCCTTTTTGAAATTAAATGCCAGAGTGTTTGACCGCTGCGGTGTTCTTCCCAACACAGGAATATTAAAAGTTATTATATTGTGGTCACTATTTCCAAGCGGTCCAGTAACAGTTACCTCTTGGACCAGATCCTGCGTTCCAGTCAAGACTAGGTCGAGAATCGACTCTCCCCTTGTGGGTTCCTGTACTAGCTGCTCCAAGAAGCAGTCATTTAAGGCATCAAGAAATTTAATCTCTGAATCCCGTCCTGAGGTGACATGCACCCAATCAATGTGGGGATAATTGAAATCTCCTATTATTACTGTGTTTTTTATTTTGGTAGCCTCTCTAATCTCCCTTATCATTTCAGCATCACTATCACTGTCCTGGTTAGGTGGTCGGTAATATATTCCTAATGCCATATTCATATTAGAGGAATGAATTGTTATCCATAATGATTCTATGGAACATTTGATTCCTTTAGGATTTTTACTTCATTTGATTCTATATTATCCTTCACATATAGTACCACTCCGCCACCCGCACGACCTGTTCTGTCTTTCCGATATAATTTATATCCCGGTATGATAGTGTCCCACTGATTGTCCTCATTCCACCATGTTTCTGAGATGCCTATTATGTCAACTTCCTCCTTTGATATGAGGTACTCCAGTTCACCCATCTTATTAGACAGACTCCTAGCATTAGTGTAAAAGCATGTTAGAAAACTACCACTATTTATATGTCCGCCTTTCTCAGACACATTGGATTTTTTTATGCACGATTGTTTCACATCTGATCTGCCCATATATTATTTCCCACGTTCCCTATCTGACTAACTTCTAGGGAATCCCTACCTATGGAGCCTCATGTAAGAGAAGTCTCCGTCCGATCCAGGTGCTCCCCCGCACCAATCGGCTTTCCCCCACCTCTTAGTTTAAAAACTGCTCTACGACCTTTTTAATGTTTAATGCCAGCAGTCTGGATCCACCTCGATTTAGGTGGAGCCCATCATTCCTGTATAGGCTCCCCCTACCCCAAAAGTGTCCCCAGTTCCTAATAAATCTAAACCCCTCTTCCCTGCACCATCGTCTCATCCACGCATTGAGACTCTGAAGTTCTGCCTGTCTATCTGGCCCTGCGCGTGGAACTGGAAGCATTTCAGAGAATGCCACCAAAGATGTTCTGGATTTCAGTCTCTTTCCTAGTAACCTAAATTTGGCCTCCAGAACATCTCTTCTACCCTTCCCTATGTCATTGGTACCAACATGTACCACGACGACCGGCTCCTCCCCAGCACTGCCCATAAGTCTGTCTAGATGCCTCGAGAGATCCGCAACCTTCGCACCAGGCAGGCAAGTAACCATACGGTTCTCCCGGTCATCACAAACCCAACTATCTATATTTCTAATGATCGAATCCCCCACTACTAAAACCTGCTTCTTCCTAACAGCTGGAGCTCCGTCCCCCGGAGAAGTATCCTCGGCACGAGAGGATACAACATCACCCTCTGGAAGGAGGGTCCCAACTATGGGATGGTTTCCCTCTGCTCCCATTGACTGCTCTCCTTCCCTGAGCCTTTCATCCTCCGTAACAGCATCAGGACTGTCAGATTTGAGGTGGGACAGCCCTACTATGTCCCGGAAAGTCTCATCCACAAACACCTCTGCCTTCCTTAGCTCTTCCAGTTCAGCCACCCTGGCCTCCAAAGCACGCACTCGGTCTCTGAGGGCCAGGAGCTCCTTGCATCGAGCGCACACATACGCCACCCACCCACAGGGTAGGTAGTCATACATACTGCACTCGACACAATAAACAGGATAGCCCCCACTCTGCTGCTGGGCTTCTGCCTCCATTTCCTACTCTAATTATATATGAGGGTTAATTAAATGTTTCAGATAGAGGTTGTTATAAAGGATTTAGTTTAAGGGCAATAGAAGTCACTGGCTCCCCCCAAGCTCCCCCTCTAAACTCCCTCCTGTTAGCACTCACCCTGTTCGCGAGCACCCGGTCGCAAAGCTCCCTGGTCGCTTACCAGCAGGGTTTAAGTGCTCAGCCTCCCTGATAGCTCCTCCCTCTGCCTACAGCTCAGCCAATCAGCACACGGTGTTTCAATTCAAACCTAATCAGCTTCCAACTGCCTGCCTGCCTGCCTGAGCACACGGCCTTTCAAACAAACAAACAAACAAACACACTCAGCTCAGCACTCCAAACGCTCCAAACAAACAAACAAACTCCAAACAAACACACACAAGCCCCAAACCTCCAAATATAAGCAGCCACTTACCCCTAACACACATGGCTAAGCATTAGCCATGTGTGTTAGGCTGAGACCTAAGGAGGACAGTAAAACACAAATTAGTAAGGAGAAGGAAACAGCTGAATATGCCCATTTTTATTTACAGTTAGGGTGTGGATAGCTTTGGGGATTTTTTGTTTTTAAACATTATAATTGGATAAAGCCAGAGGCAACAGGCACCAGCTCATGGTAAACTTCGTCATGGTTAACAGGCGGCATCAGGAGGTGACAAATGTATTGCGATTTGATGGGAGAGAGAAGAGTGGCCTTAAGGAAGGGGTTGGGAAGCATGCTCCATGCAGAAGGAAAAAGGGGTAGAGATGTCTGCAGAAAAATGACAAACAGGTGGGTGAAGTTGGTACTGCTGTGGAGTGGAAAAGGGCAAGGGGGTCACATGTCAACTGAACATACTGTATCTGGCACTGAATGAGACAAACTCCCAATTATCAGGAAGCTCCACAACTCCATTTTTATAGTCACCGATCGGTGTAAAACAGATGAACAAGTCATTCATTCTGGGTGCGAAATCGTCCTTTATTCCTGCCATGTCACATTCCTGCCATGTGGCTAAGCTCCACAGGTCATGACATCCTGATTCCAAACCGGCATGGTTTTAGGGGGAGGAGGTCCTGCCCTGGGCTTGCTTTGCGTGAACAACCAGTGGGATCTGAGGCCCACGAGTCAGGTATGTGACCAGGCACTGAGAGGAATGCTGAGTTTTACCTCAGAAGTAGCTGCACTGCAGTGACTTCTGTACCTAGCCTTAGTACCGGTTTGTAAACCGCTTTGGGATCCTCTGGGGTGAGAGGTTATAAATTTAAAACAATGAACAAGCTCACAAATCAACAGTGTCCGTGCAGTTGCCTTTAAGGTAGCTATGCTGTTCTAAAATAATCAGCTCTGCAAGCTGTCACAGAGTTGTTTGAATCGGAGCATCAACATGGGAACATTTGAGGTCCTGTTTTCCTGTCAAATCACTAAGGCATTGGGGGCTGGAGAGTCATCTCTTACTGACAGAGAATCTAAGGGCCTGATCCCAACAGGGTTTCAGCACACACAAAACTTACCATTGCAACAGGCCACCAGATAGAGCAGTGGTTCTCAAACTTCACTGTACCATGACCCACTTCCGACAACAAAAGTTACTACATGACCCCAGGAGGGAGGACTGAAGCCAGAGCCCACCATCATAGACAAAGCTTGAGCTCCATGGCCCTGGGAAGCGGGGACAAAGCCGAAGCCCGCCTGTAACCTGAGCCCTGATAATCAGCACTGAAGTGGTCAGGATTGGGCCCCGGGACCCAGCAAGTCTAAGCCAGCCCTGGTGACCTCATTAATACAGGGTCGCGACCGACTTTGGGCTCTCAACCCACAGTTTGAGAACCACTGAATTAGAGCAATGTTCTGTTCCCAGGAGCTCAACCCTACCAAGCCAGAAGAGCAGAATATGTATCACGCCTGTCTGGAAGCAGACTTGTACTCTATTTCAAAACAGGGTCCCGATCTCTCCCCAGCTTCCTCCAGGATTCCATGGGCTACTCCCACCCAGATACGATTTTACAACGCCTTGGAAAGCAGCCGAAAAGCACCGAAAGATGCTGTCAGGTCTGCTCAGAATCATAGCCTGTTTTTCCAGCATCTCTGCCACAGATGTGAAAGCTACAACACGTTAGTACCCCACTATGATAATCCTCACTCACACCCCTCCCCACTACAGGCAGCAACCTGACGAAAAATCTCCTTGCTGTAATACATATTAGTCGTTAACTGGGGAGTTAAACAGAAGGCCTGTTTCATGACTTGGTTTAATAAGCAACTCTTGTTCATCCTGAATGTGAAGGGCTAAAGCCAATATTTAATCTGCCCTGGTCCAGCTGCTAGAGCTCCAGTTCACTGCATCACACCCTCCCGACACTCCTCATACTATTGATACCAACAGATAATAGCTGCACCATAACTGGATCAGATTACAGGGGAGAGTCATAGCATTCAGCAGAGAGCTTGGACCACAGGAACCACACCAGCAGCGGTGGAAGGAGAACTGACTACACCAACTGGTACACAAAGCGTTTGTGGAATGTCCAAAGGAAAAATACATTGAACCAAACACCTGTTACCTCTAGCATTAAGTGCCCACTTTGGGTACCTTTGTAAATGGAGGTAAGGAAAGACCATGCAGTAATCTAGTGTAGCCAAAATGTAGTATTTTAATATTGGTATCAGAATATAAGTGTAACGATAGCAATAAGTCCTATATAATGAGGTGCTTATAAGTTCTGTATGCTTCTGTTTGACCCTGTCAGGAACCCTTCTGATTGAATAGTGTTTGTTATAAGATCTTGCTTTTTTTTAGCATTAAAAATTAAGTTGTGCCCCTTGTCTGCATTGCAAACTAAGCTGTGTCCTTTAGCAACTGGAAAATCCTTTCTAAAATGTAATTGTCTGAAACACTCTGAAAATTTGTTTAAACAGGAAATGTCTCTGAAAATTGGTTGGGTGTATGAATGGAAGATGTGTACATAGTTAAGGACAGATGTGAAAACCATCACAAATGGCCAGCAGGTCAAGAACTGAGAACCTTGAAGACAACCAAGAAGCATCCGTTCTGCTTGGTGCTAAAATTAAGTTAGCAGAATTGACGAACCTTGGAGACAGGCGGAGACTCCTCCCTCAAGAGTGAGACACAGGCAAGAGATAATTATGGGAAAAGCCATCAAATCAAGTGGTCCTGTGGCACCTTCAGAGACTAACCAAAATATAGAGAATCCTGAGTTTTCATGGGCAAAGCCCACTTCATCAGATGAGTTGGAGTGGAAAGAACAGAAATCAAGAGATAGATATCACAGTAGAAGTAGTACCTGTCAATTGTAGGACCCACATAAATGAGGCTAATTAAGTGAGCTGGATTTGTCCCATGCATAGTTTTTTTATGTGGAAATGCAGATGTTAATGGCAGGAGAAATTGGCTTTGTAACAAGTTTAACACATAGTAACATACACAAATCTGTAGGGGAACCTGCCTGGTCACTCAATCATGCATTTAAAAGTAGACACTCTTCTACAAAGGAATTTCACTAACCAGTTACAGAGAGAGTCTGCAAAACATTTTTAAGTTTTTCCTGTTACAGACTAATTTGACTACCCCTCTGAAGTTGCAGAACTAGAGTTTATCTTCAGATTTGACACCATTACCCTGGGCCTAAACAAAGCCGTTAACTGGTTGGCACATTACAAAGCCAATTTCTCCTGGCATTAACATCTGCATTTCCACATCAAAAGCTATGCATGGGACAAACCCAGCCCACTTAATTAGCCTCATTAGCATGAGTCCTACAATTGCCAGATGCTTCTTCTGCCGTTTATATATAAAAATACATGCACACATGCCCACACATCTTGGTTTCCATGAGCAGTGGGTGAAGGCAGGGCTAGGGGAGGCATGTTCCCAGCCCACCCCTTCTACCTAGGTTCCACCCCCGTGGAAGCCAAACCACCCCCTGCAGCATGTGGCCGCAGCATCCCCCATCCTGGAGCACGGGGAGGGTGGGCAGTGCACGGCCCCAACCTTCCTTGCTCCAGAGTCTCTAAGGTGCCACAGGACCACTCGCTGTTTGTAAAGTTACAGACAAACACGGCTACTCCTCTCAGATTTTTTAATAGCCATCAAAGGATAACTATGGAAAACCCCGGAGATTGCCACTGCTTAAGGATTAACGATTGCAGCATGACACTGCACAACCCATAGACTCAAATAGGAACTGGTATATCAAATGGGGTGCTTTTTGCCATAGGACTCTGCAAGCCAAGCCTCAGAGCTTTGAATCACAATTGACAGAACCCAACTCCTCACTCATGTTCAAACTAACTGGGCAATAGACTGACCTGATTCACAGACTGGTAACAAAAGAACATCTGCAGGACCTGTGTGTGTGCGAATGCACATGCTGCTTGTCATGTTGTATTTTCACTAAGCACGGCATAATGCCCTTTCCCTTGAAAAAGATCCTGTGTGCTTCTTATAAGCATAACACTGGAATGGGTCATCGTTGCGGCACAGAATTTAACAACAAAAAGTGCATTCGCTCCAGAATGGCTTCTAAGAGCAACTCAAGGAGATTTCTCTTATCTGTGAAGCCCTCAGCCTTCTCGGAGATGGAGTCCCACCTAGTCAGCTAGCAGTCCTGAGCAAGAGCCTGAGTTCGGTCAAGAAAAGACTCTAGAACAATGGTTCCCAACCTTTTTTATATTGCAGACCGGCAAACTCATTCAAAAACTTTTGGCGGACTGGCACTGAAACATTCATGCCTATTCATTATGGTAATTAATTTTAAGCAGTCACATGTTATTTTTACATTGCATCTGTACGCCCACAATACATGTCATTGTGTGGATGGGAAGATCAAAATCATACACTGTGAAACAGATGGCATGCTCTGCAGAACAGTTCTGGTTTTCACTAGTTTTTGGAGAGAGGCAAAGGGGTACGGCAGGTAGGGCAAGAGAAGGGGGCTGTGGCCAAGAGGAAGAAGGGAGGGAAAGAAAAAGGGAATCAAGCCAGGGAGACTCTGGGCTAAAAGCAGCGGGGTATAGACTCCGGCTCAGAGCTTAAGTAGATCGATGGTGCAGGTAAGCGTAAACAAAGGCCTCGTGGGTTATGAAACCTTCAGGGTGGTTTTAGTCTTCATATATTGTTCAACACCCAAAGATTGAAGGGCTATTGACTATGACTGTCCATAAACCCTTTGCAATCTGCTCTTTTTACAGAGTCGATTCTCTTCACATGCACAAGACACATTAAGTACATCTACCAAAAGATCACAGTTCATAGTCTTAACAGTAATTATTTCCTTGAGTCAAAGTTTTGTCCATTGCATTTCAACTGAGAGCGTCATGAATCATGACGTGGAAAGTGTACACACTTAAAGTGAGCAATCATTCATCAGCACAAGTTATTTTAATGGACAGCAGTTTTAACTAAGCCTGCATCATCTGTTGTACCCCTCAATTACAAAGGCAAACAAATCATTTGCAAAATACGTAATTAAAAAGAGAGACATGCAATTTAAATGTATGGGGGTTTTTTTCCTATTCAGCTAAGCAAAACCATGTCATGTTTCAGACATAAAACAAGGTGGAAAACTTGTCCCTCTACCACTGTAAGTCTTTGCCATAGCAAATAGAAGTTCATCATATTTCACTGTCTGTTATTTTATTTCTGAAAGTGTGATGCCCTGCCACTAATGATATCAACTGAGAGTTTAAAAAAACAAAACACCAATCAGAAGCTCCGCACACCAACAAATCAACAGCAGGAGCTTAGTACACAACTCAGCACAGCTCATATCTTCTATTCAATACCATATATTCTGGACTTTATTAAAACAGGACAAGCTATACAGTCATTTAAAACAAATGGTGCATTTTATCAGAAATAAGACTAAAAAGAGGGGAGAACTTTGCAATCAAAACACTGCTGAAATAAATTTCCTAGCTTCAGACGACGGAAGGAAGGAAAGTAAAAGGAAAGGGCTGCATCTTCTCCACAGACACCCCCCTCTGAGGACTTAGATGTTCGGGGGCAATACATTTCCCTTTGTGCCACTTGCTTGTCACAATAGCTCCACTAGTGATTCAGAGCAAAGGCTGCCATAATACGTCTTTGCTGCCTTGAAGCTGGACCCTTTGAGGACAGCTGATAGCTCACTAAAAAGGAGAAAAGCATTCTATTTCAAAACTATTTGAATTCTACTCTACTGAGTCCCAATTCTGTGGATAATTATGTTAGTAGCAAAAACCACACTGGCATGAATGGAGCGAGGATCAGGTCCCTGGTCTCCATTTTCTTGTGTGTGTGGTGTTTGTTTTTACCAAGATCATCTGAATAAAGTTTAATTTTTCAAGATTCCCTCTGCTTCTTCCTTTAGTTGAACCCCCACAATCCAAAGGAGTTCACAGAATGACAAACTTAGCTGCAAACACAGGTGGCCTAAACATGCTAGCAATGTTCACTATTGCACTGTAGCATGCTGTGCAAGAATAATTTCATGTGCCCTTTCCATGTAAAGGACTTTCACAGAAATAGCTTGACAGAATAATTGCAGTTCAGTGTAACTATCAATTTTTCGGGAGGTGGATTATCTACATGACTCCTCCAGTTGACACCACCTCCACCTGTAGCTCCTGGACCCCCTGTCTGCCCCCTATACCCACGCATCTCTTGCGCACTGGGGCACTAGAGCCTTGCACTTCCTACTCCTCCCTCTCCCTCTCAGCACTTTTGGAGCACCGCGAATTGTCTGATTCACACCCCTACTCCATCCCCACTACTGTGGCCCATTGAGATGAAGGAGGACCACTCATGCGACCCACTCACTATTCTTGGTTGCACACTGCTGACCTACATTGAAGCGTTGCAGCTGTAGCAGTTTAAATGTAGACACAACCTAAGACTCCTGACTCAATTTCAAAAAGGCTAATAAACAGCCATTATTCCATAATAACGTTTGGTTGATACACACTGGGTGTTGAACGATCATCCTAAGAAGAATCCAGACAATGGAGTGGCTGACTTTTATTGACTTTATTGATTAATAAATTAAAGGAGAATAAATGTAAATAATGCAAATCAACACAGGTTTATGGAAAACAGAGTCTGTCAGACTAACTTGATAAATTTATAATCTCTTAAAAAAAGATAAATATTTTAGCAATAACAGACTTTGCCTTTTAGGAGACATTTAACTTGATACCACATGAAATTCTGATTTGAAATCTAGAACAATATAAAATTTAACATGCAATGACCTAGAAGAAAATATAAAACCATTACTGGGAAAGTTTGTAGAGAACATAAAAATTGTGGGAGAGTAAATAATGAATAGGACAGGTCATTGATTCAGATCCGGATCACCTGGTAAACAGAGCACAAGCAAACAAATTGTGCTTTGATATGGCTAAATGTGAATGTATACATCTCGGAACAAAGAATGTAGGTCATTAATACTGATTGGAGGACTCTCCTGGGAAGCAGTGACTGAAAAAGATTTGGGGGTCATGGTAGTCCCATGCAATGGTCCTTTGTTCCAGCTTTCCTATGCTGGGTTTTAGATACCAGCTCATTCACATGTAATTCTCTTTACACAGTAAGTTATTAAATATGCAGTGTCTCCGTCCCCAGGATTTTCATCAGTGGAAGCCTACGGTCTGTGTAGTCAGATTCCTAGGTCTAAAAGCTACAGCAGCATTAATAATAATGCCTGTTAGTGGAGAAAAGGTGGCATTGGACAGGGTCTCCAAGTGCCTTGCTTCTTGGGGACATCTTTCATACTTCCTTTGACAGGAGATTATCAGACATCATGAATTGCTTTAGTGTGTCTTCTTCCCTTCAGAAAACAGCAGCTCACCATGAACTGCTGGGACTGCAAGCCATCCGCACAAACAAGGGCATGCAGCAGTTTGTCAACTCACTTGTAGGTAGTCTTGCCGATTCAATACTGTAAAGATCAACTTGGGATTTACTTACGCTCTTCCATGCGCGGCACTTGTATCACCTTTGACTGAAGCAATGCACTCCCTTCTCCTAGCCACCTTCTCTTTTTTGCTACACCCTTCGGAGAAGGGTTGTACTGTACGTGTGCTGGTGCCAAGGGGAAGGATTCCACAAAATAGTGTGTGGACAAGGCCAGAGTCTAAAAAACTGCTTGAGCACAGTTTAGACAGCGGAGGCTTGTGCACGCCAAAAGGAAACCTAAATTCTCTCTTTAAATAGTTTTACCCTTGTTGTGTCGTTGGCAATTGGGACTCACTGTTTTGAATCCTGAAGCGGGCAGCCTTGTGAAAGTCACTTAGCCTGTGTGTGCTGATGTTTCCATAATTATACTGGACGGCTGACAGACTTAGCTAAGAGCAATACTGGGCGTAGGCCACAGCCAGGAGTAAACTAAGCATACTATCTCATGCCACTGGATCAGTGACTCTAAGCTCAAGACCTTCCTTTTTATTAATGAAACGTTCAGTAACAGCGACTCTGAATTTCGGTTTCCATATAGTCTCAGTCATAAGAACGGCTATACTGGGTCAGGTCCATCTAGCCCAGTATCCTGTCTTCTGACAGTGGCCAATGCTTGGGGACCCCAGAAGGAATGAACAGAACAGGGAATCACCAAGTGATACCACCCCAGTCTTTGGTTTAAATAGACACTTCCAGACTTGGGGATGGAGCAAGAATGAGAAAGAGACAGATACACTAGAAATACTGGCTTCTTCAACTAGACCTCCAGATGGCTACTCTATGGAAGTGATAAGTAACCTGCAGTTATTTAGAAGAGCCCCTGGATGTGATCAAATATCAGGAGCTCTCCCTAGCCTCACTCTCACACCTAGTTCCCCCTGCAAGTAGCACTGAGCAAAGGAACCTGAGCTCCTATGATCCCACCAAGCAGCCAATATGCAGGGAGATGGTAATTTAAATGCAGTGAGCCACAACAAGAGATGGAGACAGGTATACTATTGTGCAAGATTTACATCCAGGTTGTAGAAATGTGAATGATTAACCGATAAGTATCACCCTTACCAGGTGATGCTTACCGATTTCGGTTAACCAACAGCCCAGGATGGAGCAGCCCTCACCTGCGGCCGGGCCAGCCTGGCCAGAACAGACTGCTGCACTGTGGGCGGGGTGCTCCAGCCCAGCCACGGCCTGCAGGGGGCTGCTCCAGACTCCAGCCCAGCCCAGCCCCATTTAAGAGCTTAACCAATGAAACATACCACTGAGCTAAAGGCTCTCCAGTCATGATTTCTATGTGAAGGGCCTTTGCGTAAGTAGCAGATACATTCCATAGATAAGTCATTTTATAAACGACAGGTTGAACCTCTCTCGTCTGGCACCTTCGGGACCAGACCAGCTCTGAACTAGAGAGATTTCCGGATCACGGGAGGTCAGTGTTTTCTCTGCATCATTACCTACACTTCCACTGCTCACTGGGCTCTTAGAGGACATGTAGGGGTAAATTAGAGCTAAATAACAGCACAGAACACAGAGCCAGGACTGGTGGCTGTAAACAAACTTTATGGGGCCAAGGGAGACTTGGCCACATCCATAAAAAGTGGACATCTGGCTAACTAAAATCATTCTGGACCACAGATATTTCTGGATAAGAAAGGTTCAGCCTGTGTACTATGGAAACTAATGGTTGTCTTTCATAACAATGACAAACACTGAATGTAGCCGCTGCCTCAATTTATGCAACAAGAAGATCTACATATTTAAAATATGAAGTCATACAAAAATGTGAGATTATATGGAGAGTCAATGACTTATTGGCCTTTCCTGCTTCACTCATCCCCATGAAATTCCTTGCTGGATGTTGGGAGAATGCAGATTTCAAGGGACCAATTGTAAAGAAAAAAAAAAAGCAACTGTGACATATAAAAACAAAATCTTACTCTGCATTTTAACTTCAAGCTGAGCTTGGCATAGCCTATGTATCTAAATAACCTGTATTAATTTTTAAAAGCGCTATGAACAGGAAAAATTTGACAGTCAGTTCAAGTTTACAATATCTGTGAATTCCAACATCTTCAGTAGTTAGATATCATGATAGTTGAGGAACCCCTTAGGAAGAAGGAAAAAGCATGCAACACCCTCATGTAACAGAACATCAGCTGGCCTGCACACATCAAGATGTGTTTGCAGTTTGAACCAGAATTGATCTTCCACTGAAGTTTTAGATAACTTCCGCATGTCACAGGTGGCAAGGAGTTCAGCTTCCACCACAATTGCTCAGTGCCCAATCAAGCCTACTCAAAATTCAATTGTACAAATGCAGACAACAAAGAGGGCAAGGCATAAAAATGCAACTGATCATATAAAGCATAGAGAAATGCTGCATCCTTGCACCCACTGCCAGTTTAAAAAGTCTGTGAAAACACTGAAACGGAGTTGTGGGAAACAATGAACTCTGGAGCACCTGAGTAACTGGTATTCCAGGCTCTGCATAATGCCATAAGTTGCAAATAATTCCAGAGGGAACCATAGTTAATTCATTCCAAGCTCTGGGGTTTCTGGAGGTTTATTCATTCCAATCTCTGGGGTTTTTAATCCTGTGAAGCGTTTCAGTTCTCAAAAGAACTGAAGTCCATGAGTTATCCACAACAGAAGTGCCATACATTTCTCATACAACCTGGGCAATGTGTTTCAACTATGATTTGGGAGAGACTGATCCTGGGTCCGTGAGGCCTCCACAGGAAGGAAGCTAACATGTACGAATTGTAAGTTAACACTTGTTTGTTAAGAATTAGACAATTAACTTGTTACACGAAAGCCAAATATGCCTTGGAGAGTGGTGACTGATTGCTATGAGGGATGTAACAAGCTAAACGTAGTGTTTAACCAGTTAACCGATTAAAGGGCATGCTAGGCAGGGGGCTCTGCCAGCCCCACATGGGGCTGCCAACTCCTGGCCCATAGGGGTTAGGAGCCAGCAGTCCCACGCAGGACCCAACCAGGCTGGAGCAGCCCTCCACCCACAGCTGGCCACGGGCAGGGGGCTGCTCCTGGATACCAGTTAACAGCTACCCGGTCACATCCCTCATTGCTATGGAGAGTTCCATGTCCTGCCTCCCATTCCTGTCCCACAGTGACATCAGCTATGTCAGAATTTGCCATCATTTGTAGTGAAGATACAATGGCTGAATGAGCCTTCTACTAAGCATAATGTACACTTACATATTGTATCATAAAAGCAGTTAATGTAAAACTCACATTTGTTGTTGTTCAATGCAAGAATGAAAGGATACTGGCAGCTTATATGAATGTTTTGCAATAAAACCAATTAATATATTACAAATATATCCAGTACAAATTCATTAACTTCTGTTAAGAATGGAACAACTATTGGAAATGACCAAATCCCACAAGTGAACAAGCTACACAAACAATCCAAGTTATCTAACTGCAAAATGTAACCTGCTATTCAATTTGGAGAAAAGCTTAGCTGTATTTAAGATACAGAATATTAACACACTTGTTTATTTAAGCACTGCAGTTTGAGTACCATGGGTCCTTGACTACAGCATCAGCTACAAAATCTTTATTGAGAAATGAGGTGAGAACAATGGATTTAATAGGACTATGAAGAAGTCTGCAGAACAACAAAGTGAAAATGAACAAGATTCCATGATTATTTAAAAGAAGTTCCTTACATATAAGACAATATGACTTGCCAGACTAAGGCAGTATTAGACTCTAATCAGTTTTCCCCAGGCAAATCTTACCTTGTAATTGCTGGAATTTACCCAAGAGGTGGCAAGTCCATCAACCATTTTATCCAGCATAGTCTGATCATGTTCAAGATCAGCAGACTTCTGTTTATCTGAGAAATAATCTATCAATTCTTGGCCAACCTGAAGTCTCTTTCCAACATCTTTCTGAAGCACCTGTGCTAAGCAATACTCCATACTGGGCTCCATGATGTGCTAGAAATTCAGCACTGGGGAGAATAAAGCTAGAGGGCAGTAAGTCTGAGAAATCCCACTATAAATGTATCCTGTAGGTTGCCTCTTTGTTCCACGAAGGTTACTGAGGGCCTGGGTTTCAAAGATGCAATTCTGAGAATGACAACAATGCACCATGTGTGTCTGAAGAGCAGCTGGCAGGATATTAAAAGTCCAGTTTAAATAACTAGTAATAGATAAAGCTGTGAGTGGTGCAGCAATGCTGTATCATTGGGTCTGAAATATCTCCTGGTTCAGCAGCCCATTCTGAAAGAAACAAAAACAAGACAGCACTGTAGCTTAAACAAATTAATTACGAAGAAAATCGAAACATGTGACAAAACAAGTTATTCATCAGAGGGAGATGAAGATGTAATAAACCAGATGCAAATGGTATTGCTAGGATTTTTTTTTTTTTTTTTTTTTTTTTTAAACAGACAGTATTAGGCAGGTCAGGACAAAGACCTTGGGTTATGTTTCTAAAAAGGCAGTTATCCATCAGTCCCCGGAGAAGCAGTTCTAGTGATAGATCCAGCAAATTTGGGTCTCAATCAAGGGTGGATGAGAATTCACGTGTTCTGTCAGTCCCCAAAGGTCGAGTGATGTTCCGGTTATATGGCTCATCAGTTACTGAGAATGTGTGTCTGTTTTAAGAAATGAGTACAGAAAGAAATCTGACTACTGAAAATTTTCAGTCAAATGAGATCCAATGTCTCAAGAATCCGGATCCTATTTTATGCCCCATCAAAAATACAGGTCAAATAGAAGCCAGAACCACAGCTTTTGTTAGGAAAAATCAAAAAATGTTTCTAGAGATCAAACTGTGATGAGTCACATTACAACATGGTTTTGTAAACTGGCTAACACCATGCAGCCCTCAATATGCTGGCCTGGGAAACACCTTACTAGCATAGCGTGCAAAATGTGGTTTAGCTAATACTGTTTGAGATGTCCTGTAAGGAGGGCCATAAAGGAAACTCAGAGAGCAAACTCTGCTCTCACTGGGGATTTACAGCAGTGTAATCCACCATGGTACAACTCTGGATTCTCAACTCAGTAACAGAGTTGAGTGTGCTCTTAAATGTTCCTTTTCAGCAGGGCTTTTCTGCATCTTAACACAAGCTGGGGAAGTATGTCAAAGAACCTCCAGGCTAATGCTACTGACTGGAAATCTCCCTTTACAAACAGCTGCAGTGTCTCTCTGCCACGCCCCCTCCATGTCTAAATGAATCCTCTCCACTAGTCCAGGGAAGGAGCCCTTTCTCTTCCCCCCATTCCTGCCCTTTAGCTTCAGTCTCTCTCATGCTGCTAAAGGCAGGAGTCAGCATCACTATGTATAATTTTCCTGAGGTCCTCTCTTTATTGCGCCGTTTTTCTTTAAAAAGGCGAGGCAGGTAAGAATCCAGGATTTGATTTTTTTTTTTTAAACACTTTCTAATAATAACATCCAAAGCTAGAAGCCTGCCCTACTTTCTGCACTAGCACAAGGAAAGCAGGTCAGGCTCAATGTGAAGGAAGGGGGAAGCAGAGAGGCTGCAAAGCAGATACCTAACTGGAGTGAACATACAGGCTTAGAAACAGAAAACAAGAGCATGTGGAAAGGCCTCTTTCTGATAGGGGGGGGGACACTAGTCACTTACATCCCTAATGAGGAGACAATCACATGATCAGTGCCCCAATTGTGTCCCTCCCCAGCAGTCACTACTGGTTCAAATCTAGCCCACAAAATGGCAGGTTTTTTAAAAGCACTTTTAAAACCATCTTATTGCTGTTTGGTTTCTCAACCCAGTTCCCACTGGCAAGTGTCTCTGCCAAAAACTGCACATCATGGGGGAAAAGGCCCAGGACTGAAAAGGCCAGGAAGACTGAACTCCCTTCTCGCCCCTGCAGGATCAGTGCTCAAGCGAGGCATTTATCACTGCCGTGTTCTGCGCACTGCTGCCAGTCTCTACGGGCCTTTAATCCAGCACCATTTATGAGCAATAAGCATCCATCCCAACATCCTTAGGACTGGCCCTAGGATTCTGCAAGGCTCTGATTTGCCCACTTGCTCAAGGCAAGGTGTTTTTTTCAAATTGGAGATTAAAATATTAGCATTTTCTACTACCATCATTGTAAACGGTGAGTGAGTATATTTTGCACTCGTAAATTTAACACTATTCTGCCTTGCAAAGGAGTGTTTAAGTCTGTGCCCACTGTGCAGTCACTGATTTCATACACCTACAAAATCATTGAGCAGTGAAAGCCCCATGTTACAGCTTCAGGGCAAAAGGGAAGAGCCTCATCAGTACAATGAAGACCAGAATACAACCCAAATGCAAAATCCCCATGCAGAAGTTTGAAACTAAGATTTCACCAGCTCTTGGAGGTCTCATACATTCAGTAAGACTGCCGGCCCAGGGAGACTATGTAAGGCGCTTCACCCCTTTCCCTCTTTGTCTGGAAGGCTCTGGGTAAGGCTTTTCTATTTGGTTCACTGCATGTGTGACCTTCCCTTTTCAGTGGGAGGGGGGCAGTTCCTTTTCCTATTCAGCTTGTACAAAAACTAATTTCTATCTGGGCGCTGGGCCCAGTTTTAATTTCAACTTTCAAATCTTGAACAATGCCCTCAGATACCATCATGAGAAACTGAATAGAACTGTCCTATTTTCAAAGCACCCATCTCAAAATGTTTTTTGAAGGAGGTACTAACTGTAGTTCCAAACTAAAGAACAGCCGGACCTCCCTCATAACCTTAAGTCTTGACCTCAACACACCCATTATCTTTACAATGAGGATGTTTACCTACCCTCCTATCTGATGGAAGCCACTAGAGTATCAACCACTGAACTCTTTGCAAAGCCTTCCTGACTGTGTTACCTGCCTAATTGCCTTGCCTATTTTCTCCTGATGTCTGGTTTGGGGATGTGAAGGGTTAACCAGCAAGCATCACCATTACCGGATGATGCTTACCAGCTAAGGGTAACCATCGGTGGCTAGAGCAGCTCCCCACCACCACCACGGGTAGGGGGCTGCTTCCCCCGTGGGAGGGGAGTGCTCCAGCCTAGCCAGAGAAGCCCCCACCTGGTCAGGCATTTAAACAGTTAACTAATTCAACAGGATTTTCATCTGTAGTCTGGTTCACAGTGATGCTGGAGAAGCACTGGTAGCAAGGGGTCAAAAGAGAAGACTGATGTCTATTTAACTGGGTATTTGCAGATGGAGTCTCTTCATACTTAACTACTGCTACAATGTTGTCATTTCCTGACTTCCAAGCACAAAGCTGTTTTTCAGTTGTGGTAGCTCAGCCCAATAATACAATGAAAAGCCCTCCTTAGCCCTGTCTACATGGGGAAATTGATTAGAATAGCTACTGCAGATTACAATCATGCATATTAGCTCCTTCTGTGAAACTATTCCAGAATAAGTGATTTTATTCCAGAATCATTCCCATCTGGAAATGCACTCATTATTCTGGAATCAAGTGGCCTATTCTGGAATAGAGCCCATATAGGGTAAGTGACTGGAAAAGTTGTGACCTGAATAGCTATTCTGGGCAACTTCCTATGGACACGAGCCCTTAAGGCTTGTTAAGATGCAAACTACCCATTTCAAAAGAGTACTAGCTGGCCATGTAGCTAACACAGAGGAGCCTGGGGCTTCAAAATGTTGACCTGCATCCTATGTAGTGTTGTAACTGTGTTGGTCCAGGATATTAGAGACACAAGGTGGGTCTCTCTCAGCAGCAGAAGTTGGTCCAGTGAAGGATGTTACCTCACCCAACTCATCTCACTAATTAACGACTGAAAAGTTGCAGGTTAACTAACTCGATTAAGGTAACAGCGGAAAAACATCAAGCCAAGACCCAGATGTTTTGAGCTAATTCATTTAAAATGAACAGGAACAGCATCTTTTTCAGCAAGGACAAGACTGTCCCACCACTTCCCATGGTTTAGAGAATGAAAGCACATGTTAGCCAATCACATCCCAAGGGATCGCACACCCCACAGCTTGTTACCGGAGCTTACTGCACACACCAGGGCTCCTTGCCTCACCCACTCCCACTTTCCCATCCCCCTCTATTTCAGGGACTCCCTGCAAGTCTCTCCAATATCCATTTGGCAGGTGGCCTGTATACTCCCCATATCTCCCCTGCTCCCCTACCAGGGACTCCCACTGGCCCACAGCAGTGGCTGTGTGCACACTAGGGTTGTTAATACACCCCACGACACCAGCTCCTGCCCCCCCTTGTTGCCTCTGTATCACAGCAGCAAGGGGGGGGGGGTGCATGTAATTTAGGATTAACCAATGAGCCCAGGCTTATCAGTTAATCGTGTAAACAGCTACCTGCTAACATGCCTAGTGCATACTCATTCCCACTTCTCCCAATTCCACCCTTCCCCTTCTCCCTCCATGGCAGAGGCTCCATGTGTCTCCATCCTCTCATGCTTGGGTCCTCCAGTCTCTCCAACCATGAAGCTTCTGTGACCCATTTCCCCCCCCCCCCCCCCAAATTCTTCCCCCACCAAGGTTCGGCATTCTTGCCTTGTCCCCTTGCCCCACCACTGCTGGGTCCCCCTGTTCTCCCTCATGCCAAAGCCCTGTTGCCATCCCAAACCACACTCGGGCCTTCATTCTGCACATTATGCCAGAGTTTCTGTCCTCCCCTTCCCCCCCCGCCACCAACCCCTACTGCCCTCTCAATAGCAGCATCCCCCACTCTCCACACCATGCTAAAGATTTGGCTCGACCTCTCTCCTAATCTTCCCACCATGACAGTGGCTCTGTTCCCTGCCCTTATACTTGCCCCCCCCCGCCGTTTTCCCCCCCCCCCCATCATGCCAGGAGCTCTGTATGTGTCTCCTACCTCCTCCAAAGTACCTTCCAGCCCCCCAGATTGGAACACAGGGCAGGCAGTTGTTGCCCTCTGTCTCCCATCTGGAATGGGCTTTGAGCAGGCAGGATTTTAGGAAGGAGGAAAAAATTAAGCCTTCGCTCTCTTTTCCTCTCTGGCTGCCCTTGCTGACTGACCATCAAGTTCCATGTACCTCCCCTGCTTTCTGTCTCTGGGTGTTTTGATTATCCCCCAAATCAGGAAAGTTCTGGCCATCATTCCCTGCAATTTTGGAATTGGTGGGATGCAAGGTTAAAAAATGAACACATTAAATAAAGACAAACAAATATCCCTGAGCAAAGCCTCACAAGCTTGGCTGTTACACACACAGTCCACTTGTGGATGCAAGTCAGTCATCCACATGAGGAGAAGGCGTGTGTTATATAGGAGGACAAGGTCTTTGCATGTATGAGAACAGAACAAAAAAGATGTATTAAACCCTAGGAAAGACAAAGCAGTAGGCAAAGAAAAGAGCCCAGGGTTTACTTTAACCAGCTAACAAAAGTTAAAACTACACCTGCTTTGTCCTCACTAGAATTTTAACACTTGTCAGAGAATGTGCTTAAAAAATACCCTTTTTCGCCTAGTGCAAACATGGCTAAATAGCCAGCTGGAATGCTGGAACAACTAAGTCCCACCTGGGAAAACCAAAGCTCAGGTAAGCAAAGATGAACCTTGTAGGTTCATCCTCCTGGACACCCCATCATCTCGGGTATTGGCACTCTCACTCCTAAATACGTGGACTCTACTCAGACCCTACGCCACCAGCACTCCCAGCTATTTTCAAGACACCACTGACTTCCTGAGAAAACTACAATGCATTGGTGATCTTCCAGCAAACACCATCCTAGCCACCATGGATGTAGAGGCTCTCTACACCAACATCGCTCACGTAGATGGAATACAGGCTGTCAGGAGCAGTATCCCTGATGATGCCATTGCACAACTGGTGGCTGAGCTCTGTAACTTTATCTTTTTCAGCTCTCGTCCACGAGCGCCCCTCCTCTACTTATGCTACATTGATGACATCTTTATCATCTGGACCCATGGGAAGGAGGCTCTGGAAGAATTCCACCATGATTTCAACAGTTTCCACTCCACCATCAACCTCCACCTGGACCAGTCTACACAAGGGATCCACTTCCTGGACACTACAGTGCGAATAAGTGATGGTCACATAACCACCACCCTATACTGAAAATCTACTGATTGCTATGCTTACCTACATGCCTCCAGCTTCCATCCTGGACACACCACACAATCCACTGTCTACAGCCAAGCACTAAGATACAACCGCATTTGCTCCAACCCCTCAGACAAAGATAAACACCTACAAATTGTATTGGCTACACGAATAGCCAGATAACCACAATTTAACATCCTTAGTCAATACCAGGAAGTTCCACTGACTGCAGGAACCTATAGATGTTAGCCTTGAGGACCAAAACTCTTCCTCCCAGAAGCTGTCCAGTTATGTAAATCTTAAGTCCTTGCAGGCCAAGAACCCAGTGATGCAAACTTGTTATGTCTGGTACTTCTCCAGGTTTGAAAATAGCTGTAAACATAGGACCAGAAACAACTAAAACATTGCAAGCCTAGTCAAAAGCACTAGTCCTCAATTCAGGAAGATAGGCTAGACTGAATTTGGTCTAAGCAAGTAGCTTGATTGGATGATTCAAAAGATTTAGGAAACAATTTTGCAAAAATGAAGCTCCTGCTTTGTTTATGTAAATGCACAATCACAGTATCTCTGCCCCCTCTAAATTGTCCACCAAAGTCATCTTGCAAAGAACCACAAACTTCAAATTAGTTATGAAGGCTTTGGCCCAAAATTGGATTTCCAAAAACAGAAGGTAAAAACAACTAACAATGGAAAGCACAGTCTAACTCAAACCCAGTAAACAACACCTAATCGCTCCACCTCAGCACATCCACAACACTGAAAGGACAGTCCACGGCAAAGGACTCTGCACAGTTTAGATTAACTGTTTGGAGCAATTCAAGTATATATATTTAGAACCGTTTTGTGAAAACATGATAAAAATCAGTAAAAATGCTAAACTGGACAAGTTCAAGGATTTCATTTTTTTTCTGCACTTCAAAAAAAATCCCCTCTTGCCTGCAGCTAGCAGTACAAAGCTTTTTCTTGGAAAGTGAAATTCTGCAGAATGTAACAGCTTATGCCTCTTCAGACTCCACTATAAAATTATGTCTCTAACCCTGGGGATTAGGAAGGAAACCCTCGACATGTGACGGATGCAGTACTGTCTCCCTGTCAACATATGAAATTAATCTGGAATAAAACAAGAGTGTGAATTTAAAGCGGATTAAGTATTCCTGATTAACTCCGGGGTGGATACTCTGTCTCTGGAATATGAGTGCCCTATTCCAAATTAACTTAATCCATTCTGGAAGTAGATTCTATTAATCTGGTATAAAACGCTCTGAATTAAGAGCAGCCACACATTGAGTTTAAATCCGGACTAGCTAGTCCTGATATCTCCTTGCACAGACAAGCCCTTCTAGTCTCCAGACAAACTGCTGCTGCTCACAGCTTCCCAGGTCAGCAATTTCACCACTGCTATTCACGGGCTGCAGTGAGAGGACAAAGTCAGTTCTACACTGCTGTCATTCATGAAAATTGTGAGGGACGGCACATGCACTGGAGCTGCTGCCCCAGGGCCCCACCGGTGAGCCTCCTAAATGCATCTCAATATCGGGCGTTAGCTGGTAAATTTAGGTTTACAATCAGCTTTCAAGCCCTCATGCTGCTTATTCAGTGCAATATTTATTTCTTGGGAGTTGCTGGCTAACAGACCATCCCACCAAAACAGACAGCACAGCAGTCATATTAAGTAACAAAGGCATACAAGTTACACAAGCAAAGTTACTTTCCAGCAGGTCTCATGGTGTAGTCTCAGGCAAACTTCAAATTAAAGATTAGCTCAAGGCACATCAAACAATCATGCCTCTGAACCTTGACTTGCCACAGGATGAAGAGCTCCTCTTGAAGAAGCTTTCAAACAGGCCATGGTTTTTGTTTTCAAGTATAAAAGCCTACAAAAGAATCACTTATTCTGTAGGGCATATCTAACAACTCTTGCCAAAGGGAATGAATAGTTTAGAGGGCTAAACACTGGGTCTTCAGAACAGCCAACGGTTCATGTCCCTCCTGGGACAACACAACACCCTTCAGAAATCAACTGAACTCTACACATAGAATCCTAAGGCTGGAAGAGAGCTCAGAAGGTCATTGAGTCCAACCCCCTGCCCAAAGTAGGACCCACTCTGCATTCTCTGAGAACATAGAAAAGATAATAGAATCATAAAACACTAGAACTGGAAGGGACCTCGAGAGGTCCTCAAGTCCAGTCCCCTGCCTCACAGATCTCATGGCTCTTTATGATAGAGGAAGGGATTTGCCCCAGTGTCTTTGACCAAAGTTACCTCTTCTCCCTCAACCGTTATGCTAAGTTCCCTGGGCAGTTGTCAACCCCTTCTTACAGAGATGGCTGCATATCAGAATTGTACAGTACTTGTAAAGCATTTTGGGATTACAGGAACGCAATAATATGAAAAACTTCTCAGTTAGGAAACACGCTATTTCTTTATCTAACCATAAAGCTTTTTCAATGACATAACCAAGGTGACAATGCCAACATCAAATGCCCTAACTGGAAGAGAAAGTTCATCTTCCTGGAAAGATGAAGGTGGCAGAGAGTTACACAAATGGCAACTCTGCAAATACTTTACAGAATCTTGTTCTCACTGCATGTTGATCTAGCTTCCATGTGCAGGCAGTAATGTTCTTTGTATTGTTCTGGTACATTTTGACAATTACAATCAAATAATGTACATTTCTGATTTAACTGTTAGGGAACATTAGTCTGTTTCAACAAAAAAACAACAACGAGTCCAGTGACACCTTAAAGACTAACAAATTTATTAGGGCAAAAGCTTTCATGAGATACAACCCACTTCTTCAGATGCTTGAAGTGAAAGAAAGGCAGGGATACAGACATGGGAGTGTTACATCAATGCTAATTAAATCAGGGTGGATGTGACTCATCTTCAACAGTGACATTTTCCACCATTCTGATGGTATCAAATTTGCATGTAAATGGCAACTCAGAAGTTCGTAACCACACAGTAATTGATTTTCAAGTCGCCATTCTTAGGCAAAAACCTTCAAACACAGACTGTAGCCCTGTAGACTCTGGTCTGCTGAGCTGGAATTCATATGCAAATTTGACACCATCAGAATGGGTCTAAATAGAGACATTATAATGAAAGAGCCATTCCATAAGTAACTTACCCTTCAGGTACTTTCACTTTCCCATCACTGTTGGAGTTGAGCCACATCCACCCTGATGATAATAATATATGGAGATATACCATCTCACAGAACTGGAAGGGACCTTGAGAGGTCATCGAGTCCAGTCCCCTGCCGTCATAGCAGGAGCAAGTACCATCCCTGACAGATTTGTCCCAGATCCCTAAATGGCCCCCTCAAGGACTGAACTCGCAACCCTAGGTTTAGCAGGCCAACGCTCAAACCACTGAGTTATCCCTCCCCCAGGATGGGCAGGAATGGTGTGCCTAGCCTGATTTAATTAGCACTGATGTTACACTCCCATCTCTGCATCCCTGACTTTCTTTCACGTCAAGCATGTGAGGAAGGGAGTTGTCTCTCACAAAAAGCTTATGCCCTAATAAATTTGTTAGTCTTTAAGGTGCCATCCAACTCCTTGTTTTTTACCTGTAGGTGTTACCGGTTACTAGGGATGTTAGAGTTTAATCAATCAACAGATTCACCAATAAGCATGAGCTTATCGATTGAACCTCTTGATTGATTAAACTCTAACATCCCTAGTAACAGGTATGCATCAGCTTATCGGTTAATGTCACTGGTTAAACTCTGTCTGGCTCCGGGGGAGGCAGCTTCTCTGCAGCTGCGAAGCCACCTCCACGGAGCGGGGTCAGCAGTCCCACGCCTGTGGAGACTTTGCTGTAGGCTCTGCAGTATAAAGCTTAGAGGGAGAGGGAGATAGAGGTGTAAGGGTTTAGGAGCTCAAGGTGCGGGAGACAGACAATACAGACAGCTTATTTAAGCTGTATACTGCCCACAGCACATGTAATCATGTAACTGCTAAGATTTTTCAGTGGTTACACCGTTACCCTTTTAACAGACTTTTTACATTCCAAACTGCTACAATTGCAAGATTACTCTTTTTCCAATTTACTATGTCTTTGACAGCACTTTGTGTACTGTCTGTTTCCATTTCCCCTATATACATTTATTGATTGGGTCTAAATGAGCTCATACCACTCAAGAAAGAGATCTTGGAGTCATTGTGGACAGTTCTCTGAAAACATCTGCTTACTGTGCAGCGGCAGTCAAAAAGGCAAACAGAATGTTGGGAATCATCAAGAAAGTGATGGATAATAAGACAGAAAATATCATATTGCCTCTATATAAATCCATGCTACGCCCACATCTTAAATACTGCATGCAGTTCTGGTCATGCCAGCTCAAAAAAGATATACTGGAATTGGAAAAGTTACAAAAAAGGCAACAAAAATCATTAGGGGGACTGAACAGTTTCCATATGAGCAGAAATTAAGACTAGGACTTTTCATCTTGAAAAAGAGATGACTAAGAGGAGATATGACAGTGGTCTATAAAATCTTGACTGGTATAGAGAAAGAAAATAAAGAAGATTTATTAACTCCTTGACATAACACAAAACTAGGGGTCACCAAATTAATTTAATAGGCAGCAGGTTTAAAACAGACAAAAGGAAGCATATCTTCACAAAAGCATCGTCAACCTGCGGAACACTTAGCCAGAGGATGTTGTGAAGGCCAAGACTGCAACATGATTCAAAAAAAGAACTAAAGTTCATGGATAACAGGTCCACCAATGGCTTTTAGCCAGGATGGGCAGAAATGTTGTCCCTAGCCTGTTTGCCAGAAACTGCATGAATCACTTAATGATTCCCTGTTCTGTTCATTCCCCCGGAGTACCTGGCATTGCCACTGCTGGAAAACAGGATACTGGGCTAAATGGACCATTGGTCTGATTCAGTATGGCTGTTCTTAAATTCTAATCTGATGTGTGTAAACCTTTCAACAGCAAAAGGGCAGCAACCAGTCTTGTAATAAGAAATGTGAATGCAAAACTATAAAGACAGACAGCAAAACTCAGGAACCAGAATGATACCTGAAACTACATAACTTGTCTGAAGTTTACTGAACTGCAAGTGCGTAGTGTCTCTTTACGCTTCTCTTTGTGGCACTGGGAAAATTTCACACAAGTTCCCTACTACTACACTCAAACCTCTTTAATCTGGCAACCTTGGGAAACAGGTTTTGCCAGTTTAAATATTTTTGTCGGGCCCGAGAGGGTGCAAGGAGGATGAGGGTAGGACACTTACCTGGCACTTCATGTCCCCCATTGCTCCCACGTACTGACTGTCCCTGCCACTAAGAAAAAAAACCTCCACCAGAAGACATTGCTATGCTGCTGTTCCCCCAGCTGGCCAGGAAGTAGGAGCAGCAGCGAGCAGAGCCCCTTCTGCATCCATCCGCCAGAGTCCGTACTATGAGTGTTCCCAAATCAGGGAACCTGGAGTATGGAGGTTCTAGTGTATGGTCCCAGAATGGACAAGCTATCAGCTTTTTAAACCAGAGACACAATGCTTAAAATACAGAGTGCAGCCAGTGGCCTGTCTACAGGCTGGACCAACAATACTGCTGACATTAGAAAGAAGTTGAGCTGGATTTAACAGTGGGAAATTGCAAGATCTCCCTTGTGTTAAAACTCCAGTCTGGAAGCACATTAAACTGACCACTTGTACATGCCCCGTTACTGCTGAATGCTTTCAGAGTACAACAAACTCTGATGCTGCAGGCAGAGCTGTCCCCTTTGACCTCATCAGCATTCTTTCAATACTTAGGGACAAGACCAAGGTAAATATAACCCTGACATTCTCTTATGAGTGCTATGTCCACCCCAATGGAAATGCCACAGTCTAGAGCAGGGGTTCCCAACCTGGGGTACGCGTACCCCCAGGGGGTACAAGAAGCTTGTCAAGGGGGTACGGGGAATATTTGGTAAATAACTAGATTATCCTAACAAATATTCCAAAAGTAGTAGTGTTAGTGAAAAAAGTTGTAGATTCTAGAGTCTAGAATTTATTTCCTTTCATATTGAATAGGGGGTACGGGAAGGTTTACTAAAAGCCAAGGGGGTACGGGGACCAAAAAAGGTTGGAAACCCCTGGTCTAGAGGCTACTAATATCAGTGTAGCACAATCTGTACTGGCACAACTTACCCGGGTTTGAAACAGGTTAAGCTTTAACCAGCATGAATTGTTGCTCCTGTTCAACTATGTCTGAACTAGAGATTTGCGTTGGAGCAGCTACTGCAGCGTCTAAGCATAGAAAATGCCATAGGTTCTTATAGAGCACAAATCACCACACTTATGCAATAACAGAATCGCAGCAATTTATAAGAATTAATTTTGAGTTTAAGGCTCAAAGTTGCAAACTGGCACTGCTCTCCAAAGATTAAGAAGCAAACCAGGCAGGGGGGATAAAAGTCAAGTTTAAAAAAAAACAAACTGGATTTTATTTGAAGTAAATGTATGGCTTATATATTTTTTTAAAATACCGTTTAAAAATTAAATTTGAAATTGACAAACCTATGTCAAGTCCTAAATTTATACTCTATTAATCACAGATTCATAGAAATGTAAGGCTGGAAAGAACCTCTATACGTCATCTAATCCAGTCCCCTATACTGTGGCAGAACTATGTATTATCTTCCAGATCATCCCAACAGGTGTTTGTATAACTTACTCATAGAAGCCTCTAATGATGGAGATTCTACAACCTCCCCTAAGCAATTTGTTCTAGTGCTTAACTACCCTTTATAGTTTTTCCTAATGTCTAACCTAAAGTCTCGCTTTCTGAAATTCAATCTTATTGCTTCTTGTCCTGCACTCAGAGCACAAAGAGCATGAAAAGAACAAATTTATCATCTCCTCTCCATAACAACCTTTTATGATTTAAAGACTGGTATGTCATCCCTCAGTCCTCTCTTCTCCAGACTAAACAAACCCAATTTTTTTTTTTCAATCTTTCCCTGTAGGCCATGTTTTCTAGACCTTTAATCATTTTTGTTCCTCCCCTCCAGGACTTCCTCCAATTTGTGCCCATCTTTTCTGAAAAGTGGCACCCAGAACTGGACACAGCATTAAAGCTGAGGCCTTAACATTGCTGAGTATACCTAAAGAACTACTTCCCATGTCTTGCTTACAACACTCCTGCTAAAATGAGGTTCAATTTTTATAACCGTATTACATTGTTGACTCATATCTAGTTTGTGATCCACTATAGACCACAGATCCTTTTCTGCAGTATCCCTTCCTGAGCAATCATTTCCCATTTTATAGTTGTGCAATTTATTACTCTTTCCCAAGTGTTGTATTTTACATTTGTCTTTATTGAATTCCATCCTATTCATTTCAGGCCATTTCTCCAGTTTGGCACCATCACTGGATCCTCCATAGCACTTGCATAGTACCGTCCACAAACTTTGTAAGTGCACTCTCTATGCCATTACCCAAAAAATCAATGGTGAAGATATTGAATAGATTGCAGGAGGCCCTCATATGCCCATTTAAATTAAATACAAAAATAATACATAGCAATATATGGCTCCAAGTTTTAAAGAAAGTCAAACCTCTGAACTGGCAACATTCACTGGCTAATCACCTAGAGCGAGTGTTTGCTGAAGTGCTCAATCAGCTTTTGACAGCTCTAGCTTCTTCTGTACATGCAGAGACAATAGTTTCTTCATTCCAGTTTGTTCAACTAGATCAGTTCAACAATTAGTTCATTCAAAGTTAAGAAACTGACAGAGTACAAAAAGCATGAAAGCTTGTTTTCTTCCAATTAAGAAATAAAAATTAGAGGAGAGAGGATGAGATCCATTATTTCTAAAATCTTGAAGGACATGGTGACCAGAAGTAATCAACGGAATTAAACTAGCTACAGATAATACTCCCTTTCACAGATCTGTTAATTTTAAATGCAAAACATGTTTTAATAAACTATAACTTTCTTATGTATCCAGAACATTTTACTGAGTTTTAATTTAAAAATACTGTTTTCTGAATTTTAATTAAATGTGAATTTCCATCAAAGGGAAAAGGGAGTTTGGCATAAATTTCAAGTAAAAATTCGTCATTTAGTAAAATAAATGCATCATCCATCATTCATCATTTACTATCAACAAAAATTAAAGAGGTCTTTATATAAGGTCTTAAATAAATGGATATGAATAGTGAGTGTATTCTCCTCATTACCAAGAAGCACCAAATTTAATGTTAAAGCTACATTTATTTACAGATAAATATATTTTAATGGTTATCAACCAATGAGAATCAAATTTTCATTAGGAAAATAATTGAAATACAAATTCAAAACACAAGTAAAATCAATTGTTTAAATGAAGGTTTTTCTGCTTGCTGATTTTAATTATGATTAAAATCAGCTATTTAAATTGCTCTGAATTAAATCAATTCACCCTGAAACCTGGTCTTAAATATACCTAATATTTCTCCAATATAACCCCTTTAAACCTATGGGTCATGACCCAGGATGGGCTCCAGGCACTGGGTCACCTTGTTGTAGGGTGACCCATGACAGTGGGGATACCAAGGCAGGCTTCCTGCCTGTCCTGATTCTGCGGACCACACTGCATCCCAGAAGCCGCCGGCAGCACGTTACCTCCTAGGCAGGAGGTGGGGGGGTAGGGATGTTAAATTGCTGGTAATTGACTAATTGAATAGTTGATGCAAAAATAGGGCATCTCTGCCTCTGAAGTGTAGAAAAAGCCCTAGGGCTGTTGCTACACTTTAAAGGAAAAGCACTACGTGGAGCCCAGGATCAGGTGGGGACTCCCAGCTGACCCCAGGCTCCACGTAGCGCTGCCGCTTTGAAGCACCCGCTTCTTCCCCCACTCCTTGCTGCCTCTTTCTGAGAGAGACAGCAAAGGGGAGGGGGAAGCAACTAGTCAACAAGCTTGTCGACTATCCGATAAGCATTAGTCGACTAGTCCTTCACATCCCGGGGGGGGGGGGGGGGGGGCGCGAAGAGGTTCAAGCGCTGCTCACACCTGGAGCCCTGGGTCCACACTCTCATTGGCCAATTCCTAGCCAATGGCAGCTGGGGAAGGTCTGTGCCTGTGGATGAGAGCAGCATGCAGAGCTACTTGTGTGCCTCTGCCTTGGAGCCCTCTGGCTGCTTCCAGGACACAGCATGATCCACAGCGGCAGGAGAAAGTCCCCACTGTGCCGCTGGAGGTAAGCCTGTGCCCAACCACAGGCACCAACCCCTGCCCCAACCCAGAGCCTTCTCCTGCACCCCAAATCCCTCATTCCTGGTCCCCCCACCCCACGCCTGCATTGAAGTCAAAAGACATATTTATGTTGGGTCACAACCAATAATAATTTTCTTTAACTGGGTCGCACGAGGGAGAAAAAAAAAAAACATTTGGAAGCCATTGCTTTAGAGCTCTGCCACCCAAGCTGCAGTCCATGGATTACCAGTGCTTTGAGGAGACATGCTGCTGAGACATACATCATCACTGGCTCTCCACTTTTCATGATCATGTTAAAATAAGTTGAGATACACTGAATATTCCCTCCCCCCCACCCCAGTCAGTAAATTGCTATAGTTGCTGTCAGTAGGAGGGGAGGTAGTCCACACCAGGAAAATTTGCTAATAAGGGTGAGGTTCTCAATCTGCATTGCAATAGCAGCTAGCGTCCCTGAACCAGAATTATGATCCTAAGCAAGATGTGCCTGGAGAAGAGATGGAGTATATAATCCAAAAAGACAAAAGATGGGAGAAAAGTAGTATCCCCATTTCACATATGGGGAACCAAAGCACAGAGTTTCAGTGACTTTCCCACAGTCAAATATGAGGTATTTGGCAGTGCTAGGAACTGAAGTCAGTTCTGCTGAAAGTCTAATTAGTGCCTTAAGCAGACCACCGTCCTTCCTCCTCCCCCCACCCTCCCGGAGACATCACTGACAAACCAAAGATTAGCAATTTTCTTGTGTTTTGCGGGGAGAGGCACATGCGTAACAGATGGCAAGCCAACTTTCTGAGAAGAGACACAACTGCAGACTGGGCATGAGAGCAGGATAAGCTGGTTTTAAGGAGATCTCAATAACAGGTTGGGATGAAACTACTATCCTTATTACTTTCACAAATCCTCCAGGCACTCCCTCCTAATACATAGCCAACCAGTAGAGCAAAGGAGACAGACAAGAAGTGAGTTGTGCGTGAGCGCAAAAGAAACAGAACTCCCTGAGGTAAAACAGATTTACTGCATGAGGTTTCTGAAGCATCAAACTTCTCATTAGTTTAACGAGGGAAAGAGAGGGGCAATGCCACACACAGCTTGCCTAGCAGAGGTCCAAAGGGCGCTTCTGGGGTTCCCCAATTGAAAGAAGTCTGGTGGGTGCCAGTACATGAAAGCAATGGGACAGAGGAAGAGTTCTCTTCCAGGCAAGATAAAGGTCTGAACGTTTACAGAAATAAGGTAGGCACAGTTGTCCGTTTCAAAACTTGTCTTTACCAACCATTAGGATTCATTCTTCAACTTTCAAGCTAAACAGCATGCTGTGACTAAAGATGGGATTTATTTGTGGTAAAAGATCTGAAAGAAAATCCTTCTTGGCAGCCAGAGTTTTAGTTCTCCAAGCACTTTACAAACCTTAACTAACCAGTCCTCAAGTGGCAGAGAGCATCCCACAAGGAAATCAGAGAACCAAGGAATGGAAGAGAGTAAGTGACTTGCCAGGGCCACAAGGGTTTTGGAGGGGGAAGGGATGTTTACAAGTCAGGAATCCCGAGTTTGGACCACATCTGCATGTGAGAGCAGTGTGATTTTACTGTGGGATCTTCTAGAGGACTGTCACTGGGATTAGAAGGGGACACAGCATAAAGCTGCTAGAAATACTAACTTGATGGTTTATGGCTCCATATTATTCTTGGGAGGAGAGACTGTGACCAAGTCTAAAGCTGGGTTAAGCAAACAGAACTGCTTGGAAGTGTTCAACGACCTCCCAGAAATCAGTAAGCAACAAAGCACCCAAGTACTTCAGCTATATTTTACCACTTCCAACCCTTAAAAACTCCAAAATAGATGATGGGAGTGTAGAAAGGGCAAATGAAATATCAGTGGATTGGCTGTCCAGCTAGGGATCTTTAGCTATGCTTTTTTTAACTACCTCCTAACTACGTCTGTCTTCAAATCATATATGGAGGTGAGAAGAGAAGGGTAAAGAGAAAGCAGCCTTGTTATCTAGTCTACATTTCAGAATGAGCCCTGTGTTATTTACATATGGAGGAAAATTGTGCACTCATTCCAGAACCTAAGGGTATGTCTAGACAGCGGCACTATTTCGAAGTATCCCGAAATAGCTATTCCATGTCTTTTAAACAAGCCCCTTATTTCCAAAGAGCTTTTGAAATAACAGGCTCACTATTCCGACATCCCTGTAAATCTCATTCCACAAGGATTATGGGGCATTTCGGAATACCGGTTTATTTCGAAATTTGGCACTGTTTAGACATACACTCGAAATAAGCTATGCCATTTGCATAGCTCAAATTGTGTACCTTATTTCGAGATAAGGATGCGTCTACACTGTACCCAAAGTGAATAGGTTATATACCTGCATTATACTACGCAAGCACTTCTCTTCCTAAGCAGTTGAGTTAAATATGTAACATTTACCAGAAGACAGTCATTCCACATTAGTTACAATAGGTTGTTGCTTATATTAAGACCAAAAAGAAACATAAAATGGAATGAGGAAAAAATTCTCAGGAAGGCCCAGAGAATAATAAATATCTTTATCTCAGATTTCATATCCCAGTGTTTATAAGTCAGCAGTTTTAGCAGAGATTTATTCCACAAGTCTTAACTTACAGAAGGAAGACAGCTTTCCACTTACAGTGTTCGGATGACAGTGCATTCCAACTCAATACTACTTTACTCAGCCACTGTAGATCTTGATCTGAAGCAGCCTCCCTCTTCCAGTCCTGAACCTTGGGTCCCCCAACTCTATGAAGACACTTCAACCCTGACTTGGAGTTTAATTTGCTGACTCACTTCAACCAATGGATCTGAGGTATACATATGAACTAGAGGGAGGGACTGAGCTATCTCTGTCAGTACTCTTCTATGTGCAGCACCAAAGGTCACTGTGTAGAAACTGGATTTTTCTGCTTTTCTGAATGACTTCAAAATCCATATGGTCCTTTCCATTTACCTAGAATGTTTCCTCAAATTTTGGAATTAGTTGGACATGGTCTTCAAAAATTAATGCATTGCAAACAGAGAAATACCGTCATTTCAATATTAGGCCTCACTTCTCCGACAGCACAACAAGTGAGACAAAAGCATGTTTGTGAGAGAAAAGTAGTAAGTTTGAGTATCCCATTTGACATGCTCCAGAGAGACAACTGTAAAGGATGTCAGTGGTCCTTCAGTTTCCCCATCCCTGCTATAAACAAACTAAACTGTCAAAATAAGTCTGAAGTGAAGTACTGTAGAAATCTTAAGTCTGAGCTGTGGCTACAGTGTATAAAAACCAGACAAATTAATGATAACTTTTCTTGGTTTGATTTTTGAGTTTTCTTATATGTTGAACAGATCCTTAATCCTTTCTCTATGACAGTGATTCAGGGTATGTCTAGATTACAGAGCTTTTCCGGGATACCTAAAAAGCTCTGCCGCATGCAAGGAACGCGTCTGCTTTTCCGAAAAAAAATCAGAACAGCAGATATCTTTTCGGCAACCTTGTGAACCTCATTCTATGAGGAAGAAGGGGTGTTCCAAAAGAGGGGTTTTTTCCTCAACATTTGGCCCCGTGTAGATGGCCAAGTGTTGGAAAAGCCTCTTTTGGAAGAAAAGCAGAAAAAGATACGCAAATTGCAGTTCAAAACCTGGTCAGTTTCACAATGAGTTTTTGTTTCTGGCTTTATACTAGGGACCCGGTAAGCACTGAATTTTTTAGCAGTTATACATTTATATACAGGGGGGCAGGCAGGAGCCAGTGATCACAAGGAGCCGGCTTTTATCAGAGCAGCAGTGCAGGTGAACAGGCGGCTCTACGGGAGCCAGTGCACATGGGGAACTAGCTTAAAAGCCGGCTCCCCACAAGCACCATCTCCTGCCTTCCCCCTTTGTTGCCTCTGATACAGAGGCAGCAAGGCGGGGGGGGGGGAGGGCAGTGCATGTAACTGTTAGGATTAACCAATGAGCCCCGGCTTATCAGTTAATTGTGTCAACAGGTACATGCTAACACCCTTCCTTTATACCAGGGTGGGCAAAAAGCTAGAGGCAATTCACCAGGGTTAGCCTCTGGCAGACCACCAGCACTTTATACCTGCATGTCTGTAGGTACAGCTGCTTGCAGCTCCCGCTGGCCACAGATCGCCATTCATAGCTAATGGGAACCAGGACACTGCTTCCTGCAGCTCCCATTGGCCAGGAACGGTGATCCACAGCCAAGGAGAGCTGTAAGCAGCCATACCTGTAGATGTACAGGTAAATAAAGCACCCTCCAGGATTAACCCAGACAAACCACATCTGGCCTGGGGGCCACTTATTGCCCACCCCGTAGGACCCTATCACAAACAGGGGAAACTGATTGGAAAAATCAACACTTTTTTGATGACTGAAACAGGGCCTGTGCGTGCCAAGAACACATCACTTATTCTGCTCCTATAGTGAATGGAGCAGTCATCCATCAGAGGAAGAGAGGGTGGGTGTTATAAAACTTTTCTACATAGAACTCTTATAGTTCTGGCCATTTATGCCATGTCATAGACTAACTGAATGGTGCTTTCTAGTCTGTTCTGTGTTCTCATCAGGTTCTTACCGTGATAATGGATGCAGTGTATCTGAGAGTCTGCTTGGATGCTTAGCTCTGCCATGGTATTTCAGGCATTGTTTGAATCTTGTTATAACCCCTCAAAAACTGCCTTAAGCCCTTGAATGAGCTATGTAAAGAGAAGAGGTGTACAGCATGGAAACTGGTGAATAAGACTATATTTTAGTCACTGGTATTTTTTTAGTATAAGTCACAGAGAGGTCAGATGACGTAAACAAAAATGTCTGTCCTGTGATCTGTCCACAACATGCACTGTATACCCCTGACTAAGTCTTGGGTCCTCTTGGGCAAGGAGTGGCAGTATGCAGACCAGGACACCACTGCTGCTGGGTGGGGCAGGAGGCACAGCTTTTGGGGACAAGTCACGAAGGTCCTGGAAAGTCACAGAATCTGAGATCTTCATAACCGACTCAGCATTACTTACAAATGAAATGTGCACATGTTCCTCAGCATCCTGCACTGTAATAGGTCTGTCAGAGTTAAAGAGCTATGGTCTTCATTTTTCATACTTATTCCTTTTATACAAGGGTTTTTAAACTGTACTTTTTAAAAAAGTTCAAGCCACTTAAGTTACAGGAGGGCAAAAAGGTTTTATTGAAGGGCGATTTCAAAGAGCTTTGATCTCAATGCATATATTATTTGTGAACTTATCCTGTTCCCTATGCCCTAATTTAGCCAAGCATCTGAAGAGTCTAATCCCCAGGTAGGGAGAGTGCAGTAGTCGGTGTAAGGCTTACTAAAGGTGGGCGTGGCACTGATGTTCGTTTTTAAAAATGAAGTGTCTTTAGATTATTGCAAGGAAATGGCTCTTGAGTATGTTTTCTCTAGTACATTGCTGCCATAGAAATAGACAACCTGATCTCTAGTTCAAATACAGTCATGTAATCCTGCAATATTTTCATTTAACTTCTAAAAAAAAGTTCAAGCAGATTCAACTGAAATTTAAATGACCTAAGGCATATTTTTATTCATCTTTGGTCTCTCTATTTTAGGAAACAGAGACAGATGTAAGCTGACACTGCTCTTCACTGCAGATCTGATCATCATGGAGTCTGATCGAACTTGTGCACCTAGTAAACACAGAAGAGAAGGCTCCATGCAGGAGAACCACCTTTGCATCTTCTAGATTCTGGGCTGATCTGAGGATTGCCTACTCTGCCTATGTAAGCTACAAAATGGAGATTGTTTTTGTTCGGTCAGAAGTGCTAACTCATAAAACTGAGGTTTGGGAGGATTTGTACGATCAAGTGCTTAGGGCTCTAAGCTGGGAGATTCCGGCTCAGTTTCCTGCACCATCACAAACATCCCCGGGGAAATAGCTCCACCTCTCTGTGCCCCAGTCCCCCTCTGTAATATGGCAATGATTGTCCTTCCTAACTCAGAGGATGCTGCAAAGATAAAAGACATTAGAGACTGTGAAGAGCTCAGACATCAGAGTAATGGGGGCTGTAGAAATATTTTATATGCATATGCTAAATAACTATGTCCAGGCTTTCTTTAGACCCTCCTACATCTGTTTCTCTCTCTCTCTTATTTTGGGTCTTTGTTCCACAAGTTGAGCCTTAGCATACCACTCAAATGTGCTTACAGGATTTGGTCCAGCAACAAGCCTATCTCCCTGTATTGAGAGAAAAGATGGGGGAAGTAATGTCTTTTAGCGGGCCAGCTACTGTTGGTGAGATGAACAAGCTTTCAAACTTACCCAGAGCTCACCTTTTGGTCTGGGAAACACACTTGGAGACGGGCTTGGACTTCCTCTCTACCAGGGGGTGCTAGACTCCACCTCACACTCAGCCCTACCCCCACTCCTCTCTCCAAGCTCCCATTCCTTCCTGTCCCCATTCTACCCGCTCTCCAAGCCCCAGCTCTTCCTCCCCCAAACATACCCCCATCCCCTCTCCTCCCAGAGCATCCCGAATGCTGCAAAACAGCTGTCTCGCAGCAGGTAGGAGGCACCATGAGGGAGGGGAAGGAGTTAGTCAGCGGGGCCACCAGCAGAAGAGAGGCACTTGGCTTGGCTACTGGTGGGTACGGAGCACCCATTAATTTTTCTCCTTGGGTGCTACAGCCCCGGAGCATGCACAGAATCAGTGCCTGTGCTTAGAGCCTCACAGCAAAATCAAATTCATAACTTTGCTGGACACCTTAAGTTCCCAGGCTCACCTTTTGAAAATGCTGTGCAAGTTTCCTTTGAGGATGTGGACTGATAGGTCCAATATAAATCACATTGTAAAAAGCGTTCACCCAGAGGTGAAAGGGCGGTTTTGTCTTTCACCATTTTCTTGTGTGAGTTCATCTGTGAGCATAGCAATACTCATCCAGGCCTGATCTAAAGTTCCTCCCCCCCCCCCCAAAAAAAATAGTGGAAGCTGGACTAAGCACTAAGGCTACATCTACACTACAAACTGTACAGCAATACAGCTGTGCTGCTGTAAGATCTCCCATGTACCCCTATGCTGGCAGGAGACCTCTCCTGCTGGCATAATTAAACCAACTCCCAACAAGTGGCATTTAGATGGAGACTTTCTCCTGCCAACATAGCATTATCTACACTGGCACTTTTTGTCAGTGAAAGGGATGTTTCTCCCCCACACTCCTGACCAACATAAATGTTACAGATAAAAGTGATAGTGTAGATATAGCCTGACTGACAGGGAGAAATCAAATGTAAAAACTACAGCTTTGACTGGCTTCAATGACATGTCCAAATCAGAACATTTGTTCTAAAAAGCACTTTTTAAAGCAGAAGCAAAGAGGAAAAATAAACAGGATCCAAAGCCTTAAAGACAATGCATAGATAGGATCTTGCAAGCAAATATTCTGAGTTGTCTTCCTACTGCAGATTTAACAACAAGCTTTTGCCAAGTTCTGCTTCACAACCAAACTAGCAGTGACAACTGTCAGCCACCAATTCAAACAGTCCTAATTCTTATATATATATTACAGGATATAGTTCTGCATAGCCTCTAACCTACTGCAGTGTGTCCAATAATACTGCTTTTTAAACATGTTCTCCTTTAAAGAAGGAATGAGGAAAGTCCCTTCTACTGAAGTGGCATATATGTATCTGAGAGCACAGCAGACCCTCAGGAGCAACACAAAAGGGTTTGAACATCTCTGCCTTTCTGGAAGGCAGAGCTGGTCTCACACGCTAATACCCCAAAAAACTGGTAACTATTCTGTTCAAATCAAGACAGGCTTTTAAATTGCAGAGGAGCAAAACATTTTGTCTTTTTACAACACTCTTTAAACAGCTTGATATTAGACAAGTTATTTAATCCTCTTGTACACAAAAGCATCAAGTTACTCAAATATCAATATCAACCACAAAATACACACTAACATATCACAGCATCTTAATTAACTGTGCACTGGGTGGGGACACAGTTTATCACTGATCAGAACCTCGATCCCACTGACAATGCAAAGCAAGTGCACTACCATGATAACCCACAGAATACCAACATCAAGTGATACACCAGAGAATTCATTAAGAGCTGTTTGTCAATTATTCAGATTACACTGCCAAATTTTTTTTTTTTTTAGATAAAGAACATGCAATAAAGAATCTAACTAAACGCTGTTTAAATGGCGATCCAAAGGGAAGGACCTAACAGTAAAACCACCCGTAGTGCCCAAGTATCGCAGTACATACAGCCATGCACTAATCTCAGATCGAAGCAGGGAGAATTAAGGACGAAACAAAAGCCTGAGTCTACACTCCCCACCCCCTCGCGGCTTAGATTTATAAACCCATCCCCAAATCAGCCCTATTAGGTCATCCGGCCCATCCAGCCCAGGGCTCGTCCTCACACCGCTTTCCGTCGGGCTTTGTCCGCTTCTTTTAAAAAATGCTCGGAACAAGGGAAGCGCGGCTGTTTCCTCGGCTGGGCGATCGCTGGGCTGGCGCCGGGTGCCCAGGAGAGCGCAACGCCCCTTGCGCTCAGAGAAGAAACGCTTCCAAACGCTGATTGTATAAATAATAATTAAAAAAAAAACCAAACCCCCCCCCCCCCACACACACACACACACCCCCCAACGGCGGGGCCAGGCTGCGGGGCACAAAGCCTGCCCGTAAGCCGGTGGACTTCCCCCAGCCATGCGCCCGGGCGGGCTTTCCACGGTGCACAGCCCCGGAGCAGACGCAGCTCCGCAACCCATTGATTTCACCCAACAATGCTGCCCCCCCCCCAAACCAGCCCAGGGCTGACGGCAGCCCCTTCCCCTCCATACACCCCCCCCGCCCCCCCCCAGGCTGCAGGACAGCGGGGCTTTACCTGGCGCTGGTGGGAGGGCAGATGGCGGGCGCAGGCACAACGGGGCTCGTGGAGGTGACGGGGGTGCATGCGGTAGCCCGGGAGCAGCAGCGCCCGCTTAATGCCCGCTGCAGTGCATGGCTGCTGCTCGCCGCCGCCTCCACCCCAGCGCTGCTAATGCTGCTGCTGGGCTGGGTAAGAAGGGAACCCTCAGGGCGCAGGCGCACTCAGCACCCACCGGCCGGGCGAGCAGGCCCGCGAAGACCCGGCGCGCATGCGCCTTACGGCGCGCAGCCCTCTCTAGCAGACTGCCCAGAGCCAGCCGGGCCGCACGCGCGCACGCGCACGCGCACGCAGGCGGGCGCTGCGGCTGCTGACTTCCCCTCGCTCACCATGGAGCGCCGCCGCCGCCGCCAGGGGGGGGTGGGAGAAAAGACCAGAGCGGCCGGAAACGCCTCCGACGGTGGCGCTCCCATGGTGAGCGAGAGGAAGTCTTCCAAGCGTGGATGAGATGAGGTAAGTGTGCTGGTTGCGCATGCGCACGCGCACGCGCACGCGCACACCGGGCCGCGCTAGGCCCACACCCTGCGGGGTTCCGCAGTTCGCGTGCTGCCCCGAAGGAACGTTGGCAGCCGCCAGCGAGCGTTACCCGCCGCGGCTCTTTTGGGGGGGGAGGGGCGCCACTGAGGCCGAGGAAAGGCTGGGGAAAGCTGCCGGAAACCCTTCCGGGGTAAAAGTCACGCTGTACGGCGGGCAAGTCCCCCTATTCGCTTCCGGGGCGCCCGCTGAAGGGCTAGGTGCCCCGCCCCCACTCCGCCTCTGAGACTGGGGGAGGGGCGCTCAGCCTTGCCGCCCGCTCATGTGATTGTCCTACACATAGTCATGTTTGAGGTAACTTTAAGCTCCAGCTGCTGGAGCCCTGTGAGGAGGGAAGACTCCTGCCCCCCCTCCCCCCCTTTAAAAACAGTTTTGGGCTGATTGCCACAGGAAGCTTGAAAATGTGACTCCCCCTAGCGTTGCCAGGTGTCCGGTATTGGTGGCCTCTGTCTGGTTTTAAAAAAAAAAACCAACAACAACAGAAAATACCGGGCATGGAAAATGTCAGAAGGCTGCTTGGAACATTCTTCCCCTGCCCTGTTTTTGCTCCACAACTGGGGGGGGGGGGGTGTTTTGGTTTTTTTTTTTTTGCTCAACCAATTTTTTTTTCCCCGCCCTGTTCGGTATTTTTTTGTGAAAGTACCTGGCAACCCTACTCCCGCGTGACCCAAAGGTTCAGAAACTGGAGGCCAAATGAAAGGGATGCCCCAGTTGTTGTTTAAGTCACGTGATGTTTATGTCGCTCCTATGTTTTTGAGGGCCTGACTCCTGGTTTTTAAATGCTGGAGGTTGGCGATACTGCCATTGACTTGGGTGGGATGAGGAAATAGGGCCTGTATCTCCATGCTGCAGAGAAGGTTGGGCTTTAACTGCCCCGCCACACCAGGGATATGGGAGGAACACTCTGCTATCAGAGTGTAGACCTTTCATCTTCCCAACATGCAGCAGGAAGTAAGGGTAAATATCCTGTGCTGGCTGCAATCAGTAGATGTACCAGCATTTCCCACCTCCTCTATCTAGGCATGGTTGTGGGGTGATGAACCATCTGTGTTCCTGGAAAGGGAGCAGCTTCCTGCTGCTAAAACTATGCATTGCTCCTGCCAATGGCACTGGTTTTATTCACTTTGTAAAACAGGCCCATCCTGTACCAGGTGAACAATCCACTATTAAAAACAATGAGCAGTCCTGTGGTACATTGGAAACTAACAAAAATCATGAGCTTTTGTGGGTAAAACTGACTTCATCAGATGACATCATGAGCTTTCGTGGGTTGTCCACAAAGGCTCTATTCTTTGTTTTTTACAGGACTATTTGTTGTTTTTTAAGTTACAGAATAACATGGCTACCCCTCAAACTTTTCGTCAGATGAGTTGGAGTGAAATTAGTAGGGTCTTCAAATTAGCCCATCAACAAATCAACTATATTTGGGTTGCCTATCTCCACCCCATTAGTATAGTATCCAATGCATGGCTCATCAAAGGAATGTACATGCCTAATTCCCATTGATTTTCATAGAAGTAAGTAGGGCTGTAAAAGAGTAGTCAATTAATCGACTACCCGAGAAGCCTAGACTTATTGGGTAGTAGAATTGACTGCATGCATTCTTCTTCCCCAGCCCATGCTGCCTCTATTATCAGAGGCAGCAAGGGGTGGTGGGAAGCAGGAGCTGGTGCTGTCAGAAGCCAGCTTAAAAGTTGGTCCCCACCAGTACCATCTCTGCAGTGTGGGGTGGGAGGCGTAGGGGAGGCAGAGGCACTGCAGCTCTGCCTTTTAAGTGTGGCAAGAGCCGTCCGGCTGTGCCATTGCCTTTTAAATGTAGTAAAAACTGGGTAACTTTTACTACATTTAAACTGCAGAGCCACAGTGGCCCATTATCGACTAATCGTGTACTCTGTGCAAATTGTATCGAATATACAATTGGTGATTTACCTGCTACTTAACATCCTTAGTAGTAAGGTCCCTAAACACCTGTGAGGCTCTGGACCTGAAAATCTATGTGAACCACAGAATCAGAAATGCATATGCTAAAATTCGTGAAACCTTCTTTAGTTACATGTAAAATTGTACCCAGTATAAGTGTACCCGGGTAAGTGTCTGAACAAATAGAACCATTTGATTTTTTTTTTCATGAGCATTCCTGAGATCAGAATCTGGCCCTCTGTATTTAACACTTGCATATAGTGTAAAGTCAGAGTTATTTATATTGCCCATCAGCATATAAGGGTTTCTTCAAAATGTAAACTCTGCCAAACAAATGTGAGTATCCTTGCTCCAGCAAGATTGCAGGCATAACTGGTACAATATGATAAAAAATACAAAGTCCTGCATGGTCTGCATAAACAGAACACTACAGAGAATAAGAGATTACCTAGAAGTGGTTAGAAATAGTGACTGAAGAGATCTCAATTTAGCTGTTGGAAATTTTGTCCCATTGGTCCTGCATACAGAGGAGAAAGGGGTGCTAGTGTCCTGGCAGACTAATGGAGACTGGAGGTGTTACATGGAAGAAAAGTTTAATTTTAATCTCATATATAGAGTGTAAGATTTCTTTCCTTTGTGCATAGAGCTTAGCTTACAAAGCAAAATTAGAGTCTCAAAATAACAGCTGTCTTTCCTTGAGTGGGTTGCTGTCATGCTGTTTCCCAGGAGGAGCTGCATGTAATTTATCATCCATAAATTCAACACACTTAAACCTTTTTCCAAGTCCTGTATTACTAAGGCTTCACTCACCAGCCTCATGACCTTTTTTCCTAAATCTGCTATAGAGATACTTCTACCACCAACCCACCACATTCTCTGATATTACAATTCAGTCTGATGATATCTAGATCAATCAAACACAAACCCTGTATCACCTTATGTCAATGTTTTGATGTCAGAAATGCCAATTCATAAAACAGGTTATAGATGAGTTGCACATTGTGGAGAAAATTGGTCCATTTTACTCCCAGCTTCCTGTTCCTGAGTTTGTGTGCCTCATTGTACACCTCTGTAAGATGTGGGCTTTAGTACAGTAAGAGTTGTAGTTCACAGCTGTACCTGCTATCTTTTGGGGAGGGAGGATTTTCCCCCAGAGCCCCTTACAAGACCTCCATAAAAGGTAGATCTCCTGATTAATCCTCTCAGCTGTCAGGATCCCAATGATGATTGGCTGTTTCTCTGTTGGAAGAAGCAGCATATATTCAAAGCTTCCATTCTTCAGCATATATCCTATTTGAATGTACAATTAACCTATGTTTTAGAAGCCGGTCATTCATTTATGTTAGGAAGACTGTGTTTTCTATGGAACAAGCTGTAGAAACTAGATATAGAGAACTGGGAGTGTGTGTGGGTGTTGAGGTGGGGGGGTTGGTTTGTGTCAATTGAAAGCAGGCAATTACAAACCAGCTTTAGAAAATACCTTGGTTTCTGCTCCCTAGAGAGCAGCTAATTCCATGACGGTACTAATTGGCTAAGTACTGCCCACTGGAGAGAGAATCCCAATGTCTCATGCATGTGGCTTTCCAGTCCTTGGATTATTATGTGTGTCTAATAAGAACTTTCTGCACATACCACTCTTCAGTGAAATATGCAATCAGCACTGCAGTATTTTGTATTATTCTGCATCTACAAAGTACCTCTCCCTGTTTAAGAACTTTGGTCTATTAACAAGACACCAAGGCTATGTCTACACTCACGGCTTCTTGCTCGAGAAATATGCAAATGAGGCTAAGCATGGAATATCACCGAGCCTCATTTGCATACCTAATGAGCCACCATTTTTGCAGAAGAGTCTCTTGCGCCAGAAGGAGCTGTCTACACTGGCCTTTCTTGCGCAAGAAAAACCCTCTTGCACAATGCCGCTATGCTGATTATTTTCAGGAATAACGGCATTGTGCAAGAGGGTTTTAGGCAACACGCTTAGCCTCATTTGCATATTTCTCGCGCAAGAAGCCATGAGTATGGACATAGCCCAATAGCTCTAGTTGATGCATATCTGTTAAAACCACAAATTTCCTCTTTGAGACTTAAGACAAATCATTTTTTCTAGTTTTAGCTCTGCTCCTGAAAATGCTTCTTTGTCACATTCTGCTTCAAATTGGAAAATATGTTTGTGGATTTATAGCTTCCCCCATCAAACTGCAGACTAGATGACAATAAATAACACATGGTATTTTCTTTCTTATCTGTAGGTAGCTAATTCTAAGAAGTCTGTTTCCCTGTGTGACACATTCCTCCTGCAAAATTATTTCCATCAGTACTACAGCAGTAGTTTTTAAAGGATCCTTCCCTAAGTCCCCAAACCCTGTTTTCTGCACTTTTTAACTATTGACTAGCAATTTATTTGTGTGTGTTTGCACAAACTCCCATCTCTAGTGATTGTAGGGTCCCTTTTTGCTGCTTTATACTGCATGAAACAAGTCTGAGAGGTGTATAGGTTGGACCTCCCTGGTCCAGCATTGTCGGGACCTGACCGACCTCGAACGACAGAATTTGCAAGACCAGGGGAGGTCTCCCCTGCCACAAGCCCTTAGCCAGCTGGCCCCCTGCCTCTGGCCCCCCTCTACCCTTTTGCCCGCTCTGCTGCGACCAGCTCCGGCCTGCCTTTGGTAGCTGGGGTTCTCCGGCCCTGGCCCATGCTGCCGCATGCAGCCTGATTTCCCCAGCCCTGTGCTGCTGAGAGCGGCCAAATGTCTCTAGCACCCAACCCCACACTTCCGCGGGCACATGGGCTTCTCCAGCCTCCGACCCCACACTGCCACGGGCACCCAGCCTTCTACGGCTGCCGTGGGTGTCTGGGGTTCTCCAGTCCCTGGCCCCAGCCCTGGACAGGCTGCTAGCTCTCCTGCCATTAGGCTCCAGGCACTCTGGTCCTGGAGCATCCATGGTCTGCTGGACCAGAGTGTACTGGTTTTCAGAGGTGCAGCCTGTAGTTTGTTTGTTTAAAATATTTAATACTTGCTTTATATATAAAACATCAGAAAAGTCAAGCCTTAGCTTTGCTTTTTATGCTGGAAGATTTTTCAGATGACTAATCCGTGCAAATTAGGAGAATTTTCAACTCTAAACTGAAGAGATGGTGTTGAATCCTCAGCAAAAAGATTTTCTCCCAAATCTTACAATTCAAATAGGTGTTAAGCAAACCAACAAAGTTATGTTCTCAGAATCAATGTAGTTTCTTTTCTCCATTAACCAGGTTTAACTTTCTTTGTATTTGTGATATTAATCAAGTATAAATCCAGTCTCCCACAGAATTATCCAGGGTGCACGAGATCTGCAATTCTAACATAAAAAAGAGCACATTAAAACTTGTAGGGTTTTTTAAGCTTATTGAACAGGCGGAAAGGGCACCATTCTGATTTTCCCCCCTTCTGGTCATCTTTAAGACTAAAGCCATCAGTATTGTGCATAGCATTCCAAAAAAGTCCCACTAATCCCTTTTCCAGGCTAGAATAATGTCATCAGATGGATTTTCCATTTTATAATACAGTATCAAGAATCTTGCTTTTTTTTTTTTTAATTCTGCCCAAAAATGGCTCTTCCTGACCAGTCGTGTAGCATATCAACTAGCCTCCATTCCAGCTCCTGCAGGTTTGTGAGCAACAACTCAGAGTTAATCAAATCAAAGCATCCTAAGAGACCTAATCAGATCAACAAGGGCATTTGACCTTTCTATGAAGTCAGCAGATTATCAACCAAGCATACCAGTGCTGCCTCTGTAACAAGCCTGTCACCAGCTAGGCAGAAAGATGACTCTAAATGAATCTGAAGCAGACAACATCAAATAGGTAAGGTTTGAGAGAACAGCAAGTAGGGGCCCTGATAACACCAAGCGATGACTTTGCAAGCAAGAGGCTACTAGCACTGGGTGTGCTTCTATTGGACACTGCTGCTTTAGAAGCAACCAAACCCACCTGGATTCAACCAATCATCCTGCAAAATAAACAGACAATCCCTCCTGCTGAGAAATGGTCAAATCTGTTATCAAGCAGAGATGCATTTTTGTACATGGGCAGCAAAGTATAATCCATAACATCTCCTGGGAGCACGTGCAATTCAGTTTGTGAATGGCTGGCCATGTGGAAAACAGTAAGGTCACTGAAAGCTGTGTCCAAGCAAATACTCCTATTCATCTTTCAAACAAACGGAGCCAGAGAATCAAACCAGTGTGAAGAATGTGGGAGAGGTGGCATTTTGTACAACTACATATTGTATTGGAATTAACTGTTTTTCCTGCCTCTTCTGGGTCCTTGATTGTTAACAGGAGATGGGAGAGTCCCTTCTTTTGCTCAGAATCTGCCCAGGAGTTACAGTGATGTGGCTGATCTAATCTGAAATCTACTCTTCACTATTCCAAAATACAACTTTATTTCACTCCGAGAGGTGGCTGCGTTGCAAAGGCCAGTGAAATGATCCCCATAACATACCCTTTATATGAGTAGTCCAACAGAAGTACTTGCATGGATAAAGTTAACAAGATTTAACTCATAGTTTGTAAGGCTGGCCATTACCCTCTGTCATCTCATTATGAAGGGCATTGTATCATCTACTATATTATTGGAGAGAGAAACTTAAAAAACAACAAATGGTCTGGTAGCACTTTATAGACTGTTCAGGAACTCCTAAATGGTAAGAACTAGGACCATCACATTCAGTATCCAGCTTTCTCTTATACCTTGAAGCAATGTCAGGGTAGGTTATACCAGGAAAATGGAATGTGCCTAGAATGGGATTGTGTCTTATAAAACCATACAAAAGAGAGACAGAATCACCAGGCAGGTGAAAGGAGCTGGTTAGGGGTGCTCCCCCTTCCTGTCTGGGACAGCCCCGGCCTTGAGCCTCCCAGGCACACTTTAGGAGGCTAATTGAAACTACCCCCACCCCCCTTCATCAGGGAGCAAGGGAAAGTGCACAGTTTGCAGCTTCCTCACTCTGGCTGGGGAGCACTGCGGGCAGACAAACTTGGACCTGCCCCAGCTGGGGGACATGCACTCTTCACCCAGATGTACCTGCTGGAGCTGCAGCCGCCATGGAGAAGTGCTTCTCACCTGGCCCAAAGTTGCTGTGATGAGAGAGGGCTGGGGTTGTCCTCTCACTACAGGGCAGCCTGTGAACCCCTCATCCACAGCCTCACCCTAGCACAATGATTTAAATGAAGCATGTACATTTGCATTTTATTTTCCAAAACCAACAATTAATTGGGTTGAGAACCCGAACAATATCGGGTAAATCTTCTAGTGTTCTATAATGGAAAAGATTTAATTGTTCCTAATAAAATGAACACAGGCTGGTGCAGAGGGGAGACCAGAGACAGGACTCTTGCATACTAATCTCAACTTTGGCAGAGATCCCTTCTGTGACCTTAGGAGAGTCACTTTGTTTCTCTGCCTCCATTTCCTCACCTAGAGAATGCTCTTGCTCTGCTTCTTTGAGCGTTTATGTTTGAAACACTAGCAGTGTTATCCCGTTTGGAACGATGTTAAATTCACCATTGTGCCCTTTCTGCATGAAAATTGTCTCAAACCTAGATCTGAGGCTCTTTCTGCTCAGACAGTTTGTGCCTTAATTGGAGTTTTCCTGCCAGGCTTCAAAATTCTACACTGAGTTGTTTCCATGTGATAGCTGCCGCAAACACAACAGACAGCTGACCCACTTAACTCCCCAGTGAAGGCTGAGGGAGTCTCGCTTCACTCACCAAACAAAAAGGAAAATCCAATCAGTGGAAGGTTGTGATTAAGGAAAACTAGCAATTGGCTTCATAGCAAAGAGCATGTATGTCTGTGTACTTCAGCCAGGGGGCCAGCAAGTTGTGCCACCTAAGAAGAAACACTGGGCATGAAGCAGATACCCATGCTGTGGGACTGAATTTAGTTCTGGTGAAAGGCACCAAATTAATAGCTCTGAACACTTAAGTCCTATTGAAGCTGCCCATTAGTGCTAATTGTAGGGGTGTGTTTGTTTTGTGATGTGGACTCTGGGATCTGAGCTGAGGCCCATCAAACAAGTGTCTTAGTAACAAATTTCATTTCTCAGCTTAATTTGATCCAGTGATCTAGAAGTGAAGGGCTTTGTAGTCTGTTAATTCAGGGTAAATAAGCATTTATAGCTGAAATATAAGTACTGAAATGCATATGTTTTCCCAGACTGTCATAGTGCCTGTGGAAGGAGCAATTTATGGATCAAAATAATAGGAAACATACTTTTCTTCATATTATTTTCAATTCACACTCCATCAGTCTTTAACCCCACTTCCTCTTTTCTAGTAACTTTCTATCTACCTCCTCTCCATTGGATTTATTTCTTTTTGTTCTCACTGTTTTTAGTTGCTACCTATTTTTAGTTTTCTCTTTTTCTACCCTTCAAATCTCATCAGTGCTCTCACACACACAGTCTCTCTCTCTCTCTCTCTCTCTCTCTCTCTCTCTCTCTCACACACACACACACACACACACACACACACACACACACAAAATTCTTTTATGTTTTCATCTTTGAAGAATATTTCTGTTTGTTAAGCCTCCCCCTTCCAAATATTAAACAGGCTGAAAAGTGACATATCAAGGTTATGAATGCAGCATGCTCCTGACAAGGAAAAAATGCTGCACTCTGCAAGAGAGCCTAGGTAAGTGGATTAAGACTCTTTTCTAAGATTAAACCACTCTCCGCAAATGCAGATTTTCACAGAAATTAATGGAAGCTTTAATTGAATCCAATGAGAGTGATTCTGAAGTAGGTTTACTGTGTAAGAAGATGGACATTTCGGACAGTCATGCTTAGAGCAGATCCACAAACGTTTGTAAGAATTCTCCCTTCCATTCTCCATTGTACACATAAGGAAATTCAGCCACAGAAAAGCTGCTTGGCTTGTCCAAGAACACACATGGAGTCTGTGGCATGGCTGTGACTAGAAGCCAGCTGTCCTGATTTCCAGCCCTGTGCATCAATCACCACACCATTCACTCAGTTATTATTAGTGCTGGTTGTGTTTGTAATGGACATTTGAGACTTTTACAGAAAAACAGCAAAAGTTCCAGAGTCACCTTCTTTTAAAGCCTCCTTTATTGTGCAATCACTAATGTAAAAAAAAAAAAAACCACACACACCATAATTAGCCAATAATTTTACATCCATTTTCCTATACTCCACTATGTATAGAGTCATATATGCAAAAATGGAATGAAGGCTTGCTTCATTAATTACTAAAACCCTATCTTCCTGTGAAAACCTTCCTGTTTATCACAAAGTCATACAAACATGCAGCCTTCATTATCATAATTCTGAATGGTTGTTTTAAGAGGTTCTCAGACATGTGGGGCCCCCCATTAATGAAGCACTTCTATAAGTCCCATTGACTCACATGACATTTAAGAGCTTTAGGCTATATCTACACTGTAGCCTTCTTCCGTAAAAGCTTATGCAAATGAAGCGCGGAGTGGAATATCACGAGGCTTTTGTGTAGATGGCTCCTTTTTGCGCAAAAACCCCCTCTGAAAAAAATGAGGAAGAACAGCTCTTGCACAAGAGGGGGTTTTTGCACAAAAAGGAGCTGTCTATACAGCTCCTTTTTGCACACAAGCCTCTTGCGCAAAAGCAGCTGCTAATTAATTATGCAAATGAAGCATGGCAATATTCCACTCCATGCTTCATTTACATAAGTTTTTGCGGAAGAAGGCTACAGCGTAGATGTAGCCTTAGAGGGGTAGCCGAGTTTGTTGTTTTTCCAGTTACAGACTAATAGTCTTGGTTGTGCCCACGAAAGCTCATGATACCATCTATATTTTTTGTTAGTCTCTAAGGCTACATCTACACTGCAGCGCTATTTCGGGATACCAGAGGTATCCCAAAATAGCTATCCTGCATCTTAACGGTAAGCCCGTTATTTTGAAATATAACAGGCTCACTATTCTGAAATCCCTGTAAACCTCATTTCATGAGGAGTAAGGGACGTTTCAGAATAGCACTTTATTTCTAATTACAAAAAAAGTATTTCAAAATAAGATTGAAGAGACGCAATTTCTGTAGCTCAAACTGTGTATCTTATTTCGGCCTATGGTGCAGTATAGACGTACCCTAAGGAGCTGCAAGACTATTTGTTGTTTAAGCAAACTTAAGTTTAAGTTTAAGAAAATTAAGCTCAGGTTTAGAGTTAAGTATGTTTTTAAGTGCCTTGTTGAATGAGGGCCTAAAACAGAGACATCCAGACTGCAACATGGAGGCCTATATTGGCAGTTAATCATCAGTCTATAGGGATTGCTTTGCATGTGAATGTATCGACACAAAAGTATTTCCTAAGCAAATAGTACAACTATCACAACTAAAATCATCAAGCAAAACAATGTACTTGTACTCTTATCAAGACTAGGGGAGCAGAAATGGCTTATTTGGGGTTGCCAGGTGTCCGGTTTTGAACCGGACAGTCCAGTATTTGAGCTTTCTGTTCAGGAAAAACTGAGAAAATATAAATGTCTGGTATTTTCTAAATAAGATGTAATGTAGATTGTGATGTCATGTCAAGTGTGTCCGGTATTGTTGAAACCATCTGGCAACCCCAGACTTATTGAGTGAATTTCTGACATAAACGTTGCAGATTTCGCCTCACTCTGCAGTCATGGGGAGAAAGCAACCATGGTTCAGGGTCTCTTGGCTGTATTCAGCCTTTGGGTGGCACTCTAAACTCCCCTTTGCAATTCCTTTCATTGGCAGAGCTGCAAATAAAAGAACAATGTTGCTCATCGCTCTGAATGGCTGACTGTGGATTTTGTTGACTCAAGGATGGGTCCTCATCATGAGTGGAGTCATACTGAGCCAAGGCTCAGATCCCACAGGTTGAGATAGGGAACTAGTCCTCAGGGCTGAGCTGTCTCGCCAGGGCCATGCCAACTGTGTGTGGTCCTGTCCCCCACGCCTAGTCAGCAGTTACCTTAAGGCTACTGGAGATAGGGATGCAAAAGCCCATTTTAAAAAAAAGTTAACTGGTTAAATGTTACGCTTAACCGGGATCCCACAGGCAGGGGTCCACTCCAGCCCAGCCGGGCCTACCACTGTAAGCTGCTCCATCCAGGCCGGGCCAGTCTCGCCTCCCCATGCCATGGGGCTACTGTGGCTGGGCCAGGCCAGCATTGCTGTGGGCCTGGCTGGGATGGAGCAGCCCCTGCAATGTCGCATCGTGGCTGGGGGGGGCTGTTTCAACTTGGTTGGGCCTGTGGTGCGGTGCGGTGTGGTGGACCTGGCTAGGCTGGAGCAGCCCCCCCACCTGACAACCCACTGGGCAACCAGTTACCCAGTAAGCATCACCAGGTAAGGGTGATGCTTACCAGTGACCAGGTAACCCTTTACATCCCTAATTGGGGAGGTTGCAAGAGACTGCTACAGTCTACAGCTCCCATGGTATGCCAATGACATGACTGAGGTCTACACCTTGTTCTCATATGGGGCTGGTGCCATCAACTGCAGCTGAGCAAGTGAAGTACCTTTAGTCCAGAAAGCCAGGCATTCCCTTTTCCCCTCTGCTCCGGGCTGCCAGGTGCCATGCCAAAACATAACTGGGAAGACACAGACAATGTATGCAAGAACCAGCATGCACATTGTTCCCTTTGGCTGCCAACAAAAGCGTGTGAAAACAACACGCTACCGACCCTTGATGTTCTCTGCTCCTAAGATCATCCATGGAATTCTCCCAGCCCATCTGACAGGCTAAGGAAGGAGTGTTGTACTTAAAAGTACTACATGGGATCTTTTCAGGGGGAAAAGGCAAAACGCCACATTTATTGGTAGCACATATATAATCAACACTTATCATATGCATATGATATATTACACACACATAAGCAAACCCCATCTTCTTCTTGTTATCCGTAGTTCCTCCCCCTAACTGCACTGGCCAGGTGCGTTAAGTGGGGGAGGGGTGGAGCCGGGCTTCTGCCGATCCGGATCGGTGCTCCCATGCTGACAAGACAAAAACTCAGGGTCCCTCTGCAAGAGGCCTTAGATGTATAGTGTCTTCCCTCTCCTGCAGCTCTCCACCAGTTAGTCATCACACGCATGTGCACCATCTGTGAGAGCCATCATATGCCTATGCAGTTAGACCTCTGTGGCACCTTCTTTTGGGGGGTGTCTCAATTCTGCCACATTCTCCTTCAAAAGAGGGTGTTTCCAAAAGCAGGCACTTGCTGCTGACTCCCACAGGTCCAGTCTTCTTTCAGTGAGCCCGCTTGACAGGTCCCATTGTTCTTCGATCTGGCTTCCACCCCTCTCCAACCTTTGCAAGTGCCTGGAGGTGCTTGTCTTTCATGCCTTATCCATTCCCACCTCATTCACTCATCAGGACAATCAATTAAGCAAAAAGGGGGTACAAAGTCTACAAGATACAAGGTTTCTATGCAAAAAGACTTAATACAAAGTTTCTATGTTTCAGTATGAAAGTATACAATGTTTCTATATAAAAGGACATAATGCAACAAAGCTAAAGACGTATTACAATGCTAAAAGGACTTGATACAAAGTTAAAATACAAATTTCAATGAGAGAATGATTAATACAGAGATTAATGAGATGTATCTGCAGGGGTGGGTTATAAGCAGCCCATAGGCTGGATACAGGCCCCCAGCATTTTTTTTACCTGCATGTCCACAGGTACGGCCACTTGCAGCTCCCATTGGCCATGGATCGCCGATCCTGACCAATGGGAGCTGTGAGAAGTGGCACGAACCAGGATGCTGCTTCCCGCAGCTCCCATTGGCTGGGAACGGTGATCTACAGCCAATGGGAGCTGCACATGGCCATACCTAGAGACACGCAGGTAAATAAAGTGCTGGCAGCCCGTCAGGGGCTAATCCAGACAAACTGCATCTGACTCGCGGGCCACTTTTTGCCCAGCCCTGGGCTAAGGGATGCTGTCCCTAGAAACCCCCCCATTGAAAAACTTGACAGTGAGGGGACAAAGCATATCTTCTACACTGTACAGAATCAGTTCTGAGAAAAAGCTGCTCCTTCTCCCTCCCCCAGCTATGCTGTGCTGCCCAGCCTGCCGGCCCAGGGGCTGCCCGAGTTACAGGCCACCCCAGAAGTTCTGGGGTGATGGTTGTGCTCCAGTGGTACCTGAGAAGTCTAGGGTGATGATCTGAAACCCCTAGGGAATCAGGATGGATTCCCCCCCCCCCCATTATTGCTACCCTGTTTAGGGCAACATGACTTCTCCCCTATCACAAGGCAGCTTGGTTGCTACCCATTGTCCCACGCTGCCTGGCTAGTTCCTGTGGGGTCCCACAGTCACAGACACACTCCAGGTTAGCACCTTTTCACCACACGGTTCCTTACGACGTACAACAGCATACTGCAGGCATACACACAGCCCTCATGCCTTAGCTCAGGATCCCCCCACTAGCTGTTCCTCTCACTTATACCCCTCCAGTAGTGACCCGCCCGGTAATCCCCAAAGTCACATCCTCAGGGACAGGGTGCCATGGGGGAGAGAGGGCAGGGCAATGGTGGGAATGGATGGGACTTGGGGGCAGTAAGAGGTCCTCACTATAGCCAGCTGGGAGTCCCAGGGCAGATTGCACAATCACTCTGGACCAGGGGCTGGGAGTTTGAGACTTCTGGCATATTGAATCTTGGTCTGTGCAAATGTGGAGACCAATTGAAGCAGCCCGACATTTGTTTGAACCAGTCTTTCCAAGATAAGAAATTCTTCTTTCCTTTTCCCTAGAAGAGCCTTCAGGAGCATCCATTATCCAACCGCAAGGCTATTTAATGATGTGGCCTCACGCCAAGGAGTAGGCACTTCGCATGTACGTATACTTCTGTGGATGAAGGTGGCCTGCCTGGTGGTTTTGGATATCACTCGCTTTATAGCTAAACAGAACAAGTCTGCTAGGCAAAGCAGTTTCATCAGTGCCAGCCTGTTTTGGGAAGAGTGGCTTTAAAGGGCAAGAAGGGGCTCAGGCTTCCTAGAGTAGCCGAAATAAGCTGAAGAAAAAATCAGAGGCGTCTGCCAATTGGATTTTGAGACTCCGGCAAGATAACAACCACCATACAGCCTTCTGGGAAATGATCTCACTGAGCTGGACAAATAGATCAAAACATCCAAGTATTCAGACATACTGGGCTTAGTAATAGTCACCACAATAGAGGAGTCACTTCTGGTTACTGGAATTCTCCAATAGCTAAAGCAAACCTTGCTGATAAGAAACGGTCTGCTTGGTAGCACAGGAGTGGTGGGAAGAGACCAAGCTTTGCTTTCTGCCTCCCGCCACCTGGCCTGAATAGGGTTACCAAGAGTTAGATGCTTGTCACGTGAAAAGGGTCTGTATCCTTCATACCACTTGTTGCTGTTATAGTCGGCTACATTCTTTACCCAGTGTGAATGACAGTAATATGGCCCTTTTTGATGGACTGGAAGCTACCAGCTTTGCCCATCAAGAGAGGGGTGATGGTGCTGATGTGTGTTTGAAATAGGTATCTTCAAGAATTTCTAATAGCAGCAATTTGTTCCTATTCATTGTCTTTTCCAGTGGCACTGTGTGTTGCACCTTAGAGTGTATAGTTTTAGCACATTCCAAATTTCTTTCGTTCAAGAGTTTTAGCACACTCACTCCTGTTATGTGCATGTCACCCAAATAGAGAAATCAGAGATCATCAATGCTTATTGGAAGACTTCAGTGTAACAGGATTGTTCATCTTAGAATTCAAAACGATGACCTAAGAATCCCAGACTGCTCCCTGAGGCAGAACTCATCCCACCTTACGTTTAAGACTCTGCTCGCAACCTGCAGACTTTGCCATAGAATCCTTAGTGTGAAAGCAGAACCCGTGTTCTTAATGTGATTACTTGCAATTTCCACACTGTGGCCAATACCCCATCACTCCTTGCTCCCTGGTCACCAGGTTTCTTAATTCCCCAAAATTAATCCCCCAAAATTCCCCTTGAAATCAGTTAACTCTGGATACTGCTGCATTAGACGAGCCCTTTCTTCAACTGAGTTAAACTCCATGTGATGAGCAATACACCAAACAACCCTACTCCTTCACCTTCTGTTGCTTCCTCCCAAGGCATAAGACCATACAAGCTGGACTGCCAGTTTTCTGGATTATGAAAGTCTGAGTCAAGCAAATTATTCCCTGACTGATAAAATAAAGGTCTCTAGGGAGAGTGTTGGAGGGACGAGTGTCTGAGAAAGCCAAGGCCTACGCCAGTCAGGCCTTTGAGAACTTTGAAAGATCCAGAACCGCATCTGAGCCAGCGTAGATAGCAGAGCCCAGACACAATGTTGTTATCTCCTGGTCGGTCCCTTTTAGAAGGCAGTCGGGTATGTGGGAAAGAGGAAGGAGCAGACCAGTAATAGCAGCGTCTCAGCACCACCCTCTGCAGCAGTTGGCTGTTCCTTATAGGCCACACATGCAAGGGGAGATTCCTATGCTAGATAGGGCGAGGTGTATAAGGCCCACTTCTTCCACCCATAGTCTGTATTGTTTATTGGAAAAGTTTAGCTGCGAAGGACTTGGGAGTTTGCTGGTAGTAAATATACAATCCCTTAGCAGCTGTCACAAAACCTTTATAACCACAACTCCCCACTTGCCATCTTGCTAGACTCCAGCATGTGCAAAAATGCGGCTGTTTATGCTCACATACTTAGCCAGATGTGTGACCATATCACTGCCATCCTCAGCTCCCTAGGTGTTTCACAGCCCAGTTCCATATCACTAGGGCTGGCGACAGACTTCGCCAGTCCCTGGGCAAGGTGGTGGGGGCTCAGCTCTGGGCCCCTGGCAGAACAGGTAGGGTTGTAAGCTAGCCTCCCCCACCCAGCCTTCAGTGCCACCCAGGGCTCTGCCCCTCTGGCAAGCCCCAGACCAGGGCCCTATCAGTCAGCAGTAGACAATAGCACGGTGGGGAATCCAGCTGAAATAAGGGTTGAACTCCCTCATCGGGGCTATTCTCTACCAGTTTCTCCTTCATCGTTGTCTCCATCCCCTTCCTCCAGACCAGGGGCTTCTGCTGCGGTTCCCTGCTGACTGGCAATGGCATCTGGGTGAACCAGCACTTCCTCTTCTGGAGCTCAAGTAGCACCTTTGTCCATAGGCAGCCCAGACTGAGCTACTCCACAGGCCTTTATACCTGGCTTCTCATTGGAGCATGCCCAGCAGGGCTGTGGGGGTGGGGCCTTCTCTGCCCCAGGCTTAACCCCGGCAGCCCCAGGGCAGGGTGGGTACACCCCCCCACAAGCTGTTTGAGCAAGGCTTTGCCTCCATTTGAGGTGCACAGGCTGTAGCGTTTTACCACCAACTTGTAAAAGAAAGAGGAGGATGGTTCACTGCACATCACTGGCCAGAATGAACTCGAAGCCAGACTCTGGTTTGATTTGTGGAGGAAAGCTCTTAACCCAGGCACCTGTTGCAGCCCCGCCCGCCTCGGCCACAGCACTCAGAGCCCAGGGGGCAGCCTAAACCCAGGGCTATCTCAAGAGGGGAGGTTGCCAAGGCCTAGCCTATTCCCCTTTCCCATGCAGCACCCCCCCCTTTCCTAGCCCATTATTTAGAGGGCGGAGTGGGAACTCAAGCTATTGGGAGCATCTTGGCCCTGCGGCTCCATTAACTGCATCACCTGATTGCATTTTCAGCCAAGTTCCCACACCGTGTGTTGCCAGTGCTGCCCGCTTTGTGGGATGCTGTGTACTCCTAGGGCCAGCTTCCCTGTCTGGACTGAAGAGATTTCTTCACAGGCATAACGAGCGGCTTTGCTCTGAGAGCCTCTGCCAGCAGGTGTTGTGTGTGCAGACTGCACTCTCCCGATTCAAGTCCCTCAGAGCTAGTCATCAGTACCCACAATGTGCCTGTCTCCAAACCCTATAAATACTCCACAGCCTCCCCAAAAATCCCAGATGCTCTCCGACCAAGCAGAGAGTCCTGCATCTGACCGAGTCAAATGAACAAATGTGCTGTAGAGTTCCCTGTGTGAAATCCCTGCAAGAAGGGAAACATAACTCATGACACAGCACGTCTGTCCATTTGCTATGGAAACTATGTTTGGTAAGTATCAAGTGTCCAAATTTCTGCTTAAGTACACAATCTGGGAGAGCTGTGTATTAACACCACAGGCAGCCCCCATCACCAAGACAAGTCAGCCTGCTCCAGCAACCTTATTCCAAAGCATCGATAGTGCAAGCTTATTATTACCAAATGTGATTTAGGCCAGGTCTACACTTTCAAAGAAAGCAGACCTAATGTACATCAACTCCAGCTACGCTAATCTTGTTGACTTTCTGCAGTCCCCATGGTGGGAGATCAAATGGAGAGTTTCTCCCATCAACTTTCCTTACTCCATGGAGTACTGGAGTGCCATTAGTGGTTGATTTAGTGGGTCCTTATTTAGTGGAACCCCAGAAGATCGATCTCTAGAGTGTGGCTCTGGGTAAGTGGCCTTACACAGAATCAAACAGGCACAGCACCTTACAAAGACAATTCTGCATCCCAGCCCTGTGGTTTTTATGCTGTAAATCAGATTCAAAACAGCAAGTGAAGACAATAAACAAAGGGAACGGGGAGGAGAGTTACTGTGGTAACTGAGTGGACAGATCTATTGTTATTGTATGCACTGGTTGTGGGAATTCCTCCTTGGTGAGATCTGTGTAAATGCAGAATGGATGTCCAAAATGAAAGTGAAGTTCCATTTAAAGGCGTGGACCCTGGGGAGGGATTTGAAGGATGAGGTTGATTAGCTGAATTTCAATGCATGGCACATAGGACTAGACAAGATAAAAAAGCCATTAAGTCACATTTGGGAGGAGAAGGCAAAGCTCTTAGGGTATGTCTACAGTTGCACCATCTTTCGAGAGAGGGATGCAAATGCAGCTTAGTGAAATTGCAAATGAAGCATGGATTTGAATTTCCCACGCTTCATTTGCATAATTGCAGACCGCCGCTATTTCAAAATACCCTATTTTGAAATAACAAATGCTGTTTAGACACGGTTATTTCAGGGGAAAACCCTTCTTCTGAAATAACCAGTAAACCTCATATGAGGAATAAGGGTTATTTCAGAAGAAGGGTTTTCTCCCAAAATAACCACGTCTACACAGCATTTGTTATTTCGAAATAGGGTATTCTGAAATTGCAGTGGTCCCCGCTTATGCAAATGAAGCATGGGAAATTCAAATCCGTGCTGCATTTGCATCCCTCTCTTGAAAGGGGGTGAAAGTGTAGACATATCCTTACTGATTTCAGCACGTGCATATCTGGCCTATAGGGGAACTGAAATGGCAGAACTCAGACATGCGAAGGGAGTAAAGTGCTATGGGAAGAGATAGGTAGGGGGAGGCAGACCAAACACTGCCAGGCTTTGAAAGAGAGGACAGAATTTGAACTGGATTCCAAAGGGGAATGATATTCACTGAGGGGGCTGCACAACAAGAGAATAGGAAAGAGACATTTGCTGGCAGCATGTTGGATAAACAAAGGTACCTTGAGATCTAGATTTTGGCTCTTAGTGTCCTCAAATAGGACTGATCAGAATTATTTCTAGCAGGACCAAAGTTCTTTTGATAAAGAACAGGACATAGAATCATAGAGCTGGAAGGGACCTCAAGTCCAGCTCCCCGCCCAAAGCAGGACCAATCCCAACATAAATAAATGTTTGATACCTCTGTAACCTCCAAGAGGGGGATTTCAACCTAGGACCTCTGGAACTTAGTGTAGGAGCCTCTACAGCTTGAGTTAAAAGCCAGCTGGCTGAGCTATAAAGGATTTCATTAAAGGTCCACATAACTTTTGCAGGGTCCCACCCATTACTATGTTAGACTGCTGACCTGTTCTTGCAGAGAGCACTCAGTACCAAGCCATACCAATCAGCTCTAGTGTAGCCTGGATAAAAGAAACTAACAGAAGTTTCTAGTATTTGATCTTGGGAGGCCACTCTCTGGAGATTTCCCCATTCTGTTCATCAACACAGCAAGGGGAAAAAAGGTTATTCCTGCAGCAGTGAAATGTATTGCCATCCAGTGTTAGAAAGTTCTTTAAAGTGTATAAAAACCACCAGCTTATTGAGTATACCTTCCTGAATCTAAATATTACTCATTATACACTAGGCTATTACTCAGATTTATTTACAGCATGCAATTTTTAAACATTATTACCTTATAGTTGTGAAACGATGGTCAAGCTACATTGATAAAAGTCTTTTGTTATCCTCAAATATTTAAGATGAAGCATTTTAAAAGGTGACCTGAACAGAATGAATACATTAGATCTGTGCTCTTTGTACAAAACAGCTGTGGCAGACTGTTGGCCCTTACCACTAGCTGCTGTATTTAAAACAGATTACTACCAATTTAAAAAAATCCTGTTTAAAATTCTTTAGTAACTCAGTGGATTATTACCTTGCAGATTGGCAACAAGTAAGGTGAGATTCTGCCTTCCAATGTTAACCTCAAGACTGTTAAAACCTTTAACTGTATAACCAATTAAATATATAGCTACATCAAACACTATACTGTGCAAAGCAAAACAAGCCTATTTGTACTAATGAGAGGGTAATATCTTGGAAAGGTGCATTTCATTTTGTGTGAGTGCCAAGATGTGCCTATTAAAAAAGGACACAAGACTAGTGATTGTGCCAAGCTGGTAAACAAATTTCCCCAGAGTCACATTGTGCCCAAGAAACAAAAAACATTTAAAGTGAAGTCACACCCACCCAAGATGCTTCCTTAATCACTGAGACAAAGGCAAATTATCTGACCTTACGTCACCCAGCAGATGCTAACAATTATGCACTTGACTCTCATGATTTAACTTGTAAGATGGCCAAAGGGGGATAGATCTAGCCAGGAAATTGATAAAACTTCCCCTCTCCAATTAGGCAAGTGCCACAAAAGTCAGACATTTAATTGGCTATTCAGGTGTGCTGTCTATTAAACTAAGCCAGGTTTTCATCTAAAATCTCTTGCCAAGCCTGACCTATGACCAACAATGCTGCAGCAAAGGGAGTGTCTCTTCTCAAACAATAAAAGCTCAAGGCTTGTGAAATGTGATGTGTGAGACTCAGATTTGTATTAAACAAAACACAAATACTGTGTTGAAAATTCAAAACAACAGACTTCATGGGTGAAGCAAGGCTAGAGATTTACACTCTCCTAACCACGTCTCCACCTGATTCCAGACCAGACTTTGGAACAACAGAAATAAATTGCCTCAAAAATGATCTGCATCTGTTTTACACAGATCCCACAATGATGGAAAGGACTTTAGCCCTAGTAACTACCCAGACAGTGTAGACATGATCAGTACATCTCACCATTGCCCTCTTCCCTGTAGTGCTAATATATCAGTATGAAGTGCTCTCAGTCATCTGTGACAGAGGTAATGAGAACATATTTTCATTCTTTTTCAAAATGAAAGCCAGCCTCAGCTCCTCTAACCTCCAAATAGGAAAAACTTAACTCTTGCAGTACCTTAAAGACTAACAAAACTTGTAGACAGTATTATGAGCTTTCATGGGCACAACCCACTTCTTCAGATAGTTATTAAAGATCCAGTTTCAAAATAAATAGGGGATGGGGGGGAAGAGAAGGGAAAAAAAAGGGAGGAAAGAAATAGAGTCTCCACGCTACATGAAGCTGATAGAGAAGTTGCAAATTGTTCTTAAGTACCCATTGTTTGGCTTTTAATATCATTAGGATGTGGACTGTAGTGCGCCATCCAGCCAATGTCTTTATTCATACTTTTGTGATAGGAATCAAACCTGTAAATGAAGTTAAGTTCCAATCCAAGACTTCCCTGTGTAATTTGGCTTGTGGAATTGGACAGAAATAGTAAGATGACTTTGAGAGACATTTAATGAGTGCCCAGGCAAGTTTCTTTCCTTTTTTTTCCTTCCTCTCTCCCCGCCCCCCATCCCTTATTTATTTCAAAACTGGACCTTTAATAACTCCATTCATTTGAAGAAGTGGGTTATGCCCATGAACGCTCATGATACCATCTACATGTTTTGTTAGTCTTTAAGGTGCTGCAAGACTATTTGTTGTTTTTTAAGTTTTTCCAGTTACAGACTAACTTGGCTATCCCTCTAAAGCTCAAAACAGGAGTAAGACAAGCCATTATTTCAGGAATCAGCCTCCCCATTCAAGTGTACAATATTAACGCTCAGCTTATGAATCAGTAATGAATACAACACTGTAAAGATCAGGCAATGGAAAAGTATGAACTTGATTCTCTTCACCCAGAAGCAGCAGTCTTATTTCACAAATGGGAAAATGAAGGCATGGGCCAATTAAGTGAATTGTCTAAGCCACCCAGACAAGCAGTTAGAAATAGAACTCCAAATTTCTACTCAGTTTTGTATTTTAACCACAGTCTCTCAAAAAATAGATACTTATTTCAGATCACCCATAAAACAGAAATTCGCCCATTCTCTCTGAGAACTCATATCTAGGTTGCAACCATTTTAAAGCAGGACATTTCAGTATGACTCCAGCAGTATATGCATTCTAGCCAGAAGTCACCTGAAAAAAAACAGTCCTACTTTTCCATATTATGGGAAGTGGAAGACAGAATCATGGATTTCAATGTCTTTTGCTTTCAAAGTTCCTTTAAAGTCTGCACACAGAGCAGCAAACTTGCAGAAGAGATAAATCCAGATGCAGTAAGTTAATAAATTGCTTTCAGTTGTTTGGAATGGTTATAAAGCACCATTTAGGCCAATGAAAGCATGTGTGTGGTTGGAGTTTGAAGGTCCTTACTGTGAGAAAGGGTAATTTATATGGTAAATGCACAAGTCTGAGGCTCAGGAGATCTGGTTTCCACTGTGCAGCAACCTGAAACACCATCTAAATTAGTCTCTTTGTGAATTAGATGACACCATTCACTGTAAAACAAGCATTCATCCCGTTGGTAGACATAACTGCTATTGAAAGTCACAAGGTACTTCTAAAATGTTCACACAAAATCAATATCCCTACACTAATTGGGATTGCTAAGTATTCCGCCATCAGTGGGCTCGCAAGGATATCCCTTGATTTCCTTGCAAAGGGAATAGCCATTCCAATGAGAGAATAGAAGTATGTCACACCTAATGCAAAATGATAGCGGGCATGTTAGAACACAAACGTGCATTTTCTCTACACTGATCCACAGACATGGATTAGAGAGAGTTCTCAGAACCTCCTATAGCAGGGGCTCTCACATGGGGCGCTGACGCTTGTTTTCCCTTGCCGCTAAGTGGGAATGGCTCCGGACTAGATGGATGAGCCCTCTCATATGGGATAGGCTAAGAACCACTGTTCTACTCAAACCAAGAATGAACACGAGTCAGTAAAAACCACTGGAAACAACCTTTGGAATTAAGAAAAACTTGGCTACAGAGGCTTAAAATGTGTTTATTTCGGTTTCTTTGGTTTAAGTTTTTTCTGTAGCTTCACTGTCTTCTTGGTCTTTGGAGCAGTGCTCTTTACACTTGCTGGAGGCAGTTTGATGGTTATTTCTTCTTCATCACTTTCTGCTGTTTGCGATTTCCGACGCTCAAGTGTTGTGGGCGTACACGCTGGTGTGGGGGCCTAGACAAAACAAATAAGGCAGTTACCATTAGTGGGACAGGTTCCCTAACAACCATGTCCTATGTGACATCAAGCCCATCTCTGCCCGATTCTTTGCACACAGAACAATTGCCAAAAAGATATCGAGTGAGAAAGCTTTCCAGTTTACAAATGATTCTAAATAGATGAGTCGATTTTTGCATATTCAAATAGATGTGTTTTTTAGCAATGGTGCAGGGGAAACACAAATTAGATTTTTATTCCCTTGAACAAATGTCACAAGTTTCTCTAGTTTTTATGCATTAAAATAATTATTCCTTGATTCAACAGCAAACTTAGGTATATTTAACTAAGCAAAAATATAAATAAACGGAAGGTATCACGACAAATGTAAAGACATTTTAATACCAGAGATATTACTCCCTTGTAAATCCACAGTCGAGTAGAAATTAACAATGACAATATTTTTAAACAATCCATTTCTATGTGCATTCAGATTTCTTATTTTACAAGCCCTTCAAATATCAGCCTCTGCTTTTTTCAGGAGACAAGCCAACTCCAACCCAATTATCTATAATTACCACACACTGTGGTTACCTGCTGTGACACTTGTTTCATGTGGATCCAAGTAACAGCATTCAACCCCTCACCCACACAGCTGGATCTTTCCAGGTGTACATTCAAATGGAAAAGGCAGAGGTGCGGCATTTAAAACTCTCATTCTGACAGGTCTAAGCAGTACGTGAAACTAAGGATGTTAAAATGCGGTTATCAGGCTAATTGTATCGTCGATACAATTTGTCATGGCGGTGACTCGATAACGAGCCAGACATCTTCCTATCACCCTCCCATTTGTGCGCACAGGAACACACCTGTGTGAGACTTCTTTTAACGGGAGGGGGAAAGGTGGGGACTGTTGCACTGCACCCACGTGATCCTTGACGGACAGAAGGCCCGAGTCCAATGGCACAGAATCCACGACGATTGGGAGTTTCCTGTCCGCTGCAGCCTTCATTCACCTTCACAGTGGTTGTAGCATTACCCTTGCTATCCTCTGCCTGTTCTGCTGTTGAGGACTTTTAGGATCGCTCTTCGTCTGGTCCCCCCCTTGACCTTGCTGCCATGGGTGACCCCACTGGGAGTGCAAAATTCCCTACGGTATCGCTCTTGGGTTCACTGGAGCACACAAGCCCTCTCACCACGACAAGGTGACAATACAATTAATTGATAGGACTGCTCTGCAGAGCTGAAGCAGGGGTAACTCCAGGAACCAGCTCGAGCTGGGACTGAGTAGTCCCGGCTCGCGCCAGCTCCAGAAGCCACCCACGCTGCAGCTCTGCATTTCAAATGCAATAAGAGCCACTGGGTGCAGTGATCAGCACGAGCTGAGAGACCGCTCAGTTCCGGCTCACGCTGAGTCCAGCAGCCTTTGTTCAAAGCAGACAGCCCTGTCCACTGCAAACAGGTGCTGCTGCCGGAGCAGATGCTGTTCAGGATGGCCACGTGTGGGCAGAGGCTGTTCCTACTGGCCCCATGCTCCCTGCGGCACTTCTGCTTTTGAAATGTACAAGAGCCCTGCGGGAATTAAATGGCTGAAGTGCTGCAGTGGGAACCAGCGTAAGTGGAAGCTGAAATAGTCCCCGCTTGCGCGGTTTCCCCACTGTGCCTCTGCCTCCTCACAGAGCTGGTGGTGAGGGAAGCCAGCTTTTAAAGCTGGCTCCCCCCCCAGCACCAGCTCCTACTTCCTCCCTTGCTGCCTTTCTCTGACAGAGGTGGGGGGGGGGGGAAGCAACTAGTGGAGTCACTACTCGACTATCCGATAAGCACTAGTTGCTTACACCCCTAGGTGAAACCTCAATGTTCTTTGGACTTTGGGACTCAAAATATGTGGAATCTCATGCACGGCAATCTGACCCTTCTGATCACCACTATTCCTTTTACATGGCCAATGGCAGCTCCCAAATCTTTTAGCTTATTTATGCCTGATTAGCTGACTGCCAGGCCTGATCTACACTAGGAAATTTTACTGGCAAAACAGTCCTTCTGTTGGCCCACGCTTCCATTCACACATAATTCTGAGTCTTGCTGACAAACACTCCATGTTTGCTTGCATAATTATTGCCATTTCCTCAAGTGAAATAAACCATCTGTTGGCACAGATCTTTTGGCACAATGTTAGCGTGGACACACACACATAGCTGTACAAGTATTAGTGATGTCAAAAAATGGTTATTATTGTAACTCTGTATCCGCTAAAAACTTTGACGCTGGCTCCCCCGGAGCGGGATCGGTAGCCAGCACGCTCCTGGCTGCCGGCCCCACTCCCAGGGAACTGGCTTTTAAGCTGGCTCCCAAGTGTACCAGTTCCCACCTACCACCCTACTCTCGGGGAGCCAGCGTGGAACCGTTTGGGTAGCTGATAAGGTCATGTTTATCATTTACCCATTTAAATGATTACACTCTCATATCCCTAACAAGTATGAACAGTCTGCCAGCAATTTCCTCTAAAATAATGCAACTTTCTCTAACAATGAACTGTTAGAGAAGAGAGCTGAGCTGCTGTGTGCTTCGCTTCATCCATATTTGGAGAAACAAGTTGCAAACGGCATGTAAAAGAGCAGTATATAATGGGACGGAACAGGAAGCCGTGGAATTCAGGCTCAATTTCCCACAGTCCTTTTAGAGGAATGAAGGTATCCCACTGTATAAAGCAACCACCCCACAATACAGAGTGTAAACATCAAGCCAGAAGCTGGTCTGAGGATACCAGGATGCCTCCCTGCAGTTCAACATGCATTTTAATGACAGACGGACAAGATGCACAAGCAGCCACTTATCATTCTTATCAGTAATGCAGCGAAACTTTGGCTGGTAAAATTTTCTAGCACAGATAACACTGAAAATCTCTATAGTTGCAAACAAGGCATGTTGCCTTCCATTCTAAAGTGTGCACTCTAACTCACATTGCAACTTTTATTGCTACAAAGTCAGTCTCTCGCCTGCACACCAGGGGGCTCAAGAAAGTAACACAGGGGAACCAGAGTAACCATTCAAGTGTCTGAAGAACACATGCTAATGCCTTTAGACTGCATGAAACCCACTGAGATCAGCTGAATCTTACCTCGCTGTCCACAGACACGTTCAGGTTTGAGTTTGAAACATTTTTTTTCTTTTGAGGCATCTGTGCGGCCTATGAAAAGAAATATATCAAGCAGTTCATTACAGAGAATTGCCTTCTGATGCAAAGTTAGAGATTCTCCTAACAGTCTACAGCCTTCTTCCCTTCAGTTATAAAATGTTTACTGATTCAAACCTTACTGTTGCATTAATTGGCCTGCCATGCCACAGAAGTCAATTTGGTGTATACCTCTACCACACAGCCACAGAAATAAGAGAACCCTTATGGTATCTTGTATATCTCCTAACAACTAGTGATGTTAAGTAGCAGTTAATTGGCTAATAGAGTAGTTGATGGAATTTCCAATGACTACTCAACTAGTCGATAAGGAAGGGCATTTTCAGTGCTCAGTCCCAGCTCACAGCCCAACCTTCCGCTGCTGCTCTGATCCCGGGTCTCAGCAGAACCCCCTCCTCCCACCATTCTGCATTTTAAAGGGATGGGAAACTGGCAAGAGAGAACACTGGCTGAATCCCTGGTCCCAGCACTCATGCTGACTTCCCTGTCCAGCAGGGGGGGGGAGGGAGGGAGGGAGGGAAGAGCTGTGCTGAGACCAGGCATTCAGTCAGTGTTCTCTTGCACCAGCTTCCAGTCCCTTCAACAACGCAGAGCAGCAGCGGGAGGAGAAGGGAGGCTTGTGCTGAGACCTGGGAGTCAGCAAACATCCTCTTGCGCCAGCTTCCCCGTCCCTTTAATAGGACAGAGCAGCAGCAGGGGGGGTGGGAAGGAATGACCGAGTAGTCAATAGTGCTACCCAATAAGCAGGAGCTTATCAACTAGTTGACTACTTGTTTACATCCTTACTGACAATATGTGACTGGACCCTACAATATTTAAGTATTTCATCCCACTGCTTTATAAACATGGTATTTAAGTAGAAGGATGATCTAATGGTTAAGGCCATAGCCTGGTACTTGGAATACTTGGCTTTCCTGCTCTGCCACTGGTTTCCTGTGTGACTTTGAGCAAGTCACTTATTCTGTCTTTACTTCGGATCTATAGAATAGGGACAAAGAGCACTTCTGTACTTGAGGAGTGGCACGAAGATAAACATTAAAAACTGTAAGGTGCTCAGGTCCTATGGCAATTGGAAGCTTTACAGGTATCTTGGATAGATAAGTAGTGGAAAACAGTAAATGACAGAAATCAAAGATAACTTTTCAAGTTAGTCACTGTCCGATTAAACAAGTATATCTCAAAAACATTTCTCTATAAGAAAGCAAGAACAAGGCTTCATTTACAATACGACTTCTGTCAGTCAAACTTCTGTCAGTCAGGCTGTGAAAAAACAGCCTTTTCTCATTCTGGCAAAGACTGGCTACCGAGTGACCTTACGCAGCACACTTGTAGTGATACAGAGGTGCCACTTTAAGGTCTGTAGTGTAGACATAGTCCAAGTTTGGCAGAACACACAATCCTCTATTTCTATGAGCTCTCACCTCCTCACTGTGATTTAGGCTCTATACCAATCCAGATTCAATGTAACATTCTTAGATCTGTTACGTATAATGGATGTAACACCAGCTCCTATTTATCACACTCAGACACAAACTTTCAATTTAATACTTGATGGAGCAACCACCATAGCCTTCACTTACAAATCCAGGAAAGTCGTAATCTATTCCCTTCTCAGCCAGCCTTTTTCGTAACCGTTTTTCATTCTTTAGTAGTCTCTCTCTCATCCTCGTCTTCTCTTGGGGTGTTCGTTTCTTGTTATATCTCTTGACTGCCGGATGTGAAGGCTTCCTAAATGACTTCTCACTGCCTCTGAAGAGGTTTTCATGGACCTTTTCAGGTGGCATAAATTCACCTGTCAAAGCAGATCATACCAGATCAACAGTTAAGAAGATAAAAATGGCCATATTGGGTCACACCAATGGTCCATCTAGCCCAGTATTGTGCTTTCTGATAGTTGCCAGTGCCAGATACTTAAGAGGAAAAACAGAACAGGGCAGTGATCTTCAACCTTTTCTCATTTGTGGACTAGGGATGTAAGCGAGTAGTCAATTATCCCCAGCCCCCCATACCTTGCTGCCTGTGTATCAGAGGCAGCGGAGGGGAGAGGAGAGGGGAAAACAGGAGCCAGTGCTGGGGGGAGCCAACTTAAAATAAAAATAAATAAAATTTCCCTGGCTTCCCAGGAAACAATACACTCAGATGTCCATATTTCCCTAGCTCACCAGTGTCCCATATACTCACACTTTAGGAGTCTTTCACAGAATAGGTAGTTGTTCATGGTATCTGCTACAATCTTAGCGACTTCATCTGATTCAAACTCTACAAATCCATAGCCTTTGCTGTTTCCAGTCTGCCAATGACAATGGTATCAGAAATCTAGATTATGTTTACATGTAATGTCTAAGAATTACACTAGATTGTTTTTTCAGGCTGCAAGGGTCATATTCTGTTCTCAGATTGTAATATACAACTCTCAGTAAACTAGGTAAGCATTACACATGTCTTAGGGCAGACTTAATCCCTGACATACAAGATGCACTGTCCCTCCTGTTATATTCATTCAGAATTCTACACTGGATTTAGACTACTCTGATAATGTTTCTCATTTATGTATGTTTAGTTCTGATGAAAGGCACTAGAGTGGGGCCTCTGTTTAGCCACAGAACTAGGGGCAATTTCCTCACAACACCTATTTGTCTCAATCCTTTTCTGGAATGAGCACCTTTTGCCATAGCATATAATGGCCAATTATTTTCCCTCTTTTGATATTGTCAACAGGGATTCCACCCTAAGTGATATTTCTACACTACAAAATGGATAAAACTAATAACTTGTTACTTATAAGTCAATTATAGACCTCAAAATACAGTTATCTTAACTATCAGATCTGGATTCAAACCAGTAACTGAAAGGTTTTAAAGCCCATGACCAAAGTTTTATCAGCCTCTAGAACAAGACATTTATTACAAACATCCAAGTAAAAGTCTGCTTGTGAGATGGTAAAGTTTGTGAAACCAATTAATGGCTTTAGGATTTGGAACTGGGGTGAGGATCCTGAATTCCTTAAGAGAGCAAACAATTATGTGTGTTTTGAGAGACTATCATCATTTCCAGTATGGACGACTGGGAACACAAGAGGAGGGCTCTTTCAGACTCTCTCAGACCCTGGTATAAATCGCAGCTGATCTTTAAAGACCGGATTTTGGATGGACTGAAGGCAAGGAAGGCCAGAGAGAAGGTTGCAGCAATCGGTATTGGAGAAAAGGACATAAAGTGTTTTAGCCATTGAGATAGAGAATAATTGGATTTTAGAAATGTTGTGGAAGTTGCACAACTTGGTAACACCCTAGCAATGTGGTGAGGAGTGAGATTAAGGACTGAGAGGATGTCCAACGATTAATCCAAGGGTCAGAGACTCAAAAATTATGACGATGGTGGTGTTATCCATACCAACGGAGAAAGACAAAAAGAATTTAGGAGAAAATATAGTTCAGTTTGACCACTATTTCCTACATCTTAAAGTGGAATAACAGGCCCTTGAACTAAGTTCAGGGAAAGTGTAATAAAAAATAAAACTGAGGAGACCAGCATACCAATAACCTCTGGCCAATAGTTACTTCTAATGGGGAAAGTAAGTAAATAGGAGAATAGGGGAGGAGGCAAAAGTCAGCAATAATTGCAATTAGGAAGCCAGACAATTCCAAGCAGCTAAGATTTTTACCTTTTTACTTCTTGAAATACGAAGTCTGGTGACTGTTCCAAACTGGCTGAAGTACTCTTGGATTTGTGGCTCGAAAAGGCCCCTAGGGATGTGCCCTAAATAAATTACACCAGGAGTCAGCTTCTCATGCTGTGAATATGAAAAGAACAGGTAACATCAAAAACACAGGAATATTCATGCACATTTACCACCTTAAACACAAGGAGCCAAGTGGCCACCAATTTGGAATCAGTACAGTAACTTCTAGTTCAAGGGTGGGCAAATTACAGCCTGTGGGCTGCATCTGATCCACCAAGCCACGGGAACCTGCCTGCAGTCCAGTGGGAGCCACACGAAGGCTTCCTGCCTGCCCCACTTCTGCATACCACTCAAAACAGCTGGTTGCAGGGGCATGTGCTTCTCTGAGTGCCAGGAGCTGGAAGGGGGGTGGTGAATGGGGACAGGCTTTGCATGCTGCCTCTGCCCACAACACAATCTCACAGCTCCTATTGGCCAGAAACCACCCAATGGGAATTGCATGGGCCATGTTCACAGTGCAGGCAGAATGCTAAATATCCCCCTCCCCCCCCGGCTGTCAGAGAAGTGCATGGCCCCCCATGACCAGCCACTTCGAGTGGCATATGAGGGTGTAGAAGGCAGGGAGTCTGCCTGAGGTACTTGCTGTGCTGTGCTTAGGTAAGTACATCCTGGCCAGAGCCTGCATGTGGCACCCCAACCCAATGCTCCCCTTTCTGCGCCCATGCCCCAGGTCATAACCCAAACCCCCTGCACACCCATTCCTGCACCCATATCCCCTCCCAGTCTAGAGATGTAAATAGCCATGAAAAAGTTAACTGCTTAAACAATATGGTTAACCATGGAGTCCTGGGGTCCTGCAGGCAGGGAGACTTGCTCCAGCGGGCCCTACTGTGCTGCAGTCGGGGGGGACTTGCTCCAGGCAGGCCCAGCCCTCCAGTTATCAGGTAAGCATGCTGGCAAGACTAATGTTTACCTGGGAACCAGTTAACCTTTCATATCCCTATCGCAGAGGCTGCAACCCGCTCCCCTTCCCCAGATCCCAATCCAAAGCCCTGCACTCCTGCCCCATGTCAAAACCTTGCCCCAGACCCGGCACCCCCTGCTCCATTCCCCTCCAGGTCGGAATTCTCTCCTGCTCCCATTCGCATATCCTCTCCCAGAGCACCCCCCCGCCCCCCCCCCGGCGCTCCAAGCCCTTCCTCCAAGCTCCCTTCTTGGCCCAACCCCCATCCCAGCTCCCGCCCCGACTCCATTCCTGCCATGCAAGAGCGCGGCCCTCGCCCACTGGCCAAAGCCTGGGAGCGCCCCTCCCCCCCCCCAAAGCAGAGGGCATCCCCACCGGGCGCGAGTCTCTCAGTCACACCACGAGGCCCTCGGGGTCCGCGCGTGGGGCCCTCAGTCCCTGCTCTGCGGCCCGGCCCGGCCCAGGCGTGTTGGGGGCGCTTCGCGGCCTGCAGCCCCGCCCCCCCGCAGGCGGGACCCGGGCTCTCACCTTGGCCGCCCGGCCGGCGCGGACGCGCAGCACCTTGTCCTGGAACTCGCGCTGCTGCTGCGGGTCCAGGCAGAGGAGCGGGAGCGCGGCCGAGGGCCCCGCTGCCGCCATGCCGCGCGCGCACCCTGCCCCACGCCGGGAGCGCGGTCCCGTCACTTCCGCTTCCGGGTCCTTCCAGGGGACGTGCCCCCCCCCCCCCAGCCCACTTCCGCCCGCCCAGGGACTGAGCCCAGACGTAGGACCACAGCGACCTCTGGCGGAGAGAGCTTGCCTGCTGGGACGGGCGCGGACACGGGCTGGTGCAGCTGCCGCTGCCGCTTCCCTCCGCCACAGGCCAGACAGCCGGGTCCCACGTGCGGTCCGAGCAGAAGTACGGGACTCGGGGCACTGAATGGAGCTGGGCAGGAGCCAGGCAAACCCATGGGAGGGCTGTTCCCTGGGGAGGCAGGGTGCCAGGGAACTAGTGGGCAAAGACCTGTCTGCAAAGGAGGCCCCAAAGCAGGACAAGTGAAACCCCCAGAAACTCAGCACCTCAAGCTGCAGTTTGGTGCCTGCTCCCAGGAGAGTTCTGCCCCCTAAAATGAACAATCCTGGGCACGTTTTAAAATTCTGCATATTTTGTCACAATAACATGCTATAATACTCCAGTTTAAATTATTTTGTTCAAAATACCTATGAACAAGTATATCACATTAGAGACAGCAACAAACATTCCTCCAAGAGTAGAGAGTGAAACTCTGGGTGACAACCCAGTTCCAGTTGGGGGAGGCTGGAGGTGGCTGTTTACCTCCCTCTCCTGCTCAAGGGACCTGCTTCTCTTCTCCCAGCTGTAGTGAACCTCCCTTCAGAGCCTTTATTCCCACAGCTCTACAGTCCTGCTAAGGGATGCAATGAAGCCCTCTCTCCCTAGGCCTATCCCATTGTATAGGGAGATTTTGAAAGACCAGTATAAGGTCAGGGACTACTACCAATAGAATAATATCATACTTTGTTGCTAACAGCAACCAAACTTGGTTTTTTTTGTTTGTTTGTTTGTTTGTTTTGCAGGGCTGTGCAAACTTACCAAGATTTAAGCCAGGAGGACTAAACATCTTGCTCAGCCTACCTTTGCCTGACTCTGCGTCTCTCCTGGATGAAGTCTCAGTTGAACATGATGGCGTCTATATTTTAGGAGACAAACAAGAAGCTTATCTATTTGCCTTCTGAGATGTGGCTGTCAGCATCTCAGCATGCAAGCCCTGCAGAAATACCTCTGGCTAATTAGTAATTTCAGGAAACCTCTTGCTTAGCTTTTGAAACTGCTTGCTTAACAAGTTTTTAAATTGATGTTCATTTGTTTACTCACAAAGTGAAATAAAGAGGGAGAGGTTTGGTCTCTTTGGGATCAATTCATGGACTCAGTTTAGCACCCTCAAGGATAGCTGAAAGATGGACTAGTTGGATGGCTGCAGCTGTACCACTCAAGACCTACACCAAATTTCAGTAATTACTGAGGGTGTTTTGCTAACTTGTTGCAGATGTCTGAAATGCTTGAGATTAAATGAAGTACAGCTTTTACTTAGAGCATAAGAACATAAGAATGGCCGTACTGGGTCAGACCAAAGGTCCATCTAGCCCAGTATCCTGTCTGCCGACAGTGGCCAGCACCAGGTGCCCCAGAGAGGGTGGACCGAAGACAATGATCAAGCGATTTGTCTCCTGCCATCCCTCTCCAGCCTCTGACAAACAGAGGCCAAGGACACCACTTTATCCCCTGGCTAATAGCCTTTTATGGACCTAACCTCCATGAAATTATCTAGCTTCTCTTTAAACTCTATTATAGTCTACTCTATTATAGTCCTAGCCTTCACAGCCTCCTCTGGCAAGGAGTTCCACAGGCTGACTACACGCTGTGTGAAGAAGAACTTTCTTTTATTAGTTTTAAACCTGCTACCCATTAATTTCATTTGGTGTCCTCTAGTTCTTCTATTTAGAGAACTAATAAATAACTTTTCTTTATCAGTCCTCTCCACACCACTCATGATTTTATATACCTCTATCATATCCCCCCTCAGTCTCCTCTTTTCTAAACTGAAAAGTCCCAGTCGCTTTAACCTCTCCTCATATGGGACCCGTTCCAAACCCCTAATCATTTTAGTTGCCCTTTTCTGAACCCTTTCCAAGGCCAAAATATCTTTTTTGAGGTGAGGAGACCACATCTGTACACAGTATTCAAGATGTGGGCGTACCATAGTTTTATTCAGGGGTAGTAAGATATTCTGGGTCTTATTTTCTGTCCCTTTCTTAATAATTCCAAGCATCCTATTTGCCTTTTTGACCGCTGCTGCACACTGTGTGGAAGTTTTCAGAGAACTGTCCACGATAACTCCAAGATCTCTTTCCTGATTTGTCGTAGCCAAATTAGCCCCCATCATACTGTACGTATAGTTGGGGTTATTTTTCCCGATGTGCATTACTTTACACTTATCCACATTAAATTTCATTTGCCATTTTGTTGCCCAATCACTCAGTTTGGTGAGATCTTCTTGGAGTCCCTCACAGTCTGCTTCTGTCTTGACTATCCTAAACAGTTTGATATCATCTGCAAACTTTACCACCTCACTGCTTACCCCTTTCTCCAGATCATTTATGAATAAGTTGAACAGGATTGGTCCTAGGACTGACCCTTGGGGGACACCACTAGTTACCCCTCTCCATTCTGAAAATTTACCATTTATTCCTACCCTTTGTTTCCTGTCTTTTAACCAGTTCTCAATCCAAGAAAGCACCTTCCCTCTTATCCCATGGCCATGTAATTTACACAAGAGCCTTTGGTGGGGGACCTTGTCAAAGGCTTTCTGAAAATCTAAGTATGCTATATCTACTGGATCCCCCTTGTCCGCATGTTTGTTAACCCCTTCAAAGAACTCTAATAGATTAGTAAGACAGGATTTCCCTTTACAGAAACCATGTTGACTTTTGTCCAACAAATTATGTTCTTCTACATGCTTCACAATTTTATCCTTTACTATTGTTTCAACTAATTTGCCCGGTACTGAAGTTAGACTTACCGGTCTGTAATTGCCCGGATCGCCTCTAGAGCCCTTTTTAAATATTGGTGTCACGTTGGCTACCTTCCAGTCATTAGGTACAGAAGCCGATTTAAGGGATAGGTTACAAACCACAGATAATAGTTCAGCAATTTCCCATTTGAGTTCTTTTAGAACCCTAAAAGAAGCATGTTTGTATAATACTGTTTGTGCCAGCCCTTTATTGGATAGGTGGCTGGGTCTCCATTGATTTATTTTTTTTTTTACACCAGCTCACACAGAGTAAAGTTACCAAGAGCTTTGAGAACTCTGTCTGGGGTAACACCATCCCTGGGTGGATGAGGATCAAGCTGGGTAGCCAGAGTACAGAGCCTCCCTCCTCACCGGATGAAAGGTGGAGAGCTGGGCTCTAGAGTCCAGTGACCTGCAGTGGCAGCCAGCAGTTCTGCAGTATTCCCCCAGGAGTAAAATATGTCTTAAGATCTGAGTCATACCCATATTGACTTAAATGGGGACAGAAGGAGGCCCATATCCGAATTTCTTCAATAAAACTTTTCTTTGCCTGATGCCTACAAAACTGTGGACAACAGTCAGGCGCTGATGTGCTAATCATGCTGACCAGTTTCATCCAATTTACTTGTAGTCCCCCTTCTGTCTCATCCATCAGTTGCCTGGCTTGTTCTTAAGGGCCTTGGGCATAAACTGTGGTTTGTACTGCACCGAGTACATGTGCTTGGTCCATGCCTAGAATTCCTCAGCACTATGGTAACATAAATAATAATTTGCTCAGTAAAAAACTGATGTAGGTTGTAGAATATACGAGTAGGTCCTATGCTGCTCCCTGACTTCTGCATGGATTGGAGAGAGTACCTAGAAGTTGCTGGCCTCCCAACCCTGAGTAGAGGGAAAAGAAGGAAGGTCCTATGATCTTTCTGCCCCTCCCAGCCTAGCAGTGGGAGGTGGGGAGAAAGCCATTGAAACTAGACTTTTCAGCCATCCCCGTGGCTTCTGTCTGCCCCACCCTCACACCTGAGGTTTTTTTTCCCCAGAAACGCCCCTCTCCCAACACAAAGAGTCTCTGTGAGTAACTGTGTTTGGCATGGGGATGGAGAGACCCCCCCCCCCGCAGGCTCTCTCTCTCTCTGTGTGTGTGTGTGTGTGTGTGTGTGTGTGTGAGTGTGAGAGAGAGAGAGAGAGAGAGGACCGTGTCCATGGGACCTCTGTGAGAGGCGAGAACAGACCAGGAGGGTCCTAGCCAGAGACAGGCGGGGGGGCGGGGGGAGAACATAACACATAAGAACATAAGAATGGCCGTACTGGGTCAGACCAAAGGTCCATCTAGCCCAGTATCCTGTCTGCCGACAGTGGCCAGCACCAGGTGCCCCAGAGAGGGTGGACCGAAGACAATGATCAAGCGATTTGTCTCCTGCCATCCCTCTCCAGCCTCTGACAAACAGAGGCCAGGGGCACCATTTTATCCCCTGGCTACTAGCCCACAGGCAGGTGTGGGGGAGGGGTTACTCGTCCCAAGCAGCCGTTCTGGCCCCGCTTCCCCGGGCGTCGCCTGACCTACGGACGGCGCACTGCGCCTGCGCACACTCAAGTGGGGGGGGGGGGCCCGCTGGCCTGTACTCGCCCCGCGGCCAACGTTTGTTTCCCGCAGCGTGCGCGCCAGGAAGTGAATGAGGCAGCCCTGCGCCGGGAGTGTAGAAGGACCCCTGCGTGGCGGCCCAGGCAGCGAGTAGGGCACCCTTTGCGCTCGCAGTGGGGAAGCCCTATCTCCGAAGAAGGGGGTCCCGCCTCGGCATGTGGAAGCCCGGCGGTGGGTGGCAGCGGTAGCGTCAGCGCTGAGTGCGGAAGGTTTCCGAGGTGATGTCGCGGGAACAGGCACGAGGTGGGGCTACTGTGCGCCGGGGAGGTGGAAGGGCCCCGGAGCCGCCGCAGCGCGCGCGCCCTTAGAGCTTGCGCCGAGACCGTTGGAAGGTCCCCGAGTGGTGGTTGGGAAGCGGCGTCGCGAGCGGCCCAGCCCCTGGGCGGCGGCGGCGCCCCGCGTGCCCGGCCTGGCAGCGCACCATGTCGGTCAGTGAGATGTTCATCACCCTGCAGGGGGTCCTCACCGCCGACCAGGACATCCGAGAGGTCAGGGCCCGGCGCGGGCGGGGCTCCTAGGCGGGGGGCTCCGAGGCGGGCGCCGCCGGGGCACGCGGGGGGGGGGGGGGCGGGAGTGCCTTTCTCCCTCTCGTGTCCTGACGTGTTGTCGTCTTGCAGGAGATCAGGAAAGTGGTTCAGACCCTGGAACAGACGGCTCGGGAGATCTTGACGCTGCTGCAGGGGGTGCACCAGGGAGCTGGATTTCAGGACAGTAAGTGGCTTGTGTCTGGTGGCGTTAGCGTATTGGGCGCTGTTGTCACAGCCAGAAGGCGGCATCTGCCCCAAGTGCTTACCTTCTAAGGCTACAAAGGTCCGGGAAGGAAGGGATGCTGTCAAACACTGTTGCAAGGTTTTGTTAAGCGCATCAGCTCTCCTTGATTATGCTCTCCACTTGGCCACTGTAAACTGAGGAATTTCTTTTCCATAAGACTTTTCACATCTTTCTTCTACTATATATTTCAGAGTGAGTCTGTGTGGGTCATTTTATTTATTCAAGAACTCCTCCTAAACAGAGCTAGGGCCTCCAAATTCAGTTAATAGCTTCCTTTTATTCTAACTTAAAGCAGAGTAAGTTTTTTTTTCATTGTGTCAGGAAAATGGGATGTGCCTGAAATGGGATTGCTTCTCATAAAACTGTACAGAAAAGAGAAAACTACCAGGCAGGTGAAAAGGGCTGGCTGGGGGCATTCCTCCTCTCTACTCCTTTTTTCCCCCTGGCACCCTTAAAGGAGGGTAGGGGACTGAAGGTCCCCACCCTTCCCTGATTCGTATGGGAACATTGCTGGCTGTTCCCTTTGTCAGGGACCAAGGAGAAAGTGCACAGTTTGCTGCATTCCTCATTCTCCATCAGAGGCAGCAACGTGCGGCGCAAGTAGCCGATCAGTGCAGGGAGCTGGTTTTAAACTGGTTCCCCTTGTGGACCAGCTCCTGCCTGGTACCCCGTGCTGCTGCTTCTGATGGAGAGGGAGGAATGCAGCAAACTACACTTTCCCTTTGCTCCCATAACCAGCAATGTTCCCGTACGAATCAGGTGAGTGGGGGACCTTGGAGTGGGGTTGGAGCGCACTGGCTGCTGGCCTCACCCCTGGGGACTATAAAATAGTTGAGTAACCGATAGGAATTAATGCGGTTACTCGCCTATTCAGTTAACTGATACCTAACATCTCTAATATGACATTTTACAAGCAGGTAGTGTCTAGCCATCCAGCAAGTCTGTTGATATTAAATCCTGGAACAGTAAAATCATTGGCTAATCTTTTCAACCATGTACTGGCTTTCTGATGTTGAATAAAGCACAAGAATTGCAACAGCTGTGCTATATAAATATCATCCGTTTTGGTTTTCAGCCTTTATTGATGGAAGGATTACCTCAGCATTCTTTCACTTTTTAACTCATGCAGAGAGGTAGGGACAGCGGGACTCACACCCACAGAATGTATCTGCAAACTTTGCAGAGAACAGTGTCTCTTCCTTACAGTATGTAAAACAGTTCTACATTAAACAACTTTGCTGTCATATGCATAAGTTTCGTGGGTTAGGAGTTGTACTGATAATGACAGGGCTGTTAGTTTGACATTACTCCTGGGCAAAATAATGAACAGCTATATGGAACTCAGTTAATAAAGAAAGAAGCGTAATGTTAATGCCAATCAGCATAGGTTTATGAACTTGATATTTCTTTTGATTGTAATTACAAGTTTGATGGATAAAAGTAATAGTGTTGATGCAATATACATAGACTCCTGTAAAATAGTTAACTTGATTTTGCATAACATTTTGATTAATAGACTGGAATGATACAAAATCAACATGGTATATGTGAAATGGAATTAAAACTGGCTAAATGATAGGTCTCAAACGGGCAATCATCACTGAGCCATAGTGTTTCTAATGGGATCCCATAGGGCTGTGTTGTCCAACACTCTAGCCACATGTGACTATCTGGGTGGTTGAGTGTGGCTAGTTGGCTTGAACAATGTGGCTGTTTTGCTGGTTGAGTGTAGCTAGTTCACTATAGTTGCTACTGCTTCAGAACTGGTTGGACTGCATAGCCATAGGGGTTGTTTTTTGGCACTGCACTATTTAACATTTTTATTTATAACCTTGCAGAAAATACTAAGTTTGGTACTCCAGACATTGAGGGAGTGGTAAATAATCAGCAAACAGGTTACTGATAGTGTGATCTGGATTGCTTGATAAACTGGGCACAAGCAAACAATATGCATTTCAATATGACCAAATGTCAGGGCATTCATCTAGAACAGGGGTGGACAAAAGGGCCTTCGCGGGCTGGATCCAGCCTGCCAAGTGGGTTGATCTGGCCCGTGGATGCCCTGCCACTTCCCTGCCCTTGGGCCAATTATGGCCTGGGGATGGGGAAGTGCACAAAGTCTCCTTCTACCCTGCCTCCACCCTGCAAGAGGTGTGTTGGGCTTAGTCAATTGCGTTCCTCCCACCCCCAGACTCTGATTTACGCGTTCCTCCCACCCCCAGACTCTGATTGACCTGGAGGTGGGATGAATGGTGCTTAGTCAACAACTGGTGTTTCTCTGGGAGGCTGGGGGCAAAGACTTCACTGCTCCCCCAAGCCAGTCAGGGTCTATGGGTGGGGAAGCACAGAAGTGTCATGGCCCCACTCCTTCTGGGGTGGCCCAAGGCCACTTCAGTAATTTCTGAAGTGCCCCCCCCCATCTAAAATTATTGCCCACCCCGACCTAGAAGAAAGAGCCTAGGGCATACCTATAGATGGGGGATTCTGTCTTGGAAAGCAATGATGGCTTTGTGGCTATGGTAGATCATCAGTTGAATGTGAACTTCCAATGTGATGCTATGGCTGAAGGGCTAATGTTATCCTTGGATGCATAAAGAGGAATCTCTTGTTAGGAGTACAGATGTTATAGCCTATATTTAGCACTGGTGCTTCTGCCACTAGAATGCTGTGTCCAGTTCTGATGTCCACAAGTTCAAGAAGGATATTGATAGATGTGAGAGGCTTGAAAGAAGAACTGTGAGAACGATTAAAGGATTGGAAAATGTTATCTTATAGTGGAAGACTACAGGAGCTCAGTCTGTTTAGTTTATCAAAGAAGGTTGTGGGCGGAGGGATAGCTCAGTGGTTTGAGCATTGGCCTGCTAAACCCAGTGTTGTGAGTTCAATCCATGAGGGGGCCATTTAGGGATATGGAGCAAATCTGTCAGGCATGGTCCTTGGTCCTGCCATGAGGGCAGGGGACCCAACTTGATGACCTCTCAAGGTCCTTTCCAGTTCTGAGAGATAGGTATATCTCCATATATTTTATATTTCAATGGCCCTTTACTCGGAGGATTTGTCTACACTGCAGGGTTTTTGCACAAGAAGCTTTTTGCAGCAGAGATCTTGTGCAAAAGTGCATCCACATCTCAAAAGCGCATTGCAGAAGTGATGTGCTTTTGTGCAAGAGAGTGTCCATGTAGTGTGGACACTCTGCGCAAGAAAGCTCTGATGGCAATTCTGTTAATGGCCATCAGAGCACTTGTGCTTTTTCTGATAGGCTCTTTTTGTGCAAGAATCCCATGCGGAGTGTCCACACATGCCTTTTTGCACAAGAGCTGTAGCGCAAAAAGGAGTTATTCCTCATGGGGAGAGGAATAACTCTACTGGCAAAAGCCCTCTGTCCTGTCAATTTACTGCGTGTGCATGTGCGTGTGTGTGTGCGTGTGCGCAAAAACACCCTTGAGGTATGGATGCTCTGTCGGTTTTTGTGCAAAAACCTTGTAGTGCAGACTTAGCCTGAGTGTTTACCTGGGGAACAAAAATATGTTGGTAGAGGACTCTTCAATCTAGTAGTCAAACATTTAACAAGATCCAGAATCTGAACATTGAAGGTAGATTAACTCAGGCTATAACATCTGCAAAGCTTTAACAATGAGGATAGCTTGACAAAGGTTATGTTGAATTCTCAATCACCATAAATTATTAAATCAGGGTTGGATGTCTTTTCCAAAAGATCTGCTCTAGTTTGAATAGGAATTAATTCAGGGAAGTGCTGTAGCCTGTCTTATACAGGAGGCCAGACTAAATGATCACAATGATCCATTCTGGGTTTATAACCTATGAATCATAAAAGATCATATCTTTCCCCAAGATGCTGTTTGAACATTACATGTAATGAGCTGCATTATCTTAAATTGTATTGGAATGCTTCTTTGTAACCCCTTTTCTGGGAGGGCGAGAAAAAAATTGGCTAAACCTAACAACCAGTAATTTCTGCATATTACCTTAATTACCTTGTAATTAATTGTCATGAGAGCTGTAGTCTCAACATTAGCTTTATCCTGGCAGTGATTTAACTCTTTTTGTATCAGTTATTTGGCTGGAACCTAAATATGTTGATGAGCACTGAGGTTGATAATAGGGATGTGAATGTTTAATTGGTATGCCTCACTGGTTAAGGTTAACTGGTGATTGAGGGAGCAGCCTCTGTCCATGTAGGGGGAGGGGAACCACTTCAGTCCAGGGGGGAAGTATTGGTTTAATTTGTCTGATTTAATCAGTCTAATTGATTTGATATTAAACCATTTTCTTGTAATTTAATTTTTGTTTGGCTAATGGCATATATAAATTTGGAAACTTTGATGGATGTTCTCTCCCCAAACCTCAGGAGTCGCCAGAGTAAATAAGAGGCAACTCTGTGACTCACCTACTTTTGGACCCTAGAACTGCCCCATAGGCTTCCTGTCACTCGTGTCTGAATGACAATTGTTTCTTAAGGGAAACTGACTTGTGCACTGATCATAGCTTTGGGCCTCTGCTGTGGTGGATATCAACCTAAAGGCTGGCCATCAAAGGCTCCTTATAGTGTATTACTTGTCACAAACAGCATGGGATCTCATCCAGCTAGAAATGTTGTTCTCCCTCCATTTGCCTCTGATCAGAATTTATTAGAGCTGGGGTAAAAGGTCCTGATGCTCCTGGGCTCTGGTAGACACAGTACTGAATGTGCTTAGGACTGCTATGGCCAAAGAACTTCCCTTGCGCTCTAAGTGCCGGTACTGCACATGCCATAGCTATTCATACCAGGATGAGATTGTGGTTCAGGCATTGGACTGGGACTTTGGGGAACTGGATTCACCTCTCAACTCTGCCACATAGCTTGTGTGTGGCTTTGAAGCAGTCTGTGCCTAGTTTTTCATTGGAAAATGGGCATAATACATTCCTGCCTCGCACAGGTGCTGTGAGGAGTAACTCCAGCATTTTCAGGTTTCTGTTGGGACTTAAAACCCACCAGAATTCAACAAGCCTGCACGTAGAGTACTGGACCTTTGAACTTTGGGAGCCATAGAAAGAGTGGCATAGAAAAGACTTGGATTTGAACAATTTGAAAGCATGTAGATTGAAGTTTTCAAAGGTGAAGAAAGGATTTTAACCATTAACTTCAATGGGAGTTGTGTGGTTCTGGCCCTAAGATGGATTTGAAAATCTAAGCCAGCATCCTCATTGATACAGAAGTTTATAGTTGATCATGTGTATCTTCTTTACGCGCTTTTCATTATTGCATTATCTGTCAATCACCCTTTTTCTGTTCTTCTTTTATTGTCAGTTCTTTTCCTTCTCTGTGAGCACTACATGTTCTCTTCAGATTGCACAGTCATGTGAACTTCAATACAAACTCTTACGCTCATTGTGGTGAAAGAGGTATTTGTGTAAAGTGCATTTCCCTTAAAGGGGAGATTGTTATACTTCTCTCCCTACCTTATACCTACTATGGTCTGTCATCACTATTGCTGTTTTTTGGTATGTGAAAAAAACCAAACTCTTCTGGAGAGCTCTTTTTCTATCTACAAATTGCAATTCGTATGTATAATTCTGTATGAATAAGAAAAGGTGAAATAAAACTGTTACATATGGGTTTCTGTTAACGTGTAATTCATACCTGCAAACTGAGGGTGGCAGCAGTAATGAGCCTGAAACCTTAGTTTTCTAAATGGGGGCTTAAATCCACTCTCTCAATCTTATTGGTAATAGTGTTTTATAATTCATTCAACTGTATATAAAACAGAAGGGGCTACTGGAAAACACAGCTTCAACCCCATTGTATTAGGTTATCTAGTAGTGAGTTATTGGATTTGGCACAGAAAGAAAAGTGTACCTCCCATCATTTAATACGGTGAACTGATTTGCATGTTACTGATGATCTGGTGCTCTGACATGATTGAGACATAGACGATGACCAGTGATTCCTAAATAATTATGGAGTGTCTGTTTTCATGTTACATGGAACTGTGGACTAGTGATGGAGTTCAGGTCTCAGAACCAGACCTCCTGTGTTCCTCTTCTGTGTTCTGCCACTGACTCCTGGTGTAACTTCTTGCAAGTTACTTAGCGTATTTGTTGCACTGATGTGTAAACATGCACTTGCTGATTTAAGTAGTTTTATGTACACTTACAGGATTATTTTGCTAAAATTAGTCTCAACACTTACTAAATATGTCACTGTTTCTTTTTTTTTTTTTCTTCAGTACCAAAGAAGTGCCAGAAGGCCAGAGAACATTTTGGTGCAGTCAGAACACAGCTAGCATCTCTGAAGACCAAGTTTCCAGCTGAACAGTACTACAGGTCTGTAAAATTGTAAATTACTGTACAGATAATAAGGATTTGATAGTCATAAATGGATGTTACACATTTTAACTTAAAAGGGGACTATGAGGGTGCATAGGGCCCAACGTCTTTTCTACCCTAAAAATTAGGGATAGCATTGATTGATACTAGGGATGTAAAGGAGTAACCAGTTAACTGGCACCTGATCCAGCCAGCGCAGCCCTCCACCTCTGGCATGACATGGCGAGCTGCTTAACCAGTTAAACATATAGTTTAACCAGTTAACATTTTAAATGGGATTTTGCTTCCCTAGTTGATACTTTCTTTGTGAATCATAAACGGCTATTTGGGGAAACTTATTGGTAAAATTGTTCAGCTTTCAAAAAACGTTTTCCTTACTAGAGTAATTTTTTGAAAGGCTTCCTAACAAAAATAATTTGGCCCTTTTTGAGTAGTTAACTAAGCGCATGATTTTCAGTGATGTTGAGCACTCTCCGCTCCATTTGCTTTAATTAGTTGTTGGTACTGTTTCATGGCTGAAAACAAAGCCCAAAATTTCTCATGAAACATGCGGCTTATAATGGGAATTATTCCAAAACGAGGCAGTCGTTTTTGGCCCCTGCTTGCTTACCCTGCCAGTCGGGGATTTCTAAAAAATACTTCAGAGAGCAGGAGTCTTGTTAGTTAAATCCATTGCCAACTCACTTGAAGCTAGCCATGAGAGAAGATTGGAGAGGAGGTGTATCCATTGGCAATTATCTTATATCTCTTACATTACTGGTGATCATCCTGCACCAAGCATCTTTGAATTGTTCAGGTTGCCAAGCCCACAAACTCACATGGACACACTAAACCCATATTTGTGGGGAAATTCTTTTTGTTGTCAAGGATGACATTGTTTGTGTCAAAATAACTTTTTTGGGAGGGAAGCTGTGAAACTTCAATTCTGTCAGTCTTGGCAGTGTGTTGCAACCGAGGTGCAGTGCAGCACACGCAGCATAATGTAGATTAAATGTTTAATACTTTCAGTCTTCATCTTCAGTCCTTACTAGGACAAGTTGTACAAATGTGTTTAACGCATTTTTTCACCTGATTGTGGTTCAATATAGATTTCATGAACACTGGAGGTTTGTGCTACAGCGCTTGGTGTTTCTGGCAGCATTTGTTGTCTACTTGGAGACAGAAACATTAGTGACTCGAGAAGCTGTTACAGAAATACTTGGAAGTAAGTTAATCTTAATTAAACTGGATAAAGTTATTAAGTATTTAAACTTAGTATTTAAGTATTTAAATCAAATACTGAGAGAACCCCCATCAGTGCCGGTACTCTTTGCCTTTACAAGGAGTAAGGGAAGTCAATGGGAGTGTTTCTTTTGTCAACTTCCCACTCTGGAGGCAGCACCAAGCTCAGCTTAAGGTACATCGACTCCAGCTATGTTATTTATGTAGCTGGAGTTTTATACCTTTAGCCAATTTTCCTCCCACAGTGTAGACCTGACCTCAGGTAGAGAACATACCAGATGTTATACCAACATGGGAGCCAAATCGAAAGGCTGAAAAGCTGCAGTAATTGTTATATGCAGGGAAACAACTGACTTTTATAATGCTATCTATAATGTTTCATATGTTTGAAATATCTTCTGTAGCAGACTTTAAATAAAGGCATTTCTAACTTGCTGCTCGTGTGCAGATATGATATTGATTCAGGTTGCAACTCTGTTTTTCACCTTAGTTGAGGCTGATCGAGAAAAAGGTTTTCACCTGGACATTGAAGACTACCTCTCTGGGATTCTGACTCTTGCTAGTGAGTTGGTAAGTAAAGGATATTTACACAAATTGGTAGCTGGTCTGAAACTAATGAGAAATGAATCGCCAGTAACTTGTCTTCAGGACCCTGCACTTGAGGAAGGTAGAAGTTTAGCACATAATGCCCTGGTGTTGAACTCTTAACTAGCTAGCCTTTCCAGTCATTATGAAATGCTAAGGTAGCAAGTAGGAGTGAATCTCAGGAAGGAAAGAACTAAGGGTATGTCTACACTAGCTCGTTAGTTCGAGCTAGGTAGGCAAATGAGGGCAACCGGAGTTGCAAATGAAGCCTGGGATTTAAATATCCCGGGCTTCATTTGCATGTTCCTGGGCACCGCCATTTTTAAATCCCCCTTAGTCCGAACTCCGTGCCCGTGGCTACATGCGGCACAGACTAGGTAGTTCGAATTAAAGATCCTAATTCGAACTACTGTTACTCCTCGTGGAATGAGGAGTAACGGTAGTTCAAATTAGCATCTTTAGTTCAAACTACCTAGTCTGTGCCGCGTGTAGCCACGGGCACGGAGTTCGGACTAAGGGGGATTTAAAAATGGCGGCACCCGGGAACATGCAAATGAAGCCTGGGATATTTAAATCCCGGGCTTCATTTGCAACTCCGGTTGCCCTCATTTGCCTACTTAGCTCGAACTAACGAGCTAGTGTAGACATACCCTAAGTGCCTACTTCAACTTAATCCTGAACAGATTCAGATCAGTTCCTTGATTGAAAGCAAGGACTCTGATTACACACACAACTATTATGTATGATGAATATAACTAGTCTGATTAGCTTATGTTGATGCTTCTTCCTACAATAAACTGACAAGAAAAGCATATTTGGCTGTAGAAACAGATTAAGGAAGGCAACCTGACTTCAGAAAAATCTCGAGAGACCTGACTTGACAGTTGCATGTGTAGCCAACCTTTCTTCCATACCATCTGACTTGTTTCCCCTGCAGTCTAGGCTGGCAGTGAACAGTGTCACAGCAGGTGACTATTCTCGTCCTCTGCGCATCTCCACCTTCATTAACGAGCTGGATTCTGGCTTCCGTCTGCTCAATCTGAAAAATGACTCCTTGAGGAAGCGCTACGATGGCCTGAAGTACGATGTCAAGAAAATTGAGGAAGTGGTTTATGACTTGTCAATCCGAGGACTCAATAAGGAGACAAGTGGTACTGGTGGAGAGAAATAGAAGCTGCTGCTCTAGCAGCATCATGGATTACCTCAGATGGTCACCAATGAAGGAGGCGTGTAAGCAGTGCCCTCCTACAGTAGTTTAGAAGAACCACAAGCTGAGAAGTGCTCTCTATTTTCTTACCAAATGTGTAGTACGGGTGTTAGAATGCAAAACATTTTGTAAAATCATGTCTAGGCAAGGCCAGCAAGGCTTTCTGTTTCCAGTGAAGTTACTCTGTCATAAACTCACATAACTGTGCTGTGTACCAGGGCAGTAGCAGTCAAGAACTTCCTTCAGCCAAATTTCCACTTTGTTCCAGGGAGTTACTCCTGCTCCTCCACTGTGTTGTTTTGACAGTGACATGCTTCAGCTTTCTGTGCCCACACTTTCTCAAAGATGTGTGTTTGGGATGCAGCTTAATGCCATATGACATTGTATTTTGAGAGACACAGTTTTGTTCCTTTAAAAAAAAACAAAAACAAAACCCACCAACCTTCATTGATATTTTTTTTTCAGTGTCCACCCACTTTAATAACTTGAACAGCGGAGACTTATATAGCAGTTTATTGTCCTCATTTTACTTACTGGCTATAGGATATCAAACACTAAACTGCAAAATTAGGCTAAGTAGCTCATGTAGACATATCACTACGTGATAAAGGATGATATCACTGGGAGTCAGTTTTTTCCATATAACTCTGGCATATTGTGCCCAGGCATTTCTGTGTTGTGTGTGTGTTTTCTTTTTTTTTAATGACACGATTTTTGTTAGCAGAAAGACAGCCAGCTGTTTCTCAATTGTCTGCTTTTGCTTGTTGGCATCGTTTATTACTGTGAGTAAACAGTGTTGAATTTTAAAGTGAATCAATTATTTTGAGTACTCTACATAATTGCTTTTCTGACTATCCAGACTTTCTAGCACATACATACTAAGGAACACCTGATAAAGCGCAGGCATCTTTTAGATTCTGAGTACCTTGTTCCTTAATAGTTCTGTATATTTTTTAAGATCCCAGGTAACTAGCTCATATAGTAAAATGTTTGCATCTTAAGAAAAGGGAAAAATTAATGTTAGTCTAGTTTGCATATGCGAGTCTTAAACCCAAACACCCTGGGGTTTTTTTTTTCATTATGTCAACATCCAGATTCACACATCACACAGAGTTAATACCCCCTTTCCTAAAGGAATGCATTTTCATTTTACATAACTTTTTTTTACTATTTGGTGTAATGTCATAGTTTTTCTTCTTTAAATATAATTTTGTCTAGAATAAGGACGGTTTCTATACCGCTTGTTGAATATAAACTATCAAAATTACAAGCAGTTGTTAGAATTCCAGAGAATCTTTTAGTTTGTAAAAGTTTTGCAGTTAGCTGTTAAAGCTTGTTTTAAAAAAATCATTGGGAGGAAAAAAGTTTCTATGTTACGTTGGACAATAAAACCTGTTCTTTGACTTCATGTTCATCTGGTTTGTCTCTTGTTTGTTAATGTCACCACATTTCATCCTGAAGCCCAGCCTGAGGATTTTTTAATACAAATTCAGTCTGTCACTTCAGCATTGATAAATATTCAATTTCATTGCTTTAGCTGAGAGCCTGGATCAGCCACTTGGGATCAACTAGTGAGAATTAAGCTGTGAATTTGCAGAATCTACCCAAAATATGTTTTGGGATTCTGTTGTGTAGGGATTAGAACACCCAAGTTTCTGTCTGGTACTTATTAGGATGTGAATGGTTAACTGGCAGTGGCTAGAGGAGCCCACCGCCCAACCAGAGCAGCTGCTACCGCCATGGGCCTGGACAGGTGCACCAAAAGCAGAGGTGCTCCAGCCTAGCCAGAGCAGCCCCCCATCCACGGCAGGCCTAGTCTGGCTGCCCCCATTACTGGGTTAACCGGTTAAACATAATGCTTAATCAGTTAGCTAATTAAATAGAATTTTACATCCCTAGTACTTGTATAGCTTCTGTTGTTGTGGTACCTGAGTTCCTCACAATCTTGAGTGTCTTGATCCTCATATGAGGTTGGAAAGTGATATTACTGCCATTTTATAGCTGGGAAATGGAGGTACAGAGATTATCATTTGCCTATAACAGTGATTCCCAACCTGTAGGCTGCGGACCCCTGGTGGTCCGTGACGGTATCGTAGGGGGTCCGTGAAAAGTTTAAAATAGAAATTAAAATAAATGTACAGCACCTCTCGCAGTCAGCACATCCTTCAGCCTGCGTTGCTTCCTGAGCCGTGAGAAGCAACGCGGGTTGAAGGACGTGCTGGCTGCCAGCACACAGCCTCTCAGCTGAGCCAGCACATCCTTCAACCCACGTTGCTTCCCACGGCTTGGGAAGCGGCGTGGGCTGAGGGATGTGCAGGCTTCAGGCACAACTATATTGTTTGGGGGGGGAGGTCTGTAAAATTGTAATAGATTGAAAAGGGGTCAGTATGCTCAAAAAGGTTGGAAGCCACTGGCCTACAATCACACAGTAAGCTTGGGGGAGTGGGGAAATGGACCCAGGTCTCCTGACCCTTAGGATAGCACCCTGACCACTGCACCTTGCTTCCCCTAACACATCATTGTAGGCCACCAATTATAGGCCACATTCTTCATTGTAAATGCTTGTCTTGCTGAGTGATTAGGGTGTAGGAAGCAGCACAGCTTGCTCACTGCCCTGCAGCACGGAGCTGTAGCAGTTTCTTTAAGGATCTTGAGGGGCAGAAAAGCCCCATAATCTTTAGAGCAGTAGCCAGGAAACCTGGAATTGTAGCTGCATGCAAAAGAATTTGGGCTTCTCTTCCCTAGCACTTGGTGCCAAAGAAAACAGTATGTTTCTGCCCCAGAGCGTGCATACGAGGTCTAGGTAGCTGCCACTGACCTAGGAAGCGGGGAAAGGGAGATACAATTCCCCCATAAAACTTAATTTTGCAGGAGAGAGTGGCCTATACCCAATGGTCTCTGCTCCAAAGACCATGTAGGTAAAAAGCAAGCGACTTAGCCCAGGAGCTTGGTGAGAAGCAGTTCTTCCCTGAAGAGGGCAAAAGTCTAGCCAGGTCAAGTCATCTTGATGGTCTGATTCATGATGAATCTTTAAGCAAATTCTCCCCACTCTTCCTTGTCAAGTGAAAAGGGGAGTGAGTCAGAGCAAAGGCACTGGAAAGCATGACTCAATAGCCACCAAAGCTTTTTTCTGAAGCACTTCTGCCCAGAGAGCATATTCCAGAGAGCGCTCTCCATGCTTGCTTCTTGTGTTGCCCTGCTCCCAGTAAGGTCACTCCAATTTGATTGTGTGCTATATAAAAACAATTACTCAGTCCTTGGGGAGGAGTGAAAGTGCTGGCCCTCGGAGCAATGATTCCAACAGCTTTCAGGAAATAGGGGTGAGCAGGAGCACAGTGGGCGAAGTGGCATAGAAGCCAGAAAGGCTGTCTTGTTTAGTATCAACTCTGTCTGCTGCAATCGGTAGATTAAGTGAATCCGCAGGAAAATCAGACAATTGGAACTTTTGCCGTTGCTCTCATGTCTGAGAGACTTGCTCTGAGTTCCCTCTGGACAGTTAACTTACTTTCCTTGTGCTGCTAAGAGGTGGTTCAGCACAGAAGAGCAGAACACAGGCCCTTTCAGTTAGGAGAGTGACTTGGCTAGAAGTAACTACACCAGAGCCCCAGGGCATTCACACAGATGTTGACCCATAAGGCACCGACATAGTCCGCTTCCTTTCGTTAAGATGCTGCTTGCCACAGGATAGCTGCTTAATAGAAAGCTAAAAGAAGAGATGTCTGGAGACCTGAGCAGCTTGTTGGGATGGGTTCATGGCTGTGGGCAGGTGTGTGGTTTTGGAAGCGATGAGCCTATTGTGCTGTTGTCTAATATCTCCCCTAGCTTCTGTTCAAGACCAGGTGCTAATTAATTGAGGGCAGGTGTCTGTAACTGCAGGTTCCCCTGCGTCTCATTTGTTTCTCTCTGCTTATTAATGACAGTTAAACTTGCACTGTTGGTTTGCTCAGTGATTAGCTGCTGTGTTATTTCCTAAAGTAAAAGATTGCTGACTGAATACAATAGCAGTAGCCTCCTTTTAAAAAAAACAACAGTCCTAAGAACGGTCCACTTTGGAAAGGGACAATATGCTGAATGTTGCTATGCAGAGTGTCACAATTCTGAGAGGTCATTTTAAGGACTTGAGAACAGCTTTGAACATGTTATTTGCCTGGTTGGCTTTTATGTATCCTGCTCCCTAATGCTTACAAGAGCTTTTTGTCCAGGTTGCTGAAATATTTGTTTTATATTTTCCCCTTATCTCTAATGGCTAAGATTGTCACATTGCACGTTATGTTGAATTAGTTGATGCCTCCCTGGAGATGGATGGTCCAGATTTGGCTTTATAAAATGTCTAGCAAGACCAGAAATCTAGTGCCTTGTTAACTGCAATGAGTCTTTTCTCTTCCTTGCTTCCTGTACTTGATACTTAGAATTGAAACATTCAGCACCTCAGAAATTAGTCCATATGCAGATTCCCTTTCAATAGCTGTAAATTAAAAGCAGATGAGTAGCTGAGTACATAGAGGATCCATTAAAGGCAAATATTGTTTAAAATGTAACTAGATCCGGTCTAAGCTCCCCCATTTGATCTGTTGGTTGACACACTGTCCTAAACAAAGACTAATGTGCCTAGCTCCGTAACTATAAGCTTTTTAGTTTAGTGATTCAGACCTTATATAGTTGTACAGGGCCAAGCACATTGTTTCTCCTACAAAAATAGTAATGTACCCTTGATACATTATTTGGTGTCTTAATGGGGCCTCCCTTTGTCTTGTCTAGAGGGAATAGGCTTGTTTTACTAAGAACTGGGCTGACTAGGCTTTTCCCATGAAATCTAGAAATACCTGGAATCTGACAAATGTGGCTATCCAAGCAGTTGTACAGAATAAGATAAAGATTTGCACTAGATGGCAGGCTCTGTCAAGTTAAGGAGAAAGGCTCTTTTGAAATGGCTCCTCTGTCTGGGAGAACTGACACACATCAATTTAAAGATACCAGTTACTCAAATAACCACTGTTAAGAACATAAGAATGGCCACACTGGGCCAGCCAATAGTCCATCTAGCCCTGTATTCTGTCTAGGATCTAGAACTTTTACCAGCAGTGGAAGCCTAACCTCTTTTAGATTTGTTTATAGTGAAAGCAAGTGTTAGACAGGAGGGAGCCATTAGGATAACTAAACTTGTATCTTCTCTGAAGAGAACTCCTACTGGAAGCAATGAAATGGAGGAGGAGTCTAACCCTTTCCTTCACTGGAGAGAAAATGAACCTGCCAACATCTTATTGCTTTGTCCTACTGGTTTGGCAGTTTCAGACTGATCTAGCTGAGGATCTGTTATGAGTGCTTAGCACCTCAGAAAAACCTTTATAAATAGCACATGGGGGGCTGAAACTGCCAATTTATTTAAAAAAAACAGCACTAAGAAACACATTAAAGAAAAGCACCTGACAATTCACCAGATGTTCACCAATTCACCTTTGGGCACATGTAAATTATTGCTACACTGAACTTTAAATAATGGAAAGGCTCAGGCTACCACTGAAGAGGAACAAGGTGCACTCTGCCAAATATCAATTGTCACAACATTACCATTTACATCAGCAGCACCGGTTCAGTCTGTTCTATGCTGCTCTCCAACTGAAAGAGCGACACACAAATCACCCTGCCAAATGAGGAGGAAAGGGGGATAAGGATGGTGTATGAGAGAGGATGCCAGCAAATTCTGTTCTACAGACCGGGCCTTTTCCTTCATGTTACAGCCCTGATTCAAAGAAACTACTGCACTGACTAGTCTTGGAGAAGAGGGGGCACTGGCATGTCCAAGACCACAGTCATTCTTGTACAGACACCACTGTCACCATTGACAGACCAAGGGCAGAGCTCTGACACTTCAATTGAGGGAAATGAGCGCAGTTGTTATAGGAGCTGAAACCAGCTTCAGCGCTATCCGCATCCAAAGCTTTGTCCCGGAGAGCCAAATGAGCAGAGGGTCCCAGTGCATAGCCTTGAGTTCTTAATGAATTACTGGAAATCATGATCCTGTCATCTGGAAAACATTCTGCTTTCTATCACCACAAAACCATGCCAAGCTGATTGCAGAATACATGGAAACTGGGGGTAAGATGAAAGCTATTTGTCAGTTATTAAGCCGGTATTAATGGTACTAGGAGCTGGAGGCTGTGCTCAGATCTTTACACAAGAAACCCGTTCAACTTCCAAATATGAGCTGGGTGCCTGGTGTGGGAACCTTCTTGTACAATGTTTCTTAACGAGCTCTTGTAATGCAGGAAAAGACTTTCCTCCAGCCTGGTATGGCGGAACCTCCCAAGTAAGTCTGTCTGTTTCTAGGAAGTTGAAAGAGCAATTCTGGCTGCCACAACATGGAATGTGTACCCTGGGCCATTTCTTCTTAATAGGATTGCCCCCTGCAGTTGTGTATTTCTTAATATGAAATGAATAACATCATTAAAACAAGAAATTTCAAAGTTTAATAGTCAAAATGAGGAAAGAATGGTGAAAATGAATCTGCTCTATCATAGGGACAAAAGTGACTAAGACATCAACCTATCCTGGGGCATGTGTTTGTAATGTGTGAGAAGGACTCAGCAAATCCCCCTCAAAGTGAACTATGAAAGCAATTCTTGGAGGGCACAGGCAACTCAAAGCAAAGAGTGTGCGGGTAAAAAGAAAATACTGTTGTGTAGACAAATATTTCAGCTTTTGCTCTTTGGATCAGCAGTCAGGGTGCAAAGAAACATCTCAGCAGCTACAATAGAAATCCTCAGAGCTGGATCATTGCTGGTTCTGCAGAATCATTTAACTCAGCAGTAACCAGACTTTGTAAGACTGAAGGTTGTACTTGGAAATTCCCAGGGCCCTGAGGGCTACCTTAATCTTCTTAAATATTTACATCGTTGATCAAAGGATAAATACACACATGTATTTCCTCAGACATGTACCTTCTTGGATGGATTAACAAAAATACCTTGTTGGCTGTGTTCAAAGTGCTTATAACCCCTCCCAGCTTGGTGTCATCCACACACTTTATAACATACACTCCATCATTCAAGTCTCTAATGAAAATATTCAATAGTACCAGTCTGGTACTACAATAGTAGGATCTCCTGCTGGATCTTACTAGATACATCCTCTCAGTTTGACAGTGAACCATTGATAATTATTCTCTGAATACAGTTTTTTCAAACAGTTGTGCACCTCCCTCATTGTAATGTCATCTAGACCACGTTTCCCCAGTCTGCTTTTGAAAATGTCATGTGCGACACTGTCAACAGCCTTACTAAAGTCCAGACATACCATGTGTACTTTTCCTCCTCTAACCATTAGGCTAGTAACCCTGTCAAAGCAGGGAATTAGATTGGTTTGGCAAGATCTGTTCTTGACAAATCCATGTTGGCTATTGATTATCATACTATTATCCTCCAGGTTTGAACAAACTGGTTGCTTAATAATTTGTCCAGTATTTTATCCTAGTGTTGAAGTTAGGTTGACTGGTCTATATTTCATCATGTCCACCTTTCCATCTATTTAAAAGATAAGTACTATCTGTAGCTCTATGACAGTAGTTCTTAACCCTACTGCAGCCTGCACCTCTTTGGTTCTCAAAATATGTTCTCGCACCCCTTATTAAAAATCGTTGAAGTACGTCAGTTCTTTAAACCTAAAATATATCATAAAAATCTGGCATGTCTTGCACCCCCAGAAAGGGCATCTCGCACCCTCAGGGGGTGCGTGCACCCCAGGTTAAGAACCACTGCTCTATGAGGTCTCGTCTGTGAGTTCTCAAAGGTAATCACTAATGATTCAGAGATTGCTTCAGTTCCTTAATACTCTAGGGTGAATTTCATCAGCCCCTGCCAACTTGACTACATCTATTTTATCTGAATATTCTTTAGCCTGTTCTTTTCCTTTTCTACCTTGATATCTTCTTCCTTGCTGGTAATTTTGATTGTGTGAAGCATCTGGTTACAATTAATAGTTTTATTGACAACTGAAGCAAAAAAAGCAATAATCATTTCCGCAGTCTTTCAGTGTGTTGTCCTTTATTTGGTCTCCTTCCCAATTAATGTATGGACCTATACTTGCCTTAATCTTTCTCTTACTTCTAATGTATTTCCTGAACCTCTTGGTATTGCCTAATATGTCCCTTGCTTGGTCTAACTCATTTTGTGCCTTAACTTTTCTCATTTTGTCCCTATGAGCTTGTGCTATTATTTTATACTGATCTTTAGCGTTTTATCCTCATTTCCACTTTTTGTATGTCTCTTTTATTATTTTTAGGTAATGAAAGTGTTCCTGATGGAGCCATGTTGGTTTCTTACTGTTCCTCCTATCTTTTTTTCCATATTGGGACAGTCAGCCGTTGTGCCTTTGATATTGTCCCTCTCAGAAACTGTCAGCTGTCTTGAACTCCTTTTTCCTTTAGAGAACCTTCCAACGGGACCAGACATATCAGTTCTCTGAGTTTGAGGAAATCTGCTTTTTTCAGTGTCCGTTTTCTTTATTTTGCTGCTCTCTGTCTTCCCTTTCCTTTGAATCATGAACTCTTATATTCTGGTCAGTTTCACCACATCTGCCTTTCACCTTCACATTCTTTATCAATCTATCCCTAGTGTACACTGATGCCAGGTTATTTAGTGAGAATTAGTGTAATATGACTGAGTCTAGAAGAAACTGTATATTATCTTAACTACATTTCCTATAGACCTACTTGGACTCATCTCTAAATTTTGTTCAGTGAGTGCAAACAACAGCAGTGTGTGTTTCCTTGTTCAACTAAACACAATCTGCAATCAATGAAATTCTAATCCTAGAAAAGAAGTGGACCCAAAAAAACCAAAATACCCATCTACGATCATTGAAACATAATTATTAAAACATTTTGTTGTTAAACTACAGTACAATGTAAACTGTTTCTTTTTTAAACTTTTGAAATACACTAGATTACTTCTTTAAATAATCACAGACTTTGAAATTTACTAGAAGTGGTTACAGACCCTTATTTACAAACCCACAGTTCTGAAATATTTCAGATGTATCATTATATCAGTCTTCTGACATATCTTAAAGCCAGTTAAAAACCTGATGATTTTAAATGTAGGGGATATTGCTCTTCCAGAGTGTTCTACAAGTATTTTGGGGAGAAAGCTGAGTACATTTCATCTGCTTTTTCGGTTTGTACTTTCATACAACTCTGATTAAATCTGAGCAAATCTGCATCTGCTTTGTTTGGTTTAAAAGAGAACAATTGATTCTCCCTCTTCCCCCAACAACATATTTCACTGAACTCAGCAGGAATCAGATAATGAAATATATTTCTTGGGAGAGAGGGAGGAAACCAGTCAAACTAGAGCGTTATACTGTCCAAACGTCCTCCTTCATTCAGTAATACTGCACCAACCTTTGACCTTGGCTTTATTTAATGCTGATTAAATATGTGCAACAATGACACCTTGCTCATGATCAAGATGAGCTCTTCATCACAGCCCTGTTCTGTCAAGCACCTGACACCATTAACCCTCAGTGCAATATTAACAACTTTAGCTCATTAGTTTCTTTCCAGAGACCTGCTCCTCATAAGTCTAATCATAATAGGCGAATGAGTCACAAATAGGATGTTAAGTCCTTCTTGCTGGAATCCCAGATGAGGCTGTAATAGCTGGTTGCAATGCTGCCAGTAATTTATCACCCTCGTTAGGCCAGACTTATTCCCAGTGTAACTCCACGATTGCTGATAGAGTTACGTCAGGGTTGAATTCAACCCTTGAGTCTAGGGACGGTTCCGTGCAGTTCTCACTGGTTTAGCTCAGTCTTTTCCAACATTCTCCCTAGATCTCAAGACCTGTTATGGGATGTGCTTATCATGATGTTGGGCAGAGCATTCCGCCGCTTTTTCCAAGAACCCAGCTCCCTTGAGTATCTCCTAATCTGCCTGAACCAGTGATGAGTTCGCGCTGTGTCCCCATCCCGGAACACAAACGCCTCCCGCCTGATCTCCATGAGCTCAAATGTATCACTGCTGTCAGGGTCTGCGGAGACGACGCAGTTACTCAGCCTCAGGGGCTCCCTGAGCAAACTGAATTTCCCATTGTTTTTGTCCCGGATCAGCACCAGGACGGCATCTTTCACGGGTCCCAGCTCAGCAGCCTCAAGGCTAGACTCAGACACTCGCTTTATGTTGACCATGAGCAGCACCTGCATGTTCTGAAATTTCAAGGTCTTGCTGCCCTTCTTTACCCATTGGCCATCAGGCGGCTGGGCAAGCTGCAGGGGCCCTTCCATCACAAAGCGCGTCTCCTCCCGCAGCCAGCCCATGGTTTTGATGGCGGTTTCCCTCATCTCAATGTTGATGACTTCCCTGTTCTTCTTGCTGTCTTGGCGGAAGGAGCGCAGGGTCCATGTGTTCCCCTCCTGCTTGGTTTTCATGTTGATGTGCTCCAGGTGGGACTCAATGCGGCTCTTGGCTTCCCGTAGGCTGCCGTGATCCGGGTGGTACTCAATGGTGGCTTTGATGATCCTGCTGAGGAGCAGTGGGTACTTGGTGACTCTCTGCAAGGGGGCCATCAGGAAGGATCTCAGATTCATGCGCCGAAGCACCGTATTGTCGTTCTGGGAAACGTTGAGAAATATTCTGTGGGGGTTTAAAAAAGGGAATCATCCCAAGGTCGTTCTGCCAGCAGACAACGAAATTAGAATGCAAATGAAGGGCTGTCAGAACACTGGTATTGGACCCAGCTCCTTAGACAGCATCCTTAGTCATTGCACCACAGCGAACCACCAGCCCAGACCGACAGACTGAGTGCTAAAGACCTGCAAGCCCACAGCACCATCCCAAGGCCTCTGATTGGATGATCAGGCAGCACCCTCATTGGGTACGTTGGCTACATAAAGGCCCCAACAGGAAGAGGTAGTTTTCTGAGGAACAGACCACTGCCTCCCTCAACACTGCCTTGCCATCTTGCCCTTCCTCAACCTGTTGACCCAGCCCCTTGCATCGGATCTTCCAGCTACTGATCCCTGAGAGAACTCTGACCATTGTCCTGGGCTGCCGCTTGTGTGGATTTCCCCAACGGCCATGTACACCTGACTACTGCTCTGGAATGCCCCTAGCCCCTGGACATTACAAAGGCGTCGTGATGAGAGGCGCTGATTGCCTGGGATTCCCATTGGCTTTCACAGGCTTCAGGTGCTCTGAACTTCTTAAGTTTAGAGTTGTCATCAGCACCTGAGGGATGCACTGCATTATGGAACGGATCACTTCGCTTGATAACGGTTCTCTACCAAAGGATTGTAAAGTGTTTAGGGCCAGATCTACAGCTGGAGTGAATCGGCCTAGCCTCACTGGTACCCCAATTTGCATTTGATGATAACCATAGAAATGCAGAGCTGGAAAGGACCTCATGAGATCACTAGCAGCTCATCACCCTGCACTGTTGAGGCAGGATTAGTTATACCTGGACCCTCTACTACAGGGCTGGGGAACCTTTTCTGGGTTGGGGGCCACTGACCCTCAGAAAAATCAGTTGGGGGCTGCACACAAGTGAGAAGCAAAAAAAAAAGATGATGATGACTCCCCACATTCCCCTTGCACACCAGAACCTGGTGGGGGGGAGGGCAAGATAGTCGATTTTGTGTGCTCCAGCCCCATGTGGGGACAGTATGGAGGCTGAAGCACCAGCATGGGCTCCCCAATGCTTGCGGGGGGGGGAGCCCCAAGCCTTATGGCCCCCAGGCCTTGGGTTTCCCACCCCTGCTCCACTACTACTACTGCTCTTATACAGCGCAGTTTGTCAGCAGATCTCAAAGCACTTTGCAATGGAGAGCAGTAACATTAGCTGCATTTTACAGATAGGGAAACTGAGGCTCAGAGCAGTGCTGTGATGTGCTCACCCAGCAGCTAGTGGCAGACCTGTGAATATGGCCCAGGGCTCCTGAGTCCCTCTCCCGCGCTAAACGTACATGGCCACACTGCTTCCCACTGAGGAGTCCACCTTACAGTGGAAAACATGGCATAGGTGAGTAGTGACTGAGAGCTGTTCCCATCTTGGACTGTTTGATGACCTATATGAAATGCGTTTGCTGGGCCTCAGTCCAGTTCTGAGTGGACAAGCGTCAGTGTCATAAAATCCACCACCACTGGTGTCCCTGTGGGGTGCCCCAGCAGAAAGGCTAAAGACCAAATGGGCTAAGGAGGGGGAATTACCCTCTCGCTCCTAGAGGGAGTCGCCTCAGGCCAGAAGTGATGCACCTTCAGAAGCCTGAAATGCCTCTTTCCCACATGGATGGCGTCAGTCTCTAGGCACCAGGGCTGATGCTTTTCTGAATCTCTTCGGTCCTCACAGCCCACGACAGACACACTCAGCCCCCCCCCTACCTGAGTAGCTCTTTCTCCTTCTCCAGGGCATTGAGCATGTTCACCGAAGAAGACTGCTGCAGACAGTAGGTCTGAAAGGCTGGCAGCATGTTGACAAACTCCAGAAAGATCTCGCCAATGCACACAGTCATCAGGTCCTCGTCACCCTGCAGACACACAAGTAGCCATGCAGTCAATTGAGGAGAGACGGGGGCTCACCTGGGCCGATCCCAACCCTGGGCATGCTTCCTCATGGGCAGCGCACTTACTACACTAAGCAGTCACCTTGTGTTCAGGTCAGACTACTAAGCCTGTAGTGTCTGCATGAGAAGAGTCTGTGGACCAGATTTTCAGAGGCGCTCAGCTCATTGGACATTGAACCTCTCACATTGCTCAAGACAGCAAGACGCGCCAAGGCTAATTTAATCTAAACAATCCTTCCTGCTTTTTAATTCCAGGAGCTCAATGCGCTTTACAGTGAGTGTCCATTTTCACAGATAGAGAAATGGAGCTGCAGAGGCTAAGGCCCAGTTACTCAAAGGCATTTTGATGCATATCTCTCACTGATGTTAATGGGAGTTAGGTGCTGAACTACCTATGAGGACCAGTGGCTAAGTGACTCACCCAAGGTTACACAACACTTCAGTGGCAGAGCTGACACTAGCATTCTGATTTCCTAAGTCCTATACTAGAGTGCTGCTCCTGAGGCTGAACTGCTTTCTTCCAAGTACTGCTGACAGCACCTGCAATGTAGGTGATAGAGAGCAGCCTGCAGAGCTGTTGGGCTGCTCGTTTAGGTTCTTTGGACTTGCCAGAATCTGCCAGCTTGATGTTTGTTTTTTTTGCCAGGGCAGTAGCCCAACAGAAGCCTCCTGCCACCTAGCTAAGACCCCAGGACCCTCCCTCCCTCAAAAGCACATAGATCATGAGTCCTGTTTGTGAAGTCTTTGGGGGTCCGAATCTGCCTGCTAGGAAACTGATCCCCATCTTTCTTGGAAACGTGCCCAATCCTCTCTTTCCTCCACTCTGTTCCCCTTTGTGCTATGTGCCACAGTCACCCTTGTCTTGCTGAAGTGCATCCTTTCAGGGCTCCCATGGGAGCCCATCCCCATCCATCCTGTCTACACTGGCACTTTACAGCGCTGTAACTTTATGGCTCAGGGGTGTGAAAAAACACCCCCTCCCCCCGAGCACAACAAGTTACACCGCTGTAAAGCACGAGCGTGAACCAGGCTACAGCGCTGGGAGCCTCACTGCCAGCACTGTTAGCTACTCCCCTGGTAGAGGTAGTTTACATAGATTGCTGGGAGGGCTTTCTTCCTGCACTCCTGCTGTGGCCACACTTGCAGTTGAAAGTGCTGCCATGGTAGCACTTTCAACTTTTAAGTGCTAACCCCAGGAGCTAACCCCGCTGCAGCTCCCCCACTTATCAACCCCGGGAGCTAACCCCGCTGCAGTTCTCCCTTTTAAATGTATTAAGAGCCTGGTGGCTCTTAATACATTTAAAAGGCTAAAGCGCAGCAGGAAGAACCCAGCGTGAGCCTGGACATCTGATTCCCAGCTCGCGCCGGGTTCCCCCTTCCCCCCCCGTGCTTCTTATTTTTAAATGTATCAAGAGCCGGTAGGTTCTTGATACATTTAAAAAGCAGAGGCACATCTGCCCCCCTGCCCCCCATGGAGATGGTGCTGGGGGGAACTGGCTTTTAAGCTGGCTCCCCCCCAGCACCGACTCCTGTTCCCCCACTTGCTGCCTCTGATAGAGGCAGCAAGTAGGGGGAAGTGACTAGTTGAGGGACGAGTCAACGATCCGATAAGCTTTTGCAATTGGATAGTCGACTAGTCGCCTACATCCCTATTCTCCCCAGCGGGCTGACCCAGAGCTAGTACTGCCGGCCCGTTTGCCACAAAGGAGTGCCAGGGAGGGCTGACACCAGGGCTCGTAAATGACACAGACAAGGTTTGAGAAAAGTGGGCAGGAGTGGAGCATAACTCAGGTACTGCTCAGGGATTGCCTTGTCTCTGTCCTGAGCTATCATGGCTGGCTGGTGCACCAAGGTGCCTTTAATGGCTCTCCTTTGGGCGAGATGGGACTCTGCGATACTTTCTAAAAATAAATTTCATGGTAAATTGCTGTTTTCTTTCTATGCATGTAATAAAATAAGACACAGGATAAGAATTTGGTGCCAGGGAAGGCCATTGGCTGGCTCAGGTGTTTGCATAACCAGTACCGTGGAGTTCATGATGTGATACTGCTGCGAGAAAGGTAATAATCTGTAGCCTTTTAGTGCAGGAATACATTGTGGTGGCAAAGAGCGCTGCAGACAAAGGAAGAAAGAGGCAGCCAGAGGGGAGTGACTAGCAATACAAACAACAGCTGCTTTCACTGTCCATCTGCTTGAGAAATTGCTGACAGGCAATTCTGACTTGGCACATGTCTGTTCTTCCTGTGCAAGATGCTAGAAACCTGGGGCCTGGCTACTGTGTTATGGAGGTCATTACAATTAAAGACATGCATGTGGCATAGTTTGCATATATGTGTGTTGGAGGAGGAGGTGGTCTCCAAAGTATGCAAACTTCCGGCTTGAATACTGCAGCTAATGGATTGTGTTCCCTATGAAGAAAGCGGAAAGTCTGAGCTTGTCACCTGTACACCCGTGCTCTACTAGGCTTATGTTTTGTCCCACCCCACAATCTCTATATCAGTGGCCTGGGTATCTTGGGATAGCATCCCTGCAGCATTGTGGCAGTGATTGCATTGTGCTGTGCTGTGGGGGAGAGTCAGATGAGGGGGTGTCATACAATGCTGCTCATTAAAGGTGACCAGCAAATTGTCTGTGCAAAATGCCCTCAGCTTTAAGCAATGTTTGCTGAAAGCCCCCAGCAGCCAGGCTAAATGGAATTTGGCACATCACGGAGCCAACTTTGGCCCTCAGGTATCCTTACATAAATCTGGAGTTAACCCCACAGCTTTTGGTTTTCTAGATTTGCAGTTACGTAATTGATCAGAATTGGACTTGGTTGGCTTCAAGTGTGGTCTTACCTGGCACCATATCCTTATTCTGGATCTTATTTCATTACACACATGGAAAGGAAACAGCTATTTACCATGAAATTTCCCTTTTGTCTACTGAAAAATGACTGTGTAAAAATGGCACCTTCCGACTTAGCAAATCTTTTCTCAGGGTTTCTGTGTCAGATCTTCATCTTTTTTAGTGGTTCTTAGCCCTGCAGGGTCAACCTGGCTAAGGGCGAATGTCCCTTCTGGTTAAGGATGTAAAAAGTTGTTTAAAAATGGAACTGCGTAACTGCTAAAAATCCTCAGTTACACACGCTGTGAGCTCTCTGGGATCAGGGCCAGTAAGGCCAGCAGTGAAGCCGGATCCCGGGAACAGGCCTGGCAGCCCCTGCCGACCCTGCTCCCAGGGAGCCGGTGTGTGGACCCTGTGAGACTGGAGCAGCTCCCTGTCTGGGATGGGCAGGGAGCTACTCCAGCCCCTACCAGTTAACCGGAACCTGCAAGCTTGACCCTTAATGGGTGAGGCTTGCTGGTTACATTTACATTCCTTCTGGTGCATCAACAGCTCTGTGTACCAAACTCAGATCAGTTTCTCTGTGTGGCTAATGGGTAGAGCTGCTCAAATCATTTTTCATGGGCCGTTTTCTACTGCAAAATGGTGTTTTGTAAACGTCAACATATTTTGCAGGAACATGTCAATTTTTAACACATTTTTCAGTGGAAACAATGTCACATGCTTGGATTTGAAATGGAGTGTTTTCCACAGAACAGCAATTCTGCTTTCCACCAGCTCTACTAATGGAGTCACCCGTGCATAAATAAAGAGTATAATCTGGCTTGAAGAGTCTTGATTGGTGACAATGTATGAAAAGGAAAAAATCCCTCTGACTCCCTGCCCCCAGGCTGAGTTTGCAGGGCGGGGCTGGCATTACATGGAACATTTTTTTATGTGTAGGCCGAGCACCTGTGATGGAGAGAAAATAAGGATGATGCCCCATGATGTCAGTTTTACAGTCCCCGTTGAGCACAGAACCACATTTGCAAGAGCCCTATTTGTTCTTCCTAATCCCAGACTCATTTACACGGCCCATTCCCCTTGTGACATGATAACCCATCTTGAATTTGGCTGGTGAAGTGACATGGGCTGCAGAACCCACACTGGAGCCAGCCTGTAGTGGGTTGGGAAGGTGCTTTGGGTTTCCAATATGATGGGGGTTTGCAAAGGTTTCATTTGAGACACCTTACCAAAGCTTGGAAGGTATTGCAAACACCACACGGAGCTGACCTCCTGAACACAGGCTCTGTGCTCTGGCTGACTTCTACAGTCACAGACCACTGCCAGCTTTCCACAGGCTGGGGCTTTCTAAGATAGTGGGAGCCAGTGGTTTGACTGGAGTTGGACATTATTGGACCTATGTTCGTTATGCCCACTCTGCAGGGTCCTCCAGTGCCTGGTTGCACCTCCCACAGCTGGCGACACTCCTGGAGGTCCCAATCGCTAATGTAACTTTTGTATTGCGTGCTATTCTGAAGTGACTGTGTTCCCCACTTGAGGTTACGTTACGCTGGTGGTTAGGTGAAACCTCATTAAAGCTGGTTGGTGCATCAGCTGCCCTTCTTGTCGGATAAATGTAAGAAGCAATTCAGCTCCTTGATGGAATAAACAGCTAAAAAACAGGAGCCACCACCCAAAACACAAGCCTCCTGCAAGATTGGTCAGGGAGCTGAGCTACATGAGTGGAGGGGTTTGCTTGTGGATCGAATGCAAAAGCAGGAGGCTTGGTATTTTTGATGGAGCTGTGCGCACAAGATAGAGAAGCAGGAAAAATGCCACAAAAGCAGCCACAGGGGGCATCAAAGAAGCCCCTGAGACAGCCAGAGAAGCACTCAATGCATGAGAAAAAACTGAGAGAGAGGCCTTTGAACAGAGTGCTGACTGGTAAGAGGTTGAGAACTGGGAAACAGAACCCATGAGTCCTATCCTCAAGTCTCGTGCCATAGCCACGAGACAATGCTGCCTCTCAATTAATACTATGATGTGGCCCTATTGACCCAGCCACTGACCCTAAGGGCAGAAGCAAAGCTGAGTGCAGGGATGGTACCTGATCAAAGGCCTGGTCAATTTCCTCCTGGAGATACTCAAGAAAATTTTCATTGAGGTCAATCAGCTCCTGGATATTGCTGAACACCACCAGCAGCTGCTCCTGTGTCAGCAGCCCAGCCGACTGCATGGGGAGGTAGAACTCCTCCTTGATGATCCGCAGGTCCTCACCGTAGCTGGCTTCTGTGTTGACGAACTCCAGGATCGACTCCTTTCGCTCTGTCCGGCACTTCTGGCACTTTGCACACAGGTCTCGTCTCTTGTTCTGATTCTGTGTGTCTGTCTCCACTGGGAAATCTCTCTCACCGCAGTCCATGCAGGGCCGATGTGCCTCCCAGGCCTGCAAGGAGGTCAGTGTTTCAGAGGCCCTGTTTTTCCACTTCCTGGCCAGTGCTTGGCCGATGCCGCTGTCTGCCCGCTCCACCTCTGCCGTTCTGGTTCTGGTCGTGCTGCTGGCCTCGGCATCGTCTCTCTCGTCGGCTAGGCCAACGATGCCGCTGTCCGCGCTCAGGCTGCTGACGTTGCTCCAGCGGTGCTTGGATCGCAGGGAGCTGCACGGGGCATGGCTGTTATTGTCAAAGCTGCTGCCATAAGAGGCGTTTGCTTTAGCCACCACTGGACCTGCGCAAAGCACAGACATAAACGTGGCTCAGGATGGGAAGAACTCACTCAGCACACTCCAAGCTGGGGGCTTGCACCAGCCTGAGTGCCTGTGTCAGGAGACTCTCCAAACACACAGCCCCGATTCACTGGGGCTTGTGCACAAGTCAGCTCTGACTTCAAACTCTGCAGCTCACTGAGCTAGGACCCAATCCTTAGCTGGTGCAACTCAGCAGAGTCAATACAGCCACCCCTGTGTACAACAGCTGGGGCTCTGACCCTTACAATGGACCTTTAAAAACCATCGGTCGCTCAGGGATTCAAGCTGGGAAGTGCAGCCAGGACATCACTGGGCTTTGGGTTATGTGAAATGGCTAGTGCTCTCTCCCCACTGTTTATTCTGCAGTGCTCGGTATGATGCCTTGTGCCAGGCAAATAATAGGCCCTTCTGCCTCCACTGATGGATGTTTCAAGGTTGTGAGCTGCTGAGGCTAAAAAATAAAGCCGACAGTGGATGGGGGATGTTATTTAGAACGTGTACCTAGAGGGAGCCAGTTACCAGAGGAATCTTTGAGTGCAGGATCCCTTTTATCGGTTAGCAATTATGGACAACATCTTGTGGGGGGCTGTGCAAATCGCACAGGAGGGAGGAAGGGGTTAATGGGCTGCTGAGGGCCCAATCCACTTTAAGTGTGACACCTGAAGCAGGTGTCAGGCTTCCTGGGAGAGGCTAAAAAGAGAGAGCCCAGCTCAGCTGGTGGAGAACAGGGACCTGCCCCTGGGGAAGGCTGTTGCCTGTCAGGGCCTCTCCAAGAGAAGGGAAGTATTAGTTTCTTTGTGTTTAGTATGGAGTCTGGAGGCCCAGAGCAGTTAGGGGCCTAGCCAGGGAGGGCTGCATCATCTCAGCGTGGAAGGCACTGCAGGGAGCAGCAGAAGCCGAGGAGGGGAGCAGAGGCAGAGCCCCTGCTGTGCTGTGCTATAAATGGGCAGGCGGGAACGCCTGTGGCTACACACTAATTAGCTCCTCTTATCCGTGTCTTCCCACCCTCTCATCAGGGCAGGGCAGTTCCAGGCGCTGCATCCCCCAAGAGCAGGGGCTTTGGGCCAAATCTCCTCTCCCTTATGCCAGTGCAGATTTTGAATCTAGTAGGGCCATTGGATCTCTGTGTCAGCGCCGGGAGCCCCTTCTGGAGGTGAGAGCAGGGGTTGCCCTAAGTTGAACCCAGCTGCCCACAGTCCCTGATGGCCTTTGGGGCATAGGAAGCCTGGCCACATCCCCTTCCCGCTAGTCTCCTGCAGGAGGGGATCCTGTGGGGTGGTGCAGAAATGGCTAAGTAGGTTCACATGCCTGCTAGGGACCCCTCCCTCCACTCTGGGGCTAGCCCAGGCTTATACCAGCATCATCAAGCTCCATTTATACAACACCCGCGACCAGATTCTGAATCCCTTTACACCAGTGTAAGCCCAGAATGCCCTTGAAGTCTGTGGAGTTACTCCAGATTTCCATCAGTGTAACGGAGATCAGGATCTGGCCCATCACCCCTGAATTCTACACTGCCCCTGTTGAGGGAGCAGGATCTCCTGTTACAATGAGACCAAGGAAGGGCAAGGGCAGTCCAGCCGTTCCATGCAGGGATCGGCGCAGGTACCATGGTCTCTCTCCTGCCGGCGCTTCTGCGCATGTTGCCGGGCTGCTGCAGCTATCTTCAGCTCCAGCTGTTTTCTCTTCACAGCGTCCGTTGGCATGGGGTCGCTGAAATGAGGCCGCAGCCGGCACTCCCGCTGGGCCTTGGCGCAGCCTGCAATGTCCTGGGCAATGTCAGAGCTGGCTCTGCGGCAGCTGGGGCCAGAACTCTGCAACAAAGGCAAGTGGCATTAGGACAGGGGCCGGGAAATGATGTAAAGCTCAGTCGGAGCTGAAAGCGGCGATAGAGCCAGCAGGAGCTCTGCAGGCTGCAATGACAGAGCCCGATCCTGCTGCCACTGAGTCAATGGCAAAGCTCCCACTCAGGAGGGAGGCTGTGTGGTCTGGGGTTAGGACCACAGCGTGGGGATTAGGAAACCTGAGTTCAAAACCCAGCTCTGTTGTGGGATCATGGATCACCTCTGTGTCCTCTTCTGCTCTCTTTCTCTGCTGTTGTACAATGGGGTCATGATCTAGGCACTGCTGTCATACAACTACCAGTGCCAGCAGAGTAAGACTGAGCCCACTGTCTCTGCCAGTCTCAGGGTAGGTCTACACTGCAACCCTCTTCCAAAATAACTTAGTCTGCGTCTACACAGCAGGCAGTTATTTTGAAATAGTGTTATAGACTCATAGACTTTAAGGTCAGAAGGGACCATTATGATCATCTAGTCTGACCCCCTGCACAATGCAGGCCACAGAATCTCACCCACCCCCTCCTAGAATAATCCTCTCACCTATATCTCAGATATTGAAGCCTTCAAAAACTTTGAAGACCCCAAGATGCAGAGAATCCTCCAGCTGTGATCTGTACCCCATGCTACAGAGGAAGGCGAAAAACCTCCAGGGCCTCTGCCAATCTACCCTGGAGGAAAATTCCTTCCCGACCCCAAATATGGCGATCAGCTAAACCCTGAGCATGTGGGCAAGACTCACCAGCCAGACACCCAGAAGTTCTCTATAGTAACTCCTATCATCCCTCCATTGACCTATTTACCACTGATAATGAATGGTCAATTAGTTACCAAGATCATGTTATCTCATCAAACCATCCCCTTCATAAACCCATCTAGTTTAATCTTGAAGCCAGATAGATCTTGTGCCCCCACTACTTCCCTTGGAAGGCCGTTCCAGAACCTCACTCCTCTAATGGTTAGAAACCTTCGTCTAATCTCAAGTCTAAACTTCCTACTAGCCAGCTTATATCCATTTGTTCTTGTGTCCACACTGGTATTAAGCTTAAATAATTCCTCTCCCTCCCTGGTATTTATCCCTCTAATATATTTAAAGAGTGCAATCATGTCCTCCCTCAGCCTTCTTTTGGTTAAGGTAAACAAGCCAAGCTCCTTGAGTCTCCCTTCATAAGACAGGTTTTCCATTCCTTGGATCATCCTAGTAGCCCTTTTTTGTACCTGTTCCAGTTTGAATTCATCCTTCTTAAACATGGGAGACCAGAACTGCACACAGTATTCCAAATGGGGTCTCACCAATGCCTTGTATAATGGCACTAACACCTCCTTATCCCTACTGGAAATACCTCGCCTAATACATCCCAAGACCGTATTAGCCTTTTTCACGGCCATGTCACAATGGCGGCTCATAGTCATCCTATAATCAACCAGGACTCCGAGGTCCTTCTCCTCCTCCGTTACTTCCAACTGATGTGTCCCCAGCTTATAACTAAAATTCTTGTTATTAATCCCTAAATGCATAACCTTACACTTCTCACTATTAAATTTCATCCTATTGCTATCACTCCAATTTACAAGGTCATCCAGATCTTCCTGTATGATATCCCGATCCCTTTCTGAATTGGCAATACCTCCCAACTTTGTGTCATCCGCAAATTTTATCAGGACACTTCCACTTTTGGTGCCAAGGTCAGCGGTAAAAAGATTAAATAAAATTGGCCCCAAAACTGATCCCTGAGGAACTCCGCTAGTAACCTTCCTCCAACCTGACAGTTCACCTTTCAATATGACCCGCTGTAGTCTCCCCTTTAACCAGTTGCTTATCCACCTCAACTTTCATATTAATCCCTATCTTTTCCAATTTAACCAATAATTCCTCATGTGGTACTGTATCAAATGCCTTACTAAAGTCGAGGTAGATTAGATCCACTGCATTTCCTTTATCTAAAAAATCTGTTACTTTCTCAAAAAAGGAGATCAAGTTGGTCTGGCACGATCTACCTTTTGTAAAACCATGTTGTAATTTGTCCCAATTGCCATTAGCCTCAATGTCTCTAACTACTTTCTCCTTCAAAATTTTTTCCAAGATCTTGCATACTACAGATGTCAAACTAACAGGCCTATAGTTACCCGGGTCGCTTTTTTTCCCTTTCTTAAAAATAGGAACTATATTAGCAATTCTCCAGTCAAATGGTACAACCCCTGAGTTTAGAGATTTATTAAAAATTTTTGCTAATGGACTTGCAATTTCATGGGCCAGTTCTTTAATATTATTGGATGAAGATTATCTGGGCCTCCCGATTTACTCCCATTAAGCTGTTCAAGTTTGGCTTTTACCTCGGATATGGTAATATCAACCTCCATATCCTTAGTCCCATTTGTTATGTTGCCATTATCCCTAAGCAATTCATTAGCCTCATTAAAGACTGAAGCAAAGTATTTGTTTAGATATTGGGCTATTCCTAGATTATCCTTAACCTCCACTCCATCCTTAGTAATTAGTGGTCCTACTTCTTTTTTTGTTTTTTTCCTATTTATATGGCTATAAAACCTTTTACTATTGGTTTTAATTCCCTTTGCAAGGTCCAACTCTACCTGACTTTTAGCCTGTCTCACTTTGTCCCTACATGCTCTAACTTCAATAAGGTAGCTTTCTTTACTGATCCCTCCCATTTTCCACTCCTTATATGCTTTCTGCTTTTTCTTAATCACCTCTCTGAGATGCTTGCTCATCCAGCTTGGTTTAACACACCTACCTATAATTTTTTTCCCTTTTCTTGCCATTATAGACTCGCAGGCTTCTGCCAGCTTCTGCAACTTTAACTTAAAATAATTCCAGGCCTCCTCCACCTCAAGATCCATAATTTCTTTAGTCCAATCAACTTCCCTAACAAATTTCCTTAATTTATTAAAGTTAGCCCTTTTGAAATCAAAAACCCTAGTCTCAGATTTATTTTTGTTTATCCTTCCATTTAATTTGAACTGAATTAGCTCATGATCACTCGAGCCAAGGTTGTCCCCTACAACCATTTCATCTATGAGATCCTCGCTACTCACCAAAACCAAATCTAAAATAGCTTCCCCCCTTGTTGAAATACTGTCAAGCTGGAGGACTTCTTACTCCCACTCCTGTAACCCTCACTGTACAAGGAATAAGGGAAGTCGGAGGAAGAGTGCTCTATTTCGAAATAAGTGCTGTGTAGACGCTCCCTATTTCAAAATAATATATGCAATTGACGTAGCTCAATTTGCACAGCTTATTTCTAGTTAAGCCCTGCAGTGTAGACGCACCCTCAGATGGATCAGTCACTCAACAGGTCCATGTTGCTGTGTCAGCCACATCTTAAAAACTAACCTTCACTGTTTAAAAGAGCTTGAATGTACGATTAGTTGGTTACACAGCGAGTGTCTGTGCTGCGCTCGGGAGCGTGGGGGGGTGGTGGAAGGAAGTCCTTGGGGGGGTACTTGGGGGTTATTTGGAGATTACACACACACAAAGTGGTGCTCCGGTCCCAGCAAGCCAGGGGTGGCCTGTACAGGGGGGAGGGAAGAACTAGCTCCTATTACACTAGAACTTGCCAGGAAAAAAACATTGAATTAAAAATAATGCAACAGAAAAGCATCATTTAACAAAGCAGAATTGATTCACAACTTTCCTTTCTACCTCCATGCCTGTGGTCAGAAATCAGCCTTTTTCGTATCCCCCAGACTCTCCCACTGATTAGACACTAATGGTGGCTAGTGCCCGGTGCCAGGCACCTGCCTGGGATCAAAGGGGAATTTTTCCTTACGCTTCCTGCAGGTTGAATGTCACTAGGTGTCTCATCATTTGGCTTGTTCTTCCACCTTCGCGTTGCCATGGAAATTACTGCGTATTGGTCACTGTCCTCCAGAGAAGAGAGATCAGCTTTCCTGGGGTCACATGATTCTGTGGCTGGGGAGTCGGCAGCAGTCTCTGCACTGCAGCTGCAAGGGAAGGAGCAGATACCAATCAACATCATCTACCTGCATTTGCAGCTGCCGCTAGGAGCTAAGAGGTAATCTGAAATCTGAGCACCCTCATTCAGAGAAGAATCCAGATGGGAAGGGTTTGCGCCGTTCCCTTGTTTTAATAAAACACATGTGTGGTTTAAGGATCCAAAATCAGCTCAGATCTCACAGCAGTGCAAATGCAGAGTAACTGTTCATGTCTCATAGGCTCACGGGACATTTTTTGTTTGTAAATTACGAGGAACCCCCCAATGCAGACCAGAAACGTCTTTTTAAGAAGACCAGCTACATTCTTGCTGTATTCAAAGAGACACTGTCAACATACAAATTATATTACATATATGAAAAATGTTACCTTGTGCTGGGACAAACAAGCCCTAATAGTTCTATAAGTTAAACAGGAAAATATTTTACCCTTAATTTTTTTCCAGCTTATTAAATATGGGCCTGATTCAAAACTCATTGAAGTAATTGGAATGAGTTCTACTGAGGGCAATGGACTTTGGATCAGGCCCTTTGATAGCATTTAAGAAGCCTGTAGTCCACCATTTCCATGCTGTACCTCTCACATTTTGGGAATGATCCGTTTCATTGTAGTCAGGTCCTACTCTGTGTGGAAATCACTCAGTCACAAAGGACTTTTTAAACAGGAAAGAGTGGCTAGAAAACCATAAAAGAGGGAGACTGTAGTGTCCGGCACTGCTTTGAACTCATTTTAAAAAGCGTACTCAATTTAAATGGCCAGTGTCTCTAATAAACGAAGTTATTTCTAGGGAAGACAGGAACAGGATTTGGTGGAATATTGATAGATAAGCCAATCAATGGGTGAAGAATAGGAGGGGAGTGCTCATGAGGACTTTGCTTTGGGTTTATATCACAAGGCACTCTGGAAGAGGAAGTTTCATTTCCCTGGGTTCAAATTCCTTTTACAAGAAGGGCTGTCACTCAGGACCGTAGACAGACAACCTTGGTGTAACTGACCAGGGAGATGCAGGGGAATGGAATATTATCAGTGTTTGTGACTAACCAATACCTTTCATCATGATGGCTTCTTCTTTTCATAGCTTTTTACTCCTAGGCTACTGCTGACGCCTGACAGCAGCTAAACTGTAGCTCCCAGTACTGTCACATATTGAGGCATATAGATACTTCCTTTATAATTAGGGATGAGTGAACTGGCTCAGCTAAAGTGAATGAGCACAGACCCCAACCTGAATCTGGTCCTAAGAAAGTGAGAACTCAGACTGAATTTGAGTTTATTAGGCCTAAATAGCTGGGTAATTTTTCAAATGAATATTTTCATTTTCACACACTTCTGTACTTCTAGATCCCAGCTGGACCAGAAGAGGATTTGCACAATTTGCGTATGATTGTGATAGTATAGATTGCCACTGTAATTGTGCAATGCTAGCAGAAGGCTGGGAATCAGGACCCCTGAGTTTTATTTCTGGCCTTCCACTGACCTGCTGTGTGGATCTTGTTATACCCTGTCACTCTTTATGCCTCTATTGGCCCCTCTGTAGAATAGGAATAACAAAATTATGACGCTCTTCATATTACAGTGGCCTCTAAAATCCCTTACTGAGATAAGGGACCCACTGTGCTAGGAATTGTGCAAACATGAAGTAAGAGATTTTTTCCTGCCCCAATCTAAACATACAAAGAATGGGAAAGGACACTGAGGCCCAGGGTGGGCAGCAACTTGCCCAAGCTCTCCTACCAGCAGAGTCAGGAATAGAGCTCATATCGCCTGTTTCCCTCTGCAGTGTCTTATCCACAGACCAGACAGACTTAACTCACAAAGATGTGATCATTCATTCACGTTTGCATACTGCTCAGAGCTCTTCTCATGAAATGTGCTCTAGGAATGGTGTTTGGGGAGCTCACTCACAGCTTCAGTTTTTGTGGCTTTTATATATTTGTTGATTCTTCTAAACATTTCCAAAGGCAACCCTCCCTGGGAAATGGGAGTGTCCAGGTGGTTTTGAATGAGAAAAGAGTGCAAAAAATAGACTACTTTAGAGTGAAGAAATGAAATCTGCAATAGGGTTGGCCAGTTACAGGTAAGAAAGGCAACAGCTCTGATTCCTACCACAGTATCCATGCTGCATGAATGCAGCTTTCTTTATATCTGCTTTGCTCACTACACAGGTTATTGGTGTTGCGGTTAGAGCTACACCACAAAATACGCTGGTTGTGCAATGTACCGGAGTTAATGCTGCTTTCCCCCTGTGGCTGCTACACTGTGATTGGGCTGGTTTCACCAGCCCAAGGAGGCTCTTCCCAGTGCTGCAAGCATGATCCGTTAGCACCACAGAGTGGGAGCTCTCCTGCCATTCCTTCTCCCTCTGCTCCAAGAGGGATGAGCTGGGATTCCCCCTTGGCTGATGTTTTGGCCTAGGCTCCAACTGTGCAGGGGCAGCCCACTTTGTGCACGCTGCAGCAGGCTCAGGGGAGTGCAAAGGGGAAGTGTGTTTGCACTCTCACACACCTGGACAGCACCTGTTGCTGTGCAGCGGCCGCCCAGGGCCTGCTCCTTGCCTCTCGGTTTTTTTAAATGTGACCTCTGTGATGTTTCCATGGCATAGACATCCTTTATCTGTTACTGTCTGACATAACGCTGTGGCTGGGAAGGTGATGATTACATAATTGACACCATACCTAGTGCAGACTGCCTACTGCTGTCTGCCTTCAAATCTGCTAAAATCTTTGTCTAAGTCATGTTCCTGTGGGAGCTCCATAAAGGGACGACTCTTTGGGATTAGTCTACCCATGGTGGGATATTGTCACCTGAGCCTGCTTCTAATTCAAACTGCCTCTTTAAAAATAGCCCCCTGGAATCTTAACTCCATACAGTGCTCTTCTCTTTTTGATTTAATTTTCTGTGCAGTGCCCCGTTCACACCAGCTGTGATTGCATTACAGTGGTGGGTACAGCAATTCCCTCTGTAAGAGAGGACATTTGCAAGCTGCAGTGGGGCCCTTTTGGGTGAAGGCTGCTATCTGCATGTGCTCATTTTAATACTAATATGGTTGAATACTATAATGGAGGCCCATCCCTGGCCCATCTCTAGCCAATGCTTCCGAAGTGATCTTCCTTCCTTTCTCCCCATCTGCCCACCACTTCCACTGGTCCCTCTTTTCCCCTCTCATCAGATATTCCTCCAGAATCTAAAATTCTGGCTTCCTCACACACTTGCCTCATTCAGACTCTTCCCTAACTCTGGCCAGAGTCTGCCACAACATCTTCTTGATAGTGGAACTCTTCCATCCACCAACTTTGCTGACCTTCCTGCTCCCTTTCACTGACTGTGCTTTCAGTTATTCCAGAGTTCCCTCTATTGTTCTAGCTTTCACCCATGTCCTCAGCAATGTTCATTTCCTTTTCTAAAGACCCTCTTGCCAGGACACCGAGATCTCTGCTAGCCCCTTAACTTAGGGCAACAGGAATAAATCAGAGCTGTCGTGCTCAGTTCATACACAAAGCACTATACCTAGTTCGTTTTCTCTTCTCCAGGCCTCAGAACTGCATTCCCTTGTGTATCTTCTGGGTTATTCATCTTCCCTCTGAGCATCCTCCATTGATTCTTCCCATTTATACTGACCCAGTCTGACGTTCCTTCCTCTAGCCACGTGCTAGCCTTATTCCCTCAGAGCTGTTCCTGCCGGATGTTCACTGTCTTCTCTAAAATCGTCTATGCTGTCCGCTAGTCATGGCCCACTATGGGCCATGCTGCAGTTCGTGTTGGATCCAGAATGTGCCACACTTGACACCATATTGTTAGCCCTTTCCCTAGCACCACCTGCTTTCTACCATATTACCACGCTCAGGACCCAGCTGCCTCTGTTCTGGACCCCAGTACGACTCTTCCTAGCTGAGCTGTTTTGTGTTTCGGAGCCTGGAGTGCTCTCCATCCCAGCCTTGTGTGCTTTGGGATTTGAGGTTGCCACACTCAGTTGCAGGCCAAAGCACAAGAAAATTCAGCTGGGAAGAAATATGTGAGGCAGGGACCAGCAAAAGATGCAACTGCACTGTCTGTCTCTCGATCAGCCACAGGGTTTTATCCATCACTGTAGCGTCTCAGCACCTGTCACATAAAGTTGACAGCAGTAGCAAAGTCCCCAGTGGACTTAATGGAGTCTCTGGCACTGCTCCACCCAGAGGGTAAAATCTCTTGGGCTGTTTCGAGTTTAATTGGTCTGATGGGTTGATTTTTGAAGTTGGTTGCGCATTGCTTCACCTTCACACTAAGCTTTCAGGCAGGCAGGGAATTATGCAGGGGAGTGAGTGGTTCCATGTGGCTATGCGGTCTCCCTCTGAACCTCTTTTTACACTTTCCCTGATCTTGTTGGCCTTGCTTTTCATTGCCCTTGACAACAGCTCTTTCATCTACCAACCTTTTCTCTTGTGGGGTCTTTCTCCTTAACCATCTCCCCTAGAAAGAGAGAGAGACTGCAGGAGAACAGCCCTTGCCCTGGGCTTTCCTTCAGTAGATGTTCTCATTTCTATCTGGTCCTCCCAAATGCATAGCTGAACAATGTAAGAGTCCCCAGCTCTTTGCGGGCTCTTGCCCTGGACACTGATTCCACATGGCTTAGATAGCTCAGAAAGTGCAATTTACATGTAAACACCTAGGTAGGATTTCCCCTGGTAAACCAGTGTGTCTCCTTCCAGCAGGGACTCTTATGTGAGCCAATGGGATTAAATGGTTCACGAGAGACTTAAAGGTTTCCAACATCCCAAAGTCACAAATCAAATAAATGTTCAATGTTAAACTATTAAACATTTACATGAGTCTAAAGTAAATAGTTGTGGGTTACCAGGGAGGGAATTAATGGTACCATTAATTAAAGACAAAACTGCTTGGTAGAACTGTAACTGTGGGCACGTAAAACCAGGAGACACATGATTCTGACTGATGTATTCATCAGCACATCTTTATCAAAGGCCCACTCCTGCTCCTGATGGAGCCAAAGTCAGCCCAAATCCACAAAGGTAGTCAAGCTCCTAACTTTGATGTCAATGGGAGTTAGGAGCATAAATACATCTGGGCCTCACTCCCTTCAGTGGGAGCAGGAGTATGTCCCAACTATTTCTGTGCCCTCTCAAGTGACATGGGAGTAAAAGTGGTGAGTTTGGATTTTGTTACAAGCCTGAGACTCCAGGTAGATTCCTCTGTCGTGCCCCCCAGCTTTATGAAAATTAGCTTATGAATATGAATATGCATAACTCAAAGACACTTAATGCAAAATGGGTGATGTAACATGTCATTTTGAAAGTTGTAATTTGCTGAATCTGTACGTCCTATTCCTGTGCATGTATCTTTCTTATCTTTCTAATTACGTAAAATTAGAAATATTAAGTAGAAACTGGTTTTATTAGTGGATATATTCTAGTAAAAGCCATCAGTGATACTTTAGGAGCTTGATGACTCAGTGGTCAAGTCAACAACCTGTGAATGGTTTTGTTTTTCCTGTAAGTCCAAACAGTGATTGCTCCTACAAAGACATGTGGCCAGGCTACCTGATGCTGGAACCCATTTTGGGTCTGGTACTTTTCCACTCAAGGTAAGAAAAATCTGAACTGAACAAAATCATTCTCGCCTTGGGCAAAGGGATATAAACAGGGAAATCAAACAATAGAGGGAGTTGCCAGATGTCAAGAGACCCCCACTTATCACCTAAGATGCCTGCTGGAAATATCTAAGACTGAAAGGGAGAAAGATTGGGTCCAAGCTAGGAGGCTGCCTAGATTATGAAAGAGATAATTAGAACAAACTGTTAGGGTAAGAATTTGCATGTAGCAAGTTTCATAGTGTATTAGGATTAGCTGGTGTGTTTAGGGTTTTTTTGGCTTAGTAACTTACTTTGAAATGTCTGTTTTCACTTGCACACACTTAAATCCTACTTTTTGTACTTAATAAAAATACTTCTGTTTATTATCAAGCTCAATGTAAATAATTGTTCCCTAGTGGAGCAAACACTGTGCATATCTCTCTTTCATTGATAAAGAGGGCTGACCTTATGAGTGTCCTCTGTGTAAAACTCAGGTACTAGCAGGATAGTATAAAGTTTGTGTTGCAAAACTAAAGGGGATGTTTGTGTCAAATACCTACTTCTATTAGGATTAAAAAATAGTGGAAACACGGGAGTCCGATTCATGCCTAGGTAGTGTGATAATACAACAAATAAATAGTCATATCTGTTGGGTTTAGGTTGTGTAACTCTGAGGTCCTATGCTGAGTGGCTGTCTATAACTGCAGAGTACTCATGCCAATGGGAGTTACACGTACATACGGGGAGAGAGACGTAGACCCCTCAACCGGGACTGCTTTCAGGGTCCCAACAGGGAATGTTACCTTTTCTTAATAAGATCCAGTGCTGAGCCTATGAACTCATCCTTCATTTTTTGTAGCTTAGCTCCGTAACTGGATAGGTCTGTGGCTTCTAACAGCAGCGATGGACAGCAAGAAGACTGGGCTTCAGAACCCAGTGCCTGCCCAGCGAAGTGAAGGACTCCACTCAGTTGTCTCAAGTCTAATCCCTGCTGCTCATCACTGCAGACCTCCTCCCCCTGCCCATGGATTGCTATTGCCGGCAAAGGTGATCGTGGAATCGGGCTAGAGCAAATAGGATCTGGGGACCTATCGGCACTTGACAGCTGCTCGCTACTATCTTTCAGCAGACATTGGTTAGCTCCAGCTCCGCTGAGCAAACTGAAGCTGCCCCATGTGGCTGGAATGTCTCGATAATGGACAGAGCCAGCAGCAATGTGGCTTTCATGAAACACATCATCGGAGTCATCCGCTGTTCCTGTGGAATTGCTGGTGAGTTTAGCTTCCAGGACTTCTTGGGGCACAACTGTGCAGATGTTCTTATGGTTTTCCCTTTCCAGAGTCTGGCTTGCCAGAGACCCCTCACTCAGGCACTTCATTGGCTCATTGGTACCTGCAGATAAATGTGTCTCCTTGTTTCTCATTCTTTTGAACTCCTCAAAGGTAGGGATGTAGAGCCTCCCTTTACAGTGTCCTTTTCTGCTCAGCTCTCCCGCCCCTTTGGCATCAGTCTCCCCATCACATCCCTTCAGGGATCCAGTGGTTCTGGATTTGACGATCTCTTGGCTTTCCCTGGCATGATGGAGTGTCAGGCTGGGAGAGCTGTTCTGTCTTCTCAACTGCAACCTCCTCCGAGCTTCCTGCTTGATGTCTTCCGGACAGGTTATCCTGCATGCAAAACATGGCCTCTGTCTCCCCAGCACCACTGCAGGGCCATGACTGAGGGCAGCGTGTTCCACAAACACCGCACAGCAGTGTACAGAGCATCCGTTTTTGCACTGCTGACATACCCGGCATGCTGAGAACTCCTTCGCCACCAAGCCGGTCAAAGGTGCTTGGGGACGCATGGGCTTGCAGGGCACCGCCACCACCTTGGCGCTGTGAATCCTCAGCTTCTCCTTCAGTTCCTTTTTGGCATCCCCATGTAGGGCTCTCTCCTCTGGGGAAGGGAAAAGCCACGGAGGCACTTTGGCAAAAGGAGGAAGGGGGACATTTCGCGCGGACGATGATGTTCGCTCGGAGTGCCTGCAAGGGTCTGCTGTGCTCGGGGGTGGAGCTCTTTCTGCAGAGCCTTCAGACCAGTAACTGGCACCTTTGTAGTGGAAAAGCAGCTCATTGTCCATGCTCCGGCAGTGGGAATACAGACTCGAGTCCGCAACTGTTGCCCAGTGTAGATTCTCCACGCTCCGATACAGCCGGGTTTCTGCGGCACTGGCCAAGCTTGCCTTGCCTAGGTGACATGAGTCTACAGCTTTGAAGTCCCCAGCAAGAATCCGAGTCTCTAAGCTCTTTAGTGGGTGCATGCTGCTAACTGAAAAATCCTTTAGGCCATGTTGTGAATACAGCTGATTATTCTGGCAGCTCAAAATCACCCGGCAGTGTTCCTGTCTCTCATCAACACTGATGTATGTCATAGCAAATGAACATGGACAGTCTAACACATTGGCCTTTATGGGGAGATGAGGGAGCTGGCAAATCACTTTGATAGTCAAAGTCCAGACCCAGACAGCAGAAGCCTGCTGCTGGGTACTCACGTTAGAGAGCTTTCACATCAGTAGAATCGTCGGACATAGAAGGAAACCTGTTAACATAAGGAGAAACAAGTTACTGAAGTGGTTCGGTGCAGCTACAGACAGTGCAATAGCAGATGTTCCTCTAGGGCATCCAGAAGCTACAATCCCTACACAAGAAGGGAGACAGCTGTGTCACTGGGAGGTGCATTGTATGGTTTAATTGGTCACTGCCATCTCTAGCTAGTCCATTAACTGCTGCAAGTAGACCATTTTGGAGAGGTTCGCTGAATCCATGTTACTTAGATAGTGTGGCAACAGACACTGGAGAAATACCTGCTATTATAGATCACAGATAGGGCTCTGTTTTGGGGTTCTTTCATTTAGGGTGGTATTGTTAGCAAATTGAGTTCTGTGTACATGTCCAAAAGTTGGGGGGGGGGGAGGAGTCTTTCTCTTTGTGGATAGCGTGACGAGTTATCTTTTTGTAATGTTCCCTAGTGCATTTTAACCAATTAACGAGCAACATACTAATGTGCTTTGGAATCATACCCCATAACCATTGTGTAGATGAGTCCTTAAATGCAAGTAACCATTGCCAATGTTCTCAAGGGTTTACTGGATAAACACTGATTTCAGCTTTCATATCAGCCTTTTTTATCAGGCTTATGAGTTAAAATAAAAAATCAGAAGAACTAATCATAGATGAGTTTGGTGTTTTACAAGACAGAAATTCCCTGTCCTAAACGATTTATAGACCAGAGCAAGTGGCGATGATGCCAGCACAGGGAGGGACTGGCTGAGGGAATGGCCAACATGATTCTCTGTTCTCTTAGGCTATGTTTACACTGGCGGGTTCTTGCACAAGAACATCTTGCGCAAGAGTTCTTGTGCAAGAACTCTTGCGCAAGAACATGTCCACACGGCCATGTGCTTTTTCGCAAGAGCATCCACGGCAGTGTGAACGCTCTCTTTCACAAGAAAGCTCTGATGGCCATTTTAGCCATAGGGCTTTCTTGCACAAGAAACCCCTGCCGCACGTCCACACTGCCCTCTTGCACAAGAGCTCTTGCACAAGAGGGCTTACACTTGTTAGAAAAGAGCGTAGCTCTTGCACAAGAAGCCCTGTCTTCCAACACCGTACTGTAAATCTTCTTGCGCAAGAGCAGGCAGGCAGTGTGGACGCTCTGCGGGTTCTTGTGCAAGAACAACCATTCTTGCGCAAGGACCTGCCAGTGTAGATATAGCCTCTGGGCATGTCTAAACAGCAGCATTATTTCGGAATACCTGACGTTATTGCAAAATAACGTAGTGTGCATCTACACTATAAGCCTAATGTTGAGCTGGAGGACTTCTTACTCTGACTCCCGTAACCCTCATTTCACGAGGAGTAAGGGAAGTGAAAGGAAGAGTGTTCTTCCTTCGACTTCCTGCTATGTAGACAGTGCCAAAAGCTGAATTAAGCTGTTTCGGCTTATGCTATGCAATTGACATAGCCAAAGTTGCGTAGCTTTATTTGACTTTAGCCCTACGGCACATCTACACTGGGAAGTTATAGAAATAACTCCACTTATTTCGAAATAACAAGGAAAGCCTCCACACTACCAACCCTGTTATTTCGAAATAATTGCCTTGTTATTTCAAAATAATAACTCCTGCTTGTGAAGAGGAACAGGCTTATTTTGAAACAGTTATTTTGGGAGTTATTATTTTGAAATAACTTATTTTGAAATAACCTGGTAGTGTAGCCATAGCCCAAGAATGTCAATGCACGGATATAGAGAGGAACGAAGAAGGCTGTTTGGTATCACTTTTTGTATAAATGAGGCAGCTTATGCTAGTGTGGACTTACCTACTGTGGGGATAGGTGTGTCCTACTGATCCTAAATCAAATTCCACAGGCCAGATGCTCAAAGAGATTCAGGTGCCTTATTCCCCTTGATTTCACTAGGCTTTAGGCATCTGCATCCCTTTGAGGATATCAGCCTACCTGTCTGGATTCTGTATCCTGCCTCACAATGGTATCTGAGTACTCCACAGACATTCCTGGATTTATCCTTTCAGCCCCCTGAGGCACGGGGCTCCAAGGGGCTCTCTCCCTCCCTTCTCCCCAGACGGGGAGGGAGGGAGGGAAGGAGGAGGAGCTCAAGAGAGCCGGCAGTGGCAGCGCTCTTTCCATACTCACTCCCAGCCCGTCACAGGCTGGCTGGCTGTAAAGGGGGGCTAGTCTTCAGCCTCCCTGGCACCAGTTACAGCTGCCTCCCTGGTACAGAGAATGTCCAGAGCCTCAAAGGTATTTAGGCGCCCAACCCCTACTGATATCAATGGGAGTTAGGCACCAAATACCTTTGAGGACCTGAGCCAGTGAGTACTGGGGTTCATAGCAAGAGTGAGGAATTAGATGCTTTAGGAGATAAGGCCTGTTCAGTAAGGGGAGAGACTCCAAGAAAGCAGACCTGGGGCGGAGTCCCACTGATGGGAAGAGGACAGCCAGGTAGAGCCAAGCTGAGCACAGACCAGTCAGCTTAACTTCTGTGCCAGGAAAGACAATAGAGCAAATAATTAAAGAATCCATCTGCAAACATTTGGAAGATAATAAGGTATATAAGTAATAGCATGGATTTGCAAAGAACAAATCATGTCAAACCAATCTGATCACTTTCTTTGATAGGATATCAAGCCTTCTGGATAAGGGAGAAGCGGTGGATGTGGTATACCTAGACTTCAGTAAGGCATTTCATACAGTCTCACATGATCTTTTTATCAATAAACTAGGGAAATACAACATAGATGGGGCTACTATAAGGTGGGTGCATAAGAGAGTAGTTATTAACGGTTCACAGTCATGCTAGAAGGGCATAACAAGTGGGGTTCTGCAGGAATCAGTTTTGGAGCCAGTTCAATATCTTCATCAATGATTTAGATAATGGCATAGAGCGTACGCTTATAAAGTTTGCAGATGATATCAAGCTGGAAGGGGTTGCAAGTGCCTTGGAGGACAAGATTATAATTCAAAATGATCTGGACAAACTGGAAAAATGGTCTGAGGTACACAGGATGAAGTTTAATAAGGACAAATGCAAAATACTCCATTTAGGAAGGAACAATCAGTTTCACACATACAGAATGGGAAGCAACTGTCTAGGAAGGAGTACTACAGAAAGGGATCTAGGGGTCATAGTGGACCACAAGCTAAATATGAGTTAACAGCAAGACACTGTTGCAAAAAAAGCAAACATGATTCTGGGATGCATTAACAGGAGCGTTATGAATAAGGCATGAGAAGTCATTCTTCCGCTCTACTCTGCACTGATTAGGTCTCAACTGAAGTATTGTGTCCCATTCTGGGCACCACATTTCAGGAAAGACATGGAGAAATTGGAGAAGGTCCAGAGAAGAGCAACAATAATTATTAACGATCAAGAAAACATGTCCTAGGGGGAAGACTGAAAGAATTGAGTTTGTTTAGTTTGGAAAAGAGAAGACATGATAGCAGTTTTCAAGTATCTAAAAGGATGTCATAAAGAGAAGGGAGAAACATTGTTCTCCTTGGCCTCTGATGATAGGGCAAGAAGTAATTGGCTTAAACTGCAGCAAGGGAGGTTTAGGTTGGACATTAGGAAAAACTTCCTAACTGTCAGGGTGGTTAAACATTGGAATAAATTGCCAAGGGGGGTTGTGGAATCTCCATCACTGGAGATATTTAAGAGCAGGTTAGATAGATGTCTATTAGGGATGGTCTAGATCAGGGGTCGGCAACCCTCGGCATGCATGCCACGCGAGCTGATTTTGAGTGGCACATGCAGCCTAACCTACTGCCGGCGCCCTTCCCCTTCCCCGGCAGCAGGTTAGGCTGAGTGCACAGTGGCTCTGCCTTCGGAGGCACCCCCAGAGCCAGCTGCAGTGCGTGCAGCCTAACCTGCTGCCGGGGAAAGGGGAGGGTGCTGGCAGCAGGTTAGGCTGCATGCACTGTGGCTCTGTGCTCGGAGGCACCCCCGAGCTGGCTGCAATGTGTGCTGCTGCTAGCAAGTCCCTGCCACCTCCTGCACCACCACCGCGCTCTGCACGGCCCTCTCTGTCGCCCTGTGGGACTGCCTCTGCCATGTGGGGCCCCAGGTCCAGCTTCCGGAGGGACTGCCGCACCTTGGAGCTGCTGGTGAGCGGAGTGGGCAGCATGAAGCTGAGCGGCTCATAGCTGGGTGAGCTGCCGCAGCCCAAGTGGGGCCTCTGCCTGTGCCGGGGGGATGCGCTGGCCCACACCAGACACGTGGCCGAGGCCCTAGAGGCCTACAGTGCCGCCGCCCTGCTGGTCCACCTGCGGTCCAAGGAGCTGCGGGAGCTGGCCAAGAGCCTGGCGCTCAGCCTGTGCCAGAAAGCGCTGCGCCTGCTGTCCTGGCCCGCCGGCAGCCCCGAGGGACCAGGCGAGGTGCTAGGTGACCCCTGCTTGGCTGCCCCCTGTGCCAGTGGCTGCTGGGCAAACTGGTGACCCTGCACTGCGGCCACACTCGCTGCCACACCCTGCCTGATTGCCACGTGGAGCGAAAATAAGTGCATGCCCCCCCACCTCCTCATGCTCAGACCCCCCACTCCTTCACTCATCTTCCCCCCCCCGGTCAGAAAATCTGGCTGCTCCTGTCCTATGGCCAGACAGCTTGGCCCCTGGCCAGACAGCCTGCCCCCAGCCTGCTCCTGCCCCCTCCCTTGCTTCTGCCTTCTTCCCCTGGCCAGACGCCCTACTTCCAGCCTATTTCTGCACCCTACCTCCCACCCAGACCTCTCACCCTCACCCCCTCCTACACCCCACCTCCTGCCCATCCCTACCCCACTTGCTGGCAGCCCTGTCCCACACACTGAACCCCACATTTTTGCCCCCACCCTAGAGCCTAAGGGGGTCCACAGAATCCACTGGAACCCCAGAAGAGTAATTCTGGCTTGTGGGAAGCCCCAAACCTCAGTCCTCCCTGTCCCTTCCCTCACCCCATGGGCGGGAGCACCAGGGGAGTGAGGTGTCTCATTTGAGGGCCACATCAGTGAGGGGTAGGGGGGTTTGGAGGAGGTTTTTTGCTTCTTACTTGTGTGGTCCCCAACTGATTTTTTTCTGTGGGTCAGTGACCCCTGACCCAAAAAGGGTTCCCCACCCCTGCCATAAATAAAGAAAACATTGAAACCTTTAGTGTTGGACGTAATATTTTACTTTATTTAAAATGAAGTTTGATAAACTAACATGAGAAAGTTAAAACACTTAATCTGTTTCATAATTTAAATTAAACCATTCTCCCCGGCTGCAGCTGGTTCAGAAAATAATGTCACCGTACCCAGCTTGCCCTTGCCTCCCCTATCCCCTTCTTCCCCCAGCACACAGATCTGTGAAACAGTTAAATCTTGGTACGCCACTTCTGAAAGGTTGCCAACCCCTGCATCTTCATTTATTTAGTAATGAAGCCGCTGTAAGTAGGACTATTATTGACTTCAGAAAGTATCACTGGCACTTGGACCCATACACAGAGGCAAATAAGTCAAATCTCGAGACTCCACCTCTGAAAGGTTGCTGAACCCTGATCTTGGGTTTTTTTCTTCGTGCTTGGTCCCTTCTAATTCTAGCGTTCTATGATTCTATAGGGAGGGGCCCTAGGGAGAAACGACAGGGCAGGTTAAGGTACAGAGCAGTCAGCTCAATTCTTTTAGAGTTCTAGGGCTGTAGTAGAGAGTGGGCATGAGTTCCCTACTGTGATGTCACCTTATGAGTTGCCAGAGACACTATAGCCACCAACGAGGCATGACGGGACTGATTGGCACCTAGGTGGGCTAAGTCATCCCGGTAACTCCATCACACTAGGAGCCAGTGGTGGTTTTCCAGCTGAGAGAGAAACTGAGGCAGTGAAGCTGTTGTGAAGCTAGACTGGGTGAGTTTCTGCTACACTCCCACTCAGGTGGATGGGAGCAGTAGCTGTTTGTTGGTTCCTAAAACCAGTGAGCTAATTCTCCTGTCACTTAGTCTGGTACAAAACTGCTGCAGCTCTACTCATCTGAATAGAATTATTCCTATTTTACATGCAGAATGGGGCCCTGTTATCCATGTGCCTTATGGCCTGATCACTACTGGATGCAGAACATCACTGCAGTCATAAGAGTTTATAAGTATACTAGTGTGCAATACCATGCTGAATACTAACAACTACATAAACTGTTTGCAATCTGTCTCTGCTTCCCTAGTAACCTGCACAGCCATATCAATGGCACAATTCCTTTGTTTTCTTTAAATATCCCTTCTCCACATGATGACGGGTTTCAGAGGTAGCCGTGTTAGTCTGTTTCAGCAAAACCTGCATCACTATACACAAGAGATCCACTTGCTGGACACTGCGTCTACGTCTACGCTGCAAGGTTTTTGTGCAAAACAGCAGTTTTTGCGCAAAAACCTGCGGCGTGTCCACACCTCAAATGAGCATTTGTGCAAGTAAATCAGCAGTTAAATGGCAGAAAGAGGGCTTTTGCCGGTGTAGGTAAACCTCCTTTTACGAAGCATAACTCCCTTTTGCGCTACAGCTATTGTGCAAAAAGGCAAGTGTTGACGCTCCAGAGGAGTTTCTTGCGCAAGTGTTGGAGAGATTTTAGCTGGGGGCTGTAGGTGATGGCCAGTGACGTTCTGTTGTGCAAGAAACCCCTGTGGGAAAAAGCACAGGTGCTCTAATGGCTATTCTGTGAATGGCAATCAGAGCTTTCTTGCGCAAGAGTGTCCATGCAGTGTGGATGCTCTCTTGCACAAAAGCACATCGCTTTTCCGATGTGCTTTGAGGTGTGGACGTGCTCTTGCGCAAAAAGGTTTTGCGCAAAAAGGTTTTGCACAAAACCTCTTGCGCAAAAGGCTTCTTGAGCAAGAAGCATGTAGTGTAGACATAGCATACAAGTACAAAAAAGTGATGGTCACATAACCACCACCTTATACAGGAAACCTACTGACTGCTAGACTTACCTACATGCCTCCAGATTTCATCCAGAACATATCACACGTTCCAGTGTCTACAGCCAAGCCCTAAGATACAGCCACATTTGCTCCAATCCCTCAGACAGACACAAACACCTACAGGATCTCTATCAAGCATTCCTAAAACTACACTACCCACCTGGGGAAGTGAAGAAACAGATTGACAGAGCCAGGCAGGTACCCAGAAGTCACCTACTACAGGACAGACCCCACAAAGAAAGCAACAGAATGTCACTGGCCATCACCTATGGCCCCCAGCTAAAACCTCTCCAACACATTATCAAGGGCCTACACCCTATTCTAGATGACAAGCCCTTGCTCTCACAGGGTATGTCTACACTACAGCGTTATTTCGAAATATCTTATTTCGAAATAGTTAATTCGAAATAAGCTATTTTGAAATAACGCGTCCACACATAAAATGCAATTCGAAATAGCATTTTTCTATTTCGAAATAGCGTGTCCACATTGAGTGGACTCTGAATCAAAATGAAGGCTGGTTGGAACCAGCTCAGGCAGGGCATCAGGTCAGGAGTGTCTTTGTGTGGCTGCTGCCTGAGGCTACCTGAGGCTTGTGCTTAAAGGGCCTCCCCCTCCCCCCAACCCCGGACAGCCAGTTCTCAGGTTTCCCTGCTTGCTTGTCTACCTCGATGAAGAACAGCAAAGCATTTTGTTTCTGCGTGCTCTGGTTGCCCTCACTCGGGACACCACAGCACTCTGCAACATGGAGCCAGAGCTGCCCCTGGGCACTCTGGTACTTCTCTTGGATGCATTGCTGTGAGCCTGGCTGCACTTTCTGCAGGCTGCCATCCGGGAGGTCCATTGGGGGGTTGTCAGTATCCGGGAGGCCCTGTGGGAGAGCTTCCACCCTGAGGAGCACTAAGAGCTTCCCTGGTCTGCCCCACTGGGGGCTTGTGCCTCATCCCTTCCTCACATCCTTCCACTTACCCCCCCAACCCCCCTTCCTGATGTAAAATAAAATAGATGTATTTTTATGAACACAAACTCTCTTTATTTAACAAAACTGGGGGGGGGGCGGATGAAACTCTGGGGAGACTGGAGAAAGGAGGCAGGAGAGGGGAAGAGAGAGGGTGGGAGAGGGGAGGGGGAAACCTGGGAGGAGGGAGCTGGAAGGGGGAAGCAAGGGGAAGAAGAGGGAGGGGAAGCTCAGAGCTCAGGGTTGGGGTTCTCGCTGGACCAACTTGATTTTCATGCAAACCTGCTCCAGGGTTCGCATGTCGCCTTTGGTGGCCAGGCTGGCAGCCATCCTGCCATAGACGGCCGCATTCCTCCGTCTAGTGAGGAGATCATGGATGTTGGGGGCATCCTCCCCCAAACCTGAATAAGGTCCATGATCTCCACCCTGGACCAGGAAGGCACCCTCCTTCTCTGGGCCCTGGCAGGCTCCTGGGAGCTGGCAGACTGCTCCTGGGGAGCGGTGGAGGGCTGGCTGCCAGTGGCTTGCTGGCTTATGTTTTGGGGCCACTGGGTCAAGGGCAGTGACTACTGGCTCTGGGCTGGCAGGCTTGGAGCTGGCACAGGCACTGTGGCCAGAGTCTACCCCTTTAAGGGCTGGGGGAAAGGAGAGGAAGTTTTCCTGGTTGTGCCCAGAGTGGCCACCAGGGCACCCTGGGAAGGCTGGAGGCCCCCTATTTCAAAATAAGCATCTATACAGCACTTATTTCAAATTTGGTGCTATTCCTCGTAGAATGAGGTTTACCAAATTCGAAATAAGCGCTCCGCTATTTCAAATTTATTTCGAAATAGCGATTTGCCTGTGTAGACGCTATTAAAGTTAATTCGAAATACTGGCTGTTATTTCAAATTAACTTTGATGTGTAGACATACCCACAGACCTTGGGAGGCAGGCCAGTCCTCCCCTACAGATAGCCTCCCAATCTGAAGCAAATACTCACCACCAACCACACCCCACAACAGATATATTAGCCCAGGAACCAATTCCTGCAACAAACCCCATTGCCAACTCTATCTAGATGTCCATACATCTATCCTAGTGACATCATAAGACCTACCCACATCAGCGATACCATCAAAGGTTCGTTCACCTGCACACCTACTAATGTGATATGTGCCAGCAACGTCCCTCTGCCATGAATATTGGACAAACCCGGACTGTCTCTATGCAACAGAATGAAAGGACATAAATCAGGTATAAAAAAATGGTAACATACAAAAAACAGTGGAAGAACATTTTAACCTCCCTGGACACACAGATACAGACTTGAAAGTAGCCATCCTCAAGCAAAAAAACTTCAAAACCAGGCTGCAACATGAAACTGCTGAGCTAGAATTCATATGCAAATTTGACACCATCAGAATGGGTCTGAATAGGGATTGGGAACAGCTCGCTCATTACCATAAGTAATTTAGGTGTTCTCACCTTCTTATCCACATCCACCCTGATTGAATTAGCTCTGACATAAACACCTATCTCTGTACCACTGCTATCTGTTTCTTTTTCTTTCCCTTAATGCATCTGATGGAGTTGTAACTCATGAAAGCTTATGCCATAATCAAATGTGTAGTCTTTAAGGTGCCACTGGACTCTGTTGTTTTTCCTCCTCCACATGTCTCTTGGGAAGCCCACAAATAACAGAGGAGAAATAGGATGATCAGCATGTTCTGTGATCAAAGGTTATACAGTAATTTGTTCTGCCAGGAAAGAGAGAGATTAAACACAACGTAAGAGCCATGTTGGGAACAGTCCTTGTGGGAATCTCAGTCCCTCCTAGGGACTGATTCATAGGAAAAACAAACCCATTTATAGATCATTGGACCTTATCAATGAGCCATCAAGTTTCTGAAATACCCTTAATGGCCCTCACTTAGCATGTCTACATTAGTAAAACAGGTTTATACTTCATATTTCTAACTTCACATAAGATGCACATAAATAGATAAAATGCACACAAATAGAATACCACATTCAGCAGATTATAGCTTTTCAAATGATACCTGTATTTTGCATAAAGCACTTTCCAGTTATTAATATTTATAAGTATATTTCCATAAAGCATATGGATAGCCCCAAGACATAAGACTCAGGAGTCATCTGCTCTCAGGGCAGGTCTACACTATAAAGCCTTTATCCGCAGAGCTGCACTGATGCAGCCATGCTGCTGTAGCACTTTGATGTAGGTGCTTTAAGTCAACAGGAGTAGCTATGTCCCTAGGAGAAGCTCATTGTCAGCACAGGGTGGGGTGGGGGGTTAAGGTTGTTATAACTGAGTTGCTCAAGAGTGTGGATTTTTCACACCCCAGAGTGAGATTACACAGAAGCACAGTCTTTGTGCTGAGTGGCCTGATCCCAGAAACACACCCTTTAACTGCACAACCTGTGCACTTCCAGAGTGTCCCATTCTCCTCTCTGCAGCACCTCCATCTCAGCACTTTGCTCTTGGCTGCCTGCCATTCTGTAACCCTTCACCCCACTGATGATGGAGTTTAGTGCTTCCATCTGAACTGGATCAGTCAGCCTCACCGCGGGAGCCGCTGAGTGACACTAAGGACACCTTCGCTCTTTGATCATGTCTGCACGTTTGCTAGTTCCCTGCCTCAGAGATTAAAAAGCTTGTAGTCATGTCAGCCTCAGGCCATCCATGAATAACTGGACCTTGCCATCAGACTAAAGGCATATTCTGATGCTTGCTTTCTGTACCATCCAAATCAGTTTCTTTTGTTTCCATGATATTCTCCTGTCTCACCGCAGAGATTCAGTGGTAGCCTTCATTTTTCCTGCAAAATCCTCCCGAAGCACATGATGTATTTGTAGAGGGTTAAGGCTTGAAGGATAAATGATTTCTGCCCCAACACACGAGAGCTGTCCTGCCTAGCTGACCATTCCAGAAGAGCATTAGAGAAAATGGCAAGAGGATAAAACAGACAAGCACAGGAATAAAGACGAGACCTTGGACTCTGGTGAAAAGCATTGCAGGTATCCTCAGAAGTGAGCTAGAATCAGCCAGTCAGGGCTCAGGTAGGCCCTATAAGAAGGGCTCCTGGAGGAGGGGCACACACATTCTTGCTCCAGATCTGAAGGGAGAGGGACTTAGCTGTCTGCTAGTGAGGTACCAAGGACAGAGCAGTGCTGGGGAAAGGCAGAGTGAGCCAGGGGAGCTCCAGCCTGAATAGTTCCAGCCTGAGGCCCAGCGACAGGGCCCTGAGGGTGCTAGGGCTGCAGGGTGGCAGGCAGGGCAGGAAGTCCCCACCCCCTTGCCAATGACGAGTGGCCATTTCAGACTGCAGCTTGCCCCCAAGGCAGGGGCTAGATGATGACTGAGTAGGTCACTGAGGCAAGGTGTGTGTATAGGGCAGGGCTGGGCAAAATACGGCCCTTGGGCCAGATCCGGCCTGCAAAGCCACAGGATCCAGCCCGCAGACCACCCTGCCGGGACCCTCGGAGACGCAGCTGCAGCTGCGCGGTTTAAAGCACAGTCCATGCGACTCTCTGCTCTGCAGGGAGGGGAAGGCTTCGTGCAATCTCCCCAGCCCCAGCCCAATCCTCAGCTCCTACTGGCCAGAAACAACCGGTCAACAGGAACTGACCCCAGCCAATCTCTCAGGTCCTATTGGCTGGTTTCCAGCCAATAGGAAGTGAGAGATTGGCCTGGGGGATGGGAGCAGCGCAAATCTCTTTTCCCTCCCTGGTGTGGGAGCCAGGTGGAGAGTTGACCGCAGTTTCAAGCAGGGCTGCAGCAGGGAGCCCAGCCTGCCTTGGGGTGCTGCAGGGCTGATGGCTCAAGTAAGTGCCTCTCAGCCAGAGCCTGCCTCTGGCACCCTAGCCCCTCCTGCACCCCAACTCCCTCCCTCATGTCACCATCCAAACCCTCTGCACCCTCCTGCCTCAGGTCACAACGCCCTCCCAGACCCTGTATCCCTTCCTACACCCCTCCCCACAGCCAGAATCCTTTCCTGCACCCAAACCCCCTCCTTTGCCCAAACTTCCTCTCAGACCTCACACATGTCCTGCATCCCAGCCCCTGTACGCCCTTCTGTGCCCAGCCTCCATCCTAGAACACGCCCCCCCCCGCCACAGAAAAGTGTGGCCCTTGACCACTTTCCAAAATCTTGGAGTGGCCCCCTGCCAAAAATTATTGCCCACCCCCAGTATAGGGGATTTGGGTTCTTGTGGAGGAGGACCCCAGAGTGTGGGAGCATTGCCATGTCTAAGAAAAGGACATTGTGGTCTGGGAAGGATACGGGCCCTGATACAAGTCTGTGGAGAAAGAACAGGTAATAGTGGGTGAGACAGCAGCTGGAAGAGGGCTCCCCAGAGGCTTGTTTGAGCTAATTCCCAAAGTGGCCAGCAGGAGCCACGGCAGTGAGTCACGACAGTGCTACACAGTCCACTAACCAAGAAGAAAGTAACTTGTAACTCATGCCATAAAGTTAAACTGACCTAGGGTGAAAAGCTCTCTGGAAAGCAGGGAGCAGCTGGAGCATGAACTGCAGGGAGCCATCATCCCCTAGCCCTGGGGATGGATGAAATGAGCTACAGGGTCTATTCTGTCTCTAATTTCTGAGACCGAGAAGCTCAGCAGCAAATTGAGTGTCTTGTGGCATCATCAGAAGCATCCTGCAGATGCTTCCTGGTCCCTTCTCGAGATCTAACCAGCTAGCATAAAAGGGAAAGTACATTTAAAAAACCCTGCACACTGGATTTTATCAAGCTATGTTACCGTGAGTTCTGTGGCAACTGCCTGAAGCAACACAGCCCCTTACCAACAGCACTGTCTGGGTGTGTCTAGACCACATGGCTCCGTCGACGGAGCCATGTAGATGAGTTTATTAGACACAGGAAAATGAAGCGGCGATTTAAATAATCGCCGCTTCATTTACATCAAAATGGCCGCTGCGCTATGCCGATCAGCTGTTTGGTGGCATAGCAGGGCAGTGTGGACGCGCCGCGGTCAACAAGGGAAGCCCTTGTTGACCGCTCCATTATGCCTCGTGAAATGAGGTTTACTGGAGCGGTCGACAAAGGCTTCCCTTGTCGACCGCGGCGCATCCAGACTGCCCCGCTGTGCCGCCAAACAGCTGATCGGCACAGCGCAGCAGCCATTTTGATGGAAATGAAGCGGCGATTATTTAAATCGCTGCTTCATTTTCCTATGTCTAGTAAACTCATCTACATGGCTCCATAGACGGAGCCATGTAGTCTAGACATACCCCCTGTCTCTTGTGCATCTGAAATCTTCTGTCATGTATGTTTTGGTTACTTAGCTGATAACAGAAATAGTGGGGAGGAAAATGTCATGTGCCTCTATTTTCCATATTAAAGGTAAACAACAAAAAAATAGAGGTGCCTTGACTGTATTTGCTTAGCCAAAGCTGATCTGTGAGATCTAGTTTCCTTCAGGAGCAGACATGGGTGGCTGCAGATCTATTTCTTGTAGTTACTGTCAGATTTCTGATGGGTTTTCCTCCTAAGACAACTGAAAGAGTGGTAGGGCTTCACTGGTGTTTTTTAAATGATGGAAGATTAGGTTCAGCTGCTGTAGCAAGACTAATCCAGACCCATTCTATGGGTTTCTTACCAGAAATTGATGAGGTGAAAGTTTCTGAGTTTGCACGGTCAGCGCTGTCACTGGTGCCTGCTCTGTGCCACTTTGTACTTTCAAATGTGTACGTTCTCCTCAAAAAAGATTTGACGGAACAAGCATTCCGAGCACTCTACTTCAGAAATGCAAACTGGCAACGGAAGCCAGTTAAATGAATCACAAGGTTCAGAATCAGCACAACTGAAGCAAATAGGGAATCCATCTAGAGTTGCTAGAGAATAAATACCAGGTTTCAAGTTCATTTTAATAGAGGTTTAATCAGAGTGAAATGAAACACTTAAAAAAAATCTTATTAGTCTCATTACAGTGGTGGAAGGCCCTCATTTCCATGTATTCCAGTAAGATCTGGGGCTCTCTGCATTTTATTCTATGGCATCAGCATGCAGCTCGTGCTAGGAGATACGAGCACAATGGCCACTTTCACACAGTCCATTCATCCGAGTGGACATGGTGAATCAGTGACAGGTATTTCTGGAAACTACCAGGAGACTTCCTACTTCAGTGGGCACATTATTCTATATTGTATTAACCGCTGCGATTTCCCCTTAAGCTGTGTATCTGAGGTTTATGTCACAGATCCAATGGGAAAATGTAGCACTTTGCCAACAGCATCATCAGCTGCTCCTAGAATTATGTCTGCCTTAAGCTGTGTGGATCTGTGACCTGGAGGGGCCTCTCCAGAGGCATGGGTTACACTGCAAATCTTCCCGCTGATCCTCCCTCACTCTTGTCATTTGCTGATGCTCTGCTCCACTGGCTCCCATACCTCTTTTCCAAAGACCCTTCTGCCTCATGCTGCACGCATTCCCCTTTGATGCTGATGTTTCCAATCTAGTTAACTTGAGGAGTCGCCATAACTAGACATGAACTTGCATTTTGAAGGGAGTTGGCTCCTACATCAGTTTAAAAAGTTTATTTCTAAGCAGGTGGGATTCTGCTGAACGGTCCTGTAAAGGGTCCCTTCGGGCAAGTGCCCATTGGTGGCTGAGGGGAGTCTTACAGTCTCTACTTGCCTGTCTGCGGGCGAGGCAGCGTCCAGTAAGTGGCCAGAGATCAGGCCTCTTCTTTTACACACACCCCCCTGGGTGCATTTTGCAGAGGGGTTTGGGGGAACCCAGGTCCACCCACTCCTCTGGGTCCCAGCTCAGGGACCCTATACGTAGCAGTTACCTGCTGAGTTTCAAAGTACTTAGTTGCTGTCACATCCCGGGGCCACTTCTCTGGGATACTTTTCCATCCAGCTCTTTTCTAGGGCCTTGTGGTTGAGTTCCCCTTGTCCAGGGTTCTGCAGGGTTGTCTTTGGCTTCTTGGCTAGCCTTCAGCCACATGACCTGGCTCCGACCAGGTAAGATGCCCCAATTCCCACTCGGAGCTGTCCAGAATGCTAGTGTTACCCAGTCAGCCCTGAAGTCTGCCTGGGTCAAGCTCCAGGAAGGAACTAAAGGTACGTCTAGATTACATGCTTCTTTCGAAAGAAACTTTTTCAAAAGAATCTTTCAAAAAAGCTTCTTTCGAAAGAGATCGTCTAGACAGCCATAACTTTTTCGAAAAAGCGATCCACTTTTTCAAAAGAGAGCACCCAGGCAATCTGGATGCTCTCTTTTGAAAAAGCCCTGTTTGCAAAAGAGCTCTTTTGAAAAGAGATGTTCTTCCTCATAAAATGAGGTTTACCGCTGTCGAAAAAACCGCCACATTCTTTCGATTTAATTTCGAAAGACCACAGCGGCGGTCTAGATGCAGGTGAAGTTTTTTCGAACAAAGGCCACTTTTTTCGAAAAAACCCTGTAGTCTAGACATAGCCTAAGAGGCCCTGGCCTAGCATTTCCTTTTATATCAGCCTGCTGCACCATGATTGGCTGCAGCAGAGGCTGCCCCTCTGTTCTGCTTGGAGGACCACTCTACTGCTCCTGCTGCTGGCCAGGGTGCTGAAAGGCCTCTAGCAGGGATGTCGGGCTTTGTCCACCCCATCACAGGTCCCAAGTGTTCTTGCTTCCTTTCCTGTGGGGACTTTGTTCTGAAAAATAATGCAACGTTCTACCTATTCAGCACCTTAATGAACTGCCTCATTAGACTGGGTTAGGGGGAGGCCTCTCCAGACTGGACCAGGCAAGCAACTCCCATGGGACTGAAGACAGACTTGTAAAGAGACACTTGGATGACTGGTACTGGCTGATCCTAACCGGGAGTAGGTTTTGGTGGATGGGTGAGGGGGTGCAGCCAATGGACTGTGGAACATTCTCACTGGTGGGCGGGAAGAGATTTGGATGGACATTGCCAAAGTTATAGGAAAGCTGGAAAGACTCTTTCAAAGCCTATCTGTTCTGTTGCTGGGTTTTTCCAGGTTCATGACTGTTCCCTTTGTCATTGTTTGTACACAGTCGTGGAATGCTTGTGAGTGGACAAGTTCAACCTATTAAGGACACCTGGGGGGAGGTGTTTAGTTTTTCCAGATTTCAGGCTATAAAAATAGCAAATCCACTGACTCCATGACAAATGACAGGGTAAAATTAAATTTGAATATCCAACATTCCCATTTATCAATACTTACAAATTAGACATTTAGCTGCCAAAAAGAAAGCAATTAACAGACCTTGCACACAGCAAAGGACTACTTTAAACTATCCATGAGGTTCTGATTACTATAGCTATGAAGGAAAAATAATCTTATGTCTAACTGGGATAGAGATGCAGGAAGAGGATTTTAATCTTTTGGATTAAAAGAGCAGTCTCTTCAGCTTCTAGTCAACTAGGAAATGTAACTAACTTGAGCGGTCCACGGTTTTAAAATGGAGCAAAGAGATAAAAAGCTGACCAGAAAGGATGTAATAAGCAAGGCAGTTTCTTCCACAACTGAGGGAGAACCCTCACCTTTTGGAACTCTGGACATTGATTACACAATAAATTTGATTAATAACCACATGTAATGTAGCAGAAACTGACTAATTTTGCTCCTGGGATTTGCCCTTGAGTGTTTTTGATGTACAGTGTTTTCAGACTCAATAGTACATTAAGAACACATTTATCTCCCTGGAAGATCTACGTAAGAGAGGACATAGAGACAAAAACTCTCTTTATGCCGTTGTGATACAAGATAGTCTGAAAATATGTAGTGATAATAAAGCAAACATATCAGCTGGGGTTTGTCTACACAGGTAAATGTCCTGCAGAGCTGCATCTGTATAATTATAGTGCTGTAGTTGTACCATATAACTCTCAATGCAGAATTCCTTACTGGAGTTCTGCTGGTAGATTTCCCCAAGACCCTACCCACATTGACACCTTCCCCCAACAAACATGTACCGCCACAAGGATGAATAAAAGGTGCATCTTTGCTATGAAAAAAGGTGAGTTCTTAACTCCTGTTAACGTCCATGAAGTAAAATCCTCATGGAGACGAGGGAGTTTGTAGTTTTCATATGTGCTAAAAAATCAAGATAAGGAATATGGGGAAAGCCTACTGTTTATCTCAACCTAACAATTCAAATGAAATTTACTCCTGCCTTGTGTTCATGGGATTAGATTTACAGGTGTTAAGAACACATCTTTTTTTTTTCCTTAACGAAGCCAAATCTAAACAGAGGACAGATAGTTAGCCAGCTGGCTTCCTTATGTTGAATTCTTACACCTCATTTACTGCCAGTCCAACTGAGCATTAGCCATCTTTTTCAGAATTTTAATGACACATTAAACTTGGTAAAGGTTTGTAGAGGATGAAAGGGGAGAAGAGGCTCAGGTTGACTTTGGAAACAAAATTGGACGGGTTCAGCTCAAAATCAGACTGCTATCAGGAGAAGCCTACAGCCTACCATGAACAATATTAAGTGATTTAAAGACCGAGATTACATATAACTGTGTCGTATGTATATGATACATTGCAGAGTAAAAAGTTGGAGTGGAAAAATTATGATACCACCCTTACAGAGTCACTTTTCAGAGCAGAACTGCGCTTCAACGTCGCTGGAAACTGAAGTCACAGATTAAATATAACAGCAGCGTTTCCAGCCTTGAAGTGGATCTGGGAAGGCAGGGACTTTCCAGTTAAAACATTGTTTTCAATTGTCCCTGGCAACACAACCAGCTGGAGAGCATGACTGAAATCCTGGCCCTCCTGAAGTCAATGCCAAAATTCCTAGTGACTCGCCCTCTTGTGTGAAAAGAACTGTCAGAGTGCATCTGCAAAAAGAAGTAAATCCAGTCTAGAAAGGGAACCTAGTAGCAGGCCCATGCCTCTGAACTCCCCCTACGGTCAGTGAAGTGTTGGGGCCATTGCTGTCGAATACTGTCGTACTCCTTTGAAGGGACAGTGGATTGGAAAGTTCCAAGTGTCATCAGAGGCATTCCGAATGTCACACCTGCCCACTTATGGCAAGCTCACACTTCCCCAAGGGATCTGCTGTCCTGATTTTATTCTTGCTGGCTTCCCTTGAATTCCCACAACTCCAGGGGCTCAGTCAATATTGTCATAGCAACAAGGAGTCATTTAATCTGCTGTTGCCCACGGAGAGCCAGATCCTTTGAGATGCTCAGCACATCCTGCAAAATGCTGAGCACCTTCCACTCAGACTGGCTTCAGGGAAAGCAAAGCAGGCACAGGGCCTCAGCAGGATCGGGCCCCACAACCCTGCATCACTCAGCAGTAATAAAGAAACCCCTGCAAGCAGGGCAAGCTCGTGTAACACAGGAGTGCGCGTGCTAATGAGAGGATGCAGTTAGCAATGGTCAGGGCAATGTTTGTTCCTCTGACTGAATAAAGGTTAGAGATTGTTCCATCAATGTGATTTTTTACAGTAGGGCCTGGGCTGGCCCCAAGAGACCTGTCTCATTGTAAATAACTGATTTAGCCAGCAAACTTGAAGGGATTTAAAGCAGGGCAACAGAAACCATTAATGGGCCAGGGGGAGGAGGTGAGCTATTTAGAGTGACTATTGAGGGCTTAACGAGGGGGAATAGAGAGGAAATGGCACAAAGGAAATGTCAGGCTTAACAGCAAGACAAATTTCCTAACCTCAATTTGACCATGACATATTCTCTCCAGGGACGTGGTGGAAACTCCCAAGCTAGCTCATGCCGGCTGTTCCAGCAGCGTGAGATCGATCCTGCACTAGGAGCAGGGTGGGAGAGGATGGCCAAGCTGCTCTCTCTCTCATCTCTGATATTGTTCCACAGGACTGAAAAAGCGTATGTGGTATTAATAGGGGTTAGGATTTATAGTGTATTTGGGGCCAAGACAAAGGCCCGACTCCACGGAAAGTGGGATCAGGCCCACGTGTATATATCAGGATTTTTCCTCTACTGCCATTGACAGGTAACTAGGAACCCAAAGGATGCCTCTGTTATCAGGTTCTTTGGGGCTGGATATTTTGATAAACGAGCTATGGCTGTGATACAATTTACATCTCACAGTGTAGCAAGTTCTCTTTAACGGCATTGTCAAGTGACTTTGGGGTTCATGAGAATCCGGGACACCGAGCACCCTCTTGCAGTTAATTCACTGCTCCCCCTGCACGCCTCATCCCATGCACCTCCCTCCTGAGCTGTAGCACTGCTACTGGGGACCCAGGCTGCTGAGAGCAGGCTGCCCCCAGTGTGAGCAATATACCAGTGCATGTGATGGCTTTGTGATGGGAACAACAGGGCCTTGGGATGAAATAATCCACTCACTCAATCCTGTGATCTGAGACTCCCCCCTCCGGCCCACACACACACACTAGGCCCAACCTGTCTCACTTAGGGCCTCATCCAATGCCACTAATGTCACCAGAGAGTCTCCCGTCGGCGTGAGTCAGTGGCAGTGAAGAAGAGCCCTAATCCAAAGCCACTTCATTGAAATGAATGGACGTGTGTTTTCCCCTCCACTGGTGAGGTCAGAACCAGGCCCCATGTTGCTTCCCCCAAATCAGCAAGTACAGTAATGTGCTATCCACCCAGCCACTGCACTAACACAGCAGTGAGTTCCCACTGGAGCTGCAGGGGCAAACCGGAACCTCAGCCCTTGATTTGTATCCGGTTGAAATGATTTACTAGCTCTCTATTGTCACCTGATCACTGGGCGGTGTGTTTGCAAAGGGCTAGGCACCGGCACAAGGGACTAAGAACATCCCTGATGCCTTCACGGGCTACATGGCCATCCGGACCTGTGAGCTTTCATCCTGGAGCAGGTGGGCAATGGGTGGTTAAGAAGGGGCAAGGAGGGAAAAAGCTTTGGTTCCCCACAGCCCTATGCGCCAGCCCACATAGCTAACTGAGCACAGGGGACAGGCAAGTATTTCTTTATTGGTAGCACTGGCCAAGGGGACACAGGGCAAGAGCTATGTGTAGGGCTACCCCTCGGGCTGTAACGTGTTGCTCAGGGCTGTGCCTGTTGTGACAATCTAGCCCTTTACTGTGACCCCAAGGGAATAATAAGCCTGCTCGTATCCACTGCTCGGCCATTTGTTGTTTATCGTGCAGATCCTGTTTAACTGTCTGGCCTGGGAGTGCCATGCTGTGGAATGGGGCCGACAGCTGAGCTCAGGTCTCGAGCCAAACAGCCCCAAACCTAAAACAGGGAGTGGGGTGAGATATTGTGGCTCAACTCCAAGCTAAAGAGCCAGGCCTGAGCCCTGGGATTCAGACCAGGTAAGGAGTCCCCCAAAGCATGGCAGGGCTTTGGTTTGAGGTGCAGTTTGGGCCAGTGGCCTATCCAGAGGAGCCTGCTTGGGTGGTCCTTGACTTCAGGTGGGTGGGCAAGAACGGGGTGGGGAGAGTGGGACAAGAGGAATGGGGCAGTAAGCCCTGACCCTGCTTCCTGGCTGGAGCACCAGGGCGCAGCAGGGTGCTCCCCCGCTGGAGCACCAGGCAGGCTGGCCGGGGTAGGCCTGGATGTAAAGCGGGTGAGCCATGGTCGACTCAGGTCTACCAGCAGCTATGCCCCTGACTTGCATCAGTTCCCAGCTATGTTCAAGGTGCTTGTTGGTTCTGTGAGCTCGGGTGGAGGTTTAATATGTGTGTAGGCATTCCTGCCTGTTAAAGAGGTTCAGGCAAGCTTCCAAGCTACACAGACAAGGATCCCAGAGCATCAGTTAACTGGCACATTGCTCTCTGGAGACGTAGGCTGCTGGCTTGCAAGGGGAAAGGGTTTGAGATAAGGTGCAGTGTAAGTTGAAGTTGCCATAAAAAAACGCTGTGAGTGTCTGAGTCCTGTTCAAAACTGAGGGCCCAGACAAAGGGACAGAAATGGAGTTTGCTAGGTGAAACTGCAATACGTAGCGGGAGAAAAGGTTTCCCAGCTTATCACTAACAGAATGCAAAAAATCATTGAACAAAAAGAATTTTAGAATAACTTGACAGGCTCTTTTTATACCTGCATCCTCCTGTACTTGTGGGCTTTCGTCTCTCCTCTCTGAGAAGGGTATGTCTATTCAGCAGTCAAGAGGCATGACTGCAGCATGGGTAGGCAGGTGTGTTCGTGTAAGGCTGGCTAAGGAAGCTCATTAAAAATAGCAGTGTTGCCATGACAGCACAGGTTAGATGCCCGAGTAAAATCCCACCCGGGACCCTAGGTACAAACTTTATTTTTAGTGAGTTAGCTCAATCAAAACTAGCACAGTTATGGCTACACTTACTGTCCTGACTGCAGTCCATACCCAAAATCAAAGCTGATGACTTTATAACTAAAAAGATGGGGGTTTCTTACTGCCTGCCCTGCACATTCTCAGGGATCTGAAAGTCATGCTGGGCAGAAACATCTGCCCCAGTAATAAAGATTTTGCAGTTCACATTTATTTAACAATTGCATTGATGAATGTGAGCCAGACTAGACTTCAGTTCCAAACTTGATTCCTTCCCAGCACTGGCTCTGCAGGACAAATGGCATAAAAAGCAGTAACAATGCACATTGACTAACTGAAATCAGCAGCAATCTGACTACATGCAGCAGGCAGATCTGCAGAGTCGCAAGGTGCCATGTTTTACAGTCACTTTATTAACCATGAGCCATGAGATCCTGAAATCAGTGAGAGAAGGGCTGATCCTGATGCCTGGAAAAACCCTGAGAAAATCTGTACGGCCTCCTACCCATCCAGTCACCTCACACAAGTCTTACAACCCCCTGCCTGCTGGTTATGTCCAGACAAGTGATGAACGGAGACTGTTTCTTTTTACTCTCCCCACCTCATGTCTAATACCACTTAAAAACCCTACAGCAATGCAAATAACCAAACCAAGACCATTTTTCCACGTGCTTGTGTGCTCTATCCCCATTTCCCGCCCTTCATCTGGCTGTGTCTTTAGACTGCAAGGCTTTCAGGACAATGATCGTGTCTCTTCAATGTTCGTCCATAGCAGTGGTTTCAGGGCCCCTTCGGTGCTATCTTATTATTAAATATAGAGTTTGCTCTGAAGTTTGCAGGATTCAGCCACGTAAGCACCTAAGGGTAAAATCTTGGCCCTTTTAAAGTCAGTGGGAGTTTTGCTATTGATTTCACTAGGGCCAAGATTTCATCCGAAACAGCTTTGCAAGCTGATGCCTTCAGAGTGCAAAATAGGGCAAAAAGTCTGATAACGTGGGATCTGCCTCTTTCCTCTCTTAGCCCTGGTCTACACTAGGGAGTTATTTTGAAATAACCCCCCTTATTTCAAAATAATAAGTGGAGCATCTACACTATCAAGCTCATTATTTCAAAATAATGGGCTGGTTATTTTGAAATCTGTACTCCTGCTTTCCTTGGGGAATAAGCTTATTTCAAAATAGTTACTTTGGGAGTTATTTTGATTTTAGTTATGTCAAAATAATGGTGGTGAAGAGGAAAGTCAAGTAGGTGCAGAAAATGAAGTGGTTCCCGACTCTGCCTCTCGTTAGCAGCACCTCAGTGGGTTTGCCAGTGATCCATGGGGATGTTTACACAAAAACTGAACACGTAAGGTGGGCCCAGGTCCGCTGACTCGGACTCATGGATCCTGGGCTGCAGGGCTCTAAACTGCAGTGTAGACATTTGAGGCTTGGTCTGGAGTTTGGGCTCTGGGATCTGCCCCAGTGCTGCAGTCCAAGAGTTGGAGTCTGCTGACCTGGGCCAGCCACAGGTGTGCAATGGCAGTGCAGACATGCCTTCGGTGTCTGACTGCATCCCGCCATCAAGCGGCCTGCCAACCACTCTGTCATTACAGAGCGAGCAGAGCATCCATTTGGCTGTTCTCTCAGAGCCAGAGACACTACCGGATTGTTCTGCACAGCAGGTTAGGCCAGGAAGGGTGGGTCTACACTGCACCGTAACTTGAAATAAGATACACCATTTGCAAATGGCGTATCTTATTTCCATGCTATTTCGAAATAGCTTATTCCGTCATTTGGAGCGGTCTACACAGCGAGCCCAAAATAATGAGCTTGCTGTGAAGACGTGGGATAGCTATTTCGGGATACATCAGTATCCCCAAATAGCGTTGCAGTGCAAACATAGCTGCAGGGATCTTTCTGCAGGGTCTGTGACTGGGAGGGAGTCACATCGAGACTATTACCATGGGCCCTGCTGAGGCAAATGTTACAGGTGTCAGTCACGTTGCAGTCCTGGAAGGCGTTTGCATGTGACAGTGATGAGTGTGGAATAAGAACGTGTACAGACTGGAATAGAAAGGCCAGAGGCCCTTTCCGACCCTACCAGACCAGTGTTGCTTTCTGCCATAATCTGCAGCAGGGAATGGTTGCCCTGGCTACAATTTTCCTTATAATTAAAGATGGGGGCAAAATGATCCAGTGTCCGTTTACCACTTGCTCTATCTTTGCTGCGTTTCACAGAACGGTCACTGTTGCCTGGTGTTAGATGGGGCCACTCCAGAGACTGTGGCAGAATTGGACAAGAGCTCAGTGTGGGCTTTTCATTTTTAAATTAAACAATCTGATCGTTTCCCCCTCAAGATGCCCTGTGATGCCAAACAGGAACCAGGGCCAAACAGGAGCATCTTTTATTAAACTCCCTGCCCCTCCCCCCACAATTTGATATTAATGTAAAGCTGGATCATTAAAAAGGAGATGTGGGGAACTGCAAAGATGACTCTTGTCAAAGCACTCAATTAGCTAATTGCAGAGAGTAGGCCCCAAGGATGCTCATCTCCATAGTCTGAATATGTCAGCATATAAATATTGCAGGAAGACTGAACTAGCACCAAGCCATTTTGATGATCGGACAGCTCCCAGCATGCATCATGAGAGGGCTCAGATCCTAGGTTCGGTTCTTGTAGCTGGTGTCAATTGTGACTGGAAAGCTCGTTGGCTGAAATACAAATGAGTCCTCACACAGGCAAACTGCACCTGCTGCTTTCCTGGGGATCCAATGCAGACTGGGACTAATACAGCCACTGAATTAAAGGAAAGAAATATTAAAAAGCCTGCATTTTTATAGCTCCTTCTAAGGATCTCTCAGCATTTCTTGGATATGACTTAACCCTCACAATCTCTCTGTGAGGTAAGGAAGTGTTAGCGCCAGGTAAAGCAGAAAGACTCTCTGGATATACTGCTGGAATGGGAGTCAAGAGACCCAGAGTCTTTCTGCCTCTGACACTAACTTCATGCATGACCTTGGATGAGTCACTTAGACCCTCCCCCCAAGTGTTCGCGTCCCTCTAATAATAAAGTAGGGGCAATGTTATTTACCACCTTTTATAAAGTGGTTTTCTTAGAGGAGCTAAGTGTTCCTGGCAGCCCTCTTTCATGAATGGGAAAACTGAAGCACAGAACTTAAAGGAACTGACTTAGTCAAATTGGAGGCAGTGCTGGGAATAGAAGCAAGCTCTCCTGGCTCCTAGGACTGCGCTTCAGGTACAAGGACTACCCGTCTTCTTATATCCCTACTGGAGTGTCTGCAGAGCCCTGAAAGACTGCTCACTTGTCACCAGGTATGGCCTCAATGCACTTAGACTTGCTGTATACCTGTCCCCTGCCCCAAAGAGAAATACAGCACAGCAATAGAGCGCCACAGGGAGAAACCCAACCAACACCCTTATCCATTGGTTGAGCTTTCCTCACCTTGGAAAGGGAAGGAATACTGTATCTAGGCAGCGGCTGGCTGCAAACCCTGCCCTAGCTGAGCGCAGTGGCAGGAAGCAGAGGTGTTACCCTGTGTCTCCTTGCTAGCAGCGTTGTGGGGGTTTGCTGTTTCTCTGGAGGAGAGCAGCATGTGGCTCCTTGCCCAGGCTTGCTGTGGATGGCAGCATGTGTACTGACAGCGATGGGATACTCCACTGATAGCACACATGTGATGCTGCAGAGAGAGTGTGCTGCTGCGGCTGGTGGGAAGGAAAGAAGTTTCCCCGCAGAGCATCTTCTTGCTCATCAGGGAAGGATTCTGCCTGGAGTTTGTGAATGTTGCCTGTCACCGCTAACTAACACCACCACGGAGAGCTTAATTATCGCTTGAGGAATGGTGGGAAGAAAGCGCCATGTGACCTTTCTCATCCCGTATCCTGTAGGTCAGCACTATTTAAGACAACTAGGAGGCTGAGAAACCAGACATTAGTTCTGGCAGATGAACCGATGGCTGGATTGCAGCCAGCATAATCCATCTTCCTGCTTCCCCTCTGTAGGGCTGGGTGACATTCAAAGCCCTCTGCTTCTCTATGCAGACAGAAACGCATGTGATGCAGACCGCATGCTTTTAAATTGGCTCATCAGCTGGCAGGCCCATAGTGAAATGCTTTATGGCCACAATTTAATGTTGCAGCTGTAAACAAGAGGCGTTGTTAAAGAGGCAAGGAAAGTAATGACCACAATGGGTTTGCTGGCAACCGATCCCTGGGCAGTTAGAAAAATCTGTCAAACCACTGTCTGTTTTTCTTCACATATAAATATTTTAAATCGAGTTGACCTTTTAATCGATATGGATGAAATTAGAATATTGCCTCCAAACAGGGTGCTTCATTTTCTGCTCTGCAAGAGATTCTAGTCTCCAGGCCTGTCTCTTGAGTTTCTCCCATCTTCTGGGCTTTTAAGATTCCATGTCTTAAACATAATAATAAAGTTCTCTTAAGTGGCAGATTGTTTAATGTGACCAGTTTCTGTGGAGATGTAAACCCACGCAAGGGACTGAATGCAGCTCTTCAGGGCAGAGCACAAATATCTACCACTTGAGCTAAAGGAATAACTCTAAGACTGCTCCGACCCAGAGGAACCAGCCATTAGAGGAAGAAGTGACACTACGCTGTTCATACACTCCCTGACAGAGTGAGTTCTCTCTGAGTGGCTGAGCTACCTAGTTAAAGTCTCTATTCAAATGCCAACATTGTACCAACTCCCCAGAGGAATCATCAGCAGGGTTTGAACCCTGGACATTCTGCGCCACAGTATATCTCTATAATATATATATATTATATCCAACTGCAGTTTGTAACAAGGGGATTGTTAAGCAGGTAATTTGGAATGTGACTGGGACCCAGGCCCAAACACCACTTCTGTGAAAACTGGAGCATGAAAAGAGGGATGTTCTAATGATTACCATAGGCCAGGGCCTTGGTTTTAAGTCTGAGCATAAAGACAGCACCACTAGCAGCACAGTGCTTCCCAGCAACATGTCTGGAGCACTGCTTCAGTACTGACTCTGATGGAAGATGCCACCTGCTGAATCATCAACCCCTTCCTGGGGTTCTCCTGTGAGGCTTCCTGTCCGTCACTGACAGACCTAACATCCCTTAACACTGAGATGAGACAAGATCACAGTGGGTTTCCTCTCAGAACTGAACTGCAACCCCCTTTCTAATTCAGTCCTGGGCCTCTCACCCATGGAATGCTCTTGCCCCAGAGATTAGCTGATTCTGGGGTCCTGTGGATTGTTTGCATCATGAGGATGAAGTGCTGATGGGGTCAGGTAATTCTTTGATGCAGTCCTGGCTATTTACAGAGAATCTGCATAAAGTTCTGTGTCCCTGAACACTGGAGAAATCAAACTGCAGGAGGCAGTTTCTTTGCTCTGGAGCTTCCCTTCTCTGTGGTGTTTCTTCTGCTTCTTACTTTCTCTCACACACGGACATGCAGCTGCAATCAAATCAATCTCCACCCTTTCAGATATACAATCTGTGTTTTGTTTTCATGCTCCAGGGAAATGCCTTGGATCGTATGGCCCCATACGGCATACAGTCTAGTCCTTGGCTGGTGGTTTTCCCATTGTTTCAGCTGTTACTAGCAAACAGCATCCTGATGTTCCATCAGTTAGCATGACTGAAAGGTGACTCTTGTACTCAACAGCTTCAGTGAAGGGGTGTGATTGCCCAAGCTTCAGCAGCACCAACCATGTGAAATGTTCTTAGTCTGTTTTGGACTAAGGGTAAGGCTGAACTGCTAGCTTCCTTTTCTACATCTGCCCAGTGGTGTTAGTAAAGCACTTACCACAATAGCTCAGTACAAGCATTAGCAACCCAGTCAGGATTTGAACCCATGGCTCCTGATATGTGAATCTCATTTACTACTCCACTAAAGTACCCAGCTTCACAAAACTTTCTTACGTGACCTGATCCACATGTACTAATCACTTACCAGTTCCCATCTGTCAAGTCTGAATATTCACAAGTACTAGGATTTGTGTTAATAAAATCTCTCTGACTCCTTTCAGCAAACGGCAGTATACCAGAAAGTTCAGAAAGGGAGGTTGTGAAGTTGAGTTTCTAAGCACACTTCTACGCTCACGGGTGTGGTGGCTGGCGATGGGATAGTGGTTGTGATCAGCAATGGGTGTGTCATGTTTTCCTTTCTGCCCAAATTCAGAAAGCTCCTGTCTTCCCCATTCCCAAGCCAGCGGCTGTGCGGATAGAAAAGATCTGTGATCTAGAAGGGGAAGTGCAGACTCTGTGGGGTATCAGAGAGGCTGAGGAGCTTTGGGTGCTGAGTCAAACAGCACCAACCCGACTGACGTGCCTGGAAACAAGGAAAGCAGAGATGAGGTGTTGTATTAACTGCAGTGGAATAAATGGGGACAAAATTATTAATATGGGCCCATCACTGGATGACTGGACCCTTTAAAGGGAGATAGGGCCAGCTATACCTTTGCCATAATTAATTACCTGATTTCCAGCCTGAGGGAGTGAGGCTAAGGAGGCTGTCATAGCTTAATGGATACCCGTACCTTACAAAAGGGGTGAGGGACACCAGTCTGAGAAGCAGAACCACAAGAAGTGGACAGGCCCCTGTGGAAGGCCCTAAACCAGGTTCCGCAGCAAGCTGGGTATTACAGGGGAACCGGTGATCTTATACCAGAGCAGGGAAATATGGAAGAAACAGAGCCCAGAACGGACTGAAAATGGTGCTTCGTGCGAACTGGTTTATGGCTGAGTGCTCTTCCTCAGAGCCAGAAAGACTTACATAGGTAGCCTAGAAAGAGGCTGGGAACGCAGTCATGAGAGGTGGGTTGAAGAGAGGACAGCAAAGTGCAGAGAAACGTCGCTGCTAGAAGAACACACAACCTTATCTGCTCTGAGACTTGCAAACTTGTACAAGTGCTGGCCAAGTTAGGGGATTGCTTTTAGCTGCCTTTCTAGTCATGTGCTCACAGCAGCATTGCAAAATACAATCTCAGTTTGCTAAACCATTAATTAAACAGAAAACAGGGAGAGAAGAAATGTGGTGGGGAAGGAAAAGGACACCAAAGGCCCAAAGGTGTTTCAGCAGCTCCCAAGGATGCTGGAGACAGTGGGAATGGCAGCCAAATTGGTAGAGCTTGTTCCTGCCCCCTCTCAGCCAGCAGCTGTTGCATGTGAATCTGCTAATTTGCCCCCACAAAGCCTCTGTTGGAGGACTCAGGAAGGCAGTGGTGAGTGGAATAACTCTCCCCCTCATTATTTTGTCCAGCAATTAGACCTCATTTTCAGCGAACCAATTTTGGCTCATTGATTTCCAGTCCCGCACTTCTCTTATCAGGCATGACTTTAACACAGTCCTTAAATTATATCAGGATGCTTTTTGCTTCAGACTAATTCAGTCTTCCTAATTTTGAACCTTTTTCCATCAACATTTATTGCTACAAATAATTGTGACATTTAATTAACTTTTATCCACTGTCCCACCATTAGGCTTACAACTAGGATAAATTTTTAATCCAGTTATTAGAACTGACAGAGGCTTGACAGTTCATAACCACAAGAGACAAGAGGACCAGGAGGCATTCTACATGGCTGGAGGAAGAAGAGGAGGAGCAGACTGTGATCACCAGAGAGAAGAGGACCAGGAACATTTTCACCCAGCTTGAAGTTTTCAGTCATTAGCATGTTCTCATTAAGGAAACTGCAGAAAATATCTCTGAAGAGCAGGTAGGCTGAGTGGAATACAGACCTGTATGGGCTATAACAGTGGATGGCTACTCAGCCTACCCCATAAGACAGTCAAGCATGCCCACAAAGAGATCCTCAAATATCCAATGAAGATAATCCTTGGTGGGGATTCCATACAGGAAGAATGGAAAGGACAGCTAGAAAACAGGCAGGCCTGCTCACAGGTGTCGGGGGCGGAGGGGCGAAACGACAAATGGGACTGCTGCCCCAGGGCCTGGTGATTTAAAAGGGGTTGGGGCTCCCGGTCACCACCACAGCGACAACAGCTGTGGCTGGAGTCCCAGGCCCTTTAAATCGCTGCCGGAGCCCCAGGCGGCACACACCGGGTGGCACTGAAGGGCTGACTGGGGGAGGATAGTCCCCAGCCCCACTCCTTCTGCCAAAGGCCCCACTCCTTCCGGGCTCCCAGAACCAGTCCCTTCCCCACCTTGCCCCAGGCCCAGCAAAGTCTGTCTGCCGCCCAGAAAACAGGACTGTGTTCCAGTGATGTAAGCCACTAGTCGACTAGTCCCTTGACTGTTTGCTTTCTCCCCCTCCCCCTTGCTGCCTTTGATAGAGGCAGCAAGCGGGATGGGGGAGCAGGAGCCAGTGCTGGGGAGAGCCAGCTTAAAAGCTGGTTCCCCCTAGCACTGTCTCCGCGGGAGGCAGGGGGGTAGGGGGGACTGAGCACGAGGTGGTTATCAGCTGATTCCCGCCTCACGCCCAGTATCAGACCCTGTGCCTTTGCTTTTTAAATGTATTAAGAGTCTGCTGGCACCTCTGAGTACCCCAATGCCGTGCTTGGATGTGTAAACGGTGGCATCTAGAGTAGGAGCAGAGAAGTTATTTTACCTGGAATACTGTGTCCAGTTCTAGTGTTCACAGTTCAGGAAGGCGATTGATACATTGAAGAGGGTTCAGAAAAAAGCCATGAGAATGATTAAAGGATTAGAAAACATTCCTGAGAGTGATTGACTCAAAGAGGTCAATCTAGTTAGTTCATAAAAGAGAAGGTTAGGGGGAGGCTTAATCACAATCTGTATGTACCTACATGGGAAACAGAAGAGGGCTCTTTAATCTAACAGACAAGACCCAATGGCTAGATGCTGAAGCTAGACAAATGCTGTCTTTAAGGCGAGGTCAACACTAAAACATTAAGTTAACCCAGGTTAATCCACATCCCTGAGTAGTTAAATGACCTAATCCCTTGGTGTAGACAGCACTAGGCTGATAAAAGAATTCCATCAACTACCTATCACTTCTTGCTCACTGTAGTAAGTGACTACATTGAAATGCTGCAGCTGTGCTGCTCCAGCAGATTAGGTGTAGACAAGCCTAAATAATGCACAAATTGGTAACTGAGGCTAATTAACAACTTACCCCAGGTTGTGATGGATTCTCCAACACTGGACGTTTTTTAATTGGTCGAATGTTTTTCTGAAAGATCTAATCTGGTTCAATCAAGAATTAATTCTACGGCCTGTGCTCTACACTCACAGGTACGAGTACCCTTAGGGGTACTTGAGAGACGTCTGGGGGGAGGGGGTATGTCAACAAACTGAAATTTGGAGAAAACTGAATTTTTGTTTTAAGTTTTACAGCGCTTTATTATTTTTGTACTTTTTACACCCAAAAATCTCATCGCCCACCCGGCTACAATTAAGTTGTTTAAACAAATGTGTTGCAGTCGTAGAAAAAAATTGTGTGTGTCTGAAAACTGTAGGTACTGGAGGTACTTATAACTTTTTTTTTTGTAAAAGGGGCTACTTATTTTTTTTAAAAGGGGTACTTTATAAAAAAAAAAGATTGAGAGACACTGCTATACAGGATGTGATGCTCCCATGCAAAATGGTCCCTCTGGAATTATAATCTATGACTCTTCTTTAGATATATATATACACACCTCACTGACTACAGCAGATTGCTATTTCTGTCCATTAGGTGCTCTTCTTTAATGTGCCAAGCTCTGAGGCCAGAATTCCCTTTAGCAAAGTCTGTCTTTGATCTATCAATCAAGCAGACTCTCACTGTCAGATGGAGGGATGAGCTGCTCTGCTTTGGGTAGCTTATTGATGGCATATTCATTAGGCCCCACACCACTGACACATTTAAATATTCATATGGAAATTTGCAGATTGGATTTGAAAGCTTCTATTAATAGGGCTTAAATCTCCCTAAAGGTTTTACATCCAGCTCCTCTATTCCCTGAACCCTAGCAGTAATTCATTTCCACACCCCAGTATGTATGGAAAACGTAGAGGATTAGAAGATTTCTGCTTACTAATGTGACTATGCTATGGTCATATTTCCAAATCAGTTACCTGTAGACATAGTGAGTATTTTGTTTGGTGGACAGAGCACCAGCCTGGGACTTGAGAGAAGTGATCCTACCACTGACCTGCCAGGTCAGCTTGGGCAAGTCGCTTCCATCACAGTCTGCACCTCAGTTTCGCCTCCTGTAAAATGGGCACAAGGACACTGACCGCTTTTTTAAAGCTCTTTGAAATGCTGTATAGAAGCTAGGTATTCCCATTCTTAGCAATGCTAATAAGTAGCATGTAGTAATCAAAACAGGGCCTGACACTCTACAAATACTGTGGGAGAGACAGTGCCTGCCCTGAATAATGTACAATCTAAATAGGGCAAGAGGGGGAAGAGGCATAGAGAGGTCAATAAGATTTACACTGCTTGGCACAATATGATAAATTTAGGGGAACCATAGTAAAGAGGCCATGCTCTAGTGTGGAATCATTTGTAAGATGGCACATATGGCCAACCCAGGAACTAGAAGTCAGCACACAGTCTGATGCTGTTAAAGGGAATTCAGGTAGATTATGGATTCTCATACAGCTTAAAAACAGCTCATATTGGTGTCAGAAAATACTCTGCATCACTGAGGGCACGTCTGCACTGCAAAGCAAAAGTCAAATTAAGCTACGCAACATCAGCTACATCAGCTGAAGTCAAAATAGCTTAATTCAGCTTTTGTCTACACAGCGGGAAGTCAAAGGACGAACACTCTTCCTTCAGCTTCCCTTACTCCTCGTAAAATGAAGGTTACAGGAGTCGGAGTAAGAAGTCCTCCAGCTCAAAATTATTTCGAAATAACGGCTTGCTGTGTAGATGTGCACTTTAATAACCCTGCAGTGTAGACGTGCCGTGAATTTGACAAAGAGCTGCTCAAGAGAAATGTAAATGTATGTATATCTGCTTTCAGGTTATGGTGTGAGCTACTGCACAGTATAAAGAAATGTATTATCATGAGGCAAAGAGGATGATTGGGTAGAATGTACACACAGCATTGGCATGCATATGCATTAGCAATAATATACAAAAGGGGGCATATATCTCACCCAACATATATGAACCGCAGGGGGAGTAAGGAGGGAGGGATCTTAAATGCCACAGTCCCCATTGCTCTGTGTGGGCATTCAAGATCCAACAGCAGTTTTTGTAAGAGAAGGTGTATGGACGATAGTGGATAGTTCCCTACCTGTGGAGGGTTTCCAGACTGGCTGCTGGTGTCCACCCTCCATCCTGCAGATGCTGTTTCTTAGGCTACATCTACACTGCAGAGTTTTTGCACAAAAATGGCTGGTTTTGTGCAAAAACTTGCAGAGCGTCCACACCTCAAGTGCGTTTTTGTGCAAGAAAATGTACAGTGAATTGACAGAACAGAGGGTTTTTTGCGGTATAGGTATTCCTCTTTCTACGAGGAATAACTCCTTTTTGCGCAAGAGCTCTTGTGCAAAAAGTGTGTGTGGACAGGAAACAGGTTCTTTTTGCACAAAAACAGCCTATCGAAAGAAGCACAGGTGCCTGGTGGCCATTCTGTTCACGGCAATCAGTTTTCTTGCGAGAGAGCTTCCATGCAGTCTGGATGCTCTCTTGCGCAAAAGCGCATTGCTTTTTCGATGCACTTTTGCAGTGTGGACGCGCTCTTGCGCAAGAAGTTTTTGTGGAAGATCTCTTACAGTGTAGACGTAGCCTCAGTGAATTAAGTCATTCCTGCATTTGCAGAGCTAGAGTCTGACCTCACGTCAGAGAACAGGTCACTGATGCCAGTGGAGTTACATGAGTGAGACAGCAGAATGTGACCCCACAATTCATACAGTGCTTTGGAATCCTTTGGGATGAAAGGCCTAAAATGAAGGTAAAGGACTACAGTCTCATCTAGTTTAAATCCACGTTGCTTCAGTGGCTTCAACAGAGCTATACCAGCAGAGGTCCTGGCCCAAAGGCTTGTTTATTAATAATCTATTGCTAATCTGTGTGAAGAACAGACTCAATACTGACTGTCCTCCCTGGGCTGCCCTCCAGTTACATGGCTAAAATTGAACCCAAAGGAAGAGTGCAAAAGCCACCCAGACGACCCATAAAATAACAGGCCCACTTCAAACCTCAGCAAGTGGCACTGCCCTGTCTCAGAGGCCACTATGGAAAATATAAAGTTTATTAAAATTAATGAAGGAGCTGGCTGTTCCTAAATAATTCATTGCCTCTCAGTTGCTGCTAAGGTAATAAGAGCTCAGCAAGACACCACATTGAGATGCAATTCAGTGTTGCACTAAGACTAAAAATCTTTAAAGAGAACTAAGAACGAAGCTTGCTAGATAATAAAATACTGCATTTTCAGCGCATTGCATTCAGTGGGCATGGTAATAATGGATCCTGTCCATTTACGCCAGTTCAGAGTTTGGCCCAATAGCTACACAATATGTATGCTCTTGGTGTCTCTAGGACAATACAGCTTTGGTAAGAATTTACCTGAATATTTTGAAGTAGGAAATGTGGTACTAGATTAGTGGCCCGGGACATGTTAGCTCTCTGGTTAACCAGACCATAGCAGGGGCTGTGCAAACAAGCACTAACCATGACCTAGCTATTCCTGGAGGTGCTACCACCCCTTCCGCACAGAGACACGAGTGAGAGGCTACTTTGGTTTCTGTATCCAGTAGGTTCATGGTCTCTCAGCTGAGGCTGCCAACAAAGTTGACATTTTTTTTAATGTGGTCAATGGGCATGGGTGGTTGGTGCTAATGGGGCTGCGGGAGGCAGGCGCACAGCCCCACCACAACCCCCCTCCCGGCTGAGGCCCCACCTCTCACAGGGAGGAGGAGGGGCAGCATGCTGAGCGTGTGCCTACCCCCACAGGGAGGGGAAGAGACAGGAGGGGGTGAGCATGAGTGTGCCCCCCATCCTCTCTGGAGCACTGGGGGACGGAGGAGGCCACATGGCTACAGCCTGCCCACTCCGGAGCACAGGGAGGGTGGGCACTGGGGGGCAGCAACACTCCACCCCCAGAATGCCTACAGCACGTGTTCTGGGGGTGGAGTGTGGGCGGAGCCATGCCTGGAGATTTGGAAAGGCAAAGCCTTCCCCCACCTAGGCTACCAGATGTGTGTGGCAATGGAGCATCAGAAATAGTGTTGAAACCATCCAATTAGGCATAAGCCACAGAAAAGACTAAGAGATAACAGCAACTTTCAGGTCTCTGGTGACCCATACCTATATCTGGGCTGGTACTTTTGTGGTGAGAGACTCCAGGCCAGTCTATACTAGAAAATTCAATTGACTCAGTTACAGCACACCCCAAGCAACGTGGTTAAGCTGATCTAAGTCCCCATGTAGATAACATTAGGCCAGTAGAATAATTTTTCCATTGACCTAACTATTGCCTTGTGTGGTGGTGGATTAACTACTCCAAAGGGAGAACTCCTTCCATCAGTGTCTACGCTGAGGCTACGTCCAGACTACAGGCCTCTTTTGAAAGAGAGCATCTAGACTACAAGCAGATTTTTCGAAAAAGCGAGCCGCTTTTTCGAAAGAGAGTCTGGACGCTTTCAAAAAAAGCACAGTTTGCATTCATTAGCACCTTTTTTCAAAAGAGTACTTTCGAAAAAAGGCGTTATTCCTCATAAAATGAGGTTTACCACGATCGAAAAAACTGCCACATTCTTTCGATTTACTTTTGAAAGAACGCGGCTGCAGTCTAGACACAGGTGAAGTTTTTTTTAAAAAAAGGCTACTTTTTTCGAAAAAAAACCAAACAAACCCTGTAGTCTAGACACACCCTAACATGCTACATCAAGGCAGCTGCTATGCTGCGGTAGCATTTCAAGAGTAGATAAGCCCTCTGTATCCCATTGCTGGAGTCATCCAGGTCCCATCAGTGAAGATACTTAATTGTCGTTTTTTTCCCTGTGATTTTTCAGATGTCACTTGTAGACTTTGTATTAGAGGATAACATCAGGGCATTAAAAATCCACGTTTGATGGGGAATCCTTCCCTAAGAAGACATCATTATCTGCGAAGTGGAATGACATGAGCCCTCACAACTCTCACTGGGATCAAATAGGGATTTAGCTGCCTAACTTTAGGCACTGACCTTTGAATGTTTGGCATAAGTTTTTCTAGCCATTGTAGCTGAAAAGAAAACCATGTGGATATAAACAGAAGCAACACTGTCTGAGTCTGCAGATAGGCAGCTCCAGAATCTCTACAGCTGCTCAAAGATTTGTCTGGGAGCAGTAGCAGAAGAGACAAATTACCAAAGGTCTGGTCAGTGTCACTCCTACTATTCAGGACCCTATCAGTAGCCACAGTGGACAAAAATCATATCAATTTCATGATGCTGCTGCCTGACAAATCTAAAGGTTCTGATTAGTGATAACATTCTGATCTGATCTCAGTAGTGCAAGATCAGGTCACATGAGCAGCAGAAGAAACAGGCACTGTAGTCATTCACAGGGAGGACGGCATAAAAACACAGGCTGGAGAGGGGCAGAGAAGTAGAGCTCTCTTTTCACCCCCATCTTCCCTGTTCTTTTTCAGAAAGCTCTGGACTGCAATGGTAGGAGAAAGGCAGACAGACAGGCACATAGCAAAAGCCTTCTCACGCCTAGCTGCCAAGTTGGTGGTATTAAATGTAACTAGACACCTGTTCATTATATGCTGATAAAACCCCAGTGGGTTCCAGGGATAGCATGCTGGTAAGGATCCTAGGAACACCCCCCTCCCCACACACACACACCTTCAGCTGATGGGGACAATCTTGTGGCCCACTGAGATGAAGGAGGGTGATTCACTAGCCCACACGCTGACCTAGGCCTAAGCTGTGGGCATTTCTTGGCATGCCAGCAATAGAACTATTTGTAGACCCTCTATCTTGCTGGTTTGGGTCCCTAAAGGATGATGTGAGTGTGCATATAATGCTGGTTGTTTTATACGATCTCAGTCTACTTTGCTAGTTTCTAATGTTTGTGATATTGCTTATTGAGCTAATGACAATATCACAGATTGAAAGGGTCTTTCCAAATGTGAGGCCCGCCAAGGTCCTCACTCTAATGACAGTTCTAGCTGAACCGTGTCAGATCATGGCATTTTAAATTGGAAACTCTAAAGAATACCTAATTAATAGATCAGCAACATTATCCAAACAGGACTTCAGTTCAAATACCTGACTAGGGAGCAGGATTCCTTCTCCCCCCAATTTGCCTCCAGACTTACACTTTATTTTCAGACCCAATCCTGATTTCACACAGAGCAGCCTTTTTTGAACCAACTTCAAAGCAAGGCAAGGCATGCCTGGCTGAAAGGACCTGCTAGAATCACAGAACTGGAAGGGACCTCGAGAGGTCATCAAATCTAGTCCCCAGCACTCATGGCAGGACCAAGCACCATCTAGATCATCCCTGACAGAAAAGGATCAGCGAGCTACACTGAGGCAGGCAATTTGCCTCCAGGGGCATTGGAGCTAGACTGCAAGAGGAATAAGTCAATTTCCTCTTGTTCTGCTCTGCTCCAAAAATAGCGCTTCATCAATCACTTGCTCCAGTGCTTTAAAAATGAAAGCCAGGCCTTTCCTGAATTATAGAACAGAGGAGGTGACTTTGCTCCAGCCATACTGGCAGGATTCTCATGGTGGGGCTTGTGAAGATCTGAAATACACCCTAGCAAATGCTGCACTGAAGCCTGGTTTTAGAACATTTGAAAAAGCCACTGACTGATTTTACGATTCCAAAAGTGGGAATATATAAAACAAGTCTTATAGCACCTAGGGCAATGCACTCTACCTAATGTGCTGGGCAGCATAGTCATTAGACTGAGATGTAGAAAAACATGTGTTCTAGTCCTAGCTCTGCCACTGACTTGCTACATGATCTTGGACAAATTGCTTTGCTGCTGTGTGCCTCAGTTTCCCCTTTTGTAAAACAGGGGCATTACCCTCTTTTGCAAAGGGCTTTCACATTTATAGGCAGAAATGGTTATAAGGACTGTATCCAGCCTTCCATTATTGTCACAGAATCATATACGATTAGGGTTGGTAGAGACGTCCAGGAGATCATCAAGTCTATCCTCGTGCTCAAAGCAGGACTAACCCCAACTAAAACATCCCAGCCAGGGCTTTGTCAAGCCAAGCTTTTAAAATCTCCAAGGATGGAGATTCCACCTCCTCCCCCAAGTAACCCATTCCAGTGCTTCACCCCCATCCTAGTGAAATAGTTTTTCCTAATATCCAACCTAGATCTCCCCCACTGCAACTTGAGACCATTGCTCCTCATTCTGTCATCTGTCACCAGAGAGAACAGACTCTCTTCATCCTCTCTGGAACCTCCCTTCAGGTAGCTGAAGGCTGCGATCATATCCCCTCTCACTCTTCAATTCTGCAGCTTAAATAATCCCAGTTTCCCCAGCTTCTCCTAAATCACACGCCCCGGCCTCCTAGTATTTTTGTCGCCCTCTGCTGGACTTTCTCCAATTTGTCCACATCCTTTCTGTAATGGGCGGGGGGGAGGAGGGGCATGTCCAAACTGGACACAATACTCCAGATGTGGCCTTGCCAGTGCCGAACAGAGGGGAATAGTCACTTCAATTTTCCACTTCATCTTTCACTTGCATCTTCATCTTTTCCACTTCATCTTTCACTTGCATCTTTCACTTTCATCTTTGGAAAATCATGGGAGACAGGAGAGATTCCAGAAGACTGGAAAAGGGCAAATATAGTGCCCATTTATAAAAAGGGAAATAAGAACAACCCAGGAAACTACAGACCAGTTAGTTTAACTTCTGTGCCAGGGAAGATAATGGAGCAGGTAATTAAGGAAATCATCTGTAAACACCTGGAAGGTGGCAAGGTGATAGGGAACAGCCAGCATGGATTTGTAAAGAACAAATCGTGTCAAACCAATCTGATAGCTTTCTTTGATAGGATAACGAGTCCTGTGGATAAGGGAGAAGTGGTGGATGTAGTATACCTAGACTTTAGTAAGGCGTTTGACACGGTCTCACATGATATTCTTATCAATAAACTAGGCAAATACAACTTAGATGGGGCTACTACAAGGTGGGTGCATAACTGGTTGGATAACCGTACTCAGAGAGTAGTTATTAATGGTTCACAATCCTGCTGGAAAGGTATAACAAGTGGGGTTCCCACAGGGGTCTGTTTTGGGACCGGCTCTCTTCAATATCTTCATCAACGATTTAGATATTGGCATAGAAAGTACGCTTATTAAGTTTGCAGACGATACCAAGCTGGGAGGGGTTGCGACTAATCTGGAGGATAGGGTCATAATTCAAAATGATCTGGACAAATTGGAGAAATGGTCTGAGGTAAACAGGATGAAGTTTAATAAAGACAAATGCAAAGTGCTCCACTTAGGAAGGAACAATCAGTTTCACAAATACAGAATGGGAAGCGACTGTCTAGGAAGGAGTACAGCAGAAAGGGATCTAGGGGTTATTGTGGACCACAAGCTGAATATGAGTCAGCAGTGTGATGCTGTTGCAAAAAAAGCAAACATGATTCTGGGATGCATTAACAGGTGTGTTGTGAGCAAGACACGAGAAGTCATTCTTCCGCTCTACTCTGCGCTAGTTAGGCCTCAGTTGGAGTATTGTGTCCAGTTCTGGGCACCGCATTTCAAGAAGGATGTGGAGAAATTGGAGAGCGTCCAGAGAAGAGCAACAAGAATGATTAAAGGTCTAGAGAACATGACCTATGAAGGAAGGCTGAAAGAATTGGGTTTGTTTAGTTTAGAAAAGAGAAGATTGAGGAGGGACATGATAGCAGTTTTCAGGTATCTAAAAGGGTGTCATAAGGAGGAGGGAGAAAACTTGTTCATCTTGGCCTCTGAGGATAGAACAAGAAGCAATGGTCTTAAACTGCAACAGGGGAGGTTTAGGTTGGACATTAGGAAAAAGTTCCTAACTGTCAGGGTAGTCAACACTGGAATAAATTGCCCAGGGAGGTTGTGGAATCCCCATCTCTGGAGATATTTAAGAGCAGGTTAAATAAATGTCTATCAGGGATGGTCTAGACAGAATTTGGTCCTGCCATGAGGCCAGGTGACTGGACTCGATGACCTCTCGAGGTCCCTTCCTGTCCTAGTATTCTATGATTCTATGATTCCCTCAGTCTGCTGGCAATGCTCCTACCAATGCACCCCAATATGCCATTAGCCTTCTTGGCAGGAAGGGCACGCTGCGGACTCATATCCTTATTCACTATAATCCCTAGCTCCTTTTCTGGAAAACGGCTGCTTAGCCAGTTGTTTCCCAGCCTGTCACAGTGCTTGGGATTCTTCCATCCTAAGCGCAGGACTCTGCTCTTGTTCTTGTTGCACCTCATCAAATTTGTTTGGGCCCAATCCTCCAAATTTGTCTTGGTCACTCTGGATCCTAGCCCTACCCTTCAGCATAGGAATAGCATAGTGAAGGGAGACTTGGCAATATCTTAATAGATTTTAAGGTCAAAAGAGGTTATTGGGATGATCTAGTCTAACCTACTACATATCACAGGCCAGAGGCATTCCCTGTATTAATTGCTTCAAGTTTTAGTGGAGGCTGGATTAGACCCTAGAAGAGCAAAGTATTATTATTTAGGGTCAACTGAAATTTGAATTTCAAGACACACGAGAATTATATTTATCTCAAGAATTTACATTCATAGGCTGGGGGAGGCTGTGCCTTCCAAGGCAGCCTACCCCGGCCCCACCCATGCTTTGCTCCCAAGCCAGGCCCCCTCCTGCTGTTCCCAGCACTCTGCCCTGGCTGGCCTGGGTTGGCTGGGGCTGGACGGACTGCCTCCCACAAGGACACAGGCAGCAAATGGTTATAAGGACTGTATCCAGTCCTGGTGCTGAGGATACACTGCTCGCCTGGTGCTCCAGGCCTGGCTGAAGGAAGCACAAGGTTGGAGCTTAGCTATCTGGCACTGGGGTCCTGGGGGGGGGGAGGGGTAAAAGGGGAGTGGAAGGGGGCATAAGGGGGTGGGCTATAGGTAGAAGGGGAGGGGTCAGGGGCTAGCCTCCCTGGATGGCCGGTGACCTGGCTGCCCATCATTCATAGCAGGGGCCCAAATCTGCAAACTCCTGCTTACATGAGTTACAGTTCTTACAAGAGAAGTCCTGTTGAAAACCAATGGGGCCACTCGTGCATATAAGGTCTGGTTGAATGAGTAAGTATTTGCAGGATCAGCTCCCAAGAAACCAAACATGCTCAAAGTCACAGGTCAGCCACTTCTGGGGTATTTTAAAGGTTTGTTTCCTGAACTGCATCTGTTTTATTTTTTAAATCAATGATGATGCTTTACAGTAAGTTTAAAGGTGCTTTATAGTAAAGGTTAAAGGTGAACTTGGCCCATGGTGATCTGCATTATGACTGTAGCATTTTTATAAGGGACTGAGCCTGTCAATCCTGCTAGGTTGTAATGTTACTGGTTACATGATTTCATTTTTTTTGTTCTGATAGGAAGTCATCAAATATTTACAGCACTTCCTCTAAGTGATACATCATCATCCTTTGACTCATGGGGAATGATGCAACACTCAGAGGAGTTAAGAGTCTGGGGGAGACAACAATGGATTTGATTATGCAAAAAACTAACAAACCTTCACACACACACACACACACACACACAATGGGTTAGAAATTATTACTTTAAAAGTAGTTTAAGACATTCATTTAAACCGGAGGAAGAGTTTTGCAAAACCTAATAATATTTTTTTTCAGGAAAAATATTTAAAATAGAATAAAAAACATTTTTAGGGGGAGTGGTGGATTTAAATATTCACCTTGTTTTTCTTCCCAACCCAAAAGTTCTACTACATGAGCCTTAGAGTGCGACATAAACTAGAAACAAAGATGACACTGACTAGTATATTTTCCTGCATTTCAAGCTCAGAGAAATGCAAAAACATTGTGAATTACCAGTAGTGAATGGTTAAAAAATCAGATTTCTATATTTGGGTTTATTAATCTAAAGTAAATCAGCAAATATATTTTTAATTAACTATACAGGGCTCCTAGGGCCCAGACCTTGTTGCTCCATACTGTATTACAACCCCAAAGTAGCCGGAAAGTTGCCATAAAGGGGCAAATCTGATTCCCCTAACTAGGGGCAGGAGAACAGAAAGGAGGTATAGACTCTTTCCTCAACAACACTTCTTCTCTCTCCTTGCCCACTCCACTCTGAAGAGCTGTGTGAAGCATAGATTGAGTTCACCTGAGAACGGAGCCCAAAAGAATATGAAATTTGGAGAAGGCCTTGTCTACCCAGGAAAGTTTTTTCAGCATCTTCTCCCCCATCCCTTAGAATTAGACAGATAGAACAAAACTACAATGCTCTGTCTGCAGCAGTCACTACCCTTGTCAACTACCATATCCACAAACCACAGCACTTTTTGGCAATAAGCACACAGCATTCTGGACAGATTTCCTAGGGCATAATGTTCTGCCATTTGGCTCAATACATTAGGGGTTGTTTATTGTGGTGGACTGTGGGATACCTAATGGAACCCTACCAGAATTCTGAGCATAGGGGTCAAATTCTGTGATTCTTTCCACCCTATCCCATAACTTGTCTGGTTTTCTCTTGCCCGCACTACTTTCAGTAGCATGGAGAAACACAGCCAAGTATTGCAGCGATGGCCCTCACCTGATGAATGGGATGCTCTAGGTGTACTGGCAATCACGCAGGTGGGTGGCTTTGAAGGAGATGGCAGATCTCCACCAACGTGTTGCTGTGTGGATACAGCTAAGTTGGAGGATAATCAGACCCACAAATGACCCACTCTCTTAGCAAAACAGCTTCTTCAGTAAAAGGTGTAAAAGCAGCTGCAGGCCTTGGTAACAAGAGTTTGAAAGACGAAGGATGAGAAGGACACGAGCATAACGGGGCCAGATCCTCAGGTCTGGTCAATCTGCATAGCTTCACGGAAGTCCGTCTTGCTATGCCAGTTTATGCAAGCTGAAGCTCTAGCCCGACTGTTGTGAATTTAAACTCAGTAATTGCCACGGCTGCTTTAATTAGATAAAAGAGCTCTGAGCCCTAAAGTCAATTGTGCAATGGAGTCAACAAGCTCAACTCGAGCAGCCAATAATATTTACACTTCACCTCCTTTATCTCAGCCAGCTTAGGAACATACTGACCATGTCTGCAGGGGGCATGTTTTGCTGCGGAGCCAGAGGACAGTTACCACCCCCTTCAGACTTTGGTTTACATCTGACTTGTCATAGGTCTTTATATTTTCCACTCCCAGCAAACCCAGCTTTGCAGGATATGATATGATCATCTATAGTGTTCTAGATGCTGATACAATTTTGTACACTTGTGCCATAGTGCGCCTCGTGTCTGCATGTTAGAGTTGTCTATTAAGCTTGTATCTTGTTTGCAATAAGCAATATTTTAAGTTTAAAATAACAGCTCTGATCCTTTGTGAAGTGAAGTGAAGTGAAGTGAAGAGACGCGGCTGCTGACTCACGTTATCCTCTGAAGCCTCTGCTTCCAAGGCACCAATGAACAGGAGTAGCACCTGGATAGTAATCATAGAGCTGTGGGGTTAAAAATCACTCTCATAAAGGAACTCACACATACCAGTGGGCAGCTGTGTGATACTTACATCACCCCGCTATGCAGGGCAACCTCATCTGTGTTTGCTGAAGCATTTCAGCCTTATGTTTCCACAATCCATGGCAATGCTGCCTCCTAGCTCCCAGGGAGCCAAACTGTGACATTCCTGAGATGACTGAAAATCAAGGTAACTTTCAGACCAAGTGATCCAGTGGGGCTTGTGTTAAGGGCAGCTTCCAGTCAGGGGTATTTATATGGTTGTTAAGAGCAGCCAGAGCTGTTACCCTTAATAATGACCTACCCTGCAGATGGGATATTAAATCTTGAGTTTCAGCACTTGAGCCAATCTTTAACTACACAAGAGAGGTAGGTGAGAGGCAAATTCTCCCACAGCTGCCTACTGTGGGGTTCTTATCCCTTTCTCTGAAGCATCTGGTTCTGGCCACTACCAGGGCCTGGGCAATGGACCACTGCAGTCTGGCAGTTCCTAAATGCCCTGACAGGTTAGCTACAGAATGCTGCAGTTCCAAGGGTATTTTAGCCTTGTGGGGTTGTTTTGGATGTTTACAGAGAAGTATCATGTAATAAATGTCAGCACTGCCAGATGACACTGTCCGATCCCAAGGCACATTGCTAATGACCCCATTGTTACTGACACTCGTTAGTGCCATGCGCACAAATGAAGTCAAAGCAGGAGCTTGCTTTGCTCTCAGCAGAAGCATTTAGGCCCAGGTCCTCAAAGGTACTACGGTGTCTAACTCCCATTGCTGCTCCCCTGCTAGGAAGGTGAGGAAGGGACCAGTACAGGCTCCCATCCCAGAAAAGTGCTGACTAATATATGCTGGCTAGCACATACACCTATCTTATTATGTATTAGTCCCATAGTAGAAATATTGGTCTGCTCTAAGTGTACATACTATAGCAGTTTTAAAGCCTAATTTGGCCTATGATTTTTACATAACCCTGCTCACTTATGCAAAGTATCCCATAACCTCTCGCATTCACTGAAGTAAGTTTTGGCTTGAGCAACTAAGGAAGCTCTTAAGATCAGACAGAGACGTGCTTTCCCACAGCAACAGAAAGGGAGTTACTCTCACAGGCCCACACTGGAATGTCCCAAAGAATGAGGACAAGACATAGGATCATTCTATCCTAGTACCAACCCAGGTTGGTGTCTTCATGCCTTTGGGTACCTGAACTGCGGGACAAGAGGTACCCCATGGGTACAAGGTAGAAAGCAGATTAGCTAAACCCAGTATGCAGAGCCTTTTACTTGTAAAGAGTAGGGCATAAAAAGATGGCTTTAGGAGCATAGCTTTGAGGAACATACCTTCTGTGTAAGGTGACTGTAACAACACTGCATGAGATGGCTTCCCAGAGACTGGTAGCATATAGAGCCTTTTTCCTGTACTATATTATTACTATTGGCTCATAGTAATAAACTGGACCTGACATTGGTTATTTGGTCTCTTGAATACATTTCATAATGAACCAGAGTGTGGTCAAGCAATTGACTAGACAGTTTATTAATAAAAGGAAGCAACTGCTTCCATCATCTCCTGCTCCTGCTGGCTGGCAGCAGGACAGGGGCTGTGATAGATGAAACAGCCTTTTGCTAAGGAGTCTGCAGTGCAAAAGTGTGAGTCAAGAACACCCGAGATCTATTCCCAGCCCTGCCACTGACTGCTCCTGTGGCCTTTGGCAAATTGGTTACTTCCCCTCTGCCTGCTTCTTTATCCGCCCAGTACTGATAATCACGATTCCTAACCTCTGAGGGGCAAAGGGAGGAATAGCTAATGCTTGGGAAGGCTTGCACTCTGAGAACAAGGGAGTGTGCAAAATATGACTGTCTTGTAGCTATTATGTCATCATTCAATATTTTTGCACCGGTGTGAAACAGGAGTAATGCTAATGAAGCCATGGAGTGAAACTAGAAAGGCGAATCCAGCCCTCTGGAGAAAATTCTGCTACCCATGCTCATCCTGTCTGTTTGGTGGTTAGAAGTTTTCAGTCTTTAAGGCTGTCTGTCAAGCCAGGTGTATGCCTTCACCAGCCTGACATTTACACACACACCCTCCCCTTGGTCTGAATGCACATACTCAGTGGTTGTCAATGGGAGCTGTGCTGCACACAGGGAGGATGGGCACAGTATGGCTCTCAGCTCAGAGGCACTAACTCAGCACAGCAAGCAGGCACATGCTTAGCTTTAAGCATGTGCTTAAGTTCTGTGTCGAATAGGAATGGGTCACGGAATCCGGGCTGGGAAGCTGCATGCTGCCAGCCTGCTGAGACGGAGGTCTGAAGTTGGCAGCAAGCCGGCATGTGACAGCAGGGGCTGCTCTAGCAGCACGCAAGGGTGCTCAGCCACACGTCGCTTCATTGCGAAGTATCTGCGGGTGTTTATCTAATGGTCAGAAGGAACCTGTGCAGAGCAGGTTGGTTTATCTGACACGTCTGACAGGGCAGGATCTTGTGTGATGGAAATACTGGGCTGCCTGACAGGTACAATTCCGATTGCTGAGTTCTGACATCGTACCGATTATATGTCTGAATTACAGCATTATCTCAACCACAAATCTTTTATCTTCTTCAAAGACCTGAGATTCAAACGAGTGGGTTAGATCTGAGCTACCTTTGGGATTAATTCTTCCTCCCTGCCCTCCTTCTGAAACTAAATCCACTTGGTAGTGCCTCGCTAGTATTTCTCCTTTTTCTAGTCTTTGTTTGGTTTCCTTTATCATTGCATAGGTGGCTGCGGCAGCTTCTTTTCCGGCTTGATCCAAACCCCGCTGAACTAAACACGAGTCTTTCTGCTGATTTCAGAAGGCTCCGGATCAGCTCCTCCTCCCTAATCCTCATTCAGAGCTCTGAGAATCTTATTGACTGCAGTGATTCATTCCTGTATGTTTCTCCCAGCAAACCCTGTGGATTCTGTCTCTTCCCTGCCTCATTATTTACAACCCTGGTGTCAAAAGAGGATTTCCCAGTCAACGAGGTATAGAGGCTTACAAAGGACTTGTCACTTCTCGTCCCACCCCATAGCAGGCTTGTTTCTCATTTAGAAACAAGTCTTCTTCCAGTGATAACCAGCCAAGCAACAGCATGCAGCAAAGTAATAAAATGTACTTTAAAGATGGAAATTTGAGCCTGGGCATAAGTGGTAGAGCCAAGCAAATGAGGACTAACCCACAAATGTAGGATCGGGGGGCTGTTGTGAGCATCTGAGCCTAAGAGCAACCCAGTGCGGCCTGGAGCACTGTTTTTATGATAGATACCCAAAAGGTGGCATGTACTGTATCACTGGAAAACTCATAACTCATAGATCATTACTATTGATGTGCGCTGCATGCACAATGGACACAATGATGTGTGCTGGGAATGCATTCTTAAAATGTGTTTGACAAGCCATGAGTAAGACAGGCCTGTTCCAGACTGAGGAATGTCTCGTGTGTCTCTCCAGTGTAAATTAAGCAAAGTGGGTCAAAGACAAACAAGAAAGCTAAACAAAGCCGTCAGGAGAGCAAGCGTGGAAAGATGATCACTTAGCAATCTTGATGGGGGATGGAGACTGCACCCCAGGAAGCCTCCCTGCCTCTTGAGGCAGGATCGATGAACTCAGAAAGACAGAGAGAAAAAACATGGATTCTTTCACTTGAGGAGACACGAACGGAGAGCTTTAGGATCTATGAAGGTAGAGAGTCTGGTGAGCCATGCGGGAAAAGAGACTCGGTGAGAAACATTCCTTTGAATGAGAGACTCTAGTTTGTTAACTCAGGTTTTAGTCTTAGATGCTTATTTTTACTGTGTTTGCAACCCTTTCTTTATTCTTATACTTGGTAACACTTAAATCAGCAACTTCTTGTTTAATAAAGTTGTTTAACGTTTACTCTAAACCACTTCAGTGCTTTGATTAACACAGAGGGCTTGTTAATCCCAGTTGAGATAATAAAATTGGGTTACTGTCTCTTTAAAGGAGCAAGGACCTTAACTTCTATATGACTATGTCTACACTTGCGGCTTCTTGTGCGAGAAATATGCAAATGAGACTAAGTGTGGAATATCACCGAGCCTCATTTGCATACCTAATGAGCCACCATTTTTGCAGAAGAGGCTCTTGCGCAAGAAGGAGCTGTCTACACTGCCCCTTCTTGCGCAAGAAAAACCCTCTTGCACAATGCCATTATTCCGAAAAATAAACAGTGTAACGGCATTGCACAAGAGGGTTTTTCTTGCGCAAGAAGGGGCAGTGTAGACAGCTCCTTCTGGCACAAGAGCCTCTTCTGCAAAAATGGATGCAAATGAGGCTCGGCGATATTCCACGCTTAGCCTCATTTGCATATTTCTCGCACAAGAAGCCGTGAGTGTAGACATAGCCTAAGTATTCAGTGAGAGGCAGTTTGGGGGAACGTCAGGCCTAGGGGTGTTGGGAGGCCTCTGCAAAGTGCACCGGGGCGTGACCCGCATGTTTGCAAGGTGACCATTGGTATCAGGGCAGTGATCGACAGCAGTACAGCATGTAAAGCACTGAGCACTGCGGGGCAGCCAGCGATGCAGCCCCTTCCTGGTCTGGGTTGAACCCCAAAGCCCCCTAGAGCAAACAACCCAAGTGAGGGCTTCCTGCAGCCCAAATACCAAACAAACAAAAGGGCTTCTCACAGTCAGGGTTCAAGGAAACAAAAAAGGAGCAACACAGCTCTCCAGAGCCCTCTGAGTGAGAGGAATGATATAGCAGTGCTCTCCCTGTTACAATTCATCTCTTGCCTCCCTAACAAAGCTGTTAGACCCAGCTGGACCCATGTTCATTCACGGATCTTAAGGCACCGCACCTGGGCGGGAAAGCCCAGCTATCCCCACTGTATAGCAAGTGCTTGAGACCCAGAAAGGGTCAGTGACTTGCACACTTTGCTTCCCCCCGGCCTGGTTCCTACAATGAGGACAGGCAACAGTGTAAACACCTCTGTTCGGGAAGAGGGCTGTACCCTCCTGCCTTGTTCTCCCACAAATTACATTACTGCGCTGCAGTCACATCAGTTAGAAGGAACCCACATGGGTTAGGAAAGTAATCCAAGCATCACACCTGTAAAAGAGCTGTCCCAGTGGCTGTGAAAATTGTGCCCTGATAGGCATGTCATCTGGGTTTGATTTCCTGCTTCGCACCCACGTAGGAGTGGTTGGAGTAGGATCAGTGTTCCCTGTAAGCTGGGTTCTTAGCTGGGCACTCAGGAGAGATTCAAATGCCGTTCAGCTGAGTAGCAGAGTGCCCAAAGCTGCCAGCAGGTATTAGTGGTGCACACCCGCAAATGTCTTGGATAAACAAAATGTATCCCGCTCAGGGGTGGAAAACGTTAGAGGCAACATTGAGCAGCATGCGCTGCTACACCAACTTGCTCTGCCCCTGGGTCATGAAACAGCAACCTCTCTAGACAATAAAGGGACAGCGTTGATTATATCCAATTTAGTCGGCTGGTCTTCCATCCAATCTGCCTTGGCCGTCAGGAAGATGGGGCCTATGAACTGCTATTGGTAAATGATACAAAAGGCCTCTCTAATCTAGGGACTACTTGGAAGAAGGAAATGGGGGAGAACAGTGAGGGGGGATTATCTGCAACCCCAAATAATGATAACTCAGCTCTGTCACCTCCGGTTCCCCACAGCAGCTGTGCTGCTGATGCCTATACCTATTCCTATTCCACGGAGGCAGCTGCTTTTCGGTGGTGGGGAAATGATCCATTCGGTGACTCTTCATGATGAACTGTGCTATGCGTGTTGTTGCCAGCACTCCAGTGCAATTCTCTGCCCTGCAAGCAATTTCTTGGCAGTCTCGGCTTTCAGCAGAGTTCCTGCATGTCCGTTATGAACAGAGCGTGTGCTTTCGGGGACCAAATTTTCTATTGAGGCAAATGGGCACCCACCCGGATTTCAATGAACTGTCACTCATTGCACCTGCACTCTGTCCATCCCAAGGGTGTGTGGCTGTCTTCTCTCTCTCCTCGCTGCTGCTGGGACCTTCTGATTTGGTATGTGACTAGCAAACGCAGCAGAGAAGCCCATGGTTCTGCTGATAGAGGGCCTGTTGTTTAAAGGTGATGCACCTATGGCCAGGCGAAACTGGTGTGACCCCAGCACCTGGCTCGTGTGAATGGCACAGGAACACAGCAACAGGTTCTCTTGAGTTCTATTGGCCCGCAACAGAGCATGACACAGCCACCAAGATGTTTCATTAGGGCGGCCCTTGGCTGGGATGCTCCATTTCATCTTTCTTAGCCTCTTTAGTGCCCATCCCTGTAACTAAAGGCTAGGCCAAGGGCCACGGCTGCTCAGCTCTGAGCTAGCTAAACATAAGAACTGACAGGGAATTGCTTTCCCAGCCACCTGTGTGACACTGACAGCTCTAGCAAACCAAATCCAGGCAGCGTGCAAGGCAAGTACGATCAAGTGGCCACTGCACTCAGCTGGCCAAAAGCCAGTCCCACGGCCAGTGCAATTCCTGCTGCAGAGGTCAGAAGGTGAAGGAAGCCCCTGGATCCTAGTAAGTGTATGAACTAGAGCTGGAGCCAAAGTTTCCAGACAGGGTGTTCGCAGGCTTTGTGGGTGTGTGGATCCAGGCCTGTTGTTCTCTGTAATGGCCCAAATCAAACACGCAGCCACTGAAGCACTTTGACCTTGGCTGTGTGTCAAGTTCCCATAACAGCTGGGATACTCAGCGAACCCTCTGGTTCCTTTCACTGCTCAGGCTCCACCTCTGGTTCAGGAGCTGTGGTACTGGGGGCCAAATGAGCCTCTTGCCTGCACTCATCACAGCGCTGTGCCCAGTGATAATAGAGAGGGAGGAAAGGCAGCCTCCACTTTGCACGTATGGCGGCAGCTGCTGCTGCAAGGTGTCTAGAACTAATGGTGGGAAGCTTCCGTGAACGTCTTCAGGGGGCCTGGATTCTCTTCCCATTTACCAGGGTGTAAATAACAGCGGCAGTCAATGGAGTTGCCCTGGCGTGTGCGAGGCGAGAATCAGACCCACTGCTCCGGCACAGGACACCAGCACTCTGACACCCGCCGCCCCCGCAGTCTCTTTATCATGGCGCGCGCCCTTCCTGTGGCAAGGCACAGAGAATCAATAATAACCACCGAGAACACTCAGCCAGAAAAGTTATTCTGCATCCAGAGCACTGTACTAAATTAAGAGAAAATAAAATCAGTGCAGTCCCATTGGATCTTGTCCTTAGCGGCTGGTAATTAAAATCCATGGGCCAAATTCAACCCTGGCATAATTCCACTGAAGCCAGAGCAGTCAAACCAGGAACCCGTTCGCCCCTTCTGCTAATTGTGGTGCCATGGCAACAAATAGCCACAGCAACAACAAAGAGGGGAAAAATCTATTTCAGAGCCAGGCTTTTTCCTCCTGACACTTTGTCACATGGACTGGTGCTGCTGGCCGGCTGCTTTTGTGCTCCCCGGGCCAGTCTCAAAAGAGCTCCAGGCATTTATATGCAGGGCCCCTCCATCCGTCACCCAGCAGCGTGTGCGGAATCCATTTGCCCTTTCGGAGCAAAGCACACGCTCTTGCCATTCACCGGTTCTTCACTAACGCAGGAATTGGCTGCAGGACCTCAGCCAGCCCCCTTCTCTGCTAGGAACTATCTGAAACACGCCTCCCACCCACCTCTGCTGCGGACTCACCTCCCCCTGTGTCCTATACACCTGCCTCTGCAGCATGCTCTCTGCTGTGCTACAAACCCACCTGCCCCCACACCCTGCTGCACACCCGCAAGGGGACAGGCCACGAAAAGACCAGAGCCTGCCGAAAAAGCAATGGGGTGGCTAAGGGATCGTCTCCACCGCTGCATACAGATGTTCCGGGAGCGTAACCTGGCAGGAGTCTGGCTCCTTGGGTGTGATACCGGACTCACGGGAGGGCTAAGGCCCAGCAGCAGGCTTTGGGCACCCCCTTTAGGAACAGTCATTGCTCAGAACTGTCTGCCCCCCATGCCAGACCCTCGGAGGTGCCAACATGCCATTCGGAAGCATCTCGGCTGGGCTCGGAGGTGCATTCCAATCAACGAATCAGCCTCGCTGGCATGGGATGAGAACGTAGCTGCAGGACTGGTGCCCAGGGAGGTGATTAATGAGCGAACACAGGCACAGGGAGCAGGGGAGAGGCAGAGAGGATGCGTAACCCTTGATGGAGGCGGCACATTTTAAGTGGGGTCACGTGACTGCCTCATGCGTCACCTCTGGGCAGCAAAGCCCAGAGTGCCAGGGCAGTGGCAAGCGAGCACCTCGGGGACCATCTCATGGCAGCTGAGCTCCGCAGCTCTAGGGGGCATTGCCAGCCGGCACTGGGCTCTTCCAAGGGGGAGGCAAGAACACATCAGAGGAGCAGCTCTGAGCCATGCCTCCTGCCCTGCTGTGCGGAGGTGGCCCAGCTTGGGGAGCAGAGCAAGCAGGGCTGCTGGGCATCACCCTGGCTCCCCCAGCACGGTGAGCCAGAGCCCTGAGTGGGCCGGACGGCCCCTGGTAAGAGGTGACTCTTCTCAAACGAGGGGGTGCGCCTGGCACTTTGAAAGCTCTGTGCTAAAGCGAAGGCAGAATTCTGGGGAAAGGGAACATGATGCCATCTGCCTCCCCACATGGTGCGAGGATGCAGGGGCCTGGGCTGACGGTACAGCAGATGAGGAGAGGGGAAGAGGGCGAGGGCAAGAGAGATGGAGGAGCTGCCTCCTTCCACCAACAAGCAGCAGGGAGGATGCAGCATGGCCGGGGCCTATGGCACAGAGGGCGGGGGTGTGGAGAAGGCCTGATACAAACCAGTGGCCCTAGGACATGAAGAAGGGAGGCAGGGGAAGGGAAAGAGACACCGTTTCTATTTCAAGTTCCTCTCCCTGGGCGCTCACCTCTTATCCCCACCCCGACCTGAGCTGCCACCAGCTCCACGTTCCTGCCTGGGCCAGCAGAGTGAAGGCTCTGGGGGCTGCCTCAGCAGTGGGGGGTGAGGTGGAAGGGGAAGGGTAACACATGTGCACCCTGGGTGATTTTAGCTGATCTTAAGGGGAACTTTGCAGCTGTGCCACCAGAACCTGTGGAGGTCCCATTCCTCCCTCCCTCCCTGCAGTTATCTTGTTGTGGATAGGCCCCTGGACCTGTAATCCCCATCCCCTGGCAGCTTCAGGGGGGATTGCCAAAGTTACTTACAGAAGGGTAAACTGAAGCACGGGGAGGGGATGTGTCTTACTACAGTAATAGAGTCTGATCCAGCTCTCCTGGAAATCAAAGCAAGCCTGGCCATAGACTTCAGTGGCAGTAAGTTGTGTGACACAGCGAGTGTGTGCCAGTAGTGGGGAGTCCCATCTCTTCTGAGTGGTTACGTTGCCTGTCCCTCCCCATAAAAAAGCCAGGTAAGGATGCACCTGCTCTTTTCAATGAGCAGGACAGTCCCAGCAATTAAGCATCTCACCTCAGATGTGGGAGGTGAGGGGTCAAATCCCTGCTCTACTACTGAGTTCTTTGTGACCTTGGGCACGTCTCTCTGTGCCTCAGTTTCCCACCTATAAAATGGGGATAGTAGCATAGCCCTACCTCCCAGGGTTGCTGTGAAGATATGTTAGATCCTGACTTGCTGTGGTGATGGCAGCTTTTTCAGTACCCGCAATTTTCTAGGACTCATCCTTTTCTCATCTTTTAGGCTTTATCTGGCTGTTTTTATTTAAGTCAGAGTTGCTTGAAATTTGTAGATTGCATGTGCCCATGGGTAAAATAAGAAGTGTTCTGTTTAAAGGATGGGTTTAGGGTCCAGCCATTCTCTGTTCTCAATTCCCTCTAATCCACTCCGTGCATCTTCTATTACACATTCTGCACTTCTTCCATCTGTGCAACTCAGACTGACGTCAGTGGAGCCAGACATCTGTTAAATTTTGTATGTGGCAATCACCAGTGCATGGATTTACTTTGTTACTGGGGATTTTTACACATTAGCATAATTTATAACACGATGTATAGGTTTCCATATGTAGAGAATCTCATGAAGATTATCTGTTAGAACAGAGAGGAGTCCAGTGGCACCTTACAGACTAACATCAACTTTCAGGGGCAAAAATCACTTTGTCAGGCGCATGGAAGATTATCTATGTTACTTTTACTGCATAATTAGATATGAGAGGAAATAGAGACCCATGGAGAGAGCCTAGGACTGCGAAGCAGCACATACATTCTGGTTCTGCTGCTGTGTCATTCTGTATCATTTGGCAGTCACGTGACTTCACTGTGCCTCAGTTTCTCTTTACATAACAAGATATACTAATACCACTGCAAAGCACTTTGAGCTCCTCCACCCACTAACACCCTGAGCCAGATTCTCAAAAGGACTCAGCACCCACAATGGGGGGGCCACATTTTCAGAAAAGCTCTGCTCCTATTTAAAGACCAACATAAGAGGCCAGCTTTTCAAAACAGCTCAGTGTGTTTGTGGCTTTGGAAACCTGGCTCTCGTTTCAGTCTCCGTGTGGCAAGGTATCTAATACCCTCAGGGTTTCTCTTGGTATTTGGACCCATTATGTGGATTATGCACTTGGAAAGCTGACCCCTGCATTGCATTTGCAAGTACTGAGACAAGCAGGTCTAAACCCACCCAAAACTAAATGCTCACTCTCACAACTAGCAGGCAGGAACCACTAAGCTCGGGACACAAGTGAATACTTGGAGCCACAAAAGATAACACACATAAGACTGGGAGTGAAGGCAAAGGCTAAAAACAAGGGAATCAGGGAGGAACACCAAGCAGAGAACCACAGACAGCACCCATTGCTCCTCAGAGGCATTTACATGGTCACTGCCCTCAAGATCATCTCCTGGGCACGTGATCAGAGCATCTCCCCATCCAGCTTTTTCCTCCTGGAGCCATGGACGGCCATCTTGGCCAGCACCACGAAGATGTTGATGAGGAGAGCCTGTGACTTTCTGGGCCACAAATGAGGTGTGCATAAACAAGGAAGCGCGGAGAGAGCTGCAGTTAGAACGTCAGTAAGAGGTGCCGGAAGAGAGGCTGCTAGCTGACACACCCTAAAGAGATGTGCACCAGCAGGCCCGCCGAGAGCGGGAGCAAAGGGGGCAGTTGCCCCAGGGCCCAGGGCTCCTAGCTGCTACTACTGTGGCAATGGTCAGAGCCCAAGGCCCTTTAAATCAGCACAAGAGCATCATGCCACATGCTCCGTGCAGCTCTGAGGTCAGGGGGCGGCACGCTCTGAGTGGCACAGAGGCTGGGAGCGGAGAGGATACTGAGGGCTGTCTGTCCTGGGCCCCACCCCTTCTGCCTGAGGATGTTAGATATCATTTACTTTAATAATCCTATAACTGAACCAAATCTTAGCGATTACACGATTATTCAATGGTCCCCGGCAACCAATGCGCTCCTGGCCCTACTCCCAAGCAGCCCCCTGCCCTACATGCTGCTGCCTCTGTATCAGAGGCAGAAGCGCAGGGCAGCAGCTCCTCCTGCCCCCACCCATGTGCTGCTGCCTCTGATTCAGAGGCAGCAGTGCAGGAGTTGGGGCAGGGAGGCAGCTCTGTGAAGCCGGTGCTTTTAAGCCAGCTCCCCATGAGCACCGGCTCCCACCTGCCCCCACCCCACTGCCTCTGTGGGAGGCAGCAAGGGGGGGCCCCAGGCAGTTCCACGGAGCTGGCACGCACAGAAAGACAACTGTTAAAAGCTGGCTCCCAGCATGTACCAGCTTCCACCTGCCCCCCCTCAACCTCCGCACTGCTGCCTCTCTGTCAGAGTGGCAGGCAGCTCTATGGAATCTGATGCTCATGGGGAGCCAGCTTTTAAGGTGGCTCCTCGCAGGTACCAGCTCTCATCCTCCCCCCCCCCCCGCCTTGCTGCCTCTGATACAGAGGCAGCAAAGGAAGGGGAGTGTGTGTGGTCATTTGCATAAACTGATAAGCTCAGGCTTACTGGTTAATCATTTACACGACTATGCGCTCACATCCCTACTTCAGGGAGCACATACCTTGGCCCCCCCCACCTTGCTCATGGGCCCATGGAGGCTGTTGGCGCGCCTGTGCACTAGGGCCTCCCTCTCACTAAAGAAGGGAGAGGTGAACTGCGCAGCTCCAGCTAATATTCACAGCCAGGCTGGGAACCAGTGCGGAGTAAGGGCTGGCCCACTGGGGTTCCTCACCCTCCTCAGGTGGCTGTGTGTCCTGCCCCCACGAGGGTGAGGAAGTCGGTGAGGTGTAGCATGAGCATGCTCAGTTGTTCTGTGAGCATGATTCTGAGGTGAATGTTGTGCAGCAGGCCAGCTGGCATGTGGGGGGCAGCTGAGGAGGCTTGTGGGGCAAAGGCCCAGTGACTAGAGAGTCAGGGCTGAGGCACTGCAGGACTCACTGGAGGATATCAAGAGAAGCAGGGACGGCTGCCCTTTCTATCCAGAGCACAAGAGGGAACATGTAGAGCCGGCGTTCCCATGCTCTGGCTGAGCCCTGGGGGGCTGCAGAGTCTCTCTGATCTTAGTACAGGAGGTCTCTGAGTCTGGTGGTACCAAGCAGGACCATCCTCCAGCGCACCAAGGGCTTACCCTTGCATGCAGATGTCACAGGGTGGCAGATGCTCTGTGCCCCTGCAGAGAGATGCAGGAGTCTGCTGTGAAACCCTGTTCCTAGTTGTTTGAACTCTACACGTAGGCGCAAGCTAAACTGCTGCTCACTTCTACAAGCAGGTGGGTTTACTTAGCACCAAAGAAGGGACTCAGAAGGGCTTGGAGCCTGGGGGAGACTGCAAAGAACAAATATGAAGGCAGGGCTGTGGGATACTCTAGGGCTAGGTCTACACTGGCAGCTTCTTGTGGAAGAACAGCCGTTCTTCCTCAAAAACTTGCCAGCTGTCTACACTGCACTAGCGTTCTTCCAGAAGTAAATTTACAGTATAGCGTTGTAAAACAGGGCTTCTTCCGGAAGAGTTATTCCTCTCCCCACGAGGAATAAGCCCTCTTGTGCAAGAGTTCTTCCAAAAGAGGGCAGTGTAGACAGGCAACATGAATTTCTTGCGCAAGAAGCCCCTATGGTTAAAATGGCCATCAGAGCTTTCTTGCGGAAGAGAGCGTCTACACTGTCATGGATGCTCTTGAGCAAAAGCACATGGCAGTGTAGACGCTCTCTTGTGGAAGAGTTTTTGCACAAGAACTCTTCCGCAAAAGACTTCTTGTGCAAGAAGCTGCCAGTGTAGACGTAGCCTAGGAATAGCCAGGCTGGGTGTGATTGTTGCTTGTTACTGATACACTTACCCCCCCCTTCCCAAGATGTAGATCTGGCTTTAAGTTCTGTGTGTGCTCAGAGTAGGGAGGGACACTGTCTGCCTACAGTGATGTTGGCCTCCTTTCTGTGGCGTTTGGGGACCCCCAGATGGAAGTGCTACAGTGAGCTCTTGGGCTTGTCTTTGCCGCTGTGTTAACGGGAGTGTTTCCCCTAACCTGGCTTCCAGCGGCATGCTACTCTTCAGCTGGAGCCATGAGGTGCTTCACACTTGAACTAACTGGTCCTGTAGGCCGGGGGCACTGCTGAGGCGTGGGGATGCAACAGGGTGAGTTGTAGCAGTTTACCAAGAGCTCCTCTGGTTGACTCTGTGGATTAATGAGGGCACGCATCACTCAATGAGTAGGCTTGCTCAGGTATGTTCACTAGCAGTAGCGGCTGCACTGGAGAAAAAACCTAACACTATACAGGGCTCTCCCAGCCTCTTTGCTATCCAGCTGCCCAAATAACTTCCTAAGAGTAATGTTCAACCTGGCTAACTGCAACACTCATGCCCCTCAAGGAGGAGGCTGTTTGACAAGGCTTTCGTGGGGCGGAGGGGGGATTCTCCAGAGTGGTCCTTAGGATTTATGGGGCTCTACGTAGTGCTATTAAACTGGTTCCTTTACACCCAATGGCAACCCAGGTCAGGGAGAATGACAAATGCTTGTTAAATGGCTTCATTACCACTTAAATGGCTTTCACAGGTTTGATGTCCTGCTAATAGGTCTGGCAGGCTTTTTCATTTTCAAGTTAACTAGAGCCTCTCAGGAGAAAGCAGAGCCACAGAACGGGGATAGAAAGAGGCAGATGGTTGGGCATTAAGACCCAGTGGTGCTCCAAATTTTTAGGTGCCCTACGCAGGTGTGTATTCTGCATGTGGGTAAGGATGGCTCTGGGAATCTCCCACTAAAAGGTCTGGAAACAAATTGGGAAATAACACACACAGGTGTGGGATTATTTACATGTGCAGGCTGCTGAGGCTACAGTGGGGGTTAGTGTGTCTTGTCTTTTCCATAATATAGCCTTGCCTCAGACAGGTAAATCATCAGTAACTCTGAGAGTGGCTTCCTCACAAGAGTCCACCCCACCCTGCACCAGTTAAAACCTGCCCCTGGTTGACCTCTTCCACCAAGATTATCGGTGCCCTCCCCCCAAGTACACAGTCTATTCTTCCTAGCCAGACGTCTACACAAAGGTGCGGAGACCTCCCTGGAGATATTTAAGAGCAGTTTGGATAAACATCTATCAGGGATGATGAAGCTGGTGCTTAGTCCTGCCGTGAGGGCAGGGGACTGGACTTGATGATCTCTCGAGCTCCCTGTCAGTTCTAGTGTTCTATGACTTATAAACGGGCTTTGCAGTTTGAATCAATGGCTCTCAGCACCCGCACTATACAACTGTTCCAGCACAACAACTTGTCCCTGCCTCCCTGTATTTTTGCTTAATTTCTCAGAGCATAAGGTGACTAATTCCAAAAATACAGTCCAGCCTTAAACTGCTTCCACAAGCAATGCTGGGTTCTAGCACACAGCTTCTATGACTAGTGCTGAGCTCCCAAAAAACCCATTGACACCACTCTAGTGGTGTACAGCTGTGCTTTGTGGGCAAAGCCAGCACAGGTTCATGAAAAACGAGCAATAAAAATTCCACTCTGGATCTCCTGGAGAAGCCTGGAAAGCTAAGGCTATCTTACAGATTCACTTGCAATCAAGAGATTCTGGTTCATTTCATGGCCATGCCAATTAAGGTTAAAACTACAACAACAACGATTTACAGTGGAGAGACATTTCAGTTTTTGGCATCTTGACATGCCAAGCATTCAGATTTTGGCCTGGGGCAAAGACAAACATGGCCCCAATGGTACTAGGATATTGACAACTATGTTCTAATAGCATTGCTAGTTACAAGCACTGCCTGAGCAATGGAAAAATCTCCCTGTTGCTCTCATGTGCAGAAGGTTTGAACTCTGCATCGGAAGGCTGATGCATTCTTCTTGAGTTAATGGAATGGGGAAATTGCAGGAGGTCTGTATGTAGCAGAGCTCTGAGTGACAGCGGGATTTAGGAAGCACAATCCACTGTAAGGGTACATCTAGAGTATGTTCTTCTTTCGAAAGGAGATATGCAAATTTGGTACTAATTTGCATATCTTCTTCCGATTGCTTTTTCGAAAGCGTTTTTTTCTAAAGTGAAAACAGTTTAGACGGGTTTTTTTTGAAAGACCCCTCTTTTTTGAAAGAACCCTTCTTCCTTAAAAAATGAGGTGTACAGTGTTCTTTCGAAAAAGGGGGGTTCTTTAAAAAAACCCCGTCTAAAATGCTTTCACTTTAAAAAAAAAAAAGCTTTCGAAAAAGCAATTGGAAGAAGATATGCAAATTAGCACCAAATTTGCATATCTCCTTTTGAAAGAAGAACGTAGTCTAGATGTACCCTAACAGAGCCAAACAATTCTCCCTTGATAGTCTCCTCAGGTGTGTGAGCTGTAGGGATGTGAACAGTTAACTAACTAATAAGTTCACCAATAAGTTCACTAATGCTCCGTTTTCTTCTCATTTTAATTCTGTAATTTACTTTGCTCTGTCTGTTTTCACTTGCAACCACTTAAAACCTACTGTTTATACTTAATGAAGTCACCTTTGTTTACTATCAAGCCCAGTGCAAATCATTGTTACTTGGAGGGAGCAATCAGCGTGCATGGTCTCTCTTTCATTGATAAAGCGGGTGAACAATCCTCATGAGTTTTCTTTGTGTAAAACTTACTCAGAGAAAGATGGATTTATTTGGGGGGGGGGGTGAGCCCTTTTGAGGGCAGTATTCCTGGGTGCTGTGCCCTAGAACTGCACTCTCCCAGAGCTGAAGTGGTTCAGCGTCTACATTGCTCTTCAGGAGGGGCGGTAACCCCAGTTCTGTGGCACATGGCTGAGGGTGACCAGAGGATCTGGCCCAGCAGGACAGGATGGTGGAGAGCCTCAGAGAGCAAGAAGGCGGGTGTCAGCAGCCTAATCAGCATACCAGAGAACAGCCCCCAGGGGCCATCTGTGACTGCATCCTGTCCCCTGTTAATCAGTTAACTGGTTAAACTTAACATTTCATCAGTTAACTAATTAAATGAGATTTTACATCCCGAGTGAGCTGGGGTTGATGCCTCCCAGTGTTGCAGACCCACAGAGAGAAGCCAAGGAATCGCGGAAGTGGCTAGAGGGAAAGCTCAGCCCTTCTGCACCATTCCGTTGCCCCGTTCCTTGGAGCCATCGTGACACTGGCTAATCTGGGAACTGAGCAAAGAATGATACTGCAGTGACTGGGTGGTCTATGGCTTCAGCCTCCCTCACGACTCCACTTTCCTCCTGAGCCACGTTGCTCCAGAGCTCAAGTAGAGGGATTTCTACAAGCTTCTAGGAAGAGGGATGGTGATGATGCTACAGAGGTTCTACTCCACTCCCTGCTTCCCAAGGGTGGTTTGCCAATTCTCCATCCTCTCCATTTGCTGAAACAGAGGAATGAGCCCGGCCAATCTTCAGAGGGCTGCAGGTTCTGATCTTTGTACAGTGCACATACAAAGTGCTGGTGAAAAAACTTGTCTAGAGATGTACAATTTGAGACTAAACCTGCCATTGCTGTCTTCTTCCCCCACCCATGAGTAACCACCAAATATAATTGGTGACTCAAATGTGGGGTGTAAAGTATTTGCTTGGTTCTTTTTCCTGTTGGAAAAGCCATTGTACATCCTTTTTGCCCCCTGACTTAACTTTGGCATCATCAAAGCAAGAACGTAAAGTATTGTGAGGGTCAAGACCAATATTCTACCACTCTTTAGGACAGTGACTAAGCCAAGTGTGAGGGGAACACCATCAATCAGCTGCGTGCTGTGATGACTGGTCAGTGAGTCACTGCTGTCTGGATTCCAAAGACCCAGCCTTACTCTTGTTACAAAATCCAGCTATTCCATTTATTGTCTATACAGTCCCATCAGGGAGGGGGCTAGCTCAGCTCTGTGTTATCTTCATAAGTCAGGCTGAAAATATTCCTCCACCAGTATTTTTGTCATAGGTCTAACCCTTGCCATTCTCCCCACGTGCCATTTTTCAGGCGTGCCTTCCTATAAATCCATGTTTGATTGAAGATCTCCCCCACCAAGTTCTGGCTGTTGGTTTTTCATAAATCAAGCTATGGTGCACAGTTGTACTATGCTGGTCCCAGGCTATAAGAGAGACAGGGAGCCTGAGGTATTATCTTTTATTGGCCCAACTTCTGTTGGTGAGAGACAGCCTGACTCACCAATAAAAGTTGGTTCAATAAAGGGTATTACCTCACTCACCTTGTCTTTAATAAATAAAACTGAATTCTGTGCGGGAAAAACTGTCACAGCAGAGCTGCTGATTGGCTATGACACTCTGAGCTAATGAGTGAGATAATCCTTTTTACTGGACCAACCTCTGTTAATGAAAGAGACAAGCTTCCAAGCTGACACAAAGCTCTTCATCACCTTGTTTCTCTCGCATCCTGGGGCCAACAAATTCTGCAATCTTACAGCCAGTGTCTAGAAAACAGGAGCAGTGCCAGAGGATCTTCGGCTATGTTGTCCCACTCAAGTCATCTCTACTGATACATTGGCTCAAAGACACCAAGTGCCACACATTACCTTCTCCTGAACATCCTCTCTTCCCTAAGGGAGAACCGGGTTCAGCAAGAGCTCTGCCTTGGTAATCGCATGAACCGCTTGCGGTCAAAACTATCGCTGGCATTCAACAAATGATTGCCTATTGGGACTGCTAAATGTCTTTGTATTACAAAGCGACTTCACTTTGTTAATGTTTGGTGAACACATGGTTCCTGAGGTGACGCTCCGCCAAGACTGCTCATGGATCCTAGAAAAGCCAAGAGCTGTGTATGTCATTCCCTGGCACGGCTCGAACAATGCGCTCTGCATCTTGGCACCACTGCAAAAGGCAGCTCCAAAGGGTCAGGCTCTTCCCTTGACACATATGTGGAACTCCCACTGGCATCTGCTGGAGTTACATGAGCCTCCTGAAGAGTAGACAGCTCCGTAGGCATGCAGGGAGCTTAGAAATTTAGGTGCTAGACAGTTCTTTCAGGGACTGAAAATGTGCTTGCAAAATGTAAATGCACAACATAGGACCGGCTAATTTCTAGGTAAAAGGCTTTGTTGAGCTATCTTTGATCTCTCTGTACAAAAGGTGCAGAGGGTTAGACTAAAGAGAAACAATTTTAGTAGCTGATTTGAATAAAGTTCTATAGTGGAATCAAATCTGGATTGGACTATACTAACCCCCCCCCCCACAATTAGGTCATCTAGCCCAGTGGGGCTGACAGCCTGGCCAGGCTTCTGGGCAAGGCAGGGGAGCCTTGTCTGCACTGCGGGAAAGGGGCGGGGCCTTGGGAGGAAGGGGCGGGGCTGGGACTAGGCAGCTTTCAGCACCACCCAAAGAGTGCTGCACCTTGCCCAGGCAGCCCTCAGTGCCGCCTGGAGTGCACCGCATTTGACAGGTTCAACCTGTAGCTACATCCATGCTAAATACATATGGCTGTCCTAAAACCAAACACCCTCCATCTTACTTCCCCTGCTGCCCAAGCCCCAAATGGACAAAAAAGTTCCCAGTTAGTATCTTATAGAAGCAGCGGCCACAAGAGGAGTCACCTTGGGGAAGTCCATGGTTTCCTAATCAGAACCTCCCTTTTAATTATCCCGATTATGGGGCTGTAAATGCAATTCAATCAGTGTTAGGGGGCAGTCATGCTGCATTTGTATTAACATAAATGAGTGCTAACGTGACATTGAACTAATCTGATATGACAGCAATTGACTAATGCTCAATGATAGATGCCCTATAGCTAAGCTTGCTCTGTACTTTTCCAGAACAGCTTTCAGCACGGCAGAGAAGCTGGCTTGAGCTGGGAAAGGATAGTGATGAATGATGCTCTGAAGTCCTACGGCCCAGCAGCTCATTTCTAGGACATACATGCTCCTGGGATTCATAGGAGTGAGATGTAACTTATAAAACCCTTCTGTAAGGGCAAGATTCTATCCTACCCTACACTTAACACTCTTTATTCAATCTAATTTTGCAAGTAACTAAGCTATGGGTTTCCACCCCTTTCCTTGAGGGACTTCTAAACTTTCAGGAAACTTTGACTGATTTAGCCTCAACTTTTCTTTAATTTGACTGCTTTCCACCCATAATTTCTCCTAGTGCCTGTAAGACTTTGGTGCCAACCCCCTTCCCAGTGGACTGCTAAATGTTTCATGGAAAATGACCTGTTTCTATGAATTATGACGTGGCATGTTGCAATTAACCCATATTCCATAGTAGGAACGCAATCTCATGACTCGTACAATGACCCAGAAATTAAAACAACAGACTTATTCCTGATCCTATCAAAATACTATAATTCATAAGGTGTCATTTTCCAAATGTAAATTGATATCACCATATGTCCTTCCCTTCTTTGCACTGGGCATCTATAAACTATCTTCTTATAAGCCGTTTGCTGTACACACAACTCTTTCTAGTATCCCTGTGGTCTAACTCAGTAATATCTCCCTAGTGTTACATCGTTAGCCTGCTAACAGTACTACGTTGGACAAAGTGAGATGTGCTGGTTGAATACACCAGGATTCACTTTTATGGTGATTTAATGCAAAAGGGGTCAAATTCACCCCTCCCCATGTATAGGTGGTGGGTGAACCTAGGGCTGGGGGAGACAACCCCCCAACCCCGTGTCTACGACCTGTGGCCCCACACCCTTCAAGAGCTAAGCTCCCTAACACACATGGGCAGGCCTCCAGGAGCCATGCTGAAGCAGGAGTCAGAGTGTGGGTGGGGCCATGCTTGTCAGTTTGGGAAGGCATTGCCTTCCTTTGCCTCTTATACCCGCTGCCCATGCCCCCATGCAAAGTTACGGAATAAGAACTATATGCCTCTGAAGTGGTACTTTATGCCTCTCTCTGTATAGTGGTCAGTTTTAAGGGATGTTAAATATTGGTTAACTGAATCGTTGATTAACCTCATGAATTCTTATCGGTTACTTGACTATTCTATAGTCCTCGGGGGTGGGACTGGCAGTCAGTGCGCTCCTGCCCCACTCCTGAGGAGCCCCCTGCCACTCCGCACTGCTGCCTCTCTATCAGCGGCAGCAGTGTGCGGTGCCAGGCAGAAGCTGGTCCATGAGGGGAGCCAGTTTAAAAACCAGCTCCCCTCGCAGACCAGCTGCCTGTCGCCCCGCGCTGCTGCCTCTGATACAGAGGCAGCAGCACAGGGTGGCAACAGCCCCTGTCCAGGACGGGGGGGCCTGAGCTCCCGGACCCAGTGAAAGCAGGAACTGAGCCAGGCTGCCTGGCTCCTAATACACTTTAAATGCAGAGCTGCAGCAGGGGTAGGTCCCGGACCCAGCGCAAGCCAGGACTGAGCCGGGCTGCTGACCAGCCTGCTAAAAAATGTATTGGCAAGGAGGGGGAGAAATGCATGTAGTCTATAGTATTAACCTATAAGCTTTTGCTTATGGATTAATTGACTATATAGTACTATTACATCCCTAGTCAGTTTCCCCAATACAACCACCATTGCCCCGTGTACCTTCTAGCTCAGTCAGTATCTGCTCACAGAACTTCCAAATGTTTTTTTCTCCCAAACTGCACCTAGCAGCTCGTAGCAACCTTACCCTCACCCAGCTAGGGATGGTCCTTAATGGTCCTCAATGGTGCTCTGCTGTGTAAGGCTGCATGACCAGCCCCTTGCTTTCTTTTTGCGCAGAAGCTTGGAGGCGGTCACATGGCAGAACTGGGGTCCCAATAGTCATGGAGGGGAGAGTGGGTTGTCCCAATTATATAACCGCAAAATATGAACTGTCTGAATAAATAGGAGGGGGGTAAGAGTCTGTGCAAGATACATGGTGGAAGAAACGCTGATCAAATAAACTCCTTTGAGTCTAAGTGGACAAGACACACACCCCGCTACAGACAAGACACAGTACTACACCCTTATTTTTAGAGAGCGGGCCAGAGTCGAAGAGCAACTCGGGGTCATGTTTAAAAAGATTTCAGCCCCTGCAACCAGGGACCAGATTTTTCAAACACGCTAGACGGCAAATCAAGGAGCTGGAGTCTCAAAAGGGCCCAGCGGGCCGTGGGGAAAGCTCTTGAGAGCAGCTGGCCATAAGTAGTGTGGTAGGAGTTGCTGGGTGCTGAGCAGCTGACAATATCACTTGAAACAGGAGCTGAGTGCCTTTGGCAGTTCATGTCACACAGGAAGCTTGAGGCAGAGCTGGGTTTGGAACCCACTTTATTTTCTACTTACACTGTTAACTCTCCAGTGCAGGGACCTACTGGATGGCTGTACAGTGCCTAGCCTAATGAGGCCCTCATCCATCAGTAGTAGGGATCTGACTGGTTAACCGGTAATGCTTACTGGTAACTGGTTAACTGGAGGCCTGGCCAGGATGGAGCAGCTCCCCACCCATAGTGTGGTGGGGCTGGCCCAGCTGGCACAGCCTCCCACCCATGGTGGACTCAGCCCAACCTGGCTGGAGCAGCCCCCCACTCAAGCCACGGGTAGGAGGCTGCTCCAGCCCAGCCAAGACCACCACATTGCAAGCTGCTCTGACCAGGGGTGGCTCCTCCAACCAGGTTAGGCTCACTGCGCCTTGTCATGGGTGGGGGGGCCACTCCAGTCTGGCAGGACTGGAGCAGCCCCCAGCTGCAGGATCCCAGCTAAGAGATTAACCGATTAAACATCCCTAATCAATAAGGCTCCTTCCTAGCTCCTACCTTAATACTAAACTCCTGAGCCCAGACCTGTGTCTTTAATCACAAAACCATCCTTCTCACTTAATCATCACACAACAACAAAAAAACCAGGCCTCTAACCTGTGAGAGAGCATTTTCCCAAAATGCTCCGAGCACTGATAGCAAGCACTGATATCACTGGGGCAACTTACTTTAGGAAGCAATGGTAGGGAGTAGGACAAGTGGCAAAACCACAGAATTTGGGAGCCTAGCCCTCTAAGTTGTATTTCTGGTCTCTCTCTCTTTCTCTGCAAGTCACTTACGGTGCCTGTACTTCCATTTCTCTATCTGTAGAATGGAAACAATAATACTTTTGTGCATGCAGGCTCGCTGAGCTTTAGTATTTGTAAAGAACTCTGAAAGCATTGAACAGAACAAACCATTATATGGGCCTACAGACACTATTGTAATACAGCTAAAGAATGTTTTGTGCTATTATTTATAACACTTTTGGGAGAAAGTATAAACTGACAAGCAGCAAGTCCCCAGGAAGGGCTGTGAATTGCTGAATGTGACTAACAGAGGTAGGACTGGTTTTGTCTGTTTTGTTTACAGAACCTCTTGGGAATTCTGTTGCATCTGACATTTTTCAATAATCCGCTGAAATGTCTACCTGAATGGACTCACGTGCACAACCTTGCCAATGGTTGTTGGGTATGACATCATTCCACATAAATAAAGCATCCTGGAGATGAGGATATTATGAATGTGAATGGTGAATTTAATTAAAAATGACTCAGTTGCGTTCTGCAGATGTACAGAGCTGGATGGACGCTATTCAGCCTTCTTTTTTAATAGTTAATCTCCTGCTCATACATGTCAGAAATAAATAATCTACTCTGCACAGAAAAAAATCCTCTATAAACAGATGTGTTCTTTACCCTGCTGATCTGTGAATTCTTAAAGTTGTCTCCACTGCTGCTATTAAACAACCAAATACAAGCAGAAAATGGTGATAAGGGTTCATTTCAATCTTTCATGCAGCATTAGCTTTCAGAAAAGGAGGGGCATGAGAAAAGTCTGCCCAGACCAATGCATTTTAAATCATCAATGGGAACGGTTCTTGTCAGTAATAAAGAGCTAGTAAGCACATCATTGGCACGCAGGTTCCCCAGGTATGAGACAGGCGCTTCAGCATCAGACGCTTGTCAGCAAAAGGATAAATGCATCTTGGGAGAGGTACCTACCCCCCTGCAGTGAAACAGTCCAGGCGATGGACGCAGAAGTAGCTGGTGATGGCTATTACACACAACAGGAACTGAGAGAGACCAAAAGAACCAGCCAGTGGGGGAGAGGGAAGAAGAGCTAGTGGCAGTGGAAAGCAGAAAGCCGGGAATGTCCATGTTTAAATAATAAAAAAAGGCCATTCCTCTCCTACAATTTCCTATTTCAAGCAAGAAAAATGACCAGGGGCAGCGAAGGATGCTACTGTCTGCTTACAAGCCTCTGAGCCTTGTACCTCCCCATGCAGCCATTTGCCTTTGTTGCAGCCCTTATTCCAGCAAGGTGCGTTTTTCTGGCTCAGACATCAAGCAGGGGATGGTCAAGACACCAGCGGTGAATAGGGAAGCTGGGTTATTCATAAAGCTGGTGTCTTTCCAAACCAGACCATTTTACACCCCAATCTGTGCAAATCTAGAGGCTCCTCTTAACCCTCTTTTGCAGCTCAGCCCTGCCGAGGCTGGGGAGAAGAGACCCCAGAGACCCCCAAAGGGGTTACGAGGCATTCACCAGCCCCCGGAAACCCAGGCAAGACCACGGGGCAAATGAGGTAGGAGGAGGATTTCCACAGCAGGGAGGCACTGAGCCTTGCAAGTGACAGCCAAGGAGATTCAGAGCTTGGTCACTAATTGACTGATGCGGGCAGGGGGCAGCTGTCAGGTGTCTCCCCTCGCTTATATCACGCTGAGCTCACGCATGACAAGGAAACCATCCGTTTCCAGCAAGGCGTCCTGGCACCCCCTCCCCAGCCAGCTTCGGTGAAACCCGGGGGCCTTTTCACCCCCAAGCACCCCGCTGCGCTCTCCCTTCCAGCCCAGCCCCCGGCTCCCCTTTCCCCGCCGCGCTCGGGAGAAACTCAGTCCCAACTTTCTGCCCTGGATCGCTGCTCCGCACCCTTGGCAGCCCGGGCTGGGATGCGGGACACCAGCGGCCTTGCACAGGGGATGCAAGCGGCTGCTCCCCCCCGCAACCGCTGCGAGACCCCGGCAGGGTTTTGCAAATCGGCTCCCCGCTCCCGCCGCCTTTTGCGCTGCTGCTCGGCCCCCTCCCCGCCGGCCGGGCGCGGGGCTTGTTTACCTGCAGGCTGCCGCGCTCCCCGGGATGCTGCGCCTCGCGCCTTTGTGGGGCGCGCGCCGGGGCCCGGCTGCAGCAGCGGCGGCGGCACCTTTGCCTGGCCCGCCCCCACGGGGCCTGGGCAAGCTGGTGTAGCGCGTCGCCACGGCAACCCCAGCCGGGGGGGAGCGCGAGAGCGGCTAAGGCGGAGCTGATTGGGTAGCGGGCGCCTCTGGAAGGCTGGGCAGGGGAGGGGGCGGGAGCTGCGGCTGCAGCCCCTCGGTTCCCGCAGAGAGGTTCCCTCGCAGGGTTTGCTGCTGCTGCTGCTGCTGCCGCCGCCGCCGTGCCGGTAGCCCCCCACTCAGCCAGGCACAGAGCCTGCCCCGGGAAGCCTGCAGCCCAAAGGGCCAGGCCGGGGAGATGGACACAGCAGAGCACATACCCAGCGCCGTAACTAGGTACTGTTGCGCCTGGGGCAAACTCCTAATGACGCGCCCCCTCCCCTCAGGTTAGCCCCGCCCCGCGCTTTTCTTTTGCAGCTTCGTGTGTTTGCTTGTTGCATCTTTGCGTGCCCGCCTGCGATGCGCCCCGCTTGCCCCGCCCGTGTTATGGCCCTGCACGTCCCAGCAAAGCGCCCCTGGGAGGCTGGGCCTGTGGCTCGTAAGTGCCCTGCCTTGTGTGTGTGTGTCTGCACTTGTCACCCACTGCCTTCTGCCTGACCGTACTTCCATGCCCCTTCAGGGCACCAGGGCAGAGCGGGTGTCAGGGTAGGAAAGGGTTGGGATCCCAAGCTGGGTGTAGGGAGGGCAGGGACAGGAGGGGAGAATAGGACATTACTTGAGGCAGGGGAGCAGATGGGCTGAGAGAGATGTGCAGAGAAGTAAGGAAGAGCAGAAGTGAGCCAGGCCAGGAAGGTGATGACAAGAAGCTTACTCAGACCATTGGACTCTCCTGCATGCAGCTCCAGAAGAGGCCAGATAAAAGTGAGGTTGGCTGTTTGGATCATGTGGTTTCCCTGAGATTTATCTAGCTGACTTAGGTATAAAATGCTGGGCATGCTGGCAACAGCTGGGTTTATCATAATGGGATAAGCCTGCAGTTCACAAGCTGGCAATTGCCCAGATGCAACTACAAAGTAGCATTGCAACAAGGAACGTGCATGTTCTTTGGCAGTGGGGCATTAAGAGAGGAAACTAGGTTGTACTGGCTGGAGCAGGGAAATGTGGCGTGTGCAATAAGGAGACTGAGAAGTTCACATGCATATTAAAAACAGACAATGATGTCTTGTTTGTAATGAAGTCATGGGCTGCACACACGCTACAGTTATTGCCATACGCACATGTACATTGGAAGCTCTGATTAGAATCCTGGTCCTTTAGCAGCAGGTCCCCTATGTTTTTTGTGTATCCAGGCACAAGCGGACAGTATCACACACTCGTAACACAAAGCCAGGGCACTATACGCTGACACACAAAACTTGAATCATGCTGAGTTATTTGGATGGAAGGAGACTATGAAGTTAAGCTCAAGACTTCCTCCCAAAGCCACTCATCCCCCCATGCATTTTCATGTCATGGCATTCCATCCTCTTGTACTGAACACAATGTCAGGAACATAAAGTGACCATTCTAGCCCAGGATCCTGTCTACCAGCAGTGGCCAGTGCGAGATGCTCCAGAGGAAATGAACAGAACAGGGCAATTTATAGAGTAATTCATCCTCTGTTATGCAGTCCCAGCTTCTGGCAAGTTGGAGATTTAGGGACACCCAGAGTATGAAGTTGTGTTTCTGTCCATCTTGGCTAATAGCCACTGATGGGCCTATCCACCATGAACTTACCTCATTCTTTTTTTGAACCCAGTTACACTTTTGGCCTTCACAACTTCCCATGGCAACCATTCCACAGGTTGGCTGTGCATCCATCACTACTGAGAACAGTCTCTCTCCATCCTCTTTGGAACCTCCCTTCAGGAAGGTGATGGCTGCTATCAAATCCCCCCTCACTCTTCTCTTGTGTTGACTAAATAAGCCCAAATCCCTCAGCCTCTCCTCGTAGGTCTTGCGCTCCAGCCCCCTAATCATTTTGGTTGCCCTCCACTGGACCCTCTCCAATGCGTCCACATCCTTTCTATAGGGGGGGACCCAGAACGCAATACTCCAGACATGACCTTACCAATGCCGAATAAAGGGGAATAGTAACTTCGCTAGATCTGCTAGAAATGCTCCTCCTAATGCACCCTAATATGCCATTAGCCTTCTTGGCTATGAGGGCACACTGTTGACTCATATCCAGCTTCTCATCCACTGTAATCCCCAGGTCCTTTTCTGCTGAACTGCTACTTAGCCAGTCAGTCCCCAGCCTGTAACAGTGCTTGGGATTTTTCCATCCCAAGTGCAGGACTCTGCTTTTGTCCTTGTTGAACCTCATCAGATTTCTTTTGTCCCAATCCTCCAATTTGTCTAGGACACTCTGGACCCTATCCCTGCTCTCCAACTTATCTACCTTTCCCCCTAGCTTATTGTCATCCACAAACTTGCTGAGGGTGCAATCCATCCCCTCATCCAGGTCATTAATAAAGATGTTTAACAAAATTGGCCCTAGAACTAATCCTTGTGGCACTCTGGTTCAAACCGACTGCCAGCCAGACATTGAGCCATTGATCATTACCCATTGAGCCCAAAATCTAGCCCGCTTTCCAGCCACCTTACATTCCATTTATCCAATCCATACTTCCTTAACTTGCTAGGAAAATATTATGGGAGACTGTATCAAAAGCTTGCTAAAGTCAAGGTATATCACATCCACTGACTTCCCCATGTCCACAGAGCCAGTTACCTCATCATAGTTGGTCAGGCGTGACTTGCCATTGGTGAATCCATGTTGACTATTCCTGATCACTTTCCCCTCTTCCAAGTGCTTCAAAATGGATTCTTTGAAGATCCCCTCGATGATTCTTCCGGGGACTGAGGAGAGACTGACTGATCTGTACTTCCCTGGATTGCCCTTCTTCCCTTTTTTAAAGATGGGCACTACATTTGCCTTTTTCCAATCATCTGGGACCTCTCCCAATCTCCACGAGTTTTCAGAGATAATGGCCAAAGGCTCTGCAATGACATTTGCCAACTCCCTCAGTACTCTCAGATGCATTAAATCCGGACCCATGGATTTGTGCATGTCTAGCTTTTTTAAATAGTTCTTAACCTGTTCTTTTTCCACCAAGGGCTGCCCACCTCCTTCCCATAATGTGTTGCCTAGTGCAGTAGTCTGGGAGCTGACCTTGTCCATGAAAACTGAGGCAAAAAAAGCATTAGGGGTACTTCAGCTTTTCCCACATCATCTGTCACTAGGTTACCTCCCTCATCCAGTAAGGGCTCCACACCCTCTCTGATCACCCTCTTATTGCTAACATCTTTCTTGTTACCTTTCACATCCCTTGCTAGCTGCACTTCTAATTGCACTTTCTCCTCCCTAACTCCTCTGCATTCTCAAGCAATATGTTTATACTCTTCCTTAGTCATCTGTCCAAGTTTCCACTTCTTGTAAGCTTCCCTTTTGTATTTAAGCACACCAAGGATTTCACCGCTAAGGCAAGCTGGTCGGTTACCACATTTATTTTTCTTACTGTATATCAGGATGGTTTGTTCCTGTGCCTTTAATAAGGCTTCTTTAAAATACAGCCAGTTCTCCTGGATTTCTTTCCCCCTCATGTTAGCATCCCAGGGGATCCTGCCCATCAGTTCTCTGAGGGAGTCAAAGTCTGCTTTTCTGAAGTCCAGGTGTGTATCTATTGCCTAATTCAGGAGTTCTCCAATTTCATTGCACCACAATCCCTTCTGACAACAGAAGTTATGACATGACCCCAGGAAGAAGCACTGAAGCATGAGCCCACCTGAGGCTCATTGCCCTGGATGAGGGAGCCAAAGCTGAAGCCCTGGTAGCTTCAGCCCCACTGCCCAAGGTGGAACAGCTCAGAGTTTGGTCCTGACCTCAGCAATCTAACACCAGTGGGTTGTGACCCATTTTGGGGTCCCACTGTTTGAGAACTGCCGGTCTAATGATTCCTAACATTCCCTTTGCGTTTGTAGCTTCTGCTGCACACTGAGCTGATGTTTTCCAGGAGCTGTCCATGATGACTCCAAAATCTCTTTCTTGAATGGTAACAGCTCATTTAAACCCAATTGCTTTGTAGTCATCTCTCTCATCATTACGCTCATTTCCCATTTGTAGTGGCCCCTTCCACCCACAACTATAATGAGGGAGAGGTAAGAGAGAGAGATTTTCAGTGTCAGCTGAGCTCATGGAGAAGAACATAGCTGCTTGAGAGAGAGGATGCTCTGCCATCCCATTGGGTACAAATCAGTTTGAGACCCAGTAAAGATCCTTCTGTAAAGGAGTGAATCTCTCCCATTGCCACTCTCCTTTCATTAAGGAGCCTATGAATGATATGGAAAAGCACAGCAGAGGGTTTCCTCCCCCTTCCATGTTACTGGGTAGCTAAGTGATTTCACTCTTGTCCCACTCTTACGCCTATTCGACCATGCACACTGGATGGCAGGATAGACCTGGCAGTCGTTAGCTGCAGCTGGGGCTGCCCTGGTTTTGTTGTTAGTGTTATGAATGCATGGAGAGAAGAAGTTAATTTTCATGTAGTTCAATTTCTCCTTTCCTTAGGGAGAAAAACACCACAGCATACCCCCACCCCAATATATTCGGTATCATGGGCATCCAACCCAAATTTGCCAGGAAACTCCCAGGTTTCATAGGGTTTGTCTTATACTCCCAAAACTGCAAGACATTTCTCAACCTCATTTATTTTGAGAGTCAGGATGTACAAATTCATGTAGGAGGGAAAATACCGAAGAAACCTATCACAATAGCATTTAATTTTAAAAAGGGGGGAAATGACAGGGCTAGTTTAAATGAAAGCTAAAAAGAACAGTCACAAACTCCAGTCATCTGAAGAAGTGGGCTGTGCCCACGAAAGCTCATGATACCATCTAGATGTTTTGTTAGTCTATAAAGTGCTATCAGACCATTTGCTGTTTGTTAAGTTTATCCTATACAGACTAACTGGACTACCCCTGGAAGCTTCAGTCACAAAAGTGAAATTCCTGCAAGCTGCATGGAAACTTATAATAGAGGCTCAAACTATATATCCCCAAATACTAGTTATTAATTAATTAAATAATAGAAAACCAAAAATATGCCACCATGACTAAAACAGAGTAAAAGAGGTGGTTAGAGACAAAAACATATCTTTGTAAAAAATTGGAAGTCAAATCCTACCGAGGAAAATAGATAGGAACATAAACTCTGGCAACTCAAATGTAAACATAAAACTAGGCAGGCCAAGAAAGACTCTGAAGAGCAACTAGCAAAAGACACAAAAACTATCTGCATTTTTTTTTATTTTGTTACATGCAGGAGAAGCCGGAAATTTACCAATCAGTGGGGCCAATGGACAATCAAGATGCTAAAGGAACACTGAAAGAAGACTAGGCTGTCTTTGCAGAGGTCGTCTAGTTCAGTCTCCTGCACTCCTGGTATGACTATGAAATAACTAAATCATCCCTGACAGCTGTTTGCCTATCCTGTTCCTATAAACCTCCAGTGATGGAGGGTACATAATCGCCCTAGGCAATTTGTTCCAGTGCTTAACTATGCTGACAGGAAGTTGTTCCTAATGTCCAGCCTAAGCCTCCCTTTCTGCAATTTAAATCCATTGCTTCTTGTCCTAGCTTCAGAAATGAAGAGCAATTTTCTCCCTCTTTGTAACAACCATTTATGTACTTGAAAACTATTATCATGTCCCTTCCCTCTCAGTCTTCTCTTCTCCAGATTAAACAGTTTTTCCCAATTTTCCCTCATATGTAATGTTTTTTAGACCTTTAATCATTTTTGTTGCTCTCTTCTGGACTTTTTCCAATTTGCCCACAACTTTCCTGTAATGTGGCTCCCAGAACTGGACACAGTACTCCATCTGAGGACTTATCAGTGCAGAGTAGAGCGGAAGAATCACTTCTTGTGTCTTGCTTACAACATTCCTGCTAATACATCTGAGAATGATGTTTGGTTTTTTGCAATAGTGTTATACTGCTGACTCATATTTAGCTTGTGATCCACTGTAAATCCCAGATCCCTTTCTTCAGTACTCCTTCCTTCCTAAGCGGAGTATTCTTGTCTTTATTGAACTTCATCTTATTTACTTAGACCATTTCTCCAGTTTGTCCAAACAACTGTGAATTTTAATCCAATCCTCCAAAGTACTTGCAACCCCTTTCAGCTTGGTATCGTCTCCAAACTTTTACCGATATATGTGTTTTTGCTATGCCATTATCTAAATAATTTATGTAGATATTGAACAGAACCCAGGATCGATCCTTGTATGCCCTTCCAGCTTGACTGTGACCACTGATGACTCTCTAAGAATGGTTTTCCAACCAGTTATGCACCCACCTTACAGTAGTTCCACCTAGATTGTATTTCACTTGTTTGTTTATGAAGTTTCAAAACTGATTAAAAGCCTTAATAAAGTCAGGATATACATCTACCTCTTACTCCTCCATCCATAAAGCTTGTTATGAGGTGAGGGAGATTCTCACACTTGAACCATTCTTTTTAAGTAACAAATCTGAAGAATTGTACCCGATTGAGGTGCCAGGGGAGAAGGTTTTGGAACAAATTGATTAATTAAACATTAATAAGTCACCAGGATCAGATGATATTGACCCAAAAGTTCTAAGGAACTCAAATAAGAAATAGCAGAACTAATAACTATGGTATATAACCTGTTGCTTAAATCAGCCTCTGTACCAGATGACTGGAGGATAGCTAATGTGATGCCAATTTTTTTTTAAAGGCCCAGAGATGATCCTGGCAATTACAGGCCTGTAAGCCTAACATCAGTATCAGGAAAATTGGTTGAAACTATAGTAAAGAACAGAATTATCAGACAAATCAATGAACATGACTCTTGTAAAGGAAAATCATGCCTCATCAATTGATAAGTATTCTTTGAGTCTGTCAACAAGCATGTGGACAAGGGAGATCCAGTGCATATAGTGTACTTGGACTTTCAGGAAGCCTTTGATGAGGTCCCTCACCAAAAGCTCGCAGTAATGGGATCAGAGGGAAGTTCTTCTGGATCAGTAACTAATTAAAAGATGGGAAACAGAAGGTAGGAATAAATGGTTAGTTTTCATAATGGAGAGAGGTAAATAGCAAGGTCCCTCAAGGATCTGTACCGCGACACATGCTGTTCAACATGTTCATAAGTGATTTAGAAAAAGGCAGCAAAGTTTAGTGATGATACCAAATTACTCGAGAGTTAAATCCAAAGCTGACTGCAGAGAGTTACAAAGGGATCTCACACAGCTGAGTGAATGTACAAGAAAGTGGCAGGTGAAATTCAGCGTTGATAAATGCAAAGTAACATGCTTTGGAAAACATAATCCTAATTATAGTGAAAACATCTGCTCAGTGTGCAGTGGCAGTGAAAAAAGCTAACAGAATGTTAGGAAACTTTTAAGAAAGGGATAGAGAATAGTCATTATACAGTTCTGCTCATCCCATCTCAAAAAAGATATATTAGAATTGGAAATAGTACAAAACGGTACATGACTGGAGCACTGTCATGGAAGGGTATTAACTGTTCAGGAAGGACAGGTGGGGGAGAAAAGGTGGAGGAATTGCACTGTATGTAAGAGAGAAGTATGTTTGCTCAGAACTCCAGTACAAAGCGGAAGAAAAGCCTGTTGAGAATCTTTGGGTTAAATTTAGAGGTGGGAGCAACAAGAGTGATGTTGTGGTTGGGGTCTCCTGTAGACCACCAGATTAGGTGGATGAGGTAGATAAGGCTTTCTTCAGATAACCAACAGAAGCTTCCAGATCACGGGCTCTGGTTCTCATGGGGGACTTTAATCACCTTGATATCTGTTGGGAGACTAATACAGCAGTGTATAGACAATCCAGGAAGTTTTTGGAGAATGTTGGGGATAACTTCCTGGTACAAGTGCTGAAGGAACCAACCAGGGGCCATGTGCAGCTTGACCTGCTGCTCACAAACAGGGAGGATTTAGCAGGGGAAGTAGATGTAGGTGGCAACCTGAGCAGCAGTGATCATGAGATGGTCGATTTCAGCATTTTGAACAAAGGAAGAAAGGAAAGCAGCAAAATACACACCCTGGTCTTCAGAGAAGCAGACTTTGACTCCCTCAGAAAACTGATGGGCAGGATCCCCTGGGATCCTAAAATGAAGGTGAAAGGAGTGCAGGAGAATTGGCTGTATTTTAAAGAAGCCTTATTGAAAAGACACAGGAACAAACCATTCCAATATGCAGTAAGAAAAGCAAATGTGGTAGGTGACCAGCTTGGCTTAGCAGTGAAATCCTTGGTGAGCTTAAACACAAAAGGGAAGCTTACAAGAAGTGGAAACTTGGACAGATGACCAGGGAGGAGTATAAATATATTGCTCAAGAATGCAGGGGTGTAATCAGGAAGGCCAAAGCGCAACTGGAATTGCAGCTAGCAAGGGATCTGCAGGGTAACAAAAAAGGTTTCTACAGGTATGTTAGCAATAAGAGGGTGATCAGAGAGCGTGTGGAGCCCTTACTGGATGAGGGAGGTAACCTAGTGACAGATGATGTGGGAAAAGGTGAAGTAACTCAATGCTTTTTTTGCCTCTGTCTTCACAGACAAGGTCAGCTCCTAGACTACTGCACTAGGCAACGCAGTATGGGAAATAGGTGGGCAGCCCTCGGTGGAGAAAGACCAGGTTAAGAAGTATTTAGAAAAGTTGGACATACAGAAAGCCATGGGGCCGGATCTAATGCATCCAAGGGTGCTGAAAGAGTTGGTTGATGTGGTTGCAGAGCGGAAGAGCAGGTGGCACTGCAGAGATGGTGCTGGGGGAACCAGCTTTTAAGCTGGCTCCCCCCAGTACCGGCTCCTGTTTCTCCCCCCCTTGCTGCCTCTCATACAGAGGCAGCAAGCAGGGGGAAGTGAGTAGTCAATTATTCGCTTACATCTGTACCCCCAGGGATCTGTTTGTAGGGCCAGTTTTGTTCAATATCTTTATTAATGACCTGGATGAGGGGACGGATTGCACCCTCAGCAATTCTCAGATGATACAAAGCTAGGGGGAGAGGTAGATATGTTGGAGGGCAGGGACAGGGTCCAGAGTGACCTAGACAGATTAGAGGATTGGGCCAAAAGAAATCTGATGAGGTTCAACAAGGACAAGTGCAGAGTCCTGCACCTGGCACAGAAGAATCCCAAGTACTGTTACAGGCTGGGGACCAACTGGCTAAGCAGCAGTTTAGCAGAAAAAGACGTGGAGATTACAGTAGATGAGAAGCTGGATATGAGTCAACAGTGTGCCCTTGTGATTGGTAGTGCCGCGCGCTCCTGGCAGGGCAGGAGAAGACTTCACACGCTCCCCCGCCCCCAAACCGTGATTGGCCCCCGGGCAAAAATTATTGCCCACCCCTGAGTTATAGTGATGTAGTGACAGCCTTCAGTTGTTTCAGTGCATTGCAATTCTGAGAGAGTCATTTTTTGCTCTGAGTGGTCTGTCCAATTCTCATATGAAGTCAATGGAAAGACTGCCAGTGATTGCAATGGGAATTGGATCAGGTCTGTAGAGGGGCTTCCACTGAAGGATCTCAAGCACTGTACAAACAGTAATGAATTATCACAGATCTGCACTGTTTACTGAGTCACATTCTGATTCTACAAATAGCTTTTGGGGGATATCCTCGCTCTTCACAGTCCCCTGTGAGATAGGTGGTATGAGTCCCATTTTACAGATGAAGAAACTGAGGCTACGTCTAGACTGCAGGCTTCTTTCAGAAGAAATTTTTTCAGAAGAGATCTTCCAAAAAAACTTCTTCTGAAAGAGAGCATCCACACTGCCAAAGCGCATTGAAAAAGCAATCTGCTTTTTCGAAAGATAGTGTCCACACTGAATGGATGCTATCTCACATTTAAGATGTGATTACTATGAACAGATTGGCCACCACGCCTTTACCCCCAGCATGCCCCATGATAGTAGGTCTGAAAAGGCCAAGAGCCTGAGCTTGACTGAATGGAAACACCTTGAGCCACTACCTGTTTCTCTCTTGGAGCCGAGCCTCCTGTTGTTTATAAAGTTTAATTATAGGAAAAGCTGCCGCCAAACAGAAATTCATCTGTTTGTGTAAACAGTTAACTGTCCTCAGTTACAGCAGCCAGTGGAGTAGGGCACCTTGCCCTTGGTTGGATGAAGAGATCCATGTGCATCTCTGTCTCCTTTTGTTGCCGTCTCCCTGCTCTGTTACTCACCTCAGGCACCTTCCGCAGATGAATGGCCATTGTTTATTATTCCGCTAATTTGTATCCTTCAGAAGGGAAGACCTTTTGTTGCTGTTTACGCTGTAGCAATAATGCACCCATAACACTTTACTTAATAAACGGAAAACAACAAAACCACAGGACACATTGTTCCAATTTATCACAGCAATGGAAACCTGCAATTCAGCTAAAACGCCCCCACAGGCCAGCTTAGCCCACATCAATATTTAATGGTGACCAGATCTCTGACTCCTCTGTGCAGCATCCTCCCCCTTTCTCACTTCCTAACATGCAGTGCATGCTACAACTGCTGCCTGTTACATCCTCAAAGCACATTACCAAATTAACTCCTTAGTCTTGCTTGAGAGCTAGGTAGGCAAGTCATTTTACCTCAGCTTCCATTTCCCCAAAATCACTGAATCTGTGCAAGGCTCAGATACCCTGGGTCTCCCGCTTTTCTTTCCTCTCTTCACCTCTTGCCAGAATTGTGAACAAGAAACCTCACAAAGTAAGAGCCAACAGGCCATGTACAAACGTATTCTAAACACAAAACCCCTCTTACGGCCATTACAATTCCTCTCCTTCCAAACAGTCCTGCAGACAGCTCAGCAATGCACAGAATCTACTCTAGGTCCAAAGAGTTGGGCTGCTTGGCCATTTCTAAGTGACTTACACTTATGATTTTCCAAATGGCCACTTCTTGAGACATTTTGGGTTGGGCTTTGAGAACGGCTGGCTGACCACTCACAACAACAATTTGAAATCCATATGAGCTGCAGGGACTTACCTAAATCCAGTTCTAAGACACCCGGAGATTTGGAATGAAACCAGTTCTAGTTTCTAGCCCATCTCTTGGCAGTTTCAACACCCAAATGTCTCTGGCTGTCAATTGGGTTGGATTTTCCTGGTTGTTTTCTGCTGAGTTTCGTTCTGGCTCAGTCTTGCTTTTATCAAAACATGGTGCTGGTAGCAGAAAGAAATGAGGCTGAATTAGGGGCTTCCACAGCTGTTGAAGGGCATAGGGTAGGTTGCTCAGTATAGTAGTAATGGGCTTATATGGCTTTTTATCTCTAGGTTACAGGTTCAAAGCTGCTAGTAGCTGGTCATTGCTGTCTGGGAAATGAATTGTTGCTGTTAGTCCAGTAACTAGCAAACAAGTGTCTGTACCCTGTAAAACACTGTGATGGTTAGTGCCAGCTGAGCTCCTGATTTGCTGTCATTGTGAGAAGCCTCCATAGGTCTTGGAGATTACACTCTGCTGGAAGGTGATGTGTCCTAGTGGATAGACCCCTCCTAGACAGGGGTTTAGAAGATCTGGGTTCTGTTCCTGGTTCTGTCATTAGCCTGGTGAGAGACCTTGGGTAAGTTGTTTTCAGCTCCCTGTGCCTCAGTTTGCCTGCCTGTAAATCAGGAATAATGACACTAACCCCCCTTTGTAAAGTGGCTTTTTGTTTTAACATTAATTGTTATTGCACTGGTGGGGTGGGGAGATTTGCATTGCTGTGCTTGGTCTGTTGCTAAATAATCCTGGAGGCTGAATTCCTCTGACAAAGCAGCCCCTTGGCGCTAAACACGCTTAAAAAAATCCATTATCCAGCAAATTGCATATTACAAAGGGGGTGGGGAGCGCATAGTCCACTTCAGTGGCAGCTAGTGGCAGAGGCCATTAGCATTACAATAAATGGCTTTTTGGTGGGATAGCTCTATAATTCACTTGGCGTTTAACACTGGCCCGGGAGCTCATCTCTGTACATGAAAGACATGACGCAGATCACCTTCTTGCCCATATCTGTGATAAAGGGCTGCCATAATGAGGATAATTAGGAGGATTTAAACATAGAGCAGAGGCCACTGCACTGCAGCAGCAACTCACAATGCTTTGGATAATGGACTGCACACTGCAGACGGTACAATAGTGTACTCAGGAAGCCTCTAAATTTCTATTTTGGGGGGGAGAAAACAGCTTATCTACTGCATTTCGGCTCCAGACTGCAGGAACACCTCTCTCTGTAAGAGCTCTGTAGATCTGAGGAAGCATGCTGGGGGGAGGGCAGTAGCTGTGAGTGGGGGCATGTCTACACTAGGAAATTATTTTGAAATAACTAAATTTGAAATAACTCCTGAAATAAGAAAATCGAAATAGATATTATTCCCCGAGGAAAGCAAGAGTACAAATTTCGAAATAGCCAGTCCGTTATTTCAAAATAATGGGCTTGGTAGTGTGGACGCTCTGCTTAATATTTTGAAATAACTCCTTAGTGTAGTCCAGAGCTAGATTTCCTATTCTGTGAGCTACTGCTGATTTCTCTATTTTCTTAATGATTACACCCGGGGTACTCAATTATTTTTTGTCAAGGTCCAAATTTGTCAAGGTCTGCCTATTGACTACCCCTGCGAGGCACTTTGTTAATGTACTGTCATAACAATGCTGTTCAGACCAATGTGTTATTCAAGAGGAATGAACCAATGAATTGGTAAATGTTTTAATAGATGCGACTAATAAGGATGGGACGGAACCAGCCAGCCTCCAAACCAAAATTATTGTTGAAAATCAAAGACTTCTTCAACTTGATAATTGGCTAAGAATGAATATTAATGTGCTGAATATATTTGCATTGATAACCGGGGCTGTGCATTACCAGAGCCTGGCCTCTTTGCCCCATCTTGTTTTTTACTCATCCGTACCAGCATTAATAAGAACCTTTGAAATTGTAAGGAGCGGGGGAAGTCTATACTGAACTGATGTGGCTTCCCACATCAATGTTTTTTTGATGGGTGCCTATTTTGTAATGCTGTGCTCTGTCTTGTACAAGGCGGGATAAGACTAAGCCTCTTCTTTTTCTTTCCTTTTAAAGCAACGTTTGATTCAAAGCTTTTAAACAATAATTTCTCTTGTTCGTAAGAAGGGCGTGATCTTGCACCTGTTAGAGTAATAGGAAGTGTTGCCTTTATTAGGAGCTGTACGACTGGGGTTTGTTTAAAAACTGCTTTCCATCCATGCAACTTTAAAAAAATATATAGATTGTCCTTCAGCATCACAAAAGGGTAAAGTATCAAAAGGCAGATGGGGCTCTAATTTAATGAGCCTCCAACAAACCCAAAGTGATCAGCAGCACAGCATCCAACTGCTGATACTGCACATGTAGGTCATATGCTCTCTCCCATTTACCTGCCCAGGAGCTAAAGTGTGGGCATTCACAGAAAAGGGATTTTAATCTGCATCTGAACAAGCATGGGCACCAGATATCACAGGCATGGGTAGGCTCTACCTTCCCAAACTGCCTGATATGTCTCCGGTGATGCACCACCTATAGGCCAGGCCCCCTCCTACCTGCTGTTTCCATATCCCTGGGGCAGGCCAGCTGGCTGCACCACCTGCCCAGTGCTGTGGCTGGCAGCTTGGTGAGGAAGGGGAATGCCAGCCAGGGGCAATGCAGCATGGGGAGACTGAGGCTGTGCTGCCCATCTCTCCAGAGCCAGGGGAAGGGGCTGGGGGTGCTTGGGTCAGCAGCCAGTGGCCACAGTGGGAGGAAGGGCTGGGGGCACGGGCCAGCGGCTTCACTGGGGACTGGGCTCTGGTGGGCATGGAAAGGGTGGGGCTGGAGAGACTAGCCTCCCCAAGCCAGGGGTCACCCACTGCCCATGTGAAAAAGAGGCTTGTGAAGGCTTTGCCTATGCTGGCTGGAGTCTAATCAGTAGGATCTCTGCTCTCTGCTGCCAATCAGCTTAACTCTGGGTCAATTTCTTCTCTCTTTTTCTGTTGTCACTGGCCTCCAACTATGGGCAAAGCCCCATAGATTAACTTGTGCCAGCTTCCACCAGCTATAAGGGGAGGCTTAATCTGGCTCTTCCTCAGCCATGCTCCCTCCACTAGCAGCAGGGAGAGAGAGGAACTACTGCACCTGCTTTCTGCCTCTGTCTGCAGGGTCCCTCTAAACTGCCAGCAGTCCCTCTAAACTATAGCTCCAAACATCCTAGTATCTAGGCCAGTTGTCTCCAACCTTTTTAAAAACAAGATCACTTTTTGAATTTAAGTCAATCCAGGATCTCTCTCAAACCCAAAAACCCTTGCCTTGCCTCTTTCCCTATGGCCCTGCACCGACACCTCCCCCTCTCTGAGGCCCCACCCTGCCCACTCTGTGGAGATGGGAGACATGGAAAGGGGGAGGAGAACACCCTGACATCAGCACCTTCTTCCACCCTGCACAGCAAGCAGGTGGTTTCTGGGGACAGCTCCAAGACAGAGGACAGGAGCAGCACAGCAGTGGGAGGGGGAAGAAAGATGCAGCTGAAGACAGCCTCCTAGCCAAACCAGTCAGGATCACCTGTCAAGGCTCTAGGATCTACCAGTAGATCCTGATCTACTGGTTGGTGACCATTGATCTAGGCAATTAACTCTCCCCTAGTCATTCCCATAGCCTTCCCAGCAGACACAGCATTATGTGCATTGTTTCTAAAAAGAATTTCAATGCTAATCTCTAAATGGGATGATTTTTCAATGCACAGTTAGAAATTAGTCTTGTCTACATGTGGATATCCAGGAAGGTTAATCCAAATTAAATGAAGGTGTGAATTTGAGGTGGATTTGTTAAATGCATTACGCCTTGTGCCAACACCTTCAGAATTAAAGTGGCCTTAATTTGGTTTATCTTCATTCACTCTTGAATTAAGATAATTCTGAACGAACATGTTCACACAAGGGCTTAATGTGGTTCACACACCTTAAGTTAATTCCCAGAGGTCCCTATATAGACAAAACCAAAGTGACCAGGACAACATCTACACCAGGGCTACTCAACTTTGGAAGCCCTGGGGGCCACAATGATACTCACAGTACATGCCGAGGGCTGCAACGTAAGTGTGGTTGCATATAAATGCAAATAGCTTCTTTCACACTGATGGGCGTGAATACAAAGCACTTCCCACAATGCCCCGGTGCTCCCGGCACCTCCTCCTTGGGGGCTAGAAATGCCGACACCCTGTACCTGTCTGTTCCAGCCAGGCCGTCCACTTGTGTCTTTCAGTGCTCCCTCCGCCTGGGAGATGCCTCACTGTTGTGGAACATGTTCCCAGTGGAGGCCATGTTCAAAAGGATCCCACCCGCGAACTGCATGGTGAGCCCCGCATAAACCCAAACTGCACCACGGACCCCAAACAGGCTGCAGGCCGCATACGGCCTATGGGCCGTGTGTTGAGTAGCCCTGATCTACACTGTAATAAAATTCCCACAGAACTAAGTCTCAGTACTAAAGCATATACACAAAATTAATGTGTTTTATGATCTGTCCAAAATAGGGATGGTTTTCTGAATGTGGGCCTTAATCAGATATATAAATCCCATTGGCTTGGGGAAGGAAGATGGAGAAGGAGGAAACAAAAGCACTCCACGCAACTTTTAACTGGGCTCCTGTCTATCACTGATCTGTCCACTTTGCTTGTATAGTATCTGTGTCTCTCCCCCCTGCTTCCCCAACTCAACCCCTACCTCTGTCTTTGTGATTTTAGACTATGCACTTAGCACATTTTAGACACTTTTGCAATTGAAAAATAAAGAGAAGTTCCCCCAGCATTTGTTCTATGTACCCATTCACTTCCAAGTACTTTCATTTCCTTAATGAAGAGCTGAGATTCTAAAGACCAGAGTTTTGCAGTGATGTGACTTTTCATAGGAAACCTTAGTGAATAATCACTGAAAAGCTACAGTTCATAATTTATTTTTAAAAAGTTAAAAAATACAACCAGTACATAAACACATATTTACAATTACTGTACTTGAATTTTGATTCTAGTATCAAACTGGATGTAATTTTACCTTAAACATAGATATCAGGTTTTTCTGTAAAAGGAGATTCCTATAAAGTTTTTTAAATTACGAATAACAAACCCCTCTAAAATTTGATCCTACTTAATGCACTGTCTTACAAGACTGGAATGTTTTCTTTCCATACAGTACATATTCAACCTGACTGCATAATATGATATTTGAGTCTGGGTCACTGAATTACAATCTCTTCTGTCTGCTAACTAAGAGGATTTACTTCCACCAATAAAGAGAGTGCCAAATTCAGTATTGAGAACATCATCAGGAATCGTATCATCCATGAATTCATCTCCAAGCTTCTTCCACCATGGCCAGCGAGCATATTTCAGCATGGTATTGTGAGATTGTCTGGCTTTGCATGCCACAGGGACTGATCGACTCATAAAGACATCAAGATCTTTTTCTGTGGCTTCTGAGAGACTTGGAGCAGCTGTAATGAAGAGGGACACTTCTTGTAATTCTATCTGTGGAAAGGGAAATGCTCATCTATGTCATTAGTTTTGGATATGTGCTCCTTGATGCACATGGTGACCTCTACTGCAGTGCTTTCAGCATACCTCAACGCCTGCATCATCTCTTCCTATTGGTCTGTACCACAAACAATCTCTGCATCCAACAGTTGCTGGTTTCCTTGCTTGTCCTAGCCTGTAGTTACACAGCAGGAGGCAGATCTAGCAAAAATGTTCAAGAACATATTAAATTTTGCTCTGCCTGGGTACTAACTGTGCTAATCTAACCCTTTGATCCCAGATTGTCCTACTGCGGCCCAGCAGAACAAACAAGAAAAATCCTATTTGTTCTCATTCAGATGAACCTACCCCCTCCCACCCCAGAATGGTTCTAGTTCAGAGTTTTCAGCCTTTAAAGCTGCTCACCAGTAGGGAATGGGGATGCTTCCACCATCAGTCCGTTTTTGACAAACAGAATAACTAAAGACAAAGTTATCCCCAGTGCTGCAAGGAAGATGACTGTGCAAAGGTCCTGATCCTTACTGACTAAAAAGCCACAGAGATGGTTCTGTAAAAGGTCTGTCATAAAATAACAAAATAAAGCCTTATTGCTCCACTCAAGCTCATCTGAAGAGGTAGGTTTTACCCACAAAAGCTCATGATGAGATATATATATTTGTTAGTCACTAAGGTACCACAGCTAAGGTGCCACGGGATTACTTGTTATTACAAATATGTCAACATCAACATTATGAACAGAATGATAGGGCATGTCAATGTACTTCTAGTAATGCATGTCAATGTACTTAACCTCTAGGGCTATCTAAAAATAAAGTAGCATCTACTACTGCATAAAAAGGAGATCTCACAATTTTAAAATGTGCTTTCACCATTATTTTTGGTAGGATTCTAATTTTCTCTAAATTAGTTTTGTGACTCTGGCAAATGAGGTGTCAGCTTAGGCCAAGGCCTCCAGACCTCACCTGAATACTGACAAACATGTAGCTATGATCAATCCGTTCACTTGTGTGTTAGTATTGTTAAAACAGGTGTTAGAATTATAAGAACATATTTAGACTTTTTGAATGCTTGTAAGATGTTCTATGCACTAATCTGGGGGTAGTCAACAGGCAGACCATTGGCTAAAACCAGACCTCCAGATCCTTTTGAATAGACACTGAAATATTTTTATTTACTTATTACAGGTTGGACCTCCCTGGTCCGACACCCTCGGGACCTGACAGGTCCTGGACAAGGGAGTTGGCCGGACCAAGGGAAGTCTGGGAGAAAGGGGTGGGCCTTCTTCCCAGCCACCTGGGCGCCTCTCCCTAGTCTCCCAGTCCTGCAAGCTGAGGCAGCCCTGCTGGAGCTCCCATCAGGCCTGCCAGCTTGTGGCAGCCCAGTGCAGCTTCCAGCAACCCTGCCAGCTACAGGCTCTGCTGCCCCACAATCTCCCCCCCCACTGGCTTCCCTGCCCTGCCAGCTGTGGGTTATGGTGCCCTGCAATCTCTGCTTATCCCACCAGCCTGCTCCATTCCAAGCTGCCGGCAACCTCTGCCTCTGGGGCTCCTAGTCCCGCAACATTCATGCTCCTTCCAGACCACAGATGTTGCCAGACCAGAGTGTCCCGGACCACAGAGGTTCAGCCTGTATTGTTACTGTTATTGAGGTGTGAAAATATAGATCTTGACCAAGAAACCTGGATCTTGACAAAAAATAATCCCATGTATGTATCCCATATCATAAGGTAATATCTAAGCATTTGCACTATAAGCTTCTGTAATTGTGTAAATCACCAGACTACAGAGGCACATTAACTAGTGTGAAATACTAGTCTCCAATAGAAGGTACCTAGGTCCTGCCTAACAACGAAGGCCCATCAATACCAGATGAACTACAGAGGAGCATCAGAAGACAAAGGAATTTGACTGCTCTCCTCACTGCTGCATGAAGAGAAGATGTGCAAGTGAACTCCTCCCATCTCCTCCTCCTCCTCCTTCAAATTTGCTACCTGAAGCAGCAGGAGGGAAGACATAAAAGCCCCTAATAAGAAGGAAGTGTCTTTCTAGTCTTCTTGGACTCCTGAACACAATATTTCCAGGCTTAAGCAAGGAATCCCCAGCTATTAGTCTGAGTTAGCCCTAAGGGACATATGGAGCTTGCTTATTATACAAGCTTGTACTACTTTTTAATACTTAAAATTATTGGAACTCACGTGTACATGTTCACTTGCTTTAACCTTGTAAATGACTCTCGTTTCCTTTTTCTATATAATAAATCTTTAGATAGTTTACTATAGGATTTGGTCTCAAGCATTGTCTTTAGTGTGAGATCTAACGTGCAACTGACTGGTCCTTTGGGACTGGGAGTAACCTGAATATTGCTATGCTATTTTGTGTCAGAGACCATCTATCACAAAGTAAGATTACCTGGGTGTAAAATAGATTGGAGTACCCAAGGGCTGAGGCTCCATAATGAGGCTGTTGGAGTACCTGAGGAATTTACATTGATAACCGGTTGGTGAAATCTACATGAGATCTACATGAGATTTCAGAACTCACCAACAGTTTGAGATATGTGCCCTGTTTCCTAACAGTCTGCGCTGAGGTTGTTACTCACACTCTTGTGCCACTGTGAGACAGCTTGCCAAGTTAATCCATGCAATGACCAAAGAAATGAATAAAAGAGACAGACACATACTCATTAATAGCTCCACGTCAGTGTTGACCTGAGCTAGTAATGCTTCTCTGCGCTGTTCTGCTCTGCGATCCAGACTGCTCCTGAGCAGGTATTGAGCCAGATTTTCCTGGGCCTGCAGATGTAGTTCCTTACTCATGTCTTCTGACATTTCGGAAGCCTAGAAGACAATAACATTTGTCACTATTAAGTAACGGTTATCGTTTTAAATTCTTTGTAAGCAGGTTAACGTCTACAGAACATTTGCATTCCTCATCTATTTATAAATTTAATAATTCTGCTTCCTCTTAAGTTTTTTCTGCAAAATGATTCATCGTCCAGTGGATACAATTTTCTAATTAGGCTTTACTTATCCTGTTTTATTACATTAAGGGTAAAAAAATTACAGACAAATAAGAAGGATTAATATGTGCACAGCTCACATGGGTGTTATCTTGAGCACTGAAGTTTTATATAACTTCATCCCTCTCATGCACTCTGGTGAGTGGGGAATGCAGAGCTACAAAATCTCTAAGACACACCGGGTGCAGTCTGATGTAGTCATCCACCTTTTGCTGTAATGCTAGTTTCTGTGTACTGGTGAGTTCCTTGGGTTCTTTCCAGGGAGAGAGAGCCTTCCGTTTCCTTTGACACTTGTTCAGGAATTTGTGAGCCTGCATGAAAGAAGGTATCAGAGTATGCCATTCACAGGTTAGGTATTTGATTTAGTCAATTAAAAAAAAAAACTTTAAAGAAAAATGTTGCAGCATTGCAGCAAGTAAGGTGCAGCTTTCAATTTCATAGTGCAGAGGTAATACATGAGCAGGCATGATATTGTTAGTTTTACTGCTTATACAAGCTGCCTAGAGAATCCAGCCTTAGTTCCAAAGTAACAGCTCGTATCACATTTTTGTAGGGACTGCACTGCATTTTGCAGTTTACAAAGGGTTCTGAACAGCTGATCAAGTTTGGGGTTCTGGTTTAATTTGCATGGACAGTTTTTTACTATGTTAATACTTGGTTACTAAATTCTGGCAAAGCTGTCATTCATGGAAGTAAACAAGCCTCATAAAGAATTGCAGTAATCCAGTCAACCTTGTCTAGCTCAAGCACAGAGTTTATATACTTACTGCTCTCTGAATGATGACAGCTGCCTTATGCTGCTTAAAAGACTGTCTTTGTTGATGAAGATTTTTCCTTGCCCTATATCCCCTCCAGTGTCTCTGAATAGTTAATGCTGCCTTCCCCTCCATTTCCTGAATGTGCCTATCCACCTGGCCTGAAGAGAAGACAGAAATTCATTGTTATACAGCTGTGGGTGTGATCTCACAAGTATAACAATGTTTGCCTTTCCAGTCCTTGGAAGAGAAACCATCAAGGAAAACTCAGATGCTGCAGCAAATAGCATTGGTGGAACAGTAAGTGGCACTTTTCCTTCTGAACCAAAACCTCAGCACACTAATTATGGGCACTGGGCTACTGGCAGTACAGTTCTCAGCATAGACATACTGCTGTGGGATCTTTAATCAACACAAAGTGGCAGGATCTCCTTCATACCTCACATCTCTCCAAAGAGAAGAGATTTCAAGCCACTATGTCTTTGATATGATTACTGAGAATTGAAACATTTAGGCTGTTCTCCACCAGACATTTAGGTTATAAAAAGAGACAGGGCATGGATTGCAGGCAGATATGCAAGACTGGGAAATACTTTTGTTGTATGAAAGATTATTTTATGGAATCTTAATGCTTTTGATACAGTTTAACATAAATCATACCAGCATGAACTATTTCCAGTAAAGTCAGTTGTTGTTCATGAAAACGCCTCATAGCCCTTTGTCTCTGAAGCTGCAATTGTTGTCGGAGGGTGTCGTCGTCTTTCTGCCTCTTTGACTGTTGCAATGCCTGTTCTCGCTTAGCTCTGCAATAACATGCATATTAAGAATTGACCTAAGCTTTCAATTTCTCAAATGCACATTTGGAACTAATCTCCAATCTCTATTCCTCACTAGGACGAATGATCCAGCGATGAGGCAGAAAATTCTTCGAATGAACTGCCATCTGATTCTTTGGAACTTATTTGTAAAGTCCAATGCCAATCAAGTTAAGATCGGCAAAGGGCTGACAGTCTAATCACCGAGTCCCTTGGTATGCAGATCTAAGCCAGCTATGCAGTCCAGTGTCAAACTAGAAGATATAATATGGCTTGGGATAAGTTTATAATAACCAGGGTGCGGCTGGAGGCACTTCTGCTCATAGTAAGCCAGATTCTTAGATGACAGATTGGAGTAGCTATACTGGTTTACATCTGCCGAGGACTTGGTGCAGGGACTCTGGTCACCTACAAAACTAGCTGTGCATTTCTAAGGTGCCCATCATTATACAACAAGTGCCATACGCTGTACAAAACAAGAATAGTGTCTTCACTGTCTTCAAAAGAATCCCCTCTTCTCTTTAAGGCTGATTTTCTTAAATTGGATAATTTTTGGTGACTGACTTCCAGGGGAAATGCTGACAGGTCGTTATTCTGCATCAGCATTACGGATGGAAGGCTAGGACTGAGGTCTCTTACATCATCTCTTAAGAGCAGCAAGGCTCTGATTCATCTTGGTCAGAAGTCGTAAGGAAGTTCACAGACAAGAATGCTGCATTGACAACTCCCTAATGAGACCCTAAGGGTACGTCTACACAGCAGGGCTAAAGTCAAATTAAGCTATGCAACTTCAGCTATGTCAATTGTGTAGCTTAAGTCAAAATAGCATAATTCAGCTTTTGGCACTGTCTACACAGCAGGAAGTTGAAGGAAGAACACTCTTCCTTCGACTTCCCTTACTTCTCATGAAATGAGGGTTACCATAAGTCGAAGTAAGAAGTCCTCCAGCTCGACATTATTTCGAAATAAAGGCTTGTAGTGTTGACATGCACTATGTTATTTCGGAATAACGTTGAGTTATTCCAAAATAATGCTGCTGTGCAGACATACCGTAAGAATTTAACCGTAGGGACTACCAGACATTATTTCCCCTCCATCACATAATATGGAGAGGGAATTCTCTAAGGGTATGTCTACACTTGCACCCTAGTTCGAACTAGGGATGCAAATGCAGGCATTCGAAACAGTCAACGAAGCAGGGATTTAAATATCCCACGCTTCATTAGCATGATCTCGCCGGCACGCTAGTTCGAATCACAGCTGATTCGAACCAGGAAGTGCGCGCTGGGACGCGTTAGTTCTAACCAAACCCCTTGGTTCGAACTAACACTACTCCACATTTTTTGAGGAGTAACGTTAGTTCGAACCAAGGGGTTTGGTTCGAACTAACGCGTCCCAGCACACACTTACTGGTTCGAATCAGCTGTGATTCGAACTAGCGCGCCGGCGAGATCATGCTAAGGAAGCGCGGGATATTTAAATCCCTGCTTCATTGACTATTTCGAATGCCTGCATTTACATCCCTGGTTCGAACTAGGGTGCAAGTGTAGACATACCCTAAGAGAGCTAGGCCCTGGCTTTACACATCAGAACCCGAACAGTAATTGTCCCATCATAAGTTAAAGGGACACATAGCTATTACACTCCTAATTATAGTCTATATTATATCTGTAACTTATATAAATAACTTTATGGTATGTAGCAGAATGGAAAGCTGCCATCAGACTGTCCAAAAAAGTTTCCAGTCCCATTCGTCGCTGCTTTAAACTGTCTTTTTGTGTTTCTGATCCAGGAGAACACATGTTACTACTTCTGAGCAGTGTGAAATCTCAGAATAAAAAGGGACTCATGACATTTTCCCAACAAAAATCTTATTCATGCTCTTTTACTAGAAACCCTTATAAGCTCCACTAGTTAGGAAACCACAAGAGTGTAAAGTCTGCCCTCTGATGGATCCTTCAAATGTATGCTTGTTAAATGGTTACGGTTATATGTTATGCATTTAACAGGTTCCGATTATGCAAACTCTCATTCTCTATATTACTATGTGTTTTGCAGAATGCCTGCTTTTCATCATTCACGGGGACACAGAATGAAAAGTCACATCTGGGTTATGCAGACGCACCTGTGACAGGAAAAAACACTCACAGACTGAAACCTAAACTTTCTTTTACAGGGCATGATTGGAAATAACCCACTTTTGATCATATCTGTTGATACTTTTATTGCTGATATATGCCCAGTTAACAAGGATTGTTTCATTGTAACAAATGTAAGATTAGTTGGTTACGTGACAGTCTAACCAACTTCCAGGGCAGATTAGATTTGCTAAAGGTACATTAAAACCAAGAAATATTTGTGAAACCATACAGCTTTCAGAAGTGTACAGCAGGCAGATTCTGAGATATTCTAAGTGAGCCACACTCAATTTATGAGTTTCAGACCTACTTAAATTTAACCATATTTACTGAGAGCATAGCTTTCACAAAACTCCATAAATATAGTTAAGCCCTGAATTCACAGTCCCAGCTGCGGACAGCTGAAGCACTTTAAGTATGGTGCACTGACATTCAAGGATGCTTTCAAATAGCAATGCTTATGGTAGTCCAAGCAGTATTCTTGCTTTTTGGCAGAACAATCTAGCTATCATTTTGAGTTAGACTGTAACAATTTTGAGGAAGGATTGTATTTTTATTATATTGTACACTTGGTCCCATATTGGGGCCTCTATGCACTACTAGAATAGAAATAATTGCCATCCCTTTTGATCTGAAACTAACACACACACTTTAGAGATTGCTTGAATAAATGACATATATTAATATTTGCAACTACAAAAATGCTTACAGAACAAATCTCAGCAGCCAGAGATCCCATCATTTCTGTTGGATCATGTTATTACCAAATGTAGACTGTGAGCTTTTTGGGGCTAGAGGCTGTAGCTTGCAAATGTTTGCTGGGTGCCTGATTTGTTCACAAATACTGACCGAAAGTGCTAAGTAAGTACTTGGTGGGATCAATGTACCCTGAATCATCTCATCCACAGCAAGGCCATAAAGGCCCTTCCCCCTCAAGCTTGGAGGGGAAGGGCTAGCTCAGTGGTTTGAGCACTGGCCTGCTAAACCCAGGGTTGTAAGTTCAGCCCTTGAGGGGGACATTTAGGGATCTGAGGCAAATCTGTCAGGGATGGTACTTGGCCCTGTCATGAGGGCAGCAGACTACACTCAATGACCTCTCAAGGTCTCATCCAGCTCTATGAGATAAGGATTCCATGGGGCTTGGATGCCCAATTGGGCAGGTGCAGAACTAGAGAAAAGCAGGTCTCTGTGCATCATCCCTCAAGTAATCAAAATGCAAATACCCATGAGGGGTTCCTCTCCTTCCTCCAAGGGTGATTTTGGCTCAGGTGCAGAGGAAGCACAATCAAACTGGGCTGACAGGCAGTGTGGGGGGATCACTGAGAAGCAGTGTAAAGTGAGTGGCCCTTCACAGATGCCTTGAGACAGCCACATATTTGAAAGCAGAGGTATCTCCCATGCCAGATGAAATGGCAAATCAGACAACTTGTCTGGGATTTAAAGAGTGTTGTTAGAATGTGGCAGCAAACATATTTCTAGCATAGACTTTAAAACATGCAAAGATGCAATTTTATTTTGATGCAGACATGTTAGTGAGAATGTATGAGCTACCATGAGCAAACATCACACCTCGATCTAGCCACATAAAAATGACACTGATTTACTACTCACTTACTTGAGTTTCATTCTTTGTGAGCAGAAACAAGTGTCCTATATCTCATACCGTAGCTTGCTGGAGAGAGCGGAGATGCAACCCTTCTTTTTCCCCCATCTGAGAAATGTCCAGGCATATTATACAAATTGTGTACAGGGGCTTATAGTGCTTTGAGGATTTCTTTTTTTAAATATCTGGATGTTCATTAAGCCCAAGGAGACATATTTATTGCAACTAGAAGGAGCTGGTGAAGACTAAGCCAGTGAAGTAATCTAATGCTCAAAAAAGCTCAGAAAATTCTGATAACATTGTGGACACTCCATATATTGTTATTATGCATTGCAGTTTCTGTCATAATTCGTAACTGATTTACATAAATTAAATACAGTTAGGAACAATATTGGGAGCAATTTTGTTATGTAGAAAAATCTATTCTGTTTGTTCATATACAGTGCCCATGATAACAGTTTCTGAGAGTAAGAACCAGGTTTTCCTCACTCCTGCTTACAACGGGATTTTTTTCTTACCTGAAACTTCTTTGCAAGGCAGTTACCGCTTTAGGAAGCGTCTTTAATCTTTTCCGGGTCTGAAATCCCCTCCACACAACCTGGATTAAAGAAGCTGCATGATGCAATCTCTGAAAGTAACAAACCAGTTGACAATATATTCCCAGCATATATAACATTTTTTACTGCTATTTGCTCATTTAGAACAAGCTCGGTATTTGGTCAAAACTAACTTCAGTTTGAATTCACTGTTTCCAAACACATGGCTAAATTTATATTCCCATAAATTACTAGCATGAACCCTAAATTTGTTTCTAGGATTGCTGCTCTGTTCAACTGGTTCAGTTTTCTATATGTAGCACATAAAGAATTTGACAGAAAAATCCATTAGCTAAAAGCCTTTCAGAAGTGTGAGAGAGCTAGGAAAAATACTCCAGCTAATCACAGGACTGGATGGCTCATAGCTCTAGTTCTGTCCCTTGAACTGAGTTGAGTAAGTATTATCTAGACCAGGGATCAGCAACCTATGGCTCGCAAGCTGGGTGCGCACTTGGGGGAGCGGCGCACAAAGAACTGTACTTCCACCTACTTCCTCCACAGCAGCACTCACCTTCCTTGCACCTTGAAGGTAAGTTGCTGCTGCTGGTGAGCTTGTGGGAGGAGGTGTGCATGTGCGGGGCAAGGGAAAGACCAGGACTGTGGGTGGCTCCCAGAGCTTGGCTATGCTGTGGCTGCGCCGGGACTGGGGCTGAAGTATACCCCGGATGTGTGGCAGGTGGCTGCTGGAGCTGAAGCCAGCTGTTCATAGTGGGTCTCGGGGCTGAGACTGGGGTACACCCCGCCCCCTGAGCCACTGCACAGCAGCTGGCTTCAGCTATGGCAGCCGCCATGTGGCAGGCAGCTGCCAGAGCTGAAGCTGGCTGTTTGCAGTAGCACCAGCCCTGGCCCCCTGAGCCGCTCAGGCAGCTACCACATGGAGGAGAGTTTGGTGCAGAACCGGGCTCTGGGAATTCCTTTATTTAAAAAAATTGCGGCCCATATTTACAAAAAACAACACCCCCCCGCCCCCGAAATTCCTGCGTAAGGGCTTGTCTTGAGTAAAAATAACTTGCAAGTCTATTATGAGTCCACTGTTAAGTACATAATCAGAAAACAACTTTTCCACACCTAATAAACTCTCTGTGGATAAAATGTTCAAGGCGACCTCAAAAACTAAAGAGAGATTAGGTACTACATCCCTTCAAAATCCCACTCTCTCATCTAACCTTGCAGATGCCAGAAGTCCAAACTTTGGCAGAAAAAGTTCTCAAGTACCTAAGTTTGTGGACCTGCACCCCCTGCACTCCAACCCCACATTTAAATGTCATACAGGCATTGTATATAGCACATTCCCTCCCACCCCCACTATAAGCCACAAGGGGGGCAGGTTGATAGAACAGTACCGTAAGAAATTTAAGTTACTTTCACCTCTGTCCTTAAAACTGTTCATTTTAACAACCATTCATCCTCTCCACTCATTGAGGGTTGTGCATATTCAATTTTTACTTAATTGGTTGAGAAATCTTTTGTGATGGTATACTATTCTGTGACCCCTAACAGGAAATATGGCGACGAGAAACAGCAGAGATGACGAGTACCAAAATTTTCAAAAAGACTGGACAAACTTGTATGCATTTGTGGATAAGTCTGGATCTTCACACGGTCTCATTTGTAGTGAGAGACTGTCCTCAAACAAACAAACAAAATCGAACTTAGAATGGCATATCATGACAAAACTTGCAGCATTTGCTACAAAATACCCCGAGGGTGACACAAAAAAAAACCTATGAGGAGCTGCAGTGAAAAAGTGAACATTGGACAGAATAGCCTGCTGGCATGGTCAAAAAAAGGTGGAAGTTTAAACTCTGCAATTCTGTGCGCTTATATAGCATTATTTGAGGGGGGAAGCCTTTTACTGACGGGGATTATGTGAAAAGATGCATGCTAAAAAACAGTCATGAACTACTTTGCGAGTTTCACAACAAGGACAAAATATTACAGAAAATTCAAGACATGCTATTATAGGCAAAAACAGTCGATGTGAAAATGGCCCATCAAATTGAGAAGGACCAAATACAAAAGTTGAGTACAGCTACTTATTTTTCATTTGCTTTGGACGAGACAACCGACATAGGTGACATTAATCAGTTGTGTATTCTGGGATGATATATTTGTGGAAATGCTGTGCACAAAGAAATGATTGTGATATTACCAATGAAAAATCAAACAAGGGGCAAAGACATCCTTAAAACCGTGATGGACTTTGTAAACAAGAAAGAAATGCCACTGGATAATCTTGTGTCTATGTGTATGGACGGTGCACCTAACATGGTCGGCAAATACAGGGGGGTTCCTTACTCTTTTGTCAAAACAGCTGAGCCGCCCGCTTTTGAACTTTCATTGCATTGTGCATCAGGAGGCACTTTGTGCACAATCTTGTGGAATTGAACTTAGAAATGTTATGGGACTGGTCATTCGCATTGTCAATTGGATTCTTGCCTGAGCCCTTAATCACTGTCAATTTCAACCACTGTCTGAGGAAGTAGATTCCAAATACCCCAATCTAGTAATAACCAGCAAATGTTGCTGTGCATCTCGTGGCAAAGTTTTGCCTCGTTTTGCCACCAGCATTAATGAGATGAAGTCATTTTTGGATATGAAGGGTGTCAAACACCCTGAGTTTTCAGACTGCGACTGGTTGCTCAAGTTTTACTATCTCATCGACATTACTGTTCATTTGAATGAGTTGAACCTTAAGCTACAAGGGTAAGGAAATACAGTCCTGACTCTGCAGCAGGCAGTGTTTGGATATGAGTCAAAATTGACTGTCTTCATCAAAGAGATTGAGACGGGCAGACTGGCACATTTTGAAAGACTATGAAAGTTATGTTATTCGTATCAGAGAGAGAATCCAAATAACAGCCTTGATTTGCAACAGCTTGCCAGGTTTGTTTCTGAACTCCTGATGGCATTCAAGTCTCATTTTGTTGACTTTCGCAAACACAATGCTCTGTTTAAGTTTATGATTTGTCCACATACGGCATCCATTGAAGAAATGGACATGACAGTCATTCCAGATACCTTAGCCAGCCATTTGGAAATGGCAGATTTCAAGGAATCGGATATCTGGGTGGAAAAATTCATCAAGCTGATTTATAATGCCTTGCTTGACAATGTGCAGAATTGGCAGAACTGCACAAATGGACTGACATGAAGAAATTGGAGCGTGATGATAATCGGATTCTGCAAACTTGGAAAGAACTTCCTGTCACATAAAACATCATGCAGAACATCAGCTTGGCCTTACTTTCAATGTTTGGCTCCACCTATACGTGTGAGCAGGCTCTCTCTCATTTGAATCACATCAAGGGTACTTTGCACTCAAGATTGACAGAAGACAGCCTGAATGTCTGCATGAAGCTGAATTTGACCAGTTATGATGTAAACTTCAAAGAAATGTGCAAAAAGATGTAGCAGCAGAAGTCTCATTAAATAAAATGTGTGAATATGTTTAATTTATGCTGTTATTAATTGTGTCAATTATCAATAATATTCCGTTGTATATTTTCAGTCATGCAAATGAGTATTCTTATACTGCTCTCTGTTGACCACATGTTCTTAATTTTGATGTAGTTTGGCTCTTTGGTTTGAAAAGGTTGCCAACCCCTGATCTAGGCCATGTATGACAGGTGTTTGTTTACCCTGTTCTTAAAAATCCACAATGATGGAGATTCCACAACCTCTATAGGTAATTTGTTCCAGTGCTTAAGCTTAATTACCCTTACAATTAGGAAGCTTTTCTTAAGGTCTAACCTAAATCTCCCTTGCTTTTTGTCCTGTCCTCAGTGGTTAAGTAGAACAATCTATCACCTTCCTCTTTACAACTTATTACATACCTGAAGATTGTTATCATATCCCCTCTAGGTCTTCTCTTCTCCAGATTACACAAACCCAATTATTTTGAACTTTCTTTGTAGGTCATATTTTCTAGACCTTTAAATATTTGTTGCTTTCCTTTGGACTTTTTTCCAGTTTGTCCACATCTTTTCTGAAATGGATGCAATACTCCAGTTGAGGCATTATCAATAGAACCCTACACATTTACGGGTATCCACAGGGCTCTACTTATCAGTGCCGAATAGTGGGGGAAAATTAGTTTTCATGTCTTGCTTACAATGCTCCTGCTAAATACACCACAAACAATGTTTTGTTTATAACAGTATGCATTGTTGACACTATTTAGTTTGTGATCCACAATAAACCCCAGATCATTTTCTGCAGTACTCCTTGCTAGGCATCATTTCCCATTTTGCATTTGTGCAGTTGATTATTGCTTCCCAATGTAGTACTTTGCATTTGTCCTTATTGAATTTCATCCTATTTATTTCAGACCATTTCTTCCATTTGCCAAGATCACTTTGAATTCTAATCCTGTCCTCCAAAGCAAATGCAGCCCCTCCCAGTTGGGTATTGTCTGCAAATTTTATATGCCATTATCCAAATCATTTTATAAAGACTAATTAGAACTGGACGCAGGACGGATCCCTGTGGGACTTTGCAGCTCAATTTGTGCCTACTGATAGCATATTCGGAGAATAGGTTTTTCCAACCAGTTGTGCAGCCAGCTTACAGTAGGTTTGTTTGGGATATATTTCTCTGGCTTTGTTTATTAAAGAGTCAGGTGAGAGAGTATCAAAAATCTTACTAAAGAGGAGCTGTATCACATACATGGCTTTCCCTCCATCCAGGAAGCTTGTTACTCTGTCACAGAAGGTCATGAGGTTGGTTTGACATTATTCGTTCTTAACAAATCCATGTTGACTATTACTTCTCACCTTATCTTCTAGGTGTTTGCAAACTGATTGTTTGATTATTTACTCCATCATCTCTCCAGGTACCAAAGTTAAGCTGATTGGTCTATAATTCCCTGGGTTGTCCTTATGTCCCTTTTCACAGATAAATACTATATTTGCCTTTTTTCTAGTCCTTGTATATCTCTCCAGTCCAGGAGTTCTCAAAGATCATTGCTAATGGCTCAGAGGTCTCTTCAGCCAGCTTCTTAAGTAGTCTGAGGATGTATTGTTTTATGTCCTGCTAACAAACTCATTTAACTCATGGGTAATGTAGGCAAGGGAATTCATTGGGGTTGGGGTTCAACCTTCAGCTGGGGTTGGGCGGGGCTTGGTGCGGGGAGGGAGGCTATAAAGGAGCATGTTCTTGGGGAGGGGTTGTGACTTTGGGTGGGGGTGGGAGGGGGGGGAGCTTTGGCTGCCTCTTCCAGTTGGGCCTTCACCCGCGGCCCATGATCTAACTTGTCCAAGGCTTGGTCTACACTAGAAATGTTAAAATGCTTGTAACTGATTAACTGTGTAATTGCTGAAAATGTCAGTGGTTACACAATTACACATGGGCAGCAGCCAGCTCTCTGGGAGCTGGCTGCTGCCCCACGCTGCTGCCTCTGTGGCCAATGGAGCAACAGAGGGCAGTGCCTACAGGAAGCGTTTCCCTGCAGCGTGCAGAGCCACTTCCTTCCTCTGCTAGGCAGAGCCCGCAGGCTGCATCTGGCCCACAGCTTGCTTTGATCAGGCCCATGAGGCTTGGGTGGGGAGCCGGCAATGGCACTCCAGCTCTGGTGCCCTCTGCATGGCTGGAGTCACAGTGCCAGCTTGTGCTACTGCTGGAGGAAGGGGAGCCCTGAGCCTTACAGGCCAGATCAAGGCAAGATTCATGCTGGATCCAGCCCCCAGGCTGTAGATTCCCCTTCCCTGAAGTAACACTTAACTTGTTCAGCCTTGAATCGCACACTATTTACACTGGTTTAGCCTCGAATCCCGCACTATTTACACTGCTGGTCACTCTGTTAGTTGTCCAATCATTGCTAACTTTTTTGGTGAAAACAGAAACAAAAAAGGCATTTAACACTTAAGTTAGTGCTACTGTCTTTCCCTCCTCCTTGAGTAATGGGTGGGTGTTCTTGTCCTTCCTCTTGCTTCTCATGTAAAATGTTTTCTTTTTACCCTTTATGTCCCGCTCCCTAGCTAGTTTAAAGAAGCCAAGCCACAAAACAAGATTAATTTCATACCTGCATGTTGGGGGAAAAGAGGATTGTGTATGTCTTCTTTTCAGATTAGACCTGAGCTTCACAATTAAAACAATCCTTCTTCAGATATAGTTATTGGAATAACATCTCTGAGAGATCTTACTGTATGACATTTGTTGTCCAGGCGGATAAGACATGGACTTACATTGAGCTCCACAAAAAGAGCACCTCTTACTGGTCATTTCTTTTACTTTGACACATATATGGCCCACATCTCTGAAGTATCGAAGTGTCTCCCTAGAATGTGCAGATCTAACTGTACCCATCTCTGTGAGTTAGACAAGTATTATTTTCCCTAGTTTAGAGAGAGCAGAATCCAGGTAGAAAGAGATTACGTGCCTTTCTCAAAGTCACCCAGGAAGTCTGTAGCAGAGTTGCTAAATGAACCTACATTTCCCTTCAGACCTTAACCACAAGACCATTCTTCCCCTATTTCTTGATATGCATGCTTCTCACTGTTGAAAGCCTTGGAAGTGGTAGAGTAGAAAACAAAAAGAGGGTAATTTTTAAAGACATATGTATTATTAGATGTTGTGGCCTTTGGAAGGTAGGGCAAGAGTAAACCCAATGTAAGCAACTATAAATCCACCAAAGAGAAAAGTCTCATTAAACATTCAGCACCTGCATTTCTCCTTTCCTATAGGATTCTGAGTAAAGAAGGTCCAGAAGGTGATTGAGATTCCTGTCAAATCCTTTGCCAGTCCACTGCTTACTTAGCAAAATTCTCAGTCCTAGGTGAGAGAGGAAAAAATAAGCATGTTAAATTGTTAAAGCTAATTTTTTATTAGCTTGCTTACCAAGCAGATTACAAACTAGCAAACACAGCTGAATATCAGCCAATCAAATTTGAGTGTATATATGATGGGCTTTGGAAAAGGATATTAAATCAGAGCTAAATATAAGTACAGGCCGTTACCTTTGAGTCTCAATGTAAAACATTACTGATGAAGAGCTGAATGTAAAAGAGTAGTCGAACAGTTGACTACTCGCATTTCCTCACCCCCCTGCCTATCAGAGAGAGGCAGCGGGGGGGGGGGGGGAAGAAGCAGGAGCCAGTGCTGGGGGGGGGGGGGGGGAGCCAGCTTAAACCATCTCTGCAGTGTGGGGGGAGGGGAGGGGAGGCAGAGGCACAGCCTTTTAAATATAGCAAGAGCTGCTTGCTTCAGTCCTGGCTCATGCTGGATCCCGTGCTGCGCCTCTTCCTTTAAATATAGCAAGAGCCAAGTGGCTCTTACTAGATTTAAAAGACAGAGATGCAGCGGGGTTAGCACCTGGGGGTGGCGCGAGGCAGGACTGCTTAGTCCCCAGCTCACACTGCCCCCGGGAGTTACCCCTGCTGCAGCTTTGCAGTTTAAATGTAGTAGGAGCCAGGCTGCGACCCAACTCCTACTACATTTAAACAGCAAAGCTGCAATGGGGGTAGCAAGTCCTTCTCCCCTTATCAACTAATCGATGGAAATTTCATCAACTACTCAATTAGCTGATTATCTGCAATTTAACATCCCTAGTACAGACATCATTAGAAAATGTTATACAATAGTTACAGCTTTGTAGCTGCAAGTCACTATCTTCAGGATGTGACAAGCAAATAAATTATCAATAATTTGTTTGTGTCTGATCACATGATCTCTGTAAAGTACTTTTAAGATGTAAAACACTCCATAAATGTTAAGTTTTATTACAAATGCTTTTATTACAAATGCCTGAGACAAGAAGCAGAGAGACAAACCTTTGTAGCGGATATTGAGTAACTCCACAAGTTGAGGGTGAGATTCTACTACTGACAGCAACAGTTTTGTAGCTGCATTTCCTGTGACAGGATTGGTGGTAGATGAAAGCTTATAAACAAGTTCATCTAAAACAGAGTGAAGGATCTTTTCATCCACATGCAGTAACACAGAACTAAGAAAAAGAGACAAACACAGGAATGTTATTGAGGGATACATACTTCAAGAATGGCTTTCTTCTTCAGAAGTATTAGAACAATGCAGGATCCCATGACTAGTCGACAATACTCCAACCTACTATGGAAGAGTGAGGGATTGGATGTCCTAATGGGACTTTTCCCACAATAGGTTTACACTAGAAGATTTATCTGGCATTGCTTGGGTCCTTAACTCAATATAGAGTATCGAGTAAGAAGATTAAAGTTTTGTTTTTCTTCCTTTAAATAATTGTTCTGGGGTGGGGCTTGATCCTACAAAGTGTTGAGCATTCTGGCTCCCGTCCAGCACAGAACTTCTTAATGTGCTTAACTGCTATAAGCATGCAAGTGTTTCTCATTGACTGAGTGGGACTATGCCATACTAAATTGTTCTATGCATTGGGACCAAAGTGCTGAGTTGTTAGGGACAAGTCTATCCTCAGTTAAACTGCTCTCATTCCTACTGTCAATGGACGCTGTGTTTATATGTCTGAGGGCAGAAATGGGCATTTATACAGCACTTTCCATGTTCAAAACATCATGTAAATTTAGCTAATACACACAATATCCTCCACAATCCTCTCCCCCGCCCCCCTACCCCGAATGCCTGGGCAGGAGGAGCAAGGGGCTGGACAGCAGCTGGTGGGGCCAGTCTCTGGGTATCCTGGAGGAGCAGCAGGGAGGCCTGGTGCCCATACCGGGGCTATGTCTAGACTTTTTCCGAAAAAGTGGGCACGTTCTTTCAGCATCCCTGCATTCTTCGTTTTATGAGGAATAAGGGAACTTCCGAAGGAGGAGGATTTTCCCACATTTGGCTCCATGTAGACAGGCCAAATGTCAGAAAAGACTCTTCTGAAAAAACAAGCGGAAAAAGGTACACAAATTGCAATTCTCAATTTGCGTATCTTTTTCTGAACCCCCCGCCCAACACAGTGTAGACATAGCCTCGGGGTCTAACCCCTCCCCCCTGCACTCACCAGCAGCAGCTGGGGAAGTGGAGCAACAAGGCCCCAGCCCACTCTGGTGTCCTAGCATATCACTTGAGAGAGGGGGTGGGACCATCCCCACACTCACTGGAAGAAACAGAGCAACATGACCAGAAGCCAAACGTGCTGGGGCTGTGTTGCTCTGCTTTCCCCACCATTGCTGGGGAGTGCGAGAGGGAGGGGCTGAACCCAGTTGCTGACACCAGACCCCAGCCTGCTAATCCCTCAGGCATGGGAGGGAGAGTTGGAAAAGGAGATGGGGCAGGGGCAGGGGCAGGGAAGAGGAAGGGAGAGGGCAGGGGCAGGGCAGGGAAGGGGTGGCACCTGGAGCAGAGGTAGGTTGTTCCAATCCTTAGCCAGGCTGTGCAGGAGGGTCATGTGGCTGGTGGCCCCCCTGCATTCTCCCACACCAGTTGCCCCTGCCCTCCATAGTAGCTTTACATATTATCTGCCTTTTGCAGAATGGTAAACTTAAAAGTCAAGCAGTGTAAACACTGTTTGTTGGCACTTTTGAGAACAAAAAACTTCCATCCCTATGAGCCCCATTTGTTTTGTCAGCAGGAGAGCACTGTTGCTTGCCACTTGCTATGGCACAGTTTTTGTCCCTGGTGGGGGGAGGCGGAGTTTAAGCAAATGATTAGAAAAAGCTTTGTCACTCAATTGCCAGTGGAGACAAAGCCTAAACACAGACTTTATCAACTTGCTCTAGATCACAAATGATTCAGGGAATGTCTACACTTCAAAAAAACACCTGCAGTGGCATGGTCAGTTGACTTGAGCTTGTGGATCTCAGGCTGTGGGATTGTAAAACTGTAGTGTAGACTGAGCTTGGCTGGGGCCTGAGCTCTAAGGCGCTGTGAAGGGGAAGGCCCCAGAGCCAGGGCTCCAGCCCAAATATCTATACTGCAATTTTATCACCCTTTAAGCCCAAGTCAGCAGACCTAGGCCAGCCCTATGTATTTTACTGCAGTGTAGAGGTACCCTCAGTGGCAGAGTCAGTACTACAACTTGACAGATATTCCAGTCCACTGGAATCTAGCGCTTGTTCCAGAAAGTAAAGCAAGCAAAAAAAGTTATGTTCACAAAAAGCAAAGCAATTTAAGTATAGAGATAACTGCTCATTTGAAGACTTTTCCAGAAGAGAATGAGGTATGCAGAAACTTGCATTTTACAAAGCCAGTTCCAGACTGGTCTTTAAATCTGAAATGAAAAATAATTAAAGAAAAGTCAATAGAATTATTTAAAAGCAGCTAACCTGCTGACTCTCAAAATATTCTGTAACACAGACATTACTGCTGTTGTAGTTTCAACATCATCGGTTATTAGCAACTGCAGGAAATGATTACTCTGCAGCACTGCAACAAAACAAAAGGAAACAAAACCAAGAAATAATCAAAGCCAGGGATTTAGTGCCAGTTAATTAATAGTTTACCAAACAGACCTATAAAACACACTTCCTAGCAAGAGAAACTAGAGTCACTGTTCATATATTAAATATTCTTTGCCTTTCTAGAGTGAGATAGAATGGGAAAAGTCTTTATGGGTGGGGGTTTTCTCATATGTACGAATGCTGAACTGGTGTACAAAGTTTCAAAGCATGCTTATGGGGTAACCTGTTAACCAGAGGGCCAGGCTGGGGAGCAGCTCCTCGCCTGCCCGCCTGAGGCACAGTGGGATTGATCAGGACTGGAGCAGCTCCCCACCTTCCCACCCATGGTGCAGCACAACAGGTCGGGCCAGAGCAGCCTCCTGACCACAATGGGCTGGTCAGCAGGACTCCTGGCAGCAGGGGTCCCTGCTTGGAGCAGTCTGCCCCAGGGATTAACCGGTTAAACAATTACAATTAAATTGCTTAACTGGTTAATATTTTTCATAGGTATTTATATCCCTAGATACACCGGCTAAATGGATGCAACAGACTAGAGATTCAGACCCACTATTTTTATTTAATAATTATTCGGTCACTGGTATTTTTTAAAATCATTTGCTGAAATTTTTGTTATTTGTTTTAATGTCAAATTCTGAGTAAAACTCTGTTACATTCTGAAGTCAATGGAATTTATACAGGTATAATCAAGAACTGATTTTTGACAAGGGATGTTAAATAGCAGTTAGTAAGCTAATTGTTGATGGACTTTCCATCGACCACTCGATTAGTCGATAAGGGGGTTCGTTGCAGCTCTGCTTTTTAAATCTAGTAAGAGCCAGGCGGCTTTTACTACATTTAAAAAGCAGAGCCACAGTGGTCCCAGCTTGTGCCCAGTCCCAGACCACTGAGGTTCTGCCTTTTAAATGTAGTAAGAGCCTGATGGCTCTTACTACATTTAAAAAGCAAACACGCAGCATCTGGCACTTTTAAAAAGCAGAGCCGCAGTGGTCTGGGACCAGTCGCGAACTGGGACAGCTGAGTCCCGGCTCTTGCCGGGTCCCAGACCGCTATGGATCTGCTTTTTAAATATAGTAAGGGCCTGGCGGCTCTTACTACATTTAAAAAGTAGAGGTGCAGCATCTGGGAACTAGCAAGATCCAGGACTGCTCAGTCTTGGCTTGCACTGGATCCCCTGCTGTGCCTCTGCCTCCCCTGGCCCCCCCCCCCCAAGACAGTGCTGGGGGGAACTGTCTTTTAAGCTGGCTCCCCCCAGCACTGACTCCTGCTTCCCCCGCTTGCTGCCTCTGATACAGAGCAGCGGGGGGCAGAAGCACCTAGTCAACTACTCAACTAGTCACTTATATCCCTATTTTTGACCGCTAAGTAAAGGTCAATTTGTTACATGTTTGTAAATTTGCTAGCACTGACAGCGTCTGACTTAATTTTACTGGAAGCTTTCTTTTTTTGAGGGGAGAGGGGAAAGCTGCAGTGAGCTCTAGAGTCCATATACAACTCAAAATGGAGATGTGAAAATTTCAACTATGCATTTATATTAGGACGCTGATTTTTGTTAAGTTCTATAATTAAAAATGGATACTTTGGGGAAAAAAATCTTTGTCCAAATCAACAACCTGAAAATGGGAGACAGATACCGATGCTTCCTATTGTAGAATGCAGAGGTTCTCAGCCTTTTTCTTTGTGCCCTCCCTCCCCATATCCTACAAAAACTTCACAGCCTGCTTGTGCTACAACAACTGGTTTTCTGAATATCCAGTAGATTAAAAGCCAGTGTCGGCTTTAGGGGGTAGCAAGCAGGGCAACTGCCTGGAGGCCCCACAAAGCTTGCTGCTTGGGCTTTGACTTCAGCCATATACAGCAGGGTTCAGGCTTCAGCATCAGTCCTGCATGGTGGGACTCAGACTTTGGCTTTCTTATCTGGGCCTGACTGACAACACTAGCCCTGCTGTCTGGTTTATTTTGGCAGATCCCCTAAAACCTGCTTGCAGCCCTCAGGGGGCCTTGAAGAACCTGTCGAGAACTGCTGGTATACTAGATTATTTCAAGAGATCATTTAAAAGTGATAACTAGGGGTATTTCTACACAGCAAAGTTATTTTGAAATAACAGCAGTTATTTCAAAATAACTTTCCTAGCGTCTACACAGCCATTCCATTATTTCAAAATTAATTCAAAATACCGGAGGGCTTATTTCAAAATTGGTAAACCTCATTCCACGAGGAATAGTGCCAATTTCGAAACTGCTATTTCAAAATAAGCGCCGTGTAGACGCTTATTTCGAAATAGGGGGCCTCCAGCCCTTCCCAGGGTGCCCTGCTGGGCGCCCTGGCCACAAGGCAACTTCTGACCTGATGCCCTGCCGGAACTGGTTCCAACCAGCCTTAAATGTGATTCAACGTCCACTCAGTGTAGATGTGCTATTTCAAAACAGAAAAACACTATTTCGAAATGCATTGTGTGTGTAGACGCGTTATTTCGAAATAAGCTATTTCGAATTAACTATTTTGAAATAGCTTATTTCGAAATAACGCTGTAGTGTAGACATACCCTAGGGGAAAACAGGATACAGACTGGTTTCGGGATCACTTCTGAATCCTTCTCTAGTCACTGGAATTATATTAAAATTCAAAAGTTTCAGTTATCTGATGATGCAATGATTTTCCAAGCCTTTCTCGTACCACACTCTGTTAGCTGAATATGCCCACCAAATAGCCAGCAGATGGCATCAGTTACTGTCCGGAAACACCGTAAAAATTCACTTTTTTCTTCATCCTGAACAGAATAAACAAATAAGTAAATTATAAAAGTGGGTCACACATAATCTTGCTCTTAGCCTGTAGCTTGGGCTATATCCACAAGGGCCGATCAGGAGGTGGCACTATATTTGATCCTTACTGACCATAATGTTATTGGCTAAAATGTTGATTCTGTAAATGCTGGATATTTCAGCACTTCATTCAGTTTAATGAGGCTCGTCTAGAGAGTGAGCCTGATTCTTAACTTTTTTACAGGGATGTAAGCTCAGAATCAAACCACATATAACCAGCATGTACAATTTACACAATAGTAAGTATCTGAATTAGGGATGTTAAATATCAGTTAGTTGAATAGTCGATTAACCTCATGAATTCTTATTGGTTACTTGACTATTCTATAGTTCCCGGGGTTGAGGCCGGCAGTCACTGCATTTCAGCCCCACTCCCAAGGAGCCTCCTGTCACTCCACGCTGCTGCCTCTGAATCAGAGGCAGCAGCACAGGGTGGCAGCAGCCCCTGTCCAGGGGAGGGTCTGAGCTCCCAGACCCAGCGCAAACCAGAAGTGAACTGGGCTGCCTGCCTGCCCCCGCTCCCCCCGGCAAGCTCCTAATACACTTTAAATGCATAGCCGCAGCAGGGTTAGGTCCCAGACCCAGCACAAGCCAGGACTAAGCTGGGCTGCTGGCCACCCTGCTAAAAAATTTACTGGCCAGAAGGGGTGGGGGAGAATGCATATAGTCTATAGTATTAACCTATACGCTTTTGCTTTTTGGTTAATTGACTACACTATTACATCCCTAATTTGAATGTCTTTAAGTGCCCTGGCTTTGATGTATGGACATAAACAGCAGAAACTGTCTGAATTCTCAGTAGACTGTCAGCCAAATTAAAGGCAAAATAACTCATAATAAGCATTGTGGTAAATGCTTATAGGGCAGGTCCCAAGTGAAGTAACATAATGGGTTGTACATCCTTATTGGGTCCACATCAACTTCTTCCTCTGGATCCCTGACACTAGACCTTGCAAGAATTCAAAATGGACCCTGCTATTCAACCTAATGACTGTAAGGAATATGCAAACAATGAGGGTCTCAGGTCTGTAAGGGGACTGGGTCTAAGGATCACTTAGTCATGAGTTGTCTACGCTTGGTGGAGTGGAACTTGCTAAACCTTCTCAGAGTGTGTGGTCAAGGCTGGATGCTCAGTGATCTCTGGACAATATGACTGGAAGTTAAAGTACTGACTTATAGTATAGCTTGTGCTTGCACTGAATGATAAATCCCACACAGAAGTGGGTAATTCAGTAGCATATGGGTTGAGGCATTATAATAAAAAAAACTGTGGGGAAAATTATACACTGTGGGTAGACAGAAGACTCCAGACTCCAGGGATGTCAATCAAGAAGCTTTCACAAGCTCTAAATTCACTTACAAGAACTGAGCAAACAGAGCATGTCATACCACTGATATATAATCACTACTCAGAAAGCATGTAGTTTCCAACATAATACAATGTATGAAAACTTTGACTAAGTGCAAGGGGTGAGTCAGCCAAAAAGAAGTACAATATTTGGGGGGAAAGTTCTATTCAGGGAACCCATCAACATCCTCATGGTTGGTTATTCAAATTACACTCTTTGTAGTGATCCTAAGTTCTCAGACTATTTTTAAACCACTAGGGAATTTTGCCATGAAATACCCTTTTAAAAGTAGTTAAATAGTTGTTACTTTCTAAAATGGAGATGAAGCAAGACTTTCAATACTGCCCACTAATTTGGAGTGTCTCAATTTTGGGCTATGTCAGAATTAGTAGACACTTTTGCACATTTTGGCCAAGTTCATTTAAAAACTATATGGCAGAAGAGACTCCAGATCATCTTTCTGACTAGGAACTTTCTCTTCTGAAAAGCTGAATAAAGCACTATGAACACAGCACTTCAAGTCAGATTTAGCCATTTCTGAAGCTAAAAGGTAACTCTTGTGACTCTAGATCCCAGATGTGACTGCCCAGTGTTGCTGAGCTGTTTTTGCTTGTAATTTACTATTGCTTTGTTCTCAGGAACAACCCACTCTCAGTAGTCAATCTCTTCAAAGCAACCCCTGCAGTAACTACTAGTCTATGCACACAAAGGAGGGAAGAAATATTCCAGTTTCAAAACTCCGAAAGTTCAGTTATTAGCAACCGTGAGAAAAAAGATGTCAGTTCTGAAAAAAACCCTTTTATATTATGGTGTAGCTGTAACAGAACCCTACTAAATCAATATATGAGCTTGGAAATATTGTCAATCAATTACAAAATGTTTCTGGTGCTCCCTTAACCAAGCAATTAAAATACCTTGATTGCTCGGATAAACCGTGCTTGCAGACGTCTTCCCAAAAACAGGAGGTTCTCTACAGCTGAAGGAAGTAATTTATTGTAAAATTCTTCAGGATTTTCTTTCACCTCCAGTCCCACACAACACTGACTGAAAAGAAAAGAGCACACAAATCTGAACCTTACAGGGTCTGTTGGACAAAAGCAAAAGAATGAATGCCATCAGAGCAGTAATGCCTCACTCCAACACTGAATGACAGATATCTTGGAGCTAGTTGCAACAGTTATCTCAAAAAAGAGAATCAGACTGTTGGAGAAAGAGAACTTATTGTTATCTATGACAGCATGTCTTGGCCAAAATCACGTTTTCTCGGAGCTGTTCTGATCCATTCCACATACTGTCAAACAGGAAATTATTCCTGTCCATTTTGTGAATTTTGCTTTGAAATGCAACTCTATATTCTTATTAGCTTTCCATGAATATTTGTGCGAATGAGTGTAATTAATCTGAATAGTGCATGGAAAGCAAACGCTAGGTGAACCACTTATAATTCATTTAATTACAAGAGGACTTTTTTTTTTTTAATTAATTTATTTTTGTCTGGAACCTGAATTAGTTTATAAAGGTTGGGTCGCTCAATCAGGAAAAGGAAATAAGTATCATGTGACTTTGATGCCTGGTCTGGAAGCTTCTAGCAAGTTTCTAATATCAAAAACTTACACCAAAGAGATGGTATTAGAGAGACAAAGCTATTCTAAGGGCCCCACAGTTTAGGAATTTGCTCCCTACTTATTTCAAAACTTCAGGGTAAATAAAGGGCAACATATATCATTTGATCCAGAATTTAAAAGTTTGGGAGTGAGGTGAATAGAAACTGTTTGAAGGCGATTGTAGTTTTAAGTTGTTTGGCTCACTGGTGGTGATTTTATACTAGGTAGAATTATTGCATTTGCATATTATTTTTGGTATATGTGTACATGATGGGCAGGGTATCTGAAGCATTTTGATAATGTCCGTTTTTAAAAGCCTTAAATAAAAAACAATTTGTGAATGACCCTGAAGCTGAAGTTTGTTTACAAGAAGCACGTGAACAATTCTGAATAAGCAGTCCATTAGTAAAAAATCATGATCTACTTGAGGACAATACCCAAACACACAAAACTAAATCCAACATATTTTGTGTTCCTACCAAATAATTTGCCCAGCATGTTGAAATACTATGCAAATCAATTAGGCTTTGCCTGACCTCTCTGCCCTTGACTGCTCCCTGACATTGACTACACAATAAACCTTGTTCTTGATTGGAGTCAAAGTAGAACAGCTTGAAAAGAAAAGAATGAAAGGAAAGCTGTGAAAGAGAACAAGAATGAAACTTTACAGCTGCTTTTCATTTTACCTTAGTATCTCTGCTAGCTGGGCAGCAGTAGCCCAGCCCCCTTGCAGTCGAGAGTAATCTTGTTTAAGGACCAACATACAGTATTGAACGAGGTCATAATAGTAGAGGTCCTGTTTAATTTTCTTTGATTCTTTACTTCCCAAAGATGTGCTATTTAAAATTTCTGGGAGGGAAGAAAGAGAAAAAATTGTACATATGTTTCTGATTCATAAGAAAGCAACTAAAAAGATTATTTTTCAAAACATAAAAGGCAGAGTATAAATATACATCGGAGATCAATGTTTAAAAAAGCTCAGTAACAGTAATGTGAAACATACTTTAAATTACTATAATTTCTTAACTTGTATGGTTACGGATATTATATCTAATTAAGATCATATTCCTGCTTCCTAGTTACAGATTTAGGAGAGGGCAGAAAGAGAACATGCATGTTCTGGCAGGTAGCCCATATGTTTGAATTTGCTAGTCTATATGAAAACAAATTAACATTCATTGTGCAAACTCTTATTAACTTGATAATTATTTCAGAGCTGGATGTAGCTCACACGCCCTTTCCATTGCCCATGCACAGAAGAACACTGCCAGGGTAAATTTTGCTGGAGGCACTGGCAGGGTGTGTGTAAAACAGAGAATAAGGCTATGTCTACACTACAGGCTTCTTTCAGAAGAAGCTTTTTTTCGGAAGAGATCTTCCAAAAAAACTTCTTCCGAATGAGAGCATCCACACTGCAAAAGTGCATCAAAAAAGTTATCTGCATTTTCGAAAGAGAGCGTCCAGGCTGAATGGACACTCTCTCGCATGTAAGCTGTGATTGCTATGGATGGAATGGCCACCAGGGCACCTGTGCTTTTTCCTCTTTCCTCTTCTTCCGAAAGAACTCCTTCCCTGTCCACACACGCCTTTTTGCGGAAGAGCTCTTTCGCAGAAAGGCTTCTTCCTCGTAGAATGAGGATTACCAATGCTGGAAAACCCCCTCTGTTCTTTCGATTTTCTTGCGGAAGAACGCAATTGCAGTGTGGACATTCCTCAAGTTTTGTCAGAAAAACGGCCATTTTTCTGACAAAACTCTGTAGTGTGGACATACCCTAAATGAATTAAGGTTTGGCTTTTTTTATGTCACTTCCAGGCAACCATTCCCAACCCCACTAACTATGTGCCCACAACTCTTCACAGAAGGGATTTTAAACATAGGAACTGTACTGGCAGCAGGGGGTAGGCAGAGAAAGTCCCTCTGGGTTAATCATCTAGTGGTCTGAGAGTTTCTTTCCATTCTGATCCCCGCCTCATCTGTGGTTCCCAAGTCAATCATCACTTTAGGGAGATTTAGAACAGTGTTTCTCAACCAGTGGTATGAGTACCCTTAGGGATACTCAAGAGACGTCTGAGGGGTACATCAACACAACTGAAATTTGGAGAAAACTGAATTTTTGTTTTAAGTTTTACAGCGCTTTATTATTTTTGTACTTTTTACACACAAAAATCTCATCGCCCAGCTACGATTAAGTTGTTTAAACAAATGTGTTGCAATGGTAGAAAAAAATTTTCTGTGTCTGAAAACTGTAGGTACTGGAGGTACTTATAATTTTTTTTTGAAAAGGGGGTACTTTATAAGAAAAGGTTGAGAAACACTGATTTAGAGGAAGTTCTATGTTATTGATCTTGTGCAGGCCCCAGTGGATGTACTCAAAGGAAAGTACAATTTGACTGTCATCAATTACATAGGTTAATCACAAAAATGGCTGTCTACACATCTGCATTCCCTACTTATATCTTAAGAATCTTTATTTACCTTTTAACTTCAATAGCAACACAGGAACATCCTGATCAGAGCTTTCAGTGATCTGAGCAGCCAGGGCCAATATTCTGGAATCCACAGCTTCTGGATTCATTTTACATGGGTCAGCTATATTTTAATAAAAGAAGTCAGTAAACAAAAGCAGTTAAGCACAAAACTTTTAACACTCAGTGCTTTGTAGCTAATAGGTATCACACCTATAGGGTAGCCAACTGTCTAATGGCACAAACCCAAACACCCTTACATTGCTGCCTGCCACAAGGCCCCCGCCCTTCTCCAAGGCCCCACAAAACTCACTCCAGCCCCCCTCCTTCCATCATTTGCTCTTTCCCACCCTCACTTAATTTGAATGGGGCAGGAGGCTGAGGTGCAGGGGAGGATCTAGACTCTTGGCTGGGGTGGAGGCTGAGGGGTTTGGATTGTAGGAGGTGGCTCCAGCCTGAGCCTGAGGCAAGGGGTTGCAGGCTCTGGGAAGGAGACAAGGGGAAGTGCAGGGTGCGGGATCTGGGATGGGGCAGATGTGAGATGTTCACTTGGGGGCGGGGCAGTTCCCGAAAGTGACTGGTACATCCCTGTGGCAGTGGCTAATAAATAGAGGGGGCAGGGAGCTTCTGGGAGCAGCACAGAGCCAGGGCAAGCAGGAAGCCTGCCTTAGTCTCACTGCACCCCTGGACTGTTGGCACCCAAAATCTCCTGATTTGGCTGCCAAAGCCTCCAGGACAGGGCCCTGATACCAGGAAATGCTCAGCAAAACTGGAAGGACTGGAAATTATGCTCCTAGACTTGTTTAACAAAGGAAGGCTCAGTAATGACGTTGTGCACAGAAGAGGCAGTAGTAAATCTGCATTTAGTACATATACACAGGGATCATTTGATTCACTGAGGTTCTTAATGGACTTTTGCCTATGCTGCAGACAGGAGGTGCTTCAGCCCGAGAGCAGCCCCTGCCTGTGGCAGGGGGCTGCTTAAGTGTTTAACTCAGTGGTTCCCAAACTTTTTGGCATCATGCCCCCTTTTTGATTTTTGAGAAATCCTCATGCCCCCCCCTTTTAAGGCAGCCATTTTGAAATCTGCCCGGGACACTCCATCCTCCCCCCGCCCCAGCTGCGCGTGTTCCAGTGGACGCCCGAGCCAGGAAAAACACAAAATACAGGACATATCACATGGTATTTTCTGATTTTTTTTTTACTTGACAGACTGGGCTCTTTCTTGGGGGGGGGGCAGGCTGACGGGGGGGCGGGGAGCTGGGTCACCCTGCGCCCCCCCTGGAATTTCTTCACCCCCCACCGGGGGGGGGATGCCCCCAAGTTTGGGAACCTATGGTAACTGGTTAAACATAACATTTAACTGGTTAACTGATTAAATGTGATTTTACATCCCTAATTAAGAACCCGTGGTGTCCCAAATTTTCAGATATCCTACGCAGCTGCATATTCTGTGCATGGCTAACGATGGCCCTTGGTGACACCTACACACTTAGCCGACTCATTACACTTAAAAAAAAAAAAAGCCATCACTGGCAAAGCAATGCTTTTACAGAAATAACATTTTAAAAAGAAACCTTTGGCATTGCTGTTTTATTGTGGGGAAAACGACACATAAGATAACTGTAGAATCCTAGAACAGGAAGGGCGTTTGAGGGGCCATCAAGTCCAGTCCCCGGCCCTCACAGCAGCACTAAGTGCCGTCTAGACCATCCCTGATAGATGTTCATCTAACCTGCTCTTAAATATCTCCAGTGATGGAGATAATGTCCCAGGGGCTCAAGTAAGGAAGGCGTCTACCGCCGAGATCCTCAAAGGCAGAGCCATGTTAGGCTCCTGACGACCTTTAAGGATTTGGCCCAAGTCCATAGAAGCTCCATGCAGGCAGCGAATCCCCTCCGGCACCTTTCACTGACGCTGGGTGCGTGTCCCTGCCCACAGGCCTTGGGCACCTCAGAGGGATGGCCTGGCCCTCACCAGGCCAGACTCCTAGTGGAGGGCAAGCGGCAGGCACGTTCTCCACCACAGGACCAGACACAGGTTGGCCCTGAAGATGCTGCCCCAGGAGAGGTGGCAGCGCCCCACGGCCGGGGAAAGGAGGGAGATTCCCACAGGTGGGTGCTTGGCACGAGTCAGCATCGCGCGGGGCATGGGAGTGGCTCTGGCCCTGCATGCCAAGAGCACCCCCCTGGGGAGAGCTGGAGCCCTAGGCGGCTCGTACCCCCTTGAAATTACACCCGCTCAAGCCCCTGGAGGGGCTTCGCCCCCATCTCCGGCAGCGGGACTCGAACCCACGTCCCGCACACAAACTTGGGGGGGCTCGCACGCTGCCTCCCCCGCCCGCGGTCAGAGGGCTGTAACGACCGGCCGCGAGCCCCCCGCCGCCCCTCCACTTATGAGGTAACAGAGGCCTTTAGCCAACCGCAGCGTACCCCTGCGGCTGTGATTTGCATATCCGCGTCCAGAGGCCAACCGTTCGGAAAAGGGAGCTGCGAAATCGGCCTCCACCCCAACCGTCCCTCTGTGACAACGGCCTACGGTAAACGAACTCCTCGCGACAGGTCACGACCGCGCCTGTGCGGCTTCGGCCCGCCTACGAATGACGAAAGCACGAGAAGGGCGGAGCTAAGAAGCAGCAGCCAGTAGGGGGACGGGGTGGGCGGTACCTGTCGCAGGCGCGACCCCGCCCCCCGGAGTGGGCGGAGCCAGGAGAAGCAGCCTCCAGTCAGGGGGCCGGGTGGGCGTGGCGCCCTTCCCCCCCCCCCCCCCGCCGCTGGCGGAGAGGGCATGTTCCGCGGCGGCGGGGGCTGCGCGGGGACCCGATGGTGTGAGGCGACGCGGGGAGCCGCTATGAACGGCGCGGCCCCGCAGCTCTTCGACCCCAAGGAGCGCGTGCTGAAGCTGGGCGAGAGCTTCGAGAAGCAGCCGCGCTGCGCCTTCCACACGGTCCGCTGTGAGTGCGGGGGCGGGCGGGTCTGGGCGGTGGGGGCGTGGCCCCCCCGGAGTGAGTCACCCCCCTCTGTGGGCCTGGCATGGTCAGCGTGCCCCCCCCCGGGCACCCTGTGACACCCGCCTCCCCCCGGCCTGACTGGTCCCCCCCCTCCCGTACCCCCTTCACCTGGCACCGCCTGGCAGGTCACAGCCCTGGGGCTCTCACGTTCCCCTGTGACACCTGGTGCTGCCTGACTGGTCACTGCCCTGTGGTGCTCCGAGGCCCCCGGCACCTCTGTGAGCGTCCTCTCCAGCACCGCCTTGCTGGTCAGAGCCCCAGGGTGCTCCGAGCCCCCCTGGCATCCCCGTGATTTCTCCCTGTCCTGGGATACGTCAGCTCCTGGCTGGTCACAGCCCAGAGAAGATCAGCATCCTCCTGGCATCCCTGTGGAAACCCCCCCCCCCCCCCCCACACACACACTTCTATCTGGCATCGCTTGGCTGATCACATCCCACGGCACTTGGGATCCACCAGCACCCTGTGACCTCCGTGGGGCACTGCACTGCTTGGCTGGTCACCCCACGAAAGATTGGAATTCACCAGCACTCCTGAACCAACCCCCATGTCCCTGGGCATGGCACTGCTTGACTGGTTATGCTCCAGGAGAGATCTGAATTCCCCAGCACTCCTGTGGCTCTTCTCCCTTGGGGCACAGCACCGCCTGTCTGGTTGCACCCCAGGGGGGATCAGAATTCCCCCATCCACCTCTGTGACTCCCCCCAGGGCACTGGGCTGCCTGGCTGGTCACACCCTAGAAGAGATCAGAATTCTTTCAGCACCTCAGTCATGTTCCCTGGGGCATGGCACCAGCTGGCTGGTCACGCCCCAGGAGAGATCTGAATTCCCCCACCACTTCTGTAACTCCTTCTCCTTCCCTCAGGGTATGGCACAGACTGGTTGGTCATACTCACCACACACTTGTAACCCCCCCTACCCTGGGCCTGGCATTACTTGGTTGATCACACTGAAGGGGAGGTCAGCATCCCCTCAGACTGTCACTTCCTGGCTAGTCACACCTCAGAGGAAATCAGCACCCTTATTGACATCCTGTAACCTGTCCATCTCCCTACTTATGTTGTACAAGTGCTCTTTAGGCTGGCAGATGGAGTTGAAGGAGATGTACTTGAGATAGTGGTTGCAGGTGGCTCCTTCTTTGGGTTGAGAGATGTGGCAGTAGATGGAGAGGCAGATGGTGGGGGAGGGTGCAGGCTTAAGGTTTTTTTAAATTTCCTTTACCCTGGCATTTTCGTGTTGTGAGAATGAGCCTGTGACGAATGAGAGGATGACAGTGAAGATAGGGTAGATCAGGAGTTGAGGAGATAAAGTCCTTAAGGCTGCTGGTGGGGAACCCACATTCTGAAACCCCTCCTGCACCCAAACTCCCTTCTGGAGCCTGATCCCCAAACTCCTTCCATCCCCCAACCTCCTGCTCCATCCCCCAAGAGCCTGCCCCCCTCCAACAGCCCCACTAAGGATGTTAAATGGTGGTTATCTGGTTAATCATGTAGTTGATACAATTTGTATCAACTACACGATCTGTCGATAATGGACCGATCTTCAGAGCCGTAGCGGGGGTAGCTCCTGGAGCCAGCTGGAGTCAGGACTGAGTAGTCCTGGCTTGTGCCAGCTCCGGCAGCCAACCACACTGCAGCTCTGCTTTTTAAATGTAGTAAGAGTCGCCAGGCTCTTACTACATTTAAAATGTAGAGGAGCAGCGTCTCGGACCAGCGTGAGCTGGGACTGCTTGGTCCCAGCTCATGCAGAGTCCAGCAGCCCCTGTTCACGGTGGCCAGGGCTGGCCATGGGCAGGGGCATCTCCAGCAACAGCCCCTGGCTGCAGCCTCCCCTATCCTGCCCTGCGCTGCCTCTGATAAAGGCAGCAAGGTGGGGGAGGGGGGTAGCGAGTAGTCAAGTACTCCACTCAGCTACCCGATAATCTTTGGGTAGTCAACTACTTGCTAACATTCCTACTCCAAACCCCTTGGCTCCAGCCCAGAGCCCTCTCCTGTACTCCAAGCCCCGCATCCCAAGCCTCAGCCAGAACCCACACCTCAACCCTGTCCCAGCCTGGAGTCCTGTTATGCACTCTGAATCCTTTATTTCTCACCCCACCCCAGAGCCTACGGGAAGCTCCTGGCCTCCATCCTCCCCTCCCCATGGGGCTTTGTGTGTTCCCCAACTTTTTTTTCCCCCTGTGGGTCAGTGACCCCAGATAGGAAAAAGGTTCCTCACCCCAACCTAGAACCTCTCACTAATACCAGGACTCTACTGAGGTAGATATTATATAGACATTTGATAAGAAACAATTCCTACAGTCTAAAAACATGATAAAAGAATGAGAGAAAGGGATTTAACATACAACCATGAGATGTAGAATTGAGACAGAAAGATGAAGTGAATTTCATGAGGTCATACAGGGAGTCTGTGGCAGAGCTGGGAATTGAACCTACGTTTCTCAAATACTAATCTAATGACTTGGATAGAAAACCATAGAGTTTACCGCAGTTGCAGTTATTGTTCACAAGCGACTCAGAGCTAAGCTAATGAGCAGGAGTGTTGCCAGTGAAGTTTGGGGTGAAGTTCACACAGTGCCTGCATTCTTCGTCTAGCACTTCCTTTTCTGGGTACTAAAATCATGTACTAGGCATTAAGGTACATTTTGGGAAACAACAGTAGCACAATGCTGCATAAATCTTGAGTTTGGGCTGAAACCCTGCCCTTAGCGATGGCAGGGCTTACAACAATCCAAGGTTAAAAGCAATATTGCTCTCAAAGCTAGTGTGCCCTTCCTGAGTGAATAATAACTACTATCCTGGGAGGTGTGTTCTCACAGATTCTGAAGGTATCTAGGAAACAAATGCTGTTAGGATTAAGGTTCTTGTAATTTAGGGCTGCAGCTTTTGTTCTGCTGTCTCATTATTTATGGAATGATCCCCAAGGTTCGGTGTCTCACATGTTCTCTGGAGATTATCAAAAGTGCTCTCATAAAGTGAGATAAGATGGATATTGTATATTCTATGAGCAAATTGAATCATATTTAATAAAAGTGGCCACATCTTTGGGGAGGCGGTTGTAAGAGAAACCTAATGCGTGAATTTAAAGGGGTGTTGTAACTTGCAATCTGTTCAGTGCTTAAACAAAAAGTAAAAATAGGCTGTAGTAATCCACTGCCCATACATTTTCCTGCTGACTATTGTGGTTTTATAATCCCTTTTTTCTGTTTCAAAATTTTTCTCTTCCTTGTCATCCTGTGAGGAGGAAAACACAAGAAAGTTAGCAATACTGAGTGCTGTCAAATGCATAAAATAAACAGAAGAGCCATAAGAACGGCCATACTAGGTTAGAACAAAGGTCCATCTAGCCAAGTATCCTGTCTTCTGATAGTGGCCAATGCTAGGTGCCATGGGGGAATGAACAGAGTAGGGAATCATCAAGTGATCCATCTTCTGTCACCCATTTCCAGCTTTTGACAGACAGAGGCTAGGGACATCAATCCTGTCCATCCTGGCAAATAGCTATTGATGGACGTTTTGTCCATGAATTTATCTAATTCTTTTTTGAACCGTATTGTTGCCTTCACAACATCCTCTTGCAAGGAGTTACACAGATTGACTGTGCATTGTGTGATGAAGTACTTCATTGTGTTTGTATTAAATCTGCTATCTATTAATTTCATTTGGTGATCCCTAGTTCTTGTCTTACGGAAGGAATAAATAAAATGGTTATTCATTTAACCATTTTAACTTTAGGCTCTGCTGCGGCTGTGGAATCCCACTAGCAGCTCTGAAAAATCCCAGTCTTATTAATCTCTCATATGGCAGCCATTCTATAACCCTCATCGTTGTTGTTTTCTGGACTTTTTTCAATGCCAAGATATCTTTTTTTTTTTTTTAGATGAGGTGACCACATCTCTACTCAGTTTTCAAGATGAGGGCATACCATGTATTTATACAGATGCAATAAAATATTCTCTGTCTTACTCTCTATACCATTCTTAGTGATTCCTAACATTGTTTGCTTTTTTTGACTTTGCTGCACATTGAGTGGATGTTTTCAGAGAACTATCCACAGTGATTCCAAGATCTCTCTCTAGAGTAGTAACTGCTAATTTAGTCCCCATCAATTAATATGTATAGTTTGGATTATGTTTTCCAATATTCATTACTTGGCATTTATCAACATTAAATTCATCTCTCATTCATATTTTTCTCTAATATTTATTATTGTACTCTTAGCTATTACACTTCTTGTGAGCAGGTAAACTGGACATTTATTTAGTCACCCATTTCTGGAAAGGTGAGCCAAAGTGCTAGTTATGCAGCAGCACCCAATGAAGATAGACATAGGTCTCATTCCTACCACAAGAAGGACCAGAACTTTGATGCTTAAGTCTGTAAAATGCTGCTAGCCGAAGCTTGAGACTGTTGGAGCTTGTTTAGGACCTCAGAAATAAATTATGCTAGCTGTGTTAGCAGGGCTGCCAACTTTAATGAAACAAACTAATGTTCAACTCTAATTTTCCAGCTCTTTGAAATATGCAAAGAGGGAAAATCCTAGCACAAATGGAGACATCGTTAGGCTTCTAAGAAAGATGGATAGTAAAAGAGATCTACTATGTATGATTTTGTCTTTGATGTTGTTAATAAAATAAGAGTGTGCTATAGTTAGGACTGCATATGTATTTCAAGTCTACTGTCTTCAACTTCCATTTTTTTGGGCTGGAATTTTCCAGGGTTGGTCTCAACCCCAAAGTAATTATGTGGTAATTGTTTTCTTCAAGTATCCGCAAACTGATTTGGCCTTTTTTAATGTGAGGTAAACAGAAGAAACTTTACTTATTGAAAGATTTTTATTTTTATTAATTTTTTGAAGAGCTCTAACACCAACACTTGAGAAAATTTAGGTTGAATATTAGGAAAACCACCTTGACTGAGAGGGTCTGTGGCTAGTGGAAAAATCTGCTAAGGGAATGGTGGATGCTGCACTAGCGAAGATACTGAGTTGTTGATTTTAAGTTTCCCCAAACTCACCACCTTTAGATTTTATGATGCATGTGTCAGTATTTAAGGGACTCATGAAAATCAGGTTGTTTGGGTTTTTTTTAATTTGTAGATGACTTCAAACCTGCATCTATTGATACGTCCTCTGAAGGAGACCTTGAAGTTGGCAAAGGTGAACAGGTGACAATAACACTGCCAAACATTGAGGTGAGGGCTGACTATCATTAAGAAGTACGAAAGAGGAAAGGCTTTTCTTACTGAATCAGCAGATATGTTGAGTATAGGAATGTTTCACATTTCATATATGTTGTATTTGACAGCCCTAAACTTCTCTGTCTGTAAAACAAGTACAGCTCAGACATTGGCTGCTGTGCAACCTTCTTTTTTCTGCTTTGACAGTATGGCAACACCCAAAGTGGTGGGAGGGCACCATTTCTGAGGAAAATTCAGTCTCCTGTAATCCCAGACTGCTCTTCTGATATTGTCAACAAGGGTTCAAGTTTTTGATGGTACTTTTATCATGTGTGCCTGTCTGTTAGAAACTGGACTGAGACTGAGACTACCAGTTTATTTCTAACTGGCTGGGTGAAATTGAGGCTATGCTGTAGTCAATGGCAACATTTCTAGTGACTGCAGCGGGACCAGGATTTCACCCTTAGTTACGATTAATCTGAGTTTCACCTGAATTAGCAACGAATTTAAAAAGGCTATAAATGATTAGTTACAATGAACTTTTCATTACTGTAAAGGCTTATTCTCTGTTTATATTTCAATAGACTTATTTGTATAATTCTAATTAGATATTTTTCCAATTGAAATAGGGTTCAACTCCACCAGTAACAGTTTTCAAGGGCTCCAAGAAACCTTATCTAAAGGAATGTATCTTAATTATCAATCATGACACTGGAGAATGTCGACTGGAAAAACTTAGCAGTAATATCACTGTGAAAAAAACCAGGTAGGTGATTGATACAAGAAACTGCTGTGTCTCTAACTCATTATGAAAATGGTATAGGACATGGTATTTTGGTTCACATCAGGTGGGGTATATATTCTACGTCACACCACCTTGTTTGCCAGTTAATGCACATGTAGACTTCAGTGCATATTCATTTAGTATAGTTTGAAACAGGAATATATCAGCACACAGAAAACTTTTAGTGTGTGCCAGCAGGGACCATGTGGCCAATTAGTGCATGTCATAGGTGTTCATTAGAATTTATACTCTAGCTGGTGTGTACCAACACACCATGGAGACAAACCTTTAGAAATAGCTGAAAATCTATTTTAGGATACATACCAACTATTCTTAGATTTTAGCAAAATTTAAGTTTTTTTCAAACATGGTCCTTACAAAAACCTACCCACGTTGAATGGAATGAAAAAGTATATCATTATTTTTCTGAAAAAAAGACTTTATAGCTTTCAAGTCAAGGCTGGTAGGGATGGATTTTAAATAGAAACAGTGCATATCCTTGCAAGAGACAATAATTGTTTTCTCATAGTAAGCTTGGAAAACCGCTTTTTGCTATACAAATGAAATGGTTTGGCTGATGTTTCTGACTTTGAAAATAAATTAGCTTAAATTTTTGTGAAAGACTTTAGCAAAATTTTGAGGACCAATTCTTGTGATACTGAGTATGTAATTCCCATTAATGCACATTCTGATGCTTTGTCCACATATAACTCCCTTCTACTAGAATTCTAATGAAGTGTTAATGGATGACCGAAGAAAATGTGGAACAGCATAGTAGAGGATGGGCAGTTAAAAGGCCACTGCAAATGGCATTAATGAACCTTGTACATCAAAATAACAGTACTCCTTGTCCCTATATGTTGCTATATGTCACTGTAGCATTGCAGTGTTTTCCAAATAGTGGGTCCCAAGATATGTTAATCTAGCCTTGGATATGGCAGCCTATCGCTGTGCCCTTGCCTAGGCAGATATACACCTCTCCCAGCCTGGTGTAGAGGGGAAGCTTGGTGGTGAGGGAAAGGACATCAGGCCAGACTTGAGCAGCGTTGTAATCCCATGTGCCAGGAACAGGTAGCCAGTTCTGGTCCCACAGGACAGGAGTCACCACTGCAGCGTGAGTGTGGGGTCAGCTTGTACTCCAGACCTCCTTCTTCCAAGGCCGTACTGGGCTGCACCCAGCCAGGAGTAGCGGGGGCTTGTGGTGTGCTGGGACGGAGGGTACATATAGGTAATACTGGGTCACAAAAAATACAAAATGCAATTGGGGAGTCACTTTATTCAGAAGTTTGGGAACCACTATCACCGTGTTAGAAATGTAAAACACTACCGATACATTGAAGGAAACCATAATGAATAGCCTAACACAGAGCTCAGACTAGTGTGTGTTTTTATTTTGTTTAAATATTGTTCTCTGGAATCAATTGAAATGTTTCACCCTGTCGTACAGAGCTGAAGGAAGCAGTAAAGTTCAGTCTCGTATTGAGCAGCAACAGCAGCAAATGCGAAATGCCAATAAGACTCCAAACAATGTTAAAAATTCTCCACCAAAAGAAAAGATGTCTCCATCTTCTCCAATGGACGACATTGAGAGAGGTAAACTACGACTGTGTCACTTACTGTTTCATAAATTGTGCAGACCAACATTACAAAGAAAAAGCCAGGTTGAGAGCCATGAGTTTTGAATTAGGTGCACACTGGAAGCTGTTACCTAGGCAGTGTCCTCTAAAGTTTAATGGTTGTTTTGAGGAGAGTATTTCATATTCAACAGTATATGAAACCACTTACAATTGAGAGTCAGGTCTTTTGAAGGTCACGATTAGCATTGCTTTCCTTCTCATTGAGTCCTGCCACTGCTGCTACCTTAAGCTACCGGCTCAATTGTAGGGTTGTGGCACTGAAGCCATGCCAGCCAATCCCCCGCTTCTTTCTCACTCAGCCTGTCCTTCCTCATTCTTTGCCTTTTGTGTACAACAAATCTTTGGTTAAAGTGCATTATAGGGTTTTTTTTTTTTTAAATAAAACGTTACATTTGCATAGGCTCATTATCATGTAAATCTAATCCGAGATTCAAACAGCAACCAACTCTTCAAAATCAGATCAGACTTGTGAAGTGGTTCCCTGTAGGGTTAAGAGACAACTGCAAAAGAGGCAAGGAGTCCTGTGGCACCTTATAGACTAACAGAAGTGTTGGAGCATAAGCTTTCATGGGCAAAGACCCCGACAAAATGGGTCTTTGCCCACGAAAGCTCATGCTCCAACACTTCTGTTAGTCTATAAGGTGCCACAGGACTCCTCGCCACTTTTGCAGATTCAGACTAACATGGATACCCCTCTGATAAGAGACAACTGAACACTTATATAAGTCTCATTCTTGAGAACTTGTGCTTTGGGGAGACTTCACATTCTCCCCAAATTCTATAAATCACATTCTTGTGGTTTGGGGAGACTTTGCTTTGGTAGGAATCTTTGTATTTAATTTAGAAGGAGACTCATTTTATTTTTTTAGTGGATGGGGAAGAAAAGCAGTGTTAATCACTTGCTATTTGAATGTTAACAGGTGGTAGTTTCATTATTCTGAATTGATATTGGCTCTTAAGGGTGCTCTGGTTTCTTTTAAACAGCTTTTTTCCAGATCTCTCTCATTATGCAGGTGCCTTTTTTTCTGGTTTAGACAAATTTTGACCAGAGAGTCTTACTTCACAAAAAGGCAATTTAAAAATACTGAAGGTTGCAAAAGAAATGAAGTGGTGCTCAAGTGTATGAGAAACCTGAGAATTTTTCTCCATGGTCTGTTTGTTTTGTTTAAAACCTGTTCTGAATGAGTCACCAAGACTAACATATCCCAAAGCTCTGTCCCTATGTGCTGCCAATGAGATTTATTTGTTTGGCCACAGTAAATTATGTGCTGGGGTCTGGATGGTTTCCTGCGAGCTGTTCTAAATTTTCCCTAGTCCTATAAAAAGATTCAACAAAGATTTAATGAAACTGTTGCATAATTTTAAAATATGGGCAATCACTCCGTGTATCCCACAAAGCTTAATTTGGGATTGAGAACAATGAATGTTGAGACAAACATGTACATGTTAGTTATAATGCCAAAATTGCTGCTATCCATCACTGCTGCACCATCAGATGTTCCACTGACCAATTCCTTTTTTCACTATTTGTCCCTTGATTCTAACTTGAGTTATTGACTCCTGTAAAACATCTGTTAAACAAAACCTAAAAAAATGAGACTTGCTAATCAGAGGCAGATATTAAGGACGAGTTAGGGTTTGCTCCCCACTGGAGTGTAGGGGCACCTTGGCTGCCAGCCTTATCTGAACCCTAATACATCTCTGCTCTGAAAAGCATATGGCCTAAAAATAAGACTGAAAAGAGTAGAGGAGAAGAGTATAGCGTACAAGTAAGGTGATCAAGTTGCTTGTACTTTACGCTTCACTCCTGGATCTTGTGTCTTTCAGTTTAATCACTTGACTTGTAATAATATTGCGACATTCACTCTAGTCACTTGCTTGTGCAGCACTTCCCTTGTTACCGTCTCCTTTAAATCAGGAGACTTATCTTGCTTTGTTTCTCAGTTATTCTACATCATATTTTCAGAGCTAAAGGCAGAGGCTAGCGTCATGGACCAGATGAGTAGCTCTGACAGTTCATCCGAATCAAGAAGTTCATCGTCCTCTTCATCCAGCAGTGAAAATAGTTCTAGTGATTCAGAAGATGAGGGGGCTAGGCCTTCTCTGCCTATGTCAATGCCTTGCTTGCAACCACAGCCTACCATGTCTGCCATACCACAACAGGCCACCCCTGACATGGATGCCAGTCATAACAAATCACAAGAGCGTGGTGGCCATATGATGAATACACTAAGTAAGTACAAAAAAACTGTTCTTTTTTTAGGGCACTATCTCAAGCTTCAGAAACCTAAAGGGAAACCATAGACTCTAACTATGTCTCTTTTGTAATTTAAAATCTTGGGAAGAGATGCTGGGGTTTGGTTGTTCTGAATTAGAAGTTGGGCTAAAAGTTACTGGACCAGCAAGGATATTAAATTAAAGCTGATGCAATTTAATATGTCATAGGCCATACTGGCTTCCTCACAATTGCATGTACTGGGACTGTAGGGCAGTAATGTGAGTTGAAAATGCTTGAATTGCTTAGTGTAATTTCCTGAATAGATGATACTGGAATAATATTGTCCTGATAATACTCACTTACAAAAGGGAGTTATTCTAATCCAGCGGTTCTCAACCAGGGGTATATGAACCTCTGGGGATATACAGAGGTCATCCAGGGAGTATAACAGCTCATCTAGATCAGCAGTTCTCAAAGTGTGGCTAGGGGTGGCATTAGACTTGTTGGGGTCTTGGGTCAAAGCTGAATCCCAAATCTTATTGTCTGGAGCTGAAGCCCTTGGGCTTCTACTTTGCCTCCCCTCTATCCCCCACATTGGACAGTGAGGCTCATACTCTCTCTTTGGCCACCCAACTGAGGGCAGGCTCAGGCTTCTGGTCCCCCCCCCCCCCCCCTGCAGTCATATAGTAATTTTTCTTGTCAGAAGTGGGGTCCTGATACAATTACATTTGAGAGCCCTTGATCTAGATCAGGGTTGGGGACCCTTTTTTGGGTCAGGGGCCACTGACCCACAGAAAAATCAATTGGACCCAGGCTAGTAGATTTTGTGTGCGCCAGCCCACGAGGGGAACAATGGGGGGCTGGAGCACCAGTGCAGGTTCCCCAATGCTGAGGGGGAGCTCCAAGCCTCGGGGCCAGATCCAGGCAAGTCTTAGGTTCCCCACCCAGATCTAGATATTTGCTTGCTTTTACAACAGGCTATGTAAAAAGCACTGGTGAATTCAGTACAAACTAAAATTCCATGCAGACAATGACTTGTTTATTCTGTTCTGCATATGAGTACATATTGAAATGTATGTACAATATTTATATTCAGATTGATTGATTTAGTTTAAAATTGCATGGTAAAAATGAGTGTCATCAATTTCTCAGTAATAGTGTGCTAGGACATGTCTGTATTCATATATCTGATTTTGTAAGCAAGTAGTTATTTGAAGTGAAATCTGGGGTATGCAAGACAAATCAGAGTCCTGATGGGGTACAGTAGTCTAGAAAGGTTTAGAGCCACTGTTCTAATCCACTCAGAAATCTTGTGATTCATAGTCTTTTCTAAGGTGCCAATCCCCTTCTATGTATGTAGGGAAGGGAGAATGTTTCTTACCTTTTTCCATGTTGAAGGGATGGGAGATTATTACAATTATGACAAATTTAAGATATTTAAAGTACAGCTGGGATTTTTAAATACATATTGTTGCCCAGAAAGAGGCACATCACTGGTTTGAACAGCAGCAAGCAAGACTGACCTAAGTAAAAGTCTTCACTTAGCACCAAACAAACAGAACGTGGTCAAACTTTTCAGAATTGATGAGTACCGACTGCTGCTATTGATGTTGCCTTTGAAAACAAGCCACATTTTTTAATTGGATTCTTAATGGCAGGCTCCAAATTTGGAAAAACTTGATCATAGGCCCTAATTTAGTGATAATGTACACTGAAGTTTTTGGACAGTTTACGCAGGTTATACTGAAAATGTCATACACAGTATGTCCCCTTTTGTTTCACTAATACAAAGAATTAAAATTGGTAATGAGGTAGTTACAGTTGTATATTGTGGTGACATAGCTAAGCTTACAATCAGCTTTCTATTAAAAGCCTTATTTTCACATATCGCCTTCACAGAAAAAAGAGTAGTCTGAAAACATTCAATGGTTATGCAAGGGGGCTAAACTTTTTTGGTTTAACTTTGATGGCCTAAAGTAAATACACTGCTTGTTAGATGAAGCCTATCTTTAGAAAGTTCCATATACCTCAGTCCCTTCACTCAGACATGGAAGTATTTTCAAACGTGTCATTCTACACACATTTATAGAAAACACTTTTGAGACTAAAATGAACTGTCTTAGTGACTAATGGCTGGTTCACAGCTGGCAAAGCTCCCATTGAAAGATTTACGTCCAAGTACAGGTGGCTGATGGCGTCAGTTAAAACTGTCATAGTGAAACGCGCTATCTTAAACTTGCAACAATACCAAAACCGCACAAGGAGCCCAGTGTCCCTGTGGGACTTCAGAGTTCTGCTGCAAGGAAGGTGAATCCTCTGACCTTTGTGAGCCATCTAAAACTTTGGGCTGGCTTAGTTATAAACCTGCATAGAATTTAGCTCTAATCTAGAATTACCTATTTAACGCTTTAAGCAGCTCTGTAGATGTGTACCAACTCTGGCCCCAACAAATGTCTTTGCAATGTTAGGTGCACCATAAGAGAAGGATGATCTGAGATGAAAAGGCACTGCACACTGGCTGCGGTGAGGAGTATGGCTCTGCAGCGGCTCTCCATCTGCACTCCGGAGGCACGACCTGTGCAGTTACAAGCACACTGTGGTAGTTTGAGGTCACATCACTTATGTGACGTTTGAAAGCCATGCGTTGCTCACACTCAACCCACCTGTTTCAGTGAGTGTGTGTATGGGAATTAATGCAAGCGGGACACAGCTGACTAGCTAGCTTCCCCACCCACCTTTTGATACTCTATAAGCAGGAAAGGTGCTAAAAACTTTGGGGCTGACATAGGGATGTAAGCAACTAGTTGACTATCCGATAAGCTTATCACATCACCACAACTAGTGATGTGACTAGTCACTTCCCGCCCCTTGCTGCCTCGATCAGAGAGAGGCAACAAGGGGGGAGAGCAGGAGCCAATGCTGGGGGGGGAGCTGGCTTAAAAGCCAGTTCCCCCCAGTATCATCTCCACGGAGGGCAGCGGAGGTAGAGGCACAGCAGGAAACGGTGGAAGCGGGGTCTCCACTTGTGCCACTTCTGCTGCGATTCTGCTTTTGAAATGTACAAGAGCTCCAGTAGGGCTCTTGTACATTTCAAAAGGGAGCCCTGCAGGGAGCGTGGGGCCAGTGGGGAAGTCCCCCGCTGGTCCCACACTCCCTGTGGGGCTTCCTTTTGGAATGTGCAAGAGCCCAGTCAGGGCTTTTGTACGTTTCAAAGGCTGAGGCAATGCAGAGAGAGCAAAGCCAGTCCCCTGCTGGCCCCGCGCTCCCTGCGGGGCTTCCACTTTTGAACTGTAACAAGTGCTGGCAGGGCTTTTGCTACAGTTCAAAGAAGGAGGTGCCCTTATAGATGCATCAAATAGTCACTGAAAATCCCATCAACTATTCGGTTAGTTAATTAATCTAAATTTAACATCCGTAGACTGACACAGGCAAGGTGTTCGCTGCTCTCCTGTAAAGGACCATCCTGTAACCATTTCCAGAGAGAAAGCTAACTGAGGATAGGGTGCAAAACTACAGAAGTGTAAACACAAAGCTTTGTGTTTTAGGGGACTCCATCAGCTTCAGTCACTCTTGATCTACCTTGACCTTGACCTACCAATCTGGAGGTCCATCCATATCTGCCTTCTCCCACTTTATACTGTCCCTGGTTCTCATCTTACCTCTTAAGTAATACTGAAGATTGCAGTAATTGACAAAGTTAGGAGCATTTGACAGTATTTTGTGTGTAGTTGGTTTCATTAGGTGCTTTTTTATTTGTCTAGCATTTCACCCAGTAACAACAAGAGAGAGATTCTTTCCTTGTTTCATTTTTTAATAAAGGAAAATGCAATTGCATAACTACCAATTTGGCAGGGGACTAGAGGAACTCATGCAGTATCTGAAATTACATCCAACTCATTTATAAAAAATATAGATTTACTGTTGACAATATCTCTTTAACTTCATCCTGTGTGGAAGATGGTGGAGAGAAGTGGTAGAGAAGCTGTCAAATGGGGGGAAAAAATAACAGGGAAACTTACTTGGTGCTAGGTAGACAGCTGTTGCAGGCACAGGATATCACTTTTCTTGTGCCCCATTTAAAAATAACTCCCGTTAATTTTTCAGTGACAGTATACGTAAATATTTCCTTTGATCTTTTGTTTGCTGTCTTGCTCCACAACCTGGTTTTTTTTTTTTTTTTTTTTTAAGGTGCGTCAAACAACATGTTTTCCTCTTGGATACTACTTTGCTCTCAAACAGATCCAAGAGGCATTTAGACTCATGCAAACACCAATAACTTGTATTCTGTTTTGTTTTTTATTAAATGAAACTGTATTCCCCAGCACCTTTCTGCTTATAAAGTATCAAAAGGTAGGTGGGGAAGCTAGCTAGTCCTCTGTGGCCTTCTTGCACTAATTCCCATACACAAACAGGTGGGTTGAGTGTGAGCAGTGCATGGCTTTCAAAGGTCACATAAGTAAGATTACCACTCCAATAGTTAAGATAACAGATGAGTGTTTACCTTACCAAATGTTTTGGTGTTTAATTCCTACTAGAAAATACTGGATGGGTTTTAAAAAAAAAACAACTTTTCTTTCTGGAAAGATGGTTATTGTATGAGTTCCATTCAACTGACTTTATCTTCTCTTCTAGGAAATGATTTGCAGTTGAGTGAATCTGGAAGCGACAGTGATGACTGAACAAGATTTTGGCCTTAAAGATGCATCACCTCTCTTTGCTAAAGCTGTCATAGCATCTATTTTGCACTAAGATTAGATTACCCAAGAGTGAAATGAATGTCCTCAATTTTTGGAAATAGAGACAGCTTAGTTTTCTACTGGCACATCACATCTGTCATACAGCAGCACTGATGTATAATCACTGCTCTGGGTACTTGCTTGTCTCTTCCAAATTACTGTATTACAGTATCAGTTCTTATGAACAGATTCTGGATTTTGCCTCAACCACCTGTCGTACTTGAATCTGATTTATAACAGCTAGTTACTTTATATAATAGATATGGGAATGGGGGAATTTCTCATATTTATGGAGGCAAGTTTCCTTCCTGTCCTTACAGTTTAATGCTCTTCTCTTAACTTTTTATGTTACTTTTCTTTTGGAGAGGGAGGAGATCTGTTGTGTAAGCTACACTTTTATTCTGTTCACAGTTCAGAACTGTAAGGAAACTGCTGAATAATATGCAGTTACAGTTTACATCCCATCACTGAATTATTAGTCTAATTGTATTCTAGGACTTTTTATATTTCTGAGCCTTGTGTTTCTTAAGGGAACTTGTCTTTTTCCCTGCCTTTACTTGGAGCAGCTGGACTCCTTACAGCCTCTTCCTATCTGTATTTACATAATTGCAAAGACAGCAATGAGTTTCCTTCATTTAGTTTCTGGAACTGAAATCCTATAATTCCTTTCTAGGAGTTGGATAAAATTAATTTAATAAAGCAATATTTATAATTTTAATGCTACTGATTGTGTGAATCCTTAACAAGAGGTAACGTGGACTGCATTTTCTCTGTGTAGTAGCCTTTCAAGTGAGCGAACATGTAAATTAGAGAGAAGTGATACAAGTGAGTGTGAAGTCTAAAATGGCTACAAAACAACATAAAGAAAGAATCTCCATACTGGTATCCTACACATTTGTACATTATAAGGCCGAAAGAACCACATATTTTAGAATGGCAGATGATGCGCGCTGTTTATCTGAGCTGCAAAATATATAGATTCCCACAAGAAACTCCAGGCCGGGAAGTACTATCAACAGCTGATTCAGTGATTACAATATTGATACCGTGTTCTGATCATTTCTCATAGCATGTGCCATGAGTGTTATCAGTGAATGCTATTGTATCTTATCTGAAGTAGAGAGAAGAGTCTGCATGTCCATTCTTATTACAGATGAATGTGTTCACGCATGTTGAACAACTTCTTTAAAAGCACTGAAAATTCTGTAATCCCACTCTCTATCTACAAAACTATCCTTGGAGCTAACCAAGTGAAATATAGCAAATGCCTGTGGAATATACTTTGACAAGACAAATCAAATTAAATCAAATCTCTTTTTGTTTGTCAGGCTGAGGTGACTCGCTCTTTCATCATAGCTCCATGACTACATAATGGGGTAAAATTCCATACGTAAGTCTAGACTTGTGAGGTGACATGCACATTCCCTTCATATACACTGTAGAGCTTATTTAGTGTAGGGGTCTTAAATTGTTGGGAGCAAGTATCAACTTGTGGGTGCTCTGTGGCAGGATCGCTAAGGAGTCATATGTAGGCCCCCTTCTTACAAATTTTCTTCTGCTGTTGCCAGCAGAAGCTTAAGAATTAGTAGCAATATTTTCTTGCACTGAACTTTTCTCTCCCCACCTAATTTTATCCTCCTTTGCTCCTTTATTAGATCATATATTGCTCATCTTCTTGGCCTACCCTAGATAGTGGCAGTGGTCTCCCTCCATTTGTACAGCACACTGAAGTTTGCGAAGTGGGTTATGGATTGTTGAAAAGAAGATAACCATGATCCTTACGCTGAGGAGCCTACATCACACATCTTACAAAAACAGAGGGCATGTCTACACTACATCGGCCAGTGAGTCTCCCAGCACAGGTCAACAGACTTGCATTTGTTGGGCTTGCTCTATTGTGCTAAAATGAGTGGTGTAAATGTGGCTCAAGCTGGAGTTTGGAGCAGGGGGGCCTTGACAGCTGAGGCCTTGTGCAAGCTGCAGTGTCTACACAGCTCTATTCAGTGCAGTAGCATGAGCCCTGCTAACACAAGCCATGGACCTGGGGTGGGAGGCTTGTTCCCAGTTATAGTGTAAGTATATCTTGAATGATAGTAAATCCTGGCATAAGGGGGAAGGGGAAGAAGAGCCGGAGAGGGTTCTGGATTCACTCGAGAAGGAAAGGGTTGCTAAGTGGTCAGAAGAAGGGAAACTGTCTTCAGGGGACAGCAGTGTTATGGCCATCTTGTGTTTCTCTCAATCCTGGAATGTTCCAGGACCAAAACAAGGCAAATGATGTTGAGAGAAGAGTGTGTATGATGACCGGAATGTGATGAGAAGGGGGCAAGACAGTCAAGGAGAACTGAGTCATAAAGGCGGCTTTCTTTCAGTTGCCATAGCTCATGTGCAGCTTTCTAGTTCTTCATCTTTGGCTGATGAGAGAAGAACCTGAAATGAACCATGAGGTTTGCACTTTTCCACTGTGTTCAGTTGTAGGTGAGTCCCCAGCAATTCTAACCCTCCTTGCTTATTTAAAAGAAATGTCCTTTGAGGAATATTTTGGAATATTGGCAATACAGAAGTGTGTGCTCTCTGGCAACTGCTGTGAATGAAAGCTGCTAGCTCAGGTCAGCTGATCTGAGATGCGACAGTTAAAGAAGAGCAGTAGACCACCAGGGCTGGCTCTGTGTCAGCCTGAACCAGCAAGGGAGAATGAAAAGGAGATCAATGATAAGCCCAAGCTGCAGGCAGTTAGAAATGGAGGTATATTATTCTCTTGTCCCCTCCCAACATTTTTTGTGCACTGCCACCTTCCATCATTTTCACCCTTCAAGCCAAAATAGGCTAATCTCTCTGGTTGTATGAAAGTGAACTGTCTGTGGTTGAATGTTAGTTGCATGGGCTAAGAGCTACTATCCACTTACTGAAAGGTATCAAACTAAGAAACTTGTTTGGCCACACTACAGCAAATATTAGTCTTCATGGTCAGGCCAGGTCTATACTAGACTCGGAAGGTCAGCTTGAGGTACACAACTCCAGTTATGTAAATAACATAGCTGGAGTCAACATACCTTAAGCCAATCTTTACAGTGGGAGGTCAACAGGAGCAAAAGCTCCCATCAGCTTCCTTTACTCCTTGCAACTGTGAAGAGTACCACCGCCTATCGGGGGCGCCCTCAGCATTTGATTGAGCAGGTCTTTACTAGATCCACTAAATCAAATGCAAGAAGATTGATCTCTAGTACAGCAAGTAGAGACGTGGCCCCATGTAGTGGCTCCCTTGGTAGGCATGCCCAAGGTAACTGCTTAGCCTGGAGTAGATTGTCTGGTTCAGCTGTTACAACTGGTATTTCTAGTGTGTGCAGCAAAAACAAAGAGTGGGAGGAGTTACTTTTAAAGGCACGTTGCCTTGATATACATTATATTTATACTGCAATTTATATTGGCTTATAATAGCTTAGTTACTTATTCTTTCCACATCTGTTGTAACTACTTTATACCACAGCGTTTGATTCTGCAAACACTTATGCACCTGCTTAACTTTGCCATCTAAGTAATCCTATTCACTTCAACGTTTTTGAGTCTTGAGATTGTTCGGGACTGGTCAGGTCCTGAGGGCGCCTGACCAGGGAGATCCAACCTGTACCATGAACAAGGGACTTTGCACCCGGGGTGGTCAATTCTGGCCCCTCTGATGCTGGCCTTCAGGCTCTCCCTGGCCTCCAGGCTGGGTTCCCCTCACGGCTGCTGACCCTGCTGCCAGCCCAGCCACTGGGCTCTGCTGCCAGCCTTGGTTGGGCTCTCTGCCCCCTGCCCACCATACCAGCTCGGCTCCCGGCTCTCCAGCTGGGTTCCAGTCAACGGCCCTCTGGTTGCCAGACCAGCTCCGCTTTCCTCTCTCCCTCCTCTCCCCGGCTGGGCAGCCCCTCTGCTGCCGGATTCCTAGCTGACCCCCGTTCCTAGCCACTGGAGCCCTCTGGTCCAGGGCTCTCTGGACTGGCAACATCTGTGACAGACTAATCCGACAGGACCACGGATGTTGCCAGACCAGAGTGCCCATGGACCAGAAAGGTTAATCCTGTAATAAAGTTAAATTCTGGTTTGCAGTGTGTGTTCTTGAGAATGTAGGGTCTTTGGGGACAGAGACTGTTTTGGGGTCTTGTAGTGTACCAAGCACAATGTGACGTGGGACTCTGAGGGCACAACTCCAATACAAGTAAGTCTGAGAGTTAGATGCATAAAGCACCTCACACTAATAGTTTGGATCGATACCTGACTTAAATTTTCAGATCATTCCGCTAACCTGTTCTCTTTAAAATACAAGATGAAGAAGACCTGGACAAGTTTTAGCTGCAGCGGTGGAGTAAAGCCAAACCTGTAGAAACACGGGGTAGGAAAAAGTGGCAAGAGCTGGGCCCAACATGGATGTGTGAGGTAGGGGGGAGAAGGAGGAGTTGGAGAGGACAGGGTTGAGAGACAGGGAAGATACAAGTGGTGAGAGCCAATTAAGCAATTAAATTAAACCAAAGAGCCTGCTTAGATCTATTGTTTTTCAGGAACTGGAGAAAGCTTAGATCTGATGTCTACACATCTGCCTCCCGTTTGAACACTGTCCAATAGGGCAGAGTTTCTCAAAATGTGGGTCCTGACCCCCCCCAGGGGGTTGCAAGCAACTTAGAGGGGGATCACAAACAAATTAGAGGGGGGTCACAAGCAACTGAGAGGGGGGTTGTGGTATCACAAGTTTGAGAACCCCTGAAATAGGGGTTTTTTTTCCTAAGGATTTTTGAGCATCCACTACTCCACTTGGAGTCAATGGGAGCAAAAGATGCTCAGTGTACCTCCAGCAGACACTGGTCGTCTGTGGGCAGAACCGAACCCGGGCCCGCTGGAGCTTAGTGCATGTGTTTCTACCGCATCAGCTAAAAGCCAGCTAGCTCCCTGCTAAAGCTCTAAAACGAACTCATTATTCTCACTGTAAGTGATCCTAGTGCCACTGGATGGGACAGTGCACCACAGCCAGAAGGGGTGTGGGTTACACTAAGCACCTCTGAAAAATCAAGCACATAATCCACAAGGTTGTTAGCTTAATGGGTGGGTCCTTTTAAGCAGGCGAGATTTGGGAAGGCCAAAGAACTCTGCCTTACCAGTGCCAGCTTTAGCCCATCTCTTCAGGGTGAGGGAGTGAAGGGAGAGAAGGGAAACCTGGGGAAAGCTTCAAGGGAGAGAACATTCCAAGAGTGAGGCAGAATGGTCAGGAAAGGCCTAGAGAGGAAGTCCTAGGCTGAGCATGTAGGAAGAGGCCCTGAGATGGAAAGACAGGGCAGCATAGCCTAGTTTATGAGGCTATGGAGTCAAGGATGGGTAGCGATTGCTCTTATGCTGTTACTTTATAAGGTGGTACAGCTTATCATCAAAGGAAAGAGAGGACCAATTCTAAGCCCAAGAGAAAGGGAAGCTGTCTAGTCGTGAGCCCTCTAAGGCATTCTCTGTTCTATCAAAAATCTCAGTCTTCTTACAAACCTGCCCATTTCTAAAGAGGAGAATTTTGAACCAAACTCTTCTTATTTAACATGTTTTAATGGATTTTTGGGGGGAGGTAAAGATGTAAATAAGCAGAAAGATGATGAACACTTGCCCCCGCTTGGGGAGTGACATTAAAACAAAGAATATTTTAAATCTTTCTCTTTTCCCTCTGCCTTGCCACCCCACCAGGACTCAAATCTTAGGAAAACATCCCTATACAAACTGAGTTCTATATGTTTAGGACTAATAGAAGTATGGTTTTCTGATACTATTTCGTCTTTTTATAATATAAACTAGTTTAAGTGCAACTTCAGTGACCATTAATCATGTATTGTGAGCTAACAGCTATTTTCACTTGCAATTCTAGATTAAGAGGGAATGACATAACTTTGTATGAGGACTTGGTGGTCTTCAGATATTTTGTACTGGAATTGCTACAGAATTATGTGTGGCACCTCCATGGTGATGCTGTGGGTTATCAGATCAATGCACAACATATCCAAGAAAGGATTACAGGAAAAGCTCTAAACAAATGGTCAGTTACTTCTCTTTCATGACTCACAAACTCCATCGTGGCTGGCGGGGGCTTCATACTATAGAAATTGGAATAGCACCTAGATTTCCTGGGGGCCGCTATTGCAGAAATGCTTATAGATAGAAATATTCAGATCTTCAGATATTCATGAAGGGATTCCAAACTGACTTGGGCATCTCACAGAAATACACTACATCTTATCCTGCTCCTGCAGAAGTTAATGTAAACAGGACGTAATCTCTTGGAATTAGCCGGGGCCAGAGTTTAGTTTTTTTGGTTGATATTTTCCTCACTAAAATTTTATTTTCATTTTCTAAGAGTTGCCTTTTTGTCTCTAACTTTCTCTTTTACTCTGCTGTTTAGCCACGGTGACATTTTTTGGTTCTGTTATTATTTTGTATTTTTAATTTGGGGGTATACTTTTAGTTTGAGCCTCTATTGTTTGAGCCTCTTTTAGTTTGAGTCTCTATTTAATTAGTCTCCATGCAGTTTGCAGGCATTTCACCCTTGTCACACTTCGTTTTAATGTCTGTTTAACTAGCTTCCTCATGTTTGCGTAGTTCTCATTTTGAAGTTGAATGTTACTGTGGTGGGTGGCTTTTGCATTTTTTCCTTCTACAAGGATGTTACATTTAATTGCCTTATGGTTGCTATTACCTGTTAAACCAGATTCTGTGCTCCACCTAGGATTAAACCGAGAAATACTCTCCCCTTGTGGGTTCTGGGACTAGCTGCTCCAAAAAGCAGTTATTTATGGTGTCAAGAAATGTTATCTATGTATGCCTTAATGAGGTGAAATATCCCAGTCAATACAAGCATAGTTGAAATGCCTCATTATTATGACATCTTGTAAAGCTTCTTAGAGTTAACATTATTGGCCTTCCACTTAAACAGACTTTCTGTTGATTCAAGATCTGAAGATGATATAGAAAGACAAAAGTGAGCTCTTAGCCAGCTTCCTTTTGGAGCCTTTTAATTGCCTTGGGACAGAGGTCAGTTTATGAAAGAACTGGGACTTTTCCCTGAATCTTGATAAAGCCATTTACACTGTCAGGAAATCCTAATGTTTAGATCCCTGGTGGATCTGCACATTCTCTGAACTATTTTGAAGACCAACATCCAACTAATCAAGAACTGTTCAAAGAAAAACAGCTCTATGTCTTCTTCATCCTTTAAGTATTGGGAAGACTGGAGTCTGGTAGCATAGGCAAAAGCAGAGCATGTGAAGGGACAGTTATTTAGCTATTTTGCAGTAGTATCTAGAAGCCCAGATCAGCAATGGGGATCCCATTTTGCTAGGTTCTGTAGACACTGAGGCTACGTCTACGCTACGAATTTTTGTGGCAAAAAATATGCAAATGAGGAACTCATTTGCATGTCACAATCTCATTTGCATATTTTCTGCCAATCCGTTTTTGCACTGCGCTTTTTGCGCAAAAACAAGCAGTGTTTTCTTTTTGCGCAAAACCCACTTTTCCCACAAGATCCTTATGCCCCAAAAAAGGAGGTATACCGATCTTGCGGAAAAAGGAGTTTTTGCGTAAAAAGAAAACGTCCACACTGCTTGTTTTTGCGCAACAACCCCAGCACAAAAATGGATCGGCAGAAAATATCCAAATAAGATCACGACTCATGCAAATGAATCCCTCATTTGCATATTTTTTGCCGAGAAAACTCATAGTTTAGACGTAGCCACAGTGAAAAGACAATCTCTACCTCAAAGAGTTTACCACCCCTTAAGGAGCCCTTGCCTCCTGGTCCTGCCCCTTCCATCTGAGGCCCCGCCTCACTGCCCTGTGGCTGGAGGAGACCCAACCAAACAAGCCCAGACCACATTGACCGGTTCCAACCTCTGGGGCTTCCGGCCAGCTTTGAGCTATCCCCTGGCCTGGGTGACCAGCTGGCCTCTAATTACCCCGGGTTGTCAGCCACGCCTCAGCTCCACCCTAAAGCTGAGCCCCTGTCTGGCTTTGCAAGGAGAGACACCTCAGCATGGAGCTTGGGGCAAGGGACTCACAGTCAGGGTAACGGGAGACTAAGTCTCCCCTGCTGTCCTTTGATAATTGCCTCCCATGCTTATAATCAAAGCATAAGATGAGAGGCAACAACTGGAAACTACAAATAGAGAAGCACAAGGCAACAGCCTATATACAGAGTATTATGATGGCCCAGCAGAGGCCAATAATACATCTGATGAAAAGAAATAATGCTGGGCCAAATGCACCTTCACATAAGCAGGCACAGCTCCATTAAAATCAGTCTCTGGGCTCCCCGTGGTCTCTTATTTTGACCACTAGGCCCCTCTCAGTATAACAAAATATTAGGTGAAATCCTGACCTCAGTGCAATCGATGGGAGTTTTGCCTTTGACTTCAGTGTGGCCAGGTTTTCACCTAGTGTTTATTGGAAGAGCTCTGTTTCTACCAATAATACTGAGCAGGAGAGCGGTGTATTCATTCAGCCCTGGAGACCAGATTGTTATCTAAAAAGGCTCTTCCTGCAATGAGTTTAGACTAGAAAGTACCATCTGGCAGGAGTGCATTGAACACACTGGGGATTCCCCCACCCCCAATTAATTTGTAAAACAAAAGCTTTGAGCCCCGCTTTGTGCTGACTTTCTGTTTAAATCTGGACTGATGATGAAACACCAGCTACTCACAGGTGAATCACTGAGCTCCCTGAGAGAGAAACTTGTTAACTTTTTAATAAGGCCCTAGGTATATTTATAATAATGTGGAAAGTCTCTGAGCTGAGTAAGTCAAAGTGCTTGCCATCCTACATCAGAGCCTTTGATCTTAGGGACCTTGTTTCTAAAAGCTCTCACATGCTTACGTCTCTCTAAATCTAACAAAGTCGGTCAAGTCAGTCAGTCAGTTACAGTCTGCCGAGAGTCTGCAGCATCTATTAACCCATGTCTGCTCTGTGGGGCAAGCTGATAAACCAAAATCCCAAGCCAGCAAGCTGAGTGGGAGAGGGTGGGACCCCGCACCTGTGCAGAATCCCACTGAACTCAGTAGGGTCTGTTCACAAGCAGCTTGCAGGATTGGGCCCTGGTTTTTAGGTACAACACAAACTAGCTCCCTTGTACAATTCTTGGCACTTTAGTGGCTGTCATTGAAGGATCCCAAAGCTCTTTGCTAGCACTAGCAGGTTGAGTCTTGCCACTTGCAGACCCGAAGAAGTGTTCTGTGGAGCTTCTCTCACTAGCAGAAGTTGGCCCAAGAAAAGATATTCCCTTCCCCACCTTGTCTCTCTAATGTGCAGGAGAGACAGGGAAATAGAAATATTATCACTACCTGACACATGGAGGGGAAGTGAGGCACAGGACAATGAAGTGATGTGTCCAAGGTCATATGATGAATCAGTGGCAGAGACAGGAATAGAAGCCAGGTCTCCTGACTTGACGTTCCTGGCTGCTCACTAGGGTTGCAGTTAGGGGAATGCAAGTCTCTGTGCTTTGGGCTCCTGGGGCTTTCTACACTCCTGGAGTCTGAACGGAGTCCAGCCACTGCCCTAATCTCAAGGTCTCTGGACACAGGCACCACACTGACCGTTGGAACCTGCTGTCCAGCTTCCTAGCCCCTCTGGGCACAGCTCTGACCCCTCCTGCTACGCATTCCTCTCCCACAATGCAACCCCAAAAGGTAGGAAGCTTCTGGTTTACAGTTTAACTCCTGCAGGAGCATGCCACACTTGTGATGCCCACTGCCCGTCTCTCTTATTCCAATGCCCAACCCATGGGCGAGTACAGAGCACACAAAAGACCCTAATTGCAATGTTCCTTACTAGCTCACCGCTGTGCTGACTCCTTGTGTTCTGTCAGGCAGGCAGAGTCCTCCACCCCCTTGCTTACCCTGCCCCTACAGCAGCCTCCCTCATGACTCTCTCCCCCAGCCTTCCCTCTCCAGTGAGTCCCCTTAGAGATCCCTGCTGTGGCCATCTGCTGCCTTTGTTGTGCCCCTTGGGAATGACTCTTGACTCCCCTCCCCCCCACTTGTGACAAGTGTCTCCTCTGGGGTAGAGCAAACCCACACAACCTATTGTCCCGAGGGGTTTTGCTCGGAAGAGATGGTCCTGGAGTGCTGATTCCTTCCCAGTGTCTCTGGCCTGGCGGAGAGATGAGGCAACCCTGCTGACTCCAGGGGGATCCACACACCTGGAGGCTCTCCAGGACACAGTCCTGGCGTGATAGAATTTCTTAAAACCACCCAAAAGCCCGCAGTGGTACAGACTGAACCCGCAACTCGTCCCCCCTCTGCCTTACAGGCTGCGCAGAGGCGGGCCTGGTTAATCTCCTTACTGAGCGGGCACCAGCTGTGGAACAACACTCCAGTAGGAGGCACAAGCCATGTGGTCTTCTTCTGGTTTAGCTTCCAGCCTGGCCATGACAGCTGGCCAGGCTGTCCCCATTCTGCAGGGGGGAGTGGGGCTGGGAGACATGGGCACATCCCCCCCCTGCTCTCAGCACTGGCCAGCTTAGCCCCACCACCCACGCACAGGTGGGGACTGCAGCTGGGCTCCTCAGTGAAAGCTGCCAGTTTTGGTTGGCCATGTTCTTGGAGGGTTCATCCCAGGGCATAAACTTTCATTAAAGATTAATCCTTATTTCCTGGAGGTTCGAGGGCAACCCGGGGGTATGGGCAACGCTGTCATCTCTGCTCCCTCACACACATCCCGCGTCAGGGCTCCTGTCCTCGGCCTGCAGCTGGGAAGGCCTAAGCGTCCGGGCCCTGCTCCGGGCTCCTTCGGGCAGAGACGAGCACTGAGCAAACAACACGTCCCCCACCTTGCACACCAGGCGCCTCACAGCTTCCCTCCCCTGTCCTCATGGGGGAGGCTAGCTAAGGGCTCATATGCTCTTGGCCAGCTCCCTTTGTGGGGGAGGGGTGAGCTGTCTCCTGCTGCACACAGCCTCCTGGCTTCAGTGAGGCCTGCCCCACATGGGCTCAGCCTGGGAGAGGGCTGTGAAATTCTGCTCCACTCCTCCTCCCTTGTTAGCCCTCCTGAGGAAAAAACGCCCCTGCCGGGATCCCATGCTCAGCCAGTTGCGGGAGGGAGCAAAGGCTCCCAACGGTTCGCCTGCCCTGTCGTCACATGGGGGCGACAGCATATTGAAAGGTGCCATGCAGTGGGCATATAGAAGACAGAAGAAGAAATTGCGTCTCCTATGTTGGAACAGAAATTTGTTTTCAAAGGGGAACCCGTCTGCAGCCTTTTCCGTTTTCACGCTGCTTTTAGTCACTGATGCAGCCTGGCAATCATGTCAGGACAGAACCCGCCTACGGTGCAGGCTGCTCAGCCTCTTGCCTCCTCCCGAGCTTAAAACAATCTAATGACGCCTTACTCAACAAAACCAGCTCTCCCCTGGTGAGCAGAATTGTGCAAGGCTTTGGTGACTAACCCTCCCAAACACACTTGGGAGCCAGGCATGTATTATCCCCATTTTACAGGTGGTGAAACTAAAAGGCAGAGATGAAGTGACTTGACCAAGGCCATGCTGCAAGACATTGTGGGAGTTCCTGGCTTCTGGTCCTATGCACAATTCACTAGACCCTGCTGCCTCTCAGACTAAATAAGGGTCTCACCCCATGTTTTCTTTTTCCTCTGCCAAGTCCCAAGTAAGCCTGTCCATGCACAGTCCACTGCAGAGTTGGTGCATAAGTGGAAATTTTGTGACAATGAAGGTAACTAAACCATTGGAACAATGCACAAAGGGATGTGGTTAAATCTTCATCGCTAATCGTTTTTAAATCAAGATTTTATTTTCTTTAAAAAAATCGGTTCCAGGAATTATTTTGGGGAAGTTATTTGTCCTCTGTTATGTTACAGGAGGGCTGAATAGACGATCACAGTGCTTCCTTCTGGCCTCGAAATCTATAAATCTGCAGACATTTCTATTCATCAACTGATTAGATAGAGTAACAGTAAGGCATATATTATTTATCTTGTAGCCCATAATGACTTTTTAGGAGAGGTTCCAAGCTGTTCATTATATCCAGATAGGTAAGTTTTTTAAAAGGCATATACCTCTTCATCTATTTGACAGGAGTAACACTGCATACTGTCTTACAGCCTGCTGTGTAAATACACATCCAGGGCCCCCAATTACTGTTCACGCTAAATGTGTTCCAAAAATCAGTCAGGAATGGGGCGTCTATCCATGAAGACATAACCATTGTTCTGATTTTAATATCTTGGACCATAGGCGCTCACTTTCAAAAGTTGGAGGGTGGTACCCCCCCAGCTCTGCCCCAGGACCCGCCCCCACTCCACCCCTTCCATCAAAGCCCCATCCTGCCCCTCTTCTTCCCAACTAGTTCCAACCTCTCTCCCAAGTGCACCATGTCCTCACTCGGCCCTCTAAATGCCATACAACAGCTGACTGTGGTAGGTGGAAGGTGGAGGTCCTGATCCACAGGGTGGGCAAGTGGGCAGGAGCTGATGAGACACTGCTGATGGGTGCTCAACACCCACCAATTTTTCCCTGTGGGTACTCCCACCCTGAATCACCCACAGAGATGGTGCCAATGTCTTGGACCTGCCTTTGAGTTCTTAAACACCCAAGTAATTGGAAAGTAGGGTATAACTTTCTTTAGCACCTGTCAGCTGAGGCCCTGAAAATATGATAAACCTTCTTGATTAAGCCTCAAACACCCCTGTGAGGCTCCATAGACTAGGGATAAAAATCGATTCATCTACGACAGTAATGCAGACACCTCTGGAATAGAATGTGGTATCGGTGTACAATATTAAGGCCCATAGGTGGTGACTTTTAAAAAAAATTTCCTGGGGTGCTCCACTTCTGCTCTGTCCTGAGGCCCCGCCCTTCCCCCAAAGCCCCACCCTCACTCCACCTCTTCCTGCCCCTGCTCTGCCCCAGCCCAAAGCCCTGCTTGCTCCTCTCCCTAATTCCCTCCTCCCACTGCCAATCAGCTGGTTGGCGGCACCACTGATCTGCTATGGCTGGTGGGTGCTAAGCACCCAGTATTTTTTTTCTGTGGGTGCTCTGGGGCTGGAGCACCCACAGAGTTGATGGCTATGTTAAGGCCTGATTTATTCTAGATAATTAAGGTGGTTTAACTATATTGGTCAGGGGTGTGAAAAACACTCCCCCCAGAGTGGCTTATTAAAGCCACCTAAAGTCCTGTGTAGATAGTACTAGATCAACGGAAGAATTCTTCTGTTGATCTAGCTACTGCATCCTGAGGAAGTGGATGAGAGAATCCCTTCCATTAGCATAGTCAGTGTCTACACCGAACTTCTGCAGTGGCTCAGCTGTGCTCCTGTATTGATTTTAGTGTGGACAAGCCCTAAATAATGGCTTAGAGCGGAAAGCACCTTATCTAGTGGAAACTTCAGGAGGAATTGAGGAGGCTCAGCATGTATAATGATCCCTAGAGTAACTTACAACCTGTTTTGTTATGCTGAAAAATACATACATACAAAAAAGTAGCTTGGTCCATTACTGGCACCGACTGTATGTGCAAGCACGTTTTGTGATCTGCTGCTCTTTATTTCCAAGAATGAGCTGGCAAAATATTAGCTATGTCAAGATAAAAGCATGTGTCAACAAGACCTGCTGTTAACGTGCATGTGTGCACGCATGCGTGTGTGTGTTTTGGAGATGGAGATAGGTAGAAAAAAGCAGCTTTCAGCACAGCTGATTTTATTCCTAACTTCTGCAAGAATCAGCACTGTCATACAGCAACATAACCCACTGAATGCACTCCCCCTTTTTTAAATTAAAGGGGTCTTGCTGAATAATTTTATTTAAAATCACATTAACATCTGTTTTTAATGCCTGAGATCACTAAAATCCTGAGCCCACTGACATCAGTTGCAAAACTCCCATTGATTTCAGTCAGAACTCAGCATTCTCATGTTTAGCATGATGTGATCTTCCATTGTATTGTATTGTACGCTCCCATCTCTGTATCCTTTTTTTTCTTTCTGCCTGTCTTTCTTTTTCTCTTCCGCATCTGAGGAAGTGAGTTGTAGCTCACAAAAGCTTATGTTCTAATTCCCTAATAAATGTATGTCTGTAAAGTGCTACTGGACTCCTTGTTTTTGCGGAAACAGACTAACACGGCTACCTCTCTGAAACCTGCCATAGTATTTTAATTTGTCTCCTGTTTTTCCCTCTCCCCCCCCTAAAAATTGTTCCACTCAAAGTTTTTTAAAAAGACCCCCCCGCCCCAAGTGATCAGAACTCTTTTTGAAGTGTTGCTCCCTCTCTCAGGCTCAGAGGTTCTTGTGTCTGCTTCTCCCCTCCCTCCCCCAGAGCAGCTGTTAAAGATAAGCAGAATGAAATTTCCAAAGAGCCAGTCAGGTGGAAAAAACCTTTATGCTGCATTTCTCTTGTTTGTAACTGACTACTTTCTTCCTCTGTTTCCTGATGTCTGTTGCAAATATCTAATCCAAACTGTCAGGTCAATCTCTCCTTGCCAGAGCGTGTGTCAGGGGCAGAACACACCTTCCTGTTTTTACATAATCAATAACCCAGTCTGTTTTCTTGCTGGTAAAGGGGTCACTCAGGTTAAAACAATATCCTAAGAGCTGTCTGTCAGCTGTTGCTAGTGACTGCTAAGAATATTACAATGGGCTAATAGAAACTTTGTTCTGACATAAAGCCCTCTGTGTTACAAACAGTTGGCATTTTCTCTAGCGGTTAACTAACATTTATTTATTTATTCTACTAACCCCTTATTTACCTCAGGGCAGAGGTGTGCCTGCCTGATACCTCTATATTAGAACTATAAGAGCAGTTTTCTTGAGGAGTCCGTACCTTCTTGGATCTGATCCCTTATATGAAAGGCCTTATCTACACAGCATATTTCTGCAGCTTTCACACCACCAGTTCAAGATTCTCTGATGCAAACACTCCTGTAGACAGAGTGCTCTAATAGCTGCCAACATTTTAAGCACCATCTCATAGTGACCTCATATAGACAGTAAGGTCAGAAGTGACCACTGTGATTGTCACAGGGCCCCTTTCTCAGGCCTTATGGAAACTGGCTTATGAATATGCATAACTCCAAGGCATTTTAGATAGAATACCTCATGTAACATGTCAGTTTCAAAGTTACAATCTGCTGAGTCTGCATATCCTATTTTTGTGTATGTATCATTCTTGTATGTGAAGTGAGAATCTGTTTGTAATTCTAAATGTGCGAATGAGAGCCATTACTGGTGCTCTGGAAACATAATGACTCAATACTCAAACCAATGACCCACGAATAGTCTTGTTTGTCCTGCAAACCCAAACTATGGTTGGTCCTAGAAAGACATGTGACTATGCCACCTAGTACTGCAATCCATTTTGAACCTGGTATTTTTCCAGAGGGATTGGGGGTGCTGAACAAAGGGTTATGCCCTGGGGGAAAGGTTATTTAAACAATGGGAAACCACCAGTCCTTTGTCTTCAGCTGGACTTTGAAACTGCCTGGCCCACCTTAAGAGGGTAAAAGGAACTTTGAAGAAGCTGGAGATTCAGGCCAGGGGAAAGATCAAATCTGACTCCATGCTTTTTACCTGAAATAAGAACAGCTGTTTAAGGTAAGAATTTGCATGTAACAAGTTTCTTAGTGGATTAATACTAGCCAAGTGGTTTTTGTTAATTTTAATTTAGTAACTTACTTTGATCTGACTGTTTTCACTTGCAGCCGCTTAAACTCTGCTTTTTGTACTTAAAAAAACACTTTTGTTTATTATCAAGCCCAGTGTAAATAATTGTTATTGGAGGGGGGGAAGCAACCACTGTGCATATCTCTCTTTCATTGATAAAGTGGGCTTTCACTCCATGTAAAACTTTTACCCAGAGTAAGATAGATTTATTGGTGGTTTTAGTCCCTTTTGGGGGTTGGTTTCCTGGGTGCTGAATCCTTGTAGCTGAGCCCTCCCAGAACTGGTTCAGTGTTTGTGTTGCTCTGCAGAAGGGTGGTAAACCCAGCTCTGGGCCTTGGCTGGCGGGAGACCAGAGCATCTGGCCCAGCAGGACAGGGTGGTGGGGAGCCCAGAGAGCAGGAAGGCAGGCAGCAGAGGCACGATCAGTACACCCAGGGACAACCCCAAGGGGACTTCTGTGATTCAACCTGTCACAGCAATGATCTAGTCCAGTGTTTCTTAAACTGTGTTCCGTGGTACACTGGTGTGCCATGAGGCAGTTGGAGGTGTGCCGCAGAGAACAAAAGAATTCAAAATGGCCACCCTTAAAGGGGCAGGCGACCTTTTTTTTTTTTTTTACTCAATAACTTTCCTCCGACCCTTTTTTCCCTCAATAACTTGCTCCCTCGACCCTCCCCCCAACCTCTTTTTTTTTTTGATCAACCAAAAATCCTTGGTGTTCCTCATAAAAAAAATTATTGTTTGTGTTCCTCGGTCTTAAAAAGTTTAAGAAACACTGATCTAGTCTGACCTGGTCTGAGCACTATTAGAACAGGGGAAGATGCCATCAAAACAGCCCCTAGTCTACGCAGAGCTGTCCTTCCACAGAATGAATGGGGAGTGCTGCCCCATGCCTCGCATTTTTGGGGGCAGTGCGGTAGCTGCCCCAACCATTGTATGGCTGGGAGGGACCCTGGAGATTATAGGGGGTCTGGCACAGCGGCAGTAGCAGGGGTTGCCCCCCTCTCCTCACCACATGGGTGGTGGTGGGAGCTGGAGTGACCCAGAAGCCTGCTCCACCCCGCTGCATCTTGGCATCTCTGTGTTGCTCAGTGGAGAGTGCAGGGGCGGCCTGTAACTATAGGTGGACTCAGCCACCGCCTAGGGTGCCACCTTCAACAGGGAGCCCGGGGGCCTGATGATGACATCAGTCCATTGACGGCCCTGCAGGCGGGGGCACCGATCACGTGTTCTGTCTGGGTTGCCAGCTGCTGCAGCCCGCCTTGGGCCGCTCCTGGTAGGGTGCAAGGAGGTGGGATAGGGCAGGACAAGGGCGGGGCTTGTGGAAGGAGCGGAGCAGGAGTGGGACCTGTAATGGGGGCATCGCCCCAGGCCTTGTGTCTTGGGCACTGTGGGGGGTTGCACCAGGCAGGCCCATGCCCCCCCTCAGGATGGCCCTTGTTCTGTGAACAACCGATCAAACCCTCAGTAGTGGGACTAAACAAGGATAGTCATGAGGTTAAGGCACTGGATGGGACATAAGAGAACAGGTGTCACTTTCCAGTTTTGCCACAGACTTTCTAGATGACCTTAGACCAGTGTTTCTTAAACTTTTTGAGACCACAGAACACCAAACAATAATATTGTTTTATGAGGAACACCTATGAAAATTTTCGTAAAAAAAAAAATTGTCATCAGACCAAAAAAAAAAGACACAAACAAAGAAGTAACAAAAACAAAGAAGAGGTCATGGCACACCTGCGAGTTGTTCACAGAACACCAGTGTTCCGTGGAACATAATTTAAGAAACACTGCCTTGGACGAACCACTTAAACCCCTAGTCTGCCTCAGTTCCCTGCCTAAATAGGGGTACTATTTCCTTTGTGTCAATTTAGATTCCCAGATCTTTGCGGCAAGGACTATTTTGTCAAATATGTCTTTACAGTCGCTAGCACAGTGGGGCCCACCCCTACCTCAGCTAGAGCCTCCTGGCACCATTCTTCTGTATGTAAATAAGAATAAAGAGGCAGATTTCTAACACTATAAATCTATTGTTTACTCAGCTTGTAGTTTTCAAGTGGTAAGGCTGGAAGATCCTGTGTGTATATCCTAGAGGAGGAAACACCTTTTATACACAGGAAATAAAACTATGAAAACCACTTGTTTAATAACTGCTTATTGGTCCTTTATCTAAGACTCAATCATGTACATTAGCATGAATAAATGGCCTCAGAGAATCAGTCAATGGGGAAATTTTTTCCAGCATATTTGATCTGGACACAGCAAATGTTTCCTTTCCAGCTGATCTGTTCAGGAGAACTTTTTTCTGATCCTCCCCATTAGGACCCATACTGTGTCCTCTTGGACTGGAACTATGCTGAAAAGTTAAATGAAACCCTTTCCGTGTGCTCCATAATAACCCTAAATGTATTTGTTTATAGAAATAGTTGAATGTTAAGAGGACAGTGCCATCTGCTGGACTCCCATGCAAAGAACTTTGTAGTCTTCGTGCTTTTTCAGTGACAGGGTCAAATCTGCAGGTGGTAGTGTGCAAGTAAAGCCAAGCAAATCACTGAATTTTTTGGGGTTCAGTGGCTGAACCAAAAATCCAAAACTGTTCTGTTGGCCCATTTTTTCTGGTTTTTCTCATGAAAACAAGAAACTGAAACATTTCATTTCAGGTTGAGCCAAGCCTTTTGTTGGCTCTGAAACAATTTGCTTTCCATTTATTCTGCTTGTGTAGTGTTGGGTTTTAAAATAAATCTAGCCAACTTTTGAGACACGCTTCTGTTTTGAAATGAAAAGTTGAAACATCAGTTTGAAAAGGTTGACCCATTGTGACATTTTGAACCTTTTTTCTACCCCTCCGCCCCCAAAACTACGAATTTGCAAGTCATTTTGGATTACTTGAAACTGCATTCTTTGGTAAAAACCTATTAGTCTGCACACTTTTTCTGAGCTATGTGTAAAGTGGTAGAACTTAGAACTCCATACACTAACATGGTCTCCATAAACTTATTTACACCTATTTTTACTGGTCTGTACGGGCGTATTAGTTGGCATAGCATATACCCGTGGAGGGCAACCTGCATCCCATAGCCCACATGCAGCTCATTGTGGCTCTATGTGTGGCCTACGATACATTTTGTTTACCATTGCCCACACTCAGGGTTGTCAGATTCTGTTGGCTTCCATATACATAGCTTATTTCCTATCCGTATTACTAAAGTGACACACACCTAGAGCACGGGCACGTGAAGTGAGGTGCGTGCTGATTGCACACAACGTTCAGTGTGAGAGCTGTGCACTCCCTCTGCCGCCAATCAAAGTGCTGCTAAAGTTCAATAGGCACACCCTGCAAATTCTAGGTACACAAGTGCAGTTAGCAAAACTAGCCTATCCCGGGAGACCATCTTGGTTACGACAATCTTGAGGCCCATTGAGAAGAAGGAGGACACTCATGCACCCCGCTCACTAACCTAGGTTGCCCATCACTGCTGTATATACTGAGGAGCTGGGGTAGGTCAGATTAACTTAGACCCCCTTAGGCTTAGTGGGTCACACTCAGAGCTGCAAAGAGAATATAAGCTAGCTGGTGGTAAGAGGCCCTGAGTCTAAGCAGGTGTAGAATATGCTTTTAAGGGAGCTGGAAAACTTCTTGCAAATTTGCATGGTCTTATGAGTGTTTTTGGCACAATGTGTTCAGTCTGATACCACTGCAGTCACAGAGCAAAGTGGGTGAACTGCACTAGAGAGCAAAGGCAATGTCACTACACCCAGGGAGAAATGATTGCAATAGGTGAAGGCATGGAGAGGGGAGACTGGGCAAGGAGGGGGGAAGATAAGGACTGGATGGGAGAAAGGAGGTTGAGAGAGGAAGAGGTGGGAATTGGGAAGTGTAACCTGGGGTGGGGGAGACAAGGGGAGGATCAGAGAAGGAAGAGGGCTGCTGTTACATCATTTCTGCAAAATCAAATACTGATCCACTGTAATTTGTTGTAGAAAAATAGGATAAAATTGAGCAACAAATTCTGGCATCTTCCCAGTGCTAATGGGGACTGGAGTTGCTATTTTCAGCCACTATAACTAAGGTGAACTCAGTTTTCTATCTCTACATGAAATCATGAAGTCTAAATATATAGTTTTGCCACTATATGCTCTGTCACTCATCCTGCTTTGCCACAGCTTGATGTACAAAGTGTGCGCCACATTCTGTTCTCTGAGAATGTCACCACAGCAAGCGGGAGGTGAAATTCCCATCGTTGGTGGACGTACACACAGACTAGCTTTGCTCGAGGCAGCGTCTGCCTACACAAGGCAGTATGGCTGCTCTCCCGTTGACTCCGGTACACTACCTGAATGAGAAACATAGGCGGAGTCTATGGGAGTGTGTCTGCTATCGACAACTCCCCGCAGCAAAAACACTGAGGTAAGTTGATCTACGTATATCAGCTTCAGCTATGTTACTCACATAGCTGAAGTTGCGTAACTTAAATCAATGGCCCGCAGTAGTGTAGACCAAGTCTATATCACATCTACTACTTCCCTGTCTATCCACTAGGCCAATAATCCCATCAAAGAAGGACATCAGTTTGGTCTGACATGAGTGATTCCTGGCACATCCTTGTTGATTATCACTTACCTCATTACCTGTAGGTGTTCACACATTGTTTAATAATTTGTTTCTCTGTCTCTCCAATATCCAAGTTAGGCTGACTAGATTGTAGTGCCTTAGGTCCTCTTTGGTCCCATTTTTAAAGATAGGTGCTAAGTTTGCCCTTGCCCACACCTGCAACTGATTGAATGCCCAAAGCAAGAGGCTCACTTAAAAACCGGGCCCATGTCAACCTGTCCATCTGTTTATCTAGCGTGCCCATTGTCCTAGTATTCTACCATCTCTTCCTGTCTCCCTTGGAATGTCTTCAGCTTTAATAACCAGCCACCAGCCAAAGAGTGGCAGATGGCCAAAAAAGCACTCAGTGTTTCTCCATAATCTAGGCTTTTATTCTTTATAGATTTTTGTCTTCATACATCTCAATTCAGGGTCAAAGGTGCCCATGTGATACATCATAATAGTGTGATATTGATGAATGTGGTGTGAATTGATTACACAACAGTTTGTGACACTATTTCACAATCATTACATAGCCACAGACAAACATGGTCGGCATGTCCTTGGAATACTTTGGAGTTTTATTCCTCACACTTTAGAGACTTAGTCCAGCAAAACGCTAAGTACAAAGAGGGCTGCATATCCCATTTGTGTTTCTCCTCTAGAGAGAAGGACAAAGTAATGGCTGGGAGAGTCCAGTTGGCAAAGTCTCTGGAAAGGGAACCAAAGGCACTGAATGGTTGGTGACTTTGTCCTTTTTGATCACTGTGTCAAGGCCATTCATCCATCTGCCTCTTGAGCACCCTCTTGTGGCCAGAGGTCACTCTGGTGACTCCAATACCAATTTCTCTTCAGGGTCTTTTAATAACTCACAATTCACAAGTATTTACAACATTCTCCTCCTGGAGTTCCCTACGTATCAGTCCTCCAGGCCCCAACCCTTATTCAGCAATTCTCTCTGTTTACAGAGGGAGCCCTCAGCTCTTTTTCTCAGAGTTAGGGCCCAGTGCAAAATCTCTCAGGCTTTACCTAGCTGGAGTTCCACCTTCAAAGATGATAGTTCTAGCTATCCTCTTTGAAAAGTCACGGAAGATGGGAGAGATTCCAGAAGACTGGAAAAGGGCAAATGTAGTGCCCATCTATAAAAAAGGAAATAAGGACAATCCAGGAAACTACAGACCAGTCAGCTTAACTTCTGTGCCAGGAAAGATAATGGAGCAAATAATTAAGGAATCCATCTGCAAACATCTGGAAGATAAGGTGATAAGTAACAGTCAGCATGGATTTACAAAGAACGAATCATGGCAAACCACTTGACAGCTTTTTTTGATAGGATAACAAGCCTTGTGGATAAGGGGGAAGTGGTAGATGCAGTATATCTAGACTTTAGTAAAGCATTTGATACAGTTTCACATGACCTTATCAATAAACTAGGGAAATACAACATAGACGGGGCTATAACTGGTTAGATATGCCCTCCGAGATAACCATTCTCAGAAAGTAGCTAACAAGTGGGGTTCCACAGGGATCAGTTTTGGGACCAGTGCTGTTCAATATCTTCATCAACTATAGATAGTGGCTTAGAGAGGACACTTATAAAGTTTGTGGATGATACCAAGTTGGAAGGGGTTGCAAGTGCTTTGGAGGATAGGGTCATAATTCAAAATGATCTGAAGAAATGGTCTGAGGTAAATAGGATGAAGTTCAATAAGGACAAATGCAAAGTACTCCACTAAGGGAGGAAGAATTTGTTTCACGCCTATACAATGGGAAGCGACGGTCTAGGAAGGAGTACTGCCGAAAGAGATGTAGGGTTCATAGTGGACAACAAGCTAAATATGAGTCAAAAGTGTAATGCTGTTGCAAAAAAAGCAAACATCATTCTGGGATGCATTAATAGGAATGTAGTAAGCAAGACACAAGAAGTAATTCTTCTGCTCTACTTTGCATTGATTAGGCCTCAACTGGCGTATTGTGTCCAGTTCTGGGTACCACATTTCAGGAAAGATGTGGAGAAATTAGAGAAGGTCCAGAAAAGAGCAACAAAAATGATTTAAAAGTCTAGAAAATGTGATTGAAAGAATTGGGATTGTTTAGTTTGGAAAAGAGAAGATTGAGAGGGGACATGATAGTGGCATTCAGGTATCTAAAAGGGTGTCACAAGGAGGAGGGAGAAAAAATATTCTCCCTAACCTCTGATAATAGGACAAGAAGCAATGGGGTTCAAATTGCAGCAAGGGAAGTTTAGGTAGGACATTAGGAAAAACTTACTGTCAGGGTGGTTAAGCACTGGAATAAGCTGCATAGGGAGGTTGTGGAATCTCCAACACTGGAAATATTTAAGAGCAGGTTAGAGAAACATCTATCAGGTATGATATAGATGGTGCTTGGTCCTGAGGGCAGGGGACTGAACTTGATGACCTCTCGAGGTCCCTTCCAGTTCTAGTTAGCTAGAAGGGTGGAGGAGGTTTGCTGTAGTACTGACATTGGCTGTGGAAGATAGGGCCCTGGACTGGAATCCCATGGAGATAAAGGGCCAGTGTTCCCCTACTAACCACTGAGGGTACGTCTACACTAGCTCATTAGTTCGAGCTAGATAGGGTAATGAGGGCAACCGGAGTTGCAAATGAAGCCTGGGATTTAAATATCCCGGGCTTCATTTGCATGTTCCCGGGCGCCGCCATTTTTAAATCCTCCTTAGTCCGAACCCCGTGCCCGCGGCTACACGCGGCACGGACTAGGTAGTTCGAATGAAAGATCCTAATTCAAACTACCGTTACTCCTCATTGCCGCGTGGCGCATGCACGGCTCCACCTCGGGCGCGCAGCGCATGCATGGCCCCTGCCCCCTGAGCGCGCAGCACCCCTTACAGCTGCGGTGGCTGCGTGGCGCCTGATTGCAGCTGTAAGGGGCGCCATGCGCCCGAGGGCAGAGGCTGCGCGACGCCCCTTACAGCTGCAATCAGGTGCCCCCCATAGGTTGGCACCCCGGGCAGCTGCCCGGCTAGCCCCCCCTTAATCCAGCCCTGCACCTGTGCAGAGCTAGATCCCTGTGCAGCTGGGAGAAGGTGCTGTACTTGTGAGTAATGGACCCTTTACAGTGACCTTGAATTCCAGATTGCAGCCAAATTGTTTTAAAAAGATCATCCTTGAGTCCTGCAGCCCACGAGTCTACCCTGAGAGACTGCAGGCGTAGAGGACTGTAAGTGCATAGTGCATAGTGCTTAGCATGACAAAGCCCCAATCTGGCTGTGATCACCTGGGAGATGCTGCAATATTAATGACCTGATAACATGCCATGACACCAGTGGTTTCCCAGGAGCATCTGGTGTGGCAATGCACAACAGCCCAATTTGTCTCCATTTTACTGAACTGAGTCTGTAATATTAATTGGGTGTACAAGCTTCCTCGGCTATAGCAGTCTTATCATACAACACACGAGACTGGTGCTCCTTCTGACTTGTGTCTGCCCCTCAACACTCTGTTTTTTCTTTAATGTGCCTTTTAAAATAGGACCAAAATAAAATTTCCAAACATTACAAATCAACCTGCTCCTTTTGTTTCCCAGACCTCCAGGCGAATGCCTGAGCCAAGAGATGGTAGGTCTCTAGTCAGTGAGTTCTGGCTCTTAATTGTCAGAACCATAGTCTTCTCTACCGACAACGTTCTGCCTGTAGTCCCTGGGCTTTCAGGGCAAGGGAGTGGTACTGCAGTCACATCTCAAGCCTCTAAGGAAAGAGGTGATTTCCCAAACAGCCAGGGACCAGGCCATATAAGGCTTTAAGGATCCAGCTCCATAGCTTGAAGCAAACAGGAAACTCCACAGTTGCCGGAGAACAGTTGTAATATAACCTTGAGGCTATCACTGCCTAGCAAGTGTGTGTGTAGTGCCAACAGGCAGAACCAAGCCTGGGACCTCTGAAGTTTAGTGCATGAGCCACTACAGCTTGAGTTAAAAGACAGCTGGCTCTCAGCTAAGGCCAAAAAGCAAACTCCCTTTTTTCTTCTTCTTCTCTCTCTCTCTCTATAAAAAGGTCTTAGTGCCACTAGATGGGACAGCGAACCACACCCAGTAAGTGTGTGGGTGACATGATCACATTCTGCACCAACTTGGAAAGACAGAACAGTTATACTTAAATGTACACCCCAAATTAAAAAACACAGTAAGAAAACCAAAAAAGTGCCACCATGGCGTAACAACCAAGTAAAAGACGCAGTGAGAGATAAAAAGGCATCATTTGAAAAGTGGAAGTTAAATCCTACTGAGGAAAATAGAAAAGAGCATAAGCTCTGTCAGATTAAGTGTAAAAATACAATAAGAAAAACCAAAAAGGAGTTTATGCTAGCCAAAACCTCAGAAAGTAATAGCAACTTGTTTAAGTACATCAGAAGCAGGAAGCCTGCTAAACAACCAGTGGGGCCACTGGACAATCGAGATGCTAAAGGAGCACTCAAAGATGATAAAGTCATTGCGGAGAAACTAAATGAATTCTTTGCTTCTGTCTTCACAGCTGAGGATACTGGGGAGATTCCCAAACCTGAGCCATTCTTTTTAGGTGACCAATCTAAGGAATTGTCCCAGATTGAGGTGTCATTAGAGGAGGTTTTGGAACAAATTGATTAACTTAATAGTAACAAGTCACCGGGACCAGATGGCATTCACCCAAGAGTTCCGAAAGAACTCAAATGGGAAATTGAAGAACTATTAACTGTGGTTTATAACCTCTCCTTTAAATCAGTGTCTGTACCTAATGACTGGAAGATAGCTAATGTGATGCCAATATTTTAAAAGGGCTCTAGAGGTGATCCTGGCAATTACAGACTGGTAAGTTTAACATCAGTACTGGGCAAATTAGTTGAACCTATAGTAAAGAATAAAATTGTCAGACACATAGATGAACATAATTTGTTGGGGAAAAGTCAACAAGGTTTCTGTAAAGGGAAATCATGCCTTACTAATCTACTAGAGTTCTTTGAGGGGGTCAACAAACATGTGGACAAGGGGGATCCAGTAGATATATTGTACTTAGATTTCCAGAAAGCCTTTGACAAGGTCCCTCACCAAAGGCTCTTAAGCAAAGTTAGCTGTAATGGGATGAGAGGGAAGGTCCTCTCATGGATTGATAAATGGTTAAAAGACAGGAAACAAAGGGTAGGGATAAATGGTAAGTTTTTTAAGAATGGAGACAAGTAACTAGTGGTGTCCCCCTAGGGTCTGTACTGGGACCAATCGTATTCGACCTATTTATAAATGATCTGGAGAAAGGGGTAAACAGTGGCAAAATTTGCAGATAGTTAAGACCAAAGCAGACTGTGAAGAGCTTCAAAAAGATCTCACCAAACTAAGTGATTGGGCAACAAAATGGCAAATGAAATTTAATGTTGATAAATGTAAAGTAATGCACACTATTTTTTCCAATCCCTACTATATATACACAATATGATGGGGACTAATTTAGCTATCACTACTCAAGAGAAAGATCTTGGCGTTATTGTGGATAGTTCTCTGAAAACATCCACTCAATGTGCAGCATCAGTCAAAAAAGCAAACAGAATATTAGGAATCATTAAAAAAAGGATAGAGAATAAGACAGAGAATCTCTTATAGCCTCTAGATAAAACCATGGTATGCCCACATCTTGAATACTGCGTACAGATGTGGTCGCCTCATTTCAAAAAAGATATATTGGCATTGGAAAAGGTTCAGAAAAGGGCAACAAAAATGATTTGGGGTTTGGAATGGGTCCCATATGAAGAGAGATTAAAAAGACTGGGACTTTTCAGCTTAGAAAAGAGGAGACTAAAGGGGGGTATGATAGAGGTCTATAAAATCATGACTGATGTGGAAAAAGTGAATAAGGAAAAATTATTTACTTGTTCCCATAAGACAAGAATTAGGGGTCACCAAATGAAATTAATAGGTAGCAGGTTTAAAACTGCCTTTTGTTTGTTTTTTCTTCACACAGCTCACAGTCAATCTGTGGAACTCCTTGCCAGAGGATGTTGTGAACATCAGGACTTTAACAGGGTTCAAAAAACAACTAGATAAATTCATGGAGGTTAGGTCCATCAATGGCTATTAGCTAAGATGAGTACGAATGGTGTCCCTATCCTTTGTTTGTCACAAGCTGGAAATGGATAACAGGAGAGGAATCACATGATGATTACCTGTTCTGTTCACTCCCTCTGGGGCATCTGGCATTGGCCACTGTCAGCAGAAACGGACACTGGGCTAGATGAATCTTTGGTCTGACCCAGTGTGGCCGTTCTTATGTTCTTGGAAGTGACTTAGAGTAGCCTGATGCAGAGTGTGTCCAGTCTATGGATAGTGGAGGGCTAGATCATGGTAGCACAGGCTGGATCTCGTAGAAACAGTTGCAGCCACTTTCCTAAATGTAGATGGGAAAAGATTATTTTCACCACTGTTGCCACCCTGGAATCCAGGAACACCTGGGGATTCCACAGTTCCTCCAGCAGGTCACGGCTCGAGCAAGGGGTCCTGCTATAAGATGATGCACTATAAAGAGCGATTTGTTCTGATTCTGTCGGACGGTGGCATGAAGGTTAGGACCCAGCTGTGCCGAGCATTGCACAAAACCTCTAGTAAGAGAATGTCCCTGCCCAAAAAGCTTATAGTTTAAATAAACAACAGGGGCCAGAGAGGAAACAAAGGTACAAAGATGCCCAAGGGCACTGGCAGTTCAGGCGCAGAACCCAGCTCTCACACCTTCCAGGGAAGTTCTCCATTTCCCTATGCACTGAATCATCCATCCCCTTACTAAAACGATCTGAAAAAAGCTGTCTGCTAATTCAGATAATGACAGAAGCAGGGGAAGATGGGGGAATCAACCTGGCAGATCTCTCAAGTGAGCAACTTGGAGAAGGTTTTTGTTTTTAAATCGCCCTTCTGTTCGCATGGGAGAAAGAGACCAGCATGTGTCTCACATTTTCATGCTTGTCACTGGAGCAAAAGCTTCTGTTTTATTGCATGTTATAAACACCATTCATTTAATACCTTGGTGGCCTGAAAGGAATTCAGGCAGAGGGTGTTGCATACAAACAGCTTGAGCATCAGTCCGACGAACTCCCCCATTTAAATGTTTATGTAGTTGAGTAAGAAGTGGATCAGAGTTCCCGAAGGTCTGAGTAAACAGCAGACAGCTGGTCACTGTGACAGAAATGTATGATAACAGAGTGGCTTATTCTGCTGCCCTAGCAGGGAAATAAAACCAAATATTTCTGGGTGCAGAACTGCAATTTTATTTAATAATTTATTGCCAGCTCTTCTCCCTAGACGTAGGGCCAGTTCTTTGGTACGTGTAAAATGCCTTATTTCACTGATATCCATGGAGCCCGGCAGTCTTATACTTGCTGAGTATTTGACCCAAGGTTTTGCTAGATACATTTTTACATCAGCATTCACCTCACCTAAGAGGATGGATCGCTCTCTGTCCTCTGCCTTGATCTGACTGATGCTGTCATCTTGAGCAATGCGACAGCCATGGTATACACATCCCTTAAATACACTCTTATCTTCAACTTGGGGAGGTGGAAAGTCTCATATATTCCCTTTTGGTATCTATAGTCATGTACTTGCTTGGAGAAGGGGGCCATCCATTCTGATGTGCGCTGTAATAAAGCAGGTAGTTGTGCCATGAGGTCTGAGCTAATACCTCAGGACAGTCAAAGCCCTTAGAAGTCAGCACTTGGCAGAAGCAGTTCTGTTTACAGCAGGGGTAGGGAATCTTTTTTGGGCCGGGGGCCAATGACCCACAGGAAAATCAGTCGGGGGCCACACGCAAGTGAAAAGCAAAAATCCAAAAGAACAAACCCTCACTGACGTGGCCCTCAGCTTAGAAGGAGAAAGACGCGCCCCACATTCCCTTGCACACACAAGCCTAGTGGGGCCTAGGCTAGTCGATTGTGTGTGCTCCATCCCGGCGGGGACACAGCGCAGGCTCCCCAAGGCTAGGGGGAACCCTGAGCCTCGGGGGCCGGATCCAGGCAAGTTGGGAGCCACATTTGGCCCCTGGCTTTAGGTTCCCCACCCCGGTTTACAGTGTCTGTATTAGGGATGTAAGAATTTAACTGTTTAACCAGTTAACCAATAAGCATCAGCTTATTGGTGACCGTTACGGTTAAACTCTTCTGCCCTGCAGGCGCATGCCGGCTACCACCTTGCACCAGGGGCTCTGCAGTATAAGGCCTGGGGAAATAGCATGCAAATGGACCTGAGAGAGATTTACAGACTAGCATCTATCATGGTTTCATTTTCCCCTCTCCTCCATCTTGGTTGCATGCATGGGGGAGCTTGTATGAGGGCAATGTTTTTTCAAATTTTCTTTCTAAATGCTCAGCACAAGCTTGTATTTATTAAGGCAGGTCCAAAAACATACCTTACACTTGCAGTGGCAGGGTGGTGAGGTTTGGGGTGGTGCTTAGATCCTGCCAGCATTCATTCCAGGGTTGGGGCAGCCCCCAGAAAAGGCTCTCTTGCCAGAAGCCTGAATCTGGATCTCCAGCACTCAGTGGTTTGGAGAAAGCCCCCGCATTTGTGATCTGAGACCAAATGGGAGCTCCTCCAAACTCTGGGAGGGTTTAGACCAGTGATTTACTGGATGGCGGCCCGGTATTGGGTCATGGCTTTGGGTTGCCTAGCTGTAGGATGACAAGGTGACCAGTGGGGGTACGAAGGCAGCTTCCTGCCTGTCCTGGCACTGCAGACCGCGCTGTGCCCTGGAAGCAGTCTGCAACAGATCCGGCTCCTCGATGGGGGAGAGTAGCCAACTCTCACAAGATAAAAAAGCAAAACAGGACAAACCTATTTCAAACCAAGCCCAAAATGAGCTCCATCCATTTGTGCTTGACCGTGCCTGGTGACAAACCAGGAACCGGCCAATGGGTGTATGGGGCCAGCGTTTGGGGCAGGGACCAACTGTGGAGCTAGATCTGTTGTGGGCCACTTCCAAGGTGCAGTGCAGTCCATTGTGCCAGGACAGGCAGGAAGCCTGCCTCACCATCCTACTGCATCACTGACTAGGAGCTGCTGGAGGTCAGCCTGTGCCCCAACAATCCACTGACCCAGTCCTCTGCCCCCCCCAACCCAGAAACCCCTGCTGCACCCCTGTGCTCCATCCCCCAGTCTGCACCTCAAACTCCTCATCTTTGGCCCCACCCCAGAGCCCACACCCCTAAGCAAAGCCTTCACCCGCCCCCCGCCCCCTAAACTCCTCAGCCCCACCCTGGAGCCTGCACTCTAATTAAAAGATGTAATTAAGCTGGGTCATGAGCATCAACAATTTTCTTCAACTGTGTCATGAGAAAAAAAGTTTGACGACCACTGGTTTAGCACTAGAGTAACCATTGAGGTCCCTTTCATAGTTTTGCTTACAGCATACTTCTCTGCCTGGCAGATTTCTCACAATACCTTTCAGAGCGTCAAAATTAACTGCTGTTAACTATACTGGTCATGATGAATATTGGCGGCTGGCTTCCCAAAGCTGCAGAACAGCCAAAAAGCTCATCAAGTTGCAGCAAAAAGTTCCTTCCTCTGGTTCAGGTAGCTGTTTTCTTTTTGGGTCATGATTCTATGTGGCATTCCCTACATCTCTCTGATCCTAACCTTGCTTACATTAGGAGCCTGGGGAATAACAGAAAACTCATCAGCACTGAGCTAACAATTCTTTGGGAATGGCAGAAGCACTATCTGTCAGGCCTGAACGTGAGAATATTAATCTCCTAAGAGAGTTTCTGAAGAGTCATCCTGAAAAGCGCCACTTCACCTCTGGAGGTTTGAAAAGGGTCCTGGCAGCAGTAAGATCCCCTCCCACTGAAAAAGGGGGACTGACAGCCTATTGCTGCACAGGAGGGAAAGATGGTCCAGTGGTTATGATGCTTCTCTGGGACTTGAAGATGCAGCATCAATTCATTGCTCCCTTGCAGTCTTCATGCATGACCTTGGGCAAGTCTTCTAGTCTCTTTGCCTCAGTTTCCCATGTGTAAAGTGGGGATATTTGCACAGCTCTCCTGCACAGGGGTGTGGTGAGGATAAATACATCGAGCACTCTAATTGAAAGCACCATAGATAAAGGCTCTGCTACCAGGGCCTAAAGAAAATCTCTCTCTCCAAACCTAGTCTGAAACTTCGTTTAAAAAAGCTGCATTTTGACTCTTCAAAACTGTCTGGCACGTTTAACCAGCAGCAGGGAGAAATGAAGGAAAAGAGGAAGGAGCAATGATGTTTTCCGTTGAAACTGGAAACAAGAGGGCAAGTGGGTGAGGCAGAGATGGGGGGGCAGAGGAAAGCTGTCTTAGATGATGCATACCAGAGGAGAAGGCTCTTACTTGAAGACTGAAGTATACATGCTCCGGTTGCTGATGCCCCATAATATTTTAAAAGTATATATTCAAATCTTTACTGTAAGAGGGCTAGAAACTCAGCTGAAGTAAGTAGGCATAGTTCTTGCAGCTTCAATGAAGCTATGTTGACTTATATTGGGCCAGAGCTGTAGAGCTTTGAAATAGGTTGTTTAGATACTTCACTACCTTGAATATAACTACTGTGTGTCTGGGAGAAACCAAGCAAGGTTGGTTTTTCTGTCTTTGTCTTTTTGTTTTGTTTAAACCTACTGAAGTGTGAGGGCAGACAGGCCAAGATTTGAAAAAGGGAGCTGATGGGTCTCAAATGCCACCTGAACTGGGAATTCCCTTGTTGGCAGTCTCAGCAGAAATGCCAAGGACTGAATGAATTTGGAGCAAATTTTCCTGGCATCTCTTTACCCTTCTGCGTGTAACAGTTAGTTGTGAGAGGCACTGCTACTCTGAACACCTGCTTTCCTGTGTCTGGGTACAGACTGAGCAGACGTTCAGAACAAACAGACCACACTCTAACAGCTGCCAAGGTTCAGAGCTGATCCCAAACGGAACCTCTTTGAAGGTTCTAGAATGTTTGGTTACGTTTTCTGTGATATGCATCAGAGCCAGCCTCTCTCCCAGGAACCAATCTGACTGGGTGATTCTCATCACTGCTCTCTGATGGGAACTTTCCCTACAAGCCTTTTGGGGGAACTGGTTCTTACTACCAGGCAGAGGTGTGCGACTACAGTGAGAATGAGCCGTTTAGCAACAACCAGTGACTGCTGCTTGCTGTTATTTCCCCTGGGTGAGTGAACTGCGCTCCAGTTACATTCCTCACCCCATCTGCCATTCTGTCTAATTTTTGAGAAAATGGCACAATTCTGTGTTTCTTTCCTATGCCCTGTTGCTTTCAGTCAATCTGCCAGATCCTGGCTGGATGGGAAGCAGGAAGTCCTGAAATCCCAGCCAAGCCCTTTTGATGGCTGGGATCCTATAGGCAGGGGGGAACACCTGGTGTGGTCTGTGGACCATCAGTGGTCTGTGACCATCTTGCAGGAGGTCTGTGGGCTCGGAGTTCAGGGTCCCTCCCACAGTGGGAAGCCTGTGCTGGTGCTCCAGCCTCCCACATGGTTGGAGAACCAGTGCTGACTTCCCGCTGTGTGGCAGGATGAACTCTGAGCCTCGTGGGCTGGATCTGGCTCATGGGGGCAGGAAGAAGCTCTGTGCACTGCTGCTCCCCCTTCCTCCAACTGGAGGAACAGCAGCACAGGAAACCACTCGCCTGGAGGCTTTCTCTTATGCTCCCATTGGTCAGGATTCCAGCCAATGGGAGCGGGGGGGGGGGCGGGAGCGAGGGGACAGAGCATGGGAACAGTGGGGGGCGGAGTGCCAGGTAAGAAGCACCCTCCATCCTCTTTGTGTCCAGATTTCCCCCCCCACACACCTCAACCCGCTTCTGCACCCATTTTGTCATCATGGGTAGTTGGCTGGTGGCCCACGGAAACGTTTGTGTTGAGTGGGGGGGGCCGCGGCCACCAAGTTTGAGAACCACTGGTGTAGTGGATCCTGTGTCAGCCTCTTCTCTTCTGGCTCCTGGTGCAGTATGGTGTTAGCTGGGCTTGTCTCTGGGTTACCTCTGTGTGGGTGAGTTTACTGCCCTTCTCCATTCCCACAGAAAGGCACAGGAATTCACTCCCTGAGGATTTTCAGCAAAGATTGCACAGGGTCAACCTCCCTACAGTCAAGTCCAAAAGGAACCCAAGGATTGAACTTAATTTATAAGTACATATTTTCTAGACTCTTACAATAAAGCAACTTAAGGACTTAATTTTTTATAACATGGCTACTTTATAATTCACATTATCTTCAGTTACACATGAATAATGAAAACAAATTCAATCGAAACAGCTCAGTCCCCACAAGCACAGCAAGAAGTCGCTCAAAGTTCCCAAAAGCTCCTCTGAATCTCTGTCTTTGATCACCAAAATCTATTCACTCTGCTGAGTTAAAAGCACTGCTGCTATATCAGCCTTTCTCTTGCTTGTACAACTGGAATCAATGCAGACTCTTTCCCCTCCTCTGCTGAAACTGCTGTTAGTTTAAGTATAGAGATTAAAAAAAACACCTTGCTGCAAAATGCTTCAGCATTAGGGGAAAAACAGCCTGTTTCTGCTCCTCCGTGTCAGCGTCTTCCAACGTGCACCTGGCCTTTTGTAAAGCAGCTGCCCTGCCAACTTTTCCTCATGGAGCCTGAATCCAGCAACAGGCCACACCCAATTCCAAACACAATTCCAATTCCAGACACAATTCCATACCCAATTCCACACCCAATTCCATACTAATTGGCCTGGGGGCCGGATCAACAAGTAACTTGTGTCAGAGGGATAGCTGTGTTAGTTTGGATCTACAAAAGCGACAAGGAGTCCTGTGGCACCTTATAGACTAACAGATGTATTGGAGCATAAGCTTTTGTGGGCAAAGACCCACATCGTCAGATACATGCATCCAAAGAAGTGGGTATCTGACGATGTGGGTCTTTGCCCACGAAAGCTTATGCTCCAATACATCTGTTAGTCTATAAGGTGCCACAGGACTCCAAGTAACTTGTGGGGGCTTTCTTTGCTTTTCCCTCCCTTAAGCCTTTGCTCTACATTTTCCTTTTCTATCCTCTCCCCTTGCTTACTAGTGTGTGCAGCTTGGTCCTAGCTCCATAGCGGTAACACCGGGTGCGTTACTAATTAGGGTAAATGTCATTGCAAGAGCACGCTGACACTGTGAGAATTAATGGCCCAAAGCATTACCACTTGCAGCACCTTTCAAAGTTAATGATATTGTATTAACCGGGATATTGAAGGGAGCAGGGGATGCAGAGTCCATCACTCCTGAACATCCTGGAGCAGCACGTCCATTGTTACATTAAGGCTAGAACAGCATCCAAGTTCTTTATGCCTTAAAGATTTGCTCCTGCAAAGCCATTTCTCAGATTAATATCTCTGCCCAGACCCAGTGAAAGGTTCAGTGATCCATGGCTGAAAAATGAAAAATTCACCCTGATTCTAATGGCAGCTGACCAGGCTGCCAACGAAACAAAACAAGGTAAAGTACCACCATCAGCACACCTGGGAGAAAAGGGAGTAATGAGGGATTGCAAGGGGCTGGCTTGTCCCTAGCCCACAAAGCACCTGCTGTCACACAGCCTATCTTCTTCTTCTTTTTTTTTTTTCAGAAGCAGTTTTATTTTCCAAACAGAGGCAAAAAAGCACAAACTGTTTCTCAGCTCCCTGGGCTACAGCTCCCAGGGGGCTTTGCCCTTTGCTTTTCAAGACTGGCCTACACCTAATACATAGGGTGACCTACCTATGGTCCTGAGGGAGGGGTATGAAAAATTCATCCCCCCCCCCCCCTCCAAGAGATGTAATGAAGCCAGCCTAAGCCCCAGTGTAGACAGTGCTAGCCTGCCACCTCTTGAAGAGCCGGATTTCCTACAGCAATGGCAGACCCCTTTCTGTCACTGTAGTAAGTGTCTACTACAGTGCCACTGGAGGATTTCTAGGGTAGACCTCTCCTGAGGCCTGGCCTTCATTCGAAACTTAGGTTGATCCAGGTGCATCCAGAGGTGTGAAAAATCCACCCCCCCAAGCGACAGAGTGAAGCTGACCTCATCCGTGATGTAGACAGTGCCAGGTGGATGGGTGAGTTCTTTCATCAACCTAATTGCCACCTTGTGGGGAGGTGGATTAACTCCAGTGATGGGAGAACTCCCTCCCCTTGTAGTGAGTGTCTGACCTGAAGCACTACTGGGCTGCAGTAGCAGTAAGTGTAGAGGCAGCTTGAGTCTGGGTCTGCTGCAGGATTCTTGTTCTATTAGCTGAGCACTGCCTCCCAAGTCTTTCTCCCTGGAGACCTTTCTCTCCCCGCTCCACAGGTTCCCATTGGTGCTTCTCCCAAGGTACTTTCTGCTGCTCCTTCTTCACTGATAGACCAGCTCTTTATAGGCCACACCTTTGCCCTCAATTGCACCTGCTTAATGACCAGGGATGGCTGGTCCCAGGCCTTGGCTGTTGAAGGGGCAGAATACGCTGTTTGCGATCGTCAGAAATATCTACCACTGCAGGAGTGTTGAATTCTACAGCTTTTACTCATGCTGAGTGTGCACATGAATAGTCCCATTGAACTTGCATGAGTATGTATGATGCCAATACCAGGAAATGCCAGCTGGGCATTGGGTCCTTTAGAATATTAGGCATGTGTTTTCAATGGTAAGAAAACTAGAGGTGGTGGATTGGGGTGGCCAATGTGCAGGGCTAGTGGGAAGCCATTGGGTCAACCAAGCAGAGGAAGGCGAATGGCCTTGGGATTAAGATTAGGAGGCCAGAGTATGGGCTAGAGTATGTTCCTAGCTCTGCCACTGACTCTCTGTGTGACTTTACCCAAGTCACTTAACTTCCCAAAGGGCTGATCTAGCTGCTGGGGGTAAGAGAGACTTGGTCACTTCCCTCCCTCCTGCAGGCAGAAGGGTAGCCTATGCCAGTGGAAGATCCCTGTACATTGGCATGACCCTCCCATGCCTGGTTGCACTGTACTTGCCTTGATCTTCTCCCTAGCAGCCCATAATGTTGTTCCCTACTTAAATTTACTGCAGTTCTTTACACTGCAATATTCCTGGGGCCGGGGGGAGGTTGTTTTGATTTTTAAGTAGCGAGTCTGTTGTAAACCAGTCAATGGCATTATTAACAGGAAAACATTTAGGGTGTGGTCTCCCTCCCTTCAGAGAAGACAGAGAGTAACAATCCCTTAATGGCTGAGGAAAGCCAGAGCCTTAAAGTGACTAATATTCTTCAAAGTCAAAATGGGAACGGGCTAATACCCCGATGCCTGTGATGCTTACTAATGCTGAGTGGCACGCTGGTTCTAGCTCATGGCTGGATAATGTACTTCAGCAGCCGTTACATGGGGGCATTAGCTGCTGCACAACGCACAGCAGCGACGAAACAAAGATTTATTGGTTCCTTAGAAGCATTCCTATAGTGCTTTTTGCTGTGCTCTCCAGACGCTGCTTCGCATGCCTGCTAGTGCTGTCCCTGCCAGGGTCTCACCATAAACAGGCCTCTGCACATCTGTGAGGCAAGTCAGCGTTTGGCAGCCCTGATTACAAAGGGGGAAAACGATGCGCCGTGTGCATATGTGGTTGGTGTGGTCACACAATAAACCTGTGGCAGGTTCTGCTCCCGATTCTGCATCTTCTGATGGCTAGTCCTGTGCATGAGCCTCAACAATTGTCTTGCAGCTGGAGGTATCCAGCCTCAGGGCTGGACTATTCTCAGTCTGCCAGCTCTCCTTGAGAGCTGTGTGCGTGAGCTGAGGCACCCAGCTCTGGGACATGTGCGCCTCATGTAGTTACCCAGGCAAGTTTCAAATGAGCTCACGTGTCTTTGAGTGTCTGTCCTCAGGGCTGCCGACAGTGAGGAGAGAGGCAAAGGGGGCATTTGGCACTTTTCAGGGGGCCTGGAGGTGAGCCCCCCACCTCGTCCTGAGCCTGGCAAACTCTGTCCTAGATCAGTTCAGTCAACTCAGCCCCATTCAGTGCTGCAGACGTTAAACTGCCCAGCACCAGGCCTCCAGGGGTAATTCGTACCATCTGTTCTTGACACCGTCTCTTCTGCATTGTCAGACTCTTTGTGTTGAGAAGAGAGGTGACTGCTGTTGAGGACAATGATATGGTTTGAGAAGCTGCAAGACTTCAATTTTTGCCAATAATATGACCATCCATCTACCAACTTGTGTGGAATGGAAAGCTTCTTGATGCGCATAAAAGCAGAAGCTGCCCAAGAGGGACTCCTTATCAGTAGAAGAGTACAAAAGTGTTGGTGACTTCTCTATGGTGGGAAGTAAAGTAGCTGCTGATGGCCAGTTCACTAAACCGGTGAAGGCAAGAACTGGTAAAGCCACTAGATCATTTTCCTGTCTGTCAAACATCTGGAAGAGAAAGAAGATTGTACCAAGCTATTGTCATCCGAACATTGCTGTATGCCTGGAATGTGGCACAGATTGGGAGCACACAACAAGAAGCTGAATGCATGTCAGCGTTGTTTATGGAGAATTTTGGGAATTCATTGGCGAGATCATGTAGGAATTGCTGTGTTGCGTAGGTCAGCAGACTGCGGAATCAGACAGACATTTATGGTGGATTGGGCAGGCCATCCCGCTATGCCTCCCAAGTTTGCAGAAGCACAAGGTCCACCTTAGATCAGCTCTCACCTGGAAGGAAGAGAAATCCTGGAGGACAAAGAATGACTATGGGATGGTCAAAAAGGATGCTGCCATCATGGAGATCACTTACGATGGAGTCCAACATCTTGTCTGGGCAGACAGCAGTGGGAAAAACAGGTTGCCTTATGTGACCATTAGCAGAGATTATTCTAAATCAAAAGCAAAGCCAGCAGAATGATGACTGAAGCTATGTCTAGACTGCAGTGCTTTTCTGGGATACCAGACGTATCCTGGAAAAGCAATGCTGTGTCCAAGGAATGCGTCCACTTTTCCGAAAAAAATTTCGGAAAAGCGGACGTGCTCTTTCGCTATCCCTGTAAGCCTCATTCCACGAGGCATAAGGGATGGCTTGAAAGAACAAGTTTTTCTGAAATTTGGCGCCGTGCAGATGGGCCAAATTTCGGAAAAGCCCCTTTTGAAAGAAAAGCAGAAAAAGATACACAAATTGTGGTTTGCAATTTGCGTATCTTTTCCTGACTTTTCTTTGTAGTCTAGACGTAGCATAAGCTACACAGACTTGATGTCCAAAGGCCAGGTTGCTGTTTATGCTGAATTTCTCTCATTCATCTTACAATTCTTGAGGCAAATCCAGAACTGAACTAGGGGAGGCTGTTGTCATGGGCTGATGGTATGGAGTACTGCTGGAGACTGGCCCACTTAATGTCTGCAGCAGTCCACAGCTGACTGATGATCAATGGTAGCTTAGTTCAAAGACCATGCTAGCTCATTTGAAACTTAGCTGGGCAATAACCATGTGATCATGAACTGGAGATGTCTAGCTTCTGACACTCCTGGATAGGTGATGGAAGTGGAGAGGTGATTTTTTACACATGAACCTGTTATTTATGAGCAACTACATACCTCATCGTCTTGTAGACAAATTGAAAGAGTAGCAAATTTATCATGTAGAGCCCTTTGGATTAATGCACCTAGATGTTGTTGTTTAAAACGCAATCACTCTGGGGAGCAAATCCCAAACAATAGGCACTGTATGGGAGCTGAGAACAGGTGTGTGTGGAGGGAGAGAGGGAAGTCCAGATTCTTTGCCCTACATCTTAACATCTGTCTAATTGCAGTCTCGTTAGGTTAGATACTGAATATGCAGATAATAGTTCCTGCCTGGAAGAGCTTACAGCCAAAAAAGATCAGGGTAGGCAGGGAAACAAGAATGACAGAAAGGTCTGGTGACTCGCTCAGTTATCCAATAGGTCTGCAACAGAGCAAGGAATAGAACCCAGCTGGCCTGACTGCTAATCTAACATATTGGCCACTGGACCATTTTGCGTATCTCGGATGATAGTGCAAAGTGGATGTGCTACCACATCACAATCAGGTATTGCTGTAAATGGCTGCAACCTTGGAGAAGGTGTAGGGCATGGGTGAATCAGGTCTCTGGAATATCTCACCTCTTTCTTTCTGGGGCAAGGAAGTGCCTTGCGTTATTTAGAAGAACACGTTGCTTGAGGCAGGAGCCTTTGTAAGGCCTGGCCTACACCAAACATTGAGTTCACCTAGGTGATGTGATTAGGTCGGTGTGAAAGTCAAATTTCTGTGGACCTAGCTATTGCCTCTCAAGGAGGCGGATTAACTACACTGCTGGAGGTGGGAGGATCTGCTTCCACCACTATAGTAAGTGTCTGCTACAAACACTGTATCTGTGCCCCCTCACTGTGCCACTGGAGTGCTCACAGGTTGTAGTGTGGCCATCTACCATAAGATACCAGGGCTATCCCTGCATCCCTTGTGTCCCTTGCAGGGAAATGGCCAGGATGGATGAAATGAACATCATTCTCCACTCCTCATTTGTTCTCCCCGTGAAAGCTGAATTCAAATGAAAAGTGCGATCCATCTTCTGCATCGTGGATGGTTTCCCATACAGCAGCCTCAAACATGAAAAATGGATTTTGGAGGGCTGGTGAGGCAGATAGGAGATATTTTAAATGGGTCTGATTCTCTCTCTACTTTTACTGGCTTTCTAGCTGAGTAACCCCATTGACTTCATCTGAGGTACTACTGATTTACAAGGGTGAATTTCCAGTTTTGCCCCAGACCGTGTCACCCTGGGCAAGTCATGTAAGCTGGCGATGCCTCAAATCCCCAATTCTTCCTTTCTCTCTCTTTCTCTCTCCCTTTTGTTTTGTCCACTTCAGCTGCAAGGCAAGATCTAAGGTACAAAGTTGTCTTGGTCAGGAGTGTGTTAAAACCAGACCATGGAGCCAACATACCTATGTCGGCAAAACTCCCAGGCTGCGTCTAGACTGGCATGATTTTGCGCAAAAGCAGCTGCTTTTGCGCAAAAACTTGACAGCTGTTGATACTGGCCGCTTGGTTTTGTGCAAAAGCACTGACGTTCTAATGTAAGAAATCAGTGCTTCTTGCGCAAATACTTTGACGCTCCCGTTCGGGCAAAAGTCCTTTTGCGCAAAAGCTTTTGCGCAAAAGGGCCAGTGCAGACAGCTCAGATTTGTTTTGCGCAAAAAAGCCCCGATTGCAAAAATGGCGATCGGGGCTTTCTTGCGCAAAACCGCATCTAGATTGGCACGGACGCTTTTCTGCAAAAAGTGCTTTTGTGGAAAAGCGTCCGTGCCAATCTAGATGCTCTTTTCCGCAAATGCTTTTAACGGAAAAACTTTTCCGTTAAAAGCATTTGCGGAAAATCATGCCAGTCTAGACATAGCCCCAGTATAGGAGCAGCTGTGTTGACCGAAGAGAGCTTCTGTTAGTGTAGCTGGTGTTTTGATGGGAGGTATCACCACCTCCTTGAACAGCTCCTTTTGTCAGCAAACACCACGTCTATGCTTTTAGCTCTATCAATAGTCAAAGCTCTAGTGTAGACAAAGCCTAAGCAATCTGGGCCAGGGACTGATTGTCGCTCACAGTGGGGTGTATACACAGCACTTACAACCACGTGAATGGCTAGCCAGCTACAAAAGCAGTTTTTCCTCTCTTGGTGTTCACACCTCCACATCAGCTGCTAGAAGTGGGCCTCATCCTCCCTGACTGAACTGACCTCGTTATCTCTAGCCTTACTCTTGATTGGTACTCTGTTCTTATGCCTGTATATTTATACCTGCCTCTGGAATTTCCACTCCATGCATCTGACGAAGTGGGTCTTTGCCCACGAAAGCTGATGCTCCAATACATCTGTTAGCGTATAAGGTGCCACAGGACTCCTCGTTGTAACCACAGACACTGACTCCATGGGCGCTCCGGGGCTCAAGCACCCACGGAGTGAAAATTAGCAGTGCTCAGCATCCACCAGCAGCCAAGGTCCCACTGCCCCCAGGACCTCCCACTACCGGTGGCTCCATTGATCAAGTTCTCCCCCTCCTTCCAATGCCTTCTGCCTATCCTGAACAGCTGTTATGTGGTGTGCAGGAGGCTCTGGGAGGAGTGGTGATGGGGCATGCTTGGTGGAAAGGGGCGGGAAGAGATGGGGCAGTGGCGTGGTGGGGTGGGGTATGGGGCAGAAGAGAGGTGTCAAGCACACGTCCCCTCCAGATTAGCGGGGGTGGTAGCTTCTATGCTTAGGACAATTAAACCTGATCTCAGTTGGAGGAGGGTTATTCTACTGTTCCACTAGATATTCCACTATTACACACAGTAATTGCCAAGATGAATGTTCCAAAGTTCTGTCACTTCCCCTCCTACATGTGTTTAAATATATTCCCTGGACCTGATGCATTCCAATTTCTGTCTCCCTTTCCCATACAGCCACTGTGGATAGTTTTATTTGAACTTGGGGTTTCATGTGTCTTGATGAGGAGCGTCCATTTTTCTCCACAACCATTTCTGTTGTCTGTCCATTATCTAGCCCTCTCCTGACAAGATCTACAGTCCCTGTCACAGTCTTCAGATCTTGTCTTCTCTGCAAAGACATAGGGAAAATTAAAAGAACAACAACAGAACACTTTCTCCACTTTATAAATTCCACAACATCTCCTCTTGCTGTCTCCAATTCATCATTATCTTTGTAGCAGAATATTTGTCCCGTTTATCTGTTACAGATCTATTTGCAGAGCAGTGTTTGAAAAGAGTCTATGTGGAGCTGATACTCAGTATCTCTTGTTGCTCCTTTAATAATCCTAGTTAACTTCTCCTTGTTTTGTATAGATAGCATTTTTATACAAGTCTCTTTATTGGTTGTACTTCTGCTTACATTCTGATCGAATTATGTTAGCCCTATATGCCTTAGGATTAGCTTCCGGTCTAGACTTTAGTAATGCAGGCAACAGGCACAATTACTGTATAAATCACCTACCCCCACATGACGGGATTGAGGGTTAGAACCATGATCTGACATAGGGGCAGCCAACCCATTCTGGGCAAAGAGCCAAGATAGCAGTGGATCCAGTGCGAAGAGCTGGAGCAAAGTTGTCGAGCAAAAAAAAAAAAAGGACTGCCCCTTTTGTCCCTTTAAAAGGAGCCTCCGGTCGTGTTTTTGGTCAAGCCAAAAAAAAACAAACCCCACTTCTATAAAAAGAAAAGGCTCTGCCCCCTTAAGAAACCGTATTTAAACGCATTTTGAGGCTTTTTGGCCACAGCAGGCTCCCGCTACCTGCTGCCATCATTTCTGCAGCTTTCATGGCTTTGCCGGATGGCTCTCCTGCCCAGGTCAGCACAGGGAGCTGGGAGGAGAGGGCCATTGCGGGGGCAGCTTTTGAGCCACGGGGCTAGGGGGCTTCGTGAGCTGCACCCGGGTAGGGGGGGCGGGAGGGAAGAGGCATTTGTGGCTCGTGAGCCTCGGATTGGCTACGGCTGATCTGACATCTCTAGAAACACAGGTCTCTCCTAAATGAGATAAAGAAGAACCTCCCTTAGTCCTGGTCTACACTGGGGAGTTATTTTGAAATAACAAACCGAGTGTCCACGCTACCAAGCCCGTTATTTTGAAATAAGAGGCTGGTTATTTTGAAATAATAACTCCTGCTTTTCACGAGGAATAACGCTTATTTCAAAATAGTTATGTCGAAATAGCTGTAGTGCGAATGCTCCATTGCTGCTATTTCAAAATAACTACTTCCCACAGTCATTCAGAATAATTACTCCCCAGCGCTTCCTGGGACTCTAAGTCGAGGTAGCGTGTCCACATTAAGGGAGCCTGCCTTAGACTAATTTTGCGGCTTCCCTGTAGAGTGGACACGCTATTTCGAAATAGTTATTTCAGGAGTTATTATTTTGAAATAACTTATTTCAAAGTAATTTCCTAGTGTAGCCATGCCCTTAAACAGTAAAGGTAAAACCTCTCTGGTCCGGCAATGGCTGTGCTCCAGCATGATTGTAGTTCATTGGATGTCCACTTATCATGGGTGTGGTCAAGTTTCCCATGGTCCCATAAAGTGGGCTTACAGCCACCAGTTCTGGCTCTGTGTTCTGTGCTGTTATTTAGCTCTAATCCACCCCTAAATGTCTTCAAAGAGCCCAGTTCGCAGTGGAAGTGTTGGTAATGCTGCTAGACAATATTGACCTCCTGTGGTCCAGCAAATTCTCTGGTTCAGCACCAGTCAGGTCCCAAAGGTGTCAGATTAGAGATATTCAGCCTGGTCTGGGCCCCTTATCTCTCTTGTGAGCTAGTCACTAGCTGGCTACAGCACACATTCATAACCTGCAGCCCATGTGAACCCATGGTAGGCTTGCCAGCCATCCAGGGTTGTCCTGGAGTCTCCAGGAAATAAGGATGGATTTTTAGTTTACAGATTATCTCACAAAATGAAATCTCCAGGAATTTGTCCAAGCAAAATTAGCAACCTGGACCCCGGTGATGGGTGGAGTATAAGACTCTGAGCAGACTAGTCCTTCTGTTGACTTTGGGGAAGTGGGAGAGGGGAAAGTGGGTTCTCACCATGTAAAAACTTCTAAATGCAGTGTTCTGAATGATTTAAAGGTTCAGGCCACAGGAAAAAGTATCACAATTTCCTAGTGCTACAGTACTAGAGCAAGGAGAGAGCTTGAAACCAACAAAGAACTTCATCACTAGGGCAAACATATTAGCAAACGCCTGTGACCTAATGCACGGTGGATCAGGCTTTCCACATGCCAGGTCACAATCCCTGTGGCCAAACACCCCAAATCCCTGTTGCCTCACAGAGTGTAAACAACAATGGAGTGCACACGTGTAAATGGGGTGTCAGAGATCCCCACTGGGGTAAGCGAAGATGATATTCCATTCTGCGCATGCTGCCTCCCTTGGCACTAAGTCGTGAGACAAGACACACGCAGGCATTTGAGACTCAGGCTCCAAGACTCTACCTAGATTCTACTACGTTCCGATACAAACCCATGTCAAGGACTCAATTTTCTAATCAAGTCCCTAAGAGCTGGGATGACTAAGGACCCTCTTTACTGCTCCAGGGGTCAGGGACTTGAAACAACAAATATTTGGCTCAGTCCATTTAAATGCCAAACCCAGTGTCATCTGCAAGCATCTTCACAGCAATTTGTGTTCAGAAAGGGAGAAACTCTCTTGTATTTCCAGCTGCTGTAGTTTTGCTATGGCCCATCCATTTGCTTATCCCCCAGAAACTTTCCTGAATGCAATGAAATCTTTTAGTTGGATCCAGGACTGCGGGGGAGGGGGGAAGGGGGGAGAGGAGAGGGAGACTCTCTCTATAAATGGCTTCTTAATGGTGCACAGATGAAAAATGCCAGGTGCTTCCTTGGTTGTATTCACAAGGTCAAAGCAAATTTATATCACTGAGTTTGATCTGTAACCCATTTTTGCATCCTGTAGCATCGTTGGCCCTGTAGACAAAGACCAGAAGCAGCCTGATGACTTTCCGTTGAGGTCCTAAGTAGGGCTAGATGGCTGAGATATAGTGATACCTTTCTGCCCAAGAGTTCTGCTTTTAGATAATAATGGCTTTTTATACGGGTAGAACAAGATGTGCCAATATGCCACCACCCTCCTAGTGTTTTAATATATTGGACACAGTGGGTCCAACAGCCACTGCGGGCCCTGGGGCAAGGTATGGGGGGCCCTGGCTCCGTGCCCTGGAAGGCAGAAGAGGAAGGGCTAAGGGTAGACAGCCCCAGACCATGGTGCCCCCCCCCCTCGCCCCAGTCCTCATAACCACGTGGAGTGGTGCGCCAGCAGCAATCTAAAGAGGCCTACAGGCGGGAGCTCCAGACTCCTTTGAATTTCTGGGCCTCAGGGCAATTGCTTCTTTGCCCCCATCAGCAGGCCTGATTAGACATTACAGATGTGCTTCTAAGGCCACGTGAGATGCAGGATGCATGTGCTCTGACTGGTCCTGCTTTGCTTTGCTGCTCTTCCTTTGAAACCAAAGAGCCCGTCTTTAAAATATTATAAAGGCCTAGCCCAGGAGTGGTCCTGATCCTGGCATGTCATTCACAGGCGTGAGGACTTTTGCTTAGCAGAGGAGAATGGACATAAGAGGCTGGGGGTAGAGGTGATAATATGTTTTTCAACAAAGGAGTGAGAGATACCCCCTCCTCCCCATGAATAGTCACCAGCCTGGGCTCTCCCTGATTTAGAGCAAGGACTTGACCCTGGTTCTCATGTCCCCAGCCAATGAGCTAACCACTGGTCTGGTCTAAGGCAATGGCTTTTCTGCTCTTTCTAGCCCAATAAATGCGTTAAAGCAGTGTTTCCCAAATGGTGTTCCACCGAACCCCGGGGTTTCATGACGTGAAAATAGGGCTCTGTGAGAAAATTCCATGACAATAACATTTTATGAGTTAAAAAAAATTAATACTATTTAAGCATTTATGAATTTTATTAAAAACAATTTTCATTCGTGTTTGCCACGATCAGTGTCCCTGTGTAATGCCAACTTCGCCAGAGACTGGGGACGATGATGTCACTATTCAGTGCTGCAAATGCAGTCAGTCAGTGGTGCGATCGTCTGTTATATACCACCGTAAATCCCCGTACTCACTCTCAGGGAGCATGGATCATGTGGGTGACTGAATATGAATATACTAGCGCCGCATCGGATAAAGTCGAAGCTTCAGCATCAAACCAGTTGCTGTTTTTAGGGGTTCCGCAAAATTCTTTCGAGTTTAAATGGGTTCCGTGGCCAAATAAACTTGGGAAACACTGTGTTAAAGCAACGTGGAGTTCTACGACATGGAACATCTCTAACAGGCGGGGCAGACTCAGAGGTTGGAGCATTGGCTTTGCACAGGGGGTGCAAGTCCTTGCTCTAGAGCTGGGACTTGGACCTATGTTTCCCACCTCCCAACCTATTGACACTATAGATAGATTCCAAGGCCAGAAGGGATCAGTGTGATCATCTAGCCTGAGGCCCTAGAACTCACACAATTAATTCATAGTATAGCTCTTTGAGGACCATTTAAAAATGGTTGGTCATGCAGAATCCGCTGCAGTCCTAGGGAAATTGTTCTGGTGAATCTCTCTCACTGGCAAAATATTTTGCCTGATTTTCCATTGGAATTTGTCTAGCTTCAACTTTCAGCCAATAGGTCACACTACACTTTTCTGTGGTAGGTTGAAGAGCCCATAATGAAATATTTGTTCCTCGTGTAGATACTTAGTCAGCCGTGCTCTGGTCACCCCTTAAGCTTCTCTTTAAGTTAGCTCAGTCTCTCATTGCTTATTTGAAACTGATAGGCCTGTTTTCTAAATCTTTTATCATGATCATGGCCCTTCTCTGAATCCTGTCCAATTACCCAGTCCCAAGGAGGAGGCTGATATCAGAGCTGGAGATGGTCTTGCAGTAGTGGTTGTACCGGTGCCAAATATAGCAGTACAAATCTACTGCTATTCAAGATTCCCTTGTTTATACCTCCCAGGATTGGATTAGCATTACACTGGGAATTCATTTATTCACTCTGCCCCTCCTGTCTCTTCATTTGCTACTTCCCATACGGAGATCCCCGTTAGGGTTGCCAGGTGTCCAGTTTTGAACCGGACAGTCCAGTATTTGAGCTTTCTGTTCGGGAACCAAATTGAGAAAATAGAAATGAGAAAATAGAAATGTCCGGTAATTTCTAAATAAGATGGAATGTAGATTGTGATGTCATGTCAGGTGTGTCCAGTATTTTTGTTGAAACCATCTGGCAACCCTAATCCCCATCCCGTAAGTATGGCCTACATTCTTTGCTCCCCTGTTTGCCAGCTGAATCAGTGCCCTGTGCATTTCATTATTTACTACCACCATAATTATTTTTGCCTTGAGACAATCCATCAAGATGTTCAGTAAATAGTAACTCCCGCAGCTCCATATAGTGGTACTTGTAATGAAGACATTCAGAATGCACGGATCTGGAAATGTCTCCAGTTCAGAAACATCACTGGCATCGTAAATGGGAGCTGGGGAGGAGGAGTTCAGGATGTGGGCTACCCCAGGGACATCCCCAGCCCTGTCTCACCACAGCAGGTTGCCGCAGCCATGGGGAGGCGGCAAGCTGCTGCGGTGAGAGAGCAGTGATTTAAATGAAGCAGCCCCACCCCAGGTGAAAAATGCATCTCCATGGCGGCTGCAGCTTCAGCGGGCACAGCTGGGAGGAGGGGTGCATGTCCCTCCAGGTGCGGGACAGACAGACACCCAGACAGATGCATAAATGGACAGACTCTCTCCAATATATAGTAGCTGTCCCTTTCTCCACCCCCTGCTCCCTGCAGCCCCAATGGGTCCCGGGTCCGGGTCCCCATCTCTGCCCTCTGTGGTCATTATTCAGTATAACTGTCCCAGCATTGCCCAGGTCCTTCAGGGCAGGGGGCTGGCGGTCTGGGGGTGCAGGAGTCATGGCATGGCCTTGAGGATGTGGGGGCTCAGGGCAGGAGACTGGGGATGTGGGGCATGCAGGAATCAGGGTTGGGGGAGAGGATGGGCTCAGGGCAGGGGGTGGGGGTGCAGGAGTCAGGGCAGGGGGCTAGAAGGGGGGAGCTCAGGGGCAGGGGGCTCAGGACAGAGGGTGGGGGCAGCTGCTGGCTTCTACCTAGGGGCTGGGCCAGGCCTGGGAGGCTCAGGTCTTCATCACATGCATGGACCCACTAACCCCTCAAGCCAGCACTTCTCAATGCAGCTTTGGTTCCCAGTCAGTGTCTGGGATGGAAGGGTCACCACCAGCTTGTCCTTCCAGTTTTGTTAAACTGGTTTTGCCTCATAATCCGTGCCATGGCTTTTGCCAGCATTTCCTTAGAAGCACCAACCCCCCCCCCCCCCCCCCGGGGAATTGCCTTTGAATCTGAAAGACCTGGTGCAAAGGATTGTGGGTGCAGCTGAAGAAGAACCTTTTCAAATAGAAACCTAGTACTTGGGAACCTCTGCCTTAAATCTTCTAAAAGTGCCATGTGGGGAAGCAGCCCTGCAGTGCATATTCATGGCCAGGCAATCATGTAGCTCAACCCAGTTTGGAAACCTACCCATAACTGACCGCACACAATGTAGAGGCCAATCTGTATGTTTTAAATCCTTGTTTCAAAAGAAGTCTAACTCTGGTCTGGAAAAGCAGACCAAGTGGAACAAAAACATTTGCTTTCCGCTGTTATCAGCTTTCAGCCCTCATTTCCACAAAGTGCCCCTGGGTGGCAGCAGGACTACAAGAATATGGAGACTTTTAAACATCACAGTAAGCCTCTTCTTACTGCTGAACATAAGGCCAGTTCTACAAGCCATTCCTCATTTAAAACATAGGCTAGTCCCTGGCCTCACTGCATGTGTCTGATGGATGGGGACAGATATTGGATTGGTAACTGAAGTGCACTATGGACTTCACGGAATATAGACGTGTCTCAGTGCCCCCAAAGAGCTTATGATCTAAATCTAGCTAAACATTGTAAGTGCCAGCAACGGGCAAGGGGGTAGGGAGAGGAAAGGACAGCGAGAGGGTGAAGATTTTAGGGTTGCCTGGTACCATATTGTTGAGGGAAGTATTCAAATGTTTGTATAGTAAAGGCCTCATACGCACCAGGGTAGAGCTTCATTTCCCATTGTTCGAGCTACCCTGCTGCTTGTTCATGGTGAGGCCTCGAAGTGCTTCTCTATAACGGGCAAGGAGAATCCATCCCAAACCACCTCCGTTGTTGGGCTGCTTGTTTCTGGAGACCTTGGTTGCCACTGGAGGGAGTGTCTCAGTGGAGGTCTCCCTGATTGTCACTGTGACCGAGACTCAGGAAGGTTGACACGTGGGATAATGAAAACAAGCCAACCTTTTTCTCTAGAGCATGTAGAGCACCCTGCCGTGACCTTGTGTCTGTAGCTCCCTGCACGATACATCATCCCGCCCACATGCTTCAGAGGGCTGCTGAAGGAGCTCAGAACTAGGCAGGGATTCCTCCTTCTACCAACCCATAGGGCCCAGCAGCTGCAGGCTTCTCCCTGCAGAGCACAAACCCTCTTTGATCTTTACAACATTCCTCCGTTCCCACCCCCAGGCAAGGCCCCTCTGCTGGGGGGTTGGAACATCACAAGGGTTCTCCATCTCCAATGGCATGCAGGATGCTACAGCCCTCCCCTCCCTGTTGCCAGCCCCAGGCAAGTGCTTCTGTGGTGGTTTACCTGGATCCCTGAGTAGGACAGGAACTCTCCTTCCAGTCAGCCTGTTGATGAGCTGCCTTACTCCCTCTGGGACTCCAGCCATTTTTCTGGCTCTTAGAGTAAGTAAATAATGTGCTCCATTATGGCTGCGTCTAGACTGGCAAGTTTTTCCGCAAAAGTGGCTGCTTTTGCGCAAAAACTTGCCAGCTGTCTAGACTGGCCGCTTGAATTTGCGCAAGAACACTGACGATCTAATGTATGATCATCAGTGTTCTTGCGCAAATACAATGACTCTCCCGTTCGGGAAAAAGCCCTCTTGCGCAAATGCTTTTGCACAAGAGGGCCAGTGTAGACAGCTGAGAACCGTTTTGCGCAAAAAAGCCCAGATGGCAAAAATGGCGATCGGGGCTTTCTTGCGCAAAATCGTGTCTAGAGTGGCACGGATGCTTTTCCGCAAAAAGTGCTTTTGTGCAAAAGCATCCGTGCCAATCTAGATGCTCTTTTCCGCAAATGCTTTTAACGGAAGAACTTTTCCGTTAAAAGCATTTGCGGAAAATCATGCCAGTCTAGACGCAGCCTATGTGTCTGGCGATAGGGTGCACACATCCTCAGGCAATCAATATACAAAGTCATTTGATGTTAGAAATAGTTTGTTCCAAGTGGCCCTATAGAGCTTTGTTACACTGTAAATCCGCGCACTGTAACTGGAAGCCACATACATCTTATTATGCTGTTGTGTTTGCAAAGCAATCTGGTCCCTCCTTTCCAGGAGCAAGCAGATAAACTAGCCTCTTACACACACAAAGCAAGATTCTTCGCTCTCCCGCTCCGAACGGCTACACAAGGCTTCTTTTGGAAGTCAGCCTCTCCATTAGAAGCAGTCAGTTTTTTCTTGTTCAGGGTGGGGGAGCAGGTGCCTAACTTTTAAAGAGTGTTCTAGGCTTTTAACAGTATCGTAGTGTTTGTGCCCCAATACGCAAGGTGCTGTACGTACATAAGGTGACAGTCCCAGAACCCAAGGGCGTACAGTCTAATTGGTCAAGCCACACAAAGGGTGGGAGAAAGGAAGGGTCCTTTGAGATAAGGGATGGAGGCACAGAGTGGTTAAAGCTGGGATTTTTCAAAGCATCCGAGGGGAGTTAGGTGACCAAATGTTTTAAAACTTCTAGCGTGAGTGAGTTTCCCAAGTTACAGAGGAAGTCTGCAGTGGAAGTGGAAATCAAGCCCAAATTGTCTGTCCCAGTCCAATGCCTGAGCTGCATTGCCATCCACTTCCCTGTATAATAGGAAAAGTGCTTCCTTCCATGCAGCTAGTCCCATGGTGTTTCAACACTTTGGACTTACTACTTTAGTACCCTTCTTGCAAGACTCTCCAAGACCAAGGGCTTTGCTGAATTTAGCTTCATAATTCCCATTTGAGGTAGGGATTAGGAAATTGAAGGTCATGGAGGTTAAGCAATCGGACCAAGGTTTCTTGGGGAATCAGTGGCGGAGCTAGTTAGCTGTGTATCACGCACATTTCTAAGCTGTCTTGCATTGATTTCTAAGCAGAGCTTTATCAGAAGCAGGAACAGAACCCACTGCTGCTGTTTCCTAGCCCTGTGCTTTAGGCAGTCAATCTTATTTCCCCTTGTAACTTATTCTCTTGGGGCAACTACCACAGGAAAGGCACGCTGGCCCACATTGTCAAAGGTACGTAAGCACCTAATTCTCATTAATTTCAATGGGGGCTTGGGGCCTAAATACCATTGAGGCTCTGGGCTTCTGTTTACACAAAGGTTAGGTTTTGGCAGCTGGGGGAGAAGCAAGGCTCTGTCTGGTTCAGTGGATGGTGCACAGACCAGGAAAACTTTTTTGACTGGCTGGTGTCAATGGAATTACTACTACTATTATATGGGGGGATTGAAAGAGATGTTGAGACAAAATGCCTCATCTCCCAAATCAGAATGTGGTAACTGCCTATTAATATCAATAGAATATTAACTTTGATCTAGATCCTTCAAAGACGGAAGCACATGTAACTTTATGCCTTGGGCTACTCCAAGTGCTCTCAATGAACCAGCTCACATGAATGAAACCACTCACATGCTTTGGGTTTGCAGCAGAACAAAAAGTACAGGAAACCCCTCACCTTTGCCATGGATGTGTTCCTGGCATCACTGCGAATGGCAAAATTCATGAATACTGGAAACCGCAGCTCCCAGCCCCACGGTGAGCTCCCCGCAGCTCCCAAACTCACTGTAAGGGCCAGGAACTGCAGGTTACTCACAGCAGCTGCTGGTGTGGGGGTGGGGCGGAAGCAGCTTTACAGAGCCAGCCCCAGTGAGGAGAGAGGGAGCTGGACTCTCCTCCTTCTGATGCATGAAGACCAATGTTTGCTAAGTGCCCGTCAGCTACTCCTGAGCATGCCCACAGAGGCTCATGGGACAGCAGGGGAGGCACTGAGGCCAGCAGAGTTTTTACTGCTAGTGATGGTGGATGAGGAAGCAAGACCCTAGACTGAGTCTCAGACCCTAGGGTGAGTTTGGGGGCTAGATAACAGCACTCCCATCTTTTCATTTACAAATTGAGCATAGCTGGTCGGGGGTTCTAGGGAGATGACCAATAGGATTCCAACGAGGCCATTTTAAGAGTTACTTTTCAAAGTGTATCTGCCCTGTAAGCGAGTGATCATGTCAGCTCAGAAATGCAACCCTCAGTCATAGGAGTGGGTAGAAGGCTCCTCGTGAACCAGCAAAGGTTCCCCTTGGGCGAAGAAGGACCTCCCTTTGTCTCAGGACTCTGGCTTGTAGCTTAGCCCCAATGCACAGATCTTTAACCCTTTGTGAGTTGAACAGTTTCTCCCTAATGGAGCAGTCAGCCCAGGTTTAGCCCGGCCCGGGCCCCCTCGTCCTTTGAGCTGGCTGTGCTGTCTGGCTCGGTGTTGATCGCATTGTTGAAGATTGTCTGCTTGCTCCCACCTCAGAGGCAGCTTCCATGCATCATTGAGGGAGGAACGGTCCAACTGTGAGGGTGATAACTAGCAAGGGGGCCAACCTGCCGTGGGAGGCCACTGAGACGTGATCACATGCATTTGAGAAGGCCCTTGATAAAACACAAAGAGGCGGGTCAGATGCTGTTCTTAGATGCAGAGGCTAAAATATTAATGAAGCTGCATGTCAGTATCTGAGGGCAAAGTGGACCCACAGGGAAATGAAGTAACAGACAGGGCTATCTTGGTTCAGCAGGGGCTCTATTGGTAAACCCAATGCAATCCTGGAAAAGAGAGGCCTGGCTAAAAATAAGGAGCCACAGACTCTGCTGATGTAAGTCATCAGAGCTGCATTGACTTCAATGGAGCCAAGCATTGAGGGTCTGGCAAAAAGTCCCTTTTGAAGAACTAGAAGCTTTGTTTCTCCTTTTCATCCCCCTTTTTTAGCATTTACTTGCTGGCGATACAATGTCTGTCATGCATTATATGCACAATCCCTGCTCAGAAGAAGGAGGGTAAGCGACTGCTGTTCTTCTTATTGACTGTTTATTCACTTCTTTAAAAGTAATTAGGCATTTAATCAGCACTTCTATGGATTTTTGGGGGAATCTGTAATTAAAATCTGCACTTCTTTTGCGTTGTATACTTAATTTTCTCCCCGCGTCGCTTGAATATCTTTTAATATTCTCACTCCTTGGAATGGAAACTGTCAGATGCTCTGACATAAAAACAAACGGCCCATGAAGCTGCCAAACCACAACCCTGTGAGTTTTTGCTATTAGAAAGGGTAAGATCAGTGATAATCGCTCAAACTGTGGGTTAACAGGCTTGATCTAGTCCACGCTGCCTTTTTTCCCCCTAATGACAAGAGATGTTTCTTTTTATCAGCATACAGTGTGGGGAGGAGGAGGAGGAGGAGAGGAAAGAAAAAAGGGCTGTCTCACTGTGGGAATGCAGCTGGTCTCTTGATAAACCTAATTTTAATCTGCCGTTAATTTGAAAGCTTATCTTCCCCCAAAGCAGGAATGACATTAATATACTAACACAATTTTAATAGCCCTGTTGGAAGTGACTCATCCATGATGGAAAGATGCTGAGTTGGCCAACCGTGTAAATGTAGGTTAAGTGTATCAATCCTCTAGCCCTGCAGATATTGAAGCACCCAGAGATAGAGGCAAAGCTGGTTCGATATCTTACTGCATGGTTTGCTCATTCTGCGTGAGCCTCTCAATGGCTGGACTGAATTCCTTGGGGACCATTGAGGATGATGGTCAGGTAGGGTGTGTATGATGAGATGATTGGGGACTCTCACCCAAATCTCATGATAATTAGTGTAATTGCATCTACGTAGCTGGCCAAGTCCAAGGTGCTAGACTGCATGTCTTCACCATTCAGTAGCTGAAGGAAGAGGACAGCACCGGTCCTGGAAGGAACGAGAGAGCCCTTGCCGATGGGCGCAGCCTGCACATATGTGGCCTGCATGGCACAGATGGGAGTCACAAAGGCCCCACATAGTCCTTTCCAGCACCTTTGATTTCTCCACATCTGAAGAGTTTGTGCTTTACCCAGAGATGTCAGGAAGGTCAAAACCAAGGGGTTGAACGGATGCATCTGTTATGAGCAAAACATGGACTATGGTTGAAGCTTGTTCTACCTGGAGGTGACACAGAAGTTCCCGAGGGGAATTGTCCACATGGGGTGATTTGAGCTAAGACAGTGCCTGAGTAGATTAAACACACCTTTCAACAAGCGGTAGATAGAGCAGGTCTTGCATCTGAAAGAGCATATTCTGAAGGTGATTTGTTGCCTGATGTCAGACATGGTGATGCTGGAGCAGTTCAGTAGACAGGACAGGTCGGTCTGTCTTATAGTGCCTGTTGTTGCAGGCGTGGTTTCATTCAGCTGAATGTCCGGTAGTGCTGTGTGCCAAAGCACTGAGATACATCCACAAGCAACCATTCAGTCTGCTACAGAATAGCACAAAGCAAACCCAGAATTTCTCAGGATGGGCACATTGGCTTCCCAGGTAGAACCAGGTAGCTTGGTGATCAGGTTGTTTCTTGTCTTTGTTTTCAGTGAAGTCTTGCTTAGTTGTTATTGGATGTCCAGATACACATCTGTGAAATGCCTAGAGAAGCTGTCTCTGTGGTACTAAGTTTACATCTCCACCTTTCACAATAGTGGCCCATCCTTTAATGTCTAAATTCAGGACTAGTTCCTGACACTGTGCTGCTGCACAGGTGTCATCTGCATAGACAGGATGCCTGGCAGTGGGGCTGGGAAGGGCATTTGTGAAGTAACTGAAAAGTGCTGGCACCAGAACCAAGCCCTGAAGTAGACCATTGCTTTGGACCACCAGGAACTTTTTGTGCGTGTCCAAGTGAAACTCAGCGAGCATTCCAGAGCCATGATAGCACGTTTAGCGAGGACCAATGGCCAGCTGTACTGTAAGCTTTGTATGCTGGATTGTATCGCATGCAGCAGTAAGGCCCAGGAAGGCCGCACCAGACTGCTGCCTGGTCTGCAGACTGACCAAGTCTTTGGGTGTATTCAGGAGACTCCTGTTTGCAACCAGTAAACTCCCAATTTATTAATGTGATTTCCTGCACCAAAACTACATTACCCAGTATCTTGTGCCTTGGCCCCTCTCTCTCTCTTTCTCGGAGTTACTGAGCTTGTGTGGCTGATGAACAAGGTACTGGGTTACATAGCTGACCCCTGTGCTGTGTGGGCTGATAGGCAGGCAGGAGAGTGAATTTGAAGTGTGGGGCCACACTGAAGTTGCGGAGGTTAGGCAGCACAAGGTGGAGGCAGAGACTAGAGAACAGAGTGGGTCAGTATGTCTGGGGGAGGGTCGCACCCCATTTCCCCCCAGGCTTTGGCTGCAGCAGGAAGGGAGTGGATGGGGAGATCAGTCAGGGCACTGGGAAGTGTTCAGAAACCACAGCGGGAAGGTTCACGGCCCATTTACCCCAAGCATTTGGGTGCAGCAGGTGGAGAGTGGGGGGGGACACACCATCCATTCTCCTGGGGCTCAGTGCAGCATGGGGGTGGGGTGGGGCTGCTCTACTGCAAACACCCTGCTGAGAGCAAGCAGCTTCTATCTGCTTCCCCAGTGTAGCTGTGGCCCTGCTGAGGCTGGGGCCTGCCCTGAGGGGGAGGGGCACAAGTTGCTCACTCATTCTGTGTTCTGTGGTGTAGGTACAGGGTGGGGAGGGAAGGAGACCGAAAGGGGATGGTAGCGTGGGATACTCTCAAAATTAATTCCTTCAAAATGATTGGTCCATGCGCTGGCCTGGAAGCCATTTGTGATGGCGGTGATCACATGCTTTGTTCCAAAACAAGCTTAATCTATGCACAGGAGATGGTCTATGGTGAGGGGCCGTTCTTGGAAGGATAAACCTCCAAGTAATGTGTCTACACAGCTTAGCAAAGTGATGGATCAGTAGCTCATAACAAATCAGCGGTCTCTCTGCTTTGAGCAGGGCTATTCCTTTTGTTCTCCTCCACCTCTTGGGTGTTTTATGCCCCTGGATGACTCTCTGTAGGCAGATGGCTGGCTACTGTCTGCTAATTTCCCCCCAGTTCTTTAGGAGGGATGTTATCAAGCCCACAGGCTTTCCCTGTTTGTAGAACTTTGACTGCGCTTTTGATTTCAGATGGAGGAGGAAATGCAGGGTAGTGGTGGGTGGTGACTCTCTTCTGCGGGGGACAGAGGCACCCGTCTGTTGTCCTGACATGTCATCTTGGGAAGTATGCTGCCTGCCAGGGGCCTGTAGCCAAGACGTTATGGAGGCATTGTCGAGGATTATCTGCCCTCTGACTACTACCCCATGCTACTCAACCATGTGGGCACAAATGTTACTGCTAGGTGTGACCTTGGGAAGATCAAGAGTGACTACAGGGCTCAGGGAGTATAGGTGAAGGAGCTTGGAGCGCAGGTGGTATTCTTTTCAGTCCTTCCTCTCAAAGGTATGGGCCCAGGCAAAGACAGGTGCATCCTGGAGGTGAATGCCTGACTGCAAAGATGGTGTCACGAGTAGGGCTTTGGCTTCTTTGTGACATTACAAAGGATGAATATAAGCAAACAATACAGATATGCAGGGGCAAGATTAGGAAGGAAAAGACACAAAACGAATTCAAACTAGCCAGAGACATAAAAGTAACAAGAAGACATTCTATAAATATATTAGAAGCAAGAGGAAGACCAAGGACAGGGCAGACCCACTTGCTCAGTGACGAGGGAAAAACAATAACAGGAAACTTGGAAACGGCAGAGGAGCTTAATGACTTCTTTGTTTCAGTCTTCACCAAGAAGTCTGATGAAGGAATGCCTAACAGTGAATGCTAGTGGGAATGAGGGAAGTTTAGAAGATAAAATAAAAGAACAAGTTAAAAATTACTTAGAAAAGTTAGATGTCTGCAAGTCACCAGGGCCTGATGAAATACATCCTAGAATACTCAAGGAGCGGATAGAGGAGGTATCTGAGCCTTTAGCTGTCATCTTTGAAAAATCATGGAAGTTGGGAGAGATTCCAGAAGACTGGAAAAGGTCAAATATAGTGCCCATCTATAAAAAGGAAAATAAGAACAACCCAGGAAACTACAGACCAGTCAGTTTAACTTCTGTGCCAGGGAAGATAATGGAGCAAGTAATTAAGGAATTAATCTGCAAACATCTGGAAGATAATAAAGTGATAGGTAACAGCCAGCATGGATTTGTAAAGAACAAATCATGTCAAGCCAATCTGACAGCTTTCTTTGTTAGGATAACAAGTCTTGTGGATAAGGGAGAAGTGGTGGATGTGGTATACCTAGATTTTAGTAATGCATTTGACATGGTCTTGCATGACCTTCTTATCAATAAACTAGGGAAATGCAACCTAGATAGGGTTACTATAAGGTGGGTGCATAACTGGCAGAACAACCAGTGATTAACGCTTCACAATCATGCTGGAAGGTTATAACAAGTGGGATTCGGCAGGAGTCTGTTTTGGACTGGTTCTGTTCAATATCTTCATCAATTATTTAGATGATGGCATAGAGAGTACACTTATTAAGTTTGCAGATGATACCAAGCTGGGAGGGGTTGCAACTGCTTTGGAGGATAGGGTCATAATTCAAAATGATCTGGACAAACTAGAGAAATGGTCTGAGGTAAACAGGATGAAGTTTAATAAGAACAAATGCAAACTACTCCACTTAGGAAGGAACAATCAGTTTCACACATACAGAATGGAAAGTGATTGTCTAGGAAGGAATACTGCAGAAAAGGATTTAGGGCTCATAGGAGACCACAAGTTAAACATGAGTCAGTGTGACACTGTTGCAAAAAAAAAAAAAAAAAAAAGCAGCAGCAGCAGCCATGATTCTGGGATGCATTAACAGGAGTGTTGTGAGCAAGAATGAAAAGTCATTCTTCTGCTCTACTCTGCGCTGATTAGGCCTCGGTTGGAGTATTGTGTCCAGTTCTGGGCACCACATTTCAAGAAAGATGTGGAGAAATTGGAGAAGGTCCAGAGAAGAGCAACAAAAGTTATGAAAGGTCTAGAAAACCTGACCTATGAGGGAAGACGAAAGAATTGGGCTTTAGTTTAGAAAAGAGAAGACTGAGAGGAGAGCCTGATAGCAGTTTTCAAGTAACTAAAAGGGTGTTACAAGGGGGAGGGAGAAAAATTGTTCTCCTTGGCCTCTGATAATAGGCAAATGGCTTAAATTGCAGCAAGGGAGGTTTAGGTTGGACATTAGGAAAAACTTCCTAACTGTTAGGGGGTTAAGCCCTGCAATAAATTGCTTAGGGAGGTTGTGGAATCTCCATCACTGGAGATACTTAAGAGCAGGTTAGACAGATACCTGTCAGGGGTGATGTAGACAGTGCTTGGTCCTGCTATGAAGGCAGGGGACTGGACTTGATGACCTCTTGAGGTCCCTTCCAGTTCTAGGATCTATGAGGTGAAAAGCTGGAAGTCTTTTCCGTCTCAGATCTGCTGTTTGTATTGCTGCTATTTCTGCCCCTCTCCGCCCTTGCTGATAGGAGGGCCTGAGTCATGGCACTGTGCTAAAGGCTTCTGAGCAGCACAACCAGGCATGCCAGCAGTAAGGGGACTAAGAGGGGAAATGCCCCCCTTTCGCCCAGTGATTCAGTGGGGCCCGGGTCTCCTGGCTGCTATGGCAACCAGCAAGGCAATGTCCTCAGTCACACTGGCTAGATCTGTGGAGAAGATTCAATCTCAAAGGACATTTACATGATGGTGGAATGTACGATAGAATCATGAGAGCAATAGGTCCGTCAGCCAAGAATACTTGCCCCCATTTAAATCTCTTAATGGCGACATCATCTTTGACAGAAGCTAACAGATGGAACCCTAGCCCAAAGTCTCTTTGCACTCAAACACTGTTTCTGAAGCAGTGCCAAATGCAGTCCCCAGGTTCTAGATGATCCAAAAGCTTGACAGAGACCCGTCCATACTCCCTACCCTCAGGAAAGGCCTCAGGAAAAGATGGAATTCCAGCAGAAGTACTGAAACTAGGACAGGTTGTACTTACACTTCTGCACAGACCCTTGCTTGACTGTTGGAGGCAAGGAGTGGTACCACCAGACACGAAGGATGCTAACATCACAGTGTATGAAAACAAAGGTGATTGGAGTGATAGTGACAATGATAGAGAAATAATGAGTGTGTCGCTGGAAGGTCTTTGCATGGGTCATTCTGAAAGGCCTGCAAGCTTTTGCTGAATGTGCCTATCCAGAAAGTTAGTACGGCTTCCATGCCAGTAAATCAGCTATTCACAGTCTTCACACTAAGGCAACTACAAAAATGTCAAGACCAGTGAAAACCTCTATAGGTGGCTTTCACACTATTGACCTGGCTCAGCAGAAAGGGCTTCTTCCAATTGCTAGAGAGAATTGCTTGCCTCCCCAATCCCCCTTAATCAGGTTTGATCCTTCCATGATGGCATGAAGACAAAAGTCCAGTGATGATGATCTTTCTGACAGCTTTGAAATTCACAGGAGTATCAAACTGGGGTGTATTTTGGCACCAAACCTTTTCTGTATAGTCTTCTTTGCGGCTTTGCTGTATCTTTCTTATCTAGCAACAAGGATAATATCTCCACACAGGATCAGATGGAAAACTTTTCCACGTGTCATGGTTCAGAGCAAAAAGAAAAGTCAAACACCTGTTGCTTATCACACAGAGTGAAGAGGCTCTCCAGCAACTTTACAATAGCATTGCACCAGCTTGTGTTGAACCTGGATTAATATTCAGTCTAAAGGGTCTGTGAATTGCAACGGAAGTTTTAATAGGTAGCACCAGTGTAGAAGTTTGTACGCAAGTTTTGCTAGCTAGGATCAGTTCTTACAGGAAACTGGCCCTGACCACCAAATGAGTGCTGTAACTGATAGCCAGCCTTCTGCTGCGCTTTGCGGAGGGCTGTCCGAATGCCTAGCATAGGGGAGAAAGGGGAAGGATCATGCTCCTGACTACAGCTCCTCTCCTGTCCTTGATCTCCCCCCTTTCTCTGCATAGTCCCTGGTCCAGTCTCCTCCTTGCCTCACAGTGTCTCTCCCCTGCCATGCAGCGCTGCTGGGGAAAGCACAGCAGATGCTTTCTCTCTTTTCCTGCTTTACCAGACATTGGAGAGGTTTGGTCAAGAGTGATTGACAGCGTGGTGGGCACTGACAGATTGGACAGCAATCAGAGATGCAATCCCCATGCTGCTCAAATATCCCCCCCCCCCGGTGTCTTAATCCTTGCTTTGACAATAAATCCCAAGCTGGCCCAGGGCAAATCTTGTTCCTGCTCCATGCCTCAGTTGCCCCATCTGAACAAAGGAGACAATGGTACTTGCCAGCTTCATGGGGTGACAAAGGCATATTTATAACTGTCTCAGCGGTGAGCTAAATGCATCTCTCATCTGAGAGGCACTAGGAAGGTGTTGCTCCCAATGCATGGATGTTTTTGTGGCTCTCTCTAGGTGAGAAATGTCTGGCAGTGAAAGCGCCAGGATAGGCGGTGGGACAGCTAGGTGCTGTCCTTGCCTCAGCCACCAAGTGGCTGAGTGACTCTGTCCAAGTCAGGTCGGCTTTCTATGGCTCAGTTTCCCCATCTGTAAAATGGGGATACAAAACACTTACCTCCCAGGGGATGCTGTGAGTCTGGGTATGTCTATACTACCACCCTAGTTCTACCACGAGGTGTACTGGTAGTTCGAATTAGAGATCCTAATTCGAACTACGTACTCCGTGCCGCGTGTAGCCGCGGGCACAGAGTTCGACCTAAGGGGATTTAAAAATGGCGCCCGTCCGGCAAGATGCAAATGAAGCCCGGGATATTTAAATCCCGGGCTTCATTTGCAACTTCGAATGCCTACATTAGCCACCCTAGTTCGAACTAAGGTGGTAGTGTAGACATACCCTCTGAGACTATGGCAACACACCAGAGTTGACAGCAGTGCAGCTGCATGGCTGCAGCCCTGCTAGTGGAATCACTCTAAGCCAATGGGAGAGAGCTCCCCCCCTCGACTTTGTTACTCCAACCCCTGCAAGCAGCAGTAGCAGCTCTCCCATGGACATAGCACTGTCCACCCCCACGCTTTGGTCAGCATCACTTACGCTGTTCAGAGGGCGGCTTACGTGACACAAGTTGTACCAACGTAAGTGGTAACATGTACATGGCCTCTGCTGGCCAATCTGTCCAAAGCACTTTATGGCCCCCCGGCAGAAGTTGTTCTGTCTCGGCTTACTGAGAGGTCCTGAACTCAAGTCACTGAGATTTGAAAATGAGATACATAAAGTACAATGAATGAAGCTTGAATCTGCTACATGCACTTGATTCTGCTCCCATTTAAGTCAATTGGAATTTTGCCACTGACCTCATTTGGAGCAGGATCAGTCACCGTATGAATATTCAGCCACCGCTGACTAAATTCCCAAAGGCCTTCCCCTGCCTGCCCTCTGCTCAGTAAAAAATGTGGGATCAGTTCTCAAGGGGCAACGTTATCATTGCTTGTACCAAGATCCTGGTCAGGAATCCATAAAGGATGCTCCCAGGGGTCTTCCAGACAATGCAAAACATTGCTGTAGAAATGCAAAACGTTGCTACTAACCATGCTGCACTGTTTAGTGTATGGGTAGGTACTATCTGTATGTGATCTTGTCATAATTAGAGCTGTGATCTTAGCAAACAGTCCCTCTCGAAACCCCCGTGTCACTTTGCAGGGAATTAAAGAATAAAGCAGAGACTCATATGCTGTTTCATTGGTGAAAGGAGCGAAAGCAAATTCAAGTGCACATTTCGGCAGAGTAAAACATCTGGGCTCTTCTCAAGGCAACTCCTCTTGGGACAACTGTCTGCTCTTGGCAGATACAAAAACATCTGGCAGGACACCAGGCATTTAGCCACACGTGGCAGCACCAGCTGACGTCTGCCAGGGAGGGATGGGGCTGGTCACAGCCTGACCGATAGCAAAAAGTCAAGCACAAGAGGCGATGAGAGAGAGAGCAGGACGTTTGGTTTCCATGTGCCCTGCCTTCTCTTATAACCTAATATGGAGCAGAAGAGGGGAAAGCTAGTTGCGACAGCAGGTCTCAAGGTTTATTTGCTAAGTAGTATTGTGAAGGAGGAGAGTACATGCTGGCATATGGCACTGGGAACACGTAGGCTGTGCTAATGCTGGGTATGTGTGTGCACATGGAGGATAGGTCCATCAAAGGCTATTAGCCAGGACAAGCAGGAATAGTGTCTCTAACCTCTGTTTGCCAACGCCTGGGAATGGGTGACGGGATGGATCGCTTGATGATTACCTGTTCTGTTCACTCCCTCTGGGGCTCTTGGCATTGGCCACAGGGCACTTGGCTAGATGGACCTTTGGTCCGACACAGTATGACCATTCTTATGTTCACTAAGATAGAACACAGAAGAGCATTTCCACCTGGGCTGTGTAAAGGGCCGTTCTGTAAATGAGTGGCACGCTCTGGAATATTGTGTTGGGCGCTGGGGGCCAGCTTGTCTGTAAAAGAATCCAGCTGGAATTGCGGGAATTCAGAGATGGGTGACAAAAATGATCAGAGTCCTGGAAAGGCTTCCATGTGAGGAGAGAATGAAAGGTTTGGACTTTGTGTCCTCTTTTGCGTGTCTTCTCTCTGACTATATATTAAATAGTGAATGGTGTGGAAAAGGTAGATTGAGTAACATGGGAACACTCATGCTGAAAAGGGGGACATTAAAGCAATTGAAATGCAGCACATTTAATCAGCGATAAAAGGTGTTTCTGTGCAATGCTTAATTAGCCTTTGGAACTCATTGCCACAAGATACTTATAGAACATTAGAATTATCCTAATTTTTTAGAAGATGATTTAGAGTCTCACAGAGATAAAGTAACTGGCCCAAGGTCACAAAGAGAGCCTTTTGCAGAGTCAAAACTGAATCCATATCTTCTGATGTTCAGCTCTATTGCTGAACCGCCACACCTTCCTTGTTCCTTTGTTGTAAACTACGCAGAGGACCAGGGCAGTGCACATGACGAGAGATCTGTAGGAACGTCTTCATTGTTATTAAGCAGGTCATGTTTTAGCATCTGGAAAGGGCATGTTATCTAAAAAGGAGGTTGACAAAATATAGCGTCTGAAGAGCTTGCCATGTTTAATGTACTGCGTGGCAGTGATTTGCTTTCCCCTGCTAAGCTCATCTGGTGTATAATTGTTTTGCTTGCTATTGAAGATGAAAGGCCAGTTGTTTTTCAAAGCCCCTTTTGCACATGTTTGCTCCTAACTGGGGCTGTCAGCGCAGCTGCTTTCTATTTCCTCTGTCAGTAGAGCTCTGAAGTTCCACTCTGAAGATTTCCGCAGTTTAAAGGACAATCTTTCCCCTCAGTCCCAGAAGACTCCATCTGGGACCACGCGGGGTTTTTACTACCTCATATGGGTGGAAGGTCGTGTAAGCAATGGCTAGTGTCCCAGAAGGAGTGATGATATTCTGTGTACTTTATAAAAACCTTCAACATCCAAACCAGAGACCTGCCCTCTGAAGAGCTTTAGAATCATAGAACACTAGAGCTGGAAGGGACCTTGAGAGGTCATCGAGTCCAGTCCCCTGCCCTCACGGCAGGACCAAGCACCATCTAGACCATCTCTGATAGATGTCTATCTAACCTGCTCTTAAATATCTCCAGAGATGGAGTCTACAACCTTCCTAGGCAACTTATTCTAGTGTTTAACCACCCTGACAGGAAGTTTTTCCCTAATGTCCAACCTAAACCTCCCTTTGAAGGTATTGAAAATAGCAAAGAGGCCACTGAAATTCTTCACCACTGAAGCTGCACATGAACATGCCACTTTCTTGCAGCAGATAATCACTTGTTGCAGAGACAGACTGGCACATCTGCGAGTAGGAACATTGCTACTTTAAACTATTTTGCTTACAAATCCCACATCATCCTCAAGAGCTATGCTAGTCTGGGGACCCAATTTGGAGTTGCAACATTTAGATTTACAGAGCTCTTCACTCAGCATTTTATAGGGCCCAGCTTCTTTAATGAAGGGAAAAGGAATTTAGCCTATTTCCTGTTCATTTCTATGTTGGGGAAGGGGAACAACCCCCCTTCCCAAATGAAAATGCACTAAAAAGTTTACAAATATTTTATGAGAGCAGGCCCAGCTGACATTAGGGACCCCCAGTGTCAAAAGTGTTACACAGTACATAGAAAGACAGTCTCTGCCCAGAAGAGTTTGCAATGAAGTAAACCAGTCTGGCAAGAAGAGTACTGCTATGACAGATGAGGAACTGAGGCCCAGGCTATGTCTAGACTACACTGATCTATTGGAAAAAGGTACGCTAATTGTGCTCCGCAATTTGCGTATCTTTTTCCGATAATTTTTTCGGAAGAGGGTTTTCCGAAATTTGGTCCATCTACACTGGGCCAAATTTCAGAAGAGTCTCCTCTTTCAGAAGAGCCCTTCTTCCTTGTGGAAGGAGGAAGACAGGGCTTTCGAAAGAGCGTGTCTGCTCTTCCGCAAAAAAAAAAAAAAAAAAAAAAAAAAAAGAAGCAGAAGTGTTTCCTGGACGCAGCAGAGATTTCTGGGATGCCTCTGGTATACGGGGGTTTTCCGGGAGTGTAGACATAGCCCCAGTGAATCAAGATGACTTCCTCAAGGTCACACACACAGTCTGCAGCAAAGGTAGGAAATAAACTCAGATCTCCTGAGATCCTCCTTTTGTATTTTAACTCACTTCCCATGTATTAAAATAGGGTAAATTACAAAACTTGCCTGATGTTCCCCTCTTCAAGCTGTCTCATTCTGATGTGTCATCTGGATGGTTTTCTATTGTTTTGGTTCAGACACCGCCCTATAAATCCTTCTGATCGGTCATTACATGTACACGGTTCCTGTGCTCTGCTTGATAGGATGATGTGAAGCTCTGTGAGAGCCCTTGTTCCAGCTGACGAGGGATTTTTCATAGTAGATCAAATCTTTCTTTAGTGGTAAGTTTGAAGGCCAGTTTCTGCGATTCGTGTTTCAGGCATGTGTTCTTCCTATCTGGGCTATTCCTGCCGGGCTATATGTCAAGCAGACTAATGTTCCCAAGCTGCTACATTTCCTAATTAGAAATCACCCTATGCAAATCCAATCACAAAATTGTACCCAGTGTAATGGGATGCTGAGAGTTCTCCAAAGATCTTCCCTTCAGCCCACGTGAGTGATATTTTTGGTGACCGAAATAGGATGAACTTCAAAATAAATGAACTTTAGAGGGGTCATCAGGTTTAACACAAATTATTTTCACTCTATAGACGGCTTGAACTATTAGGACTTCCAAAGAATTTTTGCCACCGTAATCTTACTGCCAAACCCAAAGCCACAGTGTTGACAAAGGCATTATTTTCAAAATTGCACCCATTTTCGAGTTCAAATGTCCTGGGCAAAACAGTAATAGCAATACAAGGCCAAATCCTGCTCTTTAACTCAGCAGTCTAGAGTCCCGAGAAGAGAATGAATTAGGGGTGAGTGAGCTGGATGTGAATGAATGAGATTCTTTTGATAAATTGCTGGTTCCAGTCCTTCCCTTGTTGGATTTGATAGCATCCTAAAGACATCACCATCTCATCAGCTGGCTGCTTTGGGGGCCGGGATGAAACGAATTTGCTGGATCTCAGTTCAGTTCTTCACAGACAAGAGTCTGTATCACAAAATCACCACCACAATTAACGTAAACTGCTCACCCTCTGGACAGTCTGAAAGGCTGCACTGGTATCAAGACTGAACTACTCTCTGGCCATGAGAAGTGATCTGCTCCACATAGTCTAAATGTGTAGGCTGGGTAATAAGGGGAAGCTTGCATTGCCGCTGCTTGGCTTGTGTGAGGGCCCTGCAGCACTGTGCATTTCTACAGGGCTATCCATAGGCTGAATATCAGTAGGGATTGAAATCATCTCTGTGTGGTTGTCAGGGTTTGCGCCCCCCACCGTGCCTCAGTGACCCACTGACTGTCTTCATCTAGCCCATCTCCGGGCAAGCTACAGTCTGAACGGGCCGCTCATCACTGGCACCAGATGTACATCTGCTGCCCTGCTTACATGGGCTGTGTTGCTACCACCCTCCACACCCTGGGCCTTGCTTCAGGCCCCCAGCCAGGGAGTGCCTTAGCTGGCACTCTCCTAGCCCTGCCTGGCTGCCCCAATACAGCCCTCCCTCCTGGGAGCCTCCTACTTCCTCTGCTGCCAGCTCTTCCCTGCTTCCACTCCAAAGCAAACTGTGCTTCTTTATATATCCCCCAGCTGGGCTCTCATTAGCTTTAACAGCCCCAGTTGGGTCTTTGCTTCCAGCTCCTGCTCCGGGCCGGAGTTTTGCCCTTAAAGGGCCAGTGCAGGGCAGGCGCCCTGTCACACACCCTCCCTTTCGGATCGGGCTTCCCTTCCCCTGCCGACCCCCGTTCTGGGCCTCTCGTATACTTTCCCTCTGGACCTAGTTTCCCCCCAGGGCCCTAGCTATCCTCGGGTTTGCCCTAGCCGCCTCTGAGCATGCGCAGCAGAGTTGGCGTGACGGCCGGCAGGCTCCCCAGAGAGTCACCATGCCCCTTTCCGGAACTCTATCCCCTTCCGAAGTTTCTTCACCGGCTACGGCCCTAGAAAAAAAAAAATCTGCGTTATGGACCCTCCCTGGCCTGTGGCAAACCTCAAATTTATAGGGCTGTAATTCCAAATACCACCTCATGATATGAGGGTTGGTATCCTTCATTGACTGAATCCATCGTAATGGTGCATGGTCTGTTAATGTGAAGGCTCCCCCTAGCAGATAATAGCGCAGGGCCTCGACTGCCCACTCAACTGCCAGGGCCTCCTTCTCAATCGTGGCATATTGTCGTTCCTGCGGTAGTAATTTCTGCTTAAATACAGGATCGGGTGTTCCTCCCCTTCCTGCTCCTGCGAGAGGACGGCTCCTAGTCCCCTGTTAGACGTGTCCGTCTGTACTATAAATGGTTTTGTAAAGTCTGGTTGGTAAAGAACCGGTGCTTGTGTCAATCGTTGCTTTAACGCTTGAAACGCTTTCTCGCACTGTGCGGTCCACTGGACCCTTTGGGGTCGTGTATTCTGGGTTAAGTCTGTTAAGGGTGCAGCAATCGTGGCAAAATCTGGTATGAATCACCGATAGTAACCGGCTAGGCCCAGGAATTGACGGACTTGCCTTTGTGGTGGGAGCTTTGTAATTTCTCAGGGCTTCTACCTTGTCCACCTGGGGTTTTATCTTTCCCCATCTCACTACGTAGCCCAAATAGGATACTTCCTTTTGTCCAAAGTGGCACTTACTTGGGTTAGCAGTGAGCTTAGCATCGGCCAGGGCTCCCAGGACCGCCTTCAGATGTTGCAGGTGTTCCGGCCATGATTCACTGTAAATAACAATGTCATCAATATATGCAGCAGCATACGCACGATGTTCATATAATACCTTGTCCATCAGCCTCTGGAACGTCGCTGCCGCCCCATTCAATCCAAAAGGCATTGTGATGAACTGGAACAGGCCAAATGGTGTGGCGAACGCGGTCTTGTCCTCGGAGGCTGGTGTCAGAGGGATCTGCCAGTATCCTTTAGTGAGGTCGAGCATAGAGATGTAGTGAGCCTTACCCAACCGTTCCAGCAGTTCATTTACTCTGGGCATAGGATACGCATCAAATCGCGAAATTGAGTTGACTTTCTGGAAGTCTATGCAAAACCATATTGTGCTGTCAGATTTAGGCACCAAAACGATGGGACTGCGCCACTCGCTTCTTGATTCCCTGATCACCCCCATTTGCAACATACGTTGCAGCTCTTCCCATACTGGCTCCCGCATTTTCTGCGGGAGTGGTCGTATGTGATCCCGGACCCCTTTACCTGGGGTCGTCGCGATATGGTGACTCAGTGGGGTCTTACCCGGTTGTGTAGCTAGGACATGTTCGAATTCCCATAGGAGGGAGCTCATCTCTTTTTGTTGTTCCTCTGTCAACTCCGCCCCGATATGTGTTGCTCCTTCTTCCTTCAAATCACCTCCCCAGAGTCCCAGCTCCGGTTCCGGTGGCTGTAAGGTGATAAGCATACCCTCTCGTGCTCTCCACTTCTTTAGTAAATTGACATGGTAAATCTGCTTGTCCTTCTGTTTTCCCGATAACTTGATTTCATAATCAGCTGGTCCCACCTGTCATATGACCTCGAAGGGCCCTTGCCATTTGGCCAATAATTTTGAGTCCGGTGCTGGTAAAAGCAGGAGTACCCTGTCACCTGGTTGGAATGTTCTGGGTTTGGCCCCTCGGTTATAATATTGGGCCTGCTTATTTTGTGCCTGGAGGAGGGTCTCTTTAGCCAACTCCCCTACTGTACGGAGTCTGTTGTAAGTCCAAAATATAAAGGTACTATACCCTTCACCTTTGAGTCCTGTTCCTCCCATGTCTCCCGCAATAAGTCCAGTATTCCCCGGGGTTGTCTGCCGTAAAGTAACTCGAACGGGGAAAGTCCCGTGGAGGCCTGGGGCACCTCTCGCACCGCAAATAACAGTGCCAGTAGTAACCGGTCCCAGTCCTTTGGGTCTAGCTCGACAAACCGCCGCAACATCCCTTTTAAGGTCCTATTAAAACGTTCGACAAGTCCATCTGTTTGCGGATGGTAAACTGAGGTACGTAACGACTTAATGTTTAAGAGGCGGCAGAGTTCTGCCATCAGTTTAGAAGTCACATTGGTCCCTCGATCTGTTAATATCTCCCTCGGGATTCCCACCCGGGAAAATACTTGCACCAACTTGTTTGCCAGTGTTGATGCTGTCGTGTTTTTGAGTGGGACGGCCTCGGAATACTGGGTGGCATAGTCAATTATAACCAAAATATACTGGTGTCCTCGTCGGGACCTCTCCAGGGGTCCCACTAAATCTAGAGCCACCCGGTCGAACGGAACAGCCACTATGGGAAGAGGGACTAAGAGGGCTTTTGGCACCACCCCCTGGCCCGTCCTCTGGCATTCAGGGCAGGACTCACAAAAGTCTATGACCTCCTTATAAATCCCTGGCCAAAAGAATCTTTGAGTTATGCGCTGGAGAGTTTTTTCCCGCCCCAAATGTCCTGCCCAAGGATTGGCGTGTGCAAGGTCTAATACCTGCCTCCGGTATTGTACAGGGACCAACAACTGGCTAACTTCAGTCTGCCCATCGGCCGTCCGCGCAATCCAATACAATTGGTCCGCTCTTACCTCGAATCGCGGGATCAGGCGGGTAGTGGCTCCCGCGCCGTGGTCCCCTGTCCCTTCCGCCGCCTGTTCCCAGGCATGTGTCAAGGAGGGATCTTCCCATTCTTCTCATTGGAAGTCCTCCTCCCTTCCTACTTCCTCCGAAGTGAGGGTTTTCTCAGGGTCATGATCCTTCTCTGGGCCTCGGGATGTTCCCCTTTTCGAGTCCTCAATCCTTGCTGGTGGCGGTTGCCCCTGCCCATCCCAGCTCCGCAGGATGCGTCCGAAACCCGGCCAGTCCCGCCCCAGGAGTATCGGGTATACAAGTTTCGGGGCTAGTGCTACCCGGCAGATCACCTCCTCTGTCCCATCTGACAGACGGACCCACCCTGTGGGATAGCCCTTGACATCTCCGTGTATGCATTGCATCAAGACGTTACCACCTGCCACCTCCCACTCTGGGACCAGCTCCGTTCGAACCATTGTCTGGCTGCACCCGGAGTCCACCAGGGCAGTCACTGGGTTTCCCTCTAACCTTACCTGAATGGTAATCTTTGTCTGATCCTGTGGTCTCGCACGGAGGTCAGCAGCCATCACCTGGCCATACGCAATGTCTGTGCGGGTGTTGCCTGGTTGCTAGCGTCCTGCTTGCCCCCGCCTGTAAGACCCTTTGCGGGGACTCCGCTCCGAGCTCCCTCGCTCATCAATCTCGTCAGTATCCGAACCACCTTCCATTTGCCCTCTGGCTTCCCCTACCGTTGACGGCTGGTGGTCCCGCGTCCTCTTCCAGACCCTTTGTACCTTCGCCCTTCCCTCCGTGCTAGCTGGGGCTCTGCAGGTCCTCCCTGCGCATCCCCTCTTTATGTGACCAGGCTCCCCACAGGCCCAACATGTTCGTGACTCCCCTGTTGCCTTCACAGGGGATGTTCTCCCATTATCCCCATTAGCTGGCTGGGGCCTCCTGGCTCCCACCCCGTAGGGGCACTCCCTCTTCAGGTGGCCCTTGTGCCCACAGGCAAAACAAGTTCTCCATCTTGGCCCTAGCTCCCAGCTCTTGGAGCCTGGTTTACGATGGAGTCCAGGGGTCCGCCTTTGTAGTGGCCAGCTCCGTCCTTTCCACTGCTTAGCCCGTAGGGCCTCCCAGGCCCTCCAATACTTATTCATTTTTTTCCCCTTCCCCCCAGTTCCCCGCTCTCGTCCTGTGGCCCACGGTTGCTCACAATAGCCCCCTTCCCTCACAGCAGGGCAGGGCTACCATATGCACAATAGCCCCCTTTTCACCAAGGGGGGGCGGGTGGCTACCATGCCCACTTTCTCCACCATCTGTCAGGGTGTGCGCCCCCCACCGTGCCTCAGTGACCCACTGACTGTCTTCATCTAGCCTATCTCCAGGCAAGCTATAGTCTGTACGGGCCGCTCATCACCGGCACCAGGTGTACATCTGCTGCCCTGCTTACCTGGGCTGTGTTGCTACCATCCTCCAAGCCCCGGGCCTTGCCTCAGGCCCCCAGCCAGGGAGTGCCTTAGCTGGCACTCTCCTAGCCCTGCCTGGCTGCGCCAATATAGGGCGGCTGCCCCCCCCCCCCCGGGAGCCTCCATCTTCCTCTGCTGCCAGCTCTTCCCTACTTCCACTCCAAAGCAAACTGTGCTTCTTTATATATCCCCATCTGGGCTCTCATTAGCTTTAACAGCCCCAGCTGGGTCTTTGCTTCCAGCTCCTGCTCCGGGCCTGAGTTTTGCCCTTAAAGGGCCAGTGCAGGGCAGGCGCCCTGTCACAGTGGTATATTTGGCTATCTTGCCTTGAACTGCATCAAGATCACCTACTGGCATTAGTGGAAGTTCTGTGCTATCTAGATTAGGTACAGGTTGAATCTCTCTCAACTGGGACTCTGGTCTGGCAACATCTATGGTCTGGCAGGACTATGGATGTTCTTGGACCAGAGAACACCGGTGGCTGGGAGTCTGGAGGCAAGAGGGCCTGTGGCTGGGAGCCCTGCTGGGGCTGGGAGCCTGGCCCGGATGGGTGGCAGTGGGGCCGGCAGCTAGGGTTGCCAGGTGTCCAGTTTTCAGCTGGACAGTCTGGTAATTGCGTCTTCTGTCCAGTTAAAAAAAACAGAAAATACCGGACATGTAAAAGTCCGGTCGGAAGGCCGGCGGGGACATTTTCCCCCTTCCGCGTCTGGCGGGCATGGGGGCAGCAGGGGAATTCAAAGGCGCAGCAAGCTTTTTTTTTTTCCCCCCTCAACCAATTTTTTTCCCCGCCATCTTTGGAATTTTTTGTGAAAGTATCTGGCAACCCTACCGGCAGCAAAGCAGGACAGGGGAGCTGGAATTGACCACCCCTGGTCTGGCAAACTCCCTTGCTTGGTACCGGTCAGGTCCTCAGGGTGCCAGACCAGGGAGGTCCATCCTGTACTTATATTCGCCCCATTCATTGTAGTCTCTAAGCTAGGGATGTTAATGGGTAACCAGAAGCAGTAGCCCTGCACAGAAGCGGCCCCAGAAGTGGCAGTGGCTGTTGGAAGTGGCAGCGGCTCTACTGGCCCCACATGGGGATGTTGCTTCTGGCCCCACACAGGCTGGGAGCTGGCAGCTCCGCATGGGGCCAGAATCAGCCAGGTTGGAGCAGCCCCTGCCCGTGGCGGGAGGGGGGACCTAGCTGAGGTCTTCCTGCCCATCCCCTCTTTGCCCATCCCCAGCTGAGGTCCCGGAACAGCCCTCCTGCACATCCCTTGTTTAATCAGTTAACTATTTAAACTTAATGTTTAACTAGTTAACTAATTAAATGGAATTTTACATCTGTACTCTCAGCACCTTGCAGTCATCATTGATTTTATCCTCTTGATAGTTCCTCCTACCTCACAGAGGCAGCGTTATCCTCATTTTACAGATGGGAGACAGGCAGAGAGAGGTGTTGCACAGGCAGCCTATGAAAGAGAAAATGAACTGGGGGGGTCCAAAATCCTGGACTAGCTCCTTAACTACTGGAACATTCTTCCTCGTGGTTTCATGCCTACCTTGAGAACAGTCCCACGTGCTGCTGGAATTCTGTTCCCAGCTCTGCCATTGAGTTTGATGGTTTTTTAAAAATTGTATTTCAGGAACTAAATTTGCTGTCTCTTAGATCGATTTGGCTTAATAATTAATAAATTGCTCACCATAGGCAACAGGCATAAAAGTCCAAAATGTACATAACTGTTCTCTATCCTAATGCAATAAAAGGCCATTACTTTTATGGTGGTAATTTTAGCAGGCATTTAAATCACCACCCTGTTGACAATCAGAAAAGTCTTCTTTAAATAGACATGCAAAGCAAATTGAGCTAGCTCACATTACAGCACATTATTGTCTTTACCTGATGCAATCAGCTTTTATTCTCAATTTTATAATAGGTGTAAATTTTTATATCCCCTCAGGCAAGCTGAGGACTGAACTGAACTTCTGGAAAATTACTTAGAATTGGCTATGGTGATATAAAGGAGTAATAATAGCTTCAAGGACTGGCCACCTACTGAAAAAAAAAAAAAAAGAAGAAGAAGAAGATTCCATATATAGTATAAAGATCAGGTGAGAAATGGAGAAATTGCAAACAGGAGAAACTACTGCACTGGGGCAATAAGACAAGCAATAAAAGCAAAGACTGGGTGTAAGTTCCTGTTTCAGAAGAACACCAGGTAGTGGTTTCCTATGAATCTCCACAGTGGGGAAAGACTAGAGGGTTGGAATGAAAATTCCACTGCTGGCCCTAGAGAGGGAGTGGCAGCTAGGAGAAAAGAAGAGAGAACATAATTTTGAATTGGAGCTGGAGATATTTATGATTTGTGCTGTGGTGGGGCCTGCAGGTCCCATGCTGGGATTGGAGCCCTGCTGTGCTTGGCATTTTATGCAAGCATAACTCAAAAGAGCCTGAGAGTTTACAGTCTGTGGTACATTGACAGTGGGCCTCCTTCTCACTACACACTGTAAATAGAGAACACGTTGAAATTACAGTGATGGCCTTCATGATGTTTCTGAGGCATGTTTGCTCCCATTGCCCTCCTTGGAAAAACCAACCGGGCACTTGGACAAAAGGACATGTTCATCCTCTGGGAGTCAATTGAAAGACAAAGCCATCTGTGCAAAAGCCTCTTAAGAACATAAGAACGGCCAGACTGGGTCAGACCAAAGGTCCATCTCCAGTATCCTGTCTGCCCACAGTGGCCAATGACAGGTGCCCCAGAGGGAATGAACAGAACAGGAAATCATCAAGTAATCCACCCCGTTTTTCATTCCCAGCTTCTGACAAAAAAAAGTTAGGGAAAAAGTCTCAAACAAGTAACTGTGTTAGTCTGTAACTGTAAAAATAATGAGCAGTCCTATGACATCTCAGGGTGTCTCTAGACTACATGGCTCTGTCGACGGAGCCATGTAGTCTAGACACACCCTTAGAGACTAACAAATTTATTAGGTCATGAGCTTCTGTGGGTAAAGGCTAAGAACACCATTCCTTCCCATCCTGGCTAGTAGCCATTGATGGCCCTATCCCCCATGAATGTATCTAGTTCTTTTTTGAACTCTGTTAAAGTCCTGGCCTTCACAATATCCTCTGTCAGGGAGTTCCACAGGTTGACAGTGTGTTGTGTGAAGCAATACTTCCTTCTGTTTGTTTTAAACCTGCTGCCCATTAATTTCATTTGGTAACCCCTACTCCTTGTGTTCCCTACTTACTTTCTCCAGTCATGATTTTATAGACTTCTATCATATTACCCCTTGGTTGTCTCTTTTTTCCAAGCTGAAAAGTCCCAGTCTTATTAATTTCTCTTTATATGGCACCTGTTCCATATCCCTGATAATTTTCTTTGCCCTTTTCAGAACTTTTTCCAGTGCCATATATCTTTTTTGAGAAAAGGTTTTGTCTTATTTCCTACTGGCTCATGCTAATGGAGGGATCAACCCATGAGGTCCCCCACTGGCCTCTTCCCCGCTCTCCATTATCCCTGCCGAGTGGCCAAAGCTGTAGACAAAGCCATTCTCCAGGCTGTTTTCTCAAGCCCATCTTGCCCTTCCAATCTCTGGAGCATGTGTGGAGGGCTTCTTGTAGGCAAATGAGACCCACCCTCTACATGGCTATAGTAGGTTCTCATCCCTTCCTTTTCCACAGGGGACAATTGGGCCTAGTTCGAACAATTACATGGTGACTGTCAAGGGGGTTAGTCCCAGAATGGAGGGTTTGCAAAACTGAGAGAAAAGGGGAAGGAGGATTTGGATGTGAAAGCTGCTCTTCAACAGTCTAGTAAAACAACTAGCATAGGGTATGTCTACACTACCACCCTAGTTTGAACTAGGGTGGCTAAAGTAGGCATTCGAAGTTGCAAATGAAGCCCGGGATTTAAATATCCCGGGCTTCATTTGCATCTTGCCGGGCGGGCGCCATTTTTAAATCCCCTTAGGTCGAACTCCGTCCTCGCAGCTACATGCGGCACGGAGTAGGTAGTTCGAATTAGGATCTCTAATTCGAACTGCCGGTACACCTCGTTCCACGAGGAGTAACGGTAGTTCGAATTAGAGATCCTAATTCGAACTATCTACTCCGTGCCGCGTGTAGCCGCGGGCACGGAGTTCGACCTAAGGGGTTTTAAAAATGGCGCCCGCCCAGAAAGATGCAAATGAAGCCCGGGATATTTAAATCCCGGGCTTCATTTGCAACTTCGAATGCCTACATTAGCCACCCTAGTTCGAACTAGGGTGGTAGTGTAGACATACCCATAGTCTTTGGCTGGGCTAGAAATCCAGCCCCCGTCTTGATGCAGCTCTGATGTGGTAAGACCTATGGGTAAAACTGATGTAAGCAGGATCCGAAGGAATGCTTCCCTTACAGCTACTTGGAAGAGGGAAGAGACCCTTGATGTGTCTATGTAAATACAGTTTGCTCCTGCTTTGCTTAGATGTGTTAGATATTCAGCAGTTGGAGTGATATTTTGCTCACTGTGATCAACTTACTTTATGATGCAAAACCGGCTATGTTTGTATTTAATACAGGGTTAGCTAAAATATGATTACCGATGTTTGCAATTTTGTGGGAGTCCAGAAAAGTAGGAGAGTGCTACATTGTTCTGAAGAAAAGGGCTCACAGTGAGCAGAAAGAACCTTGCTAAGCAGGGGCTCAACTTTTAGAGCTCTATAAGGGTACGTCTACACTGCATAGTTATTTCAAAATAAGCTATTCCGGAATAGTTATTCAGAAATAGCTTATTTTGAAATAGCACGTCTACAGTGCAGGAAAGCCTCAAAATTAGTCCAAGGCAGGCTCCTCTAATGTGGATGCACTATCTTGATTTAGAGCCCTGGGAGGCACTGGGGAGAAATCACATTGAATGGCCCTGGTGAGGAGCTATTTCGAAGCAGCAGCAGTGGAGCGTCCACACTGCAGCTATTTCGAAATACAGCCAATCCTGACTTACAAACACACTGACTTATGACCATCCGTACTTAGGACCAACCTCCCATTAACCGCATTATAATATTTTCGAGTTGAGAACCATGTACGTGAAGTTTTTCGAACAGCGAGAGCAGCGTGTTTAAGGGTATTTCTGACTTACGACCAAATCGAGTTATGACCAGGTGTTCAGAATGTAACCCGTTCGTAAGTCAGGGACTGCCTGTAGCTATTTCAAAAGAGGAGTTATTCCTCATGGAATGAGGTTTACAGAAGTCAGAAGAAGCCATCTGTTATTTTGATATTATTTCAAAATAATGGAATTGCTGTGTAGACACTCACGTTGTTATTTCGGAATAATGCTAGTTATTCTGCAATAACGGTGCAGTGTAGATGCAGTAGAGGGGGTTAGGGAAGGTTATTCTGGTCAGGAAACTATATATCCTCCCATGCCTGGATTGGTTTGACCTGTCCCCCCCCTTCAAAGAACAGAGCTAAATAGACATCAAGAGTCTATTTTCTTCAGTTCATTATTTTTGAGTTATGTTTCTTCTACCCTACTTGCTAAGAGTGAAACCACTGGGAGCTGCAGTCACAGCCAAGCTGGACGGGAGCGGCTGGTGACTGACTGCCAGCAGGGTGGTGGTGAAGAAATGTGATGGGAGGCCAGCAGGGTGGCGGGAGAGCAATGTGACAAGCGGTCAGCAAGTCGGTGGCAGTGTGTCAAGTGACCAGCAGGGCAGCGGTGGAGAGCAGTGAGCAGGTGGATGGCAAGTGACCAGGGGAGTGAGTAAGATGCCCCTCTACCTCCCATCACTCAGGGTAGGAGGTGGACTCTGTGGCTTCACCTCTGAACTTTGGGTCTTCACTGACCAAGGGCAGCACCTCTGAGCAGCGTGCAGAGAAGGGTTGGGCGTGTGAAGGGGACATTTACATTGCTGGACTTAAGAACCTGAGAGGAAAAGGACACCGTCCAACCTATTTAGGTGGAACTTTTACTCGTGGTTTATGAGCCCTGCTTGTGGCATTTTCCCAAATTAATGCCACATTACTTCCCTCCCTTTTATTACAATTTTCTTTTCTACGCTCAGACTCTGTGCTTGCGAGTGGGGAAGCATTGTCTCTCCGACGTGCCCAGGGGTGGAGTGTGAATTTCCCAGGTTACTGGGTGGGGCTTGAGCCAGTTCTGTTCTAGGAAGATGTAGAGGACCCCCTAGAGATTGAACCCAGCCCTGGCTGCTGCTGGCTTGATCTGGCAGAAGGGTTACATTAATAAATAAAGAGGAAGTGTAGTTTCCCTATGAAATGCAAAGAGCGATTAAACAGCAAAAGAGGTTTTTAAAATATTCTGTTTGGATTAAGTTGGGAAGTATTAGTAACACGTGGTGGGACTTTTTGTTTTTCCCTTATCTTGACAGTGTCCCTTTAAGAAATAAGAGAAGGAAAGGAAAATAATGGAGCTGTAGAAGAAACGCCATTTCCAGAGCACTCCTGATGCAATGAGCATATTTATATCCAGCTACTCTCCTCTTGTGGATAGTCAGCTGTTTTGACTCAGATAAGCTAAGTCATGGCACATTGAACTTCCACAGCCTCATGGGATGAAATGTAATTTTATATCCTCAGCTGATGGAGCACAGTTTTTATTGCAAAATAGTGTTGTGCCATCTCTTGGGATTATGCAGAACTGTGGGTACACATGGGGCAGTCTGCATAGGTGCTAGAACTAGGGGTGTTGCCATGCCCCATGGCTTGAAATGATTTCCACCATATACAGCGTTTACAGTTTGGTTCAGTGGCTCCCAGCGCCGCTGCTACACAAATAGTTCCAGTGCCCTGGGCGGTCTGCGGCAGAAAAATTCCTATTTTCACCTGTAATTCATTTGATGATTGTGAAGTTAGTTACATACTCGAATACTAGAGGTGCAAATTGTGCTGGTCTCAAGGGAGATCTGCTTGGCTGAATATTTAGCCAAATTGCTAGTGGTTATTGCCATTATTTATCAAGTGCCCAAAAGTATGATAGGAGCTTTACAGACCTAGAGCAAAGAACACCCATCTAGAAGAGCTTACACTTTAAGTACATGGAGATTAGAGAATAAGGAAGTAAAATGTGCCCAATATCATTAAGGTGGTTCATTCCAATTTCAGATTCTGAGCTTTCCCCCCAAACTTGGAACAGGAATTGGATTTGGGGGGGCTCTGCTTTTGGTCTGTCACTCATAGCAGATACTGCTCCATGTTTTCTCTCTTCTGTAACTTTTCAAACCCTTCTAAATTCCACATTCCACTCTCACTGCTGTCTTGTAAACTCAGGAAGTTAGCTGGAAGATGGTGGCACTGCAGTTTAGGAGCAAAAGGGCAGGACAGAGACAGGTCTAGTGTAAACTAAATGAAGACACTGTGCTCTAATTTGCCATTACATTACACTCAGGATGTTCCTGTCTCTTGCCCCGTCTCTGTGTCTTCCTGATGAGATTAGAATAAATAAATTGGGGTTGACTGCTCCTGGCCTGAAATTTGTAGTGTTATTGTCATGCTGGTCCCAGGATTTTAGAGAGACTAGGTGGATGAAGTGATCTCTTGTATTTTGCACCAACTTCTACTGAATCTGAAGAAGAGCTCTGTGTGGCTTGAAAGTTTGTCTCTCTTTCCAACAGAAGTTGGTCCAATAAAAGATGATACCAAGCTTGCCTGCAGGGTTTTTTCAGTGTACCCAGGGAAGTCCACACAATTACTGCTTTAGTCCAAGACATGAGCCATCTTACTCCCCATTAAAGCTAGCCTAAGCAATACAGGCTAAGGGCCTTGGTAGAAATAGCTGGTTGAAGCCTACAATTAATCCAATGACCTGAGCCCTTGGATAGGTCGCCTATCTCTGGGCTGCTTTGCAGAACAGGCAGATGCAGTGGAATGGGAGCAAGCTGTGTAAGTGAAACAGGCTGAGCCACCCTAAATGGATGCTCACTTTCGGTGGGTGCGGAAGAGCTGGGGTGGGACTAGTCTCCCTAAATTCCATCTAGGGTTGTTCATTTCTACCCCAATGCAGGGCTAAGAACATAAGAACAGCCCTAATGGGTCAGACCAAAGCTATGTCTAGCCCAGTATCCTGTCTGCCGACACTGGCCAATACCAGATGCCCCAGAGGGAGAGAACACAACAGGTAATCCTCACATGACCCCTCTCCTGTCATCCATTTCCAGACAAACAGAGGCTAGGGACACCATTCTTACCCATCCTGGCTAATAGCCATTGATGGACCTAATCTCCATGAATCTATCTAGGGCTACGTCTAGACTGCAGTGCTTTTCCGGGGTACTAGAGGCATCCCGGAAAAGCAATGTCGCATCCAAGGAATGCGTCTGCTTTTCTGAAAAAAAATTTGGAAAAGTGGACGCGTTCTTTCGCCATCCCTGTAAACCTTGTTGTATGAGAAAGAAGGGATGGCTCGAAAGAGCAGGTTTTTCCAAAATTTGGTGCCGTGTAGACGTGCCAAATTTCAGAAAAGCCTCTTTTGAAAGAAAAGCAGAAAAAGAGATGCAAATTGCAGTTTGCAATTTGCATATCTTTTTTCAACTTTTCTTTGTAGTCTAGATGTAGCCTAGCTCTTTTCTGAACCATGTTAAAGTCCTAATCTTTACAACATCCTCTGGCAAGGAGTTCCACAGGTTGACTGTGCTCTGAGTGAAGAAAAACTTCCTTTTGTTTGTTTTAAAACTGCTGCCTATTAATTTCATTTGATGATCCCTAGTTCTTATTGTGGGAATAAGTAAATAACTTTTCCTTACTCAATAAAGACACATACTGTCCCCCACAGTAAGGAAGCAGTTGAGATTTGGTTGGTGTGCTGCAGTCTCTGTTATATGGGAGGCCACTGTGGTGTGAAATGAGATGGGCAAACTCTCATTTCTGGAGGGCTGTGAGGTGAACCCAGAGGGTGTTAAGAAGGCCTTTCTTTAGCTGCCATCTAGATGCTCTCAGCTTAGCTGCGACAGAATCACATTACAATATATTATAAGTGGAGACATGGGGGGAAATGGGACTAGCCACCACTGCTATGGTTTTTTAGCTCATTATAATCCACATAAATGTGCAGCACAATCCAGTCCCAAAGCGGAGTCTGGAAGATGTGAAAAGCAAAGCCACCGGCAGGCAGGTTTGGGCAGGGGCAGGAACAGGTACCATCCTGTACCACCCCGGGTCTGGATTCAGACACAAGTTTTGTGGCTTAGTCATTCCAGGCCTGTTCTTTTACTTACCCCAGTTTTGAAATGGTGTAGTCCTGTTGAGCTCACTGGACTTATTCTTGATTTAGACAGGTCTCTCTGGGAAGTGAATCAGGCCCTCTTGCTAATGAGCCCTGAATTGGAACACACCCAAACTTCCACTGAATTCAATGGCAAGTTTTTTACAGGATTTGTCCTTGTGATTGAGTGCTGGGCGGAAACAATGAGTTAAGTCCTGCACGTAACCCCTTCCTCTCCCCCTCTGGCCATTCACAAAGTGTGTGTGAGAGAAAGAACCCCACTCTCACAGTGGCTGGGGGGAGCTATTTAATAAAAATGCTTTGTCCTCCCCATTCCAAGTGCACCCATTCATACTTCTCAACAAGTTGAGCAGCGCCATGAGTATTGGCAAGGCCCAGTCTAATTCAAAGTCCTCACTCAAGAGCCTCCATTTACAGGCCGGAGGGAATGTTAAGCAGGACCAATGCCAGCTAACAGCAGTGGGAACTGCACCTGCTTATTCCAGGGCTGAACCTGGCCCGAAGTCTGCACAAGTTGGACTTGAAAAGAAAATCAATACATAAGTTTTCTAAAGAGTCTGCTCCTTGGGTCAGGAGGAAAAAGGGCAAACGCTTTTCACCCAAACAGTTCTGAGTTCATTAGCACACTGATCAGGGAAAGTGTGCAAAAAAAGTCCAGCCAGGTGAATTCTCCTTATTTAACCTCCTAACCAATAATTCAGAAAAAAAGCAATTTCTTTTAAATCTGAGTTCTGGTTGAATGCATTTTGTCACAGCTCTATTATGTTACTCCCCTGCTAAGTTCTCATGAAATAGGCTGTTTGTGCCAGCAGCCCTTCACTCCCGGAAATCATTCAAATAAAAGTGCTCTGTGTTTATTAATACTGATGCATAATTCACTCTCAGTGTGGAGTTTGGAGACTATATTATCTCTGCCCAGATTGCAGCTTCCCTTTCTTTTGAATCTTGCAGTTTAGGGCACCTACTTTCCATCCCTACAATAGCCAGATGTTAGACACACACAGAGTAGTGCAGGCTCCAGCAAGTCATTAATTGTGGTGTGCTCATTCTTGCTATCTTCAGTAATGACCCAAATTCTGCTGTCAGTGACACACAAACAGCTCAGTTATCTTGAGGATGTGGCCCTGTGTGTGATGAATGCTTCAGGGTGGTAAGTTTCAGAGGGGTAGACGTGTTAGTCTGTGTAGTAAACAGGGCCGGATTAAGGGGGGGGGGGCTAGCTGGGCAGCTGCCCGGGGCACCAACCTATGGGGGTGCCTGATTGAAGTGGTAAGGGGCGCCGTGCGCCTGGGGGCAGGGCCGCGCATGTGCTGCTCGCCTGGGGGTACAGCGCCCCTTACTATGTCAATCAGGTGCTGCGCGCCCGGGGGCGCAAGTATGGCTCGGTCTGGCACTGGTAGTAAGATGAGGGTTTGAAACATAAGCCCATGTATCACAGGCCGAGTGTGAGGCCTGAGGCCTAGACAGCAATGTCAAAACTTTGCTAATATAAAGCAGAGTTAAGCTGTGAGTAAGAGGCAGGACCTGCTCACAGAAGTTGGCAAGAACAGGGCGGATATTACAGAAACACTCATCCTAAAGAGGTAGTAGGCACAGGGCGTGAGCACATTCTAGATGGGTTGTAACAAAACACCTCATTAAGGAACATCTTGGTACCAACACATACCCCACAGATAACAAGAGCACACCCATCCAGATTCCGGACAGGGTCTAAAATGACAGCATGATGGATTGTAACTGAACTCCCCCTTTTGTGAGGTAAGGGGGGGTAACTAGGCAACAGAGGGTGGCAACCTGATACGTCAGGAATGATGTGTAACTTGTGTGTACCTGTGTATAAAAGTGTACCCCAAAGAATGGACTTTGGCTGACCTAGGGGGCAATGCTCGATCCATAGTATTGACTGAGTTAGTCCATTGTCATGGCGTACATATGTGTTGTGATGCAGTGGTGAGTCTGTTCGCTGACAACTATTATTGTACTTTGCTTGGCAATAAACCTGGCCGGGTGCTTTCAATCCTTATTTGATTTGTTGTCTCTGGGGGCTCTCTCAGAGTCTGTCGTGTTGACTAATTGTGCATGGTTAATGTGGTAGACAAGGGAGCACACACTTGCATGCAGCCAAAAGTGTATTATCATTGACGGAGCAGAAGACCTGTCAGGAACCCCATCCGGAACACCTGACTGACAACCGTTTGTAACTAAAAACACTGAGTAGTCCTGTGGCACCTTAGGGTATGTCTACACTACCACCCTAGTTCGAACTAGGGTGGCTAATGTAGGCATTCGAAGTTGCAAATGAAGCCCGGGATTTAAATATCCCGGGCTTCATTTGCCTCTTCCCGGGTGCCGCCATTTTTAAAAGTCCCCTAGTCCGAACTCCGTGCCCACGGCTACACGCGGCACGGAGTAGGTAGTTCGAATTAGGTTCTCTAATTCGAACTACCGGTACACCTCGTTCCATGAGGAGTAACGGTAGTTCGAATTAGAGATCCTAATTCGAACTACCTACTCCGTGCCACGTGTAGCCACGGGCACGGAGTTCGGACTAGGGGACTTTTAAAAATGGCGGCGCCCGGGAAGATGCAAATGAAGCCCGGGATATTTAAATCCCGGGCTTCATTTGCAACTTCGAATGCCTACATTAGCCACCCTAGTTCAAACTAGGGTGGTAGTGTAGACATACCCTTAGAGACTAACAAAAATATATAGTATATATAATATAGTATCAAGCTCAAGCTCATCTGAGGAAGTGGGTTTTGCCCATGAAAGCTCATGATACTATATATATATTTTTGTTAGTCTCTGAGGGTATGTCTACGCAGCAGCGTTATTTCAGAATAACAGGCGTTCTTCCAAAATAACATTGAGCACGTCTACACAGCAAGCTATTATTTCAAAATAATGACGAGCTGGAGGACTTTCTTACTCTGACTCCTATCACCCTCATTTCACGAGGAGCAAGGGAAGTCGAAGGAAGAGTGTTCTCCCTTCGACTTCCTGCGGTGTAGTCAGTGCCAAAAGCTGAATAAAGCTATTTTGACTTCAGCTACACAACTGATGCAGCTGAAGTTGCATAGCTTAATTCAGATTTTGCCCTGCTGTGTAGACGTGCCGTAAGGTGCCACAGGACTACGAGTTTTTTCGGGGCGGTAAGGACAGGGATTGCACTACAACTATGGATACGACTACGCAAATGAGCAGAGGTGATGTCAGTATGGGCATGATTAAGCCTTTGAGCATGCCCAGTATCAACTAGATGTTTGCAGATGTTTCAGATTGAGTTGAGTATTCATGAGGTTGCTATTTGACACGATGAACTGGGCTGGTTGGAAATTTTTGATGGAAGTTTTTTTGTTGTCAGAAATACAGACTGGTTAAAAACCAAACCTATTTATGGAAATGTACTCATTTTAATGGCATTTTCATTCCATGAGGGAGAAAGCGTGCGTGCGCACGAGAGAGAGAGAGAGATTGAGAGACCCACTCAGAGTAGCTGGTTGATATTCATGCAGTCACCACCAGGATAGAGTCTGGCTTTGCCTGGCCTCATGAGTGCTGTGGATACAAAGTGGAATGTCTCCAATAGCAGGGAGACAGAAAGACTGGCTCTAGCTCAGGTGTTAGGTGTGCACCTGGGATTTTGGAGACCCAGGTTTCTGTCCTTGTTTGGAATCAAGTGGAGTAGGACTTGAGCTGAGGTCTCCCCCATCCCAGGACAATTCCCCGGTGTGACAGGGTGCCTGCCCTGCACTGGCCCTTTAAGGCCAAGACTCAGGTCCGGAGCCAGGGCTGAGAACAGAGCGGCCAGCTGAAGCCGTTAGGGCTAGTGAGAGCCCAGCTGGCAGCTATCTAGTGAAGCCGTTAGAGGGGGAGGGCCCAGCTGGGAGCTATATAGAGCAGCACAGTTGCTCAGTGGGGGAAAAAAAAGCTAGTGAAGGGCTGACTGCAGAGGAAGCAGGGGCTTCCAGGAGGGAGACCAGCTGGGGATAGCCAGCTAGGGCTGGGAGAGGGCCAGCCAAGGCTCTCTCTGGCTGGAGGCAAGGCCCAGGGTTTGGAGACGGAGTACAACGCAGCCTAGGTAAGTGGGGCAGTAGAGATAAACCCAATGCCAATGATGAGCAACCTGTACAGACTGTAACTTGCCCTGAGAGGGGCTAGATGAGGACAGTCAGGGGGCACTGAGGCACGGGGGGGGAGCGTGCACCCTGACACCTGGCCATTGGTGATGTGGTGTGGGTTGTCTTGCAATTCTTCATAAAGCAGAATTCCTGTTTTCTGGCCAGTGCTATTCCTGCACATTACCCAGACAAGATGCCACAGTAACATCCTCTGTGGCTGTCTGGGAGACTTGCTATAGAGCAACCTTGCAACTCCTGCCTCTGTGTGAAGGGGAGACCAGCGCTGTCACAGCACTGAGATGTATGAGACTGTGCTACTGGAAGGAAGAGGGCTACTGCTTTGGGACTTACCAACTTCTTACAAGTCTTGCCATCGTCAGCTATGCTGGTGTCAGTACGTCCTCTGCCCCCAGGCTGAGGTGTAACTGAGCATGATTAACAACCTACCTAGTCATGCTGCTGCGTACTGAGGCATTCGCCCTGCCAACACAGCTATACTTTCTGCTGTAGCAGCAACCAGGGGATGGAGATTAGACAAGTCTGCTGTAGCATTGCTTGTCCTTATGCAGCTACAGGATTCTGTCACATTGTAGCATATTGAAAACCTGCCACAGTTATTCCTGATTGGTGCCCTTCTGTGACTGCATGGACATAGCTAGTAAAGTACCTTCTCATCTCTATCATGGGTCCCTCCGGTTCAGGGCAGATGTGCATGGGTAAGGGGCAGGGCATGTGTGCTGCTGGATGTCACGGCAGGGAAGCTTGCCCTGCTACCGGCCATGCTGTAGATCAGGGCTACTCAACTTTGGAAGCCATGGGGGCCATAATGACACACAGCAGATGCTGACGGCCGCAGCTTAAGTAGGGTTGTATATACCTGCAAATATACATGCAAATAAGTTCTTTCACATAATGCCCTGGCGCTCCTGGCACCTCTTCCCTGGGGGCTAGAAACACTGACATCCTGTATCTGTCTGTTCCAGCCAGCCAGTCTGCTAGCATCTTTCAAATGCTCACCCCACCTGGGAGACACTTCGTTATTGTGGAGTGTGTTCCCAGTGGAGGCCATGTTCAAAGGATCCTACCTGTGGGTCGCAGGTTGAGCCTCATGTAAACCCAAACTGCACCACGGGCCGCAAACAAATGGGCCGTGGGCCACATGCAGCCCACAGGCCGTGTGTTGAGTAGCCCTGCTGTAGATGGAGGACTTCAGTCTCCCGTACGCTGTCTGGCACCTTGCAGCATAACCAAATTAATTTACAGTTATACAAATACGTCCAGCATAAAAAGTGCACAGGTTCAGATTCTGGTCTCAGTTACATGGCTCTCATTCTGGGAGTAGCTCCAGTTAAATTGATATAGAAGATATCAGAATGTGATCCACTGATGCCAGTGTCTGACCGCTTTCCAAGACTTCCCTGGCACAAAAATCACAAGAACCAGAAACAAAGAAGGACAGGACACCCAACAATATCCTCGCAATGAATCAATGCATCTTTAATGTCCTGGAAAGATCCTCTCATTCCTCACCACAGGTTTGACAGAGGATGCAATGCACAGTGTGTAAGAGTCTGGCCTAAATCTCTCAGAAGAGCTGTGTCTAGACTTGAAAGAAAAGTGGAAGACTTTTCTTTGTAAAGGCAAAATGTCAGAAAAGCCTCTATCTACACTGGGCCAAATGTCAGGAAAAAAAGCCTCTTTCAGAACATCCCTTCTTCCTTGTAGAAGGCGGTTTACAGGGAAGCTGAAAAAGGTGTATGCTTTTCCAAAATGTTTTTCAGAAAAGCAGGCGTGTTCCTTGGATGTGGCAGAGCTTTTCTGGGATACCTCTGGTATCCCGGAAAAACTCTACAGGTTAGACGTACCCTGAGAGATGTATTTAAAAAGCCCAGTTCTTCCCTTTTGTATGGCAGTTTTATACAGGTATGGATCCATTGGCTTCATCCAAGCCCCTACTCAATTACACCCCTATAAGCGATAGGAGAATCTGGCTCGTAATGTATTAATTCCAGTCTCCAGGGACACAACGGTGTCTAATAATGTTCTCTAATTTATTCTCCAACCGTTCGCAAACAGCTTTAATGGCTTGTTTGTCTCCCATACAATGATGAATACATCACTCATTGATTGGCCTTATTAAATGACTAACGTGCCTTGGTGGCTGAGGCATCAGGGTTGAAATAATTGGATTCACTGGAACCTTGTCTGCATCCTGGCAGAATCACTAATGTCTTTGACGCGCTTGGCTACGACCAGATTAGGGGCATAGAAGCACCTGGATAGACAGCCGGGCAGGCAGCTCAGATCCATTAGCCTTTCTCCAGGGAAGTTTTAGATTGAATTTTATTGTAAGTCTTGTGGGTGAGACTTTAAACGTGAAATTCTCTCTGCACTCTTTAGGAATGAAAGGACCGACTATATTTTCCCAAACCTTTATGTCCATGGTCGAAGTCCTGCTTCTTCCTTACACATTTCTGCCTGCCTGTCTCTCACACATGCAGAGGGGGCTGCCTTTCAGGGACAAGCAAGTTGATTCTTGGATGTTTACATTGTTGACCAGATCATCAAAGGATCAGCACCAGTGTTCTCTGTAAGCTGTGTGTTTGTGCAAATGCTCACGAGAGATTCTATTGCAGCCCACCTGATTAGCAGAGCTCCTACAGCTAGGTTTTGGTTTCTGCTATTGCATGTTTGCCTCAGTGCACATACAAATTTATTCTGCACAGGGATGGAAAAGATTAGAGGGGACATTGCTGACTCAGCACCCACAGTTGGGGGCTGGTTTTTAAATCAAGCTCAGCATCCAACATGAGAGAGGTCTTTTGGACATTCAGCCACTTACTTTGGTGCCTAGGTGTATCCTGAATTCCTTTGAACATATGTGGTCTTATGCACGAGTGCTGAGCTCTGCTGAAAATCTGGTCCAATGGGCTGTAGCATAGGCATTGCAGGAAGACTCTCCTACATCTGTATCAAGGAAACAAGTGGTACAGAATATATTAATTAACAGCCCAAAGAAATTAATATAAATTAAGAACACAATGAATTTTTTATTCATTTATCTGATTCTCAGGAAGCAAATGGATCAAGACAGAGAAATCAGAATTAGGAGATACATTGCACGAATGTTAAACCATGACAAAACTACAAATAAATTTGCCAAAGATGTGCTTAATTTGCATTTAGTTAATCTGTGATTTAAAAAAAAAAAACAAAGCAAGAATTCTAAGGAGCTATCTGTATATCGTATAACCTATACCACTCTCATCAGATTGGTCCACCAAGATGCTCAAACACCAATTAGTGAAGACAAAATAATAAACCAACATAAATCCTTTCCATAAATTCAAATCAGTATATTTCCAGAGGTCTAAAAAGTTCATATACTCTTTCCACCACTTTTCATTTTCAGAAAACTACATGGAAGCAAAAATGGAAACTCCTGGATCTGAATGAATGATCTTGAATTTCCAATGTATTTTTAGACACGATACTGGGCTAGATGGACCATGGTTCTGATCCAATATGGCCATTCTTAACATGGCCATTCTATAAGTCAGGCCCATAAGTAGATTCCCCACATGCATCAATTAACTTGGAAAGTGCTGAGGTCTGGTGCTGAAAAGCCTGGCCTTCCTTCCTTATTGCTCGTCTGGCTCGTGCATTATTTCCCTTAGTAATTAACAAGGACAGATACCTACTTCTCTAGTGATTTAACTGCCCTGACAATTCCAGGGCGCTTCCTGGGACCGCCCCAAATGTGACATGATGTTTAAGCTATGTCCCCTTTAGAGCTCTTGTCCGAACAGTTCCAAGAAGTGTCTTCCTGCCCATGGCACATCAGTAACCGAGCAAGCATCATTCATGGGGAGCAGTGTTTTTAAAAGGATGCCTGGTGAGCAGCATGCTCCTTATTTCAAATTTAACAAGCTCATTTACAGCTCCCTGGGCAGATCAGCTATACCAGAGACTGATCTGAACCTTTGATCCTTGAATCTGAGTATTTGAAGACTTTAGTGTAGTTGGGGTCTGAAGCTGGGATGTGAATCCCCAGATCCAAGAATACTCTTTTATTTCTGGTATGTGTTTGGGTCCAAAGCTAGAATTTGTCCATGTTCCTATTCACATGCAGTTTGCAGTCTCATAAACTGTTTGTGCTAGGAGATTTTTGTCCCCAAATTGGGGAGAACTCTGAGAATGGCAGATCTTGCAAAGACGGCAGGAATCTCATGAGAAACTCCACTATTTGGGGCTGAAATTTCATGAGAAAAAGTCACAAGCTCTTGTGCGCTTGCAAATGTGAATTGGAGCCCTGGCCTTGAACCCAAACTGTAAACTTCAGCTAAAATCTAAGCCAGGCTGAAAGTCTTGAATGCCCCTTCCTTGACATATATGTACAAATTTAACACAAGATCGTACCTGTCAGGGATGAACTAGACAGTGCTTGGTCCTGCCATGAGGGTAGGGGACTGGACTCAATGACCTCTCGAGGTCCCTTCCAGTTCTATGATTCTATGAACTGTATGTATCCCATCTATTTCTCTCTCTGTTCTTTGTGTGTAATTGTTGTGTATACAAAGAAATAAAGCAGTGTTGGGTTGCTTCTAAAAGAGCTGGCTCAGGAGTTGTCTGGATCAATAATATTAACTTTCAATAACTCTTAGAACACTGGGGAAGTTCCAGAAACCTGGGAAAAAAATCTAATGTTGTGTCTAAATTTGAAAAAGGTGAACAGGACATCCCCTATACTTGTAGGTCCTTCACTCTCACATCAATTTCAAGCATTGAGTGGCTAATATGGGACTTAATAGATAAAGAACTAATGGAAGGTAACAGTCAACATGATTTTGTAGAGAATAGTTCTGTCAAACTATCTCTCTCTCTGTAATGAGATAATTAGTTTAATTGATAACGGTAGTAGTGTTGATGCACCATATTTTGATTTCTGTCAGGCATTTGGTTAGAAAAAAAAGAAAGACACAATTAACATGGCCCACAGTAAATGGATTAAAAACTGGCTATCTGGTCTCAAAATGTAACAGTAAACTGAGAATCATCATTAAGTGGGTATGTTTCCATTGGAGTCCCACAGGGATCAGTTCTTGGCCATGTGCTATTTAACATCTTTATCAGTAACCTGGAAGAAAAGTTTGCAGAGGGGGAAAAAAAATTGAGGGAATGGTGAATAATGAAGATGTGAGGTCACTGATACAGAGCAATCTGGATCACTTAGTAAGATGCATGCAAGCAAACAATGTGTAAATGGATGCATCTAGGAACCAAGAATACAGGCCATACTTACAGGAAGAGCGGCTCTATCCTGGTAAGTAGTGACTCTGGAAAAAAAAAATTGGGGATTATGGTAAATAATCTGCTTGCCAAATGGGTTGGTGCTATCTTTGGATGCATAAGCAGGGGAATCTCGAATAGGAACAGAGAACTTGTATGACCCCTGTATTTGGTAATGGTGAGACTGTGGTTGGAATACCATGTCCAGTGTTGGTGTGCACAGTTCAAGAAGGATGTTGCTAAATAAGAGAGAGTTCAGAAAGAATGGTGACAGGTTTAGAAAACATGCCTTCTCCTGACTAGCTCCAGGAGACTGATCTCTGTAGTTTAACAAAGTGAAAGCTGAGGCACGACCGTATGTAGGAACAAATGTTTGATAAAGGGCTCTTCAATCTAGCAGCGAAAGGTGTAAAACGATCCAAGGGGTGGATGCTAAAGCTAGACAAATTCAGAATGGAAATAGGATGTAGAATTTTAACAGCTGAATGGAAGGGTCATGGTGGATTCTCCATCACGGACAATTTTTAGATCAAGTGGATATATTTTTGTAAAGCTTTGCCCTAGGAATTGTTTCAGGGAAGTTCTATAGTGTCTGTTATAGAGGAGATTGTGCTAGATGAGCACAACAGTCCTTTCTGGGCTTTGAAGCTATAAGGACAGCAAAACATTTGACCAACAGTACGTTGACCAACTAGGGAACTAACAGGTAAGGAATCTGCACCTACAGACAGAACCAAGTTTAAGAGGAAGAGGAGTTTTGGGTTAGAAAAGTTCTGACCTAAGGTGGCCTCGGTTCATATGCCGAATAAAAAGTCATAAGAACATAAGAATGGCCACACTGGGTCAGACCAAAGGTCCATCTAGCCCAGTATCCTGTCTGCCGACAGTGGCCAGCACCAGGTGCCCCAGAGAGGGTGGACCGAAGACAATGATCAAGCGATTTGTCTCCTGCCATCCCTCTCCAGCCTCTGACAAACAGAGGCCAAGGACACCATTTTATCCCCTGGCTAATAGCCTTTTATGGACCTAACCTCCATGAAATTATCTAGCTTCTCTTTAAACTCTATTATAGTCCTAGCCTTCACAGCCTCCTCTGGCAAGGAGTTCCACAGGCTGACTACACGCTGTGTGAAGAAGAACTTTCTTTTATTAGTTTTAAACCTGCTACCCATTAATTTCATTTGGTGTCCTCTAGTTCTTCTATTTAGGGAACTAATAAATAACTTTTCTTTATCGGCCCTCTCCACACCACTCATGATTTTATATACCTCTATCATATCCCCCCTCGGTCTCCTCTTTTCTAAACTGAAAAGTTCCAGTCGCTTTAACCTCTCCTCATATGGGACCCGTTCCAAACCCCTAATCATTTTAGTTGCCCTTTTCTGAACCCTTTCCAAGGCCAAAATATCTTTTTTCAGGTGAGGAGACCACCTCTGTACACAGTATTCGAGATGTGGGCGTACCATAGTTTTATTCAGGGGCAGTAAGATATTCTGGGTCTTATTTTCTATCCCTTTCTTAATAATTCCTAGCATCCTATTTGCCTTTTTGACCGCCACTGCATATAATGCATGTAAGTCATTATATAATGGGTCAGAGCATTGTGCTAATCAAAGGGCTTTGGGAAGGGAAGACAAAGGCAACTTTAACATTGTCTGATTATCCTACTTATAAAAATTTCATTGTCACCATGTCTGCTAGTATCCAGCTATGTCTCCTCAGATGTTTGGACTGTAAACTCTTTGGGACTCTTACGTACCAGGGTGGTACTGTACTGTAGGGGCTACTGCAACACAAATAATAACTAAAGGTGCCTTTGCCCTCACCTGCTCCTGGTGGCTAATTCAGCCACTGGCATCAATTAAAGCAGCCTCAGGATTGCTCTGATCTCTGTTGGCCCAGGGTCACCAAAGCATAACAGTTCCAGCTGTATCTCCTGCTGCCCTGACTCATCCTGTATGCTGTGGGGTGGAGGGGTGGTATAGAGCAGTGGTGCCCAATCTTTTTTATGCCGGGAACCGGCGAACCCATTCATAACCTTTGGCGGACCAGTAACATTTTATTTGCATATTCATTATGCACGTAATGAATATGCAAATAAAATGTTACTGGTTTGCCAAAAGCCCTATCCCCAGAACCATGGTGAACAGCTGGCTTCAGGTCCCCCGCCCCTTAAAACCCTTCTGCCATCAGACCCCCAGTGCCAGCAGCCTGCTTCGGGCCACACAGCCCTGAGGCTCCCATCTCTGGCAGCAGCTGCCTGCCTTGCAACTGCAGCCCCAGCAGCATCTGCCCCTCAACATGGCCCCGGCTCTGGCCCTAGCAGCCACGTGGCCTGCCCCTGGGAGCAGCTGGGGCCACAACTGCATGGCTCTGCTGAGGGGTGGGCGAGGGAACCCTGACCCCAGCCCCCAGAGCCTGACAGCGGGCTGCAGCCCAGCAGTTGGGAACCACTGATACAGAGCCAGATTTGCCAGCTCTGCAACAGCCTGTTGTTCTCCTTTACAAGGAGATGCTCAGTCTAGTTGGCCTGTTAGGGCAGCTTTTTGTCTCGGTGCAAAGGCCAAAGGTAGAAAGAGGGAGCATGTAGGGTGCACAGTTGGGGGGCTGACTGCTTCTGTGGGTCCCCGGGGATGTGTGGTGGGGGGGGGGGGGGGGTGGCTCCATGCCTCCAGAAGGGGCAGAGCCTCAGACAAAAGGGGCAGGGCTGGGGCAGCCAGCCCTCAGGGCTCCATGGTCTGAGTAGGGCTGGCCTCCCCCACCAGCCCTCAGAGCCACGCAGAGCATAGTGCACCAGTGCTCCAGTGGCAATTTAAAGGGCCCAGGGCTCCAGCTGCTGTTGCAGTAGCAACAGCAATGGCTGTGAGCCCTGGACCCCTTTGAATCACCAGGCCCCAGGGAAATTTCCCCCTTTGCTCCTTCCCTCTATTGCCGGGGCTGCACACAGTAACATGTGCTGCTCCAAGCAGAGGAAGCACACTCTCCCTTTGAACACCAGGCCTGCAACTCTGCCCAGGAGTGAAGCAGCTTTCCCTCGAGTGCTGAGAGGTTCAGCATAATCGTCATTTCAAAGACACCTGCCCTGAGATTACAGCATAATACTCTCCCTGACTAAACTGGAAAAGTCTGGTAGATAAAAATCACTGAGAATTATCACTCCATTTGTGGCATGCATGAGTGAACAAAGCTGTCAGGACAACAACTCCACTACTCAGGAAAAGTTTCTGTTTGTCAGACTTCTCTTGTTTTGTAAACTCCTAGAATTTTGGCATTTCTTACTCAGGATATCAGGAGTCAGTTTTCTGTGGATGAGGGGTAGAAATCTCCTAATTGGGTCCTCACATTTCCTTATACAATTGCCTCCACTGCACATGTGCTAAAGCCAGAGGTGAAAGTAGCGGGGATGCGCCCTGGTGCGCAGCTCCAGCAGAAACTGGCTGAGCTGCGGCAAAAGCCATTTAAAGAGCTGGCAGGGACCTGGGTTACAACAGGATGGTACCTGTAAGAAATTTTAAATTAATTTCACCCCTGGCTAAAGCCTATAAATGCCAAGATGTGCATGCAACTTGTTAACAAAGAGCATGTGAAATCGCAGTAGATACGTTGAGAGGAAGGATGATCTTGGGATTAAGGTACTAGACTGGCATTGAGGAGATCTGGTTTTTCCTGGTGTGTTGGGATCCCCGACCCTGCACCACCGTCCTCAGCAAGATGTGACTCTGCCAGCCAGTAGAATAGAGAGGGTTTATTGCTGCTCCGAGATACAGCCCAGCATAGCACCAATGCAGGCATAAAAGAGTAGGCTGACAGCCCTAGTTCCCTGGGGGAAGGGGTTACAGGCCCCAACCCCCATACAAAGGTTAGTCTGCTTCCTCCATGCTTCCCCACGCTCTGACCACCCCTTCTCCAAACCACACCCTTCCTTTGTTCAAACCCCTTCCCTGGTCAGGTGAGAACCAGTTGGGCCATTGTCTATGTGACTTGATGCCCTCAGGGGCGACCCTCCCCCCCGCTGGGCAGTGCTTACAAAGTCCAGTAGGGGTCACCCACAGCCCAAGAATAGCGACCAGTGAATGCCCAACCAGAGTGTACAGCACCCCCCACTACGTCACAACTGGTTTTGCCAAAGACTTCTGAGTGATCTTGGGCAAGTCAGTCGGGCCTAAATCCTCAAAGTTACTGCCACCTAATCCCCACTGAACGCAATGATGCCAGTGGGGTCATTGATTTCAAGGGAATTGGGTACCCAAATGCATCAGAATATCTGGGCTTTATCACTCTGCTTTGGTTTCCCACCTGTGGAGTAGAGATAATGATACTTCCATTCTCCCAACTTTGCCTCTCTTGTCCATTTCAACAGCAACATACAAGTACCACTGAATTATTAGACGAATAATAACAAAAATGCATGTGCAAGTAGGTGCACAACTGGGCCTGCACTTTTAAAGTAAACCTCTGTTATCCTGCTTTGCTAATTTTGCACCGATATACGGGGGAGTCAACAGGATCACTGGGCTCCCGGGGAATGTGGGAGGGGCCCGGCTCCGTACTCCCGGAAGGGGCCTCAGGAGGAAGGGGCAGGGTTAGCATCAGCATGCAGCACTCCAGGGGGGATTCTAAAGGCCCAGGGCAATTTCTCTGTTTGCTCCCGTCTCCCCCCTCATTGGCAGGCCTGTCTATATCATCTACTACTGAGCATTGAAATATCATGCTGGAGATGGCTGAAGAGAAGAATATACCCTTTTCCTGAAATTTAACAGAAATACACATAGGATTATATTCTCGTGTAGGTGTCTGTGTCATCCCATTGATGGAATTTACAAGAGATGTACATTCCATAGTATATAGCACTGGTCATCATTAATCACAGGTAGGAGCATTCCTCTTACATACTGCTTGTCTTGAGCTATCTAGCCAAACAAAGCTAGAGAGGATGAATATATTAGCATTCTTTTTATCTCTCTAGATAATTCTCCAACTCTGCAGTAAATGCAAATATTTGAAGACATTATGACACACTTAATACAAAAAAACCCCGGGTTCTGTAAAAATAACAGTTGTTTTCCTCTTTGAAACTAAAGCTAGTATCTTTTAGAAAGATTTATGTATTGCCAGAAGTCAATCAACTACCGTGATTTGGGTCCCGACTGCTTGATTAGAATAACTTAAAGGAAAATTTGCCTTTCTGAATCAAATTAAAGAAACTGCTTTTCTGAAAGTTAAGGACTCAAAACACAGCCTGGGCCATATTAGACAAGGTCTCCTTGAAAATGTGCCTGAAGGATGGAAAGTAATAAAGTCTCCATCATCCGTTCAATCAATCAGATCTAATATAAGAGAGAAATTTTTCTTCTGGCTTTACTATTCTTAGATTGTCTCTTTGTTAACATTGGGAAATGTCAGAAAAGTTGAAAACTGGTTTTATTGCCCAGATTTATTTCTAGAGGTTTTTATCTTGGAGAGAATGAATTTTAATTGCTGAGTCAGTGCAGCTTCATGTCAGCAGAAAGATATTATATGGCTGAATATGATATTAAGACACTCCCTGTTGAAACTATCTGCCGACTTATAGTTAGAGTCAAAACTGAAGGAGAGATGGCACACGTATGCCAGGACTATTTTTCTTAACAAAAGTTCTAGTTCAGTAAGTTGCTAAGCGCACACAATTTTGTTTAGCTCAACTGGATTTATACATCTCAGGAGACCATCTATACCTGAAAGTATTGGCCCAAATTTGGTATGATCAGTTCGACTCATAGTATGTGCTGGCTTCCATTAGTCAGACCCAGTGAAAGGCATGTAAAAAGAGGAAGAGCTAGTAAAGATAATTGCTGCTGCCACCAACAAAGAGGTTTCTACACAGCTTGAATTCCAGTGTTATCTCCTCTGTTTACCAGGGACCACATCCTGCCTAGAACAGAAAGTCATCTAGTGGGTGAATAATATACTACAAGTAAACATTATTACAGAATAAGTAACATAAATAAGCATAAATGACAGAAGGACCCGGGGGGAGATTGTGTCAACTCATCCCCAGGATTAGACAGTGCTGGTCATAGAAGGGACATCATCCCTTTATTCTTTTAAGGAGCCCCTAGTGAAAATGAATGCTGCCTTTCTTTCTAGAACACCCAGGGTCAAAGTGTGGTGAACCAACATCTGCCCTCTGGGAATGGCAGAATTCTCTACTTGGGACACGGCATCTGGTGCTACAATCTGCTTCTCCCTTCACTAGCTCACAGTTGGTACATCTGTTCCCTATCCCACTTACCTGACTGCCTAGCACTGGTTTCTTCCAAAGATACAGGTTTCAATGGAACTGCCAAAAGCTGCATGAGTTGCATATCATGCTACCACTCTCTGCTCATCCAGTGATTTCTGCTGTTGCCAGCTTTGGTGGCTGATGGGCAGTCGAGACCAATGGTTAATAGCTGTCTGTAGGATTATCATCCTTCACAGTGAATTGAAGAGCTGCTTAAAGATGAATTAGCAAATCCCAAAGGGTCAAGGTCAATGTGGGTGAATTTGGCCTTTGATGCCTGGCTTTAACCTTCTGCACCAGAGCAGTGTTGATGGTCCCAGAGGGCTTTGGCAATTGCAATATAGAGCTGGGATTGTTTAAGCACTTTGATCACAGGGAGCCTGCCCCCATTTCAGGCAATAGTAACACCCCCATCATTTTCAAAGTGGAGCAGGATTGAGGCCTGCGAAGAGATAACAGGTACCAGATCTAGTGACTAGATCTAGTTGCTCATTGCATTTTAAGTGGGAATGCTTTGTGGATTGTCTCTTTTACCATAACCAGGCCAGATTCTGCACTGATCTCTCACCCACCGGGGTCTGTAGAGGCCTGATCTTTCAGACATTTATGCAGGTGTGTCATTAATGCAGAGGAGTGATCCTAAGTGTTTGCAGAAGCCCAAGTTAGCATTGGGCTCTACCCACCAGGTGACTGAAGCAATGCAGCTGAATTCTGGCCTGAGGCATGCATGCAGGGAGCTCCTTGTGACCTCCCCGGCCCCATGCAGATCTGGGGGTCCTAAGTTTGCCAAGAGCCAGATGTAACCTTACACTGCAGGGACATGGGTAGCACTTGGGTGAAGTGGCTGTAACAGGAGGGATGGTTGTTTCTGGGAGAAAGACAAAGCGAATAAAGCCAGAGCCAAGTTTTGAGAGGATAGAGGAGCAATGTGCACACATGGGAAAAGCTGCTCACCTTTAACTTCCATTGGCCTCAGCAAGAGTTGAGGGTGCGCAGCACTGTGCAGGATTAGGTCCATGGCAGTGTGAAAGCAACAGAAAAGGATGGGTTTAGTTTCTCCTGTCTCCTTATCACTTTCATCCTATTTTACTGTGCTCCAGGGGTGAATACAAATGGCAAAACTCTCAGGGTATGTCTACACTGCAGTGTTATTTCGCATTAACTTAATTCGAAATAGTTAATTCGAATTAAGCTAATTCGAAATAACGCATCTATACACAAAAACTATTTCGAAATAGCATTTTGCTATTTTGAAATAGCACATCCACACTGAGTGGACCCTGAAATGAAGTTAAGGCTGGCCGGAACCAGTGCCGGCAGGGCATCAGGTTAGGACTTAGTTTGTGGGGCTGCTGCCTGAGGCTAACTGAGCTCCGTGCTTAAAGGAACCCTACCCCCACCCCGGACAGACAGTTCTCAGGGTTCCCCACTTGCTTGTCTACCTCGATGGGGGACAGCAAAGCAGTCCTGTCTTGGAGTGCCCTGAGTGCCCGCACTCGGGACACCACAGCACTCGGCCACATGCAGCCAGAGCTGCCCCTGGGCTCGCCGGTGCATCTCGTGGGGTCGTTGCCATCAGCCCGGCTGCACTTGCTACAGGCTGCCATCCGGGGGGTCCATCGGGGGGCCGTCAGGATCCAGGAGGCCCTGTGGGAGAGCGTCCACCCTGAGGAGCCCTCAGAGCCTCCCCGGTCCTCCCTACCGGGGGCTCGTGTCCCATTCCTCCCTCACGTCCTTCCACTTACCCCTCCCTAGCCCCCCTTCCTGATGTCAAATAAAAGACATGTATGTTCAAAAATAGAAACGGGGTTTATTGAACAAAACTGGGGGGGATGAACCTCTGGGGAGACTGGGAAAAGGAGATGGGAGAGGGGAAGAGAGAGGGTGGAAGAGGGGAGGGGGAAACCTGGGACGAGGGAGCTGGAAGGGGGAAGCAAGGGGAAGAAGGGGGAGGGGAAACTCAGGGCTCAGGGTTGGGGGTCTCGCCAGACCAACTTGACTTTCATGCTAACCTGCTCCTGGGTTTGCATATGGCCTTTGGTGGCCAGGCTGGCAGCTATCCTGCCATAGATGGCCGCGTTCCTCCGTCTAGTGCGGAGATCATGGACGTTGGGGGCATCTCCCCCCCCCCCCAAACCTGAATAAGGTCCATGATCTCCACCCTGGACCAGGAAGGCGCCTGCCTTCTCCAGCCCCTGTCAGGCTCCTGGGAGCTGGCAGACTGCTCCTGGGGAGCGGTGGAGGGCTGGCTGCTAGTGGCTTGCTGGCTCATGTTTTGGGGCCATTGGGTCAGGGCCACTGCTGGCTCTGGGCTGGCAGGCTTGGAGCTGGCACAGGCACTGCGGCCAGGGTCTACCCCTTTAATGGCTCCGGGGCTGGGGGAGAGGAGAGTAAGTTTTCCTGGTTGTGCCCAGAGTGGCCACCAGGGCTCCCTGGGAAGGGCTGGAGGCCCCCTATTTCGAATTAAGTGTCTACACAGCACTTAATTTGAAATAGCTATTTCGAATTTGGTGTTACTCCTCGCAGAATGAGGTTTCCCAAATTCGAAATAAGGGCTCCACTATTTCGACTTTATTTCGAAATAGTGGTTTGCCTGTGTAGACGCTATTAAAGTTAATTTGAAATAACTGCTGTTATTTCGAATTAACTTTGTAGTGTAGACATACCCTCACTGACTACTGTGTGGGGCGGTTTCCAGCCCAGGTGTAGCCATGACGATGCTGTATGCTGGGTACACTTACATAACGTGAGCTGGTGGCTTGAACTCAGTGGCTGTTTACTGAGGCCGGTATTTGTAAAAGGGACTTCTAATGTTTGATGCCTCCCTTTTGGGGTGCCCCCCCAAGTGCCTGATTTGCAGAGGGTCTGAGCACCTCCAGTTCCAGCTGGCAGCCATGGGAGCGGCAGCTGCTCAGCCTGTCTGACAATCAGGCCTTCAGAGAGTTAAAACTGGGAAGCTGAAAAATGGAGTTGCCCCAAATTATAGTCCACTTCTGAAACGGGGGGGGGGGGAGGAAGCGGCTACAAATTCTCTTGGATGAATCATGTGCTGCCTGCCTCTCTGGCAATGCAGACAGGGATGGGGTGGGAGGGTAGCAGGTCATAGTGGGCAGAGCAGTGGATTAAATACTCTGCAGGAATAGCAGTCCCTGGGATACGGAGAGGAGCAAGATCCAGTACTTGGACTGTGGGCGATTAGGCATCATCACCATTGGCGATCCCTCGATTTGAGGATGATCCGTACCATGGATTTATACATGAGGCCTGACATGGCTCAGGAATCCGATCTTGGAACCACAGATCCACCCGCAGTAGGACCAGTCATTTCCTGGCCGGCCAGCTGCCTGCTGGGAGAAAGTTCCTTCTTTTTCCTTCTCATTCTCTTCTCAGCTTCACAGGCTGCTCCTCAAAGCGGGCCATTGCCTGAGGGAGGTTGTGGCGCCCCTGAGGTTGGCTGGTGGTTTGCTCCTCCCAGCTGGTGATGTCCACACCTGTTTTCTTGACACACACTTTCACTATGTCTTTGTAGCATTTCCTCCGCACTCTCTCCCTTCCCCCCCCCCCCCCCCAGGACAGCTGACCATGGGTGAGCGGAGTGTAGAGCCCTTGTTTTGAGAGGAGAAAGTCTGGCACAAGTACACAATGTCCTGCCCAATGGAACTGGTGCATGAGGATCGTTCCTTTAGTGCTGGTGACACTGGCTGGATGCTGGTATTAATGCAGTGATCTTCCCACTTGATGCAAAGGATCTCTGAGGCATCGTTGGTGGTACCTCCCCAGACTGTTGAGGTGCTGTCAATAGGCCACCCAGGTTTCGCATCCACAAAGAAGTGTAGGAATCGCAATTATCTGATCGATCTGGATTTTGGTGTCCTGCCACAGCTCACAGTCCAAGAAAACATGTCAGAGCAATTTCCCAGGCACAGCTGACTGACAAATGATAAAGCTGTGAATCAGCTCAACCATTTCCTTATCTCAGAAATATTTTGGGGCTCATCCAGGTATCGCAACCCTTGCAAATTGCCTTAATAAAACAGAGTGTACAATAACAAAGAAGATAAAACAATATACTCCGCACTGAAACACAAAGGTAACACTGTCTCTGGAACAGCAAAGATTCTGAAATTGTTTGTTTGTGGAGGACATCAAGGATCCTGGTATGCACCGCTCTTTGGAAATAAAATGATTAGTGATCCTAGAAAGATTGCATGCAAGCTTTGCACTTACACAGCAACTTTTATCTGAGGATCTTCTTGATACTTGATAGACATTAATGAATCAAACCTTTGAACTCTGCCAGAAGGTAGTTAAATGTTGTTTTCCCCAGTTTTATGGATGGAGAAACTGAGGCACCGAGCGTTGAAGGACTTACTGCAGGACGTGCAGCAAAGTCAGTGGTATAGACAGAATAGAACCCAGGAGTCCTGGCTCGAAGTCTTCTAACATGCAAGAAACAAACCCTCCCCCACTGCATGATGGAATCTACTAAACCAGGGCTACTCAACTTTGGAAGCCCCGGGGGCCACAATGATACTCACAGCACCTGCTGAGGGCCGCAACTTAAGTGTGGTTGCACATACATCCAAATATATATGCAAATCACTTCTTTCACACTGACAGGCATGAATACAAAGCACTTCCCACAATGCCCCGGCACTCCCAGCATCTACTCCCTGGGAAGCTAGAAACGCGGACACCCTGTACCCCCGTCTGTTCCAGCCAGCCAGTCTGCTTGCGTCTTTCAATGCTCACCTTGCCTGGGAGACCGTTGTGGAGCATGTTCCCACTGGAGGCCATGTTCAAAGGATCCCACCCGCGGGTCTCATGTTGAGCCCCGGGTATACCCAAACTGCACCGTGGACTGCAAACAAACAGGCCATGGGCTGCATGCCGCCCACAGGCCACATGTTGAGTAGCCCCGTACTAAACCAGGGGTCTCCATGAGTGGCCTGTGGAGTATTTCCTGGAGGCCAGTGGAGAGCTGGCTAATCATGTGATGCCAGCTCTCTGTGTTTCTGCTGCTTCACACCGAAGCTGTGTGGCTTCCTATCCAATGCCCTTCATGACCTATCCCCATCCTGCCTAGCACCTCTCACTGTCCACTCCTGATTGGCCCGTGGCCTCAGCTTCCAGTGTCTCCCATTGGTTAAATTTTCAGACAAGAACCTCCGGGCTTTGTCCCATGCTGGCCCTCAGGATTGGGAGGCACTTCCTGTAAACATCCCCCAACCTATTTCACTGGTCTCCTTCAAATCCCTCCTTCAAACCCTCCTTTGTGGCGATGCCTACAAAACATGGACAGCAGGTCAGCTGCTGGAGTGCTGAGCCTGCTGCCTCTTACTGTTTCCTTGTTCTTCACCCTCTGTCTGTCTCTCTGGGTATGTCTAGACTACATGGCTCTGTCGCCAGAGCCATGTAGATTAGTTTACTAGACATACCCAAATGAAGCCACGATTTAAATAATGGCGGCTTCATTTACGTGAAAATGGCTGCCGTGCTGTGCCGAGGATCAGCTGTCCCGGCACAGCGGGGCAGTCTAGACGCGCCACGGTCGACAGGGAAGCCTCTGTCGACCGCTCCATTATGCCTCATGAAACAAGGTTCACCGGAGCAGTCAACAGAGGCTTCCCTGTCAACTGTGGCGCGTCTAGACTGCCCCGCTGTGCCGGGACCGCTGATCCCCGGCACAGCGCGGCAGCCATTTTCACGTAAATGAAGCCGCCATTATTTAAATCGCGGCTTCATTTGGGTATGTCTAGTAAACTAATCTACATGGTTCTGGCGACAGAGCCATGTAGTCTAGACATTCCTTCTGTAACCATCTCTTGTCCCTTGATTTAATACTTAAATTGTCAGCTCTTTGAGACGGGGCAGGGGCTGCCTTTTTTGGTCTGTGTTTGTCCAGCACCTAGACAACAGGGCTCCTGCTTCATGACAAGGGCTCCTAGGAGCTATGGCAACAGGAGACAACTCACCAAGGTTAGCCCCTGGAGGACCGCCAGGCATTTTATTTACCTGCATCTCCACAGGTATGACTACTGGAAACTCCTGTTGGCTGCAGATCGGCATCCCTGGCCAACGAGAGCGGGAACTGGTGTCCCAGTCTGTGCCACTTCCTGCAGTTCCCATTGGCCAAGAACAGTGATCTGTGGCCAATGGCATTAGAGCATAAGAATAGCAATACTGGGTCAGACAAAAGGACCATCCAGCCCAGTATCCTGTCTGCCGACCGTGGCCAATACCAGATGCCTCAGAGAGAGGGGACACAACAGATAATCCTCATGTGATCCTGCCCCTGTCTCCCACTTCCAGAGAAACAGAGGCTAGGGACACCATTCCTACACATCCTGGCTAATAGCCATGATGGACCTAACCTCCATGTATCTATCTAGCTCTTTTTTGAACCCCCTGTTAAAGTTCTAGCCTTCACTGCATCCTCTGGCAAGGAATTCCACAGGTTGACTGTGCGCTGAATGAAGAAAAACTTCCTTTTGTTTGTTTTAAACTTCAAGAAGCCACATCTGCGGACTCACAGGTAAATATAGTGCCAGTGGCTCATCCGAGCTAACCCTGGTGAACCACCTCCAGCTGATTGTCCACCCCTGAGCTATGGGACACAAATAATCATTATGTATTATTTGATCATGAATGGATGGGGAAGTGGGACTGGCCTGATGGAAAATGGGAGGGGAGGGGAGGCCCCATTGCCTGTGACATTGAGAAATGGATTTGACCAGACATTAGAAAACATTTTAAAGGGAACAGTTTTGCAGCAGCCCCAGGCAGGTGGATTGGACTGGACCTCTAATGGCCAATTACTGTTTCTGACTGGTCTGAAGCCTGGTCTACATGCAAAAGTTAGGTTGATACAAGAGGCCGTGTTCAAGGGTGTGAATTTTTCTCACCTCTGAGCGCTGTGGCTCCACTGAGCTAACCCCTGGTGTAGATCAATGAAAGGATGTCCCATTGACCTAGCTACTGCTGCTTGGGAAGGTGAATGAAATACCCTTTCTGGCACCATGGGAAGCACCTATGCAAGAGTAAACAATGAGAAGTCCTGTGGAACCTTATAGACTAACAGATTTATTGGAGCATAAGATTTTGTGGGAAAAGACCCACTTCATCTTGACATGCATCTGAAGAAGTGGGTCTTTGCCCACAAAAGCTTATGCTCCAATAAATCTGTTAGCCTATAAGGTGCCATAGGACTTCTTGTTGTTTATACAGATTCAGACTAACACGGCTACCCCTCTGATACTTATGCAGGAGTAGTACAGCTGTAGCTGTAGCTCCTGTCCTGTAGACATGGCCTGATTCCCTTTTTCAAATCTGAGGTATGAACAGGATGTTTTACAGCTTGTTTCTAGTTGCTGTATAATCCAAGCAATGCCGATCTCGAGGCAGAAAGAAATACAAGCTGGTGTCTACGTGGACTGACACAAGTTTAATGCCCCAAATCTGTTAGGAGCCTAAAAAGAGGTGTTCAGAATGTGTTATTTATATCCCTATAAGTCAAGCCTTAGGCTTATTTTCTAATAGATTGTTTAGCTCACGTTCTGTTTGCCTTATCCCATCTTCGCTTTTCTCACTGAAAACCATCAGTTTGCCACTGACCTTACTGTGACTTTTTGCCTCATGAATGTTTATTGATCTAGCCAAGATGTGATTACCTAGAAAAGATGTGCTGCAACCCAGAAACTTGTACAACATCCCCTGTATTACCAAAGGGGATGTAGAAGAAAGGAAGGCGAGTCAGGACAACTGAACACATGCTCCTGAAATGTACACGAATCAAGGGACATGGCAGATTCAGGCAATCCAAGCGGAAGGTCAAGGGTCTGAGGGCAGCGATCGATCCACCGCCTGTCGATTTATCGCATCTTCTTAGACATTTTAAATCAATTTCCGAGTGCTCTCCCATCAACATTGGTACTCCACCAGGATGAAAAGAGTAGCTGGCATCGATGGGAGAGCACCCCCCAATAACCTAACTACACACGAGATGCCATGGTAAGTAAGCACATCGACTTCAGCTACACTTTTTGCATAGCTGAAGTGAAGTAAATTAGATTGACAGCGGAGATTGGTATAGACAAGGCTTCAGCATCCACAATTAGTAGTTATTTTATTCCAAAGCTTCACTAGGGCTCATTTAAATCATTGTGACTCTTTTCACAGATGTCGGTAGGTTTTGGAGTGGGCCAGCATAGTGCTAGGCTTGACTTCATAGCTGATAGGTGAGCAACCAGAATGATTGACGTGCTGCTCAAGAGAGAAACAGAAAATCAGGTGAAATTCACTCCTGTGCTATGGATCTGCACTTCATCTAAGCACTAACTAAATACTACTCATTAGAACTGGCTGGGGAACAATTTCAAATAAATGTTCCCTTGCTGAATTGAGGGGGGGAAAAAGTCAAATGCTTGAAAATTTTCCTGCGTTGAACAAATCTTTGGTTCCATGCAATCCAAATATTTTATTTTGATAATTTTTAAACATTTCATTTTTTAATTTTTTTAAATATTTCATTTTTATTCTATCCTTTAAAAACTTTTTAAAGATGATTTTTGCTATAAATTAACTTAAATTTCAAAACAAAAAGTTACTTTGAACCAAAAAATCCAAACTTTTTATTTGGACAATGTCAAAACAGGATGTTTAGACAATTTAAAATTTTTAATTACTTTTTTTTGAAGCAGAAAGTTTGTCTAGACGGACCCTTTCCCACATTGGCATTATTAGATGGAAAACCATTTTGTCATAGAATTCCCTACTGGCTTTTCCTATATGAAGAGAGATTAAAAAGACTTGGACTTTTCAGCTTAGAAAAGAGGAGACTAAGGGGGGATATGATAGAGGTCTATAAAATCATGACTGGTGTGGAAAAAGTGAATAAGGAAAAGTTATTTACTTATTCCCACAATATAAGAATTAGGGGTCACCAAATGAAATTAATAGGCAGCAGGTTTAAAACAAACAAAAGAAAGTTTTTCTTCACTCAGCGCACAGTCAACCTGTGGAACTCCTTCCCAGAGGATGTGAAGACTAGGACTTTAACAGGGTTCGAAAAAGAGCTAGATAGATTCATGGAGGTTAGATCCATCAATGGCTATTAGCCAGGATGGGTAGGAATGGTGTCCCTAGCCTCTGTTTGTCTGGAAATGGATGATAGGAGAGGGTCATGTGACGATTACCTGTTGTGTTTTCTCCCTCTTGGGCATCTGGTATTGGCCAGTCGGCAGACAGGATACTGGGCTGGATGGACCTTTGGTCTGACCCAGTAGGGCCATCCTTATGATCCTATTGAAATGATTATTCCCTCCTCTAAACCTAGATATTGTTTGTTTGTTAGCAGATCGCTTATAGGCTTGGCTGATAGCAGTGACTCTTGAAGCAGGATTTGAAAGAGAGTGGTGAGTTGATGGATCATATCAGGGGAAAGCAGTCTATGGAGAATGGAAGAAAGACAGATGTTTGTGGGACCAATGGACAAAGAGATGGCAGAGGCTATAAGACGATGGCAAGAAGTTTGACTATAATATGGTGGGGAAAGGGTTAATCAGCAGAGACGGGGAAGTGGGGTGATGTGATTTGAGTGATGGAGGGAGCCATGTTTTGAATGGATGGGCGGGCTGGCTTGGGAGGCCGGAAAGGTGAAGGTTGCAATAATCTAGACGGGAGATGATGATGAGATGAGCTAGCGGAGGAGGAAGAGAGGACGGTGTTGTAGAAACCCAGGGCAAATGAGGAGGGTGTCATCAACGGTGTCAACACAGAAGGGTGCTCAACAAGGATGAGGATGGATTAGAAGTCCTGAGATGTGGCAACAAAGGGGTCATTAGAGGCCTGTGTTTCACATCACTACTCAGCCAACTGAGTTTTGTTGCAAACCATTCCCCTTTCATTTGTCTGATGAAAACACTCTATAGAAGGGACCTTTCCCTATGGGAAAGCCCTACAGACTATAGAAAGTAATAACTTTTCTTATAGGGGGGTTTGAAAAATGAATAGCTATTAATAAACCCAATACAAATTAGATTCTCTTTATTAAAATCCCTATTGATCCAGATCACACAGATAACTGTGGATTAGCAAATTTGCATTGTTTTAAGTATATAAAGATATTTGGATCATCACTGGAAAATGGTAGCAGCTCATGGGGTGGCGAGAAAAGTAGGGAAAGACAGGCCCTTATTTGATACTGTGTCTTCCCTTTAGTTCGGGGGACACATGAAAGGCAATTTAAAAATTGTGCAAAGGAAATTATTTCTATTTAGGACTCCTTGTTACACTAAGGTGAAGAAAGGCCTCAGTGTATGATGCATGGTGCATCAATTTAATAAAGGCGAGTAAACAGGATGCAAGGAGAACTTAGAATAAAAGCTGGTCTGTTAAAGACTTGATGAAGCCTATCTCTGTGCAGAGTTAAGTACTGTCACATGCACTCAGTTAAGACCAAATCTGCAGCTGCTGGGTACTGCAGTAGCTCCATCCAAATCTATTGGGCTACATTGGTTTATGCAAGCTATATATCTGGCCCTAATTAGTCTTGGGTCAAAAGCATGTTCCTTTAACAGCATATTAACACCCCCCCCAGCAGAAACAAAATGTGATTTCTCAAGAATATCTCCGATGCAAAGCATCAGGAGTGTTGTGCCTGTACTTGAACAATAGTCCATATGTGTGGCTCTCCCTCCCTCCTCCCCCCGGCTTGATTTTCTGTCTACAGAAGTTTAGAATACATAACTTTAGTGCCTCTTGAAGGTGGAAAACCAAAGACGGTCCAATGGCATTCTACTGGTGACTGAATTGTCACAACGGTAAAGTGAAACATTAACAAGAGTTAAATAAACAGGCAGGGTTGCTCAGCAAGATTAATTTTCAGCCACGCAGGGCTGGGATCAAGCAGAGCATAAGAAATTGCAAACATGGCAAAGGAGAAAGGCACAAAGGAAACAGCAAAGCAAAAGCCAGCTGGTGAGAGATTTTATTCTTGTTTTCCTTGCTAATTAAAGAAAAGAGAGAGAGAGAGAGAGAGAATGCAAAGAAAATGGGGAGGAGTTTAGCAGGATAGGGGCTGTTTCATCTTAGTTGGTTTCATGGTTATAGAATGGGACGGGGGGGGGGGGTTGTCAAGATTCCAGCATTTGAATCCTTACTCTCCCGCTAATATGCTGCTTAGCATTGGGCAAATGGCTTAAATTAATTGAACCAGCTTGTTAGGTAGTGTGAATCAGTGTAACTCCATTTCAGTCAATCTAGTTATGATGTTTCATCTGGCCCTTTGTATCTCAGTTCCTCAGAAAGTTTAGTCTCATAAAAAATCAAGATTCCAACCGGCACAGAATTATTATTGCCTTAGGAGGAAACAAATGAGTACTTAAGAGTAATTAACCACTGAAACAATTTACCGAGGGTTTGGGTGAGGTCCGCATGAGTGGCAATTTTTAACTCCAGTTTGGACGTGTTTCTAAAAGATCTCTCTGGGAAGTATTTTGGGGAAGTTCCTTGACCTATGCTATATAGAAGGTCAGACTGGATGATCACTGTGTTCCCTTCTGATCTTGAATCTCTGAATCAAGTCAAAAAGACGGTCATCAAAACAGTGAAAATATTGCAGTGAATGGTGTCACTAAGGGTACGTCTGCACTGCAACACTATTTTGAAATAACTAGCAGTACTCCAAAATAACTTAGTCCGTGTCTACATGGCAGGCAGTTATTCTGAAATAGTGTCAAAATACTGTCAAGCTGGAGGACTTCTTACTCTGACTCCTGTAACCCTCATTGTATGAGGAGTAAGGGAAGTCAGAGGAGAGTGCTCTGTTTTGAAATAAGTGCTGCGTAGACCTCCCCTATTTTGAAATAAGATACGCAATTGACGTAGCTCAATTTGCATAGCTTATTTCGAGTTAAGCCTTGCAGTGTAGACACAAGAGCAAACCTCTGAGTACACAAATACATTGGCTAGGGGACAGTAAGCAAAATACCTTGGGAAGTAATGCTGACTAAAGGAGATTATACCTTAGAGTTGGGAAAACCAGCCCCTCTCAATTGCAATGGACCCTCACTATGTATTTACTCATTGGTCAGCTTTTCACTGACACACCTCCTGGTTCACCTTGTCTTTTCTAGGGTCTTTGAGAATTCCTTCTGATCCCAGCATAGCATATTCCATTCTCCCCTGGATGGATCCAAAGTGGGGGTGTTCCCCAATAAATAGCTTTTCTATTTGTTTCCTGCAGGACTTTTATCTGTGTCAGTTATTTACCTTTCTGGTGTAGTTCCTATAATAAGAGCTATGTATAGATACAAAATTATATCCAGAGAGTGGTAGACCAGTGTGCTGCTCCTTTCCCCACTATGGTTCCCAGCAGAGCCCTGCCACACAGTGGATATCGGTTTATATTCATAGATATGCATTTGTATTCTGCATGGGGCACTACCTATTACAGGCCCCTTTTGATCTAACTCATAATACAAGTCATGCCTTACAACAACCAAACACATAGCAGTCTGCACCATACCCATAACAAGTAATACCAGCATTCCCAGTTTGTCATGCCAACAACAGGGATCCAAGGTATTAAAAGCAAGTGAGAAACTACAGTGGGTATCAGATCTGCAGGACTGGAGAAGAATAACAATGGAAAATGGCCCAATTATGAATTAACTGGAATGAATTTGAAAAAATTAACTGAAGGTCATGGTGGCTTCTCCATCACGGACAATTTTTATATAAAGATAGGATGTTTTTCTAAACTATTTGTTTCTGGGGAAATTCTTGGGGAAGTCTGTGTAATATAGCTGGACAGAAAATTTGATCCCAGTGGTCCCTTTTGACTTTGGAATCTATGAATTCTGAACCATAATGTGCCATTAAAGCCCCCTTTAAGTACTACACAGACATCTGTTGGGTGGCAATTACAGCTACTGTAGAACCTCAGCAATACAAACTCACTGATCAACCACACGTCTCACACACATAAATAAGTGTCGCACGGTGTTAAACGTAAACTAGTGAAAATATAAAGGGAAAGTTAAAAAAGGATTTAACAAGGTAAGGAAACTGTCTCTGTGCTTGTTTTGTTTAAGTTAAGCTGTCTAAAAGCAGCATTTTTCTTCTTCATAGTAAAGTTTCAAAGCTGTATTAAGTCCATGTTGAGTTGTACTCTTTTGAAAAAATAGCCATAACATTTTGCTCAGAGTTACAAACAACCTTCATTCCTGAGGTGTTCATAACGCTGAGGTTCATTAAACAGCTTCCCCAGATGTATTATAAAGAACCACCCTTTAGGGAAGATAGGAAATCTACCATGACAAGAAGCGATCTTGAATCTAGCTCTTACCTATTAGGATTGATTGGACATATGATATTTATGTGCTATTATTGACTGTGGGCTACTTCAGTGTAACATGCTGAGGAATGATTTAATAGACCACAGGGTATTCTGTTCAAGGAAGTCTACCTTGGGAGCTGAGAAACTTGGAGTTTGCTTCAACTCCTATTAAAGTCAATCAGTATTTCATTGACTTCAGTGGTAATTGGATGAGGCATTGGGCCAGGATGGAGCTGTGATAGGGTGATTTGAAGTATTCATTCTGATGGTTTAGGAATGAGCACTATGCACTGCAAAATGACAAAAGGACAATACTAATCCTGATCCAGATCCAAAAACTGGCCCATTGAACCATTTCTACTAAAAATATCTTAAAATGTACAAATTAGACATAGTCCTGAGTCGGATTATAATCTTACTTGCACTGGTTTAAGACCAGTGTCACTCCATTGGCTTTTCTTTCCTGATGCTTTTGTAACTAATGGGAGAATCAGCATAACAGAATGAAAGGGGTTTGCAACAAATGTAAATGATCCAGTGTTGTTCTGTATTCATTTGTATCTTCCCTGATTTTAGCTATTTTCAGGTTTATTATCCTAATTCTGCAAAATCAGAGCTCATTTACACTACAGGATCTATTTCAGCGCAAGTATATTGGCTTAACCCTGGATGTGTCTAGACTACATGGCTCCGTCGACAGAGCCATGTAGATGAGTTTACTAGACATAGCAAAATGAAGCGGCGATTTAAATAATCGCCACTTCATTTATATCAAAATGGCTGCTGTGCTGTGCCGATCAGCTGATTGTCGGCACAGCACGGTAGTCTAGACGGGGATCAGCCAGCCCCAGAACCCTTTGTCATCAGATCCTGTAAGCCTCGTTTCACGAGGTCTAGACACACCCCCTGTGTGTAGATGCAGTGTAAGATGATAGGAGGAGGAGGAGATCTTTGCTTGTATCTGAATGACATTAGCAATGCTAACAGAAGTTCCCTTCTGTCAGCATAGCTGCATCTACACTGCGGGGCTTTCTAGACATAGCTCTGTTGGTAGGTGTGTGGTTTTTTTCATTCCAGCAGTAAAAGTTTTAGGTATAGACTAGGCCTCCTTTTCAACATCCTATGAAATAACACGGATTGCCTATGATATGAATTCCCCTTCTTCTGTCTGCTAATCTCTGTTGGTCATTAATGGTGTCAATCTCTCTGCAATGCTTTTGATAAACTGGGTGCTAGGCTCAGTGCTTGATATAAGTTTTGTTACTGGTTCTAAGTAAATCACTTAGTTTACTTTAGCATGGGGTTGTTCACGTGCTCAAGAAAAGTAGGTGCAGGACTGTGGGAAAAATCAAAGCATCTCATTGTACTAGCAGCATGGGAGTCCAATCCAATATTTTCAGTCCTGTTTTTATCACTGGTTTAGCTCCTTTGCTATTGGAGATCCCCCTGCAAATCCGTGCACAGATGGAACACCCTAACCTTCTGTTGGAGGGATGCCTCCATCAGCAAAGCAGCCTGATCCAATGCACATTGAAGTCAGTGGGAGTCTTTCCGTTTACTTCAGTGAGCACTAGATCCGTCTCATAATGATCAAGAGAAATATTTCAAATGGACATTTAAGTCTGGTGATCAGTACATAGACCTGGGGTCAAGAGACCTGGATTCTAGTCCTCCTAGTGCCACTGACTCACTGGGTGACTTGGCTAAGTTACTCTCTGTCTCTGTGCTTCAGTTTTCTCATCTGTGAAATGGGGATAATATTACACACCTCAGAGGAGACTAAATTACTGATCCGCTCTATGTGCTCTGCGACCCTCAAATGAAGGGCTCTACTAGCTGGAATCACCCCGTGATTAATGGTCAGCAGCTGGATCTGCAGTAGTATGGAGTCAGTATAAGCATCCAAAAGTGGGGACAGGAGACCTTTCCTCACAGCTGTAGCTATGGATACCGCGTGCCCACCGATGGCAGTGTATCTTGCACAAAGGCTGGCTGATTCGGATGGGGCCTCCCTCTCAGTTTGTGCATGGACATCAGCCTGTCCTGGTCTGCTGCACAAGAGAAGTGTATTCTTACTGGTGATTCCAGTGCAGGGAAGAAAGCCAGCAAGAAATTGGAGGGCTTCCCTTTAGGATCAGAAGGCTGTTTTCCTGTGCTTGTGTGGGACCAGGGTCCAGCTGTCCAGATACAAGATGGTAATGGTCAGCCCTGGGTGTCTCTAGACAGGGCAAAATCATGGATCTTGGGGAAGGGAGGAGAGGAGTTCTTCAGGGAGTTGTGGTGGGTATGGCAATGCAGGATGGGAAATTCCAGCAGGGAATGCATATGGGGTTTTATAGCAGGCACAGCCAAGTGCTGCAAGAGGGGCAATGTACCGGGGATATTTTTTGTGGAATGCATCGGGGATATTTTTTGTGGAACAGAGCTCCTGAGGGGTCCCCAATGCAGGGCATTGATGGGGGGGGGGCGGTCTATTGGTCCAAACTTGCAAGAAGCTGAATGTCCTTCATTCCCATTGTCTTCAGTGGGAATCAAGGGATTGCTGCCCAGTGCAGGGGGCACTCAGCACCACAGGGACCTTATCGAGAGACCTCCAGAATGACCTTGCTGAAGAGTTTCTACAGGGGGAGGTGATAGGGCAGTGAATTGGGGAGTCTACTCGGGGCTGTCCTGGTGGAGCCAGGGGAAGGGCTCTGCAGAGGGGGCCTTACAGTGGAATGCAGGATTATTGTGGGAGCTGAATGTGAGAAAATAGCATGTGTCTTTATCTGAGGGCAGAGTGGGATATGCTTAATGGGGTGCAGGAGTCCATAAGGTCTGAAAGAGAAAGGTTGGTGCAGCAAATAATAACCCACAGCTTGTTAGAGACACAAGGTGCGTGAGTTAATGTCTTTTATGTTGCCACTGTGCTATCCATGTGATACTTTTCTCCAACCCACCATTTAGCTCTGGAAAGAGTTTAATAAATATGTTATTCCCGAGACTGGCCAGAGTTGCAAACTTTGCTCCTAAATCTCAACTTCTGCTAGCTCCAAGGGTGTTTGGGTCTGGCATGTGTGCTTGGGCTCATATCCTTGTGGCACACAGTTCTTTGTCGGGCTAGTTTTCGCACAATAGTCAGGGGAGTGCCAAATGAACAGAGCAAAATGCTGAGAACCCAAATCCGTTAGCGATTGAGGATGAGTTACTACAACAGCTCTGTTGTTGTCATTCATAGTAGCATCCCACCAGTGCAGAAATGTGCTTGATTAGGGTTAACTTAACTGAATCAAACTCAGAGCCCTGTGGTTGGAAGTCTTCCCAGTCAACTCACAACAGTCACATACCATGGTGTGAGACGAAGCGAAAAGGGAGATGAACGCTTTTCAGAAAAACAAATCCAAGGAAACTTTCTTCACTTTTATTCCTGCAGGAGATGACCCCCCGAAAACAGCTTTCTCTTCTCGGAAAAAAATCCCAGTGAGTATTACATCTGGCTTCTCTTTTTTTGCTTGCTGTTTCGTTCACTCCAAACCTTGCAGGATCTCTCTGTTTCTTCTCTGTCATGCTGTGCCTGCAGACAGACACTCCTTCTAGCCTCAGATTGGAATGAGTACTAAAAACTCAAAACAAAATCCCCTCTGCTAACCTGATTACATTAAGAAAGGGCAGCTTATGTGGGAAAATGAGCTGTCAGTTTCTTTGGGAAATGCAGGTTTGATTCCTGCTTTTCTCCTGGAGGCTCTTTCTCTTGCTGGATAGTTTCTTTGAAATAAAGATTTGGAGGATAGAGAGGAGTGTAGGGGGTCAGGAGCAGACCTATTTATTTGCACAGTGTGTTGTAAAGTCATTATAGAGGCTATTTCCAGATGCTGCTGAGTGGTGAAACAGATGTGATAACCAGCACCTCACATTCCAGTGCTCCCTCTCCAGAGCAAGAGACTCTGGTTCAAATCTTCAGCTGAGGTTTAAAGCCAGATCTAGCGACTCATTTTCTCAGCTTTGACATGTGTGCAGGCTAGTTCTCATCACGCGAGTGAGACCTATGGTTTTTGTCCACTGAGTCTAAACTTTGCTTTTTCTGGACCTGGCTCCTGGGAACCATAAAAACGGCTACAATTTTGTGCTTGCAAATGGGAACATTTGCTTTTACTTCTAAAGTCAATGGGAGTTGGGCACCTTAAGATACTTTGGAGGATCAGGGCCCTAAATCAATTTACAAACACCGTCATACGTGGCCTGAGTTTCAAAGGTGACCACAGTCAACTTCCTTGGAATCTGTGAGTGTCCAACACTTCTACAAGTCATGCCCACATTTAGGTAACAGATTCTTCCACCTCTGTATGCTTGGAGCAGCGAACTACTCCAAGAGCAGAATCATTGATTACAATGCGGAATAAAGTGCTACTACTCAATGTCAGTAAGTGTGGCAGAAACTGGCCCTAAGTATGGATTTAGGGGTCTCATTTTAGATAGCCAGGTTTGAAAGGCCTCAGGGCCACAAAGCAAGTCCCTGACAGAGTGGGGACAACAACTGAGGATTTCTTCACTGTGTTTGTTTATTTCTCTGAATTATGCTGCCTCTTCCTGCTTCCTAGATGACACACATGCTGATGCAACATCAGTTTGGGAAGATGCCACTTCATTCGTTCCTCGCTATACAATATTGCCATATCGTGATGCTGAGGCCAAAGCTAAACAGACAATTGCTACACGGAGCATTAGTGGTTACTGCTGGGTAAAGTTTATCAGATGAAACTATTTTTCACTGAAAAATGCAGACACCAAAACATTTTACAATTTTGTGCTGAATCTGCCATTGTTTTGATTGGAAGACAAGATTTTTTTTCCTTAAAAATCAAAAAGTTTTGTTTCATTAGAAATGTTTTGTTTTGAAACAAAAGCATTTTGATTTCTTTTGATTTCACAATGACTGTTCATTTTGAAATTTACTTCAATTTTATTTAAAAAATTAGAAAATAAGAAAATCCTGTGTTTTGCTGCAAGTGAAACACAATATTGTATGTCCCAAAATGATTTTATGATTGGTCAAAAACTTTTTGTTTCTGGTGGACCCGAAGCAACCCATCACCACGACCCAGTTTTTTTCAAATGGCCAGAGAGAAAAAAAGTTAGTTACTTGCAAAGCTCTGTGAGGCTATGTCTAGACTGCAGGCTTCTGTTGGAAGAAGCTTTTCTGGAAGAGATCTTCCAAAAAAACTTCTTCCGAAAGAGAGTGTCCGCACTGAATGGATGCTATCTCACATGTAAGCTGTGATTACTATGGGCGGAATGGCCACCAGGGCACCTGTGCTTTTTCCTCTTTCCTCTTCTTGTGAAAGAACTCTCTCTTCCCCATCCCCACACACCTTTTTCCAAAAGAGCTCTTTCGGAAGAAGGCTTCTTCCTCATAGAAAGAGGTTTACCAAAGTCAGAAAAACCCCTCTGTTCTTTCGATTTTCTTTCAAAAGAACGCGATTGCAGTGTGGAAGTAAGTGACGTTTTTTCAGAAAAACAGCCGTTTTTCTGAAAAAAAAAAACCCCTCTCTGCAGTGTAGACATATGCTTAGTGATCACTGTTTTGAGAAGTGTGGTTTGACTTTCAATGGGTAGCAATCACTACGTGCAGCAGTAAGTATCTGCCAAATTGGACCCTAAATTTGCAACTTTTAAAATTTCCTGCATGCTAGCATCACAGGACTATGAAAATCTGGAAGCAAATTTTTGGATGGGCAGTAATGTTCATGTAATATAATTTATTTCTATATGCAAAAAAAAAAAGAATTCTATACTTCGCTTTCTCTGCTTTTTATTGATTATAAATAGCTTGTTGGAGAAAGGCAGACATTACACTCTGGGGTGCAGAAGGGGCTAACCTGTGGGGAGGGGTGGGGAGGGGATCCCCTGGAGGGAAGCCCAACCCTCGCAGGAGTAGCAGATGAACTCTGGCTCCTGCCCATTGAAGGAGGAGTAGCCATGGGAGTGAGAGAGCTGAAGAAAGCCTGAAGGAAGTCCAGGCTGCAGTTGGTGGAATTTATCTGAGGCTAGGTCTACATTATAGGTTTTTTTTCGGAAAAAGCTATGCAAATTGTAGACGTGTAGACATAGACGCAGTGTAGACGTAGCCTGAGGGAGGAGCAGGTGACCCACCCTGGAGAGCCTTGACTGCAGCAGTAACTACAGCTTGCAGGGAGCACCCTATCCTCAGGGCCTGACTTTCACCAGGGTGTCAGCACTGCAAGGCAAGATATGGGCTTTGAACTCCTTGGAATTCAGGGTGTTTGCCTGGGTGGGTTTGGACTGGATGCATCTCCAACATCAGTGGCACATGGCTGATGGGAAGATGTCGTTGAGACCAATGCTTTGCACCAAGCCAGCATGTTCCTCTTTGTTTCCCATAGAAACTATGTGGCACCAACTACCCACTCAGCATTGCCTTCATTGTGGTGAACGAGTTCTGTGAGCGCTTCTCCTACTATGGCATGAAAGGTACAAGGTGTATCTAATAACCCTGCTTTACTTTTATTGACACAGCCCCTCACACCCTGGTCTGTTGTCCTCACAGATACTTCCCTTGCTGTACTATATGTTGACTCAGTGTGGTTCAAATTGCCTGTTTAACTAACTTAATCTGATGTGCCTAGTTTCCCAGTAATTTCTAATTTTGTCCATGGACTCTGGTTTATGTGTGATTTTATCGCATTTACATGAGCAACGTGATCAACTCTATGGGCAAGGACAGGCTCACCCAAAACTTGCTTGTGTGAAATCAGAGGCGAGGATTGTCCTGGTGGAAAAATCTGACCCTTTATGCACTTTGGACAGCGGTACACTTACAAGTAAAGGGGGCCTGAAACCAGAAAAAGCCAGTCTGAACCCCTTCCAATTTCAAGGAGTGGGAGGGTCAGATTTGAAACCACAGATCCACATTTGCACCTACAGGTTTGGTTTCAGATCAGATGCCAAACTGGGATTTGCAGATTTGTGGACAATAATGAATTCTAATCCAAATTTTAATCCCTGAGATGGCATCAAAATGAGCCCCCGTCTAAATCTGATCCAAATACCGCCTCCGTGGGTCACCTTTTTTTACAGAGCGCAGCACAATCCTTCTCAGCCCTTGTTCCGGCCCTCAGGCTGGTGAAGCAGCTTCTCTTCCACATGTCCATGTAGATTTCTAAGCAGCTGGATCTGCATAAATGCAAATCCCGTAGCCCTGCCGGGGTCTCCCTTGAATCTGACCTTGCACGTTGGTCAGGATTATATGGAGATTCACCGCAGGCCTATTTCACCCCAGCCGTGCAACCCTCTCCCGGTGGTTTTAAACCTCATGGCAATCCTTGGCTCAGCCTTACACACAAGGAGTGAATGTCACCCTTACCAAATATTCTCAGGTGGCAGACATCCAGATCCTGTCCCAGTACAAAACCAAGCCCCAGCTGAACTGAAGTGCAATGTTATAAAAGAAAACAAGCCCATTACGTCCTCTCACTGTCCACTTGTCAGTACGGAGCTGCTGTAGACCACTGTCGCTCAGGGCAAGTGTCCATGGTAAGGATGTTAAATTGTGCTTAATTGACTAGTTGAGTAGTCGATGGAATTTCCATTGACTACTCGACTAGTCGATAGGCACTTCCGCATTCCTCCTTTGAAATGTACAAGAGCCCCTGCTCTTGTACATTTCAAAGCAGGAATGCGGAACTCCGCGTCCAGCCCAGGGCCAGCGGGAAGTCCCACTGACTCCGGGCTGCACGTGGACGTGCCTGCTTTGAAAAGTACAAGAGTCCTCAGCGGGGGTTCGTATTCATTTCAAAGCCATGGAGTCCGGCCTTTCAAAACCTGCATGCTGCGCAGAGCCCGGGGTCAGCTGGGGACTCCCTAGCTGACCCTGGTTTCCATGGTGCTGCCCCTTTAAAACACCACCTCAGCATTTCAAAGGGGTCGCACCCCACAGCTGATCTCCAACTCAGCTGTGCAGCACTGCTACTTTGAAGTATCCCTTCTCCTCCCCCACCTTTGCTGCCTCTGTCTGATAGAGGCAGCCGGGGGGGAATCGACTAGTCGACTTGTCGACTGACTATCCGATTAGCGTTTGCTTATCGGATACTCGACTAGTCTTTAACATCCTTAGTCCGTGGGCCGAGGGGCAGTGTAATGCCCATGGACAGAATGTGGGTCTTTGTCCCCCTCTAAAAGCCAGACCATGTAAAGGGGTATATAAATCTGCTTCTGTGACCAAGCTGATGATGCATTCATGCAGCTCATGATTTTAAATATGGAGCCCCTGGGTTTGATCCTAGCCCGGAACCGCATTATGATAGTTGGAAACAGGTCTAACGAGAAATGTAATGATACCTGGCCACACGCTGGGACGGGGGGGGGGGGGAGAAAAGTCTCAAAGGCAAACTTAATATTTTTAATTCAGTACCATGGCTTTGTGTGCCTCATCATCACATACAACCAATTCATCGTAGGCACAGTGGTTTAACCCACCTTGTTCACCTGCCTGGGCGTGTGCGGATTATCTGACCGGTTTCATTTTTTCCCCTTATTTTCAAGCTGTGCTGACGTTGTATTTTCTCAATTTCCTCCACTGGGATGAGAACCTGTCCACCACCGTGTACCATGCCTTTTCGGGGCTGTGTTATTTCACACCTGTCATCGGAGCGCTCATCGCCGACACATGGCTGGGAAAATTCAAGTAAGGAAGGAAACCTCTTTAATTGAAATATACTAACAGCCATTTGCACACACACCCCATAATGAGTGGACAGCAGATCTGCTTATTAAAAGCTATTGTTTTCAAGGCCACCATAAAATAAACACTTCTGCACCCGCACACTGGGAGTTGTGATGCGTGTATCGGGGTGGCACACTCCTGTGGTGTTGAGACACAGGATTCACAGAGACTCTGTGAGGCTCAAGGTAGAAGCCGAGAGAGAGAGAGATGCTGGAACGCTACTTTTCATAAGTCTGCATTTCTCTTCCATCGAAGGCTCAATACATGATTTACAATGATTAATAAATTAAACCTCGTCAGTCCCCTCTGAGGCAGGCAAGCATCACTATCGCCAGTTTACAGTTGAGGAATCCAGGCGATAGCGCGATTAATGTGTGAGTTGCCCAAGGCAGGGGCAGAGGTAAGGATGCAGGAATACTGCTTCCCAGTCCTGCATTCCAATGTCTAGACTGTATTGTCTTCTCCAAAACAACACAAAGATCTCCCTTCTTTCCAGAATGGAGCATGGACTTCCAGTGTCCTGGAAAAAAAGGTCTGAACAAGAAAAAACGGGTTTGGATCCCTCTTCCTGCTAGCACAGGGATGGGCAAATTTTTTTGGCCTGAGGGCCACAGCAGGGTTCAGAAATTGTATAGAGGACCAGGTAGGGGAGGCTGTGCTTCCCCAAACAGTGAGGCATGGCCCAGTGCCCACCCCCTATCTGTATCCTCTGCCCCTATCCAACTCCCGACTGCCCCCTGGCACTCCTGCCCCATCCAACCCTCCCTGCTCCCCAACCCTGACCGCTCCCCAATCCTGACCACCCCCCAGGACCACTCTGCTCCCCGCCCCCTGACTGTACCACCTGGACGCACCACCCAGAGCACCAGCCATGCAGCCCCAGCGCTGGGGAGCCAAGGCTGTGGAGGAGGGGGGACAGAAGGATTGGGGCCAGGGATTAGCATCCCCAGTTGGGAGTCGGAGACTGGACAGAAGGATCTGGCAGGCTGGATGGGGCCCGCAAGCAGCAGTTTGCCCCACTCTGTGCTAGCATATTCCTAACAGGCTGCCAACATCCTTTTCCATAATGCTTAAATCCAGCTTCCAAACTCCCTGGTCCATTCAAACAAATAAACTCACACTGGAGGTTTTAATTTGCAGCTTGGTTAGCCAAGTGTAATGGCTGAGTTCACTGATACGCAAGGGTGTCTGTGATCTGATGGATAGAAGCCCTCAAGCAGATCTCTCAGGTATTAGGAGCTCAGAGGAGACTTTCCCTAAGGGGCAGGTTATGCCCCAGCTGCCTGCTGCAGGGTTTCTTCATCTGAAGTAGCAGGTGCTGGCCATTGATGAAGACAGACTTCTGGAGTAGATGGAGTCTGATCCTGACTGGCAATTCTTACAATCCATGAATTAGCTGAGTCATTCAGGATTGGAACTCATTCCAGGCTGCGCTGGTTCCCAACTTCTGCTGTGACCACTGGATCACAAGTTGTCTTCTAGAGCATCCACTGCCCATTGTGTTATCCTAACCACTACATCTGTCAATGCTGGCTTTAAATACATTTGCCTGAAACACAGAAACTCTTTCGAGCACATGGACATACCATCCACATATACAGCCTCCAAAGTCTGCATTCATTTGGCAGGCAGGCTGGAGAATGCCCGTGGTTTTAATCAACTACATATGACCAGGATAGCCACCTAAAATAGTATTTTGAACAGGAACAAGGTTAGTTAATTCCACCTGGAGACCTGAATGTTCACAAACCAATATCTGTCCCTTTCTGTTCATTTTAACCCCACCATCTGACTCTGTTTCTTTCCTACAATACTTGCAGTGCTGAGACAAGAGTTACAGGCCTTGCAGAGGCCAGCTCTATGGACTGGCCAGTTACACTGGGATTGCTTGGCATTCCCACTGGTATCAAGAAATGGAGACATATCACGCAAGTGTATTCAGCTTCTACTGTTTTCTTTCTTCTTAGGACCATCATCTACCTCTCCATTGTTTATGTGATTGGCCATGTGATAAAGTCTGTCGGTGCAATACCAACTGTGGGAAACCAAATGGTTCATGTGTAAGTAAGTCTTGGACCTGGTGTTTTGATACATTATTATAGTTATTCATTTAGTTATTCACCCAAATAGGCCTCTCCAATGGTGTCTTCCCTTTGTCAGGCTATCAGCTTTTGGGATTTGCACCAGATGCTTTAATTCATCTGCATCCTGCAGTTTATGCAGCTTCCTAATCATAAACCAACCAGGTAACTTGCTCTAGAAATAATGGCCAGTCTTGAGACCGCCTAAGAAAAATTCAGGCACAATGATGTGTGTGAAATTTAAGGGGAAACGTGTGTGTCTGTCAGAGGAACATGAAATCTCCAGTTAGAGCACATGTCCAAAACAGACTGGCAGGACCACAAAGAATCTCTTCTTCATGCATCTCCCTTCCTTCCTTCCTTCCTTCCAGAGCACAGTTTCCCAAACTATGGGTCGGGACCCAAATATGGGTTGCCATTACATTTCAACAGGGTCGCCAGGTGTCTCCCCAAGTGGCTCTTAAGGAGCCATTCACACATTTTTTTTAATTGCCCTGGGTCACCAAGTCTTCCTGAATTGTCAAAATGGGTCCCCATCTGGAAAATGTTGGGAACCGCTGCTCCAGAGCATCAGTTCGTCTTCTCCCCGATACAGTTCCCCAACTGTCTGACAAACTGCCAGAATTTTTGACAAGCTGGGCACAGCTCAGAAAATGGGCTACACCCAGGCCAAACAATCCCATTCACTAGGTGCATTCTTAAGTTCCCTGAGCCCATCCAACCTCGGACATTTTCATGCTAGTTGGGAAGCATTTTGTGAGGCCACCACATTATTGTAGTTAGCAGTGGATGGATTTCACTAGGGTAGGAGTTTGGGTCCAGAGGGCACCCAAAAGTGATGATGATCCACACCTCTTTTTGGTCTGCAAATCTGGGCTGCAGATCTTATAAGAAACGCCCACTCTTGATCTCTGGTACTTCCTGCTGGCTCAGAAACAGATTTTCTCATGCATCTCCACACTTCCACTTTCATGCGTGGTTGATACTCAGAAATGCAAGAAAACAACCACATTTATTGAATTTATCCAACATGCCAAAAGCAAATGGTTTGGTTTATGGGTTGGCTGATGGTTTGGGCTGGGATTGAGGATAATTCTTTTGTTCCTATTACTAGCCCATCTCAGCTTGCTCTTCACTCACAGCCCAAGTTCAGATTTGTGGCACATTGAGTCTGAGATATAGCTAGAGTGCTTTACTGTTTCCTAAAAGGGTTCTGTGGTGCTGAAGTTTTTCATCCCTGTTTGAAGGATTCTGTCCATGTTTGGCCTGGCTTTGATTGCCCTTGGAACAGGAGGTATCAAACCCTGTGTGGCTGCCTTTGGTGGGGACCAGTTTGAAGAAGAACATGTAAGATTTTATTTTCTAAACTATGCAGTGTCTGCGGTGTTAATATATTGGGAGGGACATGACATGTGATCAAGCTACAGCCAAGTAAAAGTATGCTCTGCCCTGAGAAAGAGAGATGATAGTACGTCAAAGTTCCATCTTAGCTCTCAAAGCATCTCTCAAACATTTATTAATGGCCCCTCCCAACAGCCTGGACAGCCAACTCAGTAACTGTCACAACACGTAGCAGCACAAAATAATTATTTGGGGGAAGCACATAAAGATAAAAATTATATATCTGATTAAAACTGGGACACAGGGGAGAATGAAATAGACAGATTATTTCCTGAGTGGGAATGCACTAAAACTGTCACCTCTATATGTGTGAAATTGCCTCTTTCATGACTACAAGTAATGAGCATGTTAGTTTCAAAGGTTATTGGCTTTGTGCTCCCTAGTAGCACTGATTCACACAGAACCAGGGAGGAGTATGCTACCTACCACGTCACCAACACCACTGATTGAAGATCTTAGGTGTTCATAGAATTCTTCCACCCAGCCAGTGCTTCCTTGTTTATTAAAGTTGATTGGAAATCAGAATTTCTGTCCCATGAGTCATTCCAATATCTCACCATTTGTTCTAGAAGCTAAAAAAGTCAAAATATGTAATTTTTTCACAGAACAGAAAGTTCTGAAAATTTTCAATTTGGAAACAACACAATGTTTCATTTTCGCTTAGCTATTGTAGTGCCTTGTGAGTGCTGTAATCCAGGTGTTTCATGCCTCCATTCTCCTCTGTGAGCTGGGCTCTCTAGGCTGATTGCACCTCCCATGATGCATCACAATCAAGGCACTCTCATGATGTACCAAAATGGCTCAGCCAGAAGTGAGACCAGAGCATCATGGGATATGTAGTCCAGGCAGGGAGCCCACCCCAGAGAGGAGAACAAGGGCAGGAGTCACCCAGACTACAACTTCCATGAGGCACCAAAAAAGTTTTAAAAAGTACAAAACTTTCTGATTTTGTGGGAATGGACTGTGCTGATTCCTCTCCTCCCTAAATTCCATTTCGTGGACAATTCAGGTTCCCCCTCCCATTTTGGAATGGAAGAAATTTTAAAATCATGAAATTCCCTGCCAAATGAAAAATCTAGTTCTCACGAGATCTACAGCAAGTGCTTAGGACCACTGTATGCAAAATGGAGATAATATTTTGACATTTATAAAACTGCCTATGTGGAATCCTACATATCCCAGTGAGTATCTGCAGAGGCCACATAGCCAGAATACCGATAAGTAACTTTCCTTTAATTACCTGGGGCATTGAAAAGTTTATCGCCTAGAAACAAATTCAGCAGCACATGGGCACAGCTGCACTGATGTCAACTACTTACACCAAGCCTGAATTTAATCCCTAATCCTGAACTCTTGGCTTTTTTCCAAACAACTTTATAAATATAATTGTCCTTAGACCCGCCATATTTCAGGTCCATGAACAGTGAGAGAGGCCATTGGTCAGAGTGGAGATAAAACACAGAATCCCCTGTCCTCCCAAAAAAGGATTTATGTGCAGGAAATTACCTTTTTGAGTATTTTTGTCAGTAGAATTGGTTGCTCAGGCTAAATATAGCGGAACAAAATCATATTGGCAAGATTTTGTTTTAATGCAAAATCTTTGGTGTCAAACAATGTGCATGTAACTGAAACCCATTTCTCTTTGTTTCTTTATTTTCCTGTTGCTAGGGAGATCAGGAGTATCATGAATGGCACCTTTTTTTTTCAAAATTAGCTAATACAAATAATGATATGAGCATATGCGTGCTGCAAAGATTAAGAAAGCAAGGAGGGATATCTTTTTCTAATGAATGCAATTTAAAAACGGTTAGGTTATTTTTATGTTCACACTTCTGGCATTCAGAGCATTTTTTGATGCTGTTGAAATCTGTAAATGTGTGAAATGAGGTGACCCAAATTCTTTACAAATCACCAGTCTCTTAAAAAATAGAAAAGTGCTGGTAAAATAATCATGTTCTTACAAAAACCAATCTGTTTGCAATACTATGTGCAAGAAACACAATCCCTATCTGGTGGGTAGGTCTCAAAATGCCTTACTGATTTCACAGAGGTTCTCTCACAGAAACCGGCCCGCACTGTAGTGAGTGTTATTTGTATTTGTTAAAAGTGCTCTTAGCTTTTCTTTGAAAGCCTAAACGGTCACTGCCACCAGTGCTCTCAATTCCCTTAATTTACCCGTGGCATCAGCCTATTCAGTGCAATATTGTGTGTTCAAAACCATCAGGGTGCTTTCTTTAGCTGTTCCTTTCAAGCTACCCTTTGCAAACTGGGGAGTGAAAGGAGACCAGACTAAAACTCTCATCCAGAGGGCTCCATAGTTCAGCAGTTTTATGATGTCAAAGGTCATAGATATGGGTCCTGGTAAGTTAGTAAAAAATGCAGAGGTATTCAAATGCCATGGGTTAGAGGTGCGGTATGAGACTGTAGATAGAACTGAACAGGGCAGAAGAATAATCTTCCACCCCATCTTTATCCCACTGTAAATGTAGCCTGCTGTTGAGGTGGATCAGTGCCGGGTAATGACTAGAAAATGTAATATTTTAACTATATAGACTAGCATTGAAGATTATTAGCTAACTGAAATAGATAGCTTCAGATAAAAACAGAGATATGCATTTAATAGCCCCAGCACTGTTTACCATTAACCAAAGAAGTGAACTATGCAGTTATTAGCTGAATAAAGGTTCATTGGTCCCAGGGGAGCCAACAGCTTCTGAGCCAACTGGGCCCCTGAGGCAGGTGTGTGGGGGCCCAGTTCCACACTCCCGGAAGCAGCGAGGTCTCTGATAGAAGGGGCAGAGCCAAGAGCAGGCAGCCCTCTACGCTGCCCAGAGCCAGCCCTCAGAGCCGTTTGGAGCATGTAGGGTGGCACTCCGATGGCGATTTAAAGGGACCCGAGCTCCAGCTGCCACAGCAACAGCCAGGAAACCCAGGCCCCTTTGAATTGCGAGGCCCTAGGGCAACTGTCCCCTTTACCCCCCATTTTGGCAGGCCTGATAGGGCCTTAATCCTAGATAAACCATTCACTCACTAATACCATGCAGGCTAGACTGTCCGGTGCTTACAAGGCCTAAACCTTCTGTAGGGGCCAAATCCAGGAGGACAGTGAAGGGCTCTTCGCTTTCTTCACTTTCCTGCAGAGGCCAGAGACCAAAGAACCTTCTCCTCACTGACTGCAGTAGCTGCATGAGCCCCATAGCGGCCGCTCGTGTGGTATCATTTCACCCTGACAATTCCCTGTGCCCCATCCTGCTGTCTTCCTTCTGCACCCACTTTGCATGAGTGCGTAAGGACCCCCCCCTTAGTGCGAGCTCCCCCAGTCCTGTCCCATCCCCACCTCCTACAGCTGAACCACAGCAGTTTTCTGCTGCATCGAAGGACCAAGAACGGGGGTGGGGTGTTGAGGTGGAGAGAGGGTGAGGCAAAGGAAGATTTCCTACTGCTCATTCTCCACTGGCAGAGGTGCCTGAGGGACCTTCTCCCAAGAACTTGAGTTAAATCCACCCCCTTTAGTTTTGTTACGCTGGGGCCAGGCAGGGGCTGCAACCATCCATCTGTCAGGAACTCAGGCCCAGATCTTTAAATATATTTCAGCACATAACTCCCATGGGGATCTGGGTACACAATGGAGGATCAAGCCCCAAGTGACTTGCATCCGGTCACGCAGAGAGTCCCTGACAGAGCCAAGCTCCCTTCCAGTGCTGAATCACAAGGCCATCCACCCTTTCACTAGGACAGCCTAGCTCCTAGTGGGCTTTGTAGTTCACACTGCTGTGCCTGAGTGAGGAAAAAGCTGCCTAAGGCACCACAATTTAGAAGCATTTCTCATAAAGGAAAATGTTAGTGCCTGGCAGTGATCAGTTACTTCATATTGTGCCTTTCTGGACATCCTGGCCTCTTGCTGACCATGTGACATAGACCCCCTTGAGAGTCAAATAACATGGACGCCTTAGAAAATGTCCCCCTCTGAGCACATCTTTGCCCTCTGTTGGGCCTTGAAGAGAGCTCGTTCACAACTGCATTTGTGAAGACCCTGAGGGGAAAATGCCAACCAGCTCCAGAGCCCAGATGTCTTTCCAGCTACATGATGAAAAATTCTGTAGGTTCTGGTACCACTTTCTGATTAGCAAGCAGCTAGAAAAGCTTTTGATCCATGCCGTGAACCAAGCTAAGGCACCGACAGAGCCCTCCTGTTTGAAGGGATCTCACCCTGTGAGGTGAGGAATTCAGCATCTCCAAAGGCAGCCCTCAACATCGTGACTGGGGTTTGACTTTTACAGAGGCAGAAATACCTACCTGTTATGTGTGTGAATGAGAGGGAGGGGAAATCCTATTTGTCTTCTATCACTGTGTATAGGGGGTGGGCAAACTGGGGGAGGGAAGTTACACACACACACAGGGCAAATGTGACTTCTGTGGGCTGACTTCACCCTCTACCATCTGTGCGTTCCACTGGACATATGGCAAAAGCTAGCATGGCCAGCAAGTGTGAGGACTGGAGGGCCCACTCTAAGCAATAGGTTCCCCGGACTAAGCATATCAAAATTAGCATGCAAATACTCAGTCCTTCCCATGGCTAATGCATGAATCACACACAGGGTGCATTGCCCTAAGTACTGGAAAGAAGAATGGATTTGGTAGAGTCCTTTTTACCATGTTTATTAATAGACCAAATATGGCAATGCTGACTCTCACTGGGGTCCTATGCCCAGCCCCTTTCGTCCTGGGACCTGCTTAATTGCCCCAGCAGATTTGCTGTGCTGAATGGACCCTATTTGTTTGGGGCTGGTTAAATCATCACCACACTTAGTTCTGTAATTCTTAGCTTCTCCTCCAGGCCTTCCAGCCGATCAGTCTTCCTCACAAGCTCTCTCTCCTCTGTCATTACAAGCTCCTCAAAATGCATAGGTTTCTGTTTCTGTTTAGGAAAAAAAAAAAAAAAAGGCCAGGACGTGGGAACAAATGACGAGCTGTCAAGCGCTGCCAAATTGGACTGAATTAGGTGATAGCGAATCAAGCTACTTGTTCCGAATAAGTAAACACTTTCCCCCTTCAACTTCCTGAACCTGACAGACACAGAGCCTCCAAAATGCCGAAAGACCCTAAGTGAACTGATTTGTGTGAGCCTAAGCCAGCACCTCAGTGCAAGCTGGTTTGCCTGCCATTAGCTTGCATTTTACACACCATGTGTCAATATTAACCCAGTCCATCTAACAAGAGAATTGATAGTGTTTTGTTCGCAAATCCAGCACTGTGCTTTGTCCATGGTATTGATGTTGCCTTGTCTTGTTTTAGGCCCAAGAAAGGAGCAAATTCTTTTCCGTCTTCTATCTATCTATTAATGCGGGAAGTTTGATCTCCACGTTTGTTACTCCTGTATTGAGAGGTCAGTGTTGATTGAGAATGAATCACTAAATTAGCCGCACTGTGGACTGTTCTGCTATGGATGGTTAGTCTCATGAGGATCAAATGTCAGCGATTACATTATCTTCTGAGCGACCTGTATGTTGTATTTATGCCTTGTTAATCCTGTATAGCTGCATTACAGATTTATGGAAACTAGCAGAAGAGTCAGACATACCATGCCGCAGGCTGTATTCATTTGGTTTAAAGCCAGCCTGAGTCACTGGATCAAATATTAGAGATGGAGAAGACCCATCAGGTCATTCCCTGAGCCAGCAGGGGATTGTTCCTCGGGTATATGCTGCAGTCCATATAGGTAATCTATTGAGAATGATTGATCTGACCCTATTCCTTGTACACGTCAATGCCGGGCTATACTAGCAGTGCTGCTCAGGGTTCCAGTTCTGCAAACTGACCCCTGCTCTCATGCAGAGCCCCATTTCCTGTTGAACTCCAGACAGGCATAAGGGTCAACCTGTGTGAATCAGGTGGCAGGATCATGGGCTAGAGTGGCTTATCTTGAGGACCCACACATGGCCTATGCCCCTCTTATGGCCTATTTTGCATCCCACCCACAGTTCAGAGCCATTTTGTCCTGAGTCTTGCCATACTGACTTTATTGTATTACAGTGCTCAACACCTCGCTCTATAAATACTCAAATATACACAGGAGAGGGCAGTATCCTATCCACTGAGGTACCTGGCATGTCCAAGAGCATTTTTGCTGACATCCTCCATAAGGTTTTCTTTATTTGGAATGACTATTTTAATATTTTGCCTCTTTCCTTGGGTTTGGGACGTGTATGTCTGTCCACTGTATTTGTGTCAAAGCACACAACAACAACAAAAAACAACAACCAAAAACCGATGTCTCTCCCTCTTTTGCCCATGTCAACATTTTGGTGCTGAGAGGCTGTTGCTAAATTTGTTCAATGGGTGGATGAAAATCCAGTTCCCTTAAAGCTTTTGATTCTATGTCAGTGTAGCACAATACCCAGCCAATAACCCCTCCACCCTGAAGAGTGGGAGTGGAAAGGGAGGTTTAGGTTTTAAAATTATTTTCTGTGCTTCCCGGAGGAGAGAGAGAGAAGCAGTTCCTCTGAAACTTGACAGCTTCACATGGAGCATGTGGATTTAGATGACAGAGCCCAACACTTTCTGCCCATACTATAGGTCACAAGTTAAATGGACATGTAAAGTTTCACAGTTTGGTTTATTGGATTTCAGTGAATTCTTTGGAAAGTGGCCAGATAAATATCACACGCACCTCCACCCCCCATGAAACTGATCGTGTTGTTTCATATGACTAATGCAAAGTAATCACCAAAGGTTTTGCTGAACAGTTTCCTTTTTTGCTTTAGCTATGAGGGCTTTTAAAACCATATTTATTTACTGCTACTCACTAGTGTATGAATGCAGTAGTTTCTGACCATGCTACGGGATCTCTGTTTGGGGGCTGGCTCTCCATGAACTCAAAGCGACAGAGCTCTTCCGGGTTATGGTGCAACCATGTGCTACATTCCCACGCTATACTGTAGCTTGAACTGCTCCAACCCCCATTCTCACAGTGCTACTTTCATTATGAGTTATCACAGGAGTGTGGTGTGGAGCAGGCTATTTCTCCAGGGCCAGGGGAGACATAAGTCAACAAGATACACAGGGCATTAGTTCACACACCTGAAATCTTACGTTCAGATTCTGTGATTCATACACCCTGGTGTAATCCCATAGTTTCACCCCAGCTTACCTGATTACAGTGATGGAAGTGAGATAAGATTCCCCCAGATAGTGCAGAACCACTGTTACTGATCACCCAGGCCTATTAAAATAAATTTAAAAGAGCCAGTTTATTTTATGTAGGGCTTTTATTTTTACCCCTTCAGGGGGCTGTCCCCTGCTTCCACTTACCCTGCAACTATCTGCGCCTGTAAGTGGTAACAGCTCCTGCCCCATGCAGCATCTCTTACTGCTTATCACAGTACTGTGGTTAGCACTGGCCCTTTCTATGGCTGCTGTAGTTGCAAGCAGCTGCCATGCCAGCTCTGCTTCCCAAGTGCCACCATCGGTGGAGCCCCAGGGCACTTGTTTGAAATGGGCCCAGTGAGCCAGGTCAAAACCCACTGCAAGTGTGGTGGGCGGAGAGAGGTGACTGCTTGGGCACAGGTTGCCGTGGGGGGGTCAGGGCGGGAGCCTGCCTTTCATGTAAACACGGCGAAATGAGATGCTTTTATTCTGTTATTTTTTAGGGGATGTAAAATGTTTCGGAGGGGATTGCTATGCCTTGGCTTTTGGTGTCCCAGCAGCACTCATGGTTTTAGCCCTTGGTAAGTGGAAACAATCACGGTGCTTACAACATTCCACTCAGGATGTTTGGAGGGTTGCTGTCCACCCTTTCTGCCCAGTATCCCTCTTCCCCCACACAGAGAAAGAAAACCCATTGGCAGGACAATCCAAGACTCCTTCTGTTCCTCTTATTCCCCTAGCCAAGGGCTGCCTGGCCACCCTTTGTCACTTTACCAGGACAGGCCTGGCTGCATCCTATGAGAATGGCAGGGGCAGAGCCTGGTGGTTTAAAGGCCACTGAGACTGTAGTAGTGGTGTTGGCTAGAACCCTGGGACCTTTATATTGCTGCTGGAGCCCCATGCAGCATGCTACAGAGCCATGGCAGCCACACTTTGGATAGCGCTGAGGGGCTACCCCAGCTCTGCCCCTTATGCCTGAGACCCCGCCCATATGGGAGCACAAAGCTGCCTCTCTTGTCCAGGGTCCTGCAAGTCTGTCGGCTCACTGATGGCTGATCAGAACCACCCAGGAAAACATCCTGAAATATCATAGAATTCTAGAACTGGAAGAGAACTCGAGAGGTCATCCAGTCCAGTCCCCTGCCCTCACAGGGGACAGGACCAAGCACCATCTAGATCAGTGTTTCTTAAAGTGTGTTCAGCGGCACACTGGAGGGCCACGAGGCAGTCGGAGGTGTGCCGCAGAGAACAGAGTTCAAAATGGCTGCCCTTAAAGGGGCAAGTGACCTTTTTTCCGCCCCTCCCAGCTCAACAAAAATCCGTGGTGTTTCTCATAAAAAAAATTGTTTGGTGTTCCTCGGTCCCAAAAAGTTTAAGAAACACTGATCTAGATCATCCCTGATAGATGTCTATCTAACCAGCTCTTAAATATCTCTAGTGATGGAGATTCCACAACCCCTCCCAGGCAATTTATTCCAGTGTTCAACTACCCTGACACCTAGGAAGTTTTTCCTAATGTGCAACCTAAACTCCCTTGCTGCAGTTTAAGCCCATTGCTTCTTGTCCTATCATCAGAGGCCAAGGAGAATAATTTTTCCCCCTCCTCCCTGTGACACCCTTTTAGATACCTGAAAACTGCTATCGTGTCCCCTTTCAGTCTTCTCTTTTCTAAACTAAGCAAGCCCAATTCCTTCAGCCTTCCCTCAGAGCTCATGTTTTCTAGGCCTTTAATCATTTTTGTTGCTCTTTTCTGGAACTTCTTCAATTTCTCCACATCTTTCTTGAAATGTGGTGCCCAGAAGTGGATACAATACTCCAACTGAGGCCTAATCAGCGCAGAGTAGAGTAGAAGAGTGACTTGTGTCTTGCTCACAACACTCCTGTTAATGCATCTCAGAATCATGTCTGCTTTTTCTGAAACAGTGTCACACTGTTGACTCATATTTAGCTTGTGGTCCACCATGACCCCTTTCTGCAGTACTAGATCCCTTTCTGCAGTACTCCTTCCTAGATAGTCACTTCTCATTCTGTATGTGTGAAACTGATTGTTCCTTCATCAGTGGAGTACTTTGCATTTGTCCTTATTAAACTTCATCCTATTTGCCTCAGACCATTTCTCCAGTTTGTCCAGATCATTTTGAATTATGACCCTATCCCCAAAGCAGTTGCAACCCTTCCCAGCTTAGTATCATCTGCAGACTTAATAAGCGTATTCGCTATGTCATCAACTAAATCACTGATGAAGATATTGAACAGAACCGGTCCCAAGACAGACCCATGCTGAACCCTACTTTTTATGCCCTTCCAGTATGACTGTGAACTATTAATAACTACTCCCTGACAATGGTTATGCAGTTATATACCCACCTTATACTAGCCCCATCTAAGTTGTATTTCTCTAGTTTATTGATAAAAAGGTCATGCGAGACTGTGTCAAATGCCTTACTAAAGTCTAGGTATACCACGTCCACTGCTTCTCCCTTATCCACAAGGCTTGTTATCCTCTCAAAGAAAGCTATCAGATTGGTTTGACATGATTTGTTCTTTACAAATCCATGCTGGCTCTTACCTATCACCTTATTATCTTCCAGGTGTTTGCAGATTAATTCCTTAATTACTTGCTCCATTATATTTCCTGGTACATAAGTTAAACTGACTGATCTGTATTTTCCTGGGTTGTTCTTATTTTCCTTTTTATAGATGGGCACTATATTAGCCCTTTTCCAGTCTTCTGGAATCTCTCCCAACTTCCATGATTTTCCAAAGATACCTAAAGGCTCAGATACCTCCTCTATCAGCTCCTTGAATATTTTAGGATGCATTTCTTCAGGCCCTGGTTACTTCAAGGCATTTAATTTTTCTAAGTAATTTTTAACTTGTTCTTTTTTTATTTTATCTTCTAAACCTCCCCCATTTCCACCAGCATTCACTTTGTTAGGCATTCCTTCATCATCAAACTTCTTGGTGAAGACGGAAACAAAGAAGTCGTTAAGCACCTCTGCCATTTCCAAGTTTCCTGTTATTGTTTCTCCCTCTTATTAGTAGCTGACACATCCTAGCCTTTCTGCAGCAGGTGCCATGTTGTGACCTTTGTCTGATGATGCTGTGGGGTATGTGTCACAATATAATAGCCTCACATGATTTAGCTTCAAGAGGGTTCAAAGGAAATGCCCCATTGTGGCAGTTTGCAACTTTGCCCTTGAACAAGTTTGACCTTTGGGGCCTGCACAATTTGTATTCCTAGTTCTCATAGTTCAGGACAATTGCACCTGTAATTCCTCCTTGTGGCCAACAAAGGGCACTTATTCTTGGCTACTGACTCCTTAACTATCTCCAGTCTTGGATGGAAACCTCTCTCACTCTTTTGACTGAAGTTTTTCCAGTTTGCACACTTCCCTGCCTACACTGAGAGATCTCCGACAAGCCAGACTGCCTAAACAGACTGGTTTCTGTACTTTGCTTTCTTTCTGAAGTCTATGAACAGAGGAATTGGCAGATGGTATAAGTTACCATTGAGCTCTTTCTAAGCAAGCATATTTATTCTGGAGGTAAAAGCATTTATGAGAAAATCATATATATGTTCCTAGCTGCATGCTAAAATCTTACCAGAAGCCACCCATCAGTCTAATGGGGTCTCTGTAGGCCAAAATTCTTTCAACCTTTCTTAAGGATTGGGACCTCCATTGGACAAAAGGTCTTGTCTGTCTACTGAATCAGAAAGAAAGCTCTGAATTTAAACTAACTCAGCCTGTTTATCCAAATGTCCTTTCTTTGTTGGTCTCTGGAGATTCACTTCACCACAATATGCAAGCCCTCCCCAGGAGGTAGTACCTCTTTGAGGATGTTCCCATCAGAGCAAATTTGCCTATCCCCCACTACACACACTGCTCTTAGTTCCTAGAGGGGCTGCCGTCACCCTCTCATAGGGAACTACATGCAATCTCTAGCCTGCAATGATATATATATTTAGTATAGCCACATAATCCAAATGTAATCCAGGAAATTACCATATCTGTCTCAGTAATCTCCCTATTGTAGGATGGAAGTTTCTGACAGTGCTTCTACCTCAGACTGACACAGTTTGCAGCTTGGGGTCATCTCAGCTTTTTATCCAGTGTTTGCTTCATGACCTATTCACTATTCAGAGATTCCCGTGGGGGATTAACTGAGACTGAAGCAACCGCCTTATTTCTGAGCTGTCTTGCTTTGGTTGGCTGGAGTTGCCCACATAATGACTGTTATGGCCTGTTATTATGTGACAGTGATAATATTGTATATTCCTGTTCTGCAGTCTCAGGCACTAGCTGTAATTACACAGTGTCCCAAATCTACCACTTTAACCCACTGTCTTATTGCCAACGTATTCCTCTTAGCCATAGCCCTCACAAAATAGCAAATGCTGGCCACTTCTCTGTCTTCATTCCTCAGTGACCAAGAGAAACATCAACTTGTTTGATTCACTGTTCAGATTGTAACTACTGGTGAGAACAAGTCTCATTCATTCCCATTATTATGCTGCACTTGAGTTTCGTCACTGTATTGTGCCAGTTCTCTTTCAGATTGTTAGTTTAATTAACAGGCCAAGAGATCATGCCGTTTTCAAAAAATATTGGCTTAGCCGTAACATCAGTGACCTGGAAATTCACTCTTCCAGAGATAATGAACGTGGCATCTTTCTGGAGAGCCTCCAGCAAAGAGAAGAGAACAGGACACTAGAAAATATAATCAGCCAACAATTAATGTTGCAGCAACTGATTTAAAAAAAAGTGTATTGTGACTGGCTCTGAGGAGCTTCCCAGTTCCCATAAGGTTTGTTCCCATCAGTTTAAAATACTACCTGAGGTTTCCTACACAAATATATTACAAGTATTTCTAGCAGCGTTCAAGAGCTGGGGAAACTGACTCGCAAATATTACAGAGTTGCACAAACTGGCTGCCAGTCTATTTTCTGATGTGGTTCTCCTCCAGCATTCACTGCATGCTGAAAAAAAGGCAAAGGAAATAGGATCTGGGACACTGAATACACACTCTTTACAATGGAAAACTGGAAATCATAGAACCATATGATTAGAAGGGACCACAACTTTAAGCCCCTGCCAAGGTGCACTGCATGTGTCTAATGGTTAGGGAAGGGGATTAAAGATTAGAATATGTAACTCTGGGCAAATCTTCTATACTTTTAGCCATTTCTGTGCTTCATTTTACACACCTCATCATTACAAATGTGAGCATTTTGCCTGGACATATAATTAAGGCAACCCTAGAGACTTCATCCTGAACATCCCCAGTTCAGACACTTTTGGAAACCTGCTTTGCTGTGCGTATACCCTGTGCTTGGGGAGAATGATTTGGCAGGGAAAGGTCTTTCAAGTTGTCTATCCCATCATACCCAGAGCTGTGAACTTCAGTGAACACCTTGGAATAATTTTTCCAGAGGTTGTGGCGGATTCGACATCACTGACCATTTTGTTTGCAAGATTGGATGTTTTTGGAAAAGATCTTCTCCAGGAGTTCTTTTGGGGAAGTTCAATAGTTTGTGTTATACAGGAGATTGGACTAGATGATCACAATGGTCTCTTCTGGCCTTGGAATCGATGAACAAACAACTTGGATTGAGGGAAAATGCTAGAAATGGAGGAGAGAGCCAAAATTTGGATGCAGCTTTGCATCTGGATTCCACCCGCCAAAGTTCTAGGGGTTTGTAACTGTTTTTTTCCCTCTTTCTTTAACCCAGCTTGTTTGCAAATAAGGGCCAGATGCAACATTTAGATTTGGGTCAAGTTTCCAGGTCTAAGGGTCGGGTGGCCTTTCTTGCTTTCTCAAAATACCAGACATTCCAATATTTCCAGGAATGGCATGGGCCCACCCCTGCTGGTGTGATGCTGTATGCACCATGTGGATACCATTTTGAAGTGCACGCTGCTCCACCCCCCTGCCTGGGTGACCTCTCATGCACTTGGTGGTGGTGGCAGATCGACGTGCTCTGTAAAATGGCGTTCCCCATTCGATACAGGACAAAACTACACACAGATGGACAACAAAACAAGTAGAGAGGGGACTGTCCAGTTTAAAACGTGATGAATGGCCTGCCTAGTTCTTGGCTGTTTATAATTTTGCCTCAGAATATGCAAAGCGGGGTTATTTTCAAAGGCTCGCATAGGAATGAGGTGCCCCATTGATATCCAAAGGAACTGGGTGCCAAACTGCCCTTCGAGCTCTTGAAAGTCTCTATATGGCATATGCCCCTGAATACATGTAAATGACATATTATACTCACAACCTGTGTGTGGAGGGGTGCATGAATATTTAGGTGTTTGTTTTATGCTGCATACACCCTGGGTCCAATCCTGCTGTGAGTATAACTCCTGTTGAAGTCCCTGGGAGGTCGCTGCGCAGGAGAAGGTCCGTAGCCATACAGAACTGGGAAAAATTCCAGACTTGGATTCTAATGTTTTATAGGTGTGTTTATTGCTGGAAGTGGAATGTACAAAAAAACTCCGCCACGAGGGAACATCTTACTTGAAGTTTGCCAGTGCATTGCGGTGAGTTTATTTCTGTCCAATCCTTTTTATGCACAGTACACAGGTAAAAGCACATTGTCACTGGGGTCAGTTTTGTACCTTTTTGATACAGATGGTCCCCGAGTTGTGCACGGTTGAGTTACGACCGTTCACATTTATGACCAAAGCTCCCATGGAGCGGTCATAAAGGTGGTCCCCAAGTTATGAACGCGACCCGCACTTACGAACAGCGTGGTTGCTATGTAATTCAGTGGGGTCCGAGTTACGAACAGATTGAGTTACGGCCAAGTGTTTGGTCCATAACTCGTTCGTAACTCGGGGAGAGGCTGTACAATCATGTAATCTGGAGATGCCCAGGAGTGGCAGCTGGAGTCCTGGGCCCTTTAAACTGCCGCTGGAACACCTCACAGTGTGCTCTGGGTCTGCCCCCTGCCCCGCCCCTTCCACCTGAGGCCCTGCCTCTTCCGGAAGCAGGGAGTCCAGGTGTCCTTCCACCTTCTGCAGGGAGCCGGCAAATCTGTCAGCCTCCTTGTGTGGCACTGTGAGGAAGGGGGACTCATTTGATGACAGATTTTGACACCCTTTCTCATGCTGAATGGTGCCTTATTCCACAAGTCGTTCCTCTGAGGACAGTGGGGTGACGTGCCGCTGGAGGCTCCCTCAATCCTCCCGCCACTCCCTGCTTGCAAATTGTCCTTAGCTCAGGTGGTAGAATCTGACCCTTCTGTTCTCTGAGAGGAAACTGAAAAGTCACAGAATGGCCGAATCTCAGGTTCCATTTTATTTTATTTGCTGTTCTGTAACTTTTCCAAAGCTGATGAGTTCAGCAGAGAGCAGCAGCACATGTACCCAATGAAGCTCAGACTGATATTGTTATGGTACTGTAATATGTAGTTTTACTAGTTTTTTTTTCCTGGCATGCAAGCAGTGAACTGTCTATGAAGAAATACTGTGTTTGCCATATAGTTCCTCTGGGGAATTGTTGCAAGCAGCAAGCATTTTCTGCCTGCCTTAATCTCTCTAACTAGCCTCAATCCTTGACCCAGAGTTGATGCCTGGGAACAGGTTTGTCAAGGAGTGGGGTATAAACAAATAAGTCACGCATAGAAAATACCCATTTGTCTTCTGACGGGAAACCAAGCTGCAAGGCGCTGAAATCAGCTCCTGCTCGAGAAAGGGACAAACAGTCCTCCAGAAACGCAGAGCAGTGAAAACTCTGGCTATGTCTACACTAGCACTTTTGTTGGTAACACTTTATCGATTTTTTTCACACCCCTGACTGGCATAAGTTGATTTTTTTCACACCCCTGACTGACAAGTTGCACCTGAAGAAGCACCCATGTGGACTGTGCTTTGTTGGTGGGAGACACTCTCCTGCCACTTAGAGGTTATGCCGACAGGAGAGCGTTCTCCCGTTGGTGTAGAACAGCTCCACAGGACACCTGACTGCAGGGCAGCTGCAGCGGTACAGGTCTATAGTGTAAATGTAGCCTCTGACTATAAAGTTGCTGTAAATAATGAGGCATTTATCCCCTTGTGCCAGGGGCCAATTCAGATTGCGCTTTCTAAAAAAGAAAAATAAATGCAGTGGAGCTAAGTGAATTTCAAATAAGAAGACTTTTCCTGAGACTGGTCTTAAAACAAGTAGGAAATGATCTTGGAGGCTGGGGTCACATTTGCCTTGGAGAGATACACTAGTTCTCTTAATCATCAAGCGAGACTTCCTTGAGAGAAGCGGAATCATAAAGAGCCTACCCTGCAATATCTCACCTTCCACTGACTTCAGTTGAGAGCAGCTCTCAGGAGATGAGAGGGCATGTCTACACTAGGAAATTATTTCAAAATAATAGCTCCCAAAATAACTACTTCAAAATAAGCTTATTCCCCCAGGAAACCAGGAGTACAGATTTCGAAATAACCAGCCCGTTATTGGTACTGTGGACACTGCGCTTATGATTTTGAAATAAGGGGGGTTATTTCAAAATAACTCCCTAGTGTAGACCAGGGATCAGAGGCTCCTAGGTCAGGTCCCAAAGTAAAGAGATCAGGGAGAAAAAAAAATTCAGTGATGTTCAAAAAGAGGAAGGGATCCAGAGGGTCATTTGGTGGGAGAGCCAGAGGGCTGGCTGCAGGATATGAAGAGCAAGACTACCCAAACGTGTAGTACTAAGTGAAGGGCAGATCTGGGGCTGGAGAGGGTAGGGGGGTGGAGAAAAGGGGCGTAGGAAGATGAGGTAGATTTTGAGGTGAGAAAAATATTGAGGGATTTCATGTGCTGTGTTTCCATATGCAAAGGACAACAACATCCATTTGATTTAGAGGAACTGCAAAGCAAGGAAAGTCTCTGTGAGAAAGAGAGAGACACAGTGTGTGTCTCCTGCGTAATATGCCGAGCAAAAAAGGCAGCTGCCCCTAGGAACAGAAAGGCAGAGAACAAAGAAAACACGGTTGCATTGTTTCGGGTGGCTGTGGCATCCATACAATGGAGGACTGAGAATGCTGAAGGGGAGTTTTGAGCTGGGAATTCTCTGTGGACAGGGGGATGAAAGTTGGGAGAAGGGTGGTGGTCTGACTGGTTGACATACCCCTAAGTTACACCCGTTACTCGTTTCTTCTTCCCACTAGTTTGCTGTTACAAACCGGCTGAAAAACCGCTCCAAACGGATCCCCAGGAGGGAGCACTGGCTAGACTGGGCATCTGAAAAATACTCAGTAAGTGACGATGTACATCGGGGGTGGCCAAGCTGTGGCTCTGGAGGCACACGTAGCTTTTCGTGGCTCCTGGCATAGGGGCCGACTCAGGGCTGCAGCTACAGGCACTGACTTTCCAATGTGCCAGGGAGGGTGCTCACTGCTCAACCCTCAGTTCTACCCCAGGCCCTGCCCCCACTCCACCTCTTCCCCGAGCCTGCCATGGCCTCATTCCTCCCCCCTCCCAGAGCCTCCTGCAGGCCGTGAAACAGCTGATTGAGGTGAGTGGGAACACAGGTGCTGGAACCAGGGTGCAGGGGGTGCTGCTGCGTCCCCAGACGTGAAGAGGTTTCCATCATATACAGAGTTTTCACTTTGCTTCAATGGCTCTAGCACCCCCACTGTACAAATTGTTCCAGCGCCTCTGAGCAGGAGGTGTGGGGAAGGAGGGAGAGGTGCTGATCAGCAGGGCTGCCAGCAGGCAGGCGGCATTGCAGCCAGGAGGGCAGGGGAGGTGCTGATCGGGGGGTGCCGGCCGGTGCTGGGGGCAGGAAGGCGGTGGAGGTGCTGGTCGGGGACAGCTGACATATTACTGTGGCTCTTTGGCCATGTACAGTGGTAAATTCAGGCTCCGATCCACCACCCTTGCCTTACTGGAAGTGGCTGAGTATCCGGTTCTGCGACCTGGCTCAGGCTGTGTGGTGTCTCGGGTTCCTCGGCTGTAACAGGGACACCTTGTGTCAAGCCGTGTGCCTGTGAGTGAGCAATCACCAGCACAGTAGAGTTTCCCCTTACACAAAAATTCACAAGACTCTGTCCATTAGTGAACGTCAAGCGGTAAAACAAAGGCAGCGCTAAAAAATCCATGACCAGCACGACGCAGGGTCTTCAGGGCTTATGTATGTAAATACGTATATATCTGATTGTCTCTCCCTCCAGCCTGTCTTTATTACTTGCCCTCCAAATCTCCAGATGCCTTAGGACCAGGACAGGGTCTACCTCTGTGTATGTGCAATGGGATTTTGATTCTGATTAGTGACCTGGTGAAGGGTTTGCAACCCAGGATACCTGGTCAAAAAGGGAGCCTTGTGGCTCATCAGCACCGCTAACCAGGCCAGTGACTCTCCAGATGGTGGTGCCATGTACAGGGGGGCCAACAGCTTCCACGGGTCCCCAGGCAAGGTGTGGAGAGGGGGCTGGATTTGCACCCCCAGAAGGGATGGGGCCTCAGGTGTGGGGTGGTTGGCAGCCAGCCCTCAGGGCCTCCCGGACCATGGTGCTGACCCTTTCTCCTCCATCCCTCAGAGCTGCGCAAAGGGGCACTCTGGTGGTGATTTAAAGGGCTCAGGGCTCCAGATGCTGCCGCTGCCACAGTAGCTGTGCCAGTGTCTGGGAACCCTCGGCCGCTTTGAATTGCTGGGCTCCAGGGCAATTGCCCCCCTTTTCCCTCCACTGTCGGTGAGACTGGTCATGCACAGCAAGGTTGGCAGGCTCCCTGCTAGCCTCTGCACTGTGTGGCTCCCAGGAAGCAGCTGTTATATCCCTCCGCTAGCTTAGGGGAAGCTATGGAACTCTGCACATTTCCCCTACCCCAAGTGTCACCCCCGCCACTCCCATTGGCTGGGAACCATGACCAATGGGAGCTGCAGAGGAGGTGCCTGTGGAGGAAGCAGTGCACAGACCTTCTTGGCCACCCCTCCATGTAGGAGCCAGAGAGGGAATGGTGTGTCTGCTGCCAGGAGCTGCTTGAAGTAAGCACAGACTGGAACCTGTCCCGTGAACCACCCCTGCACCTCAGCCCCGCCCCAGCCTTGCTCTCCCTCCACCCTCTGAACCCTTTGGTCCCATCCCAGAGCACTCTCCTGCACCCCAAATGCCTCATCCGCAGCCCCACCCCAGAATCCGCACCCTCAGCCGAACCCCACACACCAGCTCTCTAAGCCAGCCTAGTGAAAGTGAGTGAGAGTGGGGACAGCAATCGGTGGGGGGGGGGAGACGTGAGTGAGGGCAGGACCTCAAAAAGTGTGGGGCAAAGGGTGGACCCTTGGAGGAGGGGTAGGGCACTCGTGGGGCAAGGGTGTTCAGTTTTCCTCAATTAGAAAGTGGTCAGCCCTAAACTCTAGGCTCTCTGTACTGCAAATCCTCGGAGCATGTCTGATAAAGCTTTGCCACACCCTTACTCGGAGCTAATTAGGGACCATCATGCACTGAGGACTGAAATTGTTGTTAGTTGTTCCACCTCCATTTTGTCTTTCCACCTGTTTCCTCTTCACAGAAGCAACTGATCAATGAGATTAAAATGGTGACACGAGTTCTCTTCCTGTTCATCCCGCTGCCAATGTTCTGGGCCCTCTTTGACCAGCAGGTAGAGTATAACAAAGTACAGACGTTGTGTTGAAGCCAGGTTCTGATCTTGATCACGCCAGTGTAAAACTACAGTAACTCCATGCAAATCACAGTGCACTGAGGTCTTCGGCGGTCTCATCTCCCCACCAGAAATCTGCTTGGTTTCATGAGGCAGCATCTGCCATTCAGGGTCATCTGGCCTTCAATCTCCAGCGTGGTTTCTAGGATAGGGTGCGTGTCAGAGGTGGGTAGAAAGAAGGTGCCGGGCCTAAAACAGAAGAAAAAAGGGGGTGGAGGGAGAAGGGAAGCAGAGATGGGAGAAACAAGCAGAAAAGATACTGGGAGACTGAGTAAAGGAAGACGAAGAGAAGTAAGGCCCTTCCAGCATTCACTTTTTCCTCTGTTCCCTTATTCTCCCATCCTGCAGAGCACACCAGGGTACTTACAATGGCCTCTTTTGTCCTTAGGGATCTAGATGGACTCTGCAAGCCACTAGAATGAATGCAGACTTCGTAAGTACTTAAGATTATTAGGGATAATAAAACTAGTCGTAATCTTGGCATTTTGTAATTAATTGTTCACAACAGTTAAGCCAGTGGCTTTGCAACCTCATAAGAGTCACACTTTTATAGATTAGGGGAAAAAAAATGTTGTAGGTGTACATATCAGGATTCATGATGATCTTGAAACATTATGGAAAAAAGTGAGGCCTAGTGAACTAAGCCCAGCTCTGGGAGCTGGGACTACCTGAGTTCTAGCTCTGTGACCATGAGCAAGTCACTGACTTCTCTCCCTCGGGTGTAAAACATGGGGCTGTTGTGAGGATTAGTTAGTTAATATCCAGGAAGTCCTATGAAGACGTGAATTGCAAATGGAACAGTGTGCAGCCAGGTATAAATGCATGTCAATGGTCTGGGTCAGGATTTTATCAACAGGCCCCCATTTACAGATGTATGTGCTGTGCTTAATTTGTAAGGCAAGAGGTGCCAGGGCTCACACCATTTTTACTTTCATAATTGATGGAGCAAGCCCAGAGGGTCCGGGATTATGAACTGCTAAACCTAGAGGTACTGGAACTTATCCTTAGCAAGATGGCACAAATTAAGTCTTGCATGTGTCTCAATAGGCCATCCAGATCTTACAGGCAGATACACATATCAGTACTTGGGCATGCAAATGCCTGTTTCCTTGGTGGACGTTCCGATTTAAACTCCAAAGTGTGAACCTTTCGAATACTGGGCCCATGGCGATTGTCACTTGTTAGGGTAATTAATCCAAGTGAAGCATGAAAAGATTGCAACATGGTATTTTATTCCTCCCTCCCAGAAAGGAAAGTCAACGAAAGTTCACGCAGCCCTTACGACTGGTAACTAGGAACATTGTAGTGTGTGTTTCTGTAAGCGTGTGTTTAATGATACATTCATGAACCATATAAGAATCAACAGTGATTACTAAACATTCTCTGGTTGAAAACAAAACGGTTCAGCACTTTTTGTCCCAACAGTTCCTCTGGATTTTTGGATTGTATATCAATCTGTCCCACTTCCTCTGTGCACCTCAAGGGGAAACTGCCTTTGTAAGGCTTTTTTAGCATTTCTCTGTGTAATAACTCCCTTGGTCCCCCAGTCAAGCATTGTCCTTCAGTAAGGAGAGAGCACTAATAAGAGAAAGGAAAGTCAGACCTATTCCTGTGTAAGTTGAAATATGTTATGGCTCTTATTTTTTAATGCCAGATTAGCACGCCGTCTACAAACTGATGGGAGGAGGGGGCATTTCCCTGCCACAGGATATTTAGCTTTGTAACTCTGTGCACTGCAATTTTAACTCTCCCAGAATCTGCTGTCTGCCATTTTGGTTCATTCCATTATGGATGATGGGGGGGGGAAGCTCAACATTTGAATCCCAATCTGGATTCCAAAATGTTCATTCTTCCTTCCCTACCAAGTTTAGGACTGTAGGGGCATTAGCTTCTACCGTTATCGAACAGCTTCGAGGGATTGGATCTCACACAGTTGCCCGCCATCCAGGGCTTTATGTCCCTTCTGTAAAAGGATTCAGTTCAAACACCACTTCCTGAGAAAAGAAATATCAGGGAAAACAGAGCATCCAGCGTTCAAGCAAAAAGGGAAAGCACTCAAAGCCAGTTCAGCTACCCAGATCTGCATTATGGGTTGTTGGATTAGTTGCTCTCGATAAACATGGTGTTGTGTTGTGTTTACTAATCAGTTTGAATGTCTGTATATTTCAGGGAGGTGTAGTCTTTCAGCCAGACCAAATGCAGGTAACAGAAGCACAGTCTTTGTAAATGTCCTGTCTTTTTTATTCATATTTCACTCAGGCTACGTCTACGCTGCAGCGCTATTTCGGGATACCAAAGGTATCCCGAAATAGCTATTCCGCGTCTTTTAAATGCACCCGTTATTTCTAAATATAACGGGCTTGCTATTCCAACGTCTCTGTAAACCTCGTTCCACGAGGAGGAAGGGATGTTTCGGAATAGTGATTTATTTCAGAAGAAGTGCTGTGTAGACAGCGCTAAATTTTGAAATAATCTATTTCGAAATTGACTTGAAATAAGCTACACAATGCATAGCTCAAATTATGTAGCTTATTTTGAGCTACAGGTGCAGTGTAGACGCACCCTCACAGTCAAGTCCTGCTCTCACTAAAAGACAATGGCAACATTCCTATTGACTTTAGTGGTGCAGGATCAACGCCTTAATTTGCTATGAATTTGGTGAAACTTAGTTCTCTGGCCTTCAATCTCCCCCTAGCTCTGTGGGGGGATTGCCTGCCCTGCTAGGTGAATTTTGCTGAGTAATGGTGAGTTCCTGTGAAACAAGGCACTTCAGCAGGAATTCATAGATTCACAGGAATGTCGGGCTGGAAGGGGCCTCAAGAGGTCATCAAGTCTAGCCTCCTGCTCTGAGGCAAGACTAAATGATTGTGCTGCAGCCGTGTTATTCTGGCATAATGTGGGTGAGCACAGAAGGTTTTGCTAACCCGTGCAGAGCGGCTACTCCCCGCCTCAAATGCAGGCAGTGTGTCAAGGGCATGGATTGGGAGTGAGATGTGGGACCCTGGCTTTTCTCTATTCTCTGCCTCATCACAATGGTTCCTCAGGGGCTTTGCAGCCAAGGTACTATTGGGTCCCTGAGCTGCTCCAACAAGCACTGATGGTGGGACCAGCCCCCAACAATCCCCACCTAAAAAAAGGCACAAGCCACCTCTCCTTTCCTCTGATCCCATGGCTGTGCTCGGCATCTCTACAGCAGCGATAAATTCTCACTCCTCCCTGCCAGAAGGGGGGCATTTTAAGCCGATTACAGCACTTGTGGGCTCTCTAGGAGTGACTGAACTACTTCAAAGAAATTCCAAGTCCTCGCTCTTCCCAGGAGAGAAGCTGCTCCTAGGAGACTTCTGAGCAGATGGGAAGCAGGCTGTGTTGGAACTCTCACAAAGAGTCTCTCTCCTCTTGAGATTTTTTAGCCTAATATTGAAAAGCCAAAATTTTTGCATCATTGCTGATTAAGCAGCTGAATGTTGGGGTCGATTCCCTAAACAGAGCTCTGAACCTTTGGAAATCCCCCCCCATCTCCGTGATCAGCATGTTTCTTTGAGCACATAAAAATGTTCTGCCTCAGCTTCCCCATCTGGAACGCTGGGCTCTTCACACGTACTCATCTCCTGGGATGTTGTAAGGATGAATATATTCATGTCTGTGTGAACCTTAAATCGATCAAGCTATTGAAGTGCAAAGTACAATTACATTGCTGAGGGGGGTTTTGAGTGATTGGGGCTTGTCATTCCTATAATGGCATCAGTTCAGTGTTATGGGTTTAATTACTGTAAGTCACTTTGTATTGCCTAATCTCACCCATTCGTTGGTGTTGCAGTTCTTGAACCCACTCCTGATTTTGATCTTCATCCCAGTTTTCGATTTTGTCGTCTACCCCCTGATCAGCAAGTGCAGATTTAACTTCACGTGAGTATTGGGGGCAGTGCACACAGCCAGCTTTGTATTCCTTCACAGCTTTTTTTACCCCCTGAAAAATACATTTATCTGAGCAGATGAGATATATGAGCATCCATCCATTGCACACCCTATTCTTGCTTCTAACTTAGCCTCTGTCCTGGAGCATTTGGCAGCTAGTCCAGGGACATTACAGAGGGAAAAGACCATTTAGGCTGGCTCTTCCTGCTCTGTACCAGGGGGTGGTTCCTTACTGAGGGTGCAGATTGCTCCCAACTGAGCTTTGTCTAGTCCAGTATAAATGTCTCATGTAATGGGGATTCCCTGAGTCTTGGCAGAGTATCTCAGGTGCTGGCAGAACTCATTGACAGTGAATTTTCCCCGGTGGTCAGTCTCATCTCTTCCTTTCTTCATTTCATCCCAGAGCTCCTTGTTGCACCCTCTTGCCCGACTCTACATAATCACCCTCCTGTTTTAGGGCCTGATGGAGGCTTTCCCCACTTCGGCCCTTCCAGGGAGGAAGGGAGCTAAACTCATTGGCAGTCCGCGCGCTCAGGACTCTTCCACAAACTTCGGTGGCCCTTGGATCCGGCCCTGAGTGAGCAAGCGGCTTGTGTGAGCAAAGCTCAGCTGGCAAGGTGCAGAGAGGGCTAGAAGCCGTGCCCACTTGCCAAGTGGTGTCACGGCCTCACACCCCCAGGCGCACCTCAGAGCGGTAGGAAGCATTTTGCCTTCCTGAGACACAGTGTCCTCTGGTGTGCACCTTGGAGCAGCGTTCCTCTGCCCAGCCTCAAAAGGCCTTACACTGGCAGCCACATTATAACAGGTTCTTCAGCCACTCTACCCCCGAGTCCTTAATTGACGTGCAGATTAAACGCCGTGCCACAAACAGAGGGTAGAAAGGCCCATGCTCTGGACCCTGCTCCATCTTAGGGTATGTCTAGACTACATGCCTCTGGCGACAGAGGCATGTAGATTAGGCTACCCAGCATAGGATCAGCTGTTTGTCGGCTCAGCTCGCTAGTCTGGACGCTCCACGGTCGACATCAAAGGCATTTGTCGACCTCCCCGGTAAACCTCATCCCACAAGGCATACCGGGGCGGTCGACAAATGCCTTTGATGTCGACTGCGGAGCGTCCAGACTAGTGCACTGAGCCGACAAACAGCTGATCGGCTCAGCACGGCAGCCATTTTAATTTAAATGAAGCGGCGATTATTTAAATCGCCGCTTCATTTTCCTATGCCGGGTAGCCTAATCTACATGCCTCTGTCGCCAGAGGCATGTAGTCTAGACATACCCTCAGTGTCCTATTGTCACTAAAAAGAATCCTCTAAAACTAAATCAGAGCGAAACTCACTCTCTTTCCCTTCCCGAGACATGGGTCTTGACAAATCAATACCTTGTCTTGCACTAACATCTGCTAGCACCTGCCCTGCACTGTGCAGGGTCCCAAAAGGATTCCACCAGGCTGCAGAGGTCTGCATTGCTAGAGTCTAACACAGGATCCGGACCAAAATGGGTTAATCTTTTACAACAGCATAAAGAGTCAGCAAGTGGTTTTTGTTATCCAGATTCACTTACCTGAGAGACGGGCTCCAACTTGAGAATTTGACTCCATCACTGGAGTTCCAACAGCCCAACATTCAGGAAATGTGGATCTAGGACCCTGTGCGTTATTTGGATATAGAGCCACGTTTGGATTTTGAACAGGCTCAGCGTCCAGAGTTGCTTTGGTTTGAGTCTTGCACCAGTTGAAATATTCAGCCTTGGACCTGACTTCAGATCTCACTTTAACTGGTTTCACGTCAGCAGAACTTCTGTGATGCCAGGGAAGTTACTCTCGGTTTACACAAAGTACAGCAAGCCAGGTCTGAATCAGACTCTAAATGTGTTTGCCTGAGCAATAACAGCACAGATGATGCAAATGGTTGGAAGTTTTGATGAGGCAAACTATATTTTTGTTCTTGAAGTCTGCAGCTAAAGAGCCTGTTACATTTTTCTCTTTCCTCAAAAGGACTTGAAGATAATTTGTGGCGCTTCTTCCAACATTACAAGTTAACATAATGCCAAAATCTATTCCCACTAGAAGAGCTAGGAACTAAATAATATGAAACCTGCAAGCAAAGAACTTTTTTATGGCATATCAATTTTAATTGGCTTCAGTGCTGGCCTTGTACTGTATATTAGAATAGTTTGAAATAACACGATTGCCAATTTCAATAGCACATCATCCACAATGCCACCTGTTTCGACAGTTTAATACACGACTTTGGAATATCTTTAACTAGGAGGGATGGTATTACACATTTTACATTACATTTTTATTAATGAAATCTCTTCCATTCACTCTGCAGGCCTATTAAAAAAATGTCAGCAGGTATGCTTCTTGCAGCTCTGGCGTTTGCAGCAGCAGCTGTTGTAGAAGTCAAAGTAAATGTAAGTATGGAGCAGCTGCACATGCGAAGATACCCACAAATCCACATAGATCCATAGCTTCCATAGGCCTATTTTATTAATGTCCATTGGAGAATACTCTTTGCAACGCATTGTACAGCTTGATTTCCTTGCCTGGGGGCCGTTTGCATTGTTTGGATATGGATCCACATACAAACACTGTAACACTTTTAATAACTTATCACCTTGTCTGTTTCTCCCTCCTTTTAATCTTTGCCATTCTGATGTACCAATCATCTGTATTGGAGTATAGTATATAGGGCTTTCTATCATCAAAGTGCTTTATAAACATCTAATTAACACTAGTGGCTAATTCCAAATAGGTAACATTTCCTATCTTCTGTTGTTTTAACCTACCTGTGTTTAAGTAGAGATGTTTTTGTTCATTTCTGCATGATTACATTTGGTTTAGATTTGTTTGCATGGATAATTCTTTCAATAAAAATGGGTTTGAATGTACTCAGGCTTATTTAGTTACAGTCATTTGTAACTGATAAGGCTGTCCTATTTTCTGTTGTTTTTCCCCCCTCCCCAATTGCTGTATGTGTGTCAATTTCTGTATGTTTGTCATACAACTATTAGTTGTTTCTAGGCTGTGTGTGGCTGGTACTTTGCAGACATAGGTTGATCTTTTTTACACAAAATTAATAAGAAATTCATTTTTTAAAATTTCCACTGCGGCTGATAAAAGACGCAACCCTCGAGATGTTTTTGATCATGGAGTAACCCCTAACTTGTTATGACCCATAGAGCTGGACTTTTATTTCCTGCTGCTCTCATAAAGTCATTAAAAGCACTTGCTGAAATGAGATTTTGTGGGTTTGTTTTCCCTCCCCTTTTGTACCCCGTGCTTAGGCAAAGGCAAAACACTGTCACTGAAATCAATGAGAGTTCTGTCTGAGCAACAGTCCCAGTGTGTGGTTATTTCCCAGTGAGGAATTGCACCCTTGTGTGGAGAACAGATCCCATAAGTGGTTTTGTCGTCCAAATCTCTGTCAGAGAGATCTGATTTAAACACCGGACCAAAAAATCAGAACCAACCCAGGCCATTCTAGCGTTCTTTGCAGTCACCGAAAAGTAGGGTGTGCTAGTTAAAAACAGACTGTGCTGATTTGCATTAGATCTGCAAATAATGTCTGCCATATGGACGTTTCTGAAAAGTGTGTTCTAGCAAATTATTTCCAACTAGCAGACTTACCCGGGAGGGGGCAGGACTCAAGGCAAGACCTTGGAGATGTGTGTGTGTGTGGGGGGGGAGGTGCAGGAGTCTGCGGGAATATGAGAGTGAGGATTGAGGGTGAGGAGGGGCTCAGGGGCAGGAGGGTGGGGGTGGCCATTGGCTTCTCCACAGGGGCAGCCCAGGGAAGAGGGGACTGTGCACCCAGACCACTGGCTTGACTCTGGTGCCAGTAGGAACTCTCTCCCCCTTCCCCTGGTCCCTCCTAGGCTGACAGGGGCTGTCTCCCTTCCCCCAGCCCCTCCTGGGTCGGTGGTGGCTCTCTTTCCCCACTGACCTCTCCCAGGGTGGGGGGGGGAGGGGGAGGCAGCAAGAGCTGTCTCCTGGGCAGGAAGCCCCATTTTCCCTTTTCTGGTGGCAGGCAAAATGGCAGAGCCAGGGCCACTCCCTTGGTGGTGTGGCTGTCCCCAGTGACCGCCCAGTAGGATGGCTTTCCCTTGAGGGCTCACTGCCCCCCAGTGGCCACTCTCATGTCACGTCCCTCAGAACAGCAGCCCCTCCCTTTGCACGTTGTGGAAAACTGTCCTTTTCCCAGGGCTTCCAGTTGTCCTGGCACAACCAAACCCTGACCGTGCTTTAAGTTAGGAGAAGAGAAGTTTGGAAGCTCCTACCAAATTTGGTGGCCCTCGCTCTTACCGTTTAGGAGGAGTTCTTATACAAACAGTTCCTACCAAGTCAGCTTTTCCTAAATTAGGGTTATGATCAGCTGTCTCACAGTGCAGCTTGTCTCGAGGAGAGGACGGGGAACTGGCAACCTGACAGCATTGTGTGGCAGAGAGAAGCTATAAGTTGAGCGGTATTAAGCAGCTATAATAAAGGATACAACTAAGCACTTACAGAGCATTTTGTTTTCATCAGGAAACTGCAATGCCCCCACCTGTCCCAAAAGAAAGTTTAATTCAAATCCTGAATTTGGCAAATGAGAAAGTTCAAGTGAAAATCCAAGGCCAAGACCTATTTCAGCAGCCCGTGGAGGCCTTTCAGGTAAGAATATATTTTGGGAGTTAGGGCCTGAGGCAAAGTCCATTGAAACCAAAAAGATTCTTTCCACTGATGTCAGTGGCCTAGAAGAAGCCCTGATACAGCGGTAGTAGGTGAGTAATGGCACCTCAAATAACGTATGCAGCATATATTAGCCCAAATTTGTATTCTCCTAAATTGCATTCATCCTACACGGACTTCCTAATGCACCAAAAGTTCAGGCATCATCTCGGCAGGCAGGCCCTGCAGCTCCCACATGAAAGAGGAAGCATTCACACTCCCATATGTTTTTCGAGACTCTGAAAGCTGTTATCTTGCACTCTGAGTCAGCCCTGCCTGGAAAGAGAAGCACAGAGCCGCCTTCTAGAGACAGAACACTGTGTCGTCGGTGGCAAAATTTAAACAGAGATTTTCTGAGTTGCATTGAAGCAAAAGATGAACAGATGGCTAATTGCATTCACCTATAATTAGGAATAAAGGATAATTGTCCTGGGATGAACATGTTCAGGAGGAAAAAAAACCCTCATTCAGTTTGTGTCTCTCATTGCTTAGATGTAAATAAAATGTCACTTCTGGGATATGGATTTTGGAATTTACATGTATTTACCCAGAAAGAATAAAAGAAAGGGAAGGGAGACGGGTTATTTAAACTTGATCCTGGCAGCTTAGCGCTCTCTCCTTGCAGGATCTCAAGTGCATTGGGCACCGGCTTTGTTAGGTGTTCCGCATGGTAATTCATCAGCCACTGACGACCCATAATTTTCTTTTGTAGCTAGAGAACTTGTTGAGTGGTGCAACAAGTCCAGGGGAAGATCTGTCCTGCAGTAGCAGTGAGCAGAGAGAATAAGGTCTGAGCAGTGAATTGCTCTGAACAGGCTACCACCAAGCACATAGCTCAGCACAGACCAGTTACCAAGAAGGCTGAGATGCTTGCTGATAACCTTACCACACCAGCCCCCATCAATCGGTCTCTACAACTTTCCTGGAAGTCGGAATGGGATTGCCGTTCCCCAAGAAGAGCTCGATCTTTCTCTTATGAAGAAAATATGTAACTGGCTGTTTTTCTCTTTGCAGGACCCACCTGAGTATTCCAAATTAACATTGACTGAAACACAACAAAGCCTTGTCTTTGAGCTACAGTCCTCAGGATTACGTTCCACTTTTAACCACCCTGTGAAGGAAAAGTCCGTATACAGCTTACTTGTCCACAAGTCAGAGGGAAGCCTAATGACCCATTTAGTAAGTGAAGAGTAAATACAGTGTTAATGCAATGGCTGAGATGATGGGACGAGGTGACGGGTTCATTAATTCACTCGCTCAGATGCAGTTGCAGAGTCTGTCTGATTGCTCTCAGATGCTGTAAACTTGACTTCTCAGTGAGCGGCATGAAATCTGCAGAGGGACTAGCAGATTTTATGGCATCTGTGTTGCTGGGCATTGTTTAAACTGGTGAATGCTGCAGCAAGGGAGCACAATAGTGCCTGCTAGGCCACTGCCCAGAGAAGATAAGGAAGCTGAGAGTCTGAGCTTCTATACAACAGTGACATTAAAAAGAGACTCTGGGGCAGGTATGGAATAAAAACATCAATGGAATGTTAGTAGCCTGGTTATTACAAGTCTTTACTAAACCCACACAGAAGGCCCATTAGTTTTAATTGAACAGAACAAACAATTAAGCTAGTGTCTCTCTGCAGTTTTGGGAATTGATGCAATGGCTTTGGAGCTTAATTTTAGGGCCAGATTCTGATCACCGACATAAAGCCAAAGAAACTCTGTTGAACTGAATGGAGTTACTCCAGATTTGACCTTCGGGTAAATGTGATCAGAATCAGGCCTTGTGTAGAAATACGCTTCTTCCTAGGAGACCTCAGTCTTCTCACTCAGGTGTTGCCAGCCCCCATGCATTCGAAAGCAGCGCATTAACCCCCCTCCCCCAAATCACAACAGTGGCTTTAAAAATCCAGATTTTTTTGTAAAACAATCAGTTTGCCTCTGAAGTTAATTCTCATGGTCTTTTGGGGTTGTGGAGCCTTTGAGCTGCATCTGGGTCCCTTTCTCAAGCTTTCCCCCACAAGCATGAGGACTAGAAACTTGCTTTAAACCCTCCACCCCCAAACCTGCAACTCATATGAGATCTCTTGATTCAGGAAGCTGGGCCTTTATGAAAAGCACCACAAGCAATGTTCCCTCTAATTTTTTTCTATCCATGTGAGGAATAAATTGTGCACCCAGGCATGTGCGGATGTGCACCATCAGTAGAAAGACACACTGCTGGCTTTGGGTGCTGTGGATGCTCTGCTAATCAGCTGGGCACATTTGAATCTCTTACAGGGAACACTGGCCACAAGGCTTGTGATAAAATCCCAAGAGTTGGCAGCACAGAACTCTTGTCATTGTCTCTCTTAAAAGAATGATGTACTGTGTTGGCTTGCAAGCCTGTGCTCAGAAGAGCTTTGAGAGCAGCTCTGAATGGGACAGGGTTCAGTGCTTCTCAGCATCACGTGTAAATTTTAGGGCCGGCTTGGCTCCAAGCCCTACTCCTGCCTTGGTCCTGGAGTGATCAGGGCAGCCACAAAGAGAAACATGGGAGGAGCCAGGCAAAGCTGACTGTTCCATTGAGCTTATGACCCAGAACTCTGGGGGCAGGGTTTAAACTCAGAGATCATCATTCCCCCATCCAGTTCAGCTGCCTCCAATACAAGAGGGACAGGTACAAATTTCACACTTCAAAAGATCTTTATTTTTCTTAAGCCTGGGGTCCACCTTATACTCTCATTCATGCTGCAGGCAATGGGCCGGCTTTATCACAGGCTAAATTCTGTGATGTCAGTGGAACTGAACTGCTGGCACTGAGAGCAGGACATATCTTAGTGTCCTTACATGCTGCTGGCTTTGCCCATTGCTGACACAGACCTGTGGGGCTTTCCTTGGGAGAGCCAGCCTGGAGAAACTTTCTGTGATGTTCTCCCGCCTTTGGAGCCTCTCAGCTATATAGATAAAGAAATCAACTGATCTGATGCTGTTAAGTCCCATAATCCACCACTGAAATAAATGCTGTAATTATTCATTATACACATGTTTATTCTCCGTTATGACTATTTATTATGTATAGATAATCATACAGCGCCAAAACAGTGGTAGGCCTTTTATAGACCTGTCAGAAGATAAGGTCCTTGCCCTCAGAAACTCAGTCTAATCTAGCACTAAAATTGTGTGTGTGTTTGGTGGGGGGAGAAGGTGAATGTAAAAGGTTTGCATTTCTTCGAGATAAACCAATATTCCGATCACCTTATGCATAGTATAGGCTAGGGATGTTAAAATGCATTTATTTAGGTAAACATGTAACCGCTGAAAATTTCAAGTGGGGGAAGGCGGCTCCCACAGATCTGTCTGCCCCACACTCCTTCCTCCACCACTGCTGCCTCTGATACAGAGGCAGCAGCGGGGGGAGAGGGAGAGGCTGCATGTAACCGTGAAGGTTAACTGATGATGGATTAACCATGTACGTGTTAACACTTTCACATCTCTAGTACAGGCCACATCTTTGGCTGCTGTAAATTGGCATAGCTCTATTGACTTCAATGTCCCTGAAATGTCAATGGAGCTATGCTGGTTGAGGATCTGTCCCTATGGTTTTATTACCTCTTTGAGTAAGGACTGTGTTTTCCCTCTTTCTTTTCCAGCCCTGAGCACACAGTAGGCCCTCCTCAAATAAAAAGAGCCAATATGCTTAATCTTAGAGCTGCTGCTTTGATTCTCATCTCCAGGGCATATTTGTGTGCCCTCCTTATGCCCCTTTGGGGGTCCTATCAAGCAGCTGCATATGGGGATCATAAAATGATAATTAACTGAAGAGTCACAATAATGACTCGAGGGCTGGAGAAAATGCCTTAGTGTGAAAGCCTTAAAGAGCTCAACTTTTCACATATCCAAATGAAGATGCAGAGGTGGCTGGATTATGGTGCATAAGCACCATCACAGGGAGAAAACAGTAGGTACGAAAGGGCTCTTTAATCTACTGGAGAAAGACATAACAAGAACCAATGGTGAGAAGTTAAAGCCAGACAAATCTGAATTAAAAAGAAGGCATAGACTTTTCCCAGCGAGGGTGATTAGCCACTGAAAGAAACTGCCCAAGGAAGTGATGGGGTATCCACCTCTTGGTATCTTCAGATCTAGACTGGATGCCTTTCTGGAAGATAAGCTTGTGTCAAATATAGGTTATGAGCTCAATACTGGAGTAATCGGATGAAATTCTATGGCCTGTGCTACCAGGAGGTCAGACTAGGGGTATGTCTAAACTACATCCCTCTGTCGAAAGAGGGATGTAAATTAGACAAATAGAAAGTGCGAATGAAGTGGGGATTTAAATATCCCGCGCTTCATTAGCATAATGGCATCCGAGCGCTTTTTCGAAAAAGGGTTTTTCGTAAGTGAAAGCGCCGGCTAGATGCAGTTCTTTCGGAAAAACCCCTTTTTCGAAAGATCCCATAGTTGATCTAATGGTCCCTTCTAGCCTTAAAACCTATGAATCCTGTTCCCATTGGAGTCAGCAGGAATTTGGTCATTGACTTCAGTACGGCCAAGATCTCATGCCTAGGGCCTGATTCAAAGCCTAAGGCAGATTCTCATTGACTTCAGTGGACTTTGGATCAAATTCCTAATTCCCCTGATTTCTGCCCCTTCTCCTCCTTTGAAAGGCAGCAATAGTAATTCTTTATCTGATTTATTTCTAGATTGCAGACATGGCAACAAAACCAGCCAAGGGGCTGTCAGCTGTCAGGTGGGACTTGCTTTTGGGTTGTCTTTTTGGTTCTGTCTAACTGGGTTTGGAGATAATGTAACTTGGATGCCCTCCTCAGCCCGAGTTTGAATTCAATCAATATTCCCAAGTAAAAGGAGTCTTTGGGGGTCAGCTGCTTTGGCTCAGTCTCCAATGAGCCATAAATTCCCATCAAACTTGCCTTGCAGACTGAGGTATTATTAACAGTCACCCCCTAAGAAGTTCAGCATTCAGATGACCCCCTCCCAAAAAAACCCAAACAACCCCCAAACTGCTTTCTTGTCGCTCTGAAGGAGGAGGACACTTTCCCCCACTATTGCACCTGACCTGACAGCACCAGGGAGTGAGTGCTGGGAGATTGCATGAGCTCACAGGTCCTGTCACTGCAGCTCTGGAAATGGCTCAACTCACGATGATCATTCACCCCAACCCCCCTGGGCCCTGACTCTTCCCTCTCCTGCACCTTGTGCAGTGATTAACCCAAGTGGGCGTCCACAGCTATCAACCCAGAATTCTCCATTCTAAGCAATGGTGGCATTTGACCTTCCATATTGCTCAGGTGTAAGGGATTACACAAGGTGTGGGGCAGCAGCGAATCAGGCCCCCAAGGATGGGTTCTGTACTGGCACGGAGGTTAACGGGAGGCTGCCTGCAGTTCCCCTACTCAGCTTTGCCCCCTGGCACACAGTTAATCTGGCTTTTGCCCTGGCTTCAGTGCTCCCTGTGGAGTTCTGCAGAAGTCACAGTTCAAGGCTTTTCATCTCAGTGGTATTGGCTAGGGCACCCATGCTCGGCTTCCAGCTTCCCAGCTATTGCCTGTCTTGAGGGGGAGACACACACCTCTCTCCCTTCTGACCGAGGTGTTCCTAGGCCTGACAAATGCCCTGGGACATCTGCTTGCCTTCCCTTCAGAGACAGAGAGCAGCAGCATTGCTATGGATATCTGTCACCACCTGGCTCTTTCTAAGTCAACTGACTTCGTTCTTCGGGTGATAGCAGCGCAGAGAAAGCCATGAACGAACCCACACTCAGCTTAATAAACTTCATAGAGTTCACCTCAGCTCTCACCTAAGCTCTGCCAAGGATGGTCTTTTCATACCTCGCCTAAGGGGCAGCCTTGTGGTTACAAGGTTGTAGGAGCTTCAGATCAGAACAAGCACACGGTGTTATGAGACCTAGTTGGTCAAGTCTTCCCAGTCCTCCCCTCCATGGGCCTATGGGCCTGTCCATGGGCTGGATCAGGAAGAAGGCCCTGAGCCCATCTAAACCAGGGTTATTTATCCAAAATAAATCCAATTGGAACGAGTCTGTGCATTTCCCCCCACGGGGGTGACCTCCACATGTTGATAACAGAGGAAGTTCATTAACCTCCCCACCTCCGTACTGCAGTAGGTACATACAGTGTCACAACAACATCTTCACAATTGCATTTATAATGTTGTGTACTCCAGAAGTGCTGACCCTCATTCAGTAGGGTTTAATTTAAATCCATCAGATTGGTTCAGTACCTTATAGCATATTGAGAATCTGTCACGTGCTGATCTGTCCTGGCTGCAACCTCTTTTCTTCCACTTCCTTCCTCCTGTGTCCAGAGCAGGGGCAGTCAGAGCCCAGGGCCCTTTAAATTGCCGGCCGGTGACTCTCAGGGCTGCCTGGAAGATGTGGGGAGCAGCACGTTCTGGGCAGCGCTGAGGGCTGACTGCCCCCGCCCTGCCCTTTCTGTCTGTGGCCCTACACAGTCTCCGGACAGAGTTTGTTAGTTGTTGCCTTGTGAATTAGCTGACTCTAGTAGCACTTTTGTAACAACTGTGTGGGAGTGTCAGTAGAGTTTGAACATCACAGGGAAATATTCTTAACAGAGCTGACCAGGAAGGTTTTTTTTAATTATTATTTTCCTGGGGAAAATAATAACAAAACACAAATCTTTTCATTTTCATTGAATTTTGTCTTCAAAATGTTGTGGGATTTCACTGAAAAAAAATTTGGTTTGATTGTTTTTTGGCTAATTAAACAGTTTATGTTTTCCTTGCCCCAGTTTTTGGCAACTTGAAAACAGCAAAATTTCAACAAATTAGGCAAACATCTTTGCTTTTACTGAAAATTTTCTCCTGGACGCCTAAAATTGTTCAGTTTTTTGGCAGCTGAAATAACATTGTTTTTTTGATGAACAGTCCAAAAGATTATATTGAAACAGACCTTGCTATGAAAAATTCCATGTAGCTGAAAGCCATTTTTTGTTTTAATTTTTTTTTTAACCAGCTCTAATGGTTAGGCCTGGTTTGTACTTAATTGTTTTGCCAGAATAACTATGTCTGTTACGAGCATGGGAGAAAACAATCACACTCCAGACCAATGTTCCCTCTAAGCTTTTCCATCCATGTGCACAATAAATTTTTATGTGCATCAAGGCATGTGCAAATGTGCACCACCTATAGAAAACCTAGCTGTGGGCACTCTGCTAATCAGCTGGGTGGCATTCAAATTTCTCTTAAGCAGCTGCACAAGCACATAGCTTACAGGGAACACTGTGACTCACATAGAAATGCAGGCAAAAACACAGCTATCCCGTTACACTGGCAAAAACATGGCCAGTATAATGTATTTCTCTCCAAATTGGTATACATTAACCAGACAAATGCACTGCCAGCACGAACCGCATGTCTATGTGGAGGGCTTGGCAGTACAGCTGCACTGGTAAACCCTTTCTAGTGCAGATAAGGCCCAGTTTCCTTGGAAGAAGACAAATCTCCTTCCTCTTGAAGCAGTCATGCCTGTCAGTCTATGAAAATGTCTCAGCAGAGATTGTCTGCAAGTTCCAACACCTGAGTCATAGGGCAGAAAGGGAGTGCAGTAACAAACAACTCTTGGGAAAATAAGGGGTTAAATTGTATGAGGGTGGGAAACAGTCATTGTAGAATGAACAGGTGGGCAATAGCGCAGGCTTAAAAGTATCTGGCAGGCCATGACAATTAAGAGCTAAAGCGCATTAGGAGAGAATGAGTAGCTCATGTAAAATATCTACTGCTGTATTTCTCTGGATTCATATGACACTGTAATAAAATATGGCTTCTTTGCAGATTCATTAATGCTTTGGACCAAGATGTCAATGTCACCTTTGGCACAGAGCAGATCATCAGTGTGACAAAGAACTACAGTGTTTCATATTACACAACCTTAGAGAGGGGAAAGTAAGATTCCTTAACTGGGCTACATCTAAAGTCCCTTTGGTCTGGTGGGGAGGGGCTTTTCTCAGGCTAACACAAAGGTCCTTTACCCACTGTCTCGCCATTTGCTCACTACGTGTGTAAGAACAGAAGCATTGGCCAAGTGGAGAGCAGAACCAGAACCTTGTCCCGTTTGTTTAGACGCGGAGGGAAGTGGTGCGGTTACTCTCCACGAGGTGTCCAGCAGACCAAGGTCCCTTTGTGTGATCCAGAGTCTGATTCATTCACCATCTGGTCAATGCCAAGACTAGCTGTTTCTCCAGGGTTGTTACAGCGTGGGACAGGATACAGTGAGGGGGCAAATTCTAAAATAATTAGGACTTCCATTACCTGAGTAAAGACATCACAGTTTGACCCAGTATCTTATTTTAGGTATTAGCAGGTGCAGGTAAAGTGAATCTGGGGGGTTGTGCAACTCCCTTGGAATGTATGAAAAATACATTGTGTGACTTTCTCCCACTTGCCCCAGATTCTTATTCTGTGTCATCTGGGCAATGTAGGGGGAGAGAATGGGCAAGACATCTGGAAGCAGCATGTGGTTTGATGGAGGTAGGGGAGCTCTAGGGAGAGAAACAGGAAGATGGGAGAGCCTTGCATCATGCCCCAGCCAGAGCAATGATAACAAGCATGATTTTCTGTGGTGCACAAGTTATAATCAGCACTGAGGTCATGGCACCATAGCCATTCAGGGTCTACACCAAGTAGTGTTGGAACCTGGGTGGGAGATGCCATGCTGGTATTTCAGCCTGTCTCTGCTGGACTTCAGGTCTGGCAACACTGTCTGAACTGAATACTCTGATTTTTTTGGGGTGCCCATTACTCTGGCACCTGTTAGGTTCAAAAAAGTTTGCACAACTTCCCCCTCCCTATGCACCCCTGCCCAAGAACTTTATTGCTGAAATACACAAGTCCTGTCCTTTTGAAAGCAAATGGCTAACTAGATAGTGGAGCGGGAGAGCTCATTTTCTTAAGAGAGCTGAAGACTCTCTGGGTCCTTTGGAATTGTCTGGTCCACAAATGTTGGAGGAACGGGACTTAATTTGGAAGAAAAATGAACCTAGGAAATAAGGAGATCAGTGCCAGATGGAAGCAGAAATCATTTAAAAATGCCAGGAATTTAATGTACCGTAAGATGAATTTAATCAATATCCATGAAGCGGTCCTAAAAGGAGGGGAACTCAAAGCAATAGGAAAGAGTCTAGCTGCCCAAGGAGATTTATATGACTACAGCTATAGGCTATTCAATCCCCCTAGTCCATCTTAGGAGTATATTTAATGGCTGCGTTCTGTACTCGTTGTATCTGAAGCTAACTGGGCAATACTGTACTTTCTCCTTGTGTCAAGATACAACGTAAAATGCAAAACTGGAACTGGGGAATTCCCCCTGGACCTAGGCCTGCTTGACTTCGGAGCATCGTACACCGTTCTTATAAATGAAGTAAGTTACCAGTTGATGTCAACATGCTGTTTCCAGTCCACATTCAGCTCCTCTCTGTCAGCGCTCTTGCTCTTGCATTGGCAACTACTCCTTTGCCCTGGCAGAAATGGGGGAGCAGCCATTTAAAGCCATGTAGGTTCAATGGGAGTTTAAGGAAGATGTTTTGGTGCCCATCATAAGCTGTCATCTTGTCAGATCTTTACAAAAGGTAAGGCCTGGCTAGCACATAGGATGGAAATCCTCCCAGGAAAACCGTGTGATCCATGAATTGCTCTTTGCCATTTCACTAAGTGATGTTGTTTGCTCTGAGTTAATACTGGCCCAGCATGTGCTTAGGGGAATATCATCTTTTGGAAGGGCTGTTCTAGTCCTCTCTATTTGTGGCCACTGAAAATACTATCCTATCGGAACCCTCTTGTCTGCATCACTTGTCTGAAAGATTCTACCATGTCCCTAGACCTAACCTACCAATTTTTAGGCCATTAGAATGTGGATTTTAGATAGTGCAAAACTGTGAGTAAGGTTGAAAAAACCTGTCTCTGTCCTTCCAGTCCACAGCTGGGGTCTATGCAGTAAATCTTGGCTGTAACCAAGGAAAGCCTTTATACATGGCTGGTTAAGAGTAATGGAAAAGAAGGGTTTCATGAATAAACCAGCCCTGGCTGGGGTTTGAACACCCTCTGAGCTATGCAGATTCTTTTGACCAATTGCCACTGCTCAGATCTTCTGTTACTGGCAAATATTTCTGGCTGGCAAAGGCTAAGCATATAAATGGGATCAGATTAGTTACCATTTAAGCCTTTCCAGTGCACAGCCATACAGATAAACCAGGTCTGACAGGACACACTGTTCAGCTCTGTTCTTTTGTGATTCAGATTGTAAAGTGCTGTTAGTTACTCCCTGGTAATAAAGTCTCCCTATTGGATAATTAATAGGATATGTCCATGTCTGGAAAGCCCAATGACCTCAGGAAAAAAACCTGCAGCCACAAAATAACCAGCTGCTGCTAGAATGGGGCGTAGAATCCTAAAGGGATGAGACATATTCTGTTATCTTTATGAACAAGGATTATGTGGCTAACCCATAGATGCTATCAGGAGTCACCCTCTCTAAGTCCTTGAGAATATACTCTTAAGTCGGTCTCTGAACTCCAAGCATTCCATACTTTATGCATTCATCTTTGATATGCCAAGTGACTCCTATCTGCATTTGCCTCAATAAGTAACAGCATCATCTGAATGGTATCGTTTTGCTCGGATGACTTTTACAATTTTAGTTACCTCAACAACTTCGCTCCAGTTCTGCAAATCAGCAGCTGGCTCTTGGCCCACTTACTTATCCTCTATGATGGGATATTTTTCTTATCTCTGCAATGCATGTTATCAGTAGTTTGATTAGGTGAAAGCGTATAGTGTCAATAATCACGCTGGAACCAGCAGACTCATACAGATGTGTAATGCTGCCCTCTGCTGGGTGGAATCAGGACTGTTCTGCTACATACCATAGGTCCAGACATCTAATGGAGTTTCGCCTTCCTTGTAAGTGTTAGAGGTCTGTGCTTTGGTGGCATGAGGATTTGGTCAGTGCTATGCAGAAGAGTAATATCTGGGTAGTCCTAAGCAGGCACAGATTCATTGTGATATCTTGGGCCAGATAAGCAGCTGTGCAAACTGGTGCAGCTGCATTGACTTGAACGGAGTGACACTGATTTGCAACTAGTTCAGACCCAACCCGTTATTTTTAGGGTAGATATTGTTCTTCTGAGATGAGGATACTGAACATAAACTACCCTTACTATGCAGGGGAACATACACACCCCTTGCCAGTGGAGAGGAAACTAATTAGCCCTAACGGGGCATACCTGTAAGGCTGGCTCTGCCAGCAGGGGAAGCGAGAGTTTAAAAAGAGAGAACCTGCAACAGGAAGGGGGCTCTGAGCATTCAGAGGCTACTCACCACAGAGAGAGATGAGCCAAGAAGGACATTGAAGCCCTTGAGACTGCATGGGCCAGCTGTAGAGCAGAATGCCCAAGGGTAGGGGCTGGAGGTGGACTTTTGTTACAGGCCATAGAAAGCCCAAGACCAAAGGGCCAACTCAGAAAAGACTGCCTAAGACACAGGCCCCCTGTGCCTGCCTTTTCTTTCCCCTGGAGTCCCATCTCATAAGGAAAAAAGAACATAAGAACGGCCAGACTGAGTCAGACAAATTGTCCATCTAGCCCAGTGTCCTGTCTTCTGACAGTGGCTAATGCCAGGAGTCCCAGAGAGAATGAACAGAACAGGAATCATCCCCTGAGAAAGGGACGTTTCATTTGTTTGTTTTGCTTAGAGAACCCTTTGTGCAGGAGGGGACATTAACAATTTGAAGTAGGGGTACTGAGCACTCCGCGGATCTCTTAACGCCCCTCCCTACGTTTACTTTTATTTTTAAAATGTGCATGGTGGGATTCTTATTTTGTAAAAGGGATTGCACCCTTTTGCACACACAGACCGTTTCCATGCATTCCCACAAATCTATAGCACTGAAGAACAGAAGTCAATGTGGATATTTTTTTGTTTAAATCCTTATTTACAAACAAGTTGGACCAACACCTGTCAGGGCTGATCTAGACCAGTGGTGCGCAACCTTTTCTCATTTGTGACCCCCATGGGGCCACCAAATTTGGTGATTTGGTGGTGGAGGAAAAAAAAAAGGAAGCAGACCCTTTAATTGTCAGACCGTGGCTGCTCTCCTCCCTCCACCCCCACCGCATGTACATCAGACACTGAGCCAAGAAGCCAGGAAAAGCAGCTGGCCAGATTTAAGCGCTGCGAACCCCCAGGAAAGCAGCTGCGACCCCCACGGGTTGCACACCACTGATCTAGACAGTGCTTGGTCCTGCCGTGAGGGCAGGGGACTGGACTTGATGACCTCTTGAGGTCCCTTCCAGTTCTAGTGTCCTATGATTCTATTATTTTTGCCTTCCATCTGTAAGGGATTACTAACAAAAAATCCCTATGTTGTAAACAAATAGATTTTTTGACCTACGTTATTAACACCACCCTTTTACATTACAAAAAATGCAACAGTTTCCCAAGCCCCTTGCTTGTTTTTGCTCTTTGCTTATTTTTTCCCCCAGCATTTCTTTCAGCTTGGACACTGAAAATCAAGAATGTTCATTTCAACTTGATTCATCCCCACAGTGATTGGCCAATATTGTACCAATGTATAAAAATCATGAACTAGCTCCGAGATTTCCAGCAGCTGTCCATCTAGATGGGCTCTGAGAGGTGCCACAGGCAGCTGGAGAGAAGGCCAGTCATGACCAAACCAACTGGGGCAACCCTGGCATCCTCACTTAGTTTCTTCAAAAGGGAGTTTAGCCTGAGTAATGGCCAAGTGGAGGCTTTGGGATTTGGCCCCATTGTTAGCTCCGATCAGAGTAAGGGAACGAGTAACACCTGGCAGCAGTACCAGGTCAGACAGTGGATTCAGCTCAAGGTTGTGCTCCTGCTATATGAGACCCTCCAGAAGTTACTTGAGTACCCCTCCCTCTCTGTCCTTTCTGGGCTGTCCGAATTCATCTGCATTGCTCTGTCCCCACGTGGATGGGGATGCGGCAGGGCATTCGCAGTACAGGGATCCATCTATAGAGCTCTGTAGTCCTGCTGCGGCTGTCCCTGAAAGCTCCATGCAGGGCCTTCCCATCTGACTAGGTCACCTTTGAACTTCCTGACCTCTCCATTTTACCATCTCCTCCCTATTGGGCCATTTCTCTCCAGGCCCAGCTCAGTTCTGATTATTACGATGAATGGCCCAGCACTCAGCTCCACCATGATGGGTGCTATATAAAGAAATAAAACTGCACTTAGCGCGCAGCTTGTTAGCGCGGCTGAACTGTAAGATGTACATCACTAGGGATGCTGTCTCCATCTGGCTTTAATTGACGTCCAGTTATTGTAAGGTGTTAGTGACATTTCTTTGGGGGTCCAGTGAGTGATGCACAGAATTTCTACGCCTCTCTTGTAACTTTCTAAACTACAGTCTTGATTTGCCGCCCTTTAGGGTAAGTAAGTGCATCTTCCACACATTTATTTTCTACATAATATTCTTCCTAATAGCAGAGTTTGCTGCTGACTGTAAGTCAGGGTAGCCCAATGTTTCTTGGCTACCACTCAAATCTTTCTCTGAATCAGAGCAAATTTGATGGAAATCTAGGGAAACAAAATAAAAGCATTATACATGAATTTACGAGAAACTATATGGATCCATCTGGCAGAGGTTTAGAACAATAATCCGCTCTTGGATCAGTGCAGTGGATCATGATTCACTCTCCAGACCAGTGTTCCCTCTAAACTGCTCAGTAGCATAGCCTCACCCGTGATTAATCAGCCAGTCAGAGGCTCAGGGCTTCATGCATGGAGCTGACTGACTGAGTGGGACGGATTAATCACCTGTGAAGCTGTGCTGCCTCGCAGCTTAGATGGAACAGTGTTCCAGACTTGCCCAGGATTTTTAGTAGGGTGGAAGAACACAGATCCACCTAGTGAATGTATGGGCAGAATTTTGCTTCACTCTTTAAAGAAAACTCCATTTTTGGTAAATTGTGCATGGAAGTCAATGAACTTCAACAGCTAATCACTGTGACTTTCTATTTTCCCACTTAGACTTCTACAACCACTCCTCAAGCATGGAAGACAAAAGATATCCAGGCCAACAATGTCCACATTGCTTGGCAGCTGCCACAGTACATGTTAATATCTGCTGGGGAAGTGATGTTCTCCATTACAGGACTGGCATTCTCTTATTCTCAGGTATTGTACTTGGGGTCTGATGGCTTGTAGTTTAGGATCCATGAGTATTGGCCATGTGTTTTATAGCTATTCTTGCCTCTGCCACTGACTTGTACCAAGACCTTGTGCATGACACTTAGCCCTGGTCTACACTGGGGAGTTATTTCGAAATAGCCCCCCTTATTTCGAAATAACAGGCGGCACGTCCACACTACCAAGCCTGCTATTTCAAAATAATCGGCTGGTTATTTCAGAAACTGTACTCCTGCTTTACTCAGGGAATAACACTTATTTTAAAATAGTTATTTCGGGAGTTGTTATTATGAATGTAGTTATTTTGAAATAATTTCCTAGTGTAGACATGCCCTTACAGGTAACATCGCTATGCTTCAGTTTAAAAGGGGGCTAGCAGTGTTCCTCTCTCAGAGAAGGAGTGTGAAGCTAAATTCAGTCAAGCACTGAAAGTGCCTTGAGATCGTTAAAGGATGTTTTAGGAGGGTAAAATATTACTGGATTGCAGTTATAAGAAATCGGGAGTGTGAGGCAGATTTGGGGGAATTGGTTAACTTAGATGGTCCAAATTCTGCTCTAAATTCTACCAAGGCAACTTCTTGTCAAGTAAGGACTGAAACAACAAGCAGAATTTGGGACAGTTGTGTTTTATGGGGAAGGATCTGAATGCCGTGGCATCAGTCTGCCCCAAGAAGTTTTAGAGTCCACACATTAAAAAGGATGTTGAAAATTAGGGTTCAGGAAAGTGTTACAAGAAAACTTGCCTTGCAATGCATGACTAGTGGAGCTCAGACATGCTTAGTAGAGAGACAGTATAATGCCGACAGGTGGAACTGAACCTGGGGACCTCAATGCATGGGCCTCTATAGCTTGAGCTACAAACGAGCTGGCTCTGCACTAAAGCTGTAGAGCAGGCTCAGGCTATTTCTGTAAGAGGTCTAAGTGCCACTACATGGGTCTGTAGGCATGTGGGTTACAAAGGCAAAAGGCAACTTGAGCATGGTCTGACGGTGCCTATCTGGAGAGTAGGTATCTACTACTCTAGCAGATGAAGACATAAGAAGGTCCAGTTATCTGGAAGCTGAAGTGAGAAAACTGGCCCCCTGTGCTGTACAGAGGCTGTATATCTGCTCATGCTGGGAATACAGTTCACTTTTTTTATCCATGAAGATAATGAGCAGTTGGGACAATTTACAAAGGGACATAGGAACTTCTCCGTGCGTTGGGAGACTTTCAATCATGACTGAGTCTCTTTCTATCCGAGATGCTCCGATTCAACCACAAGGTGTTGGGCTAGAGCAGTTGAACTCACTGGGTTGAAGTCTATGCCTGGGCTATACAGGGGGTCAGCCCACCTGATCGTTTCTGGCCTTAACATGTCTGAATCTCTGAGGCTCTCAGCAGTGGGGCTAGCTGGGGTGCAGGTCTTCCCCAGGCATGTCTCCTTTATCCCCATGCACTCTGTCCTGGAAAGCCCCTGGGCTCGGACCTGGGCACTGTGTTGGATGAGGGATATGCTCTGCTGAGAGGAATCAGGAACAATTAAGTGTGCAGCCCCTTAACACCACCTTGCACTCATCGGACTGGCAGAAAGTGGCCAAAGTAGAGCGGAAAATTCCACCCACCTTAGTCCTCTCTCCATTTCTGTAGAACACCCGCCCCTCCACGCACCTGCCACCCCGGGAAATAACAGGGAAGGAAAGCAGACGAACGCAAAAACAAAGGAAAACCCACTCACCAGGCCTTGGTGTTGTTATTTTCAGGCTCCTGACAGCATGAAATCAGTGCTCCAGGCAGGCTGGCTGCTCACGGTGGCCTTTGGAAATGTCATTGTGCTGATTGTTGCCCAAGCAGCGCCGCTAGAGCAGGTATGGCTTTGAATATTACTGACCACATCCAAACCGGGGTCAGGACATTGGCAGAACCCTACAGGCCAGCTTTCTGCTAGCAAAGCAAGGGGGAGATTTAGGACTGCATTATTTTCTTTCCAAGCACTCCCAGCCTGGCTGCAGTGGGAGCTGGGGGGGGGGGTGTCTCTGTGGCCCCGCAAAGCAGGTGGTTCAATCAGAGATGAGCTGAGGCTGCCCCATTATTAATTGTTCAGTAATAGGCAGTGTTCAGAACAAGTGGTGTCGCTGCAGGCCGGAGCAGAGGCAGCAGGGAGCATGTGCTGAATGCTGTGTATACCCTGTCTCTGCGGGTCTGAGTTGCAATAGCCTCCCAGAAGTCAGATAACCCCCGTTTTTTGCCTCTGCTGCCTGCAGTCGCCTGCTGGCAGCCTGAGCCAAGCACTCTGCAGCTATCTCTAGCTCAGCGGTTGCCAACCAGTCCATCGGGATCTACTGGTAGGTCCTGGAGCCTATGATAGCCTCCCTGCCAAACCCATGAGGATCACCTATCAACTGCCGGCACTTCAATTGACCCTCCCCACCACTGCTGTGCTTCTCCTGCCCTTACCTTGGAGCTGCCCCGTGGCAGGGTGGAGGAGGCAGAGAAGAGGGCACTGATGTCAAGGTGTCCATCTCCCCATACCCCTGAACCCCATCTCCACAGAGTGAGCTGGGCAGGACCTCAGAGAAGGGAGGGGGCAGGGCCTAGGGGAAGGGGCAGGGAAGGAGGTGGGACAAGGGTGTTTGGGTTTGAGAGAGATCCTGGACTGACTTAAATTCAAAAAGTGATCTTGAGTCATCACTGCTCAAACTGAGCCCCATTGGTCCTTAAGGGGCAGGGGCCTCTCTTGGTTTGGATCGCTTGAGGCTGGATTTGGGTATGGGTTTATGCAGACCGTCAGCATCCTGAGGAGCTCACGTATGAGGTTCTGGTTTGGGTTGATTTCTACTTACATTTTAACCCTAAATTCAAGCACACTGGGAACAGAATGGTTTTTTGCCTAGCCCATAAGCTGTAAGAGTGCGTTCTCCTTCACTGAAAAGGGTGGATTCTGAAGAGAAGCTCTAATTAAACTAATTTGATCAGTCCAATTAGTTTTATCTATAATCCATCTGTTTATAATTAGCAAGGTATATGGAAGGCAGGCTTCTAAGTGTCTTACAAGAAAAGCCACCTACGACATCCATCAGGAGCACTCCTGCTAGCCTAGACCCTGCCTTTAAGGAGCCCCTTTAAAATGAAGCGTGATGCCCTGTGTGTTAGGCACAGGATCCTCAGAGCAGCTGTTCTTTTTCTTCTCCAGTGGGCTGAGTTTGTCTTGTTTGCCGGCCTCCTCTTTGCCGTGTGTATCATTTTCTCCATCATGGGATATTTCTACGTTAGCGTGAATCCCGACGACCTGATAGAAAAAGAAGAGAAGGGAGAGATGCCGAGTAATGGAAACGCGTTTAGCCTCGTTCCTCAAAAAACAAAGCTATAACATGACTGTGGGTTGGGCTGGGATTTTTTTTTAAAGGAACCCATTAAGAGGAAGAAGGTTCCCAGAGCGGGGAGGCAGGGAGGAGAGTTTGCATTCTGACCTCTAACTTGAAATGTATCTTTCGTGGCAAAATAGCCCACTTTCCTCAAACACGGGATCTGGAAATTTGTATAAAATTGCCTGGGAAAGCTCCCCTCGGAAAGACACTCTTACAAATGAATACAATGTCATTATAAATCTGCCCGCCTTTTCTAGCCAGGAAATTATTTTCTGTGATTTTAAATGCATATTTAGCAGCAGAGGGAAGCATGTACACTGGACTCTGAGACGACACAGCTCATTTCTGCAGGCATTTGGAAGAACAGGCTGGAATTTACGGAAGAACAATTTGGTGCAATGATTATTAGGAGGTTTCTGTCATCAGCAAGGCTGTCTGTCTAGTCCAGTGTTTCTCAATCCATGGGTCGCGACCCAGAATGTCCGAGAGGGTTGCAAACTTTAAAAATAAATCACATTTTGTGTATAGCTTTTAAAAATAGATGCCTCTTGTGCTTCACCATATGTTAACACTGTGCACACCAATAAAGTTATTTGAACATGCAGGTGCCACCGATTAGCCAGTGAAATGCAACATGCAAAGAGTTATGGGAAAGACGGCACTGGAGAGTGGGAGGACTTTGCAGTTCATGGCTTCAGCTGATTGCCTTGGGAAGAGACGTGTCAGGACCTATTGGCCTGCCTGCTTATTTCTGCCATGCATGGAGGCCTCTGCTAGTACCCAGCTGCCTCGCAAGGGGCCTGCTGTGGATATGTAGGGTTGCCAGGTGACTGGGGTTTGGCTGGAATGTCTGGTCGAACAGGGAATCTGGCAGTGTCACAAGTCCAATTGTATCGGGAGGAAGAAGGGGGGTAATAACCGGCCTCTACCCCTGCAGGTGGGAAGAGCTACAGCTGTGGTGAGAGCCAGGGGCACAATAGCCTCCACAGGCCTCTGGGCAAGTGTGTGTGTGTGTGTGTGTGTGTGTGTGTGTGTGAGGGGTGGAGCCTCAGGCGGAAGGGGCAGGGCGGGGAGCATGTCGCTGGGTCCCCCTTAGCACTGCCCAGAGCACGTGGGGTGATGCTCCAGCAGTGAGTTAAAGGGCCCAAGCCCTGGCCCCCTTTGAATTGCCAGGCTGTGGGACAGCTGTCCCCTTTGCGCCCCCAGCGGAGGGCCCAGCCAGAGCTCTTCTCTGCTCAGCTACTGATGCCTGACCGACAGCAGCGCTTGGCTTCCTGACGGGGCATCAAGAGGTAAGTGCTACTGCGGGGGGGGGACGGACAGAATCCTATTTGCCCCCCATTCTGCCCCAATTGCCCTGACTCTGGCCCCTTGCTATGGGAACCAGCACCCACCAATGCCCTGCCCCCTGGCTCTGGGGACCAGCTTCTCTTCCCTGCTGGGCCCCAATGGGCAGGCTACACATCAGCTCCTCTCAGGCTGGCTCCGTGAGCAGCAGGTGCAACCCAGGAGAGGGAGCAGCGGGTGGGGGTGGGGGACAGGGCCTCAGGGGCGAGGCGGGGCAGGGCAAGGATGTTTGGATGTCAGCAATTAGAGAGTGAGCAACCCCAAGGATGTGGGGCAGCTCCTAGGAGTGCGTGGGGGACGGGGGGAGGAGAGCAGGAGATGGAGATTTGCAAGTGAGGAAAGCAAGTGCAGCCAGGCAGGAGACTCCCAGCACCGTTCAGCGCCCTTGCCTCGTGCAAAAGGCCCACGCGATGGGATGTCCAAACACTGCACTCAGCAAGTGCGGGAGGACACGCCCAAGCAGCCCCTGACGCAGGGAAGCCCTGGAGGGTAGGAAGGGGGATTATTTCTGCCTTGCAAATCAGTGGCAGATAGAAGAGTCCTGGGGGAACTGTGGAAAGGAAGAGAGAGCACGTGTGAGGCACGTTTGCAGCCAGCACTCCTGGAGTTCCACAAGAGCAGGGCCCCTGGTGCCCTGTGTGTGCCCATGCAAACGTGCCCAGGGCACCGGCTGCTTGCAGTGAGGCCGGGGCTGGCCAGGCCTATTCTGGCCCTGCTGGTATTGCCGGGGGGGGGCTCGCTGGGGAGCCGGGTGCCGGGCATGTTACCTTCGGCCTTTCCTGAAAAGGCAGCACAATGAGCAACTCAGGGGCAACCAGCCACAGTGCCCAGCAGAGCGATAGGGTGGCAGGCTCCAGGTCTGCATCCACTGCAGGTTGATACTCTGCTGCTGGGGATGCTGCGTAGAGCACCGAGCCATGGGTGAGGAATAAAGGCAGGGGGAGACTACAGTCATTGCAGGATCGCTGGCAGCTCCAGGCCTGCGGGCACAAGGCAGCAGGCAGGAGGAATTGATAGCACTGCATAGACTGTAGTAAATGTTTTGGGGCCAAAATTCCTGAGTATTTTATACGTAAGGTATTACAGCATCGGGACTGGCCATCCATGTTCATAAATGAGTCCTGGTCCAAAACCAGTTGAGAACCTCTGGTCTAATCTCTGTCTCATATGGAGTTTTTAGTGGGCTTTGCAGGCTCATGGTCTATTCAATAAGCTACAATGAAAGAACTCATTATATATGTTAATCCCATAGCCCCAACCTCTTTGCTAAGTTGTAAAAACTTAATGGGCACTTGGTATTACAAGTGGGGAACATCAGGCCTGGGGCCTGGATGCAGCCCCCAGCTTGCCTGGATGTGGCCCCCGAGTCTCTGCCCCCCCCCTGCATTGGGGAGCCTGTGCTGGAATTTCAGCCCCCCCTGCTACCCCACCAAGGGGCTGGAGCGCACAAAATATACTAGGTTGGCCCCCCCAGGCTCTGGTGTGTGTAGGGAATGTGGTGAGTGTCTTTCTCCTTCTCAGTCATGTGCCACATCAGTGGGGGGGGGGTGTTTGGTTGCTTCTCACCTATTTGCAGACCCCGACTGATTTTTCTGTGGGTCAGTGGCCCCTGATCCAAAAAAGGTTTTCCACCCCCGTATGATATCTTTGCCACTGCAGGTTGGGTTAGAGCTGTTTTGAAGCATCTCATCCTATGCTCCAGTTGTTCCCCACTGGGAGAAATGTGGTGGCAATTTCTATAAAATTCCAGACATACTGTGGAGGGTTAAACAAGGATGCACTTTATTATCCTATTCAGTTTTTAGCCCAGCAAGGCAGAACACAGCATCAGTGATTTATTTTGCTCTCTGAGCTCTCTTTTTAACTTCATCAAAGGTGTGTCCTTTCTTTTGTGCTTCAGTGCCAGATTATGGAAATAGTGATTTTAGCAGGACTGTGATATAATTATCCACTATTTTCTAGCTTGTATCAAGATGAGATTTCTTGCTCTGGCTAGAAATAAGCTCATAATCATTTGTCTAGCAAAACTACCAGGGAGGTGCCCTCTATCATCTGTTTCTCCTCCACCTCATGCACTCTGTGTGCTATCACAGTTAGCAAGGGTGTAACACAGCTTCTTAGCGACAACAGTGCTTTGAGCACGTTTTCCTAGAATAATTGCAGATGAGGCAACTTTATAGTAAATAGATAATTGAAGAGACTTTCAAATGATACAGAAGTCAGGCCTTGATCACATATGGTCATTGTGGCCCTAATTTAAGAAAGCACTGACAATGCACTTAATTCCAGTCCTATCCAAACAGCCCATAGGCACAAGCTTTGTAACTTGATATACTTAAGAGCTGTGTTAAATAGGGATGCTGTGCTGTCCGGAATCAGTTCCCTGTAAGCTGTGAGTTTGTGTGGCCGCTCAGGAGAGATTCTAATGCCCCCCAGCTGATGAGCAGAGTTCCCACGGTTAGTTTTTTGGTTTTACTGGTGGTGCATATCTGCATATGCCTCGATGCATATACAAATTGTATTCCGCACATGGGTGGAAAAAATTAGAGGGCACATTGCTGGCACTTTTCATGAGATGACCAAATTAGTTCCCAGATCATTGCATTCTGTTTCCCTACGTGTCCTCTGCAGTTTCAATTGGGTAAGACAGTTGCCTTCAGTTCCTGTCCTAAATCACTGTGTAGGTGCAATGGTTCTGTATATGTGTTGGCTAACGTTCTGTGCGTTGTTAAAGAGCTGCGGGTTCCACCCCAGAGGAGGCTGTGTCTCACTGGTGAGTAAGGGTACACAAAGCCATTTCTTAGGTCTCCCAGACCACTCTTCAGAATTATGCCCTTTTGCTTCCTTTTATATTATTCTCCTCTTGCCATAACACTCTTGGTTCTGTCCCTTGTAGGCATTCTTCATCCTGTTTTATGATACATTGAGAATCAGCTCAGCAATGCTGTGATGCTGTTTCACTCACTTCCAGAGTGAAGCACTAATCCACAGACTTTCTTCTTCCTCCCTACCCCCCAGAAGTGGTGGAATGATGGACAAGCTCCAGCAACTCTGAGCAGACTCAAGTTTAAATTACAGGAACATTTAAATTTTTATAAGCTTTGAATTTGGAAGCAGTTTGGGGTTGCAGGGCATGTGCAGAGTAAAAGCAATTGAAAATTATTGGAGCACTTTATCGGAGCACTTTGCTAGGGAAGCCATCAGCAAGCTGCGTACTGATAACTGATTTGCAAGAGGAAGAGTCTAGTGGCCAAATGAGGCATTCTTAAAAGCCACATCTCCTCCAAAAGCTCCTTTTTTGAATGTTTTTAGCTTGTTGGCAGCATTATTAGGGGAAGTCACACTCTCTGAGTTCAAATTACAGCATTATGCCAAACTCGTAAAAGATACATTTCACGTGTGATATGAATCTGTACATTTCAGGTGCCAAATTGCACCATTCCAAACTTCTCCATGTATCTAGCCATCATGGTAAAATTAGGGAGAAATAATCATAGTGGTTCACTGTTCTTGTGTGTGCCATTAAAGTTACAGTTGACTCATGAAATGCTATAATAAACCATTTGTTCTCACCTGGGCCTGACCCTGCAGATCCAGCAGGGAGTCACTGGTAGATATTGGAAGGATTCAGGAGGTAAAAAGGAGTGTAGTGTCCAGCCGTCAACACTGCATAGCTTCAGTTTTACATCAGCATAACCCCAGTAAGGCCCTCGGTTTTCTTAAAGAACATTAAAGGTCAAAGATTTAAGGTCCAACGCTGCATGATGTTTAGACCCTTCCCACTCCCAGAAATTAGTTTGAACTGCAGTTTGATTTCAGTGAGGCTACGTCTACACTGTGGCAGTTTGTCAGAAGAGGAAATGCAAATGAAGCGCTCATTTGCAAATCTTGTGCTCTCATTTGCATATCCTCTTCCCATCCTTTTTGCAGAAGAAGTTTTTGTGCTAAAAATCCCTGTGTAGATGGGGCCATTTGTTAGAAAAACCCCGTTTTGTGCAAGATCCTGTAAACTTCATTTTTTGAGGAATACGGGATCTTGTGCAAAAATGGGGGTTTTCTGACAAATGGCCCCATCTGCACGGGGCTTTTTAGTGCAAAAACCTCTTCCACAAAAAGGATCGGAAGAGGATATGCAAATGAGAGCGCGAGATTTGCAAATGAGCACTCCATTTGCATTTCCTCTTCTGACAAACTGCCACAGTGTAGATGTAGCCTGAGAGTGGAGGGAACTCAACTTGCAGGTCAAATGTGGAAAACAAACCTAATCCATGGCCAATGTCAGTACTCAGCAGCTAGAGCTGATCTGGATTGGTTTCTGACCCATGATTCCCTTTGGAGGCTATGAAATGTAAACAATGAGCCAAGTCGTGAAGCCCCGACTCAGTTTTTCACTCAGCCATTACACAGACAAACTCCCATTTTGGTCAACAGAAGTTTTCTGGAACAAACCTGTCAGGATCTGACCATTACTTTTATGAAAGAACTAGATTTACGCAACATTACTCGGGTCCTTAACTCAGTGAATTTTTGTTTTTCTTCATTTAAGTCATTGCTCTGGGGTGGGGGCTGAGGATGAGGGGTTCAGTTTACAGGCTGCCTGGGGAAAGAGGGCAGCCCCAACCCTCTCTCACTGCAGCAGCTTGGAGCCAGGTGAGAAGTGCCTCTTCCTGGCCACTGCAGCTCCAACAGGCACAAGCGGGGGAGAGGTGCATGTCCCCTGGCTGGGGCAGATCCAAGTTCATCTGCCCCCTGCACTCCCCAGCCAGAGTGAGGAATGGAGCAAACTGTGCACTTTCCCCCGCTCCTTGATGAAGGGGAACAGATAGAAATGCTCCCATATGAATGGGAGGCGGAGCTGCAGGGTGTCTGGGGCGGGGGGTTGGGAAACTCAGGGATGGGGCAGTCCTAGATGGGGGACATGCCCGTAGCCAGCCCCTTTGACGTGCCTGGTGATTCTGTCTCTTTTCTCTATGGTTTTATGTGTCCCTGTGTGCATGGAAGGGGGGGGTGCTTCAGCCCTCTCCCCCCTCAACCAAACCCTTACCTTGCTTTAAGTTACATTAAGAGGAAGCTGCATACCAAATTTGGTGTTTCTAGCTCTTACTGTTTAGGAGGAGTTATTTCTATGCATTCCTGTATGAACTGAAGGGGGGGAGGTTCAACCCCTCCCCCCCAACCAAACCCTTACTTTGCTTTAAGTCATGATAAGAGGAAGCTTCATAGCAAAAATGGTGGTCCTAGCTCTTACCGTTTAGGAGGAGTTCTTGAACAAACCAACGGACAGACAAACTTGCTTGCTCACAAACTCTCAGATATATAATAGATCACAACATTCATCCCTTGATCCCTCCAGAGTGAGAAAATTGAAGTTCTGATTTAATCACTGCACCCACATATTTCCCTTCTTCTATGGTGTTGGCAGGGTGTAGTCTCTGTTCTGTTGTGGGGAGGGGTACCTTCATGGAAAACACACCACTGGATTCCAGAGCAATGGGCCAAGTTACTGTCTGCATGGTGTTAATCCTGCAGTAGATAGTATAGGGTGGTATCCTCGTGAAGGCTTCCATGCAGAAACTTCTCTTCACTTGTGCTAACTGCTAGTCAACAGAGTTGCTTAGGAAAACATTGGTACCACCAGCGGCATGGCCAACCCCCAAAATTCAAGAATCATAAGTTAAACCCAAAAGATTCATGAGATGTCTTAAAATAATGAGGTTTTCTTTTAAATGTGGCTTTCAAGCTTATAGGATGCACTTAGGTCAAGCTTCTTTCTGCACCCAGGAGGACTAGAAACTCACTTTTAAAAAAAGGAAGGCTGAGATTAGCGTGCAGTCTCTTGAGTCCACCAGTGGGGCTTTGGGGAAAAAACAGCACAAGACTCAGCAACACAGAACCACATCGAGAAAGGGCTGGTCAGTCATTATACAGAATCCACTTCCTATGCAGAACACCTCTCCTTTTAACTCTTTCCAGCCCTGTCACATTCCTGTGCTAGCTCAATAACTCATGATTTATCCACTAGGAAAACAAGTAACGTTGGGCTCCTCTAGTGAGCAACACCCCTCCCCAGTTTCCCCATCCCACCATGTAAAATGTAATCTCGGCTTATGGCAGCCATGCCTCCTCTAATGTGGACTCACCACAGGTCAAGGGCCAGATTTGTAAAAGGTGTTGATGTAACCTTTATGTCAAATGGAGCCAGTAGCAACCAGGGCCAGGTTCAATATTTAGGGCATCCTTTTCAACAATGCAACACAGGACTAGCTCAAGCCCCCATTCAGTGACCTGGGAAAATTGCACACTACCTTTGAGAGGCTCACTACACTTCCCCACTCGCAAGCAGAGAGCGTAGGAAAGAAACTTGTAATGACAGGAGAGAAATCACTTGACATTAATTATGGAAAATGCCACAAGTAGGATTCATAATCATAAAACTATGACCTGGACACCCATCCCAGGGTGCACAGGACAGAGTCTTGCCTCATGTTCATGAGTTCTAAAAGCAAAAGTTCCTTTTCTGTGCCCCTCAATCAGGACAAGCTCAGCACTGTTCAGCTCCCCTTTAGTCACACAAAGATGAGAACCACAATTCACTGCCCCTGCATTCAACAGTAAAGTGATTTGTATCCCCACAGCAGCCAAAGCGGATCACTTGGAGCGACACACTCCTGTCTGCTGGATACACATGCAGAGCAGGTGTGGTCTTGTAAAAGTCTCTCCCTTTCCCCAACCAGCTGTCAGGGGAGAGTTCATTCAAACCTTGCTTTATTTAGATGCTGGAAGGATTATCAGAAGTGCCGAAGTGCCTAACTCCCATTGACGTCACTGGCTGTTAGGTGCCTAATGGGATTTTCAAAAGTGCCAAGGCACTATCTGCTTCTAAATCCCTTAAAAAACAGACCCTAGATCCGCAGGTGGTGTCAATTTACAGCAGCTGGATGTCTGACTCCTGGTGCTGCATACGCAGTGCATGATGATATAGCTGTGGGTGGCCCACTGGGCAAGCAAGGGACCGTCTTGTTGTGGCTCATTCTAGCAGATAGGGGTCCACCTCCTAACCCAACTAGCACTCATGGCAGCTACAGCTGTCAGCCCAGAGGGTGAACGGACATGGGGGGAGCTAACCTGTCTCTCAGCCCTAGGGGTTGTCCTTCCTGAATAAGGCTGAGTCACAGGAGCTAGGGAAGTTTGCTTGGATTTTATGCTGGACCCATCTACCAGGACATTTATTTTCTGGGCAATATATTAGGAACTAATTAAACTGTGACAGAGAGAGAGGAGACAATAGAATTTTTCAGTGGGTGTTTGACCTTTGAGAAAGGTGCAGGGCTTCATGAAAAGGGCAGTTGTGGGCAGTATGCACAAGTAGGAGTGGGGAGAGAGGTCCCTGAAACCAAGGACTTCCCAACTTTACAATCAACACAATACTCTTAAGTAGCTTGAAGTCATTGTGGCATATTAACCTAAGAGAAAATGAGAGCATTGCGCTGAAAAGGTCATCTGATTAAACAATGGAGGACTTCAGACCCTTTGGAAAAAGTTTTCTAATCTGTACCATTAAAGGGCACTGCAGCAGGGACTGGGAACTATTTGAAAGAGAAATTTCCCAAGTGTGGAAAGTAATACAAATCACACCAAAGAATTCCTGACACCACAGCTGACCTAGCGGTGTTAACTTGGGGTTTCTCTCAGCTTTCCCCAGGCAAAGCCAGCAGTCTCAAAGTGTTACTGAGCATGGGGGAATCTTTCACTGTTGCTACCCAAGATGCACCTGCTCTTATAGAAGGACAAGGCTATTTATCCAGTGTCTTTAACCAGTGCACCACGAACTCTGCAGTGAGCTGGAGTTGAATTCTGCAGAAGGGTTCCTGAAGAAACGGTTCCGCAGCATTGATGCAGTGAGCCAGAAATCCAGAATTATTTACATTAAAATGCAACTTCTTGAATGCATCAAATGAAAGGTACGCTGAGTGCAGCAGCCTCTGTGTTAGTTGAATACTACCTGTCCTTTATGGGGAAGACCTGAGAGACAGAGTGGAATTGTGTGAGAGAAACATTTGCTGGCAGTTTCTGCTAAAATGATCAGCCATCAAATAGTTGATGAGGTGAATATTGAATGGACATTGTTAGGTTTCAGAGTCATCACTCAGTCCGAACTGGGGTATTTTCCTCCTCTTCACATTTGCAGGTGTATCTTCACAATCACAAGAAACTTTTTAAAAATGGAAGCTTACATCAGGCAGCACCGTTCCAAGGCAACAGCCATGGCTGCTAATTGTGGAATACACGGGCCTAGCATTTCCCAAGTTCCACCATCACTATTTTAAATGATTTCAACAGCAGCACTATGGGCTTGTCTTCATGACAACAGGTATGCAACATGGCAACAGCATGACTTATGCTCAAGCAACTGTACTCACGTGGCATAGCATGAGTGAGACCAGCCACACTTCAAACCAACATGGGCGTTACTCAGAGTCATTGGATTAACACCACACAGTCATAAGAACATAAGAACATAAGAATGGCCATACTGAGTCAGACCAAAGGTCCATCGAGCCCAGCATCCCATCTGCCGACGGTGGCCAATGCCAGGTGCCCCAGAGAAGGAGAACAGAAGACAATGATCAAGTGATTTATCTCCTGCCATCCATCTCCTGCCCTTGTTATGAAGGCTAGGGCACCATACTTTATCCCTGGCTAATAGCCATTTATGGATCTAACCTGCAAAAATTTATCAAGCTCTTTTTTAAACCCTAATAGAGTCCTGGCCTTCACAGCCTCCTCGGGCAAGGAGTTCCACGGGTTGACTGTGCGCTGTGTGAAGAAAAATTTCCTTTTATTAGTTTTGAACCTACTACCCATCAATTTCATTTGGTGTCCCCTAGTTCTTGTATTATGGGAAAAGGTAAATAATTTTTCTATAATCACTTTCTCCACACCATTCATGATTTTATATACCTCTATCATATCGCCCCTCAATCGCCTTTTTTCCAAACTGAAAAGTCCCAGTCTCTCTAGCCTCTCCCCATATGGGACCCTTTCCAAGCCCCTAATCATCTTAGTCGCCCTTTTCTGAACCTTTTCTAATGCCAATATATCTTTTTTGAGGTGAGGAGACCACATCTGCACGCAGTACTCGAGATGTGGGCGTACCATAGTTTTATATAGGGGAAGTATGATATCTTTTGTCTTATTATCTATCCCTTTTTTAATAATTCCTAACATCCTATTTGCCTTACTAACTGCCGCTGCACACTGCGTGGATGTCTTCATAGAACTATCCACTATAACTCCAAGATCCCTTTCCTGATCTGTCGTAGCTAAATTTGACCCCATCATGTAGAACGTGTAATTTGGGTTATTTTTTCCAACATGCATTACCTTACACTTACCCACATTAAATTTCATTTGCCATTTTGCTGCCCAATCACTCAGTTTGCTGAGATCTTTTTGTAGTTCTTCACAATCCCTTTTGCTTTTGACTGTCCTGAACAACTTTGTGTCATCTGCAAACTTGGCCACCTCACTGCTTACCTCATTTTCTAGATCATTGATGAACAAGTTGAACAGGATTGGTCCCAGTACTGACCTCTGGGGAACACCACTAGTTACCCTCCTCCATTGTGAAAATTTACCATTTATTCCCACCCTTTGTTTTCTGTCTTTTAACCAATTCTTGATCCATGAAAGGACCTTTCCTCCTATCCCATGACCACCTAATTTACGTAAAAGCCTTTGGTGTGGGACCGTGTCAAAGGCTTTCTGGAAATCTAGGTATATTATATCCACTGGGTGCCCCTTGTCCGCATGTTTATTAACCCCTTCAAAGAATTCTAACAGATTAGTTAGATACGACTTCCCTCTGCAGAAACCATGCTGACTTTTGCCCAACAATTCGTGCTCTTCTATGTGCCTTGCAATTTTACTCTTTACTAGTGTTTCTACTAATTTGCCTGGTACTGATGTTAAACTTATCGGTCTATAATTGCCAGGATCTCCTCTAGAGCCTTTTTAAAATATTGGTGTTATATTGGCCATCTTCCAGTCATTTGGTACCAAAGTGGATTTAAAGGATAGGTTACAAACCACTGTTAATAACTCTGCAATTTCACATTTGAGTTCTTTCAGAACCCTTGGGTGAATGCCGTCTGGTCCCGGAGACTTGTTACTATTCAGCTTATCAATTAATTCCATAACCTCCTCTAATGTCACTTCAATCTGAGTGAGTTCCTCAGATTTGTCACCTCAAAAGGCTGGCTCAGATTTAGGAACCTCTGTAACATCCTCAGCCGTGAAGACTGAAGCAAAGAAATCATTTAATCGCTCCGCAATGGCACTGTCTTCCTTGATCGCTCCTTTTATATCTTTATCATCCAAGGGCCCCACTTTGGATTATATGCAGATGAGTTGTAATTCTGCATCCTCTCTGCAATATTAGCTCAAGTTTAAAGCACCACGTACCTTGAATGAGAGATTTGTGTGTTTGTGGACAAGCATTACATCAGAGGTAAAATCAGAGATATAACTTGAGCTAATCACGCTATGAAGACACACGCTATGATGGGGTGGGCAATAATTTTTGAAGGGGGGGGCACTTCATGAATTTCAGGTGTGGTCGTGGGCTGCCCCAGAAGGGGCGGGGCCAGGAGACTTCGTGTGCTCCCCCACCCACAGACCCTGATTGGCCTCGGGCAGGGGAGGGGAAGCAGTGTCTGGGGAGATGTATGGGGGCTGGAGCAGGGGTGCACACAGTTTGGGGTACATGGAGTAAGGGGGCAGAGGGTTAGGAGAAGGAGGGGCTGGGGTGCCAAAGGCAGGATCTGGCTGGGAGACCTTATCTGAGTGCCTCCCAACCAGCAGCCCAGCAGGTTCCTTAACTAGAGTCCCTGCCTTCCATCCCACTGTACTGATCACAGGGGATGAGGAGGGAGGAGCATGTCACATACTGCCTGTCTTACAAACAGGCAACTGCTATTGGCCTGAAGCTGGCCAATGGGAGCTACTGGGGGCAGGAGCAGTGTGAGAAGTCTCTGACCTCTCCCTCCAAGCTCTCAGCATTCACAGAAGCACATGGCTCTGTAGCAGCTGGCTTCACTGAGTGCTCAGCGGGGGTGAGGCAGGCAGGGAGCCCAACAGACTCTCACAGGTTTGATCCGGCAGGTAGGTGAGCCAAAGCCGGCCTGCAGATCATATTTTGCCCAGCCCTGCCCTGCGAGCTCGCTTGGTCCCTGATGTGGCATAGTTTGGCCAGAACTTTCTAGGCTGATCACCAGCTTTTCAGATGTTCATAGTAGTAAACCTGAGATGCCCTATGTGCAAACTACTGGGTGAGGAGCGCTTTTGAGGCTCTGGTCACAGGCGTTGCATTAACTTCTGGGGCAGGAGTGGACTCTATTTCTGAGAATGACTGAGTCGTCAGGTACGTCTCTACACTGTGCAGCTTGTAGTGACAAGGCTGTGTTGACACAGCTCTGTGGCTAAAGTTGGTGTGTGCAAACGCTGTTTGTCGGTACTTTGACAAAATATTTCTACCTCCACCAAGCAGGTTTTGCTTTGCTTCTGCCAACAAAACAGCATTCTCATGTGCATTTTGCCAGAGCCAAACTTTGTCATTCATGAGACGAGGAGGGGTGTTAAACACTCGTGAACAACATAAGTTTTGTCGAGCAAGTGCAAGTGTAGACACAGCCTTAGGGAAAATTTTCACCATGTCAAATATCCCTGTTGATAAAGACCATTAACTGTGCTGCTACTTTGAACTGCCAGATATTTGCTTTCCCGCCTGTGTCTTTAGAGTTGCCAATGTTGTGAACCCTCGAATTACCACAGGCATTTATTAAAAAAAGATTCTTCTAAAAAATAAGACACTTATAACTGAACTAGATTAATAAGAATGGCAACATCACTTGATTATTGAAGCAAATGAACCATTTTCTGACGCAGGCACCTACATTCATCTCTCTTGCAAGTGCTTCCCAAGTGAATAATGTGGCATTCTGTCTAATGTTTTGCCTTGACAAGGGCTCACAAAGTATTACCGAACTTACAGAAAATAAAATAATCACTGGAGTGAGGAAAAATGGCTCATTCCCAGCCTGCTGAGAGCATTACACGCCTGGCTCAGCTGATCACTGTGGAAATGAACCATCATTATGTATTTTGAGGGCATTGTTAACAAGACACTCTCTAGGTTGCTAATGACCAGTCTAGGACTTTCTGTTTTAGATTATGGCCTTAGTATGCAAAAGGCTGTCTGAGGGACTATGCCCTGAACCGAGGGACTTGGCCCCCTCCAAACAAGATGTCCTATGTTCCTACTGCATTCACTGGTGTAACTGAAAGGAGAATTTGGCCCAGAGTTTTCAAAGGAAACCACGAAAGCAAACACCCTCAGAAGTAAGAATTTCTAATACACATGAGGCTCCCTTTTTGCCATCAGACAATAAAAGCAGCAGTTCTCAAAGTGTAGGGCGGGACCCCAGCATGGGTCACAGTGCCATTTTAATGGGGTCACCAGGGCTGGCTTAGAGTTGCTGGGGCCTGCAGCCAAAACAAGCTGAAGCCCGACCACCTGGCGCAAACCCTGGACAGCAGGGCTAGGTGACCAGCCTCCTGCCTGGGGCTGAAGCCCTGGGGCTTTGGCCTCCCTCTCTGGGATGGTGGGACTCAGGCTTTGGTTCTCCTATGGGCAGTGGGTGAACGCCTGGCTTGGAGAAGGTAGACCTCCCCCCCAGCCCCGCCCCTTCTGCCGAAGTCCTCCCCCTTCCAGGCCTACCAGAGTCCAGTCCCCGCTGCGGCTGCTGGCACCTGGCCAGCTTTCCCCAGCCTCCTCTCCCACTGTGGCCCCTGGCCCAGGCTAACCCCCGCAGCCCCCTCCCTTGACCCAACAGTGCTGCACAGCATGGCGGTAGCCTCCCCAGGCTGCACTGTCCAGCCCAGCCTGACCCCTGGCTGGCATTCCCTGGCCCTACCAAGCCTCCACCCCAGCCCTGGGCAGGCGGCGCGACCAGTATGCCCCCAGCGCTGGGAGGATGAGCTATGTGGGCAGCATGGCCCCAGCCGGCCTGCTGCAGGGGCATGGGAACAGCAGGCAGAAGGGGGCCTGGCCTGGAGGAGGAGCATGGGTGGGGACATGCCAAGCAGTTTGGGAAAGCAGAGCCTTCCTGTGGCTACGATATGGGTCCTTCCTTCTGGAGTAGTGTCGTAATTTTTGTTGTCAGAAGGGGGTGGTGATGCAATGAGGTTAGAGAGCCCCTGCATCAGAGTATTACAGCTGGGTGTTCTTCCACATAACATCCCACATAACCCTAACATTGTTGTCTTAGCCCCTCCTTCCTTGCTTGCACTGGACGATAACTTTTCTCCAGGTCCCTTGCATTCTGCCTCCTCCGCCTGCCTTTCTGCCTGTCTGGAGCCGCTTCCTCACCCCTCCTCACTCCATTCTGCAGCTCTCTCTTAGCAGCTGATTGTTCACTGCCCAGGAGCCTTATTCTTCATCGCTTTGACCGCTCTCCCGATTTTCATTAATGGTGACATCCGTCCCCATGTTTATTTCATCTGTTCAATCTCCTCTATTGTTCTGGGCTTCTCCTCTGGTTCATGCTGTCAGACTGTTGACACTTCCATCTTCTTAGTCATGGTTTCACATTAGTGCTCCTAGTGCTCCTTCCGCCTCAGTCTAAGCACATTGATGCCACAGAGCTTTAAACAGAGTAAACGAAGCAAATCATTAGAGCCAGGGAAGTCTTCAGGGGCACTGTCTTCATTGACAAGAGGGAGATTCAGCCAGGTTCCTTTGAGAACCATGCTGATGAGCCAATTTGCACTGTGTAGGTGGTATTACAGATCTCGGGGGACTGGGAATAAACATGAAAGGACAATGTAGTTTGTTTAGAGAGTTAGCAAGAGATCTATAGAACTCATTAGTCACTTATTGGTCTGAACAAAGCAAAACACCAATCCTATAAGGTACTGAGCAACTTTCTGCAAATTGCTAAGGGTACATCTACACTACAGAGGAAGATCGAAGCTACCGCTGTTAATCTTCCAGGGTCCGAATTAGCGTGTCTAGTGAAGACAGCTAATTCGAACTGAGAGGGGTACTCTTGTCAATGCCACTAACCCTGCTTTCATGAGGAGTAAGAGAAATGAAAGGGAGAGTGTTCTCCCTTCACCTTCCTGCACTGCAGACAGCACCAAAAACCAAATTAAGCTATTTCGACTTCAGCTACACAATAAACGTAGCTGAAGTTGCATATCTTAATTCCACCTTGTCCCGTAGTGTAGACATACCCTCAGTGCCTACAACTCCCAGCGACGTCTGGTGTGGCACTTGTAAACCATATCTCTTGCAGCTTGATTTGTGTGCAACATACCTTTAAATTGAGAGAAGTGCCTGCTACAAATGCAGCTGCCATTTTAAGCTCAAATGGAGCCAGTTAGAGGAGACACAAACACAGCATGCTCTCTGTCATGGGGCTCGTCTAGACTACATCCCTCTTTCGAAAGAGGGATGTAAATTAGGCAGATTGAAAGTGCAAATGAAGAGCGGATTTAAATATCCCACGCTTCATTTGCATATTTGTGTCCGATCGCTGTTTCGAAAAAGGGCATTTCAAAAATGAAACTGCAGTCTAGACACGGTTCTTTTGAAAAAAACAACAACCCTTTTTTGAAAGATCCCGTACTCATTTTTTCAGGAGTACGGGATCTTTTGAAAAAGAGGTTTTTTTGAAAGAACCGCATCTAGACTGCAGTTTCACTTTTGAAATGCCCTTTTTCGAAACAGCGATCGGACGCAAATATGCAAATGAAGCATGGGATATTTAAATCCACGCTTCATTTGCACTTTTGATCTGCCTACTTTACATCCCTCTTTCGAAAGAGGGATGTAGTCTAGACAAGCCCATGCAGAGTTTACTTTTCCCTCTTCTGTAATAATACTCATATACAGGAAAGGTCACTTAAACTGAAGTTCTCTGCTTGCCCTTGGCACATGGAAAAACATACCTAGTGGGCATATGGCACTTGCAGGGTGGTTTCGGGCCTTGATTATAATATTGAGAGCCAGTCCAGCTGGCTTGTTCAGGTAAAACTTCTGGGAGAAGTTGATGTTAACCTGCAATATTGGGCTGTGTATTGGAAATGATTATTGCCCTGTGTAAAAGCACTAGTCGGTGTTCTGATCTATTGCTATTCAGTTATTGTAATAGACTTTACACTGGACTGCTTCTTTGATAGCTGCTTTCACATCCATGGAGCCCTAGCTTTTACGGCCAGGAGGGAATATAGTGATTGACAGCCAATTTGCATCTTTGCTAGCCTCTGACCAATTCACAATCTAAACCAGCCAGCTCAGTGCAAGCTACAATATTTGAGGAGCCTCCTTCTGCAATCCCAATGTCTGATCCAAAGCTTATTGAAGTTAATGGGAGTTTTTCCAGTAACTTCAGTGGGCTCTGAAAAGGAACTGGAGGCAGAGAAAAATGAATGCAGTGGTCTCACTGCCTCCTCTATGGCTGCAGGCTCTGAATGGGAAGGTGTCTGCTTATTGCAATAAGGTGGATTTTTTAATAATTTCTTTTGAGGACCATATATTCTGCATTTTAATTACAGCTCTTAGACTATAAGGAAATAGCTTGAGCTCCAATTCATCTTGTTTCTCATCCAGGAAGCTTGTTTTTCATCTATTATAATAATAAATGTGCTGCTGATAATGGCGCAGGTGTAATATTGTGCATTGGGTCCGAAGGAATTCTGTTTATGCATTATTGATGTGACCGTTTGCAAATATTTAACAAACAAATTAACAGGCTTGCTTACCCCCTCCCCCTGGTGTTTTGGTTTGAAACCTCAATCTTTTTGACAGCCAGAGCTGGCTGGGATTAGTAATTATTTTTGTTTAAAACATAATTTTAATTTTGTCCTCTCTGCTTACAGAAACCATGTGAATAAAGACCATTAGAAGCTTGAATGAAATCCATATTGGAGCATCTTTTTCACCCTTGTAGTCACCTTGACTCTTCCAATCTCACCCGATGTTTGTCTCGTTTGTGTAGATTTTAAATGTGTTTATGTATATCACCTGTAACAGCTCTGCTGCATAAAGAAGATGTCTGTAAATATTAGTTAATTGATAAGGTGCCGATACACAAGGTGCTACAGGACTACTCATTGTTGCTTAAGAATATGGGACCTTTGGGGCCCTAAAACTTCTTGTTGTGGTGGAATGGAAATGGCTTTCTCTGTACGTTGTAGTCTTAACATAGGGAGAGCCACAGTCTTTGTACATTGGAAAAAGGGGCTAGGGAGGGGATGGATCTTGATGGTTCCCTGTTCTGTTCATTCCCTCTGGAGCACCTGGCATTGGCCGCTGTTAACTGACAGGATACTGAGCTAGATGGACCTTTGGTGTGACCCAGTGTGGCTGTTTTTATGCTCTTTCTGGGGCCAGGCCAGGGAGTGCTTGGAAGATAAGGAGTAAGAACTTGAACCCGATTTGAAATTCTGTGGGGAGCCTGTGAAGAGAGCAGAGGACAGGTGTGAGATACTTGTGGGTAGCCTGTGTCGCTAAGGAGATGCGCTGCAGCGTTTGGTACCGGTTGGAGCTTCCTAATAGTTGAAGGCATCACATCCAGATCTATCCAAATGCTGTAGGCCGGTGTGAAGGTGACAAGGCAGGAATAAAGTAGTCCCGGCTTTCGTCTGCTAGGATCAGATGGAGTCTCCTCACCGCTCCTCCTGCACAAGCCTTCAGGCCAAAGGGGGCAAGTTCTGAGAGCCTTCTATAGATGTGGAGCACCCTCAAGTCCCACTGGGGATTTATTCAGTCCCCTGCCCTTGCATCGCCACTGTGAGACCCCTACAAATCCTCCTTCAGCCTCGGTTTTTCCCTCCAGGTCCCCTGCTTGGCGATGAGAATACTGCAGTAATATTCTGAACGTTCGCTTTGTCGACTTGGGTTTGTGATTCACTGCCAGATTCATTGCCATGAGGGACCAAAAAAAAAAGGAGTCAGTGAATAAGGAAAAATCATACAACACTGCTGTTATCATTGGAACTAATTAGCCCCCATATCAGCCAAGGCCTGGAAATCAGCTCCTATTTTATCCTAGGCATGCTAGTGGGGCATTGTGGGAAATCTTGCCCTTCCCCCTTCTTTGCTATATCACCAAATCCTCTTTCCATATGTCACTCCCACCACCATCGGCAGCATTGAATTAACTCGTCTTTTTTTCCTTCTTAATCTGAAACATTTATGCCCCCAACCTTAGCCGGAGGTCAGGCAGAAGGTAAGCCAAGCTTTCCCAGATGTGTGCGTGCTGCTGGCTCTCTGATGAATGCTACGCAGCCATCTGGCTCCAGAGGGAAATGGCATACCAAATGAAGCTGTGCCTGCGTAAGTGAAATATTGATGAAGAGGATCCTTATTGGACAGAGCGCTAATTACATAAAAGCTGTGTCATCTCAGAGCTGACAAGATCTAATTGCTCTCAAGCTGATTTTTGAAAGGGGTCAGATTAAGAAGCAGATAAAAGGAAACCAACACGGGCTTGTTCCAGGAACAGATCTTGCTAAATTGCCCTTCCAACTACGCATAGATTTGTGATGCTTTTCTCTGGGGGATGGGAACAAAGAAGGAGAGGTTTGGTGCCTTGTGTTGTCTGCCAAACAGCACTGCGAGAAGCATGCTAGAAATGCTGCTAGAACGGGTTAACAGCTGTTTGTGAGAGGAGGTGGGATGTACAATCTTAGCTCAGGCCAGGAACTCTTGAGTTCCAGTCTTCACTCTGACTCCGACGCCCACCCCAGCTGTGGGCAGGTCACTAATAGTCACTCTACATCTCATTTTCCCCAGTTGTAAAAGGGGATAATAATAATAATGAGCTACATCCCAGAGGTGTTGTGGGGGGTGGTTAGGGAGGAGGTGTGTAGAAGGGTGCTGCTGCAAGAGCTGCTAATTAGTCCCTGCTCTGTCAGCACCAGTCAAGGGGAACATATCGGGGCTGATGAAAAAGGCTGATGCTGGCTGCAGCCTGACTAGCCAAGGGCTACAAAGGCTGTGAAGGAGCTAGAATTGTCAGGCAGGAGGGAGCTGGAAGCCTCCTAGCTGATGACTGATTCCCTCTGTAAGGGGAGAAAACCATACATTGGCTGTATATAGGTTGGCACTGTAGTGGGACAAGCTAAGGTGAAAAAGATATGAGTGTATTACAACCCTGAGGTCTCACTAAGCCTGATTTGGGAGGGTAACAGATGCCCAGGAGGAGGGGCTGTGTACTCTGTTACAAGTAGATGGTACCTAGCACAAGGATGAGGGCAGAAGGTACAAGGAGCCTTCATCTTCCACCTGTGCCAGCAATGTGTACATGGGCCTGATTGTGCTCCCATTGACCTCCACTGGAGTTGAGGGAGCTTAGTGCAGCTAGGAATTGGGCCCCGTGAGTGTAACAGCATCTGGCTACTGCATGGTAAGTGGGTGGTGTGGGGCCATGACCCACCCTTCCCTGCACCAGGCAGGATGTGTGGCAGTGCATGTTGTACAAAACAAGTACATCACAGTGGTTGTGCTTTCCTTGTGCTCCTGCAGGTAGCATCCTTCCAGGAGTTCCCTTTGGGGTAGGCTGGGGGCTGTGCAGACACAATCAAGCCCTTCATGTTTGCATGAAGCTCTTTGAAGATGAAAAGCCTAAGGTCAGTGGTTCCCAACCGCCGGTCCACGGACCCCTGCCAGACAGGCCACAGCACACTGCTGGGCTATGGCCCCAGCTGCTAATGAGCCCCTCCTGCTGGGGTTCCGCAGAAGGTGCATGCCTGCATGCGCACAAAAAATTCTCTTCCCCCCAAGTTCCCCACACAGCAACAGGTTAAGTGGCACAGCAGGCAGCCTCACCATGGTTCCAGTTCCAGTGGCCACTAGGCTGACAGGGCCTCGTGATGGGCGGTTCTGGTTCTTGGCCAGGGCCAAGTACCGTGTGGAGGGTGGCTGCCCTGGTCACTGGGGCCAAGTGTTGCTTGGAGGGCGGCTGCCCCAGTGAGCCCGTTCTCCTCCCACCCATTCGGTGGGAGCCTCCCTCTGGCCTCCAGCTGCTCCCAGCCAGTGTGCACGTGCAGGGACTTGCCGCCGCTCGGTTGCACTGAGCCCTGGGCACTTTATCCTTCTTGGGGGCTTCTCATGCATTGGAAGCAAGGGAAATCAAGGTTCAAGGAATCCAAAAAGCAAGTCACTTCCTTGATTTTGACATGCATTGTACATTTATTTTTATTATCCCAACATCTGCATTTTGTATATTTGAAGAGCTCTTTATTATATTGGCATTACAATTCAAGAATTCATCATCTTTATTCCTCTGATGAAGTCCACATGACTACCCCAGCTCTGTCAGCCCGGGATCCACAAAGCTGTCACTCATTTATGTATGCGTGCCGCAGTTTCATTTTTCTCCCTGGCTGGATGCTGCTGACGTGAAGGTTAAGAGCCCACTACCCCATCCCGTGCCATCATTAATATTTTTTAACAAGAAAGCACTGTCCATATTTTTGGTTATGTTTTGCAATTCTTGAATACCACTTTGGGGGGGGGGAATAATAATAAAAACAATCTGTTACAATGACATGTATTGTGTGCGCACAGATGCAATGTAAAATAACATGCGACTGCTTAAAATTAATTACAATATTGAATATGTAAATATACAAATACATTAATTACCATAATGAATATGCAAATGTTTCTGTGCCCGTCTGCCAAAAGTTTTTAAACAAGTTTGCCGGTCCACGGTATAAGAGATTAGGAACCGCTGCCCTAGCAATCACATATTGTGTATTAGCCGCTAGCAAGTTTTGCAGACAAGTCTCTTGCTGTTGCAAGTCCTGTAACTTCCCACAAGCAATTAAAACCCCTGGCTGAAACAGAGCTGCAACTCTTGGATCCCTTGGTGTGTGTGAAAGATAGAAAAGTGCAGTTTGTTAAACCTAGGAACCTAGTGACAGCAGAATGGTGTGGGAATCTGGGCTTTCAGCTCCTACTTTCACTAAGGGCTTAAATAAGTGGCTCCTTACCAGAGGGCAGAGGCAGAGGGTGGGTTTGCCGGTCATAAAGTTACTAGCCTTTGGCTAAAGGCAGAAAGCCAGAAAACTGCTCTTGCTCCTGGTTTCTGATCTTCCGCTGATGTGAACACGTTGAGGGACATGCCAGGAGCAGCCCATGGTGCGCCAGGCACGTCTGCTGCACCTGATTTCCAGCAAAGCATCATGGGATTTACAAGCGCTGTAGGAATCAAAGCAAAAGCCTGTGTTTCACAGGAAGTCAGACTAGAAGAGCATAATGGTCCCTGCTGGCCCGCTGATCTACAACTCTAGGAGGAAAGTGTGGTATGGAAAAGCTGGAAACCACCTGCCTTAAACCTCTTACAATGAGAGGAAGAGGATGTTTGTTTTAACACGGTGAGTCACTGTCATCCTAAATCCCTGGGTATCTACCCATGCAGAATGTAAGGTGAAATCCTGGCCCCATTGAAGCCAGTAGCCAAGCTCTCCTGGCTTCAGTGGGATTGGGATTTTATCGCTAGATGCTATAGACTGTTTTAGCACAGCTAATTATAAGAGGCCTAGCTTGTTTCCTGTTTAATTTATGGGAAGATGAATGGGTTCTTAGCATACAATACATTTAATTCTGGTTTGGTCTGATTTACGGAGTGATGTGAACTTTATGGGGAGCTTTTAATTCAGTAGGTGGTGACTCTGATTCAGAGGATGAAGTGTGACTGAGGAGCTGATACATTTGATTCCAAAGGTGATGCATCAATTTCAGTATGAACTGCATCAAACGTAGCAGGCGGCATATGTGTTCCAGTGTGTGATAGATGGGTGAGAGCAACGCCAAGTTATTTTGAGGGCTGCCACCATACAATTTCTCTTGTTTGCCAAAATGCCTCCCGGCAGAAGAAAGTGGCCTCAGTGGCTGCTGTTTAATTAAACTCTGTAGGACCTTTCGCAAATTGGATTCTAAAATGGCCCTGACTAGATTTTCCATCCAACTCTAATCAAAATGATGGCCATCCACAACTCCCTCCCCAAACCTGGGGTGGCCAGGGCAGGTGCCACCTAACATACAGCACCTGTCACGACAGCAGTCTGGCACTGTGGTACCATCGCTTTGATTCAAAAAGACGCAAACACATTTTTAACAGTATGGCCCCACTCCCTGCGCCCCTTCAAGTCAATGGCAAAGCTCTTCCATATGTCAGTGGGAGCAAGAACAAGCCATACAGCTGTAGGGAGAATGCTTTCTCCAGCACTGAAACGCAGCCACCTCTGAGGAGGACTGAGGCAGGCAGGGTTTTCACGGCTGTTGTCAAAGGGTTTTCGTGAATGTTGGAAGAGAACTCAGACAGCACGTTACAAACACAGGGCAACAGAAGTTGAGGCCTCATAAAATAAAGTGTCGCAGCAGAAGCTAAGATCAACCGGTGCACTTTCATCCGTGTCCGTCAAGGTAAGGTTCCCTCAAAGCTGCACTGCCAAGGAGTTGCCTGCCTGGGGGAGGGGACTGTCTCTACTAACTGGGAGAGACACACTGCTCTGTCCTCAGCAGGGAGCTGCTGTTGGCGCTGAGGGAGAAGTGCCCCTCCTCCAGCCAGGCAGCTCCATGCATGAGTCCTGAGCTCCTGGCTGGGCAGGGCTCATTAAACAGCTGCAGGACCGTGCTGCCACATAGCTTAGAGGGAACCTTGTGTTGAGGTGTGCTCAATGGGTATTCCCAGTGTGAAGCTCTGGGACTTGCTCCCCTGGAGATCCGACAGAGCCCAATCTAGTGTCCTATAAGAGACAGCATAAAGTCCAGCTTCCTTTCAGGGATGGGGCAGATCATTACTGTGGTTGGGAGGCAGGATGAGCCAGGGGTCAGAGTGATGTGGGATCTTATAGAATCATAGATCTTGGGACACTGAGATTTCCTGTATGACTTTGGACAAGTCACTGAGGCCTTGATCCTTAAAAGTATGTAGGTGTCCAATTCCTGTATTGATTTCTCTGGAGTTCTAGGCCTTAGTCCCTCTGCCTCAGCTCCAGCCTGTGAGAGAGGGATAATAGCGCTTCCCTTCATCACAAGGGTTTTGGGGGGGAGAGTACAGATGTTAAAGGAGCAGACGGTGCTCAGATACTGTGGAAGTGCCTAAGACAGAAACTCAATGGCTGCGTCTAGACTGGCATGAATTTGCGCAAATGCTTTTAACGGAAAAGTTTTCCATTAGAAGTATTTGCGCAAGAGAGCATCTAGATTGGCACGGACGCTTTTGCGCAAAGGCACTTTTTGCGCAAAAACGTCCTTGGCCAATCTAGACGCGCTTTTGTGCAAGAAAGCCCTGATCACCATTTTAGCCATCGGGGCTTTTTTGCGCAAAACAAAACTGAGCTGTCTACACTGGCCCTTTTGCCCGAACGGGAGCATCAAAGTATTTGCACAAGAAGCACTGATTTCTTACATTAGAACGTCAGTGCTCTTGCGCAAATTCAAGCGGCCAGTGTAGACAGCTGGCAAGTTTTTACGCAAAAGCGGCCAGTCTAGACACAGCCAATCTGTCTCATTTGAGGAAACTAACAACAGTTGGACTCATCTGGACTAGTCTATTCAGACAGGCTTGTGTGCGTAGCAGCTGCCAGGGGCACAGCAGGAACTTGACCTGATGAGAATTAGCATCACTCTGAACTATGCAGGGAAAGCTCGTGGCCTGGCATTTAGGCCTGATTTTCAGAGGTGCTGAGGCAGATGGCGAACAGAGGTTGCAAAAAGCATTCTTCCCACATCTCTGTAGTCCCATGGGGGAACTAAACTCAGGGATTCCACTGGGCTAACTCCACCTGCCTGGGGTGCTCTGTGTGGCCTACACAACACACTGACCCCCGGCGCTCCCTCAGGTTTGAACCCAAATCCTCTTCCTACCCACACACAGCTCAGTCAGCCTCAGGTCTGCAATCACTCAGGACCTGGACCCTGCTGGGCGTGGGTGGGAGCATGAGTCTCACTGGGATTTAGAGCCAAGCCTTGCCATTTTGCAGTGTGGTGGCAGCTCTGGCTGTACTCCTGAGTCAGAAGGTCTGCACGGTGCTGTACAGCTGCATTAGCAGGGCTGTGAGCTCTGGGCCCAGCAGTTGTCACCCCAGTGCACTCAGGGCAGTGTAGACACTCAAGCACAGGTTTGGAAACACCGAGTCCGGCAGCAGGGTTTGCAGTGCAGTTTAGACAAACCCTCTCTGGGCCGGGGGAGGGGTGTGTGTGTGTGTGTGTGTGTGTGTCACACTCTCTCCAGCTAGGCGTAAGGTCCTGCCCTTGTTCCTACTGGAACCAGCCCCATCTGTGGTAAGCATCAGGCACAACGGACATGACACAGCAGGTGCCAGGTTGCGGAAAACCAGCTCACACCTGCCCCGTTGTATTAAGGCAGAAAAGAGAGCCTGTAGTGGGATGATGATGGGGTCTGACTACAAGAATAGTGGAAAGTAATTACTCTTCTTCACTCCTCCCTTCACTGCCACAACTTTCATTAAGTGAGGATAAAAGCAACGCATTAGCAGAGATGGGGGGCAGATACCTTACAATACCATCCTCCTGAAGCCTCATCTGAGGACATTATGGGTACATCTACACAGCAGCGTTATTTCAGAATAACGTCAGTTATTCTGAAATAACAAAGTGTGCGTCTACATGACAAGCCTTTATTTCAAAATACAGTCAAGCTGGAGGACTTTTTTCTCCAGCTCCTGTAACTCTCATTTTTCGAGGAGTAAGGGAAATGAAAGGAAAAGTGTTCTTTCTTCGACTTCCTGCTGTGTAGACAGTACCAAAAGCCGAGTGAAGGTACTTCAAATTCAGCTACGCAATGAACGTAGCTGAAGTTGCGTATCGTAATTCGACATTATCCTGTAGTGTAGACGTACTCTAAGTTATTAGTTTTCAAAGCAGTGATCAGATTGTGAATGGTCACTTGCAAAAGCCATGTGGAAACCTCCAGGAAATGGTGTATGATATTTTCTGTCCAAGAGCTAGATATGTCTCTAATGTGTCCACTTCGAACAAAACCTGGTGGTGAAGTCCGTGGGGGGGGGGAGTTTAAGTTCTAGACACAATTCATCACATTTAATTCAATGAGAGGGAGCGATTCAAGCTCTGTTTACTACTTGCTCTGGAGGCTCTAATCCATTGGGACGGTTGAACATTTTCCATCAATAAGTCATTTCCACGGGGAATGGCTTCTTTGAGCGAATTGTCAGCTTTCCTGGAATAATTGTCAATGGTTTGTCAGAAAACTGAAAACCTCCTGAAACAGAAATCTTTCAGGTTTTGGTTTTCTGTGAAAGGCCTACCTTTCCTGTTAGGGAAAGGGGGAACAGCTACTCTGAACGCCGTACAACTGGCTTTTCGCTATAATGGGATGTTTTGAACAGGGCCAGACTGAGGGGGCGCCTTATAGCTGCCATCAGGCGCTGCGCGCCAGGCTCCCTCAGCGCCGGCCCCCCCCCATCCCCGCAGTGCCGGCCAGCAGCGCCCTTCCCCCCATGACTGCGGGGCCCTGCATGGCCCGGCGCGCACGCTAGCAGCGGTAGCTGGGCTGGGACGCGTATGCATCGTGCGCCCCGAGGGCGGGCCCCGGGCTGCGCGCCAGCGGCCATGGCCGGGCCGCGCATGCACCGTGTGCCCCGGGGCGGGCCCGTGGACTCTAGGGGAGTGGGCCCGCGCCCCATGGGTGGGCCCGCGCATGTGCTGTGCGCCCGGGAGCGGCGCCGCGCGCCTGGGCCCAGGGTGCCGAAATGGCTTGGGCCAGCCCTGGTTCTGAACATCAGAGTTCTCTGGAGGTGTCTTCGGGAAACATAAGAGATGATAAAACGGTGATGAGCCAAACACACTTTAAACAATAGTAAACACTAGACAAAACCCCTTTGCTTAACCACAATGATTGCTAGCCCCTACCAGTACTTATTTTTAGGAGCCATCTCATCAACCACTTCTCGCTGAGGCTAGGATGACTTGGGAAATGTCCCCTGATGGCTGGCCTGAGGAATTTCCAGTCCCACCCCTTTGTGCTGTCCAGCTGCCTCCGGAAAGAGAGATTTAGGCTATTCAGGATCGTTTGGCTGAATCTTATCATTTCTTCCTCTGAGCCACCTCATCAGAGAAGCCAGTAGCCTCGTGGATTTCCACACTGCCATTAGGCACCTGTGGCTAGCCTGTGCCAGCTGACCTGGGCTCCTGGGGGCTGTTTAATTGTGGTGTGGGCTTTCAGCCTTGGGCTAGATCCTCTCACCTCTCCAGGTTCTAGAGCAGGGGTGGGCAATAATTTTGTTGGGCGGGGGCGCTCCAAGAATTTGGAAGGTGATCAAGGACTGCACTCTTCCATAATATTAATGGAGGGGGTTCGTGGTCTGGGATGGATGCTGGGTGCAGAAGGGAGCTTGCAGTAAGGGATTGGGGTGCAGGAGGTAGTCTGGGGCCTGGGAGGGAGTTTGGGTGAAGGAGGTTCTTGTGAACTGGGGCAGGGAACTGGGGTGCAGGAGGGGGAGCAGGGGTTTGGGGAGTGATTTAGAACAGGAGGGGGGCAGAGGGTTTGGGTTATGTGGAGTAGGTGTGCAAAAGAGGGGGCAGAGACTTGGAGGGGAGGGAGGGGCTAGGGTGCCAGAGGCAGGCGATGGCTGGGAGACTTACCTGGTCACTCCCAGCCAGCAGCTCAACAGGTTTCTCAGGCAGGCTCCCGGCCTGACCCACCTCCACACGGCCTGCTGGGGCCATGTGGGTCTTTGAATAGCTGCGAGACTGAAGGGAGGGGGGAGTGGTGCTTTGTGCGCTGCCTATTCTTCAGACAGACAGCTCCCACTGGCCAGTTTCTGGGGGCAGGGGCAGCGCATGAAGCTTCTCCTCCCTCCTCTGGGCTCGCAGCTGTTCAAAGACAAACAACACAGCCACTTTTCTGAATGGTGTGCAGGGGCAGGGCAGACAGGGAGCCTGCCTGAGGTTCCCCGCTGGGTCCATGGGCTGGATCCAGCACCTGGGCCACCGTCTTTTGCCAAGCCCTGCTCTAGGCTTGGAGCCTCTTAGTGCGAGTCCGAGTCAGCCGGCATGGGCCAGCCAGCCCAAGCTAGAATGGGCACACAGCCCACAGCTGTGGGTTTTTAATTGCAGTACAGACATATGCTTAGTGGCCCCTTCCGGTTCTAGACCCCACCCGATGAGTCACAGCACACTCTGGCTTCCCCAGTGCGCGTTGGGAGCAGTTAGCACAGGGTCTGTAGCTCAGAGCTGTGTGGCCAATGGGCTGGTGTGGAGCTGCAGTGTGGCATCTCCAGAGCAGTAACAATAGCTCAGGGAGCTTCATTGCTATGGGAGAAGATCCCTATTGTTGAACAAAGTGTGTGATGTATTTCTTCACTTCTTCATTTTGCACGGGAGGCGAAGTGGCCAGTTTATAATGTTGGACAACCCTTTGCGCTGAGTGAAATGGGCCGCACGAATCAACCAGTCTCTTTAGGGTATTAGCCAGTCTACAGGAATCAAAGCAGCCACCACGCTGAGCTACCCAACACCTCACAGACAAGGGTGTGCAGACTTTTAGCTTTCACTTAAAGTCAAACGCTGCCCTGGCCTCAGTGGACTGACAGGCTGCTGTCTGCAGTGATTCCTCTGTGCAGCTGGGAAGTCCTTTCCATGCCCGACACATGGGGTTTGGCAGGGCTGAGACATGAGACAGGTAGTTATGAGAGGGCTAGAAGTACCCTGAGATGGTCTCTGTGAATCAGAAGCGCCTTATGAGCCAGGGTGCTTGCTCAAAGTCTAGCGCATGACAAAGTGAGAATAAGTGTAGAAGAATGAAAGCCTATTTGAATAAGCTGATTTCCTTATGCAGCAAATTTCCTATTCACTTCCATGGGAATTTTGCCAGTGTTGGAAATGCAGGATCAGACTTACTAGGTTTATATGAACTGGGTCTTAAGGAAGATATTTGGGTATCTTTGCCGCCAGCTGCAAATTCCCTGAGACATGCTGCAGCCATATCCAGCTCAGTTTTAGATTGATCATAGTATTTCCATTTGAGAACTATTCTAAGCCAAAAGTCTTGGCGAGAGCCTCAGTTGGCACAAACCATTATTATTCTATAGAACTACCCTGATTTACACTGCCAGGGAGTCTGGCCTGGTGTGTTGGAACTTGCACATTTTTAACGTACGGCTCTGCATCGCAAACGAAATTGCAATAGAAAATGTATGGGCCTAAACTCATAAGTGGTAATTCCATCACCTCAGGATCAATGAAGCAGAATAATATCTGCCCCCTAATAACAGCTTAATAAAATTAATGTCTTCAGCCCTGCCATGAATTACTTTAAAATAGGGTTTGCAGAATAGTAATGCAAACAGTCATTGATTTTTCTTTGAGAAAGTACAGTATTACCAGTTAAATATTGCTCTTCTCATCCTGTAATTGATACCGGACAATGCAGCCAATCTATCGGTTTACTTTAAAGATGGGTGTAAAGAGAAAACTAAGTAGGACCCTTGTGATTTTTGAGTAGAGATTAGATAAATGGAAGGGGTATGCAGCAAAAGATGAAAGCTCGTAGTTACATGACACTCCATATCATCCAGATCGGACATGATCCAATTAATAACACATTAGCCCAGGTCTGGTAGTTCAGCTCCATTAATTGAAATAACATGATTAACTGCATCAGAGGAGACAGGGAAAACTTAGAAAAATAGACGTCTGTAGCTTTTTGTCAGCAGCTGGGAATGCATCTCTCAGTACTTTCACACAGACAAGAAGAATAGTAATAGAGATGTAGCCAAGAAGGTGAGTCCAGGGTGTAGCCAGGGGCGTAGCAGACCCGTGTTCAACTCCCTGCGCAAACTGCTGGTGTGACCTTGGGTCGGACTCTTAGGCATGTCTATACTTCCAAGCTTACACTGGGCCGCTGTCACAGCCCTCTTGTAGCCATGTTATGCGGATGGGAGAGAGCTCTCCTGCCAACATCATAAAACCAGCTCAACGAGTGGTGGCAGCTTTATCGGCCGGAAAGCATCTCCTGCCGACGTAGTGCTGTGCATGTGATTGTTTATGCCGGCAAAACTTGTGTTGGTCAGACCAGTGCTTTTTCACACCTCTGAGTGACAAAAGCTTTGCTGATATAAGTGCTAGTGTAGACATGACCTTAGTCTCTCTGTGCCTTGGTTCCCGCTCTCTGAAATGGGGATAAGCACGCTGCCCACCCCCTCATGGACGAAGGAGGGGTATGGATGCTCAGACACTACAGTAATGGGGGCTATATAAGTACCTTAGCTAGTGAGACCGGGAAAGTTCTTGTGTTGTTATAGGAGATGATTATTAACTAGAGAGGAGACAATAATAGGTGTAGACTACAACCAAGTCTCCAGGGATTCTATTTGTGTGCGCAAAGAGAAACATATGGAGCCTAAAAACTAATAATCAGGGTGGGGCAACTATAGATAAAGTTAGGTGTCCAGATGCAATTTGCACCTGTACCTACAAACAACTTGTGAGTGCCAATCTGTATGTGCCCTGAGCGGGACTATCACTGCTTTAAGCACATTGGGCTTCAGTGGTGCCCAAAGCAGATAAGAGATGGATCTGAATCCTGCTTTCTGCACTCTGGTGTTTTTGTTAGATGTTTGCAAATGTAACAACAGTAAGAGATTTTTAAACAAAAGCCCTCATGTGATTTCTTTAAAAGCCCACAGCACAGAGGAGACAAAACCCAGGAAGCCTTCTGATGGCCTAGTTGAAAAACAGAAGATTTCCTAGGCCACAGGATCTCTTCAGCTCTGGGAGCCTTCTCAGCTCTTCCCTGCTATTTGGCAATGCACCCCGAGTGGTTTTTAGTGGAAGTCATCATGCCGCCACGCCACGGTTGTACATAAACATCCACATTTTGAGGGGTTAGCTGCTTCATCTCCAGAGTGTTCCAGCCACATTCCCAGGGCCTCACCCTGTTCTCCTCTATGTTGTTGTCAATCAGGTGTAACTCCAGTAAAGTCAATGGAGTTACACTGGACTTTCACCCCTGTATTAAAGAAAGAAGAATTGGGGCCTGTTTTTATTTATACTGCAGTAGCCGCCAGGGATGTGAACAACTAGTCGTTTTCCCCCTTCTTGCTGCCTCTATCAGAAAGAGGCAGCAGGGGAAGGGAAGAGGAGGGAGTACTTCAAAGGCTCCTTGCAGCGTTTCAAAGTGGCAGTGCTGCAGGAACAGGAGCAGCTATCAGGGAGTTTGGAGAGGGAGTTCTCCAGGTAAAGGAGACCCTTGTGTGTATGTTTGTGTTGTGGGGGGCTACTTGCTGTGTGCTGAGCTTGTGTTTGTCTGGTTGGTTGGTTGGTTGGTTTGTTTGAAGGAGCTTCTAAAAGGTTTGAAATCTAGAAGCCTCTGTTAATTGGCTGAGCCTCAGTCAGGGAGAGGGGCTACCAGGGCTTTATAAGCTGTGAGTCAGCGACCAGGGAGCTTACGAACAGGAGCAGCTAACAGGGAGTTTGGAGAGAGAGTTTAGAGGGGGAGGTTAGAGGGCGCTAGTGACTTCTGACCTTCTTTAAACATAACTTTTATAATAATCTATAGTCCAGACATTTAATAAGAAGCCCAGTTTATACTTAAACTTATTCATAAGAAAAATGAAGACAGAAGCCCAGCAGCAGAGTGGGGGCTATCCTGTTTATTGCATCGAGTGTAGTGTGCATGATTACCTGCCCTGTGGGCGAGTGGCGTATGTGTGCACCCGTTGCAAGGAGCTCCTGACCCTCAGAGACCGAGTTCGGGCTTTGGAGGCCAGGGTGGCTGAACTGGAGGAGCTAAGGGAGGTAGAGAGCTATGTTGATGAGACTTTCCGGGACACTATAGTACTGTCCCACCTCCAGTCTGAGAGCCCCAGCGCTCTTAAAGAGGATGAAAGTCTCAAGGGAACAGAGCATTCAATGCGAACAGAGGGAAACCATCCCGTAGTTGGGACCCTCCTTCCAGAGGATGTTGCGGTATCCTCTCGCACTGAGGATACCTCTGAGGCGGAGGGAACGCCAGTTGTTAGGAAGACGCAGGTGTTAGTAGTGGGTGATTCGATCGTTAGAAACATAGATAGTTGGGTTTGTGATGTCCGGGAGAACTGTATGGTCACTTGCCTGCCTGGTGCGAAGGTTGCGGATCTCTCGAGGCGTCTAGATAGACTTATGTGTAGTGCTGGGGAGGAGCCGGTGATCGTGGTACATGTAGGTACCAATGACGTAGGGAAGGGTAGGAGAGATGTCCTGGAGGCCAAATTTAGGTTGCTAGGAAAGAGACTGAAATCCAGGACCTCTATGGTGGCATTCTCGGAAATGCTTCCAGTTCCACACGCAGGGCCAGGTAGGCAGGCAGAGCTTCAGCGTCTCAATGCGTGGATGAGACGATAGTGTAGGGAAGAGGGGTTTAGATTTACTAGGAACTGGGGACACTTTTGGGAGAGGGGGAGCCTATACAGGAAGGATGGGCTCCACCTAAACCAGGGTGGAACCAGACTGCTAGCACTAAACATTAAAAAGGCCGTAGAGCAGTTTTTAAACTAAGAGATGGGGGAAAGCCGATTGGTGCGGAGATGCACATAAATCGGATGGAGACTTCTCTAAGAGGAGAATCCATTGATAGAGATTCTCTAAGCTGTAGTCAGAAAGAGAGGCGGGGAGAGGACAAACCATGGGCCAGAGCAGACAAACAACCTCATATAAAGGAATCCAATGCATCAGGGAAGGGCAGACAAATAAGCAGGGGCAAATTTTTAAAGTATTTCTACACAAATGCTAGGAGTCTGACTAATAAGATGGGTGAACTAGAGTACCTCATATTAAAGGAGGTGATTGACATAATAGGTATCACTGAAACCTGGTGGAATGAGGAAGATCTGTGGGACACAATCATACCGGGATATAAAATATATCGGAAGGATAGAGCAGGCCGTGTGGGTGGCGGAGTGGCACTGTATGTGAAAGATAATGTAGAATCAAATGAAATAAAAATATTAAATGAATCAACATGTTCAATAGAATCGCTATGGATAGTAATTCCATGCTCCAATAATAAGAAATTAGCAGTAGGGATATATTATCGACCACCTGACCAGGACAGCGATACTGACATTGAAATGCTGAGGGAGATTAGAGAGGCTACCAAAATAAAGAACTCTATAATAATGGGGGATTTTAATTATCCCCATATTGACTGGGTACATGTCACCTCAGAAAGAGAAGCAGAGATAAAATTTCTCAATGGCTTAAATGACTGCTTCTTGAAGCAGCTGGTACAGGAACCCACAAGGGGAGAGGCAATTCTCGATTTAGTCCTGAGTGGAGTGCAGGATCAGGTCCGGGAGATAACCATTACAAGACCGCTTGGGAATAGTGCCCATAATATAATAACATTTAACATTCCTGTGGTGGGAAGAACACCTCAGCAGTCCAGAACTCTGTCATTTAATTTCAAAAAGGGGAATTACACAAAAATGAGGAGGTTAGTTAAACAGAAATTAAAAGGCACAGTGACTAGAGCCAAATCCCTGCAAGCTGCATGGAAACTTTTTAAAGACACTATAATAGAGGCCCAACTTAAATGTATACCCCAAATTAAAAAACATAGCAAGAGACCTAAAAAAGAGTCACCGTGGCTTAACCACCATGTAAAAGAAGCAGTGAGGGACAAAAAGGCATCTTTTAAGAAGTGGAAGTCCAATCCTAGTGTGATAAATAGAAAGGAACATAAACACTGTCAAATCAAGTGTAAAAATATAATAAGAAAAGCAAAAAAAGATTTTGAGGAACAGCTAGCCAAAAACTCAAAAAGAAATAACAAAATGTTTTTTAAGTACATTAGAAGCAGGAAGCCTGCTAAAAAACCTGTGGGTCCCCTAGACGATCGAGATATAAAAGGAGCAATCAAGGACGATAAAGCCATTGTGGTGAAACTAAATGATTTCTTTGCTTCAGTCTTCCCGGCTGAGGACGTTAGGGAGATTCCCAAATCTGCACTGTCCTTTGTAGGTGATGAATCTGAGGAACTGTCCCGGATTGAAGTGTCATTAGAGGAGGTTTTGGAACAAATAGAAAAACTTAATGTCAACAAATCTCCGGGACCGGATGGCATTCATCCAAGTGTTCTAAAAGAACTCAAATGGGAAATTGCTAAACTATTATCTGTGGTTTGTAACCTATGAAATTTAATGTGGATAAGTGTAAAGTAATGCACATTGGGAAAAATAACCCCAACTATATGTACAGTATTTTGGGGGCTAATTTGGCTATGACAAATCACGAAAGAGATCTTGGAGTTATCGTGGATAGTTCCCTGAAAACTTCCACACAGTGTGCAGTGGCGGTCAAAAAGGCAAATAGGATGCTAGGAATTATTAAGAAAGGGATAGAAAATAAGACACAGAATATCTTACTGCCCCTGTATAAAACTATGATACGCCCACATCTTGAATACTGTGTACAGATGTGGTCTCCTCACCTTAAAAAAGATATTTTGGCCTTGGAAAGGGTTCAGAAAAGGGCAACTAAAATGATTAGGGGTTTGGAATGGGTCCCATATGAAGAGAGGTTAAAACGACTGGGACCTTTCAGTTTAGAAAAGAGGAGACTGGGGGGATATGATAGACATATATAAAATCATGAGTGGTGTGGAGAGGGCAAATAAAGAAAAGTTATTTATTAGTTCCCATAATAGAAGAACTAGAGGACACCAAATGAAGTTAATGGGTAGCAGGTTGAAAACTAATAAAAGAAAGTTCTTCTTCACACAGCGTGTAGTCAACCTGTGGAACTCCTTGCCAGAGGAGGCTGTGAAGGCTAGGACTATAACAGAGTTTAAAGAGAAGCTAGATAATTTCATGGAGGTTAGGTCCATAAAAGGCTATTAACCAGGGGATAGAAATGGTGTCCCTGGCCTCTGTTTGTCAGAGGCTGGAGAGGGATGGCAGGAGACAAATCGCTTGATCATTGTCTTCGGTCCACCCTCTCTGGGGCACCTGGTGCTGGCCACTGTTGGCAGACAGGCTACTGGGCTAGATGGATCTTTGGTCTGACCTAGTACGGCCATTCTTATGTTCTTATGCATGGAGCCCGGGGTCCCCAGCTGACCCCGGGCTCCATGCAGCACTTTTGCCTTTTGAAGTGTAACAACAGCCCTAGGCGCCCTATTGACTAATTGAAAGTTGATGCAAAATGCATCGACTATTCGATTAGTCTATTACTTGATAGTTAACATCCCTCGTAGCCACCCAACTGATCTCAGAGCCCTTCTGTTCTAAGTGCTGTATATTAATAGGCCCTACCCTGAAGATCTTACATTCTAAACAGACAAAGCAAACAATGGGGAAACACAGGTAGATGGAGTAGCTATGTTGTGATTGCACAACAGGCCCTTGGCAGCCTCCTGAATCCTAGCCCAGTGCCCTGGCCACTAGTCCACAAGAGGGAATATGGTTTGACTTGCTTGTCCCCGTTTCTTCTGGGCTCTTCAATCCAGTTAGGCTGTTGCTTCTTTAGAATGCGTTAACAGTAGTCCAGACACCGCCAGTCTGTTCTGTTACTTGCAGAATAGGCAAAGAAGAAAGGGGTGGGGGGAGCAATAAGTAATGCACATCTGGTGTACTTTACGTTTCCCAGGATGCTAAATCAAACCACAGACCATGTGCTGCACAGCTACATTTGGGGCAGGTTGTGTGTTTTTTTTAACATTTAAGTGGACTGTTTACTTTATTTCCTCTTGGCTTATTCTTAATCGGCTCAGTCCTAATTACAACCCAAACATTGGCACTGCAGAGGTTCTCCTCATTAGCTGAGCAAGATATAGGTTGATTCACAAACAATTTTGGGAGCAGTTTCTGTCTGTGTCTGGTTCTCTCATCATTTGATGTTCATCACCAATTTTATAAATAGTTAATGTCTCCGTTTACATATTGAGACGGAGGGTCCCGCTTTCCTCCCCTTATTTCAGTTCTTTCTCACAATATTAATGACATCACTGTCTCCTGGTGACATGCTGAAAAGGTTAGTGCTTGTACAAAGTGTTTGGATGTGACTTGTTGTTGGCAGGTTTGGAGCTGGAACTGGCAGGTGAGCCAGCCATCTGACTTCCATTCCCTGGCCCGCAGTCACAGTGTCCTCCTGCCTCCTATAGAAAGCACAAGTCACTGACGTGCTCAGGAGGACAGTTTTTCAAATACATTGCTTTCTGCAGAAAAATGCAGGTTCATCCACATCAAAACTGTTCATGGAGCAGTGTCAGGGTTGATGAAACACTCCACTTGACACAGTCTTTGTTTAAAATTGCTTTCAGTTTGTCGAAACAGGATGTTTTGATATTGGTGAATGAGAAAGTTTCGCGTGTTGAGGCAAAATGACTTTTCATTTAGAAATGATAAATTTACAGTAAAACACCGGGGAAAGGCCACAGTTGACAGTGTTGCACAGTTGTAAGTGTGGGGGCTTTGGGGTTCACAAACCCCAAAATTTGTGTTTTCAAGATTTCAACTTTTTTGTCCAGTTTCAGTATGGGAAACTATTCTTAAATTTGGAAAAGTCTTGTGAAATGGGAAAACCACTTCCCACCCAGCCTTGCTCAAGAGCATCGTCAGTGTCTTCCTCGTTATGCTCCTCAGGTGAGGTCTGATCCATATCATACTTTCATTTTCCCACTTCCAGGATGGTGGCTGTTGTGCCTCAGGTCTGAAGGGGGCGGGGCAAGAGAACCATCTCAGGGAACGCCTCTTGGTTGATTGGCTTGTAGGGATCACTTCAGCAATACATAAGATCTTATTTCCATTTGCAAAACATCCTTTTCCTTTTGGATCCTCTCTCTTTGCCTTGAATCTGCCTGAATTTTGCACGACTCCTGGGACTTCTCTTGCCTTGATGCCTGCCTTCCATTCTCTTTTCTGCCTCCCCAAAGTTGCTGCTCAGAAGCAAACTTGCTGTCAGCAAACTGACTGTGAGTCTCTGCTTTGAAATAGTGTTGAGTGGGGTGAGATGTAGTGTCTCTTCAAGGAGCCACATGCTGATGCAATGGAATGAGGTGCTGCTGACGCATGAGGGACTTTTCTGTATCACCTCTCTGTCTTAGTTATTTCTAAGGTGCTGATGACCCCTGTTTCTACGTGCAACAGGACAGTGTTTCACATGGCCACCCTGGGTCTTACATTGAGATCAGATGGAAAATATAGAGAAAGAGCTGAGCTGATATGCCAGTACACTGGCAAAACCCAACTCTGCCTTTTTCCTCTCCCAGCTTAACTGGAGACAACTATCCCATATCATGTCATTCTCGGTAAAATACTGAGATAGAATATTCCTTTCTGACCCCTGTTGGTATGCTCAATTTAGCCTCTGAAACATGAGGATTAATCGCACGTGGACATTTAGCCCCACTAGTATTTTCATTTCATTTTTGCTGAGCTATTTCCCTTGAAGGGCCACCATTAATTTGCATGGTTTGAAATGTTAAAATAAGTGCTTTGAAGTAGGGAACGTATTTTCAGTGTAAGTGCATACTGCAACCAGCACCATGAGGTCTGGATCCCAGGTTAGGGCTATTAGGTGCTACTGCAACTCAAATAGCAGTAACAGTAAAGTGTCTGATAGGGCCACCTTTAAGTTAGTCAGCTTCTCACAATAGATGCAGAAGGGACATTCTTGAACTTCACTTGCTTTCATAAGTGTGTGCAATGCAGAGAGACCCATGGCAAATTAAGTCCTGATAGTTTCCCTTGATCATCAAAAATGAGAACATAAAGGATTTAACGAATGTTTTATTGACCAGCTGTGGGGCTTTCATGTCAATATCCAGCCTTCTGGGTCACTTCCATTCATTTAATATTCCTCACTTAAAAAGTGACTCTTTGATTCTTATTTCTGACTCCCTTTTTCTCTGGCTTCACGGCTGCTTTTGTAGTTCTGTCATATCACCTCTGATGTTCTGAATGCAGCTACTGAGGCTAACATAATCTCTGTGAGGGATAAAGGAACATGCAGTGTATAGATTAACCCCCTGGCCCCTCCCTAAACTGACAGAGATGGGTGTTCTCAGGCATCTAAATTAGAATTATTTTTATTTTGAAATCAGTCAAGGACATGGAGAGGGTAGGATTGTACAGGTAACATCTCTCCCTGAATAAATGAATGATTGCAAGGGAAACCAATCCTATGGCAGCACCAATCCTAACAGCCAAAACTCCCAGAGACATGAAACAGGGAAAGTTTATTCCTAACCCTAAAAGAGCTACTAATCCACTTGAACCTCATGTACTGAGGAGGGGAAGAGACAGGAGTTTGCTCCTTGGGAGCCTAAGCTCCTAGAAGAGCTCTAGGCTTCTTCCTGGTCTTCTCATCTGGAAGGATCAGACCCCATCCATGTGTGAATTAAACAGAATCTGAAAGAGGGTGGGAGAAGTGTCATCATTCAAGCAGATATTTTCTTTGCGTGCTGTGCAGTCTCATCTCATCTCTGATCAGAAGCTTCAGGGCAGCTTCTTAAAGTGCTGGGGCTACAGCTGTGAGGTGTGATAGGAAAACTGACTAGGGATTCAATCAGAAATGCACCAAATTATCCCCTCACTTAGGGCCTGCAGCCAGTGAAACCAGTGGCAGCCTTTTCTGAAGGGTAAGACCCTTGGTACTTGTGCAGCTCTGTTGAGATCAGCTCCTCAGTGCAAAAATCATTCTTCTGTGGCCTGATATTAACTATACCTACTGTCTCATTGGGCATTGTCTCCTCTCTCTGGCTCTGAGAACCTCCTGGTTTGCACCTGTGCAAGCATGCATTGTGCTAGGCTTGCTTCCCCTCTCCCTTTTGCACCATTACAAGTCCATTGGAGTCACTCTTGATTTATACCGAGAAAACTGAGAGCAGAACTGGGCTCATGCCAGTACTAGCTCTGGTGCATTATGAAATTTTTACTACTCTCAACCACAGGAAACAACCAGCTCCTCTTCACTTGTCTTGGTCAGGTGCATTTGTGCCAGTGGATAAGTATTTGCAATTAACTGGTTATTCCCTCTTGCTGTCTGTAAGCAAACGTCTATGCTTTCCCCAAGAATATCTGTCTCTCTGGACTCTTGCACTGCAAGGATGGTTTGCATCTCTATGGAGAAAATGAATGATTATTTTTGCAAGGTAAATGATTGTTACATCTAAGTAAAATATCAGCCTGTCTCTCAGCTGAGCCCTGCATCTCAGAGGAAGCAATGATCTGAAGGAATAATGACAGGCAAGGTGATGCACTAAAGATAATCTGAAAGCCAGATTATTCTGAAAATACGTACATAGCTTTTTTTGGTCAGTTGCTGGAATTAAGACCTGGTGTTATGCTCATGCTTAGGGACACATTTCACATCAACTGTAGTTCTTCAGTGCCTCACCTACACTTGTCTCCAGAACTTTTCTAGAGACACTAGCTCCTGGTCTTTAATTGGAACCTCCTTAAGAAGCAGCCTGCAGTCCATGAAGCAAATTGAGTTAGGCTGAGGCCTTGTCCATACTTACCCAGAGATCAATGCCCTGGAGATCAATCTGCCGGGGTTCAGTTTAGTGGATTAAGTAAGGATTCGCTAAATCAACTGTTGATGGCATCCCCGTCGACTCCCACATGGAGCTGAGGTCGCTGCTCTCCTGAGCCCTGCCTGCCCCCTTACGCAGGGTTGGGGCTGCAGTCTGCATTGTTGTTTGCCCAAGTCCTTCCTGTCTCCTGCCCAACCCTTCCCCCCCAAATCTGTTAAACTCACAACACTCAGCAGAGCAATGCCTAAATACCTTTTAAAACCCCATTTTGCTGAACAGGAATGTTTCACCAATTTGGGTCCTCAGTCAGTTTTGAATATTGAATTTAAAGTACTTTTAAAGGCTCCTATCTGAGTCCCCTGCCAAATGGTGTGGTTTTACAATCGCATTTTCCTGTAGGTTTGTTCTTCGATTACTTTCCCTCTCATCTTTTCATGTGTGAAACATCCAAGCAAATGACACAGAGAACTGCCTCGCTGGGAGCCTGATCCAAAGGTCACTGAGGCCAATAGACATACTCAATGGGCTTTGGACACAGGCTGTAAAAGCACAATCGGTCATATGCTTATACATGTGAGTAATTTGTGTTTGTACAGACACATATATCTTTTTAAAGAAGTCTATATTTCCTGATTTAATCTGGGTTTGCATTCGATCCAGTTTTTGGAAAGTATTTTACACTTCCGTGTAGTTACAAGTTTAGTGAAGGCCAGAAGAGCAATGATAAAAAATATTGGTAGGACTTGCTTGGGCGGTAATAGCTAATAACAGCGAACAATCAATCGTTTAATGGAGCCGCATAGGGTGGCTTGACTGATACTTGTATGAGTTCTTGTTGACTTCCTATCAAGATCTGAACCAGGACCCTTTTGCCTCTAAGCAGCAGCTCTGTTTGGTGAGATAAAACACCGCTTAGGGTTGGCTCTGGTCAGCCAGTGCCAGGCTGAGCCTGTCACAGCTAGGAGCTGCTCTTTGCCTTTACATACGACCTTTTTTGTTACTGCCAGAACAGGAGAGCTGATGTAACTACGCAAGAACACACTTTATTCTGCTTCCTATGTCATCCACACAATTCAGTCAGACACTTAATCAGAACACCACTAGTCGTCACCTACCCCCCCAGCTCAAACCCCTCCAGTGCATCATTGACTATCTACAGCCTATCCTGGAAAACGATCCCTTACTCTCACAGGCCCTGGGAGACAGGCCAGTCCTTGCCTATAGACAAGCCCCTAACCTGAAGCAAATTCTTTCCAGCAACCACAAATCACACTTCAGACTCACTCACCCAGGAACCTACCCCTTCAATAAACCTGTTTGCCAACTCTGTCCACACATCCTAGGAACACCATCACAGCAACCTAACCACACAAGCCACAACATCAGGGGCTCATGCAACTCCACTTTTTCTAATGTGATCGATGCCATCAAGTGCCAGCAATGCCCCTCTGCCATGTATATTGGCCAAACTGGACACTCTTGATGACAAAGGATTAATGGACACAAAACAGATATTAGAAATGGTAATACATAGAAACCTGTAGGGGAACATTTTAACTTGCCTGGGCACTCATTAATGGACTTACAAGTAGCCATTCTTCTACAAAAGATTTTCCTAAGCCAACTACAGTGAGAGAGCGCAGAGTTGACCTTCATATGCAAAGTCAACGCTATCTCCTTTGGCCTGAACAAAGACTTGAACTGGTTAATATATTATAAAACCAGTGTTCCTTACATTCAACACCCTATTGACATCAAAAACTAAGTATGGGACACTACCAGCCTACTCAATTAGCCTCATTAGCACCAGCACGACAATTGACAGGTACTTTTTTTCCCCTCCCATTCCCGTCTTATTCTGAGAGTCCCCCTTTTTTTCTCCATTCAAGATCATCCCATTTGAAGAAGTGGATTTTGCCCATGAAAGCTCATGATACTACGTATATTTTTGTTAGTCTCTAAGGTACCACAGGACCAATCATTGTTTGTAAAGTTACACACTAACATGGCTACCCCTCTGAGGCTCTAATCAATAGTTTTTCCTACCTATTGGGCTTTGGATTCGGAGTATCAGCAGCACAACTCTTATCTCTCAGCTGCCAGGGAGCTTGACTCCATATCACCAGGTATAAAAGCTAGCCATCAGAATCTTCCTCTAACATCTTACTGCATGCTATCTGAAGAATTGTATTCATTTCCTTGGTAGCATGCAGGTCACTTTGCTGCCCACGGGAACCTCCATGTGGATTGTCTATTCTCCATTTTAAATATACATCGTGCCTCAAGGCAGTAATAGTGCAACTGGGATCTAGTTCTTTGTTCATGGCTGTACTACAATGTCTTTCCTCAGGCCACAACCGCACTAGCTACTGATGAAAGTAAAGATGATCAGTTACTGCAGAGTCCCTGGTTGCTGAACCCATCCAACAAATCACACAGGACCTCAGCATACAATTTTCCTTTTGAAGCCAATGGCAGTTCCTAAAATGATTTCCCCTCCACTCATTTTCTCAGTCTGTCATTCCCTTAGAGCAAGTAGCAGGAACTGTCAACATCTAAACACTTGCCCAAGTAATGATCAAACCAGAGCTAAGACATGAAGTATGGACTGAGAACAGAGGAGAGCAGCAGACTGACAGCTCCAGCAACATACCTGGCACCAGTTGAGTAATTGCTTTTTAACGTTATGAATATTTTTAACCTTAATCAGTTAGATAGCAATTAATGTTAATTATGATACAACTAAGTCTGATTTCCAGTGCATAGCTGAGTTGGTGCATAGCCGTCTCACGGAGAGTAAGGCACAGAAAGCTCACCTGGACATAAGGCTACAATTCCATCAGCAGATTGGCTTTATTATCAATCCCACCAACCCCTTCCTCTGCTCAATGAAATGACAGCCTCATCTGGCCCACTTGGCAGACGCCGTTATTCAAAAGTAGCTCGTTTTAGATTAGACTGTTTTTCCTTTTCATAAAGAATTTTGTTTTGATGGTGGATGTTCAGTGCTGGGGAGAGCTGTGACCCTAGCAACCCCAGAGGGAAAGGGGCCAAATTCTTAACAGGGTTACTTGGAGTATTATGGATTGGAGCCATGCAACTTGTTTAATTAGTGGGATTTTTTCTCCCATCCCCCAACTTCTGTGCTGAAGTTAAATGAAGCAGCAAGTTCCCAGCCTGCAGGCTTATTTTTATTTTAAGCAGGCCTGCCAACAGGAGGCGCAAAGGGGGCAATTGCCCCAGGGCCCAGTGATTCAAAGGGGGTCAGGGCTCCTGGTGGCAGCAGCCAGAGCTGTGGATCCTTGAAATTGCCACCCAGTGTACAAGGCCGCACACCCCAGGTAACTCTGAGGTCTGGGGGGAAGGGGGGTAGAGGAGGCGCAACTGTGCTCTGGATAGCACTGAAGGCTGGATACCTTGGTCCTGCCCCTTCCAGGAGCATAATGCCATCCCCCTGTCTCCCCCCCACACACACTGCACCTTGCCCATGGGCCCATGAAGGCTGTTGATGCCCCGATTTGTAAGGAGCAGGCCCATTGCAAAATAACCCTCAGCATCAATAGGGTGGCTAATTAGTACTAGTCTGTGTCTGTGTTTTAATAGCTTTAAAATATAGGTGAAAAATGGGGCCTGACTCTGGGTGGGCTGAATTCAGCTCTTAGACCCTTGTCTTTAATGGGCTGACCAGTCTGCACAGCATGCCATATGTTTCCGCAGGGCTCTCTGAGGATGCAGGGAGTTTGCGAGGGTAGTTATACTAGTGCAAACACCCCCTGATTTTTCATGGGCTGTGTGGGTGTAACTGAGGGCAGAACTGGTCCCCACAGTTTCCTGTTTCTCTTCCATTGGGCCAGATGATGAAAAAAAGCTTCCAACCCATGTGTCTAACAAGCATTAGGGTCAATGAGATCAGCCCCAATCATAAATGTGTCTTAGGTATGTTATTGAAGATGGTTAGGGTTGCCAGATGGTCTCCCTAGGATTGCCAGATGGACACCCAGTATTTCTTTGGTCGAGGAAAAAAAAAAAAAAGGAACGTGGGATAATAATAAAAACTCCCAGCCACTCCCCCCGCCCCCGCCAGGCTTCTGCGCAATCACAGGCTCCTAGCGCCGATCGTGGCCCCGCCTTCCAGATGCTCCCCCCGCCCACGCCAGGCTTCTGTCCAGTGCACAGCTGGAAAAATCAGAGAATACTGGACATTGCACATGTCCGGTATTTTCTGATTTTTTTTTTACCGGACAAAGAGCGCAAATACCGGACTGTCCGGTAGAATACCGGACACCTGGCAACCCTAAGTGGTAGGTAATTAAGGAAATTAATGGTTTCCCTGTTCTGTTACCTGGCAAGGACCCAGGAGCAGGGTGGCTGAAGGCAAAATGTTCCAGACTGGACACAGTCAGTGTATAGTTCAGATCACATCGCACAGGATGTACAAATCATACACTGGCTACTTCCCCCGGAAGATGACAACGTCTGAGCTGACTAAACAGGACTGATAGTTGTGTTCTGTTATATTTTGGTGAGGAGGCTGTCACAGTAACAGATTTCCTTTCCACTGCGCTCTAGTCCTTGGCAGTTTCCTGTGCCTCTCATTGTAGAGCTGCCTTCTTATAAGAACTCCTTCCCAGCATGCCTATAGGAGGACTGGCCCTTTAAAATTGACAGAGCCAGGCCCTTACAGCCCATAGGGGGCCATTTTGGAACTGTGTTCAGCGTGGTGTATTTCCTTTTCTCCCAACGGGTGAGTGCTCTGTGTTCCCCTTTTCATTCTGGGGGTGAGTGTATGTGCAATCCAAGGTAGTGACTGGATTGACTTAAACATATGTTTAAAGGCTGACCTAAATGAGCCAAAATCAGACCTGGGCTGCCAGCGTTGCTTCCCAGGCATTCATATAAGCCATTTTCTTCTGTGTGGTTTTTGGTTGGTGGGAATTTTCATGTGTGTGTTAGAAGTGTTGTAAAATGATCAGCCTTATTGAATTTAATTTTAAACATTGCTGTCTACTTTCCTCTCTCCGGGGATCTTCCAGGAGTTTCTTTTGGTTAGAGAGGGAGTGGATTTTGGCTTTAAATATTGGCAGGCCACCATTTAAAAATCTCCTTCCATTCACTTTTATTCTGTTATTGAATTGGAATCTTATTCAGTTTCAGGTATTTGCTGAATTCTCATTTTATCATTTCAGTGCATTGCATGTTTTTCTGTAGACAGCTAGCCAAAGCCAGAAGCATATTCATATTTTCTGCATGTAAGAACATGCTGTATTTACATTCCTTGCAGGCATAATAAAATGCATCTCAGCAACCAGCAGACCATATTTCTCTAATGTTCCTCATTTTGTGGGATTTCCCTAAATGTAGCCCCAAAGTTAACTATATGGTTCAAGATTATTTGAAAGATTGCCAGGTGAAAATGAGGCTACAGAATCAGCAGGGAAAGGGTGGACATGGAGGGCAAAATCAGGGTGTTTGTACATCTTTAAATATCCTCTATGAACCAGGCAGCTTCTTGAACAACCCTGACTCCTGCCCCACCATAGTATAAGAAAGCAAACCATGGGGGGAGGGGGGTAGAATATACTGTAGGAAGCAGATCTTGCAGACAAACTCCTGTCTTATTCAGTGGGGTTTTCCTGAGTAAGGACTGTGCACTTGTTTGTTAATGCCACACACAGCTCATCAGGGTAAGCCACTGGTGAACCATCAGACAGGTTGTTTACATTATGTAAACAAGGGACATGCTGGCCACTGCTTCCCACAGCTCCCATTGGCTGGGAACCATGAAGTGTGGCCAATGGGAACTGCAGGCAGCCATACATGCAGACTCAAGGTAAACAGCCTATCTGGTGGCCCACCAGTGGTTTACCCTGATGAGACGTGTACAAACCGCAGGCCACAGGTTGTCCACAACTGTGCTAGAGTCTATGAGGGGATCACATGGTGATTGTTAAAACATTCTTCAACATACACTAAGGAACAATTTATTTCCTTGCTATTGGGTCTTAACAGCATGATGTTTTTATGTTACGTCATTTTAAAACACTGCGTTTACACAGTTGTACTTTTGGCATCTGGATTGACAATGAAACAAAGTAACAAACAGTCTAATTCCTATCCATACGGTTTTGCGGTATAAATAATTATAGCAAAGCACTTCTAAAAGGAGATTAACGTGCATGAACACATCAGTGACAACGTGCAATAAACTGCAAATACATCATAATTCAGCACCAGGTGTCAATCTTAATTCCTCGGTAGGGTTCAAGCATGTAAAGAACCCTCAGTTTGGGCTACTTATTGTGACAGGCCCCCACCTCCCCATGCTGTATGAAATTGTCTTGTGGACACAAATATGTATAACTCGGAGATGCTTTGGACAAAATGCCTTATGTAACCTATCAATTTTAATGTCACAATCTGCTGGATCTGAATATCTTCTTTTGGTGTATGTATCGTTCGTGTATGTAAAGTTAGAAATATGGGGTATGGAGTGGTTTATGGTTTTAAACGTGCTAATGAAAGCCATCAAAGACGTTTCCAATGCTCGACACCTCGGTATCGGGGTAATCAATTTAATGACCTGTAAACAGCCTGGTTTTGTCTCTTAAGTTTGAGCAGTGGTTGGTTCTAGAAAGATGTGGCCAACCCAACTTATATTGGTATACTAGTTTAACCAGGTAATTTTCCATGGAATAGGAGAATGTAGAAACAAAGGATTTCTGCCCAAAAGGAAGTCAATTTAAACTAGAAAGCAAGCAGTCTCTTTGTGTTTGGCTGGCATGACACACCCTAAGGGAGCCAGAGATCCCAGGGAGAAAAAGATCTTCCAGGGCTTGGAGGTTTTTTGCCTGAAATAAGAACAATTTTCAGGGTAGGTTTGCAAATAAGCTTTAGTGTGTTCGGACTAGCCATGCATTTTCTTTTATTTTAAATTTGTAATTTACTTTGCTTTGTCTGTTTTCACCTGCAGCCAATTAAATCCTACTGTTTGTACTTAATAAAATTACTTTTATTTACTATTGATAATTGTTACTTGGGGGAGCCATCAGTGAGTACATCCTCCTTTTTTTGTTAAAGGAGGCCAGCCTGAATCGTTTATTTGTGCTTCTGGTCCCATTTGGGGATTGGTTCCCTGAATGGTATGCCTGAAAGTGCATTCTCCTCAGAGCTGAAGTGATTCTGTGTCTGCATTGCTCTTCGGGGCGGTGTGTGTGTGCGTGAGACAGAGAGAGAGACGCACACACAGATAGACAGCTCGGTTCTGTGCTTTGGCTGGGGAAGGATAGGAGATCTGGCCTGGCAGGACAGGGTGGTGAGAATCCCAGAGGGCAAAGAGATGAGTGTCAGTGGCTGTGTCAAGCAACCCCAAGGGGGTCTTCTGTGACTGCACCCCTTCACACGTATGGAACTGGAGCATAAAGATCGGAGTGTGAAATGCTTGTTCAGCCAAAAGCCTTGTGAGAACTCCTTGGTCAGCATTGGAGTGAGTAGAAACCCAGCATTTCCCTGGAAAAAAACCTAAAATCAATAATAATTAAAGCAAAGAGTCATGTTTCAGTAACAAATCTCGGCTGTTATGTACAACTGACTTTGCTTGTGTTCATTCGAGGGTACATGCAGCCCTCCCAGAAAGGGCTTGTAAACACTATTTTGATCTGTAAAATGTCTGCATCAAGCTTCCTTTTTTCTTAATTTTTCATGTGACCTCAGTGCAGGGGGAAAATGCGAGACCATGAGCGGGAACTCCCAATCAACAGACCACCCCACAGAGCTTCTCCCACCTTGTTCCACCAACATGCTTCAGGCTCGTTCTGGAGGGACCACATCTGAGGGGAAGAAGATGATAGTCTCCGCGTGCATAATAGCCAGTGGTGATTGGGTAGGGCACAGAGTGCTGTCTTTCCTCCTTATTTCTACCTCAGAAAAACAGACTAGAAGGGAGATGGAAGGAAAACCAAAATGAGACAAATTCTCTCTTTCTGAAGGAAGCTGTGTGGGGCCCAGAACTAGCCATTGCAATGCCTTCTCTTCCAACTACCTGCCACTTTCACCACAGCTCTAAGTACACTAAACTCTTCCCAAAGGTTTCTCTTCTAGGCAAGCAACTGCTCTTGTTGCCATAGTGATATTATCTAATCATGAACCGGAAGGAAGATGGCCCTCACTCTGGGGAGAGTTTGGCAGCACTTCTAGACTCTCTGTCTCTGGTCCTGCACATGCACAGGGCTGTGACAGAGGTCTCACCAGCTAAATTGTGCCTCTGGCCACCCAGTTGTTACATTTTGGTGCCCCTCTATGAACTGAACTTTTATGGACTCCCGTAGGTTGGTATAGAATACGTGTATTACAGCCCCCTAGTGGCTGTCCAAGGGAAGGTAAAAGCCCTACCACTGCTAGCTACAGGAGTCGTTCCGAATTTTACGCAGTAGAAGGCTAGTGGGTCTTTGGCTCGGTGTCCTGAGCTCTTCCAGATATACCTGGGCAGTTTTGTTGGATGTGATAATGGTATTCATCAGCATGAAGCCTCAGCTCAGTCACAGTGGGAACTGCTGATTGGAGGGCAGAGGCAGAAGCAAAGATCAGCTCTCCCCCATGAGCAGCAAAACAAGAGCTTCAAAAAAATGTCCAGCTTCAAAAGGTGAGAATCAACCTGGGGATCTCACTCTCCCTGGACACACAGAGCATCATGTGCTCCTGGCTCCTATTGAACAGTGGCCAGTGTATTGATGTAAATCTCCCACCTGTTGAGCAGAGAGCACCACCTTAAATCCTGGCCATCAGTCCAGCTCCGAGCTTGCAGACTGGAGCTATTGATTTAGGGTGGTTGCTGACATGCTGTGCCGGTGTGATATATAATGCAGTGGCGCTGTTTGTTACTCCTGTGGCAGCACTTTACTTATAATCCCTACTTCCCGGGGACTTGTCACTTGCTTTCAAAAATACCTTCCAGCCAGGGCGCTCGGAATTTTGTGTATGTTTTAAAAAGGTCCAAGCTGTTTAACAGCTGGGACGAAACTGAAAACTCCTTCGCCACAGGCCCAAACTTACTTCCACTGCAGCCAGTGGCCAAGACCTTTTTAACATCAGGGTGAAATGCTGTAAACTGTGAGGCTATCTGTTCTGTATTTGAGTAAGTTTGTGAATCTGTCTGTCTGTCTGTCCATCCGCCTGTCTGTGAGTCTACTTGTTCAAGAACGCCTCCTAAACGGTAAGAGCTAGGACCACCAAATTTGGTATGCAGCTTCCTCTTACCCTAACTTAAAGAAGTGGTCTGTGGACCCACTCTGAGGCTATGGCTACACTGCCATTTTTTTGCGGAAGAGGATATGCAAATTGCACTCTCATTTGCATATCTTCTTCCGATTCTTTTCGCGGAAAAGGTTTTGCCGATGAAAAGCCCCATGTAGACAGGGCCATTTGTTGGACCCCCCTCCCCTTTTTTTCAAGATTGCTTATTCCTCGAAAATCAAGGTTTACAGAATCTTGCGAAAAAGGGTTTTTTCCGACAAATGGCCCCGTCTACTCGGGGCTTTTTATTGGCAAAACCTCTTCCGCAAAAAGAATTGGAAGAAGATATGCAAATGAGAACATGATTTGCATATCCTCTTCCTCAAAAAAAAATGCAGTGTAGCCGTAGCTTGAGAGGTGCTACCAGGCCACTCCGGTTTGCTTACTTACAGGTTCTGGTTCACCGTTGGCAGCCAAGGGGAGCCTCGGGAAGCAGCAGCCTGGGTCATACTGCTTCCTGCGGCTCCCCTTGACTGCAAAAGGCGAATCACAGCCAATGGGAGATGCGGGGCTCTGTGGCTGCGGAGCCAGTAAGTAAACAAGCTGGAATGGCCTCATAGCAGCTTTCTCAGAGTGGGTCTGTGGACCACTTTGAGAAACACTGACTTAAAGCAAGATCAGGGTTTCGGTTGTGCCAGGACAATAGGATGTATATGGAATGCGATTGTTTCTCATCAAATAGAAAGGGAGGGCTGTGATGTCAGAAAGAGTTATACGCCAGAATGACCCAGGGTGGGGGATGACAAGCAAGCACACCCCTGGCAACTCTGGAGAGTAGCAGAGCTGCCTCCAGCTAGGCAGCATGGCCCCCACCTTCGCAGGCCAGCTCCTGGGAGCAGCTGCTGGCTGAATTGTGTGGTCCCTGCCAACCCGGAGCAGCCTCAAGGATCAGCTCTGCCCACACCTCCTGCCCTGAGCCATCCACTCCCTGCCCTGAGGGTGAGGGTGCATTTTTGCACCCTCACCCTCTTCCCTGAGACCCCCACCCCAGCCCTCACTCCTGCACCCCACCCCTGCTGTTGTGAGCATCTTCTCACCCCCAGCCTTGACTCCTGCACCCCCAAATCCTCAGCCCCCTACCCTGAGCCCCTCCTCACTCCCTACCCTGACTCCTGTGCCCCCATACTCACAAGCAACCTCCCAACCCCTGCCCTGACTCCTGCACCCCCTACCCCTTGCCCTGAGCCCCCACAAGGTCCCAAGCAACACTAGGTAAATCCTTTAGTTTATAATGTATTCAAAGGGAGTAAGCGTGGAACAAATCTAGGCGAAGGTAATGGCAAGAACATGTTTAGGCCTTGTACTTGTAGGATCAGAGAGAGCACAAGTTTGTCTCTGTAAACCCCACCACCTAAAGCATAGGACACCAGGACAGAATTTGATCTAATGTGAGGAGAGCTATTTCTATGGAATTTCTCATGGTATTCCCAGCATAACATTAACTACCCATTCTGCTCAGGTATAATCTGAGTTTTAGGTGAACTTTGAGGTCACTCTGTATTTTATCTAGGCAGGTTCCCCTATCTCAACTTTGTTGTCCCTCCTCAAGAGAAACCACAGTGAAGTAGGAAACAAACTGATGTGTGTCTCCAGTTTGTCTGTTTTGTTTTATGCCAAGTTAAAATAAGAGATGAGGAGCACTGAAAGAACTCAATGTCTAGAAGTAACACCAGACATAGCATTTTGCTAAGTTATTAAGCATGATGTCTGGGAATCTGAAATTTATTTCATTTTAAATGCTAAGTGGTTGGTCCTCAATTAGCACTTTGGGCATTGGTTTATTCAGAAACACTGAATTTTGAATCTGTATGCATGGTAGTCTATGCAATATACAGTAATTGATTTCCATTGTACTGTGCCTTGGTAAAAATCAGATTGCTGGCAGATTATCTCTAGTGACCTTGTGCGACAGTGCAGGAGAATGCTAATGTAATGTCTGATTTTTAATAGATCAGCTACTGCATGTGGCTGAGAGAAGAGAGAAAGTTACTTACTCAGACATAAATACGTGTGCTCATTACCAGAGCCTCTGAGTGTATCCACCTCAATGAATCCTGTTTTTAACATTATGCTGCCAGCAGTCAGCATGCTCCAGATGTACAATGTTCCCAGTGAAACATAGCTGCCCCACGGGATCCTTAAACGAAGGTGGATGAGGGACTCAGATAAGGAGGGCTGGACAGAAAACAGGAATGTTTTTCAATAAAAAAAATCCCACCAAAACTAATGCTAAGTAACAAGCTCAAGTTCAAAATGTACCTGATAAAGTGAAAATACAGTGTAAGAACCCGGAGGTGGCACGAGAGAGAGATAGCTTCAGTGATGTCACTGGCGGTAAGAAGGAAATGAGGGAGGGGCTGGTTGGCAGTGGGCTATATACCTTGCCACACTGGCGCCACTCTAGGGGTCTCCACTGCTGACCTATGGGTCCTGCTAGGGAAAAGCCTTCCGACAACTGTGCACACAGTGCACATACATCTAACTTGGAATGCACATGAGAACTCCTGCCAGCTGATCCCAGCCCTAGATCCTCGGCACCCACTCCCCCAGATCCTTTGTCACCACACAGGGCTATAAAGCTAGCTTATTTGTCCTGATCTTCTAGTAAATGGGGATTTTTACCATTGAATTCTCTGGGGTCAGAATCAAGCCTTAGTAATTAACAGCAATGTGGAGAGAGTTTGTTGTCGTTGTTTATCTGTATTATGGTAGCAGCTCCAGGTCCCATCCAAAATGGGGGCTCCCTTGTGCTAGGCACTGTACACACAGCTAGAGCTGCCCCAACTCCAAATAGCTAACAACTAATTAGGCACAAAAAGCGAGTAAGAAAGGAAGTGTCATCACCCCCAGGTTACAGAAGGGGAAATTGAGGCACGAAGAAGTTGATTAACTTGCTGAAGGTAATGTATAATATCTATGGCAGAGATTGAAGTGGACCCCAGATCACCTGATTACTAAGCCAGTATTTTAACTCCAGAACCAGCCTTCCTTGCTGAATTGAATATGTTCTGAAGAGCATATATCACCCGCCATTGACAAAAGTCTCAGTGATCACCAGACTAAGACGGAACTGTAATGAGAGACCAAGATTTCTCCCTGATCCAAATCTCCACATGGCTCAGTGTCCTGTATCTTTAGCTCAAGTTACTTTCAATTATATGAGTGAGTCATAATTTACACTGGTCCATTCCAGTGGAGCTGTTTCGGGCTCTTTTCTAGAAAAATCACTAAGTGGTAACCCATTGCTTTAAGAAAACCATAAGGTATAGCACTCATTAAAAGGAGGATTCTTACTAATGTGTGTACTGTGTCTTCATTATGTCAATGCACGTCTATAAAGAGATTTGTAGGAGAATCCGTCCATTCATTTTCACACATAATTTCTCAATAGACCATTTGCTTCAAAGATTTTATCGACTTTTCCCACTACATGAATCCTCAGGTATTTATTTTTAGGTCCCAGAGGACCCATTAAAAAGAGAATTTATTTTATTAGCTTTTATGACTGACTGAGGTTTTTTCCACAGCTAAAAAGCTTCCTATTACTGCCCAACTTCTGTTCTCCACAAAGAATCCTTTGCAGACTTCTTGCCTACTCCTGACTGCTGACTAAGATGGTGCATTGACTTGCAAAAATTTAGCTGCTACAAACAAACAAATAAGAATCGAATTCCCATTATATCACACATCTGACAGGTACACACTAAAGGAAACAAGAATGTTGCAAAGACATTTAGACCCTGGCTTGTAGATCCTCCTTCTCATCCTTAAGAGATGGCGAAGGACTGACTGTAGCCTGGTCTGAGTGGAAGAAGTGAGGGATGATGTCCACTGCCTTGGAAATCCTTCAGGGTCAGGGGCAAAGAGGGGGGACATGGTTCTAGGGTAGTGCTGATAGGAATGCTAGCCCTCTCAAAGCAGGTGGCGGAGGGACCAGGTGTAGCACTCTGCTGGTGCTCTGGGGAGCACTCACTTCATTTGTTCAGTGTGTGGTGGAGCTGCCCCTCCAAGGTGTATCACTCTGATTTAGGTGGGATATCTCCTACAGCACAGCCCCTTTTTGCCCTCCATCAAGACAGGCCAGGACTTAAAGCCCCAGCTTGACTCTTAATGGGGATTCCCTTTTGGGGCCAGAGGTCAGTCTTTGATCATTGGTCTCTTTTTTGACACTTAATTTTGATGATAGAGGGATACATCGCCACTGGGTTGTAAGACCACCTAGCAAAACTCACACAGAGCACAAAAGGTCATAAACTCCTCAAGGACGTGCCTGTGCCTCCTCTTGGGTCTGTTACTCTCCATGTCTGCTTAGCAGTTCTATGGAAATAATGTGACATCTTTGAGCAGACATCAGCAGGTAACAGTTTATATCATTAATGACTGGGTCTGGATTCAAGCCAGCTCCCTAGCGGGGAAAGAGTGAGCTGGACGAAGAGCTGGGATTTCACAGTTCACTGCCTATTCCAGAAAAAAAATTGAAGTGGATTTGGATTGAGTCAAAAATCAAATTTTTCCAAATTTTAGGCAAGTCTGATGGTTTTTGGTGTTCTGGGCTAAATGGAACATATCAAACAGAAATGAGCATTAGTATACATTTTAAAATGTTTTTAAAAATAAAATAAATTGAAAATTCAAACCAAAAAGCTGTTTCAAGTTGAAAAAGCAAATGGACTCGTTTAAAGAATGTCCAAACGCTTTTTTTTGGTGATAAGATGTTTTTTGGGGGGGAGGGGTTTGTGCTTTTCAGCTGAAAGTATTTGACCCAACTGACAATTTCTGTACATGCTTTGGTGCTGGTGAACCTGCATCTTTGCTGAAAAAAAGTTTTGGTTGAAAAATTTCACTTACCTCTTGGAAAAGCATTGAACTATGCATATATCTGGTGCCTGTACCTCTCTCTATCCTGAGCCATGCAGTCCTTTTGGTGCATCTGGGTGTTTCCTAATGAGATCAGTGCATTTGGATGCGTTATAGTATGCTGTGTTACAATAGTACTGCGTCTACCTGGTCAAGTCAGCTGATAGTTGAAGTGAAATTTCATCTTGTATGATCCAGCTGAACTATTGCTCTGGTTTCTAGTTCCAAGCTGACTACATGACTTGTCTCTACTAACAAAATGAGGTATGGCTCTAGTGTGAACAGTTTGCCATTCTAAGCAGGCTTCTGACTTCCTCTTTGGGAGTAAGGGCGGGGGTAGAGGGACGCTTTTGTGGAGGTCCAGAAAAAAGTCCATCTTTGGAAAACACATGCCCTCAGACTTACCAGGGAAGTCTGGGTGATACATTTAATATTAAAATCAAATCTTGCAAAACTCAAGTGGCCCTTGACATCATGAAGCTGTTGCCTAGAAAAATCAAACCAAACCCTTCTCTCCATTTCCACAAGGTTCATGCAATATTTGAACAACCCAAGGGCAAAGCAAAATGGCAATTCTCAGGAACCCTGATTTATCTGCAAGCTATGTTTTCTGTGGATAGAGTAAGATTGCATCTTGCTTTATGTGTATGAGAATTGAGATTCTCCAAAAAGAGATCAGGCCCCCCCTAAAACTATGAACACTCCAGCATGTTACATCCATTGCCCCTTACTTTGCTATACTCTGACTAGGTGCTAACAAGTGTGTTTGCTTAGAGCAGCACGAAGAGAAGCCCAGACATAAGAAAGTCTCCCTTTAGTGAAGCCCCCTGAAAGGAGAATACTTTAAAGGCCCTCAGAGCCCTAGGGTGTGTCTAGACTACAGGGTTTTGTCGACAAAAGTGGACTTTTGTTGACAAAACTATATCTGCATAACGTCGACAGAACTCGGCAGTTTTGTCGACAGCGGTAAACCTCATTCTGCGAGGAATAACACCTTTTGTCGACAGAGTTCTGTCGACAGAAGGCATTGCATCTACACTGTCCTTTGCGTCTACACTCTCATGTCGACAAAGCAGCTTGCTTTGTCGACAGAACTGGATGTAGTCTAGACGCTCTTTGTCAACAGAAGCTTTGTCAACAGTATCTGTCGACAAAGCCTCTGTCAACAAAAGGCTGTAGTCTAGACGTACCCTAAAATTAAAATCCAAAACAAAAGCTCTTTGGATCTATCCAGATCAGTCTTCAGAGACTTGGGCCAGCAATCATCTGCCAGTCGTGCATCTTCTAATCCTCTCCCCCACTCTTCCCGTTCGGCTTTCTCTTCCTGTTTTGCTATTTTGAACAAGGCAGCCCTTGAATAGGGCAGGAATTGCCTTCATTAGATGCAGTTGGTTGCAATTTTGGCCCTGGCTGGCCCTTATAGAATGGTGTACGTCTTCACAGAGGAGTATAAACTCTCATGCTTCAGGGAGTTAAGCCAGCCATTAATTGATGGGGTAAGGAAGAAACTCCTCTATTATAGCGGGTTGATTCACAATTATCCAGTAGGAGTATCTTGCATCGTCTTCTCAAGCATCTGGTGCTGACCGCTGTCGGAGACATGATACTGGATTAGATAGATCATGAGTCTCAACTAGTGTTAAAATTCCTATGCTTTTGCATATCAGAACATTTACCACTGGGACCTTGAATCATACAAACAATAGCCAATGCTGGTTTTACAGGTTACTTCTCTGCATCTTACCACAAAATCCCGAGTCTCAGTGTGTTCTCAGTTATACTCCCTGTGCTGAACTGTTCCTCCTTGCTTGACTCTAGCTTGTGGGCACATTATATATTTCCACTCAGTATGGTAGAAAGCAGCCAGTTGCAGTGCTCCATTCATAGCTTTCAGGTTCTATCAACCTCACAAGTGGCTGCATTTCATTGGTGAGACAGGTAGAGTCCATAGAATATGCTGGGATTTGTAAAATGCATTGGGATCCTTCAGGGATCAAAGGTGCAATATAAATATAAGATTATCATTAGATATTAACTTGTTACAGCTCTAAAGCTCCTGCTAAGCCAAGCTATCACCTTCCTCACACATTCAAATCCCTCCTAAGGAATCTCACTTGCATAGATTCCTAGAATATAAATCATGTTAGAAGATTTTTATTTTTGTCATTAAACACTGTACACACATAAACTGACAAAAATAAGTTTCCATTAATGAGAACTGAAATGTACAGATAGTCAAAGAAAAATGCTGCTTCTATACTCACTAGTCGGATGAAAAGATATTTACTTTGTACACTTGGACACGGGATGCTGACAATTTGTGTTTTAATGGTCATAAAGCTTTAACTTTAGAATCTCAGGGTGTGTCTTCACTGAAGCAGAGATAAACGCTGCTGCGATCAATCTTCTGATGTTCAATTTAGTGGCTCTAGTAAAGACCTGCTAAATCGAATACTGAGAACACTCCCGTCGACTGCAGTACTCTTTGCAGTTGTAAGGAGTAGGGGAAGTTGACGGAGCATTTCTCCCATTGACCTCCCACTTTGGGGATGGTGCTGAAACTCAGCTTAAGGTACATCGACCCCAGTTACATTATTTATATAGCTTGAATTGTGTACCTTTAGCTAAATTTCAGCTGTAGTGTAGCCTTCTCTCACTGTCTACTCTCATTAAATAATTACTGTCTCAGCCTCCCATTGGCTGACACCCCCCAATAATTTAATTTAATAAAATTAAAATGCTTAAACCCCATAATTTTGTGCAATGGTGAAAATTTAGGATAATAAAAAAGTGCTTAAAAATAAACATATATATATTATCCCCTGAATGATAAAAAAATAAAAATTGAATTCTAACAAGCCTAATTATAAAGTCATAAGGGGAAATCTAGCTAAAAAGTAAATTCATATCCCATCTGTTAAACAAATATAATACCTCCCTATCTTCTAGATATGGTTTGAAGCTTAATTCATGATTGCTAAGCACTTTACAGCCATCTCTGCTTAAAAGGGGCACTATAGATTCATCTACTATACATTTGAGAGAGTTTCTCTGTCTGTTTGTTTGTCTGTTTAAGAATTCCTCCTAAATGGCAAGAGCTTGGACCACAAAACGTGTACATATCGTAATTTAAAGCAGCATAAGGGTTTGGTTGTGCCAGGAAAATGGGATGTGCCTGGAATGGGATTGTTTTTCATAAAACCATACAGAAAGAGACAGAACCACCAGGTAAGTAAAAGGGTCTGACTAGCATCCAGGACTGCCCCATTCCTGAGCCTCCCACCCCTCTTGTACTCTTTAGGGAGAGTGGGAAGGGGCTGACTAAACAAACACAGCTCTTTTGTAAACTTAAACAACAAATTGTCTGGTAGTGCTTTAAAGACTAACAAAACATGTAGGTGGTATCATGAGCTTTCATGGGCACAGCCCACTTCTTCAGATGACCAGAGTGTTGGATGTCCAGAACTAAAATAAATAGGGGAGAAGAAAGGGGGGGAGAAGAAGGAAAGAAATGGTGGGGGAGGGAGGGGGAGGAAAACAAGAAGTAGTGGGTATAAAAAAATATCAAGGGGAAAACCGAGCTGGACTGTAACAGGAAAAACAAATAGTCTATAAACACCTAAAGAGTGGATTGTCAAAAGAGGCAGATAAGAACCATTAGTAGGCAATAGAGAAGAAGAGTACTAACACCAGATACTATACAGACAAAAAATCCTTGGCACCTTCATTGTTTGGTAGGTTGATACCAGACATCCGGTATCTTTATTTATCCATTAGCATGAGTATCAAACTTGTGAATGAATTGTAGTTCCAGTCCTTCCCTGTGTATTTGGCTTGTGGAATTGATCTGTAACAAAACAGCCACTTGAAGATCTGTTAATGAATGCCCTGGTAGATTGAAGTGTTCCCCAACAGGTTTTTGTATGTTCCCTTTATGGATATCTGATTTGGGTCCATTAATTCTTTTCCGTAGGGACTGTCCAGTATATATTGCAGTGGGGCATTGCTGGCATTTGATGCATAGATTACATTCCTGGATGTGCAGTTAAATGAACCTCTGATCTGGTGGCTTATTTGGTAGGCTCCAGTAATTAATTCACTTGTATATATATGTGGGCAGAGTTGGCATTGGGGCTGATTGCAGGGCTGGGTTCCTGGATGTTTATGATGTAGCTATGTAGCATGGTTACCGGAGAGAATTTGTTTCAGGTTGGGGGATTGTCTGGAAGTGAGAATGGGCCTTTCCCCCAAGGCCTCTGAGAGTGAGATATCGTTTTCCAAGATAGGTTGTAGATTGTGGATAATGCATTGGAGGGGTTTAAGATGTGGACTGTAGGTAATGACAAGCGGAATTCTGTTATTTTCTCTTTTGGGTCTGTCTTGAAGTAGTGCATGTCTGGGTACTTTTTTGGCTCTGTCAATCTGTTTTTTCAATTCTCCAAGTGGGTATTTCAGTTTTAGGAATGCTCTATATAGATCCTGTAGGTCTGTGGTTCTCAACTGGTGGTCCATGGACTATTGGTGGTCCATGCTGACTTTTTCGGTGATCCACAGGAACATTGTCCAAAGTCACACGGCATGGGTAGGCACCAAAAATCTATTAGTAAGAAATAAATTTCAAACTAAAATGTTCGTTGTCTGCTCTTTTTTATCATGTCTCAAAAAGGAGGTGGTCCACAAAAATTTTTTGATTGGCCTGGTGGTCCGTGGACTGAAACGAGTTGAGAACCACTGCTGTAGGTGTTTGTCTCTGCCTGTGGGATCAGAGCAAATCTGGTTGTATCTTAGGGCTTGGCTTTATACAATAGATTTAGAAATGTGTCTGGGATGGAAGCTGGAGGCATGAAGGTAAGTGTAGCAGCTGGTGGGTTTCTAGTATAGGGTGGTGGAAATTTGTCCACTATTTAATTGCGCTGTAGTGTCCAGGAAATGGATTTCCTGTGTGGACTGGTCCAAGCTGAGGTTGATGGTGGGGTGCAAGTTGTTGAAATCCTTGTGAAATTCTTCAAGACTCTCTTTTCCATGGGTCCATATGATGAAGATGTCATCGATGTAGTGTAAGTAAAGTAAGGGTCTTAGGGGGCGGGAGCTGAGGAAACGTTCAAGGTCAGCCATAAAGATGTCGGCATATTGTAATGCCATATGGGTGCCCTTGGCTGTGCCGCTGACTTGAATTGTCTCTGAAACAGAAGTAGTTGTGGGTGAGGTCAAAGTCACAGAGCTCTGTAACCAGGTGTGCAGTGCTGTTATCAGGGATGGTGTTCCTGATGGCTTGTAATCTGTCTTTATGTGGAATGTTGGTGTAAAAGGCTTCTACGTCCATAGTTGCCAGGATGGTATTATCAGGTAGATTACTGATGTTTTGAAGTTTCCTCAGGAAGTCAGTGGTGTCGTGGAGATAGCTAGGAGTGCTGGTAGCATAGGGTCTGTGGAGGGAGTCGATATAGCCAGATAATCCTGTGGTAAGTGTGCCAATGCTTGAGATGATAGGTCGTCCAGGATTTCCAGGTTTGTGTATCTAGTTCTGGACATCCAACACTCTAGTCATCTGAAGAAGTGGGCTGTGCCCACGAAAGCTCATGATACCATCTACACGTTTTGTTAGTCTTTAAAGTGCTACCAGACTATTTGGGTTTTTTAAATTGTATCCTGTACAGACTAATTTGGCTACACCTGAACAGTTCTTTCCGTCTTCCCTCATAGGTCATGTTTTCTAGACCTTTCATCATTTTTGTTGCTCTTCTCTGAACCCTCTCCAATTTCTCCACATCTTTCCCGAAATGTGGCGCCCCCAGCTGGAAGGAAGGATCAGATTATAAAGCCAGAAAAGGCGGTGATCATCTCTTTAGTGTGACCGCCTATATAACAGGGCCATAGGACTTCCCTGGATTAATTCCTGCTTGAACTACAACAGATCTTTTTTAGAAAAACATGCAGCCTTGCTTAAAAAATTTAAATTCTTGATGTCCAGAGAGAGAGAGTTTCTATCTGTCCAGCTGCCTTGTAAATTCTTTGGACAGAGTCTGTGCTCATTTGGTTTTGGACAGAGCTGTATTTTAAGCCATATTGTCAATGCTTAAGAATAACCAAATAATAACAGGACCTGACTGTCTGTGCTAAGGCCACTTTGTCTGAGCCATGCCTGTTCTTCTCACTTTGATTGACACCAGCAATTGATCTTGTTATCCATCTGAGCACTTGAGAGACATATCATGCCTTCTGTGACTCATGATTGTTCTTACTCAGAAATTGTTACTGACATTAAAACACAGCTATTAGTTGCAATCATCTTTAATTATCATATGGGTTCTCACAAGGCTCCTTTTTCTATTTTGCCTCTCTCTTTGGCCTCTCATAAATTAAATGGAAACTTTCTATAGCCAAGGATTGGATTATCCAATATTACTTGCCTGAAGCAATCAAAATAAAAGGTGGAAATTGTAGTCTTTTAATACAAATAAATAGATTCCAGAGGCTGTAATCTAATTAACCAGCGATTGAGTTAAATGGAAGATACTGCATTGTGCATACAAAATACTTCCATCCCAATAAGAGATTACAGCCAGGTTCTTCATTTGGTTTATGTGATCAGAGCCAGAGAACCTCTCTTAAGGAATCCTAGTTTAATGTTTACAGGTGTTCACAGTAGCAAAAGGAATAAAATGAAAGATGCTTAGAGGCAATACAAAGTTTAACAGAAACACTTGGGGTTAAATCCCAGACGTCAATATGAGTTTTGCTATTGACTTCAAGGGGTCCAGGATTTCATTTTCTGAGATTAAATTTCTATCTCCGCAGTGAATATAAGGTGAATCTTTTAGAGAAGCTGGAGGAAAAGGTTTGCATCTTATGGTCTTCTGTAGAGAGATGCCAGACGTCCCTATTTAGTCTCCATCTTATTTTCTTGAAATCACACTTTTGGTTAGACTAAGGCCTTGTCTGTACTTACCTGGAAGAACAAATTAAGATATGCAACTCTGGCTACTTAATTGTGTAGCTGGAGTCTACATACCTTAATTCAACCTTTGGTGCTATATTCACAGCAGGGGGTCAACGATAGCAAACTCACGAATTGAGGAGTACCGGCATCAACGGGAGTGCCCGCAGCATTCGATTTAGCGGGTCTTTACTAGACCCGCTAAATCGAACTCTGGAAGTTCAACTACCATATTGTCGATCTTCCTGGTATTGAAGACGTGGCCTTAGACATCACAGTTGTATCTGTAGTTATTTTGAATGACGTGACTCTGGCCATAGTCCTTTTGTTGGAGAAAACCTCTGCCATTGGCTGCTTGCAAGGAGCTCCCATGGCAGTCATTGGGCATGCCTGTTCGAGGGCAGAGATTTTGATCCTCTGTATTTATCTTCACCTGTAACACAATGGAGATCAGATGCAGCTGGACTCTGAGTTAGTGAGGCATTTTAAAGCTGATAGGGAGAAGTCTCTGCTCTGTTACACTGGGGCAGTTCTGGAGACTTGCATGGCGCTGCATAGCTGGTGCTGAGATCAGAATTTAGCTTGACCTCTTAAGCCTTCATTGCTAATGGCCTAGGGTGCGTTCCTGGGTAGGAGGCTCACCGGAGGAGTTTGCAGGGTGACCAGACAGTACGTGTGAGAAATCAGATGGGCTATAGGGTAATTGGTGCCTATACAGTTTGGGCCTCCCTGGTCCAGCACCCTTAGGACCTGACTGGTCCCGGATGACAGATTTTGCCAGACCAGGGGAGGTCATTCCTGCCTCCTCCTCCTGCCGCTGCCCCTCCTCCCCTGCTGCCCCACTGGGCTTCCTGGCTCCCGAAAGCAGCCCAGTTGGGCCGCACATCAGGCTTCCACACCCTCTTCCCAGCAACACAGCTGGGTCATGTTCTCCCAGCCTCAGTCCCCTCCCCCTATCCTTGGAAGCATGGCAGCTTCCTGGCTCCCGCCCCACACCTAGCAGCGTGACAGTTCCTGGCTCCCAGCCCCCCCAGCAGCCCAGCTAAGTTATAGGCCAGGCTCCCCCCGACCCGCAGCACACCGGGCTCTTCCTTCCCTTTCCCCTCCCCATCAGCATGCAGGGACTCTCTGATCCTGGAACATCCGTGATCCTATTTGACCATGGATGTTGCCAGACAGGAGAGTCACAGTTTATAGAAATGCAACCTGCATAAGCAAAAGCCCTGAGTATTAGGATTGTCCATATAAAATAGAGACATCTGGTCAGCCTCCAGTGCCCTCCAACTTTTAGGATCTGTTTGACCCTCAATGAGAAAGCTCTATTGAAGGAGTAAAGGAAACCTTCCACACACCCATGGTCATTCACAGTAGACTTGAAGAGATTATGTGAAAATACAGTAACAGCTAGAGGTAATTTGCCTCCTGGGACACATCTTATGCAGAAAATCTTGAGGAAGGAGTTTATTTTATTCCGGAAACTTCTTAGCATTTTTCCTCCCCTGTATTTGTCTTCATATAGGCTGGCAACACGCCAATTGTCATGTAAGGATGTGACACCAAAAGTCGTCCTCCATTTTAAAGCGCAGGGCTTTGGCCAGTGACACCAAAGGTCATCCTCTATTTTAAAAGGCAGGGCTTCGGGCAGCAGGCTGCTAATGACACCTGGTTCTGGGTCTTATCATGTTAGAACCAAGCCGTGTTTAAATAAAAAGATTGTAGATCTTAAGCACAAGTTCTCTGCCCCCTCAGAAGAACTTTACCACAGGTAAGGGAATGTGATTTATAACCTGCCATTGTCCGCTTAGCACTGCACCTTCTCCAGAATTAAAGACCCCATGATGGAGTGTAAAAAACCCAAGTTACTTGTAACTGTGTGTATTATTTGAAAGCAAGGCCTGTCAGGGATTTGTCATGAAAAGGGAGGGATGATTGTGTGGAGTTACTCCTGCAGCAGGAATTTCAGGCAGGATCCCAAACCAGGTGCCTTGATAAATGTATCACAGCCAAAAGCTTGCACGGCCCAAGAGCATCTATGATTATGATGAATTTTCCCAGCTGCTGGAGTTAATGCATAATGTATTGATATCATTTGTGTTCTTTGTCAGCAAATAATTACCTTAAAATATTATCATTCATTTGCATTACTTGACTTCTCTATTAATTGCATAAATAATTGTTTAAAACATGTTCAGATCAATGAGAAGCATCAATAATATACTTTTGTTTCCTAATGAATACACAGGAAAAATTGGCAGGCACAGACAGATGTGGTTAAAAAGCCTGGGATATCTAGGAATTTCATAGCTGACATTATGCATATACTACTGAAAAGATGCACTGTGGGAATAGAACTTAGCTGTCCAAGATCAAAAGTATCACTCTAGCTAAAGTAACTCTCCATAAGTTCTTGGCAGTACAGGGCATGTAACACATGTGCAGGCAGCTCTCTTTCCATGCAGTAGAGGGCAGTGGCATGCCATATTCTGATTAATGTATGATCCAAATTGTAATTAACTGGCTAATGTGTATACACGTTATACAGTTAACTGTAATCTGGATGATACTTTAAACAGATAAATGCATTGAAAACATATTCTTATGTACATCAGTTTACAAGAGATGTGTCAAACTAACAGGATGACTCTTAAGTCAGTATCTGTGCATACTTTAGTATTACATTTTGAGCCAAATTATATGTCAGCTGCATGTAGAGTTTTCTCTCACTTCCAGAGGAGTGTCTCAATGGAGGATTAGCAAGGGCCCAACATCTTCATGTACAAGTAGCAAGAAGTATCACATGATGCAGAGCTGAGGGAAGAGTTGTGTTAATAGTGGAGTGTCATGGCTAGGGGAAGAAGCTGGTGGCTGTTGTGCTCTTGCACTGAGCATATTTTTGGCTGTCAGACTAAAGCCTTGTCTCCACTTACCAGAGGATTGATGCTCTGGTGATTGATCTTCCGGGATTTGATTTAGCGGGTCTAGTAAAGACCTGCTAAATCAAATGTGAGGGTGCCCCCCATCGACCATAGTACTCCTCGCTATCATGAGGAATAAGGGAAGTCAATGGCAGTGTTTCATCCTATCAGCTTCCCACTGTGGGGCTGCCCCAGAAAATCGATACAAAGTACGTCATCTCCAGATACACAATTCACATAGCTGAAGTTGTGTATTTTGCATTGACTTTTTCCGCCAGTGTAGACCAGGTGTTTGACCTAGCTGGAGGACTGGACCAGCATTTGGGGAGTGGTGCTGAATGAGAGGGAGCTGCAGAAAAGACTTACAGACACCTCTGCTTCTTGGAGCCGCACTAGGAGCATAGGGGCTGGTCTGGATTAGAGGATGATGACGGATGTGCTGTCTGAGCCAAATGTAAAGGGTAAACTGTATCTACGGCATCCAATTTTTGCTTTAAAATATGGAAATAACCTGTTATTTCTCAGGAAAGAAGGACGAGTGTCTGCTCTGCTTTTATAACCTCTTGCTCTAAATTGTCTGTCCTGTGACACTTCTAGAAAGAGCAGTCCTAATCACACCTGTTTATAATACATACAAGGTACCAGATGAAAGGCTAGAGGGCCAATAACTCCTCTACTGGGTACCCTTCCATCTAGCTTGATAAATGGTGATTTAGCACAAGATTTTTTCATGCACTAAAATAGCAACATCAGGCTATTTTCCTTCCTTACAACATAAGGCAGAAGAGGCGTGCTTTTCCACTCCATGGCAGTGGTCTTTATTTCCAGAGCAATCTCAAAGTAGGACAGGTGAGGGGATTGGCTACAAAGAAATGTAAAAGAACTTTTACAAGTGGTTTGTGAGGCGCTCCACCCGCTTCTGATGCATCAGTCAAATCACTAGAGTATCAGAAGAACATGCTGACCTCGTTCTCATCTTGTCAGAAATCCTTGGCAAGGTTGTATCAATGGGAGCACAGCTCCCTGACAAACCGCTCCACTCTAGCAGGCTGCCAAAAACTAAAAACAAAACAAAGTAGCCAGTCAATTAGCTGATTCTCTCAGAAGAAAGGATTCTGAACTGCTCTGAAGAGAAAACGTAAAAAGCTCTCGAAGTTTTTAATTTGATAAAGGGTTTGATGCCATCTGGCCAGTTTAGTATTCTAGAGGCAGTGCCACTCTGTGAGAGGCCATGGAAAATAGTGCCGGGGGGCTTCGTACACTTGTGGCATCTCAGTGATTTCCATATGAAACATGCTTGGGACCAGAGTGTTGCTCAAAACTGGGCAGTCATTTAACAGGGACAATACCACTTATGGATCTTGGCTACTTCTTGTTGTAAATCTTTGTAAATCCTACCATCAATCGTGGTCACAGGGCTTGAAAGCAAAAAGAGTGGGGAGCCAGCAGGGAGCTCCGACACTACGGCAAATACTCTCTTTCTAGTTTTGCTCCTGACATGGCCCCCATCTCGATCACTGATTAGTTATCCTCACAACAATCTCTTTGAGCTAGGTCAATGTTGTTATCCCCATTTTACAGATGGGGAACTGAGGCACTGAGAAGCTAAGTGGCTTGCCCAGGATCATGCTGGATGGAAGGTTGTGACACAGCAAGACCTTAAGCCAAGGTCTTCCAAATCTTAGAAGTCAAGTCACCAGGGCCTGATGAAATCCATCCTAGAATACTTAAGGAGCTGATCGAGGAGGTATCTGAGCCATTAGCTATCATCGTTGAAAAGTCATGGAAGACGGGAGAGATTCTGGATGATAATAAGGTGATAGGTAACAGCCAGAATGGATTTGTAAAGAACAAATCATGTCAAACCAACATGATAGCTTTCTTTGATAGGATAACAAGCCTTGGGGTAAGGGGGGAGTGGTAGCTGTGGTATACCTAGACTTCAATAAAGCATTCAATACAGCTTCACAGAAGCTTCTTATCAATAAACTAGGGAAATACAATGTAGATGGGGCTACTATAAGGTAGGTGCATAACTGGCTGAATAACCGTTCTCAGAGAGTAATTATCATGCTGGAAGGGCATAACAAGTGGGGTTTTGGGACCGGTTTTGTTTAATATCTTCATCAGTGATTTAGATAGTGGCGTAGATAGTACTCTTATAAAGTATGCTAATGATACAATGATGGGAGGGGTTCTTTGGAGGATAGGATTATAATTCAAAATGATCTGGACTAATTGGAGAAACAGGATACAGTTCAATAAGGACAAATGCAAAGTACTCCTCTTAGGGAGGAATAATTCATTTCACACCTACAAAAGGGGGAAGTGACTGTCTAGGAAGGAGTACTATAGAAAAGTATCTAGGGGTCATAGCGGACCACAAGCTAAATATGAATAAAAAATGTGACACTGTTGCAAAAAAAGAAAAATTCATCCCAGAATGATGTTGGCTTACCAGGAGTATTGTAAGCAAGACATGAGAAGTAATTCTTCCAATCTGCTCTGTGCTGATTAGGCCTCAACTGGACTATTGTTCCCAGTTCTGGGCCCCACGTTTCAGGAAAAATGTGTAGAAATTTGAGAAGGTCCAGAGAAAAGCAAAAAAAAAAAAAAAAAATTAAAAATCTAGAAAGCATGACCTATGAGGGAAGACTGAATGATCTGGGTTTGTTTAGTCTGAAAAAGAGAAGACTGGGAGGGGACATAACAGTTTTCAAGTACCTAAAAGGTTGCTACAAGGAGGAGAGAGAAAAAATGTTCTCCTTGGCCTCTTACAATAGGACAAGAAACAATGGGCTTAAATTGCAGCATGGGAGGTTTAGGTTGGACATTAGGAAAACTTCCTAACTGTCAGGGTGGTTGAGCACTGGACTAAATTGCCTAGGGAGGTTGCGGAATCTCCATCACTGGAGAAATTTAAGAGCAGGTTGGATAGACATCTGTCCAGGATGATCTAAATGGTGTTTGGTCCTGCTGCGAGGGCAGGGAACTGGACTTGATGACCTCTCAAATTTCCTTCCAATACTTGTATTCCATGACTCAGGTTACCAAAGAAGCATGCAGCAGAGATAAGACTTACATGCAGATTTTCTGAACCCTAGTCTAATGTCTGAAGTACAAAGCCAAGGAGGCATAAATGCCAGCTGTAGATTATGCACGATCCATAGCAGAGCCAGGATCAGAACCCAGATCTCATGCCTTTCTTTCCTATGCCTTGACCACAGGAGCTTCCCTTTTCCTCTGACAGTTTCATGGCCCCTGCTGTTGTGCAATGCATTCCCAATGAATCTCAAGCCATCCTCATCTCCTTGTAGGTACTGACAGTACAGTAAAGCCGCCCCAGAACCTTCTCTTTGTTGAGCTTAAGTAGACCACTCTGAGTCTTTCACTTCAGTACTTCAGTCTATCACTTGTTAGATTGGATTGCTCAGGTGCCCGGAGCAGCACGAGTGATAGACTGAAGTGAAAGACTCAGAGTGGTCTACTTAAGCTCAACAAAGAAAAGGTTCTGGGGCGGCTTTACTGTACTGTCAGTGCCTACAAGGAGAACAAATATTTAACATTGGGCTCTTTGGTCTAGCGGAGAAATGCGCAATGTGGTTTAATAGCTAGAAATGGAATTCTGATGGAAATAAAGCGCGCATTTGAAACAGTGAGGGAAATTCATCTTTGGAACAATCTACCAAAGGTCATGGTGGGTTCTCCATCACCAATCATATTTAAATCAAGATTGGATGTTTTTCTAAAAGATCTGCTCTTGGAATTATGTTGGGGGAAGTTCTCTGGCCTGTATTGTACAGGAGGTCAGACTTCATGATCTCAGTGATCCTTTCTGGCCTTGGAATCTATAAATCTTTGAAATCTGATTGCCTGTATCTACTCACGCCTCTGCTCTACAGGCCCTTCTTATGTCTGCTCTACTTCCTGTGTCCCGTATTGCTCCCTTTTACATATCAAACAAATGGGGATGAGCCACTCCTTGAAATAACTTGGATTAACTATCATGCTATATACTTCTATAACTATTTTAACCAAATCCTGGTTCAGGTCTGAGCATTTGTTTGGCTCATCTTCTGTGATTTTGTTGGTGAGATTTCACATCATCTATTTCTCTGTCCCCTTGCAACATTCCCAGACTTGCTGTGGCTTAAACTATCCAGTTGCCCATTGAGGGATAAAGAACACAAAACAGTTGGTGGTAAATAAATAATCCTGGCTTGTTTTGCATAGATCTCTGCTGTCTACCTCCCCAGCCCCAAACCAATACACATAGCTATAGCTAAACATTTCCATGTTTCTGGAGTTCTGGGAGGAAAATGTTTTCCACTTCCGTTCTGCTATTTCCAAGCATAATAACTGGAGTATGTCAGCATAAGAGAATACCAGAGGAGAGATTGGATCCTGGAAAGCTCAGACCCAAAGATCTTCAGACACAGAGCAAAAATCATGCCTGGTAACTTCCCCAGATCCCCCAGAGAAGGAGGCCTCAGGCCCCCAAAGCATCATCATATTATAAAAGCAACTAAGATTTATTGGCACAAAAGGAGCAAAGATTATTTAAGTTAGCAAGTAGCCAACAAAGCCCCACACCGAGCTGGAATCTTCAGAAAATGTGTGCTCAGAAGTTTAAGTTTGCCAAGGTTAATGAAACTCTCCTGTGGCTGTGTGTGCACTCAAGTAGGATTAAATAAAAAACATATATCCCAACGGGACCCCAGGAGGGAAAGCAACAGAAAATTGAAAATATGCAAAACATTGCACAGCAAAAGGCTGCAAGGGCCTGAACATTCTGCAGTGTTTCATGGCAGAAGATTCTAACTATGCCCTAGGAATTATTTTGTGGGGATTTCAGTGCAACACTGAAGGTCAGACAAGATGATCACAGTGGGCCCTCCTGGCCTTAGAATCGATGACAGCTTTATGGAAGTTAAATTAGAAGCAAGGCACACATTTTGAATAGTGTGGGGTGATTACCATGGGCACAAACTACCAAGCTGTAGATTATCTGTCACTTGAAGTTTTCCGATTAAAACTGGATGCCTTTCTGGAAAATATACTTTGGAACTTCTCTGGCTGCCCATGAGCCTAGGGTCCAACCAGATCCACCAGGCTCCCTTTTCAACTGGGCGTTCCAGTCAAAAACCAGATACCTGGCAACCCTAGCAACTGGAATCATCAGAGATGTAATTAGATGACATTCTAAGGCTTGTGTTATGCAGGAGCTCAGGCTAGATGAGCTAATGGTCCCTGCTGACATTAGACGCTAGTACTCTGGATAGGAGCAGGTCTCTAGTATGGAAAAGGCTGAGAATAACTGATCAGAAAGAAAAACAATCAAAGAATCCCAACAAAGTGTCGACAAGCAGGTCAAGAGGGGACTGCGAGCCAACGCTACTGGGGTGTAGCCAGTAGTCTGTCACTGACACTCCATATAACTGTGGGCTAATTCATCAACATGACTGTGCTTTAGCTGACCCAGCTGTAAAATGGGAATTGTATTGGGAAACTATGGAGTATATTGATGAAATTTTGCGAGGAAAATTCTCCCAAAGGGGCTGTATTGGGGCCATAAACCAGCACTGCACATTAATGAGATTTCCATTTGCCATCACTGACCAGCTATACAAGGCATATTTGAAAATAGTAAAATGAAAACATTGCCTAACCTATTGCATGTCCTAGCCAACTCCAGTGCATGCTAGTGCTTCTTGGAGATGTAGCAGTGCCCCTGACATGGCTCTATATATGGGGAATGAGCCCCACATGCTCTGGACCTAAACACTCAACACAGGGCTGCCAACTCACCAGACCAGAAACCATTGTAGCAAATAATGTCCGGTCCATCTGGTCGAGTTGGCAACCTACACACAAGTCTCTGCTGCAATGACAGGCAACCTAGGCTAGTGAGTGGGCCGCATGAGTGGCTATCTCAATGGGCTGCAAGACTGTCGTAATCAAGACGGTCTCCCAGGATAGGGTGGTTTTGCCAGCTGCGCTTGCGCACCTAGAATTTGCAGTGTGCGCCAATTGAACTGTTGCTGCACTTTGGATGCAGGGGGCGGGGCGGGAAGCACAGCTCTCACAGTCAGTGTTGGGTGAAATCAGCATGCCACTCACTTCACATGCCTTGCTTTTCACTTTCGTAATACTGGTAAGGAAAAAAAACCTATGTGGCTGGAAACCAGCAGAATCTGGCAACCCTACGCATGGGCAACAGTCACCAAAATGTCTTGTGGGCCACATATAGAGCTCCCATGGGCCTCATGTAGCCCGCAGATTGCCCACAATTCTCTATTGATTGAGGCTCCAGTTCGTAAATGGGAGGGGGAGCCATAGCACATTGGTTGAGTTCCCCATCACAGTGGTCTAGGGTGCACGGCCTGGTGTAGATGCATGCCTGACTGTGGCTGTACACTGTATAAGTGTAATTTGTAAAGTCAAAATGACTGAGCGTTTAAAAATTGCACAGTGGCCACCAGTGAACCCGAATGATGCTTCAGCCTGGTGATACTCTGCACAAAAAGAGCTCTCAGCATCCTTTTAGGTGTTGCCACTGCTTCACACTGACTTAATGGACATCTTGGGGTTCTGCTAGGTGACAATCCTGGAATCATCTTCTCTCTAGAGAGGGACTGACGAGGAAATTGCTGGTAGCATTACAACAGTGCTCAGGTAGGGCAGGTTAAGAGCCTGAGCTATGTAACTGTGGCTATCCACAATGTTGTCAGTCCCTGAAACTTTTAGTTTTCCCGAATGATCTCTCCTGAGGTAACACGGCAGCCCCAGCCCTGGTATTGCTCCCCCTGCACCTCTGGCATTATGCTGCTCATGCAAATCACTAGATTGTGATGAAGGGGTTGCCAGTGGTTTCAGTGCCTATAGTGGCTTGGGATGGAGTTTGACCATCACAAAATAAATACTCCTAGCTCAGACTGGGCACATTACATGGCTCTCAGGCTTGATTTATCACAGCATACAGACAGAGCTTTGGATCCCAGCAGCTGTAATTATATAATTTTAGCTCATTCCCTTGAAGTGATACCATTAGCCTGAAACCTAGTCAGTTTATAAGGACTGTGGGTACTACACCTTCCCCCCGTGTTTTGTTTTTCCAATCACACCCTCCTTGTTTTTTAAAACTTTTTTCCTTACCTTGTTGTTATGTGAAAAATCTATGTAAACAACAGGGGAAACTGACTATAAAGAGGTACATTTAAACTGACGGTTCTCAAAGTGCTGTGAAATACACAAAGCAATCAAGATGGGGGGGAGGGGCAGAAGAGCCAAAGGTCTTGTGTCCACTTATCAGAGGATTGACATTTGGCCAATCAATCCTCCGGGGTTTGATTTAGCAGGTCTAGTAAAGACCCACTAAATCGAACTCTGAGGGCATCTCTGTCATCACCAGAACTCCTTGCTGTCACGAGGGGTAAGAAAATTCAGTGGGAGCGTTTCTCCTATTGACCTCCTGTTCTGCGGCCATCCCAGAATATCAGTGCAGGGTACGCTGACTCCAGTTACGCAATTCACGTAGTTGGAGTTGCGTGTCTTGCATTGATTTTCTCCACTAATGTAGACCAGGCCAAATTCTTTTCTCTACCTCTGCACTCTTTCTGCTACACTCATATCAGGCCTCACTTGTATCAAGAGTAGGTAAATCAAATGTGCAGAACAGAGTGTAGTTTTTAAGCAGCTTCCTTTAATACGACATTCATGTAGTTCAGTGTGAGCCCTTCATTAAGCTTGAGAGCTAATAAAGTTAAGTCTAGGGGTGTATGAGGTTACATTCCTTACATAATAAAAAGAGTGGAGAGTCTTGTGGTTAAGGCAACAGCTTGTGAATTAAAAAGTTCTGTATTCAATTTTGCGCTCTGACATTTACTTCCTGTGTGAGCTTGGGAATGTAATTTAACCTCCCAGGCCTTAGTTCCACATCTGTTTAAAAAAAAGCCTATCAATAATGCTTTCTTTTGTGCACCTTCTGTGGGTCTTAGAAGGTAAATAGACGCACTCTTCCAGACAGGGACTGTCTCTTAGTATGTGTCTGTATAGAGCACACCACAAAGTGGGCCTGATCTCAATTGCAAATAGAGAATAAATGATAAGAGCTAATACAGGTTCAGAATATAAGAAACGTTCTTCACTTGAGAAGCAGGCCCCTTCTCACAGTGCATTGGAAACAGATGCACCAGCCAAGTGTTTGTACAGAAAGTGAAAACAGATCTGTCCCGCGAGTATCTCTCTTGAGTGCCCTCCAGTTGCATGGTAACTGATGAGTCCCTGACCTAATCATTGATGCCCTAGGAGAACAGTAAAGTTTTATCACTGTTGTGTAAAGGGAATAAGCTGTTACCCGTACCCACTGTGTCTGATTGGTATGCATATTTAATAAACACGAGATGTAAATGAGGACTCATGCTGGCATGGCCATCTGGGTAATGGCACCTCAGTTTTGAGTAAGTGATGTTAGTCTGTGGTTTCCTCATGATTGTTACTTCCATAATGATTTTCATTTTTCTGCTGCTTTCATTGTGGTAATTTTAACCTGGCCATGGAAATCAAGTTATTTTCTGCTTCACTAGGCTACCACCAGCGAGCAGATCACGGGACATATTGTACGATTCCAAGACAGCTGCTGCTGGCCTCAGATTTTCAACTGAAACCAATTTTTTAATGGCAGCAAATTGCTAATTTCACTCAATGGAGTTAGAGCTAAGGAGGTCTAAAACCCCCAAGCAACTGCACTTGTCAGTTTTAAGCTGTTCTGATCCTTGTGCTCCTTGTTGTCGGTTTTGTTTCTCTCTCTTGTCAATTTCACACCCAGAAGCCTTGTGTACCCGGCAAAAGGCACATGGGCCTAGGAGGGCCACATAGCACACTGCAGCCTTGGGAGGGGGACAGGAGAGAAGTACTCCTGGCTTGATGGCATCAAATCAAGAAGTAAAAGCGGATGCTATATACAGACACAGATAACTGATATTGCTATTATTTTATGTTGCAGACCTGCAGCCCTAAGCTGTGAGGTACAATATGTCTGGCAAAGTGATTATGTTTGGCTGAGTTTGCCTGAAGGCCTGATCTGGCTCTAAAAGTCTTTCGTGAGTAATGCAAAGACTTAATCCAGAAGCAGTTGGTGATGTGTATCATCCCAGGAAGAACTGGGCCTCAGAGAGTTCCCAGGCTGTTTTCTCCCCGACTCTAGGAAGGGTATGAAATGTGTTGCTTGTAACGCCAATAGACCCTGATCATTAGCGGGCTGGATCAGAACTGGAGTCTCTGGAGCTAAATGAATGAGCCGCTATTGCAGTGGTCTCCATTCTTTTATGCCCAAGATCATTTTCTGCATTTAAGGGCAACCCAAGGTCTATCTGCTCTTTCCTGAGGCCTCGCCCCTCCCCTGAAGCCCCACTCTACTCAGTCCATCTGCCCCTCTCTCGTCACTCCCTCTCCCACACCCTCACTCACTTTTACCAGGCTAGGGACAGGGGATTGGGGTTCAGGAGGGGGTGAGGGCTCTGGGCTGGGGTTAAGGGGTTCACAGTGTGGGAGGGGACTCAGGGCTGAGCCTGGAGCAGGGGAAATAGGGTGCAGGAGGTGGTGATGGGGGCAAGCTCTGGAAGGGGGTTTGGGTGAAGGAGGGGGGTCTGGGCTGGGGCAGAGTGCTGGGGTGCAGGAGGATGTATGGGATGCTGGCTCTGGGAGGGGGTCTGGCTGAGGCTGGGATTTGGGGTGCAGGCTCTGGGAGGGGGCTTGGGGTTCAGGGTGCAAGGGATGTGTGAAGGGGTCATGCTGGGGCAGGGGGGCTAGGAAGGGGTGTGGGATTTTGGCTACAGCAGGGGGCGGGGGGCGGTTGGCGTGTTCCCTCCTGCCTGGCAGCACTTATGGCTGGTGTTTCCTGTGCAGCAGGGCAGCAAGCCTATAGCAAGAGTCCTGCCAGCCCCACACCACTTCTGGAAGGGGCCAATATGCCCCTGTGACCCCAAGGATGGGGAGAAGGCAGGTGGCCCCATGAGCTGCTCCCTCTCTGCTGGCACCATGCCTTTTGTCCCATTGGCCATGGTAACCTGTTCCTGGCCAGTTGGAGCTGTGGGGGGTGGTGCTTGCCGGCAGGAGCAGCACACCAAGACTCCTGCCTCCTCGGTTCCCTCAACTCACATGCGGGGCTGCGCTGGCCACTTCCAGGAATGGTCTGGCGCCATGGGGTCATGATCAACATGGAGACTCTCCAGGATCATCCAGTTGACTGTGATTGACCCACTGGTGACCCCAGCAGCACTGCATGAACATGGCTCTTAAGTAAAGCTGTAGAGCAGCCTCATTGATCTCTCTCTAAGTGGTCTCCGAGCCGCTAGATGGGACAGAACACCACCCCCAGGACATGCGTGGATCACGTAGGCCTCAGTTACAGGTTGGCTGTGCTGGCTCATGCATTGCCAGGGGTGGAGCCAAGCTCTGAACACTCCCAGCCAACCTGTTCTCTGGGCATTATGCTTCTGCTTATTGCTGCATGCCTAGACCCAAACACTGGGGAGCACAGATGCATGAAGGTGGAGGGTTTTACTTCCCTAAGGGCAAGAGAGACTCCTTGCTCTCCGAGTCACATTTTAGCCCTGTGTCACCAGAGTTATCCCAATCAAATACGTTTTCCAGGAAAAGCCATTGGAAAACGCACAAAGAATGCGCTCTCCAGTGTTTAAATTGCTCAGTGTACTTATTTAGACAATTATAAATACAAGATGGAGTCTCTCATCAGATTTACAGCAGTAGCTTCTCACCCTGACATTGACCTTACAGTCATTTACTTTCCTGCTAATTCCCAGTGCAATCCCCAAAACATCGTCAATCAGTGGCACTGAAGAGCAGCCAGTGTTTTCATCTGCACTCCATGAAAGCACTTGTTAATTCTCTATTCCTGCCTTAATTACATTAATGCAATGACCATTTTATCAGTGCTTTACAACTCTGCAGTTAAATTTACTATTAAGGCAGCTCCAGCTCAGATATTTTAATTAACATGAGTGATCTCACCTTTGTCTGCACTGGGGTTTTTTAATGTTATTATTCCAGGTAATTGTTAAACTACTCACTGTTTTAGAGAGTTCTCCTCTTTTGCAAAATGTCAGAGCTTTTTGGCTCAGGCTTTTTGCTCATTTTTTGTTAATGTAACATTTGCAGATTATTCAAGCTAAATCCAGTTAAACGAAATAAGAACATGGACTGTTTAAAGCAGGGCTGGGCCCAAGCTATGAAATTCTCGTTTGAATCAGAACTTCCTCAAAGTTCCAGCAGTTTTACCTTTGGGATTTGGGTTCAGGCTCAACCCCAGACCTGGTAGAAGAAAAAGTTAAATATATTTAGCAAAATACTTCAAAAGAAACAAATGGGAGTTTTTGTTTGGAATATTTAAATACAGTTCCATTTTATATATTTCCTGATAAGTGAAATTGGGTTTGCAGGTAAAACTAAAGAAAAAAATTGAAACTTTTTGAACTTTTATCAAAAATTACATTCAATTCTTTTTGTTTTGAAGTTTCAGTGAAAAACAGGAAACTTCAAAGAAATGGACATTCTTTTGTGAAATACTGTGATTTGGGTAAAATACCATTACTGACCATTCTTTAAATTGAAAAAATATGAAGCAGCTCTACTCCTCTCTAGATCTGGGCAAAATGAAGCATTTTTGTTTGATCTGTTTAGAATTATTAAAATGCTGCTGTTTCTGTGTGCAACTTATGCTGTTGCCTTAAAAACCCATACCTAAGGGACCAATAACCAGAAACCAATCACTCCCCTTTGCCCCCACCCTCACACTTTCATTTCCCCTCTGTGCAACCTTCCCCCACGCACTGTAGCAATGCCAGAAAAGCAGACAGGCCACTCAACATGAATTGAAGGTTTCCAAATTCAGTCTGTGATTAAACAAACTGTAGGTGCTCAGATACAATAGTGATGAACTACGTATCTAGGTACTAATAAGCACTGTAGTAGCCGAGCACATTCAGGGTGTGTCTACACAGCACCCTTACCTCGAAATAAGCTACGCCATTTGCGCTATGCAAATTGTGTAGCTTATTTCAACGTTATTTCAAAATAGCTTATTTTGAAATTTCGTGCTGTCTATACAGCATCAGATTTCGAAACAGAGCACTATTCCAAAATGTCCCTTATCCCTTGTGCAATGAGGTTTACAGGGATGTCGGAATAGTGAGCCCATTGTATTCCGATATAACTGGCTTGCTCTTAAGACGTGGACTAGCTCCAGTATCCCGAAATAGCTCCATTGTGTAGACGTAGCCTCAGTGCTTATGGATTAACCTCATAAACATCCCTGTGTGGAAGAGAAGTACTCTGTCACCCCAGTTTACAGATGGAAAAACTAAGGCTATATCTACAATATCATGTTTGTCGATTAAACTTATGTTGACATCCAAAGGTTGGCACAACAAAAATCATCAGCAAGTGTTCACGCTTGCTCCCTCTGTCGACAGATCATGTCTACACTGTGTCTGCTCCCCTCCCCCTGCAGCAGCAGTTTGTCTGCAGCTGTGTTTCTAGTGCAGGGCAGAACAGGAGCGTTCCAATGATTTGCTCTTTGTTTGTTCCAAAAACGGAGCAGCTCACTCAGCTGTCAGATACTTCCCAGAGCTTTGAAAGGGGAGGGGCACATGCCTGCAGGACATCAAAGATCAAAACACTGAGCACAGCCATCAGGGCAGGCATTGAGGGATACTGGCGGAAGCCAGTTCTGTAGACAAAACAAGCAGCAGTGTCCATATCGGCTCTTTGTTGACAATAAAGAGAGGGAAAAAGAAAAAAGTCTCTTGTCGGGGTGGAAGTTTTTTGTAGCTGAAACTGGGCATTTTTCCCCAACAAAAATCTCATTGCAGCGTGTGCACTTTCACAGTTTTTCACCAACCAACTGTAGCAGTATAGACAAAGCCTAAGAGTCACAGAAAGATTAAGTGATTTGCTCAAGATTATGTGGTTTGTGGCCAAGATGGGTGTTGAATTCAGAGTTTGCAAGCCCGAGCCCAGTGTCTTATCTACAAGAGCTTTCTTCCTGACACCGAGTTATAGACAACACCGAAGCATGCATTCCAAAGCTGAGGACCTTTTACGGAGAATGCCCTGCCACCAACCCCCTTTCGGTTTAAACAAGGGGGTTCTCAGTTCAGGCACCTTAGCTGATCACAGCTACCGTGTCTTTTCAGGAACTCTGATCCCAAACCACTAGGAAAGAGAAAAAGATGCCAAAATTAGAACTGCATATCTAAAGCCCTTCAAATTTCCAAGGCGCATGTGGCTGAATCTGAGTCCAAGCTGTAATAAGATGAGGGTCTGTAACAAAAAGATGAGGGACTGGACTTGATGATCTCTTGAAGTCCTTCTAGGGATTTAAAATATCAGTTAATTGAATAATCGATTTATCGGTTACTTGACTATTGTACCCAGGGGTGGGGTAGGCAGCCAGTGCTCTCCGGCCCCACTCCCGAGGAGCTCCTGCCACTCCGCTCTGCTCTTCTGTATCAGAGGCAGCAGCGTTGGGGTGCCAAGTGGGAACTGGTCCATAAGGGGAGCCAATTTAAAAGCCAGCTCCCCTTGCGGACCAGCTGCCTGTCACCCCATGCTGCTGCCTCTGATACAAAGGCAGCAGAGTAGAGTGGCAGGGATGTGTGAGCTCCCAGCCCCAGCACAAGTTGGGCTGCCTGCCTGCCTAGCTCCTCATACACTTTCATGCGGAGCTGCAGCGGCAGTAGGTCCTGGACCCGGTGTGAGCCAGGACCGAGCCAGGCTGCTGGCCAGACTGCTAAAAAATTTTCTGTTGGGGGGAGGGAGGAGAAATGTGGGTAGTCTATAGCATTAACCTATAAGCTTTTGCTTATGGGTTAAATAGTTAATCGACTATACGATTACATCCCTAGTCCCTTCCAGTTCTAGTATACTACGATTCTATGAATAAATCAGCAGGCCTGAAATCTGGTGAACAAGACTTTGGCTCAGTGACACTGCAACTTGTGGATAAGGGAGAAGCGGTGGACGTGGTATAACTAGACTTCAGTAAGGCATTTGATACAGGCATGACCTTCTTATCAATAAGAACAAAAGAACATAAGAACGGCCGTACTGGGTCAGACCAAAGGTCCATCTAGCCCAGTATCCTGTCTGCCAACAGTGGCCAGCACCAGGTGCCCCAGAGAGGGTGGACCGAAGACAATGATCAAGCGATTTGTCTCCTGCCATCCCTCTCCAGCCTCTGACAAACAGAGGCCAGGGACACCATTTTATCCCCTGGCTAATAGCCTTTTATGGACCTAACCTCCATGAAATTATCTAGCTTCTCTTTAAACTCTATTATAGTCCTAGCCTTCACAGCTTCCTCTGGCAAGGAGTTCCACAGGCTGACTACACGGTGTGTGAAGAAGAACTTTCTTTTATTAGTTTTAAACCTGCTACCCATTAATTTCATTTGGTGTCCTCTAGTTCTTCTATTTAGGGAACTAATAAATAACTTCTCTTTATCGGCCCTCTCCACACCACTCATGATTTTATATACCTCTATCATATCCCCCTCAGTCTTCTCTTTTCTAAATGGAAAAGTCCCAGTCTCTTTAGCCTCTCCTCATATGGGACCCGTTCCAAACCCCTAATCATTTTAGTTGCCCTTTTCTGAACCCTTTCCAAGGCCAAAATATCTTTTTTGAGGTGAGGAGACCACATCTATACACAGTATTCAAGATGTGGGCGTACCATAGTTTTATACAGGGGCAGTAAGATATTCTAGGTCTTATTTTCTATCCCTTTCTTAATAATTCCTAGCATCCTATTTGCCTTTTTGACTGCTGCTGCACACTGTGTGGAAGTTTTCAGAGAACTGTCCATGATAACTCCAAGATCTCTTTCCTGATTTGTCGTAGCCAAATTAGCCCCCATCATAACTGTACGTATAGTTGGGGTTATTTTTCCCGATGTGCATTACTTTACACTTATCCACATTAAATTTCATTTGCCATTTTGTTGCCCAATCACTCAGTTTGGTGAGATCTTCTTGGAGTCCCTCACAGTCTGCTTCTGTCTTGACTATCCTAAACAGTTTGGTATCATCTGCAAACTTTACCACCTCACTGCTTACCCCTTTCTCCAGATCGTTTATGAATAAGTTGAACAGGATTGGTCCTAGGACTGACCCTTGGGGGACACCACTAGTTACCCCTCTCCATTCTGAAAATTTACCATTTATTCCTACCCTTTGTTTCCTGTCTTTTAACCAGTTCTCAATCCAAGAAAGGACCTTCCCTCTTATCCCATGGCCATGTAATTTACACAAGAGCCTTTGGTGAGGGACCTTGTCAAAGGCTTTCTGAAAATCTAAGTATACTATATCTACTGGATCCCCCTTGTCCGCATGTTTGTTAACCCCTTCAAAGAACTCTAATAGCTTAGTAAGACAGGATTTCCCTTTACAGAAACCATGTTGACTTTTGTCCAACAAATTATGTTCTTCCACATGCTTCACAATTTTATTCTTTACTATTGTTTCGACTAATTTGCCCGGTACTGAAGTTAGACTTACCGGTCTGTAATTGCCCGGATCGCCTCTAGAGCCCTTTTTAAATATTGGTGTCACGTTGGCTACCTTCCAGTCATTAGGTACGGAAGCCGATTTAAGGGATAGGTTACAAATCACAGATAATAGTTCAGCAATTTCCCATTTGAGTTCTTTTAGAACCCTTGGATGAATGCCATCCGGTCCCGGAGATTTGTTAACATTAAGTTTATCTATTTGTTCCAAAACCTCCTCTAATGACACTTCAATCCGGGACAGTTCCTCAGATTCATCACCCACAAGGACGGTGCAGATTTGGGAATCTCCCCAACGTCCTCAGCCGTGAAGACTGAAGCAAAGAAATCATTTAGTTTCTCCGCAATGGCTTTATCATCCTTGATTGCGCCTTTTATAGTTCCATGTTTAGGGGACCCACAGGTTTTTTAGCAGGCTTCCTGCTTCTAATGTACTTAAAAAACATTTTGTTATTTCTTTTTGAGTTTTTGGCTAGCTGTTCCTCAAAATCTTTTTTTGCTTTTCTTATTACATTTTTACACTTGATTTGACAGTGTTTATGTTCCTTTCTATTTATCTCACTAGGATTGGACTTCCACTTCTTAAAAGATGCCTTTTTGTCCCTCACTGCTTCTTTTACATGGTGGTTAAGCCACAGTGACACTTTTTTAGGTCTCTTGCTATGTTTTTTAATTTGGGGTATACATTTAAGTTGGGCCTCTATTATGGTGTCTTTAAAAAGTTTCCATGCAGCTTGCAGGGATTTGGCTCTAGTCACTGTGCCTTTTAATTTCTGTTTAACTAGCCTCCTCATTTTTGTGTAATTCCCCTTTTTGAAATTAAATGCCAGGTTGCTGGACTGCTGAGGTGTTCTACCCACCACAGGAATGTTGAATATTATTATATTATGGTCACTATTCCCAAGCGGTCCTGTAACGGTTATTTCCTGGACCTGATCCTGCACTCCACTCAGGACTAAATCGAGAATTGCCTCTCCCCTTGTGGGTTCCTGCACCAGCTGCTCCAAGAAGCAGTCATTTAGGCCATTGAGAAATTTTATCTCCGCTTCTCTTCCTGAGCTGACATGTACCCAGTCAATATGGGGATAATTAAAATCCCCCATTATTATAGAGTTCTTTATTCTGGTAGCCTCTCTAATCTCCCTCAGCATTTCAATGTCAGTATCACTGCCCTGGTCAGGTGGTCAATAATATATCCCTACTGCTAATTTCTTATTATTGGAGCATGGAATTACTATCCATAGCGATTCTATTGAACATGTTGATTCACTTAATATTTTTATTTCATTTGATTCTACATTATCTTTCACATACAGTGCCACTCCGCTACCCACCCAGCCTGCTCTATCCTTTCGATATATTTTATATCCCGGTATGATTGTGTCCCACAGATTTTCCTCATTCCACCAGGTTTCAGTGATGCCTATTATGTCAATCTCCTCATTTAATACTAGGTACTCTAGTTCACCCATCTTATTAGTCAGACTCCTAGCATTTGTGTAGAAGCACTTTAAAAATTTGCCACTGCTTATTTGTCTGCCCTTCCCTGGTGCATTGGATTCCTTTGTATGCGGTTGTTTGTCTGCTCTGACCCATGGTTTGCCCTCTCCCCTCCTCTCTTTCTGACTACAGCTTAGAGAATCTCTATCAATGGATTCTCCTCTAAGAGAAGTCTCCCTCCGATTTACGTGCATCTCCGTACCAATCGGCTTTCCCCCATCTCTTAGTTTAAAAACTGCTCTACGGCCTTTTTAATGTTTAGTGCCAGCAGTCTGGTTCCACCCTGGTTTAGATGGAGCCCATCCTTCCTGTATAAGCTCCCCCTCTCCCAAAAGTGTCCCCAGTTCCTAATAAATCCAAACCCCTCTTCCCTACACCATCGTCTCATCCACGCATTGAGACGCTGAAACTCTGCCTGCCTACCTAGCCCTGCACGTGGAACTGGAAGCATTTCCGAGAATGCCACCATAGAGGTCCTGGATTTCAGTCTCTTTCCTAGCAAATACTACTTAGATGAGGCTATTATAAGGTGGGTGCATAACTGGCTGGATAACTGTTCTCAGAGAGTAGTTATTAATGGTTCACAGTCATGCTGGAAGGGTATAACAAGTACGGTTCTGCAGGGGTCTGTTTTGGGACCGGTTATATTCAATATCTTCATCAACGATTTAGATAATGGCATAGAGAGTACGCTTATTAAGTTTGCAGATGATATGCAGCTGGGAGGGGTTGCAACTGCTTTGAAGAAGAGGGTCATAATTCAAAATGATATGGACAAACTGGAGAAATGGTATGAGGTAAATAGTTTAATAAGGACAAATGCAAAGTACTCCACTTAGGAAGGAACAATCAATCTTACACATACAGAATGGGAAATGACTGTCTAGGAAGGAGTACTGCAGAAAGGGATCTAGGGGTCATAATGGACAACAAGCTAAATATGAGTCAACAGTGTAACACTGTTGTACAAAATACAAACATGATTCTGGGATGCATTAACAGGAGTGTTGTGAGCAAGACACGAGAAGTCATTCTTCCACTCTACTCTGCGCTGATTAGGCCTCAATTGGAGTAGTGTGTCCACTTCTGGGTACCACATTTCAAGAAAGATGTGGAGAAATTGGAGAAGGTCCAGAGAAGAGCAACAAAAATGATTAAAGGTCTAGAGAACATGAACTATGAGGCAAGGCTGAAGGAATTGGGATTGTTTAGTTTGGAAAAGAGAAGACTGAGAGGGGACATGATAGCGGTTTTCAGGTATCTAAAAGGGTGTCACAAGGAGGAGGGAGAAAAAAAATTGTTCTTCCTAGCCACTGAGGATAGGACAAGAAGCAATGGGCTTAAACTGCAGCAAGGGAGAGTTAGGTTGGACATTAGGAAAAACTTCCTCACTGTCAGGGTGGATAAACACTGGAATAAATTGCCTAGGGAGCTTGTGGAATCTCCATCACTGGAGATATTTAAGAGCAGGTTAGACAGACACCTGTCAGGGATGATCTAGATGGTGCTTGGTCCTGACATGAAGGCAGGGGACTTGCCTTGGACTTGATGACCTCACCAGGTCCCTTCCAGTTCTAGTGTTCTGTGATTATATGAAAAAATCATCAAGCCTGAAGTCTAGTGAGCAAGACTTTGGCTCAGTGAAACTGCAAGCAAGAAAGAGACTTGGCTAACAAGGAATACAAGCAGGGTCAAGCATAAAAAATGCCATAAGGTGCCAGGCACAGACCGTAAAACACATTCCACAGCGGTTATAACAGATCACCTCGTTACAGAACACTTTGGTACCACCCCACAAATAAGACACTTACTGCCCCAGGTTCAGGACCGGTCTAAATTGACAGCATGATGGATAGTAATGGAAACCCCCCTCCTGTGAGGTAAGGGGGGTGGTAACTAGCTAAGGGTATGTCTACACTTGCACCCTCTTTCGAGAGAGGGATGCAAATGCAGCTGAGCGAAATTACAAATGAAGCGCAGATTTGAATTGCCCGCGCTTTATTTGCATAATCATGGACCGCCGCTATTTCGAAATACCCTATTTTGAAATAACAAACGCTGTGTAGACCCGGTTATTTTGAAAGAAACCCCATCTTTTGAAATAACCCTTACTCCTCAAAAAATGAGGTTTACTGGTTATTTTGAAAGAAGGGATTGCTTTCAAAATAACTGTGTCTACACAGTGTTTGTTATTTCGAAATACGATATTTCAAAATAGCAGCGGTCCACGATTATGCAAATGAAGCACGGGAAATTCAAATCCATGCTTCATTTGCAATTTCTCTCAGCTGCATTTGCATCCCTCTCTCGAAAGAGGGTGCAAGTGTAGACATACCTTAACAGAGGTTGGCAACCTGATACGTCAGGAGTGATGTGTAACTTGTTTGTACCTGTGTGTATAAGTGCACCCCAAAGGCTGGTTGTCAGCTGACTGAGGAGGTAATGTTAAAATCCAGAGCGTTGATTGGGTGTTAGTCCATTGTCATGATGGACACCAAGGACAATCTAAGCAGACAATGGATAAAACAAGATTGGGTAGTAAAAGCAGCTACAGATTGAAGGTTCAGGTTAGGCCCCGCCCTGTTTTTTATTTCTGTTGGCTTGCTGTTTCTGTTATACCAGCCTCCCTGAAGAAAATTGTTTCACTTACATTGTAAGCTGATTGGGGCATAGATTGTCTTGTTGGTCTGTGTTTGTACAGCACCTAGCACAAAGAGGTCCTAGTCCATGATGGGAGCTTCCAGGCAGTGTTCCCTCAAAGCTGAACCCTTGGGCGGTTGAACAGAAAAGATTCAGATGCCACCCAGCTGATTAACAGAGCACCCACAGCTGGTAGCATGTGTTTTTGAGGGTGGTGCACATCCACACAGGCCTTGCAGCACATAACAAAATTTATTCTGCTCATGGATGGAAAAAATTAGAGATAACATTACTCCCAGGTGCTGCCGTCATACAAATAATCAATATGAAGGAACACAGGAGGGATGGGCATGTCAGACCAGCTTGGGACAGGGCTTAAAGGCATGAGTGTGGAAGAACATGGTGGTGGCCTTTAGTAATACAGCTGGAGTGTTGAAATCAATAGGACTCCTCTGTTTGCCGGAGCAGGCCCAATGTAGTGATGCCAAGAACTGTCATTAAGTGGGTTAATCATATTCATGGTGCTAGGAACATTGTGAGTTATGTTAATAGGCGCATCTGGGGAAATTACATCTTCATTAATTGGTCCTGATTGCTTTTCGCTGGATGTGATGTTTTTGGCTTTAACATCCAGCATAACAATTATTGTAATCAGCCCATGCAATAGATGCACAAACACTAAACCATCCGCTAGCCAAGCTAATTAATTCTTGCAGGCACTAGACATGGCAAAGGCCTGTTAGGTCATCTTCACTCCTCTCCCTTCTGAGCCAGCCCGTGCTGGGTTGCTTCTGGTGCTGTGTCTTGGAGAGTTTTTAAACATTACCCTGACGTTTAAAAAGGCAACAGTGTGGCCCACAGCCATAGGCCAGAGGTGACGTCTGATCTCCAAACCAGGGAGCACAGTGGGATGCTTTTGGGCCCAGATTTTGGTGGCAGTTCTACCTTGGTTCTCTTGGTTCAGTTACAGCAAGAGGGGCTGCATGTGAGCCCTAATTCTGCAAGGTATGCAGAACCCCTTAGCAGCACTGGGACTGCTACACACCTGGCTAAAGTCAGAAAACACTTTAATAGTTTATGGCCACAAGGGACCATTAGATTATCTAGCCTGATCTCCAGTATATTAGAGATAGGGCTATAAAATATTAAACGGTTAACTAGTTAGAATTAGTCTTACTGTTAATTCAGCCTAACTATTAGCCCCCTGCGTGTGGGCCTCATACTGGTTCTCCTGCAGCAGAGACACTGTTTTGGGATGCTGGTAAGAGGTGCCTATGGCAACCAGGAAGAAGCTGACCTGACAGAGGCCACTGGGACCCCGGTCCCCTCCTAAAGGGGCAGGGCCAATATTAATGCTCGAGCCCAGCAGGTTCTTTGCCCCCAGGGCTTTGTGGGCAGGCAGCCAGATGGGCAGAGGGAGCATGTTTAGGCTAGGTTTGCCAGCTGTCCAGTTTTTGACTGGGACATCAAGTGGAAAAGGGACCCTCATGCCTCCGGTCAGCACTGCTGACCAGACCATTAAAAATCCAGTTGGCAGGGCTGGCAAGCTCCCGACCGGGCTCTGCACAGCTCCCCAGAGGCAATGGGAGGAGGAGGGGTGGCCACATGGGTTCCTCGTGCTGCCCTCACCTCATGCATTGGCTGCGCGGCTCCCACTGGCTGGGAACTGTGGCAGGTGGAAGCTGCAGAAAGGCAGCATGCACTGTGCAGAGCCCCCTGGCTGTGCCTCCGCCTCAGAGCCGAGGGACATGTCGCTGCTTTCTGGGAGTGGCCTGAGGTAAGCGCTGCCAGGAGCCTGCTCCCTGCACCCACTCCCACACTTCTTCCTATGCCCTAACCCCCTGCCCCAGCCTGGAGACACCCCCCCCCCCGGACCAAAATTCCCTCCCAAAACTCACACCCTGCAACCGCTCCTGAACCCCAACCCCTGCCCCAGCCCCGAGTCTCCTCCCACACACTGAACCCCTCATTTCTGGCCCACCCCAGAGCCCACACCTCCAGCTGCAGCCTTCACCCCCTCTTGCACCCAACACACAGCCCCAGCCGGGTGAAAATGAGTGAGCGAGTGAGGGTGGGGAGGAGCGAGCGATAGAAGGAGGGAGGATGGAGTGAGCAGGGGCGGGGAAATGGTATTTGGTTTTGTGTGATTAGAAAGTTGGCAACCCTGGCAACCCAAGTCTAGGATGGGGCGGGGGGGAGGGGGTAAAGTAGTCTATGACCTTCCCCCAGTGCCTCTGGAAGGGATAGGGCTGAGGAGGTGGATGGCATGCTGGTCAGTGAAGGGAAGAGAAGCTCTTTTTGGGGTGGCCTGGAGTATCTGCAGAGGCCTCATTGGGACAAACTAGGTACCTGGGGCCCCTCTTCCTTGAATTGGTGAATTGGGTACATGACAGATGTTTAATACGTTGAACGGCTAGCTTTTTCAATGATATCTACATCCCTAATTAGAGCCCACTGAATTTCACCCAGAGCGCCCTATACTAAGCCCCGTGACTTAAGTCAGTCCCAGGGAGACTAACCTGCTGTGCGCCACAGGGCAAGAGCCAGGGAGCCTGCCATGCCACCAGTGCCCAAAAGCCCTGTGAGGGCAGGGAACTGATTAGGTGAGATTTACCCAGTTGATCCGTACCCCATGCTGCAGAGGAAGATTAACATCCCCTCCCCCTATATCTTTGCCACCCGGATGAGGGTCAAAATTCCTTCCTAAACACAAATCTAGCAATTGGTTTGAACCTGTGCATATCAGCAAGATATGCCAGCTGGCACTCAGAAAGAGGATTTTTCTATACCACAGCACAGCCCTGCCCTACCCAGTCTAGTGCCCACCTCCAGCTATGGCAATCTCTTCTGCTTCAGAGGAAGGCAAAACAACCCATCCCCAAACAAAAATACCCAGAATACGTTTGACCAATTTTGCACTGGTGGGGGGTTTCCTTCCTGATCCTTGCAGGTGACCAGTTGAATATGTGAAGCATGAGATTTGATTAAGTCATTATCTTAATCCAGAGCTGCAAGTATTGTGCCTTTTGAAAAGATTCCAGGCAATTCCATTCCTCCTAAGGTCTATGAAGGCTGGGGTGAACAGGGGAGGGGGATGCCTAAGGGCAGAAGAGACCATCCTGCTCCCCCAACTTTACAAATGCCAAGGGCAGAAGAGGCCGCCCTGCTCCCCCAACATGAACCCCTGCAAACATCAGATCTAGAATTTCTCCCAGAAGCTGGTTTGAAGCATAGCTTTACCAAAAATCCAATCTCCCCTTAGACTCCAAGGAATGATGAGTCGACTACCTCCCCTGATAAACTCTTCCCACTGTTAATTACACTTATTGCTAGGAAACTGCATCTTCTATCAAGGTGGAAAAACTCCCCACTATCAGCTCTTTTTTCCATGTGTAAGTACCTATACTCAGTGATCAAGTCACCTCTCAATCGTCTTTCTGATAAACTGAATTAGTTGAGCTCCTTAAGCATCGCATTATAAGGCTGGTTTTTCAGCCTCTGCTTCGTCTTTGGAACCCCCACACCCAAATTCACTTCAGAATGGCCACATCCTTCTTGAAGTGTTGACACCAGAATTGGAACATAGTGTTTTCATGGTCGTTTCACCAGTGTCGGGTCAGAGGCAAAATCACTTCTCGACTTCTGCTTGACAGTTACCTTTTTAAACATGGAAGGATTGCATCAGCCCTTTTGGCCCCAGCATTGCCCTGAGAGCTCATGATGGGGAGATTGTCTAGGCTAGGGTGAACCCTAAATCCTCTGAGTCATTGCTTTCCAAGGCAATCTCCCGCTTTGCTGGTATATCCTGCAATCTTAGTTTTCAGGTCTATTCCCTTGCATCTGGCAGTATTAAAACACGTGCTTCAGTGCCTTTCTAAATCAGTCCAGCCCTGACCGTGGTGGTGGGGTAAAGAAGTTCATGACCTCTCCCCAATGCCTGGAAGGGGTACGGCTGCGGAGGTGGATGGTGCACTGTCATGGCACAGAGTGTCTGTAGAGGCTGCATTGGGACAAATTGTCAGAGTATCTCAAAGGCTACTGACAAAGATTCTTTAAGCCATTGTGTCCCCCCCACAGACAGCATTAGCCCAATGGTCTGCAGCTGGCCAGAAGGAACTCTTTGATACAATAGCAATGATCTATGTGCAAAGCAGCGCATGGATCTCAGCAACTGTTTTGCTTTCAATGTAGCTGCGAACACGGAATTAAACTACATTGCCAGGAACTATTGCTGCCTGGCAGAAAGCCCCGTTTTCAGTGAGGGCAAGGAGTCTAATCTCTTCGGGCAAGAGACAAAGCTCAAAGACAACAGCATGCCGAAGAGAGGTAATACATTACCACTCCCGAGGAAATAGGCGAAAGCCCACTCAAGGCAGAGCTCCTCATAAGTTATAAGGCAGTTCATTCTGGGCTGGCAGGAAGTTGTCTTATGGCCCTGCTTGCTCTGCCTTTTATTTACACAACATCATTTTTCATTTTTAGTGGTGGTTCTTCAGTCAGCTTTGTAAAGGCTGTTACTAATTGGATTGGATTTGTATGCTTTGCCAGGAATCAGAACAAGGCCAGCATTGGTTAAATGAAAAAGGCAAATTTTGTCATCTAGCAGTTCCAAGCATTTTGAATAGTGGTTTTCGGAGCGGTGGGGGGGGAAGAGACATTTCAAGAGAGAAATTTAGTACAGGAGTTTAACCTGTTAGTTGCCCTAGAAACTTAGATATGCCCTATAGTAGTAGTGGTTCAATAGAATACCAGTGTATTAGAGGGTTAAAACAGAGTAGCAGCAAGAGAGGAAAAATACCCTAGAGCTTTTTGCAACTACACTTCACAGCATTCTTGGGGAGGAAAGATCTGCTTTAAACATGGGTTTAAAGATCAACATTTCCATTCTTTGGAAAAACGTGATTTTTATTTTAAATTGATTTTCGTGGACTGCAATACCTCTTGGAACATCCTATAAAGATCCCCTTTTCCTAAGGCTTTTGGGGGAAAAAAAGAACAACAAAGCAAAGTCTATCCTCAAATGCTTCAGATTAGGTTGCACCAGGACATCACAGTACTTGCTTCATATTCCTTTAAACAGGGACCTGTCAGTTTATTTACCTGTGAGATACCCAGTGTCATAGAATTATAGAATCATAGAACACTAAAACTGGACGGGACCTTTAGAGGTCATCGAGTCCAGTACCCTGCCCTCATGACAGGACCCAGTACCATCTAGACCATCCCTGATACATGTCTATCTAACCTGCTCTTAAGTATCCCAGAGATGGAGATTCCACAACCTCCCTAGGCAACTTATTCCACTGTTTAGCCACCTGACAGTTAGGAAGTTTTTCCTAATGTCCAGCTTAAACCTCCCTTGCTGCAGTTTAAGCCCATTTCTTCTTGTCCTATCCTCAGAGGCCAAGGAGAACAATTTTTCTCCCTCCTCCTTATAACACCCTTTTAGATACCTGAAAACCGCTATCATGTCCCCTCTCAATCTTCTCCTTTCCAAACTAAACAAGCCCAGTTCTTTCAGTCTTCCTTCATAGGTTGTCATGTTCTCTAGACGTGTAATCATTCTTGTTGCTCTTCTCTGGAACTTCTCCAATTTCTCCATATCTTTCTTGAAATGTGGTGCCCAGAACTGGACACAATACTCCACTTGAGGCCTAATCAGTGCAGAGTAGAGCAGAAGAATGACTTCTCGTGTCTTGTTCACAACACTCCTTTTAATGCATCCCAGAATCATGTTTGCTTTTTTTGCAAGAGTGTCACACTGTTGATTCATATTTAACTTGTGGTCCACTATGACCCTTAGATCCCTTTCTGCAGTACTCCTTCCTAGACAGTCACTTCCCATTCTGTAGGTGTGAGATTGATTATTCCTTCCTATGTGGAGCACTTTGCATTTGTCCTTATTAAACTTCATCCTATTTACATCAGGCCATTTCTCCAGTTTGTCCAGACCATTTTAAATTATGACCCTATCCTCCAAAGCAGTTGCAGCAACCCCTCCTAGCTTCATATCATCTGCAAACTTAATAAGCATACTCTCTATGCTAATATCTAAATCATTGATGAAGATATTGAACAGAACCGGTCCTAAAATAGCCCCCTGTGGAACCGCATTTGTTATGCCCTTCCAGCAGGATTGTGACCCATTAATAACTACTCTCTGAGAATGGTTATCCAGCCAGTTATACACCCACCTAATAGTAGCCCCATCTAAGTCGTATATGCCTAGTTTATTGATAAGAAGATCATGCAAGACCGTATCAAATGCCTTACTAAAGTCTAGGTATACCTTGTCTATCACTTCTCCCTTATCCACAAGACTCGTTATCCTAACGAAGAAAGCTATTAGATTGGTTTGACACAATTTGTTCTTTACAAATCCATGCTGGCTGTTTCCCATCCCCTTATTATCTTTCAAGTGTTTGCAGATGAATTCCTTAATTACTTGCTCCATTATCTTTCCTGGCACAGAAGTTAAACTGACTGGTCTGTAGTTTCCTGGGTTGTTCTTATTTCCTTTTTCATAGATGGGCACTAGATTTGCCCTTTTCCAGTCTTCTGGAATCTCTCCCATCTTTCATGATTTTTCAAAGATGATAGCTAAAGGCTCAGATACCTCCTCTATCAATTCCTTCAGTATTCTAGAATGCATTTCATCAGGCCCTGGTGACTTGCAGACATCTAACTTTTCTAAGTGATTTTTAACATGTTCTTTTTTTATTTTATCTTCTAAACCTAACCCCATCCCACTAGCATTCACTATGTTAGGCATTCCTTTATCATCAGACTTATAGGTGAAGACTGAAACAAAGAAGTCATTAAGCATCTCTGCCATTTCCAAGTTTCCTATTACTATTTCTCCCTCTTCACTGAGCAGTGGGCTTACCCTGTCCTTGGTCTTCCTCTTGCTTCTAATGTATTTACAGAATGTCTTCTTGTTTCCTTTTATGTCTGTAGCTAGTTTGAACTCGTTTTGTGCCTTTACCTGTCTAATCTTGCCCCTTCACACCCATATTGTTTGCTTATATTTATCCTTTGTAATTTGTCCTAGTTTTCACTTTTTATATGACTCCTTTTTTATTTTTAGATCATACAAGATCTCCTGGTTAAGCCAAGGTGGTCTTTTGCCATACTGTCTATCTTTCCTACGCAGTGGAATAGTTTGCTTTTGGGCCCTTAATAATGTCCCTTTGAAAAACTGCCAACTCTCTTCAGTTGTTTTCCCCTTAGTCTTGCTTCCCATGGGATCTTACCTACCAGCTCTCTGAGCTTACCAGAATCTGCCTTCCTGAAATCCATTGTCTCTATTTTGCTGTTCTCCCTTCTACCATTCCTTAGAATCACGAAGTCTATGATTTCATGATCACTTTCACCCAAGCTGCCTTCCACTTTCAAATTCTCAACCAGTTCCTCCCTATTTGTTAAAATCAAATCTAGAATAGCTCCCCCCAGTAGCTTTTTCAACCTTCTGAAATAAAAAGTTGCCTTCAATGCAGTCCAAGAACTTATTGGATAGTCTGTGCCCCACTTTGTTAGTTTCCCAACAGATGTCTGGATAGTTGAAGTCCCCCATCACCACCAAATCATGCGCTTTGGATGATTTTGTTAGTTGTTAAAAAAAGCCTCATTCATCTCTTCCACCTGGGTAGGTGGCCTGTAGTAGATCCCTAGCATGACATCACCCTTGTTTTTTACTCCTTTTAGCCTAACCAAGAGACTCTCAACACATCTGTCTCCTACGTCCATCTCCACCTCAGTCCAAGTGTATATATTTTTAATATATAAGGCAACACCTCCTCCCTTTTTTCCCTACCTATCCTTCCTGAGCAAGCTATACCCTTCTATACCAATATTCCAATTGTGTGTATTATCCCACCAAGTCTCTGTGATACCAACAATGTCATAGTTGTGTTTATTTATTAGACTTCAAGTTCTTCCTGCTTATTACCTATACTTCTTGCATTCGTATATAGGCATCTCAGATACTGATTTGATCTTGCCTCCCAGTTCTGCCTTGTCCCTCCTTTTTCTCTGCTTTGTCCTCTATAAATAAGTAAATAAGGGTTCTGAGAGCAGGCATACTAGAAGGTTTAATAAGTCAGTGTAGGCTTCAGGCAAAGCTAGATGCCTTAAATAGAGCTGTTAGTCTTTTACCTTACTGCTCAGTTTGAATGGTAGCTAAAAGTGCCCATTAATCTAGTAAACAAGACCTGGTGATCCTGGGTTCCTAGTTTATCCAAACTAATCAACTCATGTGATATGGCAACTTCATTCCCAGAACAACTTCAGCCCAGCTATTAAACCTCCCAACAGCGATATCACAATTTTAGTTTCATAAGGATTGTCAAGACAGGAAAAAGGTTGAAGATAAGCTGACTGGGACCTTTTCCCTAGCACAGGTAAAAGGTAATGCTTTTACCTCCATTGATGGTTGAGGTCTACCCCAGCTCCCTCACTAGATAGGGTAATTCTCCCTTCATGCCCATTCAGATTTTGGATTCTGTGTTGAGACTGCCAAGGCATAAGTGATAGAAACACATAAGCAACGAATTCAATAAACAGGATGCTAATTTCATGAGGTAGCCCCTAAAAACAGCCCCATATTTTATTGATAACAAGAAGGTTTCTAACAACTATTGCAATGCGTCACACAATGCAAATTCTTTCCTTGTGGACCCAGCCACCAAAATAGACTCATCTTAGTTCCATTGACTCATCAGAGCAAAGACATACTGATGTTCACAAGGGTCCGCGTGGAGCATTGTCTGCCTATCTGCCTCTGATTGCAGGACCAGATTCCTAGTTAGAAGAAGACAAAAGTGAGAGGTAAAAAGACACCGTGATCCTTCTGACTAGAAATTCAGATGCAGTAGATGGCTGTGTGCATCACATTTGTGATAGTTTTCTTTTTAAGACAGTGTTGTAAAAAAAAAAAGTTCAGAAAAAAGCTATAAAGAAAGAGGCTGCCGTTACCATAGCGTACATGAGTCAAGCTTTTTGGTTAGAAACAGAACACATTAGCTTATTAGTAGGCTGGATTTATTGATAGATAGCACTATGTTTATCTTACACAGCAATTAGGGCTGTGCAAGCATTCACATTGCCTCATCAATATGCCAAATTCATTAGCTGAAAATTTCAACAGCGGTCTAGTGCTGAAGCATAACATATGCTGGAGTTCTTGAGCACAATTGCTTTATGACCTCAAATAAATAAAGATGAAAGTTATGAAAAAATACAATGAGAACAGAATTTAAATACAGGGAACTAATTAAGATGTAAAGTAGAATACTAACTTGTGAAATGATACTTCTGTAATGGAGAAAAAAGTTTACAAGAAGTGAGGAAAAAATGCATAAGAAACCTAATTGCTTCAGGACTTTTTTCTCTAAAAGGTGTTACTACTTTTGCAGACATCCTAAATAAATTCAGCTCCCTTGCTGAGAAAACAAGTACTCCTGTGGCATCTTAGGGTGCATCTACACTGCACCGTTATTTCGGAATAATAGCCGTTATTCCGAAATAACAATGTGAGCGCCTACACAGCAATTCCATTATTTTTAAATAATGGATGGCTTACTCCAACTTCTGTAACCCTCATTCCATGAGGAATAACTCCTCTTCTGAAACAGCTATTTCGAAACAGGGTGTGTGTGGAGGCTCCACTGCTGCTATTTCGAAATAGCTCCTCCCTAGGGCCATTTTAAGTAATTTCTCCCCAGTGCTTCCTGTGGCTTTAAATCGAAGTAGCATGTCCATATGAGGGGAACCTGCCTCGGACTAATTTTGAGGCTTCCTTGTAGTGTAGACACTGTATTTCAAAATAACTGTTCCGGAATAGCTTATTCCGAAATAAGTGTGCAGTGTAGATGCACATATATGGTATCATGAGCTTTCATGGGCAAAACTCACTTCATCAGATGAGCTGCTCATTTGGTGAAGTGTGTTTTTGCCCATGAAAGCTCATGATACTACATATTTTTGTTAGTCTCTAAGGTGCCACAGGAGTACTTGTTTTTAGAAGTAGGGGAATGTCTAGACTACATTATTAAAAAAAAAAAACTGCCCTTTTTTCAAAAAAACCTGCATCCACACTGCAATCACGTTCTTTTGAAATTAAATCGAAAGAACACAGGGGTTTTTTTTTACATTGGTAAACCTCAAATTACGAGGAAGAACACCTTTTTCGAAAGCTCTTTTGAGAAAAGGTGTGTGTGGATGCAGAACAGGGACATTTTTCGAAAAAAGAGGCAATCAAAAAAAAGCACAGGTGCCCTGGTGGCCATTCTGTGAATAGCAATCAGGGCTTTCTTTCAAGAGAGCATCCATCCAATCTGGACACTCTCATTCAAAAAAGCAGGTTGCTTTTTCGATCCAGTTGTGAGGTGTGGATGCTCTCTTTCGAAAGTAGCTTGTAGTCTAGACGTACCCTAGAGACTAACACGGCGACCCATCTGAGACTTTTTCCCTTGCTGAGGTTTGTGTTCGATGACAGAAAGTTACTAGTGTTGTTATAAAGAGCCTGTGAGAGCAATGGGGAAATTTATCTTGCTTTGTTATAGGATTTTTCAGCTCCAGCCATCTCCAGGTATGTTGAAAGCTCAATTCTCTCACTTAAGTACACAAAAATTAGCTTGTGTTTGTCCAGGCTTTTCAAGATGGCTTTAACATTGACAGAGCAAAGCTTCTGCATTTGACTGTGGTCAACAAGAGTAAGGAGTAAGAACTTTAATAACGTGGGTCTTTGGAGCCTATGTTTTACTGAAAATCAGTGATATGTTCAGGTGTTAAAGTGCCTAAGAATGGGATGTAGCCATATGAATCATATAGGACTTGCAACTCTGAGTGGTGCAACATCTAAATACCTTTACAAATCCTGGCCTGTGTGAAATCACACTTCCTTTTACAGATCTTGGCTGTGCACAAAAGATGAAATCCTGCCCCCCAAAAAGACAATGGAAGTTTTGACATTGACTTCAATGGAGTTAGGATCATAGAATACTAGGACTGGAAGGGACCTCGAGAGGTCACCGAGTCCAGTTCCCTGCCCTCATGGCAGGACCCAGTACTGTCTAGACCAGTGGTTCTCAACTCGTTTCAGTCCACGGACCACCAGGCCAATCAAAAAAATTTCATGGACCACCTCCTTTTTGAGACACGATAAAAAAAAGCAGACAATGAACATTTTGGTTTGAAATTTATTTCTTACTAACAGATTTTTGGATTCTCTTCTCACTGACAAGCTTTTCAATGTTTGGAGTGGTACTTGATAATGCACAACGAATATTGCTTTCCACTGCAAGCCAATTCCTCTGTTTGGACTTAATGTGCAACAAACACGAAAATCCAGTCTCACACATATAAGTTGATGCAAATGGCAAAAGAAATCTGACTGCGTGTGCTGACAGATTTGGGTAACTCCCGGTCACACTGGCCCAAGATTTCTCTATGGTAGCCTGCTGGTACATGTCTTGAGCTGCAAAATCATTTTTCAGATCCAAGAATTCCTCCTGCAGATCCTCTGGAACACTATTAACATCTCTTGTAAATGGATTCCTGATGAAAGATAATCCATCCCTTGTCCTGTCCACCTCCGGAATGTACTGTTGGAATTCGTCTCGTAGCTTCTGTAAATGATCGAGAATTTGCGTCCGAATGGCTTCCTTTTCCCCGAGCACGGCATCCACATATGGAAATTGAACCAAATTATTGCCTTCGACTCTTACGATCCAGAGTTCCAATTTGTCAAGAAAAGCCTTGATGATGCTTTGGTGAGAGAACAGATTTTTTTCTAGAATCTTTCCCTTGCAGCTGAAGATTCAGTTTGTTCAAGATTCCAAAAATATCGACAAGATACGCAAGTTCTATATTTGACTGCGTCAGCACATTTAGGAATTCCTCTTTCCTTTGAGCCTGGAGAAATAAATTCAACTCCTCTCTCAGTTGAAAAACTCTCAGTACATTCCCTGCTGACAATCACCGTACAGAAGTGTAGAACAGCAACATATCAAAGTCAGAACCCATGTGCAGCCAAAATCTTTTGAACAGCCTAGTGTTCAGAGCCGATGATTTGATGTGATTCACCACTTTCACCAACTCTTTGAAAACGGCGTTCAATTGATCAGGCAATGTTTTTGACGCCAAAGCTTCCCTATGAATGAAGCAATGAACTCTGGTTACCATTGGAGCGTGCTGTTTCACCAGCGTTTGGAAGCCCGATCTTGAGCCCAGCATGGCAGGTGCACCATCAGTGGTGACACCCACAAGATTTACCCAATCCAGACCATGTACTTCAAAGAAATTGTTAATAAGTTCCATCACATCCTGAGCCTTTGTGGTGGTATTAAGAGTCTTACAAAAAAGAAACTTGTCTTTGAAGTCTCCCTCAACCATGTATTGTGCGAACACCAATAGTTGAGAACACAATGCGACGTCGGTCGATTCATCCAATTGTATGGCAAACAATGGAGACTTCTTTATTTCATCCACAACTTGTTCACTGATGTTCTGTGATATCTCATTTATCCATCTTGATACTGTGTCGTTAGAGACAGATATATCATTCAGCTTCCTTGCTGCTTTCTCACCAAGAACAAGCTGCACCATCTCTTTTACACAGGGGAGCACAAGTTGCTCTACAGCGGTATGAGGCTTCTTGGCCTGTGCAACTTTGTATGCAACAATGTAGGAAGCGCGCACTGCATTGCTTGTCTTATTGTAGAATGCACTTGTTTAGTCGAGGTGCTGCCGTTTCAGACCTGATAACCGGCGCTCAAAACAATCTTCATCCTTCTGCAACAAGTTGGGGTGACACTTTTCGAGATGGAGTTTCAGCTTAGCCGGCTTCATTGAGTCATTCCCCAAGACTTTGAAACAAATAACACATTGTGACACATCTACGCCTTCTTTTTCTTGACAAGTGAAGCCAAATTTGATGTAGTCCTCCGAATACTTGCGCTTGACATTTTTTCCTGTCGTTGCCATTATAAACAAACTACACCACACCTGTAAAACAGCACATGTAGCACAGGACAAATGACACAGCAACTGCTCAGCATGACGGCAGCAGCTACACTGACGCTCAGAGCCTCAGACAGAAGTTACTGGCAACGCAAAGGGGTTGCGTCCTAGGTGACGCTATGGATGACGCCACGTGCTTGTGAACACGGCGTAAAACAGCCTAATGGCGGCACCAGCTCACGCCGTGTGACTTTGGACAATGTTCCTGTGGACCACCGAAAAAGTCACCATGGACCACCAGTGGTCCATGGACCCATTTGAGAACCACAGGTCTAGACCATCCCTGATAGACATTTATCTAACCTACTTTTAAATATCTCAGAGATGGAGATTCTACAACCTCCCTAGGCAATTTATTCCAATGTTTAACTACACTGATCGTTAGGAACCTTTTCCTAATGTCCAACCTAAACCTCCCTTGCTGCAGTTTAAGCACATTACTTCTTGCTCTATCCTCAGAGGCTAGGAAGAACAATTTTTCTCCCTCCTTCTTGTGACACACTTTCAGATACCTGAAAACCGCTATCATGTCCCCTCTTAGTCTTCTCTTTTCCAAACTAAACAAGCCCAATTCTTTCAGTCTTCCTTCATAGGTCATGTTCTCTAGACCTTTAATCATTCTTGTTGCTCTTCTCTGGAACTTCTCCAATTTCTCCACATCTTTCTTGCAATGTGGTGCCCAGAACTGGACACAATACTCCACTTGAGGCCTAATCAGTGCAGAGCAGAGCAGAAGAATGACTTCTTGTGTCTTGTTCACAACACTCCTGTTAATGCATCCCAGAATCATGTTTGCTTTTTTTGCAACAGCGTCACACTGTTGACTCATATTTAGCTTGTGGTCCACTATGACCCCTAGATCCCTTTCTGCCTTACCCCTTCCTAGACAGTCGCTTCCCATTCTGTATGTGTGAAACTGATTCTTCCTTTGTAAATAGAGCACTTTGCATTTGTCCTTATTAAACTTCATCCTGTTTACCTCAGACCATATCTCCAATTTGTCCAGATCATTTTGAATTATAACCCTGACCTCCAAAGCAGTTGCAACCCCTCCCAGCTTGGTATCATCTGCAAACTTAATAAGCATACTCTCTATGCTGATATTTAAATCGTTGATGAAGATATTGAACAGAACCGGTCCCAAAATAGACCCCTGCCGAACCCCACTTGTTATACCTTTCCAGCAGGATTGTGAACCGTAATAACTACTCTCTGAGATTGGTTATCCAGCCAGTTATGCACCCACCTTATAGTAGCCCCATCTAAGTTGTATTTGCCTAGTTTATTGATAACAATATCATGCGAGACCGTATCAAATGCCTTACTAAAGCCTAGGTATACCACATCCACCACTTTTACTTTATCCACAAGACTCGTTATCCTATCAAAGTAAGCTATCAGATTGGTTTGACATGATTTGTTCTTTACAAATCCATGCTGGCTGTTCCCTATCACCTTATTATCTTCCAAGTGTTTGTAGATGATTTCCTTAATTACTTGCTCCATTATCTTTCCTGGCACAGAAGTTAAACTGACTGGTCTACAGTTTCCTGGGTTGTTCTTATTTCCCTTTTTATAAATGGGCACTATATTTGCCCTTTTCCAGTCTTCTGGAGTCTCTCCTGTTTTCCATGATTTTCGAAAGATGATAGCTAATGGCTCAGATACCTCCTCTATCAGTTCCTTCATTATTCTAGAATGCATTTCATCAGGCCCTGGTGACTTGCAGTCATATAACTTTTCTAAGTGATTTTTAACTTGTTCTTTTTTTATTTTATCTTTTAAACCTACCCCCTTCCTACTAGCATTCACTATGTTAGGCATTCCTTCATTAGACTTCTTGGTGAAGACTGAAACAAAGAAGTCATTAAGCATCTCTGCCATTTCCAAGTTTCCTATTACTGTTTCTCCCTCCTCACTGAGCAATGGGCCTACCCTGTCCTTGGTCATCTTCTTGCTTCTAATATATGTATAGAATGTCGTTGTCTTTCCCTTTATGCCTGTAGCTAGTTTGAACTCGTTTTGTGCCTTTGTCTGTCTAATCTTGCCCCTGCAATCCTGTGTTGTTTGCTTATATTTATCCTTTGTAATTTGTCCTAGTTTCCATTTTTTATATGACTCCTTTTTCATTTTTCAATCATGCAAGATCTCCTGGTTGAGCCAAGGCACTCTTTTGCCATATTTTCTATCTTTCCTACGCAGCGGAATAGCTTGCTTTTGGGCCCTTAATAATGTCCCTTTGAAAAACTGCCAACTCTCTTCAGTTGTTTTTCCCCTCAGTCTTGGGACCTTACTTTACCAGCTCTGAGCTTATCAAAATCTGCCTTCCTGAAATCCATTGTCTCTAATTTGCTGTTCTCCCTTCTACCATACCATAGAATCACAAACTCTATGATTTCATGATCACTTTCACCCAAGCTGCCTTCCACTTTCAAATTCTGAACCAGTTCCTCCCTATTTGTTAAAATCAAATCTTGACCAGCTTCCCCCCAGTAGCTTTTTCAACCTTCTGAAATAAAAAGTTGATTAATTAGGAATTAATACAAAGTTACATGGGCTTAACCAGAATCTATTTTTACATAGATTTAGTTAAACCAGTGCAAACTCCTGCAAGATCATTATTAAATTTGATTTCAGCCTGGTTTCCTGGCAATTTAGTGTCAGTTGGTAAGGGATCAAAACAAGCTACATTGCTAGAAACCAGGCTGCAGTTAAGAGTGTGCATCCAGAAATTGGTATCAATATAAATATAAAAACACCACTTTAGTTACACTTATGCAGCTTTGTGTGTAGACTGGGCCCTAGCAACATTTATTTAACATTGACCCTTCAGACACCACGAGTGGTGTTACTCTTCAGGATACTGGCAGAACTGCTTGTCTGTTTCACTAGGCCAGGAAAGCTTCCACAATAGCTTGATCCTATTCGCCCTTTTTGTTGCTACTTTAGCCTCCCACAACCTACTGTAGCATGACTGTCCTGCCAGTTTCTCTGACTCCCATCCTTGCAGCCAGCAAAGACTTCCTAGGACCTCCCCACCCCCTGCACTATACTGGAAAAGTATCCTGTCTCCCTCCCCCTATACTCAAGAGAATTGCACCTCTCTATGAGCCTGCTCCCATACCCAGGGAGACATCCTGGCCCCGTGCAGTCAAAGATAATGGCTCTAAGTGGGGCAGCATAGAATAGGCAGGTGGGGACTGGGGGGCTAAAGTGATTTTTAAACCACGTTTGTGCCTTCCCAATCCTGGGTTGCTCCAGGTAAAGGGCCCTCAGCAAAACTTAGAGAGCCCTGGGTCCGCTCTCAGTGCTGGCAGCCTCCTCGGACTACCTTGTAGGCTACAGCACTGCTCAGAATCCCCATAATTCTGCAGCCATGCCCTCAGTACCATCCTCCTCCCTTAAAGGCCTGGCATGCTCCCTATGCCTGCGCTTTCTCTCATCGTGCCAGTGCTGAGGGAATTCTCTTCCAGCTGGAAAAAGTGGCTTTCAGAGCCCTTTTTGCTTGTCTGGCCCTTCTGCCCAGGGAAAAGCTATAAGGAGTGAGCTCCCAAGTCATTGTCCAAACAGCCTGCCACTAAAGAGGTCAGAACTGTTTGTTTAAACAATCTCAATCTGTAGAAAGCTATCCAAACTCCTCTGTGCAGTGCCTAAAGCACATGATGAGTCCGAAATCATGGTCTCTAGTATACTCTGAATTGGCTCATAGAACTATAAATTTCCTTCTTATTAGTCCATGGGCCATTTGCTATACATGACTCCATTCATCTGGTAGTAATTTCTCTCTCCATAACCACTTGCATTGAGTATATGACTGATTTTTATAGTATGCCTGTGAAGCACGTAACTCTTCTGGTGTTTTTACACAGCATTGTAAACAGGTCTGCTTTGGCCTCCCCATCTCCTCAGATAACGATTTCTGGCTGTAACCTCATCTGTTAATCATGGTCTGCACCTGGCCAGACGTAAAAAATGCTACTCTCGGCAGACAGACTGAATGTTTATTTCAATGAGTGATGTCTCTCTCTAGTCTAATTCAGTGTCGTAATCATGGCTGCCTCTGTTATGCAGACTCTCAAAGGTAGGCCCACGGATACTATAGGAGAAAGCTTTGTTAGGATCTTTGAGGAGTCTATAGGCCTTCTCAAGGACAGACATTCTGAAATAGGAAAACTTTCACTGTAATACAAAATGTCCTGGTCTTGTAACACCTAAAGTTATCTTGGCTATAGAAAAAAAGGACGCTAAGCTTAGACTTTGCTGAATGTAGTAGCCCTGTGTCTCAGGATCTGCTTTTCCTTCCTACCTCCTGTGTACATATCCTCTCCGGCTATATCTACACTGCCGGCTTCTTGCGCAAGAAGCCTTTTGTGCAAGTTTTTGCACAAAAACTTCTTGCGCAAGAGCACGTCCACACCTCAAAGAGCATCGCAAAAGCGATGTGCTTTTGCACAAGAGAATGTCCACACTGCATGGACACTCTTGAGCAAGAAAGCTCTGATGGCCATTCACAGAATAGCCATCAGAGCACCTGTGCTTTTTCCCCTGGAGCGTCCACACTTGCCTTTTTACACAGTAGCTGTAGTGCAAAAGGGAGTTATGCCTCATATAAGGAGGTTTACCTACACCAGCAAAAGCCCTCTCTTCTGCTGTTTTACTGTGATTTACTTGTGCAAAAGCACATTTGAGGTGTGGACGTTCCACAGGTTTTTGCGCAAAAATGGCCATTTTTGCGCAAAAACCTTGCAGTGTAGACAGCCTCCCAGATAGTAAAGCTTTCTTCATGAGGATTTCTGCTGAGTATATATTTGAAGGAAACATTTACAGTATCCCTCACCTAATGCAAATATTCCCAGCAGCAACCTCTGTCTGTGCTCAATGCCTGTGGTCAGGCTGAGAAGACGGCCAATAGAGCAATGGGGAATGACTTTCATTAGAGCATGGTTCCATTCTGAAAAATGACAATGTAAAAATGGCGCCTTCTTACTCTACAGCTCTGCATCTAGGGTGCAGGATGAGTCAGAAAGGCAGCAGATGCAACTACGCTGAAGTTTCTATCTTTTGCTTATACCCCACCGGCAAGGCACTGCCAACACAGACACAGGTAAATGATGTGGTCATTCATCAGTAGAACGATGTACTAACTTCCAGCCTGTCACACTTGTGCAGTCTTACAGAAGCATAAACCAGATTGTACAGCTGTAACTGGTGATTTAATTTGGCCTGCAATCTTTGTGACTGGTAATGAGGCACAAGAAGAAAAGAACCATCTTGGTTTTGAGACCATGGTTGAGTGTGCTGGATTGGGAATTAGATAAAGAAAAGTTTACTTGTTAACTGAGCACATTTAGGTCACAGAAAGACAGCAAATATTCCTTCCAGTGCAACAGAGTAATTTTTCAGAGCAGAACCACATTTCAAATTTCCGAAATTTTCCAGTGAGCGTGCTCAGAAGTTTCTTTCCCGAACTTCTTATACTTTTATTCTTTATTTTTAATTCCCCCCACCCTCCTATGTTGGTACGCTAACCTTATTGTGTCTCTAGCCAGTGCTGGCTAGCTCCAAGTTCAGACTGGAAAAATGTGGGTGACATATTCCTCTGTACCATTCTCCAGTCCTCTGTATCATTCTCCAGTCCAGTCCCATCAGGGGCTGAGGCCTGGGTTTCCCAAGCTGTGACTCAGAACAAGGATCCCAATCCTGCAACACTTGCTCATGTCAGTCGTGACAACTCTGACTCCCCAAATGCCCAGTGAGGACCTTATCTCTGCAACATTTCAAATTCAATTAATTTTTACTCTAATAAAACGGAGTTGATTTTTCTGTTCATTTTTTATGACTGGAAAAGTCTCTCATCCAATAGTATTATTAATTATTTACATGGCTGTTGCACTCAAAGACCTGGAACAGGCTTAGAACACAGCACTGGGAGTTGTACAGATGAAGAGAATCTCTGACCTTACGATTTCCATAATCAAAGATGGTTGGAAAGTGACTTGTGTGGAAATTGCACTATTGAGCAGAGATCAGGCCAAGAAAAATGTGGGACAAAAGGATGGATGCTTCAGAGAGTTATCAATGAGTAAAACTGGAAACAGATTTGCCATCTTAATAACTACAGATGTTATTAGGTGTCAGCAATAAAATTGTCTATGCAAAGGCGTCAAAAGTTGTCCAAAAAGACTCTGGCTGAAGCTATCATTAATTAGAACAACTGCCATTCTAAAGTTCTGGTGCAAGTAAAGCAAAGACATTAAGAGCATTTCAAGGGACTTTTTAAGTGACTTTCCAACTGTGTTTTATTGTAATGTTCTTGCAAAGATCTTCCAGCTAAACATATCATATCCTGTGGTGAAAACAGCACTGAGTTCACCATGTGTTAATCCCCCAAGACCATGCTTCAGGGATCAACACTGTAGCTTCAAAAAGACTCTGCATAGCTTCCAAACTTGGGAACAGACCCTTGGGAACAGACCCTTCCAAACTTGGGAACAGTATGCTTTTTCCAGGATATACAAAAATGGATTTCCTCCCAACTTTTCTAGCAACCTGCTGAAAACATAAATCAACGAATCAAAAATAGCCCACGGGATTTGAATTTCCTATTATCCAAACAGCTGCTCAGAGGGTCTGGAGGAAGGACTGCAGAACTTGTAGCACTAACATTTTTTCATATTTCATATGGAGCAGCTGGTTTTCCTCACTGTAAAACTATCTTCTTTGTTATATTTCCATGTGCTACCTATTTCCAAACTACCCGAAGGCCACCTGATCCTCACTGCAGGATCTTCTCCCACCCCACCACAGAACTTTTTGTTGTTGAGAAGGGAGGGACATGAATAGTATATTGGGTGTAGAACTTCTAAGTTGGTATTAAGTATCTCCAAGTACTTATTTCTGTCTCAAGTGTTCTCTCCTTTGAGACCATTTGCTTTATATCCAGTTTGCTTAATGGCACTTCTATATGGCTGTGTACACAGCCCCCAATCCTTTACACTGTGCACTATTATCTGGTAGAGGACAGCTGGTTTTCTTCTGAGATGAATCTTCCCTTCAGGTATAGTTATTGCTGTGTCTGCATAGGTGAATCAAGCCCAACATTCCATGAAATGCTGAAGTGGATTAATGACATCCAGTCTTGACTTTGGTATTAAGTAATAGGTGCTACAGGATCTTAACTCCCCATAATTATTGCTTTTCACAGGATTATGCCTGTTTCAGGTTGGCATGTACAGAAAATCTGTATCCAGGTGTGCATCAGTCTCCACTCAAAGGCCAGAAGGGACTATCAGATTAACTAATCTAACCTCCTGTATATCATAGTCTATCAGCCTTAAGTATTGCAGCCCCGAGGAAACTACAGATTCAACCTCTCATATCCCAGAACTTTCTGGTCCGGCAACATCCAATTGCTGGGGATCCCCAGTCTAGGGATCCCCAACTGTACTGGTGGCAGCAGGGCCTGTGGCAGCTGGGGATCCCCATGGCTGAGGATTCCCGGCTGTGCTGATGTTGGCTGGGGATCCCCAGCGGGGCAGCAGTAGGGATGGGCAGTAAGCTGGGAGGCCAATGGCAGGGGATCTCCCCGGGTCCGGCAAAATCCCTCATTTGGGACTGGTCAGTTCCCAAGGGTGCCAGACCTGGGAGGTCCAACCTGTAGGCTATTATGCCATGGGCAGAGAATAGGAGGCGCTGAGGTACCCCAGTGGCTACTATATTATTCATTCTCTCATCAGCCTGTGCATGAGTTTGTTTGAACCCCATATAAATGGAGGTTCCACATACCTGTTACAGATTTAAACTAACTATTAGGTTATGGGACACTAAAGATACAAATTGGAACCATGTTGTAATCCAATCAAGGGACAATTGTGTAGCAGCTGGGTACAAGTCTGTTATATTTCTAATGCAGATGGATCCAAAAGGCACTGAGTACACATTCCCTTTGTTCTAGCTCTATTTGTTGGTACTGACTATTGTTAGTTATTTATTCTTGTTTGGGGTATTAATTTTTATTCTACCATTTAATCAAGTGAAATACTGAGTTGGTCTGGTGCCTTACATGCATTCCCAAGCATACTTGTCTATATTTAAATATATGCATTTTTTTAAAAATAGTAAAATATTCAATTACTAGTGAGTTTAAAAACCCAGAACAATCTTGCCAGTTTCTCTCTTTATTCTAGAAATAAAATGATAAAGTACACTGGTATCAAACTTCCTCTCTCTCCAACAAGAGACCAGCCACTAAACTGATGACTTCTGGATTAACCAAACAATCTAGCAAGTCATCTGTAGAAATGGCCATTTGTGAAGAGTTTGCAGTGCTGTCTGATTCAGTTTGATCTGCCAATGTTTCATAGTCACTGTTCATTACCGATTGCTTCCCAGTGCAGTGTAATTTTCCAAAATGTCTTCCTTCATTTTCTCTGAGAAGGTCTCTAAAGTCACTTTCCACTGCTCCTGCTCCCACAGCACTTGCTTCTTGAGACTGTGGTAATACTGGAAGAAGATGCACCCCGAAAGGTATTTTCTGCAATTTTTTTGCTTTAACTACTGTAAGTCCAGCTTCATGGGTCAATGATTTGCAGTCCTTTGGTTTGGTGTTTACTTGCATTTTCCTTCTTTTACATGAAGATGCCACCTTCTCTATATCACGAGTGCTGGGATCTTTGTCCTCTGATACAGTTACCTTTTGGTAGTCTAAATATGCAGATGTTGCTTTATTTAAGTATTGAAGATTGGTTTCATGGGATGTTGCCTCAACCTAAACAAGCGAACAAAAATAAACCTAGTGAACAAGCTGTACGTTTCTATTCAGTGCTTATTCTTAGCTGCATGAAAGGCACTTAAAAATTGTTTCACGGGAAGAAAAGACTCATAATAAGTTTAAAAGAAATGTCAGCAACTCCAGGCTATTGCTGCTAATGGAAACAAGACGGAGCTTACTTCTGTGGGATTCAGCCAGGCAGCCACATGGCTGGGGTTTTCTGCAGATTTTATGGCACACACTAGTGTTCGAGTTATTGCCTCTTCTACCCGGGCTCTGTGGTCAGCATCCTGTCTCAAGGAAATAAAAGGTAAATGTAAAAAATGTGGCACTTCATATCCTTTAAAAAGCCCATGGACCTTGGAGAGGACCAAACCAAGAGCCTTAACTTGAAAATCCTTCTTAACACAAGGATTACAAGCCAATGGGTCCACTGAGTCCTTGACATTCCTTACTCGTGCAAGTAGTTGTTATTGGAATCGTCATGGGACCAAGGGAGCTGACAGCCGTGCCAGGCCTCTGGGCAAAGGGGTGGGGCGCGGCATCTCCGTGGTCACCGAAGGGGCAAGGCCGGGGACAGTCAGCCCTGAGCGCCACCCAGACCATGGCATGGGCCCCCCTCCTTTCTAGCCCTCAGAACCACACGGAGCACAGTGCAGGGCGCTCTGGCAGCAATTTAAAGGCGCTGGAGTGACTGCTGGTGCAGGATGTGGGAGCCCCTAGCCCTTTAGAATCACCAGTCCTGGGATGACTGCCTCCTTTGCCCCCCCTGTTGACAGGTCTGCATGGGGCTATTCTCATGAGGGAAGAGGCTGCAAGAGGGATCTTTTTTGTTGATTAAATCTGGTACCTCATCAACTATACAGCATAGGGATCCTGGTGAATTTCTAATGATATACATTTATACAATCCCTTTGATTTAGACAGACCACTATAGCATTTCACAGCATTATACATATAAATATTTTAAACACTTGCAACACAAAGGATATGAGCACAAGACAGCAAATATCTTGGGGCTACCAAGGCACAGGACTAAGTTCTATGAAAATTCAGAAAGCTTGTTGTCACCTGACAGTAACAGAACCTCACTGATGTGGTATTGCAATTTTAAATAGCAACAGAAGGAAAAAGAAATGTTTCCTTTACTGAAAGATGCTGATATGCTTCTGCTGAAATAAAAATCCAGTAATTGATAGAGCTCCACAACTGTGAAATAAAATGAAAAAGAACATATAAAGTGACATGCAACAAAAGGTGGCCTACTCCAATATGGCCCAGCCACTCTCTCATCATGATGGAAGGGTATTGGGGTCAAATCTGAGTGGCACTATGGGCCTGTGTGCCAGGTCAATGGCTAGAATGGAGCAGGTATGTCAGCGTGTAGACAACTACACACCCGGGACTTCAGAAGAGTAGACTTTGACTCCCTCAGGGAACTGATGGGCAGGATGTCCTGGGATGCTTACATGAAGGGGAAAGGAGTCCAGGAAAGCTGGCAGTATTTTAAAGAAGCCTTATTAAAGGCACAGGAAGAAACCATCCTGATGTGCAGCAAGAAAAGCAAATATGGTAGGCGACCAGATTGGCTTACCAGGACATCCTTGGTGAGCTTAAACACAAAAAGGAAGCTTACAAGAAGTGGAAAATTGGACAGATGACTAGGGAGGAGTCTAAATATATTGCTCGAGAATGCAGGGGAGTTATCAGGAAGGCGAAAGCACAATTGCAATTGCAGCTAGCAAGGGATGTGAAGGATAACAAGAAAGGTTTCTACAGGCATGTTAGCAATAAGAGGGTGATCAGAGAGGGTGTGGGGCCCTTATTGGATGAGGGAGGTAACCTAGTGATGGATGATGTGGGAAAAGCTGAAGTACTCAATGCTTTCTTTGCTTCCGTCTTCACGGACAAGGTCAGCTCCCAGACAAATGCACTGGGCAACGCAGTATGGGAAGGAGGTGGACAGCCCTTGATGGGGAAAGAACAAGTTAGGAATTATTTAGAAAAGCTAAACATACACAAATCCCTGAGCCCGGATTTAATTCATCTGAGGGTACTGAGGGAGTTAACAAATGTCATTGCGGAGCCTTTGGCCATTATCTTTGAAAACTCATGGAGATCAGGAGAGATCCCGGATGATTGGAAAAAGGCAAATGTAGTGCCCATCTTTAAAAATGGAAAGAAGGACAATCCAGGGAGCTACAGACAAGTCAGCCTTACCTCAGTCCCCAGAAAAATCATGGAGGGGATCCTCAAGGAATCCATTTTGAAGCACTTGGAAGAGGGGAAAGTGATCAGGAATAGTCAACATGGATTCATGAAGGGCAAGTAGTGCCCGACCAATCTGATTAGCTTCTATGATGAGGTAACTCGTTCTGTGGATCTGGGAAAGTCAGTGGACGTGATATACCTTGACTTTAGCAAAGCTTGTGATACGGTCTCCCACAATATTCTTGCCAGCATGTTAAGGGAGCATGGATTGGATAAATGGACTGTAAGATGGACAGAAAGCTGGCTAGACTGTCAGTCCCAACAGGTAGTGATCAACGGCTTGATGTCAGGTTGGTGGTTGGTTTCTACCATTGAGGAGCGCCCCAATGATCGGTTTTTGGACTGGTTTTGTTCAACATCTTTATTAATGACCTGGATGAGAGGATGGATTGCACCCTCAGCAAGTTTGCAGATGACACTAAGCTAGGGGGAGAGGTAGATATGCTGGAGGGCAGGGATAGGGTCCAGAGTGACCTGGACAGATTAGAGCAGGGGTTCTTAACCTTTTTACCTTTACACCTCCCCTGAAAGTGAACTTCATGTTCACACCCCCCCCCCCCGGGAGCCATTTTGTGCACAGCCTAGCCCCACCCCCTCACCTGACAGGAAGCTAAGGGGCATGGCTAGGACTATAAGGACTCTGCCAGAGAGCTCAGTTGGGGCCTAGCCTCTGAGGGAGACAGAGGCCTGCCCAGAGCTCCTGGCTGACGAGGCTGAGACCTGGCCCGGGCCTCCCACAGCCGCTTTCCCTCAGGCCAGCGAAGGCTTCCCTGCCTGGGCCGCTGAGGCCTGGCCAAGCCGGCCAGCAGGGCTACTCTCTGACCTAGAAGAACCCAAGGCTCTACTGGTGCCTGGTGATTTGGAGGACCAGCCTGAGCTGAAGGCCCAGCTCGAACCTTGAGGCCTGCCTGAACCCTGGGACCTGGCGAACCAGCTGGATTCTGGACGCAGCCGTCCAAGCTAATTCCCAAATCCGATGGCTGGTGGCGCTGTGGGGTGAGTGAACCCTGTTACAATGCCTAAATGAATAATATGAGCTTTTTACTTTGAACCTCTTCCTAACAAATTTACGTAATATTTGAAGATGAAAGTCGGCAATGCTCGCATACTGTTATTGTAGTGTGTCGTCACATAGGCCTGACTGATTCGCACTGCTATTGTAGTGTGCCGATCTCTAGAAGTTAATAAGAAATTAATGTTTATAATTTTAATTCATAATATTAATTATGAAGAAATCTAAACTTTAGAATTTTATCCAGGGAGAAGGCAATTGCGATAAATTTTCTGGGAGGTACCTCACACCTCCCCTGTATCCCCTTCACACCTCCCCTGGGGAGGCGCACCTCACTGGTTAAGAACCCCTGGATTAGAGGATTGGTCCAAAAGAAATCTGAGGTTCAACAAGGACAAGTGTAGCGTCCTGCACTTGGGATGGAAGAATCCCAAGCATTGTTACAGGCTGGGGACTGAATGGCTAAGTAGCAGTTCTGCAGAAAAGGCCCCGGCGATTACAGTGGCTCAGAAGCTGGATATGAGTCAACAGTGTGCCCTTGCAGCCAAGAAGGCTAATGGCATATTAGGGTGCATTAGGAAGAGCATTGCCAGCAGATCTAGAGAAGTGATTATTCCCCTTTATTCGGCTCTGGTGAGGCCACATCTGGAATATTGTGTCCAGTTCTGGGCCCCTCACTATAGAAAGGATGTGGACGCATTGGAGAGGGTTCAGCGGAGGGTGACCAAAATGATTAGGGGGCTAGAGCGTGTGACCTATGAGGAGAGACTGAGGGATTTGGGTTTGTTTAGTCTGTAGAAGAGAAGAGTGAGGGGGGATTTGATAGCAGACTTCAACTTCCTGAAGGGAGGTTCCAAAGAGGATGGAGAAAGGCTGTTCACAGTAGTGACGGATGGCAGAACAAGGAGCAATGGTCTCAAGTTACAGCGGGAGAGGTCTAGGTTGGATATTAGGAAAAACTATTTTACTAAGAGGGTGGTGAAGCACTGAAATGGGTTACCTAGGGAGGTTATGGAATCTCCATCCCTAGAGGTTTTTAAGCCTTGGCTTGACAAAGCCCTGACTGGGTTGATTTAGTTGGGATTGGTCCTGCCTTGGGCAGGGGGCTGGACTTGATGACCTCCTGAGGTGTCTTCCAGCTCTATGATTCTATGATTGATAGATAAGCCTGGGCTTACTGGTTAATCCTGTTGACTACATGCATTCCTCCTGCCCCCCTGCTGCCTCTCTATTAGGGCTGCCTCTTTTAAGCCAGCTCCCTATGAGCACTGGATCCATCTGCCTTCCCCATCCCCATGCTGCTGCCTCCCATCAGGGGCACCATTTCAGATTGCGGGGGGGGGGGGGGGGCAACCTATGCACATCAGGATACCAAAGTTCTGTCTAGCCCGGTATCCTGTGTTCCAACAGTGGCCAATGCCAAGTGCTTCAGAAGGAATAAACAGAAGAGGCAATCATCATGATCCATCCCCTGTTGCCCATTCCCAACTTCTGGCAAACAGAAGCTAAGGACACCATGCCTGTCCATTCTGGCTAGTAGCCATTGATAGACCTATCCTCCTTGAACTTCTTTTGTTCTTACTGTTAAGGTTTGGGCTTTTCTACCATCTCCTGGCAAAGAGTTCCACAAGTCGATTGTAAAAAAATTATTAATTTTGTTTGTTTTAAATCTGTTGCCTATAAATTTAATTCTGGCAGCTTCTTGTGTTATGTTAGTGAAAGAATAAATAACATTTCCTTATTCTGTTTTTTCCACCCTGTTCATGATATTCTAGACATGTAACATGTCCCCCTGCATCTAACATATCTAACGTATCTGTGGCAGCAGCCCCTGTCCACAGAGGAGGGGAGGGGTCCAAGCTCCCTGCAGACAGAGGCTGCTTCGTGGGATGCTGGACCAGTATCTGTCCATGGGGAACTCAGGTGCCCCGTGGACAGGGACTGCTGCTGCCTCTGATAGAGAGGCAGCAGTGTGGAGTGGAAGGGGGCTTCCAGGGGGGCTCCCTGTGCGGTTAAACAACTATTCAATTACACACTATCTAACATCCCTAGAATGGAGAAGTGGGGCACAACCCTGTGAGACAGAAGCTGCTGCTGTGAGGTAAGTGCAGGATGGGCTCACTCTGCAACATCGCAGGACCCCTCACTCTCCCAGCAGGGAGAATAACACAAAATAACATGACATTCCCCCAAAATAAAACTATATGTGAGGTACTTCACTTCTCCCTTTTCCCCTTGGCCAGCTAGACATGGGCTACTTTGGGATTTCAGAACAGAGGAATGTAATTTTGTAACAGTCTGTAGTCTTCCACGTTTTATTTAATGGAATCACTTAGAGGCAGTGGAACACAGCTAGAAAGTCAGGAGGCTGATCAGGGTGTGCAGTGTTTAGCATTCAGATATCACAGGGATGAATACACTAGAAATGGAAAGATAATTTAAGAGTCACTCAGGCTCTTAGAAAGCAGGGTTTGGAAAAAAGTAAGATGTACAGTGCTTGGTTCTGCCGTGAGAGCAGGGGACTGGACTTGAGGACCTCTCGAGGTCCATTCCAGTTCTAGGAGTCTATGAAAATAAAGCAGAACGTTCCCAGCCTGCAATCCTATGAGTAGACTTTCATTGCAGTGAGCAGTCCCTTTTCAAAATGATGTATATAAACAGTTACTATTTTTCAAGGTACACTTGAACCTCTTTAATCCGGCAACCCTGTGAAATGGAATGCTAAATTAAATATTTTTCTGGGCCAGAGAGGGTGCTGGGTGTGTGTGTCTTGGCATAAGCGAGATGGGGGTGGAGTGCTTACCTGGCATCCTGCTCCTGGGGACCCATGTGGCTCCTTGTCCCCTCACTCCCAGTCCCTCACTTTTTCCCACTGCTCTGGGAGCAGTGGGGAAAAGCCACCGGGGAATCACATCACTGTGCTGCTGTTCCCCTAGCTGAGGGGTAGGGGGAGCAGCAGCATGCAGAGCCACTTCCTCCTCCATACTATAGGTGTTCCCAGATTAGGGACACCTGGAATACGGAGGTTCAAGTGAACTGTGATCTTGGGATTGATTTTACAGTGCTAAATCCTGGGGCTGCATTAATCATGTGACTTAGTTTGTTAGGAAGCAAGGTTTGAATCTGTCACATTATGTAGAAAGCAAATTACACTTCTCTTATTCTAAAAAGTTGGCAAAATAATTAATGGTATCACTAGGACAATGCTGGCATGACATGCATCTGTCAAAGTGAAAGCAGCTGGTTACAGCTCCAAGTGCGAGAAATGCTTGAATAGGTAATGGAAATGTTCTCAATATTATATTTTAGTGCCAGTGTCATTCATTATTTTCCTAGATGGATTGCCCACATGTGAAAACAATGTTGCTGTCATCTGCAGGGATAATAGGCTGTAATCAACTGTCACCTGTGCCACAATGATTACATGCAGTCCGTTCTAAGGTTAAACTGCTGTGCAATTTTCTTATTACCAAAGTCATTTATTTTGTTTGTGGGGCTTTTTCATTTCTGATATCTTATTAGGAAAATCCAACAGACTCTATTCAAATAGGACTCCCATTATGTTCAGCCAGAGCTTTACATTAGAAAAGGTTGTAGAATTTGGCTATTTCTTATTGCAACCATGAACAAAATGAGAAAATAGTAAGAGAGAGGTCACAAAAAAACGAGTCCAATTCTGACCTACGTTCCTGAGTGGTGCAGTTCAAGAGGTAAAGCCCAGATAAATGCTGTGGATGAGGGGAGCTTTAAGTCACCTTTGCATGCTCTGAATTTTAGACCCTGACACAGGCACCTCCAATCGCTGGCACAAATCAGAAAGTCTCAGGGTCTCCACAAGTTTATGGCAGCTTTGAATGGCTGTTTGTGGGCTGTACTGCTGACTCAGAACAGAGGGAATGCAGTGCGTTCTGAGTTGCACGCTGTAGCCCTGACATGCTCCTGTACATGACACAGTGTAGAAGTCTGGCGTAAGGCTGCTACACATTGTTCTTATAACGGACTCTTCCTTACAATGAGGATTCTTTAAGGGAGGAACCATCCACGTTTGAATCCCTCTGTTCTTCCAGAGTAGCATAAAGGTACCAGAAGATGTCCAAGAAAAGGGGTGAACACTATAATTCTTTGTTTGTATCATTTTAGCTCTCATGCAGCACCTCCCCAGATTTCTGTCCTAGTAAAGCATGTTTCTTTCTTTAGCTACTTAAATAGTATTTCATATTAAGATAGTATTAATAATAATGCGATGTGAGTTTGAGAACATAGTGGAGTACAGGTTGGACTTCCTTGGTCCAGCACCCTTGGGACCTGAGCTATCCTGAACCAAGGAGTTTGCGGGACCAGGGGAGATCAGTGCTCCCCTGCTGGCTACACTGCTCCTGGGTTCCGGCACAGGCTCTCCACTATGCTGCCCCAGGGTTTTGCGGGGTTCCTGGCAGGACCCTTGGCTGCTGCCAGTCCTGCTGTCACAGAATGTTCCCCGGGTTACCGGCTGGGGCCACCTGGCCGCTGCCAGCCTTGCTGTGCTAGGATTCCCCAGCTCGGGCCACCTACCCATCCTGCCCTGCTGCTAGGGCTGCCCTGCTGCTGCTGGGGATTCCAGCCACGCTGCTTCAGCCAGGAGTGTTCCCCAGCAGAGGCTGCCTGGTCACCCCGGCCCCAGTGCCACTTGGGGGGGGGGGCGTTCCTGGCCGGGGCCAGCTGGCTGCCAACAGTCCCACTGTAACTGGAGATTCCCCGGCTGGGGCTGGAACTTCCCAGTCACCTGGCCCAGCGGAGGGTTGCCCAGGTGGGGCGGGAGCTCCCAGCCACTGCCTGCCTCACTAATGCCAGGGGTTCCCCAGTTGGGAGGTTCAACCTGTACTGAGACTGTATGACTGAAATGATCACATACCTGTTGGTGAGCACAGTAAAAATCAACGCCTAGAGAAAAGGTAAATTAACAAACTCAAAAAATCCAATACAAGCACAATCTATGTCCTCAGGAAGATGTGAATTAAAACATTCCAGGCAGCTCATGTTCTTTGCCATTCATTTTGTTTGTCATTTAGGTCCTGATTTAGAAAAGCACTTAAGCAGAGTCTTTGCTAGTCTGAACAGGCAAGGAATCAAGCTCACACTTAACTTCAAGAAGCTCACAGAATCATAGAGCTGGAAGAGACCTCAGGAGGTCATCAAGTCCAGCCCCCAGCCCAAGGCAGGACCAATCCCAACCTCATACTTAAATCCATCCATATTCAGCAAAGCAATTAAACATGTGCTTAATTTTAACCTGTTACTTCAAAGCATATTGCTTTTGTCCCATTGAAATCACAAGTTAACATTAAGCATGTATTTAATTGCTTTGCTGAATAAATAGGGTGAATTTAAGGACTTGATTGAGTTCAAATGCTTTGCTGAATCAGGGCCTGGAATTCTGAGTCTTCAAATCCTTATTCATGGGAAGTCTGACTGATCATGTGGTTAGGAGTAGAGCCTGCGTCCTTTCTTGCCAAACCCTAGACAGAGGACAAGATTAAGGGAGCCTTTATAAGGCTTCCTGTAGCCCAGCTGTTTCCTCAAGAGCAGGCAGATAACTCTGAGACCTGGTCAAATTCCCCTCTGTAGCATTAGAGAAATTATTCTGCTTCCTGATTTTCCTTACTAAAAACATCCAGGCAAACACAAACCATTGTGCAATGTGTTGACCTAGAGTAGCTACATTCTAATGATGGGTGATAAACGATCCTTGTTAGTCTCCCTCAGGATGAAAGGTGCTATGTAAATATTAAATTATTATTATAAACCACTCTAATGTGGCTCATGATGTCATCAGATATGGGGCAGAATTATTTGTTTTTGGCTAGCGAGCCTATGTTATAGGGCATACCTATGCTTTGTATCATAAGACCTACATAATAATGGCTTAAAAGGAACATACCAGTTCAATCCAAGAGTTTATACTGACTGTGATGGGGTCAACACTTTCTACATAGTGCCACCAGTGCCTGGGAACAAACAGGACCTGAAATGAAGGGACATAGTCGTTAAAATAGCAGCAGGAGCCCCCCATTTCCAAATATTTTAGCAAATGGTCAAAAAAGCCTCTAGTGTAGCAGCAATGTATCCTTTATTTAAATGAAAGTTGGAAGAGTATTCCCAGTTTGAAACAGTACGGCAAAAATGATGATACGGTCTCATTAGCAAAGTACCATACTGTACCCAGAATCATTAAAAGAAAACAAATCGTTATTTGAATATATCTTTCATCCAAAGAGTTCAAACACGGTTACATTTCATCTGTGAGGCAACAGCATGCCTTTTATGTAGATAGGAACAGAGAGGTTAAATGATTAGCCCAAGGTCACATAAGAACACAGCCAGGTCTACAATGCAAGGGGTCTGGTCTGACTTTCATTTCTCCCTCAAGCTCAGCATATTTCACTGTCTTACAGTATCAGTAGCTATTGTGCATGACAAGGGACATAATCCTGTATTCTCTCTCATTCACAGTCCTCTAACAGGGTTGTAACCTATAACTGTTTCAGTTGTGTGAGGTCCTGATGCATAGAAGTCTGCCAGCTGGCTTAGCAGGGCTTTAGAGAAAGCTCTAGCCATACCCTGCTGAGCAAGGACTCTATAGACTCTCCAGTTCAATAGGCTTTCCAGTTTCTTTATAAAGATTGCCAGGCTGGTCTCCCCAGAAGGGTAGTATTCTAATGTTCTTCTAGGTGATTAATAATGTGCAGCTCTAATTCTGGCAAATAACTGTCCTTTATTACACTTGTCAAATTCCGTGGACTATTTTAAAAATAAGCTGCCCTAAAAATCATGACCATCTAGTTTAGAACAGAGCTATACTACAATATTAGTGTTGTATTTTTGACATAAAATTGATTTTAAACCTTGGCTTTATGATACAAAAACATTAACGTTTTGATGATACTGTATTAGCTTATCAAGACCAGCATAAAAGACTGCATTTGAATGAGTAAGAAAATGGTTGGGCTATAGAGAAGGTAAGAAGATGGATTCAATACGGGGAAAAGAAGCAGTAATTTTTATCTGAACTATGGTCAGCTTTTTTCTTGCTAGATACAAATTATTTATAAGCAGGGCTGTTTCTACTCACCCGTGGCGAGCAGATTTCAGCCGGTCTGGCGCATGCGCGGTGTGGGGCTGGCGAGTAGCTCTCGCCGCAGTTTGTCGAGCCCTGTTTATAAGAATGTCCTCTCATCAAGAGAGCCACTTTTTTGGATAATACAATACTAATTTGACTAGAAAACTGTATGGGAAAAGGCCAATAAAGATACTATGCTACAAACACTCACACATTTAACTTTATGTACATGAGTTGTTTCCTTTAAGTCATTTAAGACCTACATAAATGAATGTAGTATCAGGGCTCATTAGCCTTGGTTAATTTTGATGATGAGCTGAAATACTGCTCACAAGTTTTTATTTAAGAACATAGAATGGTCATACTAGCTCAGACCAAAGGTTCATCTAGCCTAGTTTCCTGTCTTCTTACAGTGGCCAATGCCAGATGCTTCAGAAGGAACGAACAGAACAGGTAATCATTGTTCAAAGTAAGTGAGAGGCTGTAGATGTTTGAAGGTAAAAAATATTCAGAAAGTAACCATAACCTCATGCAGCTTACAGAACAGAGTAAAAGCAGGAGCAGATCAAATCATATAACTACCAGCGCAATGTATACTAGCCATTAAACAAACAGAAGCAACTGTTAAATGGTAGGTATGGTGCAAAAATCCAGAGTCTTCCACTTGCTAGAGATGGACTCCAGTGGAGTTAAGTCAGGGAGCTAATTTAATTCTTTGCCCTGCATTCTACAGGATATTAGACCAGATAATAATGGTCTGCTCTGGTCTTAGAATCTATAAGTGCAGTACTCAGTTTTAAGACTTTGAACTTGATCCAACAAAGTCAGTGGCAAAATTCTAAGGACCTAATACTCATATACACAAAGGCCCCTTCAATTTATACTTGCATTACACTACGTTGTACGGCATTTTGATTAGCACAACTAAACCAATATAAAATTAACATAGCACACTTTACATGGATTAAAAGCTGGCTAACTGACAGGTTTCACATGTAATTGTCCCTATGCTGTGATGATTTTCTGTTTACAAGTCACAAATACAGAGCTCCCAATGGGCTGCTGTGCCCCAAAGAGCTAATGCTATTATTGGATGCATTGCAAGGGAATCTAGAATAGGAGTAGAGAGGTTATTTTACCTCTGCATTAGGGATGTTCAATATCGGTTAATTGAATAGTCGATTAACCTCGTGAATTCTTATTGGTTACTTGACTATTCTATAGTACCCAGGGGTGGAGTCAGCAGCCAGTGTGCTCCAGCTCCACTTCCAAGGAGCCCCCTGCCACACTGCTCTGCTGCCTCTGTATCAGATGCAGCAGCATGGGGGCACCAGGCAGGAGCTGGTCCACAAGGGAAGCCAATTTAAAAGCCAGCTCCCCTTGTGGATCAGCTGCTGTTGCCCTATGCTGCTGCCTCTGATAGAGAGGCAGCAGCACAGGGTGGCAGCAGCCCCTCTCCGGGGGCGTGTGATCTCCCAGACCCAGCACAAGCAGGGCTGCCTGCCTAGCTCTTAATACACTTTAAATGCAGAGCTTCAGTGGCAATAGGTCCTGGACCCAGCATGAGCCAGGATTAAGCTGGGCTGCTGGCCAGCCTGCTAAAAAAATTTTCTGGTGTGGGGGAGGGAGGAGAAATGTGTGTAGTCTATAGCATTAACCTCTACGCTTTTGCTTATCACTTAAACGGTTAATCGATTACACTATTACATCCCTACTCTGTATTAGGCATTGATGTAATGGCTGCTGGAATACTGTGACCAGTTCTGGTGTTCGCAATTGAAGAAGGATGTTGATAAACTGTAGAGGGTTCAGTGGAGAGTCAGGAGAATGACAAAAGGAATAGAAAACATGCCTTGTGGTGATAGCCTTGAGGGGCTCCCTCTATTTAGCCTAACAAAGAGTCTTAAGTACCTATGTGTGGAGCAAATAACAACGGGAAGATATAACACAATCCAATGCCTGGGAGCTAAAGCTAAGCAAATTCAGACCACAAAGACATAAATTTGTAATGGTGAATAATTAACCAGTGAAACAATTTATCAAGGGTTGTGGCAGATGCTCCATCATTAGCAAGATTGGGTGTTTCCCCAAAAGATCCTAATAGGAATTATTTTGGGGAAGTTCTATGGCAGCAATGGGCAACCTAGGTTAGTGATTGGGCTGCATCAGTGGCCCTCCTTTATCTGAGTGGGCCACAAAATTGTTGTAACAAAGACAATCTCCCAGGATAGAGCATTTATGCTAACTATGCTTGCATACCTAGAATTTACGGGGTGTTCCGACTGAATAATAGCAGCACTTCGATTGGCTGCAGAGGGAGAGCACAGCTCTCACACTCAATGTTGTGTGCAATCAGCTTGCAACTCACTTCATGTGCCCTTGTTTTATACGCATGTCACTTTAGTAATACTGGTAGGAAAAAACCTATGCAGACGGAAGCCAATGGAATCTGGGAACCCTGCACATGGGCAATGGTAAACAAAATGTCTCGTGGGCCAGACATTGAACCCAAATGGGCAACATGAGGTCTGTTCTATGGCCTGTGTTATACAGGCGGTGACACTAGCTGATCACAATGGGTCCTTTAGGCCATTGTGATGTATGGGAAACATTGCTTCCAGTTAGAAGCCTGTTGCACTAGAAGAAAATGGAAGAGGATGAACGCAATATAATGCGGAGGAAGAGGATGGGAAAGAATATCTATAATACTTCTCATGTAGATCTTGAAGTGCTCTTAGAAAGGAGGTCAGTCTTATTATCCTCATTTTACAGATGGGAAAAAGAACCACAGGGTGGTGAAGTGACTTGCCTAATACTATGTAGCACAGCTAGGACTAGAACCCAGCTCTCCTTAGTCCCAAAGAAAGGATTATGGCAGGGAAGCATAAGCAAGGTAACATAAATTGGTAAGTGCAGAAATGTTAAATGCAAGGTGCTGTTTGGAAAATGAATTCTATGCCAGGAATGGAAGGCTGTGTAGGCAGTTTGCCCTTTCGGTGTGGTTGGTCTGTGGTTGCAGGAGCAGAAGAAGGGATTTCACTTGCTATCTCATCAAATGTAATAATTGTAAAGGATGTTTATATCTGGAGCCAGCCCTGTTTCCTTACCAAATGTATAGAACAGCTACAACGCTTTGACAGTAAGAGAAACTAGGAATCATAAATAAGAAGCAGAGAGACAGCTGAGTTTAGTAAGTGTATGATCATTAACATCAGAATTTATGCTAGAAAGAAATGTACAGTTATCAAAAGGTAAATAGGCGAATCTTTAGGGAAGTTGCAAGAAACTTCCCTAAAAAAGGAAGGAAAAAAAAAAAGACAATGGCACCCAAAAATAATGAGTATGGAGGTGTCCATAGATTATGTAACATTTTTTGAGTATTTTCAAGCCCCATCTACATCTTGGAACACTTCAACACTGAAATACAAAAAATTAAGGCCTACCTACCCCATAATGCAGGGATGCTGAACCTATAGTCTGCAGGCCATACATAGCCCACCAGAGCATTTCATAAGTCCCATAGCCTGCTTCAACACAGTGCACTAACAGCTGATTCATTAGTATTCTCTCATCATTTTCAAATCATTTTAGTTTACACAACTGTATAAACAGACAATGTATCTAAATACATTGGGAACAAGGTATCTAAATACAAACATAACAAGCAAACAAAATATAAATCAATACAGGTGATTTTAAATCTTATTAAAATGTATGTAGAATCTGTTTGGTCCACCCAAAATTGTGCTTAGGTTTATGTGGCCCTTCGGTGTAATAAGGGTGAGCACCACCTGCCCTAATGCATTTTATAGATTATGGAATATCCCTAAAGGAACAAAACTGGTTGAACGTTGGGAATATTTCAGGTGAGAGAGAAATGGAGGTAGGGATTTTACAGAAAGGAAAGAAAACATTTCATCAGATTGCCAAAGGAAACAATAAGGAGTTCAATATGTTTGTGCTCCTTCAAAGGGGAGCATACATATTTAACCACATATGAAAATCAATGAGGAACATGCCAGTAAACCACAGTGAAATTGAAAGAATGGAGTAAAGGTTTAGCGTACAGATCTATGGATGTTGGTGAAAGGTTATACCAAAAAACAAAGGACAGACAGAATAATTTCAAGCTGAGAAAGAATTCTCTGTTGGCATGCTTTTCATACAACCACTTGGTTGCAGAGGATGGGAAAGAAAGATACAAACTTAAATAACAAACTTGTCAGCCAGAAGCATCGTATAATTATATATTTTTGGCTAGTAGATGACAAATATAGCTCATCACAGATAAAGGCAAACTAAGGCATTTGTAGAAATCTCCTGAAAACAAAATGAAAAGGCAAAACACTAGAGCACAGATACAGAGGTAACATCTATGGAGTAAATGGAACAATGCAGAGGGTTTCTACCTCCAGAGTGACATAATGGGTTGAAACTTCCATGGAATACAATGAACTTAAATCTTGCTAAAGCAATAAAATGCAAATATATGGTGGTAATAGCCTCTCTTTTTAAAGAAAAGGCTGAGCTTTCTGAGAAGTGAAGTATGTATACCCACGCTTGTCATAAAGAGATGCATAACAGAACTTGAGCGGGGAAAGTGGATGGTGGCGCAAAAAAAAAAAAAAAAAAAAAGTCTGCCATCTAATTTAAAAATTCCCAGGCCAGCTCAGCTTGTCACAGGGATCTTAGTTCTCTGTGTGCACCCACTATTACAGCAAACTGTGGCAGATGCTGAGAAGTATCCCATTCTTGCATCCTTCACCAGAGCCTCTAAGAGTAGGTCTATATCATAATACAGGTTAAACCTCTTTAATCTGGGACCCTGTTCTGGAAACACCCATGGTCTGACATCATTGGGGACCCATGGGTGCTCTGAGGTACGCATGGTGAAAAACTGGCAAAACGGGACCATAGCTGTTGCCACAACAGAGAGCCAGGCTGGCGGCCAGGAGCAGAGCCCAGTGGCTGGTGCCCAGCAGCTGTAGGTCAGTGGCCAGGATTAGAGCCCGGAGGCTGGGAGTGCAGTCTGGAGGCCGGCTGCAGAAGGGCTGACATTGACCTCCCTGACCTAGCAAACTCCCTGGTTCAGGACTGGTCAGGTCCAAGGGTGGAGGATCAGAGACATCCAACCTGCAACAGATCAAGGCATGACCACCGCTGACTCAGGGCAGTGGCCTTTGGCTTGTGGAGCTCAGGCTAAAGAGCTAAAAATGGCAGTGTAAATACTGGGGCTGGGGTTTGGCCTCTGAAACCTTATGAGGAGGGAGGATCTCAACTGTCTGCAGAGCTATTATTAGCCCTACCAGGGCTCTGAGTCTTGGTGCCCTCGGTTTTATTGCAATGTAAATGTACCCTAAGTGCATGTGAGAGCACCACAAATTTCTACCCTCCCCCACCCACAATAGCTTGTCTTGTCTCCACTCACTCACAGCTACTGCAGGACAGCTGGACTGCTACCACAGCCACAGCAGTGGGCAACAGCTATGAGGTAGGAGAGCCATCTTGAGGAGCCTCAGTGAAACACCAAAGAGGGGTCAGCATAGTGGGTCAGGTGCTGGTAAGCAAGAGGATGGAAGGATTGAGGAAATGGGAGAGAGAATAGTACATAGTTTGTGGATTTCCTTTTTTGGTGAGTACAGAAAAAGTGTGGAGCTGATGGACGAGTAATTCAGACAGGGATTTTTCACGTTTTGCTAAGGTGGAAATTTTGTGAGGCAACTTATTTTGGCAGCTCATCATTGATAATGGCATAAATCCACTACCAGTTTCTCCACCTCATCCAAATGTATTGTACCAGATAGGATTGTTCTGATGTTTAACTGAGCCAACCAGATGCTCCATTGTATTAGCAAGAGCCCACATGACCTGCAGCCGCACATGCTGCTCCCCCAAGAGAGTTGTTTTATCCATGTTAATCTAATAGTATACTATGCCGGTTTTGACACTTCCAGATTCTTCTTTAGTTTCATTAAAATTCCTCTGAATATTTTAATACACCCTCTGAGCTTGAACATTTTACTGACTTTTCATAAAAGCTTGAATATATTATGTTTCCTATATCCCTGACCTGCACTTCATTTTCAAGAGTTTTTATGTCAAGATAGGACTTTTGTTTATAAAGAATTTATCTGCTCTTGTTGCTTATTACTGGGGGCCAATCCCTGAAGTGCTAAATTGGTTTAAAAAATTGGTTACTCAGGTAAAATCGGTGGGAGTTTTGCCTGCCTACAGGTTGGGTAAGAACAAACTAAAGGGTTCAAGACCTGGCCCCACTCAAAGTCAGTGTTGTGCTGGATTTTATTTGATTTATATTACGGTGGGGCCTAGGACACCAGTCACGGAGCAGGATTCCATTACGCTAGATACTGTACAAACAGAGAACTAAGACAGTCACTGCCCCACAGAGCTTAGTGGAATTACCAGCTGTGGAAAGAGAGGCTGCGGGTGAGGACGTATATACTGTTTGTTTACAATTTTAGCAGGAAGCCAGATAAAGAGATGTTGCAAAAGGTTCTAGGCAGAAGCCCCACAATGAAGCAGAGGGGGAGAGAGAGAAAGATGGAGGAGTTTTTCCTTATCCTGTTTTCCTCGTTTTGATAACGCTCCTTTTTCAGTGTTGGAAGACGGTGCATTTTTCTGTGATGCTTCCCTATTGATCACGTGACACAGAGGATGTAATGACAGGAGCACCACAGCAGGAGGAGGCAGTAACAACAGGGGAGTGGGGTGAAGGGAAACAATGATCAATAATACTTTGCACTTCCATAGCATCTTAATGTATTTTTCAGGCATTAAATTAAACCTCTTATTACTCTGGAAGGAATCCAGGGAAAAGGTAGAGAAAGGCAGAGGGAGAATAGGATACGGCTCTGGCTTTTCTTTTTTTAAGCACATTTTTTGTATTTTTTTGGAAACATTAAATCATATGTGAATAAAGAAACCAGAACAGCAGTGTTTTGAGTGAAAACATATAGGCTTGCTGAATGAATGCATCAGCAGTCACTCACTTACTTTCTGGTTTGCCCTTGTGGTTCTCCCCTATCGAACAATCAAGTAGAAGGCTAGGGGCACATTTTTAAACACAGCCTCTCATTTTGCCCCTGACATTTTGTAAGTTTAAATGCAATTGCTTGAGCTTGCAGTTTTGTGAATCCAGTCACTTGCAGTTGTACACACTTGATTTGAGACCTCCAGCTATTGGCCCTCCAAACAGCTAGCTGTTTATCGTGTGCATCCAAAACGTATTGTGGGTGCAAAATTGGAGGTTGCATTGAGGAATTATTAGAAATTTAGCCCACAGACACAAGTCATGTTTAAATTGCAGTCCTTAAAACGAATGCAGTCTGTATATAGCTAGCTAAATTGGGAACAGAATTCTGTTCTTCCTGTGATAAGTTAAAGAGCACAAATGTTATAATCAAAGCAAACTATTAATATATAATGTAGCCTCAACATACTAATGAGGGATACAGTGTTAAACTTTACAAATAAACATAGAAAATTGCTTATAGCAAACTGATGAAATTAAAGTCTCAGAGGGGCAGCTGTGTTAGTCCGTAACTTTAAAAACAATGAGTAATCCTGTAGCACGTTAGAGACTAACAAACATATAGTATTATGAACTTTCATGGGCAAACCCCACTTCCTCAGATGACCAGAGATGTCTCGGCTCATCTGAGAAAATGGGTTTTGCCCACAAAAGCTCATGATACTCACTCTCTCTCTCTCTCTCTCTCTATATATATTTTTTTTGTTAGTCTTTAAGGTCTACTTGTGATGAAATTTAACACACTGGCCAGAAGGTGGCATTAGCAACATTACATTTATTTGATATTCAAAGCTGCACTCAACCTACATGCAATTGCTTTTCTGAATACCCAGAAACACCTTTGTCTTTATTTTTTCAATCCTGTATTGTTACAGTATCTAATACAAACCATTTTGTTCATTCTCGAAGGAGGAGTGGAGATTACTATAAATTACCACAAAATACTGCAAATTCTATTCGCAAAACACTGCAAATCCTGAAGTAACTGTATTAATTCCCATTTGAAAGAGAGAGACTGAGTGGATATCAAAGTCTTTATTATTTAGGGATCTTCTCCATCACTATTAATGGCATCCTTCTAGGTTATTTCCTCCTTCTCACTGAAACAATAAAAGGTTCCAAGCCAGTAGCTATCATACTTATGGCTGACAAAAAATAATAAAAATAACAATAAAAAAATTAAAAAAAAAATACTGGATGAGAAATACTGCCCTAAGGGTTGACTGTTGAATGGCTGGAGGTACATCCTCACTAACTCAAATCACTGTAAGGTTCTCTGTGCGTGTGGGGTGTGCGTGCATACACACAAACACACATTTTCTTCATGGCACTGACTACTACTGAACTGACCAAAGACCTTTATTCTTAAAGATTAATTTGTAATTGGTTTAAGCCTAATTAAGATTGTATTATAGAGTATTTATAACTGCTAACTAAATGATTCAGTATGATAAATCACTATAGCAGTGTGTGGCACTGTGGATAATGGTATGCTAAACAAAACACACAGTTTTACTGATATTAAGGACAAATTAAAAATTTAGTAACACCCCTCCAATGCACTACTGCCCTAAGGCATTTATTCATTTCATTTTTGGCACTCTTAACTATTAACAGTGTAAACTATCAATATGCTATGCACACAATAAAATTACTTTGAAAAGGTCTAAGCTCTCTTTTTTCAGGAGCACTTTACTAGAATGTGCATTGCTAAATATGAGAAAATGGATAACGAATGCAATAAATGGCTGAAAGCTGAAGCTAGACAAATTCAAACTGGAAATAAGACACACATTTTTTTATGGTGACAAGAATTAACCACTGGAACAATTTCCCAAGGTCGTGATGGATTTTCCATCACTGACCACTTTAAAAAAAAAATTCAGTCTTGATTTAAAACAATCTGCTCCAGGAATTATTTTGGAGAAGTTCTGTGGCCTGTGCTATGCAGGAGATCAAATTAGATGATTACAACAGTCCCTTCTGGCAGCAGAATCTAGGAAAATCAGGACCACGTTGTATATACAGGGAAAAACATAAAGCTTAGAGCAAGAGATTAGGAATTGAAACTCATGGGTTTTGGTCCTTTTCTGCTACTTACTGGCTGTGTGATATTGAGCATCTCTCTTACAACTTGATTTTCAAAGAATCAGTCCATCGGTTCCCTCATCAGTAAAATAGGGTTACTAACACTAGAAAGCCTTGTAAAATGTGACACCATCTTTCAATGAAATAAACGCACAATAAGTGCAAACAGCATTATAAATGCTCCACTATGAAAGCAACAATTTGGGCAAATGTTTCCACAGTGAAAGTTATTCCTTACCATCATAACAAACACGCTTCCTTGCTGGTTCTGCCGACTCATTAATCAAGTACACTTCACACAACATCCTGGTTTCAGAGTAGAGAGGCTAGAGCACTACTTTAATAAGTTTCAGAACAACTTTTTAAAGAAGAGGATATGTAAGTGTTTGCAAGGACTTTCGATGAAACGAGGCAGCCTTTTGAGCTAGTCCTCAAAGTGTTTGCAGTTCTTAGTTAAATGTCACCTTGAAAAATGTTAGTGAGCAAAGCAAGTTATAATTATCTGGATACAGTATGAAATTCCAAGAATCGAGGGGGAGCGCAAGGGGAAAGCTGATCTGTTGTCTTTTCCTAGCTCATTTTTAGCAGCATAAACTATTTACAAAACGGTCCAAAGTAAAGTCTAAATGTAGGTGGTACCTGTCCTGGATTCAGTGTAATCACATGGGCGTGGGCTTTCCTGAACTTAGGAAAGAGTTTCAGATCAGGGTTAACCACGTTGACTTTGCTGAATATGCTGGATTCTTCATAAGGGATCCTAGTGGGATAAAGGAAAGTGGTATCCCCAGGTGGGAAAAGGTGCCATCTTTTCCTGAAAGGAGAGAGAAGATAAAAGTGGATTCAGTACATGTCTATTATGATGGATGACTGAAAGCAGCCACATGGTTTTCAAATCTGCCTGCTGTTTGAGTCTCCTACACAGTAAGAACACATGCCATTCTTACAGTCTGTTCTATTAAAATGGTTTAAGAAAATTCGACAGTTTTTTTAACCAAAAAGGAAGATTTACAACTTCTCAACAACTTGTTTTGCAAGGGGAATAGGAAGTCTATAGCTCTTTCATTAGAGCACTTGCATAATCTACAAATACTCCGGGCAACTCTACACTACAAAATTAAGTCAACTTTAAGTATGTCAATGTATAGCCCACTGAAATAATTAAATCAGTTTTGCATGGTCACACTAGCTCCTTCTGTCAGTGGTGCATGTCCTAATCAGGAGAGTTTGCACAGATTTAACTGTAATCATGGGGTACTGACAGCCTGAGCCCTGGGTGGTGGGTCTCTGGCTGTCAGGTGGAACACTCTGAAGTAAGCAACATAGTGTCTACACAGACACTGCACCAACTCCTCCTCCTCTCAAGGAAGTGGAATTATTAAGTCAGTGTAGTGAGTGACTTATTGACGGAAGTAACATTATAGTATAGATGTGTACAGAGTTCTGCCTCAAAATGTTCAATGCCCGATGTTTGTCCTATGAATCATGATCTATGGATGAAGATTAAATTTTATTAGGTAAATATCTTTTGATTCACTAACTGTCTGCAATATCCCTGCTTGCTATAAGTAGAGGGCACAATATGGATGTACAATATTGATATTCTAATCCGTGTTGTCTACATTTCTTATATTCTTCTGTTTATCCCACAAAGCCGATTGGTGCGGAGATGCACGTAAATCGGAGGGAGACTTCTCTTAGAGGAGAATCCATTGATAGAGATTCTCTAAGCTGTAGTCAGAAAGAGAGGAGGGGAGAGGGCAAACCATGGGCCAGAGCAGACAAACAACCGCATACAAAGGAATCCAATGCACCAGGGAAGGGCAGACAAATAAGCAGTGGCAAATTTTTAAAGTGCTTCTACACAAATGCTAGGAGTCTGACTAATAAGATGGGTGAACTAGAGTACCTCGTATTAAAGGAGGAGATTGACATAATAGGCATCACTGAAACCTGGTGGAATGAGGAAAATCTGTGGGACATAATCATACCGGGCTATAAAATATATTGAAAGGATAGAGCAGGCCGGGTGGGTGGCGGAGTGGCACTGTATGTGAAAGATAATGTAGAATCAAATGAAATAAAAATATTAAGTGAATCAACATGTTCAATAGAATCGCTATGGATAGTAATTCCATGCTCCAATAATAAGAAATTAGCAGTAGGGATATATTACCGACCACCTGACCAGGACAGCGATACTGACATTGAAATGCTGAGGGAGATTAGAGAGGCTACCAAAATAAAGAACTCTATAATAATGGGGGATTTTAATTATCCCCATATTGACTGGGTACATGTCAGCTCAGGAAGAGAAGCAGAGATAAAATTTCTCAATGGCCTAAATGACTGCTTCTTGGAGCAGCTGGTGCAGGAACCCACAAGGGGAGAGGCAATTCTCGATTTAGTCCTGAGTGGAGCGCAGGATCAGGTCCAGGAAATAACCGTTACAGGACCGCTTGGGAATAGTGACTAATATAACAACATTCAACATTCCTGGGGTGGGAAGAACACCTCAGCAGTCCAGCACCCTGGCATTTAATTTCAAAAAGGGGAATTACACAAAAATGAGGAGGTTAGTTAAACAGAAATTAAAAGGCACAGTGACTAGAGCCAAATCCCTGCAAGCTGCATGGAAACTTTTTAAAGACACCATAATAGAGGCACAACTTAAATGTATACCCCAATTAAAAAACATAGCAAGAGACCTAAAAAAGAGTCACCATGGCAAAGAAGCAGTGAGGGACAAAAAGGCATCTTTTAAGAAGTGGAAGTCCAATCCTAGTGAGATAAATAGAAAGGAACATAAACACTGTTAAATCAAGTGTAAAAATGTAATAAGAAAAGCAAAAAAAGATTTTGAGGAACAGCTAGCCAAAAACTCAAAGAAATAACAAAATGTTTTTTAAGTACATTAGAAGCAGGAAGCCTGCTAAAAAACCTGTGGGTCCCCTAAACGATGGAACTATAAAAGGCGCAATCGAGGATGATAAAGCCATTGCGGAGAAACTAAATGATTTCTTTGCTTCAGTCTTCACGGCTGAGGACGTTGGGGAGATTTCCAAATCTGCACCGTCCTTTGTGGGTGATGAATCTGAGGAACTGTCCCGGATTGAAGTGTCATTAGAGGAGGTTTTGGAACAAATAGATAAACTTAATGTCAACAAATCTCCGGGACCGGATGGCATTCATCCAACGGGTTCTAAAAGAACTCAAATGGGAAATTGCTGAACTATTATGTGTGGTTTGTAACCTATCCCTTAAATCGGCTTCTGTACCTAATGACTGGAAGGTAGCCAATGTGACACCAATATTTAAAAAGGGCTCTAGAGGTGATCCGGGCAATTACAGACCAGTAAGTCTAACTTCAGTACCGGGCAAATTAGTCGAAACAATAGTAAAGAATAAAATTGTGAAGCATGTAGAAGAACATAATTTGTTGAACAAAAGTCAACATGGTTTCTGTAAAGGGAAATCCTGTCTTACTAATCTATTAGAGTTCTTTGAAGGGGTTAACAAACATGCGGACAAGGGGGATCCAGTAGATATAGTATACTTAGATTTTCAGAAAGCCTTTGACAAGGTCCCTCACCAAAGGCTCTTGTGTAAATTACATGGCCATGGGATAAGAGGGAAGGTCCTTTCTTGGATTGAGAACTGGTTAAAAGACAGGAAGCAAAGGGTAGGAATAAATGGTAAATTTTCAGAATGGAGAGGGGTAACTAGCGGTGTCCCCCCAAGGGTCGGTCCTAGGACCAATCCTGTTCAACTTATTCATAAATGATCTGGAGAAAGGGGTAAGCAGTGAGGTGGTAAAGTTTGCAGATGATACCAAACTGTTTAGGATAGTCAAGACAGAAGCAGACTGTGAGGGACTCCAAGAAGATCTCACCAAACTGAGTGATTGGGCAACAAAATGGCAAATGAAATTTAATGTGGATAAGTGTAAAGTAATGCACATCGGGAAAAATAACCCCAACTATACGTACAGTATGATGGGGGCTAATTTGGCTACAGCAAATCAAGAAAGAGATCTTGGAGTTATTGTGTACAGTCCTCAGAAAACTTCCACACAGTGTGCAGCGGCAGTCAAAAAGGCAAATAGGATGCTAGGAATTATTAAGAAAGGGATAGAAAATAAGACACAGACTATCTTACTGCCCCTGTATAAAACTATGGTACGCCCACATCTTGAATACTGTGTACAGATGTGGTCTCCTCACCTCAAAAAAGATATTTTGGCCTTGGAAAGGGTTCAGAAAAGGGCAACTAAAATGATTAGGGGTTTGGAACGGGTCCCATATGAAGAGAGGTTAAAGCGACTGGGACTTTTCAGTTTAGAAAAGAGACTGAGGGGGGATATGATAGAGGTATATAAAATCATGAGTGGTGTGGAGAGGGCCGATAAAGAAAAGTTATTTATTAGTTCCCTAAATAGAAGAACTAGAGGACACCAAATGAAATTAATGGGTAGCAGGTTTAAAACTAATAAAAGAAAGTTCTTCTTCACACAGCGTGTAGTCAGCCTGTGGAACTCCTTGCCAGAGGAGGCTGTGAAGGCTAGGACTATAACAGAGTTTAAAGAGAAGCTAGATAATTTCATGGAGGTTAGGTCCATAAAAGGCTATTAGCCAGGGGATAAAATGGTATCCTTGGCCTCTGTTTGTCAGAGGCTGGAGAGGGATGGCAGGAGACAAATCGCTTGATCACTGTCTTCGGCCCACCTTCCCTGGGGCACCTGGTGCTGGCCACTGGCGGCAGACAGGATACTGGGCTAGATGGACCTTTGGTCTGACCCAGTACGGCCATTCTTATGTTCTTATGTTAAAGTTAATTATTTAATTCACTTTTCTATAACAATGTGGTACTCATCTACCATAGTTATAAATATGGTATAAAGACCCATAGGTTAGCTAGATATGCAATTAGCAAAACAAGATGGGAGAGGTAATATCTTTTACTGGATCAACATCGATTGCTGAGAGAGAAAAGCTTTTAAGCTTCATGGAGCTCTTCTTCAGGTGTGGGAAAGGTACACAGTGTCACAACTAAATATAAAGTGAAATGGATTATTTAGCAGAGATAGTTAGTTAGTTAATACCAATAAAGTATCCATCTGGCCCTTGGCGGTGCACGTGGGGTCACACCAGGCATAGCATCCGGCTCCTTATAGAAATGGCAGGTTTTGCATGCAGCACTAGAGCAACAGTTTGCCTCCACCTCTTTAAGGTCTGCCTGCCTTAGCTCCTTTATCTTTGATTTGTACTGCAGCATATCCTGATAATAGCCCTTTTTGCACAAGCCTTGAGAAACGTGCCCATAAGCATCCCTATGGGTCAAACGCAGCTGGAACTGCACAGCCTCTTCTCCCAATATACCAATCAGATCCAACAGCTCCACAGTGGTTTAAGCTGGAGAATACTTGGTGTGATAGCCAGATATGGTCACCTGGGAAGATGCAATGGGACCTCTCCATGCTGAGGCAGCAGGAAATGGAATTTAAAAATTCCCAGGGCTTGCAAAGGGAGGGGCGGATGGTTGCTTACCTGGCTGCAGGGCAGAGCAGCAGAGTTCAAAGTCCTGACCAGGGAGGCCAGGATAGGCATTGTGGAACACTTCCTTGAGGTCACATAAAGTGATTAAAGCAGCCATGATGTGGGGATGCAAATGTTTAACTGGTAAGCCTCACCCTTAATGGGTGAAGTTTACCACTTAAGGTTAACCAGTGGGGGCTGGAGCAGCTTTGGGTCCTGGCTGGAGCAGCCTCTGTCTGCTTGGTGCCCCGCAGGCAGCAGCTGGTCCAGCCCAGCCAGTGCAGCACCTGCCTGTGGCGGGGGTCTAGTCCAGCCCACCACCCACATCCACCCTTTAATCAGTTAACTGGTTAAACAATATGTTTAACTAGTTAACCAATTAAACAGGATTTACATCCCTAGCATGGTGTCTTCACTGGCTCTTTGTCTATAAAAAATGTATAGGAAAAAGACAAAAGTCCCTTGTGGGGGTGGAAGTATTTTGTCACCAAAACTAGGCATTTTTCCTGACAAAAGTTACATTGCAGTGTGTATGCACTCACTGTTTTATCGCCAAGTATAGACAAAACCATAGTGTTGTCCTGGTTGTTGGGAACTTACTTCTGAAGATGAGCTTGGAGTGATAGTGTGGAGTTGTTTGAAGGTCAGAAGAAATGGTTTAGGAAAGACTTATTTGGGGGTCACAACTGAATATGGGTTGCAGTTGCTTGATGATACCCTGTATGAGGTGTTGTGTGGGGTGGCAGGTGAAGGCTAGGGGTGTGTGGTCAAAGGGGTTTTATTTCTGTGTTGAAGTAGATTCTCTCAGGGTTGGTGTTAATGAGACACTCATCCTTGAATGGTTCCTAGTGTGTAATATCTATGCTAAACAATCTTTTCCACTTTGTATTTAGCTGTGATACTCAGAGTATTTTTTCAAGACCTGAAGAAGAGCTCTATGTAGCTCAAAATCTTGTCTCTCCCACCATCAGAAGCTGGTCCAACAAAAGATAATATTTAACTCCCCTTGTCTCTCTGATATCTCTAATATCTTGGGACCAATACAGAATATCCGATTAGTAGTTAGATCTATATTCAATATTGTCAGCATAAGCATCAGACATCTCTAATAGCTAGTTCATGAAGTGGATAAGAGCCTACTACTGCTCCGAGCTAATATATTAACCTGAGTAGTAGAGAACTGTGCTTTGGAGTGCAAAGACCCAAGCTCAATCCCTAGCTATGACCAGTGGTACGGGTACTTCTGCACAGCATTGTGCATGCTGATAAAATAACCCAGGAGATCTGGACCATATCCCAAGGAGTTTGCAATCTATTTAAACTGCACATGCTGCACTGAAAAATGTTGAGTTTGCCAGACTCTGGAGCATCAGTTTTATGTATAATATAAATAAATCTTCTTAGCAGGTAATTTCTACATATATTTTTCCATAATGCTGAATGGCTAATACATGAGGCAAAGTAAACAGGCACATAAATAACAATTTGTAAGGAGAGTACATTATGTGATGGAAATAACCAGAGCAGGAGTAATTAAAGTAACAGCCCAAATGGTGAATTTATGAAATGTTTTAAGAGTAGCCAACTAATCAATACTGCAGCGACCTGCATGTTTACTGACACCATGGACTGGAAAAACAGAAGGCAGCGCTATGAAGCAAGGTTAGAACAATCTGTGCTGCTCCCCTCTGACTTCCAGATTCTGGCTGCTTCCCCATTTCTTGCTCCTCTCCTATATTCATGCTGCTCAGCTCTTACTTGCCTAGTGAATCTGGTTGTGAGTTCTAAGTCACAGATCTGAAAATGAGACATGAAGAAAGCCAAGTGGCACAAAACCAGAAGAGAGGGAAACAGAAAAGAAGCCAGAATGAGAAAGATCAGCACAGATGGGAGTACCACAGGTTGCTGACATTTCTTGGTACAGATAATAAAAGCTACCGCTAAGCAGCTGGCACCAGAGAGAATTTTCAGTGTAAACAGTTTACCTGTGTCCCAAAACGCAATTACAGCAATATTTTGCACAAGCATAATGCCCTGGTAAGGGACAGGAGAGTGAATAGTTTCAGAAGCCATGGGGCCCTATGCAGGAAGACAAGGTTTGTATGAGCAGGACTACAATACAGCAGTAAAGCCTGTTAACCTCTCAAGAAACAGTCTGAAACACATAAGAAGAAGTGTGTGTAAGCAGCAAAGGGCCAGGGGAGCTGTGTGTCTGTATGGGAGAGGCAGCAGCACTAACTTCAGTGTAATCCTATTTTGGGAAATAAAGATTGAGTTGTTTGCCAGGCAGTTGAAAAATTTTACTTTCTCTCTGCTCTAAAAAGACAAGGGATTCACAAACTTAACATGCAGCCTATTTGAAAGCTTTAGGCCTTGTCTATACTGGCAAGTTACAGCATGGTCAATCAGCTCCCAGTTCTGTAACTCCCAAAGTGTCCACACTGGCAAGGCACTTAGTGTGCACTAATGCCGCAGTTGCAACGCTCTAGAAAAAGCACCTTGATTAGAGGCATACAGCTTTCTGTGCGGGAGCTACAGCACCGCAGCGCCAGTGTAGACAGCTGGTCGATGACAGCGCTGTGACTGGCCTCCCAGACATCTCTCACAGTGCCTGCTCTTGTCTGGTCATCAGATTGAACTCTACTGCTGTGCGCTCAAGTCACCAACTGTCACACCCATCCTTTAAATTCCTTGGGAATTTTAAAGTCCTCTTCCTGTTTGTTCAGCAATGTGTGGCGTGCTCTCAGCACATCTTTCCTGCTGGCTATGCCTGTTCCATGCACCAGGCGAACCCCTGCTTGGAGCCATGCCAAGGAGCTGGACCTCGTTAAAATTTAGGGAGAGGAGGCTTTCTGGTCCCAGCTCTGCTCCAGCCACAGGAATGATGATACCTACAGCCAGATATCAAGAAGCATTATTGAATCAAGCCATGACTGGGATGCACTGCAATGCAGGGTCCACATGAAGAAGCTGCGGAACACCTATCACAAGATGCGGGAGGCACACTGCTGCTCCAGTGCTGCGCCCACAAATTGCTGGTTTTACAAAGAGCTGGATGCAATACTTGGGAGTAACCACACATCCACTGTGAAGAGCCCTGTGGAAACTTCAGGGGCTGCACCAACTGAGACTGAGCCACGAGGAGGAAATTGTGGACAAGGAAGCTGAGAGGGAGGGAGACCCAGAGCCAGAGGATGACACAGAATCCAGAGTCAGAAGCCCTTTTTACCCTACAGAAGGCTAGCCAGAAACCAGCCAATGGAAGCTGCAAGAGTGTGATGAGGACAGGGGCAGTACACAAAGCCTCTCCCCCCTCCATCCAGGCTTGCAGCTGTTTACGACAAACAAGGCCCTGCAGCCACCTTTTCTAAGCAATGTCCAGGAGCGGGGCAGGCAGGGAGCCTGACTGAGGCTCCTGCTATGCCCACGAGCCAGATCCAGTACCTTGGCGAGCCGGATTTGGCCTGTGAGACATATTTTGCCCAGCCCTGCATTAAGGGATAGGCAGGGTCTCCTAGCATCACAATGAACATTTTGACTTTCTCTACAATGATCTGCTGGTTCAGGAAGAAAACTTCTGCTTGCAGTTTCCTGAACATGCCTGTGTTCCAAAAGCTGCATGCATTATGCACCTTTCTGGATCAGCTTATTTTCATGTCAGTGAAATATCCACAGTGATCCACAAGCACCTGAAGAACTATGGAGCAATAACCCTTCCAATTAATATTCTAAAAGGCTAGGTGATCAGATGCCAGAATTGGAATGTGTGTGCCATCTATTGCCCCTCCACAGTTAGGAAAGCCATATGTGCAAAATGTCACACACATTACCCAGAGTCATGGTCTTGTATAGCAGGATGCAATTAATGGCCCTGCACGCTTATATCAGCATGAATCCAACAGCTGACTTTCTCCTTCTGAACTGATCAGTGACCAATCGGTAGCTGTCAGGAGTAACCAGCTTACTAGGGATATTAGATATTGGTTAATTGAATAATCATGTAACCACATCACATTTTAGCAGTTACATGACTATTCAATAGTCCTGGGGATGGAGCCAGCAGCCAGTGTACTCCCAGCCCCACTCCTGGGGAGTCTCCTACCAGCCCACACTGCTGCCTCTCTAAGGGTATGTCTACACTACCACCCTAGTTCGAACTAGGGTGGTTAATGTAGGCATTCAAAGTTGCAAATGAAGCCCGGGATTTAAATATCCCGGGCTTCATTTGCATCTTGCCGGGCGGGCGCCATTTTTAAATCCCCTTAGGTCGAACTCCGTGCCTGCGGCTACACGCGGCACGGAGTAGGTAGTTCGAATTAGGATCTCTAATTCTAACTACCGTTACTCCTCGTGGAACGAGGCCTAGAGGTTGCTCCACGGCACCAGCCCCAGTCCACAGGGGGGTGGGGTGAGCTCCCTGTGGAAAGAGGCTGCACAAGCATCCCCTGGAGAAGCCTCTGTCCATAGTGAGCTTGGGCCCACCGTGGACAAAGGCTGCTCCACAGCAGCCTGCCCTGCCCCCCCCCCCGTCTCTGTGGGAGGTGGGAGCCTCCAGAGGATCCAGTGCTGTTGGGGAACCTGCTTAAAAGCCAGTTCCCCTGGGTACCAGCTCCTGTCTCTCCACTCCTTGCTGCTTCTGATACAGAGGCAGCAAGCGGGGGAGAGGGGAAATGTGTGTAGTCAACAGAATTAACTGATAAGCCCAGGCTTAATGGTTAATCGCATAGTCAACTACTTGTTGACATCCCCACAGCTTACACAGCGCAATCACCATGTGCTTCTCCATAAGCAGGGCAGCTCTCGTTCTTGTGTCTTTATGCCACAGGGTAGGGGGCAGACTCATCACACAGTCCCATGAAAGAGGCTTTCCTCATCCAAAAGTGTGCAGCCACCGCTCATCATTGAGACTTGCATGACGATGTGACCCCACCACTTCGTGCTTGTTTCCCATGCCCAAAAGCGGCAACTACTGTGGTCAGCACCTCCGTGAGAGCAATAAGCAATCTCATGGCATAGCTACTATACGTGGCAAGATCAATCTCCAATCTCTGACTCCTCTTCTTCACTTTGTAGTTTAAGGAATAACTTGATGGCCACTTGTGATGTGTTAGTGAGAGTCACAGCATATTCTTCAACACTGTCAGATCCATTCCTGCAGACCAAAGAGGCAGAGCACACACTACAAAAGTCGTTGAAAGATGGTTCCAAATGTGAACCAAAGCTCAGGGATTGCTAGGATGCAAAGTGATGCACTGTGGGGCTTTGGGACAGGACCCAGGATGCCCTGTGACTCCCCTCCATCTTCCCACAATCCTCAGTGGCAGAAGAAGAAGAAATGCTCTGTGGGGAAGCTGCCCAGAGTGCACTGCTCTGAATGATACTGCAAGTGCCACAAGTGTGGTCACGCCATTGTGCTGGCAGGTGTCAGTGTGAGTACACGACAGCAGTTTCCCTGCAGCACTCTCTCAGAAGCACTAACTGCCAGCACTGTACATCTGCCGCTGTAGATAAGGCCTTACGTTCTTGTTCTGAGGAGCAAAACTTTGTCTCCAGCGTGCTTGGAAGTTTTATGTCTATCCTGTCACAGAAAGGAGCATGCAAGCAGAACCAGGGACTTTATTTTACCAGAGAGATAGGAATTAATTTGGAGAAGGCGCACACATCTGCAGACTAAATTCAGAATCCTGTCTAACGCTCTACACTGGAGACTGGAACTCCAAACTGTATAAGCCATAAGGACAGCTGGGAGGCAATTCTGTGTTGCAGTTGATCCCCCAAATAGGCACAAGTTGAACCTCTCCAGTCTGGCACTCTCTGGTCTGGGAACATCCATGGTCTGGCATGATTTTAGTTAGCTGGATGTCCACTTATCATGGGTATAGTCAAATTTCCTGCAGTCCCATAAAGTTTCTTTACAGCCACCAGTCCTGGCTCTGTGTTCTGTGCTGTTATTTAGCTCTAATTTACCACTAAATGTCTTCTCAGAGCCCAGAAAGCAGTGGAAGTGCTGGTAATGCTGCTAAACAATATTGATCTCCTGTGGTTCAGCAAATTCTCTGGTTTGGCACCAGTCAGGTCCAAGGGTGCCAGAATAGAGGCAGTAGCTGTACTAGCTGTTTATGACAGAACATAGTTCCTCTGAAGTCAGTAGGATTGTTCATGGTAATAAGCACTATGGTCAATAGTATTTGTTGAATTGGGACCATAATGCCTTCCACATGAGGATCTCAAATTTCTTACCAAATATCCTTGAGCTAAATATAACAAACCTTGTTTGAAAGATGCAGGAACATTGAGGGGAAAAAAAGCGCCTTGCAGCAATGGCAGAGGCAGAAAAGAAGCCTGGACGCCTGACTCCCAGTCCCATGCCTTAATCACAAGACTATCCTTCCCGAAACACAGTGGTTTAGTTAACAACATTAAAATCCACTAGCAAACTATTCTGCCCTACCCTCATAGAATAACAGAATGCCTGGCACAAGTATATACAAACTGCTTTGTTAGTGGTGGGTTTCTAACTGGGGTTGACTGTAATAGGATTTTTCTAAAGGAAACTGGAACAGATACTTATAGGGAAGGGAAAGAAGAATTGTATGAATTTGCAAAAAGGAAGAATGAACAACAAAAAACAGGCCCAAAATTTGAATTTCAAGCCTTGAAGTGTTCCTTTTAATGTTTCTCAGAGCTGGCTGCTACTGTCCTAATATTTCCTTTGTAAATTAATTCTAACAGGTTATTAAGCCTAGAGCAGTGGCTCTCAACCTCTCCATACCACTCCTTTCACAAGTCCAATTTGTCTCGCAAACCCCAAGTTTCACTTCACTTAAAAAGTCTTGTTTACAAAATCAGACATAAAAATATGAAAGTGTCCCAGCACATTATTACTGAAAAATTGCTGACTTTCTTATTTTTATACATACAATTATAAAAAAAATCAGTTGAAATATAAATACTGTAGTTATATTTCAGGGTATAGCATAGAGAGCAGTATATGAAATTGTAGTTTGTACTGACTTTGTTAATGCTTTTTAAGAAGCCTGTTGTAAAACTAAGCACATATATACATGAGCTGATGCAGACCCTAGAAGACCTCTATGTATCCCTGATTGAGAACCACTGGCCTGGAGCAGTCTATTTATCCTCACCTCTTTTATTTTTTTAACAAAACAAAGAAATAAATAAACTTTCCTCTTAACCCCCAATCTGCTCAACTCATAACTATTCATGTTTTAAAATATGTATTTATTTTAGATGTATAAAATAGGCCCAATACAACCTGTTACCTGTATATTTTACAATGACTTTTAAAAGTAGGTAGACAAAGACTCTCCTTCCTCCAACACAACGAAATGTAAATTATGAACCAAATGTCCAATCAAAGGCTAGCCCTCGAACCTTTCATCACTTCCCAAACAAAAACAAGCTCAGCTGTGCTGGCAGGATCTTTGAAGGCTACAGAAAATTAAAATGTTTGAAGAGTGAACAATTAACATACTAAAGGCTGGTTTATAATAAAAGTTCCCTCTGTAAATTCTGCACAAACATAAATATTTCTGGTTACCTTCCTTGTATCTGTAGTACTAAATTGCACCCATAGGAATCCAAATGACAAGGAGTGTTTGCTCCTGCTGAGCCAATCCACAATGTGCTCTCCTTTCCATTTCTTCCAGAGAAACCAAAATCAGACCATATTATATCCTGTGGGAGAGACAAAGTTATAGATGTGAGTGATGACCTCTTATCATCCTTTGACTTCTGAGGCCCTGTCCTCTTACGATTCTCTTTTCTCATTACCTTTGTGATCACCCTTTCCTTTTAATCTTTTGCTGTTCCTTCTATTCTGCTCTATATAAGGATCCTACAAACCTAATTCCATGGCCTGCTCCTCTTCTCCCTCCAAATGTTATCCTTAGGTGACCTCCTGTGCAGTGGCTAAGTAGAAGACTCAAAAATCCAGAGCTCCATGCCTTTCCTGTCCCTATATCTAAGGGTACGGCTACACTGTGGGGGTTTTTTTTGAAGAAGGTATGGAAATTACACTCACATTTACATATCTTCCAATTTTTTTTCTGGAAGAGGATTTTCTGATATTTGGCCTATCTACATGGGGCTAAATGTCGGGGGAAAAAACCCTCTTTCGGAAGCCCCCATACACCTCGTTTTACAAGGAATAAGGGGGCTTCCAAAAGAGGGCTTTTTCTGACATTTGGCCCCATGTAGACAGGCCAGACATCAGAAAATCCTCTTCTGGAAAAAAAATTGGAAGAAGATATGCAAATGTGAGTGCAATTTGCATACCTTCTTTGAAAAAAACCTAGTGTAGCCATACCCTTTTATGACAGGTTTCAGAGGTAGCTGTATATTAAGTCTAATTCAGCAAAAACAACAAGGAGTCCAGTGGCACCTTAAAGACTAACACATTTATTATTGCATAAGCTTTTATGAGTTGCAACTGTGATGCAGTTTAGCCATGGTGTTCACTCTGTTGTTGCATTCGCTGTTTGCTTTATTGTGCTGTGTGTGATTCCTACTGTCCTGTGCTGCTCTGCAGTGACTCTGTGTGTGTCTCTCTCTCTGTCTGTGTGTGTGTGTGTGGTGCCCAGCAAGGGATGGGATCTCTGGGTGAGAACTCCTGAGGGAAGGCAGGTAGGGAATGGCCGGGGCCTGCCTGTCACCTGAGCTAGGTGGAGAATTCAGTCAGGTGACACTTTGCTGGGGAATCTGAACAAAGGAGGAAGCGGGGCAGCCTGGAGGGCTGTGAGCAGTTGCTAGGTGTGTGAATTAGTTTCGGCCAACCTGGGGGAGAAGGGAGCCTAGCTGGGGCTCTGGGTCCCCCTACCCCCAATGGATTGTGTACTGAATGTTCCTGGTTCCTGTAACAAGTCCCTGTGAACCAATAAACCTTCTATTCTACTTGCTGGCTGAGAGTCACAACAGGTTGCAGAAGGGGTACAGGGCCCGGCGTCTCTCACACACTCCATTACAGCAACTCACTTCACTTCATGCACCTGACAAAGTGAGCTGCAACTCACAAAAGCTTATTATTATGCCATAATAAAATTGTTAGTCTTTAAGGTGCCACTGGAATCATCATTATATCTAAATGTCTGTTCAACATGTCATCTGAGTTTTTCTTTTCTTCCTATACCCTCATCATCCTCCCGTCTCTATTCCACTACCATCTGCTTAGGCTCAGAATTCCTGGTTGAAAGATGTCACACTCTGAAATTTCTATAAAAGAAAGGAACAAAATTGTCATAAAAACTCCACTGTCTTTTTCAACCAGGTCTGATTTGTGTGGCACCTTTGACATCTCTCTTTCTAAACACTGTCATGACTTCCCCTACAATTGCCAAAACATTCAGCCCTTCTTTCTTCTCTCTACCCAAATGGCTAATGTTTGTGTATCCTCAATTTCTGAAATTTCCTCCTTTTTTAATATAATGGGGCTAGTCCTGCTCCTGCTTTTGCAGCCATGAAGGCACCCTTAGCAGCTGACTCAGTGCAGTTCTGCTGCAAAGAAAGATGGGGTAGGATGAAAGCATGCTATGGAGGGCGGCATAGGAATCTACAAGCATTTGGATCCTCCCATCCTTCTTTCTTTGATGCCAAAGGCATATAATGATATACAGTGTGGTAGTGACTTATCATGCATGGATGTGGGTGGTTCCAGGGCCAGATTAAGGGGGGGGCTAGCCAGGCAGCTGCCCGGGGCGCCAATCTATGGAGGGGCGCCTGATTGAAGTGGTAAGGGGCGCCGCATGCCTGGGGGCTGGGCTGCGCACGTGCCGCGCGCCCGCTTCCCGGGGCGCAATTATGGCTCGGTCCGGCACTGGGTGGTTCTCCCTAGTTTGGGGCAAAGTATTCCCATCTGCACCCGCACCCTGCCCACCTGAACAAAATGCATCTTAAATAGTCTGGCTAGCAGTTGGGCAGAGGATTTGTCCTTTAGAAAATATTTATCTGGAGGCAAGGAATATTGTCTAATGGGTAGAGCCCTAAACTGAGACTTTGGTGATCTGCGTTCTATTCCTAGTTCTGCCACTGGCCTGTTGGATGGTTTTGAGCAAGTCCGTGTTTCAGTTTCCCCATCTGTAAAATGGGGATAATGACACCTCCTTTGTAAAGTGCTTTGAGTTCTACAGATGAAAACAAATAGAACTAGATGATTATTATCTAATAATAATCATTACTGCCATGACTCAATATCTTGAATCTTTCAAAACAAATGAGGTACTGTTAGGCACATCTTGATTTTAGAAATATAATAAAAAAATACAAAAGCCTAATAAACATTTGTCAAAATCAAAAAGATATCAAAAAGAAAAAAAAATGTTCAGAGCTTTCCACAGTCATAAAATTTAAAATCCAATGTAACTATTTCAGTGATAAAAGTTAAGCATAATAACCTCTCTATACTTTAATCTCACACCTAAATAGTTTTTGTATTTTGTTACAATTTAAATGGAAAGATCAATCAATATTTGATTTTAAAGAACTTTTTGAAAATGCTGCAACTATAGTAAATTCTTGAAGTGATTGTGGGTAAAATAGTTTTTAACCAATGACCTGAAGAGAAATTGGTAGGATTATTGAAATCTTGGCACAGTGGTCTTCTTTTTTACAATAAAAAAGCTACAAGAAGACAAAATGCACTCAAAAAGGTGTTCCAACCATAACAGATGGCACATTACTTGTGAATTACATTTATTTCATTTTCTGCTTATAATGAAGTTAATCTGTACCCGTATATCATTTTAAAAGGTCTCATTTCTATTTAAACTTCATGCATATATCTTGCTGCTGATTTATATCTCAAATATTGTAATAAAATATCAACTGAACAAAAAAAGTAAGAGGCTAGATACTGCTCATAGATTAGAATAATGGAATCATTACCTTAACCCACACAACTGTAAATGATAAACAGTGCAATCTAAATTTCAAACAACTTCTAAATGGCCCTATTAATCACTATAAATAACAATGTAGTTAGCCTTCTTTTCCCCTTCAAGTCACCTTAGGCAAATCTAAATAAAATCTAAATGAAAAAGGTGTTATCAAATTCATAAGAGAACAGGGGAAAATTACTACAAATACTACTTTTGGGTGGCACTATAGTGCAGTTGTGTTCGGCAATTTCTGCCAGTCTGTAGCGGATCACAAGATTTCGCTCCCATGCTGGTACGAGAGCATATAAGTAGATAAGATTCTTAAACTCCAAATTATGTACTTGTGTGGGTGGGATGGCAGTTGCTTCCTTCAAGAAAATAGCATCTACTTAAAGATGTTCTGGATGTGGGTTTTTGGTGTTTTGGGTTTTTTTTTTTAATTCTCCCAATCTTGTGTCGTAAACAAAGGATTCATGGGGGCAAAATATACAGAGCCAAAATTTGAGACAGTCATGCAGGGAAAGCCTGAAATAGTGCTGAAGCAGTGTTCCCTGTAAGCTGTGTGCCTCTGCGGCCACTCAGGCTGATTAGCAGAGCATCTACATCTAGGTTTTGTGTTTCTAGTGGTGATACACAGTCACACATGCCTTGGTGCACATAAAAATTTATTCCACACATGGATGGAAAAGATTAGAGGGAACATTGTACTGGAGCTTCAGATCTCATTTTAGCCAGACAGAATTCCTCTTATGAATCATGCTGACATTTACAGAGAGTCAATACCCCAATATTTAGAGCTGTGCAGCTGTATTGTTTATTAAGCACTGGCAATGTGTACAACATGCTGCATAAGAGATTGCAAGCAGAGAAGGCCAGGAGAAAATATGAAATATGTCCAAAAACTTTGGCTTGGATGTATGCTCATCCTTGCAAGAGCAGGATACTCCAGTGTATTCTAGCAATTTCATGGGCAGTAAGGGCATAACCCTGCAAAGATTTGTGCATTGGGCTTCAAGAATTATTTAAGGAGGAGCTGTGGGCCTCCTGAGCCAGCAAAATGGCAGAAAAATTGTATTATGGTCTGAGTCTATGTAGATGGGATACTTGGGCCAGTGGAGTTCTACTGATGTTAATGGAGCTGGGTATAACGGTCAGCCTGCATGCATCCTACAGCAGCATCAGAGCCTATATTTGTAAACTATCATGCATGCCAACTGTTTATCATATTAGTGAAAAAAAATCAAACCTCATACTCACATCTAAAAATAATAAGAGTGGAGGTTTTCACTTGTATAAGTCACATAAATGGCAATTTAAGGGCCTAATCCAAAGCCCACAAAAGTGAGCAGAAATCCAAGTACTCAATAACTTCAACTGAGTCAAGATCAGACCCAAAATTATTTGTGGTTGGATGAGGAGGAAGTACAGCTGTTTTAGACAAGTTTTGTAACTCCTGTAGTGCTGTGTTTTTAAACATTTATCACACATTTTTGAAGCATGAGATGGATGCTCTTTGATGAGAAGATATTTTTTGTTAGACTGAAATAGAAATAAATAAGTAAACAATAAAAGTGAAAAATTGGTCAAAGGAATAGAGAAGTGAAAATGCTAGGTGGATTTCAAAAGCTATAATTCACTTAAATAATTAACCAATGCCTTTAGGTATTTTCCTGCATAGTTCTAAGTTTAAGGTAAAAAAGGTAAACATAACCATTTACCTTGAATTTTTCTGTCTTGTCTTCAAATAGCCTAGCAATATATTTATAATCAGCATAAGCCCAATATTTGGAGGAATCGTAAAAACTGAATGGTCCAGAGAAACAAGTAGGCTGTCCACAAGTCCAGGCCAAAAACTCTTCAAGTGTAGCTTCCACATAACTGCACTTGGTTTCAAATTGAGGAGCTGCAGCAATATAAGAAAAGACAACACTGCATGCATACTGAACAGAGCCATAAAAAAATAGATATAGGGTGAAGCAGTTTAGCAGAAATCAACAATAACTTTCTGGCTCAGTTTGGACCACTGATTAAATGCAATATAAAACCCAAAGCAAAATTAGTTTGGTTGTCTCAGCCAACACACAATAAAAATAGACCACACCACCATGCTCATGATTAATTTAACACAACTGATGGTTAATTTGTCCTTTAATTAGTATCCCTCCGTAAAGGTGTTCTCTCTCTCTCTTTTGCACATTTTCCCCTGCCCTCCCACATGTATTGAAGTTCCTTTGATTTATGGAGCTGGACTCTATCTTTTCTCCTCTGATCTAACAGAATAACTAAACCAGCACAGAAGCAGCAAATAGGGGTGGGGAACCTTTTTTGGGTTGGGGGCTGCTGACACCCAGAAAAATCAGTCCCGGGCTGCACATAAGTGAAAAGCAAAAAAAACAAAACTAAAAACCCAATCCCACTTTTCACTGACGTGGTCCCCAACTGAGAGGCATTCCCCTGGCACACTAGTGCCTAGGGGGGTTCAGGCTAGTAGATTTTGTGTGCTCCAGACCTTCAGGAAGGTGTTGATGGGGTGAAAGGGAGCTGGAGTGCTAGTGTGGGTTCCCCAGTGCTGGGTGGGGAGGCCTGAGCCTCAGGGGCCAGAACCAGGCAAGCCAGGGGCTGGATAGATTCCCCACCCCTGAAAGCAGATGCTTATATATGTCTAATAACCCATCTGAAAGGCTGTCACTATTTTTCAGCACTTATGGATAAAGCATCTTGCAGCATCCCTTGCCAGCCATAAAAGATTCAGTAGGACAATTATCCCAAATGAAGCGAGCATTCTTTCCTCAGCAATATATTGACAAGATAGCTAATTTTAAATATAATTATCTTATAACTAAGCTCCATTCAGTCCAGTTATCTCCATCTCTGTGCTGGGAGAGACTGCACAGCTACATTCTCTCACCATCTCTACACAGGAGTCAAGAAGTGTGGTTGCAGCAGATGCAGACATACTAGGGATGTTATAATGTGGTGTGTGTCAGGAACCGGTTTTTAAGCCAGCTCGCACCTGCCACCCTGTGCTGCTGCCTCTGATACAGAAACAGCAGCGTGGGGCAGTAGTCGGTTTCCTGGGAGCCAGCTTTTAAGTCAGCTCCCAGCAAGTACTGGCTCTTGCCAGCCGCTCTGATCCCAGGGAGCTGGACCAGGAGCTGTGTGTAATCATCTGGGTAACTGATAAGCACATGTTTATCGGTTACCCATTTAAACAGCTATACCTTTAAATGGCTACTCCTGATTGCAGTGCAGGCATACCCCATCAGAAATTAATCTTTAGCAGCTGCTACCTGCTCATCCCACCTTCCTGTGTAAGTGGCATGCTTTAATGGTTTAATGTCCCTTTCATCCTACACTTTGGTGGGGGGAGGAGGGAAGCTGTGAATCTGGCTGGAAGCAGGCAGGTGGGCATTTCCTGATCAATAATCCTTCCAGCACCCTTGGTATTTTGTCTCTGGATAATTGTCATTGTTTTATCCTTGCTTCTTCCTAACAGCCTCCTTTTAAAAAAATGTTGTGTAGTCAGACAGAATAATATCAGCAGGTAAATGGAAGCCCCTATCATATTCATACACACAATACAGATATCGCACTTGCTTTCCACATCTGGACTGTGGAACACAATCAAACCTGGGACCTCTGGAGTTTAGTGCATGAGCCTCTAGCGCTTGAGCAGAGCCAGCTGGCTCTCAGCTAAAGTTGTAGAGCAGACTCATTCTTCTCTCTGTAAGTGGTCTCAGTGCCACTAGATGGAAAGTACACTGGCTACTGGCTATTTTAGATTAACAGTAAAAGCAAGTGCAGAGCCAGGGCCCGCACGGAATACACCTTGCCAGCAGCTCCCTCTCTTTTATACTGAATGAATTTCAGTTTGAGGGCTTCCACAAGCTACAGTGTTGACTCTTGGAAGGTAATAGGCAGTCTCTCAGGTGGCAGGGCCCAGGCCACTTAGGGCTTTATAGATCAAAATAACCAACTTAAACTCCTGCAAGAAACCAGTAGGCAGCCAGAGCCATTTAGAGTGATAACACTGTTGGCTTGCAACAAAATCCCCCTTAACCATGCAATTTGTCTCACTCTGAGCCAGCTTCTGAATGGTTTTCAGGTGTAACCCCAGATGGAGTGCATAGCAATAGTCTAATCTTGAGACAATGAACATTAACAAGATCTATATCTGAAATGAATGTTTGCAAGCTCCTACCCAGGCATGGATGGAAAAAGCCACCCTGGCTGCTGTTATCATGACCACTGATAGGATCATCTAACAACACCCTTAAATTGTAAATTCACCTTGACTAATGGCAGGTGAACACAATCAGAGGGGCCAATATAATCTTTGCAATATCCTCCAGTTCCTTCCTATAATCTATAGTACTATCAGCACCTCAATTTGGTCTGGACAAAGATACTGGCTCTGGATAACAGTGATAGGAAAGAAAGGGCCAAGCACATCCCTCAGAAAAAATGTTAATGTGCAAGACAGCAAACAACCTACTTACATCTAGCAACACACACAGATATATTACATTATTTTAGGCAGTGGTTTATGCAACAGATTCTTACAAAGTAATACTTTTTGTTAGAACAAGATCCTCATTTAGCGACAGTGCAGCCCCAAAGGCTCTTCTCATTTTCTTGAATACATTTGCAACCTGTATTAGTATAAAATGGTGTGATCCTAGAGACTGGCTGTCCTCAGGGGTCACCAATGAAGGACAAGACATACAAGGGCTTTAATCTTAAAATATGAAAACTCTAAATGCTTTGAATCTAGTCCATATCCCTGGTGACTGAAAAGTTGTTATATGACGACTTATCAAGTAAGTAGGTGGCATCAGTCCAATTCTTGACAGGTGTTCAGACAACTGGAACTCTTAATTTCCAAACCCCAAGAAAGATGCTTAAGATTTGATAGACACTGAGGCTAAATTACCCTTTCACTCCTATTGGAGTTTCCTCCATGTTAAGGTGTAAAATGCATTAAGAGAGCATTGAGCTTCACCGCTGTTACATACACTGGGCTTGTTTTCACTGGTATTGACATAGTACCATCTGTAAAATGAGGATAATTATAATGGCTGCTTATGTAGTGCTTTTTATCCATAGTCTTGAAGAGCTTAATGAAGTCAGTATCATTCCCCATTTTACACATGGGGAAACAGAGGCACGGGAGACTGACTTGCTGAAGGTCACCTAGCAGGTGGGCAGCAGAGTCAGGAATAGATTAATATCCAGATCTCCTGGGTATCAGTCCTGTGCTCTCACCATATGTCAAAGGGGCGAAGTGAGGATTGATTAATTCTTGTTTGTAAAATGCTTTGAAAACATAAAATGCTAAATATTACATATCTGACAGTATCTGCATTTCACAATAACCCAACATATACTTTATCAATTCGGTTGTTGTTAGTATCTCATAATACTATTACATACTTTTATCGTTCTGGTTTTGCTTTGGCTCGTTCAAAAAAAAAAAGTTACTCACCCTGTGAAGTAACGATTGTTCTTCGAGAGGTGCCCCATGGGTGCTACACTCCTGGTGTCGGGTCCTGTCCCGGTGCCGCGAATCAGAGAGCTATCAGAGCCGTGGTCTGCCAGAGAGCGCATGCGTGGCTGCCTCTAGCGGCGTTCGCGCCTTTGATGTGTTGCGTGCAGTCCGGCATCGCTCAATTCCTCTCAGTCGCTCCCTGAAACGAGAAACATAAAATTCCAGAGTGGGGAGGAAGGGTGGGTCGTGGAGCACCCACGGGGCACATCTCGAAGAACAATCATTACTTCACAGGGTGAGTAACTTCTTTTTTTTCTTCGAGTGGCCCCGTGGGTGCTCCAATCCTGGTGACTTTGGAGCAGTACCCAAACATTTGAGGGCTCCGGAATTAAGGTTTTTGGGTACAAGAGAGGACTACCGTAGCCACCGAGAAATCAGCCACAAATTGATTTACTACAGCGTAGTGCTTCATAAAGGTAGAATGGGAGGATCATGTTGCTGCTCGGCAAATGTCTTGAAATGGGACACCTCTTAAAAAGGCCATAGTAGTGGCAACTGCTCTAGTAGAATGGGCCCTAGGTGGGCACAAAAGGGGTTTGTTCTGTATGGAGTAGCAGGTTGTAATACATGAGACTATTGGTCTTGCAATTCGCTGGGAAGTTAAGGGTTGCCCCTTGGATCAGTCCGCTAGTGACACTATTAGACGGTCCGATTTCATGAACTGCTGCGTTCTTTCGATGTAAAACGCTAGTGCCCTCCTCACATCGAGCGTGTGCAGTACAGCATCTTGCCTTGAAGCATGAGGTTTGGGATAGAAACAGGGAAGAATAATTGGCTCGTTGATGTGAAAATCCAAACAAACTTTCGGAATAAACGCTGGATGAGATCTCAAAGTCACCGACTCCTTAGTAAAAACTGTGTAAGGTGGTGATGACATGAACGCTGCTATCTCACTCTGTGGGTTGATGTAAGGGCAAGCAGAAACAGCAGTTTAGTAGTAAGAAGCTGTAATTATATCGTGGCTAAGGGCTCAAAGGGGGGGCGAGTCAATGAATCTAGAACGAGGTCCAGGTCCCAGGAAGGTGGTGGTGGTCGTCGTGGTGGGTTGAGGTTTGCAAGCCCTTTTAGGAACCTCTTTGTGGTGGGGTGAGCAAATACGGAGAACCCCTTCTCCCCCCGATGAAATGCACTAATCGCTGCTAAGTGCACTCGCAAGGAGGCTATTGCAAGGCCTGTGTCGTGAAGATGTAAAATACAATCAAGTATCTGGGATACACTTGTCATGTGGGGATCCATGATATTACTGTCACACCAGGCTTTAAATCTGGTCCACTTGGCTAGATAAGTTTTTCAAGTGGAGTCCTTCCTGCTGTGTACTAATACTTGCTTGACTCTCTGTGAACATGAACGTTTGGCAGAGTTGAACCAAGGAGCATCCATGCCATGAGGTGCAAGGTTTTGGATGACACAGGGAGCTGTTGTTTTGAGACAAGAGGGAGCAGAGGAAGGGTGTATGGTGTCCTGATGGACATCTGGTGGAGTATTGAATACCAGGGCTGACGCGCCCATGCTGGGGCTATAAGGATTACTCGAGCCCTTTCTATACTAATCTTTTCCAGAATTCTGGGAACTAGGACGACTGGGGGAAAAGCATGTAGTAATGACATTCCCCAGTGACGGAGGAAAGCGTCTCCCAAAGAGTGACATCCTATTCCCGCTCTGGAGCAATAGTTGGGGCACTTGGTGTTGGCCGGGGTTGCAAACAGGTCTATCGTAGGAAAGCCCCATTGGGTGAAAATATGATGCAGAATGTCTGTGCGAACTTCCCACTCGTGGTCGGGGGAAAAAGTCTGCTGAGTGAGTCCGCAATAGAATTGTGGATGCCTGGCAGATAGGATGCTGTCAGCACGGTGTTGATGCGGACGCACCAGTTCCACAAATGCATTGCTTCTATACAGAAGGATCAAGATCCGAGCACCTCCCTGTCTGTTCATGTAATACATGGTGGCAATATTGTCCGTGAGGATTCTGGTAGTCATATTTCTTATATGGGACTGAAAATGCTGGCATGCGTGTCGTACCACTCTTAGCTCGAGAACGTTGATGTGTAAGAGCATCTCTTGCGTGGACCAGCGACCTTGAACCATCAGGTCATCCATATGCGCTCCCCAACCGGTAAGGGACGCATCCATTGTTATTTGTTTTGACGGTTGTGGGCGGTGGAAAGGAATGCCCACCATAAGGTTGTGTGGCTTGGTCCACCACTGCAGGGATTGTTGCACATGTGGTGGTAGTACCACCATCTTGTGGATGCTGTCTTTCACTGGAATATATACTGTGGCCAACCAGTGTTGGAGGCAGCGAAAATGCCACCTTGCGTTCTGAACTACAGCAGTTGAAGCAGCCATGTGTCCCATTAGTTGTAAAGACACCCGAACGGGAAACGTCGGAGCATGCATCAGTGTGTGTACAAGGTCTTGGATCGTGGCGAAACGTTCGGCGCGTAAGTAAGCGCGTGCTGTTTTTGAGTTTAGCTTTGCCCCTATGAAAATCAGGTCCTGTGTAGGTTCTGGTGAAGACTTCTGCGTATTTATGAGAAGACCCAGGGAGTCGAAGACCTGAGAGACTGTTGCTACCATTTGTCTGGCCTCTGAATATGTTAGCCCCCTTATGAGGCAATCATCCAAGTATGGAAAATTGTCACTCCTACTCTGTGTAAGTGGGCAGCCACTACTGCTAGGGTTTTGGTGAAAACTCTGGGTGCGCATGCCAAGCCGAAAGGCAGTACTCTGTACCGGAAATGTTCTTGGCCTAGTTGGAAACAGAGAAAACGCCCGTGCGCCACATGGATTGCTATGTGGAAGTAGGCATCCTGCAGGTTGAGGACTGCAAACCAGTCTCCCTTGTTCAACGACGGAATGATGGTATTCAAGGTCACCACCTTGAAGCAATGTTTCCTGAGGTAGCGATTTAATTTGCGTAGGTCCAAAATGGGTCTCCATCCTCCTGTCTTTTTTGGGGTAAGGAAGTATCGGGAATAAAATCCTTTCCCCCAAAACTGCCTTGGTACCTTCTCTATTGCACCGATGTTCAGAAGACACTGAACTTCTTGCTTTAGCAGGTGCTCGTGAGAGGTGTCCCTGAAAAGGAATGGGGTAGGTAGGGTGGTAGGGGGAATGGATAGAAATGGATGGAGAGACCGGATTGTACCACTTCCAGTATCCACTTGTCCGAGGTGATATTGGACCAATGATGGTGGTACTGCTTCAGGCAATGGTGAAAAAGGTTGAGAGAATTTTGTGGTACGTTGAATGTGGGAGTCGTGTTTGCATCCTCGACACGGAAGTCAAATTTGCTGCTTTGGTGCAGTTTGATTGGACGAGCGGTTTGCCTGGGATTGTTTACATTGAGGACGCTGTCGGAAGCGCTGGTTTTCTTGGGTACGTGGTTGATTCTTATTAAAGGTATAATCTATTCTTATTAAAGGTACTATCCCTTCGTTGATAGGGATAGTAGCGTTTGCGCCTATAGGGAGGTGTGTGCATTCCCAGTGTACGTAAAGTGGTATGGGAGTCCTTGCCAGAATGGAGAACTTCGTCGGTGTTACTAGAGAAGAGTTTTTGCTTATCAAAGGGTAGGTCTTCAACTTTATTCTGAAGCTCCCTCGGGGCTCCTGCAGAGGATAACCAGGAAGACTGTCTCATCGCGACTCCCGTAGCCGTGGCCCATGCGGCTGTGTTGGCCACATCCATAGCCATCTGCAAAGTAGTATTACAGGATATATTTCCCTCTTGGACTATGACCTTCAGTAAGGGTTTCTTGGCATCAGGAAGATGTAGTAGTTCCATAAACTTTGAATAATTATCAAAATTGTGGTTAGAGAGATGGGCCAAATAGTTTGCAATACGTAATAATAACATAGCCAAAGAGTAAACTTTTCTACCGAAAACATCTAGTTTCTTATTGTCTTTGTCCTGCAATGTGTATCTGTATTGAGGTGCTTTAGCTCTGCACTGCACCGCATCAACTACAAGGGAATTGGGTTGGGGGTGATTGAAAAGGAAATCCAACCCTTTGGCGGGTACAAAGTATTTCCTATCGACCCTCTTACTTGTTGGAGCAGCCGATGCAGGGGTCTGCCATATTTTGTCTGCCACTTCCATGACTGCTTCATCAATAGGAAGGGCGATTTTTGCTCGCTGTTGTTGTTGCAGATTCTTCAAGAGACAATGTTTTTTGATGGGAACGTCCGTTAATTGTATTTCCTGTGTGTTTGCAACTCTTTTGAACAGATCCTGGAATTGCTCAGGTCATCCAATGGAGAGGCGTCGTCTGGAATCATCGCCTCCTCTGGTGAAAAGGAGGAGCAGTCAGTTGGGGAAATGTGAGGTTGAGGATCTTCTGCTTCAGACAATTGGCCCTCTTCTGGTTCTGAGTGTTCTTGATGGATGGACAAGTTTTCCGATGGGGGAGGCGAGAGCAACTGCTGTGGATGGTCAGGTAAGTATTGTGCACTGGGTGATGGGTGGGTACATGATGAGCCCCTATAAGATAGGGTAGCATGCCCAGGGTGGGGACGATCATAATCAGCCCTGTAGTAGCGCCCATAGTATTGTTCAGACCGTGCTGGAGAAGAGTATCTGGAGGATCTTGAACTGCGTATACAGTAGACCCGCCGTGGTGATCGTCTAGGTGATCTATGCCTTGGTGACCTCCTGGGTGAAAGAGAACGCGATGGAGAGCATCTTGTTTCTATATAGATAGTGACCCCATGTGTGGGTCTTTTAAGTAGTTGGTAAGTAGGAGAAAGGCTATAGTCTCGGTGCTGTCGGTACCTGGGTAGAGAAGGAGACAGTGCTGGAGAGAAGGTAGGTGACGGAGATAATGCTCTGTAAGTTTCCTTTTCCGCAGCTTTGCAAGGCAGGGAAGCCTTGTCAATTTCACATGCTGCTGGAGAGCCCGGGGCCAAATGTGGCTGTGGTGCCGAAGAGACTCCGCATGGGGGCGGTGCTGATGGTGCCGAGGATGAGCTCGGTGCCGGCATATCGCACAATGCTGGCGGTGCCACGGGCGAGACTTGCAGATTCGGTGCCGAGGAGGTTAACCCCACCACAGCTGGCGCCGCTTGAGTAGCCGTTGGCGGTGCCGGCTTTCGCGCTGCTGCCAGTGCCGATGCCGCTCGCTCTCTCAGCCCTGGCTCAGGCGATCTCCTTGCCCTGGGAGCCTGTTGATATCCTGGGGTCGTTGCCCCAGATGATTTTTCAGGGCATCTTGTGGTAGCCGGCAGAAATCGAGTTGGGGACACCTTCTTTTTCTTTGTAACGGCTGTCCCAGGAGACGTTGCCCGCCATTTATGGACTGCTGTCCCCGAGGCGGGAACGGCATCAGACTCCAGCGCCTTGCCATACAGGATCAGTTTCAGGCGCAGGTCCCGATCCCTTCTTGCTCTTGCAGTTAGTTTACTGCACTGGGTGCATTTCTGGGGGACATGTGTCTCACCCAAGCACCTGACACAGGAGTCGTGTCCGTGTGACATCAGCATGGCTTCCCGACAGACGGAGCATTTCTTAAACCCGGGAGACATCGGCATCGCTGAAAGTAGCCGGGAGAGAGAAATTGACCAGCTGCTATCTCTCCTCCGTCTGTCCCCTTACTTTGTTGAACTGAAGTGGTTCTCTCTCTCTTTTTTTTTTTTTTTTTAAGACAGGTAGCGGCAACGGCTTGCCTGAAATGTCTGAGGAAATTTTTTTTTTAAACAACTAGAAACTATTGAAGAAAGAAGTAGCTGATGAAAGGCTCTGAACTATTTACAATTGTGAAGACTTTGAAGAGAATGATTGAAACTGAAACTGACAGAAAGGGAGCTCTGTCCGCGACCGGGGGCGGATGAGAAGAACTGAGCGAGGCCGGACTGTGCGCAACACATCAAAGGCGTGAACGCCACTAGAGGCAGCCATGCATGCGCGGTCCAGCGGACCACGGCTCTGATAGCTCTCCGATTCGCGGTGCCGGGATGGGACCCGACACCAGGAGTGGAGCACCCGTGGGACCACTCGAAGAAGAACTGCATATTCATGTCCTGTTGGATCAGATTGTCACCATAGACAGTAGCCTCTAAAGCAGCGATGGGCAACATCATTTACACCTCCTTTACAATATTAACCTCCTGGCCAGCCTCTTTTACGTCTCCTCTCCCAAGTGTGGCCTGTCTCTGCTCCTCCCCCTCTCTCCCAGTGTAACCCACACACCTCGGCTTCATCTACACTGCAGGCTTCTTGCGCAAGAACTTTTTGCACAAGAGTTCTTATGCAAAAGTTCTTGTGCAAGAACACGTCCACGCTGCCATGTGCTTTTGCACAAGAGATGTGCTTTTGCGCAAGAGCATCCATGGCACTGTGGACGCTCTCTTGCGCAAGAAAGCTCTGATGGCCATTTTAGCCATAGGGGTTTCTTGTGCAAGAAACTCCTGTTCCTGTCCACACTGCCCTCTTGCACAAGAAGCCTTCTCTTCTGATGCTTTACTGTAAATTTACTTGCACAAGAACACACATGCAGTGTAGACGCTTCGCAAGTTTCTGTGCAAGAACAACCATTCTTGCGCAATAAGCCTGCAGTGTAGATGTAGCCCTAGTATGGTTCACTGACCAATGCAGTGGCACTTAGACCACTTACAGCAACAGATAAGAACAAGAGAGCTCTACAGCCTACACTAAGAGGCATCTGGCTATTAGCTCAAGCAGTAGAGACTCCCACGCTAAACTCTAGAGGTCCCAGGTTCAAATCTGCCCAGTGGTGGTTACACCAGCACTTCTGGAGCACCATGAATTGTGGCTGGTTTGCTCCCCATCCCCACTCCTTCCACTGCCACTCATAGCTTGAATGCAGTGATGAGAGGGAGGAGGAGGAGGACTAGATAAGTGCAGGCATGAGAGGCAAGGGTGAAGAGGGCAGAGAGGAGGTGCCTGGGCTGCACATGTAACCCTGATGCACCACAGGTTTACCCATCACTGCACTAAAGGGCAGCTTCATTCCATACAAAGGAGTAGAGCTTTGGTTCTGCCCTTCCACCAGAATGACAGCTGCACCTTTAAGCTGGGGGCGTACACTGCAACATGTAAAGGGAGGGAGCAAAGTATATGCCCAGTTGTAGAGTCAGGAGAAAGTAGGAAATAGGTTGTAACTTTGACTCATAACCTACTTTTCAGTCTGCTGTTGAGGCAGGGCATACATGGAGCTTATGGCAAAGCTGCACTTGACTCAAGTCATAATCTTAGAGCAGGAGGGTCTGTGTTCTATGCTGTCCTGAAGCTCAGAGTGGCTATGGCAAATGCTTTCATTAACACTTTGCACTTTCTATAGAATCTTTTATCAGAATATCTCACAATGTTTTAAAAAACCTGTAATTAACAAGCTTCCTGTAAAACAGATGAAGATTGTCTCCATTTCACAGAAGAAGAAAAAGATTGGTTAATGGCATGATTTTCAAATATGATCAGCACCTTTCAATATTTAAATCATCACCTACAATCTAAATAAGTGGTCTCCAAATCTTTTAAGCATGAGATTGCTTTTTGAATTTTAGTACAATCCAAGACCTACCTCAAATACAAATACCCGTGCCCCTTCTTCAAGGCCCCGCCTCTGCTCGCTCCATCCTCCCTCTCTCACCCATCTTCACACACTTTCACCAGGATGGGGCACAGGGTTGAGGTGCAGACTCTGGTCTTGGATTAAGGGATCTGGAGTGTGAGAGGGGCTCTGAGCTGCTCTTCGGGTAGGCAGTTGGAGTACAGGAGGGAGTTCTAGGTGCAGGCTCTGGGAGGGCTTTTGGATGCAAGAGTGCTCGGGGCTAGGGAAGGGGCTTGGGGTGCAGGACGGGGTTCATGACTGGGGTAGGAGTTCGCGACGTGGGCTCCAGCTGGGCACTGCTTACCTCAGGTGGCTCCTGGGTGGTGGTGCAGTGGGGTGAAAGCAGGCTCACCCCTGCCCTGACCCACTCCCAAAAGCAGACAGCAAACTTCCTCTATCCCAAGTTCTGTTGTGCCCCCTCTCTGCTCTGTGGAGAAAGGATACAGAGTGGGAGGGGGGCACCTTGACATCAGCACCCTTCCTCTTCCTACCCCGCCCTGCACAGAAAGCAGGAGGCTCACGAGGGAGGGGCAGCTCCAAGGCAAAGGGCAAGAGATGCACGGCAGTGGGAGAAGGGTCACCTGAAGTGCAAGACCTTGACAGGCTCTTGGCCAAACCACCTGTCAGAGGGTCCAAGAACTACCAGTAGATCCCGATCTACTGGTTGGTGACCACTGATCTAAATCATTAGGGATGACCTCATAGCAATTATATAATGGAGCCAGGAAAAGAAACCAGGATTTAAAATTCTCAGAAGTTAGCTCTAACCATTAGATTTACTGCTCTAAATGTTAAAAGGGGGAAAAGAGCAAGTGAGAGAGAAAGATGAGATATCACTGGCTAAAATAAACCTCCCATTTCACTCCTCTCACTCCTAGGCTGTGTTAGATGTAATTTACTGTGAAAAGAACATCTGGCATGAAAGCATTGCAGAGGATTAAGGAGGATATTAAACAGAGTTTCTAACTGTAACCTAATACCATCTAAAAACCTACCTGTGTCCTTTTTCTTTATTCCCATTCTAAAATGTATTGTCTTCCCATCCAATGCCTCAGAAAGATATTTAGCATTCCAATGTAGTACTGGCCAATCGAAAACCATGTTACAAAAGATTGCAGGTTGTTGTAGAGACATCACAATTTCTTTGGCTTTCTCTGGAGTAAAAGGTTTGACAGCTTCACCTTTGGAAAGAAAGAAACAGTTGCAGAGAGATAATTTACAATATGTGAACAGTTATCTATCATCCCGCATATTGTGGAAAATACAAATTACTAATATCTCCCTCAATGATGGTTGATTTTTTTCTATGTGCTTGCTATATTTGTTTAACGAAAATTCTATTGTAAGTCCAGAGAGGTCGTTCCTTATCCTAAATTATAATTTAAAGAGGCACGTTAAACATCCAGAATACAACACATTGGTAAATATTTATGATTTTCAGTTCCCTATTGTAGAATGTAGTCCATTGGTTTATAATTACTCTGACAATTAAGAGTTTTGTGATTAATGTTCAAAGTTTAGAGAATATCAAATTTATGACTAACACTGCTTCTGTGCAGGGCTCCTTCTGAAAAGTGTAGTGTACCATCAGAGATGGCAGACAGAATGCCTAATGCATCTGATTCTAACCAATGAATTAAACATTAATCACAAGAGCAAATATATTAAAAGATAGATTTATATCTATTTTAAATTATTTTTGCCTATAGGATTTTAAAAGACAAACATAGTGCCAATACAAGGTCTATGATAATCTCAGATTTCAATTCAGTCTTTAGTTGTGGAGAGATTTATATGTCCCACTGAAACTGTCAAGCTGTAACATTGGCAACCTTGAATAAACTCAGCAGTTTTACAACTTCTCTTTAGGGATGGGTTGAGAGGGAAAGCTTAAAAAAAAATAACAGTTCCACCGTGCTGGGGCAGTGGATTAAATCTCTGGATCATAAAAACCGTACATTCATTATTCTAACCTATGTTAAGTTGTTTCGTGCCCATGCTGCAGAGTGCCTAAGCAGACCATAAGGCAGCCCATTACTCCCTTGCACCAGTTTTCTCTACCACCACTTGAAGGCCTGATGTACACTAGGACTTTACATTGACTTTAGCTCCATACAGTTGCTTTTCTAAGTGATGTATCCACACTACCACAACTACCCATTAGTTAACATCCCTAACAGAGAGACCGGTCTGATTCAGGTAATAAACAAGAGGTCCAGCATACTTCCTGTGTAACCATTTAGCAGGTGTTTGTAGGCAAGTTTTAAAGCAGGGGTCTGAAGAGGGATAGTAGAGTGGCCCTGGGGATTTTTACAATGGCAACTCCTATTTGCAAAGTGTGGCCTGAGGAAATGCACAAAGATGCCTGATGGAAAATTTGACCAATAGACAATATTGGCAGATATTGCATTACTGTAATTCACATTGAATATAAAGAAAAAATATCCCATCAGAGGCACTGGTACTGAATGATTAACAATAACAGCACAAAATGATAAAATTATATTTAATAATTTTTACTTGGGGAAGAGAAAAGATTAACAAAGACCAAGTTCCCGTTCCTTGGAGGGATATTAGCAATGTGCAAGCTGATGTGGATCTGACTGATGAAACAAAAAAGGAACATTACGAATATATTGTTTCCAGTGTAAACTGGAATCTCAAAGAATGCAATCACCTGAATTCAAAGTACAGATTGCGTGATCACCAGCATTAACCAAATGCCAACTTTCCATTTTGAAAATTACACTGCTGTTGGCAAAGACAAGAAAATCATAAATGCATGATGGGCTTAATATTGCAAGGTACTGAACTCACTGGCCCCAAGTCAGCAAAGCGCTTAAACATGTGAATAGTTCTACTGACACCAGTAGGTTTGCTTCCTTGCTTAAAGTTAAAAATGTGCTTAAGTGCTCTGCTGGGCTGGGGCCAGAGTGTTCAGTAGCTTGTAGGATTAAGCCTTATATAAAAGCTTCTTTCCCTCATATATTATGCTTAATTTGAAGACTTCCATTCAGTTTCTTTACTCCGTCTAAGAGCTGTCTCTTAGAACAACAACATGGCATAATTTATTTTAGAACAATCAAAAGCCCTTGAACTTCTTAAATGAGCTGCAGAAGGGAACAATGTAATTCAGCTTCAAATCATGTAAAAGTGGAACAACATAAGTAAAGATCTAATTTCGTAAGCCACACAACATTTTCACTCAGGAGAACAATGTTCATTAAAGAAAATTCTTCAGCATATACAACAGTTTTAAAATCAATCTGTGTTGTGGAAAATATAAAAATAACTGCATACTCTAAATTTCTATATTCCTTGATGCTGTGAAAAGTGTCATTTTATCTGGGAAGAAACTGGTATGTTAATAAAAGGAAGAAAAAAACAGAATGGATTTATTTAAATCAACAAGTAGAAAGCCTTGAAATAATTGATTTAAATCTTTTTCATTTGTGCACTAGTTAATTTTTAAATAAAGGTGCATTTTCATTGGTTAATATAACTATTAAAGCATGTTGATTTTCAACTAAATAGAGCCTTTTCACTAGATTGGGTACATCTTTTTGCTATCTGAGGGTAAACTGTAACTATATATATTTAGTTATACAATCACATAGCTTAATGTTATAAGACTTTTATTAATTGTACATGTTTAGTATATTAGAAAATGGTGAATGATATATTGCTTATTTACTAGACAGTTAACTTTTTGCTCATGATGTATGTCAAGTTGCATTAGGATGGTAACTGAAATTTAATTTAATTAAAAAAACTGCATAGATTTTTGTTACACAAAACAACCATAAATGATATGGATACATTAACTTCTCTAATCAACACACATTTCACATTTACAAGTGAATGATTTATTAAACAGAGGGATTAACTGTTGTCAGAGAATTAAACTGATTACTTCAGGTCAGTCTGGGAAAATTTTCAAATATGCTTAAGTGAAAGTGATAGGAGCTTTAACTTCCTACCCAGCTGTCTCCTGAAAATGATACAGTATCTTAAATTACTGAGGCTGACCTATTGTAGCATATTTATAAATCTTAAACCTCAAAAGTTAGACATTTTCTCTCAATGCTTTCTTTATATAGGAAACAAGGCTTTAATTCAACACTGGATTCAGCGTATTTATTTTTTATTTAAATGTGTAAAGAGATAATAAATTTAGGCCTTATATTTTGTATTGAATTCAGATTTCATTTTAACAGATTTATTTTTAAAGATTAAAAAAAATCATGATTTAATTAACAAAATAAAAAAATCCAATTGAAATTAAAAAATCAGATTTTTTTCTTCAAAAATGTATTTATTTTTGTCCACCTGGAGAAAAATGAATACATTCATTTTCTTCTCATAGAAAAGTTTAGACTAGTGATTCTCAAACTTTTGTACTGGTGACCCCTTTTACATAGCAAAGCCGCTGAATGCAACTAGACTCACTAAATCAAACTCTGGAACATGAATTGCAGCAGTGGCGATCTTCTGTTTAGAGAAGACATGGCCTAAGGGCGTTTGGTCCCTAAACCTCATTGAATTTCAATGAAAGTTGAATTTCTAACTTCATTAGCTCTTATGAAAATTCCGGCATGTAAAGTTTAAGAATAAACCCGAGGCATCTCTGTTCATACATTTTTATCAAATTCAGGGCCATGAAAAATGTGTCACAGACTCTGAAATCTGGTCTGTTGTGTGCTTTTTTCCCTATTTTATACTGATTTCAAATCGGGGGTTCTGACCCAAACGGGAGTGGCAGGGGGTCACAAGGCATTTTAGGGGGTTTGTATTGCCATCCTTACTTCTGCGCTGCCTTCAAAGTTGAATGGCTAAAGAGCAGTGGCTGTTGGCTGAGTGCTCAACTCTGAAGGCAGTACACTGCTAGCAGCACAGGAGAAGAAAGGGTGGCAATGCCTTATCAAGGCACGCTTACTCTGCACTGCTGCCTTCAGAGCTGGGCAGCAGGAGAGTGGGGGCTGCTGATGGCCCAGTTCTGTAGGCAGCAGTGCAGAAGTAAAGGTGACAGTATCATACCAGGCCATCTTTACTTCTGCGCTGCTTCTGGTGGCTCTGCCTTCAGAGCTGGGCGTCTGGTCAGCAGCCTCCACTCTCCAGCTGCTAAGTTCAGAAGGCAGTGTCGCAGCAGCAGTGCTCAAGCAAGGGTAGCAGTACCGCAATACCCATAGAATAACCCTGTGGACCCTCATTTCCCACAGCTCCTTTTTTGGGTCACAATCCCTACAATTATACCACCATCAGTTTTCAGATTCAAATAGCTGACCATGAAATTTACAATTTTTAAAATCTTATGATCATGAAATTGATCATGGACTTGGTAGAGCCTTACTCATTGTGAAGGATTAAAAAGTAATATTTTTAAAGCTGGCTGCTATTTCTTAATTCAGGTTTTTATAAGCTCTCCTCTTCTAAGGAGAACAAAACTCAACAACATGGTACTGCTAGCTAAGAGAGAGAGAAAAGAGATAAGGTTAAGTCCTGGCTTTCAACCTCACACACTCCACTACATGATACCCAAGCATATGAAAGTCTCATGGGGACCTTGCCATATGTTATTCTTTACCTCAAAAAGCAGCAGCTATGGGTTACCAAACAATAGGTTTAATATACATGGAAAAAGTCCAGCTGGGAACAAGACAACAGATACTGGTGTGGTCACAAGCAAGCTGGCTATCTTGTATGATTAACAGATTGCTGCTCAGCATGTTTTGGTGAGACACTAGGTCAAAGATTAAGGACAAAGCTCGGACAGTGCTGGAGGGACAGACTGAACTCTGGGAGAAGAGACCTTTTAAAAAATTATACCACCCTACACTGCTAATTCCTAGTGCAATTCATTGTGTTATAGAGCAGAGTTAGCCTTCCATGACTGGGCAGCTGTGCTGGACTTATTTATCTTTTCAGCTTTTCAGACACAGAGTAAAATAAAATTACTGCTAGACAGGCTAAATTTATCCCCCACACAGCTGTTCTTCTGCCTGGCTGGATTTTAAAAAGCTAGCAAAAACCTGCAAAATTTCATTTTTCAGAGTATAAATCCAAAGAGACACAAACAATTAGGGCAGTATTCTTCCTTGTAGGATTTTTTTTTTTAAACTGCATTTTAATGTGGAAATATCAGGTGTATTGTATAGATTAAGATACTCAACGGTTGGGGGGTACTGCAAAAGCCCGTCTTTAGAGCCTTTCCCCATAGGGTAAGTGGGAGGAGTCATTATACCATCCATTCAGCCAACTGTTGATTTTGTGTGTAGTTCCAAACTGATTTGTATATATGTCTTGTACTTTAGCAAAGTGTATTTTTTAAAAAACTAAATGAATTAGACTCTTCTAGAAAGCTTGGGGCTTGAGCCAAGAGAGTTTGTGCTCATCTACTATCTAGTTGAGAGCATTTGTGCATCTGACTGCCTGTTCAAAAACTCCTCCTATATGGAAGAACTGGGACCACGAAATTCAGTACACCGCTTCCTCTTATCATAACTTAAAGCAAGGTAACGGGTTTGGTTTGCCAGGAAAATGAGATGTGCCTGAAATGGAAACCATACAGAAAAGAGACAGAGTCACAAGGCATATGAAAAGGGCTGGCTGAAGGTGCTCATCCCGCACATCCGGGACTGCCCCAGACCCAGCTTCCCACCCCCAGGCGTCCTTTAGCCCTCCCACTTCAATTTGTATTGGAACTGGGCTGTTCCCCAGGGAGCAAGGGGAAAGTATATGGTTTGCTGCATTGCTCATTCTGATTAAGGAGTGCAGCTGGGATACAAACATGGACCTGCCCCAGCCAGGGGACCTGCACCCCTCCCCTAGCTGTGCCCACTGGAGCTGCAGCAGCTAGGGTTGTCAGGTGTCTGGTTTTGAACCGGACAGTCCGGTATTTGAGGGTTCTGTCTGGGAAAAAAATTAAGAAAATACTGGACACACAAAATGTCTGGTGTTTTCTAATTAGGTAAGTTTTATTATTATTAGGAGTATCAGTACAGAGTTGCGTACTGCCTGGCTGGTAGACACACTCACACTGTATTAGCGTGTCTACCAGCCAGGCAGTACACAACTACGCGAGCGGAGGTGGGGGCGGGGCAGGAGGGAATCCCTGGGGCCGGACTCGCTCGTGCTTCACCAGGATTGTGCGTGGGATGGGCAGCACCCCTGGATCTCCGTCCACCTGGGTCAGTCCTGCTCTAGGCTGGCTGATTCCCCCTGTCCCCGGCCAGCCCCGCTTCCTGTCAGCTGGTCCCCCTACCATCCGATCTCCCCCGGCCAGCCCCGCTGCCCCTGACCAGCCCTGCTTCTCGCCAGCTGGTTCTCCCGCCCCCCTGCCCTGATCTCCCCAGGCCAGCTCTGCTCCCCCTGATCCCCTCCCGGCCAAACCTGATTCCCGCTGGCCAGTCCCCCCACATCTCTCCCGGCCAGCCCCACTGCCCCTAACCCCCCTGCCAGCCCTGCTTCCCGCCAGCCGGTTCCCCCCCGCCCACATCCTCCCGGCCAGCCCCGCTCCCCGCCCAGCCGGTCTCCCCCCTCCCCACCATCTGAGATCAAGTGTGTCCGATATTTTTTTTTGAAGCCACCTGGTAACCCTAGCAGCAGCCCCATGAAAAGGTTCTTCTCACCTGGCCCCAAGCTGCTGTGGGGAGAGAGGGCTGGGGGGTAGTCCTCTCTCCCCAGGGCAGCCTGTATATTGAACCATTCATTCCCAGCCCCACCCAGAGCAATGATTAAATGAATAAAAATTGAGTTAAGGACCCAAGCAACACGGGGTAAATCTTCTAGTGCCAAATAATTAAAAATCCTTTCTTCTTTCAATTGCTCTAGTTTCTCTTGTGATATCAAAATGAAATATCTCCTCCAGTCACATGGGTATATTTTATTGCAAATTTAAGCTCTGATTAACTGGAAGGGGCTGGAACAGCTCCCCACCCGCCCCGCGCAGAGGGCTGCTTCAGCCCTGCAGGGACTACAGGAGCAGCCCCTGTCCGCAGTGGGCACACACTCCCTCCCCGCCACAGGTTAATGCTGCTTCCGCTCCCGGGGAAGCAGCTTCACGGCAACAGCATAGCCTCCTTCCCTGGAGCTGGCTTTGCTGCCTCCTCTGGAATGGGGCTGGCAGCAGCTCCTGCTGGTCCCGCTCCTAGGCAGGCTTTGCTGCTGACTCTGCAATATAAAGCTTAAATAAGGAGAGCCCACAGCATGTGTAACTGTAAAACCGCTAGGATGTTTAGCAGTTACACAGTTACCTATTTAACCACATTTTTACATCCCTAGTTAGCATCCAGAGACTTGTGTCAATTTGGGCTACAGACTCTCATCATAGCCTTTTTTGACAGATCCCTTATGCCTCCTGCAAGGAGGTTTACAGGATCTGTTGAAAAAGGCTTTCTTTCTCGACAGATCCCCCTCTAGATTGCCGCTTTTTGCCAACAAAGTGCTGTCGGCAAAAACGTGGTGGCCATTTTTATGCAAATTAGGCACGGGATATTTAAATCCCTGGCTTATTTGCAATGTCGAACTGCCTAATCTGCATCCCTCTGCCGACAGAGGGATGCAGTCTAGACATACCCCAACAGTATGAACAGAAGAAGGAAGGGGAAGGGGAAAAAGCACTTTGGGTCCCAAGGAGCATCTCTGCAAGCTCCTGCTCCTTCTGAGCAGAAGGAGAAAGAGAGGAGAATGATTCACTAACCCAAGAGGTCTACAACAACACTAGATAATAACTATCTTGAGGAACACTGGATGGGAATGCTGAAAAATTTAACGGAGAATTCTGCTATTCTTTCCTATGAAACAACAGTCCAGTCTCAAGAGGGTACTGATCTACATGATATAAATACCTCTATTTTAGTTAGAGCCAATATAGTCTCTACTCTCTCATTGCAGAGTTGCTGCCTGGATAGGTACTGAAATACTTTCTCCATTCAGTAACAAAGCAGCCTGTGAACAGTAAATAAGCAATTCTTTAATTAAAACAAATTTCCTACATCATTTTGTCCAAGAGAGAGTGGGTGGTGTTTGTTATTTGGCAAAAGAAAAAAGGCCTCTTGGGGGTGCAGCTTGAAGCTTCAGAGAACAGTCTGGCAGGAAGCCTTTTTCTGTTTAGGTAATTTGTATGATTTGGTAAAATCCAACGAATAGAGAAATAGCTGTGAAAGATACAGCAATTTTCTGCAGGATAGTTGGGAGATTTTACTTTATGTATCATTATGGGCCAGGGGTTTTAAGTAGCTCCATGGGAGAAGGGATCCATAGCTTCCAGGAACAAATTCACTCAGGCTATAACATTCCTCAAGAGATACCCCTAATCTGTACAGGCTCACATATACCGGTTCAAACTGGATTCTCTAGGGAATCAACAGACAAAGAGGACTTTGGGATAAACATCCTGAGTTTAAACTCTGATCTAGCCAAGAGATAGGCTTTCTGTCCAAAGGCCTCAATCCTTCCCGGAAAGAACTCACCTGCTCATGGGGTGGGAGTTTGTTCTGGGATAAGGTAGTTATGAACTACAAAAATGCTCCCTGGTGGGATCTGAAGGACTGATCACCTGTCAGAGCTCTTGTTGAAGTTAGACAGTCTCTCGTTAGTTTGTTAGCATGCATGCAGGTGCTCTTTAAGGATTTTAAGTATCAGGAAATTGACCAAATGCATAGTCGATGCATTTTGCATCGACTATTCAATAGGGCGCCTCCGACTTTGAAGTGTAGCAACAACCCTAGAGCTGTTGCTACACTTCAAAAGCAAAAAAGCATTGTGTGGAGCCTGGGGACAGCTGGCCCCAGGCTCCACATGGCACTGTCGCTTTGAAGAACCCCCTTTTCTTCCCTCTCTTACTGCCTCTGATAGAGGCAGCAAAGGGGGCGTGGGAAGCAATTAGTCAACTATCCTGTCAACTATTCAATAAGCATTTGCTTATCGGATAGTCGACTAGTCCTTTACAACCCTAGTTCTCTTATTGATGTAATATATTTTCTCTGTAACTCTTTCACCCTATGAATAAATGTGCTTGTTTAGGATATGTCTACACTACCAAGTTTTGTTGACGAAACTTATGTGAACACCCAAACATTGACAAAAGAAAAATCAACTGAGGGTGTTCACACTTGCTCTGTCAACAGATCATGTCCAGCAGGGGGCACCATAGGGGCAGTGTGAGCAGTGCACTGTGGGTATGTATCTCACAGTGAGTGTCGTGGGAAGGCACAGTTGATCCCTGTGCATCTTGGGATTCCCTCTAAGTTCTCCCACAGCATCCTCAGCCGCTGAGAGCAGCATCCTGAGTACCTGTGTGAGCTCTCGGTGCTGAGGAATGTCAAAGCAGCACAGCTTCTATCCCTCTCTCCTTGCAGCAGCAGTCTGTCTGCTGCTGGGTTCCTCAGTGCAGGGCAGAACAGGAGCACTCCAATGATTTGCTCTTTGTTTGTTACCCAAACAGAGCAGGTCACTCAGCTGTCAGAAAGTACCCAGAGCTTTGAAAAGGGAGTCGCACATGCTTGTAGGGCAGCAGAGATCAAAACACTGAGCACAGCCATAAGGACAGGTACTGTGGGATACTGCTGAAGACAGTTCTGTAGACAAAAAAAACAGCAGAGTCTAGACTGTCTTTGTCGACAATAAAGGGTCAGGAAAAGAAAAAAGTCTCTTGTAGGGCTGGAAGTTTTTTGTTGCCAACTCTGGGTGTTTTTTCCCGACAAAAGTCACATTACAGTGTGAACGCTTTCACTGATTTGTCACCAAAAAAGCAGTTTTTGGCAACAAAACTCAGTAGTGTAGATGAAGGTATCACGTAGTGGCTTATACGAATGGGCAATTATGCTATTGAGAGCCTCTGAGGTGAAGGCACAGCAGCCTCCATAGGCGATCTGATTTTCTGGGGAATTCAACGTAGACAGCCTGGAAAAAACCCAGCGAAGAGGGAGAGAGACACAGGTCTCTGCCCACAAGAAGAGACAGATGGGGAGCTGGAAGCCTGAAAGTGGGTGCTCTTGGTGGACCACAGAGGAGGAATACTGGTACAATTACCCTGACCTGTGACATTTGCATCAGGAGTTTTTGAGGGGTCAGTTATTTAGGAAGCTGTGCCTCTTCAGACTCCCTATATTCATCTAGTTCTAGTTTATCATTTTCCAATATTATATCAATCTCCTCCACAGCTTTCGGAAGAGTTGTAAGCAATGAAAATGAACAGGAAATAAGTAGTTTTATTTTGCTTCAAATCTTGCATCCTCCTTCCTTCCGCTGGGCTGACTATAGCACTGTCAAGAGGAAAAATGCCCTTTTCTGCATTTCTAAAGGTGCTGTGATAGGATTTGTCAACTTCTTTCCTGTGTAGCTCTTAATCAGGATGAGGTCTGGTGTAGTCCTCTTCATACCTCTTGGTAATTAGCAAGCAAAGTAGAATATTCATTTTTCAAAAAATTCACCTAGGTCGAATTATTTCATTCCTCAAGCGAATTCATGGGCAACACCATGACACATCCAGTATGTTAAGAAGGCTATTTAATCCAAGTAGATAATTATCAGTCAATTGCAGATAATATAGCCAGTAAATCCTGGCATAAAATAGAAGGTAAAACTTCCTGAATATTCAGGTCATATCATACCACTTAATAAAACATTTATATCACATTAAACTTTCACACAAAAATGTAATTATGTTTCTGTCATGTGAAAACAGTACAAAAGAAAAGGTATAATTGGATTAATCATGTGCTACTTCATTTAAATTGTTTTATACTTCCTAGTCCATGTCAGTTGTAAACGAATGTCATGATTTTTTGCTTTATTAACTGTGTGGCTGTGAGCTATGGATAAACACTTCTCTCTCAGAACTTCAGGTATCCAACATGAAATCTTATTCTCACTGCAGTGAAACAAGTCACTCCTCTAAGTTTATATTCTTTATTGCTAAGTAAGTACAATCCTATAATCCTGTGCTCACGAGTAAAATTAAGTGAATACTTGTAAGATCAAGGCTTTAGTGATTGTGAATAACTTGTTAAGACTGTAAATTGATGCAAGATATGCAACCTGCTGCTTTAAAAAAAAATTTCCTTTCTTCTAATACTCCTGGGTTACCTTCAGTTTTACTTAAGCTCATTCCTAATTTCCAAATTCTATACTGATTTATATCCTGTGCAAACTCCCTGTATTGCAGGGAGCAGAGATGCAGGTTCTCACTGAAGAGGAGAAACATTGAGTCTTCTGCTGCCCAGTTGTAATCTGATTAAAAAAGACACAAGAGTATTAGCAAACTAATTCTTTCTGTCAGACCCAACAAGTGACGTATCTTCACAGCACAAAAGGCAAATGAATTATTTGTCCTACTTTTTTGACTTTGCACAAGACATACATAGATGCCAACCAAGAATTGTACTTTGTCAAGTTTCAACTCAAATTCTGTTACTGCAACAAATTATATGATCTGGCACAGATGTTTTGTATTGTTTGGAATGGCACTTCATTGCTGCTACATTTCAAAATAATCTGCTAATTGAAAAGCCAGTCATTTTTAGAAGAGGTGCTTTAATATATGACAATAGATCCAGATTTTAGTACAGGAAGGGAGGTGAAAAGTGTACTGATGATTTCTGGCAATCACTTTCCGGTCCTTTTGTGCTGCCAAGAGAAAGATCAATTTTCGATTTCTGATTTAAAAATTATTCTGAATAGTGTGCAGGGTTTGGGAATAGAGAGTTTAACACAGCAGGGAGTCTGCAGAAAAATGGGCTTGATCAAACTTGTTCGGCAGTTAGATGTACGGTCATTAACGTAGAATAATGTAGCAAATTACAAGAATTCATTAGCGAACAGTAGTTGTCTCCTGCCAATGTACCCTGCTGTTTAAATAATGGAGTTTAATTGAGAGGTTTTAGAATTATTTTCTAGAGGAAGGAGAATAAATCCTATTGAAAATATTTGTAGAATAAGCCTCATTACACTGTTTTCCTTGCAAATGAGTAAGACTTTATTATCCTAAGTTCTTATAAAGAGAAAAAAATGATAAAGAGTTAAAGGAAAACCCCCGATATTTTGAATACAGTACTCTGGAAGTGCCAATCCATTCAGGTCAAATACCCTCCATCTTCCCATGTGCCTGGCAATCGGGAAGGTGGTCAAGGCAGGGGAGCCAAAACCCTGAAAACTGAAAGTAAATGTAATGATGTAGGCAGGAACTTATTCTTAAAAATGCTCTCAATTACACCCAACAAAGCAATATTTATTTTTTAAATAGTTACCGTAATTTGCATGTGGTTATACTGGTCTACAAATAACAAAACTACAACCAGTATATATCATGTCAACAGGAGGCACTTAAATATATTTTGATAAGATTTTAGGGCATTGCATGATATGACTTCTCTGAGCAAGTGATTAAAATGCCACGGATCTCTGCTACTACTGGAGGAGTAGCCATAAAGACAAGAAATGGACCCCACCGACCAGCAGTGCTCTCCCAACAACATCCTTAAAGAATCCTACTAGCAAAGGGAGTGATCAATCTGTAAAGTCATGCTCAAAGCCTGATGATATAAATCACATCACCTACGGTTTATTTTTCTTTCTTTGAAAAGTGATTTAAGTCATCAACTGAGAAGCCAGCATTATGCTCAAGCTGCATTTCATTATTACAAAGGAGAGGATGCAACTCTAGACTTCAGCTGGAGCACACTCCCATTTGGTCTAAAGGACAGTATTTAACAGATTTTGGTAATCTTTGTGTATTTCTGTTTATTGGCATTGGTGTCATGGGACACAGAATGTTTAGAGGATCAGGGGAGAGGTAGATACATTGGAGAGTAGGGATAGGGTGCAGAGTCACCTAGACAAATTGGAGGATTGGGCCAAAAGAAATCTGATGAGGTTCAACAAGGACAAGTGCAGAGTCCTGCATTTGGGATGGAAGAATCCCGAGCATTGATACAGGCTGGTGACCGACAGGCTAAGTAGCAGTTCATCAGAAAAGGATCTCGGGATTATAGTGGATGAGAAGTTGGATGAGTCAACAGTGTGCCCTTGTAGCAAGAAGGCTAATGACATATTAGGGTGCATTAGGAGGAGCATTTCCAGCAGATCTAGAGAAGTTATTATTCCCCTTTATTCAGCACTGGTGAGGCCACATCTCGAGTGGAGTCCCCCACTAGAGAAAGGATGTGGATGCATTGGAGAGGGTCCAGCAGAGGGCAACCAAAATGATTAGGGGGCTGGAGCACATGACCTACGAGGAGAGGCTGAGGGATTCGGGCTTATTTAGTCTGCAGCAGAACAGAAAAGTGAGGGGGGATTTGATAGCAGCCTTCAACTTCCTGAAGGGCGGTTCCAAAGAGGATGGAGAGTGGCTGTTCTCAATAGTGATGGATGGCAGAACAAGAAGCAATGGTCTCAAATTACAGTGGGGGAGGTCTAGGCTAGATAGTAGGAAAAATTATTTCACTAGGAGGGTGGTAAAGTACTGGAATGGGTTATCTAGGGAGATGGTAGAATCTCTGTCGCTAGAGGTTTTTAAATCCCGGCTTGACAAAGCCCTGGCTGGGATGATTTAGTTAGGGTTGGTCCTGCTTTGGGCAGAGGGCTGGACTTGATGACCTCCTGAGGTCTCTTTCAGCCCTATGATTCTATGATCTACAGAACCACAGAGCTAATGAATATTTGTTTGTTGTAGAGAGAAAAGATGATGGTGTTTGATCAAAATTCTCCAACAGGGTGGTGTACAGTGCGTGTATATGGTTAACACACCTCTGTCCCTTTAGCACATAAATTACACCCACTTACACTGCTGTGAGAGTGATTTAGCAGCAAACAGTACTTTTGAAGTGCTTCAGCAGCACTCGTGTACCCCAGTCACAACCCAAATCTACTTTCTTCACAGGCAAAGGGAATTTAATGCGAAGACTAATGTTATTACAATGACAGAGTAAAAAAACCTGAAAATTCACAAGTCAGGATATGCAAACCAATCAATAAAACCAAAACCAATCTACAAAATCCCATTCCACCATGTGCTGTGATACACAAAATTTCTATCTTTTTTTGCTTTCTTTGATAATGGTCAATTTTAATAAAGATGCACTCACATTTGTAGCCAGCTTGGATCTCACAGATGTCACTATATTGTACTACATAGTAAGAACTTCAGGACAATAGCAAAGAGAATGTAAATCTATTTGGTCTAACATAAGGATGTTAAATTTAAATTAATCAGCTAATCGAATAGTTAATGGAATTTCCATCGACTACTCAATTAGTCGATAAAGGAAAGGGTGGGGCGCTCACTATCCCGGCTGCACCTCTGCCTTTTAAATATAATAAGAGATGCCCATTCCCTCTGCACCGCCTCTTTCTTCGAAATGTAGCAAGATTCCTGAAGGGCTCTTGCTACATTTAAAAGGCAGAGGCACAGCAGTTGGACCAGTGCGAATGGGGACTGCTTCAGTCCCTGCTGCTCCATTTCCCACTACGCCTCTGCCACCCCCTCCCCATGGAGACCAATCCAGCTTCTGCTCCCTCTCCCCTTGCTGCCTCTGATACAGGGGGAAGCGACTAGTCATCTTGACTACTTGATAAGCCTGTGCTTATTGGGTAGTTGACTAGTAGCTTACATCCCTAGTCTAAAGAGATTACACCCATTAGCTATAGTGTACAGCCTTTAACACGCTTTTTGAACCCCTGGGTTGCAACCCACATTTGAGTCACCAGGGTTACAACCTTATGTCAAAGGGTTGTATGGAAGACCTATTGGGGAAAGGAGGAAATCAGGTCCCAAGCCCTGAGAGAGGGTCAAGTTCTGCACCCAGGCTTTGTGGGGGAGGGTTTCAGAACTCACCCTGCAGCAGTGGTTCCTGCAGCTCTGGTCCCATGGTGCTGGCTGGGCTTGAGTCTCCACTCCAGGAACTGTGAAGTTGCTGTGTTGCTCAAGTATAATCTAGATGCCCCTCCAGAATGATGATGGGGGGCCAGCCAGACCAAGATTGAATGGCACTGTGACACCAAGTGCAAGGCCACAGTTTCACTCTCCAAATTTGGCCTGGCTATTCCTTCAATCAAAGAGGCTGGGCCAAATCTAAGCAATTCTGCAACCCCAAAGGACAAAATGATCAGAGCAAGGAGCTGAGCCCAACCAGTTTGATGGGACAGGAGCTGCTGCTAATGCCTTGCTACACACAAACAGACTCCATTCAACAGTAAATAAAGCTAGCTGTACATCACCTATTTTGATATCTGCTGCTTATTTTTTTGTTATGGTTGCTGTGTCTTGCTTAAAAAATATCAGTTTTTACTGGTCAGTACAAGGCAAAATATATTCCAAAACAGATGATAAGATGGCATGAATTAATTACTGGACATTTATTATGTTAATTATTGCACATGCACTTCAGAGTCTTCATTTTTACACTATGGTAAAACTGGGCACTTACTAGACCAGTGATACTCAGACTCAGGCTTGGGAGCTGCAAGTGGCTCTTTCATGTGTCTCCTGCCGCTTCTTGAAGTAGGGATATGAACAGGTAATGGGTGATGCTTACCAGATAACAGTTAACTGGGCAAAGGGTTGCTCTAGCCCTGCGAGGCTGCTGGCTCCCAGCCCATAAGCCTGGACAGGCTAGAGCCAGCACCTTCCACCTCCCCTCATTCCCCCACCTCAGCTTCCAGCCAGTGCTGGCAGCCCAATGTGGGGTTGGAAGCAGATGGGCTAAAGCAGCCCCTCCAGCCTAGCCCCATTTAATCAGTTAACCGGTTAAACTTAATGCTTAACTGGTTAACTAATTAAATGGGATTTTATATCCCTTCTTTGAAGCACATGATATTAAAACACTTTGATTTAAATATTAACCATTTTAAGTTCCCAACCAATCAGGATGCTTTTACTATGTTATTAATCAACTGTAGAATACTTAGTCATTTTGCTGTGACAATATATAAAAAAGTTTTCCTTGCCGGGCCACAGAATGCCATCATCATGCTCTCTGGCGATGAAAGCTGCCAGAGAGAGGGGGATTGGAGGGCAGTGTTCTCTCTAACATTTTCTATCCTTGGGCAGGTTGAACTTTCTTTTGGGCAGGTTGAAATTTCTTATATGCACCACCAATATTAAGGCAGTGTGGATGTGGCACCACCAATGCAAACAAAACACAAACACACATTTTTTTATGTAGATTTCTAACAACTTGAGCTAGTATTTGCTACTTCTGACTCATAAGAACTGTACCACATAGCAAAGATCTGGCCTTAATGCAATACAATATGCCATGTATTAATTAGTAACACAGGATTTTTTAAAAAATCACTAAGATCAGAGTTTTAGATACCTGCAACACTCCAAAAAATTCTGTTAAAAGAATATTTTTCTTTCTTACCTTAAGCCATTAACACCTATGTAAACTTTGTTTGAAATGTAATCATGCACATGTCATTCTGGCACGCACGCACACACATACACCATGCAAGCTGCCCCCCCCAATCCAGACAGAGACTGCAGTGAGTCAGACACCCCAAACTATACTGCCTGCCTCCACCTCACTGCACAGATGCCAGCACCCACCCACCTCCTTTCCCCCACCGACACTATGCTGTCAGACCCTTACCTCTCCCTTCCCAGGAGGCTTGAGAGTGCTGAGTTTCTACACTCACACAGTCTCCTCGCACAGACTGGACTCTCCAAACTCCCCTCCCCTCTGACTCCTCCTCAGCCAATTACTTACTTACGTCCTTCCTCTCCTCTTCCTCTCCCTGCCATTTACTGTCTCCTTATCTCCATTTACATGCTCTGGGAGCTGCTCCATTTCAAGCAGGAGCAGCTCTGTTTAGCTGCTTGCTCAGCGAGATGACACCCTGGCCCACCACTGGTCAGCTGAGCTCCCTGTCTACACGGGAGCTTTGAACTTCTGAGCACAGCTCAGAAAACAGCTGCACGACCGCACAGCTTACAGGAAACTTAGTTGGCAAGCGTAGCAAGCAGGGGGCACAGCCCCTGAGATAGTGGCCAGAGAGAGGGGGGTTGGCAAGCGTACTGAGCAGGGGGCACAGCCCCCTAGTAAATATAAAAATATTAAATGAAACAATCAATTCACACTATTGTGGCTCTTTTGGGTAAAGCTGATTGCTAATTTGACTCCTGAATGACTGAGGTCTGAGTTTCACTGTACTAGACATTATAGAGCACTGAAAATTCACATTTCTGAATGAATTCTATTTTCTATTCATTAACGTAACTAGGAATACCTAGGATTAATATAAAGGTGGGGGGAGGGAATCTCTTTTTCCCTTTGTTTACTTTTTGCATTTGACAGCAATTTATCATTAATGCTACTTTAATGAGTCTGAAATTAGTAGCAGAGTAGTTGTACTAAATTGCAAGTTCTCAAGGGGCAGAGTTGAAATATTTTGAGATGTTGGTGTTTGTAAAGGACCTCCCACTATGAGGCACTGATTTTGGTTGATACTAGGGAAATAAGATCCCGTTTAACCGATTAAAGGGAGGGAGTAGGGGAGCTTCTCCAACTCAGCTGGGCTAGAGCAGCCCATACCTTGTGGAAAATCCACCTCATGGATAAAGGCTGCTCCGGACACTGGAGCAGCCCCTGTCCGCAGTGCCCCCTTTCCCGCATGAGGCTGGAGCAGCTCCCTCCCCACAAGAGGAGGGAAGCTGCTCTAGCGCTGACCAGTTAAACATTCACATCTCTAGATACCTCTAAGCATTACTGAATATATACAATACATAATTGAGCCAGGCCTGAATTTAGATCATATTTAGTTTTGAAGCCATTTCACATTAAAGTTCAAATCTAATTTTCTCTCTTCTATTATCCATATGTCTCTCCTATTAAATAATTGTGTGTGAAATATATTGTCCCAAGTGAGTTTGTCTAATTCAGACTATCTCGTTTTCTTATTTTTTGCCCATATGTCTAACTATTTAGGTTGTTATAAATTTTTTTCAGTCCACTTTAGTGCCTGCAACTCGTAGTTTAGGTCCTGATCCTGCAGTCAGATCTGCATGGGCCATACCATTGTGCCAGTGTCCATCATCTTTCATGGGACTCCATTAAGGCATAAGGATCCACCAGCACAGATATGATTGCAGAAACAGGGGTTAAGTATCATGTGAATGTCATTGGTGTGCTGCTTAGTGCATCAGTAATGAGATGTATTAGTGAGATAAATAACATTGAATCTAACAGTCATTTTGGTGCATGCACCCCTTCACAAAGCTTACCCCCATTCAACATACTGCCATTTTATCAAGTTAAGTTCCAATCTTGGTGACAGAAATCCTGTGCAAGCCCATTTGAAATAAATAATTTTTCAGAGGTATTGAAGTACAGTGAAACATTCACCACTAATTTTATTATGACAAATGCATGAGGTAAACAGAGTCTATTACCTATTGATACCTGTGTCATACTTAACTGATTACATTCTTCAATTTATTCAAATGATAATTTATAATGCGCTTAGCTCATGTGACAGATGACTAAATTAATCTAAGGTTTTCTAGTCTAAATGCAAATCATAGCAAAATTCAATGGGGATTTAATTTTGCTTTATTTAGACCACCGCTGATTTTTATCCACCTTATTATAAAACAATACTAACAGCCTAGAAGAGAAGCCCTGTGCCCATCCAAGTCATATCTAGCAGCACAGGCAATTGTTGCCTGTGGTGGGTGTATGTGTGTAGGCAGAGACATGCAGAAGAACAAGGAGGGGGCATGAGGAGGCATCCCATTTCACAATTAAAATTTTGGCAGGGGCACATGGGGAAGTGCACTGAGGTCTACCACAAGTCACCTATTTCTAGCAGATAACAACAGAAACCAGATTTTTTCCCCACCTCTTTGTTTCCTAATCAAGTAGATAACCTATCACAACACCTCAACATCTCTTACAGTATCTCAAAAGCAAACTTAATCCTGGATCCTGCATCTGAATCTGTGCACATGGATCACAAGTTTCATTTAAATCAAGGAAAAGTGGTATCAGATCAGGGAGATTTATGCAGTGTACATATAATGAGGTTGCTTGGTTAGTAAGTTACCTACATGCACTGAAGAGGTTCCTTTAAAGATTAAGTTATTTTAAGCATAGGAGCATGGATTATTATTTGGGGGGAAAGATAGACTTTGAGTGGGGATATGAAGGAGCAGAGCAGGAGTGAGCAATAATTTCTGAAGGGGGGAGGTCACTTCAAAAATGTTCAAAGTTGGCACAGGCTGCCTCGGAAGGGATGGGGCCTTTAAATAGAAATAAATGAAAGGGCTCCTGCTTCCCCTGTGGCAAGCTCTTTGAATTGCTTCTATTTAAAGAGTTTGTGCTTTAGCAGCCAGGGGAAGGCGAGAGCTCTTTAAATAGAAGCAGTTGAAAAGGGTTGCAGCTCCTAGCCCCCCTAATGCATTGCCTCGGAGCCTACGGGCAGGTGCAAACCCTTTAACAGAAGTAGCTGAAAGGGCTCGCATGTCCCTGGTTCCCAGGCAATGCATTGGGGGTGGGACTGGGAACTGCCACACAGGCCTGATAGAAGAATTAGGTGGGCTGGATGCAGCCTGCTGACAGGCTCTGCCCAGCCCTGGAGTAGAGGGAAGATGCATGGTACACACTTCCCAAGGATCAGCAGAGGATTAGCCACACATGAACCTTACAGAAGAAAGATACAAGGAGTGAGAGAAGACACTGGGGCTACATCTACACTGCAGGCTTCTTGCGCAAGAACTGTTTTGTGCAAGAGCTCTTGCACAAGAGTGCGTCCACACTGCCATGTGCTTTTGCGCAAGAGCGCCCATGGCAGTGTGGACGCTCTCTTTCGCAAGAAAGCTCTGATGGCCATTTTAGCCATAGGGCTTTCTTGCACGAAAAACCCCTGTTGCCTGTCCACACTGCCTTCCTGTGGAAGAGCTCTTCCTCAAGAGGGCTTATTCCTCATAGGGAAAGGAATAACTTTTGCACAAGAAGCCCTGTTTTCTGACACTTTACGGTAAATTTACTTGCGCAAGAATGCATGTGCAGTGTAGATGCTTTGCAAGTTTTTGCGCAAGAACAGTTGTTCTTGCGTAAAAAGCCTACAGTGTAGACATAGCTAGAGAGTAGGATTGAACCTGTAACTTGTATTGTTGGAAAAGAGCAAATAGAAACAGATTTATTTAAAAAAAAAATACAAGACATTTCAATCTTAACTGGGAGATACGAAGTGGATACTTCCGTGGGCAAGTTAACCTTATGATGAGAACTTTTAACTTCTGTGTTTCCTGAGGTTTTACGGTTTTTAAATCCACAGCCATCCTGCCTTTCATGTCATGGGGCTGCCAATTTCCTACTTCGGCCGTTCGCTTTGCGAAAGGGGAAGACAAGCAATGGGGTGTAAAGGCCCCTTGCGCCTGTCACTTCTGCAGAGGGCCTTCCCCAGAGCAGGGTGCAGCGCCAGGCGTGCTGGGAGCGGCACAGCAGCCAGGACGCCCCACAAGCCATAAGACTCGTCCACACCGCAGCTTCCCCTGTGGGTGCCGGGGCAAGCCGTGCCAGGCTGCGCGCGGGAGCAGCCAGGGCGCCAGACCCAGCCACGGCAAAACCCGGCGGCGGGCTGCGATCTAACGCCAGGGCAGAGCGAGCGGGGGCTACGCCCAGCGAAGCGCACGCGCCAGCCGGCCGCGGCCACCTACCAGGGAGCGGCGGGTCCGGGGCGGCGGCGGCCACTGCCATGCTCGCGACGAGGCTGGGGGGTGGCGCGGTTAGGCCCGGCTCAGGCTTTGCTCGTCACCGGCAGCCCCGCCTCCTCCGATCCCGTGCGAGCAGCTCAGCCCTCACGTGGGTTTGTTTGTGAGCTGCCCAAGCGCCGGGCCGCGCTGTCACGCGCTGCTCCCGCCGGCCGTGGGGGTTGCGCGGGGCTCCCGATGGGGAAGCGACCGTTGCCCTAAGGGAGGGAGGCTCTGACTGAGGTGGTGACCCTGTCTCCCACAGCCCCCCCCCCCCCCGGGAGTAATTGGGTGGAGGTGTGTGTGTGTGGGGGGGGTCTGACAGAGGGAGGGACCCGCTACCCCAGGGAGTGAGTGTGGTGGAGGAGGGGGAACTGCGTGGTAGCCCCCTGGCCCCCAACGAGTGTCTGGGGGGAGGCTCTGGCTGAGGGAGTGCCCCTCCCCCCATGGAATGACCGTTGCGGGGAGAGCGGTTTTCAGTTGAGGGGCTCCCCCGCCGCCTGCTAAGTGACCGTTGGGGGCGGGGGGAAGGAAGGCGGTGGCTGGGCAGAGCCGCCCGGCTCGCGCATGCGGCTGGGCAGGGCCCGACAGAGCTGCTGTGATTGTGGCTCTGGCCTGCCATCGCTTTCCTGGGCCCCTGCTCCGCCCTGCTGCCCCCGAGCCCGTCCTGGCTGCCCGGAGGCTGCTCCCTCGCCGCCCCGCGCAGATGGGTCTCGGCTGGAGCAGCTCGGAGGAGCGGGAGTCCCTCCTGCCGCCGCAGCCCCGAGTGGCGGCCGGGGGTCCCCTTGCTCCCCAGCTCCGGCGGGACCTTGCTCCTGCGGCGGCGGTGCCCCGGCTGGCCCCGGCGCCGGGCCGGGTGTACGGGCGGCGCTGGCTCGTGCTGCTGCTCTTCTCGCTGCTGGGCTTCGCGCAGGGCCTGGTGTGGAACAGCTGGGGGCCCATCCAGAACTCGGCCCGCCTGGCCTTCGGCTTCTCCAGCTGGGACATCGCCTTGCTCGTCTTGTGGGGCCCCATCGGCTTCCTGCCCTGCTTCGCCTTCATGTGGCTCATGGACAAGAGGGGTAAGAGCGCGGGGGGGGAATGGAGCTGTCGGGTGGCAAGAGGTTCTCGTGGCAAATGAATGGCCCTAGGAAAGGCTTTCGGGAAACATGAGGCTGCTATAGAGCACTGGGGTACTGGTGGGGCCAGGGGACTCCCATGGCATAGTGTGGGTCGCACACTTAGGGCGCTGTATGAGGAGTGGAACTTCAGGGGCTGTGGCTGTCTGGCAAGGGGGTTTCATAACATCTCTGTTCTCCTTATCCCGCTCTTCCCATTCGTCTTGTTCACGTTCCCTCCTCACCCCTCAACATCTTTTCACTCCTCTCAGCTCTTCTTCCCGTTGCCATTCCCTTCTCTGTCTGCGGGGGGTCACATGAGGACTCTGACCTACTTTTTGTGTTTGTTTTCCATTTGTTTGAGTTTTGTTTGTGGATGGCTGTAGTTTGGAACTAAACCATATAGTAATTTTTTTGTCAACATAACTATATGATACTGCTATTACCTACCTATATTGTACTACTTTTCATCCTTAAATCTCCTTATAACTAACCCATTCCTATTTCTATTCAGAGTTGTCCGTTAAGATAGTTTGAATGAGGTAATGTCTTTAAAAGAATTAAATAAATGATATTTTAAATACACAATTGAAATAAATGACTAGCAAAAGATATTCATTACAAAGATGTTTAAAAAATGTCTTTAATATTTTTTAAAATAAAAGGTTTTAGGGAATTTCCAACCCCAAATCTGAAGACCTTTAGGTGAGGATTCTGAGGTGGTTTAATTTCTATAATATGTCCATTTGAAATATTTGGAGGCACAATGGTCTTAAAGACTAAAACGTGAGGCTTGCGAAACAAAGCTTCGTGTTAGGTGTTAGGCATCAGAAAGGAAAACATTATGACAAATTGGAGGACTTGAGGTATTTGCCGTGCCTTGAAAAACTTCAAGTTCACTTGAAATGGATTATGTATCAAATTGGTTGTATTTTTTTAACCATTCTTTGTGAAAATTTAAGATATAAAACTAATTCTTGAATTGGTAAATTGTTTGAGAATCATTTTCTTACCAGTATTTAAAGTTGCATATTTACCATGCAAAAAGTCTAAAATTTATATATTAGACTTTTTGCATGGTAAATACGCTATTTTAAATGCAAGGCCTGTTAGGAACATGAGTACTCCCACTGACTTGAATTGTGATTATTCATGGATTAAGAATGTTAAGTATTGGGTAATTGACTAAGCAAATAGTCGATGCATTTTTGCATCAACTATTCGATTAGTCGATAGGGTGCCTCCGCCTATGAAGTGTAGCAAGAGCCCTAGGGCTGTTGCTACACTTAAAAGACAAGAGCGCTGAAGCCTGGGGTCAGCTGGGGAATCCCCTGCTGATCCTGGGCTCCAAGCAGCACTGCCACTTGGAAACTAAGGATGTTAAATTGCTATTAATTGACTAGTTGAGTAGTCGATGGAATTTTAATCGACTAGTCGATGGGCACGTCTGCATTCCTCCTTTGAAATATACAGAGGGGCCTCTTGTACATTTCAAAGCCATGGAGCCCAGAGTCAGTGGGGGACTCAAAGTCCCCCGCTGACCATAGGCTCCATGCTGCACTGCATGCTGTGCGGAGCCCCTTCGAAATGTCGAGGCAGCGTTCAAGGGGGCAGCACCACACAGCTGATCCCCGGCTCAGCTGTGTGGTGGCTGCCCTCGCCATTTCACAGGGGCTCTGCATGGCATTTCAGTGGAACCTGGGATCAGCTGGGGACTCCCCGGCTGACCCCAGGTTCCACAGGGCATTTCGCCAGAACTGGGGGTTAGCTGGGGAGACCCCAGCTGACTGTGGGATCAACGATGCTTCGGTATTTTAAAGGGGCAGTGCTGCACAGCTGAGCTGCGAATCAGCTGTGTAGTGGCTGCTCCTTTGAAACGCTGCCTTGGGGTTTCAAAGAGGCAGTGCCACACATTGACTAGTTGACTAGTCCTTCACATCCCTATCATGGATAAAGTTCAGCATATGTATGTTTGTGGGATTGGGGATTTGTCATTTCGTTTATTTATTCTAGGAATTAATTGCTTCCTGTGTGAAAGAAAGGGAAACCTTAACAGACTTATCTGAAAATATGTACACCTCGTAAAGCACTATAATTGTTTTCATTAGATCTGAGAATGTGTTTTTAGGGGAAAACTATTCTAGTAGCAACCAGTCTTATGCCGCCATACTCCATCTCCCAAATAGTTTACAGTTCTAAATTGTAAATAATCTTTCTAAATAGTTGTTCCATTATTGGTATAATGTTAAATATTCTGTAATAAAACATGTTTAAAATCCTGTTTGCTATTTTGTCTTCTAGAAGCAAAGAATGTTATTTTTTCCAAATGCAGTAAATTTCCATTGAACTTGTGTGATAAGAGCTTGGACAGGCAGCATCAGCACATACAATACAGAATGTGCCTAACTGAGAATGGAGGGAACAGTGCATCTTATTTGTTAGTCTTCCACCTGATAGAACTGGCACTAAAAAACAAAATAAATTGCTTCACACAACTTGCAGCTGCAACAGAAACATTTACTAGAGAAGACTCCGCAAGTTTATCTTTGAACATAATGCAGGCCTGTATCTTTTAACTTCTCTGACACAGTCAAGTCAAATCTTGGACCTCTGCTGTCATCAAGTGGTTAGCATTTCGTTTACCTCTTTTTTTGATTAAAGATGATGAACTGGAGATTCTCTTGAATGTTAAATGCACTTCCATTGTTTTATCCTATAAACCTCAACATATTTGGCTCCTAGAGAGGCATCAGGAATAGCATCACATTAAAAGTTATCCGTTAAGCTATTATCTCTTGCTGAAAGAATGTCCTGCCTACTTTAACCAGATAATACAATAAACTCATTCTGACTTTCTCAAGAGAGGTAGTGTACCTGTTCTCTGTTTGACTCTAGCCAAATGTCCATGAGTTATGTTGTCATAATGAGCTAGTAACTCAAAACTTCACCAGTGTCCACATTTCTTCGACATGCGCTACAACAGACAGAATAATTTTTTATGAACAGAATCTGTAATATGTTTAGATCACAACTGTGAATCTGTTTAAAAAAACCCCCAAAACCATGAATTAGTAAATAGAAGCAGAAGAAATTAGTGCTGCACTTACACATCCTGTGAGTGTGGTGATTTTATTTGTCTGTCTTTGGAAGTCATTAGATTGGAATAACATTCATTTGCCTGCTTTCATTCATCAATTTCCACATTCTCTGTATTGAAATCACCTTCACACTCATTTCTGTTCATCTAGTTCCCCAGTTTGTAAAACCCTGCAAATCTGTATCCGCAGATGTGGATATCCGTGGATCACTTTTGTGGATGTAGATACCAATTTTGTGTCCACACGGGGCTCTACCGTTTTGTTTGTTGCTTGCCAGACTGTTGAGAGGCCTTGTCTGTTTGGAAAAATTGGAGGATTTATTGGTGCCCATTATAGTCAGAAAATTCAGGATTTTAAAGAAAAGAAGCTTTTTTTATCTGTATTGACAGCCAAATGTGGCAGTACAGCACATCTATGAATGATGCACCCCAGTGACAAAAGCCCTCTGAGCACCCTGGAGGTACTTTACCCTATCCCTGTCACCTTTTCTCAGCCCTTCTAGACACTCCAGAAGACTAGCTCGCTGTTCCTGGTGTGTGGGATTGGGTCTTTAACTCTGACCATCTAGGCTGTAAAGTTTTGAGGATCAACAAGACCAGTAAAGGGTTCTGTTAGCTCCTTCTTAGTAACTTTGGGTGCTTTAATCCTATGCTGCTGTGACTTAAAGCCCTGGCACCAGTAACTGGCCTACAAGCATAAAGGTTTCACCTTGGCTTCTACTAGCCTAATTACTCCTTGCAGGATGAATGTGAGAGTGCTTCTGTTCAAGAGTCTCCCAAATCTTTCTACCTTAAGAACTTAACTGCCAGGCACTTGAACTTTTTTCCCCTCTGGTTAATTACCCGGAAGGAGTGACGCCTGCCCCTGCTATTTGTATGCTTTGGAGGACCCACTCCATGCATACAAACTGCTTGTGCACGCCCAAGCTGCTTGGGGTAAAAAAAAAAAAAAAAAAAAAATTAAAAAAAGAAAGAAAAATTATAGATTCAAAGATGAAATGATAAGGAAAAACAAACAGGTATAAGTTATACCAAGAATAATGAATGTCATGCTTCACACTTCTATATTATCACCTCTGAACAGTTTCTCATCATGTTTTCTGCAGTCAGCACCTTGCCTAAATGTTAGCCATTGGTTTCTGGATATCCTTTCACTTCAAACCTCTTCTATTTTAACCGTTTGCTGTTTTTCTTTCTCTTAGAATGGTGATTTTCATTGGGGTGAGGGGGTGGGGTGGAGGAAGGGAATTCCTTTCCTTTATTTTTTCCAAGATTGGGGATTTCTTTTCTGTTTGAATTTAACTAATTTTCCATGAACTTTATAAGTCCACCATTATCTTTTCCTGGCTTGATAATGAGTAGATACTTGTAGTTTCATGTGTACAATTGTGTTAATAGGAGTGCCTCCGTGCTGTGAGATGTACTGTACTTGAAACTGTAGTGCCAGTTATGAGCATACTATGTTATATAAGATGGGGGATGGCTAATTCCTGCTCAAGGGCAGGAGCTGGTGGTGCTGTGGCAGTGCTGCCTGCTCTGCACTTGAAATCTGGGGGAGGGAGGAGGGCTATGTCTGTACACTTTGGGACTGGAGGGAAGGGGGTTATAGCTGTGTGCTCCGAGGCTGGGGTCGTGGGCACTGTGCTGATGCTGCCCACTCTGGTGCTGGAGTTGTGAGTGCTGCTCTGGCACTGCCCACTCCTGGGTTGGGGGGAGGTCAGAGACTGCAGGGTTATGTGCTGGGGGGGAGGTGAGGGGAGGGGAGGAGAGGAGAACAAAAGGGGAGAGGAAGGAGTGCGATCTTGGGCAGAAGGGGAGGGGCCAGAGGCTAACCTCCCCCCCCCCCCCTTGCAGGCATTTTGCTTACTGCCCACGTGCCTACAGTTTGCAAAAAGGTGACTTTTTGTGTGGCTTTTACGGTTCATGTTGCCATAACATTTAGAAATGCACTGTTGAACAAGATAGCAGTGATTCTCAGGTTTTTTGTTTCTGAGGCCCTTATGTCATGCTTCCCCAATGGGAGGGAAGAAGAAGAGTTTAGGGCTTCAGATTCTGGGGGAAAGAGGGTGTCTTGGAGAGCTAGGTCTGTGGAGCTCGGGGCTTCAAGCACTGGGTAGGTGGGGAGGAAGGGTCAGCTTGTGCCGGTCATAGTTTGACTTCTGTTTCGGGAGTGTAGGCCTGGTAGGGTTCAGGCCACATCTGCACAACAGGGCATGGGGAGGGAGCAGCACATGGGATCTGAGCATCAGCCACCAGCAGTGGGAGGAAGAAATGTGGGTGTGCTATAAGTGCCTTTTTGCACACTGCCTGGCTCCCGCTTCCTCCCCCTGACCTGGTCAGGGTGCAGGGTCTCGGGTGCAAGGAGAGGAGGAAATAGATCTAGCATTTATGGAGCTGCCTCTGGAACTTCCCTAATTTGGCATTGCAGTTTGGAGGGGCATCTTCCCCCACTTCACACCTTATCTCTACAATTTGCGTGGTGCTTCTGCCCCACAGAGCACTAAGATGTGCAGACCCCCTGAAATTGGCATGGTCCCACAGGCGGGTGCAGACCCTCAATTGAGAACTGTTGCTGTCACACACATAAGCTCGGTCAGAGCATTGACCTGGTTCTTCGGTGGTTGAAGCTCTCTTGGTTAAACATTTTCATTTAGAGCTGTGTTTTGGTTTCTCTTTAGGGATACAAATATGTTTGTAATTACACTGAATTTGCTGTACAGCAGAAACATATTGAAAATACACCATTTTCTCTTATAGTATATTCACCCTTACTGGCTATCTTCAGCACAGAAAGGTACATTGAAAACTGTGTTTGTCAAATTCCATCATCTGAAATTGGCTGTTTTAATTGTTACATATTACAATTCATGAGAGAAGAAAAACAGTTCAATATTACTACTGGTCCATATTCTGCCTTCAATATTTATGGACCTTTCAGAGGCCAGAATATGGTTTATCATTAACTGTGTAGCTGGCCATGCTCTGTTTAGTCTGATTTTGTTTCATGATGATTCAGATTCTTTGACATGAGAGAGATTCTTCATTTTTTTTAAATCACTGTTGTGAATAGTTTCAAGCTTTTAAACTTAAGCTAGTTCCTCATCAAACTTGATTTGTCTTTATCACATACATGTCTGTTACATTACTGCTTATAAACATTTGATTGTTATTACTGGATTGATTTTTTTTCTTTTTAAAATAATCTGGAAATGAAAAATGATCATTCCGCAATATGTGCTCAATCCCACTAATTAGGCTGAAAAGAATATTCTGCATATAGACAACAGCATACTTTATTTTTATTTTTGAAGGATTCATAAAATCATACTGGTGTACTATAGTGCCCCCATATGCTCTCATTTTATGACACTACAGCTGTCAAAGAATCCTGGACTATGGAGTAAGCCTTAAAAGGGTCAGGTAAGTGGTGTCTCTTTTTAGTAAATCCTATCATTCTAAAATAAATACTACTTATCTGACCCTTGGCCACATTCTTTCCTACCAACATCTGCATATGGAAGGGATATTTCATGCACATGTCATAGAAATGTAAGGGATCTGGAGAGATCATTTAGTCCAGCTTCTTGTGCTGAGGCAGGACTGACCAACCAACTCAATCTAGAATATCCCTGAATGGCATTTGTCCAATCTGTTCTTAAAAACCTTCAATCATGTGGATTACACATCCTCCCTTAGAAACCTGTTCCAGGTTTTTTTCCATTTCATGCTTTGTCATAGGCATGACTGAACCCTATGTCTATGTCATTTAGTCCCAGCCACTTCCCCAGAGTCCTGGATCCTGTGGGAAGATTGGATTTCACATATGTGATGGGATTGGAGTCTGAGTGAGCTGTGGATGGGAGGAGTAGAGAGGCTGCAAGAGATGTGTATCATCCCATATTTGATTTTAAAAGAGAGTCTCCAGCATATAGGATATAGTACCTGGTTTGTGGAGCCTTCCCAAAGAGTTCAGGGAGCACCTGCAGCCAAGGACAGGCTTATGGTATGGCTCCTATGGAGCCAGCTTGGCTGCTGGGGTCAGAGCCAGTGTGAGTTCTGGGCCTAACCTCCTGCAGATTCTCACGGATATCCTAGATTTGAGGGTAGGTCCCAGAGCTTTTTTCCTAATGGTGTTTGTGATAAAATCCTGATAGACAATGTGGAGAACTTCCATTAGGGACTCGCCATGGGGAGTTTCACTCTGCATGGAAAAAAAAAATCTTCCACTCCCACAAAGAAAGATGAAGTGGGTCCCTTTATGGACTGATGTCATGCTCCAGTAGGGTTCTTTCATCCTCAGTGCATTTGATTTTGGATGATGAGTCAGGGAGAGATGTGAAGTTTCACAACAGAACTCTATCCAGCTGGCATTATTTTGAGGCATCTGAGCTGACAGATATGTTTTGTTTGTGCAGCATATTGCTTAGGTAAGTGAAAATGTATTGATTATGTTGTTAGATCATAGTTAAGAAAATATACTGTGCAATATCTTTAATATTTGATTTCAGGAAAATAAACTAAAATATGTAGACTTGACAAACAAGTAAAAGAGTGAGTCAAGGGATGCTTTTCTGCTTAAAATTTTTTCTTCTGTGTTGAGAGTGAGGTTTTTCTGACCTAATGTAATTTTACCAAACACTTGCTCTTCTATTAAAGGTCCAGTTGTAGGATTTTATTTGAGAGGAAAGGTACAAGGGAATGAGGGTTTGATTTTTTTTTTTTTTTTTTTTAACAAATGTAGCTCCTTCAGTCAGAGTAGAAGTTATACCAATTTTAAGACCATTTTCTTCAGTCCTCTTAAAACATGAGCTGTTGCTCATCAAAGTAAATGAGAATATTTCCACTGAGGTCAGTGAGCCTTGGGTTAGGCTCTTATTGTTTGAACGGTCCATATTGGCTAAAAATTGTAAGTAGGGATGTTAAAGTGCATTTAATTAAGTAACCATGTAACCGCTAAAAATTTCCGAGAACCAGATGCCTGTATTCACCTTCACTTGCCGGGCAGCCACTTACTGTGAGGAGGTGAAGAGGCTGACGTTCGCAGGCAAAGCTGTGAGTCCCTGCTCTGACAATCCATCCAACAATATCTTGTTCATGATTGCAGACAGTTCAGAGTTACGAACAACATCCCTTCCCGAGGTGTCCATGACTCTAAAGTTCTACTATATTGCTGTCTGTTGGATCATTCACTAGTCAAGAACAAGGGTGACTCAGCTGAAGAAACCCGAGATGAGGCCAGGCTCCTACACTTCAAAAATTCTTATAAGTAGAGTCATGGTTAAAAGGGAAATTGAACACTTTCTGAAATTATCCATTCAGTTACTGCAATTTTTGTCGGGTCCAGTAAGATGTTGTGGTTCTTCTTCGAGTAGTGTCCTCGTGGGTGCTCCACTGTTGGTGTCAGGCTTGTCCTGGTGCCACAGATCGGAGATCTTTTAGCAGTTGTCTGCCAGACCGTGCATGCGCGGTGGCTGTCTCGCGGCTTTTTACACTGTTTCTGGTCGCATCGTCCAGCTCCCGCCAGTTACTCCTGTCTTCTGGCGCAGATGGAGAGAGCTCCTCTCATGTTAATCCTGTCAGGAATCGAGACACAAAAATTGTAAATAGTTAGCAGTTGTCACCTAGTTATTAGTTAGTAGTTTTATATAATAGTTCAGTGCGTTCGCTAAAAAAACCCCCCAAGGACATTCTTAAGGACGTTCTTTACGACGCTCTGCTGGGATCACCAGGCTTAAAAAAATGTGGCACATGCCATGAGCCTATGCTCGCATCTGACGGGCACGCATTGTCTAGAAGGTGCTTGGGCGAGGGACATATTCTGCAGAAATGTCCCCACTGTTCAAGCGCGACGAGACCGGGAGGTGCGGCTGAAAATGCTGCTCTTCGATAAGGGACTCCAGTCACAAACGGACTCCCCTGGCCCTTCACAATCACTACCAGCAGCCAAGCGTCAACTTTCTCCGAAGGCGACGCATTCTAAAAGAAGGCCTTCTCCCTCTTACTCCCTGCCGTCAATTCGCGTGAGCACGGGAGACAAGCCAGGCACTTCGGGCACAACTACAGCCCGCCGACCTGACAAACAGAAACAGGTTCGGAGTGTGTCGGCACCAAGCCCGGCACCGACAGTACAGCCAGCAATGGTCACACAGACCAGACTGCGCTGAGTCCGGCATCGGCTTCCACACCAGCACCGGAACCTCATGTGGTGCCAATGGCACCACGCACATCCGCACTGACTCATGTGGCACCGACTGCCCCAGCACTGACGAACCAGCCGGCACCGGCGTGCTGCCCGACCGCGGCACTGTCATCCCTTAAAACTCTCCAGACGGCACCAACTCCCACGTCGATGCCACCCTCATCACCAACTCAACACTCTCCAGCACCAAACAAAGTGTGTCGGAAAATGCACAAGCTACCGACCCCATCGCCAAGTCTGGAACAGGCTGTGTTCTCTCCTGAACCACCTTCACCTTCTCCGATTCCATCAATCCATTCAGGCCACTTTCTATCCAGAACTCACCAATACTCACCAAGTGCCTCTCCTTCTCCCAGATATTGCCATCGGCACCGTTATCCATCACCCTCTCTGGTGCGCTAATGGGGTAGATCCAGATCACCGACGTCCCCCACACTTCCCACCAGCTCCAGGTACCAAGAGATTTGCAGATGCAGCCATCACCACAGATACTCCCCGCACTACTATGACTGTTGGCATAGACACAGTCGTCATGACAGTCATTACTCACACTCACCGGACCATACTTCATGCAAGTCACCGTCCTATCCTCGGACACGCGCGACCCGTGACAAAACTCTCTCCCCCTCTTCCTCTATGGTGAGGCCATCCACAACACATCAGTCTGAGTCAGAAGAGGGACAGCTGTCAGACAGAGATGAACCACGAGATCGTTCTCCTGCAGACATCTCTTCCTCTTCACGTGATGACGCTGTCTTCCTTGGAGACTCCTCACCCACGGATGGCTTACGCCAATTTCAGGAGCTGTTTAGAAGGGTTGCCAATAGCCAAAAGGTGCAGCTATCAGAGGTCCAGCAGAAGCACCACTATCTCCTAAGAAATCTACAGCCCTTGCAAACATCAAAGGTGGCTCTACCACTCCATGAAACAATCTTAGAAGTGGCCAATGACATATGGCAAACACCCGCCTCCACTCCAGCAACCAATAAGGCCGACAAAGTATTTTGTACCGGCAAAAGTCATGGAGTTTTTATTTAACCATCCACAGCCTAACTCCCTTATTGTCGACGCGGCGCAACAAAGAGCCAAAACGCCGCAATATAAGAACACCTCTGGAGGCAAGGATAGTAAGCGTCTGGCCCTTTTGTGGAGGGAAGGTCTATTCATCGGCCACTTTGACTTTGAGACTGGCCAATTGTGCAGCATTATTGGCCAACCACAGTTTTGATAATTATTCAAAATTAGTTCCCCTCCTCAAACACTTACCAGATGCTAAACATCAGGTACTCAAGGCTGTTGTGCAAGACGGTTACGCGGCCTCCCGATTGGCACTGCACATCGCCTTTGATACAGCGGATGTGGTGGCGCGGACCACAGCCACATCAGTGGTCATGCACAGGGCCTCGTGGCTCCACATGACAGTGGTGCCAAAGGAGCTTCAATCGAAGGTAGAGGGATCTGCCTTTCGATAGACACAGCCTGTTCGCCAAGAAAACTGACCAGGTGTTACACTTGGGTAAGGATTCCCGTACAGTGCTTAGGATGCTAGGCATGTACACACCACGCTACCATTGCAAGCAATATACGCCTTTCCAGAGACAAAGGCCTTTGCCTTACTCGACACCACAGTTCAGACACTACGAACAGCAGCGTCCCAGGCAGCATCAACAGAGATGGAGGTCGCAAGCCAACAGGCCATCCAATCAGCAAAACACCAGGCAGCAGGTTTGACATGTCGATCGAGGGATTGCAAGCCATTCCAATATCACTGGCTGAGACATCACCACCAGACTCTTTCACCATCGTTTAAGGCTGTTTCAACATCATTGGCCCTCTATAACCACAGAGCGATGGGTCCTACAGCTGATCACATCAGGCTACACAATTCCATTCACTTTGTCCCCTCCTCCTACTCCTTCCTCCCCGTCCCTCTTCAGGGACCCCTCTCACGAGTCCCCTGTAAGACAAGAGGTGGCTCGTCTGCTGGATATCGGTGCAGTGGAGAGGGTTTCAAAGGCAGGGGATTTTATTCCCACTACTTTCTAACTCAAAAGAAGTCAGGGACTTGGAGGCCAATTTTGTACCTTCGTTGGCTAAATCGGTACCTCCACAAACAATGATTCAAGATGGTGACGTTAGCAACTATTATTCTGGCACTCGACCACGAGGACTGGTTTTCATCCCTTGATTTTACAGGAGGCCTACTTCCATGTGACTCTCCATCCGCACGCAGACAATTCCTACATTTCGTAGTAGGATTTGTAGGATCCGAGCACTTCCAGTACAAGGTCTTACCGTTTGGCCTCTCTTCAGCTCCCAGGGTTTTCTCGAAAATGCTGGCAATAGTAGCGGCATTTCTCCAATGATTGGGAATCATAATAGTCCCTTACCTAGACGATTGTCTCCTCAGATCGTCTTCCTTCGACGAAGCACACCATGCCACCAACATGGTAAAGGCACTATTCAAGGCACTCGGCCTTATAATATATGTTCCCAAGTCATCCATGACACCTCAACACTCCATAGAATTTATAGGGGCTCGACTCGATTCAGTCACAGCATGTGCATACTTGCCCACCACCAGATTCCATGCTATTTGAGACCTTATTCAAGTTCTCACCACCAGTCCAAGGATTCCCATACTTACCTGACTACAGATCATGGGGCACGTGGCAGCTATAACGTATGTCATAGCACATGCAAGACTGCACTTTCGATGCCTCCAGCATTGGAGGACTGCAGTGCACATGCAGTACAGACACGATGTACACAGGATGGTGGTGGTGCCAAGCATGGTCAAGAAATCATTTAACATTGTGGACCATTCCCCGCAGTATGTTGTCTGGGATACCTTTCCACTGACCACAGCCAACCATGCAGATCACAACCGATGCATCCGTAGTTGGCTGGGGCGCCCATCTCCATGACAAACAGACCCAAGGTCAGTGGTCTGCACAGGAATCCATTCAACATCTCAACTCAAAGTTTATAGCTGTATTCAATGCCTGCAAACATTTCCTTCCTCTTATCCATGGCTGTGCATATCCTCATGGACAACATGACGACAGTATACGATATATACGGGCAAGCATGGGCTCGGTCCCGTTCCTTGTGCATGGAAACCATACATTTATGGAACTGTGCAACCGGCACGAAGTTGCCATTACGGCGGAGTACCTCCCTGGCGAGGATAATACCATGGCGGATGCCCTCAGCAGGCATTTTACCCAGCAGCACAAATGGGAGCTACAGCCACACATCCTGCACGTGGTATTCAACCGCTGGGGATATCCATCCATAGACCTCTTTGCCACTCAGTAGAACGTGAAGTGCCCTCAATATTGTTCAAGAGTGGGCATCAGTCAGCCTCCAGGGGAGATGCTTTCCTCTTCAGTTGGAGTCGTCACCTCCTATACGCGTTTCTTCCCATTCCTTTGATTCCAAGGTTCTAGAGAAGATAGCTATGGACGGAGCCAGAGTGATATTAGTGGCACTCTTCTAGCCGCATCAAACATGGTTTCCTTACCTGTTCCGCATGTCTCTCCATCCCCCATTTATCTTCCCAGACAACCCGATCTAATGACACAGGACCATGGGTACCTGCTACATCCTCAGCCAGATCGCCTCGCATTGACAGCATGGCTTCTAATTGGCTCCGACAAGGAGAAATGAGTTCTCCTACATAGCAGAAGATCTAACGCGCACCACTTACCTGCACAAATGGCGCTGGTTCTGTTCTTGGTGCTTGGACAGGAAGCTAGACCCTAACACTGGCCCTGCAATCCATCTTGGACTACATTCTCCACCTCAAACACCTGGGCCTCGCACTTTCTTCTCTGATGGTCCATTTAGCGGCAATCATGGTTTTTTGACAACCTGCGATCGGCTATACTGTTTTCTCACACCCTATCACAAGAAGATTCATGAAAGGGTTGGCCAATATCTTCCTATGCCACAAGCAACCCCTGGATCCGTGGAATCTGGAATTGATCCTAGATACCTTAATGCGACCACCATTTGAACCCTTAGCCACGTGTGATTTACCCACTCTAACCATAAAGGTTATATTTTTGCTGGCAATAACCTCAGTACGCAGAGTGGGAGAGTTGGCAGCCCTATCGGCGACACCTCCCTATACCACCTTTATGCCTCAGGGAGTCATACTACGACCTCAACCAGCATTCTTACCTAAAGTTAACTCGGAATTTCACATAAACGAGCCCATATTCCTTCCCATATTCTACCCAAAACCACATTCTTCAGAACAGCATGCTCGACTGCATTCTCTGGATGTCCGTTGAGCACTGGCCTTTTATATCGAAAGAACTTGGGCCTTCCAGAAATCTGTGTCTACTTCTTTCTATGGCTGACCATTCCAAAGGTCTCCCATTATCAGCACAACGTATATCGAAGATAATCGTCTCCCGCATTACACAGTGCTATGCATTGCGAAACAAAACTCTTCCACATACTGTCAGGGTCCATTCTGCCAGGGCAATGGTGTTCTCCACTGCTTTCCTCCAGGGAGTTCCCCTCAAGGATATTTGCCCACATGGTCCTCGGACTTTACATTTGCAAAACACTATGCACTTTCTAACATTTTTGTGACTGACGCAGCGGTTGCCTCCACTGTCCTCTCTATGGTGGCAACGCGTTGACTCCGAATCCCGCCTCCTTTACCAGGCTACTGCTGTGGAGCACCCATGGGGACACTACTCAAAGAAGAGGAGGAAGTTACTCACCCTGTGCAGTAATGATGGTTCTTCAAGATGTGTCCCCCCATGGGTGCTCTACGACCTTCCCTCCTCAGAGTCTCTGATTGTTTTTCAGACCTCGACGATCAGGAGGAACTGGTGGGAGCCAGACCGCGTGCCCAGAAATGGCATGAAAAGCTGTGAGATGACCACCGCGCATATGCGGTCCGGCAGACAACTGCTAAAAGATCTCCAATCTGTGGCGCCGGGACAAGCCCGACACCAAGAATGGAGCACCCACGGAGACACACATCTTGAAGAACCATCGTTACTGCACAGGGTGAGTAACTTCCTCTTCTCAGGGTACCTGGGACTGTATGTCACAAATGCCACGTCTACACTGCAGATAAGATCGAAGTGGCCACAGTTGATCTTCTGGGGTTCGAATTAGCGGGTCTAGTGAAGACACGCTAATTCGAACTGAGAGGGCACTCCCGTTAATGCTGGTAATCCTGCTTCTTTGAGGAGTAAGGGAAGTCGAAGGGAGAGTGTGCTCCCTTCGACTTCCTGCAGTGTGGATGGCACCAAAATTCAGGTTAAGATACTTCGACTTAAACTACGCGATTAACATAGCTGAAGTTTCATAGCTTAATTCGAACTGATTCCCTCGTGTAGACCAGGCCAAAAAGAGTGTGTCTTGTAGTAGCTGGATATTGGTTTTCTTATACTTGCAGCCATCAAGCACTCTCCTCTGTTCTTATGCTAGCCTTTCCTTCATGTTGCTGGTTAACAATAAGTTAGAATTGTTTCCCTTAGAATTGTTTCCGTCTGATGATACAGTCTGGAGTTTGAGAGAGTACCCAATGTCACCAATCATCTGCACCCAAAGGTGTAGTGTATCCCATGTATCAGTTTTACTTCAAACTGATGGTATTGTAAACCATAAAGCACTTGTGAGCACTTCATAAGACAAAAGGTTTATTTATAAGAAGGGATAAAGATTTAATTAGATGTATGAAATGAGAGGAAAAAGTGATGGAAACAATTAGTTAAACCAAATCATAAAACTCAAATCTGAGTCTACACTTAGTTACCTTTCTTGTATGAATATAAAATAGGTTTCCTCTCCAAAAGTTCAGTCTCTTGCACAGCTGGCAGGTTTCACAAGAAGCAGGACCCAACTGTTCATGAAAGCAGCCTGGCATCCCAAAGCATTTCCTTAGTGAATGGAATGCGTCTCCCTTCTCTGTGAACAGCCTTCTATTTTTGTTCATAGCCAGGGCAAAACGATTGTAATGTTTCCTTTTGCCTCTAGGAGATTTGGATTGGTGGTGTTATCTCATGGTTTTTCTTTGATAATTTGTGGAGGGAGTAAAAGTTGCGCCTTGCATAGCCTCACTGGCTGATTAGGGAGCGGAGAAAACTCCCTCTTGCTTGAATGGACCACCATAAAGGCACAACACATCCTGGTGATAAATTTCTATTCGAAGTCCATAAAGCATATTTTCAGTATAAATATATTACTCCTTAGATCAGGGGTGGAGAACCTTTTTTGGGTTGGGGCCACTGAACAACAGAAAAATCAGTTGAGGGTTGCACGCAAGTGAGAAACAAAAAAACCCTTACCCCTCAATGCTAGGGAGGAGCCCTGAGCCTCAGAGGCCAGATCCAGGCAAGCTGGGGGCTGCATCTGGCCCTTGGACCTTAGGTTCCCCACCCCTGTCTTAGATATTAGCTTTATGTACATCTCACAATGATTACATCTTGAGAAGTTATGAAATGAATGTAGATATCTCAAATGATATCCCTTTGGTATAATGAGTTTGTTAGGACTGAGGTAAGAGCTGTTTAGAAGGTACAGGGGACCCTGTTGCCAAGAGGTGTACATACGTTATAGAAACATTGACAGTAAAGCTCAGATTTGAAAACAAGGGTGGTTGGGGAGAATAGCAAGAGAGTGAAATGCAGTACAGCAGCACTCAGTTGAAATACCCTCAGATATAAACATTTATTAAAGCTAATGATAAAAATTTACATAATACGGAGGTAAAGAGAAGTGTCTGTACATTTGGGGATAATGCATAGATTATGCACAAATACAAAATTTGTTTTAGAAGTTATAAGATACATAAAGTACATAATCAGCAATAACCCAAATTTAGATGAATACATATAACAGTACCATTTAGATATTGGCATCTAATTATTTGGGTATATTACTCATGAAAAGTTATACAAAGAGTTGTGGAAAGCTGATGTATCAGTGAGAGAAGACGGACCTTCAGTAAACTAGAATAAGTTGTCTGTTAGAAGATATAGCCCATCAAGAAAGTATTTGAGTTACTTTCCCAACTGCATTTCTCATTAGTACTCCAGCTCATTCCTTCTAGTGGTGCTAATGTCTCGTGATGTGTTTTAGGTAGATGTCCCTCGACCACCTGATGGCGTTCAACACTGTAAGTTGCCACATTAGCCAGCTGTAGCGTTTTAAGCTCTTACTTTGTCAACAGTGTTCTTTTAGTGATTTCTACGTGCATGCTGTGGTGCCATGGTTAAATTGTAACTAACGTTTCATTATACTGGCTTTTGACCAGTCTTCCAACTTCCTCAAAAAAGCTGCAAATTAAGCATGTTCTGTAAACCAGTGAAGGATTTTTTTCCTCTTTGTGAAGTTTGAGGTTAAACTGACTCAACATCACAGAGGGATGAGAGTTTTGAAAGTAAGAGGCCTTCTGCTTTTGTAAAGTCTGTTCCCCCCCCCCCCCACTTCTGGAATCTTAAAGTTCAAGTACAGATGGACCTAAAAACTTCACATATGTGTTTTTTGAGTTGCCTTCAACAACTAGCCCCTTGGAATACTTTTTCCTGTAGCTCTTGCTTTTGCAAGGGTCCTCCAGCAATTGCTGCAGTGGGTGGCCCAGAGCTTTCTCTTTCTGCTCTGCTTTGTCCTGTATAACATGAGATCGCTGGGTGCTCCACATGATCAAAAGGGGGTACTCCCACCCTTCTATCAGTCATCCATGTACCTCTTCAAGGATGCTTCTCATGAGCAACTTCTCATATATGAAGCACACTTACTCTTATTGCTGGGGGTAGTGAAAGAGGTATTTCCTAATACTGCAAGCCAAAGATGGCTCAGGCCCATCCTAGATCTGTACAAGCTCAGCATTCTCATGAAGAAACTGAAGTTCTTCTTAAGTGCTTGTTCATGTGAGCTCAAGTCAGTTATATGTGCACATGCACAGCGGTCAGAAGATTTTTTTTTTCCCATAGAGGCACCTGGAGACGTGCCTTCATAGTGCACTACTTAGAGCCCTTCCAACCTGTCTCCTCCTGTTTCGTCTTGACACCAGTGATGGTAGGCTGGAACCTTCCCTCTCTTCCAAATTTCTTTCTGACCCCCAAAGTTGTGGCATGCCGCAGTCTCCCAAGTTCAAAAACTGTGTGTCTGTGCAAAGTGCAAAACAACCCTCTCCCTGCTTAAGGTACCTTGGTGAGGTCACCAGCAGGATTGTTGTCGCGTCTGTCATGAGTTCTGGCCTAGAACTCTCAAAGACAAGGAACAGTTTGGCTTAAAGTACTCCTGAGGGAGGCAGTTCTATGTTTCCATTCAGACCCAGGGCCAGGGGACCCGGCACCAAGCACCTCCTCAGTGGTGCAGAGCATCATGGCACCATCCTTTAGTTCAACGCGAGAGACTTTTTGCAGCACCAGAACTTACTAGAACCTCAGAGAAGAAAGAAGCTGGAGGGGCAGAGCTCAGTAAAACAGCAGGGTGGGATGACACAACCCCTGGGGATTCGCCCCCCCCCCCGGTGCAGGGATTGCAGCCCAAGAATGCCTTACCTCCATGAGGAGGACCCTGACGGTGGACTTCCCCCATGCTGATTGCCCACCGACTGGTAACTGTCTGTCTGGGGTGGCGAGCTTCCAGATAGCGATTGCAATCCGCTTCTCCAGGGGGATGTGCGGGCTGCAGGTGGGTGTTGCGTCATTGGAGGGCAGGGTGAGCCAAGCACACAGCTCCAAAAGGTAGCTTTCCGCATGCAGAAGTTTTGGAGCCACTATTGGTCATCCCACCACTCCATGACCAGCCAGTCCCACCAGTCAGAACTGGTGTCCAGACTCCAGAAAAGCCTCTCCACTGTGGGTTGTGGTTGCATGGGTGTTGCTCCTGCACACAGGGAGAGGGTCCCAAGAATGAGCTCTTGAGTCGAGCTCGTGTAGGACCAGGAAGGCAGCCTGCACAAAGTGCTACAGAAACTGCATCCTGGTCATGTGGGGCCATCGCATGCCCAGTGGCAGCTCCAGCTCCGTGGCACAAAGACAAAAGCTGTGGCACCCAAAAAAGCTGGGCAACCACAGCACACACTGCAAGAGCTTTGCTGTCCCTCAAAGAGGTAGGCGCAAACACAGCAGAAGCAGAGAAACGGCTGTCCAGGGGCGTGTCTCAGCTAGGCTCCGGCACCAGCACTCAGAAGCAACTGGTGACCTAAAGCCCTGACTGAACTGGTTCCAGGTGGCCTTATATGCAAGATGGCGTCCAGTCAGTCTGGACGCTATCCGCTTTTTTGATGTGCTTGGCCAGTGTGGACGCTCTCTTTCGGAAGAAATTTTTTCGGAAGATCTCTTCCAGGAAAGCTTCTTCCAAAACAAGCCTGCAGTCTAAACATAGCCTGAAGTGGGTTCATTTGAGGAAGTGGGCTTTGCCTATGAAAGCTCATGATACACTCTTTCTTTCTCTCTCTTTTGGAAAAAGGCTTCTTCCTCATACAAAGAGGTTTACCAATGCTGGAAAAACCCTTCTGTTTTTCGATTTTCTTTTGAAAGAACTCGATTGCGGTGTGGATGTAATTGAAGGGTTTTTTTTGGAAAAATGGCCGTTTTCCTGAAAACTCTGTGGTGTAGACATACCCTAAGACGGGGTGGCCAACCCGTTAGAGATGAAGAGCCAAAATAGCGGTGGATAGAGTGCAAAGAGCCATGTACCAGGTGGGGGGAAAGTTGTTGTCAGAAAAGGAAAAAAAAAAAAAAAGCCATTCCGGGGGAAAATCGGTCCCATGGCATACCATCACAAAAATAGGGGAAGGGGTGAGAGGGGCAAGCTCTGGGAGGGAATTTGAGAGTTTGAGGAAGTAGAGAAGAGGATGCTGGTTCAGAGAGGGGGCTCCAGGCTGGACAGTGTTGGGGTCAGGTGGAGGGTTGAGGTGCTGAGCAAGCTGCAGGCTTGTGGTTGTGAGGGTGCAGGAGTTTGGGCTGGGGTGCATGAGGGGCTCAGGGCAGGGAGGCTGGGAGTATGATGGGCACAGATTTGCAGGACACAGATTTGCAGTGTGTGGATGGTGCAGGAGTGTTGCGGCAGAAGACTAGGGATGTTGGGATGCAGGAGTTTGGGGATGAGAGGCGCTCAGGACGGGGGTTCCAGTGTATGATAGGCTCAGGTTTGGAGTTTGGGGGGTGCAGGAGTGTTAATGCTGCTGCGGCCAGATGGGGGCTTGTTAGCCAGGCTTCATTTTTAAATAAAATATTATGTCATACACAAAATGTTTCAGCATTGTCTTTATTTATGAGAGGGGCGGGGAACCTGTTATGAGTCAGGAGCCACTGACCCACAGAAAAGTCAGTCGGGGCCACACAAGTGAGATGCAAAAAACACCCTCTCTGAAAACGCCTAAGTCTCACTAATGTGGCCCCAACTGTGCTGGTGGGGGCAGGGGACAGTGCTGGGGCAAGGTGCGGGGGCAGGGTGCTGCTGGGGGTGAGGTTTGGTGAGGGGGAAGGGGCAGGGACAGCTTGACCGGTACCTGGGTATCTCAGGTCTAAGGAAGCGCGCGGGCTGCTCCTCTCTGCTCCTCTCCTCCCATAAACAGCTGGCACGCTTCCTGGAACACAGGGTCTGTCGCTGGGCTGGGGACTTTCTCCCTCCTGCTGCCTGCCTGTGCAGGGTGGGGGGGTGTGTGAGAGTGAGAGTGTCCCAGGACTGCAAGCCAGCTCCAACTTTTCAGGAAGCGCGTGCTCTTCCTTTGCTCCCCATGACAGCCATGTGCTTCCTGAAAAGTTGGAGCTGGCATGCAGTACCCGGATTCCCACCCTTCCCCCCTCCCCCCGAGCCAACCCTCCCATCTCTAACCCAATCCCCCTCCCCTTGCCCAGGGCCAGGCTCCTCCTCCCCTGCTCTAATCTAGCCCCCCTCCTTCCCCAACCTAATGCCCGGATCCCAAAGCCGCTGCTGGTTCCGCCATGTGTGTCTCCCTACAGTCGCTGGGGTGCGTATGCTGAGTGGCCGGTTTTGAGGAGCATGGCACCCCCTGCTGTATTCCAATCCCCCTCCCCTCCGAGCCAGGCATCCCCGCCCCCCCCCCCCCCCCGCTCTAACCTGGGTCCCGGAGCTGCTGCTGCCGCTACTACTGCTGCCTCCGCTACCACTAAGTGCCTCTACCTGCAGGCACAGGGCATGTGCGCTGAGTGGCCGACCTTTAGCACATGCTGGCTGGGACGCCATGCGCACCCCCTCCCAACCCAATCCCTCCCCTCCCCCCCCCCCCCCTCAGCCAGGCACCAACTGCTCTATTGCAGTCCTCCTCCCCTCCCCACAGAGCCAGGCACCCACCACTCTATTCCAATTCCCCTCCCCGAGTCAGGCACCCACTGCTCTATTCCAATCCCGCTCTCCTCCTCCCAGAGGCAGGCACCCCTCCCCCCTGCTCTAACCCAGGTCCCAGAGCTGGAGCTGCCGCTGCCACCACATGGCTATCCCTGCAGGCGTGGGGCACGTGAGCTGAGTGGCCGGCCTTTAGTGCACTCTGGCTGGGACGCTGAGCGCAGAGGGCCAATTGTGAGCATGCTCTGGCTGGGATGCCAAGCATGAGGGGTGGGGAGAAGGGGGGATGTGAGCGTGAGCAGAGTGGCGGCCACGCGCACGCACTGGAATGCAGCTCAGAGTGCCCTGGCTGTGAGCAACCTTGTACGGAGCAGCCAGCCCGACGATAATTTTTTAATAAAAAAAATTTAATCAGGAGCCGCAATTTTTTCATCCAAGAGCCGCATGTGGCTCGTGAGCTGCAGGTTGGCCACCCCTACCCTAACAGTATGGGTACTTATCCAGTAGTGCCCTAGCCTTCATACATTCAGTCCACAAGCTACAGGGCATCAGCATCACATGAGGCAATGTCATCAGAGATGTTTAATGGCAAGGTAACAAAAGCTGGTTAGAAGGCCACCTAGTTAAACTGCTTATAAAACATAGCGGTCCTATTTGTGTTACACAAAGAAAACAAAGTTTGCTGAGTCCATTACATGAAGACAGCCATGTTCTTGGCACAGCAAGAAACTGTTTGCCACCATGGTTATTAATATTGTTTTAATCAGGTAGTCTGATGAGAGTATCAAGCATCAGCCATGCTAGTAACTCAGCTAAAAGTTATACATTGGTAGGGCCTTTACCTTATATGCTCTTTGAGGGATAGGCCTGTGTCTTTTGCTGCCTTGTACAGTTCTGAGCAGACTGTCAGTGTTACAGTATCATATAAGATATGCAGTTTAGTAATGCTTAAGATGCTAATTGTGGTCACACCTAAAATGGTCATGTGTTTGTGGAATCTGGTGTATACGAGGAAAATTAGCGGTTGCTGGCAACAGTTATCAGATATGGGTACTATTCAGAGGTGTGCAGTGAAATTAAGGCATAAAGCAACCTTTTAGATAACAGATAAAATTATTTATTTTTCTAAAAACCTACACCTAGCACTTAATAAATCAGATACATAATTTTTGACAAATACTAGTACTCAAATATAATGAAAGGTGAAAATATAGAAATATTTTATCTAACTGTTCTACTGAAACTGAAAATCCCCTCTTCTATCTTTAAGAAACTCCAGCGTGTAGACATTTTGTAAGCTGCACAAATACATAAATAAGTCTCTTCTGATTATTGCTAAAGCCAAATTGGACAGGCATTTGCTGTGTTGAGTGTTGTATGTGAAAGTCTTAATGTACTTTGAAGTTAAAAAGACTGCTCCATTGTTGCAATAGAGAAGGGAATAGTCAGAATTAAGGCATCTGACTTGTTGACCTCGGACAAGCAGAATATGTAAATCCACACATGACTAGTTCTATACAAGTCAAATTCATTTTTCCCTTGTTGCTATTCTGAGTCATACACAGCAAACATTTCAGAGTGCAGCTTATTAATATAAAAAATATTCAGGTAGTATGCTTGCAAAGATCTGAGAGCATCAAATGGAAAATGTTTGGAACTCCTTGAATCTTTTTGGATAAATTCAAGTTTTTCTGCACTTTCAAATCATATTGGCATCTGTTTGCTGACATTATCAGTAATCTCAAAGAAGAGATACTTGCATGTTCCTTGGCCTTCTCATTTTCTTTTTTTCTCAAGGTTCATGTGCATCTTGCTCTGGCGTCTCTTTCCAAAACTCATCAAAAGTTTGTGGCTTTTGATGAATTTATTCTGTTTCTGAAATCTGCTGAATACAAAACCCAGTATTGTTCATCTTGTTGGATAAACATCAAATAACTCTTCTGTCACCTCCAATATGTGCTCCAGAGGCAAAGGAGAAACAAACTGAAAATCATGTTTTGAAAAATCTTGGTTGATGTGAAAAACGATCATTCTAATCTGCTGGATTTTGCTGTACACTTTTGAAGAGTTCAATCAGCACTGCTCTGCTCAACAGTTTATACCAGCCTTGAGTGAAAATTCCATCTTGTGGTACAAATAGAAGGTAGTCTTTGTTTAATTATTTTTCAAAGAAGTTCAGGCTGCATTGAGGACTAAAGAAAAACATATTTATTCCTTTTTACATTTTTTAAAAGATTCTGAAACTGTATGCTGCAAACCTGAGGGCTGGATTTAAAAAATGAACATAGCAGCAAACAAGTAGTACATAGGAGAACTTTTCAAAGTTGTGTTTCTGAAACCCACTTACATCACCTGCTGTTAGTGTTGCATGATCTTATGTCTGAGCTAAGGATGTTAAGTATCATGTAATTGACTAATCGAATAGTCGTTTAGTCGAGAGTGTAGTGCTGCCCCTTTGAAACACTGCAGCAGCATTTCAAAGGAGCAGTGCTGCATGGAGCTCGGGGTCAGCTGAACAGTCCCCAGCTGATCTGGGTTCTGTGCGGTGCTGCAATTTTCAAATGCCGTGGGAAGTCTGGCATTGGGCTTCCCACGGCATTTCAAAGTGGCAGCTTTGTATGGAGCCCAGGGTCAGCTGGGGAGTCCCTGGCTGATACAGGGCTCCTGCAGCACAGCCCCTTTGAAATGCTGTGGCGACATTTCAAAGCGGCAGCACCGCATAGAACAGCTGACCCTGGAATCTGTGCGGCACTGCCGCTTTGAAATACCCTCCCCTCAACTCTCCCCCTCTCCCGCTACCTCTATCTGATAGAGGCAGCCGGGGACGGGGGGAGCAATTAGTTGACTAGTCCTTAACATCCCTAGTCTGAGCCATCAACTTGTCAGTGAATTTAAACTTCTAGCACACTATTTCAACATAGTGATAAAAGCTAGTTGAAGTTCAGTTATTGCTAACAGGCAGGATTGAGCCTGAGACAACTAGAACTTAGTCCAGGAGTCTCTAATGCATAAACTAACAGCTAGTTGGCTGCAGAGCAGATTGATTATTCTCTCTATAAGTCATCTTTGTGCTACTAAATGGGACAGAACACCACACCTAGAAGATATGTGGGTTACATTACCATCAGTAAAACCAACCAAGCTTTCTGCAGCATCACCATTCTAGGTCATGTAATGCAGAATACTCAAAAGCTGAGACTTACTGGCAAGATCTCAGATTTTGTCCAGTAAAATAGCAACAAGTGGTATTCCACAATTTCTCTGGCTATGACATTACTTACTGCTTCGATGAGGTCATTTTGAATTCTCTTTGATGTTCCAGAAAAAACAGCAAAGTTTTCCGGTTGTAGCTTAAGTAAATAATTGAACTCATTGACTAATTCTAAGATTTGTACACAACTCAGAGAATCATCTCATTCTCCAAGATGACACAAAACACAGATAAGTTGTCAGAATCAGGCTGTTTTTATATGTTCAAAACAGAGTGATTCCATTTTTAATGCATCAGAATATAAATTTACAGAGTAAGCTCCAAAACTATTGCTGTAGTAAAACAGCTCCCAAAATAATATTTTGTGTTCATCTCTTCTTTTTTTTTTAAGTATAAAACTTTATTCAAATACCTGTTTTATTACTTGCTGATTTACAGCTGTGAGAGCAGAATCAGTCCCACTCAAGACTGAAGAAATGCTGATTTTGCTCTCATTATATCTGATTCTGTCTTTCCCTCCCCCTGCCCATTGTTTGAGCCACACAGCCTTGGCCCTGGAGCAGCCGCCTGCCCTCTACATGGCCATTGCCTCACCCCCCCGGGTGGAAACCCTCCCGCGGCCCCAAACCATGGCGGCAGCACCCAGCCTACCACCTGGCCCTAGACTGTGGTGGCAGCATCCCACCTGCTGCGTGGCCCCAAACCCTATGGCCCCCCCCACCTGCCATGTGGTCTTGGCCCTGGCAGCCCCCGTAACAGCTGGCCCCCAACCCTGCCCCAGCTGACAGAGTAGCGGTCTTGGGCCCATCCCTGCTCCCCACGCATCTCCAGTGATGGGAGCAGCCATGCTGCTCACCTTCCAAATCCAGCAGGAAAGCAAAGTGAGTGCTGCTGCACGACTCTGTGAAGCAGATGGGCGGATGGAGAATTTTTTATGCATGGCCACACAGTTGCGCAACTTAGCAGAAACACTGGTCAGCATCAAGGTTCCCTGTAAGCTGCCCTCAGAAGTTCAAAGTTTTCCACTACGGCAGGGAGCTCAGCTGAATTGTGAGGGGAAGGGTGTCTCACTGAGCAAGCAGCCAAACAGAACTAGCTGCCTGCTTGAATTGAGGAGTTCTGAGAGCCAGTGAAAAGGGAGATAAGGAGACAGTTTAGCAGGTGGGGGGATGGGGGTGTGAGTGAGTAAGTAAGTAATTGGCTGATGAGGAAGGGAGAGCAGTTTAGAGTGTCTTTCTACAGCAGGGATGGCCAACCTGCGGCTCTTCTCTCCCAAAAGTGCGGCTTGCAAAGCCGCCTATGGGCCCCCCACCAACGGCCTTCCACTCCCCCATGTTCACCAGTGCTGCCCCCCACCCCCAAGTTGAACGTCGCGCTGATGCTACCTCCAGGGACAACGGAGGTAGCACGGGCTTCCTGCGGGGTGGGGGGAGTTCTGCAGCTGTGCGCCAGGTCCCGGAAGTATGCGGGCTGCTCTCCCCTCCTTGCCCCCAGCAGCTGCCACGGTACCAAAAACGCCGGTCAGTCGCATGCTGAAGACTTTGTTCCCCTGCTGCCTTCCTGCACATGGGGGAGGGGATGGGGGTCTGGGACTGCTCCGGCTGCTCCAGTGGCACATGCTGCCATGGGGTGCGGAGGAGCAAGGCGTGCACTGCCTGAGCGTTTGGGGCTGGCATGGTGTGGGACTCCCTCTTCCCCCGCATGAGAAGGCAGCAGAGGAATAAAATCCCCAGAGCACCATCTCCAGCTGCTCGGGCGGTGTGCACTGCCATGGGGAGGGGAGGAGCAAGGTGCGCACTGCCCAAGCAGCTGGAGCCAGTGCGCTGGGGACTTGATTCCCCTGCTGCTTTCCTACGCAGAGGGGGAAGTGGGAGTCCTGGATCGTGCCAGCTCCAGTTGCTTAGGTAGCACGTGCCTTGCTCCTCCACTCCCCACGGCAGCACGCGCTTTCCAAGCAGTTGGAGCTGGCGCGATCCAGGACTCCCCCTCTCTCCTGCACGGGAAGGCAGCAGGGGAATGAAGTCCCCAGCGCACCAGCTCCAGCTGCTTGGTCAGCGCATGCTGCCGTGGGGAGCGGAGGGGCAAGGCGTGCACTGCCCGAGCATTTGTTGCTGGCGCGGTCCGGGACTCCCCCTCCCCTGTGCAGGAAGGCATCAGGTATGCGATGGACCAGCATTTCAGGTACCACACTGCTGTTTGGGGGATGGGGGAGCAGCCCACACACTTCCTGGGTCTTGGTGCCCAGCAGCAGGATCCCTAGGTACCGGTCCCTGTCCCTTCCCCCCCACCCAGACCCCCCACAAGTACCCTTCCCCCCAGCACCCATTGGCCCCCATTGGCTCCCCTGCCCCAGCACCCTGTCCTCTGCCCCAGGCCCCTGCCCCGGCACCCACCGGCACCTTGTCTTCTGCCCCCAAGCCCCTGTCCCGGCATCCACTGGCACCCTGTCCTCTGCCCCAGGCCCCTGTCCCGGCACCCTGTCCTCTGCCCCAGGCCCCTGTCCCGGCACCCTGTCCCCTGCCTCCACCAGCACAGTTAGGGCCACATTAGTGAAGCCTGGGGGGTTTTGGAGGGGTTGTTTTTTGCATCTCACTTCTGTGGCCCCAACTGACTTTTCTGTGGGTCAGTGACCCCTGACTCAAAACAGGTTCCCCGCACCTCTCATAAATAAAGAAAACACTGAAACATTTTGTGTTTGACATAACATTTTATTTAAAAATGAAGCCTGGCCAATTGGGGTCAAGCCCCCGTCTGGCCGCAGAATCATAACACTCCTGCACCCATCCAGATTCCAAACCTGAGCCTATCATACACTGGAACACCCTGTCCTGAGCCTCTCTCATCCCCAAACTCCTGCACCCCAACATCCCCAGTCTTTTGCCACTCCACAACACTCCTGCACCATCCACACATTGCAAATCTGTGTCCTGAGCCCATCATACTCCCTGCCTTGAGCCCCTCATGCACCCCAGCCCAAATTCTTACAGCCACAAGCCTACAGCTTGCTCAGCACCCCAACCCTCCACCTGACCCCCAACAATCTCCAGACTGGAGTCCCCTCTCTGAGCCAGCATCCTTTTCTCTACTTCCTCCTGCACCCAAATTCCCTCCCAGAGCTTGCACCTCTCACCCTTTCCCAGTGCTTTTTTTGTGATGGCATGCCTTGGGACGGTGTACCGGCTCCTATTTTCCCCTGGCGTGGCTTTTTCTTTTTTCCTCAACAACTACCCCCAGGGTACGTGACTCTTCGCACTCTATCCACTGCTATTTTGACTCTTCATCTCTAACAGGTCAGCCACCCCTACTCTACAGCAGCACTAATCAACTTTGGAAGCCTGGGGGCCAGTGATACGGCACATGCCAAAGGCCGCAACTTAAGTTTGGTTGCATATACATGCAAAAATATATGCAAATAGCTTCTTTCACACAATGCCTTGGAGTTCCTGGCATCTCCTCTCTCTGTGCTTGAAACGCTGACACCTTGTACCCATCTGTTCCAGACAGCCCGTCCGCTTGCATCTTTCAATGCTCACCCCGCTTGGGAGATGCCTTGGTTGTTCCCAGTGGAGGCTGTGTTCAAAGGATCCCATCTGCGGGATGCATGTTGAGTCCTGTGTAAACCCAAACTGCACTGTGGGCCGCAAACAAATGGGCTGCAGGCCGCATGCAAACTGTGGGCTGTGTGTTGAGTAGCCCTGCTGTACAGTTATGCTGACTATATGGGGTAAGTTGGAGAAAGTGAGGAGAAAGTGGCAAAACTTTTGCCTTGGGAAGCAAGGAGTAACACCTCTGAAGGACTTAAGCTTTGTCAGTCAGGGGCCAGTGTAGACATAGCCAAGTCTGCTGACAGACAACTGAGCTGCAGCAGCATGAAAACTGCAGCTTTTCAGAACCCTGTGCGCACACTGACACTAACAGAATCACATGTACCTGAGCCATCATTGGGCCAATTCATGCTTGATATTTTGACAAACGCCTTCAGTATATAGTTAAAGACACTACTACAGAACCCTAGCCAGATAATAAAGAGTTCTCAGCTGGAGATTTATCTATATGCATCTACAGTTAATTCAAGGGGTCTTCCTAAGGAACAAGCAGACTCAACGTTACACTAATCTAATCGGGGGAGGGGCGGCTGGCAGAGCTGGTGTGGGGGGGTCGGGGGCAGTGGGGCTGGCCGGGGCATATCGGAGGGGGGGAGGGGCGGCTGGCGGGAGCGGGGCTGGCTGGGGGAGATCAGGAGGAGGAGAACCGGCCAGCAGGAAGCAGGGCTGGCGGTGGGAAGCAAATCGGCCAGCAGGGAGTGGGACTGAGCAATGCTGGGTAACTTCAGCTAGTGTAATATAGGGCTTATTTTACGTACTATAGCTACAGAGGAAAGTGGAATATATCATCCGGATTGTATTGGGAAAAGTAACCAGAAATGATTACTATTAACGATACATGTAATTTATGGCAAAAGCACAAGAAGCTTTTGGTAAGCTGGTAAATAATGTTTGTACCAGTACTAGGAGATGAAGAATGCATTTGACAATAGTTTTAGTTGCATTCGGTAGAAAAAATTTCACTGTCAGTAGTTTCACAGAGAGCACCAAGCAAATAATTTCAGATTAAATAAGGTTTCAAGGAAGAATACAAAGGAAGAGTTGCACAGCATTCCTCCTAGCTGTGCTGCTATTGTTACTATTAAAAGCACAACCAGCAGCTTCTGGTTTGTGATTCAAAATCAGACAACTTTTACCCTCAACCCAATACTTTAAGAGTAATACAGGAATGTATATTTTAGATGGACCATGGCTTTGCTTTGTGCAATACTGAAGAATGTTTAGATTTTCCATAGTCTACTACTTATGATTACTATAGCAAATCTCTTTTTCCTTCCATTATAAAAGATTATTTTATTTCAGTACAAGTGTGGAAGAATGAAGTCTAATATAAAGTACTTTAAGCATACCACCAACAACTGTAAAAACCCTACATTTTAGTCTGTTTTAAATATATTTTCTTCCACACATATGGACAGTTTAAAATTGTGTGCATGTTTTGTTAGTATTGGTAGTGCACATCCTCACACACATATTATCTCAATATTGGGGGTGCACATAAGAAATTTCAACCCACCCAAAAGAAAATTCAAGGATATAAAATGATGGAGGGAACACTGGTCAGCATAACTTGTTTCTGCACAACTACAGCTCCATTAATGTTTATACCCTGCTTCACTGAAATACTGTTTCAGTTCTGTTCCTGCTTTTGTACAAGAACTCTCAAATTGCAGTGTTGGTTTTGATCTTCCATTTACTATTATTTGTTTTAGTGTTACAAGAGGTTATCAGACTTCATTGCACCACGATCCCCTTCTAACAACAAAACTTACTACACAACACCAAGAGAAGGGACCAAAGCCTGTGACTCAACTAGGGGGCCTTGTATAGGGTTGCCAGATGGTTTAACCAAAAAACCGACCCCACCGCCCCCAAAAAAACGGGGAAAAAATTCTGTTGAGGAAAAAAGAGGGAGACCCCGAGAGTGGTTAAGCAAAATAAATAAATAAATAAAAGCGTGGCCCCTTTAAGAAATGCTTTTGAGGCTTTTTTTGGCCCTAACAGGCTGCTGGCGGCCATCCGCCATCTTGTTTCCCTGCTCCGGGCTGGACAGCTCCCCTGTGGAACACGGGGTAAGCACCCGGGATTTTCACCTCCTGGCCAGGAAAAAATCAGAAAATACCAGACATTTTAGGTGTCTGGTATTTTCTAAATTTTTTTACCTGACAGCAGGCGAAAATACTGGACTCTCTAGGTCAATACTGGACACCTGGAAACCCTAGGCCTGTAACCTGAGCCCCATTGTCCATGGCTTTAGCCTTAGGTCCCAGCAAGTCTAAGCCAGTTCTCACAGACCCATTAAATTACCACTTTGGAGTCCTGACAATTTGCAAACCACTGATTTCACACAATCACTTACACTAAATTAACGAATTCTGCACTAAACTGAATTTACGCCACTAGCTTTCTTCTATCACAGATGATTAATTTGTACACTTGCATGCCTTGTGTATTCAATTTTACATTTGCAGTGGGAGTTCTCACTGGCTTGTCTCAGCTATAGGATGGCACGGTGAGGTAAACACAGTAACAATTATCTCTGCCATCCCCTTTCTAGGCGTACTTGATATCCTCTTTATTTTCGGATTAATTACACTTTATTTCAAACTGAGGTTTATATACAATGTGGCACTTTAATCTATGCCTTAAGCTCTCACAGAGAAATAGTGTTTTGCAAAGTGTTGGCTAGTCTGAGAGTGGTACAGAACAGAAAACAGAGGAACATATGAGACAAAATTGTATAAACAAACATTTTTCAGTGATGCACTTAAAAGAATCAGGTATACTAATGAAGTGGACACAATAGCAGCTACCTCTTGGTTTTTAAGCTCTTAAAATATTTAAATAGATTTTGTTTTAGAAAACAGTAACGTTTCAATGTAATTATGTTTATAACTATCTAAGGGCTTTGTTTAACATGGCAGTTTTAGTGTGCCTATTCTCTATAGTGTGCTATATTAGGTTATATTTTCTCCTGTATATAAATTTAACCGAACTTGGGCTGTCTGCAGCTTATTTTGGTCCCATTTTCCAGGGCATACCTGGCGTATTCAGTTACACACTTGTATGTCCACCATTCTGCAAAATGGTGTCCTCCACGCAGTGTGACCTTGAGTGCGTAGGGAGAGCTAGGTTGTACTGTGTGGTCATGATTTTCAAACAGCATCCTCCTCTATGCTTATTTGGGTAAGGGCACTGGACAGAATGGGACCACAGGCAGCTAGTTTTTCTATGCACACAATAGATAATGTTGCATGCATGGGTAGCGCAACGTTGGTGCAACCTGGGCTGGGCTTAATTGCGTTTGTACATAAAAACAAAGAGTTTCCAGCTCTCCAGGATTGTCCTGGAGTCTCCCAGAATTAAAGATTATGTTATGGGATGAAAGCTCCAGAAAAATTGGCAAGCCTAATAAGTTCAGTTGGAGTTCAGAAATGGTGGTGAATCCCAGAATCTATGAATGACAGGAGGCTTAGAACAAGAAACATTAAGATTTCTTATTTGTCTATTAATACTTAAGTTTCATATATATATATTTTTTATTTCACTAGTCTCTGCACCCTGGGGGGGACACATCTTGATACATGCAATGTTTTCTTTTGCTGTGCATTAACTTCAAGTTGTATGGCCATGTAGATATTAAATTTATGGTCACATAAATATGCAATGTACAAGTGCTGTCAAGGTATATCAGTTTTCCTTCTTTTGGTTGATGATAACCACATCATTAGTAGTAGGTAAATTGTTGGTAAATTAAATTACAGCACTAAAGATGAAGTTATTTCTTGTCTAGCATGGGAGCGGGCAATAATTTTTGGTAGGAGGCTATGCCAAGATTTTGGAAAGCGGTCAAGGGCCACACTTTTCTGTAGAGGAGACGTGGGATTTAGGATGGAGGCTGGGTACAGAAAGATGCACGGGCTAAGGGACTAGGGTGCAGGAGACAGTGGGAGATCTGAGAGGGAGTTTGGGTGAAAGAGGAGGTTGTGACTTGGGTCAGGAGATTGGGGTGCAGGTCTGGGAGGGTGTTTGGGTGCAGGATAAGGATGTTAAGGACTAGTTGAGTTGACTAGTTGCTTCCCCCCCTTTTTTGACCCTGGATTCTGCAGAAATGCTGATCCCAGGTTCCATGAAAAGGCCTAATGGAACATTGTTGTTTCTGGCCAATGGGAGCTGAGGATTGGGCTGGAGGTGGGTGGAGAGATCACAGGAAATCTCCCCCTCCCTCCAGAGCAGAGAGCTGCTGGACTGTGCTTTAAACCTGCAGCAGGTGTGTGCTTCAGGGTTCCGGCAGGATGGGCCACAGGCTGGATCCGGTTGCTTCGCGGGCCATATCTGCCACTTGGGCCGTATTTTGCCCAGCCCTGATCTAGCAGTTTCTCAATTCTGAATCACAGATTTGGAGGGAAAAATGTATAAACAAGATGTCAATTGTAACTTTTAAAAATGTATTATACACGTAACTTCTGACAATTTGAACTGAACACATCAAAAGCTTGTCTTAATATCAAGTACTTCAAAGGAAGCAATTTTTTCCAGCAAATAAAGTAGATTTACTTTTCATCTTGAAATAAATTATGAAAGAATGCAGCAAACCCTCCCCTTTCCAAGATCTCACTCTTTCATTCAGTGTTCAGAAAAGAGCATGTGTGGGGTCCATTTCTCTTTTTGCATATGTAGTACAGAGATTTTTTTAGATTTCAGATTGTATGTTGTTGTAATGCTTCAGTTGTGCATAATAAGGAAACTTCAGCATGAGTACCTGTGAAACTGTAGTATTTTTCTCTTCTGAAGGTGCTTATATCTGGTCAAGATCCCGAATAAAGTTTTAAAAGGTTGGAGCTTGAATCTGGAAGTGTTTTGTATTTTATAATGTGAAGTCATGGTTGATATCTGCAGTAACAAAAGCTTCATGATTGTGTAGATATTTATTAAAAATATGGTATGTGTCAGTTGATTTTATGGTGTATGTATATGTATTCAGTTTCATTCTTAGCAATATTGCTGCTTTATTTCTAAAAAATTGTAACACATTGCAATTTTTGTTTGTCTTAGGTCTCAGGGTAACAATGTTGTTAACATCCTCCCTCATGGTATTAGGAGCTGGCCTAAGATGTGTACCGCTGTCAGACATAACAATAAGGAAAAAGTAAGTGGAGAAAATATATACACTTTTTGCTTGTTTTAAATGTTCTTGTTTATCCTGCTATTCCAATGCAGAGTAGTGTCAACTCACGTTTCCAATATCACTATGATATATGGAAACACCTATTCAGTTTAAATGAGCTGTAATATTTCTTTCTTTGCTTCTCAGAATTTATTTTATTATAATTCTTTTACATGGTATTTGAGGATTGCAAAGGACATCAGTTAATTTAATCTTACCACACACCTGTGAAAATAAGCATTAATCTTAGTCTTACTATGCATTTTAGAAATGTGCATCTGTCTGTCAATTTGTTCAAGAACTCCTCCTAAATGGTAAGAGCTAGGATCACCAAATTTGGTATGCAGCTTCCTTTTATCATAATTTAAAACAAGGTCATGATTTGGTTGTGCCAAGACAATGGGATGTGCCTGGAATTCAATTTTCTCATAACATGGAAAGGGAGGGGTCTGGTAGGAGGGAGTTAAACTACAGAATGACCAAAGAGGGCGGCAGCAAGGAGCCAGAGAAGGGGACCAGAACAGCAATAACCCCATTGGGCCAGCAGGAGCAGGGGTGAAGAAAGACACTGCTATCTACTATATAGTTCAGAGAGTGGGTTTGTGTGTGTGTCTGTCCCCCAGCCGGTTGACATGCACCCTTCCAACAGCTGTGCTTACCAGAGCTTCAGCAGCCATGGACAAGCACTTCTCACTGCGTCCCAAGCTAATGTGGTGAGAGGAGGGCTGCAGTTGTCCTCTCTCCCCGGGGCAGCTCGCATACTGAACCCTTTAGCCCCACCCAAGAACAATGATTTAAATGAAAAAACAAAATTTGAGCTAAGGACACTAGCAACAGCAGGTAATTCTTGGAGTTTTACAAATGAGAAAACTCAAGTATAGAGAAACTAATCCAAGATCACACAATCATCCCACATGAAACAAAAATGTTGTTTGCAAATATTGAATAAATAATTTACATTGTATGCACTGGATTTCTGATACCAAACATTGAGGCAAATGAGCTAACGTGCAAGGGGGTCCTTTCATTCATGTAGTATGTTACAATCCTAGTTCCTAGAAAATATATATTTTAAAATTACTTGCTTTCTACGTAGTTGAAATGTGTCCTTAGTGCATAGACTGTGACAGAGATAGGAATAGAAAGTAGTACCTTAATAATGTCAAACAGTTCAGACTTTCTTTGGAATGTCTTGAATTTGGTTACAGCATAAACTCTTGTTTTTATGGTCATAATAAATTACCATTTGTTGTTCAGCCATTTTGTCTTTCTTTTTACAGTCTTGTCAATAGGAGGCAGCATGGTAATAGAGCTCTATTTTTTTCCCCAGAAAAGTATAGTAGCATTAACTCTTGATTATTTATGTGTGTGTATATATATATTTTATTATCTAGACATGGACTTCATTTTAAAAGATTTTTTTTGGTCTGTTTGTAAGGCAAGGAGAGATTTCCAATGGTGTATTTAACCTCACGTCTTTCTGCTTTCAGTAATAGGAGCAGGACAATTGACTTGCTCTAGGACCACATGTATTTGCTCTTTGTCGATCATTCATCAGAGTACAGTGAAAGAGAAAAAACTTATTTAATTCTCCTACTAGCCTTATTCCTGAATTTCAGCCAGCCATGTGCTAGTGCAGAATGCTTGAATTGCTCTAAAATAAAATACCAACGTGGAAACTTTTTTGCTGTGAAAATAAATTTTTTAAATGTCTTGTACATTAGGGTATATCTACACTAGCCCCCTAGTTCGAACTAGGGAGGCTAATGTAGGCATTCGAAGTTGCAAATGAAGCCCAGGATTTAAATATCCCGGGCTTTATTTGCATCTTCCCGTCTGGGCGCCATTTTTAAATCCCCCTAGTCTGAACTAACTGCCCGCGGCTACACGCGGCAGTCAAACGTTAACTCAAACTAAGTCCTTAGTTCGAGTTAACTGTTACACCTCGTGGAATGAGTTCGAACTAGGGGGCTAGTGTAGATATACCCTTAGAGGGCAGAGATATATTCTTCCAAAGGAAGAAAGTAGTCTTTCTACGCCAGCAGAAGAAGCTATTGCTTTTCAAAGGTTAAAAGGGGTAAAGAAAACAAGGATGATGTCATGCTCTAGGTCTATTTCAGACCACCTACCCAGACAGAAGAGGTGATGAGACTTTTTTTAAACAACCAACAAAATCATCCAAGGTGCAGGATTTGGTGGTGATGGGGTACTTCAACTATCCAGACTTATGTTGGGAAACTAACACAGCGGGCCCGACTATCCAATAAGTTCTTGGACTGCATTGAAGACAATTTTTTATTTGAGAAGGCGAAAAAGCTACTGGGGGGAAGCTGTTCTAGATTTGATTTTAACAAATAGAGAGGAACTGGTTGAGAATTTGAAAGCGGAAGGCAGCTTGGGTGAAAGTGATCACGAAATCATAGTGTTCATGATTCTAAGGAATGATAGAAGGGAGAACAACAAAATAGAGACAATGGATTTCAGGAAGGCAGATTTTAGTAAACTCAGGGAGCTCGTAGGTGAGGTCCCATGGGAAGCAAGACTAAGAGGAAAAACAACTGAAGAGAGTTGGCAGTTTTTCAAAGGGACATTATTTAGGGACCAGAAGCAAGCTATGCCACTATGTAGGAAAGATGGAAAGTATGGCAAAAGACCGCCTTGTCTTAACCAGGAGATCTTGTATGATCTCAAAATCAAAAAGGAGTCCTATAAAAAGTGGAAACTAGGACAAATTACAAAGGTTGAGTATAAGCAAACAATACAGGTATGCAGGGGCAAGATTAGAAAGGCAAAGGCACAAAACAAGCTAAAACTAGCTACACACATAAAGGGCAACAAGAAGACTCTCTATAAATATTTTAGAAGCAAAAGGAAGACCCAAGGACAGGGTAAGCCCATTGCTCAGTGAAGAGGGAGAAACAATAACAGGAAATTTGGAAATGGCGGAGGTGCTTAATGACTTCTTTGTTTTGGTCTTCACCAAGAAGTCTGATGAAGGAATGCCTAACATAGTGAATGTTAGTGGGAAGCGGATAGGTTTAGAAGATAAAATAAAAAAAGAACAAGTTAAAAATTACTTAAAAAGTGATATGTCTGCAAGTCACCAGGGCCTGATGAAATGCATCCTACTATACTGAAGGAACTGATAGAGGACGTATCTGAGCCTTTATCTGTCATCTTTGAAAAATCATGGAAGACAGGATTCCAGAAGACTGGAATAGGTCAAATATAGTGCTCCATCTATAAAAAAGGAAATAAGAACAACCCGTGAAACTACAGACCAGTCAGTTTAACTTGTGTGCCAGGGAAAATAATAAAGCAAGTAATGAAGGAATTTATCTGCAAATATCTGGAAGAAAATAAGGTAATACGCAACCGCCAGCATAGATTTGTAAAAAACAAATCATGTCAAACCAATCTGATAGCTTTCTTTAATAGGAAAACAAGTCTTGTGGATAAGGGAGAAGTGGTGGATGTGGTGTTCCTAAACTTTAGTAATGTATTTGATATGGTCTCACATGATCTTATCATCAATAAACTAGGCAAATAAAACTTAGATGGGGCTCCTGTGAAGTGGGTGCATAACTGGCTGGATAACCGTTCTCAGAGAGTAATTATTAACAGTTCACAATCCTGCTGGAAGGGCATAACAAGTGGGGTTCTGCAGGGGTCTGTTTTGGGACTGGTTCTATTCAATATTTTCATCAATGATTTAGATATAGCAGGGCTACTCAACTTTGGAAGCCCCAGGGGCTACAGTGATACTCTCAGCACATGCCGAGTGCTGCAACTTAAGTGTGGTTGCATATACATGCAAATATATATGTAAATAATTTCTTTCACACTGACGGACATGAATACAAAGCACTTCCCACAATGCCCCAGTGCTCCTGGCACCTCCTCCCTGGGGGCTAGAAATGCCAACACCCTGTACCCGTCTGTTCCAGCCAGCCTGTCTACTTGCATCTTTCAATGCTCACCCCTCCTTGGGAAATGCTTCTCCATTGGGAGCATGTTCCCAGTAGAGGCCATGTTCAAAGGATCCCATCTGCGGACCGCATATCGAGCACCACGTAAACCTAAACCACACGGCGAGCTGCAAATTAACGGGCTGCAGGCCACGTGTTCGGTAGCCCTGGCACAGAGAGTATGCTTAATATGTTTGCAGATGATACGAAGCTGAAAAGGGTTGCAAGTGCTGTGGAGGATAGGGTCATAATTCCAAATGATCTGGAGAAACTAGAGAAATGGTCTGAGGTAAATAGGATAATAAGTTTAATAAGGACAAATTGAAAGTACTCCACTTAGGAAGGAACAATCTGTTTCACAAATACAGAATGGGAAGTGACTGTCTAGGAAGGAGTACTATAGAAAGGGATTTAGGGGTCATAGTGGACCACAAGCTAAATAAGTCAACAGTATGATGCTGTTGCAAAGAACCAAACATGATTCAGGGATGCATTAACAGGAGTGTTGTGAGCAAGACACAGGAAGTCATTCTTCCACTCTACTCTGTGCTGATTAGGCCTCAATTGGAGTATTGTGTCCACTTCTGGGCAGCACATTTCAATAAAGATGTGGAGAAATTGGAGAAGGTACATAGAAGAGCAACAAGAATGATTATAGGTCCAGAGAACATGAGCTATGAGAGAAGACTGAAAGAATTGGGCTTGTTTAGTTTAGAAAGGAGAAGACTGAGAGGGGACATGATAGCAATTTTTGAGTATCTAAAAGGGTGTCACAAAGAGGGAGATAAATTGTTCTCCTTGGCCTTTAAGGATAGGACAAGAAGCAGTGAGCTTCAACTACAACAAGGGAAGTTTAGGTTGGACATTAGGAAAAACTGCCTAACTGTCAGGGTGATTAAACACTGGAATAAATTGCTTAGGGAGGTTGTGGCATCTCCATCTCTGGAGATATTTAAGAGTAGGTTAGGTAGACATCTATCAGGAATGGTAGATGGTGCTTGTTCCTGCTGTGAGGGCAGGGGACTGAACTCAATGACCTCTTGAGGTCCCTTCCATTTCTAGTGTTCTTTGATTCTATGCAAGTGAGATTATCAATTCAGCTGTCTCTGAATCGAATCCAAGTGCGTAAGTGATTTCCACTAGTTCACTGGTGTGACTTCCTTTAAAATATCTTCAGCAAACATATATATGTTGAATGGTTCACCCTTAGCTCTGAAGTTTGTTGTAATGGGTATTATGAAGGGATGGTGGCTGGATGCAACTCCTCTTCTTCAGTAGTTAACGTTTGACCCTGGTACCTAGTATTGAGAATAGTTTCAAGAAAATGCTCTGGCGATAGTGCTTATCCCATTCTTTTTTTTTAAATGCTTGTAATTAAGCTCTGTCATTGCATATTTCTCTCTTTATATTCTCACTCAGTTCCGTCCAAATTTCAACAGTATCAGCAATAAAACAAATATTCTGTTTTGAGGAGTGTCCCTGTGGGTGCTCTACTGTAGGAGTCTTGGCGCTCCTGTGCTTGGATCTGGCACTTTTTAGCAGCAGTGTCCCTCTCTGCCCCACCCCCCAGGGTTGGCGCACACACATGGCACTGCTTGTGACATAGCGAACGTGCCAATGCATGCTGTCAGCCACCAGACAGTTGCTTCTCAACCACTCCTGGTTTGGTCAGAACACAGCAGCGCTCAATGTGTTACCTTAGAGAATTATTGGTAGTCATTGTAGTTGTTAGATACTTACCTTTCCCTTCCTTGAGTGAGTTAGTTTAAAAAAAAAACGTTGTTTATACTCTCTTCATAGTTCATAGATAGGATAAGGTAAGCATGCCAGGCTCACCAGTGTTTAAACAGTGCCTGACATGCAGATTGTCTGACAAGCATGCCCAGTGTATCCATTGCTTGGGCCAGGAACATTCACCGAATAGCTGCCACTATTGCAAGCAGCTCTCATCCAGATCACTAAAGGCAAGAGAACTCCAGTTAAAGCTACTCAGCATGGAAGAATTGGGGAGGCCAGCTTCAGAACTGGCACCTCAAGGATCCCTGGCTCGTACCTTGCCAGAGTTGGCTTTGGATCAAGGCCCGTTGGCTCCAAGAGAGGTTCCAGCCAAGAAAATGCCCAAAAGAAAGCACTCTTCACCCTTGGCAGAGAGGGCAATGAAGAGATCTTCTCCCCAAAGTAAGCCTCCATCACCAAAGGGGAAAGCCACTGGGGATGCGAAAGCACCAGGGAAGTCTGGTACCAACAAATCCTGAGGGGCAGTATCTTCCAGAGAATCACACCCTGCAGTCTCATCACTTAAGCTGAAGAAAACTGCCACTGCGCCATTGGTACTGACAGCGATGGTAATGATGAAAATGGTAGCTAAACCACTTCACGGTCCCATAGACAAGAGGCCTTCTAAACCGCTGGTATGGGCACCGGCCAGGTCGGTACCAGCCCCGAGTACAGAAGTCTGCCTGGTACCGTCTGCAGCCTGGGTACGGGCAGACAGTAACTTGTGGTACTGACCTTTGCTTCGCCAAGACCTTTGACTACCCAGCAAGAGCTAGCAATACCATTGGTACTGAGCACACCCTTATTCTGTACCAACGGCACACTGACACTGGAGGGAACAAGCAGGTTTGCCCACACCATCAAGCTCGGCGCCCCCCTTCTCCAGCGACAGTGATGACAGAGATCACATTCTCCCCACAGCACTCAAAGCCAAAGCCAGCTGCACAAATACAACTACAGCATCAGATGGCTCAGCCCAAGATGGGGCAGCCTTTTCCATAGCTCCCTCCCATCCTGCTCCCACAAAGTTGGCAGAGATGGGACGCTTTCAGTACCTTAAAGACTCAAGTACCAGCACCTCAACTGATGCCACCACCTGTGCCTCCAACAATGGCTCACAGGCCACCTACACCTGTGAGATCTGGAGGAGATAGAGGACTTGGATGACTCTAAGGAAGAGGATACATTACCTCCCTCACACATCTCGTCCTCTTCCCCAAATGAAATGACAATGCCCCCTCCACCAACTGTGAGGGATGACTTCAGGTCTTTTCAAGACTTATACAAACGGGTGGCTAATACTTTAGACATTTCATTGATGGAGGAGCCCGAGACAGAGCACAAACTCACCAACATAACACAGGCCTCACCTTCATTGAAGATTGCACTGCCAGTCAATGAGGCCATATTGGACTCAGCAAAAATTTTATGGCAAACGCCACCTTCTATCGTCTCAACATCAAAAAGAGTGGACAGGAAAGTATTATGTCCCAGTGAAAGGGGCTGAATTTTTATTTACGTACCCAGCATCAGATTCCTTAGTAATTGATGTAGCCAACAGAGGCAAGCAAATGCAATATAAATCCACTCCTTACAACAAGAAATGGAAGAGGCTTGATGTCCTGGGCAGAAAATCATAATCTTCTGCCTCCCTCCTCCTTTGGATTGCTAATTATGAGGCACTATTAGCAAAGTATACATATCACTATTTTGAGAACATGAAAAATTTTATTGAATGGCTACTCCACGATAGTAAGGCTTCCTTCCAGTCCCACATAGATGAGGGCTTCCTTATAGCTAAGACTGCTCTGCAAGTGTCACTCTACTGCAGCACCATCCTTAGCTACGTCGGTAGTCCTGTGGCATGTCTCCTGGCTGCACCTCTCAGGATTCTATAGAGAGGCAGAATACTGTTGAAGATCTCCCATTTGAGGGCCAAAAGCTTTTTTCCACAACCAAAGATGCCTCACTACGTTTGCTCAAGGACTCATGAGCTATCCTAAAGACCCTGGGCATGTATGTTCCCCAACCCAGGAAGAAACTAAATAGACAGTTCACACTTGGGGGCAGAGCATCCTCATCGTATGGATCCCAGAGAAGTAGGATCTAAGAAGGAGACAGGCAACAGAAACATAGACAAACACAGGAACAACCTACCACATCCCAGTCCACCAATGGGCAACAAACTTTTTGAATATCTGGTCGAGGGTTTGATGTCGTTTCCAACAAATGCTCGATACCAATTCAGTCTGCCGCCATTTTACCATGCATGGGCCGAGATCACCAGAGACAATTGGGCCTTTGAACTCATACATAAAGGCCTTGCAGTACCATTCACCAAATTTCCTTCAGCCCAAATTGCTTCCCCGCCCTCTTCAGGAACCCTTCTCACAAGTCCCTGTTATAACAGGAGCTAAACAAATTACTCCAGATGGGAGCAATAGAGATTGTATATCAGCTCATCTCAGGGGAAAGGGTTTCTACTCAAGATACTTCCTCCAAAAAAATCAGGAGGACCCATCCTGGACTTACGCAGACTACAATAAGTATCTAGGAAAGCAACAATTCACTATGGTAACTCTAGCAAAGATAGTTCAATCCCTCAAACAGGGAATTGTCCCTTGACATTCAGGATGCATATTTTCACATATCAGTTCAACTGTCACACAGAATATTTCTAAGATTTACCCTCAAGGATCCACATTATCAGTACCGTGTCCTCCCATTCAGCCTGTCCTCCACCCAGAGCTTTTTTTCAAAATACTGGCCATGGCAGTAGCTCATCTCAGAAAGTGGGGCATAATAATCTTCCCATACCTGGATGACTGTCTAATCATGGCATGTTCAGAACACGAGGCCATCTAATCCACTGCAGAGATAATCCATCTACTCATATCTCTAAGTCTCCAGATAAATGCACAAATATTACACATCACTTCATCCCAGAAGCTGGAGTTCATAGGAGCCACATTGAATTGCATGAATGCACAGGTGCGACTACCGTTACATGGTTCCAAACACTGTCTACGCTAGCAAAAACTATTATAGACAGACCCACGGTGTCGGCCAGATAATGCCTTCAGCTTCTAGGCCACATGTTGGCAACCAAAGACGTGGTTCCCCATGCCAGGCTACGCATGAGAGATCTCCAGATGTGGCTTCATATGTGCTTTCGAACTCACAAGCGCTGTATGCAGAAAATGCTCAGCCCCACAAAGAGGGTCAGAGAATCACTTCTATGGTGGCTACAGGTTGACAACCTATGTTCAGGTATCCCTTTCCAGCAGACATCCCTGTTCATAAGCATAACCATGGACGCACCATTAGACGGCTGGGGTGTGCATAGCAACAAGCACAGCACCCAGGGAAGATGGACACCGACAGAGTCAACCCTGCACATCAACATTCTTGAACTTTGCGCAGTGCGAAGAGCATGCAAGCACTTTCTACCATTGATATGCAGCAAGTCTGTGAGGATATTCAGACAACACTGCCTGCATGTTTTACATAAATCACCAAGGGGGAAGAGGGAGGTCATATCCCTCTGCAGGGAGGGAGCAACGCTATGGCAGTGGTGCAATCACCACCACATCACCCTATCAGCAGTGTATCTCCCAGGCAACCGAAACATCACCGCGGACCATCTTAGCCGCATATTTCCTCAGACATATGAATGGGAGATACATTCTGGAGCCCTACATTCCATCTTCCTCAAGAGGGGTTTTGCGGAAATAGACTTATTCACCACATTGCACAATACCAAATGCCCCGAGTATTGTTCCAGGTCGGGGCTGGGCGAGTACTCCAAGGGGGATGCCATGATGATCAGCTGGTCTCACAATCTCCTATATGCCTGTTCACCACTTACCCTTCTTGGCAAGGTCATACAGAAAATAAAGCAGGACAAAGCTGGAATTATTGTCATAGCACCAGCATGGCCCAGACAGACCTGGTTTCCTTACCAGTCACAGCTGGCAGCTGTGCCATTGATTTCTCTTCCACTGTGGCCAGACATAGTATCTCAGGATCAGGATCAAGTTCTCCATCCACTTATTCACAAACTCCATCTCCGGGCATGGCTCGGCTCCTTCAGGAGTGAATACTCCACACCTGGTTTGAGGAAGTCCCTGATATAATCCTAAATTGTCACAAACGCACTACAAGAAAGACCTTTTGCAGAAATGGAGACGTTTCTCCAAGTGGGCAAATCAAAGAACACACCATCCTTGCTCTACACTGTTGAGAATAATCTTAGAATATCTTCTTTCATTGAAAAACAGATCTTTTCCAATTCATCCATAAAGGTACACCTAGCAGCCATCTCAAGCAAGCACGAGGTCGTGGATGACCACACTATATTCTCTCACCACACCACAAAGAAATTTCTGAAAGGCCTCAACAATATTTTTCCCCCATAAAGCCGGTAATGCCACCTTGGGTTCTCAACTTTGTTCTTAACACCTTGACCCACCCACCCTTGGAGCCCACGGCAACATGTTCCCTCACTTATCTTTCTACAATAGTGGCCTTCTAGCAATCACAACAGCAAGAAGAGTAGGTGAACTGGTTGCACTCATGGTGAAGCCACCATTCACCATAATCTACAAGGATAAATTAGTTTTAAAACCACATCCCAAATTTCTCCCAAAAGTAGTTTCACAATTCCATCTTAACAAATCTATATAGTTAACCTGTTTTCCACCAAAAACCGCATTTGGACACCAACGCAGCACGGCTCCACTCCTTATATGTTCGAGCACTTGCCTTCTACCTAGATAGAACCAAACTGCATGTTTTACATAAATCGCCAAGGGGGGGGATCATATCCCCTCTAGAGTTCTCCTAGAGATTATTCATTTCTATAGCAGAATGCTCTAAAGGAGCTGCAATCTCAAAACAGAATCTTTCTTGATGGATAACAAACTGTATTAAAGAATGCCACGATGTCTATAAGGTGCTGTTACCAACTCATGTGCGGGCACATTCCGCCAGGATGGTAGCCACCTCTACGGCCTTCCTATATAACGTGCCCATCAAGGACATCTGTAGGCCAGCAACTCGGGCATCAGTCCATACATTTACAAAACATTATGCTATAGACACTTACACTTCACAGCGTACCACTTGCGGACAGTCAGTCCTCGCCTCTGTCTACCATCCACATCTGAAGCCCCTCCTTCTACAGACTGAGGGCACTGCTCTGTAGTCCCCTACAGTGGAGCACCCAGAGGGACACTCCTCGAAAAAGAAAAGAGAGGTGGTTCTTCGAGTGGTGCTCCATTGTTGGTGACAGGTCACACAGCCGCAAATTGGAGCATTGCAAAGCAGTTTTCCCCCCCAGTGGGGGGTGCATGCACAGGAGGCATCTTGTGCCACTGCCTCCAGAGCGCCTGACACGCATGGCCTGGCTCTTCCCTTTCCATTCCTCGTCAACCACCCTCGGCTGCAGATGGAGCTTTAACACTCTCTCTCACTCTCCTTACCTCAGATAGTTATTTAGTGTTTGGACAGTTCCTTTTATAGAGTTAGTGTTAGAAATTCATGTAAATAGTTTCCCTCCATTTTTACCTTAAGAAAACAAAACAAAAAAATTCTTTCCCTCAGGGGATTTGAATGCGGCGTTAGCCGCTCAAGCACAGCAGAGCAGGTGCCTCTTGGTTCTCTGCTTCTCTGGAGGGAGGGGGGCGAAGAGTCAAATCAACAAATATTAACAAATTAACTAACATGTCTGCCTCCTCAGGCTTTAAGAAATGTACTGACTGCCAAGAGCCCATGCCAGTGTCTGATGGCCATTCCTTCTGTATATGCAGTTTGGGGGAAGCCCACAACTTGCAAAAATGTAAGCACTGTTCAAGCCTGATGGCGAGAGCGAGAAAAGATAGAGAGCTTTGCCTGAGAGTGATACTGTTTGATAAGGCTATACAGCTTGCTGAGGCACAAGATGCCACCTCTAACCAGGACGGCTCTCCAAGAAAAGGGCTGCCTCCCCACCCCCCAGGAAAGCCACGAAGAAGAGAGCTTCTTTAGCTCGCTCCTCTCCCTCCCTTCTCCTCCCCCAAGAATTAGCAGGAGAGAGAGACCTGGAACATCCAGAGCTAATGCCACAAAATCAGTGGGCAGAGCCTGTACTGCAGCACCTACACAGGTGCGTACCTCCTTGGTGCCGAGTGAAGCACTAGGGTGCTCTTCTCTCCTGGTGCTGCTTAAAAGCTTGGCCCCACAAAAAGCCACGGCGCTGTAGGCAAAAGTGGCGTGCTCTAACAAGCCTGCACTGCCTTCAGCACCGCCACACTCTGGACCAGCCACGCCAGCACTTGATACAGACCCGCAGTTAACATGGGCAATATCTGGCATATCAGACTCATTACCTGACAGTCAGGGCAAGCACCCTTAGTCATGCCCTGCTTCTATAGGTCTATCACCTGGAGTATCTCCAACTTGCCACTCCCTGCGTGCGATTAGGTCTCCAGTACTCTCTCACCATAGCCTGTTGCTTGGTGATGACCAAATCAGTGCATTCTCCTCGCAGCCCTCATCACTGATGGGCTTACACTCACACTGTTGCAGAGAAAGACCTCATCAACCCACCTGGTACCCACACTGGGCTTACCTCCCTCCACCTTATCCACCAGAGTGGGCACCTTGGTATCATTAGGATCCATATAGGCAGTGCTCATCAAACCACTCCACGTCAGCAGAAAGACACTTGCCTCCATCCTAATCCTTTCACCCACCCAAAGATTCAGAGGAGGAGGAGGAACAGATAGATGATAGGGATCCAGACCCTCGTACGCTGGATACCTCTCACACAGATAACTCTTTGTCACTGCCATATGATGCAGTCATACCATCTGACACATGCCCAAACAATGATCTTAAACAGTCCCAGGAGTTATTCAAAAGAGTGTCAGCAAGTCGTCAGGTTCCACTTCAAAAAGTGCAGGAAAAGCAGCACCATTTGCTGAAGAAACTACACCCCATGTTGCAGGGGGAAATTGCCTTTTCCAAAGATGAGGCAATTATGGAGACATCTGACAAGCTGTGGCAAATGCCTGTATTTATCTAACCTACCTGTAGAAGGACAGAGAGAAAATACTTTGTTGCCTCCCAAAGACACTGAATTCCTATTCAAACACCCACAACTGAACTCTTTGGTTGTAGAGTTGGCTCAGCACAGATCTAAACTGCCCCTGTATAAAACTGCTAACCAAGACAAGGATCATAAGAAGTTAGATCTTTTCGGTAGAAAGGTCTACTCTTCCTCCATGCTGGCAAATCATGATTTTGATAATTACTCAAAACTCGGAGAGCTCATGGAACACCTCCCCAAATCAAAGAGGCCTGTCTTGAAAGCAGTAGTCCATGAGGGCCACACTATCACACGTACTGCTCTACAAATTAGTCTAGATGTGGCCGACACTGCAGCCAGGGCAACAGCCACAGTGGTCGTGATGTGAAGAGCATCCTGGTTACAAGCTGTGGGGGTTCCTTGCAAGCTCCAGTCTAAGGTAGAGGACCTCCCATTTGACAAGCAAACATTATTTGCGTCCAAGACAGATGAAGTCCTTCTTAGTAGCAAAGACTCAAGAACCATGCTTCGCACATTGGGCATGTATACTCCACCTTACCAACACAAGTGCTATATTCCATATAACCATAACAGATGTGGCCAATATAATTGGCCCCCTCATAGATCTTACGAGAATATTCAAGCTCGACAGCATCTTCAGAGGAGGTGTTTCAACCAGCATTGCCTCATGACCACTCAGGCCTCAAAACAGCAGGTTTGAGGGTGTGGTCAAGGGTATGCATGACCTCCCCCATGATCCAGTGCCAACACAGCAGTGTCATCTTTTTACCCACTGTTTGCGCCCCTTCCTACCACACTGGGAGTCCATAACATCAGACTGCTGGAGATAATCTGTACAGGATATACTATCCCCTTTACTTCTATGCCCCCCCCCCCACACACACACTTTGTCCCTCTTCAGGGACCCTTCTCATGAGAGCCTGCTAAGACAGGAGGTCGATCGTCTCCTGCTGCTCAGAGCCATGGAGAGGGTACCCAACGAATTCCATGGAAGGGGGTTCTACTCCAAGTATTTCCTGACAGAGAAAAGAACAGGGGGTTGAAGACTGATCCTCGATATCTGCAAACTAAACAAATTTCTCAGAAAGCAGTGCTTCAGGATGGTTACGCTAACCCCAATTATTCTGGCATTGAATCAGGGGGACTGGTTTGCAGCCCTCGACCTACAGGACGCATGCTTTCACGTTCCCATTCACCCATTTCATCGCCATTACCTTTGTTTCACACTAAGAGCAAACCACTACCAATACAAGGTTCTGCCTGTTAGCCTCTCCTCAGCTCCCCGAGTGTTTTCAAAGGTTCTAGCTGTAGCCACTGCATACCTATGACAGCTACACATAGTCATATTCCCATACCTAGATGACTGCTTGATAAAAAGGAGGTCAAGAGATGAGACCACCTACATGATGAACAAGACTAAAGCCCTTCTCTGTCATCTTGGTCTTCTAATAAACACAAAAGTCAAAGCTAGAGCCGACCCAAGACATAGAGTTCATTGGTGCTTGACTCAGTCTCAGCCCGTGCCTATTACCTCAGTAGCAATTTGCACCCATCCAAGATCTCATCATGGTCACATACATGAGCCCTTCCACCATAATACTTACCTGCCAGTTAGTTGACAGGCCACATGGCTGCAACTACGTATGTCAGTTATGCACGCTTGCATTTCTGATGCTTTCAACTATGGATAGCATCTGTCTACACTTCCTCATGCCACTCCTTGCACAAGAGAGTTACTGTACCCACAGACATCCTCACATCCCTACACTGGTGGACATCAGCAGACAATCTGCTGGCAGGGGTCCCCTTCCTCCAATCTGAGCCCACAGCGCAAATCAGATGCATCCCTGTTGGGTTGGGAAACCCATCTTCAAGACCAGGTAGTCCAGGCTAAGTGGTCTGCACATCAGTCTGTTAGGACTCAGAGCAGTGAGAAATGCCTGCACACACTTTGCACCACAAATTGCTAATTGCACAGTTCGAATCTTCACAGACAATATCTCCACAATGTTTTACATAGACAAGGTTGCGCCCGTTCCCGTTCCCTGTGCGCAGACGCCATCCACTTATGGAACTGATGTGTTTGCAACCAGGTTACACTTGTAGCATCATTCCTACCTGGGGTCACCAACACCACTGTGGACTCTGAGCCACAGTTTTTCTGAGGACCACGAATGGGAGCTGCATCCCGAGGTCACGAACTTGATCTTCTCTCAGTGAGGTTGGCCAACAATATACCTTTTTGCCTCTCCCCACAACACCAAATGCCCCTGATTCTGCTCCAGAGAGGAACCCGGCAAGGGCTCGCTCAGGGATGCGTTCCTGATCCAATGGAGGGCTCCTCTACACTATGCCTTCTCCCCCATACCACTCCTTCCCAGAGTACTCCACAAGATCGGCACAGAAGGGGCTCAAGTCATTCTGATAGCTCCATCCTGGTCGTGCCAAACATGGTTTCCATTCCTGCACAGGCTGTCCACTCAACCTCCATACCCATTACCACGTCAATGTGACTTTCTCTCCCAGAATCGTGGAATGATGCTGCATCCTTAGCCACATCTCTTCACCTTCATAAGTGGCTCCTATCTAGTTTGGGGAAATAGATGCCCGGTACGCTCAACAGGTAAAGGATGTTCTCCTACACAGTAGGAGACCTTCCACTCGAAAAACTTACCTGGACTCAAGTATCAGAGGGGTAGCCGTGTTAGTCTGGATCTGCAAAAGCGACAAGGAGTCCTGTAGCATCTTATAGACTAACAGATGTATTGGAGCGTAAGCTTTCATGGGCAAAGGCCCACTTCGTCAGATGCATGTAGTGGAAATATCCAGAGGCAGGTATAAATATGCAGGCCAGAATCAGGCTTTTACCTGGACTCGTTTCTCTCACTGGTGTCAGAGAGCAATGATGGACCTTCATACATCCCCACTAAACGTCATCCTCGACTACATAATAGAACTTAAGACATCTGGACTTTCACTTTCTTCCCTAAGAGTCCACCTTTTGGCTATAGCAGCTTTCCATACCCCAGTGGACAGCCTCTCCATTTTTGCTCACCCAGTCACAAAAGGTTCCTTAGGAGTCTCCAGAATATATACCCACTCCACACAGACCTCCTCCTCAGCATGGGACTTGAACCTTGTTTTGGACTGTTTGACTAGGCCTCTGTTCAAGCCGTTGGCCACAGTTGCAGTTCCTTTCCTATACATGAAGGTCTGCTTTCTATTGGCTATTACCTCAGCGAGGAGGGTTGGGGAGCTTAGGACCCTTATGGCCGAATGCCCCAACACTATTTTTGTCTCCTCTAGCGTTCCTCCAAAAAGTATGTACAATGTTCCATATTATTGAACCCATCATATTACCTACTTTCTTTCCAAAGCCATGTGCTTCACCAAGGGATGCCATGATACACACCCTCAATATTCAGCAGGCATTGGCTGTCTTTTTAGATAGAACCAGGCCCTTTCATGAATCTCAGAGATTTTTTTATTTCCATTGTTGACTGAGTGATCAAGAGGCACACCTATTTCATCTCAGTGACTCTCGAAGTGGATATTAACATACATACTCAGATTCCCTTCTCAGGATAACAGGCCCTTACAGCATCCACCGTGGGCACATTCCACTCGAGCTACAGCTGCCTCCACAGCCTTCCTGAGCAATGTCCGCTAAGAGACATTTATAGAGCTACAACATGGTCCTAAGACCACATTTTCATGTAACACTATGCAATACTACCAAAATTAGCATCTGATTCAGCAGCAGCCACTGCAGTCTTGTCCACCACTGCTAAACAATGACTCCGACTCCCTCCATCCAATGCGAATGCTGCTGTATAGTCACCAACAGTGGAGCACCCATGGGGACATCACTCAAAGAAGAAAAGGGAGTTACTTGCTTCATGCAGTAGCAACTGTTCTTCGAGATATGTGTTCCCGTAGGTTGCTCCACGACCCTCTCTTCTTCCCCTCTACTCAAAAGTCTTAGTTACGCAGACGTGGAAGAGGAACTGAAAAGGGAGGAGTCGGGCCACGTGTGTCAGGTGCCCAAGAGGCAGCAGTGCGAGTTGCCTCCTGTGTATGCATGGCTCAACAGGGGGAAACTGCTTTACAGTGCTCTGCTTTGTGGCTCTGGGCGACCCATCACGACCCGTCCCTTGTAGGTGACAAATCTGATGACTTGTCACAGATTGAAGTGTCATTAGAGTAGGTTTTGGAATTAATTGATAAACTTAACAGTAACAAGTCACAGGAACCGGATGGCATTCACCCAAGAGTTCTAAAAGAACTCAAATGTGAAATTGCGGAACTATTAACTATGTTTTGTAACCTATCCTTTAAATCAGTTTCTGTACCCAGTGACTGGAAGATAGCTAATGTAACACCAATATTTAAAAAGGTCTCTAGAGGCGATCCCAGCAATTACAGACCAGTAAGTCTAACGTAGGTACCAGGCAAATTAGTTGAAACAATAGTAAAGAATAAAATTGTCAGACACATAGAAGAACATAATTTGTTGGGCAAAAGTCAACGTGGTTTCTGTAAAGGGAAATCATGTCTTACTAATCTATTAGAGTTCTTTGAAGGGGTCAACAAACACGTGGACAAGGGGGATCCAGTAGATATAGTGTACTTAGATTTCCAGAAAGCCTTTGACAAGGTCCCTCACCAAAGGCTCTTATGTAAATTCAGATGTGATGGGATAAGAGGGAAGATCCTTTCATGGACTGAGAACTGGTTAAAAGACAGGAAACAAAGGGTAGGAATAAATGGTAAATTTTCAAAATGGAGAGGGGTAACTAGTGGTGTTCCCCAAGGGTCAGTCCTAGGACCAGTCCTATTCAACATATTCATAAATGATCTGGAGAAAGGGATAAACAGTGAGGTGGCAAAGTTTGCAGATGATACTAAACAGCTCAAGATAGTTAAGACCAAAGACTGTGAAGAACTTCAAAAAGATCTCACAAAACTAAGTGATTGGGCAACAAAATGGCAAATGAAATTTCATGTGGATAAATGTAAAGTAATGCACATTGGAAAAAATAACCCCAACTATACATATAATATGATGGGGGCTAATTTAGCTACAACTAATCAGGAAAGAGATCTTGGAGTCATCGTGGATAGTTCTCTGAAGACGTCGACGCAGTGTGCAGCGGCAGTCAAAAAAGCAAATAGGATGTTAGGAATCATTAAAAAAGGGATAGAGAATAAGACGGAGAATATCTTATTATACTTATATAAATCCATGGTATGCCTACATCTTGAATACTGCGTACAGATGTGGTCTCCTCATCTCAAAAGATATACTGGCATTAGAAAAGGTTCAGAGAAGGGCAACTAAAATGATTAGGGGATTGGAATGGGTCCCATATGAGGAGAGATTAAAGAGACTAGGACTTTTCAGCTTGGAAAAGAGGAGACTAAGGGGGGGATATGATAGAGGTATATAAAATCATGAGTGGTGTGGAGAAAGTGAATAAGGAAAAGTTATTTACTTGTTCCCATAATATAAGAACTAGGGGCCACCAAATGAAACTAATGGGCAGCAGGTTTAAAACAAATAAAAGGAAGTTCTTCTTCACACAGCGCATAGTCAATCTGTGGATCTCCTTGCCTGAGGAGGTTGTGAAGGCTAGGACTATAACAGGGTTTAAAAGAGAACTAGATAAATTCATGGAGGTTAAGTCCATTAATGGCTATTAGCCAGTATGGGTAAGGAATGGTGTTCCTAGCTTCTATTTGTCAGACGGTGGAGATGGATGGCAGGAGAGAGATCACTTGATCATTACCTTTTTGTGTTCACACCTCCAGATCAGGTGCTAGAAGTGGGCCTCCCCTTCCCTGACTGAATTAACCTCATTATCTCCAGTCTTATTCTGGCCTGCATATTTATACCTGCCTCTGGAAATTTCCACTACATGCATCTGACGAAGTGGGTCTTTGCCCATGAAAGCTTACGCTCCAATACATCTGTAAGTCTATAGGGTGCCACAGAACTCTTTGGCGCTTTTGCAGATCCAGACTAACACAGCAACCCCTCTAATACTTACTGCATTCAGTGACACTCAGTACCACTTTAAAGGTGCAGTTGTAAAAGGAAGATCATCATCTGCCTATATCAGGTATTTATTTTTTTATCACAACTGCATCAAAAAATGATAGCACCATAGAGTAACAACTGTATTTTTTGCTCAAATGTGAGAATTGAAAAATAGTCCAGAAAGCAGACAGGCTTAAAAAAAAAGTATGAAATAATTTTACCAACCTGAAGATCCTGCATGTTCATATAGATTTCTTTCAGTGTCTTCAACGCAGCTTCCTCCTGAGAAGGAACACTTCTCATGATATTGTTTCATTTGGACAGCTAGTCATTGCATATTTTTTTTTTTTTTTTTTTGTGGCACTGTTTGCATTTTGCATGCATGCCTGTCTTAGAGGAACTTAATTAAAATATTCTCAAACTGGGTGTCTCGTATGGCCTCCGGCCATTAGAGGGTCCCTTAGAGTGAGAGCATAGTATGGTAGATTTCAAATCAAAGAAGACTACACTCAGAAAGACCTCAAGATTTCTAGAATATGCTGCCTAAACAGTTTCACTTTTTTGTTTCTGTCCCTCCTTTCTCACATTTATCTCTAGACTTCTCTTTGTCTGGATCTGTTCCACTCCCAACAATCTTCTATTCACTGAACTTTTTGAAATGGCACTTTTAGAGAAAGGTAAGGGATTGAGTCGGTGTACACATATTTGCAGAGAAACAGTAGAATGCGGTCTCTATTTCTTATCTCTATATATTATTTATTTAAAAACATTTTTGCTGTCAACAAGCACGTTATCTCTGGAGACACAAATCCACAGTTTGAGAACTGCAAAACTAAGCACCTGATGGTATCTTCTAGACTGAGCATTGAGTCCATTGGTAGAAAGAAAGATTAACCTAAATAATCTAGACTGAAGCCTCTGGAAAATTGGACCCCTAATCCATGTACTATTGGAATGCTTTTGCAACATTTTTTAAATATATTGTCTCATACTACAGAATTAGAAATTATAATCTGTATTCTATGGTGAGATATCTTTGAGCTATAATGTATCTTAATTAAAACTTGAGAGCTTTTTTCCTCAAAAAGCATTTTATAAAAGAATTCTCATTTAAATAAAAAAAAAACAGTGTTTTTTAATCCACACTGGTATGCACTCACTTCCATTTTAAGGAGAACAAATGGCTATTTAGTAACTCTGTGTTAAATTCCATATGACCTTTTCCCTTTCATAATTTTTTGTGTGTTTGTGATTGAAAAGCCTCACACTCTTGGGTATTTTCTGTTATTTGGGCTCAATACTTGCTGCATTGCTTGGTACCTGAAAATACTTTCCCAATATTCATCTAGTTAATGTAGAAATCTGAGAGCAGAACAGAGATGAACACAGGATCAATCAAAATTCTACTGTTAGTGTGTCAGGTCTTAAAAATGTTTTTGAATGGGGTTCAGAACTCAACTAAAATTCTCTTACAGTTCTTGCCTTTCATACAAAAGAAATATTGTGTTACAGAATCAAAGTTAAATTACAGTGTAAGGCTGTGGAGAAAAAATGTAGTTACTCTTTGCTCCTTTTGGATAACAAAAACCAGGAGAAAATGGTGAAATAATGGGAACAAATGCTTCTAATCTTAGAGCAATTTTTAGTGCTGGTGATGGTCTGTCAGAAATAGATCTTGATAGTCTTTTAGACTGAAATCTAGTTCATGACTAGCAAGACACTAACAAACAGCAAAAGCCCTGATACTATTCTGTTCATATTTCTCTGTCAGCTCCTATATATTTGTGTCTTAGTGTATAGTACTAGATAACTACTGAATGTATTGAACCACATTTTGAATATCTTTTCCGTCTCCTTTTGGAGACAAGCTAGAGATACGTAGAGGAACAAAGAAAATAATCTTTCCCTTGAAAAGTAACTTAATTCAAACAAGTTCATGAATGAAGGATAACATGAAACTAACAAACATATGCAGACATTAGAAGCAGGCAGTACTCAGGAAGCACAAATAGTTGAGAGAATAAAGTTTTGAAATTTGAAAACCTAAAATATTGGCATTTGAAAAAAATATACAAATATTTAAAAGAAATAGGCTGTGTACAATGGATAACACCAGGTTTTATAGAAGACTAAGAGGCAAATAGAGCTGGTATGATATACTACAAGAGTTCTCAAACTGGGGATCATGATTCCACCCGGTGGTCTCGAGGTTATTACATGGAGAATTGTAAGCTGTCATACTGCAACTCTTATTCCACTTTGTGTCCAATATATATAATGATGTTAAAGCATTTTTAATTTATAAAGGGGGATTGCACTTAGGCTTGCTGCGTGAAAGGATTCACCAGTACAAAAGTTTGTGAACCACTGATATATAGTCAAAAGTATGTTTGTAGCCTATAGAGCTAACTTGTTAGCATCCTTAGACATATATTTTTCTTATAGATTTCTTATTTCCTTATGGCTTGATTATATGTTTATTATAATAGGTTACAATAGGTTTATATTAAAGTAGCTTGGCTGTAACACAAAGGACCAACCTGCATGTTGAGTTAAGACAAAATTAGTATATCTGTGCCTGGGACTTTCAGCCAGATAACACAGTCTGGGACCTTTCACCTAGATGATAAAGTCACCATGCATGTATTCAGGACCTTTCACCTGGATAGGGTTAAGATAAAGCAACCTTTAATGGCATAGTGGCTTCCAAGTATCCCCTCAAACTTAACTTGGAAAAATCTGAAATAATAGGTTGAGACCAGACCGAATAACCAGTTAGGACATAACCATGAAAGGGGCCAGAGTAACAAATTGATGTATATAATAAGTTGACATCAATGATACACTGACCTATAGGAAAAAAATACTTCACCATTAACAAGGTGAGAAAATGCAATTATAGAGAAAGGGATACATCTACTGAATATTCATCAAACATGACATCAGCATAAAATTTTTAAAAAGTGACATCCCAGCCTAGGGGCAGTAGGTGAAGGAGATGTAGTCCTTGGGAGGTACCAGAATGATGGCCACTGGTGATGATGGAGAAGATGATGATTAATGCCTCATGTTATTCTACAAAGGATGGTATGAATTTATGAAAAAGTAGATGTATATTCCCTATCTATCCTGTTAAGTTTGGGTGTTTGTGACTGTGCTAAATGTATTAATAAAGTATATTTGTAAATATACAAGAATTCCTATAGTGTGAGTGTTGCAAACTGTGCACATCAGGGTTCCCAACTATGGAATAATTTAAATACTGGACCTGATCCCGGGACAAGAACCTATCAATCCTCAAAGTGGTAACTGGAAGTTCTGAAGTAATTGATATAATTATACATAATCTAAAGATAACAGGTCTTCGTTTTGCAACTTTTTCAAAGACAGCATGTTATTACTTAAGCCATTCTGGAGCATTATTTCAGTACTGATTTAAGCTCTCTGCTGAATCACAAGCATCCTGGTTCTTAAAGTGCTTGATCATGTCCATTCCACAGGTGCATGTGTGCTGCATGCACTGTTGCCTGATATTTTTCCCTTAGCCTATCCCTTTGAACAGCTCTAGCACTCTTTAGTGCTACATGCTGGTGTGGGGGTGCTACTGGCCCTTCACCCTTTTTGTTTCCTTACCTCTCCTCATGGTAGCTAGAACAACTCTTTTCACTTTGGCAAGGAGTTTTTCAGTGGTTTTATCTCTCTATCCTAGTTTTAATTTTAGCATAGTTGTAATATTTATGAATATAATTTAAATATTGTAAATAATATTAATAAAGATAGCTGGAACCCCTCTTTTATTGTTGAGGGACTCCCTTCATCCCTGAGACTAGCTTCAAACCTCGTATCTTCTGTGCAAGCCTGTGCCCGTGATTGACCCATACTCCACCTGTCTGGAGTGTTTAGGAGGCTCACACAAGAAAGTGTTGTCAGCTTTACCAGTTCTTTTAAGCAACATGTGAAGAAAGAGAGACAAGACTGAGAGCTTTACTAATAGAAGTTGCTCTTAAACCAGCTATGGAGCCAAGACTTGGATTCGGCACTGAGCACTTTGGTCTTGGTTCAAAGTGGTCCTCTGGTACCATGCATATCCTGGCATCATTTGCCATCTCTAGTGCTGAGGAAAAAATATAAAAAAAATTGCTCTGAGAGAGAGTGATTACTGGTGCAGAAGAAAGGCAGGTAAGGGGAAGGCAGTGGAGTTAAATTTTCACTGGGCCACATCTCCATCCCTCGTCCCATGGTGGCACTGTTGATTCCACTGAGAATGTTGAGTCCAGTGCAGGACTCCCACCCATCGTTGCTTGGAACTCATCATGGCACCAGCAGACTGTCCAAGGACGACTTATTACTTCCAGTACTGCCAACTCTTATGGGAAAACGATTGGCTCCAGTGAGCACAAGCAAAAGAGCATGGGGCTCTGAGCCTCTTCCTGTTCCTGGGACCTTAATACCTTCCATGTGCAAGCTGTGCCTGCTTTCTTCTATAAGGTAGTCCCCAGACCTGGAACCTCAATACTGATTGGAGGAAGTCAGGAATACCACTCCCCTGTGGTCACCTTGGGAGTACTCATTTTCTGAGTCTGAGGTGGAACCCTAACCCTACGCCGATCCTAAGAACTGTCATTGGTACTTCTTTTACGTGCCACCATTCCCAGGTGCAGGTCCCCCCCACTGGTACTAACCAGCTGGATCGTGGCCTATGCAATGAAACCTATAGGGTTTTCCTCTATACTAGGTCTATTTTCTGAGCAGTCATACTCAATTAGTTGCTTCTAAGAGGAGTGCATTTGTACTACTCCACTTGGCACCAAACCCTGATTCTGGTGCTGATGCACAGGATACCACGGGCCCCATGGAGTCAGCTGAAGCTCCTCCCTCTTGCCTCTTCCTTCTCTCCAGACAAGGTCATCATGGGACCAAGAAGCTCACTGCCACAAGATGACTTTAGAGCCCATCAGGAGCTTCTAAAGAGCATGCTGACTAATCGGGGGCTAGAGGTTGAGGAGCTCAGTGAATCGTCCTACTGCAGCCACATTGACATTTTGACTGCACCAGCACCATCTCAGGTGGGCCTACCCATTAACGAGGCTGTAATTGAGCTGGTCAGAGCCCTATAGCAGACCCCATCTTCTCTCCATGCCTCTTGGAAGAGGGCAGAGAAGCCAAAGGATACAAATGTGTATATTCTAACCTCCCCCTCCCCAGCTCCCAATAAGAGGGCTAAACAAGGCAAAGCAAGTATTTACCCCTGTACAGAAGGGTTCAAAGAAACTCTGGGAGAAAATTTACAGGTGCACCACACCTATGTGTATCAAACCAGCATGCCCTCTATGGTGGGGAGATACGATTAGAACTTGTGGGACTCCTTGTAGAAATTTTAAAAGTCTCTGTGTTTCAGAACTCAAGGTAGGAATTTTCTGCTCTCTTAAAGGAGGGAAAGAGTGTTGCTCAAGCCTCACTCCAAGCAGCATTGGACACAATGCACACCCAGGATTATGGCCTCTGCAGTGGCCATGAGGTGATGCTCTTCATTGCAGGTCTTGGGATGACTTCAGGAGATTCCACCATTGATTCATAACCTCCCTTCTTCTTCGGGTAGTCCCCGTGGGTGCTCCACGTCTGGTGTCGGGCTGGTCCCAGCGCCGCGAATCGGAGCTTGCCAGAGCTGTGTTTGGCTGGACCGCGCGTGCGCAAGCCGGTTTCACGCCTTTCATGTGCCACGCGCGGTCCGGTGCCCGCCAGTTTCCTCTAATCCGCCCCTGGTCACGGACGGAGCTCCCTTCATCTCCTCAGGCTTCCTGAGGGAAAGTTCAAAACGATTTTAGACATCTGTTTCATTACATTTCCAGTTCATTAATGTGTTCCTTATTTTAAGTTAATTATTATAGAATTATCTGCTGTTCATAGTTATAGTTGAAGGTCTCAGCTATCTCCGCCACGCAGCCCTCAGAGCCGCGGCTCCGGCAAAAAAAAAAAAAAAAAAAGAGAGAGAGAGAAAAGAAAGACACAGTATAACGATAAGAAAAGAAACAGTTACCATTTGTATATAGTTATATTGTTGCCTTCTACGGACATTTTTCTGTTACAACTCCTAGTTTACTAACTTTCAAAAAAAAAAAAAAGGAAAGTAAGAAGAGATACATTGTTACCCAGCTAGCTCCAGTTGAGCTAAGTTCAGTAGTTCTCGGACCCTTTACTCAAAAAAATATATATATATACATGTAAAAGGGGGAGAGGAGAACAAGACTCAAATAATAAAATAGGCATAGGTACAATTCATAAAGGAGAGAGAAAGGGGCAGACAGAGAAACGAGAGTAAACCCCCTTCAGACAGCCGGTATGCCGGGCTCCCCCGGCTTCAAAATGTGCAGGGACTCAATGCCTGTCTCTGACGGACACTCTGCCTGTGTCCGCTGCCTTGGGGAGGCACATATCCCCCAGAAATGTAGCCACTGTGCTAAGCTTAAGACGAGAGCCCGCAAGGAGCGGGAAAGACAGCTGAAGGAAATCCTCTTTGATAAGGCTCTCCTGCCTTCCAGTGCTCCAGGCTCCTCGGCATCGGACCCGACCGCAGGAAAGCGGAGGGCTCCCTCCCCGGCTATGTCTTCCCCCAAGAGGAAGAAAGCCTCTCCTGCTCGTTTCCTGCAGATTGCCCCGCAGCAGCGGGTGAGCACAGGTGAAAAGCCGGGCACTTCGACTTCAAAGGCAGACCATGCGGCCACTTCAAAGAAGCCAGTCGGCACTTCCCGGCTCCGGCTGCCTCCGGCACCACAGACAGCAGGGGGGCCCCTTAAAGAGACAGCCTCCCCCGCACCGCCGGTGCCTGGCTCTCTGACTATGGTACCCGCCCCCCCTCACAGGGAGCTGTCCTCAGCACTCCCGGCACCCACGGTGCCCAGCACTGAGCAAATGACTGCGTCAGCACACCCACCTGACCCTCCAAGCTTGCAGCCTGCAATCTCTGAGCAGCTAGCAGCAGCTTCTACTAATGCAGCACCAAGGATGAACATCCAGGCAATTTCCCTCTCCCCTTCCCCGGTGTTCTCTCCAGAGCCATCGCCTCACCCCTCCACGTCTGCACACCATGTGGTGGGGCGCAAGGAGCATCATAGGCGAAGCTTATCCTCCCCCTACCACCACTATAGGGAACGTAGCTGCTCACATTATAGATATTTGAGATCTCGATCTCCATCAAGGCGATTCCATTCCCCGACTCGCTCGCCACGCAGCACTTACTATGTCAGGCATGGCACCATGGGATCCTCTAGACGTTCGTCACCTGCAGCCTCTGATCGACATTCCATGCATTACCATAGATCCTACTACTATGGGTCACCCCATCACAGCCGCTCACGATCTCATCGCAGATCACCATGCTCCTATCGGTCGATCAGCCCACGCTCAATGCATTCCGAACCTCGGAATCAATCTCCGCTCCGACCTATGTTACCGCCACGCTCCCCAGCCCCTCATCCGCAGTCAGACCTGGAAGAGGGCCAGCTCTCTGAAACGGAACCGGATATGTCTCCTAGTGCCCGCTCATCCGCCCTCTCGCTGGGAGAAGCGGTAACCTTGGCCGAGACACCATCCCCAGATGATCTTAAGGAGTTCCAAGACCTCTTTAAATGGGTGGCGCAATCCCAGGAGGTACAGCTCACGGAGGCTGAGGTGAAACAGCATAAGCTGTTTAAGAACTTACACCCTAAACATCAACGGAAGATTGCCCTCCCTACAGATGAGGCTATCATGGAGGTAGCTGAGGAGATTTGGCAGATGCCAACATCAATACCACCTACGAACAAAAGAGCGGACAAAAAATATTTCGTCCCCTCAAAAGGCCTAGACTTTCTTTTCAACCACGCACAGCCTAATTCCTTAATAGTGGATGCTGTCCGCCACAAAGCTAAGACGCCCCGTTTCAAAACCTCCCTCCTGGATAAGGACTCCAAAAAATTGGACTTATTCGGCCGTAAGATATATTCTTCCGCAACCTTACTCCTCCGAATCGCCAATTACGCGGCCCTCCTATCAAACCACAACTTTGATAACTACTCCAAGCTTCCAGAACTGATGCAACACCTCCCCGACAGCAAGAGACCTCTTTTAAAGGCTGTTGTCCAGGAGGGGTACACCGCGTGTAGAACATCACTTCAAATCGCCGCAGACGTAGTGGATACGGCTGCACGAGCCATGGCGACGGGCATTGCCATGCGGCGAGCCTCCTGGCTCCTATCAGCGGGAGCCCCTCGAGAATTGCAGTCCAAGGTCGAAGATTTGCCGTTTGACCGACAGAAGCTGTTTGCCTCCACTACCGATGAGATTCTACATTCAGGAAAGGACTCTTGTCTGATCCTCCGAACCCTGGGCATGTACACCCCTCCATTCAAGCGTAAACGATACTACCCCTTCCAAAAGAGGTACGACTATTCATCCTACAAGCAGCAACAACGCGCACCTGACCAGTCGAGATTCAGACAGCGCCCGCAGCGCAAACGCCAGCAACAGAATCGAACATCTGCTTGGCCTGCTTCTAAGCAGCAGGTTTGACTCCTGTGTCAAGGACTCGAACAAGTCTCTCGTGGTCATCACACAGAAGCCTGCCACCAGCCTCTTCCACCATCGGCTGAGGCCATACCGTCATCAATGGGCCGGCCAGCATTACCTCGGACCGATGGGTCTTGGAAGTGATATTATCAGGCCTCACAATCCCCTTTACCTCAGTCCCCCCCACTACCCCACCCACCCCGTCCCTTTTCAGGGACCCATCTCACGGGGTCGCTCTTCAACAGGAGGTCTGCCACCTTCTACAGATCGGGGCCATAGAACGAGTACCCACGGAGTTCCGGGGAAAAGGCTTCTACTCCAGGTATTTCCTAGTCCCCAAGAAGTCCGGGGATGGAGGCCTATCCTCAACCTGAGAGGCCTCATTCGCTACATTTGAAAGCAGCGCTTCAAGATGACTACACTGGCCAAGATCATACCGGCGCTAAACAAGGGAGACTGGTTCGCAGTCCTAGATTTACAGGATGCATACTTCCATATCACAATACACGTGGCGCACAGGCAATTTCTTCGGTTTGTAGTGGGAGATGAGCACTTCCAATACAAGGTGCTCCCTTTCGGCCTGGTATCGGCCCCGAGAGTGTTTTCAAAGACACTAGCGGTCGTGGCCGCCCATCTACGCAAAACAGGAGTCTCAATTTTCCCCTATCTCAATGACTGCCTGATCAAGGGTCACACGCAGTCGGAGACACGCTGTATGGTAGCCGTGACGCGGGATCTATTCAACTCCCTCGGTCTCATTGTAAACATGCAAAAATCGCGTCCGCAACCGACGCAAACTCTAACCTTCATAGGAGCCCGACTTGACACTCTCTCAGAGCGAGTTCATCTTCCGGTCGAGCGCTTTCAAGTCATGAAGGACCTAATAGGCACAGTCCTACAAGCTCCAACACTCCCGGTGCGAGTATATCTGCAGCTCCTAGGTCATATGGCAGCCACTACGATCATCGTGCACCACGCAAGGCTGCATCTGCGGTGCCTGCAGCGTTGGATGAGCACGATGTACGACCCCATCAGACACAGCACCCGAAAAATCGTGGCTCTGCCCGCACATGTAAAGGAGTCCCTCCATTGGTGGGCCAACCCCACCAATATGTTGTCAGGAGTCCCTTTCCATGCGGCACAACCTTCAAAGGAGATAACCACAGACGCTTCTCTTGTGGGATGGGGTGCCCACGTGGGCACGGAAACAGCTCAAGGCCGCTGGTCCGCATCGGAACAAATGCTACATATCAACCTACTCGAGTTGCGAGCGGTGTTCCATGCCTGCAGACAGTTCAGGATGCATATAAGAGGCACGACAACCAGAATTCTCACCGACAACATCGTCACGATGTATTATGTGAACAGACAAGGAGGCGCCCGGTCCCTCTGCGCAGAGGCAGTCCGTTTATGGAGGTGGTGCATTCGAAACCACATTATAGTCGCATCATACTTACCGGGTGCAAACAACACCATTGCGGATGCACTGAGCAGGCACTTTCATCATGATCACGAGTGGGTGATCAGTACGGACATCCTCCTGCCTCTCTTCTCCCGCTGGGGCCATCCGATGATAGATCTCTTTGCCACTCGGGCCAACAGGAAATGCGCAGCATACTGCTCCAGAGCAGAAGCAGGCGCCCGTTCCCTGGGAGATGCCTTTCTCCTCCACTGGGGAACATCACTGTTATATGCATTCTCCCCTGTTGTGCTCATTCCCAGAGTGCTCAAGAAGGTCCTCATGGACAAGGCGAGAGTCTTACTCATAGTTCCGGCCTGGCCCAGACAGCCATGGTACTCAACTCTCCTGCAGCTGTCCACATGACCACCATACCATTTTCCGCATCTACCGGACCTTCTGACACAGCAGAACAGCATCCTTCTTCACCCAAAGTTGGACACTCTACATTTAACGGCATGGATGATAGATGGTTCAGCGCGTCCAAGAGTCTTTGCTCGGACCAGGTGAAACGTGTATTATTACATAGCAGGAAAGACTCTACCAGGAAAACCTACCTGTCCAAATGGTCTAGGTTCACACGTTGGTGTGCCCCAAAGGGCCTAAACCCTCTTCTCTCACCACTGCATGTCGTGCTCGACTATATCCTTCAGTTGCAGGTCTCCGGGCTCTCCATATCGTCACTCAGAGTCCATGTAGCAGCAATTGCGGCCTTTCACGGCCGGGTAGAAGGGAGGTCGGTCTTTTCTCACCCCATGGTGACAAGATTTCTCAAAGGCCTCACTAACCTTAACCCACCTCGCAGGCCCCCGCCACCCGCATGGAGCCTAGACCTCGTGTTGGATGCCTTGACGCGCCCTCCCTTTGAACTCTTGGCGACGGTACCCTGGCCTATGCTTGCAATGAAAGTACTCTTCCTCCTGGCCGTAACATCAGCGCGTAGGGTCAGCGAGCTGGCAGCACTAATGGCATCACCCCCGTACACAGTCTTTAGTAAGGACTCTGTAACACTGAGATCTCATCCAGCTTTCCTACCTAAGGTCTGCACAGAATTTCATATTAATGAGCCGATCGTTTTACCATGCTTCTATCCAAAGCCTCACATCTCTCAGCGGGACGCACTCCTGCATACCCTGGATGTCCGTTGGGCGCTGGCATTCTATATAGATAGAACCTGCAACATCTGGAAAATGGATCGCCTTATTATTTCGACGTCAGGGTGCTTTAAGGGCCAACCCCTCTCGGCCCAGTGTATTTCGAAACTCGTCGTCTCCTGCATTACCACCTGTTACACCATTTGCGAGAAGCCGCTCTCATCGCAGCCAAGGGCCCACTCTACGCGAGCAGTGGCGACGTCAGCAGCGTTCGTTAGGGGAGTCCCTCTACGCGACATCTGCCGGGCAGCCACCTGATCTTCCAATACCACATTTTCAAGGCACTATGCAATCGTGCAGCACCTAGCTTCCGATTCAGCGGTGGCTCTAGCAGTACTCCCTAGCCACCAAAATTGTGATTCCACAGCCCACGTCTAACTCAGATTACTGCTCCGGAGTCACCAGACGTGGAGCACCCATGGGGACTACCCGAAGAAGAAAAAGAAGTTACTCACCTCCGTGCAGTAACGATGGTTCTTCGAGTTGTGTCCCCGTGGGTGCTCCACGACCCGCCCTTTTCCCCGCTATGGACTCTCCTCTGTTTTTCTGTCTTGCAGAGGGGCAGTGAGAGGAAACTGGCAGGCGCTGGACCCCGCACGGCACATGAAAGGTGCGAAAACCGGCTCGCGCATGCGCGGTCCGGCCAAACACAGCTCTGGCAAGCTCCGATTCGCGGCGCCGGGACCAGCCTGACACCAGACATGGAGCACCCACGGGGACACACCTCGAAGAACCATCGTTACTGCATGGAGGTGAGTAACTTCTTTTTTTAGAGGCTTGTTGTGGTTTTCAGTGCAAATAGACACACACATCCACATCCTGAAGGACTCCATCTACTTTGAGGAAGCACTTCAGTTCTTAACAGCCGGTTCATTTTTCGGCTCTGCCACCAAGACAGGCTCTGTTAAAAAAGTCAGAGGTTACAAGTGCTATCAACTATTTCTGTATACCTCAAATTTGATGCTGGGGTCACATACTTCAGTGGGCCTAAGCATGTCTCTTAAAAAATTGCTAAGGGGCATTATACCACTTTCTGCATTCAATTCTGCTGTGCCCTGGTTTTTGGATGAATTTTCACACTCTGTCCTGGTATGAGCCCACATCACACTGGACAACTGGGTGCTAAATACAGTGGTGGATGGTTATACCCTTCAGTTTTCATCCACCTCTTCTTAGGGACCCTTCTTGCAAGCAATTCTTAGCCCAAGAGGGTGCAAATCTTCTTACGAATGCAGGCTGTGGAAAAGTCACCTCAAAAATCGAGAGTTTAATCTTCTGATTAATCTCGAAGACCAAGAGGGGCCTTTATCCCAGTATTGCAGTTGCATTGCCTCAACAGTTATCTCAAGAAACTGAGGTGCCACATGGTCTCCCTGGCCTCCCTTCATCCCTTCCTTCAATCCATGGAACTGGTACCATCCTCAATTTAAGGGTGCTTACTTTTACATTTCCATTTTCTATGGCCAGAGAAGATTCCCCAGATTTATTGTAAACCAGACCCTTTTACTAGTTCACCTTTCTTGCATTTGGCCTACTTGCAGCCCCTTGAGTTTTTACATAATGCATGGTGGTGGTAGCAGCCTTCCTCAGAAAGGAAGGTTTTCAAGTTTACTCATATTTCAATGACTGATCAGCAGTCACTCAGAGGCCCAACTAAAGAATAGCATAAGTCTAGTCAGCACCTTCTGAGCACTATACTTGTTGATAAACAAAAGTTGATTCTCATTGCGATGAAGGAAATAAAGTTTGTCAGGGCAATGCTTTACTCAACCCAGGCTAGAGCCTTCCTTCCAGAGGCGCTCAGTTCCAGACCATGTCAGCTCTGATATGCAGAGTCATGACTTATCTGGTCACAGTCGCTCAGGTTTGCCTCAAGCTCCTGGGACACGTGGCTGCATGTATTTGCATGGTATGGCTTACAAGGCTGTCTCTAAGGCCCCTGCAGGTGTGGTAAGCATCAGTGTACTCACCAAACAGACACTACTTGAACTTGATAGTTATTGTTCCAGCCCTGGCCTTCACCTCCCTCAATTGGTGGAAGGACCACCAGTTGGCACTGGTGGGCATTCCCTTTGTTGCCCCCTAGCTCTAAGTGTCTATAGTAGTGAATGCTTCAGACCTAGATGCAAGGGTCTCAAGCTGCAGGGCCTGTGGTTCCAGAAAGAGCTCTCTCTGCATAAAAACGTTGCGGAGTTCAGAGCCATCTGTTTAGCTTGCCAAGTGTTTCTTTCTCAGATCACAAGCAAGGCAGTGTGAGTACCGATGGACAATGCCACAGCCGTGTTCTATATCAACAAGAAGGGAGGAATGCACTCCTCCACCCTATGTCAGGAGGTCATCTATCTGAGACTTCTGTATGAAGCACTTCATCCCCTCAAGGCTTCCTATCTTACAGGAGCCCTGAATGCCTTGGCACGTCATTTCAGCAGATCTCTCTCTCATACTGCCAGTGGCCCCTTCACGCAGAGGTCACCGGGTTCATCCTCCAGAAGTGAGGATCTCCCCAGTTGACAGATTTGTGACCAAGAAGAAAAAAAAATGCCATAAATTTTTCTGACTGCATAGGTACAGCCCAGGATCCCTTTCAGATGCCTTCTTGCTTCCACCGTCAAAGCTCCTATATTGTGCATTCTCCCCAGTTCCTCTAGGACACAGTGTCCTAAAAATCGAGCAGGACAGGTGGAGTGTTATTCTTATAGATCCTTGCATAGCCATGTGAACATTGATTTGACATACTGCTAGACTTGTCAGTAGCACTCCTGCTACCATTCGTACCCTGTTCAATACCGTGTCCATTTGCTCCACCGGAATGTCAGGTCCTTTCATGTAACTACATGGAAGCTCCCTGGCTAATGCTGGTGGAGCAAGCCTGTTGAGAACAAGTTGGACAATACTTGCTCAGTAGTAGGAAGCCATCACTAAGGCTTACTGTCTCACCAAGTTGTAAGTGTTTCTTGATATGGTTGTCTTAACAAGGCTTATTTGTTTGAGTCCACAGAATATCATCCTGCATAATTTCCTATGTTCAGGCATGCTACACGCAAGCAAATATTCCACTGTCTGCCATCTTTATTGCTCATTCCACAAGAGTTCAGGACTCTTCAGTAGCATTTCTGGCCCAAATTCCAATCCAAGACATTTGCAAGGGCTGCAACATGAGCAACAATTATGGAAGGCCAATAACTATTTGGAATTATCTCGGCACATCCAATCTAAGAATTGAACTTGCTTTATCCTCTGTGATATCTGTTAAATCACAGCATGAAATATTATAGCTTCAGTTGTATATTATAAAGAAAGGATAACACATCTAATCGTTAGCTTTATAGGAGATATGTTTACTTTTATTTAATAGTTAATATAATTTAACTCCCACGTACAGAGTCAGTAAAATATTTCCTTTGAATATGTGGTGGTGAGTTTTTTGTTTTTTGTTTGCTCTGAATTATTTTTCATAAATTTCAAGTTTGGATTGAAATTAATGCTAAATGAGTGACATTTCTATTGACATCTGTTTCAATAGATTTTTGTCTAGTGACATTTCACTGAGATTTTTTTTTCCTTTGTACATTTTAAAGCTCATGCCACAAACTGTGACATTTCTCCAGTTGTGGCTTGAAGTGTTGCCTAACTCCTGATTTAGCTTGGCTTGTGTTTCCCATTTTTAGACCATGTCTTTGTTTCTTATGACTTCTTGTAGCAGTAACAGAGGGTTCACGTTTCATGTTTAAAAAAACTCCTCAAAATGAATCTTTAAATCACCTTTGCTCTCATCTTAAAGTACAAGGGGTGTATCCCATTTGCAGATTAAAAATGATTTTGAGTGGGTTGCTAGCTAGCTTGACTCTGGCTGCTTTTTAGATCTCAAGTATTTTATAAATTCTAAAAGGTCTTAGCATCTTAAGTCTGATTACATTTGTAAAAGTCAAAATGGAAGGTTTTTGGCTTGAATTCCACGTTTACAAGTGACCTCAAAAACTCCTCCGTGTATGTTGACTGTGCCAGTGCTGGCTATGTATGGTCAGTGTCTACAGGACTACCACCTCCTTTTTGTTATTTCCAGTCTTTATCTGTTAAACTGAGGTGAGAGTGTACCGGAGGATGGGGGAAATGAAAGGGAATTTGTATTTTGCTACTTCACTGTTCTAAATAGCAGAATAAGATGATTCTTAGTCAGAACAACTAAGGGCCAAATCTTACCTGCCTTTTAGCATAAAACTGTAGTGTGGAAATATATATTGTACTGAAAACATGCAAAGGGGCTTTGAGAGAGATCCAAAATTAAAACCCACTAAAGGGTTTAAAACTCTGTGGGACTCATGCCTGCATAACATACATGGAGTTAGGTTTAACATTTTGGAGCTTGACTGTCACTAAGGCTCTTTCTTCCTTCATACCCTATCATGTTATCCTTTCTCCAAAACAATCTCCCATTCTTATTCTCTTCACCGTTCCTTCTTGGAAGAGAACATTTAACTTCTCCATTCACTTCAATGCTAATAAGTACAAAGTAGCTTCTGTATTCATGAATGTAGCCCTGCTTCTCTTAGTATAGAATATTCCTTTTCTGCTAATGATTTCGGCATCCCTTCTGTGGAGTAACACATATTGGCACATTCTGTATCTTACATAATGGTTAAGTAATTATTTTGTAAATGTCTGCATATTCTTTTCTCCTTTCTAGATTGATTCATGGAGGGCAGCTGTTAAATGGATTGGCAGGTCCAACTGTAATGAATGCTGCTCCATTTCTCTCCACAACCTGGTTTTCTCCGGATGAACGTGCTACTGCAACAGCTATTGCATCATTGCTTAGTTATCTTGGTGCAGCATGTGCATTTTTAGTAGGACCTCTGGTGGTTCCATCTCCTAATGGAACATCCCATCTTCCACTTGCATCAGAAAGTAATTCTGAGCACATCAAGGACCGCATTGAGGCTGTGTTATATGCAGGTATCTTAAAACTAAATTACTTTTATTGTGTTTAAAGTGTGAGCTACAACCCTCCAGCGCAGTGGTTTTCAAATTTTGTGTAGTGGGCATGCCTAGGTAAGCCAATGGCGGGCCTGACACACTTTATCTGAGTATCCGTAGCTGATAGCTTAAAGAGCTTTTGTCCTGTCTCTCAAGTGGTAGAATTCTGTGTTCTATGGCAGTGGTTTTCAAACTCTGTTTCATGAGCCAGCACAGGATCACAGAATGTAAAGCACCAAGGATCCTGGCAGCCAGCTAAATCTTGGTCACAACCCACACTTTAAAAACCACTTGTCCCTACCTGATCTGACATTATGCTGCACTCCACAAGTGCCAGTAAGTCCAGCTCCTAGTCAGGGGAGCCCTGGGTTTCTGCGTGCTAGCCCCAGCCTGAACATGAACTCCGTACTCCAATTGAATGGGTGAGACGGCTCACAGAGCCACTTGTGCACCTTCACCTAGGAGGTGGACCTGCTGCTGGCTGCTCTCCGGGCACAGTACAGTCCATGGTGCCAGGACAGGTTGGAAGTCTGCATTAGTATCCCTGCTACGCTGCTGACTAGGAAATGCCTGAGCTAAGCCCATGCCTCACTCCCTGCCCCAACCCATAGCCCCTCCCCAAATCTGGAGCTACCTCCTGCACCACAAACACCTAATTCCTGGTCCAGTGCCCTAACCCCCTCCCCAAACCCAGAGCATTCTCCTGTCCCCCAAACACAGCCTCACCCTAGAGCCTGTACCCTTAACCAAGAGCCCTAAGCCTCTCCTGCCCCCTCCTCCCCCCCCCCCCAATGCACTGCTTCAGTTTATAGCCCTCTTCAGCAGTCCAAACCCCTCATCCCCTGATCAACTGGGTTGCAGGCATCAGCAGTTTTCTTCAACCAGGAAAAAAGTTTGAAAGCCACTGTTATAGAAGGAGCTAAATTCTGTTCCCTTTGTCACATGCATAGGGTAACCAATTGAGCTATGTCTGAATGCAGACACAGATCCATTCCAAATAGAGTATCTGGTCTAGCTTTTCATGTGTTCTGATTTCCCAGGAGAAATATCTTCCACTAGGGCTTTGTGTTTTAATGCAGAACTTCAAAACTCTGCTTGTTTTCTTGAAAAAATCTCTCCCTACCAATTCATGTTTCTCTTTAACAATAATAGTGGAAATACAACAATCTCTCTACATTTCATGTTTAACTTTTATGTAAAATCAGTACTCACTTAGAGCTTAAATGTGTAAGTCTTTCAAAAGTGATTTGTTAAATAATTATTTAAGAATATAATTGTGGAATAAAATCACACTAGATTTTGGCTTCTTAACCAAAAAGTACTTAATGCTGTTCTTTATAGATTTATTAACACTTATCACTCAGAAGCAACAATTAATGATAATAATAATGTATGAAAATGAACACTGTAAAATATTTGCTTTATTTACCCATGCTTTTCCTTGTGATGGTTTCATCAGCACAGCTGGATAATTCAGCAGCTGCCTTAAGAAACTTACTCTAATCACGTTCATGGCAAATTGTTTTCTTTAAAGACATGGCTGAACCATTGATAATTTGGCCATGGCTGCCCCATCAAAGGTGGCCATACCCCTCAGTGAGACTCTTATGGGTCTGGTCAGAGCATTTTGGCTGACCCCATCCTAGCCTCACCTCAAAAAAGACAAAGAAAAAAAATTATGTACTGGCCAATGGGTCTGAATATCTGCACTCCTACCCTCCTGCTAGGTCTTTGGTGCTTACCGCGGCACATGAGATGGACAGATATGAGTAGTTATGTATGACTCCAGAGCAAAAGGACTTTAAGAAGCTAGACCTGTTCAGTAAGAAGATTTATTCAGGGAGTGGGTTACAGTTTTGCATTCCAACAAACATGTCTTTCTGGGAAGGTACAACTACAACTTTTGGGACTCTAGATAGTTTAGTTAAAAGACTTGTTACTACACGACTCTAGGCAAGAACTTTCCCCCTCATGGAGGAAGGGAAGACCATAGCCAGAGCCTCCTTCTGGGTGGCCCGAGACAACTGATGCTGTGGCCAGAACAATAGCTTTGGCTCTTATCACAAGAAACAGCTTCTGGTTCCAATCAAGGCCAATATTCCCTCTAATTGTTTCCATCCACATGGAGAATAATTTTTTCTGTGTGCACTTAGGCATGTGCGAATGGCGTTTGAGTCTCACCTGAGTGGCCACCCAAGCACACAGTTTACAGGGAACACTGATCAGGATTACCACTGAAAGTCAAGCAGTCAGACCAGGATCTTCTCTTGAAGGGTGCATCCCTGTTTTCAGAACAGACCAACCCACCCATTCCATAGTCTGAAAAACTCCAGAGCTACCCTCAGATCCCAGGGCCTTTGAGGAAGCCCTTCAGGCCTCAGCAGCAAGCCTGCTTTCAGCCTTACTGCTTCCCCAGGACTTGCTCATGAAAGGAGCAGGGTTTATAAGCAAAGGTAATTGCCCCCTCTACTTTACCCTCATTTTCATCATTACATAGATATCCAGGGGGCCGCAAACAAAACTTCTTAAGGTGGACTCGAGGGCGCTAAACTACTTCCTATTTCGGATCCTATCCCTTTTTTATTTTCAGATCATTTCTCTTACTGCAGACTGGCATAGTCCCTTGTCTCTTTGAACAGCTGGATACTGAGTATGGTGGCTTACACCTTTCAATTCTCTTACACCCTTCCCTCCTATCCCCATTCCTCTTCAGGAACCCTTTGCATGAGGAACTTGCAGCCCAAGAGATGCAGTTAGGCACTATGGAAGAGGTACCTCAGGACTTGAGAGAGAAAGGGGCTTTACTCCTAATAATTCATAATCCATGGTGGACCTGTCACATTGTCTTCCGGGCCTCCCATCACCACTTTCAACTTGAAAGACACCTATTTCCATATTTCCATCTTCTGAGGCCATAGAAGGTTCCTCAGATTTATTGTAAGCCAAACCCATTACCAGTTTAACCCTCTTTCATTTGGTCTGTCAGCAGTCCTTCTGGTGTTCATGAAATACATGGTGATGGTAGAAGACTTACTTTGGTGCCGAAGCATTCAGATCTACCTGTTCCTCAACAATTTGCTCATCCATGTCCAATCAAAGTCTCAAGTAGAAAAACAAGATCAGCCTGGTTCAAGTCACCTTCTATACTGGGTCTGTTGATTAAACTCTCATGCCTACACAGAGAAAACAGTTTATTTGGGGCAGTGCTAGAATCAACATTGGCCAGAGTCCTTTTCTGACAGGCTTGATTCTAAGCACTGTCTGCTCTGATAGCCAAAGTTAAGGCACACCCTGTCATGAAAGCCTGGTTTTGCCTCAAACTTCTGGGACACATGGCAGCATGCAAGACTGCAACTTAGACCACTAAATTTGGTTGTCCTTGGTTTATGCACGAAGCAACACCACTTGAACTGGGTGTCCATCTGCCCAGGTCCTTGCCTCCTTCAACTGATAGATCCCGGATCAGTGGCAGTGGGCATTCTCTTTCTTATCTCAAAGCCTTCAATAGCCTTAATTTCTGATGCATTTGACCTAAGTTGGGGAGCTCATCTTGAGCACCTAAGGACTCCAGGTGTGTGGTCCCAGAAAAAGCTCTCCCTACACACAAACATCAGAGCACTCAGAATGGTCCATTTACCATGCCAAGTGTTACTACCTAGCTGAGGGCAAAGTTGTGTGAGTGATCATGGATAACAAGGCAGTCATGTTTTATGTAGTCTGAGGGCTAACTGTGTTTGTCTGTATCTGAAAAAACTTAAACAATGAATAGTTCTTCTTTGAGTGATGTTCCTGTGGGGTGCTCCACTCTGAGTGCTGGTGCATCCTCACACCGGCGACCAGAGATTTCTCTAGCAGTGTCCTGCTATGCTGCACATGCGCATTAGCCTCTCCTGGTGCCATTGGTGTCCATTAGGTGTGCGCATGGCGCGGCTCCTCAATTCCTTCTCTACCATCCTCAGCGGCAGACAGAGTTTCCCTTTACTTGCCCTTTCTTCACCTGAAAGTACAAAAAATCATTTAAATCCCTTCAGTTCTTTCCCATATCCAAGTTTTCTACTCCTACCCTTTCTGTTCATCCCCCCCCGCAAAAAAAATTAAAAAAAAATCCCTCAATTCTTTGTTGCTCTTTGTTCAACATGCCTGGTTTCCCAAGCTTCAAACTCTATGACTCCTACTGAGAGGCCATGCCAGCGTTGGTTGGTCATGCCTTCTCTATAAAGTACCTGGGAGAGGCACATACGGCGCAGAAGTGTTCACACTGTTCAAACCTCACCGCCAGAGTTAGGCGATACCATGCCAACAGACTCAAAACTTATCTCGACAAGAAGTCGCTTCAATCTCTACGTGATGACTCTCCCCTCCTACCCCCCCCCCCCCCCGGGCCAAGAATGGGGACAAGAACAGAGGTATGGAAAAAAAGTCATTCCTTTCCCTCCTCTGACAAGGCAAAAGTGAAGCCACGGGACTCCCTGGCTAAATTGCCGCCTCCGGCATCGAGCTCAGTCAAGGTGAGCATTGACAACAAGCCCGACACTTCAGACACAGCACCCTCTAAACATTCAGTACTGTACAAAAGGGCCCACTCTGAGCCTAAGCATAAGTCATCAGCACCATCGTCCTCATTGGCACCGACTGCACCGCCATCCTCAGTGCTGACCAAACATTTCACATCAGCACCAAAGTCACCACCAGAGATGGCACTGGAGATGGCACTGAAGAGACCCCATTCTAAGATGCCACCTCCCAAAGCACCTATCACAATTCAGACCATTGCGGCACCATCAAAAACTGCACCATCAAAAAGGACAATCTACGGCACCAACAGATTGTGAGTCTTCAGCACTGTGCTCCCCAACTTCTTCGGTACAATCAGTCCACTTGCCTCACTGTCCAGCCCCATCTCTCTCTCTGCGGCTGAAATGGGACAACATAGCTGCTTTCCATTGTAGCACTCTTCTGCCACACAAAGGTATCCTCCATGGGAGTCCTGCTCTGAAAGAACACTGGCATGGTCCACCACCACCACACCAGTATGGCCCTCATTGACCATACCCACCGCCTCCATATCCTGGCCAGTGGCTCTCCTGGGACTCCTGGTCCTCCCACAGAAGCCACCACTCTGCTCCCCCTACACCAGCCAAGAGACCCCCACATTCCTTATAGCCTACACTTTGGGACATGGCACCGAACTCCCCAGATCATCCTCACTCCGATGATGAGGATTCTCTTTCCAAAGATGAAGTCATAATCTCAACTACCCCTCCTCCAATGGACGACATCAGTTTCAATAATTGTTGAAAAGGGTGGCTTCAGTGCAAGAACTAGATCAAGAGGTCCAAGAAAAGCAATACAGGCTCTTCCGCACTCTGCATACTGCCACCTCTTCTAGGAATGTTCTTCCTATGAGTGAAGACCCTGCTGAGAACATATGGCAGATTCTGGCATCTGTCACCCCTACTAACAAGAGGGCTGACAAAATATTTTGTTCCCACCAAGGGGATATATTTTTTTTATTCTCTCATCCACTACCTAATTCCCTGGTCATGGACTCAGTCCAGCACAAGGCAAAACATCCCAACCTTAGGTCCACTCCCCAGAATGAGGATTACAAACGATTAGACATCCTGGGTAGAAAGGTCTATTCCTCGGCAACACTATAACTGAGAGTCACAAATTACACAACAATGCTTGCCAACTATGACTACTGCAATTATTCAAAGCTCCAGGAGCTCTGACAGTTCCTACCAGAACAGAAACGTCCCCAACTGCACAGCATCATTCAAGAGGGCCATACTATTGCCTGTAGTGCCCTACAGTCAGCCATGGCTGTAGCACACACTGCAGCCCGGACCTCCACAACAGCCATTATAAGGTGCAGAGCCTCCTGGCTCCAAGTGTCGGGAATCCCAGAGGAGCTGCAACTGAAAGTTGAGGACTTCCCCTTCAATAAAGCCAGCCTGTTTGCCGAAAAGATGAATGTAGTCCTGCACTCTATGAAGAACTCACGCACAACTTAGAGAACTCTGGGAATATATACACCACCAAACAAGAGATTGAGATAGAACTACTCACAACCCAGAGAACTATACTGACAGACAAGGTACGACTTTAGACAGAGAAATAAACAACAGAGACATAGACCTCAACACCAACAACAACCCTCAGCAACCCAACCTTCCATGTCCAGACAGCAAGTTTGAATGTTTGATCAATGGCCAGAGTGAAATCCCCATCGCTACAACAGCATTACTATCCAACCTCCAATTCACCCATTGGCTATGGTCCCTTCTACAACAATGAACAGAAATAACATCAGAACACTGGGACGTGGAGATCATCAAAGTGAGCTACTCCAGCCCCTTCATCTCCATTCACCTCACCCATCCTCCTTCCCCGTTCCTCTTCAAAGAACCCTTTCACGAGCTCCTGCTCCAACAAGAAGTACATCATCTCCTTCAATCAGGAGCAATACAGCTGGTTCCAGCGGCCTTTGAGGGAAGGAGTTTCTGTTCCAAGTATTTTCAAACACAGAAGAAAATGGGTGAATAGACACCCATTTTAGATCTCAGGGGACTCAACCAATATGTAATGTACAAGAGGTTCAAGACAGTAATGCTAGCTAGTATCATACCTGCATTGGATCATGGGGATTGGTTCTTGGCCCTCGACCTCCAGGATGCCTGTTTTCATATAATGATCCATCCAGCATGTAGATGCTTTTTACGCTTCCTAATAGGCACAAGACATTACCAATATTGATTCCTCCCATTTGATCTTTCCACTGCACTAAGGGTTTTCTCAAAGACTCTCGCTATTATAACTGCACACCTCTATCGTCTGGGTTGAATAATTTTTCCTCACCTGGATGACTGTCTACTAAAAGGCATGTCGTTCCAAGAGACCCAGGACATGGTCAACAAAACTATTTCACTTTTACTCTGCCTTGGATTCCATATAAATTACCAAAAATCCACAATCTATCCAACGCACACTTTAGAATTCATAAGAGCTTGCCTAGATTCAACAATGGCCGCAGACACTTTCCCCAGGCACAGATTTGACACTCTCACAGCCCTCATTTCTGCTGTGCGCATACTGCTGGTCACAACTGTGCACGAATGCCTCAAAATCTTGGGCCACGTGGCAGCCACCACATATGTGGTGAGATTAGCCAGACTACACATGAAATGCTTACAAGCATGGCTTGCCACGCTTTACATCCCCTCCAAGGACTCTCTATACAAGACTGTGACTGTACCACCGCATGTGCTAGTCTCATTGCAGTGGTGGATTCAACCACAGAATATGCTGCACAGAGTCCCTTTCAAGCAGCCTGCTCCCGTGGTTATTCTCACAACAGACACTTCTCTCATGAGGTGGGGTGCTCCTCTCGGAACCCAGACAGTACAGGGGAAATGGTTTCACCGCAAACAGATGCTCCCCATCAACCTTCTCGAGCTCAGAGCGGTGCGATATGCCTGCCATCATTTTCTGCCATTTATCACTCACAAAATGGTCAACATCTTGACAGACAATACAGCATGTATGTACTACATCAATCGGGAAGGGAGAGCCTGATTTACCTCCCTCTGTACAGAGGCCTTTTAACTATGGAACTGGAGCATTGAGCCTCATGTCAACCCCGTTGCCATTTACCTTTCCAGCATGCCCAGTGTGTGAGTGGACAACCTCAGACAGGTTTTTTCAGAGCAGCTCGAATGTGAACTGGATGCTCAAACCCTTGGACTTGTCTTTTGCAAATGGGGTCAGCCCAAGATAGACCTGTTCACAACCAAGTCTAACCGCAAATGCCACCTATTTTGCTCCAGGGCGGTGGTGAGCAAAGGCTCTCTAGAGGATGCTTTCCTCCTAAAGTGGGACACACCCCTTCTTATACATGTTCCCACTGGTATCTCTGATCCACAGAGTGATCATGAAAATCAGACAAGATCAAGCATGAGTAATTCTGGCCACATCATCATGGTGCAGATAGACCTGGTTCCCTTACCTTCAGAGATTGGCCAATACCATAAATCCCCATGTATTCTCTCCACGTCGCTACCTATTGACTCAATATCACAGCAAAATTATCCATCCTGATCCAGAGAAACTCCACCTCAAGACATGGCTCCTACATAGCTCCATGATGCCGAAGTTACCTGTTCCAACAGGGTAAAACAGATACTAACAGTAGGAGGGAATCTATTAGGAAAATATACACTTACAAATGGACATGGTTCTCAAAATGGGTAAAGCAGAACCATCACATCCCACCTGATACTACTACCCTACCAATGATACTCAACTACCTTTTGGAACTGCGCTTGTGGGGAGACTTTCCTGAGCATGTTCTTCATAAATTGGATGTCTCTGAAACTGAAGAATCCATGACTTAAGGTTTATGACCTTATTTAGCACAATGAAAGTTCACGCTGTGGAAATCTCAGCCTGCCACAAATCCATTAATGACACTTCTATTTTTGCACATCACCACCAAGCATTTCCTCGGGCCTTCAGAACATTTTTCCCTTCGGTGTGCCCACCAACACTCTTTTGGGACCTTAATCACATGCGAAAGAGCCTAACTAAACTGCCCTTTGAGCCATTAGCGACCTGTTTGTGGTTACATCTCTCCATAGTGGCGTACCTATTACCCATCACATCCATCAGGAGAGTGGGCAAGATGGCGGCACTGATGTCTGATCCACCCTATATGGTGTTCACCAAGGACAGAGTAACCCTCCGACCTCACCCTAAGTTCCTCCCAGAAGTTTCAATGCCCTTTCATATCAATGAACCCATACACTTTCCTGCATTTTACTCTAACCCGCATACCGATCTGACTCAATCCACATTACACACCTTAGCTGTCAGAAGGGCACTCACCTTCTGCCTTGACTGAATGAGACCCTGCAGGAAGTCATCAAGACTCTTCTTATCATTCACAGAATGCTCAAAGGGTCAAGCTGTTTCCTCTCAAAGAATATCCAAATGGATATCTTGTATGCACACTTGTTACACCATCCATAACAAGCAATCACCACTGACTATAAAAGCACATTCCACCAGAACAGTGACTTCCACCACAGCCTTCCTGAAAGTCTTGCTAGAAGAGATTTGTAAGGTTGCAACTTGGTCCTCCCACCATACCCTCTCAAAACATTATGCTCTTACCTCTGCTATTGCCCCAGCAACATTAGTGGGACATGCGATGTTGTTCATAATTTCTGGGGCAGGGCTCCAAACCCGCCTCCACAATACGGACACTGATCTATAGTCACCCAGAGTAGAGCGCCCACGGGAACATGACTCAAAGAAGAAAAGAGTTACTCATTCTGTGCAGTAATGGGAGTTTTTTGAGGTTTGTGTCACCATGAGTGCTCTGCTACCCTTCCTTCTTCCCCTACTTTGGAGCCTCCCCGCAGCTATAACCAAGATAGAGAAGGAACGAAGGAGTCAAGTGCACACCTAATGGACACCAACAGCATGAGGAGATGCTACTATGCATGTGCAGTGCAGCACAGCAGAGCAGTGCTAGAAAAATCTCTGGTCATTGGCACGAGGTCACATCAACACCCAGAGTGGAGCACCTACGGGAACACACATCTCGAAGAACGCCTGTTACTGCACAGGGTGAGTAACTCTCAATTCTTAATGCAGCACCTTAACGACTAACAAAAATGTAGATGGTATCATGAGCTCTCATGGGCATAACCTACTTCTTCAGGTGAATGAAGTAAGGGGTCCAGGGTACAAATAAATAGCAGGAAAAGAGAGGGGATTGGGAGGGAAAGCGAAGGAAAAAATAGGAAAAAAATATTGTCAATTGGAGTGTCTGCGCTAAATGAAGCTAATGGAGTGGGCTGTAAGTACCCGGTGCTTAGCTTTTTGTGTCATTAGGGTATGGAATTTAGGGACCCATCCAGGTCAGGCCTTTGTTCAAACATTGATTACAGGTGTCAGACTTGTAAATGAAACCAAGTGTTGCAGCTTCTCTTTCCAGCTGGTGTTTGAAATTGTTTTCTAAAGTATAGTCACTTTTACATCCATTAGTGAGTGCCTGGGCAAGTTAAAATGTTCCCCAAGAGGCTTCTGTCTGTTACCATTGCTAATAACTGATTTGTGTCCATTAATCTTGAGACTGTCCAGTTTGGCCAGTATACATGGCAGAGAGGCATTGCTGGCACTTGATGGCATAGATCACATTGGTGGGTATGCAGTTGTATGAGCTTCTGATGTGGTGGCTTATGTGTTTAGGTCCTCTGATTATGTCACTTATATAGATGTGTGGACAGAGTTGGCTTGGGAGTTGATTGCAGGGGTGGATTCCTAGGTGAGTCTGATGGAGGTATGCTGCATCGTTGCTGGAAATAATTTGTTTCAGGTTAGGGGACTGTCTGTAGGTAAGGACTGGCTGGTCTCCCAAGGCCTGTGAGAGTGAGGGATCATTTTCCAGGATAGATTGTAGATTGTTAATGATGCGCTGGAGAGTTTTAAGTTGGGGGCTGTAGGTGATGACCAGTGGTGTTCTGTTGTTTTATTTCTTGGGCCTGTCTTGAAGAAGTTGGGTATGCATCTGGCTCTTTCAATCTGTGTGTTTCACTTCTCTGGCTGGGTATTTAAGTTTTAAGATTGCCTAATAGAGATCCTGTAGGTGGTTGTCTCTTTCTGTGAGATTGGAGCAAATCCGGTTGTATCTTAGGGCCTGGCTGTAAACAGTTGATTGGGAAATGTGTCTTGGATGGAAGCTAGAGGTATGTAGGTACGTGTAACGGTTGGTAGGTTTCCGGTATAAGGTGATGGAAATGTGGCTGTCGTTTAATTGTACTGTAGCGTCAAAGAAGTGGATATCTTGTGTGGACTGATCCAGGCTAAGGCTGATGGTGGGGTAGAAGTTATTGAAATCTCTGTGGAATTCTTCAAGGGTCTCATTCCCGTGGTCCATATGATGATGATGTCAGTGTAGAGTAAGTAGACTAACGGTACTAGGGGGTGAGAGCTGAGGAAACATTCAAAGTCAGCCGTAAAGATGTTGGCATATTGTGAGGCCATGCGAGTGTCCATAGCTGTGCCACTGACTTGAAGATATAAATTGTCCCCAAATTGGAAATAGTTGTGGCTGAGGACCATGTCACACAATTCACTAACCAGGTGTGCAGTGGTGTCAGGGGGAGTGTTCCTGACAGCCAGTAAATCATCATCATGTGGAATGTTGGTGTAAACAGCTTTTATTTCCGTAGTGACCAGGATGGTGTTTTCATGAAAATTACTGAAGTTCTATAGTTTCCTCAGGAAGTCGGTGGTGTCTCAAAGATAGCTAGGAGTGCTGGTAGCATAGGGTCTGAGGAGAGAGTCAATATAATAGGATAATCCTGCTGTTAGTGTGTCAATGCGTGAGATGATGGGACGTCCGGGATTTCTAGGTTTGTGGCTCTTGGGTAGCAGATAGAAAACTCCTGGATGGTGTTGGGGGTGGGGTGTTTGTGTAGATTTGGTCCTGAGTTGTAGCAGGGGGAGTTTCATGAGCAAGTGGTTTAGGGTTTTTTCATATATATATTCTTTAGTGGGATCAGAGGAGAGAAGCCTGTAGAATCTGGTGTTGCTGAGTTGTCTGGCAGCCTCATGTTCATAATCTGTTCTGTTCATATCTACAGCACCCCCTTTGTCAGCCTCTTTGATTATAATGTTAGAATTGTTTTTGAGGCTATTTATAGCATTGCGTTTCTGCATGGGTGAGGTTATGTACACGTTGTTGTTTGCTGACAGTGTCAGCCCATGCATGTTCGTGGAAGCAATCAATGTAGAAGTCAAGACTCCCGTTACATAAAATGGTCATAACTAGATGGGGAGGAGGGTAGTCCTCTACCTTGTGACAGGAGACCACTTGCCTTTGAGAGTTCTGGTTGAAACACTCCATTCACCTCAAAACTTCCCATCTTCTGGGACCCTGGAATGCTCTGGCACATCACCACAGCAGATCTTTCTTTTCTTACCACAAGTGGTCCTGTCACCCAGCGATGACCAGATCTATGTTCCAGAGGTGGCGTTCTCTCCAGGTGGACCAGTTACCAACCAGGCAGAACAGGAAATGTCAGCAGTTTTTCTCACTACAGTCACAGCCCAGTTACACACTGTCCTGCCCAGTTACACACTGTCCTGCTCTCTGGTCTGTGCTGGAATACTTGCTCCATCTGAAACAAATAGGTCTGACCTTTTCATCAAAGTATATCTAGTGGCAATCTCAGCCTTCCACCCTCCCATTGATGGTATGTCTGTCTTCTCTCATGAAGTGTCCATTTGCTTCCTCAAAGAGATGGACTTGACGCTTCAAATTTGTGAACTGATTCCATTGTGGTCCTAAACCTGGTTCTGTCAGAACTCATAGGCCCTCCCTTTGAACCACTGGCATTGTGCCCTTTCTTGTATATCTCTTGGAAGATTGTCTTCCTAGTAGCAATTGCATAAATTAGGAGAGTCTCAGAAATTACGACTTAAATCAGAATCTCCATATATGGTGTTCTTTAAGGACAAAGTTCAACTGTACCCCCTCTTGGTGCTTCTCCCAAAGGTGGTCTCAGTTTCATAGTAACCAGTCTATTTTCCTGCCAGTTTTCTTCCTGAAACGACATAGAAATTCAGATGTTAGGTTTGCCTTGGCCTTCTACATTGATTATGACTAATTTGTTCTGTAAATCCATGCAGCTCTTCATGGCAGTAGTGAACAGGATGAAAGGCCTTACACATCTCAGCCCAGATAATATCTTCCTGTATCAGCTCCTGTATTCATATTTGCTATGAGCAGGCACACATGCCACTTCCTGCTATCTTGACCACTTGTTTGACAAGAATTTAAGCTTCAGCAGCAGCATTTCTGCTCCAGGTTTTGATCCACAATACCTGCAGTGCTGCAGCCTGATCATCAGTTACCTATCTTCTCCACCCACTACTGCGCCATCATTCAGAAGTCTAGATGTGATGCCAAGTTCAGAAGAGCAGTGTTGCAGTATGCATTTTCATTTCCATGAACTCCAAGCCCACCTCCTTGGATGCTGCTTGTGTATCATCTAACATGGAATGGACACGAGAAAACACTTGTAGAAAAAATGGTTACTAGTCTTTCTGTAGCTGTAGTTCTGTGAGAGATGTTGTTCATGTCCATTCTGTGATACTCCTCCCCTCTCTGAGTAGCTGGTGAGGGGGGCGGGGAGCTATCAAGGCCTTTTATACTGACATCAGTGTTTCCTCTGATTTTTTCCATTATGTGCACCGAGGCATGTGCGAATGTGTACCGCCATTAGCAACAAAAACCTAGCTGTGCGTACTCTGCTAATCAGTAGGGCAGCATTTGACTCTCTCCTGAGCATCCACACAAGCGCACAGTTTACAGAAGGGGTGGGCAATAATTTTCACAGGGAGGCCACTTAACAAAGTTTGGTATATGGTCATGGGCTGGCTCCATTCTCTGATGGGTTGGGGACTAGCCTCCCCCCAGAGTTTGTGTAAAAACACAACAAAGGACTTGTGGCTACTGGCCCACTGCTGCTGCATTGCCTGGCAGACACCTGGTGTTGCTGTGGCTATTTAAAAGGCTCACGACTCCAGCCCCTGCTGGGGTAGCACCACAACCAGGATCATTGAATCATTTCAATAGGATCCTGCTGCCTGAGCCACGGCCTTGACATTTGATGGCATGGGCAGCAGGATATAAATAGAAAGCAGCCAGATGCAGTCTGCAGGCTGGATCAAAGTCTTAGGCAGGCCGGATCCAGCCCCCAGGCTGCATCTTGCCCAGCCCTGGTTTACAGGGAACACTGATCAGTGTATGGAAGGGGTGGGCAGTCATTTTTAATGGGGGGGCCACTCAAAAATTTTGGCAAGTGGTCAAGGGCCGCATTTCTACTGAAGAGGCATGGGGTCTGGGACAGAAGTTGGGTGCAGAAGAGAGCTTGGAGTAGGAGTCTGGGTGCAGGAGTGGGTGTGGAGTCTCAGAGGGAGTTTGGGTGAAGGAGGGGGTTGTGATCTGGGGCAGAGACTTGGTGGGGGCAGAGTCCATGAGGGAATATGGATGCAGGGGAGGATTCTGATCTGAGGGAGGTACTCTAGGAGAGGGTGCAGGGTCTGGGAGGGAGTTGTGACCTGGGGAAAAAGGGGTACAGAGTGTTTGAGTGGTGGCCTACAGCAGGTAATTGGTGGGTGGGGGGGAAGAGGGTGGGATGTCAGAGGTAGGCTCTGGCTGGGAGGTGCTTACCTAGGCAACTCCCAGTCTGCAACCCTGCAGGAACCTGAAGGCTGCAGTTGCAAGCTGCTCCATGTGGCTCTGCTGAGGGAGAAGGGAGGAGGCTTCATTGGCTGCCCCTGCCACCAGCAAAATATCTAAGCTGTTGTTGTTGGTCAGAAACTGGCCAATGGGAGCTGAGAGATTTTGCTGAGGAGTGGGGCAGAGCACAAAGACTCCCTCCTCGCTCCCAGAATAGAGCAGCTACATTCACGGCTGCTGCTGCACTGTGTTTAAGGGTCCGGGTGACGCAGCTGTGGGCCGGATCCAGTGGCTTGGTGGGCTGGATGCAGCCCACTGGCAGCCTCTTGCCTACCTCTGGTGTATGGGCATATGGCACCAGCGGGTGCTTAGCAATGGCCTAATGAAAGCACTAAGGGAAAATCTCTGGTGACAGTGCATGTGCACATCCAACATGGAAAATCTCTGGTGACAGTGCATGTGCACATCCAACATGGAAATGACATGAAAAATATATCTTGAAGAACAGTTAAGGAAAGAATAGAAACCATTTTTTCCTTTTGAGTGACTCACTTTTTTCTGAAGCTAGATGTATAGAAACCACAGGGATGTATAATTTTGGGTTGCAGCCTTTTTAAGATGCAGTAAGATGTTACAGCCAAAAGTTTTCATGGCAGTTCAAAATAATGGTCCACGAGGAGTGCAAGGGAAAATCGATGTGACTTGTTTGCATGTGAGTCCCTATCCTGAGGTGCAACGGATGCAAAGGGAATAAAAATCTAATGACTATAAAAGCAGCTTAGTATCTCTTTCCCCCACTCCACCCACCCCCAAACCCTGACCGCCACCACCAAGATAATGTGTATAATTAGCCCCTGTGAACAGGCCTAAGGGAGATGTAATCTTGTGTTTGGAACGCCTTTCCTTTCCCAACAAGTCTGCCATTGATGGATAGGTTACCTTTCACTTTTTCTTTTTTTGCTTGTGGGAAGACTTTCCTGAGCAAGTTCGTCATAAATTGGGTGTCACTGAAACTGAGGAATCCATGACTTGAGGTTTATGACCTTGATTATACCTGCCTGTATATAAAAGTTTTCAGATCCCTTTTGTGGCCCTATGACTCAGTGTGACTCTGTGGTAGCAATGTGGATGAAGAACTTTAATGGTAGGTAGCACAAGTCTTCATTCCTGAACTGGAAAAGGTTTCTAGGAGCATCCCTCCTTCAGACTTATGAGTGGTATTGTCATGGGTGCAGAAATATTGTGTTGCATCTTCTGAATTTCCTGTGTGGGCAACATTTCATAAGGCCACTATAAGTTTTTACTTTATTCGGCATACTTTAAACACACAGCTGGATTTTTCTGTCTGATTGCACATGTTATGTTAATGAGGTATTATAGGTGGGTGAGATTTCTCTTTTGAGGTATAACTCCTTTATACCACTCATGCAGTGAAAGGAAGATGGATCCAGATAAGGATGTAAATGACTAGTCGATCACCCGATAAGCATATGCTTATTGGGTAATCGAGTAGTGACTCCAGCTAGTTGCTTCCCCTGCCCCCCTTGCTGCCTTTATCAGAGAGGGGCAGCAAGGAGGGACAGCAGGAGCCAACTTAAAAGCCAGTTTCCCGCAGCACCATCTCCACGGGGGGACAAGGGAGGTGGAGGCACAGCAGGGAAATGGCATGAGCGGGGACTAAAGCATTCTCCACTTAGCTGGGTCCCAACTTCTGTGCTTCTGCCTTTGAAATGTAGCAAGAGCCCCGTAGGGCCCTTGCTACATTTCAAAGGCAGAAGCACAGCAGTCGGAACCAGGGCGAGCAAGGTCTGCCAGAGTCCCTGCTTGCCCTGGGTTCTCCACTGCTCTTCTGCCTTTTAAATCTAGTAAGAGCCATGGGCAGCTCTTACTACATTTAAAAAGTAGAGGGGCAGCCAGGGTAGCAAGCGCTCCACCCTTATCGACTAATCGAGTAGTTGATGGAAATTCCATTGACTACTCGATTAGCTGATTAATCGAAATTTAACATCCTTAATCCAGGGTATAATTTGCCCAGCAAAAAATTCCACTGGTTGTGGGGAAACTGTCAGCTAGTTAAAAGCTTGCAGAGCTGGCTCAAGACACAGTCACCCAGGACAGGATAGGAAAGGGACTTGGATGAGATCTTGTAGTTCACAGAATAAGAAAGCTGTAACTTGATCCCTGATGGTCCCATCCCCACTCTCCTGTATCCTGTGGAGCTCAGATATGGGAGAGAATCTGCCCCATACTGTGTAACAATAATACTTAGCAACTATATAACTGTACTAGCTTGGGTTATTGAGGGGCTCAGTGCAGGGGGTTATGGGTGTGAGGGGTGCAGGAGTCAGGGCAGGGACTTGGGCCTTGCAGCTAATCGGGGGGAGAGGGGAGGGGTTGTGAGTCTCCAAAGGCTGTCCCTGGCCTGCACCTGCTCCCTCTGGCCCTGTAATTGGTTGGGGGGAAGAGAGGCACTAAGGGCTGGTTCCAGCCTGCATCCTCTAGTCCAGTAGCTGATCTGCAGCCTGTCCAGGGCCAGGTCATGGTTCCTGGCCCTGGCCTCTCGTCTGGGGAGGCCTGGGCATGGTTCTTGGCCTCTCTTCAGGGAGTGAGCAGGTCTCCTGGGTGAGGGTTGAGAGGTGGGGAACTCCCCCCCCCCCCCCCCGCTATTTGGGGCAGAGAAGCCACTTACCTGCTCTGTGTCCGCAGCTGACCAGTGACTTACTAGCGTGGCTCCCCCCATTGGTCACTCTGAAGTATAACTGTCCCCTGCGCTCGCTGTCCACAGTGGTCATTGTGAATATTGCGTCCTTCCTCTCTGCTCATCCCTTTCCATGTTTTGAAAAACAGTCTCTTTCCCAGCACTTCCTATTTTTCTGGCACAACCAAATCATTACCTTGCTTTTAGCTGTGATAAGAGGAAGCCGCATACCAAATTTGGTGTTCATAGTTCTTACCATTTAGGAGCAATTCTTGAACAGACAGACTTGCAGGCACACAGACTCACAGACACATTCTAACATATATATTGAGAGAGAGATTTACCTACAGACTACAAAGCACTTCACAAAGATGGTAGATATTCTTTCCATTTTACAGATGGGGAAATTGAGAGATTAAGGGACTTGCTTAAAGTCACATAGCAAGCTTAGAGGGGCACCTAAGAATGGAACTTGAGCCTCTTAACACCTATTCCTTTGGCATAGCCATGATGAAGCTCTTGCTTTGAGAATTTGGATATAGTACAAGAGTTATTGACTTTGTATTGATGGCATGGCAAAAGCATATTTTTCCAAAGAATTTTTTGTGTAATGATGGATAAAGTTGTAAGTGTACATCTGCTTTACAGCCTTTCTCTGAACCATTCCCTTTCCTGTCTCTGTTTAATTATAGTGAGAGTTTCTTGCATTGAGAGCTCACTGAATTATCATAGCATGCCTGAAATAGCAGGAACGTTCAGATCAATATCAAGTTGTATTGCCAGAATTGCATGGAGAAGTTTGCTTTGCTGTTGGCTCTAACCAGAGCTGTTAGCCATTCATTTTCCTGAGCATTAAATCAAACTTATCAAAATTATTACTACAATATTGTAGATTATTTCCTTATTGCCTTGCAATTTAGTACAGGATTAGGGCTTTTTAAGTCTAGATATACCTTTTCAAAAGGAGAAATACCTTTCACCAAAAAAAAGTATACCTCTGAATATAAAACTTTCCTTTTCCCATTTAGGGCCTATCCAACCAGCCAGGTGCCCATTTCTCAGGCTGTGCTGGGGGCCATCTCTTTACTTTGATATATACAGGTCATTGTGGCATGGTGCTCACATTGCTTTCATGAGGCATTAGAAATCCACTCTTCAGGAAAAGATATACAGCTCTGTACTCAGTGTAGCATTTCCTGCCCATTAGTTGGTTGATGGTTCTTGTTCTCCCTTCATGTTTCAAGTGCTTTGGTGGATCTATCCAGTGTTGCTGAAAGAACTGTCGGGAGGAAGACATTTACTATTGAGGAGCTCTTGTCTCTGACTGCAATTCCCTTCGCACTTATAGTACATGACTTATATCTTCCTTTTTTCCATTACTTGCTCTTACTCATTAATCTCGAATAATAAGCTGGTGAACTTGGCCTAGGCTTTTACTTTTCTTCTTTATTGATGGCAGCAGTTCTCAAACTTTTTGGGCTCCAGAGCCCTTTACATGCGTAAATTTATGTAGCGCCCCAGCGCTGTTGTACCTATCGATGTTTCCAGTTTGTCAACCTCGTGGAACCCCTGGAGATGTCTCGCTCTGTGGAGCACAGTTTGAGAAACACTGATCTACGGTATGGTATGATGAATAACGGTAGAGACAAAGGTAAACCTGTTAGTTTTAAGGTTCAGAGGGGTAGCCGAGTTAGTCTGTAACTGAAAAAATTTTAAACACAAAAAGTAGTCTTTCAACACCTTTGAGACTAACAAAACATGTAGATGATATGAGCTTTTGTGGGCACAACCCACATCAGATGAAAGTGGATTCTGCCCATGAAAGCTCATGATACCATCTACGTGTTTTGTTAGTCTCTAAGGTGCTGCAAGACTATTTGTTGTTTTTTAAGTTTTTCCTGTTCTTAGTCCTCCTAGTGGGAACAGAACTGCATCTGCTTTGTGACATGTGAGAATCTGATTCTGTTCTGCGTTTCTAAGATAGTGCTGCAAGTGTGAGGCACACAAGGCTAAGCTGATAGGAGGGTCATTTATTATCTAATAGGAGTGACCCCTTTGTTTTTGTCTAGATTTCAAATGAGTTCTGCCCTTTTATTATGTGTAAGGGCAGTGACCACAAGGCAGATTCATCAGAGTAGCAGATGTAAGGTGGGAAAATACTAAAGGTTGCAGGAAAACACTTCAGAGGACCACCAGGTTAATTGAATAATTTAAAAGATGACCTTAGCTTTACTTGGTCATGTTCTCTAGAAAAGTTGTCACTGGTGAAAAGGACTTTGAGATAGATCTCAGCAGTTGCTCCAAATGAGATAGGCACTTGTAAAAGTATTGCACTGCTCTTGAAAATATTAAATCAACGTACTTTACATTTTAAAAAGTAAATTCGTAGTTACAGTACGAATAGCTAAGTTTGTCTCTAATCAGACAATCTTTTGGATGTGTCCACAGATGTTGGAAACTTTTTTCCCTTAGTGGTACCCGTTAGGCCAGCCGGGAGCCCCCTGGAGTGGCGCCGCTATATAAGTGCATATATAGCCCTGCTGGCCTTCCATCTCCTGAGTTCCTTCTTACCACCCATGATGGTTGTTGGAATGCTCTCGGCTTGGTTTTCAAGTCCACCCTCAGTTCATTTTGTAGATAGTTCTTGTTGGTGTTTTGTAGTTCTCAGTGTTTACAGTAGTTAGTAAGTAGTTAGCCTAGTCACAGTGGGAATTCTCACTTTGTCTCCCCTCCTGGGGGGAGGAATGTCTGGGCTGCATGGCTTCAAGCCCTGTTCTAAGCGCTTGAAACCTATGCCATGTGGCAATCCCCAACAAGCACCTGGGAGAAGGTCACCTTGCAGATACCTGCAAGATTTGTAGGGGCTTTAAGCCCAGAACTAAGAGGAGGAAAGACTCCAGGCTGAAGCTCCTCATGATGGAATAGGCTCTCCAGCCCCTGGCACTGGAGCTGGCACTGGTGGTTCATAGTGCACTGAGTTTGGTGCATTTGACCATAGGTGCACCGAGACCCTTGACTGCACCAAGCAAAGGTACCTCTTCACAGCACCAATCTCAATTGCCAGCACTGCCAGATGGACACTCTGAAGCCCTGCTGCCCCTGGAACACCTTGATGCTCCTGTGCCGTAGGGGCATCAGTTGAGCTTGGGGCAGGCAGCTAGCCCAGACTTTCAGGACAAGCCCATAGAGCAGCCATGGCCAACCTGCGGCTCACAAGCCGCATGCGGCTCTTGCCCCCAAAAGTGCGGCTTACGAAGCTGTGCATGCGCTCCCCCCCACAAATGGTCCCTTCCAGTTCCCTCCCCAGCTTCCCTGTGCTTACTGAGTGGGAGTTGTGGGATTTTAAAAATGGTACCCAAGATGGCGGCCGTCTTAAAGGGGCAGCCTCCTTTAAAAAATTTTTTTAAATTTTTTTGTTTTTGCTTGACAATTCTGTTCTGGGGGGCTTCCCCCTCCTCCCCCCCGACAATTCTGTTGTGGCTCTTCACATTTTTTCCGCCACTGTTTTGGCTCCCTTTGTTAAATGGGTTGGCCACCCCTACCATAGGGCCAGCAGCCCTTGACACCAGACACTTTTGACTCAGCTTGAGACCTCATAGAGCTGACGTCGCTGCTGGGCTCAGCACCACCGAAAGATGTTGGGGAGGCTGTGAATGCTCCAGTATTGACTGGGAGGCAGTCAGTACCAAGATTGGTGCCGCAGACTAGTGCTGTAGCTGACCACACACCTTACCTTCTGCTGCCAGCACAGTCCCTGGCTCCGACCATCAACTCCCCAGATGCTGCCACCGGCTCCTGTTTGTTACCAGGGGAAACATACCACTATGGCGTAGCACCAGTTGTGGCAATGATTTCCGGCTCCAACATCTGTGGCACTGCCCTTGTCGGCCTCCTATTACTTGTCTGAGTTGGAGGTGGATTTGGTGTAGTCGAGGGCCTTGTCTGCTTGGTTCTGATCTCAGCACTACTTATAGGCACCACTCCCAGCACCATGGTCCACCAGTGCAGCAGATATGGGCCCCAACAATGGCAGCAGCCAGTGCAGTAGCCCTTCTGGACACCTTGGGCCTACCATCAGGCCCAGGGCCCCTTGCCTATGAGACTAGGCTCTACTGGCACCTGTGCCAGGGGCACTCCCTTGACCATGCCACGTCTAAGGGTACTGGCATTGGAAAGCAGGCATAGACCCCAGAAGCAGGCAGATAGACCACCCTCAGAGGGTGAGCTCGAGACCCATCACAACGGGTGGATAAGCGGCAGGAGCACTTGCCTATCAGGGACTTTTCCTTGTCATCTCCTGATTAGGCCCTAGCTGACCATTCGCTGCCCATGACTGCCATCGACGTGAGGGCTCACCAAGAGTTGCTTTGTAGGCTGGTGAGCAACCTGGGTGTCCAGGCCAAGGAGGCCACGGAGGATACAGACCCAATGATGTTGACATCCTCACAGTGGAGGCCCCAGCAAGAGTCGTATTGGCCTCAGACAAGACAGTGGCTAAGATATGTAAGACACTGTGATTGATCCCAGTATCCATCCCACCAACCCAGAAAAGGGTGGAGCAGTGTTACTTTATCACTTAGTCGGGGCATGAGCATCTTTATGCACCTTCTCCCCTTCCTCCCCCCGGTTCCTCTTCAGGGACCCTTCTCAGGAGTACCTTTTAAGACAGGTGGTGGTGTTGCTTCTGTAGCTGTGGGCGGTGGAATTGGTTCTAGAAGAGTTATGGGGAATGGGATTTTATTCTGTTATTTCTTTATCCCAAAATCCAAGGGAGGTCTCCACCCCATTCTGGATCTCTGAGGCCTGAATGCCTTAATAAAAAAGATGAGGTTCAGAATGATAACACTGGCCTCCATTATCCCCTCTCTGGAAAGGGGGACTGGTAGAACCATAGAATCACAGGCTACGTCTAGACTGCACTCCTTTTTCGACAGAGGCTTTTGAAAAAGCCTCTATTGAAAAAGTGTGTCTAGATTACATTATGCAGATCGAAAAATCAATCCGCTTTTTTGAAAAAGAGTGTCCAGACTGTCGGACGCTCTGTCAAAAAAAGAAGGCACCTGGACGTGCTTCTGGCAGGACATGGGGGCAGCCTTAATTTCTAGGTGCTGCTGTATGCCCTTTGCAGAGACGCATGCTTAAAGGGATCCCCCTGGACAGCCGTTGCTCTACTCCTGCTTCTGGCTTGCCTACCTCCTAGAGGGAAAGCAAAGCTGCTGCAGTGCTTGCTCTGGTTGCCCTGCTTCCTCAGACACCACAACAGTTTATTTTCTGGGTTTTTTTCCTGCTTTTCACTCTTTTTGGCCATGGAGCCTGAGCTGCCCCTGGGCAGGCAATGGCCCCACACTGCCATGCTGCAGCTTCTGCTGCATCTTCATGACTCTGTCACGAAGCTCCTGCCCCATATGAACCTGGACCACACTGAGGAAACCCTCCTCCAGGATGCAGGAGCTCTGTCCTTGCCCCCAAACTTTTCTGGGGACAGGCATATTTGGAGGCACAAGACGAGTTCGGACTGGTGGGACCGGCTTGTCATGCCTCCCTGGGACGACGACCACTGGCTCAGCAACTTCCAGATGCGGAAGGCCACATTCCTGGAGCTGTGTGCCTGGCTCGACCCTGCTCTGGAACACTAGGACACCCACCTGCGGCCCGCCATCCCCCTGCAGAAGTGGGTCGCCATCGCCCTGTGGAAGCTGGCCACCCCCAACAGCTACCGCTCCGTGGGACACCAGTTTGGGAAGTCTACCGTCAGGGCCGTTTTGATGGAGGTAAGTCACTTTCGGGGGACAGGCCCTGTTGAGTGGGGGGGTTGAGAAAGGGGAACTGCCAGGCAAGGGCAAGAGGGAGTGGGGGGATTAAGTGGCCCTTGGAGGCCGCTCCTCAGCCACCCCTGCACTGATGCGGGGGAGGGAGGCGTCTTGACAAGGGGAGGGGTGGGTTGGGGGGGGAGGAGGGTTCTCCTCCCAAATGTTTAGGTAACCTAACTCCCTGGTTTTTGTCTGTCTATTTGTCTTGTGCTGCAGGTGGTGAGGGCCATCATTGCGGAGCTGCTGAAGAGGCTCGTCCGTCTCAGGGACCTGGACAACATCCTTGCTGGGTTTGCTGCCCTTGGCTTCCTGAACTGCGGAGGAGCCCTCGATGGGACACACATCGCAATCCGCGCACCACCCCATCGAGCAGCCCAATTTATAAACAGGAAGGACTACTATTCCATGGTGCTGCAGGCCCTCGTCAACCACTGGGGACACTTTACGGACATTTGTGTCGTGTGGTCAGGGCGGGCACATGATGCCCGCATATTCCGCAACTCCTACCTGTACCACAGGTTGCAGGCAGGAACATTGTTCCCCCAGCGGCACCTCTCGCTCGGGGACGTGCAGATGCCAGTGTGCATAGTGGCCGACGCGGCCTACCCCCTGATGCCGTGGCTCATGAAGCCCTACACCGGCCACCTGGATGCAAGCAAGGAGCTTTTCAACACACATCTTAGCCAGGCTCGCATCCAGTTGGAATGCGCCTTCGGCAATCTGAAAGGGAGGTTCTTCTTCGGGTGATGTCCCCGTGGGTGCTCCGTGTATGGTGGGCTTGTCCCGGCACCGCAGATCGGAGCTTTTTCTAAGCAGCTGCTAGTTGGGCTGCGCATGTGCAGCAGGTGTCTCATGCTGCCAGCAGTTTGACAGTTGAGCGTGGCCCGACCCCCTCCCCTCTGTTCCTCTTCTACCGCCCTTGGCCGTAGATGAGTCGACCTGCGTCAGGCACTTTTCTCCTCATAGATAAAACCTTCAACCTTTTAACCTCAATTCATCTTGGATCCTTGATACTTTATTATCACTTCAAAGGCAAACAAATCAAGCCAGGGAACACACTGTTCCCTCACCACTAGCCTGTTCAGTGGCAGTTGGTGGCTCAGAAAAAAAAAAACCCCACCAACAAACCCACACCTTCACAACCTGACACCCTCACATCAACAGGGAGTCAGCAGCTTCACTAACCTCCCCCGCTTCCAGCCCAACCGCCAACAGCTGGAATATGCCTGCCTCATAAGGCTTTAAAAAGTGCGGTGGCTGCAGTGATCCTAACCCCGCCTCAGACGGACACAGCTGCTGTGTCAAATGCTTGGGGGAGGCACACAGTCCTCAGGAATGCAACCCTGGTAAAACCCTGCCTGCAAGAGCAAAAGAGGACAGAGAGCTTAGGCTCCATGTGTCACATACGGAGAGGGCTTTACAGCCCCAGGCAGAAGCTGCTCAGGATCAAAGGACACAGATCCCCAGGTGCAAATCAGCCTCTTTAACGCCAAAGGCACATCAAAGGAGTAGGATTTCCCCTGCCAGATGCCTGCCGCCCTCCGTCCCCCAGAATGAATGGGAAGGGCGTGGCAGCCTCATAGTCATCTGCCTTGGCACCAGCCAGGCACAGACAAGCTGCGAGATCTCTCCCCACACCAGGAGAAACTCACAGGCAGCCTCCTGCATGGAAACAGGCACTTGCGGCACCGGATGAAGCAGCGGAGCCGGCTTCAAAGCGGCCCTGCAAACCCTTGATGCCGCTGCTCAGCTCGGCACCGGCTAGAGAAGTTGTGCTGCCTACACAGCGGACACGCAAAGCCTTGGTGCTGCCGCTTAGTGCACCTGCCTCTCCACTGCCTTCATTACAGCAGGACTTTAGCCCGCAGGCTAAGCAGACGGGCTTTAAAACAGATGCAGACTGCACGGGGCTAAGGGGAAACTATACCAAGCAGATGACTCTCCTCCCTCGCCTACATCAAGGGAACAGTCCCCAGCACCGTACCCACCCTACTCACCACCAAAGCAGGGACGGGGGTGCTCAACAGAGATCTATGATGAGAGGAGTGCATTCTCCTCCCAGCAGGCATCTCTCACTTCATCTCTACAAGGGCATCACTACACCCCATAACCATATCACCCACAGTGGCACCCAAGCTGGTATTACCCACAGCCAAATTACCAGCCACAGTGGGCACCTTTGGATTGCTGGGCAGCACCGAAATACCACTCTAGTGCCCCATCCTCAGGAAAAAGGCAACCACCAGTTTCGCCATCCCACGCTGTGCTAGCCATACCCGATTCAGGAGGAGGAGGAAGGCCAATTAGCTGATGATCAGGATGACACTCAGCTGGCACAGTCACAAGACAGTCCCACTTCCCCTCCATAGGATGCCATAGTCCCAGATGATGATCACATGATAGTGGACCTGAAACAATTCCAGGACCTTTTTATGAGGGTTGCTACATGACAAGAAATAAAACATTAGGGCTGCATCTAGACTGGCCGCTTGAATTTGCGCAAGAACACTGACGATCTAATGTATGATCGTCAGTGTTCTTGCACAAATACAATGACTCTCCCGTTTGGGAAAAAGCCCTCTTGCGCAAATGCTTTTGCAGAAGAGGGCCAGTGTAGACAGCTGACAACCGTTTTGCACAAAAAAGCCCCGATGACGAAAATGGCGATCGGGGCTTTCTTGCGCAAAACCGCGTCTAGAGTGGCACGGACACTTTTCCGCAAAAAGTGCTTTTGCGCAAAAGCGTCCGTGCCAATCTAGACACTGTTTTCTCCAAATGTTTTTAACGGAAAAACTTTTCCGTTAAAAGCATTTGCGGAAAATCATGCCAGTCTAGACGCAGCCTAGGAGGTTAAGCAGAAACAGCATGATCTCCTGAAGAATATCCACCCATCATAACAGGGCAGAATCGCATTGCCCATTGATGAAGCAATTATGGAGTTCTCTGGAGACATTTGGCAAACACTAGCATTGTCTCAATCAACCTGCAAAAGGCGTACAAGAAATATCTCATCCCATCTAAAGATCCAGATATCCCTTTCTTCCATCCTCGGCTAAACTCACTGGCCATCAGTGCGGCAAGCCAACGGCCCCCCACCGTAGCTCAAATAATGACAACAAGGAGCACAAGAGGCTAGACCAATTCAGAAAGAAGGTCTACCCATCTACCAACCTGCAGCTTAGGATAGCCAATTACTCAGCATGTCTGGCAAATCACAACTGTGACAGCTACTCCAAACTAGCAGACCTGATGGAGCATCTGCCTGATACCAAGAAGCCCATACTCAGGGCAGTCATTATGTGAGGGCCACACAACTGCCCATACAGCTCCACTGTCTGTGATTGATGTGGTGGACACAGCAGCGAGAACAATGGCTACAACAGTCACGATGAGAAGAACATCATGGCTTCAGGCCATGAAGGTGCCACAAAAGAACTGCAATCAAAGATAAAACATCTCCCCTTTGACGAGCCCAAGCTTTTTGCCAACAACACAGATGAGATTCAGCACAACAGCAAAAACACGCACACCACCTTGCGTACTCTGGGAATGTACACACTACTGTACAGGTTGCAGGTGCTACACCCCCTACAATAAAAGCAGGGACTTGTACTACAACCGTACTCAATACAAACCAAATGAGTACAATCACACCAGGCAGTGCACCCAGAGGAACCACAAACAACAACCATGTCCCTCTGGTGGCCAGATCCTGAAGCAGCAGATTTGAAACATCAATTGAGGGCATGCCCAACCTCCCCAACCATCCAGTGCAACAAGACCAGAACCATCTATTCAACCATAGATTACGCTCATTCCTTCATCATGGGCCTCCATAACATCTGACCAGCGGGTCATAGAAATTATCCACATGGGATATTCGATTCCATTCAACTCCCTCCATCATACCCTTTCCACTACCCAATCCCTCTTCAAGGACCCATCTCACGAGATACCCCTCAAACAAGAAACCAATCTATTTCTTCATCTAGGAGCTATAGAGGAGATACCCAAACCATACCGCGGAAGGGGGTTCTCCAGAAGTGTACAGGAGGTTGGAGACCAATCCTAGACCTCCGCAAACTGAACAAGTTCCTCCGAAAACAGAGATTCAGAATTGTTACGCTGGCTACAGTCATACCAGGGCTGGACAGAGGGGACTGGTTCTCAGTCCTCGTCCTACAAGATGCATATTTTCACATTGCAATACATCCATCACATGGACGTTTCCTTCGTTTTACAGCAGGAGGGGACCATTTTCAATACAAGGTCCTCCTCTTCGGCCTGTCATCTGCCCTGCAAGTATTCCCCAAAGTCCTAGCACTTGTGGCTGCATACTTCACACAACAGGGGGTAATGATTTCTCCTTACCTCGATGACTGCTTACTGAGAGTTCGTTCACAAGGGGAAGTGAGCGACATAACAAAGACCAAGTGACTGTTCAGCCTGCTGGAGATCTTAATCAACAAACAGCAATCAACACTCAGTCCAGTTCAGGACTTAGAATCATAGCAGCAAGACTAGCTTCCATATCAGCCAGGGCATACCTTCTGCAACACGGGTTCCAGACCATTTGAGATTTAGTTCTTGCCCTCGTCGCAAACCCATCCACCACAGCCTGTACTTGTCTTCAACTCATGGGGTACGTGGCGGCCACCACATATGTGATAGAGTATGCATGCCTCCATTCCCATGCCTTACAGCATTGGCTAGCATTGGTTTACATGCCCTCACATCATTCGTTGCACAAACCGATGCTTGTGCCAGAGCAAGTACTGCAGTTGCTCAACTGGTAGACGTGTGCCAGAGCAAGTACTGCAGTCATTCAAATGGTAGACGTCCACACAACCTCTTAACTGAATCCCATTTTTACAGGAGGAGCCGGCCATACAAATTACCACAGACGCTTCACTACTGGGTTGGGGTGCACACTTCCAAAGCAGAACTGCCCAGGGCAAATGGCTGCCAAACGAGGCTTTGTTACACATCAACATTCTGGCGCTCAGGGCCGTAAGAAATGCCTGCAGGCACTTTGACCCTTCCATAACCAGCTGTGCAGTTCGTGTTCTCACAGACAGCACGACCACTGTCTATTACATAAACAGGCAGGGGGGAGCGTGTCCCAGAGCTCTGTGCACAGAGGCAGTCCGCCTCTGGAATTGGTGCATGAGGCACAGTGTTACCCTAAAAGCCACGTACTTACCAGGGGTCGACAACACCATGGCGGACGCCCTAAGCCGCAAGTTTACAATTCACCATGAGCGGGAACTCCATCAAGCAGTTACGGATATCATCTTCCACAAATGGGACTATCCCATCATGGATCTCTTCACAACACCAAACAGCAGCAAATGTCCCCAGTTTTGCTCTTGAGCAGGACTGGGCAGAGGATCCAAGGGCAATGTGTTTCTCCTTACATGGGATGAACCACTATATTATGCCTTTCCCCCAATTCCATTGATTCTCAGTGTGTTGTGCAAAAATTCAGCTTCATGGCACTCGGGTTATCTTGATCGCCCCTGCTTGGTCCAGACAGATTTGGTACCCAGCCCTTCAGGACTTCTCTCCAGCCAGCTTACTCACTACCACTTCACTACGACCTCCTATTCCAGAACGGAGGCAAGTTTGTTACTCAAAACCGCAGTTGCTACATCTCCGTGCATGGCTCCTCAAGGGTTCCATGACCATGAGGTTCAGTGTTCTGAGTGGGTGAAGGATATTCTACTACACAGCAGGAGACAGTCCACCAAAGCAACTTACCTGCAAAAATGGAGGTGTGTCAGCAGACACAAGCCCAACCCAATGAAGCTACAGTGCAAACCATTCTGGACTACTTACACACCCTGAAGATGGATGGGTTATCCGTCTCTTCGATCAGGGTCCACCTTACTGCCATCTAGGCTTTCCATGAACAGATTGAGGGGGTTTTCATGTTGGCACACCCACTATCACAGAGGTTCCTCAAAAGTCTTCACAATCTCTACACACCTCATAGGGTGCCAACCCTTACATGGGACCTTAAGCTGGTATTGACTGCTCTCATGGGGTATGTCTAGATTGCATCCCTCTGTCAGCAAAGGGATGCAGATTAGGCAGGTCGACATTGCAAATGAGGCAGGTCGACATTGCAAATCAGGCAGGGATTTAAATATCCTGTGCCTAATTTGCATAAAAATGGCTGCCACGTTTTGCCAACTCAGCACTTTGTTGGCAAAAAGTGGCAGTCTAGAGGGGGATCTGTTGAGAAAGAAAGCCTTTTTCGACAGATCCTGTAAACCACCTTGCAGGAGGCATAAGGGATCTGTCAAAGAAGGCTTTCTTTCTTGACAGATCCCCCTCTAGACTGCCACTTTTTGCCGACAAAGTGCTGAGTTGGCAAAATGTGGTGACCTTTTTAAGCAAATTAGGCACAGGATATTTAAATCCATGCCTCATTTGCAATGTCGACCTGCCTAATCTGCATCCCTCTGCCGACAGAGGGATGCAGTCTAGACATATCCATGAAGCCCTCCTTTGAGACAATGGCTTCGTATACTCTTTCACTACTCTCCATGAAAGTTCTCTTCTCATAGCCATAACTTTCGCGAGACGAGTCAGTGAAATAGGAACACTAATAGAGGGCCTGCCTTTTACAGTGTTTAGTAAGGACAAAGTGACTTTAAGGCCACACCCAGAGTTCCTTCCAAAGGTCGGCACAAGCTTCCCATTGGCTTGCCCGCATTCTTCCCAAGACCTCATGCTTTGCTTAGAGAGGCAATGCTATGTTCAAGGGATGTTCAAAGAGATTTGGCTTTTTACAGTGACAGAACCCGAGGTTTTTGCAAGACCCCATGACTCTTTGTTGATATGACTCGCCTTTCAGTGAATTTAAAAATTGATAGTGACTTGCATTCTCCAATGCTATTTACTCTCTGGTAAACTGCTGTCAACTCTACCGAGAGCCCATTTTACTCGGGCTATTACAGCGTCCATGGCATTCTTTAAAAATGTGCCTCTATGAGACATTTACTGAGCAGCCATGTGGTCCTCTAACCGCACACTCTCTAAACATTATTCAATAATGTCCCAACTGGCAAATGATACACCGGTGGCTACAGCAGTTCTGTCTGCAGCCATTAAACAGTAACTCCGAGTCCCACCAACCACACGGGACACTGCTTGGTAGTCACCATACGTGGAGCACCCAAGGGGACATTACCTGAAGAAGAAAAGGGAGTTACTCACCTTGTGCAGTAACGTCTGTTCTTCGAGGTGTATATCCCCGTGGGTGCTCCATGACCCTCCCTTCCTCCCTGCTACTTGGAGTACATCTTCTCTGTGGTAGACGAGATACTGAGGGGAGGGGGTCGGGCCACGCTCAACTGTCAAACTGCCGGCAGCGCGAGACACCTGCACATGTGCAGCCCGACTAGCAATTGCTTAGAAAAAGCTCCGATCTGCAACGCCGGGATGAGCCCAACACCATACGTGGAGCATCCACGGGGGGACACGCCTCGAAGAACAGACGTTACTGCACAAGGTAACTCCCTTTTCCATTGCCTCCTCACATGCCAGGAGATGGGCGAACGCAACATCCCGGAGGTGGTGGCCGCATGTTGCGCCCTCCATAACCTGGTGGAGAGGAAAGGGGAGGCCTTCCTGCCAGGGTGGGGGTCAGTGCTGATGGCGAGGAGAGGCAATTTCAGCAGCCCTGGATGGCTGCTGTCCGCCAGGCTCACGAGGCTGGTGTCCAAATCCGAGAGGCCCTGAGGGAGAGATTCTCAGAAGGAGCCCACTGACTCTCCCCAGGACCTCCCCCCCCGGGTGGTTTGGCCTGGCCCACCCTACCTTTCCCTCCACAACCCTCCCATTAAGAAGACATAGACCCGGTTTTTTTGGTTAACAGAATTTTTTTTTATTAGAAACACTAGCAGTACAGAACAGGTGCGAACTGTGTATAAAACACCTTTCTCTTCTTATTGTTCAACTGTTCATAAACAAAGTAAATCTGTCAGTCAAAAATAAAGATTTTGTTACATAACTGAAATGTCCTTTAACTGAGGTGGTAGGGGACTGAAAACCTGGAGGGGGGAGGGGGACTCAAGTAGGCTGCTGCTTCCCTGATCGCACCTTCCTGCGTCCTGGCATCGCCACAGCCTTGGGATCGGGTGGAGTGAGGGTCACTCCTGGCCTGGGCGGGGCGGGGGGGCAGCTGTTGGGCCTGTGAGGGCTCTGGAGCAGGAGGGGCTGGGGGGGAACAGGGGAGGCTGGAGGAGCAGGGGCCTGACGTGCAGGAGGAGCAGTGCCCGTGACAGGGGCAGGCAAGCCGAGGACCTCCTGCATTGTGGCACAGATGGAAGTGCGCTGCTGGACCAGCTCATCCAGCAGCCTGGTGTACCACGTGGCCTCTGCCTCCATCCTCTGCTGGAGGGTCCTGTTCAGGTCCTGCAGGGCCACTATGTGCTCCCTCAGCAGGTCCGTGTAGACCCGCCAGTGCCTCCAGGTGCCACGGGTCCGGGATGGTGGTAGGGCGGGTGTGGTGCTCCCCTGTTGGGTAGTGGGTCCAGCTGTGGAGGAAAAGAGGAGGAGACAATCAATGTCTGTGTGCACCCCTGCTGTCCCTGAGGGCATGCCGTGGCTGTCAGGGGCTCTCCTTTGGACAGGAGACTCAGGGGTGTTACACGTGACACTGCATGTGAGTTGGGCAGCGGCCTGAAAGCCTCACAGGGGCTCCACAGTGGCAGTGGGACTAGATGGCCCCCCCACACTGCCAATCCGCCCGTGTATGGTGACCCCTCAAAGCACTCACCTGATGTTCCCTCCCCGATGTCCACAGATGCCTGGGAGGCCTCTGGGGTATGGAGGACCGGCTCCTGGGAGAGGGTCCCTGCTGCTTCCTCTTCCTCCCCCTCCTGGTGCAGCTCTCCCGCCTCTCCTGCCTCGTCTTCCTCCCTCAGGGGTCAGTCCACAGTGTGGTGGGGTAACCCGGACTCCACCACACGCAGTGGAGTCTGGGGTTCCCCACTGCCCAGGATCTGCTCCAACTCCTGGTAGTAAGGGCAGCTCTCTGGGGCTGCCCCGGAGCGGGAGCTCTGGTCCAGGGCCTTGGCATATCCCTGCTGCAGCTCTTTGACCTTGGCCCTCAGTTGTGCCATGGTGCGGGGGTGATGCCCTTTGGTGGTCAGTCCCTGGGCTAGGCGCTCATAGATGTCCGCATTCCTGCGGCATGTCTGCAGGGCTTCTTCCTGGGACCAGAGCTCCAGCAGGTTTTCTATTTCTGGTCCTGACCAGGCTGGTGCCCACCTTTTGGTGCCCCTGGGTGGGTCCTCCTCTCTGTTCCAAGAAAGGTCAGGGGGGCCTTGAGACTGGGACATGGCTAGCACGGCTGGCATGGATGCTCTGGCTAGCTGCCAGACAGCAAGGCCAGTCTGGGTGCCTGTGCCTTCAAGAGGCTGCGGCCAGGAACCACAGAGTGCTCTACATGTAAAGGCTGAACTGTCCACCAGGGCTTCTTCCTAGAGGCCTTTTTTTCGACAGAACTGGCTCCCTGTGTCCACACACACCTTTTTTCAACAGATTTCTGTTGAAAAAGGCATTCTTCCTCGTAAAATGAGGTTTACCGCTGTCGACAAAATCGTTGCGTTCTGTCAATTTACTGTCAACAGAACGTGGCGGTAGTCTAGACGCAGGGTACATCTACACCTGCTCCCTATTTCTAGCTAGGGATGCAAATGTAGCCGACTGAAATTGCTAATGAAGCAGGGATTTAAATATCCCGCGCTTCATTAGCATAATCTCGCCCACACGTTATTCCGCTCTACAGCTGATTTGAACCAGGAAGTGCTCTCCAGGACACATTAGTTTGAATCAAACCCCTTCGTTCGAACTAACGTTACTGCTCATTTTTTAGGAGATTCCACAACCTCCCTAGGCAATTTATTCCAGTGTTTAACCACCCTGACAGTTAGGAACTTTTTCCTAATGTCCAACCTAAACCTCCCTTGCTGCAGTTTAAACCCATTGCTTCTTGTCCTATCCTCAGAGGCCAGGTAGAAAATTTTTTCTCCCTCCTCCTTGTGACACCCTTTTAGATACCTGGAAACCACTTTCATGTCCCCTCTCAATCTTCTCTTTTCCAAACTAAACAAGCCCAATTCTTTCAGTCTTTTTTCATAGGTCATATTCTCTAGACCTTTAATCGTTCTTGTTGCTCTTCTCTGGATCTTCTCCAGTTTCTCCACATCTTTCTTGAAATGTGGTGCCCAGAACTGGACACAATACTCCAACTGAGGCCTAATCAGCGCAGAGTAGAGCAGAAGAATGACTTCTTGTGTATTGCTCACAACACTCCTGTTAATGCATCCCAGAATCATGTTTGCTTTTTTTGCAACAGTATCACACTGTTGACTCATATTTAGCTTGTGGTCCACTATAACCCCTAAATCCCTTTCTGCCGTACTCCTTCGTAGACAGTCGCTTCCCATTCTGTATGTGTGAAACTGATTGTTCTTTCCTAAGTGGAACACTTTGCATTTGTCCTTATTAAACTTCCTGTTTACCTCAGACCATTTTGAATTATGACCCTATCCTCCAAAGTAGTTGCAACCCCTCCCAGCTTGGTTATCATCTGCAAACTTAATAAGCGTACTCTCTATGCAGATATCTAAATTGTTGATGAAGATATTGAACAGAACCAGTCCCAAAACAGACCCCTGCGGAGCCCCACTTACTATACCTTTCCAGCAGGATTGTGAACCGTTAATAACTACTCTCTGAGAACGGTTATCCAGCCAGTTATGCACCCACCTTATAGTAGCTTCATCTAAGTTGTATTTGCCTAGTTTATCGATAACAATATAATGCGAGACCGTATCAAATGCCTTACTAATGTCTAGGTATACCACGTCCACTGCTTCTCCCTTATCCACAAGACTCGCTATCCTATCAAAGAAAGCTATCAGATTGATTTGACATGATTTGTTCTTTACAAATCCATGCTGGCTGTTCCCTATCACCATATTATCTTCCAGGTGTTTTCAGATTATTTCCTTAATTACTTGCTCCATTATCTTTCCTGGCACAGAAGTTAAACTGATTGGTCTATAGTTTCCTGGGTTGTTGTTATTTTCCTTTTTATAGATTGGCACTATATTTGCCCTTTTCCAGTCTTCTGGAATCTCTCCTGTCTTCCATGATTTTCCAAAGATGATAGCTAAAGGCTCAGATACCTCCTCTAGCAGCTCCTTGAGTATTCTAGGATGCATTTCATCAGGCCCTGGTGACGTGCAGATATCTAACATTTCTAAGTGATTTTTAACTTGTTCTTTTTTTTATTTTATCTTCTAAACCTACCCCCTTCCCACTAGCATTCACTGTGTTAGGCATTCCTTCATCAGACTTCTTGGTGAAGACCGAAATGAAGAAGTCATTAAGCACCTCTGCCATTTCCAAGTTTCCTGTTACTGTTTCTCCCTTCTCACTGAGCAATGGGCCTACCCTGGTACATTGCCCTTTTTTTGAGGGACCGTGGTCCCCTCTCACAGGAGATTTCTCAGGTTCACAATCAGCATGGATCACTTTCAGTTTTCAGTTCTTCCATTTGGCCTCTCTGCAGTCCCTAGCAGTTTCACAAAATGTATGGCAGTCATGGCAGCCTTTCTCAGGACATGAAGAGTTCAGGTCTTTCCATACCTGGACGACTGGTTGATCGGGGCACGTCCAGGACCCACGTACTTCAGCTTATAGACTTAGTCAGGCATTCTTTTACTCAACTGTGTCTTTTAATAAATGAGAAATCAACCCTTGTTTCCACACAGACTGTTGAGTTTGTAGGGGCCCGTTTGCACTCCACAACAGGGATGGCCTCCCTTCCCAGGGCCCGGTTTGTGGCCATACAGGACATCATCACAAAGCTGAAAGTGTCACCCCTCACAATGGCCAGAAATTGTATGAGGCTGTTAGGCCACGTGGCAGTGTGTGTTTGTGGTGCAGCATGCCAGGTTATGCCTCCGCCCCTACAGGCATGGCTAGCATTTGTACACAACCCAGCACGTTCCCCGCTGGACATGGTGGTTTCAGTGTCCTTAGAAATTCTGCACTCCCTGGAATGGTGGCTGCAGGAGGAAATACCGTGTTTTAGCGTATATAACCCGTGGGTTATGCAAAGTTTTACAACCCACCCTCCTCCCCCTGAAGGCTATACTCGTCCGCGTGTTATACAAGTTTTTTTTACTTCTGTGATGGTTGAGGTGCCAAATCAGAATCGCTGTCGTAGCCTGAGCAGCTGTCACAGGGAGGGACCAAGCAGGCAGAGCAGAGGGGGATGAGAAATCGGGGAATACCCTACAGCCTTCTTCCCTCTATTGCGTCTGTCGGAACTTGGCTGGCTCTCTGTGAGAGGGGAGGTGCTCTGTTTAAGGACACAGCTCCTTTGCCCAGTTCCTGGCTCTGGCTGCCTGGGGCAGACAGCTCACCCCAGGGGAGTGCACAGCACGGGCGGAAGGCAGCTGGGGAGGGTTGGAAACAGTGCGAGGGGTAAGCCCAGTCATCTTCCTTTCCCATGCAGCTTCCTGCGACACAGCTAGTCTGCCCTGTCGGGCTGTGGCCATCTACTCTGCGATTCATCTCCCGTGGGCTATACACTTGTACGGGTTATCTAAGACTTTTTGTACACAAGCAGGAAAAAACGCAGGTTATGCACGGTGGCGGGTAATACATGTGTGCGGGTTATATATGCTAATTTACGGTAGTCTGTGTGGGCATCCCCTTCACTGGACAGAGCCCATCAGTGCAGCTGGTCACAGATGCCTCAGACACAGGTTGGGGGACACACCTCTTGGATCTACAGACTCAAGGTATGTGGTTGCAGGCAGAATGGTCGCTTCACATAAATGTCAAAGAGCTAAGGGCAGTTCGCCTAGCTTGTCAGGTGTTTCTACCTCACCTAAGAAACAGGTTTGTTTCAGTGCTGACAGACAATATGGCAGCCATATTTTATAGGGACAGACAGGATGGAGCCCATTCTTCTCTCCTGTGTCAGGAAGCCCTTGCCCTATGTGAGTTCACTCATGATATTCACCTAGAGGCTGCGTACCTTCCAGGAACCCACAACATCCTGGAGGACTGGCTCAGCAGTCTGTCAAAGTGCATGAATGCTCCCTCAGGGGACATGGCCCGGGACATTTTCCACAGGTGGGGCTGTCCCTGCCTAGACCTGTTTGCCACACATAGCAACATGAAGTGTCAGGTGTTCTACCCCTACCTGAGTCACAGCCCAGGGATACTGGGGGATGCGATCCACACAGAGTGACCTCCCTAGCTCCTCTACACAATCCCCCTCACTTTCCGTTGATACAGAAGGTTCCGCTCAGGGAGCAGAGGTACAAGGCCTCAGTGATTTTGGTGGCACCAGCATGGCCCCGCCTGCATTGGTTCCCCATACTTCTGGACCTGTTGGTAGAGAAACCAATTGTGCTTCCCTTGCTACCTGACCTGATCACCCAGCACCTGGGGGAAGGTCAGGTCTGTCACCTGAGTCTCCAGTCCTTCCACCTCATGGCGTGGAAGATTCATGGTTGAGGGAGATGGAACACCTCTATTCAAGTCAGGGAGAAAGGTGCTGTTGGAGAGTAGGAAACTCTCCACTAGGACCACGTACTTGGCAGTGTGGAAGCTTTTCTCATCATGGTCCTCTCAGAGAGGGATGGAGCACCTTCAAGCCCTGATCCTACTCATCCTCAGTTGCCTTTTAGAACTCAGACAGCAGGGTTTGTCTGCCTCTTCAGTAATGGTCTACCTGGCGCATTTCACCCAGGGGATCATAGCAGAACAGTATTTGCCAGTGCGGTGGTCAAGTGCTTTCTGAAGGGGCTAGATAGTTTGTTCCCGCATGTCTGACAGCCTCTATCAGCCTGGGACCTTAATTTGCTCCAATGAAAGTTCATGGGTCTCCCTGTTTGAACCCTTGGCCACGTGCTCCCTTACACACGTCTCGTGGAAGATCGCCTTTTTGGTGGCCATCATGTAGGCTAGGCAAGTGTCAGAATTGAAAGCCCTCACTTCAGAGCTTCTTTATACAATGTTCTTTAAGGACAAGGTTAGATTGCCCCTCAACCCAGTGTTTCTACCCAAGATTGTCTTCCAGTTCCACGTGTCTCAGGACATATTTTTACCAGGTTTTTTTCTAGAACTGAATGCTACGCCCAAAGAGCAAGTCCTTCACTCAGTGGACGTCAGGAGAGCTCTGGCATTTTATTTAGAAAGAACAAGACCATTTTGTAGATCAGCCCAACTTTTTAATTCCATAGCTGAAAGGATGAAGGGCCTCCCTGTGTCAGCCCTGTTTAGCCTCCTGGATCACATCCTGCATCAGAGCATTCTATGATCTTGCAAAGAGGCCATTCCACTAGATTCCACTCCTATCCCTGCACATTCCACTAGAGCACATGCTTCCTCTATGGCTTTTCTAGCACAGGTGCCCATTCTTGATATTTGTAGGGTGTCCACTTGGTCATCAGTCCCCATGTTTTCTAGACATTATGCTATTGCGCAGCAGGCCAAGGATGATGCAGCTTTTGGCAGAGCTGTGTTGCAGTCCATATCCACATAGTCTCCGATCCCACCTCCATTGGTAGGTTTAAAAGCTTCAGAGGGTAGCCAAGTTAGTCTGCATAAGATAAACTTAAAAAATAACAAATACTCTGGTAGCACTTTAAAGACTAACAAAATGGGTAGATGATACCATCTATATGTTTTGTTAGTCTTTAAAGTGCTACCAGACTATTTGTTGTTTTTTAAGTTTATCCATTGGTAGGGTTAGGGTGTCACCTACATGGAATGGACATGAGCAACCACTCGAAGAAGAAGAAAAGGATCTCTCTCGTAACTGTTATTCTTCAAGATGTGTTTCTCATGTCCATTCCAAATCCCACCCGCTTCCCCTTCATTGGAGATTTCTGGCAAGAAGGAAGTGAGGGGGTGAAGGGCCGGCAGGGCTATATATGTGCCGAAATAGTGGCGCCATTCCAGAGGGCTCCCTAGCTGTCCCGGTGGGTACCACCGAGGGAAAAAGGTTCTGACATTCATGCATGTAGCATGCGCACATCTACACAGAATGGATATGAGCAACACGTCTTGAAGAACAACAGTTACGAGAGGTAAGTAACCTTTTTTAGGTTGTAGTACAGCCAATTCCTTATTCACCATTCATTTCCTTGAAGGCAGTAGTGTACAGCGGCCTAGAACTTACTGTTTGTATAACCTGAAGGCAATGATATTATATTGTATGGTGGATTTAAGGAAAGTGTCCTTCATCCTCACAGACAATCCATTTATGATGAAATTGCAGTAAGAAAAGGAAACACGACTTCACCCAGAATGAATCATGTAATATTTGATGCTGGAGAACAAAATGATCAGATCTACAGTTGTCAAAGTACCTTCTCTATATTGACTTAAAAAACAGCATTTAGAGAGGAGGAAGCTAAAACAATCCAATGGCCAGCACTACTGGATTTCTAGGTAATACTGGTGAATTATTTCATTTTAATAAGATCCCTGGTACTTCTAACAGGACATAATCCATTGCTTTAGGATTGTCTATACAGCACTAAAGAATCCTGTTTAAGAGTTTAGGAAAACTAGCATATTAGGGTTAAGCCTGTAGACAGGGAGATACTATGTAAATCGTAAATGAATATATATATCAGATGGGCTGGGGATTGTTAAACAACTGTGGCTTTCTCTCAAAAAGTCTGCTCATGAGACTTGCTGAGTGTCTCCTACAGATTCAGGCCCAAGTTGCCAGGCTGAAATTTCTGACCGACATACTGCTGTTGAGTAAAAGCAGCATCTATAAACATCTGTTTCTTCATTTCTCTCCCATTTGTATCTAGTCTCTCATTGGGGCATGGCTGTCTGTGCTTTCTTTCTTATTCTGTAAATCTGTCTGTTGCCACAGTAACACACACTGAGTGTGCTGTTACTTGACTCCCCTTTTGCTGAAACCTTTTTTCATGCCTTCATCTCTCTCTGCTGTGATTATTGTTATTCATTGCTCAAGGGCTTCCCCACATCATAAGAACATTAGAATAGCCATACTGGGTCAAACCAAAGGTCCATCTAGCCCAGTATCCTGTCTGCCGACAGTGGCCAATACCAGATGCCCCAGAGGGAGGGATCACAACAGGTGATCCTCAGTGATCCCTCCCCTGTTACCTACCTCCAGAGAAACAAAGAGAAGGGATACCATTTCTACCCATCCTGGCTAGTCATTGATGGACCTAACCTCCATGAATCTATCTAGCTCTTTTTTGAACACTGTTAAAGTTCTAGCTTTCACCACATCCTCTGGCAAGGAGTTCCACAGGTTGACTGTGCGCTGAGTGGGAAAAAAAAACTTGCTTTTGTTAATTTCATTTGGTGACCCCTAGTTCTTTTATTGTGGGAACAAGTAAATAACTTTTCCTTTATTCACTTTTTTCATACCATTCATGATTTTATAGACCTCTATTATATCTCCCCTTGGTCTTCTCTCTTCTAAGCTGAAAAGTCCAAGTCTTTTTAATCTCTCTTCATATGGGACCCGTTCCAAACCCCTAATCAGGTTTGGGAATCTCCCCAATGTCCTCAACCATTAAGACTGAAGCAAAGAATTCATTTAGCTTCTCCACTATGACTTTATCATCTTTGAGTGCTCCTTTAGCATCTCGATTGTCCAAAGGCCCCACTGGTTGTTTAGCTGGCTTCCTGCTTCTGATGTACTTACACATTTTACTGTTGCTTTTTGAGTTTTTTGCTAACTGTTCTTCAGACTCCTTTCTGGCTTTTCTTATTGTATTTTTACACTTAATTTGACAAAGTTTATGGTCCTTTCTGTTTACCTCACTAGGATTTGACTTCCACTTTTTAAAATATCTTTTTATCTGTCACTGCTTCTTTTACCTGGTTAAAAGAAGTGGCACTTTTTTGGTTCTCTTACTGTGTTTTTTAATTTGGGGGTATACATTTAAGTTGGACCTCTGTTACGGTGTCTTTGAAAAGTTTCCATACAGCTTGCAGAGATTTTACTTTTTTCACTGTACCTTTTAATTTCTGTTTAACTAACTTCCTCATTTTTGTGTAGTTCCCCTTTCTAAAATTAAATGCCACAGTGTTGGGCTGCTGAGGTGTTTTTCCCCTCACAGGGATGTTAAATTTTATTATATTATGGTCACTATTTCCAAGTGGTCCAATTATATTTACCTCTTGAACCAGATCCCCACTATTATCGAGTTTTTTAATTTGATAGCCTCTCTAATCTCCCTTAGCATTTCATAGTCACTGCCATTGTCCTGATCAGGTGGTCGATATCCCTACTGCTATATTCTTATTATTGGAGCATGGAATTACTATACATAGAGATTTTGTGGAATATTTTGGCTATTTTAAGATTTTTATTTCATTTGATTCTACATTTTCTTTCACGTATAATGCCGCTCCCCCACCAGCACGACCTGTTGTGTCCTTCTGATATATTTTGTACCCTGGTATAACTGTGTCTTTGATTGTCATTCCACCAAGTTTCCATGATGCCTGTTATATCAATATTCTCCTTTAAAACTAGGCACTCTAGTTCACCCATTTTACTATTTAGACTTCTAGTATTTGTGTATAAGCACTTCAATAATTTGTCACTATTTATCTGTCTGCCATTTCTTGATGTGTTAGACTCTTTCATTTTGATTGTGTCTCATCTGATCTGACCCATACTTCCATCCTCTTCTCCTGACTGAAACATAAAGCATCTCTGTTAATAGAGCCTCCCCTAATATATGTCTCTTTCTGATCCATGTGTTCCCACCTAGTATGTACTTCTACCTGGCTTCTCTCACAATGAAAAGTAACCTCATCATTGCTCTCATGCCTTCAGAATTATCCAATTGTAAGTCCAGTTTGATATTATTCTTGGAGCCCTACGTGGATACAAAATTGATATCCACATCTGCAAAAATGATCTGTACATATCTGCATACACATCCGTGGACGTGGATATCTGGATACATAGTGGATATCCGCAGATTTGCAAGATTCTAGATATGAAATTCATGCTGCATCTGTTATGCTTATAAGAAACACACAGGCTCTTTTTTGAGGAAAAGGCAATATTGTTTACTGAGAATACAAAGTAAAAAGCATATGTGTTCATTCAGATAGACACACCAGTCCTTCAAACATTGTTATAGTTACCAGTTTGTTGCTCACATTATCCTAGTGGCCAGTGAGGCTGAAATAAAGGGAGGAGCCAGGCTCTGTCGGTCCAGACTGACGCTCCAGATCTTGGTAGGATAGAACCAAAGCTTCATGGCAAGGCACCACATCTTTTATAAGAATCTCTTATGTAAACTTATGGATTTTGCTGCATTATATTGTAATTAGTCACTTTGCTGCATATGTTTATTTGGAGATTGTTTTTATTATTGTTTAATATTTGTCTGCTGATGATATTTTGGGGTGTTGTCCCACTTTTGGTTTTAATAGGATTTCTTATTATCACACATTGTGAGTGCTTGCTTCTAACTTCAGGGTCCTCAAACTGGCTCTCCTCAGTCATCAAATACACTGGGTACATAAACACTCAAATTCCTTACTTACACGTACAGGAATTGCTTAGCGCAAAACATTTTAAGATTAAAAATAACTATTACAATTTTTTCCATAATACAAAAAACATTTGTACACTATTAAATTAAAGACCAGTCCTAAAGGTAAAGGGGTGACCATAGTGATTCAAGAGGACTATTCTGGTCTGTTCCTGCCGTAACATTAGTGACAGTCAAAAACAGCCTGTTGAATGCATCTTTACAAACAGCAGTAGGCTGTTCCTTCATGCTAGTTAGAAAGGGTGGATGGTAGGGTACACTGAGGCACATTACATTTTGTAAAGCTACATTTCAGTTACATGGCTACACATCCATAGCCTCAAAAAATGAGCTATGGAGAACTGAAGATTTGCAGGGGTCTAATTATCATCTTTGTGCTTAAAACCACAGACAGACCTTTTCAGTCTCTTCATTAGCCTCCCCTCTCACAATACAGTGATGGATTGTGTCCTCTGGGAGCACCTGGGATCTTATTCGTAAATAGTGATTCGCCAGTACAACTTGAAAATACTACCGAGAAATTGAGTACTCTCTTCAGGAAGTGTTATAAGTGTTGATACACAAGCTTTTACCTCTGCAGCTGTTGCCATTGCAAATGAACTGCCTGTATCCATCTAGCTAATTGACTCCCAATCTTACTTGAAAATATATTCCCTTAATTTCTCTTCCTATTGTTTTAGATCTATCGTTTTATTATTGTATGAAAGAGGCAAGATAAATAATTTTAGCATATTAAAATAAGCTCTCACTGCTACAGTCCATCACAATGTTGTTTGTCTTACTGTGGTTTTTCTTAATTGTCTTATAGAATTTGGAATGGTCTCCCTGATATTTGCAGCAGCACTAGCCTACTTCCCATCACGCCCTCCATTTCCTCCCAGTGTGGCTGCAGCTAGTCAACGGCTCAGCTATAGGAGAAGTTTTTGTAGGCTATTAAGGTAGGTGCTCCTGGAGACAGCTTGGGTTTACAGTTCAAGGCAATTTCAGCTTTTTTAAAACTAAATTTAAAAAAGCAGAACAGAATATGTGCTATAATCTTCTCACTGAAGAACAAACAAGTTAATTTGCAATGCTTTGTAATCAAATTAAATATTCATATGTAGATATGAAAGAACACTTAAATGTTAAAAAGTAAAGTCATTAAATATTAACCATGTTCAAAATATTGCAAATTATGTGTCAGAGCCCCTCAGTATCAGTACTGCTGTGGTCAGTTAAGAAAACCTCTAAGTCAGTGGTGGGGAACTTTTCTTGGGTCAGGGGCCACTGACCCACAGAAAAATCAGTAGGAGCCCATGTGAGAAGGAGAAGAAAAAATCCTCAGTTGTGGTCCCCAATTAACAAACAGGAAAAAAGACACCTTTCCTCAGTCCGTTTAAGCTCCATCCCCACAGGGCGGGGAAAGGTGCCAAGGCTTAGCGCTTACCCTCAAAGCTGGATTAAGTCTTCTGGCTCAGCTCCCAGGGGAACATAGGTGTCTCTGCGGGGCTCTGCGCACTGCAGGGCAGGGCTCCATGGAGGCACCACCCCCATATCACTCCCATTAGTTGCAGTTCCCAGCCAATGGGAGTGACGGAGGGCAGTGCTTGCAGGGACCATTTCTCTGCAGCGTGCAGAGATTCTTCCTGCCCCCTTCCAGGCAGATCCCAGCGGCCTAGTCCAGGCCCAATTTGCCTGGATTGGGTCCCCAAATTTTGTGGTCCTCTCTTCTCTTCCTACCACTCAGCATCGTGAGACAACCAGCGCTGGCACTCTAGCCACAGTGCCCCCTATGTGGCTGGAATGCCAGCATCAGCTCATGTCACTGAGGGAGGGAGGGCAAGCCTCGAGCCTCATGAGCTGGATCAAGACAAACCATGGTCTGGGTAATAAATTCCCTACCTGTGCTCTAAATAATAATTTCTTTGCACTGAATACAAGATGATTAAAGGGGTGTGTACTGTAAAGTGGTGAAGTAATTAATTGAACACTGTGAATAACTGACCATTAAATTGCTTTTTTCATTTTCTTAATCTGCTAACGTTGCAGATTGCTCTTTGTTGGAATAACTTGTGGTCCAGTTCCTCATTCAAATGTGAGCCCCACAGTCCTTGCTATCATGGGAGTAAACATGCAAATGCACCTAAGGCAGATTTTATCCCATCTGAGTCCTGTTAATTGCATGTGGTGTTAAAGTGCAAAATGGGGGAATGAAAAATAAGTCATATTGCTGGGCAAGGTCTCAGATCAAACATTTTTTATGTTGTTTAACTTTGTTATAAAGAAAATGTGCTAATAGTGCTATTACTGGTGTTTTCAGAACCCCTAACGGGCAAATTAACTATTTCATTCCAAGTGGCATAAGGAATAAATCGACAACAACTTAGCAATTCTGTCTGATCCAGGAGTAATGCAAATAAGCATGCTTTTGTCTGACGCTGTAGTATATTAGATTTAAGCACACACGGACATAAGCGATATGTTTAGAACATCCCAGATATTTACCTAAAATCTGGAACGGTATTGAGTAGTTAATAGCAAGTTTGCAGTGACCAGTTGCTCACTCACTGGGAAGAAAAATGTCAGGAAAAATGTGTTTCAAGGTGACTTCAGAGAACTTCTTCAAAGTACATTCCATTAACTAATCATTTATAAATAAAACACATAGATCGTAATGACCCCTGCTGGATCATCCCTTTTTTGAATAAACTTGTAATATCACAGGCATCTAGATTCAAGATTTTCCAACTACCAAGGTTTTCAGACAGATTAGTAGAAACTAGCTACTGTTGAGTTTGCTTCTGAAAACCTATTTCCAAATTAAACTTTAATTATGTGGTATTCTGTTTTATTGATTTATGGTGGATGAATGCAAATAATATGGTTGCAATTAGTTTAGTCACATTCTGGGGTATACTCACCCTTCAAATCCAAGGCAGTAGTGCTTCCTTTCTCCCACATTTTATCTGTCCTGTGTATTTAAACTGCAAGCTCTTCAGGGCAGGGACTGTTTCTTTTTACATACTCATAGCACCTAACACAATGGCATCCTGATATCAATTGGGTCCTCCTGGAGCTGCTTTAATATAAATAAAAAGTAAGCTTAAAGGCTGGGATCCTGTAACTGATGCATGTAGAGTTGGTTGACTTCCCTAGAGCTCTGCTTGTGCAGCAGTCTGTCACCATGCTCTCAGTAGCAGGAATGCAATCAGTGTGTAAAAGGGACTATCTGGGGCTTGGAATATTTGTGAAGTGTTTTTAACTAAGCAATTATGAGAGAACAATTAAATTCATACTTGTAATACATTCTTTGCCTTCTTTATTTGTATTTAAAGCCATCAAAATTATTTTTCTATTGTTCTTAGAGAAATAATTTCTGGTCAGAAATGCTCAATTTCTGTTATTTGAAACCTGGCTAAGGCTATGTCCACACTGTAGTTAAACATCCATGGTTGGCCTGTGTCAGCTAACTCTGGCTCAGACTAAGGGGCTATTGAATTGCAGTGTAGATCTTAAAACTGAGCTACAGCCCAAGCCCACATGTATTGGGCTACACTGCTATTAAATAAATGCTTAGTCTGAGCCACAAAAGCACAAGTCAGCTGACACAGGCCAGCTGCAGGTTTTTAATTGCAGTGTAGACATACTCAGTTACCAGAAAGTGCAGGGCAAGATAATCACCAAAGTATGTCCTTTTGGGAGAAGGTTGGCAGTGGGGGAGGAGAAGCATTGGTAAGTTAATCTGTAGTGTGACCGACTTGCGGTATTAAAAAGTAGTTCTCATGAGGGCACTGAGCATACTTATTAATGCTGCATTATGGAGCCTAAACTGCTGTTAGGAGAGATCTTGCCTGAGGGATGAGTTGTAAAAACGTTGCTGTCAAATAAAACCCCAAACTACAACTGACTTGGCAGGTGAAATATAAAATTTCTGTTGACAGTACTCCATTTGGCCGCCTTATAACTAATTGGTATTCACAGTACAGTAAACACTAGATCTGGGGTATTTGTAGAGTCAGCTGGTGAACTGCAAAACTCTGAATTACCAAGTCACTAAACCTTTCTTAAAAAAATATCTTGCAGTTAACTATTTAACATATCTCCATCAAGAGTCAGGATTGTCTATTGCCTTTAAGTAAAACATTGCATCTTCCTCCCCTTATACATTTTTCCATGCTATCCCATCCACAAAGCACACTCTTTTCCTTTGTACACCAATCACCATTTCATCATTCAAAACACACTTCCCTTGGGGAACCTTTCAGCAATAATCAAAGAAATGGGATTTACAAAAGAATGGAATCTGCTGTGCTCTGAGAGATCCATCATTGGACATCTAAACTGTTACCTGTCTAATCTACATGTTATCATCTTTGAGACTGGGACTATTTCTTCTGAAAGTGCTGTGTAAATTACTTAATTGATGAGCCCAGGAAAATCCTGACACCCTAGATTACAATTTTAATGTCTGTGTTTTGAGATTACTTTCATATGTTACTGATATGCACAGCTGTAGTTGATAAATGTAAGCCTGTGGGCTAACTCACAAGTACATACACCAAAAAATACATCAGCCATGAATTTGTATCTTTTTTTCTTCAGGGCTTCAGTTTTATTTCTTCAAAATAAAACTGTTTAGCTTAAGTTCAACATTTCAGTCATGACTTTTACCCCAATCTGGTATCAACTGCAGGAGCCTGTGTATCTTTATAGCTCTTACAGTCCGCCTACTTAGTTCTCCTTTGTAACCTGCTCCCTGCAGGATTACCTGGGAGTCACACATGATCTAGCTTCCTTCCCCTAACATGAGGACTCCTCCTGGAGCCTACCTAATCCCTGAAGTCCTCAATAATAACTGAGTTGCTTGCTGACTTTTATGGCGACAACATGATCTTCAATTTATCACCTGATCCCAGTCTCACATCATCAGCTGGGAGGCATAGTTTTACAAGGCATCTCCATCAAGAAAGGAGGCCACAGAATAAGCTTGGTGCTAAATAGACATTGTCAAGATTATTGCCAGGAAGCTGATTGTTCAGATGGGAGCCCTGTCAAAATCAGTCTTGCCTTATGGGTTCTCATAGTGTGCAATAGCTTTTTCTGTGTGGTTTTTTTTTAAAGCTGATACATATTTCAGCAGAATATTTTAATAAAAAAAGGTTGATGCTAACTTAGGCGCATATATAAAATGCTGGGAAGTAGTGTGTATGCAGAGGTTGATAGTGTGACAGGCAGCAACATGCTTGCTTTTTCTGTAAAAATTTTCAGATAGAGCAATTGCAAAGATAAATATGCATGACCAGATTCTCAGCTATGTTCACCTGTGCTTTACTGTGTAATGCCCGGGCTTCTGAAAACAGAGCCAGTCCCCAGGTGTCAGTTAAAAGAGCCCAAAGCCTGCAGTAACTAATATTGGCTATTTATAGCCAGTATTTGTCTCCAAGGAAACAAAATGGCAGCGAAACAAATTAAGGAGAAAAAATTTTCCCCCTCCTTTCTCCTTGTAATAATCTGTTAGGTGCTTGAAAACTGTCTTCTCTTTTCCAAACTAAACAAACCCACTTTTTTTTTCAGTCTTCCCGCTAAGGATGTTAAAATGCGATTATCTGGCTAATCGTATAGTCGATACAATTTGTATCATCTATATATGATTAGTCTATAAGTGCTGATCTGCAGAGCTGTAGTGGGGGTAGCTCCAGAAGCTGACTCAAGCCAGGACTGAGCAGTACTGGCACCTGCTGGCTCCGGAGCCACCCGGCTGTGGCTCTGCATTTTAAATGTAGTAAGAGCCGCTGGGCTCTTATTGCATTTAAAATGTAGAGGTGCAGCAATCAGTGAGAGCTGGGACTGCTTGGTCCCAGCTCGCGCTGAGTCCAGCAGCCCGTTTGTGGCGGACAGCCCTATCTGCTGCGAACAGAGGCTGGTGCTGGAACAGCCCCCTCTTCACGGCAGCTAGGGCTGGCCGCTGGCAGGGGCTGCTGCCTGAACAGCCCTGCCCACAGCTAGCTCTGGCCACTGTGAACGGGGATTGTTTGGTTGCAACAGCCCCTGTCTGTGGGGGTGGACAAGGGCTGCTTTGCAGCAGTGTCCCCTGTCCTCCCTCTCCCCCTGCTGTCTCTATAGGCAGCAGGGGAGTCAGGAGGCACCCCAGAGATGGTGCTGAGGGGAACCAGCTTTTAAGCTGGTTCTCCCCAGCACTGGCTCCTGTCTCCCCTTGCTGCCTTATAGAGGCAGCAAGTAGGGGGTGCCACAGAGAGCACAGGACAAGTGGGACCGCTTGAGTCCCTGTTTGCACCATGCTCCCTGTGGCACTTCTACTTTTGAAATGTAGAAGAGCCCCACAGGGCTATTGTATGTTTCAAAAGAAGCAGCACCGACAGTGGAAACTGGCATGAGCAGGGACTGCTTGAGTCCCTGCCTCCCCTGTGGAGATGGTGCTGGGGAGAACTGGCTTAGAGGCAGCAAGGGGAAGGGGAATGCAGGGAAATGACTAGTTGCTTGCATCCCTCTTTTGTCATGTTTTTTAGATCTTTAATCATTTTTGTTGCTCTTCCTCCAGTTTGTCCACATCTTTAATATATGGAGATATACCTATCTCATAGAGCTGGAAGGGCCCTTGAGAGGTCATCAAGTCCAGTCCCCTGCCCTCATGGCAGAACCAAGTACCATCCCTGACAGATTTACCCCAGATCCCTAAATGGCCCCCTCAGGGATTGAGCTCACAACTCTGGGTTTAAGCAGACCAATGCTCAAACCACTGAGCTATCCCTCCCCCCCTCTTTCCTGAAGTGTGGGACTCAGAATTGGACATGCTATTCCAGTTCAGCCCTAATCAGCATAGAGTAGAGCAGAATTACTTCTCTTGTCTTGCTTTCAACACTCCTGCTCATACATTCCAGAATTATGTTGGCTTTTTTGCAGCAATGTTGCATTGTCTCTCTAGCTTGTGATCCACTATAACTCCCAGAGCCCTTTTCTCAGTACTCCTTCCTAGGCAGTCATTTCCCATTTTATATGTGTGCAACTGACTGTTCCTTCCAAAGTGGAGTACTTTGCATTTGTCCTCATTGAATATGAGGAGGTTCTGAAATGTTTATTACTTGCATTATTGACTTTTTCATTGTACTTTACTATGATTCTGCAACTGAAAATGGGAACAGTAACATTTAAACAAGTGAGGATTTCAAATAACAGGACTGTATTGTAGGAGGAAAGGTAGTGTTATGAGCAAGGACTTTTAGGTTCTATTCCTCTTTCTGCCACAAACTTACTGTCATTTTGAGGGAAATGTTGCTGAATATTTTCAAATAAAGGTACCTAAATTGTACCAACACAGGACACATGTGCAAGTAGAAAAGCTAATTAGTGAGTTTAAAATATGTATTTACATGTGAAAAAATGGCTAATTATGCATGCTCAACCAGCGTCTGCCTCAAAATGTGTGCAGAGTTTCCTTTTACATGTGCATATTTTGTGAATTTAACTTGGGATCTTATGAAGGAAACATGGCCCTTTAGTAAAAATACTTGCATAGTTCACCAGTGAGGTTTGTTTGCCTGAGTATATTTCACTAATAGACTTGCATAAAAGTTCACATATAATTGTAAATTGTTATTTATATTCTGTATGTGTATTCCGAAGAGTTGATTTATAGTCTTTTTGTTTAAATACAAAATAGTTTTACGTTTAGAAGGGCAAGAAGAGAATACAGTAAATGTCCTTTTTTCCAAAAAAACTAAACAGCAAGATAGGTTTGAAGAATATGAATCTCTGAATTTTTATACATGAAATATGCTTTTTCATTCTGAATTTATGCGTATTACTGTAGTTTTTAATGTAAACATTGCATAGACCATAATATAATAAAATAGTAGGAAAAACTCTTAATTTCTTGTGAAGAAAAGGAAAGTTTGAGAGACTAGCATGTTCCAAAAATCAAGATGATGCCATTGATATACAGAGAATATGCTTTTTCTTTAATATCATGACCCTAGGTAGGGATGTAAGTGACTAGTCGAGTAGTCGACTACCTGATGAGCCTAGGCTTACTGGGTCTCACTCCTCCCCCCCCACCCCCCCGTTGCTGCTCTGTATCAAAGGCAGCAAGGGGGAGGAAAGCAGGAGCCAGTGCTAGGGAGAGCTGGCTTAAAAGCTGGTTCCCCCCAGCACCATCTCTGTGGTAGTGGGGGGGGGGGCATGGGAGGTATAGACACAGTGGGGTTAGGTCCAGGACCTGGCGCGAACTGGGACTGCTCAGCCCCAGCTTGTGCCAGGTCCCAAACCTACCCTGATACGGCTCTGCTTTTTAAATGTAATAAGGACCAGGTGGCTCTTACTACATTTTAAAGGCAGAGGCGCGCAGTCTGGGACCCGGCGTTAGCTGGGACTGCTCATTCCCAGCTTACATTGGGTATGAGACCTACCCCATTGTGGCTCTGCAGTTTAAATGTAGTAGGAGGCGGGCTGCCTGCGCACCCGGCTCCTACTACATTTAAACTGCAGAGCCACAGCAGGGGTAGCTCCTGGACCCCACCTCCTCTTACTGACTAATCGTGTAGTCGATTCAAATTGTATCAACACACAATTAGTTAGTTACCCATTTCTTAACGTCCTTAGTCCTAGGCAATAACATCTCAGCACTTGGAATTTCAGTGAACTAGACAAATACTATATTTGTGTTTTCTGACTCACTCTTTAGATTTCAACTTTCATTCTCAATTGGTGGGAATATAGATTCTAGGATACAGTTTACTCTAGAAGTTAATCTCAGAGCTATTTATAACACATACAGCAGCTAACTGCATATTTGTTGTCTTAACAGCAATTTCCGGTTTTTGATGATTGCGTTAGCCTATGCTATACCACTGGGTGTTTTCTCTGGCTGGTCTGGTGTTCTGGACTTGATATTAACGCCAGTACATGTCAACCAAGTAAGTATTTACATGTAGCAGCTGCTATATTTCATAAGTATTTTGCTAGATTTGTAATGCTGTTTGAGCTGATATACATGTTCCCTACCTTTAACTTTTCTCAGTGTTTTTTTGGAACTCTCAATATATATGCACCACTTCTCTGCTGAGACACAAAAAAAACCCCAAAAACCATTAGCACTGACATACCAAAAATAATTGTGTCTCCCCATGCTGATTCTACTGTGGCAGTTCACATTTTCAGACCTGTATACATCTATTGATGTTAATGAAGAGTCAAATAAATAAAAGGGAGTACTGTTGGCTGCTGTGCCTTCACACACACAGAAGGAAAAGAGAACCAGTGTTTGCCAAATTGAAATATTAAAATCAGTAGAGGACAAACATTTCATTTTTAAGCCTCTAATTAATAGGGTATTATAGAAATCCAGATGACAGTCCCTAGCAGATTTCAATATAAAGAGAGGTCAGTCATATTCAGGGTATAGCTGACCTTTTTTTTTTTTTTTTTTTTTAACTAATTATATTTCCTTTGAATTTCTTGGAAAAAATCTGTCAATTTTTGCTGGGAGTTTTCAGTACGCCTCCACCTCCTTTTTTCAAAGTAGTGTCTTGTTTTCTCAGCTTTAACACTTTCATTCCCTGTTGCTGTTTTCCATCAGGTAGATGCAGGTTGGATTGGATTCTGGTCCATAGTTGGAGGCTGCGTGGTTGGCATAGCTATGGCAAGGTAGGAATAATGATCTCTCCTTTAGCTCTTAATTTTTCCTTACCTGTAATGATCACTTGGGCTTTTAATACTATAAACTGAATTTATGTCTGATCATTAGTGAAATATATGAAATGGCAAATGTGAATCTCCAAGATGATCATGTATTGTTTCTTTTACTGCAATAATTTACATTTCATTTATTGGACTACATGGGTTGAAAACATTTGCTCACTCATCAGGTTGAACAAGTCATATTGCTATGCTTGAGAGTGCTTCCTATCCACTCCTTTTCAGAGTAGCCTTGTGAGAATGGTCTTAGAAAGAACCAGGTTAGTGCCTTTGAAAAAGCATCAAAGAACTAGGGATGTAATAGTGTAGGCGATTAACTGATAAGCAAAAGCTTATAGATTAACTACACACATTCCTGCCCCCCTCCCCTGCCAGAACATTTTTTAGCCGGCTGACCAGCAGCCTGGCTCAGTCATGGCTTGTGATGGGTCTGGGACCTGCTGCAGCTCTGCATTTAAAGTGTATTAGGAGCCAGCCAGGCAGGTAGCCTGGCTCAGTTCTGGCTCATTCTGGGTCTGGGAGCTCAGACACCCTTCTTCCCCGGACAGGGGTGCGGAGCGTCAGGGGGCTCCTCAGGAGTGGGGCCAGAGCACACTGGCTGCCGGCCCCACCCTCAGGTACTATAGAATAGTTGAGTAACTGATAAGAATTCATGAGGTTACTTGACTGTTCAATAACTAATATTTAACATCCTTACAAAGAACATCAGGGTCTGTTTCCTGCCAGCGCTGTCTAGCTTTCTGATTCACTGAGTGTTTGATGCTGAGAGTACAACACATTTTCCACATGCATGGATACAGAGTGTTCTTAGCATCTCTCCTCTTGATTACCATGGGTGTGGAGTACATTAGCACCAACCATCTGAGAAAATGTGGATTTATGTGTGAAAGAGTGGGAAAAGGAATGTGTTTCCCAAACCAGGCTATCCAACTCTTTCCATCCAAGCTTCTTTAAAAACAAAACAAAAACCATCACCTTCCTTAAGGCCCTGATAGAAAAATAAAATAGAAACTCAATACGTTACACTCATCTCTGGATTTCCAAATGCACTTTTCTTTCTATTCACTGCTAAGGCCCTAATTCTGCAATGAGCACTGCATAGAGTCTGCACAAAGGTGGTTGCAGGAGTAGGCCCCAAAACTGTAACAAGCTCTTTGGGGCAGAGGCTGTTTTCTTGTACTGTTCACCAAGAATGTGCATAACTAATAAATAACAAACGATTTCTTCTCTTTCACTTATTCCACTTACTAGCTAAAAAGGAGAAAGAGGAAAGCTCACTCTCAGACATGGAAAAGAGAAAAAGACATTTGACCTCCCACACCCCAGCACACCAAATACCAAACTAGACAGAGTTAATCCTACTAATCAAGGGTCCGATCCAGTTGGATCGCTACAGAGGACCCATTGTTTGTTAGCTATTGCTAGATTTGACTGTGGTGTTTTTCTCCATAGGGAGAAGTTTAAAGCCCTCCTGGCATTGTAAAAGTGGTTTGATAAATACAGACCCGTTAATATATGTCCATGCAGGAAAAGCAATGTGCTGGAGAACCTAGAGTGACTATTCATGCAGAATTCTCTCACTCGTGGGCTAGCCTATCTCCTGCAGTTGAAGCCCTTCAACACTAGATGGGCACCCTTTCTAGCCTTAAACTTCTCTATCAAGAGCTTACTGATTCAGACCCATAATGCAAATCTCAGCCTTTATAGTACATTAATTTTTTAATATATAGCCTAGTTTTAGTTCCAGAAAATGCTTAATACCTCTGTAAATAGTACAAAATTGACTGCAGAATTTATAGCAAGGTCAGTATTTTGTAGAGTTCAAAACTTTGCTTTTGAGTAAATTAAAAGAATGCTATTAGTCTGCTTCCAAATACCTCTCTCCAATTCAGGCAATATATAGTTTAAACAATGGTGTTTGCACACATGCAGAAAGTGGGCAAGGGTGATTTGTCACTTCTGATAGATGACTCCCTCCTGTTCAGCAAGTATCTGTGTAGATTTGAACCAGTGATGACTTTGACTGTAATCTGCTGAAAGTTATAATTACGAAAATTAGGTAATGATTCTTGGCAAGTGTGCCAAGTTGATGTATTTCACTGTCAGAACTGCGACTTACCAGGCAAGCAGCTTTGTCTTAACAGCCTCTGATAAAGTGGGATTTTTGTTTTTGCTCTACCAACTGCTAATTTGTAAAACTAAAAATGTTACAATTTAAGTGATAGTGTTGCTTTACTTTATTCTTCTCACCATAAATTCAGGCCTAATTTTACCTTATTGTGAATGTGATTTAGTTCTTTAACTGCATGAAAAAGGCCTGATTTTCAAACCTGGTTTCAGTTTTTGATAATGTAAATGCAACCATTTAGATACCTTAATTTCCTGCTGACTGCAATGGTAGCATTTGTGCCTGCAGTTCACTGTAAGTTTTAAATTGTGCCCCTTTAAGAAAGCTCCAGATTGAAAATCAGGACCCCAAATCTTTTTATTTCACTTTCAGTTGCATGATGAGCTTTTGGCCACAAGACATATAAATCCCACTTCTTTCTAATCCCCCACAGTCTTGAACTAGCCATATTTGGATAATTTGTGTGATGCATTTTAATGATTAAAAAGCCTTGGGGTATTTTGGGCAGTTGGCAGATGATGTACCCTTTGCTGGCAGAGGTAGAATGAGACTGGTTTGAAGCAAAAAACAACTTTAAAAAGTGACATTCATGTTTTATTATCTTGCTGAAACATAAATCTATCTCCTTTTCCCCAAGAATTTTTCTTGTCATGTTTGCTAATGATCACAGATATTTCTGAGTTTTTGTCCTTTGCAGCCTAGCATTTCCTTCTGCTTTTATCCTGCAATGAAGTCAAAATGCTGAAATATTGTGACTTGGTGATAATTCCCTTAGCAACAGACAGTGTTCTCAGGATCATACGTTTAGTCCATAACTGCAGGATCCAGCACATGTGGATTTGCTTGGTCATGAAATATTATGCCACAAGTAGAGAGCACACTGATACATCTTGCCCCCTAATTACAGGCAGGTACTCACCTACCAACCTGGACTACCTCTTCTTAAAGGTATGCACACATCCACCTATAAGGGCTGGTTTTGGCTAATAAATGATTGTAGAATATGAAGTTATGGGTGTAAAATGGTGTTGGTGTGTTCCAGCATGGTTACAAGTGACAGAGCTGCTGGGACTAAGGACAAAAATAGTCTTCCTGATCATTGAACTGAGACTAGTGCTGTGAAAAGTGTACAAATCTTGGAAGCATTTATACAAGTCATGCTAAGTTTTCCTCTGCCCAGAGATAAAATACAGGTACTAAAAGAACTGAGTATGACCTAATGTGTTATATGTTCTCCATTTTTGTTAAATTTAACAGCTTTGTGAAACTTAGAGCCAAATAAGGGGCAATTGTCAACTTTAACTCCCAGCAAAATCTGAGATACCTGTTTCTGCTACTAATTTCAACAGAAGCTTCTCTTTCTGCATTAAAAGACAGCTGCAACTGCCACTACAGGAAAGTGGAAAAAATATCTGACTCCATTTTCTTTCCTCAATCTCCCACCCCCAGTCTATTTCATCCACCTTCTCATTAGGCAGCATATATAGCACCTCTCAACTGTAGAAATGGAAGACTGATATCGGCAGCAAGATAAGCCCTCAGACTTTTTTAGAGGGGGGCAAATATGAAGTTTGTATTTTTGTGACACTTCTGGGAAGTTTCACATAATTAATGTCTAATGACAAAAATACAGAAAAAAATAAATAAACTGATTCCCATGATTTTTAAAGTATGATCATTATTATTTTCTTCCTCCTAACTTCAAATCTAGCATGAACAACTAAACTTCTGCAGTTAGAAGTTAATGCTCTATGCCATTTGAAATCTGAGATTACAAGCTTTAAGGTGATATACAGCATTGATTCTAGCTCTACCAGTTATTGACTTTTAAGTGCAGTGTAGAATTGAATTAGAGGGAAGGTCAAAATAAGAGGAAAGATGAGGTCTTAAGATCCAGTATTTCATAAAACTCCCATACTAGATAAACTGCTAAACATTACTTAAAGGTGGCATTCCCAGCTTTCAAGCTATATAGAGTGTTACCTTCTATATCAGATGGCCCATGTAGTATTGGGTCTTAAAACACCCTCCCATCTTTTTTTAGCAGGGGGCAATAATATAATTAGAAGATAAAGTAGAGTGTCTTCATCATTCAAACCCCAAACCAACAGGAGGAGAAAAACTGAGCAATGAGGGGAGAAATTCTTCAGACAAAACTTCAATCATAGCAAGGGAACCAAAAAAAAATTACAAGCGAATTGAATAACACCTGTCTCTCCAATGGTTTTTTAAGTTTGCACCAGTGTTAAAATCCCTTTTGAAAAGTGTAGTTGCAGTATTAATTGTGTTGTTCAGTGCTCAGCTGGATTTTTTTTTAATAAATGCAGAGCGTGCAAAAAAATTGATTGCACCAGCAAACTGTTTAATAGATCATCTTTGGTTTTGTGTCAAGGTGCAAGTGTCTGAGCATAGGGTTTCTGCTTCCCCCATCTACTGAGACTTCCATCATTGATTCATTTGGGTTTGCAAGACCCAACTTATCCTCTTGTTATATCCAGTATGATGTTATGTATTACAATGACTTCATAGTGATACTGTTATTGGAGGTTTGAGAATAATCAGAATGGTTTGATTTTTTTCACAAGATGGATCTTAGTTCTTTAATCTAGTTTGAATGAAATAAATATATATCTATTCTTGTATATAATGAAACAAGTGACCCTAAACTAATTGGTCAATGCACCCTCAAGTCTAAATGCCACTGACTGGCAAGCAATCATGCAAGTAAGGGTGTGATTTTGTTCTGAGACCCCTGCTTTTTTTGGGGGGAGGGGATATAATATTTTCTCTTAACTTATGTTTAGCTGCCAAAAACACTCCGTGAGCTATCTTAAGTTTCCTTTTTAAATATCTAAAATGAGACAGTGTCCCCAATGATTGAATTGTTTTGAATTATTGTGATTCATTTTTATTTGAATTACTGTACTGTTTAGGAGTCATGGCCATGAACCATGTACTCATTGTGCTGATTGCTGTAAAACTAAAACAAAAACAGTGTTCTTGTCCCAAAGAGTTTACAATCAACGAATAAAATGAGGTGACAGGACAACAGACACAAATGGAGGGAGTAAAAGTAAATCGATGTTGTACTGGTGAGCATGATAGGTTGTCAACAAAAATGATTAAGGGTTTGGAATGGGTGTCATATGAAGAGAGATTAAAAAGACTGTTCAGCTTAGAAAAGAGGAGACTAAGGGGGGTATGATAGAAGTCTATAAAATCATCACAGGTATGGAGAAAGTGAATAAGAAAAATTTACTTACGTGTTGCCATAACATAAGAATTAGAGGTTACCAAATGAAATTAAGAGGTAGCAGGTTTAAAACAAACAGAAGGAAGTTTTTCTTCGTGCAGCGCCCAGTCAACCTGTAGAACTCCTTGCCAGAGGATGTTGTGAAGCCCAGGACTTTAACAGCGTTAAAAAAGAACTAGATAAATTCATGGAGATTAGGTCCATCAATATTTATTAGCCAGGATGGGTAGGAATGATGTTCCTAGCTTCTGTTTTTCAGAGGCTAGAAATGGATGACAGGAGAGGGAATGATTACCTATTCTGTTCACTCCCTCTGGGGCATCTGGCATTGGCCACTTTCAGAAGACAGGATACTGGGCTAGATGGACCTTTGGTTTGATCCAATATGGCACTTTTTATGTTCTCTGCATACTAACATGATAAATATTGTCAAGGTTTTTGTAGGTATCATAGCAAACTAGGGTTGTCAAGGAGGATAATGTTATTTTTGCAGATGCTTAAAGCTGAGGGACAGCATAAGAGAAAGTGCAAAAAGTACTTGTTTGAAAATTTAACAAATGGGTGATTGACTGGCCCATAAAGTCAGAGTCTAAGATGGGAGTCAACATCTTGATAGTATATGAAAGATGATTAGATGGGAAAGTGAAGACAAGTTGTTAATTTAATAGAGAAGAGGAAACAAGTGAGGTGATACAAAGAGGGGTTATATGGTCAAAGCAGTAGGCTAGGACAGTTATCTGTGCAGCACCATTCTGCATGGATATGAACAAGAGCAAGATTGTATTTATCAAGGCCAGAGAATCAGATTTTGCAATAATTGAGACACAAGATGGTAAAAGCCTGGATCAGAGTTTGAGCTGTGGATGAATGGGAAAGGCCATGTCTTACAGATGTTTAGAAAGAATATAGACATAACCTGGATACCAGGACATAGGGGAAGGTCCAAACTGAAGATGGTGCTCAAGTTATGGGCTTGAGTGACAGATGGCATGGTGGTGGTGTCATATTGATTAAGAAAGGAGGTAGAGGGGATAGCTTGATGGGGAAGATTAAGAGCTTCATTTTAGCCATGTTGATCTTTAGCTTCCAGGTAATGTCCACAAGAAGATATCAGAGAATGGCAGTACCAGGTTAATTTTCAAATGTTTTATAATGTTAGAGTATGTCTACACTAGCCCCCTAGTTCGATCTAGGGAGGCTAATGAGGGTGACCAAAATTGCAAATGAAGCACGGGATTTAAATATCCCCCGCTTCATTAGCATGTTCCCGGTCGGTCGCCATTTTAGAAATTGACTAGCCCGAAGTAACTGCCCGCGTCTACACGCGGCAGTGAAACAGGATTCCGAATTAAAGCCCTAAATCGAATTAGCTGTTATTCCTCCTGGAATGAGGTTTAACAGCTAATTCAATTTAGGGCTTAATTTGGAATCCCGTTTCACTGCCACGTGTAGACGTGGGCAGTTACTTCGGGCTAGTCAATTTCTAAAATGGCAACCGGCCGGGAACATGCTAATGAAGCGGGGGATATTTAAATCCCGTGCTTCATTTGCAATTTCGGTCGCCCTCATTAGCCTCCCTAGATCGAACTAGGGTAGGGGCTAGTGTAGACATACCCTTAGAGATTATTCTTATGATAACTGTGATCTGGCAAAAATACATAGGAGTCAAGCATAAGAAAGGGGTAGTAGTGTGTTTATTGTTTAATTAAGTTTTGTATACTGGATCTGTGAAGATACTTTTAAAACAGCAATGAAATCTTGAATTGTGGTTGTGAGACTTGAAAGAAAAATTTCAAAGCAGATGTTAAACAGTTATTTTCCAGCATGATGGCTTTCAGACATTTAAAAATATGGTCCCTGCTCAAGAGGATTTACAGTCTAAGTATTAAAAACAAGAATCCTTCCTGTATACCAATGATCCTGAATTGATGACACAAGATTATTTTAGCTGTTGTAGAATAAAAGCGGGCTATGACAAAAATTTTAACCATGACAAAAATTACCACTAGCAGTTTCAGAATAATGCGTAGGGGTCTTTTCTAGTTTTTGGATTAATTTCACTGTGAAGTGTAATGCTTAAATACCTTGATAAAATATTTGAGTTTGAGATTTGCACTTTTATTTCAGGTTTGCAGATTTTATCAGGGGCATGCTGAAACTTATTCTTCTGCTTCTGCTATTTGGCGCAACACTGTCATCCACTTGGTTCACTCTCACCTGCCTTACTAGTGTCACTCACCTGCCTTTAACCACAGGTACCTAGAACAATGTCTAACTGTAAAAGAGATTATTTATTGTTCTTTTGGACTGTTCTATAAACTTCTGATATTGTAGACAAATATTTGCCATCTTAATTAAACTTTATTAGACCTGTTTTGAGACACCAGTCCTGATGATAAATACATTAAGCTTTTGTAATTTGCAGATGGAGTCTTGTAACTGGAATGGGGTTCATGGTAAGCCATCCCAATGGGTAAACTGAAAGGGGCCAGGTTAATCTGAGGGGAAGGTAGAGAAGCAGATTTAACAGCATTTTGTAATTTTGGTCCCCTTTGTATGCCACAAAGTGCATTAGTAATAATGGATTGAAGTTGAAAAGTGCTTTGAGTCTAATTTTTAATGAAGCATCAACTTGTGCAAATTCATGCATCAGTGCACAAATATGATAGATCCCATCTCTGTGCATGCCTCTGGTTGAATTTTTGTGGGCAAAATATGTTGGCTTACACATACCAGAAATAGTTCATATATACATAGAAAATTACAGAAATGGAGGCCGCATATAATCTGACCGTCTCCGATCCTCATTGTATACCTGTGGTCTGGGGTAGGAATGTGACTGGTTAACTGGTAAGCATCACCCTTACTGAATGATGCGTTCTGGTTAACAGGAAGGCTGGCTGAGCTGGAGCAGCCTGCCTACACTGTGGTGGGCCCAGCAAGAGCAGCCCCCAACTGCGGTGGGAGCTGCTTTAGCCTGGCTGGTCCACAAAGCTATGCTGCAAGTGGAGAGCACTCCAGCACAACTGGAGCAGCCCCTACCCGTGGCAAGCCCGGCCTGACCAGAGCAGCCCTGGCCTGCCCAGCTGAAGTGATTAACCTGATGAATCTAACATTTAACAGTTAACTAATTGAACGGTCAATCTAATTCACAGATAAAGAAAATTGCTTCAACTGGTGGTAACTTCACCAGTGACCAGAGTATACAGCAATCGTGGGCAATCTGCATTGGGGTTCTATGTGTGGTGTATGAGACATTTTCTTTACTGTTGGGTATGCGCAGGATTGCCAGATTCCACTGGTTTCCATCTGCAAAGTTTTTTTCCTACCAGTGTTAAGTGACATGCATGAAAAGCAAGGTCACATGAAATGAGGTGTGTATGAACTGCATGCAGTATTGACTGAGAGAGCCATGTGCCTTCTCAGTATCTAGTCTAAGTACTACTATGGTTCAATTGGCACACCCTGCAAATTCTAGGTATGCAAGCGTAGTTAGCAAAACTACCTTATTCCAGGAGACTGTCTCGGTTACAACAATCTTGTGACCCCCTGAGATAGAGGGCCAATCATGCAGCCCCCTTGCTAGCCTAGGTTGCCCATTGCTGATTTATAGAGCCCTGCATGGATACAAAATTTATATCCACATTTGTATCTGCACAAATGAGCTGCAGATATCCACATTAATATCTGCTAATTTGCAGAGTTCTAGATACAAAATTTGTATCTGCATCCATATCCACAAAAATGAGCTGCAGATATCTGGATTTGCAGGGCTCTACTTATTTAACTAATATAAAATAAATGCAATATGCCTGCTTAATTTAGGTTTTTGTATATTGAATATCAGTGACACATCTTTATAAAATACATTCTTATGGATGAAAATGCACAAGCTATTTAAAGTAATAATTTATAGGGCTTCATGCTACATTATTCCTAACTGTAATTATGCAATATGCTTATGACGTCTGTGCTTCACAGTAAGTGGGATAAACTGCTTATTTAAATAGGTTTGGTTGAAGTTTTTTGTTTAATTAAAAGTTTGATGGTATAGAATATAACTGAGCCAAAGTATAGAAGGTCAAATGCAAACCACTGCCTAGTGGCACTTGGGCTTAAGAGAAGAATTGTGAGATTGCTATTTAACATGGAAGCATCTCTGGGTACTCAATCAGTGGAGCAACACTGACCTTGGAGGTCAAGGATGTGATTTGAACTTTTTTGTATTTGGAAGATGAACACTATGTATAGCTGAAACAATTTATCTTAAGAATTTTTGTAGCAATTACTATGTAGTGTTTTATTTCTTCTAGATACTTTGGGTTCATTAACTACTCTTCACAAAAGCACTGGGAAGCAAGCACTGTTATTCCTATATTAGTGTGAGGATTCTAAGGCATAGAGATCAAGGTCCAAAAATAATTGTCTCAGAAACTAGCATAAAAGGTACCTGTAGTGGAGTTCTTTGCTCCCTACACAGGTTTCTCTTTCAAGATTTGTGTGTTCATTTCCACTCCACTCACTTCCCAGGGAGCCTCAGTGGTGTCAAGTTTCTTTTCTTCGATGCTCCATCTGCCCATTAGTATCTGCAGACATCTTTCTCCTGAGCCAGGGTTGGGCAATTTTCATTGGGAGGCCACATAATGAATGTTGGTATGTGGTCATGGGTTGGCTCTACCCCTGAAAGGGGTGGGACTTGGGTAGAAGGCGTGGGCCTGAGAACTAGCCTCCCCACAGGGTTGTCTGGGCTGGAGTCTTTGATGTTAAAAATACAGCAAAGGGCTCACGGCTCCCAGCCCTGCCACTACTGCATTGCTTGGCAGCCTCCAAATTTTTCCGAATGTTCCACTTAAACTGTCCTTGCTGCCAACTGCTTATTGTCCTATCCTCAGAGGCTAAGGAGAAAATCCCCCCCCCCCCCAAAGCTTTTCATGTACTTATAATCATAGGGTTGGAAGAGACCTCAGGAGGTCATTGAGTCCAACCCCCTGCTCAAAGCAAGACCAACCCCAACTAAATCATCCCAGCCAGGACTTTGTCAAGCTGGGACTTAAAAAATCTCTAGAGATGGAGATTCGACCACCTTCCTAGGTAACCCATTCCAGTGCTTCACCAGCCTCCTAGTGAAGTAGTTTTTCCTAATATCCCTCCTAGACCTCCCACACTGCAACTTGAGACCATCACTCTTTGTTCTGTCATCTGTCACCACTGAGAACAGCCTCTCTCCATCCTCTTTAGAATCTTCCTTCAGGTAGTTGAAAGCTGCCATCAAATCCCCCCTCAATCTCTTCTGTAGACTAAATAAGCCCAAATCCTTCAGCCTTTCCTCATAAGTCATGTGCTCCATCCCCCTAAATACTTTTGGTGCCCTCTGATGGACTTTCTCCAATGCGTCCACATCCTTTCTGTAATGGGAGGCCCAGAATTGGATGCAATACTCCAGATGTGGCTTCATGAATGCCGAATAAAGGGGAATAATAACTTTTCTAGATCTGCTGGCAGTGATTCTTCCAATGCACCCTAATATGCCATTAACCTTCATGGCTACCAGGGCACACTGTTGACTCATAGCCAGCTTCTCATCCACTGTAATCCCAAGGTCTTTTTCTGCCAAACTGTTGCTTAGCCAGTCAATCCCCAGCCTGTTACAGTGCTTGGGATTCTTCCATCCCAAGTGCAGGACTCTATACTTCTCCTTGTTGAACCACATCAGATTTCTTTTGTCCCAATCCTCCAATTTGTCTAGGTCACTCTGGACTCTCCCTACCCTCCAACTTATCTACCTCTCCCCCTAGCTTAGTGTCATCTGCGAACTTGCTGAGGTGCAATCTATCCCCTCATCCGGGTCATTAATAAAGATGTTGAACAAAACCAGCCCCAGAACCAACCCCTGGGGCACTCTGCTTGATACTGACCACCAACCAGACATCAAGCCATTGATCACTTGGGATTATAGTGGACCCATGGAGTCCAACAATCTAGACATCTTTCTGTCCACCTTACAGTTCATTTATCCAATCCATACTTCCTTAACTTGCTGGCAAGAACACTGTGGGAGACCGTATCAAAAGCTTTGCTAAAGTCAAGATCTATCATGTCCACCACCTTCCCCCATCCACAGAGCCAATTACCTTGTCATAGAAGGCAGTCAGGTTGGTCAGGCATGACTTGTTCTTGGTGAATCCATGTTGTCTATTCCTGATTACTTTCCCCTCTTTCAAGTGCTCCAAAATGGATTCCTTGTGGATCCCCTCCATGATTTTTCTGGGGACTGAGGCGAGGATGACTAGTTTGTAGTTCCCTGGATTGTCGTCCTTTCCCTTTTTTTAAAGATGAGCACTACAGTTGCCTTTTTCCAATCATCTGGGACCTCTCCCAATCGCCACAAGTTTTCAAAGATAATGGCCAATGGCTCTGCAATCACATCAGCCAACTCCCTCAGTCCCCCTTGGATGCATTAGATCTGGCCCCATGGATTTGTGTATGTCCAACTTTTCTAAATAGTTCTTAACCTATTCTTTCTCCACCAAGGTCTGCCCACCTCTTTCCCCATACTGTGTTGCCTAGTGCAGTAGTCTGGGAGCTGACCTTGACTGTGAAGACAGAGGCAAAAAAAGCATTGAGTTACTTCTCCTTTTCCCACATAATTTGTCACTAGATTACCTCCCTCATCTAGTTAGTGTCCCATATCTTCCCTGACCACTCTCATATTGCTAACATGCCTATAGAAACCATTATTACCCTTCACATCCCTTGCTAGTTGCAAGTCCAGTTGCGCTTTGGCCTTCCTGATTACTCCCCTGCATCCTTGAGCAATATATTTATACTCTTTCCATGTCATCTATCCAAGTTTATACTTCTTGTAAGCTTCCTTTTTGTCTTTAGGCTTGCCGAGGATTTAACTGCTAAGCCAAGCTGGTTGCCCACCATATTTGTTTTTCTTACTGCGTATTGGGATGGTTTGTTCTTCGAGTAGCGTCCCCGTGGGTGCTCCACTGTAGGTGTCGGGCTTGTCCCAGCGCCGCAGATCGAAGACGTTCAATAGCCGTAGTCAGCCAGACAAACCAGGAATGTCCAGCACTGCCTCTATGGCCACAAAGGTAGCTACTAGTGCCAAACCTAAAAAAGCACCACTTCCGGTGCCAGCTGTCAGGGCACCGACAGTACTGAGATCAGCATTAGTGCCGGAAAACTGATTGAACAGGGCCCCCATGCTGGCACCGTCACTATCGGCACCACTGGCACAGACTGTTGCAGACCCGGTGCTGCGCTCTCTTTCATCCAAGCCCCAAGATCCTAAACTTGACCACCTGGCTCCTAGCTGGTTCGGCACATTCAAGAATCTCTGCTCGGCTCAAGTCAAACAGGTCCCAGTGCACAGTAGGAGGGACGCTACCCAAGCGACTTACCTGGCAAAGTGGTGGAGATTCACTACCTGGTGCTCCAAGAACTGTATTGACCCATATGCTTCACTCCTGCACCAGATCCTTGACTATATCCTTCATTTGAAACAAATGGGCCTTTCAGTTGCTTCTTTGAAGGTACATCTAGCAGCAATCACCGCCTTCCGTCACTCCATAGACAGTACTTTGGTATTTGCCCATCCAACTACTAAGAGGTTTACATAAGGGTTGACAAACCTTAATCCACCTCACAGACTGCCACCTCCATCCTGGAACCAGGACTTGGTGCTGGACACACTAACGCATCCTCCCTTCAAGCCTTTAGCCATGACGTCACTCCACATGTTAACGCTTAAATTGGTCTTTTTACTGGCCATAACATCAGCCCGCAGAGTCAGCGAACTCGCAGCCCTGATGTCATCACTGCTGTACACAACATTCAGCAGAGATTCGGTGGTGCTATGGCCTCATCCAGCCTTTATCCCCAAAGTCTGCTCCGAGTTCCACATTAATGAACCAATTATACTTCCTTCCTTCTATCTTAAACCACACACCTCATCTCGGGAGGCAGTTCTCCATACCCTTGACGTACGTCGAGCACTCGCATTTTATATCGACAGATCGTGAGACTGGCATAAAACGGACCGTTTGATAATATCGCTTACGGAGCAATCTAAGGGCCAGACATTCTCTGCTCAGTGTATCGCTAGACTCATAGTTTCATGCATCACCACCTGCTACGCCATTCGTAACAGACCGCTTCCATCCCAATCAAAGGCCCATTCTACAAGGGCAATAGCCACGTCTACGGGTTTCCCATGAGGGGTTCCCTTTCGTGACATTTGTCGAAAAGCCATGTAATCATCCAACACCACATTCATGAAGCACTATGTGATCGTTGCGACTCCTGAAACGAGGTTTACAGGAGCGGTCGACAAAGGCTTCCCTTGTCAACTGATCCGCATCTAGACTGCCGCGCCATGCCGGATCAGCTGATTGTTGGCACAGCACGGCGGCCATTTTTATTTTAATGAAGCGGGGATTATTTAAATCACCACTTCATTGACTATGTCGAGTAAACTACTTTACATGGCTCCGTCAACGAAGCCATGTAGTCTGGACACACCCCTACAGTGGAACACCCACGGGGACACTACTCAAAGAAGAAGTAGTAGTTACTCACCTTGGTGCAGTAATGATGGTTCTTCAATATGTGTGTCCCCATGGGTGCTCCACTTCCTGCCCTTTCCTGGAAAATACCTGAGTTCATTTTTGCTGTGTTCTAAGCTCAGCTGAGAATAGATAAATGGCTACCACTGTGTAACCTTTTCCTTTATTACAGAGATCCCCAAACTATGGGGCATGCACCCAGGAGGAGCATGGAAGAATGTTTGGGGGAATGATGGGCCCCAGTGCATTGGGCATGGGGGTTTGTGAAGGAGTGCCACCCAGCCCTACTCCACTTCCAGCTCTGCCCCTAGCCAGAGCCTCAGCCTCTGTTCTATTCCTGACACCATCTCCAGCTGCATTTGCAGCCTCAGTCCCCTTATCACATCTTCAGTGTCCTGCCCAGGAGCTGCAGCCCTGCTCCCAGTTCTGCAGACGGTAGGGGGGCAGTCAGGGATAAGGAGGGCACAGCTGAGACTAGTCTGGGGACTACTGCTGTATTCCAGTTCTTTCTTCTTGTCAGGGAAATTTGTAGTAATGGATATCCAAATAAGCTCATATATCTGCCCTAACCAATATTCCCAAACCATTTCTGAAACCAAACCTCGGGCCCTATTTTTTACCTTTTATGATGAGCCACCTGAGAGATGTCAATCTCCAATCATAGTTATTGTCCTTTATACAGCTGTCTTTGTGATGCTATCACGAATGCTTATCATTTTCTCCTCCCTAGCAGATGTGATTGGAATGGACACTTGAGTGTAGTCTAGCTTGGTGGTGTCTCAAACATAAATATGACCTGGTTCAAACAAGAATCTTGATTAGGGCTTCCACCCACTGAGGCAGTGCCATGAGGAAGAGTGCCCAACCAAAGGCAGCCCAAGAACCAGTGCTTTAGATCAGTGTTTCCCAACCTTTTTTATGCCACAGACCGGCCAACCCATTCACAAATGTTTAGTGGACGGTAAGATTTTATTTGTATATCTGCATATTTGTTATGCAAATATTACCAGTCTGCCTAGTCACAATCCAGCCCCTTGCTCCCCAGTGCCTAACACCCTTTGACCCCCACGCCTGATTCCCTCTTAGCCTCGGACTCCTACAGTTCATGCCAACACCCTCTTGCCCCATGATCCCACAATGCCCTTACCCAACACCCCTTGGCCCCCACCCCATCCGCACACTCCCCAGAGTGAGGCTGGCCCCTCTAGGAAGCATGGCTGTTACTGCTATGCATGCAGAGTGGCCCTCCTTCTTCATGCCCCCTCCCTCCCTCCATGGGTAGAGGTGGGGAGTGCAGAGCCCCGGCCAGCTGCCATTACCAACGGTGGAGGAGGGAGGGAGGCACCTTCTGCTCTGCCTCCTCCTGCTGCCACCTCAGCTCCAGCGCTGCCACCAGCAAAAACGGCCTGGGGAGCTGCCTCCTGCTCCACCACCTCCTGTTGCCGCCAGCAAAAGCGGCCATGCGGGCAGAGGGGGGAGCATGGAGCCCTGGGGATCTGCCTCCTGTTCTGCCGCCTCCTTTTGCCGCCGGCAAAAGCAGCTGTGCAGGCAGACGGAGTGACCATTGGTGGTGCGTGCACCTCCTTCCTTCTTTGCGCTCTCTCCCTCCCTCCCCAAGCACATCTCCCCAAGCGTGGAAGGGGGAGGAGAGAGGGAAGGCACCTCCTGCTCCACCTTCTCCTGCTGTTGCTGCCTTAGCCACCATGGCTGCCGGAACTGAGCCCCCGGGAACAGCTGGCTTCAGTTCGAACAGCTGCCATGGCCCAGCAACCGGCAGTTGGTGACCCGGCAGTGGGCCGTGGCCCAGCAGTTGGGAACCACTGCTTTAGATAAATGTTCTGCCAACACTATTCATGCTGCAGTAGCAGATCTGCAGTCTTCTTGAAAAACATGAGAACTGTGGAAAGCATAACCACATGTGCCATGCATACAGTAAGTGTCAAAGCTTCAGATGCTGCAGTTAATAGCTGTTTAACATACACTGAAATCTATAGAGATCCTAAAAATACCAAGTACTCTATCACAGTTGCTTTAAAAAAACCTGCTTTCATTATTTCTTAATGACTAGAGCTAGCTAATGTGAGTGGCTTGGGCACATGTCTCAGCACACTGCTCTTTTCTCAGCTAATTGCCTTTCACAGAAAAGGGCAAGTGCTCTTCTGATATGATATATGTCATGCAGCTGAAGTACAGTTCTGGTGTGTATTTTTATCCAAGCAGACATGAATTAGTTGTTTACACTGTTCTTGGGGTAAGGGGTAGAGGAAGAAATGTTAGTTTTTTTCCTGGCACTTGCACTTATCTATTCTGCACCATTGATAGTAGTCAGAGTTTCTTAATTGAAAAAGTGGAATTTTAAAAGCAGTTCTTTTAAACTATAAAATATCATAGGACTCTAATGAACGTCCCTGTTGTGAGAAGTAAATAGACTCCATTTAATAGGTGGCACTCACCCAGCCATAAGCAGCTTTTTCACCACTTTAGATGGTATTTTAGCTACTGTATTAACTACAGTAGGTTAATTAAAAGGCCAAAGCCTCTTTTGGACTACCATTGATGAGACTTCTTCCAATATATTTTTCTTGCAATGTATATTTTATTTATGACTTTCTACATAGTCAACCAGATTGGATTTGTTACTTTTAAATGCTGAATTGATTTAGTAAAATCATTTATAATATTTTCAGCACTTAACACTTTTAGATGCTTTCACTACCATAAGATGAAAATATTTTTCTTGTCAGAGTGTGATTACAGTTAGAGATGTGATTATAAATATGTTATTAGAGGCGTCCAGATTTCTAATACAGGTTATACCCTCCGTCAACTGGGACTCTCTGGTCTGGCAACATCGGACCACAGATGTTCCTGTACCAGAGACCCCAGGTTTAGGGAGGTCAGGCCACAGGCCAAGAGCAGCAAGTGAGGTGCAGAGACTCAGCCGGGTGATGCAGCAGTGAGGTCTGGCCCCTGCTTCCAGGTGATAGCAGTAGCCTGTCAGCAGCAGCCACGGAACTCTGGCCCCAGCCGTGGAGCTCGGGGACAGTAGCAGTGACCTCAGAGGTCCAGCAGCAGTGGCAGCCACGGAGCTCTATCCCTGGCTGTGGAGCTCTGGCAGCGGCAGTAGCCAGGAAGCTCTATCCCCGGCTGTGGAGCTCTGACTCCGGCAGCAGCCAGGGAGCTTTATTCCCAGCTACATAGCTCTGACCCCACGGCAGCCACGGCCAGGTAGGCAGCTGAGGGTCTAGGCTGGAGCCCTAGCTGGGGGCAGCAGGACAGCAAGGGCCATGTTGGGAGGGACCTCCTTTTGTCCAGCAAATCCCCTCATTCCGGACCTGTCAGGTCCTGATGGTGCCAAATTAGAGATGCGAACGACTAATTGAGTATCTGATAAGCAAAAGTCAACTAGTTGCTTCTCTCCCCTCCCTTTGCTGCCTCTGTCAGAAAGAGGTGGGAGGGAAGAGGTGCGGTGCTTCACAGCAGCAGTGTGCAGCGCCTGGGGCCAGATCCTGGGCTCCACGCGGCTCTCTGCTTTGAAATGCTGCATGCAGCCCAGGGTCCCCAACTGGCCCCGAGCTGCACGCGGCGTTTCAAAGCAGCAGCTCTGCATGGAGCCCTGGATCAGTTGGGGACTGCCGCTTTGAAACGCTGTGGGAAGCACGGGGCCAGTGGGGGACTGCTGCACTTTTGCCTTTGAAGGGTAGAAGTGCCCTTATCGACTAATCGAAATTTTACAAAGCAAGTAATTAAGGAAATCATCTGCAAACACTTGGAAGATAATAAGGTGATAGGGAACAGCCAGCATGGATTTGTAAAGAACAAATCATGTCAAACCAATCTAATAGCTTTCTTTGATAGGATAGCGAGTCTTGTGGATAAGTGAGAAGCAGTAGACATGGTATACCTAGACTTTAGTAAGACATTTGATACGGTCTCGCATGATATTCTTATCAATAAACTAGGCAAATACAACTTAGATGGGGCTACTATAAGGTGGGTGCATAACTGGCTGGATAACCGTTCTCAGAGAGTAGTTATTAACGGTTAACAATCCTGCTGGAAAGGTATAGTAAGTGGGGTTCCGCAGGGGTCTGTTTTGGGACCGGTTCTGTTCAATATCTTCATCAACGATTTAGATATCGGCATAGAGAGTACGCTTATTAAGTTTGCAGATGATACCAAGCTGGGAGGGGTTGCAACTGCTTTGAAGGATAGGGTCATAATTCAAAATCGTCTGAGGTAAACAGGATGAAGTTTAATAAGGACAAATGCAAAGTGCTCCACTTAGGAAGGAACAATCAGTTTCACACATACAGAATGGGAAGCGACTGTCTAGGAAGGAGTACAGCAGAAAGGGATCTAGGGGTTATAGTCGACCACAAGCTAAATATGAGTCAACAGTGTGATGCTGTTGCAAAAAAAAGAAAACATGATTCTAGGATGCATTAACATGTGTGTTGTGAGCAAGACACAAGAAGTCATTCTTCCACTCTACACTGCGCTGATTAGGCCTCAATTGGAGTATTGTCTCCAGTTCTGGGCGTCACATTTCAAGAAAGATGTGCAGAAATTGGAGAAGGTTTCCAGAAAAGAGTAACAAGAACGATTAAAGGTCTAGAGAATATGACCTATGAAGAAAGACTGAAAGAATTGGGCTTGTTTAATTTGGAAAAGAGAAGATTGAGAGGGGACATGATAGTAGTTTTCAGGTATCTAAAAGGGTGTCACAAGGAGGAGGGAGAAAATTTTTTCTTCCTGGCCCTGAGGATAGAACAAGAAGCAATGGGCTTAAACTGCAGCAAGGGAGGTTTAGGTTGGACATTAGGAAAAAGCTCCTAACTGTCAGGGTGGTTAAACATTGGTTAAATAAATTGGTTAAATAAATTGCCTAGGGAGGTTGTGGAATTTCCATCTCTGGAGATAAATGTCTATCAGGGATGGTCTAGACAGTACTGGGTACTGCTTTGAGGGCAGGGGACTGGACTTGATGACCTCTCGAGGTCCCTTCCAGTCCTAGTATTCTATGATGTATGCAGTGTTCTGAAAGCTTTGTGATTGAGAGGAAATATATAAATATGATCTATAACTATTAGCCTGCGAGCTCCTGACTGCCTTTCCCTCCCCCCCTCATGCTGCTGCCTCTGTATCAGAGGCAGCAGGGGCAGGAGGCGGCTCCATGGGAGCTGATACGTGCGGGGAGCCGATTTAGATTTATCCAGCTGAATTTTTGGGGGATTAAAAACCTGTCTCTGTTGTCTTCTATTCTGATATTGCAGCATCAGAAACCAATAGCAGGTCTCCCTTTTTGCCTCTGTACCAAAATGATTCAAATAGCTAGCTACAAATTAGAAAACTGAATCAATGATTGCTGCTTATTTAAGAGGGATTAGGGAACTGTGAAAGCAAGAGACTGTAATACTGTATGTAACTAGGACTTGTGTGAGAGATTTACTAACTTCAAAATGTCAATGAGAGCTTGCAGGAGAATTACTCTATTTCAGATACAAGAGCCTGTTGACTTCAGGATACTAAATTTTGTTTTTGCCTTTTTAGAACTCTGAACTTATCTTGGAACAGTTCCTCTGACTTTCATCATGCAGCTGATTATAAAAGAATTTATAGGCGCTGGAAAGGCTTTCAGGTCTTCTCATATTTAAAAAGAAGAGAGAGAGAGAGAGAGAGAGAGAGAGAGAGAGAGAGAGAAAATCATAACCAGGCTTGTTTAAAACAAATGTAGAGTCCAGCCTGAAGAGTCCCTTTCCAAAGTTTAGCCACTGTATAATTTTCTTGGCAGTCTTTTCTGCTCTTTCTACCCCACCCCTCCGTTTCCAGGCAAAACCCCTACTCTAGGAAAAGAAATAAGTCTCTGTGTTTTGGCAGAGGTCCACATCATATGATTAAGTTGATGAATGGGCATTTCTACTGTATCTCTTAGGGACTTGTTTTTTGCCTTTTTATACCTCATATTTTGATGCTGATTTTTTTTTAAGCCAAAAGTCTCCTGCTTACTTTCAACTTCTCAGCTGAGAGATTTAACAATGCTTAATTTAAGGTGAAGCATAGCTTTTTCAATTCTCCACTTTCCATGATGGATTTTTTAATATAGTATAGAAAGTAGACTTTCATCCTATTCAGATTTCATATATCATCCTTCTGCCACTTACAGGGTTAAAGATGACTTCAAGTTTTAAATCCTTTGCAAGCAACTGGTTGACTTTTTGCATTCCAAGGATGTTTCTCACCATGTCACCAGAGCACTTACAGAACCTTCAAGAAATATTCTAGACATTTTATTTGTTCTTTTCAATCTTAATATTTCTTCAAGCTAATTCTTTCCCTTACGTTTTTGTTTTTCCTTTGATAGATTCCATCATTGTCAGTGATACTCCAGTACAGAAAATCTTTATTATTGAGTACTGCTCTTAAGCAAGATTTAGATTTCCTAGCAAAAATATCTGTACTAGTATGGAACTGGAAGAAGTGTGGTGACATTAAGTCACAGAACAAAATAACCCAGCCAATTAACAAAATTGCCATACAGTAATTACTCGTTTAACACGTGCCCACTTAACACGTTTTCGCAATAGCACAATCTTTTTTTAGGGAACGTTTTTCGAATAACACGACTGTCCCTGAAATAACACGAAAATAATCAAGTGGCAGACGACTTCACGCGGCAGTATAAGTTGGTGAAAACAGTAGTAATACGCATGAGCGGATGAATACACATGGTCACAGCGCTCCTCCGCTCACTCACGTTTTTATCTTTGTGTTTTGAAAAACCGCGGTGACTTGAGTTGCTAGATATCTTGTGTTGCTAGATATCTAATGTTGACGTTGACGACCCAGCACCAACAACAAATTGACTTTGCCACCGCCACCTGAAACGCAACCCCTACCTTTTCCATTATTTTTAATGGGAAAATTGACCCCGCATAGCACGTTTTTGCTTAGCGCAAACATTTTCAGAAACGCATCTATAGTGTTAAATGAGGAATTACTGTATTTTATTATTACATATCCGAATGAAAAATCAGAATCCTGCAGTGATGACAAATCTACTTTTTTCAACTAGAGGTTAATATCACAGTGCCTGGGTAATTGGTAGATCATTAGTATTATTTGTCTGAAAAGTGAAAGCAAAAATTAGTTGGGACCTTTGGAACTGAGAGTCAAAATGTTAATTTCCAGTTCTTTTCTGATTCAGTACAGTAATTGTTTCTGCTGTAATAGAACAGTTATTGGTCATTTAGGAGGTAACTCAAGGTGTAAGATGTCTCTGTGTGTAAATATTTTTTCCAGTGTTTTCTGATATTTGGTAAACATACCTCCAGCTCAGTCAATGTTGTCTTCAGGAAATCTGTTTATATCCAAATAAAAATTATTGAAATGATCATACTAATAATAAATGCTGACTTGCTATCAGAGAGACATTATACAATTTATGATGCACAGAGGGTAAAAATAGGTCTAATTCTCCTTTGTATTGAAGTTACTTAAGCCTTTTGTTTGAAATATGACAACAAAATACTACTATGAAACTAAAACACTTTTTTGTTGTTGTTGTAGCTACCTTATACACATCTTGTATCTTGCTGGGAATATTTCTGAATAGTAGCATACCTATATTCTTTGAGCTTTTCGTGGAGACGGTCTACCCTGTTCCAGAAGGAATTACGTGTGGTGTTGTCACCTTTTTAAGTAACATGTTTATGGGAGTGCTTTTGTTTTTTCTCACATTTTACCATACAGGTAAGAAATATGAGTTACTGAATGTAATTCTCTGTGAAGACATTCTATAAGAGGTCTATTTTGGCGCCAACGGGAGGAGGGTTTACATACAGAACTCACATTGATGTTTATTTTGTGCATAAATCTCTTGCACATCAGTGGGAGAAAAGACCTATAATTGTTTGTCTTTACATGCGTGCCAATCAAAGAATGAAATTCTTTCGTTAAAAAACAGATATTGAGACTTTGCCTAGAACTCATTGCAGCAGGAAGCTATTGAGATAAACATGATGGCCGGATTTTTACAAAGAACTGGATAATGTTCTGGCCATTAGTAACATTTGTAGCTATGCTAGTTAAAACAACAATAAAGCTAATCCAATCTCATGCTTCAGGGTATAAACTGCTTGCCAGTAGTGGGCAGAAAATATTTTCTCCTCTCTCCCCACAATGTCCATGAAACACATGCTGGGTACACTACTGATGATGGGAGAGAATTACCTCCACAAGATACTGAACATTGCTCTGAGTCATACTACTGCATTAACTGATGTGTAGTTATCTAATATGCTAAGGCGGTCCTTTGTGTTGATATTTCTAACAAATTATTTGTAGAGCCTTTTATTTTTTTATCTCTTGTGTATTATTTATTTGCTCACATAATATGTTGTAATTTTGAGTGATGTTTCTTTGTAGATTATATTTGTATTTAGATATTGAGTTACTATGGTAACAATATGAGAACCTAGATAAGTTCAGAATAAAACCTTGCAACCTCTCTGATTCTTTTTAAAGTTATAAATTGCTATTTTTATATGTAGAAATCAGCTAAACAAGAAGAGTACTTTCAGGCAAAGTGTCAGTACCATGCTTTGTAAATATATAGCCTTATATTAATTCTAAGTATTATTGTCACAATATCTCTTAATTAAAATCGTATGTTCCCAGCCAAGAGGACAGTAGTAAACGTCACAGTAATCTTTTGAAATAAAGAATATTCCAGACTTTCAGATGCCTCAAAATATAATTGAAAATTGAAAAGAAATAATTGAAAATTTATTCTAACTATTGTTTTGTAGATGCAAGGTAATAGAAATCTAAACTCTCATTTGTGACCTGAAAATTAAAAACCAGTTTAAATCAAATCTATATTGAGAAAATTAGTGGATACAAAATGCATTAATACTAATATGATTTTTCCAATGGTCAGAAATGAGCTGGTAAAATGAAACAAACCAAACTTGAAATAATTTCAACGTACTTCTAAATGACTGAAAATTCAATGTTATGAATTCATTTTCCATTAATTGTTAGTATATGGTACAATATACTAAATCAGTATTTGATAGTAATACATCAAAATATGGCAGTAGTATGTTGTAAAAATCAGTTTGACCATTATTTATAATACTTAAGCAATTTTTTCCATAAAGGATGTCAATAAATACATGTGGATGCAAACTTGAAAAAAGCATAAACCTATAGTCTTTTTTCCAAAGAAAGAAGCAGAGTCACACTGTTTTCTTCAAGATAACACATTCTCAATGATGCAGTGTCTCAAATGATTAAAAGCATGACCATTATATGATCTGTAAGCATGGATCAATGTTCATTTGGTGAAATTAGGGCTAGGTTACCAAAAGAAAAATTCATTGAAGATGGAAAATGATTTTGTAATAAAAATACTTCCTTATAAAATCAGTCTCTTTTTTCCCTTCTTTTTCATACACCTTTTATGATCATTCCAGTTAGGGTGTGTCTAGACTACAGGGTGGTTTGGTGTGGGTTCCCCCCCCACAAAAAAAAGTAGCCTTTTTTTTAAAAAAAAACTTCACCTGCATCTAGACTGCAGCTGCGTTCTTTCGAAAGTAAATCAAAAGAACGTGGAAGTTTTTTCGATTGCGGTAAACCTCATTTTACTAGGAATAATGCCTTTTTTTGAAAGTACTCTTTCGAAAAAAGGCACTATTGAATGCAAACTGTGCTTTTTTCGAAAGAGAGCATCTAGACTCTTTTGAAAAAGCGGCTCGCTTTTTCAAAAAATCTGCTTGTAGTCTAGACGCTCTCTTCCAAAAGAGGCTTTTTTGAAAGAGGCTTGTAATATAGACGTAGCCTTAGAGTGCACATAGAATTCTAGGTCTCTCTGTGTCACTTTCAAATCATATAATCAGTCACTAGTTTTCATTCTGATGTCTCCGCTCTCCTCATACTCAATTAGTGTCTCAATTACTAAGGCTATTGGGGAGCCAATCCTTGGAGTTTTCCAGCAGATTGAAGATTGAGCCACATGATTAGAATGTGAGATTTAAGTTTTTTAGAATCTCTAATCTAACTTCCTAGTGCTGTATTAGAATATCAAAAGCCCAATCTATGCATATTGTTTCATGTGCTCTTCAGTGTTCTATTTTTTAAAATCTTTTGACTTTCATGGTATGTTCACGTACATTTGAGTACGATAGGCACTTCGGCATAAATTTGAGTTCTACAGACACTAGTTGATAGGCACTTCTGCATTCCTCCTTTGAAACGTACAAGAGCCCAGCGGGGCCTCTTGTGCGTTTCAAAAGGAGGAATGCAGAACTCCGCGAGCAGCCCAGGGCCAATGGGAAGTCCTGCTGACTCTGGGCTGCACGTGGGCATACCAGCTTTGAAATGTACAAGTGTCCCCAGTGGGGGCTCTTGTGCATTTCAAAGCGGAAGTGCGCTCATGGAGCCCAGGATCAGCTGGGACCCCAGGCTCCATGCGGCGCTGCCGCTTTGAAACGCCGTGGTGGCGTTTCAAAGGTGCAGCACCGCACAACTGATCCCGAGCTCAGCTGTGCAGCACTGCTCCTTTGAAACGCCAAGGCTCTGTGCAGCATTGCTGCTTTGAAATGCCATGGCGGCATTTCAAAGCAGCAGTGCCAAATGGAGCTGACCCCAGGCTCCATGTGGCACTGCCCCTTTGAACGCCACCTCGGCGTTTCAAAGCGGCAATGCCACACAACTGAGCCTGGGATCAGTTGTGCTGCGCTGCCCCCTTTGAAATGCCACCATGGTGTTTCAAAGCGGCAGCGCTGCATGGAGCCCAGGTATGGGCTCTGCGGCACTGCCACTTTGAAGTACCCCATTCTCCTCCCACCCCCCAACAACCTCCCTAGGCAATTTATTCCAGTGCTTAACCACCCTGACAGGAAGTTTTTCCTAATGTCCAATCTAAACCTCCCTTGCTGCAATTTAAACATGCCTTATAGCAATAGACTCAACGAGCTCTATCCATTTAGTTTAAAAAAAAGAAGGTTAAGGTGACTCGATTAGTCTGAAATTGCCCACATAAGGAACAAATATTTAATAATGGCTTCTTCAGTTTACCAGAGAAACGCATAACTTGATCCGATGGCTGGAAGCTAAAGCTACACAAATTCAGACCATAAATAAAGAATAAAGAGTAATTAACCATTGAAAAAGTTTATCAAGGATCATGGCGTATTCTCCATCACTAACTGTTTTTAAATCAATATTGATTCTTCAGGTGGTGGCCCCTATAGAATTTCATTCAAGGTTATACACATACACCCAGAGTCAGAGGTTTTCAGAATAGCATCTGTTGGTCCACCCATGTGCCTTTGCTCCATCTTGTGGTTTCAGCTGCAATAAAGGTTAACCAATCATACCCTCAGTTCTTTTTCACCACTGCATGGTCTGAGTTAGTCTCTTCTGTTCTCTTGTCTCTTGTGATGCACTTTTCTAAAGATTATTTTATTCTTGTTATTAGTGTTTTGTTAATTTTGTAGTAGTTTTAGCAGTAGTTTAGGACTTCAACTACTTTGGGATGCTGTTTTTGCCAGTTTCCTCTCCTTTCCTCTGTCATCACTCACATATGGATACTGGACTATTATGAAGATGCAGGGTTCAAGATCTGTACTTCCTGCCCTTGCTTGTTTTCCATTAGTGACTAGCACCAGCAGTGCCTTTTGCTCCTTGGAGAGGCCAACATCACATCCAAGTGCAGTATCTGCCTCTCTTTCCTAGACCATACCCAGAAAGGCCATGCTTTTCACCTCAAGAAACACCTCACAGAGGTCACCATGAGACCACAGTCAGATCCAAGTTTGGGATCCCACCCCTCCATGTCATACATTGGCCTGAGCATGGAGGAGTGTGCCTCCTACCGCAGCACTCCAGTCTGGTTCTGCTGGTATAGCACTACAGATCCCATGCTGGGGTCTAGCCATGAGGTAAGGAAACACGTTGCGGAGAACATGAGTCTTTCCTCAAGACCCATGAAAGACATTATATTCTCCCTAGCTTCTAGCCATGGAGAAATGGTGTGTTCCAAGGCATGTAAATATGACAGGAAGTTGCATAGAACACTGGATCCTCAAGTCCTGCTTACCAAACTACACCCCTTCTGGATCAATACCCTCAAAGTCATGAGCATGTTGGGTTCTGAGGCAGTCCTCCATTCCAGCCCCCATTCTGGCTCTGACTTTGTCTGTGGAGCGTATGTCACTGGCACCAAGGATGCTCAAGTCAGCTCCTGGTACTCATGAACTCTTTAACTTGGATGAGGTGAGGTCTCCATGTCACCTGTTACATTCATCTCATCAGAGACGCCCACTTCCCAGCTTTGGACTTGTTGCCTTCAGGTCATGTTCCTGAGCATTCTTCTGAGACTTATGTGGTTCTGACTGACATAAATAGGGCAGCCATGTGGAATTCAGTATATATCTTTTCTTCCCATTATACCTTAGCGCATGACTCTGCAATGGATGCCTCCGTCAGTGCAGCTGCTCTCTGTTCCATGTTGCCATCTTCTTCCTTGCACTCTCCTAAGTTCTACACGTCAGTCATCCTCAATGGAATACAATAGGGACCATCACTCGAAGAAAAAGAGGACTTCCATCTACCTGTTCTTTGAAATATGTTCTCCCTATCCTTATTTCAGTCCCACTCTTCTTCCCCTCTGCTGTGGATCTGTTCAGTTTGCAGTGGAAAAGGAACTGAGGGCATGATTAGTCCACCCCACCCTTAATCACCTTGGTCAAATCCATGACACATAACAAAGGCACAGGCATGGACCAATGGACACTTTTAAAAATGCTCCATCTCTGGATACATGGCACATGCATTTAACTCTTAGCAGAGTGCAGATAGGAACCACACATCTCAAAACTTCCTGGTACAGGTAAGTAACCTTTTCATATTTTTCTATAAATTCTGCTTTAGGAATTATTTTGAGGAAGTTTTATGGCCTATGTTATACCTAAGGTCCAACTAGATGATCATAAATGGTGCCTTTTGTCCTTTGAATCTATGAAAGGTGAATAAGTAAATAAATTAATGGTATTGAGGGTTTTTAAAAAATTCTTAATGCCTCACAAATACTTTATCTGTCTCTTAATCCTATGCATTGTTATTGTTTTGATGTTAGAGCAGAGTGAGCTTAAAGCCATCAGTTAAATTTCTAGTTTTGAGTTTTTAAGTCCAGATTACTTTGACAGTGGAAATGTTATATGAACTTCTGAAACTGCATTTTTTGTTTGTTTTACAGAGTTGTCCTGGTTCAACTGGTGCCTCCCAGGATCATGTTTGCTCAGCCTACTCCTTATTCTTTGTTTCAGAGAATCCTATGATAGACTTTATCTTGATGTCGTAGTCTCAGTTTAATAGTACAGAACTGACAGTTTAGAGAGAGACTGAAAATCAATACTGCATTCTACACATTGCCTGGAATTGCACACTTGTTTGACAGAAAAAGCAAAGAAGCTGCAACATTTTAAATGTGGTTTGACCAACTACAAAGATATATTTTTTAAATATCTCTTGACTTGATTTTTATTACAGACTTGATAAATGTGTGGGACTTCAGTTGGGAATAATAATATCCTAAAATACACAAGTGGAATTTATCTGATGTGTATATTCTAAAGTCAGAACTGTGATGTCTTATTTAAAAAACAATACTTGTAACTGTAAAGTGTACAGATTTTCTATGCTAACTCAAACCACTTAAAGATTGCATGAGGTACTCATAGGATGCCTAGGTACCAGTAATCTTTCCATCTTCTATTCGAATATAAATAGTGAATAACATTTAAAAAATTCTATATTACCTAAATAGGTATCACATTTAAATATTAAAAGGCCAGCAAACATACAAGCTAAAATAATGTGGGTTTTTGCATTATATTATCCTTTAATAAAGCCATTTGTGTTAAGACTTCGATACTTAGGTTTTCAACTGACTAATCTTAATAGTCCTTGTACTGTTGTTGGAAATCATTTAACATTCACTCCAGAATAAGTGTGCACTGAATGATAAGTGCAGTTTTAGTCATACAGTAGTTGCCACTAAAAATCACTTTAGCTGACAGTGCCATCTGAAATTCTGCGGTTTTCCCATATGCTTAGAATAGGAAAGAACTGTGGTATTTTGGATGTCTCTGTTGATGATGTAGTGGCCACCATAATACTTCTCTTTCAATTAATGCTGTGAAATCCAATTTAATGTTACTAAATAATGTGGGTGTATAGGGCCAAATCCCCTGTAGATTTAGCTTTAGTTAAAGGTTTCAGGGTTTGGTCTATAGTGAATGTGTGTTTTTAAGATTAGTTTACAATTATGGGTACCTAAGTAATGCTTTTTAAATACACAGTTCTTTAAATGTGGCACTTTATAGAAATGTCTTTGGGCTATGTGAGGTGCTCTTGTTAGCATTAAAATAATAAATCATATGGATTATTTTTGTTTCATGAGTCCATGAATTTTGGCATAACCTCGAAAGTACAGTGCCAAGCAGTAAATTTTGGTCAGTCTGGCCCTCACTGGAACAAAGGTATTTTAGACATTTTGAATAGTTTTTTAACTCAATTTTAAACTGTTTAGTAACTTTTCAATTATATTCTTTTAATTTGGTTCAGATACATTTATGGCATTTCCATTCTGAGTGTGTTTCTGTACTTCGCATTGTGTGTGTGTGTGCACATATATATATGTATAGGTGTGTGTAATATTTATATGTTGTATATAATTATATAATATATAAATATTGTATGTAGAGTATGTTTATAGGTTTATTTAAATCGTGTCTTTTGAGTGGTTGTATGCCACTGTTTGTAACTAAAATTATTTCAGTGAATTAAGTTGCACACATTTACCAACCATGACATTGATTTTATTTCACTGGGTGAATGTCTTTTCTTAATGTAGCTATTTGATATAGAGGGATATATACATGTTTGAGAGTATTGGCATGTAATGTTCTGTGTCAGTGAGAACTCTGAATCAGACTCACACCACTCCTGTGAGGGGTTGAGTAACACAGCCACTATAACTCAAAAATAAAATAAAAGCTGAACTGTGCACTACCCTTCAGCTATATATGCATTCATTCGGTCTGCTCTCTGTAGAGAGCAAATATTTCATTGACGCTTTAAATTTAAAATTGTATTCATGTACTAAAATGAAATAAGATATCACACATCGTCTACTTTTATTGTTTTCAATGAAATGGGCATATTTACCATAGCAGGTAATGGGATGTTGTGACTTCGTTTATTGGCTACATGAGCTATTACAAGATCAGTGTTATTCCTTGAAAGGCACTAGTCAGACAATGAAGCTATCTGTATTGAGATACCCAAAATAAATCTAACCAACATGTTCAAGCTGCTGAAGAAAACTGGCAAAATATAGTTGGTTGGATCCTTTTACTGTCTTCATTATTTGATTGGTACAAAGGTTATTAACCCTTCAACTGCCTTTGTTAGGTTCCACTAAATTTAACTAAAGCCACTTACCTACCAGACTTTACTCAATCAGCATTCCCCAGTTGAGCCTGATGAAGCGTTTGCCTGAGGAAGAACTACAGGAGCAAATCCCAATTATGTAAAGACGTTCACCCATAGGTAGGAGTCTGCTGCTATGATAAGTAGAAAATAATTTTCAGACTTGACGACTTCATCAGATCAACATATTTTTGAATGGTGGAGGAGAATGTGTTGGAGGACAGAAGATCAGGAAAATATAAAATATTGTGGCTTTGTTAGCGTTAGCGTATACATTGAGATTATCGTTTGAATAGCTCACATCTTCATTTGACTTCACAAAAAATATTCTCCCCCAAAGAATCCAAGCCAGCAATCCTTAGGTAGAAATCTAGCCAATGAGAGTTTTGCCTGTAACAATTACCAGATCAGGCTACCTGTTAGTATTTTTGACTTTGTAAAAGTAATCTTGGTTAATTGTGTTTTACCGAAAGAGACTGCATAATTGCATTGGGAGGGTTTAAAATATTGCTTATATATTAATAGTAAGTAGTTCCAGAAAAGATTTAGAAATTCAATATAATATGTTTCTTATTGATTACTGAATAGCAAAAAAGCACATCTGTTTTTAGAAGTGCAATTTAATTTTAATTGTCCCTATGTAATTTTCAGTGAGTATGGACATGATTGAAATAAACAATTTTTGACCATAACCATAATGGATTTTAACAGGAAAATACAAGACAATATTCCCTTTCCTCTCTTGGCTCTTGAGTTAGTTCCTGTAGAAATCCAGAAGAGCCATTTTCCCTAGCCCTATGTGCAAAGCCACTAGAATATGGGCAAGTATGCTGCATTTTTGTGTTGAAAATGAGAGCAATGAGGCTGTGCAGTTCCAATTTCTCTCTTGTAATAGATCTTTGTTTTAAATGGGTAGGTATATTCTAGGCTGCTCCTCAGTTTTTTACTTGGCTCTATAATAACTGTAAATTCCAACTATGCTTCTTTTTTCCTTTGGCTCACTCGTGAGCTGAGCTATTTCTCTTGCTGCTAATGAGGCAGATAAGATTTAGAAGGAATGGGCTTCGCTTCTATCCCTATTTTCTATCTCTCTTCAGTCTCTTCCCTCTCCCTCTTGTTTCACTTCTCCTTCTTGTATGGACTTTTTGCTCTTAAATGCGTGTCCATACAAGTACCATGGAAGCAAAACTTTCTGAATTCCCAGCTGAATTCTAGAGAGGAGAGTTGGGCAATCACCTGTGCAATAGTCAAAGAAATTTCAGTGTTAAACGATCACTGAACATAAAATGCAGAATCCAAGGATCTCAGGTACTGTATTATACTGAACTGTAGGGTTTCTCAACATTTTTCATGCTGAGCCTTCCCCAACATCCTATAAAAGCTCCACTGCCCCCTTGTGCCACAACTGTTTTTCTGCATATAAAAGCCAGGACCAGAGTTAGGAGGTACTAACCAGGACAACTTCCTGGGGCCCCAAGCCACAGGAGGCCCCATATAGCTAAGTTACTTCAGCTTCAGCCTTGTGGCAGGGCTCAGAACCCTTGGCTTCAGCCCCAACTTTCTGTCCTGTGCTCCAGCAAGTCTGCCACTGGCCCTGCTTGGCAGACCCCCGATACCTGTTCACAGCCTTCCCACCCTCCGGTGTGCCTTGGACTCCTGGTTCAGAACCAATGCTGTACAGAATATAGAGCCTATACAGGTACAATGTGTATGTGTGTGTGTGTAAGTAAAATATTGTGTATCCACAGAATATGAAGAAATAAATTGTGTTGGACTATTTAATGTATATGGGTATATGCTGAGATTTTCAAAACGACCTTTTGGAAATGGGCTGGAGATATTGTCTGTCTCTGTAGGACACTTGAAAATTGAAGTACCAGATTATGTCTATCAAATACAATTAAAAGTTGGTTTCTTGTTGTTGAGAGAGGTACCTGAGTGTAGAACCATGTTAATAATCATGATTTAATTTGTGACTAGATTCCAAGAAGTGGTTCCACTAGCAGCTCTCATCAAATCCAGTGAGGAATGCATTCAGTATGTGACTTGCTGATTTTCAGCACTTCTTAGAACCAGACTCCTATAGATTTCTCAGATACACTGTCCCTTATGCTGTCTTCTGTGCTGTAGAGACATGAATAAATTACAAAGCAGCTTTGAAATAATTGGCATTATTTTGTTGTAACTGTGTTGGGAAAACACTAGTCACTACATGGTAACTTTTATTAGCAGCATCATGTTTCTATCCTAGAAACTTGGAAATTTGCCACAGGCCACTATTGCATGTAAGTAAGAGACTATATTGCTATCTGGGATATTTTGAAGGAGCTCTAATACTTGAAGTGTGTGTTTATTGAAAACATTTGGATTATGCAAAGAGTGAATACATAGTCTTACGTTGTAAAAATGTGTGTGTGTGTGTGTGTGTGTGTGTGTATTGGCTATTACTAAAAAGGGGGAAACATACGAGATTTGTGAAAACCGACTGATATATGAAGAGGGATTAGATGTTTTATCCAGTGGCTGTGAAAGTATCAATTTGTTAATCTGCTTTTTCTCCTAGTCATTTTTTTAATTTAAGAAAACAATAGAAATTCACAACACCTTTGAGGGATGGGTGTACAACGTATATTTGGTGTCATTAGAATTTTGTGTTGAATATGAGTGTGTTAAATTTCATACAGCACCAGAGTAATATCTCTCACTCTTATATAATCACTTAGGGTATGTCTACACTACAGCATTAATTCAAAATAGCTTATTTCAAAATAACGCATCTACACACAAAATGCATTTCGAAATAGCACGTCCACACTGAGTGGATGTTGAATCACATTTAAGGCTGGTTGGAACCAGTTCCGGCAGGGCATCAGGTCAGAAGTTTCCTTGTGGCCAGCAGGGCACCCTGGGAAGGGCTGGAGGCCTCCTATTTTGAAATAAGCATCTACACAGTGCTTATTTCAAAATAGCAATTTCGAAATTGGCACTATTCCTCGTGGAATGAGGTTTACCAATTTCGAAATAAGCCCTCCGCTATTTTGAATTAATTTTGAAATAACAGAATGGCTGTGTAGATGCTAGGAAAGTTATTCAAAATAACTTTGCTGTGTAGACATACCCTTAGAGTTAAAAGCTCACCCTATTAATGAAAGGGAATTTTGTCATTTTCATGAATGGGTCCAGGATATAGAATCATAGAAATGTAGGGCTGGAAGAAGCCATAAGAGGCCATCCAGTCCAGCCTCCTGCACTGCGGCAGAACTAAATAAACCTATGCCATCCCTGACAGGTGTGTGTTCAACCTAGTCTCAGAAACCTCCAATGATGGGTGCCAGAGTCTAGGACCCTGGCTATCATAAAGAGGAAAAACTCTGTAATTATAACAGTACCCACAACACTGATCAATCTTATTTGTCTCTAGAAAATTGATGCTATTATTGGTTCATATTTTGGATAGTTGTGCATTCCCAGCCTCCATAAAATATGAAAAAGCCTTACTTAAATTTGCTATTTTAGGAGGCTTTTGTTTTCATTCATGATTGGAGTATTATTTGTAATTAGCATATCATTGGAGGACACATGCACCACAGTGAAATGAGAAAAACCTGTCAGTCAGCTTATAGCATTTAACATTTTTCATTTCAAGGCAGATGAGAAAATTATAAAGAAAGAGGAACAGTCATCTTTATTTGTTATTTTTAACAAGCAAAAGTAAATGCTTGCACAGATCTTTTAATTCATGTTTTCATCTTGGATCACTGATAAGTTTGGGATAGTGTGTACTGACATAAATTTCTTCTAAATTCCATGATCTCACATCACTGCACACTTCCTCTTTTTTTAGTAGATTTGCATATGGGTTCTAAAGAAAGCAACAGTAGTCACGACATGGTAACTTGTATTAGCATTGCCATGTTTCTATCCTGGAAACGTGCGGATTTCCCACATGCCACTATTGTATGTAAGAAAGAGACTCTATTGCTGTCTGGGATATTTTGAAGGAGCTCTAATACTTGAAGTGTGTGTTTTAGAAAACATTTGAATTAAACAAAGAGTGAATACATAGTCTTACATTATAAAAAAATCTCTGTGTGTATACTGGCTATTACTAAAAAGGGGTAAACATGAGATTGCAGGAAATACTGTGTAACAAGACTGTGGCAGATATTGGTCCAGAAGGGATGGTGAATAGATGCAATGGCCAAGGACGAATTTGAAGTGTTCTCACCACAGCTGTCCCCTCAATCACAAGGGGCAGATGCAACCAGACCTTCTCAGAGCACAAATGGCCCCATGGGCTCCCTATCTGTGGATGCCTCCACCGGTGGCATACCCCCCCACAGTGGCAAATGTGGAACCATCCTCCACATCAGCACAGAAAGAGATTATGCAAGACTAAACACATAGAGAAGCCTCTCTCACGCTCCACTGAATCTCCTCACAGAGACACGAGGAGCGATAATGACAGCCAATACTCCCCCAGGTCAGCCACGGGTTCTTTGGCTCACATATCATCACAAGTGGATATAGGAGAAGCAATGTTACCTCCCTCCGGTAATACTTCAGAGGACATCTCCTCTTTTCAGGATTTATTCAAATGGGTAGCACAAGACCTAAACATCCCTGTGGAGGAGGTACAAGACACTCCCCTCGAGCTCACGAATATCGTACAGTCCAGTTCATTCTCTAGAATTGCTCTCCCTATCAACCTCGCTATTCTCCAACTGCAAAAACCTTATGGCAAACACCTGCCTCGATTCCCCCTACTAGCAGGAAGGTGGACCGGAAGTATTTTCTGCCACCCAAAGGATCTTTCTCTTCACACATTTCCCCCTCCCCACCCCCCAATTCCTTTGTGGTAAATGCTGCACAGCAGAGAAACGCAACAAAATCGCTCAACCCCATCTGATAAGGAGAACAAAAGACTCGATGCATTTGGCAAAAGAGTATACGCTTCAGCCACACTCCAGCTGAGGGTAACAAACTATTCAGCCCTAGTTAGTAAATACAACTACAACAATTATACGAAAATGAACACATTTATTGATCATCTGCCAGAGAGCAAAAAAGTACATTTTAAGGCCATTGTCTCTGAAGGACAGGCAATTTCGTGTACAGCGCTCCAAGCGGCGCTTGATGCAGAAGACACAGCCACAAGATCGATGGCTACAGCTGTTACTATGCGACGGGCCTCTTGGTACAACTCCTCTGCCTTCCCGAGACAACTGCAACTTCCCGAGACAGCTACAACTCGGCCTTCCTGAGACAACTCTGGAAGATCTGCCTTTTGAGGGGGAGAACCTTTTCTCCTCAAAGACCAGTGAGCTTCTTCAATTCATGAAGGACTCCAGAACCATTCTTCGATCCTTGGGTATTAAGGCCCCTACAAAGAGAGCAAGACAATACAGATATCAACCGTACCACAGACCAAGGTACGAACAGCCCCCTTTCCAGTACCATAGGCAGGAACAACTCCCTTACCAACAGCGGGGTCGAAACAGGCAGCAGAGACGACGGTCTCAGACCAACACGCCCAATTGCCGGGGCAATCCAATAAGCAAATTTGAAAATAGTCGAGAGATCGAAAGCCACAGTGCCATCTCCAGAATGTCAAAATCCTTCCAATCTCGTTCAGTTTCGTTTACTCCCCTTCCTTCACCAATGGGAATTAATTACCTCAGATAAATGGATACTTCAAACTATCTCCCAGGGGTTCACCATCCCCTTTCTTTCCCTCCCCCACTCCCACCCTCCTATTTCGTCCCTCTTTAGAGACCCGTCTCATGAGATCATCTTACAACAAGAGATAGATCACCTGTTACACATAGGAGCCATAGAATCTGTTCCACCACAATTCCACAGAACAGATTTCTATTCCCATTATTTTCTAATAGAAAAGAAGACTGGCGGGTGGAGACCTATCCTAGACCTCAGATACCTAAATAGCTTCATAAAGAAGCAGACATTTAAGACCGTTACCCTAAATACAATCATTCCAACTCTGGAGACGGGTGACTGGTTTTCCTCTCTCGACCATCTCATAGATGTTTTCTCCGTTTTAGTTTAGGTTCAAACCGTTTTCAATACACGGTCTTACCCTTCGGACTTTCTACAGCTCAGAGTATTTTCCAAGATACTAGCGGCAGTCACTGCCCACCTAAGGAGACAAGGAATTACCATATATCCCTACCTGGACGACTGCCTAGTAAAAGCAAGGTCCAGACAAGAGTGCCACCAGCATATTCACATGGTGCTAGACTGTTTTCACTCTCTAGGACTTCTAGTGAACCACCCCAAATCAATGCTTACACCCTCACAGACCATCCAATTTATTGGGGCACACCTGAACTCTGTCACAGCCAAAGCCTCCCTTCCTCCCTCCTGACAGAGCTACTCACATCAGGCACATGGCATTATCCCTCCAGGACATTCCTACAGCCACCGCACTTGACTGCCTCTGACTTCTAGGCCATATGGCTTTCTGCAACCCAGTGGTATCCAACGCGAGACTATTTATGAGGTGTCTCCAAGGCTGGCTCCTAATCCAGTATAAACGAAACATTCATTCACTGACAGAGGCTAACTATGCCTCCATCAGTCAAGGCATCATTAAAACGGTGAACAGAGGTGTCCAACCTAACTATAGGCATGCCCTTCCAATCCACAGAGCCCACAGTGGTCATCACCACGGATGCCTCGTTCACAGGCTGGGGCGCTCACATGGAAGGAAGAACAGTTAAAGGACTGTGGTCTTCTGCGGAGAGGGCTCTGCATATAAATATCTTAGAACTCAGAGCTGTCTGCCTACCATGTCAAAAACTGCTCCCTCAAGCAAAAGGGATACACGTCCATATCTTCATGGACAACACGGCATGCATGTTCTATGTAAACCAACAAGGCGGAGCACAGTCACAGCCCCTGTGCAGAGAAGCCATAGCCCTTTGGAACTGGGCAATAGCATGGAATATCCGATTATCCACATGCCATATACCTGGGGCTCTCAATACAACAGCAGACACCCTAAACAGAGCCCTCCCCCAGGAACACAAATGGGAGATGGACCATACAATCTTAAAAGAAATATTCAGCCAACGGGGCCACCCTTGTCTAGATCTGTTTGCCATTAGATCCAACAGAAAATGCACAATGTATTGCTCCAGAGCAGGCATGGGCAAACACTCCCTAGAAGATGCTCTGATTCTGACATGGAATGCACCCCTGCTATATGCATTCCCTCCCTTTCCCCTCCTTAACAGAGTCATCATAAAGATACGGAGGGACAAAGCAAAGATCATCCTCATAGTTCCATGCTAGCTGCAACAACCTTCGTTTCCCCTACTACTCAGGATGACACAGAGCCATCCAATCACATTACCGCCATTACCTCACATCCTCTATCACCTGCAAATCAGGACATCTCACCCTCAACTCCCGATGCTCCATCTAAAAGCGTGGCACCTCAATGGTTCACTGGCATAGAACTCCAGTGCTCCCAACAAGTCCGGGAAGTTCTCCTGCACAGCAGAGCTCCTGCAACAAGAAAAACATATATCAGTAAATGGACACGTTTTACACACTGGGCCAGTGAGTGCAATATATTGCCGCAAACAGCCCCACTTCCGGTAATTTTGAAATACTTGCTGCACCTGAAGTAGTCTCATCTCTCCTTAGCCTCAGTCAGAGTGCACCTATAACAGCAGCTATAACAACATATCATGGGCCACTGGATGACACCACTTCATTTGCACACCCCATAACTAAATGGTTTCTGAAGGGTCTGCAAGCTCTATACCCTGACGTGTCACCCCCACAAGAACCATGGGGACCTCCACGTAGTCCTGACAACATTAACAAAACCGCCCTTTGAACCTATGGCCACACACTCCTTACTCCACTTAACGCTTAAAACAGCGTTTCTAGTGGCTATCACCTCAGCATGCAGAGTAAGTGAACTGGCTGCTCTCATGTCCAGTCCACCATTTGCTATTTTTCTTAAAGACAGAGTGTCCATGCGGCCACACCCCACATTTTTACCTAAGGTCCGCACAGCCTTTCATATCAATCAAACAATACACCTCCCTGTGTTTTTCCCAAAGCCCCGTTCCAATGCCTCTGAAGCACAGATGCGCACACTCGACATCAAAAGAGCTCTCTCTTTCTATATTGACAGAACAAAATCATTCAGATCCTCTCCACACCTGTTTGTTTCTATCGCAAACCGTAACATGGGGGACAAAATATCATCTCAAAGACTATCCCATTGGATATCGGAGTGCATTAATGCCTGCTTCTCACTTAATGACTTACCTCCACCTGCTCCAATCCGAGCACACACTACGAGGGCAGTGGCAACCTCGGTCTCATACCTCAGGAAAGTTCCACTGGAGGACATTTGTGCAGCAGCAACGTGGTCCACGGCTCACACTTTCGCAAAACACTACTCTCTTGCCTCGGGTCCCTTACACCACACTAAATTAGCGAAAGCTGTCCTGCAGACAGCATACTTACCTGATCCGAAGTCCCTACCTCCATAGGATAGACTGCTTGTAGTCACCTGATGTGGAGCACCCCCAGAGACGCCTCTCGAAGGAGAAGAGGAGGTTAGTCACTTCCTGTAACTGACGTTCTTCGAGATGATCGTCCCTGGGGGTGCTCCACTACGCTCCTTTCCTCCCCTCTACTTCAGAAACCTAATAAATAAATAAATAAACAAACATAAAAGCAATCATTTCGATCATGCTCCTCCACCGGGTTCTGGATAGAGAAGGAACTGAAGGGAGGCGGGGGCTGTGCCCGCGCTTAGCTAGCGAGCGAGCCCGTGCGCTTCGCGCACCGCACATGCGCAGCCCACACTGAGGCACTGCTGAAGAAACTCCGTCCAGAGGCACTGGGACGCTCTACACCTGATGTGGAGCACCCCCAGGGACGCTCATCTCGAAGAATATCAGTTACAGGAGGTGAGTAACCTCCTCTTCTCCTGGAGTTTGTATGCATTTTATAACTTTTACAGTTTTTAAAATTAGTTTTTATATTATGGCAAATTCTACTTTCTATGCAATATTCTGATGTGATTATTTTTTAAAATTGATTTTAATTTATTTTAAATAAAGTTTAAATCATTGTACACTTTTAAACATAATATAGCTGCTACTTCATTTCATTTTATGTTACTTTCTGTACTGCTTGTTTGACATTAAAATGCGTTCCTCATGTTTGTTGCTAGTATTTTTCAGTAACTTGGAAAACCTAAATAAATATTAATTTTGGTTATCATATCGATATTTTGACATTGTCAAAGACACTGCATTAAAAGGAAGTTTAGTTTGCGTGCCCTCAGAACTTATATGGGCTTTAGGGTGCTATATTCACTGCAGGGGGCACACCCTACAGAGCCAGTGCTCCATCCCGTGGTTGTACAGTTTTTCTACCCCTCCTCCCCCCCCACCATCCCAGTCTTCCTCCATGAACCTCAGCATCCTCTTCATGACTCAGCCTTCTGGCCAGTCACTATGTGGTTTCCCCTTCTTGGGGGAAGAGGCATATAAAAGTCCCAGTTTACCAGCAGTCTCAGGCATTCCTCCCATTCACTGGCCTGAGTACCACATCCTCAGGGACTGCTAGAGGAGCTCATGTGTGTCCTCTGCTCCTGGTTTTGGCTCTGGGATCCTCTAACAGTAGCCAAGTTATGGCTCCCTCCTGCCTTCCCCTGAGCCTCTTCCTTATCTTCTGGCTCTTCCCACTCCTCTGGGTTTGCCAGCCTCTCAACTTCCTTCTCCCAGAGATGGACTGCAGACTACCTCTCTGAAGCCTCCTCTGCATGTAATTTCCTGGCTTTTATAGAAGTCCTGTCTGTTCCCTCATAAATGAGCCGCCTTCTTCAAGAGATGTCCCTAACACATCAAGTGTCAGGGCGCCCCCTGCGACCATGCATGCTCAGATCCTAAGCCACACACTCCAGGTGTGCTAGTATTGCACATGTGCGAGCCCCTCCCAGTTGGATAGTGCTGGTAGCACAGATCCAAGAAACATATAACAGTAGCACCATGGAAAGGCTCTCATCACGGTGTGTTCTAAACCAGCTTAGGACCGGTCAGGGCAGATGCGATTATCTACTGCATAAGTAAATTTGTTGCAATCTCCACTTTGTGATTGTGGCAGTCCATAAACTATGCACCACATTGTTGCGGAATGCCCAACATGAAGATTTATTGGCTCACTGTAGGATATCCACAATCTAACCAGTGATGCTGTTCGCTGGCTGGAGAGTTTGGCAAAGAAATACAGTGCTGAACATGCCATTTGAAAGAAGAAGTTGCCTGCCTCACATACAATGGCATCACCAAGCACCGATAATGCCACAATGGCGCCACAGGCACTTCCGGTAATGATCACTACTCCTGTGATGGCTACCAGTACCATGGCAACACCACCAACATCTCCGGCTTGCTCGGTGCCAAGATTACATCCATCACTGCAAGTTACCTTGGTACAGCCAACCATGGCACCATGAATACCTGCCCTGCAGTACGTGCAGCCCAGAGATTTGCTCATTTCCTCCACATTCAGTTTGCCTTTTCCTTGGTACCAGCTGTTCCCCAGGCACCCCAGCACTGCACCAAATGCTTTCACCAGAACAAGGAGGAAGGAGAAAAAGTATTTGCCTTAATCTCTGATGATAGACTTAAAAAATAAAAACTGGTCTGGTAGCACTTTATAGACTAACAACGGCTATCCCCTGAAGCCTCTGATGATAGGACAAGAAACAATGGGCTTAAATTGCAGCAAGGGAGATTTAGGTTGAACATTAAGAAAAACTTTCTATCAGGGTGGTTAAACACTGGAATAAATTGCTTAGGGATGTTGAGGAGATTTTCACCACCATCGGAGATTTTTAAGAACAGGTTAGACAAACATTTGTCAGGATTTAGATGGTGCTTGGTCCTGCCGTTAGAGCAGCGGACTGGGCTTGATGATCTCTAGGTCCTTTCCAAATCTAGTATTTATGGTCCTGTGATGTTCAACCTTCCCTATGTGCAATTGCACATTCTGGTATATCACAGTCTACATCTATAGCCATAATCAAGGATGGTCCTGTTGCTGAGATCTGCAAATCTGCGACGTAGACTTCAGTGCATACTTTACCCAGCCATTGTGCATTGGTTCATGTTGCTAGATTGGATGTTGTCATAGGCAATTCAGATCTCTTTTAAATGCTGGATTCTGTTCTGAATTTCCTGCTTCCTTAAGGAGATTGCTATTGGGAATCACCTGAAGTGGAGCAGCCACAGGAATGCTACTTGCAGGAGGTAAAGAGGCTACTCTCCTTGGGCAGTAACTGGAGTTTTTTGAGATTTTGACCTTATGGATGCTTCACTCCCTGCCCTCCTTCCCCTCTGCTTTGGAGATTCCACTGTATGAATGTGGTAGAAAAAGAACTCAGTGCTAAGGTAAATGCGCCTGAGGTGAGGGTTGAAGCTCCAGCTGTGACCAAGGGTGGTTAGCGAGGAACCAAACGGGGGGGGGGGGGGGTTGGAGGGTGCATGCATGAGGCACTAATGCACAAATGCCACAAGGTGCCTTTCGCGCATAAGTGGCCCAACAGGAAACTGCTTTGCAAGGCTCTGGTCTGCAGCTCTGGGACGACCCATCACCAACAGTGGAGCACCCACGGGGACATCGCTCAAAGAAGAACAGCCTTGGCATGGTGGCAGCTCTGGTGGGATCATTTTGAACCAGGAACATATACCTCAGGATTTTAAAAGGACACTTTTTCCCCCTCTGTTTTTCTGTTTGGAAGTTTTGTGATTTTTTTTTCTTCTTTTGCTGCCGGGGTGGGGAAGGCACACAGAAGGCTAAACCTGCACAGCCAGAGAGTCCAAACCAAACTGTTATATTGGGGGGGGGGGAGAGTTCGAGCTTTCAGTGTATCTGGATAGTTACGCTAGAGTAGGGCAGGGAAGCAGCCCAGTGCATGCGTTTGCAGTCAGACAGAGTAGCCCTGGAGCAACCAGTCTTCCTTAAGTGACACACCAAGGTGAAAACAGCCTCAGATCAGGGTGAGATGTTCACCTCCTGCGAAGATTCATATGAGAAGGGGGGATAGGGGACTGTCTCTGTGAGGCTGGAGGGATTACCTAGTGGGGGCAGGAGCAGAGGGTGACAGCCATGCCCCTCCCTTATCACCGTCCTCAGGGGATGAGAGTGTCCTTAAGGCAGCCAGACCTCTAGCTAAGGATGAGATGGAGGTGAAGGAGAGGGAAAAGCAGCGGCGCTTTGAGCTGGAGAAAGATGAGAAACTAGGCACTCCAACTACACCGACTAACCACCTTGCTACAGTTAATGCTCCGCAACTCAAGAAATACCCAGTGTACAAGGTAGGAGATGATGCAGAGGCTTTCTTAGTGAATTTTGAAAGGGCCTGTCTTGGGTACAACATCCCCAAAGACCTGTACATGATGGAGCTGAGATCACAACTCAGTGGACCCTTAGCAGAAGTGGCAGTTGAAATGCTTAGGGAACACATGAATGATTATGAACTTTTTAAACAAGAGGCCAGAATTAAGGATGGGGCTTACCACTGAACATGCCCATCACCATTTCAGAGCCTTAAGGTAGAAAACGAGATGTGCATTGCCCCAGCATGCTTACCCGATTAAAAAAATACTTTGTGTGTGTCTGTTCGGCTTGGCATACACAGACCTCCTATTACTTCCCAGGACACAAGAATCAAATCATAGCCTTAAAAAGGTGATTTTATTAAAACAAAAAGATATACTTGATAAAGCATACTTGGTTGCTAGGTGTTTTAAAGCAACTAAGAAAATAATTTAAAAACAAAGGAGCACTAAATTCCATCCCTAGGATACAACTTAAAGTACAGTGTATGGCGGGGGGCACATGGACTTAGCAGAGAGCAGTTTAACTGAACAACAACAAAAGAGACGACAACATGATCGCATCTAAATAGACATTTCCCTATCTACTCACAATCCGTCCTTCAAGGTCCAGTCCATTTCCATGCCCAGAATTTTTTGCAGGCATGGTAGTTCTGCCTGATTCAATTCATCTTGTTCCCCCGGCTCCTGACTTAAACTCTCATAAAGAAAAACAGCAGGCAGGTGTCTCTTCCAATTCAAATCTCAACACCTTCCCCCATTGGCTTTCCTGGCTCCCTGCCAGCATCTCCTAGCTATCTGAGTTTAACCCTTTGTTTACTGAATGCTGGGATGCTCAGCAAAGGCCAGCCCGCCTCCTATCCAATATACCTGTGCAACCCTTTATAGCATTGGTACAGGGCACGAGAATGTGTAGGATGCATGCCTGGGCTAAACAGGCATTGATCGCTGGACAAAGGCACAAGGTGCATGCGTACCTGAAATAGCGCACCCCGTGTAGGCACACATCTCAGAACTTCAGTTACCACACAAGGTTGAGTAGCCTGTTTCCCCTCTGTTTGGAGGTTCGTCTGTGCCACTGGCGCACAAAAGACTCTACAACAACGTGCCCCTTGAAATTATTGACTGGCAGTTGCCATGTTTAACATGGACATTTCGCGCTCTCTCTTGTTTTTCTCAGCACAACTTTGCAGACACGGAGAGCCGTACAGCATTGTCCATATCATATACTTCCACTGAGCCCAGCCTGGTCACATTCCTGCATATGATGGCCTACCGTCTACTGTCAGCCTGTAGGGCAGACTGATCTTGGTTATGCTTGCACTATTAATTTTGGCACCCTAATATGTTTGTATACATGAATAGGAAATATTAACCAAAAGACCCATGTCTAGGGCACTGTGCCAAGGGGCAAAGAGAGAGCATTAAGTGGCGTGGGAGTGGAGGGGACCTGTTGTGTGACAGTAGCTGGTATATCTTCAGTAGCTGCAGAGGGCTGGGCCAAAGAGCAGCTGTGTATTGCAGGGGAGTGTCATAGTAGCTGTTTAGGTGGGAGATAAAAACTGAGAGTGAGCTTGTGACAAGGGCTGTAGCAGTAGCTCTATGAAGAAAAGTACTGGTAATTTAGCACAGCCCTTGCATGTCCTTGTTGTTATGTTGGTGCATTGGTATGTAGAGTGGTCACTTTAGTTTAGCGCTTCTGCATGTCCATGGGTTGATCTGACCCAGATGAAGCCATCCATGCATGAGCTCCCCATACATGCCCCCTTGTGTTGAATGTGTGTGTGTGTTAACTGACCTGCTTGCCCTTTGCTATCTGGGTCATTTCTCTCTCAAGGGAGACGGCGAAAGAAGCTGGTCCCTATAAAATGCTGAGTGAAGAGCTGTGTAGCTCTAAATGTTTTAACTCCAAATTGGGTCCCCAGACTAGCATAGCTCTTGAGGATGATGTGGGATTTGTAAGCAAAATGATTTAAAGTAGCAATGTTCCTACTCGCAGATGTGTGGGTTTGTCTGTGCAACTAGTGATTTATCTGCTGCAAGAAAGTGGCATGTTCACGTGCAGCTTCAGTGGTGAAGAATTTCATGGCTTCTTTGCTATTTTCAATACCTTCAAAGGGAGGTTTAGGTTGGACATTAGGAAAAACTTCCTAACTGTCAGGGTGGTTCAACACTGGAATAAGTTGCCTAGGGAGGTTGTGGAATCTCCATCTCTTGAGATATTTAAGAGCAGGTTAGATGGACATCTATCAAGGATGATCTAGATGGTGCTTGGTCCTGCTGTGAGGGCAGGGGACTGGACTCAATGACTTCTCGAGGTCTCTTCTAGTTCTAGTGTTCTACGAAAGACTCAGACTCCTTCAGAACATTAGCAAATTCTCCCTTATAGATGATTTTTCTGCTCACAAACCCATACTCATCTAACCATGTTGCAAGCAAGAACTGTTTCTAAAACATGGACCTCGGTGTCCAAGGGGGAAACACAAAAGTATGTGTTATGCTCCTTCATAAACAGCAAGATCTCCACAGCCAGAGAGGGGTAATTTGAATGAAGTCATTTTTGGAGAACAACTACTTTAAGTGCATCATTTGTATTAACCCTTAAGGGACTAAAACAAATGTTCTATACTTTGCCTCTGAAAAGTTACAGCTGAAACTGCCCAGCAGCTGTCAGTGGTTTCGTAGGAAGCTGATGGCACTTGCTCCTGACAACACTCTTTGGTGGCAGCCAGACTACTCCAGGAACTTTTGCTGTTCTACAGCTCCCTGCTGGAATGGAATGGATGGGACTGAGCTCGCTCTCCCTTAAGCTGGAAGATTCATTTAAATAAACTTGAGTTATGGAGGGTGTACTATGGACAGACTGACCCCCCTGAAACAGGTCCAGTCCCCTCCCAAAATGCTTAATTCTTGCCAATATGTTGGCCTCATGCAAATCAGAGATTACTAACGGACAGGGCGGTGGGCACCTAATTAGTACCTTCAAACTGTAGGAATCTGCTGTGACATTTAAAAACAGTTTTGCAGCATGGTGTGACAGCGGGATAAGCAGAAGTTACATTTTCAGAGCTAAATAGTTGGGAGAGAGAGTGAGTGGGGTACTTGAAAAGCTATTACAGTGAGAGAGGGTCTTATCCCAGCGGGAGCCAGATCATTCGGCCAGAAACATCTATTGAAATAATTTTCCAAAGACCAAAAGTTTTTGTACCCAGCAAGTGTGTGTATGTGTATAAAACAAAAATTAAAGAGCAGAAAGAGACTAACAATCAATATATCAATCATACACTGTGTTCATAAACTTGGTATCCTCAAACTGCAATGTTTAAGGACCTGTAATTGCGCTGAAGTGTATCTTGGTTGGATAGCTGGGGCATCAGCATGTTTCTATGTTTACAATAACCCCACTGTGTAAGAATAGATGGGAGAAGACAAAAATAAAGCACCAGGACTGCATATAGTGCTGATAAGCATGGGGAAAAAAAAACAGTGTGGATGGGTTACATCATAAATATCAGAGATTTTAACAGGGATATAAAAACACTATATTCCAGCACGATTTCATTACTGCTGTTCTTGTTCAGCAAGTGATTTGTCATTGCTAATGGATGTGCAGGTTCAGTAGCTATTTGTTGCCCCTTCAGCCATCTCCAGTTAGCCTAGTAACATCCCAAGCAGCAGATCCTAGATTTTTCAAGAGGCTGAACATTTTGGCCCTGCTCCAGCAAAGCTCTTAACCAAAGCAGGCCTACTCAAAGTGCTTAAAGTTAAGCATGTATTTAAGTGCATTGCTGGAATAGGTCCAGAACACTCAGCCTCCTGTAGGCTCAAGCCCGCATAGCTCCATGCCAACTCAGATGCACTAACCTAGCCTGTGTTATAAGCCAACAATAAGACTGAAAGTGCTCATAAACAAAGTTACACGTATGCAGTAGCTATTTTTTATGTATTAGATATTTTTACTAATGCACATAGTTGTGAATTGCAGTGAAAGTGAGTGAGAATCATGTGTACTGTGGAACAAAGTGAGCCTGTTGTTTTAATTACTCTAATTAGTAGCTAGAAAAACAACATGCTAAGGCGCATAGATTTTTAGTTTCCAACTCAAGAGTTCACTTTATCGATGTGCCTTGACTCAAAATAAAATAATTTAGAAAGTGCTTGTGCACATTCAAGTGTAGGAATAACTGGAAAACACCATCTGAGCTTTCTCCCCCCCCCCTCAAAAAAAATTTTTTTTTATTGATCTTGTGCCTCTCAGGTACTTTTTGATGGTCTGCATTTGAAAAGAAATTCTTGAATCTACACTTAAGATCTCTTTTGGGTGTTTTCAGATGCTCAGGATTTTCTAGGGATAAGGTATTCTACATGCAGGTGTAGTATATTTCATCTTGTTAGCAATCCAATCTATTTTTTTATGACCGTGTGGTGTAATTTTCAGTATAAAACTATAATATAAGTCTTCAGCTGTCTTGAAATATAAACTAAAATGTTTCCGATTGTCACTTTTTATAGTCTTTGTTTTTATTAATAAATGAGATGAGGGCAATAACATTCTTCAGTAAGAGGCTATGATCTTCCTTAAAACTCTGCCCATTTTTACAATTTTTCACTATGCTATGTAACAATTGCAAAAGCACTAGGATACAATCTCAGTCCAAGTGGAAAATGTACAGCTGAAAATCTCTGCATGCTGATCTATTTGCCCCATTGGAGCAAGCTAGTATCCTGATATTATTTTAAGAAAATAGTGTCCCTGGGACACTAGATATTTGGCTCCCTGGACAAAGCAGAGGTATTGTAGGAGCCAGGGAACAGAGATAAAGGTCATGCAGCAAAATTAGACCTAGATTTGCACGTCACCCACACTCAATTGAAAGTTTTGGTTCAGCCCATTTGACACCTTATTCTGAAATACGGTTTATGCATCAAATGCACCTAAAGCATGGGAGAGGGGCAGGAGTGGTTTTGGTGATTAGTTTTATTCTGGAGAGCTGAACACAATCAGGTTTGCTGAGGTGGAGTGTTGCATTGTGTAGCTGAATTTAAATTTATACCTAGTACTATTATTCAGTCTAAAATTGTGATAAATGCAATCCTAAATCATGGTTCAGGCAATAAGGGGATTGTGGTCAGCAAGGAATAACAGTTAGACATAGTCCAAGTTACAAACCCAGCCCAATTGGCGAGTTGCACTTGGATGTGTTTTGCCATCTCTAACACATGTATTTACCATTCCAATAGTATGTTTTTTGAGGGGAAATGACTCAAGCTCTCCAGGAGGTTCTGTTTTATTTCTGAATTATACTTTACATTGTACAATATATAAAAATACAGAGTACCCAAAAAATTCACAGTGTCAAAGGCAGTGATTACAGTCTAGGTCACCTTTATACACTAATAGTACCATCATGTTCAATTGCATAGGAAGGGTGATGTGCCTTCACACTAAGAGTCCAATAATACTTGCCAGATTTTCCTTTTTGGGGGTAAATATACTGTTTTCTGCTAACAATTTCCCATGTATCAAAGAGCCAGAATTGCCTCTGTCACTCCCTCCTCATCTATGCACAAGTCCTTGCCAATTTCCCTCCTAACTTACCCCATGTGACAAAGGATGTTTTTGATTAAATAGCTAATGTGTTCAAAATACACACTTACCCAGATGTTACTGGAGATTACTTGCATGTAGATGGAACCCACAAGATCATGCAGCTGGCTGGCTTTTTTTCCCAACGTTTTGCCATATTTCTACTAAAAGTCACTTTGCTTCAGATATTGATGGACTATACACTGACCTCTCCCTCATGCTGTGACCTGTATATTACACAGCATACCCCATTCCACTGAGGCTTCAGTAGTGGTACAGCTATTCAGCATTATCTTTATTTTAAAACTATTTATACTGGAAATTCCAGAAAGCTCAGCCTGAATGATTACATGCAATAAAAAAGCACTGTCAGGGCAAATGTATTTGGAAAAAATAAACACCAGATTCAGCCAAGACGAGGGAGTGTAGGTTCTCTAGAAGCACACAAATAATGCTGATTACACTGGTGGCAGATCATCGGCAGCTGGGACCAGAACTATAACTAAAACTTCCAGAAAGGCTCTATCTTACAATGATCTGGCAGTGAGAATTAAGATGCCAGATTCTCCACGAGACCTTGTTTTCGTGAGTTTCCTTCAGAACATAAGAATGGCCCTACTGGGTCTGACCAATGGTTCCTCTAGCTGAGTATCTTGTTTTCTGACTGTACCCAATGCCAGATGTCCACAAGGGAATTAAACAGAGCAGGGAATCAGCAAGTGGTCTGTTCCCTGTCACCCGTTCCCAAATTCTGTCAAACCGTCCTCATGAAGGCTCCAGTGCTATGGATAATATCCAACTTGGTCAATGTCTCGCTGACCCACACCTGACCTCCGAATGGTTTGATGTTTGCTCTTAACAGACTTACATGAGGGACTTGCATAAATGAGACTTTTCCTGTTTTATAGCTGTGAGCTCTCAAAACTGTTCAGCTAGGGCTAAATCCTGCAAAACCATTGCTCATGGGCCTAGTACTTACATGCACCCATTGAAATCAATGCACTGTTCTGACCACTCCAGTGGAGGCTGGAATGTAACCCATCTTCAAGGCATTCTACTGTGGTCCTCGGACATCAGTAATCGGGAAGGCTGGGTAGAGCATTACAAAGGTGCCTAAAGGCATTAGCTATGTTTTATTCTATTGCTCTGTCAGACCCATTTGAAAATGTCTCTTAAACTGTATGACAGCAGCCAAATGTGGAAATGGTTATTCAGCTCTTATGCTGCCAGTCAACTACTTGGAAAACAATTGCAAACTTCTTCCGCATTCAAATGAAAACTTGTTCCAGATCCAAATACTTTTTTACTTTCCATTTGTTCCTCTAGTCTAACCTGCTACTTTGCTTGCACAATTATTCTCTACTTAGTTACATTTAAGAGTGATACACACAGCTACCTCAGGCTGATTAGTCATTTGTTTGAGTGGCTATGAAATTATTCTTAGCCAGAATGGTTTGTGAAAAACAGGCATTTAACTACACAAATCAATTGTATTTTTAACTTTTTTAAAAACTGTATTTAGCTAGAAATGTATTTTGATAATATAAAGAAAAGCACATGGGTTTCTTAATCATTATTTTCAGTCTCTTTCTGTAGAATTTGAACACAAGCACTGCCTTTCTCAGTCTAAATTTTGTCTGCAGGCATTTGGATGGATGGAAACAGTATGTATATATTATAAATATATACCTTATCTATCTGCTGATAGATATGCACACTATTAGATTTATTACATAAACTTTTTTATACACATGAAATGTAAATTTACAGTTGGTACAAAGAATATAGTGATCTGTATGGACAGCAATTTCATTTTCACATGGGTTTATCTCATCAGATTAATCATTGATGGTGTCCTAAAACACCTTTACCAGATCTGGCATTTAATGGACTCTATTGTCACTCTCTACCTTGATTTCCATATTACTTCTATTTCATTTTCTCAAAATAAGGCATTAAGAATCGCAGTCATGCACCATACATTTCTTCTCTGGTATTTGTTACATTTTACATGTTTAAGAAGAGGGAGTGGCTCACATTTACAAACATTCACAAATGCGTCTTTAGAACAAGCAGCCCTCCTTTCTCCAGGAATTTTACTTGTGACATCTACTGGAGGCATCTGCAAGTTGTAAAGAGCTGGAATGTTTATACTTGGCATTTCAATCCAGTGAAGTGAACCAAACAGCAGTTTTACAGTGAAGCATGGTTCACTCCATGTACGCAACCATTAGAGCAAGGGAGTAGTGCAGCTCTTCATATGGCGGTGGAAAACCCCCCAATATTGTTAAACACCACCCCATGCCTATTTGGATGCAATATTGTTACTGCATGCTATACAGCTGAATCCTATCCTAAAATATTTTCAGAGCACTCAGGCTGTAAGGTTAATTCAATTTCTTGCTAAAAGTTTTTTTAAAAGCACCAAACCGGTGTTAAAAAGCTGTAGCATCAAGGGTTTTTCCAGCATACTGTGCATACTTTTATATGACCTTAAGAATGGAAAATTTAAGCAGTTTAATGTCAGACTGGAGGAGCAATTCAATCTCCTATGGGCATTACAGATCTGATGATCTGTTGCCAATTTACATGATAGAAACAAACAAATCCAAGAATATCACTGTATATTGTGTCATTAACCTGAGCCGCACTGGAGAGCTCAGAAGGAATTCAACCCTCACATCACATTAACATTGCCCTTAAAGAACTGCGCTCTCATGCAAACATTAATTGAGTAATAAGAGTGCAGTGTTTCACCTCCCCCTTGCTTCTACTTTCTGCTCGAATGGAGGCCACAGATTCTCGCTGTGATTGTCAATTCTATGAAGCCATTCAGATGGCTAATAAGAATGACTCTGAAGTGTCTTGATGAAAATGTACCCTGCCCCACTGCTCACCTATACTACAAAGTAGGCACCTTTTGAACACAATGGAAGCAATGATCTTGCTCACTCAGTTGAAAGACTAATAATTTCAGCTTTTTTTTTAAGCTGAAAATGGAAATGGTTGAACTACAAAAGAAGAGAACATTGAAATTAAAATAACTGCATGGTTTAACTCGCTTGCAACTCTTAAGAACTGCAGCTGAAATCCTGCCAAGTAAACAACAACAACATAACTCCCCGACATAGGGAACCATCTGAAATGAAAGCTTAGCAATGACTTCTGTTTGTAATATCTACAGTGATCTTGGGAACCAATAGTTTCTTTAGAACTGCTGACGTGTTTAGTGCAACAATTTTCAAACAGGGGCTCTGTACCAGTCCTGTGACTTTAGCATGGAATTTTCCATAACCCTAGCTAAACTTTGGGTATCTAATGCCCGCTGAAAATCAATGGTTCTTTTGTGACCAGTGCCTGCCACTTTTGATGATCTGTAGAATCCAGTGCACCTCTATTGCCTTACTTTCTATTCACATTGCAAGACTGGGACTTTAGTGTTAGAAGGCATCCAGCCAGAGAGGTGGAAGAAATTAGCACAGCCAGACTCTTGGGGCCAAAATCTATTTGCAGTCATACTGCTGTACAGATCCAGAGTAATTTTACTTCCATTAAGTTTTTCCCACACTGGTGTAACTGGAAGCAGAACTTTAATCAGTCTGCTAATTTGGTACAGTTGCCAGAAAAGGTTAGGAATCATTGAGTTAATCTAAAATCCTTGATGAAATTGTTATAATCAATCTCCTTACAGCTACAGACCACTAGTATAGTTTAGAAGTACAAGGCAAATTTGTTCTCCTGTTTGTGATCCCACATTGTAAAATCAGATTACAAAGTCCACCTCTGCTCTGCCTCATCCATAAGAGAGCTGTACGTTTTGAGCCATGAATAGCAAAGTCTCTTCTCAGCTCCCATTGACCACCTCTGTGTATGGGTATGCGTGCAATGAGCAGCTGCAGCCTTACAAACAAGTGTCTACAAAGTGATAGCAATGAGAAACTAAGAAGTGCTGGCTTACAGTGAAATCTATCATATGTATCCAATATAACCCAAACTGCTTGGAACACATCCCAGTCAATGGAAATAGACACAGCGATCACTAAAGTAATACACATACAAAGAATTCAAGTTGTGGAACTCAGGAGTGTTTAGGTTTGTACTCTTATCTCATGCTCAGTATTGAGGCATTCTAAAGTCTTAGCATCAGGAGTTCATTATAAATAGAAACATTCAATAGTAACAGTGTCAAACTTGCTCATGTTGCCAACAGACTTGCTGGAACTGTCCATTAAGCACTGATGATAGGTTTTCTTTTGGCCAGACAGTAACATCAGACATACATCTATCTGGTTGTACACACCATGCCTTCTGCTGCACACAGGCACACACGTACACAAAGTTACATTTCAAGGCTGGATATAATGTTTAATAATCCTACAGTCCAACTTTAATAACTGGAGCAAGATTTTTTTTCATTTGTTTCTAGCTGAGAAAGCTAAAGAAATATTGGCAAACAATGCACATTATTCAGCTGTATAATAATTGGATGGAGTACTGACTGGAAGACACAATAAGAATGTGCAGCAGACTTTCTGTGTCATGGTATGCAATGAATACATTCCTTAGAAAAATACCGTGCCAAAAATTCAGAATTTCTTACTCTTCAAAAATAAGTGAACTAAAAATTAATAATAAAATAAGAATTAGCCCCAAGTATAGTGATTTCACAAGAGGAGAGCCTGACCATCAGTCATCATTCCTTGCGGACATGAACAGAATCAAGGTTGGAGAAAAAAAAGTAAATGTTGTTTGAAAGAATGCTCATGGCTCGCATACAGCACTTCTCACATTTTTTCCAGTGGTATGCACATCTTTGTTATGCAGTCAATGTCCACATCCTGTTAATCCAACATTTACTTCACTTACCATCTCACATTGCCTGTATAATTCTAATTAAGACTGGAAATATTCTGAAATGCTTCTTTGGGTAGAGAACTTTGTGTGTTTTCTTTTCCTCGTTGAACTGGATGTTCCCAAAGAAGATTATGGAGGCCATTTCCTGCAATGGGAAAGGAATCTTCTGATGAAGCTAGAGACCCTGCTATAAACCTAAAACTCTGATCCAGTTCCTAGCATAATGGAGTCCCATACAGCTCATCTTGTGAACTAAGTGTCATTCAGTGCACCATCATTATCTAGTCACATCAAGGGGGTGCCTCGCTGTATTATCCTTTGCTCTACGGAGCTATCTGTAACGTTTCTTAGAACATACTGGCACGTAGCATGATGGAAACCTAACACAGCATGCATCAGCTCCTTGGCAATTCAGGCCTCGGACAGATATACTGACCATCCAGCCATGAATATTTGCAGCAGCAAGTGTCCTCTCTAGTCAAATATCCACAAAAGTCTATGCATAATGGTCTCTGGTCCATAAGCATTCTGTCCACGTAAGGAGATGTGCTGTTTAAAAGTAAAACAGTTAAACAAAAAAGAGGCCCTACTTGTACAATATTTACATCTGGAGACCGGGCCAATATTTGGTCCATATACTCAGTTTAAAAAACAATTCATACAGGAAGTGATCCAGTCCTTGGATAGTCTGTTCACCATCAGCTGTTGGTAAAGGTCCTTCCAGGAGAGGCCTCAGGCCTGTAGTCATATTTATTCAGTGTACTTGGATAATAGGTTGTAGTGTACACGTTGGTTTGCTGCAAGGGGTAGAAGTTGGTCCGCTCATCAGGTATTAAGTTGTTCTTGTTAAGTGTCTGTAAAAGGTAAAAAGAAATTACATAGACATATAAATGCTTTGTGAATGCTCTTTCCTATCTTCAGATCTTTCTCAGATTCCGTCTCCAGCATGGTGTCCATCCTGGGCCACTGGCACCTTCCCTCCATCTGGGAGGATAAGATGGATGTGTACCATACATGGCGCTCTCTCTTTGTGGAGTCAGTCCATGGGTGGACCCACAGCTTTTGCCATTTCTGCATTGGTGGATCTGTGCTCAGCCATTACTAGAGCCAGAATCCAGAGTCTTCTCCAGAGACCCAGATTCTCCTAGTAGATGGCATGATGTCTGACCATCATTGTCACACAACCATGCTGGGCCTAAACAGGACTGAGTGGTAAACTGTACACTCAACCCATTCCCTTCCAAAGTGCTCATTGTACAAGCGGCAGTTACCAAAATGGCACTTCTTTTCTTTTTGGAAGAGCAGGTGCACATTTACCTGATCTTCATCTCCACTGGTAGATATCCAGGTTTGGACCCCCCGATATTAAGTGTGTCACTTCTGTCAGCTACAGTATAAGTAACAAGTCATGGTCACTTTTGGAAAAACTAAAATGACTCAAGAAATGTAACAACCAAGTAACAAGTGTGATTAACAGCAGCAAGAAAATGAATTATAAGATGTATTTTTTACCCACTAGCATTTAGAAGAGTGTCCAGGACTTTCTCTCCCTATTCTTTGCCTTATCATGGAATTGCTTGTATTCATGCCACCAGCCACTCTCTCTCATCCCCCCCCTCCCCCAACCACACACACACACACACCCTGACAGGCCAGGTGTTTCCTGTCTTGTTTCAGAGAATGAGACACTTCAGAAAATGTCTCCTTGTATTTCTCTTGTTGTTGATGTCATTTCAATCACACAATGCAGTTCACTTTTGAAGCATGCTCATAGCAGGCTTTTATTTTTAAATAACTGCATAAATAACTGTGTGCCTTGGTCTGTCGTGGTCACATTAATCTGCTGTTAAGCTGCACCAAGGAATTCATCCCTTGTTCTGAGGCAACAAAAGATGAATGTTCCACATGCACCCTTAAAATAGGTACACACTGTGTTTCCAAAAAGGGTGCAGATACCTGTAATTGATTAGTTCAAGGTTCTTGCAAGCTGGAATACAGAATGGGGCTTATTTGAAAGGCACTGTGAGCTAGAGGACTGAGTAGAGGTTTTGGAGTCAGGAACTTCTGAGTTCTAATGCTGGCTCTGTTACTGACTGTGTGAGTTTGGGCAAATTACATCACCTTTTCCAGAAGAGGGGAGGGGGATAATAATGCTTGCTAACCTACCCTCCAAATGATTAACTGGCTAATGCTCAACAAGTGCTAATGGCCCAGTACTTCCACTGTCATTCAACCTGAGCAGGCCTGCCATCGGTGCGGGGGAGGGGATAGGCAAAGGTACCAGTTGCCCAGGGCCCTGTGATTCAAATTGCCACCAGAATGCTGCTTAAAAGCCTGACAGGGGCAGTGTCATGCTCTGGGCAGCACTGAGGGCTGACTGTCCCTGGCCCTGCCCCTTCTAGGAGAGCAGAACTGGCCCTCCCACCTTGCCCGGGAGCCCGCAGAGGCTGTTGGTGTCCCTGAATCTGAGAAGTCCCTTACTCGTGCATATGGTCCTTTGTACATCAGAGGGATCCTCAGGTGAATAAAGCCCTGCTCTCTATGAATAAAGGTGACCACATCAAGCACTGTATGAATGCCAAACTTCAGTATCAGAATGGGCAGAGCTCCTGCTTCAGCAAATGCTAAATAATCTTCCGGAAGAAACTGCCTTCTGCTCTCAGTAATGAGAGGAAGCTGTGATAGGATGTGTCATGCATTGCTCCCAATCATCCAAAGAAATATGAAAATAATAAGGGAGCCCTTTGTTGGTTAGACAGGGCTGGTATTCAGGGAATTTGAGTTTAATTCTCTGGCTCTGCCACTTTCTGTGTGTCCTCAGGGAATCTTTATGCTTCAGACTCCCCATCTGTAACATGAAGATAAAATTACTTAACCAGCTTGAGATCCCTTGGTAAAAGGCACATTATATGTGCCAAGTATTATCGGTATCTTGAGGAACCCCTTCCAGAACAACTTAGCTGTTCATCCATACTGTACATAATAAGGGTTGCTATTTCCTAGCCAGTGTGATTTAGCTTCATATACTTAACACATGCAATTAAATGGCTACATGCCTGTTTATGGAGTATGGAGCGCTGGACCCCTGGTGTCTATTCACCATGTGAGCCTAAAACACCATCAGTTCCACTCAACTGCCCAGGTGTAGCAGAAGTGTAAATTTTCAGAAGCACAAATGTGGGCAAGAGGAACAAGAGAGTAAGGAAATGGCTCCTACATGGTCAAGCGTTAAGATGATGCTCAGGGAAATCTCATGGGTTGCACAGTATGGGGAGGAGAGGGCTGTCAGCATATGGATGAGAGAGAGAACATGATTCAATTGGGAGGCTCTCAGGAGGTCCTAGCAACTGCGTAATAGCTGAGTCCCCATTTAGGATTTCACTAAGGGTTAAGAGTAGAGAGGAGTCCTGATCAAAGCCCCAGATCTAAACACTGCTGAAGTTTGGTGGTGATCAAACCCTGGTCTGATATAAGCTCAAAATGAAAATCACAGCCTTCTGTTCCTTGGGCTCTCAGATGGAATGACTGTGAATTTCAGGATATCCTGCAATGATTTAAATCTAGACCCTGAAAGCAAGCTTAGCATTTAATTAACAACATTTGCATTTTCTCTCTTTTTTGCCTTTACTTTCTTACAATACTTAATTAGAAAAATACCCACAATTGTTTCTTTGCTCAATTTGTTTTTTTGATGGAGGGTCTCATATCTTTGGGAAATACCTTATGCAAATGCTTTAAGGGATTAATAATAATGTAATTAGCCGCAAAGAATTTGTCTCTGGTGATATTAGGATGGCAGAAAAAGCCCTAAATCTGGATGATCAATGTACAGCCTCTTAATGTTTTCCAGCACAAACATATTGTTGGTCTTATTTTAATAAATAGATGATTAGGCTCCCAGGCACTAGAAATTGGAAAAATATCAACAAAGAGGGGAAATGAGGCAGCAGCAAATTGTAGAAATCTACAAACCCAGAGGGGGATTGCAATTACATCTCTGTGGGTAGTTTCACTTGTGTTGGTAAGAGGTTTAACCCTTGTGCCTTTCTTTTCTCTCCATGCAGGGATAAAAAGCAGGTGACAAACCGTCCCTCTAAAGACATTTCCCTCAGACACAACATGGCTCAGACATTTATCCTCAGTGTGCTCAGTGCAATGGAGTTACATTAGGGGTGCATTTAGCCTGCTCAGAACAAACAGGGAGTCTCCAGGAGAGTTTGTTGATTTTGAGATGGCAAGATCAAGAGCACTCACTGCCACGGTGCTAACTTCCACCACAAAACCAACTGCAGAGAGCACCAGAATCCCGTACTCAGCTGTGCTCATGCGGTTTCTCAGCAGCTCAGTGCCTGAGAAGTGGCTGCTGAAGGCATTGTACTGTGCAATTCTCTCAGAAGCAGAGGTGCCATCTCCGCAGATTCTCCAGGACTGGAGCACCCACAAAAAAAATTAGTAGGTGTTTAGTATCTACCATCAGCCAGCTCGCCCCTCCCTCCCAGCACTTCCTGTCTGCCACAGTCAGCTGTTTGGTAGCATGCAGGAGACTCTGGGAGGGAGAAGGCACAGGGCACACCCAGGAGAGAGGCAGGAGTCAGGAACTTGGGGTGGTTGGGTCTGGGGTGAAGCAGGGCAGAAAGGGGTGAGGACTTGGGGGAAGGGAACAGGGCCTGTGGTGGAGGAGAGATGAGCATCACCCCAGGAAGCTGGTGCCTTTGTTTAGAAGAGTTGCTTGCTATCTGTCTTTCTAGGCACTTACATGGAGCTCATCACCACAGAATCACATCTTGCTGATCCAGTGCAACACATGCTACCCTCCACAAAGCTCTCAGAGAAGAAATTTGCCTCTCTATGCCCATGTAGGTTGCCTCCTATGGTAGGTTTTATATGGCATAGTTTAAAAGGCTACAGCAATGGCATTTCCATGACATGACAGCCTAATAGTCCTTATTACCAGGACACTGTTCCTGATACTCCGCTTATATTTTCCCTCTCTCAATTTCATCCTGTTACTCACAGCTGTCGACTCTCTTGTAGCACTAACTACGAATGCCTCTTCCTTCTTGGTGTTTACAACCTCGCCTGCCTGTGAGTAATGTGCATTTTCCAAACCCTTCAGATTTCAAGGTCTTAAGTATGTAACTCCCCCCTTTCCTAATGCTGAAATAGCACTTGTCACACAATACCGGAAAACCTTCCTAAACATGGCAGGGAAAGGGGGGGGTCAGGCTCCCTCTTCCCCTTAGGACAGGGTTTCCCAACCTAGGGGTCACCATTACATTTCAAAAGGGTCACCAGGTGTCCCCCCCAGGTGGCTCTTAAGGAGCCATTCACACATTTTTTGAATTCATCAAGTCTTCCTGAATTGTCAAAATGGGTCCCCATCTGGAAAAGGTTGGGAACCACTGCCTTAGGAGAAGGAATCTTACTTCAGTTTGAGAAGAGGCAACAGGCAAAACTATCTGAATTACCACAAGACAAAACTAAAGCAATGCTCAGAATCGAAGGTGATAAAAATACCTCTAAGATAAATTTAGTTAGAAAGATAGAAAATTATTTCACTCAGGTGCAAACAGGAACTCAAACCACAGTGATCGAGTATCTGCTACCTGCTTCCTCCATCCTTGAGATCAGCAGTATCAGCAAAGCCAAGTTCTATTTGCCAGTCCATCCATCAGGAGCCTCCATCCAAGAACTTTTTAGCAAGTGGCTTGCCAGCAATTTATGCTAATCTGACCAAAACCCATTACTCAAGGGCATGCACCAGAATTTAAATTTCTTCTTTTAAAAGAGTTTTTATTGTATTATATTGGCATATGAATAAAACAGAAGACAGACTTTTCTGTCCTAGAAATATTAGTTTGTCACATAGGGACATTTTCAGAAAAGTGAAGAAAGAACTCACTATGAGATGGTTTGAGAAAGTGCAGCATTTTGACATACTATCACTCTTAGCAATTTTTTTTTAAAAAAGTCCTGACAATGCTACTATTTAAGCTGGGTCTAGTAGAATATTGAATAACCCAATATATACAGAAACGTATAAAGAACGTTCAGTTGTGATTACAATAATTTTAGAAGCATAGGTCTACCAAAAATGCCTTTTCCATATATTGTTATAATGTCTGAAACTTGAAAACAATATATGTTATATTGGTCATTAAATTATAATCCACTACTATATAGGATTACTATCTGACAACTGTCAACACATAATCACAATTAGCAATATGGAAATTCCAGTACTAATCCAGTTTGAACTTGGTTGCAACTGTATAAATATCTTGTATGTACATTTGTTACTTATGAATATGTGCTCACATTTTCCAAATGTCAGTTTTTTCATCAAAATCTGTCTAAACATCAAATTTTTTACTAAAATAGGCCTTTTTAAAAAAAAAACATTTTCTGCATAACTCTAGTGAAAATAGCATTGTTTTTAGTGTGCTAGTTATCAATACACCTTCCTCCCAAACATATGCCTCCAAAATCTAAATCAGAACAACAAAGTAACAATGTTTCTAACGCAGTAAAACAATACGGTAAGATTTCTGGTAAGCGTCAGCTGATGCCTGATTTTGCAGTTACCTCTACATCTCTACAGTCCTCTCAGCACTTCAAATTCCTCTCCCTTTTTGGAGTTCTACTGAGATCTCGGGGGGCGGATATTCATCTGGTGCAAACTGTCAGAACTGCATGAAAGTCACTGGAGCTTTGACCATTTACATAAACAGAAAATCTGCCCCCAACATCTGTCTACCACTGGCAGATATTCCACATTCTCCCTTTTATATGTGGCAGATATCTAGTAGGGATGTTAAAAGTTTAACCGATTAGCTGATTCTTATTGGTTAATTGTTTGTTTAATGTTATCAGTCAAACTCTTCCTGGCCCCCCGGGAGGCAGCTTTGCATGAAGCCGGCAGCCCCTACCAGCCCTGCTCCTGGGGAGGCTTTGCTGCAGGCTCTGCAGTATAAAGATTATTTACATTTTACACTGCAGAGCCCATAGTGCGTGTAACTGCTAAAATTTTCAGTGGTTACATGGTCACCTTTTAAACTGACTTTTTACATCCCTAATTTTCAGTTAGGTGACCCCCTCGGAACATATTTAGAACATCTCACTCATCATTTTTCAATAATCCCTCATCACATTTTAATCTCATCCCTCATTAAACGGTTTTATATTATGATGCATATTTTCCAACTGTAGTTTCCCCCAAAAGATCCTTCCATGCTACGACTGCACTTCTACTCTTGCTGTTTTGTATTTAATGTAATACCATTAAAAACACATCAGTTCTAAACCACATGTTGGTGGAAAGGAACATGAGAAGTAAGTGAGCCAATCAGCACTGTAGGTGAGCTCCATACATTTTAAAGCTTCGACGTGCATTGTGCCATGGATTTAGGCAATGGCTGAGAACATATCCAAGCGACTGGACTGCGTTATGGACAGACAGCATTAACTAAACTACTCCGCTCATTCAGAGTGGGAATGTATAGCACCCAAGTTGGGACCATATGCAAGTAGAGCTTGATGTCCTCCTTTCACTGTGCCATTGAAATCATGCCCCTGATTGCAACATTAGGCTTTTAAAGAACAAAAGGAGTGGTTTCCATTTTCCCTGTTTGGAGTATCCAAGGTCCTGCAGTAACAGTGATCTGAGAGAGCAAACTGGAGACTGTTTTTCTGTGGGGAAAGAGGGAGGGGCAAGGCAAAGGCAAGTAGTTAATCAAATCAAAATGAAATTATGAAATTGATATAAATAAATAACCAATAAAGCATCCCAGATCCAACCTTTTGCCTTTTTTGTATTCTGCAGGGGATTTATGTTTTCCTCATAAAATCAGATTGGATGAAATGCTTTTTCAACACAAATTGTTTATTTTATGGATCTAGCCATGGCCGTCTCATGACAGGAAATTACTCTGTGTCATGGCAGAGATAAGGATTACTGAAATGGATTCAGATTATCAGTAGTTCCTTACAGAATGCATTTTCCTGGCATGGTGCAAGGTTGCAATCTCAGAACTATGACTAACCAGCAAATTGGGGAATAATTAGCATAACGATTACATTAAAAATACTTTGCTTATAAAGCCACATGACTAAACAAATCAGACCTCTTTGTATTTATTAGCACTAACAAAACAAAGGATACACAGCCTACTCCTGCCCTCTCTCCCCTCCCAACAAATGGATATTGTAACAATGTCATGCCTCTCTCACTGTATAGCCTCTTCTGGAAATACCAACAAATCCTGGAAGGGGCTTCAGAATCCCATAGATTTATTAGCAATAAGATATAAAAAGATTCACAACCTCTGGTATCTCTTCTTTCAAGTCTTTCTTAGACACTCGCCTCCTCCCTGATGGCACAAAGACATTCGTATCTGCTCAACTCTTTGCCCTTTGCGTGAAATCCTGGCACCACTGCAATCAATGGCACAACTTCCATTGTGAACTAGGCACATACCTAAGGCTAGACTTGTGTTTAAGTGTCTTTCTGTATTTGGACCCAAAGTCTGATCTAAAGGCCACTGAGGTCAACGAGAATCTTTCCACCGACATTAATGGGTGGTAGATCAGACCCTAAGTAATCCGACCAAATCACACTTATAGTGATCTCAAATTCACCAGTATTTGTTATTGTTCTCTGGGTGATTGTTATTATTAGTTATTTGTTTCCAGTAGCACTCATGATATGCTAAGAAAAACCCAATGCCCAAAAAATTCCCTCCTATATGTCAGTATGAAGATGTCTGAAGTGGGACATAAAATTTCACCTGTAGCCTCAACAGTGCTGCCTGTGATGTCCCCCTGCTGTGATGTCTCTGTGCATGGCCCTCCCTGCTCCCAAGATCACAGTGGCTTCCTCTGCCATTGTAAGGCATTGCAAATTCATATCCAACTAGGTCAGCTCAGTTATATCGCTTAGTTGTGTGAAAAATCCAGCCTAGCCCACAGTGTAGACGGTGCTAGCTGGACAGAATCCTGTCCACCTTGCAGTAATATCCTGTCATATTACTGCAACTCTATTGCCATACGGAGCCATCCGCTCTAATTCATTTGTGTATTTTTGTAGTGACCCTCTCTTTCCTTTTCTTAGTTTAATAAATTCTTACTATAGGATTGGATACATTGCCTTTGGTGTGAGATCTAAGGTGCAAATTTACCAGGGCTAAGTGTCCATTCTCTTAAGGCTGGCAATAACCCAAGTATTTTGAGATCTTTCTCTCACTGTGTCATTTGCCTGGGAGGCAAAATAGACCGGAACGTCCTGGTAAGGCTGTTCTACAACTTCAGGAGTTCACATTTGTTACTGGGTTGGTGAAATTGAATGACAGAATGAATTTTGGGGTGTCTGCCCTGCTTTTTGACAGTCTGAAATAAGGCTGGCACTCATGTCATTAACCACTCCAGACAGCATGACAGCTCCCTCCAACTGCATAGCTTTTTGAGTACATTCTGCTTTGGTTTTTTTCCCCCCATGCTAAATCTCACCTGGCTATTTCCTTTCTACATTTGTAATCTTCTGGGCCTTTTTCCATGAATTTTCTACCATGGCTCATTTTTGATGCCTCCCCTTCGCTAATGTCGTGTCTTCTGATAAATTCATTAACATGCTGTTTGAAAGGAAGAAGTCAGAGGAAACCCGGATTCATACTGACCCTTGCTATGCCCCACAAAACACCACCTTGCGAAATGGGGAATTGCCACTCGTCACTGCCCACCCACCACTTATGGTACATCAGCCAATTTTCAGTCTCCAGTAGCAGCCTTCAAACCCAAGCCAATCTGAATCTATTGGCCATTTCGGATTCAGTACAATCCTGTACGCAATGGTAGAATTGTACAAGATATGGACTGGAAGAACCCTCAGGTCATCTAGCCATAGGCTTGTTGATTGGGGCAGGAGGGTAGTAAAAGGGGGCAGTTGCCCTGGGAGCCAGAGATTCAAAGGGGCCTGGAGCTCCCAGCTGCCACTTCTGTTACTGCGGGAACAGCAGTGGCTAGAGCCCCAGGCCCTTTAAATTGCTGCTGGAGTGCCGTGCAGTACACTTCAGGCAGCTCTGAAGGCTGGGAGAGGAGTATGCCATGCTCCAGGTGGTGCAGAGGACTGGCTGCCCCGCCCCACCCCTGCCCCTTCCGCCTGAGGCCTCCCGCTTCTGGAAGCATGGAGCACACCTCCTCCCCCCGTCTTGCCAAGGGTCCGCGCAGGCTATCGGCTCATCTGTCTAGTCCAACCTCTTACTCAAAGCAAGCCCAAGCCCAACTAAATCACCCCAGCCAGGGCCTTGTCAAGCCTGAACTTAAAATCCAAATGCTTTACTAAAGTCTATGGGTGCATGGAGCTACACCAACTTACAACAGATGAGAATTTAGCCCTCGATATCTAATATCAGCATTCCCTTCATCCCCTAGTCTTGGAAGCCAACTCCATGATCATGTTTGATTTCTCTTCATATGTAGGAATGGTCCCAATTCAGCTGTCAATTCCATCCAAGAGCCCTTCACTTCAAAATATGTGCAGGCCTTTGCACAGGCATAACTGAAAGCACATTGTGTCCCATTCCAGTTATTGTTCCTGGTTTCATTTGCCACTGGGGCCCTGAGTCAGCCAAGCACTCACGTCTTAATGGTTTAATAGGAATGGATTGAAGTTAAGGTTGTGCTTAAATACTCTTTTAAATAGGGACCTACATGCCTCCAAATATCTCCTCTTGGCACCAAACCTAGCTACCTTTACTCATGTGTAATTAATGCGACTACTGCTGTGACCCAAGTGACCCAGATGTGGAGGTTTAATAGCTATTCAATTAGTTAGATGGATCACTCTCTTCCACTGTATATGAAGCTTGGTACTACATACTCACTTTTCACAGCACTGGTGTATTGCCTTAGTTTTCATTAATAAATACTAGTAATGGGGGCTGTTCATTACTAATTCTTCCAGACCACAGGGTACATTCCATCCATATCTGTTACTTTGTACAAGTTCAGTTTTCCCAATTCCCATACTTGATGCTAGTCCTGGGATCCAGTGAGGATGCTCAGGCAAAGCAACTTTAGAGATGGTATAATGAAGCTTTCCCTTGTTTACAAGCACCTGAGGGAGGGGGTAGAGCCAGAATTGTTAACTTGATGCCAAATCCAAGAGTGTGATGGAGAGGAAGACGTGCTGTAGATGGAGTGTTGCTGCACCCCAGCAATCCATACTGCTGGAGCAGCCAATGTATCTTACAGCAGCCCTGAGGCTGTTCTCAACTGCTTCTTGGGGCTGTCCTGGTACCTGGTAACCTGAGTGTCAGTAAGACACAATATTGGCACTTTGCCAGGGTCTCTTTCTCAAGCTGCATCAGGTACTGAACAACTGTCCCCTAATTCTTAGAACTGACCATTCATTTTTTCCTAATTACTAGACTCACTTTATTATTCTAGTTAAAGAAGCTATTCAACAGATCAACAATCCTAGATTCCTAACTAACTTAGTCTCCCTCCAAATGCATTAACAGGCTTTTACTTTCCCCTAATATATTTCTGAAGCCCCTCAATCTCCTTCCTTAGCATTCTGCTCTTGTGGGTCCCACAACTCTTCAGCAAAGCTTCCCCCAATTCTCTCTGTATTATTATTAGTCCCTGGCCACTTGGGGTCTCACTGTGCTGCATACCTTTGCCACTCCGGGCTTCGGGACAGCAGTGGAGGGAAGAACACACATCGTCTTTCTTCAGTATCACAGTCCCATGCCCCTGGCCAAGGGAAACTCGCTATTTGTTGTTAGCAATAAGAGCAGGGGTGAGTAATATTTTCTGATGGGGGGGACCACTCCAAGATTTTGGAAAGTAGTCAAGGTAGTAACCTTCATAGAATCCCAAGGCTGAAAGAGACCCCAGGAGTCATTGAGTCCAGCCCCTTTGCCCAAAGCAGGACCACCCCACCTAAATCATCCCAGCCAGGGCTTTGTCAAGCCAGGACTTAAAAACCTCTAGGGATCGAGATTCCACCAGCTCCCTAGGTAACCCATGGTATTAATGAAGGATATGTGGGGTATGGGATGGAAGCTGGGTGCAGACGGGAGCTTGGGGTAAGGGATTCGGGTGCAAGAGGGAGCGTGGGGTCTGGGAGGGGATATGGGTGCAGGAGGGGGCAGAGGGTTTGGGTTATATGGGATAGGGGGGGCAGGATTGGAGAGCAGAGGGATGGGGAAGGGAGAGCTGGAGTGCCAAAGGTGACTCCTGGCCAGCAGCCCAGCAGGGTTCTCAGGGAGCCTGCCTGCCCTGCCCCGTGTGTGTGTGAATAACTACAAAATGGAGGGGGGAAGGCTGCTTCATAGCTGCCTGTTTTACAAACAGGAGCTCACACTGGCCAGAAACCAGCCAATGGAATTGTGCTGGGAGTGGGAGCAGCTCATGAAGCCTTCCCCGCTCTCCTCCAGGATCACAGTGGAGAAAGAAAAATGGACCACAGCCACTTTTCTGAGCAGAGTGCGGATGGGGCGGGGCAAGCAGGGAGTCTGCCTGGGGCTCCCTGCTGCATCTGCGGGCTGGATCCGGTGGCTTGGTGGGCCAAATCTGGCCCGTGGGCCGTATTTTGCCCCAGCCTAAATAAGAGCCTAGGACATAACTGAGCAGCCCTGTTCTGGCCAGTAGAGGGCAGCAGTATAAACATACAGTAACTGGTTTACTGCCATATTGTTTAATTCCCTCACGAGTCCACACTTCTTCCTTAAATTCTTTTTTTCCCAGTGTGGAAACAAATAAATGTTACCCCAATGAAGGAAAGCCTGGCATGTGCAATGACTAGATGGGCATCTCAGCTCACAGAGTAGGGGGCAACAGCGAAGATCCTGCTTGCATGCATATCTCCCTCGGGATGGGGGGGAGAGCTGGGTCAGCATTAAACACACGGCAGGATGAGACTGAAGCACCTACACTCCCAGGGAGGTGATTCTCAAGGTGACTTAAAATCGAAGAGGAGGTTGAAAACAGATCAAGAGAATTGAACAGATGTTTTTGTGACAATTACTGATGTGCTAATTTGGATTCCTGCCACGCAGCCTGCAGCCCCCGCCTCACAAAGCAACAAAGCATCCAACTTAAAAACAGAGAGGAAACCAGACTGGACAAGAACAGCGTGGTGAGCGGCTGTTTCAACACTGCAAGGGGGAGCTCTCTCTGGGACAGCCATAGAGATGAGACATCCCAACTCTAACTGGCAGTTTTTACTGATCTATAGGGCATGTGGTGTGTGAGAAAATGAGAAGGCAGCTTTCCCTCCCTCAGCCCCTCTCCCAAGGCACTGCTGTCACAGGGTAATGACCCTTCTGCTAGAGGCAGCTCACCCCATGGGGATAATAACCACATAAAAGCCACACATCCAGGCATGCCTGACTACTCAGTTTGACTTGACCCAATGAAATAACAGGGGAGGAGCAAAGAGAGACAGACATTCATAGACTGCCTCTCAATTGCATGACTTAATCCTTCCCCACACCCACACAGCCCCCAGTCAGCAGCTCTCTTATTTTCCTTTCCACCAAGACTTATGTAAATCTAGACTCCCCTGAAGTGATATTTGCAACTGCTGGATCACACAACAAAGAGCACAATGCTCTTAGCCAATTCTGCCCCTATCATCCTTTTTCAAATAAGGCTATTGTCGTGACACGTACTAAAAATATGCAATGTGCCATTCAAGCCATTAATGTTGTTAAATGCCACTTAGCCCATAGGAAACAGTCTTCATTAAACATAGGAAACAGTTCTCATTAAACATGAAATTCACCTAGATTGTGTGTTTCCATCTGATTTACTGTTGGTTTTTATTTGTTGTTTCATCTGATTGTATCAGCTAAAACTCTCATTAAAAAGCCATATAGCCAAGGAAGATGCTAAAGAGAAATGGTTGAGACCTTTCTTGGCCGTGTTGTGTTTCATTAGCTGTTGTCTAATGTCTGAACTATATAGCCCAGTTTCTGGGACTCAAATGATGCCTAGTGAAAGGGTGACTGAAATAAAAGGAATTCTTATATCACAACAATAACATGACCTTTGCTCTGACCATATAGGAATAAATGAGTTAGCTAAGTGTAGTTGAAGTAGCAACAAATGAACTTACATGACAGGAGACTGAGTCCTTACATTTTCCAAGGATGAGAGAAGCAAATACCCTAACAAACTAAGAATGACTTCGACAAACTTACCTCTGGGGGACCCAGGATAGTTAAAAGTCATTTACACTTGAACCCCCAGCTGCTTCTTGGCTTTAAAAGAGATACAATTTTCAGTCGCAGTAAGAAGAACTATACCCAAAAGAAACAGATTTTTAAAACCAGACATATTTCCACAGCCACTTCAAGCTGTATTTCTCACTATACAGCTGGAAGCGGCACCAATCTTTAAGACTGCCAGTTTGTTCAGAAGGATTATTCTTCAGGAAGGCAGGAACTCTTTCGTGATCCCCATATTGATATTTTGTTGATATAAAATATTTTGCAATTGTCTGGGATCCTTTACAGAGGGTCCCTGCTCGACATGGGCCTTTGGCTTTCCATGAGATTATTCACACTTTGTTGAAAGATGTTTAATTTAGATCGTTTGATTTATATAGATCCCGTGGGAATTAATACATATATTTTTCCACTTACGAATATTTTCTAATGCTGTATTTTTATTCAGAGGCATGGCTTTGTTTGGGCAGGTGTGAGAGCATTTATAAGAAGCATTTACAAGCGTCTTCCTGTTTCTTTACAGCCCAATCCTGAAATCCTCACTCAGATTTCGCTCTGTCCGCACTCGAGCAACAACTTCAGGGTTTTTCCCGTAGTTTATGAGGGATGGCAGAGGGGTGACAAGAGACAGGATGTGCTTTGATAATTTGTCTGAGAAATCTCCACAGTGAGAAGTTTGATTTAATACAATATATGGATATGTTTTGAAAATGAAGCTACAAGCTACATCAATAAAAGCACAGCTGGGAAGACACCCTATATCGTTGTCATCACTTGAAAACATGCAATCGTCCTTAATCAATATGACCCCATTCCAAAGTCTGCTGAAGTTAATGGGAGTCTTTCCACTGATTTCAATGGGATTTGGATTTGACTCTATGTATGTGCAGGTGCCTTTTCCAGGTTACTCTAAACCACAGTCCACATGCTTTGTAGAGTCAACACTTACACTCTTTGTTAAAAAAGGAGGTTAACCATAATAGAAAGTTGTATTTGAGATATCTCTCCAGGCATGGCTGCTGTAGCGCTCCTACCTCCGAGCAGCTCAGCCCTGACCTTGGGTCCTTCCTTGCGTTCAGTCCAAGATCCCTCCTCCCTTATATCAAGGGCAGCTCTAACTAGCCACTTACAAGAATGAGTTGCTGAACAATTCCCAGAAGGAACAAAACGTGCCAAGAATGCCAGTCCATTGCGGGTTTGCTCTCCCCTATTATCATCAGTTATTAACTAATCCACCTGACAGTACTGGGAGTGCTGCAGGAGATTCTGTAACCCATTCTGCCATGATGTGCAGTGCAAAGAGCTGCTAGTTGTTATTGTATTGTGTCCTTGTACTGTGTAGTGCCTGAGATGGTCAAAGCACTATATGAATTTAACTAATTATTGAAACAAGAACCACCTATTAGATGACCCCAAAAGTCCCTAAAATTGAGGAGTAAGAACTCAAAATCCATGTATTGCTGATGAAAGCATAAGTATAAAATCCTTTAAATATCACAGCTAAAATATCTAATAATAAAATCCATACAGTCTGACAAAGCAAGATAGAAATTCAAATATTCTTGAACAAAACCCTACCTTGGCAAGTCATCATCAACTAAATGATCAATAGGTCATTGCCATCTATGGTTTTTACATCTGATCTGCATTAATGTGTTGCTGTACTTGATTGTCCCAACAAGGCTCAGACCTGCTAAACTTACCTTCATATAAAATTCACCTTGATTTACAATTCCCCATTCAGCACTGTACATTTGAGTGTAACACTTTCAAACTTTGGCTCATGTTCACCTGTTGATTGGGGAACAGAGATATTTCAAGATGAATATAAAATAAAGACGGTTGCAGAAGTCTGAGTAGCTTCAAAAGCATAGAGAAAATTACAGAGTTGTGCATATGCTCCGTTTATTTTAGCACCCTGTCAATGTGCATTATTGGTTTCCTCCTTTTACTGCAAAGTAGCCAACTGATCATGTATATCCTTAATCGCAGGCATTGCTAACCCCAAACACACACACACATACTGTAGTGAGCAGGGGTGGCGACCCACTGACCCCAAGAACCCCTCTCTGAGCCTGGGTGGGCAGAGCCACGTCCTGACTCTTTAATTCCACAGAGGCCAAGGAGTGGAGAAGGGAGCATAAAAGCCCAGCCCAGGAGCTCAGTAGGCACAGGAGGAAGCAGAGGACCTGGCAGAGGTTGAGGACTAGCTCAGACCGCCGGGCCCCCACTCTGAAGAGGAGACCTTCTTGACCCTACCCCAGAATGCAAAGGCTGCCACTGCTAGGGCCCTGGTCGGGACACTGTGGAGTAGGGAGGTCCTGCGTCCCCTTCCCCCCCCCTCCCCCCCCCCGCCACCCCACTCTTGGGTGGCAGTCTCCCTCTTCCCACTCATGCCTAAGGAACTGCATTTGTTTAGCTGCCCCACCCTGAACCAGGGCCTGGGTTATATTGACTCTGGAACTACATTTGTTTGGCTGCCCCACCCTGAACCCTGGCCTGGGCTGCACTGACTCTGGACCTATATTTGCATTACTGCCTGCCCTGCCCTCAAGCCCCGTGGTCTAAAAGGGGCCTCTGGACCATTACTGATAGGCCTGAGCTCGGGTCAGGGGCCCTGGACTAAGCTAGCCAGCTTACACATACACACACCCTGTCCATGTTCATTATTTTGACCCAGAAAACCAATTGGTATTTAAATGTTTAGAATACAAACCAGGCCCGAGCCAAAATTCCAGAGCACCTCACATTTTTAAGAAGGTGAATTTTAGATCCTATGGAACTTAGAAAGGCAATGAGGTCCATGTTATTGTATGGAGCTCTGTAAGATCTCACTGAGACCATGGGCCCTTCTTCAACCGTCTGATGAAAATTCTAATATATTTATAAACTTAAAAGCACACTAAGAACATTTTAAAGTTTCCTCTTTTTAAAAAACCACTCCCATCAAAACACCCACCACAGCTCAGTGTAGCAGGGACAAACATGAGCAGTGAAATAATCCCTCAGCTTGCCTGCTGAAGTTTATCAGCTACTCCTAAATAAAAAGCTAACTAATAATACCCCTTCGGCGTATGTTCCACACACACATGCAAACTCTCTTTAACTTTACTAACACTACATTATTTAGAGAACAACGAGAAGCAATTCAACTAAAATCTAAGGCTACGTCTACACTGCAGGCTTCTTGCGCAAGCTCTGATGGCCATTTTAGCCATCGGGGTTTCTTGCGCAAGAAACCCCTGTTGCCTGTCCACACTGCCTTCTTGCGCAAGAGGGCTTATTCCTCGCAGGGAGAGGAATAACTCTTGCGCAAGAAGCCCTCTCTTCTGATGCTTTACTATAAATTTACTTGCGCAAGAACACGCGTGCAGTGTAGACGCTCCGCCTACAAAAAGCCTACAGTGTAGATGTAGCCTAAGACTACGGTTCTGGATAGACTAGAAATAGGGGTTAAGAGAAGAGGAACTATATGAAAGCAGATTTTAAGGAGACACTATTTTGCAGAGGGATTAAGGAGAAGGGATTTCATTTAAAATACCTTCACCACACCTAGAAACCCCTACCACCCAGTCTCCACTCTATCTGTAAGATAAAATCTCTTTAAATTCTTCTTAATATATAAGTCCCTTTTACCCTAAACTCTTAGAGCACATCTACACAGCAGGGCTAAACTCAAAATAAGCTATGCAACTTGAGCAGCTTAATTCAAAATAGCTTGTTTCGACTTTTGGCGCTGTCTACACAGCAGTTATTTCAAAATAGAGCACTCTTCCCCCAACTTCCCTTACTCCTCATACAATGAGAGTTACAGGAGTCGGAGTAAGAAGCCTGTTATTTCAAATTTATTTTGAAGTAATGGGCTGGCTGTGTAGACATGAACTACGTTGTTCTGAAATAATGCTGCTGTGTAGACATAGCCTCTGGTCTTATCTGTCCAATGATCTTTGATATATACTTCAGTTCTGCCACCTCTCAGAATATGGCCTATGAATAACCCCGCCCCCCGCCTTATCATCACTTTCCATTAACCACCTTACTGCCCTACCTTGTGCTGTCTCCAGTTAGTTACACTTTCTTTCAAGTAATTTAAATTGTAACCCTTCAAGTAATCCAAACTGGAATGTGATCTTAACGCCAAGAATTCCTAGCTAATATATTACCCCCTTTTTAGAGAATCCAACACCCTATCAGCTTTTATTGTAGCTGCATACAAGATCAAATATTTAGTATTTGGTCAGTCAAAAAACCCAGGCCCTTTTCTGATTCTCTTAGCTAATCCATTGCCACTTTAAACTTGGACATTATTCTTCCCAAGCTGCCTAAACTTTACACAGACATATTACATTCCGTAATCCATTTGCTGAGTCAATCAAGATTATTCTGTAAATAGATGTATTCCTCTGAATTTTAGCCACTCCCACTAATTTACTATCATCTGCAAATATAATGATCTTACACATTGCAGCAATGTTTCCATTGTTACCAAAATATTAATACTACAAGTATTCATTCCTTGCCCAGTTCCAAAAAGAATGCATACCTTCCACTCCAGTCCTCCGGTTGCTGCCCATGAAACAAGAGAGGAGCCCTGCAAAACACTACTCACACAAGCAGGCTTTACTCACCACTGCAGGCCTACAGACTTTGCCAGGACTACACACATAACTGAAAGGTTTACTCCTGTGGTTTCGGGGCTTTCCGAATCTGGCCTCAATCTTTTACCCATCTTCATAATTTATTACCTACCCGGTATTCTGAGAGTTTATAGGATAATCCATCCTGTGAAACTTTGTCAAGAGCTTACTCAAACTCCAGATATTGTCTGCTGCTTCCTTTCTACCTAGATCAATATTTATTTAATTTAAAAAATGGAATCCAATTTCCATGACATGATTTACCGTCCACACACTCACGCTGGCTCTCATTATTATGCTGCTCCCTTATTACACTGTATGCAACTGTATCCTTAAGCCAGCAGGAAACACATTTTTGCATTTACAAACTTCAGAACCCTGCAAGGTGCTGTACAGTGGAGGAGAGGCCCATAGCACCACGAGGAAATACTCAGCACCTCAATCAAGAATGCAGTTACCAGAGAAATCTAATTTTCAGACTCCTCTCATTTTTCTTTGAAGTACCAGAATCATGGCTACTCTTCCAATTCCCTGCCATAGCCCCATGATCATTGTTGATATTAATTATTACTATTATGCTATCACCCAACGGCCCCAATCAGAACTGAGGTCCTCTCGTGCTGGGCACTGTGAAAATGTTTAGGTAGAAACTGCCCCAACCATGAAGAGCTTACAACCTATGTCACCAGTCTTGCAATGAGAGCCTCTCAAAGTCTATTGGTGCCACTCTCTGCATGCACAGAGCTTATTGCAGGATCCTGGCCTAAACAGGAAAGAAAGGCAAGCAGTGACAGACAGACAGACAAACATATGCAAAATGTCAGTGGTATATAACTACTGGGAAAGGAGGGGTTGTTGATCAGGGTTACATCTTCCAGACCATCTTCCCCACCCTTTTCTGTGTTTCTGGGCCCCAAATCAGCCTGCTCCACCCAAAGTAATCTCATCTGTTACATCCATTACTACCCCTGTTTTACTCAAATACTTGTTTACCATTGTTTCAGTCGTCTCCAGCATATTGTCTCTGGCACCCTCCTACCAGAATTAAATGGGATTTTACATCAGAGAGAGAGTTCATGCACACACACACTTATCATTAAGACCACAGCATAAATATATACATAGGCAACCATTCTCAATTTGCCAGTGGTGTTTCTGGTAAAGTACCCACCTTGAATTCCATGGGTGTGTACTTTTCATTCTTGGGGGTTGTGTTGCCTTTGTAGTGGAGGTGGTTGGGAGTCGTGGGGTGGATAACAGTTGATTCCTGGGACTGCCGCTGGCAACGCTGACAATACACATAGATCACGAACGTTAAGAGACTGGAACCAAAGAAGCAGGAGACCCCAGTGGCAATCAAATGGATGAGACTAAATCCTGCAAGCAAAATAACAAAGGGATGCTCCTTTCAAAGAACAGCCTTCTTCCTCTCTGGACAAGAGCACAGATTCAAATCAGAGCGACAACATCTCAGAATCAAGGACGATAAACTACTGAAGCCAGCGTCTCATGTTCTAATGGAAAAATCAGTCTCCCCACCACAGCTCTGCCTTGCTGCGTTTAATGGGTCCATACATTGTTTTCTCAAAGCTCTTTCCCTGTCTCTCCATTCTCTCTCCCTCTATTGATACTGGAACTAAACATTATGTTAAGCTGACAGCAAAAGAAATCAGGCATACAGACAACGCATGTTCATGGGCTCCAAAGCACAGGCATGTCATGGAAATAAGGGCTACAAAAACTCAGTGTTTCTATAATGGAAAATAAAAGCCCTCTTTGTTGGTGACCCAAAAATATTCAGTGGGGGAGGCGTACGAGGGAAGCAGCATGACACATTCCTCCTTTATGTAATCCCTACAAATACATCAACAGTGCCCCTCCCCGCCCCCCAAAAGCCCGCCATGGGCAGCAAATCCCAGAGACTGGGCCAACTGATTCACCCATGTGGGGCTCCTGCTATGGGGCTAACGAATAGCAGTGCAGACGTCCCCATTTGGGCTGGGGTCTGAGCTCTGAGACACCCCCTGCCCCGAACGTCTCCACTGCTATTTTCTAGACCTGTAACTTGAGCCCCGCTGGCCTGAATCAATTGATCCAGGCTTTGAGACTCACAGTTCCAGGGCTTTTTTGCATTGTCCATGCATCTAAAGTGTGCTCAGCCACCTTGTTTACTGATTTAGCAATCAGTCTCCCTCACTATCCATGAGGTGTATTAGTAACGCTAAAGAGTGTGCTAGCAGGTGCACTGGAGGAGCCAGAGGAAGAGGGGAGGGGAGGAATGAGAAGGAAACTAAATGGGCAATGGAAAGAAAAGAAAATACAAAGGAAACCGCCAGAAATAGCCTGTGATCAAATTTCTCCATGAGCTGCCCAGACATAATCCCAGGCAGGCAGGCCCTGGTGAGACACCAGCAACAGAAAAATGTCAAAGAGCAGAACCCCTGGAGCGTAAAAGCCCTCCACACAGATCTCTTAACTTGAAGTTTCCAGTTAAGCTAATATGCTTCCAGCACAGCATATTAAATGCATATTTACTGGCAGGAGAAGCCACAGGCACTGGGAGAGGCGAGTGGAGGAAATGAAATAAATGCTAGGAAAGAGTCATCTATCTTACATTCTTCATTCCTACTTAACCCTGCAAAGCTTTGACGTAATCAGGGTATAACCAGAGAAACACCTTACACAAGAGAAACAGCCCAGGCCAGAGTCCATGGCATAATCAGCACTAGCAAGATGTAGGAGCGAGGACTGGCAGAATCTTGCCCCACACCCAGATGTGACCCCGTTTAGTGTCCCTCTGCAATCAGAGGGTGCTGCTTTCCAGTTGGAAGAGTGGAGCTATTAGAGGCAAATGAGCAGCATTAGCCCAAATGTACATTTCTGCTGACATGGGTCTGCTACGCAACCTTTCCAGCAAGGACAAATTGGGCCACAAAAGGAAAAGGTGAGAAACCCCACTGCCCTGGTGAACATCAACATGCTCACTGCTGAGTGCAGCCACTTGCGTTCGGAGACTGCAGAGACTAGCTACCAAGAAAAGCCAAAGAACTCATCTGCAGTGCTTGTTGTCTCAACTTGAGAGTGTGTGGAGAGGCAAAAGTGACTGCCTGGCACAGTTCCCTCTAATCTGTGCAGCTGTGTGACCATGCAGCTATCTTCTGAGCTCCGCTCAAAGGTTCAAAGCTCCCAAAACAGGCAGGGAGCTCAGCTGATTGGCAGGGGTCAGGGTGTCTGTAAACAGCAGCTAAATTCTGCCATGTGATGAACCGAAGAGCTCCCAGAGCAGAGAAGCAGCCGAGATAAGGAGGGTTAAGTGGCTGGGGGAAGAGAGTCATTAATTAATTGGCTTGGGGGACAGTCAGAGGGGAGGGGAGTTTGGAGAGTCCCCTCTGCCAGAAAAGAAAGAGAGAGAGAGGCAGAAACCCAGCAGTCTCTTCAAACCTCCTGAACTGGGAAAGGGGAGGTAAGGGGCTGACTGCATGGGGTAGGTGTGGGAAAGAGTGGATGGGTGGGTCCTGGCATCTGTGCAGTGAGGTGGAGGCAGGGGACAGTTTGTTCGGGGGTGTCTGACTCACCTGCTGCAGTCCTCTCTGTCTGGGTTGGAGGGAGGGGGAAACACAGGCTGTATGGGGGGGCTGTATCCTAGGAGGACATTTGCATGATTGCATTTCTGTGACAGGGAGTCTGTCCTGCACTGGCCCTTTAAGGGCAAAACCCAACCCTGAGCGAGGGCTAAGAATGAAGCCCCAGCTGAGGCAGTTCTTGCTAATTAGGTCCCAGCTGGAGGCTATATAAAGAAGGGCTCCTGCAGGGAGAGGGAAGGACTTACTCTTGCTCTGGCTGGTGAGCAGGAGGGACCTGGCTGCCTAGGAAGCAGGAGGCTTCCTGGAGATACAGCAGAGCATGGGAAGCTCTAGACAGGCAAGCTCCCAAGCTGCAGGGCCTGAAGCCAGACCTGAGTGCAGGAGGTCTGCAGAGAGCCAGACAGGATAGGCAAAGGCAGCAGGTCCACCCCCTTGCCAACCAAGAGTGGCCATTACAGATGGCAATTTGCCCTTGTGGCAGGGGCTAGATGAAGACTGGCAGTGGGTCACTGAGGCAAGCAGGGTACAGAGGAATTGGGTGTTCCCTAGAGGGGAGGACCCTGGAGTGCAGAGACTGATAAACACCCCCCATGGAAGGGGGTTGAGAGACACTGGAGTGATAGGACACCATGGTCCAAGAGTGACGTGGGTCCGGACTAGAGAGTGAAGCGATGACACAGGGAGACCCAGAGAGAGGGAGGCATCGAGTGAGCAGACAAGAGATTTTTGCCTTAGTAGTATCTGTAGTGTTAGCTGTGGCGCCCTCCTGAGGGCCGTGCTCATGCGGCAGTGTATTAGGCTTCTCTAGCCCTACGGCCCGCCAGTTCCTTCTTGCTGCAACTCCAACAAAGGGGCAGGAGGGCGGATAATGGAATTGACATGAGCAACAAATCGTGAAGGACAACAAGGTAGGTAACTGTTTTGTCGTCTTCTTTGAGCACTTGCTCATATCCGTTCCATTCTAGGTGACTCACAAGCGGTATCCATGGAGGTGCACGGTGAATTTGTGGATGGATGATTGCAGATACTGTGGATCGGCACGTGGGCTAGGAAAGCTGCCGAAGAAGCTTGTGTCCTGGTTGACTGGGCTGTTAGTCAGCAGAAGATACAGGCAATAATCCAAGATGAGATTCTCTGAGTTGACACTGGATCACCTTTCATCCTGTTGGCCACAGCAATGAACAACTGTGTCAACTTATGAAAAGACCTGGCCCTCTTAATATAGAAGACTAGCACCCTTCTGATATCCAGAGAACACAGCCTATGCCCCTCCTCCAATGCGTGAGGTTTAGGGAAAGAGATGGGTAAGAATATGTCCTGAGTCCTAGGAAACTGTGAAACAACCCTAAGCAGAAAGGCTAGATGCTGTTGTAAACCCACACACCTACTGGGAGTGGCTCACTGTCTCTTGTAATGGCACTTAGAATGAGTTTGCTCAGCTTTAGCTGACAGCCAGATGCCTTTTAGCTCAAGGTGTAGAGGCTCCTGCACTAAGCTCCAGAGGTCCCAGGTTCAATTCCACCTGTCGCTGTTATACTGTCACAGTTGTACCTGGTTCTTGTAAAATGCTGTTTAGGGCAGCTCCAAGGGAAATGCCCTAATCTTGGAGACCCTGCAGGCAAATGTTATTGTGACCAAGAAAGCAACCTTCCAGGAAAGGAAATGGGGGGAGCAGGAAGACACAGACTCAAAAGGGTCCCTGTAACCCATGGGTTCCCAAACTGGGGGGTGTGCCTGGGGGGGGGGGGGTCTGAGGGTGTGTGAAGGAATCCTAGGGGGGGCCCCGCAAGGCGACCCAATCCCCTTGCTATTTTTGTTTTTTGGCCCCGGTCAATTTTTTTTTTTTTTTTCTCAACAAGTTTCGCTGCTGGGGGGGGCGGGCGGCATGAGGGTTTGTCAAAAATCAAAAAGGGGGTATGATACCGAAAAGTTTGGGAACCACTGCTGTAAGCCATAACGGTACAAGATTCAGGTCCCAAAGAGGCACACGGTCCCTGATGGGAGGGTAGAGATGCTCGAGGCCCTTGAGGATCCAGTCAGTCATGTCCTCCAGTGAAAACTGATCTACCCTTGAGGGGAGGGTGGAAAGCCAAAAGAGTGGCCAAATGGACCTTAACAAATGAATGGGACAAACCCTGAAGCTTAAGATGCAGGAAGTAACCAAGGATTAACTACAGTGAGGCCCATTCAGATCGTCTGAAGGGAAGCGTGTAAATCGTTTCCATTTGGCCAAGTCACTCTGGTCAAGGTTTTTCTGCTGCCCAGCAGGACTTGTTGGACACCAGCCAAAACTCTCACTACTCTGCAATCAACCACATAGTAGGCAGGCCCTGAGGTGCAGGACCGTCAGGTTCGGGTGCAGCAGTCTGCCATGCTTGAGATACAACAGGTCCGGACAGAGCGGTAGCTGTAACAGGGTGGCCACAGGGCAGTCCAGCAGCGTGCTATACCAGTGCTGGTGTGGCCATGCCAGAGCTATGAGGATGACCTTCCCTCTGTCCTGCTTCATCTCCATGAGGATTCTGTGGATCGACAGCACTGAGGGAAGGCATACATGAGGGGTCCTGGCCATGGGAGCAGAAAAGCATCAGACAGGGAGCCTCTGTCGACCTCTCAAATTCAAGAGAAAAACATGTCACTTCCTGTTCCACCTGAATGCAAACTACTCCACCCAGCGAATCCCCCACCTGTGGAAGATGATGCTGTCCACCTCCAGATGCAGTGACCCCTCCTGCCAAGACGAGATGGTCAATCCGCCAAAGCATTTTTGGCCCAGAGGAGGTGTACGGCCATGAGATAAATGGCATGCTGAACATGGACGTTCCAGGGCCTGAGAGCTTCTTGGCTGGTGCCTTGCTTATGGACACAGAACATTGCGGCAGCACTGTCTGTCCAGAATTTACGATGCAGCAGGTAAGCTTGACAGGCCAAGTGAAGAGTGCTTGTGACTTGACCAACGTCCCTGCACGCCCCACCCTAGATTCAAAACAATGGAGACCAAGGGATGGAGCTGATGCAGGGTCCAACCACCCAGGGAGCAGTGATGGTATGTGGTCTGGAACCTTGACTGCACGGCCTAAGCTATGTTTATTGGAGATGTTGATTGATGCCAGCCACACCCGCTGGGGCCTCATGCTGGACCATGTAAGTGCAGGCTGCCACGTAGCAACAGCCTTAGGCATACGAGAGGTGGTGAGAGGGCCGGCTTGTGTGTGTAGAATCAGGCTTCAGGGAGACGAGGACAGTGCCGATGAATTCTGTGCACTGCACAGGAACTAAAGTTGATTTTTTTTCCCCGCTTATCAATGGTCCTAGATTGCGACAGGTGGAGTGAACCAGATCAAGGTGCCACCACACCTGGCGCTGAGACTGGCCCTTGATTAGCCAGTTGTCGAGGTACGGGTAAATACGAATGCCTTGATGCCTCAGGTAAGCGCCCACTTGTGCCCTGCATGTTGTAAACACTCCCAGGGCTGACAAAAGACCAAAGGACTTCTCCATGAATTGGAAATGGCACTGACCTAGCAAAAACAGAGGAACTATCTGTGCCCTTGGAAAACAGAGACATGGATATATGCATCCTTCAAGTGGAGGGCAGCATACCGGTCCCCTAGCTCCAAGGAGGGGATGACAGGTCAGGGAAATCATGAAGAACTTCAACTTTCTGAGATATTTGTTGAGGCGATGCAGGTCCAGGGTGGGTCTTAGGCCCCCTTATGTTTTTGGGATTAGGCAATATCGGGAGAATCTTTTTCTTCTCATATCTTGAGGGAGCTTTGCAACCTCCTAACGCTGTGAGCGGTATTCTACCTCCTGAGTGAGGAGTTGCTTCTGACAGAGGTCTCTGAAGAGGGACGGAGAAAGGGAAGGGGAGGGGGGGCAGTCAAGAACTGTAGGGCATAGCTGGAGGATATTGTGTGGCGCGCCCAATGGTCCAATGTCACTCACGACCATGCTGATGGGAAGCGGTGCAGGCAGCTGAGAAAAGAATCGGAAGATGGATCTAGGTACTTGACTGGGGGAGCCACTCCCAGGTGCACCCTCCATATGCCTGCCTCTGGCCCTCCTGGTGTTTTGAAGGCCTGGGCTGAGCCAGTGAGGAAGAGGAAGGGTAGCATTGCTTAAGCCCTTTGTCTTTGCCCTGTCTCCTGTAGGCACCTGCCGAGATGACACATAAGGAGGTGGCTATCGGGCCTGCTGCAGAGTGTGCAGGCCCAGCAATCACAGGTTGGCTGAGGAGCATTTTTTTTTTTCTGCCACCACTTGGGCACAGGCAAGGATCTTGGTGCCGGCAGGTGTGCTTCCCACCGATGCCGAGGTGCTGGGAGCAGAGTCCAGCTGTGAAGGCTCTAACTCCAGGCAAAGCGCGGCCTCCATCAGGAGGGATCTCGGGCAGTTGTCCTTGTCCTCCTGGGCTCTGTGATGAAAATTAAGAACCACTATTAAATGTTACAAGACTTCTCCATCAGGGCAGTTTCCGCCTAAAAATCAGCTTCTGCTTTAACAACTCTTACAACTCCTATGACAGTGGAAAAGATGTGGAATGACTTAGGCGAGTTCAGTGATGTCACACAACTTTCTCTTGTCCAGCGTGCCCATACTGTAATGAATCTGATAATGGTTCCACAAAGAGGCTCCCTCCTTCCGTCCGTCCATCCGTCTATACAGTGGGAAAGCTGTACCTCTTCTACAGACTTTCTACAAATAGCTCTGGCCCCTTTAGTGCCACCACATTTTGTGTGTGTTTTCACAGCACCTTGGAGGCAAGAGGTTTTTTGTTTGTTTGTTTTTTCCATAGGCAGCACATCAGTTCCCAAAGGTGCCTTCCTGGTTCATTGCTTTTTAAATGTTGGTTTTCTCTTCAAAATGCAGCACAAAGAGCTTCTGTTGATTAGTCTCCTTGCCAGATATTGTAAGATGCCAAGTACTAAATAATATTAGCCATGGTAAAATATACATGGTAACAGCAAACAAAATAGCAATGGAAATAGAAGACAATGCAAATTGTCAACAGCAATACCTAATTCTGGAGTGCAAGAATAATCAGGAGCCCCAGGATAGAAGCAGGTTCCGTGCCTTGTGTGGGCAGGAATAAGTGATGCAGAAAGATCATTTTTACATAACTGGTACTGAAATCGTAATTCTACTGACTGCCCTGCAGCCACAAACCAAGAAGCTACATATCAAAATAGCAGCTGGAGTGACAGAGAAATATCTCTTCCATGTTGACGTTTTATTTGCCTTTTTTTGTCATCCCTTGGCAGGGAACGTTGCTCTGAATGAGCCAGAAGCTGCACTTCGAATTGAAGACTTTCAGGGAGAGCTGGTGATTTGTATTTCACAAAAGCTTTGTGTTCACCATCAGCGGAAATATGCCACATCCCTAGAAGCTCCTTTGGTATCATTTTAAAAGGTACAGGAAAGTCAGTAATCCCTGTTGCCAATGACGTTGCAGGGAGCAGTATGGGGAAGCCACAGAAATCCTGAAAGACTTCAGAAGACCTTAGCAATCTAGGACATGCAGGGCAGTGGAGAGGTGAAGTTAATGACTGGCTCTTCCAACTTTTAACCATAATGAAGACACAGTTTCTTGGGAGATAAACAAGAATGTGAATGAAAGACTCACAGGGGTACCATGTTAGTCTAACAAAAAACAAACCAAAAAACCCCTAAAAAAACACATGGTTCTGTAGCACCTGAGACCAACAAAAAAATTTAATAGAGACTCATGAGCTTTTGCAGGCACAACCCACTTCTTCAGATGAGTGGAACAAGGGGCATAGGGAGGTATCACGTGGGTTCTGTCCATAAAAGCTCATGATACTGTATACAATTTTTTTTTTTTTGGTTAGTCTCTAAGGTGCTACAGGGCCACTTACGTTTTTTAAATTTTTTTAATGAATGAAAAGGAATTGGAAGGAAGACTATCCATTCTGATCTAACCCACTTTGTCTCTTGAACCTCATTATACTGCAAAACTACAGTATGGGATGAAATTTTGGTAAGTGTCTGAAATATGCCTGCCTCTAGAACAGCTGATCCCTTCATTTCTTTTGGACCATTTAAAAACTGGGAACATTAAGACAGGCATGTGCTCTCTGTTAATTAATGACTCTGAGGACCCATCCCAAAACCAGAAATAAGTAAGTATCTTGGAACTGCGAGCTGGACAGAGCAATAATTCTTTCAACCTGACTCAGACAACAAGACACCATGGGAATTAAGGCTATCAGAAGGATGCACACTGGGTAGATTAATGGTTTGGTTGATGCTGCCCAGAAAGGAAAAGCCACGAAGATAAAAATAAGATATATAGTTAGTAGTACTCTACCTCCACAGTTCGTGCTCTCATCAATGCTCGAGGCTGGCAGGATCACTAAACAAAGAGAAAGCACTGGATAAGTTGTCACTTTGCCATCAGTTGCACTATTTAGGAAATTAATACTCCTTTGCTCCTCGCAGAAGTTGATTCTGCTTTCTACAGCAAGCTACAGGCCTCAGGGGAGAGACTGGCTGATAATGTGGAGCAAAAGTTAACAAAACCTCCATATAAACCCCCAGGGGCACAAAGATGCAACAGAGAAAAGAACACTTAGAAAGGGCTTTGCAGATTAAAACTGCTAAATATTGTGTCAAATTCACCTGACATGAAGCCTCAGGTTCCAGGTTTTCATGAACCTGTCAGCAAAACTGCACCTGAAGAGCCATCGATGCCCTCTGCCCTACCAGCCCAGACACCCTGCACCTGTGGGATATTTCCTGTGGGGCATCTGAATGAAGCAAACTCCAGGTTCACACTAACTCCAGGGTTCACTTAACACATTCTGAACTGCACCCTGCAGGGTCCAACAGCCCCAGTGCAAATGAAGCAGCGCCCTGTGTTTATTGTAGCTGTCAACAGCATCGCCTTATGGGAGAGATGAGCTGCCCCATCCAGTTCATGCACAAAGTGCTGAAGGCTACAGATGGGTTTTTCAAAGACACCTGCAGGGCTGTGACACACCATTCCCACTATTTCTAACCGGCACCTAAAACCTCGTAGGCAGGTCTGAACACTGCAGCTGATGCTGACTTGACAGTCATTCCTCCTGAAAGAAGCTGCTTTCCTGGCCACGTGGCGTTATGCCGCACCTACCGGGAATTTCATTATACAAGCAGTCTTGGTATTGGGTGCTGTTTCCGACACACTGGGATGGCTCTGGATTGTGCATCTCACAGTAACGGCTGCGATACTGGATCCCATCTTCATTGCACAGGCTCCACTCTGACCAGTCCGACCAGCCACCTGAAACCCAACCGGACTCAGATCAGGAATAATGTGCACACAAGGCCATCACAGGAGGAAGGACCCCGCACCGTCCCAATTCCCCCAGTGTCTGGGAGCCTCTGAATCCTGGTTCTAGTGCAGGCCCATCTCTAGTTCAGCCCACAACAGGAGCATTCAGGGGACTGGATTTAATTACTTCATTATAAACCACATTACTACTGGGCAACCTATGCTGCACATTACAACAGCAAGCACATAGCAGTCTGAAGACTGACTTAACCCAGACCAGGGAAATCCCTGTGAGGCATAAAGGATCCTAAACCAGAACTCTTCCTGCAGTGCAGGGGTGGGAAAGATCCAGCCTGCAACCCATCCCGCTGGGACACTCGGGCACACTGAGGGGCACGCTGAGGGTCCCACTGGGCTGCTGGCTAGGAGCTGCCTAGGTGAGCACCTCCTGGCCAAAGCCTGCATCTGGCACCCCCATCCTCATGCACCCCTGCCCCAGGTCACCACCCAAACCCTCTGCACCCTTCCTGCCCCTGGACACAACTCCCTCTTCTAAAACCCTCCCCTAGGCTAGAATCCTCTTCTACGCCCATACTCCTTCCCAGACCCCGCGTCCTCTGCTGCACTCCAATCCCCTGCACTAGGTCACCACCCAAACCCTCTGCAACCCCTTCTCCCCCAAGTCACAACTCCCTCCCAGACTCTGCAGCTGTTCGTACATCCCTCTCCTAGGCCAGAATCCTTTCCTGCACCCATACCCCCTCCTGGTCCCTGCACCCCAATCTCCTACCCCCGGTCACAACCGCCTCTTTCATCCAAACTGCCTCTCAGACCCCTCATCCTCTCCTGAAGTCCGCTCTCCTACCCCAAGCTCCCTTTTGCACCCTCCATCCTCTCCATAGAAAAGTGCAGCCCTTGACCACCTACCAGCATCAGAGTGGCCCCCCTCCAATTAAAAATTATTGCCCACCCCTGCTGTAGCAGCACAGGAGCTGGCTGAGGGGGTTGTTCCAGTGACCGTGATACTCTCAAGGGAGCTGCAGTCAGTCAGCATAACTTAGTGCAACCTAAGTCTCCTCTGATGCCCTACTGACCATCAGCCCAGCAGCTGACCAACCCAGGATCAGGGGCACACAAAGGTGGCTCCCAACCACTCCCACACCTTTTTCCCCACCTTCTCTTCAAGCTGTGATGTGTGCTCCTCAGCCATTCTGTGCAGCACAACACAAGGAAGGAAAATCCCTTGTCAACCGCACAGGCACTGTGGAGACTCCTAGGGTTTGTCTTGCAAACATCTCCGCTCACAACTCATCTGCTTTTTCAATTATTCGAAACAGCTCAAAATTTTGGCTGGCTGGCTGGCTCTGGAGTACAGGCCACGTAGCGGTGAGTAAGGTAAGAGGAAGGTGACACATTTAATTTTAAGAAGGGGGTGGCCTTCTTTTCCCTGGTTCAACATGTGTTTACTGACTGGGCAGGCAAACGTTTTACGGGCTGTGATTTTTTTGCTGCTTTTTCCATTCGTTTGCTGCTGGGGTTTGTTTCTGCCCTCGCCACCCAACTGGGACAGGAGAAAATAACCGGCTACCTTTGCAGGAGTGGGTGTTGCAGAGTGCCTCCTCGGTATGCAGGCCAATGCAGATCCCCTCTCCGCTGGAGGGCGCTGGGTTGGTACAGGTGCGGGTGCGCTGGTAGTGCCCTCCCCCACAGGTTGCTGAACACTGAGACCAAGGAGTCCAGCAAGACCATGAACCTTTTACTGCGGATCAGAAGAAATAAAACAGAGACACGGTGGCTTTTATTTCGCTAGCTGGGATGAAGCTTGGAGGGACCACTTGAGTCTTGACCCCCCCTGCGCAGCACAGCCCAAGCTAAAAAGCTCTTTTTGTGGCACTAGGCATAGGAGCAATCCCAGTACCTGAAAATGGATGGCTTCAACCAACGATAAGGCTAACCATGTTGACGGGGACACCAACACCCTCCCTGGTCAGGGTGTAGGGTGTCCAGTTCTGCGCTTGGAATGGGTGGGGCCTCGAGTGGAAGGAGTGGGAGCAGGGCAGCCAGCCCTGAAGTCCGCCCAAGAACACACCGTCCCAGTCGCCCGCCCTTAGCATGGCTCAGCGTATGCGGAGTGTTGCTCCTGTGGTGAGGTAAAGAGCCCAGGGCCCTAGCTGCAGCGGTGTCTGGAAGCCCTTTGCACCCCCCCTCCATCGGCAGGCCTGCATGTTGTACTCCACAGGGTGCACAAAAGGACGCTACCATTAGTGAAAAATCACTTGGAAGTTCCAAAACAGTAGGCAGCCCTCTTGTAGCTCCCACATTTTTAACTCTGACAGGCTGTGCGGCTCAAATTTTGTCACCTTCATTGTACTCGGGACACTGCGATGACATCTCTCCCGCCTCAAAAACTGGGAGCTTTAGATTTGGGGTTGCCAACTCTCCAGGACTGTCCTTGGGTTTCCAGGAATTAAAGGTTAATCTTGGATTTAAGATTCTGCCATGTGCTGAAACATCCAGGAATACCTCCAACCAAAACTGGCAACCCCACTTAGCATTGCCTTTAAGATTTTAAAATATAAGCAATACAATAAATGAGATGGCTCATATGATACGTAGCAGTCGTAGCCATTTCACCCCGGGGCATAAACTATTTCACAGGAAGTGGCGAAGGATTGTTACTGTTCAGTGGTGAAGAGACACGCTGAAACGGTTTCTACAGGGTGCAGAGGGGTAGAAGGGGGAGAGCCCATGGACTATGAGTAAGGCCCTACTTAACTCTGAATACTGCGAAAATCCTGCACTCCGCAGTATCAGGCTTCCCCCACAATTTTCACAGCTGGAGCCCCGTCTGTCCTGTGGCCAACAGCGAGAGCCCCCGCCCTCAGCCCCCCACAGCCGCCGTCAGCCCATGGGTGCCAAAAATAGGAAAATCACAGAAAAAGAAGAATGGGCCTTATTACCAAAAAACACAAGACCCATTATTATTTCCCCATGATTCTCTTTGACTTGTCAGGGGTTTTTTTGACAGTCATCCCGCAATTCAAGTAAGGCCTTGAGTATCAGTAGTATATTCCAGATCAAAAGTGCAACCAGAACATGAGGACAAACTCAAAAAACAGGTAACCTGGCATGAATTAGGGATGTAAAATGCTGTTTAATTGGCGAACCGATTAAAGGGGAGATGAGTGGGGGAGGCACTCCAGCCCAGCTGGAGCAGCCCCCCCACATCCGCCACTGGACTGGAGCACCCTCCCACTCCATCTGCTGTAGGTAGGGGCTGCACCAGTCGGGCTAGAGCAGCCCCTGCCTGCGGTGGGACTGGGCGCCCCACAGGTAGGGGCTGCTCCAGCATCTCAGCTGGAGCAGCCCCTGTCCACAGTGGGCCCACCGCAGGGCTGGAGCAGCTCCCTGCCTGCAGCAACAGCCCCCACTGGCTAACCTTAACCAGTAAGCATCACCCATTAAGGGTAAGACTTACCAGTTAACCAATTAAACCTTCACATATCTAGCACAAATGCTCCCTGCTGGCTGTGCAGGAAATGCTAACTGATATCAGGAGGAGAGGCCCATTGTGAGAACATTAAATTATCAGGAGAGGCGGGAAGTGAGAAGAAACAAGAGTTCACCCCCCCCCCAAAACCCACTCCAAACCCTGCTGTGACAAGCATCTTCGCACAGCAGTAACCTACATGTGTTGCCCTCTCACCATTGATAAAGGCATCACACTGCCCCCTGTTGCATGGAGCATGATGCCTGCCCAAGTGTGTGTTAGTCACCCTCTAGCAGTGAGAAAAACAGAAGCTAAGCCAGAGTGCTGAGCTCTAGTGCACATTAGTATGGTGCCCTCTAGGGGCGAGAGAAGGCATGAGGCAAAGCACTGAAGTGTGCATGTATCACAGGCTGCCCAAAGCTCATTTAAATACAATCAAAAAAGCGACAAAGTTACAAGCAGACGTTTAGAACTATTGACTCTTTGTGAGAAGAGAACGGAATTGTGAGGAGAGAAACGATTTTCACCTGGGCAGGGATGTGGGTTACAATCTTGGTATTCCATTGCTGACCCCACGCAGGGCAGGCCGCCGTTCTTAGGTTCCGGGTTTGTGCACGTTCTCTTCCGGATTCGGAAGCCCAATTCGCAGTCCCTGGAACAGGATGACCAGGCACCCCAGAAGGACCAGCCGCCATTGATAATCCGTGCAGGGGTCTTGCCCGTCTTTAGAAGGTCATCAACTAGAGCTTCAAGAAGCACAAACAAGCCGCATGAAATGTTAATCGGGGGAGGGGTGGTGGGGGGGGGAGGCTTTCATTTGGAAACAAACTCATTCCACATTCAGGCTCCGTGCAGGAATGTGGTAGAAATGCATCCCTCTGCACAGCGCAAAACCCAAAGGGAAAGGCAATGGAACAAGCTGGTCACCCTCTGCAAACTGAATGAAGTGAAAAACCAAACCTTCAATATCACAGGAGCAACATGCTGACTAGGGTCAGGCTGGGCTCAAAGGCACTGACCTGTGCTAGAGACAATGTAAAGGTGCTTTATATAGCACCAGGAGGATTGCGCCCCCTCCCTTTGGGCCTCCAGAGCACGTAGTGCGAGCGTACACGCCACACCTCAGGATAGCCCCTCCCTATCCCCCCACTACAGAGAATGGGTGAAGCCATGCCCCACCTCCAGCGCCTCAGCCTTCTGCGGGCACTAGAACATAAGAACGGTCATACTGGGTCAGACCAAAGGTCCATCTAGCCCGACAGTAGCCAATTCCAGATGCCCCAGAGGGAATGAACAGAACAGGGAATCATCAAGTGGTCCCTCTTCTGTCACCCATTTCCGGCCTAGAGAACAGAAGCTAGGGACACCATTCCTACACATCCTGGCTAATAAGTATTGATGGACCTAACCTCCATGAATTTATCTTGCTCTTTTTGAACGCTGTTAAAAGTCCTGGTCTTCACAACATCCTCTGGAACAAGGAGTTCTGCAGGTTGACTGTGCACTGCGTGAAGAAAAACTTCCTTTTGTTTGTTAAACCTGCTACCTATTAATTTCATTTGGTGACCCCTAGTACTTCTGTTATGGGAGGAGGAAGCAGTCCCTACATGGCCATGACCACAGGGATTAAGATGGCCCCTTGCAGCCTCCCCACGTGGTGCTCCTTTGCCGGGGCTAGTGACAATCGGGTCTAGACTCCTGCCATCCCTGCTGTATGTGAGGGTGTCAGAACACAATCTGTGTTCATTCATGTCTGCATCCCCCTTTCAACACCAAAAAGCATGTGAAGCTGAGCCTGGCCCTAGAGCTACAAGTGAGCCGGCAGAACGTACTGTCAGTATCACAAACCGCCGAGCCGTCATTGGGGCAGAACCGACTCTCTGTTTTCTTCCTCCCAAACTGCAGCTCATGTGGATCAGCCAGCTGGGCGCGGCAGGTGTAGCGGAAGCGCTGCTCTTGGCGAGCTCCGTTCTGGGTGAGGTTGACGGGCATCCAGGGAGTCCAGGGTGTGTTTCTGCGCACCTCTGGGCAGCTGTCCGGATTGCAGGTCTTGTATTCCTACCAACCAGGAAAACCTTTTCTCATTACTATGACACGTCTGTAGCACAGCTACAAGGAAGGAATTCCTTTACACTCAAGAAACCAGCACAAGAACAAGTGGATCTAAGGAAGCATGCACCTGCACCACCCTGACTTATCCAGATACAAATCACCCTTTTGCAGCAGGACAGTCAGAGCCAGAGGGATTAACTGGAAGTTAATCTGTGCAGAGGCCTCAGACAGATCCTCGGCATGGCATGAATTTCCCCCACTAGCTTGGGGCCTGTGTCTCCTTTCCTAGTTTTTGTTTCTTTGCAGATTGCAAGCTCTCTGAAAGTCTTTGCACACATTTGGACAGTGCCTAACACATTTTGGGCAGGGCCACAACTCAAATAATAAATGAAATACATTATAGCAATAGTAAATCTCTAGCTGTGAACAGCAATGGGACAATCCTGAAGTGCATGTCCCATCACTGAAGCAAAAGCAGTAGCCCATTCTCTAGCACCTTTTTATTCTGATCTTGGCACTGTTTATTTCTGAAGAGGGTGCTAGAAAAACCTCACTGGGCCATACAGGTCCTCAGTCTATGTCTGAGTTCCTACTGACATTTGTAGAAGTTCTGTTTGGGCAGACAGTCTGTGGCAGAGGTTGTCAGAATCCAGGCTGAGTTCCTGTGTTTTAAAAAGAGTAAGGGAATTCCTTCTGACAGGGGGATAAGAATGTTCCTGCTTCAGGACTTCATATGACTTCAGAGTAGATGAAAATGGCTTGTGAATAAAACCAGAGGTCCTTAATCAAAACTGCTTATACCTAGGAAAAACCTTCATGAAGAAAAAATTGTTTTAGAACAAACTACTTAAAACACCTTGCACCAATCAGCTGACAAACTGAGGGGAAATAAAGTGGAAATGTGAACAGTGTATCATGGACAGGCTGATTAGATACACCTTGCATTGCCAAATGAGCATGAGACTACATCTGTGGTATGTGCAGGGCTCCCACTAACTATCCTCCATGGGAGTGAGATATAAAGGGGAAACTGCTGGACCGCTCTCAGTTTCCCAGACTAGTTAGGGCAAAAGGCCTGATCCAAAGCCAACTGAAATCAGTGGAGAGACACCCTTCCCGCTTCCCTCTCCCCACCTCGGCATCAGGTTCCATGAGTTTTGGCTAACTCCCAATGTAGAATGAATCCACTCACCTCTCATTCTACCCATCCCTCTGCCTACCAGAAGGAGCTGCTCCTGGCATTTTTCACTAGCACAAAAAAAAATGAAACAACTACAACAACAGAATCTGTAAGTGAAACACAGGACCGCTGAAGGCTGAATGCAATGCTAGTAAGTAATACATACCACAGCACAGCCTGGGCAGGTGTTGCCATTCTCACAGGACCTCTGCCTGGAATGTATCCCTCCTCCACAATTCGCACTACATTTATTCCAGGGGCCCCAGGAAGACCAAAATATTGGTAACGGGCACGGGCTGTTCTCGTTGCAGAATCTGAAAGAGTGCGGGCAAAGCTTGTCAAAGCATCCACGTCACTTACTAGAGACATCCAAAGGGCAGACGGATATTGGCTGCAAATGCAGGATCATAGATAATACACACGTTGTCGGTGAAATTCATGTGCCACCAAAATCAAACTTAAGAGGAGTGTGGGTTTTGCTGGCTCTCCACACAGAAGTGAATTTCACTCTTTATGTTTAACCCAGGAAGGATAAGCATTTAGGGGGAGATTTGCTAATGAGCTCAGTACCCACAGTCAGGGGCACATTTTCAAAAGAGTTCAGATCTTACCTGGATAACCAAAATCAATCAAGCCAGATTTTCCAAAACAGCCCCATCCCCCACCCATGGGTGTCACAATGGTAGATGCTGGGTACTGAGCATTTTGGAAACCTGGCCCTTCTTTTAGCTGCCTAAAAGATAGAGGGGATCTTTTACACAAACACTGAGCCCTTGATAACCTGGTCTTTTGAAAACCTTGACCTTACACTGATGTTTGGAACAGAGGTAATGCGTCTGATGTTGGGCTGTGCCTAAAAGCAGATTAACATTATTTCATATTTCCTTTTTAAAAGGAAGCCTCATTTTTTTCAACTTCTGAATCAAATTCCATCTCAATTTTAAATCACCTGAGTCTTTAAATTTGGACCACAACTGACTGCCATGCAGTCTTTAAAGTTCATTTTGAATGGCCACAAATCAAGCCAAACATAAAGATGTCCAGAGTCAAGAAAGTAAAATGAATTACCCTTTGCACAGAGAAATACAGAGAACCCCGTCGTAAGTCTCCACTCAAGAGACCAACAAAAATCTGCTGCCAAGTAGAAGTGGCCTTTAATGAAATGTCAAAGCTAGAAACCACACGAGGATACTTTAAAGCATTTGCTTAAAGAGTGGCTGGACTCTGAGAAATGACTCTGTGAATATCATTTGTGTATTCCAATTGAGTGTCTTTCAACGATTCCAGATCAAATTTCTTCTGCTTTTCTCACACCCCGCCCTGCAAACTCAATTTGAGATCTGAAAGTGAAGCTGGGTTCTCTCTTTTTTTTACATCATTACCATTAACACAGACCTAACGGGGTGAATCGTTGTGATTAAGGGGCACCTGATCCGTACACTGAGTAGTGCCTATATACAGCACTGCCCTCTAGCAGGTGGAATCAGGAATGTTCAGCTGAGCATCCTAAGCATTATACTGCTAACAGAGATTCTCTTATAGCACAAGAGGTAAGATCCTCAGCGTTGGGGGCCAGATGATCTTGGTTCCATCCCGGCTACTGCTGTGAAGTTCTGAGAAACCATGGCATGAAGCACAGTGGCAACTGTGAAGCCTTAGGGTAAGTCCACTATTCTGAAATTACTTAGTCCGCATCTACACAGCAGGCAGTTATTTTGAAATAGTGTCCATCAAGTTGATGGACTTCTTACTCTGACTCCTGTAACCTTCATTGTACGAGGAGTAAGGGAAGTTGGAGGAGCGTGCTGTATTTCGAAATAAGATGTAGCTCAATTTGCATAGCTTATTTCGAATTAAGCCCTGGAGTGTAGGCGCACCCCCAGATCGTCCCAGCTGTGTTACAACAGAGAGGACAGACAATGTGGGTGAGATAAGCATCTTAACTCTGGAATTCCCTCGCTCGCATGTGCTTGACTGGTCAGCCCCCCAGCTGCATTCACACTAGCTCTTTGCATTTCATCCGTGTTAACTTAAGATCCATCCTGCCCGCTGGTACACATTGATAGCCTCTAAAGTGAACGTACTGCCCTGGATGAAAGACCCCTCTCGTGCTTAGGCTGTAAATGCGTCTTACCGCTCTTCTCTGCTCTGTCCGACACAGACCCTGCCCCCATACCGTGGAGCAGGGTTGCTGCAGGATCTCTGACGGACCTGAAAGCCAATCCCACAGGAGGTGCTGCACTGGGCCCAGGTAGACCATGGTGTCCAAGCTCCATTTCTGACAGAGAAAAAGGGATGGGGCCAGATGAGAAAACAGGCTATTTGGGTTCATCAAAAATTCTTCTTGTTCCATGCTATACTCAAAGGCTTTGGCTGTAAAGTTCCTATCTGGCAGCTCCATCAAGTCACTGGGATAGACTCATTCTAAAAAGGGTCTGGCTGAAATGAAGTGCACCAACAGAAAGGTCCCGAGACAGAAGTGGGATTTTCAGAAGCGCTCAGCCTAAGCCTAACTCTGCTCCCACAGAAGTCGATGGCAAAGCTCCTATTGATTTCAAACAAAGCAGAGTTAAGCCAGTGCTGAGCAAGTTCAAAGTCCCCCCTCAGGATTCTCTGGGCTTTCTCTAGTGTTAAGGGTTGTCTTTTCTCTGCAGACCCATTCCTCTAGAAATCTCATTGACCAATCCCAACATCTCTTTACTTTCCCTGCTCTGGCCAGTGTGCTCAGACAACAGCAGACCCCCACATTTGCATGTTAAAATCCAACCCCCTGGCATAAACTGGTCCTCCCACAAAATGGGATTCAGGTGTCATGGGCCAGCAAAACCAGCTCTATCAATGCCAAGGAGATGGGGAAACTACCGCTCTCCATCGCGGGCATGTTGAAATTACAAATTTGCTTTAACTGGTGTTGCTAAGTCATGATTTTATCATGAGTCTTGTGATATTTGGTGTTTTTTCTTACAGCCCCAGCTCTGGGAATCTTGCTCTTACATGAGAATCTCAGCTTTCAGTTAAAAAAAATAGTATTTAACTTTCATGGCTGCAGAGAAATGTCTGAAAATTTGACCTTAGAGTGACCCTAGATGTTCAAAAACCACAAGGCAAATAGAAAGAACCCAACATTTATCAATACTTTTAAATAAAAAAAAATCTCCTGATTTTTAAGCTAATTTCATGATTTTGGGGCCTGAGTATAATAGGGGTTGGCAATTCTACTACAAGTCGAACCTCTCTAGTCCAGCAACATCTGTGGTCCAGTATGATTTTAATTATCTAGCTGCGGCCAAATTTCCCACGGTCCCATAAAGTTTACTAACAGCCATCAGTCCTGGCTCTGAGTTCTGTGCTGTTATTTAGTGCTAGTTTGCCCCTCAATGTCTTCTAAGAGCGTGATAAGCAGTGGAAGTGTTGGCAATGCAGCTAGACAATATCTACCTCTTGTGGTTCGGCAAATTCTCTGGTTTGGCCCTGTCAGGTCCTGAGGGTGCCGAACTAGAGAGATTCAACCTGTAGATCGTACTTCTCAACAGAAATAGAGGACAGAAGAATTAGATTACGGTCTTGCTTGTGTCACAGATTCTCATCTCATGCTCAGCTATCTCTCCACCTGAACACTTTATCATGATATGTGACTGTTTCTAGTCTAGCGATCCCATTTTGCACAAAATGCCACCTTCTAACATCTACTAAAGAAATGGCTCAGATGCCCTCCAGTTACAGCCATGCTTGAAAGCTGAGCTGGGAAACAGCTGTTACTTTTCAAAGCCTTTACTGAACTAATCACACTACTGGCAACAAGTGCATTCTAGCCTGGCACCAATCATGGTACAAAACCCCCAGTTATCCTGAATGGTTTTTGTGTTTGTTATCAGCTCTTGCTGTCTCTGAGCAGCCTGACTTCAGATAGTGCTGACTATCCCCTCCTCCCCACAGACAGGTGAAGGAACGAGAGATCCTTTTATATGAAAATCCTACTCTTCCACACTTTAACCCACCTCTCCCCTGGCAGTCCTCAATCCAGGAGGAGAGGTTTTATGCAAAACTTTAAGAGAAAAACGTTACAAGGAGGATGTCTGCTGTTGCAGCAGGAAAAGAAAAATAAATATGTAGAAAAAATATTCATCATAAAAATAACATTTCTTGCCCGTGGGTGATTTTTATTCCCAGTGGAGAGGATTCTTAATGGCAACAAAGAGTTTCCATTTTCAGATTTCCATCTCCTGAAACTCATCTTTGAACATCCTGCTTTCTCTCTGTGAAAACATCCCAATGCCATATGAAGTCAATTAAAGGAAATTCTAGGGCTTAAGTGGATGTAGGATGACCAGATGTCCCTATTTTTCAAACCCTGCTGTCTTCCTATGTTTTATAATGGAATACATATTTCAGCCACTTCTTCCAAGGCTGTTCCCGCCACTTTTCCCACTGGACCAGAGCCTATCATGTAAGCAACGCTGAAATGCTTGTCCTTCTGGTGGGCCTGGCTATCAGTCACTGACAGAAAAGGCTGCCTCAGTAGGGTTCAGCAAAACTCAAGGCAGCAGAGCAGTGTCAGGAACGGCTGGCTCTGCTGAGGAGGCAGAACCGCTGGAATAGACAGAAATTAAATATTACCCTTCACAAAGGTAGCGGACTCTTTTGCTGCCCAAAGGAGGGCTGAGATCGGGGGAGGAGGCGAGGCCTCCTCCATATGAGGAGTGTTTAAAGACGAGCTGAGGTAAATTAAAGGTATCTTAGCCCTATGTCTGCACAAATGTCAGGGCTCAGTCCAGTCATGCAGGAGTCAACTCCTCCTGGCCCCTGCCTACCTCTGCTTCCTGTGAGCCATGCTGTGAGGTGGGTGGAGGGACTCACAACTCACAACCCAGCACTCCCCAGGAGGATGCCCTATCTCCTAGGCCTCTCGAGAACCCACCCCACTTGCCTGCCCAGTCAGGGACACAGACTGGGAGCCTAGGTTTAGGCACTGTAATCAAAGACTACTGAGTTACACCCACTTACACCAGGGCCAGATGTGGCCCAGAGACAAGGTGACAGCAATAGAAATACAAGTGAGGAGACCAGACATGTAGGAACCACCCTGTTCCCCTCCTAGCCACGCAGCAGTACCTTGAGCAATTTGCAATCTCAATCCTGGCCCCTTCGCAGCTGCGACCCCCGCAACGAGGACGAGGGCTGTTGCAGGACCGTGACCTGCACATACAAGAACCTGTGCTCTCTCCGTCAGAATGCTCACATGGTTGCCACGGGGACCAGGGCCCCAGTCTCCCATTTGTCGTCAGATTTTTCACCTAATTAAAAAAAAAAAAGAAGTCGTCACTACAGAGTGTTCACATTTCTGGAGACAGCACCACAATAGACATAGCAAACAAAGCTGATGAGGGGATTAAGATGTAGCTTAGACAGGAGCTGTCTGTGCCTGTGAGCGGGCTTCAAAAACAGGGGGTGTTTTCAGACAATGCTGAGCCAATATCTACCTCAGAATTCCACCCTGTATCACACGCACCAAAGCTCCCTGCGGCTACTACCGCATCCCACAAGGGCACCATCTGCCCACCTCCCGAAACTGCCACCCCTTCAGATAACGTATCGCACCGCCTCAGCCCTTACAACACCACCGCAGTCTGTTATCATCTTCATTCATTGGTCTTCCCTAGCACCTGGGAGCTCGAATCCTGCAGCAGGGGCCCACTGTGCTCAGTGTTGTGCAAGCACAGAACAAAGACACAGTCCCGGTCCCAAGGAGTTTGTAGTCTAAGGATAAGACAAGAGACAACCAGCGGATAGGGATAGACGGGGAGTACAAGTGAGCAGTGAGACAATATCCCTCAGCACAGTAGGCAGTGGGCACTGCCCACTTGCAACCAAACCAGTCTTCCTGTGTTAACAATCCAAAGGAGTTTAATAAAGTACAGCTGCCAGGTTTGAGACTATTCCTGTAGAATTTACTATTTATATTCCTCTAGCGCCCAGCTGAGCTCAGAGCCCTTCTGCATGAGACACTATGCAGATGTGTAGGGGACCGGCCCTGTCCAAAGCAGCTTACAATCGAATTAGATAACACGGGAAAAGGGAGGGGAGATGAAACAGACACACACGGATAAGTGAAACAACTTCCTCAAGGTCACAGAGCAGGTTAGTGCAAAAGCTCGGAGCAGAGCACAGGTCTTCTGTGGCCAGCCCAATGCCTTATCACCTAGACCAGGCCCACTCGTCTCCAGAAACCTCGAGTATAGTTAGCTTTGGGCAAGTGCCATCTTTGGCACAGCAGCTAGCACAGCGGGCTCCTGCTCTACGACATGGGTATTCCCAACATTACAACACTAGTTAATAAATAATCAATCATCATCATCATCATCATAATCAGGGTAATCGTCCACGTGCAAAACACTGGAATAAGGGCAGTTTCCGGCTGGGGTTGATATGTGAGAGAGATGAAGCATTGGTATCTGCTCATGCGATGCCTGACTTGCTGTTATGTCTCATTAAATGACCCTAGACATGAAAAATAACCTTGCAAGTGGGTCTTGATTGATACTCTAAATAACTGTCCCTGGGTGGTTGTGTTTTAACCAAACACCCTTTCTACAACCATCCCCCTCTCACCCTCTTCCTCTGTTTCTTCGGCAATAGAAGTTGCCCATCTCACAGGGACTCCTGTAAATGCATAGGCACAAGGTCCCAGCATTCTGATTCCAAGGGAAACCAAGGGCCTTACAGAAGAGAAATGAGTTTGCTGAGCATGACTCCTCCCCCAGGTTGGTTTGCTCTGCCAGCAGCCACAGTGATAGAGCTCTGCTCTTCACAAACTCCAGTCAGAACCAGCAGTCAGGGTGTTGCTGCTCTGTGCTGCACCCACTGCTATCTCGCATAACAGGATGGAAAAAGCAGCAGAAACTCTGTGTAGCACGTGCACTGTGGCCTCCAACAGAGGGCATACATGAAGTGAGTCAGCTAGAAGGGAGGCAGCATGAGAACGGCCATACTGAGTTAGACGAAGGTCCATCTAGCCCAGTATCCTGTTCTCCAACAATAGCCAATGCCAGGTGCCCCAGACGGAATGAACAGGACAGGTAATCATCAGGTGATCCCTCCCCTGTCATCCATTTTGAGACTCAGACAAACAGAGGCTAGGGACACCATTCCTACCCATTCTGGCTAATAAGTATTGATGGATCTAACCTCCATGCATTTGTCTAGCTCTTCTTTTAACTCTGTTAAAGTCCTGGTCTTCACAACATCCTCTGGCAAGGAGTTCCACAGGTTGACTGTGCACTGCGAGAAGAAAAACTTTTATATGGCACCCTAGCCAGCCATGGGAGGAGGTGGAGAGGCCCTAGAGGTGCCAGTGTTTATAACTGAGCTTGGGTTCCAGTGCCACTACTTGAAATTATGCAGTTTGTGTGCTGTCTTGAGCCTGCAACTCCCTTGCAGCCAGAGTCAAAACTGGAGGGCTCTGACAGAGGTGTGGTAGGACAAGCCACCTGGAGCTGTCCCCGAACTGTGCTTCTGCACTATGGTCAGCGTGCAAGGGAATAGACTCACCGGGTGTCAGGCACGTCCTGTGACATTTGCACTTCCAAACCTAACCTCAGCCGCTGCCCCCATTCCCACAACACCCAGCCACATGGTCGGCTCTGGGAACGAATGAATAGGACACTCCCCCCCCCGCCCCCCTGAACTTTCCTGCATACTTTTGCCTCCAGGCTTCTCCCTGCTGGATCAACCCCTCCTGAACCCCCAGCTGCTTCATGCCTCCTCTCCGTCCACCAGGAAACCACTGGAGCCCCTGCAGAATCACTCCAATCACCCCTAGGATCTCTCCTGTCCAGTAGCTGCACCCCTAATTGCCACTGGTGCTTGCCCTCTCTTGTGAGGTATGCTAAGAATATGGCCCTGCCTGCGCACAAGTGCTCCCCCTGCGGGGAGAAGACGGAAGGGATTCAGTGGCACCAGTGTGAAATGCCCCATATAGAGCTGCACAAAACCCAGCAACTACAGAGAAACTGCCCATAAAGGCAGCTTGGAAAGTGGTCTTGGTGTCTCATTCATAGAATAGTAATGGAACAAACTGGGACACTGGCTGATATCTCAGGCTTTACAAATGAGGAAACTGAGGCACAGAGAGGTTAAGGGACATGTATGAGGCCGCGCAGTGAGTCAATTGTAGAATCAGGAGTAGAACCCTCCCTTCTCCTCTGACCCTGTGTTAAACTCTAACTAGTCACTCTTGAGAGCTGTCCTCCTCCTCCTCAGCCCATCTAACCGCCTCAGAAATCCACAGCAATGACATGGAAGTAATTTAGATCTGATACTATGCTCATCATGTGGTGGTCAAGGGGCTTCAAACATCTGTTGCAAACCTTTGTTTTCAACAGATTGTGGTTCAGCAGCAAAGATTCATTCTGGGTTGAAGATTGTCAGGCAAGATGTCCCAAAGGAGTACATATTTATTTTGGTTGATTGTGCGATTTTAAAATGAACTTGGTTGTTACAGAGTTAAAAAAAAAATGAGCATGCTACTTTCATTCATTTGATTCTGGATTACCATTTTATTTTATTTTTATTTAATTTAATTTTTTTGCAAAAATCCAAAATTGGATCATGCTATTCATTTTTAAGCCGGAAGCCTTTGCTGATTTCCATGAGGAGTTCTGCTTAGAAATCAATGGTCTGATGTGGCCCATTGCTTCAGTTTTTAAAAATAAAAAGCTGATAAATAATTATTGGCTTGTAATTGCTACTGGGAAATGGCCCAACACTTAAATAAACAAAATGGCTGAGATGTTGATATTTATAAACATGTCACGTTGCAAGTGTAGGAAGGTTTTGGTTTTTTTTTTTTAAGAAATTACATATGGATTATTATTCCATCCTTAAGTTTGTAGTGACATTTTGAAAAGAGCAAGCTTGGAAATTTGGATAAAAAAAACTATGAATTGATCTTTTTCAGAACAGCTCTCTGTGGTGGCTCCTATGTAGCCATCACAGCGTAAATCAGATAAACAAGACACATTTAAAATCATCTGCAATGATATACACCTTTGAAATTATTTCAGATGATCAGGTAAGAGAGTCATTCTTGATGACAAACAGGCCCACATATGCAGACGGGTCCAACCCTCCACTGCTTATACAACTTAAACGTCTCCTTGAGTTCAAGAAATGTAAACACAGGCCAGAAAGCAGCACCGCTCAAAATCCAGAGTGATCTTGTTTTTATGCAGAGCAGATATTTTGTGCTGTAGCGTCAAATATTATAGGTGGGGCCGGTAGCACCAATGTAGGTGGTAGGTGTAATAGGTCAGGGAAGGCTTAGCGTGGCACAGCTGCCATCACCAAATATCTGGGCCAGGGCAGCCCCACCTGCATTCCGCTTCTTCCTCTCCCTGATCCGGCCCTTCCCCATAGCCCCCACCACTGTCTGGTGAGTCCTTCCTCTCCTCCACACCTCTCCCACCCATCATTTGCAGTGGCCCTGTAGGTGATGAGGGGTGGGGGAAAGGAAGGACTACAGACAGTGTAAGCAACAGGGGCCACAGGGGAAGGGGAGCAATGGGGGCCTCATGGCGGGGAGGGGGGAGGAAAGGAACATGGTGGAGGTGCTGAGTAGGGGCAGGACCTGGGGTGGAGCACAGGTAGAGTGTGGGGAGGGCCACAGGAGAAGAGGTGGGACAGGGAGATAGATGATGCTCATGGGTGGTAGGTGAAGTCTCCTCCAGGGAAAGCTATTACTAAATCCTCTCATTATAAGACCCCATTTTCAGCTCCCTATAGCTTTGCCCAACTTTAGCCATTTAGGCTGGATTTCCATGACAGGTATGTCCGCCTCAGGCTGATTTTTTTAGTTGTATACATTTCTTAGAGCAGTGAGGGGCAACCTGGGCTAGTGAGCGGGCTGTGTAAGTGGCCCTCCATCTCGGCAGGCCACAAGATGGTCGTAACCAAGACAGTCTCTGGGGATAGGGTAGTTTTGCGAACTGCGCTTGCGTACCTAGCATTTGCAGAGTGAGCCAAAGCAGCATTTTGATCGGCTGCAGAGGGAGCACACGGTTCTCACAGTCAACGTTGTGTGCAATCCACATACACCTGCCTTTACGTGCCCTTGCTTTACGTGTGTGTCACTGTAGTAATACCGGTAGGAAAAGAACTACGTAGATGAAAACCAGCAAAATGTACATGGACAAAACAAAACGTCTGGTGGGTCATACACAGAACCCCAACGGACCACAGGTTGCCATCACTGTCTTAGATCACAGCTGGGGAGAAATTCATTGTTTTTTCCATGTTAAACATTTCTGACGTCCTTTTCTTTCAACAGTAAGAAAGAAAGTAAGATGCTCCCACGATTAGTCACAGAGGTGCCCCTTCCTTTTGCTGTCCCTATGAAAATCGCCAAATTGGGCCAACTTCTAAGCCTTTGAAAAATAGTCACAGTTTGCACATGCTCCACAGAGATTGTGCTTGGATACTAGAGGCTGAAGAGTCTAACCAGACTTGGGGGTCAGAGCAGCACGTTCTCCACAACGGCAGCTCTGGACAGCTTAGGGCTGAGCCAGGCCTTGCTCTGGACACCTAATCGGAATGCAGAGAGACTTGGATACAATGGATAACATACCTGAAACCTACTGAGATAAAAACCTGGATTCTCCAAGGGTTAGGAAGTAAAACAAAAGAGATAACAAGAGGTTTTCTTCACATGAGCAGGCCTGTCAACTTCAGTGTCCCAGCCATGTTCCAGATTGTGTCACTATATTCTATTTCTCTACAGACCACTGCATTTTTAATTGGTCCAACATTTTTCTACTTAATGTCCTAAATTCTTTTGCAGTGTAAGGACCCTATTGAGCAAGATTTTTACCATGCGCTTAAAGTTGGGTGCTTACATTGTACATTGCCGAATCAGGGCCTTAACTCAGCTATCTCCTCCACATCAGAGATGGAGATATTTGAGTGAGGGACAGAGGGGGGAAAGAGAGAACAGACATCATTTATGTAATGGAGGTGGTTTTTTAAGTACTCGGAATAAAAAGTACTATATTGATGTAAATTAATACATTACTAATAAAAAAACAAACTATTTGTGTATCAAATTCTAACACAAAGGTGAAATGTATGTCGCAAGGAGCACACAATATTTAGAATTCTCCTGAATGCTCTGTGTGGCTTTTATAACCTTGAAACAATGATCTGGAGTCGCACATTCCCCAACGTTCGCCATGGCAGCCGCGTTCGAACTAGAGGATTAACACCTCACACACCTATCAACAGACACAGGCATTAAACAGGATGAGATAACAGCATGTGCAATCAGGAAGCACCGCACATGAGGGTTATGAACACACAAGCCTCTGAATCCAGTGGTGAAAGACTTAAGCCTGACAAGCGGAGGATGGATTGAAGTAATGACTAGTATTTCCTGGGAAATTTTCTGAGAAGAAAGATAGATAAGGGAAATAAATATCCCAGCACATCCATACATTGAAGATATAACCCACACAGCCCCTTTTCAGCCTGCTGCAGTTGGCAGAATTACCATGCTCATTGGCATTAGATAACAAAAATGGAAGTTAAAAAATAAATATTTTATTTTCCACACTGTAATGAAAGAATAGACTATCCCACAGCTATGGTTCAAGCAGCAGGAATCAACTGGCCATGCAGCTTTTTAAGACGGCAGCCATGAACTGGGCACGGCAGGCAGAAAGAGAGCCATTGTGCGGATGTCAACTGAATTGAGCAGAGCTGGTTTCTTGTAATGACATTACCCAGGCCATGGTAAGAACAGAAAAGTTTTCCCATTGAGTGCTTTAAACTATGTTTGAGCCCTACTCAGATAAGTGGAGGGTTACAATTTCGTCTGTCTCTCATATACATATACACCATCACACTTCCCTTCCATTTGCGTGTACACACACACACACAATATTCCCTGCACTTTAATACATACCACTATCATCCTCTCTTTCTTTATAAGCCTCCTTCTCTTTAGCATTCTCCTGCCTCACACACACATGCATGCACACATACACAGTATGATTCTCTGTTTAGGTTCAGCCTCTCTCTGCTTCTCCAATGGAATACTGTCCAGCACAGGGCGCGTCTCTGGCCAACACAGCTGTCACAAGAGCCCCATGTCAGCTCTTGGCGCCCAGACTCTCACATAAGGTGCGTATCAGAGATGAGTTGGGACATGCTGGGCATGGCAAGAGCACCTGGCACTTCCCCCGTTCTCATTTCCCACCCCCACAGAGAGCAATGAGCAATCGTGCATACATTAAAGCTGCTTTGAGACTGCTCTGACTTAACCAGGGGAGAGCGGTAGGGAGCCCCCAGCAAGACTCAGAAACCCTAGAGCATAGAAAGAGATGTACTGAGCAACAGGCTGACTAGACTGCTCCCACACTCTCTCTCAACTCTAGCACGCACACACACACTACGTGCAATATATTTTTCTGTTCTTTTGGTTTAATTTCCACTTACAGGGCACTCAGTAATGTTCTGAGTCCACAGACTCATGTTGGAGCTGTCCTCAATGGTAGTGCATCGTTTCTGCTTGTTATCCCAGCCACAGTATGGGTCCCTGGCTCCTAGACATTCCCTGTGTGAGGAAAGAGAACAGATTAGAGCTCTTGAGGACTGGCTAGTTCTAAAAAACTGTCATAGAAGTGCAGCGCTCCTGTATGACAGCTGTCAACTGCTCTGAACCTCAGCCAAAGAAACAATTTATTTTAGGAAGCACTTCACCTGCTTGGAAGGAGAGAACAGTTGACTAACATAGGTGATAGGACACACAGCAAATATCATTCATACAAACTGTCGATTAAAAACCCAGTCACTCTCTCTTGAGGCCTACGGGGGGGGAAGTACAAATTTTAGTCCAAGAACACATGTCACTGAGATATCCTTGTGCCCCCAAATAGTCCCGCACCAGGCCAGATCTCACACAAAGCATCCTCTGTGAGCATGTTTGCTGACACTATGTCCATCCAAAGGGGTTAGAGAAGCAAATTTAGCCAATGGGCCAGTAACAAAGGCTTTCTATTAGTCTTGGCTTTTGTCAGAACAATGATTTCATTTATAATCCTAACATCAAGATGTTAGTTTGGAAAAGGCACAGCAGAACATTATTTCTGAGCCTTTGTCTGCTCTGAATACGGAGGCATTCATTTTCCTGCCAGATCCATATTTACAGCTACGTGTGTGTTCCCATCCAATGAGCTGCTAAAGAAAAATAACTATGGTGACTCTCACCACTAGACAGCAAAGGTCAGTGATCAGGCTGCTCCATCTTGGTTACTCCCATTCTGAATTCAAGTCATTACATTTTCATAATGAAAATTGAGCACACAAGCCATAGAGAATATATGCAACCAGTCAGGGAGCCAGAGAGAAAGAAGAGGAAGGATCAAAACTAAAAGGATTTGTAATGTTATTTCTTTATTTCAGTGATCCATGCTTTGCTATCATGCAAATTGATGCTTGGCTCTTTCCGAAAACCCCCAAAGATTTCAGACATGCCAGTTAAATGGTAGCATGGGACTGACAAGAAAAATCCTGTTTAAGCAGCTAAAAAGGAAGGTAATGAGATTTATTCCAAAGGTAGGTATCAGCAGGATAAGTGAAACATCAGAAAAAAAAATCAAACGAAATGAGATGTGAACTATTCCCACCCAGAAATCTTAGAAATCGTATTAGACCATAATCAGCCACAAATGAAAAAGCATGTCCCTCAAGCAAAGCTGAAAACACTTGGATGCAGCACTAGTCCATACTGATTCAAAAGCAATTTTCCCAAAAGCAAACGCTTGATTCTTTTGCTCTCTGGTACAGGTTTTTATTACTTAACAACTCTCCAATTTGCTCATCTGTTGCTGAAGGACATCTGTTTCACCACAGATTTAAGCTCGGTAAACAGCAACTGATGCAACTGTCTCTTCATAGTTTTAAAGGAGAGATTTAGTGTTACAAGTTATAATGATTCTCCATTATGTTTTCCTCAAACTGCTTAAAAATACCTGAGGAAAAAACATAGATAATTCTCATCTGGCCCAAGGACGCGGAAGGATATGTATGTGCTGCAGTGCGTATTATTCTGGATAAAGAGTCTTATCCCACTGTTTTGGCAGCCCATCCTGTTCTAATCCACAGACTGGGGTAGCCTTCATTTCCACAGGAAGTACTTGTCTGGCTTTTGCATTTCAACGGCAGCAGCTCTTCTCTGGGAAGATACATAGTCACTGAGCAGATGCAGGGACTGGAGAGACGCATGGCATATGCTCAGACCCTTAGGTAGCCCCCGCACTTCAGGAGGGAACTGCGTGGGTTCTGGAGGAAGCAATGAAAACACAGAGAAGAGGAACAAAAGAATCCTGCAAAGATTTCTACTTGTCCTTCCAGACCTTGAGCACGTGTGGTTGCTTCCAACTTTATTAAGCTGGCCCACTGGGCAGTCAGCAAGTAGAAGCAGGTCATTGCAACTCATCACAAGGATGCCAGTTGTGAGCATCACCCTATTACGGATGCACATTTTCTCTGAATTTAATTTATAGGGAAACACGGGCTGCATAAATGCAGAAAATAATCTCCATATGTTCTATGCTGCAGCCCACAGCCACTCTGCAGGCTGCAATATATCCCAGTTAGGCACTGACCACTTTGCTGGCACTATTATAACGTATGTCATGTAGCTAATGTGCTGCTCTTGCCTGAGAGCAGCGAATTACAGAACCTTAACGGTGCACTCAGTGAATCACAGCCTGCCAGTCTCTTACCTTTCTGCTCACCCCCACAGCTGAGGGGTAATCAGGAACTGAATCACAGAACCAGTGCCTGCCCTGCAATACAGGGTTGTGGAAAAAGCTTGACATCATGTGTGTAAACACGAGGCATCTCTTGTGCTAGGTGCGTACTCACTGGGTTCTGGAACATCTATAGAACAAGTGTCTTTTGCCTCTCTCTGCCACTTACATGAGACTGGGACTCTTTTTTTTAATCAGACCAGACATGGCATAGTTTAATAATAATCATTAAGAACAAGACATTTCTCCCTCTCAAGGCTGGCTCCCCTGACCAAGTAAGATTTCAACAGCTGTGCTGTCAATTTCACTTCAAAATTTAGAACAGAGCTGATTCAATTCTGGTAGGAAACCAACTGACAATTATACAATTTAGAATAAAGGGAAACGTATTTTCTTGCACACAAGTTGCTTCACTTTTCACTTTTATAAATGGAAAGAATATTGCAATATACAATACAGCAAGAGACAATGTCTGGCTCATGGATTGAATGAATGCTTTCATTTAGATTTAATATATATATATATATATATATATATATATCCATTTATTTTATGAATGATATAAAAACAGAGTATACACCCATTTATCTGACTGGTCTTGGGGACAGCTAAATGTTTCAGATAAACAGGCATTCAGATAAATGGACACGCTGTTAATCGACATCAGACACACTGTGGATGTGATACCTGTATTCCTTTCCAGGTAAAGGGAATTTGGATAACTGGAATTATACTACATCCAAAATGCTACCAAAATTATATTGAGAAAACAACAACATATGCAATAAAAAGCCAAATTAGAAACCTGCTAGATCAGTGGTCTCCAACCTTTTTACACCCAAGATCACTTTTTAAATCTCAGAACAAGCGAAGATCTACTGCCCCACCCTTCCCCCAAGACCCCACCCCTTCCTTGAAGCCTCGCCCTCTCTATTCTCCTCCTCTCCATCACTTGCTATCCCCAGCCCTTATACACTGTACACTACCACTTTTTTCCCAATTCTTATGTAGGAAGAGGTTTTTCCAACATTTGGCCTGTCTAGACTGGACCAAATATTAGAAAAACCCCTTCTTTTGGAATCCCCCTTATTCCTCGTGAAACGAGGAATATAGGGGTCACCGAAAGAGCACGTTTGCTCTTCCACTAAAAAAAGCAGAAGAACAAATGCATCCCTGGATGCATAAGAGTTTTTCCAGGATCTCTCTGGAATCCTGGAAAAACTCCTGCAGTCTAGCCATACCCTCACTGGGTTGAGACAGGATGTGTGGGCTCTGGGGTGGAAATGAGGGATTTGAATGTGGGAAGGGGTGAGAGGTGCAAGCTCTGGGAGGAAATCTGGATGCAGGAGGAGGTGGAGAAGGGGATGCTGACTTGGGGAGGGGGCTCCAGGCTGGGGAGTGTTCAGGTCAGATGGAGGGTTGCGGTACTAAACAAGCAACAGACTCGTGGCTGTGAGGATGCAGGAATTTGGGTTAGGGTATGTGAGGGGCTCAGGGCAGGGGGTTTCAGAGTATGACAGGCTCAGATCTAGGGTCTGGGGGTGCAGGAGTGTTATAATGTTGTGGCCAGATGGGGGGTTGACCCCAACTGGGGTTTTTTTGGCCAGGCTTCATTTTTAAATAAAATACTATGTTATACACAAAAAGTTTCTGCATTGTCTTTATTTATGAGAAAGGCAGGGAACCTGTTTTGAGTCAGTTGGGGCCACACAAGGGAGATGCAAAAAAAAAAACCCTCCTCCCAAAAACCCCCCCCCCAAGCCTCACTAATGTGGCCCCAACTATGCTGGTGAGAGCAGGAGACATGGTACTGGGGAAGGATGCTAGTGGGTGCTGGGGCAAGGGACAGAGTGCTGGGGTGGGAGCAGGGTTCTGAAGCAGGGGACAAGGGAGAGGGTGCCGGGGGGAGGGGACAGGGTTCTGCAGCAGGGGACAGGGTGCCAGTGGAGAACAGGAGAGAGGGGACAGAATGCCAGGGGGAGGGGATAGGGTTCTGTAGCAGGGTGCCAGTGGGGGCAGGGAGTCCCCTCCCCCAGCCTCCTCCCAGGACTCCCCCTACCCCAGCCCGCAGAGGAGGGAAGCCCCCGTGCATGCATCCTTCTAGGCCGACGCCCCTTCTCACGGTGCAGGGAAGCCCCCGCATGCCTCCTCTGGGGACTCCCCCAGGCAAGCTCCCGGCACGCCAAAGAACTTAGGGAGGAGAGCAGCCAGCGCACTTCCGGAACACCCAGAAGTGGCACGAAGCTGCAGGACTTCCCTCCACCCCGCGGGAAGCCAGCACTACCTCCATTTTCACTGGAGGTAGGTAGTGGGGCTTCTCGGGGGTGGGGTGGAAATAGGGGGACTCGAATGCCTCACGATCAACCGGTCAAGGCCTCGCGATCGACCAGTTGATTGCGATCGACCAGTTGGTGACCACAGTGCTAGATGGTCAACTCTTTGATGTAGGGCTGTCGTTTGTTATATGTGCAGTGCCTAGAAAAATGGGACCCAGATCTGGTTGAGACCTCTACATGTTACTATAATATAAATGTTATGGTTCAATAATATCTATACAATAGCCAACATTAGTGAATCAGCATTTGCCACACCATGAGTACAAAAAGACCACAGTATTTCTCTATATTTAGAATAGGAAATACACGTGGAAACTTTTGATAAATATTCTCATTTAGCATTTATATTATGGTACTACCCAAAAGCCCCCCCCATCAGGTTTGGGGCCTCTTATTTTTATGCACTGAACAAATGTGGGCAAGATACAGTCCCTGCCCCCAAACAGAGTTGCCAGATAGTTATACAAAAAATACTGAACATGGCAGGAAAATAAAAAACGGGGACCAAAGCTGTTGAGCAAAAAACAAAAACAAAATGCACCAAAAAAAAGAGTCACGGCACCTTTAAATCCCCATGCTCTCCCCGCCCCCACTAGATGTGGCAGGGGAAGAATGTCCCAAGCGGCCTTCCATCCGAGAAAAACAGAAAATACCGGACATGTAAAATGTTTTCTGTTTTTTTTTTTAAACGGCCAGAAGCTGCAAATACTGGACTGTCTGGTCCAATGCCTGACACCTGGCAACCCTACCCCCAAAGAAGCTAAAAGTGAAATTCTGACTATTGAAGTCAATAGGGCTTTTACTCTTGACTGCAATAGGGCCAGGATTTCATCCCGTATGGAGACTCTTTAGTGGCAAATAGTATGTAGATTTTTCACATTGCTGATTACAGTTGTCTCAAGGAGCAAATGAGACACTATCCCACCTTGCCCTTTGGCATCACAACTCCCAGTGAAGCAGTGCCACCGAGGAATTTGTGCCACCCCCAGAAACCCTCACTGGAAGCCTCCCAGAGCACAGCAGGGAATAGTGATTACATTAATACAGATGGGGTAGCCCACTGACTTATCTGATGAAGTCCCTAGGGGGGAAGTGCATGAAGCATAAATGCTGCTGACAGCAAAGGTCCTCCTCCCCTCCCCGGGCCTGCTCATGCTGATTAATAATTGCAACATATTCACTGAGTCAGGAAAATACCTTTCCATGTACAGCTACTGGGCTGGGTTCATTATGACAGGGCATTAGTATCAATAGTGATTCACTTTAGTTCATTGCAACAAATGTCTTATTTAATGCCTAATGGCATGTACTGAAAGCCCCCAATTTAGAAACAATTCTGCTTGTGTCTTCTGCACCAGGTGTTTTGTCATTCGCTCCCAACTTTCACTCATCAAGGAGATTTGCATGAAATTGGGATCTCCTTCGTAAGAGTTCACCTGCTGCCTGCTGTTCTGGAGTCATGGGACTGTCGGTTGTCAAATATCACAATTATTTCCACAGCAACGAGCTGGGATAACACAGACGGAGGATTAAGGCTCCGGGGCAGGGGAAAGGCGGAAGGGGATCAGCAAGCAGGATTTCATCCACAGCACACTCCAGTTAAGCAGGGGAGCTTGTAAATGGACACAAGTCCAAGGTAAAATGTTTGTGGTAACACTGGTCTACAATTTTTTAGAAGTCGTCTGCTTCAGAGAGAAAATGTGCTATTTATTATGTATTTTGATGTGCTGAATTCAAATATGACAATTAAAACAACTGATTGGCTACTGCTTCCAAGATATTTAAGTTTTTACATTTTACGTCTATGTATATTATGTAGACAGTAGAGTTTTAATCATAAATTTTAAACCTAGGTCTTTTCATGTGTTTATGGTTGCTTTACATGATAATATTTCACCTGTCCTGTTTATGTAACACTTTAAAAATCAGCAAAAGGGTTATATAAATAAAATTTATTATGAAACAAAAGGCAAAAAACTATTATGTACATAGTTTAATCCTATTCAGTGTCTACTCGGCGCTTCTTGGCTTGTCTCTTGTATTCATTAAATGGAGCATCTCTTGTCACTGTCCAGCAATAGTCTGCAAGCATTGATGGGCTCCATTTGCCCTGATAGCGTTTCTCCGTTGTTGCAATGTCCTGGTGAAATCACTCGCTGTGCTTGTCGCTCACTGCTCCGCAGTTTGGTGGAAAAAAATCTAGATGAGAGTGCAAAAAACGTATCTTTAGTGACATGTTGCAACCAAGGCTTTTGTATACCTTGAGGAGGTTTTCCACCAACAACCTGTAGTTGTCTGCCTTGTTGTTTCCGAGAAAATTTATTGCCACTAACTGGAAGGCTTTCCATGCCGTCTTTTCCTTGCCACGAAGTGCATGGTCAAATGCATCATCTCGAAGAAGTTCACGAATCTGAGGACCAACAAAGACACCTTTCTTTATCTTAGCTTCACTTAACCTTGGAAATTTTCCACGGAGGTACTTGAAAGCTGCTTGTGTTTTGTCTATGGCCTTGACAAAGTTCTTCATCAGACCCAGCTTGATGTGTAAGGGTGGTAATAAAATCTTCCTTGACTCAACAAGTGGTGGATGCTGAACACTTTTCCTCCCAGGCTCCAATGACTGTCGGAGTGGCCAATCTATCTTGATGTAGTGGGAATCTCTTGCACAACTATCCCATTCACAGAGAAAACAGCAGTACTTTGTGTATCCAGTCTGCAGACCAAGCAAGAGAGCAACAACCTTCAAATCGCCACAAAGCTGCCACTGATGTTGGTCATAGTTTATGCACCTCAAAAGTTGTTTCATGTTGTCATAGGTTTCCTTCATATGGACTGCATGACCAACTGGAATTGATGGCAAAACATTGCCATTATGCAGCAAAACAGCTTTAAGACTCGTCTTCGATGAATCAATGAACAGTCTCCACTTATCTGGATCGTGAACGATGTTGAGGGCTGCCATCACACCATCGATGTTGTTGCAGGCTACAAGATTACCTTCCATGAAGAAGAATGGGACAAGATCCTTTTGACGGTCACGGAACATGGAAACCCTAACATCACCTGCCAGGAGATTCCACTGCTGTAGTCTGGAGCCCAACAGCTCTGCCTTACTCTTGGGTAGTTCCAAATCCCTAACAAGGTCATTCAGTTCACCTTGTGTTATGAGGTGTGGTTCAGAGGACGAGGATGGGAGAAAATGTGGGTCCTGTGACATTGATGGTTTAGGACCGGAAGTTTCATCCTCTTCCTCTTCCTCGTCTGACTCAAGTGAGAATGATTCTGGTGCATCAGGAACCGGCAGTCCTTCTCCGTGGGGTACTGGGCGTATAGCTGATGGAATGTTTGGATAATGCACAGTCCACTTTTTCTTCTTTGACACACCTTTCCCAACTGGAGGCACCATGCAGAAGTAACAATTGCTGGTGTGATCTGTTGGCTCTCTCCAAATCACTGGCACTGCAAAAGGCATAGATTTCCTTTTCCTGTTCAACCACTGGCGAAGATTTGTTGCACAAGTGTTGCAGCATATGTGTGGGGCCTACCTCTTGTCCCGATCTCCAATTTTGCAGCCAAAATAAAGGTGATAGGCTTTCTTAACCATAGTGGTTACAATGCGCTTTTGTGATGCAAAAGTCACTTCACCACAAACATAGCAGAAGTTATCTGCACTGTTCACACAAGTACGAGGCATCTCTGCTCACTTTGGCTAAACAGAAATGTGTCCCTTTGCAAAATCAAACACTGACAAATAAGAGAGCACGACACTATGATTTCTAGAGCTGATATAGGGCAATTTGTTCAGCAGAGTGATGTAAGCTTCGTTATGATTGCATCATCCATGACTTCTAGGAATAACACGATGCAATTCATATCATGTATGACGCAATACCAGCTTCAGATTGCATCACTCATTGTTTTGCCTAAAAAGCAAGTCCTGTCCAAACCCAGTCATAGATTTTTTCATAGATCCAGTCAAAGATGTATTTTAGTCATTTCTGGTTTAAATTGAGATCCCTTCCCTTTATAACTCACTTATCCTCCGCCATTCCCAAGTCAAGGGTTGTATATACTGACCCAATAGCATATCTTGAAAACTAGAGCCAATCAACAATTTTAAGCATCATTTTCGTTCTCAGTGACCCAGAATTAGTAAAGTTTGACTACATTTATTTCAGAAGCATTTTGGCTGTAGAGCAGAGTAATTTTTCAAAAAAATGGAATGACTGGATGATGTAACCCCTCCCCCAATGTCTGTCACTAAGTACAGAAATTCTGTCAAGTGTCCCTCATGCAACACTACCTAGGCCTGACTCCTGGCCCCATTCCCCACCACCCTGCCCCCACCTCCAGTCTCCTTTTCTCAACTGATCAAGGCATCATCCTTTCTTCACCTCCTGCCCCAAACCTCAATGGCCCAAGGTCTGTCTCTCTATCATCACTGTCTCTCTATCATCACGCTCAGTCTCCCCTGCCCATTCCTCATCTCTCAGTATCTCCTGTCCTTAGTTCATAATAACCTAGGGCCAGCCCCCATCGCCACTCCCCATAACATAACGTCCCTGCAGCAGTGGCTCATCAGGAAAAAATATGTTCATTTTTATGTCCTTATGATGCAGTTTAACATCTGAAAACACAAAGCAAGAGCCAGCACAGTCCTCTGTGCAGGCCACAGCATGAGAATTTCTCTCCCAGAGCAATCAAAACAAGGAGGCCCTCAGGGTCCTTTTCTTATGGCTGTCACAGGGTTTGTTGTTAGGGAACTTAATTTCACAACACGCTGTCCCAAAGCATGAGTTAAATGACACGCAAGAACGTCTAACTTCTGAACACAGTTGTTCCATAAAGGGAATGTTTATTCCAGTGTGCGCCTTTGGAAACACTGGGGATGCTTATGCCCACCCACATCAAAAGGCTCCTCCTGTTCACCCAAGGAGAGGAGCCACTGGATCCAGGTTTTAAATACGTTCACGGGACAGAAAATGAAAAAACAGGAATGAGGGTCACAGGTATAAAATCAAGGACACGGAACAGAGAACACCCTTTGCACCTGGAAAGACACTAGAGAGCCAATGGATGTGGCCCAGAGGAACTCTACCCAGAGACGTGACTTGAGGGAGGATTGGAAGTAGCCCCAACATTGGCAGAACACTCCCTCCTCTCCATCTAGCTTCTCCTCTGGGTATAGTGAACGGCCACCTTGGCCAGCACCAAGAGGAGGCTGATGAGGACATTTTGCAACTTTGTGGGTCCATGGATAGGGGTGCGTAGATCAGGACATGTGGGGAGTGCAGCCAGAATCAGAGAAGTTTCTGGAGGAGCCGGAAACAGGCCTGCAACCTGGCGCATTTGATCTAAATGTGTGCCAGGGTCTCCCTCTCACTATGGAAGGAACAGGTGCTGGGGGAAGTTGTGAACCTTGCCAGGTACACACCTGTGGCTCACATTCTCAGTGAAGGAACCACCAACAAATATCCCCCATGGGCCAGGAGGCCAGAGTGGAATACCCATCAGGATTCCTCCCTCCTTAAGTATTCCAATGTGCTGTGAAAAGCAGAAGCAGCAACCCAGTGATCCAAGTGACGTGGGATCTCTTGTTTATGGACTGAACAATTTCTCCCTTTAAAACATCATTCAAATTTAAACCTCTGCAGTTCAAAAGTTTCCCATCCAGCCTCCCGTTTGCTGACGGCACAAGATGACTCCATGGTTTGGTCAGTTTTCCCTGAGAGATAAAAGCATCAGACTGTGTAAAAAATAGACCTTTTAAAATGAATAGAGCAGACCCAAGAGATTTGGCTTTGACAGAGCAAAGAAAAGCAAGAATTAATACTTCTGTCCTCTCTTCTAATTGTCATGGGAGAGACAACAAGCAAATGTGCTATTCTGTACCCAGAGTCACAAAGCAATCACATGGCATTTATACTAATAGATACTCAGCTAAGGCCCTCCGACAATTCACCAGGCTGCTCTTGTTCTCGTCATGTCCTTCCTCATTCTTTCCATTTCCTTCTTCCTCACCCCCTTTCTCTTTACTCTGTGAGTAAATGCAACTAATTCTGGAAGGTGGGTGAGTGAGGGTGTAACAAGCTGCGTAACCCTTTAAGAGACACAGGCCTGGGGCCGGCTAGCCCTGTTCATTAAATCAGATCCAGCTGAGCCAGGGGTGGGTGCATCTTGTAAAGAGCTGCAGGGGAAGGATGTCAGGACAGAAAACTGCCAGGAAGGGATGGTCTCTTATAATAGTCCCTGCAGTAGGGAAATGACTCCAGCAAGGAGGGTCTAGGGGAGAAGCTCTTTGGACACTCTCCGGTATAAAGGGCAGGGAAAGAGGAGAGAAGCGAGGTAGAAGAAAGACAAGGGACTATGGAGTGGCAGAGGTTACATTTCATTCTCTGAAAGCACCAGGACGAAGAAAGGCCCTGGGAAACAGCCTTGCAGTCACTCTCTGGTACAAGGGGCAGACTGCTGATGAAAAACACAGGAGGGACACCAAGACTTTTATTAAGCCCAGGATGGGAGGACACTGCTTATGTTAGTCCTTTGTTTCACAGAAGACGGGGGACTGACACAGAACCTGAAATCACAGATGGTGGTAGGAGCCTTCTCAGTTACAGTATTAAACTTTACTTTGATATGTTAGGAGTCCATGTTAATAGGCTCCAAATGCAGAGCAGCCCAGCTAATGCAAAGAGGACAGCATTTTGTAAGCAATAGGGTGGTATTATTGCTGTTGATCAGCTGTGAGCCTAAGCCTGTGTTTGGCAGACTGGCATTTCCTGACAAGGGTTAGCTTTTTTGTCCCATTAACATCAACCTGCAGAAGGGATGAACTAAACAAATAATCATATTAGCTTCCAGCCAGCCAAATCATAATTCCTGACAGTCTCAATAACCCACCACGCAAAGGAGAATGAACTTTTGTCTTCCTGAAAACCACATGGCGTGAAGAGAGTAGAGTCAGAATCAAAGGATGTTCATGACTTATGAAAAGAAGATTAAAAAAGAAAAAACAACTCAAACAATCCCTGTAATTTCGACACCTTTAAAAATTTAAACTCATAGAGAGAGGCTAGTGACCTGTGTAAATCCATTATCTTTCCCACTGAATAGACAAGTGGACTGGAACGGAGTTGCTGCAGTCAGATGCTGGTCAAGTTGCAACTTCATTTTTCTACCAAACAATGCAACACATTCAGATGCAGTGTCTGTCACTTATTATTCATTTGGAGTAGGACCTTACGCCTCATTGGAACTACTTGCTATGTAAGGTGCTGCTCAGTGAAAAAACAGCCCCCAGACCACAGCAAGTAGGCTGATAGTTGCAATGTTGTGTTTTAACTCAGACTATCGATTAATTGCAATTAACTCAAAAAATTTAACCTGATTAAAAATTAATCATGATTCATCAGTTTTAATTGCACTGTTAAACAATAGAAGGCCAACTGAAATGTATTACAAATTTTGGATGTTTTTCTACATTATCAAATATATTGATTTCAATCATAACACAGAATACAAAGTGCGCACTGCTCACTTTATATTATTTTTATTACAAATATTTGCACTGAAAATTATACAAGAAATAGTATTTTTCAATTCACCTCATACAAGTACTATGGTGCAATCTCTTTATCATGAAGCTCAACTTATAGATGTAGATACATAACTACACTCAAAAACAAAACAATGTAAAACTTTAGCCTACAAGTCCATTCAGTCCTACTTTTTGATCAGCCACTCACAAAGACAAAAAAGTTGGTTTACAATTACGGGAGATAATGCTGCCTGCTTATTTACAATGTTACCTGAAAATGAAAACAAGTGTCTGCATGGGACTTTTCTAGATGGCATTGTGTATTTATGCGCCAGCTATGTGAAACATTCCTATGTCCCTTAATGCTTCAGCCTCCATTCCAGAGGACATGCTTCTATGCTGATGATGCTCATCAAAAAAAAATGTGCTAATTAAATTTGTGATTGAACTCTTTGGGGGAGAACTGTATGTCTCCAGCACTGGTTTACCTGCATTCTGCCATATATTTCAGATTATGATAATCTTGGGTGACAACTTGGCACATATTGTTCATTCACTTTCTCTACAGATTTGACAAAACGTGAAGAAGGTACTGTAAGGGGGCCAGTCATTCCGCTCCAGGTGAAACAAGGGCAAACCTAGCCCTGAAAGAGGGCTGAAAAGGCAGAGCAAGCAGTTGAGGCCAATAGCAGCCGATTAGGGAACATCTGGGATCTTAGAGAGGAGGAGGAGAGATTCTTGCTCCAGCTGTGGAACAGGAAGAACCTGGCTGCTTGGATAAGCAAGAGAGGGTAGCTGAGACAGAGCAGGACCAGGGAAGAGCAGGCAGAACTGGGGAGCTCTGGACAGGCAAACTCCCAGGCTGAGGCCTTGCTCACCAGATATCAGAATACTAGGAGGCAGTCAGGTCAGCAGAAGGCAGCAGGTCCACCCCTTTGCCAGTGATGAGTGGCCATGTCAGACTGCAGTTTGCCTGCAGAGCAGGGGCTAGATGATGACAGGCAATGGGTCACTGAGGCAAGGTGGGTATATGGGGCTGGGGTTTCCTGGGAGGGGAGGATCCCAGAGTGTGGAGGCACTGCTGCAGGGCAGTACCATGAGCAAAGGGCACCGGGGGCAAGGAGGGACACAGGGCCTGAACCAGTACAGAAGAGAGGTAACTGAGGGTGAGACACAAGGTAGCAGAAGGTGCTCCAAGGCTGAGGATCATTCCTGAGGAGACCAGCAGGACACACCACGGTGGTGAGTCACGACCCCGTTATACGTACCAAAGTGAGATTTCTAAAAACAGCTATAGCACTTGATCCAAGGTTTAAGAATTCCAAAATCGGAGCATGATGAGGTGTAGAGCATGCATTCAGAGGCAGAAACTACAAAACCTGAACCACCAAAAAATAAAATCAACCTTGTGCTGGTAGCATCTGACTCAGATGAATAAAATGAACATATGCCAGTCTGCACTGCTTTGGATCGTGATCGAGCAGAGCCTGCCATCAGCATGGACATAATGTCATCTGGAAAAGTGGTTGAAGCATGAAGGGACGTATGAATCTTTTGATCATCTGGCATGTAAATAGAACGCCAGCGACAAAAGTGCCATGTGCACGCCTGTTCTCACTTTCAGGTGACATTGTAAACGAAAAGCAGCAGCGTTATCTCCTGAAAACATGAACAAGCTGAATTGTCTGAGCAACTGGCTGAACAAGCAATAGAACTGAGTAGACTTACAGGCTCTAATGTTGTATATTTTATTTCTGAATGCGGGGGGGGGGGAAGTTTGTACATGACTCTTTGTAAGTTCAACTTTCACAATAAAGAGATTGCAGTATAGTACTCGCATTAGGTGAGCTGAAAAATATTAATATGTTTTTACAATGCAAACATCTGTAATAAAAATAAAGTGAGCAATGTACACTTTGTATTCTTCAGAGCAATATATTTGAAAATATAGAAAACACGCGAAAATATTTAAATCGATACTATTCTATTGTTTAAAAGTACGATGAATCATGATTAATGTTTTAATTGCTTGACAGCCCTAGTTTTAATCACATAGATTAAAGCCCGATATATAAAAATTACTTCTGAAATTAAATTACCATACAGGCCATTTAAAAGGCAAAACACACCTAACTCATTTGAAAGTAACAGTGAATAGATGAATGACTTCTGCAGAAACTGTGACTTATCTCCCTTTCCATACTACATGCCAGGGGTGGGCAACCTGTGGCTGAAGGTCCGCATATAGCCCATTGGCCCACTAGACATTTTGTTTACCGTTGCCTATGCACAGGATTTCAATCTGTGTAGGTTTTTTTCCTACCAATATTACTGTACTACAGTGACACACATGTAAAGCAAGGGCACATGAAGCAAGGTGTGTGCTGATTGCACACAACATTGACCGAGAGAGCCGTGCACTGCCTCTGCAGCCAATCAAAGTGCTGCTACGGTTCAATCGGCACACCCCGCAAATTCTAGGTACACACACGCAGACAGACAAACTACCTTATCCCAGGAGACCATCTTGGTTACAACAATCTTGCAACCGACGGAGGTGAAGGAGGGCCACTTAGGTTGTGCAACGCTGCCACAGACCTTGAGTTGTCTTTACCTTTTCTACTTTCCACTTGTACCTCAACATTTTCGATATCTCCATAACGGATTGTGACATTATAGATTAAGGCCTCTCACAATCAACACAACAAGCTATTGCCTTTCTTACTCCCTGACATGCCTTTCCATCATTTCTTAGGGACAATGAATTCTTTATTGGGTAGAGTTTGGTTTTTATTAAAGAGGTGAAATAAAACAACATTGCATTTATTCAGATATGAAGATTAATGCTATCCTGAGAAAATTCTGATTAAATCTGGATTTACGTTTGCATCAGTAAAACAGGTTATTTAAAAAAAAAGAAAAGAAAGAAAAAGCAGCAGCAGCACTGCTCAGTAAACACTATTAAAAACTCCTATCACCATGACAAGCAAAACTGACCTCTAATAAATACGTAAAGTCAATGGGCCTTTGACTATCAGCTATGGGAACAGTCATCTGCAAGCAATGTAGATACTACATAAGTCCTAATGACAGAAGTAGTAGCAAAAAGGAATTCCTCAACAGGAAGTGTATTTTCCTAGATGCTGAAGCACATTTTCTAACCTCAGAAGACTTTAACAATAATAGAAAATTCCTAGAGCATATTATGGGGAAGTTCTATGCCCTGTATTATTCAGAAGAGCTAAGTAGATGATCACTTCTGGCCTTGGCATACACAAAGACATCTCTTACATGCAGGGCAGACACTCCCAAAGAAAAAAGGCAGAGGGGGCTAAGGTCCTTCTGAAAAACAGATTTGGAAAATTTGCCCATTCAAGTTTTAGTTTCTCTCTTTCTCCATGTCATAAAATATGCTAGGATGCCGATGTTATGTGTGGCTGGTACTTTACCTCTACCTTTTGGGTTTGCAATTTCAGATTTCATCCTTAAGAACAAAGTGAATTCCTGCAATTTATGGCTAGGGGGCATAGCAATAGGGTAGTTGGAAGGAAAAGAATTGTGTCCACTTTCCTCTCAAAAAAAGAATATGTTATAGACAGTCTCCAGAAGATGCTGCTGATCCACTCCTAGGCTGAGATGGGAGTTATCAAGAAGAAAGACTGCAGGAGCAAATCATTTTGAAACAGTCATGAACAATGACAGAGGTCTGGAAACAACCTACAATTTTCACCAAGGCTGCACAAAACAATCCCTATTTGAGCAGCTCTTTCATATGAGCTTCTTTTTACAACTTTGGATAATTACTTTCTGCTCAAAAAATTGCCAGCGGCTGATTCAACTGCAGAGACTATTTGTAAAATAATAGAATATTAGAGAGTTCAAAGAAATGTTAGGCCATCTAATCTATCCCCTGGAGGATCTAGTTCAGGGATGGGCAAGACAGCCTCCATGGGCTATATCTGGCCTGCCAAGCCGGCGGATCCAGCCAGCGGCTGCCCTGCCACTACCTTGCCCCCAGGCCAATCAGAAAACAGCTGGCAGTTCTCTCCAGCTGCTGCATGCCCCTGGCAAGGTGGGGGCTGGAGATGAGGGACTTTGCACACTCCCCTTGCCTCCAGTCCCTGATTGGCCTGGAGGCAGGCATGCACGAAATCTCCTCCTGCTGCAGCACCTGGAGGGAACCACCAGCTGTTCTAAAACAGCTGGCAATTCTCTCTAGACATCGGGGGTTGGGCGCAAAGACTTCATGCATTCCCCGAGGCCAATCAGGGTCTGTGGGTGGGGAAGCACAAGAAGTCTCCTGGCCCCACCCCTTTCGGGACTGCCCAGGGCCACTTCAGAAAATTTTGAAGTGCCCCCCCCCCTTTTAAAAATTATTGCCCACCCTTGATCTAGGTCAACCCTTGTCCTGTGCAAGATGGTCCCTACACAGGACAAGTGCAAGATAATGCATTCAGTATGTTCTCCATCACTTTGACCTAACTACTTTTAAGTGCCCCAGGCAACAATGCTTCCTCTACTTAACGGAACAGATTATTCCATACTGTAACTGATCTCACGAGGACATTTTTCTTGATATTCACACCCTATATTTTTAGCGCCTGTCCAAACCAGCTGTGTAGTATTACTGGGAGCTGCTGTGTTCCACTGAGAAGTGGCTAATTTCAGAGGTGGATGACATGAGCAATTATATTTTTCACAGACGGCTGTTGCGTTTGGTTTTTTTGCTGTGAAAGACACTACAGAAATATAAATAACTATCACTATTATGTATTTGATTATGATGATGAATTGTATATACGTATTTTATACACTAACCCAATGGTGTAAAGAAAACCCTGACAACTAGCACATTTTCAAACAAAAAGGCCAAATTTCCCAACAGCTATTCAGCTGGATGTAAAACTATGACTCCTGCAATCAGGGGTTCACATTACATATTACAGTGTCTGCCCACTCTCACTGCAGGCCTTGCTGTAAGATGACAGGAAATCTGAGATATGAAGTAGCCAGCTGATGGAATTAGACTCCATCCTCTTTGATGCAGAGACTGACTCTTCCTATGTAACAGTGTCTAGAAAGTGGAGGGTGCGACACATAATCTATACTGTTATAAAAGGAGAGGCGTCCATCACACCATCTGTCAGAGATCATTTGAGCTGAGTCTCGTGGCGGGGGGTCAATGGTGTTGAGCTCCACAGGGGCGAAAGGGCTTCAGCCCAACAGCAGGGGCCACTGGAGAATGGGGCTGAGCCTGGGAGGGCTGCCTGGGAACAGAACTGCAGCCTTGGCGGAGGGAAAGGGGGTTCTGGTGGTCAGGGCTTCAGCCAGTTTGTCTACCGTCACAATGGGACAGGTAATGCTAGTATGAAATAATAGTTGCACAAGATGTAAGAACTGAAGGCTGCAATGAATAAATCCCCTGGGGCCTGCTTAAAGCATTTTATTATTAATATTATTTAAATTACTGTAGTGTCAAAGCCATCCTAGCATGTATGTTCCAAGCAAACTGCATGTTCACTGTCAATCAGCACTGGACTGAGACTAATTTCACAGAACCCACCAAGCAGTCATCAGAGGATAATGACTTCTAGACACCAATGATCCAGGCTGGACTCAAGCCAGTTAGCTAGAGGTGAAAGAATCCATCTTCTAAGCTATTCAGAATCTTCTGAGCCATCCAGGTCACAAGTGCAGTGTGTTAAAAAAAAATCCAGCAACACCAGAGCATCCCAAAACAAATTGGCAACAAAGAGATGACAGTGAGAAAACAAAAGCTAGTGAGCCCTGAAATTAACTCATTTTACTGGGCTCATTCTTAAGTGACCTTGGTCTCTCTTAGTTATAACCTTTCAGCAGCTGCATAAACCCCGGCTTCAGCTATTTATTGTACAATATGGTAAGTGGCAGTCTAAAAGTGTGTGTGTGAGAGAGAATTAAAAAGATAGCATAAAATACAGCTTTATGAATTGAGTTTATAGGATCATAGAAGTCAGAAATTGGACAGATGTATCAAATTGTCCAGTCTATTTTCCAGTCACTGTAGGATTGTTCCCTACAGATTATTTCATAGGGTTCAGTCTACTCTACATTATTTTTAAATTTCCCAAGTGATGGGGCTTTCACCATGTCTCTTGGGAGATTAGTCAACAGCCAAACACATTTCTGTAAGCTGGTGGAATTCACATCCTTCTCTGAGCAGAGCATCCACGCATGGCACAAAATCTTGAATTCTATTGTCTGGCTTTTCAAGTTTAACTCTGTCACCCAGCCCCATGCCCACAACACAAACCTCAGTCCTTGCTTTTAAACTCATCCCATCTTAGCTTTCCCGGCAGATACTTAATTATTTCACCACTGTTCTTTGTGATTCTTTCGCACTTTAGTATCAGCCATAAAGCATGTCATTTTCTTCCGTGTCATAAAGATAATGTCAAATATGATGAGACCTAATGCCAATTTCTCAGGTACCTCAACAGAAACTTCCTCCAACCTGCTTCATTACCACTTACCCATGTCCTTTGCTTATGGTCTTTTAATTGATTTCAGATTCGTATGACAATGTCCCTTTCCCAAGCCATTTGAATTAAGCTTTCATGAAATATAGTATCCACTGTTTTACCAAAACCTAGCCATATTACAACTATCTTGTTCCTTTCAACCATGAAGGTCCAGATCCTGCAAACTATGATGAAGATATGCTGAAGATGAAGACTAGATGTATTATAATTAGGACTACTCATCTGCTTACAGCTCAGCACACGCATAAGTGTTTGCCATATGGGGTCTAATTTTGTACTGCTATAAAAAAAAGCAATCAAATTCATCTACCACACGTTTTTCTTCATAAATCAATGGGGTTTACTGATTGTAGTTCTGGTTGTTATCTCTTAGGGTTATGTCAACATTGCCATTAAGCAGCCCCCTAACAAAAGCCCCTAAGCCTGAGTCAGCTAGCATGGGCCAGCCATGAGTGTCTAACTACAGATACGGTAGAGGTGAAATGCTGGCCCCACTGAGTCATTCACTTAAACTGAGTTAGGATTTTATTTTCACAATTTATCATACTATACTGTGGATGGATTTATGGGACAGTAATTGTCCTGATCACTCTTCTTTCTTTCTTTGAAGTTTGCCAAGGCTTTCCAAATTAATTAGCAGTGGTATAATTAAGTAGCTAGTTCCCTTAATTCTACAGTGACCATGTCAATCAAACCAGTACAGATTTTCCCTTTTCTGTTTTTCAACAATAGTTATTTTCCTTACTACTTCTCTTCATGCTCTCAAAGACATGCACAAAAGGAATTCACTATCTCAGCAATTTTCATAGCCATTAAAGAACCAGATTTTCAGAAATACTCAGCTCTCCCATTTAGGCATCAAAATATTCAGCAAAAATCTGGCCAGTGTCACAGCGGGATCTTCTGTGCTTTAATTATGTTGTTTTAGGACTCCTCTGTGGCTCTCCCCAGCATTTTTAATGCTCCCTTCCATTGCACATTACTCACTTAGTTTCTGAATTCCCCAACATTTGCTTTCCTGAAATCTAGCTGGCTTGTAATGACTGCATCTTTACTATGCTAGATTCAAGCAGCTCACCTTTTTGTTTCAGGGGATCTCACTTTTTTGTTATTTTTTTAAACATCCAAACTCACAATTTTTTCACTTAAAATAGCTAGTGGAAGTTGTTTAGACCCAGCTCCTCAAAAGTACTTAGGGATGTATCTCCCATGGATTTAAATGGCAGTTAGAAGCTTAAATACCTTTGAGCTTCTTGGCTGAGTGGCCACCTTCAGTACTTTTATGTGACACACAGTGAGGAGCAGAGAGGGAGAGAGGGAGAGAGAAATGCACTGCACTGATTGGATGTTGCTCTTCACCCATCCCCATGTCCAACATTCCCTGGCTGAGCTGGTGCAGGAGTTGCTCACCCACACATATTCAGTGGTTTAATCACTGGCCCAGAGTTGGGTTGCAGTGAATTGTGTTCCTCACACAGACCAAGTCAGCAAATGAGAATTGCAGTCCGCTGAGCATCAGGGTTTTTGCTGGCTTTGCATAAAACAATATGGCCAAGGGACAGTGTTCCCTGTACACTGAGCACTTGGGTGACCGCCCAGGAGAGATTCAAATGGCACCAAGTTGATTAGCAGAGCACCCACAGCCTCTCACAGATGGCAGCATGTGTTTTTACTGGTGGTGCCCACCTGCTCATGCCTTGGTGCACATCGTAACATTTATTCCGCATGCAGATGGAAAGAATTAGAGGGAACACTGGCCAAGGGGTATGTAAAACAGAATTTTGGCCAAGCAGCCCACAGGAACTGGGTCAAAAGTCAGGCAAGAGTCACCACTGCATGCAAAGAGGACCTGGTTCACATCCCAGTCACATACTTGTAAATCAGGAATAACTGCTGTGATGTCATTATCCTGCTGCCAAAGTGATGTAAGGCCCGAGAGATTCACCACTGAAGAAGTGAACACAATTGCACAGAGAAAGATGCATCTTTAGCAGCAGATGTGGATAATAAACTGGCCTGTTCCCACGACCCCATAGTGCATCCAAAATACCACTGATTTGTATGAGCTGTAGACGCTCTCCAGAAAGTGTGAGGGGAGGGGAAGGAGAAGAAGATCAAACATTAAAAAGTGCAGAAAAATAATGTCTAGCAGGAATGGGAGCAGCAGTGATGGTGGAGAGATTTTCCAGCCAGGTTGACAACCCTGCTTCATTCTTGCTGTTCTAAACCAAATGCATTACTCCAGCTTTGTTCTCCTTCCCTGTCTTGTATGTGGTTAGCTGACCCGCAGTCAGTACCCTGCTGCACTCGGGTAGATGCTAGGAGATGGGCAGGTGACATAGATCACAAAACTCCCCATGTTAGTGCTAGCCTCACTGTCCCATTTGAGCCACTGTAATTCCCAATACAAAATTATCTCACTCACTTGACCTACACTAAAGATTGGACTGAACTCTCAACAATGGATCCACATCACAAATCCCCACCACTCCAAAGTTCAGATCCTGGGTTTTGTTTTTACCTGTTCAATATACACTGCAGAGGCCAGCTGTAAAATTTAGTCCAGGAATCCAAGCCCAACTCCAGGCCAAAGGGTACTTTGACACAGGACTTAAAGCCATCTCTACCTACTTCTAGTATTGTAAAGACATTGAAAAGGTTTCTAAACAAGAAAAACCCCTCAGCACTTAACCCAGTCAAATTACTATGTGGCAGTAAGTCTAGAAACATGGCACGTTTAAAAGGATTTGTCAGTTTTGTAGGCATCAGACACCCTCCTAATACTCCAGTGGAAGTGAGGAACCACAGCGTTAATACACAATAGGAAAACACACACATGGACAAGGCAAGGTCCCTGCAGCCAAGTCCAGCCATAAATTTAGGCGGCTGACTCTACAGCCGTCTGTCGCCCTGCTGCTGAGCCTAGCTACGCTGAAAAGGCAATTGTGACAGGTCAGTGGAGATGTACAAAGCACTGTTTAGATACCCAGAAATATCTTGGGTCAACGAGCCACAGCAAGACGCCATGCAGTGCTATGAGTGACCATTTAGTGGCAATACACAACACAGGAAAGGAGAGGCCAGAAGTGGGGGGTTTTCACCCCCTTTTCTTTCTCTTTCCATCTTTCTGAGCCTTGGATGCTGCCTTGCAGCAACAGAACTGTATGGAATGCCACGGCTAATCAATGCCAGGATCTATTTTGTATCCATATCTGATTTCCCTTTCTTGGGGCCCAGACCAACATGATTCCAAAAACTACTTGGCAATCATGCTTTCTGATCAGACCCTGGGGTGCGAAACCGTCACAAGTTTCCGGACAAAGTGAGACAGAGCTAAGGGAAACAAACAGCACTGTGGCATTCCTGCCTGGGAGCCACAAAATCTTTATCATCTGAAAGCTTCCCAAGCTCCCGTCAAAACGATTATGAAAACTGCTGAAACCAGAGATCTTCTGAGAAGCCAGTCAAGGACCCTCAGCACCAGCAAGAAGATCGGTGAGGGGCAGGAATCATGACTTGCTCTTGAGGTTATTTATTGGCATGTATTTAACACAGACACAACAGCAATAAGCAATAAATCACCGCCCATGGTAAGTGCCAGATGGAAAGCCCCAGATGAAATTCAAAACATCCCTCTTGAAACAACTTAGCACTGAAATAAATACATAGGAAGTTGGTACATCCAGGATATTAAAAAGGGAAAAATTTCAGGAAGTTGACATTGAGAAATGCCCTACAAAGCAGTTTCTTGCGGGGGGGGGGGGGGGGAGGACGACACCACCATCCACTCTAAATGAATGGTTTCAAACTTTTTTTTTTCCAGTTTTTTGCAAAGTACCCGCTCTATGTTTCTCCAGATCACACGATAGTATCCCAGAGTTTCTCCCCATCTTCTTTTGAACTCAGGACCCACCACAGTATTACCTGCAAAAATCCCATTAATTGACCAATTTTCTCTGAACACAGTCTGGCTTATCACATTGTACAAATGTGTGCGCAGTTTGGCATCCAGCCTATTGACAGTATGTTTCAATTAACCCTGTCCCAGATACAGCCCAAACCTACTCACTGGACAGTATCCAAAACTCTGATCCAATTGATTGTAGGAGGCAAGATTTTGAGTTGCCAGTTGCTCCAGAGAGAAAAATGTGATTTGGAGAAGATGTAAAACCCTCCCTGAGGTCGGCTGGCTTTCAATCATCTGAGACAGACCTTCACCATGAAGTCAAATGCTGACTGTAACTTGTGTGAGTGTGTGTGTGTTCTAAACTACTGTGTACCACTAACTTGGAGCAAAGATGGATGACCAAAGAAGAAGTTGTGCCTGCCAGATCCATGTGTGGAGGAAACTGTCAGCACTGGCCTACACTTAATAACTTCCCTTATATTGAAATAACAAGCGGAGTGTCCATACTATCAAGCACATTATTTCGAAATAAGGAGCTGGTTATTTTGAAATAACTCCTGCTTTCCACGAGGAATAACGCTGATTTCAAAATAGCGGTAGCGTGGACGCTCCACTGCTGCTATTTCAAAATAACTATTCCCCAGAGTCATTCAGAGTAATTACTCCCTAGTGCTTCCTGGGGCGCTAAGTCAAGGTAGCGCGCTCACATTCAGGGAGCCTGCCTCGGACTAATTTTGAGGCTTCCCTGTAGTGTGGACATGCTAGTCTGTAATAGTTATTATTTTGAAATAAGTTATTTCGAAATAATTTCCTAGTGTAGACATGCCCTCTGGAGGCAAAAAGGACTCAACTGCTATTGTGCCGTTGTTACCTTCTCTCCCTCCTCCTCCCCAGTCTATGAAGCACTGGGATTCTGGGCTGGGGTGGGGTGGGGTGTGTGGACAGGGTGGGACTAGAACATATACTGCCAGTCCTCTGGACCTGCAGAAATTCCTGGGGCACTGTCATCCTTTCTGTGGCCCCCTCTAAAAGGTAGCAATCCCTTGAAAGGGGACACCGATGGCCAAGGAAGTATCTGGTAGCATGGCTCCGCTGCAGCTCCATTGGAGCACTGAGCTGGTATGGAAGGACACAAGAGACCTCTGTAGTCACAGCCCTAGCTTCCCACAGATCCCACAGAGTTTTTCTGGGTGGATTCCACAGTCTGTTTCATTTGCAGGAGCAAACTCTGATCCTCCTAATGGGGAGGAGAGATTGTCATAGACTGACCGCAGGTGGTCAGAGCAGGAGTCAGGTGCCAGGAACTGGCGGTCAGCTACAGAAACAGTCAGGAGTCAGGAATTGGGCCCAGGCTGAGAGTCAGTAGCCAGGAACGGGGTACAAAAGCAGGGATCTGAAACAATGCAGAAGGTCAGGAATCAAACAGAACAGGAAGGCGGGAATCAGGAGCAAGGCTGGGTGCAAGAGTCAGGCAAGAAGGAAGATCTGATGTAGCTGCATGCTAGGAATTCACTTTGTTGCTTGGACAACTTGCTGCACTGCTTTCTGGTTCAAAGAATGAATCTGTGTCAACTGGAGAGGCCAAACATCTCCTCCAAATGGGAGCTTCATGGGCAGTGCCTATGGAGAAATAGGGTCCACCAGTCCATACTCTTTGCTGGTATCAGTCAGGTGGCAGCTGCAGTCAGAGGACTGTCCAGGAACCTGGGTTTGAGACCCACAATCCCTCACTGAACACCCTACCAGACACTTCCTTTTCCAAACTCATTCTCACAGATTTTTCACAGGAATAGATGACCAAGCCTATTAAAACCATGCTCCAAATTCAATGGTGTTTTGCCTGGAATGAAAGTGGCCCAGATGTGTATGTCAGAAGGCTGTCTCACTAGGAAAACCTGTAGCACTAAATCAGCAACATAACTAAGGCTAAGCATGTTTGTCATGGCAATGACTTCCAGGAAGAAAATAATGATTTTTAGGGAGTTATATGATAATTTCAGTCACCCGGATCAATCTGTTATTGAATGAGACTCATCCATGACTGCTCATAGCATTCTCTCTCTGTTACGTGGTGGGCATATAGGCTCTTCTTTAATCATTAGCATCCAAATCCTTCAGGCAACTTGGAAAACTTGACCAGACAGCCCAGGGTTTACAATACAAATTGTTAAAAGGAAGGTCATTGGGAACTGAGTGTCCAAATACCTTAAGGAGCCCTGAAAATCATGACTTTATAAAAGGATCACATGGGGCCCCAACTGAAACGTACTTTTATGACCTCAAACTGGGAACATTAACATTCTATAAATTGTCAGCAATTTTAATTTGGGAATATCATTCAAGAACAAACAGAAACATAGGGAAGAATTAGGATTCCCTTGATCCATATTGTATGTATATTCCTTTCAACTGTACTCTCCTATCTACTCTTAAAAGAACTTCTGCCACTAAGACCGAGGTAGGGTAGGAATGGATGATGTTTTCTAGCACTGGTTCCTTTCTTCTATTAAATCCTTCCAGAATCAAACTCCTAAACCTTAATACATTCACTGCTACCAAGTCAAAGTTGAAGTAATGACTGAAGTGGGGTTGTTTTGCCTAAAGAGAGACAATTAAACTTCTAAGGCTCAACAAGAATAGAAAGAGCAGGTGTTTTTATATTTAGACAGACACAACTTTAGAGCAAACTAGTTGATTATTTTAACACAGCTAGAAATTAAACAATCGTGAAATTCACCATGTGGAATCAGAAAGGTTTTGTGCTAGGCCAAGAAAGAGATAGCTAGCTTAGAGCATGCTAACGAACTGCCTCCTTTTGGCATGTACTGAGGACATCTATTTCAGACAAGGATCTCTGTATTTGAGGGAAGAGGCTGACATGGAGTGTCCTTAGGGGGTGCAAATAAGCAATGCCGCAATGCCCCGCAGCTGGAACCACTACAAACTCTCAGACTGAAGATGGAAAACACAGATTACATGAGCACATGACTCAATCAGCTAGTATGACACTGCTTTGCCTGCTGAAAATAGGTACAGCCCACCTAGCTCTCCAGACGCTTCTGTACTCAGTGTTGGGTGAATCACACCTCTGTTGTCAGGACTCAATACTGAAAATGTGTGTGTGTAGAGGGATAATTTTCTTTTAAAATGTTCAAGCCAAACAACAACGTATTTTCAGGTGCTAGCTATATCTGTGCCCACAACATACTGTTCCAATGAGCTATTGGCTTCTAAAAGAAACAAAAAGTAACTGCCCAACTCAGCCCTACGCTGTTAAACGATTAGGAAGCAATCATTTATAAGCCACAATGGGCTAAGGGGACCAAGAATTCAGAATTCTTCAGTCTTTCAGCCAGTGAGAACTACAAGCAAAACATGAGGAGATGATAAAACCAAACACTGAAATGTCAAATAAAAAAGTAAATATTGGAAGTTACTCCTTAGTAAACATGTGATTAAATTGCTAATGAGGACTAATTAATATTTACCAAAAACACCATCCCATTGCTTCTGGCATGAGCACTATCAATCAAAATATACACACACACAAATATCTCATCTCTTTCTCCTGGTGATGAAAAAGGGCATCCTGAAATGAATCAGACTAGAATATGTTTCCCTGGTGCTTTCCTTTGAAGCTGGAGTGGAATATATCAGAGCAGTAAATTTGCTTACCCTTCTGTTCTGTACACTGAACACCTCTCCAGAGGAATTTTTAGCACTCCATTATTTAAACCCACAAAAAGTGACCTGTCACTATGCAGGATTTGGAGGCTTTTGATTGGTTCCTGTTGACCGTCGGGAAGAATCTGCATTTCCTCTAAATAACAACTCCTCAGGCTCCTATTAGTGGTAGAAAGTGCCTTCAAAATGGTGCCATACTCTAATGGAAGAAGAAGCAAGAAGCAAGTAAATCTTAGCAATATTGATTCAATTTTGTACCTAGCACAAAGGCTAAAGATTAACGACATCCTATTTACATAGACACTTTAAGGCTTGTTTCCTCTAATTTTTTTGTAAACATTTCTGGTATCCATGGTAGAAACTGCCTCAGCTACACAGGTGCAATTCACTTTCAGAGGCGCTGGAGGAATTTTTACAGTGGGGCTACTAAGAGCCATTGAACCACACTGTACACCCTTCCTGGCCAATGGGAGCTATGGGAAGTGGCACAGACTGGGACACTGCTTCCCACACCTCCCATTGGCCAGGAACAGCAATCTTCAGCCAATGGGAGCTGTAGGAAGCAGCGTAGACTGGTACACCACTTCCCACATCTAAGGGGACTGTTAGCCCCTTACTAAAAGTCAGTGGGAGTTTTTGGTTGGCCAGCTCCCAGTACCAAAAGGGGAAGGATCCATGAGAAATCAGGGCCCTGAGACTGACAGACCCCAGGGACAATGGAAAGAGGCCAACACTCCAGCTCGGCCTGATTGACAGGTTGGACAGGCAAATGAGGAAATTAGGACGCTAGGTCCCATTCTCCGTGTGAGCTGGGATTTTCTGGGTCTCTCTGAGAAAAGGAGAGAGAGCTAAGAAGAGTAAGCTGTACTGAGGGGCAGTCCTGCAGTGACAGAGCCAAAGACCCATATAGCCCACAGAGTGCAGACCCTGTGCTAAGAAGCAGACCTGCAGTGTCAGAGCCAGACATACACAGCCCAAGGAGCGCAAGCTGTGCTGAGGGGGAGTCCTGCAGCAACGGAGCCAGGCACACACAGCCCAAGGAGCGCAGACCCTGTGGTGAGCAACAGACCTGCAGTGCCCAGAGACCCAAAGGGGTCAGAGAAGCAACGCAAGGAGCTGGAAGCTGGCAAAGCAGCACAGTCTGCAGCTGGGTGTGGTGAGCAGCTGGGACCAGCAAAGTGGGGGAGAGGCTCTGGGCAGGAAGATACCACCAGCCAAGAGGCCCTGCAGGCCAGACTTGGAGAGGGATTGTAACTCCAACTGGAAGAGGGGTCCTGCCACCTAGAGCCTGAAGTCGTGTGGTCACTGCCAGAGCAAGCATGTCCAACCTGCAGCACCCCCTGCAGCACAGCCAGGGCCTGAGAGAGAGCCATGGGACTCATAAGGAACAGACTGTGAACTGTCCTTACACTCTGCAGACTGCTGTTTGTGATGTCCCTGTGCTACAGAGCGGGACTATGTGTTTTTTTTTAATCTCTCTCATTTTTCCTTATTCTTTTCTTTTTAATCAGTTGCTATTTAATAAATTGTATTCGCTTTGAACTGTATGTAATGAGCACTGGGCCAAGAAAGCATGCAGTGTGAAGAGAGCACCCCAGAGTGGGGACACCCTAACCCTTTCCTAAGTGACTACAAGGTCGGGGATTAAGCCCCAGAAAACCTGGGCCCAGCCTTGTTGGGATTTCGAGGACTCTGCTACTCAGGAGAGTGGAAGGGGAGCCCTCAGGGTCAGGGAGGCCTTTGGGTAAAAGAAGTGGGAGCAGGGACTCAGATCCTTTCACTGGTCCATTTCACTGGGGTAGTACAGAAGCCAGGAAAGTTCCCCACAATAGCGGGACCATTCCCCCACTTACACACAGCTCCCATTGACTGGGAACAGTGATCCACAGCCAACGGGAGCCACAATCGCCTGCACCTGTGGAGAGGTGGGTAAATATAGCTAACCCTGGGGAACCAGATCTGGCCTGTAAATTGGTATTTACGCACCCCTGATCTAAGCCATCATGAAGTTTGGGGTCAATTCAGTTTTGAGTTCAAGTCTGCCTTTACTCTCCAGGATCCAATATGCTCAAGGCTCCTTCTAACTGTGATTCTCAACCTTTGAAAGGTCTCAATTTAAACAGATTCTAGGCTCTAGTGACCACCTCCAGTGTCCAGAGAAGCAGATGTGTATAAGAAAATAGACGATAAAGTCGGCTTCACAGATAATGAAAGGCAGAAAGCAAAAGGAATTAAAAATCTCAGTCTTCCACTTCTTCTTCTGGCAAAGTAACTGGGACACTTCATTTAGGAATAAAAAGTAGAAGTGGCAAAACCATGCCATATTTCATTTGAAGTATGCTTCTCTCGTCACGATCACGTCCATGCAGGCTTAAATCAGGGGGAATGTTACTAGAATATATCAAAGCTAATCACTTTCAAAGTAAGTGGTGGTAAAAGTTACATAAATTATGACACAATCCTGGAAGATGGTAAGTTCAGAGCAAAAGGATGACTCTATATTGCAATGTTAGTTTAATCTAACACTTTCAGAGGCAATATATCTTACTATAAAGTCAACTCTCTTACAATAGAGGATGAAAACATTACACCCATGAGACTGGCCATATGCTTCTGATTAATCAAAATATTTAATGTAAATTTGATCTCAAGTATGAATATAGGTTAAGACAATCATTTGTAATACTTTGCCTTTCTTCGTTGCCTTTCATCCATGGTTCTTGTGCTTTACAGTGTGACCTAATTGTCAGAGACTGGCAGTGAACCCAAGAATTATCAAATCTGCATTATAATCTCAGTGCTGCCACTGATTATCACCTAAGGGTGACCTTAGGAAACTGCCTGCCTCATTTTCCCCCATCTGTAATGTGACGACAATAATGCTTACTCTTCTCTTGATCTCATAGAATAGCAGGCATGTAAAAGTACAAAACATTACTACTGCAAACAACTGAGCCTCACAACAGCATGTGAGTAGGTATAATTGAGATAAGTAGGGCCCTACCAAATTCACAGTCCATTTTGGTCAATATCAGGGTCACAGGTTTTTTTAAACTTGTAAATTTCACGATTTGAGCTATTTAAATCTGAAATTTCATGGTGGTGTAATTGTAGAGGCCCTGACCCAGAAAGAAGTTGTGGGGAGTCATAAACATACAGTGGGGGATAGGAGGGTGTTGTAGGATTGCTACCCGTACTTCTGCACTGCTGCTGGCAGCAGTGCTGCCTTGAGAGCTAAGCAGCTAGAGAGCAGCAGCTGAATGCAAAGCCGCCACCATCAGAGGCACAGAAGTAAGGATGGCATGGTATGGTATTGCCACCCTTAATTCTGCACTGCTGCCTTCTGAACTGGGCCCTCCGCCAGCACCCGCCACACTCTGGCTGGCCAGCTCTGAAGGCAGCAGCACAGAATAAGGTTGGCAATACTACAACGCCCTTAAAATAACCATGTGTCCCACCCCCCTGCAATTTGATACCCTGTTTGAGAAATGTTGGTCTCCTCCGTGAAATCTGTCTAGTATAGGGAAAAGCACTCAAAAGACCAGATTTCACAGTCTGTGACACTTTTTTCATAGCCATGAGCTTTGCAGGACTCTACAGAGAGGTGAACCGTAGCAGGGACAGATTAAACTAGTTTACAAAGGATCATACCCAGCAATTTGGTTACCTAGTGCAAGCCCTTTGCCCTTCCCCACCATTGTGCCTTAGTCTGATTAGTTGATGCCATGTTAACATAAGGAAAGGCATCATCTTTTGCTTCTTTATGCACTGCAGATTTAAGGCCTATTCTCTCAGGCTCGTACCTCCAAGTCTTTATACAGTTTTTATCCTTTGCTTATTCCAAAAAACTACCTTCCATGGAGTTTTGCCTAAAGTGAAAACTCAGTACAAACACTAATGGTCTCCCATGCTGCTAGGGATGTAAAATCCCATTTAAAATGGTAACCGGTTAAACTATATGTTTAATCAGTTGACTGGTCACCGTGGCACAATGCGGGCCAGGCCAAGCCAGGCAGCGGCCTGCCACATCATGCCTCAGGCGAGGTGGGGGGGGGGGGGTGCTGCTATGGCCTGGTTGGGCTGCAGTGACCCCCTGCCCATGGTGAAGCTTGGCAGGCCCAGCAGGGTGCACTGTGGGCAAGGGGCTGCTCTGTCCCAGCCAGCCTGGAGTGCCCCCTCACCTGTGGTGCGGTGGGCTTGCTGTGGGTGGGGGACTGCTCCAACCTGGCCAGGCACGGTTAACCGGTAACTCCTTTACAGTCTTACATGCTGCTGTATCTCTGAATGAGGAGACCAATTTCCCTTAAGCTCTAATGCTCTTACCTGTCCCAATGTACATCACATGGTAGAGAGTATCCTTTCCTTGAACAATGTCGACCACCAGTTTGGAAAATCGAATGCTGTCCTGAGTGACATACGGATCCACGGAGACTGGCTGAACAACGTCATTCATCAGGAACAAGCGCTGGGCATCTTGCAGGATCCTTTCGGTCAGGTTCTCATTAGGGCTGTTGTCATTCAGCGTCCCACACTAAACAGGATGACAGAACGTCAGTAGCTGTATTTGCACTTCACCCAAAACAACCCTGAAGGCCTTCCTTGGGGAAAACACTCGGTGACTTCTCTGGGAACTGTGGCTGAGGAAAAACTTCAGGATTTGGCCCCTTACACTAGTGAATAGTGTTACTATGAGCTTTGGTCACTCTTCCACCCCATAAAGCACGGCTCCATCAATGCCCCCTTTAATTTTTTCCAGTACATGTGTGGAATACATATTATGTGTATTAAGGCATGTGCGGATGTGCACCACCAATAGAAACAGATGCTGCCAGCTGTGGGCACTCTACTAATGAGCTGGGTGGATTTCATTCTCTCTTGGGTGGCTACCTAAGCTCACAGCTTACTAGGAACTCTGATCTCCATGCTGGTCCATTGGCTAGTGAGGCAGTATTTTATTCTCCTGTGACCCCACAGAATGATCATATCTACAGATAAACTACAGGAGTTCAGAACTAACCGGTGGGAGTTTAAAAAAACTAAGGATGGATGAAGAAATTCAGAGGAGATAAGACGACCCTGAACTTCTATCTTTTCTGAGGTTCTTCCAAGTTCTCCCTAGTGTTTCACCCTAAAGTCCATGTGAACCTGAGATGAACTGCCCCCTCCAAATTAACCTTTTTGTGTGAAAACATCACATTTGCCACCTGGCCTCTTCCACTTGCATCCCCCAACTGGCTCTCCTAACTTTGAATAATCCTCTGGGGGAGCAGGGGAGTTGGTCTGCAACTTCCCTCCAACTCCTACATCTTCAAGGAGATGGCTCGTTAGCCTGGTGTCTGACCATCTTCAGGCTTCAGTCGGTCTGGCAAGGTAGGCCTCACATCTCGTGTCCATCCAAAATGGAACGTTTGGTTGGTCTCTTTGCCTCAGCTCAACAACAGCATCCTGTCCACTGCCCTGGTTACCTCAACCTGAGGCCTCCATTGCCCTGGAATTCACTTGATATCATACATACTTAGCCTTCAATATTTTCAAAGCACTGTGCAACGCCATATTCCTGTTGAAGTCAATGAGATCTTCGTTATTGCCTTCAGTGGGAACAGGACTGAATTTCAGTGAGGCAGGCAAGAAGGCCTCCCTGAACCCAAATGAAATATGAGGGAGTCTGATAAATGTCCTGTGCCCCAGGCCACAGAATTCAAGGGCAACATTAGGATCCATGCTCAGTCCCAAACTTGGTCTACCCTGTGCTCCTCCTCCACCCCCCTCCGCTTTACTCATCGTGACAGATTGGCAGCTACATCAGGGAACAGGCAAATGATGTTTTCCTAGTTAGGGTGATATTTTTGAATGTTTAATGCAACATCAAACAAGTTCTTCACTATGGTTGGGCACATTGTTTTTGTGAATCCTTGTGGAAAATTTGCAACTAACTTTGTGGGCCAGAGCTAGTGCGAACCAGTGGCAATCCAGGGCACTCAATAGGGTCGGTGTATTCCAGGTGAAGGTCTGGTCCTTTGGTTAGCATCTTTCTAAATTCGCATTCCCAGTGGCTTTTTTTCCCTACTCAATCCTTACACAATGCATTTTCTTATAGAAAAGCCCTTTCTATTTCATCAATGCCTCATCCCTGGATTCTAAAGAAGTCTGGAAGTCTCTCTTTTGCCAGCTTTTTCTCATTCTCTACATGGATCTTGCGTCAGATACTCTGATTTTTACCCACTATACCCTCTTTCCCTTCCCAGGTGATCAGTGAAGGAGGAATCCTGGTGGTTGGAATGTCATTGTTAATTTTATTTCCTACTTCCATCAAACAGAAGATAACCCTTTTGCTCTATTGGCAGCCTGCATGCTGACATAGCATCCTCCTGTTTTAGTTTTATTTTGTTTTGTTCCAATTTTTGATAATGCTGTCTTGGTCCTCTATATCCTTCTGTATTTCTCCTTCCTCTCTGGGAAGACTTTTTTTCCCCTCTGGCATCCTTCCCTCATCTTCCTTTGTGAACACTGAGTCAAGGAATTAATTTAATTTTTTTTGCAATATCTGCCTCTTCTGTCACTAAATTACCCTTGTCATCTCATAAAGGCCCTTCACTGACCTCCTGTTCCTTATGTACTTGAAATACATCCTAATCTCTTTTTGCAATCTTTGTTTCATCTGGCACATACAATCCTTTCCTTTTTTTTTTTAATCTTTTAACACTCTCATATTGGTCCTGCAATCTCCTTCCCCCCTCTCCTGCCCCCCCATTGTATCTGATATTTTACACAGCACACAAATTTCTTTTCCAGACTTTTTTTTTTTTTGCATTCCCCTGTTGACGCAGAGCACAGTCCAGCGAGGGGCTGAACACCCTCAACTTTCAAGGAACCCTCAAAACCTGACTGGAATCATGGGCATTTGACATGACTGGGTCTTCAGCTAGGCCTCAGATTTTTTTTTTTCAAGTGCAACTAGCTTGGGGTGGCCAAAATGTAGCCAATGAAGATGGAGCAATGTATGTGGGAACCTGCAGTCTTCATCAACTGCACCTCTGCATTAATGACTGGGGAATTAGTCACTCAATCTGGCACAATGTCCTGCTGTGACACAGAGAGATTCACTCAGAGAATGTGAGGTGAGATTTCTGACAAACTGAGGGGGGAGGGAAGAGGGGTGACAAATTCTACATTGCAATGAAGGCACCATGAGATCCTAGCTAGCAGAGGCTGTTCACGGATGCTCTGAAGCAGCCATCAGCCTCCCTACAGTTTTCTGCAGAGCTGACTGTAAAGCTAGATGGTTGCAATTTTTCCCCTTTTTTTGCCAATTGTCTGGATCCTGAGTTACAGCTAAGTTCACAATTCATAGATTCCCAGATTTTTTGGCCCAAAGGAATTATTGTGATCACCTAGTCTGACCTCCTGAATAACTCTGGCCACAGTATGTCCTGCAGCAATTCCTGCAGGAGTCCAAAAAGTCTGGGTGAGCTAGAGAGGAGCGGCCTGAGGCCGGCTGCGGCAGCTGGTGCCCCAGGCGGAAGGCGCGATCAGCGCCACCGCCTGCATGGCCGTGACATAATCATTGGGCGCCCCGGGCCGGCGGCACCCTAGACAACCGCCTAGTCTGCCTAGGCTTACAGGCCGCCCCTGGAGCTAGAACATATCTATTAGAAAGACACAACCCCTATTAGGACTGAAATATTTAAGGGCTGATTTAAGATTTCATGTGACAGGCAATCCACCATGTCCCTATATAAGTTGTTCCAATGGTAATTTACCCTCACTGCTCAAAAACGTGTCCCTTTACTCTAATCTGAATTTGTCTAGCTTCAGCTTCCAGACACTGAATCTGCAAAACGTGGCTGGAAAATCTGCACACGTCATTTTAAGAGTCGCATTTTAGACACTGTGACGGGCTCGCCGAGGCCCGCACTGAAGCCAGGGACAGCCCGGTCGGCCGGCCGCCCGAGGAGCGGCAGCCAGCAAGGGCATGCAGGCGAGGCCGGTGGGCCTTAGGACCATGTCTCCGTCGGGTGGGCACAGCCTGCGGAAACGGCAGCCCGGCGCACGGCCGGTGTGCACCTGAGTGGAGGGATGCAGAAGGGGCGGAGCGACACCCTGTGACAGCCGGCAGCAGGCCATTTAAACCAGGCCCAGGAGAGAGCCGGGGGGAGAGTGCGGAGCCAAACCCTCGCCGGGACAGGCAAGGAGACTCCCCTACGACCCGACCGAAGGGGCCTCTGGGGAGCCCGGGAGGCAGCAACCCCGCCAGGCCGGAGCAGGAAGACAGAGCGGTGGTAAGACACGGGGAACTTCCCCGCGAACGGGGGCAGACGGAGGGGGTTAGGAAGCAGCCCAGGGAGAGCGCTTTTGGCGCCCGTGGGCTGGTGAGCTTCGGGTTGGATCCCCGTCAGCCGGGTAGGGGCGAACAAACCCCACCCTTAGGGCCCCAGGTTGGGACCCAGTGGAGAGGGAGGGCCCGGGTCCCCCTAAACCCCCTCCTCCCTCGGCATTTGCTGCATGTAGCCATGGCGGCCGCCCCTCCGTCGGCCACATAGGCCGTTATTGGACTTCGCCTAGGACTTCATCGGGAGAGCCAAGGTCCCCCTGAGACACTTCTGTCTCATAGACTGAACAGGCGGTGGGCTCGCAGGGCCCTGGTCCTCGGACTAGAGGGCGAGGGCTCGCGCCCACAGAGTCGCTTTTGAGGGGAAAGAGAGACAGGCAGGGGGCTCGCAGGGCCCCGCCCGGGTCAGGGCAGGTGCTTGTGCCCAGGAACCTGTCACAGACACTCACATATCAAGTGACGAGCACAGTAGATCGTTCAGTCTGATCTCCCATATGTCACAGGCCACTAAACACCACCCAGGCGCCTCCATCTCGTGGCCAACAACTAGAATTTTAAAAGCATTACAGCTTACTAGAGATTCCCAGGCAAAGAATAGGAGGGAGGGAGGAGCACCAATACCCAAAACCCGCACAATGTCAGGGAATTGATTTGCTGACATATACCCAGATCATGTTAAAAGGAGTTCCACTGGCTAAGAACATGTTGTATGAAAAAGATTTACCTTTACCAGATGAGAACTGATACCTATATATTTTTCTCCTCATTCTATCTCATGAATACATACAGTGATTCCCAAATTCTTCCAAAAACTGGCCAGACTTTTCCCCTCTACCCACTTCAGTCTTTATCTCCAAGTATTTTGGTAAATCTAGAGTAGAACCCATCCCAAATCTTCATTTTCCAAGTTAGGGATGTAAAAACGTGTTTAAAAATGTAACTGTGTTACCACTAAAAATCATAGTGGTTTCAGTTACATGCACAGCTAACTTGTCCGATAAACTGTTACATCCCTGCTCCAAGTGTGGAAAAACATTGCTCAGTGACTTGTATAGCACCATGCTACTGCCTGCAGTCCTAAATTCCATACAAATCAATCTAGTACAACAGTTCCATCAAAGTGAAATTAAAAGGGTCTGGAGTAAATTGAAGTGCTGCAGTAATACCTGAAAATTAGGGATCGGGTTTATTGTTGGCAGCCACGCTGATCTTGGATTCTCCTGGTATCGGAAAGGGCCATTAAACGCCTGAGTAATAGCACTGAGGTTGAAGGCACATACTGCTGAAGCAGCTATACTGTTTCTGGAAAGGGGAAAAATCAATTTAATCATTAGAACATTGACAATTTCATCATAGCAGACATCAAACTTCACTTGAACAAAATACATGTAAATTACTAGGTAAAAGTGCAGTGCTACAGATCTCAGGAGGAAGAAAAAAAATCCAGCTAGATTAGATGAGAATCTTGAGAATGAATGTTAAACTCAGTTGTAAAATATAGAACATAAGAACATAAATATAGCGATACTAGGTCAGACCAACGGTCCATCCAGCCCAGTATCCTGTCTGCTGACAGTGGCCAATACCAGATGCCCCAGAGGGAGGGGACACAACAGGTAATCCTCAAGTGATCCCTCCCCTGTCACTCACCTTGGGAGAAACAGAGGCTAGGGACACCATTCCTACCCATCCTGGCTAATAGCCATCAATGGACCTAACCTCCATGAATCTATCTAGCTCGTTTTTTAACCCTGTTAAAGTCCTAGCTTTCACCACATTCTCTGGCAAAGAGTTCCACAGGTTGACTGTGCACTGCGTGAAGAAAATTTCCTTCTGTTTGTTTTAAACCTGCTGCCTATTAATTTCATTTGGTGACCCCTTTCTTATATTGTGGAAATATGTAAATAACTTTTCCTTATTCACTTTTTCCACATCAGTCATGATTTTATAAACGTTTATCATATCCCTCCTTAGTCTCCTCTTTTCTAAGCTGAAAAGTCCAAGTCTTTTTAATCTTTCTTCATATGGGACCCGTTCCAAACCCCTAATCGTTTTTGTTGCCCTTTTCTGAACCTGTTCCAATGCCAATATATCTTTTTTTAGATGAGGTGACCACATCTGTATGCAGTATTCAAGATGTGGGTGTACCATGGTTTTATATAGAGGCATTAAGATATTTTCTGTCTTATTCTCTATCCTTTTTTTAATTATTCCTAACATTCTCTTTGCTTTTTTGACTGCCGTTGAACACTGAGTGGATCTTTTCAGAGAATTATCCACAATGACTCCAAGATCTCTCTCTTGAGTAGTTGTAGCCAAATTAGCCCCCATTATATTGTACGTATAGTTGGGATTATTTTTTCCAGTGTGCATTACTTTACATTTATCAACATTAAATTTCATTTGCCATTTTGTTGCCCAATCACTTAGTTTGATGAGATCTTTTTGAAGCTCTTTGTGATTTAAAAGCCATGGAAACAATCCTGACATGAAGCATGCATATTGTTTAATTTGCATGGATTATTTGCGTCCGATTTTGGTTGCTATTTCTTCTTTCTTTCTTTCTAACATCCCATCAATCCTGCCTGATAATGAACAGACTAATTTTTTTCAGGTGACATTGAAATTCAGTTTCTGTGGATGCCTGAAATCTACAGATGCAAAAATATTCTAAATATACGGAGAGAGAGAGAGAGAGAGAGAGAGAGCTAGCACTAAGACGGCTATTGCAGCAGTCCAACATGCAGTAAGATCTTGCTACTATGTAGAAACCACCATTCTTTGTGTCCCCAGCTGGGCATAGTATCTGTCTCAAGAATGCATGGCCCAGTGCAGAGGAATCAATCTCTAGAACAAATGCTCCTGGACTATCTGCAAGGAAACTTGTTCCAGCAACTTTACCCTACTCAGCCATCATATCCTGCAGCTCAGGGGGCCCGTGCTGCTCCAGTTCTATCCGTAAAGGCATGTGTTGGCAGGGTGCTGAGAGCACTCAACTTCTGACTTCAACAGGCAGTAAGATCACCCAGAACCTCCCAGGGAGGGCTCCACATCTAAGTAGGATCAAGCCCTAGTCATAGATACCGACCAACTTAAGTGACAGGGCTTGTATAAGTACAACCTGGAATTCAAACCATTCTTTTTAAAGGAAGAAGAAGAAAATTAGAGAGAAAGACATCAAATTAAAAATAAAAATAGGCCACTGAGGGATGGCACGAGAGATTGACTTGTCATGGTGCCTTCTAGATAACCCAGACTTTGCTTGATATCTCGAGCTGCTAATTAAAGTAATCTGAATTCTCTGAAAAGAACAAATTTTTGCTAAACCGATAATTACACTCACAAAAAGCTTCTCTACACGATTTCAGACAGGGAACCAGAAGGACAGATTCTTTCACAGAGCAACCCAATATAAAGAGGAACTTTTTCCTCCCCCATTCCCTTTTCCTCCCTCCCCCCTCTCCACAACCGCTCCTCTCTGCACCTTCCATTCCACTGCGCAGTGGAGCAGCTCTCTTTGAACATGTCAAAGCAAGGCAAGCCGAACCTTTCTCCACTTTTGTCTGAATGCCACTGACACGGTGCATGTTCACAGAAGGCAGCTCTTTAGACAAAGCTAATGATGGGTGACAACTAACTGCTTCAAGGCACACACACACAAAAGGCCAGTCTAAATAAATCCGCATAGTTTTTCAAAACAGAATGGATTCTTATGAGCCCTGCTAAACTTTTCAGACTCAAATTCCTTCTCGCTGCTGAAGATGAGTGAAGAGAGATGAATCCCACCTCCAAGGCAACGATGTTTCACCTCCTGACTATGAAAAGTTTGATCCAAATCTTAAACCACTGACATTAATTTCTCTGTACAGGTGTTTCTGGGTGATACATAGGTCATATGTAGCTATTCCCTTCATTCACATCCAATATTAGTGGTGATGATCAACCAGGATGTTTGGAAAATGGGTTAAATTCAAAATGTGATCTCAATGACCTTATAAAAACACTTTAATAACAGTTTCTTAAATATTTCAGAAGTTACTTCCCTAAATAACCATCAGTTCAGCTGACTTAGACGTTGTGTAATATTGAGCTGTTTGTCAGATTTTTTGCAGTGAAGCATGATAGAAGCTGATCATCCTTTGTTGGGAAATGGCCCCGATCCCATTAAACTCACATTTTGAAAAAGTAATCATACTTTTAAACAAAATCATGTCTCTTCAGTATACCAGCACAACACAGGAGAGATACACAGACTGTACTATAAATTAGCCTTACTTGGCATGCAAAACACATACAGCATGATACAAATCCTGATGGAAGTTAAAAGAATAATTACCATTATTTCCCTAGTTATATGACAAATCGGAACATTTTTCTTTTTGAATTCTAGAAAGAACATTCTATCATAGCCACAAAAAACACTACTCAATCTAACTTTAGCTATTGTCAATAATAAAGCATCTATTCGCCAGTGTTACATAATACATGGTTCTCAGCAGATGGAGGAGAGAAGGATGAACTAAGAGTAGGGATGGGCCTTTTAAAGCCATGGAGTAACAAGAGTGTCTAACTGTATCCCATATAGGGATTGGGTAACACTTATTACATTCTGTGTTGCTTAAAATTAATGGGAAAAGTGATGCTGAAGACATAGCAGGTGAACAGCCTAGCTAACTGATGCCATTCAATACCTTCTCCCAATAGATTCTAAAAGTCTCAGAGGGGTAGCCTTGTTAGTCTGTAACTAAAATAACTTTAAAAACAACATTTGGTTAGTCTCTAAGGTGCAACAGGAACATTGTTGTTGTTGAAGTTATTTTTTTCCAATAGATTCTAAGGATACCAGGTGTTGATTATAATGTAGTATTGATTTTTTTAAATGATCATTTCAAACTTTCCAGTGCCCCTTCAATGTCTTCACTGCAAAATGGTCAGTAACATAAGCACTGTCTCGTATCTTCATCAGAAACTCGAGCCAAGTTTCTTTATAGGGTCAGGATGTTTGGCTAACTTCCTTTCAGTAGAGAGTTGCATGCAAAAGTTCAGATTTAGGTTAGATTTTCAATAAAGTCCACAAGGTGTTTGGATCTGGGTTTCTGGTTCAGGCCCATTGCCCACTTGTATTTTCTTTCGTCAGCAGTGCACTGGCTAGTTCCTGGCTGATTTTGGCAGTGAACGTGCAGAAATAGCACACGATAGATACGTACAGCCTACTGTCCATTGTCCCTCTTGGTGTTTAAAGAGTATGGGGGGAAAGTGTGGCTCTGCTGACTCCAATGGCTGAACTCCCACTGCCTTCAGTGGAGCCAGGATTTCACTGTTAGGGCTGCAATATCTATGCATAGAATCACAGAATCCTAGGGCTGGAAGAGATGTCAGTGGGTCATTGAGTCCAGCCCCCTGCCCAAAGCAGGACCAATCCCAACTAAATCATTCCAGCCAGGGCTTTGTCAAACTGGGACATAAAAACCTCTAGGCATGGAGATTCCATCCCCTCCCTAGGGAACCCATTCCAGTCCTTCACACTCCTCCTAGTGAAATAGTTTTTCCTAATATCCAACCTAGACCTGGGTAACAAAAAGCACAGAGAAGCGAGAGTTGTTCAGGCAGACGTTAGTCCCAATCTCAGTGGAGCCCATGCTAAGACAGCATGATTCTTTACAGTCTCCCTCTAGTTCCTGTAGAGAGGTTAATGAATTTGCTATAGCTTTTGAGCTAAGCAATCAAGTTCTTTAGTTCAAAAAGCAGAGATTCGTGTGCTGAGATCCAGGGATCCCAAGCTCAATTTCAGCCAAAGACAAACCCCCCGGGAGCATCACTGTATGTAAGCAAGACCCTTATTTGAGTGTGATGCCAAGTCTCTGCCCAGCATAGTCTATTATTTTTGGGGGGGCCTGCCTTTACTCACACTGAGTAATATCTTAATCCATGAGTAGCCCCACAGAAGTGAGCTGCATGAATTAGGCCCATTGAGTATCGTTTTTTATACAATTCAAATTTCATCTTCTCATTCATGATTCAATCTAACAAACCGTAGAGAGTATTATTGTGACCTCATAAATGGGCCTTCTAGTAGCAATGAGAAATTGTTCTCATCTGAGCCGGGGGTGTGGAGAAGCCTGGTTTATGCTTATCTGACCTTTAAAAAGTATATAAAATCCTAAAAAAAATCATATGTTTTTAGCTCTTCTCTGACTCTATCCTCAGGGTTCTCACACATACATGCCCAAAATCATCCCAATGCAACGTCCTTAAAAATGATCCTAAAATCAGAAATGTGCTATGACAATCTCTAATTATGTCTTTCTATTTTATAGTTCATGCTTCTCCCTCAAAGTTCTAAAGGGTACTTTGCCTCTAAAGGATCCTTCAGAAGTAACTGACTGGGACTGAGAGCAAGACAGGAAATATGTCAGTTTCATTTTATTGGGGGTTGAGGAGGGCATGTGCGGTCTAAACATGATTGAAAGTATCACAACTCACACATTGGTAGTGAAGACTCCATAGATTAGGTCTTGCTCAGGAAGATAGAAGGTGCTTTGGAGTTCATTGTAGTAGAAGGGAATTTCTCCAGAGCGGGAACAGTTCAGCCTGGCCTTCATAAAAGTTGTCCACGTGTCCTCCAGCAAAAATCTCCCCCCAATGTCATTTTTGCAAACCCTGGCCACGCGCGAGTAGACAGTTTTCCCACAATCGTGTTCCACCGCATTCTCACGGAAAAAGAAGTAGGTGAACAAACCAATGTCATAGGCAGCAATAAAGTTGGGTTCTGGAAAACAGATGTGCAATGAGATTTATACAGCTCAAAAACTGAATGTTGCTCATTGAATTGCCTTGTGCATTGCACTGTTAGGCTGTAAGGGACACATGTGTAGTCACCCTAGAATACAAGCCACCCTCCCTCCTTTTCATTGTTGAATTTGTACCTCTGATGTGTTAGATATATGGTTTGCATCAGCTCCTAATTCTCTAAATGCTGTTTTGAAACATTCAGTGATTCTACCATAGGCCTTCTTCCAGTTCATAGGCACTAAAACTTCTTTGCATATTTGTAAAACAACCACACCAACACCGAGAGTATTAAAATGTGCATTTCAGTTCTCTCCCACAAGAATTTAAAAAGACCACGGAGGAGGTTTGAAGTGTGCATTTTAATCAGAAACTACATACAACTTTAAAGTATGTATTCTTTCATGCCACCAGACTCTGAAGCAAAGGAAAAAAAGTTTGACCAATGAACAATATTTGACAGGAGGGGGGGAAATGTTGATTTTACAGGCTGCTTTTATGATGCTTATGTCAGACTAATGCTCAAAGGAGGAAGAAAAAGGTACAGGAATTCCTTTAATGCTACAGACCAGGAGTGAGAACAAAGCACTGGGAGCTCGGGTGAAGCTGCCAGGGAGGTGTAAGCTGGGAGGTAGTATATGATAAAGTAGAAAAGAGCATCACACAATAGCTCCAATCAGACCTTCATAGACATAGCTATATAGATTTTAAGGCCTAAGGGACCATTATGATTACCTAATCTGATCTTCCACATAACACAGGTCATAGAATATCCCCCTCTAGGACTTCTTCAAGCCCAGTAATTTTTGGTTGAATTAGAGCATATCTTTTAGAAAGACACCTAATCCTGACTGACAGATTTCCTGAGATTTCCAATCCTCCACCTTCTTTGATAACTCATTCCAATAATTAAATGCCCCTCACCCTTATTAAAAACAGGCACTTTATTTTCAGTTTGAAATTGACTAGCTTCAGCTTCCAGGCTTTGATCTTATTCTAGCTTTGCCTGCTAGGTCAAAAAGCCCATTTCTGTCCAGTATTTTCTCCCCAGGAAAATATTTCTGCTGCACAATCAAGACAACTTTTAACCTTCTCGTGAGTGAGGTTAATAGATCATGCTCCTTAAGTCTCTCACTGCAAGGCAGGTTTTCCAGACCTTGAATCATTCCTGCAACTCTACTGAACCTGCTCCAATTTTTCAACATCCTTTTAGAAATGTGGACACCAGAACAGACACAGTATTCTGATAATGGTCTCACCCGTGCTGCAGACAGAGGCAATACTACCTCCCTATTCCTACTCGATATCCCCATTTATACACCTAAGATTTGTATTAGCTCCTTTGGATACATTGCATTGCACTGGCAGCTTAGCTCTGCCATGCTCCTCTTTAAACTCTCTTTTCCGATTGTCTTTCCTTCTCCTGGGTTTTCTCAATTTGTTTTTGTTTGTGCGGAAAAGCAGACATATCGGAGAAATGCTGGGATTTTTGCCTCTTAATAGAAATACAATGCCAACGTCCAGTACCTTCTCTCTCTTGGCACGGCTTCACACTATATCCCACAGCTCCAGAGCAGCCTCGATAAACCTCACCAGGATCATGAGAGAGTGGACATGAGCACTGACCATAGGGTTTGACCCAAACCCCATAAAAGTCAATAGTAAGACTCCTACTGACCTGAATGAGCTGCGGATCAGGCCCCACCATGTAAGGGACATAGCAGATTCTCCATCACTTACGTCTTTCTGACAAGACTGGGTTTCTTTCTAATAGATTCTGTTCTCTCTCACCCACAGCTCAATGCAGGAATTATTGGATGAATGTTTATGATCTGGGTTATGCAGAAGGTCAGACTAGACCATGATGATGGTCCCTTCTGATTTTAACATCTAGGAATGTATAACAAGGAGGGGGAGGACTTAGTTTCTCCTCATTTGGGGCTACATCTTGTATTGATGTCACGCACCTTCAATTTCCACTGAAGTCAATGGGAGTTTAGGATCCTCAGGAACTTGCAAAATTGGGCCAACAATGTGACAACATATGTAAGCATTACCTGATCTGCAATTCTGTGACTGGTATCCAGCAGTAAAATATCTTTTTCATGTTCAAACAGAACACTTTGGCATCTCAAGACCTAACCACCTGTCTCTGTAAAAGTACTCTATAAACCACACTCGTGTTAAGTTCTCTGAAATCCCCTATCAATTTTGGATTCTGGAAATGGAATGAAGGAGAGGGAGCTGATTTACAAGCCTACCCTGTCACTTTCAATACACGTATTGCTTAGGGTTGACCCAGCAGCATTTTACCATTAAGCCATTTGGAGTTGTATTGTGCAGTCCGAAGCGGGGGAACATTTCCAAGGCTGCGATAAATAGCAGGATCCCGTCCAGAGAAATCAATTACAGTCGCAGCATAGAGTTCTCCCCGTGATGTAATCACAGCGGTCGAGTTGTGCCGAGGGTCGTACGGGCATCTAGCCACTCCGTTTATTTTGTCAATGGTTTTACTAAGATTTCCTACCTGTATTTAAAAGGAGACAAAAAGTGGGAATAAAGAGTTTTATAGCCCAGTTGGCTTCTTTAAGCATGCACACAGAATTCAGCCTTTCCTTGAACACCTTGTAAGAATGCCCATGTTAAAAAAAAAAAACAGGCATGTAAGAAAATGATATTGTGATTGATTGTAAATCAGTGGTCAACTCTGCCACATGCAGAGGGCCAGCACACAGCCAGTGTGGTGCATTTGCTTCAGACCTGCTGGCCCTCTGCGGGCACAGCTCGCCAATGCCAATGGAATTGTACCCACATCCATCAGCTGCCTAATTATAATGTCTCTTGATGTCTAGGTCCCTTCTGTTTCCAGTTTTACATGCTGATATGTTTTAAGTCGCTGGGGACCTGTTCTTGCTCTTTTTAATCCCACAGGGAGCTGTCATTTGCTTTGGTGGAACCCTATGGGAGTTGGAATTCCAACAAACAGGGCTGACACACACACAGGAAGCAGCCTTTGTGGTGCTCCTGGCACAGCAGCAAGGAGCAACTACTGATTCTGAGCGGGGAGGTCTCCCTGTTTGGGAGCCGCAGAATGCCCACCAGTTAGTCTGTGTCCCATGCACTCGGAATCCACCCAGCTCAATGGACACCTGGGATAATCCCTGTCGTGAGAAGGATGTCAGAAGATGGGGCAGGCCCCAAGCACATCCCCAACATCCTAAAACAAAGGCAACTTACAGTTCAAGCTGACTGAGCATTCAGCTAGGGAAGAACCTTAGAGAGACAACAGCTGCGGGTTGACCGTCTTCCCTAGCTGTCAGCAGTAGGGATGTTAAAATGCATGTTTTTGTGTAAACGTATAGCCACTGAATTTTTTCAGTGGTTACACGTTTACATGCAGGGAAGGGAAGCAGAAGCCGAAGCTCGTGGGGAGCTGGCTTTTAAGCTGGATTCCTGCGAGCACCAGCTCCTGTTTTCCCCCTCCCCCCACCCTGCTGCCTCTGTATCAGAGGCAGCAGTGCAGGAGGCAGGCAGCTCTGCTCCCCGCAAGCACCAGCTCCCGCGTGCCCACCTCCACCCTCCCGCACAGGAGCTGGCACACTCAGGGAGTTGACTTAAAAACTGGCTCCCCACACGCACCAGCTCCCACCTCCTCCTTCCTGCCCCATCCCAACACTGCTGCCTGATACAGAGGCAGCGGGGTGGGAGTGGGGGACTGCGTATAACCAAGAGGGTTAACCGATGAGCCCAGGTTCAGCAGTTAACCGTGTACTTGGGTACAAAATCACATCCCTAGTCAGCAGCAGGCTTATTAGCAAGGGAAGAGCAAGCAAGGGCCATGAAAGGCATGTATCAACAGACCTCTAATCCCAAAGTCCCCTTCACAGCACTCCAGATCTTCTGCCCTTCTTCCTACAAGGGGCTAGGGGGAGGACAAGTGAAACAAACCTCTCCTCCCAAAACAAAAGGGTAGTCTGAGTCCAAGCCCCTTCTACCGCAGTCAGCCTCACAAAGCATTCCCCTACAAAGAGTGCATGACTCACGAGGCCACAAATACTGTTTAGCAGCTGAACCCAATCCATATACACCATTGCTCTCATTTCCCAGCAAGGTGGGTGGGTAGGATTGCAAAATGGTTTCTGAAAAAATACCGAAAAAAAGGACCACGAAAGTTGTTAAGCAAAAAAAAAAAAAATTTTTCTTTTTTTAAAAACAGCGTAGTCCCTTTAAGAAACACTTTTGAGGCTTTTTGGCCCTAACAGCCTGCTGGCAGCCACCCGCCATCTTGCCTCCCTGCACTAGGTCAGACAGCTCCCCTGCGGAACCCAGTAAACACCCAGGATTTTTGCCTCCTGGCCAGAAAAAAAAATCAGAAAGTACTGGACATTTTAGGTGTCTGGTATTTTCTGAATTTTTTTACCGGACAAGAGGTGAAAATACCGGACTGTCCAGTTCAATATGGACACCTGTCAACCTTATGGGTTGGCAGGAGGAACCACAACAAAAATACCCCACACAATTTCAGATCAGCTGAATTATTTTCAGTATTTATTCTGCAGTAGGGAATACTTCCATCTTCACCTCAAAGCGAGTCTCTTTCCCTGGAACACACCCTCATCTCTCCCCACCATCCCACCCTTTCCAAAAGAGAAAGACAATGACAGACCTGTCTACTGGAACACACTGGGGAAAAGGCATTGGTACCGCAGGTAAAAACCTTCTTGCCATAAACAATCAACACTCGGACATAGTTCTGGCATTCCTCCTGAAAGAAGAGAAAATACAAACAGGCTGTGAGAAAGGCAGACTGTCAAGTTAGCAGTTTCTTTAAAAAAAAAACCCTAATATTTTCTAGATGATGTATCTAGGCAGCTCCTGTGCCTGTTTTCCATGCACTTGGACAAACCCAAGTCACAGCAGGGCTGTGTTCCCAGGCATTCATAATGATTCAGGGTAAGACAAATTCCCCACACCAACTCAGGTCACTGAGTGTCAGCAAAGCCTCTATTTACATCTGCAACTGCATCAGCAAACGGCTGGTGGCTCTGCACAGCAATAAATCCATGTCTCCCCCCCACCCCTGTCTTTTCCCCAGTTCCCCAGAGATGCCCTTAACAGCTCTGCAGAGTGTGAGAGAGGTCCTGCAAGTCTGACATCAAAATCAGGGCATAAGGGTCTCTGTCCATCTTGCACGTCGCAGAGAAACGGATACAAGCAATTGTTCATAGACTACCATTCACAGGGCACATTAGAAATCAAATTAAATTCTATCGAAGGAAACTTGTTAAAAATAATAACCTCATCTCGGTTACATTGGCTGCTTTGCTTTCTTTCTTCCAACTCCTTTCCACCCTCTGTAGATTATAATTTGCTACTAAGCTGAGCCCACAATTGCAGACAAAGCTCCTTCTTTTGTGGGTAGCAATCATGCTGCATGCTCTCCTATCTTCAAGTCCTACAAGCAGCTGATCATTTCCCTGATGACTTCATTTGCAAGATTCAGTCATGTAAAAACACCCCATATCATTTGCAAGAGAAGAGACTTGCTCAGTTGGATTGAGTCCTATCTCCTTTCATATGCTACATGGAAACCAACTCCTTGAAGGATTGTTTTTAAGGAAAGGCTTCCAGCATTAGCTAAGAACAAGGCGCTGATGTTTAGAATATTTGGAGATTTTTTTAAAAAGATACTCCCAACCAGTGGGACCTGCACTTTCAGAGCTAGGCTGGAAGCACTGAAGAATGCCACTTGAAGGCTGCACTTCGCCATTAAGTAGGTACTGCCTAGCCTCAGTTTCAGGTTTATTGTTTCTTCATCAAATATTGCAGGGATCAGTAGAGCTTTGCAAATCTGCGGATATCAGTTTTATACACCAACAGCTGTGGATATCCATGGTTCATTTTTGTGGATATCAATGCGGATGTGGATACAAATCCTGTATCTAGAACCCTACACATTTGTGGATATCCACTTTATATCCTCGAATGTGGATGCAGATATCCGCGGCTCAATTTTGTGGATGCAGATGTGGATACAAAATTTTGTATACACACAGGTCTCTAGGTATCAGATTTTAAACCCCAAGTGCTCTGGACCTAGAGTTTCAAATCCTAGCTACGTTGATTCACCACTTCATCTTTCAGAAACAGATAAACTGGTTTTGTCTACCAAACAGGACTTTAAATAACAACATCGTTATATTTTCTGTGTTGAAATTAAAAAACTCTCCTGCTTTTTTTTAAATTTTAATAAGACTAAGGACTTGTCTGATTATGTGTCCCCTCATACTGTTATGCTGTGTGATTGGTACCAACTGATTGTTCCCTTCTACCCTACAGGTAGCTGCATTTTACTGATGGGTGAAGTATTTCTTGTATATGTAAGTCATAGTTCTGAAATCCAGACTCATAACTCAGTGGGTATTTTCCCTGAACTCGGACTGCAGATTTGAGTTCCCATAACTGTACAGGGCCAAACATTTTTTTGGTCACTGCCTGCTATTTAAATACGCATGGGCCAAACACCTTTCCCCATAGAACTTTCAATGTAGGATGTGAGGAAGATTCACCATCTAACCCAGTGCACAGATTTGTATCCAAATTCCAGTCTCAAAGGGGCCAGCCCAACCCCACCTCTACTCCCAATTCCCCCAGCCTTGAGGGGTTTGTAAACAGCATCTGATTCGAATTAGCCACTGTTGTTTAATCTTTTAGGGGTACCTTGGGTTAGGGATTCACTGAGTCTTGCCTAGGTTCCTCTTTTTATAACTGTTAAACAAAAATTTGCTGCTTTGCCACAGAAATATATTCTGGACCTTCACTTAAAAAAAAAAAAAAAAAAAAAAAAGCAGCTCTCATTGCTCAGAAATGAACACTAAAAAAATGAATGGCATGTAAACTGATGCTGCGAGGTCTTCCTGACCCTGCAGACAGCCAGCAACAATAAGCAGCAGAGTATATGACATGCATTCTACTCCAAGGCAATTAGGGTTAGGAATGTAAAATCCCAATTAATCAGTTAACTGGTTAAATGCTAGATTAACCCAGTATTTAACTGGTTAACTGACTAAGCAGAATCCCAGACGGAGGACTGTTCCAGCTCCCAGCCCCACACAGGAATGTCTGCTGGCTCCCGCTCCCAGGACTACACAGGGCTGGATACCAGGGTCAGCTCCTAGCCCCAGCCACACAGGGAGAGCTGCCGGCTGGTGGCCCAGGGCAGAGCTATGCCTCTGCCTATGCCAGGCTGTGGGCGGGGGTGCTGATCCCAGGGAAATGGTTAACCATAACCCAGTAAGGATGACCTGGTAAGGGTGATGCTTAATGGGGGACCAATTACCCATTCACACCCCTAATTAGGATGCTCAAAGCATCGCAACCCAGCTGGTAAACTGTCGATATTTTTGTAAGGGTTTCAGTTATGCTCACTCATGCAAAAATGCAGGCTATTTATCAAAACAGAAGGTGAATGGCTAAGGAATCTATGTTCAGAAGAACTTACCACTCTGGCCTGAACTGGTAACATTACATTTTGGCCTGTGACTCAGCCTGCCCGTTCCTGATCTTGGCAGAGAAGAACATGGTCCGTATGGGATAGTGGGTTAAAATGGAAGCATTTGACAGCTCATATTTTTCACAAAAATGGAATGAGCTGAATCTGCTAATTTTTCCACTGGTTGTAACTGGTGAAAACTAGGGCAAATAGTGAACATTTTCTGAATTGCTTGGAAGAGCAAGGGCCCGTTGCCAGGCAGAGACAGAACACGGACAAATACAATTTTTTTTCCTACAGAATAATTGCCTGCAATCTCTATAGCTTCTTTAACCAAGCTAAGCCTCTAATGACAATAACAATGCTGCGTGCCTCTGGAAGAAGAGCAATGTTATCATTGCTCTTTTATCCACTGAGCTTAAAGCATTTTCCTTGACATTATTTGAAGCCTCATAACATCCTTCTGAAGCAGGTAAGTACCGTTCTCCTCTTTTTACATAAAGGTGAGTTATGGCAAAGAGATGTTCAGGGGTTGCCTAAGGTCATTCAGTGGAAGCTCCAAGAACAAGACCCAAGAGTCTTGACTTCTAGTCCCCTCTTCTAGCTACCAAACAGTGAACCCTCCTACACATCCCTAAAAATAGTACTGTACTAATCTGGCATTTTTCAATGCTGCCTGCACACTCTCAGTTGCCTCAGTCTGTGCTATGTGAAAGCCTCGAGCAAAAACAAGAATGATGCAGAAATGTTTAGATTCACTAGCTTGCACAGAGATTTTTCTCAAAACTTCCTCGTGTGCTTAACATGAAGTCTTGCCCCACCTCTGTTTTCTAGTCCCTCATATTATCTTGGTAAAAAAATGACCTTCTTTCCACATTCTTTAAATTAACTACCTTGTCCACAAGACCTGGGATCTTGCTGAAAATTAATCTCTGGTTGCATTTGATTTGCTGAGCTCTGTAACGCAAATCTGTAACTGCTGGCAACTGGTTAGTGAAATTAACTCTCAAATGCTGAAAAATCACTAACTCCAACTCACAGCCTCTGGCCTGTCAGCATCTTTGATGCAATCATTTTAAGCAAATAGGAGCATTCAGTGCATTTTGCGAGCTAGAGGTGGAGCAATTACTATTCTAAATAGTGTGGATGAATCCGAAGGGATGGGCAGCTTATTCCATAACTACTACTGAAAGGTTTCTTGATTCTTTCCTTTGAAGCAGCTGTTACTGGTGCTATAACCATCAAGTACTGGAATGGATGGACCATTGGTCTAACACCTGATTCATACTACAAAATTAGTGTCAGAGGGGTAGCCATGTTAGTCTGTAACTTTAAAAAAAACGAGGAGTCCTGTAGCACCTTAGGGTGCATCTACACAGCAGAGCTTAACTCAAAATAAACTATGCAAATTGAGCTACATCAATTGCGTAGCTTATTTCGAAATTGGGAGCATCTACACAGCACTTATTCTGAAATAAAGCACTCTTCCTCTGACTTCCCTTAATCCTCATGCAATGAGGGTTACAGGAGTCGGAGTAAGAAGTCCTCCAGCTTGACAATATTTTGACATTATTTCAAAATAACTGCCTGCTGTGTAGACACGGAGTAAGTTATTTCAAAATGATGTTGCTGTGTAAATGTACCCTTAAAGATCAACTATATCTATCTATCTATCTATCGATCTAATGTCGTGAGCTTTTGTAGACAAAACCGACTCATCTGAGGAAGTGGGTTTTGCCCATGAAAGCTCATGATACTATTTCGGGACTACTAATTTTTTTGCTAGATAATTAGGTCAGTTTACCTACACTGGTCAGAGGTCTGAAAAATCCACACCCAAATTGCATTGTCTATACTGCTGCTTTAGTTAATGTCACTTAGGGGTGTGAAAAAGCCACCAGCTGAGTGGTGCAAGTCACATGGACCTACGTGCTGTCCACACAAGCGCTAAGCTGGCAGGAGACACTCTCCCACCGACATAACTTCTGAGGGGAGAGCGCCCTCCCATTAGCATAGCATGTCTTCAGCAACCACACCACAGCAGTGCAGCTGCACCCATGTAGCATGGCAGTGTAGACTTGCCCTAAGTCCCCGTGTAGACGGCATTGGGTCAGTGGGAAAATACTGCCATTGAACTAGCTACTGCCTCTCTTCGAGGTGGATTATCTGTGCATTACACTGAAGCGCTGCAGCTGTGCCGCTGTAGTGTTTTAAGTGAATACAAGCCCTCAGTTTATATGGCAATTCCTACATTCATACCCTCCCACATGACACATTGGAAGCCACATGGTACAAGCCATTTAAAAGCAGATCAGACCAAATACTGAAGAATACGCAGTAGGGAGAGACCCTGCATGGCAGGTATCGGGGATGGATTCTAATCAGGCCCTGGCTGGTTTTTCTTCTCTAATTCTATGATTCAGTATTTTCCACTGTAACTTACACATGACTGACAAGTACCCACCTATGGCACTAGCTGAATGCACAGGAAACATTTCTTGACAGGGATGTGCAAATTTGGGAATTCCCGCTGCACCAGGGTGTGCTTCCGTTCCCACTTACATCTCTATAATTTAAAGATACTTTTGTGGGCCTCTCAGCTGCAGAGACAAAGTGCACTCAGCTGCAACAGATTCAGCTGTGCTTGTCATGGGTCTGGGTTTGCCCAGAACAGAAAACACACTGCGCTCCATTGGAGAACTCTGACAAGACAAAACTCTGACTAGTAACGGTATAGGGGGAAGCCTCTGAGGAGCACAGTCATTCAGTGCGCACAGGCAGCTCTCCCCAGGCATGCCCCCATGGGACTCTAAGGAAGAGTCAAGCAGATTATCCCTGTGCTCTGTGAGTGGTGGAGGGGGAAGAAAAAGAGCTTCCATGACCCCCCTTGGTGGTTTGCTACTCTGTGTCAGCTACTACTATTAGCCCTGACAAATTCACAACACCTAACACGTTACTGTCATAGCATTTATCTATCAAGAAGGTTGTGTGAGACTTCAAATGAAAGCTTATATGCCACTGGTCTTCATCAACATCTCTTGACATGCTTACAAGTAATATGTTAGACGTTGCATGTACACACTAAAAGTATGTTTGAACTATATAAGCAGGAAGGAGCTGATAAACAAGTTTCTCCCGGACAAAAGAATATGAATCTACCTAGTCTTGGATGCAATTTAAACAGGATGAGCCAAACCCAATAAGAGGCACATTTGCATATGCGACACAGAAGAAGACCAAGTTCACCAGAGGACAGGAAAGCAGCATGGTGTCAGCACACCCCAGCATAAGGATCAAGGGAAAAGGATCTTACCTGGAGGTACACTTCAAAAATAGGAAAAGAACCATTTCGCTGTCCATCACTGAGAGGAAGCAAAAAGGATGGTGATTTTTGCATTAATAAAAGTTGGAGCCTGGCTCCAGGGGTAGGGCTAGTGACACTCAGAGGTTGCTTTAGGTGAACAACTTTCTTTAGGCAAGGATTGTTGCCCGTCACAGTTATGTTTAGTCTCTTGAAACTGTGTTTTAATTGTACCCACTTCTGTTTCCACCATCCTTACTCGGGATCAATTAAACCTGGGTTTCACAATAAACCTCTGCTTGGTTTTATTAACAAACAGCACAAAGATGAATTTATGAGTGAATCCTTTACATAACCATAGAGGCTGATGCGTACACTTTCTCTGTGGAGACAGCAAGCTTGGTTATTTCTGTGAGGGTCAAGAGGCAGGGGCTGGATGCTACAGGAAAACACTCTTTAGGAGGGCTCATAGGCTGGGTGCACCTAAAGATGAATGGCAAGGAAAAACAAAGGCTGGGAGAGCTTGTGAGGAGATAGTTCAGATGGCTCACAGACTGGAGTGACAGGGAGTTGTCACCTCGTTTATCACCAGCAAGTGTCTCTCTGTCTGAGGCAGGAGTGAAGCAAACTGATTTATGATCCCTGAGTATGTGGAAAAAATGTCACACCTTCTTGTGGCCTCTTCTCCCTCTGGCACATCAGCTCTGAAGCTCACACTTTCCCCCTTCCATTCATACCAGGGATGGGCAACCACAAATAACGGGTGGGCTGCATGAGAGCCATCCCCTTCACCTCAGTGGGTCACAGCAGCCTGCAACCCAGTGGGGTTCCATCAGCAGCCCAGTGGAGCACCTCTCTAGTCCGTCTCCCCAACACGCCTCTTGTGCACCAGTACACCAGAGCCCTGCACTTACCAGCTCCTTCCCTCCCTCCCAGCACCTTTGGAGGAGTCACATATTGCCTGATTCGGCTCAGTCCCCACTCCTCCCCTCCCTCTCAGAGCTGGCATGCTGCGAATCAGCTGTTTGTGGCATTCCAGCTCCTGGATGGGGGAGGAAGAGCAGAGACAGAGCACAGATCAGGTGATTCGCAGCTCCTCTGAAGGTGCTCAAAGGGAGGGGGAGGCACAGGGGGTCCATGGGCCACAGGTGGAGCCCCAGTGGGCCACATGCGAGCCCCAGGCCAGCGATTGCCCACCACTGATTTACACCAAATAACCACCTTAGCACAACCTCCGAGCTATCACCCAAGGTGGACTGACTGGGTCAATGGGACGCCTTACCTGGCCAACTGAGTGACCCAAGACTCTCTTCTACACATGCTCCCTCAAACAACAGCCACACCCAGATGAAAGGAGCACCATTAATAATGAATTGAGCTTCCTCCCCGCCCCCCTACCCATAGCTATATAGTACATAACATTAACCAGCAGAACTCCACGCTGCTCCCTTCAAAGCCATTTCACTTTAGACTGCAGCAAAACAGATTTAATTTATTTGTTGCAGTCCACCCCTTTTCTTAAAAATCACCTCTTTGCAGGCTGCTGAGCCTGTTATTAATATGCTTTCAGATATGTATATTTATTCCTTTAGACCAACAATTCCATTAATCAGCTTAGCCTGCATCCCAACCAAGCTGTCTTTCCTTGGTGTGCAGCAGATACCAAGCAGGGATTTGCTAATGATTTTCCAGACAGTTTTATTGCAATGGACCTCATATCAAATGGCAGCATCAATCCTGCACTGCCAATTTAACAGGAGTAGAATGAACATAGAATCAAGTTTTTAGAAAAATTATAATAAGGGGCAAACCCAGACTCATCTCCCTGTTTATCTATATCCATCCACCTAGGTGTTTATATGGCCTCTATCATATCTGGTCCATGTCCTTCCCGATGGGTGGGGAAGACCCTGGGTGAAAAGGAACTAAGAGGACACACCCTCTGCACAACATGGGAATCAGCCCACAAAGCACATTCTCTTGTGGCAGTACAGAAGAATCTAGCCCCCAGCACACAGGAATAAAGACTGGCCCCTAAATGCACGAGAGGAACAAGAGCATATTGCTAATCTACCATACAAAGAAAGTCAAGGTGGGATTTCTTTCTACTTAAACTTTTAGTTGGGTGCTATCCTCGGTAAGATGTATTGCTTCCCAATCACTATTAGCTTCTGGTCTTTCTTTTTCTGACTCCTGTATTATTGACAGCCACACAGTGTGGAAGTCTGACAACTGTACATTTCACGCAGCTCCTCCACTGTCTTCACGGCTGAGGATGTTACAGAGGTTCCTAAATCTGAGCCAGCCTTTTTAGGTGACAAATCTGAGGAACTCACTCAGATTGAAGTGACATTAGAGGAGGTTATGGAATTAATTGATAAGCTGAATAGTAACAAGTCTCCGGGACCAGACGGCATTCACCCAAGGGTTCTGAAAGAACTCGAATGTGAAATTGCGGAGTTATTAACAGTGGTTTGTAACCTATCCTTTAAATCCACTTTGGTACCAAATGACTGGAAGATGGCCAATATAACACCAATATTTAAAAAAGGCTCTAGAGGAGATCCTGGCAATTACAGACCGATAAGTTTAACATCAGTACCAGGCAAATTAGTAGAAACACTAGTAAAGAGTAAAATTGCAAGGCACATAGAAGAGCACGAATTGTTGGGCAAAAGTCAGCATGGTTTCTGCAGAGGGAAGTCGTGTCTAACTAATCTGTTAGAATTCTTTGAAGAATTCAAAGAATAAACATGCGGACAAGGGGCGCCCAGTGGATATAATATACCTAGACTTCCAGAAAGCCTTTGACACGGTCCCACACCAAAGGCTTTTACGTAAATTAGGTGGTCATGGGATAGGAGGAAAGGTCCTTTCATGGATCAAGAATTGGTTAAAAGACAGAAAACAAAGGGTGGGAATAAATGGTAAATTTTCACAATGGAGGAGGGTAACTAGTGGTGTTCCCCAGGGGTCAGTACTGGGACCAATCCTGTTCAACTTGTTCATCAATGATCTAGAAAATGAGGTAAGCAGTGAGGTGGCCAAGTTTGCAGATGACACAAAGTTGTTCAGGACAGTCAAAAGCAAAAGGGATTGTGAAGAACTACAAAAAGATCTCAGCAAACTGAGTGATTGGGCAGCAAAATGGCAAATGAAATTTAATGTGGGTAAGTGTAAGGTAATGCATGTTGGAAAAAATAACCCAAATTACACGTACTACATGATGGGGTCAAATTTAGCTACGACAGATCAGGAAAGGGATCTTGGAGTTATAGTGGATAGTTCTATGAAGACATCCACGCAGTGTGCAGCGGCAGTTAGTAAGGCAAATAGGATGTTAGGAATTATTAAAAAAGGGATAGATAATAAGACAAAAGATATCATACTTCCCCTATATAAAACTATGGTACGCCCACATCTCGAGTACTGCGTGCAGATGTGGTCTCCTCACCTCAAAAAAGATATATTGGCATTAGAAAAGGTTCAGAAAAGGGCGACTAAGATGATTAGGGGCTTGGAAAGGGTCCCATATGGGGAGAGGCTAGAGAGACCGGGACTTTTCAGTTTGGAAAAAAGGCGATTGAGGGGCGATATGATAGAGGTATATAAAATCATGAATGGTGTGGAGAAAGTGATTATAGAAAAATTATTTACCTTTTCCCATAATACAAGAACTAGGGGACACCAAATGAAATTGATGGGTAGTAGGTTCAAAACTAATAAAAGGAAATTTTTCTTCACACAGCGCACAGTCAACCTGTGGAACTCCTTGCCCGAGGAGGCTGTGAAGGCCAGGACTCTATTAGGGTTTAAAAAAGAGCTTGATAAATTTTTGCAGGTTAGGTCCATAAATGGCTATTAGCCAGGGATAAAGTATGGTGCCCTAGCCTTCATAACAAGGGCAGGAGATGGATGGCAGGAGATAAATCACTTGATCATTGTCTTCTGTTCTCCTTCTCTGGGGCACCTGGCATTGGCCACCGTCGGCAGATGGGATGCTGGGCTCGATGGACCTTTGGTCTGACCCAGTATGGCCATTCTTATGTTCTTATGTCACTGAAGTTTTCCTACACAATCTCCTCAGCCCCCAGTGGGAAGGCATGAGCTAAAAACAGTTCAGCACCAGTGTTCCCTGTAAGCTGTTTGGAAGGCCACTCAGGAGAGATTCAAATGCTGCCCAGCTGATTTGCAACGTGCCCACAGTTGCCTGCAGCTGGCAGGATGTGTTTCTATTGATGGTGCACACCCACACATGCCTTGGTGCATACAACAAAATTTATTCTGCACGTAGATGGAAAAAATTAGAGGAAATATAGTTCAGCACTCATCCTAAGCATTGTGTTCAGAATGCTGTCAGTCTCTGTGGGCGATGCAAAATGACCAGTGGAGGAGAGGGGTCATTCTGATTGTTATGCAACCAGAAGGAAATCTCAGCTAAAAAAAAATACCGAATGCTGACCACCTTGCTAGTGACAATAAATATGTCCTTGACACTCCTCCCTAAGTCCTCTCCTGTAACTCATGAAAGCCATGCCCTCAGTGTGATATGATGCGCTGCCAGCCAATAAGTGGACACTTTAAGATTTTGGCTTTAACCAAGCCCAAAGTGACTTGGACCTGCCCTCCTGAGCGACCACTCAGGCTCACGTAATAGGTGGTCAGTCGGGTTACTACAGTTATTAATATTAGGGCAATATATGAGCAGCTCACCAAGTACCTAGTTAATATTTAATCTCTGACTTGTATCCTTAGGCTAAAGTTCCAGGCACCTTATGGTAAGATTTTCTAAGCTACCCAAGGGATCAGATTTAAACCCTCCATTGACATGAACATAAATGGGATTTGGCCACACTAATGCCTTGGGTGGATCTGAAAACCCCTCCCTGAAAAGCACAAATAAATACAAGTGTGGATGGAGGAATTAAAGAAGACAGGCCAAGTAACTTAGCCCAGGCTATGACCTTTAATAATTTTTGTTACTCTTCTCTGGACCCTCTCCAGTTTCTCCACATCTTTCTTTAAATGTGGTGTCCAGAAGTGGACACAATACTCCAAACGAGGCTGATCAGCGCAGAATGACTCTGCAGTACTCCTTCCCATTCTGTATGTGTGAAACTGAAAAGTGGAGTACTCTGTATTTGTCCTTATTAAACTTCATCCTATTTACCTCAGACCATTTCTCCAGTTTGTCCAGATCATTTTGAATTATGACTAATCTCCAAAGCAGTTGCCACCCCTCCCATCTTGGCATCATCTGCAAACTTAATAAGTGTACTCTCTATGCCAATATCTAAATAATTTGTGAAGTTATTGAGGAGAACCGATTCCAGAAATGACCCCTGCAGTAACCCATTTGTAACCCCTTCCAGCATGACTGTGAACCATTGGTAACTACTCTCTAAGAACGGTTGTCCAGCCAGTTATGCACCTGTCTTATAGTAGCCCCATCTACATTGTATTTTCCTAGTTTATTGATAAGAAGGTCATGCGAGACTGTATCAAATGCTTTACTAAAATCTAGGTATCCCACATCCACCACTTCTCCCTTATCCACAAGACTCGTTATCCTATCAAAGAAAGCTATCAGATTGGTTTGACGTGATTTGTTCTTTACAAATCCATGCTGGCTGTTATCTATCCCTTATTATCTTCCAGGTGTTTTCAGTTGAATTCCTTAATTACTTGCTCCATTATCTTTCCCAGCACAGAAATTAAGCTGACTGGTCCGTAGTTTCCTGGGTTATTCTTATTTCCCTTTTTATAGATGGATACTATGGGTACGTCTACACTGCAAGGCTATTTCGGGAATACACGTCTATACAAGCCACCCGGTATTTTGAAATATTTTTCAAAATAACGGATGTGCTATTTCACCATCCTGGTAAACCTTATTGCATGAGGGACAAGAGATGGCTAGAAATTGCGTATTATTTCAAAATTTGGCGCTATGTAGACACACCAAATTTCAAAATAAGCTATTTTGAAATAGATTTGCAAATTGCGTATCTTATTTTGAGTTTTGGGTGCTGTGTAGACGCACCCTATATGTGCCCTTTTTCAGTCCTCTGGAATCTCTCCCGACTGCCACAGCTTTTCAAAGATGACAGCTAAAGGCTCAGATACCTCCTCTATCAGCTCCTTGAGTATTCTAGGATGCATTTCATAAGGCCCTGGTGACTTGAAGACATCTAACTTTTCTAAGTAATTTTAACTTGTTCTTTTCCGATTTTAACTTGTAAACTCACCCCATTTCCACTAGCATTCACTATGTTAGGGATCCTGTCACCATCAATCTTCTTGGTGAAAACCAAAACAAAGTAGTCATTAAGCACTTCTGCCATTTCCAAGTTTTCTGTTATTGTTATTCCCTTTTTACTAAGCAGTGGGCCTACCCTTTCCTTGGTCTTTCGCTTGGCTTCCAATATATTTGTAGAATGTTTTCTTGTTATCTTTTACATCTCTAGCTAGATTCAGCTTGCTTTGTGTCTTTGCCTTTCTAATTTTGCTCATACATACTTGCATGATTTGCTTATATTCATCCTTTGTAATTTGACCTAGTTTCCACTTTTTATATAACTCCTTGGATTTATAGATCATGTAAGATTTCCTGGTTAAGCCAATATGGTCTCTTGCCATACTTTCTATCTTTCCTACACAGTGGAATAGTTTGCTTTTGGGCCCTTAATAATGTCCCTTTGAAAAAATGCCAACTGTCTTCAGTTGTTTTTCCTCTTAGCCTTGCTTCCCATGAGACCTTACCTACCAGCTCTCTCAGTTTCCTAAAGTCTAGTTGAGACTCGCTAAATCAAACTCAGAGGTTTCGCTGCTGGTACTCCTGCTTCTGCAAGGATTAAGAGAAGAAGACGGGAACACTGTGGGGATGTTGGGGAAATGCAAAACGAGGTACATCAACTCCAGCTATGTAATTAGTATAGCTGGAGCTGTGTATCTTGATTCGATGTACCCTATGAGTGTAGACTTGGCCTAAGTTATTTGCCCAAGGTCATATAAGAAGACTATGATAGAGCAGGGAACTGAATCCAACTCTCCTGAGTCAAAAACTAGCACCATAAACCACTGAACTACCTTCAGGCCATATTGTGAGACCACTAAGCAACCCCTGTCTGCATTTAGTGCTTCTAACAGTTCAATGCCAATCTGGCTAGCTACTGTCTCCAAGAACTGTAAGGTTCTGCAAACACAAGGCCAACTGCATGCACCAAGGTCTTCTAAGCAATGGCTCAAAATGCATTTGAGCTCAACTTTTCAGAACATTATTCTCTTGTGAAATGTTTGTCAAACTCTGCCATTTGATCTGCAGGAATAGAAGAGGTAGCAGAAGAACAGCTGCTCAGACCTTTGTTTTCCACTGACATAACGGTAAAAGGATAAAAGTGAAATTATCACATGATGTGTTCAGCTAAGTGCATGAAAATCACATGCTGGGTTGATTGGTGTCTTGACAAAATAATTTTTGGTTATAAATTCAAGTACAATGGAACAATGGAATACCATTTTACTCTTGTGCACGCCTCAAAAGATCTCAGATTCAACTTGAAAAAGTTCCCAGTGTCTTGAGTTTTTAAATTCTCTCCTATTTTGTTTTATGTTTTCTTTTTCCTGAGTTTGTCTTTTGCTGGCTGGCCAGATTACTTGTTTTCCTCCAAAATGCATCTTCAGTGATAATGGCACTGACCTCTATAATATTTTAGTCAATGTCCCAGGACACTTACATTGTTTAACTCCAAGTTTACAGGAGGAGACTTAGTAATAGAGATTGGCCCATGTTGCAACATACAGGCTAACTTTTTGGGGGGTTTAAAAATGAAATCAGCACATGGAAGGTAACAAGCTAATATTGGGGTTAAGACACCAGTCTGGTACTCAGGAAAGCTCAGATCAATACCTGGCTCAAGCCCCACACAGGTGCCGGCTTCTTCTGGGCATCAGGGGTGCTCAAACCCCCATGTTGCCCCAGACCCTGCCCCCAACTGACCCCTTCCTCACTCCACCTCTTTCCAACACCTTCGCTTCAGCCTTGCCCTGCCTCTTCCTGCACTGTAAATATCCATTAAAAACGTTAACCGGTTCAATGATATAATTGCAATTGTTTAACTGGTTAAGCACGTGGGTGGGGCCCAGCTAGCCCACTGCAGGTAGGGAGCACTGCTCCAGCTGGATGGAGTTGCACTTCACCATGGGCAGGGGACTGCTCTGGCCAGCAGGGGTCCCACTGGCCAGGCCATAGCATGTGGCGGGCTGCTCCCCCTCCCTGGCCCTCCAGTTAACCCGTTACCAAGAAGCATGCTGGTAAGGCTAATGCTTACCGGGTAACTGGTTAACCTTTCACAGCCCTACTCTACACTGCCACAGATTTCATGGGTGAGCTGCTTCATTGGTCTCTGCCTCAAGCTCCCTATGGAAAGCAGCGATAATAAATACTTCCTTTGTTTGACTGTATGGTTTAAACTGAGCTTTTTGTAGCAACGACTTTTTTAACTACATATATGTACAGATTCAAGCACAGTGGGGCCCCAGGCTCAATTGGGGCCTATATGTGCCAATACAATAATAATACTTGGTGTAATACAATAATACTAGGTGTAATACAATAGTAATAATGTAATAATATAGGCATAATACAATAATAATCATTTTAAACACCCCAAAGTTCCCAGCTTTCAAATCCAGGGATTTATTTGGGTTTCTTACAAAGACAATGGCCATTTGCAAATTGTGGATGCTCATCTGAGCTTGACTCAAAAACACCCACAAATTCAGGTGTGCTGGACTCTCTATATGCCCTGGTTTTGGTGTGAATTGCATGCCAGGAAGCTGGACCTGTCTGATAAAAAATAAATATTATGATGCTCTTGATGCAGAGAATTGTTCTGTGTCATCAGATCAAACACTGCTGTTTGAGGGAATTATAGCTGGACCTGCTTGTCTGCAATTAATGCTGAATGCAAACTGACCTGGCAGAGAGCCAGAATCTCGCAGCTTCCCACCAAGACTAAGCTGACCTGATCAGTCTCAGCTATATAATAAATGTTACTTCTGGTCTGCCACCACTCTTCTCTCTGATTTGTCACAAATTATGCCCCCTCCAGCAATGAATTACCTTCAGATTTCGTGCAGAGCCATTCTAATAACTGGAACAGGGGGCCTTTGAAATAGCTTGTTCTGTGTAGCATATGCATTGGCTGCGAAGGCTCTAAAACAGTGCAGATTTACAAACTTGAGCTGGTGTCAAATGTTCCCTGCATGTATTTCCAAGGGTGCGAAGCAAATAATTTAACTGGAGCCTGTTTATGCCAAAGCAAAACTTACCTCAGTTTTTCCTTTACTCTGACAGGACCTCCTGGTGTCTTCATCTGAGCCCCATTCTGTTGCCTGGGAAACCAAAACGTACAAGTCACATGATAATAGTGTGAACTATTGCTTCTTGGCTAACCCACATCTGGAGACTCAAAGAAACAAGAGCAAGCATCTCAAGTCAATTTATGCAGTGCAATTTACAGCAGGCATCGGGATAGTAAACACAATGTCATATACATCATTCTTGTTGTGCTCACAGTGCAAACAAATGATAAATAGATGAACCGTCCAGAGGGTGAGGCAACTAACATGTTAACAGAGAACAGCTTTTAATTTGCATGTAAATACAACATCTGATTATAATTCAAGTGGAAGGGTCCAATGCATAAGCCCCATACTCCAGGACTTTGCCCTTTTTAAAGGTGCAGGACAGTATGAAAGCACCAGCTTTGAGCACCAGTGTGGGACAAACAAAATTCCTTACAGCAAAATCAGAGGTATTCAACAATAGTTTTGCACAAATTTTTAGTTTTCTTAAAAGCAACCCAGAGATAATCACCCTATTACTGACACATTGTGTTAGTCACACTGCAAAATCAGTTGGATAAGATGAGAAATGGAGGTTCATAGGAATACCTTTATGAGGAGTGTGGGGGACCAGACCTCAAAGTGATGTACATTACAGCTAAAGAAATGTGGAATGTTTGGGCTGGATCCTGAGCTGATGTAAAATGGCTATGGTCACGGCTTAAAGTTAGCCAGAGCTATCCAGAGCAGAGCATTGGTAAATATTTTTCAACCCAGGACTGAAGTCCTGGGTGTGTATGAAGCATGGGCTCTCTGGGAAATGCTGTAAGACCATGGTGTCCAGCACACTAGCCACTAACCACACATGGCTATTTGGCTGGTTGAGTGTGGCTAGTTCGCTATAGCAGTAGCCACTATAGTGGCTAGTGCTTTAGAGCTGGTTGGACACCATGGCTATGGGAGAATTTAAGCCCTGGCTATGCTGCATTGCCAACAGTGGAGTGATGCTGATTTACACCATCTGAGGACCTGACCCATCATGACTGCTTTGATAAAAGAGAGTCAGACCCCAGCAATCCTACATCAGATACAGGGCAACTTTCAGCTTAAATAAAAAACCAGCAATACAGCCAGGCTTTTACCCCCTTCTCAGTTTTCCCCCTCTTAAGCACTTTTAAAAAAATAATAAATAATAAATTAAAGCAAAATGTCACAGAACACAATAAAACCCTACCAAAAAATAAGAACAGGGTTCGTAAAAAATTTTGAAAATGCATCATGGAAACCAAGAGGTCTAGAAGAGGTTGGAAGCGCTAACTCAGACCACACGGGTGAGGCAGAAGTGGAGATGCAGCTCAGCTGTCAAGAGCAAACAGGATAAATGCCCGCTTTTATCAAAAGTGGGGTAGAGAGGAATGTGCAACAGGGGGCGGGAGGAAGAGGGACAAGCAGCGACGCCAGTCCCATGCTGGGGGGAGACTGAGCACAGGCAGGGGACAGGTACATTCAAGTAAGCTGACACACCAACCCCAGTCCCATATTCTGTGCTCTTTTCCCTTTAGGAAATATGGTCACCCTACTCCTAAGCCATGTTTTTGGTGCTGGGTTCTTTTGTGGACAACCTTGTACTCCCACGTCCCCTGATGAGGCTGCTGCTAACACAAGCCCTTGCCGATAGAGAACGAATTATAGGAACATGTTGCCAGTGACTGCACCATTCATTAATTCAAGTTTCATTAGAGTCAAGAGGATAATTAAGCACTAAAGGCACATTTTATTAGAGCAGAATACAAACCTCGGGTGAGCTTTAAGGCCCAGGCTTGAGGGCTGAGTGACTCCAATGACCCCCATGACTCAAAGAGAACATTAAAGACCAGCAAAGGGGGGACCTGGAGCATCTTGTCCCTTATAAAAATATAGCAGCAAAACCAAAACGCTAATTTATATTTAAAAAACCAGTAATTGTACATCATGTGCCGGGGTCTGTCCCAAAGCCAAATGAAGCCTGGCCATTCATTTCAATGGGCTTTCTCGGGACCCACAAAAGGGCAGGCTTTTGAGCTCTGAACCTTTTCATCATCTCACCTGGCCTTTCAGACTCCACCTGCTCTGTTTAAATCCCTCTGATGGCCAGTCTCGCCACCTGGTACCCCCCTTTTCAGCTCCACAGCCACTCCACAGTTGTTGTTTTTTTCTTTCATTTCTGCGCTTGCCCCTATCCCAAGCCTCCCTGAAAACTAACAGTTCTCCTTTCTACTTTCCTTCCAAGCATCTCCTTCCCAGAAGCGCCTTATGAAACCTTCCTCCTCCCCATTCAACACTTCTGCTTCAGCCAACTTTATCTCCCAGTGCCTTTCAGAATCTTTTCAGTCAATCTTTCCAAGGAGACATATGTATTATAAGGCACACTGAGCACGTCTGGCTGAGTCTTTCTGTGTATTTCTCGTGGGTACTGATACTTACATAACCAGCACAGTACCAAACTCGGGGGGGGAGAGGGGGAGAGTCAGGCACCCTTGCACTCATTTCACTACCTGATCACAAGGCATGTGCCCCGCCCAGCCATCACACCTTTTCTTAGCCTTAAGTAAACCCCCCAAAAAAAGTTATTTCTGTTTGTTTCTCAAAGCTGTCTCTGCACATTTCGCTGCACTGCGAAGTAACTAAGTAACAGGCTACTACCCACCAGGCTGGAGATCATCTTGAATCCTTCACTCATTTTCTCAGCTGTCTCAGCCATTTAAGTTTCACCAGAATATATGGGACTATTTCTGTACCTCCCGACATACACGTCAATCAGTAAAAGAACGGCAGATGCCTATGGAATGACATGGTGAGACACCAAGAAAACAGAGCCTCAGTGGCTGGGTGACGGAAGATGGTAGGAGCATGCAGAACAGAAAAAAACAGAGATTATGAATGTTCTTCCAGTTGCTCTCCCCATCTTCCACATGCTTCTGTGAGCCAGCAATATTGAGCAGTTTGAGTGTAGATTGATTGGAGGCACCAGTACCCCCCTCCTGGAGCATTCTACCTCCTCTCAGACCTCCTACTTGGAAGGCTTCCAGCCCCCTCACCCTCCCCTTTTCCTATTTCCAAACACATATGAGATTTCTTATTGTCAATGTTTCTGGAAACTTTGGGGCCCTCATATGAACCCATGTGATCCATGTGCAGCATGAAGCAAACTCAGATTCTTGTACTATAAGAATCTGAATAACTAACCCAAGCATACTGCCACTACATAAAATGATGGGCACAAAAACATGCACAGAATGGCCCACCCATCTGTGCAGGCTGGCACTAAAAATGCTGGTAACAGTATCGGAGGATTGATGATGCCATTTAATGTGCTCTTCATTCATAAAATTGACAGGTGCATCTGCTTCCCCTCTAGTCCACCTCTGTTACTTGTTACTTTCAACACACAATTCTTCTCCAAAAAACCTTCTGCTGAAACTTTGTGGAGCCACGTCAGGGAGAAGAATGAATTATCTGAGCTGAAGAGATCACATTTACGTCATCTCAGATAGATGATGCAACAGTGCTGAAAAACATCATAAGTGCCACACAAATGGGGCACAGATGCAAATCTAATCTTTTTTTAAGGTTCATGGATATTCGGATTTAGAGTTTGATTGTGTTCTTTTTAACAAGTTGTAGAGGGCAGTTGTAAAGTTTGCATCCAGTTCAGAACATATTTATGCTGACAAATTATTGGATCTGAAAACTCTATCCTATGTTGCGCTTTCAAACTCTCTCTCACTCAGGGCACACTTCGCAGTTACTCAATTACCGACAAGTGCCACAGCGAGTCTCCTCCCCTATGTCACTACAAAATCCTAGGGATCTATGTCATTCATGGATGTCTTCAGACTCTGATGCAACTCTCTCACTAACTATGGTGGGCTGGATTTGTCTTTCGCCCAGTAACACTGATTTGCAATCTATAATTAATTTGAGACTGCATTTTAATGTAGTAGATTAAGCTCAAATAATCCTTCTATTATACTTGGACTACAAAGATACATTTTTGCACAGAATGAAGGTATCATTTCAAAAATGGAAAGCAAAGACTATAAAAAATAAGTTATGCTGCATATGTATTTGGTAAACGAAACCCATTTTTAATTTCTAAAGTAGCTCATTACAAACCCACCCATCTGTTACCATCCTCACTTTCATTAAATACACGTTCCATCCAAGCTGCTGACAGCCTTTTGTGCCGTCAAAATAGATAGGCTCAGAATCATGCTGTTCGCTTCTCTTTTCATAAAGATCTTTTGTTTTTACATCTTACGTTATTTATATCTGGAGGTGGTTGGAATGCACATATTGCAAACACAGGGTCTAGATCTGTAAGGTGCCAAGCACCTCCTTGGAGATCCTCAGCCCGCTCAACTCCTACAGATGTCTATGGGAATGGAAGGAGCTGAGAATGCTGCCAGATCAAGTCTACAGGGACTGCTAATGGCATGGCCTCAGCTTTCCCATCAATGTACAGGGATACACAGAGGAGGCTTCTTCCATCTGCCCAGGACAGTACCCTGCGCAAAGACAGCCAATAATCCTACAGGTCTGGTATTTTCAGTTAAAATACTCTTCCGGCAAGAGACACACTTGTTTCCAATACTCCTTATTCCAGCACAAACCTCTGCGTTTCTTGTCATTTCTCTTAGTAAACCTTTTTGTACTGAATGAATGTGGGGTGAGCTCTCAAATGGCCCTGACAGCAGTAAGCTAGAGGGTGTTCAATACTCCACAGGCACAATTAAGCAAAGCATTTAAGTATCCACTTAACTTTAAGCATGTTTAAATCCATCTCTGTTCAGCAAAGCATTTCAACATGCGCTTAAGTCTGTTGACTTCAACAGAATGAAGTCACACGTTTGAGTGCCTGGCTGGACAAGGATGGGCTTTCACATGTGCCTAATGTTCATCACATGCTTAAGTTCTTTGCTGCATTGGGGTCATGATCAAGCCCTTTAGGCAAAAAGCTACTCACAAAAGCCAGCACATTTCTGCTACAAATTGCCACCATAAACCTCTTCATACATTTAATGACAGTCAGGAAAACGTCAGTTCCGCAAAGCAACATACAGATTATTGTTGATGCAGACAAACTACTTTATAAGGCCATTTCTATGTTCACAACTATTTGGCAATTTCCACAAAGTCCGCACCATCAGTGGCAATGTTTACCTACTCTTTATGGGAAAATCCCGCAGAGTTTAAAAGGAAATGATAACTTTTCTATAAGCATTACACATTATTGAATTTAAAAGAAACCATCTCTGCTAGATGATTCTGTAGTTTGGATGAAGAAAACTCTTAAGAACAGATCTCATTTCACTCTATATAAAGTGTTCTAAAAAAACCTATTCCATTGCTACATAGATTCACTGGTTTCACCATCACTAAATTCTGCAGAATTTACCATAAAGGCTTTGGTTTTTGCCTCCTAAGTACCAGGGACATTTCCATTTTCTATAAACAATAATTTATCTAAATCTAACTTAATACAGAACCGAAGCTCAGTGCTCTAAAAGACACTTGTGAAATTCCACAGCAGTTAAATTTATTAAAACTGTGATACACACAGCCGATAATGAGATAAATGATAGAGTTTAAAGAGAATACAATGTCAGTAAACAGACATGCTATGTATTGCACCGGGCAAATTATAGAACACTGCTGCAGACTGTGACACCTATGAGACATGGTCATAAAATTCAGCAAATTAGTTTATGATGGGAGCAGAAGTGGGGAGAGGAGAATTTAACTGCAGCTTATCAGATTAACTGATTTCCCTTCAATGATCTCTAAATCCTTAGGATGCGATAAAGTGCAAGTTGCACGTTTCATTTTCAACCCAAACTAACCACACTGCAAATCAGCACAAGCCAGGAGGACAAACTGGCTCTACCTTAAGTGGCTGGGCTAACCATATGTGCTACGAGTCACCTGCGGAAGTTGAACTTTATAATTTAACATTTAGGAGGCAGGAGGGATACGTGCTGGAAAAAAAAATCAAACAGGCCTAACTCATCATTTTCCTGTATTAGTAGGTAATACACTTTTCACAAGTGCAAATCGGTGTTAGGACTCAGACTGATGGTGTATCAAGCCCACTGATTATAACTAAAAATGACCTATTATAACAGTGTGCCAGATTCTGCTCTGACACTAATCTTAGACTTCGGTAACTCCTTATTTACACCAGTGTAAGATCAGAATCTGACATCAAGGGAAGGCATACACCAGCCAAAGGATGAAAGTTCTCATTTAAGGCTCGCTCTGGGTCTGTAGATGTAGTGAGGCTGAACAACTTAGTTTACAAAGAGTTTTATCAAAGTCCTTGTACACTGAGAAATGGTTTAGCCCCAGGTTAGCTGCTGTACAAAAGTTGTACAAATCAGCTACATCTGTTTGTCCTAAACAAGCCAACAGGGGCAAAGCAGGACTGATCAGACCCTCAAATTAACTCTTTCCTCCTCTCCAATTGTATTTATTTTAATCCTGTTTCAGTCTCACATTCTTTTACATCATTTACAAGCCTGTTTCCCCTCCTGCTTTTGCCGGTCTTGCCTATTTAGATCCGTAGTGTCCAACCAGTTCTGAAGCAGTAGTTACTACAGTGGCTACTGCTATAATGAACTAGCCACACTCAACCGGCCAAATAGTCACATGTGGCTAGTGGCTAGCATGCTTGACACCATGGATTTAGATGGTAAGTTCTTTTAGACAGGAGCTGTCTCTCGCTAGAGGTCTGTACAGTGAATAGCAGAATGGGGTCCTGATCTCAGTTGAAACAAATGGGACTTACTGCAAACTAAGGTATACAAAATCTGGCCCTTAGTCTTTAAATGAAATTCTAAATAATCCTTTTTTGGTAAAGTACTTTGCCTTCCATGTGTTCTTGCTAATGTTGAACATTAGTTATTTTTCTCTCCTGAGCAGCTGCAATTATCAGATTATTATTTGTTTGTACTCCAAAAGCACTCAGAATATGTCTAACGGGGAAGAGAAAACCTGCAGCTGATCTAGGTCACCTCACTCCAGGTTATGGGATTTGGGTTCTGAGGCTTCTCTCTCTGTGTAGACATACGCCTCTCCCCGCCCCAAGCCTGAACTGAGATTGAGTCCCCATTGTAGTTGCACTATATCAACACATAGTGAGAGACAAACCCCTGACACAAAGTGCTTCCAATCTAAATAGGCAAATGGTGAGAGGAAACACAGAGGCAATCAGAGGCCCAGGGTGACACAGCAGGTCAGGGGCACAGCTAAGGACAGAGCCAGCTGCCTTGATTCCCAGTGCGCTGCCAGGTCCACAATACCATACTGTCTCCCCAGTTTATTTTTGTATAGCATTCTTCAGAAGAGTAACATCACAAAACGCTTCTCAACTGCCAGGTCAACGCTATCTGGAATGAAGAAGCAGCACTGGGATGGGAGGTAAGCACATGTTACACAGACACCTCTCCTGGATCATCTCTGCTGAGTGGCTACCGCAAAAAGGACTGGATACAGGATGCACTGGTTCTATTCTTAGTTTGCTATGTAATCTTAGGCAAGTCAATCACCTCTGGCTTTGTTTGCCCCTGTGAAACTGGCATTACAGTTCTGGAGCCATAAACTTTCATTTGCCCTGCAGGGGATTCCATTGAATAACTCCAGGTTCCTGTAAATCAGACACTCCTCCTTCCTGTAGTGTTGGGTAGGAATTTACAGCTTCAGACTCTACATTTGCTTATCTCAAAGGGGTATTGTGTGAGGCTTAATAGACCACAGTATCTAAAGCACTCTACAATGAAAAGCACTGTACAAGTATTACAAAGTATTATTATTAAAGATTATTGTCTAAAGCTTTACTAAAGAGCATTTGATACCAAGTACAAATTTATTTCCAGCCCTCTAGAACTAAAACGGTATATAACTAGATTAAAAATGTTTTAGAAAAGTAAGTGATAAAGATAATCACAGCCAGGGTTACAAACTCATTCTCTATTTCAGCTCTTTGTTGTTTTGAAGGTGATAGACACAAAGAAATTTAAAAAATGAAATAAAAATCACAGTTTATAATAAACTGACCAATTCATCCTTAACGAGACACAATTAACTTTAAATTTGTAACAAACACATTTCTTTACTAGTTGATCAAATCTTGCCCTCAGTAATTTGGTGTACATGCAATCTAACCAAATGGAGAGCTGAATTTGAGCCCTTAAACTTAGATGGTTGAAACTGGAAGTATTTTTCACTTTCCAATTTATTTTTCACTAATTATGTTTTTATTTTCTTGCCCTGCACAAAGAACAGTCAGTAGCATTCATATCATTTTGTTTGTAAATCACTGCTCAACACTGCAATATTTGGTTGCAAATGCTGCAGGAGAACATTTTTGTATAAAAACAATGGCATCTATTGGCAGTTAGAATGAGTATTTCTATTGGTTGTAAAGCTTCAGAGGGGTAGCCGAGTTAGTCTGTAAACAGGAAAGACTTAAAAAACAACAAATGGTCTGGTAGCACTTTAAAGACTAACAAAACCAGGTAGATGGTATCATGAGCTTTCGTGGGCACAACCCACTTCTTCAGATGACCGGAGTGTTGGAAGTCCAGATCCAAGAATAAATAAGGGAAGGAGGGAGGGGTGGGAGAAGGGAAAAAATTGAAGGGGAGGAAGAAAAAAAGACAGAGAGTAGATAAGCTTCAGAGGGATAGCCAAGTGAATCTGTCTTTTTTTCTTCTTCCCCTTCAATTTTTTTCCCTTCTCCCGCCCCTCCCTCCTTCCCTTTTATTCTTGGATCTGGACTTCCAACACTCCGGTCATCTGAAGAAGTGGGTTGTGCCCACGAAAGCTCATGATACCATCTATCTGTTTTGTTAGTCTTTAAAGTGCAACTAGATTATTTGTTGTTTTTTATTGGTTGCAAATTGATAAAAGTACATTTTTACAAAGTCAAAAGTTTGGTCCAAATGCACATTGATGGTATTCCTTCCCTAAGAGTTAAAGCTGTGTGGAAAACAATTTTCCTGATCGGTCAAAATTTTCAAGGCTTCAAAAATTTTCTTGATCTGTATCAGGACCAATATATATATATATATCTCCTAGGAGACTGCCTTAACCACCTGACTACTAGCTATTCTGGGGTGGATTAAATATTCCTTGGGAAAGAGATTCAAATTGGGTCTCTCACATCCCAAGTGAAAGCTCTCATTACTGGACTATCGAAACAGTTTCACTTTTACTTGGTCTCTCTGACCCCGTGACTATATAAGGATTTATACAAAATGGGATAGCCGAAATAGGAGAGACTGAGGAAACATCCCAGAACATCCATTGGCCTGGCGGATATGCTATTTTGTTACAGTATTGCCTGTGATTGAGAGACTAAAAGCATACAGGAGCCATGACAAGATAATTAGCAAAGTGGGCAGTTAACCTCTATAATAAAATTGGTCTCCTGTCATATCCAATATATTTTGTAAATTATAGCAACAAACATTGGCAAAGGGAGAGGCAATTATGAAAACACAAGATTATATGATAAATCAATAAAATGATCATATAAAGGAGGTTAAAATGTACTCAGACAAAAAAAAAGAAAGATGCCTCTTTAATATGTCAGACATAAGTCAATTGTATGGCTATAGCTGAACACTGGTTTATTTTAGGATGGTTTTAATCAATCTTTAGAGACACCTGATATTTTTGTAGCACATAATACACTTTCTTCATACCATCAGCTCTGTTTGTTTTCCAAAGGCCAGTTTTTACATTTCCTTTCTCACAGATATAATACATCTGAGGAAGTTGGTTTTACCCACGAAAGCTTATACCCAAATAAATCTGTTAGTTTTTAAAATGCCACAGGGCTCCTCATTGCTTTTGCAGGTATAATTAGGTATTCCTTAGGGTTGAGTCTACCACAGCAATACCTGCATTTTAGCAGCATAGAGCAATTCCCCTTTCCAGGCTAATGTATCCCCAAAAGATGTCCATCTCCACCTTTTTTTGTTCTTTAGTAGAGTCACCATTCAGAAATAAATGCCTCCCTCCCATTCGTGGGCTCCCCTGACGGATGTGATAGGACTCCTAAATAGCTTCCCTTTAGTGTTCTGCATATGATCTCTGCAGTAGAAGGTTCAAAACCCCTTCAGATGGACCGACCCATATTCAGTACGAAATCAATTTACCACGGCTGCAGTCCCCTTTGTTTTTCTGCATCAAACAAGGAGATTTTATTCACCTTCATTTTTCTGCTCCGGGTTTCCTCTCCATTGTGCTTACCTTTGAAGCTTACTGCTGGGTAGAGATGTTAAGACTTCTCTGCCACTATACACACTGGGTTTTTTTTTTTTTCCTGCTACCCAGATAGCCCAGGTGGATACAGCACAGTTAACTGACGGTATGTCTACACTGCCACCCTAGTTCGAACTAGGGTGGCAGTGTAGACATACCCTGATAGACTTTGTGCACCCAATTTAAATGGCTTTCACGTCCAGCTACGAAAGGGGTTCTTCCTCAATGCTTCCAATAAAAAAATGTAATCAAAGTATATGAGAAATCGCCACCCATTATTAGCTTCCTAGATACGGAAGTGGGGAGCCATGTATTCCATATTCCACTTTGGGTTGTAGCAAGGAATAATCCCTTTCAGCCTTTGTTTGTTTTGGGAAATAACAGAATTAAGCTTGGGGAAACTGCCCAGCGAGGACACAATTCTCTCAACAATTAGGATGAGATTAATGAATCAAAATCAGAGCATTCGGCCATTTTAAAGAGACTATGAAGAACTCAAGATGACATTTTCGCTGTTCTGTGTACCTTGTTTTTCTTCAGGGAAATCACATTTATTGCATCAATGGGGCCTAATACTCTTTCAGATGACAAACACCACAATATAGTCTCATTAAAATCGTATAAGAATTACAACATGGGCTTAGTCCTGTCCCAGCTCTTAAAAAAAAAAAAAAAGAAGCAGCAGCAGCAATTAAACAAATAAAAGGTTCATGTGATTCCACTTATCCTATCTACATTCTTTTCTCATTGTGCATTTAAGGTTAGTGTAGTGCAACCAAAGGGTAAAAAAGTGGAAATCTTTAATGACAGGGGAAAAAAGCCTTATTGGGATGAAATGAAAGGCATGAAATAACCTTATTTGGTCAAGGGAAATTTAGGCAAGCCAGAGAGACTGGGGAAACAATTTTTTTTCAGAGAGACAGACTGAAAACATAAGTGAGATCCTGAATAAACATGACTACACTATGAAACCGTTTGAGAGAAGGTCTACACTATGGGATAATATTGACTTAGGTACGCAACTCCAGCTATATGAACAGAGTAACTAGAGTCAACATACCTTAGATCAGTGTTTCTTAAACTTTTTAAGACAGAGGAACAATTTTTTTTTTTAATGGGGGAACAGCAAGGATTTTTTTTGTTGAGAAAAAAAAAGCCCCCAGGGAAAAGTTGTTGAACAATAAAAAAAAAAAGGAGACTTGTCCCTGTAAGGGTGGCCATTTTGAATTCTGTTCTCTCCACGGCACACTGGTGTGCCGCAGAACACACTTTAAGAAACGCTGCCTTAGATTGAGTTGCCACAGGGGTCCCTATTATGAGGGGTTGACAGGAAAAACTCTCCCCATTAACTCCCCTCATGTTTCTCATTCTAGTGGAGTTCCGGAGTCAACGAGAGAGCAATCAGCAGTCGATTCAGTGGGGCTTTAGTAGACCCACTAAATCGAGCCTTGGGGAGAAATCAATCGCTGTAGCTTCAATCTCCTGGTAAGCATAGACCTATCCTAAGTCTGCAGCACAAAAAGCAAAACCAGAATCTAATTCCTGCTACTCCATCTCATGATGTTTCTTAAGCTATAACTTCAGGAGGAAAGGCAAGAATGGCACAACCCCCACAGGTACAAGTCTGCCCTCACTTCTAACCTAGTCAATTCACTTTGCTGAGATCAAAGTTTTGCCCTCTTTTAAAATATGTAAGGCTGGGGAAAGGATTCAAACAGACAACCTGAGAGACCATTATTATTATTATCACACCATGCACTGTACAAATGCAGAGCAAAAAGTCCCCAAGCGCTTCCAATATAAGGAGAAAGTGGGAGACAACAAGTAGATACAACAAAGAGACAGCAGAGCACAAGATAACAATGAGATGATTGTGATCAGTGTAATAACTGAAGGTCACTTATTCAAGTCCCTGTTTTGTCACAGAGCACATGGAACCCAAGCAGAAGCAATACAAGCTTCCCTAATGGTTCACGGACAACATGCTTCAATCCTGACTTGGAAGGACCACGCAGGGCAGCTGAAAGCAGTTAGTCACTGGGGCCCATTCAGTCGATGCCCTCCCAATGGAACTTGGATTGGTGGGCTTGGGGATGATGAACACAAGTCCACCAGAAAGCAGATTTAAATCACCCCTCGTTTCCCTTAAGTAACAAACACTAGCAATCAGTAGGGAACGAGTTTCAGTTGCTGCCAATAAGGGATGGATTTAAACCAGCTGAACTAGTGATGTAGGGTTCATAATGCATTACCAACCCCTGGAGCAATCCAGTCCCCCTTGGTATCTTTTTAATTTCACTGTCAATGCAGTTGTGTTACAAATCTACACTCTTGCAGCACCTTCCTCAGATCATCCAGGATCCAACTGCAACTTCCTGCCTGCCCTACCTCAAGCCCAACTCCTCCCTCTGAAACTAACTTCCCATGCCTCTGTGTTTCATTAACACCAGGCCATCCAGGGTGTAGCCGCACCGGAACACTTTGCTAACAGGAAACAGCAGAACAAACTGTGCTAACTTCCCCAGGTCATGCTCCCATGTCCTATTCCAAACCCTCACCCCATCCTGAAATCAATCTTCTGAAAAAAGAAAAAAAAACAAAATAGATCCAGTCCTACATACTCCCTCCAGAAAGACTTATTTGCCTGTTTTCTCCTAGAGCCCTGCTCCATAAAATGCATCACCATATGCAGTTACTTCCTTAATGGACACAAAAACATCATTAGGTCTAGGATGACCTTGCCTGAACTTCTCAGATGAAGATATAAAACTAGGGCTTGCTGCTTCATCTCACCGACCAGCTGGCTGCTAGTTTGCTCAGCATAGGGGAAAAAAAGCATTGGATCTGAGTGAGGGAATCTGATACTTCTCCAAGAGAAACACTGGGAGCCAGCTTTGAGAGCAAATGATGGGATTTGTAGAAAGAGACCTTTAGGGAGGCTATAGAAAGCCCAGCATTTAGTACTACAAGACAGAGACAGGCAAAAGTTTAATCAAAACAAGATTCCCACCTAAGGCCCCCATCCCACGTTGCCAAAAATTCTGATGCCGCCCTCAAAATCCCATTCCACAACTCTTGCAGCAATAAAATCTTATCTGCCCCTCCACTGCAAGCCTCCTCCCCAAACTTCACTTAGCAGTTGCTCTATCTCCTTTCTAGAGTCTATTGAAACAGACGCCTTCAGACTCCCTGCTTGGTCTGTCACAGTTTGCCTTGCTTCTGTCGCTTCCTCTCCAACACCAGACGTCAGCACCTGATGCTCCAGTGGTCTCTGCCAAGCTCTGTTCTGACAAGGAATGTATTTGCTCTTTCTACTGTAAAGAGGACTCTGTTCCTATATTTTTTTATTCCTTGCCATCTCAGCTCCTATTGTGCTTTTCACTTTCTGTTCTCTTTCCATCCCGCTATTTATCTTCCTTTTTTTTTCGTCCACGCTTGAGTCCAACCCCTAGCTTCTCACTGGCACGTGTCCCTCTCCCCTACCTACTTCTCAAAAACAATTAATTAAACCTGTATTCAAGGTCAAACTTTCTAATAACACATATCAAGAGTACGTCCTTTAGGATGTAGCCTGATTCTCCATTGGTCTTAATATACCACATTGCTTCTCTGTTCCATCTCTCTCCTTTTTGGCCTGTGCAAACTTTTAATGGAATGAAAAGTTCAAACTTTACATGGAATGAAAAGTTCAAGCAAAAGTTCAAGCAAAGTACATCAGAATTGCTATTATTAATTAACATTTATATTGCAGAGGGCGACTAATTCAAGGCCCCTGGGTGCTAGGCACTGCACAAATATCTAAGAAACAACAACCCCTGCCACAAAGAGCTCATAGTCTGGAAGATTAGACACACACACAGATGAAAAGCTGGGGGGGCACAGGAGTGAAAGATAACCACAGTAACTGGAGGTGCACAGCTCTTAGCTAATCAGGATCATCAATCACAAGTTATTTCTTAGGAACACCTATAGCTTGCACACAGAGCTGCAGAGCCAATGTGTATTTGAATCTTTTGGACTCGAACAAGATCTGTTGTCCTAAAACGGCTTTTTAAAATGCTAGACCAGAAAACCTCTTGGGATTCAACTGGTGGCATGAACTCAAAGTTGTGGAGAAACCAGACCTAAACCGTCTTCAGACTCCTAAAGCAAGGCCTGAAATAATCCCTGAACAGATGGTGTCCTCCCTCTGAATGCCCTAAGATGGCATCTTCTCCCAATCAAGGCAGCTGTAAGTTAGAGCTAATCATGTTGGGGCTTGATCACTTTTTTCTCCTCTTCATACCTGGCTTATATGATGTTGGGGCTTTTTTGGGAGGGGGGAGTATTAAGCAGAGGGAACCCTTCCAACCAAAAGCTTTGTCATGTTATAAAAAAATTCAAGGTGGAGCTTCCCTAGCATGCTGGGGTAAAATCAATATTCCACACGTGTTATGGATTGGACCCCTTGCTCCCAGGGGTTGCAGGCATAAGAGTATAAGGGGTGGGGATAAGGCACTGCCTTCCCAAACCGCCAACTTGGCTTCACCCAGACTCTGCCCCCAGAACACCTGTTGTAAGCATACTGGGGGCGGAGTGTTGCTGGCCCCAAGAAACTACCCTCCCCGTGCTCGGGCTGCGTGCCGGGTGTGGGATGGGGGCCTTGACTTCCCAGGAGGGTGGGGCCTGGATGGAAGGGGTGCGGCTGGAGGCCTGCCTCCCCCCATCCCACCTTCACCCACTGCCCATGCTCACTCCCCAGACTCTGGATGTGCCAGCAGAGCCTCAGAGCTATTCAGCCTGTGTTGCCTGATTTAGTGACTCTGCTGTACGGCTTCAAGCTGTGCTAATCCCATGGCAATTACTCATGCAAAACTGTTACATATCAACTAAACTCTGACCAATCAAAAAAAAATCAGGGCCATTTTATTCTAGGAAACTGCTTGGGCTCACATGAAACGTATTTACTGTAAAATATTTTTTTTACAAGAGCTCAATAGTACTTTTTTTTTTTTATAGGAAATACACAAGGTTGATTTTTAGGCCCGTTTCACTGGCACACAAATCAATGACTGGTCTTCTTACATTCTCACTGTAAATTACTCCAGGGCTACCAGGGGCATGATAGCTCTTATGCAAACAGCCAGCACAAGGTATGTGAGCCATGTTTGTCTTATTCAAACTCTATTCTGAGTTTAAAATGCAGATATTAATCTGTAGGTTAAACTTTAGAGCCTACATTCTATCTAGAGTGTTCTACAGTAACTCGGCCAAATACTGCATTTTTAACTGTAGCACTTCAGTACCGAACATAATCCTGGCTCCTTCACTAAAGGTCACACAAGGAATGCTAGCAGAAGGGGAGTAAGCATGAAATACTTTTCAGCACTGTCAAGGGATTTTCAGCTCATTTCTGGCCAGGTTATAGTCACAAACATTTCATCTGCCTTCACAGAGCTTCTCATTACTGAGTCAAAACAAACAAAAAAGCCCTAAGCAAAGAGAAACAAACTTCTGCCACTAGGTCAATTTCAGCTGAAGGTTGATTCTTCTCTCAGTAACACCAAGGTAAATAAGGAGTAAGTCCCTAAAGACAATGGACAGATGTTGGTGCGAAGCAAGAGAAAAATCGTATCACAAGTACACTGCCTTCTTCTGGGCACCTTGGAATCAGAACCGTGGGAAGAGAAAAATAAGCAATAAAGCCAAAATATGCTCCACATCCTTTTGCAGCAGAAGGAAACAGAAGCCATTCTGATTGTAAGAAATGAGAGGTGCTTTTTTTGGTCGGTGTAAAGCATGTTTAATGGCCCTGCCTGTAACTTTCAAGTAATAAGAACATTAGTCTTCATTCCCCACATATAAAACGCCTGACAGGGTTTTATCAAATAAAAAGCCAATATGCCACACTTATCAGTAAGTGACTTCAACAGCTCTTAAATTCTCAGTTTTTGACTCCCACTCTATAATGTTTGCTGACAAAGCCCAAAGCCCTGCTGGTAGTTGTTTTACTGTTTACATTCCAAGGTGAGGGGTGGAGAATGGCACCTGGAAAGTTAGGTGGGATGAGGTTGACAATCAGCTACTGACAAACATCACAGAGGCTGCACTTTACACCCATGAAAATAAAAGGCTAGGCCCTCAGCTGATGTAAATCGACACAGGTTTGTTTATTTCAGTGGCAGCTTCACTGATTTATGCCAGATGGAGGTCCAAACAGTGTCAGCGAGTGAACCCCCAAACTTTTTCTCACTGTACCCTAATAGTGGACCATGAGAGCAGTAGCATGGTTTTCGATGGCTACACTTACACTACTGCAGGGATCCACACTCTGAGATTGATCCACTGGTGGTTGATTTAGGAGGTCTAGTAAAGACCTGCCAAATCAACCATGGATCACTCTCCGGTCAACCCTCTTACTCTATCCCGGATGAGAAGAGTAAGAAAACTCGATGGGAGAATCTCTCCCATCAATCCTCCTCTCCATGGTGTAGATCATATGATAACTCAACTTAAAATATGTTGACTCCAGCTATGTTATTCATGTAGCTGAAGTTGCTATCTTAAGTCAACTTTCTGCGCTAGTGTAAATGTAGCCAATGAGGTGTCATGCAGCAGTAAGCAATATGGTCCCAATACAGCAAAACATTAAGTATGCGCTGAAGTCCATACAAATTCAGCAAACTATGTCAGCATATTGTGAACTTTAAGCAAGTGCCAGAGGGATTTGAGCATCTTTTTAAAGATAAGCACATGCTTAAATGCTTTGTGGAAGACACATGGGCTCCTGAAGCAAGGCTGTACCTTCGTAGGGAGTGTTTGGAGGAAGGCATCCTTAAAAGGAACTGCAGGCTCCAGACACACACTTTGACATTTCTCAAAGTACATAGGCTATTTTCCCCTATACCCCAGATTTCAAGACTCCAGAAAATCTGTCAGCCTCTTGCATAAAACTTGAAATTCAATTTAAGTCCAAATCTGAATTTTTTCTACAGAGGAGTATATTCAGATGGAGGGTTTGATTTGGGTCCAGACTCCAGATAAAATACAAAACTGTAACAACGAGAATCAGGGTTCTCCTCAGTATGCAACCTGCTATAACTGAAGCCACATATGATCTTGATGAAAACCAGATTTGCTCAAAAGCAGGTCCAAGATACTAACAAGATTCTTCGGCACATAGTACATCCATCACAAAAGCCATTTATTATGGAATGGCATTAGAACTCTGGCCTGAGAATAAGGAATTTTAGGTGTAGCTAGGGTAGGTGATTTAAGAATAGATTTAGATGTTAATCCACTAATAAAAAATGTATCATTCTGATAAAATACATGACATTCATAACTAAACTATAATCCACATAATAAGGTTTGCTTCTGCTGTACTATAACGATTTGATTATGTGTAAAAAAAATAGCAGGTTGTGCCTGAAAAATAAGAAATAAATGTTTTATCTAGGTATTTAAACCACATCACTCACACTGGTATTTGAGTATCTGAAACAGACAAGCTCCATACAAAATGCAATTAACCCAACTTAAAAAATATTTTCTTCTGGAAAAAGTTAAAATTGTTATTGAAAATTTCAAAACATGAAAAAGGTTCAAACAAATCACTACTCATCCAAAATTCATCTGTACTTTGTGTTGAATGACGAACTGGGAACTTGTACCAGATTCCAAAGGCTTACGAAAATTTGTGGACTTTGGAGAAAACATGGACCTGCTTTTGAGCAAATCTGGTTTTAAATCAGCATCATAGACAATTGTAGTGCCTTATGGTTTCAGCTATAGTAGGTTCAATACTCAGAAGAACCCTGATTTGGAAATATTTTTGCTAATAAACACAAACTAAAATAATAATAATAATAATAGTCTGTAACTTTAAATACAATGAGTAGTCCTATGGCACCTTACAGTCGAATAAATATATAGGATCGTGAGCTTGCATGGGTAAAACTTGAAATGGGTTTTACCAACAAAAGCTCATGTTCCCATATATTTGTTACGTACATCTACACAGCATGGCTAAAGTTGAATTAAGCTATGCAACTTGAGCTATGTCAATCAAGCGAAATAGCTTATTTCAGCTTTTGGCGCTGTCTACACAGCAGGAAGTCAAAGGAAGAACACTCTTCCTTCAGCTTCCCTTACTCCTTGTAAAATGAAGGTTACAGGAGTCTGAGTAAGAAGTCCTCCAGCTCGCCATTATTTCGAAATAATGGCTTGCTGTGTAGACATAGCCTAAGATGCCACAGGACTACTCATTTTTAAAATAACAATGTTACTCTTATGTAGCCCTAACTGCACTGTAAAGAGGATCATTATCCCGAGCTGGGAATAGACTGGATGTGACTTGTGTCCCAGTGCAGCAGTCTGTCCACTAAGCACAGGGGCAGCCCGTGAGCCTAGGCAAACTAGGCAGTTGCTTAGGGCGCTGCCGGCCGGGGCACCAGATGATGACGTCACGGGGCGCCGGGGCACCCCGTGATTACGTCATGGCCATTGACGGCTGTGCAGGTGGGGGCGCCAATCGTGCCTTCCGCTTAGGGCGCCAGCTGTCGCAGCCGGCCTCAGGCCGCTCCTGACTAAGCAACACTACCTCCCAAGTTGAATTTATGGTGAATGAATTTATTAATCATTTGCAAGTATCCTGCTAAGTATTGGGTCCTTCATGCAAATGTTTCTGAATCCTTAAAGTTCCATAAGTTTTAACAAGAATGAAAAGGTGTACTGAAAACTGCATTAATCACTATTTATCATTTGTTATGGTTGTAAATCTTTATGTGACTGACTAGGGAAATAATGGATGTCAGATTCTGCCACTTCTACTTACACGGAGTAGTGCCTTAATATGTGGACTACTTGTAGAGGGAGGTACCAATCAACATATGCAAGGAAGGAATGATCAGGCTTTGAGCAATAGAAAAAAAAGCAAATGGGATGTGTTTAATCCTTGCTTTTGATTCAAGACCAGAAATACAAAAGTTGTTCAGTCTGTTGCAGTAAAAGATGTTCAGGACCGCTGGAGAGATTTTATTACCATGAACTGCAACCTGTGGATAGGCACTATTGATTTACCACTGGTTTTGCCCTAGAGTTAGTAATCCCCGCATGGAGAAGTGTCAGAAGGAGAGGGTGTATAGCAAAAGCAGTTCAGTTTAAGAAATGGATCTGGGAAGTGCAGCTGTTTCTAATTGTCAGATTAAGAGAGAAAAGGGGAAGCAGGGTAAAATGCCTTCTCTTGGTGGAAAAGGAGTGCAGTTTACCTTCGAAAGAATCATACAACAGCTTTTCTTCTCTACTTCAGCTTTGCAAATATCTGCTCCTTTACAGCTTGGACCAAATGCCACTGAAGTTCCACTGATTTCACTGAGGCCTTATGGGTTTGGTCCCTGTCTCAGAAAAGCTCTTAAACACGTGATGCAGGCACTGAAGTTAATGGGACAATTCACATGCTGAAAGTTAAGTACTTTCTGACAAGTAAAATTTTCAAAAGCATCTAAGTGATTTAGGAGCACACATCCCATTGGCTTTCACACAGGGTAACATGTTCAGAAGCACCTCACTAGTTTGCTGAACTGGTATTGTATTTATGTTTGAGATGGACTGCATTAAGGCCTAGATTCTGATATGCTTATTCACATCGAGAAGTACCTTACTGCACAGATATTCCAGTAAAGGCAGTGTTGTTACTAAGATGTTTTTTCCCCTCAAAGTGAGTAGGGATCTCCATTCTGCAAGTCTGGTCCATGTATTTAATTTGCCATTGATCACTAAATACTTTATGGCTCACCTTCCGATTTTTTTAATGGCACCCTTTTTGTAAAAGGAGTAAGTATTCTTGAAATATTTTAAAGTTTGCTTACATGAAATAATGCCGCTGATACAAATGATGAACTCATACCCTATAGTACTATGAGCAGAGCTGGGCAAAATGGTTTGGATGAATTGTTTATACTCGAATGGTCATTTGAGCAGGGATCTGAATTTGGGTCTCCCACCATCATCTAGACCAGGGTCAGCAACCTTTCAGAAATGGCGGGCAAAGATTTAACTTTGCCCATCCCCCTCAGTGCAATCCCTGCTCCCTCCCATCCTGCCCCCGCATCCCTGCGCCAGTGCACACACTGGCAGGGCAGAAGTGCTGTGGGGGGGGGGGGGGAGAGTCACTTCCCTGCCCGGGGCCTCACCCCTCATCTGCAGGCTGCAGTTCCGGGGCTGCAGCAGGCAGAGCCCAGGGTTGCACAGCAGGATGCTGGGGAAGGGTATCCCCACCCGCGGGGAGCAGCTGCAGCTTGGCCCAGACCCCAGCACTCCATGGAGGCGGCAGCAGCATGTGACTGGCCGGTGCCATCCCAATCTGCAGAGCAGCCGCAGCCCCGCCCCCTCCTGGAGCAGGAGGCAGAGCCTGTAGTGCGGGGGAAGGGGGAAAGGGGGGGGTGTTAACCCCCTTAGCTCCCAGGAGCTGCATGCCCCAGGTACATGGAGCCCAGCACAGGGTCATGCTGTCCACTCTGCTTGCCGGGTGCCCGGCCCCTATGCCATACTGCGTGTGCCACAAAAAATCATCTTGCGTGCCACTTACGACATGCGTGCCATACATTGCTGACACCTGGTCTAGACTCAAGACTGGTTGGTGACTACTGGTCTAGAGTCACATTTTCTTCTTTCCCCCACTCTGCCCCTCAATGACTATTCAGGTATTTATACACAGTAAAACAGGAGACTGGGAGAGCCCTGCCCCAGAATCCCCCAAAGCCCAGTGATTAGGATGCTCTCTAGGGAAGTAGGAGACCCAAGTTCAAACCCCCTAGTCCCCATCAGGCAGAGGGTGAACCAACCCAGGGTCTCCCTTATTGCAGGTGAGTGTCCTAACCATTAGTCTAGAAGTTATCAGGACCAGCCTCACTTCCCTCCCTATTTTGTTAATCTAACCCCTTTAAAAATATCTAGGACCAAGAAATGTCGGGTCAAACAGTTTCATTCAATGCAAAAATCAACTTTCTAGATTCATTGAAAATTTCAGAATTTTTCCATTTCAGTTCAAGTCAAAACAATTGCCACTTCCCACCTCCCTGAGCCGCCAGGGAATCAAAAAAAAACAGTTATTCATTCAACTCTAGTTGTAAGTACTCTCAATGAAGTCAGCAGCAGCAGGGGTATTCAGCAACTCAGAGCCTAGTAGGAAATGCATGCCAAGCAGAGTGATTTTATATATGCTGGCAAATGTCCTTGTTTAGGCCTTTTAAGAGACCCAAATTAGCCTAGTGTATTTTTTTAAATACACCATGAAGATTTTGTTTTTAAACTGACACTTTCCACCTAATCTATTAATTGTGAAGTCTAGTATAAACAGTCCTCTGACTGGCCTCTCTGTGAAAGCTGGGGATTAGAGGGTAACCCTGTTACTGGCTCTTGCATAAATAGAACAGTGTGTGCTATATATGTACATCATTGACAAGTTTTAAAAATGCCTAATATTTAGGAAACATAATGTATACATGAGAGCTGCTTTCAGAATGGAAAAGGAAAACGCATGGATTTCATTTTAAAGGGACGTCAGCAAATTTAAAAAACTATGTTTAAAAGGCAAATTTCCTGAGTTTTGCAAGAATTAAAAAAAAAAATCTACCAGATTTTCAACAGTGATTAATGTTTTAGGTACCTCCAACTTGAGGTACCATAAAGAGGCTGATTTTCAGGAAATCTTAAGAACCTGTCCCCTGGAAAGTCAGAAAACAAGGATATGAAACAAACTTTCAGTAGATGGGCAAGACATTTGTTATAGCTTGTTTTTGTAATTGTAATTTCAAGATCCTAGCACCATATTTTACATATGGGGGGTAATCATAGAATTATAGAATCATAGAACTGGAAGAGACCTCAGGAGGTCATCAAGTCCAGCCCCCGGCCCAAGGCAGGCCCAATCCCAACGTTCTATTTCACTTTAAAATGGGTGGAATCTCATGTCAGCTTAGCACAGTTTTGTTGTTGTTTCTGTGAGTTTATAAGCATTCATTGCAATGCTGTGTGGAGTACAAAAATGGGCCATCCCCACCCCTCCCCTGCCAGCAAATAAACTATCTTAAAAAATCATGTGGGAGAACCAAGTACAAATTCTTGCTCCACTATCTATTTAGACTTCCAAAAAGGTTCCAAAAATGGAACAGCTTCAATAGAAGAGACAAAGACTCCTAAACCAAACCATCCATAGCTCAACAGTTAGAGTACTTCCCCCACAATGTAGGAGACCCAAGTTTAAATCCCTGTTCCATATGCAGTGGAAGGGGGAACTGAAGTTTGGTTTCTTAAATGCCAGGTGAGTGCCCTAAACACTGGACTACAGATGAGACGGAAAACAAAGGCAGTAACACCATTACCTCTTCTGACTCTTATTTCCTCTGGGGCATCTTTTGCCATAAAAGCAAACAGCACCGAGCAGTTTGTTTGGACCTAAAATAAAATTGTCATCAGCTTTTTCTATTCACTGAAATTCTTCAGATTTTTTGCACTGAATTCAGGTTGAATTTTTTAAAGCTATTTTTCAGAACCACCAGCAATCTGAAAATCCAGCTGTTCTCCCTGTGCTAGTAAACAACTGTTAGCAATGGCAGCCCAACCTGGAACCAGAAAAGATACAAAACCTTCGCTGCTAGAGCTGACTTTTGTGACGGACCAAAAGTTAATGCTCCAAGTATAAGCCTGGTCTCAGGCCCACTGAAGTCAGAGGAACACTCTTCTTGACTGAGCAGGTTTGGATCAGCACCTAAATGAGGACAGTCCACAATGACTCAGCAGCTAGGTGGAAAGAAAGAAATCCAAAAGTTCCAGAACAGCACCAAGAAGGTTTACTTTGGCCTTGTGAAATGGTAACTACAGGATTCTCAAGGGCACAAGGATTTCCTCTGAACGGAAGCAATGAATAATGTAATGCACATCATAAGTGACTGTCACCTGTTTAACAGTAGGAAATCTTCATTTACTGATTGAAGAAAAGATGGGGCCGGGGGATGCATTAATCAAAGTTAGCCACTAAATCTTCGTAATACAGGAGAGATATTAACACATCCACGTTGGTGGCCAGGTAACAGTGTCACTAGGATATTGCTCCAGTGTTTCTAGGCTCATTGGAAAAAGCTATGATCAGCCTCCTTAATGGCAAAAACACTGACTGGACTGATTATTCTCTACGGGTGCAGTGTGATGGAAATTTACACTCACCCTTTACCCACAGTCAGCTGTGGCCATAGGAGGTGGCAGGGAAGGCAGTTTTAAACTTGGACTAGTGCTCAATTGGAGCCCCTCCACTAAAGCCTAGCCTAGAAGATGAGCTGAACCAAGGTCTCTTCTGTATGTTTATGGGTCTGCCCCCCTACTTAGCACACTGTTCCTACTCTGTGGGCAATGCTGCCCAGTTCTATCTCAGCAAAACAGAGGTGGTGTGGGGACGGATACCATGTTGTCCCCATCTTCAGGCAGATTTGGTGCTGCTGGCAGCCTGCAACATGGGTTCCATGGGGAGCAGTGAATCAGACCCCTCCAGTAAGAGAAAAGACCCTCCCAATATATGTCAAGCTGTAGGATCCGTATCCTATTTTAAGAAAGCCTCTAACATTTCAATACAAAATAGTCCCTCTTTTGTTATTTTCTAAACCTTGCTTCCCTCCCCCTTCTATTGAACTGAAATCAGCATCCCCTTAATTTCTCAGCTTGATTTTCTATTCTTTTCTTCCAACGAGGTCTATAGAGGGATGGGGTGTTCTCCGAGCAGGATGACGTGCTTCACAGAGGCAAGCCAAGTAGCTACTTAGGCAACCACTAAGTCTAGAAACACTTGTTTCCATCCTTCCCAACACGTGTCCACAGAATTCCATGCTCTCATTGTCATGCAAAGAGGTTTGTAGAAGAGGCCGGATACACCCAGAAAGCAAGAACAAACTAAGCTCATTATGTTCACCAGAGATCCCACCACATCCTCCACTTACATAAAGGAGGGCTTTCCATTTTGGGGAATGTAGCACACAGGCCACTGTGGAGGAAATTTACCCCAAGGCAGAAAGGCTGTACAAAGCACTTGTTATTGTTTAAGTGCCACTGAGCACTTACCCATCCCACCCCCCGGAGAATCTCAATCTGGCTGGGATGCAGGGGACCCCATGAGGTAACCCGAGCAACAGGCTACGATGGCCCCTCTCTACAACCAGCACTCTACAGAGAAACACTATGTCACCACCTCCCCATCTCTTCTCTACCCGTTGGAATTCTGCAGGCACAGACAACCTGCAGTCCTTGAAAGGGAAGGTTCTGTTAGAAGAGGGCAACCTTTAGAGTTTGCGCCACTGTCACTTCTACTTCACTGAATAAAACAAGAAGTTGCACAGGAATTAAGTTCATGACTGCTGAATCGCTATGCTGCCCTCCATCCACGCTTAATGTCAATAGACTCACGTGAAAGGAAAGAGGGTGTGGCACATGCTTTGCCCAGCCACTCTGAATACTGCCCACTGGGAAGTACATTTTAGCCTGACTCTGCATGGGCAAGAACCCCTGGGAAGTCAAAAGGACATCAATCTGGCACCTGGATGTAGCGAGATGCTGTAATGTAGCCTTGAACTCAAGTCTTGGTGCCCTCACTTTTATCCATCTCACAAGAGCAAGGCACATCTTCAGTGCTTACAGAAGACAACAGTCTGTATCCCAGAATATTTGTTATTTGCAGGTACTTTTAATTAACTGATCATTCAAATTGGTAATTTTGCGGCACCTTTCAGTCCCAGATTCGAGCTGGAGGGGGGAAATCCTGCTTATCCCATTGGCAAGCCCTTTCTGATCAGTGCATACAAACCTCTCCTCTACCACTGGCTGGCAGATGACACACACTTACAACCAGTTGTGCCTTTAACACCTGCAAGTCCTATCTTGTTTTTAATAACACATTCAGCTCTTCAGCATTCCATGCTTCCAGCATTCCATCTCGAGGGTGAGGGACAAGAACTGTTAAAGCCATCCCTGCAACCTGCTGACCTCTGCACTAAGGAAAGCCAAGGATTTCTTTGTATGGTTTTATTTTAGCAGCACCAGTTATCAGTCATGCTACCTGCTTTGTTTCTTTAGATGCCATATTTTCAGCAGCACTCCTTTCCCCCATCCCCTCGCCACTGAAAACACTCAAGAACACAGAGCAAGAAAGCACTAGCAAATGGCCAAGCACAAGAATGTCTTTTCTTTTAGCATTACCTTTCAGTGGGAACAAACTCATAGTCTATTTCTTCCCTCTGCCCCTCTGGATGCATAGTGACAACATGCACCAAGCAATTCCACTAGCAAATTCAAGAAAGTGTCAAGCAAAACAAATGGGTAAAAAAATGAACCAACGTACCTGGATAAGAGAAACATTGTGTAGACTAAGTCTGAAGAGGTAGTTCCTGCAAAAGAACGAAGAAGAAAACAAAGTTGTTAGATTAAAGAGAACTTTAAAAATAAAGGAGAAAGCGAGAGGAAGTCATATACTTTCTGCTAAATGGTATAATCATTCATTTATACAGGCAGCAAGCCTTTCCAAGAGCAGTGGTTCCAAGATCCAGCAAAGGAACAAAAGGAAACGCTAAAATGGTGCCTCTTATTTCATAGAAATATAGGGCTGGAGGGGACCTGTAAAGGTCATCTAGTCCAGACCCAACTAACCCTAAACCATTCCGGACAGGATTTTGTCCAATTTGTTCTTAAAAACCTTCAATGGCAAGATTCCACAACCTCTCTTAGAAGCCGATTCCAATGCTTAACTATCCTTATAGTCAGAAAGATTTTCCTAATATTTAACCTCAATCTGCCTTGCTGCAGAGCCAACCAATTACTTATTGGCTTACCTTCAGTGGACATGAACAATCCATCCTCATCCTCTTTGTAACAGTCTTTAGCATATTTGGAAAACGTTATCAAGTGCCCCTCACTCTTTTCTCAAGACTAAATATACCCAGCATTCTTGTTTTAACATTTCCTCATAGGTCTGGCTTTCTAAACCTTTCAACATTTTTCCTCTGGATTCTCTCCAAAACAGGACAAAACACTCCTGGTGAGGCCTCCGCAGTGGCAAGTACAGCAGGACAATCACCTCTCTTTGCCTGTCTTTTCATGAATTTTATAACAAAACTCTGAGCCCATTTTGAGCCAAACTTTCCAAAGCCTGTAATGGAGCTATACAAAGAAACTTTAATGACTAGGAGCCTGATTAAAAATCTTCAGTTGGTATAAGGCCCATGGTGCAACCCCCTCCTGTTTCTCTTCTGGGAGTGGAGAGAAGATGAACTTTGTATGCCTGGGCTCAGGAAGGTGCAGAAGAGAGCAGAAAGCAAAGGAAAAGAGCAGCTGCATTCTGCTAAATGTTCTCCACACACAAAACCTGCAGTAAAATCAGAGTGCCCTAAACCTGTGTTCTGTGTGGCACCTGCCAATGCACCCACATCTATGCCATGATGTAGAAATGTACCAGGCAAAGAGGATTCTTGGGCAGACAGTAGAGGAAGGTTCTGACATGATAGTTCTTGCTGCCAAAGGCTACAGGGCAGGGATGAGCAAGACAGCATCTGCCGGCCAGGTCCAGCCTGCCAAGCCAGTTGATCTGGCCTGCAGCGGCCCTGACACTCCCCCACCCCCAGGCCAATGAGACTTGGGGACAGGGAAGCGCGCAAAGTCTCCTGCCCCTGCCAGGGGCATGCAGCACCAGAGGGAACCATCAGATGTTCAGAATGGCTGGTGGTTCTCACTAGGCACCATGCGCCCCTGGCAGGGCAGGGTGGGGGGTGAGACTTTGCATGCTCCTCTGCCCCCCAGCCCTGATTGGCTTGGGGAGCGCATGAAGTCTCCTCCCCCCGCCAGAGGCACGCAGAGTCTAGAGGGAACCGCCAGCTTTTCAAAACAGCTGGTGGTTCTCTTTAGGCACTGAACGCCCCTGGCAGGGCAGGGAAGGGGGAGAGGGACTTCACATGCTCCCCCGCCCCTAGTAGGTCAATCAAAGTCTGTGGGCAGGGGAGCACACAAAGTCTCCTGGCCCCACCCCTTCCGCCTGAGGCCCCACCTCCTCCAGGGTGGCCTGCAACCACTTCAGAAATTTGTGAAGTGGCCCCATTTAAAAAATTATTGCCCACTTCTGCTACAGGGGATGGCCAGATGGCTATAGGATGCAACTAGCCCAGGCATCCCCACAACACTTTCATAATCTGTACAGACCTCAAGAAAGAGCCACAAATTGTTTCTTTTTTCCCCCTGTAATCATTTGTGTTATGCAGGTTTTTATGCTTAATAATCTTGATTTAATGCATTCATATTTCCACCCAAGCCTAATGAATATATTAAATATCGTACATTAATAAATATAATAAATAGAAAAAGACTAGCATAATCCAATGGCTGGAAGTTGAAGCTTGACAAATTCAGACGGGAAATAAGGCACACAATTTTTGACAGGGTAATTAACCATTGGAACAATTTATCCACGGCTGTGACAGATTATCCATCATTGACAATCTCTAAATCAAGGTTGGATATTTTTTCTAAAATAGATGTCATTTATTTGGGGAAACTGTATGAACTGTGTTATACAGGAGGTCAGATTAGATAATCACACAGGTCCTTTCCACTCACCTGCACAGGAGTAACTAACACAGAGGAGCATGAGACCCTTAAATGAGCCCTCATCAAAGCAACTCAGGGACAGTAATAAATTAATGATTTCCTTAGAAGCATTTAGGCAGTGTGGGCTAAGAGAGCACTAGACTGGGGTTCAAGAGACCTGGATTCTAGTCCCAGAACTTTCATTGGCCTGTTGGATGATGTGACGGGGCAGAGGCGCCCCGCACTCCGGTCCTGCTGGTGGCCGCGCTCGTGTTGGCTCGGAGGGCGGAGACGGGTGCCTCAGAGCCGTACACGCCACAATCCGGGGGCCGAGCGGCCCCGGCAGCAGCATACCGGCGGTGCGCCGGATGTTCCCAGGCAGCTATCACGGTGGGGCACCTGGGCGTGCCGGGGGCTCCGTCAGACATCACGACGGTGGTGACGTCACCACACGGCCCCGCCGGCTGGCCGGAAGCACGCCCACGCAGGGAGGGGTGGAGTACCCTTAGCCGGAAGACGGCGCAGGGATTTAAACCCTGGGAGCGGCCGGAGAGGGGGGGAGCTCGGAGAGAGCCCCCCCGCAGCAGAGAGTCGCAACGGATGGGACCCAAGACGAGGAGGTAAGCCACCGGCTCGGATGCAGTAAGGACGGCGGAGAGAGGAAGTAGCCCAGGGCGGGCAGAGGGAGCCTGTGGGCTGGCGAGTTACGGTGGACGCCCCGCCAGCCGGACCGGACGACACAGACGTTCGAGTCCTTCGGGCCCTGGGCTGGGGTCCGTGAGAGGGGGCGGGCCCGGACCCCCCCTCTCCCTGCCACGAGAGGATAGTCGGCTCTTGCACGAGGAGAAATCCTACGGACTGGTGGTGGGACAAACTGGGACGCCGGAGGGCGAGTCAAATAGGTGGCGGGAGCACGGGACTGGGGGAGAGACAGCTGTGCCAACGGGGCACCAGATAGACCTGTTTACAGATGACCTTGGGGAAGCCATGTCTCTGCCTCAGTTTCCCCATCTGTAGCATAGGGATAATGAAACTGACCTCCTTTGCACAGAGCTTTGAAATCTATCAGATCTATTTACCTGCTGATGAAAAGAACTAGAGATTATTATTATTATTATTATTAGCAAAATGTATCCAATGTATCTTTCCAGGTACTTAAGTAATATCACCTCCACAAACCCAGTAGTTCTTTCATACACGTCCCTTCTCTTGGAGCTGCCAAACCTCTCAGGTATTCTGTTATTAACCAGCTACAGACTTAGGGTTTGTCTACATCATGCTGCAATGCACACCACAGGGTTTTCATTCCAAAAGCGCACTAACCCATTGTGCACTAACTGGTCTGCGTACAGCCTACTCATGCACACCAGAAGTTCCCCAGTGCTCCATATTGTAGTGTTGTTTGAAGCATGTACTAGGTTGAAGCATCATAGGGAAACTTTAGTGAAAACTAATAGCGCCTACACAGACCAATTAGTGTGCAACAAATTAGTGTGCTTAGAAATCATATTGTTGTAGTGCACATTGCCACGCTGTGTAGAGAAACCCTTTAACAAACATTATGCCCTGCAAAGAGCTCTGTTTAACAGGCCTTTGGACTAGGGTTACACAAAGCTACTTGACTAGAAATTTTGATCCAGCAGCTGATATTTCTTGGACCCCTTAGGAAAGCACACACTAATTTAACAAAAATAGTGTGGCAGCTCCAGTGTGTAAGGCATCATGAAATAATCCTGTTCCTGAAGGTGTTAAAGCATGTCACAGGGCCTCAAGTCTTGTAACACTCCAAGGAAGGAGTTATCATGATAACTAGCTTGGAGTTGGTATCCTGTTGTTAAGCAAGCTATTTAAATGCATTGATTTTGAAAGTCACATAACACACATTCCAGTTCCTTGTTTTAGCCTTGTGAAACATGGGGTGGTTTGATTGAGTGATAAACTTTTAATATTAGATTTTTTTCCCCAAAGAGGAACAGGTTCAACCAAAATCTTTTAAAGAAAGAGGCATAATCAAAGGAGATAGTTTTCCTTGCATCCTAAAGAGCTGCAGAAAGAACAGAGTCCATTTGAAGAAAAGCAGGGTCTATCTTTGCAGAGATCACTGTGTGGTGCACACACATACACATCAGCTGTGAGCTGTGGTCAGGTGTCACACAATCCTCCCGTAGTCAAAGATATTAAAGTTCACACAATTATCACAATGATTTTCCTGCCTCTTCATATTAATATTACTCCTGAGGGAATTCGGTACCAAAAAAATAAAAATTCTGCACCCAATATTTTAAAATTCTGCATATTTTATTTGTCAAAATAACACAAGATAATCACAACAGTTTTAATTATCTGGGTAATTTGTTGCAAAATAACAGTCAGCAAATACGTCTGTAACAATACAGACAACAAAGATTCAGGAAATGTTGTTTGACAAATAGATTCCTTTCTAGATATGTTAATATGGTACTCTGAACAATAATTCATTTAGACTAAGAAGACAGAATCATAATTCCTGCATCCCCCAGAAGCAGCATAATGGCAGTGGGGAGACCGGGATAACGGAGAAGCCAAGGCAGAGGGAAGTAATTGCTGGGAAGGATCCGGGGTATAAACTTGAAGGGTTATTGTGTATTGGTGCGGAAAGTATGGAACAGGTTTGGTTGAAGAGAGGAGAGGGATTGTTATGAAGTGTCCCCATGCAGACCCTGGGTGACCCCTAAACCTGCATCCCTCAGCCAGCCCCCTCCTGTCATTTTCATGTGTCCCTGCACCCCCTGTCCCTATGTGTCTGTCCCTACTTTGCCATTCCTCTTCCCCTTGTAGCTCTGTACCCCTCCCCCTTTGCCCATATGGCCTTGCATCTCCCCCCATTCAGCCCCAACCCCAGTTTGTCCTCCCAAACTAGCCCTTATGAGCTCCTGTCTGTAACCCCTCCAAGCAGCCCCATGCTGTCTGTCTCATATCTCATCTCCTGACCTGGCCTCACAGGCGCTGTGAAGAAGGCAGGCTCTTACTCTTTCCTAGCTGGCTAGAACTTGCCAAGAACAGCTGCTGCGTTCTAGAGCCACAGCTGCCCTCTGGGGGAAGAAGAACTGCTGAAGTTATTTTTTGCTAGGGCAGGGTGGACAAATAAGGCCCGTCGGCCACATCCAGCCCACCAAACATTTGGATCTGGACTGCCAAGGGTCACCAGGACCCTTGTGCTTGCTCCTTGCCTGTCACGGTCCCACACAACGCTCAAAGTGGCCAGCTTGTGTCTGCGAGGCACGTACCCTTTGAGAGCAAGTGGGACTCCACACCTTGCCCCCAGCTTCCATCACCATCCTCACAGCCTCCCATGGACCGGAAACCAGCCAATGGAAGAGCTTGTAGGCACATGTGGCACACAGAGACCCGCTGCTCCCAAGGGACAAGCTAGGCGCGCACGCGCACGCACACGCACACACACACACACACACACACACACAGGCCCCAGCAGCCAGCCACTCTGAGAAGCCTGTGGGGTTGCAGCAGTCAGGAGCCTGCCTGAGGGTCCCACTGACCCACTAGCTGAGAGTCACCTTGGCACCCCTGCACACACCAGCCCTCTGCCCCAGATCACAACCCCATCCTGCATCCAAACTCCCTCCCTGATCCAGCAACCTCTCTTATACTCCTGCCCCAGATCCGAATCCCCTTCTGTACCCAGCTCCATCCCAGACCCGGCACCCTCTCCATTAATATAGTAGAAAAGTACATGCGCGTGCGCACGCACACACACACACGCACACACACACACAGAGCTACTTACCAAATGCTTGGAGTGGCCCCCCACCATTGAAAATTATTGCCCACCCCGTGCCAGAACTGCTTCTCTGATCTAGCACCATCGTGCCCTCTGATGGGCAGAAGGCAGAACTGCAGAAACTTTTCAGCAGAAGCTATTTTTGTCAAAAAATTAGAAGTATTTTCATGCACAGCTCATGAAATATGTGTATGTGCAGTGGCACATAATTCCTCCAGAAGTAATTTAATACACAACTCTGCCTTGCAAACACTACTGTGTAAGAATGCAGTCCTATATATTTGCCATGTCTCCATGGAAAAAAGTGGGCCCCATTTACCAATACAAAGATTTTGTTTCTTATTTCTCACCCAGAAAACTCAACATGACATTTGGGATCAAACTAGGTTCTTTTCTTCTCACATATCACCAGTAATAGAAATTCTGCTGACCATATTATGCCATCAGTGTTGCCTGTTCAATTCTTTGACTTTTAGTGACTTTACAGAGTTATAACTGAAAGAATCTAACAATTTTACAGATGATGCGCAAGAAGCAATAGAATCCAGATAAGCTGTTCTTAGGTGTGTTGGCCCTGCAGGGCTAACAGGAGGAAAAAGCAGCAAAAATGTATTTTACTCCCTATATTCAGCAACTGTTACCCTGCATATGCCCAGGTAGAAGGAAGATCTGCTGAGTAAGAAGGCACCATTTTTACACAGTCACTTTTAAAAGTAGAACTGTGATTTAAGGCCCCTATTTGAAAAGGTATTTACAAAAGGTACCTCAAAATGCTCCCACTGACTTCAGTGGGATATGTGTTTAAAGTCACATGCCAGTTTAAAAACCTTGCTGAACCGGAGTTTAAATCACCTGGAGGTGCAGAATTAAGGAACACGCAAGCGCACCATTTACATATTGGCAGAGTTGCCAACCTTATTACACAGGAGCGCTACATAACCCAATGCACAACCTGAAGTTGGCCAAACAGACTCTATGTAATTTTAGTAAGATTTAAAGTCACAAGTAGTGATTTATGTTTTTTATGTTCTGCTTGTTTGGTGTGTATTTCGACAGAAACAAGCTATGTACAATACTGTCTGTTTAAAAACAAAGAAATCAGTGCATAAACCAGGCATCAGAATTACAGAAAACGGGGCAAGGGAAACCATAAAGAATACATAACCTTCTCCCAAATGATAAGCAAAGAGCTGCCTGGAGCTGTTATCCCAAGCCCCGCCAAAAACTATGAAATTCTCTGGTGAGTCATGTATGCCCTGCAGGCCGTAAGTTAGACCCTGCACAACTGGGTGGGGAGCTGAGCCCCATTTCTAGTACATTCCCACCAACCTTACCCTCCCCCACCCCACAACATTTTTTTTTTTTTTGATAAATTTCAGTTATTTCCTCTTCACAACAAGGAATGTTTCCTCTTCACAACAATAACTTTTTTTTTTTTTAAATAAACAAACCTGGAGCAGACCAAACAGGACAGGTTTTGGTATAACAAAGTTATCCTATGAACACCTTTCTCCCATAGCTCTAAACAAAAAACTGTGTGAATACATTTAAAGGGACAGGATGGTGTTCACTTCCCATCCAAACTGTCCTCTTCATTTCCTGTCCTAAACTTCTAGGCAAGGTGACTGCAGAGTTGGCTGCATTTCACAGGTGGGTGGTTCTAGTGATTATCATTTGTAAAGTGCTCTGTGCCCTTTGGGATAAATAGGACCATATATATCATAATATATACCATCCAAGCTAATTATCATTATTCCTACCCTTATTTCTCACTACATCTAACTCATTTCTAAAAATTCCCCTATTCTTATTTCTTGTATTTCAGTAGCACCCAGAAGCGTCAACCAAGACCTGGTTCCATCGTGCAAGATTTCCTATGTATGCATAGTAAGATCATGCTTTTTTTCTAAGTACCCAATTCATAAAAGCACTTATGCACATGCTTAATTATAAAGCCATGTTTAAATCCTAATCACATCAATGGTATTTAGGCACATGCTTAAGTACTGTTCTGAAAAGGAATGTTTCCCACAATCTGGGCCTACTCCCTGTTTATTTGCAGGTTTCTTAGAGCTTCACTACAGTACAAATCCTATAGATAGAAGTGTTTATTAACTGGCTGGCCTGAAAATGATTAAATGTTCCTCGTACCTACCACCACATAGCATGAGCTGTAACGGAAAGGGAGAAGTCTAGATGCATCTTAAAGAGTGGAAAAACATATCCACTTAATTCTCCTTCCAGTAACATTCCACAGTCAAATCTTCTTACTAAGTAGCCATCTCACTTGGCCAAGTGCACCCTGGCTGAACTTTATAACACATTTCCCACATTCTCCCTCCAAAACTGCCTTACCTTGAAACAACTGCACGGAGGGCAAAAGTATGTTATCTCCAAAGCACGGAGCAATGTGATTGCAAGAGAAACTGGGCATTTCTAAGGAGAAGCCATTTAACATGAACGTCAACAAAAGCCGAGATCTCCTCGAGAGGGTTTATAAGTATTTTACAGTATATTTGAAGCACATGGGTCTACAAACAGATGTGGATTCTGCTCTCTGAAAAACCCTCTCTCTTTTCAGGCACCAAGTCTGTCAGCACAATGCCTACTGATTAAAACAAATCTTCCTTCTTATTAAAAAAAATCCTGATCCGAAGCTCACTTATGCTGCTATAAATCAGGAAGAGCTCCGACAGAGCTTTACCAGTTTAAAATGATGAAATGGGGTGGTTGGTTTTCACATCTTGTTTCCATCTATATTTACCACCTCTCTCTAAAACCAAACCAAACAACTCAGCTGTGCGTCAGAATGACCTCTGCTGAAGACTGCAAAGTTACACATTTTTCCAGTGCTGGTGGCTAGTTGGGATGCACAGAAGCAGATAAGGTTAATTCACAATTAAAAGCTTGCTTGTGGGTGAGGAATGCAGAGGTGCTGAGAGAGAGAGGGGAAACATTCTCTACTTTTGGGACACTACCTCACGGATACAGACTGATCCTTCTAGATAAGGGAAGCTTTAAGCCAGCCATGGACTACAGCATCCTAACACGAATTCTGAAAAACTAGAGAGTTAAGGTATATCAGTGTAATTATGGGAAGGAATGTTCTGTATTTGTATAACACCCAGCACAGAGAAGTCCTGGACCACAAAAGGGGCTCCACGAATATACTAGTGATCAGTACTGGCTAAAAGCAGGCAAGACAAAAACCAAGACACAGACTGAGGTGTAAGACAAATCCTAACATCTTGCTTTGGCATTGTGCATGGCTTAGGACTGAACACAAGACTAGAAGCCAGGAGCTGCTGACTTCTCTAATACCTGTGGACTAGAACTGAGGTCTGCAGAGCACAGGACAGCCGATATTCCCACAGTGCCACCAGGAAACCACGCCGAAAACACTGTGCAGTATGCACTGTAGGAGTCCCCAGCCGGACTCTCGTTCTAACACCTGCTTACAGGCCCTGGCTCTTACAATGCCTCCAACTCCTGCTTGATGACTACTGTCCCTGGTGGGACTTCAGTCCAGCTGTGACTCGTAGGCAAAACTGCCTATGCCCTTGTCCCTCACACAATGCAGCCATAGGCCTGAAGAACACTTTGTATGACAAACATAACTTAGTCATGCTTCACAACCCCCTTTTACAGATGGGGGGGAAAGAAACAATGGAAAGGTTAAGAGAACACACATTAAGGCAGGAACCGAAACAGAATTAAACCGCAAGTGACTTGACTGCCAAACCCATGCTAGACTGACCCACAATGCCCTCACTGAGGCCCAGATGTGCTTTGAACTTCTAATAAGTCTGTGTACACCTCTGATGTTGCCATCTCAAGAAACCCAGGACACTGACAAATGATTCCAGGCTTCTCACTCAGAAGGGGTTGATTGCATGCTGGCTCCACCAAGGGATGCAGTAATCCCTTCAGCAAACACTACTGATTCATTTACAGGGCCCTGCGTATGGATGGTGGAGGAAAGCTGATCTGCCAACAACTCCCTTGCAACTTGTAATCTCATCAGCCTGTAATTTTGTTTCTATTGAAGAAAAACTTGTCTGGAACATCATTCTTTTTAAAAATCAATGGTTGCTCAACAGAGAACTGTACTAAATGGCACATAGTAATATGATGCAGTTACTCTATGCGCAACTGCTTTTCCCATAGCAACATTTCTCTGAAATGAATCTAGGTAGAGCTACTGTAGAGTCCTCTTAGCTGGTACTGTCTTATAGGCAGCAGATCATGCCGATTAATCATCTGTCCCAATTTAAAAAAAAAAACCCCAAAGATTTTGTAGTTGTCACTGTGCTACTCATCATAACCATTTGGTCCCTCACACTGGCAATGAAGGTGAAACTCAAGACTCTCCCGATTCCAAAAGCACTGCCACCTGACCAGCCATGGGAGAATTCCCACCAGCTGAAGCAGCACAGGGCTTATTCATGCAGTCGAGCAGCTCTGGTTCTGCTTAGTAGAAGGTAATGGTGTGCATGACAGTTCTGAACAAACTACAAGGATAAAAATAATATTCAGAAAAATCCTAACAGCACAGAAATTCAGTGTGGATATGTCTTAGCAGTAGGAATAAATTGAAAACAAAATAGGGAACTTCACAATGAAATTCTTTGTGAAATTTCCTCCCATCTACAAAGCTGGTTGAATTCCCTCTTCCCCAAAATCTCGTATTTGGCAAGGGGGAAATCACAAAAATGTCCATGATACTTTCCCCTGACTAGCTCTGATTATTAGGTTATCTAGTTCAACCTTCTGACGGTTCAGGATATTCTCTTACACACTTCCCATGCAAGCTGTAATAATCTCAAACTATAGGGCTTTGACCACTTTCCTAGAGAAACTATTCCACATCCTAATCCATCTCACTGTTGTCAAGTCTTTCTTACTATCACTCTGTTACTTTTAATTACACTCTCTTTGGCTAACTTAATAATTCCTCCTAGGTGTTTACATCATTCACATCTTTATTGGTAGTCCCTCCCACCCAACCTCCTTAAACATCATCGCTTAGACCAAATATACTTATTTAACTTCTTCAGTTTTCCCCTCAAACGCCAGGTATTTCCTACATTCTCTGTACGCAAATGAAAGCTTACAGGGCTGGTGATGCCAATTCACTGTTGACCAAACCCCTTTCTCTGCTCCTGCTGAGTTTCTTATGCCCTTTGAACTGTACAGAAACTTTGTTTCACTTGTAAGCAGATGAAGAAAGAACCACTTTGGATATGGAACTATCCATATAAAACTGCCCTGTCACAAACTTCATACCACAGACAAAGCTAACAAGTTCATTAACACAGGTTAAACACTGCTCTTCTGCGCCACCCAGTGGTGCTGAGGGGAGTGCATTAGAAAAAAATTAAAAGCAGTGGTTTTCAATCACTTTTCATTTGCAGACCCCTAAAAAATTTCCAGTGTAGGTGCAGACTCCTCTGGAAATTCAACCTGTGGACCACAGATCCCCATCATAGAAGTCAGACTGAAAACGGACTGAACAGAATTCAACATTAGATACCGCACAGGCTCCGCATGGCATTTGACACAGTGTGAAAGAGGGCTTCTATAGGAACGATCACACTTCTGGGTTTTGACTTGCAGAGGGGTGTAGTCACATACTTCGATCAAAGAATGGATCTGAACTTTTTATTAACCTCGTATTTGTTCAATAGCAGCAGTAACTGCTCATGTGCACCAGCAACCTATGTCTGTTCATTTGAGTCTATGTTCTTTATATTCTGAAGTTCTCAAAATGTCCATCCTGAATGCTAGGTGAATGTACAAACTTTATACAGAAAAAGTTAAACACCAAGCAAACTGGGCGGGCCAGTGTCCAAAGATCCCAGAAGCCACACATTAATTTTTTCTTCCATCCTCCCCTCCTCAACAGATACCAGGATAAACTGCTAAGACCTGGATTGTGACATGACGTCAGCAAATTCAGGCTCTTGAGATCTCTCCCCTGGAAAGTCTCTAGCATGTAACTAGGAGCTGCTATCTGAAGTACCTGAGTGAATGCCAGCTATAAAAGTGCCATACAAAAGGGAAGCCCATGTATTTCAAAAGCTTGTGGCTTTCACCAACAGAAGTTGGTCCAGTGAAAGACATTAACTCACCCACTCTGTCCATCTAATATGAAAGGTAAGTCTACCTTGAACTGCCTGAGGATCAATCCATATAAAGCTCTAAGGATTAAAGCCTGCATTTTAAATCACATTTGTTTCCCTAGGTAAAGATGCTCCATGCACTCCTAACTAAGGTTTTAACTAGAAGTAATGTCCGCTTACACATTTCTCATCTTCATCCACGTTTTCTCACACAGATGATCAGGCTGTTTCTTTTAACAAATTCAATCAACTCTTGAACTTTCTCTGTACATTTCGAAGGAGGGTTCTTCTCTCTCACATTCTCTCATTACAAGAATTGTTTATTTTCTAGCACTGGGATGTGACTTTTAAATCAGACTGCTTCTTTTGTCCCTCGAGAAACTTACCATGGTAAGAATGAAGGTTATTTGATTTTCTGAATTTCCTTCCAGCTTCTGCAACAGATTTCAGATACCTTCCTACCAGCGATATAACCAGACACACACTCCTGCTCTTTGCTTGATCACATTCCCATGAATACGTCAACTGGCAGAGTAATTTCTCGGCCACAGATGACTTGGTAGGGGGCAAAGCCAGCAGGAAACTGAGTGATATGAATACAAGGCATCATAACAAATGGCACTAACTCATCTCAGTCACTCTCTCAGAGAAATATTGGATCAGATTCAGAGGTGAATTCAGGACTGCACATCTTGTCCCAGTTGACAATTTGATAGCCAAAGTGCTATTCAGTCTCTCAACATACTCATCAGACTGTGGGCGAGAGCAGGTCTGTGTGTTTTAATTTCTACGTGGGCACACACTGCCTGATTTTCAGAGCTGCTGAGCATCCACAGCTCCAGCTGTAGTCAATGGGATCTATGGCCGCTCAGCACCTTTGAAAATTAGACTCTTGAAAGATGCCCACATTGAGAAAAGATGGTTCAGTAGCTAAAATACAAGTTTAGAACTCTGAAGACCCAGGTTTAAGGTCATGCTCTGCCACAGACTTCCCTTGTAACCTTTCCCAAGTCACTTTGCCTATTGACAACTGAATTATCCATCTGAAAAATGGGACAATAGTCTCACATTCCCCTTTTGAGATGGGGATTTGAAGAGATCGTGAGGTACCCACACATACTATGGCAATGGGAAATAGCTTAGACAGACTTTAATACTTATGATCTGGCATTCTATACATTCCCAGGTGTGCCAAACGTGTATATAAATTCCTGAACCAGGACTTTGCCACAGTCCTAGTTTCCTGGTTTGCAATGAATTTCTGCCCATGCAACATAATCTGGTAGCATTTGTTCATTTTATGGTTCAGTGGCAGCCACACTCCAGCTACAACGGAAGATGCCCTGGGGCTGGAAGTGATGTTTTCCAAGTGGCACAGGTTTTACGAGTTTGACAGCACTGTTAGGCGCTTTCTGCCAGCTATGCAGATAAGAGCCTATTTTCGGCCAAAAGTCTGCTCAGAAGCTGCTATCTGAGATGGTAAGCTCCAGGGCTCCTCAGAGAGTTGCAATCAACTCAGGTCGCTGGACCTTTAGGCTAAGGATCCCAGAGATTATTTTAAATCCTGCATATTTCTGTAAGGCTGGAATTTAGGTAACACTTCTGTGGCTTCAGTCCTGTCCATCCAGTCTCCAGGCCTTACGCTTAGCTAGTACAGAATCTTTTTCTTGTTCGTGCTTTACCAAGACCTATGTATGTATAGTCCTGTGGCACATTAGAGACTAACCCATGTTAATGAGGCTAATTAAGTGAGCTGGATGTGTCCCATACATAGCTTTTGTCATGGAAATGCAGATTTTAAAGACAGGAGAAATTGGCTTTGTAATGCACCCTACTAGTTAATGTCTTTGTTGAAGCCCAGGGTAACTGTGTCAAATCTGTAAATGAATTCCAGTTCTGCAGACTGTCTCTGTAGCTGGCTAGTGAAATTCCTTTGTAGAAGAACGGCTACTTTTAAATCCATGAAGACCCTATAGTCCACGGGTTCCCAAACTGGGGGGGCGTCTCCCCCTGGGGGGGAGCGTGAAGAAATTCCAGGGGGGGCATGAGGTGACCCAGCCCCCCCCCCCGCATCAAGTTTTGCTGCTCCAGTGAGTTCCCTTTTTTTTTTTCTCAACAATTTTTGCTATTTGGGGGGCGGGGCGTGAGGGTTTTTCAAAAATCAGAAAGGGGGGCATGATGCCGAAAAGTTTGGGAACCACTGCTATAGTCAGTGTCTGTTGGCATTGGGTGTACCCAGGTGCCATACCACCTGTTTATCAGTGACCTAACCCTTCCAAAGCCAAAGAGGCACTTCTAATAGGACTTTTTTTATATATCTCCCTTCCCTTTGGTACTCAGAAGCAGTTCTTTTGACCTATTCCAGAATCGGCATTTCTAAATCACGTCCTGGTTTATCACACCCTTCCCTTAAAAACATGGAACTGTCTTTTTACCAAACACTAACAGGAATATTCCGTCCAGCTCTTAATTACTGCCCTACAAAGCACATAGGCCTCCATCACGGATAGCTGCCGTCCGAGATCAAATGAAGGCAATAGATCATATTACAAGAGTTTATGGAAACAACCTCTGCGCTTCAGAGCCCATGTGTATTCTATGCGGTACAGACCTTTTATAGCTCCTGATGGAGCTGGTGGTCCCCTTGTCAGGCTGAACAATGGAGACTACTTGTCATGATGCTTTCTGGCTACTTTTCCACAGCAGCACCTTACCTTGTGGCATAAGGACAGTCTCCTTGTAGAGGCTTCTCACATCCACAGTTCCAGCAGGCTGTCTCCTCAGAGCTGACTTTCCCTGTAGCTTCCTTCTGGGGGAGGTTACATGTTTCCCTTCAAGTTTCCCAGTTGTTTCCATTTATCTGAGCACCATCCTTCTTTCAGCCAAGCTGTTCCACTTCTGTCTGTAGCCATGCAGACTGTCTCACAGGGATTCAGCTATCCCCCTTTTCAAACTTTTATTTTCTCCTAGCCAGAAAGTTCTTGCACTGTGCAAACGTTGGCTGTAGTCTGAATTGGGTCTTTACAATCAAATCTCCCTTAGCTGTTCCTGCCACTGCCCAACAGGTAATGAGGCAACACTGACCTAGCACATCTCTAACCCTTCTGTGATGTGCTTGGAAGGGTTTCATTATAATGCAGTATACATCCTCCATAAAGTCCTTGATGCCTTTTCCCCAGCTTACAGTTTCTTGACCAAAAGGCAGCAGGGCCATAACATGCTGACACTGAAGATTCAAACAGTTGCTTTTAATTTACCATTTTCACTTTTCACCTCAGCCAGCAACAACATTATCTGCATCTCTTGCTCATTCATTGAATTAGGAAATTTAGGTTGTCTCCTTCATAAAAAACATTTATTTCTGAGCAGCTAATTCAGGCTTTTCTCTCCAATCCATTCACCATCTGCTTAACTCTGGCAGAAGGACAGAGTGTTCCAATCTGCCTCTTCTTTGCTCCAGTATTTGGAATAACCTGTTCCCTGGCTGTTTTGCCACTGCAACGCCGTTGTCTGTGATAACTTTTAACACAGACAGACATCTCTTATATGTGACATCAAGCAGCATGATGCTGCCACCAATTTGTTACCTATTACTTTGAGGTTTCAGATTTTCTGGTTGTGCAAATATATTCTTGGTTAATAAAAGAAAAACATCCACAAGGAAGGCTGCACAACAATGTTAAATGTGAACTCTAATAGTGGGGGGAAAGACAATCATCCCAGTTATGGCGTTGCAGGGAGATGGCAGCCTCTTCAATAATGAACACAGTGTAACTAAAGAACTTCACTAGACAACCACCAAGGGTATGTCTACACTACAGCACTAATTCGAACTAACTTAATTCAAATTAGTTAATTCGAAATAAGCTAATTCCAATTAGGGCATCTAGACCTAAAAACTAATTTGAATTAGCGTTTTGCTAATTCGAAATAGCATGTCCACATTGAGTGGACCCTGAACCGAAGTTAAGGCTGGCTGGAACCAGTGTCAGCAGGGCATCAGGTTAGGACTTAGAGTGTGGAGCTGCTGCCACAGGCTTGCCAAGGGCTGTGCTTAAAGGTACCCGACCCCCACCCCGGACAGACAGTTCTCAGGGTTCCCCGCTTGCTTGTCTAACTCAATGAGGAACAGCAAAGCAGTCCTGTCTTGGAGTGCCCTGAGTGCCCACACTCGGCACATCACAGCACTCGGCCATCAGCCCAGCTGCACTTGCCACAGGCTGCCATCCGGGGGGGAGGTCAATCAGAGGGGGGCTGTCAGGATCCAGGAGGCCCTGCAGGAGAGCTTCCACCCTGAGGAGCCCGCAGAGCCACCCCAGTCCTCCCCATCAGGGGCTCATGCCCCATTCCTCCCTCACTTCCTTCCACTTACCCCTCCCTAGCCCCCCTTCCTAATGTAAAAAATAAAGGACACGTGTGTTCAAAAATAGAAACTCTCTTTATTTAACAAAACTGGGGGGGGGGGAGGATTAACCTCTGGGGAGACTGGGAAAAGGAGGTGGGAGAGGGGAAGAGAGAGGGTGGGAGAGTGGAGGGGGAAACCTGGGAGGAGGGAGCTGGAAGGGGGAAGCCAGGGGAAGAAGGAGGAGGGGAAGTATAAAACTATGGTACGCCATATTTTCAGTACTGTGTACAGATGTGGTCTCCTAACCTCAAAAAAGATATTTTGGCCTTGGAAAGGGTTCAGAAAAGGGCAACTAAAATGATTAGGGGTTTGGAACAGGTCCCATATGAAGAGAGGCTAAAGAGACTTTTCAGCTTAGAAAAGAGGAGACTGAGGAGGGATATGATAGAGGTATATAAAATCATGAATGGTGTGGAGAGGGTGAATAAAGAAAAGTTCTTCATTAGTTTCCATAATATAAGGACTAGAGGACACCAAATGAAATTAATGGGCAGCAGGTTTAAAACTTATAAGCAAAAGTTCTTCTTCACATGGCACATAGTCAACCTGTGGAACTCCTTGCCACAGGAGGCTGTGAAGGCTAGAACTATAACAGAGTTGAAAGAGAAGTTAGATAAATTCATGGAGGTTGGATCCATGGAGTGCTATTAGCCTGGGGGTAGAAATGGTGTCCCTGGCCTCTGTTTGTGGAAGGCTGGAGATGGATGGCACGAGACAAATCGCTTGGTCATTGTCTTCGGTTCATCCCCTCCGGGGTACCTGGTGTTGGCCGCTGTCAGCAGACAGGCTACTGGGCTAGATGGACCTTTGGTCTGACCCAGTACAGCCATTCTTATGTTCTTATGTTCTAAGCTCAGGGTTGGGGGTCTCACTGGACCAACTTGATTTTCATGCAAACCTGCTCCTGGGTTCGCATGTGGCCTCTGGTGGCCAGGCTGGCAGCCATGCGGCTGTAGACGGCTGCGTTCCTGTGGCTAGTGCAGAGATCGTGGATGTTGGAGGCCTCCCCCCAAACCTCGATGAGGTCCACGATCTCCGCACTAGACCAGGCGGGCGCCCACCTCTTGCGCTTGGTCGTGGGAAGAGGTGGAGGGCTGGGTGGCAGCGGGTGGCTGGCTCATGCTGCGCCAGATGCAGGGTCTGCTGGCTGGGTGCTGGCAGGCTTGCAACTGGCACAAGCACTGTAGCCAGACCGTGCCCCTTTAAGGGCTCTGGGGCTGGGAGGGGGGCAGAAGAGTTTCCCTGGTTTGGCCTAGAGTGGCCACCAGGGCAACCTGGGAAGGGCTAGCCTCCAGCTAGTTCGAATTAAGTGGCCACACAGCCCTTAATTCGAACTATTTAATTCGAACTCGGCGTTACTCCTCGTAGAATGAGGTTTACCTAGTTCGAATTAAGTGCTCCGCTAGTTCGATTTAAATTCGAACTAGCGGTTTGTATGTGTAGACCCTATTAAAGTTAATTCGAACTAACGGCTGTTAGTTCGAATTAACTTTGTAGTGTAGACATACCCCAAGAGAGCTCGATTCTGCTTTAGCAGAGCTATGGAATACACTGGCCTACTAGAACTTTGCTAACCTCTTTGCTAACAGCAGCTTCCTCTTTCATTTTAATTGCATTTAAGATGGTTTAAAAATAATAGTGATTTCAATTCTTTGCAATTTTATTGAGATTCTAAAATCCCTATATAATTACAGCCCTCTCTTTGAGAGAGAGAGAGATACAGATACACACAGAGACAATTTCCCCCGAAGCTAGTAACCTGCAGAGAAAGAGCTTGAACAGCAATCCTGGTCTAATTAAAAGATTATCTTTACCTTGCTCCCACAACGAGCTGATTCCTGTTGGCATCCAGCGCAAGCTGAGAAAAGTCATGCACACCTGGATAGGTGAAATTCGACACCCAGGGCTTCAGATCTGGAAAGAAAATGAAAAAGCAGAAAACAATGATGCTGCTCCAGAAACAGCAAGTTCACCCAGACATCCACTACTTGTTCTCCTACTGAGTATCCATCAGGTGAAGATATTTACTAATCTATGTAGGGCACTTCTCTTTATTCTGAGCGGAATCTGCAAAAGCTCCATAATAAAGGGAGGGTCTCTCAGCAGTTATTTTCACATCCATGATGCCCAAAGATTGAGAGTCAGCATTATTTCTGAACAGACATTATGGCGGGTTGGTTTATTCACTTATTTTAAAGTCTATGTGCCAAATTCAGAACTGATGTTAATGGTGCAATTTCACTGAAGCACCATCCAGGGTAAAATGGCTGGTCTAGCGGATACGATACTAGGCTGGTAACCAATACACATGGGACCAATTCCTAGCTCCAACACACACTTCCTGTGTGACCTTAGGCAAGTCATTTGTTCTATTCTGTCCTGGAGTTTCCCCATCAGCGAAATCAGGATAGAACTTTCCTAGCTCAACAGGGGTGGTGGTGTAGTTGTATGCTGATGAGGTCATACAGTACGTAGAATTCTTCACCAGGTTTGAATACGGCCCTATGAGACACACGTCTTATTTATCTAGCTTGGATTTGCCATGGTAGGCATTCCCTCAAATTGCAAACACACACAAGTTAGATTCTAAGCGATAAAACTGGCTATCTTCAAAGGGGTAAAACTTCCACTGTAGTCGATAGGAGGCTCATGAGAGCCGCATCAGTTAATACACTAACATCTATTAAAAGATTCAGGGGACAATGTTTGTGATATAATTTTAAAAAGTATTTTTTAAAAAAAGAGTTCAGCTACACAGCAGTTCCTAGGTATAATGGTAAGGCATATATCAACTGTTCATGCCAGAAGAAACCATCTGATTATTTATTTTGGTGCCTGGTATAACGCAGGCCATAGAATTTCACTGTTACCTGTGTACTGAGCTCAGTAATTTGTGTTTGACTAAAGCATATCTTCCAAAAAGCAGTCTTGAAGCTATCAAGATAGGAAGAATCCTTCAATTCCTTGGTGAATTTGCTGTAGTGGTTAATCACCCTCTCTGTTAAAAATGTGTGCCTTATTTCTAATTTGGATAAGTTCAAACATTCAGGATAGCAGAGGCAAAAATAAGAACCATATCACACTACCTCTCTAGTCCTCCTAAGATCACAGAAACAAAATACTGTGCTCCCATTAGGGTGCTGCTGACAGCAGAGCTGGTCAGAAACTTTCTGATGAATTCATTGAAGCAAGATGCTTTGCTGAATCTATTACAGATTTGACACAACTTTAGTCAAAACACAAGCAGGTTACCATTGGAAAACTGCCAGTGTTCCAGGGTTCACAGTTCTGCAGCAGAGTCCTGGCTGGAATAGCAACCATTGTTCAATGAATAGCATATGTGACACTGACAAGAATGTCCATTTCATTTATCCCTTTTCAAGGAACAACATGTTTCAGTGTTCCCAAGCCAAATTTTCCAGAGTCTTTGGTTTGCCAGATAGTCTACTAAAATGTGCACTTTGAAAGCAAATTCCAAAATACTGAAATATTTAGTTAATCAACTCCTCCCACCAAAGTTTTGGCCAGATGAAGCTGAAAGCTTAGAAAGACAACTAGGATCCAGCGCAGTAAGAGATTACATGCCAATCCATGGAGCAGTGATCCTTTCTACCCACCCGTCTGTGACAATGAGTATGCTCTTCTGTTCTGCATAAAAGACAGTAAAACTTTTTCCGTGACTGGTGTTTTTGAAAATGTATTGTTCATGGCCATTCCATATTACATGTGTGTGCTTGCCACACGCTCTGGTACTGGAAGTTTTTCCTTCAGCAGTATCCATAGGGAACAGGTTCTCCCCCTTCCCCCCAGAGTAGCACTCTCATGACGCAATATAAGGGGCATCACCAGCGCTTCCCATCCTCTGTTCCTTCTTGCCGGGCAACTCTGACAATGGGGAAGAAAGGTGGTCATGGAATGGACATGAGCAACAGATCTCAGAGAACATCAGTAATGGGAAACGGTAACTGTCTTTTCTTCTTCGAGTGCTTGCTCATGGACATTCCATATTAGGTGACTCACTCAGTACCCAAGGAGGCGGGCAGATTGCAACACAGTTCTGCCAAATCCAGCATTGTCTCTGGCCTAAGGCCTAAAATGCCATTAAATTGGTTAACTAGTTAAACATATTGTTTAACAGGTTAACCGATTAAAGGGGGGGGGCTGTACAGAGGGAGGCCCACCAGCCAGGCTGAAGCAGCCCCTGCCTGTGGCAGGCCAGAGCCCCACAAGTAGGGCTGGTGCAGCCTCTGTCTGCGGCTGGCCTCCCATGGGACTGGAGCAGCTCCATCCCCTACTGGTTAACCTCAACCTGCAAGCCTCACTGGTTGAGGGTGAGGCTTACCGGTTAACCAGTTTAACATTCACATCCTTACTCTGGCCTGCTGAGTGATGGCATAATGTGCCACAAACATGAGGATAAAAGACCACATCGTGGCTCTACAGAGTTCCTGCATAGGGATGTGTGCCAGGAAGGCCACCGAGGATATCTGAGCTCTAGTCAAATGGATTCTGACAAGCACTGGTTGGTGGGACCCCCACTAGCTTCTAACAAGTTTTTATGCAAGAGGTATCCAGTTGGAGATCCTCCGCGAGGTAACCGGAAGGCCCTTCATCCTATCCACGAAACTGCTGTGTTAATTTATGGAAAAGCTTGGTGCATTCTAGCTAAAAAAAGCCAAGGCTCTTTGGACATCCAGAGCATAAAGATGCTTCTGTTCACTGCTCTTATCTGGCTTGGGACAGAACACTGAGAGGAAAATGTCCTGGTTCATATGGAAGGTAAACCCCATCTTTTGCAGGAATGCTAGTGGGGATGGAGCTGGGACTTGTCTTTATAGAAGACCATGCTTGGTAGTTCTGAGGGAGTCCCATGGCTCCTCCAATTCCTCTACCTGTAGCCCAGGTTAAATGCAACCCTTGCCCATAATTTCTGATGAGCCTTAGTGTCATCCTGAGAAACCAGGTGAGGGGGCCCAAGATGACCTCATCTGGAAACAATAAGAATGATGCCAGTACCACAGGTTCTTCATCATCTATCGGTAGTCCAGCAAGCTGATCCCCTGGGTCCTCCTAGACTAGGGATGTGAAAGTGTAACCGTGTAAATGGTTAACATGATGGTTACATACAGGCTCCCGGGGAGCTGCTTGCTGCCCCATGTGTAACCATGAAGCCTCTGAAATTTTCAGCGGTTACACAGTTACTTAATTACACACATTCCCTACCCTAGACCTGTGGGGTCTTTTCCCTGATACCCTGAGCACTGGAGGGGTTTTGGATGTCAAGGTTCCTGGCCTGTCCAAGGCTCCTGACACTGAGTAGGCAGCTTGGGAAAGGTAGGTGAACCCCGCATGGATTCCATGAGCAACATGGTACTGGCCACTGTGCTTGGGACCACCGTACGGGCTTCAGTGCTGATGAAAGAGATGGCACCGCAGGCACAGGAAGCTGTCCCGCAGTTAGGGACCCCTGCTTCATGCTGGAGCTACAGCCACATGCAATAAGGATTGGGCGTCACAGAGGCTCTTGCCTGAGACCAGTCCAACCGAGATGAACATCTTGGTTGGGTCTCAGTGACTGATGGTGCTTGATGGATCGGCATCAGAAATCCAGAAATCTATACCTCATGCTACATGGCGGGTACTGAAATCTGGAAAGAGCTATCGCAGACCAGATACCGGGGGTTCTCCCTATATATAGTGATCCCCTTCTCAGACACTGATGATGAGCCAGTGGCTTCAGTCCTCAAATTGGTCCCAAGAACTATATCGAACACATGGTGATACTAGAGGTTGGTCTTGGTGCTCCTACTGGCAAGCCATGGGGGAGGACTCCACTGCTTGACTTGAGCTGGGGCCCAACTTCCTGAAGGGGGTCTTAGCTTGCTCCCAAACCTGTTCTTTTCTTTGCAGGAAGTAGGAAACCATTCTCTTACAGCCTTTTTCAACTTCTTAGTCAGAGCCATGGATGGGGATCGGTGCCGGCTCGTGGACAGCACCAGCGGGCACTCTGCACCAATGCCGCAGTGTTAGGGGTCACGTCTGACTTTTGCTTCAGTGTCAGAGTGAGAGCCAACTTCATCGGGAGTGCTGAAAGTCAGTTGCACTCCTTTTTAGTCCTGGGCTTGAAGGACTTCCAGATACGGCATTTTTCACTTGTGTCCTTCGCCCAACATAGCTACTATGGGGATTGCTTATGGACATAGGCCATCTGCAATGATCACAGGGGCTTGAAACCTGGGGAGTGGGGCATGCCCCACCCCCTGGCTGAGTCCCATTCATGACAACTGAAGACTCTAAACTACTGCTAAAGGTAACTAATTCAACTGCTAACTATATACAGGGCATCCCCGCTGTAAGTTGCCCCAGTATAAATCGGTTCCACAAGATCGTCCTCAACACCTGTAGGAACTGATGTGTTATAAGTCCTTCTATTTCCCGCATTTACGTCACGCAAAAAATCACCCAATTTGCACAAATGGAAGTCAGCCACGGGAAAAAGAAATTCCCCACTTTACATCATTTCGTTATGCATCCACATTTTTTGGACCGAACCTTGGATGTATAGCGGGGATGCCCTGCACAACTAAATTACAGGTTCAACAAGTTCATAAGAACGGAAACAAACAATGCTAGCCAAAACAGCAGACATTCTATGCACCCTCAGTGGTGGCAAGAAGGAACCGACGGGGTGGGAAGCTGACAGCGCCCCTTGTACTGTGAGATGTGCGGAGGGGAGGGGGCTGACAGAATCACCAGGACCCTGGTCAAGGTAGGGTGGCCAGCTCTACACTTCTGGAAGGGCCGGGGCCAGGAGCAGTCAGCCCTCAGCACCACTATGCCCTCCCCTCTCTCAGCAGGGAGTGCATGGCACAGGGCTCTAGTGGCGATTTAAGGGCCCAGCTGCTGCCATGGCTTCGTAGGAGTGGCAGCAACCGCTGGGAGCCCTGGGTCCTTTGGAATCCCCAGGTGCCAGGGCAGTTGGCCCCTTCCCCTCCAACTTGGTCGCTGCTCCAGAAGACACCAGAGCCAGTCCTCTATGGATACTGCTGAAGGCAAAACTTCCAGCATCTTTGCACATGGCAAGCACACACGCCTAATACAGAACAGACGTGAGCAAGCACTTGGAAGAACAACATACAGATTGCAATCAGCCTGTTGGAGCTTTTTAAAATCAGCACATTTCATTTACGCACTAAGTGTGGGGTATGGCGCCTCATTTTAGGAAGGGTCTGAAGTTCTCTGTGCTGCAGTTCCCCCATCTTTACAGAGGTAGTAATAATGCTTCCCAGCACCACAGGTGTGCTCACTGTTTGCAAAGCACTTTCAGGTCTTGGCCTTCTTTGCAGAGTGTGCGGGGTATAGAACAGACAAACATCTGGCCCTGAGGCCCCTTCTCATTCCAGCAATCAGGGTGGATAGATGAAGGCTAAACAAGGCCTGGAGCCAACATAAGCTGGAGACACACCCTGGACATTCTTCACCCAGTCTCCCAACACATCCTCTTCACCTAGCCTGCCTTTTCCTAGGCTGACTCTTTCTTCCAAGCTTCCACATTCCCCACCACGGTCTCATGTCTCCCACCCACACCTGAATTTGTTCCTGTGTGAGCCATCCCCGCCCACTGCAATCAATACCAATTTAATAGAAAGACATGAGGAAGGGAATAACTCCGCCAGCCAAGCTAATCTTCAAGCACTTCCACCTCCTGAGCAATTCCCTGTCACCTTTAATGGTGTGCTATCACCCGGGAGGTGTGACGGTTTCACCTCTGGCAGCTCTGACTTCTTTTCCTTTAGCTCTTTAGCCGCAGAAACATTTCTGAGCCAAGCAGCAGATGCTGTAAGAATAGCACCTTTCCAGGCAGGTGAGCCAGCTGGGCATTCATGCTGTCTAATGGGGTCAGTCAAACGCCATCTATCTAACGGAAGGGAGGGGAAGGTCAGCACACAATAGAGCCTTTTAAGGATCCTACTTTTATGCCCTAATTTCTCTGTTTTTCTTCCCTCCTACCAACTTTCCCCACCCTTCCCTTTTCACCCTCCCCCCAATCCACTCATACAGTTGACTGGAAAGAAGAGGATTTCTTCATCTGCTATTCTAATTGAAACATCCTCATTTCAGAGAGGTCTGGTCCTCAGCTCTTCCTTTTAATAGCAAGCTCTGACCAATCACAGGTACAAAAACAACAAGCTTAATGAAAAAGCTGTAGGTGGCTCAATTCTTGCCGCAGTCAGTTTAAAGATCAAGCAAGCCTATGAAATAACAGGTACTGTCCTGCTTTCTTATTAAGAAACCCTTTCTGATTATTAAATTAAAGGCTGCTAGCCATGCATCTTCATAGCAAAATTAAACTTTTATAGGCATGTTGCTGGAGATTATTAAGCTCAGCGTGCTTCCCAGCTAAGATGGTCTAACAGCAAGTTATTGGAATTAATGCCAAACGGCACATTATCCTCCCCAACCTTCTTTTCTGTTAGAGTGAATGGATAAAGTTGGAATGGAAATCTAAGCAGCAAGGGAGGATGTAGGTCTTTTTCATTCAACACATTAAATCCTATCACTCAGACCACAGGCATTCCCAAGGGCAGCTGAGTGCTTTTATTTTACAATGAGCCTCACTTCTGCTAGAGTAAGTATTTGGCTGGGCCTGTCTCACCTTAGCTGAAGTTTACACATATGGACCCAATGAACTCTAGCGTTTCCTTGCATATGACCTTTCTCCAAGAGCTGATTTTTCAGAGCCATCTCTTTCATTTGGCTGGAAGCCCTCCGTGCTGAGGCATGTTTACCTTTGCAAATGTATCTGTTTTTAAAACACGATGAAAAATTAAAACCCGACGCACTAGCTTGGTACATCGGCAGCAGGGGCAGGAAATCTCGGAAACAAATGACTTAAGGGCAATCTGCTCATCAAGGCCCTCTTTGTGCTTTACATTTCTATTTCCAGGGGGTTAAAGAGCCACACTGTGGCTTTCCTCCATGTTAATACCCCAAAGTGTAACGGTTTCAAATACACCCCTGTATCAGCGATGTGATCCAGATCATCTGAACTTTTGCTGGCCTATTTGTGGCCTAAGTTGGTTCACAAACATAACTGAAAGGTCTTCATAAAAGCCATTAGTCTTTGGGCTTTCTTCTGCCCTCCATGCATGCACAAGGGTGGGAGAAAAGACAAGTAATTTGTTGCATTTGTTAAAGCTAAGGTCAGGCACAATGCCATTTGGGAGGCAAATCATTGCTTCTGCTAGCCCTTCATTGTGCATTAATCATCTCAATGTAAACAGGGTGGGAGAAAGGGCCTGATCCAAAGGCCACAGAAGCCAGTGGGATTTTTTCCAGTAATTTTGGTGGGTTTTGGATCAAGCTTTAGACGTGGAAAGTGCCTTATAAGTCTCACTATGATCCCACTCAAAATCCCATGTCTCCTTCAAAACCCCCATTCTCTCTCTCAGTCATACCCTGCATCCTTATGAATATGGAAACAGGAGAACAGAGGGCTTGAGACATGTCTGTATAAAGGATTTCATTTCACTAGTGCTCACGCAGAGCTTCCACTTGCACTGTCGTGCAACAGTCTCGTGCAACCTGCTGCACGCCATTAAGGATCAAGGTGTTAAATGCATGCATCTGGAAAATCTGCAGGCCTCTCTAGGTGCTAAGTTATATCCCTATTAGAGGTATGCCACTGCAATCCACCATCACTGTCCGTTTGAACCCTGGGCCCATTTATTCCCTGTTAGAAATGAAAAGGCAGCACTGAAACACATAAAAGACATAGCAAAAACATACTGAAACAGGCAAGATAGGAAATTAATGGGAAGGAGTCCCTCAGGACCCCTCTCCAGAAACAAACCTGAAGCAGAAACTGCTTTAATTAACCTTCAGACTACAGATATATATTACATAAAGTTCCCATAAAATAAAGCTGATTCAACAGTAAAGGCCTGTGTAATGCAGTAAAACATACTACACTCCTGGGTGCCTCCCAAACCCAGTGGCATAAGTAAATACCTACTCTACAGACACTCAAACCCCCATCTGTACAGGGCTAACCTGACCACATGCAGAGTGCCTCAAGATGCCCTCTTGCACAGATTTGAGCTGGCTTCACTGGCAGCACATCACCCAAGAGAGACTGGCAATTATTCCTGGTGTTTGAGTTGTGTGTGTGAATTTAGTCCTCGTGGAAAGTGTGCCCATTCAACAGCCATGACATTGCATATCCAGAGAATAGGAACTGTTAAGGCAGCAGCCATGAAAGTATCTCACACACAGCGTCTCAGCTCCGACAGGGAGGGCCTGACCCTCGTTAGTTCACACTTCATGTTCAATCAGCCACTGGCTCTCTGCTGGGAAAGGTCCGTTCAGAATGGTCTCAACTTGCATGGGGTCATAGAATCACAGAACACTAGAACTAGAAGGGACCTTGAGAGGTCGAGTCCAGTCCCCTGCCCTCATGACAGGACCAAGTACCGTCTAGACCATCCCTGATAGATGTCTTTCTAACCCTGCTCTTAAATATCTCCAGAGATGGAGATTCCACAAACTCCCTAGGCAACTTATTCAGGTCCCACCCCGAGCAACAGATTTCCATGTAACAAAGGTTCAGGTCTCAGGCCGCTTAGTCTGACTTCAGCAACAATGTCCCCTCCCCCCGGCAGCTCCTCCTTCCTGGCCTCTAATTTGCTCAGCTGGAGTGTCTCAGTCCATGTCCAGCAGTGTCCCCTGGGAACTAGCGCCCACTGTGGCAGTGGCTTCTGTGATCTGGACCCTTTGCTATTACCAACTGAACTGGGACCATGAGTCTCGTTGTATATGAGCTGCCGAACAGATGGCACAGAGGGCAATCTCTTCCCATCAGCACCAACAGCCTAGACGGAAAAAGGCTTTGGCTGCTGCTATTAGTCCCCAGAGCCATCCCATCCATAGGACAGTTCGGGGTGGCCACCCCGGGCTGCACACTTGGATATTAGCCTGCAGGGTCCAGGATAGCCTGGGGAATTACTTGGGAGGCCTGGCAAGGGCAAGGGTTGGGTGTCCCCACTCGCACTCACCACAGCGGCACGACACTGAATGTCCTGCCCCCAGCCCACTGTGCTCCCCTGAGCCCTGCATTGCTCAGCGGAGTAGAGGGCTGGGGCCAGATCACCCAGCTTCCAGCCACCCTAGTGAAGTGGAGTGACCTGGCTGGGAGATGGTTGGCAGAGCAGAGCAGGCTGCTCCGCTTCCCACAGCTCTGCCGCCCCACCCCAGGCCTCACCCCTGGTAATCCCCTGGATTGAATTGCTTGAGGGAGAGGCCTTCAGGCAAGGGGATGCAACGGGGGCAGAGCAGGCGAGGGACGAGGCGGGGGCCTGGGTGTCCTGGGGACGGCCCTGCCAGTCCCCTGAGGTCAGCATGCACTGGTCATTCCAGAGAGATTCCCAACTGCACCCACAATCAATCCTAGCACAGCTGATGAGCCCCCCTTTTGTAATTCCATCAGCTAAAGCGTCTTCTTTGCAGCTCCTTGGACATTTTCACAGCTGAATAAAAGGTGACAACTGTCTTACAACCCTCAGACAATGTAATCTTAATCTAATGTGTGATTCTCCGTCATCTTAACAACCATCCTCCTTTTGAATGCTGAATCTCTCTGCCTAGGATGGGGGCTAGTGCAAGAGCTTTTGGAGAACTAAGTTCCAGTCCTGTGCTGCGTGGCCCCCTCCTACTCCCTATTGTACATAGCCCAAAGCCAAACCGCAATGTGGCAAAATTAGCCGGGGACCTGGGGAAAAAAATCAACAGCTGCGTTGGCAAGGCTGTTTAGACAAACGTGCCAGCATTCGGACTTTAACTTTACTCCTGAAGGCAGAGATCTGTGTGTTACCCCGGATTCCATTCCCTCTATCAATCTCACATACACACCCCTTGCTTTCTTGTGTTAACTATGCAGTAAACATGGCCTTGCCTCAGATGCTGCAATTCCTGTTTCCCCCCTCTCCCTGAGTCCCTGCTCTCCAACCAAAGGCGTGGGGATTCAGAATGCTGTGGTCAGGGAACAGGCTCGTTCTAGGAAATGGGGCCACATCATCCCAGCTCCCCTGTTAGGATTGCTGGCGTCCTTTCCACGAGGCTCATTTCCAAATTCAATTCAAAATTACCCTTCACATTTTCACATCTTCCTGGATTCCGCCTCCCACTTCTCTGACCTTTTATCTACCGCCTAGAACTTTAGCACCCTGGTGGCCAACATGGGGTCTGCTGTGCAGGCAGCTCCAGCCCAGAAAAAGTGCATACAGGAACACGGCTGTGTATGTCCCTTCCACCTACAGGTGCTGACTTTCAAAAGTGCCTGTGGGAAGGGGGGTTGTGCTCGACCTCCGGCTCTGTTCCACGACCTGCATCCGCTTCACCCCTTTCCCCAAGACCCCTCTTCCACCCTGCCTCTTCCAGCCCCCCACTCCATCCGTGCTCCGCCTCCTCCCATCCACTTCCATTCTCTCCCCCCTCTGCCTACAGAGCCTCCCCAGTGCTGCAGAACAGCTAACTGCAGTGGCTGGGAGTGAACAGAGGAGAGGCTGACTGGCAAAGCCCACTGGTCGGCTGGAGGTGCTGGGGGGAAGAGAGGGCTGTTGGGCAGCTGCAGGTGGGGTGATCAGCACCCATCAATTGTTCCCCATGAGTGCTCCAGCCCCAGGGCACCCACTGAGCTGGCGCCTGTTCCACAAAGCCACCACTCCCCGAGTGAACACTCACACACACAACTTCCTATAATGAATACAGGAAAGGGAAATATTTATCCACAGGCAGATGAAAGGAAAAAACCAAGAGGGGGAGGGGGAAAAGAATATAGAGGGGGGAGCAGTAAAACATGGTTACAGTCAACAGAGCCCCACAGGTCCAGTGATACCACAGTTGGAAAGGGCAGAGGCGGAGCAATGTCGCTGCACACCGAGCTCAGGAATCCTGGGCAAAGTTCTAATCCAGTGGCGAGTTTTAGGTGCTCCTGGCCAGTAATCTTTCCCCAACAACCCCCTCCAGTGCCCTCCTCTGCCCCTCTCTGCAAAGCCACTCAGAGGAACCACCTCACCAATTAACTAGCTACAGCCTCCCTCTTTCTGTCCAATGCAAGGTCCCAAGCCCCAGTATTCATTCACAGCCCCACGCAGCTCTGGGCAGCAGCGATCCTGGCTCCAGCTTTGGTTTGTCCTCCTTGGGCGATTCCTCCCTAGCAGAGTGCTCTTCCTGGCACCTGTCCTGGGGGGTCTCCAGACAGCCACTCTACCCCTCCCAGCACAAGTGCCAATTCCATGGGTGCTGTGGGGCTGGAGCATGCATGGGGAAAAATTAGTGGGTGCTCAGCACCCACCAGCAGCCAAGCTCCCTTCTTCAGTCACTCAAGCTCATCTGAGGAAGTGGGTTTTGCCCATGAAAGCTCATGATACTATATATATGTTTTGTTAGTCTCTAAGGGGCCACAGAACTACTCGTTGAGATGAAGGAGGGCCTCTCATGCAGCCCATTCACTAACCAAGGTTGCCCACTGCTAGACTATAGGGGGGAGCCAAGGCTCTGTCACCCCCCACCCTTCCAACCGCTTGCACAATGGAGATGGGGCTGCCTCAGCTCTGCAGAGCCTGCTCTGCCCCTCACACTGCTATCTGAGAGTTGGCAGCCAGCACAAGGCACTAAGGGGACCTCCCTGACACGCTATTACTAACTTACATGGTTACACTGGCATAACCACTAACAGGTCTCAAGTCAGCTAATTCAGAGACTGCTTGTTGCTTTAAGCACGTTTCAGGACATGTAAGCGTTGTGACTCATTGTGTACAGAGAACAAGTCTACACTGCCACTTTACTGGGCTGCAATTTTCTGGTTCATGGGTGTGAAAAAACACCATCCTCCTCTCCTCAAGCACAAGTTGCAGCGCTGTGAAGTGTGAACCAGGCTACAGAGCTGCGAGCAGCACTCCTCAGTTATCTCCTCCCCTCGTGGAGGTGGTTTACCTGTAGCACTGGGAGAGCTCTTTCCCAGCACTCCTGCCGTGGCCACACTGACTCCCAGCTGCCCTTTACATTTTCAGGTGAGGACAAAGCCTCGACGAGCACTGCAGCTGTCAAACAATCACGTAGACGGAGAAAGAAAAGACGAGTGCCCATGCATCACTCATTGCTTCTCATGACATCCTGATGAGTATAATCCCTCTTTTCAGACTGGAAGGCAAGTTGCCTATTGTCTCTCAGAGCGACGGGAGTCTGATCGAAAAACGCTCTTTTGTCATCCCTCAACCTTTGGGCAGCTTCTCTCACATCTGGGGGCGGATTTCTATTATCTCTACACTCACACATCTATGCCAGCAATTTCTGCCAACAGATATGCTGTCCAGGATTCAGAACAACGATCCCCCCTGATCAAATCTTGCAAAACCAAAAAGATTCAGACGCTGTTAACACACATTCTTTTGTCAAAAAATAGGGATGTAAAATCCCATTTAATTAGTTAACCAGTTAACCAATTAAATGCGGGAGGGAGAGGGGGGACAGTCAATCTCAGCTGGGCTGGAGCAGGCCTGCCACCTGTCACGGCCAAACTGGAGCCCTCCTGGAGTGCCTCTGCCCATGGAACATCCGGACTGGACACACCGTGAACTGGGGCTGCTTGGGCCAAGCTGGAGAGCCCCCCCACCCACTCACAGCAGGCCTCATGGGGCTGCAACAGCACCCTGCCCACAGCAAACTGTTCCAGGCCCTATCAGTTAACTACTAACATCCCTAGTCAAATACAACTTACTGTGCTCCACAGAGGTGTATCTGGATGGAAAGTCTACGGCCTCTTTTACACGGGTGGTCAAACTTGAGCAGCTAATCATCTATTCTAGCTTTTAAATACATAAATCTATGAATGAACATGAACCTGAAAAATCCTTTATGAATGGGTTTTAAATCTGCAGATTGCCACGGCCACCTTCTTAGCACTGGGCAATTATTAGATAGAGAGGCTCAAGCTGCAAAGTTCACACTCAGATTTCAAATACAGAGACCATTTGGTTCTGGAGCACATTCATGAATAGAGAGTGATCATCCTCTAGTGTTAACGTTCACTTCCTGTTTGAAAGAACATCCAGAAGAGTTTGACCGTACATGTATTCAAAGCATTTCCACATGTATCCGGTCTGCATGCCAAATGGCAATACTCCTGGAAATCCGCTTCCTTCGAAACACATCCAGTATTTTACCACCCTTACCTCTGACATCTGACCCACTGGTGAATATAAGTTAAAGGCCCCCCCTTGGTACTGAGGAGATGTGCTTGTTACAGCCCTACCAGCAAGCATTAGCACGAGGTATCAGCTTATGCTTTGAGCTCTGGCAATCCCTAGCTGTCTCCTATGTCTGAGTGAAGATGGTCGCCATCACATTAGCACTTGTTCTGCAGATACACATGGAAATCCAAAAGGGGAAAGCACTCTTTAACCTCAGAAAGGTTATCCCAATCAGATGGCTTACTCATGGTCGAGGAGACCGTTTGCCAGTTGTATCTATCAGCAGCATTCTGAACAGACAAGAAAATGTGTGTTGAGGTTTCCAAGTAAAGGCTTGAACCAGTAGAGTGATGAGTACCCTGGCTCTGCTCCAGCAAAGCACTTAAGCGCATGCTTAGCTTTAAGCACGAGTCTTATCGTGCTTATCCCACTGGCTTGAAGTTAAGTATATGCTTATGTGTTTTGGTGGATCAGGGCCACGGTGCTCATCACCTTTCAAGATCAGTCCCCTGATAGTTAAAGGATACAGGTTGAACCTTCCTGGTCTGGCACCTTTGGGACTGACTGGTCCCAAACCTTTGAATTTGCTGGACCAGGGAGGTCAATGCTGGCACCTCCGTTCTCAGCTGCTGGCTCCTGGGGCACTGGCCACCCTTTCCTCAGGGGTGTCAGAGCTCTGCTCCCCAGAGATACTGGGGATCCCTCCACCAGCCATCTGTGCTCTGCTGCTGTCCCCGGAATGTCTGGGCTCCTCTCCTAGCGGCAGGCCCCTCACTTCCCAGCTCTTCCCTAGACCCATAACACCACTGGCCCCAGTCCACCAGTTTTTCCCACTAAGTGCTCCAGCACAGGAGCATCCACTTCTGATGCTGGACCAGGGGTGTTTCTGGATTAGGGAAATGCAACCTGTAGTATCTATTAAATAGTTCTCATACATTTAATTCAGACACAACGAGATCTTTGGATGGAAGGTGTTAAACAACAACAACATGATACACGTCTCTACCACGGAAGATGTGAGTACACAGGCTGACAATCAGTTCTGCAAAACCATTGGCGCATAAACTGAATCTGTTAAGGAGCAAATTAAGCAAACCTTAAAATCCAGAATGAGCTCTCCTGAAAGCCTATGCCTATTTGTAGTGCACTATCACAGAAAAAGGTTGTTCCCCACACACACACTTCTTTCTTTTTTGGTGGGGTTGCTGCCTGGGATCTCTAAAGCAGCACTGCTTATTAGCAGCACAATTTCATATCCCTGAGTCTACTGTTCTGAATGATTTATTCAAGAATCAAAGCAATGTTGCATGCATCTGTTATAAAAAAATTAAGCTCATGGCACCTAAAAAAACACCCAGCTACTCTTTAAAACTCTATCTGGACTAATTCCATGTAGGGATGTTAAATTTAGATTAATTGACTAATCAAATAGTCGATGGGATTTCTATCAACTAGTCGATTAGCCTATAAGGGTGCCTCTGCCTTTGAATTGTAGCAATAGCCCTGCCAGGATCTACTGTTCAAAAGCAGAAGCCCCGCAGGGAGCGCAGGGCCAGCAGGGGACTGGAGCCGGACTCCCTGCCGCAGCTCAGACTTTGAAATGCACAAGAGCCCCACTGGTGCTCTTGTACATTTCAAAAGGAAGCCAGGCAGGGAGTGCGGGACTAACAGGGGACTCCCCCACAGACCCTGCGCTCCCTGCAGTGCCTGAGCCTTTGAAATGTACAAGAGCCCCAGCGGGTACATTTCAAAAGGAAACCTCTCAGGAAGTGCAGGGCCGGTGGGGGAGTAGCTTCTGCTTCTGAAAAGTACAAGAGCCCCAGCGGAAATCACAAATCAAAAGCAGAATCACAGCAGACGCATCGCGAGCGGAGACTGCTTCAGTCCCCACTCGTGCCGTTTCCTGCTGTGCCTCTACCTTTCCTGCCCCCCGCGGAGATGGTGCTGGGGGGAAATGGCTTTTAAGCCAGCTTCCCCCAGCACCGGCTCCTGCTCCACCCCTTGCTGCTTATCTCTGATAGAGGCAGCAAGGGGGGGGAGAGAAGCAACTAGTCGCATCACTAGTCGACTAGTCGCTTACATCCCTAATTTCATGTGTGCTACCTTTTCGACCTACTCTCAGTCCATTCCCTCTTCTCCACACCACCTCCTCACCTGCTCTCCTCTGCAGCACATCTCCCGTCAATCTTTGCAGTTGGGGGTCGCTCTTTCACTTGTGTTATCCCATCTCTTTAGAACTCCCTCCTTCTCCCTCTGTGAGAGGCTCTGAAACACCCCTCTCCTTTAATCTCACCGTAAAATCTTCCTTTTCTCTGCAGCTTGTGAGTGACTCTCTCTGTTTAAAGCATTTTATGAATGAAGGGCACTTTTCCCAGACCCTTTTCATCCCAGAGGCCTTTTGGCACAGCACACTGAATCATTTTTATCAGTTCTTGTGGTGTTTATTTGCAAAGCTTGTAGGACACCATTGATGAGTAAGCACCAAAGAAAAAAATATTATTGTATTTAAAAAAAAAAAAACACACATTATACTGTAGAGTAGAAAGCTGTTATGTGAGATTTTCAGATGGTTGCCCTAGAGCAAAGTTACCTTCCTAATCATTGCTTAATTATTTGTGACTTTATTTCTGATAATTTCAAAACAAATTCTACACTAACCCCGAGGAAGAAAATATCAGCCTCATTTGCTGGAGTTCCATTTTCAAAAATAAAAAAAAATCATTTTTAATTTTCTAATCGAAAAGAAATCCATTGCAAAATGCCTCGGAGGTCAAATATTCTACACCACTGCAGTCTTAGACAAATGCTGCTGTTGGTCTCCAGTCAATGTGATGTTATTAGCTAAAATTTCAACTCCCTTAATGGAAATTCCAGGGTGGCAACGGATTTTTCCCATAGTACCTTTGGTTTCCCCTATGGTATCTGGCCAGTAATAACTCCCAGATTTCATCCCACAACCCTCCTCCTTTGTTAACTACACTTTTTGTTAGCAATACCAAAAAAAATGAAGCACACTCAACATGAATACAAATCTTTAGCAAAATTTCCTCTGGGCTTTTCATAGCTAGGTGATGGAGTTCACTGATGACGGTATGGGGTTCCTCCCCCCCATCAAAGTTCAACTGCAGTGGGGGTGTTTGGCAGAATTTCATGCAAATCCAAGGGAAATAAATCAAACCCCATTATCATTCAACCACACAGAGTTAAAACAGCCTTTTGTTTCCATACAACAAGCACACACTTAATAGATCCCCATAGAGCTCAATGTTTGCAAGTTGGCCAGTTTCCAAAAATATGTTGTTTAAAACAAAAATAAGACCAATGTATGAATATACAAGCAAGCTACAGTCATGCTACCCAACTTATATTCATCTGGTAGTAGGTAACAGTTACGCAACACCCCCAAGTAAAACTCCAGATTAGAACACTCCCAAATCAATTAATTTTAAACACACCGGGCAAGAGCAACAGAAAACACACCTGAACATGATTCGGGGAGATCAGGTATCTCCGAAGAGGCCAAATTTTGCATGCAGGGACATTTTCACCAGTGGTTTACATAGGATATGGATAGCTGTCATATGTAATACTCTATGTGGTTGGTGACCTAACTATCTCAATTATCTAGGTCAGTCCACCTCTTCTCTGCTCCTCAGCATTGACGGCTCAGGTCAGCTGAGGCAGTGTTGCTGACAGTTCCCACAGTGCCAGTGCTAGCCCAAGGGAGGCCCTTAGCAGGACTATCCCTCCCCCTCCCACGCACGTGTGTGTACACACACACACACACACACACACACACACACACACACACACAGAATAGGGGGCCTCCCATGCACGTGTATACACACACACACTGAATAGGGGGCCTCCCGTGAGTCACTTGGTCTGTTTCAACATATCGCCAGCTTGCATGCTTGAGGAGAGGAGATAGATCAGGAAATCTGCACTACCAATACTGAAACAAGTGGCTCTTGCAAATATGTCCATCTTAGCCTGCAAAAACACCCCACATGTCTCAGGGTGAACACACTGGCTGAGAGGAAAGAACTAAGAGACCCTCGTGATTTGTTAACTCATTTAAGCAACATTCTTTCTTAGCTCTACCTAATGAAGAAGGTGGTATGATTTACCAAACAAAGCCAGACAAAGGTAAGAATTAGTAGGAATCTCACATGAAAACCTGGGCTCAAGTGACTTCTGGCTGAGTTGGCAGATCCAGGAGCTGCAGAAAGTACAAATACATCTTTAAGCCTGGAGAACAGGGCACTGGCACTAACTGTTCTTGTGGAATGGATAAATAATCCTTAATAGCACAAACCTCATAACAAGTGGCAGGCACAAAAGTGCCTCAAAAGGCACAGGAAAGAGAGTGGAGTACGGGTGAGCTTTCCTCTCGGACGCTGCTCGCTGTTGCCCTTCCCTTCAGGGAGTGAGGGGAAAGCACACAGCCTCCCTGAATTGCCCTCCCTCCTGGCTGGGGAGAGGGCTGGGGAGGAAGTGGCCCATGCTGTGAGCTTTCCTCTCGCTCCCCGACAGTGACCGGAAGAGGAACAGTAAGCAGACTCCTGGTATGAATTTTGGGAGGCAGGAGATGTGAGCCCCTACCCCTCTTCCCTCCCTAAATAGCACCGGGGGTAGGGCTCGGGGCTGGGGCAGTCCCAGACCAGTGTGGGACCATGACCCCAGTCATCCCCCTTTAACCTACCTGGTTGCCCACTGCTTAGCACAGCAGCCTGCCTCTGGGAACACAGCTGAAAGTACACTGTGCCTCCTGCTGCAGCCAAGCCCTCCAGCCCACCAGCTCTTTCTTACCAGAACAGCTCACCAGGGTGCCCTGGCTTACTTGCACCTCTGATGGCAACATACTTGAAACAACATACTTGGGGACTTATTGGCCAACACCCTCCTGCTCCAAGCTGCCATGGAAACAGTCTTCACAGAGCAATACTTTGCAGCACGTAAAATGTGGATTCTCCAGTCTGCTCCCCTTGCACAAAGGAACTGCAGTTGTTTCCAATGTGGTCAGCACTTTCCATAACAGCTGGTGTTGGGACCTTAAGGTAAATCAGACAAAGACCTGTGCTGTGCTTTTTGAATATTTAGTGCTCACTTCCATGGACTTGGAGTGCTGCTCGTAGCTCAGGAATTGGCATGCCTTTAATTTCATTCTGCATATTTTCCCTACAGAAGATCTTCAGTACAGCAGGACTATATAGCAGAGCAAACACAAAAGACTACACTGTATCTTGAACAATCACCAGGAAGCAGGTGTACAAAACAAACTATAACCATGAATCTAACCAGGGTTTAGAGGACCCATGTGAGGACATTTGCCTGAGCCGGCTGTAACTTTCATCTCTATTTCTTTTCTATAATTGCCAGGCTCTAATTAATCCATACCAGAAAGTGCAGCAAAAGGAAAAAGGAATGCACAGTTGGGTTGTGTGTGTGTGTTCCTCACATGCCTGTTTAACAAAGCAGTCTGGCAAACTAAACACCCATTTTGAGCATCAACTCCAACTGGCTTCTCAGGATCAAGGGTTGAAATATGCTTCTAAAATTCACATGGTCTGCAGAAGGTAACATCTTAAACATGGATCCTACAACCTGGCTCTCTGTGAAACAAAAAACCTCAGTGCCTTTTGGATAACATTAAGACGACAACTCTCTGTCTCTCTCTCTCTCTCTCTGTACTTGTAATATGCTCATTACTGTATTATCTGTTTAAGTAGCCAATGGAGTTGCAACTCATTTTTTAACCTCAGGGATTTGTTCTTTCAACCTTCCCCAATAAAGCAGACGGTCAGCATTATTAAGCAATTAAAAATCAAGGTTTATTTACCCATTCCAGGGGAACAAGGTTAGAGTCAGTGCCCTATTATGTAGGCTTAAAGATCTGTTAATTTACTTTAATCCACTTAAACCTTTAAAGCATGGATAATGGAAAACAGACAAGAAAACTGTTTCCAAATGTACAGACAATGGCTTCCTTACCTCGGAGGAAGCATAAAGCCTTAGACAAGAGCCCTAAAAGGTCAGGAAGGCACCCTTCAATTTCTCCTTTCTCCCGAGACACCCCATCTCAAAGGTCACAGAAGCCTCACTCAGATGCCCTCAGCAAAGAATCTAACCACAGACACACTGCAAAATCCCCCAAAGGGGAACCAAAATCAATATTTCAACATTTACAAGGAAGCTACAGTTGACATGAAGCTCAATGCACTATGGTAATGGTGTACAGCAGTGTTTCTCAACTAGTGGTACGAGTACCCTTAGAGGTACTCAAGAGAAGTTCAGGGGATACGTCAACACAACTGAAATTTGGAGAAAACTGAATTTTTGTTTTAAGTTTTCAGCGCTTTATTATTTTTGTACTTTTTACACACAAAAATTTCATTGCCCGCCTGGCTACAATTAAGTTGTTTAAACAAATGTGTTGCAATGGTAGAAAAAAAAATTGTGTGTCTGAAAACTGTAGGTATTAGGGGTACTTATAATCAGGGCTTGACAAGCAGTGGCGAGCCCCGCTCGCCAGCCGCGCAGTTTGGCACACTGCGCATGCACAGACCGCGCTGCGCATGCGCTGACCGCGTTGCACGGCCGCACTGGGCTAAAATCTACTCTCCACGGGAGAGTAGATTGCCCTAATTGTCGAGCCCTGCTCATAATTATTTTTTTTAAAAGGGGGTACTTTATTTAAAAAAAGGTTGAGAAACACTGATGTGTACAGAACCTCTTACACTAAACAGAATAGGTGCTCAGATATGAGGATCATGTACCTAGATGGGCGGGTAGGTGGAAACAGTGACAGAACGAAGCCTAGGGGTACCACTTCTACACATAACAACAAGGACCATTTATTTGGGATAAGGACACAGTTCTTCGGGGGAATTCTTATGTTGCAAGATACCAGAAAGAGGTCTATGATGTTTTTATGTGAGGCATTGTAGGCCTCTGCAGCTAAAAAAGCTGCTCTTTTGCATCTAAGATCACCTTATCAAGGCCAGAGTCAGGATGGTGGTCACAAAAAACACTGGCAATGACTACAAATGTAGGCAGAAAAAAAAAGCAACAACAAAAACGGAAACAAACACCGGCAATTTTATTATGATTGTATACTCAATAGTCTTGGTCTGTCAAAATAAGAAATGTGCCTTTCATTCAGATATTTGGAAATGCTTTACAAGTATGAATTAAGGCCCACATTAGCTCTGTTAGGTTTATAAGCATCACTGAACCTACTTACGGAAGAGGAAATTACAGCAGAAGTCAGCGAGACATCGGAGATTGCACAGAGTCAGTGGCAGAATAGTGACGAGAAACCTTGAGGTCTTATCTCCCGGCTCTCTGCTCTGACTCACTGCTTCCCACAACACAGCACTAAAGGAAGGACTCCAGAGCGGATTATCCTACTGTTCCTTTCAACCAAGCTAAGCCATCCAAGGGAAGACAACTCTTACCTTCAAAAGTAATGGTGGGGTGTTCTCTTCTGACACATTGCTGCTGTTCGGTTTCAGGGTATTCGGGTGCATTCTGTGATGCCGAGAGATGAAAAGTGAGAAGGAAAAGGCTTGCTAGTGACAGAGAAATGCCCTTTAATCTTGATACAACCATCTTTGGAGACCTGCAGATCTAGCTTCCAAGGTAGACCCTGGGAGGACACCTGCAATGCAGAGAGTTTCATTTTAGGAAGCATACTTCTGTATCTACAGTCTGCAACAAATCTGTGTGGGGTGGTTTCCCTTTTTCATTACAAACCCGTATGTGTTAACAATGTGTGATAATATTCAGCAAACAAAATTTTGAAAATTAAATGCTGTTATACAACTCTGTAAAGATACCAAAAAGTGCAAATACATGTATTCCAAATACATGTAAGTGGCTGAGTATTAAGAATAGGCATGGTTCAAGTAATGCAAATGCAATAATAAACTGCTTAAAGAGGTAGTAGGAAAGAGGCACCAAGTAGCAACATCACAAATTAAAGCCATATGATATGTTTAATTCTTGTTCCGATGGGTTTTGAATGTTGCCATAAAGATGATCTGTAACCCTCTAATGATTCATACCCTCTAATGTCTGCATACACAGTAACTACTATATATATTACATCAAAACTGACATTAAAAGAACATTAAGACTGCAGAATCAAACACTCATATGTTAGGAAATGCCAAAATTAAGATTGCTCCAGCGCCTCAGTTGACCCCACCAATTAATTCCCTCATCCTCTCTTCTCACCCCAATTCTCATCGCCTCTGCATTGCAGGGTGACGACTTCCTCCTCCTCTGCCTCATTGTCTAGCTTCCAACAGTGGGTTTTACTGAGAACACAGGAGACAGTCTTCCTTCTGGAGACTGGAGCATGCTTAGCACAGACAGAATCTTTAGATAATTTAGCTGCCGAAGTAAGTTTCTACTGAGCATGTGCAAACTAAGAGGTTCTTCTCCCCCCCCCCCCAAAAAAAAAAAACAACTTAGAACTTGGCCTGATGTAGACGGTTTTTCATGGGAAGAGCAGAAGATATATCCCTGACACTGGGACAACCCCATTCTCCCATATTCCAAGCCACTGATCCTAACCAAGGAATAGCTATAGCTTTTCAATGAAATGGTTTCAAGAATTTTCTAAAATACATGGAAAACAATGTATTATTTTCTAATTTTGTTCTCAAAACCATTTTAGCTGAAGCTTTCTGAAATATTTTCTCCACCACGGAAAATGTCAGCCCAAACAGTTAGCTTAGATAAGCAATTTTTTGTTCTATGTTTGTATAGCACCTAGCACAATAGGATCTTGATCCATGTGTGGGTCTCCTATGATAATACAAACAAATAGATAATAAGAATGAAGTTTGGCAAAGTTATGAGCAACTGTAATGGTCCTCACTTTAGGTCTGGTTGGGAAGCATGGCCTAGTGATCACAGACACACACCCCGACTGCCAAGGGGTTGTGGGGAGGGGATCAGAGGCCCTTCTAGTGCACTGGCTCCAACTCAGGGACCTTTGGACCACCAGAAGTCTGGCAACAAAGGCTCCTTAAGGCTGTCCTCCCTGGGCCTCTTCCTCTCTTCCCACCCCCCTTCTCAGTAAGCTCAGTTCAAGTGATTTCCCTGGTGGGGGAATCCAACCCAAAAAGTATTAGAGGGAGTTACCACTGTCAAAGATCCCAGGGTGCTGGTTGTCTCTGGGGTTGGTCCTCCTTTCTCTCAAGAAGGTCCCTTCGGGCACCAGTATCAGAGCCTTTAGGCTTTCCTCCGCTCTGCTGGAACTGTGGTCTCCAGGTCTTCTCACCTCTAGCTCTGCCCCCCAGATGAACTAATTGTTCCTCACCTTTTAATTCCTCCATCAGATAGAGCATTTGCTGTAGGTGTGGTAGGGCGGGGCTGACTTAGCTCAAAACAATCCCTTAAGCCCCTTGTTGCCCAGTGTAGAATGGGGATATAAATTCCCATTTAATTAGTTAACTGGTTAAATGTTAAGTTTAACTGACTAACTGGTTAACTGATTAAACAGGGGCGGGCGGGGGAGCATTCTAGTCTGCTGGGTTGGAACGACCGCCATGCTGCCAGCAGAAGCTGCTAAGGCCCACTTGCTTCAATCCTGTGAGCTGGAAGCCAGCAGCCCACCCCCCCACCCCCCATTGCTATTTACACACACACTGTGGGCTGGGAGCCAGGTAACGGTTAACCACCAGACCTCCTCCTAGGTAACAGTTATCCATCGCCCGGTTAACCAGTTACCCATTCACATCCCTAGTGTGTAGTTTGCAAAACCCATGGCAGCAACTGAAAATGGGATCCTCTAGCAAGAAGCATCAAGCAGCGACCTTCATGCAGCACTAGCAGTTCCAAATACAGCAAGAGGCTGTGTCCAATTCAAATCCTAACATGGGCAAACTCAACCCAGTACAGTCAATGGGAATTTTGCCCCAACAGTAAGTGACGAAAGACCTCAGAACTAAGCCCTTGGTTTTCACTCATTCAGGACAAGCTGCTATTGAATTTAGTGAGTTTTGTCTGAAAATAAAGACCTCAGGATCTGTCTGCTTGGCAGTTTTGTCTGACACCAAAGTCCAGTGAAGTCAATGGAAAGCCTCAGATTGGTTGCAATAGGTTTTGACCATGACTTTCAGTGCCGCGAACTTACTATCAGAAGGTGCTCAGAGTTTGGCCTAGGAGTTTTTCAAATCTTTAGCTTCTTTGTGAGTGGTTCTGAGCATCATCAATTCCAAATTATGTTCGTGATTGTTCTGACAGACACAGCGATTTCCCATATTATCCTTGAAAGTCACTAGTGTATTAAAGTGTATGTATTACTGTGGGCTGGGATTGTATGTAAACTCTCGGGAGAAATGTGACATTTGCTGCAATTCCATATAGCATGTGTGTGGCACCTTGTTTTAAATGAATGCTTTGTGTGTGAGAGTGTGTTCTATTCCATGGGAGAGGGCTACCTTAGCTCCCACGGGCACTATAAACAGTGGGAGGTGATTAAGGCAAATCAGTCGTATTATAACCCCTTCCAAGAGAAGTACCATCTCCTGAGGAAGCTCATACATACTACTTCAAACTACAGAGAGGTAGCTGTGTTAGTCTGCTTCAGCAAAAACAACAAGGAGCCTGGTGGCATCTTAAAGACTAACACATTTATGAGGACATAAGCTTTTGTGAGGCAGCTGCCTTCCTCAGATGCATGAAGTGAATCAGATGGCAGAGATATATATGCATATACATACAGAGATGGGAGTGTTACAACAGTGTTTATGAGGTTAATTCAATCAGGGTGGATACGGCCCACATCCAACAGCGATAAGAAGTTGAAAATAACTAAAGGGGGAAATTACTTATTGTAATGAGATAGCCATTCTCGGTCTCTATTTAGACCCATTATGATGGTGTTAAATTTGCACATGAATTCCAGATCACCAATTCACCTTGCAGTCCACACTGGGTTCCAGAGGAGCCGAACACGTAGCCTTTCTGTACAATGAGTTTTGAAAGCATTTTTCCCCCCCTTAACAATGGCAACTTTCAAGTATAGGAGGTTTTTGTATGTTACTGTTTTTCAAGTCTGGTTTGTGTTCATTTATTCTTGTGCATAGACAGTCCAGTTTTTCCAATGTACGGGCAGAGGGGCACTGCTGGCACATGATGGCATATATCACTTTAGTAGATGTGCAAGTGAACCAGCTCTGGATGATATGGCTGATGTGGTTAGGTCCCATGATGGTGCCACTAAAACAGATGTGTGGACAGAGCTGGCGATGGGTTTGTTGCAGGGATGGGCTCCTGGGTTAGTCTTTTTGCTGTGGGGTGTGAAGTTGGCGGTGAGTATTTGTTTCAGGGGTTCTCCAGAGACCAACACACAAAGAAAGGCCTTTTGGATAAATAGCCTGAGTTTAAAGCACACTGCAAAGGGATCTCACAACACTAGGTGGGTGGACAAAAAAAAATAGCAGATGACATTCAATGTTGATAAATGCGAAGTAATACACAAATATAATGCCAAATATACATACAAAATGATGGGTCTACATTAGTTGTTACCATTCAAGAAGAAAGAGATCTTGGAGTCGTGGTGGATAGTTATCCAAAACATCTGCCAGATGTGCAGCAGTAGTCAAAAAAGCTAGCCGAACATTAAGAACCATTAGGAAAGGCATAGGTAACAAAACAGAAAATATCATAATGCCACAGTATAAATCCACGGTACACTATGAATACTGCATGCAGTTCTCGTCACCCTATTTCAAAAACAGACGCATTAGAAATAGAAAAGGTACAGAGAAGGGCAACAAAAATTATTAGGGTTATGGAACAGCTGCCATATGAGGAGAGATTAAAAAGACTGGGCCTACTCAGTTTGAAAAGCTGGCAACTAACGGGCGGATATAAGAAAGGTCTATAAAATCATGAATGGTGTGGAGAAAGTGAATGAGGAAGTGTTATTTACTTTTTCACATAACAAAAGAACAAGGGGTCATCCAACAAAATTAATAGGCAGCAGGTTTTAAACAAAGAAAAGGAAGTATTTCCGCATACAATGAAGTCAACTTGTGGGGCTTGTTGCCAGGGGATATTGCGAAGGCCAAAAGCATTACTGAATTCAAGAATTAGATACGTTCATGGAAGATAAGGCCATCAATGGCTATTAGACAAGATGGTCAGGGAGGCAACCCCATACTCTGACTGCCAAAAGCTAGGAATGGACTTCAGGGAATGGCTCACTCAATAATTGCCCAATTCTGTCCATTCCCTCTGGAACACTGGCCACTGTGAGAAGACGGGATCCTGGACTAGACAAATCACTGGTCTGACTTGGCCATTCCTCTGTTCTGTTGGATAAGGGCCTTCTTTCTGATGCAGAAAATGGGTGTGAAAACCCCAATCCTTCTAGAAGGATTTGAAGGACTTGTCCTGTTCAAGCCCATCTGACTGACAGGTGACCTTTGGTAAGTTTTTAAGCATGCGTGTAGGTTCTTTTATTGTTTTCACAGAATCACAGAACTGGAAGGGACCTCGAGAGATCATCAAGTCCAGCCCCCTGCCCTCATGGCAGGACTAAGCACCACCTAGATCATCCCTGATAGATGTGGGTTTTCTCTGTAATACATTCACCGTAAGAACAGACACTTGCTTCAAAAGAGTTGTGCCGTAACTTGAACCTATGGGCAATTCATCGCCTGTGGAGAGGAAGCAAAGTGCAGGATCTAGTTTGTTTAGGCAGTCTGGTCTGCTGGGAATATCACAGTGTAAGGGAACTGTGCAGCCTGGAAAAAGCCTGCTCAAGAGGGGGCGAGGAGCAGTTCTCCACCAAGAGAGGTGATGGATGGGAGCCAGAAACCTTCTGGCAGTTGCCCTTGATGGAGCACAGAGGGGGAATATAGGTGCAGTTGCCTTGAACTGTGACAAGTGTTACTTGCATTTAAGCTGTTCTCTGGCCCCAGAGTAACAGAGATTTAGTTGAGAGCTTTTATAAAATCCCACCACGATTCTCCCAAGGAGGTGCTATAACTCAGCTCACAAACAGTACAGAAATGTTTTTTTTTCTTTTAAAAACTCAAGCAAGTTTAAATACCAAATGACAGTGGCAGAAATGAGAAATGGAAAATAATTCAAAATTAAGGTTAGCATGGTCTTTAGCTCAGGCTACTAAATACAAGGCTACTGCAGGGATCAGACACACACAAAGTATACAGAGGAGACACTACATGCAAGCCATGCTATGAATGGAAACATCAAAATAGGATCACTGGGATAAATTTTCACCTGTTTGTATCACAAAACTTTATACAGAAGCAAGCAACGGACTGAATACAGAAATCGTAAAGATATGTTCTGCATTATTCTCTGATCCACACTGGGTTCCAGAAAAGGTAACATGCAGCTTTCCTCCACTGAGGTGAGTATTATGGTGGAGGGTGTCAAAGAGGGGAGGAAGGATCCGGGAGGACCTCACCCAAAAAAGGTGAACTTGATTGACACTGTTAAGTTGCCACAATAACAGGATATAAAATGCTCGCCCATGACACCAATACATAAACTAGGCCTCCTGCACAATCTTCTGATGCTCTCCTAATTCACTGTGGAGTCTAGAATCAGGGGATAGAGAAGTCCATGTTTCATACTCACCAGGATCACCAAACCATAAAAGTTGCAGGAGAAAAGACTCACAATGTCATGCAGTCCATTCTCTGCCAATGAAGTGGTCCCTGTGGTACAGTGTACTAATTTTGTCCAGACTAGTTGTACAATGTGCCAGGTGAATGGATTTCTGCCACTTCCCCTAGGAGACTATGCCACAGCCCAGTAGATATCATTGTTCCCTAGGTAGTTTTCCCTGAGAGAGTAAATTCCCGCTCTTTCTTTAAAGGTTCAAGTTTACCAGTGTTCTTCAATCTAAAGCTGTAGTCAAGTTCATAATTTCTGTTGGACATCGTTTTGAAAATAACCACCACCCAGATGAAAAAGAAACCATAAAAAATATTAAACTTAAGTATCTGCAAAGTTCCCACTACACTGAAAAACTGAAGAAAAATCAGTGTCATGAAACCCTTGAACCAAGACCCAGTATAGTCAATGGAAAATGGATGCTTGGATTTTAAAAAATAATCTGAAAAGCCTTTTTATGGTTGGGTTGGTAAGTTCATGATTTTATTGAAATAAGACATTGGAAATTGGGAGCAGCAGCAGATGGAGGTGCATGGGAACCAAAATATTCAAAACCCACATTGGACCAATAAACAAAAATAATTATAAATGTTCTACACCATGACAGCTGAGCAATACAATCATGATAACCTAGCTCAGCGAACTATGCACTGTAAAAAACACCCAAACCAATGCCGACAAAAATGCAGTTCTTTCTATATTCATATGTCATTGGCTGCCCTGACCACAGACCTCAGCCAGCTGGAGTTCACTCTTTCAGACTGTTTTAAAAAGCTGCCTCTCACTAAAGAAGAAAACGGAGCTTTTCTCTCTGCCACCAGCAGTTGGTACATTTACCCATTAATGCTGTTTATGTTGTGAATAGTGCAATTGTCTTACAAAAGAAAATGATACAGTGCAATTAAATAACAGAACGTGTCAAATCTTTCAATCACATTTACAGTACTAGACTCCCTTCTAGCATACTGAACTCTTTTTTTTAATGCCAGATACATTTGACTACAAAAACCATTGTTCAGATGCTTATGTGGGAGGAGTTATCTACCTCTTTTTGTTTTAATCAATGCACTGTATTTTTCTTTTCTTTTTTTAACAATTGACTTATTTCTACTTTTACTTCCAATTATACTCTGACATTCTTGTTTCTGGCTGGGACATGTTACTTGCAGCTGCATCAGTCTACACAAGGTATACAGCCCTAATAACATGAGAGCCCAAGAATCTCCAGGGGTATGTCTACACTACAGCACTAATTCGAACTAACTTAATTCGAATTAGTTAATTCGAACTAAGCTAATTCGAACTAGTGAACCTAGACGTAAAAACTAATTCGAATTAGCGTTTTGCTAATTCGAACTAGCATGTCCACATTGAGTGGACCCTGAACGGAAGTTAAGGCTGGCTGGAACCAGGACTTAGAGTGTGGAGCTGCTGCCTCAGGCTACCCGCGGGCTGTGCTTAAAGGGACCCGAGCCCCCACCCCGGACAGAAAGTTCTCAGGGGTCCCCGCTTGCTTGTCTACCTTGATGAGGGACAGCAAAGCAGTCCTGTCTTGGAGTGCCCTGAGTGCCCACACTCGGCACATCAGAGCACTCGGCCATCAGCCCGGCTGCACTTGCCGCAGGCTGCCATCCGGGGATGTCAATTGGGGGGCTGTCAGGATCCAGGAGGCCCTGCAGGAGAGCTTCCACCCTGAGGAGCCCGCAGAGCCAACCCAGTCCTCCCCATCAGGGGCTCATGCCCCATTCCTCCCTCACCTCCTTCCACTTACCCCTCCCTAGCCCCCCTTCCTGATGTAAAAAATAAAGGACACGTGTTCAAAAATAGAAACTCTCTTTATTTAACAAAACTGAGGGTGGGGGGGGGATTAAACTCTGGGGAGACTGGGAAAAGGAGGTGGGAGAGGGGAAAAGAGAGGGTGGGAGAGGGGAGGTGGAAACCTGGGAGGAGGGAGCTGGAAGGGGGAAGCCAGGGGAAGAAGGAGGAGGGGAAGTATAAAACTATGGTACGCCATATCTTCAGTATTGTGTAGAGATGTGGTCTCCTCACCTCAAAAAACATATTTTGGCCTTGGAAAGGGTTCAGAAAAGGGCAACTACAATGATTAGGGGTTTGGAACAGGTCCCATATGAAGAGAGGCTAAAGAGACTGGGACTTTTCAGCTTAGAAAAGAGGAGACTGAGGGGGGATATGATAGAGGTCTATAAAAGCATGAGTGGTGTGGAGAGGGTGCATAAAGAAAAGTTCTTCATTAGTTTCCATAATATAAGGACTAGAGGACACCAAATGAAATGAATGGGTAGCAGGCTTCAAACTAATAAAAGAAAATTCTTCTTCACAAAGCAAATAGTCAACCTGTGGAACTCCTTGCCACAGCAGGCTGTGAAGGCTAGAACTATAACAGAGTTTAAAGAGAAGTTAGATAAAGTCATGGAGGTTGGGTCCAAGGAGTGCTATTAGCCAGGGGGTAGGAATGGTGTCCCTGGCCTCTGTTTGTGGAAGGCTGGAGATGGATGGCACATGACAAATGGCTTGGTCATTGTCTTCAGTCCATCCCCTCCAGGGTACCTGGTGTTGGCCGCTGTCGGCAGACAGGCTACTGGGCTAGATGGACCTTTGGTCTGACCCAGTACGGCCGTTCTTATGTTCTAAGCTCAGGGCTCAGGGTTGGGGGTCTCACTGGACCAACTTGATTTTCATGCAAACCTGCTCTTGGGTTCGCATGTGGCCTTTGGTGGCCAGGCTGGCAGCTATCCTGCCCTAGACGGCCGCATTCCTGTGGCTAGTGCGGAGGTCGTGGACGTTGGAGGTCTGCCCCCAAACCTCGATGAGGTCCACGATCTCCACACTAGACCAGGCAGGCGCCCGCCTCTTGCGGCCCCGGGCAGGCTCCTGGGAGCCGCCAGCCTGGTCCTGGGAAGAGGCGGAGGGCTGGGTGGCAGCGGGTGGCTGGCTCATGCTGTGCCAAGTGCAGGGTCTGCTGGCTGGGTGCTGGCAGGCTTGCACCTGGCATGGGCACTGTAGCCAGACCGTGCCCCTTTAAGGGCTCCGGGGACGGGAGGGGGACAGAAGAGTTTCCCTGGCTTGGCCCAGAGTGACCACCAGGGCAAGCTGGGAAGAGCTAGCCTCCAACTAGTTCGAATTAAGTGGCTACACAGCCCTTAATTCGAACTACTTAATTCAAACTAGGCGTTAGTCCTCGTAGAATGAGGTTTACCTAGTTCGAATTAAGCACTCCGCTAGTTCGAATTAAGTTCGAACTAGCGGTTTGCATGTGTAGCGCCTATGAAAGTTAATTCGAACTAACAGCTGTTAGTTCGAATTAACTTTGTAGTGTAGACATACCCCAGGATATTTATCCTCATAACACCTTTAGAAAATAGTGAAATATTATTACTTTCCTTTTACCAAGAGGCCGAGTAACTTGCCTAGGGTTACACAGGAAGTCTGTAGCAGAGAAGAGAGTTGACCCAAAGTCTCTAGCTTGCATGGTAATCACTGGGCCAGTGTTATGCTTTCTGAACCTATAACTCATGGTGAGTTTGTATCTGTTGAAGCACTTACTAGCTTTTGACAATGCTGTTGTTTCTCATATCGGAGCAAAACACTACAAATGAGGAAATACAACACGTATTACCGTAATCTGTTTGTTAGCTTGACATATGTGAATAGTTCAGATATCTCCGCGTAAATAAGAAGTTATGTAGCCTATTAAATCACACTGCAGGCACATGGCATGGAAGCTGGGAAGATATAGTCTAAAGTATGAGCATCTGTAGGACCAGACGGCTCAAGAGCAAAGTAGTAAGTCATTTTGCTGATGTGGATTGGTGTTTGTGAATCGAGCAGAAGAGGCCTGGGAAGTCTTTTAAGGAGAGACAGAAGAAGGAGAAGGAAATGCTCAAGGGACGGGTAATGGAATTAGAATCATTCTCCCTCTAGATCACCACTTGATTCCAACCCAACTTGGTAGTTACCAAGGACATGATCCACAGGCCACTGAAGTCAATTGAAAGACTCCTATTGACTTCAATGTGCTTTGAACTAGGTGCTCCAAGAAGATGCTCTCTAATGGCAGCTTGGTGGCCTAGTCTGAAATGAGTCAGTATGTCTCAGTCCACTTCTGAACAGGCCGAGGCTTATCGGGTCGTTGAGTCACTACTCGACTAGTCACTTCTCTTCCCACCCTGCCCTGCTGCCTCTGGGGAGCAGGAGCTGGCTCCCCCCCTGCACTGTCTCCGTGGGAGGGGCATAGGGAAGGTAGAGGCTCAGTGGGGGACTGGGCATGACCCAGGACAGCTGTCCTAGTTTGCACCCGGTCCCCCACTGCCCCTCTACCTTTTAAATGTAGTAAGAGCTGAGCTGGGAGCTAACCCGCTGTGGCTCTACAGTTTTCCCCTTTATCGACTAATCGAGTAGTTGATGGAAATTCGATCGACTATTCGATTAGCTGATTAAACACAATTTAACATCCTTAAATCAGAGGAGCCAATAACTGGCATTAGTTGGCCTCCTTGTTGGCAGAGACGCTAATGACTGAATGGTCATGGATACTGACCTGCTGGTCACCCTTTGGAGGAGGTCTCTCCAGAACAGAATTCTATTATATAAAGCTCCCATAAAATATTTCTGATTCAACAATACAGACATGTGCAGCAGAGCGTGACATACTATATCTCTGGGCACCTGCCAAACCCAGTAGGTATAAATAAATACCTGCTCTGCAGAAACTTAAACCTACTTTTGTTCAGTGTTAACCTAACCGCACATGGACTGGTTTCCTAAGTGCTTCAAGATGCCCTCAAAATAAAAAAAAAATAAAAAAAAAACCTTTTTGAACTTGCTTTATTGGCTATATATCATGTAAAAACATGGGCTATTTTGTTAGGGGTTTGGGTATGAACTTAGCATTTGTCCAAGGTGCCCTGGAGTCTGAAGTCTTCTATTTATCCAAAGAACTTATTTGGCAGTCGAAGTTTGCATGTATTTCCCTGTCTCTGTGCCACAGTCCTTCTCTACAGGACCATAGTTAGGGTTGAGAAAGTATTTCCCTATCCCCAGTTGGTACCTGGCATCTCTGCTGAAATGGTTAGGAAGGTTGCCAGAAACGATGGTGGATTTTGTGATAAAGAGGCCAGTCTGTTAGGCACACTACCGAGTATGAAATGAGTTGTGAAAGGTCCCCATTTCACAGATAGAGAAACCAAGACACAGATTAAGGACTTGATTTTCAGAAGTGTCCATCACCCAGAACTCCAAGTGAAGTCAGTGGGTGCTACAGTTCTCAGCACCATAAGTTTCTTGCACAGAGCTTCAGGAGGCGTGAATAGCACGGTATGGATCAGGAATCAAGAACCCCGGTTTCTGACATGGGCAGCAGGTATCTCAGGCCAGAGGAGATACCCAAACAGTGAGGCCTGGCCCCACCATCAAAAGGATTGAACAAGGGGAAAGGTGTAAGGTCAGAAAGGGAAGGAACCCTCACAGGGCAGTAGCAAAGCAGTTGTGCTGCCACTATTGCATTCCTAAGCCTGCAGCAGCTTCTCTTCTGGTTACTCCCATTCAGGCTGTGGGAATAGGCTCTGACTGAGCCATCCCATCCATAGGACGGTTCAGGGCCACCACCATAGGCCCTGCACTTTAGGGGCCCTATGGTAGGACAAGTCAGACAGGGACACTAGCAGGGGACTTGGGGTTATCAGCAGGGGTCGGGCCTGCCTCCACACTCACTGGTGGAGGAAAACGGAGGGACCCAGCGCAACCCACTCCATTCCCCTGGCTCCCAGCTGTGTTTGTCAGATGTATGGAGTGAAAAATCACAGAGGTAGGGATATACAGGGTGTCTGTCTGAATCTGTCTGTCCACGAATCCATTCGTTCAAGCGCTCCTTCTAACAGTAACAGCTAGGACCACCAAACTTGCTAGGCAGCTTCCTCTTATCCCAACTTAAAGCAAGGTCGGGGTTTGGTTGTGGCAGAAAAACGGGATGTGCCCAGAATTCAGTTGTTTTCCATAACATGGAAACGGAGGGGGCTGAATTGAGGGACGCAACATTGCACAGTCATCACTGGGGGCAGCTACACCAGGAAGGGAGTGGCAGCCATCTTGCCAGCCACTAGCGCAGGTAAGTGGTCCCCTGCCCCAGCCGTTCCCACCCTGGCCACATCACTGGACCAGGGGAGGGGATGGGTAAGTTCCACCAGCTCCACCGCTGTGGCCCACCCACACAGAACACACCAGGGCTGGGCAGCCCTGCCTCCCCCAGGATCCACAGGTGTTCTCCAGCACCACCAAGCTGCCCAGCGTGGTAGGCCTGCACCCTCCTGGGCCAGCCCAGGGAGCACCACCATGGCAGGCATTCACGGCCCTCCCTCACCCCGCGCCAGCCCCACTGCACAACTTTTTACTGAGGATGTTGTGAAGGCCAAGACTATAACAGAGATAAAAAAAGAGCTAGATAATTTCATGGAGAATAGGTCCATAAATGGGTAGTAGCTAGACTAGGCAGGGATGGCCTCTCCGTTTGTCAGAGGCTGGGAATGGGCAACAGGAGATACATCACTTGATGATTCCCTGTTCTGTTCATTCCCTCTGGGGCACCTGGTATTGGCCACTGTCGGGAGGCAGGATACTGGGCTAGATGGACCATTGGCCTGACCCAGTATGGCCGTTCTTATGTTCTTGTGCTGTGGAAATGGGAGTTATTTAATTATTTTTTTCACGCTTTTTTTTTTAAACTCAACAAGATGCAAGAGAAATGTTCACATTCCTGCAAAATTACTGCTGGCTTTTATAATACAGTGCATTTCTATAGCCCCCTTTATCGGAAGATCTTGGAACACTTCACAGTTACTAATGAATTTACCTTCTCAACACCCCCACAAGTTCAGTTTTACTAGCTCCTTTTTACAAATGGGGAAACTGAGGCACAGAGCAATTAAGTGGCCTGCCCAGAGGGAAATAAACAGTCTTTGGCAGAGCCAGAAAGGTAACTCTGGTCTCCTGACTCCAAACGCTTTAGACACAAGTCTCTCCTTGTTCTCCCAGTTTAATTTGGAAACCATAACGCTGCTTGGCTTTTGCACAATTACAGAACTCACCATAAAGTTTTACTGCCCTTGTTTTATATTGCAGTGTAGAAGCACACGGGGGGTGTTCTCTGACTAAGCCTTTTGGAATAAATTTTGCGCTTGTGAAAGCAAGGAGAAATTAGTAACAGCCTTGGAAGTAAGTCAGGCATAGTTCAGGCAGATACTGTGGAAATTCCCCCACTGACCCAACACTATAAAGCCAATGGCTAATCCAGTCCACCCCTGGGACTCTTTTGAGGTGAGACTGATGATCATGCTGCACTGTACCAGCCCCCATGATGGCCCTGTGACTGCAATAGGAGGAAGGGACCAAAAGAGGATGAACTCACTCAGGATATGTCAGTACTACACATGCAACAGCAGCAGCACTGTGGCTATGCCACTGTAGCACAGATACTTACTCCAGCAACCAAAGTGGTTCTTCTATCATCAAAGTCAATCCGCCCCTTCCAAAAGAGGTAGCTTGGTCCAGAGAGGAATTCTTCGGTCAACGTAGCAGTGACAATATTGAGACTAATGTCAGCTTACATAGGTCTCTAGTTTGGCACACCCCTGAGCGATGTAGCTAGATCAGACCTCAGTTTTAGGTGTAGACTAGGCCTTATGAGACTTTCCGGGACACTGTAGTACTGTCCCACCTCCAGTCTGAGAGCCCCAGTGCTCTTAAAGAGGATGAAAGTCTCAAGGGAACAGAGCATTCAATGCGAACAGAGGGAAACCATCCCGTAGTTGGGACCCTCCTTCCAGAGGATGTTGTGGTATCCTCTCGCACTGAGGATACCTCTGAGGGGGAGGGAACGCCAGTTGTTAGGAAGACGCAGGTGTTAGTAGTGGGTGATTCGATCGTTAGAAACATAGATAGTTGGGTTTGTGATGACCGGGAGAACCGTATGGTCACTTGCCTGCCTGGTGCGAAGGTTGCGGATCTCTCGAGGCATCTAGATAGACTTATATGTAAGCTGAGGAGGAGCTGGTAGTCGTGGTACATGTAGGTACCAATGATGTAGGGAAGGGTAGGAGAGATGTCCTGGAGGCCAAATTTAGGTTGCTAGGAAAGAGACTGAAATCCAGGACCTCTATGGCGGCATTCTCGGAAATGCTTCCAGTTCCACACGCAGGGCCAGGTAGGCAGGCAGAACTTCAGAGTCTTAATGCGCGGATGAGATGATGGTGTAGGGAAGAGGGGTTTAGATTTATTAGGAACTGGGGACACTTTTGGGAGAGGGGGAGCCTATACAAGAAGGATGGGCTCCACCTAAACCAGGGTGGAACCAGACTGCTGGCACTAAACATTAAAAAGGCCGTAGAGCAGTTTTTAAACTAAGAGATGGGGGAAAGCCGATTGGTGCGGAGATGCACATAAATCGGATGGAGACTTCTCTTAGAGGAGAAACCATTGATAGAGATTCTCTAAGTTGTAGTCAGAAAGAGAGGAGGGGAGAGGACAAACCATGGGTCAGAGCAGACAAACAACCACATGTAAAGGAATCCAATGCATCAGGGAAGGGCAGACAAATAAACAGTGGCAAATTTTTAAAGTGCTTCTACACAAATGCTAGGAGTCTGACTAATAAGATGGGTGAACTAGAGTACCTCGTATTAAAGGAGGAGATTGACATAATAGGCATCACTGAAACCTGGTGGAATGAGGAAAATCTGTGGGACATAATCATACCGGGCTATAAAATATATCGGAAGGATAGAGCAGGCCGTGTGGGTGGCGGAGTGGCACTGTACGTGAAAGATAATGTAGAATCAAATGAAATAAAAATATTAAATGAATCAACATGTTCAATAGAATCGCTATGGATAGTAATTCCATGCTCCAATAATAAGAAATTAGCAGTAGGGATATATTATCAACCACCTGACCAGGACAGCGATACTGACATTGAAATGCTGAGGGAGATTAGAGAGGCTACCAAAATAAAGAACTCTATAATAATGGGGGATTTTAATTATCCCCATATTGACTGGATACATGTCACCTCAGGAAGAGAAGCAGAGATAAAATTTCTCAATGGCTTAAATGACTGCTTCTTGGAGCAGCTGGTACAGGAACCCACAAGGGGAGAGGCAATTCTCGATTTAGTCCTGAGTGGAGTGCAGGATCAGGTCCAGGAGATAACCATTACAGGACCGCTTGGGAATAGTGACCATAATATAATAACATTTAACATTCCTGTAGTGGGAAGAACACCTCAGCAGTCCAGAACTCTGTCATTTAATTTCAAAAAGGGGAATTACAGAAAAATGAGGAGGTTAGTTAAACAGAAATTAAAAGGCACAGTGACTAGAGCCAAATCCCTGCAAGCTGCATAGAAACTTTTTAAAGACACCATAATAGAGGCCCAACTTAAATGTATACCCCAAATTAAAAAACATAGCAAGAGACCTAAAAAAGAGTCACCGTGGCTTAACCACCATGTAAAAGAAGCAGTGAGGGACAAAAAGGCATCTTTTAAGAAGTGGAAGTCCAATCCTAGTGCGATAAATAGAAAGGAACATAAACACTGTCAAATCAAGTGTAAAAATGTAATAAGAAAAGCAAAAAAAGATTTTGAGGAACAGCTAGCCAAAAACTCAAAGAAATAACAAAATGTTTTTTAAGTACATTAGAAGCAGGAAGCCTGCTAAAATACCTGTGGGTCCCCTAGACGATCGAGATATAAAAGGAGCAATCAAGGGCGATAAAGCCATTGCGGAGAAACTAAATTATTTCTTTGCTTCAGTCTTTACAGATGAGGACATTCAGGAGATTCCCAAATCTGCACCGTCCTTTGTGGGTGATGAATCTGAGGAACTGTCCCGGACTGAAGTGTCATTAGAGGAGGTTTTGGAACAAATAGAAAAACTTAATGTCAACAAATCTCCAGGGCCGGATGGCATACATCCAAGGGTTCTAAAAGAACTCAAATAGGAAATTGCTGAACTATTATCTGTGGTTTGTAACCTATCCTTTAAATCGGCTTCCGTACCTAATGACTGGAAGGTAGCTAACGTGACACCAATATTTAAAAAGGGCTCTAAAGGCGATCCTGGCAATTACAGACTGGTAAGTTTAGAAAAGAGGAGACTGAGGGGGGTATGATAGAGGTATATAAAATCATGAGTGGTGTGGAGAGGGCGAATAAAGAAAACTTATTTATTAGTTCCCATAATAGAAAAACTAGAGGACACCAAATGAAGTTAATGGGTAGCAGGTTTAAAACTAATAAAAGAAAGTTCTTCTTCACACAGCGTGTAGTCAACCTGTGGAACTCCTTGCCAGAGGAGGCTGTGAAGGCTAGGACTATAACAGAGTTTAAAGAGAAGCTAGATAATTTCATGGAGGTTAGCCATAAAAGGCTATTAGCCGGGGGATAGAAATGGTGTCCCTGGCCTCTGTTTGTCAGAGGCTAGAGAAGGATGGCAGGAGACAAATCGCTTGATCATTGTCTTCGGTCCACCCTCTCTGGGGCACCTGGTGCTGGCCACTGTCGGCAGACAGGCTACTGGGCTAGATGGACCTTTGGTCTGACCCAGTACGGCCGTTCTTATGTTCTTATGTTATGTTCTTATTTTCACTTGTGACACTAGGCAGGATTTAACCTGGAGTCTTCAGCAGCCAAAAGCCAATGTATCACCATCCTGCAGAATTGCTCTCAAACACACTGGCCTTCATGCAATAACTAGATGAGAAACACCTTTATGCAGCATGCATGTGTGTGAGAGAAATCAGTGTGTGTGTTTTAGGCTTAGACTTGTGATTATCGGCCGCCTCATAACAAATATATAACTTAATTATAACTATAGAGGGATAAGCACTCAACAGTGTTACCATGGAACTTATGTTTAGCATGCTTGGAACCAGGAGTACCTTTCACTGCAGGGTCTTTTTGGCTATTCACAGCAGTGTTTTTTACAAGCAAGCTCTTGGCTACAAGGCATCCAAAAGGTCTATAAACACCCAGAATATGAGTGGTGGGGGACAAAAAACAAAAAATCAAACCAACAGATTCTCCCTCTTCCTGCTATGCCCAGCGCACAAATTTTATTCTGCTCATCATTTAGCGGCAGGCAGCTGCTGCACTGCATTAGCCTCTCTCATCAATGGACCAAAGGGGGCTACTTTTACTTTCTTTTTATGGATAGGTGTTCTTCAGGAAAGAGGGTGTTATGCTAAAACACACACAGCTGCATAACATCGCTTAAAGGGAGAGAAACAAGCTGTGATTTGAATATTTTCCAAGTCACTTCTACTCTTCATTACCATGAAGGATATAAAACTGTTACACCCTACACAGTTATTAAGGGCTCACACCAAACAATGTAGGAATAAATTCTCATCAGAGCAGCTCCACTGAAGTTGCTTCAATTTATGCCATAGGAATATCTGACATCAGTTCCTCCTAATACTCACCATACCTCTGTTCTACCCTTATCTTTAGAAATTTGATCCTGCCTGCTCTCTTAGATATCCCTAGTGCAACTGTCAATAGGCTTGCCCCATAGTAAACTCGCCTGCTCTTGCTCCCATTGAGGTTAGTGGAATTTTGCCATCAGCTTCAACAAGAACACAACAATGGGTCCCCTGTTTTCTGGCTCACTGTTTTCACTGCCTCGAGAATCACTTTGCAGCGGACTCTAGTTTATGGTCCCAACCCTTGGAAATGCTGAGTTCCGTCCGCTCCCATCCGTGGGACTGAGGGTTCATAGCCATTCACAGAGATGGACTCTGTGTGGCCTAAGATTAGGTCAGACAGAGCCATGCTGGTGTAGTAAAAGGGAATATCAAGACTACGCAGCCCTCCAAACATTTCTTCCATGTTGCTAAAAGTTGGGTCAAGCCTCCAGTTGAGAACTTGCTTTAAGAATCGTCATGTTTTGGGAGGAGAGTCTGCAAATGGAGTATCTCCCACCACATGGTGCTGGTTTTTAACTGTGGAACAACTTTTAAAAATAAGTCTTAAGATTCAGAGCTTGTCATTTCATGGGTGGAGAAGGGCTATGTGGGAGTGTGAGGAGGGCCTACGTCAGTTTCACACACGGTGAAGCTAGGGCTTTCTGGAGAATATGAACTATGTGTAATGAATTCCAAGCACATGAGTTCTAACCCCCTCACCACCATACTGCATATATAAGCAAATTAGTTTAGAAGATGTAAGTATTCAGGGACTTAGCTGTTCAGTCTGGCCTCTGAGGATTTGCTCTCATTATGGCTTTTATGCTAATTCTGTCCTCCAAATCTCTTCTGAATCAATTATTACTAGATTAATTTAAACATGTCCACCTGGGGTGCCTGTATATCATGTGCCTCATGTTAAAAAGTAAAAAGGATGATAATGAATTCAGGAGCTGACTGAAACAGATTCCTGCTTTGTGGAAATGTGACCTTTTTGCATAATGTCATAAAAGAAAGAAGTTCCCTCAAGAAACATGGCAGATAGGGTCGTTCCTCAGATCATCTGGGCTCTCAATCACTCTTTGGAAATTAGCACGAAACAATAAAAAATTAATAAGATTTTTAAAATATCATTTTAATGCTCCAGACTATTAAAGATTTTGATGGACTGCTAATTGAAATGTAATGCTTAATTTTAAGCAATGCCATTTTATTAATGGTAAAAACTTGAATTAACATCATTAACCAGTGTTAATATTACATATACCCAAAGGTATAACAAAGCAATTAAGTTATTCATGAAAACTGAGACAAAGAAAGTACATTGCCCGCACGTGGTTCTTGTAAGGAGGCGGAAGAGATCAATATGCTCTGCATTTCCCCTACTGATAAGGGTTTTTGTGGGTGGAGAGGGAGCAGAGAAGAGGGAAGGGAGAGGAAAAGGAGAATTTTTGCTAACTTAATCACTGGGCTTATTCAGACTCTTAATATGACTTCAAGGCTATTCTCATACTGGCTATTCTCATACACTAAGAAGATTCTTAAAAAAATCTTTGGGAAGAAAAACCAGTTGTGGAGAAGACACCCCACTTGGCTCCACTTTTGCGTTTAGGGTTCAGGTTGTAGCTACCACACATCCTAGCCCATCTATTGTCCCAGCCAGAAGCACCCCCACACGCACACACACACAACTGGACAAATTCCCCCTACTGTTAGTGTTTCAAGGGAACTGTGTCCATTGGTACCAGGCCTGAGACCCTGGCCTAATCCAGACAGAAGAATTCAACTCTGTATGGCACTAAATGCCCCCAGTTCTCTGTGACCTGAGATAATTCAATGACTTGTGATACCAACCCCTAATACAACAGGATAGGCTGAGACTGAGTGTTAATAAAAGGCTAGATGAAGAATCAAAAGCAAAACTCTTGCCAGTTTTCAAACGCCATTATCGCTGACAGGGAATTAAAAATGTTATATGCAAATTGCATAACACTGTATTTACTGAACCATAACCAGATTCAGGATAAACCTTTGAATAGGATAGTCCTTGTCATACAGTCTTTGTTTGGCTCAATATCCAGCACCAATGGAAAGCCTTCGGCTAGCCAAGCAAATTGGCAAGTCTCGTTAAAGAGCTGAAAACACACACACACACACACACACACACACACACACACTTTTCTTTGAAACTCCACATCAGACAATCATATATACCGCCCCCACTTCAGCATCTCCTTGACAAAAACAACATGTCAGTCAAATGGACAACAAATTCCCAAACAAAATCAATGCATCAAATAAAGAAATCAATAAAATTAAAAGATTATATTTCTAGTGGTCCCTGTTATTACACACATGAATGCTCTCCTTTAATGGTTCACACAGAAAATGACTTAGACAGTTCAAAGAAGTTTTCTGGTGTGATCAAACCAATAATTTTTTCGAACATATTTCTGTTTCCCTTCTTTGTTGGGGGTGGGAGGGGAGAAGCCATTTACAAACAGGCTTATTAAAAGCATAACTAACCAACTTTTTACTCATTTTAGCCGCACAAATCAGAGAGAGCTCATTTCTGACTCCACAGATATCAACAGAAAACCAAACACTGACTTCAGTGGGTAGGTAGGTACAGGAGCTAATTCTGAGTTAGGTCTAGTATCATATATGACATATTTGCTATGTGACACCATAGAGTCTTTGTTCCTTTGTGCCCCCAAATCCAACACTTCCACAAAGCCTTTCTGAGCATTTCAATTTAAGGTAGAAATATGTCTGGGGACATGGTGAGAGTTTGGGATTCCAGTACATGGGTGCATCATGCTGGGTCTTATTTCAAAGGGGAAAGAGCAATAAGGGTTACTTAAATATTATAGCAACATAAGCCCCTAGGAAGAACTGCCCAAGAATTATCTTGTGGTTCCTGATGAAGTCAAGCATGTGCAAGCTGCTAGTCCGTTGGGGGCAGACTCACGATTTCTTGTGCAAAATTTACAATCCATGTCTTCTATTTTCCAATAGCGCTCTCTCCCTCTCTCTCTCTCTCTCCTTCCTCTCATTTCTTCAGAGATTGCAACAGGATACATGAAAACCCAGGAGAAATATCACCCAAGGCCATTCGTCTAATGTCCGCTCTTCCTTAACCCCCCTTTTCTTCAACAGGATAGAGAAAAATTATTGAAGACAAGAAGGTCAATACAGAGTGAGTCAAAGTCAGATTCATAAGATCATTTAAAACCTCACATCCTCAGGCTGTTACAGAGATACCAGACGTTATGGACTGCAGTTTGGTAAATCACAAAAATGGATGACTGGGGGTGGGCCGGATGTTCCCTATATACTGAAACTCACTCATTAAGGAGCAAGAGTGGTCAGGGTCCACGACAGCATTCGCATCCATAAAGCCAAGATTCACTCACTTCTTGATATTAATGGACACACGATTGTCGCCAGACACAATGTTTTCTTATTCAGTGATTAATTGAAAGTTGCAGGCAATGACATACTATAGGCAGGATAAAGCTGTCACGAGAAAGTAATTTTTCACAATAATTCCTGCCAATGTCTACACGGTTACAGACAAGCCCTCAAGTACAAACACATTATATATCTTTATATAAATAACAGTGCCAACAACCAGCAGCAATTTAGTAATCTCTGTGGGATATGAAACAGGGAGAACGTAAGACAGAGAAATGGTCTTCAAGTATTAGCGAAGTTGTGCTTGTTAATCTTAATCAAATGAGCTATTTCTCTTTTCCTGACTACATAAACTATACTCATCTGAGATGGCTGTGATAAAACAACAAGGATTCTGTGGTATATATACCTCTGATGGAAAACCTTCCTCTTAAGCCGCTATTTCTAAATCTTAACAATGGATCTAGATCAATACTAATTAATCTTTCACAGGGTTGCCTCATCAGCAACAGGTCAAGTGTAATTTCTGAAGACCACCTGATCAAAGATCTTTTTATATTGCTTTCCTCACTAGCCTCAAGAAGATATCAGTTTTCTCCAGTGTATTTTATTTTAGTCACAAGTATCGGAGACCAAAGCATACACTGGCTGACATCTGACACAATGTCTACAATGCTCATAAAAAAGGACACGGTTATATAGACAAAAGGTATTGATGATGCAGTTCACATCACTTACATGTCTTAAATTCGCAACTGAGTTGCCATTTTGGGAAACAGTTGTCTAAATTTCTGATCAGCTTTAAAACCCATTCTGCACTGTTGGAGGATGGTTAGATTTGTCACAATGCTCTACTAATATATTGCTATTTGAAAAAAATTAAGATATTCCACTATGCCGCATATACATATATTTCACAGACAAACAATCCCTGCAAAGATCACAGTATCTTAAAACCAAAAACTTTAGCCTTTGTGAACCAAAGCTTTTCACTAGTTCTGTCTCATATCCTTCAAGAAGACCAACAGACTTTAAAGCATATAAATGCACCCACTTTTATATTTTGCACTGAATTATACAAAGCAACAGAAAAAGTGAAACACGGGCCTTTACCTGGCTGTGAGATCTTCTTGCTCAGACTCTTGTAAATCTGCCAGTGACAGAAAGGACCCAACATAAATGGTGATATAAAAGCACAAAGCCTGAGTTGTCCTATGGCCTACAGGCAAATAGCAATCTCTGTCTTTACCTAATCCAACCAGAACCCTGGAAGGGAGTGAATCTGTGTCCACCGGCCCTTTTAACAGTCACTTAATGACCGTTAACTTTTTTCAGCCAGCCATTGATTCTAATGGCATGTGCATTCACAGACAATAATACCTCAGACGGCCTTCATTAATTTACCATGCATAATTTCTCTGAAAGCTTTTGCCAAAAGAATACCACTAAACTGACTCGCTAACTGGTGAAGATAAAGCACTTTCTGTGTGAGACCATTATGCAGATACATGGAGTTCTCCTAAAATAAGTTAAAAAGTAGGTACTGTTTGGCATCCACACATTTTTGGACACAGCAAAGTTACATGGATTGCAAATTTAAAATTGCTGCATGAATATTCGGTATTACAATGAATATGTAAGATACTCTGGGGAAGAGGAGGGACAAGAAAAACAAAACAAAAAAACCTCTGACTTGTATGAATAAGCCTTTCTACTGTGAAGTTCCTGAAACCCCTTACAAATTTCAACAATAGGAAGCCCTAAAAGTGAAAGGCTTTTAAAATACCAAGAGAAAATGCAGCAATATAGATATTCACAAGCCCAGTTCCAGTCATCTTGGTTGTTTTTTTTTAAGTAGACTAAGTTTATTGGAAACAAACCATCTCAGAAAACAAAACTTTGGAACTTTCAAGAGAATTACAGTGCTACCCATTGACACCACAATAATTTAAGAATCTGTCAACATTTTCCCATTATACATCTCTTGAGTTTCCTTTTCTCTCTTATACACTGGGGTAAGACTCAGGAATAACTCCAGTGGAGTCAACAGAGTTACCGAAGAAAGAATTATGGACCCTGTTTATAAAAATTATCTATACATATAGTCTATGACCTTTCAAACTTACATAGTACTAGTTTTACACACAAGGGATTTCTTTAAAAAATTAAATCGGTCTCTCTGAAGTTACAGGAAAGACAGGTGCAAGAAAGACCACAAAAGTTATTTGAAATCAACTTTGTTACTTTTATGCTGCATAGTACATTACTCCGCAACCAATCATGTTAATTTCAGTAGGCCTGCTTATGGTATAGGGTTTGAATTAAAGTTAAAGTTGTTAGTCTGGCTCTAAGTGATTACTGTTTTGTTTTGTTTAATATGCAGGGATTTTTTTTTCTTGCCCTCCTCGAGCATGATATCTAGAGATGGGATGATGCCTAAGAAATTTGGGCCCATAACTTAACCCAGAATTTCTCTAAATTCATAGGTGTTTGGATACAGCGTTTTGGGTTTACCCATTAGACAGAGAAGAACCAGCAAAAAGTTCTACTACAGAAGCAAACTTTACCTGAGTTTATGGGTGTTGGGATCCAAAGTTCTTGTTCAGAATCTATTAATAAATTTTATTTAAAGAAATTGGAATTGCGTTTTTTATTATTATTTAATAATGTAACTGCACAGGAGATTTCTTTGGGTATTTCACAATGAAGACTGAGTGACTGATGGGAGGGGGCAGCAGCTGGGAACCAATTCATATGTAATAACTTTTTTCCAGCCTAAAAAAAATTCCCGTAAGAGTTTTGACAACATGGGCTTACCAAAGGAAGTGAGCAGCTAATAGGGTTCCATATAAGCTCGGGAGAGATTCAAACACTGACAAGCTGATTAGCAGAGCATCCACAGCTAGGTTTTTTGTCTCTACTGGTGGTACACATTCACACATGCCTCAGTGCACAGAAAAAATTATTCCACGCATGAATGGAAAATATTGGAGGGCTCTTTGCATCTGTGTAGTGAACAATGGGCATTTCCAAAACACTTAAGTATATACCTGCATGATGAAAGGGAAAAAAGCCAATCTCCATTTCAGTGGAAAATTTTCTTCTATACGTCTGATTTAAACTAACCAACCCTTTATTGTTGTCTTGGTCAGTGAATCAGGCATCAAGGGCTTTTGTTTAAGTAACACAGTCTGATTCTGACCAATGAAAACTGGAGGAGAGCAGAATTAGTATTAAGATCAAAATTCTCTATTCACTTAAAGTGGCGGCAATATTTGAAGCCTATTTAACACAAATATAAATGGCTACATTAATCAAAGCAGTGGAGATTATGGGGAATTCCGGTTTGATAGCATTTTGCTCACTTTAAACAGGCACAAATGATGACAAGTTGGAAGGTAACAAGCCCTTTTTAGGTGTTATGATACAGCAACAGTTGGTATGCCTTTCCCATTTTAACTCTGATTTTCCCCACCCTTTAAAAAGTGTTTCTGCATAGTAATTTCATGTGTCTTAGTGATGGGGTGACAGAGATTGATAATTACCCCTTCTCTGACTCTTGATTTCTGCATTAATTGGTCTTTATTGGAATCCTGAATGTAATGCTTCCAGCGGAATGAAAAATGCTGCACTCTGCTTCTTGAGTTTGTAACAACCAGTCAAAATAGCATCTGAATGTCTGAAATATCAGAGGTTTCTAGGCACAACTGCTAACCAGTGTGATTAATGCCAACTGCATTTTACAAAGACAAATCTACAAATAATGTACCATTTCTCTCTTTGTGAATAATCACTTGAGAAAACTCCCCTCCTGTATCTTAGAAATGCAAACCAATTTTGGAAAATTGTCTACAATAAATCAAATTTAGGACAGCACTTGACTGATGAAATTTCAAATACCATATCTTTATTCTTTGGGTGCCCCTTTTATAATGCCAAATTAGCAGGAAAAAACCCCACAGTGGATATGCAGACTCAAGAGAATTTCAAAGGTTTCCATCTGGGCCTTTAATTGCGATCACAGTTGCCTCACTAAATTGGATACCTTCCTCTCCCCCTCCTCAGGGTTTCGTCTTTGTATCTGTTTTGGCTTATTTTTGCTTTGATGAATGGAATCTGCTATAATCATTTTGTATAATTCCCCTGAGAAACATCTTTCTGCATATAAACATGCAGGCCCATAAGTCAGGCTTTTACAGTTCAGTCTTCAGACGTTGCTCTGAACTTTACTCAAATTGATTCTTCTCCCTTTCAGGATATTATTTCGGAAAAGCTTAGGAGTAGATTTCCTCTAAATATCAGACCGAGATTAGATTCCACCCCCTCAGGTTTTAACTACTGGAGGAAAAACTACACCAAAACTTCTAAGCAACTTCTTCAAACCCCAGGAAGCACAGACAAACACTACTCTTTCTTCCTTAGAACTCATTATCACCTGTTCCTGACCCTGCCTGACCAGTTCATTATTGTTTTCAGGTGTTAATTAAAGAGCCCAGACAGTCTGTTCTGGCATTATTTCTGATCTGTCGCTGCCTGGCTTCTCACCCTTAGTATCAGTATATTTCTATAGGTATTCTCAGAGGGTAGTAAAATGTACACCATCTGTCTTCACTCTTCTCATTTGGACTGTAAAATAAAAATATGCAACATCATCTACAAAAACACCTTCATTAGTGCTCTGCCATGAGCTTTGTATCATTTATAATCAACTGCAGGCCTCCGTGTTGGTTTCCAATAAGGTCACTCATTCACTAATCAGATGTGATCCCAAGAGACTATGCATAAATATCCCACACTGAAGTCCAAACAAGGCTAATTTTGAACTTCCTTTCTTCTTATCAAGCAAACATTTATAAGCTCTTGCAATAGCAGAGATTCCTTCCTACAACCAGAATTACTGCAGATCTCCTTGCTGATTGTAAAAACAAACAACAACAACAACAAACTAAGAACAAACAAATCAGCCTAAGCAAATGTACTGCAGATTGGATTCCTCTGTGCATTCACTAAATTGGAGGTTTCTTATTCTACTCCTAGCATTTCACTCTTAAAAAATAATAAAAAGAAAAGAAGTACAAACGGAAATTAAACAGGGACACAAAGAAGAATCTTGGCAGGAGACATGGTTTTAGGGTTACCATATTTGAACGTTCAAAAAAGAGGATACTCCTGAGAGGGAGTGTATCTGTATCAGTATCTACCAACTCACGTTGTTATTAATGTGTTATAATGTGTACTATATAACACATTAACAACAACGTGAGTTGGTAGATTCCGATACAGATACACTACACTCCCTCTCAGGAGCATCCTCTTTTTTGAAAATTCAAATATGGATGGTTTTGTGGTTAAAGCACTGACTGGCCAAGGACTCAGAAGATCTGGGTTCAAATCCAAGCTCCACCAGACTTTCTCTGAGAGCTTGGGAAAGTCCCTTAATCTTTTGTTGCCTCAGGGCTCCCACTCCCTCATTTAAAAGTTGAAAAAAACAAAGCACAGGAGAAAACTGTATTTCCTTCCTCCTGCCTTTTGTCTTGTCTGGTCTTACAAAGACTTACTTACATGCCTAGCTCAATGCACCATGAGCAGCCCCGTTCCCCGAGCAGGATGTGTAAAATTCCATAAGCATGTAAGCAAGACTGGAGCCTTACACTTTGCACACTTCCAGGCAGAGATTTTCTCTTAATATGTCTTAATTCCTCTACTGGATAGGGTTTTTTTAATGAGATGACTGAGTGTTTGCATGCTACTGACGATAAAGGGGTGGAAGGTCATTTTCCTTAATGTCTGGATGTCTAAGTTAGGGTTGAAAGTAACCCCTTACTTTAAATGCTCCTGGGATTTTATTGTTTTACTCATGCAGTGTTAGGATCTTGGGCAGAAGTCTTTTTAAAATTATTTTATATAAATCTAAATAATTAATATGCGTGCTTACAGTGGCCAGCCCTCATCTGTAGAAGAGCTGCTACTACATGCTGTTGTAATACACATAATAAATAATATAATTCACCTTATACCAAGGGAGCAGTAGAAAATTATTGGTCACCGAAGTAGCGGAACGTGTTAGAGCTTGGTTTTAGTAACCAAGATGGCAGCAGTTTATCAACTGGAGGTGTAAGGATTTTAACCTATTGATTTCTTTATCTTTAACAGCTAGCGCTGAGTTTAATTTTCCCCCCGCCCACGTGCCCCAGTCCCTACAGCACACGGAGTCATGATGGAAAGCCCTTTGGGAATTCTCAGGGGGAGGAGTACTCTTGCACTGCTAGCCCTTGCAAGGCATGACTGTCGAGCCAGCCTGTTCAAAGGCAATTTGTTGTTTCTGGTATGGCCCATGATGTACAACAAGGAGTCCTGTTGCACGTTAAAGACTAACAGATGTGTTTGGGCATAAGCTTTTATGGGTAAAAAACACTTTCTCGGTTGCATCTAATGAAGCGTTTTTTACCCACAAAAGCTTATGCCCAAATAAATCTGTTAGTCTTTAAGGGGACACAAGACTCCTCGTTGTTTTTGCAGATACAGACAAACAAGGCTACTCCTCTGAGACTTCTCAGGAAAATACATTTCAAAGGGTGACTGAACTATAAAAGCGAAGAGCAAAAACACCCCAAGTTATATCTACCTACCTGTCCATCCCTCTCTTCTCACCTAAGACAACGATGGGCCTTAGGATCAAATCCTAGCCTGAGAATTTGCTCAGCAGGGTACTGAAAACATACAGTAAAATTTTCACCTTAAGCCAAGTCTTGTTTGTTTAATGCTAAGAAGAGTTTTATCTCTATTTCTCTTGTAACCATTTCTGATTTGAATGCCTCATTACTTGTACTCACTTAAAATCCTATCTTCTTTTCTTTAATAAACTTGCTTTATTCTTTAATAAAAACTAATCCACTATTGTGGTTAAATTGGGCCGTGTAACTCCTTTTAAAAAGAACAATTTGTTGTATATTGTTCCCTTACAGCAGTCTTCCCTTACAGCAGTCGTTCTCAAAGTGGGTGGTCCACAGACGCCTTGCAGGTGGTCCGCGGCTCCAGCTCAACCCCCCGCAGTGTGGAGCCTGTACTGGTGTTCCAGCTTTGCACATCCCCCCACATCCACAAGGTTGGAGCACCAGTGCCAGCTTCCTGCTGGGGGGCGGAAGTCCCAAGCCTCACTGCACAATCCAGCTAGTGGGGAAGACGTGGAGCCACAAGTAGCTCCATGAGTTGGCACTTCCCTCCCCCTCTCCCAGCTGGGGAAACAGCAGAACATGGACACCCTGAACTGGAGACTTTCCCTACTGCTCCCACTGGCTGGCTGGATTCCAGCCAATGGGAGCAGTGGGAGGCCATGTTACACAGTGACTAGGAGCAGCGGACAGCGCGAAGGCAGGTAAGTGGCCCCCTTCCCTGCATGCCCAGACCCTGTACCCCACCCCCTCACATACACACCCCACTGAGACCCCACACCCTCAGCCTGCTCCTGCACTCTCTCCCCATCCCCGGGCCAGAAACCCTATCCCCAGCCTGCTCCTGCCCCCTTTTCTGATCAGAGACCCTACCCCCAGTCCACTTCTGCTCCCTCCCCCTGCCCAGACACCCCACTCACAGCCTGCTCCTGCATCCTACCTCCCACCCAGACCTTGCACCTTAACCCTCTCTCCTGCACTCCACCTCCTGCCAAGATCCTGCACCCTCATCCAACTCACTGGAAGCGCTGTCCCTCATACTGAACCCCTCATTTTGCCCCCCGAGCCCAGAGGGTCCACAAAATCCACTAACCCCAGAACTCCACCAGAGTTAATCTGGCCTATGGGAAGCCTTGAACCTCAGTCCTCCCTCCATGAGGCTGGAGTGCCAGGGGAATGAGGTGTTTCAGTTGGGAGCCACATCAGCGAGGGTTGGGGGGTTTTGAAGGTGTTTTTTTTCCCCTCCTTCTTACTGTGTGGTCCCCAACTGATTTTTCTGTGGGTCAGTGGTTTTTGACCCAAAAAAGGTTCTCCACCCGACATAAAGACAATGTTGAAACCTTTTGTGTTGAACATAAATTAATATTTTACTTTATTTAAAATGACATCTGCTAAACCAACACGAGAAAGTTAAAGCACTTAATCTGTTTTATAATTTCAGTTAACAAGGCATTGTCAGGTACCCCCAGTTACAGTATGGGGATGACAATCCTTCATTGGTCTGGACTGCACCCCAGAATGCCATAGTTTCTTCCTTACTTTACTAAACTAGTGCCCTGAAACAATGAAAGAGCTAAATATAGAAGTGAACTATTTTAACTTCTTCACCCCAACCTAAATGTTCTTTTAGCTACAAAAGATGGAATGCAAAAGCCCTTGTTCTAATTCACTATTAATTCATCTGCGTAAATTTGATATGTGGAATTTAAAACTGAACCAAACAAAGGCTAAGTGAGGTAATGGTCTAGTCTAGTGTTTATCACACCATTGCCTCTGGAGAACTGGCTACAAATGCTCCTCACAGAAGGTCACAGGTAAAAGGACTGGTGAAAGTTTTGGTTTGAAATTTTTGGTGCCTCGTCTTAATCCTTTGTGGGCATTTGGCCATACTACAAAAATGCTACATAACTTGGCACAATTCTCATTCTCTGCCCAGGAGGTGACCGTGACTGAGAAAGCAAGGATTTTGAAAATCAAGATTGAGGTACAATGGAGGAATTGGATAGAAAAGCTTGTACTGAGCCACATTCTGATCAGTCACACCAGTATAAATCTAGAACAACTCAATTGAAGAGAGTGGAAGAATTCAAGATTACCACCAGTGTAACAGAGCCCAGAGTTGAATTTATAGCATATTTCTGCATAATGCCTGGATGTTAGCCAAAGCTACTAAATCTTCTCTTTCACAATAATTAAATACATCCTGCATATTAAAATAGTAGGTAAAAAATTAACAGGAACATTTCATTTTAGAGTATTTAGGAGCGCTTCTGTTTCCTTGTTTTGGGCTGTTTCTATAGGTCTCTCATTCTTTCCATGCCCTCCCTGAAATGGCCAGTAAACCAAGAGAGTATTTAAAAAAAAAAAGAAAAGAAAGAAACAAAAAGTAATTATAAATAACACAATATTTTAAAAAATGTTTAAGGTCTGGTGTCAGTGGAGAAGGGCAAGCCTCAGAAATTCTGGATTTGTTATGCTTCTCTCCCTGGGACCCTGATGAATCTGGCGTATCTATGTACACAGCACACAGCAAATAGCACAGCTGTATGTATTCTCTCTGCTATTTTTCTCTGTCATACATAATTCACAACTTGTTGCAGCCATTCCGCAAAGTTACATCTCCTTTAACATAATATACGATTGAGATGCAAATCCTTTCCCTTGTTGTTTTGAATAATGAGCCCACTCAATATTGATTTTCTTTCCTTTTTGTTTAAATTTCCCTTTTCAGTGTGGAGATGGCTTAGGCCAGGTGCAATGAAGGCAGGTACCATGCACAATGTAAATAAAGCACTGTGTGGCAGTGCTCTTCTGAACAGCTCCTGTCTAGTTCTTCATGACAGCTTGTCAATCTACCAAAGGGTACCTCTACGCTATTGCCAGAAGTGTACGAGTAGACGTACACATGCAAGCTTTGATTTAACTAGCATGTGAAATATAACAGTCTAGCCACAGTTGTGCATGTAACTGCATATACTTATCTAGGGACTTGGGTGGAAATATATTCAGGCAGCAAGTCCATGATTCTGTTCATGCCCCCAGGGCAAAAAGCTCAATCAAACCTAGTATGTGTACATCTACCAAGCTGGCAGTTTCATCTCCTGCTGCAATGCAGACATGTCCTCTGAAAGCAACCTAGCATTACCTGCTCGGACAAGGCACGGCTGGCAAGGGTTGCATTTCATTGCAACATCAAGTTGACTTAACATTCTGAAGTAGTCTATGGGTCAGATCCTTAGCTGGTGTAAGTGAATCACTCTCTAGAGAGGTCAGTAGAGCTACACCAAATTACACCAGTTGAACATCTAGCCCTCTGTGTCTAAGAATTAAGGCACCAGACTTTGAGGCAAAAGTCCTAGCTTTTAATTTTAGCATTATCTGAGCGAGTCATTTAACTGCTCAGTGCCTTAATACACCTTTCTGTAAAATGGAGCTAATGTTGCCCATCTACCTCACAGACATGGGTTAGTTAAGAGTTTGTAAAGTGCTTTGGGATCCTAGGATGAAAGATGCTATGGAAACACAGTATTTTCATAAGCCATTCAAAACTCACCACACAGAAAGTTAAAGGGTACAGTTGCTAGAAAAACCATCTTCCCCCTGCCCACGTTAGCATCAGGCTGTACCATGAGGAATCACGGCAGTGCTGTATCTGAAGAGCAGATGCCAAAAGACGAATGTAGTGTCAGCTAAATTCTGGTCAGGGCAAAGGCCTCCTGCACAGGCTGGCATGCAAGGGTTGTGTGTGGCTTTTCTTCCCTACCACCATATATATCTGGGGAAACTGGCCACATAAGAGGGGATGGAACCCGCCACCTGCACAGTACTTGACACTTGCAGGCCACCTCCAAGCAGAGCCTTCACTGGAAGAGGATACTGCCAATTAGATAGCACGTGTGTTGTCCTCTTTCCTCCTCCCCATCCACTGAACAGACTGCCAAAGAATAAAACCACAACAATTTCCCAGATCTATCAAGAACATAAGAAAGACCCTGAGGAGATGCTGCCCACCTACAACTATCTAATTCCAGCTCAAACAATCTGCCTCCCAGCTGTGGAGGAGCAATCAGCGATGGAATCCAAAAGTAAAACAGAGTCAATGGAGACACCTCTGGCTCCAGCACTCAGCTAATTACAAAGGACAGCTATTGTAATTAGTGCCAATGGACGTGGCCAAGTCTCCCTGAAACAACTACGGGGAATATTCAACCCTCATTCCCAACCAAAAACCATCTGTCTAACTGGAGAGCGCAAAATGAAACACCTCCATGCCAAATCCTTCCATTAAGTGTGTTAGTGTCACTAACCCAGCTGCAATGTGTGACGTGCAGGCTTTACATAGGAACTAGTTAGTGACGGAAAACCTCTCTTTGTATCCTCTACTCCACCCCATAACAAATACATACAAGGAGACTGCCAGTTCCAACCCACTTCCTTCCCAGAATGTTCCCTTCCAAATGGGTGTTTCAGTAAGCTGGGCTGGAGAAGAAGGAGCCAATAGAGAAAGTAAGATGTGGAAAAACCATCAGGCAGCAATGCTGACATCGCATGTTTTGCAAAGGATGCTTGCTCCTGTCTATTCACTCACCACATAATTAAATTCTTGTACATACATATTTGGTGACTTCCTACATGGCAACTAGCAGGGCCGTTCCTTGAATACTGAATTGGGGTGACTGCTCTAGGACTCTGCGCTTTAGGGGGGCCCTGAACGTCAATAAAATTGCAAGCAGGCAGACAGGGAGGGGGGCAGCCGGTGGGGGAGGAAGCAAGCGGCAGGTGGTTAAGGGGTAAGGAGGCAGGCAGGCAGGAAGCTGGGAAGCAAGTAGAGGCTGGGTGAGCAGGCATGCCAAGCGGGCAGGTGCAACAGGCAAATGGTGAGCATCAAACTAGCAGGGAGGCTGATTGGGCTGTGCACCTTTCTAGGGACAACCCTGGCAATTAGAATCCGTGAAAAATATAGTAGAGAAATAGAGTGAAAAATATCAGTACCATGTAAACGATCCAGACACAGATCATGGAGAGATCAAATCCTAGCTCCTAGCTGTTATAAAGGTAACATAGGAACAAAGGAAAGACGTTACTGAACTGGAAAGCAGTTTCAATTTCAGTTCTGCCACGAACATCCCATTTGGTGTTAGGTAAGTCATTTAATCTCTCTTTGGTTCAGTTCTCCACTTGTAAAACGTGATAAAGGGTAGGAGAAAAGAGAAGTATCTGTCTTGTCTAAGAGAAAGCTTCTCAGGCCAGAGATTTTGCCATATGTATTAATCATCATAAGAGACAACGAGGCCCCAAGCTTGGCTTCTGCTACAGTAATAACTATAAACAATAAAGGACTGAAGGTTTTAGGCTGACATTGCTTAAGGGGCAGAGTTAAGGTTTTTTGGTAATATATTTGCATGTGAGTGTGATAAATGATGCACATGTGTAGGATTGGGCTGAATGAAGGTGGTGCTTTCTACAACTTTTTATTGCTTGACTGCTATACTGGACATAACTTAATTATGGATTGCTTAATATGTTTAATGTGTGGGTTGATGGTGGGTGTGCTTGTGCAATCTTAAGTGTAACACAAGATAGTGTTTTGTACTAGAATATACACATGGAAGTTTCCAGTGTGCTAGATAAATGTACATTATTATTGAATACGGATGCTTTTCATTTCATGAAAATGCTATATTTTGCTCCACTTTTTAAAAGTTTTCATATTTTCCATAATACAGTATTTTATTGTAAGTCTTTAATTCTTTGTTTCATAATGATTGCCTCCAAAAGACCATAAAATAATTCAAAAGAATACAGATCACATTTAATAATTTTCAAGAATAATCCCCAGTGGATTCCAGCTAAATAAACCCATCTCAAATGTATTTTAAAATGGACAAGGCAAACTATGTTCTGGGAATTTAAATATGCGAGTGTCCCCACACAGGGATTTAATTTTTTTTCTTTTACATCCTAAATCATTCTTAAGACTGTTCAGAGAAAATAACTTTTACAGCTTCGGAAACAATGAACATCAAAAGTAATGGGTTTCCCACCATGTGGATTACTCGTGGCTTTGTTAATGTCAGTAATGATTTCATTTCTAATCTAGATTTCTGGTAGAACAAGAATAAAATAACTTTCAAATTCATGGTAAGACTCCCCTGGGCTATCTGAAACCACCAAGATGAAACTCCTAAAAGAAAAATTGAAGAAACCGAGTCAGTTAATAAAAACCTGTATGTTTCATGCAATTAATAAGCATGTCTTCTACTAAGTGTTATTTATCTCACCTTCCTATCAGATAACCTAGTCATAAATCCATCAGCACTGAGTCACCACTGTGTCCCTCTAGAGTGCAAATGTAACTGAAATCTCAAAGCCACTTACAGATGTTGCTTTTTCCCTATTAAAGGCTAACAAGGTTAGAGTCAAATGCACTAAAACATCAGATCAATCTGGCATTCATAACAGCTTTATCTCATGAAAAAGCCCCTGATAAGTCAGTGGGCAAATGTTTGGTCTCTGATTTGCATTGACTTGCACTACACACACATTCAGATTGCTTGGCCTAGGAGGGTCAGAGGTGACGCACCTTTGGTAGAAAATGATTTAACAATCACTTAACAGTGGTTAACATCTGGTGCTTTGCTACATTAAGTCTCATCAATCAGTTTTCATTCTACTTCCCATTAGTGTTTTTCTTTATTGCTTCATCGTCCCTTCATTATTGCTGTTCAACGAAGTACGTACAGCAGATTAAATATTAAAACGATTAAAGACTACCAACTGCAAACATTTTATGTAAATAACATTAAGAGTCTGACTTAAGCACAGGAAAGAAAATATGCAGATGACATCCTAGAGCAATTCAACAACTTGGAATTAAAAAAAAAAAAAGAAAAAGAAAAAAGAAAAATCATCCTCCACAGCCATTTAGAACAGGAAGTGAGGAATAACCTATGTAACTGATCAATGGATGTTATTTGTATTTCACCCTTTAGGTTGCGCTAATGGGGATGGGTTGATGCTTTTAAAACAAAAATCAGGCCCTTGGTCTCAGGTCTCCCAGAACATAAGCAACTACAGCCAGGGAATGACTAGGCTTGCAATCCTACCTGTGCAATACTGTACTCCTTGTACCTCAGGCCGCAATGTGAAATTGGCAGCAGTGTGGAACTGACTAGTACACCACAGGCCAACATGCACTGCAATTTGAAATCCTAATCAGTTTTCCTCTGCTGGAAATGCTGAATGGAAATGGATGTGTCCGTATAACCATAGCCAAAGCCCTTGAAATTCTATACCCTTCACAGGCCTTTTTAGGACAAGTACTCCCTTGAAAGGTCAGCAGCACACACATACACCCTCTCTCTCTCTCTCTCTCTCTCTCTCTCTCTCTCTCTCTCTCTCTCTCTCTCTCTCTCTCTCTCTCTCTCTCTCTCTCTCTCTCTCTCTCTCTCTCTCACACACACACACACACACACACACACACACTCTGTGCACATATGTAATCAACTGAGAATTCTAGGAGTCCTGTCATTAAACAAGCAAACTACGAGCAGCACATCAACCTTATTTGACAACTCTTTTTTAGTAATCACTTTCCACAGTATTATTCTTGGTATATTAAATCTCTCTTTGGGTGCATCTAGACAGCAACCTTCTGTCGAAATAAGCTACGCAATTTGCGTTATGCAAATTGCGTAGCTTATTCCGTGTCTAGGCACTATTACGACAAATCCCTTAGCCCTCATGAAATGAGGGTTACAGGGATGCCAGAATAGCGCGCCCACTATTTTGGGAAATAGCGGGAGTGTTTAAAGATGCAGTGTTGCTATTTTGGGATACTTCTGGTATCCCGAAATATCATCACAGTCTAGATGTACCCTTTGTTCTCAGGGAACCGCCAGTCTGGATAACGGATACTGGCTCAGTGACATCAGATCTGGCAATGTTTACTATCAGATACTATCCAAACCATATATTTAAGAATGATGCTGACATCCTACATATTGAAATGCTGCAGTTAAGTCACCTCTATCAATTGCACATTTACATTTCTATTCTGCAGTCTGTGGGCAAGGAATCGTGAAATTGAAGAAAGCCAAGTAGCCTGATTGTAACATCATCATCATCATCATATTGTTCACAATGACAACTCTCCTGATCAAAACATGGGGGAAGCAAAATACCCTGATGATACAATACACATCAGAGATAAAACTAGAACCAATCTAACTAACAATGGGGGAAATATATACACGTTTTCATTCAAATGCTAAAGCGAATTTCTATTCAACCATGTTCACAACCCCCTTTGGTACTCAATTACCATGAAAATTTGAGAGCAAGAGCTTTAAGTGTATTATAAGCCCAAATGCACTGAAATTCCCTGAACATTAATTTCAGGCTAATATATTTGATTTAATGTTTGCAGTTCAAACTGTTTTGATTCTTTACCAATCCAATCAAATAATAGAAACAAAGAAGGAGAAGGAAACCATGGAGAGATTCAGCAATGAGTGAAGTTCCAGCAACCATCATGGACAGTAAAAAAAGAACTGAAGAGATGTGGGCTCAGTGGGGGTCCCTTATACCAGCACTATGAGTACACAGCACCAGGAGGGCACTGAATCCGACCCACCAGATACCATTAAGGGAAAAAATTCTGGCAACTATTCTCAGACCACACACACACCCACAATGCAACAGACATATGCAAGCACGAGAAGAACTTCCTTTATGATTCAGGTTGGGATTCCTTGTATCTTCCTCAGCAGCATCCGGCACTGTGAGAGACAAGATATAAGAGTATAGGGATTGCTGGTCCAATCCAGTATGGCAATTCCTGTGTTCCTAACAACTAACAAGAGCTGCAACCACATTTTGAAAGTGCTGCTTAAAAATACACTCCTAATTGTTTTGCCAATAGCATTATGAAATCCTATAGGGAGGGACAAACCACTCACAAGAAGGATATAGTCTGGTCAGATAATCAGCTTTCTGCATAGGAATCCAGAGTAAAAAATAAGTTTTGTTATTAAACCTAACAACGCTCTCTTTGCCATCCAAATAATTTTGCATTATATATGAGCAAAAGTTTAGTATTGCTAGTGTAGTGGAACTGAACCTGGGATCTCTGGAGCTTAGTGCATGAGCCTCTACTGTTGGAGCTAAAAAGCTGTTGGCTCTCAGCTAAGGCCAAAAGAGCACGCTCATTCTCTCTCTCTCTCTCTCTCTGTAAGTGGTCTAAGTGCCACTATACGGCCCAGTAAGTGTGTGGGTTACACTAGCAACAGACAGCCAGTATAACTCTGGAAGTGAAGACTCTGCCCTATTCTCCCTTTGGCATGACCGCAAAATTTGCAGCTAAGTTCTGGATGCAGCATCTTTATTGTAACTGATTATGCATGAAGCAAGAATGCTTGTTTTTTTCACTGATCAGGAGGAACTTGCTTTGACTTGAAAATTTACAAATTAAGTTTATAAGCTTCTTATGAAAAATAAAGACAGAATATCAAGGCATCTTTGCTATTTAGTCGCATCACTCTTTAATGTTTATTAGAGAGATAGGACGCCCTTCTAAGGATCTCACAGTGCCAAAACATGAGTCAAGACAACAAAGAATTTATCAGAAGATAGAGGACATCATCTAAAATGGGAGAAAAAAAATACAAGACTACAAAGACAAATGCCATAAAAATAAAATTCATTAAAGGAAATTGACACACAATCCAACATTTGTGTTAGCTTTAAAAGTAGAGTGTGATGCTGTAATCCTAGCCTACTGCAGCATAACAGGCAACAGCCCACAGGTCATACAACAAAGAGAAAGTCATTTCGAGGAGGGATGGGGAGAGTAACCTGTTAAATGAAAATCCAAAAGATCAGACAAACAGGCAAGTGCTAGGATCTTAAAATCAACCTGCTGCTTTATTGGGAATCAATTTAGCTCCCTTAGGATATGAACAACATAATAGAAAGACTTAAGACCTGGAAAGTGTATTGCTACTAAATTCTGTATGAGAGGCAAATATTAAATACTGGCAGCTATGCAGAACAAAAATGATGTAAAACAAAAGTATGGATCAAGTTTCTGCACTAGACCTGGGCCTATAAACCCTTACTCAGATCAGTAGCCCTTTATTACATGATTAGTTTATCAGCCTCTCTGACTTGGTGTCTATCTTTATCACCATCCTCTTCTTCACACTAGAATCTTTAGCTTCCCCCTTTGAAACCACGCTCATCTTTTCCCTTCCCCACCTTCTGCACTATTCCCCATACTGTACTCTCTCATCTGGTATCACATGCAACCTCTCACTCACCATCATGTGCAACCTCTCACCCATCTTTCCAGCAGTCCCTCACCCACTCTTTCATTAGTTCCCTTTCAAATCTAACAAAACGTAACTACAAAAAACAACACAATGACCTCACATACTGCAATCTATGCCAGTCATTTCTTTGTATTCCTTTCCTCCTCTGTCCCCCTTGCCTGTTTACAGTCCCTTGCTTCCTCCCTCACCAATATCCTATCTCGTCACCATCATTTCATTTGTCAATACTGAGAGTTGCACAGCCATGGACAAGATTTTCAGAAGTGCCATTGACTTGGGAAGCCTCTGTCCAATGTGAGACTCTTTGGCTTGGGCCTATATTGGGATCTTATGTTGCTATAACTAAGTCACTTAGGAGCGTGGAAAATCCACACCCCTGAGTTGTACCAGCCTAAACCCAGCTGCAGACAGTGCTAGGTCAAGGGCAGGGCTTCTCCCAATGACAGAGATACTGCATCTAGGGGAGGAGGAGTACCTATGCTCACAGGACAAGGTCTCCCATCGGCATAAGTAGTGAATTAGAAGAAGTACTACAGCCGTGCAGCTGCAGCATTGTATGTATAGACAACACCATAAATGGGCCTGATTTTCAAGAAGTACCCTCAAAAAATCATGTCTATTTACAATGCCTTAAGATTGTAAAGAATGTCACAGAGAAAAAAAAAGGAGCACCCAAAATCATTTGTCACTTTCATCTTGGCCTACATGAAACACAAGAAACACCTATGAAGGAACTATGTACCAATATTAAATGACAACAGCCTCTTGGGCTTCAATGAAAGAACTCACTAGAGGGTTTGCAGAGATCTACACTCCTTATCTGGCAGTTGGACATCTCAGTGTTGTGAAAGGTTCTGAGCACGCCAATCAACGACAATATTGGGTTTTTTAGTAAAAAAACAAACAAACCTACTTTCACGGAGCAGAAAAGATCATAGAACTGGAAGGGAGCTCAAGAGTTCATCAAGAGCAGACCCCTGCCCTCATGGCAGGATTAAGCACCATCTAGAAGATTCTAGATCATCCCTGATAGATGTCTGTCTAACCTGCTCTTAAATATCTCCAGTGATGGAGATTCCACAGCCTCCCTAAGAAATTTATTCTAGTGTTTCACCTCCCTGACAGCTAGGAATTTTTCCCTAGTGTCCAATTTAAACCCTCCATGCTGCAGTTTAAGCCCTTTGCTTCTTGCCCTACCATCAGAGGTTAAGGAGAATAATTTTTCTCTCTCTTCCTTGTAACGCCATTTTAGATACTTGAAAGCTGTTACCATGTCCCCCCCTCAGTCTTCTCTTTCCCAAACTAAACAAACCCAGCTCTTTCATAGGTCATATTTTCTAGACCGTTCATCATTCTTGTTACTTTTCTCTGGATCTTCTCCAATTTGTCCACATCTTTCCTGAAATGTGGTGCCCAGAACTAGACAGGATACTGCAATTGAGGCCTAATCAGTGCAGAGTAGAGCCACCCTAAAAACCATTGTTATGTAACATCCATAGACAAAGCGCAAGTCCCAAAACAGGCAGAAACAGAGCTGTGCCCAGGAACAAAGATCTGATACTCCACGATCATAATGGTGCTCATGGCACGGATTCATTTTAGACTTTAAGCACATTTAACCATTCTGATGTATACAAATAAGCCTGCACTGCAAACAAAGCCCATGTGTGGATTACAACATAAATCCAATGATCATAAACAGAGGCACTGTGATTCAATCTTTTAATGTCACAACCCAAAAGGAAAGCATTTAACCATCTTCCAGCGAATAGCAGAACTTGGAGCACTTCCTAGCCTGGAAAAGAAGAGAATATACCAAAGGTAAAATAAACATTCAGCCCAGGTCCTGATTGGCCATTAAAGAACTCATGGTGCTTTCTCTCACAGAAAGTGTTGTAAGTTCCAGAGTCCTGTCCCCACTGTCAATGTGGTAGAGGATGGCCTGCCTGCTTACACTACTCCCTGCCACATCAGCTGAACACAGCATTCTATCTTACACTACTGAGGAGGGTTGCTTAGTAGTAAGGAGGAGTAGTTAAATGCTTCCTAAATAATTAAAAGTCTCTGAGGGGTAGCCATGTTAGTCTGTAACTTTAAAAACAAGTAGTCCTGTAGCACCTTAGAGACTAACAAATATAACAGATGAGCAGAGCGGAAGAAGTGGATTTTGCCCATGAGAGCGCATCATACTATATATACAGTGTTTTTTTGTGACAATACTGCCCGGTACACAGTACCGGCACCTCCAAACGCAGTACCGGCACCTCCAGTCAGAGCTTACCTGGAAAGAATGGAGCATACCGGCACCTCTTTTTTTTGTTGTTGTTCAACAACTTTTCTCCTGGAGTACCGGCACTTTTTTTTTTCTAAACAAAAAAAGCACTGCACATATATATTTTGTTAGTCTCTAAGGTCCTACATAATTATATATTATTATTCTTAGACTGTTGGGGGACTCTTGTGTATCTAGAAAGTCACAGAACCATAGGACTGGAAGGGACCTTGAGAGGTCTTCTAGTTCACTCCTCCATACTCAAGGGCTACCTCTTGACAAAATGTAATAAAATGTCAACAAACATATGGACAAGAGCGGCGAGGAGTCCTGTGGCACCTTACAGACTAACCGAAGTGTTGGAGCATAAGCTTTCGTGGGCAAAGACCCACTTCGTCAGAAGTGGGTCTTTGCCCACGAAAGCTTATGCTCCAACACTTCGGTTAGTCTGTAAGGTGCCACAGGACTCCTCGCCGCTTTTGCAGATTCAGACTAACACGGCTATCCCTCTGATATGGACAAGAGTAATCTAGTGGATATAGCGTATTTATTTTCAGAAAATCTTTGACAAGGTCCCTCACAAAAGGCTTATAAGCAAAATAAACTGTCATGGAATAAGATCAGTAACTGGTTAAAAATAGAAAACAAAAGGTAGAAATAAGTGGTCAGTTTCCAGAATGGAGAGAGGTAAGTAGTCTTTCTACTATTAAAGATATTCATAAATGATTTTTAAAAAGGGAAAACATAATCCCAACTATACATATAAAATGGAGACCAGAATTAGCTGCTACCACTCCAGAAAGATCTTGGCATCATTATGGACAGTTCTCTGAAAATATACACCTAATGTGCAGTGACAATAAAAAAGTAGCCAACAGAATATTAGACTCAGTGGGATAGCCGTGTTGGTCTGTATCTGCAAAAACACCAAGGAGTCCTGTGGCACCTTAAAGACTAACAGATTTATTTGGGTATATGGTTTTTACCCATGGAAGCTTATGCCCAGATAAATTTGTTAGTGTTTAAGGTGCCACAGGACTTTTTGTTGTTTTTGCAGATTATTAGGACTCTTTAAGAAAGGGATAGCAAATAAGACAGAAAATATATTGCCTCTATATAAATCCATGGTACGCCCACACCTCGAATACTGCAAGCAGTTCTGGTAGCCCCATTTCCAAAAGTTATATTGGAATTGGAAAAGGTTCAGAAAAGGGCAACAAAAATGATTAGGTGTATGGAAGAGAGATTAAGAAGACTGGGACTTTTTAGCTTGGAAAAGAAATGACTAAGGAGAGATATGATAGAAGTCTGTAAAATCATTACTGGTGTGGAGAAAGTAAATAAGGAAATGTTATTTACTTCTCATAACACAAGAACTAGGGGCCACCAAATAAAATTAATAGGCATCAGGTTTAAAAACAAACAAAAAGGAAGTATTGCTTCACACAACACACAGTAACCCTTTAGAACTTTTCACCAGAAGATGTTGTGCAGCCAAGACCATAACAGCTATCAAAAAAGAGCTAGATAAATTCATGCACAACAGGTCCATCAATGGCTATTACCCAAGATGGGCAGGAAGAGAGTCCTTAGCCTTTGTTTGCCAGGAGCTTGGAATGGGCAATAGGGAATGGATCACTTGATCACCACCTGTTCTGTTGATTCCCTCTGGGACACCAGGCATCGTCACTGTCAGAAGACAAGATACAGGGCTAGATGGACCATTGTTGGCAATATGGCCATTCTTATATCAGTTCCACGTAGTCATCAATACAAACTGCAGGCTACCCCAGGCTAACACTGCCAAATCCAAACATTTGGCATTTAAACAAAGAACTGCATCCCAAGTATTAGTGTTAGGTCTCACAAAGCAATGGAGAGATTAAACCCTTTGGAGCTTGGTTTATAAAAGAAATGCCAACGCAGCCTTAATTGCAACAGCAGAGTCCCGAGGTTGCAAGATAGTGCTGTCAACCTTCAGACTTTTTAACTAGCTGAGCAGTAATTTCTACGTGCTTAACAAAAAATAGAGAAACTCCCTCCCTCCCAGCCCCACGTCAGGATACCAGCCTGAATGTTTTCACGTACGCCCACATTTGTCTCTCTGTGCTCTACATTACAGAAACATTTCTTTTTTGCTCTCTTTATTCGCTGTGTTCCAAAGCTTTTCTGACAACAGTGAATTAAATTCTTGGTACTGAGTTAATACATGTAGTCAACTCATAGGCAATCATCAATCCCACGTAAAATCATGAGCCTTTTATAGAAGTCTTAAGAAGTGTCAGAATGAAAAGGATCAGAGCAAGTCTATTGTACTAAGGGTGACATTCCCTTCCCCTCCACCCCCGGACTGCCCAGACACTTTTGCTCTATTGAAGGCCCACAAAAAACTTTAATGTGCATTATAAACCATGCCACAGTGAAGATGACATTTCACATCCCACACTGGGTAAGCCGCGTGCAGCCCCACAGGCATTCTCTGGGTTGCTATGTGAACTGTGATGCTCCCCAGCGGGAACCTAAAGGCACCTCACCGCCCATCTGCCCTTAGTGTGAGTCAGTCTTGTCGGCGTCTTCTGTGGATCAGCTCCCTCAACAACTAGCCTCTGGCACCAGAAAGCACTGACTTCCAGGCCTCCATATAGATTAACAAAAGGGACACATCAGCTCCCAAGACCTTGGTGCATTCCCTGTGAAGTCCAGCCTCTTATCCACTGAATAGTCACAGCATTACCAGGCCTGCTGTTCCCAAAGGAACAGGACACACTTGCTTGTAAGATTGAACTCAGGAACTGCACTTTTGCTTACCAGCATTTGGACACATTCACCATTAAAACCAGAATAACTATTTCCAAAGAACAGAGATTCCAGTGACAGTGAGTCGGAAACAAATGGTTGCATTATAAAGCCCAAATCATAACCTCCTTTCTAGATACTAAACTTAGTTTAGAACAGCAGTGCCCACACTTTTCCAGTCCCCCCCGCCAAGGCAGAAAGGGAATCTGTCCATACCCCCACACTGTCAGAACTTTCTCAGCAGCAAAGTTTGAGCTGAAGGTAGAGCTGGTAACAGAACAGAGAGGAGGTAGAGGTAGAGTTGGTCTGGGGGCAGAGGAAAAGGGGACAGAGCTAGACTGAGATCTGAGAGGAGCTGTGGTTATGGGTGGAGCTGGGTTGGGGGCAGAATGGGGTTTGAGGTATAACAGGTCTGGGGGTGGAGCAAGGCTGAAAGCATGGCATTCCTTTCCCAGCTCCATGGGGACTGGCCTGGGACTGGAGGCAGAGCGGGACTAGGGTGTGAATGAGGTTGGGGAAGGAGCGAGGCTGGGGATGGAGCTAGTTTATGGGCAGAGTGGTGCTGGAAGCATGACACTCCTGCCCCAGCTCCCATGGGGGCTTACCCAGGCTCCACTATATGCCCCTCCAAAATGTTCCTCCTTACCCCCACAGGGAGGCATGCCCCATTTTTGAGGGACCACTGACTTAGAAGTTCTCCACTTGTCTGAAGAAGTTTAACTCACCCAACATTCTCCACCAAGCCTGGCTGAGAGATCCCACATTCATGAAGAAAGCTTGCTGTTCATGTGTTCCTAGGTAAAGGATGACAAGGTGTTTGTTGCCTTTGCCCCCTCTCCTCTGCCTCCTCTTCCCCCCCGCCCCACCAGAAACATACTTCTGCAAACCTTTAATGTGCACCTCCCTCCCTACTGTTCACTTCTCACAATCCTTCATTAGCATTCAATTCAGACTGGTGAGAGGAGACCCACTGTGAAACAGACCATACCTAATTTACATGTAAATAGCGCCCACTAGATAAGCATCTCTTGTGTGACAGAAAACCTGTTTTTTACTTTTGCTGGGGACAGGTCCCAAGACAGACTTTAAGGACTTACATAACTCCTTCCTCAACATTCGTTATTAGGTGATCATACTGATGACCAGTCTGACATGGGCTTTTACTTGAGCTCCCATGACACACTCGGATGTACATGCCTGAACTCAAAGCAACCCCTTTGCATTGCTTCTGCACCTCTTGCCAGTTGGCACTCATGAGTTCCTGGTGGCATATATTAACAGCATACACAGCAATAATAAACAGGAACATATGGGCAGACTGGCTGAGTAATGATCAGTGTGGGAGCCAGCACTCTGAAGCTCATAATTTTTCATGTTTTAAAAACTGAATCACAATGCTGCAGTAACACTAGGTGTGACACTTCCTCAGAGCATCCAGAAGTGTACGTCACCTTGTTGACCATCTGTCTCAATGAGATGAGATTTGTTAGTGCTATGCTAGGTGACAGCTCCTTGCCACCCCAGTTTGTTAGCCAGACAAACTCACTCCATGAGATTCTACCAGGCCAAACCTCCCAGGTTAATCCTTGATGTATTTCAGCTCTCAAATGCCTTGGAACACAGAAACATCAAGTCCCCTGTCTCCGAAGAGACAGAATACACACCAGCCTACTAGCTCAGCGGAGGGTGCACACCTCACTTTAGTATAACAGCACAGAGATGAATTTATAATAAAACAAGAACTTGTTTATTCATGAAAAACAGAGCTTCCAGTGATACTAAGAAGATATAACAGAAGCAAAAAAGCATTACGAAACAAAGCAACACACACTTCTAAGATTCTTCTTGTAACCTTTGCAGGCTTTCTAAGGCTACATCTAGCCTACAACGTTTTATTGGAAAAGGGTACACAAATTGTGCTCTGCAATTTGCGTACCTTTTTCCGATAGTTCTGTTGGAAGAGGCTTTTCTGAAGTTTGGCCCATGTACCTTGGGCCAAAATTTTTAAAAACCTCCTCTTTCGGAAGAGCCCTTCTTCCTCATGGAATGGAATGGAATGAGGAAGACAGGGCTTCTGAAAGAGCGCATCTGCTCTTCTGCAAAAAAAGTGGAAGACCAAATGCATTCCCTGGACACGGCAGAGTTTTTCCGGTATCCCGGAAAAACCCTGTAGTCTAGACGTAGCCTTACACAGCTTTCTCCTCTATATTCACGTTTCCGCATTACCATCCCACGTAGTTTGGGATCCACCATTCACAGATGCAAACAACGCTGGCCTTTCTGTTCCCTCGGTGATGGATAACAAAGGGCCTCTCTCCCCTTATTCTCATAGTCCAGCAACCCTTTAAAATGTATTCCTGCGAAGTGCATCCCCAAATGAAGTTCTTTTCCCTTCTGTTTGTGTTCCTGGGAGCTGACACCATGCTGTTTCCTCATCCTCCTCAGATGACTTTTACCTTAGACACGAACTGCCTACTATCTTTTGGCATAACCCTGCTCAATTTATTTTGGCAAAACTGCAAACAGGCAAAGCAACATTCCTTTGCCTAGGAAGAATTTGTTTCTTAAATCTGCCCCCAAAACATATTTTAAGAACGTATTTCCAGCACACATACATAATTTTTACCCACCTCCATCCATACATCATGCAATGATACTAATGACTAGTGTCTCCACAGATTTCATTGGATATTACACTCAGTTCTCTACCTAGATAATCAGTAAAATATAGTGAATGTGTCAGACCTGATGAGAGTTTACAGAAGCATGGGCCATTTGCCACTGAGGGGCTGTGAGGGTTACATGGGAAATTATGGGTGACATTTACATTTAAAGTGTAATGTTTTATATTTTCTCCACAATGAGAGAAAACTCAGCAATATCTGAGCAGATTCACATCAAAATAATCAAAAAGAAAACTCTTCTGCCATAAGAGAGATTTCATCCAAAAAGGTAGTCTTTATAGAAGCATCTGAAAATGCAGGTCTCAAATGAAAGTCTCATTTCAGCCTTAATTAAAGCTAAGGGATTACATAAAAGATTTTGGGGAAAAAAGCAGTGATGTTAACATATGAGCCCCATCAATTACTACTGAGCAGGAAAATTAGCCCATATATTATTGAAATAGTCTAATTTGGGAGTGACTCAGGTGATTGGTAATGGACTCTTCTAAGTCAGGCATTCAGTCTCATGAACAAAAGTCATGGCCATCAGCACCAATACTTCCCTAAGATAACTCAGGCAGTTAGTTACTCACACTCTTCGCGACTTTCAAAAGTTCCCGATAGTGTTGGGAAGAAGGGAATCCTGCAGCTATTCAAGTTGCTGAAGAGTTAGATCTTGAGTGCATTATTTTCCCCCTCGCCACCCTGCAAGGAAATTTATCCTACATAGTAAGTGTTGGACAGAGTATTGCCTTACCATGCCTTAACTTTCAATCAGAAATGTGGTAGGGCAATCCCTACTGCCACCAGGTACTCTCCTTCAGAGACTTCATTCTCTGATACCTCTGACATTGCACTGTCCCAGCAGTGTCCTTGGTGTGAGCTGCATGGTAACAAGGTACAGAAAATGACTCCAATTAAGAGGTGTGAATGTCATTCCACTCCCCCTGCTTTCTTCCAGGTCAGTAAGAAGGCAGCTGAAAAGGACTGGCACAGCAAGTTAAGGATAATTCAGATGTAATTTGCTCCCTGTCATCTCTGGTTTTTTTAGAGGCTTTAACAGTTTAATTTAAACATTCGTAAGTGCTGTCTATATTACCAAGACATAATGTATTTCAGGTCTGGACAGTTGCTTGGCACAAAATAATAACATCTCATATTTATATGGTGCCTTTCATCCTGAAGGCTTTCAAAAGTGCCTTAACAACCACATACATACAAGAATCACTTCATCCACTCTTAAAGGGCATCCACTCCCAGATGGGAGGCCTCATATCGAACTGAAGCAATTTAAGCAGGTAGAACATAGTTTTCCAAAACAATTTAGCCAGGATTCCAAGTTAGTTTCTTTACTCTTGCAGCAACTTCCACGATGAAAAGTGATCAGGGATTCAGTATGCCTAATCAAAGGCTAGAACTTGTGTGGGCACAGTCTCCCCCTCCCGCCCCAAACACCATGTTGGGGCATCTATTCATTTTGAGAAGAGTGTGCCATCTGGTGTGCCCTAGATTTTCCTCAGCTGTCTCCCGCCCAGTTACAGCCACCAGGCCTGCCACTGCTTAGCTTTCTAATCTGGTGACAGCCTGTGGGTGCAAGCCCCAAAGGAAAAAAAATATGTAGTGAAATAACCAGTTGGATTTCTCACTTCATAATTTGCTCCTAAAGAATATATGCACAAAATCCTTAATACAGACTAAGGTCTTAACCCAAGACTCACAGTTGATGGAGAGACTCTCACGGACTTGGGATGAGGCGCTAACTGAATATATCTTGATGTTCCTGCATTAGTGTAACCAGATACCAGTTTTCCAACTAAAGACTTTGGATGACCAGCCTCACAACTGTGGGATGAGTAACCATTCAGGTTTGAATGAGGATCAAGCTGTACACTACACCAGGCAGGACAGCTTAAGATACACCATCCAATTATACAAAATTAGGGATGTTAAATATCGGTTAACTGAATAGTCGATTAACCTCCTGAATTCTTATCGGTTACTTGATGTGATGGATAGGAGTCCTGACCAGTACCCGGTGACTAAAGGGTTACACTCAAGTAGCTAGCAAGGGGGTTGGCAGGAGGCCTGAAGAACCAATCAAGATAATGTGTTGAAATTTGAATTGGATATAGATATATTGCCTGCTTTCTTTGTGTGGGAGAGTTAAACCAGGAGTTGAGAGACACGGAATGATTTAAACCAGGCAGGATTACCATGCCTCCAAAGAATTCAAGGCATGGAAGTGGACTGAAGCAAGAAAAGATTGGGAGTAAGCAAAGGGAAAAAGTGAATCTAGCCGCAGAGTATTTTCTTTATTTACAGTTTGGTTTGAACTGCTCTGTGTGAATCTATGCCCCCCCCCTCATTTACCACCTAAGCATTGTTCCCAGAGATTTTCTCTGTGTTTAATTTCTTTTCCTTAGTTGCTCTGCAACATCTAGGAACCAAGTATTCTTTATCAAGTATATCTTTTGTTTTGTAATAAAAATCACTTTTTTAAGGTAATGATTTGATTCTTGTGTCCTGGAAGGTACAGGAGGTCTGTCTGTCTGTGTGTGTCTGCATGCCTCAGACTGAGAGGTCAGCTATCAGAGACCGCAGCTTCTTTTTCAAGCTCTCTTGTGGCAGAAGAGCTTGGGGTACCCTTGAGGGAGAATTCAAGTGTTCTCCCCTGGTTTTATGGATAAAAAAAATCACGATGATGGCAGCTACTACCCCCCCCAAATCTGTCCATTTGTGATTCTGGGGAAAGTTTTTATAATCAGTGCCTGTAGTGGCAAGATATATTTAAAGTCTTCATGGGCTCCCACATTCCGCACTCGGGAGTGCCAGAGTAGGGAATTGAGCCCTGACACTTGGCTATTCTAGAATCTCCTGGGGCAGGGCCGGCAACCAGTGTGCTCCTGCCCCACTGTCGAGGAGCCCCCTGCCACTCCGGGCTGCTGCCTTTGGAGCAGAGGCAGCAGAGTGGGAGTGCCAGGCGGGAGCTGGTCCATGAGGGGAGCCAATTTAAAAAACAGCTCCCCTCGCGAACCAGCTGCCTGTCGTCCCATACTGCTGCCTCTGATACAGAGGCAGCAGAGGGTGACAGCAGTCCCTGTCTGCAGGGTCGGGGTCTGAGCTCCCGGACCCAGCGCAAGCCAGAACTGAGCCAGGCTACTTGCCCGCCCGGGTCCTACTACACTTTAAATGCAGAGCCACAGCGGGGGTAGATCATGGACCTGTCCCAAGCCACTACTGAGCCAGGCTGCTGGTCAGCCTTCTAAAAAATTTATTGAGGGGGGGAAGAAATGCAAGTAGTCTATAACATTAACCTATAAGCTTTTGCTTATCGGTTAATCGACTATACTATTACATCCCTACACAAAATGCGTAGCTGGATTCAGCTTACCTTAAGCTGAGCCAATGCAGCGTCTACACTGTGGGAGGCTGGCGGGAGTGTCCGATTTGGGAGTCTACACTAGACCCACTAAATCAAATGCTAGAAGATCAACCTCTGAAGGGTCAATCTTCTCTGTAGCGTAAACAAGCCCTGAGTGAGCGGTACACCAATCACAAGAGTAGTCCCTTACACGCACCTGTAAGCCATAAATGATAGGGGTGGGGGTTCTGGAAACTGAATGGGATCTGTTTACATTATCCAGATATTCCTGCTTCGTTAACGTAGAGTTCACTGCATAAGAGCTTCTCTTGGATCCTCCATATTCCTAGACCTTGGCAGCAATCAAACTTCACTGCTTGGGCACATTTTTGTGATTGTGATCCAAAGAGTAAGAGAAGTAGCAGAAAGTGGGTGGGTGGAGAATGAATGTGTCAAATTTAATAAAGATTCTCTCTAGCCCATTATCATCTATGTTCATCATTTATTAAAAGCCTTTCATTTATTAAAAAGTCTTTAAAGTCTAGTTTAATAACCTGAAATCATTTTTATTATTATTATTTTGTATATGAAGCACTGTAGGGCTCAATTTAAATTAAAGATCTTCTCTGATGCTCCCTTCCAAGGTTGGCTGTTCCTCAGGTTCCTCCAGCAGGACTGCTTAGCCCCCACAGCCTAGAACTTCTTTTCCTTGAGAGCAGCTCCCTATTCCCTTATATCTATATGATATAAAAAGGGGTGATTTCATTAATCCTGTCTCTTCCTGAGGGCTTTGTGGGATTTTTTAAGTAAAAGTTTAAATCCCAAAATGGAATTTGTGTATGTGAAGGGTAATAAATGTGATGGAATTGATGCTTATGGGGAAAGCTATGGTAGCAAATCAGAAATCTTAGAGAAAAGACTAGAACCCTACACAGTCAGCTACAAAGACACAAGCCTCTACCACTAAAGCTAAAGGAGAATTCCTACAGTGATTTATAGCAGCAGATCTCATATCCCCCTCAGTGAGGGGAACCACTAAGTGGGTATTATCTCTCATACGCACAAAAGGTCGGACATTACAAGATCTGGATCCAAACCAGAATGAAAAAATAAAACAAAAGCCAAATTAGAATTGGAAATGGGTCCTGAGATCTGAATCTAAAAGTTTGAACCTATTCAAATCTGGCTTTGGTTTTGGCTCATCTGTAATTAAAATGATGTACAATCTTGCTTGCTGAGACAGCCAGCAATCTCTGCTGTTTCTGAGATCTGGCTTTCATTAATTTCATTAACATCTTCAATACATCCTTTGCTTGTTCTGATGCTAAAGAGCAGGCAAAATAACAGCACACCATGAACTAGTTTAGCTTTGTCTTCATGAGGAAGCAGATACAGACCTGACTTAGGGGCACACAGACCTATTGCACTGAAGATGCTTGGGAAGGAAGTTGAGCTAGTGTGGAAATCCCCACCTTGGGGGAAAATAATTTTTTTTTTAAATCAGTGCTTTTTGAGAGCTGCATAATGAGTACAAGCATCTATTATTATTTGCAGTTCTTGGCTCAGGGAAACACCCATCAGTCAGGATTCTTATCTAATCTTCCCAGCAATCTGTATTCTGAAAAACGTGGGTGGGATATCTTGTGAGAATTTAGCCTTATTCTCATGAGATTTCCAGCACTTTGCAGTGTTTCCAGCAGATTTCCAGTGAAGGCAGAAATACAGAGAGCCAAATTCACTATTGGCATTAAGTGAGTGTATTATGTAGCATTTTGTGTATCCTCTGGTATTTTGCATTTAAAGCCATAGCTCTAATATAAAAATGCAGAAGCAGAGTGAAAATGAAAAAACAGGTTTTGGGGGGGGGGGAGGGGGAATGGATGTTACCCAAATTTTTTTTTATATAACTAGTGTCTCAGGGTCCTGAAATTTGGAGCAAACATTTAATAAAACTTCTTATTGTATATAAACTCCTTTGCCCAGCCTTATCTGTTGACTGGTACTAGAAGACAAGTTACCCATGGACTTAGCTAGATGGCACTAAAGCATGTTTATGCTTGGAATGCGACAGTTTGGAGTGCAATATTTGTTGCTGGTTAGAAGTTCCTGGAATAAGCAACTATTCAGCTTTGTGATAATGTTGATTTTTTTTCCTATTTGGAGGAAATGATACTGCCTTCACTTACAGGTTTTTAGCAGCAAGAGAAGAAGGTGCTTTTGAAGTGCTGTTATCTGACTTTAAATCCACGTAGAGATTTAAAACTAAAAGAAGAGTGGAAAAAATTGTCTTAGAAAATTTTGTCTTAGAAAGAAGATGGTAAGCCCTCTCTTTTTGCATGAGGATTAGTTTTAATTAAACCATTCCCCCCAATCATACCCTGCCCATAAAATTTAACATCACCTAACAATTCTCATCAAATGCAAATTTTCTCCAGTGATTTATCTGTGCAATTGTGACTGGGGAGAAAGCACACAAAGCTTTTTAAAGCTGAAGATGGAGGTAAATGGTGGGTCAGAATATGCAAAACAAGGCAAAGGAGGGGGGAGGAAAGGACAAACACTTTCCTTGGCTGGGAAGTTATTGAATGCTTAGAGCTAAAGAGACCTAGCAACTTGGAAATTCCTACAAGTGTCCCACTGATTCAGCCCCATTTCCACTTTAAAAGTCTCTTCCACATTAATGGATGAAAAAGTTTCAGAGGTAGGTGGATTAGATTTGTGGTTTAAAAGGTCACAGCAGAAAATCAGCTCCAAGGTAAGCGGAGTTTTGCAACTGGACAGACCCTGTGTGTTCCACACTTGTGCAGAGCACTGGGAATGAGGTCATCGCTTAGGAATGTGTGTGCGGTTGGATGGCCGTGAAAAGAGCCGCTCAGTTACCAAAGCTGTGTGCTGAATATTCACACCACACACACAATCATTTTTCTTGTTAAGTGCCTCGAAGAATGGGAACATTACAAATGCAGTATCTTTTTTTGGCTACAAGTTTAGCTACTATAAAAAGATACTAAAAGAGGCTCTCCCTCCGCTCCCAAAGCAGATCTGGATATACAGGGTTTGAGAAGGAAGTAACTGAAGAACAAAGAAAATAATTTTCAAATCTACAAGCGGATTTGCCAAACAATAAGAGATTTACAAAATGATGATGTAACAAAACCGTAACAAGCATTTTAAAATTTGGCTGCACGAAAACACATCTGCTCCCATTATGTGGCTTGGTCATATCTGCTGACATTATATTAACCAAAGCAAGCATTTACTTCTGTTAAGACTGTAGTCAATACAGCCATGGGAAAGCAAACTAGGTTCTAATATCAACAGAGCTGTCAAGTCAATTTCTGGTTGCAGAATCTCTCCTACTGGCAATGCAATTAAGACAAACAAAAAGAACACAGCATGATTTTCCAATGCCAAATAGTGTTTGTGGTGCTGGCAGTTACAAAGGTAATCTTCTGCCTAAGATACTCAGCAAATTTGTTATTAAAAAAAAGCATTAATGGCCTGTCCCAAATAAGGATGTTGAATATCGGTGAATTCAATAGTTGATTAACCTCATGAATTCTTATCAGTTACTTGAGGCCAAGCAGCCAATGTGCTCCGGAAAATGCATGTAGTCTACAGCATTAACCTATAAGCTTTTGCTTATCGATTAATCGGTTAATCGACTACACTATTACATCCCTAGACCCAAAAGCGCAGTGAAGTCAATGTAAAGGCTTCAATGGACTTTGGATCAAGCTCTAAAAGAACAAAATGCTGAAGGCCACAATATAATCAGAGTAGCTTTCCTAACCATTAGTTGCACTTTAGCAACAAGATTAGATAGATAATCTTCTCTCTGGGCTAGATCCAACTCCTGCTGAAATCAATGGGAATTTTTCCATTTATTTCAATGTGTATTGGAAGGAGGTCACTTGTTTAGCTCTGTAGATTCAGTTTTACGCAATTTTCCCCAATGGTAGAAAGAAAATGACTCTGTATAAGAATAATTTCTAAATTGCTGATATCTACAAAAGAAAAAAAATCATTCACTCAGCTGTGTATCTCCTTTTAAAAACCTTAACTCCTCAGATTTAAACTCAAAAAACTATGCAAGACTCTAGAGTCAGAGGATGTGTTTAAATACCAACCCATGTTCTCTTAAGGAAAACAACCAGTCCAACATGTATCTCTTGGCCTGCTTTAGTTCTTCTATAATATATGGTTTAATAAAAGTAGGGGGCATCATCTTCAAATCCTTCATTACAGCTCTGAAGACTTACACTCCAAAGAATCATGTGTGTGTATATGCTTGCAGAGCTGAAAAATCATTAAGCGTGTAAACTTCTACAGCTCGGCAACAGAAACCATGTTCCAAGAAAGCCACCTGTTCCATGCCAAATGGCCAAGATGCTAATTTGCTGTCTTCATTTTCCAAAGACACATCTAAAAATTTCCTTGATCTCGCTAATGTTACAAAACTGGTATAATTTTCTAAGACACAGAAATATGGGAATGATCCTCTCCTGTCCCCAGACATGTCCATGAGTTATTCCTATAACCACAGACTACCTGTAAGTTAAGGAAGCCCTTTTCCTTTTCACCAGTGAAGAAAAAGAGAGAGCGAGGCTAAATCTTAGTCTACACTTGCAATTGAACAATACAACTTTTATCATTCAGATGCATAAACACCCACCCCTCCAAACGACAAAAGTTTTGCCGTGGCAAGTGGAGCACTGTGCTGCAGACAAAATGAAAGCCGCTCACGGAGGGCAGAAGTATTTTGTCGGCAAAAGTGCCAACAAACAGCATTTATACGGACTTTTAGCAACGAGGCTGTTTTGACAGAGCATAAGTAACTTGCTGAAGGTTACACACTGAGCCAGCTCACCTACAGGTTCGAACTCCTCTTCAGCTTTGTCCCAAGCCCACATTCAGAATTTTTCTTGTTTCTGATAAAAGCGACAAGGAGTCCTGTAGCATCTTATAGACTAACAGATGTATTGGAGCATAAGCTTTCATGGGCAAAGATCCACTTCGTCATGTGACATGCATCTGACGAAGTGGGTCTTTGCCCACGAAAGCTTATGCTCCAATACATCTGCTGGTCTATAAGGTGCTACAGGACTCCTTGTCGCTTTTGCAGATCCAGACTAACACGGCTACCCCTCTGATTCTTGTTTCTGATGAGTCTCTAAGCACTAAGAAACAAGGCATGACACTTTGACCAAGAGGAGTCTCTTACCTTATACCAGTAACGTTCTTTACCTTATTTTAACAAGGCACGCCCTTGAATACCAACACCACCCCCCACACACACAGATACACCTGAGTTTGACCACAGCTAGAATCGCTACCCTAAACAGAGCGAATGCCCAAAATGCAGCATAATGGAATTCATCTCCAATATAAGTTAACAAGGTGATTAAAAACTTCCCAGTGAAATGACATTTAAAACTTCAAATTTGTGCCATACACTTCAAACTAGGGACTACATGTAACAAAACGTATACTAAAAAGTTATTTTCTTTTCAAATGTCTTCTCAAGTTTGTTTACTATCCTCTGATATTGGTGAAGTGATCCCTTGTTAACATTTCATGTTATTACTGCTGTTCCATTAATGAGGGCGTGCGCACGCACACACACACACACACACACACACACACTCTGTAGTGTAGGCCCATAAATATGCTTAGGGTTAAAATCAGGTAGCCTAATACTGTGTGCACTAGGGATGTAAGCAACTAGTCGAGTCTGTATCAGAGGCACCAAGGGGAGGCGGAGCAGGAGCTAGTGCTGGGGGGAGCCCGGTTAAAAGCCATTCTCCCCAGCACCATCTCGGCAGAGGGTGGGGGCCACGGGAGGCAGAGGCGCAGTGAGGGAAACAGTGCCAGCGGGGACAGAAGCAGGTTCCAACTGCTGTATCTCTCCCTTTGAAACATACAAGAGCCGCCCGTGAGCGCCCTCCTTATCAACTAATTGAGTAGTCGATGGAATTTCCGGTTCTTGTACGTTTCAAAAGGAGAGATACAGCAGTCGGAACGTGCTTCCATCAACTACTTAATTAGCTGATTAAATGAAATTTAACATCCCTAGTGTGCACTTTATGAGCGTTGCTGTGTTATAGCTAGCATTCAAAAAGTGCTGAGGAGTGGCTTTGCAGCATAAGTATCAGGTTTGATATACTGTATTCAAATCCCAGCAGAGTCAACTCAGCTTTATGTCATGTCATAGTAGAGGAGTTAAGTTCCATGTAGTTCATTGTGCAAATGTCTGTAGGGTAAGACCTTCAAAATTAGAGATTTCATGTGGCCATGAAACATCTCGGGGCACTTTCTGAAAGAGTAGGGATTTGACTTGGTGTCACTGACTGAAGTTCCCCTCCCTATGCAATTATGAACAATTGCTGGTGTCACCCCTGAGTGGTAGAGAAAGCAATTTTTGTTGTCAGTTGTTTGGGAGGTATTTTAGGATCCTCCTGGGAACCAAAGTAAAATCCTGCTACTAAGCATCCTTTTTATTTATATCAGCTCATTGTAGCTCCTCCTCTGAACTTCCACAAGACGTGGTGAACATACTCCTCAGGTCAAGCAAGACTTCTCTTACAGCAAATGCCATTGCTGTACTTGGGTTTTCAATTATTAATGTTTCACTTCTTGTCTTCCAAACTTCTTCAAAAGAGGAAAGTAGCAGCTCCTCTCTCCCTGCGACCAAATAGCAAATCACATCACCACGTGTTGCTTCCCTGATTCATGAAAGGAAAGGTCCATTCATTACTGGAATGTCTTATCACACAAGCAGAAATGTTGTCTTCCAATATTTTTCTCTCTATGACTAGCTACAACAAATCCTACCTACTTTTCAGTGCAGGGCAGAAGGCATCTGGCTCATGCTGAGGGACAGATTTCTGGCTATACTTCCACTACCGGTGTCATCTAGCAAGGAGCCAACTTGTTTTAAAATGAATTTCAATTTATTTCCTAGGAAAGCCCAAGCTTAGAAGCAGCATTTGGTTTGCACTGAGGTCCTGCTCCAATGGTGATGAGAGAACTGTATGCTTCATACTCCTTTTATGTGTTAACAGAAGAAATAATCTAAATTAGCCATTTTTCTGGTGCATTAAAAGTGGATTAATAAACCTGGATACCTTCAGGAAGATGAAATAAAATGAAACATAAAAAGAAGTCTATTTAACGACAGCACAGACTAGCCTAATAAACCTATTTCCTTGATAAGCAGACTCCAACTGTCAGCCTTTTATCATCTGCAAAAATGCATAACGGATCTTCTCCATTTGCTTACAGTTTCAAACCTTCCCCCCTTCGATGATGGAGTATTTTTGCCCCAGTGCCTATAGCAACAATAATTTCTAGCAACCAACTCAGGTTCCCCCCTCAAACTGTGTTACTCCAGCCATGGGCTCATTGGAATCTACGAATGCTGTGCGCACACAGTGAAGAAATGTTCTTCGATGCTTTTCTTCTCCCTTGTTTTCCTCCCTCTCAGGCAAACTGCCCCCGGGGATGTGGCATCCATGCTGCTGTAACAAACACTGTACATTGAATCGTAGCCACTGTGAAAAGGAATTAGAGTAAAGTCTGTGTATGCCGCATTGCCATTCCCTACTGCAGCTGTTCATGTGAGGCAGCTTTGGAGGGCTATTAATTCCCATATTAATAGCTGGCCTTTTCCTCATTAATGAATCATTGGCTCCTGAGTGTGTTTCAGTCCTGCTTTTCCACATCTCTTTCAATTCTTTCATGGTAAGGAGATAAAGTCATTATCCGGCAGAAAAGGACCCCCATACCGTGCATACTTGCAGAACTTTATCTAGCTTCATATTCAATTGCTCATTTTTTTTCTGCTGCGTAAACAAATCTTGTTCCCAAAAAAACCCAAAAATGTACAGCAAGTTCCAGGAAAACTGCTGAACTGGTTACTGCCTGCGTGCATTGTTGCTCTAAACCAGTTAGCCTCCAACACGAAGGAATGATTCAACTGAGATTTTAAACTAGGTTAGCAAAAATATCTCAGCTATGGATTTAAGAAAGCAAGGCTTCCGGGCATCTTTAATATAAGGGCACTAAGCAAAATGCAGAGTATCATACCCAGACACGGAAACTAAAACACCACCAGCTTTCCAAGTTAGAATCTTTCAGGCACTTTGTTAAATTTCCTGTTTTATTTCTGGGATATTAGTGGGACAAATTTGCAGCTGATGCTTTTCAGCATTGTGCCACTGAGTTGATTCCATTTCATTAGTGCAAGTCAATAGCAACCCGACACAAATCAATTGGCCAGATTCTCAAACCAGAAGTCTTTGCACCTGTTGCTTCTATCTTCACACTGAAAGATGCACATAAGGCTGCTATTTTGATTTGCATTAACAAACTTCCAACAAAATTGAAAGTTTAACTGGTAATTAAATCATCTGGCAGCCACTATAAGGCATTCTGATCCAGATTCACATTAGGGATGTAAAATTTCGATTAATTGGCTAATCGAATAGTCGATGCAATTTGCTAGCACTGGGGGGCTCTGAGGGCCATGGCTTTTGGTGGACTTGAAATATTTCATTTGCATATTTGCATATTTGTTATTTGCATAATGAATGTGTAAATATGCAAATAAAACGTTACCAGTCCACTAGGGATGTTAAGGACTAGTCAACTATCCGATAAGCATTTGCTTATCGGACAGTCTGTCGACTAGTCGACTCCCCTCCCTCTCTAGAAGATAGAGGCAGCAAAGGGGGAGGGAAGGGGTATTTCAGGGAGGCAGCGCCGCACAGGTGAACCAGGGATCAGCTGTGCGGCACTGCCGCTTTGAAACCCCAAGGCGGCGTTTCAAAGGGGTAGCCGCTGCACAGTTGATCCATGGCCCAGAACCTGGGATCAGCTGGGGACTCCACTTGGCATGCAGCACAGCATGGAGCCCGAGGTCAGCGGGGGACTCTTTCAAAGCAGGCACCCACATGCAGCCCAGAATCAGCGGGGGCTTTTGTACATTTCAAAGGAGGAATGCGGAACTGCCTATCGACTAGTCAATTAACCACATTTAACATCCCTACAATCCACCAAAAGTTTGTGAATGGGTTTGCGGGTCCCCAGTATAAAAAAGGTTGGGAACCATTGCACAAGGCTGCCTTTAAAGGACCAGTCTCTAAAAGGTGGAAGTCGCTGTCTGCTGAGGGGTCATGGTCATGATTGCTTGGCGATACATTAATTCACATGAGCCATCTCCTATGGAGCTTGTCCCATCCATAAACTATGTTGTTCCCTCACACAACCCCTATCTGAAAACACTGAGGTAGAAAGTAAGCAGTAATATCAGGTACCCGCCCTCAGGACAGATTCACCTTGGGAGGGGGCAAAGCGTGGACTGGCATAGGAAGGTATCAGGCACACCTCACTGAACCATCTTTGATGGATCTTGCTGAAGGTTTTGAGAGTTCATAAAATAAGGGGTTCTCTTTCCAACATTAACAGTGTCAGGAAGTTACACTGAGGTGTTTGGAGGCAGTCTCTTGTCTAAAGCTAGAACAAAAGGGCTTATTTCCCTTTATCTGAAGAGGAATACAGCCAGCCTCTTGGGCACATATTTGAAACCACAGGTAAGGCAATCAAACCCCTGGCTGAAATCACAAGACCCGGAGGAAAGCAAGTCTCAAAGATGTACTGCTCTGGAGAAGAGCTGCAATACAAGGTGAAGTATGGTCTAAGATCCACAGCAAACATTTGAGAGCTCACTCGCAAGAGGAGCAGCATGCCATCATGCATTGAGCACTTCGCCACAAGTCAGCAGACCAGGTTCCTCATTTCTGACTCGGCTAGGACCATCTGAGTCACCTTGGGCACCTCTCTTATTTCATCTGTAAAATGGGGTCACATCTAGGAGCTAAGTATTCTTATTCATAGTTCACAGCCTGCTAGCTCCTACATGTCCTTATCCAGGCAACAATCCCCCTGAAATCAGCACTAGGTTTGCCTGCCTAAGAGTGCAATGTAACAATATTAAAAACAAAAGAAGAAATCGGGGGCCTTTCTGAGGCTCTCTAGATGGCTGCCAAATGCAGTCCTTATGTTCGCTGTCAGACCATCAAAAAAGGGAACCTCAGGCCTGTTACTCTTTCACAGCTGCAAATATTGCTCCACCACACGGGTCATAGGACTTGCTTTTGCTTCTCACATAACCAAAAAGCTCCCCTTTTAGGATTTCAGAGGGTTCTGATTGATGGACGGGGGGATGGGCGCCATTTCTGCTGCAGCTATTGTTTGGCTTCAACTTGGAAAGCATCTCTGCTTCTTTCTCCCCCACACTCCCACCTGGGGAATTCAGCTGTTTGCAGAGACACTTGAAAAGCTAAAAAGGAATTTAAAAAAAAAAATTGGCTGGTACAGCCCAGAAATCAGAATTAAAGGCAAGCTCACACCTCGCCCCAGTGGCTGGAGGATTTGGAACCAACTCAGGGCTGTGGAAACAGAACATGGCTCTTTGTTAACAAAAATAAATAACTCTTCACTCTTCCCCTCCGGGGTACGTTTCTACGGCAGAATAAACCTCCACAGGGAGTTTATTATGTGTACATGAGAAGTGTGCCTCCTACTGAAAAACAGTAGGGGTGGTTTTCTCCCTGCTTGTCTCACTCGCGCCCTTCCGCCACCTCTTTATTTATCCCTCCCAGGTTCTCCCCACAGCCCCCATTTCTGTAATAAGCGAAGCAGCACAAAGGAACATTCAGGTAATTTTGATCTTAGCAGCACAAAATGATACAGCATTCCCCCTTCCTGAATAAACAATCAGTGTGTGGCCTGGGTTTCATTTGCAACTGTAAATGAAACAGGCCTACAACTGTGTTTATAATCCTCCTTAATTGAATTTCTGTGACAAAACCCAGACAAAATTATTGCCCTCAAGTTAGCAGCTTGCTCCAAGTAGCCAAGGGTTCCTGGAAAGCTTTTAGAAATACACGGCAGAGCCTGATACCATGCAGTAGTACTTTGGTGTCACTAAATTTCCTGTTGTTGTTGTTGGCGGGTAGGGAGATACAGAGGTAAAGATGGAGGGGCAGGGCTTTTTCACTATCAGGGCCAGCCTTAGTGTCTGACAGAGTCTAAACAAGAAAGAATGGAGGTAGCTGGGGAGAAGAGCACCCTTAGTGATTTGGACTAAAATCACCCTTAGTGATTTTGTGCTATGTCCAAAGCATATGGACAGAGACGTTCGATAAAAACATAAAACACTCTTGCTGGAAGGTTGCAATTCTACCTGACTTCTTAGAATTCAGAACTATAACACATAAGGACCCAAGCACAAAGAGACAGTACAGGTTGCTCCCTAAAACGGAGGCACAACTGCTCTAGGCTTGCTCTCTGCAGATGGACTACAATCAGACATTTTCCTACCAAGTCCTGTAGCCCTTAAGCAAGATCAGACACCACTGTGATTATCAACCCTTACCTTTTGTACAAAATGAGTGTAAAAGGTTGTACTGGCTCTTTAAACTAGGGAGGCTTGGGGGAGAAACCCCATCTCTGGATGTTGGGGTGAGCACAACCTTAGAAAGGAACCGGTTGAAATGGGAAAAGAAGAGGTGGTTCCAGGGAGTTATCAATGGCATGGGAAAATGGCAGGACTCTCTTATTTTAAAGCAGTGTTTCCCAAATGGTGTTCCGTGGAACCCGGGGTTCCACGAGAAAATTCCATTACAATAACATTTTATGATTAAAAAAATAATTAATATTATGTGATTTTTGTTTTTAAATATGTGCAATTAAACTAAATGTTGATCTCATGACCAGGAGCGGCCCGAGGCTGGCTATAGCAGCTGGCGCCCCAGGCGGAAGGCGCGATCGGCACCCCCGCCTGCACGGCCGTCAATGGCCGTGACGTCATCATCGGGCACCCTAGGCAACCACCTAGTCTGCCTAGGGTCACGGGCCACCCCTGCTCATGACCTTGTTTAGCATTTATCTATTACTATCCTTACTTATTTGTGATCTGCTTTTTCAGCTCCATATATTAGACTCTTATTAGGGGTTCCACAAAATTCTTTCGAGTTTAAAAGGGTTCCATGGCCAAATAAAATTGGGAAACATTGTTTTAAAGGACCAGGATCAGATGTCCCATAGCACAGGAGGGGCCAGGGCTCCCCTCTCTCCTAGCCAATCAGGAGGAGGTATTAGAGGGAGAAGAATGTATATACCCCCTTCCCTCTCAGAACAGGATGCACCCCAAAAGAGGAAGGAAGGCAGACCCTGAAAGCCAGACTTGTGCTGGGCAGAGTAAAGACTCCATAGTCAGCAGGAACATTGGAAATGGGTATCAATTATGGGGTTGCTAGGATGGACCTTGTGTTTGGGACACTGAGGACTATTTTGAATTACTCTGAGCTAATAACCCAATTTCAGGGGACAGCTGATTCCTTGAGGGTCCCCAAAGAAAGGAGAAAGATGAAGAGAGATATGGAAACACCTCTGGGCACAAGAGAGAGGCCATAACAGTTCCTGAAAATAATTCCCAGAGCAGATCTTTTTTTAAAAAAATCCAATTTTGCTTTAACAATTGTTAGCCTTGGAGAATCCACCCCAACTCTTGATACATTGTTCTAATTGTTAATTAAACTCGCCATTAAAAATGTACACCTTATTTCTTGTCTGAATTTGTCTAGCTTCAAATTTCAGCCATTGAATTGTGTGATAGCTTAGAATTTTAACACAATTTTTCAGAATACTACTCTGGCCTCTCCTGGTACAGCTTCTGGAAAAGGGTAAAGGATAGGGATGTTAAAAATTTAGATTAATCAGCTAATCGAGTAGCTGATGGAATTTCCATCAACTACTCGATTGGTTGATGGGGGGGGGAGGGGGGCGCTTGCTATCCCGGCTGTGCCTCTTCCTTTTAAATGTAGTAAGATCCGCCCGCAGCTCTTACTGTATTTAAAAGGCAGAGGCACAATGGGAACCCGGGGCAAGTGGGGACTGCTGCCCCCAGCACCGGCTTCTCTTCCCCCACTTGCTGCCTCTGATAAAGAGGCAGCAGGGGAGGGAGGCGAAGTGACTAGTCGAGTAGTAACTCGACTACCCAATAAGCCTATGCTTATCAGGTAGTCGACTAGTTGTTTACATCCCTAATAGAGACCGTCTTGTGTTTTGGAAGAGGAGCATCATTCGCAAGTCACTGTGGTTAGAGAGGGAGACTCAGAGGCAGAGGAGACCCTCAAGAACGGGTTGTCTTGCTTATTCCTAAATCCAGATATATCCACAATTTAAAGGTTTCTCCTTCAAAACAACTCCCCTGGCAAACAGTTTAATCATTTCCTTAGAATAAAAAAAAAAATGGGCTTATGTAGCAAACATAGTTCTTTGTTCAAAACAGAGCCTGAACAATAATGTGGTGGCACTGTTAAAATATCTGCTTTTCTTATTAGAAACGCTGTTTCCGTCAAGGCCCCATTGCATCATTACAGCTCAAATAGGAACATTAAATAAAGCCCCTTCTACTACTGAAAACCCATGCAAATTCTTCTTCTGGATTATGAAAGCATTTTTTTCAGAGGTGGCTTCAAAACTTCTGTGGAGACAGCTTTATGTTTGCAGTCACCAACTTCTTGTACTGGATGCAGTAATTTGGGCAGTGACACGCATACCACATTTAGCAATCGTTAGAACCCCTTCGCAGCTCTCTGCCTCGGCTGGTAACTGCAGCAAACTCGTGAAGTTGTGTATTACGGTTCAGAGACCATCATTAATATTTTACTTAGCACTCCCATTGACCTCGGGGGATTCTGCCTGCAGACTGATAGCAAGCAGAGCCCTGGATGATTAAATTTGACAGGGAGGAGACAGAAACAAGTTAGCCCAAGTCAATGCAGTTTCCTAGGTTGCTCCCAAATCATCAGAGTGGCAGTTGTTCTTTTGAACTTTAGTTGAAGGAGAGACCCAAAATGGGTGGAAATGGATCAAGAGAAATGGAAGGTAAGAGCACTGGCATCCTCCATGTGCAGTTGCAGGGGATGGGACTACGCAGTGGTCTCTAACGTGGTGCCCGCGGGCGCCACAGCGCCAACCGGGGCATTTATGTGCACCCACCGAATGATCTGGGTCGGCCCCGCCCCCAGCGCACGTGCGGTGCCGACCCCAGGCGCATGGTGTATGGGCGGCCTCTGCCCTGGGTGTGCGGCGCATCCACGGTGCCGGCCCCAGGTGCGCAGCGCATGGGCGGCCTCTGTCCAAGGCGCGCAACACATGCGCGGTGCCAGCCCCGGGCGCATGGGCGGCCCCACCCCCAGATGCCCAGCAGCCCTGAAAGGTTGGGGACCACTGGACTAGAGAGTCTCTGCAGAAATCAAATGCCTCTCTGTTAATTTACTTCTACCGTCCTCTAGGGATGTCAACATGTAGTCGACTTCATGATTAAGGTTAATCTTGTCAACTACATGCACTCACCCCCTCCTTGCTGCCTCTGATCAGAGGCAGCAAAGGGCCGGGGAGTGGGAGCCTGTGCCCGTGAGGAGCCGGCTTTAAGCCAGCTCCCCACAAGCACTGGATCCGCCTGCTCCCCCACCCTCGCTCTGTTGCCTCTGATAGAGAGGCAGCAGCGTGGGGGGTGAAGGAGGCAGGCTGGAGCTAATATGCATGGGGAGCCTATTAAGCCAGCTCCCCAAATGTGTCGGCTCCATGGACCCAGCTGCCCCCTCTTGCTTCCTCCTACAGAGGCAGCGAGGGAGCAGGCAGGAGCCGGTGCTGGGGGGAGCCACCTTAAAAGCTGGTTCTCTCCAGCCCCAGTTCTGCAGTGTCACCTGCCCTCTCCCTGCCACAGGGTGGAGTAAGACAGATGTACATGAAGTGGAGGAGAATAAAGAGCAGCAAGGCTCATGGAGGAGAGGGGAAGGCCAGGCAGCAGCATTCAGGAGCAAGGGACCTTGCAACACCACCTGACTGTCACCAGACCACTCCTCCACGCCACCTGCTTTTGTGCTTAGAGTTTTCAGCAGACATTTCCACTCCTGCGGAGGCAGCAGGAGGGAACCATCAGGTCCTATCACCTCTCCTCAACATCTTCTCTGCTCAGAATTTGCCACTGCTTGCACTAACACTTGTTTTTCAGAGACAGATGATTAGCCCTGGGGTCTTCTCTTGTAAATGCCACCAACAAGCCACTTGTGGCTGTCTAAGTAACCTTTTAAAAACATCTTTTTATAGAGTATGGGCTCTGTTTTTCCCCAGGCCATGAGGAAGGTGCATTGAATACTGGAAGCAAAGGGAAACCAAAAGGCAAAATATTTATAGATATAAAAAGACCAATGCCCTCGGGAGCAAGTGTAAGGGACAGATCTGGGGATAAATCCATTACTATGCTTTACCACTGCTGCAGCAAAAGGAAAGAGAAGGAAGAATGTTAAAGGGTGATGAAATGGTTTGAGAAAAAGCAATATATTTTTATGTACTTGTAAAATCCATTGGCAGTGAATTTTCTGGTTAATTGGTTTCATCTTATTAAACTAAAAACCTATTTGTAAAAGCCAGACCTTTCTGAGCACAAGTCTGATCCCTGCATCAAAAGCCAATACAGCATTTTGCAGACAGAAAGCTAAGCACCGCAAGCCAGGTTCTATTAGTCTAAAAGCACAGCATTTGCCACATAGAAGAGAAATGGAATGGAAAGCTTGATTTTTGTAAAACACACTGTGAAAATAATCTCGTTAATCCATTTCCCCCAAAATTGCAGGACTTTCTCTCAAGCAAAGTCTGCTGAAGGAAACTTGATAAACATTTCAGTACAATAATTTGATGACATATAGATCAATCTTTTGGTATCTTTCCCTGCACGTGACGTTCAATTTCTTCCCCCCATTAGGCTACTCTCGTTCATTAAATAGTTCCTCTGTCTAACTTGCCAAGGAACTGCCAATGGGCCCCTCATCTTACAGAAGAATAGGCCCAGTTTTACCAATGGGAAAGGGCCTCTAATGTACCATGGACAGAGTACAGTGAAGCATGGTAATTTGCCTGCGTTAATGATGCTGCTCAACACTGACCAGTGAAAACAAAATCTTTAACAGCTAAATGACACCCGGTTCTTCTCGTAGCCCGTTGAATCTGAAAATGGGGGAAGCAAAAATCTGTGTCCCTTGGGAGGTGGAATCCAAGAAGCTGCAATGTCCTTTTTTCCCAGGTATGGCTGGAAACAATGGCAAAAAAGACAAAAAAAAACCTCACTGTTCAAACATGTTGTCGCTGAAATCAATGGACATTAAGGTTTTGGATAAATAAACAGATGAGCGTGTTCTCTTAATTTAGAGCAACTGTACCTTGATTTCCCCTTTGTTATCCAGCAAGGGCATCCATTCACAGGCTTCCAGCTTCCCAGTCATTGCCTCTCTTAGGTGAAGACCTGTCTCTCACACTCCCTTCTGACCAGTGTACAGCCAGGCTGCATAGCTCCCTGACTCCACTGTGTGTTTCCCAACAAAGACAGTCTGCCTGCCCTAAACAGACCCGCTTGCTGCTTCTTCTGAGACTGACAGAGTGATTGCTACAAATATAAAAGTTACCACACTGTTTTAAGCAAGCCTAATTGCTTAAGCATTACAGAGAAAATAAAAGAACCTACACGCATGCCAATAAGCTTGTCAGAGTTCACCCTATCATGAATTCTGGCAGGCTCTATCTTTCCAAGTCTATCCTAAGGATTGGGACGCTCCATGGACCAGCTGATCCTGTCCCTGGCCTAGATAAGGAAGAAAGCCCTGAGTCCATCTAAACCCAGGTTGTCTATCCAAAAGTCTTTTCTTGGTCTGTTGATTTCTGTAAAATCCACTTTGATTGAATATGTGCATTTCTCCTGGGGGCGGGGGGGGTGACAAAAGGGCTGATAAAATTCATTGGCATATTCTTCCATTCAACTCTGCACTGATTAGGCCTCAACTGGAGTACTGTGTCCAATTCGGGCATCACATTTCAGGAAAGATGTGGAGAAACTAGAGAAGGTTCAGAGAAGAGCCACAAAAATGATTAAAGGTTTAGAAAACATGACCTATGAGGGAAGACTGAAAAAATTGGGTTTGTTTAGTCTGGAAAAGAGAAGACTGACAGAACATGATAGCAGCTTTCAAGTATAAAAGATTGTTACAAGGAGGAAAGAGAAAAATTGTTCTCCTTAACTTCTGATGATAGTTCAAGCAGCAATGGGCTTAAATTGAAGCAAGGGAGGTTTAGGTTGGACATTAGGAAAAACTTTCTGTCAGGGTAGTTAAGCACTGGAATAAATTGCCTAGGGAGGCTGTGGAATTTCCACCACAGGAGATATTTAAGAGCAGAATGATCTAGACCAGGGGTTCCCAACCTGGGGTACACATAGCCCCAGGGGGTACGAGAAGCTTGTCAAGGGGGTACAGGGAATATTTGGTAAATAACTAGATTATCCAAATTGAAATATTCCAAAAGTAGTAGTGTTAGCGAAAAAAGTTGTGGATTCTAGAGTCTAGAATTTATTTCCTTTCATATTAAATAGGGGTACGGGAAGGTTTACTAAAAGCCAAGGGGGTACGGGGACCGAAAAAGGTTGGGAACCCCATATCTAGACAGTGCTCGGTCCTGAAAGGAGGGTAGGGCACTGGACTTGATAACCCCTCAAGGTCCCTTCCAGTTCTAGTGTTCTAGGATTCTATCATTCTGAACCCATCCCTGAAAATTTCCCAGGTCACCAAAGCACTTAGCACACATGTAAGTGGTTAGCTGAATTCCAGCCTGAGTGCAAAGTCGGAAGTGCGGAGAACCTTCAACCCATATTGCACAGTCCATATTTCTCATGATCAGGCTCTCCGGGCTGCTTGATAGTAAAAGACTACTCGATAGAAGCAATCTTTAAATGAAATCAGTGGAGAATCGCGGTCAGTGGGCCAAATTCTGCTCTCAGGGATGCCTGGGTAAATCCAGTATGACACCATTGACCTGGATGGAATTAATCTGATGTAAACCTCAAGAAGCTATGAGCTAAGTGGACGCAATGTGTTTGGGACTATTTAGGGACAATGATTGGAGATGGGAGGTCACAAACAAAATTTCTTTTACAGTTTAGGAAGACTGGAAGGTAGGGTTTACATGAGTAGTAGTCAATTTTTTGGTCAAGGTTCAGACTCCAGAGAAAAGACTACGAAAATAATAAAAAGTAAATGAAAAGATTGTGCAGTACACTGAAAAGTATCCAGATTTGGCCAGAGGTTTGCTATTGACTACCCCTGGTTTATACTAATCAAGGGAAAATTTGCTGGTGTTTCCCTTATAGAAACCCTTATTTTCAGGGAATTATAATTTCTCAAAAATTCATTGGACATGGTTTTTAAAACTTCACAGAAGTCTAACTTTAGCCCAGATTTTCATAATATAGCAGGCTTGTCTACATGGCCACTAAAGTTGATGAAACTTATGTCACACGGGTATGAAAAAAACACCCCTCTGAGTGACCTAAGTTATTTTGACTTAAAGCAATGTCTACACTGCATTATGTCTGCTGAAGAATCTCTCCTGCTACCATGTCTTCTGTCTCTCGTGGAGGAGGAATAATTATGTCGGTGGGAGAGCACTCTCCTGTTGACATAGTACATCTGGTGAAGACACACTACATCGCTGCAGCCACATTGCTGCAGCAGCGCCAACATAGCTGTGGTACTGAATAAAGCCAAACAATAAAAGGTCAGCAATAGAGATCAAGAATATGCATTTTAGGACTTATCCCCAGATCAGCATTAAGGGGAAGTGTCAGAGTCCAGAAAACAAATACCACATATAGCATGTTAAAAATCCCCCAATGTGTTGTATTCTTAGCCTTTTTTGGATGATCTGAAATATCTGACTCAACATAAAAAGCTCCCTAATATATTTTACATGGTTGGCTCAGTAACCTACTTGTAGAAAGTTGTTACAATGCTAATGGTAAGATTGTGTGAGGAGCAGACATTTTGGTTTCCCCTTGGAACACTGTCTGAGTTGCACTAAAGAAATGAATCCTTAGGTTTCTTGAATTAATTTTGGCTTTGACCTCCTCATTTGTGTCCCATATTTGGCCTGTGGCAATTTAAGAGTATAACTGTCGCTAGGAATCTCTGTACGTAACCACATAACTTTGGACGAGTCTGCAATAGATCCCATGCTTCACTACTCATTGACGCAAACTCTGATTGCAGTCAAATACCCAAAGCACAAAGACTTCAAGGTCTGACCCAGTAGTTATTAGTCCATTCTGAATCTGGGCTCCAATCTTTCGCCTAATGAAAGCAGTTGAGGTTCTATGCAAGATAAGGCTTTGGCTTGTGAGTTTGCAAAATCCATTATCTACTTTTCAGTGTAAGTGGCTGATCAGATTTTCACTGCAACTGCTAGAGACGGGGTGGCAATGTGAATAACACAGAGGAACCTATAAAATTAATCACACCATTTTTTCTTAGTATCCCCTTACTGTAATGGCTTTTTCTCAAGCTCTTTTATATTTGACGTCCTTGAGAAAAATGGCCTTCCCCTACTGATTATTTCAAAAATTACAATTTTTAATGGCCAGTGATTTAGTTAGCCAATAACATCTGATGAAAGCCATCAACAATGACTGAAGTAAAGGCTGGAAATGGTTTTGTCTTTATTATAAGTCGTTTGGGTGCTGAGTTTTCCTCTGAATTAAATGAAGGTTGAATAGACCAGCAAATGAGTTGAATAGATGAAATAACATAAATCTGAGGATTTACTGAAAGATTTGCTGAAATTCACAGTTAATTATTTGATTCCCCCATAAAAATTAGAAATGGGACCAACCAATAAATAACAGTATTACATTTCCTTTTTTAAACTTTCTCCAACCCAGGGCTAACAAATCTAACCAGGTTTATGCCAGACAAACAAAAGTGATAGTGGATCCGCCCTGGTAGGCCGCTCTGGCAAGAGCTGGCTGAGCTGCAGCAAAAGTTAGCGGGGAGCTATTTAAAGAGCTGGCAGACCCAGGTTGCAATAGGACAGTAACTTAAAATTTCTTACAGATACTTTCACCGCTGTAGACAAGGCATAGAAAGCTTGTGGAGGCTACTTTTGGGTATAATGACAATTTTAGGCTAATTGGCAGAAAATTTATTCTCCAAAGTATAAATAGTGAAAGGTTGAAATGTTTTACTTTTAGGGAAGAAAAGCCTTCACAGAGCTCCAATTCTGACACAAAATTGACAAAAGTCCGACAAAACATATGCAGGGCTGGAATGAACACAAAGTCAAATTCATTCCTGATGTAGCACCACTTAAAGTAGGTCCCCTAAACTTGGCACTCTAAGGTTGAGAGAAATTATGGTCTCCTTGGTTCAGCAGGGAACTCCTAGTGGTATCGATGGGACCTCCACACAGAAGCAGAAGGCAGCCCAGTACTGTTTGCTTGTTCTATGCCTCGGTATTGCATGACAAATTTTGGCAATGTGTCAATGCCTTTTATGTGCTGCTTGTAAGTATTAGCGCTGTTTTTATTTTTATAGTTCTCTGCCCTTTCGTGCAGTAATGATGGGCCCATGGGGCATTTCACATCCAAGCTAAACAAACCATTTTTGGAATTGTTAATCAAGAGAATCTGTGAAAGCAAATCTGTGAAATCAAAGTGTCTCAAACTGCACCTTCCATTTTGGAACCATATGATCTTAGTCATTTCCTTCCAAGCTTTCTGCATAAAAGAATTCAGAAACAGAAGGCAGTTTTAGCAAAGGACTATGGGATGGAGTTACCATGGCTGAAACAGAGTCTTAAATACTTACTGCCTCTGCATCACTGGTGTGTCATATTCAAAGTCACACTCGGGGAAATATCCTGTAGTAACCTGAGGAAACAGTGAAGAAAGTGATAAGTAGGAAGCAGACACATCTCAGCAGCATAGAGAGACCGACTACCCCCCCAAAAGCTTCACCATTATTTTAAAATATTTTAAAATAATTTTTATATTTTGAATTGCAAATTAAATATAGAGAAGGGCAAATCCTACAAAAATGATTCCGTCAATGTTCATTTCTATGTGGCTTCAGGATTTGTGTGCACTCTACTTTTTCATTTGCTTTCTACATTTACCCTATTTCTAGATTTAGAAATTTTGCAGAAACAGCAATTTTCAAACCAGCACCGTCTTGGTTAATTATATGGCCCCTATTTCTGGAATATCTGAGCACCTCCCAATCTTTAAAGCATTCATTCTCACAGACTCCCTATGAGGAAGGGCAGGGGGCTATAACTACCTTTTTACAAATGGGAAACAGAGAGGCTAAGGGACTTGCCCTGGTCTCCAGGGAGATCTGCGGTTGAATCCAGGTCTGGAAGACCACTAACCACTGGACCATCCTCTCTATTGTTGAAATGCTGGAGAACATTGTGAAAAGCAAATTTGTAAACAAGCACATGCGCTCCGAATATCTGATTCTTAAGGGTTATCATCGCCCATTCCAGAAGCAGAAACATATGTCTCAAACGTGAACTAACCAACACGGCCTGCATTCAGAATTCCATGGAAGTCCCACAATGGGTTTGCAGACACAGAGAAACTCTAACTGCTTAATGGCAGTGAAAAGGCAAGAGCAAGCTATCCAAGTATGGAATTTTGAATTGTGGTCATGTCAGAAAGCTTCAAACCATTTGCATCCCCTTATGTGAAGTGCTATACAAACATAATAAACAACAGTCTTGGCCCCAAGGAGCTTACCGTGTAAACGATAGGAGTATGGATAGATAAATGAGCAGACAGGCAGGAGCACAGTGATAAGGAAAAGCTGTTTTTGCAGTGACTGGATGTGTGAGCAATTTTTAGCCAAACCATTGCTCATTTTGGGACAGATTGTGATATCCTTACCCACACAGAATAGAGAAGTCAATGGGAGCACCTCTCTCTCACTAGATACTAGCTGCCTTCCCCCATCACTGTATTACCTAAGTACTCAGAGTCTATAACATATTTATATCCCCATAACACCCCTGTTTGGAAGGAAGTGCTATTATGCCCATTTTACAGACAGAGCACTAAGAGGCTAAGTGACTTGCCCAGTCACATCAGGAGTCTGTGCCCTAAGTACTGGATTGTGGACTGCCCAGGGAGCAAGGTGCCACTTGTCATGAACAAAGGATGTCAGAGTCGGGCGCTCTGAATTTCTTGCTCAGCTGTGATCTCTGATTATCCTCCTGGTAGAAAAGTTCTAAAGCAAGGGTAATCAATAGGTGAACCACCAGATGCTTTGAAACAGACTCTGAAATATTTGTATTTATTTATCACCATTATTGTTATTTTTTTAATGTTCTCTCTGGAGTCAGAACCTTGAGACTATCCCTTGCCCAAGAAATCTGGACCTTGACAAAACATAATTGACTATGCTGGCTCTACAGCAGCGGTTATCAAACTTCTTGGCCTGTGGGCCACTTGGCCCAATGTATACCTTTCCGCGGACTACCAGTTGCTAACAGAAACTCACCATTAAATACATAATTACGCCAGAGCCATTTTGCTAGTGCTGCAGCTACGGAGAACGGTTTAATTTAAATTATTAAACAGATTAAACTTTTTAACTTTCTCATGTTCGTTTATCAAATTTCATTTTAAATAAAGTAAAATATTAATTTATGTCCAATACAAAAGGATTCAATGTTTTATTGCAGGACTGGGGAAGGTTTCCTGGGTCAGGAGCCACTGCCCCACAGAAAAATCAGTTGGAGACCACACAAGAAAGAAGCAAAAAAACTCCCAACCCTCACTGATGTGACCCCCAACTGAGATACCGCACTCCTCTGTTGCTCCAGCCCCATGAGGCGAGGGGAAGGGACAGGTAGGACTGAGGTTCAGGGCTTCCTATAGGCCAGATTTACTTTTCTGGGGTTCAGCAGTTAGTGAATTTTATGGACTAGGGATGTTAAGCTTAGTTTAATCAACTAATGGACTAATTGGAGCTAACCCCACCTGCAGCTCTGCCTTTTAAATGCATTAAGAGCAGCTCTGCATGGAGCCCAGGGTCAGTGGGGGAGTCCCTCGCTAATCCAGGCTCCACGTGGCGCTACCGCTTTGAAATGCTGCGTGCAGCCTGGGGACACCCCAGCTGGTCTTGGGCTGCACGCAGCGTTTCAGAGCCCCAGGCTCCAGGTGGCACTGCTGTTTTGAAGTACTCCCTCCTCTTCCCCTCCCTTGCTGCCTCTTTCTGATAGAGGCAGCAAGGGGGGGAGTGACTAGTCGACTAGCCTGTCAACTATCCAATAACCATTTGCTTATCAGAGAGTCAACTAGTCGTTCACATCCCTACCTTGAACTAGTGTCAGTAACATTTAAACATGGAGCTGAAGGATTACCCTAACGTGAAAAAAATATGTCAAACGTCATATTTGGGTTATGACATAAAACCACAAGAAAATACTGTAACAATGTCAATATTTTCCCCTCCAAATCGTTCAACTTTACAAGTGCTTCTATCCAAGCCTTAGTCGGACCTCAGAGCAGCCTGTCCTCAAGGTAAGGATAGACCTAGACCCCTTGTCTCCTCAGGAAGGCAACAATGACTGTCATGCACTATTTGAACATGTGAGAGCCACTGACAGGGAGCCCAGTAAACTGGCTGTGCACATGGTTCACAACAAACCACAGGAAACGTCTGAGTCCCGGAAAGATTGCAATATGAAAACAAGCACCCTTTAAGGTGTATCAGTCCCTGGATCCAGAGGAGGGATAATGGAGGCCAGGAGACCATGCATAACTTCTGTTTCCTCATGAATCTGTTGAGGTTTCACAGGCCCAAGATCAGTCTGTCTCGCAATTAGCATTCAAGAACCCCCCAGCCCCTTAATTCCAGCGGAATGTCCTCTACGACTGCCATGTTTAGGAGTGACTGCACTTCCTTGGCTAGAAGTTGCTTGTAATGGGAGATGAGGGAGGGTGGGGAGAGGGGACCAAGGGAACAGAAGGGTGTAACCCAACACTATCATGCATCTTGGTGTTTGCTTGCTCCAAAGAGAGTGACTTGCCTTCAAACACCAGGCTCTGCAATGATTGGTGAGAAACCAAGAGCTTCTCACAATCAGAGCTAAAGCCATGGATTGAATGCAAACTGTGCCGGGTCCAAAGCTGCCTTGAGGAATGCCCTTGCCACCAATTTTCCCTCTTCAACTAGGGACGAGGACTCCTCCCTGGACTCCCAGAGAAAAAGTTCCTTTAATTTCATGACTGTGTTCCAGGAGTTAAAAACCATGTAGCCTCAGGAGCACTTGCTAGTTTGCAATCCTGAGCCAGAGGCCACCAGTTGATAAACCTTCCTACTGAAAAGCCAGCTTTTGATATGAGAAGGCTAAGTATGGAACACTTCCAGCCCACTTACTTCACCTCATTAGCACAGGTACCTTTACCCCCGCCCCTTCTTTTTCTGTTATAAATTCTGGATGTCTCTTATCCCTCTCCAGCTCATCTGATGAAGTGGGCTTTGCCCATGAAAGCCTATGATACTACATATATTTATGTTGGTCCACAGGACTACTCGTTGTCTACCAAAAAGGTCTAGTTTTTTGGCATCTTTGGCCATGGAAGTCAGCACTTGTAACCTTGCTCCCACTAATTTGTCGCTGAAACGGTCAGCAAACCAGAGGAGAATGTACGTAGAGCAATTCATACCCCTCAGGAGGAACAAAGCAATTTTTCTCCATCCTCTTCGCTGCAGGTTGGAGGGATGCAAGGGTCTGCCATAAGACCCTGACGGGGTCCAAAATGGCTTCCTTCAGAGGCAAAGCCACATGAACTGGCCCTGATGTCGCTAGAATGTCCACCAGGATGTGGGAGGATTCAGTAATCTCCTCCACCTAGGTACACAGGTTTTAAGCTACCCTCCTGAGGAGCTCTTGGTGCACCCTATAATCCTCCTAGGAAGGTGCTATACTTGTTCCTGCCACTGCCTTGTCAGGAGAAGAGGAAGAAGAAGCCTACACTGACAAGTGGCCTTGTTCCTCATCCTCCGCACCAGATGGGTCTTATGCTGCTGGTTCCTGAAATTCAGTATTGTGCTCGATATTGGGACTTAGTCCCTGTTCCAAGGGAAATGGTGTGGGAGCTCTTAACTCCACCACAATAGAGTAGCACCACCTGGGCTATGAACCATGGACTGGCACATCGCTTAAACTCTGAGGACTAAGGCATACTGTGGTCCCAGAAATGGGCTAACTCCACTAAGTGGAGTCTGCTAATCTGACTTATTTATGAACTGAAGCTGAAGAACTACAAATGAACGATGCACTGTTCACTGAAAGTTCACTGAGAGAAGTACCTGCGGAAAATACAAGGGCGAGTTGCCATTCCAGACACTGTCATGGGCAGTAAGAAGGAACTGAGGGGGTGGAAGAGCCCTTTAAATCAGCATGATGAGAGAGTGACTCCAAGGGCACCAGCACAGACCCGATGGAGGAAATTTCCCCGTGACAGTCCTTGGGGCAAGCACATACCTGCACTGATATGGACATGAGCAAGCATGTGAAAAACAGCCACATACAAGATAGAGACTAAAGGTGCTAATCACATAGTGCCTCTCCTACCCAGCTACACAAGGGAGTACCGATTCCACCATGCCTTGCAGAGCTATTCAGCACCCATCATAGTTGCAGCACCAGTGCTTAAGGAAGCTTAGGGCCTAGTCCCGCCAGAGCAATGGGGCAAGAAATACGCAAAAAGGGGGAAAGAGTAACTAGAGCCACCGCCAGTAGAGCTGCAGGTCACACATGGGGAAACAAGGGTGGATGGTGCTGCATGATATAAACAGGTGTCACAAATGACTCTTCCCAACCAATGCAACCGGGGAGCTCAGAAAAGGTTGTACCTGTCCAAGGCACTATTACTTCTGATGCTTCCCAGGAAGAGTGCCATGAAGTACCTTCCTTTCCTGTGGGCTGGATGCAAAGAGCACAATCCAACTCACCATTTCAACCAATGAATATCTGTTTTTCTTAAAAAAACAACAAACTGGTCAAAGAGCATCTGATTTTTAAAAGCACCAACATCCAAGCGTAGACAGGAAGCAGAGTCTCTTTGTGAGCTTTTCTTCAATTCTCATGAATTGGGTGGACATCCCTGCATAAAACATGAGATAAGAGGAGGCTTGTTTTCTAGCCTGCATATCTGAGATGGTTCCTTAGATACCAGAGAAAGCCTGAAGGCAGGTCTTGGCTCCCAATCCTTTTCTTTTAAACATTTTCAGAAAGCTAAAGATGCCTTTGACATAAAACTGATGAGAAACAGGGATGTTATCTATATCACTCAGGGTAACATGCCAAACCATCTGGAAAGACCATCATATTAAAATAAAACCCCTCCTGTTTCCTACTGATTATGCAACCGAATTAAAACTGATTAAATGACTGACTGGGATCCAAGATTGTTTATCTGCACATAAATCACACTCACACTATACTCGGCCAGTATGGATTTGGCAGCCTTGGGAAGAGCCCACCTCTTCGGCAAACTGATTATTGCTGCAATTAAAAGATCAATGAAGTAAATGTCTTTGGGACAGAGATGTCAGGGGTTCCTGAAGCTATGCATCTATGAAATATGAATTCAAATAGGCTCCCAATTAAAGTTTTGAAAACAGCTCCTGATAGAGCATGAATTTGTTCCTTCTGGTGGGTGCGTGATGTTAGAAAAAAATCAAAACCGAGGGAAGGATAGGCACAAATTAAGTAGTTAGACATGCCGAAGGGATGGCAGATACATATCTCATGAATGCAAGAGAATTAAAAAATAAAATAGGTGTCCTGTCAAATCAGACATGGTGTTAATAGCTAATGACTATGACAGTACAAACTGCAGTTTTCATAGCTATTAATCTAAACTGAAAATTGGTAGCAGACTGCAGCAAAGAAAAATAAATCACACTTTGTTCAATTTGAAGATGTATATGTCAAATAACTCCCATCCCCACCCTTCTCCCTAGGCAGAACTCTCTACCCTGTCAAATAGTTCCACAATGAATGTGACATTTTCGAAGCACAGAACTCCCAGATGAAGTGAAAAGTGACATGATTTCATACTACTGAACACAACTAATCTACTTGGGGGGGGGGAGGTGAAACCCACAATGGTTGTATCTATCTGAAGCATGAGCTATGAGATGCATTTCCAATCCTGAGAAACTATTTAACATGGGAAGTGGCCAGAGGTGGGGATGGAGAAGGATGGGTAGCTAAGTCACAGATCCAAGCTGGAATTCCAAGTGATGCTTCACAGCTCTTGTCTCTTTCGACCAAGTGACATGCAGGAAGTACAAGGAGCATCAGGAGTGCAATGAAATATTTTCTAGACCAGAGCTACTCAACATGCTGCAAGCAGCCCGTTTGTTTGTGGCCCAGGGTGCGGTTTGGGTTTATGCAGGGCTCAACATGCGGCCCGCAGGTGGGATCCTTTGAACATGGCCTCCACTGGGAACATGCTCCACAACAGCAAGGTGTCTCCCACGCAGGGTGAACACTGAAAGATGCAAGCAGATGGGCTGGCTGGAACAGACGGGTACAAAGTGTCGGCGTTTCTAGCCCCCGGGGAGGAGGTGCCAGGAGTGCAGGGCCATTGTGGGAAGTGCTTTGTATTCATGCCCATCAGTGTGAAATAAGCTATTTGCATATATATTTTCATGTATACGCAACCACACTTAGGTGGCAGCCCTCGGCATGTGCGGTTAGTATCACTGGGGCTTCCAAAGTTGAGTAGGCCTGTTCTAGACAATAAACAACCCATGAATGTATTAAGACAGTAATGTTATGGGTCCCACTGTGATGCCCTTAGCACAGGGGTCGGCAACCTATGGCTCACAAGCCAAATATGGCTCACTAGGGAGCCAGATATGGCTCTTCTGGAGCCCCAACTCAGCCCCGCTTTGTTCCCCCTGCAGCAGGGAGCCAGCGCTGGCACTACAGCCTTACAGCCTCCCCCCACAAGACTGAAATGCCAGCACTGGCTTCTGGTGGGAGCTGGGTGTGGGGGGAGAAAGTCCCGAGGCTCTGCACTGGATCCAGCATGCAGGGAACAAGCTGAGCTAAAAATGGCTTGGCACGACAGCATTTTCCTGCCCCCCCACATGTAGAAAACAAGTAGCCAAAAATGGCTCCCTGTGCACTCCTATTTTTGTTTCCCTCCTTCCTGGAGGCTCCTGTCAGGAAATGGGAGCAATGGGAGGCATGTTACATGGTGCCTGCCATGTCGTGCAAAAACAAGTGTTCCCCACCCCCTCATGCCCAGACCCCCACCCCCTCACTCACACCTCCCAGCCAGACAGCCTGCCCCCTGCCCCCTACTACCAGCCTGAAACTACTCTCTAGCTCTTGGCTGGGAGTGGGAAACAACAGGAATTCTGTACCCCCTTTACCCACCAATCCGTGCATGTGCAGTTTGCCCTCACAAATCCCATTTCCTCAGTCTGTGCTGCAAGATGACAATTTGCCCCAAGGGGGTATTTAAAACAGCGCTTCCAAGGTCCTTTGTTGTGATTCTCTATGTTCTATTATTCCTCTGAGGCCACATCTATGCTTACCTGCAGATCGATGCTCCCGAGATGGATTTTTGGACTTCTATTTAGCGGGTCTAGTAAGGACCTGCTAAATCGAAAACTGAGGGCACCCCTATCAGCACCAGTACTCCTGCTCTTCGCAAGGAGTAAGGGAAGTTGACCCTAATTTCTCCCAATGACCTTCCACTGCGCGCAAAAGTTCAAATCAAGGTATGTCAACTCCAGCTATGCAATTAACGTAGCTGGAGTTGCGGCTCTCAGGTTGAACTTATCCCTTAGCGTAGACCTGGCCATAGTTCCTAAGTGCCTTCTAGAAGCCGCAGACCAAATATGTAGATTCACTTCTGTTCTGTCTGATCTCTCTTCCTCCCGTAGCTCCAACCAAGCAAGAATCACACTCACTGCTTTATGTTTAGTTAATTCCTATGACTGACTGAGCAAGAAAATTAAAAACATCACTGTTGTTATCGATAGATCTAAAATGAAGATGATGCTTTAATAAATACTGTTAATATGTGTAATTTTGCTTTTGACAGTAATGCAGCCATTTCTGGGGTGGGACAGTAGGCAATGAACAAAATAAGTGACAAATTACATAAATATGAAAAAACGTGTCAACTCTTTTGAGACCCATCAAAATGAAAGGCTCCGCATAAATATATATTACAATTTTACTGACAAAAACCTGAGACGCAAAGGAAACTCTTTCTTCTTATTGAGAGAAGAAAGGCTGCTACATGAATCAATTCCATCTCTGTTTTTCAAACAATATAAAGCAGTTAGAATTTTCAAGAAGCCACATCTCATCTGATTTTTTTTCCAGCCTGCCTACCAGGGACTGAACAGTAAGTAAACATTTGAAAAGTGTCCTCTGAGAGCAAAGGTTTAGATTTAAGTCACAGGATCCATTGAAAAGAAAAATTGCTTCTGTGTATTGGGACGGTGCTATCCTTTCTGAAAATTTTACAAAAAGAATAAATGGAGGCAATCTCTTTACAAGCCCATATGGAAATTCATTATTATTGGTTTTTTCTATCTTCAACAGTTCTGAAAGTGAGAACAGGGTCACTAGAAGAAATAGCAACAATATTTCCTAACTCCAACATACAGCACAGGTACATTTTAAGGGCTGTATCACATTCTTGAGCAAAACTGAACTGATGATGATAATGGGTGACAGGCAACAGAGAGAAAGGTATAAGGTATAAAGCTCCAAGTGATCAAGTCTTTCCAGCCCATGACTGTAAGCCAAATATTCATAGACCCCGAAGGCCAGAAGGGATTATTCTGATCAGCTAGTCTGACCACCTGTCTAGCAAGGCCATGGAACATCCCTTACACAGATCTTTTAGAAAAACTTCCAGTCTTGATTTTAAAATGTTTAATGATAGTGATTCCATCATGACTCTTGGCAAATTGGAGCCATTCCTTCTGAGTGCATCATTTCTAACTATAGCACCTTTTACCCAAGACTGTCAAACATATTATTAACAGATAAATCCAGCCTTATAACTCTGCTTTGAGGTACAACAGGAAGGAATTATTGTTCCCATTCTGCAAATGGAAGACTGAGCCACAGAGAAATTTCACGACTAGGCAACTCTAAACATTAGGTTATGCTGCCTCCCTTCCCAGACATACTGAGAACAGAACCGAGAGCTTAACTACAGTTTTCAATACAGCACATTTCACATACAGCTGTAACTACAGAACTTTATATTCTCTGATCTAGAAGCACAGATATCCATAGCAGAATACAGGAAACAATTCTGGCTCACTGATTTAAGACAACACCAGTGGTGAAAGAACACTGGTGGAGAAAGTAAATAAGGAAAAGTTATTTACTTGCTCTCATAACACAAGAACTAGGAAATTAATAGGTAACAGGTTTAAAACAAACAAAAGGAAGTATTTCTTGACGCAACATACAGTCAACCTGCGGAACTCCTTGCCAGAGGATGTTGTGAAGACCAGGACTCTGACATGGTTAAAAAAGAACTAGATTAATTCATGGAGGATAGGTCCATCAATGGGTATTAGCCAGGATGGGCAGGAATGGTGTCCCTAGCCTTTGTTTGCCAGAGGCTGGGAATGGGTGACAGCAGAGGGATCACTTGATGATTACCTGTTCTATTTATTACCTCTGGGATACCTGGCATTGGCCACTGTCAGAGGACAGGATACTGGGCTAGATGGACCTTTGTCTGACCTAGCACGGCCGGTCTTATGTTCTTATTATGTTAACATTAAAGGCTAGATTCTGCTTTCAGTCACACCACTGTGAATCCAATGCAATTCTGTTGACTTCATTGGATTTACACTTGAGATCAAAATTTGATCCTAACAGTCTAAATTAAGCCACCAGCTGGCTAGAAATCATTTTCAGTTACAGCTGTCACTCATTCCTATAGTCGACTTGATTGTGCACTGTAAGTTTGGCAGGCTACAGAGAATGCTAAGTAATCTTTCACACAGGACATGCCACAATACCAAGACAAAACAATGTGAGTTACAGACACAGACAATTATCCCATGGATGGTCACCTGAGGCATCAAATTCTTGTCCTAAAATAAATGATTAATTACTATAGGTGACTGGCTGGGTTAAGGACACAACAACTTTAATTCATTAATTGTTTCTGTGTTTTGCTATTCAAAGCAGAGTCTTTAGGGGCAGATCCTGTATATTCTATTCTTAGCACATATTCACAACTCCCATTAGAGTTAAAAATGTGAGTTTTTCCATCAGTCACATGGGGGAGAGGGAGAATGTCTTCAGCCAAAGAAAATGCACTCCATTCCACAGTGATTTCCAAATAACCAAATTCAAGGGAAGTAAAGGTATTGGAACAAAAGGTGCAATTTGCATATTTTTAACTGAGCCTATCACATAGCAAGATGGAAGAGGCCACGAGCAACTAACTCATCCAGTGGCACTTACTTACCATGGGCCATGTTCTGATCTCAATCAACTTCACTAGACCTGATTCACTGTTGCCCTATCCGTTGAGTGGTCATTTTCACCACTGCAAAATAAATGGTGCATATAAGGTGTAAAGCAACAGTGAACTGGGCCCATACGTTCTAGTCCAGGGTCAGAATTGTCCCTTGTTTTATGGTTACCAGCATTACCCATCCTGTTGTGACAGTAGATGTACACGTGGCCTCCTCTCTCCCCACTGCTTCCAGGACCAGGGAGGCTTGGGCTGGCTCGGGCCACAAGGCTTTCTCCCTCCCCACCACTCCCGGGCGCAGGGAGGCTGGGGCCGTACAGCCTCTTCCCTTCCGGTTCCTCCAGGGACGTTGGGAGGCGTGCGCACACACCCTCCCCCTTCCCGTGGGGGGGGGCGCACGCACACACTCTGCACACTGCTCCTCCCCAACCCCTCCCCATGGTTGGGGCAGGGCCTCAGTGGAGAGGGAAGGGCTGTAGGAGGGACCTGCCTCCCCCAGAAGCTTCTCAAGTCTTTTCAAATGTTCTCTGTGGCAGATGGATGCCTCTCCTTTTATAATAGTACAGCCTCTCCCCGAGTTACGAATGAGTTACGGACCAAACACTTGGCCGTAACTCGATCCGTTCATAACTCGGACCCCACTGAGTTACACGTGACCGCACTGTTCGTAAGCACGGGTCACGTTCGTAACTCGGGGACTGCCTTTACAACCGCTCCATGGGAGCTTTGGTCATAAGTGCGAACGGTCGTAACTCGACCGTTCGCAACTCGGGGAGTGACTGCATATAGATAACATGCTTCCCCCTAAAAATGGGACTGTACCTATAAATATCACCTCACTGGACATCTCTCAGGCCAGGTCTACAGTGGGGGAGAAATTCAATTTAAGATACGCAACTCTAGCTTGAAGATTTGTGTAGCTGGAGTCAACGTGCCTTAAACTGAATTTCTCCAGCATCCCCACTGCGGGAGGTTGATGGCAGAAACTGTCCCATCAACTTCCCTTACGCCTTGTGACACTGTAGAGTACCAGGGTCGATGGGGTGCTGTCAGCATTTGATTTAGCAGGTCTTTATTAGACTCACTAAATAAAACCCCAGAGCGTCGATCTCCAGTAAGTATAGACAAGACCTGAGGTAGAAACATAATAAGAATGTTAGATAGTGTGTAACTGAGTAGTCATGTAACCGCATGAAATGTTAGCGGTTACACAACTATTTGATAGTCCCCAGGGGCGGGGCCGGCACCCAGTGCACTCGCAGCCCCACTCTCGGGGAGCCCCCTGCAATCACACACTGCTGCCTTTCTATCAAAGGCAACCGCGCGGGGTGGCAGGTGGGAGCTGTTCTGCAAGAGGAGCCAGTTTAAAATCCAGCTTCTCATGCAGACTGGCTCCACCTGCCACCCCACGCTGCTGCCTCTGATACAGAGCACGGGTGGTAGCAGCACCTGTCTGCAAGGGGGTCCAAGCTCCCTGTGGACAGAAGCTGCTCTGTGGGATGCCGGAGCAGCCTCTGTCCGTAGGGAGCTCAGATCCCCCCACAGATCGGGGCTGCTGCTGCAGCAGAGCAACCTCTATCTGTGGTGAGTTTGGGACACTGCAGACAGAGGCTGCTTTGCAGCAGCCTCCCCTGCCCCTCCCCCCCAAAATGCTGCCTTTAGCAGAGGCAGCAGCACAGGAGGGGGCAGGCAGTGCTAGGGGAAACCAGCTTTTAAGGCAGCTCCCCCCACACTGGCTTTTAAGGCAGCTCCCCAGGCAGCAGCAAGGGAGGCAGGCAGTTCCGCAGAGCCAGCATGCACGAGGAGCCTGCTTGAAAGCATATCCCCATGCATATCGGCTTCTGCTGACTCCCCTCACCCTCTGTGCTGCTGCCTCTCTGTCGGTGGGGAGGAGGTGGATCCGGTGCTCATGGGGAGCCAGCGTTTAAGCCAGCTCCTCACAGGCACTGGCTTCTGATCCCCACCGCCTTGCTGCCTCTGTTACAGAGGCAGCAAGGGGAGCAGGGAAATGCATGTTGTCAACAAGATTAACCAATAAGCCCAGGCGTAGTGGTTAATCATGTCGTCGTCTACACATTGCCATACCTAGAACATAGCCATTTTTATATCCAATCTATCATACAGACCTACCGACTTGGTGCAGCTAGGCAGCCTACAACATAAAAGTTCCTGTCCCCACTGATGATAACGGTACTCCCACTGACTTCAACAAAGCAGGCGTTAGGACACAACTGAGTCATCTGAAAATACCACGCCTGAAGTCCATGATCCTTTGTTTTGTCCAAGTCTATGGCAGGCTTAGAAACAGGCCTTGTCTCCTGACTCCCACACCTGCACTTTACCTATTTGTCCACATTTCCTCTGAAAACCAGAGCCACTACCTATTTGTCCACATTTCCTCTGAAAACCAGAGCCACTATCACTTTGTTAAGAAAAGGTCCTGACTGCTCTAGGACCAGTGGCACCCAGCTGCTCTTCATAACTCCTACTTGTGCACAACCCCATCACTAACTCACCAGAGGAGAATCCAAGTCCAAGACAAATGGCCCTGCAACAGTCCAAGTTCGACGTCCCACAAGATAAACTAATCAAGAGTAAGGAAATACAGATCTGGCGCCGCAAGCGCCTACACGCACAAGCAATCCCACTGAAACCTTCTCTGAATTCCTCATATTGCAAGAGCTTCCTTTGCTGGCATATCTCCTGGGCCTCCTTCCCTCTACGTCTCTTAAAACTTGGTGGATGATTTATTGCTTTTTACAAAACGTAGTATTGCTCATCAGAAAGCCCTCCAAGTTTGGCCGGATACAATAATGATGTTATAATGTCTTCTTTGAGGAAAGCTCTCATTCTTTCTGTCAGTTCCTCTCTCTTTTTCTGAGTTATGGGTTTGAGATCTCAGGAAAAATAGCTCGGAGGCTTCACAGTCAGTGTCTTTTTTAAAGCAGCATACATGATTCTATGTCTGTCTTGAGAGTCTCATTTCATGTAGCCAGCATCACTGGAGGACTTGCTTTTCATTCTGTAGGGGCACTTGTCGGGATTCTGTATTCCTAGTCAAGGTAAATTTCACTGAAAGCTCATGCATCACATAATAAATACATTATTATTATTATTGCTAGAAACCACACCCACACTGTAAACTCCTTGGACAAGGCTCTATCTTCCACAATCTGAACAGACACGGAGAGATTTAGTGATGTGCCTAAGACTGCACCGGAAGCCGGGAACTGAACAAAACCCTGTTCTCCTGAGTCCTACTCCAGTGCCTAAACCATGAGACCATCCTTCCTCCCACCTGTCTCTGCTGAGAAGCCCCACACTGAATTTCCAGCGGCATCTATTGCTTGCTACTATATCAAGTGTCATCTCAGTAACACTATTAATTGCAGTTGTTTTTTCTGAGCACACATCTGCAGTGGCAACCATGTTGCTAAAAATTATCTGAGAGTCCATACTGGTAGCATGGAATCTATTATAATAAAGAGACTAAATCAATCTACATTCTGCTGTTAATATAGGTTTGACACAGCGTTCAAAAATTAAAGTGTCAAATTCTTCTCTTTGCTACTCATATGCAGCACACAGGCTCCTCCATGATGTATGTATTGAGGGCAAAAACTGATCCTAAACAATTTGTTGAAATATTAGGGCACAACAGTGTTTCTTCAGATAGAGAAAATTTGAGCTGAATTTTGAAGCTTTCACTCACTCACTCGCTTCTGTGTTACAAAACCCGCTATTACAAATCTCTTAAAATTATTTAGCTCCACTCTTTGCTGAAATAAACATAATAAAATAAGATACTAGTGCCAGTGTTGGATATGCTTTCCCTGACAGAAACGTACAGATTTTTCATGCTCAGCTCTTTAGGTCAATCCAGTCCAGTAGGAATTATAAAAGCTAAAGATTTATAAAGTCAGGGCCAGATTCAGATCAGAATCCGGCCTTAGTTTATAGAAGATACAAAGTGCAAAGAAAAATCAAGACTGACAGGAAGAGACCTAAGCAGTAATGAAACACCCATAGTAAGTACCCAGATCCACCGCTAAGGATGTGTTAAGTGGAATGGTGTAAACTTTAGGATGGAGAACTTACTAGAGGTTCACACACCAAGATGAACTGAAGAGTAACAGTTATCAGGAAAGACTTCTTTTCTCTACTGTGATTAACTGCTCCATCCGATTACAGCACCACAGAGCAGAGGGGGATTAGCCTGTGGTATCTGACCAGAAACACTTCTGGCCCCTTCTTAGAGGAATTAAGATATCAGAAATGTTGTCAGCATGCTTCAGCTATACAAGCTGTGCAAGCTCCGTGCTTAAGCCATAGGGACATTATTCAACTCTCAATATAAAGGTGCATTTTAATTAAGCAGGCTTTGTTTTTTGCAGCTACGAACGTACACAAACAATGCACAGTAGTGTGCACATTAATAACAGTAATGTCATCAGAATGTCAGATGTTAAAAGGCAGACAGGACTATTTGATAAACTTGTCTGACCTTCACAGGCCATCGACCATCACCCAGTTACAGGGCTTTGTTGAGCACATGCTATATATTATTTGTACAACACAGCTATGCACTTTTGACTACATGTTTCTTAAATGTTTATGGAGAAATATCTACTTTTCTTGGATCATGGTGCAATTCTACTGGCATAATCTCAATGAGTAACAAGTATTTTCGAGGTTCAGGGGATAGCCGAGTTAGTCTGTTACAGAAAAAAACCAACAAATGGTCTGGTAGCACTTTATAGACTAACAAAACATGTAGACGGTATCATGAGCTTTCGTGGGCACAGCCCCACGAAAGCTCATGATACCGTCTACATGTTTTGTTAGTCTATAAAGTGCTACCAGACCATTTGTTGGTTTTTTTCCAAGTATTTACAGGATGCAAGAGGTAAAATTGAGTATGCTCACTCTCTTTGCCCTCAAGACATAGTCTGCTTTGGAAAAGTACCATTTTTTAATGCATATTGTATTGGCTGCTACTAATTTGGATTTGCCATTCTTCAGCCTTTATACTGCTCTTACTGTTTTGGCAAATATTGCTTATGCTTTCTTTGGCTGGAAACTAGACTTCCATCTAAAATTTTGGGGTTTTCACATTCAGTTGCTAACCCCTGAAAAGTTTTCTTTCCATTTTGTAATGAAAACCAGAAAATTTTGAAGACGGATTTCTGTGAAAATAAAAAAAGTTTACATGGGAACAAAACCCATCTTCCAACCCACTCTACACAACAGCAAAGAGCAACCTTGTATTGTATCTTTTTGAACAAGCACCCATTTTCACTTCAGATAATTTCTTCCCTAGTTTTGCATTATAAGATCTACTGCAGGGGTGGGGAACCTAAGGCCCAAGGGCCGGATGCAGCCCCTGGCTTCCCTGAATCCAGCCCCCTTCTCAGTTGGGGGCCTCATCAGAGAGGGTTGGTTTGGGTTTTTTTGCTTCTCACTTGTATGCGGCCCCCACCTGATTCTTCTGTGGGTCAGAGACCTCCAACCCAAAAAAGGTTCCTCAACCCGATCTACTGCATTCCTCATTTCCGTTGTTTCTGACACAGAGCTGCACCCTCTCAGGGCCTGACTTTACCCTCAGACTAGTTTTATATTGGTGAAACTCCACTGACTTCTTTGGAGTAACTCTTTACTTACCCTGGTGAAAGTGAGATCAGAACAAGTCCCTGTGTCTCAGGCCTACTATCAGCCAATGGAAAACACACTGCATCTGATAACATATCCCATCAATCACTGGATTGTAGTACACACTGAAGAGCGAGAGACTATAGCATTTGACAGTGAAATCTGGGACCACATATAGACAACACAATCACCACCTATGCCACACACATGCTAAATATGGGAACTGATCTAAGGATCTTGTGGCCCAGATACAGCCTTAGCCACCGAAACGAAAGGCGAACCTTCAGCATTTGTTTTTTTCCAGGAGTAACAGAGATTACCACCTCTTGTTAGACCAACTATTAAATGAGATACAACTCTAACCAGTAGAAAAGAGATAGACATGCAGCCGTATTAGTCTGGTCTAGCTGAAACAAAAGACAGGATTATGCAGCACTTTAAAGACTAACAAGATGGTTTATTAGGTGATGAGCTTTCGTGGGCCAGACCCACTTCCTCAGATCAATTTGTGGAAGAAAATTGGCACAACCATATATACCAAAGTGATACAATCAAAAAAAAAAGTGAACACATATAAAATTGACAAATCGGATTTTAGAACGGGGAGGGGGTTAGGGGGGAAGGTTAGTGTCTGTGAGGTAATGATATTCGGGGTGATAATTGGGGAAGCTATCTTTGTAATGGGTGAGATAATTACATCTTTGTTAAGGCCCATATGTAAAGTGTCAAATTTAAGCATGAATGACAGTTCTGAGGCTTCTCTTTGAAGTCTGGAGTTAAAATCTCTTTGAAGCAATATGCATGTTTTAAGGTCATTGAGAGAATGGTCAGTCTGGTTAAAATGGCAAGCAACAGTTTTCTCTCTGTGAAAGAGCCTCACCCATTCTCACCCATTACAAAGATAGCTTCCCCAATTATCACCCCTAATATCATTACCTCACAGACACTAACCTTCCCCCCTCAGCCCCGCTCTGTTCTAAAATCTGATTTGTCAATTTTATGTGTGTTCACTTTTTTTTTTGATTGTATCACTTTGGTATATATGGTCGTGCCAATTTTCTTCCACAAATTGATCTGAGGAAGTGGGTCTGGCCCACGAAAGCTCATCACCTAATAAACCATCTTGTTAGTCTTTAAAGTGCTGCATAGTCCTGTCTTTTGTCTCAGTAGAAAAGAGGTTTTCAAACTCTGGGGCACAGCTTGTAAGGGCAAACTGCTAGCTGACTGCAAGAGGCTTTGCTCCGCAGGTATGAGCGATCACAACTCCCACTGGCTGCAGATCACTGTTCCCAGCCAATGGAAGCTGTGGGAAGTAGTGTCCCGCACAGGTAAATAAAATGTCTTGCAGCCAGCTAGTGGCTTACCCTTAAAAACCGTGACCCAGAATTTGAAAACCTCTGTAGTAGAGAGTAGTGGTTATAAAAGGACCACTATAGCTAATCTATGTGCCTCAATTTACCCACCTCTATTATAATAAATAATAATAATAATAATGATATCTCCTCACAGATATGTTATAAAGCTTAATTAATAACTGTAACACACTTGAATATACAACTACAAAGCATTATTACTTAGTTCTCTTCTCTCTTTTGCTGTGTATTGTTGGGTCTCTAAAATTCTGCCAATCAAATCGCTGTGACTGTTTTCTAAATCATTTGAAATTAAACAATTTTAAAAGGTACTTCCAGATAACTATCTGAGAATCATTATGAGATGTATTAATTTCTAAACAGATTAAATCACTAGATAAATTCCGTTACAAGCATGTAATAATCATCAGTTGCTTTATTTGCCATTTTCATATGGAGAAATATATCAACATACTTCATCTTCAAAAACAGTAAAAATTACCATTTGGTGACCATTACCCAGTAATCAGGATCCCTCTGGAACCTCATTAACTAGGCATTTTACAATTGTCAATGTATTTAAAAACGAGGCGAGTAACAAACTGTGTAATTGTGGCACAAAGAAATGAATACATTTTATTTTGCTAATCATTTCCCTCAGTATGTAATTCCCTTGGCTAAATCCCTCACAGGTGCGATGCCACCAATTTCTTTATTCACTCACTTCAGTGGACTTAAACCTAGGATTAGTTTGGCCCATTTTCACAAAGAGGTGAAGTCCCGGCAGTATGTAATTTGCATCTCATTTCATAAAGCCGTCATAATTTTCCAGCTTTTTCATTTTTCCTCCACAGAAAAAAAGGTGTTTACGGTTGGTATGTTTGTTTTTTTAAGTTAGAGGAAACGACGCCCCTGCATACCAGCAGTTTCAAAGTAAGGGTTGTGATGCAGTACTGGGTAGTGGAATATTAGGCACTGGATCATTTGCAAATTTAAGGTGTCACGATCTCTTAAAATGTCTTTCACTACATAACATTTCAATCATTTAAATGTCAGACTTTTTACTTATTTGCGGTAAGACTTGCTTGTTTGCATAGAGTTTTTTACACACCACGTGCATACACAACGTAGCGGTTATGAATGCAGTCACGTAGCAAGACTGCTTTCCACACGCTGTCAGTTTTGCTAACACTGTGGAGACTCAAGTTGCAAGGCTTAATCAACAAACCTTAATCCTGAAAAAGTGGATTAGTGTTGTAATAAGAAAAAGAAGTTCAGAAACCCAGTCATGAGATGCATCTACATCTGAAAATAAAAATACAAACGTAACTGCGCTGTCTGCAACAGACACACTTCTGCCACATTGGCCTCGTCTGAACCAACTACTAAACAGAAAAGCAAATCATGGAGTAGGCAGTATGGAGTAGGCAATATAGTGATGCTTTTTTGCAACATGTTTTCATCGAGCTAACACAACTCCAAATCCAAAGCCGCAGTGTGTTATTTACAATAAGGTGCTTAGAAATGGGAGTTTAAAATTAAAGTTGACAATGAGTAGTCCTTTGGCACCTTAGGGCATGTCTACACTAGGAAATTATTTCAAAATAAGTAAATTCGAAATAATAACTCCCAAAATAACAAAATTGAAATAGTGTGTCCCCACTACGGAAGAGCATCGAAATTGCTCAGAATTATTTCGAAATAGTGCGTCCACACTGATGGGAGCCTGCCTCGGATTTAGAGCCCCCAGAAGCACTCTGGGGGAGGGCACCAAGAGGGCGGATACTTCCCGTGCCTGTTTGGTCAGCCAAGCTGCGACATGTGCTTTCAGGGGCGCCTCTCTACGGAGACCCAGTGCATGGCTGCTTGGTGGGGCTGCGAGCTGCAGCAGCAGCGGTGGCAGCCCAGCAGGGCCGGGAGTCCTGGAGCGCAGTTGCCTGGTGGGGTTAGACGTCCCAGCTTGTGGCTGCATCCTGGAGCTGTGGCAGCGGCAACTGCCCAGGAGGGCAGCGAGCCAGCAGCATGTGGGAAGCCATCTCGGAGGCCAGCCAGGTCAGGGATGGGGGCAGTGCCAAGCGGGCCAGAAATGACCTTCCCTTGTCCAGCAAAATCCCTCATTCAGGACTGGTCAGGTCCCAAGGGTGCCGGGTTAGAGAGGTCCAAATTGTAGCATCCCATTAAGAGAAAATGATCCATAGCAGAGACATTAGCATGTAGTTAACACAATTAACCAATAAGCCTGGACTTATTGATTAGTCCTAACAACTAACACACACACCCCTTGCTGCCTCTGTGGGAGGCAGTAGCTGATGCCTGCCCCACCCCTCCTGCCTCCTACAGAGGCAGCAGCATGGGGTGGGAGGGGAGGGAGCAGGCAGGAGCCAGTCCTTGGGGGGGAGCCTGCTTAAAAGCTGGCTTTCCGTGTGTACCGGCTGCTGCCTGCCCCCCAACTTCCCCCGCACCACTGCCTCTTCCATCTCCCCCTGCGTGTAAACGTGTAAGTGCTGAAAAATTCGACAGTTACACATTTACCCAAAAACACAATTGCTAACATCCCTAGTCCACACAATTGGTGAAAAACTTATTTTACCACAATCTCTGGAAATGATACAATTTTTTAAGAGAATCTATTGAAAAATTGAGAAGTATTCCTCTCAGTCATTAAACAGCGTCTCAGTGGATGTGTGATATTGCAGAGCATTTGGAAGCTCATCTTATTACCTGGTTGCAAGTTGGCAAGCAGATATTTTGCTCTTCAACTTGATGAGAGTACAGATATTTCAAATTGGGCAACACTGTTAATTTTATGTGAGGGAGGCATGGCAAGATGGCTATATGAAAGATTTGTCATGTCGTCTGACTAACACCCAATGCAACAGGAACACGGATATCTGAAGCACTGCATGACCGTGTAACTGGAAAAATACAAATCTGACTGGGCTAATTGCAAAGGAATTACAAGTGAAAGGTGGAGCAAATATAAGAAATAAATAGAGGAGTTGTGAAAAAATATCTGAAGCAGCTTGTTGTTTAGAATCACTGTTTCATTTAGCAGGAAGCTTAAGGGGATTTCCTCTGATCTTTCAGCAATACTGAAGGAAGTAGTGAAAACTGTTAATTTCATTAAAGGAAGCTACCAGAACAGCAGGCTTTCTGAAGTGTTATCCTCAGAAACTGGGAGGAGAGTTCTCTCATTTACTGTTTCACACTGAAGCACAGTGGCTCTCTCAGTGCAGGATGCTTACATGAGTTACCTAACAGGAAAGAGATTCACAATTTTCTGGTAGAGAAACAATCTAACATGACAAATTTGTTTGCAGACGACAGGTAGTTAATAAAGTTGTCATATCTCACTGACATTTTCTCAATTTTAAACTAACCGAATTTGAAGTTACAAGAATGAGGCAGTGGTTTGTTTCGACACTCTGAACAGATAGAAGCATTCCAAAAATCATTAGCACTGTGGCAAGCGCAGCTGAAAAGTAACTGTCCAAGCAACTGCATATTCCCAACAATTACAAAAACAGGGAGAATGGCATCAGTGAAGGAAAAGTGAATGAAATGTAAAGTGTCGTACAGTTACCTCTCCTTCTCTGACAATTTTAGTTGCTACTTCCCTGAAGAAGGATATGAAAATCTGAAGGAAAAGTGTGGGTGAGCCTTTTGCTTTCAAAAAATTTGAGTCAATAACAGAGCTAAACTTGAGCAAGAAAAAGAGCTGCTGAAAATCACCTGTGATAGCACACTCAAAATATGCCAAAAGTCATTCAATTTGTCATTGTTTTGGACAAGTATTTTCAAAGAATATCCACTGGTAAGTAAGATTAGTGCTCTGTTGTTGCTACAGTTAACAACAAACTACTTGAATGAACTGGGATTTCCGATTTTGACAAGGTTAAAAAGAAAAGAAAAAAGGAAATGACTTAACAGCGCATCTGATAGTCAGGTGGCACTGTCATGTGGAAATCCAGATTGGAACAAGATTATGAACAACAGGTAGACCCACCCATCACATTAAGTAAGCAAAACTCAACATGATCACCTTTTTCACTGCATTATACTATATTTAAAAATGTTTTATAAGTAACATCAATATCTAATTTTAGTTATTACTTAAAGTGAAGCATCAGAAGGGTAGCCGTGTTAGTCTGGAACTAAAAAAAACTTAAACAACAACGGTCCTGTAGCACTTTAGAGACTAACCAAAAGATATAAATAGAATCATGAGCTTTTCTGAGCACAACCCACTTGAAGAAGGGATTGTTGTTTCTGAAGGGGGTGTTTTTTGGGTTTTTTTTGTTTTTGTTTTTTTTTTTAAGTGAAGCAGTTAAAGTTATTCCTTTATCCCTTTGTTAGGTTTTTATGAAGGCTATAGTCAGAAGACATTGTTTTGGGTCATGTAGATAAATGTTTTTCTTACACACAGTCACAAGAAAAACAGTCTGAAAAACACTATTGTACAAGGTCCCATTTTCCATGAACGTTCTTATAATGAATATTACAACACAGTAAAAGGCAACCTGTGGCCCACAGGCCACATGCACCCCATCAGGATCCTGTGTAGAGAGCTGGCAGGTAAAGTCCCGTGGGAAGAAAGACTAAGAGGAAAAACAACTGAAGAGAGTTGGCAGTTTTTCAACGGCATATTATTAAGGGCCCAAAAGCAAGCTATTCCGCTGCACAGGAAAGATAGAAAGTATGGCAAAAGACCGCCTTGGCTTAACCAGGAGATTTTGCATGATCTAAAGATCTAAAAATCAGAAAGGAGTCCTATAAAAAGTGGAAACTAGGACAAATTACAAAGGATGAATATAAGCAAACAATATAGGTATGCAGAGGCAAGATTAGAAAGGCAAAGGCACAAAATGAGCTCAAACTAGCTACAGACATAAAGGGTAACAAGAAACTTTCTATAAATATATTAGAAGCAAGAGGAAGACCAAGGACGGGATAGGCCCATCGCTCAGTGAGGAAAGAAAAACGGTAACCAGAAATTTGGAAATGGCAGAGGTGCTTAATGACTTCTTTGTTTTGGTCTTCACCAAGAAGTCTGATGATGAAGGAATGCCTAACATAGTGAGTACTAGTGGGAATGGGGTAGGTTTAGAAGTTAAAATAAAAAAAGAACAACTTAAAAATCACTCAGACAAGTTAGAAGTCTGCAAGTCACCAGGACCTGATGAAATGCATCCTAGAATATTGAGGGAGCTTATAGAGGAGCCTTTAGCTATCATCTTTGAAAAATCGTGAAAGATGGGAAAGATTCCAGAAGACTGGAAAAGAGCAAATATAGTGCTCATCTATAACAAGGGAAATAAAAACCACTCAGGAAGGATAATGGAGCAAGTAATTAAGGAATTCATCTGCAAACACTTGGAAGATAATAGGGCAATAGGTAACAGCCAGCATGGATTTGTATAGAACCAATCATGTCAAACCAATCGGATAGCTTTCTTTGATAGGATAAGGGAGAAGCGGTGGATGTGGTATATCTAGACTTTAGTAAGGCATTTGATACAGTCTCGCACGATATTCTTATCAATAAACTAGGCAAATAGAACTTAGATGGGGCTACTATAAGGTGGGTGCATAACTGGCTGGATAACCAGTCTCAGAGAGTAGTTATTAATGGTTCACAATTTTTGGTGGGGGGGCAACTCCAAGGTTTTGGTAAGTGGTCAAGGGCCGCACTTGTCTGTGGACAGGGTGCGAGGTCTAGGTTGGAGGGTGGGTGCAGAAGAGCGCACGGGGTAAGGGACTGGGGTACAGGAGATGGTATGGGGTCTGAGAAGGTGTTTGGGTAGAGGAGGAGTTTTGACCTGGGTCAGGGGATTGGGGTGTAGGGTCAGTGAGGGAGTGTGGGTGCAGGAAAGGATTCTGGCCTGGGGGAGGGGTGTAGGAGGAGGTACAAGGTCTGGGAAGGAGTTGTTACCCGGAACAGGAGGTGCAGAGGGTTTGGATGGTGATCTGGGGAAGGGAATTGGGGTGCCACAGGCAGGTGCCATCTGGGAGGAGTCTTCTGATCAGCAGGCTGCAGCACCCCCAAGGCAGGCTGGGCTCCCTGCCTGCTGCAGCCCCAGCCCCCTTGAAAATACAGGCTCCTCCCTCCACATGGCTCTCAACTCAGGGTGGGGAAAGAGGCTTGCATTGCCCCAGTCTCTCAGGCCAATGTCTCAGCTCCGATTGGCTGGCTATTTCCAGCCAATAGGAGCTGAGAGATTGGCTGAAGTTAGTTCTTATTAGCCAGTTGTTTCTGGCCAATAGGAGCTGAGGATTGGGCTGGGGGTAGGGGAAGATCGCACAAAGCCTCCCCCTCCCTGCAGAACAGGGAGACACAGGGACTGTGTTTTAAGCCGCGCCAGCTACGTGTGCCTGAGAGTCCCAGCAGAGTGGACCGTGGGCTGGATCCAGTGGCTTGGCGGGCCAGATCCGGCCCCCGGGCCGTATTTTGCCCAGGCCTGGCACAGAGAGTATGCTTATTAAGTTCGTAGATGATACCAAGCTGGGAGGGGTTGCAAGTGCTTTGGAGGATAGGGGTCATAATTCAAAATGACCTGGAAAAACTGGAGAAATGGTCTGAGGTAAACAGTATGAAGTTTAATAAGGATAAATGCAAAGTACTCCACTTAGAAAGGATCAGTTTCACACATACAGAACGGGAAGCTACTGTCTAGGAAGGGGTAAGGCAGAAAGGGTCTAGAGGTCATAGTGGACCACAAGCTAAATATGAGTCAATAGTGTGGCGCTGTTGCAAAAAAAAGCAGACATGATTCTGGGATGCATTAACAGGAGTGTTGTGAGCAAGACACGAGAAGTCATTCTTCCGCTCTACTCTGCGCTGATCAGGCCTCAATTGGAGTACTGTGTCCAGTTCTGGGCACCACATTTCAAAAGAGATGTGGAGAAATTGGAGAAGGTCCAGAGAAGAGCAACAAGAATGATTAAAGGTCTAGAGAACATGACCTATGAAGGAAGACTGAAAGAATTGGGCTTGTTTAGTTTGGAAAGGAGAAGACTGAGAGGGGACATGATAGCAGTTTTCAGTTATCTAAAAGGGTGTCACAAGGAGGAGGAGAAAAATTGTTGTTCTTGGCCTCTGAGGATAGGACAAGAAGCAATGGGCTTAAACTGCAACAAGAGAAGTTTCGGTTGGACATTAGGAAAAACTTCCTAACTGTCAGGGTGGTTAAATACTGGAATAAATTGCCTAGGGAGGTTGTGGAATCTCCATCTCTGGAGATATTTAAGAGCAGGTTAGATAGACATCTATCAAGGATATTCTAGACGGTACTGGGTCCTGCCGTGAAGGCAGGGGACTGGTCACAATGATCTCTCGAGGTCCCTTCCAGTTCTAGTGTTGTATGATTCTATGTATGGCCCGTGAGACATCTTGTTTACTGTTGCCTACGGGAAAGGTTGCCAGATAACACTGGCTTCCATCCATGTAGTTTGTTTTCCCTATCGGTATTACTAAAGTGACATGCACATAAAGCAAGGGTATGTGAAGTGAGGTGTTTGCTGATTACACACAGCATTGACTGTAAGAGCTATGCTTCCTCTGCATCCAATCAGCAAACCCTGGAAATTCTAGGTACACAAGCACAGTTAGCAAAACTACACTATTCCAAGAGACTGTCTTGTTTACAACTACCCTGCAGCCCGCTAAGCTGAAGGAAGGCCACTCATGCAGCCCTTGGTTGACCATCACTTGGTACAATATCTGTAAAGATAAAATAGAGCATTTATGGTTCAACACCTTGTGAGGACTGTAAATTAATGATTAAATTTTTGATCTTCAATAACCACAATAGCCACCATGTCAGCTGCGGTCCAAGAAAAGACAAAACTAAAATAATCCAGTCTTGAATTCCAGTTTCACTTTCAAAGGGATCAAAGGAAGTTAAGGCTTGTGGAAATTAATCCCGATTAGTTAAACTGCATTAAAGCCCTGTGTGGACACTCTTATTCTAAATTAAAGTGTCCTTAATTTGTTTTATCTTAATTCACTCCAGAAGTCATTTGTCAATTTCACATAGTAACAAGACTGCCCAGACACTGCATACTGTGAAACTAAAGGCTTTAAATCTCAACTAGAAAAACAATTAAGCACTTCAATCTTCAGCTTTTACTGTGAAACTAGAGCACAGCTGTAATTCAAGGACCCTGTCTGACTCTTTCTCATGCTCTCTACTGTTAAAGGTTAAGAATCTTGTTTCTCTGTAACACATTTTTACTCAAATACAGATTATTACCCAACTAATGGCCATAGAGGATAGGATTGGAACAGGATTGCTGGGTCACTTAATCCATACCTTTGTGTCAAGGTAGGAAAAATTCAACACTATACTTATTAAATCTAGAGAGCTCAACAGCTCTCCTGAGTTTGCTGTGACTACCTCATTAAGCAAACTATTCCATTGTCCAATTGCCCTCAACCATCTGACAGTTTTTCCTCATTTCCAATTTGCATGTGCCCTTTATTAGGCTGGGGCCCACTGTTCCTTGTATTTCTAATGTCATTTCATCTTCCTGGTATTTTATGACCCTTAAGTTGATCGTCTCCCCATTAAACACTGCTTTTGACTAAATAAGCTGCAAAATTCCCTTTAACCCTCATAAGTCTATCATGCTGGCTGCCCATCTAGCTATACTATTAAGCTTTGGAGGGTTTTTTGGTTCGATTAAGTAAGAATGCTGTCCCTGTACATGGGATCCCATATGTGGTCTGAGCAAAATGTGGTAAGTGGCTCTTCAAACTCCCTTACTCATGTAAGAAATCCTCCAAGAAAAAGGTCTTAAGCATAGACTTGTTCTTTACAAAGGCATCGTATCCCAAACGAATAGTTTGTCATCCTCCATTAGCAAATCTCTCCCTTCCTGACTGCTTTCAAAGGGCCAGATTTGTGTCACCTTTATTCAAGACAGCCCTCTTACTTCAGACTAAGTCACTACTCAACGTGTGTAAGAGTGGCACAATTTGGTTGTTAGTAACAATTTATTTGCATCTTCTGGCATCTGATATACATTACTTTGCCATTCTTTACATATAACTTGAGTCCAATCCACTCCTGAAACTATGCAGATCCTTTGGTATGTTTACAAGGTGCTTTCTTTCTCTGTCTCAGATCCCCTCTCTCTTCCCAACCTCAATAACCAAATGGAAAACTGCTTTTTGTTAAAGAAATATGCCGGTGTGCAAGCCACTCACTTCCATTTCCAATGCCTTTAAGTAAGCAGACATGACAAGTGCTGCAGTGAGCATATTCCAAAGTGAATCAAGTAAACAAAACAACAGGACCTGATTAGCAGGCATCTATGTACGTGAAAATCAGGCCCACAATGCCATTTTTAAAAATGACATTTCTGTGCTGGCTTAATAGAATCAGGCTGCTGTATTTCAGAAGCAGCATCAGTGAATGGAAGCAATAAATCTTGTCTGATCAGTTTAATTAAAGGGTAGTAAGCAGCAAAGCAGGCTACACAGCCTCTGTGAGAACACACATATACACTAATTCACAATATAAAATCTTTTGCATCTCCTCCATGATTTATTTGCAAATAACTTAATAATAATATGACCAAAGAGCCATCTAGCAGACCCCACATTACATTACAGGAAATATATTATGTAGTTTGAATCTGTTTATTTCTCATGGTTCTCTCTTTTTCTATTTATTTATTTTTAATTTTGGCCTCATCTCCCCCAGAGAGCAGAATGTTACAGAAATTATTCTTTAAGTGGAACTGTAGCTGTTTGGTGAAAATCTCGATGGTCTTAATTAGGCAAAGGCTCTTAAACTCATGGAGATTTAAACTGCCAGAAGCAGAAACCTATTGAATGTAATGTGCTTTAGATAAACAGCAGGGAAAAGAGTACAAATAGCCCAATGTTATATGGCCTGACAAAGTTTTCCCTTACTTGGATCAGTAGTATGGGTTTTAGTGTTGATTTTTTATTATTATTGGAACTTCGCAACAGACTCTCAAATATCATGAACTGGGATTCATAAAAATAATGAACCATCCGCATATTTTTTCTAATTATCATTTTACAAAGACTGTTTCACCATGTTTATTTACAAGTCTTTAACCAGGAAGTACAAAAAAACCCCACAAATATTTAATCTCTTTACTAGAAGGCCAAACAACTTCATGTGTTGTATTTTAAAAAACTGCATGACACCTGCAGTGGCTTTTATGATGTCAGATGCACTGCTGAACACTGTTTCACACCACTGGTGCAGTCTTAACTGAAAGGTTAATAAAGAGGCATGATCCTTTGCTAATAAAATCTGAGCCCAATGCAAAGAGGATACATTTCAACTTTCAGGAGGGGGAAAAAGAGAAAGCAATGAAAACAGCAGCTAAGGAAGAATTCCGTCCCCTCTGAAGGCTGTGCTGGAACAGTGATGTTGGATGGAGTAATCTGTAGAGTCCAATGGTGTATGAACATGGGGAGGGCAGCAATGTGGGCCTGAATCAGACAGTTTGTATCTTCATCTAAAGTTTGGAGGTAATCGGATCTGTAATTTTTTGAGTAGCCCATTAAAGAAGAGATGGACAATTATGGAGTTTGGATCCCAAACTCAAGGGAGGGCTTCCGTTCAGGCCCATCTGTGGGTTTGATGCTCCATATCACTTTGGTAGAATCTGCTGTGCTCTAAAAGCCAAGTGTTTTCTTTTTCCATAGATGTTTGCAGGAGAGACAGAGTCATCGCTAGCAGGGGGCAGCTTAGGGGCATCTAGAGGGGAGCAGAACTACAGCACCCCAGAGAGAAATCCCTGCTCCCTCTGCCAGCATGCACTGAAAAGCACGCCTCTCGCCTGCTGTGTTACTCTAAGGAAACAGCAGGCAAGGTCAGCTGTCAAAACGCATGCTTTTTAAAGTCCTCCCATTTCTATAGACCCATATCCCACAGGCCTGGTCAGACACCTCTCCTCCCTAACCCCAAATGGTCCAGGTCCTAAAGTCTTTATTTACTGAGACTAAAGCCCCATTGAGGTAAATGGATATGATGATTTGATCCAGTGTTCCAAAGGAATTTTGCTCTAATATAGAACTAAGTGCTGCAGGCTTTTGCTCTTAAGTTTCCAAAATGACTCATGGAAATTACCTCCTACTGGGTTCACTGGGACAGTTGCTTTGACAGGCTATTCTTGAAGGCATCAGTGTCAGCATTCAGACAAGTCATCAGCTAAGAGATTTAAGAATGACTGATTCTCCTTTCCCTCTGAAGCAGGCCATACCTAACTCATAATATACTGCATTCTTCATTCCATGGTTTTGGAGAAAGACTCCCTCGTAACACTGGGGAGGGATCTCCCATCTCTCACACTGCGATGAGCGGATGGTGCCATGTGGCCAGTGTATTTTTACCCTCAAACAAGAACTGATGAGATGAAAATGTTTGTACAGAGAATTGCAGATTACTACCTCTCTCAAAAATTAAGGATCTAGTCCATTTAGTTCCATGAATAGTCAATGACAAGTAGCACCAGCTTGCAGGTGGAACTTGATGATGGCTAGATAAGGGTGGGGTGAGAACTCTTCTGTGGTGTCAGGAAGTCTAAATGCATTATGCCATATTGACATTCTATCACCTTTGTATCATGTCACTGCCATTATTTTTCTTGCCAAGGAGTAAAAACCATATCTCCATCTCTGAAACTCCCTTCTTTTTCTTCTGCTTAACCACCACATTCTTAGGAGATGGAAATCCCTTCAGGAATTATGTTCAATATGCTAAAGGAGTCTGTCCTCAAGGGATGAGCTTTCCATCTCCACTGCACTCCCACCTCTTGCTGTCTCCAAAGAGAGACCCTAGAATTGAGCTACCAAGCAACGGAGAGCACTGACTACTTACTATGCCTTCCCCTCTGTTAACTTATAGTAACCGAAGAACACGGAAGTAGCTTCTCGTTAGAACGACTCCCGCCTTGGGAAACCTTTGTTGGGAGTTTCTACAGAGACCATCTAATATAGCACTTTTTTTTTCAAAAATTGAAACCAAGACTCAAAGTTTAGTTTACTAGCCAGAGTTTATACCATGAGTTATCAGCAGAACCAAAAACAGAACCCAGTAGTCCTAGCTCCCAGTCTTTTGCTGTATCCAGTAGGCAGCACCTCCCACACCATTGTACTGGGCCACATCAGGAGTACTAGAGGATCACATAAACCCCTGTGCAGAACTCTGGCCTCTGTTGATGTAAAGTATAGACTAATTCAAGTGGTCCATGTCTTTCACTTTGAAACATTTCCTCGGACATATAAGTACTTTTCATGCAAATTTTTACGACTCATCCTGTATGAGATTCTAAATAGTCATTCAACCAACACATCTTAATGGCTCTGAAGATGATATTATGGCATATCAGGTCAACGATCTGCATTTTATTATCTCCCTAAACACATATTTACAAGCAGCACCACACAGGCTATAAAAATCTATTGTGTCAAACTCTTACATTATTAGCTTGAGTAGCTTTTTTTGTTGTGTTGTACAAATACTGCTTTTCTAAATATTTAACAATGACACAAGTGACTGCTTTAGTCACTGCTTCTAGTACTGATTAAGATAGGACATGATGGAGATCTCTAATTAGCATGAAATAGTTTGTACCATATATGCTGTAATTATCAGGTTTGCCACATGCTGCAGTTTTCAAGGAATAAGCTCTGAAATGGGGTAGTATTTTCTAAGAAGTTAAAAAAATGAATAGCACCACATCTCCGTGATGTACTGTTTGCATCCCAGGGTCATGATTATGTGTCACAGCAATGCTGGGACATCACAATGTAAATGACATCAGAGACGTGAGGACTTTATCCCATTCTCTTCTCTGGAGGGATGAAGTATAAGAAATGGCAACTCCATAAGAACAGGTACAGAATGCAGAATCAGGTGCGACTTGGCGCTTTCCAATGATTTGTTGCGCCAGCTCTGATCTTGAAAAGCACAGGCTAAATTTTAGCCTCAATAGGATTGCTCACACATCCCATGGGGTGAACTGACCATGTGTATGAATACAGTGTCAGAGGCCAATCACTGCATTTCTCATACACATTTGGAACAGAAACAATAAGACACAGGCTCATACATACACAGGATGTTAAAATAAACCCTCCAAGGCAAGTTGGCAGGGGAATACTGTTCACAATATTTAAATCAAATTGAGTTAACACCAGAGGATAGCAAGGTATTTATCCAAATATATATAATAAGAAGCAGAGGCCAGTACTGAGACAGACATCTATCCTGGATGGATGGCTTTGCAGCCTTGAAAAAACACTAGGCACAAATCAAATATGAACGAACATTAGCTGCTGCAGCATTTCAGATGATGTACTGATAGCAAGACAAGATAGATCATGTGTATATTTTATTGAACTACTATATAAACTGTTACACACAAGGACTTCAAGCCAAGAAGATTCTTCGTGGCTGACTGCAGAAAGAACATTTCTGGCTTGAAAGCCTCTCTGTATTTTGGGCCAAGGAAAGGTACCTACCTCTGTAAGTTTCATCTCAAACAGCTGAAAATGTTTCTGCATCCTATTAGTGACACCGCAAAACAATACCAGTGATGACTTGCACTGAGTTGCCTTGCCCATTCGAAAGGTCTTCACCATCTCAGTATTCCATTTACCTTTTGCACTGTTTTCTGTAATTGTAGAGCACTCACCGTGGTGATTAGGGGCCAAGCCTTAGCTAGAAGCAAGTCAAAGCTTTTGAAGTTTTAAGAGGCACACGAGCATCTTAAAGTACACACAACTAATTTTACTGGACATTTAAATTCAGCTATCTTTAGGATGGAACACCGCAGCTGATTTAACAGCACTAGACAACAATTAAGGAAAGGAAAAATATATCCAAATAAAAATGCAAGTGGTTTTAGGAAAAAAGAATGCAGTTACCCAAATTAGGATGTGGCCATGACACTGAGGCCACATCTACATATGCAGGAAGACTGACCTAGTAAAGACCCTCTAAATCGAATGCTGAGGGCATCCCCATCAGCACTGGTACTCCTACTCAATGCAACGTGTTAGGGAAGTTGATGGGAGTATTTCTCCCATTGACTTCCTGTAGCAAGCATGGCGCCGAAACTTGGTTTAAGGTACGTCATAAGAACATAAGAATGGCCATACTGGGTCAGACCAAAGGTCCATCTAGCCCAGTAGCCTGTCTGCCGACATTGGCCAGTGCCAGGTGCCCCAGAGGGGCTGGACTGAAGACAATGATCAAGCAATTTGTCTCCTGCCATCCATCTCCAGCCTTTGACAAAGAGAGGCCAGAGGCACCATTCCTTACCCCCTGGCTAACAGCCTTTTATGGACCTAACCTCCATGAATTTATCTAGCTCTTTTTTAAACTCTGTTATAGTCCTAGCCTTCACAGCCTCCTCTGGCAAGGAGTTCTACAGGTTGACTGTGCGCTGTGTGAAGAACTTTCTTTTATTAGTTTTAAACCTGCTACCCATTAATTTCATTTGGTGTCCTCTAGTTCTTATATTATGGGAACAAGTAAATAACTTTTCTTTATTCACCCTCTCCACACCACTCATGATTTTATATACCTCTATCATATCCCCCCTCAGTCTCTCTTCTAAACTGAAAAGTCCCAGTCTCTTTAGCCTCTCCCCACATGGGACCTGTTCCAAACCCCTAGGCTGCGTCGAGACTGGCATGATTTTGCGCAAATACTTTTAACGGAAAAGTTTTTCCGTTAAAAGTATTTGCGCAAGAGAGCGTCTACACTGGCATGTGCCTTTGTGCAAAAGATTTGCTTTTGCGCAAAAGCATCCGTGCCAGTGTAGACGCTCTCTTGCGCAAGAAAGCTCCGATGGCCATTTTAGCCATCGGGCTTTCTTGCACAAGAAATTAACGTTGCTATCTACATTGGCCTCTTGCGCAAGAATACTTGCGCAAGAGGGCTTATCCCTGAGTGGGAGCGTCAGAGTATTTGCGCAAGAAGCACTGATTTTGTACATTACAACGTCAATGTTCTTGCGCAAATACTCACGGGCAGTGTAGACAGGTGGCAAGATTTTGCGCAAAAGCAGCTGCTTTTGCGCAAAATCTTACCAATGTAGACACAGCCCTAATCATTTTAGTTGCCCTTTCCTGAACCTTTTGTAATGCCAAAATATCTTTTTTGACCACATCTGTATGCAATATTCAAGATGTGGGCGTACTATAGCTTTATATAGGGGCGTGTAAAGGACAGGAATCGGTTAGGGTCTAATCCTGCCTTTATTATCCATCCAGCATCCCCACCAGGGCCCGATTGTGCCCGCGGTCCACCCTCCCCGGGGGTCCTAAATCCTATCCCGCGGGGCTCCGACCATCTGCCCTGACCACTCGGATCTGTCCAGGGTCCCAATCCCCTCCTGTCTTGGGTTAGTTTGCAGGCGTCTCGCCCATGTTCGTCACTCGTCTCCAGGTTCCACCCTACAGGCCTTGGCTATCACTCGCCACACTATCCCGGAGTGGCTGAGGTAGGTAGGGGGGCTCAGGCCCACCCTCACTCCGAGCCCCAACTCAGGGCCCTAAGGACTGGGGTCTGTGACCCTTGTCCGGTTGGTGGGGAAAGCTTCCCTCAACACACCAACCCACGGGCCTTTCCAGCGGCCATGCCCTGGGTCACTTACTACCTACTTGCTGAATCAGCGTCAGTCCTGGGGGTGCTCCCGCGGTCGGCATCCTGCGAGCGGAAGAATCCGGTCCCTGCTGCCTCCGCACCCCACCCCTTTCTGGCGTCGGTGGTGCCCTCTTTAAGCGTCCCGCCGTGCCTGAGCAAGAGTTGCCGGGGCCGCCCTGCCGGCGCCTCAGCCCCACCCCCACCTTCCTTTGCTGGGCGCAGTGGAAACTGGAGCCTGCTGGCGGCCACCGAGCATGCTCCGCAAAGCCATCTTGGCTCATGCGGAGGCTTTTCACCCCAGTACGCCGGGGCTGGCACCGAGCGAGTGCGAGACCCACCGGGGTCCCTGTCACAGGGCAGTAAGATATTCTTCGTCTTATTTTCTATCCCTTTTTTAATAATTCCTAGCATCCTATTTGCTTTTTTGACTGCCGCTGCACACTGCATGGATGTTTTCAGAGAACTAGCCACGATAACTCCAAGATCTCTTTCCTGATTACTTGTAGCTAAATTAGCCCCCATCATATTGTATGTATAGATGGGGTTATGTTTTCCAATGTGCATTACTTTACACTTATCCACATTAAATTTCATTTGCCATTTTGTTGCCCAATCACTCAGTTTGGTGAGTGATCACTCAGTTTGGTGAGGCCAAAATTGACCTCTGGAGGGCGAAAAAACCCCTCAGGCTGTGGCGGCCAGAATCAACCTCCGGAGGCTGAAAACAACCCCCCAGGCTGCGGCGGCCGAAATCGACCTCTGGAGGCCGTCAACTCCAGCTACATTTTTTATGTAGCTGGAATTCCACACCTTAAGCTGACCTTCCCCCATAGCATGGGCCTGGACTGACTGTAACTTCCAATCTTACACAAAATGTCCTTGGATCTCTTATTAATAGCTATTGCAGTAGTGTGATGGCCACCATCCTGGCCAACGCATTGGGAACTGAGCCAGAGAACTCCAGAGCTAAAAGCATGATTTGCTAAAGCCTGAACTTATGAGCTGGCGGGCACGACAAATTGTATCCTCTACAAATTAACAGAGGAAAGGACCTATAAACACACACCAGAGAATTAAAGTAACCCCTTGCAGTTCTACCTGAGACTGGGCCACCATTGTGTGGAGTGCTATAAATCCATATAAAAAGACAGCCCCTGCCATGAATTTCTTACAGTACAATGACACAAAAGTAATATTAACATCCCCATTTCATGGTGGAGGAATTGATGCACAGGCAGATAATGTGACTTGCCCAAGGATTCACAGGAACTCTGTGGCAGAGCCAGAAATGAAACCCTACTTTTCTGTGTCCCAATTCCACACCTGAAGCACATGACGAAGGGTCAGATTTTCAAAGTGTTTCAGGCCCCTAAATATGCAGATTAATACCTGGAGGAAATTTCAGAAGCTCCTTGGTAAAGCTAGTCAAAAAATATTAACTGAGCCACTTTCCATTGAAGAACGCACTTTCATCAAAGTCAAAACCCTTCATGAAAGAGTGTCAGCTTTGCAAAATTTTCAATTTGGAGAGGGGGAAAAAAAAAAGAACAAGAGTTCCGACAAAATGTCAAAAAAATTCCCATTCTGGCATTTTCAGAATAAACGTTTTGATTGCTCATTCTGAAATGACTTTTCATGTCCATTGTTGTTATAATACTAAACGTAATACTAAGCAACAACTTTTTAAAAAGCAAAAAATGGAAAGTGCTTTTCAGATTTTTCATTCCCGGAGAATTTTGAAATTTTAGGAATTTGATGCTAGTTGGAATGCAGAAGCTTTTGCAAAAACAGTTTCTATCATCTGCTCAGCTCTATGCACACGTGTCTTGCTCCCAGTGATTTCTAGGTGCTTTTGACAATTCCACTAGTCTCCTAACTGCATCTTTAGGCACCTAAATTCCTTTAATAAATCAGGCCCAATGTAGCTGTTTTGCAACACATCTGGAAACTGAATTTTGTATTCCCACAACATAAGCTAAATTGCATCTCCATGGAAATCACTTAACATCACGAGTCAGTAAATTTCACTATCATTTCCCTCAAAAAAAAAAAACCCCACCCCAACACCAACCCCTTTATAGGGATGGTGACAGAATTTAGCTATAATGCACTAAGATTGTAGCAGCCAATATCATTCTTTCCCCCAAAGGAACCTTTAGGTTTATGACAAATAGGGGATGATGCTCAGCAGTGATTTGATGAGCTCCACAACAGCTGCCAAGGTCTGCATGCCACTGCGGCACAGCTGGAAACATACACTGCCGCTTCATTAACTGGATAATAATTCAGGACTTGCCATACACAGAGTATTACTAACTTTTTTTGATGAGTAATTTGTGGCCACAATCAGCTTCGAAGCCCTCTAGGAAAGATGCACTCTGCGCGGGAGGTTTTATCGGAAAAAGGACTGCATGGTTATTAACAAAACGGCCTGCCCTCTAAACCTTGACACAAATCAGAATCAAAAGCCTATGTCATATTCCTGAAGCATTTCAATGTTTTCCAATTTAAATTTTAAAAAGGGATTTAAAAAGTATGAAGCTATGATGAATTGAGAGACTATGATGCTTAAAGGATATCTGTCAAAGGATTCTAGGGTACATGATATCTAGGGTATATCATCTCACATGACAGCTAGGATAGTATTCAGTTTGAAAAAAAAACTTCATTAATGAAAGTTGCTTAGGACTTGATGGTAACGTTATTATCTGATCTGAGTAAAGGGTGGAGCATAACAGTACTGGCACACGTGTATTCAGGGAAGGAACTGCAGGTCAATCAGGGCTGGTCTACAATATAGGAGGAGTTCAATCTAAGTTCATGCAGCTGAAGTTGCATGAATAGCATAGCTGAAGTCGACATTCCTAGATCTATTTACTGCAATGTCTTTGCCACAGCGGTCAAGGGGGGGCACTCTGCCATTGAATCCCCTTGTGCTTCTTATTGAGGTGGAGTACCAGAGTTGACGGAAAAGCAATCAGCATTTGATTTATCACGTCCATACCAGATGCAATAAATCGACCCCCACTATATTGTTCACTGCCCAGCAAACCGGGGTAGACCTGCCCATAGCCACAATTCCTTCCAAGCCCTGCGAGAGGAGTAAGCAACCCAACCTGCTGCATGGATCACTCCATGACCCTCTGTACAGGGCCATTTTGGCCAGCTACTCTAGATGGGAAGTACAGTGGACAGGATCAGGACTCCTCCCAGCTTGCAGATGATGCCACAATCTGAGCAGGGGGTGAAGCATGCGCGAGTGAAGTACTGTGTGGCCAAGCATGGGATGTTGACACTCTAGCTCAGGAGTGGGGAACCTGTTTAGGAGCAGGTGCCACTGACCCACAGAAAAATGAGTCAGGGACCGCACAGAAGTGAGAAGCCAAAAAAAACCCCAAACCCTCACTGATGTGGCCCCTCACTGAGAAGGAGACAGACATTCCCCATATTCCTCTTGCACACCAGAGCCCAGTCAGGCCCAGGCTAGTAGATTTTGTGTGCTCCAGTCCTGCAGTAGAGTGCAGACCCCCCAATACTGGGGGGTGCCTTGAACCTTAGGGGGCGCATCCAGGCAAGATGGGGGCTGTATCCAGCCCCCAGGCCTGCGGTTCCCCATCCCAGCTCTGGTACTAATTGTCTGAGTGTATAATACAATAAAACCTTTCCATAGCTCTCAGTCAGTGGCAGCCTGAGGTTTAAACAGCACACTTAGGCCCGCTTTACATCTAAGCCAGTGTTTCCCAATTTTATTTGGCCACGGAACCCTTTTAAACTCGAAAGAATTTTGCGGAACCCTAATAACAGTCTAAATATATGGAGCTGAAAAAGTAGACCACAAATAAGTAAGGATAATAATAAACAAATGCTAAACAAGGTAATGAGATCAACATTTAGTTTAAAATCACATAATATTAATTATTATTTTTTAAATAATAAAATGTTACTGTAACAATGGAATTTTCTTGCGGAACCCTTATTTTCACTTTGCCAAACCCCGGAGTTCCGCAGAACACTATTTGGGAAACACTGATCTAAGCATTAGATCCATCTAGCTACATTGCTCAGGGCTGTGAAAAAAGTTGTGCCCTTTGTGACTTAGTTAGGTCAACCTAAAATCCACAGTAGACACAGCTTCCATCAACCTAGTTACTGCTTCTCAGAAAGCTGGATTATCTATAGCAATGGAAAATCCCTTCTGCCAATTCAAGAACTGTCTACACTGCAGCACCACAGCTGTGGTGTAGACACACCTTAAGTAGGTGGCCATCTAGAGCAGTGGTTCCCAAACTTTTTGGCACCACGCCCCCTTTTTGATTTTTGAGAAACCCTCACGCCCCCCTCCAAAAAAATAGCAGCAAAACTTGGGGTGGGATTGACTGGGAGGGGTGTGTGGCTGAGTTGCCTCACGCCCCCCTGGAATTTCTTCACGCCCCCCAGTTTGGGAACCCGTGATCTAGAGCATCATGTCTAAGGATGTGTCTACATTTCGATTGGGAGTGTAATTCCCAGATCAAAGAGACACGTCTGCACTAGCTATAGTACTGTGGTGCAAGTGGTGGGAGGGGCTAGCCACCCTGAGTATGTGCCTAGCATCTTAGATGGGACCATACTCAGCATGGTACTGCTCCCACAGCTTGTACGTCACTATTTTTAGCACATGAGCTCAATCAGAGCAGGTGCAAGTATGTCTCCTCATGATACACATCACACCCCCAGCTCAAAGTGCCAACACCACCTAAAAGCACAGACGCTACTCCAGAACTGTGCTGTTCCTCAGCTCTGACATTTTTGATCACCCACAAACTACTGAGCAGAAAGGTTACAGATGGAGGAAGGCCTGTTGGAAGCAATGGAGCCATCTGAGGTGGGGTGAGAAAACACAAGGTACAAAATTTTTGCCTAGCGCCAGTCTTGATTTCAGCCAGAACCATTTATACACTGCTGAATCTTTTCAGTCTTACATATTCCAAAGGAGCCTGCTTTAAAGAATTACAATACGTAAGAATAATTGTATTTCCTTACATTATTTATACACAAGGGATGAGAAACGGGAAACTTAGTCTCTCTCATTCATAAAAAAATACCATTTTCCTTCCTAAACTACATCCAGGGCTTGAAGGGGGAGACAAGCTACAGAATAAACCAAGGAGACGTCTTTCCTACTATCACCAAAAGGAGCCGAAAAGCAAGGGAGGAACAAATGGGGAGCAGGAGGTGTGTCAGATATGGGGAAACCAGATTCCTACTGGGCAAGAGTATTATGGAAGAAGAACACATAGGATGAGCGCATGGGGAGTGTCTCTCTACAATGGAAGGGGAAAGCCACTCCCCACAATGGAAGGGGAAAGCCACTCCCACACCTTGTAATCCTACATCTCCAGGGGGGCAGAAATCAGCCACAGCCATACTCCAAAGGTTTGCACAAGTCAGGTGGCATGTATCACCCCATATGGAATCTGCAAATCTTACTAGATCAAAACTCTTCATTCAGGACTTGCCTCATGCAAAGCCATTGCTGGAGAATAAATACATGGATTTCCCTTACTGGCACTTTACATTTTCCAGTTCCAAGTGCTAAGCACTGGGCTATGGCATGAGCAATTCTCCAGGAGTGGGATCAGAGGAGATGGAATGGGCTTAGAGTAACATTGACTTTCACCCCCTGCAAGTGCAGGGTTTCGTGTCTCTGAGTATTGCATTAAACACAGCTGTGTTTGATTTCTACAAACAGGTCAAGATTTGCTCCAAGATTTTACCAGCAGCAGGTCGGCAAGAAGACAGAGGAACACTCACACAAGATATGGGGCAATACCTACTGGCCTCTCATTCCCTTTATTAAAGCCCTGCTGGATCCCATTTGGAGGCACAGAGGAAAACACCAATAAATAACCAGCAATGAAAGCTAATCCATGTTCACAGCATTTTAATAAATAAAAATGAATACATAAATCCAGGCAGATTCCAATGGCTCTTGCCAAAACAGTTCATTTTTTTTAAGTGACTTCATGAAGGGACATGGAAATTTTCTAGTATTCGGCGCCAATAACTGTCATTCCACCGGCTTCAATAAGAGTGGATTGGGGGTCCTCGAAGTTTTATAATTCACCATGCAAATCTGTAAATCAAGCTGACGCTGTCTAAGCTTGGCCTCCAGAGATAAAGCATCCATTGCAAATAGTCCACCATTTTTTTAATGTAGAGGGCATGAAAAAATGATTGAGACACTTTACTTGAACCCAGTTTCTAATTTGATCTGATGTCAGCTCTGACTGCTCAGGAGCTGGTTTCCTCCAGGTATGGTGGGCTGTCACATTACGATTGGGAAGTTCAATTACCTTTTGACACATTGCAATATTCTTCACCTGCTGGAAAGCAGTTGCCTCTTCCTTTCCTCCCAATGTAACGGATGACTGTAAAATACGGATGTTAACAACTACTCGGTTAACTGTTTAACTGATAAGCAGTTGCTTACTGGTTAACGGTCCTGGTTAACCACAACCACCTCTCCCCCACACCTGAGCTCTACTGTTAAAACTCTGACCATGTGACTGTCTGGCAGGTAATGCCCTCATAAGGCCATAGGCTCAAGCGGTTGCTAAAGAGCCATAGCTTCCATGGAAACCTCAAAGCTCGGAAGCTTAGAAACCATGGCCTCAGGTGCATGAGGGCTGAGTGTCATCCCTGGTGACCTGGGAAGATGGGCCACAGAGGTTACCAAGCAGGAGGCCAAGGAAAGGGCACCCTTGGCTTGGCGGTAAAGGAAATCCAAAAGCATGCAATACAGTCTCACATGACCTTCTTATCAATAAACTAGGAAAATACAACGTAGATAGATCTGCTACAAAGTGAGTGTATAGCAGCTTGGATAACTGCTCTCAGAGAATACTTATCAGTGGTTCACAGTTATGCTGGACATGGGGTCCCGCAGGGATTAGTTTTGGGACTGGTTCTGTTCAATATCTTCACCAACAATTTAGATGATGGCATAGAGAATATGCTTATTAAGTTTGCAGATGATACCCAAGCTGGAAGGGGTTGCAAGTGCTTTAGAGTTTAGGGTCATAATTCAAAATCATCTGGACAAACTGGAGAAATGGTCTGAGGTAAACAGGATGAAGCTCAATAAGGACAAATGCAAAGTACTCCACTTAGGAAGGAACAATCAGTTCCACACACATATAATATGGGATGTGACTGTCTAGGAAGGAGTATTGCAGAAAGGGATCTAGGGGTAACAGTGGACATAACCTAAATATGAGTCAATGTGACCTGGTTGCAAAAAAAGCAAACGTTATTCTGAGATGCATTAATAGGAGTGTTGTGAGCAAGAATTGAGAAGTCATTCTTCCGCTCTACTCTGTGCTAATTAGGCCTCAGTTGGAATACTGTGTCCAGTTCCGGGCATCACATTTCAAAAAAGATGTGGAAAAATTGGAGAGGGTCCAAAGACGAGCAAAAAGAACAATTAAAGGTCTAGAAAACATGACCTATGAGGGGACATGATAGAAGTTTTCAAGTACCTAAAAGGCCGTTACAAGGAGGAGAGAGAAAAATTATTCTCCTTGACCTCTGAAGATAGGACAAGAAGCAATAGACTTAAAATGTAGCAAGGGAGGTTTAGGCTGGACATTAGGAAAAACTTCCTGGAATAAGTTGCCTGGGAGGTTGGATAGATATCTATCAGGGATGATCTAGACGGTGCTTGGTTCTGCCATGAGGGCAGGGGACGGGACTGGACTGGATGGTCCCTGAAGGTCTCTTCCAGTTCCAGTACTCTATGATTCTATGAAAACAGCCACCGAGAAGATGGTGGCCATTGAGGTTGCCAGGACATATGCTGGTACCTTCTGCGTCTAACTATTCTGGATGGAACCAACTCAGCCTCCAACACTGAGTACACTAATGACGATGACCACGGTGGAACCAGTGCCATGAAAAGCAAGACCAAGATCAGTGCCTGCTACTTCAGTACAGGAAAAGGGCCTGGAAAATCGGTGCCGTTAAGCAGTGCCATGTGTTGAAGCCAGACGAGGAACAGTGTTGGCGGCTCAGTGCTGGGGAGATGGATGCCTCTTGTCTTGATGCCGGGCACGCTTGCGGTGCCACAGGCTCAGGTGAGTGGTGCTGGGAAGCTGAAGACCTAGAGCGGTGCCTCGGATGGTGCCAGTCCACAAACGGGGAGTGCCACATCAAGGCAGGCTTGCCTTGAGACAGCACCTGCCTGGGGATTGCCAGAGGCTTGGACTTGTCTGCCTGGGGTGAGGGCGCTATGAGCTTGATTAAGTCCCCAGCTGTCTTAAAAGGCGTTGGGTGTTGAAGGCTCGACCATCTCCACTTCCTTGTAATTGATGGAGGAGCTGCCAGGTGCCAGACTCAACAGCGCCTGAGCTGCCAGGGTCAATGGTGCTGCCTTGTCATGCTTAGAGGATCTCTGACCCATAGGCCACCTGGCAGACTTGTACGGGGACCTGCAGACCTGTGTCCCCTCTTGTGTTGTTTGCGGAGTGAAGTGATTAAGCAGGTCTACAGCTCTCTCTCTCACTGCGGTGCCGGGGACTTGCCATGCCTTCGCTCCTTAACAGCTCTTTGCCTGCATCATGTCATGCACCGATGCCGGAGCGCTCCGCACTGATGAACTCAGGCCGGGAGCTTGGGGACCACTACTAAGTGCAGCTTTCGTTAAAAAGTCTCCTTCTTTTGTCATGCACGGCTTGAATGCCTTGCAGATTTTACAAAAGTTCTGCCGGATTCATTTCCCCCAGGCACCATCAACAAGAATTGTGGGGGTCGCTAATAGGCATAGGCTTATGGCATGAACCAAAAGCCTTGAAGCCCTAGGCTTGTAGCATAGCCCCCAGCCTTGGGCGGGCAATGGGGCAGATGAACCCAGCCACCTCAAAGGAGCTATACTCAGATGAAACTAATTAAAAACAAAACAAAACATAAACCCCACCCTCCAAATCATTAGTAAACTCAACTAATAACTAACTAACTTTTACTTGAAGTACTACAAACAATAGGCTAGGGTGGTTAGAAGCAAGTGAACAGTGTTCCTAGGCCATCATGGATGATAAGAAGGAAACAAGGAGTGGTCAAGTCAGCGGGGTTATATATAAAGCATACCATTTTGGCCCCACTCCAGGGGACTCCACAGACAACTCAACAGATGCTGCTTGGAAAGAAGGTTCCAATTCCCCGTGCATGCAGCATGCTCACACCTGATTGAAATCAACGTGAACAAGCACTCAAAGAACTAGCCAGAACCACCAGTGGAGAATGCACTGTAGAAAAGACTCCTGGCTTTTATACCATTGTTTGTTCACTGCTGCTTTGACGCAGTGGTAAAAATGCATAAAGCCACGTGAGCCCTGTCTATCCTACAGCTTCCACTTGTGCTGTCACTGGTGAGGGGGCCCCCTGGGAACTGTGGCTCTGAGAAATCCTGGCTTAGCAAAGGCCTTAGAGACCTCATTCTGACAGTGATTTACGTCACTACAGCAATGAAAATTCCTGTCTGGAACCAAGTGCCTTACTGCAAACTTACCATAGCTCCGGGGCTAAGAGTCAAGAGGTCACAGTGTGTATTTGTTGTTCTTCCAGGCTCATTTTCCCATGAACTTGATAGACACTCAAATGCCTTGTATTCCACAGCTTGCCTGCCCCAGAAGACTAACTGTGATTACTGTAGTCTTGTTTTAATAGGAAAAGCTTGGGGGGGAGAGGGGACTGTTTTGTTTTTAAGAGCGCCTCCTCTTTAAATGTACCACTCTTAACAGTTGTAGATACGAGTTAAATGGCAAATAAAAAGGGGTTGTTTTTATAAGCATGATGGCACTAATCCTGCAAGAATAAAATTACTCAGACACACAGTTCTTACTCAAGGAGTCCCTCTGAACTCAGCATATAATTCAAGTGAGAAAGGGCAACATGTCCAGGCCCTTAGCAAGGAGCAGGATGGCGTATGTTACAGGCACTAGTCTGGCATTCAGAAGTTAGGTTCTTTCCCAGCTCTGCCCCTAACATGCTGCTCGCCATTGCACAAGACACTTCACCTCCAGGTAGCTGTAGCAAGTCCCTTTGCTTATTTGTTTTCCCTCAGTCGTGCTGATAATAAATGGGTACATCAGGAATCGCCCCAGTCATTTTGCCCATCAGAACAGAAGACATTGTTGGACCCCTTCAATTCTCTCCCAAAAGCTGGCCAATCCGTGGAGACCAAAAAAGGCTGGCCAATCAGAGCAAATTTTAAAAAAAGAAGCCAAGCAGCACAGCCCCAGAGCCTGATACTCACAATGGCCACCCTGCTTTCCTCCGTACAGAGCTGGACAGAGACAGAAAGAAATGCATTATTTCTGAATTATCATGAAAAATAATTGGACAAGGTTTATTTACACAGGGTTGTCAGTCAGCTCTTCTGATTTTACCATACTTTTGCACAATTCAGTGATTTTTTTTTTTAAATCCCCTTCATGCAGTCATGTTCCGATGTGAAAATCTCAGCCTTCATTTTAAAAAGTTTCTAGTTCTCTGATCTGGAGAGAAAAGACTGAAATGATGAACCATGAATTAAGATCTCTGGATTTGAATCTCATGATTTTAAAACCAGTCTCATGGTATTGGGGACCAGACTCATTGGGTTTTGAACATCTGTGGTTTTCAACACTGCGAACAAGCACCACAGGCTCCTCAGTGCCACACAGGAAGCCTGTGGCAAAGCTAGGAATGGAATTCATATCACCTGTCCAGAAATCATATGCCATAACCCTAAAGTCACCTTACTCTCAAATGTAGATTAGAGGATCAGAGAACTGGTTTGCCAGCAGCTTGGCACTGGAGCCTTTCAACTTCAGGACCTCTAGACTGGAACAGAGCATGTGGACAGCTCCAATGCTGGCATTTCCACACTGCCCTAGCATGTTCCAGTCCTGCTTTGGAAGGATAAACTCCAGGGACAAAAGTTTCAAAGTTAAACCAATACATGGCTTCTCCATTGAGCTGACAACTAGCACCACCAGGGGTTCCCCCCCCGTCCCCCGTGAACTATCAGGAACTAACTAAAGCAGTGACTCTCACCCTTTCCAAACTACTGTACTGCTTGCAGGGGCCAAATTTGTCCTATGCACCCCTTCCCCCCCCAAGTTTCACTTCCCTTAAAAACTACTTGCTTACTACATCAGACCAAAAAAAATACAAAAAGTATCACAGCATACTATTACTGAAAACCTGCTTACTTTATAATTATAAGGTAAAAATGAGAAAGTAAGTAAAACTAATATAAATAACGTACGTACATTTCAATGTATAGTATATTCACTGGTATAAACAAGTCATTGTATGAAATTTTAGTTTGCATTGATTTAGTTAATGTCTGGGATAATATCTAAAGGACCTCTGCTTACCCCTTTGTTGAGAACCACTGAACTAAAGCATCCATGCAGCCAGATGATTAAGACTTTTGTGCCTACTGTCCAGGCTCAATTTAAATCGGTAGCCTAACACTATTATTTTTAAAAACATTGTTTGAAGTGCTGTTGTAGTCAGGTTGGCCCCAGGAAATGACAGAGACAAGGTGGAAGACCTCTGTAGAGCTTGAAAGCTTGTCCCTTTCACCTAGCAGAAGCTGGTCCAGTAAAAGACATCACCTCGCCTATCTTTTAAATATGACACTTAAGGGGCAGTTTCAGGACTGGGCCGATGGGCAAAACTTCTGGTGAACAGGAGCTGAAGTCTTGAGCGCATTTCCAGTGGGGAAAACAAGTTGTTCTAGAATTCTGAAAGCTGACAGGAAACCCAACTTTCCAAGAGACAAGTCAAATGCTGCTACTCAGCAACTCCATTTCCCAGAGCAATACAGTGAAGAATCCAGTAGGTGAACAGAGAACTAAAAATATCATAGGTCTTAACCCACATTGTACATACTGTCATTTAACATGCTGAAGTCATGAGTTTATCACACATACCCAGCAATATACTATGCAGCATAGTTGCTCAATTAGCAAAGATAATGTCAGAGATGGATTGGGGCAAGGTAACAGGAAGTGGCAAAGTACAGCTCTCTGCTGAGCCCAGCTGGGATGTCACATGTGAAAGAAAGATTCAAGTCTCAGGGACAGGAGTACATCAGGAGGAGCAACTCTAGTAGGTGGAGAATCTGCCCAGAGGTTAGAGGAAGGTGGGAAGAAAAGTCTGTTCTGGGAAGGACCCCAACTATTTGGTGACACCAGGAGCCATTTACTCTTTCCGCATTCCTGGATTATGCCTGAAAGTTCTACTCACGCAAGACTGCGACACATCTCACTGAGACAGGCTGTAATTCAAGTCATCTTTCCCTTTCAGAAGGTAATGGCATCAGATTCCAAAGCATTTGATCAGATGGAATCTGGAGCTGAGAGACTGCGAGATTTTACATTGTTCAGGTAGCAGCAGACCCATCTGACGCTTATGAGGGGATACAATTTCTGCATGACGTTCTGAGCACATTGACAATAGTTAGTGGATGGCACTTCTCTTCCAGGAGCCAAAAGAAAGAAACTGGAACTGTCTTCTAATTAAATGTTACTGAAACTTTTCATTTTGGTCACTGACTTCCCCTTTAGTAGGCTTCCCCTTCATATACCCTCTCATTGTTGATTAATGAAACTTGACAAAGTGGAGCAACTCCATGCCAAAAAGCAGCACACAAAAAGAATCACAAATTTCTTCAAATCCTCAAGGTGGAAATGCAGGCAACAACCGCCACCACTTTCCATCTTCATTTAGGCTATGGCTACACTGATAAGGTTTGGCAACAAAAGTGCCATTGACATGCACAAGTTGTGAAAAGTGAAAACCAGTCAAACTTGTTTTTCTGCCTCCTGTTGTCGACATTTCATGGCTACATTGCTAGCACCCTCTCAACAGAGCAAAGCAATGCGGGTAAGCATCGCACAGTGTAGTATTAGGGGAAGGCAGAGCTGATCCCCACACTTCTTGGGATTCCCTGGGAGCTGAGCTCTCTATACTGAGGAATGTCAAAGCTAGGGATTTTAAATTTCGATTAATCAACTAATCGAATAGTCGATAAGGGCGCCTCCGCCTTTGAAATGTAGCAAGATCCCTACCAGCTCTTGCTACATTTCAAAGGCAGAAGCACCGCGGAGAGCATGGAGACAGCAGGGGACTCAAGCAGTCCCCCGCTGGCACCATGGTCCCTGCTTTTGAAATGTACAAGAGCCCTGCATGAATCCCCCACTCACCCCGTGCTCCCCGCAGCACTTCTGCTTTTAAAATGTAGCAAGAGCCCGCTCTTGCTACATTTCAAAGGCAGAAGCGCTGCCAGTTCCCCACTGCATCCCTTTCCTCCCCATGGAGACAATGGTGGGGGGAACCGGCTTTTAAGCCAGCTCCCCCAGCACCAGCTCCGGCTCCCCCCGCTTGTAGGGTTGCCAGATGGTTTCAACAAAAATACTGGACACACTTGACATTACATCACAATCTACATTACATCTTATTTAGAAAATACTGGAGATTTATATTTTCTCATTTGTATTTTCTCAATTTGTTTCCCAAACAGAAAGCTCAAATACTGAACTGCCCGATTCAAAACCGGACACCTGGCAATGCTACTCGGTTGGTGCCTCTCTCTGACAGAGGCAGCAATGGGGGGGGGGGGGAGAAGCAACTAGATGAGTCACTAGTCACATCCCTAGTCAAAGCAGCAGTCCCTCCCGCCCTGTCCCTGCAGCAGCAGTCTACCTGCCACAGTGTTTCCAGTGTAGTGCAGAACAGAAGCACTCCAATAATTTGTTCTTTGTTCCCCAAAGAGAGCAGCTCACTCAGTTGTCAGATACTTCCTGGAGTTTTGAAAGGGGAAGGGTGCAGCAGAGATCAGAAAACACTGAGCACAGCCATCATTGTGGGATACTGACCAGTTCTCTCAACAAAACAAACAGCAGACTCCATGCTGGCTCTGTCGACAATAATGGAAGGGGAAAGACAAAAGTTTCTTGCGGGGTGGAAGCTTTTTGTCACCAAAACTGCATGTTTTTCCCCGATAAAAGTCACATTGCAGTGTAAACCCTCTCATTGTTTTGTCAACAAAAGGCAGCTTTTGTCCACAAAACATGCCAGTGTAGATAAGGCCTTAGTTGTGAGCAAAACAAACTCAAACAGGCTGTGCTTCCTCCTTGGCATGCCTACCAATTCATAGCAAATCGCGGCCATCTCTTGTGTACAATTACTGGCCTTTTACAGCCTCCCCTTGTCTAATTCCCCACTACAGTTCACAGCTTCAGTGCGATGTTACCTGCATTTTCAGTAACTTCTCACATTAGTTGCCTGGAACTCTGGTTACTGAGGAAGCCTGCTGCATGCAAAGTTAACAGGCTTTAAAACCTCAGGTACAATTGTCATGTAACACAAACTCAGCTCTGTGCATCATTAATGTCTATAGTACCATATCGCTCTTGTATATTAGAACAACTAACCTCTGTAGTCAGCAGATTCACCATGTGATGCAATATTCACAGATGAACTTCTTGGGTGCCCATTAGGGATCCAAAAGGCTTCCGGTTAACTAGTAGGTGCTGAAGCAGCTCCCCACCTGCCCTGAGCAAGGGGCTGCTCTAGCCCCATGGAGCCCACCGGAGCTGCCCCTGTCTGTGGCGGGCCCGACCACTCCCTCCTCCCCACTTCCTCCATGCCGCAGGTTACAAGCTGGCTCCCCGAGGGCAGGGCTGGTAGGAGCTGTTGGCCTTCCTCCTGGGAAGCCGGCTGCAGAGCCCTCCAGCCCGGCTCCCCTGCCAGTCCTGTTCCCGGAGAGGCTTCGCTGTGGGCTCTGCTGAATACGGCTTATTTAAGCTTTATACTGCCGAGTCTGCAGCCGTGTAACCGCTATGTTTTTTAGCTAAAACATAATTACATTTTTAACTGCATTTTTACATCCGTAGCGCTCGGGTTCTAGCCCAGTTTTGCTTATAGTTTATAATGGTTATTATTAGACAGTAGAGCTTAACACACAGAGCACTGGACAGGGTACAATTCTTGGCTCTGCCTTGGACCCGCAGACTGTCTATGAGCAAGTCACTTCACCACTCTGTGCCTCAGTTTCCCAACTTTTAAAAATTTGGGGAAAACGTTATGGACCTCATTTGTAAAGTGTGTTGAGATCAACTGATCCAAAGCACTCCAGAAGAACTAGTGGTAGTAAATATTTATATTACAGCAGTGCCTACAATGTCCAATTGGGATTGGAACCCCACTGCACCAGGCGCTGCAAACACGGAAGAGAGACAATCCCTATCCCGGAGGATTTACAAGCCAAGAGACACAAACAGATAAAAAGTAAGGGATGGCACATACAAGCAAATGAGCACAGTGAAGAACGGGCCCAGCTTTGTTAATTCTCTGTGTGGCAGTTTTAAACAGTAGCTAAAGGAAAGAAGAAGGGGAAGAGGAATGGTCTCGTGCCCAGGCATGAGCAGCAAGCTGGGTTTCGTAGGAAGAGGAAAGTCTTAAAAACACATGCACAGCAAATTACTACCACACAACATTGTCCTGCATAGTGATTTTTTTTGGGGGGGGGGAGAGGGAAAGTTCTCCCCTTCACACTAGAGCACTTTATTTAGGTGTTAATTTATTGGACAAGTTGTGGTGGCCATTTTCAAACTGGCACAATGGAAGCAAAGAAAACGGTCAGACTGATTTTTTTAATTATACTGGATAGAAATGTTTCACTAAATATATTGTAACAAACCCATGGTCATTCAGAACTACGAAGCAACAAGAGGAATGGAATTCAGAACCTTGTACCCTCACCACAGGTCTGTTTGGCTTTCCAAGAAGAAAAGGCGATTTGCCATATGGGGTTCATGACATAATGCTGACAACTTAGGATTCTATCCAGGGAAGGCAGAGGTGCCCATGCATAGGAGCAAGTTTTACAGTACAACATATCTAGAGGAGAAAAAAAATGAATACTTATCCAAACCTTTCTCTTTTTTTTTTTTTTGCCCTTGGTTAAAGTATTCTGTGTGTCAGTTCCCCATCTGTGAAAATGATGACAATACTTACTCAGTCCCCAGGGCTATTGTGAAGATTAATATTTGGAAAGCACTTTGAAGATGAAAAGTAAAAGTCAATATTTCTCTTGTGTCTGCATAGCTATGCTTACAGAAAAGTCCTACAGTATTTAATAGAGATGAAACCAATAGGTAGAATTAAAATAGTGCTATACAGACGTGATCCTAAAATCTACAGAATGTAATAAAGAATAAGATCCTGCAGGAGAAAAGCATTTAAGCATCCTATAAATTCTATAGCAACAATTTAAAAAGACAGGCCCAATCTCTATTTTTCAGTGGAGGAGGAGGCAGAGCAGGACTGGGAAAGCAAGAAACAAGACAGAAAAGACAAAAGGATGGTGTTGGGGGAGAAATGACTTAAGAGGCAGAGAATTTAAATGAAATGCAAAGTATAAGTGTCCAGGGAAGACAGGAGCCAAGAGGGGAAATGATGCCCCTGCTATGAAAACCCAGGGAAGCTAGGAAAGATATAAAGCTTCCATACATCAGTGAATGAACAGTGTCTCCTCAGGGAGGAGGTTGAAAAGAAATTATGTCAATAGGGGAGACAGGGAAAACATTCTGGAGAAAGAGTTGGTGTGGAATTTGCAGACTGCAAAGCAGAATCATGGCAAAGGTGCTAATGAAATGTGTGTTATGAATTATTGGTACAAATACAGGAGATGGAAGCTCTGCACAGAAAGGGTTAAAAGCAGAACCACACAGTATGCTAAGGGGGAGGTGTGGGTAAAGCACTTCACATGCTGACTAGGACAAAGCCATGTAATGAGAACAGAAAATGCCAAGGAGCTGATGGAGGCAGGCAGAATGCAAGAACAAAAGGCTGGGCTGGGAGATAGGGGAAGTGAGAGAGAAGCTGCTGGATAATTCTGAGCCCAGACTGGGCTGTCTGCAAGTGGAATTGCTTGTTTTGGTTGCTCATCTCTGTTGCAAAATCAACATGTTTTCTGTATATGCCAAAAATACAAACAAGCTAAGAGGTAACAGCACAAATCTGGACATCACTTTTCTCCAAGTATGTAAGGCATAAGCCCTAAAGCTCCCAAAATGTAATGCATGAAACAAAAATAGAAAGCAGGCCATGCAGCCATCTGAACACAGAGCTCCCAGTAGCTGAGTTCCTAGGAAATGCCATGTGATCTTTCAGACTATATAATAACAACTTTCAGTCATGAATATCAAAGCATTGCATTGAGATTAATGCAGCCTCACAGCACTCCTATGAGACCAGTGAATACTAATACTCCCATTTTGCAGAAGGCATTCTGAGGCAAGGTAAATGATTTGCCCAAGATGATACAGCAAGTCAGCAATAGAACCAGGAAGAAAACACAGACAATCTAACTCCCAGTATATTGAGCTGCCTTTTTTTACCCTATTACTTTTTATTAGACCTTGGAACTCATTGCCACATGAACTTAGCAAGATGCAAATAATCTTTAAACAAGAACATCCAGAACTGTACTAATTAATGCTAGCCAAAAAATTAAAGAGAGGAACTTTGGAAGGGAGGTAAAAAAAATCCACATGCTTCCTGGCTTGAGCCTAACTCGTAAATATTGGGGGTTAGGATGAGACCTTCACTGTGAGCAAGTTAGTCCCCATCTGCCTACTGTAGGGTTTCTTGCACCTTCTGAAGTATCTGGTGCCAGTCAGTAAATGTCAGAGACGGGATACTGAACCAAATGGACCACGGATCTGACCCAGTCTGACCATACCTATATTCCTAAGCAAATCATTATAGTCGATTTCTATGAACAGACTACTAGACAATTCAGTTCCTGACAGAGACGCCCTGGCTAGAGGCCATTTTTAAACGTGTGCGGGGAAAAAAAGCCTGAAAATATTCTTGGATGGAACTTGGTTCTCCCTGTCGTCTGCATTCTTTTCTTTCTGTTTGCCACTTCAGAAACTGCCGCTGGCCAAAATTTCCTTGCCAGGAACATGAACTGAGCTGTCCGCCAATAAATATCCACTTACAGCACACAAGGAAGTGATTTCTTTCAGTGAGTCGGTGCTGATCCCGCTGATACTGAGAAAGTGCTGAGGATATAGGTAAAGGTGCTTTCACAAGCCGAAGGACTGGACTGATCTTCAGGTCACTCCTTTGTTCCTGGGCCTCTCTCTGCTGACAGATAGATTCTTTCTTTGTGTAGTCGTTTAAGGCAGCGTGAAGTGTAAATACACTACCCAGGTGATGAGCTAAAGAGAATCAAGCCCCAAGAGATAACTGAAATTAGGGATGTAAAAATCCCAGTTAATCAGTTAACCGGTTAAACTTTAAGGATTGCCCAGTGGTTAACTGACTAAAGCAAGATCCTGGACTGGGGACTGTTCCAGCCCATCTGGAGCAGGTCCCACACCCACGCTGAGGCTGGGATGCTGCCGGCTGTCAGCCCCCACCAGAGTAGCCCCTGCTTGCCAGTCACCTAGGCCCGCCAGGGACAGGGGCTGCTCTGGACAAGAGCAGCCGCTGTCAGTAGCAGGCCCCCTGCAGGGCTGGAGCAGCTCCCTGCCTGCAGTTTGTAATCACTTGTGCAAGTCAGGCAGGGAATCACTATGCTAGAAGGGAAGGAAAGATTCCAGGGCACCTGAGAAGCAAGATGACTTACCCCCTTTTGACCAGAGTAAGCTCAGACAATTCACACTTCCCCTTGCTGGAAACCTTTCCAGATCCCTGCCCAGGCCTTCCACCTGCTCTGCTACCGGCTTTCAACCCAATGCTCAAGCTGGACACAAACAAAAAGAAGATCAGCCAGGAGAACACGTTCAGGGAAGCAGAGTGAAACAAGGAGCTGGTCAGAGCAGGTTAGCAGCTCTGTGGAGTCAGGAGGGGAGAGGAGGCATCTGGCTTTTCAGAGTGAGGAGACTGGCGTGCGGTGCTTTGAGTGCATGTGGATATGAACAAGGCAGAGGGGGAGTTCATGGGAGAGTCCAGGGAGAAGCAGCTGGGATCCCGTTGGGACCAAAGGAAGGTCCTCTAAGGGTTAATGCTTTCCCAGTGAGGGAAGATGTGCCTCCTTCCAAGGGGTGGAGGTGAAATCTGGTTCTGGGCAGCTCTCACAGCCCCTAGGGCGTGTCTGAAAGCACTGCCTCAGCAGGGCACTTTGACCTCCCCTGGCAGAGCAAGTAAAAACTATTGAGCCTTATGATTTTTCTGCACCAGCAATCTCCAACCATCCCAGTCTGGCAACTCAGAGCAGAGTGGAAAAGCTCCGCACACTGAATCATCCGCAGACCAATCATTTCCTCATTACACAAGACAGCCTTCCACAGCCTGGCCTGCCAGAGGGCTCAATTGAATCTCATTAGAAGCCTTTCCCTCTCCCTGCTTCATTCCACCTACCGACTCCACCCTAAGATTACTGGCTCACACTGCCACCTAGGCAGACATGGGCATGCTCCCTTCCGGGTTCCATCAGCATTTAGACAGTCCAATAGAGACCCTAAGCAGGAACTGTGAGAGTCTGATATACAGCATTATGGAAGTCACTGATTCCCACCCAGTTCTCAACAGGCAGGTGGCCGCACAGCCAGAAGCAATAATGACAGCTCATAGTAATTCATACCCATAGTTGAGGTCTTCACCAAGAGACCAATGAGCCTGTAAGGCTACGTCTAGACTTCAAGCTTCTTTCAGAAGAAGCTTTTCTGGAAGAAATCTTCTGGAAAAGCTTATTTTGAAAGAGAGCATCCACACAGCAAAACTGCAATGGTGTGCTTTTTTGAAAGACAGCGTCTACGTTGATTGGATGCTATCTCGCATTTAAGTTGTGAATAGTATGGATGGAGTGGCCACCAGGGCACCTGTGTTATTTCCTGGAGGCCTCTTCTTTCGAAAGAGCTCCCTCTTCTGCGTCCACACACGCCTTTTTCCGAAAAAGCTTTTTCGGAAAAAGGTTTATTTCTCGTAGAAAGAGGTTTACCACCGTCGGGAAAACCCCTCCGTTCTTTTGACTTTCTGTAGAAAGAACTCAATGGCAATGTGGACGCAAGTATTGTTTTTCCGGAAAAATGGCCGTTTTTCCAGAAAAACGCTGCAGTGTAGACGCACCCTCAGATGGAACTAGTCTCACATACCTAGATGTGTCTTAGACGGGCAGTCGTGCTAATCTGTAACTGTAAAAACAATGAATCGTCCTGTGGCACCTTAGGGTACGTCTACACTAGCTCGTTAGTTCGAGCTAGGTAGTCTAATGAGGGCCACCAGAGTTGCAAATGAAGCCCGGGATTTAAATATCCCGGGCTTCATTTACATCTTCCCGGGCGCCGCCATTTTTAAATCCCCTTTAGTCCGAACTCCGTGCCCGCGGCTACAGGCGGCACGGACAAGGTAGTTCGAATTAAAGATCCTAATTCGAACTACTGAATGAGGGGTAATGGTAGTTCGAATTAGGATCTTTAATTCGAACTACCTCGTCTGTGCCACCTGTAGCCGCGGGCACGGAGTTCGGACTAAGGGGGATTTAAAAATGGCGGCGCCGGGAAGATGCAAATGAAGCCCGGGATATTTAAATCCCGGGCTTCATTTGCAACTCCGGTGGCCCTCATTAGACTACCTAGCTCGAACTAACGAGCTAGTGTAGACGTACCCTTAGAGACTAACAAAATCTATAGTATCATCATGAGCTTTCATGGGCAAAACCCACTTCGTCAGATCTAGGTGAGGTTTCGGACACATTGAGAGTCGCTTGCATTGCTTCTCTGCTGCATGGAGTTGCAGAGGGCTTCATTCTCCAGGGGACACCAATGTGGCATCTGTCATACTCACAGACCCCTTTTTAAGGGGCTGAAATGAATGAACAACCCTCTATAAATGTACACGGACTAAGGCTGCAAATCTGTAAGTGCTGGGGAGATCAACAAGACACTGTCATTTGGCACTCACAATTTCTGATGTCACTGTCAGCACGCCTTGATGGAATTATAGCAACACGGTTACGCACAGCTGGAGGTAAATTCTTTATGTGACTTTGTTATTTAACACAGTAACTTCCCTCTTAAGTACTATTGTTTAGGTCCTATTAGCCAGAGGGAGGCTGCTGATCAGAGCTATGATAGGACTAATGCCAAGTCTGAATCAAAGCAGACAAACCCCTGCAAAATCCCTTAAAATGTTCCACAGGAAGACTCAAAAGAACAGATTTCAAAAGTGTGAAGCATCTAAGGGCTGGGCCATTTCTCTTTTTATACGGAACAATTCCATGGCAAGTGCCTTTACCACAGAGCTGTGTGTCCTGCAGAACTAACAGATAGGTGTTGTGAAGGGGGTCTCTCCCCACTAGAATGCTTATAAGTCACCAGAGCAGCCTGGGTGTAAGGTGAAAGGACATTTTCTATAGACATACAATTTTCTAAACTATTCTGCCGTTAAATTTGTATCATCATTGAGATCTGGTCAACCATCATCTTCCCATTTTATATGTGTGGTACTCCCATTCCCCCTATCTTTCACCCTTGTTTTGTCTTGCTGGTGCATTAACATGATCCTTTGCCCTATGGAGATTTCTTTTCTGTTTGGAAAGCATTTAGCCCATTGCAGTTTCTACTGGAAACAAATCAATAACATCACCACGATGTCATGATAGTTACAGCAACAGGGAATGATTATACACCATCTCCTAATTACAGCCAAGCAAAACTTGGGGGTGTCAGGACACTGGGATTTGACTGAAATTCTTTCCAGTTCTGGATCCAAGTAACACTGTGTCCCTGAAGTTTTCCTTTGAAGAAACACCAAGCAAAATTTACGTAATATCTCAGAACCCTCAGATTTGCCTAGCATCAGCCTACACATCCATGAAGATTACTATGGTTTCCACCCTAAATGGTAAACCACTCTTCTGTCTGGAACACATCACAGAATTACTTCAGGAGTTGAGAACCTCAGCAAGTCTTTAAGGGAGCCAGGCCCAAGTTGCAGGGATACAATCAAATTTGATTCAGGTGAATTTTCACCCATTTAGGCTACATCCCTCTGTCGACAGAGTGATGTAAATGAAGCACTGTAAACCTCATCTTTCAAAAATGCGCCCTGTTTTCGAAAGAACTGCGTCTAGACTGTGGTTTCAATTTCGAAATAGCGATTTTTCAAAAGAGCACCATTACATGATTATGTAAATGAAGCACGAGATATTTAAATCCCGGCTTCATTTGCACTTTCGAAGTGCTTCATTTACATCCCTCTGCTGACAGAGGGATGGAGTCTAGACATAGCCTTAGAGATTGTGAAGGTTTCATAACACACTCCCATCACTCAAGTAACATCACCATATGCTGACAGTACAATGTCGCAACAGTGAGTCCCAGTGCTACAGAGGAGATCTGGAGCATAAATTGTCCCAAAAGTTAGACCCATTGTCTTTAGAAAACAGCCCTGAATATCAGAAGCATACCTCAAGTTTCAGGATAGTCTTCTCTAAGCAAATACCACAGTAGTGTTGTTATTTGTATCACATGAGCATCTGTGATACAAATAATAGGTGCTAGGCAACTGCCCTGCAGGTTTTGTATCTAAATAGACAAGACAGGAAAAGAGTGGGAGGGTATTATGTTACTGATGTGGAATGGAGACAGAGATGAAGTCATTTGCTTAAAGTCACACAGTAAATCCGTGGCAGAGCGAAGAATAAAACCAAGAACTCCTGAGTCCCAGGCCTTATCTATACTTCCGCAGTAAGTCAACATCAGTTATGCTACTCTAGTTATGAGAACAATGTAATTGAGGTTGATGTAGCTTAGGTCGACTTCCTGCGGTGTCTAAACCATGCTGCTTTGATGAGAGACAAGTCTCCCATCATCTTACTTCACTTTTCTCAGGCATACCGGAGTCAAAGGGAAAGCATTCAGCCCTCGACACTCGGCCATAGCATGTCTTCAACGGCTCCACTAAATCAACACCCTCTGCATCAAATCAGAGAAGTGCCGATTTACTGGTAAGTATAGAGATAGCCCTAGTTTAGCACCTCAACCACAGGACCATGTTTTACGTCTGTGAAGGATAATCTTTGACTTTCAAAGACGACAAAGGGAAAATTGAAGTATTCTTTCATTGTGGCACAAAGCAGAAAGTCAAAGTTACAACCTAGGCCCAGGTGGAATGGAAGACTGAGGGCCTTTGATGGCAGTATTGAACATCTCATCTTTTATAGCAATTAACGAAGCCTCACTGCAGTCAAAGGCTTCTTTATCACAACAGCACATTCCCTCAGCCTTGCAAGCTGTTCACTTTTGAAAAATGTCCCCCCTCTTTCAAGCCTATATCAGAGTCAAGAGAAGTGGACACTCTGACTGCAAGGGCTGATTTACCCCCCAGTCGGTTTCTCACTAGGGTTGTGAATGGGTAACCAGTTAACTCGTACTCAGGAGCTGCCCACACACACAGGGGGGCCGGGAGCAGGAACTGGCAGCAGGAATCCCACTTAACTGGTTACCCGATAAAACCTAAGTTTTAACCCAGAGGTTCCCAACCTTTTCCAGATGGGGACGCATTTTGACAATTCAGGAAGACTTGGTGACCCAAGGCAATTCAAAAACGGGGGACGGAGAGGGGGCAGAGCCACCTGGGGAGACACTTGTCAACCCTTTTGAAATGTAATAGCGACCCATATTTGGATCCCGACCCATAGGTTGGGAAACCCTGGCTGAACCTATTAACTGGGATTTTACGTGCCTATTTCTCACCAGTAACTGAGATCTGCCCCACATCTCCTGATTGCTTTAATTGGGGGTGGTGTTGAATACTTATGCAGCCCTTTCTTTGGAAGTGTAGCTAATTCCAAAGTTGTGCTTTATTCCTGCAGTGGTCACCTCTGCCTCTCAGGGATGACCTTAAAGCACAACCAACTCATGTGGCTGCTGGGACCCCACACACTTCTTGTTTTGCACTTCCAGCAACTCAGCAGTGACCTCAATTTCCCCTTTAAGCAGTGAGACAAATAGAAGGAACTACAAGAGTTTGACATCCTCCCTTGGCAATGGAGTTAGAGGACACTGTTGATCCAATCTCTCCCTCCCGCATTTAATATATATTTGAGATGGTCTGTCTGTGTGTGTATGTCTGTTCAAGAACTCCTCCTAAATGGTAAGAACTAGGACCACCACATTCAGTACACTGCTTACTCTTATCATAACTTAAAGCAAGCTAAGGGTTTGGTTGTGCCAGGAAAATGGGATGTGCCTGGAATGAGATTTTTCTGTATGGTTTTCTGAGAAACAAAGACAGAATCACCAGGCAGGTGAAAGGGGTTGGCTGTGGGCTCACCATTCCCGGTTGGGGACTGCCCCAGCCCCAAGCCTCTCACTCTTCCAGTTCCTAAGGGAACATTGCTTGCTGTTCCCCTTCATCAAGGAGAGAAGGAAAAGTCCACAGTTTGCTGCATTCCTTACTCTGGCAGGGAAGCATGGAAAGGTGCTTCCCACCTGGCCCCAAGCTGCTGCAGTGAGAGGGAGCTGGAATAGTCTTCTCTCCCCAGGGCAGCCTGCATACTGAGCTTCTCATTCCCAGCCCTACCACAAAGCAATGATGCTTAAATGAAGCATGTACAGTTTCATTTTATTTTCCAAAAAACAAAAATTAATTAAGGACCCGAGCTTAGAAGTTCTGGCTCTTTCACAAAAGCCTTGAAACCAGGCAAAACCAAAACCAAACAATTAGAGTTTGATCTGAACATCTCAGAATTGTAGACAATTTCAGATCAAAGTGTAAACTTTACCACTCTCTCTGCAGGGTTAATCAAACCCCCAGATTTAAACATTCCCAAACTTTGAATCTATATAAAACCCAAAATGAGGCAAAACTTGCCTAGTTTCTCCTTTTGTTCACAACCCTAAACTTAAGCCAAGTTTTTCCAAAACATCTCCCGGGGTTCATACAACTTCCACCCTGCTCTAAACATGGGATGATCATCCTCCACTCACATCCACCGATTTCCCTGTTTTCAGGACCTGACTCTCAATTTTGCAACCCTTTTTGCGACAGCCCCCAAAACGAATGATCAAGCCAGGCCTCTCACTCTTACACACATTAGTGGGGAAAGATGTTCTTGGCTGAGAAAGCAGCTGCTGGTAGCTTCTACCCATCAAGCTTCCACTGGTCAAACAACTGCTTAACTCTCAATAAAACTTTCCTCTAAGACCGTACCTTAACCATCCTGATTCAAACTTTTAAAACTTGGTCACCATCTCCAAACCACATACATGTTTAGATGGACATCTTATAAATCTCAAAGCATCATATGGATTCAACCTAAAATCAGGAAAAATTTGTTTAAACTTCAGTTTGAGTTTCTAGATTTGCTCAAACCTATGTCTCAAAGCAAAAAGGAGCGGGAGGGGGTGAACCAACACGAGGCAAAGACAAAACATCACTCCAAGCATTAGTCTCTGTATAGAATAACTGCAAAGCTCTGCCTTGGGAATTCAGAGACAGCTATCTATTTTATGATGTACTGAAGATTTAAACTGTAAAGCCACAGAGATTTATAAACATTCTTGAGCATAATCTACTGCACTAAATGTAAGATTGGCAATTGGGAACTAGGGTCTAATCCTAGCTCTGCCACTCACTCTCTGGGCTAAATTCAACCCTGGTACAAATAGCTGCCATTAAATTGCCTTCAATCAAGTCATACCCAGCCACCCCAAGGCCAAAGCTGGTTTTCTGTATGTCACTGGGCACTCTTCACCTTTCTCTGTCTAAATTATTTATCTCTCAGGAGAGTTCTGAGCCCCAACACCACCTTGAACCATAGTCAGTTTCAAAAGAGAATTTCAAGTAGTTTCCAACTTCACACCTACCCTGGAATAACCCTGACAGTTTCTGTGCCCCTGAACTCACATTTTCCCATGTTTTTCTCTCTTTTTCTTTCTGCATGAAACACTCACACAAACCAAAGGGGGAAATGGACTGGTAGACTATGCAGGGCAGGAAGTATGCAAAATGACTATACACAAAGTACTGTCAAAGGTACAAAATAAGCAAACTGAGAGAAGTGTTATTTTTCTTTTATTCTCTTTTACAGTTAGTTATAGCTGGTCCCAAAATTTCCAACAAATCCAAATTCTGACAAAAAAAAGGGGGGGAAAAATTATCCCCTTGTTTTCTTCATAGCTCTTGTTATCATAACAGTCTCAAGTGTTATTTGTAACGGCCCTAAGAGAAAAATCAGATTTCAGACAGAAGCATTATTTCTAGGTTGAGTGTGTCTCTTTAATTAGTTAGTGTTTGTACAGCACTTTGGAGGTATAAAGGGTTATTGTAAGTGTTAAGCATTATTTAATAACTATGCATATGCAGAATTCAAGCAAGTGTGAACAAAGGGGAAATAGGGGTTGCCAAACACTGTAATTTGCAGCTGTAAAGTCACCAATCTTAAGACAGACCTGTACTGAATCCTTCCTCTTTAATTGGTGGGGACCTGGTGGTGAAAATTAGTGCCCCAATCGGGTGTACATGGTTCAAAGGCCCATCTCCAATGACTTAAAGCTTGTAATTGTATACACTTAAGACCAAGTTCTTATATAGTGCTTTTCTTCTGTACGTCTCAAAAGGAGGTCACCATCATAGAAGGGTATAGCTTGCTCAGGAAGGATAGGCGGGGGAGGGGGAAGGGAGGAGGTGTTGCCTTATATATTAAAAATGTATATACTTGGACTGAGGTGAAGATGGACATAGGAGACAAACTTGTTTAGAGTCTCTGGGTTAGGTTAAAAGGGATAAAAAAAATGGTGATGTCATGCTAGGGGTCATCTACAGACCACCTACCCAGATAGAAGAGATGAATGAGGCTTTTTTTTTTAAAAAACAACTAACACAATCTTCCAAAGCGCAGGATTTGGTGGTGATGGGGTACTTCAACTATCCAGACATATATTGGGAAACTAACACAGCAGGGCACAGATTATCCAATAAGTTCTTGGACTGCATTGGAAACAATTCTTTATTTCAGAAGGTTGAGAAAGCTCCTAGGGTGGAAGCTGTTCTAGATTTGATTTTAACAAATAGGGAGGAACTGAAAATTTTAAAGTGGAAGGCAGCTTGGGCGAAAGTGATCATGAAATCATAGAGTTCATGATTCTAAGGAATGGTAGAAGGGAGAACAGCAAAATAGAGACAATGGATTTCAGGAAGGCAGATTTTAATAAACTAGGTAAGGTCCCCTGGGAAGCAAGACTAAGAGAAGAAAAAACTGAAGAGAGTTGGCAGTTTTTCAAAGGACCATTATTAAGACCCAAAAGCAAACTATTCCATTGCATAGGAAAGATAAAAAGTATGGCAAGAGACCACATTGGCTTAACCAGGAAATCTTACATGATCTAAAAATCAAAAAGGTATCATATAAAAAAGTGGAAACTGGGCCAAATACAAAAGATGAATTTAAGCAAATAACACAAGTATGCAGAGGCAAGGTTAGAAAGACAAAGGCACAAAAGAAGCTCAATCTACCAAGAGACATAAAGGGTAACAAGAAGACATTCTACAAATATATTAGAAGCAAGAGGAAGACCAAGGACAGGGTAAGCCCATTGCTCAGTGAAAAGGGAGAAACAATAACAGGAAACTTGGAAATGGCAGAGGTGCTTAATGACCTCTTTGTTTTGGTTTTCACCAAGAAGATTGCTGGTGATGGGATGCCTAAAATAGTGAATGCTAATGGAAATGTAGTAGGTTTAGAAGTTAAAATAGAAAAAAAAAACAAGTTAAAAATTACTTAGAAAAGTTAGACGTCTTCAATCACCCGTGCCTGATGAAATGCATCCTAGAATACTCAAGGAGCTGACAGAAGAGGTATCTGAGCCTTTAGCTATCATCTTTGAAAAGTCATGGAAGTCGGGAGTAGGGATATAATAGTATAAATCCAGTGATTTTTTTGTAAGAAAAAAGGTGCCAGTACTCCAGGAGGAAAGTTGTTGAGCAAAAAAATAAAAAATAAATTAAAAAAAATAAAATAAAAAAAGCCCATGCACAAAATGTTGTCATGGCCCCTTTAAGAGCCGCGTGTCCCAAGCAGGCTTCTGTCAGAAGCCCAGCCACCCCAGGAAAACAGGTGCCGGTACACCTCAAGGGAATGCAATTGATTTAAGTTACGCAGGGAAAAAAGGTGCCATCCCAGGGTGTACGGTCACAAAAAAAGCATGATATAGTCAATTAACCAACTAACTGATAAGCAAAACCTTATTGGTTAATGCTATAGACTACACACATTCCCTCCCCTGCTTTGCCAGTACATTTTTTAGCAGGCTGGCCAGCAGCCTGGCTCAATCCTGGCTTGCGCTGGGTCTGGGACCTACCCCTGCTGTGGTTCTGCATTTAAACTGTATTAGGAGCTGGGCAGGCAGGTAGCCCGGCTCAGTCCTGGCTTGCACCAGGTCCAGGACTTACCCCTGCTGCAGCTCTGTGTTTAAAGTATATTAGGAACCAGTTGGGCAAGCAGCCTGGCTCAGTTCCAGCTCGCACTGGGTCTGGGAGCTCAGACTCCCCCTAAGCAAACAGGGACTGCTGCCACCCCGTGCTTTTTTAGTGTAGAAAAGAGAAGACTGAGAGGGGATAGGATAACAGTTTCCAAGTATCTAAAAGGGTAGGGTTAGGAGGAGGAGAAAAAAATAGTTCTCCTTGGCCTCTGAGAATAGGACAAGAAGCAATGGGCTTAAACTGCAGCAAGGGAGGTTTAGGTTGGACATTAGGAAAAAACTTCCTAACTATCAAGGTGGTTAAACGCTGAAATAAATTGCCTGGGGAAGTTGTAGAATCTCCATCACTGGAGATATTTAAGAGCAGCTTGAAGAGGCATCTATCACAGATGATCTAGACAGTGCTTAGTCCTGCCATGAGGGCAGGGGACTGGACTTGATGACCTCTTAAGGTCCCTTCCATATCTATTATTCTATCATCACATGCATTTTATATGGGAAAACAGACACACACAGAGGGAAACGACTGGGCCAAGGTTACCTAGAAACTTGGTACTGAACCCGGCTCTCAAGTCCCAGTCCACCAATCTAGGCATTAGATCACTCTCTGCCCAGCTATTTGGAGGAAACCAGTTTCAATAGGAGTATTCACAAGCAGAAACGTTTCTAGTCATCCTGAAGTCCGTGGCAGATTCCCACTGGCTTCAATAGTAACAGACCTGGGCACTACAGAGGACGCAATCAACCACTTTCCTCCCCTTAAGAAGAGAAGCTAAGAACAGGCACAAAGGACCATATCTTGTGAGCCTTCCCTTTGACACGAAAGGCAGGATCTGGCCCAAGAGAATGGCTCTTTTGTATATGGGGACCTGTTAAGGCTTGCCTGCCTTTAAATCCAATAGCCCAAGACTGCATCTTCAGCCTCAAATTAAGCCAAATCTAATGAAATTAAGCTCAGCGGAGCAGAGCTGGTCACAATCACTTCCTGCTTAACATAGAAACCGGCTCCTCTTTCAGACGCTGAGGAATGGAGAAGCTCAATATTCTCAATGGGAAATTAAAAAAAAAAAAAAAAGCTTACCCAAATCTAAAGTGCTAAAAAACACTACTACCAGGCTCTGACCTCTCTTTCTTCCTGCTCTGTGAGGCAATGCACACTGCTTTCATTCAGTGCAGCTCCCCCATACAAGACAGTCAGAAGGCCAAAGATCTGAGAAATATTCATGCTTGCTCTCTCCACAGTGAAACTGCTGCTCATGCTACCAACGCCTAGTGATAGGGGCAGACATCTGGTTGGGACACACAAACAAACACTAATAGCACCCTCAACTTGCTCCCTGCTTCTGCTCCTTTCCTTCAAGCAACCCGACCCCATTCTTCAATCAACATCCCAAGCAATGATCCCACGCCCAGGAAACACTTGGGCAAACAGGTGGCTCATACAAGGTGTCCTGAAGTTCACCACATCCACCTGGAACCAAGCTAGCAAGCTTCTCAGATGTTCGATGGAGGATAATGTTCCAAAAGCATTTCATGCTAAACCTAACACTGCCCCTTCTGGCCCCAACTGAACACAGTACACATGATGGAAACAGTAGGCAGTTTAGTATGGCACCGGACTAGGAATCAAGAGACCTGGGTTTTGCTGTCAACTGAGCCTCTGTTTCCCAGTCAATCTTATCCGTTTAGATTTCATTGAGCAGGGAGTGGTCCCTCTCAACTCATTTTTAGAGTGTCTAGCCTCCTGGACACTCACCAAGGGCCCATAATACAAATAATGGTAAAAAACTGACAGCTGTCCACTAGGCCAAATTAATTTCCGTTTGTGACTTGACTTAGCATTTGAATCTACCTCTATTGAGATTAATGGTTGATAGCACGAATGTCTACTGACTGCCCTATCCCTTCCCCACTGTGCTTTGACCTCAGCTGAGGCCATTCGCCTTTTTGTCCTTCCACAATTGAGTAAATTAATGATGGATTGTGGGCCTTCACTATGAATCTTCAGGCTTCTGTCAGCCCATGTCACACACTTAGCATTATTTAATTGTAAGTTTTCCCATTTAATTGCAATATACACCTGCTCAATGTGCCTGTGTGTGTGGGAAAGCACCATAGTTCATTTAAAAAGCCCTCATTTAAATTCAGCAGCTAGCTGCACAGATTTAACCATTAAACTGATTTATGTTGCATAAAAGATCAAACCAGATCGCACCTTGTGGCCAAATAACCATAAAGGTTTCTGTAAAGATCATTAATTCACCTCCCTGGGCAGTTAGTTTAACAGTAAATACGACTCAGATGACTTTATCTAGTTAACCTTAAATCAAGGTGTTATTATGATTCGTTGCCCTTAATCCTACAAATGTGAGAGGAGAAAGTGCTGCAGTTTAGGGTCCCTTCCACCCCTGAACACACAATCCCATGAGGCACTGACCCCGATTCCCATGTTTTTCAAAAAGCAGCACCTATCACTGACTGTGACTTGACAGGGCTTTAAACAAGCCCCGTAGTAAACTCATATCACAGCACAATGGCCTCTCTCTTTAATCTGAGAAAATAAGATTACATTTGACTAGGATGAGATGCAAGGACAGGATATCAAAGTGAGGAGAGAGGCAGGATGGTCCAGTGGCTAGGACACTGACCTGAGACTTGGAAAAATATGGTTTAAGTCCTCGCTCTGCTACATACTTCTTAATATAACTTTCTTAATCGATCTTAGCCTGTTTCTCACATATAAATTGTGGATGATAGCACAGCCCTTCTGCCATAGGGATCTTGTGAAACACTCAGATGCTACGGTGATGCCAGCCATCGCAGTACCTTAGCCATATGGACATGTCAGATACCACTTTTAGGGTCCAATTATCTTCTCACACCAGTGTGACTCCAAAGACTTTGATTTTTCACTGCAGCAGTGTAAGCACAATCAGAGTCAGGCACTCCACGTGGTAACTGGGCTGTCACATCATTTGTGGGGATACAAAACCCGGCATGGTGCCATGCTGGCTGGGGCCTTAGGGCACTCGGCTAATACAAGGGTTTATAGATGTCAGAGGCTTGAGTCTCTGCTGCCTTGCTTAGACATTTAAACCTGTGCAAAGTGAGCATCTAAGCCTGCCAGATCAGGATTCTCCATGCAACAACGGGGGTAGGAAGGGCATTTTGTAAAAACCCTGTATTGAAAAATGTGGGGGTGGGGAGCATACAAAAGAGATACGGCCTAATCCCCCTCTTGCCAGGGGTACCACCAGCCTCTCGGCAGTGGGGAGGCTAGGGTAGGTTAGCCCCACCCCTTGCTCCTCCTAAGTTCTGGCCTGGCCTCCTCTTCCTTCCCCTCCCCAAAGTTCCACCCTTTGGCTGGGGCTGCGGCTACACCTGGCTCCCTCCTGCCCTTTGCTTGCAGCTGGTAACAACTGCCAGGGCAGAGGGGACAGGCCCAGGAACCCGGATTGGAGAGGGTCACTCCAGGCAGGTGTGGGGAGCCCTGAACCCTCCTCCTGCCCTGGGTGGCATGCCCCAGTGGGTGGAGTTCTCAGGCACCCACCCTAGACTTACTCCTGTGCTGCTGGCAGTGGCAGCACTGTGCTGCCTTCAGAATGGGGTGCCCGGGCAGCAGCCCCCACTCTGGCTGCCCAGCTCTGAAGGCAGAACGGACAGTGTGGCAGCAGTTATGGGGAGAACTGAGGCCAATTCGGGAGCAGCTACAGCCCCTGCAAGCCACCCCCTTACAGTGCCTCTTACACACACTGGTGCAAATCAGAGCAGCTCCATTGTGGCCAAGGGGATGCCACTGGTGTGAGTAATAGGAGAATTGAACCCCAGGTATCTGGGTTGCCGCTCTGCAGAATCAGTCTTCCCATCCTGCCAGCGGGAATCAAGTGCCACTGACACCGTGCTGCTGCACTTGATATTCAGTCCGTGCACCACTAAATCATGGCTCCTCGCATGAAAGAGCTCATTCTGTCTGTGTGCATATCTGTGTCTGTGTTCAGTCTCACCAGACTGAGGAAAGCGCTTGATCCTTTATTTCTATGCTCAACCACATGCTTCCTCAGCCTTTCTACGTTGTGCAGGCAGCCACAACAGTGGGGAATATTTCTCCCTTGGAAATGCGCACACACACACCAGCTCGCATGAGAAAAAAGCCTATGCACATGTGATGCAGTACAAGTTGTTTTCTAACACACACAAAAATCTTACTCAAGAAAGGGTTTGATAGGAGCAGGACAAGGCAAACACAGGGTCTGGTCAGACCTTTCAACCGGCCAACATCTGACTGTGGGACACATTATTCATTCAGAAAATCTTAAAATGCTGTGAGGAAACAGCACAAATGAACCTTTCTACAACCTTCCCTCAGCTGCACAGTGCTTTATTTCTGATGTAAATACTTTTTCAGCAAGACAAGTGAAGGGATTACAAATTTGCCTGGCCTGGAGGTAACCAGGTCTACACTTGCACTTGTCCGACAAAACTTTTGTCATTTACAGGTGCTTAAACACCCTCCCTCCCAGAATGAAATGAGTTTTGCAGTGGCAAATGCTGCTTTGTTGGCAGAAGTGCTCTGTCACTGACTAAGCAAAAGACACTTGTTAGGGATAGACGTATTTTGCCAGCAAAAGTGCCAACAAACAGCATTTATACGCACTGACTGTTAGCAACAGACCTGTGTTCTTGCTAAAAGCTCTGTAGCAGGCCAATCTGTGGCTCTCGCTCATAGAAATGAGGTTCTTTATAGGGTTACCATACGTCCGGTTTTTCCCGGACATGTCCTTGTTTTCCCGTGTTAAATTGCAGTCTGGACAGTTTTTTTTAAAACCCAAAAATTGCCCACGATTCGGGGAGGGGGAGGTGGCACCTGCCTTCAAAGGAATGTTCAACTGTCTTTCGGAGCCGCGCACCTCGACAGTTCACGGCCGCTCTGCACACGCGCCCCAGCGCCTGGAGGCAGAAGTGCGTGGCTGCCGCCGCAGTGGCTCCAGTGAGACCCAGGGTTAATAAAAGAATAAAAATCTGGAGCTACCTGGCTCTGGGGGAAGGGTGGGTGCATTGGGTTAGAATGGGGGAGGCTGGGGGTGCCTGGCTCTAGGGGAGGGGTGGGGCATGGGGTTACAGCAGGGGAACTGGGGGTGCCTGGCTCTGGGGAGGGATGGGTGCATTGGGTTGGAGCAGGGGGGCTGGGGGTGCCTGCCTCTGGGGGAGGGGGAAGGGGAAGTCATTGGGTTATAGATATATAAAAATAAATATGTGGCTCTTTGCACTACTATTCACAGCTATTTTGGCTCAATCTCTAACTGGTTGGCCATCCCTGCTCTGTAGTATAGCTTAAAAGAGGAACATTCTTTGAAATGAAGGACATTGGAGAGGCACATGTCTATCATACCCTCATAGACCAGACTGCTGGGTACACAGTCAAAAGTGGTTATAAAGAAACTAAGTAATCTATTTTCATTCTCCAAGCCACACTCTCAGGGCACGTCTAAACTTGCTTTCACTTTTGAAAGAAGATATGCAAATTCAGCACAAATTTTCATATCTTCTTCTGATCGCTTTTTCGAAAGAGGTTCTTTCGAAAAAGAAAGTAATCTAGACGTAGTTCTTTCAAGAGAAAACCACTTTTTCAAAAGAACCGTTCTTCCTAAAAAAATTAGGTTTACCCGGTTCTTAAGAAAAAGGGTTTTTTCTCGAAAGAACCACGTCTAGACTTTCTTTTTCAAAAGAACCTCATTCGAAAAAGCGATTGGAAGAAGATATGCAAATTTGCACCGAATTTGCATATCTGCTTTCGAAAGTGAAAGCAAGTCTAGACATGCCCTCGGATACCACAGAAGAAGTGTGATATAAAAGCCTAAATGGAAAGCTGGATGAATTGTAACCAAACTAAGGCTCTGATTAAAGATAGCACTTAAAAAACACTTCAAGTTAAGTATGTTGTAGGTCTCATTTTGACTTAAATGGGACTTAAGCACATGTTTAAGTGCTGCCCTGAACTGGAGCTTTGAAAGCAGAAATATTAGAAAGCAAATTTACAAAAATATTTGAATTTTAATAATCAAAGGCACAGTTACATAAATGAAGAGATTACCTATAAAACATGATATGAAATCCAAGCTCCTTTACAATGCTGAAAAACAGGTGTTTCGTGAGACTTTCTGACAGATTCACCAAGGAACTGCCAATTAGTGAACAAGAAACAATCAGAAACTGAGCATTACAAAGTCACAACATCATCAGAAAAGGGAACACATTTTCTTTCTCAGACTGAAATAGCTTGGAGGAAAAAAACCTTTGATAAATATATCCTCCAATGATAGGTAAAGTGTTAGCCCTTTATTACCATATATGCATAAAAAAGGCTTAATGACAGTGTAAACATAGAAACTACATAATGCAATTCCATTTTATTTAAGAATGCTCTTCTTGCCACTATTTCTAACCACAATTTAGAGAGAATTAAAACTGAATAAAAAGCTGTGTGTAATTTTCATCTTCCTGTTTGTTTTTTGGTCCATTTGCATAATCAAACGAGATGGTCAATTTTACACTTTGTTTCTAATCTAGTCTGAACTCTGGATGCCCAGCAACAGGGCCAAAACAGGGATGCTCCCTAGTGTTTGGAGGTTATTTAGCTTATTTTTAGAAGGGAAGGAAGGGGACCAGGCTTCAGGGCAGCTAGAAAGAATAATCTCATATTTCTATCGTACTCTTCATCTTCGAGACTCTTATATTATTTTACCAACTATGGCCTAATCGTGAACTGAAGCCAAACAAATTTTATATGAGAATAATATTCCGCAGTTAAGGATCACTTTGCAGGATTGGGGCCTAGGAGCTCTTATACTCACCCCTGAAATGCAGCCACTTTTAGGAACACAGCCCTTGTTCAAACAATACAGAGGAAAAGGAAAGGGAAAGACTAACATATTAAAATGGCAAAAGAAATTATCAGCCAGACAGAACGCAGGTACCCACTTGGAAATGTGACGAGGGTTTGTGTGTTTATTCTTCTGAATACGTATGATCGTGATCATTAATGATTTCAAGTGGTCAGAAATGCTCCATAATACCTGAAACACAGCATCTCCAGCACTGATACGCTGCTGGGCACGAATTCAAGACTGTCTCAGACAGAAGGACACCTTCTATTGAATCATCACCCGCATTTCCTAAAGCCCGTTGCCTGACCCTGTTTTCCGAGCTGATCAGAGTCTGCCTGAAGTGGCAGGGCTGCATACTGCAGACAGGCAATGCTGTGTGTCGCATTATGGTACTAACCCCAAACCCTCAATCTCTCAGGCAGGTCTCTGCACCTCCCTACCAGTCCCCTGACTCATGTCCTGTCCAGAGGGAGCAAGCTGTTACAACAGTGGTCTCCAAACTTTTTAAGCATGTGATCACCTTTTGAATTGAAGTAGAATCCAAGATCTACCTCCAATACAAAAACCCTTGCCCCGCCTCTACCCCACCCCTTCTCTGAGGCCCCGCCCCTGCTCACTCAGTCCTCCCTCTCTTACCCATCCTCACTCACTTTCATCAGGCTGGGACAGAGGGTTGGGTGCAGGCTCTGGTCTTGGATTAAGGGATCTGGAATGTGAGAGGGACTCTGAGCTGCTCTCGGGGCAGGCAGTTAGGATGTAGGAGGGGGTTCTAGTTGCAGACTCTGGGACGGCGTTTGGATGCAGGGGGGTTGGGGCAGAAGCTTGGGGTGCAGAAGGGAGTTCATGACTGGGGTAGGAGTTCAGGATGTGGGCTCCAGCTGGGCACTGTTTACCTCAGGTGGCTCCTGGGTGGTGGTGCAGTGGGGCTAAGGCAGGCTCACCCCTGCCCTGGCACTGAACCACTCCCTAAAGCAGCCAGCAAACTCCATCCCAAGTCCTGTTGTGCCCCCTCTCTGCTTTGTGGTGAAAGGATACAGAATGGGAGGGGGCACCTTGACTTCAGCACCCTCCTCTCCTTCCCCTGCACTGCACAAAAAGCAGGAGAGAGGCAGCTCCAAGGCAAAGGGCAGGAGATGAGGAGCAGTGGGGGGAGGAGCAGCTGAAGTGCTGGCATTTTATAGCCTCTTAGCCAAGCCAGTCAGGATCACCTGTCAGAGGTTCCAAAATCTACCAGTAGATCTCGATCAACTGGTTGGTGACCACTGTGTTACAAGAAACCATTCTGAGTTTCTCTCACACTGTTTCCTACAATCAGAGGTTCTCAATCAGGCAGCCTGCTTCGCTACTGATGCAACTGCTGTCCATGCTTATACACTTGGTCTGTATCATAATTTACATACAACAAAGAACGTGTTTATCAGCCTGTTTTTCAGTATTTTGAAAGTCCATTGAATTGTGTGTTTCTGACATAAATACAATAAAGTGACTGGGAAACCTTCGCCTTTCTGAGTGAGAAAGCATACTCCACCTAGCTGAGCAAAAAACGCTGGTTTACATGCAATTTTAGAGCTTGTTTAGCCAAACTCAGAGAAGGGTAACAGGTTAATTGCTGTTTTTATTGGTATAATAGATGATCAGGGATAAGGTGTTATTTTTAGTTAAACCCTACCAGCTTAAACAAATGGAAGAAAAAACTGATTGTATGTCGTTTTCTCTTATGCTTCTGCTAAAATCCGCACTACAGGGGCTTGCTGTTTTCCAGGTGAATTCAGCACTAAGAGAGTGTGTTTAATGGAGCTTGTATGAATGACAACCAAGGCCCCAATCCTGCAAATTATTCTGTCTGGCAGAGCCCCACTGATTTTAACAGGGCTTTCTGCAGGTGGAAGGATTCACACCCACAGATTAGTTTGTGGGATCAGGTCACAAGCTAGCCCAGGGAAATCAAATACTAATCCTTGTCAGGTCTAATAGATCTGGAATGGGAAGAAAAAATACAACAGAGTAGAGTTGTAATTAATGGCACATTGATAAAAGGGTTACAAACATCTATTAATAACGGCTAATCAATTGTTGTAGACTATTAAGAGTGTCCAACAGGTTGCTTATAATCATTGATAATAACATCACGCAGTCTTGAGCCTGCGTATAACAGTCACATTCGAATACCCAGCCAGGGCAAAGTTCCTCTTCAGAAAGATTTTGCCTCCGCTCTTGATTTTTCCGTTACAATGGTGTTAAAGAAAGGGGCTTGGGCACGCTAGACTTGGAATGACCCTAGAAGGGCAACGCTTACTCACACAGCAGGACACTCCAACTGCCTGGTCAAATAAGTTTCCAGCAGAAGCATCTGCTGATTGGGAAAAGCCAAGTCTAAGACAGAGGATAAAGCATATATCACACATAATGGGGAAAGTACAATGAAATCCCTAGGTTCTCACGCAAACCAACATCGTTACCTCTAGGCTGTTTAAAGTGACAATATTTTGAATTTATTCTGCACCTTCTCATCAGACTCTTATGGAAGAGTTTTGAGAGTCGAATAGGAAAAGCACCAATAAGGGATAAAACCGATACAATTTAGTAGACAATAAGACCTCCTGCTCCAGGTTTTAACTGTCCTACAGCAGGGGAGAGAGGCTTTGTTAAATTGCCATGTTATTTTAGCAAAGTACAGTACTCAAAGTAGTAGAAGTGCAGATCTAGAGTTCAACATGACATTTTTCAAAGGGACTATCTGGAAGGGCAGTTTCAGATGATTCACCCAAGACTAAGAAAAGCAGGTGTCCTGTAACTGTATAAACCAAAGCATATGTATCTGCTATCAGCTCCCACACTAGTTGCTACAACTGCTCCAAGGATTTAGATCAGGAAAAGTAAATAACTCAGCCCTATGCAAGAGTGTCATCCAGAATCAAGATGAAGCGAGAGCAAGTTTAGGTTCTACTTCGTACAAAAGCTTTGGGAAAACATCACAAAACTTGGGCTGATGATGTCAGAAGCAGCACTCTTCCACTTCCCTCCATCTACAGTCTGGCCCCCACACAAGAACCTTCCCCCTCTGCAGTGCTCTGGAGCAGAGGAAGGCCCAAAAGTCTAAGGACCAGGCCACAGGGCCGTATTTACCCCAAGAGGGGAGCCTTATAAAGAGTGTGCCGCAGGGTTGTATTTACCCCAAGAGGGGAGCCTTATAAAGACTAGGCCGCAGCGCCGGATTGACATTGACAGAGGGGTGTCATTTACACCAGCGCCGGTTCACTGGGTCGCGTGGGCCCTGACAAGCGGACTCACAGGGGACTCTACAGAGAGGCACTGTCCAAGAGGGCCGCGCCCCTCGACACCAAGTAAAAATTTGAGCACCTGAAACAACTCTTTGCTTTCACCAAAAATAAGATATAGTTAACTTCTGAAGTAGTGAGTAGCAGCTGTTTTAGACCTCTAAGTATATTTAGAAATCTAAAGGAAAATATTCATATTTAACACAGATCATTGGACAGATTTCAGATCCATTTTAGACAAGCATTCAGAAAGCATGTCATGATACTTTTATTCCTTTTGTATTTCCTGCTTACAAGTCCCAAGCTCGAACTAAGAGGTGAAACCGCCTCAAGATTAATTCACTTTTCTGCCACTCACCACCAGACAGCCATACACATGCTGTACTCATTTCCACATGCACTGAATGACACTGCCCCTGGACTCTTATTTGATCACAGTGTGGGAAACTTAAGCTCATCACTTGAGTGTTTGCAGCACACCACGGGTTAGGATTTTTCTGCACACAATACCTCCCTCACAGGAGTCTTGGGCAATGCAGTGTGGTCTAGGCTTGAAGCAAAGTCACTCTACAGGTGTCTGATATGTGAGGGAGCCTGGCTGTGCCCTACAACATCATATATACAGTAGCCCAATGTCTGTGACTCTGTAACGCTGTAGCGTTACGAGTTGCCTCCCGGGGGCACTGTTGCCTCCCGCAGTGGCGCTCAGCTGACTTCTGTGCCGCTCAGCTGGGCCGCCGCGGGGGAACAAGTGGAGCAAGCAGCCGTTTGGGCTCCCCCGCAGCGGCCCAGCTGAGCGGCGCAGAACTCAGCCGAGCGCCACGGTGGGAGGGGAAGGGGGGCGGGGTGGTGATGTACACAGCCCCGCCCCCTGGCCGTGTACATCACTAGGGTTACCAGGTAGGGTAAAAAAAAAAACGGACATACTTGATCGGGGCGGGAGGGGGGAGGGACCAGCCAGGAGAGGAGCAGGGCTGGCTGGGAGGATTGGGGGGGGGTCAGAGGCAGTGTAGCTGGCCAGGGGAGAACGGAGGAGGGGCGGCCGGCGGGAAGCAAAGCTGGTCGGGGGTAGGGGTCGGAGGCTGCGGGGCTGGCCAGCAGGAAGCAAAGCTGTTCGGGGGCAGCGAGGCTGGTCGTGAGAGATCGGGAGGAGAAACTGGCTGGCGGGGGGCGGGGAGAGGGAATTGGCCAGCGGGGAACCGGACTCACCCGGGTACGTGCAGATCCTAGGGTGCTGCCCGCCCCGCTCATGGTCCCAGCGAAGCAAGTTCAGCTGCAGCTCCAGCACTCACTGGAACAGCCTCAGGAGCAGGGACAGAGCTTCCCCTGCTTCCCAGAGGCAACTAGAGGCTCCCAGCGCCAATCGCGCCCCCCCTCCCAGCCACTCCCCCGCCCCCGCCAGGCTTCCGTCTGGCACCCATCACTGGAGACAGCCTCAGGAAATACCGGACATTGTAGCATGTCCGGTATTTTCTGCTTTATTTAACCGGACAGAGGGCCTGAAAACTGGACGGCTCCGGTAGCGCCAACTCGCGACACCTGGCAACCCTACCCAGCCACTGCCCCGCCCCCCGCCAGGCTTCCGTCTGGCACCCAGCCGTGAGCACCAGAAAATACCGGACATGAGTTCATGTCCGGTATTTTCTGCTTTATTTTAACCGGACAGAGGCCTGAAACTGGACGGTCCGGTAGCCCAGAACTGGACACTCTTGCAACCCTATACGCGGCTGCCCGGCTGAGCGGCGCAGAACCTTCAGCCAAGCGCCACGGCGGTGAGGCGAATGGGGGCTGGGTGGTGACGTGCAGCTGCTGACAGCGGCTCCAGGCCGCTGCGGGAGCCCAAACTGGCCTCTTGAACGTCACCGCCGGCGGCCCGGCGAGCGCGCAGAACTCAGCCAAGCGCCACGGCGGGAGGCGAAGGGTGGCAGGGTGGTGACGTGCAGTGTACAGCGCTCCAGGGGGCCGAGCCCTGGCCGTGAAGCGTGCATCCCCGACCGCCCCCCTTGCCAGAGCAGCCACGGCAGAGAGGCGAAGAGTGGCAGGGCGGTGACGTACACGCAGAGAGAGAGATGGGGCCTGAGAGAAGCGTGCATCCCCGAGGCAGGAGAGAGGAGAAGAGAAAGGGAGAGTGAGAGGCAGGAGGGGGAGAAGAGAAAGAGAGAGACGGAGAGAGAGGCAGAAGGCAGAGGAGAGCTGAGAGAGAGAAGGGGAGGCAGTAGGAGGAGGAGGGAGAGAGACAGAGACAGAGAGTGAGAGACCGGAGGCTCAGGAGAGAAGACGGACGTGGAGGAGAGACCTGAAAATCCTGTCTTATGACGGGCTAATTGGCTAGTTTTTAAAGAATAGTCCTCCAGTAAAAATAAATGCAGATCAAAGTTCTTGTCAGTTTTCCAGGGGCTTTTCATTTACCATGGTCTGCAATGATGTAATACATACTAAAGATATCCATTAATTAGGACATGTATGAGTGCATTTCTGAAAGCCCCACCATCTAAGGCAGTTCAAGCTAAGAGATCCATAAGTACTTTTGCAGGGAAAGATCACATCTGAACAGCACAGAGATGCCATGCATTATCCCTTAGCAGACTGCTGTAAGAATATGGGGGTGGGGGGTTTAATACAAGGAACCTGAAGGACTGAGAATAGCAAATAGCTTTTTTTGTTTGTTTGTTTCTTTTAAAGCCATTCAGGAAGAAATGTGTGGGCTGATTGACTACTGGAGATTGTAACTCGTGATTCATTTTAACACCTCCATATGGACTGGATCTTGTTAACATCAGCGCGTACCAGCTCCATCCGGAGCAAAGGAGGGCAGCTACCCACCACCATGCAGCCTGACCAGCCGACTGCGGCTTTCCAGCCTGCCGGAGCTAGAACTGGGGCCGGTGAAGCTGCCCCACCAGAGACAGCCTTACTACATCGGGCTCCAGCCGGAGCAAAGGGGCAGCCGCTCCCTTCACCAGCCAGGTATAAGAGGCATGCTCAGAATGCAAGCACTTTTCCCTCACTCCCTTAGCATCTAGGGAACGGGATGAAAAGCTAGCCGCGTCCCGGAGCGCATGGCTGCCGTCTTCCCTACACGCCCAAAATGGCACCCTTAGTTGCCAGGGAAGAGCTGCGAGGACAAGTATATGAAAAAGGCAGTATCTGATCTCAGGAGGAAGGTCTGTCAAATCAAACATGGGAGCTGTGAGCTATCTACAACGGCAATAAAAAAAGCCCACACACCTCATTTGTAACCTTTAAAAGCAACAGGCTCACTGAGCCAAACATCATCTGCTAGATAATGATCTAATGAGAACCAGTCTCCCTCTCCCCCTCTCTCTCTCTCTCTACGTGCATTCCTTTGATGTATGGGCGTAAGAGCTAGTGTGCTGTGATTTATTTCATAAACTGACAGAACACACAGGGCTGTGCAGAATATTCCATTCAAAGCTCAAACCCAACTCTGGTTCAAAGCTCAAACCCAACCTTGTCTGTAAGTTCCTGATCACACAAGTTTGGCAAGCATGGGCCGAAGATGTTTCACAGCTAGGAAGGCAGAAAGCTTCCCTTCTCCCCGATGAGCCCTTGGACAGTTCTGGAGAGGAAAGACTTAAGTGGGTTTCCTGGGAGGTAGGACTTAATTTAATGAGCGGGGGAATAGTTCAGCTGCAATCTCACTGACCCAAAATTGCAGGGCTGTGCTTTTATAAACTGATCGCTGCAGAAAGAAAGGATGTAGGGATGGGTCACGAATAGGCTAGAATGTATTAAAGACAGGTCCTGAATCACAAAATTGGGATCCCATCATCCAACTTTTGGGCAGGTTCAGACCTGAGATTTTGTTATTTCTGGAGATGGGGCAGCCATGCTGTTTGGAGCTGGATTTGAACTGCTTTCTTCTCTTCACCATGAAATGCAAAGGCTGGTCAGATCGGTGTACATCCCTAAAGTGTACCCCTGTCCCACCCTGTGCTGAATGGAATGAGACCTGCTGAGTATTGCTCATTCCCTCTATTCCCTCAGTGCCTTTTGTGGCCCCACCAGAGATGGAGAATCTTACACGCCAGCCACTGTTCACACAGTGAGAAGGCCAGAGAGGAGAGAGAACAAATGGACACAAAGCAGGGGAAGAAGATACCATCATTTCACTGTTAAGTGCAACACGCAGAGATCACAACAAAGCCAACTGCTCCTGTCCTGGTGATCACTTTGCTCATTAGCTACCATACTAGTGTCAGACCTACTCCGAATCCATAGAGCCAGCTGCTCCCTTTTGTCTGAAGTTTCCTCTTCCCAACACTGGATGCCATATGGCCATACTAGCGGTTAAGGAAGTGTCTGCATTTAGCTGCCCAGCCCCACTACCAAATTCAAACCCCACCACACACCCTTTACATGTGAAACCATCATGAGCCACCTGTTTCCCTGCTCCTAGGTCACTGATTCTACCTAGAATCCCTCCTCTCTCCTGGCACATGCAATGAGCGATTTCCAATACACATGCTCATTATGCTCCAGTGGAGCATATCATGAAGTAAACGTACACGGCATATAGTGGGGACTGGCTGCATGTAGCAGTCTGTGATGGGGAAGTAATTCTCAGCTTACAGAATCCACTCAGACTCTGCCAGAAAATTCACATCAGATACCTGAGCAGATAATAAATAGGTCTGATCCAGTAATCCAAATGTGATCTGCATCCCTGTTACCGCATCACACAATACAGCTGTACACTGGACGTAATTTTAATAACATAAGACCACAAAGAGCAATGGAGCACAATGGCTAAAAGCAGACAAGAGAACATCAATTTTCAGATTGCATTCCGCTAGAACATCCATCAGCTGGTAGCTTATCGGAAATATAAGCAACCCCAACTGGAGCAAAGCAACTCGTGGTACATGTTTCTAGGTGCAATCCTCACACAGAAAAGAATCTTTATTCAAATAAATACCAGCTCTTTGGGAATCAATATGTTCTTCATTACGTATTTATTAATCAATTTAGCCAGAACAAAGGGGGTTTGATAACGTTTACTTGGGTGTTACAGGAGATGGCACCTGCCTGGAAGGAGGGAGCTTATGTCTAACTACTTGCAGTATATTGAGAATGCTGGCCTGTTTTAAAGCCTTGACCAACATCCTTGTGTTGTGTAATAGACAAACTGTTGCCCATTTTCATCACTAAGGAAATGACCCCGGCTTCTCACTCACCGTAAGGAGCAGGTGCTTCCTCATTTGCAGTGGTCACAAAAACCTTAGGGCAGGGATCTCAAACTCATCTACACAATCCAGACTGGAAGCCCCTATGGACGCGAGGGGAGGGTGTGTCCATTTTTGTGCCCCAAGCCTGGCCCCGTCCTGCCCCAACCACGCCTCCCCTCCTTCCCTGTGTCTTCCTGTGACGGGGAGAGTGTACCCCAGACTGAAGGGGGGGGCCTAAGAGTCTGTGGGTGGAGGAAGTCCCGCCCCTTTTCCCAGACTGGGCATGAGCAAGTGCTGGAGCAGTATAAGAGGCAGCAGAACAGCTCAGTCGGGGTGGACCGCCAGAGGGGAAGGAGCTCAGGTCGGAGCTCCTGAGTCGCCCCTACAGAAGTAGCCCCGACCCCAGCTGTCCCAGGAGCAGCGACCCCCAACAGCAGCTGCTTCAGCCGCAGCCCCAGCGACAGCCCCGAGCAGGGAGGCCAGCCACAAGGGCCGATTCACGCTGAGCAACACCCCGAGGAGCTGAGTGGTGCCAGAGATGGTAGGAAGTGGCCCAGGGCGGAGGATTGTCCTCCGGGAGCTCAGCGGGTTCTGGCCGCATTCCCACTGAGCAGGCAGTGAAATCCCCCACTGCCAACAGGGCCCTGGGCTGGGACCTGCTGGAGCAGGAGGGCCTGGGTTCCCCTCCCTCCCCACCCCACAACGACCCTGCTCCCTAGCAGTGTGGGAAGACTTACCTGTGGACTAGGCCTCTAGGCCGGAGTAACTCCAAGAAAGAGGACTGTTTGGGACTAGGCCTGCAGGGCCATATTTACCCTGGTTAGAGGGAACTGTACTTTGGGACTAGGCCCTATGGGCCGCATTTGCCCTGTGAAAAAGGGATATTGATCCCGACTTTGGGGCATCCCGATCGTTGAGGGGTCAGACCCCTCCCTCCCCCCTGCACTCACTGGGTACAGACACACACACTCCAGGCCTCAGGGACTCCCAGGCCAGACTGTGAAAGTGCTCAGGCTGTAGATGGCTTGTGGACTATGAGACCCCTGCTTTAGGCCATTGTCTTGAGACCGTGTTCTCATCTTCAGCCCCAACTGACATTTTGAAGTTCAAGAGAATCACATGAGCTCCCAGATCAGATCCTCAAAATAAAACTAGATTCTGCTCTAGTTTTCCATGGGTGGAAACCCAGAGTAACTTCACTGATGTAAATGGAGTTACTTCACTTTCACAGCAAGGAAATGGAGAGCATACCCTGGCTCTTGGTACTTAGTCCACAATAGCTTTATTCAATTTATGCAGTGAATCTGGGCTTCCTTTGAGAAACTCTGACATCTTAGCAAATAGGTGAGCATATGTACCAAGCACATTGACTTGACTACATTGGAAGCAGCTAGCCCATTTCTCTTCATGGAATAGAGAGGTTAAAGACAGGCCAGAACCCCCAAACTGAAAACCCCGGAATTCAGAAATCATTCAATTCCCATGCACTTCAAGAAGCCAGTTGGAGCAGAAGGTGTTTCTTAGTGTCTGGTATCAAAAAATTGAACACCAGACACTAAGAAACAGTGCACATCCCCAAATCTGCACCTAAACCGAAGTTATAGTACAGCAAGAACTAGCATCCTGTATCTAACACTGCCCCAAGCCATGAAATTTGGGATCCAGCGTTGGGACTTTCTCTTAGTAGTTAAAATGGGAACCTGTGAGGATAGAAAAGGGGACATTAGAATGACACATCAGCCAGCTGGTGGCCACACACATGGGGCTCTGCTTCACATACTGGGTGGCCTTTATGGCTGCTAGCTTTTCTTGCACTATACTGAAGTTGAAATTCCAGCTTTGCTGTCTACTGACAGACTTGAGGAGCTCATACAAGCACCTGCTTCTGTCTATTCCAGCAGGAGCTATGCTAAGCTCTTCTCAGCTGAAAGCCATCCCTCACATCTCTTCCTGGCCACCTTTCTGAGTCAATCAAGGCAGAAGGTAGCTGGCTGCAACAGGTCCCTCCCTCCAAGAATCTTACAGTATTTGGGCCCATTCTGCTCCCTTTAAAGTTAATGGGGAAACTCTTATTGAGTTCAACAGGAGCAGGGTCATAAGGTAGACAATACAGTGCAGCTGGTCTGTGCAACAATGATGGCGTAATGCCAATATCACATTTGTCCCATCCCCCAAGCACCAATTATCATTTTAGAAGCTGTTCCAATACCATTTACTGCCATTTCCCTTGGCCTTAGAATCTAAGGAAAGTTAGGATTTGTTCATTTGCAAATAATCACATATATCGGGTTTAAACAAAAAAAAAACAAAAAACAAAAAAAATCAAGCAGTGCTGGATTGCTGTGTTTCCCCCTGCCTGTCATGCACAAATGGTTCATACCTTGGAATGCATTTCAAGCACAAAACTTTTGCAAGGACCAGGACCTCTAACAAAGCAAAATAAGTGATGGGGCTTGATTCACCACTTAACTAATTTTGAATTACACTGGTGTAAAACTGGAAAACAGGGCTGTAAAATACCCCTTACAGGGAAAGACTTAAGTGGCACAATCTATTTAACTTATTAAAATGGAAGGTTAAGATCACAGTCTATGCATGCCTGCATGGAGGGAGAGATGAGATACTCAAAGGCTCTTCTATCTTGTTCCACCTTTGTCTGCCAGATTAAATGGCTAGAAAATGAAATTAGACAAACTGAAGATAAGATGCAAATTTTTGGAAGAGGATAGTCACTGTAACAGTTTTGCAAGGGATGTGGTAGATTCTCAGTCATTTGTGATCTTAACAATAGAGATTCGATGTCTTTCTAAAAGGTATGCTGAGTCTAGTTCAGCCACACATTACTGAATTTGATTGAGGAATTACTGGGCAAAATTCTATGATCTGTGTTATGTAGAAGGTCAAACTAGATAATCATAATGGTCCCCTCTTGCCTTAAAAGTCTAAGAATTAAATAAATGGAGTTACACTTGCATAGAACTGGAACACTGCATTAGTGAATCAGATCCATCTCTTTGCAGTGATAATTCAGAGAATATTAGAAAATACATACTTTAAGATAAAAATCTTTGCGTATTTTACAAGAAAGGCGCATATCGTTATACATTTGAAAAAATGTTTGTTAGTTTTCCTTTATATTATTATTCCCTTTAAAATGTTATCTGTGAGATGTGGGTTTTATCTGCCTCCAATTTTATTTACATTCAGGAGTTTTCAAAAGAATCAAACATGGAAAACAAAAGCAACCTTCTCTTTTCCTCGCCTTGAAATTTCTTACCTTCCAAGAAGTGAAATTCTCTCTTTTTGGAAATGCCCCATTCACAGAAATCTTGGGAATTCCAATCAAATTAGCATGTGCACCATGGATTATCATACTCCTAAAAATGACTATCTTCTCTTTGCAGGTTTGATCCAACAAAACACCTATTAAAGTCAATGGAAAAATTCCCATTCACTTCAATGGACAGAGGATCGGGTCCTAAATTATTACCAAATATGGATAAACAGAGTATTTCAAATAACATCTACTGTAGTTATATCTTGGCGTGAAGTTAGCTATGCTGAAAGCTGTACCAAAAAGCCAGAATTGAAGATGTCTAAAATCCCAGGCAATATTTATTTAAACATGAAACACCCAAATGTTCTCCGATTATTAACAATGGTTTTTACATCTTCCTTTCACTAGTTATTCTATAGACTGTCCATTCCCCTACCCTATTTGTCAGATTCTTTTTGCTAGACTATCTATGGGAATAGCGTTTAAAAAAAAAATCACAAAAGACAAATCACTTTGAACCACTGGTATTGATATTGTTAAATTTCTTTAAATTAAAAAAAAATGCACCTTACAAGCAAGGAGGGGAGAGGAAGTCTTAATAGCAGAGATTCAAACAATTCTCTATAACTTACTAAGTAAATTCCACAAGCACCCTAACATTTTCTTGGCAAGAACTGTCAGGGGACTCTCAGAAGGTTCTTGGGATGCACCAGACAGGTTAAACCTCACCACAATCAGTTTTGGAATATTGATCTGTTTCTTGTCAAAAAATTCCTTCTATTTTTTCCTTTCACATCTCACACAGACAAGTACAGAAACCGTTTTTCCCCCAAAGGAAATCCACGGTAAGCATTGTAAGATCAAACTATAACTTAAAGTAACAAAAATATATGAAAACTGGCAGAAAACAGTGTTTAAAAAATAGACACAGGATTACAAAAAAGTTTGTTTTAGATGCAGAGGAACTGATGCACATAGAGCTGGAGAGAGAAAGTATTAAAAATTAGCTCTTAGAGAAGGTTAACATCAAATTGGGTACCATTTAGCCAGTTCTACAGCTCCATTTTATCACAACTGCTACTCCGTTTTCCTCCTATCGTGCTGCCTTTTGTCTTTAAATTATCCTGCAAGCTATTCCATGCAGTCAGAGCCCCATTGACTCCAATGGTGCACTGGGTTCATCTCAGTGGATTAGTTCATAAGATCAGGGCCTTAGATGGTGAACTTCTCACGGGTGGAACTGTCCCCTACTGTGACCTGATCTACATTACAGAGTTAGTCGATGTAAGATGCCTTGCACTGACCTAGCTCTGTCAGTGTCTATGCTAAAAGGTTGCTCCTGCCACTGTAACTCGCCCAGTACACTGACCTAATGATTATACACCTCCACAAGAGGCGAAGAGCTTAGGTCAACGTAGTTAGGTCAATGCAGTGTTAGAGTAGTCACTGTGTTACTTATGTTGACCTTAGTGGCCTCCAGATGGTGTCCCACAATTCCTCATCATGATCACTCTAGTTACCATTTTAAACTCCACTGCCCAGTGCACAGGCACACAGTTATACATTCTCCCCTTTTTAAAGCCCCACAGACTTGAAATTCCCTTTCCACTTTGCTCGGAGTGGAGAGCTCACCAAGCAACTGCCCAACTGCCCATGCCAACTCCATGCTATAGACACACTCCTGCCTCTCCTGAGAAGGAGCGGCCCGTGGCTATAGGCCGATTCAGCCGTCACGTAGGGCGCCACCTTCAACGGCGCCCGATGATGACATCACGGAGTGCCCGGGGCTCCTGATGATGATGTCACCCCATTGACGGTCCATTGACGGCCGTGCAGGCGGGGGCGCCGATTGCACATTCTGCCTGGGGCGCCAGCTGCCGCAGCCCGCCTCAGGCCGCTCCTGCTCCTGAGCACAGCTCCGATCCAGCTGCAGAAACATCAATATCTACAAACAGGTTGCTCAGGGTATAGTGGAAAAGAGCTACAAGGGGAACATGCAGCAGCAGCACGTGAAAATCAAGGAGCTGTGGCAGGCACACTAGAAGGCAAAGGAGGATAACAGTTGCTCCAGTGAGGCGCTGCAGACATGCCACTTTTAGCAAGAGCTACATGCCTTCCTCAGTGGAGAACCCTCCCCTCTCCCAAGAGCCTTGTGGATACTTCAGGGAAGCTGCAGTCATACCCCTTGAAATGAACAATTAGAAGAGGAAAGAGGAGTGTGGGAAACAAGTGACAGGGGCTAAGTTCCCTCTAAGATGCACGGCTGCATGACTGCACAGGTATTTTCTGAGCCAGCATAGAGATTCATAGCTCCCATGCAGGCAGGGAGCTCAGCTGACCAGTGGAGGAGAGGGGCATCTAGCTAAGCAGCAGCTAAAGGGAGCTGCCACATGCTAAACTGAAGAGCTTCCAGAGCAGATAAACAGGTGAGATAAGGCAGAAATAAGTGGCTGGGTGAAGTCAGAGGGGAGTTGAGTTTGAAGAGTCCTCTGTGCCCAGGAGAGCTAGAAAGATAGCCAGAGAGCTAGAGAGAGACAGACAGAGGCAGAAACCCAGCAGTCTCTTCAACCTTCCTGGGCTGGGAAGGGGGAGATAAGGGGCTGACTGCATGAGGCAGATGGGGGGGGAAAGAGTGGATGGGCAGGTGCTGGCATCTGTGCAGTGAGGTGAAGGCAGAGGATAATTTGTTTGGAGTGTCCTGACTCACTTGCTGCAGTCCTGTCTGGCTGGGTTGGAGGGAAGCAGGCTGCATGGGGGGTGCGCGCACCAGGAGGACATTTGCATGATTACATTTCAAACAAAGTTTACATGGGTGCTAATGGCTTAAGATAAGAATGAAAAAGATTCTTTTAACACATTTTTTTTTGAGTGTCACAGATATCTAAAACCCTGAACTTAATTTTTTTAAAATCCTGTGTTAATTAATACATGGTAAATTGTATTGCTATAAGGCCAGATCTTTGCTTTGTGGTAGAGCTCTGGTTCTAATGAGTCAGAAGTAGCAAGTACAGTAGAGTCCCTATCATCCGACCTAAACGGGACCGACACATGGTCGGATTACCGAATATGTCAGATGATACGGACTCTACTGTAGAGAGCAACGGAACAGCGTGATGCCGCTCCTGCCCGGGACGAAGCGTCCCCGGCAGAGCGGCATCAGCTGTTCCGTTGCTCTCTAGGAGGAGCTGCTGCTGCTCCTGCCTGGAAGCGTCCCGGCAGCAGCGGCTGCAGCTGCTCCAAGAGAGCAACGGAACAGCTGATGCCGCTCCTGCCGGGGACGTCCCCCGCAGGAGCGGCATCAGCTGTTCCATTGCTCTCTAGGAGAAGCTGCTGCCGCTCCTGCTGGGGCTACTTCATCCCTGGCAGGAGCGGCAGCAGCTGCTCCTAGAGAGCAACGGGGCAGCAAGCAGGGCCATTCTCCTGGCCCGCGCTGTATCCGACCCTGCAGCTCCCGGGGACTTTGTCCCCGGGAGCTGCAGGGTCGGATAAAGCAGAGTGTCGGATTGCCGGGTGTCGGTTAATCCGGACTCCACTGTAGTAGGTATGATGCTACTTTTGTAGGATGAAATCTTATTTGCAAGCTCTCTTAAAAGTGCATCTGTCTACAAACCCTGAAACCATGTGTTAATTTGTTCCGGGGCTTTTACTCTTTGAGCTGGCGACACACACAAGGTGAAAGTTTCAAACCGGGAGAACTGTTATGTGTTTTTACACCATGCATCCTAAACGTTCTCCAGAAACACTGTATAAGCTTTAGTGAATGCCTTTTACTCTCCTTTCCAGTGTCAGTAAATATTGTATTAGTCATGCGCGCCTTGCAAATACTATTCTGATTGATTCAGATTTGTTTAGCATCTTAAAGCTGAGCTGTGTGTGGATAATATGCATTTTGCTGTGTTGACTAGCTTGAGTTGTAAGAAATGATGAGGATACATGTACTCCAAGGGTAGTGTTAATTTTCTTTTTTATTTGTTTTCATATTAAATATCGTAACCATTACTCCTTGTTAACTATCCCTTGTTTTAATATATTTTCTTCCACATATATGGACTGTTTATATATATAATGTTTCTGTTTGTATTGGTAGTGCACATCCACACGCTGCCTCAAGATCGGTGTTGCACATAAGAAATTTCAACCCGTTCAAAAGAAAATTCAACATGCCCAAGGATAGAAAATGTTAGAGGGAACTCTGACCGGGGGTTCACTGACACAGCAAGCCAAGGTCTGTTTTTGACTTCAGAGCAATTGAGCCATTTCCTACAGTCCAGCCTGGGTGCACCTGATGCACGGGAAGGAACCTCTGGTACGTATACAGTTAGCTTTGATATTGCAGGGACAGAGCTGTTCATTTACTCCTTTTTAATCATGTTAGATGAGATAGTGAAATAAGCTGTAGAGATAGAGTCACTATTTCTTCTCATTCCCCAGCACAGTTAGGCAGAGGGGGCCATACAGAACAGTTTGTTTACATGCTGTGGGATGCCCCATGAATCCTCCATAGACATTTTGAGGGAACTTTCCTGGAGCTAATTTGCAATCTTCTGCTGAAGGTTTCTGGGGAGAGCAGACTTATTTCTTCCGCCGCAATAGGACACTTTCCCACCCCCCTCAGCGATTACTTCAGCAGGTACCACTGCAGCACACAAGCTAACAGCATATGGACCTGACCTGCAGCCAGATATGTACAGGAACGCTTCTCTTTCAGCCTCACAAAGTGCAGATGGAGTCCATGCATCTGACAAAGTGTTTTTTACCCACAAAAGCTAATGCCCAAATAAATCTGTTAGTCTTTAAGGCGCAACCGGATTCCTCATTGTTTAAACTCTCTCATAGAACCCTGTCAACTGTTCATCTTTCAAAAGCACTTTATGAAGGAGAGAAACATTATCCCCACTTTACAGATGGGAAAACTGAGGCACAGAGCAACTTACACAAATTGGCCCAGAAAGCCAACAGCAGAGGAGAGACTAGAACCCAGATCTTCTAAGCCCTAGCCCACTGTTTGATCCTCTAGGCCATAACCATATCCCAAGATATTGTTTCCACTCAGCCCCTTGTTAGACAAGAGAATCATCCTAGTATTACTTCACTTAAATGTACTGGGTTCATTTTAAAGGCAGCATGGATAGGAATGTCTCCTTCAAGGAGACAGAATAAATCTGTGCAAAATACATTAATGCTGCATTCTGATCAGATTTCTACAATATCCTGCACATGTTGTGCCACAGAGAAAGCTTCAGGGTTCTATCTGCCTCTGTTACACTGCTGAAATGGCAAATAAATTCATTGGGAGCAAGGAATTGATTCTCAAAAGTCTCCTCTGTTCCAGTTCTGGTCATACCTATAAGTGTGACTCCAGTAATTTATCGCTGCTGGTTTTATCCTGTGCCAGCTCTGGGAAAGACAAATCTTTGTTCACAGATTCTCTAAGGAGCATTGTTACCATTGGTCTGATATTACTCATAGTGTCAGAGTTCAGTCTGAGCTACAGCGTTCAGAGCCAAACCGCTGAAGGTGATGAGTTTTTGGATCAGCTCATTATGGAGCTAGGGTCCAGATGGCAAGTCAGATCTATGGTTTTAAGGCCCAACTCTGGAAGCCATCATTGCAGTTTAACTTCTATCATCCTCTGGCCAATTTGCCTATTAAACCCCCAAAATCATGGACAGTTGGAGCCGAATTCTGACCACTTACCGTGGTGTGAGCTGGGAGTAACTCTGCTGAAGCCAATAGAATTACCCCGATAAAACTGGTGCACGCAAGATCAGAATTCGATCCATACTTTAAGACAGTTCCCCCAAAAGCCTCAGAGTGACATGAGACAAGAGAACATGAACACATCACATAGATCAGATGTGGGGAACTTTTTTGGGGTCAGGGGCCATTGACCCACAGAAAAAAATCAGTTGGATGCTGCATACAAGTGAGAAGCAAAAAAACCCAACACAAAACACAAACCCTCACTGAGGTGGCCCCTGAGAAAGAGAAAGACCCTCCCCACATTCCCCTCACACACTCTAGGGGGACCCACACTAGTAGATTTTGTGTGCTCCAGCCCCATGGTAGGGGGATGAGGGATGGAGCACCAGCGCGGGCTCCCCAATGCTGTGAGGGGGACTCTGAGCCTCGGGGACCAGATCCAAGCAAACCAGGGGCCACACCCAACCCCCCCCCCCCGAGCCTGAGGTTCCCCATCCATACCATAGAGTACCAGATATCCTACAGAAGCCACCAAGACACAAGGTCAGATCCTCAGCTGATGTAACTCAGCATACTGTCACTAATGTCAGTGGAGCTATACAAATTTACACCAGCTAAGGTTCTGGTCCACATTTTTTTCCCCCCCAAATAACAGCATGAGAACAAGGGTCAAAACAGGAATCCAGGGAAGTTCTATGAAGAACATGGGGAATCGTCTTCAAATGGGTCTGTATCTTGTGGAGATCAGTACTATGGGCTGACACCAGCTAATATTTTTAATCCACGATCTGGATGTAAATATAAAATTACTGCTGATAAAATTTGTGGGTGACACAAAGATTGGCAGAGCGGTAAATAATACCAGGCTAGGGCAGGCACAGAGCCATCTGAATTGTTTGATAAACGGGGCCCATTCAGGTACCAATGCATTTTAATACTGCCAAATGTAAGATCATGCCTCTAGAAATAATGAATGCAGCCCAAAGCTATAGTGTGAAGGACTATAAATTAGTGGTTCCCAACCTTTTCCAGATGGGGACCCATTTTGACAATTCAGGAAGACTTGGTGACCCAGGGCAATTGAAAAAATGTGTGAATGGCTCAAGGGCCAGATTAAGGGGTGTGCGAGCCGGGCAGCCACCCAGGGCGCCATCTTACGGGGGGCGGTCAAACACCCCCGGGTTGACCCACGGGCGCCTCTAGAGGTGGCCCATGGAACTCAGTAGAGCAGCGGCTGCTTCGCCCAGATGCATCCCACCTGCAGCCCCAGCTCCTGCCCTGAGACTCCGCAGCTCCTGAGGGGCGGTGAATTAAAAGTGAGGGCACTGCCGGAGCCTCAGTTTTTCTTCTGTCTAGCCCCCCTAGGCTCCTACCAGCCGATCGGGGCAGAGGCTTTCCCTCCCTCTGCTTCTCAGACTCAGCTCACATGGAGCGTGGTGCACCTGGGCTGAGCACCATGGCCAGCTGGCCGGGCAGCCGCTCCTCTTTCCTCCAGCCCAACTGCCCTGTGCTCAGCCCGGGGAAGCTGTGCCACGCTCCTGCTGATTGGGAAGCCCTTCCTCTTTTGCCCCAGCCCAGGTGCAGCATCCCCGGGCTGAGCACGGTGCAGCTGGGCTGGAGAGCAAAGAGGAGCGGCCATGGCGCTGGCTCAGCCCAGGTGCACCACGCTCCATGTGGAGCAGAGGGAAAGCCCCCCCACCGGCTGGAGTGGGGTGCCACTGCTGCTGAACACCGCGGCCAGCTGATCAGGCAGCTTCCTCTCTGAGCCTCCAGTCCAGCCCACGTTGGAGTGATGCACCTGGATTTAAAACCACGGGCAGCTGGCAGGGCAGCAGCTCCTCTTTGGTTCAAGCCCAGCTGCCCCGCGCTCAGCTCGGGGTGGCTGCACCGCACTCCAGCTGGGCTGGGGAAAGAGGAAGGGCTTCCCGATCAGCTGGAGCGTGGCAGTTTCTCTGGGAGGCTGAACCGCACTCCAGCTGATCGGGAAGCCCTTCCTCTTTCCCCAGCCTAGCTGGAGTGCAGTGCAGCCTCCCCGGGCTGAGCGCAGGGCAGCTGGGCTGGAGAGCAAAGAGGAGCGGAGCGGCTGCCTGGCCAGCTGGCCATGGCACTAGCTCAGCCCAGGTGCTCCATGTGGAGCAGAGGGAAAGCCCCCCCACCCCCCCATCAGCTGGCCGCTGTGTTTAGCAGAGGCTGCACCCCGCTCCAGCTGATTGGGGGGGACTTTCCCTCTGCTCCACATGGAGCACCTTGGCTGAGCCAGCGCCCTGGCCAGTTGGCCAGGCAGCCGCTCCGCTCCTCTTTGCTCTCTAGCCCAGCTGCCCTGCGCTCAGCCCGGGGAGGCTGCACCACATTCCAGCTGGGCTGGGGAAAGAGGAAGGGCTTCCCTGCCCTTCTCATAAATAAAGACAATGCAGAAACCCCCAATTGGGGCCAAGCCCTCATCTGGCCACAGCATTATAATACTCCTGCACCCCCCAGACCCTAGATCTGAGCCTATCATACACTTCTGCAACCCTCTGCCCTGAGCCCCTCACATACCCCAACCCAAATTCCTGCTCCCTCACATCCACAAGCCTGTGGCTTGCTTAGTAGCCCAACCATCCATCTGACCCCAACACTCCCCAGATTGGAGCCCCCTCCCTGAGCCAGCATCCCCTTCACCTCCTCCTGCATCCAGATTTTCTCCCAGAGCTTGTGCCTCTCACCCCTTCCTACACCCAAATCCCTCATTCCCACCCCAGAGCCTACACATTCTGTCTCAACCTAGTGAGTTAAGACTGCTGTTTTTCCAGGATTCCAGAGATATCCCAGAAAAACTCTTCTGTATCCAGGGACATGTTTGTTCTTCCGTTTTTTTAGTGGAAGAGCAAACATTCTCTTTTGGCAAGCCCCGTCCGTATTCCTCATTCCATGAGGAATAAGGCGGCTACCAAAAGAAGGGTTTTTCCTGACAATTGGTCCAGTCTAGACAGGCTAAATGTTGATCCGTGATCAGTTGATCTGTGATCATATTGTGTCGCGAGGTGTATGCGCAAAAATAAACAAAGTGTTTATATATCCTTGCCTAATTTATGGATATCACTGAGAATCTTGCTAACTATACCAGTAACAGTTGCTGCATCTGAGTGCAGTTTCAGTAAACTTAAGCTCATTATGGACGATTGCAAATACGTTTTGTCAAATGAACGTTTGAATTCTTTGGCGTTATTGTCGATTGAAAATGCTACTGCTCAGAAAGTGGACATGTCAGAAAGCATTAAACGTTTTGCCGATTTGAAAGCCAGAAAAAAGAACTTTTAAAAATATATTGAATAAGGCTTTGTAATTCCAATCCATGTAAGTTACCTCTATCATTCATTTCTCAGGTACAGGAACACCATGAAAGATAAGTTAAAATGTAATGTTCTGAATTAAAGATAATTCAGAAATGTAATAAATTCCTTATTTTGAATAAAAACAATTTACTGTTTACAATTTTTATTAATAGAAAATACCTAATAAATAAGTATTGAACTTAAAAAATAATAATAAATGTTGAGAATAAATGTATTTATAGAGTATCTGTTCGAAGGGGGGCCAAATTATTAGCCTGCCCAGGGCGCCCACATGTCTCAGTCCAGCCCTGAATGGCTCTTTAAGAGCCACCTGGGGAAGACACTTGGGGACCCTTTTGAAGTGTAATGGCGACCCATATTTGGGTCCCGACCCATAGGTTGGGAAACCCTGGACTATATACTGGAAAGAGGTGCCTCTGATTTTGGGATCATAGTGCACAAGCAACTTAACATGAGCTCTCAGAGCATTATACAAGGGGCCAATGTGATCCTTGGACATACACACAGTGAACATGAGTATGGGAAGTGATTTTACCTGTGTATATGGATGTGGTGAGCCTAATACTAGAATACGAGGGCAGAACACACACACACACACACACACACACACACACACACACACACACACACACACACACACACACACACACACACACACACACACACACACACACACACACACACACACACACAGAGTTATGAGGACGAGAGAAATGCCTTATAAAGAGAAAAAATAAAGTGCTCAAGCTGTTTATTTTATGAAAAAGATGATTGAGATGTGACTAGATTACAGTGTATGAGTACCTTCACGGGGAGAAAATAATGGGTACTAAAGGGCTCTTTATTCTAAAGAACAATGGGTGGAAGCTAAAGCCAGACAAATTCAAATTAGAAATGTGGGTAAGTGCAAAGTAAGGCAGATTGGTAACATAATCCCAACTATACATACAAAATGACGGGGTCTAAATGAGCTGTTACCACTCAAGAAAGAATTCTTGGAGTCATTGTGGATAGCTCTCTGAAAACATCTGCTCCATGTACAACAGCAGTCAAAGCTAAAAGACAGTTAGGAACCGCTAAGACAGGGACAGATAAGAAGACAGAAAATATAATGCTGCTATATAAATCCACGGTACACCCACATATTGAGTGTGGCATGTAGTTCCAATCTCCTCACCTCAAAAGAGATATTAGAATTGGAGAAGTACAGAGAAGGGCAACACAAAATGATTACGAGTATGGAACAGATTCCATCTGAGGAAAGGTTAAAAAGACCAGGAATTGTCAACTTTGAAACAAGAAGAGTATGGGAGGATACGATAGAGGTCTGCAAAACCATGAATGGTGTGGAGAAGGTGAATAAGGAAGTGTTTTTTACCTCTTCACATAATGTAAGAGAAAGAGATCACCAGGTAAAATTCAGAGACAGCAGGTTTCTTCACACAATGCACAGTCAACGTGTGGAACTGGTTGCCAGGGGATGTTGTGAAGGCCAAAAATATAACTGGGTTGGAAAAAAATAGTATAAGTAATGTAGGACAGGTCCATCAATGGTTATTAGCCAAGGTGATCGTGCAACCTCATGATCTGGGTTATCCTTAAACCCCCTGAATCTGGGTTGTCTTTAAACCCCTGAATGATCTAAGCAAAAGAAACAAGACAAGAACATACAACACGCCTGACTTGTGTTTCTGTTCTGCGATGAATAGAAGCAACTCTTCATTATTTTTACTATGGAGTCTGAAATAAAAACCCTACATAAATAAATTACAATGATATATGTGTGTGTGTGTGTGTGTGTGTGTGTGCGCGCGTGCGCATAAATACATATACAATGGGACAGCTCACTCACTAAGTTGCCCTGTTGTATTCATATACTCTGAAGCATGTCATCAGCCAACTGTCAGAAGACAGGTTTTTAGGCTCGACGGACCACTGGTCTGACCCACTATCGCTGTTAAGTTCTTATGAAAAAGGTGCACTTTTTAATAGCCAAGGTGATTAAGATTAGAACAGACTACCAAGGAAAGCAGTGTATTCTGCATCTGTTGAAGTCTTCAGAGCAATGCAGGAGGTCTTTCATGAAGGTATGCTTTAATCAGACAAGTTACTAGACTTGATACAGGACTAACAATGTGAAATTTAAAGGGTTGTGAAACATGAGAGATCATATGAGAGGATCTATAGATCCCTTCTGGCAGAAGCTTATCAGATAGTCGACTAGGGATGCAACTATTCAGTTAGTTAATTAATCTAACTTTAACATCCCTACTGCATGCTAAGTGCTTCTGACAGTGTGGATGTCTTTCACTGCTGAAGAATGTAGTCTTTGGGGGGGACGTACTGTGACCCAGTGACCCCTTCGAGCCTACATAATCGTGTTAAAAAGTGTCATGTCATATCTCTATTGAAAGCCTGTGTCATACCAAATCACAAATCACTGTGAAATACATATAATGTGTAAGGAATTTTGTACTTGACCTGAAAATTAGACTCTTAAAGGTCCATGAGTTAGCACTGGTCATCAGAAAGTGATGAATCTGTTTCTTTCAAGCACTTACCTACCTGTCTGTACTGTAAATTGAATATTGTAAACTCCACCATGCTTATTTACTGTCTGAACAAAATGCTAATCAAGTGATTAGGCAACATCTAGGGGAGATTCTATACAGGAAATAAGAAGCAGCAGGGGAAGCAGGGTTACCCTGTTTACAAAGGAAGAAAATGGATGATTGGAACTACGATTGGGAATGCGGAGGTACACCCAGGTATGCTTTACGCAGGACTGGCTTCTATTATGAAGAGAAAATCGCAGCTGGTCTGGCTGCGTAACACTGAAAGACAATTTATGAGACAGAAAAACATCTTGTTAGTTAAGCTGAGGCTCTAGAAAAGCTGTTATAATTTTGCTTTATATGTAAAAGCCCATTAATTCAAAAGTCCATTAATGCTACTTTGTGCTCCTCAAATTTGTGTTCTTTGTAAAATAAGCCTGCACTGGCTTTCACTGTAAACCAATCTCTGAGCTTTGAGCTGTGTGGTACAGTGATCCTGGTAAGCTGGTGTGCAGTATTTCTTTGGGAGTCAAGTCTATGGATACTGCATGTTCAGCAGAAGAGGAGATGAACACTCCAAGTGATGCTTACAGGGGTAGGGGTGTGCTAGGGATGTAAAATCCTGTTTAAATTGGTTAACCAGTTACACGTATTGTTTAATCTGTTAACGGATTAAAGTGGGTTCAGGAGCTGCTCTGGGCCCGCCACAGACAGGGGCTGCTCCGGACAACTTGGAAGGTGGGGAGCTGCTCCAGCCCCCACTGGTTAACCAGTTAACTGATTAACTTTGCACATCCCTAGTGTGTGCCTACTACTAACCTGCAGAGGGACAGAAAGGCCTGCATGGATTCAAAGGAGAGCACTGGTGCTGCCCGTAGCTGGTGGAGGCAGGGAGTTGACCCACTACAAATTATTCCACTTTTTGTTATTTTCATTGTTAAATTTCCTTGTGCCTCACACATCATTTAGGATTAGCTGCCACAACACACTGAGTAGTGCCAACGGGAATAAGTGGGACAATGTGCAAGGTGGGGTATTACACAATGTGAGTGAAGGTGTCAGAATTTGGCTCGTAGATTTGGTCTGAAGAGCTCCCAGATGCTTCGGCTGCAGCTCTGAAGCTTCAACACCTCTGGAAAAAACAAAACAGGCCTTGCGGACAAGTTGGCTCTATACTGTTGAATACTGTAACAAAGTATACAAAGGAATGTGTGCGTATATATTGGACTCTTCCATATACACTTAAAATACATGTTTATCTGATACTTACTGCAGCTAGTCTGCCCGTGAAACACTCATCAAGATACATCAGCAGTTAGGAGGGCAGCACAGAACAGCATGGGCTGTGATGTTTTCACAATGGATCCATGCATGTGAGCAAAGTTACCCACAGACTTCAACATTTTCAGGATCAAGGCCATATTCCCAACTAGACAGACCAGGCTCAGTGCCTTCAATGGCAGCCAGTCCACTGTATGACTAAACAGGCGCTCTATTTTTGAAGAAGGGGATCATTATACATCGGGACTGCTCCTTCCCGGGCCACATAAATGGGGCTGCAATCTTCTTCCTATCTATTCTAGAAATGTACATGTCTGTCCATCTGAGAGTCCAAGAACATCTCTTAAATGGTAAGCGCTAGAACTACCAAGTTTGGTATGCAGCTTCCTCTTATCATAACATAAAGCAAGGTAAAGGTTTGTTTATGCCAAGACAATAGGATGTGTCTGGAATTTGATTGTTTCTCATAAAATGGAAAGAGAGGAGTCAGGCAGGAGAGAGTTTGTACTGTAGAATGACCAGAAGTGGGCAGCTAGGGGCCAGAGATGGGGACAGCTATAACACCATCAGGACAGTAATGGTCAGGATTGGAGAAAGGGACAGCTATCTTCTGCTATACTGTGTATTTCAGAGAGTTTGTCTGTTTGTGTGTCTGTCCATCTGTAAGTGTGTGTGTGTGTCCCAGCTGGGGAACATGCACCCATCCCCCAGCTGTGCCCACTGCAGCAGCCATGGACAGGCGTTTCTCACCTGGCCCCAAGCTGCTGCGGTGAGAGAGGGCTGGGGTTGTCCTCTCTCCCTGGGGCAGCCTGCATCCTGAACCCCTCATCCCCAGCTCCACCCCATGCAATAATTTAAGTTAAGAAAAACAAAAAGCTTTTTGAGTTAAGGACCTGGGCTATGCTGGACAAATCTTCTAGTAGAGACATAAAGTAGCACTGTTTAATTTAGTAGGACCTATTGAAAATGAAACCCAGACACTATTAATAAAGATTGCATTGTGAGTGTCATTTTTCCACATGCATTTATCTCATTCTAACATCCTTGTATTTTGATGGGGGCAGGGGCATACAATACCAAATGTTTTAAATATGCAGTCTCTCATTGGATGTTGAACAAGACACCTGCATGAACCTGTCACTGTTACAATAACTTTGTACTTGGCACTCCCATCTGCTGATCTCCATGTGTTTTTACAAATAATGAACAGTCTCACCAAATTGTTGTGAAACAGGTAAGTATTCTAACAAATATGGTCCATTAGAGACATGAGGATTCTGTGGGAGAGACGTGCCACAACCATATGGAATTTCATGACAGAAGCTGGAACAAAAGTCAGATCTCCCTGCTTCAGACCCACAGCACTCCTGTCTAAGGATGTTAAGTATCGGGTAATTGACTAATCAAATAGTCGATGCACTGAAATGCCATGAGGAACCCAAAGCCAGGCTTCCAGAGGCATTCAAAGTGGCAGCATCACACGGCGCAGCTGACCCCGGGCTGGCTCCGTGCGGCGCTGCCTCTTTGAAGTACCCCGTTTCCCACCACGCCCTTGCTGCCTCTATATAATATATAATAGAGGCAGCGAGGGGGGGGGGGGGGAAGCGACCAGTTGACTATCCTGTCGACTATCCGATAAGCAAATGCTTATCGGATAGTCGACTAGTCCTTCACATCCCTACTCTTGTCATCTGAGCTAAAAGAGGAACCCAGAGATACTAGTACAAGTTGAATCTCTCTAATCCAGCACCCTTGGGACCTGACCGGTGCCAAACCATGGGAGATCAATATTGTCCAGCAGATTTACCAACATTTCCGTTGCTTTCTGGGCTCTTAGAAGACATTTAGGGGTAGATTAGCGCTAAACAGCACAGAACACGGAGAGCCAGGACTGGTGTCTGTAAAGAAACTTTCTAGGACTGCCGAAACTTGGCCACACTCACGATAAGTGGACATGCAGCTAGCTAAAATCATGCTGGACCATGGATGTTGCCAGACCAGAGAGTGCTGGGCTACAGAAGGTCAACCTGAAGCATAAAAGGGTAAGCCGTGGAAAAAGAGTTCCAATAAAAAAAATGCAAGATCTTCTTGACAGAATTCCCAATGGCTTTTATTCATTTTCCACAAAATAATCATAGGAGTAATTTTTTTCTCTTCATAAAAACATTTGCATATGTCTTTCTTCAAATGCAAAGATGCATTCCATAAAGATCGGGGATACTTGTAGAAATATGCTTTGGCATGAGAATTCACGCTACTACTGACAAAGTCAAGCTCTCTTCTTGTATAGCAAATTCTTTAGCAGCAGCAATCACACCATGTGACTTATGTGCACTCTATCATTTGTCACCTAACCAAATTTTATGACTTCTCAACATTGCAATTAACATTTCACAAGACACGCAGGCTGACGTCTCTTTGAACAAAGAACAAAATCATGAAGACTGAAATCCACTTGTGGTAATTTGTACACAGAAAAAACATGGCTAAACAAGATAAGCTACTTGCTACCTATAGCTGTCCAGCTTTAGGTAGCAGTCCAGAGTCTATGACACACAGAGAAAAAGTTGGGTCCAGTAGGGGGCAGTGGTACATGGACACACGGCCAGATCATTACATTCTATTCTTGTCCCAGATGGTCATCTTCTCCCCTGAATTCTGAAGCAAGATACATGGAGTGACGTGAGATCAAACTTTGAGGGCAGTTCACTCTTTCCATGGCTCCTACTTACACCACAGACCTAAAGCTTATTGTAAATTCACACTTATATGCGAAAGACCAAGCCACCCCAGAATGCTTTCAGGTATTACTTATTCACCTGCAAACTTCTATTTTTGTTTAATCCAAGAAATCACAGTTAAAAAAGCCTCAAAATAATTCTTTCCCAATCTGTTAAAAAAAAAAAAACACTACCAAGAAAAAAAAAGCAAGCCTTGATCCGAGGATGATGAGATGCCAACTGTCAGCATGGAGCACATTTTTACAGCCAGCTTCTAAACCCCTAAATAAAGAGAAGGGTTTAGTGGAAATAATGACAGAAGTTTAACTACCATGGGCCAAAGTTAGCCTTGTGTAAGGGCAGGCAACTCCATTGATGATAATGGACTTACATCAGGGCTAGATTTGGCCCCATGCCTGTAGCTGGCATGGCTAAAATATGCAGCCATAATACTTAAGAAATGAAAGAGGAAGGTTTCTGGGGGACATGATTCTTGATTCTCGTATCTCTTGGACTTCCTGCTTCAGCAAGATGGATTGCATCACACACCTCATGAATTCCCACCTGCAGATTCACCCATGACCAGCTCTAAAAGAAAATGGTGCCACGTTTCCACAGGACAGTGATTATGTATTACACTTCTGCTAATAACTTGCAAAGCACAAGGGACAATAATGGGGCCCTCATTGGCAGAAACCTCACAGGCAGGCCTCATTTTGCACACAGAATTGTGCTTTGTTTTTTAAAGAGGGACCACACAGAGGTTTTGACATCCTGTAAATGGGAAACTGTGGCTGCTTACTAACCATGAGGCATCTCTGATCCTTGGCTTCAACAGGTGTTTTGTTTGAGTAAGGAACAAATAAATGGGAAATCAAGGAAAACAATGTGCTGTATTATCAAATTGATTTCACAGAGCAGATTGGGTGAGTTTCCTGCAGTCCCTCCAACTCGGAAATACAGTCACGCTGTATAGTACAGTGGCACAATTGCTGTCATCATGGATGTAAGAAGATCAAAAACTCTGGGCCAAAACAATCCATGGCGCAACTTCATTGGCTACAGGGGATTAACCTGTCTCAGATACACTAGAGCAGGACCATGAGATTCCTTTGAACAGACCCCAAAATATTTTTTACTTATTATTGGGAGGCTCATTATAATAATTTATTCTGGAGTCTGGACCTTGACAAAAAATAATTGACTATTTCCATACTAGAGTACATTTTAAAAGCACTCGGATGTGATCTAATACAGAGTTTAAACAGCTTCTGATTTTGGCAACAAAGCCAGATTACAGTCTGTGTCTGGATCAGTATATTTGGTATTCAACTATAAGGCTTCAGTCCTGCAAGGAGCTTCTGCGTGGGCATAACTCTGCATACACGGAGTCCCACTGGCTTCAAGTGAAGTTACACCAACCAGCTCGGGCCATATATACAGACCAACACATACACACTGTATCTAACTCACAGCCAGACAGAAAGTGATTTTGTACACCCTTTGTAAAGGAGCTCTGTATGGGCAGACCCCAGTAAGTACCCAACCTTAGCAGAACTGAGATCCGTGCTTTCCTGAATAGCAGTGCTTTCCTGACCGGGAGCTTAAAGGCTTTATCCTGCCAAGTGCTAAGCACCCTGCAGCTCCCCCTGACATTAGTAGCACCGAAGAAACTCAGCAGCACAAGAGCTTTTAATGTGATGAATGTCATCTTGGCTGACACACTGGTAATGGAACCAGGGACCTTCAGAGCTGCTACACCTTGAGCTAAAAGAGTCAAGGCTTTTATAACTGGGACAATAACAGACTTGCCTCCTCTGTAAATCAGACACAGAGGAGGGACCTGTAACCCACGCACTAGTGGGTTGCAGAAGCAACTTGTAGGACAGAGCCCTAAATCCCATAAAGCATATAGTAAGTTTCTAGTCAAAGCCCTTTTTGAGCGATGGATTTATTTTAAAAATTAAAAGTCAGGAAGAATTTTCAAAACAAGTCTATAATACCTAACTTTTCAAAGTTTCTAATTTCAGTCAGCAGATTCAATGGACATGTTGTCTAAAAAAATTCTCTGGTCAAAGATCAAATATGCAAGATTTCAATCACATGTTGGGAGGAGTGAGGGGGGATTACAAGAAGAGAAGTGTCGTTATTGGAATCATAAAACTGCTGTTACTGCAGGCCAGCAAGAATGCTTATAAATACTATACAATCCATGTGTCTTTTTGGTGTGCTACATAATCTGCTTGACATATTTAGAAAGCTCTAATTAGTTTAATGATCTATGCTTTGAAGCTACCAATTGAAGTTAGTAAAAAAAAAATGTTAAATTACATTTGTGAATTAAAACAAGCATGGCTGAGTAATCACCACTTCATGTTCATGTATATTTCATTCAGTTCAATTAAGTTGTATCACGGAATGAAGAGGAAAAGATAGCCAGGCAAAATGCTTTTGCAGGAATTTGGGTGGAAATGAGTACAGTTTATAAATTAGGGAAAGAGATTAAATGGTGACTTGCCAGCAAAGGAATTGTTCTGACCAGTAATAAACTCAGGGATGCCGAAAGCTTCTGCAGCCCGCCAAGCAAGGTATGGATGGGGGAGTGGCTTTGTGTCCCTAAGGGTGGGGCCTCGGGTGGAAGGGGCGGGGCTGGGGGCAACCAGCCCTCAATGCCGCCCAAATTACAGCACCCCACTTCCCCACCCCAGCCTTCAGAGCCACACAGTGTGTGTCAGAGCCCTCCAGCAGTGATATAAAGGGCCCACGGCGCTGGCAATAGCTGGGAGCCCTGGGCCCTTTTGAACTGCCAGGCCCCGGGGCAACGGCGGCCTTTGACCCTCGTCAGCATGCCTGACTAAAACCTTACATTTGTAAGTGCCTTTCATTCAGAATACCATTGAAGTTTCTTACAAGCTACATAGTCATATGAGAAATACTTCACCCATCACTGAAATGCAGCCACCAGTGGGGAAGGAAAACAGTAACTAACTATATACAGTACCACACCAGAATGTGTTTGAGAAAGAGGGGAGGAATACTCAAGGGCCATGGTGGCCAACACGCTAGCCACTAGCCACATGTGGCTATTTGGCCAGTTGTGTGTGGCAGGAGCCGGTGCTCATGGGGAGCTGACTTTCACTGGCTCTCACCTGCCTCCTGCCCCCACACTGCTGCCTCTGACAGAGGCAGCAAGGGGGACGGGAGTGCGTATAATCATTAGGATTAACCGATGAACCACGTCTTCTCGGTTATTTGTGTAAATGACTACACGCAACATGACTACATGCTAATTGAGGAACCACACTGCTTACTTCAGAACTGGTGGGACACCACTGCTCTCAGGGCAGTTGAACTGCAGACTCTTACAAGCCACATGAAACAACACAGGGAGGAGGCCAAAACAACATAAAACAGCAATGTCTTCACCGGTGAGGAGATCATCAAATATTCTACCTGCCCAACTTAGGGTTTCATCCTGATGTCTATCATCATGTTATCTGAGAACCTGGCATGCACAATCTCCAGCAACACCCCTATTGGATGTAAAGGAATCTCCTTAATTTGGAGGGGAGGAGGGAGAAGCTGATGACTTTATTTGTTACAGGGCTTAGGAGGGGTTGGTTAATGCTTTCTGGGGGAGGCTGGCTGGCTGGGAGTATCCAGGCTACAGATCCTTAGGCATCCAGTCCTCCAAAGCCACAGATCATACCTAGCCACGCAGAAGTGCAATTGGATCAGCCACCACTTTTCCATTGGCTGTCAACCCCCAGCTGTGATCTGTGGTACTGCTAAGGAGACACCCAGAGCATACAAAAGCAGGGAAAGCTGCCCACTGACCCTGTGGCTCATCTCTCCTCCGCAGACATGGAAGGAGAAAGTTTTTAGGCTGCCAGTGCTAGTCCTGCCCCATTCTTCTGTGACGTTCATGGAGGCAGGGAGACAGAGGGGAGGGATGTGAGCAACCCTTTGTTTTTGTAAATGTGTAACCACTGAATTTTCCAGCGATTGCATGTTTACATGCAGGAGGTGGGGGAGGCGGGAGCCAGTGCTTGAGGGAGAGCCACCTTTTAAGCCAGCCCCCCCCCGAGCACTGGCTCCCACCGGCCTACCTCAGGCTCCACGCAGGCAGCTCCGCGGAAGCCGGTGCTCGTAGGGAGCAGACTTTCACCAGCTCTTGCCTCCTCCCCCACGCTCCTGCCTCTGACAGAGGCAGCAAGGGGAAAAAGGGGAGTGTATATCGTTAGGATTAACCGATGAGCTCCATCTTATCAGTTATTCAGGTAAATGACTACACACTAACATGACTACCTGCTAATTGAGGGACCACACTTCTTACTTCCCATATATGGGTCCACTTCCTCCACACGTTTGCTTTCCTCTGTACTTCAGGGAAGAACCTGTGGCCCATAGAATGTGATTTCCCTAATTTACAATCTGGCCAAAACAACAGGTTCACAACCCGACCTGTACAAAGTGTGACATGGGTATTTAAAGACCACGATAAGGGACGAGGCCCCACCATTTAACAGCTCATCCCAATGAGAGCAACTCCTGCAGTAGGCTGCCATTTTAGCCTCTCCCTGGGGAAGAGCACAGGTTCAAATGAAAGAGTTCCACTTAGGCTAGGTCTATACTACAGATGTAAAATCATGTTTAGCCAGTTAAACAGGACAGGCTGGAGCCGGCCCCCTGCCACAGACAGGGGCTGCTCCAGCCTGGGCTGGAGTACCCCTGCCTTCGGTGAGTCCTGTAAGGCTGGGACAGCCCCCATCAGTTAACTGTAATCAGTAAGCCGCAAGCGTTAAGGGAGAGGCTTACCAGTTAAACATTCACATCCCTCGTCTAAACTTGCACTTGATTGACCAAACTTTTGTTGTTCACAGGTGCTTAAAAAAAAAAAAAAAGAATAATAAAGTTTTGCCGCAGCAAGTGAAACACGAACACTGCTTTATCTTCAGGAGTGCTCTGCTGCCGATAAAGCAAAATATCACTCTCACTGGGGTGGAGGTATTTTGTGGACCCAAGTGCCGACAAACAGCATTCACACATGCTGGTTTGTAGAGAGAGGATTGTGTCGACACTGCCTTGTCGCTAAAAGCTGTGCAGTGCATATATACCCTTAAACCATCACAGATGACATTGCTCTCGGATCTGGGTCTCCTGTTTAAGAACAGATCAGACCCGACTCTCCTCAGCTTGTGAGAAGCAAGGAGATCACAGCCAGGGGTAACCCAGCTGCAGGCCATGAGACACATTCTTTGTAAGCCAGGAGATAATGAGCAATACTTTCCTACGCAAATCGCAAATCAGAGGAGATGTCACTTCTAGGAAATCTTACCACCAATTGTCTCACCTTAGTACACTCTGACAGATGTAGCTATTGCTGATGTATCAGCAAGCTCTTCTATTTACAAAAGTCCATGCTAGGGAAACAAAATCTTTCACACTTCCATCTTTCCCGATTTGTGAGGCATGCCAAAAAGGAAGAGAGAGTGAAGCAATACTAACTGACTCAGGAGCAGATGAACACTGTAGCATTTCATTACCTGGGTAGCACAGTCAATTTCTGCGGCAGGAACTCATTTTATCAGAAGTGATTCTGTTGGCAATTTCACTTCATTGCTCCTATTGAAAAAGAATCTATGCTCCCTGTTTTAGCTAGAGCTTCTACTCACCACCCTGAAGAAAATGAAAGCCAGATAAATGATTTGTCAGGGACACAGTGGATGCTTCTTTTTAGATTCACTAAAATTATTTTGTCTTGATGCACATTACAGTTTTATTACGTTAATGCAATCCCACAAAAGTTCTGCTTTCCTTATGTAAGCAACACATTTGATTTTTAAACATACCTGTCTCAGGTTGGGGTTTCCAGGCTGTCGCTCAGCAGAAAGCCCCCATCTTTTTGCTTGCAAAGTAAACTTATGACATATGGAGCCATTGGGAACCAGATCAACATGCAGTTCCACAATGTCATTCCTACAGACTTGCTTTACAAAAGAAAAGCACACTTTAAATGCAGTTTTCATTTGAAATAACCGGACGTTATTATGCACAATTAAAATACTGTTTTAGAGCTCACACATCTCCAAACAGTGCAGTTAACATCTCCAGAGACCTGTGATGATACAAACAACATTAGTGGCCTAAATGGCCTCAAGGACAGGTGATTTCATCACTGAATGCTATAATCTGCTCTTCAACTTGCTGGTCTAATATCAGTCACTTTCATTTTTCATCTTTTTATTTGCACTTGACCTCTATCATGCCCCACTCGCTAAATCCCCACCCTTCTTAAAGTCACTTGGCAATACATCCCCATTTGATTCTAAAACAAACAAACAAAAAAATCAATCAATCAACTTAACCATTTGGTTTCACAGCAAGGCAAATAATCCAGCACTACATCAAAGCAACAAGTAACAAACTTTAAAACTGCACAGGTTTCAGAATCAGAACAGAGCAAAGAACAAGTAAGATCTTATTGCCAAACAGCGAGGAAAATTAATGAGGCTTTCAAACACCCAACTGGCAGTGTTACTGCACTAAAAGAATGTAAAAGAGGGGAAAAGACCATCTGCCTGCCAACTAAGAGTGCTCTCAATCTGGTGCTAAAAACTTCACTGACTACTGGGCTTGAAATTCAGGTATTAAAATTTAAGAGATGTGTTCAGGACTTTTATGAAATGAACGTGATTTACACCAAAGAGAGGCAGACAGTGATGTTTTGTGTCCTCTCCGACTTTTAGTACAAGCTCAGCAGCAAATGTGCTTTTTGGCCACCTGTAACCTTTCCAAAAAAGGAATGTTTATTTGCAACAAACCATAAAAAAAGGACAACACTGTGGTCACCCTTCAGTGCTAGGCTGATGCCTCTTTGTTGGTCTTTATTGATATGAGACCAGGTGATTGCCAAGTAAATTGGCATGCATGTTATTTTAAAACAAGGGACAGTCCTTCTGAGTCCTTTCTAGATCGCATAATTTGGACGCAGATCTCTCTTATTCTAAAATACAGTCTTTTGGACCTGGTGTTTTGGTTTGATTCATTATAAACACGAGGGGCCAACTGCAATAATAATATTTAGCAATAACCATCCATAAATCTTAAAGATATTACAGAGTTGGATATCATTATCCCTAGTTTGCAGATGAAGAAACTGAGGCATAGAGAGGCAAGTAACTCTCCCATGGTCACTGAATGAGCATGTGGCAGAGCTGGCAATACAAACCCTAGATCATTTGTTTCCCATTCTGGGATGCTTAGCTCCACCACAACACACCCTTCAATATTCAGAACTAGCTGTGGGTTTTGAATTTGAATACTTCTGAAGATCACAGATGTCCAGATGCAGCGGTTTGGCTCAGATTTCCATTCTTGTCCTGTACATTTGGAAAATGCACATTGATGGGCTGATCCTTGAAGATGCTGCGAGCTTGAGGGCTCTCACAGAATCAGGATTCAGTTGGGAAGCCACAGGATGGAATTCAGAGCAGGAAGCAGCACAAACTGTTAGCGAGCCAGAGGGACTGATTTATAAAAATCTAATTCCTGAGGGGATAATATCAGAGCCATCCACACCTATCTGAGGGGCATAAAAATCCAAAAAGGAGAAAGAGGTGGCCAAAGGGCTATAGGAAGGAGTGATAGGAACAAATTAAGAAAAGGAAAGTTTAGGCTGAATGTCAGTCAGACGGAGCTCACAAACGGCAAGGTTTGCTAGACTGCCGAATGATCTCCCACAGGACCTGATACAAGCTCAATCATTTAAAACTAACACTAGAAAATACACTGTCGGGAACAATCCTGCCTCAGCAGAGGGATGAATTGGATGACTGAACAGCTCTTTTCTAGCTCAGAGTCTTACCAATTATTTTATGATTCTCTGATAATCCTTTTGGGGACTGAAAGGTCAAACATACTCCGTGCAGCTCAGTCTGCACACCAAGCGAGCAAGGTAGAAATTCTCCCTGAGCTGTAGGTTCCTCAGGGTTTCAGAGTGAAACCCTTTCCCAGAAAAGTAGTTACATCACAGAAAACGTACTCTCTACATGGGGGCGTTGCTGAATTGCAATTTACACAGGATGCAATTTGGGAGGTTTCATTCATCATCTTCAATGTGGGATAAAGTGTTTATGGTGGAGTTTGCTGCAAAGCTGCATCTAGGCTCTGGACTAGGAAAACAGATTCTGATGAAAAACATATTAGCATGCTTTCTAGACCAATAGCATTGGCAGGACTTAACCCCTTTGAAAACGTTTTAGTGAACTGTGATCAAACCCAACAGTTAAATCCTGTTTACACTGGTGTTTAAAAATGTGATGTTTAAAAAAAATGTAATACCATATTTTTAACTAAGATCTCTTTTCCTAGTCTAAACATGGCCCAAGCGGGTCCCACCACATATGAAAATTTGCAAGGCACAATAAAAGATATTTCCCCAGTGAAAGATTAATAATAATCCTATCCTGTCCCCCTCCCCCATGTCAGTAAAACAGGCAGGTCTACTGAGGCCTAAATGACACAGACTATATTCAATTGGCATGAAGGGATATAGCCTCACTTCCGCAGGTAAGGCTTTAGCTCCCATTAGGTCAAGGGGACAACCAGAATTTTGCTGAGGCGGCGGCCACTGCCCCACTCCCTGCTGCCCCATACCCAGTAACGAGCTCTCCCCTTACTACTCCCCTACCCCCATTTCTGAGCTCTCTGATCTCTGATGATCTCTGCATCATACCTACCTCCTCCACACACAGTCCCCTTAGGTTGCTCAACCCCCAGCTTTGCACTGAAGAACACCTTCTCTACCAGGGGTCTGCCCTGCTGTTTCTCCTTTTGCTGCTTCCCCAGGAAGCACCAACAGCCTGACTCTATGCCTCCCAGCCTCCTGAGGAACGGGGGTTCCCAACGCCCCCAGGCGTTGACCAGAAGGGCTGCAAAAGTGGCACTGAAACTTGGCACGTGGGCTCACAAGGCCATTCAAACGTGGCCTGGTCAGGAACCCAAGCAAGCAGGGAGGGGCGGGGGGCACCACTATGGCCTACCTCTGGCCCCCATTAGCATGAAGCTGAAAACAGGTCATTGGACACCCCAGTAGTTCAACAGCAGTGTTCCCTTTAAGCTGCGGGCAACAGAGCTTCATAGGTGATTAATCAGCCCCGCCCAGTCAGTGAGCTGCATGGACCTGAGCCTCTGACTGGGCGGGGCTCATTAATCACCTGTCAAGCTGTGCTACCATGCAGCTTAGAGGGAACACTGTTCAACACCCAAGAATAGCTGCCAGCAGCTCACAATGCCTGCAAGGTTAGGCAGGCTGGGAGACTTCTGGTTAGGCCTGACATCCTATTTGCTGCTCTCCCCACAGCACATCCTGCCAGTGAAGTGGGAAGTAGCACCTCCAGTCCTGGACCCGACACACATCAGGCAGAGCAGGAAGGAGCATGCCCTAGTGCTAGAGAACATCGGACAGACAGGGAAGCAGTAAGCAGCCAGCACTGCTACAGGAAAGGAGAGAGAATCCTGCAGGGCCCTGCCCAGCAGGTGCTTCCCCTATCAGGGGGCCTGGATGCAGGCAGCCGGGAGCTTATCTGCTCCCAGCAGTGAGGATGGAGGGGAAAGAGGATAAGGCGGTGAGGAACACTACCCACTTCCAGCCCACAGGAGAAAACACCGTCCAAATCATTTAGCAACCCACAGGAGAAACAGCCTGACCGGGTTGGTTCCGTTTTTGCGGTGTGTGTCTGTGACAGAAAGGAAAACAAGAGAACTCCCAGCAGAGTGCAGACCCATCACGCCACCACCTGCACCATTGCGAAATACTGTGACCAATGAGTTACCTGTTGGCTCTCCGGCCTCTCTGCTGCCCTGGAAGAGTAAGGTCCAGCCCTTTGAGCCCCAGGAAAGCTCCACAACAGCAGCAGTGGCAGTAGAGGGCAAAACACCACTGTTTTTTATTTCTTGAGCACGCGTAACATTCCCTTCAGCAGCAGACACACATGCAGCCTATAACTGCAGGCCACGTGATAGGTGTGGCATAAAATCCTACACACACCAACAAGTCCCCATCCATCTGCCCCAGGCATTAAAAACAACAAATTTGCATCTTTTCAACCTTAACCAAAGTTTCACACAGCCAAATGAAACTCTCTCATGCAGGTGGCCAGCCTATCAAGCAATACATCCATCCCCAGGAGAAAGGCTCCCAGCCCATGGCAACACACATTCCAGCTGTACTGCAGCAGATGTGTGCGTCTCACGTGGCTAAATAAATTAAGTAAATAAATAATGGTTTTGTTAGAATCGCTCACTTTAAAGCAACAACTTGCTATCGGCTCCAGATTTCGTTGGACATCTACATATCCAACTTCTGTTAAAAAAAAAAAAAAACACCAAACGCTCAATTACCACATCAGATGCAGTTAGCTATGAAAACCAATGTACATTCACACACAAGAGACCACATTAAATGAAAGCAAAACCGTTAGCGGATTGTGCCAGAAAAAGTACCTGTTATTTTGGAATATAAGATAGCATTCTCCAGTATTGTATCTATGCTGCACATGAAAGATGGGGTGTTACAACTAGGGATGTTAGACAGCGTATAACTGAACAGTCGCCTGACCGCATCACATTTTAGCAGTTATACGACTTTTCGACAGTCCCCAGGGCGGGGCCAGCAGCCAGGGCACTCCAGCCCCACTCCCAGGGAGCCCCCTGCCACCCTGGGCTGCTGCCTCTCCACAAGCTGGTCTGCAAGGGGAGTGAGTTTAAAAACCAATTCCCTGCACAGACCAGCTCTTGCCTGCTGCAGACAGAGCCGAGGTTCACCGCAGACAGAGGCTGCTCTGTGAGATGCCAGAGCAGCCCTTGTCTGCAGGGAGCTTGGACCACTCCCAAAGACAGGGGCTGCTGCCGCAGAACAACCTCTGTCCACAGAGAGCCCACCCCAGACAGAGGCTGCTTCACGGCAGCAGACCCTGTCTCTGAAAGACGCAGCGAGGGGGGGAGGTGAAGGCAGGCAGCTCTATGGAGCCAGAGCTGGGGAGAGCCGGCCTGCGCCCAGCCTCAGGAGGAGGCAGCAAGGGGAAGGGGGGGCAGATGAATCCGCGGATTCAGCACACGCAGAAAGCCAGCTTAAAAGCCGGCTTCCTGCGCATTTTGTCTCCTGCCTGCCCCCCTCACCCTCTGCACTGCTGCCTCCCTACAGAGGAGAGGAACAGCAGGCAGATTTGATGCTCATACTTGCTGCCTCTGATACAGAGGCAGTGCTGGGGGGGGTAGTCAACAGATTTAACCAATAAGTCAAGGCTTCTCAGTTAGTTGTCTACATATTGACATCCCTCGTTACAACAAGGTCCGATTCAGAGCCTGATCCAGAACCCTTTGGACTCCTGGAAATATGTCTCCTCTCACTGACTGCAATAGGCTTTGGATTGGGCCCAAAGCAAGGAGCCCTTAAGAAATTGAGAAATGTTAAGGTCATTGTGACCATCTAGTCTTGCCTCTGGAGTAACATAGGAATAGTTCTGTTCTTGGGGAAGAGGACTTCCAGCCTCTGATATTTTCAAGTCCACATCAAAGGAAGAGCCGACTAACAAAGTTCATGGACACTTTAAAGCCAGATGGATCTTCGCCGCGTGCACTTGCAGAGCAGTGAATGGGAAACATCCGCATAGCAGCCCACTTCAAAGTCAAGTGAGACGGGGCATCATGGGAACATGGAGCCACTGAAAAGAGAGGCTTGGCAACACTTTTATAATCTTTTTGTCCTGAAAAGAGGCTCAACAAGCAAGAAGGCTATAGCATAGGAGACTTAATGCTCTGGAGAGCTCTCGCTTTCATTTTGGGTTGAGGATCACGGCTAACGGAGCCAGCAGCTTGTTTCCAGTTCACAAACTACGCACGCAAGCTGGATTTCCACTCTCAGAAAGGAAGAGCTGAAGGGAAATAACTCAAGTTATCGTGCCCTGGGAGGCTCTTTGTTTTTTCATGTTGGCACATGTCACTAGACCCAAAAGCCAATATCAGAAACACAGACTGTGTCCCGTGACTCACGGCTCACCAGGGCTTGTTACTAGGACTGCAGGTGTGCAGGAGTCTACGTGACAGGGAACGCAAGATTCTCCTGTCAAAGAAAACAAGGACTAATGCTAGTTGTTCTGTGAGTAATTTGGGGGAATGACGTGCACTGAGTTACAAGCAGCAGACCTTGGTGAGAATCTGGGGGGGGTGTAAGTATAGCTACATGGATGTGGATTTCAGAGATGGGCACAGCCAGAATTAACTAGATCATCTTTTTTAATGGCACACATCTGTCCTTTCTGTCATTCTGATTTAAAAAGGGGTCATTCCAAGAGGAAACCACTCAATGGGAGCTGCACATCAGACTGATTTTTTTTAAGGTATTTTTTATGTGCATACAACTCATGCATGGAGGCAGGAAGCATTATAAAATAAATCACACTCTTCTGGTTCAAAGCACTTCAAACAATCTCTGATTAATCCTCACAACATTATTATTCCAATTGGGCAGATGGGGAAGCTGAGGCAGAGCTTAAGTTGTTTGTCCAAGGCAACTGATAGACAAGCATCTAGAAATTGAGATTTCCCTTGTACTTAAACTATCAGAGCACTGGTCAGTCTCTCTCTCTTTTTCCAGATGATTGTTAGCATGCAGCATATCATGCAATAGCTATACGGGATACTTGACTGATGCCTCCAGACTCCAAGCAGAACTCGTAACACAGTGCTTTTACTATGCAGTTCTATAGTATGTCTGAGGCCAAGACCACAAAATGCTTCACAAATCCTAGTGACACAAGCTTCACAACACTTCTGACAGGCAAATATTGTTTATTCTACTGTGGGAGATACTTGAGGCACTGATGGGTTAAGTGACTTGCTCATGATCACACAGCCATCCTGTTGCAAAACCAGGGCCAGATGCAGCACCCAGGACTTACTGTCTCCCGATTCCAAGTCCTGTGCTTGACAGATGAGCCCAGCCTTCCTCCTCCTTCATTCAGCATGCTAGCAGATCTCTATGAAGTTACCTTGCAGTCTAATGGCCAAATGACGTGTTCTCCAAGCTAGGGATGTTAAATATCGGTCAACTGAATAGTCGATTAACTTCATGAATTCTTATCAGTTAGTCAACTATTCTATAGTCCCCGGGGGTGGGACCAGAAGTCAGTGTGCTCCAGCCCCACTCCTGAGGAGTCCCCTGTCACACCACGCTGCTGCCTCTGTATCAGAGGCAGCAGCGTGGGGTGCTAGGTGGGAGCTGGTCCACAAGGGGTGCCAGTTTAAAAACCAGCTCCCCTCGCAAACCAGCTGCCTGTCACCCTGCACTGCTGCCTCTGGTACAGAGGCAACAGCACAAGGTGGCAGCATCCCCTGTTCAAGGGAGGGGCTGAGCTCCCAGACCCAGCCCAAGCTGGAACTGAACTGGGCTGCCTGCCCGCCTGGCTCCTAATACACTTTAAATGCACAGCTACAGCGGGGATAGGTCCCGGACCCGGCATGAGCCAGGACTGAGCTGGGCTGCTGGCCAACCTGCTAAAAAATTTACTGGCAGGTGGGGGTAGGCGGGAAATGCATGTAGTCTAGGATTAACCTATAAGCTTTTGCTTATTGCTAATCGGTTAATCAACTACACTATTACATCCCTACTCCAGGCAACTCTATTTTCCACATGTGGGATGATACTATAGTATTACAGTAAAAGATGTTCTTAATCTCTCAAAAGCCACACACACAAACAAATCTGAAGGAATTAAATGACATGGGGATATATTATTTTATTTTTCTAAACAAGCTCTTGGCTAAATGCTGAATGAGTTCAACCTGGACACAGCCTTTTTAACATTGTTAGTCATAGTTGCCAACAAGCTTAATAAAGCTACATTTGAATCTGTCTCCCCTAACTCTAAAATCAATTCCACCTGTCACAGAGCAAGAAAAGCTAAAGCTGCAAAAATACCGTATGGCTCCTAGTGCTGTCCATACATAAACACACACAATGCTCTTTGAGATACCGTAGTCCTGCAAAAACAATTTCCATTAAATGCCTCCAACAGCTATGAGAATTTTATCTGAAGGCAAACAGAAGACATTTAAAAAAACATGAAACATTATGGATGGATTTTTTTGACATACAGTAAAACCTCAGCGCTATGGACACCTCAGGGATGGGGGTTGGTCACAACTTTGAAATGTTCATAACTGAACAAGGCAGTATGGGATGCTCCTCAGGGCAGGTTGCTCAGAACAAAGGATCACAGCTTAGCCTGCAAGCTTCAGTGTCCTCACCTCCTACCAGTGAGTGGCTGCCCGGACAACGGGCACTGAGACAGGCAGCTGGTTCTAAGTCCCTGACTGCAAGGGTGATGACTCAAGCACATGGATGATCCGTGGCAAGGGAAGGGCTGAGGGATTTGATGCGTGGGAGGAGACTCAGGGTTGGAGGGATGAGAGCTCTAGACAAGGGTGCAGGATATGGAGATGAGGTGTTTGGGGTGTAACAGGGGGCTCCAAGCTGGGGCCAAGGGGTTTGGAGTGAGGGAGCAGGTTCAGCACAGGAGGTTAAGGTGGAGGTGCAGGGTGTGGCAGGAGTTAGGGTTCAGGCAGGAGCCCAGTACTGGGATGTAAGGCTTAGTAGGGAGCTAAGGTGGTGTAGGGGGCTCAGGGCTAGGGCAGGGGATTGGGGTGTGGGGAGTTTCCCAGGGCAGCTCCTGTTGGAGGGGGGCTGAAACAGATGGCTCCATGCTGCCCATGATCACCTGCAGGATCCCCCCCACAGCTCCTATTGGCTGGGAATCGCAGCCAATGGGAGCTGAGGGAACAGAGCTTCCCATCAGTGAAGCAGTGTCAACAGGTGGGAGAGCCATCTCTCTCTTACCCAACATAGGCTGCAGTCTCCTAAAGTCTCCCCCATCCATGGCTGCCCCACTGCGTGGCTAGTAGAAGGACAGGTAGCTGTGACTTGCCTGCTTTTAAGACGCAACAGGCACAATACAGTATTTTCTGTTTTGTTTTTTGTCTCCGCTGCTGCTTGACTGCTTACTTCCAGTTCCCCATAGCACCTGGTTGACCAATCAGTCCATAGCTCTGGTATTTGTATCTTTGAGGGTCTACTGAATTACAATATCATCTGGAGGCCCCAACTGAGAATGGGCCCATTTTGTGCTATAGACACATACAGTAAGAGAAACGTCTTTCCCTAAAACAATTTGTGATTTCCACAGACAAGACAAAGGAAACATTCTTATCCCTATTTTACTGGGATGGGAAAGAGGAAGGATATTGAGGCACAGAACGAGAAAAGGCTAGATTCTTCATTCAGTCTGTCCTCCTCTTAGAACTGGTTACAATTCCCTAATCCTGCACCGTCCTGACTTCCGGTTAAGTTACAGCCAAGAAAACAGCTCTAATTTATGCCACTGGAACAAGCATATCAGAGAAGTAGCCCAGCTCTGCGAAGTGCAGCCACAAATGACAGCTAACAAAAATATTTTTGTTTAAACAAAACTCTATGCTCTTTTTACAGTCCATCATCTGGCTGGGCTCAGCTAGAGCAAACAGCTCCAAGAGGAAAAGAAACGGGTTATAAGAGCAAGTGTTGGTAAGTCATGCTGTCTGAGCACGGATGGTCTCTGTGGATCCTGAGCACAAACGGATGGTTGGGACTCAAACCTGACCTATTGCTAAGAGGATTCAAGGCACTGTTGAATATAAACAATGGTATCTGACAGATTCCTGTGGCATCTTTTTCCACAAGTGCTGTGTGTATGTATATTGCACCAACAAAAGGCAGCAGACAGAGTGACAGACACAGGACACACTGTACCATAGTGGCAAAGAAGTATAACTCCAGAGTAAAGTGCCTCCTACCCATTACAAATACCACAGGATCTTACTCTTCACACAGAGCAAACCACACCTCAGTTCAAAGTGTTCATCCCTTAAACAAACAGGCAACTATATTGAAATGTGGCTCTTATAAATGCCATTGCCCCTTACACTAGTTACTGGGCTCAGAAGTGTAGAGTTCTTTCTCCTTCTGCTTTGCTAGCCCGCAGCAGGGTGCAAGCCTTCATATAGCATGAGCAGCTGCTGCCAAGACCTAGTGAATGGGGGCAGCAGGAAACCTGGGTTCCTCTCTCCTCTCTGCAGCTGACTCATTGGGACACCCTGGACGAATCCCAGGCTGCCAGATTTTGAGAACTGGCCATCGACTTTAGGTGCCCGACTTCAGCTATTGAGCATGATTCCCACAGATGCCCCATACTCACAGCACTTGCAGCCAGAAATGTACATTCTTGGCATCTCTGGCAGGGGGGCCCTCATTATCCAAACTGCACATCCAACACTGAGGCAGCACCCAGAATTCCTCTCTCTGTGAAAATGAGCTCAGCTCCATTGCTGTCAGCAGAAAAAAGGGAATCGATGGACCTGAGGATCTAGGTTGTACAATGAGAATTGAAAAATCCATCTGTCACCGAGGTATGGGGAGTCACCGGGCCCTCATCCACAGTCAGATGTGGCTCTCAGCCAGCAGGTAGAACAGAAGGCTCAATAGTCCACAGGGACACAGGGTAGAACAGAATTGTTAGCACAGTAACCAGAAGCAGGCCATACAATCTATCCTGGGAAGAGGGGCCTCAGAGCCAAAGGCCCTGCCCCCATCTCTGCACCTCAAGCCAGCAAGACTAACACACTCTGAAGCCCACCCCAGCCCTGAAACCAGCCCCACCTCCGGCCTTTATCCAGCTTCCGGAACAAAAGTTGCCACCTGGTTACCCCCGTCTCCCAGGCTCAGGTTACAGAAAGCATCAGCCATTGTGTACGTGGGGAAGGCTATCACACCAAAATTCCCATCAGCACCCAGGTATCGGTACCATCCCCAGGAAACCGAGGAACACACACGGGGTTACTACAGGATAGTAAAAATCACATGCAACATCACAAGCCAACAGAGAGAATACAATCACCACTTCGTCACACCATCCAGATTGAAAAAGCGTTTACAATACTGTACCTTTCACTGGAGGATGGTAAATATTAATAGGATTTATTATCAAACCACAAAATTGCTGCTGTCCTCCCTGAGTGCATATCGTACACCTCTCTATTGCGCAGACCTGAAGCAGACACAAGGGAAAAGGGATGCTGCAATAATCAACTCCAGCCTCCCCGATCTGTTTGTTCTACAAATGAAAGGAGTATTTGCTCAGGAAGCGGGTTTACAGAAGATGAAAAGTGCCTAAGAACAAATGTAATTTAATTATGGGTAGATGCAAGGAGCATGCTACACATTACGTAGATTAATTTATGTTCAGTGAAAACATAAGCAAATGTACTGCACAAGACTGGTACTTGGCTAATAATCTTCTGTGAGGGAAAGAGAAGGCAAAGAAAAGCTTAGAATAGCTCTACCTGTTTACAGAAAATTTATGTAAAGGTGATTAACAATTATTTTATTAAATAACTACATACATTTTATATAGTACAACTGTATTTTTACAACATCTTTCACAAACTGTACCCAAAGAGGCTTATAGGGTTAAAAAATAAAGTTACAAAATTAAAAACAGAGTTTTTAAACACAGGTCTGTTTTTATCACAGATTTGCTATGTGATAGAGAGCAGATGAGGTGAGGAGGTAGAGAAAGTTTTCATACAGTCCAGTCCAGAATGGGCTCCTCCACCAAGAATGGAAGTACAGAGAGCTAAGCATTGCCAGATGAGGGCTTTGATTATATGATTACTTGTAACATATTATTCAGTCACTACATGACTGTGCTGTAGAGAATTCCAGACAGGCTGTGCCTGTAAGTGAACAAGGAGACAAAGCTGAAACTCAAGCTTTGGGGAAGTCTGTTTGATTGGGTTTAGGGTTGTATCTGTTTTCATTAATAAAAACTTCCTATTCAAGACAGACTGCACGATTCCACAGACCATGACAAGTGTTAAAATCAGTAGGGAAGTACAGAAGACAACCCAAGAGGGCTTTAAAAACCAAGGGCAATTTTGAACCAGATCCTTAGTTAGGGTTGCCAGGTGTCCAGTTCTGAACTGGACAGTCCAGTATTTGAGCTTTCTGTTCAGGAAACAAATTGAGAAAATATAAATGTCCAGTATTTTCTAAATAAGATGTAATGTAGATTGTGATGTCATGTCAAGCGTGTCCGGTATTTTTGTTGAAACCATCTGGCAACCCTATCCTTAGTGTGGCCCACAAGAACATTTCTTCTCAACACATCCTATCACCACTTAATTCAGAGTAAGGAAAGCCACACCTGTTTTCATCCATGTGATGCATCACTGGCCATGGCTTCTGAAAATTATTTTGTTACTGTAAACATCCATAAGGCACTTGTCAGCATAATATCTGGGCTCATTTTACAAAAATATTTCCCTGTTACGAGGGGCAAACATCACAAGGCCCAAGCCAGGAACCTTCTGCCGCCCGATGCTGTGGCCAAGGGCCAGGGGAAGGAGGAAGCATTTGGGGCAGTGGGGCTACTTACCCAGTCTGGTGGCAGGCAAGATGGCAGAGCCCCAGCCCTGCTGACCACTCTTTTGGTGGTGCGGCGGCCCACAATGGCCACTCTGCAACATAGCACTCCTGGGCGGGCTTGCTGCCCCCAGTGGCCACTTTCAGTATTATGTCCCTTCTCTTTGTGCCCCTCCTTTTTCTCATCCTTCCTCTCTCCCCTCCTTCCCTTTCCATGTTATGGAAAACAGTCCCATTCCTGGCATTTTCGTGACACAACCAAACCCTGAGCTTGCTTTAAGTTAGGATAAAAGTAAGCTGCATCCCAAATTTGGTGGTCCTAGCTCTTACCGTTTAGGAGGAGTACTTGAACAAACAGACTCATAGATGGATTGACAGACATTTCTAAACATACATAAATAGATACTGAAATCCCATTCTGAAAAGCAAGGGGGACAGATGACACCCTTTTTTCTGGAATCTTCAATGAAAGAAAAAAATAGGGTCTAGCTAATATAAAATGCTTTATTGCATTTTGGTAATTAATAGCAGCTCCTTTTTATCAATTAAATGCTGTTGTAGTTGAGCCAACACAGACTGTTGCAACTTGTAGTCTTATAAAAGAAACCCAAGTTTTCAAAAAAGATCTTCCTACACAAATGTGCTTTGAAGTGCTTCCTGCAGTCATGATAATCTGTTCCAGAAACTGGTCATAACAGAAAGCAGCGTTTTAAAGCAGCATATGAAATACATTTGCAAAAATGCTTTCAGTTACACCTCAATAGCAAATATGCTTACTTTGTCATCTAGGAAGACTGACTGTGATAAGCATGCATTCCCCCTCCCCCCATCTACTGCCTTTTAATCATATCTATCAGCTCAATTGTAACTGAGAAACATGTGAGCTTTGCTGTTTAAATCAAATTGGAGATACCTAAATTATGCTGTTGCATTTTAAGAGACTCTGACAACTTAAAAATTCAGCATCAAATCCTGCCAGCTTGACTCAGAAAATATCCCAATTTAAAAAGCAAGGAGAGCCTGAGTAAAAACGGCCAGATCTGCACACATTGAAAAGAGCCCAATCCTGTCCTCATACAAGTCAATGGACACTTTTCTATTTATTTCAACAGGTGCAGAGTAAGGCCCTTCACTTAAGTGAATTGAGCATTACTACTTTAGTAGTCCCAATGGACCTCAATGGGATGGATCCTCAGCTGACGCAAATTGGGGTAGCTCCCTTAATGGCAGTCAACAGTTAATTTGGTCTACTTTGTATAGGAAAGTAGAAGTCAGCCAAAGTAAAATGAGAGAATGTAGCTCTCACATTTTTCCCCATTCTCTTCCAATTTATCAGTCTGGCCAGTGAAACAAACAAGACTCATCCATTTCACTTCAGTTTCTAGTCAATTTCATATGGGGGGGAGGTCTCATGCTTAAATGTTTGCAACTCTTGTACCTCTCTTTAAAAAAAAAAAACTTTCTATTGGCTTGTTCTTACACATCCTAATTTTGGAGGGAAAATGTGACTCAAAAGCATCCCTCTATAACCCTGCAACAGATAATCCAAAGATTTTTAAGGACACATTTTTGTGACACTAGAGGCCAAAACTGTACTCTGGTCCCACCTCAAGACCACAGTGGGGTCATGCTAGAGTAAATGAGAAACAATTTTGGTCTCTAAAGCTTTCATGGATCTCCAAGTCCTTTGAGAGCTCTGTAAAAGGTCAGAGTACCATGCTGCCAGGAAACAAGTTTTCATTAAATGATAACATCTTCCTGAACTTAACACAGAGACTATGTTACTTAAAGGAAGGGCCTAGTCCTCAGGCAAAGCAGTTATCACAGTTTATGTCAGTCCAGCCAACCAAACCTGGTATTAGATTCATAACTTTCTGAAGCGCTTTTAGAATATCTATGCTTGATCTCCTTCTCAGGTAGTTTAGCTGAAATTATTAAGACACTTGAAATTAATAAGACTTCATGCATAAGGGCAGACCATTCACAGGACTCATTCTAGCTAGACATTAAGACTCAATCATTATCTTACACATGTCTTCCCAAGTGTTCATTTGAGTATTCATCAGTTAGATGTGCTTCCCTGGCTGCAAACAGGTGCTCTGAAACTTCCCCAGATGCAGCTCTGCTGAGACAAGCCAGTCCTGATTTACAACACTTGCTGCTAGTCCAGCCCATACCCACCTATGATAATAGAGGGTGGTCTTCTAGCAAGATTCTTGCTGTTCTAGTTCTTCCCCAGGCACATACCTCCGCATCTTAGTCTGGACCTGTAAAACTCCCTGCTGTTCCATCCTTAGCCCTCACGTGCCAATAACCCTCAATCTTGACTTATAAACTTCATTACTGCTCTTGCCCTTACCTTCCCCAGTTCTACTAAAGCACCTCAGGCCAGGTCTACACTAATGAAGAAAAGTGAGAATAGCGTAGCTGGAGTCAACGTACTTTAGGTTGAACTTCCATGGCATCCTCACTGCAGGAGCTTGATGGGAGAAATTCTCCATTGACTTCCCTTATTCTTAGCAACCCAGTGGAATATCGAGGTCAATGGGGCACCATCAGCAATCAATTTAGCAGGTCCTTACTAGACCCACTAAATCGACCCCCGGGAGATTGATCTCCAGAGTGTCAATCTCAGGGTAATTGAAGACAAGCCTACAGCTTTGACCTACAGCTCTTTGGTATTCCACTCCTCCACATCTTTTACAGATCTGTCACTACACCTCAGTCCTGACTTGCCAGCAACCTCACTGCCATTTACTGGAGATCAGCAGTTCTCAATCTTCATGTGACCCCTTTCTGACTATAAAAAAAAAATTACTGCATGACCTCAGAAAGCAGGACTGAAGCTTGAACGGGCCCAAGCGCCATTGCTGGCTGTAGGGTTTGGGCATCTGCTTCAGCCCCAGGCCAGAGCAAATCTAACACCTGCCCTGGCGATCCCATTAAAATGGGTTCATGACCAGCTACGGGTCCCAACTCACAGTGTGAGAACTGCTGCTGAAGGTTACTTCTCCGGGGGAGGGGAGAGAGCACATTATTTCAGGAATTGGAGACCCACCCCACTTTCTGGATTTCAGAGCCCAAGCAGGCATGTCTACACTGCTATTATTAGCCCATAGCACAAGGCCAAGTCAGCGGGCTTGAAGTTTTGAGACTCACTGCCACAGAGGGTATATTTGCAGTGTAGCCATACCCAGTGAGATCTACTGATGAAAAAAGCTATGTAAGAGCGAGGTTTATTAGTCATGGTAAAGTCCTGAAAATCCCAATTTACATGAGGATTCCTTGCTCACACAAATAGCCCCAATAAAATCAACACGATTGCTCATGGGTATTACTCATGTGCACCATTTGCAAGTTCAAGCACTGGATTTGCAATAAACAATTTAGATTTGCCACCCCAATGCACACTGTATTTGTGGAACTAGAACAAAACAATCACTTTATCCAGTTGTCTTTTTACATGATTTAGTAGTTTGGATGCCTTCGCATTTGAACTTTACACAGTGATATTTAGCAGAAAAGGCAGGCACTGAAGCTTCCGCTTTCTTAAAATTATTCACGCCAGCTATTCTCTGTAGCACTAGGATCATCTGTGAAACTGTGTTCAAATGAAGAATCAATAAATAAATATGAAGAAGAAATTTAGGGAAAACAAAGTGCCATTAACATTCCAAGACTATAATGAACTCATAACTCTCAAAGGCAATGCAGCGAAGCAACCAAAGACAAGTAGGTGTGCAGAGCTCATTCCAAATCTAAGTTGTTTTAATATTTCAAAGACACATTAGAGGAAACACATCACATTAGCTATACTGTGATGTATGGTCCTAGACAAACACAGCAGACTCCAGGAGAATAATTCACCAGGTAACAGCTTCTATTGGTTAAGGGAAGACACACTAAGTTTAATAAAATAAAAACAAGTAACACCTTAATTAGATTTGTATATATCAAGAATGATCCAGTCCTGCTTCAAAATACTGGGCCCAATTCTGCACTCCTTTATCTAGTAGAAATACTACTGACTTTAACTGAACTCCTTGGATGAGTAACGATTTGTAGGCGCATGTGCATTGTGCTAAGGCACAGGACTAAGGCTCTAATAACATCTATCTGGGATAGTCTAAACCAGTGTTTTTCAACCAGTGGTACGAGCACCCTTAGGGGTACTCGAGAGAAGTCTGGGGATATGTCAACACAATTGAAATTCGGAGAAAACTAAATTTTTGTTTTAAGTTTTACAGCATTTTATTATTTTTGTACTTTTTACACCCAAAAATTTCATCGCCCGCCTGGCTACGATTAAGTTGCTTAAACAAATGTGTTGCTATGGTAGAAAATAAATGTGTGTGTCTGAAAACTGTAGGTACTGGGGGTACTTTTTTTTTAAGGGGTACTTTATAAAAAAAGATTGAGAAACACTGGTCTACACGGTGAGGGCAGGGGACTGGACTCGATAAGCTCTCGAGGTCCCTTCCAGTTCTAGTGTTCTATGACTCAGGAAAGCACTGACTCAATAGAATTTAAGTATATGTTTATACATGTGTTTACGTACTTTCCTGAACTGATGCCTAGGAATCGTGTATCTAGAGTCTAAATTCATCTCTGCCAGGAACTCCATGTCCTGTGGCAAGTCACTTAGATTTCTGAACCATCAATGGAGAGGGGTGGGGAGTGGTGACAGGCATCATTCTTAGCTATTTGTACTGCAATCGCATCTAAACTTCCCCACCATGACTCAGAATGTGACTGTGCTAGGTGTCAGTTAAAAGGCTTGAATGTGTTTCTTCTTCATTCACCACCACTGATATTTTCTGGCTATCTGTAGAATACTAAACTCATTTTTTTAATTTTAGATAGTTAATGACTAAGTAATTAAATAATAGGTTGAGCTGCTTTACTATGGATAAGCATCTCAGACTTCAGGCAAATGACAAATCTCCGACTTTTTTTAAAAAGCTGCTTGAGATGTACAGTGAACCCTGGAAAGGTCACCTTGTGGAACATGATATGGACTGACAGAACATATGCTGATTGTCCTGTATAATCCACCTGATTAAAAAACTCTCTCTGATTATAATTTACAATAAGGCTATGTCTACACTATAGGGTTTTTGCGCAAAAACCTGCAGAGTGTCCACACCTCAAGCGCATTTTTGCGCAAGAAAGTTTACAGTAAAATGGCAGAACAGAGGGCTTTTTGCAGTGTAGGTATACCTCTTTCTACAAGGAATAACTCCTTTTTGCGCAAGAGTTCTTGTGCAAAAAGATGCTCAACAGTGGTTTCTTGTGCAAAAAAGCCTATCAGAAAAAGCACAGATGCTCTGATGGCCATTCTGTGAATGGCAATCAGAACTTTCTTGCACAAGAGTGTCCATGCATGTGGACGCTCTCTTGCGCAAAAGCACGTTGCTTTTGCAATGCACTTTTGAGGTGTGGATGCGCTTTTGCACAAGAAGTTTTGGCGGAAGATCTCTTCCGCAAAAAGCTTCTTGCATAAAAATCATGCAGTGTAGACAAAGCCTCAGAGTAGAAAAAGAGGTGGGATAGGAGGGAAAACCTGTAATCACTTTATTAAAGTTTTGAGACCTGATCAGATCTCTTCTCCCTTCATACATACAGGCTCACCGGGGCTGGTGACAGACTTCACCAAGCCCTGGGAAATGGGAGGGCAGGGGTTCAGCTCCAGGCCTCCCTGGAACAGGTAGGGCCTTGGGTGGACGGGGCAGGCCTATGGGCAGCCAGCTTTCAACACCAACTGGACCATGTCACACCTCTATCGGCCAGCCCTCAGCACTGCCACCTAGGTAAGCATCTCCCAGCCAGAGCCTGCACCTGGAACCCCAGCCCCTCCCTTCCCCAATCCTCTGCTCCTCCACCTGCACCCCTGCCCCAGATCACAACCCAAACCCTCTGCACCTCCACTCCTGCACCCCTACCCTCCCTCCCAGACCCTGCACCCCACACCAGGTCACAACCCCCTCCAAGACTCAGCAGCCCCTCCTACACTCCTCTTCCAGGTCAGAATCCTCGCCTGCACCCAGACCCAGACCCCCTCCAGTACCCCAATCCCCTTCCCCAAGCTCCCTTCTGCACCCATCCACCATCCCAGACCCTGCACCCCCTCCATTAATATTATGAAAGATATTGAAGGTAAGTGGATGCTACACAGGCACCAAAACCCACTGTCCAGATCCAGCTGTAGGAATGAGGATTCTGTAAAGTTGTGATCCTCCTTTATTAGGAAGCTTGTTCATCAACTCCCTCCACCCCAGATTGTTTTCTGTCCCGTGAGTGGCTCCCTAAGTGAGGTATCTAGCCCTGTGCCATTAATAACTATTATAGTCAATTTATAGAACCCACTATTTTGATGAATGCTTGGTACCATATAAGCAACTTCCACTGGTATGTTTTGAAAATGTTAAGTAAAATGAAAGCTATTTTTAAAACGTCTGAGCAACTTGCATTATCGTTGGGTGAATTATTAAATGAAAATATTACTGTTAAAATGAGGCACATGGAACATGTTACATCTAGAATAGCTAAAAAACACCTTATGTCTATGAATGGATGTAATTTAGGCACTAATATATGCACCACAACTCATCCAGAGAGTTTCACAAATTCACATTCTGTTTCCAGAGCCGGATTTTGCATCTGAATCTGTGTTGGGTGTAAAAGCTGTGTAAAATCTCACGTAGCCAGGCACAGTTCCCTCTTGACTACACAATACACATCTTAGGAAGCATAAATTATTACAAAAAGTGGCTTGGAATAAATTACACTGGATTAAGTAACTTCAGATCCACCAGTTTCAGCATGAAGCAAATGCATTTTGTTAATGCCACATGCTTTTGCGCAAACAGAGTCTTTTGGGGTTTTTTTTGAGAATCGTGGCATCAGGGATCTGGAAGATATGAGCATTTGTAATTTTTGAGAAGAGAAAAGTACTTGTGGATAACCCACTCAGAGCCCAGTCATTCGGTCTTTACACACACGGACTTCAGTGGAACTGTTCAAATGAGCCAGGCCCGTAAGCAACATCTATGTCAGGGGCAGCCAAAATTACCATTAAAGTGTGGCTCACGGAGTCCTCCGCATCCCGGCCCCCATTTTCTAGCCTGTTGAGGGGGAGTTTGGGACCTCTGCCTTGCAACTGGGTGGCAAGGAAGAGACTTCCGCCCAACCCTTCGGGGAGAGGAGATGAGGCGTCTCTCAGGGCTTCTGCCCTGAAGGGCATGCCTTCCAGATTTGAGTGTTCACAGAAGGAGCAGCGCTGAAGCCCCAATCCCTGGCAGACATCTTCTGCAGGGCTGAAGCCTTGAGCCCAGCAGGTGGACTCTGGCTCTTGAACTTCTGAAGTTTGTCATATGTGGCCTGGAAGGTCAGTAAGTTTGACCACCCTGATCTATGCCAAGGCTCAGACAAGGTGCTAAGCACCTCCTATTCAGAGTCACTTAGACCACCCCTAAAGGAGGGCCTGTTGGCACCTTGAAAGAATTTGGATCAAGCCACTGAAATTCAGCAGAATCTCTGACAGAGACCAAATACATCACAACAATTCTGCATTGTAAGCTGTTGCATTCCAGCTAGTCATAAGCTGGAACGCTGCTGCACAGTGGATAAACTTGAACCTTTTGTAACTGGCACGTTGCATTGGGAATCCATTTTTTCTTGCCTCCTTTATATAACCTTACAGTCAAAAGTACATCATATTTTGAAACTAGCAAGTATAGAGGCATTTAGTCATCTGAATGACAAAAGGGGGGGGAATCCCATACTCATTCTGCAAACCACTACTTAATGAAAAAACAATCAGATATTACACAGCCTTATCATAAACATTCAGTGTGATCACAATCGATTTGGGAATTAAGCCCAGTAATCGGCATGATTGCTTGAGATATTACAAAAAGTAAACAAAATACACATAGGCCCTTATCCAACAAAACACTTAAATACCTGCTTAACTTTAAACATGTGAGCAGTCCCATTGCTGAATTAGGACCATACTCTATAATTTGGTAACATATTTCATGCATAATTACCCAACAGATTTGTACGGCTATGAAAAAAGTCATTTAGATCATTGACACACATTCCATAATAATGTAATAGCTCCAACCCATCAATGCTTACACATTGATCAAGGGAAGTTTGTTCAAAGCACAAAATACTTTATGTGGTCATTGAAATATGCAAATATCTTTCTTCCAATGTCTGACAGACCCAATCCAGCAAAGCCCTAAAGGAAATGAGTTGCTCTGAGCTTGTGGGCTCTCTCCCCGAAGTCAGTGGGATTTCTTAGGTGGATGAATAAGAACCTTGCTAGACTCGGAATGGAGGGAAACAACAAGGACAGAATACTCTGCATTACAGGCTACATCTAGACTGTGGGCTTCTTTCGGAAGAGGCTTCTCCGGAAGAGATCGTCCGGAAAAACTTCTGTTGAAAGAGAGCGTTTACCCAACAAAAAGGAGATCTCCTTTTTCAGAAGATAGCGTCCAATCAATGTAGACACTATCTTACATTTCATTTGTGATTACTGTGGACAGAGTGGCCATCAGGGCACCTATGCTTTTTCCTGGAGGCCTCTTCTTTCGAAAAAACACTCTCTTCCGTGTCCACATGTGCCTTTTTCTGAAAAAGTTTTTTTGGAAAAAGGCTTCTCTCTCATAGAGAGGTTTACCGTTGTCGGAAAAACCCCTGCGTTCTTTCGACAGAATAGCAGTGTGGACGTAAGTGTAGTTTTTCCAGAAAAATGGATGTTTTTCCAGAAAAAACTCTGCAGTGTAGACATACCCTCAGTGGGACTGGAAGTTTAATATAATCAAGGTAAACTCCCACTCTTGTGCATGTTCCATAATTTGCAAGACAGAAATAGGAAGTCACAGTACCATTCCCAGAAAGCTGCAGGAGTCTTTCCTTATGCAGGTAATACTCTCATCAAACTAATGAGAATTGTGATTAAAGAGAGGATGAATGCGCCTATCACACAGAATATGTATCTGCCCAGAAAGAAAGAAAGAGGGGAGAGCATGGAACTACAATATATCCATAAGCTGTGATGTTATCACACCTTGCTGTACGCTAATGTTTGTTTGTTTTTTTAGAAGTGAAACAGGAAAAAAAAACAACTGGCATTTTGTTCCCAATACAGGCTAAATATTCTACAGTGCCATCTTCAATCATGTTAAATGTTTCCAGCGGGGCCACCTGAACAGTGCTGTAACACTTTGAGATAGTCTCTTACAGTAAATCAGAATAATGCGAATTGGAATACTGCAAATTGACAACTGCACAGAAGGTCAGCAAAAGGTCTATGTATCTCTTAAGCAATATTTTGAAATCTTCATGGAACGTAATTGCTGAATGGGGCACAGGGGCAAACTTTACCCTAAGACAAGCTTTCCAATTATCTCTAACCTTATCCGTGCTTGATTTTAAATGCCAACTTCCATCTTTTTGTTAAAATGTATCAAATTCTACTGGATTTTGAGCTTCTTCAGTTGTAAAGCAAATCTTAAAACAAAAAAAAATATTAGAGGCAGACTGTCAATTTAAAATTGGTGCCTTTTTTGTGAAAATTCTCTCAAACCCAAGACCGATACAAATCGTGGAATCATTTCTAATACATATTTTAAAAAATAAACCTTCCTCTTTATTATTGGAAACTTAACATACAGCTTTATGAACCTATGAGTAGAATCAGCTATAAAACATATGTAAAACTAGCTTCATTGACTTTTTCCTTTGGCCAAATTGAGGGAAATGCAAAAATTGAAAAGAAACACAGTGATATACATTTGGATTTGTTTGTCACTTAAAATTATCTAACAGTTCTAGTAACAGGTAAATGTGTACTTGCCAAATTATTCTTTTATACTGGTAGTGTTCCTTTAACCCTGTCACATTCCATTTTATAACAAAAGGTATGTAAAATCATGTAAAGAGTCCAACTAGTAGGTAAAGAAAAGGTTAAAAGTGTTTAATGCACTTCTTAAAAAAATTCCGTATGCCTGATCAATATATTTCCCTAGGTTGAAAATAAATGAGTTTTCCTAGGAAGTAAAGGACAGAACAATATGTCCGTTTCTCTTTCTAATATGAAAAATAGTGATGAAAATTACTTGGAGGTCATTTGTATCAACAGCAGACCAAACCTAGGGCTTGATCCTGCTCAGTGAAATCAATGGGAGTTTTGCCTGGCCATGAACTTCACTAGGAGCAGAATAGAGCCTCTGGTCTGGTATATTAATAAATAGTTCTGCAGCACCTAGTTGTCATCCTCCTTAATAGGAAGAAAAGAGGCTTTGCAACCATATGATATCACTTTAACCCAAACCATTTCACTGGAGAAATGTATGCATGTTACAAACCAATGTGGTCATAAGCTTCCTACTCCATGCTTCAAATACTTATCCTTTGGGGAGATCTAACAATGAAAGCTTTGACCATGCAACTTTTACTCAGGTAAGTAGTCCTCATGATCGCCCATGGAACTACTGACCTAAGTTGAGGGCTGCAAAATCAAGCCCTGAGAGAGCTGGTAGGAACGGCCAATGTTAATATCCAAGGCAGAAACTCATACACATAGTTCCAAAGAGCGGATTTCTTTGTAGTATTGTTTGATACTGCCCCCTTTTGCCCAACAACAAATCAACATCCAGACAAAACTTTACATGACATGCATTTGCTTTCAGTAAAACACGATCATGCAAATGATCACATTTAACCCTGACATTACCACTTTCCACTCTAAAGAGAGATGATTAATCCAGGTTAGATAGCACAGGTGTCCACCGCTCATTTAAAACCTGGGTGCAATGTGCCAGGCAAAAATCCTTTTTAAGATACAAAACCCTTCAGCAACGTCCTTCAAGAAGATTTCTTCCCTTCGGTCTAGGATCCGAACCTGCTTCAATTTAAGGGATTAAATAGGGATGTTAGCGTATAGTCAAGTAAATGCCTGAGCTTATTGGGTAATCCTATCAACTACACACTTCCCCCCCCCCCACCTTTGTTGCCTCAGAGGCAGCAGCCTCAGGGGAGGGGGTGCCAAGGGAGGCTGCCGCAAAGCTGTCTGTGTCAGCAGCAAGCCTGGGCCCACCAGGGACAGAGGTTGGTTGGTCCATGGCAGCAGCTCTATGCTGCCACCCCTGTATCAGAGGCAACAGCGCAGGGTTGCAGGTCTGCATGGGGAGCTGGTTTTTAAACTAGCTCCCCCCACAGACCAGCTCCCGCCTGCCACCCCGCACTGCTGCCCCTAATACAGGGGCAGCTGCACAAGGTGGCATGGAGCTCCCCTAGAGTGGGGCCAGAGTACACTGGCTGCTGGCCCCACTCCCAGGGTCTACTGAATAGTCATGTAACCGCTAACATTTCATGAGGTTACATGACTATTCAATTACACAATATCTAACATCCCAAGACTTAAACCGGAGTAATACCTGAGTAAAGACTGCAAGAGCTGAGCCCCAAATTCACCACATGGAGCCAAAGTGAGGCAAGACCGGCGGGGCGCCTTTTTACATTAAGCATTTCTTTCCTTTTATTGAAGCATGGTGTCTTTTTAGGCTGTGTATATAAATTGGTGGGGTCACCTTGTTCAAGTTATTCCCCCTGCTGATTCCCCTGTTCCCAGCATCCACTCTCCCTCCCCTTAAAGCTTTTGTCTTCCAATTTCAACTCTCTCTAACTTGAACCTTTTCTCCTCTCTGGTTGTTTGAACTGCTTTCTGGCGAGGGCAATCATGGTCAATTTGGACCAACCTAACAGTGGGAGATGGGACAACAAACAAAGCCAATGCTCACATTCTGCATGGCAGGCGCCCACTGCACTACCTCAGGATTAACATGTCCCTGACAGCCTGAGGACAAAAACTTAATCTCTTTAAGGAAAGAAAAAAGGAAAGGGGGAAATCATCCCCCTCTACAATAGCATCCGGAATACTGTGCTCTGCTAAAGGTTTCCTACTGTAATCTGCTTTACGTATCACTCAATTCTATTTTGGAAGGAAAAGTTTTAGTCAGAGGATTTAGAAGAAGAAATACATGCACGATTCAAGCAGCTGTTACGAAAAACAGCTATTTTAAAAAACCCTGAGTAATCTGATTAAATATCAGCAGGATTTTCCTTCTTGCCACCTCCTTACTCTTTGCAGTTTTTGACCAGAGTTTTCTCCCTTGGGTACTTTATAAATCAGGCATCTAATCAAGCTAGCATTTCTCCACAGGAACAGTTTCTTCCATCTATGCTGTCTTCCTTTTTCTAGCCTTTATTCGCCCATCTTTTCTAATGATCTTCAACAACAACAATAGCATTTGCCATCTATTCAACAAATAAATATTGAGGGAGGGTGAAAGAATCACAGCCCAGTTACAACTTTTTGCTTTAGCTGGTTTCTCTCCCGTTCACAATGCAATCGGCCCAGGATAGGTTTGTACCTGAACCCACCCAAAGGCGCTGAGATCTAATCTACTGAAGCCTAAACAAGAGTTTGGGCAAAGATAAATAAAGGCGTGAGCATTCTTGCTCAGTACAAGTTTAAACTTCTCCACGAGCACCCTCTCCCCTATCTTCCCCGCCACAGAAACCAGCTCAAGAGCAATCAGGAGGTGGGATCTCATACGCTCGGGGATATTTTTTTTTTAAATTCAGGAAATAATTTAAAAGCTCAGACCGAGCCAACAGCGTACATTGCAAAGAACGACACAAGTGCACTTCTGCCTTACTTCCTAGCAGCCAAGCCTATAAATAAAGGGACAGATTTAATAACCGAGTAACGTGGGCTTGACAAACCCTTCCAAATATCCTCACACTTCTACCCCCCTCCCCTTTTTGTTTTCTGTAAGAAAACTAACACAGTCTGGGCACTTATGCTCCTAGTCAGCACCCTGTGGCAGGTGGTAGCTGCCGGAAAATACAGATCTGCAACTTTTGGTGTGTATGTATGTGTGTGTGTGTGTGTGTGTGTGTGTGTGTGTTTTCTGCGCTGGCTCGGCAAAGATTTCTTTTAGGTTCCGCACGCACCCACCCACCCACCTCCGAAATTTCCAACAATACACGAAACCAAGGAAGCATACTCGGCTCTCCGGTTCCCTCTTCCCCCTCCGCTTTTGATCTTCATCGGGACGTGAGCTGCACGTTAATGGGCCACCCCTACCACAAAGACAAATTACCATCAAAAAAAATCACTCCTATCCTTTTCCTCTAAGATACCGCACACACCCCCACCTCCCCCCACACACACACATCCCGCCATACACACACACACACACCCTCCCCCTTTATGCAGCCCCGGTGCGTGGAACTAGGGAGAGACGGCGGGGAGGGAAAATAAATCACTTGCAGGGCCGCCTTTCCTAGGTCGTTTCTTCTCCGAGGTGCTCCATCAGGGAGGGCGGCTGAACCTGGAGACGACACATGACCCCCCCCCCCACCCCCGCCAGCATCCCCATCACCCCTTCCCCGTGGCGCTGCGGAGAGGCGCTAAAAGGCAGTGAAGCGGCACAATAAGCTTTACTCCAAAGGAGCCCCCCCCCCACTGGCGCTGGCTTTGCCCCCCCCCATTCTCCATTCAACCCCCTCCACCCGCGCGCACTGAAGTTGCTAAAGTTTGCAACTATCCCTTCCCCCCCCCCCAGCTCCTTTCTCACTTAAAATAGCGTCGGGTGCAGGAAAGGGATAACACCCCCCTCCCCTTCCACACACGTTGGATGCTGTTACTTACTTTTCTGGGAGGGGGGGGGCAGGAACTCACTTGCACATCTTGCTCGGGAGCTGCAAGGTTCGTGGTGTTGGGTGGAGGGGGGGAGGGTGTTGGGGGAACAGCTCAGACCCCTTCTCAGCCCCCCCGGTCTCCCATCCGCCAGGCGGCCAGCACGACCCGCGGGGCCGGCTTGGAGTTCTCGGGACCGGACTGGTTCCTCTCGCTGCCTTTCCAGCCCGGAGCAGCCCCGCCGCAGCAGCTCCTAGCAGGGACGCTTCCCCTCTTCCCATGAGGAGGGAGGCGGCGGCGGCGGCGGAGGAGGAGGAGGGAAGGGGGGGGGCTAGGGGCTGGCAGCCCCACTCACACTGATGTCAACTAATATATTCAAAGTTCAACAGGGCATTTATTGACACGCCGCGCCGCTCCGCCGTCCCGAGGCGCGGCTGCCACTGCAGCCAGCCCCGCGCCGTCCTCCGCCACAAAGCCCCGCGCGCCCGGCACGGGCGGGCATTGTCCGAGCCTGCCCGCGGGACCCGCGTTCGCCGCTTGCCCGCTCTTTGCTCCGCGCGTTGCAGCAGTGCCCTGCTAGGCTCCGTGCCGGGCGGGCGGCGGCCCGGCAGCCCAGCTGCAGCGAGGGGTGTTTCCGCGTGCAAGCCCGCTCCGCGCAAGGCTGAACGGCCGCGGGCATAATGCAAGCCCCCGGCGGGGAATCCTTTGCTGCCTGGGGAGGGGGATGAAACGCGGGGGGAGGGGGGGGGGCTTTATGGCTGGAGAGGGTTTTGTTTAGTGGATGTTTCTGGGAGCCAGCAAAAATGAGACGTTTAAACTTCGGCCCCGGGGGAAAAAATGTCGAGCAAAGCGCGTTTAAGCTGCCCGGGAAGTGCTCCCTTGCTCTCCACCCAAGCAGCTCGCTCCCTCTCCGGAGCAGAGTTCCCGCGACTGGAGCGAGCAAACAAGCTCAGTTTCGAGGGAAAGCTGAACAAACTCCCCATCCCCCCCCCCCACCCCACCCTCAAAAAGTAAGAGAGTAATCCTTCAGGTCACCCGTGGATCGGCTTTGTAAAGTTCCTACAAAACCTAGGACGGTGGAAATATCTCCCTGGAACGTCCCACTGAACTTACTTAACAAATATTTCCCCTGATCGCAACCCTCTCCACCAGGCAGTGTGGTGAAGCATTAGGAAGATTGTTGGCTTTTTGACAAGGCCCACTCCGCTCCACAGTGGGTTTACTGGCTTTGTGAAGGAAGCAACAAGAAGGTAGGGTCTCTGCCCCAAACAGCTGGCAGAAAGAGAGGGGAAGAGAAAGTGTGCTATTATAGGAAACATGATCTTGCTAGGCTCCATCAGGTTGCTGCAGGTGTCCCATAACCTCTAACTGCCAAAAACTAGGATTGGGCATGAGACCGATCATTTAATAATTGCCTTTTTCTGTTCATTCCCTCTGGTCTGACTCTGTCAGAGACAGGATGCTGGGCTAGATAGACCATTGGTTGCTACCTTATGTTAATTCCTCTTGTTAGGTGAAAAATGTTTTAATATCACAGTAAGAGGAATGGGAATCAGAAGGATGTACTCCAAGTGCTTCCAATCTAACTATAATCTGTCCAAAAGGATCTTTATCAGGGGTTTGAATGCAGAGACGATAGTGGTAGGATAGTGAAATGCACTGACTGGTTTGTTTTCTAGAGACAAGGATGAGGTAGTATCTTTTATTGTCTCTCTGTTGGTGAAAGAGACACTTTCAAGCTCACATACATTGCTTCAGGTTTGTTTTGTTTTCATTATTCTATATTGACAAATACAGTCAAGTTAGAAGCACTGGTGAAAAACAAATTAGATGTTTAAATTTTTACAATTCTTTCATGTGGGGTGAAAACTGTAAAAATCTTATTTGCCTTTCACTGGTGCTGAGTTATTAGTAATACAGAGGAGGATCTGTTTTATTTTTGAAATATGATTTTTTAGTCTGATGGTATCCATTTTATAGCTACTGCATCATACATCAATTTAATAGCAATCACTCAAATACTGATTTAGGGCTATAGTGCGCCATCTAAAAGCAGATGGTAGTGGTAGGGTGTGTACAGCATGAGTGGAGATTCATACAACAGTGTGCCAAGCAACACAAACACAATTCCACCAGATTTCTGTGGGCTGCAATTATGGTTAGCACCCTGCAAAGCTAGTCAGTACAAATGAGTGGTTAAGGCTGTGTTCCCTTTCATCCCAGTCAGTGAGGCCAATAATTGGGATTGTATCAGAGCTCCATGCACAGCTGCAAACAAGGAGATGGGGATTGGGACAGCCTTCTTAAATCCCACTCCTCCCTGTTCAGGACATAGGTAATCTAGCCCTTAATAAGGGTGGGCTCCAGCTTCTACTGAAGGCAGTGGGAAATTACACAAGCTGCAATACAGACTAGCCCATACCAAGAAGAAGTTGATCTGAAAATGCCATTGCTTGTGATCCCTGCTCTAAAAAATTACCATGTTGCATGTTTTCCCCGGGGGCTGTGTCTACATTGGCGCGATCTTGCACAAAAGCGGCCACTCTTGCGCAAAAACTTGCTGCCTGTCTACACTTGCACAAGTAAACTGATGTTCTAATCTATGAAATCAGGGCTTCTTGCACAAGAACTCTGATGCTCCGGCTCAGGAAGAAGCCCTTTTGCGCAACTGTTCTTGCGCAAGAGGCCAGTGTAGACAGGCAACATGAATTTCTTGTGCAAGAAAGCCCTATGGTTAAAATGGCCATCAGAGCTTTCTTGAGCAAGAGAGTGTCTACACTGGCATGGATGCTGTTGCGCAAAAGCACATGCCAATGTAGACGCTCTCTTCTGAAAGAGTTTTTGCAGAAGAACTCTTCCGCAAAAGAGTTTTTGCATGAGAATGCGCCAGTGTAGATGTAGCCAGAATGTGCAAGGTCAGGAAGGTTTACTGCAAGACAATACAGTGGTGATTTTTCCCCTCAGTCTTTATCTGCAGGATTGGCAATAAGTTTACACTGCAATTGAATTTACAGGGGAAGGGGACTTGCTATCTCTCATTTCAGTGTAACTTGGGTGTTAGCACAGAAAGGCATCATTAATACAGTATTGCCCATTTTGTTAAAGCAGGGGTTCGCCCCAGTGGCCTTGCCCAAAATTCCATGCCCTTATGCTTACCCATTTAGTTATCACCCTCTATCCTAGAAGTGGATTCATCTCCTGAGTGCTAGATGTACATTGTCACTCTGGGATCCTTTACACTGAAAAATCAGTACTTATGGCACCATATAAAAAGTTAAATTGTTATGAATAGATCAATATTTACATTAGTAATATATATTAAGATATTAGTTGAAGCTGTATAAAGACAGTACAATATAAGCAAGTATATAGTAAAAAGAAATGCATCAAGGGGTTTTAGTGATATTACACATTACAAGATGAAAGCCTCAGTTACTTACTTCCAGAATCCCAAAATGGAATTTTCTTTAGTGACAGTATTTCACTACATATGTGAATCTGTTTCTATTCAAGACTAATCAAGTCATATTGATATCACCAGTATGTTATAGCTATATAAACAGTGTGATTGTAGGATGCCTCATCAATACTAATGTGACTTTTACAGCATGTTGGTGGCGGGTGTTTTCAGAAATCATATCTCTGGAAAACAGCAGTATAGATCCACTGAGGTAGTCATCACACAAATAATAAGCTGCCTATTCTTTGCCTGCTCTAATTTCTCTGTCCTTCTGTAATCCTGTTGTTCTTTAACTCTGTCACTGAATTCTTTACCTCTGCAAAGCATTTCGCAATAGAGTTTGTATACAGAAAATCTTTTATGTAAAGTTACTAGGAGGCTTTGCCTCCTGCTCGCTACGCTTGCCAACTGCCCTCTCTCGGGGAGTAGGCAGACCAGGCTCTTCCCCCTGGCCACCAGGAAGGGCTGGGCCGAGGCAGGGCAGCCCTGGCCTGCCCCTCCCCAACCACCAGGCCAAGTCCAAGCCAGCTCTGGCTCTCTGCCCGCCTCCTCCCCCCCCCCCCCCCAGCCAGTAGAGGGGGAGCAAGCTGAGGCCTTGGCAGCCCTGGCTCTTCCTCCCTCCCCCCCCCCCCCCAGCCGCCAGGAGGAATTTAGGAGGATCCCAGGCTGAGGCCACAGCATGCCAGCTTTGACTCTCTCCCCCAAGCACCAGGGGCAGGCAGGATACAGACTGACATGATGACATCACTCTGTCGTCCTACAGGGAAAAAAATTTATATAGAGAGAGATGTATGGTATTTTCAATCTGAATTCTTTTCCAACATATTATTTTCAAACATTTCAGACGTTGAAAAACAGGGACTGGTACTTTTAAAAGCATTTGGATTGTTTTCTGATTGCAAATGTCACAATGGGCTCCACTCAAAGGTATAGAAAGGGACTAGTTTTGAGCTTGTCATAATGTAGAATATTTTGTTCAAACTGCCCTATAAACCTCTCCTTCTTTCCTTGTTCATTCAGCCTGGTCCACTTGTTAGGATCTGATCTAAAGCCCATAGAAGCCAGTGGAAAAATTCCAATTGACTTCAGTGGGCCTTGGATCAAACTTTGAACAGTAATGCCACATATGTTAAACTTCTGTAATGAAATCATTAGTTCTCTCTCAGTCAGCGTAGGCATATGACTAAGCAAAATCAGGAATTTGGAAGTGATCAGTCCTCTCCATTGTTCCTCTCCTGCAATTTTTTCCAACTTCTCTTTGTAACTGTAGTTTTATCTGGCATTGTTGCATAGTTTTTAGGGTGTAGCCTTAGTTGTCAGGTGACTTGTAAATGTCTTGTGTTTCTCCATGTTCTTAATATGATGGATGATTACTATCTCACTGCATGCACTTTTGTTCTATTTCATTATATTACATTTTAAATAACTGAATGTGCACCAACTTGGGCACAGAGAGGAGATTATATCTCCAGGTCTATAGGCATCTAGTGGTTTTCCTTTTAAAATTTAATTAGGAAGGGATGGGTTAGCTGTTTAAGCCTCAGGGTTCAAATGCTGACACTCCCTGCAACTAAAAATGTAAATCCCAGAAGAGTCAACTCAAACTTTCCTTCTTGTGAGATACGCAATTTAAGTACCCAGCAGTATGCTGTGTGTGGATGTTTACCACAGCCCTTGTAAGCCAGGGTCCTCTCTCTACTCAGTTTCAACATTACTGATTCCAAGGCACATTTTTAAGGAGTTCTCCCCTGATGTCTTTGAGCAAAATTCCTCCTTTGCTACTGTTATGCTACCTTCCACCAGAACAGTGGTGGCTGTTCACTGGATCTGTGTATCTGTACATTGTAGAGAGCTTTGGGACAAAAAGTACTATATAAAATAAAGCATTTTACCATTTCCATGCCACCCAGAATTCCATGTTTGTCACTTTGCTGCAGCTTGTGGAATCTTGGAAATTCATGGTCGGACAGCAGGGATGAAACCTAAATCTTCCATCCCCCTAGTGCAGAGGACCCTGTTTTTGGAATTAAAGTGATTCTCCATTAGCTATTAGCATTATAGAGCCAATGACATGGTTGTTCAGAGCAATGCCAGTGAATAGTCAGGCTATTACAATAATATTTTCCATATGTGACATACAAATCCATTTTTTTTAACCTCAGAATCCTAGTCCCTATTCCAGGTCATTATACAAACAGAACGCATAAGAACTTCTTTTCTGTGACTCTCACTGGCCAGACTTTGAGCGGTCACTATATATATAGACTACAGGCCTGTTCTCCCAAAGAATCTCTCTGCAGGACTCGTTTGTTATGAGGACTGGTGTCTGGGATGAAGCCCTTTCTTCTGTTTTCTCTACACATTCCAGTGCCACTGATCCTTTTCTCCTTATTCTTCCCTTTCTTGATTTCTTCTTCTGGACTTCACCTTACACCACACACTATCTGAAATGCCCTCTCTGGCATGCAGATGTTTGCTAGCTAAACTAAGGACAGATATTGCAAAAAGGACTATTCTGACAGTTGCATATTTTTGCCCTGCATCTTCCTCCCAAAAAAGTGTGCAATATGATTTTCACCACTAGGTGGTGCCGATGCATCCTAATGCTCTCTTGAGTATGGTACAGAGGAGGGACACATTGCCCTGGAGAATTCATACTATCTGTCCAACAACATCTGAGCAAGAGTGATGCTACAGGAGCCTGTGTTTAGTAACAAGGTGTAGTGTATAAAATCTGTGCCTTGTATACAGCAGAGGAGTTGCATGTTCTGTCTGAGGGTCCGCCCTGCAAGCCAGTGGCCTGGCCTCCGGAATCCCTACACACTTAGGCTATGTCCACACTGCAGAGCTATTTCAGGATACCGGAGATATCCCGAAACAGCCATCCCATGTCTTAACAGTGCACCCATTATTTCAAAATATAACGGGCTCGCTATTCTGACGTCCCTGGGAACCTCGTTCCATGAGGGTTAAGGGACATTTCAGAATAGCAGGTTTTTTCAAAATTTGGTGCTGTGTTGACAGTGCCAAATTACAAAATAAGCAATTTTGAAATTGAGTCGATATAAGTTATGCAATTTGTGTAGCTCAAATTGCATAGCTTATTTCGAGCTATGGGTGCAGTGTAGTCATTCCCTTACATCCTTCTGATGGTGGCTGTGGATTGGGACAGAGGTGCAAACCAAGAAGACTAGGAAAAAAAAGTCTTGTTAAGCAATGCAGACAAGGTAGAGTGCTGCTTGTGCAAGTTGCAGTGTTGCTGCCTGACAGACAGGGCTGGAGAGGCAGGGTCATTACAATCCACCACAGCCCCAGCAAACTGTCTGTCAGAGGGGACAGTGCTAAGAAGTGGACCTAAGAGAACTGAGCTGTGTCAGGCAAGAGAAGGCGGATCTAAGCTGCCTGTCCAAGGAGGGCTAGCTAGCACACAAGAGTCTTGGGAGAAAAGGGGGTGGCATTAGGGGGAATTTCAGTGCAGAGCCAGCCTGATCCCCCTTAGAACATGTGTCCTATCAGTGCTCTGATCAGAGAGCTGTGCCGAGAGAGGAGGGGAAAGAGTTGCATTTAGGTTTTTCAGCAACTGTCAGGTAGTTCAAAGCTACAAGAAAAGCAGCAATGTTGTCACTTTCCAGCCAAGCCAGAGTAGGCTGTGTAACGTTTAAGCTCCATTTGAGCATAGAGGGTTGGTCTGTTCATAACTGAACAGGCTGGCTCCAACACTTCAGCGCACTCCGATTAGTCATGCTGACTGAGACATCAAGGGCAAATCCAAAGAAAAGTCTAGCCATTGGCCTCAGCATCTGGATTCCAGATTCATATGCGGGTGGCTGCTCCTGGTGGTTTCAGTGCTTCGACTACATGCATTGGCCTAGTGGGGTTGTTTGTTTTTTTTTAAATCAACACTCTGCCGTAATGGACTGGACTTCATACATATTGAGGGAAGAGAAAGTGAAGGGTGGTTGCATTTAAAACTACTCTTCATGCCACCAAATCCACATAAGTGCATGCACATGTTTAACCAGGCTTTTCACCAGCAGGCAGAGGTGAAAGTAAGGTGGTGTACCCCAGTGCTCAGCTCTGGCAAGAGCTGGCTACACTCCAGCAAGAGCTGCCTGGGGCGCTCCACTGAGACCCAGCTGGCGGGAGACACAGCTTGCGGCACACTCTCCCAATCGGGCTCCTGCTGCAGCTAGGTGAGGCAGGCAGACTGAAGGGGCCATCTGGAGACATGCAGTAGGGAAGGTGTGTGTGCTCCCAACCAGGCTGCTGGTGCGCCGGACCTGTCCTGCTGCCTCCTCAGTGAACACTGGGCAGCGCAGGTGCCATCCGAGGTGAGTGCCATTGCCAGGGGCCTCTGGGGAGAAGCCAGGGCAAGGGAGTGGCAGGCCAGTTTCCCTGCAGCAGTGCCCTCACACAGCCCACCCACAGCTCCCTTGTGGCAGGGCAGGGACCCGTCCTCCACCCAGGTAAGGTAACCTGGCCCCAGGAGAATGAGCACTAGCGTGAATGATTGAGTCTAGATTTCATGACAGATAGCCATTATCTATAATCATATTTAGGTGAAGGGATTTTTGCTTACATGTGAAGTCAGTTATCATACACTCTCTGTTGTGGCTTATGGGCTCAGACTGGTGGCAATGTAACTTATACTAAACAGAGAACAAAGCTAAATATATGCTCCCACATCTATACTTACCACACCAGAGATCAATCTTCTGGCATTCGATTTAGCGGGTCTAGTAAAGACCTGCTAAACTGAACACTGAGGGTGCCCCCAGTCAGTGCCAGTACTCGTCAAAGTCATGAGGAATAAGGGAAACCAACAGGAGCATTTGCTCCCATCGGCCTCCCATTGTGAAGATGACGCCAAGCTTGGCTTAAGATATGTCACCTCCAGCTATGTTTTTTACCAGTTGCATACCTGAAGCCATCCTTCCAGGTTTAGTGTAGACCTAGCACGAGAGATGGAGAAAAGGATCATGGGTCTGTCTCCATACATAGAGAAGTCCAAATGATTTGTGCAGAAGAAATTTATTTGGCCATGTGTCCAATGTTCTCTCTAATCTTTTCCATCCATGTGTGTATTTTTTTTCCATCCACATATGGAATACATTTTTATGTGCACTGAGGCATGTGCAAATGTGCACCACCAATAGAAACACAAAACCTAGCTGTGGGTGCTCTGCTAATCAGATGAATCCTCTCCTGAGTGGCCACACAGGGCACAGCTTAAACAGTGCATGTGTCTCGTGTGATCTGAGATGCATGCCATTGTGTAACTCTCATAACACACAGTAGCCAACCATTTATTGCCAGGTAAAAAAAGAACAGTGAAAAAATAAGTTATAGCAGCACCACATTAAACTAAACAGCTTAGTCCCACATTAGGAACCTTTTCTTTCAGCTCTAGCTTTGAGCCCAAGAGATCATATAAATTGAAAACAGTTTCTGAATTGAGACTGGAAAAATAAAACCATACTCTGAACTCATTTATTGTACCAAGGATAACTTTATCACAAGGACTGAAAAATTCATTGTATGATTCTCCCCAAGGTAAGACTAGGGGCCCTATGTCTCTCTGGCTACAGAATTTAAGCTTTCAATGAAAGACACTGTTTGGGTGAATAAAAGATCATGGTAATAACTTGATACAGGAGTCAGAGCAGAATAGAAAGGAAGGTTCGACCACATCAGAGTTTCAGGGTCTGCTCCCTGCTCAGCCATTCATTTAATTGACTTTGGAGACCTCAACTAGGACCAGATTTTCAAAGAAGAACTCAGCATGGAGCCACTCCCCTTGTCACACTATTAGCATGCAGGAACAGACCAGTAGCTCTTGTTGGCTCACAAATTATTTACATACTGTTTCTACATACTGAAACTCTGAGGCTACATTTACATTGCACTCTCTTGCACAAGAACTTATGCAAATGAGGCAATGAATATCGCTGCACCTCATTTGCATACTTAATGAGCCACCATTTTTGCACAAGGAGCTTATAGACCTGCACAAGTCTATACTCCTTCTTGTGCAAAAGCTCCTTGTGCAAAAATGGCAGCTCATTAACTGTGCAAATGAGGCATGGCAATATTCATCGCCACACCTCATTTGCATATGTTCTTGCGCAAGAGAAAGCAATGTAGACGTAGATGTAGATGTACAGCATCCAGTGAGCTAAACTCTTTTGAAAATGCAAATGTGGATGCTGGGATTTGTGGCATGGGCACCATTTATACGGGTAAAGGGGGGGCAGTATCCCCCCTCCCGAGTTTGAACCCCTGCTTAAAGCTGCATGGCCTGGTTCCAAAGGCGGCTCTTAACTGCAATAGAGTTTGAGATGCTTGCAGCGTTGCCTTTGGGACAAGGAGTTGGTTATAAAAAGAGGGAAGGAGGTGATTACCAATAACAAAAGACTGGTCACACAAGTAATTAAGGCATAGTTAGATCATTGCCAGTGAAAACATTGCCAGGTGCTTAAAAGATGTGGGGCAGGAGGGGAAGAGTAGCAATGAGTGTTGTGCTGCTGGGATTTGAATTTGAACCAGTACTGTTAAACTTTTAAATGTCCTTGAAAAAGGGGTAGATAGTGAGGTGACAAAATTTGCAGATACTACAAAATTACTTAAAATAGTTAAGTCCAAAGCTGACTGCAAAGAGTTCAGTCATCTGAAGAAGTGGGTTGTGCCCATGAAAGCTCATGATACCATCTATTCTACATGTTTTGTTAGTCTTTAAAGTACTACTAGACTATTCGTTGTTTTTTAAAAGCTTAAGAGGGGTAGCTGAGTTAATCTGTAACAGGGAAAAAATGTTATTTTTTTAAGTTTTTTCATTGTTTTTTAAGTTTTTCCTGCAAAGAGTTACAAAGGGATCACACAAAACTGCGTGATTGGGCAACACTAGGGCAGACAGAATTCAGTGTTGATAAATTCAAAGTAATGCACATGGGAAAATCAACTATACATACAAAAATGATGGGATCTAAAATAGCTGTTAACACTCAAGAAAGAGATCTTGGAATCATTGTGGATAGTTCCCTGAAAACATCTTCTCAATGTGCAGTGGCAGCCAAAAAACTAAAAACCTAACAGAATATTGGGAATCATTAGGAAAGTAATAGATAATAAGCCCAGAAAATATCATATTGCCTCTCTATAAAGTCATGGTATGCCTGCATCTTGAATAATGTATGCAGATTTGGTCACCTCGTCTAAAAAAAGATCTATTGGATTTGGAAAAGGTACAGAAAGGGCAACAGAAATGATTAGGGGTAAGGAACAGCTTTCATATGAGGAAAGATTAACAAGACTGGGACTTTTTATCTTGGAAAAGAAATGACTAAAGGATGGGAGGATATGTTAGAGGTCATGAATGGTGTGGGAAAATAGACGAAGGAAATGTTATTTACTCCTTCACTAACATAACACAAGCATTCAATTATATTTATAGACAGCAGATTTCAATCAAATTATTTCTCCACAGACAACCTGTGGAACTCTTTGCTTGGAGATGGTGGACAGGTCCAAACTGTAACAGGGTTCTAATAAGAACAAAATAAGTTTGAGGAGGACAGGTCCATCAATGGCTACTAGACAGAATGGGCTGGAATGGTGTCCTTAGCTTCCGTTTGCCAGAAGCTGGGAATAGGTGATGGGATGGATCATTTGATGACTGCCTCTTCTGTTCATGCCTTCCAAAGCACCTGGCATTGGCCACTGTTGGAAGACAGGATACTGGTCAAGGTGGACCATTGGTCTGACCTAATATGGCCATTCTGATCTTATATGGAGCCCAAATGTAGCTGCCCTCTGCTGTAACCACTAGACCCCACTCCCCTTCCAGAGCTGAGATAGAGCCCAGGAGTCCTGACAGTCTCTCTCTCTCTCTCTCTCCAGTTAGTAAGAAAGTAAGATTACATATTAAAATGTTAAGGCTAGCCAGTGTCCCTTAAGTGACTTGCCATAAGATGCCAGAACATGTTAATATTAGAGCTGAGTGGGTCTAATATTTATTTAATTTTTTCCCCTTTTATATAGGAATTAGATACAGGGTTCCTGTCAGCTAATTGCTCAGTTATCTGCCCAAAAAACCCTAGAATTTTCCAGTGCCTCAGTAGCCCTAGAAAGAGGTGATACGTATGTGTGGAGAGGGAGAATAGAATCAGTCCCCCGCCCCAATTTGCTGCTTGGTTTGTACTGAGCATGCTTAGTAACACTGCTGAAACCGCTGTCCTCATCTGCCTCCCCCGCCCCCCCCCCCCGCCCCCACTCTATGCTCTCACTCTCTTCTCTGGCATCAGGGCATGCACAGGTCAGCCCAACCCTACCAAAATCTGAAACAGTGTCCCAGACTCTTGGAACGGGTAACCCTTCATTTTTTACCTCCACCTCCTTTACACAGCCTGTAATATACTGACTCTGTGGTTCAGAGTAATCTGAATAATGAAATGCAAAGAACTACCAAAGTACTTCAAGGGAAAAGGTGGGAACAGAATGTAGGGCTTTCTGGCACCCAGCTATGTCTGGTGGAGAATGCAGTGGAAAGAAGAGGATCTTCTTACCAGATTCAAGTTCTTCCATAGTGTTTGAAAATCATGGCCTGTTAGTAGCTATACTGAGTACTGGGCTAACTCAGCTATATAAAGCATGTCCTTCCATAGCTACACACTTGTAATGAGTTTAAATAAAATACCTTCCAGGCATGCTCAGTATGTGATATTCAAATACTCATAAGTCAGTCAAATCAAAGCCAATTCACTTTCAATCTTCACCCAGTTTGGCTGCAGAGTTGTTCAAATTGAAAGGCTATGAAAAATGTTTTAAAGGGGGAAAATGTCCCTCTCCCCACTCTCTTCTCGCTTAAAAAAGATCACGTCTCTCACAACAAAGTCACACTTGGGCTGAGATCACATATAGGCAATTTCATCCACCAAGGTTATACATGTCAGAAAGTTATGAGGGATTGAAAACAGGGGTTTAGAATAATTCTGAACTTCAGTGGCCAGGACCAAATGCCTCCTGAGGAGCTGTGGCAGGGACTGAAACCCAGACTTATCTCTGACCTTTGGGAAAGTTCAGACCCCAAACTCCTGACCAAATCCAGAACATGAGCACTCAGACCTGTCACAATTATCAGCTTGAAATGGAACCCTGAGCCCCATAACCCCATGCCCCCTCAACTGTAGGAAAGTTAGAATCTATATCCCAACTCTCTGGTTCCATCCCTTCCCAAAGGGTAAGACACTCTATTCTACATGTCAATATGCCTGAAGAACCACAGGCATACTGGGCTAGAGCCCCTGTTGCAGTGGTTTGTCAGAGACCTGTGCAGTCTCTGGCTCTGCATGGGCACCCTTCTGCACTCTCCTTTTCATCTCATTTGTACTCCTTCCGTCTTTTAAGTGGTTTGTGCCTTGTTTCCCTTCCTCCACTTATCAAAAAGCTGCATTGCAGGAACAAGAGAGTTTGCAGAAAAGGAAGAAAAGTGAAAACAATGGCCAGGACTTTAGGGATCCTGCTCTCATTAAAGCCATAGGAGTCTTGCCATTGATTTGAATCCTGGGAGCTAGATCAAGCTCTTAGGTTTCCAGCAGAGGAAAGGGGGAAATCTCCTATTGGATCTACAGTCCTGTGGCACTTGAGAAGCAAGTGGTCATTTCCCACGATTGAGTCATCCTTTATCCATTTATTAAGTGATGGGCTGGAAAGAACTCCACATAGAGCAGTTTATAGGTGGGCGTGGTACCGACACAAGATTGGTCCCATTTTCCCATTTGCACTATGGTAAGTTGGGTTGGCAGCAATATCAGTCATCCACCATTCTTGTGTTTGCCTCCCTAACTACATAAGAAGGAAGTCTGGTGGCACCTTAGAAACTAACAAAAATACAGTAGACTTCCGATAATCCGGCACCTTTGGGACCTAGGGGGTGCTGGATTATCAGATATTCCGGAGTATTGGGAGGTACTCCGGCGGGGGGCTATGACGGGTCTGTCGGGACCCGTACTGCATCCGGGGGGTGGGCGGGGAACAGCGCGGCGAGGGGCGAACCCTCCGCCGTTTTGCAGGAAGGCGGGGGAAGCCCCGTGCAGCCGCCGGCGACAGGCCAGCTGGGGAAACCCAGCCACCGGCCTGCAAGCGGTAGCAGAGGAGAGGGGGCGAGAGCTAAGTCCCCAAACTTGCCCCATTCTGGCTGCGCTCAGCCCCACGCCACTGCCAAGAGTTTCCGGGAGGGGAGCGGGCTCCCCACCTCCCAGACTGCAGTAGTTATCACTGAGCAGGGGGGTGAGGGGTGATGCTGAGGGACCAGCCTGGCAGCACCCCAGCAGCTCTGCTCCGCCGCTTCCCCAAGTCCGCCACTTATCAGTTTCAGCAGCGGCAGCGGCGGACTTGGGGAAGTGGCGGAGCAGAGCAGCTGGGGTGCTGCTGGGTTGGTCCCGCAGCGCCACCCCTCACCCCCCTGCTTGGCGATAACTACTGCAGTCTAGGGGGTGGGGAGCCTGCCCCCTTCCCGGAAACTCTCGGCGGCGGTGCGGGGCTGAGCGCAGCCGGAATGGGGCAAGTTCGGGGACTTAGCTCTCACCCCCTCTCCTCCGCTGCCGCTTGCAGGCCATTGGCTGGGTTTCCCCAGCTGGCCTGTCGCCGGCAGCTGCACGGGGCTTTCCCTGCCTTCCTGCAAAACGGTGGAGGGTTCGCCCCTCGCTGCACTGTTCACCACCCATCCCCCGGCCGGACACAGTGTGGGTCCCGGCAGACCCGTCACAGGGGTATAATCCCCTTCCCCTCTTTTCCCCTTCCCTTTCCCAGCCGCGAGTGCCCATGGGGCTCACAGCAGCTTCAATTGTCCGGCTGGCAGGAGCACTTCCGGGTTCCAGTTGGTGCCGGACTATCGGGAGTGCCGGACCACTGGATGCTGGACAATTGGAGTTTTACTGTATACAGAATCATGAGCTTTTGTGGATATCTTGTTTTCTGTTATTTCCACTCCAATTCATCTGATGAAGTGGGTTTTGCCCATGAAAGGTCATGAGTCTACATATTTTTGTTAGTTTCTAAGGGTACAGCTACACTAGCTCGTTAGTTCGAGCTAGGTAGGGTAATGAGGGCAAGCAGAGTTGCAAATGAAGCCCGGGATTTAAATATCCTGGGCTTCATTTGCATGTTCCCAGGCACCGCCATTTTTAAATCCCCCTTAGTCTGAACTCCGTGCCCGCAGCTACACATGGCACGGACTAGGTAGTTCGAATTAAAGATCCTAATTTGAACTACCATTACTCCTCGAACTAACAGCCGTTAGTTCCAATTAACTTTAATAGTGGCTATACATGCAAACCGCTATTTCGAATTTAATTTGAAATAGCGGAGCACTTAATTTGAACTTGGTAAACCTCCTTCTACGAGGAGTAACGCCTAATTCCAATTAAGTAGTTCAAATTAAGTGCTGTGTAGCCACTTAATTCGAACTAGCTGGAGGCTAGCCCTTCCCAGCTTGCCCTGGTGGCCACTCTGGGCCAAACCAGGAAAACTCTCCTCTCCCCCAGCCCCGGGGCCCTTAAAGGGGTAGACTCTGGCCAAACAGCACTTGCCAGAGCCAGCCCTGCCAGCAGTCTCTGCCCCGACCCAGTGGTCCCAGGATGAGCCAGGCAGCCGGTGACAGCCAGCTGTCCCCCGCCCAGTCCCCCAGCACCCAGGGGCCAGCCAGGGGCCGTAGACGGTGCACGCCCTCCTGGACTAGTGCGGAGGTCATAGACCTCATTGAGGTTTGGGGGCAGGCCCCCAACGTCCATGATCTCCACACTAGGAGGAGAACACGGCCGTCTACGGCCACATAGTGGCCACCATGGCCTGAAAGGGACACAGGTGCACCCAGGAGCAGGTGCGCCTGAAAGTCAAAGAGCTGTGGCAGGTGTACGCCAGGGCCATCAGGGGCGGCGCCACACCAGGGGCTGCCACCTGCCCCTACTTCCCCGCACTCGACCAACTCCTGGGGGGCGGGGCGGTCCGCACCAGCCCGGGAAGCAGCGAACCGGGACCGGAGGGCCCTGACCCAGGCACACCGGAGGGGCCACCGCCAGCTGTTCCGGCACGGGAGTTGGCAGGGTTGGCCAGAGAGGCCATACCAGGTAAGTGCCAGCACTGTCCCCTGCCTGGGGGGGGAGGCAGGGAGGGAGACCAGGGACCGCGCGTGTGGGCCATGCCTCCCACGGATCACGCAGCCACCTGTGCACGTGCCATGCCACCCTTGGGCAGGTGGCTCCAGCTGCGTGACACACAGGGGCCGTGGCCCAATAGGCACATGCGTGTGTGAAGAGACCTGACACGCTCCCGACCCTGGGGTGGGACCCAGCAGGACGCTCTCCCTTCACACGCCCCATCTACACAGAGGCAGGGGACATCTCCCCCCCGCCCCGGCCACACTATACACGGCACAGGGACATGGGTGCGGTCTTGGGGCAGCTCCCAGTCCCGGGGAGAGCCAGACATCCTGACCATGGCCTCTGTGCAAGCACAGCAGCTGTGACGGTGCAGGGCATGGTCGCCCTCACATCGCGGGGCTGGGCATCATCCACTGTGTCCCCAGGGAGAACTGACCACTTCTCTTCTTTCTCCACAGCTGCACCAGCTGCTCGTGCAGGGCGCACCACCCCGCCCGGGACATGCTCCCACACCCGCGGCCTGCTCCGGACCACCACCACACGGCAGGAGTACTGGGACCAGCACCTGGGGGCCCTGCGAGCCCTGTACCGCACCGTCCAGGCCTGGATGCTGGAGGACCTGCAGCTCCGCCGGGAGCAGCTTGCGGAGGACCGAGCGAGGAACTGTCACCTGCAGGCCCTGCTGCAGAGCATGGTGCCCTGTGCCGGTCCTGCGCCTGCTGCCCCCCCCCAACTACTGTCCCTCCTCCCACTCCTGCCCCCCCTCCCACCTCTTCCTCCTCAACCTCCACACCCCCCACCTCAACCTCCGCACCATCCTCCCCATCCCCCTGGGGACACCGAGGCCCCCTCCCTCACCGTGCTGGGAGGCTGTTGGCCCAGTGAGACCCCCAGCCCTGAGTGCTGAGCTTCCCCTCCCCCTTCTTCTTCTTGTTTCCCCCTTCCAGCTCCCTCCTCCCAGTTTTCCCCCTCCCCTCTCCCACCCTCTCTCCTGCCCTCCCCCGCCTCCTTTCCCCCGTCTTCCCACCGTTTCATTCCCCCTCCCCAGTTGTGTTCAATAAACCCAGTTAATATTTTTGAAAATGCATGTCTTTTATTTGACATCAGGAAGGGTGGTGGTAGGGAAGGGTAGGTGGAAGGACGTGAGGGAGGAATGGGGCATGAGCCCCCCGGTGGGGAGGACTGGGGAGGCTCTGAGGGCTCCTCTGGGTGGACGCTCTCCCACAGGGCCTCCTGGATCCTGACAGCCCCCCAATGGACCTCCTGGATGGCAGCCTGCAGCAAGTGTAGCCGGGCTGATGGCAACGACCCCACGAGACGCATGGGCGTGCCCAGGGACAGGTCTGGTTCCATGTTGTAGAGTGCCGTGGTGTCCTGAGTGAGGGCAAGCAGAGCACTCTGAGACACGAATGCTTTGCTGTCCCTCAGTGAGGTGGACCAGCAAGCAGAGAAACCTGAGAACTGTCTGTCCGAGATGGGAGGGTCGGGTCCCTTTAAGCACAGACCTCGGCTAGCCTCAGGCAGCAGCCCCACACACTAAGTCAGACCCTGATGCCCTTTTGGCACTGGTTCCGGCCAGCCTTACCTTCGATTCAGGGTCCACTCAATGTGGACGTGCTATTTCGAATTAGAAAAACGCTATTTCAAATTAGTTTTTGTGTCTAGATGCGTTATTTCGAATTAGCTTAATTCGAATTAACTAATTCGAATTAAGTTAATTCAAAATAGCACTGTAGTGTAGACATACCCTAAGGTGCTACAGGACTACTCATTGTTTTTAAAGTTACAGACTAACGTGGCTACCCCTCTCAGAGTAGGTAAGGGAGAATCAGTGATAGCCTGGGGAAGAATGGCAAGCTATAAGGCCTGTATGCATATCTGATGGGTCTTTGTTTTAATCCAAGCCTCTCAGCCCACCCTTAAGTCAGTGTACCGAATGAATGAATGAAAGTATGAAAAGATACCTTTAACAAGCAACGTTCACCTGAAAAAGTGCGAGATGTTGATCCTGCTCCGAGCAGGGTTTTGCTGGCTCACCAGGTAGCTCATATACCCAGGTGGAGTTGAAGGGAGATGGGAACAGCTTCACATAATGCAAGAAGCAGGAATCACCCAATGACATCAATAGGCAGAGGTTTTAAAACAAACAAAAGGAAGTACTACTTCACCTAACATGCTGTCAGCCTATGGAACTTGCCTAGAGGGAATGCTGAGAAAGCCAAATGGGTTAAAAAAATCCTTTGAACTTGGTTAAAAAATTAGGTAAATTCAAGGAGAATAGGTCCATCAATGGCTCTTAGCCAAGGTGGTTAGGGATGCACTCCCATGTTCCAAATGCTCCTAAATCTTCAACTGCGAGAAGTTGGAACTGGACAGTAAGATGGATTACTGAAATGCACTGTTCTGTTCATTCCCTCTGAAGCATTTGGCACTGGCCTCTCTCAGAAGACAGGACACTGAACTCGATGAATCATTGGTGTAATCCACTATGGCCGGTCTATGTTCTCTGAGGAGAGAGGATATAGAGTGTGGACTGAGCTGTCCTAAGAGGAGCTAAAACTGAGTTGAACTTTGTTTATGTTTCTTTTTTGTCAATAAAACTATATCTCAGAAAGAGGATGAGTTTGGACTCCCTGCACTTTATGTGCGGTGTTGTAGAGCAAGTTGGAAGAGGTGGCTACTCACAGTAGCTCAGCAAAAGTTTTCTTGAACTGTGGTATCATTATATTACCTTAAAGCTGAGAACATTTATATAACAATGCACTGTTCAGCATCCTAATGGTGTGTGTTTGCTTCCCTTCATAGGCACAGCCAGAGATGCCAATAAACTTGAAAGATGATTTGCAGCAAAGAGTGTGTTGGTACAGGACAAGAGAGGTGTCCTGCTCTTATTATTAGTGATAAATAACTTTCAAGCCTCTTCTGCCCAGCATTGTGTCCTTCATTCAGCCTAGACATCACAACATGCAGTGATGGACAAATAGTCACTACAGTTCTACCTGTGAGGCACAGCATCAAAGAGAACGAACCATTTTCTAGTGGTTTTTGAAAGTATAGTATAGCCCAGTGCTGCTGTGTAAGATGAAGGACTGTTCTGTTTGTACACTGCCTTTTAATGTCTAAAATCAAATCCTATGCTTGTATTTCAGGAATCACGAACCGGGAACACTTTGAACAAAGAGTAATCAAGATCACTGTGGCAGTAAACACATACGCAGATTAAGCACTGTTTCATCCCAGGTTAGGTATTATTAAACAGCAGTATTAGTCTCTTGTAAGTTGCCTACTCAGGTTTTACTCAGTGGAGTCTAAATATGCTGTATATTTTATTTAATCTTGTAACCCAACACATTCAGCATCCTTTCAGGCAACAATCAAATACACCCTGTTCATCTCTTGAGAATATAAGCTCCAACTGAATAAGCAAGTATCTCACTCCAAACATTAACCACACAGTCCATTGAGGGCATAGTCCTGTAAGGTCCTGAGCACTCCCAGCCTTCGATAGCAGGCAGTCAAAGGTGCTTAACACTTCACAGGAGTGCTTGCTGCATTACGGAATCAGACTGTTCATTAGAGCAGTGATCAGAATTTCAGCCCTGTTTGTATGTTTCAAGTCACCAGATATCCAGGCTGATCAATTATTTGATTTCTCATGACTGCCTTCTCGGTTGACTCTCTCTTCGTATTTCTCTTTTATACAAGAGTTGTCCATCAAAAAACTTTTAGTAGGTTAGTTTTCCATTTATATTCATGTTGTAAGGGGAGAATGAAATTTACAAGGTTTGATTCTTCTGTCAATCCTGTTCTCCATTTTCCTCCAAATGTCTGATTCAATGGGAACAGAACAGAGAAGAATGTTTAAGGAAAAAAGTATTTTTCGCCAAATAGTGAATTTAGCTACTGAATGTCATGCAAATATTATCACCCATCTATGTTACAATCATTTCTTTGTATTGCAGTTTGTAGAACAAAACGTATTCCCCTATCAAAATGAACAGGGCAACTGACAAGCAGGAGCTACTGGAGTGAGTAAGACTTTGCAAGCATACTACTAATTTGTATTAAAATGCTTATTCTTATAGAGTAAATATTAAATGGATTTTATTGTACAGTTTCTTTTGCTAGAGCTATCCACTTGCAGCAGAGACGTAACAATGTAGGTTTTCTGAAAGTAGAAGTGAACACACTTCCTAGAACTAGAGTTGAAAGTCATGTCTCAGAGGAAAAAACAAAACAAAACAATGGCCTGGAGGTTTTAACTATGCACATTGTATAGTGGCAAAAGTGTAGGATTATTTTTGTATGGGTGCTCAATTTTTGAATGTACAAGGACAGAAGGAAAGTGTAGAATTTAGGCCCTGATTCGGGATAGCTCTCAAGCAATGCCAGCTGTTCTTGAAAGCATCTAAGCTAAGTACATGCTCAAACTTCAAGCACAGGTTTAAAGTTCCTCTGACATTCAAGTGAAGCCGACTTAAACAAACACGCTTAAAGTTAAGTGCTGGGCCTTATTTTCAGTAAAATATCCTCATTCTACAATCTAGGAACTGTCATTGAATTTTAATAATGTTCTATGAATTGCTCAAGTTTTGCATCGTCTCCCTCCTTCTTACCCCATCTCTATCAGGAATCACGGGACAAAATAATTTTAGACTTCATCTACTCAGGAAATAAAAATTCCCTGAAGAGCCTCTTTGTTTGGGCCTATTTAAGCCCTGAATTTAGCCACTGTCTTCAATGAGAGCAGGCACGGTCCCTAAACACAGTCTCTCCCAGGTAAGCAGACTAGGGTTGCCAACTTTCCTGAACAGATGCCATTTGTGGCACTAGCATCTGGTCCAGGAGAATTGGCAGACCTAAAGCAAACACATCAGAAACTGAACTGAAGCAGCAGCATACACTTCAGACTGTCATTTGCCCCAACACAGGCTATACTCCCTTTTTCCCCTTGTTAAATATGGATGATTTTTTTAATAGAGTGGTTCAATCAAACACATATAGGTCTGCCTTTCTTTTCAGAAGTTTCAGAGGGGTTGCTGTGTTAGTCTGTAACTGGAAAAACTTAAACAACAAATAGTCTTGCAGCACCTTAGAGACTAACAAAACAAGATGATATCATGAGCTTTCGTGGGCACAAACCACTTCTTCAGATGAATAGAGTTTAAGGGGTCAGTCCAATTTTCAAGTAAATAGCACAGAGAGGGGATGGAGGGGAAAGGAGGAAAAAGAAGAAAAGAAATTGTCAATTAATTAGCGTGTCCATTCTAAATGAAGCTGATAAGAATACTTAGTACCCACTTTAAGTACCCTTTGTTTGTTTTTTTATGTCATTAGGCATTAGTGTCACATTGCTATAAACTGACAGCAGGAGAACATAACATAAGAACATAAGAATGGCCATACTGGGTCAGACCAAAGGTCCATCGAGCCCAGCATCCCATCTGCCAACGGTGGCCAATGCCAGGTGCCCCAGAGAAGGAGAACAGAAGACAATGATCAAGTGATTTATCTCCTGCCATCCATCTCCTGCCCTTGTTATGAAGGCGAGGGCACCATACTTTATCCCTGGCTAATAGCCATTTATGGACCTAACCTGCAAAAATTTATCAAGCTCTTTTTTAAACCCTAATAGAGTCCTGGCCTTCACAGCCTCCTCGGGCAAGGAGTTCCACAGGTTGACTGTGCGCTGTGTGAAGAAAAATTTCCTTTTATTAGTTTTGAACCTACTACCCATCAATTTCATTTGGTGTCCCCTAGTTCTTGTATTATGGGAAAAGGTAAATAATTTTTCTATAATCACTTTCTCCACACCATTCATGATTTTATATACCTCTATCATATCGCCCCTCAATCGCCTTTTTTCCAAACTGAAAAGTCCCAGTCTCTCTAGCCTCTCCCCATATGGGACCCTTTCCAAGCCCCTAATCATCTTAGTCGCCCTTTTCTGAACCTTTTCTAATGCCAATATATCTTTTTTGAGGTGAGGAGACCACATCTGCACGCAGTACTCGAGATGTGGGCGTACCATAGTTTTATATAGGGGAAGTATGATATCTTTTGTCTTATTATCTATCCCTTTTTTAATAATTCCTAACATCCTATTTGCCTTACTAACTGCCGCTGCACACTGCGTGGATGTCTTCATAGAACTATCCACTAGAACTCCAAGATCCCTTTCCTGATCTGTCGTAGCTAAATTTGACCCCATCATGTAGTACGTGTAATTTGGGTTATTTTTTCCAACATGCATTACCTTACACTTACCCACATTAAATTTCATTTGCCATTTTGCTGCCCAATCACTCAGTTTGCTGAGATCTTTTTGTAGTTCTTCACAATCCCTTTTGCTTTTGACTGTCCTGAACAACTTTGTGTCATCTGCAAACTTGGCCACCTCACTGCTTACCTCATTTTCTAGATCATTGATGAACAAGTTGAACAGGATTGGTCCCAGTGCTGACCCCTGGGGAACACCACTAGTTACCCTCCTCCATTGTGAAAATTTACCATTTATTCCCACCCTTTGTTTTCTGTCTTTTAACCAATTCTTGATCCATGAAAGGACCTTTCCTCCTATCCCATGACCACCTAATTTACGTAAAAGCCTTTGGTGTGGGACCGTGTCAAAGGCTTTCTGGAAATCTAGGTATATTATATCCACTGGGTGCCCCTTGTCCGCCTGTTTATTAACCCCTTCAAAGAATTCTAACAGATTAGTTAGACACGACTTCCCTCTGCAGAAACCATGCTGACTTTTGCCCAACAATTCGTGCTCTTCTATGTGCCTTGCAATTTTACTCTTTACTAGTGTTTCTACTAATTTGCCTGGTACTGATGTTAAACTTATCGGTCTATAATTGCCAGGATCTCCTCTAGAGCCTTTTTTAAATATTGGTGTTATATTGGCCATCATTTGGTTATATTGGCCATCTTCCAGTCATTTGGTACCAAAGTGGATTTAAAGGATAGGTTACAAACCACTGTTAATAACTCCGCAATTTCACATTTGAGTTCTTTCAGAACCCTTGGGTGAATGCCGTCTGGTCCCGGAGACTTGTTACTATTCAGCTTATCAATTAATTCCATAACCTCCTCTAATGTCACTTCAATCTGAGTGAGTTCCTCAGATTTGTCACCTAAAAAGGCTGGCTCAGATTTAGGAACCTCTGTAACATCCTCAGCCGTGAAGACTGAAGCAAAGAAATCATTTAATCGCTCCGCAATGGCACTGTCTTCCTTGATCGCTCCTTTTATATCTTTATCATCCAAGGGCCCCACTGCTTTTTTAGCGGGCTTCCTGCTTCTAATGTATTTAAAAAACATTTTACTATCGTTTTTTGAATTTTTGGCTAGCTGTTCCTCAAACTCTTTTCTGGCTTTTCTTACTACATTATGACACTTAATTTGGGAGTGTTTATGTTCCTTTCTATTTTCCTCACTAGGATTTGACTTCCACTTTTTAAAAGCTGCCCTTTTCTCTCTCACTGCCTTTTTAACATGGCTGTTTAGCCATGAGGAGCCAGGAGGAGGTTGTGATCAGCCCCATAAGCACACCCTTCAACTTCTTTGCATTATTGCTATCCACACACATAGGGCCATGCCTCAAAAAACAAATTCCATTGTTAAAGATGACCTGAGACACAATGTCTAGATTGGCATGTCCCTAAAGTTTGAGGGTGTTAAATCACATGGTTATAAGATAGACCCAAACCTGTGCTTCACAGCTGGCCTTCAGCTTCTGGTATGTTTGAATCCCAGTGTTTGCTTTGAGTCCACCTCTAATCCTTAGAGCTACAGCCAGGCAAGATCTACATTTTGCATAGGCATGCAGCGGTTAGCACAGAGATCCCAGGTGGGCAATACTGCTGAATCAGCAACCACTGTAACTCTTGAGTTAAGCCACTTCTGTCACAATGATGAAGCACCTATCAGTCTTCAAGCCTTGATTCTTGATGCTAGTTGGAGCTCAGTTATAGGTTCTCTTCAGGTTTCCACTTTTGGTTTGTTTTGACCAGCTACACTCAAGCCATCCCTGCTTCAGAGCTCGCAAAGCTGTTTTTCTGCATCGAGTATCTTTAGTGTAAATTCAACAGTAGCTCAAACTTTCAGACAGTGACAGGATAGCAAATACACAGGAAGACGGAACCAAAATGCAGTGACTTGGTGAAATTAGTGGGAGCCTAAAGACAACAAAATGAGATTCAAACCTAATGAAAACACGAAGCGCCATTTTTTCTCTCTAAACAGCACAAATGCCAAACAAGAATGGGATGTAACCAACTAGGTGCACACACATCCCATTAAAGTGAGTTTAATTTTACATCACTACTTAGCAGTTGCCTAATTTTCTCTTCTTTTTTTTTCTGGTAACTGCAGTTGCCACTGGAAAAATAAGAGATCAAGGTTGGGTTGTGGGGAGAAAAAATAGGGTACACAAAAGGAGATTTTTAAGATGAACTGATAGTAGGAAAATATTTGAGAACTGTGAAAGCAGGCTCTTTTCTCGCCAGACCTCATGCGTATGGCCTCCTACCCCAGGATCACTTTCCCCTCAAACCAAAAGTCCTGCACTATGTGACTTAAGCAGGAGCAAAAAGCCAGGCAGATAAGGGTCATGCAAAGTTCGCGCTGGCCAAAAGCCATCTCACCCCTTCCCCTTCCCCCTCAGTCCTGTCACTAGGCAGACAGAACCTGTTAAGTCTATCACTGTGAAGCGCAGGAAAGCTTTAGCTCTCTCTATATAACAGCTTCCCCTCCTGCATTAAGTTGAGGGTTCCCGAAAATTTGGAAGGCAGTACACGAGTCAGGTCTGAGGGCTGATCACCCTAGAATCCCCTCCCGCTCACCGAATCAACTAAATCTTCTGCAGAGCGTAAAGAATAACGAATATGCTGTTTTCTCTGTTGTCCCTTGTGTGTCTGATAAGTGTGAGTATTCTTGCTGTTTAGTGTTAGTAAGAAGTTTGTTAAATAATAGTGATAAGAGTAAGTTAGTTAGAGGATTGTTAAATTGTGTTAAGAGTTAGATAGATGTTAGACCTTATGAGTGAGATTAATGTAAATATAACTGTTAAAAATCCCTGGGGTTGTTGTTGATAATTACTTGGATTTGGAAAGACCTCAGGGAATTCTCCTTTATTGCATTACATTCTGTTTACTGTTCCTGTTAATAGTTATTTGGCGCCCGCGCCTATAAAAACTCTTAAATAGAAAGTTATAGTTAAAAAACACTTTAATAAAAATTTAAAAGATACTCAGTACAAGGGTGCCTGTTTCTGCACCTCCCCGGGGCTGGCCACATTCCCAAACCTTCCACTGTACACAACAAGAACCACTGGCTATGTCTACACTTGCGGCTTCTTGCGCAAGTATGGCCGTTCTTGAGCAAGAATCCGCAGAGCGTCCACATTGCCCGCCTGCTCTTGCGCAAGGAAATTTATAGTACGGCATGGTAAGAGAGGGCTTCTTGAGCAAGAGCTACACTCTTTTTTAACAGGTGTAAGCCCTCTTGCGCAGGAGCTCTTGCACAAGAGGGCAGTGTGGACGCTCAGCAGGGATTTCTTGCGCAAGAAACCCCTATGGCTAAAATGGCCATCAGAGCTTTCTTGCGCAAGAGAATGTCCACACGGCCATGGATGCTCTTGCAGAAAAGCACAGCTCGCACATGGCAGTGTGGATGTTTTCTTGCACAAGACTTCTTGCACAAGAACCCTTGCACAAGATGTTCTTGTGCAGAAACCGCCTGTGTAGACATAGCCACTGAGTCAATCAGTTGTTTGTTATGCTTGTCATGGAAATAATTGCTATTTATGTAAATTCCCCATGTAGATTCAGCTGGAGGTAGCAATCTTCACATCCTGTTCTTGTCACATCCTGACCCCTACTCGTCTATAGTGTGAATTATTAAGCAGCAGCTGCATTTCAGCATGTAGACCAAGAGATCCCAATATGTAAAACGTTTAGGAGCTAAATAAGTGTAAGTCATTTTTATTTCATTTAAATATATGTAATTGCCTCGCTTATAGCAAAGGCACATTACATCTAGTGCATGACCTTGTCCCCCCTGAATCAGCAGGAAACCCCTCCTAGTCCAGTAGTGGGTCATTAGCTGATGGTTGGATACCTTGCAGACTATGAAGGGTGGAAGGCCAGCTTGAGTGGTTTACCTTCCATTCATGCAGTGCGGTTCTTGTGTGGGGTCTGCCTTAATCATCGGAGTTGATATGGAGCTCCTGCTCCTTGCTTATTGATCACTTTGCTGATATACTAGTACTGCCAGAGGTGATATTTCACACATACAAAGACAAAATGACAGACATACTGCAGAAAAGAATCTGGGAGTTATAGTAGATCATGAATTAATTACAAGTCAGTGTTATGCTGTTGTGAAAAAGGCAAATATAATTTTGGGATCAGTTTTGGATGCCACACTTTACCAAAGATATGAACAAACTGGAGAGAGGCCAGAGAAGAGCAACAAAAATAACAGATTTAGTGAACACAACCCAGGAGGAAAGGTTGAAAAAAATGGGCATGTTTGGTTTAGAAAAGAGAAGGCACTTAATAACAGTCTTGAAATGTATAAAGGAGGGCTCATAAAGAGTATCTGTCCTCCGTGTCCATCAATGGTAGGATAAATAGCAATCAGGTTAGTTTACAACAAGGGGGACAAAGGTTAATTTTTTTTCTTTGTATCTAACTATACAAATAGTTAAGAAGTAGAATAAGTTATCAAGGAGGTTGTGGAATCTCCATCATTAGAGGCTTAAGAACAGTTCAGACAAACACCTTCCAGGTATGATCTAGGTATACTTGGTTCTGTCTCAGCAAAAGAGGGTGGAGTAGATCAGGGGTTCTCAAACTGAGTCGAGGTTCCATTCTATTCGGGCTGTCCAGGCTGTTGTTGGCCCTAAACCTCAGCAAGTCTGAAGCCCAAATCAAGCTCCACTCTCCAGGGCTAAGCTGAAGCCCCTGTCCCACTGCCCAGGGCTAAGGTTACATGCTCTCCCACCCCAGGCAAAAGATCTTAGGTTTAAGCTTTGGCCTTCCGCCTGGGGTGATATGGCTTGGGCAGCAGGGTTAGGGCAGGCTCTGTCTTTGATCCCCTCTCCTGGGGTTGTGTAGGAATTTTGGTTGTGCAGTGAAGTTTGAGAAACCCTGGACTAGATGATCTCGTGAGGTTCTTTCAAGCCCTATGATTCTATGCCATCAGAAATGTAAGACTTCCCTAGGATTGGCTCCTAAGTGCAGGTTTACAGCCTAAATAATCCTCATCCATCGTGAGGTGTAGTGCATGCACAAGAAGTCCAAAAGGGTAAGAACAAGACAAGAGGCAGAAAACCTGCATCAAAGCATGGAAGCAGTAACATTTTTGCCAGTCATCCCTACTCCTGGAGGGAGATAGCCTCAGTGATGGGAAGTCATTAAGGTTAGATTTGCTTTCATTTGTCACTAATTAAGCTCTTTAAAAAGGCTGAAGTCACCTGACGTTGGTATGCAGCTTTCCTTTGCATGGCAGGGCCTGGCCTACAACATAGAAAAGGTCAGGCTGGATCAGGCCAGTAGCCCATCCGTTCCAGTATTCTATCTACAGCAGCAGTCAACACTGATTGCTTCAGAGGGAAGTGTAAGAACTTGCAGAGGAGTGGTGGACTAGTCTGCTCCCCCCACTCCAGGATTGGTTTAAGCCCTGAAGCACAAGGATAATATCCCTTCCACAATTTTTACCAATCATTAATTATGATAACTGAGTATCACTGACATCCAGGTAAATAGCCAACCCCTTTTTGAGTCAAGTTCTTGCCCTCAACTACTTCCTGGGACAATGAGTCCTCCAGCTTAATTACACATTGCGTGAAAGAGTATTTCCTTATAGCAGATTTGAATGTCTCACTTTTTAATTGCATTGGCTAGCCCCTAGTTCTTGGACTTAAGAATTCCATATCCCATTCCCAATGGGATGTGAACACACAACTGAATATATTTTTTCCGGAGTCCTTTTCAAAGCCAGTGCCAAATACTAATAAAACCTAACACCTGTATAGCACTTTACAAATGTTAAACTAGCCCGCACACCTCCCCAGCAAGGCAGATAGGTCACTATTATCCTCAGCTTACAGTTGGGGAAACTAAGGCAACTTCCCAAAGGCCACACAACAAGAGTAAAACTCAAGACCTTCTGGTCCCCAGATGTATGCTCATTCCTCCTTTGAGCCCTTTGTTCATCCAGCAATGACCACCACTCTTTCCTGTCAAACATGCTCACCACTATTGGATTAGCCTTTCTGCCAGGTAGCAGCAGCATCAAGGGCCAGGTTCAGATGTCTAGAGGCTCCTTTTGAACTTGTAATAAATACCACATGCTCCAGCCTCCACTCAGACAGACTCAACACCTTCCTGAGTCCCCTTCCTAGATAATACTTCATCACTCACAAGCACTGTCTGTCTATAAAACAGAGACTTCACTAAGGCACAGAATTGACTTGGGAAAATGCATAATAAGAAATGATCTATATATTAATCTACCTTCATGTCATCTTTGTCAGAAGTCCTTTAGCTCAGTTTCCCACTAATGGTGTGAACATCCTATAAGGCAATGTCTCTAATAGTCACTTTCTTCTCCCCCTACATGCTACGTACAGTTGGTTGTCAGTGGTTGGCTAAATTCCAGAGTTCAGGTTCCTCTGTCTCCAGAAGTGCTGCTTTATTCAGAGCTGAGGTGCCACCGTCCTAACCCAGCTTTGGCTTTACTGGTGCAGAATAGGAGGCCCTTATTCAGTTCTATTATTGCCGCCGCAGCAAAAGCCCTCTGGAACTGCATTTATTTCCTCTCTCTTCATTCCTCAGCAGATCTTATTCCCCCACACCAGCTACGCCTGCATTTCTCTTTCCCTCTGGTATCATTAATTCTATAACTGAATTATTGACGTTGTCTGCTAGTTTATACAAAAGACATTCTGTAAATAACAACCCAATCTTAGCGTTATCACTCATGCTAGCAGTCATTCTGTAAGGCTACTTACATAAGTGAGGATTTGCAAAATCAGGCCCTAAATCAGATCCATATTGTGTTGAAACAACTGTGCTAATAGACGGACCAGGCACTTGTTACTGCAGAAGTCACCAGGTGATGCTGTCACACATAGACTTACAAGTTATTTTTCTTGGCACACAGATGGTGTACAGTCTCTGGAGAAATGTTATATAGCTGTTAGGTTTGTGATGTAGCTCCTATTTAGGAGAGAGGCTGCAAAAAAGCAGCAGAATTTGCTCTCAGCCTTACTCTCTGTAGCTAGAGATCATTCCTCAGGCAAAGTCACTTCCAGGAAACAAAACATCTATGCTTGGGCAGAGAGCTCCGAAAGAGGAGTTTGTCTGCATGCCATTTGACCACCTTTGTTCAAGGACTGCTGTACAAAGTAAACAAATTGCACTAAGAAAATACCTAGACTCCATGTCACTGGAATTGAGCCGCACAGTCCACACACCTATCACAACTCGGCAGAGGGGGGACACTATCACTATCAGGCCCCAACTGAATCAAAGCTCTATGGTTCTGGGTACCATGTATGTAAGCCACATTAACCCAGCCTAGGTTTGTCTTACTTCTAGTGGCCAATCATGTGTGAGCTTAGTACTTTCTTTAAAGTAGTAAATGTGTCTTAGCTCAAGCAGAGGAGGCTTACCTCTTTAGATCCCCACAGCCCTGATTCAGTCCCAACTGATGCCATACCTACCATAAAGAGATTCAATATAAGCAGACAAGTGGGAGGGGAAATAGAGTATTATTTTACTCAGGGGGAAACTGAGGCAGAGAGTGGGGGTGTGATCTGCACAAGGAAATCTTCAGCAGAACCAGGAATAGATTTTCTGAATCCCCCTATAGCAACAAAATTACCACCACCACCTCTGTGGTGTCAAGTGTCCACTAAGATGTGGCTTCTCCCATCTCATCTCTTATATTTCCTTCACTGTATTGTAATTATTTTTTAATATGATAGTATTATTAAAATATGAAACAAGAATGAGCCAAATGCAACCCTAGTGTAATGGGTTGACATTAGACATGAATTTGGGCCAATATATTGATTCAATTTAGCATTGTCCTACATGTGCGTATAAAAACTTGTTTGTTGCTCTTTCACTTGCTCATGGAAAATGTTTTGTTGTGTGTTATTCTTTCCTTTTAAAAATTAATGAAGAATTGGTTGACAAATGAGATGCTAGGATGGGAATTATACTAAGCTCTGGCTCTCTCCATTTCTTTGTGCCTCAGAGAAAGAAGTAAAACAAAGAAATACTAATGGGGAAATAATATAATAAACTACCTGGGAAAGAAGAGCATTTCAAAATTATGCAGCTTCTCCACTGCTCTTTGTGCCCTTGGTTTGCTTTAATTCAGTATTCTCAGGTTTGTTGGGATTATTTTGAAAATAATGGCAAAAGGAAGTAATGAAATGTGGCTGTATTCACAGAGTCAAACTCAGTAAATGTAGCAGCAAATGCTGAAGTCCCTACCAAGTGAACTGAAGGAGTGACTCCATTGCCTGAGAATGAATAACAGGCTGTGAGTCTCAGATGCCAGCTACTAGAGGGAGATATATTCAAGTAGTCAGTACACTACAATTCCGCTGCATATCAGAATCTTTCTAGTAATGTGCAGAATAGATATATGCAGATCACCAACAGTTTTTTAAAAAGAAACTGCTCAAGAAACTCTTATGATAGAACACAACCCCAATAAAAGCCTGTGACATCTCCAAGCAGAGGGGTCTCTTTTCTCAGGTTGCTTTCCTTCATGTCACTGTGGATTGTATCTTTCTGAAATGCTGCTGCAGTGGTGTCTAATTGCAAGTAGTTCTGGTGTCCTATTTTCCTTGATAGTCCAGGATCTGGGATTGGACCACATTACCCACAATGCACCACGATTTACCCTTCAGTGATCAGAGAGGGTGCATCATGGGAAATGTCTGGCTAGCCTGTGATGGGGTGTACTAACCCTGCACTGGGGCTGCAAGGGGTTAACTTAGCTACCTGGCTGAGAAGGCCCCGACCCCCCAGCCTTGCTGGGCATGCTCCAGTGGGAGGCCAGGTATAAAGGCCTGTCCAGGCACTCAGTCTGGGCTACCTGCTGATGAGGAAGGAGGTGCTGGGGGGGGAGACTAGAAGGGGGAAGTGCTAGTATACCCAGATGCTGTTGTTAGTCAGCAGGGAACCACAGAGGAAGCCCCAGGCTGGAGGGAGAGCTGGGGGAAGACTGCGGTGGAGAGAGTGGTAGAAAGTAGCCTGGGGGGAGGAGTTGTATCCTGGGTGCTTGGTGTATTTCAGTAGGATTCCCTGCTGAGCTAGTGGTGTCCCACTCCACTGCTGACAGGGCCCTGGTCTGGGACCTGATGGAGAGGGTGGGCCTGGGTTCCCCTACCCTCTCTTCTCTCCAACCCCTTCCTGTTACTATTGACTTTGGCTGTTAGGCCATGCTGCCCTACAGAAAGGCAGCATTACTACAGGCTGGACCTGCCTGGTCTGGCATAGTCAGGACCTGACTGGTCCTGAATGACAGAATTTGCTGGACCAGGGAAGATGTCTCCTGCCATGGGCCCTGATCCAGCTGGCCCCCTCTACCCTCTCCCCCACTCTGCTGCTGGCCCCACCCCTGGGCTGCCTTTGGCAGCTGGGTTCTCCGGCCCTGGCCCGCACTGCTATGTGCAGCCAGATTTTCCCAGCCCTGCGCCGCCACAAGTGGCCAGGCTTCCCCAGCCCCTGACCCTGCACTACTGCTGGCTGTTGGGGTTCTCCGGCTCCATGCTGCGGGCTGCCACAGGCAGTCAGGCTTCTCCAGCCTTTGACCCTGTGCTGCTCTGGGCACCTGGGCTTCTATAGCTGGTGGCCCTGTCTTGCTGTGAGTGGCTGGGGTTCCCCGGCCCCTGGCCCCGCGCTGCCAGGGTTTTCCAGTCTCTGGCCCCAGTACTGCTGTTGGGTTCCTCCAGCCCCAGGCAGGCTGCTGGCCCTCCTGCTATTAGGCTCCAAGGCTCTCTGGTTGAGGAGCATCTGTGGTACCACTGATGTTGCCAGACCAGAGAGTACCGGTTTTCAGAGGTACAAGTTGTACTGCCTTGAAGAGAAAGAGAACTGACTGTTAGGATGCACATAGGATTGAGCACCACTTGAGGGACCTCAGAGGCCCGATGCCCTCCCACCCCCGCAAGGGGAATGAGCAGGCTTGCCCCACAAGATAGCCCTACCCCTCCAGAAGAAAGGGGGATATAAGGCCCTTCTTGAATGATACCTCCCCTGAGACATTACAGCAGCATTTTAGAATTGAAACATTTTCGTTTCCAGGCAAAAACATCAAACATTCCAGGCATTCAGTTTCTGAACAAAAATACGTGAAGATTTCTGCAGAAAGTCATTTTTTCCGAAGAGTTTGTTTTCCATTACGAAACACTGTTCTAAGTGATAAATAGAGCAGAAGCTAGCTGGTGTACCTACTCTCTCTAATTTTAACACCTGGATCACAACCTTGAGATGTACCTGTGAGTATGACACATTCTGGCAGGCAAACCTCCTTCAGTTATGCACTGGGAAAGGCTCCTTCATAGAAAATGAAACACACTTTCTTCAGACAAGTCCTCAGAAGAAGAAAAATCCATTCTAGAAGCCCAGATGAGTATCAGGTAGTGTGGCCATGGAAAATAGTCTTGCGTATCTGATTGTTCCAGCCAAACAAATCTCTGCTCAAGCGAGCATGCTGTCAAAAGCTGAATAAAGGTGGAACTTTTTGAAGGGCTGTTGATTTTGTTGAATGCTAAGGAACAACAGTATCCTATCTGCCAAGCAGAAAACTCAAACAGGGGGCATAAAGTAATTACGGTGAGTCAAGTGTTGGAAATAGAAATACAGAAGTGGTAAGAGTCGGGGTGGGCCAGTGGTTAAGGAGGTAGTCTTGGCCTTCAGAGACTCAAATTCAAGTCCCTGCTTTGCCACAAACTACTTGTGTGACCTTACCTGCGGGCATGTCACTTAAGGAACTGAGTTTTAAAGAAAGGCTATCTGTAATATGGGGATAATACCATTTCCCCACTTCATGTGTGTATGTGTGTCAGGATCAACATGACAAATTGTGAGGTGCTCATAGGTTAGTAATGGGTGCCATATGCGTGCAATCCATTGGATTGGCAATTGACTTCAATGGGATTGGAGTTAGGCTAATATGGTGTTCTTTTGAAAATTCCATTCCGAGTGTGGATCTCGTGGTGCACTTGGGGGCAGGGGGGAATAGGGATAGCTAGTTAAATACTGGGGAAAATTCCCAAATATGAATATTTAAAATAAATAAGGCAACAAATATTAGTTGTTGCATCTTATTTATGAATCACTAGAGCTGGTCAAATACTTCTATTGCTAACATTTTCAATTTTGATCAAATGCTTAAAACCATCTCTTGTACAGACTTCCAATTTTGCTCAGCAAGAGCATGCTTTGCTCTTGTTTAGCATGCTTTCTCTCTCTTCAAAATACTACACAAATATGAAGGAGACACTGTAACATTCCTCCCTCTTGGACTCAGGGCGCCCCTTTCTGGTAGTGTTAGGAAGCTGCCCTAAAGGTTAACGTACATCCACACATTGCTCCACCAGGTCCCTATTTTCTCTCCATAGACTTCCATCTCAGGGGGTGGGGGATGGTGGTTTGCCTTTCCTCTGGCTGCCAATCACAGGCTCAGCTGGGGCGCAGTTCCCTGGAAGGGACGTTTGCCTGCAACTGAACTGCAAGGGTCTTCTCATATTTCCTGCCCTGCCCCTGCACTACAAGGGAAAGAAGAGGGGGCAGGCTTAGCTGTAACCACCAAGGGGAATTAGACCCCTTCATACTGGATTGAGGCCACTCTGCATCGGGATTGCCTGGTCAAAAACAGACCCTCGCAGCTCCAATCAACTCTGCTGCTTGGGCCTAAAAGTCTGGTTGGCAGTGGAGGTAGACTCCCTATCTGGCTCTGTGTGGCTCCCTGTAAGCTTCTGGTATCTCTGTGAGCTGCCCCTGCCCCTAGCGCCATCTTAACTGCTCCCATTGGCCAGGAACCATGACCAATGAGAATTGAGGGGGCGGTGCCTGCATGTGCAGGGAGTGTGCAGAGGCATGTAGTCCTGCTTCGGCCTTCTGTGTTTGTATGGCACATAGCACAATGAGGTCCTGGCCCATGAGTGTGGCTCATATGCGCTACTGCTGTACAAATGATAAATAACCACATTTGTTTCAAGTATGAATGGAAAACAATTGTTTTTAAACAAAAAAATATTCATATCCCCTGTCTTGTTTGCAACCCAAGCATTGAGTATGAAAATGACTCTACCCACAGGTGAAATTATCCACTCTGCGTGTCATGTAATAGGCCAACTGGATTTTTTAAAAATTCTTTCAATTTTAACTCACTAAAAGGTCATTAGTAACAGGTGTAGAAATTGGTGGGTTTTTTAAGTTCCATTCAACATATTGACACTATAGTGAATTATTAACTTATTTTGCTTAACCTACTTTTACTGTCTTGCCTGTATTTGAACACATATTGCAATAATTAAAGATTATCTTTGAAAAGACATTTAGCCAACAAATTTTTGTTCAAATTATGGTTTTATACCACACTCAGAGAATTCTCAAAGATTGGGGAATCATAATTTTCTTTTACAGAATCCATGTTGGCTCATCACATATGGTCATCTGGGACTTTAAGATTTTGTAACCTAAATATGTCCATGTTCTTGATGAAGATTTATTAGTGATTATGTGACTAGTGCCAGTACTGTACATGGTGCTTTATAGACAAGTTAAGTTTCTTGCCAAGAAGATCTTACAATCTAAACAGACAGTATGTAATAAATTCATCTCTATTAAGTTGCATACCACAGCCATTCAGAAATTCAGCGCCACTGGAGACAGAACTCTCATCCTTTGCTTCAAAAAGAACAAACCCAGTTATTTGAACTATAAGAGAATTGGCATTAGCTTTTAGCATTACAGAGCATGTGACACACTGTTGGACATTTTTTATTCTGTTCAGTAGAGGGCAGTGATGTGTGTGTATATATACACCATTCGTTTTAATGCAGCATAAAGTGGAAGTACCAAATATTATTGAATTGTATAATGATAGCACCAAGGAGACCTAGTCACGGATTACAATCCTATTGAGCTAGGTGCACCCCCAGAGAACAAAAGATATGATCCCTCTCCCACAGTGCTTACTGTATAAGAGCTTACAAGCTTATTGTCAGGGTACAGCTACACTGCGCACTTATTTTGGAATAAGCTATTTCAGAATAGAAACTCAGGAATAGTTTATTTCAAAATAGTGCGTCTACACAGCAAATGCCCATCAAAATAGCGCTGAGCTATTTCAAAAGAGAGCAACCACACACATTGGACGGTGAATCGCATTTAAGGCCACCTGGAAGCACTTCAGGCAGGGCATGAGGACAGCACTCACATGCCGTAGCTGCTGCCTGAGGCTATTGGAGGGTCATGCTTAAAGGGACCCCTCTGAACAGCCATGTCTCAGGCTCTTCTCCTTTGCCTACCTCCTTGAGGGACAGCAAAGCCTTTTCTGTGTGTGCCCCGGGTGCGCTCGCGGACACCACAGCACTCCTGCCATGGAACCGGAGTTGCCTCCAAGCAGTTGACAGCTCTTAGACTCCATGACACACCTCCTGCTGCAGTTACTGCAGGCTGCCCTTGTGGCTCTGCAGGAGGAGGACTCCCAGCTCATCGTGGGGCATCTCCTCTCCTCTCTCCAGGCACTGCTCATGCAGCACAACCCCTCCCACCCTTCCCTGCCCACCATGCACCGCCACTTCCGGCGACTGGACACCAGCTCTGACTGATCATGGAGCAGTGGCTCCAGAATCCGCATGCAGAAGGACACCTTCCTGGAGCTGTGTGAGTGGCTCTCCCCTGCCCTCCAGCAACGGGACACCCACAAGTGACCCACCATCCCCTCCAGAAGCGGGTTGCCATCACTATCTGGAAGCTCGCCACGCTGAACAGCTACTGCTCTGTTGGGAACCAGTTCAGTGTGGGGAGATCAACCATCAGAGCTGTGGTCATGCAGGTATGGCGCTCTCGTGCTATTATCCCAGGAGGGTGATGAACTCCTGGAATGCAGCTCCCTAGGGAAAGGGGAGGGAGGGGTGGAAGCTCCCTCCCTGGAAGGGTTTTCTGTCCTGCCTTCACAAAACCCTGCCGGGGGATGGGGTAAGTAGGCGGTTGGCCCCGGTATATCCAAGGTGGGGGGCTGGCCTCGGGGACCTCCTGAGGGCCCTGGCAACCCTGTGATTCTCTGTCTCCTCCTACAGGTGGCGAGGGCCAACAACACCATCCTACTGCACCGGCTCGTCCTCCTGGGCAATGTGGACCATTGTAGCTGGATTTGCTGCTATGGCCTTCCCCAACTGCAAGGGGTGGGGGCCTTGATGGCATCCATATCCCCATCTGGGCCCTCAACCACTGGGCCTCCGAATACATCAACCAGAAGGGGTACTTTTCTATCGTCCCTCAGGCCATCGTGGACCTCCGAGGCCAGTTCACCAACATCAACGTTGGGTGGTCAGGGAAGGTGCACAATGCCCGTGTCTACTGCAGTTCCCGCCTCTGCGAGAAAATGCACACCGGCAATTCTTTCACGGAACTCAGCCTACCCTCTGCTCCCCTGGCTTATGAAGTCCTACACGGGACACTTTGACCACAGCAAGGAACGTTTGAGTGCAAGGCTCAGCAGGGCCCGCATGGTTGTGGAGGGTGCCTTTGGCCATCTGAAAGAGAGGTTCCGCTGCCTCCTCACCTGCCTCAACCTCGGCGAGCGGAACATCCCCCAGGTGGTGGAGGCCTGTCATGTCCTGCATAATATATGCAAGAACAAAGGGGAGACGTTCCTGCCAGGGTGCAGGGCAAAGGCCAAGCAGTTGCCAGGGCCTTTGAACAGTCATGCAGGGCTGCCATCCGGCAGGCCCATCAGGGGGCTATATGCATCCGAGAGGCCCTGAGGGAGAGTTTGACACTAGGACCCCAGTGACACTCTCCCCTGGGCCTCCTCACAAGGGGCCAGTGCATTGTCCCTCTTTGCCTTTCCTCCCCCACCCCTCCCTTCCCCTATCCTCCCTTTATTCCCCTCCCCCTCCCCTTCCCCTTTTCCTGTTGATACAATAAAGCAGACCTTTTGTTTTTGAAACAAGAAACTGTATCTGTGGTTTAATTAGGGGAAAATATAACCGGGGAAAGAACCTGTGAGGTGGGAGGAGGAGACAGGGAGGGGAAGGAGAGGCTCAGGGATCGAGCTAGGAGTGGTGCCTTCCTTGGGTGGTCCCATCGCCTCATGTGTGGGGCCTCTATGGAAGCCTCCTGGGGCTGAGTGCTCTGAACCAGTGCTCCATACGCACCCACATGCACAGGCTGCTGCACAATGCTCAGGCTATGAAGGCTGAGCGAGGAGCGTGCAGCCCCTTGCTCCCCGCCGCCTCCCCCCGGATGTGTCTAGGGATGGTCAGGGAGATCACCTGTTGGGCCTTCCCCAGCTTTGTCCAATCCCTGGGCGACATCCTGGGAGGGTGGTAATGGCTCCAAGGACACGATGAGATCCTGCCTGGCAGACATCGTGGATCCCGTGACCTGTTCTTCCCTTTCCTCCTCCTCTTCCTATGCAGGCCTGCCCTCCAGGAGGGTGACAATGGATGTTTCCCACCCAGAGTCCACAACCGAGTGGGGACGGGACTGACCCCCATCCCAGAATGCGGTGGAGCTGGTTATAATATTGGAAGCTCTGGGATACCACCCCTGAGCGGGAGCTACACTCCCTGGCTTTAGTATAGGTCTGCCTGCACTCCTTTACTTTCATCTGCACCTGTTCCTGGGTGCGGATGTGTCCCCTCTGCCCCATCTGGCTATAAATGTCAGCATTCCTGCGTCGGGTGCAGAGATTCTGGAGGTTTGCCTCCTCTCCCCAGATCTCAATGAGATCCAGGATCTCCACACCTGTCCAGGATGGGGTCTACCTCCTCCTCCCCTGGGCAGGGGCTTGGGAGATGCCTGTAGCTGTACTTGCAGCTGTTGGGGGCTCAGAGTCAGCGTTGTGGTCTGCCATGGCAGCAGGATAGGCAGAGCTGGTCGCTGCTGTGTGGCACGGTGCGAGCTGGGCCTGTTGTGTGCCACAAGCTGTTTACTCTGAGGCTGCACCTTCAAAGCCTGCAGGGGAAGGGGAACTATAGAGTCCTGATGAGTGTGGCCAGAGTGGCCATCAGGGCACCTGTGGGAAGCCCTGGAGGCCACTTATTTTGAAATAACCACAACTGCACTGTCTACACACACATTATTTCAAAATCACAATTTTGAAATGGGTGTTATTCCTTGTAAAATGAGGGTTACAGATTTAGGAATAAGACACCTGTTATTTCGACATTATTTTGAAATAATGGGCTTGCTGTGTAGACACTCACTTTGCTATTTCAAAATAATGCTAGTTATTTTGAAATAACGCTGCTGTATAGATGTGCCCTTCCTGGGCAAGAATGGTTTCTCTCTGGACATTTACTAGGGTACTCTAAATGAATATTTGGTAATTCTGTATTGGAACTAGTTAAATTAATCCAGAGTTGTGAATGTTTCCCATCACCGGATCTCATATTTTTTGCATGAGGTTGTTTTCCCTTTCAGCAGCCTGGGCATAGCACCTCTGCATAGCTCATGAGCAGTGGTGGGCTTCACATCCACAGCATGTCTCACTGCCAGTCTTTCTTTTGTAGGTCACATTTGCTTCACATGCTTGCATTTTTAGCACAACTATTTGCTGCCTTTCATACCCGAGTGCTTTGAGCAGATGCTCAGTTTTTCTGCTTTTCTACCTGCCAGAATGAAGGGGGAAAAACACAACAACAAACCCTACAGTTGTTGGTTCAGCTGTGTTCCTTTTGTGGTGCACGTGGAGACATGAACTCATTGAAATGACGCTGTCAGCTACAGCTTACGTCGTTCTATTGCTCTTTACTAGTTCACCTGGCCTATACCTTATTAGTGTCTCGGTGTTGTTCTCATTTTACATTTAATAGACTGCGCTGTCTGCAGCTAGCTAGTTTCAGTGGCTGTTTTATTAGACTATCCTTCTTCCTAAATATATAGAGCCTCCTTGTTTCTGTGTTGCTGCCAAGATGCACCTTCTTTAAAAAACTAAGCAAACTCAGATCCTGATTTATGTCACCAGAATAACTGCAACTCTGTGGTTGTCTCATTAATAACACCATTTTACGAGAGGAAATCATTGAACAAAATGAAACTGGGTTCATAGGAAATGATGTCTCATGAGTCCTGATCCAAAGCTCATTGAAATCAACAGGGATCTTTTCACTGACTTCAGCTCAGTCCCGTGGTGACAGCAAAGCTTTCTGAGCTATTCTGGAGTCCCGGTGTAAGATTTTGGGATAATAATTCCTAGCTCTTGCATAGTGCTTTTTATCAGCAGATTTCAGGTGCTGATAAAGGAGACTAATACCATTATCCCCATCCTACAAACAGGGAAACTGGGCATGGAGACTTGCCCAAAGTCACTCAGCAGGCCAGCGGCACAGAACCTAGCTCTCTTGAATCCGAGTCCAAGGTTCTACTCACTATCCCACACATTTATTAAAGCCACTGCTCCATGGTTTGCAATGAAAAGTAACTGCTAGTTCCTTGCACCCATGGCTTTCTGAGATCACAGCTACATAGGGATAGCCCAATCTTGGAGACCCTCTTAAGGATGTAAAATCCAATCTAAAATGTTAACTGGTTAAACTATATGTTCAGCTGGTTAAATTGGCCTGGTGAAGTGGGTCTGGAGCAGTCCCCAACCTGGTTATCCTGGTAAGCCTGCTGGTAAGACAGTGTTTACCAGGTAACCAGTTAACCAGTTGCCCCTTTACAGTTGTCCCTCGTCTCTCTGTAGGCAAAACTCTAGTTGACACTCAAGGAGGGTGGGTCAAAAGTGGCTGGTGAGCAGAACTCCATGTGTCATACATAGGTGTAGAGCTGGTGGAAAACGTGTGAATTTTTTAAATTAAAAAGGGACACAGTCTTCATGAAACGTGTTCCTTTGTTTCAAGTAGCTTGACGTAGTTGTCTGTGGGTTCAGAATAGACAAGCTAGTCCTTGGTCAATAAAAGTTAATTCATCATCTGGGATTTTCTAGTCCTTCAAAGAAGGACATTTTTATATAAGACTTGCCCGCATGCATCAAATCACCTCACAATCTAGCTCTATACCTGCCTGTTTCCAACACTGTTGTATAGCTGTCTTTTATATACACATATTACACACAAAAAGTGACATGAAATCAACAGTATTAAGGTAGTGAAGTCAAGCACCGAAAAGTTAGGAAATACCGTACCAGAATTATGGTTGCCCCTGGTATACAAGCATTATGATTCAGTCTTTAATTATATAATTACATACTATTTTTCCCCATAGGAACCCTTCCTCATTCAGCACACAGGATGAATGGTGTTCATTTCATATTTTGCTTTTCCCTCATTATTCCATGTGTGCTACCTGCCCCCCCTCCCCCAACCATTTACAGCACACTATTCAAATCCTGCTCTGAATATAGAATTATACATTTTCTCAAAGGCTTTTCGGTGGTGCTCATCAGTGTAGTATCTGAGTGGTTCACAAACATTAATTAACTTATCTTCACTGCAGCCCTGTGTGGTGAGTGGATGATATTATCCCTGTTTGGCAGATGGGGAGCTGAGACACAGAGAGATTAAATTAAAACGTTTCCACTAATTTGGGTGCTCAGTTTAAGATTCCCTAGGCACTGATTTTTCCAGAGTGCTTAGCATTGTCATATATTCTAAGTACAGCTCCCACTGACTTTAGCTGTTGCCGGATGCTCAAGACTTCTGCAAATCAGTCCCCATGGTCTCAAGTCAGACCCCTGAAAACTGAGGAACACAGTTAATGGACCCCTGTGAAAAGTTTGGTTTCAGTGACTTGTCCCACACCACATAAGAACTCTGTGGTAGAGGGACGGATAGAATCCTCTTCCCCAGAGCACCATTCAGCACCCTTAACCATGAAATCTTCCTTTCTCTTCCAACAATCCCCCTACCTTGTTCCTACACATCTGTGACTCAATGGGAGACTGACTTGTGGGTGGTCTTGTCAGCCTGTGTTGATGACATGCTCCAAGGAGAGCTGGCACAGATAGACTCTTGCCAAGCCTTCTGTTTGGTATCTTTCTTCATCCGGGTCATCTGGGTCAAGAGTTTTGGCTTGATGATTAGCAACAGGTGACAGATGGGGTCCCACCCACCCATGCTCTGTGCTCTCTGGTGGGGTACAGGTCACTGCTCTCTCTTGGTGTGTACCTTTCTGCCACCAATCCCTCTGATCTGGACAGCTGGATCAGTCTAGAAACTAGGGTGTCTGACTGGGTATGAAGGTAGACAGGGCTGCTCTATTGCCTTACTTTTCGGAGAGGATGCTGGCATTCAACCAGCTAGTCCTCTCCCTGCTCTGGCATCAGTTTAACAGCCTGAGGTCACCTCTGGCAACCCAGGACAGTCTCCTGAAGCATATTCTGGAGTTCTTCCCAGCAGGGTTGCACTGGGTATCCGTGAGTGTCCTCAGCCTCCTCTTGGAAGAGGGTGGACAGGGCCTGGTCTGCATTCGCAGCCAGGCCCATCTCTTCCACCTCCAGGCCCTGCACAGATTCTCCCACAGTGCAGGTACTCCAGCATGGAGCTTGCTACTGCCCACCTTTCTCCACCACCTCCGCCACGACCCGCCATTCTTTTATTTCCACCTGAAAATTCTCACTGGAGGCCTCTCTGAACTGTCAAAACTGCCTCAGGACCTGGAATCTAGTCTTAGCAACCAAGTTCTTAGTGGATGCTGTGAGGGGCACCCTCCTAGTGGAGCTATTGCCACACAGTGCACAGCTTAGTGTGCAAGTGGTGGAGTCCCAGTTGCTGCACTGAAAATTGGTCCTGGCCGCACCACCAAGCTCAGAGATCTCCTGGAGAACAATCATAGTGGCTGGGTGACCTCTGCGATGCTCAGCCAGCATGTGAAGCTGCCCACACTGTGCGTCCTGTCTCATGTGTTCCAGGAGGGGAGGGCTGCCTTGTCTCCCACTTCTCTTGCTTTCCTTGAGCAGGTCCTACAGGTGCCATCACCACCACCACCACCAGCAGCCTCACCCTTCCCCGAATGAAATCAGGACCCTGCCCTGCAAATCTCTCCAGTTGCCCTCAAGATGCCATCTGAGCTGGCTGCACAACACCCCCTTCCAAATCACTCCCAGAGCACATCTGTACGTGCTTGTGCTCCATATCTTCCACTTTCTCGCCCTCGTGTCCTTCTTGACACCAAGTGGAGGGACCTGCTGCCAGCCGAGGAGGGCAAGGAACCCTGTTGGGCCAGCCTGTAGGCCACTCTGGTTCCACAGTCCATTGCAGAGATCCATAGATCTGTGAGCACCAGTATGCAGCTGGCACAGTTCTTGAATTCCCTGCTACCTAGGCCTTTTGCAACAAGAGGTAAATAAACCCTGGCCCCCATCTACGTCGCGCGTGTCAGGATGTAGCCCTTCTTCCAGCTCCTCCAGGGTTACCTACTGAGGTTCAGGATACACTTTCCCCCACGTCTCCCGATTTATGCACACCCCATCCGTGGCCTCACAAAATCACAGGGCCTGCTCATCAGTCTTCTCCTGGCACTGGCTAGGATGACCAGCCACCAATTTCTATCCCTTTTTCAGTTATGTCTACAGGTGGAGTTCTTTTGGACTCCCTGAACGCCTCACAGGAGCAGTGGGCTCTGTCTAGGGGTTTCTGCTCAATGCCCCCTCTTGGTTACTTGATTTTCAACCGCTGACCTGACTCCTGTTTCTGTTTCTGTTTTTGACTTTGTTGTCTTCTGTAATCACCTGGAGCTTGGACTTGGTGTTCCTTCCTGTAGCTGAGGGGAAGAGTCTTCCGTTTTGGGCAAGCCTAGACCTTCCTGTCCTGTATTTCAAACAGTACACACCAGTGGTTCTCAACTTATTTTCCATTGTGGGCCACATCCAGTACTACTGGTAGGGACCTAAAGATGCAACATGGGCCACAGCTGTGTGGTGATTGAGCTGCAAGAGGCCCATGGGATGAACTCCGGGTACATACCTTCCAACTTCTGCAATAAAATAGGCAGGAATCCTACAAACAACAATCTTCTTCACTATATAACCCTGATGTATCCCCAAAAGCAGGCTCTTCTTGAGGGCTAAATGAGGCAGGCAGTTTTCTTGTGGAAAAAATAGTATGTGATCGTATAAGTAATAACTGTATCCTAAAAATAGTATGTGATCGTATAAGTAATAACTGTATCCTAATGTATATACAAAGGGACCAAATTAGGGTTTAAAGGCAAAGATCTCCACTTCGGTACTAGGTTTAATCTATTCTATTGACATATTGCCAATGAGCTCATCCCTATAGTATGAAAGAGATAAATACAAGGGAGGTGAGAAACTTAAATTGCTGAGTGAATAAAGAATCATGTTCTTTGACCGTCTGTAAGCTATGATGTGATTCTAAGAGATTAATCTTGATGGTTGATTTCCAGGGGGAAAGATCCACGTTACAATCTCTGCAAACATCTGTTTGATAGGGCTTTTTGAAAGGGCAGAGGGTAGAATTGGATGAAACGATAAAGGGGGTGGAAAGAAGTCCCTGCCAAAATGATGGTTTTAATGCTGCTGGGATTTCATTGTCTTGTTAATAATGTGTTCAGGCACCTTGAGTTCGGGATTAGCATTTTTTCAATTACTTAAATTCAAATAAATAAACAAAATAAATATTAAAGGAAGGTCTGCAAAAACTAACAGGTTTTGCACTGATTTCCAGTGGTGGCAAGATTCAAACTCTCCAAAGTCAGTGGGTCCCCTAATGCAAAGCTCTCTTGATCTCAGAGTGCTTTGTAAAATTCACTAATTAAGCCTCAGTAAGCTCTCATATTACAGAATTGGAAAGTGAGGCAAGATCAGCTAAGTGACTTAGCAAAGGTCATGATGAATGTGGGAGAGCTTTGGAACAGAACCTAGATCTCTTGATTCCTCATCCTATTCGTCACCCCTCAAGGCCATGCTGTGTTTATAAAATCTTCAGATTTTCACATATCCCTCATTGTTTATCTAGGTCTCAACTCTGCAAGCTGTCAAGCATTCCTGTAAATTCTGAGTTCCCTCAGCTCCCACTGTCTCCATAGGAAATCAGTGTTTTCAGTAACATGCAGCGATGAGCTTTCAGGGTATGTTAGCACTCTACTAAAGAAACCTCCAGCACTGAGTCTCGGAACCAGGTCAGCTGACTCAGGCTCATGAGTTTCTAAAATTGCAACGTAGATATTTGGACTTGGGCTGGAAGCCAGCCACTCATGGGGTCTCAGTGCCCCGACTCAGGCCCAACCCTGAACATCTGCATTGCACTTTGAGAGCCCTGAAAACGCAAGTCAGCTCACCTGGGCCAGCCATGGCCATGCTGCAATTCTTTTATCTAAATATAGATGTAGCCATCAAGACCAGATTGAGCCAGAGGAAAGAACCACTAGCTTTGAAAACTGTCAAAAATAAGCTTATCCTGAGTCATCTTGTGCCATCAATGCCCAACGCTCCCTGCTTTTATAAGCTCCTAACTGGACTGATCTCCCACGTGTTTTGGGTCTGAACCGAAGCTCACTGAGTGTCTTTCTATGCGCTTCAGTGAGCTTTGGAGCTTGCCCTCATTTTCTTGCTCTTTTTGCCATCTTTTTTCCCTGCTCCTGCTCTTTTGCAGCAGTTCCAGCAGTGTTTCCCTGCAATGTGTTTTTTGCAATGTGTGTGTGAATTCTCAGGGCCTTGTGAATTCCTTACTGAGTAGCTAAATTGCTGCTCTGGCATGGAACTGCAGAAAGCCAACAGACCTGATCATAATTTTTAAAGGTAGCTCTGCCATGCTTGTTATATGGTTGTGAGTAACGAGCCCTGCAAGAGAAGGTCCTTTAAAAGGAAAATCCCTCTTCCATTAAAATGTTCTCATTGCATTCTATAACTAATGACTGCAGTCACGGGTTTAATTGTGGCTGTTGATAGTAAGCCTGAACAGTCTGCATTTTAATCATACCAATGAATGTGAAGAAAAATGAAAAATAGGGCAAAATTAAATATCCAAGAATAATTCTTGACTGAGGCATAGGGAAAAACAAATGATCTAATATACATAGTATGTTTATTTAGATAGATACAGTCTATCTATGCACATGTGCAGAGAAAGAGAAGGAGCAGTACTGTGTGTGTGTATGCATCTATAATATCTATGGCTTGAAAAATTATCTGAGTGGAACTATATTGAGCTCACTATGCAGAAAGATGAAATTAGCTTGCATTGTTAGAGGCTCTATGCCACCATTTACATGCATAAAGCTAACCTACATGTGTATAATGCTTGCACCGCCTTCCCCACTCCACCCTCAGGCATGCTCCCTCTTCATGACAGAGCTCTCTGGCCAGGTCACAATTCAGTTCTCCCCCTCCAGGGTGCCAAAGTCCCACTGGACCATCTATCCATATACTGTACCAGGCAGGCTTCCAGGCCAAGTCCAGGTCTCATACTGCAGTCCCTAGGCCTGCCCACTACTCTGGGTTCCAGCCCAGGATCCTAAGCCTCGCAATCACAGTCTAGTCAATCTCAAACCCAGCTGTTGTTTCCCCGGTGTCTTCCTCTTTCACATCTCTGTGTCCTGGCCCACCTCTGGGTTTACCAGCCTAAGCTTCCTCCTCTTTCCTTGACTACTGCCCCCCCCCCCCTCCAGCTTCTTGCCAGACTCCATGGTCTAGGATAGGATCCCAGGTTTACTCAACCCCCTCGAACTCCTCCTTGTCCCTCCCTTCCTCTCTGGGGAGTGACTGCAGCCACCTCCTGCTCTCAACATCCTGCCTTTACACAAGCTCAGCCTGCACCTGCCCAGCTAGGCTTCATCTTCCGTTAGGCTTTATCCAGTCCTGCTTCTCCTCCCAGGGCAGCCTGCAAGCACAGACTCGGCCTTATTTTTCCTGGTGGGTGTTCTACCCCCACTCTGCTGTAAGGCCTCACTCCAAATCTGCCCCTTTCCCCAAGGCTCCACCCTCCCTCTTTCCACCCTCACGCCACCCCTCACCTGAGGCCCCACCCTTGCTCCACCTCTTTCTGCTCCAGCCCTGCTCTCCTTCCCCCCCCCCGAGATCTCCTACCCACCCACTGTTTCCTGCTCTCCCCATTCTCGGAGTACCCCATGGCAGTTTATTGGGAACCGAGCTGAAGAGTTGCTCCTGCTGAGTGCTGAGTACCTGCTTTTTTTTTCTGTGGACATTTGAGCCCCTGAGCACCCACAGAGTCGATGCCTAAGCCTGGAAGGTTAATTGGCCCTTGCTTAGGCCTTCGCTTGTGAGGACACCTTCTGATAGTGCACCATTGCATGATTGGTCTCTATGCATGAATTTGTGTTTTAAACAAAACACACTGCCCACAGAATAGAGGGCAGTGTTATTCTAAGGCTGTGTGCACACAGGCAACAGAACAACAAAACCGCTGCCATTCAGAGGTGCTATCCGCCACCCCCAAAAGAGCACTCTTCTGATGACAAAGCCAACACAGCTCACTGGGTGTATTTTGTCAGCAAAAGAGCTGACAAACAGCGGCTACACTGCCCGCCCCGCCCCCTTCAGAGTCTGAGCTCCATCCCAAGTTGCCATGTCTACACAGCCATTTTTAGCATGCTTGCACAAAGCCACCCCAATCACAAATTTTAGACCCAGCCTGGGAAAGTTGCACCCAGCTGCAGTATAGACATGCCCCTGTGATGGGGTGTACCAGCCCCGCACTGGGGAAGCTAGCCCTAACCAGGCTCACCTGGTTGAAGGGCATGCTTGGACTGCAGCCCAGGGAGAAAGGCTCGGTCTGGGCTGGCTGCTGAGGAGGAAGGAGGCATTGCCTGAGCTCTTGGGGTGAACCGCCAGTGGAACCAGACCTGGGTATCAGCCAGTGAGACACGGCCGAGGATCTGGAGGAAGGACCCTGGAAGGAGTCTGGTGGAGATATAGACTGGTATGCCTGGCTGAAAAAGGAACCAGTCTAAAGGAACGTCTCCCTACCCGCTTCTGTCATCAGGGTTTGTCCCAGCCCCTTAGGAAAAATAAACGGACTGAAATGTGGGTGCGAACAAACAGGGTTTTTAGTCAACAGTTCAAACAAAGTAAAGAACATAGCTATAACCAGGACCCCCACAACTAACGGTAAGTGACACAAAGGTGGTGCGTGACTGTGACTCGGGTGAGTTCCCTTCCCCAGGACGGGACCCAGGTAAGGCGATGGAGGATTATAGAATCACTACCGTATCCTGCAGCTTGCGGACCCTCGCGGCGGTGGGACAGCTCCGGATTCCGTCTCCAGATGTAATTCAGGTGAGAGCGATCAGGCTGCGTCAGCTCTGCTCCGGCGGTGGTCGGCCCACTCCCCTCCTTGCGCCGTCGTGGGCGTGGGTGTGTCCTTGTTGATGAGAGGTGGCAGCTGGTAGCACACCCCTTGCATGCAGGTACGTTCACCCTCCCACAACCGAGACCTCTTGGCGTGGTGTTGGCCTACCCTCTCAGCGGCTCCGGACTCTGCCACTCAGATGGGCAGCCCCTAAATAAACTGCCGTTGCTGGGCAGAACTTAGGTCACGTGTCTGACTAGTTTTCCCGCCAAAACATCAGAAGAGCGGGGAAATGCCCTGAGAGGAGGAGGAAGAAGGTGGCCAAGATGGAGTCCATACTGGTGTTTGGACTTTTGCAAAATGGCGGACATATGTTATTGATTACCCAAATTTTCCCCCTACAGAGATTGATAGGGGAGACTGTCTCCTGAGGCTCTCAGCGTGTTGCAGTAGGATACCCCGCTGGGCCAGCAGTGGACTGTGCCACTGATAATAGGGCCCTGGGTTGAGACCCGGTGAAACAGTGGGGGCCTGGGTCCCCCTACCCCTTCCTCTGTCTCCATCCTGGGGGGCCTGCGCCAGCTACTAAAGACTCTGGCTGATAGGCCGCCCTGCTCCAGCGAGAGGGGCATTTGTTAAAGACTCTGGCTGATAGGCCGCCCTGCCCGAGTGGGAGGGGCTTTTGGTATAGACTTTGGCTATTAGGCCACACTGCCCAGCGAGAGGGGCGTTTGCTAAAGACTTGGGCTGCCAGGCTTCACTGCCCCAGCGGAAGAGGCATGAGTGTAGAATCACAGTTGAATTTCAGGACATGAAGGGTTGGGTGTGGGTCCAAGAACCCCAGGAACATGATAGCTTCCCCTGGGAGAGGGACAAGTATATCACCCCATGATAGGCCCCCATCACCATTATATCTAAGTTCCTTCACAACCATTAATGGATTTTATCCTCACTCCCCAACTGCAAAGACGCAAACTTCTGTTCCCATTTTACAGATGGAGAATGGAGGCACTGCATGGATTAAGCATTGCTCAATGTCATGGTTGCAGGAGCTCTGTGGCTGAGACTGAAGTTGAATGCAGGACTACTGAGTCCTATGTCTATGCCAACCCATTAGCTCTGCAAACAGGGTGAGGATGAGATAATATCTTTTATTGGACCAACTTCTCTGGGTTAAAGAAACAAGCTTCAGGCTTACACAGAGCTGTTAGATCATCTTTCCACCCATCTCTGATGATGCATTAAAAGTAAAACTACCTTAAAATATTTTCAGTGCTTCTGCAAATCACTAGAAAACAGTCTTGACCATAAATATATATAAATGCTTCTGAAACATTTAATAGTAAGTGCCTCGGTCTCTATACTTCAGTGGGTGTTTTTAATCTTGTTTAAGCAATTTTCTCAACAGGTGGCTGAAAGACATAAATTATCTAGAACATGACAGCAAGGACCCATACTAGCTCAAACTACAGATGGTATTTATATTACATATGAACATATTTTACCTGCCTGTGGAGACTTGAGGAAACAAACTATGGTATTAGTAACAGTAGGGCCACTTTACTTTTAAAGGGAGTTCAGAGCTGAGACTTAAAGAAAACAATACAAATTAATGGAAAATGGTTGAGAATTAATATTTGGAAAATATATATGCTAAACTTTTAAACTGACCTCTTAGATTTGTACTGCTATACCCCCACACATGCATATACACAAAGACTGCTGTACCTATAGTCTAAAATTACTCTGATTTCAGCTTGCAAGGAAATAGCAACTATAAAGTAATAGCCTGAAGTGTCTGTGAAAAAGCATGGTGTGTGTCCCGCTTGTGCTGCACAAGAGATCTGCTGTCCTTAACATCCTTAGAAATGTAAAGGTGTAGTGCACAGAAAGAGAAAACATGAGCGATGCATAAGTGTACATAGCACACCCACAAACTCTCCCCTGCTGTGCCTTTGTTCCACTCCTTTTGACTTCAGTGAGTAAATCAGACGGACCAGGCTTGTGACCTGGTCTATTTTCCAGGTTTAAAAAAAATCTGAAACTGGATAAAATAGGAATGTTTGGTCTCAAATGCAATTTTTTAGGTCCAGCCTGCATCGGCAATCTTAAACAACTACTGGTGTAATTACAGTCTCCTGTGGAATTTGTTAGCAGGATGCTATAACAGTAGATCTGTCTGCAGCCCTCAATGTCTGGTCCTGGGGACCTAGCAGGAGCAAAACACTGACTTCAGTCACTCCATTCAAACAGATCTAAGAGTAGCTGTGAATAGCTCTTTTTTTCCTCCAGTGATAATTGTACATGGAGTCTTACAGGAATCGATACTGTCTCTTCTTTTCCATCATTTACAGTAGACCTCTTGCATAGGTGACTGGTGCCTGCCAAGGGAGGGGTGCAGGGAAGGCCACCTAGATGGGAGGGGGGGGGCATGTGGGGAAACCCCATTTAGCAATTAAAATTTTGGCAGGGGCATAAGAGGGTGGTGAACCTCCAGCATGCTGCCATGAATCACCTCTTGGAAAGGTCCTAAGGAGCGAAGGGCTGCAATACTATCAATATGCTGACCACAACCAGCTCTTGTGTGTATCTCTTTCCAGCAGAGGCAATCGGTGCTCTCACAGCACCTGTGAGAGAGAAGCCCATGGACAAAAAAGCAGCTAGTCAAGCTGAATCCCAGTCAAGAGGTGATTCTGGTAGTAAGATGGAAAACTTAGAGAATTTAGGTAAGACAGTGACCAAACCCTTCAGTAAGGACATCTGCTCTCATTTCATCCAGGCAATACAAAGCATTGGGCACTAGCACAGTCATCACTGCTCCTGAATTCACCAATAACGAGTGGCAAAAACCTACTTTCTTGCATCCTTGGCTGGCTACCAGGTGGCATCTATTCCTAGCGAGACTGTTGTCATCTCTAGGTTACTATTCACTTTACTTAGTGTGATGTTGTCTGACTGAAATAGGACCATGTAGATCAGTGATGGGCAACCTAGGCTAGACAGTGGGCTGCATGAGTGGTCCTCCTTCATCTCAGTGGGCTGCAAGATTATTGCAACTAAGATGGTCTCCCAGGATAGGGTAGTCTTGCTATTTGCGCTTGCATACCTAGAATGTAGGGGGTGTACCAGTTGAACCGTAGCAAGGCTTTGACTGACTGCAGAGGGAGCACATGGCTTTCACAGCCAATGCTGTGTGCAATCAGCACACCCCTCACTTCCTGAGTCTTTCCTTTACATGCATTTTACTTTAGTAATACCAAAAGGAAAAAAACCTATACGGAAAGAAGCCAGTGGAATCTGGCAACTCTGCACATGAGCAAGGGTAAACAAAAAGTCTTATGGATCATACATAGAACCCCAATGGGCAGCATGCAGCTCATAGGCCACAGGTTGGCCATCACTGATGTAGATCATAGTTGTTACTGCTATTATATATTTACAATGAATCTTATACATAGTACGTTGAGTAAGGTGTCAGTAAAAAGGGTATGATTTTGTTGACTATGACTATGCTATTTGTAAGCATGTACCATTTTTGTAGTTGAAGTTATGAGTATTTGCTCTATTCTTGTATTTCAAATATATTGGCTCTTGTAGTAATGTTCACAAGGTGTAATAGACGGAGCCGGGTCTGGACACCGCTGAGGGAGTCAACTCAGGGCAAACTGCTCTAAACCAGGGCTACTTACAGCCCTCGACTGGAGTCCTTTCTCATACAGGCCACAAACCAACCAAACAGAGCACTTCAGCTGCCAATCTGGCCAGCAGGAAGACTCACAAGCAAAACCGCTCAGACACCCCAGCTTTCCCTGTGCCACAATCAGACCCAGACCTTACACACAGGTGAGAAGTTATAAAACCCAATCTCACCAACTCGGAACAGACCCTCCCGGTCCCAAAGGACCAGCCACAGTCCCAGGCCAATTGACACTTTAGATCTTACCCACAAGAGCACGCTGGGCCAATCCTTTAGAATCTAAAATCTAAAGTTTTATTAATGAAAGAAAGAAAAGGTTGAGAGTGAGATTGTTAAAGAGAATACATTACATACATCAATCATCAAATGCTTGATGCAGGCCCTTAGCAGAGATGTTACAAACTGCCAGCTTAAAAGTGTCTGGTGCACATCCTGTATCAGGACGGGTCAGCAAATCCTTCCCGGCTCTCTGTCCCTAGCAAGGATGCATCTGGAATCAGGAGCAGGATTGAAGACCAGATGGAGACGGCCTCATGGCACTTTTATATTCTTGGTGTCTCCCAAACTGGAGCTGGTCACATGATCAAGTGACCTGTCTGTGTTTCACATGCAAGTAGCCATTATGCACTGGCTGGTCTGCAGGCTTCCAGATGCATTCCTCAGGTGTGTATTGGCCACTATGAGAGCCATTGTCCATGGAGCAGTGCTAGTTAGCACAGCCATTCACTGAACAATCCTTCCTCACAATAGGCAGTCAGGCCCATTGCTTCCTCCCAGATAGAGAATATTTACAATACAAGAACAGAGCCCATATTCATAACTCCACATACAAAAATCATAGAAGTACATAAGTATCATACATAGAACCAGCAAAGTATAAGCTTTCATTTGACACCTCACATAGCCCACTTTGTACAGAATTTGGGGCAAACACCACCCATAGGTGCAACAGTGACCTGTCTGCTGACTTTAAAATCCAATAACGTGACCCAAGGTATTTAGCCTGCACCTTTTGAAGTTCTATTCAAGTTGCCTGGCCCATCACAAGAACATTTCACTCACAATGGGAGACACCCAGCTACACTGAATGACTTTCCTCAGACCTGATGACTTTCTACTGCAGTGGTCCCCAATGCGGTGCTGCGGGCGCCATGGCGCCCGCCGGGGCATTTATGTGCGCCTGCCAAAACATCTGGGCTGGCCCCGCCCCCGGCGTACGGCACATGCATGGTGCTGGCCCCGGGCGCGTGGCGCATGGGCGACCCCTGCCCCGGGCGCGTGGCACATGCGCAGTGCCGGCCCCGGGTGCAGGGCGCGTGGGCGGCCCCTGCCCCGGGCGCGCAGCACATGCGCGGTGCCAGCCCCGGGCGCAGGGCACGTGGGTGGCCCCTACCCCCGGCGTGCGGCACATGTGTGGTGCCAGCCCGTGGCGCGTGGGAAGCCCCGCCTCCGGGCATGCAGCGCATGCGTGGCCCCACCCCTGGAAGCGCGGCGTGTGAGCGGCCCCGCCCCCGGACACCCGGCACGTGAGCAGCCCCACCCCCCGGCGCCCGGCAGCCACGAAAGGTTGGGGACGACTGACTGTGACTCAGTGGAATCAGGCATGGACTTGCCCATGTGACTCCAGACTTTGTCTTTTACCTGTAATCTTTCACTAGCAGCGCTGAGGGCTTTGTTTGAAACAATGGATTTCTCTCCACATGGCAGAATCTATAAAAGGCACTGGAAACATTTCTATATTGCTTCTTTCCTGCTGCAGCCTCTGGACTGTTGGGAGCATTCTAACCAAAGAACGGAGGACCTTCCAATAATTTGGAACCAACCAGAGACTTAATATGCCAGCAATGTATCCCATCACTGCTACAGGCCTGATCCAAGAACTTTGCATGCATTGTATGTATTTAATTCCTTAAGTCAATTTTTATTCTTGCTTTCTACTGATTTCAGACACTGCAGGATTGGCAACACCTGGGCTGAAAGTGAACGCCACAAGAAACTTGTTCAGGTTAAAAAGACGAAAACTAAAGTGCACAAGTAAAGCAACTAAACCTAGGAATGCTAGAGTACACAGTGCTTCACACCCACATGCAATGTCACACTTATTGTGTATTTAGCATTTGTCTGTGTGTTGCTTATGATAGATGGATAGATGGGAGTTTAGGGGGCTAGTGGTCTGAGTAGAGAGTCTAGGGTTGCCAGGTGTCCGGTATTCACCCAGACAGTCCGGTATTTTTGGCTCCTGTCCGGTAAAAAAAATTCAGAGAATACCGGACACCTAAAATGTCCGGTATTTTCTGAATTTTTCCCTGGCCAGGAGGCGAAAATGCCAGGCACCTGGCAACCCTACAAACACTCAGCACCCAGCCTCCCCCCCCTCCCCCCGAGCCCTCTCCGGCCCCCAGCCCCCCGACCCCAGCCCCCATGCTCACCTCGTTCCCCAAGGCTGCCGGCACAAAATGGCTGCTGGCCAAAAGATCTAGGGCAGGCCTGCACAACTCGGAAAGCGGCGAGGGACATATTACTCCAAAGAAAACAGCTACGGGCCGCAAGTAGGGATGCTCTCCCAAAAAATACCGAACACGCGAGCTAAAAATTTTTGTCGAGCAAAAAAAAAAAACCACACGTGTCTCCACTTGGCCCCCTAGCATTTGTCTCTCCTGCACCCTGCCCCTTGGTGCCTTCCCCTTTCTCCTGACCTGACCCCTCCCCTCGGCACAAGCCTCTTCCCCTCCCCTACATGGCTTCTGCCTTCCAGTTTGCGGGGCTGCCGGAACCTTTTTGAATCTGGCGGTCGCCAGCCATGACATCGCAACGCCACGTCACGCCAGCGTCCTGGCGTCTGCTGGTGTCCCGCCCTCTGGCTCACGCCCTGCCTCCTCACGCTGGAGCTGCATGCAGGCAGCCCGGCAGCAAGAATTGCCGCACTTCCCCCTCCCCGGTGGCGCTCCGCTCCTCTGCCCGGCTGGTGGATCAGATGGGGCCGTGCCGCCCGTAGTCGGCACGGGCTGCACAGTGAGCCCCTATGGGCCGCATGCCTGACCTAGGGGAAGCAATGCTTTCCCCTGGGTCTTAGTGCTCAACCACTCCCCTCTTCCTATCCCTGTACTTAAAGGGGACATGCTGTTTTATTTTAAATTTTCTTTTTGGCTTAAGTCCTTCGAGTCCTTTTTCCTTTTTCCTTTTTTTTTTTGGCTCAACAACTTTGTTCTCCCCTCCCCCCCCTTTTTTTTCCCTTCAACAGAATTTTTTCCCAGTGTTTTTTTTTTTTTGGGGGGGGGGGTGTTCGGTATTTTTGTTTCAACCATCTGGCAACCCTAGTAGAGACCTCAGAGACAAGATCTAATTCCTACTCTGACCCTCTCACTTTATGGCCTAAGGAAATCATTTCACCTTTCTGTCTCATTATTCCGACTTGTAATCTGGAAAGAGTCATACTTTCTTCCTGAAAAGGGTGCATTAGTTAATACCTACAAAGTGTTTTGAAAAGCCTTTTACATGTGCTATGTCTTGATATTCTGGACAGGCAAACAGCAAGATGCTACATATCAACTTGCCACCAAATCAGAAATGGACAGTAATGCCAAACAGACGCAGCAGGAAATCTGTAATACAGTGCACGAAGCAGTGCACGAAGATCCCACAGTGAGGAGCTCATTAGAAACGCACAGTTAGACTGATTAGATAGATACCGCTAGGAAGTCCTGTCCTGGGGAGAGATGATGTGTGATTGTGACTTCAGACAGATACCCAGTGCTATTGTCTGGGAGTCAGGGCCTGCAGCTAGCCAGTCTGGGAGCAGGGGCTGCAGCAGGCCTAGTCTCCAGGCAACCTAACAAGCACAGCTGGACAGCAGTAGGCTGCCCAATTGGCTGCATTGCTTGATTAGTTGGAAGAGTCAGCAGACCAGCTCTTGAGCCCAGCAGCAGCAGTTCAGTGGCTACTCATAGTCTTTGTTCAGGGATGCAGTACCATCTGTGTATGCTTGTTCCCAGCTTGTTTCTGCTTTGATCCAGCCTGTGGTCCTGCCCTCCCCCAGGCAGTCCTGCAAGCTCCATCTGCACCCCCTTCATCGCCAGTCCCCGATCCCCAAAAGGCCAAGCTCCCACAGCCCGACAAGTTTGATGGGTTCCTAAATCAGTTTCAGCTCCTGTTTCTGCTGTACCTACAGTCATACCCCATTGACCATGCTTAAGTAGGACTGATTATCAACCTGCTTATCAGGGAGGCTGTGGAGTGGGCATCTCTGCTCCTGTGAAAGTCAAATTGTTCCAGAAGCAGGCTCGAAGACTTCATTTAAGCTATGGCAGTGATCTTCAATGGCTCAAGTTGTGAGCATATGGCCAAAGCCACACTTTAGGTGACATGGTAGGGATGATAGCCACGTGTTAAATATACAGTGAAGTTCTAATCCCTAGGCCATGTTCACTGAATGGAAGATCGACTCTGCAGCGATTGATCTCCCAGACTTTGATTTAGCAGGTCTAGTTAAGACTTGCTCAATTGAACTCCGAGGGCATCCCTGTCGATGACTGGTACTCCACCCAGATTTGCCCATGAGTTCCTCAGGACTGGCCAGCATGGATTTAGCCTCCCATCTACACCAGCAGCTCAAGGAACTCTTGTAGTCCACCAAAAAAGCTTATAAAGCACCATGTGGACCAAGACCATCAGGTTGTCCCCCATTTGGCTGTAGGGGATGAGGTATTGTCTCCTTACCCAGAACCTTAGACCAAGCCACACATCTACCAAACTAGACTACCTCTTAGGGCTTGGGTCATGGCAGTCAGACCTAGTGGTCAGAGTCAGACTCCACATTCATGAGATAGGAGAAGAGAGTCATCTGGGTCAAGATAACAGGGGATCAGAAGCAGGAGACAAATTCACGATCAGAACCATGAGTTGCGAGCCAGAGTCATGTTGGGTTAGGATGCCAGGTAGATAGCTGCCTTCCTTCCTCTCTGGTGAACTGACTTTAAAGTACCATATTAGTGAATATCGGTAATTCCTCATAGGGTTAATAGAACTATAATCTAGAGACACTGCGACTACTGAGCGGGAGAGTGAAATCTGCTCTACAGCCTCAGCTAAGAGTAAGCTGGCTTTTAGTTCATGCCATAGTAGGAGCTCATGGATGTAAATTCTTAGGTCCCATGTTCAATCCCACCTGCCAACGACCAGGGTCTGTTGGCTTTGTGCATCCATTTCCCTAAAGATGAAACCCTAGTGTGACACCAATTCACTTTTGATACCCATGTTAGATGCAGAATATGACAATAAGTTGGGGCACACTGGGCTGGCCAAGTTAGCTGAAACTGACTGTGACATGCCAGGAAGCCCCTTGCCATCTGATATTGGGGTGCTTTTAGTGTTATACCTTCACTCTGACATCTGGCTTCTGAACCTGGTTCTGACCCTGAGCTCTGACTCCTGACTAATGCCTGCTCCAACCACAAAACCTGCCCTGGGACTGCTCATGGCCCAGTGGCTGACAGATAATACTTCTTGTGTGGGTTAAAAATAAAAACCCAGTACAGATTACTGGACTGAGAAAGAAAAACTGCAGTAACTAGGTGAATGTTCTCTGTGCTAGTTCACTGTGTGTGAGAGAATTGCAGTAATCAAGAAATCACCAAACTGGATTTTTTTTTGTATAATCTTTCTGAATGGCTGTTTGGAATAATACCTCTTATACCAAGCTTTTATCCCCCACTATTCCTGAGACTATTTCTTCTTTTCTTTTCACTGTGATTTAATTTTAAAAAGCACCACTATCACAAAAGCCACTGCGCACAAGGATTCCGCCCTTTTCTGCATCCATGGCAGCATATCATGCACAGTGCTGACCTGTGTCAGCACACTGTCATAGAAAGGTTATTTTTGCATTGCCGAAAGAATTGTCAGTGACAATGACATAAAGCATTAGGAGATGTAACAATTTTCGAAATAAAAGATTCAAAGGAGAAAGTAGCATGGTCACAAAGGGCTTGGGAACCCAAGTGAGACTGGGGGATCAGATGGGTCAGGTCAATTGTGTTCCTAACTCTTTCAGCTTCCAGTTATCAGCCTGAAAGTGAGCTAGTTTGGCAATGACTGGAAGTTGCTAGTAGGTGATGGCTGTTGATAACTTACATTAAATTAACTTTGGTTGGAGGGGGGAAGCTCAGTCAATTTCCTAAAGGGTAGTTGTCAGTGCACCATTTAATACACCATCACTAGAACTACTGCCTTCCTCCTTGTTGGCAGTCTTCAAAGTGTGGCCAAGGGCCCAATGGGCAAGGATACAAGTGGACATGGAAATTAACAGCATCTGTCCGGAGTGTCCTTGGAGCACAAAAATATTTGTACTGGCCCCTTATACGCTTCAGTGAAAACTTGTTTTCCTTCCCTTTGAGTTTTGTAGGTCTGTGCCCAGCCATATTTTCTTCCCTAACCCAACCCTTCCTGCCTAAAGAAATTGTCCATTTGCCACCTGGCCTCCTCTTGCAGCTCTTGTTCTGGGGATGGGTTCCCAGAATGTAGATTTCTAGCTAGGTTGCTTGTTTGTGCATTGGAAATCCTCTTAGCATCCCCAACCCATATAACTCTTTCAAAGGTTGTCTATCTACCTTGTGCCTAACGTCTCTTCTGGTGATCCATAGATTCCCCTCCCACTCCCGCAAATAAGGAGTGGTGGGGACATTAGTAGACCAGCAAGGAGTAGTTCTCACGCTGCTGCTATATTGTCCTGCATGTTATGTGAATAAATACAAGGCTTCAGTCTCCATTTGCAACCACATACCACAGCAATGGGAATTATGGCCCTTCTAAAGCAAGGGCAGACAAATATCAGCCTGCAGGATGGAGTTGGTCCACCAGAGTTAGCGCCTGATGGACCTCCACTGCTATATTTACATACACAGCCACAGGTACCGGTGATTGTAGCTCCTGTTGGCTGCATATCACCATTCCTGGCCAATGGGAGCTGCAGGAAGGGGTGTCCCAGTCTGCGCCACTTCCTGCTGCTCCAATTGGCTGACAACGGTGATCCATGGCCAACAGAGGTTGCGATTGCCAGGAACTGTGGCCATGAAGGTAAATATAGCGGCGGTGGCCTGCTAGGAACTAGCCCTGGGAGACTGCCACTATATTATTGCCCACCCCTGCACTAAACTATATACTTATATCTAGATAAACAGACTGATGGTGAACAGAAAGACAGATGTGGACTACACCAATCACCACCCGAAAGGAATCCAAGAGGGACCAATGGTTAGGAACAGTGTGCTTGAGTCAACTGCACTGGCTCCAAAGGAATCATTAGAATTTCTTTTTGCTTTAGATTTAATGGGTTTGTTAAACTGATGTACCGTGCAATAGGCTGCCTGAATCAAACGACCTTTTGGATGATCTGTACAACTCAGGTCCAGAGCAATTATAACATTAAAGATTCCAAGGCCCTTCACAGAAGAGTTAGTGTCAAAATTTCCTTTGCTATTTCAACCAGATAATGCATTTCTGCCTCTTCTCCTGACACAAGTGTTCCATTTCTCATAATAATACACCTCTGCCCAGCAGCAGTGAAACACAGGAGCCCAGCAGGTCAGTGGCTCAGTTCCTTTATTTACCCTGTGACAGACCCAGACCAGTTGGCTGCAGTAGTCTGGTCAAAGGTAACTATACCCGGCCACTGGCTGGATAATTTTCTGTTCCCTGAGTGACTAAGGCAGGAGCTGCTCCAGAACAATACTAGAACCAATTAAGTCAGGCAGACACCATAAAACACCTGTAGCGGGTTAAGAACTTGCAAGAAGCAATTAAGAGAGACAGGCTAATCAGAACACTTGCAGCCTATTAAGAACCTGTTAGGGCTAGTTTAAAGAGCCCCCCCCCCTTCAAGGAGGGTAGTTGGTGAGGAGCTGGGAGAAAAGTGAAGTGCTGTGGAAGGCCAGGCAGGATGAGAGTGGTCAGGTACCATGAACAAGGTGCTGGGAGGGGCTTTTTGGGGAAATGGCCCAGGGCAGGGTTATAGCTGTGGTAGTGGAGGAAACACTAAGGCTATGTCTACACTCGCGGCTTCTTGCGTGAGAAATATGCAAATGAGGCTAAGCGTGGAATATTGCTGAGCCTCATTTACATACCTAATGAGCTGCCATTTTTGCAGAAGAGGCTCTTGTGCCAGAAGGAGCTGTCTATACTGCCCCTTCTTGCGCAAGAAAAACCCGTTATTCCTGAAAATAATCAGCGTAACGGCATTGCACAAGAGGATTTTCCTTGCGCAAGAATGGGCAGTGTAGACAGCTCCTTCTGGTGTAAGAGCCTCTTCTGCAAAAATGGTGGCTCATTGGGTATGTAAATGAGGCTCTGCGATATTCCATGCTTAGCCTCATTTGCATATTTCTTGTGCAAGAAGCCGCGAGTGTAGACATAGGGTAATTGTTGTGGCTGCCATTAGGGTCCCTGGGCTGGATCCTGCAGTAGAGGGTGGTTCCCCCCAACCCTCCCCATATCACCACAGAGACATCTCTGAGAGGAAAGACTGAGACTAAGGAGGGTTCTCATGCCAAACCCACTGACTGGCCTATGATGAAGGTGGCACAGTAGTCTGTGACCCTTGCCTCCAGAAAGGGAGAGAGGCTATACTGAGGTTCATCCTAACTGCTTAGAAGTGCAGGACCCCCAAGGCAAAACCGGAGCTTTGCCACAACACACATGCAGTCTTGGAACAAAGACCATTGCTGACAGAAAGCACAAAATCTCCTATTTCACAAGTTTCAATCCACACACCAATGTCCAGTTCCCTAGGAAGCTATTCTTTCAACAACTGCCTCCAAAAACAAAGAATAAAGTTGAGAGAAAACTCTGTGCCATCTGCTGCAGCTTTTCACATAAGGCTACTACAGCTATTCTTTAAAGACTAAAAGTTTGTGTGCTAAGAAAAAGGATGTGTAAGACTCTATATAACAGTGCTGCCTGTTGGCTCTTCCCGTAACAGTATTCTCCACATCCTGCTGTACGCAAGTGAGAATATTACACTGTACTGCTAAATGTTTTCCACATTCTGTTACGGAAGTGGCCATATTTCAGTGGTGGGTAAATGGACTGCAGATAAACATGTAGGGAAGAAGTTACTAGCTAAGAAAAACCCCTGGGATGAAAGAGGAAAAATAAAAGCACAGAGATCAACACTAGAAAAAGAATATAAAAAATGAAATTAAATGATAACGAATAAATGCAGATTTAGGATCAGTCAACTAAGCTCACTGCTGCAAGCTCATGAGCCTTGCCAGGCCCTGGACAGATTTTATTTATCCATAACATAAAGGGATAGCCAAAAGTGTCAGTTTCAGTTACTCAAGTCATCTTCTTGCCTTTTCTCTTCAGTAAGATACCAGCAGCCCCTCTTGTTTCTCAGACTCACCTGCTGGACTCTTTTCCAAGCTCTTTGTGTACAGAGGCTCAGGTCAGATCTCCTGCGAACGGGGCTGCTGCTTGGGACCAGTCTCTGCCTGCAGTGGGCCCAGACTCACCGTGGACAGAAGCTGCAAACAGTATCAGATAGGGGCTGCTGCCAGACCAGCTTCTGTCCACAGCTGGCCTGGGCCGCCGCAGACTGAGGCTGCTTCTCAGCAGCCTCCCCCCACGTCCTTTCCTCCCCCACTGCAGCAGCTTCTGTCTGTGAGGAGCTCAGACCCCTTCGTGGACAGGGGCTGTTGCCACCCCATGCTGCTGCCTCTGTATTAGAGACAGCAGCACCAGGGAGCAGGCAGCCTGTCTGCATGGGTAGCTGATCTTAAACAGAGACAGCAGCACAAGGTGCTTGGGGGCTCCCTGGGAATGGGGCCAGAGTGCATTGGCTACTGGCCCTGCCACTGGAAACTACAGAATAGATGAATAACCAATAAAAATTCATGCAGAAAAAAACGTATTAAGATGTACGAAAAATGAGTGAATAACATTCACTGTGCACGTGACAATGCTGTTGGCTAATTCAGAAGAAGGTTGTATGAAGTTAGTGGAGACTAGGTGAATAGGCAAAGAATACAGGTTATATTTGAATGGGAACAAGACAAAAGTTATGGTGAATGGCAGTGAGCATATGTAAATGTGCAAGATTTCAGTGAATGGCACAGCCATGCAGCGAGTGACAAATTATTGCTACTTAGGAAGCATCATTACAGAAGATGGAAGATCAGATCCTAAAGTGAGCACTAAAACAGCAAAAGCAGAAGAGACGTTCTGGAAGAATGAGCATCTGATGGGAAGGGATGTAAATCTGAAAACTAAAATCTAACTATTAAAAATTACTGTGTTAAATTATGGCTGTAAAACATGTATATTCAAACAATAAATAATAAACTACTTTTCTTTATATGATGCTGTTAAAGAAAAAATCTGAAAAATATTATGGATGGATTGTGTAACCAATGAAAAAGTATTGCAGATTATTGAAACTCAACAAACACTTGACAGAAATCTCAGGAAAAGAGAAATTTGATTTGCAGAGTACATTAAGTTTAGCGGGTGATGCATATTTACGGGCATTGGGAGGGAACATTGATGGGAAAAGAACACGAGACAGAAAAAGATGATCTTGGATAGTGTGATGGATAGGAGAAATGCCAGCACCTGGTGACTAAAGGGTTAAACTCAGGTAGCTAGGGGGGTATTGGCAGAAAGCCAGGAAAGCCAATGGGAAAGACTGTTGACATGTAAATTGAATATAGATACTTGGCTGCTGTTCCTTTGTGTGAGTTCTAAATTAGGAGCTGGAGGAAACAAGATGAGTAATCAAATGGCATTACAAGAAATATTGGGCATGGGAATGGACTGGGCCTTGAAGTACAATCAGTACTGATCGTGAGTAGAGATAGGAATTTATGTTTAGTCACAATCAGAGTATTTTTCTTTGTTTTCTGTTTGGTTAAACTTCTCAGTGCCTCCCTCCCTTCCCCGCCACTCACTATACCTAAGTTGTGCCAGAGATACCATTTTTTTCTCTGTGTTTTAATTTGTTCTTTTCTTAGTTGCTCTATAACACCGAGCAACCACGTATGTTTTATCAAGTATATCTTTTTGTTTTGTCAATACACTCACCTTTTTTAAGGCAATGATTTGCTTCTTGTGTCCTGAAAAGTAACAGGAAGTCTGTGTGCACACCTGCCTCGCCTGAGAGGTCAGCTATTTTCTGTGTTTTTTTGTTTCTTTTTTCAAGCTCTCTTGTGGCAAAAGAGCTTTGGGTACCCCTTGGGAAGAAATTCAAGTGTTTTATCAGTTTTCAGGGTTTTATTTAATTCACTTGATGGTGGCAGCCTATCTCCCAGGGGCAGTGAATCTGTGACTCTGGGGAGTTTTTGTAATCAGAGTCTGTAGAGGTAAGGTTTTTAAGGTCTTTTGTGGGCCCTCACTTTCTGCACTCGGAGTGCCAGAGTGGGGAACAGTTCTAACAGATAGACAATGTGATATCTGGGGTGGTTCAAAAGGACTATTTAACTACAAAGAGATTATCAGAGGACCATAAAGAATGGGCTAGCATGGTTGCAAACCTCCAGTAAAGACAGAGCCATGTAAAAGAAGTAAATCAACTCATTGTGTAATTTATATGTATTAACTTATTACATCGTTGTGAGCTTTTATGATAAAGCCATGACATAAATGTAAATACTAACTATCCTAATATCTTAACCTCTTTTGCAAGAAGTGGAACTTGCTAGCTCTGCGAAAGGAGAACACTAGATTGTAAATTCATTCTAGTAATAATCTATACTATTATAAAAGGAGAAGTGGCCGGCACGCAGTCTGTCACAGAGAATATTTGAGCAGACTTGAAAAGTTTCTAGGAGGAGGCAGGCCCCAGCCCCACCTCCCTCTGTGGAAGCCCCACCCCCTCCTTGGGGAGGAGAGGAGGAGCATGCTGAGCAGGTGCCTACCCCACCACTGGGAGGGGAAAAGTGCACACATGCTCCAGCATCCTTAATCCTCCCTGCCCCAGGAGCAGTGGGGAGAGAAGAGGCTGCATAGCCCGAGCCTCTCCACCCCCGGGAGTAGCGGGGAGGGAGGAGGCCACATGGCTCTAGTTTCCCCAGCCCTGGAGCAGCAGGAAGGGAGGTGGCTGTGTGGCCTGAGCCTCTCCACCCCCGGGAACAGTGGGGAAGAAGGAGGCTATATGTACATCTACCATCACAATGGGACAGGTAATGCTAATAATAACATACCTAGCTCTTAAAGCTCTGTATTATCCCCCCATTACAGATGGAGAAACTGAGCAGAGAAAAGTGAAGTGATTTGCCAAAAGTCACTCAGCAGGGACTGGGTGATTAGGGCAAGGTTTGTGTATAAACAAATGTATCAGAATGCTACAGTGGTATAAATAATTATAGCAATAACTTCTCTACATATGTTTCTACTTTACATCATTAGCTCCCTACTGGTGGGAGCAGCTGATTTCAGTGGCTTTGATCACCACTTGACGTGATTAGGCAGCTGTATGGATCTACAAATTACCTTTCAGAAGTTGACTCTGTTTGCTGCTGATGGGTTTTCCTCTTATGTTGGTTGTAAGCATCAGATTGTGAGTGATGTCTTTGATTTCCTTTGATATTTTCAAGGGAAGTAAAAACTTCACGCCTTCCTGCTTGGCTGTAGGTAATGAACTATGATGTTGGTGGAGGGCTAATGAGACTCAGTTATAACCTGCATGACCTCTCTTGACATTAAGATTCCTGGCAGGGCTCCTTCTCCTTGCTAGACAGAGAACTGGCTTTCTGTGTATGCCTGAGCTGGGAAATGCACCAATTTGCTTATCTGGCTGAAGTGATTGTTCAGGTATAAAGATCAACATGAAGGTTTCACAAATTGATACTAGCATTTATTTATTTGCAGGTTTAGATTGTCACCAACACATGGGGATGTTCAGAGCTTGCTTTTTAGGATTTTCAGGGCACCTAATGAGACTTTTCTTGGGAGTTGGGGGTCCCATTTCCTAACCTGCCACCCCATCAGCTCCACCCCCTTCAGACCTCACTTCCACAGCCTCCAAGTCAGTTCAGTGCCACCTCCTGCTCCTCCTGGCTTAGAATGGGATAAGTTCATGGAAGGCTACTAGCTAACATGGTTTGGAATGGAGCCCTATGCAGTGGGGGGTCCCTACCTCCCACTGCCAGAATGGATGACAGGTGAGGGGTCGCTCAGTGATTGGCTGTTCTATTCATTCCCTCTGGGACATCTGGCATTGGCCACTGTCAGAAGACAGGGCACTGGGCTAGATGGACAATTGGTTTAACTCAGTATGGCTTTTCTTATGTTCATCTCCTGATAAGGTGGGAGCAGCAGCATCATGTTTTGTATGTGGCACTGCTGGAGGGAGACCGAGCAGTGCATGTCGTGGGAACAGACTACACCATCACTGGTGGCCAAACAGGAAAGGGAAACCTCCATGCACTGGCCAACTGGGGCTGGGGGGATGATCTGACCCATTCCAACTCTGCCAATCCTTGCCATTTCAGTGAGCTGCAGGCCAGGGCCAGAATCAATCTGGTGATATCCATACAGCTCCACCCTTCAGCTCTGCCAGGGAACAAAACTCTGATGGCTGCTTTTCTTGCTGCCCTGTCTCCTGGGGAAGAGCAGCCACTTAGGGCTGCTATAGGAAGCAGGCAGAGCTCTGCTACCTCTTATCCTTCCCTCACCCTCTCAGCACAGCAAGCTGCAGCTGTCTGTGCAGACCCCAGGGAGGGGCAGGCTGCTCCCGGCTCCTCTGCTGCCCATGAGGGGATCCACTGTGGCCGTACACTTCCCTGGTCACGGTGTGTGTGTCCGTGGAGGTGGGAGAGGGCAGCACGGTCCTCTGGCCCCAAGGCCCCTGTGACACAGGGTGTGCTGTGCAGGCCACACATGGCCTTGCACCTGGGATATTCCCTTCCTGCTGGTGTGGTCGCTGCTCACACAGGAGTGCAGGGCTTCAGGGAATGTGTGTGAAAGAGTCCCCTCCCCTGGTCCCCTATCTAGCCCTTTCTATGAGCAATGGCTCAGTGAAGTCTGCTGACTGCTTCCTTTCCCCCCCCCCCCCTCTCGGGAAGGGGGAGGGCCAAGTACCTGTGGAGCTGCAGGAGGGGCTGTGGGGCAGAACTGATTTGGGGCAGAATCATTCACTAGGCAGGTGTGGGGCTGGTGGGGCATGACATGGAATTCATTAATTAGCAAGTTAAGAGGAAGCTGGAAGCCCTGTGCCATTGGGTAGCCGAGCTCCTGCAAGGAAACCCAAATCACTTCTTTGAGGGCCTCATCTGCAGGGATTCGCTCTCTCCCTCTCTCTCTCACACATGGCGTGTTCAAAAAGCAAGCCAGACCAGACACCGCAATGTGGTATATTGACTGCTTGATTTTTTTTTTTTTTTTTTTTTTGGTCCCCCGGCTGTGCAGTGGGGGCTGGGTTGGTGGGGTCTGGCTCCCGAGTTTTGGGGGTTGGCAGGCCTGCATGGTCCCTGAGCAGAGCACCCACTGAGGGGCTCAGCCTCCAGGGCATCTCCGGGGCAACACACGGGCTCTCCCGCAGGAGCTGCCTGTGTTTTGGCTGGGTGCTGTGTGATGTGGCCAGTTCTGGGGGAGGGGGAGGGTCCCCCCGTGCTGCTGCGGGGCTGGGGCCCAGCGCAGTATCCCGCTGGCCGGGCGAGAGCTGCCGGCAGTCCTAGCACTGAAGCCCGGCACTAATTGCACGGCGGGTGGAGAGGGGTGGGAGTTTGCGTGTCTCCCGCCGCTCCCAGCCTCGCAAACTACACTCCCCAGCATGCCTCTCCCGCCCCCGCATCGCCGCCCCAGCAGCAGGATTTCCCCCATGGATTGCGCATGCTTAGCCAGACGTGGCAGCAGCCGCGGGAGCCGGAGCCGGAGCCGGAGCGGGGGGCGGCTGGGGCCGGGGCCGGGCACCGCGTGCGCTGCAGGGAGAATGCTGCGCCTCGGGCTGCTGGTGAGTCGCACGGGCTGGCGCGGGGGGCAGCGGGGCGTGTGCCGCGCGCGCTGTCAGAGTGGCTGCGCGGAGCCAAGTTGCACGGGCACTTCTGGCCGCCGCCGCCGCCGCCGAAGTTGAACTTGTGTGGCAGCCCGCAGGCGAGTCCCGAGCGGCGCTGGCTGGAGTCTGGGCTCGCCCGCACTCCGCCTGCTGCAGAGCCAGGCAGGTGCAGGGGTCGTTCTGCCACCCCACCCCGGTCCTTTTTTGAGTTTTCTACGTGCACGCTGTGTGTGGACTGTGCTGTGATGATTATGTAATAGTCCGGGGTGGCCCGCTGACGTACCTCCAGGGTTTGAGGAGATCCAGCTTCAAGTACAGAAATTGTTGCTAAAAAGGGGGCGGGGGGGGGGGGGAGAGGCGGTGATATTTTAAACCTGCTGCAAAAGGGGCAGCGTTGAGTTACACTTTGGGCAGAAGGTAAATGCATATATGTTGCAGCAGGTTGGCATTACCCAAACCTTTTTCCATTTTGCACTTGGGGTGGATACACTAAAATGTTGCAACATCCCATTGGATGCATTTAAGGCTGGTACCCTGGAATAGTCTATATTACCATAGGTAATCTATACAAATATAGAAGGAGTGGTCCTCTAGTACCTTCGAGACTAACAAAGAAGCTATATATAGTATCATGAGCTTTTGTGGGCACAACCCACTTTTTCAGATGAGTGGACAAAGAAGTGAGTTGTGCCCACAATCTCATGATACTCCTCATTTTTTTTTAAAGTTGTAGACTAATACAGCTACCTTTCTGAAACTTTTATACAAATATATATGTTTTTAACAGTCCTTTTGAATTTTTAAAGGTGCATAGTTCTATGGAGATCCTTTGAAATGGTATTATAAAATAAAGTTGCAGGAAGATCCAATGCTACAGGCAAAATTGCTGCTAGTTGGAGGAGGCTGTGGTATTTCAAACCCGCTGCACAATGGGTTTAACTTGGTGTAGAGTAAATACATTTGTAAAGAACATCCCTTAGATCAGTATTTTTCAAAGTGGTCCACGAAACTATTTTGAGAGATCTGCTAACTGGCTGCACTGGTGTGTTTATTCACATGGCACTGTGGCAACAGAGCCTTGCGGCTCCCATTGGCTCTGGTTCGCAGGTCGCTGTGGCTCCCCTTGGCTGCAAATGGGAGCTGCAAGGCTCGGTGACTATGGCACTGGTAAATAAACACACCAGCACGGCCAGTTAGCAGCCTTCTCAAAGTGGTTTTGTGGACCAAGTTGAAACACTACCTTAGATTCTACAGATATGTTTGTACATGTCATATAAATGTCAAATAACTAGAAAATGCTGAAGTATTGCAACATTATAGGGTATTCTATGTTGAAAAAAATTCCTTGAGGTTACTGCTCATCTTGAAGTAATTATCTTTGACATTTTGTATCACATATGGCATTATTCTGGGGGTACTTTGATCCTTCTGACTTTGCCAGTAGCTGAAGTGAACTTCATATTGTTTCTCAATTTTTTGCGGGGGTGGGGGGATTTTTTTTTTTTTGGAAGAGGATGATCTTCTTTTGTTGCCTTTTGCCTAATGTCTTCTCCCCATCTTCTGAAAACATTTCCATCTTGCCACTGAAGTAATCTATATGTATTTCTTTATAATTTATAAAATAGCTGCTCTTGTATTTTATAATGCTGAGGGGAATATTTCTGTGATCAATATTGGCATATTAGAGTTCTTTCTTTTTTTTCATGTAATAACTAGTTATAAACAAAGCTCTTGCATGATGAAATGTGGCTTATGCTGTTGAAATTCCTTAAAGAAGATGTGACTTAGTGACATGACATAATGTTCATTTTCATGGAATTTATTTATTGAAAATGGATTATTAAAGTTGTGTTTATACAGTAACTTTCTATAGGTTTCCATCATATGTTTCTATGTGTGAGCTCAGCTATTCAGAACATTGTGGACATTTTAAACTTTAGCTGGGCACTAAAGGCTTGTCTTCACTACATGGTGGGTCAACGCTGCAGCCGTCGGTCCACCGGCAGTTTGATTTATCATGTCTGCTTAGATGCAATAAACCAACCTTTGAGCATTCTTCCATCCACTCCAGTACTCCTTCAGTATGAGAAGAGTAGCTGGAGTTGACAGGAGAGTAGCCCCCAATGATCTTACTGAACGGAGGACAGTTCAGTAGTAAATACGTTGACATCAGCTACCCCTTGTGGGTAGCTGAAGTTGTGGAAGGGAGCGTAGTGTAGACTAGACCTGGGTAAAAAAAATTGCATGACACTTCATCTGGGAATATCCAGGTACACTACATTTAAATTACACTAAGGAGAATAGCAAGATAATCCTGTTTCATATGTTAGACTTTGGGCTTGCAAAAAGATGCTTTTAAAACTGATTCTTTAAATTTTAGTATAAATACTCATGCATACACAATCCAAAATACATTGTAGAAACATAGCTGTATAAAGCAAATGGCAGAATTGCTAGAATTTTTATGACTGGGGGCTTGCCCTTCATTCCATTGGAAATTAATATATAATGTTGGAATTGCCATTCTAGGGCAGAACTATTGGCCCATCTTAATCTTTTGCCTCTGACAGTGGCCTAGATATCCATTGGTTCAAAGGATGATGGAAAAGAACTACATATTTTGCACAGTTGGTTGCATGTATCGCTCTCCCTTTGTACTTGGAGCACAAAGGTCACTAGCATTTGTAGCTCTGTAAGTGACTTAATTGAAGTGAAGCTGAACTGTGGAGCTGAACTCTTCCTGAAATTTGAAGATACTCTTGATTCTAGATGTCTTGAAAATGTCTGGCTCCTCTTGTGAAGCATTTGTCTCAATAATAGCTGTGCCAGTGAAAGTCCCAGGTTGGTTATTAACCAGTGGAGTTAAACCAGTGATGAGTTTGATCCTAAATCTTCAAAAATAGATAAAAGAATTGTTATTTATTTCCCCTTTTTTCTCATCAGGTTAGAGATAATTATTCCATTCCCTTTCTATATGTAGAAATCTGTCTCAGTTCTTCTTTCCTTTTCCAGATGAAGTCATCTTAAATCTTTAAACTTTTAATTGCATAGAACTTCTGTCTCTAATATTTCTTGTTGCCTTTCTCTGAATCTTTTTTATTACAGTCATGCCCTTTTATGAGATGATCAGAAGTAAATGTGGTATTCTAAATGAAATAACACGGTGCCACTATAATTTATCCACATGATTCTCACTCTTTAATTTACCTGAAAGTTTTATTTGCTCTTTGCTGCTGCACACTGAGCAGATGTCTTAATTGAGCTGTTGATTTTACTAATGCCTTATCCATCAGTGTGTTCAAGTAGTTTAAAGTCTTCCAGTTTTCATTATCTTGAAATTGAAGGTGAGTGTCCTCCTCCTTGAAGTTGTACTTGGAGATTAAAAAAACAACAACAAATACCCTCTCCCTAATGCAATGGCCTTGATACAGGAAAGTTTGTGACTAACTTTATGCACTAACCTATTTACTGTAAAGTTAAACACATATACAAGACTTTGTAGGGTCACGGTTTTAAGTCTTGATTTTAGTGAAGGGAGTGTTAACTAGTAGTTAGAGCAGAAGCTAAGGAATTAGACTATTTCCAGCCCTCACTTGCTCTGTTACCTTGGACTGGTTATTGTGGTCCTGATTTTAGTAAGTAACTTCAATGTTTGAGTGTGGATTTCTGAGATTTTCCTGAATTGGTGAGCCCTTGTAGCTCTCTTTGATGTCAACGGGCATTGTGTAGCGCTCAACACTTGTTCAAATCTGAATGGTGGGGGGGAGCCCAAACTAGAGTCCATTTGTGAAAATCTAGATCTTAAACCTCTTTCTGGGTCCGTTTCTCCATCTGTAAAATGGAGACGGTTCCCATATCTTTGTAAAGCACTTTATGATCCCCTAAAGAAAAGCACGAAAAAGCAAATGACTGTTCTTAGTGCAATAAAAAGCATATGGCAGTAATCTGTGCTATTCATAAAGTCTTCCTTACAGATGTCCAACTAATATGATCAAATTGTGTGCAACCACAAAGTGCTATTGTATACTTCTTTAAGATGCTTCCCTTTCCAGTATATCAATTGACTGATCAAATCTTATGCTTTGGGGCAAAACCTGCTGGTTGTAGGAGTCAGGGAGACATCTCCTTTCAATGTACAATACTGCCCAACTGGCAAGGTGGAAAGTGTGCCTTCTTGTGGTGCAAAAGGGCCATTGCCAAAGACAGGATAATTGCCGCTTCTGCAGCATTCCACACCCTGTGCAGATAGGTGACTGAATAGTGACTGCTGGCACCATTTTACTGCTAGGGATACTGAGCTCAGGCTTTCCTGAAGACGTTCTACAAATAGGTGACAGGGTCAGGATTAGAATTCAGGTGCTCCTGGTTCCTAGTGCATTTCTGAATTTGTAGTGTCTGAGCTGGTGTGGCAAGAACTCTTGTGTGAGAGAGATGCTGCAGATTATCAACTCTTCCACTTTGCATCCCCTCATAAATTGAGATGCATGTGTGTGTCCAATTGTCTCTGCACTGTCTCAAAATGTTGATAACTTTTTTAAAAGCTAACCCATGGGTAAAATTCAGCTATCCCTCCAGAATATACTTGATACTTGTACAGGTTGAACCTCTCCAGTCCTGGCACACTCTGGTCCAGCAATAGCCGTGGTCTGGCATGATTTTAGTTTGCTGGCTATCCATTTATCATGAGTGTGCTCAATTTTCCTATCGTCTATAAAATTTGTTTACAGCCACCAGTCCTGTGTCTCAGTGTTCTGTGCTGTTATTTAGCTCTACTTTTATTCCCCCCCCCCCCCCAATGTCTTATAGGAGCCCAGTAAGCAGTGGAAGTGTTGGTAATGCTGCTAGACAATATTGATCTCTTGTGGTTCTGCAAATTATCTGGTTCAGCACTGGTTAGGTCATGAGGATACTGGACTAGAGAGGTTCCACCTGTATAGTGAGATCCTGTTTTCATTGAAATCAGCAGGAAGACTTGTACTGACTTACTGAGGCTGGGTTTTCACCTCTAGCATCAACAGTGAGTGCTCAGATTTCCTGAGTGATATCCAGAGGAGCTTAGAGTTTACATATATGACCTATAGGTGATGCATTAGAAGAAGTAAAGCAAGTGAATGAGTTGGGTGTAATTAGCAAATGTCTTGTGCTTGGGGCACTGGCTGGGACCCCCTTCTGTTCCTGACTCTGCTGCTGGTCGTTTTTGTGCCCTTGAGCAACTCCCTTTACTTCTCTGTGACTCAATTTCTTCATCTGTAAAATGGGGAGTAATCACCCTGAGCTCCTTGGTTTGAGGGCTATGGATAAAAATCTCTGGATAAGACCGTGGTGTCCAACATTCTAGCCACGTGTGGCTAGTGAACTGGTTGGACACCACGAGTATAAGAGCTAGTATTCTCAGTTGCATGATATGTTTCCTTTTTATTATGTGTTTTTTTTTTTTTTTTTTTTTTTTTAATTTAAGGTAGGGGTAGGTTTATAAGGACTCTGGTAATATTATGACACAACAGGCAACTGAGCCTGTACGTTTCAGTGTGTGAGGGGAGGGACAGTGTGATATGTGCACCTGCACTACAAAGATGACAGAGTTTTGGCCGCTTTGATGCAATGTACTGCCTTTAGTTGTGTTGGTATGTCTTCAGTGACTGCTCTGGATAGGTAAGAGATTTCTTTTACATAGAAATGTGTAGTGCGATTGTGCCTCTGTGATCTACACATCTCTGAGTGCTCATTCTGGCTCTGACATTGCTGCCCTCTGGCCATTGTCAAATCACTTAACTTTTCTGTGAATGTTACCCCTGCTGTTAGATTAAGATAATACTTATCAACATGGCAGGGGAGTTAAGGGGGATTAATTAAGTAATGTTTGTGCAATGCTTTGCTAATGTGAAGCATTATGTAAATTCTAAGTATTATTAGAGTTCATCCATTCCACCCCCCCCCCCATCCTACTGATAGGATGTGGGTGCTCTAGCCAAGCTGGGCTGGAGTAGCCCCCTGCCCGCAGCGCAGTGCACCCTGCCTAGCCCACCCAGAGTAGTCCTGCAGCACGGTGGGCCCTACGTGGCAGGAACAGCGACTCTCTCCCCAGGGCACCACGGGCAGGGTCTGCTGCAGCTCAGCTGGGCCCATTGCGGGTGGGGACTATGCCATGCGGCGGGCCAGTTAACTGGTTAAACATATAGTTGAACTGATTAACATTTTAAACTGGATTTTACATCCCTATTTGGCACTTTCTCAAAACTAATGTCTAGCAAGGGTTAACATGACACACGCTCTTTCTCATGCCCTTAATTTTTAAAATTATACCGACGTGTTCATTCATGAACGAAATCTGGAACAAATATTTATCAGAATGTCAATGAAATAATATGTTGCACCAAAGCTGGACTTGGTGAGAAACTGAACTTTACATTCCTACAGAAAATTCTTTCTCCGCATCAGTAATTGACTGTATTACAATCATTTGTTAATTAGTAAATAGTTGTGAAGATTTTTTGCTAAGCATTTTAAAACCAATGATATGCAGTATAATTAATTGGTTACACAGAGCTTGAAACAATTGTTAGGACAAACTATATATTATACCTGTAGTTTAAGTGCTGTGCAGAACAATAGGCACTAGTACCATTTTGACATTGCCATGGTAATTTTCACTATCTTCTTGGCTCAGATTGCCAGAATTCACCAGTGCTGTACCATGTTAGATTTAATGCATTCATAGCATCCCTTATTTTTAGGACATGGTCTACACTGCAATTCTAGATGTGATTGGGTAGGCATACTTAATTTAGCAGTGAAAACCCTGCGGCATGGACAAGCGATGCAGTATGTACTCAGGGCCCTGGAAGCCTTGTATTGCCTATCCTAAAACCTGCACTACTGTATCTTCATTGTTATTAGCTGAGGTTGCATAGGAATGGTAACCAATTCTGCAGTCAAATCTCTGAGTACAGTGTAGACTAGGGATGTTAAGAATGGGTATTTCACAAATTGTGTAGTCGATAAAATGTTTGACTACACGATTAGTCGATAGGGAAGGTGCTCAGTCCTGGCTCACCTGGGTCTGGGAGTGACCCTCTCTGTGGCTCTGTGTTTAAATGTAGTAGGAGCTGGGCTGCCTGCCCACCTGGGTCTGGGAGTGACCCTCTCTGTGGCTCTGTGTTTAAATGTAGTAGGAGCTGGGCTGCCTGCCCACCTGGCTCTTACTACATTTAAAATGCAGAGCTGCACCGAGGGTAGCTCCCAGACCCAGTGCGAGCTGGGCTTGCTCAGTCCTGGCTTGTGCTGGGTCCAGCAGCCCCTGTCGGTGGCAGCCTTCCCTCACCCTGCCTGCTCCCCACACTGCTGCCTCTAATCGAGGCAGCAGTGCGGAAGTGGGGGGAGCAGGAGGCACTGCAGAGATGGTGCTGGGGGGAATTGGCTTTTAAGCTGGTTTCCCCCAGCACCAGCTCCTGCTGCCTCTGATACAGAGGCAGCAAAAGGGCGGGGGGAATTTGAGTGGGCTTATCGGTTAGTCAACTACTCGCTCACATCCTTAGTGTTCTAACTTTAGGGTAGAACATAAATATCATGATGTTCCCTGTATAACTTCTTGTGTTGGATGAAGGATGAAATGACGTTTGTCCTTTTTGTTACTGTTTATCATAACTGAAAATGCGTCTCTGCCTTTTGGCTGCACGTTATTCCTTAAAAGGCTAGAAGTGAAGGATTAATTATTCTCTCTCTAATTTGGAACAGTGAAGTACCATGGCTTGTACCTCTTCAGTAAAATGAATATAAACAAGGAGAAAAGTCAGATGGGATTTGCAATCCTAACTCCACACGTTAGGTGAGACTTTCTTTAATGTTGTCAGTATATTTTATTTTGTCAGTGCCATGGTGGTTAAGAAAAGATCATGTTACTGGCCAAAATGCTATCCTTCTTTGTTCCAAATAGTAAGAACTCAACTGTTGCCTTGAAGAATTTGGAATACGGAGTTCTAAATACAGGTTGGACCTCCCTGGTTCGGCATGGTTGGGACTTGACTGGTCCTGAATGACAGAATTTGCTGGACCAGGGGAGGGCCCCGAGCCAGCCTGACCCCTGCCGCTGGCCCCCTCTACCTCTCCCCAACTCTGCTGCCGCCGGCACTGGCCTTGGGCTGCCTTTGGTGGCCGGGGTTCTCTGGCCCTGATTTCATCAGCCCTGCACTGCCACGAGCAGCTAGGCTTCTCCAGCCCCCGACCCTGCACTGCTGTTGGGGTTGTCCGGCCCCCGACCCTGCGCTGCTGCAGGTACCCGGGCTTTTATGGCTCCTGCCTCCGTGCTGCCGCAGGTACCTGGGGTTCCCCAGCCCCAGGCTTCGCATTGCTGCAGGCTGCTGGGATTCTCCAGTCCCTGGTCCCAACACTGCTGTGGAGGTCCTCCGGCTCTGCTGTCCCCGGCCCTGGCCAGGCTGCTGGCCATCTTGCCGTTCAGCTCTGGGGCTCTCTGGTCCAGGAGTTTCCGTGGTTTTACCAGACCATGGATGTTGCTGGACCAGAGAGTAACCAGTTTTCAGTACCTTCAGGTAACAGATTTGATTCTGTTGTTTCTGATTTGATTAAAATGTTTCTTTGTAGCTGTTTTAGATATTAATCATGAATAAAAATGGTGGACTGGCCTACTTATCACTCTGTCTCACAAGACGTTACAAATGGCTCCATGACAAGAGAGCACCATCCTGAAATATATATAGTGGTAAGCAAACAGTATGGGAGTGGAAAGAAAGCAATTATTGCACAAGGTCAAAAGCAGTTTATGATGAACTGGGAGGTTAAAAGGCCTATAGACAATTTTTGCTTAAAAAGGGGGAGTCTACATTTTCTGGAGTGACTAACGAATATGGGTGGTGCAAGTTTTAATGTGTCCAACTTGAGACAGTTTAAAGGGGCGGATAGTACAGACTGCCTGCTCTCTGAAAATCAGCTCTCTTTGAGGTGTTTTTCTTTGGACACCTAAAATCACTAGATACTTCTAAAAATCTAGGTCTGCATAAGTGGTTTGGACCTCAAAGAAATAAGAAAAGAGACCAAGAAAATTATTTTTAGATGTTTCTAAGAATTCTTGACATGCGGGTTTATCCTTTAGTTCTTCTGGCTCCCTGCCAATACCCTCAGCTACCTGATTTTAACCCTTTAATCACTGAGTTCTGTCCAGCATGCCTCCTGTCCATCACACAGTTATACATTTAACCAGTGACCTAAATGTGTAGGTGCAGCCCCCCCCGCCATTTTATGCAGTGAGACTGGCAGTGGGGTTCCCTGGTGGCGTGGGGCCGGCAGTGGGGTTTTCCGGATGCGTGGGGCCATGGGTACAGTTTAGCTATTAAAAGAAATCAGTAAGCATCAACTTCTCAATTAACTGGTTAAACTTTTACATCCCTACTTCAGTTATGAATTCATAATAGTGTGTAAAAGGAATGCATAGACTTGCACACTCCTAATTCTGGAAGTCAGTGTCTACATTATTGCAAATTTAGGAGTGTTTTCTCCGAACAATGGCAACTCTTGGACAGTATTCCTTTTTCTTGACTAATACCACATGAAACCACACCGTATTCCTCTACTGGGGCAGTAAATATGCCTTTCATTTGCATTGTTCAGCACAAAAGAGGACTTCCAAGTTTAAAGATAACTGTGCGTTCTGTGTAACAGTGTGAAATGCCCTGATTGGTTTAAATATGAAAAAAAAAATCTGAGAATTGTTTAAATAGCATTGTTTGTTTTTTGTCATGACAAAAAACAAATTTTGTAGTCTGAAAGGAGCTTAAACACACTCTTATCTCTCTTTAAACTGCTGATGATTTTGGAGATAACATGAGACAAAGAATAACAAAATATTCTTCAAGGTCCCATTGTCCTGAAGGAGACAAATAGATAATTTACTTATAGACCTGCCCCTGGGGCCAATGAGCATGGATTTTTAAGAGTTCCTGGAAACCCAGTTCTGACTTTAGCAACAACTCTTATATAATGGGCAAGTAGGTTGAGACAAACTTAATTATTTAATAGCTGATTTCTCTTAAAAACTTATAGGAGTCTCTAGTTTAGGTCGAATGCAAAAGTGCAAAGGGCTTTTCTAGCTACAGCCCTGTAAGCTAAATGGAAAGACTTAATTAAGTGTCTGTCTTGATATGGTGATCAGGAGCAGAGTAAATTTCTGCAGCTGAATTTCATGATCTTGTAACTTCCTTTATTCAAACAGGAATGACACATCTTCACGTACTGGACTTATTCTGAGTACTATAAGCAGTTATAGAGTCTTTTGCACGGTCCAGCGAGGCTTCTGCTGTAATGAGAGCAGTGTAAGAACCTCAGTAAAATACCAGTATTGATAGAAATACATCCAGATCCTGGGAAAAGGACAGGGGAAAAAGTGAGTGGAACAGAGAACTGCCACCTCAGGGCTCTTCTCCACTCAGAATCCTAAAGACAGGTGGCATGTTATTTCACATCATTATGCCTTTTCTTGAAGGCCTCCACCAAATTTCCCCACTGCTGGTGTGGACAGTGTCACAACTGTTTGTTAGTTGTTTTTTTTTTGGTATTATCATCGAGCCAAAGAGCCCTGCTCACAGACCAAGCTGCAGTTTTGCTAAGCAGTGTACAAATGCAGAACAAAAAGGCAGTCCCTGCTCAGACAGTCTGTGACTTGGGTAAATTGTTGGTTTGACTCCACTCCTTCCTGACATCTTTAGAGAGAAGACGCTTCGTAAACAGCAGGCATGTCGCTTTAATACTCCCTCTACTCCCAGTGATTTCAGAAGTCTCTTCCCATGTGAAGCGGCTTTCTGGGCTTTTCATGAATAGCTCTGAATTGTTAAGTTTCTTTGATCAAGTGGCAGGTGGGCTTCATTTGTTTCTTATTTACAGTGCTGTGCTTCCTGAGACAAATGAAGACAGACTTCCTGCCTGTCACCTTTCCTGGCCCCTTCTTATGAGCTCATCTGCTTCTGTGTCCTGGATTTAAACAATGACCAGAGCATTTATCGCAGAGCTGGCTAGCTTGTAACTCCTTCTACAACTACTCGAATGAGAAGTATGGCATACGTCTGTCCTGGAGTCCCATCTCTGTAGCCAGACAAGGTAGCAGTATATTTGTAAGCAAGTCTTCTTGGCTGTGGATTTTCAGATGAACCTCAAAGGGTTAGGCTTCCAGTTCCTATTTCATCTCTTTTAGTGGGAGTTGAGTGCTTAACTCCCTAACATTCTGTTGACAATTGCTGGCCATGTTTCTTAATTGCCGGCTGATGCATCTTGAGCTGTTGTAGCAATGCTAGAGGTGGCAGTGTGGACCAGTTGCTCGAATTTTTACCCCTGTTGTCACAGGGTGTGTACTTCCAGCTAGGGTTGCCAGGTGTCTGGTATTGACCTGGACAGTCTGGTATTTTTGCTTCCTGTCCGGTAAAAATATTCAGAAAATACCAGATACCTAAAATGTCTGGTATTTTCTGGTCCCCCCCCTCCCCCCCCCCCCGAGGTGAAAATACCGAACACCTGGCAACCCTACAACACACTCAGCAACTGGGCCCAGCCCCTGCTCCCCTGAACCCCCGTCCCCGGACCCCCTGCTTACCTGGTTCCGTGGGGAAGCTGCCTTCTGGATCGACCAAGAAAACAAGATGGCCGCTGGCAAAAAGTCTAAAGACCTGAAGCAAGGGGAAGCAATGCCTTCCCTGGGTCTTAGTGCTCAACCTCTCCCCTCTTCCTCTTCTTCTTCTGACTCTGCACGCACTTAAAGGGGCCATGCTGTTTTTTTTTCTTGCTTAACTCTTGGGGTCCCCCCCCTTTTTTTCCCTAAACAACTTTTGTCTCTCCTCCCCCCCCCCTTTTTTTTCCCGTCAACAGAATTTTTTCCCTGTTTTTTTTTGTTTGTTTGTTTGTTTGTTTTTGTTTTGTTTTTGTTTTTTGGGGGGGGAGGTATTTTTGGTTAAACCATCTGGCAACCCTACTTCCAGCTCCCTCTGCAGCAGGGCTTCCTCTCAAAGTGTGCTCCATCCCGCGACTGTCTCTGTTGCTAGGCCCCAGGTCCTCTCACTACACCCCTTCTCCAGCCTAGTGGCCACAGTCAGTAAAACACCCCCCCCTGAAAGGATAGTGAGGCCCAGCCGACAGAGTCAGTAATTGCTTCTTTCTCTCCGGGTGGTGAGGCCTAGTGGCCCGTGGCAATCCCCTCCCCTTTCACTCAGGGCAGGGAGGCCTAATGGCCAGAGTCTGTATCAATCACAGCTGTAGCAACCCCCCCCTTCGGGGGTTGATGGGGTAAGAGGACTCAGGCCTTCCCTCTCCACTGGGTCCCAGAACAGGGCCCTGCCAGTTGTGGATGTGTCCCACCATTAGCTTGGCGGGGAATCCCTGAAACACCCTGAGCTCTTGGGGACTTACCTCCCCGCCCTGGGCTACATTCTACCAGAGTCAAGGCCATCGGCGGCTTCTCCTTTTTCTTCCGGGGTCAGGGCTACTTTGGCTGTTCCCTGCTGACCGGCCTTCATGGTTTGGTCCCTCTGTAGCTCTTTCTGCAGAGCTTTGGCAGCAGTTCCTTCCTCCATCGCAGTCAGCCCTGACTGAGCTGCTCTGCCTGCCTTCATACCTGTCCTCTAGCTGGAGCATGCCCAGCAGGGTTGTGGGGATGGGGCTCTCATAGCCCTGGTTAACTCTTTCGGGCCCAGTGTGGGGTTGGTACACCCTGTCACACCTGTATTGGCTGCACTGTGCCTGGTGCAGAACTAGTTGCTAGTTGAAATCCTGTCCATTGACGGTGTCTGCATTAGTGCTAGTTGTCCCATTGTTGCTGCTCTGTTGATGGTAGCAAGGGTGAGGGATATTGAGAGGCCTTGTCTATGCTAGTCATTTTTCTCATGTTTGAGGAGGGTCTCAGTTTGTTAACTTAAACTTGAGCGATTCAGAGAACACAAACTAGGGATGTAAAGGGTTAACAGGTGAGTAAGCAGAGCAGCCCCTGGTACGTCGGGCCCGGCTGGGCAGGAGTGGCCCCCAGCCTGCGGGATCCTAGTTAAACATAACATTTAACTGGTTATTTTTTTAAACAATATTTTACCTCCCAAACACAAACCTGATGAATTCTTTTCATTTTGCAAAAGCCACGATCCTCAAACTCCTACCACAAGGTGATGCACTGCAGACACCAGCTGTAACTTCCCAATACCAGTGCACAGCCTTAAACATTAGACAGATATGCAGTCGCTGTATTCAGTGCTTTCAGACTGAACCTTGATTTTTTTTGTGATCGACTCCAATATTTACCTTAATTCAGAGACAAAGATGTATTTGGCGGGGGCTGTGATGGGATCCCCTCTGGAGTGTGTCCTGGGTCTGCGACCACTGTGCCCCCTCCATTCTCTCTAGCCTGGCCTCTCTCTTGCAATGCCTTGCTAGTGACCATCAGCAAACCCTGTGCAATTGGAGCCCATCACCCAGTCAGGTTCCGTGAATGCTGGGAGCTGAGAGATTCATTAGGGGCTCTAGTACTGTGCCTCAGGAGTATACTGTCTGATTGATTCACTGCTTCATCAATGGAAAGTGGATATATGTCAGCTTCTGTAAAACCTGAGCAGATTTGCCACGCACCTCATACAGACTCACCAGTAAAGATAAACAGTAAAAGGAGTTTATTGACTACAAAGGTGGTGAGAGGCTAAAAGTCAGAGTGGTTACCAAAAGAAAACATGAATATGCAGTCTGAGCTCACAACCCTATTGGACTGGGAAACTAGACCAAACAGTTTTTCTCATCCCTCTGGATATTGCTGTGCACAGTATGCAGATTTTGCTGTTGAAATTTGGCCCAGTCTCTTTTGTTGGTGTCTTCAGAGTGTCCTTGTTGCTTGCAGCATAGTGGGACAGGAAAAAGGGCACACATGAGCCCCTGTGTTTTGTTTTTATACCCCTGGTTCATGTTAGGGATGTAAGCGACTAATTGACTAGTAATTCCCCCCCGCCCCCCCTCCTTGCTGCCTCTGTCACAGAGAGGCAGCAAAGGCGTGGGGAAGAAAGGTGCTAGAGGGAGACGGCTTAAAAGCCGGTTCCCCTCCAGCTCTGTGGGAGGGGACGGGTGCAGCGGCGACCAACTTTAAAATGTACAAGAATCCCCCGCTGACCCAAGGCTTCATGCAGGCGCTTCCCCTTTGAAATGTACAAGAGCCCCCGCTGGGGCTCTTGTACATTTCCAAGGCGGAACGTGGAAGTTCTCATCGACTAATTGAATGGTCGATGGAAATCCCATCGACTATTCGATTAGTTAATTAATTGAAATTTAACATCCCTAGTGCATGTGCTTGGAAAGCACAGACCCAGGCATATCTGGGGTCATTGCTCAGGTCCTGGTTATCCATTAGGCACAGTGCGTAGGGCCCTACAGAAAATGTAGGGCCTAAAAAAATTTCATAATTGACTTAAAAATAAGAAAAGAAAACTGCCAAATCACACTTAATAATTTGCTAATTTTTAATAGACTACATGTGCAAATGTTGAAGATCAGTTAAATGCAGGTGTATTAAATATTTAGTCAACAAACAACATACAGGTATAATATACAATTAACACAGACAATTAATACAGGTTCCCTGTAAACTGGGCAGCAGTGTGGCCTTACAGCTGCTTAATGAGCCCCGCTCAGGGGCTGCTTGCCAGGGAGCTGCCTCGCTGGGGGAGGGGTACTTCTCCCTTGGCAGCAGTTCCATGTTGGAGTTTGCCTCTTCCAGCTGGAAGGGAGGTGACATAAGGAGGAGGGGGGCAATAAGTGGCTGTGGGAGAGGGGGATGTTTTGAGGGGGGGGGGAGTTTGGGGTGTCCTGGCTGGGCTGGGAGAGGAGAGGATTGGTGTGATTACAGCAGCTGGGGTTGTCTGCAGTTTCATGTGAGAGATCCAGTATGTTCCAGCCTGCTGGGCTGGGAGGGGAGGAGAGGGGGAGCAGACTGTATGGGGTAGGTAGGTGGGGGGGGAAACAAAGGGGTGAATGGGTGCTGGCATCTGTGTGGTGAGGTAGGAGGAGTTTTTTGGGTGTCTTGACTCACTCCTGTCTGGGCTGCAACTGCTGGTGCAAGGGAGAGACATAGGACTCTCTCCTGGGTTGGGGGCAGGGTGGGGAAGCAGGCTGAATGGTCATGGGGGGGGGAGATGTTGATATGCTAGGGTGTGGGGGCATGTAGCTATATGGGAGATGGGGACACTGATGTGGAAACTACATTGTCTCATTAACGCATCAGAGGGAACTTAGTCAAATATATCTTCCCTTTTCTTGTTGAGGCTGGAGTGAGAAAGGGTTGGTATTAATTGTCAGATGATTGGTGACATAATTACAAGATCTTAAATATGCCAGGAAAATATGATGGGGGGGGGGGGGGAGAGAATAATGTAGCACCCACTGTTAGACTTATAGGATAAACACAAAACAGTGACTCCTCAGCAGTTCTAGACCAAAATATTTTTCACCTAGTATCAGGAGGGAAAGATAAAGAACGTGCTTTTGGCCATGTTGAATTTGTCAGCAGGAGGCAATTTGCCTGGAGATGTTAGCTTGAGCTAAAAATTAGTTTGTTTGGAGGGAGACAGATCCAGAGCAAAGAGGGTGGAGAGATTCTGCATTAGGAGATCTTGATGCAGGATCTGACTTCACTCGTATTGGTGTTTTTCTATTGTAAAGCAGTTAGGTTGCTTTTGTGGATAATGATTGTGTGGATAGGCCTAGCTCGTGACATTTGTATGATTACATTTCAAAGAAAGTTAACATAGGTGTTAATGGCTTAAGTTACAGGAAGAAAGGATTCTTTTAACAATTTTTTTGGAGTGTAGTAGATAACTGAAGACTCCGATCCTTTTTTTTTTTTTTTTTTTTTTTTTTTAATATCCTGTATTACTAATTAATACATGGTAAATTGTTAAAACTGGAAGAACTTTGCCATGGAACCTGTTTATATTTGGCCTTTGTATTAGAGTTGGATTCCAAGCAAGTGATTTTTCCATTACATTTTATAATTTATTTGGAGAGGGACATTATGGCCAGATCTTTTCTATATGGTATAGTTCTGGCTCTTATGAGTCAATGGGCATGCTAGGTTTGATGCTAGGTGTGTTGTAGGATGAGGACTGCATTTGCAAGCTTGTTAAAAAATGGATCTGTCTAAAAACTCTGAAGCCATGTGTTAAAGTGCTGCTCTGGAGCTTCTATTCTTTGAATTGGTGACACACACAATGTGAAATTTTCAAACAGGGATAACTTTTATCCGTGTTTACAGGTCTCTGTTTCACTTGCATAGTGATCCTAAATATTCATTTAAAATACCCATCACCAACCACCTGATGTTTTACTTCCCTTCCTTTTTTCACATTTGTGGCTTTATAAGAGTTGACATTCCAGAGAAACTGTATAAGCCTGAGTGAATGCCTTTTTCTCTCCTTTCCAGTATAAGTAAATATTGTATTAATATTTGCAAGGAGAGCATGACTGTTTCCATTTGACTCCTAGATTGCTTTAGCATCTTAAAGCTGAGCCGTGTGTGGGTATTATGCATTTTGGTGTGTTTACTAGCTTGAGTTATTAGAAAGGATGACAAAATACATATAGTTCCAGGATAATGTTAATTGTCTTTCATTTGATATTAAATAAACATCATAAGCATTGCTCCTATGTAGGTTTTTTGTTTGTACTGGTGGTGCGCATAAGAAAATTCAACCTACCCAAGGATGGGAAATTTTAGAGGGAACACTGCTTATCATTATAGTGTTTGCATTTCACAGTTGTGTTTCAGAAACCCTAAGCTACCTTTAAAGACTGTTTCTGGCAGAGATGTATGGCCTGCATCAGCCAATGTACTCTTATTTCGTAAATGACATTGAATGATCTTGAGACACAATGTTGCCAAGTTATTAGCTCTGCAGTGCAGTGCAATGCATTGCTCTGTAGATTTTACAGTCATAGTGGCAGCAACATCACCTTACTTTTCTCCTTAGCAGCTGATTATCTGTCCAGTGAATCCTAAGTATAATTGTAATATACAACAAAATGGTGGTTGTTTTAGATGAAGTCCTATGAATTTCTCACACAGTGTGCCACTTTCAAGAGCGAAAATTGACATGGGGTGATATTAGGTGTATAGGTGATAGGGCATGTCTCCCTTATGAGAGTGCCTAGGGCAGGGGTGGGCAATAATTTTTTGAAGTGGCCCCGAGCTGCTCTGGAAGGGGCAGGGCCTCAAAAGGAAGGGGCGGGCCAGGATGCTTCGGGCTTCCTCACCTGCAGACCATGTAACTGTTCTGGGGGTGAGGGAGCCCCTTTGCCCCCCCCTTCCTACTAAGCACCCATGCCCCTGGCGGTGGGAAGAGACTTCCTGTGCTCCCCCTCCCCCAGGCCAATCAGGACCTGAGGGCAGGGGAGCACACAAAGCCTCCTCCCACCCTGCCAGGAGTGCATGACACTTCTAAGTGCTGCGCAGTCCTGGCAGGGCGGAGGTAGGGTGGAGGAAACTTCGTGTGCTCCTCCCGCCCCCAGGCCAATCAGGGCTTGGGGGCGGGGAAGCACATGAAGTCTCCTCCCACCCTGCCAGGAGCACACAGCACTTCCAAGTGCCGCGTGCTCCTGGCAGGGGGAAGGAAACTTCCTGCGCTTCCCCCACCCCCAAACTCTAATTGGCCTGGGGGTGAGGGGAGCCTCCGCTGGCTGGATCAACCCTCTTGGCAGGCCGGATCCAGCCCGCAGAGGCCCTTTTGCCCACCCTTAGCCGAGGGCCTACAAAGAGCTTAATCCAGCCCTAGCATTGATGAGTTTCCAGGCGAAGTTGAGCAATTCCCCTGCTTGGGCCTCATGTAGGTGAGTCATTGCATTGTAGCTCCCTGGCTGGACAATGGCTGTTGATAGCTACTTGACACCCCACCTGCGGGTTGGATACTCTGCTTGATCTTGTCTCTTGGGAGGTAATATCTGGCTGATTCCCCAATTTATAGCATGCTTTGGTGATAACCACACAACACAATCTCATACCTTCATATGCATTGATATAAAGGACTTTCAGCAAATCGTAACCTTTCCCCTGATTCCTTATAAGCCATGCTTTATATGTAAAATCACGGTGACATAAACATGAGGAATATGAGGGTTACGGGTACTCCTCCAAGATATAGAATGTCACAGGGGAGTGATCAGTGTATTTGTAGGGTTGCCAGGTGTCCGGTATTTTTGCCTCCTGTCTGGTTTAAAAAAAAAAAATTCAGAAAATACCGGATACCTGGCAACCCTAGCGCCCGGGCCTGGGCCCAGCCCCCGGCCTCTTTCCTCCCCCCCCGACCCCATGGTTACCTGGTTCCGCAGGGAAGCTAAGTTCTGGCTTGAACAAGAACAAAAAGCCTAAAGACCAAGGGGAAGCAATGCCTTCCCTGGGTCTTAGTGCTCAACCCCTCCCTGTTCCTATCCCTATTCTGACTCTGCACTCACTCTGAAAGGGGCCATGCTGTTTTAATGCTGTTTATTATTTATTTATTTATTTTATTTATTGCTCAATAAGTCCGAGTCCTGCCCCCCCACCCCCCGAAGAATTTTTTTCCCCGGTGTGTGTTTTTTTTGGGAGGGGAGGTGTTTGGTATTTTTGGTTCAGCCATCTGGCAACCCTATGTACTTGGTGTGTTGCAGTACCTGGCACCTGCCTCAGTTGATTTATGATCTATAGTGGACAGGCACTTGGGTATCGCAATGATTGGTGTGGTGAATGAATGAATGAGTATCACACGTTGATAGCTGCAGAGCAAATTGTCTAGGTACCAATGGAGATGTGCAATGCTGTGGGCTTCCCTTTTAAGGAGGCTGCAGTTACTTATACACGCACGCGCGCAACAAGTTCAATGTTAGTGACAACATGTACATGGCTGTAGTTACAGTGGTTGTTTCCTGAATCCGTTTTTTCATTGGGTTTATAACTGTGCCATAAAAATTTACTGAAACTGGCTACGTGGCTTTTCCGTCTGGAAAAGACATAATGAGAATGCTTCCAAAGTATCGCTAAGTCTATACAAGTGCTTTTAAGTAAAGTTTACCAGTTTATGACACAATCTGGTGGTGTTGACATTTTGTGAATGTCTTCAAGTTTTAAACTCAGATTTTCTCAGGCAATGATTCTATAGTGTAGTCTAATTGATTTTTGGTTTCCTAAACAAATTAAAAGTACGTCGTTTCAGCCTCTCTTTCCTGAATGCTAGATGTTATTGTGGCACTAATGTTCAGATTTAGCAATCCCTAAACCTGAGCAGATTTTTGAAAAACCTCTTGCTAGATCTGGTATAAAATTGTGAGAACTTCAATCATCCCCTTCCCATTAAAAAGAAAAGAAATATAATTAGATGCTTATGTAAAGACAGACTCTTTTCAGTCCATGTGCTACATTCATTGGCATCAGTAGAGTTGCATGCAGATGAATTTCATTGTGTTACCCATATTAAAACAGCGCAGCTATCTGTTCCCCTACTAGCTAGAGCATGTATTAAAAACTTAAGAATGGCCATACTGGGTCAGACCAAAAGTCTGTCTAGTTCAGTATCCTGTTGTCAAAGCTGTTCCCCATTCTTGAGTGCAGGCAGTGGGAGCCGCAAGCAACTTTAAAATACCTCTGCCCAAATTGCTGACCAGACAAGAGGTGTGACAGAAATATTATCTCTGTTGTGTTGCTGGGGAAAGTGACTGAGGGTCTCTCTTCCGTGCAATTAAAAATCTGCACCAGCCCATGCCAACTGACTCAGGCTCTTGGGGCTTAGGTCAAGGGGTTGCTTACTATCAGGGTAGACTTTTGAACTCTGGCGGCAGCGCAAGTTCTGGGACTCTGCCTCCTTTCAGAATCCTAGAGCCCAGACTCCATACTGAGCCCGTGTGTCTACACCTCTTTTGAACAGGCCCTTCACCCGAGCTGCATGAGCCTAAGTCAGCTGGCAGGGGCCAGCTGTGGGTTTTTAATTGCACTGGAGCTATACCCTGAGTGACTAGCCCATGTGGACCACAGCGGAAGTGCTTGAGCAAATCTCCTGATCCTCAGATCAGTGCTTGAACCACAAGACCAACATTCCTCTCTAAAATACAGGGTTGGGAGACTGGAGATGTAGGGTGAAATCTTGATCCTCTTGAAGTCAATGAGACTTTTGCCATTTTCTACTGTGGGGACACACTTCCACCCATGGGTTCTACTCTTGGTTGCATCACTGGTTCTGTCACCTTGGCAAGTCCCTTCATTTCACTTTCTTTACTTGTAGAAATGAGACACTATGTGTCTCCTCTTGCAAAGCATTTTGGAATTTATGGACTGGAATGCTTCATAAATGCTATTACTTTTTTTATCACAGTAAATAAATACAGTAAGAATTAGGTTGCCTGATTGAGGAACAGATTTTAATGGGCATGTTGCACACCTCCTAAGTAACTGTTGATGGTGTTAGGAAGTATTTATCCAGTTCTTAGCAGCTTAAAGTTCCTTAGTGGCAATGCTTAACATGGCGTAGTTCCAGTTTTGATTGATTAGGGTTTTTGTTGCTTTTTTGTGTATCAAATCGTTGTTCAACTTTGCGTAAAGAACTAATTTATCTGAGGTTAGAACAGTTTGAAATGCCAAAAAAAAGTGGTTTGCTTTAGAAGTGCACGTCTGCATTTGTTTTTCACGCAACCAGGGAAGTTTTCACTTACATTTCTAACTTCCTGCATCCTTAGGTAATCCTGCCAGCATGTCTGTTTTCGGTGAAGGTGTCTCCCCTCATAGAAAAAATTAGCGACCACAAGGATTTCAAGAAGCTTCTCAGGACACGGAATAACATATTAGCTCTCTATTCCAAATCTGGTGAGTTCTTGCTTTTGACTCTTGTTCTTTGTACCTGATGAACTAGATTGTCAGAGCCTGGGCACTTGTTTAGGTGCTTAAATATGGACTCTCATGTTTAACCCCCTCATTTTAAAAAATCTTGGCCAGTGTCGTCATATTTTCCTGGACAGTGCTGAGCAAGTTTCTGGTGCTTGATATGTAACGGTAGTAATGCACCGTTGTAGGTTAGTAGGTAGAGCAAAGGCCTGGGAATCAGGACCCCTGACTTCTGTTCCCAACTCTGTTGCTTATCCTTCTATGACCTTGGCAAAGACATTTCACTTCTCTATGGTTTTGTTTGCCAATTGGCAGAAATGGTTCACTATTATATCTATTAGACATAGATATTTCTAATGTGTCTGTCACCATAATAGACAAGGACCAACTTGGTAGCGGTGCATTGTAAGACTGAATGAAGGAATGTTTAGAATACAGAAATCCGTCCATCTGTACTGGTTGCCACTTGTGTTAATTACCAGAATAGTAGGCCCCTTGTAATGCTTCTCCATCATATTACACCATATCACCTGTCCCTGTCAAATCTTTTCACTGCCTTCCACCCATCTTACTCAAACTCTTCATCCTCCCCTTAAGGATTTTTCATCGTGCTCTTATCTACCTCGTTATGCTTATTTCCTTTTGCTCCTTATACTTCTGCTTTACTTCCCTTTCCTGTTCGGGCCTTGCATCTTTGTTTGTGCTGTTCCCTGCCCTTGGAACATTTTTCAACTTCCTGGTATACATTTTCTCAGTCTCTGCCATGCCCCTTAGTTAAAACCAACCTCTTCCCTGAATTCTCTTCTGGTGATCTTTTCACCAGAGGCGTCCCTGTGCAATCCAAAACTGAACTCTTGCTCTGTGTTTCTGTTTTATGAGACATTGATTACAAGTTCTTTTGGACAGGTGTACTGTCTGGCTCTGTGTGTCATAAAGTGCTGGGTATATTTATGGTATCAGGTAAAAGAATCAGTGGTTTGATCCTTTGGTAAATGGAAAATACTTATTGTCATGGATATTATATTCTTTTGGCCAGCAAAGGTGAGAATTGCTGATTAACTGTGAAGTGAAGATCAAAAGTCTCCTTAATGCTGATGCTGCTTCCCCTCCAGCCTTCCCCCAAGTACAGTAAGGACAAGCAAGCAGTCAAGAAATGCTGTTTTAATGTTAAATCTCTTTTTGAACGGCATTTACTGAGAGGGACCCGAATTCTGGTCTGGTACACTGGTGTAAATTTGGAGTAACCCTACTGACTTGAGTGGAGTTAGTCCACATTTACACTACTGCAGCTGAGAGCAGAATTTGGATCCTTAATATGGTGGTCCAGTGTTCTGTTCCCAGAAGAACCTTTATTGATAGTATCCTCCTGTTTGCTAAAGTGCAGGTGCTTGTGGGGATTTTGGGGGGGGGGGAGATAAAATGGTTAAATTAGCACATGCACAATATGTGACTGGAAAACTGTTCAAATATTTAAGTTTGGTATAATGGGAAATATTAATGTTTGGTATAATGGCTTATACTTGGCCAAAAATTTTTGTGGAACAGACCCTGTGAAAATCATAAATGAGGGGTCTAACACCTTTCTGTTTGAAAAGAACCCTTTAAAAAGCTGAACAATACAGTTGCCTCTTTTTATTTTATTTTTTTTTTAAGGGATGGGGTTTTCTTTTTTTGTAAGGCTTGCCATTGTTAGTGGTGGCTGCTTTCATTTTTAGTAGTACAACCGCAGCACTTTGCAAAGACACTTGTCAAATAAATGTCGCCCTATGGGCATCCTTCAAAGTCATGTTCTTGCTATGTTTTTTAAGTTTAATTGGTTGGATTTAACAGTGTAAAGCATTGCACTGGTAGCTGTCTGGGGGATTAACGTTTCCTAGAGTGATGATCCTTATACACAGTTAAAATATCTCTTGCTTAGCTGCTGTCTTGTAAAAAGTGGTTGGACGTGATTCTAATCCCAGATACGTACCACGCATCTGTGCTGAGATTCTGGCTAACTGTCAGTCACACTGGTGATAAGTGTTAAAATACCATGTGAGGTTCAAGAAAGTTCTACCTAGTATTCCTGGTACAGGTTGAACCTCTCTAATCCAGAAACATCCATCATCCGGAATGATTTTATTTAGCCGGATGTCTGCTTTTTATGGGTGTGGGCAAGCTTCCCATGGTCCCATAAAGTTTGTTTACAGCAACCAGTCCTAGCTTTTGGTGTTCTATGCTGCTATTTAGCTCTAGTTTTTCCCTAAATGTCTTCTAACTGTGCAGTATGTAGTGGAAGTATTGGTAATGCTGCTAGACAATATTGACCTTCTGTGGTCCAGAAAATTCTCTTGTTTGGAACTGGTCAGGTCCTGAGGTTGCTGGACTAGAGAGGTTCAACCTGTACATGCAGGAAATTCATTGATCATGGGGGATGATCCCACCTCCAGTATCTGCTTATTCCATGCTAACAGAGCGCCCGCAGCTGTTGCTGCCATCTATGGAGTGAACCCCCTAACTAGTCTCTTCCAGTATTTCCCAGGGAAATGCCTTTTTGACACTGGATTTGGAGATTGGATGTATTTAGGCTTGAAAGAATTAGTTCTGTATCCGCGCAAGTCAGTTAAGGAATGAAAAATATGTGATCAATAATAATTGCAATTTGCAGGTAGGCAAAGGAAGAAAAATGCTGGTTTAGAACTTTAGGATGTGATTAAAGGGTATTTACTTTGTATATTATGACATGTAATGTTGACTCGCTCCCTTCCCCACCCCCCCATAATTTCATGGAACTGCGAAAAGGAACTCCATTAAAAGATTAAAAATGCTTTAAAATAAGCATGGATATTTATCGGCTGAAATTATATAAAAATTAAAAATATAATTTGGCCAAGCCTAGGCATGTTAGTGTGTTCCAAACTGTGTGGAGCAAATGCCAGTCACTTGAGGTCAGTGTTAGACACTAGGATAGTTTCCTTAGTACTAATTCTGGTGAGAGAAGTCCCCTACAGTGTTGCTTCATTGGACCCATGCTGCAGAAACACAGAGCTGGTATGCAGAGATGGTCATTCCTCTTACTTAGATAACAAGGTACCAGGTGCTTCATCAACATGGTAGATAGACAAAAATGTTTTTTTAAATCCATTTGGTAAGCAGAACAGGGATGTTAGTGTGTAGTCGTTTACGTGATTTACTGATAAGCCTGGGCTTATTGGTTAATCTTAACGACTACATGCAACCCTCCCCCACCCTTGCTGCCTCTGTATCAGAGCTGGCTCCCCATGCATTTCGGATCCCTAAGAGCTGCCGCCTTCCCCTGCACTGCTGCCTCTGTCAGAGGCAGCGGGGGAGGCAGGTGGGAGTCAGTGCTTGTGGGGAGCCGGCTTAAAAGTGCTTCTTAGACCTCTCCCCTTAACTTTTTTTCTGATTATTGTTAATAACACTCTACACTTACAGTAGTACTTTGGTGGTATTTTGAGCCTCTCTTAATGTGTCAGTTCTCCCAGTATAATTGTGGGTTAGCAAAGTGCTATTATTTCCATTGTACAGATGGAGAACTGAGGCACACAGTGACAAGTGACTTGCCAAAGGTCACATAGCAAGTTTCTGGTGGAGCAATGGATTGAATCCGTCTCCCAGATCCTTTACTAGTGTCCTAACCACTGGACAGTCCTTCCAAAGCAAACCACTGAGTGCACAGCTGTAGGGAGAAGGAGGTGGGTCAGAACACGGAAGTCTGTAGGAGAATGCATGACATACCCCCGGAAATGTAGGCAGTGGTGCACGCTGCAGGTATAAATGTTCAGGGGATCAGCATTCTTTTCAAAATACACAAACTTTACTGATTCCTCTTAGAAATGGGATCCTAGGAAATATGTTCTCCCAATGCTTCATAGCAAAAGATTGGCATTGCTGTACGTGCTGATTGGATTAACACTGTTATTACTGTTGTTTTTCAGCTACCGCTGCTGAAAGTCCACTCAGGTTACTGTCCGATGTGGCCCAAGCGGTGAAAGGACGAGGTACTATAGCCTGGATAGATTGTGGGTATGTGACTTTTTTTTTTTTCCCTTCCTCTCCAGCCTTATTTTGGTACTGCTGATTTACCTCTTCAGTGGTTGTAAATCCATCACGTTATTATAATGGAAGGCACTTCGTCATGAAGGGTAACCCTGGAATTGGAATGGGCGTATCTTTGACCCACCTCACTGGTCTTTTTTTGGGAAGTCCTTGGTTAAGTTTGTAGCTAGTTCCTCTCTGCCAGCATGTTCTTTTGTCATGAGCTGGGGACCCTGGAGCATAAGGGATGTGAATGACTAGTGGATTATCGATAAGCAAATGCTTATCGGATAGTCGACTAGTCGCTTCCCCCCACCTTGCTGTCTCTATCACAGAGAGACAGCAAGTGGTGGGGAGGGAGGGAGGAAGTCCCCAGCTAGCCTGGGTTGCATGTGGTGTTTCCAAGCGGCAGCGCTGTGTGGAGCCCAGGGTCAACTGGGGACTCCCCCACTGACCCCAACCTTCATGAAGTGGAGCCGCTTTGAAACAACGCGTGGAGCACAGGGCCAGCCCAGGACTGCCTGAGTCTTTGAAGTGTAGCAACGGCCTTGGGACCGTTGCTACACTTCAAAGGCGGAGGCTCCCTTTCAACTAATCGAATAGTCGATGCAAATTGCACTGACTATTTGATTAGCCAATTAATCTCAATTTAACATCCCTATGGAGCATGTTGTCTCTTGTTGTGCTTCCCCTACCCTCCTCAGAAGGGAATTCAGCATGAAAGCTCTTTTCTCCTCCCTTCTTGGATCTTCATGGAAGAGGCTGCAACACACAAGACTCTGTCAGATGGGGGAGAGATTGGAGTGTTCTTTCAGACAGCGCATACTTACCCACTGTGCTCCATGGCTGGGAAACTAGAGCTTAGGCTGTTGGGCTGGAGGAGAGCAGCAGACTGAAGGGATGTTAAATGGGCAGCAGTGAACAGGGGAACCTGCTTATGGTTGAAACAGAACTTGCAGGTGTGCAGCTCACCCCTGTGCGGAGTAGGGATGTAAAATCCTATTTAATTAGTTAACTGGTTGAACATTATGTTTAATCAGTTAATGGATTCAGTGGGGGCAGCTGGGGCTGCTCCAGTCCCTTCTGGTTAACCATAAGCAGTAAGTATCACCCTGTAAGGGCGATGTTTATCAGTTAACCATTCACATCCCTCATGCAGAGGGACAGCCCCAAGCCTATGCAACCACCGTGTATTCAGAGTAACATAACTCTGAAAAAATATACAAATGATGCAATCTTTGGACAATTGTCTGGCTTGGATGGCACCTCCTCTTAATTGTCTTTCACAAGAAGATGAATTCTAGAAACTTGCTCTCTCACTGGTTGTTTCGAGGCAGTTCTCTGTGCCACATTTGGGAAACTTGTTTTTTTTTTTAAGTAGTCACTTAATTGTGCAGTTTGGCTGGAGGATCTGAAAGCCTCTGCTGTGGTTCTGTTCTTTGGCGCTGACAATAGCACAGTTCACGTGGTTTTAGTTTTCATATCCTGGTGTGTTTTTTCTGTCTCTGCATCTTGAAAGCTGTGCTTTCCTGCTTGTTTTTGACAATGTCCTGTTCTTAGAAGGGAATAGGTTGCTGGCTACCTTTCTAGAAACTGATATGCTATTGTAGAAGTAGCTGCACCATGGTTAGATTTAGGTCATCTATACACTTAAAAGGTTTTTTCTAAAATTGCGTTTTTGAGTCCAGGCCCTTCTTCTTTTGTTAGAAAACAGTGACCCACAGTAAAAGTAATTGGTTATCTAAAGGTAATTAATAATTTTGGTACCCTGCTGCCTCTAACGATATCGTAACTAAGAGAGGTCATGTTTTCCCTTTTGCCTACATTTTTGTTCTGTCGGGCCAGTCCAAACAAATGTTGTGTCGTCCTTCCAGCAGATGGAGACGGTGGTTGAGATGGACAGCTGGTATTGGATAGCTTCATTGGAGTCAGGGATCTGTAGCCGTCTGCAACCTGATTCAGCAAATAGATTGTGAAGAACATGTAGTGGTGAAATGTGGCTTATCTCTGAGGTCCCTTGTACTGCCAAAATGTGTCAGTGACAACTAAAATTTCACAGGCACGGAAGTCTAGTGAATAGGCTGCTGGACTAGAAGTGAGGAGACCTGGGTTCTTTTCTCATCTTTCTGGGACCTTGGGCAAGTCTCTTCACCTCTGTCTATTTCCCTTCTCACCCTTTCTCTTCCTTTTCTGTTTTAGGTTGTCACTGGGGTCAGGCTCCCTGTGTGGGTGCAGGCCCTAGCACATCGTGCTTCCATCTTGATTGGAATCTCTAGATCGGGGACGGAAAAATACGGTCCGTGGGCCAGATCCAGCCTGCCAAGCCTCTGGACCCAGCCCGTGGTAGCCTCAGCCAGGCTCCCTGTCTGCCCTGTCTCTGCATGTTGCTTAGAGCAGCTTTCTGGAGGCTGCGGGCCTGTGGGAAGAGGTTTCCAGCCAGTGGGAGCTACCTGTTTGCAGGACAGGCAGCATGCAAAGTACCCCTCCCCCCTGCGAGCTTGCAGTGTTCAGAGCCACACATGGCCTCTGCAGATAGCATAGGGGCATAGAAGGCAGGGACCCTGGCTGAAGAACCAGCTGAGCTGGCTGCACAGCTAAGAGCCTCCCAGCCAGAGCTTGCCTCTGGCACTCCGGCCCCTTCTTCCCCCAAACCTCTGCCTCCCTCTGGCACCCTTATCCCATGTAACCTAAACCCTCTGCACCCCTGCTCCTGCATTGCTACCTGCTCCCAAACCCTGCACCCCCTGCTTCAGGTCACAAACCCCTCCCAGACCTTGCAACACAATCTCCTACCCCTGGTCACAAGCCAAATCCTTGCACCACCTCCTGTACTTCTGCCCTAGGTCACCACCCCCTCCCAGACCCTGCATCCCAGTTTCCTACCCCAGGTCACAATCCCTTCATCCACCCAAACTCTCCTCCCAAATCCCACCCCTCCTCTAGCATTCCAAACTCCCTTCTGCACTCAACCACCATCCCAGATCTCCGCACCTTCTCCATTAAATCATGGAAGAGCGTGGCTCTTGACCACTTACAAATTCTTGCAGTGCTCCCCCCCCCCCATTCAAAATTAATGCCCACTCTTGTTCTGTGTTACTCTAATACAGATTATAATAATCATAAGCTTTGGTGCACGTTTTAGTGTGACCTCAGGGAGAAATATTCAGTATTCAGGGTCCTATTCTAGTGGGATCAGAATCTGGCTTTTAATTTCCTGGTGTTGGGATGGAGGGAGGAAATAACATTTTGATCTCTGTATTGCAGTGAGTTCTATTGACGTTAAAGCTAATGTCTTCCTCCCTCTGCTTTCCTTCCAAAAGGCTGTTATCTAAAATAAACTTCCTTTATGAGTTACAAGGAATACACTTTAAAATCTCCTCCAGTTAATACTTTAATTTACGTGCCACACATTATAAAGTACAGTGTGTTACATCAGGTCAGAGCAGAGTTCTTTAAAATATAACGTTAAGCCACATCACCGAAATGAGGCAGGCAAGTATTCTCCCCAGATAAGTGAAATGACTTGTGAAAATTGTGCCGTAAGTCACTGACAAAGCTGGGAATAGATCTACTGACTTCAAGATTGCTCCTTTAACCGCAGATAATGCTGTGACAAACAGTAATGGAGTACGCTAACCAGGGAGACTATGTTGCAAACACGATGCTCGTGGTAATCCATCAGAGGGGCTGAGTGACATGAATGTTCAGAGGGTTCAGTTTGGGAAAAGATCTGAAAAACTTGAATGCTTTTCCCAAATATAAATCAGAATTTTCAGAGGTCTCTTTCCCTGCTCCCTCATTCAGTGTGATTTCTTAACAGAGATAGATGAACCAGCTGAGAGCTAGAGACAGCGTGAGGGAAGGCCAGGTGTCTTGATAGTAGCTAGGGAGTTCTGTTTCAGGTCCAAAATGGTTTGGTGGTGAGTCAAGTTTTGTTTGGTGGTTGATTGTTTTAAAGCCAGGGATAGCCTTCTGAAACGAATATATTGATAGAGGATGGGGGTCTTATTTTTTTGCTTTCAAAGGGTTTTCCAACCCCCTTTTTGCAAGAGGCTGCAAACGACCACTAGCTCCCCCCATTCCAGCCACAAAAAGGTGGCAGTAGCACCTTTTGTCACCGATCCCGAAGGCCTGTTTGCAGGAGCACTGAACAGCTGAGTCCTACCAGAGCTACTCAAGATACTCCCCCATTGCAGATTTTCTGTGATGCTTATTTGTGTTCTCGGCACCGAAACAACAAGGCACAGATGTAGGGATATTTACAGCGCAGGCTCAATTTATTTTACAAATATTGATGAGAAATGGTTTGTTTGGCAGCAGTATTCTCCGCTCCCTTAAGCAGAGAATTTTGGCTGCACTCTGCATGCCCTGTTGTAGCGAGCTCCCTTTGCCTTCAGATATCTGCATTGGCGAGGCTGGCATTCATGCAGAGATGTAATTGCTGCTTTCGGCTCACCCGTATGGCGATGACAGCCTTACCGCTTTTATTGGCCGTGTTCACCGCTTTCTCAAGGCTCAGTGGTTTTTGCTCCTTTTTGCAGAAGACAGCAAGAGCATGTTGCTGCCCCAAAAGGGCTTGGTGGTGTTGCTGAGCTCCAGCTGGGCTCTGTCTGCTGCATGAAATAAAGAGGAAGATGCAGGCCTGGCCACCAGAAGTTTTCACCCTATATAGCCTATTTACATGTAAACAACTTTTCCCATTCCTGGGTTTTCATGAGTGGAGCAAGAGGTTTGACTTGAGCTCTCTGGTCCGGTTTTGATGAAAGTAGAGCAGGCTCTGGAAAGCCAGGAAGACTTGGTTGTGCATAGGCTCTGGGATCAAAATCGGTCTCTTGTCCACCTGCTTAGAATGGAGAAAAGCTACTGCTTGGTTGGTAGAAGCTATTACAAGGATAGCAGAGCTCCTATGGAATTGATGCACCCAGTTCTGCAAGGTGCTGAGTGTCTTCCTGTGCCAGACCACTGGGATGTATTCATGTGCATAAGTGCCCTGCTCTGGAGCAGTGGTGGGCAACTTGTGACCAGAGGGCCGCATGAGACTCATCAGGGTTCTATGTGTGGCCCATGAGACGTTTTGTTTACCGTTGCCCAAGCGCAGGGTTGCTAGGTTGCTCTGTTTTCAATCTGGATAGCTTTTTTTCCTACCAGTATTACTCAAGTGACATGCAGGTAAACCAAAGGCACGTGAAGTGAGGTTTGTGTCGATTACACACAACATTGTGAGAGCCATGTGCTCCCTTTGCGTTCAGTCAAAGCGCTGATATGGTTGTCAGCACACGCTGCAAATTTTAGTATGCAAAGCAATAAGCAAAACTACCTTATCCTGGGAGACCATTTTGGTTATGACAACTTTGCGGCAGCCCACTTACTAGCCTAGGTTGCCCATTGCTACTCTGCATCCTTTTTGCACTTTGTGGCATAAGGCCTTTTTTCGGCAGCTAGATTTGAAGTGATTCATATTGGCTAAAGGCCTGGCAGAAAGGAACTGACCACTACTGAGGAGCATCTGGTGCTGGTGAAATTGATAAAAATATCAAAGCGAGGACTCTTTATTCCAATCTGAGGTACTGTAGGTAGCTCTGTACATAATGAAACATGAAGCAGTTCAATTATGAATTAAAGAGCCGCAAACGATGTGACAAAAATACTTACACTTTATTTCAGCCTTTCCATGTTTTAATTAGGAAGCCCTCACTGAGGCGTTTGATGTTGAATGAATTGCAGCCTGTGAGATGTCAGAATATTGAATTAATAATGTCTAGTAAGATGCAGTTGTACACATGACATCTACTTTTTGCTGCTCTCTGTTTAAACAGAATGTTCCCATTATGTATTTCAAGATCTAGTGCATCAGATTTGGATTAGAAACCAAAAGCTAACTACATGAGGATCCATTAATCCTTCATATAGTGAAAGCTGCTGGCAAGATAAGGTGTTTTTTATGAACTGCTCTGGTTTGGGTTATCGCTCTCCAAAAGAGACACTCTAAACATAAACTAAGACTTGGGTAGTATAGTCTAATAGCTAGAGCAGGGAACTGGAAGTCTGGCCTTACATTTTATCCATGGGGACAGAGTTCATATTCACACTCTGGCATAATCCCTTATGGATCCAATCCTATATTTCTCATCCAGGCAAAAGTCCCATGGGAGTCAACTTGAATTTTCACTTAAGGAATGACTATGGTATCAGCAACACTGACGCCTCAAACTCCTACAAACAAGAAAAGAGGAAATTAAGTAAAATCTTTAAAAAAATCAAACAAAACTAAAAAAGCCAAGCTCCAAATGTTATGCTTATAAGAAGCACGTGGGATCTTTATAGGGGGAAAGGCAATATTCCAGGTTTATTGAGAACACAATGGCAAAGCAGTTAGCATATGTGCATGCGCGTGCTTTCTCTCTGTGTGTCTGTCTCTGTCTGTCTCATTTGTGGATTGATTAAGGACCGAGAATTCTGGATAGATGCTTTAGTGTTGGCAGGACATTCCTGCTTTTAAGGCAAAGCAGTTTTTTTATAATAGTTTTTTTTTTTAAATTGGGATTCGTGGGTTTTGTATTGTTATGCAGTTTTTTTTGATGGATGTTCGTTATTTTTAGGGGTTTTTTTTGCTTTGTTTTGTTATGCTAAGCTGGTTTTGATGATACATATTTTGTTTTAAGTGATAGGTGCTTGTTCGTTTTTTTTTTTTAAAGTTAATTGTTTACATTTTGATGGAGTTATACAGCATTTTTTGGTGTGTCTACATTTGTCCCTGGCTTTTTTTTTTTTTTTTTAAGAACACTTGGCCTTCACACTTATTTCTTAAGCCACACATTCTTCAGTTGCACAAAACAAGATTGATGTCTGTTACAGAAAAGCAACCTTTGTTACAGAGAAGCCATATGCACATTCGAATGAGGACATAAAATTACAATTTAAAAAACTAATCATTATACCCTTTACTTATTTTATAGTACTAATTTTAACACTTAAAACAAAATTATAAAAAATTATTTTTGCTTTAAAATTAGCTTTAAACACTGTATTCTGGCTGGTGCACCTTTACCGATAATCAAGTAAAGGTCCTTTCTGCTTTCAAAAAAGTGGCTGGCAAAGTACACTAAGGCACATTACTTAGAATAAAGCTACATTTTAGCTCTATGGCTACACAAAACCCCGCCCCAACCAGTGTTGTGACTTTGAAAATGGGCAAGTGCAGAGGACTCCAAGTCCACCATGAACTTCGCTATCACTGTTAATTGTATGTGAAAAAATCTCTGATGTTACCCTGGTGGGTTTCAGTATGACACTCTTAAGATAGATGAAAAGATAGAAGGGTATTGTGTAAGAATGTTTGCAGGTTACCTTTTAGGCCACTAGTACGGTGGCTAAATGTAGGCCTGCTGAACAGTCTTTGAGTAGCCTGGGGCGTTTTGAACTTGTGGTTCTCCTGGCCTGTTTGTAGAACTTGGTATTTGAATTTGGTATCCCTGTCTGATCTAGCTTCTTCTGGAATCCCAGGAATTTGTCTGTTGCTCTGTGATAACACTTTGGGTTTAGTAGCATTTTCCCGATTATGGAAATTGCTTTTAAAAACCAAACCAAAACAAGTGCATATTTCTTTGGCTTTGAGTAATTAATCCTTCATGAAACACACATGGTTCCTTTTAATGTAGGTCCCAAACAGAAACAAAGCTGTTTGTGTGGGTCCCATCTGCTGTCAGTCCATGTGCTCAGCTTTAGCACATCCAGACTGTTTGCAAGTAAGAGAAATGCCATCTGGCCTAAGATGTCTTGCTCTTAGGATGGTCTTAATTCTACCTTTCTGCTTCCATGTCCTACATCTCAATCCCATCTGCCTCCTCCAGAAATGGGTAGGGGTGGCTGATGAATTCCTTTATAGATGTTGCCTTCTGGTATCTTACAATATTTGTTAGCTGTTGGTTGACATAATTCTGCCTGAGTTTCCTGTTTCATGATCTTTTGAACACAGAATTTTTTTGTAGGATCTGTAGTAAAGTACCTTGTTGAATTACTTGGTATGGAAGAGAGGAGCTTTTAAAATGATGATGTTACAATTAGGATTAAAAGTCATAAACCCATTTCATTTTTTGTGAATGAAGGTGGAAATAAGAGCTGGTCAAAAATGGGATGCACATGTATTTTATATACTTAATTGCAATTTTCTACAAGTTTGTTTATTTTTTGGGGGGGGATATTGAAATTTTAATGAGAAACTTTAACATTGCAAATTTCAGAACTTTTCCTGGAGCTGGCAAAGAGAGAAAAGAGACGAACACATTTATACAGGGCTTGCATCTAAGTGGATTGCAAAGCACTTTATTTCTTTGCTTCTGGTGAAGATTAGCCGTGTGTCTGGGGCAAAAGGCAGTAACTGTGCAGAGGAGCATAGCAAGTAAACATTACAGGACAGTTAGGAGAGGAAGTGAAGAATACAAATATCTGTTTGAAGCTGTTGAAGGGATTTACACTAGAATCACAGTTTTGCTGGCATAACTGTGTGTACTAATGGTTTTTTGCTGGAATAGCTGTGTTGTCTAGGGGTTTTACCTCATTGCATAGACCTGTTTTGGTAATGTAGACCTAGCCTTATGCAATCACCCACATGAGAATTTGCCACGGTGCTGGTGAGAAATTTCTGACCACTGTGCTAGTGCTAGTGTGTAGGATTCTAATAGCTCCAAGTAGGGCTTCAGTTTGAAATACTATCTGAGAGATGATCTCTTTGATATTGCACTGTCTCCTATATCATAACATAAGAAATAGGGGGCACCAAATTAAATGAATAGGTAGCAGGTTTAAAACAGACAAAAGGAAGTTTTTCTTCATGCAACACACAGTCAACCTGTTGAATCCTTGCTAGAGTAGGTTGTGAAGATCAGGACTTTAACAGGGTTCAAAAAAGAGTTAGATAAATTCATGGAGGTTAGGTCCATCAATGACTATTAGCCAGGATGGGTAGGAATGGTGTCCCTAGACTCTGTCAGGGGCTGGAAATGGATGACAGGAGAGGGATCACATATAGAATCGTAGAATACAAGAACTGGAAGAGACCTTGAGAGGTCATTGAGTCCAGCCCCTGCCCTCACAGCAGGACCAAGCACTGTCTAGACCATCCCTGATAGATGTCTATCTAACCTGTTCTTGAATATCTCCAGAAATGGAGATTCCACAACCTCCCTAGGCAATTTATTCCAGTATTTAACCTGACAGGAAGTTTTTCCTAATGTCCAATCTAAACCTCTCTTGCTGCAGTTTAAGCCCATTGCTTCTTGTCCCATTATCAGATGCCAAGGGGAACAATTTTTCTCCCTCCTCCTTGTGACACCCTTTTAGATACTTGAAAACCGCTATCATGTCCCCTCTGTCTTCTCCTTTCCAAAGTAAACAAGCCCAATTCTTTCAGTCTTCCCTCATAGGTCATGTTCTCTAGACCTTCAGTCATTCTTGTTGCTCTTCTGTGGACCCTCTCCAATTTCTCCACATCTTTCCTGAAATGTGGTGCCCATAACTGGACACAATACTCCAACTGAGGCCTAATCAGCGCAGAGTAGAGTGGAAGAATGACTTCTCGTGTCTTGCTCACAACACTCCGGTTAATGCATCCCAGAATCATGTTAATCATGTTGGCTTCTTTTTTTCGGGGGGGGGCGCAACAGTGTCACACTGTTGCCTCACATTTAGCTTGTGGTCCACTATGACCCCTATATGCCTTTCTGCCGTACTCCTTCCTAGACAGTCTCCTTCCTAGACACTTGATGGGTCCCTGTTTTGTTCACTTCCTCTTGGGTATCTGGCATTGGCAGCTGTCAGAAGACAGGATACTGGGCTAGATGGACTTTTGGTCTGACCCAGTGTGGCCGTTCATATGTTTTCATGTTCCTAAATCATGCCAAGGCTGTAGGTCAGTGACTCAGGGGCAGGGTTGGCCTTAGGCCGATTCGACCAATTCGGTCCCCGTGCCTAAGGGGGCCCCGCGCCCCTGAACCCAGAAGTGTGCCGGGCCATGGGTGGCGAGTTAATATTCAGAGCCGGGGGCCCTGCTCCAGCAATATGTGGAGCTGGGTCTCTCCCCCGGCTCTGTCTGGAGTGGGCCCCGGCCCCCCCCCGTGCGTCCTCTCACCCCGCCCCCAGAGCGTCCCCCTCAGCCCCAGACAGTCCCTGCCATGCGCGGCTCTCAGCGCAGCTCCCCCTCGCTGGCTGCTGCTGCCATGCGCGGCATTGCAGGTGGGTGGGGAGACGCCCAGGTGTGACGTAACGTCACGGCCCGGGATTTTAAAACTCCTCGGAGGCACGTTGCAGGGTGTGGCTGGCTCCAGGGTCGGACTCTGGGGCCTGAGTGCAGACTCCGGCCCCGCAAAGTGGAAGGCAGAAGGTAGGGAAGGGGCTTGTGCGGAGAGGGAGGGGGGAGGGGAAGGGGCTTGTGCGGAGGGGGAAGGGGGAGGGGTGGGAGATGAAGGGGCTTGTGGAGGTGGGAGGGGGGAGAGGAAGGGGCTTGTGCAGAGGGGGAAGAAAGGGGAAGGCACCAAGAGACAGGGTGGAGGAGAGACAAATGGCAGGGGGCCAAGTGCAGACAATGAGGGAAAGGGCAGGAGGGGAGATGTCAGTGGGAGGGGGGACAGGGTGATGCTGGGAGAGGAGAGGAGAGGGGAAGGGCATTGGGGGCTAGAGGGAGAGGGGGAGGTGCTGGGAGAAGGCTTGAAAGAAGGGGTGGGCATGAGAAAGGTGGGGATGGAACAAGTCATGTGTGAGGGCACAGAGGGGCAGGAGGGGAATGGGGGCAGAGAGTGGTGAAGGGTGGGCATCAGGGAAAAAGGAGGCAGGGGCAGTAAGGGAGCGGGGAGGCACCAGGAGGGTGCAGAGCTAAGGGAAGGTGCAGGTGCCAGGGAATTCTGGGGTGAAGCAGAAGGGCAGACACTTGCAGGGGAGGGACCAGCACCAGAGGAGAGAGGTAGGGCAGGTGTGTAGACGGAGATGTTGGAAGAGGGGATGAGGAGGGGTCACTTGATCAGAGTGGGGCTACTGGAGGAGTGGGCACAGAGGGGAGTGAAGGGCTGGTGGAGGGGGGCAGGTCGCAAGAGGGCTGACGGCAGTGAGAAGGGCAGGAGTCGGGACAGCAGAGGAGGATGAGGAGTTGGGGGGCAGCAGGCACCAGGGAGATGATGGAGCAAGGAGAGGAGACATGGCAGCAGAGAGAAAAGGTAAAGGTTTAAAAATATTTATTAATAACTTGGTATGGTGCCCACGGCCAGTTTGTTTGCACCCCACGGTGCAGTTTGGGTTTATGCGGGGATCAACACGTGGCCAGTGAGTGGGAGCCAAAACAAAAAAGTAGTCAGTGTAATGATCTTTTGTTGATAAGCGTTTTAGTAGTTAAATTCTTGGACTGTCATTGCTCATGAAAAGTGCTGTCACATGGGTAGAAATTGGGTAAATATTGCGTTTTATTAATATCAGCAGAACTAACTTAAATGGGGCCTGTGTGTTGTGTAGTCTTGCCTTAATCTTTGTATTCATGCCTGTCTGTGTGAGAGAAGCTATTTGTATATATTTGCTTGCATATGCAACCACACTTAAGTTGAGGCCCTCAGCATGTTCTGTAAGTATCAGTGTGGTCCCTGGGGCTTCCAAAGTTGAGTTGCCCTAGCTCATCCCTGACAGGTGTCTGTCTAACCTGGTCTTAAATATCTCCAGTGATGGAGATTCTGCAATCTCCCTAGGCAATTTATTCCAGTGTTTAACCACCCTGACAGGCAGGAAGTTTTTCCTAATGTCCAACCTAAACCTCCCTTGCTGCAATTTAAGCCCACTGCTTCTCCTCCTAACCTCAGAGGCCAAGGAGAACAATTTTTCTTCCTCCTCCTTATGATACTCTTTTAGATACTTGAAAGCTGCTCTCATGTCCCTTTTCGGTCTTCTCTTTTCCAAGGTAAACAAGGCCAATTCCTTCAGCCTTGCCTCATACCTCATGTTCTCTAGACCTTTCATCATTGGTGTTGATCTTCTCTGGACTTTTCTCCAGTTTCTCCACGTTTCCTGAAATGTGGCGCCCAGAACTGGACATGATACTCCAGCTGGGGCCTAATGTAGATGGGTCATTCCCTGCCTAGGGGACGTGAGACTGGGTGGGTTAATTTCCAATCCTCCTGTTTGTTCTTTTCCTAAGCCAGGAGGGCACGGTAGTTCTGAGGGGGGCTCTGCAGGAAGGCAGCCCGGGCCCCCTGCCTGAAACCTTGCGCAGGTGTTAAACAGCTGTCCAGCCTACCCTAGAGGTGACTGCATTTCAGCATGCCTGAAGCAACACAGCACCAGCAATGGATAGGAGAATGCCTCCTGGGCATGGCTTGCTCATGACTGCTTCAGTCCCGTTGAATGGCCCTCAGCTTCTTTCCTTCCCCTCCCCCGCTTTGCAATGGGGCTGTAGACTCTGGGGGGAGAGGGGTGGAGGCAGGCAGAGGTGTCTCCCTGCAGTAGATGTAGACACGTCTCTGTATTAATCATTCTCTCATTGAGGTTTTTAGCTTTGTATTGAGTCCTTTTACATGGAAACTTTGTATTACGTCTTGGTAGAATAGTCCCTAGGACAAGTGAGGCAGAGACTGTCCCTGTGGGGTGAATGAGGTGGGAATGGATAAGGCGGAAGGTGAGCACCTCGGGGCAGTTGCAAAGGTTGGAGAGGGGATGGAAGCCAGATCCAAGATCAACGAGCCCTGGGAAGTGGGCCCATTGAAAGGAGACTGGACCTGTGGATGCCTTGGGGGTCAGCAGCAAGGGCCTGCTTTGGGAAGCCCCCTCTTTGGAGGTGAATGTGGCAGCATTGAGACACCACCCAGAAGCCGGCGCCACAGACACTAACTGCAGATTCATGGGACGACTCTCACAGATCTTGCACATGCATAAGATGATAGATCTGCAGGAGGGGGGGGCAGTGGCGTAGCGAGGGGGCCGGAGGGGTCAGTTGCCCCTGGGCACCATGCTAGGGAGGCTCCAATTTAATCCCATTCTGTTCCCCCCGTTATCCCTTCAGCTCACGTGCTCCTACTCTGCCTGCCACTAGCAGCTGGAGCCTCCTCCCTGCTCCTGCCCAAGCCCGACCCTGCTTCAAGCCCGACCCTCCTCCATCTCCACTGGAGGGTTAGTGCATGTGGGAGCACGGGCCCCAAACTGTAGGGGGTGGGGGAAGATGCGGTACAAGTTCCTCTTAGCTGTGCACCACGTTTGGGGCTGTGCCACATGGTGGCGGGGGGCGCAAATTTTTCCTTTGCCCCCGGGCGGATAACACCCTCGCTACGCCTTTGGTGGCACAGCCAAACAAGCCACATGAACTCAGTAGAAGTGCACAACACAAAATCCATTCTGCTCATGGGAGGAAACTCTTAGGCTATGACTATACTGGCGGCTTCTTGCAAGGGTTCTTGTGCAAGAAGTCTTGTGCAAGAAGACGTCCACACTGCCATGTGCGAGCTGTGCTTTTGCGCAAGAGCATCCATGGCAGTATGGACGCTCTCTTGAACAAGAAAGCTCCAGTGGCCATTTTAGCCATAGGGGTTTCTTGCGCAAGAAATCCCTGCCGAGCATCCACATTGCCCTCTTGCGCAAGACGCCCTCTCTTACCACGCCATACTGTAAATTTCCTTGCGCAAGAGCAGGCGGGCAGTGTAGCTGCTCTGTGGGTTCTTGCGCAAGAATGGCTGTACTTGTGTAAGAAGCCGCATGTGTAGACGTAGCCTTAGAGGGAACACTTCCCCCAGTCTCTCTGCCCCCGAGTTAATGTCACACACATTGCGTTAATGCAACTGCAGGATAGTTGCATGAGGGAGGTTTGGTGGGGCCCAAACTAATCCCTGTTGGTAGGAGGATGGTGGGAAAAGTCCTTTGAGAGGGGTGACATGACCCCTTTTACTTCTGGTCATGTGTCCATTTTGCCCCTAACGTGTTGCCTCCAAAAGCCTGGCTAATGGGGGTCAGGGGGTGTGGCTAATGGGGCATCACCAAAAATTATACAAATCTGCCAGCCCCGGAGGAGGAGTGCATCGGCTGCCTGCGCCACAGGCGGTGTGAGTTTAGCGCAGTGTGTGTTGGCGGGGGATTTTTTTGTGCTGTGGTGTGGTTGTTTTTTGCTCAACCAAAATTGCTGAGGGGCCCCGTTGAAATTGTTTGAATTGGGTCCTGCACTTCCTAAAGCCGGCCCTGCTCAGGGGTAAGGGTTAGCAATGTGTGTTAAAGCATGTAAGGGAGCCACTAACCAACTTAAAAGCTGAGTTGGCTTTTTCACAGCTATTTTAACCTGTTAGCGTCTGTGGGTTGGCTAACACAATTTAAAAACATGACTTTTATTAACAGTGTAGACTTACCTGTATTGCCTCTGCTCCCTACCGTACCCACTGTAAATATTTCTCACTCGTGGGGAATAGCTTCACTGTAAGAAAATAAACTCTTTTATAATTATAATAGTCCTTTAGGGTGGGAAAAGAAGCAGGCTTATCAGGGAACTTCAGCCTGGTGAGTAGGCTTAGCCTTTGGGTTACTAGATGCAAAACACTTCAAGCCCTGATATGTTAACATTAGTTCAGAAGGATTATGGCAGCATCTAACTGGAGACTGTTGGAATGCATGCACAGCATTCGGATAGTGCATTCAACCTTCTCTTTTGTTTCCTGATTTCCTGAATTGCTGATTAACTGTGAAATGTTAATATGAATGTTACTAGCTAAGAATTAATTAACTCTGCTTCCAACAGATTTCTCTGAAGTTACTGCAGATAGGCAGGAGTCTCTTACTCTTTAGTGGGATCCCGAAACAAAATTCAAAAATGATTTTGAATAGTCATTCTTCTCAGTCTGTTATTCAGTTAATCATTTCTTTTTTTTTTTTTTTCAGCAAGGATGCAGATCCTATTTCAAGTTACCAAAAAAGCTAAGACTGACCGCACTTAGAATCAGCACTGTCAATCTTGGAGTAAGCGACACTGAATTTGCTGGCACTTCTGTTTTGTGAGAAAACAAGCATAGGATGGGGTTCCCTTGGGAAGCCTGAGTTTTGCTGAAGTAAAATAGGGAATAGACTTATGGCATCACCATTGTGGTCTGTGGCCATGATGTTCTAAAATAAGGGGCATGTTTTATGTAATATAAAATAAGAAAATGACACTTGATGGCAACTGGTAACTCTACATGTCTCTTGCTGCAGCTTTCTGTATTGTATACTTGGGTGATAGATTTTAAACTTAGTTAACTAATTAAACAAGCCATAAGGATTAGCTGAGTTACATTTTATTTTTCCTAGAAACATCCACCATAGCAAACAGCTTGGGAATTGACATGTTAAATGACACTTACACTACAAGACATAGAGAAAGTTTTGAAGAATGATGTATTGCAAAGCGAATTATTTAAGTTACTAACCAATTGATCCATGTTATTCTTCAGACATATCCACATCTTCATCCACATCATTTTCTCCCCATAAGCCATTTTCCTTATGTTGTTTCATTCTTGCAGTTAGGTCCTACATCATCATCTTCCACAGGTTACGTTTGACATGTTTTCCTTTTTTTACCCATGAAAGAATTTCTTCTGAGTATTCCCAGATAAGGGCTCTTTTACATCCAGAAGCCACGACAGTTTTTCAGTGGCCAAAGAGTGGAGGAATAAGGTGTTCCTTTTTAATTTCCAGTCCACTCCATTGTTCTTTCTGTGCTGCCTCTGTCTTTTTTCCTATGTATTGCCTCTGCCTTTAAGGCAATGTCTTAACTAACTCTACTGTGCTTGGCCTAGGTCCACCACCACAGAAGTACAGAACAAAAACAATCCTATACAGCCTGTGTCTGTCTTTGTGTTTTGCAGCAGACTAAAGTAACGTGCAAAGGGAAAGCCCAGAACTTTCAAGAAGCAAGAGCTGGTGGTTAGGCTGGACAGTCACTAGAACCATTATTTCATCTTTATGAGATTGTCAGTGTAGGTGAACCTTTTTTTGATGAGATTTAATTGTAACTGTTATTTTTAAATGAGAGACTTAGAATTTTATTGATTTTTAAAAAAAAATTAAAAATCCAATTTAAATAAAAAAAATCCTGCTTTTAATATTTAAAATAATGATTGATTTTTTTTTTAATCCATCCTGGCTTCTATATATATATTTGTGAGCTATTTCTAAGAAGTATTTCATATATATTTAATTCTAGTGTGGATTCAGAGGTACACTTGTAGCCTGCTATTGAGTCACAGTGGTACCACCATAATTTGGAATCTCTTAGGCCAGGGTTACTCAATTTTGGAAGCTCCGGGGGCCACAATGATACTCACAGCACATGCTGAGGGCCACAACTTAAGTAAGATTGCATATACATGCAAATATATGCAAATAGCTTCTTTCACACTGACGGGCATGGATACAATGATTAAAGCAAGACTATACAACATGCAGGCCCCATTTAAGTCAGTTCTGCTGATATTAATAAAATGCAATATTTACTTGATTTCCACCCATATGACAGCACTTTTAATGAGCAATGACAGTCCAGGAATTTAACTACTAAAATGCATATCAACAGAAACCGTTATATTGACTACTTTTTTTTTTTTTTTTCCTCCCCCACCCGCGGGCCGCGCGTTGAGCCCAGTGTAAACCCAAAATGCACTGCGGGCAGCAAATAAATGGGCTGCAGGCTGCATCCGGCCCATGGGCCTCATGTTGAGTAGCCCTATCCTAGGCCAAGATCCCACAATTTAGATGGAGTCTAGTAAAGTCTGTGATAATGAGAGGGGCTTTAAAAAAAAAAAAAAAAGAAGAGGAAAGTGCAACTTGCTTGCTTTCCGCGGATTCGTGTGTTGCTGTCTTATTTTATTAATTTTGAATGCCACGGAAAATACAATTCATTATAACTTTGACTTTCTGCAAAGCTGGAAGATTCTGGTGCACAATGGTTCTTTTCCTGTGCTTGATTATTGATGTCTGAGGATACTGGCATTCGTTTTAATTTGGGGTGTTTGTATTTTTTTTAGTTTAAGATACTTTTGCTGTTCATGATTTAATTTCCTGTACTTCAGTTTTGGAAAATGTCACCCTCCCCCAGTTTTGTTTGTGTATAGGTTTTTTGACACTCTAATTTGCTAGAAGCTAGACAGAATCATTTTTATGGGAAGACTCGGGGTGCTGGTTTTCTACAGCACAAATTGTTGCTTCTCCCATTCTCATCACGTTTCAGGGAAATGTTCAGACTACAGAACTGTGTAACATTGTGGATTTCTGATGGATGAGTTTTGCTGTGTTTTGTATGAGCCCAAAAATCCATGAGACCCTGGATTCTTGTTGATTTGCTAATCCCTTTTCTTATTTACTTCCTATTTTTCTTTTTAGTTCAAATCTCCCTGCCCCCCAAATTAAATAAAATCTAACTCTTCAACCATTGCCTGATTCAATGCTTGATTTCTGTCTGTTACAAGCAAAACTGTTGTTCTCCCTTCTCTTGTAAATTCATTTCCATGAGAAATGCAGCATCACACTTACAGCAAATATTATTTATGGTAAAGGAATGAGCCCTTTGATTTTTAAGCTTGCCGTGTTTAAAATTTTATCTCTGTTTTGCTGTCTGAGTCGTTGTCTATTCCGTTCCACGTTGGTTCTTATGCTACTCTCGTGACAGCATCTGAGTGCCTGTCCAAGTTGAGAGCGATGTATGTGCTTTCTGTCTGAGTGGATGTAAGCCATTGTCATCCGGTGTCTGCTTAGCACAGCTCTTTGGAGTGAGAGGGCTCTGGCAGCCAGGTTGACAGCTTCTGAGAAGTGATTTCCCTCTCCCCTCCTATTTTAGATCTGTCTCAGGAGAATGATACAGAAGGGCCTGAGCTCATTATAGAATATGAGGATCCATATAAATGTGACATACTGTAAGCAGCACTAGTCATGGCAGCTGCTGCCTCAGACTAGGAAGTAATAATGATACACACTAAGGATGCAAAAGTGTAGTTGAGTTGACTCCTTGCATTTCCCTCCCCCCTTGCTGCCTCTATATCAGAGGCACTGTGGGGAGGGGGAGCAGGATCCAGTGCTGGGGGGAGCCAGCTTAAAAGCCAGTTCCCCCCAACATTGTTTCTGCAGTGTTGCTTGCCCCCCCCCCCCCCCCGCGCTCTGATAGAGACAGCAGTGCGGGAGGACCAGGGGAGGCTGCTCTGGTAGCAGCCCCTGTCTGGGAGGGGGGCTCGGGGGTCCCAACTCCCTGCTGGGACCTCCTGTGGACAGGGGCTGCTGGACCTGGCATGAGCCAGGATTGAGCAAGCCTGACTGAGACCTAGCTCGCACTGCGTCCAAGAGCTACCCTGCCGCCCGGCTCTTACTACATTTAGACTGCAGAGCTGCAGCGGGGGTAGCTCCTTCTGAGCACCTCCCCTTATCAATTAATTGTGTACCCAGTTAGTCCTCTTAACTCCTCTTAACATCCTTAATACACGCAGAGAAACCTCCCCACAGTTGGGTGGAGATTGGCAGGAGGAGGGTTGATACGTCTTTCCTTTGATTGGCACAGTATGCAAGCTGCTGGCCCATATGCAGGAATTTCCATGGGAGGGGGTGGTGCTTGGGTAGCACCACTGTGGGCCACAAGGGTGTGAATCACCCACGTGACCCCCCCATGTAAGCGGGGAAATCAGCCCCAGCCTTCCCCCAGTCGGCCAGAGCATGGGGGAAGGAGGTTTGGACAGCACACTGTTCTTGCCTTCCTCTGGCCAGCTGAAGCATGCTTATTTGGGGGACCACAGGGGTACTTTCGCACCCCCCGCCCCCGCGTATGGGCCTGAAATGCAGTGGTTCTTGTTCTAGTATTGGAAGGTGATTGCAAATCATGTGGTCAGAAATCACATGCTGCTCAAACAACATTGCTAATCGGTTGCTTTTAAAGTTCCTAAACTTCACAGTCACGCATACGACACTGACTGGCAGTGCCTTTTCATGTCAGAGGATACATCTAAGATGGGTGGGTAATAAGCAGCCCATGAGCCAGACGCAGTTCACCAGGATTAGCCCCTGGTGGGCCACCAGCACTTGATTTACCTGAATGTTTGCAGGTACAGCTGCTTGCAGCTCCCATGTGCTGTTCCTGGCCAATGGGAGTTGTGGGAAGTGATGTCCTGGTCCATGCCACTTCCCGCAGTTTCCATTGGGCAAGAACGGCTACATTCAGCCAACAGGAGCTGCAAGAGGCTTTACCTGCAGATGCGCAGGTAAATAAAGCACCCACAGCCTGCTAGGGGCTAACCTTGGTGAATCATCTACAGCTTATTTCCCACGGTGATCTAAGAGTTGCTATTGCAAATATATATAGTTTTTGTTTGTGAATGTTTCTGGCATCTGTGTACCCTTTTGATTGCTCCTTTATTGTATCACCACCATCCTTAGAGGTTTTTAAGGCCAGGCTTGACAAACCCCTGTCTGAAATAATTTAATTGGGGTTGGTCCTGTTTTGAGCAGGGGGTTGGGTTAGATAACCTCCTGAGGTTTTTTCCAACCCTAATCTTTTATGATTCTTCTGTGATTCTAAGTGTAAGTGGATGTCTGGCTTGAAGTGGTATCGGGATCTGAACTCCATGTGTCTGTGGACGTGCCTGGGCTTGTTGCCGCAAAAGAAGAAAAACAGGACAGTGTGTGTATTTCTGGAAACCCACAGGAGGGCTTTGCAAAAGCTGCACACTGGGGTTGGGAACCTGGAGAAGTGACACTGGCAGGCTTTGGGAGGTTAGCCAGAGCACAATGTGGGCTCCCCAACCATAGAGAATGGCTGCCTATGAAGCTATTGGGCAGGACCAACCCAAGAGATGTTCCCAGACTTCCAGTTAACCTGGAGTTATAACTGGGCATGTTTTTCTTGGCACCTTGTGGAGAGGTCGAAGAACTTAGAGCAGAGGCAAAGGTGAACAGGAACACTGATGGTGGAAGGATTGCCCTGAGTGAGGATTGTCGTTCAGCCTCTGAAGTGTGTCTGGGAGGCATCGTGATTGGACTGGGTGTTAGAGATACCTGGTCTGGCACTGACCTAGTGTGTGAGCTTGGACAAGTCACTCATCACTGTGTGCCTCTGATTCTCCCTCCCATCAGGTCTGTGGTCTGTTGAGATTGTAAACTCTTACGGGACAGGTCTAGTGATTACAGTGGGTTTGTACAGAGCCTAGCGCTGGGAGGCCCCAGTACTGGCTGGGACCTCTAGGTGCTGTTAATAAATAATCAGAACTGACAAATAAATTGTAATAGGCAGGAATCACTGAACCTAATTTCAGATTGAGATACAGCTGCATGGTTCAGCTGGGTGTGCATGGCTGTGACTTATGTGGGAGTGAACTAGTGTTAAATATAGGGAGTTTTATTGAAGTCATTATTTAATATGGTGCTTCTAAGAAGTCTTCGTTAGCCATTTCTCTTGTACCACATTGGGTGCATCTACAGACTTGTTTTGGCTACAGAGCCTGGTTTTGACTGCCGAGCAAGCTGCAGCCAGGTGCTGGCTCTGTATTAAGATGATTTGGCTCAGCGTGGCCACACAATAGTGGTGTTTTATTGTGGGCTATAGAAGTGAACTTGTTTTTCAGATAGAGTTTAGTCATATTCTAGCAGAGGGTTTGAAAAACTTCAGACCCTTGCTGGCCAGAGGCTGTTACAGATGTAGGGCTCCTCTGACTTCCTTGGTGAGAAGCCAAGGGACAGCATTGTCTGAGGAGAGAAATCTCTAGAACACTCCAGAAGCTGCTGTCCCTGAATTGAGAGAGAGGAGATATTAACCAGTGCACAGAGTCTTGTCGTGCGGATTTCAGAATTTGCCAAGGGAATCTTTGACTTGCATCTGATGAGATGGTGATCAACAGCACCACCTCCAAGCACAATATTTGTCAGACTTGATTTCATAGGTGTCTTAAAAACCTGCCAGGGCTCGCTGCAGCCAACCGGGACCATGTCTTTCTGCTCCCTGTGTCTAGCACCAGCCTCTCTTTTCTCCCTCCGTGCAGTCTTGCCACTGTTGGTGGCAGAGCCTTTTCTGTGTGGCTCCTGGCATTGGGAACAGCCTTTTGCATCTCTCCAACTCGTTGGCTCGCCACTTCTCTGAAAGCTGAGTTGAAAACATATCCCTTTCTTTCTCCTAGCCCACGGATCTTCACACAACCTCACTCAGGCAAAATGCCTCCACGCTGCCTACTACTGGGGTTAACCTTCGTGTAGCAGGGGGGTGTCCCGAGGGAGCAGAACACTATTAATGTGAGCAGAGTTCCTGACCTCATTACTTAAGCTAGCATTTCTGAGGTATTTCTCCTGAGCCTGGATCCTTGTCTCGAATGTCTTATACGTTCGACAGTCAGTTTGGGAATTGTATGTGTATTTGAATTTTTTTTTAAAAGGCCCTAGAACAAACTTCCTTTCCTCTTCAAAGAGTATAATTAAATCGCAAACGCTGGAGACCTAATTATCCTTTCCCAAGTGAGAGGTGAAGCGCTTGTCACGCGAGAGAGGCTGTTGGCTGAAATCCCAAGGAGGTAAATCTCCTCAGAGCAGAGGCTGATGTGGTGTTGGTATTTACTGTTAAGAATAATGGCAGTTACCAAATGTATCTGGAAAAGGTTGCTATCAACAGACACCTTGAGGATTATTTTGTTTTATGGCTTGCAGGGAGATAAGCAGAAGGAGCAAAGATAAAACATAACTAGGTACAGCAGCATTCTCTTCCCAGTGAATTGTTTGGGTTCTCCCTCCAAAGAAACATAAATGAATCCTCTGCATTTGTCGTGCTGAAATCTTGGCCTTGGAATCGGTGAAGCTGACATCTGCAGTGATGCATGAAACATTTACTGATGGATATTTAAGCCTCATTTGTGCTGGGGATTTTCTGTGATCCAGCCTTACTCAGTGCAGACCTAGTGTAGTTAGGTGAAACTTCTGTTTACACTGGCCTGGTGTACCTGTGCTGGAAACCAGGTTAAGATGCACCAGTGCAAATCATAGCTCCCCTTGTCTATGCTAGTGGGTTTGCACCTGGGCATTTATACAGGTGGCTGGAATTGGGGCAAAATCCCAGCATATGCCAGGTTTTAGAGCAGGGGTGGAGAACCTAAGGTCTGGGGGCTGGATGCGTGCCCCCCCATTTGCCTGGATCCAGCCCCCAAGGCTCGGGGCTCTTCTTCCTCCCCCCCCCCAGCGTTGGGGAGCCCATGCTGGCGTTCCAGTCCCTGCCCCCCCCCCCACTGGGGCTGGAGCGCACAAACTCTATTAGCCTGAGCCCCCCAAGGCTCTGGTGTGCAAGGGGAATGTGGGGAGTGTCTTTCTCCTTCTCAGTCAGGGGTCACATGAAAGGGGGTGGGTTTTTTTTAACTGATTTTTCTGTGTGTCAGCAGCTTCCGACCCAAAAAAGGTTCCCCACCTCTGCTTCAGAGGCTATTTTTGACAGGTATCTTCTGTTGTTTTTATTTCCCCTGTTTAATAAGTGCTCTAGCAAGGAGTTGCTAGGAATTGCACTGGGTTATGTTCCTCACAGATAGTCATAAGAATCTCATTTTAATACCTAGGCATCCCTTCCATCAGAGAACAATACAGTGTAGTACTAGTTCTGTGTAAATCTAAAGGCATAGTAAGTCTCCCCGTCCCTGTTCAACAAATAGGAAGCATGAGGCATTGGAAGTTGTCACTTTCCCACAATGAATCAGTGGTAGAGGTGGAAATGGAATCCAAGTCTCTTGAGTCCCGTTCTGTGTCCTGTTCAGCAGACCAGGATAAACATTCCCAGCAGCAGAAAGCAAGTATCCTGCAACGCAATCTGCAGGCCTACAGCTCTGTCTAGAGTAGAGACTGTGGCCCTACTTTAAATTGGGCTAATAAAGTTGTCAAAACCTTTGTACATGCTAATCTAGACACTCTGCAAAAATTGTTTCGAGATAAAGCTGAGACACCAGGCAAACCACAGTTCTGTGTGTCCTGGAACTAATGCTTGTGGGGTGCTGGGAGGAACATTTACAAAGGTGTTGGCTAGCTTGTGTTAATTGGCAGTCATTTAACTCCAGTTACAACAGCACGGCTACAGCATGGACTAGGGATATGAAAGCTGTCTCCATGCAAGCATTGGCTTCCACCTTCTTTCCCCCATGTGTAAATGTTGACACAAACGCATTTTAACATCCCTATCATGGACAGCATCCTGGCAAGAATGAGAGGCCAGAGATGGTGAAGAGGTGCTCTTAGCTTGGGGATGGCTATTTAAGGCTTTGGAGATGGTAAACAGTGTGCTGATTTCATGCAGTTGATGTACAGAGGGTGGAGTGTAGGTGTCCCGTGTTGTCACTATCCCACTTTGCTCATGAGATGGGCAGCCCTGTTTGGTACTGGCTGCTGTGTTTGAGGGCTGCCCCATTGTAATACTACGGAGAGCAAATCGCAGCAGTCCAGCATGGAGGTAACAAAGATGTGGTTGACCATAGTGAGAACTGTTTTGGAGAAGCAAGCCCGTGGTCTGTCGGGTATTTGAAGGTGAAGAATAGGGAAATGGGTTACTGGCCATGACCTGTGACTCCAGGAACGGGTGTGAGACGACAAGCTGTTTTGATAGTGTTGCTGTTTCCTCAGAATGCTAATTTGCATCCACAGTATAACACACGGATGTTTTCGTATGTCAGTACTATTTTCTGAAACGTGATGCCATCTGTAAAGTGTGCTCAGAAAACCTGCATTCAGGGTTTGCCCTTATCTGCAGCGGAGTGTTAATTGATTTTTCGTTTCTCGCGTTTGTAAGGAGACAGACGGTTCTCCTGACAGTCTTGGTCACAGACACCAGCAGTAGCACTGCATTTTGTGGAGCTCCTGACAGCCTTTGGGTGTGGCTACATTGGACTAAAATACCCGGGGCTGGCTCACGTCAGCTGACTTGAGGTTTGCAGGACTTGGTCTGTGGGACTATAAAATTGCAGCATAAAGGACTGTGAGCCCAGGCTCTGAGAGGCTCCCTCCTTGCAGGGTATGGACTTCAGAGCCCAGACATCTAAACTGCAGTTTTATAGCCCTGCACCCAAAGCCCTGTGAGCCTGAGTCAGCTGGCATGAGCCAACAGCAGGTGTTTTATAGCGGTATAGACCTAACCAATGTGTCTAAGCTTTCGTAAGTGGCACTAATGAGTTTAAACTTCAGTAGCATTGATGGGCGCTCAGTGTTTTCATTTTGCACCGATAAATCAATTTAGAAAAAGTGCCGGCTGCCATCTGCTGAGGAACAGGTCTCAAAGCTTTTAATCTTTCTCTTTTGTCTAGGCAAAGAATGATATTGCCAACATGATCCCTCCTTTCCCCTATGTCACTCTGACCATTTCTGGCCTCTCTGCAAATCCCTTCAATGGCTTCCTCTCTTGTCTTTCACATTCACAACAATCTTAAAGGCTCCATGCAACTCTGCTCTGACCTTTGCACCTAACTCAGGACAGCGCTTAAGTATGTGCTTCTGTGGAATTTGAGCAAATGCTGAATTGCTGTTCTGAACACAGATGCGTTCCTGAATTAGGGTCTACATCACTCTTAATTTCTTCTCATGCCCCCTCTTACCGTTCTGACTCAGTTTCTGTCCTTGTCCCACTCTGGTCTCCACTGCTTGCATGCTGCCTGCTCCTTTTTCCTGGAGTTCCCTCCTGCTCAGGTACAAAAGTTGATTTTAATTCTCATCCCTTCTGAAACACCGTTTGCTCATCTATCCTGTCGTCAAAGCTATGGGCACATTCTTCCTGAAACTTGGAATCCCTCTCTTAGTCGCCTAAGCAAAAGCCCTGCCTACACACCGAATCATGTACAGGTTGTGCCTCCCTGAACTGGGCATCTGTGTCCTGGCAATATCGATGGGCTGGCAGGAACATGGATGTTTCTGGACCAAAGAACCCAGGGGTAGAGGGGGCTAGAAGTGTGGCTGAGAGCCCAGCCGGGGGCACCGGGAGCCCTAGCAGTGTTGTGGGGAGCCAGTGTCTGGCAAACCTGGCCAGGGCCAGCAGCACAGCTGGATGGAGGCACAGGGCTGGGGGCTGGAAGCAAAGCCAGCGGCAGGGAGCAGCAGTGGGCTGCTGGGCTAGTGGCAGGGGACTTCCCCTGGTCTGGCAAGTTCCCTCCTTTGGGACTGGTTAGGTCCTGAGGGTGCCAGACCAGAGAGGTAAACTCAGTAGCAGTTAAACTCCGTTCCAGCGGATAGGAATTTGGGCAGAAACTGGAATTATTCGTTCCTGTTTCATCACCCTTTAGCCCCATATACATGCAGTTAGAATCAGAGGTGGCTGCCACAAAGTTCCTGTATTCGTGCTTGAGGAATGAGTGAGGTTTCTAAATTACCATATTCACAACAAAGCTGATGAGAAAGCAGAGCCATGCATTTTATCATAAATGTTGGGCACATTTTGATTTCATTTTTTTTTAACCATATATTTTCCTGTCCCTGTGTCTTGCAGCGATGCAGAAAGCCGGAAAGTATGCAGGAAGATGAAGGTAGATCCCAATTCAAAGGAGAAAGGGGTGGAATTAATGCATTATAAGTGAGTATGGGGTTGGAATCAGATTTGCTGGTACTAATTGTTCAGGCTACTGTATAATAATCACATGGCATTCATTATTAGTTCTGTATTATTATATTGCACGTTAGCATAAAGGTTCATTAACTTGCCCCTGTGCAGTTGGACATATAAAGCTGAACAAGCTCCGGTTCAACTAAGCATCTCAGCATGCACTTACATCCCATTAAAGGTGAATTTATTTCAGTATTGAATTTAATGGGATGTAAGCACATGCTTAACTGCTTTGCCCAATCAGGCCCTATGTGAATAGAGGTATGAATGTGAAGTAGGCTGTGTGGCCTAGTGGATAGATCCTTGGACTGGGACCTGGAAGACCTTGGTTGTGTTTCTGCCTTTATGGTGATCTAGGGCAAGTCACTTCCTGTCTCTGTGCCTCAGTTGCCCCATCTGTAATAATGCCATGCATCCTTTGCCAAGCACTTTGAGGTCCATTGATGAAAAGGGCTGTGTATTCTGAGTAACAAGCGTGGCATTATTGCAAATGTGAGAGGTGCTGAGCAGCTGCATCTCCCCAGATCATACCTTTATTAACTGTTCTCATTAAGGCTTCGCAGAAGAAATTATTCACGAGGGAGTTGTTTACTTTAAGTTTCTCCTCTTCTTTTTTTAAAACTGCTTTGCTGTACATTTCACACAATTCTGTGTGTTGAATAGGATAATTTTATTCTGCATAAGGAGATGCTAGGGAGAACAGCTGTGTGATTTCTAGCAACGTTCCTGAAAGTTAACACTCTTCTCATTCCTCATTCAACAGGGAGGGTGCATTTCATACTGAATACAACCGAGCTGTCACATTGAAGGTAAACTTGAATATATATATTTTTTGGCACTGGAAATTGGGGGGGGGAGATGGGGAGAGACATGTGGATTAAAAACAGATGTTGGCTTTTGCAGTTTTGTGTAGGAGGTATCAAGGAGAGAGTAAATTTTGCAAACAGCTGCTATAGAAAAACCCTTTAGGTCATTTTATCTCTATGCGTCTGTCGGCTACATGTCTGGAAAAATTGGCTATGAACATATCAAGATAGAACCCATGTTAAAGCATAATGTAAATTCTGAGTTTCCCTGCCAGCTGGTAACACATACGTCGTTTTGCTGTGAGATCCTGTCAGTAGCAGTCTACAAACAAGTGTGTTAGCTGGGCAGCATATTAGGAAATACTTTCTTTATTATTCTAACTGCCAAGATATGAGTTTTAAAGGGAGACAAAGTGGCTTTTTGTCTGATCTGATTATGGCAGTCTAGATTTGTATGGATATTCCCAGAGCACAACGGGAACAAAATGACCTTCTTTCTCCTCCTGGAGACTTCATACAGTCTAAGAGGAAGCAAAGTTCTATGGGGACAATGAAAGAAGGAAAAAAAAAAAAAAGAACTTGTCAAAAAACCTGTGTGGATTTGGGTGCTGTAGGTTCAGAGTAGGGATGTAATAGTGTACCGTAATTTAGCGAATATACCCCGCAGCCAAATATACCCCACGGTTTTTTCTATTTGAGTAAAAAAAATCTTGTATCCCCGGCGCACAAATATAACCCGCGGGGTATACAAGACTTTTCTATGCCAGGGGTATATTTGCTGGGGGTATATTTACGGTGCGGGGGGGAGGGTGGGTGGAATTAGCCACTCACCGCCCCAAGTTCCAGCGCAGCCTCCAGCCTCTGGGTGGGGGAGCGCTCATCTCACAGGTTCCTTTGCAGCCACAGGAAGGGGCGGGGGAGCAGGACCCACCAGCCTCCGGGCGGGGGAGCGCTCACCACTCAGTTCCTGCGCAGCCGCAGGAAGGGGCAGGGGGGTGAGCGCCCCCTCGCCCCTTCCTGTGGCTGCGCAGCAACCGGGGAGTAAGTGCTTTCCCGCCGGAAGGTGGCGGCTGCGCAGCCACAGGAAGAGGCAACAGAGAGCTCACCACCTGGTGAGTTAAAAAAAAAAATTCTGTATACCCCGCACCCGAGTATACCCTGCGGGAGGTGGGAGTGCGGGGTTTGTAAAAACGAATATAACCTGCGGGTCATATTCGCTAAATTGCGGTAGTCAATTAACCCATAAGCAAAAGCTTATGGGTTAATGCTATAGACTACACGCATTTCCTCTCCCCCCACCCACCCAGTAAATTTTTTAGCAGGCTGGCCAGCACCCTGGCTCAGTTCTGGCTTGCAATGGGTCCAGGACCTACTCTTGCTGCAGCTCTGCATTTAAAATGTTAGGAACCAGTTGGGCATGCAGCCCAGCTCAGTCCTGACTCATGCCGGGTCTGGGAGCTCAGACCTCCCCTGGACAGTGGCTGCTGCCAGCCTGCATTGCTGCCTCTGTATCAGAGACAGAAGCGTGGGGCGATAAGCAGCTGGTCCACGAGGGGAGCTGGTTTTTAAAGAGGCTTCCCCGATGGACCAGCTCCCACTTGGCACCGTACACTGCTGCCTCTGATATAGAGGCAGCAGTGCAGAGTGGCAGGGAGCTCCTCGGGAGTGGGCCGGAGCATACTGGCTGCCTGCCCCACCCCTGGGCACTATGGAATAGTCGATCAACCGATAAGAGTTGACTATTTAATTAAATTTATTTATTTTACATCCCTAGTTCAGAGCACTGTAGGTCAGGCTAAAATTGCACAGCTTTCCCCTATGAAGCTCTGGCAGGGAATTCACATCCTAACCGGCAACATGTCTTCTGTGGTGCAGGGCCCTCCAAAGCCCAGCCACTGTACCAGATCTAGACCTGCAGTAACATCACCTGTGCACCCTTGCAGCAACTCCTGCCATCCCAGCAGGTTTTGCCTTCTGAAGAGGGATTATCCTGAGCTCTTCGTGGACTAATCCCCAGACTGACACCATTTTTCCCTTTTGTCTCATGCCAAGACTTGAACAAACCCGTAGGGCTTGATGCATGGGGGGTTATATGACCTTTCCCCGTGGGATCCATGATTGTTAGTTGACTTTCCGACAACTGCTGCATGTTCCCTTGAAAGCTAGGATTTTCAAAAGGGAATTATTTTTTCTGACTTTGAGCTGGGCGGTGGGCAGAATCCAGGGTCCACAGGGAGCACTTGGGGTCTGCTATCCTGCCTGCAGTCCTTGTTGGGTAAGGGTACTTGTCTTGCCACCCCATTCAGTAAAGGTCATGGAGGTGGCCGTTAAGCAGCCCAAAGTCGCCACAAATGGTGCTGCAGTTAGGGAGAAATGCACCTGCAGTCCTGGCCAATGGGTTAAGGTAAACTGCAAAAGCCCCTGAAGGGATGCATGTTACTAGGGAGTGGAGCAAGTGCATTGCTAAACGTTATGGGTTTCTGCTGGGAGCTTTCCCCACTCCAAGTGCCCTGTTTGGCGCATCTTTCTTGGGCCTCCCCTGACCTTGTTTGACTGGATTGCATGGCCCTACTACCCCCCGGTCACTGTTTGCTAAAGATGGGTAAGCAACTCAAGGATAAACCAAGGACCGGGTGTCTCACTTCAATGCATATGCAAAGGGGTTATCTAGGAACCATCCAGCCCCCATGTTCCACAACCATACTCCTTAGTAATAATTGAGTATCTTTATTATCTCTGAATCAAGTTGTCTGTAGCAAGTCCATGTTTAAAACTGAAAGGTTTGTGTCAAATCCAAAGGATAATAAGCCTCATATTAGCATCCTGATGCATTATAGTTTACATTCCATCAGATATCCAGCCTGTAATAGGGCTTGCCACTGTGCTGGGGTACCTGGTTCCATCCTAGAATTGTTGTCATGTCCTCTCTGTCTTCTCTTTTCCAAACTAAACAAACCCAGTTCCTTCAGTCTTCCCCCCTAGGTCATGTTCTCTAGACCTTCAATCATTTTTGTTGCTCTTCTCTGGACCCTCACCAATTTCTCCACATTTTTCTTGAAATGTGGTGCCCAGAACTGGACACAATACTCCACTTGAGGCCTAATCAGCACAGAATATGGTGGAAGAATGACTTCTCATGTCTTGCTCAGAACACTTCTGTTAATGCATCCCTGAATCATGTTTGCGCAGTGTTTTTTTGCAACAGTGTCACACTTTTGACTCATATATTTAGCTTCTGGTCCACTATGATCCCTAGATCCCTTTCTGCAGTATTCCTTCCTAGACAGTCACTTCCCATTCTGTATGTGTGAAACTGATTGATTGTTCCTTCGTAAGTGGAGTATTTTGCATTTTTCCTTGTTGAGCTTCATCCTATTTGTCTCGGACCATTTCTTCAGTTTGTCCCGACCATTTTGAATTATGACCCTATCCTCCAAAGCACTTGCAACCCCTCCCAGCTTGGTACCATCTGCAAACTTTATGTGCATACTCTCTATGCCATCATCTAAATCGTTGATGAAGATACTGAACAGAACCAGTCCCAAAACAGACCCCTGCCAAACCCCACTTGTTATGCCCTTCCAGCATGACTGTGAACCATTAAGTACTCTCTGAGAACGGTTGTCCGTCCAGTTATGCACCCGACCATCTACATTGAATTTCCCAACTTTTTTGAAAAGAAGGTCATGTGAAACTGTATCAAATGCTTTACTAAACTCTGGGTATACCATGTCTACTGCTTCCCCCTTGTCCACAAGGCTTGTTATCCTATCAAAGAAAGCTATCATGTTAGTTTGACGTGATTTGTTCTTTACAAATCCATGCTGACTGTTCCTTATCACCTTATTATGTTCCAGATGTTTGCAGACGGATTCCTTAATTATTTGCTCCCTTATCTTTCCTGGCACAGAAGTTAAACTGACTGGTCTGTAGTTTCTTGGGTTGTCCTTATTTCTCTTTTTATAGATGGGCACTATATTTGCCCTTTTTCAGTCTTCCGGAATCTTTCCTGTCTTCCATGAGTTTTCAAAGATGATAGCTAATGGCTCAGATCCCTCCTCTATCAGCGCCTTGAGTATTCTAGGATGCATTTCATCAGGCCCTGGAGACTTGATATCTTAACTTTTCTAAGTAATTTTTAACTTCTTCTTTTCCTATTTTAACTTCTGAACCTACCCCATTTCCGCTGGCTTTGCTATGTTAGTGATTTGATATTGCAGTACAGAGTGGACAAAACCATGTTCCTGAACTATGCTACATCTGTGTTAAGTTCAAAACTCTAGTGTGGTTTGAGAAAATAGTTAAAGCACAGCTTGGCCTTGCCTGTGCTAGGAATCAAAGTGTGTTTTAATGACCAGGTTTGCTACCAACTCCCTGGGACAGTGGGTGCTACAAGGTGAGCAGACCTTGACCAGCTCTGCAACCCTCAGCTGGGAGTGCAGGAACCTTTGTGAAAGCTTTGCACTCTTGTGATGAAAAGATTTTAGTTAAATGCTCAGGAAATGTGGAAGCTCTACCATGCAGCGGAACAAGCAGAAGGCAATATGCTGCATTCCCCTGCCAGAAAACATGACACAGCATCTTTTTTTTTTTAAGCTGAGAGAGAGGCTGGATGAATTAAATCCCTTTAATCCACCATCCTCTAACAGCATCTGTTTCTACACAGCTGAATTTGCCACAAGGGAATTCCTGAAATCACGCTCATTAGCAGTTAAAAGGTTGATTCCCACACACACACACACACTTTCCCTGGTGTTTAATTGAGCTCTAGGCACAACTCCAGCAATGCCAAAAAAGGACAGAACCTGATATATCATTCTTAACTGTGGGTGAATACTCTCCCCCCCCTCCCCCCCCCTTTTCCCCTGCCCTACCTTCCCTGTAGGCTATAGAGCCGTGTTCCAACATCGGTCAGGGAGGTTATTGCCCTGAGTGCCATCTGTCCCACAGTTACTTTATAAAATGGTCTGGCCAGTCTAGCTAGGACCCATCTCTCTTACCACCGTGGGAATGTATGTTGCTTCTCCCAGTATTGCTTCTGAGGTTATGACCCTTCCTTACTCAGTAGATCTGCTCCCTCGATGTAGTAAGAATCCTGTCTGCTGATTTGAATAACTAAAACGCACAGACACTGTCTTTTCCTCCTCTGAGCTTGTCAGAGCCAATGCAGATGGAGCCAGAATTTAATTCTTTTTGCCCCTTGTGAGCAGATTGTTGGTCTGAGCTGTGGGCAGCCCCACTGAAGACTGAGCGCTTGTAAGAACGTCCCCGAGATCCTGTCTAGACCAGAGGGTGGAGAGGTTAGCCACTGTATGGAAAGTCTAAAGCCTAGTCTTTGGTGTGAGCAGGGGAGCATGTGCTAACCTGTGGGTGGCTGTAAGAACACTAGACATCTCAAATGCAAGATGCCTGAATGGAGTGAGAATCTGGCCCAAATGTAGGGGAGGCATCTTAGCCCACCAGGTGAGGGAGCAGCTGGGGCGCTGCTTCGCAGAATCTAGTCCTGCTGAAGTAGACTACTGCGTCCCGGAGGATCCTTGCAGCATTGTAGCCTCTAACAGGGATGTAAAATCCCATTTAATTGGTTCACCGGTTAAAGGGAAGAGTGGATTGGGGGGGAAGGCTGCTTGAACCCAGCTGAAGCACCTCCCTGTCTGCTGCTGGGTGGAGCATCTTCCCCACTAAAGGAGCAGGCCCTGCCCTCCCACCGATTAACTGGTTAAACCAGGGGTGGGGAACCTCAGGCCCAGGGCCACGTGCAGGCCCTGGCTTGACTGGATCTGGCCCCCAAGGCTCAGGGGCCCCCCAGCATTGGGAGCTGGTGCTGGCTCTCCAGCCCCCATGCTGCCCCACTGTGGTGCTGGAGCACACAGAGTGTACTAGGCTGGCCCCCCCAGGCTCTGGTGTGTGTGGGGAATGTGGGGAGTGTCTTCCGCCTTCTCCGTCAGGGGCCACATCAGTGAGGGGTGTTTTGGGTTTTTTTTCTCACTTGTGTGCAGCCCCCTAATGATTTTTCTGTGGGTCAGTGGCAGTGTTTCCTCTAAGCTGTATGGCTGCACAGCTTCACAGGTGATTAATCAGTCCCACCAAGTCAGAGGCTTAGGGCTCCATGCACAGAGCTGACTGACTGGAGCTTAGAGGGAATACTGGTCAGTGGCCCTTGACCCCAAAAAAGGTTCCCCTCTTCTGGGTTAAACGTTCACGTTCCTATCCTTCAACCTCACCTTGCCCATGTGTTGACCTCTTTCTGCCAAGGCTCCATCAGCCATACAGAGCAAACAAACCCTCATGTCCTGGGATAGTCATGTCCTGCAGGGAGTCCATACCTTTGAACAGCTCCTCAATTCCAAATCCAACACCTTCTGCCCTTGTTCAGATAACCTGCACCAGTTCCACTGCCCAGGGGCCCTCCGCTGCATTACAGGGAATGGCTGTATTGATCTCCTCGAAAGCTAGCAGGCAGAAGGGCAGAATGGCAGTAGCTGTTGCTGAAAGGGAAGATGAAAAGCCAGCTGAGTGGAAAGGTGGCACTTGGGATGGGATCCCTCCTAGTTCTCGTTGCTGTTGCATTGAAAAGCCCATTGTTTTCTTTCCATTCTTCGCAGTCGGTGGTGGCCTTTCTGAAGGATCCGGAAGGAGCTCCGTTGTGGGAGGAGGATCCCCAAGCCAAAGATGTTGTGCATGTTGACAGTGAAAAGGTACTTTGACGAAATGCATAATGTGTGTATTTAATGTCTGTAAGAACTGTGTGTGTAAAGGCTTTACAAAAGTGAGCAAGCACCATTATCTCCTTTTCAGAAGAAAAAACTGAAGCACAAGTCACTCTCACAAGTTCACATATGACATTAACTACAGAGGAGGGATGGGAACATGTAGCTGTTTACACGATTGACCAATGATCCTAATGGTTATATGCAGCCCCTCCCCCCCGTGCCTCTGTATCAGAGACAGCTGGGTGGTGGGGGAAGGCGGGATCCAGTATGTGCGGGGAGCTGGTTTCTGTGGCGCCACCTCCCCCTCCCGCCTCCCACAGAGGTAGCTGCACAGGGAGGGGAGGGGAAGGGCGGGCAGCAGCAGGCGGGAGATGGTGCAGGTGGGGTACTGGCTTTTAAGCCCGATCTCCTGACACCCAGACTGATGCCATCTCTGCTGCACAATACTGCCTTACAGTGAATTGTGAAATTGCTGGGGGAATTGCAACAGCCCCACTGTGACCAGAGCTTCGTTGCTCTAGGCGCTGTACGCCCAGTAAATGACCAGTCCTTGCCATGAGGAGTTTGCCTCAATAAAGATGATAGAGACAGGCTGGCAGAAAGCAGTGCTGTTCTCATTTTATAGACTGATAGTGAAACACAGTGACAGTCAGTGATTTGCCAGAGTACATGCAGGGAGCCTGTGGCAAAGGCAGGAAGTGAAACCATATCTCCACGGTGCTCACCTAGTGCTGTAACCACAAGACCAGCCTTCCTCAGAGGAAGTGGGTAGACTCCAAGTAGAATTAAATGTTGTTTCTGGTTTTGAAAAGACAGGGTTGTTGTAATGGTAACTCTGCTGTCTCCAGTAATGATCGGTTTGCTGTTTTGTATGCTTTTCCAGTCTATTGATTTTAAAATTTTAATTGATTGAGCTTTAGCTGGTGTTTCATACAGAGCCTTTTCCATTTTTCTAGCTTTCATTTTTGAGATAAGGAACCGTTCTTTTTTTGACATTCAGTTTTTGTAAGAAGATTAATTTTTAATGTTCACCTTTTTGTTCTCCATTACAAGCTCTCCTGGGGTCACATTCAATTTAAAAACTTCATGTGGTTTCCCCACTACAACTGGCACTGAAAAATCTGTTCTCATGGCCTGCCTTTGGCTTTCGTGGTATGGAAGCTAAAGTCATTTTTTCAATCGAGTCCAGCTCTTCAATAACAAATCAGAGTAGTTTTCTTTCAGAGGATGAAGCAGGAAAATGGATCTGTTATCCTGTAGCTTCCAAAAGCTTCTAGTGAGAGTTGGCAGATAGTGTAATTTCTACATCTTAACACTGAAAATTTTTCGTAAGGTATTTAGTGAAAGAGTCCCATGGTCATCTGTATTAACACTTTCTAAACTGGACTGAATGGAGAGAACTGATTCAAGTTTTAGCTTTTTACAAGATTTTTTCCCCCCTACACAAGCAGACGTGTCTTTAATACATTATGTGCTTTTTAAGAACTGAACAGTGATTAAAAATGGTTCTGTCTTGATGTGTCTATCTGTTGCACTAATAATGGTTTTTATTTGTTTTTTACTTTAGGAATTCAAAAGGCTTCTGAAGAAAGAAGACAGACATCTTCTGATGATGTTCTATGCCCCATGTAAGCGATCTGGTATTTCCTATAAACCTGTTACCCCTGTGGCTGATCAACCATTATCCCTTCCCAGAGGTGTTTTCCTCTGAGTGGTGGTTTATTCCTCCATTTATCCCTTTCGTGACTAATATTCATCTCCTTTCACTGTACTGCCCTTAGCATTTGTCATCTGTGCTTGTTTTTTTGTTTTTGTTTTTGTATTTTTCTGGTCTCTCTCCCCCTATCATCCACTCAATCACTTTTCCTGGGCAGTCTTTTTTTTTTCTTCTTTAATTTGTTTCCCTTTTCTTTACAAAAGTCTCGCCTCTTTCCAGTGCCTGCTGGTATTGGTCTCAGTCACTGCTCTTTCAGATCACTTTCTTATTCCTAATCCGGTCTGGTTTTCTCATGTTCTGTGGCTGTCTGGTATGCTAAGGACATATGAGTTAACACGCATACTTTCCTGCCCTGTACAGCACAATGGATGTACCTGAATACTGTTCATGCTTTTATTTACTTTCTGCAGTGCTCTCCGTCCCCATAGTCCATGGAGAGCTGGTCCTACTAGAGCAGTGACTCTCCAAAAGAGACTAGGATTCTGGCATCAACTTCACACGTTCTGCCTAGTTTTGGGCAGAGGAGTCAAGAAGAGCTGCATACGTGATGTAACATGGAGTGCTCAGTAACTGAAACCCAAGGTGCTGGGATTCCTCAGAGCATTCTGGAAAATGTGTGTCAGGTAGAGTTGTAAGAAGTCACAAAATGGCTGCAGCATGACTCCTTGACAGGGTGTTGCAGTAAGGTTGTGTGTATGTCATGTCGACACCTGGCGACTGAGTCACACTGTGAACGTCACGGTGTGCAGATGATGTGCTGCTGCTATTTGGTGGCCTCATACAGTTCCATTCAGCAATCTAGAGGCTTTCCAGCTCTTCAAAGCTCGGTGCCATTGCGAGTTGTAGAAAGCGCATGAGTGCGTGATCCAAGATGGAAAGGCACCACTGCATTAGCCTTGGTAGTAGCTGTGGTGACAAGTTAGGTGTCACTTGCAGTTGGGTGGCCCTTGCTTTGTTGTGATAAAATAACTACGTCTCCCTGCAAGATTATTGCAGGAAGTGGATTTTATTTTGCCACAAATGAAGGATATTTATAGTACCGGCCTTTCAAACTGGAAGAGTTAGTGAACAATGAAAGAAGGGAAATACATCTGATTAAAAATTCATTCTAAGGCATACAGACAAAAAGCTGGAATACGTAAATGGCAGAGACCTGATTCGCCATCAATGAATGTGAAGGAACAACACAATCGAGGTGTGTGCATACACAAATCGTGGTGTTCTCCGCACCAGTTGTGAAAGAAGTGCAGAAGTGAAAATGTGACTACACAGCTAGAAGATATAGCTTATGATGAGGATGACAAAATAAAATTTTTTGACTGGGTCTCTTGATTAAATTTACAAAGTGACATCATCGCTGTCAGTATTTTTTTTAGAAAAAGCTCTGTGACTGCTCAGTATTAAAAGAAACCCTAGCCAGGATCAGATACCTGACACATAGTGAGTCCTGGTGACAAAGCTACACTGATAAGTCTGTGTAAGGACAAATATTACTTGGAAGAGTTTGAAATAAGCTACTATCTATAAGCTAACACTCTGATAGGTGGTAGAGGCAATACAGCATGGGGTTGAAGGTGAGGTCCGCAAGACAGCAGTTGCAGATGGTGTGACCCATAAGTTAGGAGCAGAAGGGAGTTGGGCAGAGGTGGGATTTTTGAAGGTAGAGGAGACCAGTGCATGCTTGGATTTTAGGAAAGAATCTAGGAGAGCGCAAAAGATTAAGGTGGGTTCGAAGGCAGGACAGTCAGAGGCTTCTGGAAGGAGTTTGAAGCAGAGAGCAAGACATGTCAGGGCCGGTGATAGGACAATGAAAACACCTTGTGGGAGGAAGTGGCTGACAGGTGATGCCATTGGTAGGCTGGTCAGCAGACTGCATGAGAGTGGTTGTTGCCGGGTCAGGCTTCAGTGAAATGGATGGCGTGCCATGAGCATTAGGAAATCTTTCTGACACTGCCCTTGAACCAGTCTCCGCCTAGGTCAGTCTCAGGTCATGGGTGGAATAGTCACAGAGACTTGAATCCTCTTTCCTTTCCCTCCTGGAGGATGTCCCTCCTGCTTGGGGTTGAGGCACACTGCTGTGGGGAAACCTGAATTGCTGTTGCCAATTTCTCCCAGAAACATTAGCTGAGCTCTTTTTGGGGTGATCTCATCTAGCCCCCCCCCAGGCTACTGCTTATTCTTTCTTTCCTCCCTGCTGGTGGCTGGAGGACAGTTACTCATTACTACCACATTGCAGTCCTAGAGTCAGAGAGATAATAGTCCCTTTCATCTGACTCAGAAGAACTTACTCAGGTCTTCCTTCCCATCTCAGTTTACTTGGCAGTGGAAAAACCTGCTGGTTACAAGGTGCTTTACTGCTAATCTACTTAAGCCTCCTAAAGCATTATTTTAGCACATGCCAGTCCCACATCTTCTCTCTCCCTCTTTTGCGAGCTAATCTACCTTGTCTGGCACCTGAATGGTCGTCTTTGAACTATCACTTTTTCTAAGTAATCAAATGAACACAAGCCGTTTTTTAATGTCCACTTAATTTGTTAAGAAAGGGTGTCTCTATTAATTCCTAAAACTTATTAAACTGGGTTGAATCAGAGGTATTCTAATTGGTTCCGTATTAGGGGCCAGACTCAGCTTGCTTTGGCACTGTAGTGCAAGGTTGGGGGCCTGGAACATGGATCTTGACAAGTGACTTTTTTAAAATGCAGCATAAAGCCCAGCTCATTGGGAATATTGAGTGCCCAGAGAATACAAGATCAGGTCTTGAATTGTAAGCCTATGCATGTGGTTTCCGTTAAAGGGATGCTGAAAACTTGAGTTAGATCCAGAATTTAGAAGTAGTTTTTTTTTTTTCCTTGACATGAAGAGGCAAGGGAAGAAAATAAGATTTTAATTAACATGTTCTGGTGAAATTTTGGGGAGGGAGAGTATCAGTGATAACTGTTCCAAATTTTAAGAATGAATTATCATGCCCCCAAACGCACCACTACTGTGCTACTGCTTCTGGAGTCAGAATGTGAAACAGAGAGAAATTGGCCAATCTGGATAAATGAACTACAAAATTAAACACAAATGGGAAAAAGTAATTCTCTTAGAGATGTTGAATAATCTCAGGGGTTTAGTAAAGTAGGTAAGGAATAATAAGCGATTTTGTTTTTTTAATCTTGGTGTTCTTTAGAAGGTTTTGAGATCTGAAGCTGTTTTTCAGAAAACTTAATTTTTCACTGTTTGATGTGCTAGATTTCATCCACAAGAACGTATGAATAGTGTCATTACTGGAATATGATTTGCCTTGTATTTTTTCTCCTTTATGACCAGGGTGTGGTGTTTGTAAGAGAATGATGCCATCTTACCAGCAGGCAGCCACAGAACTGAAGGGCACATATGTAAGTGAGAGGATGATTAGATGTATAAATGCTAAAACAAAAAAACCTTAAGCTTTTGATCTGAGTATCTAAGGTTATATACATGTCAACTGAAGCAGGACATTTTAACTAATTTCAGTTTGGAGGAAAAATATTTTAAGCAACTACAAAAAAAAACAAACCCCACTCCCCCTCCCCCCTAAACCAAACTTCAATTTTTTTCACAGTGTTTGGCTTTGATTTCTGTATTGTGGAGTGTGAGATTTTACTCATTGACCTCCTACAGAAAGTGTAATTCTTGCCGAAACAGACTGCTGATCTGGCACACGCTTATCTGCACACTTATCTTTAAGAGTGTGAGTAATGCTGTTGATTTCCATAGGGTTGGCCATGTGTAAAGTTAAGGAAGAGTTTGCAGGATTGGGGTCTTATAGTCCTTTGAGCTTGATGTCCTGTCTGTAAGAGTCCATCTGCCTGCAGTGGGAGGTAGACGCACCTCATGTGGAGATACCTAACGAGTTTCGATTGAGCTAGCTCATGAAACTAGCAGTCAAGCCTGGTCAAAAATGGGTGGTCAGCAAGTACATACCCACAATCCTGGTGGGATTGTTGTACTCTAGCAGCTAGCCTGTGCTAATTTTAGCAAGATAACTAGATTAAAGCTAAGATGGGTATGTCTTCCTGAGCTTGCAATAATATCTCTTGTGGATCGTGGACATCCTGAGAGTGACCAGCTCTCTGCGTTGAGGTAGGACCAAATAAACCACTTACTTCCCTGACTGGTGTTTGTCCAACTTGTTTTTAAAAACCTCCAACAACCTCCCTTAGAAGCCAATTCCAAAACTTAGCTACCTTTATAGTTGGGAAGTTTTTCTTAATGTCTAACCTAAATCTCCCTTGCTGCAAATAAGCCCATTGCTTTTTGACCTGCCTTCAGTGGGTATGGAGAATGGTTTACAGTCTTTTTTTTTTTTTTCTCCCCCCCCCCCCCTCCCTAACAACCTTTATCATATTTGAAGTCCCCCTTACAAGTCATCTGTTCTCAGGAATAAACATGCCCCTTTCCTTGTAAGTCAGGTTTTCTAAACCTTTTATTATTTTGGTTGCTGTCTTTTAGACTTTCTTCAGTTTATCCCCAAAGAGTGGTGCTCAGAGCCGGACAGAATGTACAGGCACTCCCCAAGTTGCAAACATCCAACTTACGCACATACAAACAAGCTCACCTGCAGCCAGGGAGCAGGCAAGAGGCACAGGCGGTGGCCGGAGGAGGTAGGGGCGGCTGCACAGCCAGAGGCTGGAGAGAAGTAGTGCTTTGAAGGGGAAACCGCAGCTTCTCTCCAGCCACCAGCTGCACAGCTGCTCACTGCTCCTCCAGAGTCCTCTGGCCTGTGTTCATACCACTCGCCACCTATCGGCGGATGGGGCTGACCGCAGGAGCTGGCACAGAGCCCATGGGGGCAGTGGTAGTCGGGGAATGCCCAGAAGTCCCCTTCAGAATCTCCCACTACCTCCTCATCTTCCTCTACTTAAACCTGTTTTTTCTCAAACACTAGTATTCATGGTTAAATACAAAAATATTTTTTACTATTTTTTCATTGCAAATACATCGTGTTTCAGCTACATTATGGGTTAAATAGAGTTTTTTGGGCTAGCTTAGGAACCGAACTACCATTTATAACATTGTTTTTATGGGTAAATGTGTTCCGAGTTTCAAACAACCAATTTACCAATGAACATTTGGAACACAACCCATTCGTAAGTTGGGGACTTCTTGTATTCTTGCTGAGGCCTTATCAGTGAAGAGAAGAACAGCCTTTTTCACAACTGCATCACATTGCTGACTTGTGTTCAGTTTGTGTTCCATTGTAGCCTCAGGATCCTTTTCAGTAAAGCTACTGGAGGCCCCCGACTTGCAACCGCCCAAGTTCTGACCCCCACCCCCCCCGCACTTACAACCTTTTTTGTAAGTGTGGAAGGGGCCATAAACCCCCCCGACTTATGTCCTCGGCCTGCATTTACAACAGCGCGTGGGGCCTATTGTAAATGAGGGTTCGAGTTATAACGCCCCCTACTTGTAACAGTTCCCCTGGAGCCAATCGCATCGCAGGTCGGGGGCCTCCTGTACTACCTTGCCAGTTATTCCCCATTGTGTAGTTGTGAATTTGGTTTTTGCCTTCCTAAGTGTGGTACTTTGCATTTTGTTGATTTCAGGACATCTCTCTAATTTGTCAATGTCATTTTGAATTATGATGATGTCCTCCTAAGTGCTCGCAGCCCATCCTGATTTGGCATCACCTATAAATGTTATAACCATTCTTGCCACTCTGTTGTTCAGGTCATTAATAACGATATTGAATTGTATCAAACGCAGGATTGACTCCTGCAGCGCTCCTTGAGACACACCATCCCAGTCTGAAAGCGAACCATTGATAAGTGCTCCCCAAGTACAGCACAGTCTTTCAACTAGTTGTGCATCCACCTTGTAGTAATTTCACTTAGACCATATATTTGTTAATGAGAATTTCATGTGGGTGTGTCAAAAACCCCACTAAAATCACATTGACTGCTTCCCTCCCCCCACTTGAGATCTTCAAATAAGTCATGGGGAGCAGTTGGGTCAAGATTTGTATATACCTATAGGAGAAAAAAAATTGCAGAGGAAGTGGTACATTGGAGGCAAAGGAAAATGACTGATGAAGATTTGGGTTAGAACAGAGTCTAAGCTGAGTTTGATTTCTCCTAACAGTGTTTCATCATTTAGTTTGTCACAGATGGCAGGCTATGCCCCAGAGACACTGCATGTTGCAAAGCAGAGAGATTGACACCTTGAGGTTCATTGGCAGGGCAGTTGCAGTCAGTATATCTCGTGAGCATTAGAAATCCTCACACTTGCATGCTCCCCAAACTAGTTCTGAAACTGCAGATGCATGTGTTAAATCCTTGTTTGCTTAGGGTTACTTCCATTGGGAGTGGCTTTGTCCCTGAAGATGCTTTTGTAAGCATTCTAATATTGCTGAACATCATTTAAGTTCCTGTTCTATGGTGTGAATTCCATTGAGTTAACACTTGGTTCCTTTGTACAAGACACTCCTGTCTGGCAGGACAGGTGAATTATAATGCTCCAGGATTTCAGGTATACAGGAATGAGACACATAAGCATCCACATGTGTAACCAGTGCCAGAGAGCTAGCACTGTGCAGAACACGTGATTTTTCTTGTAACTTTCTGTAGCCTATGCCTGTTGCCAATGCCACAAACAATCCCACTTTTTTTACAGGAGTTGCAATACCCCACCCCCATTTGATCATTTTCTTCTACTCTTTAGCATGGTCATTCCAGAGTACCATTTTAATAACGGAGTGAGACTAAATGCCAAGGTCCCTTACAACGAGCTCCATGCAGGCAGACACCTGTGCTTTGTGGGAACTTGCTGAAGTCAATAGGGCTTTCTATTGGCACAAAGTCAGTTCAGACCAAAGTCTTGATCTAGCATTTCACTGTGGAAGATGCTGTTTCTACATACAAGCTCAGTCCTTTGGTCTGTATTCAAACCCATGCTTCCATGGATTCATGTGCTTACATCATCTAACTTTTTCCACCTATACTTTGCCCTTTCTGAAATGAAGTGGACTTTCAATGCTACTGTACACGTCCTAGTTTTTTCCATTGTGTGCTTTAAAGCGATAATGACCTGTGGGTCAGGCATTTCTTGGCAATTTGTGACTGGCTTGGACAAGCTGAGGGTTTGGCCTTTTAACCCAACCAGTTATTAACTGCCAGGAAATGCCAGTCTTGGAGGTCATTATTGCTATGAGAGAGCATGAAAATATAAAGTAAAATAACTGCCTATTTAATAGGTTGTAAAAATGCAAAGGTGAACTGTACCTGAAGTTAGTTGCTGTATTCTGCTTATGATAGTGGTGCTTTTGCTGTCAGTGCTATGGCTAAGAGGGGAGCTAGGTGACATTTTCAGTGTCAAAGTAGGTTCATCGTTCATATTAAATTACACAACAGTGCAAAAGGAAAAAGACCAGCTCACAATTTGAATGGGGGTATTTCTGTCTTGCAGGCAGAATAGATTCTAATTACCAATGGATTCCTGTTGCTATCGTCCTCTGGCCCTAATGCAGGAATACATCTGTAGTTGGCAAAACACTTAATTAAGCACATACTTAAATTCCCACTGATGTCAGGTACTTGCTTAAGAAGACAGTGTTCACTAATGGGCTGAGACTTGGGAGACCTGTGCTCTATTCCTGCTGGCCTGTTGGGTGACTATGGGCAAGTCATTTCACATCTCTGCCTCAGTTTCCCCTTCTGTAAAATGGGCATGATGATACTGACCCCCCCCCCCAGTCAAAGCGCACTAAGATCTGTTGATTAAAAAATCCTGTGTAAGAACTGGGTATTATTATTAAATGCTTTCCTGAATCAATGCCTGTCTTCCATTCCATGTGCAATCTTAGGGCTTCCGAAATGGAAGACACACACTTCAAACACATCAAATAAAGGAAGTTACTGTTTAATATTCCGTTTGCTTTAGCTGGGCTGTAACTTATGTATTGAAATTCTGTGTCTGTTATAATGGGTTTTTGTTCTATTATAGTCCATACAGTGTGTGCAGATTTAGACTGGAAGGAATAGGGTATCTGCATTAAAATTGGCTCAGCATTGTGTATGACTTAAAAATGCCTTTTTTTTTTAAATGAATACTTGGCAGAATTCTTATGACTGTTGCTTATGAATCAATTGAGGGCAAACCAAAATTATTCTTAGGCCCCTTTCTTGGCAGTCTTTGTGTTAGTGTGTGTCATGTGCTTTACTTTATTACATGGGATCAGCAAAATCCAGAAATGTTTTAAAATACCGAGCATTACACATTGCATGGAAGTTTTGATCTTTCTCTTGGAATTCTTAAAGTATATATTGTAGCAAATTTGGGCTGGCTTCATTGTGTTGCCATAGAAGTTCATGAGATATAAAGCTCCTTAGAGCAATCATGTGTCCCTGAAAACCAATGGCCAGATCCTCACTGGCGTAAATCATTGTATCTTAATTGAAGTCAGTGGAGTTACAGCAGTTTACACCCGCTAAATATGTGGCCCTAGGAATGCCTTTGTGCAGTCTTGGAGTTTTCTGAGCTTGTGTAGCTAACATTGCCAAACCTCCCACTTCAGTTACAGCTTGACCCTCTTTCTGAAATGTATTTAATGGGCATGATTGCCCACTTCTCGGCCCGTTCAGTTATTTACACCATGCTAAGTTACCGTTGTGACTTGGTATCTTGTTTCACATACTCTGCATGTATGTAAATGACCACATGAGGTACAAAGCCTGGAGAATCAGGTCCAGTACATGTAGGGATTGAGCAATATCAGTCATTGGTTCAAAGAAAATTCATAAATGTGAAATGAACAGAAGGCTGATGTAAGACCTGCTCAATTAATCTTCTTTTTTGAGTTTGCTGGAGTGGGTGTGGAAGAAGAGACAAAAAAGTCTCCTTTTGTAACTCTCCAGTACGTTCTGAAGGGTTACAAAGGCTGATTGACCTTCATGTGAGCATTTTGTACTGACGATTTATTTCCAGCTGGCTCTGAGCATGTTTTGTCCATGCAGTTGGCTGTAGTCAGGAAAATACTATTAAATTCTGATGTGGTATTTCAGCTGGAAAGAGAAAATCCTGTTTTTAGAGGGGTTTGGATTAAGCCCCTGATGCTAAAATGATTTAAACCATCAATGCTGTTAAAGTGGAGTTAATCTCGGAGTTGTATCTTCAGGCTGTGAGGTGACCTCTTATGTGTAAATCTCACACCCACAGAAGTGCATAGCTAGTCCCATCTGCTACTCACCAGTGTTCTGAAAGTGCTTGAGGGGTAATATGGTTAGGGCACAGGATTGTGAGTCAGGAATTTCTGAGTGTCCATTTTGTGTCGCTGATTCACTGATGTCTCTCTCTGAGGCGAATCACTGTGCTTCGCTTTCCCCATCTCTAGAATGGGTATTGTGCTTACCTATCTCACAGGGGCATTGTGAGGCTGAATTAATGTATATGAATTTTATAAGCACTATGTGTTATTTCTAGAAGTCATGGATATTTGATATAAAAAAGCAGTCCTCACCTTCACTAGGTATTGGTTATAATTGATACATACTGACTAGGGATGTAAGAATTTAACTGGTTAACCAATAAGCTGATGCAGCCCCGGCAGCCTTGCAGGGCCCACAGCCCCGGGAGCGGTTAACTGTGTAACTGATAGAATTTTCATCCATTACACAGTTAATATTTTTATTCATTTTTTACATCCCTAATACTGACTTCAGCCTCAACACAGGAGACTGGACTAGATGACCTCTTGAGGTCCCTCCCAGCCCTACCTTTCTTTGGTTTCAAGTTATGATGGACAAGGATGGTTTTGTTTGTTTAAAGAACTTACATGTAGCTTAGAGCTCAAACTCATTTCTGGAAAAACTTAAAGAAACACAGATAGTCTGGTAGCACTTTATAGACTAATAAACCGTGAAGATGGTATCATGAGCTTTCGTAGGCACAGCCCACTTCAGCCTCTCAGGAAAACTCTTTTTTTTGGGTTGCATACGATGAAAGCGAGCTGTATTTTTAAATTGCAGTAACGTTGATTTATGCCCCCCCTCCAGAAGTACCTTTTTTAACCTGCAAAACTCAGGCAGTTGAGTTTTCTGGCCTTTAGGTGAGACTTTAAACTACTGCCCAAGTGGAAGCCAAATAGGTGGGGTTAGAACTATCCTGGCTCATGACTCCAAGTTTCCTGAGGTGTGGTTCTTGAGGAACAGAATAAACCTGTTCATCCTGCCACGTGAAATGTAAATATACAGAGATGGGATTGGTAAGTCTGTTGAATAGGTTTCCTTCGGGTACTTCCAGTGCTTTTTTTGTAAGAAAAATGGTGCTGGTACTCTGGGGCAAACTTGTTGAGCTCAAAAAAAACCAAAAACACCCCGCACTGGGGGCCAAAATTCGGGCACGGCCCCTTTAAGAGCCACAGCTCCACGCTGGGAACCGGAAGAAAAAACGCTGAGTGTCCCAAATAGGCTTCCGTCAGAAGCCGAGCCTCCCCAGGAAATCAGGTGCCAGTACGTGCGGGGGAAATCCCATTCCCTATCTGTGGGCTGGGAAAATAGGTGACAGTACAGCGTTCCGGGCAGTACTGTCACAAAAAAAGCACTGGGTACTTCTATTAGGGATGTAAACAGGTTACCAAGTAACTGGTTAATTGGTATCCCTGCTGGCCAGAGCAGCTGCACTGTGGATGGGAGGCTGTTCCAGCCTGGCCAGGCCCACTGTGTCATGGGGCAGGAGCTGGTAGTCCCATGGGGCTCGCAGATTAGTTAACCTTGTAATGAATAGAATAGGTTATATGGTTAATATTTTTTATATATTTTTACGTCCCTAACTTCTGTTAGCGTGTATAAATATGAGTAATGTGTAGCTGAAAACAAGGAACAGGAATGAGCCGAGTGGAGTGTTTCTTTACAAACTTTATATAGCAAACCAGGCTTTGATCTCTCTTGCATCAGAGCAAAATCAGAGTAATTCCACTGACTTCAGTGATGTCTCAGTGGCTTTGCAATATAATGAGTGCAATCAGCATCTGTCTGGGACTGTTAGTCTGAGCAATCTTCCTCCTTTTCAATTTGCAGTGACATCTTGTATTATTGGGAATGCAGGTAGGCAAAGAAACAAACTATTCTGTTCTGATCTTGCAGGTACTTGCAGGAATGAACGTCCACTCAGCTGAATTTGAAAAGATAAAGGAAGAATACAATGTCCGAGGATACCCCACCATCTGCTACTTTGAGTTGGTCCTTTTTACTTCTTCTTTAGAAATCATATGTTAAATCGTAACTTCATGTTCCTCCTTGTCTTCCAGCACAGGGACTAAATCTTGTTTTGTTGCATTAATAGGAAAGGAAAGTTCCTGTTCCATTATGAAAACTATGGTGCTACTGCAAAGGATATAGCAGAGTGGCTGCAAAAGTAAGGCATTGAACTTCATGTACTGTACAAAACAGTCCAGCCCCCTTCCTCCTCCCAAAGGCCAAATAAAACCACACCCCTGATGTAGACTGAAATAGTACAGGTTAACTCTGATTAATGTTTGTTTTCAGCAGGCATGTCTTGTAGTTTACAGTTGCAGCATGTTGCTAATATAAGGCTCTCTGTGACACGTCTGCACACACAAAGGTGTGCTGATCTTTGGAATTCCATTTCAGTTCAAAATGTTGGCTTACATTTTCAGTTATCTTGGATGTTTCAATCCAAGATAACTGGTTATTTCCAGTGACCAACTGGAGACACCTTGTAAGGGGCCTGATTCTAAGAAACTGGGTGCTCAACACTTTTCAAACTACACGTCCCTTTAAGGTGTCTACCGAAAGTCAGTGCACCCCAGTCACTACAGGTTGAACCTCTCTAGTCTGGCACACTCTGCTCCAGCAACATCCGTGGTCTGGCATGGTTTTAGTTAGCGACATGTCCACTTTCCATTGGTGTGGCCAAATTTCCTGTGGTCCCATAAAGTTTTACAACTACCAGTCCTGGCTCAGTGTTCTGTGTTGTTAGCTCTAAGTTATTGCTAAATGTCTTCTAAGAGCCCAGTAAGTAGTGGAAGTGTTGGTAATGCTGCTAGACAATAATGTCCTCCCGTCCTTTGGTGAATTCTCTGGTTCAGCACTGGTCAGATCTTCAGGGTTCTGGACTTGAGAGGTTCAACTTGTAGTAGTCACTTTTTTGAAAAATGAAGCCATGATCTCTGTGTTGGGATATTGGGTTTTCTGCGTTGAGTGGCAGTGCTTTGTCATGCTAAATCTTTTTTGGCTTGTTGGAGGTTTGTGGGAATCATGGTTGAGTCGCTATAAAATTTTTAAACACTTGTTTTGGCTAGAATGCCAGTTTACGACAGCCAAGGATTTAGCCCTGGGATTTTATCAAAATTTGGGACTTTTTTCTTTGCTTCTCCTCACCCAGTTTGTTCTCCCTCACTATGATTTCCATATCTTGGGTGATTCCTCAACTGAAAATCTGTGCCTCCCTATTCCTTTATTCCCCCTTATCTGTTCGCTACACTGGAGGTGTGGGGGCTTTGGGCATTTGGTCTGGACTTGCTGATCCTTCAGTGTGCTGAGATGCCAGAACAAAGCCTTGGCAGGATTCCCATTCACATCAATGGGAAATCTGCATGCATCGGAAGTCTAGGATGCAGAGGTGGAGTGCTACCATGTGAATCAAAGAGAAATTTGGCTTTGGTCTCTAAGCCTCTTTCAGCTCATGAAGTCTTCCCAATTGAATGAGTAAGACAGTAACTCTAGCAACCACACAGAGATGATTACTCACTTAAGGGATGGATATATGACTTCATCACCTGTACCTTTTATGCCTTTTAGCCCTGCAAGGATGTGGGTTATCACCTGGCTACCACATGTGAAACGTTAGATGTTTGGTGCTTTTTCAGACTGCTCGTATTGCATCCAGATAATCCCTGTAAATGTGCAGTGCCTTTATATCAGTGCCATGACAGCTCATGAACACCACTACTGGAAGCAAAGCAGAACAGCTGGTAGCTCTTTCCAATGATAATCTCCACTAACAAGCCACTGTGGGCTTTAGCTGTTACTGTAGCAGTCCAGAGCTAAATACAGCTGTTTGTCCTCACTTAATTTTCAGTACATGCTCAATAGTTTCCCAAAAGACAATCTGAGCAGTAGCTTTCTTGCCCCTTTTTTGTGATCAGTATAATTTTTAAGAAATCACATTAAGAAACTAAAAGCCCTTGGATTTTGCCAGTAATTAATGTTGCAATTAAAATTGTATCTAGTGTGAGCCTAGCACGTGCTAAATATTGTAATACACAGAGTGATCTGCAGTACAAGTAGCCAAATGCTGTGGCAAAGGCCTAGATGTGTAATTACACAGCTTCAAGGCGTATGTATGTAATTAAAAACTCTGAGTAAGTAACTCCGCCTCAGGTTAATCCTGCTTTTTTAAATATCTGTTTCTCGGGCTATTTCTCAGAGAGGGAGAGAGAGAAAGTGGCTTCCTTATGAAACAAAATGGGGTGAAGCAGTTGATGAACATGCATACTTGACGCATATGCTCACACCAGTTCTTGGCTGCGATATCCTATTTCCAGACTTCAGAAGTGCTCGGATCTGGATCTAAACTTCCCTGTTTTGGTTATCTGAAGCACGAGTGAGGTCTGAAATAAGATGGCTTGAGATTTAGAGAAAGCCACTGCAACAGAGTCCCTCGCATTAGGGAGATACTTGGGTACAGCACATACTCGTCTGGTGAGTAGGTATGGTAGGTAGGCTGATGGGGCTGAACAGCCGGGATGTGTCCTTACCAGAATGTCCATTGTGGCTGGTGGTTGTGCAAGCCATAACATATCCCAAGAATCCAGCAAAGAGTTGTGAGCAATAGAAAATATCTATACAATTGTGAACTATAAGTATGTCCTGCAAGGGGATGCCTCCCTCCTCCTCCCCTTTTCAATAAACTGGCATTCAGAATTTATGCCTTCATCCAGCCTGTCCTAAATGCTGGTTGGGGGAAACAGCAATTTGATTTGGGGGTCATGAAGGAGAGAGAGGGAGGAAGACTGAGTCAGCCAGCATAGTTGTTTTTCCTCAGGATAGGGTTTAATGGTTTGGAGAATTCCGGCATCTTTCCTACTGCTTACTCGAGACTTCTTTCTCTTACGCTGGCTGCTTCTACCTCATCAATCTGCAGATATTTGACCTCTCTTATCTTCCTAATAGATACCCAGAGAGAGCTGACTGCTATCTCATTGAGCCTGGGGACATTTTTAGGAGGCTGTGTAGAGGAACAGTAGTCACACAGCCGCCCCTGCACACTGGGTGGTTAATACATTGAGTGCTTTCCTGTGCATATAGAGCTACAGCACTTCTGCAGCCTTTCCTATCCTGATGATACAATGTATCTGTCTTACGGTTGGCACTTCATAAATGATCTTCAGTGATGTTGCCCACTTATGCTCCCCTCCCGAGTAACAACCATCAGGCCCAACTCCTCGCAACTGATTACTGAATCTAGCTCTTCCTTTTTCTTTTTAAAGTTACTAAATCCTGCTTTTTTTCAGCTATATCAGTCCAGATGCAAACTCTCTTAGTGGGTTCTTAGCATCCTTCACTGGCTTTTTTGCCCTTCTTTTGGGCCCTACTTGGACACTCCACTGCCCAGTTAAGCTACTCCACTCTTTTCTTGTTCTTCATTTAAATAGCCTTTGATAACCATTCCAAACCTCTGCCTTCCACTGTTTTCAGCCACTAGGTTTGCCTTGCCCCTTAACAGGACCCAGGTGCTCAAATGGGGTTTCAGCCAAGTACTGAGGTGTCTTCTCTGCCTTATTAATATGCAGATAAGATTTAAAGTGAGCCACCAGTGAGGACCTCCTTTTCCGTGCTTTACTAGTTAGGCCCTAAAATAGATTATGCTGGGCCTCCAACCATGCTTTCCTCATGTTCGTTAATTCCTCAAGTTGCTCTTGCTGATGATTTTAGTACTGCAGCACCTCAGAGCCCCAACTGTGGGCCTTCACCCTATTGTGCAAGGCACTGTACCAAGCAGAACACAAAGACAGTCTCTGCCACGGACTTACAATCTATGCTAGCACCTTCGTGTATTAGAACTGCCAGATCCTCTCTCAGACCTGGCAAAATTCTGTCAAAACTCCCCATCAAAATCCTTAAAACCACCATGTGATCCTCTTTAAAAGTCCCTCTTTAAACCCTGCTTCTGCAAGGACCTTACAAATTTACTCCCATTTGGCATTGAATAAGGAGTGGCTTTTGTTTCATAGTTACCTGCAATTTGTCATCCACTGCCACTCTTTTTGTCAATTTTGTCCGCCTGTTGGGCTCTCTCTACAAATTAGATTGTGAACTCTCCTTGCAGGACTGTCCTCTTCATTTGTGTGCATTGCACAGCTGGGCCCTGATTCTTGACCTGAGGTTCTTAGGTACTAAAGGGATCTAAAAGCGGATGATGCATTCTAGGGATGTTAAATTTTGTTTAACCAACTCCTCCATCGACTACTCGATTAGTCGATAAGGAGAGAAACTGCAGAGCCGTGGTGGGATTAGCCCAGGAGCTAACCCCACTGCGGCTTTGCCTTTTAAATGTAGTAACAGCCACCTGGCTTGTGCTACATTTAAAAGGCACAAGTGCAGCGGCGGACCACCTCTGCTTTAAAAGCATCTGGGATGGGGTACAAGCTGGGACAGCTGATTCCTAGCTTGTGCCTGGTCCCCTGCTGCGTCTCTGCTTTCTCTGCCCCTCCCCTCCCCCCCCCCGCAGAGCCGGTACTGGGAGGAACTAGCTTTTAAGCCAGCTCCCCTCAGCACTGGCTCCTGCTCCCCTTTCCCCCTTTGCTGTCTCTGATAAAAGGCAGCCAGCAAGGGGGTGGGAAGCGACTACTCGAGGAGTCACTCAGCTAGCCAATAAGCATATGCTTATCAGGTAGTTGACTACTCGATTAGCCTCTTACATCCCTAGTGCTTCCCAATTTACTATGCAGTATTTGGTATTTTCGTGACCTATATCGCTGCATATGTAGGCAAAATCCACTATCTATGACTTTCTCTCTTTTCTACTGTTACTAAACCAGCTTTTTGCCTAGAAATTACAGCTAGACAAGATAAATGAGTTATAGTCTCCACTTGCCATTCCACATGGCAAGCAACTGAAACAGTCATATATTTCAATCAAAAATAGCAAATCTGCTTCCATCAGGGGTGGGCCAGAGCCCGGTCTGAACTTTGCTAAAGTTTTTGAGGATGTTTGGTTCTGTGTTTTTTAATTGAGTCGATCAGAACATCCAAAAAAGTCCGGATCCAAATATTTGTGTTTGTCTACCCTATTATTAATAGCATTTTAAAAAAATGTCAAATGAGTACAGCTCTCTGCATCTGCCAACTTCTTTTGCATTTCCTTCTTCCCGTTACCCCGTTCTCTGCTGTCTCTCTACTGCCCAGGCTTCTGCACCATGCCGCGCTGTAGAGTGCACTACCGTTCTCTGCAGCTGGACTTGCAGTCTCAGTGGCTTACGCTTGTCATCAGGGCCGGATTAAGACCTTTAGAGGCCCTAAGTACTGAAAAGATTATGGTGCCCCCCCATATGTAATTCAAAATAAAAACAATACTATACCGTAAAATCTTTTTGTGCCTCTGCTTTGCTGGTGCCCTAAGCACGTGCTTAGTCTGCCTGTAGGGTAATCCAGCCCTGCTTGTCATCTCTAGCCCCTGAGAGGTTATTTTACCCTCCTTTAACACTCCTCAGTCTGAACTGTATCTCACGTCCACTCTGTCTTCTGTAATCCAGCCACCGAAGCACTCGAGGTGATGAGTCTGATTAAGTCATACTCCTTTCATCTCTATATCCAGTTTTCCTGTGACACATTTACGACCCACAAGGTGGTGTTCTTAATGATGCTCATTTTTGCCCCATGACTGCTTAGCTGGTCATACTGCTGGCTTATTGTTTCCTGTACGTGTCTCCTTTTGAGTGCGTCCATATTGCTGTCTCATCTGCATATAGCAGCTTCTCACCTTTTCTCATTGGGATCTTCCTGCTGACATAGTCATCAATATGATAAATTGCCATCTGCTAACTTCTGTCTCTTCATTGTACATTTATGGAGGGCAAGAAGGATAATCTTCAGGGTGAGGCATTGGTCTGGAACTCATGAAATGTGGGTTTAGCTCCCAGCTCTGTGTCAGACTTCCTGCATGTCCTTGAGTTGTCACCTAATCTCTCTGACTCCGGTTCAGCACGTGCCTAACTCTAAGCACATGAGCAGCCCCAGTGAAGTCAGTGGGACTAGTTGTATGTTTGTATGTTTCTGAGTACTTTGCTGAATCAGAGTATAAATGCCCAATTGTAAGGTGGGGTGATACTGTCTTTCAGAGGTATTGAGGATAAATCCATTAAATATTTGGGGGCTACTCAGATGGGGGCCACAGATCACTAGAGACGGAGTCTTGGCACAGAGTCTCCAGACTATCCTTGTCATTTTATCTCTGCATACAAGCACTAAATTCAGCAATGTGCTTTCTGTTAGAAGGGCTGTTTTACATTTGCTACTCTCTTTTCATCTGCATTGGGGCATGTGTGAAGGTGAATGCTAGCTAATGCTGGGAGAACAGGAAAGGCGCATTCTGCTGAGCTGGCTCAAATAGTTTAAAAAAATGCATTTTATATTATAATGAAATAACGAAGCATCTCTGTTTATATCACTGCTCAACCCTTTCTGCTCATGATGGATTTTTCTTTCCTTCCCTATTTTATCTAGGTTTCACTGCTTATCAGCTCAGAGTGGAACCAATTACAGAACTCCATTTGGCAGGGTTAGCCTGTCATGCTTTGGTGTTTGCACAATCAGATTGTTTTCCTGCAATCTGGTTGGCTGACGTGATTACTATTTAACACAGAAGATCTTCCTCTCAACTGCATATGTTTGTTTTATAGTCCCCTGCCGCCTCAGCCACAGGCCCCAGAGACTCCCTGGGCAGATGAGGAGAATGCTGTTTATCATCTGACGGATGAAGACTTTGACAAGTTTATCAAGGAGCATTCTTCTGTACTAGTGATGTTTCATGCACCATGTGAGTTTGCGGTTTCCGTTCTGTAGTCTGGTCCAAATGCCTGTGTATAAATAGAGAATCATTTCCATCTCTCTCTCTCTCTCTCACACAATCTGAATGTAAAGATGCAGATATATTTTAATGATTCTCCTAAATGAAAATTGGCTTGAGATGTTCATTCAGAACACAGGTGAGGAGCTGGAGATGGTTTGTGGGTTTTGGGGTTTTTTTTTAAACAGCAATTAAAAGCTTATGCTGAATACACTGCACAATAGTTATTTTACTAAGTGATCATTTTATATTCAGCTAATCCCATTCATTATCCCACTTCTACTGCAGCGATCTAGTGGCTTGAGCATATAATGGCGAGCCAGCTATTTCTGAGTCTGAATCCCATTTCCTCCAGCTTTTTATTTTGCAGCCTTGAGCAAGTCACTGTTGCCTCTCTGCCTCAGTTTCCCCAGCCTGTCAGAATAGAGAGAACAGTGGTGGTATACTTCAAGAAGTGCAGTGACAGTTCTGTTGGTAAAGCACTGTAGAATGGGTTTTTTTTAAATATTATTTTGTGTGAAATAAATTGAGGGAGGTTGGATTACCCACATTTTCATCCTGAGCAAGGCAAAGGCAGGCTCTTCTCTCAGATCATGTCTTTTGTGCTCCTTTTATGGACTTGTCCAAGAAGAACACTTTAAAGTAACCATGAGAAAATGTTTGGAGCATGTTATAAATTGACTCTTGAGATTGGGGGTGCTTTATGTATGCATCTGAGAGCTGTCTAGAGGGCTGCAAGCAGGCCTTGCCACAATGTTCTGTGCCATGTGTTATTGACATGTTGAAGTACTGAGGGTCACTCTGTTTTAGTAGAACACTTGGTACACATTTGAAGACCATGCAGGTACTTCAGTGAATGGAGAATGCTGTAGCCTGCTTGCTTAATGGCATTTAGTGTGCAACACGTATAACTCTACTCTTACGCAGGTTGTCCTGGTTACCAGTTTGATTCTGGATGCAATTCAGGATAATGATTTTAATCTATATAGCCCAATATGGTTGTTGCTTTGTCTCTGTTACGCACCATCCTGGCAAACACAGTCAGCTGGGATGTTCTCTCTAATGGACCTAGATTTGAACACCATGGAGGCTCTGGAGTTTGTGTGTTTTCAATTAGCAGTCTTTGGCTGTATGGTTGAAATCTTAGCTCTCTTGGGAGGTTCTTGGGTTTGCAGTTGAAATCCTGGTACTAGCATTGCAATTTTGGCTCTGTTGAAATCAATGGGAGTTTTGCTGTTGACTTCAGAGGAGCCAGGGCTACCCCCTAGAACTTTTTCCCCAACAAAGTCCAATTTGCAAGGTCTGTCTTCGTTAAGTGTGGGTAACACGGTTGAACGAACCTGTCGGCTCAATCCTGCGATCGTTTTGCTCCCACGAGTAGTCCCACTGATAAAGCATGTGCATATGTTTTTTTCAGGATTGGGGCCTAAGCTTTCCAACAGCCTTAAACTCCCTAATTCCCACTGAAATCAATACAAGTTGAGGCACATGAGTGCTTTGGAAAATGCTATTAGGTTTCTAAATATCTCTGAAAATTTGGCCCTTTGGCTCTTTTGACCATTTCTGAAGTGAGTTCCTATGTGTTTGGTGTGAGGTCTTTTAACACATTGATCTTGGTCATATAAGATATGTTGTTGTTAATATTGTTGTTGTTTATTGTTCCATTTGGAACTGGGGCCAGACATTATTGATGGGCATATAGTGTGCAAGCCAAAAAATAGATTCAGCTTGATATAAATTCTGTAAGTGTTGTTAATGAATCTGGACAGGGCTCTGTCAGTTTGCTAAGACTCCTACATTTAACACACCTTTTCAAATTGTGTCTTATTACAGGAGTAGCAAAACTGTGCACCCAAGTCGTGGAATGGTTCTGTATGTATAGAAACTACAAGTGTATGTGTAGGATCTATAGTAAATGTTGAGATAAAAGTAAAATAATTGCTTGAATTAAATTAACCTACCAGTACTTTGTCTTCCTAACTTGGAGTAAAAAGCATGTTTACTATTAGAACAAGTCTTTTTAAACAGAAGGTTTCTTTTATTTGGGTCATAGAAGACCTGGCATGGCTTATTTATATCCAGAAAATAGGCACCAAAGGTAGATGTCATACATGCATAATCTAACCTGCAAAGATGTAAAAGATGCTCACAAAAATCCTCTCCAAGCATCAGCAGCACAGGATGAGCATGCAAAGTAATTAACAACAGACAGCTATCATAAACATTACCTCCATGATTAAAAGATCTTCTCCAGGCACTTCTTAAATTTGCTAATGGAGTCACCTTACAAATATTAGTAGATAAATTACTCTAGTAGAACATGCAGTAAAAGCAAAGGACATCTCATTATTATTTGTTTTAACCTTGGGAAACTTAGAGGACGTGAATGTGTCTTCATTAAATATAGACACAATTTTGTCTCAGAAGAGACAAAAAGGAAAAAAGTGAAGGGACAGGAGTTTTGGATATACACCGGGGAAATTCTTTTGGTAGAGGCAGAATTAAGGAAGTGATGCTTCAACTACAATTTCATGGATGACCAAAGCACTCATAGACCTCGTAATAGGAGACCACAGGAAAACACAATTTTTTTTTTTAAACAGCTGAGATGATTCCATCAGGGGAAATTCTACAGTACCATGGCATTTTGCCAGGGACATATTTGGCCAAGTGTATCTCCTTAGTTGCTAATGATAGTGCCTGGGGACCAGACTGGGTTTTCTTTAATTATGCTGGGTTGCACCTTGTTTCACAAGTAACCCTCTTGGCCTAGTTGGGGCCATTGTGCGGCAAAGTGCGACTTAGCCTGAGGAAGGGTATTTGAACAGAGGTGTCTGTGGTAAGGGCAGCACCTGTGCTACTAGTGCAGTCCACTAGGGATGTTCACATTCATTTTGGCAAATGCATTTTTATCTGCTGAAATTTTCAGCAGTTACATGAGGACGCACATGTGGGGGGTGTGCGGGGAGCTGGCTTTTAAGTCTGCAGGCTCCAGGGGTGGGACGCTGCAGGCCAGGGTCAGCCCACAGAGCCTCTTCCCCCTCCCCAGACAGCCTGCTGGCCACAGGGGGTGGAGGTCCACTGGCGCTTTGGGGGAGGGGGGCAGCTGAAGAGAGGAGGGTCCCTCTGGAGCTTGGTCCCTCCAAAAACCTGCGGCGGGGGGGGGGGGGGAGGAGGAGAGGAGAGGGAGGCTAGTGGAAGAGCAGATAATTCCTGGAGCCTGGCCAGCTCCTGGAGCATCGCTCCCAAAAAGGCTGCAGGATGGGGGGGAAGGGAGGCACTGCCCCAAGCAAGGACCCCTGGAGCATCAGCAGGATGGGGGGGGGGGCAGCAGCAGGGTGGGGGCTGGCCACAGAGAGTTTTCCCCCTCCAGACAAGGCTGCATGCCGGAGGGGGAGGGGGCAACTGGAGGCTTGCTGCCATGGGCGACCACTGCAAGCCCCTCCCCCCAGCTCCCTGTCCTGAGTCCCCGGCTCTGAGTCTTGCACCTCCCATGACATCTGCACTTCCCACCCTTCCCCTCCCTCTGCTTTGAGCCCCCCACCCATCTTGAGTCCCCCCACACCTGCCAACCCTCTTCCCGAAACCACCCACTCCCACCCCTCCTCCTCACCCCTGAATTCTCACGTCAGCCTTCATGTTCGGAAAATACATTTTCCAAAGTGTACAAGCGTGTACATTTTTCATTTATTTTCCAAAAAAATACCCAAAACAACCTTTAGTTAAAGACCGGAGCAATGCCAGATACATTTGCTAGTAAGTAAGTAAATAGACTCCTCTGGTGAGTTCCTTGTGGACTAAATCTGGCTGCATTTTAGATTCTTCCATCTCAGTGTTGCACTAAAAGGATGAAAACTTGCTTCATTTAACTTCATTTCACTTGCATCTTTTATTGTATTATTTCTTTTTGTTGTTCTGGCTCTTTCATGCTTCAGGGTTGAGAATACAAAAATATGCCGGCCCAGAAGCCTTCCTCCTCACAGCAGGGGGTATTTCATTCACAGTTTGTTAGCATGGGCCCACACAGCTTTGCTTTGGAACCAAATGGTTCTAAGCGGAGCTATTCATCTCATCTCTACACCATAATACAAATTGAGGCATCTCTGCAGTTTATAATAGAGACGGTCTGAAAAGCACCTGGGTCAAGACTTTCAAGAGTAGGAGCCTAAATTTAGGAACCTACATAAGGGGCCTAATTTTCAGAAACAGCCAGCTGCTCCTATTGACTGCAGGGCTTCTGAAAAATGTGGCCCATTCATTTAGGTTCCTAATATGGGAGCCAGATTCTGAAAATGTAGCCCATTAGGTCTAGACTTCTGGTAGAATATTAAAGTGCCCAAGGACTCAGAAGTGCAAGTCCCAATTAGCTCCTAAATCTCTTAGGCACATTACCCTGCCTCTCTTGTGGCAAATAATTTGGTGAGGCACATGTGAAACAATCCCACAAAAAAAAAAAGAAAAGAAAAGAAGAAATAACCACCAAACAAGTATAACTGGGGATCTCATGGGCAATATTTCTCAAAGGAAATCATAAGCTCCGCACATTTTCTCTTGCGCTTAATTTCCTCCTCTCCCCCCCCCCATATTTCCCTCCAAAGCACGATCTCTATTAAGTCACATACAATATAAGCCTAAGTGAGTCCCCGATAAGTCAGTGGAAATGCCGCTAAAGGGCAGTTAAAGTCTCGGATTGAAATTAAAATCCTTTCCAGAATGGATTTCAAAAGTGCCTGCGCCTCATGCATAGGGGATACTTTTCATTACATTTTCTTAACCCAGATGACATTGGTAACGTTTAAAATAACGCCACCATTCCCTTTACATGCTGTACAAATGACATCCTGAGCTCTCCTCACCTGTGGTGTATTAAGCAAGCACAGTCAGCAGCAAGTCTCATTTGCTAGGGCAGTGAAAGGTGTTACCCTCTGATGGTTGTTCAGTGGTTTAGTCAGGGGCTTTAGGTTGATTCCCTTCCCACAGTGTGTCAGCTCTGATGAAGTCAAAGTCAATAGCGCCTCTCTCATGTCAGAAGTGGTGGAGGTGAGAGAAGAATTGAACCAGCTCTTTTTAGGTTTAAACGAGTAAAAAAAATATATTACTGCAACCACCTTCTCCACGTCTCTAAGCCTAAACTCACATCAAACCCACATCCGAGCAGATCTCTTCCCAGGGCTGACTCAGGCATAACCTGTTGCACGACATGATTGAAAAATTATTTTTGTTGCTGTTTCTGTGCCCAGGGAGCCATGCTCTCCTTGCTACCCTGGTGAGCAGATATGGAGTACTCTTCGTATCCGCTTGACATCAGGATTCGTAGAGACGTGGCTGGTGATGCACATCGTCTCAGTTTAGTCATAAACAGATGGGCTGGTGAGGACACATCTCAAGCTGGTAGAAATGTTTCCAGTTTTGGAATGTCATTGAGATTTTAATGAAATTCCCTTTCCTCCGCATTAGAAACACTTTCCTGGTGTGTTGTTCCCTTTATTCCCCTCCAACTACCTCTATAAATTACATGGAGATTTTTCAAGTAGGTGATTTAGCCACACATTTCTCTTCACTTGTAGTGGGAGCTATGTTAAAATCCCTCAGTTGGCTCTGAAAAATCTCAGACCACGTTTTTCTTGATAAGCGAAGCCCAAAATGTTTTGAGATGGCCTGTGAACCCATACTCCCAGCGCTGAGCAGTTAAACCAATTTGAGCAAGGGGCTCCAAATCCTAAACATGGAAGAGTCCAGTTCTCTTCTGCTGATTCCAGCGGAGTTGCTTCTGATTCTCGCTGCTATGTGTGAAGAACTGGGAAAAAAGATTTCACTTTTTATTTTGTTAAACAAAAACCCAATCCCCCAAACAGATTTTAGAACGATAAATGAGTTAATAAATCCTCCTCCTGGTTCTCATGGGCACACACTCTGGAGACTCTTTACCAAACAACTACCGTGGCAGTTACTGCTAATTGGATCCTTTCTGGCAGTTTCAGAAGAGAGGCCAAGGGTTAAAGAGGCTGGATGTAGCTTTAAAAGTGGTCCTTGTAGCAGAGGTTGAAGCTCACTGGCAATGCAGTGGGCAGGCCTTTGAAAGTACAGACTCATCCCATTCATTTTTTTAGGATGCTCTGTGATCTCAACAAGACGAGCAGCACCAGAGCAAGTTGTTTTGTTCTAAATTAATGCAGCTTCTGCACAGGTGAAGGAGAAAATGGTTTTTTGTTTTAGATATTTTTGTTAAGCTCTGGATGAAGAGATGGTCAAAAGGATCCTTGACTACTTGAGATTTGATGTGTCTGCGCACTTGGGAACTTACTTGGAAGGTCCTTCAAGGAGCATGCCCACAAAAGTCCCACACAGTGGCTAAGTACCAAACTTCCACACAACAGTTGTCACCAGCATTAAATTCACTAAGGGCAAAATTAATAACACTGGGGAGATCGTTCTGAACTGTATACATAACCTGTGATAGGACACTATTGTCTTTTGTCCCCTCTAGTGTCTGGTCTGCATAAATAATTGAGTCTACTGCTACTTCCAGCTAGGAGAATGAATCCTTTAGCTCAGGTAGTAAAGACTCGTATGTTTTTTAGTGGTGAAGGGTTTGAGTTCAAATATTACTGTTGAGTCAATTAAGATCAGTTATAATAAAGTGGTGCCTGATACAGAGTTCAAGTACTTTTTGCAGGATAGGATGAGGAATTTTTAACTTGGAGTTTTTTATTTGTATTCCCTGTTTTCTGCCATTCATAGATTTCAGAAACTTTCTAGGCTTGAACTAAGCCTGAGTGTAGGGGTTGGGGATAGATAAGCTCCTTAAGTGAGATAAGAATGGGCAGAGGTTCAATTTCTACATTATAAAATGTGTGTGTGTGTGTGTTTAAAAAAAAAAAAAAAATGTATTTATTTCCATGCCTTGAAACAGCAAGCACTTGAAACTGAAATTTGGCAGAGAATAATCCTCATTCAGAGAAAGTCCCTTTTGAGTTTCCTGGTAAAATTCAGTCTTTGAAAATTGGATTTCAAACCTTATTTAACTTTGGGGGGGGGGGGGGGGGGAGAGCGAGAGCATGCACGAACGAACCTAGAACATTAGCCGCAAAGTAAAATAATACGTTGGTCATGAATGAGGCAGGCTTCACAACAGTCTGCCTTGTCTACATGGCAGTGTCTCATGTACACTTGCTAAGGGTACATATTTGCCCACCGACTGGAAAGGTGTGGGGTGTGATGCACACTTTATAGAGCCACTTCCCGTCCAAGTTAACGAAAAGGTTCCCATTGACTTCATGGAGAACTGGATGAAGACTTGAATGAGGTAGAGCTCCTTGAGAGCATCATCTTATTGACTGATGACATCACCTTATTGATAGAGACTGTCCATCTCCTACCTTGTACTGTGTGAATCCAGTGGGGGTAGAAACTGCAGATCTCTGAGGGCTCCGGAAAGGGGATGGATTCTGTATTTATTTCAAAAGGGAGAAAAGGGGGGGGAAAAAAGAACTTCCATACATAAAATTTTATTTAAAGAACATCATAAGAACGGCCATATAGAGGTAGGACCAATGGTCTGTCTAGCCCAGGATCCAGTCTCACCAGCAGCCAGGGCCAGAAACTTCAGAGGGAATATAGAGAACAGCAATTTATCAAATGATCCATCCCCTGTCATCCAGTTTCCCTTTCTAGCAGGCAGAGGTTTAGGATGCCCAGAGTATAGGATTGCGTTCCTAATCATCTTGGCTAATAGCCAGAGAGAGACCTTCTCTCCCTGTGCTAATGATTTTTAAACTAAGTTAAACTTTTGGTCTTCACAACATCCTCTGGCAAGAAGTTCTGCAGGTTGACTCTGCACTGCAGGAAGAAGTACTTGCTTCTGTTTGTTTTAAAACCTGCTGCCTATTAATTTCATTAGGTGACACACTCTCCTGCCCCCATTTCTGGTGTCCTGCAAAAGGCAAATAATACTTCTCCTCACCCAGTCAGGGTTTTTTAGAGCTCTGTTATAGCCCCCCCTAGTCCTCTCTTGTACAAGATTAACTGTCCCAGTCTTTTAATCCCTCCTCATATGGAAAGCTACTCCGTTGCCCTAATCATTTGTGTTACCCTTCTCTGTACTTTTTCCAGTTCTAATTTATCTTTTTTTTTTTTTAATAGATGGGGCAATCAGAACTGCATGCAACACTCAGGTTGTGGGCATACCAATTTATACAATGACATGATAGTCTCTGTTGTCTTATCTGTGCCTTGCCTAATGGTTCATAACATTGTTAGCTTTTTGACTGCCACTGCACATTGAGCAGATGTTGTCAGAGAACTGTTCATAGTGACTCCAAGGTCTTTCTTGAGTGATAATAGCTAGTTTAGACCTCACCATTTTGTATGTGTAGTTTGGATTGTGTTTTCCAGTGTGCATTACTTTGTATTTATCAGCATTGAATTCCATCTGCTATATTCTTACCCAATCATCTAGTTTTGTGAGATCTTTTTGTAATTCTTCAGCTTTGGATTTCACTATCTTGAGTAATTTTGAATCCTCTGCAAACTTGGTGACCTCACTGTTTACTCTGTTTCCTGACTCATTTATGAACACGTTGAACAGCATTAGTCCCGATACAGATTCTTGGCAGACTTTGCTGTTTATCTTCGTCCACGTGAAAACTGACTGTTTACTCCTACTCTTGGTTTCCTGTCTGTTAACCATTTGCTGATCCCTGTGAGGACCTTCCCTTTTATTCCATGGTTGCTTAGCTTGCCTACGAGCCTTTGGTGTGGAACCTTGCCAAAGACTGTTTGAAAGACCAGCTACCTTATATAGACTGGATCACCGTTTAACCCCCTTAAAGAACTCAAATAGATTAGTGAATTATTGATTTCCTTCACAAAAGCCATGTTGATTCATCAAAATTGCAACGTGAAATACTCCTAAGTTTGGAAATGACAAAATTACTTGAAATTTGAACCATAATGCAAACACACAAGGATAGTCAGATACTTAGAGCCTGGAAAATATCCATGAGTATCTGTTTTTGCCAGTGTGGATGCAGATACGTATGGCTCATTTTTGTGGGCACAGATGCTGTCATCAAGGTGTGGGAAGTCACTGGACCCTGCACCCCATCTGCAGCCAGATGTGTGACTCAGCCAGGAGGTAGAACAGAGGGCTCATTAGTTCACAGGGATACAGTATAGAACAGACTTGAAGCACAGGAACCAGGAGCAGACAGTACAATCCATCTTGGGGAGGGGGACACAGCCTGGGCCTCCTCCCGGATTTCTAAGCCAGTGGAGACTAACTTACACACTCAGCAACCGATCCCAGCCCTGCAAGTAAACTCCCCCCCCCCCCCCCCCGGCCTTCCAGGCTCATGTTACAGTGAGCCTGAGCCATTGTGAACACACTGGCCTGGGCCATCTAGATAGTGGTGCAGTGCCCAGGAAAGCTGAGGCGCGCCCACAGTGTTACCACTAGGGATGTAATAGTGTAGTCGATTAACCGATAAGCAAAAGCTTATGGGTTAATGCTACAGACTACATTAATCTCCCCCCTCCCCCCCCACCAGTAAATTTTCTAGCAGGCTGGCCAGCAGCCTGGCTCAGTCCCAGCTCACGCCGGGTCTGGGACCTACACCCTGCTGTGGCTCTGCATTTAAAGTGCATTAGGAGCCGGGTGGGCAGGCAGCCCAGCTCAGTTCCGGTTTGCACCGGGTCTGGGAGCTCAGATCCCCGTCTGCCCTCCGACAGGGGCTGCTGCCACCCTGCACTGCTGCCTCTTTATTACAGGCAGAAAGCACAGGGCGACAAGTGGCCGGTCTGCAAGAGGAGTTGGTTTTTAAACGGTTCCCCTTGTGGACTAGCTCCCGCCTGGCACCCCGTGCTGCTGCCAGCCCCGCCCCCAGGGACAATAGAATAGTCGACTAACCGATAAGAATTCATGAGGTTATTCTACTGTTAACTGATATTTAACATCCCTAGTTACCATGGGACAGTAGAAATCACATGCAACATAAAGTGAACAGAGTGAATACAATCCTGACTTTGTCGCAACAGGCAACGGAACAGAGCGAATATGATCCCCACTTTGTCACAGATGCAGATACAAAATTTTGTATCGATGCAGGGCTCTACAGATGCTACTGTGAGGAGTGCTGGTGTAAGAAACTAGGTTTCTAGATGAAAGGAAGGTGAACATTTTAATTTTGCCATTTCTTGACTTTTGAGTGCTTAACTACATAATCGTAATGTCTTCAAAATATTTCTTTTTCTAGGATAAATACTAAAACTTTCCCTCTGGAAAATAATTTAGTATGTCAGCTTTCATCTAATTTTTTTCAGCTGAATTTTAAACCCATGAGAGAGGCACTATTGTACAGAAGAAATTCTTTGATTCTACTGCTATTCTGTAAATGTTCAGCTTATCCTTCTCTCAGTAAAACCAACTGAGATTTCTACCACTGATTTCAGTATGATCAGCATAGGGCCCCTTACAAAATCTAGATCAGGGATCAGCAACCTTTTCAAATCAGAGCCAAACTACATAAAATTCAGAACCAAGTGGTCAACAAAGATCCATATAAAAATGTCCATTTGCATTACTGAAAATATACAACGTAATATTACTAGTAACTGACATGATTAATAGTAGCATAAATGAAACATTATACTCTCAGATGTTGTTTAATGGGACTTCAGCTGCTGCATCTTTTCACACATTTCTTTGAAGTTTACATCATAACTGGTCAAATCCAGCTTCATTCATGCAATGAGGCTGCCTTATGGCAGGGGGCTGGTGATGTTGGGTGCAGGAGACTGGGTTGTGGTGTACGAGGGGCTCAGGGCAGGGGGTTCAGGTGTATGATGGGCTCAGGGTTGGGGTGGGGGTGTGCGGAGTGTTATGACGCTGCAGACAGACGGGCTGGGTCCCAATTCTGGGCTTGTTGGCCAGGATTCGTTTTTAAATAAAGTAAAATGTTATGTCCAACATACAAGGTTTCAACATTGTTTTGATTTATGGCAGGAGTGGGGAAGCTGGCTGCCTGGGCAGGGGGGAAGGCAGGGGGGAAGGCAGGGGGGATTCTGGGCAAGGGGGAAGGGTAGGGGGGATTCTAGCTGGGGGCAGAGGATGTCTGGCTGGGGTCAGGGGATTTTGGCCCAGGGGCAGAGGGTGTCTGACCAGGGAGAGAGGGGGGATTCTGGCCAGAACGGTAAGGGGAGATTCTGTCTGGAAAGGTGGGGGAATTGAGGAGAGGGGGTGTCTGGCTGGAGGTAGGGAGGATTTTGGCCAGGGGACTGGGACCAGTGGGGATTCTGTCCAGGGAGAGAGGGGGGATTCTGTCCAGGGGGGTAGGAGAGGATTCTGTCCAGGTGGGATTGAGGGCAGGGGGGTGTCTGTCCAGGGGGCAAAGGGCAGGGGGTTTCTGGCTGGGGGGGGTCGAGTGAGGGTGTGGAGGTCTGGACATGAGAGAGTGGGGGGTACACCCCTCCTGCTGCTCCCATTCCATGGAAGCCTCCAGGGATGTGTTTCCCAGAGGGATGAAAAAGGGCGGTGTGCTTGGAGCCAGTTTGGCTGCTTGTTTCCCGCGTGTGGACAGGGTAGCCAGGTTTCCAGTACTGACCCGGACAGTCCAGTATTTTTGCCTCCTGTCAAATTCAGAAAATACTGGGCACCTAAAATGTCTGGTATTTTCTGGGGGGTTTTCCCCTGCCGGGAGGCAAAAATACGAGACACCTGGCAACCCTACACACACTCAGCAACTGGGCCCCGCCCCTGGGTCTCTGCCCCCGGACCCCCTGCTTACCTGGTTCCACAGGGAAGCTGCCTTCTGGCTTGACCAAGAAAACAAGATGGCCACTGGCAAAAAGCCTAAAGACCTGAAGCAAGGGGAAGCAATGCCTTCCCTGGGTCTTAGTGCTCAACTTCCCCCCTCTTCCTATCCCTATTCTGACTCTGCACACACTTAAAGGGGACATGCTGGGTTTTTTTATTTATTTATTTTTTTCTTAACTCTCGGGGTCTTTTTTTTCCTCAACAACTTTGGTCTCCCCCTTTTTTTCCACTCAACAGAATTTTTTCCCCGGTGGTTTTTTTTTTTTGGCGGGGGAGGTGTTAAACCATCTAGCAACCCTACGTGCGGAGGGAAGGAAAAGAGCAGCACACTGAGACATGTTTGCTTGTCTTGTTCCCTGCATGCCGGATTGGATTCGGCATGAAGCCTAAGGGCTTCCACCCACCAGGAAGCTGGCATTGGTGCTCCAGTCTTGCGGGGGGGGGGGAGGGTCGTAAGGTTGTAGTGCCAACATGGGCTCCCTGCTGCGGGAGATCAAAGGGGGCTGAGATGGGGCTCCAGAAGAGCCATATTTGGCTCCCTAGAGAGCCATATGTTGCCAACCCCTGATCTAGATAGTACCTGAGCAAAATGTTTCAAAGGGTGTTTATTTACAGCTATAAAGTGCTTGATATTGCAGGAATTTTTAAAATGAACAACAAAAGAAATCCAGGGAAACATAATCCATAGTAGACAATCCACTATCATATCTATCAAACTAATTACTGCACCAACTTTCAGTACAGCAGTTTTTCACGTGCACTAGAACAGCGTCCCCGAAAATGCAGTAATAGCATTAACCTGTAAAATGAAAATCCGGCTATTGATTTTTTTTCTGAGCTCTTGAAAAATGTTGGGGGGATTGTGATTAAAAAAGTCAGTGCAAGTTTATAGCAATAGATCATGCAAAATAAAAGTGAGAACATTGTAAAAATCCTTGCCACTAAGTTATGCAGTAAAACTTGGATAGCTAAAAGTCAAAGACAGAGTCCATGGTCTCTCTTCTCTACATATGGTTCTACAAGTAATGAAACTTAAGGGATCTATCCGTTGAGTGTTCCCATGGCTCACTGGTATGACTAGAGGAAGGATTGCTCTCTTGTTAGGGCACTAGGCTGGGAGTTGGGGAGACCCAAGTTTAATTTTTGCCCTGCCACAGACTTTCTCTGTGTCCTTGCATTAGTCCCTCAACTGATCTGTGTAAAGTGAAGGTAAAAGTTCTTCCCTATTTCCTTGGGGTGGTCAGGATAAATACATTAAAAAAGATTGCGATCTGCTTAGACACTACAGTCCTGGGGGCCATATCTGTACATATCTAGAATCATATCTGGGTCAAGTGGAGCACGATGGCTGAATAAGGATGATCCCTTTCTTTGCCCAGGTTGCTCAGATTGTTGAATTACTCTTCAGCTTGGCCTTTCAAGGTGCACCTATTAGAATTCTAATTGCAGCTGGCAGGAGTTTTTAGTTTTTATGTTTTCAGTGTGACTATAGTGCTGGATAAACAGCTCTGGAGATTAGTGCCCTCTGTGCAGCAAAAGAACATGCATACCTGCGAAAGAGACAGTGCTGTTTTTTTCACCTCACATGGGAGGGACTTCTGTGACAGGGTCCTCGGGGTACAACCTGGAATTGTGGGACCACTGTGCCCCCTTAACTTTCTACCCTGGGTTGTCTCTTATAAAACTGTAGGACAGGGACGAGCAGCAAAACCCCTCCAGGCACTGCGATCCATGTTCCCTGTAAAGTGGGAGCTTGTGTGGCCATTTGGGAGAGATTCAGATGCAGCCCAGCTGGTTAGCAGAGTGCCCACAGCTAGGTTTTTGTTTCTTCTCCCTTGATGCTCATAAAATGTATTCCGCTCGTGGATGGAAAAGATTAGAGGGAACATTGGCTGTGATCATTCAGCCATCAACATATGGAGTCATACATCCAGTTAAATTGCATGAATACTCCTTGTGCCACTCAAGAATCATACAGAAAGAGGTATCAGAAAATCACCCAAACACACCAGAAACACACCATTTTACATGGCTCGAGATCCCCCAGAACCTCCTTGGGCAGTGCGAGGACAGTAATAAATTCACTGCTTTTTTTTGAAAAGGAAGTGGACATGCACCCTGTAATCTGGGCTGAGATTCCCCAGCCACTTCAACCAAAAACACGCTGTTTTAGGCAAAACATAATGCAGTTTTTCACCAATTATAAGTAACAGGCGTGCAGATCAAAATTGGTTGCCTAAGAAATAAACAGAGAAACACAGTCTGATTTCTAACTTTAACAGACTAAGACTTTGTCTACACTTAAAAATGTAAAGCGTAGCCACGGCAGTGCTTTGAATGGAAAGTGTGGCCACAGCACGAGCATAGGGTTGCCAGGTGTCCGGTATTCACCTGGAGAGTTTGGTATTTTTGCCTCCTGTCCAGTAAAAAAATTCAGAAAATACTGGACACCTGAGATGTCTGGTATTTTCTGATTTATTTTTTCCCTGCCAGGAGGCGAAAATGCTGGGCACCTAGCAACCCTACAAACACTCAGGGCCTGGCTTTCCCCCCCCTCCCTCCCCCGGGCCCCCAATACCCCCCACACCCAGACCCCATACTTATCTGGTTCCACAAGGCTGCCAGCACAAAATGGCTGCCGGCAAAAAGACCAAGGGGAAGCAATGTCTCCCTTGGGTCTTAGTGCTCAACCGCTCCACTGTTGCTAGCCTAGTCTCACTGCACTCACTCTAAAAGGGGACATGCTGTTTTATTATTTATTTTTTTCCCCCCCCTCAACAGAATTTTTCCCCTGGTGTGCTTTTTTGGGGGCGGGGGGTGTTTTTGCTTAATAAGTCTTGGAGTCCTTTTTTTTTCTCAACATTCTCCCCCCCCCCCTTTTTTTTTTCCTTCAACAGAATTTTTTCCCTGGTGTTTTTTTGTGTGTGTGTGTGTGGGGGGGGGGGGGTTCAGTATTTTTGGTTCAACCATCTGGCAACCCTACACAAGCACCAGGAGAGAGATCTATGTAAACCACCTCTATGAGGGGAGTTGCTAACAGCACTGGGAGCATGGCTGCCAGCACTGTAGCCTGGTTCACACTGGCCCTTTACAGCACTGTAAGTTGCTGCGCTCCAGGGGTGTGTGAGATTTTTCACGTTCCAAACCAAAAAGTTACAGCTCTGTAAAGTGCCATTGTAGACTTGGCTTAAGCAAAATTTGAATCAAGGAGTGTATCATCCTAACAGACAAGCAGCTCCCAGTTCAGCTGGTGGGTCCCTTCCTGTCTGGAACTAATCTCCCTGGCTCATTTGTCTTTCGGGTGTTGCGACTGGGGGGTAGGGAGAGAGGAGAGGCCAATTGATGATGCCATTGTCTGTCTCCTACACGTTCTAGAAAGATCCTTGCTGTGATATGGACTGCCTGTGTGCTTCCTCTAACAAGCCTATAGGGTAGTGGATTCTTCTTGATGGGCCACTCATGTCTGTCTGGCCAGTGATAACTGCTCCTTTGTTGCTACTAAGAGGCCAGCTGTGGGTGTCTCCCCACCTAGTTCAGTAACACACACAGCAATACCTCATACTTTTCCATACAGTTAGGCTGCGTCTACACTGCAGGCTTCTTGCGCAAGAACTGTTTTGCACAAGAGTTCTTGCGCAAAAGGTCTTGTGCAAGAGCGCGTCCACACTACCATGTGCTTTGTGGTCGCTCTCTTGCACAAAAAAGCTCTGATGGCCATTTTAGCCGTAGGGGTTTCTTGCTTAAGAAATCCCTGTTGCCCGTCCACACTGCCTTCTTACGTAAGAGGGCTTATTCCTCGTGGGGAGAGGAATAACTCTTGCACAAGAAGCTCTCTGTTCCGACGCCTTATTGTAAATTTACTTGCACAAGAACGCGTGTGCAGTGTAGACTTGCCGCAAGTTTTTGCGCAAGAATGGCCATTGTTGCGCAAGAAGTCTGCAGTGTAGACGTTGCCCTATAGTATGTACATTCCATCAGGACATTAAGGTCGGACAGATCAAGACTTTTAAAATGATACCGCACAAGGCATGTGTTTTACAAAAATGATCATAATCCTCTAATGTTGGTGAATATGGTGGTTCCAAGGTGCTAATTTGAGGTACAGAGTGTCCCAACTACCTTAAACGGTTCAGAGCTAATTCATTTTTCTGGGCCTTGGTACAGGGGTGGCAGTTATGATGATGAGCTTATTGGGGTCTGGTTGACTTGGGGGGTGGGGGGGCAATGTTGAAACTTCTCTCTAGCAGCCTTGGACATTGCAGGCCTGAGAGATTTCTGCAGGGAAAGAATCCTGGTTTATATTCATAGCTTTATATTTTGCCTGCTTCTAATGACTGATTAACCCATAAAACCATTTCTTACTGTTAAAGCAGCCATTTGTTTATTTCATTTTGAGCGAATTCCCTCTCTTGCCCAGAATATAGAACCAATTAGCTTGATATATGGTGCAACGTTTCCAGACATAAAGTTCCCCTACAGTGCCTCTGCCACATGGTAAGTGTCTTCCATTGCTTTGACGCTGGAGCCACTCTGTTTTTTTCTGGGCCTTGCATTGTTTCCTCTAGTCTGAATTTAAGAACAATCTCTGGTAAGATTAGACAAATCTAATCAGCAGGTATGTGTGGGGAAAGAGGTTGGCTTTTTTTTTGTTTTTTGTGTAAGTACATTTTTCTCAATACTGTGCAATTTTGCTCAATTTTCTGTTCTCTGCAAATAGGGAACTTGGACTGTGAACCCAAAGTAATCTGGGAGCAGACTGTCAAAGTGGTACCTTCTTCCTCCACGTGTCTGCAGCCTGTGTGCTTGAGACACGTATTTGCTAGTTTTGTTGTGTCAAACTCTGTTACGCATTGCAGAGGCACTGGAGCTATAGAGGAGTGGTGTAGATTCTCTTTGGCTTGCCACCATCCCTACAAGGGATGTGAATGACTAGTCGACTATCCAATAAGCAAATGCTTATCAGATAGTTGACAAGGCTAGTCGACTAGTTGCTTCCCTCTCCTCCCTTTACTGCCTCTATCAAAGAGAGGCAGCAAGAGGGTGTGGAGAAGAGGGGATGCTTCAAAGTGGTAGTGCCGCGTGGAGCCCCGGGATCAGCAGGGGAGTCCCCAGCTGAGCCCGGGCTTCACACGGTGCTGCCGCTTTGAAACACCACATGCAGTCTGGGCTCCCCAGATGATCCTGGGCTCCATGCGGCGTCATCACTTTGAAACGCCGTGGGGAGCATGGGGCCAAGGTGCGACTGCTTGAGTACCCTGCTGGCCCCATGCTCCTTGCAGCACTTTTGTCTTTGATGTGTATCAACAACTATTGTTACACTTCAAAGGCAGAAGCACCCTTATCGATGAATTGAGAAGTTGATGCAAATTACATCAACTATTCAATTAGCCAAATAATTGAAATTTTGTATCCCTACTACCTACATTCTTTCTGCTGTAATCCGCTCAGAATTTCCCATCAGTGGTGGGATGGACCAGGTCCGTACTTGGATGGGGCCAGCTCCAAGGGATGACTTGGTGTTGGTGTTACTCTTTTTTCTGACTTAGTAATGAGCCAGTACCTAAACATGACGTTGGGAGCAGGGTGCGGGGGAAGATGCTGTTTTTCTGGAAGAGATCTCTGACAGGTATTTTGATCCCTGGTGGTTATTAAGTGTCCCATGGCACTCTTCCTAATAGCGTGGATGCAGGGGTGTGAATGCAGGTGGAGTTCCCACCCTGCTCTGAATCTGAACGGAAAATACACAGCCCACATAAAATCCAAATTGAGCCCCTTGCTGGAATGCGCCTGTGTTGGGAAAAACATAAATCCAACGTCAACATCACTCTAATTCAGTGGTGGGCAGCATGCGGCCCATTGGGGTTCTACGTGTGGCCCATGTTTATTGTTGCTGACATGCAAGGCTGCTAGATTCCTTTGGTTTCCATCCACATCGTTTTTTTTCCTACGGGTATTACTAAAGTGACGCGCACATTGAGCAAGGTGCGTGCTGATTATATGCAACACTGACTGTGAGAGCCGTGCGCTCCCTCGGCATCCAATCAAAGTGCTGCTTCAGTTTAGTCAGCACACCCCGTAAATTCTATGTCCACAAGCGCGGTTAGCAAAGCCAGTCTATCCCAGGAGATCATCTTGGTTACGACAATCTTCCCGCCCACTGAGATGGAGGCAAAGATCCTACAGAGAAAGCCCTAAAGAAAGCCAAGTTTGGAGAGAAATGAGAACAGTGATGGGCAACTTAAGCTAGCTGTAGGGTAGGGGTAGGCAATAATTTTTAATGGGGGGGGGCATTCTAAGGTTTTGGCAAGTGGTCAAGGGCTGCACTTCTCTGGAGGAGATTGGAGGCTGGGTGCAGAAGGGAGCTTGGGGTAGGGAACTGGGGTGCAGGAGGTAGTGAGGGCTCTGAGAGGGAGTTTGGATGAAGGAGGGGGCTGTAATTTGTGGCAGAGACTTGGGGTGCACAGTCCAGGAGGGGGAAGGGGTCAGGAGAGGATTCTGGCCTGGGAGAGGGGGGGGTCTGGGAGGGAGTTGTGACCTGGATGAAGAAGGTGCAGAGGGTTTGAGTGGTGACCTGGAGGAGGAGAATGGGGTGCAGGGTCCGGGAGGGGGAATGGGTGCAGAAGAGGATTCTGGCCTGTAGGAGGGTGTGCAGGACCAGGGAGGGAGTTGTGACCTGGGAGAAGGGCAAAAGGGGTACAGAGGGTTTGGGTAGTGGCCTAGAGCAGGTAGTCAGCGGCAGGGGGTGGGGAGTGTGTGCCAGAGGCAGGCTGTGGGTGGGAGGTGCTTACCTAGGCAGCTCCCAGCCATCAGCCCTCCAGAAACCTAAGGCAGACTGTCTGCTGCAGGCTGCTCGCTGCTCCACATGGCTCCACTCCAGGCATTGGGGGTGGATGGGGGAGAAGGCTTTCCACACTGCCCCTACCCCCAGCAAAATTTCTCAGCTCCTATTGGCCAGAAACTGACTAATGGGAGTTGAGAGATTTTGCTGTAGGATGGGGACAGTGTGCAGAGACTCCCTCCCAACCATCCAGAGTGGAGAGCAGCTGACTTTTTAAAAAGCATGAGCTGCTCTGTACTTAAGGGTTCCAGGGAGGTGGCCGTGGGCCAGATCTGGTGGCTTGTTGGGCTGGATCCGGCTCGCTGGCAGGCTCTTGCCCACCCCTGCCTTAGAGGAATGCAGAAATGGCACATTGTAATCTCTATTGATCAATGCTAATGTTACTTGAATAGCTTGTCAATAGAAGGAATTTAATAACAATTATTTAGAAACTGTATTCACAATTTAATTTGTGTCTAACGTTCTGCAAATCAGAAATTGCCTGTTGTCAATTAGCTGGAGGTTGGTGATGATTTTTATCTCTTGCCTGTCATGTACCTGCCTTCTCTTGACAGCCTCAGACAATGCTGGGTTGAAATGAGAGGCTGTGACCAAAATGATAATATTTATAGAGCTGTAAGCTAAGAGAAATAAACTGTAAATAAGTGACCTGAAGAAGCAGTGAAATTTATATTCTGGGGCAGCAATAAGGCTCCCTTTGCAGTAGCTTGGTCACTGAATAATGATTGGTTTGTTGCATGTCTTCTAAAGGCAGAACCATGAGTTTTTAGGGGGTAGAAATAGATACATTTTTAGCAGTGGTTTTGAAAACAATTTTCTGCAATACAGACTGTATTTTTGGTATCTTTTTTTAATAATACCAAGTGTCACATGGAATAAGTAAGAGTGCTGTTTATTTGGGGGAAGGGGGAAGGAGTTCTTCTTAGTTAATGCTCTGCCCTGCCATGTAAAAGGCCTAGATTCAATTTAGGGATGTGAACGATTAGGGATGTGCCTAGGCTTATCGGTTAATTTAGTTGACTACTTTCATCCCCCCCACCCTTGCTGCCTCAGAATCAGAGGCAGCAAGGCTGGGGGGAAGCAGGAACTGGTGCTGGGGGGAGCTGTCTTAAAAGCCAGTTCCTCGCAGCACCAGCTCCACAGTGCTGCCTCCTCCAGCTCCCTTGGTCTGCTGCCTCTATCAGAGGTAGCAGCGTGGGCAGAGGAGGGGAGGCTCAGGAGAGGCTTCCATGAAGCAGCCTCTGCCCATGGTGAGTCCAGGCCTGCAGTGGGCAGAGGCCACTTCAGGGCAGCAGCCCCTTCTGGCGGCAGTCCCAGGCTCGCTGCAGGCAGAGGCTGCTCTGCGTTCTGCGGAACCCGGTGGACAGGTGCTGCTGCCAGAGCAGCCTTTGTCCATGGCAAGCTCCCCTGAGCAGCCTCTGTGTGCGGGGAGCTCAGGAGGCCCCCCCCCACCCCCCCGCGAACTGGGGCTGCTGCCATCCTGCACTGCTTCCTCTGTATCAGGCAGGCGGCAAGGAGAACTGGTTTTTGAACTGGCTTTGCTCATGGGCTGGCACCCCGCACTGCTGCCTCTGACAGAGAGGGAGCAGGGCGGGATGGCAGAGCGCTCCCTGGGAGTGGGGCTGGAGTGCATTGGCTGCTGGTCCCGACCTGGGGACTATAGAATAGTTGACTAACCTTTAAGAATTCACGCGGTTAGTCAACTGTTCAGTTAACCGATAGCTAACATCCCTAATTCAATTTTATGTATGGAAGAGGACGAGAATATAGCACTGGGCATAGTCTGACATTGATTGATGAAGTTGGTTTAAGATTTGCCGTGTGGGAACAAATTGTCCTGTAAAGCATCGCATGTTCCCTACTGGGCTTTTGGTCTTTGTGGTGTTATCATTAGCTGAAGGCTAAGATGCAAGTAGCTCCGACCTTTGCAGGTTCAAAGCATTTTACTCCACTTGGCAAGAAGTCTGATAATGGCAGCAGTTGTTGTTGTGACATATGAACATTGCAATCTCTGTAGTGCAACCATGATTCATTTTTTATTTTAAAGGTGAGATTGTTCTATCAGATAACCTGCAGTTAATAATTGTGATTTAGGCCACGTCTTCACCTGCCACGCTGGAGATTGATCTTCTGGTGTTCAGTTTAGTGGGTCTAGTTAAAACCAGCTAAATGAAATGCTGAGGGTGGCTCTGGTCAGCGTCGGTACTCCTTGCAGTTGCTAGGTGTAAGGGAAGCCAACAGGAGCTTTTGCTCCCATCTGCCTCCCTTTGTGAAGGAGGTGCCAAGTTCGTCTTAAGGAAAGCTGACTGCAGCTATGTATTTTACGTAACTGGAGTTGCATATCTTAACCTAACCTTCCCGGTCTAGTGTAGACCTAGCCTTAGAGTTTGCATTATAGGTCAGATGAGCTAGGTGGCAGAATAGATAGTTTAATTGCATAGAATTGTAATTCTCCTTTGCAATGTGATGTCTGAATCATTCTGCTATCCCTTTTTATCTACTTGCTAATCACTGCTATTCTGTGGGGATAAAGAGCATTCTAGAGACCCAGATAAAAGTGTAGGTTGGGATTTTCCAAAGTATCAGTACCACTGAGAGCCAACAGGACTTAAGTGATGTAGGAGTGTTAGTATTTTTGAAAATCTCCTTCCAAGTCCTCAGATACTTCCAGGTTTCGTCAGAGCAAATAGAGTCTCATTCCGTGCTACATGGCTTCAGTTTTACTGGGGTGAGCTACAGTGGTGTAAAACTGCAGTCACATGGCAGTGAACCAGGTTGTGTGTTTCTTAGGCCTTGTCCAGAGTACTGTGGGCTATTGACTTCAGTAGTGCAAGTTAGCTACGTGAATAATGTAGATGAAGTCGACGTACTTAAGATACTGTAGCAAGCAGACCTCAGTGCAGTAAGTCAACAGCTCATGTTCTCCTGTCGACTCTGCTTACTCGTCTTGTTTTGGTGGAGTAACAGAGTTGACAGGAGAGCGCTTGGTGGTTGATTGATCATGTCTATAGTAGACTCGATAAATTAACCCCTGTTGGATCAATTGCTACCCAGGAATCTAACCTGTAATGAAGACATGCCCTTAGCCTCACTGGACCAAATCCTCATCTGGTGTGAATTGGCTGAAGGAATTCTGCACCAAAAATTAAAAATTCTGCATACAGTATTTTAGAATACTGCAAAACTTGCATATTTTTTGTCAAAATAACACAGTATAATCACACCAATTTCAATTTTTTGGTAATTTAGTTCAAAATACCTGTCGGCAAGTCTGTCAGTAACAGTACAGACCACAAAAAGATTCAGGAAATGTTCTTTTGACTTCAGTTGCATACTAGGCAAATTAATGCAGAACTTGGAGTAGTAATTCATTTAAAGTACAGAAATGCATTTCCCATATCCTTCAGAAGCAGTGCAGAGGAGGAGACGGGTAAGAGGGGAGCTGAGGGAGAGGGAAGTAATGGCTGAGAAGGAGCCTGTGAATGAAGCTGGAGGGTTATTTTGTGTGTGTGTGTGTGTGTGTGTGTGTGAGTGAAAGAGAAATATGGAACTTTTGGGTGAAATTGTTAGGGAGCTGGAGAGCCTCCCCTATGCAAATCCTGCCCTAGCCTCTCCCAGTCAGTGAGGCATATCTGCCTCTCTGTGCATGTGTCCCTACACCATCCTGCCCCAGCATGTCCATGTGCCCCAGTCAGTCACTTTTCCTCACCTCGTCCCCATGTGGCCCTGCACCCCTATTCAGCCACCCCCGTCCCGATGTGTCCCTGTACCATCGTGCCCCCATGTGTCCCCGGGCCCCCACTTGGCCATCCATCTCCCCACTCCCATGCATCCCTGTGCCCCACCCTACCCTTATGTGTTCCTGCACCCCCAGTCAGCCACCTTCCACCTCCAGTTGGCTTGGCACCCCCTCTCCATTCTGTGTCCCTCCCCACTAGCGCTTCTGAACCTCTGTCTGAGAAGTAACCCTCCCTGCCCCCGCTGTGCTGTGTGACCTGCTTTGTCTCCTCACTTGTCCCAGTGCAGTGAGGGCTTCAGCCTCTGCGCGCTCTGTCAGTGGCTGGTTGCTGTGGCCGGTGAGCGGCCCCTGGTGGGTGACAGACAGAGCTGCAGCGCCTCTCCGACAGAATGCATTTTTCTTTGGAGGGGAAAAAAAACCCCAGGACAGATGAATTCTGCACCTGTGTGGGTGGCACAGAATTCTCCCAGGAGCAATAGGCAGAGCTGGCTTGATTTCACTGCATCGACATGGATTTATGCTGGTAAAAGATCAGGCCCTTGAGGCTCTAAAGGCCTTTTGTCCTATTTTGAAGAGAGCTCACTGGGTACTGTTCTCTGCTGTGCCTTGTCACAAGAAGGCTGAAGCTCGCGGGTGGCAGGTAGTGTAGGCAAGTAAAAGCATTGCCCGCCCAAAAGTGCCACACTGCCCAGCCACCGGCGGGGGGGGGGAGGGAGGGAGGAGGCTGGGCAACGTGGTATGTCAGCCCCTGGCTCCCCGGCGGATGGGGCTGTGGTACGTGGCAGCCCTAGTCTTCACCTGGGGTTGGGCAGGGCTTGGCTGGGGGGCGGGAGGAAAGGTTGTGAAGGGGCATGGTCTTGGGGAAAGAGTATGGCTTAGGGCAGAAGGGATGGGGTTTCCACTGCCTTCCGCAGCTGGGCCCATGCTGAAGCCTTGATAATGGCTTTTTCAAAGGAGGACCTCACAGCCTCCACGGATTAGGCACGTGGCTGTAAAATTCTTCAGTCTGGTGTCCGTGAAAAGAGCTCCCTTCTGTGCCTATCAGACTGCTTGTCAGTTCTGCTTGCTGCCCTCTGGTAACTCTGGTTTCCAGGCCTGGAGCAGAAGCTTGGTAGAAAGGAAATTTATCAGTTGCTCACCAATGATGTAAATCTGTTGTTAACCCAGCCCTTTCTTGATATATTTCTCCCTCCTCCAAATTAATATTATTCCACCCCCTCAGCCCACTGTTTTATATCTGAAAGTGCATTCAACTGCTAGCAATTGAGATATACCAAGGTACGATCCGGTCTGCCTGACAGTGGGCTTTTGGTCTCCTGCTTCTTCCAGTTTACAGCCAATGCCTTAAAAACAGTTAGTAAGGGCTTGCTTTTCATGGTGTGACTGGCACCTTGTACTGTACTTAAAGTTTTTGTGGCTTTTTTAAAGTTTCGGTTCCTCTGTCCTTTCAGTATGAAGTGTTAATAATTCACACTTATTTTATGTATCACATTTCACTGCAGTGGCTGAAAGCATTTCATCTCTCTTCAGCCTACAGGCTAAGAAAGATGCCCCCTTAACAGGGGGAGGAAGCTGAGGTACAGAGATGTCAAGTCATTTGCCCAAAATCATTCTGCAAATCCACAGAACCCAGGGCTGGTTTTCCTGCTGCAGGGTGAGAGTAACTAATCTTTACGTCCATCAGAGTTCTTCTTATCCGGTGATGTGATAAAAAACTAGAGGAACTTAGCACTTAGGGAAATATAAACTGTGCCGAACAGCATAATGTTGTAGTCAGAGGAAAAGTAATGACTTTGGAATTCATTTTCATGGCTTTCTCATTGGTCATGAGAATTTAAAGGCAATCTTTGTAAGATTAGTGGATAAGAAATTATAGGAGAGGTGTTTGATTTGCAATGTTGAGATCAGACTTAATTCAGTCTTTCTTTTTCTCTCCTCTGAGGGAATAGGCACGCAGCAACACAGAATGAAAGGGAATGTCCCCATAAAAATAGACAGAGTAACTCTTTTTATGTAGTAGAAACTTTAGCTGCTGGGTTCTTGTAGCCTTAGTTGAACTGGAATTAAGGCTGCCAAATTATTTAAAAATGGTAATTACTAGTGAGATTAAAAATACATACAATCACAGTTTTAATCACACTGTTAATAATAGAATACCAGTTTAAATTTACTATGGCTATTTTGGATGATATTCTACATTTTCAAATATACTGATTTCATTTTCAACACAGCAGGATACAAAGTGCACACTACTCACTTTATATTATTATTTTTCATTAGAAATATTTGCACTGTAAAAAAGGTAAACTAAACAGCATTTTTCAATTCACCTCATAGAAGTACCGTAGTGCAATCTCTTTATCACGAACAGGTAACTTCAGAGCCTGCAGGTCCACTCAGTTTTACTTCTTGTTCAGACAGTCTGAAAGTGAGAACGCACAGGTTCTGCTTTGTAACAGCAATCCAAAGCCGTGTGTGCTTCATTTTCATCCTCTGAGTACATGACACAAAATTTATAGAAAAATGCGCATAAAACCACAGAGCATACAGAAAATTCCCCACCCCTCCCCCCAGTTGTTCAGCCACAAATTTAATTAAGACATATTTTTTTTTAACGAGCATCATCAGTGTGGAAGAATGTCTTCTGAAATAATGGTTAAGATGTGAAGGAGCATGCAAATGGTTAGCATAGCATATCTGGCATGTGAATACTTTTGCAGTTCTGGCTATAATGGTGCCATGCAAACGCCTGTTGTCACTTTCAGGTGACATTGTAAATAAGAATTGGGCAGCATTATCTCCCATAAATATAAACAAAGTAGCTTGTCTTAGCGATTGTCTGAATGAGAAGAAGGGCTGAGTGGACTTGTAGGTTCTAAAGTTTTACACTTTTTTTTTAACTGCGGTTATGTAAATAATAATTTTACATTTTTAAGTTGCACTTTCATGATTGAGATTGCACAACTCTACTTGTATCAAGTAAACTGAAAAATACTATTTCTTTTGTTTCTTTTTTTATAGTGCAGATGTTTGCAATGAAAAAATAATACAAAAAGAGCACTGTACACTTTGTATTCTGTGTTGTTATAGAAATCAATATTTGAAAATGCAGAAAAATATTTCAAAAATATTTATAATAAATTTCAATTGGTATTGTATTAATTGCTTGTGCTAACTGGGATTAACAGCCCAAACTGGAATATAGTCTCTCCTTCCATCCTGTAGTCACAGAATATCAGGGACTCTGTTGCAACTGCCTGTTCCACCCATGATATGAGAGATGTTTCTTGGGATACTTTGGGCTTCTATTTGAACAGTTTTAATGTCATGGTCCTGATTCTCCTCTGACATACATGGGTGTAAATTGGGAATTAACTCTGAAGTCAGTGAAGTTGTACAAGTGTAAAGGGGTATGAATTGCCTGAATTACAAATTACTTTGTTTTCCAAAAAAGATGTGCCTAATCTGCCTTTTCCTACCCTGCCAGGCAAGAGCTCAGAGAAATGAGCAAATGCAGAGGAAAAGTGTTGATCTTTGTAGCAATGGATAGCAACTCATGCTTGTTGATCAGCAGTATACAAAAAATGTCTCAGACCTACCTTCTACCCCACCTTTTATTGGGGATCTAAAAGAAGCAGCAATTGATCAGAGACTGCCCATTTCTGGGGTAGCTGAGTAAACATGTCAAGCAATCAGAGATGTGATTCAAACTGCTCTTTATTTATGGGGGGTGGAGTGGGGGTTGGAGGGGGTGGATAACACAAAATGAATGAAGTTCCCTATTCCTACAAGTAGAGATTAAATACTCCAATTAAATAGATCAGTTTGAGTAGAAACAAAAAACAGGACTATGTAGCACTTTAAAGACTAACAAGACGGTTTATTAGGTGATGAGCTTTCGTGGGCCAGACCCACTTCCTCAGATCAAATAGTGGAAGAAAATAGGCATGACCATATATACCAAAGGGATACAATCAAAAAAAGTGAACACATATAGAAAGGACAAATCAAATTTCAGAACAGAGGGGGGATGGGGGGGGGAGGTAAATGTCTGTGAGCTAATGATATTAGAGGTGATAATTGGGGAAGCTATCTTTGTAATGGGCAAGGTAATTAGGGTCTTTGTGTAAAGTGTCAAATTTAAGCATGAATGACAGTTCAGAGGTTTCTCTTTCCAGCCTGGTGTGAAAATGTCTTTGAAGCAGTATGCAGAGGTAATCAAGTCATTGAGACAATGCCCTTTCTGGTTGAAATAGCAAGAAACTGTTTTTTCTTTGTCAGTGGGAACTGTCCATCCCTCCCAGAAAGCTGTTTGTTTGCAGGATTTCTGCAGTGGGAAATAAATCATTGTATGAGCCTTTTGCATGTTCTTAAAACCATATTCTTAAAAATGGGATGAGCAGTGACTGTGGTGCTGAAACAGAAACTTCTTTAGGCTGTTCCAGATACTTTCTGACTAGAATTTCACCTCTATGCATATCATATCTTGTTCCAAGCACAGCACTCTTGACCTTCTGACTGCAAAAGCTCTTCTAATAGCTCCCCCAGGACAAGGAGTTTGAGATTCAAGACCAGCCTGATTCTGCCACTCTAATGGCTTTAAAACTGTATTTGTTTTGCTTGCATTGAAAGTGGCTCATGGTGTCAACTATAGCAGATGGGGCTGTGCTGAATCGTTTCATAGATAAACTTAAAAAACAGCAAATGGTCTGGTAGCACTTTATAGACTAACAAAACATGTAGATGGCATCATGAGTTTTTGTGGGCACAGCCCACTTCTTCAGATGACCGGAGTTTCGAGTTTAGGATGTGCAGACCCAAAATAAATAGGGGAGAAGGGGGATGGAAAAAAAAGTAAGGGGGCGGGAAACAAGGAGCAGAGGGTATGAAAATATCAAAGGGAAAAACAAGTAGGCAGAACTGGTACCCTATAAGCACCTAAAGATTGGATAGTTAAAAGAAGCAGATAAGGATCATAGGATAGCAATTAGATAGGAAGGGTACTAATGCAAGAATCTACACAGACAAAGAGCTGTTGGCACCTTCATTGAATGTTAGGTTGATAATGTCCCAGCCATGTGTTCTCAGATTGAGGAGGTTATCAGTTTGAGAATTGAATTTGTGGATGAATTGTGATAGAAACGTAGCCATGTTAGTCTGGTGTAGCTGAAACAAAAAACAGGACTACGTAGCACTTTAAAGACTAACAAGGTGGTTTATTAGGTGATGAGCTTTCGTGGGCCAGACCCGCTTCCTCAGATCAAATAGTGGAAGAAAATTGTCACAACCATATATATATATACCAAAGGATACAATTAAAAAAATGAACACATATGAAAAGGACAAATCAAATTTCAGAACAGAAGGGGGGTGGGGGGGGAGGTAAATGTCTGTGAGCTAATGATATTAGAGGTGATATCATTAGCTCACAGACATTTACCTCCCCCCCCCCCCACCCCCCTTCTGTTCTGAAATTTGATTTGTCCTTTTCATATGTGTTCATTTTTTTAATTGTATCCTTTGGTATATATGGTTGTGACAATTTTCTTCCACTATTTGATCTGAGGAAGCGGGTCTGGCCCACGAAAGCTCATCACCTAATAAACCATCTTGTTAGTCTTTAAAGTGCTACATAGTCCTGTTTTTTGGATGAATTGTAATTCTGATGCCTCTCTGTGTATTTGGCTTGTAGAATTGGTTTGTGACAAGACTGCCACCTGGAGAACTTTTAAAGAGTGATTAGGTAGATTGAAGTGTTCTCCAACAGGTTTCTGTATGTTCCCTTTTCATAGATCTGATTTGTGTCCATTGATTCTTTCCCGTAGGGACTGTCCAGTTTGTCCAATATATATAGCAGTGGGGCATTGCTGGTATTTGGTGGCATAGATCAAATTACTGGATGTGCAGTTAAATGTTACACTGAAAAGTAGTGATGTAGACTCTGTGCTGGGCTTTGAACCTAACGTAACCACAATTCCATCTGTAATGTGTGCAGACACGGGTGTCTGGCCAGGTTCTAACATCATGTTCACACTTAGAGCCAGGACTGCTCTGTTGTTGACTTGATTCCCTTCAGAATCCCTCCACTGCGCTTCATCTTTATGTGCTTGGTCTCAGTGCACTACTTGGCAATGGTTTAAGAATAGTCATGGTGCTGCCTACACAGCCTAGAAAATGGCTTTTGCTGGAGCCATCTTGAAATGGACAAGGGACCCTTTTTTTCAAATACGGTCTTCAAAGCCTAGTTTAGACAGGGTCTTTGAGTGGCTATTACAGCAACAAGCAAAGGAGGAGAACAACAGAACTGACAGAAACCTAGGGGAAAATAAAGCACTGTATGGATTTGATCACCACCAGGTATCTAAATGAAACACATTGCTTTTGTAGCACAGTGCATTAACTGCTTTCCAAGTTTCTGCCTGTTCACAGCCGTTGATAACAACCAGTTCCAGTGCTTTCAAGTTCTTGCCCCTTGACAAATGCTGGGCCAATCCTATTCTGCTTTTCCCTGGCCAGAAGGAACCTACTCTCTGTTCGCCTGTTCTGGGGGGAATGGAAGGAGTTCATTGCACTCATGTAAGTGGACCATTTTGTAGGGTCATACGCATGACTCCTACAGATGCTTAGGGCTGAGTTTTCATATCCTGGTTTGGTGCTTACCCTAGTTCTGAAGATCTCCACCTGCATGGATGGCTTTGGAAGGGCTTGTAGAGGAAGAAAGCAGCTTCAGACAAATTGCTTAGGTGTACATGAGTCTGTTTGATCACCTGAACATGATGTGCCTTTTTACCATGTTACAATAGAGATTCTTAGGTAAGGCTTTTCATCCAGAGAACTGAATGGCTTTGTGTTCTGCGTTCATACAGCAGAACGGAGTCCGGGTTCATGTTTAGGGCTCCTAGGGACTACAAGTAATAAATAGTAACTTCACACAGGTGAAGTTATTTCAATTTTATCTCCATTTACAGGCCATGCCTCCATTAAGAATACATGTGTTGGTGTAATTACATGGAACTGATGAAGCAGGTGCAAACCCCTAATGTATAAAACGGGACTTGTATCACAGCAGTGTAATCTGCATTAAATTGTTGACTTAAAATGCACCAGTAAAAGCTTAACTTTAAGATGATGAAGTCACATGGGTGCATGATTCCTCTAAATGGATAGGAATTTGGAAACTGAGGCAAGAGAGGTTGAGTGACTTGACCAAGGCCACATGGCATGTCAGTGGCTTGGCAGAGGCTTTGTATCCTGTACTTCTGATTCATTTCTAGAATCCTGCAGCACGTGTACATTGCATTTGTTTAAACAATCTAAATTCTAGTGACCATTTTGGAAATTATCCTGAATGTTGTTAAAGCTTTACAAATGAAACTTATTCTGAATTTGAGTAAATCTCCGCTACATAGTTCTGGACGTCGGCAGAAGCTGGATAGATCAATGACTAACAATGATTCTTTGTTTTAGTGAAGCTCCAAATCCAACTGCCAATATCATTGCATAATACAGAATTTAATTCGGGTTTTCTCTGGCAGGGTGTGGGCACTGTAAGAAGATGAAGCCAGAGTATGAGGAGGCCGCAGAGATGCTTCATGTAGCCAATGATGTAAGCTCATTTCCTTTATTTCCCCCTTTTCAAAAAATCCATGATAAATACTAGTAGTAATAAAAATGACTTTTCCATCCCTCCCTGCAACAGTTTTAGCTGTTCTCATCCTCCCACAGGGCCCTTTGAGATGTGCTTCCAAAGTACAGTCTCATCGGGAATGCATGAGTCTTGCCAAAGCGTTAGCAAGAACATTCTGTCTTGAGCGAAAACAGAATTGCCAAGTGATTATATATTCTGCCGTAGGGCCTTATTTATATGCAATGCAATCAAACCCAAATATAATGCGGAAATGTTTATTTCCCCATTAATTAAAGGCCTTGTGTTAAAGGAAAATTAAGAAAACAGAGGGGGGTGGGTTTTCATTTATGGTGCAGAGGCAAAAGCTTAAAGGTCTTGTGTCCCCTCTTGCATACATTGATTTTACACTGGCATCACTCCACTGTACATCAGTGTAACTGAGAGGAGACTCTTAGGTCCAGCCATGATGCTGATTCCCATTGTACAGGAATGGTCATTGTAGCTCAGACACTGCATGACCAGGAGACACAGGTCTTGTCTCCCAGTGCAGTAGGTCCTTTTTTGATAAAGGCCCTTCCAAGAAGCCCGTCAAGCCCTCCCAAAGAAAGGAGCGTCAGTGAAGGAGCCATCTGAACGACGAGTAGTTATTTGGCACAAGAGCGGATTGGAGTTGCCTGAGAGGACCTGAGGGGAGAAGGCACAACAATGAGAACGGGAGGAGGACTTGAAAGGGGGATTCAGGAGCTCTTCGGGGGGACGTTGGAGGAAGTGGGGGAATAGATGTAGGATAGAATGATGCAGACACTTAATGAGATGGAGGCTTGAAGTTGATACACGATGTGAAAAGAAGCCTGAGGAGGGCTTCAGTGAGGGGACTGACATGGTCAGAGTGGTTAATTTATCAGCAGCACTCGCTACCGATTAGAAGGCTGCAGGAGGTGATGTGGGAGGCCATATAGAAGAGGCGGGGTTGCAGTACTGAAAGCAAGCACTGACCAAGGAATGGACAGTGAGTTAGTGGTAGGAACAGAGACAACAGGGTACATTTGTAGAGATGTCATAATGGACAAAATGACTGCCTCGGTTTTAGGGCAAGGGAGGGGAGCATGTGGCATCATAGTGACAGGCTGGGGAGGGGCCTAGGAAAGTGGCATTTTTAGCAATGGCGGAGGGTAGATTTCAGTGGAAGGGGTGAGGATCAGGAGCTCGGATTGGGCTGTGCTGCTTCTCAGTTGGCGGTAGGGTTGTGGGACTGGACAAAAGGGAGGGTGGGGTGGAGAGTGTATCAGAGCCACCCGTATTTAATAATTTACATGGTAAAGGGAAAATCCTGCTCCTGCCTGTGGCCATGCAGAACAGAAAAATTAAGACAGTCCTGGATGTGGGGGTGAGAGTTGTGCAGCCAGGCCACTCTGACGCAGGCCAAATCCAGGGTTACGCAGGCAGGGATGAGGCAGGGCCCTCCAGTGCATGTGCCCGACAGCAGTGTTTCTCAGCCAGTGGTACGAGTACCCTTAGGGGTACTTGAGAGAAATCTTGGGGGTACGTCAACACAACTGAAATTTGGAGAGAACTGAATTTTTGCTTTACGTTTTACAGGATTTTATAATTTTTGTACTTTTTACGCCCAAAAATTTAATCGCCCACCTGGATACGATTAATTTGTTTAAACAAATGTGTTGCAATGGTAGAAAAAAATTTTGTGTGTCTGAAAACTGTAGGTATTGGGGATACTTATACATTTTTTTTTTAAAGGGGGTATTTTATAAAAAAAGGTTGAGACACTGCCCTACAGTGCTGCTCCTCAGCTCCCTTGTGGCGAGGGCTGTAGATGGCCCCTGCAGCCATTGGGCTGAAGTAGCTCAGGCTGAATGGCTTCATAGCCACTCAGCCGGGAAGGGAGTATTCCTCCCATTTGTCCCCCTGCCCTGACCATAATACACCTGGCCAGTGTTCAACTAGGCTCCTGATGCTAGGTGTGAGTATCAGGTTGAGCAGCAAGGTCTTGTGTTACTTTGACTGTATGACCAAGTAAAATATACCCCTCTCTTCATAGTGATATTGGGAGCAGCTGTGCTTTTCAGTATACACATAGTGTGCATTTGGAGTCTAAATCTAGACTGTCTCCTGACTAAGTGCATGTGATGCCATGGTTTGCAGTTAGCTGCTTCTGTTTCAGAGTCCTGATGTCCTTGCAGCAGTTGATGCTACTGTCAACAAGGCAGTGGCAGAAAGATTTCACATCTCGGGGTTCCCAACGTTGAAGTACTTTCAGGATGGCGAGGAGAAGTATACTTTGCCACATCTCAGAACTAAGAAGAAAATCATTGACTGGCTGCTAAAGTAAGTTGGATAAGTTTTGAGGTTTCCTCCAGGTTTCTGGCTATTAGCCAATGAAGAGTCCTTTTGTGAACATGTAAATCTTAAACTAAGGTTCATCTCCTCCTATTTAAATCCCTGATGCTCAAAAACAAATTGAATTCTTGTACTAAAAGCCACACATGGAGGTGTTCATTATTTTTTTAATATAAAAAAAACTTTGTTTGCTATGGTTTTGTTTTGTTTTTTTTAAATACATGCCCCTTTAACTCTTTCCCAAAAGAAATATTTTAAAAGAGGATGGAGAGAGGCTGTTCTCAGTAGTGACTGATGGAAGAACAAGGAGCAATGGTCTCAAGTTACAGTGGGGGAGGTCTAGGTTGGATATTAGGAAAAACTATTTCACTAGGAGGGTACTGAAGCACTGGAATGAGTTACCTAGGGAGATGGTGGAATCTCCTCTGTAGAGGTTTTTAAGTCCCGGCTTGACAAAGCCCTGGCTGGGATGATTTAGTTGGGATTGGTCCTGCTTTGGGCAGGGAGGCCGGACTTGATGACCTCCTGAGGTCTCTTCCAGCCCTAGGATTCTATGATTCTGTGGAAAGTGTCTCCTAATCTTCTCTTCTGGAAGGCAAAACAGTGGCTCAAACAAATAAGATTAAATTTGCTGAATCTTCTTTCTTTTAGCCAATAATTTTCATTGTTTAGCAGCCAGATTGTACTCTTTTCTTTTCGGAGTCCTTTCTAACCATCAAAAATGGCATCTTTGCCCATATTTACTTTATTCCTGTCTTTATTAGGAGATGGGGTAAAACATATTGTATGTTGAGAAGAATGTATCTGCAAGAGGGAAGAACTGTTGATATGATGTTTTCTCAGGGACTTTGTGTTTGCTATATTGTGCCAGATTATTTGTTGAGGTTTCACTTTACCCATTTAATTGTGAAATAAGGCATCTAACCCTTGACTTTTGAACAGGAGAGTTTGGTTAATAATGCTTGACATTTTTATTGTATTGGGCAAGTAAGTCTCTCTAAGTGTCTTACTTCAAACTATTAATTTGGCCTTTCAGCATTGTCATATGGAAAGCAAGTATTAGACACATTTTACACTGGGTGCAGTAAGTTATGGCCATGTTTAAACAGGAAGTCAGTGCCTACGAGGAATACAGACTCCCTATTCCTGCTGTATCACTGCACACTCTCCAAATGGGGGCCATAGCTCCACTGAACAGTTTACATCAGTTGAGGGTCTGTCCTCCATGTACCTTTCCTTTGTTAGCAGCTGGATGGCACAGCAGTGATAGAAATATGGTTGGTATCTAGCGAATGCCCTTGAGTGGAATTAAAATTCTGAGTTTTCATTTGTTTTTTCCGTAGCCGACAATATTTCAAACAATGTCATTCAAAATGACAGAAAATTGAGGAAACTGTAGTTTAATACAGTAGTGACAAATGAAGGTCTTGATAATAGGCCTTCACATTAATGATTTTATATAAGTAATCGCTTATTTAAGACACAGCAGGAATGAATCTGAGACATGTCCATGTGGCGGTAAATAGCAAGAGATTTCTAGGGATATGTTAATGTACAGGATTGCTATTAGCTGGATGTTGTATGCAATTGTAATTGATACATACAATTATCTTTATTAAAATTTTACGGTTCATTTACATCCTATGCTCCAAAATGGGCTAGTGTTGATTATTGTATCCTGGTTTCACTTTTAGAACGTGTATTTCCCAGCCTGTCTTGAAACACTTGACAAAAAATACACATTATTGCAATATGCACAGTAAATATTTTGCTTTAGTGGATATGATTCTATGTCAATTGCCTTTTGATTTCACCTGCGGCACCCTAATGTTCTGTGTGCATGCCTATAAACGCAGCTTTACTGGTGTGACTAGTGTGAATCAGGAAACCTTTTTTTCAGTGCGACCTTTGTTTTCAGAACTGTAAACTCCCACAGTCATTTCAAATGGTTCTGGATTAAAAGTCTACTCTGACATATTTGCTGAAATAAAGCTTTTCCTATATTGAACCAGTCATGTTCATGAGACTAGGCAGAATCACATAAGTTACATTTTTACTGATTTCTGAAAAATTAACTCTTGTCCTTCCTGTTGGTGGAAATGAGAAGTGCATTTTTCTACTGCAGAAATAGCCATAGGGATCTTCTAGCACCCTTTCCTCAAAGCAATAGGTGACTGAGCCACAAGGCCTGTTCACATGCATCTAAAATAGTTTTTCTCCTCCTCTAGCCCACAAGCACCACCTCCACCTGAACCAGCTTGGGAAGAAAAGCTAACAAGCGTTCTCCATCTAGCTGGAGAAGACTTCAGGGAGTCTTTGAAGAAGAAGAAGCATGCCCTTGTCATGTTTTATGCCCCATGTGAGTTGATGTGTCTCTGTTTACCATATAGCTTTTGTGTCCCTTGTAGCTTCTGAAATCCTGTGCTTTTTGTATATACTTTTATAAAGAGTCGGTATCTTAAACTTGGACCTGAAACAAACCTCCAGATCTGAACACCCTACACTTGTATAACTTCATATCTCATTCTGAATTTTATTGCTTGAGACTATCCCTAATATATTTTATGAATCTGTGGGGGGAGACAGGTTGGGGGAAGGGAACACCTTATAGCTTTCACCCAAAGACTGACAGTACTATAAGGGATCACAAAGGAGACCGATAAATGTACTTTCTGTTTATTCGTTTTCCTCTGCTGCATTTTATGGCTTGCGTAACAAAACAGGATTGCTTATAACATTGCGATGGATGCAGAGGGTCTGGTTTATTAGTATGTTACTCCAGTCGATTTGCCATGGTAGCTCCAGTGAAATCAGTGGGGTGAATCAATTGCTAGATAGCCCAAGTCTAAATTCTGATGGAACCATTTCAGGAGTAATCTAAACCCACATTTTGATCCCTACCTGGAATGTGAGTCCAACTTTAGCAACTTCATCAGCAGTTTACCTGTAAACAAGCTCTAACCAACTCCCTTGAGAAGTCAAAAGAAGTCTTCCCAGTGAGATCAACAGAGATTTGGATCATCCCCTTTTGTAAATCAGATGAGCAGGGTGAAGAGAGAAGCCAATTTCTTCCACTGTTTTGAATAACTCTTTCAGAAGTGTTCAGTGCTAGAAATGCTTCCAGCCAGCACTGGTGGTTGGCCGCCTTCCTGATTTGCATTGTGCTGTTTAAATCAGCAGAGGCATCCCTTCCATTTTCAGTATTATTCATCATTCAGTTTAGTCTTGGGGAGGCGTTTTGGTTTGTGCTGGGGGGAGGTTGTTTAATATATTTTTAATATCTATGGCCTGATTTGCTTTAAAAGGGTCTTGACCCTGCCCTCACCCAATTTTGCATGCAAAATACTGTACCATGAGATGACTGTCTCTGCAATTAATGGGTAGCATTTAGCTGTATAATTATCTCAATCAGATTTGTTCCCACACAACTGGAGGCTGTTTTTTTGAGAAATCAGGCCCTTAATGTGTAATCAGGCAGGAAAAACAGCTCCTTATTTAACTTTTCTGTAAGAAAATTAAACATGAATGCATTCTGGGCTCCTGTGAAGCCCTGCTGGATGTGGGTCGCAGAGAGAAGAGAATTCCTAGGAGGTTGTAAAAGAAAGGGGAAAGAGATTTAATCCTTTTTCAACTCCAGTTCCCACTACCCATTGAGTAAAAATTGCCCTTGTGCCAGGAATTTCTGATACATGGATCCCTATTGATTAAGAATGTAATGTATCTGCTTTTAAAATAAATGTAAAAGTAACAGTAAGGTATATGCCATCATTCTCTCCAGCTAGTTCATTTTCCCCTAGCTTTCCAGTGTGAACAGCATCCATGGAGAGGGCAGAGATCATTTTCTTCCTCCACTCCACACTGTGCGTGTGTGTGACTTTCTGAGCCTCACATCACTTTAACAAAATCTGAATTCAATAAAAACTATTAAAAAGCATGCATTTAAAATATTTAGTTGTAACAAATCACTAAAGGCATGTTTTGGAGAGTTATTAATATGCAACTCCAGTGACCAAAAGCATGTAGCTATTCACTGATAATTTTATTTGTGTTTGGATAATACCTTACACCATAAGAAGTCTGACTGAAGTCAAGAGGGCTACTTGTGAAATAAGGTACAAATCTCATTGTGAGCAAGGGTGTCACAATCTGGCCTTAAGTGTGTTACTGGGTTGGCATAAATCAATGCTATTTGGTGCAGTTGGATTACTTTTTACCCAAAGTGTGTTGTAAAGCTACATTTCAAGTGGTACCTGAGTCTGCAGAGAGGATAGATTGATGTTTGTTAAATATCCTGATGGGACTTTTTATGACTTCAGGCACTCTAAACTGTGTTTTTCTTTCAAAAGAAGATATGCAAATTTGGGCCGAATTTGCATATCTTCTTCCGTTTGCTTTTTCGAACGGTTTTTTCAAAAAAGCAAGCAGTCTAGACACAGTTCTTTCGAAAAAAAAACAAAAAACCCTTTTTCAAAAGAATCCTTCCTCAAAAAATGAGGTTTACAGCGTTCTTTTGAAAAATGTTTTTTCCCGAAAGAATCACGTCTAGACTGCTTGCTTTTTCAAAAAAACCTCTTTCTAAAAAGGGATCGCAGGAAGATATGCAAATTTGTGCCGAATTTGCATATCTTCTTTCGAAAGAAAAATGTAGTCTAGACGTGCCCTTCAAGAATGACTGAATTTCTACCCAGTTTCCCATATCCAGGCTGTCCAGTATTTCAGTAGATTTGTTTTTTGTTTAATGTGTGTCTGCCTGTGTGTGGAGGGGGTGTACACACATGCACGCAGCAAGCCTGCGCTTAGTTAGGTGTGGTGGGAAAGAACTGATGAATATTTTAAATCTCTGGTTGCAGTAAGATAATTATTAAGGATACAGAACAGTACAAATCATCCTATACACAGTTGGCTGCTTTTCTGCACTGACAATGTGCCTTCTGCTAAATTCAATAGATTATCTTTTGTTTACTGTTTCCTCGGTCATGGGATTTGTCTGTGCTCATGCTTGCCAATTAATGTTAGCTTGCTTATTTTAGTGCAGAAGGAGCACAGCTAAAATTGCTAGGCCTCATTAGATCAAATAATATTCTTTCTCTATTCACATCCTAAGGTCAAGGCAATCCATTTGTATGTTACTGTATTCCAGGGGTGGGCAATAATTTTTGACAGGGGACACTCCAAGATTTTGGAAAGTGGTCGACGGCCGCACTCTTCTATGCTATTAATGGAGGAGATGCGGGGTCTGGGATAGAGGTTGGGTGCAGAAGGGAGCTTGGGGTTAGGGACTGGGGTGCAGGAGGGAGACTGGAGTCTGGAGGGAGTTGGGATGAGGCAGGCAGTTGTGACCTAGGACAGGGGACTGGAGAGCAGGGGTTTGGGATATGACCTAGAGTAGGAGGGGATTGTTATCTGGGGCAGGAGATTGGGGTGCCAGATCTGGGTGCAAGAGGGGGACAGAGGGTTTGGGAGATGCAGAGAGTTGGGGCAGGAAAGGGCTGGGGTGCTAGAAGCAGGCTGTGGCCAAGAGACGTACTTCCCAGCTGCCAAACTAGCCTGCCTGCCTGCAGAACTTAAAATGTTTCCAAGCCAGCCTGCTTGCCTGGCCATGTGCTTCATGAATAACTGAGCAGAGGAGATTTGGCGGGGGGGGGGGGGGGGGGCGTGATTCTTCTTGGCTGCCTGTTACTCCAACAAGCAGCTCCCATTGGCTGGTTTCTGCCAGTAACCAGCCAATGGAAATGTGCTGGAGGCGGGGCGGCTCCTAAAACTTCCCCCCCTCCCCTATAGTTTTAAAACAGAAAGGGAGCCCTGCAGCTGCGTTTCTGCATGAGGCTGCGGGGCAAGCAGGGGAGCCTGCCTGTGGTTCCCTGCTGCCTCTGCTGGCCGGATCTGGTGTCTTGGCAGGTCGGATTCGGCCCATGAGCCGTATTTTGACCAGGCCTGCTATATTCAATGAGTGGTCGATAAAGGGGCTTGTATAATCATAATAAATAATAATAATTATTGTTGTTGTTGTTAAGCTTTTATAAGAATTGTGAACCTCTTACGTGATTTAGACTTTGGATCTAAGACTGTAGGTTGAATGTTTTGATCTTTCTAATGCTTTCAGTTAGAAGAATAAACCTCTAGGGAAAGGCTCAGGCATTTCTGCCTTTTGGAAATAATTGCTTGCATTATAACCCAACACACTTACTTAGGTATATAGGAATCTCTTCACTCCTCCTCAGTACAGCCACCTGTGGGATGGGAATGCAGCAGTTTCTGAATAGCAGCAACCTTTGCAGTAGCTTAAACCAGGAAGTGAGGCGTATTGAATTGGACCAAATCTACAGGGGGAATTTAGGTGGGCAGTGCAGAACTTCCCCGTTAAGAGTGTGGCCAGGACATGCAGGCTAAGACCCTTGTGCTTTCAAAAAGTGTCATCAGATCTTGAATGATTCTGAACGCATACCCAAGCCCCTTGACATCAATGGAAAGACTCCCATTGATTTCAGTGGACTTTGGATCAGGCTGTATTGAGTAGCAAGGTTTTATGTTTCATCCAAAAGATGGCACTTCTTGCAGTGTAATGACCCCTAGTCTATTTTGGGCTTTTAGTCATTATTGACTCAGTGAAGGTGCCCCACCCACTATATAAACAATGCTACTTGCAGTAACTAGGTTTTCACTCGTCTTCCATCCTGGTATGAAGCTGATCCAACTCAGAGCAGTGTGTTTCTGTATGGCGGTAGGCCATATGGCGACAAATGGCATTATGGCTGCAAGCCCTTTCAGCAGCCAGTTGGCTATAACAAAACATGTTGGCATTGACGTGTCCCTACTGTTGCACAATAAACCGTGCACAATAAAAATCAGTTGCTGATTAGCTGTCAGTCACAAAGGTCAAACGGGTTGTCACAGAGTATCATGTCAGCTGGGGGAATGTTTTGTTGGGTAACGCCCAGTGAATCAGACAAGTATGGGTCATATGGTTTATTCCAGAGAATACTTTCTGGAATGTTCTTCTAGTTAGGATTTCTATTAAGGGGTTTTCTGCAAATATGATAGTGTTTACAAAAGGAAAAATACACCCAAGACACATTTTTTTCTTTCAAACAAAAATATTGTTCTTTCCAAGATGAAAACTAGCATGGAAATGCCTTTCTTTATGGATTATCATGGAGGTCAACATCCACCACCAAGAAGATTTTTATATGAAAGAATCAACCAGACTGGGAATGGGGTTGGCTTGTGATGGTGTAGTCTTAGATCTTTGGCATCATTTTTTTTATTGGTCAGTTTTAGTGCAAGGGTTTGGTGTTTTCCAGACCAATTTGATTTCTCGTCTTAAAAAGTACCAAGACAAACACTTTAACAAATATGTCTTGCCAGGTGAAACAAGAAGTAATAATGAGGGGGGGGAAAAGTTCACTGTTCCTTTTAGTAGCTTGTAAGGATGGTTGTTGCCAATGCTATTAACTTCCCAAATGGCTTCAATTTGTAGGGCTCAACAGGGTTCACAGAATGGACATTTTTAATAGATAGCTGAGAGCTGATTTCCAATTTTTGCTTTACTAATCAGCAGAGAAACTTCAATTTAAGCTCAAATTATTATTGTCTGCTGCTGAGGTTCATTCTTTAGTAATGTTGCAGCGTAACCCACGGAGGTTGTGCAAAGATGACCCAGAATTAAAATCTTATTAGGGACCACACTCTTCAAGAAAAGTTAGGCCATTCATCTCTTCTTTGGCTTTGGCTTATCTCCTAAAGTTTCCCCAAACTTGCATTGTTTTTGTGGTGTAAGTGAGCTAGAATGTGAAATCTGTCTCTGAAGAGTTTGGGGTGAGATTTGAATCTTGGTTAAAAGAAAATGGCTCTTAACATTGCTGGAGGTTAGTGGCTGGGATACTTGGCAGCAGGTCTTCTCCTGGTAATGGTGCAAATGCATTTTTCAGGCTGCAAATGTCCTTATGAAGATGTACCTTGCCTGAGAAGCATTGCCACCAGACAGGCCAGGAATTCCTCAGTCTGCTTGTGCAGATGGGGACACTACTTTATGTAGATTAGGTCAATTATTTCCTGTATTTCTGTGCCCATCTCATTGATGTTCTGTGAAACACGGAAGTCTGCAACAAGCACGTTAACCCCCTCATCCGGAGACTTTGCTAGAAACAAAGATCAGCCGTGAAGAAAGTTCTTCTTCACACAGCGTGTAGTCAGCCTGTGGAAGTCCTTGCCAGAGGAGGCTGTGAAGGCTAGGACTATAATAGAGTTTAAAGAGAAGCTAGATAATTTCATGGAGGTTAGGTCCATAAAAGGCTATTAGCCAGGGGATAAAATGGTGTCCTTGGCCTCTGTTTGTCAGAGGCTGGAGAGGGATGGCAAGAGACAAATCGCTTGATCATTGTCTTCGGTCCACCCTCTCTGGGGCACCTGGTGCTGGCCACTGTCGGCAGACAGGATACTGGGCTAGATGGACCTATGGTCTGACCCAGTACGGCCATTCTTATGTTAGCCTTTTGCCTTATTACCTGCACCAATTATACCCCTTCTTCCCCCTCAGATCCTGACCCCCGTGGCTTTGTCTTACTTGTATAGACACAAATACACAGAATGACACAGCTGAGCAGGAAGTTGGTGTACGGCCATGGAACACATTTGTGTGTAGAAGCTGCTGTGGCTAATAACACATAAGACCGGATCCCGGCCCCTACTACATCCCTTTTGGGCTTCTTTAGGGGCACAAACGAAGCCAGGAAGGTGCCCTAATAAGATAACTGAAGATTTCCCTTTCCCGGTCCCTTTGCAGAGTAATCCTGAGCTGGCTACATTCTACTATCCCTTCTTTGTCCCTCTCATGTAGGGGGTGTAGTCGGAATCTGCTGTGCTGCGGCGATCCCTGGCTGGGGTAACAGCAAGCAAGCATGGCTTAGAGCAGGGACCAATGGGGAACTAGTTCCAGGATCGGGGAACGGTAGAATTCTCTCTCTTGTGGCATTCCTAACTTGCGTAGAATTAAAGGTTGGTTTATGCTGTAATTTGAGACTGCTCATCTTTTGTGTAAAGGACTGGTATTTATTTGCCCACAGACTCTATCCCTGCAGAGTAACTGCATAAGGATGTGTATGCATAAACCAAACTCTTTCAGGAGTCTTCATTACAGAGGTATCAATTTTGTATTACCCTCCTCCCCCCTCCACATACTATATGCAAATTACTGGCTTCACACAGCAAAGAATCCCTTTAAAGGCAAAAGTATCTCCTGGAAGATTTTACTGGCTGTTGACTGAGAGGAGAGGAAAATATCCAGAACCTAGATCAAAGCCCTCTGATAATGATGATTCAAATCCAGCGGGTTTATACATTTCAGAGTTTTTTGATTTATGTGAGTTCTGCCTGTAGCTAGTTTCTCTCTGTCCATTAGTAGGGAACTTGCTATTTATTCTCATGTCAGTCAAGTATCTGCTTATTGGTGTCAGTAGTGCGGATAACAGTGCTGTCCATAGAATCCACTAATGGTCTATTTTGCTAATGGATGAATCCATAGAGGCTTTCCTGATCAAGGTGGCATAGCCATTGCTACATTCTTTGGTGTTCCTGTCTGAGGACCATAATTAGTATGGACAGAACCACTCTTAAAATCATTTAGCCATTACTTCAGAACTTACAAGTTATTTTAATGGACCGAGCACAGCAGAGGAAAGAATGTGAGGAAGAAGCTGGGAATATAGCCGTAGCATTAAACCTGAAGATAAATTAGCCGGGTTCATGCTCATGACGCCCTCTTGTTCTCTGAAACAGGATTCCTACTTAAAATCTTAAATAAATCACTGGTAACATTTTATGGTTATTAATCAGCAGGAAGATTACCCATATTATGTGACTGGCTATGCTAGATCAGAAGTTTTCAAAGTTGGGTTGCAGGCCTGTCCAGGTAAGCTGCTGGTGGGCCACGAGATGCTTTGTTTATCTAAATGCCATAGGCACAGAGCCTGGCAGCTCCCATTGGCTGCAGTTTGCTGTTTCCAGCTTTGAAAACCCCTGCGCTAGATACCCCCAAATACTACCTGTGATACAAAGATTTGAACAGGGAAGATTTCAGACCGTGAATATACTATCCACCTTTTGAACTCTCTTGACTTTGTGGGGTCAAGCTCATATGAAGAAATGTTGTAACTTCTTTTTTCGGATAATGCCAGAATGCTACAATACGCCTGGTGTGAGCAGGTATAACTTTGATCCTGAGAAAAACACCAGATGGTCTGGTAGCACTTTATAAAGTGCTACCAGACCATTGGTTGTTTTTTTTCCTGTAACAGACTAACTCGGTTACCCCCTGAAGCTTTTGATCCTGAGGTTAGTTAACTAGCCCCTATCTTTTCATCGACAACTAGCCACAGGCATCACTGTAGGACTTGACTTTCTCACTGCCCAACTGTGCCTACAAATCTTGTGATCGCGTGGCAAAATCCCATTGTTTGCTCATTCAGTTAAATGCAGCCACAGGAGGGTGGTTGGAGTTAATTGTGCCTGCCAAATCAGAGGCCAGGTTGAGGTCTGTTTCTAAAATACAGCTTCATGAAGCCGAAGACTGCAAACATGCCACTGGGAACTGACAAAAATGCAGGGAAAATTCAGGTTTTCTGTGAATGAAACACCAACTTTAGTCTGGCTTTTATTTCAACCCTTTTCTGTTCTAAACCAGTTCAGAGGTGCTTGCTGTACATCTTCCCATTTTGCAGGATTATGTGTCAAGGGTCAGAACTACTCTTATGATGGTGATAGTCCACTCTTAAAAAAGTCACATCCTTGTGGCTGCTGTACAGGGAGATCCAGCTGAGAAATCCTCTGCTAAACTCTTTCTTTTTCCTTGACTCCCTCAGCCCCAAATTCCAGGGAACCCATATCTGGACTCTGATTTTTTTTTTTTTTGGTCAAAGCTCCCCACGTTTTTGTTAAAGGCATCAGTTTCAAAGGGTCTAGTTTTATGCAGCACCTTTGCACTCTAGGTATCTCAAGTGTTTGACAAAGTAATGAGATAAATACAGTATGCAGACAGTAAATGCGTAGGCAGAGCTGTAGCCATAGTTACCTGGATATCCTTTCAACACGCGATATGCACACTCTTTGAACAAGTGTGCTTCAAGGGTTAATGATATTCGGCTACCAGTAGGAGATTCAGTGCCAGCTTCATACCATACAGAATTCTAACAAGCTAGAACGTCAGAAACCGACAGGAGAGTGACCAGTGCAGTGTGCCGAACGACAGCAGGCTAGGAGTTGTGCTTCTTCTCTGAAGACTGATGATCTAGTGAGGGGGCTGCAAAGGCACTTCAGGAAGTTAGGTACACAGCTGCCACTTACTGTCACTGGTAATTGGATCCCTTTAAATGTTCATGGGAGTAGGTGTTGGGAGTTTCCCCATTATACAGATCAAGTAGTTGAGGCAGAGAAGTGGAGACTTGTCTGAAGGCACAGGATGAGTTGATGACAAGGCTAGGATGACAGCACAGTAATTCCAAAATCTTGGCCCGCTGTGTATTCTGACAGATGATGTGGAATAGTGTCTAGCCCACCATGTGCCTGATGTACAATTAGAGATAATTTTTTTTCACCTGTTCCTATGAATCACTTACTACAATGAAAGGACATTTTTCTTTTTTTACTTAAAGTGTTGATAGAATTAGAGCTCAGATATCTTAGCAAACACCAGCGCATTGTGAAATTATTAATGGGTTGCTTGGCATTGATGAGGGCAGTGAGGCAAGGCCTAATTGACCTGACACTTAAATAAAATCCTGCAAACTTCTCAAATCAGAGGATATTCCTTTTCCTTTCAAATATTAATGATTGTGCTCCCAAGCCACATGTTCTGCTATGTCAGGTTGTAGGATGAAGGTTTGGTGCCAGATACTGGTATTAAAAAAGGCCCTCTAGTTCTTTACTGGTGGAACAAAAACAAATTAACCTTTCAGTAACATCTCCAAGTGACTTTCTTGAATTCATCTGTGGATGCATGAATTGTATAAGTATATGCCCTAGCTGTTGTTTCAGCTCTTATCTCTGCAATTATAGTACACAGTCTAACTTTCTTTGATTAGCCAAGGAATAGACTTCTTTTAATTCCAGTGAATTGCTTCAGTTCTCAATATTGGAAACCGCCTTTTGTCTTCTGCATTCTGCTTTGATGGATTCTGATGTGCCTCTTTCACTTGCTTGGAAGTGAGGTTGTTTTAAAACTAGTAATGAAAGGCAGTGTCTGTCTTATTTAGAGAGTGGTTATAGAGGGCTTTTCTCCACTATGCCAGGGATCGATGCTGCAGCCATCGATCGACCAGTTATCGATTTATCGCATCTGCTTAGATGCAATAAATCTCTCTCTGAGCACTCTCCTGTTGATACCAGTACTCCACCAAGATGACAAGAATAGCTGGTGTTGATGGGAGAGCAGCCCCTGCTGACCTTAACACACAAACAGATGCTGTGGTAAGTACGTCAACTTCAGCTATGCTATTTGTGTAGTTGACGTGACATAGATTAGGTCAACGGTGGGGGTTAGTGTAGACTAGCCCATAGATCAGCAGACAGGGAGTCAGGGTGTTAGTCCCAGCTCCGCAACTAGGCTTGATCCTGCAAAGTGTTCATACTCTCAGCTCCCCCCTGACTTCAGTCAGAATTAAGTACACTCAGCACCTCACAGATGTGCTCTGTCCCTAGCAAACCTCACAGAGGCGTTATGTAACCTCTTTTTGACATGTTTAACCTTAAATCTTATCAGAGGGATAGAAATGCCTGTCTCTCATGGGCAATTGAAAGCTTCATGAAATGAATGTTGGTTACAGCTGTTGAGATCCTGGGATGCGAGCTCCTAGAGGGTTGAAAGCTGGTTTGTTATTTTCAGTTGTGCAGAGATAAGAGTGCAGACATTATGAATGAGATTCACACCTGGCTTAGGGAAACAGTGCTAGTTTAAATATTGCATAATACATTTTATCCTCAAGTGAGTTACAGCTTTAAATGAAAGTGTGTGTGTGTGTGTGTGTGTGTGTGTGTGTGTGTGTGTAATGTCTGGTAAAAATAGTGGATGTATAATAATTGCATATAAATATATTGGTTACTCATCATACCTCCTTGTGTGTGAACGTGTGTGTATAAAATATAAATACATATCAATGTATGTATTATGATGTATAGAGCAATCAGTAAAGGGCTAATAAGGTAAAATAGTCAGAAGTGCTAATCCTCTGGTCTACATGCTGATTTTGTAGTAGTACAACTACTTTCGTTTGGGGTGTGACCAAAGTAGTTGTAATGGTGCAGTTCCTATGGTGGGTGCAGTATAGCTCGTTTTCCTTCTCCGATGGTAACTCTTATACTGATGTAACTTTGTTCGCACTTGGGGAGTTATGTTGTCTAACTATATAGGTGTTGCTGTCCCGAAGCATCTAACTGATTAAGAAGCCTAAATCTCACATTCAGAAGGGATTTTAGGCACTTGAGAGCCAAAATCCCATCAACAGGCTCCAAAGTGCCTTAAACCCTTTTGAAAATGAGAATGAGGTTTCTAAATCAGTGAGGCACGGCAAAGCTGAACACAGCAATATCTAAATACCTTTTAAAAACTGAGCCTCAGGCACTTCTGCAAACGTTGCCCATAGATATTATAAGTTCAGTATCGTGAATGCTCTTTGTTGTCACAGTCTATCCATCCGCTGTTTCTTTGGATACACGGATAATAACTATTTGGTCCCAATTTACTGTGTTTCATTTTCTATTCTTTCTCCTTCAAGACTCTGTTGAGGAGGCACTCCGTTTCTTGTTAGAACCCCCCCCCCCTTTTCCCCCACTCACTCACCCTTGAAACACTCTTTTCTGTTAAGTTACCACATGTACCATCATCCCAGGACACTGTCACATCTAGCCGGGAACCCCTTCTTGCTTTACAATAAGTGCAGGGTGATCATAACTCCCTGGGATCTCTTTGTGATGCTCCTGTGGGTGTGTACCCCCTTGTTGAGAATCCTTGATCTAGTTCATCCCTTGGTGATCTCTGCAGTTTATTCCCTGCAATACCTTTTGGAGTGGTTCATCCATTCTGGTTTAAATGCTGTAAGCTGTAGAGCGTTTATGGAGACCATTCCAGCTTGTCCATTACTGGGTTTTAGCCTTATTGTTGGTTTTTACTTCTGCCCGTATGGGGCATTCCTACTTCAAAATGAAGAGCTACTGCTTTGACCACGTTGACTTTGCCATGGGCAATTGAACTCTTCTTAACATACACCTTCATCTTAGCATCTCATTGCAACCAACACTGCCCACCAACATTCTCATACAGTCTAACAGGGCACCTTCACCTCTGCTAATTTTCCTCCTCTGTCATTATAAAGCCTGTTCTTTTCAAGCAGGCTGAATAAGTTGGAACCCTTTTCCCGTGGGATAGGCCTTCTTGTTTCAAAAACGTTTGTCATGTCACCACCCCCATCCAGATAGATACTTTACAACTGATATTTTCAAAGATACCGGAGGTGTTTTGAATCCCATTTCCCATTGCAATTAAAATCTCATCTTTTCAAGATTGCTGCCCTATAAATATCTAAGAGAGATGGATGGAACCTTTCCGCTCCTGACATCTCATCCTCCCCTTAAGTTGCCTCAGATGTAAACTCTTCCCATTACAGCCCATCTGGAAGAGCTCTTCTAAGCAGCCCATGTACTTTTGATATCTTAATCCACAGTAATTGTACCCTTGTTCTTTTTTACATTCAAATCTCCACAACAGTGTGAACACTTAAAATAAAAGTGCGACGGGAAGTGTGAAAAAGGAGTGGTGGGAATGAGTTTCCCTGCTGCCAAAAGAAAGATGTCATCTTCTGCTTTTGTGTGTGTGCCTTAAATAGAATGACTGAATTGGGTGGTTTCTATTTCTTCTGCCTTTGGCAAAGCTTTTAAGTTGTAACAGATGAAGTTCTGCTGTTCCGTTTGAGGTGCTCCTTTCTACCTCCTTTTTTGATGACTTGTTGAAACTCCTTGAGCATGTGGCACAGAATTTAGCATGGAACTTTGCTTCTGTTCCAGGGGTAGATGGCCAAAGTTAACAGAATGCCCATTGAACTTACAGAGCAGTGATGCCGAAAGCCATATGTTGGGGCTTTTAGGTTTGTGACCAGAATACATTAAATAAAACACCAGGTCAAATTCAGAAATGAAATGTAAGATGCACACAAGTAAACCACGGGGGGGGGGGTTGTGTTGGAGATAAGGAGGACAGGCACCTATGGAGAAGTGTAGAAGTGAAAGCAACTACCAAGAGTGCATAAAATATTAGTAGGATAAAACTGGGAGGCTTACACTCCTTTACCAATGATTGTGAGTATGTGTGGCTTAGCTGTCTATCCAGTGTTGCCTAAAACGCCAAACATAGTCACAGCATTTGGAAATTACAGGAAATTATCTAGGTGATCTAATGATCCCTTGTGCCCTTCAAATCTATAAATCTTTGCTCTTAGCTGTCTTAATGTCCTCTGTTGGATATTACTCTGCAGTATATGTCATGATGACATGCTAAGACGGTAGGGCCATTGAGAAACTGTTGATGTGTCTGACACTTTTATTAATCCCCTGTTACCAGCTAAACTGCTGTTTGTTACAAGCTGCCATCTGTTGACCAGTGTAAAATACCAGGTTGCATTTTTAATGTGAAGTGGACTTTTCTGTTGTCTAAAGGGACAGTCATTGTTTATTGGCTTTCAGTTGAGTTTACTTGAAAAGAATGACTTATTCTAAATCTTAGCTATCAAAGTTGTGTGTCAGCATGGAGGTGGGGGTTCCTAGACGGGAGCTTTAACTGTTTCTTCCTTGAGTGCTTGCTCCTGTCCATTCAAATGAGGTGTATGCGTGCACTGTGTGCCTGGATTCCAGAGCTTCATTCCCCAGTGGTACCCATCGGGCCAGCCAGGGAGCCCCCTGGAGTGGCGCCATTATGTCGGTGCATATATATCCCTGCTGGCCCTCCGGCCCTCAGTTCCTTCTTACTGCCTGTGACAGTAGCTGGAGCGTCGTCTTGCTATCTCTACGACTTAGCATGCGTATCTAAACTTGTAGATAAATTTAATTGTCTTCTCTTAGTGTTGGTAGGTAGGTAGTGGTAGGGGTAGGAGTTTTACCACTTATCTCTCCCCTGGGGGAGGGGATGCCAAGTCTGCATGGTTTTAAACCTTGTGTGACTTGCTCTAAGCCCCTGCCCTGTGGGGACCTCCATGACTCTTGCCTGAAGTGTCTGGGGGAGGGCCATTTAGCAGCTTCCTGTAAAATCTGCAAGAGCTTCAAGCCTCACACAAAACAGGAACATGATTCCTGCTTAAAACTTATTCTAATGGAATCCACACTGCAACCAGCACCAGAATTGGCACCAGTGCTGTGAAGTGCACCGTCTTCAGTATGCAAGACTGCCACAGCACCGAGGCACTCAGCAGCACCATAGAAGAGTACAGCACCGCTCACAATTCGCTGGTGCCCAAGAGGAGGAGGCAACATAGAGGGAGGTCCCCCTCTAAGCATGGACACAGTGGGCAGCACCCTGACGGGTGTCCGGAAAAAGAAATGCTCCCTAGCGCCTTGATGTTCCTAGCCCATCCAGGCACCAGTTGAGCTTGGCACCCTCAAGGAGTCCAGTGCAGCGTGTGGTACTGCAAGATGTCTGGCCACTGTCAACTCCGGACACTTTTGACGCCGCCAGAGAGCTGGTAGAGCTCACAGTCTCTCCAGATTCTCCTCTGGCACCAGCCTTGGGCCCACAGCCCACCAGAAGCCCAGTGCCTCAGATTGCTCCCAGCTTCTGGTACCGATGGTACCTGCAGTACCGGCCGTATCGACGGCACTGACACTGGTGGTCCCAGTGCAGTCTCAGGCACTGGTAGCCGCAACAGGCTGCCCTGCGGCACGGGGGACTTCAACATCATCAGCACCAGTCCAGCAGACATTGTACATGCCACTCCTGGTGCAGGTGATGTTAGTACCACCTATGGCCCCACCAGTGCCGACTCCTGGGGGTAGGGCGATGGCCTGGCACCACCCATGGCACCTGTCTCTGGCACCATCATCGGCGCCTCCATGGTCCGTGTTGGATTATTCGTCTGAGTCCGACATGGACTCAGTGCAGTAGAGGGCCGCTTCGCGCAGGTCCACTTCATTGCACCGGTCCCACTCTCGGCACTGATCCTGGTACCAGGGGTACTCAGTGCAGCAGATGTGGCCACCCCAATCACAGCCTCAGTGGCCCTTCTGGACTCCTTGGGCCTACCATCAGGTGCAGGGCCAGATGCCATCAGCCCAGGGCACTGTAACCTCTTACTTTTGGGGTACTCCCTCGGCCACCCTCCTGATAAGAGCCCCAATCTCGGAGGACAGGAAAGAAAGAAATACCATGTCCTCCAGCTGAGGGTGAGGGACCCAGGCCCCAGGAACACCCCCCAGTACCGCCCGCCCCGCAGAGTTCTGAGCCTCTCCAGGTTCAGCCTCTTCTTCTTAGGGGGGAGTCGTCATCCTCCCCTGACAAGGCACTAGCAGACCCAGCCCCATCTGCGCCAACTATGGATGCCAGGACCCACCAGTACCTACTCTGCAGGCTCTTGGCCAATTTGGGGGTTCAGGCAGAGGTGGTCAGTGAGGATACTGATCCCATGGTGGATATTTTAACAGTGGACCCACCTGCAAGGCTGGCATTGCCGCTAAACAGAACTGTCTCAAAGATTTCTAAGAGTTTATGGCAGACTCTGGCATCTATCCTGCCTACCCAGAAGGGAGTTGAAAGGTGGTGTGTTGTCCCACAGACAGGACGTGAACATCTACTCTCACCCACCCCTGGGCTCTGTGGTGGTGCAGGCGGCCAACCAGAAAGAGAGACAGGGCCAACCTGGGCCAACACCCAAAATCAGGGAACTAAAGAAATTGGACTTACGGGGTAGGAAGGTGTATGCCATGGGGGGCTTGCAGCTGTGCATCACCAACCCACAGGCAATACTAAGTGGGTACGCATATAACACCTGGTCAGTGATGGAGAAATTCAGGGAGCATCTCCCGCAGGACTCCCGCCAGGAATTTGCAGAGCTTTGAGGAAAGCAGAGTGATTTCCCGCACTGCGCTACAAGCCGCCCTGGATGCAGCCGACTCTGCAGCTTGCACAGTGGCCACAGGGATCGTGATGCAGCGCCTGGCTACAGGTGTCGGGCATACCTCCCGAGGTCCGGAACATGCTGCAGGACCTACCATTTGAGGGCGTGGGACTTTTTTCTGAACAAATGGATTCCAAGCTGCATAGCTTAAACTCTAAGGCCACACTTAAGTCTCTCAGTATTCATACCCCATGCAACACAGAGACGCCCCTTTAACTCCTGATCCCCAATGAGACTGGCCTATCAGGGTTATAGGTCGGATCAGGGCAGGCGTAAGGTAGGAATCGGGGTGTCAATGGTAATGGGTGCAATAGACGCTTGTATTAGGGAGTGCTATGACATTGCTGGTAAGCCAGTGCCTCACATCATGGCACGCTCCACTAGGGCGCAGGCCTCCTCGGCAGTCTTTGTAGCCCAAGTCCCCATACTGGACATTTGCAGGGCAGCCATGTGGTCCTCCGTGCACACTTCCTCAAGCCATGACACCATCACTTAGCAGGCCAGGGGTGATGTGTCCCTTGATAGGGCAGTGTTGCAATCCATTACAGATTAAAGGAGTCAGTATTTTCTGACTCGACCTCCCAGGTTTTAGCTAGGGAGTCAGCTGATTTGAATGGACATGAGCAAACACTCGAAGAAAAAATGGTTGGTTACTTCTCATAACTATTGTTCTTCAAGATGTGTTGCTCATGTCCATTTGAAATCCCATCCACCTCCCCTTCATCGGAGAGTTCCAGTAAGAAGGAACTGAGGGCAGGGAGGGCCAGCAGGGGTATATATGTGCCGATATGCCAGCACCACTCCAGGGGGCTTCCTGGCTGGCCCGACAGGTACCGCTGGGGAAGAAGGATCTGGAATCCATGCATGTGGCACGCGCACACCTCTTTCGAATGGACATGAGCAACACATCTCGAACAACAGTTACGAGAGGTAAATAACCGTTTTCTCCCTCCTCAGGCACAGAGAGTAGTACAACCCATCCCATTCATGCTGTCTGAGCTTGCTTGGGAGCAGAAAACTTTAAATCAAGTTATTTGGTTTTGAGGTGTCGTTTATTTTTAATCTGAAGAATCATTTAGTAAAAACTGTTTGATTCTCCAACTCAAGTCCTTCAAAACAACTCCCCAACCACCTAAAACACATCTTGGGGTAAGTTATTGGGGGATTCTTACCATCTAGAGTGACTGAGTGAAGCAATGCAAACTACTATTTAAATAATTTGGGTGGAGGAGTTTCTTTGTGGATGTGATTTCTTGCGTTTTTGCTTCTGAGATGCTTGCAAGTATTTCCCCGCCCCTTGTTGTTGTTCTATTTGTACTGCATTAGCAACTAGAGACCCGATTCAAGACTGGGGCCTCAGAGTAGTAAGCGCTGTACAAGCACGGTGAGAGACTGTCACTGCCCTGCAGAGCATACACCCAAATAGGACAGACAAATGGTAGGAATGGGAACAAGGCACAAAGAGGGTGATGTGACTTCTCTAAGATCACCTATTTGGTTGCAGCCTGGGGGGGACAGAATGGAGCAGTCTGGGTTCCCAGTCTAGTGCCCTGTCCCCCTGGTCGGTCAATACCATTCAGCCTGACCCATGCTAAAGCACTTCACAAAATTAATAAAATCATCTGCAGACTCTACTGTGTATGCAGACTATACTCTGTATTGCTTTACTGAGCACCAAAGTGCAGCTTTGGGATGGAATGGAGCAGCATTACGAAGTAGCTGAGGACAGTAAGGGTAGGATTTTCAGAAATGCCTGGGTGAGTTAGTGTATGTGTCCCATTAACTTGCATTGGTATTTAATTCTTACCACTTCCCTGGCTTTTATTGGGAGTTATGCTCCTGAGTCACTTCATGCTCTCGAATATCCCTCTCTGTGGCAAGAGTACTGTGTACAATTCAAGTTTGCAGGATGGCGGGTAGTGTAATCAATGTTCTGCCATTTGCCAAGATATCAGGGTTAACCGTCTTCTCTTGTGAAAAATACTGTGAAATCTTTGATACCCAAACCTTGGGTTTACATCTCATCCAAAGGACAGCAGCCTAGGGCATCTGTTCAGTGCTAAGAATGGGAGAGAGCCACCTATTTACAAATATTTTACAGTGATAAATGACAGAATAATGTGAACTGTTCTGTGAACATGCAGTTGCCTTATGTTGCTCTTTATTATTTCAAGGCAAAGACAGGAATATTTTGATTATCTGCCAATAGCTTTTTACCTTTAATAGAACAGCATGTGGCTAGAAGAATGTTAACCAGTTTCCTTTGTGCCTAATCCAAAGAGAAGGGCTCTGACAATTGCCTTGTGCACAATCTCCACAGGTTAGGAGGAATTGTTCACTGCAGATGCGAAGTTACTTTTGCTTTCAAAGATTGATTGAATGTAGGCGAGGTATTTGAGAGCATTTCGGGTTCATCACAGACAATCTGTGGAGCTGCTGCATTGAGACTGTTAAAATCTGAAGCTGCTCTGTAATGAAAAGGGCAGATCTTCCTTCCCATATTTGCTATTTTGTAAAATGAGTGAATTTTTGGCCCATGTAAGTGAGGAACTAACTAGCCTCTCGTTTGAGACTTCTGTAATACCAGCCTATATTAGTCAGTCTTTCCCACCAAGCTTTGCCAGCGCACTGTGCAATTTTTCTGTGAATAGGTTTTTCCATTCTTTCCTATCCCACCCTTGAGCAGAGGCTGCCCATCCTTTCAAATTGCCCCATGTTCATTATGTGAGCAAATGGGAGGAAACTAGGGAAAAGCAATCACTTGTCACCTTCCTGCAAATTGGAAGCCTGATCTCCAGATGTGGAAAGCTGGTGCACTGACCCCCTCTGCCAGGTGTGGCTCTGAAACTTTCAGAGTGTGGGGTAGATGTTTAAGATAGAGATTGTTTCATGGACATCTCCCTTCAAATTCTCAAGCTTATAGACCATCTCTCCTCCCGTTCACGACTGCCTCCACCTCTGTTCTCAGTCGCATAACATCTCTGTGGCAATTGCAGTTAATACATATGTGTAAATGGAGTAATATGAAAATGTTCACCCTGTTTATAGATGTCTTTTTAATGCTGTTTGGTCCCAGTTCAGAAAGGCACTTATGTATAAGTCTATCCCTGTTCAGGACAGTATTTAAACATGTGCTTAATGGGACTTATGCAAATATTTAAGGTCTCTCCTAAATGGGGATGCTTTCTGGAGCCGGATGCCAGGTGCCCAGCAATCACTCCCCATATCACTGTGCTCGTTGGCTCAGTTTAAAAATGTCTGGTCTAGAATGGTTTTTCTTTTAAACACTAATTTTTACAGACTTTTCTTTGAGATACCCTAAGATCGTGTTTTGCGATGACCTTTACATATTTGTTTCTCTTCCCATGCCGCACAGGGTGTCCGCACTGTAAAAATTCCATCCCACATTTCACAACCGCTGCAGAACTCTTTAAAGAAGATCGAAAGGTAACCCATTTTAATAGTTTCTGAGATGTTAAGTGCCTTTGCCATATTTTCACTTAACCAGCTTGGTCCAGTTTATTTAATGATAAGAAAATGCTGTTGAACAATTTAATCAGTGAAAATATGTGTACATCTTAGACGTCATACTTTTTTAGACAAACTGAGTTTAACGTTTAACCTTCTTTTTGATTTTTCTATATTTTTCCCATTTAATTCTTCTGGGGTGAAATCTTCCCTATTAAGTCATGCCATAACTCTTTGAATCTACAGATGAGAAATGATCTTTATTTTAAACCTTTTCATGTCCACCCTTCCTTATAGTCTGGTCATAATTAGGGTGGGTGCTGGGAGATGTGTATGTATCTGAGGTCTGTGCTAGACTAAAGCTGAGCTTGACCCAGATATATTGTTCAGAGCAATGAAAAATCTTGCTCACTGGGTGATATAGTTAGGTCAATCTTAACTCAGAGGTGGGCAGAATGCAGTTGGCCCACCTGCCTGCCCCGCCCCTTCACGCTGCTCAGAGCAGCTCTCTGAACGCCGCGAGCCCAGGTAGGGTGAGGCTTCATACACTGCCCCCAACCTCCAACACAATCTCACAGCTCCCATTGACCAGAAGCACCAAGTACCCCTCCCCCCTCTGGGTTCACAGCATTCAGAGCTGCACATGGGCTCCTGCAACTGGTGAAGGGGCATGGAAGCCAGGGACCATGGCTGAGAGACCTGTTGGGCTGCTGCCTGGGAGCCACTCAGGCACCCCAGCGCCTCCCTCCATCTAACCCTCTGTCTCCCACCTGCACCCTTGCCCCTTCCCAGACTGTGCATCCCTTTCAGCTGCGTCCCCTCTTGCACCCCTGCCCCAGGTCACAACCCCTCCTACAGCCCTCCTACAGGTCACAACCCCCTGCTAGACCTGGTATCCCAATTTCCTAACCCCATACAACACAGATCCGTGCATCCCCTCCTGCCCCATGTCACAAACCTCTCCCAGACCCTGCAGTCTCTCCTGCACCCCTCATCCAGACCCAGCACCCCCTTTTAAATCCCAGTCTCCCACCCCAGGTCATAACCTCCCTCCTTCACACAAGTTCCCTCTTGCACCCCAATCCCTTACCCCAAATTCCTTTCCACCTAGCCTCCATCATAAACCCTGCACCTCCTCCACTAATATCATGGAAGAGTGCGGCCCTTGACCACTTACCAGATTTTGGAGTGGCCCCCTATCAAAAATTATTGCCCACCCCTGATCTAGCCCCTGGTGTAGACATAGCTAGGTGGACAGAAGAAGTCTTCCATTAGCCCAGATACCACCTTTCAGAGAGGTGGATTAACTATATTGACAGAAACACTCCTTCTGTCAGGGTAAACAGCATCTACACTGTGGTGCTTCAGAGGCTGCAGCACAGAGCTGAACAGTGTAGCAGCTGTAGTGTAGACATACCCTCCCTGACTCTGGGCAGACATGTAGATGGGGTTATCAAAAGAGCCTAAGTGATTTGTAAGCAAAACACAATGTTGTGCCTATTGACTTTTAATAGGATTTGGTTTGTAAATCACATCCAAGCTATAGAAAATTCCACTCTTCATCCAAAAAGTAGGAAATTGAAGCTTGTGTCCTATCTGAAAAGCCCTTACTCACACAAGTAGTCCTTGTTCACGCAAATACAGTGCCCTGATTGGCTAAGCTAAGAAAAAGCTTCTACTGTTGGTCCCTATCATTTCTCCTTTGTTAGTACATCTTCACTCTCCTCTGTCGCTAAGATCTGCAGTGCATTTCAGGATGTGGTTTGGGTGAAAGATGCTATTAAAAAAACCCACTTTTTTTTTTTAAGTTTCCTTAACTACTACTCAGAGCTACATGCTACTTTTACATAGCGGTGGTGGCAGCTGTGTGCCATGTTTGTGTGTAGGCACCATTCAACTGCTGCCTTTGCTCCATTCCCATGTCTATGTGGCTTTGCTACACCAGGCCAGCAGCAGTGTGGGGTACAAAGGGCCACTGACCGCAGGGAGGGGCAGAGTCGTTTGGCAAAAGGGGCAGCTTCCTTGGGCGCTTTAAATTGTTTCCAGAGCTCTGGGTGGTAGGGGCCAGACAGGGTTGGATGGCTGGCTGAGGGAGGCTAACCTCCAGTCCCATCCTTTCTGCCTGATACCCCGCCTCTTGCAGGGCCCAGAGCTAGCCCTCCCACCTTGTCGAAAGGAAATGAAGGGCTAGCTTTGAAGCCTCTTGCCTTGTAGACTTTATAGATACTGGAGAGACCTCAATCAGCTCTGGCTGTATGTGTGTGTGGTGGAGCAGGAGAGCATTTGGTCAGTGTATGAACTATATGGGTATGTGTAGACTACAGGCTTTTGTCGACAAATACTGTCGACAAAGCTTCTGTCGACAAAGAGCGTCTAGACTACATCCAGTTCTGTCGACAAAGCAAGCCGCTTTGTCGACATGACAGTGTAGACGCAAAGGACAGTGTAGATGCAATAACGCCTTCTGTCGACAGAAGGTGTTATTCCTCGTAGAATGAGGTTTACAGCCGTCGACAAAACTGCTGAGTTCTGTCGACGTTATGTCGACAGAACTCAGCGGCAGTGTAGACGCAGGTATAGTTTTGTCGACAAAAGTCCACTTTTGTTGACAAAAACCTGTAGTCGAGACACACCCTATGTGTTGAATTGTTGGGAGACATAGCACTCTCTTGCCTTGTTTAGGGATGGAATTAGAATGCTGCTGCTGTTACACCTTTGGGTTCGGGTGGCACGTAGAAGCTTTTAGTGGCACACCACTCTCAATTCTGCTGCTTTAACTTTTGCAGTGCAATGCTTTGTGGTTACTGGTTCGTTTCCGAGAACTCTAAAAACGTGTCATTTTCCTCTCGCTCTTCTGCTAGCTCCAAGACAGGCCTTTTTTCCCTAAGTTCCCTGCAATTTCATTCCATCTAGGAGTTATGAAGTGACTATACCAAACAACATGAGACTTGCTGATCCGGATGTATTAGCAAATATCTGGTCATAATTTCGCATGTATCATGGTTGTGTTGGATACAAACATCTGAAGCTTTTGATTCCCAACTGCAAATGGCTGTGAAAGGACTCAAAAGCCCTGAGACAGTGATCGATGGCTACAGCTCTTCATTTCAACTGAGGGCATTTAAGGCTGAAGTGCAAAGGTATAAAACATAATGAGGTGGAACCGAAGATCCACTAGAGAATATTGAGGTTTGTAACGTTTCCAAAAGGTAGCACAGAGCAAAACCAGCTTTGTTCCCCTTGTTGATTTGTGTAAGTGTGAAGAATTGATCATCTTGGGAGCCTTCCGCAGTCATGCAGAACCCATAGCCTACCAGGATGTTTCTTGCTGCCTGTTGGTGACCTTGTAGAAAAGACATAGGGCCTGGACCCAGCAAAGAACTTAACTAACTAAATTCAGTAAGATAACTCTTGTGTTTAAAGTTGCGTACTTCCTCAGAAGTTTTGTTGAATTGTGACCCTATGGAATTGCATAGAGATTAAACCAGTGGGGTTCAGTAGACATTACTCCAAAAATCAGGAGCAAAGACATTAATCTTAAAAAATGTACCAAATGTAATGGAAAATAATTAAGCTTTCTGTATTTTTTTAAACTGTTTTATAGGATTCTGTAGCAGGGAGAGGTTCAGTGCTTAGCAGAAGGTTCAAATGTTATCAATTTCTATTAAAAATTCTCAAGGACTTTTCAATAAGGGTGGCCTGTTGGCTTCTGGGGAAAATTAAAAGAAAAAGAAAGGGAAGATTCCAGACCTTATGGTCACAAAAAATATCTGAAAAGATGAAAAGAAAAAGCCTTCCGACATTTGTAGAGAGAGAGAAAACATACTGCTCCGAAACTGAATATTATTGCCATTAACAAAATGGAACGATAATTCTGAAGACTCCTAATAGGCCACACACGGGTCAGATTTTTTACCAAGAGAACTCAATCTGTTGGTGTGCATTTTTCTTTCACGTAATACTTATGCATTGGTGACAGAATTTGCACATGCAAGGCCCACTAACTGTGCATGAAAAGTCAGTCACATGCAAAGAAATGAAGGTCACTATTCTAAAATTTTGCCCCAAATACAAGCTTTTCATTGGTTGTTTCATTGTTGAGCAGCAGAAATATCCAGCTGGTATGCTGGTCTAATGTGGCTACACATTACAGAAGGATAGACCTGGCAATATCTGGTGGCATACCACCCACGGCCACTGCACCATCACCTGCTTTAGCAACTTAACTCTGGAGTACTGGTAAGAGGAGGCCAGTGAGGAGAGAAGTCTAGACACATGAAGTGCATCCTGAGCGTTCAGAGTTCAGCGTAGTTTCTGGAAGGGTTCTTATACCACCAACTCTGCTAGGCCCAATGAGACATCTCCCACTGCAAGGCTCCTCCTTCACCGCAGGACTTCATTCTCTGCCAATTGCAAGTCACTTCTTTCTTTTCAGCAGCTGACAACATATTAACTTTTAGTTACTTTAAAAATATTAAATTAGGTCCTTGGGGCCTTCGTGTTTTCAGCTATGTGATGAGTTATGGCCTTCACTTGCAGCTGCAGCTCTCTTCATGGACACTTTCAGCAGATACTTTCATACTTCTGGCTCACCAACAGATGCTCAAGCGCTTCAAGAGTGACAGTCGTCCCTTAGCTGAACAGCTGGAGCAGCTGAAGATTTGTTCAGTCAGTACTCTAGAGACTCTTGGGGACTCCGATAAAACATTGAGAAGTCTGCAGGCTCATTTTCAGCTAAGCCCCAAAAAAGCCAAATCCAGAGTTCAGCTAGAATGAATTGATTTATGGTGCTCAGATCTGAATTTCATGGTGGAAACCCTTTTTTTCCTCCCCCATGCCCACAAGGTAAGAAATATCTAGAGTTCTACAAAAGGTGCTGCTGTTTGGGCAAGCCTCTTTGGAATTCTGTCCTTCTGCATCTATGTAACCCAGAACACCAGTAAGATAAGAGTGGATTTTTATGATTGCCATTGAGGGCAAAATCTGAAGAAATTGGGATTGCATAGACATCACCATAAGAAGACCTGCTCAGGTCTGCAGAACCTCTGGAAATCAGACTAACTGAATCACAATATGCAACTCCATGCTGCTATTTTGTCAGTTGCCTTTTTTTTTTTTTAAGGGCTAACGGCACTTTCAGGTCCTAGTCTGGGAAAATTCTGTGTGGTGAAATTGGGACACGAATGCATTAAAGAAACTATTTCTTTGGAGATTCAAGCACGTCTCTAATTCTTAATAAAAAGGCTAATCAGATTGGCAATGTTGGTGCTGTACGTCATGGTAACTAATGATTAATTCTCTTGCAAACTAGGAATAGTGAGTGAATCGTGGCTAACCTCTGTGGGTTGTACTGTGTTTTGGAGATATAATCTGTTATATAAATAGATTGTTGTACAGTAAACATAGGGAAGAATGGGTCCCCGTCTAATTCATATGTGTTAACCCCTTTAAGCCACTTGGCAACAACAGAGATTTTTATAATCAAATTTGTCATCTGCAGTTGACTACTCTGTAAAGCAAGTGCTTAGTACCATTCTTTTTCACGCAGAAATTTTATCCCTAATTTATTTTTTGAAATAAGTCTGGCCTGCCCTGTATCATTGCTTCCTCGAATCAATATTCAGTTATTCACTTCCATTTTCATAACAAAAGTCAATATTAGCTCCTGCAGAGATTTATTTTCTTGAATCAATAAACTTGTGCATGGCGGTACATATTTTAGCAGGAGAGCAATTGCTTTTGAAGGAAGATATTTTACATTATCCCACGATGACAGGAAGGACAGACTGTTTAAAATGAAAAACAGAAGGGGAGCAATTTCCTAAAAGGAAAGGGGATTCTATGATCTCTTTCTCTCACGCCATTTAACACAAGGAAGTTTTTCTTTAATTGTTTTGTAGTGCTGATGGGGGTGATTCCCCTGAAGAAAATAGTGACACTAAGTAGTAGGCTTGTCTACGCATTGAGGTAATGCACTTCATTAGGCTGTGATTTCTAAAATGCACTAAAGTGTTGCACAACACGTCTTTTTGGTTGAACCCCCCCCAAACACACACACGCATGCATAAATTGCTTAGGGAGGTTGAGCAGGTTAGACAAACATCTATCAGGGATGATCTAGATGTAGGGTTGCCAGGTGTCCGGTATTCTACCGGGCAGTCCGGTTTTTGGGGCCTCTGTCCAGTAAAAAAAATCCAGAAAATACCAGACATGTGTAATGTCCGGTATTTCCTGGATTTCTGGCTGGGCGCCGGACGGAAGCCTGGCGGGGGCGGGGGGAGTGGCTGGGAGGCAGGGCGCCATCGGCTCTGGGAGCCCTGGCTGCGTCTGACGCCTTAGGGAGGAGGAGAAGCCCTGTCCCTGCTCCTGAGCATGTGGTGGAGCCGCAGCCAGACTCACTTGTGCTTCTCCGCACTGCCCCCACCTGCCAGCCCCGCCCCCCGGTCCCCCCATCTCCACCGGCCAGCCGTGCTTCCCCCTTCCCCCTCCTGGCCAGCCCCTTCCCTCCCCCCCCACTCAAGGTTGTCCGGTATTTTTTCTAAACCTACCTGGTAACCCTATCTAGGTGGTGTTTGATCCTGCCATGAGGGCAGGGGACTGGACTTGATGAACCTCTCAAGATCCCTTCCAGTTCTAGTGTTCTATCTGGGGACATCACAAGAATAGTCAACTGCAGGTGACAAATCTGGTTTTTATATATAGAAAACCCCTGTTGATGCCAAGTGGCTTAAAGGGGTTGATAGCGCACATGAATTAGACAGGGACCCATTCTTTCCTATATTTGCTGTGCAAGGTTGTATTTATATAACTGATTATATCTCCAAAATAGCTGCCATGTCTCCAGGAGAAGGGTAGAGAGAGATGAACCTCCACCACCACCTTTTGATACAACATATGGCCTCACAAGCGCATTTCTCTCTCTGCAGTGCCTTCCCTCTGAACAACAACTATTTACTTGCTATATCAGCTGGCAGCAGGAGTGTCAGTCTGTGCTGCAAAGCTGAGGGTTTAGGATTCAAACCCAGTTTATGATGCACAATAGAGGGCTTGTTCCAACTGTACCAAACAGAACTTGGTTTTGCCTTTTGCTTTAAAAAAAAATCCAAACCACATAGTTGATTACATATGGAACGTTATTAAAAGAACATTAAGGTTGCAAACTCAAGAACTCCAGAGATAGGAAATACCAGATCTACAGTTGCCCATGCAACTTTAACCTATTGCATGTATGTTTTGATAAGGTCTTTAATTTACATGGTCGGGTACAACATTTTTCCATGGGACTCCTGCCTCATTCTATTGCACAGGATGGTTGCACAAGGAGGCAGCAGTAAGCTTGTACAATGGTAAATCTGGCTTTCTTTCCACCACTTGACATGCAACCTAACAAATGTACTTTCATGTCAGTTTTAATGTACAAATACCTGATGGATAAATAGCTGAAGAATTTTTGCTGCAGATTATTCTTAACATTTGTCTTCAGTGGCTCTTACTACTAGAGAGTTTCTTCTGTTGTACAAAAACTATTAAAATGTATTTGTGATGTTATTCTTTTATTTAAATAGCCTTCACGAATCCTTGATTTTGAAATCCACTTTAATGGTTTTCCTGTTTTAACACATGAATAAAAAAAGTGATATTTTTCATTGAGGGTAGCAATTTTCATCTAAGGTTACAACCACGTTTGATCTTTCGGAGCCATTTTTTGTTTTGGATTTGAGATCCTCATAAACCAACAAAACCCAAGTTAGATTTTTCCAGTTTCTTTCATTGCTGCTCCAACATTGAGATCAGTTGATGTAGTTTTGCCTACCTCACCATGCAGCTAAAGGGTGTAATGGCATAGTAAGTGATTTTAATTATGAGAGTACAGGGCAGTGGAAGCTCTGAAGTCATGCAAATAAAAGGTATTTTGCTCACATTGTTTAGAGTAGGCCAGTGGAATGGGAGGTTTAAGTTAAAATGTATCTGATATATTAAATTATCTTTGAAATGCTATAACTAGCAATCATAATAATCTCTTCTGTAATTGGTTAGCTTTTACAGTGCATGAACTTAACACTATGTATCTGGCCCAGTCTCCAGCAAAATTCATAATGGGATTGTGAGGGCAAGTGTGTGTTAATTGCAATAGAACTGTAAAAGAGCTAATGCAGGTGCAGTAATGTGCAATAATAGCGGGATCAGGACAGTGTCAGTAAAATCCATGTTCCAAAAGTGCTGAAGCTGAAAACATGAATTCAGTCCTGAACCTGAGATGCCTCCACCACTCCCACTGCAGCCGGTGGGAAGGGCTGGTTCTCAGCACTTCTCGGAATCAGGTTTCCAGGAATGTGGTAACAGTAGCCCTGAGCAGTTTAGTCTGGGATGACATAGTATGGCTCCTAGGTTATGGGAGCAGGCAACGAGGGAGGAAGCCAATCTATGGTAGATCAACAAAGAGTTGGGGTCCATGCTGGGCTCTCTTTCTGGCATTACATGAGATCAGAACCCTGTGGTGCTAGGTATGTGTAATGCCAGCAGACCTGGGTTGTCAGCAGGTGGGATAGAACTTGGGACCTTGGAGCTATAGCTAAGAGCCTTTTCCAAGTGAGCTGAAAGCTAATGGGCTCTTAGCTAAGGCTATAGAGCAGACTTCACTCTCCCCCGCATTGTTCCTAGTACCTCTGCGTTGCATGCGCATAACGCTCCTTACCCTGGAGCTTCCACTCCAAATGGCAAGTCAGACAAAGGGTGCCAGAGAAGCAAAAGCATCTTCCTTAAGATGCAGATAAAATGAGTGGTTGTCAAGATTAAATCCTAGATTGTCTAACTATCTAGTGCCCTACCAACAGGGCAACTTGCTCTCCTACTTCTTTCAACCTGGGAACTGGATGAGGGTTGTTACAGCTGCTTTCAGCAGACCTCATTAATGCACTTTACACTTGTATGGATTAACAAACATTGCACCATCTTTCTATGCAAACTTTTCTCTGAATAACCTAAAGGGAGAAGACGACTTTGCAGCCAGCCAGATAGTATATTTAGGGATAACAAATATCAGAGGGGTAGCCCTGGTTAGTCTGGATCTGCAAAAGCGACAAGGAGTCCTGTGGCACCTTATAGACTGACAGATGTATTGGAGCATAAGCTTTCGTGGGCAAAGACCCACTTCGTCAGATGCATGTGATAACAGAGATGATTTTCTTACCCAAGAAATACTTGCAGCCCTAATAAGTGATGTTTAAGAGAGAGAGTTCTAGCCAGCACAGTGGATTGCTGCACTTAGGAGTGGACCAGGGGAGTGCAGGGTGCTGGGCTCAAGTACCACTTTCCCTTCCACCCATCTTGGGAGTGGCCAGACAGCTGCCACTCAGGGCAGAAGAGGCAGGGCTGGAGGTAGGCAGGACTCAGAACATGCCACACAGTGCTCTAGCAGCAATTTAAAGGATGTGGGGGCTCTGGCTGCCCTGCTGTGGGCCCTTTTGAGTCGCTGTGTGCTGGGGCAACTACCCCTTAGAGAACAGAGTAAGGGTTGTGCAAGTTAACTTGAGTCTGATGCTCTTATACTTTTCACCATCTCTGGAGGTTATAAAAGTATTGCATGTTTTGGTACAAGTGGTTCCTATTCCTCTTCAATTTCTCATCCACTAAAGGTGCCACTAATTGGTTATGGATTTTCATCTCTTATGTGACGTTGCTTTTGTATTTCAGATTGCCTATGCTGCAGTGGACTGTGCCAAAGAACAAAACCATGATCTGTGTAAACAGGAAGGTGTTGACGGCTACCCCACCTTTAACTATTACAACTACGGAAAGTTTGTAGAAAAGTATAATGGAGAGAGAGGAGTAAGTATGATTACAGGTGGTGGGTTGAAAAAATAACTGCCCAGGAGAGAGACATGTCTCATGTGTTGGTTTTTTTTTTTTTTCATTTTTGTGGTAAATGAACATGATGGGGTAAACTTTCAATGGATTGCAAAAGGCTTTAACTTTCCCCTCCCATCACTAATTCACTGGGCTGAATCACTATGTATCCCACCCATATGCGTTTGTGAACTGGAACTTGCTTGGTGTATTTGAGGAAGTTTAGCATTGGAGTGAATATGATGTCATTTTTTAATAAAACAAGTGCAGTTAGACATAGTTCTAATGAAAATGGGAAAATCATTGTACTGGGTAGAATCAGGCCTAGAGTTAGCAGATGATATGAAAATGATTCTGTTTAGCTCTGTTACGTTTGTGGTATACCTAGACGTTAGTAAGGCATTTGATATGGTCTCGCATGATATTCTTATCAATAAACTAGGCAAATACAACTTAGATGGGGCTACTATAAGGTGGGTGCATAACTGGCTGGATAACCATTCTCAGAGAGTAGCTAACAGTTCACAATCCTGATGGAAAGGTATAACAAGTGCGGTTCCACAGGGGTCTGTTATGGGACTGGTTTTGTTCAATATCTTCATCAACGATTTAAATACAGCTGGTCCCCGACTTACAAATGGGTTACGTTCCAAACACCTGGTCGTAACTCGATTTGTTTGTAAGTCTGAAATACATGCTTTTACATACAGCCGCGCTGTTCGTAAGTGCAGAATGGTGCGTTCATAAGTTGGGGACCGGCTGTAATGGGGTTAATGGGAGGTAGGTCATAAGTGCGGATGGTTGTAAGTCGATACGTTCGTAAGTCGGGGACCTGCTGTATCGGCATAGAGAGTACGCTTATTAAGTTTGCAGATAATACGAAGCTGGGAGTGGTTGCAACTGCTTTGGAGGATAGGGTCATAATTCAAAATGATCTGGACAAATTGGAGAAATGGTCTGAGGTAAACAGGATGAAATTTAATAAGGACAAATGCAAAGTGCTCCACTTAGGAAGGAACAATCAGTTTCACACATAGAGAATGGAAAGCGACTGTCTAGAAAGGAGTAAAGCAGAAAGGGTTCTAGGGGTTATAGTGGATCACAAGCTAAATATGAGTCAACAGTGTGACACTGTTTCAAAAAAAGCAAACATGATTCTAGGATGCATTAACAGGTGTGTTGTGAGCAAGACACGAGAAGTCATTCTTCTGCTCTACTCTGCGCTGATTAGGCTTCAGTTGGAGTATTGTGTCCAGTTCTGGGCACCACATTTCAAGAAAGATGTGGAGAAATTGGAGAAGGTCCAGAGAAGAGCAACAAGAATGATTAAACTTCTAGAGAAAATGACCTATGAAGGAAGACTGAAAGAATTGGGATTGTTCAGTTTGGAAAAGAGAAGATTGAGAGGGGACATGATAGTGGTATTCACGTATCTAAAAGGATGTCACAAGGAGGAGTGAGAAAAATTGGTTCTTCCTGGCCTCTGAGGATAGAACGAGAAGCAATGGGCTTAAACTGCAGCAAGGGAGGTTTAGGCTGGACATTAGGAAAAAGTTCCTAACTGTCAGGGAGGTTAAACACTGGAATAAATTGCCTGGGGAGGGTTGTGGAATCTCCATCTCTGGAGATATTTAAGAGTAGGTTAGATAAATGGTCTAGACAGTACTGGGTCCTGCCATGAGGGCAGGGGACTGGACTCGATGAACTCTCGAGGTCCCTTCCATTCCTAGTATTCTATGATTTTAATCTGGACTGGCTAAATTCAAACATTTTAAGTCTATGGAGTCTGCAAAATTGTGACCGATTGTCGGTTTTGTGATGTGGACAAAATTATCCTCTAGAGACGAGGAGGAGACCAAATCACTTGTTTTCACTAAATCAGATTCTAACTTGCGCTTCAGGAGTGGTTCCACTCTCCCATGGTGTTATGTATAGCCAATGGTACACCCTGACAGCAAGGTGCCGATGTGGTGCAACACTTTTCCGGGGTTATAAAATGAGTAGGAGTGATAGAGCAATCTGCTGGCTTTTTGGTATGTATCATTTAAATCATAGCTTACAGAGAGGTCACTTCTTGGAAATTAATGACTGCCTAAAGAAAATAAAGGGCTAAGGAGAAAGCGTAGGAATCCTCAATCCAACCAGTGATTATTGACGGGGAAGTGCCTGGCCCTGGATGTGTTGCTATTATAAACCTTGAAAATATAGAGAAATGGAGCCTCTGTGGTCTTGAGGAGGATAAAAGTCTCAGGGAAGGAGAACATCAAATTGGAGCAGAGGGAAACAGTTCCGTAGTTGAGACCACCTTTTCCAGATGGTGTCATGGTATCCTCTCATACCATGAGAAACCTCTCCGGGGGAGGGAACTCCAGTTCTCAAGAAGAGACAAATAATAGTAATGGTGGACAATCATTAGAAATATAAATAGCTGAGTTTGTGATGACGAAGAGAGCAATATGGTAACTTGCTTGCTGGGTGCAAAGATTGCAGCTCTCACAGCATCTAGACTGACTTATGTGTACTGTTGGGGAGGACATGGGAAGGATATGAAAGAGATCTTGGAGGCCAAATTTAGGCTGAAGTCCAGGATCTCTGTGGTAGCATTTAATTTCAGAATGGGGAATGACACACAAATGAAGAAGGTAGTTAAACTGAAATCAATAAGTATGGTTCCAAAAGTGAAATCCCTGAAAGCTGCATGGAAACTTTTTAATGAAGCCATAATAGAGGCTCAATTAAATGTATATCCCAGAATAAAAAAAAAAAAGCATAGTAAGAGAACCAGAAAGGTGCAGCTATGGCTAAACAACAAAGTAAAAGATGCCATTATAGGCAAAAAGGCATCCTTTTAAAAAGTAGAAGTTAAATCCTGGTAAGCAAATACAAAGGAGCATAAACTCCGGCAATTGAAGTGGAAGAATGCAATTAGGAAGGCCAAAAAATGTTGAAGAATAGCTAGCCAAAGACTGAAAAAGTAACTGCAGATTTTTTTTAAGTACATCAGAAGCAGGGAGGCTGCTAAACAACCAGTGAGGTGCCCGGGTGATCAAGATGCTAAGGAACATTCAAGGAAGATAAGGCCATTGCAGAGAAACTAAAAGAATTTTTTACATCAGTCTTCATGGCTGAGAATATGAGGAAGATTCCCAAATCCGAGCCATTCTTTTTATGACAAATCTGAGGAACTGTCCCAGATTGTGGTGTCATTTGAAGACTGGAAGATAGCTAATGTGATACCACTCTTTTGAAAAGGCTCCAGAGGCAAGCCTGGCAATTACAGGCTGGTAAACCTAACTTCAGTACCAGGCAAATTGGTTAAAACTATAATAAAGAACAGATTTATCAAGCACACACAAACACAGTTTGTTGTGGAAGAATCAACATGGTATTTGTAAAGGGAAATCATGTCTCACCAGTCTACTAGAATTCTTTGAGGGGGTCAACAAGCATGTGGATTAGGAGGAGCCAGTGTATATAGTGTACTTGGATTTTCAGGAAGCCTTTGACAAGGTCCCCCATCAAAGGTTCTTAAGCAAAGTAAGCTGTCATGGGATAAGAGGCAAGGTCCTCTCCTGGATGAGTACAGTAATTCCTCATTTAACACTAGATCATTTTCTGAAACATATCTAATGTTAAGTGAAAACGTGTTATGCGGGGTCAATTTTCCCATTGAAAATAATGGAAAAGGTGGGGGTTGCGTTTCAAGTGGTGGTGTCTGTTGGGACCAGGACATAAGGTTGGGGGAGAAAGGGGACTGGGTTACAGCAGGGAGGGGAGGTGTTTGGCTCTGGGGAAGAGAAGGGGAGGAGAGAGGAAGGGGTTTGGGTTGGGAGTATGCCTCTGTGATGGGTCTGCCGGGACCCGCACTGCGTCGGGCGAGGGGGGGTCGCCGGGGAACAGCGCAGCGAGTGGCGAACCCTCCGCCACTTTGCAGGGAGGCGGGGGAAGCCCCGCACAGCTACTGGTGACGGGCTGGCTAGGGAAACCCAGCTGCCGGCCTGCAAGTGGGGGCGGAGGAGAAGGGGACAAGGCGTCCGGCGAGGGGGAGTCAGCGGGGAACGGCGTGGCGAGCGGCGAACCCTCTGCCGCTTTGCAGGGAGGCAGGGGAAGCCCTGCGCAGCTGCCGGCAACGGGCCAGCTGGGGAAATTGTGTTATTCCGGGGACGGTCGTGTAATTCAAAAAATGTTCCCTAAAAAAAAAATCGTGCTCTTGTGAAAACGTGTTAAGCGGGCACGTGCTAAAGGAGGAATTACTGTAACTGGTAAAAAGATAGAAAAGAAAGGGTAGGTATAAATAGTACGTTTTCAGAATGGAGTGAGGTAAATAGTTTTGTCCGACGGGTCTGCACTGGTCCCAGTGTTGTTCACCATATACAAATGTGATCTGGAAAAAGGGATTGAGTGAGGTGGCAAAATTTGCAGATGATGCAAAACTACTCAAGGTAGTTAAATCCCCAAAAGGCAGCAAAAAGTTACAAAGGAATCTCATAAAACTAGGTTACTAGGCAACAAAATGGTGGACTAAATGTATTGTTCATAAATGGTAAGTAATTCACCTTGGAGAACATAATCCCAACTATACATAAAAAATGATGGGGCTTAAATTAGCTGTTAATACTCAAAAAAGAGATCTTGGAGTCACTGTGGATAGTTTTCTGAAAACATCCACTCACTGTGCAGTGACAGTCAAAAAAACAAACAATTTTGGAAATCATTAGGAAAGAGATAGATAAATAAGACAGAAAATATTATATTGCCTCAGTATAAATCCAAGGTATGCCCACATCTTGAATATTGCATCCAGATGTAGTTACTCCATCTCAAAAAAGATATATTGAAATTGGAAAAGGTTCAGAAAAGGGCAACAAACGTGATTAGGGGTATGGCTTCCCTTAAGTCTGGACTTTTCATCTTGGAAAAGAAATTACTAACAGGGGATATGATAGAGGTCTATAAAATCATGACTGGTGTGAAGAAAGTTAATAGGGAAGTGTTATTTATTCCTGCTCATAACATTAGAACTAGGGGGTCACCAAATGAAATTAATAGGCAGAAGATTTAAAACAGACAAAAAAGAAGTATTTCTTCGTACAACACGGTCAACCTCTGGCACTTTTTACCAAAAGATGTTGTGAAGGTCAAGACTCTTAACAGGGATAAAAAAACCAGCTACACAAATTCATGGTCCATCAATAGCTGTTAGCTATGATGGGCTGAAATTGTGTCAATAGCCTCTGTTTGCCAGAAACTGGGAATGGGCAACAGAGGATGGATCACTTGATGATGCCCTGTTCTGTTCATTCCCTCAGAAGCACCTGGTATTGGCCACTGTTGGGAGACAGGAGAGTAGGCTAAATGGATCATTGCTGTGACCCAGCCTGGCCATTCTTATGAGGTTTATGAAGGAAAACATTCCAGATCTAGAATCATGTGACTTAAGGGAGACATTGTCCAATTGTGGGAAGGAAACAGTCCTCGCTAGGATGTTTGTCTACAACTGCCTCTTTATTGGATAGAATTAGAATTACTCTGTGGTATGTCATGGTCTTTCTTCTTCTAACAAGTACTGGAGATTCTCCTTTAGTTTGATAGCATGGCCCTCTGCTTTTGGAGCTGGAGAATGTAATATCTGTCCCTGTTGTCATTGTGCAGTCCTGAATGGACATAGAATGCAGCAAAGTGACAGCCTTGTCACTTTGTGTAGTTATGTGTTTGTTGCTATAAAACGCTTCAAGAACGACCATTGTCCTAGTTTTCTTTACTTTTGTCCAAGATTGAAGAATCTTGGCCTAAAGCTTCATATCCTGCAAAGGAAGTTTAGCAGTTAGAGAAAGGCACTTGGGAGTTAAGAAACCTGTATTCTATTCCTGACTCTGCCAAAGAAACCTTATAAATTAATTCCCTAGGTTGCACAAAAACACTTTTTGTTAATCAAGGTCCCAGTCCTGTAACTGATTCTGCACAAGCAGGTCCTTTACATCCATGTGGTGCTTCAAGTCCATGTGGAGTCAGTTGTGATCTAAAATCTGAGAGAGAGCCCTTGAAGACAGTCCAGGCTGAGAAATCTCTTGAAATAAAGAATTCTGATAAATCTCTATGCTCCTGGGTGTCAATCGTCTGTCTGCTTAGCTGGCTTTGAGGTGGTGCATACAGCATATTCACATGGCACTCGTGTGCTTCAGAGTTTATTAATGAAAAAGCATTGACAAAATTTGTGAGAAGCTCTCTCTCCTCCATTACATTGTTGTCTCTATATTCTGCTTCCCCTCCCTGGTAGCCAGTTTTTCATGAGAGTCTGGATGCATCTAAAGCCTCTGTGGGTATTTCCTTTTCCACTTCATTGGAGTGACCCTGCACCAGCACACTATTGTGATTGCACAGTACAGAAGCTGTGATTGTTCTCTACTTCACATTTCACATGTATATCGATGCCTTGCTGTTGGGAGACTTGGATCATTGTTTTGGTGTCTTATTTTAAAAATTTGACCAACATTTTTTTCTCTTTAAATACAGGAGTCTGGATTTGCCACTTTCATGCGAACCCTTAGAGAAAAAGACCATGAAAGGGTAGGGAAGAAGAAGGATGAATTGTAATTTCTGCCTCAAAAGACATTTTTCCACTGCACTGTGAAGGGTCCCAGGTCCATTGTTACTGCACCTGAGACTTCACATACTCTAAAGACAAAGACTTTAATAAAAGCCAACAGCCATGGCCATTTTGTACAATTTTGAAATTACTTGATTTTTAAAGGACAATAGATTTGTTGCCATATTCTGTTTAAAATCTAGCATTTTCTCACATTGTGAGATTATGCCCATCAACACTCCTATGCAATATTTTTGTAATCTGTACTGTGTCTGTAGGTGAAGATATTTGATGCAGTAATTCTTCATTTTTTCTTTTGAAGGATATGACAATTCATGAAATAACTTTTGTTTTTTTAAACTAGTGGAGGAAAATAGGACTTGAGAAACATATCTGTTCAAATGAAGTTTGGCATTTTTGTGAAATCGTTATGTTTTTCAGATATGTTTGAGGGAACAATTTTAAAGTGCTCAGGGATAAGTAGGGAAATTGAGTTAATGAAGACACTAGCAGTGACCATTCCAGATCTAGCTGATTTCATTTTTAATCCATTATACTGGAACTGTTTACATATCTTTATAGAATGTACTGAGTCATTTTAAACAAAGTTGTGAAAAATAAGCACAGCATAGGTTAAAGTTCAGAGTCGGTCTAATTTTTAGCATTTATTTCACCAAATGCCTCTGCAAATATGGGAGCAAAATATAGACTGTCTTTTTGTAAATTTATGTTTAGGCAATATGAAATGTGTGTTGAAAAGCATTATATTTGATTTGTATGTCTGACAGATGTGTAATATTTTTGATATGCAGAAATTACATACAAGATTTGTGTACATTCTGAATGCTTATCCATATTGTTTGTTAAATAAAAAATTAAAAATGGAGTTATAGCATTATAACTTTCTCTGGCCATCATGTTCAAGACTGTAAATCACTGTAAACAAATACAGCATTTCTACAAATAGCACTTCAAAAATGTGCGATTGTGCTGTTAATGCTTCAAAGTTATTCATCTGGAGGTACTTGTTGTGTCTTCATATAACGGGTTTTTTAAGATTCATTTTGACCTAAAAATAAATCAATAAAAAATTTGAAATGTTTTAATCATGAATTAGCCTTGTTTTGAAGCTCTTTTCATAGTCCACTGCCTGAACCAGCATCCATGAGAACTGGTGACAAGAAAGCATAAGTCACTGCAGTTTCCAGGAAAAGGGGTTATTTCCTGCCAGATGAGTAAGGGACAAGCCCATCATTTAAGCTCTTGTAGGTTCTGGTTTTTAGTGCATCCTCTGTGGCATTGAGATTCTCATATTTCACATACTCTGCTGACATTGAGCAGGTTGACACAACATCCTCACAAAATTCAAGAGAACCATCATCTGGATCTGAACACTTTCTCTGTTGCTATTAGACATTTGCATGTATATATGAAATTACATTCTCTTTTGCCTTACCTCACCCACTCAATGATGTACATGGGACAACTTATCTCTGCGCTGATGGAGAGGTTAAGGGATTTCTCACACTCTTGTTTGTTTTGGGTGCACGTCTCCTCCGCTCTTGCCCAATTAATGGGACTGTACATTTGCTGCTCATTAGGCTGCTGAAGTCATTACTGAGTAATCAGGAGTAAGAGCTGGTAGGCTGATTTGTCTTGTATGGCGGCCAGCTTGTTAACCATGCCATAAATCTAAGCAATGACGATGCCATGCCAAATATTTCCTTATTGGGCACCTCCTGAATCTTCCCACCACCAACAAAATTAGCTGTCAAACAGTCCATAGATATTCTGCATGGCCTAATAATTTATTACAACCTTCTATTTCTTTTCCCAGTAGTCTTTTTAATCTTTTTTGGCATAGCTATTGTTCTGCATTATGTCCCATGCTCATTGGTAGCTATGGATCAAATCCTTTAAACTGTCCTCATTCTGTGTAGCATCTTGTGTGTGAGGGGAAAAAATCATATACTGCTTTTAGATTGCAAGTGGGAAGATCTTTGTCGCTTCATACTCAGCTGGAAGCAAATACAGTTGGTAGAATGAACCACAAATTTTTCTGATCTCAAAGGGGTTGGCACTGAGGAAGGGAAATGCAACATCCATGAAATCTGATGCTGTAGGCTGTGTCTATATTTGCATTAATTGCGGAGAATTGTAGACTTTTTTTAAAAAATGAGATCACAGCTGGCCAAGTGACATCACTTCTTGGGATGGCTGTGATTTTTAAGCTTTAGTAAATGTTTAGAATAGGACAATTACACACTGCTTTAGACCAATAATTCTTTACAGCTGGTTATACCATAATAAATTTAAGAGCCTAGTTTTTCTTTTAGTGTTTTGGCATGTTGCTCCTTAGAGTTGAAGGGGCTATTTTTTCTCAGTTAATTTTGTGTTAATGTACAAATACAAAATATTTGAAAATAATTTACCTACTGTTCTAGGGTTATGACTCATCTGGCTTATAGTTGGGATTTCTTTGAAAGAGATGATTTTTAACAAGACAAACAATTATATCTAATTGCTAACAAAAACATTGGCTACTATGAACCAGAGTATATCAAACTTACTTCCTAGACTATTAAATTGGGTAACATTTGGGTCTGATTTTGATCTCAGTTACACTGGTGTAAATTAGGGATGTTAAATTTTGCTTAATCAGCTATTGATGGAATTTCCATTGACTACCTGATTAGTCAATAAGGGGGAGGTGGGGTGCTTGCTATCCCGGCTGTGCCTCAGCCTTTTAAATGTACTAAGAGCTGCCTGCGGGAGGTTCAATCAGTGCTCTTCCCGTGTTCTGACTGCAGTGCTTCAGCCTTTGAAATGTAGCAAGAGGCCGGCGGGCTTCTGTCCCCATTCCTGCCATTTTCCTGCTGTGCCTCTGCCTTCCCTGCCCTCCAAGGAGATGGTGCTGGGGGGAACTGGCTTTTAAGCCAGCTCCCCCAGCACTGGCTCCTGCTCCCCCCTCTTGCTGCCCCTCTCTGATAGAGGCAGCAAGAGGGAGGGAAGTGACTAGTCAAGTCACTACTGGACTATCCGATAAGCTTATGCTTATTGGGTAGTTGACTAGCTGCTCACATTCCTAAAGTATATACTGACCATTCAGCTTTCTTTTTCTAAAATCACAATTAAAATTCTCTTTTTTTCCACAAACTCTTATTGTACAGACATAAGATTTGAGTCCATTTCTTTAAATGCAAGTTCAGTTTCACATATCATACCCAGCCATTTGGAGGAGGAATGGATAGCCAAGCATTAATTTATACTGTTAAAGATGAGTAAAAATCTGTGAAAGTATCAATAAGAAATTAATAACCTGTCATTAATGGCTTGCAGTGAATTGGAGATGCTGCTGCTCTTGTGAACTATGCTCCTGATTCTGCAGCCCTTGTCATTATGAGCCAAAGGCCCTTCAAGTCATCCTCGTGAGTAGTCCCTTTGAGACTAATGGGGTGAATAAAGAATTCATAGATCCAAGGCCAGAAGGAACCACTATGATTATGTAAACTTAAAAAACAACAAAAGGTCTGGTAGAACTTTATAGACTAGCAAAACATGTAGATGGTATCATGAGCTTTCATGGGTACAGCCCACTTCTTCAGATGACCGGAGTTATGAGTTTAGGATGTGTAGACTCAAAATAAATAGCGCCCCCTTCTCTTTTCTCCCCCCCCTCCCCTATTTATTTTGGGTCTGTACATCCTAAACTCGTAACTCCAGTCATCTGAAGAAGTGGGCTGTGTCCACAAAAGCTCATGATACCATCTACATGTTTTGTTAGTCTATAAAGTTCTACCAGACCTTTTGTTGTTGTTTAAGTTTATCCTGTACAGACTAACTCGGCTACCCCCTGAAGCTTATGATTATGTACTGTGACCTGTATAACAAAGGACAGAGTACTTCCCCAGACTAATTCCTAGAACATGCCATAATTTTTTTTGTTAAAAGTTCCACTTTGCATTTGCTTTTTAATTATTCGACCTCAGTTTCTCATTTTAGAACCACTAGTTGAAGTTTTCTCTGTGTTCTGATAGCTGGGAGGGAGGGGAATCACAGCTGATTTACTTTCCCTAATTAGCAAAGGCTCTACATGTAAGTGCTCCTGTCCAGACTACCAATTTTCCTAGTGACACCACCGAAGTATCCTCATGTCTTCAGCTACAATGTTGTTATGAAGTAGAGTCCTTTATAACTCCCTTCCCTACCCCCCCACTATAGATGAAATATCTTTAGGAAAAAAATCAAACTTGGTGCATAAAGAAGCCAAGCCCAATTTGTCAGAGGTCATATAGTTCAAAAGGAGGACCCAGTTACTGGAATAGTAATAGAGATGTAGCCGTGTTAGTCTGGTCTAGCTGAAACAAAAGACAGGACTATGCAGTACTTTAAAGACTAAGGAGATGGTTTATTAGGTGATGAGCTTTTGTGGGCCAGACCCACTTCCTCAGATATCATTAGCTCACAGACATTAACCTCCCCACCTCATCCCCCCTCTGTTCTGAAATTTGATTTGTCCTTTTTATATGTGTTCACTTTTTTTGATTGTATCCCTTTGGTATATATGGTCATGCCAATTTTCTTCCACAATTTGATCTGAGGAAGTGGGTCTGGCCCACGAAAGCTCATCACCTAATAAACCATCTTGTTAGTCTTTAAAGTGCTGCATAGTCCTGTCTTTTGTTCCAGTTAGTGGAGGTAGCTGTATCTCTATTCAGGCGTACCTTGCCATATTGTGTGGTATTTGGAACAGGAGGACAATCAAGAGAAAAAGTGTATGTGTTTGGTAAACTAAACACAACATTCATGTGGTTGTGCAGAGAGCCAGACAAAGACTACGTACCACTTAAATAATCAAAATAGGCCTTGTACTGGCCCTACACGTTTCTCCCCAAGTGAGTAAGGCTCCACGACAAAGCCCTATGTAACAGTATACGTAGGTCCCTTCATTTTCTATTTTTTATTTTATTTACTTTTTCCCAGGAATCTACTGGTGTTTATTAATACTACAACAAAAACAGATGAAAAATCATGCAAAACACTTGCTAATTTTATGGGTAAATATTGGGGTTGATTTTGGTGGATGGAAGGATGTGGAAAAAGTATTCAGTTGATTAACACTTCTATTAACAGAATTCATGATTGCTTGCTGCAGAACTAAAACCACAATGCCACCTCTGAATTTAAGAAAACAATACATCTCTGATGCCCAAATAAAACTTTTAATTTAAATAAGAGTTCACTGTTGTAGATGTAGAAATATGAATCTATAAATATTTACATGTAATAATTGGGCCATGCCATTTGCAATGCATACACTCAACTTCATCCTATTCTCCTGTTTAGTTTTTTTTTAATTTTGAATACTTTTCCTTCTGAAAATGTATTCTGATACAGATTTTCATTTTTCATACTATTTTAGTATGTCAGATCTTTTATCTACGAGTACCTTGAAATGAGTACTGTATGTGCAAGGTATCTCATTCCTCAGTATGTTTAGAAGCACAAGCATTTCAGTGCTTGCATGCATGTATGTTTGTGTATATCTTCTAGACTAACACAAAGCCTTACTTTTACAGGTAGCTTTGTAAATGTACACAGACTAGTGTATTATTGTAATACAGATATTTCAGACAATATATTGTATTTTCCTAATCAAGCAAGTTATTTTTATACATTTAATTCAAAATAGGGTGAAAATTGGGAAAACCCAGAATAATACTTTTTATAAAATTTGGGATTATTTTTGGTAAAAATTGGTTTAAATTGAAAATGAAGGGACTCATACACAGGTTAATAAGGGAAGCTCATTTACTGGCCCAAGAACCTGTATTGGGAAATTAAGCTGGTATTTTCAAACAAATTTGAGGTTCAGGTTCCCATATTCCACTGAATTTGGTGAATTTCAGTGGTATTTGGGTTAATTCCCTTATTTTGCTAAGGCTGTTAAGAATAAAAAGGGAGAAAGGAAGTTTGTATTTTTAAACCTTTAATCCAAGGATTACATATATCAGAATAGGCAAGTCCTGCATGTATGGTAAATTTTAAGATAAAACTGAAGTACATTTCTGAAGTATTCTATTGAATCATTTCATGGATGATTTAATGAGTTTCAAGGTTTATAGATTTTTAAAGAAATGGTATCACTCAGCAATTCAGGAATTTACAGGTTATTTTTATTTAAAAAAAACAGACCATCAATCTTAATATTCTTGGTAGCAATGAATCAGTAGAAAAGTAATGTAGAAGAGAAAATATTATGTATATAGCGTTACTAGTTATTCAAAATCCCTGTCCACATGCATTTTATAGCAGTGAAACATTTGACAAAGTAATTGTACATTCAACATAATCCAAGGAGTAGAGACTATGTATTTATGCATACACTCCATTTAATTTAATGGGGCTGCTCACATGATTAAAGACTACATTCCAAAATCTTAAAAGCCACAAGAAGGACATGTAGCCTTTACCACCAGATGATGATCTTATGTTTTCTTTGCTATTTGAGTTCCTACATTAAAGTTACCTTTCCTTAGTTTTTCCAGCAGTAGAGTTGCAAACCATTGGCTCCAAAATAAGTTTACCCTTTTATTTGTGAGCTTTAAAATTTCAGGCTGAATAGGTAGGGGTACTAAAGCTAAATTAAAAGGAGAGGTAGTTTGCAGCAATGCTCATGTGGGTAGTGTGAAGAGGATTTAAACTGAGAACATGTAGTGGTCATTACTCCTTGGATTTCAGGGAAAACTTTACTCAAACCCTTCATTTAGTAGGAGTGCATCAGTTAGTTAATGGTTAATGTTTCTGCTTACCTTGTATGGCTTGGCTTAAGTTGAGAGGGGAACACACAAGCTGATATTTTTGCATTTGTTGCCCTTGATATTTTGCATACAAAACTGCCCAGTGTTCAAGGACTTAGGATATCTTAAGCCTCAGAGCCATGATAAAGAAGCACATAGGAGTAAGGCTGTACTGGTATTGGACTCTCACTGGCAATCCCACATGGGATACCATCTAAGTCAAGGAACTGAGACCTATTGGTACCATGAAAGAGCAGCCAATGGGAGCCTTATTAACTGGCAGTACTCTCATGATCCCACATGGATCTGCCACATAACTCTTCCCAGATTTTGGGAAACCCCCAGGTACCTTGGGGAGACCAGAAATGTACACTACTTTAGAGAATGTCTCTGTTCTGGATCCGTAGACTCCCCAGTCTAGATCCCCTCAATCCTCATCAGGGATGATTTTGATAGTGTCATGAGACAATGGGCAATAGGAAGAGATGCCCATCTTCTATATTGTCTGCTAGTTGTGGCTGTCCTTCAATCAGAACAACCATTGCCTATTGAGCCCAATCTGACGTTTATGTCATAGGGAATATCAGATGTGGTAGAGAATCATCATTTGCTTTCACAACAAAGAAGAGACAAGAGATTAAGAGCTTTCAGAAACCAAACCAGACACATCCAACTGGAATGATCCCCTTAGGTCCAGTACTACCCATGCCTTCGGCACCTCCACAACCTTCTTCAGCCCCTCATACTAATCCTTTGGGGCTTATGAGACCTGTACATGTGGCACCCAGAGTTTGTGGGTTCTAATATTGAGTCTTCTCATCCCTCAGAAAGCAACTAGAACTTTCTACTGCACTCATAGGAGGAATATAAGCTCATTCTTCTGCCACCAATGGTGATAACTTCCTCATCTCCTGACCCAGTTTCACTGTCTCCTCTGAACTATCACAACAAGGAGCTGCTACAGAGAGTGGAAGAAAATCTCTGTATTTCTTTAGAGGAGATCCCACACAAATTAAACTCCTGAACAACCTGAAACACACAGGATCCAGCCAGACAGCACTCCAATGAACAAAGCAATACAAGAAGCTGCAAGGGCTGTATCAGATACACCAGAAACATACATGGCTATTCCTTTCTAGAATTCCAGTATTTTTTCCATTGCATCTATCACTGTAGTAGTGAAACACTTCAGACAGTTGCTACTTCTTTAAGAAACACAATGCTTCTTTGAAATGTCTGTGGTACTTTTCATTATTCTTATTAGTCCGGGAGCACAGTAACTTGTTCTATGTATTGGCCTTCCAAATATTTAGTCAGATTTTACAGTTATTACTTTACTTTACTTCTTAGTCTATAATACTTGATCTCATCAAGTACTCATCAAAGGAAAAAAGTTCCCATACAAACAAAATCTTTAGAAACTGGATTCTGGTGCCCCATATAAATGGCTACATATATACTGAACATTCAATAGAGAGAGCTTGCTTCATTAACATGTGCAGTTCTCCGTGATCTGATTAGTTCTTAAAGCTTATTTGGCAGCAAATGTATAAAGCCACCACAGCCCACATGCTAAGTATGTGCACAGTTAAATGAGAGAGTAGCAAGAAATGGTGCAAAAGTAATAGGATTTTCTTATAAAGAGAAGTGGGGGTTTTATCTAGGGCACTAGATTTATCTACTGTAGCAGACTGGATTTGCCCAGTGCACTAGTCTCACTTGCACTTTGGTGCCTCTCAACTAGTGAAATACATACTTCTCCTTGTGATGATGGCTCTCTTCAGCGTGTTTAATTTTTGTGCCTCAGGACAGTAATGAATTCCAATGTGTAGTTCCAATGGCCATAAACCAGTGACAGGCATAACAGAATGTATTCTCTGTTCGCTGAGTACATAAAACTAAATTAAAGTTATTAAAGTGAATTAACAATGCACTTATCCCTGTTTTTATTGCTGTTAAACTGACAGTTATCTAAATTACCCTTAGAATATGAAGTACGGTGGGGAAGTGTCAGAGGGTTTCACTCACTGCTTGGTCTGCTTTCCTCTAATCCAGCACCCCCTTATGTTGCTGCCTTGTCCCATAGTCTCTCTTGCTTTCCAGGGCTCAGGCGGCTCTCTTTGTGACTCAGCCCTTTGACCATCTTACTATAAAGTTTCCCCCTTCCAGGGTCTCAAGTCTTGCTGGACCAACTGTACAGCATCCTCCATGGCAATTCCAGTCTGTACCACTTCCCCAGTGGCTGGTAGGAGAACCTAGTCTGCCTGTTACTTCAGGTTCCAGCCAGAGACACTGTCATCTTTGGCCAACGTCTACATAGTCACTGCTCATTTCCTGGGCTCTTCCTACTCTGCTTTTCCATAGGCTTTCTTACCTGCAACTTCTCTGGTAAACATTTACATCAGTGACAGGATTTTAGGGCTTTTCTCCCTGGGTTTCCTCTGCAACACTTCTCTGTGCTCCCTACAGCTCTAGCTAACTCCCTTTCTCTCTTGAGAGAGACTGCAGAGCATCTACCTGCAGCCTACTCCTGTTGTCACCTTGCTGACTTTCTACGAGCTCCTCCCTGCCCCTGCCTACGTGGGCTTCCTCTTCAATTAGGGGTTGTCATCATGTACTGCACCACTGTAGTGCTTCAGTGAAGACACTACTATACCAAAGGGAGAGATTCTTCCCTGTGTGTAATTAATCCAGCTCCGAGAGCTATGTCAACAGAAGCCCTCCCATCAGTACAGAGCTGTTTACAGGGGGTTAGGTCAGTATAACTATGTCACGCATGGGCATGGATTTTTTACACCTCTGGATGATGTAGTCATACTGGTATAGATCTATAGTATAGATACGGCTTAGGTGTTAGCAGGTCCTGACTCTCCTCCAGATGCAGACTATAAGGGTAATTTGCCTTTATCCTATCAGGTCTTGTGTGGTGTGGACTCCCCATCAGAATGGGTTTTTTTAATTTTTACTTTTCCTACTTACTGAGGTGCTCTAAAGTGATCTACTTCATCAAGAGAAGCCTTAGAGTATGAGATCATAAACAAGACCGTGATTGTCACAGAGGTCGTGGAAGTCACAGATTCTGAGAGTTTCCATGACCTCCATAGCTGCGGTGGTCGGTGTGGCTGGCCCCAGGAGCACCCCAATGTTGGCTGGTGCAGCTAGCTCCAGGGAGCACCTGAACAGTGGTCCCAGGGACAGCCAGAGCAGCAGATCGAGTGGGTGCCCAAGCATCGGTCCTAGGGACCCCTGACTAAATCCTAGCCTTAACCATTTACATAATGGGCAGGAACGTGAGTAAGCAGTGACTGCTCCCAATCAGTTACAGTGGTGCAGAATTTGGCTCTGCACTTGCAGTTGTTCTATGCATCTTCTACTGCATTTGACACCTGGTAGCCCTGCAGAGCCAACAGGGCTCTAAGGTCCTGATTCAGTAAAGCACTTAACCACATGAAGTACTACTGACTTAAATGGCACTTCAGTGTGTGCTGAAGAGCTTTCCGAAATGAGGATGGACTTCATCACGTTTATAAGTGGGTTGCTGAATCTAGGCCTGAAACACAGAGCTGGCTCCCATTCTGGCTTGTGAAAATTGTTAACCAAGTTCCAATACGGGGACAACTCTGCCCTCAGCAGAGCTGGCTGAATGTTTTATGATGGAACTGTCTAGTGGGCTGCCTGGCAGGTGTGTGGGCTGCCTGAGTTACCCAGAAAGTTGGGCAGCCAGTTCCCCACCTGGCTGGCTCCCTGAGCTACCCAGAAGTTGGGGGGAGGAATGCAGAGCAACAAGTCTCTTACCTGGCTGGTGCCTCAGGCAGCCCATCTGGACAGCAGGTGGGCTGTCCAGCTTCCGAGCCAGGCACCTTGTTCAAAAAAACTGCTTGAGCTAAACAAAATTCCCCTTTTAAGCTGCAAATGTTTCAATAGTTAAAGATACTGCCCCAAACCTGCTAAAGGAGGGAGCCCTATGTGTACACGCCTGACCTCACCTGCATATTACAGGATGGTCAGGTCCCTACATTTCCTGCCACTTTCCCAGATCTTGTTGAGGCCTCCACAGGGGGGCTGAGATTTCTCGGGAGGGTGTAAGGAGTAGGTGACCTTGCATTTGGTGGGGCCAAAAGTGGGGACTGTGGCAAGGGCTGACGTAAGGATCATAATCTAAGGCATTATCTTTTCAGCTAAGCCCTCTCCAACATAGAAGTTCTCCTATGAAATGTGGAGAAGAAGAAAGCCTGGGAGCTAGTGGTGCAAGGCTAAGTTGCAGTGAAGGCAAATTTGCCCCGGGCTCTGCATTAAGGATGTTAAATTTAGAATAATCAACTAATGTAATAATCAATGCAATTTGCAGACTCTTGTACATTTCAAAAGCAAAGCGCCAGTGGGAAGCATTGGGCCAGCAGGGGACTGCTTGAGTCCCACACTTGCCCCCTGACCCCCAGTGCGTCTGTTTTTGAAAAGTAGCAGCTGTACCTCTGTCCCCTCCCCCCCCGCATAGAGACGGTGCTGGAGGGAACCAGCTTTTAAGCTGGCTCCCCCCAGCACTGGCTCCTGCTCCCCACTTGCTGCCTCTCTCTGATAGAGGCAGTAAGGGGAGGGGGGCAGAAAGCAACTAATTGAGTCGACTATCGGATAAGCATGTGCTTATCGGATAGTTGACGAGTTGCTTACATCCCTACTCTGCACGTTTCAGAGGAGCTACAGCATTTGTAGGTTGACTTCACAATCTATTCTGCAAGGGAGACTAACTCTGCTTCCTCTGGAAATAGGTGAGGGACTCTCCACAACACTTTGCAGAGATTTCCTTGTCCTGTGGGTTTTACAACAAAAGTGGGTCTTGAGCCAGAGGATAACAAAATAAGCTGCAGCCTGAGGCAGTTCTGAGCACAATGGAAAACCCACCTCTTTGCAAAATCCTTTCTTAAATAATGGGATCAAAACAAAAAGAGTAATCTCTGGTAAAGCTCTACAGTGAGAACAGGTAAAGCATGGGGTAATGTAATGAGTCTTAACATTGCATCCGACAATTAGAAATGCGTGACACAGATCGTTGGTGCCAGCTGACAGAGGGTTCATTATGTCAGTTATACCTAACACACCTACTAAACTCACTACATGTAACTCAGCACTTTCGTGGCATTTAGCAAAGAGAACGTGTTCCATAAAGTGCCACATTTAGTGCAGCACATGAAATATGCATTTTGATCCCTTTTTAAAAATGTTCCATATAACATTTAAAAACATTAAACATGCATTTCTCTCAGCTGTGAAATATGGCATTTTCAAATACATCAAAGTATCCAATGTGGATATTGCTGCCACAGTCTCTGTTTAGCCTTACCTGCTAATCAAAAATAGATTTTATGTAATTAAGTAATCAGTAATAAATAAAATGTAAATATTTATTCAAAAGACAGTATTCTTACTGTGTCTTGGTAAGATAGTTATACAAATCTACATTTCCATCCTATTCAATTATAATTTTATTTGATCAGGCAATACCTTATAATGCTTTCCAGCTCTATTAAGGCTAGTTTCTATCTTTCTGAATTAAATTACAAATACAACATCCTAAGGCCATGTCTTTACTTATTGGAGGATCAATGCTCTGACGATTGATCTTCCGGGGTTCAATTTAGCGGATCTAGTAAGGACCTGCTAAATCAAATGCTGAGGGTTTCCCCATCGCGAGGAGTAAGAGAACTCGACAGGAGTATGTCTCCTGTTGACCTCCCACTGTGGAGATGGTGGTTATTTACGTAGCTGGAGTTGCATACCTTAAGTGGATCTTTCCCCCGCAGTAGGACCTAACCTAACTCTACTTATGCAGAATTTGTTGTGGATATTATTATATAGAAAGGCAAATTTCTTTAGGGACCCAGAGTTCTCTGAATATAAATTAAGTGTTTAAGGTACAATCACATTAATTAATAATGCTTTTATTTATTTTAATTGTTTAAATGGCAGCCAATGAAATTTTGATCAGCTAATGATTTTTCTGCTCTCGAAATATTTGAATATAAACCAAGTCTGGTGATGTGTTCAATTACAGTAATGTAGGGAACTAAAGTGGTTATGCCTACTAGGAATACATTAATGTGGCTTTTCAGTTCAATTTTCCCCCCACAGAACAGGGAATAAACTAAGTGGAGATGAAAAGCCCTGAAGAGAGACCTTTATTATTAGAATGGTTTCTTACATGTTCATCAAAAATTGCTCACCATGTTTTATTTCTACAAATCCAGGATTAATGGCACTGAAAATAAAAATACACTAATTTATCTCATTGGAGCTTGTTGCTTGCAGACTGAGATGCAGCGCACGAAGATTATTTTTTAGAGACTTATTTTTTCCTTTCACCTGTTGTTATTTAATAGGGATGTTATTGTGTAGATGACTACACAATTAACTGATAAGCCTGGGCTTACCGGTTAATCTTGTTGACTACACGCATTTCTCCCCCCTGACCTTGCTGCCTCTGCATCAGAGGCAGCAAATGGTGCAGGGGGGAAGCTGGAGCCGGTTCCCGGTAGGAACTAGCTTAAAAGCCGGCTCCCCAGGATCACTGGAGCCACCTGTCCCCACCTCCCATGCGCTGCTGCCTCTGAGACAGAGCAGCGCAGAGGGGGGGTGTGTGGCAGGGGTGGGGGGAGGCTGGAGCCAATACGCATGGAGAGCCGGCTTTCAAGCCAGCTCCCTGCATATATAGAATCCTTTGGACCTGCCTGCCCTTTCCCTTGCTGCCTCTGTAGCGGGGGTGGGGAGGAGCTGGTGCTGGAGGGAGCCAACTTAAAAGCCGGTTCCCCCCAGTACCAGCTCCACAGTGTTGCTGCCCTCCTCCCCTGCGGTGGGGGCAGGGAGATTGCCGCAAAGCAGCCTCTGTCTGCAGTGGGCTCGAGCTTCCCACAGTGAGCCTGAGTTTCCCACGGACAGAGTCTGCTTTGCAGCAGCCTCCGCTTCCCCCCGTGCTGCTGCCTCTGTCCGTGGGGCGCTCCCACGGACAGGAGCTGCTGCCACTCTGCACTGCTGCCTCTGTATCAGAGGCATTAGTGTGGGGCGGCAGGCAGCCAGTCTGAGCTGGGGAGCTGGTTTTTAAACTGGTTCCCCTTGCAGACCAGCTTCCACCTGCCATCCCACGCGCTGCCTCTGATAGAGAGGGAGCAGCTTGGGTAATAGGGGCTCCCCAGGAGTGGGGCCAGGAGCACACTGGTTGCTGGCTCACCTCTGACTATTGAATAGTCATTAACCGCTAAAGCTTCATGTGGTTACATGACTATTGAATTACACGATAGCTAACATCCCTATTATTCTACTGTATTTAATTTTGTAAAGAATTATGGGATATAGTTTATAGGAAAGACATCATAGGCCAAATTCTCTAGTCTTGCCAAACTGTGCTTGATGCAGGGTTGAGGAGTGGGAACTCAAAGGAATAGAACCAGCCTCCTGCATAAATTAACCATTTACACCTGCTTGTCCATAGTTCCAATGGATATTACTCTATCCCCCTAAGATCACTGGAAAAACTTAAAAAACAACAAATGCTTCTGCAGCACTTTAGAGACGAACAAAAAATGCAGATAATATCATGAGCTTTCGTGGGCACATCCCACTTCTTCATTGGAGTTATCCAGTCACCTGCCTACACTGAGGCCTGGAGATGATGGGGATGTTCAGTTGTTGCATTGGCTTTATCATATCTGGGGAATTCCCAGGTATCAAGTTAAAATGTATTTCCAGCTGCTGTGTGTGCTATTGGAGTAGGGCTGGAGTCACAGAAACACAAAAGTGGCTTGAAGATACCTCCCCTGCTTTGTTCCGACATTGAGTGCAACTCAGGTGACCCAGAGAATCTGACATATGGTGCATTGCATATCATTTGTATTCTAGAAGTCATGGCAATTGTATAGTTATATAATAAAAGAGATGGAGAGAAATTAAAAGGTGTTAGCAATGGAGAGTGGAATTAGGGTAACAGCACATGAAATAAAGTTGTACTGAAAGGAAGGAAACACTGACAAGTAGAAGAGTATTATAAGAAGCAAACTCTCTTGTCATACTACAGAAAGTAGATTTACCTAAACATGACTCTGTCAGAGACTGGTAATGGACTGTGGACGGTTTTCAAATCAAACCCAGTTGCTTTGTGACTGCATTACCAGCTGATTGTGTGCTGATCTGTGTGAATAGCGTTGGGTTGTCTCAGGCCAATCCTTGGTGCTAGCTGCTGCTGAGTTGCGGTTGTTGGTTGACTTGGGAGAGGATAATGATTATTTATACTGCATTAAACATCACCAGGCACTTGCAAAAAGGATGGGCTTGGACACAAGCACCTGAGGGAGTGTTAGGAACCCAAAAATTCCATGGGGAAGCCAACAGCTATAGGCATTTGTGGCAACTTCCCCCCCTCCCCATCACTAACTCCATTAACATCATAAATTGCAGCCAACATGAACCATACCTAAGCTGACCGTACATCCCAATTTTTCCAGGACTGTCCTGAATTTAAATACTATGTCCCAGTGCTCCATCAAGTAGTGAAATGTCCCGGAAAGCCCTGTTTTCCTTTCACTATTTGATGGGGACACTGGCATGGTGCAGCAGCCTCCTCCCCCTCCGTAGGGTGTATAGGGCAGCCGGGACAGCCTCCCCCCCAAAGGGCTGCCTCTACCACGCGGGGTCCTGGCCCAGTGGCACCGCCTCCTTCTCCTCTGGGCTGCCTTGGAGCCCCAGCAGGAGCTGCGTGGAGTCCAGCTGGGGCACTGTGGGGGGCCGGGTGCGCTTGGGCTCGTCAGGTGCCAGAACTGGAGATGGGGGCTGCCTGGGGTGCTATTTTCAGTACTGCAGTCCAGGTCCCCACGGGCAGCCTCAGTTCAAGTCAAGTGGCAGCCGCATGAGGTGCATTCCAGCCGGGGCAGCCTCACTGGAATGTGCCTTGTGCAGCTGCTGCTTGACTCTAGTAGGAGCTGGGCAGCCTGCAGGGACCCGAACTGCAGCACTAAAAATAGCAACATAGGCGGTCTCCACTCCAGTCCCAGCAACCAGTCCCACCCCAGAAGCAGCTGGGACCAGGGCTTCTGGGGCCGGACTGCAGGCTCCAGCCCCACAAACTGCTTTCTGGAAGGCAGAAGGTGAGGGACGGGGCAGGAGGAGAACTTAGGGGAAGGGGGATGAGGAGAGGAAGGGGCTTGTGCTGAGGGGAAAGTAGGGGGCCAAGGCAGGAGAAGAAAGGGCAAGGCACTAGGGGCAGGATGGAGGAGACAAATGCCAGGGGGCCAAGAGGAGACAATGAGGAAAAGGCAGGAGGGGATAGGGGAGGGAAAGTGTCAATGGGGGTGAGAGAAGGGAGGGGTCAGGATGATGCCAGGGGAGGAACAATGGGGGCAAGAGGGAGAGAGAGGAAGAGGTGTGGGGAGGAGTGGATGCCCGGAGACAAGAGATTGAAAGGTGGGGTGGGTATGAGGAAGGCAGGGGATGAAGCCAGTCATGTGTGAGGGCACAGAGGAACATGAGGGGAACTGGGGCAGAGGGTGGTGAGTGGGTGAAAGGGAGAAAGAGGGCAGGGAGGGCAGGGGCACTGAGGGAAGGGGGAGGCACCAGGAAGGTGAAGGTGCCCGGGGATTGTGGGGCTGAAGCAGAAGGGCAGATATGTGGAGGGGAGGGATGGGCACCAGAAGGCTGGGCAGGTGGGTAGAAGGAGGTCTTAAGACAGGGGATAGGGAGGGGTAGCTAAATATGATCAGAGTGGGGCTAGAAGAGGAGTGGACACAGGGGGAAGAGAAGGGCTGGTGCATGGGAGGCGGGCAGTTCCCAGGAGGGCTGAGGGGAGTGAGAAGGGGTGGAGCCAGGACAGCAGAGGAAGGTGAAGGGTGGGGGGGGGGCAGCAGGCACCAGGGGCACAGATGGAGCGAGGGGAGGGTAGGAGACGGGGCAGCAGAGGGAAAAGGGAGAGGTTTATAAGATATTTATTAATAACGTGGGTGCCACAGTGGCACACATCTGAACACCTGCACATGAACTGGTACACAAGATAAAATTCACTCCACTCATTGGAAGAAAATCTTAGTGGGAACACTCCCCCCCCCCCCCCAGTAAATGCAACTGCAGGATAGTTGGGGGGGGTGGGGGCCAAACTCATCCCTATTGGTAGGAGGACTGTGGGAAGAGGTCTTAGAGGGGGATCACATGACAACCTTTACTTCTGGTCATGTGTCCAGCTTGACCCCAGGCGTACGACCTCCAAGGCTGGAACGTCGTGTGGTAGGGGGCGTGGCTAACGGGCCGGGGAGGGGGGCGTGGCTAATGTGTTCCTAGTTTTGGTTCAGAAAATATGGTCACCCCAACCACAGCCCAAGAGCAATGGCGGGCCCGCCGCCTTCTCTCCCCCACGGTCATGGCGGCCTCACCAAGGCCCCCGCATCATCACCAAGCAACGGCATCTCCACCTCCCCCGGCAGAGCGCCGTCCGGCTGAGTGCGCAGCGTCACGTGATCTCCCCTTGCCATGCCGTTGGTGGCGGGCCACGTAGCTGGTTCCCAGGATGCCTTGCGGCAAGGGGACGTGAGCCCTGCGGCCGATGCCGCGGCGCCGGTGAGGCAGGTAGTTCGAACCGCTCTGCTAGGCCTCCCTGAGCAGTTGCCTAGCAACGGACCCAGGCCCGCCTGGGCCCCCCCCCCCGGCCGTGCGGGCGGCACGGCGGCGGCTCAGGTGCGGACGGGGGCCGGGAGAGGCGGCCTCCGAGGGCCCGGCGCAGGTGGGAGGCAGGAATAGGGAGAGCGGTGGCTTCCCCCGGGGGCAGGCGGGGGGCTGGGGCAGAGCTAGCAGTAGGCCCTCCCCGGGGGGCAGCAGCAGACGTAGGCTCCCGTGATGGGCGCGGCCGTGGCAGACCCGGGGATGTAGCTGGAAAGCCCGGTTTTGGTTAACCGGTAGGGGCTGGCGCAGCACCAGCCTCGTGGGACCCACCTCAGGCAAGGGCGGCCCTTGTCCGCCTGACGTCCCCCTCCCCTCCAGCAGATTATACCCCGGCTGCAGAGCCCCTGCGGGGTGGGCATGGCAACTCCCCTGGCCCTTGGGAAACTTTGCTTATTTAAGTTTCATCCTGCAGAGAATTTTAAAGGGTCTACACGGTTACCGTTTTAAACAACTTTTTACATCCCTATTCAGGATAGGGATGGGTCCCTCTCCGAGTGCCCAGGCACCGGGGATGTGAGGGCTGGTGCAGTGGAGGCATTATTCCACATGTCCACTTTCCTTTCAGAGAGGGGGAGGCATACATTTGCCTAGGACCTCTTTCCCATAGTTTAAGGGTAAGGTAGGCGCCTTGGCAAGTGCTGCCCTCCAAAACAGCTATGACTTCTGTTTTCTCCCTACTTCTCCTTACCTGGGCACAACACAGGTGTGTGTTGGATTGCTCCTGTAGCCAGTTTTTCTTAAATGCAGCTATTGAGGAGGACACAGTGCCCCCCTCCCCTCTCCCATGGGTTACCCATAACACCTCAAGATCAGGTTAAGGTAATGTACTTTACCTGGAGTTACACAATTCCCTTACTTGGAAATGGAAACTAGTGGTGAACTTGGTTGCCTGCTTATTAAACATAATTTTGTAAGTGAAGCTCATTAGAACACAGTTACAGGATTTTCGAGGGCTATTAATAGACTTCTGCATCAACACCAAGGTTTTGGTGCAAACCTTCAAAGCATAAGTGCTCTGAGCCCTTGTAACCATAGAGATTTTGTCCCCATTTCTATGGTACTGGTGCAATCAGTTAAAATGCTCACTGAAGGTTCCTTGTTACAAACAGGAGGAAGTTGGTGACAGGGTATTCTAAGTGGGGGTTCCTTAATTTTGGTGTGCATTTTTAGTCTGCCAGACGTTAGATAATTGTTAACCACTTGGGAATTCTGCAAAACCCGTATCTTTTTCTCTGGTGTCCGCGGAGGGGCATATGGGCTGAGAGCTAAGGTTTAGGTTTATTTTATTGTCCTGGTTGTATTTGATGGTGTCAAGGTGGAATGGGTAGCCCTTTGTTTGTTGTATTTGTTGTGTAATATATTTTAATTAATAAAATGGGCATACAAAGTGGTACGATACAAAGCTTTTATGTAGCTAAGAAAATAAACTAGGACAGAAAATTATGAAACAGTTAAAGTTAATACACATAACATGACACAAGCCCAGAAAAAGCAAAAAAATGAGAAATTAAACCACCTTACAGTACATCACAAGTGCACACCTTAATGTTACCATAAGTACTGTACTTAAATCTGCCTTCTGAATCAGCCCTTCAGCATGCAATATGCATATCCCAAAGCCACACTGTTATTTGTGAATGTTTAATGTAATCAGTTCGTGTGTGGGGAAGGGATAATTTGGAAAATGAGGTGCTGGAAGTCTAGCATCTGTTGGAGAGCAGAGACTACCCGCTGCAGCAAATCTACTTACAATTCATTTTTTGATAATTTTTGTGAAGATAGGCAATGTGGGATATTTTTAAAAGTGGTGCTGCCACGAACAATACTTGTCAACAGGCCAATTTAAAAAAAATGGTATTAAGAATTATGCAAACGAATCAAACAAAAATGCCTAGAAAATAGTCTATAAACTAATACTGTCACATTTCAAATTGAAATGCTATCTTTATATAGAGGAAAAAACCAGGAATATGTACTGCACATATGTCTAAAGATGGCGTTGTAGCCATGTGCTTCCATATACACAATAAACAATTACCAGTTATCTCTTCTCAATAAGAAGGATCTGGGATTAGGTCATGGACACTGCAATTGCACATTCCCAATTCCCAGGGTCCCCGCAATGGAAACAGCAGCTTAAAAGCGAGTATAGTGTAGTACAGTCCATTTCACAAATTTGTGAAAGGTGAGAGAGTCTCTTGTATGGTTAAAAAAAGGTGAGGTTCCTTGAGCTTAGAATAGGCTAAGGTAGAGAGTATTAGGGGGAAAATTACTAGATATTCAAGGAATTAGTCACAGATTAATAGCTAAACTTTTGGATGGATAGATAGAAATGACATTTAAAGATAATGTTACTTTATACAGATATTTCTTGCTCACATTTTCCTATGTGCACATCAGCATTCCCTGTAAGATGAGTGCTTAGGTGGCCATCCCAATGAGACTCAAGTGTCTCCCAGTTGATTAGCAGAGAGCCAACAGCCAGCAGCATGTATTTCTTTTGGTGGTACACACCTGCACATGCCTCAATGCACATAACAAGATGTATTCTGCACATAGAGGGAAAAATTTAGAGGGAAGATTGGTGCACATATGTACACGTGCAAAAAAACCTGCTTGCAATGGAGACTTTTTTTTTTTTGGTTGGCTGAGTAAAATGTCCCTTGGTTTTTAATTCTCATCATCCTGTTACAGAAAGAGTTAGTAGATTTTTATGTAGTGGTAAATGTTTATGATAGTTTTACAAGACTGAATTGCATGCAGTAAAAATGTGTGTTCGTTAACTTTTCTACATTCATATGTGTTTTTTTTCTTTTAAGTTAAATGACAACTTTTTAGGCAGTCTTCTGACACTGTTCCTGGGAGATTGAAAATAAATATATTCATTGGATGGCTTGATAAGAAACATTTCAACATTGATATTAAAAAAGAATGTTTAAACAAAGTTTTGTTGTACCTCATACATTATGAAATTTCTGCTGGCAAGTTTCAGGGAGCTTTATCCTGTAAAAGAAGGACTAATTTGCCTTGATATAAATAAGGATTCAAATGAAATTAAAGCTTTTTATCTAGGATTTATAAGAATATTTTATTTACAAATAAAATAGATCATTTAGATCTATAATGGGATGGGGAACAGTGTGCCCTTTAGTTTTTTCCATCCACATGTGGAATAAGTTTTGTTATGACTTGTGGATGTGCACCACCAGTAGAAACAAATGTGCCTGCTGTGGGCACTCTGCTAATCAGCTGGATGGTATTTGAATCTCTCCTGGGTGGCTGCATAAGCTCTCAGCTTACAGAGAACACAGGGAACCTTTTTTCTATCAGATGCCACTGGCCCACCGAAAAAATATATTGTAGGCCATACACAGCTTGGCTGGGGGTACAAAGGCTTGGGGCTTCTCCCTGCAGCGGGGTGAACTAGCACTCTTGGCTCCATCCCTGCATGTGGGTGGAGTCTCAGGGTGGGGTCAGAAATGAGGAGAGAGGGCTCCTGGCTGGGTCAGGGAGTTGGTGTGTGGCAGTGGGTAAGGAGTCTGGGGTGGGGTTGAGGATGAGGGGTTTGGAGTGCAGGCGTGGGCTCAGGGCTGGGGCAAAGAATTGGTGTGCGGCTGCAGGGTCTGGGAGGGAGTTGGATTGCAGGTGTGTGCTCTAGCCGGATGACATTTACCAGAGGTAGTTTCATAGTGGCGCAGTGGAGCTAAAGCAGACTCTGCCTGCCTGCACTGGTTCTGCACTACTCCAGGAACATCATGTATAGTCCTTGGTGGAGGAGCCAAACAGCTCTGCGAGGTGTGCATTGCCTTTACTTGCAGGCATCGCTCCCAGCCCTGGGAACTGCAGACCCGGTGCTGAGAGTAGGGACAGTACGCAGAGCTTCCCTGATCTCCCTGTATGTAGGAACATGCCAGGGCTTCTGGCCTGCAGCGCAGAGATTTGCTGAAGGTGGGATGAAATTAAGTGGTGGGCTGGAGTTGGCCTAGAAGTCAGTGGTTCCCCACCTGTGACCTAGAAGAAGGTTTTTATCCATTCTCAGTTCTTTTGTCTCTATTATTAATATTGGCGGTTTATATTCTTTGCCTGTAATTAGGGGAGTAAAACAACTATTGAATAGAATTATATTTAATATTGATTATTGGGGAATGTGAGAGTTTTGGAGAGAGAAATATAGCATCCTGTAATCTTACCTACTAGGGATGTTAAAATATGTTTATTTTTGTAAATGTGAAAATTTCAGCGGTTACATGTTTACATGCGGGGGGCAGACGGGAGCTGATGCTCACGGGGAGCTGGCTTTTAAGGAGGCAGAAGTTGGCGGGGGGGAGGCAGGTGGCTCCACTGGAGCTGGCACATGTGGGCCACGCGCACTGGCTTCCACTCCCCCCTCCCTCCACTGCCTGTAACCGTGAAGGTTAACTAATGAGCCCAGGCTTATCAGTTAAACATGTATATGGGTACATTTTAACATCCCTACTATTTACTTGATATTTTCACACTCCTCCTTTTTCTCCATAAGAGATTAGAGATAAACAAAATAATATTTATTAAGTTAATCACAGAAATCAGAGGGCTTTGTTATTAGCTTTTTTACTATAAATTATTTTTCCATCTTTCTGCCAACATAGGACTGTTTTTTGTAATATAATATTCAGCTTAGTTTTAAATGATTGAAGTGATGGAGCTTTGTCCTCTTCACTTGATAAACTTGCATAGTTAAATAGAAATGTCTTTTAAATGTTCTTGTACTTAAGTTTGACTCATTACATTGTTAACATACCCTTGAATCACCCTAAACAAATCTCCCTTCTCGGTGTTTAAATCCTTTAAATAATTATAGGCCGTTGGAGTGAGACAGATTCAGACTGTAAATAAGACATAAATTTATAATGGTGAGAATAATTAATCATTGAAACAATTTTCCAGGAGTTTTGGAAGATTGTTGGTTATTGATAGTTTTAAAATCAAGCTTGGATGTTTTTCTGAAAGAGCTGCCCAAGAACTTATTTTGGGGCGGTTCTTACGGTAGCTCTGACAAATAAACAAATAAATAATTTTACTTTTAGAGAACTACATAAGGCTTGTCTTGATAAACTTTTGAATGTTTTTATATATCTACTGACACTTTTAAGGGCTTGGACATTTAAATATCTATCCATCTTTTAATTCTTGACAAAGGGAGCATGGGGTGTGTTTAAAAATATTGCTGTGATTTGCTACCCTTTGTGTCATGACTATTTTAATAAACTCCTTTTGTTATATTGTTTTGTACATATAGACCAAGAACACCGAAGAATATATAATTGTTGGAGAAATTTGAGAGCGGCATAACATCAGGGCAAAAATTAAAGTTTTAATTTGAATAGGATTCACTTGAACTAGGATTTTTTTTTTTTACTTCTCCATCCCTGCCTCAGAGGTTAAGATTGCCTATATCTTATAATGATTATATTGTACTTTTATGATAGTTTTTCATGGTGTTCACATACTTTACAAACATTTATTTTAAACTTCTTAACACCCGTGTAAGATGGATATTGCTATATGCATTTTACAGACCAAAAACTAAGACCCAAATAAAGGAGGAAGGGTTTCATGGATGGTGAGTCAGGAGACATAAATTCTTTGCTTGGCCACATTTCCTGTGTTACTTTGTAGTCATGTGCCAATTTAGAGATTAACAAAAATAGATAGGATCATGAGCATTTGTGGCTAAGTTTTACCCATGAAAGCTCGTGAGCCTATATATTTTTGTTAATCTCTAAATTGCCACAGGACTATTTATTGTTTTTAAGATAACAGCTTTACTGTTTCGTACATACAAAACAGGTACCCCTTGGTCTCCATTCACAAGGTACTTGTTAGGTACAAGTGCCTAATTTTGAGCATATGAGTACTCATATTGACTTCTATAGGACTACTCACATGCATTAAGTTAGATACTTGTTGACATTTTTCCTCTGTCAGAGCCTTATTCTTGCTGTATCTCAGTTCCCCCTCTGTTAAATAGGACTAATAAAACTTCTTTGTCTTGCCTATGTAATCTATAAACTCCTCAGGCAAGACCTTCTCTTGATTAGCGGGACAAGAATTATGTTGTATGTTTTAGCACCCAACACTATGAAATATTGATCTTGTTGTCTATAGGAACTATTGTAAAACAAATAATAAAAAATAGCAGGGCTTCAATCTTAGTGTCTCTAGGTTAGGGGTGGGCAGTGATTTTTGATGGGAGGGGGGGCTCACGCTAAGAATTTGGAAAGTGATTGAGGGCTGTACTCTTCCATGATATTAATGAAGGAGGTCCAGGGTCTGGGATGGAGGTTGGGTGCAGAAGTGAGCTTAGGGTAAGGGAGGGAATTTCGGTGAAGGAGGCAGTTGTGACCTGGGGCACTAGACTGGAGTGCAGGGGGTTGGATTGTGATTAGGGAATTGGGTGCAAGAGGGGATGCAGAGGTTTGGGTCATGAGCTATGGCAGAGGGGACTGTGATGTGGGCAGGGGATTGGGGTGTCAGATCTGGGAAGGGGTATGGGTGCAGGAGGGGGGCAAAGGATGTGAGTATGTGGAGTAGGGCGGCAGGAGTGGGGGGCAGAGGTTTGGGGAAGTGGGGGGCTGGGATGTCAGGCAGGGTCTGGTCAGGAGACATACCAGTCAGCAGCTCATTCCTGAATCACCCTCCCTTCCTGCCCTTGCACAGGCTACAGCCATGTGCTCTGTGAATAACTACGAGCCCTTTGTGCTTTGTGGCTGCCTGTTATTGAAACAGGCAGCTCCCGCTGGCCAGTGGGATTGTGCTGGGGCAGGAGCAGCTCCTAAAGCTTCCCCCCTCCCCTCCAGACTCAGTTTTTAAATTGAAACCGTCCTGCAGCTGTGTTTCAGAGTGGTGTATGGGTGGGGTGAGGCAAGTGGGGAGCCTGCCTGGAGCTCCCTGCGGCATCTGTAGGCTGGATCCGGTGGCTTGGCAGGCCACGTCCAGCCTGTGGGCCTTATGTTGCCCAGGCCTGCTCTAGGTCATGTGGCAATATTAATATCTATATTAACAAGTGAAAAGACTGATTCTGCGACCTGTTTGTGAGTAAGAAATCCTAGTAGAGCATAAGGATGTAAAAATGTGTTTAAGTAACCATCTAACTGCTGAAAATTTCAGTGCTTACACACAGGGCAGGATAGTCAGGTCCATGGGAGATGTGCAAGTGGGGTGCTGACTTTTAAGCTGGCTCCCTGTGCATACTGGCACCCAACTCTCCCACCACCACTGAGCAGTAGGGGGGGTGGGCAGTCGGCTCCCCGCACATACAAGATGCCTATTTGGAACTGTGATCACAAACTGATGAGCCCAGGCTCATCGGTTAACTGTGTATACGGTTACACCTTCACATTCCTAGTAGGGACTAGGGTTGTTAATAAGTGAGCATTTGGGTACCAGAGAACCGCTGAAAATGTCAGCAGTTACACGATTACACGCACCTGCAGCCAGCTCCCTTGTATCAGAAGCATCAGCATGGGGCTGCAGCCGGCTCACCAGGAGCTGGCTTTTTAGCTGACTCCTGGTGCATATCTATTCCCACCTGCCGACCCTAGGAATATAAAAGACTAGTGATGAGATTAGTCGCTTCCTGCCCCTTGCTACTTCCCCCCCCCACCTTGCTGCCTGTCTCGGGGGGGGGCAGGGGAGGTAGCGGCATAGTGGAAACGGTGTGAATGGGGACTGAAGCAGTCTCCGCTTGCGCCACTTTTGCTGTGATTCTGCTTTTGAAATGTACAAGAGCCCCATTAGGGCTCTTGTACATTTCAAAAGTAGAAGCCCCTGAGCTCCCTGCAGGGCTTCCTTTAGAAATGTACAAGAGGCCCACCAGGGCTCTTGTATATTTCAAAGGCTCAGGCACTGCAGGGAGTCTGGGGCTAGAGGGATCCCCTGCTGGTCCCACACTCCCTGCAGGGCTTTTTTTTTTTTTTTTTTGAAATGTACAAGACCCCCACTGCTCCCTGCAGTGCCTCAGCCTTTGAAATGTACAGGAGCCCTAATGGGGCTCTTGTACATTTCAAAAGGAAGCCCTGCACTCCCTGCCCAGCTTCTGCTTTTGAACTGTAGCAAGGAGCACAAAAGGGCTCTTGCTACACTTCTAAGGCAGAGGTGCTCTTATAGTCTAATCGAATAGTCGATTCAAATTCCATCAATTTAACTATTTGATTAGTTAATTAGTCTAAATTTAACATCGCTAGCTGGCCCTGCACTCGGGGAGCTGGTTGCTGCTGGGAGCTGACTTTTAAGCTGGCTCTCAGAGTGCACTGCCTGCTGCCCCGTACTGCTACCTCTGTTAGACTCAGCAGCTCAGGGCCGGTTCCTGGTTGCACCAGCTCCCTCTTACTGCCACTCTCCCAGGGGAGCCTGCAGTGGTGGTTAGCAGCTGGCTCCCTGAGAGCAGTGCGGGAGCCTGCTTGTAACTCTTCACAGTAACTGATGAGGCCAGACTTACTGGTTAACTGTGTAAACGGTTATCCTATTACATCCCTTGGAGGACTACTTGTCAGGACTTCTGACGTGAGCGTAAGTTTAAGACTAAGCCTATGTGACTTGCAGCGTTTTAAGGGTGAACCAGGCATATTACCCATCAGCACACACATGGACTTGCAATGTCAAATATGTTTTAATAGAAAACATTTAGATTTTGCAAGAATTAATACTTTTTCTCTCTGCCTTGATTGAGAGTTACTTCATGTACCCATCAGATAGTAATGATTCTGGCTGCATACTCAGTTTTAGTTTGTTCGTTTTAATTTTGTCTGATCTGCATTTCTGAATGTATTTGTTTTGTTTTAGGTTTTCATTAAATTTTTGGCAATGTCTATGATCTTATCTGCATCAGTGGTCCGTGTGAGAGATGGGCTCCCACTATCTGCCTCTACAGATTATGAGCAAAGCATGGGAGTGCAGCAATGTAGAAAATATTTCAAAACACTCTCAAAGAAGCTTGCTCAGCTTCCTGATAGATGTATGCTGAAAGCTGGCCAGTATAATATAAAGTAAGAGTTTCTCTCTCCTTTCTTATTGATCCTTTTAACATTCCTGAGTTGTATTTCTCATAATTAAAAAGTTAACAGTTGCAGTATAGAGGTAATGAATTAAATTAACTATCAACAATTTTTTTTGTATTTTAAAATTGAAAACCACATTTAAAGACATTTATATTCTTATGGAATATCTAGTTTGAAGTAACCTGCATTGTTATAAATATTTAAATTATTGATCTACTAGAGACTTGCAAGATTAAGCATTTTTAAGACTTACTCGGTTATCCTATTGGTTTCAAGTTAGTTTGTGACATTAAAATCTCCAAGAGCTTAGATTTGTGATTAGTTCTTGGCAGTAGTTCAAGAGAATACAGGGGTGGGAGGTTTTTTTGATTAAAATATAAAATGAAAATGAATATAAAATTACTTTATTTTCAAATCATAAGTATATTTAAAAATGTGTTATAGAATTGAGGCCAGATGTTTACAGGTTTTACAGATGTAGGTGCTTAACTCATTGAAATCACTAGGAGTCAGTTGTGGAGATATTTTGAAAAATCTGTTCCTGAGAGCCTAACCTGCAGACTTAGTTCACCTAACATTACTATTGACTTCAGTGGGAGCATTGCATATGTGAGGAATGCAGGGTTTGCTCCCTTACCTGAATTTGTAACACCAGTAGCAAATGTTAATTTGGGTAGGAACCATGTTTTCCTACATCTGTAAAGCAACTGGTGGCCCATTCCTCAGGGTGCAGCTGGTCTGTGTGCAGTGTGGCGGGCCTGGGTGGAGTAGCCCTGCAGCCTGATGGCCCACCCTGGCCTGAGCATCCTCAACTTGTGGCAGGCCTGGCATGGCCCAAGCAGCACGTTTTGGTTTTGATTTTTATCAGGCTTAAAATTTGGCTCTAAATCATTTGATAATGTCCACACATATTGGTGTTATGTAGTTAATATAATGTAGAATGTATTTTTTTCTTGCATTCTAGTTTTGAAACAGGAGGATTATCATGAAATAGTTATCTGAGTATAATGTTCACTTTTCAAACACTTCTTTATATGTATTTTATTTTGGGGTTATTTGTTTGGTTATCACTCACCAGAAAGTATTTCTGTGGGAAGAGTGTTAGTGAAGGTCTACACTAGATAATTGTCAATGTCTGTACTACAACCTTCTTCCCATCAATGTAAGAGCCCTAGTACATTAATCTAATAATTCCTTCACAAGAGGTGTAAAACTTATGTCACTGTACTTAGGATGAGACTGTGTCCCCTTTCATAAGCTGCCATGAGTTGTGAAATTAACAAGAAATTAACCCACTTCTCCAGAGAGCTGGGTGGCTGGACCCTGTGCCTGGCTGAGAGCTGGGACCAGAAGCTTGGGTGGCTTCAGACCCTCTTCCTTGCCAGGAGCTTGACAGCCTTGTCATTTTCACAGCTTGGTGAGCTGTGAAATTGACAAGACTGTCCATGTCCCAGTGGGCAGGTGCTGGGGACTGGAGGGCAGAGGAAGCTGGGACAGCTGGACACCATTCTCCGGTTGTAAGAAACACCAGTTAACCCTCCCCCGGCTCTTGGCAGAAAGCTGCCTGGGGTGGGCAGTAGATTATAGGGCAGCCAGGCTTCTGGCAGGATGCTGCCAGTGGCACTGATAACTCCACAGGGTCAGTGGAAGTGCTTTGGTGGGGATGCACACCGCTCATCCAAGAAGGATAATGTGGACATGCACTCCCCTACACCCCATTTGTGCTTTTAAACGTTATGCTTTGCTTCTTACTGTAGCTATTCTTCATTCACAAAAAGAACAATATTCACAAAACAAATATACACAGTGGCTGATATTTTTAACTTTGTGGCTTAGGTTTCACTGCTTACATTTATCTTAAACTATAGTTGTTAAGGTAGAGCAAATATCAATTCTGTATGCGTAAATGCAAATGAAAAAGTCAGTATTTCCTCTCAGAAGCTAATGATCATTGCTTTAACTAATTATGAAAAATTAGCACTGTGGCCTTTGACTTGATTAATCAACTTGAGTAGTTAGTCTTGATATATCTATGGCCAGGTGTACCCTGGGAGGTTAAGTCATACTTAGCTGCATTAGGTTGATTTTTCTAAACAACACTACCAATCCTGTTCCGTCAACTTTAAGAGTTGTTAAAGTCGGTATCTATACTCCTGCTTTCATGAGGAGTAACTAAATTCAGTCTCGCATGGTCAACTTCCCAGTAGTGCAGACTCAGCACTGTGAAAGTTGCCATTCTTGACCTCGAGGAGGTGTCCCTCAGTGACCCACTGTGACTGTTCTGGCCACGATTTTGAACTCTATTGCTCTCCAGTTGAACGGGAAAAGTTCTGGGAAAATTTGAATTTCATTTCCTGTGCAGCCAGAGTGGTGAGCAGACCTCAAAGCAGGCAGCACAGCGGACCATGAGTTCAAGTTCCATGAGCTCCATAAGTTCCCATGATTGAAGACGAGCACCAGCATGGAGCGTGCAGGAGATCCTGGACCTCATTGCTGTGTAGCGAGAGGAATCTGTTCTCTCAGAACTATGAACCAACAAGAGACACAGAAATCTATGCCAATATTGCAAAGAGCATGAAGGAGAAAGGATATATCAGGGATGCCCAGGAGTGTGAAGTGAAAATGAAAGAGTTGAGGCAGTCATACTGAAAGACAAAGGAGGCAAATGGACATCTGAAGCATTGCCACAAACACGCTGCCTCTATGAGCAGCTGCATGCAGTCCTTGGGGGGACCAGAACAGCTTCCCTAGACAATCTGCGGATTCCCCCCAAGACACTCAGGCAGCCTCAGGCAACAGTGTGCAGGAGAAGAATGATCAGCAGGCAAGTGGGGTAACCAAGGTGACGGAGAGCCAAGAACTTTTTATAACCTTGGAGACAGTCCCCTCTTCTTAGGAAGTCTCATAGTCGAGCACTGATCCCGGGGAGGACACTTCTGGTGAGTTCACATTTTTTATCTTCCTAAAAGTGGGTTAAGGCAATTGGGTGTGATCTGTGGCAGCCAATGTGCCTACACAACGGGGGGTCCCTGGAACAGCTTGTTAATGGGTCTGGCAACAGAGCAGGAATCCTTCCTGCACATCTCCATAGAGCTCTCATAGAGGAACCCTTTAATCCTTCTCAAAGTTTCTGGGGAGGCTGCCTTATTCTGTCTTCCACAGTAGAACACCTTTCTACTCCAGGCTAGCAGTCAGTGGTCTGGCATCATTACAGCACAAAGCATTGCAGCATAAGGTCCAGGTTTCTGGCCACATTCAGTCACCGTTTGCTCTGTATCACTCTGTGTTATTGGAGAATACTGATACCTCGCATGGCAACCTGGATGAATCAGGGGAAGCTATTGGCTGATGCCTCTGCTGTAAACCTCTGTTTGCTCATCCCTAATGAAGCATGGCTTGAGCCCCTGCGCTGTCCTACTGCCACATCCAGACCCCCTCCCCTCCCCACGCCCATCAACCTGCCTGCTCCTGCAGGTAGGAAAAATTGCACTCTCCCAGACACACTGCTGCCATGCTCAGACTCCCTGCTCCCTCCCTCCTGCTCACTTCTGCAGGAAGGGAAAGTTGCACCGTCCTGGCAAACAATAGTTGCCAGACAAATGGGTGCCATATGAGCCCCTGCCCTACTCTGCCACCATGTCTCTACTCCCAGCCCTCTTCTACCCATTTGCCTGCTCCTGTAAGAAGGGAAAGTTGTGGTCTCCTGGCAAATGAAGGGTGCTAGGCACATGGTTGCTGCATGAATTCCTGCCCTGCTCTGTTGCCATGGCTGGAACCCCGTTCCCGTCCTCCCAGATGTCTGCTCCCTTGGAAAGGGAAAGTTTCACTTTCTTGGCAAATGGGGGGTGCTGGACATGTGGATGCCACCTGAGCCCCTGTCCTGCTCTTCCACCATGCCCAGACCCTCTTCTCCCCTCCTGCTTGCAGGCTTGTGCCCCAGTCTGTCCTTTCGCAAACTTTCACAAAAGTGCCCTTACGCATGTGGAAGTTTTGCAGCCACTGCTGATGATCCCACACCCACATAACAATGTGATCCCACCAGTCTAGTCTCGCTTGTCTGACGTCACCAGAATCAGCGTTCCACTGTGTCCAGAAGATTGAATGCTGGTGGTATTTGCAATTCGCTCAACTCACATGCTTCTCAGAAGAGTATGTTCATGGCCTCCTGAGATTCTTCCTCATTCTAGCACACTCTGGATACATTCTGGACATACTCCAGCATTAGGTGCACCAAGGTTAACATCATCACCATAATGCTTTGATGGACAACGGGATCCACAATAAATGCCATGCTCATGCTGCTATGGTGTCTGCGCGAATAACCAACGAGAAAAAAGGACACAAAAAGACTGTCATTCATCTGAAGTGGGGGAAGGGAGGAGATGGGCAGGAAATGAGTGTATTATGGGTTGCTGACAATCTGTACCCAGAAACACCCACTGCATAGCCCAGAATGCAAAGGGGTGCAGGCACTGTGTGATAGCTACCCACATGCATTGCTCTCAAAGTCGACGGTAGCCACCCTGCAGAGGACAAATGACTTTGAACTACATCGAATTCTTGCACACAATGGGGACGTGCACCTTCAACTTTACAAAATTGGGTGCTACTAAAGTCGATCTTATCTCTCAGTGTAGACATGGCCTATAATTTCTTTGACAACACATCAAATGTAATCAAAGATTTTCTACATTTATCATTAATAGTGAAACTGTAAAAAAAACCTTGATATATAATATTAGCTTGATTATTTTAAACTCTATATAACAGATACTTCACCTAATTTTGAAATTTCTGTTTGGTGAGCCAATAATTGACTAATACAATTTAATGTCTAAATTAAGTATGTGTAGGTAGCGGAGGAGATTTTCCTGCCTCTGGTCATCTTCATTTCCATCTCTGGATACTGAGGAAACATCCTTACTATGGAAGAACGCAATACCCTTGCTTATAAAGATAATTCTGAAGAGCAGTTTTTTGCCTTTGGAATGTACCAGATGGCATGGTACTATTCCCAAGGGAGGGTACCCATGTGTTTTCCCCCTCTCAAGAATTTTAATTCAATATTCCTTTTTTCCACATGTTAGTTGCAACACACTATATGCTTATATATGTATAACATCTTCTCATTCATTAATACAATGTTTCAAAGAAAGAAATTCTCTAAAAATAATTTTTCCCCTAAAACAATCTCTGGCTTTTTTCAATAAATATTAGTCTCTTCATTACCCTATAGAAGTTTTTTGCCCCTCTGTTTATGCATATGAAACCTGTCTGTTGATGCTGTAAATTACGTGGGCTTAATTTTAAAACCATTTTTTGAATTATAGTTTTATTAGTTCTCTGGGAGTGAGCTACATGATGCTGTGCACTGAAAATTACCCCAGTGTTCTGGCTTTCTGTTTCCTGGATGAGCTTCAAAAAGAGTTCATCACCACGTACAATATGATGAGGACAAATACTGCCATCCGGCCATACTGTTTCATAGAGTTTGGTAAGGATTTTACTGTTTGCTACAATGACTCGTTCCAACCTAACTCAAATTCAACTAACAGTTTTGAAAGAACGTATAACGCAACATGTACAAATCACAAAAATTCAGCGACAATTATGTTTAGTTAGCTTTCATTTGATTTAGGGCCTAATCCAGCTCCTATTAAAGTCAGTAGAAAGTTTCCCTTTTCCTTTGGGGGGAGTTGAATCAGTTGGTTAGAGCCTGATCCAGAGTCCATTGGGGATCTTTCCATTAACTTCAATAAATTTTAGATCAGGTCTTGTGTGAATAAATGTGGATGAGTTTAACTTCTACCAATTAGTAATATTTTGAGGATGTTTGACATTATATCCATATCAAAATACTTTGAACCTATAAAGATATTGAGCTTTGTGAGCCATTTCTAAACCAAAGAATTCCAGTAAGTTATTTGTTCAATGCAGGGATAGAAACTTAAGATTTGCTTTATGATAGAGCTATGTATTGAATTTTCTGAGGCTCAAGCTTCAAATACCGACTACATGTGGCATTACTTGTGGCATTTTTGTGGCTTCTGCTGATATCTGCAGTGGCTTAAAATTATACCTTCATTTGAAGGTAAGAAAAACTAGTTTTATGTGTTGTAACAAAATACTTTTTAAATAGAGTAAAAGGAATACAAGATGCAGAAGAATATATGTACAAAGGAGTCTGTTTTTTAAAGGTGTCCTTTTTTTTAATAATCTGTTTGCTTTCTTCCCTTTCTCCAGCTTTCCATGTGTTTTCCTAGCTGTTAGTTTAAAGAGTAATTTAATTATTTTGAGGTGAGAAGATATAATGAAAGTTTTCAGAGCTAATATTTTGCAATTTAAGTCCCATTTTAGAATTAAGTGCTTTTATATATGAAAAATAAATTATTTTTATAAGAATATTTGCTAAATTGAAAGATCCAAACTAATGAAATAAATCCATTATATTAGCAGTGCTTTCAGTATCATGCCGTGGCAAGTCATTAGTTTATTCACAGTGATTAGGTAATTAGATTTTTAGAGCTTAATTTTTTATACTGCAGAATTAATTAGTCCATGATGTGTTAGTCATAAAACAAAAATAGTATTAGAATGTTCCAAGATAAATGTAAGAATGTCAAATAATAAATCTAAATTTGTGTATTTGAGAAATATTTGGCCCATAATTTCCTCATAGTTTGGAATTATTTAATTAACAAAAATCTAAAATATATATATTTAATTTTACAGACAATTTTATTCAAAGGACCAAGCAGAGATATAATAACCCACGATCCCTGTCGACAAAGATAAATCTTGCTGACATGCAGACAGAAATCAAGCTGAGACCACCTCATCAAATTTCCATGTCTGAACTTGGTTCAGCTAATGGACTTGCATACATATCTGCTTCAGAGTTTAAGGGTACTGGTAAGATATCTACTGGTGAGTTTGGTACCTTAATTACTACTATCTTTGTGTGACCAAGATACAGAGGAATATGTTTATTTCCTTAAAAAAAATATTAAAGTATGCCAACCTGGTACTTTCTTAGTTGCTGGTCTGTATAAAGTACAACTGCCATGACATAGGGTGTGTGTGTCTTTGTTTAGAAGCTCTGACTTCAGTTAATTATTCTTTTTGTGCAGCTTCTCCATAAAGGACTATTACTGATAGACTGGTTTCTAAATGGAAATAAACAAGTGAAGGTAGACATTTAAATACATTCTTTTTAATAAAACTCGTAAATCAGTTAGTGATATTTCTATAATGACATCTGATGGTGGCATCGTAAAAGCGTTGTATTGCTTAGGGTGTGCCGTCACTATTGGTCTCAATATGAGGAGCATCACATGGGGCAGGTCCTTGACATTCAAATTCAAAGTAATTATCCTATTTAAATTCAATACTCTTTAAAAAAAAGTTTGTGTTTAGTACATTGCATCAAAAATAACATATTGGCATTTATTTTTTTCATGACACTTCTATTTTAAGTCTTGATTTTTTTATTTATTTCATGAAATTAATAAACTTTATAGGGTAACTTTTAAAGCACATATGATAGCTCTTGCATTGGTGAGTTTGGATATTAGAGTACTTATACTGCTATAATTCTAGTCTTTATATTGTGATATTAAAACATTTCTAAGCAGTTTAACTCCAAATTTGCATATTTCCCCGAAGAATGAAAATAGGAACACAAAAACATTGTGCTATTACATGGATTCTACAAATGAAACTGACTAGTGAAAATGAAACAGAACAGTCTAGTTTTAATCTTCTAGTTCAGTGAATTGAAAAAACAGAATAAATGAAGAAAACTTAATGTAAACATTAAAACTTTTTTTTCATTTTTAAAAATCTTTGGTTGCAATGCTCATTCACATGAGCAGACATCTATACCAAACAGTTCCTGTTGCAGGATTGAGGCCTGAATTAATGACACAACTGTAGACTCTGATTAAAGTACTATAAAATAAATTATCAGCTAAAATGTATATACTTTTACAAATAGTAATGATCACTTTACTGATTGCTAGCAATTACTTTTCTTAATAATCTTAAAGAATCTTAAAACACTTCACTTCTATTTCTACTGTAACTTTTCTCTCTTCAGATGTTAACATGTTAGTTGAAAAAGATATATTGCTATGTGTTTGTTCTGTACTCACCACAGTGGGTTCTGATCCTAAATGGGAAATGATGGAGCTATCACAGTACAAATAATTTAGTTATAATGATATTGATACTAACAAAAAAAAACAAGTGCTGCAACAACAAAGGAGAATGTGTAATTGCATTTAGATTATTTAGGATAGTGGTACCTCTCAAGAGGTATTGTATACCAATGCTAAATCATACAGGGCCTTTCTAATGTTGCTGGTGACTGATGGATAAATGTGGAAAAGCTTCTGAGTACCACTTCTGATTGTACATGTGTATTATATATATTTTATTATAATTCTATGGACTCACTCTCTTATCGCTTCTGACACTTGCATCTTACTTTCTTAAGAGTTAATCTCTTGCTACTTATTTCACAGACTGATGTACTCCTGTCTTTCTGCCTTGGTAGAAAAGGTTACGGTGTCACAAGTGGAAGCAAATACATTTAATAAAAAACCTCTGGATGCAGTTTATGGTTAAAACGAAAAATAATGAACGTCTATGACATGGGCAGAATTATTTGTAAATACTGTGTACAGATGTGAATACTGCATATAGATGTGGTCGCCTCATCTCAAAAAAGATTGGCATTTGAAAAGGTTCAGAAAAGGGCAACAAAAATGATTAGGGGTTTGGAACAGGTCCCATGTGAAGAGAGATTAAAGACTTGGACTTTTCAGCTTAGAAAAGAGGAGACTAAGAGGGGATATGATAGAGGTCTATACAGTCATAACCGCTGTGGAAAAAGTGAATAAGGAAAAGTTATTTATTCCCACAATAAGTACTAGGGGTCACCAAATGAAATTAATAGGCAGCAGGTTTTAAACAAACAAAAGGAAGTTTTTCTTCATGCAGCACACAGTCAACCTGTGGAACTCCTTGCGGAGGTTAAGACTAGGGGTTTAACTGGGTTCAAAAAAGAGCTAGATAGATTCATAGAGGTTAGATCCATCAATGGCTATTAGCCAGGATGGGTAGGACTGGTGTCCCTAGCCTCTGTTTGTCTGGAGATGGATGACAGGAGAGGGACCATGTGATGATTACCTGTTGTGTTCCCTCCCTCTGGGGCATCTGGTATTGGCCACTATTGGCAGACAGGATACTGGGCTAGATGGACCTTTGGTCTGACCCAGTATGGTGGTTGTTATGTAAATAGATTATTTAAAAAAGTGTTTTCAGAAAACATTAGCTGCTTATTTATTTCTTTTTTGGAATAAAAGATCTTCTGAGAACATACTAACTTAAATTCAAATGTAGTAAGGCACCTTCCCTTGTCTTTTCCATTCCTCTGTTTTTCTTTATCACAAGTTAAGGATTTTTTTAAACATTTAAGTCAGAAGTCATTTCCCTTGTTGGTTTTTACTTAACCTGATTGTTTTAGAAGTATTGCTTCCTGACATCTCCAATTTTCTTCCATTTCTCAATTTTCCTATCAACCCCTTTTCATTTAGTTAGTTTGTCTTTCCTCTATATTTTACATATTTTTTTCTTCTCTTCTACCTTCCTGGAATCTGCATGGCTGTAGATTCTCCCTCTTGGGGCCCAATACAACTGGGGAAAATTTAAAATTTTAGCTGCTTTTTGCCCTGATAGAAAGGGCTATTGGATATTACAGTGTTTGGAGTGAAATTATTCCTTTTATACAAATCTTCTACTTTAAAGCTTTTCTGTAATTTCCCAGACCAGCTGCTTGGTCACGTACAAGCTAACAAGTACTTGCTTCAAAAATCTTCACTGACTGTCTAATACCTATGCAGCAGGCCAGATTTTCCCCATTTCTCTTCTGTTCCAAGATAACTTTTCCAAATGTGACCTTTCTTTCTCAGTGTCCCTTCCTTTTACTTTCTCATTCAGATGAGAGGTTTTCTTCTAGTACTGGTTCATGTCATTTCCAACCAGGTGTGTGCACATGCTTGGCAATTGAAAGATTTTTTTCCCCTAGCAGTATCTGTTGGATCAGTCCAGGTGCCTCTTGGAATGGCACTTTTATGGTGCTCAATATAGGGCCCTGCTGATCTGCCATCCCCTCAGTTCCTTTTTACTGCCACTGATGGTTAGCTAGAACAAACGCTTTGGCAGTATCTGTGTCCTTATTAGTAGTTAGTTCAGTGTTAGTTTAGACTAGTTACGTTTTCTTTGAGTGAGGATTTCCCCTTTCATTGCTTGCTCTCCTAGCACCAGGAAAATGCTGTAATCTCCAGGTTTTAAATCTCCTGTGAGGTCCGCAGCTAGTGTGTACCCAAAAATAATCATACGCTTTGTGTGTTTAAGTTTTTACAGAAGGACCACCAAAAAGATCACTGTAGAATCTATAAGTGGTTCCGCCCCAAGATGTTGATAGACAGGGATCATGCCTGAAGATTCTGTTGATGAAGGCTGTGATCCACCCTCAATCTGACCCCAGGTTGGTGGATCCCCTGTCTATCATTTCCACCTCAGAGCAGAAAGACTGAGGAAAGATTCCACTAAGAACTTCCGGTATCACCATAGCTCCAGCTGTGGCTCACAAGCAGGCATCGGTCGCAGTCTCCAGGGCTGCCGAAGAAGAGGCTAGGGAAGGGCCATATGACCTGACTAATGACAGACATGTCAGTCTTGGGCTGAGGAGTGTATTTGGAGGACCTCAAGACACAAGGCCTCCGGTCATATTTCTACTTCATATTTCTAACTTTAGATACAGGAATGGTACATGCGCACAAATCAATTATACACATTCGGCAGATTATAACTTTTTAAATGATACCTTGCAAGCTGTTTTTTGCATTAAGCATTTCCTAGCTATGCATATTCATATGCATAAGTATATTTTTATAAAACATAGGGAGGGCACACAGGCCAAATTCAGTTTTGTTGCACTAGTGTAACTTTAGAGCAGAATTTGACCCATTCACTTTAGCTGAATTGGTAAAGCATGTGGCATTACTAGCACAGATACAATTACTGGGCACGTACCTGATGTTGAACAATATTTAGAGTCTAGGCCTATTAAAATGTTCAAAAATGGAATCCTTTCTTTAGAGGTAGTCTGTTCTGTGTAGTGAATAAATTAAAAATATTTTTTAATGTAGGGGAATACATCATGCAAACTCTTCATAGTATTTTGCTTTAAAGATAATCTTAGTTTTCATCATGCTTTAGAAATGTGATGATGATATACCGCTAATTTTTTGTGTGCCTTTGTCTCGTTAGGGCAGATTTTAAACATTTTTAAATTTTTTTTCAAATGCCAGTTTCTAAAGTTACGGAGTCTTTCATGCCTTTAACTTCCTAATTTTAAAATAAGGAATTCTGGTAGAAATGGCACAGTATCTCAACTCAGTGGAACTAAAAGAGCTAATCGCTGTAAAATTATTAAAAATAGTACATTAATATTTATATATAATAAACAGCAATAAAAAATACTACATGTCTAGCAAATGGCCAGGCTACACTTCCTGGAGCTACCATAAGCCACCAAAAAGTTGATTGCTCCATATTTCAATCATAATGTTACATTAATTTTTTTTTAAATGGAAGCTTGGGGAGGACGGGAAGAAGAAATGTGACTAAATACAAAGCCATTCCTTACCGGGAATATACAGATTCTGATGTCAGAATTTGTACATTCCTTGATCCTGGGCCTAAAAACTCACTAGTATAGTGATTATCTGCTATCTCTTTGTAGGAGTTTGTAAATTCCACACGCTGATGGACCTAGTGCCTCTAATACAGCTTGTCTTTTCCTCTGCTGCCTTTAACTGGTCTTCTAAATTCTGTTGTTATGTATTTATTTACTCTCTGGTGCTTAGCTTGTTTGACAGTAGAATGTATAATTCCTTCAGCCTTGAGGAGCTTAATAGCTCTAATCCTTAATTAGAGTGCCTGAAAATTATTTTAAAGAGTAAAGAAAAATTCTAATGCTCATGCACAAAATTACTGATACTTTGCGGACAGATCTGTTGACTTTTTCTGAATAAGACTGCCCTGATTTTTGTGTTATCCAAATGTAAAATTTCTGATTGGACTATATGGGGAAAATATGGGTGTGTAAACTTTCGCTCCTCTACTCACAAAACTCAATGACCGCTGAACTAATTTTACCCTACAGTTTTAAAAAATGCAATTTTGAGACTAAAATTTCAGCACAAAAATTGTTTGAAAAGTTGTAAGTAACTGAAGAAGTTAGAATGGAACCTGGCATCTTAACCTGAATAATTGCCACCTCTAATGTGTCTTTTAGTTAGGGTAGAAATAATTTATTGAAGTTGATCATCGAGGTATGTTTCTATTTTAAACATACGTTAAATCCTCTACAAATTAGTTACAATAAAAGTTAGGACACGATCACACTCAGTCTTCTGTGCTTATCTGGAGAAATAGTTTTTGTCATTTTTTGTGGTTTCTTTTGTAACTTTCTGAACTGTTTGGGGAGCCTTTGTCTGCATCTGTTAAGTGCAAACAGCTAGGATTGACACCCCTCTCTATATTAATGTTACAGTTCATTAACTTCATTGTTTGCCCCTTTACACTTCACTGATTTAAACAAAATGATTTAAATATGTGAATCTCATGTGTCCCTTTCCTCTTCCCCCATGTTGCCTAGACTGTAAATGATTTTTGTATTGGTTTCCCCTCCTCCACCATATTTGGTTTCTGTTACTTGTGGAAAGACACAATAATGATTAAGACACATCTATGTATTTGCAGTCGTTTGTGTAACTATATCTCATGATAACCACAAATAAACGTGGGCAGAAAAATGTATATTTTCAAATCACTTTCCATATTTTTTTAATATAATCATTAAGAGACTTCTGAATGACTGGACAGTACAGCTGTAATACAGATACTAGCTGTATTTCCAGACTTTTTCTTTATTTGTGGCTTTGATAGCACTTACAGCTGTTGTGTTTTGCTGTAGAGGAAGGTAATAGGCTTTGCGCCTCACCATTTTGTTCAGCAAACAAGCTAAATCAGTCCTGATAGCTCTTACTAATGTACTAGCATTAAAAAGAGTGGAGATTTTGAAAGGAGCTCTCAAGTATGTGACTTATTAGCTGGTTGCTAATTTTGGAGAAATTTACCAGCAAATGCATTATTGGGTATCAATTTACTGGCATTTTTTAGCAGTCTTTAGCACTGTGCTGAATAAACAGAATATATCAAGTTAAATCTCTTCTTTAACAATTCTTTAATTGAGGTAAAGTATATGTTATCAAGTCTTTTATTTTTCAAATTTTACATGTACATATTAAGGATTACTAACTTTAATTAAGTATTTTGAGCAAGAAGTCACTGAAAAGTAAAATTTATATTTTCCTAAACTTTAGGTTAAATGCCATTTTCCCCCCTGTGCCTTGCAGCGCCTCATCAACGACTGGAAGCCACTACTATGCCAGGGATTGTTTCGTTTATACTGAGCCTGTTATGTGGAGCTTTGAATTTAATTAGAGGGTTTCATGCTATAGAAAGTCTTCTGCAGGTACTGTACCATGTTTATGACTCTATAGTGGGGAAGAACTGAAATCAGTGCCATGCTGGTGCAAAATATCAATCAAAATTAGCTCCTATAAACTGTTTACTATATAAGCCAGATCCTTTTACCCTAATTCATATGAATGTTCCTATTGTTTTCAGACTCAATATGTACATTATTACTTCTGGTGAATTACATATACAGAATTCATGTCCGGTGCAGAATTTTTTTTGTTTCCCATACAAAATACATTCTGTCCAAGAAGTGCTGCAGTTCTATCTTTGGCTCTCCAGAGGGCACTGTGGCACCAGAACAGTTGGCTAATCAGCGGTAACAGCTAGCAGCAAGCCGCATTTATCACAGCAGCCTGCCCAGGAAGCCAGGTTAGGTGGAAGAGTCGGGCACATGAGGCTACTGTGGGGTGTGTCAGAAGATTCAGAAGGGCTAGGAAGAGGCAGCTTGGGGCATAGGCTCCGGAGCTAGCGGGGTGACAGCATTGAGCTAAGGGCTGAATGGGAGTGGGTTCCAGGGCCACATAGGGATGGCAGGAAGATATACCTGAATGGGAAACGCTCTGGGTCAGCCAGGGTCTTCATGCAGGAGGCTCCCCTATTCCCTACCAATCCTTCCCTCCCCCACCCCCAAAAAATAAATTCTTCCAGACTTCTACCCTAGTTCTTCCAGAGAAGTTAGTTCTTCCAGACTAACAACCCTCCAGGGTCACTCCTAGGTGCCTTTCCTCTCCCTCAGCTCCTCCATTACCTCTGACTCCCGCAAGCCTTTGCACTGCTTCTGAGGGGTGTGAGAAATACATTTCTGTATTGTAGGTTAAATGAATTACTCTAAATTCTGCATTAATATGCCTAGTAAGGAATCTGTGTCGTCAAAATTCCTGAATCTCTTTTTTGGCTAGAATTGTTACAAACATACTAGCTGACAGATATTTTAAAATAAAATACCAAAATAATTGAAACTGGACTGATATATTGTATTATGTTGACACATTCTGCAGAATTTTCAATTTTTCGGTGCAGAATTCCCCCAGGAATAATATTATACATATCCATTACTGAGTGTATTCAGGATGAGATTTTCAAGGGCACATAACTGTTGGAAGATGGGCAGCTAACTCTCTTAGATACTTCTGCAAATCCCACTAGCACAGGGCACAGACTGATGTTTTCTAAACCCATGCCATGATGCCAACCTTTGAAAAGCCACTTTTTCATAGGTGTCTTTTATGCATAATGCTTGAGTAAAAGGATATGCCTTCAAAATTTGGGCCCATTATCTGCAATGAATCACAGAACATGGATATGTGAAGGATTTTTTGTAACCTGGACCTTTGTTCCTTTGAGACTAAAATAAAAAATACATACTTAGTTATAGGAAGTTCTGTCCCTTGACTGACTTCCTTTAAAATATATGTATAGTTGCTATTGTGACCGATGACCCTGCAATGAATAAGAGGTTTTCCTTTGTTCATTGTTACTCTTATTAGGTACATTGCTACTGATACTATGTACTGAATGGAGGATACTGTCCTGTTAGAAGAGCATATAGTCTGATGACGTCAATTGTCATAGCTCCATTGAAGTCAGGGGAACCATGACAATAGCTGCTGAATATCTGCCCCAGTTAAAATATTAAATTGAGTTCCTCACACTGTGGTTGTCCTAGGGGAACATGAAGATCTTGGCTTTTAAAAGGCGTAAGGGGAATCTTATTATTTTGGTTAATATTTACTCTCTCAGTAAAGTAAGTTCAGGGATACAAGACTTCCTATGAACTATCCGTTCATCATCACAGAATTATCAGTGTTCAATCACTTTTAAGGACACTGGTTACATAAAATATGCAAGATGCTATGTGCATTCTGATTGTGTTCTGTATACATACATACTTGTGTAGTAATTTAAACATTAACAGTTGAGGCCCAGGGCATTTCCTGAAGATTAATGAATGGCTGGGAGGAGTTGATGAAAATGCCCTGCGCCAAGGTCATTGTTGCTATTACAAACTGAAAATGAGAATAAAACCAAGGTATATAGATTTTTTAAAATGTATTATGCAGTTTCATGTGGCATTTCTGGAGAATTAATGCCCTTTTCCTTCACAAATCATATTTCTTATATATTATGTACATATAAATATTTCCTGAATGCTTTATCACCATGCCATTAGATGTATACATATAAATTACAATACAGAATTGCACATAGAGCAGGCAGAATTTCACCTCTTTAATTGTATAATATCTGTAGTACTTATTCTGTTTCTGAAGGAACTCGGCTGCAGAAGGATATTCCGGTGTATGATTAGCCCATGTAACCAATAATGTGGTGGCCAATTCAGATTCTTCCACTGTGCTATTATATTGGAATAGGGTTGTTAGTATGCAATTACATAGACGTGTAACCTCATCAAATTTTAACAGTTGCATGACTATTTGATAGTTCCCGGGGGCGGGGCTGGCAGCCTGGGCGCTCCCAGAGAACCCCCTGCCACTCTGCGCTGCTGCTTCTGTACTAGCACCCTGTGTGGACTGGCTCCCACCTCCTGCCCCATGCTGCTGCTTCTGATACAGAGGCAACAGTGTGGGGCGGCAGCAGCCCCTGTACGTGGGGGCCCAAGTTCCCCACAGACAGAGGCTGCTCTGGCATCCCACGAAGCAACCTCTGTCCATGGTGAGCCTGAGCGTGCTGCGGACAGAAGTTGCTCTATGGCAGCCTCCTCTTTGCTCCCTCTGCCCCACTGCTGCCTCTGGGAGGGGCAGGTGGTGCTGGTGATCGAGGGACCCAGCTTTTAAGCTGGCTCCCTCCGAGCACCAGCTTCTGCCTCCCTCTCCCCCCTGCTGCCTCTGTGGGAGGCAGCAAGGGGAGGCAGGTGGCTCCACAGAGCCGGCATGCGCGGAGCCAACTTAAAAGTCATCTCTCCATTAATATTGGCTCATGCCTGCCCCCCTGCACTGCTGCCTCTGATAGAAAGGCAGCAGGGTGGGGGGGGACAGCCAGCTCTATGTAATCCAATATGCTTAGGCAGCTGGCTTAAAAGCTGGATTCCCGCGTGTACCGGCTCCTGCCTGACCTCCCTCACCCTCCGTGCTGCTGCCTCTCTTATCAGAGGCAGCAACATGGGCGGGTGGGGCTCCATGGAATATGGTGCTCGTGGGGAGCCAGCTTAAAAGCTGGTTCCTCAGGGGCACCAGCTTCCCTCCCCCCCCGGCTTCCTCTGATACAGAGATGGGGGAGGGGAAGTGTGTGTAGTCAACAAGATTAACCAATAAGCCCAGGCTTATTAGTTAATCATGTACTCGTCTACATGTTGACATCCTTATATTGGAAGATGGTGGATAGTGATTTGCAGATGGAATATAAGGTTTACTATTTAATTCCTGGCATTTCAGATCCACACAAAATAAAATGAAGAGGAACTTAAAATTAACATGGAATAAATCTACAAAAGTTAAAGCAGAAGTCATGCAAACTCAATGTTAAATGGAAGTTTTAACTTCAGAAAAAAAAATCTCATTATAAAGGTTCCTTCTGAATTTAGATGACTTTCCTTTTTAATCAATAATTCATTTAAAGATTACAAAACTACTTTGTAGCCTGTTGTGACTGTGTGGTAGTTATACTGTACTGAATTCTGTTGTGATGGGGTATGTCTACACAGCAAGCCATTATTTTGAAATAATATCGAGATGGAGGACTTCTTACTCTTGACTCCCCTAACCCTCATTTTATGAGGAGTAAGAGAAGTTGAAGGAAGAGTATTCTTCTTTCGACTGCTTGCTATATAGACAGCGCCAAACTCGAATTAAGCTATTTTGACTTCAGCTATGCAATTGATGTAGCTGAAGTTGCGTATCTTAATTCAACTTTTGTCCTGCAGTGTACACGTATCTACTGTGAGGTGAAAGTTGTTATCTTTTGAAGTTCTGTTCTGGAGAAAAATTGTGTGTGCAGAAGTACAGACCTTTTTTAATAGCTAAAGCTACAGATGAGAAAACTTCAGGCAAAACATGTTCTCGAGAGAGATGGGCTATAGTTCCAAATGGACCAGCTTTCTTCAGAAATGGAATTCTTCTTGATGAAAAACAGATTGCATGAGTGCCCTTGTTCGTATGGGAAAGTTTCTGATTGTGGCAGATGTTTGCTTGAAAAGCATGAAAATGCAGTCTAGAATAATCACTGACAGCGTAAATTTTTTCTGCTCAGCTTTATGGAAAATATTAAAACCTGTTAGAATATATTAGAAAAAATAGGTCCCTTTAAGGAAAAATAACTTAAAGTGGAAAGAGCTGTAATTTTAAGTTCATTTTTCTATTGTTCTGCTTTAAGGAAATTCAATTTACTATCCATGTAACTTTATGAATAATCTTTATCTAATAGTCATGCTTTTGTCCTCTCTTCCATTAATATGTTTATCTGCATTGTTTTCTACATAGGATTTTAGCACCCCCTAGTGGCCAGTTTGTATTTTCCATTTTATAGAGTTTCCATTTTGTGAAGTTGTTATATTAAGGCCATTGTACAAGTTGTTAATTCTTCTACTTCCCAACATTTAGATTAGAATTTTCAAACTAATGTAGGGAAACTAGGTGACCAAAGCTGCAGATGAGACTGTCTTATGCTCCTTTAAGAATCCCAGCATTGGGTGTCTGCAATGCTGACTAGAAATAGTAAGCAAGAATAATTTTAGGATATTTTGGAGCCTTGTAACTTCATTCTGTGGATCTGACCTTCCCAAAGAGAGAAATAAGTGATGCCTTCTAGTTTCTTCAGTTTTTGTACAGGAGGTAATTATAAATGTATATGCTGGATTATTTTTAATTAGAGGTAGAAGTTATTTGTGGAGACCCTGTATATCCTGTGCATTTACAAATATGTTGTGAAAACACTGGATTTTTATTCTCTTTTCACAGAATGAGGGTGAAGATTTCAGTTATGTCATTGCATTTTTCCTTGGAACAGCAGCCTGCTTATATCAGGTAAATTGCAGTAGTTTTCAGAAGCATTATTTAATCATTTACAAATTTTATCAAGTTTTGTTAAACATTGTGTATATTTGAATGGCTAGACTTTAACAAGCAACTTTAGCAACCTCTATTTTTATTTGGATGGTGATGAGAAATCTTAGCATAGATTCTTATCTGCAGTCTTAATTCTGGGCTATTGTCTCCTGGGATTGTCTTTTCCTGGTTAGTTTATCAAGATGTGTGTCTCTTTCCTGAGATTGATATTAGGATTGTTGTATGGTTCAGCATTGTAGAATCAGATGAAACTGACATTTTAGGTCATTTTTTCCCTATCTTCCTGGGCAAATACAGGCTTTGTTCCGACAGTGTTACTCTCAGTTTAGCTTGTAAATATCATAAGGGATAAGGAATCCTTCACTTATCTCAAATTACTATTATACAAACTAATACACCTCATCATCTAAAAGTTTTCCCTAGAACACAGCCTTCCTTTTCCTTTTCTCAGTGCTTTCTCACCATTTCTAGTTATAAATTCATTCTATCTCACTAAGTAATTCTTCTCCTTTTTATTTGTGCTCCTAATATATTGTTAAACTTTTAGCAAAGCCCTGGTATCTCTTAGTTGTTGCTTAACTAAACTATATAAATAACTAGCTCTCAGTCTTTCCATATAAATCAGTTGTCACAGTCCCTTCATAATTCTTATGGCTCTTAGCTGGATTCATACCAATTTTTGGTTATCTTTCTGGTATTGATAAGCCTAAAACTAAATGCATATTTCATGTTTGGTCATTTTTGGGATGTTCAGTCTGATAGCTTGCTCCCCCTTTAGATGTTATATAACATTGTGTACTTGTACAGGTTGTGCCTCCCTTAACCGGGACTCCCTGATCTGGCAACATCTGTGGTCTGGAATGGACCACGGATATTCCTGGACCAAAGAGCCCAAGAGGAGGGGGGTCTGGCGATGGGCAGGAGTGCTGTAAGGGGCACCTGCGATTGAGGTGGAAGCCCAGTGTGTGGGAGGGTGGGGGGGAGCACGGACAGCATGGCAGGGAGTTCTAGCCCCAGTGGAACTCCCTGGCCCCAGCGGTCGGGAAGCTCTAGCCTGGCCATGGTCATTGACCTCTGGCCCCGGCCAGGGAGCTCTGATACCAGTGGCAGCCAGGGAGCTCTGGCCCTGTCCCTGGCCGCAGATCTGTGGCCATGTTCTGGCTCCAGTGGCTGGGGAACTCCGGCTCCAGTGGCTGGGGAACTCCAGCCCCAGTGGCAGCCAGGGAGCCCTGGAGCCCTAGTACCGGTGGAGCATTAGGTGGAGCACCTAGTCTGATGGCAGCACGGCCACAAGGGGAGGGACCTTCCCTGGTCCAGCAAATCCCCTCATTTGGGACCAGTCAGGTCCCGAGGGTGCCGGACCAGCGAGGTCCAACCTGTATATAATTGCTGTCAACTAGAATGACTTCTGTATTTTAAGCAGTACTGAAGTTCATTGTCTTGCAATTTTCCAGATTACATCTTTTTTATTTTCTGATAATATTTCTAACCCCACTAGGTCCAGTTGCATTGTTGTCTGTTCTCAGTGACTGTATTTCGTCCCAGATTAGGAACCACTCTGAAATTCATAACATATGTCCACCTCTATTGAAGATTATTAGTAAAAATGTTAAATAAGATTACCGCTAATACCCCACAAAAGAACTTCCCAACTTCTTACATTATCATGTATCTTATTTTCCCTTTGTTTGCAGTCCTCCAGCTGTTTTCTACTTCATGTTGTCATGCTCTTGTTCTACTACGTGATGATCGTCACTCAGAAATTTAATCTTACTAGAGTTTTAGGATTTTTTTCTGTACAGTGTGATTCCCCAATCCATACAACATAGCTGTCTTTTCATATATTGCTGTTTATTAATTTACAATAAACTGTTTACAGCCAAGCTGTACAGGCCAGAAATTGGACCTAAGTGGAATAGGAATTTAGTACTAAATGGTAAACTAATCATGAAGTATTTATAATACTCCATTGATGTCTTCCACCACATTTCAGGAATATCCAGTATGTCAAGTCTAATTGTTCCAGAACTTACCTCTTTGATCTCAATCTGTCCATTGTCTAGTTCAGCTCTAGTTTCTGTCCTTTCTTGTACAGGACACAATTAACCTTTGTATTAGTGACATCTCTAGGGATATCTTTGCACAACTTGAGTGCTCTTCAACACTTACTGATTTTTTTTTCTAAAACCCCCTCTTCTTTACCTAATCTTTTCATCTAGGTATTGCAACAGTGGAATCCTGCCCCTACTCCCAGCATTCTTGCTAACCCTCTGCATGATAGAACTGGAAACATTATAGAGAAAGTGAGCCCAAAAACTCTGGATGTTTTCTAAATTTAATTTCCAGAACTTCTCTCCTTTATCCTTCTATGTCATGATTACCAATATTCAATGAGTTAGTCTTCTTTACTGCCCAAATAAAGTGTCAACAGCATGGCCAAAATTGTCTTGGCATGTCTATTATTAGATCTTGCATGAAAGCATATTGCACTGCTGTTCAGCAACAGGACTGGCCTAATGTTTTACATTTTTTTCAGTTAATACTTCAGAAACAAATGCTCTATTAATTTACAAGAAAATTGATACAATCAAGTTGTACAGGACAATTGGACCTAAAGGGAATAGAATTTTTAGTTCAACATGTTAAATTAATCACTGTGCTTCCAGAAAGATTATACTTTATGAATTATTGCTTAGCAAAGAATAAATGCAGTGTGCCTCTGAGTCTGTGTCCAACCTCTTGGTTTGAAATGCAGATGATTTAGCTTTCCAGTTATGTGATCCTAAGTACCAAGAGTTCAAGCAGAATTTGACCATTGAAAAGAAAATTCTTCAGAGCCTTATAATAGATACCAGCAACATATTGATATCGACTGACAAATCAAGATTCAAAATGAATATTATATAAGATGTGTCAAACTTAAAAACAAAATACAGTAGCTATGAGTAGTTGTTTATATGAATCTTCATACATACTGGATGTTTTTAGGCGGGTGAAGAAAAAAAAAAGGCTCCTGAACAGCCTCATAATCAGCTGTTTCAGACTTATGAAGGGTCCCTCCCTGGCAATCTTTAGCACACGTTCTTTAAATAGCCCACTCCTCAAGCAGGTATGACCTGCATTTCTGTTTGTTCTTTAAATGCAAATCTGGAAATGTAAAACTCAGACATCGCATGGTCAAGAAGCATCCCTGAACTACTTGTAGTTGCTATTTGGATTTGTTTCATTTTGCCTTATTGTAATTTTTGAGGCACATTTGAGCATTGTGTATGTCTATCTTCAAATATGCATTTCCAAGTAAAAATGTTTATATTTTTCATTTTCTTGAACCCAGTTTGTTCATTAATCCAAGATTTGGCTCCAATTTCCCATTTCCTGCCAGATTGTACAAAAACCTGTATTTTGTTCCTCAATACTGACACTTGGATGAAACAGAAGCACTGCAATATTCAGAAAGAATAGTAACTGAGAGGCTAGGGAATCAATAATACAACTAAGAAAAACATATGTTTCTGTGTAAGAACAGAAAATTAAATCTAGTGTCTGAAATGTTCTCTGTCTACTTTTCCTTATTTTGGCTTGCTCCACCGTCTTGACTCCTCCTTTGAAGTATTAGTTTTTCCCCAAATACAAGTGTCAAGAACTGACCTCAAGCCATTTCTTAATAGGTATAAAAGCTTTCTCTGAAGCAACATAGGAAAGTCTTCTACATAAAAGCAAAATTGCAATCTAGAACATTTCTGTTAAAATGAACCAACAACAGAGTTTCATGTTAAAATCACATTGCCTTGGCCTTTTGATTGCTGTTATTTTGTAAGAGGCACATTTCTCCCCCACCTCCAAGTAAAGAAAAGGATTGCTGAAAAATTCAGCTTCACACATTCAGTAAGACAACGAAACCTGAGTAAAAGCCTTCAAATGTATGGAGCCTTGATCAAAAAGCACATTTATGTTGTTAAATACATTTGTCATCCTGTTTTTAAACCCTATGTTTTCATTTATCATTTGAGAGAAGCACATCCCGATGGTTACTCTGTTCTTTGAAACTGTCACGCTCAGCTTTTCAGATTTCATCACATGGCAAGGTAAATTCATGAAATGACCTAGATTCTAATAGCTGATATACTGATTAATCATGTTTACATGTTAATTACCCATTAAATATAACTTTTAGAATCCTCCGCAAAAATAGATTTTAGGTGCTGTACTTGAAGATACTCCATATGTTCAGGGGAACTAAAGCTGGGTTATAATAGAACAAAAATATCCCCAAGTAAAACTAGCATCAAGAGAACAGCATCTGTTTCACAGGAAGGATAAACAGCAGAGGTTAGTAAAATGTCCAACAGAAAAAAAATAGTCCAGTAAATTGTATTGTTCAGCAGCAATTACACAATTCCTCTGACTTTCCCTGGAAAAACTTAAAAAATAAATACTACCACTATATGTCAGTATCATATAATACTAATGATATTTAAGGAAGAGAATAGTGCTAAATTATTGTGTTGGTGAGTCCTGTGGCAATCCCTATGGTAGGGTAAATAGCAAATGGAAATGGAGAAAAGAAATAGAAAAAATAAGTGTCCAGAAGCTGACTCTATTTCAGAGAATAGAGTGAAGTCGTACATATGGAAATGTTTCTTTTAAATCAAGAACTAACCTCAATGCAAAATTAGCCAAAATATAGGCATTGTACAAATAGGCTTTTTGCAAAACTTACTCGTGCACATGTTTGCAACCAAATATTTCCTAGTACAGGAGAACTGAAAATAAATGAGTAGAAATAAAAGTATGCAGTGTAGTTGTAAGCATGTTGGTCTGCAGATATTAGAGACACCAGGTAGGTGAGGTAATATCTTTTATTGGAATAACGTCTATTGGTGAGAGAGACAAAACCAGAAGAGGGGATTCAGGATGGGGTCCCCATCGAGTATGGGTTGTAGTTTGATTATATCGTATGTGCATGTTCCAGTATTGGGGAATGGTGACAACTACAGGTGTACAGTTGGAGGGGATTTATTTCTGTTCTTGAAACAACCCCTCAACCTCTCCAATCTTATTTTCAAAATTAAACTCCTCACACACCAGGACACATGAACTCACATCAGCACCAGGCCCAGCCACAATAACATTGCAAAATCTGCAGACATCTCTCTACTACAATAATGATCAACACCCCTCATAACACACTTTTCAAAATCTATGGTTTCTGCACATGCCTGTCACAACATGTAGTAGTCCTTATCCAATGACCTAAATGTCCCAGTAACGGTGTGGGTTCTTGAATAAACTCACATGGGAAGATGATAAAAGACAAAAACACCATATCATCTGTGGGTGAACACTTTTCACAAAGCGATCACTCTGTTTCTGACCTATCATTTCTCATTCTCAAAGGATACCTGCACAACCTTCAAAAGACAAGCCTGGGAGCTTAAATTCCCAACTTTGCTAGATGCTAAAATCATGGTTTTAATAAAGACATTGGATTTATGGCTTATTACAACAAGCTGTAACGCACTAATCCCCTTTGTGTCATATGATTACAGGGGGATTCACCTTGAATGATTGCTTAGCATATGTGCTAACTACTTATACTAAACTATCTGTTCAACCTTGTATTTAACTGCGACACTCAAAATAACTTTTCCAGACCTGAGGAAGAGCTCTGTATAGCTAAAAAGCTTGTCTTTCACCAACAGAAGCTCGTCCTATAAAGATATTACCTCACCCACCTTGTTTTTCTAGAAATAAAAGTGCATCTGACAAGTCTTTTATAGTACCACATGAGAAAAATGCAAAAAATAGTAAGTAGCATAAAGATTTTTTTTAATAACAATTCTTCCATTGTGAGGAAAAGCCACTGAGATCAGCAATCAACCCTAATCATTGAAACCATGGCTTGATCAATCTAGAGACATCAATTAAATTCTTTGGTGGTATGAACTCAATGCATTTTTATAATAGTGTGTCTTAAATAGCTTCTTGATTCCCTCACTCTCCAGAGCTGTCCCTGCCTTTGGGAGGAGTTTCTCTAGTGTTCCTTTTGCAGGATCCCTTGGCATTTTCTGCTTTTGCTTGCTTGCTTTCACTCCTGAAAACGCCCCTGTCCTTCCAACATGATTCTCTGCTTTGAAGTGCCTTTGCTTTATTTTAGTACAGCCACATGCTGTCTTGTGTTCTGTGGGCTTTGATGTGCTGTGGCGTCCTCTGCCCTGCTGCTTTAAATAGCAGCCATGAAGAAGGTTCAAAGGAGCATCAAAGATCAGAAGACATTGGTCAGCATGCACCTGAGGTGAAAACAAAGTAGTTTCTATGGAGAAGGAATGGGGACAGATGGAGAACAAAAAAAGAGGAGTAGATGTGGGAGCTAAAGTCAGGAAAAGAAGCAATGAGTTGTGGAAGTGGCAGAGGAGGAAGGCATTTGTGAAAATAATGTAATTTTAGCAGATAGAGATTTACAGTTGTGCTGGTATATGAGAATTTGGACTCTGAAGAATGTTTTGTGAAGAAGAGAAACTTGAATTGAGTTTGTTCCCTTAAGACTCTTCTCCTAGAAGTAGGCTCCTTCTATTTTCCTCTCCTACTGTGTGGTCTCCTTCTACTCTTTCCCTTCTTCCTACTGACTTACATTGAATCCCCACAGTAATCCTACCACCTTTTTAAGATTAGGTTTTGTACAAAGGGAAGTTGCACATGCTGGGTAAAGTACAGGATGAGAGCCATTTCCTGCTCCCTGATTTTCCTGCTCCCATCCCATCATGGTTAAGCAGCCTGAGAGCAGTTCTAACTTGTGCCAGCTGGGAATAGCTGGAGCTTCCCCCACCTCTATGCTAGGTGTGAGACCAAGGTACCATAACACCGGCTTTACACCTATATGGACTTGGGATTCCATCCAGCAAGAGACTTAAGGAAGTTTTTGTTCCTTGTGCATTGCCTGAGGGGCATAAACAAGCCAAAACATTTGTCTCCATTGCCACTTCCATTATCAATAATGAACAAATATGATGAAGACATCTTTCTTGAAGAGAGAAAAATGGAAGCAAAGTCTAACTTCTGATGTTGAGCACTGTTTACTCCAGAATGACCATTTAAGTTAGTGTACCATTTACATACTCAATTCAGAAACCAACAGACTTCTTCGTGGTTCATTTCTGTATCTATTTGATGGTTCAATGTGATTTGTAGCAGAAATGATTTTCAATGCAGTAATCAGACTTTGTGTTTTCTTCCTTGCAGTGTTATTTATTTTTATATTGCACAGGCTGGAGGAATGTCAAATCCTTCCTGACTTTTGGTTTAATCTGTCTGTGTAACATGTATCTGTATGAACTGCGCAACCTCTGGCAGCTCTTTTTCCATGTGACAGTGGGAGCATTTTCAGCATTACAAATACGACTAAGACAACCACAAGGGAAGTCCCCTGATTACAATGTCTGACCCAAGACCTGGGACGTCCTAAGGCAGCTTTGATCCACCCAAGTTTCCCACTCAGGAATGAAAAGCTTTTCTCCAAAAGAACGTGTGGTGGGTTTTTTTTGTTTGTTTGTTTGTTTTAAGATCAGCACAAGATGACAGTGGACGTTTGTGACTTGAGAACTTATTTATCCTCACTGAAGATTGAAGGCACACAGAATACAGGATTAGTGGAGAAAAAAGGATCCTGTCCATTGAGAGAATTCTCTCTTGAGTACAAATAAGTTTGGAGAACTTGACTGATAGCAAGAAAAAGCCTCCTTCAAAAATATATGAAAAAGATATATATATATATATATATGGCATATTCTTCACATCAAGTGAGCTCTCCAATTCCAAATCAGTTTTGCCTTTGAGAGGCAGTAGTATAGGCTGAATACCAAGATGCTATTGCATATTAGCAGACTATAATTGGAACGAGTGAGTTACTAAATGTGAGAATATTGGATTGCACATTAAATTTAATGGGATGTATGTGTGTTTTCTTAATTAAAGCCTAACCTGGAAACCATCCGTTTATGGGGATTAGTTCGTTGGTCCCAGTGGCCTTCCTTCTAGTGCTGAGTTAACTATAAATATTGGTAAATATTTTTCTCTCTATAATTTGCTTTTAATAATTTGTTAAAAGGGATCTTTATGGACAAGTTCTTATTTAAGTATGTAACCTAAAATTATGTCTCTTAGCCCATTAATCTTGCTGTTTTATAGCTGAACACTAGAAGTTTGAAAAAGACATTGACAGTTGGGTAAACATTGATTTGCAGCCCTGTTTGAGCTATTGATTGGCTCTATATATTTATTAGATGGGTTAATGGTTGGAACCTAATTTAACATATCATAATCATAAACTGAGTTCAATTAATTTTTAAAAATCTGTTTTGGATCCAGGAATTACTGTTGGTTCTGGTAACTTTACGTTTTATTGGAGTCAAACCTCACTAATTTGTATCAGTGGCTGTGACTTCTGTATAGACCTCCAATGTTTGAGAGTTAATTAGTAGATGAAAAATCAAGGCTATAACATTACATTCATATTTTGTGTTAATTATTTCCAATGCTTTATAGTATAGTAGTAAATATATTTTAATATAGTTTTCTGAAGCAGTGAGATGTTATAATATGGTATTTAAACTTTTTCCATAAAGCTTTCCGAAAAGCTTTAAATAGCAGGAAGGTTTCCATATTGTTTGTGAGCATTACTGGGTTTGGGGATGATGCTATTCTGCTTACCTATGAAATGTTACTCATCAAATCTCTGTAGGTGATCCTCACCTAAAATATTTTCTTCATAATTTGTTGGCAATCAAGCTGATAGCAAAGAAGAAATTCGTAGACTTGGAACAACTATTTTTTTAAGGAAGTGACTTTACTCAAGGGGATCCAGGTGCCCAAGACCAAGGCAATGTGTAAAGAGTGAAATCAATCCTAAGTGAACAGTAGTGGTATGTATTATGTGAAGCAATCTTTTTATTATAATGCCTAATTCTAAGACTGATATAATTAAGGATGAAAATATCTTGGTGCATGTGTTATCTAAGATAACTGTTGCAGGGGGCGTGGTTGGCCTTTTCTCCACCCGCCCCCACATTCATATGGCAAATAGAATGGAGATGCATTTGTCTAGTCTTATGTGTTCCCATTATGAAAGCTTTGTTGGCAGTGGGATGAAGGAAGGAGGAGGATTTGAAATTTAAACAGAGTGTTAAGAGACATACCTGCTAGAACAAATGCAAATGGCAGTTAAACCCTTAGTTTTTAACACCTCAGACTACCCAATGCCAAACAACACATGTTGAATTAGATTGCTGTGCGAAACCACAAAAATAAATTTCACTGTTTTTAACTTGGGGCTGGAAATATGGATATTGTGTGTATTTAGTACAATCTAAAGCTTTCATCTTTTCAACATGCTTCCTTGACCCAAAAATTCTGGGTTTGGTATGAGAGCTTTGTTTAAAAAAAAACTCCGCAAAAATCACTTAGGCACTTTAGTTCTGATTGGTGCTTAGGCCTTGTAATGGCCTTCTGTGTGAGAATGAATATGCCCCATTCCCCAGGAACTCTTCTTAGAAGTGTGTTTTTGTAGGGAAGAGATCTTGAAGAAGTTATTGTAAGGGTTACTTATGGAAGCAGCCCAATGGAAGTCGATGGGATTACTAATATGCATATGGAATACTTACATGAACACAGGTTCCAGATTGGTCTTGGTAATTTCCACAGCTAATGAGTTAAACTGTTTGCAAGATAACTGCTTTTAGCTCATTATGGTGGTCAGGGAAGTAAATAACATTAAAAACCTGCTCTGTTGGAAGATCTTCTGGCATTATATGGAGATATACCTATCTCATAGAGCTGGAAGGGACCTTGAGAGGTCATCAAGTCCAGTCCCCTGCCCTCATGGCAGGACCACGTACCATCCCTGACAGATTTGTCCCAGATCCCTAAACACCCCCTCAAGGATTGAACTCACAACCCTGTATTTAGCAGGCTAGTGCTCAAACCACTGAGCTATTCCTACCCCCTAAAATAGTTTTTACCACAGTAGATTTCACCTCAGTTGTCATATAAAGTACTACTTTGGCATAAGGACAAACCTGGAACAGAGTAGGGTTTTCTGCCCAGTCATGGCTGGTGATATATCAGTCTGAGAAGGCTTGCATTTGTCTGTTTTTCCATTTAATTTTCTTCCCTTCCCTCTACTTTTGAAAGGATGTGTTCCCTTGCTGTAACATCTAGAGCTTTTGTTGCATTACTGTTACTAGTGACATTAAATACATTGCTGATTTAGCAGATATAATGAGGAAATACAACTGTCAAACAGTTTTAACTAAGCTTGTTGAGAAAAATCACAGTTTACAATGAATTTACATCTAGTTGCCAGATGTGACAGTTCCTTACAAATTCATTACTAAACATGTAAGCTAGAACACATATTAGAAGATGTTCAAAACTGTTTTTGTGTACATACTTCATGGGGATAGTTAGAATATTTGAACTTTTCTGTGCACAGTTTTGGAAAATATGCCTTGTGTCCTGTTACGGTGTGAAATCCTGACCCACTGAAGGCAATGGCAAAATTTCTCTTGACTTAGTGGGGTCAGGGACCACATCTGATACTCATTGAACTCAATAGGAGATTTTCCATTGACTACACTAGATATTCGCTCAGGTTCATGAAGACCGATTCTCTGCTGGTTACTGTCCAATTCTTATGAGAAGGGGCTGATTCTGATGGGTGCTGAGGCCACTCAACATCCTGGTAGAAGTGAAATTCTGAGGCAGACTGAATCCAGCATATGTACAAAGAATGAAAGTATTTTCTTTAAACAAAACAGGAGTCTGAACAATCATGAATGTTGAAATGCCTCCCTATAGCTTTTTAAAACACACTCAAGGTTTTCATTGTTTCTCTGTGTTTTCTGACCTAAACGTCCTGATTCCTTTCATAGGAATGTAGTCTGCTTTTAATTTTTTTTTTAAATAAAACCTTTAAAAATCTCTTCTACAATTTCTTTTTCTCTCTCTAGACACCAACCTTTTCTCAGGCACTGAACAGTAACCAGCCTGCTCTTTGTGTTTTTTTCCCCTAATAATCTTAGATGGGTTAACTACCCAAATATGCATTTTTAAATGTAGAATAATTCTAAAAGTCTTCAGGAAAATACAGAGGTTTTTTTTGGTAAGTTTAAGTATTTAGTTGATAATGTATCAGGTTTAATCCAATCATCCTTTTGTCTCAGTTGGACTCATTTTCTCCCTGTCAGATGACTGACTGGAGTTAGAACAGTATTGTTTTAAAGACTATCAGTTTTTTAAAGGTAAGGTTATTCAACATCCATTGCTGTGTCTTTAATAATTAGTTTCTTTAGCAAAGACGCAATGACATCTGTTTAGGCTTCTCACCTCCCCTCCCTCACCACTACATTAATTGCTTTTTTAAAATGCCCTCATTGTAAATGTTAATGCGTTTCTACTTACTATATAAACACTAAACATGTGCTCTTTTGGCTTGACAAGATTGTAACCTCAGAAAAGCAGTGTTTGACACAGTTATCAGCCAGCCATTGTAAAAATGCATGTTTGTGAATGCTTGTAGTGTCAACAGTTTTACATAATTTGACATGTTGCAGAGGGGAGGCTTTTTGTTTTTAGTGGTAGTGGAAGAAAACCTCAGTAGTACTCTAATCCTGTAATTGGATTCATAATGGCACAGGAGTCTGCCTCTAGAATCCCCAGTAATTTCAGCAAGGAGCTGATAGTGTGGGTTAATCTGCAGAACTGCTGCAAGAATCTTTGAACAGGCATTTCTAAGTTATTTTACAGGGTTTTTACATAAGAAATCGTAGTCATCTCTGATGCAGCTCAGTTGACCCCATAGGTAAGTGTGGGAGAGATTGGATCAGATGATGATGGGATATAATTGCTAATAATGGGATAAAATTAAGACAAGGAAAATTAGATTGAAGCTCATGGAAAAACTTCCTGACAGTGAGCTGGATTAGGCTGTAGAATAACCTTCACAGAGAAGAGGTGGGTGCTCTGTTTGTTAGCATACAAACATTAGGCTAGATTAAAAAAAGACTGGTGCATAAGGGAACAGTCATGCATGGTCAGGGAGATTAGCTTGGAATTTGGGGTCTAATTCACAGATGAGCAGAGCTAGAAAAAGTCCTGTTAATGTTTCTATATCATTTTAAAGATGACATTTGGTAGCTTAGTGGGGAATGCAATCCTCAGAGCAGAGTTTTTAAGTTCACTTTACAAAAAAACCTCACTCTTCCTAGCCAACTTATTAGACAAAAGGGACATAGGGTTTCTTTCATCTGCTTTTGGTCATTATAGGTTAGAGAAAGTATAGCCTCAGGTTAATATTGGATACAGCATGCCCTCACCTTAAGATACATTCTATCATGCGTTTTGGATTCGATGTAGTCCCCTGCATCTTTTCCATCTCTGATCTTTATGATGCTGTGTTTTGTGTAAAAAAAAAAAAAGTGGCATTAACATAGTGGCTTGCCTGAAATGTAACATTGTTTGTTTCCAGCAGATGGCACTATTTGTATATCACTGAGATTTTAAAAAGGGAAATTCAGATTCTAGGGAGCTGTATCAAGTACTGGCTGTGGGTTTTTAGTCAACATCCCCCCCCTCCCCCGCCACAAGTACAAGATTCCAGATATCTTTACTAGGAAATGCAAGTGGTTCATAATGGGTTTTATTCCTTTTTAAAAAAAATTGTCCTTGTTTTCTCTGCATAAAGAGTAAACTCAGTTAAAAAAAAAAGTCACTGTCAGTAAGTCAGGTGCTTAATCATTCTCAATTGATGCTCCTTTTTCTGTAATAGCAGGGCCTGACCACTTAGGCTACATCTACACTGCAGGCTTCTTGTGCAAGAACTGTTTTGCGCAAGAGTGTGTCCACACTGCCATGTGCTTTTGTGGAAGAGATGTGTTTTTGCACAAGAGCATCCATGGCAGTGTGGATGCTCTCTTGTGCAAGAAAGCTCTGAGGGCCATTTTAGCTATAGGGCTTTCTTGTGCAAGAAACCCCTGTTGCCTGTCCACACTGCCTTCTTGTGGAAGAGCTCTTGCTCAAGAGGGCTTATTCCTCGTGGGGAGAGGAATAACTCTTGCACAAGAAGCCCTGTTTTCCTACGCTTTACTGTAAATTTACTTGCGCAAGAACGCGCGTGCAGTGTAGCTGCTTTGCAAGTTTTTGCACAAGAACAAGTGTTCTTGCACAAAAAGCCTGCAGTGTAGACATAGGTATAATTTTTCAAACACTACAGGCTATGTCAGCTTATTTAATATTTAAAGCACATATTATAAAGTTCAGGGTTGCTATGCCCTAAGTCCTTAAGGGCCCTGATATCAAGTTGAAGCAACCAGGTTCCGCCATACAATGCACAGGGAAAGAGAGGTTATGGCTACACTAGAGACTTTGCAGCTGCATCGCTGTAAACTTTGTGGCCACACAAGCTGACAGCAGAGCTCTTTCCTGATAGTTTCAATTATTCTAGCCCTTGCAAGGAGTGCGGTAGTTATGTCAGCAAGAGAGCGTTTCAAACCACCATAATGCTGTCCACACCAGTGCTTATGTCACCCGGGGGTGAGAGTTACACCAATGTAAGTGGTGGTATAAACATAGCCTCAGGTTAAAGGCCTTGCTCCAATAAATATTTAATTATTCAAAGTGAAAAAGCTCATTTGCTGTGCCAGTGCCTACTAGCAGAGAAACAGACCTCTGCAGAAGTTTTGTGGATGACAGTTAAGAGGTTAAATCTCTCCATGAATCTAGCTGTTAGGTACTATTTTCAAGTGAAGTAGTTTGCCTTCCAGTTGTCCTAGGAAAGTTAGTGTTGTAATACAATGTGGTATTCACATCAATATTGCTCTTGGTTCTAGGAGGTGTTACTTGAATCCCACTGGAGAAGGGCCTCGTCCTTGTAATGCAGGGGTGGGCAATAATTTTTGGCTGGGGGCCACTTCAGAAATTTTTGAAGCGGCCCCAGGCTGCCCCAGAAGTGAAGAGGCCAGGTCACTTCCTGCTTCCCCAGGGGGTGGGGAGAGTGCACAGAGTGAACCCCCAAGAGAACCAACAGCTGGCGGTTCCTTCTAGGTACCTGTGCCCCTGGCTGTAGGAGGAGACTTCGTGTACTCCTTGTGGACCCCAGCTCAATCCAGGCCTGGGGAGCACGTGAAGTCTCTCGCTCCCTGCCCCCGCCCTGCACTTAGTCAATCGGCAGCTTGCTCTGAACAGCTGGCAGTTGACTCTTAAGTGCAGAGCCCCTTGCAGGGCAGGAGACAACTTTGCGCACTCCCCCCCCAGCCCTGATTGGCCAGGGGGGGGGAGGGCTAGCAGGGCCTCCGTGGGCTGGATCTGGTCCGTGGAGGCCCTTTTGCCCACCCCTGTTCTAATGCCTAGGATGTCAACTGTGTGGTACATTTAATAAGCGAACTTTGAAAATAGTAGCAAATTAATCACGTGCAGCAAAACTGTATCATTGTAGGTAGAGTAGCTATTTCAAGGTAGATGAGTTACTAGCATCTATTTAAATATGCCAGATGTAACCAGGCTTTCTGTTATTGGTTCTAATTTACCTTAGATGGCTCCACAGTAAACACAGAGTGGGATGTTCATAATACACATAAGAATTAAGTGGATCTGTGCTCACATAGTCTCACAGTAGGTAGCCTAGATTGTGCAACTGGTCAAATATATTCAAATACAGTTCTAGGTTTTCTATACCTCAGTTACATTTAAATACAGAACTCCCAAAATTTGTGCATAATTATCATTTGATACACAAATGTATTTTCACAAACCAGTTTTATCTTAAATAAAAGGTAGAGCAAAGCCATGTTACCAGTGAAACAGTGTTTAATATAGTTAAATTACTTAAATAGATTTCAATTTCCATGGGAAATCATAATTGTATCAATTTTTGTAAGAGCTAAAATAAAGAGTGTATACCCCTTGAAATGATCATGACACACTGTCAACAATCACAGTCAGAGATACTAGGGACTCAGAATATAATTGACAACACAGCTGCGCAAGGTGGAGCAGCAGACTGATCAACAGTTAAGAATACAGAGTTTTAGTAAAGTAGAAAACAAACCTAAAAATGAATGTACATCATGAAAGTAATGAAACGCAGTGGTAGAAAGGGAAGGGCGTTGTCATTGTGCCATGTAATGAAAATATTGTGCAAATCAGAAAATGCAAAGCAGCAAAAGTATAGTACAAGGGCAGACTTGGCAGTTTTACAGAAGTCAATATACTATACTTTTCAAGGATGTGTCCTGTTAAAGGGGAAAAGGAAAGGTCATAGAGGTGCCATTTAAGCTGAAGTTTAAATGGCTGGATGCTTAGCAAATTAATTAGGATAGGCCAATGGATTTCAACTTACTCTTCTTGTAAAAAATGAAGTGAAACACCTATTTTATAAATACCACTATAGTGCAATCATTAAATTGTTAATACAGTAATTTTTGCCCTGAGAAGAGTTGAAAAGAACTTTACGGAATGTCAAAACAGTGGAGTCATTTTAGTGATAGCCAAATTCAGTATCAAAACTCTCCCCTCATAGGATATAAAAAATAGGGTTTTAAAATGCTTTTCAAAAAATAAAATAGCAAGGGTTTATTCTTTACAAGTTAAAAAGGTACATAAACCATAACAATGAATTATTCATTTACCCCCCCCCCCCAGTAAGATACGTTCACCATGATATATCTGTCATGCTATTTAAAGAGCTCCTGAAGCCACATACAAATTGTCCATTTGTCTTTTTTTAAAAAAGATAAAATCACCTAACTCTTAAAATAGCTGTGAATCATTAATTCAATTAAATGTCAGTCAATCTAGTACATAGTTCTTTTGTAAAGGCAAGTGGCACTTAGAGCATCTTGGACACTTTTTTGGTGACAATTTTAAAGAAAATGATCTTCTTTTTGTTCCGGTGTAACAGTTTTTGCTACTTTCAGATGAAGATTTTCTTAGTACTCTCCCCTGTTATGCTCGATTGATATTCCCAATAGCTCAATTATTTATCATATATTCCACTTCCATTCATAGCACTCTCACCCCCAGCTGCATCTTGAATTCTGAAATGCACAGTTGTTTGTAATGATTAATGTACTTGATTTTTTTCTCTCTGATGAGTATTTTTTGAATTTTTACTTAAAAATGCATTTGACTCAGCCCACAACCTCATCAGCTGTTGATTGTTTACTCTTAATCTGAAAACTGCCAAGTCTGTATTCAGAGAATAATGCACGGAATGTTACATAGTTCTGCAAGTTATATATACACAACTCACCACACGCTGGTGTGGACAGACTTTTTTTCTAATATATATATATATATAATTTACAAAATATAGATTTTGGTATATCTGTTAGATTTCCATGTTTTCAATATTACAAAATAAAAAATACAAAAACAAGAAATTTGAGGAATGATTCCTCCTAAAGTGTCTCTTGTTTTCATCTTGTCTTTCACATGTAAACTGATATATATACATATACACCAAAGAAGAGCACAGAAGATGTATTAAATAAATATGTTTGCAGAGCCATGTTTCCTAAGCTTGATCTTAGGTGTACCAGTTCTATTCAGAAGAGTAGTCTGTTAGGCATGTAAGAAAAAGGGGACAGTTTTCTATAGCAAGGTGTCTTTTTCAACCTAAAAACATTACTGATGCTGTTCTGAAAGGCTTTTTGTGTAGAAGAGTGGGTGTCACTTGAAAGCCTACTCAAAACAGCTAGTAAAAGAACAGTCGTACACTTGAAAGAGCTGACCATATGGAACGGAAACATTATAGCAGTGCAAATCCTTTCCAAAATAACGCTTTGTAGTGAACCATACATTCCTTCAACCAAGTAAAATTCTGTGTAACTTCAATAAATAAATATCTTAAATCCTGTGCAGCAGCCTCATTTTAAAAGCTCATTCATTTCTTTTAGCTTAAAATTCCATGGAGGTGCATCTTTGGTCGATTTAGCACTCAACTGGGAATTAATCCACAGGGGTTTCTTTCTTCTGCACTGCATGGTATTTGGCTAAAGTGTGTTTGTCCGTACCATGCTCTAAACTTGTTGCATGAAAAAATGCAACTGCACTGTATTTTTGGGTCCATAGCTAAAGAGCAATTCCTCTCCATGCAAATGCCATTTTTAGAGTTGTGTCATAGTTGCTGCTAACTGATTGGTGGCCCTTCATTTAGGAAGTAGGTGGTCATTTCTCCTTTACCCTTTACCTTAACAACCCCTCGATATTCCAGCTGATAACTGTTGGCTGCTAAAACCTGATACATGTCTGTGGTCACCTGCAGAGAAAGAATAGATTAGAAGTGATAGCAAAACTGAGAAATGCGCTCACCCCCATCTCTACAACATCTTTCTTCAGCCACGTAATTCACACATGCAATTAATTTTGGGTGTAATGTTTTGTAAAAATTTGCTTACTTGTATCAACCAGTTTATAGGAAGGTAGCCAGCACAAGTCACATAACTGATAAAAGCTGCAAACAATTGAGTTTCAAGGTCATATTGGGCACATCCAGCTGCGCTCCAGCTGAAGGTCATAATTCTAGAGGCTGAGAAGGAAACCTTACTAGTAATCCTTTCATGTAGTCTGCTGAAATTGATTTGCTAGAAAGGAAGGCTATAAGGGGTCACAATATGAAAAAAATAAGGAAAGCTTGTCTCTAGAACCCAGGTGACATGCAAGGTCATGATCCCAGAGGGGAGGAAATATCCCATTTCATGTCTCCAGTATCTGCTTACATGAAGGGGGTGCCAGACTAGTACCCCCCCCCCCCCAAAAAAAAGGTAAGACAGACATAGCTCAGGCTGATTCTGTCATGGGTATTTTTAGTAAAAGTGACAGATGGCTTGCAGGCAATAAACACAAATGTACAGAAGCCCACAACCTGACCCTAAAAATATCTGAGGGGGACAGGGGGAGGATGACAGCGCACTGCTCCCGTGGCAGGTGCTGACTGCTGCTGTTCCACTGACCTGACCCCAAACACTTATCTGCCAGTCCCGGGGCTGCCCAGCTGTTCTGGCAGACCATCCTGGCTGCTGCTCCAGTGGCCCTGTGGTTGTTCCTCTCGCCATCTGTTCTGGCAGCCCTGGAGCTGACTGCCAGCTACTAGTTCCAGCAGCTGTTGCTCCAGCCCTTCCTCAGAAGTAGTCACAGAGGTCCCAGAAAGCCATGGCATCTCTGACCTCTGTGACAAATTTGTATCCTTAGTCATAGAACCTCAGTGGAATGCTTGGCAGCGTATAATGTGTCCCTGTGAAAATAGGGTGCTGCTAGGGAAGTGGGCTGGAAATTCATTTAAATTGTGGCCACCGTGAAGTAAACCCTGTAACAGGTTAAATGTATAACACGTGACCCATGTCATTTCTCAGGAAGCTGCAAGCAAATAGGAAACACACTACGTGTTTAAACTGGGGGAAAGACAACAAGGTTTGTTCAGGTACTATCTAGTTTCATGCTGTGATTAAATGGCATCTCCCTTCAAGAGTTGCCAGTTGCGACATAGAACATTTTCAAGGGCGTAGGTGCCACATTTTCAAAGATATTCAGGTGCCTAAAGAAGCAGTTTAGGCAACTAACTCCCCTTGTAATCTAGTCCTCTGTTCTGCCTAGTGGGAGTTAGACCTCTGGTCTGCTTAGGCTCTTTTAAAAATCCCAACAGGCACCTAAGTACCTCTGAAAATCAAGTCCCAAATCCTTTAAGTTTGAGGGCTATCAGCTGACCTTTGTATACACAAAAGCTGATCCAATCATCTTTTTGCAATGTCCCACTGATTTTTCCATTGCCTGATGCTTAACGCAATGAGTGCAATTAGATTTCAGGATCTATCAGTGTGTTATAAAGTCTGATAATTTCGTAGACGTGTCTTTTTTTCTTGAGTAGTATGTTAGAAGTAGCTCATTAAAATATGGTCACCTTGAAAAAAACAGAGCTGGCAAAGTCCTATTAAGAGCTGATCTACTGCTGTCTGTTCACTACAGAATTGTTCCTTAGAACATTTTTCTCATGCTTTGTTGTCTGGGTTGAAATGTTTCCACTTCTACCTTCATAGGGCTGGAGAGTCACTAGTCTATCCTGGGTTTGGGTTAGATTGAAAATCCCATAAAAGATGATTGATAGGTAAAATATGTGTTTTCTGTACATTAAAACTCACCTGAATTCTATCAGGAACACCTGTACTGTCCATTCGACTGGCTACATTGACTGTGTTTCCCCAGATGTCATACTGAGGTTTGCGTGCTCCTATTACCCCGGCTACCACAGGACCAATATTTAACCCTAGAAACAGAAAAGAAACCCCAGTGCTTCAGGAGTCATGTGAGCAGGTTGTTCATCAGGCACATGTGTGAATGACTATCCCAGGGCTAGGCATTTCCCTTTCTAAATACAGGAATTTTCTATAAAATCTTCCAGATGCGTAATATGCTTTTTAAAGCTGAGGGCAGATTGGGAGAAGTGTATTCCACAGGGATAATGCAGAGTTGTGATGGCTTCCCTAGCCTCAGAATCATTTTAGGGCAGGGCTACTCTACTTCGGAAGCCCCAGGGGCCACAATGATTCTCACGGCATATGCCGAGGGCCGCAACTTAAGTGTGGTTGCAAATATATGCAAATAGCTTTCACACTGACAGGCATAAATACAAAGATTAAGCCTTAAGTTGCGGTGCTGGACCCAAACACGGCCAGTGGGAGACAGTCGGCACGTCTCAGGCTCTTCCTACAAGGCTAAGCAGCTTGCACGTCTCACAATGCCCTGGCACTCCCTGGGGGTTAGAAATGCTGACACCTTGTACACGTCTATTCCAACCAGCCCATCCACTTGCATCTTTCAGTGCTCACCCCGCCTGGGAGACACCTCACCGTTGTGGAGCATGTGCCCAGTGGAGGCCATGTTCAAAGGATCCCACCCACGGACTGCATGTTGAGCCCTGCGTAAACCCAAACCGCATAGCAGGCCGCAAACAAACAGGCCACAGGCTGCGCGTTGAGTAGCCCTGCTTTAGGGTATTACCAGTCTCTTCCCTTTCATGTCCTCCCCCTATTTTTAAAGGAAATTTAGTATCCAGTCAGGTCATAGAATCTTAAAACTGGAAAAGACCTCAACAGGTCATCAAGTCCAGTCCCCCTGCTTTCACTGTAGGGCAGGCATCATGATAGATGTTTATCTAGCCTGCTTTTAAATATCTCCAGAAATGGAGATTCCACAACCTCCCTAGGCAATTTATTCCAGTGCTTAACCACCCCGACGGGAAGTTTTTCCTAATGTCCAACCTAAACCTCCTTTGCTGCAGTTTAAGTCCGTTGCTTCTTGTCCTATCATCAGAGGTCAAGGAGAACAATTTTTCTCCTTCCTCCTTGTAACACCCTTTTAGGTACTTGAAAACTGCTATCATGTCCTCTCTCACTCTTCTCTAAACTAAACAAGCCCAGTTCTTCTCTGGACCCTCTCCAGTTTCTCCACATCTTTCCTGAAATGTGGTGCCCAGAATTGGACACAATACTCCAATTGAGGCCTACTCAATGCAGAGTAGAACAGAATAATTACTTCTCATGTCTTGCTAACAACACTCCTGTTAATGCATCCCAAAATCAGTTTTGCTTTTTTTGCAACAGTGTCACACTTTTGACTCATATTCAGCTGCTGGTCCACTATGACCCATAAATCCCTTCCTGCGGTACTCCTTCCTGGACAGTTGCTTCCCATTTTTTATATGTGAAACTGATTGCTCCTTCCTAAGTGGAGTACTTTGCATTTGTCTTATTGAACTTCATCCTGTTTACCTCAGACCATTTCTCCAGTTTGTCCAGATCATTTTGAATTATCCTCCGAAGCACCAGCAATAATGAAAGATTCCCAGTACTGACCAGATGCCAACCTGCCTCAATCTTTACACAATAAGAGCCCCAGTGGCTGCTTTGGCCTCGCTGCTGCCAATGTCACTTCTCTACTTGTGCCAATTCTACAGTGGGCACCTGTCCTCTAAGAACTTGTATCATTTTGTACTGACTCAAGTTTTCCCATCACCATAGACTGGGTTCCTTGGAATCAGCTAACTCTTAGCTTCTAAATATAAACTAAACTGCATGTTTAACTCTAGATGAAGAAGCCAAGCTAGAATGAACATCAGTAAAAATTAAATCTATAAACTCAACTCAAATACTTTACCTATTTTCATCTGGAAGTTGTTGAATGAATGCTCATTAATGTACTTCATTTGATCCATTAGCCTCATGGCAAAGTCAGCTAGAGCTTTGATGTGTGTTTTCCCCACCTTATCATAAGTGGTATCATTGAGGCCTGAAGCAGCCATGTACGTACTGCCAATGGTTTTGATCTTCTCCAGCTGCCGGAATTGGTCCTCACTTATTATCTATTTGCACAAAAAGAGAACAAGGTTATTACCTAAGATTTGATGCAAACTAATACATGTTAAAACAACAAGGACTCTTGTTGCACCTTAGAGACGAACAGATTTTTTAGGTCATGAGCTTTCATGGGTAAAACCCACTTTATCGGATGAGTTAGAGAGGAAATGATGGATTCTGGGGTATATATAACTGTTTATCTCAGCTTTACAGCAACAGTGTGGCATCATGACACAATCACTATGCAAAACTGCAACAAGTATTTCCACAGTTCAGAGAAGATATAGCCAGAATCCATGGATCTCTGTCCAGGTAACAATCGGCACTACACAAAGGAAAGGAAATTACTTTGTTGGGGGAAGGAAAAGAAAAAAAAAATGACCTTAAACTGAACCAGGCTAAAGTCTCAGAATGTGTGTAATGAGGACTGGACCGGTCCTGTTGCTGGATGACTTCCTTCTCACAAGGGAAGGGTTGAACAGATACTGTTTGCTCTGTCAGTAGTACTCTAGCAATATTAAAGGTTTAGTTTCCTCTCACTCACTTCATCGAAGTCTGCAATAATTTCGTTGAGGAGCCTCAGACATTCCACCCCTTCGTTGTTTGCCTCTAACTCCACGTAGAACTCCGAGAAGTTGCTGATGGAAGCAAACATGACAGCCACACACTCACAGGACTGGTAATACAGCTCATCATTTCGCCGCTCCTGTGCCAGGAAATGGGCTGCCACATCCTTTGGCAAGATGTTGTGGAGGAGACGTCTATTGTAGGCCTGTAGCTCCTCCATTTCCTCTTTCTCTTCAGTGGCCTAGTTGAGGAGGGAGAGAGTGAGAGAGAGAATGTCATGCTGTCCAATCTAGTTACTTCTTGGGAGGAAAGACAATATCAGAACCAGAGAGCAGAATTTCAGAGGGGTTACCATGTTAGTCTGTTTCAGCAAAAACATCAAGAAGTCTGGTGGCACTTTAAAGACCAACAAATTTATTAGGGCATAAGCTAATGCCCTAATAAAACTGTTAGGCTATGTCTACACTCGTGGTTTCTTGCGCAAATACGGCTGTTCTTGCACAAGAATCTGCAGAGCATCCACGCTGCCCACCCGCTCTTGTGCAAGGAAATGTACAGTACGGCGTGGTAAGAGAGGGCTCCTTGCGCAAGAGTTACACTCTTTTTTAACAGGTGTAAGCCCTCTTGCACAGGAGCTCTTGCGCAAGAGGGCAATGTGGATGCTCGGCAGGGATTTCTTGCTCAAGAAAGCCCTATGGCTAAAATGGCCACTGGAGCTTTCTTGCACAAGAGAGCGTCCACACTGGCATGGGAGCTCTTACGCAAAAGCACAATGCACACAGGGCAGTGTGGACGTTTTCTTGCCAAGACTTCTTGCACAAGAACCCTTGCGCAAGATGTGCTTGCGCAAGAAGCCGCGAGTGTAGACATAGCCACAGTCTCTAAAGTGCCACCGGGCTCCTTGTTTTTGAGAGAGCAGAATATTATTCCACTTTAGAAACACAGTCATACTTGGTATAAACATTTGCTCTGATTTTGAGCCTGCTCAACTCCCACAAGTAGATCATTTCAATAGGGCAACAGTAGAATCAGCACCTCACAGGATTATGCCCTTTGTTCCAGGGCACTTCAGACCTTGAAAACCTCTAAGGACAAACTATCCTGCCCCTTGGGTAGTTACATCCGTGCAAAGGGTCAGTGTGATGCACATTCCTGCATATGGAGGAGAGGAGGACAGGTGGGGAGGAATGCCGGAACAGTGAGGTTTGGTGAGTGGGCAGAAGATGCTGGAGCTGTATGGCTGAGAGGCACGTGCAAGGAGATGGAAGTAGAGGAAGCTTTGGGATGTTTATATGGAGTGCCAGAGGTAAGGGGGACAAAGTTGCCTGTATGGGGAGGATATCAGAAGGAGACCTTTTCTGGGGAGGGGAGAGTATGTGTGTGTGTCCGCAAATTGTTTGGTTTGCTCTAAAGCTTGTTTCCATCTTATTACACATGGAGCTAAAAGACTTACACTGCTGAACTGTGTGGGCTTCCTCCTGAGCATGTGCACGATGCCTCAAGAGTGCAAAGCCAGGATACCTCCTTCCAAGTCTGACGGCAGAAGTGATATAATATAATCCCTCGCATAAAAACTCATTACTCAACTAAACCAAGGAAACTCAGTTTGCATGAACCTTGCCAATACATATGGATGCTCATGAAATATAATTGCAATTGAGTTTATACAAAATTGAGCTAGTCTATAGCTCTGGTGTGGTTTACACTCTCAGGATACAGCTAGACTACAAGAGTTTTGGAAAAACTCCTCTGCGTCCAGGGACGCGTTTGCTCTTCCCTTTTTTTTGCGGAAGAGCAAACACGCTCTTTCAGAAGCCCCTGTATTCCTCCTTCTACGAGGAATAAGGGGGCTTCTGAAAGAGGGTTTTTTTCTGACATTTGCCCCGTCTAGACGGGCCAAATGTTGGAAAAGCCTCATCCGACAAAAGGATCGGAAAAAGCTAAGCAAAATGCGGAGCGCATTTTGCACGGCTTTTTCGAAAAATAAATGCAGTCTAGAAATACCCTCAGTAAAACCTGTTCAGAGTTACTGTACTATAAGAGATCTTCACCCTGGGAGTGCAACTCCCAACCCACTCTGTGTTGGCCTGCTTGGATTCTGGCATAAAATCATAGGGCTGGAAGAGACCTCAGGTTGCCATAGAGTCCAACTTCCTGCTAAAAGCAGGACCAACCCCAACTAAGTCATCTCAGCCAGGGTTCTGTCAAGCCAGGACTTAAAAACCCCTAGGTACAGAGTTTCTACTACCTCCCTAGGTAACTCGTTCCAGTGCTTCACCACCCTCCTCATGAAATAGTTTTTCCTAATATCCATCCTAGACCTCTCCCACTGCAACTTGACACCATTGCTGCTTCATTCTGTCATCTGTCACCAGTGAGAACAGCCTCTCTCCATCCTCTTTGGAACCCCCTTTCAGGTAGTTGAAGGCTGCTATAAAATCCCCTCTCACTCTTCTCTTCTGTAGACCAAATAAGCACAAATCCCTCAGCCTCTCTTCATAAGTCATGTGGTCCAGCCCCCCAACCATTTTTGTTGCCTCTGCTGGACGCTCTCCAATGCATCCACATCTTTTCTGCAATGGGGGCCCCAGAATTGGACGCAATACTCCACATGTGGCCTAACCAGTGCCGAATAAAGGAGACTAATAATTTCCCTAGATCTGCTGGCAATGCTCCTATTAATGCACCCCAATATGCCGTTAGCCTGCTTGGCTACAAGGGCACATAGGTGACCTTCCGCTCTGTCTGCAAAGTCTATCTGCTCTCCCAGGTTTTTGCAGAAGGAAAGAAGTATGTTTGGAGTGGTGGAGGTGGAAGAGTTTGGGGGTTGAGGTAGGGTGTTAAGTTTCAGGACACTGGTCCAATGTGCATGGATTTTAAGGAATGTGGAGATAGAACTGAAGCTATTGGACGGATGTACTTTCTTAGGACAAGCTGGATACAATAAGAGGCTGAGCTCGCCCTATGACTTAGACTTCATGGATAATCTTTCTGAGCTCTCTTTTAGAGAGCTAATTAACAACAGCTTTGCAGTCTGTGAACTCCACTGGAGATGCTCCTGTAAGAACATCATCAGACCTGTATGTGTTGTGCCTCTTCCACCATTACAGCCAGTAATCACTGTCTTCTTGCCTCACTCCCTTTTTCTGAAATTTTGAAAATGCCTGAAAACTGAAAAAAGAAAATGAAGGAAGAAAATCTGTAGCTGTAGCCAATGTGAACTGTGTGGCTAGTACACAGTAACCCCAGAACTGCCCTGCTTGCAGCAATGCCCCATAGCTGTCCCAGGTATGTGTGTGCTTTCACTCCTCTGGAAACCAGGACTTTAGAGATGCTCTCCTGTCACTGTGAATCTGATTTGTTCAAGTAAGGCCCCTTTTGGAATGTGACCTTTCCAAGTCTGACACAAAACACAGGAACATGGAATAGGCAAGGGGCAATCAAGTCTGTTTGCCTCGACGGAATACATTTTAATCTATCTGGAGAAACAAGGTGATTGAAGGACTAAGCTCATGATGGGAATTCTGAACACCAAACTTCGCTCTGTTCTGAATCCTGGAGCAGCCATGGGCCATCTCTCTGTTTTCTCATTTGTAAACCATATTTATCTACGTCCCCAGGGGGCACTACACAGTTCACACCTGTACAGAGGTTTGAAGATACATGCAGCACTATGTAAATATCCTAGTCTGTTAGTGTGGTATCTTGCCATGTGAACATCAGTCCATTTAGTATGGGGGTGGGAGGCCATAAACAGTCAGTGTCTGACTGAAAGAGGGGAAAAAACTATGAAGCATGTAGCCAGCTCGAATGCTTTATGTCAGAGCAAACTTGAAAACTCCCCTGTGAATCCTTCAAGCATCCATCTTGTAGCCTGAAAGATGAGATGGATTTACTTTGGTTATTACCCTGGCTGGCTCAGCTATGTTAGTAGGGATTGTAAAATTGTCATGCTGCCTTAAAAAATTAAGGCATAAAACATTCATAGGATCTAACTATGTTAACGTACACAAACTCTGACAGCCATACTTCTGAAAGCCGCGAACTAAAGCCTACTCGTCTTGGTTTCTGCTGATATTTCACAGGTGGTTTCTATGCTTGTTTACATAGAGATCAAGTGCTAGAGGAAGTGAAGGCACATGGTAACTTTTGAAAGCTGTACAAACTGTGCTGCCTGTCTCTGATTTCAGGAGCATCGTTAAAGAAAACAGAAGTGGTCTCCTGCTATGTGACCTTTGGCAAGTGGCTTAACAACTTGCCTGTGCCTCAGTGTAGTCAGCAGTAAAATGGAGATAACGCGTACCCCCGCCCCAAAGGAAGTATTGTAGCATCCCTGCAGATAAACTTTGTCGAGAGCTTTAAGACCCTTCAATGAAAGCTGCTACAGAAGCAAAGAGCATTATTGGTCCATCCGACTGAAGGTGGTGTCCAGCTCCAATTCGTGGGCATTCGATCACATTGTCCATCACTGTAGGGTAATTGTTTTACACTAGGAAACACGACTCCAGAGCATTATGCAAACACATACAACACACACCCACCTGCAGTTTCCAAAGGAAGTCGAGCCTTGCTGTGGATTCCACCTGCTGGGCATGCAGATACAATGCCAGGACAAAAACAGTTATGACGATAGGGGTCACAATCTTCAGTGCCACTCTCGACACTTTCTGGGAACTAGGGTCAAGGAGAGGACAGAAGCCTGTGAATATTCTTGGCCCTCTGCTCCTGACCAGGAAGAACAGCTGTAGCTGGAAGCTCCCTCTCTCACTTGCAGGCACACTGGGCAACCTAATATTTGTTTGCAAAAGCAGTGGAAGGAATTTTCCTGCACTGCCACTTGAACAATACTTGTGCTCACTTGCAACCTTTGTAGTTGGTGATTGTTTTCAAATAGGACATCTGCAACTGGAGATTAGATTAAACTTCTTAAAGGGACACTGTCAATATAAAAGCCATTTCTGAAAAGCAACTACAACACTATAGTTGGCAAAACTGAAATGTGAACTTTTGTTTACTTAGCATCATTTATGCTTCCCCCCCCCCCCCCCCCCCCCGCTATTAAGCCTGGACAGTGAAACTACACTGCTCAGTTTCAAGTTTGACTACATATGAACCACACACAATCTCTCTCTCACACTTTCATTTACAATTATTCAAAAGTTACATTTTGAAATCCCCCCCCAAAACCTTTTAAATTTATGAAAACATTTTGTAAAATAAAACCTTCAATCTTTTCAAAAAACAAAATCTACAATCTGGACCGGTAACTTGCTGACAACATCCCTTTCTGAATATGGTCCTAGAACAAACAGAGCTGCCTGGTCAATATTTAGCACCTTAAAGAATCTATATTTCATTGTGCCAGTGTTCCCTCTAATTTTTCCATCCATGTGCAAAATAAATTTTGATATGTGCACCACCAATGCTGCCAGATGTGGGTGCCTATGGATACCCTGATAATGAGCTGGGTGGCACCTAAATCTCTGAAGGGTGGCCACCCAAACACACAGCTTGCAGGGAACACTGCCAGTCTATAGAAGCAATGACAAGAACTAGAGGAAACCTTGCTTTTGTGACTCAAACATGCTGCCATTATATTTTATGAACATTTTAAAAAAGCAATTAGTGGCAAGAAGTGTGAAAAAAGAACTTACCATGTTGATGTTGCATTAGAGAACTCACTGAAAAAAAGCCCAGACATATTTAAGATGAATATTCTGTTCAAAAATAACACAAAAATCTTTAGGACAACACTGAATAATAGCTTTGCAGTTCTGCAGTTTTAACACTGTGTGGTGCTACAATTCTTTTAAACAGCATTTTATTACTGGTCAATAGTTAAATTCAGAGGTGCAAAATGATGCTACTACATTAATTTCCTTTGAAGTGAGAGTGTGAATTAAACATACACTATGTTTACAGATCACCGGAAAAGTTAATTTTCAGAAGAACATCCACCATTTAAAATCCAATGGAAAGCGCTTGACCTGTGCACGTTTCAGAACATTTGCCACACTCAGTCTAGCAGAACAACTTGCTTGAAAGCTGGGCGATTTGGAAAAAGATTTTCTGAACTACACGATCCATCATCCCAATTCGTGCATCCTTCAGTATTAAAAAGGAGATGATGATGTTAATAATAATTAACGGTAATTTACTTAGCTGATTGTCATGATTATAAATTTCAATATGGTGTAACAGGAAACCTGATTTGCACTGTAGCTAGCATAGGGCCTAATCCTGAATCCAATGAAATCAGAGGCAACACTTCTTTGACATCATGTATTTAGGAATGAGCCAACTATTGTTAACTGTGTAATTGTATTGGTATGCCCCTTGTGCTTTTGCCAGTCCCCTTTCTATTTGACAGACTCTCACTGCATCTAGTTTTCAAATAGAACATGAACACTTTAGGCAGGAATGTGCATCATAGCTGGACATGATGTGTGCATGGTATCTCTAGCTCGCGTAAAAGCCCATTAGCGTTACCCATCCCATCCTGCAAGGAATTCAGTTGCCAACGCTGCACTGCATTATAACACTACTATACACATGAACATTAGCAGAAGGGACGTCTTTCTTAGTAAACCTTAAGGGACATTTTAGATACCACTTGGCAACACTAGCACTATTCTGGGTCTGCTGCAAAGACAGCCATTTAACACAGTTTAAGGTATGCTCCCTTCACCGAGACAGGTGGGAAAGCACTTTTTTTGATGTCTGGCTGGCAATTTCCTGGCTAACTTGGTGTAGGGCTAGACTGTACAGTAAACTTCCGATAATCCGGCACCCCCTGGGTCCTAAAGGTGCCGGATTATCGGAAGTTTACTGTACAGATATGCCAGAGTACCGGAAGGGGGGCTATGAGGGGTCTGGGGTGGGGTGGGGGGGTCGGCGGGGAACTGTGCAGCGTGGGTGGGGGCGGCGCTGTGGGACCAACCCGGCAGTACTCCAGCTGCTCTGCCCCCGGTTTCCCCAAGTCCGCCGCTGGTCAGTTTCAGCAGCGGTGGACTTGGGGAAGCCGGGGGCAGAGCAGCTCCAATTGTCTAGCTGGCCGGAGCACTTCCGGGTTCCAGTTTGTGCCGAACCACTGGATGCCGGACAATGGGAGTTTTACTGTAGTATGAACTGTGTTCAGCATTTAGCACCATATATAGGTATCTTTTCTAACTTTCTTAACTGTTTACACAGCAGTAAATCAATGATGGTGACACTGGTACACATGGTGCTTTACAGGCAAATCAGATGACAGAACCTTTCCCTGAGACCGTACAATATCCCTGAGTACTTTGTGCTAAATTATTCTGCAGTTGTTACACTGTCTACACTTAAACCACTAGAGCAGTACAGATGTGGCGTGTCAGCACAGACATGCTATACAGCAACAGGTGGGATTCTCCCATTGATGTAGTTAATCCAACCTCCTCATGAGGAAACAGCTAGGTGGGCAGAAGAATTCTTCCCTTGACCTAATGCTGTGCACACCAGGGATTAGATCACCTTAAATTTGCTACTCAAGGGGTGTGGGTTTTTCATATCCCTGAATGACGTAGCTGGGGTCAAATCTAACTTTTTAGGGTAGACCTGAACGAAGAGGAATATTTGACTTCTTGCTCTAAAATTAGAGAGAAAATCCACCAAAGCCCAAGACCATAGAGAACAAAACATTTGGTTCCCAAATCTTGCTTACAGAAAGTTTTCTGCTGCATTGAGCCCAGAGTTCCTCTTATTTTGATTTATAAATACATCTTTATCTTGCACATTATTCATACCAGGCTTCTTAGCCACTTACACTGCTACAACAAACAAGGGCCAGGCTATATTTATCAGCGTACACAATTCAGGAGCTTAGGAGATTGCTATGTCTGATTTAAACTGCAGGCAGTAACCTTGGCTGTGAAACATAGGGGAATAATGATTTACAATAAAGCCGTGGTGAGCAAAAAAGCCTACTGCCTCAAACAATGACTTTCTATTCATAGGTTAAGGGAGAGTCAAGTTTTGTGGCAGGAATATTTTACATCATTTGCACTGACTGGAACAGCAGAAAAATGTACAAGTCAACTCGTGCATTTCCCATCTGAGGGCTGTGTATACATATGGGTGAAGATCTACCTGGCACAGTGGTGATGAGAGATTAAAGAGGCAATCAGGGTGCTCCTCTTGGCTCCCAGATCTTGCCCTACTGGCCACAGCTGTGAGAGCGCTAAGTCCCATCACAGGCATGAGGTAACTTAGGGACCTCACACTGACAGAGGATAGGCCTAGCAAAGTAGGGCCTCGTCTACACTCTATGGCAGATGACTGCTCCAGTGACCGTTGATTTATCCAGTCTGCTTAGACATGCTAAATTGATTTCCGAGTGTGCTCCCATTGACATTGAGATAAGAAGAGTAGCTGGCACCAATGGGAGAGCAGTTCCTGCCGACCTTACCACACGCAAGATGCTGTGGTGAGTATGTCAACTTCAGGGGACACTATTTAAGACAGATTGACAGTGCCAGTAAGTTTAGACATGGCCTAGGACAAGATACGTGGCAAGTGGGGGTGGGAGGGAGATGACCACATGGGGAGACTTCCTTATCTAAGCATGAGCCTTCAGGAACACCCTATGACAACAGATTCAGCAAGGAGGCCTGTATTATGTGAGTGTAACACAAACATACAAGCGCTTGGCCAGCCTGACCACTGGGGTTCTCAGGAACGCCACATTCACTCAGTATTAAAAGATTTGGCCAAGCTCTCTGTCATTTCTCTGAGTTTGTAACAGAGGCCCATTGGTAGTGCCTGCTGGCCACGGATTCACTGCTCTGTCAGCAACTCCTAATAGGCCAGACAAACTCACTACACCTAGCACGTTGCTTTGGTGGTAATTATTCCTGCATGGCATCCTGTTAGGTAGCAACTGAACGCTGATGCCACACTGGTCATTGATATCAATGTGAAATGCTACACCAATGATGTTTATAACTATAACCACTTGAGATAGCGATCTTGGAGTCATTGTGGATAGTTCTCTGAAAACAGCCACTCAATGTGCAGCGGCAGTCAAAAAAGCAAACAGGACGTTAGGAATCATTAAAAAGCGATGGAGAATAAGACAGAGAATATCTTATTGCCTCTGTATAAATCCATGGTACGCCCACATCTTGAATACTGCGGACAGATGTGGCTGCCTCGTCTCAGAAAAGATATATTGGGATTGGAAAAGGTTCAGAAAAGTGCAACAAAAATGATTATGGGTTTGGAACAGGTCCCATATTAAGAGAGATTAAAAAAATTTGGACTTTTCATTTTAGAAAAGAGAAGACTAAGGGGGGGAGGGGGGATATGAGAGAGATCTATGAAATCATGACTGGTGTGGAAAAAGTGAATAAAGAAGAGTTATTTACTCTCATATAACACAGGAACTAGGGGTCATCAAATGAAATGAATAGGCAGCAGGTTTAAAACAAACAAACGGAAGTTTTTCTTCACGCAGCACAGTCAATCTGTGGAACTCCTTGCTAAAGGATGTTGTGAAGACCAAGACTTTAACAGGGTTTAAAAAAGAACTAGATAAATTCATGGAGGTTAGGTTCATCAATGGTTATTAGCCAGGACTGGTAGGGATGGTGTCCCTAGCCTCTGTTTGTCAGAGGCTGGAAATGGATGACAGACGAGGGATCACTAGCTGATTACCTGTTCTGTTCACTCCCTCTGGAGTATCTGGCATTGGCCACAGTTGGAAGACAGGATACTGGGCTAGATGGACCTTTGGTCTGACTCAGTATGGCCGTTCTTATGTTCTTATATTTAAAAAGTTATGTACTGAAAATGTATCCTGAGAGTCTGTATCAAAGGTTCAAGTCACCAGCAGGGGCAGGTTCTCTCTCAGCACAGGGTGTTTCTACAGTGGGCTAATTTACAGGTAAATAAAGTGTTGTATTACACCGACAATAAAGTGTTGTATCAAAAGGGGCCTCCCGTCACTGGTTAGAGCCGAATGCTAAAGTACAGAGACCTGAAGTCAACAGGCACCAGAGAAATAACAGGCCCATCTTTTCAAGCAATTCTGTTTGGTCTGTATTACTTACTTGTTCCCAGGATTAATTACCATGCCACTTACACTACCCCGCTAGCACTTCACTGTAGACACTCCCTGCAGCCATGCAAGGGGTCTCCCACTGCTGTAGTACAGGGGTTCTCAAACTTCATTGCTCCAGCTGACAACAAAAAATTATTACCTGACCCCAGGAAGGGGGAATCACCTCCCTGGATGGGAGGGAGACAAAGTCTGAGCCCCGCTGATCCGAGGGAGGGGGGAAAAGCTGAAGCCCAAGGTCGTCAACCTAAGGCTTTGGGCTTTGGCCCTGCGCAGTGCAGCGGAAGCTTTAGCCCCAGGCCCCAGCAAGTCTAAGTCAGCCCTGGCGACCCCTCTAAAATTGGCCGTGACCAATATTTCCACTAATCTTTGCCATCCCTGTGTGATGTGCAGTGCTTTTTTCCTGTGCACCGAGGCATGTGTAAATGTGCAGCACCAGCAGAAATTAAAATCCTAGCTCTGCTCATCAGCTGGGTGGCATTTGAATCTCCCCTGCATGGACACACAAGTGCCCAGCTTACGGGCAACACTGGCTGTGACCCAGTTTGGGGTCCTGGCCCACTGCTGTAGCTAATCCACCTGCCCAAGAGGCTAGTAACTAGGTCGGTGGAAGAGTCTGTCCACTGACATGGTGCTATCTACATGAAGGGTGGGGGGAGGTTGGCATAGTTATCTCTCACAGGGGCGTAGATTTTTCACGCCCCTGACAGATATAGCTATGACTGTAAGTTTTCAATGCCGACCAGCCATAGAGACTCTGGGGATAAATGAATGACTTTGGGGGAAAGTAAGGGGAAGGCAAAAGGACACATCTTAGTCCATCATGGTGGGCACACAAGGGACAGCGCGTTTGCACCTGTGAACAGTGGATCCAGACATGTGGGAAGAAAGATTTAGGTAAGTTTTAGACAAGGATTTCAGCCTGTTAAGTTTAGACACCAACAAGTGTGTTATACTTTTCATTTCATATGTAACCATTTCTGTTTCCATTACCCATACTCAGCGTCTCTTACATCTTACTCTTTGATGAGAAACTTATGAGTATTTCACTGTGTCTCCATGCTGTGGTATTACAAAGGACCTGACCCTGAGGTGTGGACCTGATCAATGAACCTATGTGTGTATTGTTCCCTTGGGAATATTTACTGTAAGTGTCCAGTGGGCTGGACACTTCAGAAGAGGCACTCAGGGACTGAAATACAGTAACCATTACCTTGCAGGGTAAAGTAAGGGCTGGCAGAGCTCCAAGGAGACTAAGTGGCTAAAAGAGCGAGGGTGTCAGCTTAGCACCAGAAAGTCTGATAATGAGGTGGCTCAGAATCCTGGACACACCGAGAAACCATCACAACCATGTCAGGGAAAACTGGGGAAGTTTAAGAGGAATGGAAAAAAGCCAATGTTGTGCCACTATTTAAGGAGAGGGAGATGACCTGGGTACATAGACTGGTTAGCCAGACATCAATCTCAAGCAAAATCACAGAAGGGCTAATAGGGGATACAACTAGTAAAGAATTAAAAAGTGGTAGTTTAATTAAAGCCAGACAACATGGTTTGATGGAATATAGGCCATGCCAAACAATCTCGATGCTGGTTTTTTGAAGAGATTACAAAGTTTGGGTCGTAGAGGTGATTTCTGACATAACATTCTGACAAAAGAGTAGGTACTATACCACACCGATGTAGCCCACAGTAGAGGGATTGAAAACTGATTAACTAACAGATCACAAAAAGTGTGAATGGGGAATCGTTATCCACCTGAATATAAGTCATAGGACTGGAAAGGACCTTCTAGGTTAGTGAATCCAGTCCCTTAATAGCACAAAAAACACCAGCAAGTAATCATGTTAATAAACCTATCAGGCATCATCCTAAATCTAGTTCATTTGTTTGCCTACACTATTCTTACAGGAAGAAGGAGGGGCTCTTTCTAGTGGACTTTCACAGGCCCCATGCTATTCAATATTTTAGCAATGATCTGAAGAAAACATTAAGTCTCTGCTAGTGACATATGCAGATAACGCAAAACTTGTTGGCATGGTAATTAATCCTGGGAACAAGTAAGTAATACAGACCAAGCAGAATTGCTTGAAAAGATGGGCTGTTTTGGGCAACATGTGAAGCAGCAGCCCTAGGCATTTTGCCAACCAATTTCAACGACTCCCTCTCCGAAAGTGGCAGAGAAAACAAAACAAAGAGGCCAGCCAAAGAGTGGAGGATGGGGAAAAACAGTCAAGTGGCTCCTGGAAGTTAGTGCTTAGGACAGCCAGCCACCCTGCTCAGCCAGCCCTGCCCATGTATTTGAAACAGCAGAATGTGAGGTTGTACATCTAAGAACACATTTACAAGATGAGGGACTGAATCCTGGTATGCAGTGACACTGAGGAGGACTGAGAGGTTGCAGCATATAATCCATGGAACATGAACTTCCACTGCAGTGCTGGAGCTAATCTGCAAACACCTTCTTGCATGAACAGAGGACTATCAAGGGGGAATACGGAGATGGTACAACCTTCATATGGCATTAGCGAGACTCTTACTGGAATACTGTATCCAGTGCTGGTGTTCCTACTTCAAAAAATACGCTGATAAATGGAAATGATTCTGTAAAGAACTACTGGTACAATTCAAAGTCTTACAACGGCAGGCTGAAGCGTAATCTACTTTATTCAAGAGAAGGTTAAAAGATATTTGATCACGTCTTCCAGTACCTACAGGGGGAAGAGATTTCTCATAGTAGACAGCTCCTTTTGTTTAGCAGTAAAAGGCATAGATAGATCCAGTAGACTGAAGCTGGAAAAATCCAAAACAAACGTCAACTGCAAATTTCAAAATTGAGGATAATCAACTATTGGTGCAACTGACCTAGGAACACAATGGACTCTCCTGGTCTTTACATCAAGACTGGATGTCTTTTTAAAAGATATGTTTATAACTCAAGCAGATGCTGTAGGGTTGATGCAGAGATTACTGGGTGAAGTTTTCTGGCTTATGTTATCCAGGAGATCAGACTGTGTGACCATAATGATGGCTTTTGCCCTTAAAAATAACTCAGCTTTTTTTCTCCTACATGGAGATGAATCTTGCAGGACAGTGGCTTTGTTCTTCTAGCTATAATTCAAGTAGCATGTAGCTGGTGTGTCACTGTAGTCATGCCCAGTAATTCCCAGTATATTACGATCAGTCTTCAGTTGCTTGCTTAGAGAGATGTTTGTACCCAGAAGTACAAAGTGACATCTGTATAGTTCCTAATTAGTGGGTGTACTGCAAAGCCTACAGAATAGACAGTAATTACAGAACTACAAAAGGAGTCCAATTAAAGAATCATGAGGCAGTGTTTTTTATGTCAGCTGGATATGGTGGTACCTCTCTAGATTGTGTGTTGTACACTGACTACCCATCTCCCATAAGACACAAAAAGCAGACTGTGCTTTGGGGTGTTAGCCGCTAATGGAGTTTTTAGTAGAAACAAAAATCATTTAATGAGAATATAACAGCACAGAAATTTTTTTCTGGGAAAACCTGCTGATTTCCTCCACCTTATTACTCACATTTTGATTGCAGAGTGATGTAAATTACACTTTTAAGTGCTATAATCTTGAAGAACGGTAGGTTTACAAAGAATGTGATGCCTTTTTGGGTGTATAAAATGTTTTTTCCTCCTAATGTTTTTTATGTTATTTCTTCAAACAGGCAAAGCTATTTAGGAATAAATTTTCTCCTAAAAGAAGGGAACCCCTCCATAAAAACATCAATTGCACCAAACTTAGTGACAATGAACATGGCAAAAAAGCAATGCGAGTGCCACTTAGTTTCCTACATCATTTTGTTTGCTTATAGTACCAAACCATTTGCAGTGACTTCACTGTAAATTTAAAGGAGAACCCGTAAAATCACAAATTATTGGATACATAAGAATAATCAAAAAGTGGTGCTGAGTGTTACGAGAACCGATGGCGCTGAGCTTGCAAGAAGCACTGGACATCAGAAAAGGCATGAAACCTTCCATGTGGGGTAGTTGTCTAGGACAGGTGGACGTAGAAGAAACCAAAGGAATATGTGGTGAGCAACTCAGGAGGAGAGAGAACAAGAGAAAGTGTGTGTGTGCATGCATCCGCCCCTCTCAACATCTTGAGAGGGAGTTTCATGGTCAGTGGAGGGAGGTTTGTTCAGCAGCAGCGCAAGGATTCCTCACATTGTGCTGACGTGAAGGGAGCAATGCATCTCTATAGATAAAAGGATCAATTTCCATTCCCACTTAGTCTTGGTCTGTTTGCAGAGATTGCAAATTACTGTCACTTTTGGTGTTGGCCTTTAAGATGCAGACACCTGTCCATTATGAATAGGGCAGAGACCACCAAGCAGATGTTAGGCGAGAGCAATTCTGAGTCACTACTAACCCGGCTGGATTTGAACAACCCAGAGGTGAAACCCAGCACCTGAGTATTTCATTACCATGGGCTTGCCCTAGAGGAATAGTTAGTGTTTGGTAGACTGGAGTGTAAATCTACTTCCCACTAGCCTGCCATGCACTAGTGGTCCATGTGTACCCTTCTGCCCCACATTAAAAGCACCCTTATGTTCTACTCTCACTTCAAAGCTGAAAAAATCTAAAATCTCTAAAAGTACTGAAACTTAGTGCACAGCATGGAGATCGCATGGACACTTAGGCTAGGTCTACACTGGATTTTTTGCAGAAGAGGAAATGCAAATAGACTGCTCATTTGCATATCTTTTTCTGATCCTTTTTGCAGAAGAGGTTTTTGCGGAATAAGGGCTCTTACACAAAAGGGTTTTTTCCGACAAATGGCCCCATCTACACGGGGCTTTGTATTGTAAAAACCTCTTCCGCAAAAAGGATCAGAAGAAGTTATGCAAATGAGAGCACAAGATATGCAAATCAGTGCTCCATTTGCATTTCCTCTTCCGCAAAAACCCACAGTGTAGACATAGCCTCAGTATGCAGCAGAGTAACGTCAGGTAGCTTTTCCGCCCAGCTGGCTGTCTACTAGCTGTTCAGTTAGATAAGCCCCAACTCTGAGTCCTCCAAATGCTGCTGGTATTAATTTTTTTTGAAGTAGCCATTTCTGTGTTGATAGCGTGCAAGCGTCTTATGCTAGCAATCAGAACAGCTAACAACTTCCATTCTAAGAAAAAAAAATCCACCCTCATTCCAATGCTATTTTACCAGTAATATTTGATCATTACCGAGAACCTGACAACCAGGTTTACTCTTCAACATAAGATGTCTAAGGCATAGAGACCTGTGAGATACAGAGGCCAGTGAGATAGCTTGGATAATAACATTCCCGATGAAGCCTTAATTGGTTGTGATTTAAAGGTCAGTACTGCAGGTCCACAGTTTATGCACTGTGGACTCAGAGATCCTATTTTCCTAGTGATCTGGAGTAGCATTGTGATTCAGTGTGCTGGAGGAAGACATTTTGCAAGTGAAATCCACTTACACAGTGTTGGCTTCAACCAGAAGATCTGCATTGTCAAAGAGGTTCACCCCTGGCACCTCCACAATTAGAATGTATATGAATTCGATGATCAGCATGAGGATCAGTTTCCCAATGCAGCTGATCTGAAGGAACACAGAGCAGGCCAGGAGACTCAGTAAGACACTGTAGGTAAAATACTGTGTAAAGACAAAAGAAAAGAGAGACAAAACTCAGTAGGACAAAGCAACCCAAAACTCAGAGACATTAACAGACCCTATCGAGTGAGTAGTAACCCTACCCCTGAGCTAAATGAACACAGACGGAAGGTCAAGGGGTGTGTGTCTAGGAGACAGAAGAAACCACCATCAATTACAGTGAAAAGTCTAATGTTCTAAGTCCACATTCTCCCCTTGGTGTACCTGTGCAACACAATGGAACTTGGCAGAGCTGAAGCAGTAGCCACATCTGTCCATCCTTTGCCAAGCCCAGCGGAGAGGGTAGAATCTTTCCTCACCAGCCCTGGAGCAGCATGGCTCAGCTTCACAGCTGTAGTAGAAGCCATTGCCTGCAAAGTGAATTCCCTGGCCCTACTTCCACTCCATCCCCATTGCCCACCACAGAGAGATGCGGAGTCTCCTCAGTTCCCATTGTACCTGGTTCTGCTCTCTCCGCAGACCACGCTTTAGGTAGGTTTACACTTTGGGCATGTCGTAGAACATATGTGCTGCACACTTAGCAATCATGGGGTAAGCAGCAGTTTAGAGGTGAGGTGAGGCTTAGGTGAACAGAGTCAAGAGCTCTTTGTGACGCTGGCAGACCAGGTGCCAGCTCTGGCCAAAACTTTCGGCCTCAGCTGAGCACTGACAAATTAGTTGCTGGAAACCTATCTGTTTCACCTGTATGCCAGTATGGGTAAGATGGATATGGGACTTATAACAATGGCTGTGTCTACACTGGCGCGATCTTGCACAAAAGCAGCCGCTTTTGTGCCAAAACTTGCTGCCTGTCTACACTGGCAGCGAGTTCTTGCGCAAGAACACTGACGTTCTAATGTATGAAATCAGTGCTTCTTGCGCAAAAACTATGATGCTCCCACTCAGGAAGAAGCCCTCTTGCGCAACTGTTCTTGCAGAAGAGGCCAGTGTAGACAGGCAACGTGAATTTCTTGCACAAGAAAGCCCAATGGTTAAAATGGCCATTGGAGCTTTCTTGCGCAAGAGAGAGTCTACACTGGCACAGATGCTCTTGCGCAAAAGCACATCTGTTGAGCAAAGGCACATGCCAGTGTAGACACACTCTTCTGGAAGAGTTTTTGTACAAGAACTCTTCCGCAAAAGAGTTCTTGCGCAAAATCATGCCAGTGTAGACGTAGCCAATGTGTTTAGACTTTACGAACTGTTTGTAAGTTGCGGCATGCATTAATTTCACTTATAATTTATCACCTACTGTAAGGACGTAGTTAAGTTTTTGCTTTGTAACTGTAAAAAATATTTGCTCCAAATTTGTGAACTCAGGAGGGATGTCTGTTGCCCATCAAGTAGGCCTATCAAAACTAAATAGGCCACTGAGGGACATCATAATACAAAGACGTTAATCGCTCCTGCACACCTATGACGAAACTACAAGCAAAAGGGAGCATCTCATCAGCTTAAATTCTGGAAAAAGGAAATAAAAATATTTAACAGGAATTTTTTTCATCATTTTGGCTGTTTGGACTCTCAGAAGGCTGGAGCTATGAGGTGGAAGCAGGGATCCCAAAGAGGAAACTGGATTAGCCCTAAAAGACATTCAACCCTGACAAATGTTCACAACATCCGTGGCTTTTGGAACCACGGATTGTGGCTTTTGGAACCATGGATTGTGGCTTGGCTGTATATATATGTTGCCTGCTTTAACCTTGTAATAACTCTCTTACTTTTCTTAGTTAATGAATCCTTAGATAGTTTACAATAGGACTGGCTACAAGTGCTGGCTTTGGTGTGAGATCTAAGGTACAAATTGATCTGTGGTAAGTGACTGGTCCTTGGATCTGAGAGTAATCTAAGTGTCCTTGTGAGTTTTGAAAAAGTGACCATCACTACATCCAGCTTGCCTAGGTGGCCCAATAGACTGGAGCACCCAGTGAGTCTGTGACTCTCTGGTAAGATTGTTACAGTGCTTCAGGGGCTCACACTTGCTACCAGGTTGGTGAAATTCAATTCTTCTTTGAGTGGTTCTCATGTCCATTCGAATCAGGTGTGCGCACCGCATGCACCGCGTCTTCCGGAGCGTTTTCCCTAGCGGTACCCGTAGCGCCGGCAGGGGGCCCTCTGGAGTGGCGCCACCATGGCGGAGCATAAGTACCCCTGCCGGTGCTCCCCCACCTCAGTTCCTTCTTACCGCTCGTGACGGTCGTTGGAGCGTCTCTCTGTTAGAGTAGTTAATGGTTCCCGTTTCTCTTAGTGTTGTAGATCGTTGTAAATAGTTCAATTAGTTAGATAGTTAGTAGTTCTTGTTGTTTCCTCTCCCCCTTCCGGGGTGAGGAATGCCTGGGCCGCAAGGCTTTAAGGCTTGCGCTGTATGCGCTAAGTTCATGGCCAAGGGAGACCCTCATGATAGCTGTTTAAAGAGTTTGGGTGAGGACCATCTAGCAGACGCCTGTAAGATCTGCAGGTCATTTAAGCCGCGTATGAAGAGGAAGCGGGACTCCCGTTTGAAGCTTCTCCTCATGGAGGCGGCTTTACAACCAGCACCGACTGGAGGTTCCACGGTGCGCAGTGCGCCGGCGTCGACGTGAGATGCTCCATCCCGTGCGCGGACTTTGGTACCGAGGCCTCGGCACCGTTCTCACTCCCTGGCGCCAAAGAAGTCAAGGTGTTCGCGGGGTAGGTCTCCGGGCCAGAAGTCCAGGTCGAGCCTACACCGTCGCCGCGAGTCACCGGTGCAGGTGTCTCCGAGTGCTGCTGGGCAGCATAAGAGGGCTGGACGACCATCAAGTCCGGGTCAGCTACCCTTGCATCGTCCCTCGACGCCGGACACGTTTGAGTCGGCGCAGGACCTGATTAGCCTCACTACCTCCCCTCCGTCGTCGGTTGAGGTGGAGAGGTCGAGGTCTTTGACGCCGGGAGCCATGCTGGCACTGGTTTCCCCCCCGCACTGGGTAGATCGGTCGACACCGGCCGCATATGCAGCGGGACCGTCCCTGGTGGGACCAGTACCGCTTGCCTCTACCTTGGTGCCAGCCTTGGTGCAGGTCGCCAGGCTTCATGCGGCGCCTGACTGGACTCAATCCCCGTCGGTGCTGGGGCCTCTCCTAGAGCCGATCTTGGCTGCCCCAGTGCCGTACTACTCAGGCCTTGTGGCATCGTCAACGGCACCGTATTACTCAAGCCTGGTGGTGCCGTCAATGGCACCGGCACCAGCACCACCACCACCAACAGCACCGGCACTGGCCATCTTGCCCCGGGTGCCACTTCTGTCTTCGGCACCGGGCTCTTCAGCACCAACGCAAGTACAAGCCCCGATGCAAGTACAGGCACCGATTCAAGTTCAGGCACCGGGATCTTCGGCACTGCTGCAGGTACCGGCCTCGGCCCCATGGGCCATGCTGGTACCACCATCGCCGATCCCTTCGAGGGCAACCACTACGGCACCGCCACCTTCCATCCTGCCTGCTGTGGCGTCTACGGGGGCAACGATGGGGGCACTGTCTTTGAGGCAATTGGACTTGGGAGGCCCACGTCCGCAACCGGCACCGCTTCAGCACCATAGTCCACATTCACCGGGTCGACTCTGCACTCGGCACAAGGGCCTGCCTTCCCAACACTGTCACCGGTACCGGTACCGGCACCGGTACGCCCGCACCGCACACACGTGGGCAAGCCAGACTCTATGGCCAGGTTCGCCCCACCAATGGTGCTGGGGCACTCGTCATCAGCGCCACCCTGGCCTGAGTCTGATTACTCTTCAGATTCTGATGTGGGCTCTTTTAGGTCAGAGTCCTCGGGAGCTTCGTCACGTCATAGATCCCGTTCCCGGCACCGACGTGACCGTTCGAGCGTGCAACAGATTTGGCCACCTCAACCGCAATGGCCCTTTTGGACCCTGTGGGCATACCACCAGTGGCAAGGGCCTGTGCCCCCTCCGCGGTGTCCAGTGTCTCTGGGCACCGAGCGCCCCCGTCGGCGTCACTGTCACGGCCCCCTCCCCCAGAGGACTGCTACTGCCGATGCTGCTAGAGATCCGCAGGCTTTGGTGCCGGAGCCACTTCCACATGGGGTGCCGCCTGTACAGCCGGCCCCTCAACCGGGCCCTACGCTGGATCCGGTGCCGATTCAGGAGTTGTCGTTGTCATTGTCATCTCCTGATGAGGCCTTAGCAGATCCCGCACCGGCGATGCCGACCATGGATGCTCGGTCGCATCAGGATTTGCTCTGGCATCTGGCCTCCAACCTGGGTGTCCCAGTGGAGCCAGTCATGGAGGACACGGATCCCATGATAGACATCCTGTCTGACAATGCACCCGCCCGCTTAGCTTTGCCACTCAATAAAACTGTGGCTAAGATCACTAACGCCCTGTGGCAGACTCCGGCTTCCTTAACCCCTACCTTAAAGGGAGTCGAGAGGCGCTATTACGTCCCGCAGTCGGGGCACGAGCACCTTTATTCCCAGCCTGTCCCGGGGTCCTTGGTCGGCCAAGCCGCGGTCCAAAAGGAGAGGCTCCTGCAGCGGGGGCCGTCCCCGAAGGCTAGGGAGCCCAAACGCCATGACCTGATGGGGCAAAAGGTATATGCCACTGGTGAGGTGCAGCTCTGCATTGCTAACCAGCAAGCGATACTGAGTTGTTACGCTTATAACACATGGCAAGCGATGGATAAGTTTAAGGATAGGCTCCCTACTGAGGCGCATCAGGAGTTTGCGACTATGACTACAGAGGGCAGAACGATCGCCCGCACAGCCCTTCAGGCTTCGCTGGACGCTGTTGACTCTGCAGCCCGTACCATGGCGTCGGGCGTAGTTATGCGCCGTGGTGCCTGGCTGCAGGTGTCTGGGATACCTTCGGATGTCCAGACTACGATTCGGGACCTGCCTTTTGACGGCAAGGCGTTGTTCTCGGAGCATACTGACTCGAGGCTCCATACGCTTAAGAAAACGAGGTCCACTCTCCGGTCTTTGGGAATCCACACGCTGGCTCCTCAGTGACATCAGCTTCCCTGCGGACAGCTGGGGAAAGCGCAGTCCCAGGTCCCCCATGGGGATTACTGGAGATGCCGCCCTCGTGCTCCCAGTGGGGGTGCGGGGGCGGCTGCAGCCCTGTTGTCGGCCAGAGGTCGTCATCACCGCCCGAGAGGGGACAACCCCCGTGGGGTTGGACAGGGCCCTCTCTCAGGTTGGACTGGTCCAAACACCAGTTTTGATGGTCCTCTAGAGGGTTGTGCACCCCCTGGCCCCCTGTTTGGGGCCAGGTTATCCCATTTTGCCCGTGCCTGGGCGGAAATCACCACTGACACCTGGGTTCTGAGAATAGTCAGAGATGGCTATACCATCCCCTTCCTGGGCTCGCCTCCTTCCAACCCGTCCGGCCCATCCCTTTTCAGGGACACCTCTCACGAAGGCATTCTCCATCAGGAGGTGTTAGCGCTCCTCCAAAAGGGAGTGGTAGAGAGGGTCCCTTCACACCTAAGGGGCAAGGGGTTTTATTCCCGGTATTTTATTGTTCCAAAGCCCAATGACAGAGTTCGTCCCATCTTAGACCTCAGGAACCTCAACAAGATGGTGGTAAAATCCAAGTTCAGAATGGTAACCCTGGCTTCTGTTATCCCGGTATTACAGTTAGGAGACTGGTACACAATTCTCAATCTCAAGGACGCTTACTTCCATGTGGCAGTAAGACCCAGCCACAGGAGGTTTCTCCACTTTATTGTATCCCGTTGTCATTTCCAATTTATGGTGCTCCCATTTGGTCTCTCAACAGCACCCAGGGTCTTCACGAAATGCATGTTGGTCGTAGCAGCGTTCCTCTGCAAAAAAGGGGTACACGTCTTTCCGTACCTAGACGACTGGCTAATTCGTGGTCGATCCTACCAGCAAGTGGAGGCTCATGTTTCCCTTACAAGGACCCTCTTTGTAAGGTTGGGCCTCATGCTGAATGAGGAAAAATCATTGCTGACTCCCTCTCAGCACCTCGAATTCGTAGGGGCTCTTTTGGACGCCAGGATGGCGAGAGCATTCCTCCCCAGAAACAGGTTCCTGGCCATAGTGGAGCTGGTCTCCGAATTAACCTGGTTCCCCATTACGACTGCCCGAGTCTGCTTGAGACTGCTGGGACACATGGCGGCATGTACATATGTGGTACACCATGCTCGAATGAGGCTCAGACCGCTGCAGGCCTGGTTAGCAAAGGCATTCAACCAGTCCAGGGGTCTCTGGGAGATGGTTCTCACGGTACCTCCAGAGGTGATTGCCTCCTTACAGTGGTGGTCTCAGGAGGCTGTGGTGTGCAGCGGGGTCCGGTTCACCGTACTTCCCCCTTCGCTCACACTGGTCACAGACGCCTCAGACCTGGGTTGGGGAGCGCACCTGGGGCGTCACAGGACCCAGGGCTTGTGGTCTCCTGCAGAGCGGACCCTGCACATAAATGTCCAGGAGCTCAGGGCAGTCAGGAGAGCCTGCGAGACCTTCCTGTTGAAGCTGTCACGCCACTCTGTCCTGGTATGCCTGGACAACACGGCAGCTGTGTTTTACCTCAACAGGCGGGGGGAGCCCGGTCACCTCCCCTCTGCTGCGAGGCTTTGGAGCTGTGGGACCTGTGCATAGCGCACGATATAGTTTTGCAGGCAGAGTACCTACCGGGGTGCAAAAATGTGCTGGCTGATGCTCTGAGCAGGTCCTTCGGAGCCCACGAATGGTCTCGCAAGGATTCAGCCCTTCGTCAGGTCTTCCGCAGGTGGGGTTGTCCCTTAGTAGACCTGTTTGCCTCAGCACACAACACCAAGTGCCAGAGTTACTGCTCCCTGTTGGGGCTGGGGGAACACTGCAGGGGGGATGCCATGACAGTGCCGGGGCCGGCAGGCATCCTCTATGCATTCCCTCCGTTTCCCCTAATTCCCAGGGTTCTGACCAGGGTCAAGACCTTCAGGTCCACGGTCATCCTGATAGCCCCTCGGTGGCCCAGGCAGTTCTGGTTCCCTATTCTGGTGGATATGCTCAGAGAGGAGCCTATAACGCTCCTGCAGGTTTGGGATCTCCTGACCCAACCTTGGGATGGGGGGCTCATGGTTCACCCGAATCTCAGCTCTCTCCACCTGACGGCCTGGTTTATCCGTGGCTGACCCAACCGGAAAGGGAATGTTCCCAGGAGGTACAGATGGTGCTCCTAGGTAGCAGGAAGCCATCCACCAGGCGGTCATATGCAGCCAAGTGGCTGCGGTTCTCGTCTTGGGCGTCCAGAAGGGGAGTGCACCCATCCTGTGCACCTGTCCCATCCATTCTGGACTACCTCTTTGAACTTAGGTCCAGTGGCCTCTCTACCTCCTCTATCAAAGTCCATGTGGCATCTCTCTCCGCCTTCCATGTTGGATCGGTAGGAGTCTCTGTTCTCTGACCCTGTGGTGAAGAGGTTCCTTAAGGGTTTGGACAAGTTGTACCCCTCGGTTAGACCCCCTCTCCCCGCTTGGGACCGTAACCTCGTGTTGTCTAGACTTGTCTTGCCCCCCTTTGAGCCGCTGGCCACGTGCTCCTTGAAGCACCCCTCTATGAAGGTTGCGTTCCTTGTAGCCATTACGTCGGCTCGCAGGGTCTCCGAGTTGAGGGCACTAACTGTAAATCCACCCTACCTAGTGTTCTCGGAGAATAATGTGAGGCTCCGTCCTCACCCAGCCTTTCTCCCTAAGATGGTGTCACCGTTCCACCTGTCCCAAAAAATTTACCTCCCGGTTTTCTTTCCAAAGCTCCATGCCTCACCTAAAGAGCAAGTGCTCCATTCCCTAGATGCTAGATGTGCGCTAGCTTTTTACATTGACAGGACTAAACCCTTTCGCAAATCCACACAATTGTTTATTGCTTTTGCTGACAGAATGAAAGGGCTCCCCATATTGACCCAGAGGTTGTTCAATTGGGTCGCAGGGTGTATCAGGGAGTGTTATGCCCTAGCCGGGAAGGTCCCACCCCGGGTTACAGCACATTCCACCAGGGCGCAGGCATCCTCTGTAGCTTTTGGGGCGCAGGTTCCAATCACTGAAATCTGCACGGCGGCCATGTGGTCATCGGTCCATACCTTTATAGCGCACTATGCGCTGACACAGCAGGCCAGGGAGGACACAGGACTGGGCTCTGCGGTCCTCAGCTCTGTATTGTAAATATGTATGTTTTTATCTGTACCACATTGCACTTTTCTACCGTTCTCTGTGTTCTGTTACTTGAATAAATACGTTTGGGTTGTTCAACTTTTGTGGACTTCTCTTTCTGGGTGCTCCGACCCCTCCTCCATGAAGTGGGATTGGCTTGGAAGTCACCTGATTCAAATGGACATGAGCAACCACTCGAAGAAGAAAAGAACGGTTACTTACCTGTAACTGTTGTTCTTCGAGATGTGTTGCTCATGTCCATTCAATTCCCCCCCTACCTCCCCTTCGTCGGAGCATCCGGCAAGAAGGAACTGAGGTGGGGGAGCGCCGGCAGGGGTACTTATGCTCCGCCATGGCGGCGCCACTCCAGGGGGCGCCCTGCCAGCGCTACGGGTACCGCTAGGGAAAATGCTCCGGAAGACACGGTGCATGCGGTGCGCACACCTGATTCGAATGGACATGAGCAACACATCTTGAAGAATAACAGTTACAGGTAAGTAACCGTTCTTTTATCAAACATAGAGTCAGTTTGTGGTCTCTACTCTGTTGCTTGGCAGTCTGCTCTGGGGTTGGCACTCACGGTTGAGAGCCACACCAGGCAGCGCAACACCCAACACCTAAACACTATGCCTGGACGATAGATGGAGCCTCCCTTTGGGGAGGCTAAGTCCTGGCTCCACCCCTTCTGCCCACACTGGGCTGGAGCCGAGACACCCGGCCCACACTGCAGCCAGAGTAACAAGTCTCTGCCCTTCCCTGCCCTGAGCACCCCAACCCTTAGCCAGAGGAGCCCCAACCTGGCCAAAGCCCTGACCCCTGTGCACTTTCCAAGAGGGAACCCCACCCTCTTTTGCCTGGAGGAGCCGAACCTGAGCTTTTGATATGTCCCATGCAGGTTCTGGGGTAGCTGGAGTCCAGGGAGATTAACGATGAACTCAGGAAGCTGAACAGCGCATACGGCCTCCTCAGCCGCCCCAGAACCTCCCTGGAGCATAATAAAATGAAACTCCCCCGAGTCTCCCGTGGCCTATTTTACTGCCCCCCAGGCCACTAGGGTGCTTACCCTGCACAGCCCTTTACTTGCTTAAGCAGTGCCTTCCATATCGGCACTGCTATTTTAGCAGTGTAGCATCCCACTGCCTCTCCGCTGCGAGTGCCTCTCCCCGATGCAGAAAAAGGCTCCAGCCACCGGGAAAGACCCTTGCAGAGGGGAGCTGTCAGAGCCTCCCTCCCTCCCATCTCCCTCTCTGCTGCCGCCTTTCCCTGCAGTGCGTCTCAGTGCGTGCTGCAGTCATGTGTGGACATGGTGTCCTTTTACCGCAGCTTGTAGTGTCTGTACTCTAAGTGCCACCCTACGTTTAGACCAGGCATTGCATCAGTTACAGAACATTGCAAACTGCAGTAACAACTGTGGCATAACAGCCTCCCCCACCCTGATTAGACAATAGCAAAATTCCCATGGACTTTCATGGAATCAGAATTATGCCCTGGCTGCTCCAATGGGCACTCAGCTCATCTTCGGTGCTCAGTAACACCCTGAACATTCGGGCCCTAAAGGATCAGCTAGAAAACTGGGAGGTTTCCCATAGACTTCACAACCATCTGCCCCACAGTTTTTTTCCTTTCCAGTTCCTAAAAAAAATTGTTTATGGCTGTGACCAGACCACTCACAGAAGTATCTTGAACAACTGCCCAGAAGGAAGAGATTTAGGGTGTAGCACAATACAACTGCATAAAAAAAAAAATGCAGGCATCTTTTGCTGTAACAAAACAGAAATCAATACATCAAAGCGGATTGCTTCCACGCTACAAATCCTGATGGGTGGACCATTAGCAAACTTGCTACTCTGCTGCCAGTCACAGCCCATATCTGATGCTCTGGAGAAACTCAAGATGTGCCCAGGCCAAAGTTTTCAAACCAGCTGCCTTCAGTTAGGCTCTTAAATACATAGTTAGGCACGTACATTAATTTTCAGAGATGATGAGCACCCAAAAGTTCTACTGAAGTCACTGGCAGCCACTGAAGCGCCTCGATAAACTATGTCGTGATCATGTCTCTCTCTAGTGGTTGGAAAAAAGCCTACTACTACTTACAGCTAAAGGAGTTTTTTTGCAACTTGAGGAGTGAAGGTCTGCATCCCTTCCAACAACACTGTGCATGTGTAATAGCTTTGGTTTGTCACACTTAGCGCTTGCAGGTCCCAGACTTCACCCAGAGCTGTGAGTGCACTGCACCTCTGAAAATCAGACCATGTATTTAGATGCCTTAAAATGGATTTAGGTGCCTAACTTGAAACACCCATGTTTGAGAACGTTTTCCCTTGTCGATTCTGGAATGATGGTTGTGAAGGAGAATTTGTGTCATGGCTCCTCCAAAGAACCGTTTTCACCCTGTGTCATAAGATTTAATTATTTTTATGTGAGCATGAGTACATACAGAACTGAGCCGCTTTTCAAATCCAGCTCTGCAATCAATTCTTTCACGCAATACCTCTGGGAAGTCGCAATTGGGCAGGGAACTGCCACAGAATCCCTGCAAGGTGCCCAGGCTGTATTTGAAAGATGAGTTGCTGAGAAGGCATACCACCTGGTCGGGAGTGATGTTATACTCTGCAGCCACACAGCTGTCAAGATCCACAGTGCTGCACGTGAACTGGAGAAAACAGAGATTGTGACAAAAACCAAAGGCATGGGTAAGAAGAAAAAGAAACTACCAATCCATTTACAAAGTTCTCTCGTGCACAATAGAATTAAATATTTGTCTGATACAATATTTAGTCAGTGCCCCAGATTTCACAGTAAGTTTGTTTATCTATGCTAAACATTGTTATATTTATACTTGCTAGCAGCTAATGTATTGACAAAGGGGACATGCTAATAGTTTCTCATAGCTAGCAATCTGCCACTAAGCCTGCTGCAGCAGGGCCTTTGACGGCAAAGGCTACTGAACTAAGACAAAGCCCATTGTGGCAGACCTGAGAAACCAGCAGAATACAGCGTTCTAGAGTCCTGAATACTACTTTATGACCTGTCTGATTAAGCAATGAGTTTACATCAGCCTTTGGATAATTTTATTATAAAATGGTTAGCAATGGCAAGAGCCAGACAATCCAGGCTGTTGAGTAGAATGCTCATGAACAAAAGTCCAGTTCTGAAAGGTGCCAAGTGCCGTTAATCTACACCTGCTTCTCTATAGCTACATTATCAGGGCCCAATCCTTTGAGGTGCTTAGTGTCTTGAAAGATCAGGCTCTAACACTGTAACGATAATAATACTTTGCATTTCCTTAGTGCCTTCCACCCAAGAAATTAAAAATGCTTTACAAACAATGTTTATCTCCATGGGGAAACAGAGGCACTCAGTGGCTGTCAGCCTGATTTTTAGAGGTGCTGAGGACCTGGCATTTCCACTGAGATCTGTGGTGGATTAGCACTTGTAAATATAAGCCCTAATTAATAAAGAGGCAATAGAGGCCAAATCGAACACACTACTCAGTGCTTTAATCACAGGATCGCCCTTCTCTTAAAAGTCTCCCAGAGTTATGTAGAATACAGAATATTTAGTTTCATTTTTCAAATAAATTTAGCTAACAAGTTAAAAATTAAAAATTCTAGGCCATCAAGAACATTCAGTCTCCCTTTGCATCTGGATGCAAAGAAACCCCAATGTTTCACATAAAATGCAGCCTTTCCAGTCTCTGTGAAGTGAGTACCCTCAGTGTGAAATTCTACTTTGTGCAGGGGCCGGCACAAAGCCTACGGAGCACTTAAGTGCCACTCAAAATAGTCCTTACTCTGGCCGTCTGTATAGGGGTAAACCCGTGCTTGTGGTTCATACAGTCACCAAAGGAAATAGAACAGTCAGACAATTACTGTGCAACAAAAGCAAAACCAGGGTCAGCAATGCACACTGCTGGGAAAGCATTTAGATACTACCATTTCACTTTTGGGGTGGAAAAGCTACCCTCAGATTTAGCAACAGTGACATTAATTCACATGGTTGCAATGATTATGCGTGCAGTATGCATGTTTGAAAAGATCAATAATAAAACTATACAGTAAAGAAATGGATTAAAACCATGTACCATGTTGACAAAGGCTGACAGAAAAACCAGTATAATGGCGAAGACCCCAACTAAGGTGCTATTGGTCCTGGACTGAACAATCTTCCTTGAGAGAGTCTGGAGTGGAGCTGGGAAAAGCTGGATATGAAATAAAGAGTAAACAAAAGACATAAGACATGGATCTTTATAAATGTTGTAATGTTAAGAGCCACCTATGTCCCTACCTATAAATAATAAGCCCATGCTTGTGATGCATGGGGTCAAAGAAGGGGGACAAAAAGTGGGCTGTGCCCAGGAAAGCTCATGATACCATCTGCATGTTTTGTTAGTCTTTAAGGTGCTACTAGACTATGTGTTGTTTTTTGTCTTCTAGTGTGTTTTTTGGGAGGCAGAAGCAGACAACGTGATGGCAGTACAGTTGGGTGGACATGTCAAATCTAGCTGTTTCTTCTCAATAGCAACAATGGCTTCTGAGCCAAAATGACCCAGCATGCGTAACTGCGTATGTTGTCATGGTGGATGGACAGTTAACCATAAGCCCTCTTTAACTGCCAGGATCTAGAAGCTATCAGTCAGATGAGGTTGCAAAAATCTCTGGTGTGTCCCTCAGGACAATCAGGGATGCCTACCTCACTGTCACTCAGTGAAATAAAGCCATATCATTTGAAAAACCCATTGTTAATAGGTTGCATCCTCATTACATTGTGTATTCTAGCCTCCCTAACAGGCACTTGGTTGTCAAACTCTCTTGCCAGATTATGCTACTGCATGTTCTCTTCCATCTAGATTAACCTTCTCCATCAGCACTCTCCTACTAACAGGGCATCTTTAGAACACTTGGCTCCCAGGAATCTCGCTCTGTTCAAGGGGAAATATTTACAGTTAATGGTGAGAATCCTTAGGAGTCCAAGCATAGGCTTCCCTGGTCACCCATCATATTGAAAAGCAATACGGCAGCAGGTCTTCCCCACAGCATGCAGTGTTATCTCAGGTATGGCAAGTTCCATTACAAGTAGGATGATTTGGGGGAGGGGGTGTCATTTTGTGTGGTTTTATTTAACCTTCCCCTTCTTTTCTGATCCCAATCCCACCTCAATGTTCTCTGCTCTATCTCAGCACAGAGCCTATAGCTACAGAGGAGCAAAGCGGCTCCTCCAGAACCAGATGTCAGCAGATGCCGGACAATGTAGTCACGTTCCCTGCAGCCTGGGAGCACGGCCTCTAAAATGCTCCCCTGCATCTTCACTCAAGGGAAAGAAGGGCTAACAATGCTCATGCTGCTCTAGAATCCAGATCTCCTCTCTCTCTATTACTGCACTGTAGTACCAGCCAAACCACTAGACAAGAGGGTATTTTTAGAGACACAAGAAGTAAGCAGCCCAATGACACCGCACTGCAATTTCTCTATGACTAATACTTCTATTAAAAAGTCCTGCTTTTCCCTTTTACCCTTCATTCTTACATTTGCAGAGGTGCAACATTTTGCCAGCATACTGCTTCCCACACAGCAATCCTACAACATAATTATAAAGCTGCTGGAGTGGTGGCAGCACTGATTAGCTGGTGACTATTACAAAGGGAGAGAGAATCTGCAATGCTGCTAGCCATTTTAAAATGAGGACTTCAGCAACTTCCGGCCCCAGACTGCTTCTCTGTCTCCTGGGTGACAGCGTGTGGGTCAGTGTGAGCAGGGGACATGGGCTGGAAGGCATTTGGCATTCCGAAACATTCACACTGAAAAACTAGATCCAGGAAAGGGCTACAATTTATTGAGATTCTTGCCATGTTCCTGGAGGTAATTTTTAAATTCTTTTTTGCAATAAAAACAAATCCAGCAATTCATGGTGCCTACAAAGGAGTCAGCATCAAAATGTGCTTCCTTTCCGTACCACATCTAGTTGCTCCTACAAGAGACATAGGGCTTGTCTACACTTGAAATGCTACAGTGGCACAACAGCCTAGTAACTTCACTGCTGTAGCACATCAGTCTAGACACTACCTATGCCAAAGGGAAGGGTTCTCCCACTGGAGTAGGTAATCCACCTCCTCAGGAGGTGATAGCTAGAGCAACAAAAGAATTCATCCACTGGCGTAGCGCTGTTTAGACCGGAGATTAGATCTACATAGCTACGTCTCTCGGGTATGGGAATTTTCATACTCCTGAGAGATGTAGCTATGCTCATGTGAGTTTCCAGTGTAGACCAGTCTTTAAACAAGCAGGGAGATAAGTCCACATGCCTAAGCCTAATAATAGACTATTTTCAATAGTCAGGGAATTTTGGCTCCGAAATGCTTTTTGAAAATGAGATATAGGCTCCTACATCAGTTAAGTGTTGCACCACCCAAACATCTTTAAAAAGCTGGGCACCCATGCCTTAACACATGCTTTGGGAACTTCTGTTTTCAGCTCTAGACATCTCTGGTTCAATTGCTGGTATGCAATTTTGGAGCTGATTTCTTCTTCTTTAAAACAAATGCAGACTCCAAGAGAGTTGACAACTGACTCTTCATTGTACGTGTAGCTATTGTTTTGAACTGGCTGGAAACATCAACACTTTATAGGTGTCTTAATAAGCAGCAGCTAGAAAAGAAAAGCAATAGGTAAAGAACTGTCCAATGTTTCTAGTCTTTAGCTTGAAGGCTTTGTCACCACTACAATTAGAACCGCTGGCCTGAATTTTCAGTTCATTTGTAAGATTTGACAATTCTGTTGAGGAGTTAAATTAACTTCAAATGCAAAGATTCAAACCTTGCACTAAGAGTCCCTCATCCTCCACTACAAGCTCTGTGATGGCTGTTTGAAGGACCTGTCCCACATGCTTCTCAGAAGTGTTGTTCCTAGATAATGTGGTATGCAAAACCTCATCACATAGGGTCATATCATTTTTGGTCTGTTGGTGCAATCCCAACTAACTCTTAAACTCTAGTAGCCATGATAACACTGAGAAAATTTTCACTGAATGTAGTTTATGGTATTAGTTTACGGTCACTCCTTCCTTAGGAGCACCTCTAATGCTCATCTATGACCGGACTCTCCTCTCAGATCAGTTATACATAGGTGTAATTCCACTGACTTCAGAGAAGTTGCCCCGATTTATACCATGAGTACGTAAAAGAAGAACCAGACACCTTGAGCTCTATTCTAGCAGCTAGATGGTTAACGAGGCTGCTTGTTTTTATTAGACTGAGTTTCAATATTCAGCTGCAATCAGCAGATTTGAGTTTCTAAAAAGTTAAATTGGAAAAAACCAGCCACATCTGCAAAATATATTTCTGAGAAAAGTGATGGAAAAATCAAGAAAGAAAAAACAAGAGAATTAAGAGCAACAACGCTGATTTCCCATTACCTCTATTGCACGAGCTGCTATGGAATAGTGCTGTAGCACGTAATTTTTACCACCAAGTAGAACAGGATAATAATTAGCACTTCAAAGTGCTATACAAACACTATAAATAATTAATCTTCACAACACCTCTCGAAAGGAGTCCAGATAAGCACAAAGTCTTATTTGACAGAACATAAGAACATAAGAATGGCCGTACTGGGTCAGACCAAAGGTCCATCTAGCCCAGTATCCTGTCTGCTGACAGTGGCCAACACCAGGTGCCCCAGAGAGGGTGGACCGAAGACAATCATCAAGCGATTTGTCTCCTGCCATCCCTCTCCAGCCTCTGACAAACAGAGGCCAAGGACACCATTTTATCCCCTGGCTAATAGCCTTTTATGGACCTAACCTCCATGAAATTATCTAGCTTCTCTTTAAACTCTATTATAGTCCTAGCCTTCACAGCCTCCTCTGGCAAGGAGTTCCACAGGCTGACTACACGCTGTGTGAAGAAGAACTTTCTTTTATTAGTTTTAAACCTGCTACCCATTAATTTCATTTGGTGTCCTCTAGTTCTTCTATTTAGGGAACTAATAAATAACTTCTCTTTATCGGCCCGCTCCACACCACTCATGATTTTATATACCTCTATCATATCCCCCCTCGGTCTCCTCTTTTCTAAACTGAAAAGTCCTAGTCGCTTTAACCTCTCCTCATATGGGACCCGTTCCAAACCCCTAATCATTTTAGTTGCCCTTTTCTGAACCCTTTCCAAGGCCAAAATATCTTTTTTGAGGTGAGGAGACCACATCTGTACACAGTATTCAAGATGTGGGCGTACCATAGCTTTATACAGGGGCAAGTAAGATATTCAGATTGGGAAACTGAGATAATGCAAGGAGTTATTCCCAAGATGAATATGGTCTGCAAAGCTGAGCTCCGATCTGGTCAGGAAACGATGGTAGAGCCGTGTAGTTCTTCCTAGCTTCTGGGCTTGTTCTCAGAGCACAAGACAATCATGTCTGCAGTCTACCCTATCTAGGACTGACCTCTAACCAGTCATGAGAAAACGAGCAGGATATTTTGGTAAAGACACTCAAACAAACTAAATTCATTAACAAACACTTTCCTTGCACAAATACTGGTTCTCATTACTCTGTAAATTGGGAAACAGATACCGTTAACCTGATGTACCAGAAAGCAAGTGTCAAGGAAAACGAGTATGGGCAAAAAGTAGTAAAATAGGTTTTCCTATTATTTAATTCATTGTAGCTTAAAACGCACAAATGGCATTGAAGGCAATAGGTGAAATCCCATCTTCAGCTTTCCTGCTCTGACGTGCCAACAATGAGAGCCACTCTTAGGCAAGCCACACCAACAGGATTGTAAATAGATTATGCCCCATGCCTCCGTGTTTTTGCCCAGGAAAAGTCAGATCAGGACTCATCTTATAACATTCAGAAATCCACTGCCCAAGAAGCCAGGAAAGAGACACTAATTTGTATAAGGAATGTTCCATGTAAAAGCCAAAACTATAGGAAGGTGAGCACATTTAGGGTACAACTACGCAGCAGCATTATTTCGGAATAACTAATGTTATTTCGCAATAACAAAGAGTGAGTCTACAGAGCAAGCCATTGTTTTGAAATAATGTCGAGCTGGAGGACTTCTTACTCCGACTCCTGTAACCCTCATTTCACGATGAGTAAGGAAAGCAGAAGGAAGAGTTTTCTTCCTGTGACTTCCTGATGCGTAGACAGCACCAGAAGCCAAGTTAAGCTCTTTCGACTTCAGCTATGCAATTGATGTAGCTGAAGTTGCATAGTTTAATTCAACTTTTGTCCTGCTGTGTAGCTGTGCCCTTAAGAGACAAAGGGCCAAACCGATACAAAATCCAAGACTCAAATGGAGTCTAATGCAGTTACACTGGGGAGGCATTCTGAAAACAAAAAACACACAAACTAAAACAACAATCTACAAGGAAAGGAAAAAAACAACAAAACCACAATCATCAGAGAAAGCTTTCTGGTTTTTTTCAACATATACTATGGACATGGAAAATTGTTTGACAGTCAGGCTGTAATTGGTCCTGTATGCTGAAAAATAAACAACAGAAATTCTCTAAATCCCACACTTCCAATCAGAATAACTTAATTTTGGTCATTCTGCAGTAACTTAAGATGGCTGAAGTTGCAGTCAATAGCTACAGGCAGCTCAGGGTTTTAAATCCATTTGTTTGGTTTATTATTTAGTGTTTTATCAGTCTATAAATCCAACACAGAGTTTTCAGTTCACTAAACATTTCCAAAAAGGAAGAGCCCAAAAATGAAAATATGCTTTTAAATTTTCTGACCACACTTTGGGAGCGAGGAGCCACAAAATGCGTATGTGAAAGTGAGTATATGAGTTGTAATTTCCAGATCAAATTAACTCAGGAAGATGTAGCTTGTAATCTGTCCCACATTCATGTCCAGAGGTGTCCAAGAAGCTAAACTCCACAGAGCGGTGAGTACAATACAATTTATGGGTTCTCAGAAGATGTGAACTTGTTAAATCAGTAGCAAAACAGATGTCAGTCAGCAGTGCATTTCAGAAGAAACAGTGGTTCCCATGACCTTGCAGAAACTAAATTTTAATGGGAAGACCTCATCAGATCTCAATTGCCAAGTCTTCTCAAAATAGCAAAATGAGGAGCAAGGAGAGTTTATTGCAGCTGAAGGAACTTGGAAACCCATGTTGGTCAGTCTGGCAATTCTACGATCAACTCCCATGGAGAATTTTAGTGGGAGATAATGACAGCAAAAAATAAAACAAAATCAAGCTGTCCTGAAAAAGTCTGCTGGCAATTGTCAATGCCTGATATAGAGAGGCCAAGAAAATGGAAAGGAAATTGCATTTAGAAACTGCAAAAAGATAAGATGGGAGGTGCTAGGGGACCACCTACCATATAACAGGACTGAAGATACACATAAGTTATGCTTGGGCTTCCTCGTTTGATATTCCAAGCAAGAACCATAAATACTGGTTTCCTAACACTTCCTGTATGGAACTGATAGCATCTAACACACATCCCCTCCCATTTTGAGTCCAGGCACACACAAAAAATAAAAAAAATTAGTTGCACTATCAAAATGAACAGAGAAGCCCTAGAGGGAGCTAGGAAACTTTATATCTTAACACAAAAACTCCAGACTATGTCTATCTGTCCAATTAGTTACTTGCCCCTTCACACGACAGCAGCTGACTACCTTTTCCTCACACAGTTTGACAACAAGCTTGTATATAAGCAAAATCACACCAACACTGAGGTGAAAAAGGTAAGATAGTTAATTAGCTGATTGTTGTACAATGCTTTGAGATTGAGAAATGCCACATATGTGCTTAGCAGCAGTATTTTTTTTTTTTTTTTATTTATCAGGGAACAGGCCAGACATGAGAGATTGTTTCTTAACTGCATTGTGGCTGGCTAATGAATCCCTTCTCCAGTCTACTCTCAGCACTAATGTCCTCTATTCTAATAATGGCCTGCAGTGTTGCACTGGGACTCAACCACTCAAAGAGTCTGTTGTTTTACTCATCTTGCATAGGCCCAGAGTAATTCATTGGTAACCTGGCTATACAACAGGCACAGTGCTCCTGTAGTTATCACCACACTGATTGGATTCTTGAGTCGCTATCAGGTTGCACGTACCGTCCCCTTCTCAAGAACCAGAGACTTGGATTGGAGGGTGGAGGTTGCTTTGGTTGGTAATTAGGTGGCACTGCCACAGGCCAGGTTTTGACAACTCTTGCTCCTCTTGTATATTCCCAACACTGGTTTCACCACCACTTCTCTCAGAACAGAAGCTCCAGCACATTTCTCCAGATGGTGGTCAGAGGATTCACAATAGCATCCTCTTTAACTAGGAGTGGACAAACGAGTCAAGTAATAAAAACTGTCCTCAACATTCACTCCTTAATCTTTCAGTGACTGGTCACTAGAGCCGCTGATACCAAAGGCCACCTCTGCTACATGATACCTTCTCACTGAAGATACTGATAGGACCATCTTTGCAACCAGCTCAGGATTCATAAGTTATGTTTATAATTGGGTGTACTAATGGGGGTGTCTTTTGTGCATCTGAGCACTAAATGAGGGGGCAATCAAAAATTCACTGGCGCTGACAAGCCATATGCTCGGGTTTCTCTTTAATAAAACCAACCACCAGGAACTGTTCAGTAGAACTTGCACAGGGCAGCCTGTCATATCTCATGCTCTGGCGGCCCCCTCAGAACCCAGAAAAGGAAGGAAGGAGTGGGAAAAACAATATCCAGGGCCATTCATTCTCCGTGAGCTCTGTGGGGCGGGATACACAACACTCTGTTTTGCAGAGTACGATGCACATCTGTAATGTTATGCATATAGTGATGAAGAATCACTTCTAGAAAACCCAGGAATTTCACAGTGTAATTTCCTTATTTCTGCCCTCATTGGCTTGCTTTTTATGTTTATTCACCTGCATTCCCAGGGGCTGTGGGTGGTTTTGTAGCCTGGGCTGATCACTGGAGGGAGGGGCATCTTAAAAACAGCAGCTGCATCAATCATTATTCTAAACGGGAACGTGGGAGGTCAAGGCACGGAAATAAAAACAGAACAACCTTCCAGGGTCACGGAGGCACAAGAAAAATCCTTTGTGTATTACGCATTCATACTTCACTCGGGTCACTCATAAAAACATCTCTGACCTCGAAAAAGCTAGTGCTGCTGTCAGCATGTGAAAATAATATAAGCCCCGGCAATGCAAGAGGAGGGAATTATCCATGCCTGTCCAAGTCAGCCTTGGTTGATGTCAGCCGGATTCAAATGCCACGAGCCAGGGCTCAGAGGAGCTGATGCCCCAAATTTGTCCTGTGACACGAGTCCAAGAAACAGCTGTGCACTGTAGCAACCAACCCCTTCAGGACAGGAGCTAGTGGGCTGGTGTTGTGATGGAGTGTGCTGCATGGTGCATGCAGGCCCACTGATGAGAGGAGAGGGGGGAAGGGTGCAGTTGCCCTTTAAATTGCCACCACAGCGCTGTGTCATGCACTCTGTGTGACTCTGAGGGATTGGGGGTGGGGGGAAGGGTCTGCCACCAGCCCTGCTACTTCTGCCCAAGACTCCCGCCTTTTCTGGGAGCACGGAGCCAGGGCCCCCCCATCTTGCCCAGGGGCCCATGCAGGCTGTCGGCTCCCCTGCCAACATGCCATAGTGTAGTTCTGTGTTGGGTTCACTGTGGCTGTAATAAGATACTTTCTGGGTTGGCCCACGCTGTCTCATTAATCACAAAAGCATACCCAGAAATGACAGTCGCAGACAGGCAGTGCAGTCTATGGGTTTAAAATGGAGACAAAGTTTAACAAGGAACTCTGAGCACCATCTTCTGGGGAAGAGAGACCCGTGTGCTTGTAAAGATTGTTCTCTTGAGCTTGTAAATGGCGCCATCAACTCAGAAAGGATGATTGGCCCCAAATAGTATAAACAGGCGTGGTCAAAGAGAACAGCCCCATTCTGAGCAAGGTTCCCTCAAAAGGGAACCTTTGGGAACTTGTCAGTGAGTTATCCTAAGTTCTGAGTCAGAGCATAGCATAGGGCTTTTTGAATCTCCCAGGAATATTTCAAAGACTTTGCCTTTTTATTTATTGTGGGCTAACTTAACAATAACTAATTGGCAACAGTACAAAGCTGCCAAGAATGCCTTTGTAAGATAGGTAGCACCAACAACGTCCACAATTAAAGAGCTGCAAATAATCAGGTCATGGACTGTCAGACAGATTGTTTCTTTTCCAGAAAAAAGTGCTGTTGATCTATTTCATTTTAGCCTGTTCTGAACAAAGTTGGGTCGGAGCCATGATGTGTGGTTCTCTGAAATCTGGTTCTGAGCTTTCAGAGGCTTTCAAAACGGGAGAATCCATAAAACATCCGATACACCAGACCATCAGACAAAAACAGTCTAGCACAAATACACCAACACACACTGCCTTCCCACCAGCACAGACTAGAGATTTCCTATGTAGGCTAAATACACAACACTTGCTTTACAACCATCATCCTTTGCTTATCCACCACTGGTTACTAAAAGGAGATCACTGACTGAATACTTCTTATGCTCATCTGAGATGGGCTGAATATGTATGCTTTTATTTCCCTTTAAGACATCTTTCCGTAAGGGTACCCTTCTAATCATCTGCCTACCAAGCAAGCCCGTGCAGCGGGGACAAGCTCTGCAGGAAGTTTAGGGGGAAGAAGCGAATTTAGGGGGAGGAAGCGCAGGAGTCAGTTTTCTTGGTTCCACATTAGGAACTTTGTTCTTTTAATGTCAAAATGAGTGTGCCTGCAGGGGACTTCATAGAGACGCAGATCACCAGGGAAGCAGCTGATTACTTCTGACTGTGGAAAACTATGCTAATCCTAGCACATGACCTCAGTTCATTCTGTCTTATTGAAGGTATCTTAGATATCATACTGTCACTGTAGTATATACGTGTCTACCTGTCAAGAATGGTGGGGGAAAGACAGCTAATGGAATAGGAAGATGTTACATGTTAGCTTAAGAAATAGACTAACTATGCTAAGAGGGTCACCAAAGGATAGTATAGAGAAATCTCATTACTCACCTTTATGCAGGAGTAAATGACCGAAACAAACACCACTGTGGTCAGGATCAAAAAACAGGTCAGGTAAAAACCCAACATAAATGTAGAGCTGAAACCAGAAAGGGATTTTTAAAGATCTGCACCATATAGAACAGTTGCTGCTTTGCTTTCAGGGTGAGTACATCTGTACAAACTATGACGTGCTGTGGGCTTTCTCTCTGGCTAGAGTGGCACTAAATGCTAGGAGGTGTTTCAACAGGGAGACTCCCCGTTCCCTATAAATGACCCACCCCAGCTGCAGAGAGCAGAGACTGCTGCATCCTTTATCAGAATCACCATCCCGCAGGGGTGACAGCGGAGAGGCGGAGAAATGTTTCATGTGTGAGAAGAGATGACAGGATAATTCCCCATGCTGCCAGAGAAGCTTGCTGGGCTTTAGAATTAAGGTTTCTGCAGTCAGGTGCACATGGCATATGCAGGGCAGGCATATTTCATGGCACACTTTGAGCCTACCCTCATCCTTTCATTTGCATCCTCCGTGAAGGACTCGGAAACCTTGTATTGACTAGGAAGGAAAATACCGAGGAAGAGCCCACACCCAACAAAATGCCCAAGCCTAGCTTGGTTTCTCATGTAGAGCATCTCTGCCCTGGGCTGTCCTTAGGATTTATGGGGCCCTATGCAGTACTATTACATTGGTGTCCCTATGCCCAATGGCAGCCATGGGTGGGGGGATTTTTTTACAGGTGTGATTTTATAATTGCCAGCAACACACAAATGAAATATTTTAAGCAAATTTTAAACTAAGGTCCTGTAGACGAACACAGTAAATTCAGAAACTGACAGCATATGCCTGGGGTAGGCAAATACCTGTTACCTGGCTTCATTACCACGTGAATGGCTCTTTCCCAGGTTCAATGTTCTGCTAATAGATCTGGCAGGTTAACTAAATTTCCAGAGAAAGCAGAGGTGCAGAACAGGGATAAGAAGAGGTGGGTGGGTGGATATTAAGACCCAGGGGTGCCCCAAATTTTCAGATGTCCTACATAATTGGGGAAGGACGGCCTATCTCTGCCCTACCACTTTTGGTATCTTCCAGCCTAAGCTCAGTAACAAAGATGGGCATGACAGCACTCATGAATAAAGCAGCAGTAAGTTCTCCTTATAAAAGAGAGAGGTCTCCTCTCATCCCAACATTTTACCACCTTTAAATTACCAATGAGGTTATGTTGCCCAATGACATTAAAACCAAACACACCAAAGCCAGCCAGTTTCCATGTTCTTCCATGACAACAGAGGTAACTGTCCTCGCTTATTCATTGTTTGAGCTCTAACAGCATTCATTAAGGCAATTCCCTTTTATTATCACAAATGATCATTGTTATTTTGTCTAAAGCTTCAGATTCTGCTGATATTCCATGAAAGCATTTGATGGGGGGGACATACGTACACAACTGCAGCTGCTTGCTAATTGCTGTCATTAGGAAAGACAACAACCATGCAATTAAGAATATTAGAAAAATGAATAAAAATGTGATGAAAATATATATCTGATCCAAAGATGAACCATGGAGCTTTGTTTACTCTATAAACCAAATCAGCCTACAGACATGCCAAGCCATTCACAGGATGGTGGAGAATTTAACAATTCCCATGCGACGTGGGCATTACCCTAGTCTTATTACTACTTGTCTGCAGAATTATACAGAACATCACTAGCAGCTGTTTGTGTTTTGGGTTCTAATTTTGGGACAGATTTAACAATTGTGAAATCAAGGTAATTGATAGTTCTGGAAAATGAACCCTTTTCTACATATCTCAGGCAATGCATTTGACCACTGACTTCCAACCCTTCTGCTGTTCTAGTCTTCTCCTAGGAAGATGTTATCCATTTATACTTTATTTCTACTACGTGGGAAAAAAGGCCACGGGAGATGGGTACAGCACCCCTGAGACCATCCAATGCAGGTTCACTTGTTACCCAACTCAGATATAAGTTTGGATCTCTGGAGATGGTATGTTATTATGGTAACCCATACCACTTCCAGTTGGCTAGTATTAATATAAATGGAAAAACAATGTTCCTTATTGGTCTGTGGGAGTTATATGTTCTCTGTTACTATAGTATCTGCACGCCTCACAATCTGTAATGTATTTGTTAGCACAAAATCCCTGCGAGGTAGGGAAGTGGTGTTATACTCATTTTACTGAGGCACAGAGTAAAATTTTCGAAAATATCTAAGTCCCATTTTCAAAAGCCTTGGGCATCCACTATCCTCAATCTCATTGACTTTCCTACATGTGAGTTTTCCTATTCGATAAGCATGCATGCAGATTTGGGCATGCGGGCAAATGCTGTTTGAGGTCTGAAATGTCAAGCCCAACTGCTTTTGCTATATAGATTAGACTAACGGTCTGTAAAGTCCAGTATCCTGCCTGTGGATACTTTTTTGGGAAAAAGCTAAAAGTGCCTAAGATTATGGAAGTCTCTAAAACACCTGAAAAAAATTAAAAACATTAAATATTTCTGCCCCTGGGTGAAGACTGGCAAGCATACAGCATATACTATATCATAGTGAAACTGCTCTGATTTTCTTGTGTAATACAGAACAAAAAGAGCCATTCAATAGGCTGGGCAAGGACCCAGATATTTTTTTCAACTCTTCTTTTAAATGTTACATTAGCTCTAATTAAATAGCCCAGTGGCTGTTTAGTGAACTTGATGGACAAACCAAATCCTTTTAAAAGACAGGTCTTCTCTCACAAAGGTGTGAATTCAAGGCAGCAGGGTCAAATCAGCTGATCTAAGGTTCAAAACCTTTACAAAACCTGGGCAAACATGAAAGGAACAGCTTTAGTGATCATTAACCACATATAATGTGCAGAGATTGGCCTAATTTCAGTTTTCAACCTCTCATTTCCATAAATGGATGTCTCTTTATATACTGTGTTTCTGCTGCCACTGTTCTGCTTTGTTAATTCTATCGTTCCTCGAGCAGAGGCGGCCCTCCTTTTGCTGGGGGAAGAGTGACCTCAAATACCATATCCTATATTGTTTCCTATTGCACATGCAATGAGATGCAAACAGTCCATGGTCTTTCTTCTATAAAAGATGGGGATGTGCATGAAGCAGAAAGCACTTGTAAGGACAGATATTACTCTTGGGCCTTTTTTAAATTAGCATTTGCTTCGTCAGAATGGAAGGAGATAAACTCGCCATTTCTGACTCTTCCGTGATATTATTCTTGAGATTAAAAGTGACCCATTCTAAAATTATCTTAGGAGCACTTCCTATTTTTAGGTGCCCAGTTCATGAGAAAGCATTGCTACTGAGCCTCTTATGGTCTCTGCAAAACACAAACACACTTCGTTTCTCATTTTTCAAGGGCATTTAATAAAAATGAAAATTCTGAAGCATTGTGTTTTCTGCAGAAGATCCGCGGGGGTAGGCTGTGCCATTAGGCACCAATCTGAGCACAGGGCCATGTACATGTTGCACCAGTCCAGAAGACCCTCTACCTCTGACACTTTAGGAAGCACTATTCCATCCCACTGCCTCTCTTGCCTGGTTGGGAGAGGGTGAATAAGCGACTGCAGCCCTTGAAAGGATGCAGGTTATTTCCCCCTTTGTTCCTGGATAGCTCTGCCCACTCTGCCCTCCCCACTCATTTGTTCAGAGAGCAGGGCTGAGCTTGGCAACACTGCTAAGATGCCAGATCCAAATAGCTGAACAAGAGGGTTGTGGTGGATCACTTATTCCTCATTCCTCCTCTGCTCAGCTGCATTCAACATGGGCACATTGTAGCCCTGCATTACTGCCTCGGTAGACAGCCATTTCTACTCTTGCGATCTTATTTTCAGTGGAATGATAAAAATAGTAAATCAAACGTCTCACATAAGATGCAAATACTCTAAAAAAAAAATCAAGCTGGCAAAGTGAAAAAAAATCATGCTGGCAAAGTGAAAAAGCTCGCTTGCCAATGCCGAGTGTAACATACCATCGCTAGAAATGAATGCACACAATAAGCACTGCACATCACTTAGGCATGCATTATTTAAAGACTTTTGCTTCCTTTTGATGCGCTGCAGCCTCAAGGTTGGGGAAAAATATGCCAGAATGTAGAAAAAGCGATAGAGAGCTACTCACTGGGGCACGATTGTGATTTGGACAAAGCAGATGAAGAGGAAGACCAGAGAAGCACAAGCCACATAGGCTCCAAATCTGTCGTCCACTTGCTTGGAGTACTGCAAGGAAGCGAACAGGCTTTTATAAGCATAGGAAGAACATATAACCATCCCCTCCACGCAACCAAACCCCTCATGCAGCTCCTCTTGATTCCCCAAGAGGCACCACTTGCAGAGCTACCAGCTCCTCCGAGAGAAGTGTAAAAATAGCCCTTTTCTTTGTGCTATATTTTGTCCCCCTTGCTCCCCCAAAAGACTTCAGTGCTATAGAATGGTCCTGTGCAGATGGGAAGAGGATTTATACTTCATCCCTTTCATGATGTGCGTCAAAAGAGATAAATCCGGACCAGAGAGCACAGCTGTGAGATATTGACTCATTTCATCATGGACTCCCTCCAGTGGGGATGAATAGGAAAACCCAGCCAAGGCTTTTTAAGCCTCCTAAGCTGAGTTTATTTGATATTCTATCCAGACCCCTCTCGGCTGTATAAATCTTCACTGAGACTACTCACAAGGAGATTCTCTTGCTTAAACTAAAATTTCTGGGGCATTACTTTAGCCATAACCTCTTTGGGTTAATGCGTCTGTACAAAGTGTAGCATAAAGGTAGACTTGATGGGGGGAGGTCTGTAAGTACAGCTCCAATACAAGTAATAAGAGTGACCACTGGGAATGGCAGGTCAATTGGAGCAGGCCAACAGATGCTGCAAGAAAAATTCACCTGCCCACCAGGGATTTGGGGACATATTAAAAGTCAAGGTGGAATTGAAGGGTGCAACTCGCATGATACAAAGACCTCCCGAGAAGGGTTTTTTCCCCTTCACATTTTCATTGGAATAGAATCCAGCGCATTTTTTATTCGTGCCTTAAAAGGGTAACATGTCATCAACAAGTCACTGCATTTCGTCAGAACTGAAAGATTGTTGTGAAAACCCCAATTTCTTATTCTCCTCTTTCAAGCCTCGCAAGAAAACATTGCTGTTCGTGGTATCGGCCAGTGTTAACACCACAACAGTGGGTTTAGTTGGTTCTAATGAAAATGTGAGATTGCCACCACGGGCTCTCATGAAGATGAATCATTCGCACATTGTGTCCAATTATTAAATGTGTCGTCTGTGACTCTAGAACTGCAAATCTTCTTCTAAACAATCTCAATCCCTAAACTGTCAAACTATCAGGCCCTTCAGATACGCGAACCATTCTGTTTTCTTAGAATCATAACATTAAATGGGGAAAATAACATGCTTAAACTTCCGGTCAACCCTAATGTGACCCATTCAGCACTGAAAAATACTGCAATTATTACAAAGACCAGGGAGGAAGTCAAGTAACTGCAAACTGTAGGAAGAACTTAAGCTTAACCAGGACAAAGAAAATTAATAATAGACATTTTGCACCTAAGAGATGTTTTTGGGGGAATGTTACCTTCTTCTCTAAGTCAGGCTCCCTGAATGTTAAGAGAAACTTGCGAACATGTTCAGAGCGTAACCGATCGATACTTCTGGCATCGATTGCGCGGCCCAGAAACTCATCCACCTCATCCTCTGGGTTCATGTTTTCTTGGGTGTTCCTGAGGAGGTCAGAAAATGGAAGAGAATGGGAGCTTTACAAGTGTACTTAGCTTGACCTTTTTTCTATAAAGAGCCCAAAAGAGTTCATCAGTTCACTGTAGAGCCACCTGGACATTAGTCACTTCCCAGTTATTACAAATTTTAGTTGAATCATCTCAACGTGAAATGTTATCAGCTATCCAATACATTGTCAGTCTGTGGCCATCTGTCCTCACCCAATTCAGATATTTTAGATAGCTGTTCTCCCCATCCTCAAAGTGTTTGCTTCTCTTGAATGTGTCTTTTTATCACATATCAACTTCGAAAACTACATGGATTTCCCTCCATTATTCTTGTGCTTTGCTGTTTCCCTATGTTTCATTCCTACCATGTATGCTATTGCAAAAATGTGAGGAAAAAAAAAAATCACAAAAATTGTCAAATCCCCCCCCCCCCTTGAAATTTCAGAACTTGAAAAATTCTCCAGTTGTGATGACCTGTAGTGTTGTCAGGAACAGGGAAAGGCATTGGGCCTGACTCTTCACTGTCTCACTGCTGGGTAGTTATTTACAGCTGGGCAAATTATAAATAGAGAACAAATCCAAACTTTCCATTTGTGATGCTTCTGCCTGTGGCATGACAATCTTGTTTATGCCAGATGGGTGTTAGCTCCCCAACACAACTTGCCTGTCAGCTACTCATGCATTCTTCTTCTTTGGGCTACCCCAGCTGACTTTCTGCCTTGCGAGTTGACTCTAGATACACCCCAACTCATTTCCAAGTGTTCCCCCTGGTATCCAGCCATGATCACTGGATACCCACAGAAATCCCAGATCATTTGTTCCCAAAAGAACAGTACCATAATTTATTAGTTTCACCTTAGATCATTGCTTCTGTATTGCACATAGTATTTGAATCCAATTTTAAAATAAAAAGAATAAAGGACTTGAGAAAAAATAAAATTCCAATAAAAACAGTGTGAGAGATGGTAACAAATGGTTGCATGGAAAACAACATAACAGCATGCATTCTGAAGCCTAAACTTAACTAATTAACTATACTACAGCAAACAAGTTATCCTCCTGTCTTTAGAAGCTCATCTCACCCAAGGTTTTCTCCAAGCTTGGTTGAGATCCCTTTTTTGAGAACTGGCTCTCAGTTTACTTTCTGTATGAGTAAACTTTTTTGAGAACTGGCTCTCAGTTTACTTTCTGTATGAGGCACCAAAGTGCCTCTGCACCCACAAATACACCAGAACAGATTTTTGACAGTCACCTTAAGATAGGGGTCCCTCCCCCAGTGTTCACCCTTCCTGTTAGCTTTCTTTTCAAGTCTCTGCCAACTCTTCATTAGCACTTGCCTTAGAATGCTAACACACTCTGATTATACAATATACAATACACAACAGCCTCCTAGGAGATAAGTGTCTCCCATCCCGTCTGGAGACGTTTATCTCAAGACATGCTACCTCTGAGCAACCTATATATAACCACAGAGATAACAATTTTTAGCATAAACACATAACTCCTCACATACTCTCCATACATGGCTCTCATGATGATCATGATGACTAGTGTGATACAGTAGACACCTTACATGACATTATTTTGGGCAACCCGGGGAGATCTCGGTTCCCCAACCTACCTCAGGGACCTCTGCCAGTCAACATCCAGAGGTTCTTGGGTCAAACCATTTCCTTATGCAAGTGATATTATTTTACACCTTTGAGCTAAGATGTCACAAGGTGGCAAGGCAATGTGGAGTCAGAGCCTTCTTTCCAAACACATGAACCAAGAATTTCAGATGATTAGTGATTTTCAGTCCCACAGTTATTTTCATATCATATATTTTTCTGATGCCCACTCAGAGCCACCTTAAAGGAATGTCTTTTTCAAATGGTGATGAAAACCAACAATCTGAAAATAAGGCTTCTTTAAGGCATCTCAGGTTGAGCACCCAAAAAGTAAGCACCCACAATCACTCATCGTTTTTGAGAAACCTTAGCCAGAATTTTAATACCGTGACATTATCTCTTTAATGGCCTGGCTTAAACTGACAAAAGGCAGAAATTAAAAGCTAAAGCTGAAATGTTGTTATTCTGCTCACTTTTTATGATGCCCAAGTGTTTATCGTGGTGTCCAACATGCTAGCCACTAGCCACATGGGGCGATTTGGCCGGTTGAGTGTTGCTAGTTTGCTATAGCAGTAGCCACTACAGTGATTATTGCTTCAGAACTGGACGGAGACCCCAGGTATAGCTTATATTAGGACAGACCCAATGTGATTCCTGATTCCAACTGCAACTTTAAATTGGTTTCAGGGCAACATACAGCCTATGTTAGGCAAAATCAACCATTGTTTAGACACTCCTAAGAATGAAACCTAATGCACAACACGGCAGGACGAAAGATGGTATTGCCAGCTGAGTTTTTGGGTTTTGCCAGTGCTATATAACACTTGCTAATGCAGGCATGTAGCATGAATTATAACAAACCCATAGTCAACAAACCTTTGCAGGAATGAGTAAGCTACTCACAAAAGTCACTCAGAACTTCATGGCAGCTGCTAAACCAGAACCAGAACCTTTGTTTCAAAAGCCAATGCCCCACACCACTAGAATTAAAGGAGACTTTTCACTTGCTTTTGGATCTGATTTTCGGAAGAGCACAACACCTACAACTTGAATCTAAATCAAAGGATCTGCACATATCTAACAAAAATAATAAGCGAGCCCCACTGTCTTATGACCACACCATTGAACATTGAAATCCCAACCCAAAGAAGGCAGTGATACAGATATGCAGTAGACAACCCACTGTAATACATCCCCAGCAGTCATTCAGGAGGCAGTCTGGCAAATGCAAATGTCTCAGCTTCTTAATGTTATCATCGCAAGGGTTTGCATTTCAACAAGGGTCAGGCAAAGGAGAAGGACTGTTTTTATTTTTGGACACCACAGTTATTTAATCCATCAACTAGTATATATATTCCACTTTTGAAATGCAATTTAGATTTCCCCTTGGAGGAAAGGAAATTCAATTTATTTCTAGATGTTTGTTTTAAAGAAACCACATCTGCTTAAGTACAAAAGGGCCATTTTTTATTTTTGCTCAGTCCTCATAAAGCTGTTCTCTAGCCTCATAAAAAGCAAGGATATTACCAGTCCAATTTACAGAAAGCATTCAAAATTCCTGAGAGTTATTTCTAGATTTGGGCAAATTAAATTTAGCCATTGCTATATCACAGGAGAGCTGCAATACTTTGAGTAACCAAGGTTAAAACGCATTGCCGTCTCAGTGAACCTCAGCGAGATTCAAAGTTCCTGGCTAATAGCACACCTGGGGAGGACATAGGAAAGAGAAGTAACTTTGGGTAGCTTTCAAGTGTGGCTGGCTGGTTCTGGCTGAGGGTACGTCTACACTGCAACACTATTTCAAAATAACTAGCTCTATTTCAAAATAACTTAGTCTGCATCTATACACAGGCAGTTATTTCAAAATAGTGTCAAAATACTGTCAAGCTGGAGGACTTTTTACTCCAACTCCTGTAACCCTCATTGTATGAGGAGTAAAGGAAGTTGGAGGAAGAGTACTCTATTTCGAAATAAGTGCTGTTGAGACGCTCCCTATTTCGAAATAAGCTACATAATTGATGTAGCTGAATTTGTGTAGCTTATTTCGACTTACACCCTTTAGTGTAGACGCATCCTTAGTAATGGTCTATGGGTCATATCATCTCCAGGTCGCCAGTTTGACTCCAGCTGTAGCCTCAGCGTTATTCCATCCCCACTTAGTAGCCTTGAGCTGGTTGTCTCAGAGCAGTTCCTTAGACATTAGTCCACATTACTTTTAGCAGTACATGTCTTACTACAGGTGCCACACAGAGAAGACTCACCCTTGGCAAGGAGCTAACAGATTTGTCGGGCCCCTGGGCAAGGTGTGTGTGTGGGGGGGGACACTGCGCTCCTGGAAGGGGCAGGGACAGAACTGAGGGCAGCCCCCCTGCCAGCCTGCTACACTGTCTGGAGCACCCTGCCTCGTGCTCTGGAGACAATTTAAAGGGCCCAGGGCTGCCACTGCTAGGATCCCAGGCCCTATGGAATCGTCCCCTGGATCCCAGGACAGTTGCCCTCTTTGCTCCCCCTGTTGTTGGGCCTGCCCCTGGGAGTAGTCCCTATAACCAGAGGTAAAATTATATGGCTCAAGCAATGAAGGGTGCATGTAAAAACTTTTCCTGATACTGTCGTATGGCCATGGGGGAGGAGAGTCTCCTGCTGTCAGACAGACTTCAGAATTCTTCAGGCTTTCAGAAGCATTTAGCTGCAGCAAAAGGCTTAAACTTGGGCCCCCCTCCTAGTGGGTACTCTGAAAGACCTGCTAGGGGTTTAACACCTCCCACTCCAAAAAATGAATCTCTCCCCGACTTCCATTCCTATTGAGTGATGCCTCCACCAGAGACTCCGTTGGGGCAGTGTCATTACCCCTCATGGCATGCAACAAACGATGTATGCCCAACCACAGGAGGATTAGCAGAAATTCCCAAGCTTGGGTTCTTCTGGCATTTCCTGAGCCATTTGTCATTTGCAGGGGAGGTGTCAATTTGACCCTAAAAGTAGATATTTTACAAATGGCAGTGGCAACCGATTCAATCCAGCTCCCACATAGCTAGATGCATTCACGTCAAAAATTTACAGCCTAAATATATTCCTTTGTTCTTCACCTCTACAATAATAGATGCTTTATTAGTAAATGCAACTGTTAATTAATCCATGGTTGTTTCCCCCAACCCTCCTTCCTTGCTGCTGGCCTCTTCCTCTACTTCCACTGCAAACACATTCAGGGTACGGCTACACTGTAGGGGTTTTTGTCGGAAGAGGTATGCAAATAGAGCTCGTATTTGCATACCTTCTTCCATTTTTTCCCCCGGAAGAGGCTTTTCCGCAGTTTGACCCCGTCTACATGGGGCCAAATGTCAGAAAACCACCTCTTTTGAAAGCCCCTTTCTTCCTCGTAAAACGAGGTTTACAGGGGCTTTCGAAAGAGAACATAAGAACATAAGAATGGCCGTACTGGGTCAAACCAAAGGTCCATCTAGCCCAGTATCCTGTCTGCCGACAGTGGCCAGCACCAGGTGCCCCAGAGAGGGTGGACCGAAGACAATGATCAAGCGATTTGTCTCCTGCCATCCCTCTCCAGCCTCTGACAAACAGAGGCCAAGGACACCATTTTATCCCCTGGCTAATAGCCTTTTATGGACCTAACCTCCATGAAATTATCTAGCTTCTCTTTAAACTCTATTATAGTCCTAGCCTTCACAGCCTCCTCTGGCAAGGAGTTCCACAGGCTGACTACACGCTGTGTGAAGAAGAACTTTCTTTTATTAGTTTTAAACCTGCTACCCATTAATTTCATTTGGTGTCCTCTAGTTCTTCTATTTAGGGAACTAATAAATAACTTTTCTTTATCGGCCCTCTCCACACCACTCATGATTTTATATACCTCTATCATATCCCCCCTCAGTCTTCTCTTTTCTAAACTGAAAAGTTCCAGTCACTTTAACCTCTCCTCATATGGGACCTGTTCCAAACCCCTAATCATTTTAGTTGCCCTTTTCTGAACCCTTTCCAAGGCCAAAATATCTTTTTTGAGGTGAGGAGACCACATCTGTACACAGTATTCAAGATGTGGGCGTACCATAGTTTTATACAGGGGCAGTAAGATATTCTGGGTCTTATTTTCTATCCCTTTCTTAATAATTCCTAGCATCCTATTGGCCTTTTTGACCGCTGCTGCACACTGCGTGGAAGTTTTCAGAGAACTATCCACAATAACTCCAAGATCTCTTTCCTGATTTGTCGTAGCCAAATTAGCCCCCATCATACTGTACGTATAGTTGGGGTTATTTTTCCCGATGTGCATTACTTTACACTTATCCACATTAAATTTCATTTGCCATTTTGTTGCCCAATCACTCAGTTTGGTGAGATCTTCTTGGAGTCCCTCACAGTCTGCTTCTGTCTTGACTATCCTAAACAGTTTGGTATCATCTGCAAACTTTACCACCTCACTGTTTACCCCTTTCTCCAGATCATTTATGAATAAGTTGAACAGGACTGGTCCTAGGACCGACCCTTGGGGGACACCACTAGTTACCCCTCTCCATTCTGAAAATTTACCATTTATTCCTACCCTTTGTTTCCTGTCTTTTAACCAGTTCTCAATCCAAGAAAGGACCTTCCCTCTTATCCCATGGCCATGTAATTTACACAAGAGCCTTTGGTGAGGGACCTTGTCAAAGGCTTTCTGAAAATCTAAGTATACTATATCTACTGGATCCCCCTTGTCCGCATGTTTGTTAACCCCTTCAAAGAACTCCAACAGATTAGGGAGACAGGATTTCCCTTTACAGAAACCATGTTGACTTTTGTCCAACAAATTATGTTCTTCTACATGCTTCACAATTTTATCCTTTACTATTGTTTCGACTAATTTGCCCGGTACTGAAGTTAGACTTACCGGTCTGTAATTGCCAGGATCGCCTCTAGAGCCTTTTTTAAATATTGGTGTCACATTGGCTACCTTCCACTCATTAGGTACGGAAGCCAATTTAAGGGATAGGTTACAAACCACAGATAATAGTTCAGCAATTTCCCATTTGAGTTCTTTTAGAACCCGTTGGATGAATGCCATCCGGTCCTGAAGATTTGTTAACATTAAGTTTTTCTATTTGTTCCAAAACGTCCTCTAATGACACTATTTGTTCCAAAACCTCCTCTAAAGAGGGTTTTTTCCCCAACATTTGGCCCTGTGTAGGGGCCAAATGGTGGAAAAGATTCTTTCGGGGGAAAAAAAATAGACGATATGCAAATGCGAGTGCTATTTGCATACCTCTTCTGAAAAAAAAAAACCACAGTGTAGCCATACCCTTAGTGAGCAAGAGGTTAATTTCAGCAGCGAGAACAAATGATGCAATTATTAGGATTTAATTAGTAGTAGCATTTTTGTTGGTCAAAATTTAGAGGTAAAACCTCAGAGTTAATATAACCCTCAAGAATTAAAAAAAAAAAAAACCAAACCCAGCAGATTTTAAAATAAATGGCAAGAAAAATTCTTTTGAGAGCCAACTTCATGGTAAAAAAAGCGGCAAGCAATTAAAGATTTAAGGCATAAACTAGTATATGACCCTAAGTGAAATGGAAAATTTAGAGCAAGTATCACTCATTTCAATGAGCTGCCACATAAATTTAACCAAAGAAGATAATCTTTCTTGGAAATTTATTAACAGCAGCTTGTTACTATCTTCTCGTAATGGCCAAGCATAGTTAGAGATTATATGTAAATATTCATCTTGGGATGTTTTGAAAACAGATTAGAAATGTTGAAGGAGGGGGCAGAGAAAGCATTTTTGTCACGGAGGTTTGTTAGTAACTAATAATGGTTTGTTTAGTACCACTAAATAACTTGACAGAATTGGTCTTTATTCACACAGGCCAACATTTTCAGAAGTAGCCAGTGACTTTGGTTGCCTCAATTTGAGACACCTTTATGGGGTCTCTCAATTTTCAGAGGTGCTAAGCATGCACTTCTCCTGCTGGCTTTACTGAAAAATTGTGGATGTTCAGCATCGCTGCAAACCAAGCCTTTAAAATTTCTAAGTTGGATGACCAAAAACCAATGACTTAAATATCATTGGCTGCTTCCAAAGATTTTTGTTACAATCCTTTGCATTCTGATTGGGAGGGGCCCAAAACTCTGGAATGCTGTTTCCTTCCACCTAGGCCAAACTTCACTTATGACATCCTTCTGTCCAGGCTTCCCTGTTTCAATATGAATTTTTTATGGGATGGGCTCCAGAGCCCAATGAGTTTGGCACAGAACTGGGAGTCAAGAACTCTGGAGTTCAAATGATAGCTCTGACAACATCTCCCAGAGGCAAGTTGCAACCTCTTTGCCCCAGCTTTTCCTCCTGTAAAATGGAGACAACTATTCTGACTTACTGTCTTATGTAACAGGATTCCGATGAGGGTTTGATAATGTTTGCAACGTGCAGGGGAGATGACAGCCATCCGGGTTCCCTGGGCAAGGGTGAGGGAGGCAGTGCAGCTCTGTGATCCCAGAAGGGGTAGGGCTGGGACTACGAGGATCTCTTTCTGTCCTCTCCCATGTTATAATCCCCACTCCCATCTCCCCTGAGCTGATATACGAACCTTTGTTCGTACTTTGAACTTTGAAGTTCCTTAACCGGTAAAGCAAAACAAACAAATAAATAAATGCGGCAGCAGCTACTGCTCACGTTCCTTTGCCCAAGAAGCATGATAGGTAAGAGAGTATGCCATGTGTAGCAGCATTAGAGAGATAATAGTATAGTTGATTAACTGATAAGGAAAAGCTTACAGGTTAATGCTACAGACCAGTGGTTCCCAAACTTTTTGGCATCACGCCCCCCCTTTTTGATTTTTGAAAAACCCTCATGCCCCCCCTCCCCAATAGCAGCAAAACTTGTTGAGCAAAAAAGGAAAAAAGGAACTGAACAGGGCAGCAAGACTTGATGGTGGGGAGGGAGGCTGGGTCGCCTCACACATCCCCTGGAATTTCTTCACGCCCCCAGTTTGGGAACCCATGCTATAGACTATATGCACTCTCCTTCCCCTGGCCAGTAAATTTTTTAGCAGGCTGGCCAGCAGCCCAGCTCAGTCTTAGCTTGTGCCAGGTCCAGGACCAACCCCTAATGTGGCTCTATATTTAAAGTGTCTTAGGAGGGAGGCAGGCAGGCAGGCAGCCTGGCTTAGTTCTGGCTTGTGCTGGGTCCGGGAGCTCAGACCCACTCCTGGATAGGGGCTGCTGTCACCCTGTGCTGCTCCCTCTGATACAGTGCAGAGTGGCAGCGGGCTGCTCGGGAGTGGGGCCGGAGCGCACTGGCTGCTGGCTCCACCACCGAGTACTATAGAATAGTTCACGAACGGATAAGAATTCATGAGGTTAACTAACTATTCAATTAATCGATATTTAACATCCCTAAGCAGCAGCATTTATAATTCTCTAGGACAGGCTCTGCAAATGGCATGCTTCTGGAACGCCTGGAACTCCTTCTCAGCATTCTCAACAGAGATGCTTATGGCCAAATGTAATTGGAAATGGACGTGTCATCACATCCACGGAAGTTGTGCCTGTGGACTAGCTGCCCCTACAGGAAACGTTACTGTCATTCTCCAGGCAGTTACTTCATCTGTGAATAAAAAAAGATGAGGAATCCCATGTCTCCTGCTGGCAACTGGGCATCTGTTTGAAAGGCTCATTTCACATTAAGAAAAAAAAAACAAACAAACCCTCCAGAATGCAGAAACGCAAAACATTTATGACAAAATTTGCTTACTTGTCCTTGGGATCCTCAAAACCCTGAAAGAAAGGAAAAATGAAACATATCAATTAGGAAACAGAATGACCGTTGGTACAACAAAGAATTGTTCATACCGGAGCTTTCACAGACTTCATTTGTTATGTGATGATCGAGAGCCAACGCGATATGCCATATATCAACGCGATATGCTATATCACTCATCAGATGGATCAGGCAGAAAACAATTTTACATAAATATATGTCTTGAGTTAAACATATAAAAGTTAAAGGTAAGGGAACGGCTTCTGCTCCTTCAGTTGATGTTTGCCATACATTATTTGTTAGGCCTTTAAGAAAAAGCTACTGATCCAAGTGATGCAATGGAAAACTACTGTGCATACATACTTGGGTCAAAATTCAGACTCACAGGTGGGTGAAACTCCATTGTTATTAATGCACTGACAGCTTGCACTAAGTATGAATTTAGCTGATGTTTGTTTCCAATCACAGGAAGGTCTTATGTATTTAGATATCCATTTCTTCCTCAATGCTTATTTTCCTGAATCTTTGCTCTCCTATGTCTAGTTTTGAAGGCTACTGGTTTTCTTAGTCATTTCTCTTATAATGGTGGGATTTTCAAAGGGGCTCGGGGCTGGTCTAACACAATGGAACTTAAATGGGAGCAGAATTTGGTTACCGGGTTTGGAAATTCTCATTCGTGGAACTTTATCTTGCCAAGTATTTTGTGCAGGCAGGGTCTTTTTAGCAATCAAAACCAGCAGATAACACATTAATGGACCATTTATTGGGGTTCCCTTTAGTTAAGCATTACTAATAACATTTTTTTCAAGCCCTTCCCCCCTCTCCTCTCACACTAAAATGTATCTCTATGCATGGGAAGGGGAAACTTCCTTGTATTTTGGAAAGTGATTTAAAATTCACTTCAGGATCATTCAGGTTTATTGAATAAGCTATCTATAAGCCCTGAGAGATGTTTGAAGTGTACCAAGAGAAAAATATGCCTTTATCTGCATTCTGAAATGTTTATTAATATACTTGACAGAGCAGAATCTACTATATATTTGAGTGTGTGTCTGTGTGTCAACCTATCTCTGAGTCTGTTCAAGAACTCCTCCTGACCGGTAAGAGCTAGGACCACCAAATTTGCTATGCAGCTTCCTCTTATCATAACTTAAATCAAGGTAAGGGTTTCGTTGTGCCAGGACTTTGGGATGTGCCTAGAATACAACTGTTTTTCATAAAAGAGAAAGGGAGGGGTCTGCTAGCAGGCACAGTTAAACTGTATAATGACCACAGGGGGGCAGCAGGGGCCAGAGAGAGGGACAAGGACAGTTATCACTCCATTGGGACAGCAGTGGAGAAACGGACAACTATCTACTATATATATTTTAGAGAGTTTGTCTGTTTGTGCCTGTCTGTGTGCCTGTCCCCCCAGCCGAGGGACATGCACCCCTTCCCTGGCTATGCATGCTGCAGTGGCAGCAGCCACGGACAGGTGTTTCTCACCTGGCCCAAACTGCTGTGGAGGCAGAGGGCTGGGGTTGTCCTCTCTCCCCGGGGTGCCCTGCACACTCAACCCTTCATCCTCAACCCCATGCAACGCAATGATTTAAATGAAGAAAAACAAAAATTATTTCAGTTTACTCCAGGGTAAATCCTCTAGTAGCTTCATAAAATAATTTTCACCTATTTTTTCAAGCCTTCAGATACCCAGGTACAAGCCTCACTGAAATCAACAGCAGTTGTGCCCCGGTACACGAGGGCAGAGATTTTATGTACTGTTAAACCCCTCTAGCAAATGTAGTGATGACAGATTTAAGATTCCAAGGGGGATTTTTGCCTCTCAGTGACTCCAGGTGAAAGGTGTTTAGTTTACAAGTAAAATGATGGTATGTTAGCTCTGCAATCTCAGCCTGGGTACAGAGATTTAACATGGAACCTTTCCCTATACAGCCTGCTTGCCAAATTTTTCCCATCACTGCACTTATTCAATGACTCTGGAGACATTGGCATTGAACAGGCATGAATGAGGGTGAAAATTTGGCCCTGCAACTGGAAATAAGTTAATAATCTGGTGTTGGTGTGAGACACAGAACAGAATCCTGCGCATTTTTCTTAAGCTGTTTAGGCTTTGCAGGACGAACAAGAGAAAATATATTTTTTTGTCACTGAAAGCAACAGGTCTGATTGCCTGTGTACACAGAGCAGATCCATTGAACAAGGAAGTGCCATTTTTACATTGTCACTTTTCAGAGTCAATCCGCAATTTAAAATGGAAACTGCAACTCAAACCCTGTTGTTCAGGCACCAAGAAAGAGCCAACTTCCTGTCTCCCTGCTCTTTACTACTAACAACCTAATACTGAATGGGAAGGAAACATGTTTTAGCATGTTCAGCAAACTTACTGAGCATGTCTGAGTAAATTTTGCACGTCTAGGTAACTAAGCCAAAGAACACTGTGAGTACTTTTGATTTAAGGTTAAATAAGAGACTGAAATATCACTTAGAAATTTGTTTTGCTTAATTTGCTTTAGAGCTGTCAAAGGAGTAGATTATTTTTCACCTGTAAGCAATTTTACAAGATGGGGCTAGAAAGAAAAGCCCACTGATTAATCAGGTAGATAAAATGCCCATAATTTGTCAGGTGTCTCAGCTAGTTGCATTAACAAAATAAGAAATTATCTGAACATGACTAGCCAGTACACAACAAATGGGGCAGGGATGAACTTTAATGTAAAAACACAGCCAATGCTTGCTTGTTAAATATAAAATTCACATTTTCAGACATGGGTTTCTGGGAGTTAGGGAAACTAATCCCATATACAGGAGCCCAAATAAGTGGTTGGATTTTCAATAGTAGCTGAACATTCTCTACTCCTACTGGCTCTACATGTTGACACTACATACTGGTACTGAACTCCTAAATTTCAAGCACCCACATTTGAAAATGTAGACAAACTTGGTCAATTTTCACAGGGCAGGGCAGAGCAACGATTCTCATAAAAACAGGTGCACACTTTACCACTGGCAAACGCTCACAGGTCAACAAAAAACTGACAACCATGCCTGTCTATTTGAATGTGTAATTAATTGGTTTACACAAGCAAACTTGGACTTTTTTTTCTGGCAAGCCCATTTAAAACATTAAAAATAATATTGGATTAATTCAGATTCTTGTTTAAACACTAAACCATGCTTGAAATACTGGAAATGATTTATGAGACTTCAGTGTTAGTAGTTCAATGTACAGTGGACTTCCAAAATGAAAGACTGAAAAATGCATATTGCAGGTACAGCAAAAATATATTACTCACTTTTTCTTAGGTGACTCTTCTAATGTACTGAGGTTAACTATTTTAGAGTGACTTGAATTTTAATTGAAGGAAAGCTGCTTAAAATTATATTTAGTGAGAACCTCTTTAGCTAACCTCTAGCTAAGTAAATTAAATTATTCACTTCAAATACCCCCGTTTTGTATGAATGATGGCTTCTTCATGAAGCAAAGTTCATAAAATGGAATTATTATGCAAGAGAACCTGCAAGCTGTTTTTTAAAAATGCAACTTCTAAAAGACTAACATAATATTAAAGAAAATACCCCTTATTTGAACAGAAGCACTTCACTGGGATACTGAAAATACTGCTCAGGGATTCAGTATAGAGATGGATGTTAACGGGTAACCAGTTAACCGGTTACCCAGTAAGCCTCACCCTTTATAGGTTATGCTTACCAGGTAACAGTTAACTGGAACCTGGGGAGCAACCCCCTGCCCGCTGTGGGTGGAGGGCTGCTCCAGCTCTGCCAGGTCCCCAAAAGGACTGGGAGCTGGCAGCCCTGAGGGAGGCTGGAAGCAGTCAGGCTGGAACAGTTCCCCCTGCCCATCCTAACTTAGTCAGTTAACCAGTTAAACTTAATGTTTAACTAGTTAACTAATTAAATAGAAATTTTACATCCCTAATTCAGTTGAGATAATTGTAGGATACTTCCCCATAACATTTGCTCAAGTAGACCCTCCCTAAGCACTTGGCAGAAGAACATAATCAGGGTTTGGAATTTTCCACATACTTTAGGGCTCTGTTCTGCTCTCAGATGCCAAGTGTATTTTGTGCATGATGCCTGTTAGTGGCAACGACACACTGTTTTGTGCAATTATAAATAGAGGCTGAATGGCGTTTCTGAATGGTGGGTGTTTATTAAGAACACATGCGCAGGTCCTCAGCCAGTGAGAGTAAGGGTAGTTCATTCACTTGAATGGCAGTGACTGGAACAATGCTGATTTGCATCGAAGACCTTTGGTAATTAGACTTAAGTCATTCGTGTGAAAATTCAAAGTGCAGGGAAGAAAACCAGTCCTCACTGTGCTTCTAATGCAGCACAGTGCTGCAAACCTGCCTGAAGGCTACTTGACTTTAATACAACTGCTACCCAAATGTAAGATTGGGTCTTATAAGGTCAAACTTGACTTTAATACAACTGCTACCCAAATGTAAGATTGGGTCTTATAAGGTTAAAATCCAGACCTCCGTACCACACCCTAAATGCAATAGACTAATTGATTGAAGGCTCCTCAGACTGGGAATTGCCATATATTTAAACAGCCACTGCTCACAGCACTGGCATTCCGCCAGTAATATATATTCATAAGCTTTCCCCCATGGTTATTGACATAGTGTCAGTGCATCCCAAAAATGTGTAGTAATATTCGTAATCCTTTATACCGCAACATTGCTCAATGGTGCTGTTCAGGAACAGGGCTCCACTGTATTAGGAGCCCTATGAAACACAGGCAGAGAGACAGACCCTGCTCTGGAGATCTAATGGCCTACTTGATGGTTTCAAAGTATCTGAAAGTTAAAATAATTATTGGTTTCCCCCAAGTGCCCCATGACCTAAGTGTCATTGTTGAGCTGATTTTTATAGACATCATTGCAACAGCATGGTCTGCTTTTAATTAATCATCAAGTTCAGGGAGTCTTGTGCTTTTTTCAGAGGATCATCACACTCAAACTCTGACGGACACACAGTGGAAGTAATAAGTTCCTTAAACACCAGTGCTCAGCTGAGAAACTTAAAATATAGGAGCTGCAAATGCTCAATACCTGTGAAAAATCAGGCCCTTCCTTGTCTACGTAACTTGTTTTACATCCTCTCCTCAAGTGTCCCTCAGCTTGGTAGCTCAATTTGCTCTCTGCTTGGTGAGGTTTAAGGAGCCTCAATGTAGATGTGCACAGCTTTTCATTGCAGTTGCAATTCAGTGAGTGGCCTTGTAATATTTAAAGTCCTGCAGGATCAGGACCCCGAAGGCGTGAGAAAGTTTTTTAGGTTTGGCAGAAGATCTCCCAATTCAGCAGCCACAATTCCCACTCTCCAGGAAACCGTGAGTGCTCACCCCTCTAAAAATCAAGACTGAAGACAAAAGATGCATGTCAGAGGTATGACAAAGTGGTAAAACTGAATTCACGAAGTCTTGGATCTTTGCCTCCCTCACCAGCATTGTTCAAACTGCCATAGAAGAATCTGGCTATTCATCGCACGTCTGCTCTTCTTTAGTTTGCTGAACAGTTACGCCGGTGATGTACCTAGTCTTCACCAGAGCAGCACCACTCTGCTTATAAAGCACCAGCCCCACTACCAAACAGACGCCACCCAGACCACCCTCGTGGATGTTGGAAGGATGATGCAGCAATGGTCCCACCAAAAATCAGCAAGAAAGAGCTCAAAGGAGGTGAAGGACAGATCTAAAATAAAGGCAATGAAATGGACTCTCTAAGGCACGAATCCTCCAGCCCTGCCTGAAAAGGAATCAGAAACATGCCAAAGCTTGAATGACAATGTATTCGCTAATGAAGGATTCTTCCATACAGATTCTTCCATACAGTGTCTAGTATTTTTAAAGTCTCATTTTAAATGTTTCCAGTGCTAGCGCTTCCACCCCTTTCCAAAGGGCACTGCACTATTCCATGGTCTAATTCCAACTTTAAAGTAATAAAATCTGATAACTGCTTTAAAACTTAAACAATCCACCATACAGAAATTCCGGATTATTAATCTGCACCTCGCTGCACTGGCAACACAAAACCAAGGCGATAGATATTAACGAAGGAACAAGTACTTGGTGGGAACGGGAGAGAAGGGCTGACCGTTGCATTGCAGCCTCTGTTCCAAAATTTTATTACATGCATTCGTGTGGGTGCCTTTTGCTCTAACAGTTCTACTCATTCTAATCTCCTGGCTTGCTTTCTACAGTAAGTTTATCTGAAGTTGACAACTGACATAGATTATTCTGAGAAAGTGATAAAACGTTTGTCAAATATCTGACAAGCAGATCTTTATTTCTCTTTCATGTCTCAAGAGTATTTTGAAATAACAATGCCTACTTTGAGAACCATGGTTGCAATTACTAAGCTAGTGTAAATGTGAGAAGGAAGGGGAATAGTTTTTGGGTAAGTTTCTGTACACTAAAGCAGTGTTCTGAACTGGAACTCCTGAGGTGCGCACTCTGCCACGCCACTTGGTGTGCAGAAACTGCACAGTTGCCGTGCTGTAAAACTCCACCTCAATGAGAGGCGTCTAGAATTCTGCCCAGGGGCTACAGAGCTGTTGTGCACCCTGCTGTGTGACAGTGTTACAATTGGGCTCTGGAGATCTCCTACAATGCCTGTTCCCACTGCTCTGGTCAGCGGTTTGAACTCTACTGGCCTGCCCTCAAGTGACCATCAGCCGCCCTCTTTAAATTCCTCTTCCTGTTTGCTTGGTGACGCATGCAGTGCTCTAAGTGCATCTTTCTAGGTGACCATGGCTGCTCTAAGCAGCAGGTGAAATCCCGCTTGGAGCTATGCCGAGATGCTGGACCTCATCAGCATTTGGGGAGGGGAGACTGTCCAGTCCCAGCTGTGCTCCAGGTGCAGGAATTAGGATACCTACAGATAGATATCATGCCTAATGATGGAAGGGGGCCATGATCAGGACACACTGTAGTGCAGGGTCAAAATGAAAGAGCTGTGGAACTCCTACTACAAGGTGCAGGAGACAAGTCGCTGCTCTGATGTTGGTTCTACTAAGAGCTGGACATGCTATTTGATGGTGACCCCACCTCCACTGTGAAGATCTCTGTGGATACTTTGGCAGCTTGGGCCAGTTGAAAGTGGACCAAGCCAGGAGGAAATGGTGGATGGGGTGATGCGGTGAAGGTGGGAAAGGGGGACGCAGAGGCTGAGGACAACTTGGTGTTCAGAGATGCATGCAGCCAGAATAAAGTTAGGAGATTTTGCTCCTTTAAGACCTTTTCCAACCTTGATTTCCTGAATAATGGGAGAGTCTTTAATAGCAAGGCAGAGTGGAGGCAAGGAATCATGTAAACAGTCTGCCTTAGTTGCATAATATGGAGACAGTCATTTGAATTAACGCAGTGCACAGCACTAAGTGTCTTTTCTCATGGCTGAAAGATCAGACAGCTATGCAAGTGCTCTTTTATTGGGATGTAAAATCCAATAAAATATTTGGCACTACATTCTGCTCTTGGGTGTCCACAGAGCTCCAAATGAAACCACATGGAGTCTCAAATGTGTTTATCTAGTCCTGTAATTGTTACATTACTAGTATCCGATTTTTTTTTCAAATTTGTTTTTAAAAGTTTAACACATTTATTGTCAGGTTATTTTATAAACTGTATTTGACTGTGTTTCAATTTTATGTTGTAACTAGCCCTGCAATTGTATTATGCAGACTTTGGAGAAACATCACCAGGTGATCCTGGCAGAAAGGGCAAAAGTCAGATATGTAAGGGCATGTCTGCACTACCGCCCTAAGTTAACCTATGTTAGATTGATTTACAGCCACCGCAGCAAGTACGGCAGCGTGTGATGTCCATGCTATCCTCCTTCTGTTGGCACTGTGTGTTCTCAGTAGGAGCACTTCCTCTGATTGAAGAGGAGCAGTGTAGAGGACTGAGAGCCAGGAGCCTGCCTGCTTCCTGAGCTCTTGTCTCCCTGCTCCTGGCTGGGAGTGCAGGGGCGGGGGGAGCTGCCCACACTTCTCAGTTCACGGAGCTAAGCAGCAACCCAGCTGGGAGCATTCAGGTTCTAGCTGACACACTGTCAAGGCTGTTCCCCACTGTGGCACTCCAACTGCAGAAGGTGGAGGCCTGCAAGACACCTTAAAAATATCTTGCCTCTATAGGCTACTGCTAAATAAACTCCCCAAGGTCCTTGGCCTTGGGAGATAGGCTGCCACCATCAAGTGAAAACACCCTTCTTCTTGGTCCCAGGAAGAAAGCACTTGAACTTCTTCCAAAGGGGTACCCCCCAAGCTCTTTTTTTCACAAGAGAGCTTGAAGAAATAAAGGGAAAACAAACTGCAATCTCTGATAGCTGACCTCTCAATCTTAGGCATGCATATACAGACCTCCTGTTACCTTCCAGGACACAAAAATCAAATAATTGTTTAAAAAGGGAGATTGTGTTAACAAAACAAAAAGATATATTGGTAAAGCATACTTGGTTGCTAGGTGTTACAGAGCAACTGAGAAAAGAGCAAATTAAAACACAGAGAAGTTGTATCTCTGGGATCCAGCTTAAAAAATACAGCATATGGGGGCAGGGGAAGGCACATGGACTTAGCACAGAGAAGTTTAACCAAACAACAAAACAAATAACTTGATTGTGACTAAACAGACATTTTCCTATCTACTCACAATCCTTGCTTCAAGGTCCCGTTCATTTTCATACCCAGTATTCCTTGTAGGCATGGTAGTTCTACTTGGTTCAATACATCTTGTTCCCCCAAATCCTGGCTTAAAACTCATACAAAGAAAAACAGCAGGCAGGTACATCTTCCAATTAAATTTCAACACCTTTTCCCATTGGCTCTCCTGACTCCCTGACAACACCCCCTAGTTACCCGAGTTTAACTTTTTGATCACCAAATGCTGGCCAGCATGCACTACTCCTGACCAACCTGAATAACGTCTATGATGAGGTAACTGGCTCTGTGGAGATGGGGAAATCAGTGGATGTGATATACCTTGACTTTAACATAGCTTTTGATATGGTCTCCCACAATATTCTAGCCAGCAAGTTATGGAAGTATGGATTGGATAAATGGACTGTAAGGTGGACAGAAAGCTGGCTAGATTGTCGGGCCCAACTGGTAGCGATCAACAGCTCTATGTCTGGTTGGCGGTCGGTTTCAAGTGGAGTGCCCCAAGGATCAGTTCTAGGACTGGTTTTGTTCAACATCTTTATTAATGACCTGGATGAGGGGATGGATTGCACCCTCAGCAAGTTTGTGGATGACACTAAGCTAGGGGGAGAGGTAGATATGTTGGAGGGTAGGGATAGAGTCCAGAGTGACTTAGAAATTTGGAGAATTGGGCCAAAAGAAATCTCATCAGGTTCAACAAGGACAAGTGTAGAGTCCAGCACTTGGGATGGAAGAATCCCAAATACTGTTACAGGCTGGGGACTGATGGGCTAAGCAGCAGTTCATCAGAAAAGGACCTGGGGGTTACAGTGGATGAGAAGCTGGATATGAGTCAACAGCGTGCCCTTGTAGCCAAGAAAGCTAACGGCATATAAGGGTGCATTAGGAGGAGCATTTCCAGCAGATCTAGAGAAGTGATTATTCCCTTTTATTCGACTCTTGTGAGGCCACATCTGGAGTACTGTGTCCAGTTCTGGGCCTCCCGCTATAGAAAGGATGTGGACACACTGGAGAGGGTCCAGCGGAAAATGATTAGGGGGCTGGGGGAGAGCACATGACCTACAAGGAGAGGCGGAGGAATTTGGGCACATGACCTACGTGGAGCACATGACCTATGAGGAGAGGCTGAGGGATTTGGGCTTATTTAGTCTGCAGAAGAGAAGAGTAAGGGGGGATTTGATAGCAGCCTTCAACTTCCTGAAGGGAGGTTCCAAAGAGGATGGAGAGAGGCTGTTCTCAGTGGTGACAGATGGCAGAACAAGAAGCAATGGTCTCAAGTTATAGTGGGGGAGGTCTAGATTGGATATTAGGAAAAACTATTTCACTAGGAGGGTGGTGAAGCACTGGAATGGTTACTGAGGGAGGCAGTGGAATCTCCATCCCTAGAGGTTTTTAAGTCCTGGTTTGACAAAGCCCTGGCTGAGATGATTTAGGTGGGGTTGGTGCTGCTTTGGGCAGAGGGTTGGACTCGATGACCTCCCGAGGTCTCTTCCAGCCCTAGGATTCTATGATTCTATCCATCTCACCCACTTTGTCGATTTCACAGCTCCAGCATGGCCTCAGTTAAAATCACAGACATTTGCCCCCAAAATTCCTTTTTTTCCTCTTCCCTACCTCAAGCCCCAGTTTTCAGTTAAGAGAGCAGTCCTCCTAGTGGAGCAGATCTCTAAAATCAGCTGGCCTCTCCATGGGACTGGTTCTGGCATGGTACTGAGCGCTTCCTGAACAGCTCCACCTCTCATACACTGCAGTGGGAGGGGAAAGAACCTGACACCTTTCACAAACTCATCCTTCCCCTCTTGTAGTAGTAAATGCACTAAAGCAGGAAAAGATGGAGAGGTAAAGCTCTCATTGAGAGTCCACTGAGCCTCTAGTTTGGCTTCAGGCTCTCTACAGACCCTATGAGCTGTCTAGAGCTTAATTCAGCAGCTCTCAAATCTTTCCATTACCTTTGCTCAACTCTTTAGCATCTCACCTGCGCACTCACATGAAAGAATCCAAACGTGTGAAGCTTTGTATGGCTGGTTTCAAATTAGTATGGCACATTTCCGTTTTTTTAATTCCTAAATGTATTCAGTTTCAGATCCTGTCCTTCTAAAGGTATGTCTACACTGCAATTAAAAACTTCAGGCTGGCCCATGCTAGCTGACTTGGGCTTGGGCGAAGGGGCTGTTTACCTGTAGTGGGGCTATTTCAGTTCAGGCTGCAGTCTGAGCTCTGGGACTCTCTGATCTCATAAGAGTCCTGGAGCCCAAACATCTACACTGCAGTGAAAAAGCCTCAGAGCCTGAGCTCTGTAAGCTTGAGTCAGCTGGGATGGTACTACCATGGTTTTTACCGTCTGTGCCCGAAGTGAAACAATAATGGGGGGGAGCTGCCTGGTATTCACACCAGGCCTCAGATGACATTTTGGGAAATTTGCTCATGCCTGCTTAAAAGGGCTTAGTAAATGAAGCCCCACCTTTTCCATGATGCAACCTAAGCAGTTTTACTTCAGTCAGCATAAGAGGAACATAATGAACATATGGGAGCCTTTGGAATGGCTGGCTAGACAGCATGATGCACTTCATGTTGCTTTTTTCTAAAGGTCAAACTTATCTGTCCAATGGCCACAAGGACATTTGTGTTTGCAGGTGAAGTGCAGAACTCTGCCATCGTGATAGACAATTGGCACTAAAAGGGACTCTTGATAAAAACAAATTATTTTTAGCTCCACAAAGAGAAGAGCAAACAGGCAATTCTTTTTGAAAGCCAGACAAGTGTTATTAAAATTAACAACTGCCTGAAGCTAAACTACTTTAGTTTATTATAGACTATGGTGTGCAACCTTAATTCAGCCCCCTTCAGTGTACGGATTATGATACAGTCTTTAATTATATGGTCATCTGCTACTTCTTCAATAGGATCCAGTAACAGATATTCTGACTTCAGAGCGTGGTTTGAAGGATATGCAGAAAAGAGCCATAGGGCACTTAAGAGAAAACAAAATATTGGATAATTGCTCCTTAAGTGAATATTGCCCATCTGTGCACTGAATGAGGCAAAAGTCCTATGGAAAAAAAACTAGCATGTGAGCATGGAATTAAAAACTGCTACAATTCAGAGGCACATGGGGGCTTGCGTTTCCTGACTGTTGAATGCTTTGTGTTAAAAGAACACAATGAAGGTTGCAAAGTAGTTTTGGTAGTGTGCAATATTTACAGACCAAAGAATCTCACACTCATCACCCTTCATCGGAGACTATACAGACAATAGCCACCATGCATGTTGAAATCACAGAGCACAGATACTTTGTTCTCTAGTGCATGTATCAGGTCCTGCTGTGCCACACAAGTGCTTGTTGGGTGCTAGGATTGGAGTCCCAAGAAGTCTGCCAGTCTGCTCAGCTAAGGGCACAGCCAAGCAATCCCTGGGCCCTCTACACATGAGTCAGCAGCACAATAGCGTAGAGCATGCATGTGTGGAGCAGCACTAAGCAGCGCTTCCCTACCCAAACCATCCTGCCCATCAGTTCCTCTGGTAACCATTTTACACTTCCGCCTGCATCCAGACTGAATATTGTGCACTGGGGTATGTGATCTCTGTGGTTTGCATTTTCTTATTAAACATATGGCTGGCTGCAATCTGCTGCATTTTATAGCAATTTGATAGTGACTGCCAAGGATTCAAGGAGTCAATGTAAAGCTCAGAGACGCAGTCCCGAGAGAGGACATAAGATTCCTCTTCTTGAAGATGTAACACCTTTGTCTCTGCTACAGACTGTGTCAGATGCCTTGGCCGGGAGATTTAAGGTTTATATTCCCACTTTACAGATAGGGCAACTGAGGCACAAAGATATTCCGTGATCTCTGGGAGTGACAGAGACTAAAATTCATTCTTACATATAACATACTCTGAGATCCTATGCTGAAAAGTGTTACAGAAAAGTAAAGTGTGGACAAGTGAAAATATCCATGTTTTCAAGTCACTGATATTATTAGCCCCCTAAAATTAAAAATAAAACCTGAGTATATAATGGCAAGGAGCAGGAAGTCTGTTTCTTTGTGTATATCACACACAGTGCAAACAAAATTATGTTTCCATTGGGGAAGAAATACTAATGTATCCTGCATCCACTACCCTTGCTTTAAAAAGTAAAAAAAATATCCTCAGAGCAACAAAAATAGAAACCAGCTGCCAGCAGATTCTTCCACAGGGTTACTCTGGCTCTTTTTCAGTTCTGTGCACAGTCACAATGCTGATCTTGTCCAGGTCTCTTCCACTCAGTTTGCTTTGGCTAATTAGCATGAGCGAGATGACTCTTATTGCTCAACACTGTTTATGCTGGAAGTGGCCTCACAACAAACACGCAGGCCCATCAAGGGAACAGAGGCCCGGTACGGTTTACTGAAGAGTCTGCCAACTGACAGCAGTTTCTCACACAGGACAGATTATTTTCTCCATTACTTGTTTTGGCGCAGGCAGGTATTTCTCATGGCATCTGTTTCCTATCCTCCTCTGTCTTTAAATGCCAGCAGGGTGCAGAGCCGAGGCTGACAATGAGAGACAGTTTGGTGGATGTTCTGCGAGGGGCTGAGGCAGTCTCCACTGAGGGTGGAATGAAAGAGAAATGTGGGGTTCTGGACCCCAAAGGGAGGGGTCACACCTACAGCAATCAGCCAGAAACAGAGGAGCCTTGGCAGTGGAGCACTGCACCCTGATTGGTGCTAGTTGGCCACCTCCTGGATCAAGGGTGCCATTTTGGAAGAGCGGGGGCGGGGCGGCAGCTGTGCGTACCGGGACGTGACGGGAAGAAAAGCAAGCCGTGTCCCGGTACGCACGGTTCTTCCCCATTCCCCCCGCTCTCCCGAAATGGCACTCTTGTCCTGGATGAGCTCTGCTGCTCTACTTGGCAGGAAGATCAAGAATGGAGGAGTGGGAGGAAGAGGTGAATCCATTTTCCTGCCACTCCAAGAAAGGCTGTGAGGAAAAGCATCAGAGACAGCCAGGGAAGGCAGAGGGAGCCAGCAAGGGTGTAATTTCACTGGATTCAGACCCCATTTAACTTTACTCCACTCTGGATCAGCACTAGAAGACTGGGACCAGGCAAAAGGTTCAGAAAAAAAACAAAGATATCCTGACTCCTGGGAGCACTCCTTGTTAGAGGATAGTGAACCTAACCCAAATGTGTCAACTTAATGGTCTGCGTTGTTGGCGTCTCAGTGTGATTCCAGTGCAGCCGGTTTCACACTCTGGCAACCTATCCCCAGAGCACAAAGAAATGGTCAGGACTAGATACTTCCCAGAGTAACTAGTGCTCCCCTGCTTCAGAACTGGTGCTCTACTGGGCAGGTGTCTCAGTGTCATGATAAAATGAAGAGACAAGATAAACCTTACAAAATTATAGGCCACTAATCTATTTCACCTGGTACCCCTAATATATTTCCAACCTCACAGCCCTGATGTTTGGTATTTTAAAAATATAATCAAATTGCAATTAGATCATTTCTCTCTGTCATCCTCAACGTGGACACTTGTTGCTGTGGAAAGGCAATTCAAAAGAGTGTAGTTTCTCTTTTGTCACCCTGAGACTTGTCAGTGATACAAAACTGCTTTGGATAGTGAAGTCCAAAGCAGACTGTAAAGAGCTTCAAAAGATCTCACAAAACTAGGTGAATGGGCAAATAAAATGGCAGATAAATGTTAATGTTGATAAATACAAAGTAATTCACATTAGAAAACAATCCCAGCTATAGCTATAAAATGATGGGGACTAAATTAGCTATCACCACTTAAGAGAGATCTTCGAGTCATTGTGGAGAGTTCTCTGAAAACATCCACTCAATGTCCAGCAGCAGCCAAAAAAGCAAAGAGAAATGTTAGGACTTTTAAGAAAGCGACAGAGAATAAGGCAGAGAATATTGTATTGTCTCTACAGGAAACCCTCACCATTCGCGGTGGATATGTTCTTAACACCACTGTGAATGGTGAAATCCATGAATACTGGGTGCAGGAGAAACTGAGTATGTGTCTCCCCTGAGCTGGGGGATGGGATGCAATGGGAAGGAGAAGGCAGGGCTGTGTCAGGAAGGGGCGGGGCTTGAGGATAGGAGAGATCCACAAATACGCAAAATTGCAAATAGCAAATCCGTGAATTGAGAGGGTCTCCTGTATATAAATCCATGATGAATGCTGCATGCAGATGTGGTTGCTTTATCTCAAAAAAATAACTTGGCATTAGAAAAAGTTCAGAAAAGGACAACAACATTATTAGGGGTATGGAATGGCTGCCATGTGAGGAGAGATTAATAATACTGGGATTTTTCATCTTGGAAAAGAGAGGACTAATGGGGAATATGATAGAAGTCTATAAACTCATGACTGGTGTGGAAAAAGTGAATAAAGAGGAGTTATTTACTCCTTCCCACAACACAGGAACTAGGGGTCACCAAATGAAATTAATAGGTAGTAGGTTTAAAACAAACAAAAGAAAGTACTTCCTCACACAACATGTGGTTAACCTGTGGAACTCCTTGCCAGAGGATGTCGTGAAGTCCAAGACTATAACAGGGTTAAAAAAGACCTAAATACATTCACAGGAGATAGGTCCATCAATGGCTATTAGCCAGGATGGGCTGGAATGGTGTCCATAGCCTATGTTTGTCAGAAGCTGGGAATGGGCCACAGAGGTAGGATCATTTGATGATTACCCATTCTGTTCATTACCTCTGTGGCACCTGGCATTGGCCACTGTCAGACAACAGGATATTGGGCTAGATGGACCTTTGATCTGACTGAATATGGACATTCTTATGTCACCACTAAAATGTCCCAGTTTTTCCATTCCATTCTTAAAATACAGGCACCTTGTAACAACACTCCCAAAGTCCTGGTGATAAAACATTTACATCGCACCATCACTGAGCTCTTCTGCATAGAAACAGATCTCTCTCTCTCTCTCGTGCACCTCACCACAATATACTTCAATTGGATTGTCAATGTATTTCAAAGTGCCATCCATCGGCTTATTTTGTTAACTGCAACTGTATATATACAAAACCCATTGCATTCTCAGAGCTGTGTGTCTTGAAGCGAGAGTTGATGTGGCTGCTGCTTTAGTCTCACTTCCTGTCTCCAGTGTTTTCCTTTGGCTAATCCAGCTTTATTGGTCATATATCTCAACATGAATGTTACATACTGTCTTGAAGGACTGGGAATGCACATTCAGGCCTGGTCTCCACTAAAGAGGGAAGTTGACTTAAGATACGCAACTCCAGCTATGTTAATTATGTCAAAGTATCTTAAATCACATTTTGGCACAGTCCACACAGCGGGAGGTCAACAGAAGAACATGCTCCCATCGGCTCCTCGTGAGGAGCAGGACTACTGGCGCCGATGGAGGAGCCTGCTCAGTTTGAATTAGCGGGTCTTCACTAGACATGCTATTTCAAACCCCAGAAGATCAAATGTGGCAGCATCTATCTTTCACTTAGTGTAGACAAGCCCTCACGGAGAAAAAAATCCCACCTATGATTGAAACAGCAAGCCACCTGTCTAATGGACATTAAAATGATCTTTTCTATGGGGAACACGGGTATTATTTTTGGCCACAAACATTACACAACACTTTCCTTTTGTTTGTGAATGTGATGATGGGTTCTCAAAAACAGAAAATAAGTAAAAACACAACTGAGGCAATTTCAAATTGGTTTTCAGCAGTGAATGTGACACAAAGCTGTAGACCAAGTCAGCCTCTGAAATTTAAACTCTCCCACCAGTGTAACCAAGTAGTAATAACTGCTACTAAAAGGAATGGAAGTTGGTCTACCAGGAAAGAATTTCTGAGCTGCAGACTTGTTTCTAAAGGTAAAAGTCAATGCAAGTTAAGGTACAAAATATGTAAAAGAATTAGAAATTGACACTGTTTTCCCTTGTTCCAGAACTCTCCCCAACCCCCAAGCAATTGGCAGCAATGTTTTTAGATCCTATCTTGATATGTCAACAAATAATTATGTTTTTCCAACTGAACAACCAGCTAGACATGGCAAACTGTAATTAACAATGTCAAGCATAACCATTTGGCACACACACTTCTCATTTCTGAATAGGATGATACAAGAACCTTTTTCAAGCCAATTCAAAAGAAACTTCTACTTATAATTACACGCTCTCTTGATTAGGATTTCCTAATAACATCATGCCCAATGAGTCCGAAGTACTGAAAAAACAACATAGATTTGTCCACTCACAAAAGATACTGCTAGACAGATAATATGTTATGTCTAGTTCATGGAACTAGGCTTAAAAAGAGCCTGGGATGGGGGGAGATGGGGGAAGCCTGCATTCATTGATAAAGATCACATGACTGTGGAGATACAAGCAGATTAGGCTTCATTATTCTGAATGGAAGACATAGGATAGATGCTGGCCGCATCACTTATGTGACATTATCTGATTAACATATGATCACAGAGACCAGTGTTTTTCAAAGTGTTCCATGGGCCCAGGACAGATCTAAAGGGTCTGTAGCCATGGAGCCTTGCAGCTCCCATTGGCTCTGATTCACTGTTTCCAGCCAAAGGAGCCATGGGAAGTGGCATGACTTGTGGCTCCCATTGGCTCTGGTTCGCTGTTTCCAGCCAAGGGGAGATGCAGGAATCGGCAGCCCAAGGCTCCATGGCTACAGACCCTTTAAGTAAATAAAGCAGCACAGTCCCACTAGCAGCTTTCCCAAAGCAGGCCAGAAGCACACTTTGGGAACACCGATCTAGACCATTGTTGCAACCACTGTTATACATTCACAACAAATCTTGTACAAAATATGGCATGTGAGATATCTATGGAAATAGTATGATTTGCTAAATATGATTATGATATTTTTAAGTATGTATCTTTTTTTATCTGACGAGATAAATATTAGCTGTGTACCTGTATTTCAGATGTTTGCTCCTGGATGCCTACAAAGTATTCAGCCAGCATATCTTGGAAGGACTGTTCAAATTAAGTGGCTCATCAAGAAACACTTAACTGACAATGGATTACCCATGTACACTGAATGGACTTTCCTGCGGATGTTTTATCTCTCCCCCCCACTGCAAAGATACATCGGAAAAAGAAACGCAATTTGCGTACTGTCGAAAGAGGCTTTTCCAAAATTTGCCATGTTTAAACAGCGCCAATTTCAGAAAAAAAGTGTTCTTTTGACACATCCCTTCTTCCTCGTAAAACGAAGTTTACAGGGATGGCAAAAAAGCGGATGTGTTCTTGGACATGGCATTGCTTTTGGTATCCTGGAAAAGCACTGCAGTCTAGACTGAATGACTGTCTGTCTGTCTTTCTATATACCTTTAGATTTTAGATACTAAAGGATTGGCATCAGCACGATTTTTGGGTAACAGCTAAGTTACATATTGACTGGGATGTGTGGCTGGTTCTTTGGATCAGAAGAACCGTTTATTTGATGAGACTGGTTGTAAATAACCACTCAGGTCTGAATCCAGTGGTTTTGGTGGCTATATAGTGAATACCTCAGGGTACGTCTACACAGCAGGGCTAAAGTCTAATCAAGTTATGCAACTTCAGCTCCGTCAACTGTATAAAGTCGAAATAGCTTAATTTGGCTTTTGGTGCTGTCTACACAGCAAGAAGTCAAAGGAAGAACACTCTTACTTAGACTTCCCTTATCCTCGTGAAATGAGGGTTACAGGAGTTGGAGTAAGAAGTCCTCCAGCTTGACATTATTTCAAAATAAAGGCTTGTAGTGTAGACGAGCACAATGTTATTTCGGAATAACATCAGTTATACTGAAATAACACTGTTGGGTAGATGTACCCCATGAAACTGCTTTTAAGACTTTCTGTTACCCAGTGTGGTGAAACAGAAGTTACTTTTGTGGCTGGTTTGACATATCTTATGGGGGAATAACCAGCAACATTTGGGGGTGCAATTGCTCTACTTTTCAGCAGGTGTGATCTGAATTTCAGGTTCTCAGTACTCATCCATGAAAGCACATTTACAACCTATTATTAAGATTATCTGACACTTCTCATTACTAGACCCTACTCTCAGTTCCTTACCAAATTAGTTGTTTAGGACGACATTTAATATGTATTTGGCTGATTTTTTGGGAACATTTTATTATGGTCTTGTTTAAAATTTTTGGTAAACTTTCCCAGTCTTAGAACCTCTGTGCTTTGGAGCAGGCTGGGGAGTAGCCTTTGTGTCAGCAATGTGCCTTTTGTCATGTGAAAGACTGCCTAAATTTGACCACATTATAAGCCTTTGGGAAACAAGCAAACAAACAAACAAACAAAAATCAGTTTGTACACGCACCGTAGAGATTTAGATTTTTACCTGGGAACCTTGTTTGGGCTGGTTCCCACATAAAAATCAGTTGAGGGCCACACACAAGTGAGAAGCGAAAAAGAAAAAAACCCACCAAAACAAAACCCCTCACTGATGTGGCCTCTGACTGAGAAGGCGAAAGACACTCCGCATAATCTCCTCTCACACGAGAGCCTAGAGGCCCAGCCAGGGCTGGACTAAGGGGTGGGCTAGCCGGGCAACTGCCCTGGGCACCAACCTATGGGGGGGGTGCCTGATGGCAGCTATAAGGGGCACACAGCATCCCTTATAGCTGCCATCAGGCGCCGCACGCCCGGCTCCCGCAGCGCCGGCCCTACCCATCCCCGAGGCGATGGCCAGCAGCGCCCTTCCCCCCATGGCCGCGGGGCCCTGCATGACCAGGCGCGGCCCGCACCAGGCTGCACGCCAGCAGCGGTGGCCGGGCCAGGCTGGGCAGCGCATACACCGTGAACCCCGGGGGCGGGCCCTGGGCTGCGCACCAGCAGCCGTGGCCGGGCTGGGCAGCGAATGTGCCGTGTGCCCCGGGGCAGGGCACCGCATGCACCGTGCACCCTGGGGCAGGCCCGTGCATGCGCTGTGCGCCCCGGGGGCAGGCCTGTGCACCCTGGGGAGGGGGAGTGTGGGCCCATGCATGCGCTGTGCGCCCCGGGGGTGGCACTGTGTGCCTGGGGCGCCAAAATGACTCGGGCTGGCCCTGGGTCCAGCCTAATAGATTTTGTGTGCTCCAGCCCTATGGTGGGACAGCAAAGGGGGAGGGAGGCTGGAGCACTAGCACAGGCTCCCCAATGCTGGGGGGGGAGGGCAGGCTCAGAGCCTTGGGGGCCGGAACCAGGCAAATTGGGGGCCGCATCTGGCCCCTGGGCTTGAGGTTCCCCACAACTGCTCTAAAGATTCCATCCTCCCTGAGCATATTAGCCTTTCACAACCCCTTTATGTGAGCAGACTTTCCATGCCACCGTCGCAGAACGACTGAGCGTACTCCCTACAGGCCAGAACTATGGGGTAAAATTGGACTTTCCTTGCAATGGTTGGCCCTAGCTGCTGTGAGCCAGGTCATCTTAATGACTGAATTTCCCAACTTCTGAGTGTTTAAAATGTTATTAATGTTCTTTTAACATAGCTTTTTGGTATGTGGTGCCTAGTCATGCTCTAGTGGAAACAAAAGATTAATTCTTCTATAACTCAGTCAGCGCTGTAGTTTCAAAAATATATGGGTGCCCATGTGAATTGCCACATAATGATGTGTGCAAAATAATTAATTGTATATAGTCTGTAATTCCCAATTGGCTGTGCCATTTTACATATATAAATGATTTAGGTAATGGTACAGAGAACAGACTTATAAAATGTGTGGATAAACCAAGTTGGAAGGATTCCAAGTGCTTTGGAGGACAGGATTAAAATTCAGAATGATCTGGACAAACTGGAGAAATGGTCTGAAGTTCACAGGGTGAAATTCAATAAGGACCAAATGGAAAGTACTCCACTTAAGAAGGGACAATTGTTGCACATGCACAAAATGGGAAATGACTACTTCTGAAGGATTACTGCTGAAAGAGATCTGGGGGCTAAAGTGGATCACAAGCTACATATAAGTCAATAGTGTAACACTCTTGAAAAAAAAAGTGAACATCATTCTGGGGTGTATCAGCAGGAATGTTGTAAGCAAGACACAAGAAGTAATTCTACTCTACTCTGTGCTGATAAAGCCTCACCTGGAATATTGTGTCCTGGGAACATTTCAGAAAATATGTAGACAAACTAGAGAAGGCCCAGAGGAGAACAACAAAAATGATTAAAGGTCAAGAAAACATGACCTATGAGGAAAGATGTTTAAAAAATGGGTTTGTTTAGCCTGGAGAGGAGAAGACTGAGAGGGAATGACAGCAGTTCTCAAGTACATAAAAGATTGTGGCAAGGAGGGTGAAAAATTGTTTTCCTTAACCTCTGAGGATAGGACAAGGAGCAAAGGGCTTAAATTGAGGTGGTTTAGATTGGACAATAGGAAAACCTTCCTGACTGTCAGGGTGGTTCAACATTGGAACAAATTGCCTAGGGAGGTTGTGGAATCTCCTTCGCTGAAGATTTTAAGGAGAAGGTTAGAAAAATACGTGTTAGTAACTGTCTAGTTCAGGGATGACCAACTTATTGGCCCTCTGAGCCACATATTACAATACTCTGAAGTTCAGGAGCTGGGAGACACCTGCTGGGAGCTGGGGCTCAGGGTTTCAATCCCACTCCTGCTGAAGTCCCAAGATTCCTGCTGGACACCCCTACCCCTGCACCTCACTGCAAGGCAGAGGTCCTGAAGAGGGATGTAAGCATAAGCTTATCGGATAGTCTACTGGTGATGCAACTAGTCACTTCCTACCCTTGTTGCCTCTATCAGAAAGAGGCAGCAAGGCGGGGGTGCAAGAGCTGGTGCTGGGGGGGGGAGCCGGCTTAAACTCCAGTTCTCCCCCGGAACTGTCTCTGCAGGAGGCAGGGGAGGTAGATGCACAGCGGGAAATGGCACGAGCGGGGACTGAAGCAGTCTCTACTTGCACCAGTTCTGCTGGGATTCTGCTTTTGAAATGTACAAGAGCCCCCACAAGATGCCTTGCTGGGCGGCCATTTGAAATTTACAAGAGCCCCGTGGGGCTCTTGTACATTTCAAAGGCTGAGGTGCCGTAGGGAGGGCAGGGCCAGCGGTGGACTCCCCCACTGGCCCTGTGTTCCCTGTGGGGCTGCCACTTTTGAACTGTAGCAAGAGCCTGGCAGGCTCAAATAGTTGAATCGAATAGTTGATGGAAATCCCATTGACTATTCAATTAGTTAATTAATCTAACTTTAACATCTCTAGTCCTGAGCTCCCTCCCCACAGTCTGGTATGTGGAGAATGAGGGAGTCCTGGGGTGTTTGTGAGCTGCACTTAAACAGTAAAAGGGCTGCATGTAACTCATGAGCTAGTTTGGTCATCCCTGTCTAGTTATTACTTGGTCTTGCCTTGAGTGCATGGGACTGGACTACTTGACCTCTTGAGGTTCCCTCCAGTCCCACAATCTCAGAGACATGCAACTGAAGACATGGTTTTAATTTTGTCCTGAATTAACTTGATATGTAGATTAAATGAAATTCATTTATTTTAAAAGCTTCCATTAATCAATTATTAATGAATTAATGTTTGGAAAACAATTTGACTATGCAAATTACTCCAAAAGTGCTAAGTGTTATTATTATGAATTGCCTATTAAAAGAAAGTATTTTCTTTTGGCTTCACCTTCCTTTCAGGGAACACAGGGATATAAAGACCCACCATCTCTGACGTATGCCAAAATGAGCCATACAGACCGCCCTATCAAACTGCGCACACGCATCACTGCCCTGCCAAGAAATTGTGTTGGCTGGATATCAAATTCAATTTTCCCAAAGGAGAGCTTGGAACAAGAGACCTATTGCTATAGGTCAATTATTCCATCTGCGTTACAGTGTATTTTGGAGCGCTAGGTATAATGCAATCTTAAATTATTCCAGTGATGGAGTTCCACTTTTCCTTTGGAGAGTTGCAGGTCATTAAAGAGATTCCTTTTAGCAGGGACCCTGGAGACCAATGCCTATAAATGGCGATGTTATTTACAGTAGGGGTGCATAAATAAACTGAAGCAATGAAAATAACCTATGGCAGATTCTAGTGTGTGCAATGGACTTGCAGAGCTGGGAGAAAATCATCTATTTCACATATGTTAGTAGAAAGCTTTCTCTTCTCACTTGCTTGCAGGGTGGGGGGCATGTGTGTATGGGGGGGGGAGGGGTGTGTGTGTGTGTGTGTGTGTGTGTTCTCACATGGTGAGGAGTAAAATAACCAGTCTTTTTTTCCACCATTCAACCACCCATCTCAGTAACAGTCACTCTCAAATAATCAAGGGCTTAATCCCACAAAACACTGGTATTCAGGAGTACCTACTACTGTTGTGATTTGTCCTTCTGAAGTCAAGATAATATTCCCTTGTCCAATAGTAAATATGTGAAAGACTGGGCCAAGGGCATGTCTACACTACATGGAAGATTGATGCTGCCGGGTTGATCTTTCAGGGTTCCATTTAGCAGGTCTAGTACAGACCTGCTAGATTGAACTCAAAGGGCACCCCTGTGGCAACAGTACTTCTACTCCTCGCAAGGAGTAAGGGAAGGCGATGGGCACATTTGCTCTCATTGACCTCCCGCTGCGTGGACAGGGATTTAAGATACATCAACTCCAGCTACATAATTTGCATGATTGGAGTTGCATATCTTACTTTGACGTTCCCATGTAGTGTAGACCAGGCCTCTGACTGTAAATACCTCGAGGCAGGGTCCGTGCCTTGTTTTACTGCAACGTGCCCTACGCAGCCCCTGGTGCTCTATAAATAGTAAACAATAATAACAGATATTCCATAAAGCAAAAACATCTTTACCATTCTCTTCATTTCTTTGGAGACCTGGTGAGTGCCCAGATGGTTGTAAAAGGGGCGATCCACACCCCAGTGTGAAGGGTTATGGCCAATTGAATTGGTGCGCTGTCTGTTCATCTTGGCTATTGTTGCTTTCTCATCTTTCTAAAAAAAACAAACAAACATAAATATAAGAGAATTGCAGAACCTGTATAGAAACGTTTTACATGGCAGTCATTCCCCAGATACCTCCATTTATGCCCCTGCATTAACCTGTTAATCATGCACTTCAATAGAAATAAGGAGCATTCATCTGATCATTTCTTTATTGCTCTATTTCCTGTCCTTCCAAGCATCACAGACAAGTATACTGGGACAAATTTTCAAAGGCCTCAAAATTTGGTGCCTATCTGAGTGGTGATACTGTGTTAAGGATCTATGGAGAACAAGGGTTTGTCTACACTGGAAAGTTACTGAGCTGTTACTTTCCCATTTAGGGGAGTGAAACCCTCTTCCCCTCCCTGCACATTAAGACATAACACTGTAAAGTGCCAATGTGGACAGTGCTACTCCTCTTGTGGAGATGGTTTACCTAGAGTGCTGGGAGAGCCACAGCAGGGCTTTAAACTTTAACGTGTAGACAAAGCCCAAGAATCAATGGGCCTGCAATTTAGAGGACAAAGGCAAAGAGCTGACCAGCATAAAGGACTAGGAGCCAGGTTTCAATACTTGCTCTGACCTTGCCCTCATGTACAATGGAGAAGTTTCACAAAGGAGGGGGAAGAATACTTAAAAACTGCACATTTTATTTTATTTTTGAAATGCTCCCAAAGCTCAGGGGTACTTGGTGGTAAGAGAGAAATACGAAATTTGGATCTGATTCAAAACTGCTGCAAAGGTTGGCTGTGTTTGAACCCAGGGCCTTAAATTCAGGCCTATCACCAATAAAAACAGAAGTGCAGGGTGTTATGCGGTGACATAATTGTATTGCAAATCATTTCAAGGGTGTTTTCTAGCTAATGACAAGCACTGCTTTACCAACATAAGATTTTCTCTGTCCTCCCCTTGTCAGCCTCTTTTGTACAGGACCAATCCTGCAGTTTTCATTCAGTCAAGGATTTCAATAGGACATTTGCTAGGGACTGTGTGATCTTATAGGGCTGACTTAACAACAGATAACACTGTCATAGTCCTAATCATGTTACCATGTAATTAGTAAGGCCACATCTCTACTTGCTGTGCCAGAGATTGATCTTCCGGCGTTCGACTCAGTGAGTCTAGAAAAGACCCACTAAATTGAATGCTGAGGGCACCCCCAGTCAGCACTGGTACAGGGCATCCCCTCTATACATCCAAGATACATTCCAAAAAAACGCGGACATATAGCAAACTGACGTAAAGTGAGGAATTTTTTTTCCTGCAGCTGACTTCCATTTGCATGAATTGGTCTTTTATTTTTGCATGACCGAAGAGTGGGGAATGGGAAGACTTATAATGCAACAGTTCCTACAAGCGTCAATGACGTTAGTGTGGAACAGATGAATACCAGGGTGACATCTAGTGGGGATGCCCTGTACTCCTCGCAGTCCTGAGAAGTAAGGAAAGCTGACGAGAGCATTTGCTCCCATTGGCCTCTCACTGTGAAGACGGCATCAAGATTGGCTTAAGATATGTCAAATCTAGCTATGTTTTTTACCTAGCTGGAGTTGTGTACTTTAAGCCGACCTTCCAGGTCTAGACCTGTTCTAAGGAATCGCTGTCTCTTGCAAAGTTCAGGGGTTCTATTGCAATGAGCATTTGAAAATGTATCTTTTTATTAGTTTGTGAGGTCACTTTTTTTAGGTTTCCTGGATCTGGGTGAGCACAAGCACCAGAGCAGACTGACGTAATTATAGTTGCATATCTTAGGTTTCAAAGTCAAGAACTGCTGAGACAACAAAACAGTTTTATAAAACAAAAAGCCACAATTTTTTTCAAAATGGCAGAGCCCTGCTCAGCTCAAGTCAGGTTAATCCATGTATTCTTCATATAGATTCTCCTGTCACGAGCAGTCACCATGGTTTCCAAGGCACTCACCACATACTCGGACCTGTCACATTCTCACACAATGTTATTTCCATGGCAACCAGAGAGTTAACTATCATGTTTTATATTGTCATGTTTTTTTTTTTAATTAAAAAAAGTCTCTGTAAATTTAGTGCTGGGGAAAGGTGCTAGACAGAGTGAAGAGGATTGCAGCCCTCATTACTCACAGGAAAGGTAAAGTTACACTGATAGTGCCATCCAATAGATTGCAGGTTCTTCATTCATATTAATTGGCATCTTAATAGCCATTGGGCAGTAACAACCTGGAGATGCTCCTGCACCAAGGCTGCATTTGAACTGCCGCAAGGGTTCTATCTATCGCATTACCAATTTCCGGATCTTGAGGGTGCAGCTGGCATATTGCCACAATGTCATAGGAGCAACCCCAAACAACTTTCAGCTCTATAGGAAAACTGAGTAGAAGAAGCCACATGTTATCACAAGCTGTTGAAGCAATAGAAAGGATACGGGTGGGGATATGAACCCCATGACTGTTGTTCCTGCCTCTCACCGGCACCAAACCAGCTTTGTTTAATCTATAAGAGGTGGAACTGTGAACATTTTGTGCCATGAGCTTCATGTTAGCAAGCATTATGGAGATTCTGGCTAATTTCCAAGAGAGCTGTGTTTTAAATGTTTCTAAAAATATACACATATGAAATGACTATTGTTTTTTTTAAAGCCACAGAACTTTTACTTTTAAATCTCAACAGTCATTTGTGGTACTCTACATGCAACCTTTTTCACAGTGACAGATCTGTATATATCCTTTCAGGCCAGAAAAACACTGGCAGAAAGAATAGATTAGGGATCCACAACCAAATATTTACTGCTCTGAATAATAAAAGTGACATGATCTCTACATTTTATGCAACTTAGCTAGGACTTTCAACCAGTAGCAATCAAAAAAGGTGGGGGGAGGTGGGGAGAAGCTAGCCAGTAAATCTAGTCTGGAAACCTATAAAAGCAAACCTATCTGATTACATTACAAATGCCTTTACATCAATAGAAGCTTTAGGGGGTAGCTGAGTTAGTCTGTACAGGTAAACTGAAAAAACAACAAATAGTCTGGGAGTACTTTATAGACTAACAAAACATGTAGATGGTATCATATACACCTGCTGTGTATATCTTCTACAGACGGTAGCAGATTTTGCCCAGTGATGAAGCACATTTCCCCCATGGTGAAGTATGACGTTAGTCTTAGGAAACTCAGATACAATTTAAGCAAAGACTTAATTCCAGAAATCCAAGCAGATAAACTAAAATGTCTTAGCCAATCAGTAAACCACATTTGTTTCTGACTAGGGCCAAGTGACTGTCTTATATTAAATTTACATTATGTCAATTGTGTGATTAATTTGAAGGGAATAGAACACCTCATGCAATAGGTACAATGTTTATTAACAGTTCTGGGCTGGGGCAAGGCCAGGACAAACTGTGGTAAACACACACCACTGAGGTCATTTATAACCATGAGATCACAGGCCATATAAATCATCAAAGCGACGTGAAGAACTCTTGCATTTCTTCCACCTTAAAATGGTATAGGTAGAAACATGTATTCTGTAGCTTTTACCACCACATAAAACACAGTGTGGGGCAGTGTATTTCAGTCAAAGCCTCCAATGGTGAAATTTTGCTTGCACAAATAAAACAGAATACTCAAACATCTTATTCATATGGACTTGTCTGTTAGTTGTGACACTTATTTAAAAGAACCTTAACTTGATTTTTAAATGCACTATTTTTAACCAGTTTTCTCACTGAACACTGTTTACAAGTGTACTGCAATTTCAATTAAAAAATATTAAAGCCCACGCCGTGAAAGGTATTTAGGAACTTCCACATTTCAGTGTCACAATGCACAACAGATAAAGAAGCCTAAACCTAATTTTCAAGAAGGATTTAGGCACTCAAGTCTAAAGCCCATCAACTGTCTTTAGAATTCAGATTCCCAAGTGCCTACGTCCCTTTTGAAAAATGGTATTTTATGCCTAAATTGGGTATCATGATGCTGAATGCAGCAACACCAAAATAGCTTTAACAATCATGTTTTTCTACTCCTTTGTAGATGTTTATAAGGGTCACTGTTTTCACTTGAGTTAGCCGGTTGCTCCCTTGCTAACTAACAATATAACCTGTATTCACACTCTGCACACTAGTATAATCATCTTTGTACAAAATATACCTTGTGAGGTAAACTAAGAACTCACTAGCCATCAATATCATAGGGAAATGCATGTAGCAACATTACAGGTAAAGTTATGAATTCCCTTTGTATGATGTTGGTAACATACGTTCAAAAGCATGCCCCCCGACTAGGCAGTAACAGGTGAACAGGTCTATTCTAAACAAAGAAATGTGTTTACCTCTATCTATTACATATTGGAGAGAATCTGTCTGTCCATCCGTCTGTGAGTCCACTTGTTCAAGAAATCCTCCTAAATAGTAGGACCACCGAATTTGGTAGGCAGCTTCCTCTTAGCCTAACTTAAAGCACATTCAGGGTCTGGTTGTGCCAGGACAATTGGATGTGTGTGGAATGTGACTGTTTCTCATCAAATGGAAAGGGAGGGGTGTGGTAGTTATACTCACGAATGATCACAGGGGGACAGCAAGCATGGGGGACATGTATACCCCGAATGACCATAGGGGGCCAGACCTGCCCCGGCCAGCCAGTGCAGCCCCCATCGTTCCCGGGGAGCAGCCAGCAGGTGGACTGTGCCACTTCCAGGGAGCAGCTGCCAGCTAACCAGGACAGACCATTCCACCCTATCTGTCTCCAGCGAGCAACCGGCAGGTGGGCCTTCTAACACCCTGCCATGACTCCTGCATCCCTACCCTTTGCCCTGAATCCCCCACCCCGTTCTGACTCCTGCATTCCCTCAAACTCCCAGCCCCCTTCTCTGCATCCTTCCTCACCTCCCAACCCTGCATCCCCATGCCCCCAGCCTCCCATCCTGAACTCCCCACATCCCTGCCCGGACTCCTGCACCTCCCGCATCTCCAGCCCTGAAGAATCCGAGCAACGTCGGTAAGTCTTCTAGTAGACACAGAACTAGTAAACTGGACCCTTGAGAAGGCAGGAAAGAGAGAAGGCAAATCTGCATTTCAGCATACTCGGGGGAGATGAAGGAGCATGGAGCCACCTTCACCACCAGACTCCACGTCACCTTCTTTGTGGCTTGAATAAACTTGCTTTGAGGGGTAACCCTATCATGAATCCAAATCAAAGGGGGAGTGGACTAAAAAAGTGAGGGACAAACCCATGCAAGGATATGTTTCCCTATCTCTCACATTCTCTTTCTACAAAGGAACTAGCCTTTTGACGTTTTGTGGTTTGTGATCTAATAATTTTCTCAGCCTTGTTGCTTGGAACATTTTACCTTGAACACAGTTTAATGTGTTAAGTTTTAGCTATTAGAAAGCATTTTATCTTTATTTCTCTTAAATTTATAGAGCTGGAAGAGACCCCAGGAGGTCATCAAGTCTAGCCCCCTGCCCAAGCCATTTCTGACTTTAATACCTTATACTTATAATCGCTCTCTTTTGCAATTGATTTTTTTTTAATCTAAACTAATCCAGTGTTGTGTCTACACTGAGCTGTTTGGTAATGTCAATTAAAGTAGCAGGCCACTGGCTATTAACCCTGTACAAGACAAGAGACCTATAAATATCTGCAGTCCAGCAGAGGGCCGGGCAGTGCAGAACACACGTTTGGGGGATAATTCAAGATTGGGAGTGTTTCCAAGGCTGCCAGAAGCTAGAGAGTGGCTGGTTTGTTGCTGGCAGGCTGTTGGGGTCAGAGCTGCTGGATCAGGACTGCAACTACACACAGACACTCAGGGTGTGACCTGCATGCTGCTTGGTTGTTGTGCATAGCCCCAGCTGGGAGCTATAGCAGCAAAGTTTTATGAGGGACCCCAAGTTGCAGGCCAGAGTGGTAGTAATCCCTTACTGGTCTGGGCTGCACCCCAGAACAGGACTGTTCTTAGGATTTATTGGGCTCCAGGCAGTACATTAAACTGGAGCCCCTATGCCCAATGGCAGCTGTGTGTGTGTGCGCACGTGTGAGTGATTTTTTAGAGATGTGATTTTATAATCTTTAGCAACACACTAATGAAATATTTTAAAACAAATTTTAAACTAAGCTCCTATAGACTAACGCAATAAATTCAGAAACTGACACTTTATCCTGGGATTAGGAAATGCTTGTTAAATGCCTTCACTACAACTTGATCGGCTCTTTTTACAGGTTCAGTATTCTGCTAATAGGTTGGGCAGGTTAACTAGCTCCTCTCTGGAGAGAGAGCCACAGAACAGGGATAGGAAAAGGCAGGTGGGTGGACATTAACACCTAGTGGTGCCCAAATTTTCAGGTGCCCTACGCAATGGCATATTCTATGCATGGGTAAGGATGGTTCTGTCCCAAAATGATACTGAGGCATAAGAATGTAGGGATAACATATTAAAGTATTAAAAATGATTCCCCAAGTGGAAGTGACTCCCCATAATTTGTTCCCCACAACTGAAAGTCTAAATAGTATAAGTTTGTTAAGTAGAAGAAGCATATAAGTGTTTAGATTTATTCTTGTTAAAGTGTTTAGTGTTATCAAGCTTGATAAGTGTTTAGATTTATTATTATTATTATTATTTGTTAAGATTGTTAAATGTTTAGATTTATTATTATTTCCCCTTTAGAATATAATTTGTTAGGAATGTAATATTAGGTCATGTAACTTAGAACTGTTAAGAATATAATACTACGTAGCCAGAAACAGCTCCCCTCTCCCTGTCCCAGGGAGCCAAGCCCTGTAATTGATTAAGGGCATTGTTACACAATTGACGCCAGTTCTCTTCAAAGCATTGTGAACCAATTCACCCTAATTGCAAAGTGAAACATTGTAACTATAACAGTAACTAACTCAGCACTCAGAGAGAGAATGTTTTAAAGAAATGTCACCCAGAAACTTTTGTAACTTTTTGTAACTACAACTCTCATATGTGTAAAATTATTATTATACAAAATACTGTATGTGAAACATTAATTAGGGAATGTATGTAAGAGAGAGAGTGCTTGGACAATGAATGAATGGTTTGAGAGGTTCCAGCCTGAGAATGCAGCATCAAAGGGCTGAAGAAAGTGTCAGGTGCCAGTGCAACCAAAAGGTGTCAAGTGGAGAAAAACTGGAGGTCCACCCTATGAGATCACTGACAAGCACCTGGCAGCCACCCTGAAGACATCAGCATGATGCAGCAATTCCCATAGACTGGCATAGGAAGAAATTCCTATAAAGATTGGACCAAAAGACTATGGAGTCAGAGTCCAAGGTTCTGCTGCCAGCCCACCAGGAGCTTCAGATGCGCATCTGATCAGGACTTCGCTCCCCACTACCATCACCTGTGTACAGAATACCTGGCCAGTATTCTGTCACAAGCAACTTCCAGGCTGTTAACTATAACAACTACACAGAAACTGAATGAATGATTGAATGAATGTTTGCTTCTATCTTTTCTTTATTCTTTATTATTATCTTTACAATAAATGTGGCTTTTTGCCTGATCCCCCTCATAAGATCCTGCTTATTTTTATTGGTACAACAAGAACACTAAGAAAATATTAAGAAAAAGAATGTTGCCAATGCCTTTCAATTCTGCTAATATTTAGGTGCTACCTGTAAGACTAGGAGCAGCAAAATTTTCAGACAGCAATGAGCTTTTCAAATTTAACATGGATAAACTCCAGAAACTTCTGTGGGAACTTTCAAACACGAGCTTGCAGAGACCATAAATCTTCTCCCCAGAGGATTTATTGAATTCTCATCACCATTTCCCACACACAGAGCTACAGTAACATCATGAGAAAACCACAGAAATAGCTGAGAACTTCTTACCAAACCATCAAACACCTTTACTCTATGGCTGTATCTACAGTAGGATATTTTTGAGATCTTACCAGTGAGGCAGCTCTGGCAGTCAAAGGCATTGGTAACTCAGCTCCTTGTATTACCTTGCTGTTCTAGTGGCATGTGAACTGTATTTCTGACAATCAGATATGGCCAATTCCATAGGAGCAGGAAATCTACGTGAATGGATGTCTGCTCAGTTGCAACAAATCTCATTCATTCTAAGATATTTTATTAGAGTTACATCCACAACATTAAAACGGTCATTTTGTTTGTTCAGCTGGATGGAGTTCTAGAACATTATTTAGAGAAGAATGACAGCTGTTTTCCAAAAGCCATGGCCAGAGCTCATGAAGCCATTTCAGACTTAAGAGGCCATCATCAGCATTTCTGTCTGAAAATGTTGTACCTGGTATTATTACAGGAAACATCCACATTTCTGATAACTCAGTGAGAAAAATAAATGGCCCCCCCACCCCCCCAGCTGCGTCTAGACTACAAGCCTCTTCCACAAGAGGAAATGCAAATGGAGTGCTCATTTGCATATGTCACGCCCTCATTTGCATTTCCTCTTCAGATCCCTTTTGCGCAAGAGGTTTTTGCGCAAAAAAGAGCTGTGTAGATGGTTCCTTTCTGCACAAAACACTTTTGCACAAGAGCCATTCTTCCTCAAAAGCCTCTTGCGCAAAAGGGATCCGAAGAGGAAATGCAAATGAGAGCGTGACATATGCAAATGAGCGCTCCATTTGCATTTCCTCTTGCGGAAGAGGCTTGTAGTACAGACGCAGCCTCTCTCTCTTTTTTTTTTTTTGGTTTGTCGACTTTGTGCATTCGACAGCATTTTGTGGACAGTCAGCATTCTCCCTCTCTACTTGATGGTCACATTCAGTTCCTGACTTCTTTCCTTAGCATAGTGTTTTCCAAACTTCCAAGCTGATGACCCCCATTTAGAAAAATGAAATTACCTGCACTCCTACTGTATGTCATTAGAGCCCAACAAGTTAATGTATACATCTTCCACACACACCTTGTTGTCCTTTGTGCCTCCCAATCCACTTTGGGAAATGCTTGTGTAAGTCTTTGTTATAGCAGAGCAGCACCTCTGCTGTAATTAAAGTTGAGATACTGTAAACCCTTGTGTTTCTTACATGCTTTGAGGAGCTATGACATTGTTAGCAACTTGCCGTTTAAAGTATCACCCTTCGCATCTGAGTTCACAATCTGTTGGAATAAATGGGAAGGAACACACTTAGAAGCTATTGTTTCAGTCTACCTGCAAACTCTGGCAGACAACTCTGCATTTGTTATGTGTTCTGTGTGTATTGAATGCTTTCTTCAAAACCTTAGGAGCTGGAGGGGGGTTGTGTTGGTCGGTTTACTGGTTGACTTATTTTGTTTTCAAATGAAAGTGGAAACTTTGGAGAACACCATTGTCTGGGTCCCTTTGGCTATTTCTTTGCATCCTCCAGTTTGAGGAAAGGTTAATAGCACAACACCATCACTCTTGTACTTTACTGAGGAACTGGGGGGGCAGGGACTCCAGCACAAGTTTTCCCATGAGTTCTGCAAGATAGCATTTCCCAGCACCAGCAAAACTATTAGTGAAACTAAAGACACAGGAGGCAGGTATGTGTACGGAGAGGGAAGAGATGGGGTTGGGTCTGAACAGGTTTGGTTTTGAAATTCTTGGGTCTGCTTGTACCCACTGCTAGTAAAAGATCTTCATAAGCATTAACAAGGAAACACAAAAGTCCACAGTTCAGTTCTGTGGGTCTTATTTGAAGAGTAATCAGAAACTTAATAATCAGAAACTAGATTATTTTTTAAGTCAATATAAAAAAAATCAAGTTTGTAGCATCTTTTTAATTAACTATTTTCAGAGGAGGATATATACACAGGTCACTGGATCACAAACATTATTATATACATTCCTCCTATTTCAGTGCAACAGAAAACTATGTCGATGCAAATAATTCATTTAAAGGCTGTTAATGAAAACAGACAAAACAGCAGGAAATTCAAAGTTATGATTCATCACAGCAACAGTAAGTGGAATCTGGTATCACAGTATATGCCATTAATTTTATGCCATAACTATACTCCTGACAATGCTGAGTTACAGTGTTTGTGGGAGTTATAGGCCAGTTATTCACACAATTGAGGTGTGCCCACGTATACTGAGAAAATGTTCATCCAAATGGCTAACTGGATGGATTTGAAAGTGCAATCATGACAACTCTATGTAAATTAGGACCACAAGTGTGCACCATAATTATCTGAAATTCTGGCCTCACTACTGTGAATTACCTGACTATTTTGCACTAGCAATAAAGTTGCACTCAGTCAGGCTTTTTGGCATAAAAATAATAGTAACCCCCCCTCCCCCGGGACTGTGATTGATTGCATAGGTAAATAAATAGAGGCTGGATCAAGTTAATCACTGGGGTAAGGAGGGCACTTCCACTGATGTCAGATGCTTGTATTCCCACTGACTGATTTTATCTGAACGTGCAAAGGTGAGTTCTGTTTAAATTCAAGATTTCTAAAACACGGCCAAGCATGCAAAATATCAGCTGCAAGATCATAGTTCCAAAAAGCTAGAAGATGTTTAAAATGAAAATAGCTCTCTCATTTATAACCGCAACTAAAAAAGCTTTCAGGAAAGAATAAATAAGACTTGCAAAGCCTGATGTGGATGTAAATGATCTTGCTTGGGCTGACAGCTGACCTCCATTGCTAAAAGGACCAATGCCATTTGTTGGAAACTATCGCAGACACAGCAATCTCTCATGTCAACCAGCTACTTGAGACGGACAAAGATACAATACTATCTTGGTGTGAAGGGGCGGATGAGAGTTTTGCGGGGCCCAGGGTGCAGGGCCTATTGAAGTGCAGGGCCCGGGGCAAATGCCCCGCTCGCCCTGCCCTATATCCGCCGCTGTTGGTGAGAGTTACACGGACAGTGCAGCTGACAGCAGTCCTGGGCTATAAGGTGCAGAATACACCAGCTCCAATTGGGTATTGAAGGGATTCACCACCTTGTAGAAATCAATGAAGTTTTGTTCACCAAATAATTCTTGGCAGAAAGGTTAAGGATTTAAACGGACCTACTCTCTCACTGCAAAAGGAGCCTGACGATCAGTGGTGAGGTATGTTATTGGAGCAGTGGAGGGTGAGAGAAGTTTGGAGGGTGAGAGAAGTTTGGAAGGGGAGAGAAGCCGAGGAGGAAAAAAAGACGATCTACATCTTTAGACCATATGTAGTACATCGCTAACCTAGGCCACAAAGGGCGTGTCTACACTGCACTCGTAGCTCGAAATAAGCTACGCAATTTGAGCTACGCAAATTGTATAGCTTATTTCGAGTCAATTTTGAAATAGCTTATTTATTACTCCTTGTGGAATGAGGTTTACAGGGACGTCGGAGTAGCGAGCCTGTTATCTTTCGAAATAACAGGTGCGCTCATAAGACGCAGAATAGCTATTTCGGGATACCTCCGGTACCCCAAAATAGCGCTGCAGTGTAGACATAGCCAAAGTGATACATACTCAGCTTTGCTGTGAGACCTCCATATACTGTGTGTGACTAACAGGAACCCAGACACGACTCACAGGAACCCGTTACTAAGGCAGACTAATATTTTATGGAGCTCATTGGAACAGACTCCAATAAAAACCTCACAAAATAAATCATACACAAGAAAGTAGCTAAAAATAGAAGGAATGGAAGCAAAAGTAAAACACTGGAACCTTGTACATCTTTACGTCTAGCAAAATATTAAGCAGGATGGATGTGGGGAAAAGGGAACATGCTTTTACTGTCTGATAACTTTTTAGTCTATTAAAATATGTGTTTAAATTTGGACAGAGAGCTTTAAAAGATTCAAACAGATGCAAGCACAGGGCTTTAAACACGTGAACTATAAAAGTCAGAGTAAGGAAGCTGGAATTGTGAGGCCTCAAATTCAGGACCCCTCACTTTTCCTCCCCTCACGTCTACACTGCAACACTATTTCAAAATAACTATTCTAAAATAACTTAGTCCGTGTCTACACAGCAGGCAGTTATTACAAAACAGTATCAAAATACTGTCAAGCGGGAGGACTTTTTACTCCATTTCCTGTAACCCTCATTATACGAGGAGTAAGGGAAGTTGGAGGAAGAGTGCTCTATTTTGAAATAAGTTATTTCAAAATAAGATACGCAACTGACAAAGCTCAATTTCTGTAGCTTATTTCGAGTTTAGCCCTGCAGTGTAGACACACCCAGACATTAGTCATTGTGATCTTTAGGTAAGTCACTTCTTTGTGCCCACTTTAGCTACACTAACTCTCTAACCCACATGAATATTGCAAGTGCGTACGTCCTTTGGGACCTTTATGTGCAGAGGACTATTTGCTGTATTATGTTAGAACTGAAAGGTTCCAGCTAGGATCAGGGCCCCATTGTGTGATGTTTGGTACCACCACATAGTAAGAGAGCATACAGTACAACAGATCAGGCAGGAAAAGGGCAAAAAAAAAAAAAAAAAAAAAGAAATATCACGCCCATGGGGGAATGAGGCAGAGAGAGGATAAATAGCTTCTCCCAAGACCCACAGGAAGTCTTCTGGAGAACCAGTAACTGAATCCAGTACACCATAAGACAGTTTTTGCTGAGTAATGAGGCAGACATAGAGAGCGCATTGGATCACGCCCATTTGAAAATTATACTGTAGTCTCCACTGCAACCACCCTGTCAAGTATTGTTGCAACATACTGCCAAGTACCAACATTCCTCATGTCCCAAGAGAGATCTTCAGATCTTCACAGGAACATCCCAGGTACCTAGTGAATGTGTTCTCCTGATGTAACAAATCAATATACCGCCCCTCCCCTGGACATAGGCTCTCTCCAAAAGTGTGTGAAGTGGCTCAAGCTGCCACTCAAGCTGCCCACTCAATCATTAATGACGTTTCTCTCCTGGGTAGACAGATACCAAAATATGAGCTTCTCTCCTTAGAGGTTGATAATGGATTTTCTTCCTTTTTTTGCATTAAGGAGATTTGAGGCTTACATTCTCTCAAGAAGGGAAACAAGAGCAAATAATGACCTCAAGCTAATTTTGTAGAGTACATAGCGGTCATTCATCATGTTACTGAAGTAAGTCACCAACAATGCGTTTAACCTCATACTGCCCATGTTACAGAAGCCCATGTTACAGAAAGAGAAACTGAGGCACAAATAGATCAAGTGATTTCTTCAAGGTAAGTCAGCAAGGCAAAGGCAGAGCTGAGAATAGAACCCAGAAGTGCTAACTAACAGTCCTGTACTTTAACCATAAGACTATCTTTCCTCTGTGAGTTAGAATGAATGTTTCAAAGTTTGGGGTTGTTCTAAAACTGGGTTTTGCTTTGTGCCATTACGAACATGGAGAAAGCTGCAAAATAAACAGTTAGATCCAGTTTATAATTTTTCAGATGCTTAGGGGGGTTCAAATCTAGAGCAGAGTTCTGATTAGTTTCAGTTGCAGAGTCATTCAAAACCTGGGTTTTTATCCAAGCCCATCCCTACAAACTGGTAAGAACTCTGGACAGCATAGCATTCAGTGGTGCTTGGAGTTTGACAAACAAAACCCTGGGTGAAACATCTTGGCCTATGTGATGCAGCAGGTGAGATTAGATGATTAAGGTGGTCCTTTGTGGCCTTAACATCTGTCATAATCTGGACACATACTGGTTATAGAAACTAGCTGCAACACAGCCCACTTCTTGTTGGAAGAGACACGCAGCGGAACCAGTGACTGCAACCTATGGCAACTCAAGTCAATAGTGACTGAAAGCTGTTACCTTGTGCTGCTTGTTCAAATGACTTATGGGACATGAATTGGTGTTCTCAGTCCCGTTCCACAAGGACAGGCATCCGACATCCCAGCCGGCTCTAAAGGAGAATCTTTCTGGCAGAATCAGCAGATATACTGAGGAACAATGCCCCAGGAAGTGAAGCATTCTCACTAACTCCAGGGGTCCCTTTAAGCTCCTGTCTGAGGCACACTGGTGGGCAGCTTCCTCCACTGCAGCCGATAAAGTCCCTGGCCCAGGGCAGTGGTTTTCAAACTATTTTTCTCATGACCCAGTTGAAGAAAATACTTGATGCTCGTGACCCAATATAATTTGACAAGAGTGTGGGCTCTGGGGTGGGGTTGAGGATTACAGCTTTGAAGTGTAGGAGGGGGCTCTGGTTCTGGGAGGAGGGTCAGGGCTGGCAAGGCTAGGGAAGGAGAGCAGTTCCTGGTCAGCAGTGGTGCTAAAGCAGGCTGCCTGCCTCTCCTGGAACCGCAGACCATGCAGTGCTCCAGAAACAGCCAGCAGCACATTCCCAGCCAACGGGAGTGCGGCATTAGTGCTTGGGCTCGGGGCAGTGTGGGAAGCTGTGTGCTCTCTCCCCCACAACTAGGAGCCAGCCTGGGCCAGCTGCTTCTGAAGTGCAATGCAGCTTGCAGTGCCAACACAGACAGGTAGCCTGCCTTCGCACCCCTGCTGGTCACCTGATCACCCTGCAGCAACAAGACCCGGTGCCTGACATTCCATGACCCAGGATGACATGAAGTTTCAAAACTACTGGCCTCGGGTATAATGGAGAACTTTGCCAGCTTCCACCAGCATAAAACTCGGTTACAAAATAATCTTACAAAAGGTTAAAAAAGGACTAAGGCCAGACTGTTTTCTGGAGCCAAACTGGTGCAGGAACAGGGTGAGAAGAGATACCAAAAGGCCATGCCTTTCCTCCGCTAGACACACTTGTGCTTGAGGCCAGAAGGGAAGGTATCATAAGTTGTTACACTGGGCATCTGGCACTAGAGGACTATCTGGCATAGGGGAAATCCTCTACTGGCTAGAAAAACTTGGCTGTCAGGCTGCTTTGACGTGCTAGAAGGTGGCCATCAGCCAAAAACACCTAAGACATAACATCAGTTTGTTTTTCCTTACCCGCTTTTGACTGCAGCGTACAATGAGGAAGGTTTCTATGCTATGCTCCTTGAGGTAAGCATTGCGTTCTCCTCCAAAACCCAGCTCCACCTCGTAGTCTCCATTCAGATAATTCAAGGTTGCTTTGGTAATGTGGATTCGCCTTCAAAGAGACAAAAGGCAAATTGTGGGGTTCATTAGGCAGCTCTAATAATCACGTTTCTCGCAAGCCAATTCTTGCCAGCCACAGATTCTGTTCACCAAAACAAAAAACTCATTTCAGGGCCCAAACCTGCTGCTGCTGATAATCCCTGGGAGTTTTGTCTTGCGTTTTAAAGGAATAGAATCAGGCCCACTGATATTTTTGCACAGAATTAGGTTAAAACACATTTTACATTCATTAATAAGCATCCTGGGGGCAGTAAGGGAGCCAGTCATTTATTCGATTTGTTTGCTCTAATACACACTAGACATGCTTGCTCACCAACCAGAACACATCACGCACACATGACCAAGACACGGGTCTACAAAGACATGACATGTAAACTCTGTTGCATCTAGCTTTCCACGCCACATTAACCATGGTAGTACCCAGGTAACTCGCAGAGGTATGCCAGCAGGGAAATCACCTCTGTTTTCTACTTTTCCCTCCTAGAGAAGCGGAAATGTGGAAGCAAATACAAAATAATCATCTCATGTGAAAGCTATGTCCAAGAGCTGGTCTTCCATTGGTCCTTAAGGTATCAAAATGGACATTTATTTGGATCGCTGATGGATGGATGATGACCAGGTGATATCTGGGATGTTCTCTCCTAAATGTGACCCACTATGATAGGGATCACACAGAGACATTAATCCCAGGTGTCACTTCATCAATTTTATTGGAATTACAAAGAGGATGAATTCCATTCTTTGCATATAAGGCGTGCCCACCATGGGTGATTGCAGACCTATTGTGGACAGAAGTGCAGGACTAAGAGGAAATAAACCAGCCAGTGAGAGCCCAAATTCAAAATTCTGCACCACACTCCTGTCGTGACAGACAAACAAACTAACCAAGACCCTCCCACAGGTCAAAAGCAAAACTGTCACATGCAATGACTTTGGTGAAGCAATAACTTACCCTGCTTTACCACCAGCTTCCATGTGATTGGCTAGTGTGACGTCATTTGACCACACATCAAACTGCCATTTCCTGAGGCCCAACACTCCACAGTGAACTCTTCCACTGTGGATCCCAACCCTCATGTTTACGTTGACTCCTGTCACCTCCCGGACCAATCTGGAAAGAGAAGCAGAAAAAGAAGTCTGTTTCAGGGAATTACGGGCCTGTATCCAGTGACATAACTTGATTCCAAGAGTGCAAAATTCACAATTCCCTAGAAATTATTCACACACACACACACACACACACACACACACACACACACACACACACACACAAAGAGCTGCTCATCCATAGTACCTTAAACAGACAGGCTGTACTGCACTTTGATAGCCTGGCTAGCCAAGCAGACTACTAATTAGACAGGGATGTCCTTGGAATAAGTCCTTGCCCTCTCAAGTTGGTCACAAGTTCAGAGCTATCGGAAAAATTCTTTGGGAAGCTGAGAGCCATAACCCTTGGTCTTTGGTTTCCAGACCAAAACTGGACATAATCACCCCGCTCTCTGAAGCTCATTAAAATAATAGCATGTTGCAAAGAGAAAAAGGAAATTATTTCAGAGCTCATAATTTGTGTGTATGGCACCAGGCATCAAATGTTCCCTGGACGAAACCTGATATGTGTGTGAAATACCCTCTGCAGTTGGAAACCTTGAACTGAGAGTTCAGCTGCAGCCATAGCAAACCACATCATCTGCACTCCCTCAAGTGGGCAGCTATACACACTCAGACTCTGATTTTAATGAGCTCTTGGATCCTCTCTTTGCTCCCAAAATGATCACTGTAATACTTGGTGAGTTTTTCCTTTTTAGGGCATAAGTTTACTTGAAGAGCTCTTCACATGGAAATCGTTTGGGGGAACGTACAGTGGGTCTCATGGCCTCATTCATGCCAAATGTGGCTGCTGATAATCCCATTGTTACCAGAATGTCCGTGTTTCACAGAGAAACTCACCTGACCCTAGGTTGTCTATGGGGTTAAAGAAGTGTCAGGGCACAAAGAACAATCTGAACAGAATTGATGGCCTCCTGAGGGCTCTTCCAGCCCTATGACTCTATTATTCTATCAGTAGTTGATTTTATGGTCCAGATCCTGTATTTTCAGTGAATGCAGGGCCTTATTGTTGTGTGCAAGGCAAACCCTACTCACTACAGTAAGTCCTGATCATTGCCCTGTTCTACTCTTGCAAAGACAGCCTGATCTGGGTCACAAGGGGGCCCTGCATGGACAAGGAGATGATAATTCTCCAAGCATCTAGTGCATTCCACCCTAATCACCTGGTGTGGGGCTCCCACAACCTCATGTCTGGCAACAACTGCATAGTGTCTGCAAGCACCAATCAATACAATAAACTGACCCAAGTTCAATTACATTTGTTCCTTATTCTTTTGAAGGGAAAGAAGGAAAAAATGGTTCTATAAAAGTGTTATTTTCAACTCAACAGCTTGATCGGGATTGAGATCTCATTGTTCCAGTGCTATACAAACAGAGAGGTAGACATGGTACCTCTCCCCTTGACCTTAGAATCTAACAAATGATATGTTGTTAATGGCAAACGCTTGACACTTTGACTCATCATGCACCACGTTATCATTGAACCTTGTCTCATTGCTCCCAAATGAATTGATAACACGGGCTGTTTGTTGTTTCCCCATGCTTTCTTAAACATATATTCATAAATACAAGCCTATCTTTCCATGGCACTTACATGTCCTCTGTGCATTGCGCTATCTAGTTTTGAGAACACCTATTTGAAACTAATTATGCCTATGTTAATCCATCTGCTCAGAGCTCGAACTATTGAATATAGGTCCAATTCTGTGATGTGGTAAGTGTCCACAATCCCCGCTGATTTCATAAATAGCCAATATGCGTTCAGTCCTTTTGCAGGATCAGCTCCTAGAGCACTAAAGGATCTAAAACAGAAAAGTAAAGGTGCTGCAGTTCTCATCTCATTCAGTTCTGTAAATGCGATTGAATTTCCACTTCATCTTGATCAAGACTCAAGGTACCTACTTATTGTGCTGGGTACAGTACATCCTTATTATTGGGATTTTTTTCAAGGATACAAACACCCACACCTGTCTCTCATTTTTTAGAGCACAAGTATGTGCCTTGAAAAGCAGCACTTCCACCTAGGAGACCTCAGTCTAAGACTAGTATGCAACAATGATTCCCCGTCTCACATGCAATGCACACCCAGACTATTATATCTGTATTTTCACTTAGTTTTATATGTTGCTTCCTTGCACTTCTCACCTTTGAGATCTGTACAAAAGGAGCTGAGAATAACCTGCTTTCAATGGCTGTAGTAAAGAATCCCATAGTTTTGATGTGGAATACAAAGATGTGGCAGGCTGGGCAGCATCTTATTAAATGTTAAAAGGAATCATTTCCAACAACCTGTGCTACAAAGAAAACACTCAGTCTATTACATTTAACAGCAAAGGCCTCGCTTTCGACAGGGGGTGGCTTGAAAGAATGTATAGCCCATGGCAGATTGTTTTGAGAACCTCCTGCTCAGCTGAGAAACAGGATAAGTCTACACTGCAGTGAAAACCCCTGCAGCTGGCCCTCTTCAGCTAGGCTGTGGGGCTACAAAACTGCAGTGCAGATTCGGGATGTTAAGAGTGTACCCGAATAATCATTTAACAAATAAGCTGATGCTTATCAGGTAATGGTGTCGGTTACACTCACACACTATCCGTGGAGACGCCTTCACTGCGGCAGGGCAGCAAAGCCTCCTCCCCAGGAGTCGGGTGGGCAAAGGCTGCCCTCTCTGCTCCCAGAGAGGTGGCTTCGCTGCCACAGAGACGCCTCCTCCCTGGGACCCAGGCCCTCCTTCCGGGGACGCTTCACTGCAGGCTCCGCATAGCTTTACACTGCGGAGTCCGTAGCACGTGTAACCTTGTAACCATGCTAAGATTTTCAGCAGATACACAGTTACCATATTAAACAATTTTTAACATCCCTGGTGTAGATGGCTGGGGCTGGAGCCTGGATTCTGGGACCCGATGAGGAGTGTTCACAGTGAAGCTTTATAACCCTGCAGCCTGAACCCCACAAGCCTGAGTCAGCTGACAGGCCAGCTGAAGGGGTTTAGTTGCTGAGTAGACAGCCTACGAAGCTTGAAGAGTTGAGGATTCTTTACTGAACTCCAACCCACTTTGGCTTGCAAAAAATACTAGTACCCCTGGGTCTACAAATAACTCCTCCTCTACCTTTTAAGCTGGGCTCCCACTTCGTACGGGATGAAAGGCATTTAACAATCTTATTCTTTGCTAAATCTGGAATAAGCGATTTTCTGTTCTCTCTCCCACGGCCTCCCCCACCCTCCACCTACCCTGAGGAACGCAGAGAAAATGTTTCAGATTTATTAACAGTGACACAGATCTCTTGAACATTGCAAAAGAGACTTTATGTTTGCGGGGCTTAGCAGTAGTTACTTTGTGCAGTTACTTTTGGCTGTGCACGGGGACAGCAAATTGGGTGTTGAATGCTACCGTTCTGACCCGGTGGCTTTATACACTCTCTCAGTGTAGGGTAAACAACTGAAAAGGGACAATGCAATGAAGCATCAGGCAGCAGATCAGCCAGACCCAGCTGTTTGCTGCTAAGTAATTAGACTGAAAGATGCAGTCTGCTCACCAACAAAGAAATCCTCTGGTCTTGTGCCCGTCCTCAGGCAGATGATTCAGCACGGGGTGGGTAAGGGGGCAATCTGTGGCAGTTGTAAGGAGGAGACGATCCTCTTTCCCCATATCGCAAGCCAGGATCCCTCTAATCATTTCCATCCATGTGCAGAATAATGTTATGTTCACTGAGGCATGTGTGAATGTGCACCATCAGCAGAAACAAAAAACCTAGCCATGGGTGCTCTACTAATCAGCTGGGCAGAATTTGAATCTCTCCTGAGTGGCTGCATAAGCACATAGCTTAAGGGGGACACTGATCCCAGGTAATACTCTGCAACTGCTATGGGTTCCACTAGCCTCCCTGATTGTAGCACCAGCAACATCCTTCAGTGCCTGAACCTAATCACCCTCCAAGCTGACATTCTTGGAGCCCTTTTGGTGCGCAGGACCCTATCATATTGTCCTCATGCAGCTTCACCAACATCCTGCCCTAACCTCTCCTTCTCCTTTATGTTACGTTTGCAGCCTATTGGACTGTTTCCACTTCAGGGCAGCATATAGCATTTCTCCCAGTAAGAAACAAAAGGGTAAGCTACTGCATTATGACCAGGGGTCTACTCTGTTGAAAAATTCTGTTTTGGGACTAATACTTCCTGTGCCTAGGATTACCTATCCCAGCTGGGAGGAGGAGGTGGAGCACTGTAGATGCCCTAGCTGATTCTAGTGGTCTCAAGTTTCTGTCTTTCTACTGTCAGCTTCATTTGTGTGCTGATCCCAAACGCACCTGCTTTCTGCTGGCCTCTAGCTCAATGAGCTAGCTACCTCATGTATTATGAGGTAGAATACATTTCCCTCCCTGGGGATCTGGTACTTACGAGATTGCCTCTATCATATCCATTCCCATCTCAACACAGCAGTGTGCATGGTCAGCTCTTGCTTCTGGCAACCCGGACACGCAGTAATAGCAATCGCCCAAGATCTTTATACGTAAACAGTGATTTTCCTACAAAGAAAAAAGAAAGAGAGGGAGAAGTATGAAACTTCAAGTCATGCTTGTAATAACTTGCCTTTTAGGGCAGTGAATGTTAGAAATCCAGTGAACCGGTGCAGTATGTCAATCATGTAACAGGAACCAAAATCAGAATTATAAATGAAAACTTACAGCGGCAAGCTTATCAAATCTGGCAAAGAGCTCATTCAGCGTCATGACCAGCTCCTGAGCTGTACACTGGGAGGCCAGGCTGGTGAAACCCTCTATGTCTGCAAAGAGGATGCTATGGGAAAAAAAGAAAGACATAGGCACAAGTGCCATTAAATTATTGCCTCTTCTGAATGGCCCCCAAAGAACTATTCACATACAGAATCCCTGATACGCGGTCACTACTGAGGATAGAGGGCAGCAACCTGACAGCCGAAGAGCATGCTGCCAAACAAGGAGGGGATGACATTATTGCCATTGTAATGGAGCAAACCACCATTCTTACAAGAAATACCACAGTATCTTTAACGTCTACATAGAGCAAGACAGACCAAGGCTGTTAAGATTTCATCCAAGAGACCCTCCAAACTCAACCCTTCTTTGCCACACACAGATAGACATGAAACTAAATTATTCTACTGAATATCAGACCATACTGCATGAAATAATTTTGGTTGACCAGATACTGAAATTAAAATACAGCAGGGTGTTTGTGTCAAAACAGGGTGCCAATGTTTTCTGTGGTTTTTTTTAAAGGCCCATAGAAACACATCTATAATAAATCAAACTTTTATATCATTTCCAAACAAGTTAAAACTAAGGATCACAATTAAAAAAAAAACCCTCTATCAAAATGCATGTATAGCTTCCAGTGGGATTTCAACAATTTCCACCCCACTGCCAATCTCAGCCTGGACCAGTCCATACAAGAGATCCACTTCCTGGATACTATAGTACAAATAAGTGATGGTCACATAAATAACACCATATACTGGAAACTTACTGACCTCTAGACCTACCTACACATCTCCAGATTTCATCCAGAACATATCACACGATCTAGTGTCTACAGCCAAGCCCTAAGATTCAACCACATTTGCTCCAATTCCTCAGACAGAGACAAATGCCTACAGGATCTCTATCAAGCATTCTTAAGACTACAGTACCCACCTGAAGAAGTGAAGAAATAGATTAATAAAGCCAGGTGGATACCCAGAAGTCACCTACTACAGGAGAGACCCAACAAAGAAAGCAACAGAACGTCATTAGCCATTACCTATAGCCTTAACTAAAACTTCTCATACACATCATCAAGGATCTACAACCTATCATAAACGATGATCCCTCACTCTCACAGACCTTGGGAGGCAAGCCAGACCTCGCTTACAGACAGCCCCCCAACCTGAGACAAATACCATTAACTTCACATCCCACAACAGAAACACTAATCCAGGAACCAATCCCCGCAACAAACCCCGTTGCTATCTCTGTCCATACCATCTACCTTCATGACACTATCACTGAACCCAACTACATCAAAGGGTCATTCACGTGCTCATCTACTAATGATATATGCTCTCATGGGTCAACAATGCCTCTCTGCCATGATCATCAGACAAACTATATTCTCTCTATTCAAAAGAATAAATGGACATAAATCAGACATTAAAAATGGCAACATATAAAAATCAGTGGGGGAGCACTTTAACCTCCCTGGGAAAACACTTTTTGACTTGCAAGTCGCCATTCTCAGGCAAAAAAGCAAAACAAAAACAATACAAAACAAAAAAGCCTTCAAAAACAGACTGCAAGGAGAAACTGCTGAGCTGGAATTCATATGCAAATTTCACACTCTGAAAAGAGGTTTAAATAGAAACATGGCATGGGCCTCACTTTACCCCCAAATAATTTGCCCTTTAGGTACTCTCCCCTTCTCATCACTGTCGGAGATGAACCACATACACTCTGATTTAATTACTACTGATGTCACACTCCAATCTCTGTATCCTTTCCTCTACTCTTCAAGCATCTGAGGAAGGGAGTTCTATCTCACAAAAGCTTATGCCCTTTTGCCCTAATAAAATTGTTAGTCTTTAAAGTGCCACCAGACTCTTTGTTGTCCAAGCAACCATGGGTCTCTCTTGAAGACATTACACATTTTAATCTTGTGTTGTGTTTTTGGATCATGAGCATTTATTATTAGATCTGGCTCATTATAAAAATCGGAAAATGTCTGATTCTTATGCTAGCAAACACACCTAACCTTTCTGTGAGCTGAAGACCTGCACAAAAATTATTTTTAATACCCTGACTTACTTTTCAAGTCAGGAATACTTTGTTCAGCACCAGTACAAGCCTGAACTGGGATGGGAGGAAAATTGGTAGAATTTCGCACCAGGGCACATGACAAAGTCCATAATTTTCCTCGGATCCTATTGTGTGGGCCTAGGCACGTTACACGAACAGCATTACACTAATGCGCGGCTAGTACTACTGCTCACTGTTCTCTCCTAGCTGTTTTGGAGACACTATGCATAAAGTCTCATGTCATGTCACCGCTTGGGCAGTGTAGAGTCTGTCTCTCTCTCTCACTCACACACACAAATGCAAGGGTTGTTGTAATAACTCCAAAATTAGGGTCAGTGCTAATGCTATTATGCACAGGATGACAACTAACGAACCCACTTGCCATCATGCCAAGAAGGTAATGGACACTCCACAAGAGTAATCTTTTCACTGGTGAAATGGAGTAATTTGCAGAGGGCTTCAGAGCTGATTTGCACACAAATTTACATCTTTTCCAATTGAATATAAATGCCTAAAGCCTTAGCATTGCCTTCAACTTGTAACTTTTGCTAGATGCGCAAATAACTGCTTTTTGTTTTAATTCTGATGAATTAAAGATGCCATTTTCTCAGCTTTGTCCTCATCCTAAAGTTACAGGGAGAGAGCAGCCGTGGGCCCTATTTTAGGATTTTGGCCTCTGGCTGAACTTGTGGACAGCTGTGCAACAGTGCAACATTAGAGTAAACTCTTGAAGGGATGTACACTAGAACCTGACAGCTACAAGCATCAGAGTTACGAGCCGATCGGTCAGTCACAAGCCTCATTTTGAACCAGAACTTGAGACAGCAGCACAAAACCATTTTAAAAAAAAAGAAGAAAAAAAAAAAGAATACTCAGTACAGGTTGAAACTTTCTAAACCGAGACTCTGGTCTGGTAACATCTGTGGTCCAACAGGACCACAGATGTTCCAGGACCAGAGAATCCCTGTAGAGGGCTGGTGCCTGGGAGCCCTGAGGGCATGTGGCAGTGGGACTTCCTGGCTGGGCAGAAAGGAACCAAGGGCAGGGGGAGAGCCGGCTGGGAGGCCGGCAGCCTGGCCAGGGCTGAGGAGGCCAGTGGCAGGGGGGCCAGAACGATCTCCCATCATCTGGCAAAATCCCTCATCCAAGGGTGTCAGACCAAGGAGGTCCAACTTGTATTGTGCTAAACATAAACAACTAAACAAAGGGAAAATTTAAAAAACATTTGATAAGGTAAAGAAAGCATTTCTGTTCTTGTCTCCTTTAAAATACGATGGTTAAAAGCAGCATTTTTTTTTTGTACATGTTCTGGTTGATAAAGTCAAGCACTCCAAAGTAGGAAATGCCAGCCTGAAGATTGCCTGTACCACATCACTTTGGTCCTGCTGCGCATATGCATTGTGTTACAGTGTTTAATTATATGTTCATAAACTATTTTTTCCATTGGACCCAATCTCGCTCACTGAGCCTTCAATCAGTATTTCTTTTCGTCTTCATATATGTGGCCCCAGGCCGTGTTGATTGCACATCATTCAAACTGTGCATGAAATTATGAATTTCTTCCTGATGCTGTGACAACATCGTACAAAGGCTTTACAAACATTAATTAATTTAATAACTTCACTACACTCTTCTGAGAGTCGATGTTACTGTTCTGTCCCCCTTTGAACAGCTGAGGAACTGAGGCTCAGAGAAATTAAAGCTAAAACTGTCAAAAGTGTTTCCTAATTGAGGGGGTCTCAACTTGAGACACCTAGACTCTGAGTTCTCAAAGTCTTTAGCATTTCTGCAACACATGGTGAAAGCACAGAGCCAATCAACTTCAACTGTTGCCACGAGCGCTCGGCACTTCTTCTGACTTGGCTAAAGGGGTCTCAAGCTGGGGACACAGAAAACAAGGAACACACAGTTTGTGACCATCTGTGCAAAGCTGGGTTTGTGAGACTTGCCCAGCATCCTATACGAACTCCATGGCAGAGCAGGTTCAGACAGTCAATAGCCTCCTTCATTCTAGACTAGTGGAGCTCAAACTTCTGTCCATTCCTCCCCCCACTCTCCAGTTATTGCACAAGAGGAGGTTACTCAGCTCGATAGTAACTGATGTTCCTCGAGATGAGGGCCCCGTGGGTGCTCCACGTTAGGTCGGTGCGCCACCGCCACGCCTTAGACCGGAGATTTCATAGCAGCGTCCCTGGGGCCATGCAAGTGCGCAGCAGTTGCGCGCTGTTAGGCTGCAGGCATTGCGCAGGCGCAAGCTCCGCCCCATCCCACTCCTCAATTCCTTCTCTACCCTGAAACCACGGCTTGGGAAGGCCAGGATCCTGAAGTAGAGGGGAGGAAGGGAGAATTGTGGAGCACCCAACGGGGACACTCATCTCGAAGAACGTCAGTTACTATCGAGGTGAGTTACTACTACTACTACTTCTCCTCCTCCTTCTCCCTCCCCTCCCCCCAGTGGGTGCTCCACATTAGGTGACTACAAAGCAATTTCCCTTTAGGGAGGTAGGGACTTAGAATCTGGCAAAAAAAAGCAGTGGAAAGAACCACCTTAGCTAGTTTCAGGTTGGAAAGAGGACCCTGTGTAAGTGCATAGTACTTGTTGGAGGACCACGTGGCAACTGCACAGATGTCTCTTATGGGTACTTAACAGAGGAATGCTATTGAGGTAGCCATGACTCTGGTTGAGTGTGCCCATATGCTCTCTAGAGGCTATCTGACTGTGTGCAGCAAAGCTTGATGCAATCCGAGATCCAGTGGGAGAGTCTCTGTGATGAGACGGCCTGGCCCCTACTACAGTTTGCTATTCAAACAATCTGGGGGACTCTCGGAACGGTCTTGTTCGGTTCAGATAGAAAGAGAGAGCTGGTCTGTGCAGGTCAAGTGTATGCATTTTCATCTCAAAAGAGTTGCTGTGTGGTTTGGGGAAGCAGGTGGGAAGATGTATTATCTGATTGAGGTGGAAGGATGAGTGTACTTTGGGGAGGAATTTGGGATGGGTACGTAAAGTGACCTTGTCTTTAAAAAAAAAAAAAAAAGTGGTGTATGGGGGGTCCGCCATTAGGGCTGCAATCTCTCCTACCCATCTGGCCGAGGTAATAGCTACAAAGAAAACAGTTTTTATGGACAAGTGTAGTAATGAGATGGTCACCATCGTTTCGAAGGGTGGCCTAGTTAGAGCATTCAATACTAAATGCAGGTCCCATGGTTGCATTGGTGGAATGATGTCTGGATAAAGTGCCTACAGGCCCTTTAAGAACCTCTGGGTGAGTGGATGAGCAAATATGGATGAGGAGTCTATCTTGGAGTGGAATGCAGTGCTGCGTTCTCCCGCTGTGTCGGCAAGATCGTACCACTGCTGGATGGTGCTGCAGCTAATGAGGTAGGCAACTTAAAGCCTGTTGCCTCAGAGCACGATTTAGCACGTGTGTGCTGTTTGTCTCTGCTGGGGGCTCCAGAGACGCCAGCGGCCTCATATGCGCTGAGATGCTGTGCCACCACTGCTCTCAGCACCAGCCGTGAGGGGGATGCCATTTCAGTGCCATAGCCCCTTGAGGTGCTGAGGAGGCTTGTTTTTTGGCAGGCTTTTTGGATCCCTGCTGCTTGAGTTCCTCGGGCTTTTGGCTCGGATCAGAGGCTGGTCTGAGCAAGTTTTCTAATAAAAATAATTTGAGTCGGAGGTTTGTGTCTTTCTGCACCCGCGATTTTAGCTTTGTGCAATGAGGGTATATCTGAGAGAGATGCTGCTCTCCAAGTCAGCGGACACATTGTTAGTGACCATCCGAAAGTGGAATATGCTCTTTACATGAGGTGCAGCGTTAAAAGCCAGGTGATTCCAGGCATGCCTGCATAAGCAGTCAGAAAAAACTGCAGGGAGGGATTAATTGGGAGAAAAGAAGAAAGCCCCTTATACTAATTAAGATTTCTTTCTTCTTTTTTTTAAAACTAACGCAGTAATTAACTATTTAAAACTCACTAATTAACTATTATCATGAATTTAACTGGTTTTAGAAAGTATAATCATGCAGATGCAAAGAAGCTAGGGAGCACTGCTGCTTCCGTCTGCAGCCGGAGGAGGTAGAGAAGGAACTGAGGAGACCGGGGAGGAAGGTAGGAGCTCGTGCCTGCACGATGCCCGCAGCCCAGCAGTGCACGACTGCTGGTGCGCACCTGTGCGGCCCCCGGGACACTGCTATGAAATCTCCGCTCTGAGGCTCAGCAGCAGCAGCGCACTGACTTAATGTGGAGCCGCCATGGGGACACTCATCTCGAAGAACCACCAAGGCTTCCTGAGCAGCAGAGCATAGGCTGAAGGCAGAGCTGGGGGCAGAACTTGGGATGGGGAAGGAGCTGCTGCTCAGGGCAGAGCCAGCCTGAAGGCAGATGGGGAATGAGGGGAGAGCCCATCTGAGAGTGCAGCAGAGGTGCTGCTGGCAACAGAGAGGGGGTGATGGCAGAGCTGGGCTGGGAGCTGAACAGAGTTGGTGGAGAAGCAAATCTAGGGCAGAGTTAATCTGAGCGTGGGGCTGGGAGAACAGCAGTGTCCCCCCCTCCCATGGGGGCTGGCCCACCGCATACCCCCCCCAAATGTCCTTCTGTGTCCCATTCAAGAGGTGCGCCGGCACAGTCTGCTCTAGACCCTCATTTCTCCCCAGAGCACCACCCTTCCAGTGTACCGAAGGAAGCAGTCGATCCCGGCATAATTGAAGATGCTGTGCTATTGCAAACACACGTGGGGGCCGAAGTGAACCTGAACCGGAGCCTACTTTCTGGCCTTAAAGTGTTGAGTGCTCGATTTTGAAACGGTAACATTCTTTTAACCGCTTTTTGGGGTGGAATAAATGTATAGGCCACAGGCAGGCCTGCCGAAGCAGGATGGGGTGGAGGGTGCACAAAGAGGGCTGATAGGTACAGGGCGTGGTAATTCAAAAGGGCCTGGGGCTCCTGGATGCCACTTCTGCAGCAGCCAGAGCCCCAGGTCCTTTAAATCTCCGCCAGAGCATTGTGCTGCATGCTCCAGAGCCCTGGGCGGTGCGCTCCTGGTGGTGCTGGGGGTTGGAGAGGAGGCTAGCCACAGCCCTACTCCTTCTGCCCTAGCCCTGCCCATTCTGGGAATGCAGAGCTGGGCCTCCCTCCCACCTGGCCCAGAGACCCAGCAATCCTGCTGGCTCCTTAGATGACATTGTCTATCTTTGTGCTCTCCCACCCCTACATAACTCAGGCCATACAGCACCATCCTGCAGGTCGAGACACAGCTTCTCTTGAGAACGAAATCTCCCAGCAATTCCCCCCATTCAGCTGATCCGATTTGTGGGGCACAGAACAGAAAGAGGATCTGCTGCGATTATACCAACTGATTCTGAGAGAAATACGAAGCCTTTGTGCATTAATTCCACCACCACTTGCCCACCTCCCAACCCTTTCCTTGTCTCATGCCATTTATTTAGTGCCGTTTTATTTCAGGTTGTCCCTAGAAAATAAATGTGTTTTGCTCGAGGAGAGCAGCCGGTGTCTACAGTGGAAAGTAAAAATTGAGCCACTTATTTTGCAGGATTAATCAAATGAGGTATTTTCCTATAGGAGAAAGTGGACTACGCTTATACATCAGTGAGAGCAAGACACTGCTGTTGTGCCCCTTCACAGACCAACAGTCAGACAGCATTGAAATGTTGGGCCCAACAGAGATGTTGACAATAAAGGCTAAACAAAATGAGGGTTTTTGCTATAGATCTCAAGGGGATGAAGAGGTTATTGGTTTAAAGAGGCCACTGACACCATTAGTAAAGGCTGACTGGAGGGGGATGTCAGCAATTGACGACAACTAATTTGTTGACGACAAATAATTTATGGCCTGATTTTCATAGAGGATCAGCTGCCACAGGTCTTGCTGACTTCACCAGGAGTGGTGACTGCCATAAAGTCAGGAAGGCAAGTGCTATGCAAAAAATATAATATATACAAACAGGTAATTAAACAGGTAATTAAAATGCAGAAACGGCTTTAATGTTCCAGAGGCAGTTTTGGCATCATCGCTGACCTTATGCTAATCTCTCAGTGGGGTCTGCACTGACCAGGGTTTGACTGTTTGCCTTATTTTTTGCAACTGTAACAGATGGTAACTTGCTTATTTCTGGGGGAGCAGAGGGGAGAAGAGAAGAGAAGTTATCGCAGTTTTTCTACATGGCTAAAGCCCTTTGGTCTAAACCTGATGATGCACAAGCAATGTGCCCTCTAATTTTTTCCATCCAAGTGCATAATAACTTTTGTTATTTGCACCAAGGCATATGCAAATGTGCACCACCATTAGAAACACATGCTGTCAGATGCTGTCAGCTGTGAGCGTTCTGCTAATCATCCGGGCAACATTTGAATCTCTCCTGGGTGGCCACCCAAGTGCACAGCTTACAGGGAACAAGGTCCAAAAGGTGCACTGCCAAGTGTTTTATTACTTACAAATTATTTTCTTTTTTTCTGGAGTATATTTTCCTTTATCCTAGAACACAACACAACACCGCTTCAGCTGCTATTCCCATTGAAATCAGTGACAATATTCCCAAGGAATGTCCTGGGCCTCAAAATCCTGTGGGTAATTTATATCTTATATCCTGACATCATCCACAGATGCTTTGTTGGGTTACCACAGAGCCATACGGGCAGTACAACAGAACATCGGAAGAGAGTGATTAAGAGACGCAGGCCAGGGAGAAGACATGTTTTGAGCTCAGATTTCAATGCACAAAGAGAGCTGATGAGTCGGAAGACATAGCAGGGCTCTTCCACATGGCAGGCATCACAGAGGAGAAGGCTCTTGCGTCAAGAGCTTTAGACATGAGGCAGAGAACCCAACTGGAAACCAAAGCAACAAGGAGAGGAATATAAAGAGATGAGGTCAATGTAGGGGGCAAGAACAACTCCATGTGAGTTTTTTTTTTTTTTTTTTTATACAAAACACCCACCTGCCCTCCCACAGCAAATTTTAATGGGAGCCTTAAAGAAATGAGAAGTCAGTGGAGTTATCAGAGGGTGGCTTTAATGTTGTTATGCTTCTTTTTAAACATAAGAATATTTGAAATGATAAAGTAAATCACCCGTATTACTAATGTAAAGAAAAATGATCTATTTCAAAACATTTGCACCCCAGCCACAACACAGATCTTGCAAGGCAAGAAACACAAACCCTATCACCATCACAACGGCAACACGAGCCATGAATATGAACAGCATGTGTTACTGGAAAGTGAGCATCATGGGCACTGTATGGCAAATTCAGCTAAATCCTAAGCACACTGAGCTTTAATGAGTTATAAACACACAGTAAAGCGCATCCAACTGCATGAAAATTAAAACTATGATATTTGATTGTAAAAAATGATTAAGTAATGAGAAAAGGGAAAGCTATTATGATATAATAAAATTCTTATTGTTCACAATAAACTATAATTTCATTAATTTGGGCACACGTCAGAGGTACAGTAAGTGAAAGTAAGTAGAAGTCTGTAGCAAACAATATGCCCAGTATTAATATTTTTACTAGGTTTATTGGCCAGGATAGTGACTCGGAGCACTGTTAGGTTTATGACACTGCCAGTCTGCTGTTTAAGTATTATAAAGCAACACATGTGCTGAAACTAGGGGAGCGATCCTGCAGCACACTCTGATTTTAAGTGGTTTTCATGATATACTGATTTACAGTTTAGGTCAATGGTTCTCAGCATACGCACTGTACAATTTTTTCCAGCAACCCTGTTGAGCAATACTATAATTAAAACAAACAAGCAAACATAAAAGCAAGAAGAGGAGCTTAGAACAGGAAGGAACACGGGGACAACTTCTCATGCTCTATCTGTCCCTAATGAAAAAGGAAGACTTCAGTGTCAAGGGCTGTTAAAGCAGCACTTCTAGTAGTAGATATTTATTTTTGTCCTTCCTTGACTTTCTGCTTCAGAAGTCAGTAATGGGAATAGGAAAGCAGAAAGGAAAAGAGTCTGAGAAAGTCTTAGCAACACAGAAAATGTTCTTTGGGGCAGTCACACAGAATACGAGTACAACCCAGGTTAAACTTTTTCGTTTTTTTTTTTTTTTTACAGTCATTGAAGACAAAGCCCTGGCTAGAATGATTTAGTTGAGATTGGTCCTGCTTTGGGCAAGGGGCTGGACTCAATGACCTCCTAAGGTCTCTTCCGACCCTAGGAGTCTATGATTCTGAGATCATTTGAAAAAGTCAGCGTATCTTTTAAAACCAGTTATGTCATTTGGATTAGTTCTTTTTAGTGCTGGAAATCATCTACCACTTTAAATTTGGCTCCATCAATTACTGTGACACGTTAACTGGTATTGCTACAATTTTGGGTACATATTTCAGGGCAACTAGAGTATACATAATGATGGTGCTATTTATATTAGGATCATAAGAACACAAGAATGACTATACTAGATCAGACAATGGTTCATCTAGCACAGTATGCTGTCTTCCACAGTGGCCAATGACAGGTGCTTCAGAGGGAATGAACACAACAGGGAATCATCAAGTGATCCATCCCCTGTCGCCCAGCTTCTGACAAACAGAGGCTAGGGAACACTTCACAGAATGGGTTTGCATCCCTGTCCATCCTGGCTAATAGCCACTAATGGACCTATCCTTCATTAACTTATTTAGGTCTTCCCAGTGTAGATGGGCCAAATGTCAAAAAAGCCTATTCCGAAAAAAGAAGTGGAAAAAGCTACAGAAATTGCATTTCACAATTTGCGTAGCTTTTTCTGGAAGAACAGTGTAGTGTAGACATAGTCTAAGATACAGGAAGTAACTGCTCCCGTCAGTTCTGATGAGTTCTTCAGCAGCATGTCAGATTTAACTAAGTTGACTCTTCACTGAAAACAGGTGATAATAAACAACTTCTTTGGGAAGGAAGGCTATTTTAGGAAGGCAAAACAAATAAAATGAGATACGCAGTGGCTATCAGTCAGATCACAGAAGGAGTTTGTAAAGCTATCTTTGTGGCATGCAAAGATGCATGAAACAAATCAGAGACCTCTGCCTATTGCTCATAAATATGAAACCCAAAGATCATTTCTAAATGAGGTGGCAGGGTATTAAAGAGGGGAGGCTTTAAAACTGTGTTGTGTGTCTAATAGGGGGACGGTTTTTCAGGACTGCTGGAAACATGGAAAAATTCACAACTGTTTAAGACAAAAAGTGAAGAGTGGCATTTCCATTCAGATGAACAGGAAGGTTTGGAAAACAGAGTTTAATTATCCAGACTGGAATATGACCCAGAATTAAATCCCTACTCTAGCAATACATGTCATGAGATCCATATGACCCACAAATGGACAGATCCTACTTTTTTTACCTCATTCAAAATAGGTCACCTTGAGCTAAGCATGTTTGCCAACAGTTGGAGGCAGAGTTCCTGGTAAGCTGTGCGCTTGGGCAGCCATCCAGAAGAGATTCAAATGCCACCCAGATGATCAGCAGAGCACCCACAGTTGCCCACACTCAGCAGCATGTGTTTTTACTGGTGGTGCACATCCGCACATGCTTCAGTGCACATAAAATGTATTCCCTACATGGATAGAAAAAATGAAAGGGAACATTTCTTGCAAGTGGTGGTTCTCTACAAATTTCAAAGGGATAATGCCACCTACTGGACCTTCAATTGCTGGTCTAATTTTAACATCAGTAAGGTATCTCTGGGAGGTAAGAGGAAAAGGGTCTCAATTGAACAAGGGATCCAAATTAAGACCTCAAGTCAGGAAAAGCTCAATGTTTTATACTGAAACTTTCAGTGTTGGTATTGTTGTAGCTACATTTCTTTACTGTATCTCATGTTAAACATGTTCTCTGCAATTAAGGGGTTCTAAAGAGTGAAGATATTTTTGGACTCAAGAAAGAGACGGAGGGATTCTCTTGTTAACTAAAAATGTTAATAATATGAGAAGCCAGGAGGGAAAAGATGACTCACTATCAGAAAGGCTTTTTTATTCTAATGTTACTGTAAGAAGGGTCCTTGTGGGGAAGTGAGAAAAGCAATAAGAATCATGAGGGTATAAAGGAGAAATTACCCAAGGCTTAAAACATGGAATATTTAGCTTTCAGACACACTCTGTGTACTCACTAGGAATGTTAGATAGTGGGTGATAGAATAGTCGACTAACATCATGAATTCTTAGTGGTTAATCGACTATTCTATAGTCCCCAGGGCCAGGGCTGGCAACCAATGCAGTTTGGTCCCACTCCCGGGGAGCCCCCTACCACCCACACTGCTCTCTCTCTATCTGAGGCAGCAGCACAGGATGTCAGGCAGGAGCTGGTCCACAAGGGGAGCCAGTTTAAAACAGCTCCCCGCACAGACTGGCTGCTTGCTGTCCCGTGCTGCTGCCTCTGATACAGAGGCAGCAGCGCAGGTTGGCAACTGACCCTGTACACAGGGGGTTCGAGCTCCCCATGGATAGAGGCTGCTGTGGGGGGGAGGGAGCAGGGGAGGCCTGAGCTGCCGTGGACAGAGGCTGCTTCACAGCAGCCGGACCTGTCCAATGGGGGAGGGGGAGAGTCCCAGTGGACAGGGGCTGCTGCTGGAGCAGCCTCTGTCTGCAGCCAGCCCGGGGTGCTGCGGACAGAGGCAGCTTGCAGCAGTCCCTCCCTCCCCCCAGCGCTGCTGCCTCAGATAGCAAGGGGGGAGGGGAAACGAGTAGTTGACTAGATTAACTGATAAACCTAAGCTTATCGGTTAGTCAAACTAGTCAACTACTCGCTTACATCCCTAGTACTCACCATGACTATTAAGCTAGAATCACAGAGCAGGCAGTAAAAGAGAAATAAACTTCAGCCAACTAGTGTAGAGAAAGCAAACTGTTCATGTTTTCACCTTGAATCAATGGTGTCAGAAGTTAGAGAGGAAGAGACTCGTTCAGTCTCATCCAGTCCAGCGCAAAGGTTCCCTACGGTATATTTTTCAGCACTGTCTAGCACAGCTTTAAACCCATAAGCTCTCAACATTTGCTGTTTGAATCACATTTGGCAAGTTTGTCCTAGCATCAAGGATATTTAGCCAAGCAAGGCTGCTTTTCCATTCTCTATCCAAGAGCAGCAATATGTGCGGAATGATCACTTTCGACATCACAACCTTATCTGGGATATTGCTTCCTTGCTCACTCTACTTCACTCCCCTTTTATTTTCTGCAGTATCCTGTACTCTTGTGAATCAATTCATTTACAAGCTGTTTGGACCAGAGATTACTTCCCCATTCACTATGGAAAGGACAAGCTTACCTACAGCATTACAGGTGTTGCACAGCACGAATATCTTCCCTACTGTGACCTGTCTGTTCCCCAAGGACACTAGTGCTGGAAAAAGTGGACAAGCATGTGCCAAGACAGGAAGAGAACCTCACGCAGAATTGAAAGTATGGATCAGAGGGACAAGTGCAGTTTCACAAGGGTAATTTTCAGTCCAATTTAGAGAACGTATGAGATTGACAATACCTCACATCTCCTTTTTGTAATGCATCAATTATTTTCTGAGGACTGAATTACCATGGAAGGGACATTGTAATTAGAGGAGGAAAGCAATCAACAGTAGATTGAGTGGCACAAAGGTGGGACAGATAAGAGGGCCTATGGAACTTAATCATTAAATCATAGGTTTAAGAATGGACCATAAGAGTCATCTAGTCCAAGCCCTTGCCGCAATGCAGAATTTGTTGTGTCCAAACCAGTGATAGGCAAACTGCAAGTTGCAGGTTGCATGTAGCTTCTCAGGGTTAGCCACTGGCGGGCTGCCAGACAGGTTGTTTACCTTTTATCTGCAGGTATGGCCAGCGGAAGCTCTCATTGGCCGGGAAGGGTGGAATGACAATACGAGGAGTTTTGAAAAGAGCAGGAGAATTTTGAATTGGTTACTCTAGGAAATACAGGCAGCTCACAACTTGCAATGTGATCAGTTCCTGGGAAGCGTCGTAACTCGAACCCACATTTACGATAGCCATCGTTAATGCAGGCCAAGGACGTAAGTCAGGGGGTTTGGGTCCCTTCCACACTTACAAAAATGGTCGTAAGTGTGGAAGGTTACAACTCGAGCCGTCGTAACGCAGGGGTTTCCTGTAGACAAAAATGCAAACTAAGCTTAACATATTAGATAGATTGGATAAGAATTAGCCGTCCCTCACTCACACTGAGGATACAAGCTTAAGGTACAAGCTACATTTGCTTTGCAGCTTGTTTTCTCCCTGGTTTCCATACGCTGGCTAGAAGCAGGGGCGGCCCGTGACCCTAGGCAGACGAGGCGGTCGCCTAGGGTGCCGCCGGCCCGGGCACCCGATGATGACGTCACAGGGTGCCCCGGGCACCCCATGATTATGTCACGGCCATTGACGGCCGTGCAGGCGGGGGCACAGATCGTGCCTTCCATCTGGGGCGCCAGCTGCTACAGCCGGCCTCGGGCCGCTCCTGGCTAGAACTCATTTTAGTCTGTGTCCAGCACAATCCCCAGTTCAGTCTTTTTGTTCCTTAGGTGTTTTCGGGAGTATTCTTGTGTGCGGAATGAAGAACAACAGATGATGTCACTCCCTGCGTCATATAACTTTAGCACATGGTGGAAGCCTTTTGTTTCAAAACCAGTTCTCAGAGCACTTTGTGAAAAAATATAGGCATCCCAAAATCGAGTCCAGAGTCATGTGGCCAGGTCATATGCCCTTTCAAGCCTTGCTGAGTCAAAACAGCTGTTACTTACAGATTGTCTGGCGCATTCCCAGGAAGGCTTAAGAGGTGGGGGGAAGGGGAGGCTTCTCCTAAGGACTATTGTTTTTCCTAATGGTTCATTACGTTGAATAAGTCCTTCACAACTGGCTATATATAGACTGGATGCATTTTGCTAAGTGGGTGTCACCCAGGTGTAACTACATCTGAAATACAGATCCATAGCCAATATTCATAACTTCAGATACAAAAATGATACATGCAAACAGATAAGATAATCATATTCAGAAAATTTTAACTTTTCCATTGACACCTTACACGATCCATCTTATACAAAATGCATCACAGTTATATCATAATCAAATGGTTATGAAGAACATGGTGTGGCAGGTCACACTGGGAACATTTGAACACACACATTCTTTTATCTTACATCTCAAGATGCCTAGATACTGTCTCAGCCTAATTATTCATGGTAGAGATTACCAAAGCCAGGTGCCCTTCTTGGAAAATTACCTCGACACCAAGAGATGTTTTCAGGATTGTCAGGTCCAGAACAGGAGTTTTTTATGGCTATCACACTGAGTCATGGGGAGAGTGAAGCTCTCCTTTAGACACTCACCACCTACCCTGCTTAGTACTTTAAGATAAGTGCCAAGAGTATGAAGAGAATCCAGAAATTGATCGTGAGTCAGTGAAGACCACAAAACAATGGGGAGATGTTATCTGGGCCAGAAGAGATCACATGTACTTACACCTAACCTTAAAACCTTGTTCTTTTACCTCTCAACATCTAATTGAACAGGACAGCCAGACCTCATTTAACAATTGACATGAAGAGCAGATTAAAGTACTCTTTTGTTTGTAGGAAGGATACTATGGAAAGGCAACTTTTACCATCTATGCTGTATATTCATGAAGGGATACTGCCATCTGCAACATACTAGAATATGGACAATGTTATGACACCACTTGGGTCAGCATGGTGTAGTTGCTTTGAGATCTTCCATGCAAAAGCACTACACACGTATTCGGTCTTCAACTACTGAACCCTCTTCTTTGGTCAATGTACCTTTGACAGTAAAAAAAGCATATCTTTCCATTTCAAAGTGTTACATTTAGAGATGTGGAAAGGTAGATCAAAGACATAAAGGAATAAAGGCAAAATAGACTATTGGAGGAGATATTTCCCTGAAATAAGGTAGTCAGAATGATTCCCAAAACCTTGCAGATATAGCATAACAGAGATTATCTGACTACAGAGAAGAGATATATAATAGCATAAAAGAGATGATAGAAAATGGTATTTACCATCAGCTACAGTGTTTAATACTCTTTATACAACAGTAGACAGCTGGACGCCAGTAGTACAATTTAATCCAGCAGAGTTTAAGCATTAGAATAGAAATTGGGTTCATATAGTGTCCTTTGTACTCTAGTATCTTAAGGTATTTTCTTAGCAATGACTGACTTACTGCTAATACAGCAACCATGGAAAAAAACAAAGCATCTATTCTACATTCCACTGTAGTGTATATACGTCTGGGCATTAGGGTTTATTTTATTTGGGAGGAGGTGGGACCCTGTCCAGATCAATGGGATTGTGGGGAGTTTCTCTGCATGTGTGTGCAGCCGGGTCACACAAAGCACTATTGAGATTTTTAACATCTAATGGAACAGCTTCAAGGGATGGGCAGACCTCATTTAACATGAAGGACAGATAAGAGAATACTTTTGTAAAAGACCAACTCCAACTGCTCAGTTTCCATCTCATCCTCAAACTGGCTTCCCTTTCCTCACCTGCAGTTTGGTAGGCACAAATATTAGGTACAGTCGGTGCTACTTAAAATCCGTACCCTTTGACTGCATCTGCATACTAAGAAGTTGAAATTATAAAGCAAGTTTGAGGTACTTTGTACTTGTTGATGTAAAATATCACCATAAAAGAGGCAGTCTTTAGCAATCCAGCCCATTAAATCTAGAGATAGGGAAGACCTATTAGATCATCTTGTTCCCTATAAAACATTTGCCAGTATTTTGTCCATGCTACATGTAAACGTCACAAGAATTGTGGTTTCCACTGCGGGCCTCAAGAAACTAGTTCACAGGCTAACAGATCTATGGTCAGGAAGATTCTACTTATACGCATTCCCTTTTCCCAGGCCACAATTTTACCTTTTAAATAATTCCTTTGCTTGTAGCTATTTGCACCCTGAAAAAAGGAGGTCTGTAAGGGGATTTGAAGTGGAGCAAAGGCTTTGTGCTTTCATGCTAGTGTGAAATCCACTCCATGTGGACATTTCATAATTTTGCCGAAGTCAATGAAACCTTCTGTGAAGCATCATGTAATTTATGGTCCTCAGTTTCTGAAATGTTTTTACACCTGCCCATTCTCTTCAAAGTCTCCATTTCCACCAAGCCTCCTCAAGGTGCTTCAGAGGCAGAACTTGGAGTACAACCAAAAATCCTAGATGGCTGAACTACCCCTAAATTAAAGGATGGAACTTCCATTCTGTAGTTGTTCTGAATAAGCTGCACTAAAATATATGCTCAGCTGTTCATGAATCCAGTAAGCCAGAACCTTATGCATATGGTTTGTTTCGGGAAAAGATTCCCATCTGTCAAGGCCTCCATTAAGCAAAGTGAAATGCAGGAATTTAGATTCTTAACTCATAACAGAAGGGAGAATATTGGAGAACAATACATTTTGTATTTCTATGGATATGGGTTTTCAAAAATGTAGAAGGTGGTAATTATAATAATTATAATGATTACACTTTATTGCATCCAAAACAGAACCACTGAATATCAAGGCTTCAGAAAGAGTAATTGACAACCATGACTATATACCAAGATTTCATTCTAGAAGTGATATTAATGGTAGCAGTCTATAATAAAGTGTAAACAGACAAAAATATTAAATGGAAACACTGGTAAACAAGAGCTGAATTGTGAACATTATGACAATTGAATAAATAGAGGTTCCAATAAGATATGGAGTTTTAATGTAAATGAAATCTATTTGTCAACATGATCTCATCTTAAAGAAGAAAACTGTTAGGATAATAGTAATAATAAAGTAACAATATTATATGCTTATATACTGCAGTGACACATACAGTGTAAATGATAAGAAAGATTAGCTAGGATAGGTAACAAAAATGTCACTGGACTCAGAAAGCCTCAGTTTTTGAAGTCTCAGCATTAAACTAGCTTCTGTTAAAAAAAAAATAAAAAAAAAATAAGGGAAATCCATAGACAGCCTTATGCCTATTCCACTTACATGACTACATAAACCACATTCTTCCAGAACCTGTGCATCCCCCAGCTATTATGTCCTCAATGGTTTGCCATTCATGTCTCATCTAACTTCCAAGCTGATAAACCTCAGCAGAGATTGATAACCTTAACTATCCTTAAGGTTTGGAAAGTTGTATTACAGATCCACTTCTTGGCAATGTCTGCACTACACTGTTCTTCCAGAAAAAGCTATGCACATTGCGAACTGGAATGTGCATAGCTTTTTCCGCTTCTTTTTTCAGAAGAGGCTTTTCTGACATTTGGCCTGTCTACACTGGGCCAAATGTCGGAAAACCCCCTTTTTCGGAACATCCCTTCTTCCTCATAAAACGAGGTTTACAGGGATGCCAAAAAAGCATGTCTGCTCTTCTAAAACATTTTTTGGAAGAGGAGACATGTTCCCTGGACGTGGCACAACTCTGTAGTGTAGACATAGCCTTAAGGCTTTCTAGAGCAGGCAAAAGACCACAGGTAATACAAATAATTAATAGTAATAACATGGAGAAGGCATTTGACCACAGTTGAGGGCAGGAATCTCAGGTAGGCTGGGTGGAGTCAGCTGTGTGAAATGTGTTCATCATGGATCTGATGTTAGATTGTGAGAGACTGTGATGATCCCTCTACATAGTACTACATATCAGGCTGCACATAACAGTGGACAGTGCTGAGGACAATGAGAAATACTGCAACACAGCTAACCACAAAATTAAAGTTTATCCAATGACCTGGGCACTGAAATGGTGCTGATAACCATAAGCCTATAGATCCTCACAATGCAAGCATGAAGAAATCTGAACATATAACACAATGTAAAAGTGACCACTGATATACAGCAACGGTGAAAGCACTGTCATTTCACATCTGTAGAGTGAATGTGAAAACATCAGTCCAATAAATGAATCTGAGTTGACTTTCTTTAAAACTATGAAAGTACTACAAAATGAAACAAGAGTTATGATTCTGCTTTCAGAAAGCAGTCCAGAAAGTATGGAGAATCTTGTACCTACTATGTCTATGTTTGACCACTTTCTGGGGAACATTTGAGCTGCATTAAGGGAAAAGAGCTGGAAGCGAAGGTGGCTTCTTTCATAAAGGATTCTAAAAGAAAAAGAGGCTATACTGAAAAAGAGTACAGCTCACTAGTTAAGGGACCAACCTGCTCCCAAAATCAATAGTATGACTTCTGTGGATTTCACTGGGAGAAGAATTGGGCTTAAAGACTTTAAAAGGAGAATAAAGACGATTGGGAGTAAAACAACATCCTTCAGATACTGCAATCTTCACTTGTATCCTTCAATGGTTGGCAAAAATCTGGGGTGAAATCTTGTATCTACTAAAGTCAAAGGCAAATTACCACTGGCTTTACTGGTACCAGGATTTCAAAAAATACCAGAATTGGAAGGGAACTTGAGAGGTCATCATATCTAGTCCCCTGCCCTCACGGCAGGACAAAGCACTATCTAGATTATCTCTGATAGATGTTTGTTTAACTTGTTCTTAAATATCTCCAATGATAGAGTTTCCACAACTTCCCTCTGCAATTTATTCCAGTGTTTAACCAACCTGACAGCTAGGAAATTTTTCCTAATGTCCAATCTAAATCTTCCTTGCTGCAATTTAAGATAATTGTTTCTTGTCCTATCATCAGAGGTTAAGGAGACTAATTTATCTCTCTCCTTCTTGTAATACACTTTTAGGTACTTCAACGCTGTTATGTTCCCTCAGTCTTCTCTTCTCCAGACTAAACAAACCCAATTCTTTTAATCTTCCCTCATAGCTCATGATTTCTAGACTTCTCATCATATTTGTTGCTCTTCCCTGAACCCTCCCCAATTTCCCCACTTCTTTCCCGAAATGTGGCACCCAGAACTGGACACAAATACTCCAGCTGATGCCTAATCAGCGCAGAGTAGAGAGGAAGAATGACTTCTCATGTCTTACTCACAACACTACTGTTAATGCATCCCAGAATGATCTTTGCTTTTTATGCAAGTGTCACACGACTCATATTTAGCTTGTGATATACTATGATGCCCAGATCCCCCATTCCTAGACTTTCCATTTTGCATGTGTGAAACTGATTATTTCTTCTTAAGTGGAGTAATTCTCATTTGTCCTTATTGAATTGCATCCTATTTACCTGAGACTATTTCTTCAGTTTGTCCAGATCATTTTGAATTATAATCTTATTCTTCAAAACACCATCCCAACGGCTACTAAAAGTTACAAACCCAACATCTAGTATCATGCCTTGTTTATTTAAAACTGGTATAGATCCATACTTCCCTTTTTAATTCTGTAACTGTTAAATACTTCTGAATTACAAAACTAATCATAATAAAATGCTCATTTTTCAAGCCTAAAAATAGCCCCCCTTCATTTGAAGGTAGCTCTGCATAAGCCACTGGATGAATAATACTTTTGGGTAAAATCCATGCTGAAATAAGAAATTTATTCCACTCAATTCCTTCCTCCTTAGTTATATGACACTTCCAATTCAATGAGCAAGTTCTAAAGGGACGCTAAATCTTTTCGAGCATACGGACCCCTTTTCAACTATTAAAATTTCACAGATCCACCCCCCTCCGGGGGGGTGGTGGTGGGGAGAGGAGAGAAAAGAAAAGAAAAAGTAAGGATTGGGTCCACCATGGTGGGGCCTGATCCTTATTTTTAAACTTTCCATGGACCACCTGCAGTACCGTCGCGGACCACCGGGAGTCCGCGGACCACAGCTTGGGAATGACTGTTCTATCATATGCTATACAGATAATACATGGCAGTACCAGAAAGTGTTTATATCAATTCCATTTGTACTAGGTAGGGCAGGAGCAACAGACGACGGGAAATCTGGATTTTATTCCTTTCTGCCTCACTGTCTGTCAATGAGGTTATTGCTTAAACTGCCTATGCCTCAGTTTCCTCATTTGTAAAAACAGTGGGCTAATAATGCTTACCTAGCTTCTTCCCATGTGTGCTGAGATCCACAGACAAAGAGCACTGTGTAATAACTAAGATTATTAATATTATAATTTGCAACAGTCTAGCACTGAATGGGTGAACAAAACATATAGCACATACCAAAACCAGACAAGTGCAGTACAAAGGGGAGGAATCCTGCTTTAATTGTACCTCTCCTGTTAGCTGCTTTTCCTGCTATATAAGGCACTTCTACACTCCCTCTCCCTGAAATCACACCTATATTTAAGGATGTTAAATATCGACGGACTAATCAAATAGTCAATGCATTTTGCATCGACTAGTCAATTAGTCTATAGGGCACCTTCGCCTTTGAAGTGTAACGCTTCAAAGGCAAAAGCGCCGCATGAAGCCTGAGGTCAGCTGGGGACTCCCCCGCTGACCCCAGGCTCTGTGAGGCGCTGAAGCTTTGAAGTACCCCCTTCTCTTCCTCCCCTTTGCTGCCTCTTTCTGATAGAGGCAGCAAAGGAGGGGGGGTGAGGAAGCGACTAGTCGACTGGCCTGTAGACTATCCGATAAGCACTTGCTTATCGGATAGTCAACTAGTCCTTCACATCCCTCCCTAAATTAGCTCAGTGTCTGAGCACCTTACAAATATCACCCTTCTGTGGTCAGGAAGTACTATTTTACCCCATTTTAAACACGAGGCACTGAGGTGCAGGGACAGAAAGGCTTGCTCTATGCTGCAATCAAAACTGTGACTGCAGCATGCGTAGATACCCCAGAGCTAGCACAGATCTAAGTAGCTCAAATAGCATCAGCAGCGAAGCCACAACATCTTGGGCTGTCCTAGGTCCTAAACCAGCATGTACAACTTGTACCGCTGTGGCTTCACAGCTAGTAACTGGTGCAAGCTAGATCAAAGCTAGCTCAGGTGCACTACACACACTGCAGGCACACCTCTGACTTCAGCATAGACATCCCCAAAGTGGCCAACAGTGGAAATGCAGGGAATCTGTCCCTCCAAGGTATGAGTTCTGTGCGAGATTACAAACTCCCTGCAGGTATTTTTACCGAGCTGCAAATTCCATTTTGAATGGAATGGGCTACTTGTCTTTCTGTGGTGGTGCTGCTAGCTCTGCTACCTGAGGCCTAGCCTACACTACCGTGGGCTGTGGACACAAGTTACACAACTTTAGGTAGAGGAACACCGTAGTGTAGCTGAAGTTGATGTACTTCGGTCTGCTTACTGTGAAGCCTTCATAGTGGTAATTAGGCAGCTGATGTTCTCCTGCCCACTGTGCTACTCTTCTCATTTTGGTGGAGTACTGTAGCCAGACATGAACCCCATCTTGTTATCTCCCCTCCCCCCCCAGAGAGCAAGAGAAAGGCAGTCAGCCTTTGATGCCCTGGGAACGCAGGTGTGCTGCCTGTCCCTGACTCTACCATAAACAGAAACCAGACAGTAAATGGGCTAGCTGACGACCCGGGGGCCTCCCGCCGCCCTGATGGCTAGTACCAGTAATTGACACGCCTGCACTGTCCCAGGAGAGGAATCTTCGCCCATCACGTACCAGAGGTGCCCATTGTCTGCATTTTCCCAGGTGTGAATTATGCTTTGCACCCTTCGTGGGAAACTTGGTATTCAAAGCCATTTTTCCTAATTGGCCACTTGAGACCAGGAAGAAGCCTACGTGACCCGAGGGGTATAAAGAGGGTTTTAGTAGCCCACCCCATTTGAGCTCCAATCATCTACACCTGCTGGCAGGTATTGGTTGTCTCCCGAGGTCTGTGGGACACCCAACCTCGCCCTACTTCTTCCCGAGGGATTGAGAGAAAGACGCTGGCCACGCCAAGTCTGGAACGCAGGGGTAAGAATATATACCTGCTAGGTGTCTATTTTGCATGCATTTAATAAGAGCTCAGAGAACCAAAAGGGTTTCATGGTACCTGTAAGTGACTTCTTAGTGTAATTTCTGTCCTGTTCTTTGTAGTGGCTGTGTTATCTGTAACACAGTAGTAGCATTTAACAGCTACGTTTACCCTGTAAACTTCTTGGGGTGCCCGTCAACCTCCTCCAGGTTGCCCACTGCTAAGAGACCCCAGTCCTAGCAGTTGAAGTCTCGGGTGTATAATACACACACACACCACTCACTGCCCTGACCACCGGCTGACAAGTACCAGAGTCGACGAGAGAGCACTCAATGGTTGATTTATTGTGTCCTGATGCAATAAACTGACCGCTGCTGGACCAGTCAAGCCCGCAGTGAGGACATGCCTGGACATTTCAAGGCAGAACATCAAAGACCTCACAATAGCATCTCCTTAAAGGCTGATGGTCATCCATCTAATTGACAAAGGTGGCTGCTGCCCAGGGAAAAATGGCTTTTCACTTCAGGTCTGAACTCAGAGGGGAGGTTGCCTAGGGAACGAAGCCACCCAACAGGAAACTGTGATCCTTCTCAGTCTCCTCAAATGATATCACTTGACAAAAAGTCAGATGTTATTAAAAAGGGCAGGAACTGAGCTCCTCAGAAGTCCATTTTTCTCCAGCTCATGATGAGAGAGAACATCTGAGTGTGCAGGAGCCTAATGAGGTAGGAGAGTCTGCCCACCTACCTGAACACTGAGAACTCCCCAGGGAAGAGTGAGTTAGTACAGGACATTGCATGTGGAGATTTATTGTTTATGTGTACTCACTTATGCTTTATTGGTTGAGGAAAAGAGCCATTTTGTTAGAATCCTGGCCAAAGTGTGTTACATATTTCACAACTACCATGTGCATCCGGAAAGGAGGACCCCAAGATAGGGACAGCGGCTGGACTCTGCTGAGGCTCCAGAGGCTTAAAACATGCAGGGGCACAACAGTCTCGTGACTGGCCAACGGGAGTCAACCGGGACTTGATACCAAGGACACAAAGGAAGTCTGTGATGGAGCAGGGAACTCAACATGGGAGTCCAAAGGCTGGGGCTAGCATGCTAAGCAGTGGGTTATCGCTCCTCACCCGGCAACACACTCCTGTCTCCTCAACAGGCCACTTATTATATTGCACGTCTACTAAACGTCATCGAAAGCTACACTGCACTACTTTACTGCTTACCATGAATTTTCTGACCTGTGTAACTTGCACCACCATGAAACTTCTGCTGAGTCTTTGCAAGAGAACTGAGATGGTATCCAAACTTGTCATGGTGAAAGTTTAAACCTAGTGAGAGAAAAGCATCGATTCTGCCAACTGATGAGGAAATAGCTGTTACAGTTTCTGCCAGTTACAGAACTTAACTTCATCTGTAAATTATCTGTAAAGGATTCAGGTAATCACAGACAGCAGAGGTCAAAACAGAAAAAGCCTGAAGGACCTTCTGCGGTACTGGCCAAGCAGAAATAGTTTGGGGAGTGGATGGGGAACAAACGGGATAATAGTAAAGCCGTTTGGGGAACAAACTATGGTTTGGGGAATAAAGAGGATAATAGTAAAGCAGTGAAGCCCCTATAGCACTGCAAGGTAGCTGTGAATCAGCAAGGAGAGCACTGGAGGAAACGTTGAGAAAGGGAACACCCATAACACTTCAGACTTTTGAGATGTGGAGCAAATCAAAGAACTAAGGTTAGGGAGCAGAGATGAGAATCATAGGGTAGGTCTGATCATCACACAAACACCTTTGACTTTCCCATTTTATTCTCCCAGTTTTCACATCAGTAGTTTTTTAGTCTGTTGAAACATACATGTGATTTCTAATTTAATTTTAGGCAAAACAGTGCAACTCTGCTACTGCTGGACTAACAGATCTGCAAATAAACAAATGGAGCAGCAGCTTCAAGTATTTTCCTCTTGCTATAGCATCTTACATCAAAGAATTTCAAAGCAGTGCACTCTAGGAATTAATGCAATGAAACGTAAAGGACAGGATGCACCCTCTTTAGAGGGGTGAGAATCCTTAATACACCAAACATGGGGTTTTTATATAGTTAGTTATCAGTTTGCAATTTGATACTGTGTTCTCTAATGAGTCACTGGAGTTTGGTCAAATCTTTCCTAGAGCAGAGAAATTCACCTGAAACAAGACAGTGCTTGGAAAAAATACACGAGAGAGTCCCAGATCATAGAAATAAGAGAGTTATTGGTTCAGGACTATCTGCATACAAAGCACCAATTGCTGTAGTATTTAGATTATTTCAGCTCTCAGGACAGATCACCTAGTAACAGGAACCTTGGTTTGGTGAGTAAGCACAAACATTCCAAAAGTGCTTGGCATCTGGAAGGATGACATTCAATGTTAACCGCAACAAACATGAAGGTTTTAACCATGGGCAGCAGCTGTAAGAGGCAAGGAGAGGCAAAGCAGGGTCTCACAGCAGGCTGTTGCAGCCTGAGGAGTCCTCCTCCAGACAAGCTTGTCAGACCTATTAGCATCACCTGGAAGAGAGCCATTAAGCGGTAAGAAAGCCATTTAACAGGCACGTGCCAGCTCAGAAGTATATAATGTCAGTTTCGGAGTTTATTGACAAAAACAGTTGTGCATTACTGTAATACGGCTACAGGACCTTACTTTAAAATGTACTGTAAATATTTCATTAGTTTGTTGCTGAAGATTATACAATCACAGCTCTAAGAAATCCCTGCAGAAATTTTTAGATTCTTAATCTGAGTATTCAGCTTTAGCCTTCAATGCTTGGATCTTCAGACATACGGTTTTTTAAATAAATTCTTCAAAAAACCCACCCTTACCTAAAATCCACATTCCCATCCATCCCTGCTGTAATTTCTCCCTCACCCTTAAAGGAACAGCAGCTCTTAAAGGAACAACCTCCCTTTTCTTCCAGATAACTGGACACACAGATGGTGCGGAGGAAGGGAGGGGAGCACATGATCCTGAGTGATGTCCCAAACACTGTGGGTGGGCGGGGCCGGCCAGCAGGGCAATTAGTGGGAGAAGGGATCTGGTGCCTGCACCGGGGTCCACGCCCCCCACACTCAGTGGCAGTGGCAGGGCAAGGAGAGCAATGGTCCCAGCTGACTGCGTGCCTCTGGGCATGTCACTCGGGGAAAGGGGCGAGACACATGGCTGGAGGAGCAGAGCGAGCTGGGGCTGTAGGCCTGCTTCCCCCACTGCTGCTGGTGAGCGCCAGTGTGTGCGGGGGAACAGACGCCAATTGCTGGCACCAGAACACTGGTCCCACCAGTTCCCTGGGCTGCATTGCTCCAGGGAGGGTGAAGAGGTGGGATAGGAGCAGAGAAAGGCTGGATCAGAGTTGAGAAGGGGGCAGAAGGCCAGGCATAGGATAAAGGAGGGTTGTCCTGGCCCTTTTCCACACTGGGGGTGGGGGGGGAGTCACATGGCCAGTGTCCCTCCAGCTCCTCTTCACCAGTCACCTCTGTCTGGACAAATGAGTTTCCCTTTCTTTATTTCTATTTGATGAACTAGTTTCCAGAGAACCCTCCGCTAAAAATCAGGACCTTAGTAAGACATAAAATCATTTGTCATGCCGAAAGTCTTTGGAAACATATTTTTAACATAAACATACAGCAAAATTTCATAAACATGTCAATTGCTCTAGAGATCACACCAAATAAATGAGTGTTCCCTTTTACTAAAAAGGATGAACTGTGTTGTGAGCCACAGTAAACCGCTCTGACTGATTAATTTAAAACAATGTCTTTTTTCAGTCTGTAGTAATCTGGAATGATTACTTTATGAAGGCTTAAGAATATATTTAAAATATAAAGCCAGCTTAGAAATACTGATTAAGAAAATGTAAAACAAAGACGAGATGCATCATGTATTCCATAATATTTAATGTCGTATTCAACAGGAAACCTGACTTGCCCATACAACAAAGTTTTTGCAAATAAATATCCAACAAACTTCAGGGTACATCAAAAAACCTGTGACTGACATTTTTTATTCCCAAATTTAGTGCTTTTAACTAGGTACCTTCTGCACATCCAGTCTTCACAAGCTGGCATGCAGTGAAAAACATGCTCCGTTTTCTTTAGAAAGAAACTGTAGAAGAGTGTTTTGTCCAAATGTCATTTGCTACATTTGGGATCAGGGATTTGGCTGAGCAGGGAGAGGGAGGGAAGAAAAGAGAGAGACAGTGAGAAGGGGGCAGGGCCTAAGCAGCATGGGGGCGGGGCCTGGGCAGAGCAGTGGGGAAGTATGGGAGGGGCCACAGGCTTGGGTGTTTATCTTCCCAAGCAGCAGCTTCAACCACCACCTATCTTTTAAACATATACTCTGAGATGGTACAAGGGGCCCCATACCACCACAGAAGGGATTCAGCAGAGCATTTGGGTCCAGCTAATGTGGATAAATCTCTGTAACATTTCCATATAACCATGTATCATTCTCATATAACTTTGCATTAAGAGAAACTTTGTAAGTCCTTTTATATATATAGATCTTGTCCTTTTAGATATATCTTTATGTTAAGCCTTCTTATAGAATCCCTGGTATTAAGAGAAACCTTGTACCCAGTCTTTTCCATATAAACTTTGTATCAAGCTCTTTATGTTATAGGTCACTCTTAGGAATAGTTAAGGTAGAGAAAAATGTCTTTTGCTAGGAGTAGAACATATCTCTCCCCTTTCATTGATTGTCCTGTTGAAATGAATGACGTGTGAATGGAGGATGAAAGGTGAGCACCTCCAGCAACAGTTGCAAGGGTAGAGAGGGGCAGGGAGCCAGATCCAAGACAATACCTATGAAGTGAGCTCATTGAAAACAAGACTGGACATATAGACGGCCTTGGGAGTCAAGCAGCAAGTGCCTGTCCTTGAAAGGACCCTCTTTGAAGCAGCATTAAGAAAGGTGAGGTGATGACTAACTGGCTGCATGATAGTGATAAATATGAGGCATCTTGCAGAGGGACCCCAGGTTTTCGTCTTGTCAACATTGGAGCATCAATCTGGATCGGCAGAAGCCCGGCTCCACCCTTCCCCCATCTAACTCACCTGGCCAGTGTAGTTAGGGGGAGCAACTATTGGTAACAACAAGATGGAGTGTGCATGTGTGTGTGTGAGCGTGCATGAGTGTAATGTATCATACGCATATGATAAAGTATTGATTGAGCTATGTATGTTCAATAAATGTGGCGTGTTGCCTTATCCCCCTGAAAAAGATCTCAGGTGCTTCTTTTAAGCACAACACTAAGCCCACCCGGCTATACCTGCAGCCACTGCCAAGCCTGGAGTGGGAACCAAGAGAAAGAACCTGTCTCAGTTAAGGACTTAATGACAAGGTCGGAAGACAGAGCTCTGCCTTTTGATTGTGATGCTGTGGAGACAGGTTAGCTAGCTGCAGCAGCCACTGGGGAAGAACAGCCATGAGCAAGCAATGCCTGAATCAGAGACTTGCTGGGGAACCAAGCTCAAAAGGAAAGGCCAGGGATGCTCCTCCCTCAGAAAAAAGGGGGGACAGCCTAGTGCTGAGCGATGTTTGGAGGTTTAGGTTGAAAGCTTTTTTGGAACCCCACCCAGAAATGGAGTAAGACTGAAGGGACAATTCCCTGGTGGCCCAAACCCACCTTACAGGATAACTGAAGATGGAGACTTCTCTCCCCACCCTGGGAAAACAGCAGCCATCTCTGGGCTCTCAGAAGATCCACTAGGGGGTGCTGCTCCAGCCATGCCACTGTAATCTCTTACCAGAGATACAGCTCAACAAAGTCCTGGTGTGTAGAGCACTATGTTGATGGGAGGGCTTCTCCTGCCAACATAGCTACCACTTCCCAGAGTGGTCGAGTGCCAATGCTGACAGGAGACGCTATCCCCCATGAGCACTGGTAACATACACAGCTTTAAAAAGCACCAAATATCAGGAGCTATAAAATTGAGATAACTGGTCCACCTCACAAACCCACCAACATAAACAATACAAACATTTCAGTCAGTCTTAGAGAGGCAAAGGATGAACCCACAGGGACACCTTCCCCCTCCCTAAAGGAGATTCTTGAGAGATTTTTGCACAATTGGCCCTGTGCTGCACCAGTTCTGAAGCATATAGGTCTCAATTCACTGGTCCACGCTGGGAAGTTGTGTGGCTATATACCTATGACAGTTGGAATGTAAAGCTCAATGTAGTTATACTGGTACAATCCCTAAAGTCGGTGCATTTATACCAATATAAAAGTGGTATAGCTTGCTACGTGTCTTGAACTAGGGATGTAAGCAACTAATCAACTAGTCGACTATCTGATAAACTTTTGCTTATCAGATAGTCAACATACTAGTTGACTAGTCGCTTCCCTCACCTTGCTGCCTCTATCACAAAGAGGCAGCAAGGCAGAGAAAAGGAAGAAGTATCGGGGGCAGCTGGCTTAAAAGCTGGTCCCCCCAGCTCCGTTGGACGGGGCAGGGATGCAGCGGCAGCACTTCCTCTTTGAAATGTACATGAACCCCAGCAGGGGCTCTTGTGCATTTTAAAGACTGAAACACCGCGTGGAGCCCAGGGCCAGCAGGGAGTCACTGCTCTGTACCAACATAGTAATTCCCGGTAAAACCCCAGTCATCTGAAGAAGTGGGCTGTGCCCACGAAAGCTCATGATACCATCTACATGTTGTGTTACTCTATAAAGTGCTACCAGATCATTTGTTGTTTTTTCCTGTACAGACTAACTCAGCTACCCCCTGAAGTGATAGTCATTCCCGTTCAGGATAGGGATATTAAATTTCAATTACTTAACTAATTGAATAGTCAAAGGGATTTTGATTCAATTCGTCAATAAGGACTAGTGCAGCGTTCTGCCTCTGAAATGTACAAGAGCCCCAGTGGGGGCTCTCGTACGTTTCAAAGATTGAAATGCTGTGTGGAGCCTGGTGTCAGTGGGAGACTCAGAGTCCCCTGCCGGCCCCAGGCTCCATGCGGCGCTTCCTCTTTGAAATGTACAAGAGCCCCAGTGAGGACTCTTGTACATTTCAAAGTTGGAACCCCATGCTAGTCCTTATCGACTAATTGAATAGTCAATTGAAATCCCATCAACTATTCAATTAGTTAATTAATCAAAATTTAACATCCTTATCCTGAACAGGAATTACTAGGTGGGTACAGCACAGTGACGCGAACATAACTGCATCCACTCTGAGAGGGGTTTCCCTGTAACTCTACCAGCATAGTTAAAGCGCTCCAACTTTTTAGTGTAGACAAGACCCAAGGCTGTCAATCCAGCACCTTTTAAAATGTCTTAGCGTGACACTGTTCTGAAATATACCAGCACTCTCTCTGCACAAAATGAAACATGAAAAAAACCACATGCTAAGCCAAACAGCAGCTGTGGTATTTGATGTTTGCCTTGCAGTTTTCTCTACCAAGAAGTGATTCTCTGTTCTGAACTACCATGACACTCTCTAGAAGCCCAAAAATGCTTAGCACAGCTAGTCTGTTTCTTATACAGCACAATGAAGAAATGTTCAGAGCAGCTAATTTCTAAACACCAGTGGAAAAATAAAAGCCTACACAGCCTCAACTGTGGGAGGGCTCAGTGCTGAACAGCAGATGATTCCTACTGAATAACTGCCCTAGTTTTTTACAAACAATGCAGTGAACAAAAATAGAAACCCATTTACATACTGATGCTAATAACTTTATTTATAGTGTCACAGCTACACCACCACAAACTGCCACTGCAGCCCCATTCAGCAGCCATTCACCATAAAAGAGTTTCCCCGGACCATAGAGCACAGAAATAATCCTGCTTAAGGCAGCCAACAAGACCTTTCAAATGGTACATTTGGTACCAGCCAAAAACGAACAGTGTTCAAGATATTCCTGAGGTGCAAGTTCTCCGCTCAGAGCATTTAGTCTCTGCCCTTTCCCGTGACTTAATTTTAACTGCAGTTAATCAAGTGAGGGTCAGCAATGTTCCCCCATCCCATTTATCAAGTCACACTGTGTTTTCTGGACCTCATGATAACGTCCCATAAACATATTTGCCGGGTGAGTCATTTGGAGAGGAGGAGACAAGCATCACTCCAACCCAAGCCAGAAGATGTAATAAGAAGGGGTACATTTGATACTAGAGATAAGGAAAGTCTTTAACACATTGGCACTGCCTGGTGCAGGACTCTGGCCAAATTATAACTGGCAGGCATGTAGCACTCCCAGCTAAGACAGTGTGAGCCTTGTATACCCTTAAAGAAGACACACAGAGAAAACAGACACTTTTATGTTCTGTGTGAGTCTTGTTTTTTAAGTTTTTATGTTCTGTGTTTGTATGGGCTTCTTTGAATAGGAAATTAACCTCAAGTTTCAGCCATCAGTGTAATTGTGCTGGTAACAAGGTTCTACTATAGACAGACTAGAAAAACTGCAATATATGTAGCCACTCTGGTGTCTGAGATTGGAGCTAATTCCCAACCCAGACAACGGTGATAACTGTTTAAAAAAAAAAAACCCAAAACCTAATCTTCAGTTCAAAATATGAGAACATCTTTTGTGTTACTTTGCAATGTACTTATCAGAGGCAGCAAAGTCCAGTGGTTAGAACACATGTCTGGGAGCAGGAACTTTTGAGTTCTAACCCATGTCTCCTCCTGAGTCACTAATTGACATTAGACAAATCACTATCACATCCTCTCTCTTTCCCCATCCACAAAATGGAGATAATTCTTACCTACATCTCAGAGGGGATAATAGCACTGTGCTTTGAAAGTGAAAAATGCTGAGACACATGCAAAGAAATATTTTCCTGTTCTCTAATTGACAGTATCCTACCAAAATGGCACAGCAGTATTTGTTGAATTATCCGTAATAATATAAATGCAGTATTTGACACAGGTTAATTGAAAAACTACAAAGCTATGAGATAAGATACAGGAACAATCAACAACATACGCTCTTTAGGGTTTTACCAGGAGCTCTGTGAGTACTTACTAGGTCTTTAGGGAGAATAATCCAAAAGCATGAGGAACACCACACAGGAAGAATTAAATAAACCATATAATAGCTTCAATTTTATTTATATATTTAAGCAAAGCACAGTGAACTAACAAGCACCAATGAAAGTGCTAATCTGGGATTTAGTAGTACTGAATCTTATCTTTTCCAGCTGATCAGATGGGAACCAAACCCTAAGAGTAAGGTTATATCCATATGAATCCCAGAGTTTTTAATTACAGACTTATGACAGACTCCAGGTTTATCATCTACAGGTGATATTTTGAAGGTGCACTACTCAAGGAAGAAGATCTTTCTGTACTTCCACCGCTTTTCATTACTCTAATTTCCTAGCACTAACAGAATAACATTTTGAGGACTAACCAAGTGAAGGATAGAGAGATTCCAATGGTTCTAATTTGATGTTACTACAGCACTAGAACGATACCAAGCATAATAAATAAAGCATGTGAGGCTTTTATTTAATGAGAAATATTTTGTGCACATGCACAATACACTAGCTCTCTAGGCTGCTATTCTCTTCTCATCACTGCAGTATCTGAGGAGCTGTTAGGAATGAAATTCACCTGAATAGTCTAGCACAGGAATTTTCAAACTTGACTCATGCCTTGTAAAGGGAAGCCACTGGTGGGCCACGAGATGCTTTGTTTGTCTGAGTATCTGCAGGCTCGACAGCTCACATCTGTCAGTGGCCGCAGTTTGCTGTTTCCGGCCAATGGGAGCTGTAGCAAGCAGTGCAGACTAGGCCACTGCAGCTCCCACTGGCCGGGAATGGCAAACCACGGCCACTGGGAGCTGCTACACCTACGGATGCTCCAGTAAACAAAGCATCTCGCATCCCCCAGTGGCTTATTCTGACAAGCTGCAAACCAAAGTTTGAAAACCCATGGTCTAGTACACTGGTCCAGAGGGAAATAGGATTGGTGACTACAGATTTTACTTTGTGAACAGGGAAGGGATGAGGAATGTGTACACCGGAATGGGACATGAACGTGAGCAAATGCACAGGAATGCTAATATTTAAGGGATTATTCTTATATTTTGTGAAGATAGTCAGAGAATCATCCTTGCTTCTGAAAGCAAGTTCCATAGTCTTAGGGCAGTGATGAAAGAATCAGTCCCCCGCTCTCACATCTACTTTCCTGACACTATATATTGATTTGTTATCACCTTTGAGGACAGCAGCCACCTGAGAAAGCTATGGTCATGGCGGGGAAGATGATGTGTTGTTCTACTTGTAGGCAGCTCAGTCATCAGCAGAGTGGAGTCACATGCTCCAATCTCCACTTGCCAGCAGGCAGATGGATGTTCTGCTCCAGCTGCACTTCCTTTGATGACTGTGGACTCCCTCCTGAGTCACGTGAGCAGAGATGGCTGAGCTGGAGTTCATGAATGTATGGATTGCAATGATCACTCTGAGTTTGTGGAGTATGGCAGGTTGGGAGAGTCTTCTGGCCATCTGAAGGAGGGTTCTTGTTGCAGTTATTTGGATATATATTATGAAAGAGACCTCCAGAACGATTCCTAAGATGTATACCATTCTGATAAGGGGCGGACAGATATTCTTTTTCTGAGGATGATGGTCATTCCTTAAAAGTGCTAACCACAAGCACCACCGTGTTTCCTTGGTCCATCATTCCTTCCACTTAGTTGTCAATTACTTTAGTGTAATGACTTTTTATTATTATTTCTTTATTTTTTTTTTTAGAGCAGTTGCTCACATTCATATCCCTTTTTTGAGAGACTTGCCTATATAATCACCACACAGCAAGCTGGGATGTATATCAGCAGTGCTTTAGCCTACCGCACAATAACTGACGATGTAGACGCTGTCAGCACAGATTAAAAGTTCTGTTGTGTGCCTTGCATTTTGCAGCAGAATGTCAAAGTGCAATTCTGAACTTTTAGCTTGTGGTGGCATAGTCCACATGGCGATGTAGTGCATAGCAGGCTACAGAGCTGTAGATTTACACTCCTGTTTGTCATGCATTAAGACCCCATGTGGACAAGCTGTTAGTTCTCATTCTACTGTACCTGCAAATATATCCATCCAAGTAACACAATCTTAAAAAAAAAATGTTTGGAGATCACCCCACTGCAGTTCCAACCTTTGTATGCCTGCAAGAAATTCATAAATATTTCTCATTGTAAGAACTACATTTCGTCTAGTTGCAGTAGCAACATGATGTATAGTATTATAGCTTAAAAAAAATAGACCACCCTCCCTGGATTTCCACTCCATAAAACAAGCACCAGGTCATAGTATTTCATTTGTAAACTGAGATTCATCATGCTGAGGCAGTATTTGCCAGTTACTATGTTATGTAAGTAAGGATTCACCGCGAAAAAGAAAAAAACCAATACTCAAAAGACCTCTGAGAGTCTCTACACCTTCCTCCCTGAAAAAAATCCTCCAACCCTAAAGGAATGGGATTTATAGTAGCTTTGAACAGAATCCCAAATCAAAGCAGCAGCAGAATTATCTTTTTATGGATGACTATTTGGTTTCTGCTGAGTTCAATTTGATCTTCAGCTACAAGTCATCAAATTGCTTTGTGCAGAAGCCAAAGTTCCATTTTCTTCACTTCACAAATTGATCCCAATTAATTCACTCTTGGGAATCATCAGTCACTGAAGAAAGGAGAATATATATGTGGAAACTGCAAATCAGTCCTGCTTTGCCATCTGGTAATTGACTTTTCAAAAATCCTGACATGGCTCACCCTCTCTCTATTCTCCAACCCCAACGTGGGCTGATGATCAATGTATCTGCTCCTCACTCTCCATGGAGCATTTTGCAGTTTTCCCTTTCTACCCTAACCCCACTTCATTAACACAACCCCCCTTCAGCTTTTGACACATCTCTCTCATTTTCTTCATACTCCCAAAGATACTTTACAAAGGGTCTCTCCAATTTAACACTGCCCTCAGCACCCATAGTTCTAACAGGCTTTGGAGATAACACATTACATTGTCAGAATATCAGTGGGGTTGTCTTAGTAGTAACACCTAATTGGCAACACATTCTGTGCAATGAGCATTATCCAGTGCCAGCATATTACCAAAGTTCACAGAGAACTCTGTTGTCAAAGTTAAAAAAAAAAACCAAAACAAAACAAGTAGATGTACACACTATTGCTCGGGACAGGCAAGATACGGCCTGCCGGCTGCCTCCAGCCCACCAAACCTTTGAATCTGGCTCACTGCTCGCTCCACCAGGACCGTTGGGCACAGAGCAGCTCCATGCTGCTCAATGTGGCTCTCTGCACTGCACGCTGGAGAGGAGGGAAGCTTTGTATGCTGCCTCCAACCCCAGTACAATCTCTCAGCTCCTACTGGCCGACAATTGGCCAATGGGAGCTAAGAGATTGTGCTAGGGGCGGGGGCATCATGCTGAAGCCTGCCCCCTGCACAGCACAGAGCGCTCTTTATGAAAGCCTTAAAGAGTTTTTCTGAGTGCTGGTTATATGCATAGCTGCGCCACCTGAGACTGGGAATTGGTACAACCCTGAAGGATCAAAAAGGGATCTTAGGAGACAAGTGAACAGAGCACCTCCACGCCCTGTTTTTCCAGAACACGAACAGCCCCCTGAGAACTACCATAGTCCCTCTTCCAAGGGTTCTTAAAGCAAAACACGGGCACCCATGCCACTGGGTTCTCAGAATACATTTTATTTTATGAAAATCTTATTCCTATAATTTAAATCTATAAAAACTATGAACAGTCTGGTGGCACCTTAGAGACTAACCAAAATACACAGAATCATGCACTTTTGTGGGCAAAACCCACCTCATCAGATGAACGGGAGTGGAAATAACAGAAACCAGGAGATATATACAACAGCAGAAAAAGTACCTGTCAATTGTAGGACCTGTGTTAATGAGGCTAATTAAGCAGGCTGGATGTATCTCATACATCGTTTTTGATGTGGAAATGCAGATGTTAATGGCAGGAGAAATTGTCTTTGTAACACGTCAACCAGTTAATGTCTTTGTTAAGCCCAGGGTAATGGTGTCAAATCTGTAGATAAATTCCACCTTTGCAGACTCTCTCTGTAATTGGTTAGTGAAATGGCTGGGGCACCAGCGCCAGCTTGCCAAGTTGTGGAGCTGGGGGAAGGCTGAGCAACCCAGCCTGCAGGCTGTAATGTTTGCAATCTCTGCCTTAGAGGGACCTCATAATACAATAAGGCAGCTTCAGTATTTTGGATATCAATAGAGAACTTTTTAGAACATAAGAACATAAGAACGGCCGTACCGGGTCAGACCAAAGGTCCATCTAGCCCAGTATCCTGTCTGCCGACAGTGGCCAGCACCAGGTGCCCCAGAGGGGGTGGACCGAAGACAATGATCAAGCGCTTTGTCTCCTGCCATCCCTCTCCAGCCTCTGTCAAACAGAGGCCAAGGACACCATTTTATCCCCTGGCTAATAGCCTTTTATGGACCTAACCTCCATGAAATTATCTAGCTTCTCTTTAAACTCTGTTATAGTCACTCTGTTTTACTAGACTTGGTCTGATAATTACATATTGGGATGCATGCAGGCGTGGGTTCATTAGCATCTTGAGCAGGGATTTCCCATCAGGCAATGCTCTGTTAAAGTGCTCCTCCTCATTGCTAAACTTCTTCTCCTAATCCACTCCCCTTTTGCCCACTCTTTGCTTCCTCTCAGTCACTTTTTTACAGTCTCTATCCTAAGCTGAACATATAGCCAGGAAGAATGACAGACACAAACTCACAACAAAAATTGATGGAAGGGCTCAATATTAAGGCATAGGCGCTTTATTTATTGTGTTTTGCCCACAATATGATTGTGAAGTTCAGTGTACTGTGGGATGAAAAACTTTCCAGTCAAATATTTATTCATTGTATTGTAAGGATTGATGAAAAAGGATATGAAGAAGATTTAATAAAAATAAATAATGAACATAAAAATAATACATCCAAAGCATGATATAAAAACATACTCCTCTTAAATCATCTTTACTGCATTTTGATCAACTAGACAGTACTGTCTTTGGTTAACTTTCAGTGGGTCTTGTGAGGTATTACTCTGGCTACTGGAGAGCTCAGTTTTAGTCACTAGCAGTGGAGTTTAAATATGTTGGGACACATTTTTTATGCTTCATTCAATCCTTATTCTGGCAATATGTCAGGGAGAATAAGGGGAAGCAGAAAGGGAATCTCCCTAGCTGACTAATTAGCACCCTTTGAGATTTGCCTGGCTCTGTCTTTAGGATGATCAGAAAATGAGACGTGCATTATTTTGCAAATCAATTTCAGTCTACAAAAGAAATGGACTCTGAATCATTTAATCTTGATGAGCTAAACTACTCTTCCATAAACGTCTATGAGAATCTTTTAATTATTATTATTCTATATTCACCGTATTTCATCATTACAACATCTAACACATTACTGTCCATCACCCAGTGAACTTCACAGACCCCTGTGGAAATCTGGAATAGCAGGGTTTGAATAATACATCACAGGTGCATCCTATTTGCAGACAGAGTGCCAGGGAAAGTGGGGCACTGCAGATCTTTGATAGCAGCCTTCAGCTATCTGAAAGGGGTTCCAAAGATGATGGAGAGAGACTGTTCTCAATGGTAATCTCAAAAAAGATATATTGGCATTGGAAAAGGTTCGGACAAGGGCAACAAAAATGATTAGGGGTTTGGAACAGGTCCCATATGAAGAGAGATTAAAACAATTTTGACTTTTTAGCTTAGAAAAGAAGAGACTAAGGGGGGATGTGACAGAGGTCTATAAAATCATGATGGGTATGGAAAAAGTGAATAAGGAAAAGTTATTTACATATTCCCACAATAAAAAAAACTAGGGCTCACCAAATGAAATTAATAGGCAGCAGGTTTAAAACAAACAAAAGGAAGTTTTTCTTCACTCAGCGCACAGTCAACCAGTGGAGCTCCTTGCCAGAGGATGCGGTGAAGGCTAGAACTTTAACAGGGTTCAAAAAAGAGCTAGACAGATTCATGGAAGTTAGGCCCATCAGTGGCTATTAGCCAGGATGGGTGGGAATGGTATCCCTAGCTTCTGTTTCTCTGGAGGTGGATGACAGGGGAGTGATCACGTGAGGACTACCTGTTGTGATCCCTCCCTCTGGGGCATCTGGCATTGGTCACTGTCGGCAAACAGGATACTGGGCTAGATGAACCTTTGGTCTGACCTAGTATGGCTGTTCTTATGTTCTTGATAACAGAATGAGGAGCAATGGTCTCAAGTTGCAGTGGGGGAGGTTAAGGTTGGATATTAGGAAAAACTATTTCACTAGGAGGGTAGTGAAGCATTGGAATGGGTTTCCTAGGGAGGTGGTGGAATCTCCATCCTTAGAGGTTTTTAAGTCCCGGTTTGACAAAGCCCTAGCTGGGATGATTTAGTAGGGATTGGTCCGGCTTTTAGCAGGAGGTTGGACTCAATGACCTCTTGAGGTCTCTTCCAGCCCTACGATTCTACGCTCTGCAGTCACGTGGTACTTTTGGGTTGTTGTCTTCATTATAACACAAATGTCTAAGTAGCTCACTCCAACAGGGTGCCTCAGACAGGATTATTCAGCTATTCTGTTCTTTAGCGAGAGAAGTATTCTTTGTCCCCTCGAAGAAATCAGGCAATGCCAGCAGTAGCTAAGATCCCAATACAGCTCTAACGCACACACACGCATGCGGGCCCATCTATACACACAGCAGCCTCTCAAATGAGAACTGTAAGCAAATTTCCATGTATTTGTTCTCCTTTTTATTATGACGACGAGCAGCTATGTGTGTAGACGTGTTCCAACTGCTTGTGAGCAGTCTCTCTACAGCTCCCAGCTTTCTCCTAACTGGGCCCTTCACTTCATCTACAGTTAGACCAGTTTATAACCTCTTAACTTGAATTAAGTCTATGAGCCCTTGAACTCCAGGGCTTGCAGTATCCTTTTGTCCCCCCCTTCTCCCTCCCACCCAGTGTGTTTCCCAGAGGCAGGCTGGAGAGAGGCTGTAGCCCCTCTACTACCCCATGGCTTTCTGTCTCCCTTTCCCTAATTGTTCTCCCAACTTTATAGCTGGGCCTGTTTTCTTATTGGTTACAGCTGTAGGTGCATGTGCCCATGACAGGCAGTTCTTGCCACTGCATGGGGCGTGATCCCCTGACTGGCAGTAAGTAGGGAAGATGCTTCTCACCCTTCTGCCCATGCTCAGCATACAGAGTGTGATTTGGGACTAAATACTACTTTGAAGTGTGCCCTTTGATCCTATGTCTCCCATCCTATTGTGTAATTTTGAAGCCAATTTTAGATCAGCCACAATAAATACTGTGAAATACAGATGCTCCTTTCACAGGCAGATTTTAGATTTAGTGTCTTTCCCCAAAAGACACATACGTGCTCTACCACATGCCTCAGAGAAATCATGAGCGGACAGGATGACTCAGGCAATTAGGAGTAAACTACAGAATTTTTGTCACTAATTGGTTCAAATTCAACTTGGGTTTGTAGTTACGGAAGAGTTACAGTCATCTGAAAGATTCTCAGGGTTTATGAAAATTATTTAAGATGAATTTTACCCTGCCCTGATAAAGCCAAACTGTTCAGGCTGGAGATGTCTCTGCAAGTAGAGTGCAGCACAGTTCAGGAAGTGAAATCCACCACCCTCACTCCAGGATGATGGTGCAGGGATGCTATGCATCTCTCTCACTGTTGCTGTTCCAACCCTTTGGACTGCAACAGCAGGCACGGCACCACTGCACCAGCTGCATACTCTCACTGGATCCACATAAACCTGAATAAGCAGCCCATCCCCAACCTATTCACAATGCAGCTTCCCACTCAGCATAGTCCCCACCACTTAGGAGCGTATAGCCACCATCGAGAACCTAAGAGGTCTGCCCTGAAGAACCAGATGTATTCTGCTTTGGCTCTGGCTTTGAGGCTGCAAAATGGTTTCTCACAAGAACACAGTGATCCCATGCTCCTCCTTCTCAGGAGATGAAGACAACGTGATAGATATGTAGCCCTATTGCTTACTGCCTTTCTGGAAGGCACTTAGAAACTACAAGGATGAGCATTGTATTAAAACCTGTATTGAGCAGATGAGAATTCGCCCCCCCCCCCACACACAAAAGGCTGCAGAAGACGAGAAAGGAAACCAAAGCTATGGATTTGGTCTATGACTGCTAGGTAAAGTATCACAAGGAACTGAGAGACATGCTTAACACCTACTCCCATGTTTTCAGCTATATAAACCATCATCTGCACATAAACTGACAGAATTGGGAAACTGAAGGAAGAGGAGAGACTAGGCAGCAGCTATCTGAACACTAACTGGTGTAGCTTCATCACGATGAGGATGCTTTCCATGGAAATTGTAGCCACATTAATTCTGGATTATTTTTGGAATCATCAAAAATATCCAGGCAGTGACTATTACACATTTGTTGTACAGTATTATTTATTTATTGCAGATGGCCACATTAAACTCTCTTCTAATTATCTTTAACTGCCACAAGAAGAAAATACAGAAATATAAATCCAGATGAACTACTGACTAATAACAGTCAGTTGACAAACCTATTAACAGATGGAACTCACCAGTCTGAACTGGACTTGATAGAATATGCCCATTATAAACTCATTCGGTTTCAAAAGAGAGGTGTTGTAATTTAGCTAGCCAGAAAATCAAGAGCTAAACCTATGTGTGCCACCAAGAAAACACCATTAATTAGCAAGCAGAGTTGATAGACTATTGCATTAACATCAATGTACCCATTTAGAGTTATTCTGAGGGAACCTTTGTACTAGGTTCAATTAGAACCAAGTTGTGTGACAATGTTTGGACTGATATCTCCTTTAAAAGAAGAAACATTTAGGCTTGAGGGCGAAAAAAACAGATATCTAGACAATTTTAATTGTACTTTAAAAGAAAATCTGAGATCTTTAGCAATCTCAGATGAGGATTATTATCTAAAAGTAATAATTTGCAATCATATAGTGTCTTACATCTTAGGACCTCAAAGAACTTTACAAACTATTAGTTAAATACCTCAATTTACCTCTGAAGAAAGGGATTATTAAATCCATTTTACAGAGGAGTCATAGAAAGTCTAGCAGAAATGCTATCAGATGCCAAGAATATGGTTTCTCAGTCTAACTATACTGATTTGCTCTAATTGAAAACATGGTTAATGATAATTAAGGGTGGGTTTTTTTTAAGTTCTGATGCTAGAACATAATTGATTTGGATAGGTAGTTAAACATGTTTTTCATTTACAGTGCCTACAGGGAGTGGCATCCAATGTTTTATTTCTGCAAACAGTATAATACAAGTTGTCAAACTATTTTAAACAATTTACAACATCAGGTTAATCTTGTTCAGTACACAATTCACAAGAATTACATAAAGAGGATATTGTCACTTTCACCATGCCTGGATACCATCTCTAAAATAAATTTGTGAAACAGAGGAATTTAGATGACACTGCCAATCTTTAGTCTTTTTCAGAGGACTGCTAAACTTTGTTTAGTATAGTACTGAAATGACTATATTTGGCTAAACCTAGATATCATTAAGCCATTACCATGGCAATGGGTTAGTATAAATAGCACTGGCAACACTGCAAGTTTAAATTTCCACCTGGAAAGCATCAGCTCAGTTTCACAATCCATGAATATTTTAGTGTTTTTGGGTCAGCTACAATCTCATTCAAGATAAAACAAGCTGATTTAATTGCACAATTCACCTTGCTGTTTAAAAGAAAAAAAAAGACTGGTATGGTCTTGGGAACTCCTTTCCTGATTATATTTGACAATGGCTTTATATTTAACACACAGATGTGGGAAAGGTCAAGTCATTCTATAAGGATCTGTATTTGTCAAAAATAATTCTCATACAATCACTCAGGGAGGTTTGGAGGAAGAACTTAGTCTCTATAAAAACTCATAAAACCTGCTAATTTACATTGCAGTAGAATATATTAACCGAAAATATCTTTTCATCTTGACTACCACCATCATTCCAAATGCACTTTAACAGAGTCTGGAAAAGTAACTTACTGCCAAAAGTGACAGGAAATCATATTTTAATTGTGGATAAATTAATCTCTGAACTTTACTTTCCATAACAATAAAGAGAAAACTATGAACTCATTCCCAGGAAGTCCTGAATAAGGTTCTGAACAGACTTTCTTTTATCCATTCAAGCTGCTTCTCATAAAACCATACAGAAAAGAGACAGAATCACCAGGCAGGTGGAAGGGGCTGTCTGGGGCTGAGATAGCCCCAGCCCTCAGCCTCCCACCCCTAGGCACCCTTTAGGGAAGGTAAAGGGGGCTGAAGATCCTACAGGGACATTGCTGGGTGTTCACCTATGTCAGGGAGTGAGGGAAAAGTGCACAGTTTGCTGCATTTCTCTGGAGTGCAGGGAGCAGATGAACAGACCTGCCCGAGCCCGGGGACATGCACCCTTCTCCCGGCTGCGCTGGTTGGAACAGCAGCGGCCATGGAGAGGCGCTTTTCACCTGGCTCCAAGCTGCCACGATGAGAAAGGCTGGGGTAGTCCTCTCTCCAGGGGCAGCCTGCATACTGAACCCCTCATCCCCAGCCCTACCCCAGAGCAATGATTTATATGAATAAAAACAAGCAATGCTGGGTAAATCATGTAGTTTAAAATACATGGAAAAATACCACAGTACATGGAAGATCAGTTGTATCTCTTCATTTTTACAAAAATTATTCACAGACACTTGGAGGTAAAAAAAAGTTCCACTTGTAAAGATGTATTCCTTACATGGTCATACGAAAGGCTAGTTTCTAGAAAGGAGGACAAACGGACTATTTTTTGTTAAAAGCCACATACTTTTGGTCTGGGATGGAGAGACATTCAGATTAACCAAAGAAACAGGACTACAAATAATTAAAAACATTAACAGCCAATAACACTTAGAAAGGGATATGATGGTTTTCCATGTTGAGCATAATTTTAAAATAGACCAAAGATAGAATCTACAAGAAGGCCTTTTCTATTAGAATGCAATTTTCCCATAAAGTAAATTTAAAGATGCGTACACCACAAAATTCCAGATCTTGTCATCTTCAGAGAATCTGAAGTTCTTATCTGGATCTGAATTCAGCAAATGGCGCTCTCGCTCTCTGTAACAGTACAAAACAAAAGCTTCACTTTAAAATGTCCTCAAAATTTGGGGATAAGCCAAAATTTGCATCCTGAGCCCAGCTGCAATTCAAATTCATAAACAACTTGCATATCTTATTATATATTTTAGAAACGCATGTCTGTCTGCCTGTCCATTTGTCTGTGCGTCAGTTTGTTCAAGAACTCCTCCTAAACAGTAAGAGCTAGGACCACCAGATTTGGTAGGCAGCTTCCTCTTATCATAACTTAAATCAAAGTCAGGGTTTGGTTGTGCCAAGACAAAGGGATGTGCCAGGTATTAGATTCCATTTTATGAGAAACAAAGGGAGGAGGGGCTCATACTGCAGAATGACCACGGATTGGGGAGGGAGGGGTGCAGGAGCAAGGGGCCAGAGATGTGGACTGGGACGGCTACAACCCCATTGGGCCAATAGGCGGAGAAAGGGACAGCTATCTACTACGTATTTCAGAGAGTTTGTCTGTTTGTGTGTATGTCTGTCTGCGTGTCTATCTGTCCTCCAGCCGGCGGTCATACACCCCTCCCCCAGTTGTGCACACTGCAGCTGCAACAGCCCTGGAGAGACACGTCTCACCTGGCCCCAAGCTGCTGCAAATGACAGAGGGCTGGGGTAGTCCTCTCTCTCAGGGCCAGCCGGCATCCTGAATCCCTCACCCCCAGCTCCACTCCAGAGCTACGATTTAAATAAAGAAAAACAAAACTTTGAGTTAAGGACCTGAGCAACGCTGGGTAAATCTTCTAGTATATTTTATATTTCTGAAACCCTGAAGTTGCTTGCAGGATTTTTAGGTATTGAACACACTATAGCACTTGTAATTCTCGTTTAATTCTGTTCAGTCTATCCTGTAAATGTCAATTAAATATGATATGGCATACAGGCCCTCCACGAGGGGTGAGGTGGGGAGGGGAGGGGGCAATTGCCCTGGGGTCCGGAGATTTAAGGGAGCCTGGAGCTCATAGCTGCTGCCACCAGCACTGCACCACTGGCCAGAGCCCTGGGTCCTTTTGAATTGCGGCAGGAGCACCACTCCATGGCTCTGAGAGCTGGGAGTGGAGTGGGCACGCTGCAGTCTGGGCAGCGCTAAGAGTTTACTGCCTTTGGCTCCACTCTTTCTGACCTGAGCCCCTCCCCCACATCTTTCCCCAGGGACCGTGATGAACGTCGACCCCACTGAATGCATACCAAAAATACATAAGTCAGCAGGCAGACAACTGGCACAAAAAGTGTTCCAAAATTATGAGGGATTAAGAGAATTTCTGAGCAAGGATACCAGGTGAAAGCCTCTTCCCCTGCGTACATGTAGCAGACAAGATCTGGAAACTAGTAAGAGCTTCATCCAAGAGACCTATGAACACAGACTTCAGGGAGCGCAATGTATCTGCTTCAGATAATTTCACGTTCCCTGTCTATGAAGCATTAGTCTAATGGCGATTCTCAGAGTTCATTCCTGGAATAATCCTAAAATCATCTTTGAACAAATAAATGCAAATGTAACCCAAAACAGAGCAGACAAGAGGATCCGCCTATTTCAGCAAATGTGTGAGAGCACTAGAAGAGCTTCGTTATGTGACACTGATTTACAAAATTCCAGTGAAAACAATAAACAAACATACAAACTATGCCCACTTCTATTAACTACCAAAGAAACATTTCTGTTCATTAATCATCAACAGGAAACCACATTCAATGGGCAGACATAGCCCCCAGTTCTGATTTAACATGTTTCTGAATTACCTAGACACAATGGCTTTTATTGAATACAGAACTTAGATTTTTTTTTAAACTTTTTATGACACTAAAAAAACCAAACAAAACTGGTTGGATTTTTCCAACCTCAAACAAAATTTTTTCTTGACTGTTGCATAGATTAAAGGAAAAAGCATGCCTGCCAATTTTCAGTTAAATTCTATTATTCATTTGATTTATATACTGCGCCCATCAACAGGTTTCTCGGTACACGCATAGGCTTTAAGTTCCCACAGTAATGAATAATTCCCAGTAGAGAAGGTTTTACTGAGCCTACTCGAGGCAATGGTCTTCTTGCCTGACTCCTGTGTGAAAGGAATAATTTGTTCCAAATCACATCTTCTTTTCCCATACTCTTACTTATTTTTTTCATTTCTCTGAAGCAGAAGTAGAGGAGACGTGAACCTAGCTCTAAAGTCATTTCCCCTTTGCTCTAAATAAGGCCACGTCTAGGCTAAGAAAATAGACTGTATTTGAAAAGAAATTTCATAGCACATTTTAGGCCACAACTCAGCAAAACACTTGAGTGCATACTTAACTTCAAATGTAAACCTAAGCCCCATTGACTTCAACTAGTACTTAAAACCTGTTTACTCCAGTGTTTAAAACATGTTTGTTAAGGCATCAATTCAGCAAAGCATGTGCTCTCTCTGTCTGTCTCTCTCCCTCTTTTAAGTGTTAGCTGGTTGTGGAAATCTCTAGACTCACCACACCTCTCACTTCCACCACAACCAGCTAACATGTTTTTAAGAGGCATGAAGCCCAATACATTCTAGTGTTTGAAGAGGTGTTTATTAAAACATGCCAGCTAGCATGTGCTTTAGACATGGTCAAATGCACAGACTTCTCCTTTATTCAGACTGATTAACAACTGAGAATGTGGCAAAATGAACTCCAAAATTCTTGATTTGATTTGGGCATTGATACTTATTTGGTTCACTTACTTTTTCAAGTTACTATTTGTTGAGTGCTGATTGCCCTTAGGCCGGAGTTAAAATCCACTGAAGTGACTGATAGCCTTTTCATTGATTCCAATGGGCTTTGGATGAGGTCCTTAATATTTTACTGGACATGGAGGAGGCAAGGTCCATGACCAGAAGAGTTTACCATCTAAGATGTTTGATCCTACAAGATGCTCAACTCAGCCCCTTTCAGGAATTTACTCTGTGGACTCAATGTGGGGGCAGAGTAAAGGTTATCTTTGGAATGTGTTATGTTATATTTTTCCATATATATATTTATTTAAAGGGTCATACAAGCTGTTAGGATATTTGAATATTTATCACTTGTCTATAATTGACAGAAAGACCACTGTGACCTAGCCTTACCTCTTGTGCAACAGAGACCAAAGGAGTTCCCTGAAATAATTAGAAAAGTAATTAAACTAGATCAGCTCTTTTAGAAAAATCCGACTCATTGTTCCCCAGGATAGACTCTCTGATTCTGTAAATATATTTTATAGTCTTCATTCCAAGATACACACATTTACATCTGGCCTCATTAAAATTTTTTAAAAAATATTAATTAAAAATATTATTTAAAAAAATTAATATTGTTTGCTTGTGCCCAGCTTACTGAGCAATCCAGACAACTCTGTGTCAGTGACCTGTCCTCTTCATTATTCACCACACCCCTGATTTTCATATGCCTTGGGGGGTGTGTGTGTGTGTGTGTGTGTGAATATTCTTTGGTATGCATGTTTCACCTTTAATGTTACTTAGCAACCTTGGTTAAAAAATAATAAAGGGCTTTGTCTGTTTATACTGAGGGTTCCTTCACTGGATTTTATCACCATCTCTGTTGCTATTTTTCTCTACCAACTGGTCATCAACCTTAGGTCCCATTTGACTATCAATTGCTTTCTTGCAGCTCCAAAGCCCTCTTTCAAACTGTTGATTAATGTACATAACTTGTCCCCTTAAACAACTTTTAGATCCTTGTTTATTGGTTTGTGATTCTGATCTCGCAACTGTCTTACCTTAACTTCTCCATCTGTCAATGCTGCATCAAAACCTGAGGTATATCAGCTACAAACTATTCAGATTATACCATATGCCTCCACAGATTTCTGCAATACTCCACTTAGTCTAAGATTTAGCTTGCAGGCATTCGAGACAGAGGGACAGAGCAGTGAAGGGGCATGGCATTCAGCATCATAGATGCCAACTCTGTAGGTGCTCTGGGGCTGGAGCACCCACAGGGGAAAATTAGTTGAGCACCCTAAGGCTGCCAATCTCCTCCTCCTATCTCCCTTGCCCCCCTGCGCCTCTCACCCACTGGTAGCCCTGCTGACCAACTCCTCCTCCAGCCTCTCCGTGCTTCTGGAGCCCGGCGAACAGCTGATTCCCAGTGTTCAGGAGCTTCAAGAGGCAGGGGGAGGAATGGGGAGAGGGCATGTTCAGGGAAGGAGCCAAAGCAGGGGCGGGGCTTGGGGAAAAGGGATGGAATGGATCAGGGTGAAGCAGAGGAAGAATTTGGGGGAAGGAGTGGAATGGACGCAGCACCTCGGGGTCAACTACTCCCAGCTAGAGGGAAAGTCGGCACCTATGTTCAGCATGATCAGATAAGTGTCTCTGAGATTTGGGAACTACCCATATTACACAGAAATACCACAGTGCCCTATCTGAACTGAGGAGGTCTCATTTTGTGTGGAAAAGAATTTCCTTGAGACCCTTTTTCATAATATATAAACCAAAGAGGGAAGAAAAATCAGGGGAAAACAGGGAACAGTCTTCTAAATCTCTCTAATAGCAGCTGAAATAACATCTGTTCAACTTCTTGAACAAGCTTCAAATCACTAAAGAGTATACTACATATTGAGTCTACTAGCCTCTGTTTCTAACTTTATTAACTTGTTGCCTAGAGACCCTCAAGAAACCCTAATAAGATTTGTGCATTTCATATCAAAGACATGATACATGGATTGAGGGCAACCTCTGCTTTGGATCCAATTCCTGGTTGGTTGCTAAGGCAGAACATATCTATTATAGCACTACTTAGACAAGGACTAGAAAATATCTCCTTTGAATCTGCTGTTCTCTCATCACATTGAAATACCCTATTACACCTCCTCAGTCAAAAAAAAAATCATATTAAGTATAACTTGTCTGAAAAATTCTAATCAGATTTCACAACTGAAGAGAGAACTATTAGCATTATATAAATTCAACTCTAATGACTACCTTTATTTGCAACCCTATACATTACTAGTGGAACGCCATATTCTATTTTACCCTTAAACATTGGTAGAATTTGTTTTTGATTGTTTGTTAAAGAAAAGTCCATACTGAAGATGTATTTTAACTCTAGATATTTTCTCTCAACCTAGCTTTATATAATATGGTTTCAACAAAATAAAGATGAAAGAGCAGTTAAGCTTCCTCCCAGTTATTTGAGGAAAGTTTCTAGTATATCAAACAAAATATCAGAGGAAGTATTGTCCTAAAAAGACAATCAGATGTTCATAACGATTATTTCATTTGCATGTCCTCTATTCCAAATTAGGAATTGCAGCATCAAAAAAAGCCAGTTTGATACTGCCCAACATGATGATATGTGGTTGTCCTGTAATACTACTTCTTACACAACTGCTCACATGCTATTCAAATATCCAACAAACTTGTAGGTTCTGGCCAACAAACTGAGTAGGAAAAAAATGGTATACATAAAAATGCAGTAGGACATATTTCAAGTACCATGCTGATGTAATTTAATATACCTCCTCTGGAAAAATCAGTAAACCAGTTACCATACAAATCTGCATTCATTTCAAAGCTGCATATTTTACTTCTGAATCATTAAAAGTTGTAGCCTTTCATAGCACTGATGAGAGGGAAGAGAAAGATTTATTCCCTAGTTTATCTAGCACCGTGGCTGGAGGAGAGCTACCAAAACACTTCATAGTCTGGCTCAACAAAGGCCAAAAATAACCTCAAGCAGGTTTACTCCTGCAACAGCGATGAGTTGCATCAAAACTAAATTATTCACCAACATCCAGGGGACATCAGTCTTTACTTCTTCAAAAATGCTGAGATAAATTAATATTTCTTCTTGTCCCCTCTCTGTTCTTCCAAACACCTCTCTCACTATCCAAGCTACTACTGTATCTCCAGCTTCCCTTGAAATCAATGGGTGTGACGGTGCTTAAACACTTGCAAGACGAGGCTTCCTCTCAGCAATACACACACATTGTATTTGATTGTGGATTGCTCACCATAAAGTCAGTGTCTGTTTCTTGTAGGACCTTCTCTAAAAGGCCAGGCCCAGGAGCTGTGGAACACTGGCGCGCTATCTGTAGCTGCAAGTTCTCCCTGATAACAAAGCTTGTTGTTTAAGGCTAGTGTTGAATATTCAAGTCACCTTAAGAGCAATTTGACTCTGCAGTTCTTTTCTTACCCAAGGGCTGCAAGTCAGAACTGGCTTACTCAACACTTAAACAAGCAACCAAACATGTCAATCCTCAGCACCTTTCTAAAAAGTGTGAAGGGTTCTAGGAAAAGTTCTTGGAAGAAGAATATTGTAGAAACTACTTCCCAAAAGGAAGATGCTGCAGATGCAGAGAATGCTGCCGCCCCATCCCATGCACAAACTCACGGATGTTTGTTAGTGCTGCTTTTTAATTCAATTTTCTAGCTGTTACTTATTTTGGATTGTGTGTCCCTGCCATCTGCGTAGTTTAATTCTCTGTAACTCGGGGGTGGGGCTCAGTATGGCCCCCTGCCTCCCTCGCCAGCTGGGATTCAGTCAGCAGCTCTTACCTGACATTGTCGTGCTTCTGGATGTAGATCTTATGAAACATCATATCCTCCTGTTTGGCATTAATGTCGGCTTTCATCTCCATGGCAACATGACGAGGAAGTACAGAGAGCAGGAGACGCTCCTGTTGAGTCAGACAGATGAACCAATTAAAACACCTGCATCTCAGTTAATAAACACACATCGTTTCTTATCTGAGAAAAATGAAGCCATCAGTTCACTGACTGCTGAGCAAAAGCAAGAGGTATGGTCTCCATAAATGAGGCAGCTGGTTCTGCCATCAAGGCACCTGGGGTCTTGTCCCACTCAGAAAAATTGGAACATGCTATCAAACAAAAATAAATGATCCTGCACACCAACTCCACTGTATGTGCTTCCCACGCGGTGGATTCTTGCAGATGAAGGAGCCGTATGGAGGCACCTTCTTCTCTGCCCAATTCTGTATAGTACACAAGTTTGCATACTACAGATTGAACCTCTATGGTCCGGAAGAACCATGGATGTTGCCGGACTACAGAGCCCCAGCACAGAGGTTGCCGGTGGCTGGGAGCAGAGCTGGCTGGCAGAGCCAGCAGGGCAACACAGCTCATGGGGCACCAGAGCCCACAGCCGGAAGGGGAGCGAGAGCCCTCATGGGGGGAGGTGGGAAGAGCATAGCACACAGTGGTGGGGCTAGGAAGAGGAAGAGCTCACAGCTGGTATGGTTGCAACTGCATGTAGGGCTGCCTCCAGAGCTCCCGGGTGTGGCGAGGCTGAGGAGTTTGCAGGGCTGCCGGAGGCAGGGGGTCAGGGCAGAGTGGCAGGTAGCTGGGGAGAGGAGCCCAGTGGAAAGGCTGGCGCCCCACGCCCCACCCCATCCCGACCTTCCCTGGTTCAAAAAACTCCTTTGGCTGGGACTGGTCAGGTCCTGGTCAGGTCCTGAGGGAGCCAGATCAGGAAGGTCCAACTTGTAGCAGGGGGCTGCAAAGCAGCAGCCGCTGCAAAATACGGAGGGACTTGTTCAAGAGCAGTACAATTAGCTGAACACTTTCACAGGTAGCAAGAGTGACAAAACCCCATGTAGACTTGGAAGTCTCATTACAGAAACCATGCATCATTACAGGCCTCTCCCTTGGGCATAAGGCTTTAGGACTGATTTCCCAATTCCCCTGAAATCCACTTAACAGTCCCATTTTGCTTCACTAATCTGTAAAAGGCAGAGCGGAATCTAACTCCCAACGGCAGCCTTCCTCATTACAAGCAAAATGGGTTCTCAATGGCTGGGGAGGGAGGGGGAGAGAATATAACTGGCAGGAGATTTTGGACCAATTGTACAACACACAGTATTAGCAGTAGTTTTACAGTAGCACCTAAAAACTCCAATTAGGATCAAGTCTCAATTGTATAAGGCACAGTAAATATACATATATAGATAGTATTCCATTATTTACCCTCCATCACCCATAACCCACATCGTTCTATGCTCATTCTGAGCAATTAAAGTGCATCCTGGCTTATTGGTAATATTAATGTGTTTTAACAATTAACTTGGGCTCAGTACAGCTTTTATAAAATCACTTTACACATTTTTTGGTATCCACTTTACACATTTCTTTTGTACCTTAAGAAAGTGAGTTATTGTGTCACATTACAAATGATGGGAGTAGGGCAACTTTTCCTAAACATCAGAGAAAAGCCTTAGTCACTGGCCATCTATGTAGCCTGTGATCAGCCTCAATCTGGTAGTAATTTTTATACAGAAGTTGCAGAATGTAAATCTGCATGTGTATGCTAGGGATGTTAAATATCGAGTAACTGACTAATCGAGATACACTGATTAGTCGATAGGGCGCCTCTGCCTTTGAAGGGCTGTTGCTGCACTTCAAAGGAGAAAGTGCCGCATTAAGCCCGGGGTCAGCTAAGGACTCCCCTGATGACCCCAGGCTCCATGTGGTGTTGCCGCTTTGAAAAACTGTGGGGAATCCGGTGTCAGACTCCTCGTGGCATTTCAAAGCGGCAGTGCCACACAGAGAGCCCCTAGCTGATTCCGGGCTCCATGTGTTGCTGCTGCTTTGCCATGCCACATACAGCCTTGGGACACCCCAGCTGGCCCTGGGCTGCATGCGATGTTTCAAAGCAGCAGTGCTGCATGGAGCCCGGGGTCTGGCCCCATGCTGCACAGAGCGCTGCCGCTTTGAAATACCCCCTCCACTTCCCCCCCAGCCTTGCTGCCTCTTTCTGATAAAGTCGACTAGTCATTCACATCCCTAGTGTATGCACGCAGGTATTTTGTGTGTGGTATTGGAGTTAGACCAGACACAACACACAGTTGCCTAAATCCTTTATTTGCCTTTTATTTTCTCATTTCCCCTCAAATTCTTTTAATTAAAGGACTTTATTTTCCTGCAAAAGAAAGACAAATTAAAATATGGGCATTATTTTGTTGGTCCAACTCAAATGTATTCTAATCAGTAGGCAAGAGGTAACAGTGCAGAATCACAAAGATGCATACGCTCTACCTGGCTTTACCATCTCTTTTTCCTGTTCAATTACTACTACATAGCCTAGAGGAAAGCAACTGTCCTCCTCACCAACCACACAATCATAATCTACTCTAAATGAAAGTCCATAACCTTATTCAACAGCTCATTAATTCCTAACAACATAGAATTCCACGGGTCAATCTCAATCATGACTCAGAGGGGTCAATTCTCTTGGACTAATTGCTCACATCACCATAAAAAAACCCTCTTTTCCATAGTTCAATCCATTATTACACAATTCATCATATTTCTGTCTTAAATGTTGCCTGTTTACTTGTGTACAAATATAGCATTATAAACTCTATGGTTACTAGTACTGGTAGTAGTAAACTGTCTGGAACTTTACATGGATTAGTCATTAAATGAAGGCTAATGGCAATCTGTAGCGCGGGGTAAGTGTAACCTGTTCATTGTTTGACAATGATTTGTGCTTTTCATCTGAAAACCTCAAAATCCTTCAATAGATTAAGCCTGACAAAACCCTGGGAATAAAGGGAAACAATACTATTCTCCTTTTAGATCTGGGGTAAATAGTGTAAGGAGCATTCTGAAAATTTCTTAGGGGGTTCTCACAACAAATGTTTTGTTGGCTTCAAGACTGTAGCCACCAACTCTTGCTAGTGGCCAGTGTTACAATATTTCCTAAAATATTTAGGTATCTTTAGGAAAAACAAGCAAATATGCACATACACATGTCTAAACTGTAATTTCACAGACTCAGTAACAAAAATATGCAGATATGTCTATATTCTTTACTAAGCCTAAATGGAACAGAAACACAACTAAGTTTTTTGTTGTTGTTGTTTCTTTTGCTTTTTTTCCCCAGCCTTGATAGTTAGTAAGTCTGCTCCTTGTAAATTTTCTTCAATTTTATGAAAAAATGTAAAAACTCCAATAAAATAGTTTCCTTTAACCCCAACCAGATTTTGGGATTTTTTCAACAAAAAAAATATTGAAAACATAATGTTTTGGGTCTACCCTAAACTAATTTTATTATTTCCATAATAGTGGTCAAATAAAAAAAAAATCAGGCATTTGAAAAGCTCTGCTCCTTAATCCAGAGACATCTCATGGGGCTTGTACAATCATAAAACCACAAGGGCAGAAGGATGATCTTGTGTTTACAGCCTAGCAATGGTGATCAGAAGAACAAGGTTATGTTACTGGCACTGCCTCACGCTTTCTAGGCCAGCATTTCTCAAATGTAGCTACCAGGGTTTCTTGCAGCCACAGCCTACTGGATGGTGACTGAGGGTAAGGGGGAAAAAGTGGCCCCCTTCTCCTGGTTCCCCAGCAGGCATTGGATCTGTGTGCCTCTGGAAATACAAATCCTAAAAGGAACAAGCAGACAGTGAGTTCCCCCCATCTTGAGGTGGTGGGATTAGACTTCATCCCCAGGGGATGGGCAGCAGGTTCCAGCCACGGGACTCTGGACTCCAGTCATGCAATGGCAGATTCTATCTCCCGGCCACAAGGTTTAGGGTTTGGTCACAGGCCCTAGATTACAGCTGTAGGGCTTTGGACTCCATAACCCAGCCATGGAGCTTCACCCCTGGCTCCAAGGCGGTCAGATAGTAAGTGCGAAAAATCAGGATGCAAGTAGGAAGTACATAAGACAAAGCCCTGAATATTGGCTTTGTCTGTTCCCATTAAATCAAAACATCCCGTCATCCTCTCTGGCCCCTGCTGCCTTCCCACCCATCTCTCCATCCAAGGCTTACTTTGTCCCTGAGTAAATCTGCTGTGAAAAGTGGTATTTATATGTTTGTTAATATCACTTGTCACAGCAGATTTAGTAACTTCCTAGGAGGCTGTGAGAAGTATCACTTTTCACAGCAGCAGATTTACTAGCTATCAAGTCTTTTTTTTTTTTTTTAAAAGAAGCAAATGAAACAACAAAAAAGCACCTTATTTGTGTGTCTATTCTATTTAGGCCCAGTAAAAAAGAGAGACGTGCACATTTTTTTTTTGTTACTGAGACTGAAAAAAAACCTTCATAAATAAATTACAACAATTTAGAAATGTGTACATGCATATTTGCTTGTTTTGCTTAAAGTTACCTAAGTATTTTAGGAAATATTGTCACACCGGCCACTAGCAGGAGTTGGTGGCCCCATTCTTGAGGCCACCAAAACATTTGTTGTGAGAATCCTATAGGAAACTTTTAGAATGTTCCTTAAGCTGTCTATTTACCCTGTATGTAACAGGAGAATAGTACCGTTTCCCTTTATTTCCCTTTGTCAGGCTCAATCTATATCAACATTTGAAGGATTTTGAGCTCTTTCGATGAAAAGCACAAACCATCATTGTCAAACAATGAGTGGGTTACACATACCCAGGGCCAAAGGTTGCCATCTCACACAAATACAGAAAGTAGTAATAGCCTTCATTTTATAACTAATCCATCTACAGGTTAATACAATGCACTAGTCCCAGTTAGACATCTTCATTTTATGCAACTGGCTAAGCACATACACAAGACAACACAACTGAGAAGAAACTGCCTTTGTAAGAGGAAGAGTGTTGCAGCATTTCATGACATTATGCATGTTTCTGTAAAGCAAAAGGCATGTCACACTCCGATTTGCTGGGGGGGGAGGGGGGACATGAGAAATTAGGTAACAATTTCAGCTAGTGTCTGTCTTTAAATTTCACTGAGACCTATTATGAAACATGCAACCCTACTGTAATATCACACAGCACATACTGGCCAGGCAAACAGTATTGCCTTGCTATACTTATGTTGGCAGTCGTGAAACAGGATCAGAGAAACAAGCACAAATTCTATTTTTCTTTCCTTGTTTTTATATAAAGACATACAAAATAAAGCTATAGAATTACAGATAGATATAACTCTCTGTCCAGCTAGCAAACATACCTATATTACTAGCTAGTTGAGTTAATTAGTACAGGTTGAACCTCTCTAGTCCGGCACTCTTGGGACCTAACTGGTGCTGAACCAGAGAATTTGCCAAACCACAGGAAGTCAATATCGTCTAGCAGCATTACCAACACTTCCACTGCTTCCTGGGCTCTTAGAAGACATTTGGGGTAACTTAGAGCTAAATAACAGCACAGAACACTGAGAGCCAGGACTGGTGGCTGTAAACAACTTTATGGGACTGCAGGAAACTTGGTCACACCCATGATAAGTAGGGATGTAACAGTGTAGTCGCTTGTAGGTTAATGCTATAAACTACATGCATTTCCCTCCCCCCACCCTTTGCCAGTAAATTTTTTAGCAGGCTGGCCAGCAGCCTGGCACACTGTTGGCTTGCGACAGGTCCAGGGCCTGCCTCTGCTACGGCTCTGCATTTAAAGTATATTAGGATCCAGGTGGGCAGGCAGCCTAGCTCAGTTCCGGCTTGTGCTGGATCTGGGAGCTCAGACCCCCCCCCTCCCCAAACAGGGGCTGCTGCCACCCCACATTGCTGCCCCTTTATCAGAGGCAGCAGCAAAGGTTGACAGGCAGCCGGTCCATAAGGGGAGCTGGCTTTTAAACTGGCTCCCCTTGTGGACAAGTTCCCAACTGGCACCCTGAACTGCTGCCTCTGATACAGAGATGGCAGCGTGGTGTGGCAGAGGGCTCGAGCACACTGGCTGCTGGCTCCACCCCCCGGGGACCATATAACAGTCAACTAAACTATAAGAATTAATGAGGTTACTATTCAATTAATTAATTTAACATCCCTAATGATAAGTGGACATCTGCCTACCTAAAATTATGCTGGACCTCAGATGTTGCCGGACAAAAGAATGCCAGATTAGAGAGGTTCAACCTGTAGTATGTTGCACTTTCCTGTGAAGACCTCAAAGCATTTACCAAATATGTGAAATAGGCATTCATAAAATTATACCTGTTTGACAGATAGGACGAGTGACTTGTTCATGGTCAAAAAATGAGTAATGCTTGGAGCAGAAACCTGTAGGTCTGACTTCAAGTCCTTTCCTCTAATCCTTAGAAAATACACGCCTGTTGGAGGTTGTTTAGGCTGCGCAATTTCAGCTTAGAATACTTTAGTCCATTCCAGTAATGCTAACCTCAGACCAGGTCTACCCACATCTGGAGATCGACACTACAGAGATGGATCTTCAGGGGTCTAATTTAGTACCTGCGAAATTGACCACCGATGGTGTCCTATTGATCCCAGCACTCCAAGAGGTTGCGAGGAGTAGGGGAAGTTGAAGGGAGATTTATCGATCTCCCACGGTGAGGACGTCATAGAAATTCATTTTAAGGTATGTCGACTACAGCTATGCTATTCTCAGAGCTGGAGTCACATCTTTTAGCTCAACTTTCTCAAGTAATGTAGACCTTGCCTCCGTTACTATTGCTCGCTCTAGCTTATAGAGGATAATGAAAGCATTAGAAGGTGGGTGAGGTAATAACTTTTATTGGACTCATCTTCTGCTGTTGTAGAGCACAAGCATTCCATTTTACACAGAGCTCTCTCTCAGTCAGCATATAGTAGTACTATCAGACTCCCCAGATGCTGTTAGATAATCGTATAGGAGCAGATGTTCTAGATGGATATTTTTCACCTATGCCTACTCTGGAGATTGACTCATGTCTTGTCACCTGAAGACAAGATTACTTCAATGCATTTTAAAGGGGATACAGCTTAAATGAACCAGGAGATCAGTGCTACTTCAGAATAAAGTAGCAAACTTACTGAACACACTATCTTGCTGTGAGACCACAACACCAGCATTCTAGGAACTACACTGGCTGTTGGTGGGTTTCTGGGTGGAGCTTAAGCTGTTATTTTGACTTACAAACTTCTACATGGACTGCCTCTTCCCCCAAGCATCATAACTACTGTCTGGGGAGACGTTCAAGGGAAAGTCCTCTCTGTTTAAAGGGGAGGGATTTGCTAGCAGGGCGTTCTCTATGAGGGTCTTGACTTTAAAACATCTGATCTGAAGTAGCCCAAACATCAGGACATACTGCAAAACCCATCTGTTTGTCGAGCTTTTGGGGGAGCTGTTGGTTTTACCTTACCCTCACTCTATTTTTAGTTTGTGTAAAAATCACTTAGTACATTAAACAGGTGCCCTTTATACACCAGACATCAAAATAAATAAAATATTCTTCGGTTTTCATACCTATTTCATCTCACGGTTTCCATGTTGGCCAACAGTAGCTCAGAAGAACACTGTCATAGGAACATACAAATGGCCATACTGGGTCAGACCAAAGGTCCATCTAGCCCAGTATCCTGTCTGCTGACAGTGGCCAATGCCAGATGCCCCAAAGGGAGTAAACACAACAGGTAATCATCACGTGATCCCTCTTCTGTCATCCATTTCCAGAGTAACAGAGGCTAGGGACACCATTCCTACCCATCCCGGCTAATAGCCATTGGTGGAACTAACCTCCATGAATCTATCTAGTGCTTTTTTGAACCCTGCTAAAGTCCTGGTCTTCCCAATATCCTCTGGCAAGGAGTTCCACAAGTTGACTGTGTGCTGGATAAAGAAAAACTTCCTTTTGTTTGTTTTAAACCTGCTACCTATCAAATTTATTTAGTGACCCCTCATTCTTATGTTATGGGAACAAGTAAATAACTTTTCCTTATTTACGTTTTCCACACCATGATTTTATAGACCCCTATCATATCCCCCCTTACCTTCCTCTTTTCTAAGCAGAAAAGTCCCAGTCTTTTTAATCTCTCTTCATAAGAGACTTGTTCCAAACTTCTCTAATCATTTTTCTTGCCCTTTTCTGAACCTTTTCCAATGCTAATATATCTTTTTTGAGATGAAATGACCATATCTGAATGCAGTATTCAAGATGTGGGCATACCATGGTTTTTATACAGAGGTAATAAGATATTCTCTGTCTTATTCTTTATCCCTTTTTAATGATTCCTAACATTCTGTTTGCTTTTTTGACTGCCACTGCACACTGAATGGATGTTTTCAGAGAACTATCCATAATGACTCCAAGATCTCTCTCTTGAATAGTTGTAGCTAAATTAGTCCCCATCATATTGTATGTATAGTTAGGATTATTGTTTCCAATGTGCATTACTTTATATTTATCAACATTACATTTCATTTGCCATTTTGTTGCCCAATCACTTAATTTGGTGAGATCTTTTTGAAGCTCTTCACAGTCTGCTTTGGTCTTAACTATCTTGAGCAGTTTAGTATCATTTGCAAATTTTGCCCCCTCACTGTTTACCTCTTTCTCCAGATCATTTATAAAATGAAACTGAATAGGAGTGGACCCTTGGGAGTGGTAACCCACTGGTTACCTCTCTCCATTCTGAAAACTGACCATTTATTCCTACCCTTTGTTTCCTGTCTTTTAACCAGTTATCAATCCATGAAAGGACCTTCCCACTTATCCCGTGACAACTAACTTTACTTAAGAGCCTTTGGTGAGGGACCTTGTCAAAGGCTTTCTGGAAATGTACGTAGGCCATATCTACAAATGCAGCTGGTGCTACCAATTAATATAGAGCCAGTTGTATTGGTTGGCCTTACAACACACAGAAATGCACAGCGATTTCAGCTGATTCATTCCCCCTCCCATCTGAATGCACAATGAAAACTCTGAAGGTATTTCTCAAGGGAAGTCACAGAAGCCCCATTTCATGAGTTATTTAAAATTGGATTGGAAGATTTACTGCAGGGCATGGCCCCACATTATCAAGGGAAAGGAAAAGCTGACCTAAAATGTCTTTCCATCTCTAATTATTATGATGTAAGAGGCTCATTGCAGCAAAACCAAAGAATAAATTAGTGAATAGATATACCCACAACCCTTGAGAATAAAACTATGTGCTGATAGCAATTAGGCCTTTTTCTAAAAAATAAAAGTATGCAGGACACAAAGAGAGGAAATTAAAAACTAAAATGTAAGTCAGCAAAAACCTGTATACTTGGCTTGAAAGCCACATACAATGCAATGTATAAGAACAAAAGAACAGCCATACTGGGTCAGACCAAAGGTCCATCTAGCCCAGTTTCCTGTCTTCTGACAGTGGCCAATGCTAGGTGCCCCAGAGGGAATGGGTAATCATTCAGAATTACAGAATAGGTAATCATCCAGTGATATATCCCCTCTGGCCCATTCCCAGCTTGTGAAAAACAGACCAGGGACACCATTCCTGCCCATCCTGGCTAACAGACATTGCCGGACCTATCCTCCATGGATTTATCTAGCTCTTCTTTGATCCGTGTTAAAGACCTGGCATTCATAACATCCTTTGGTAAGGAGTTATACAGGTTGACTGCACGTTGAGTGAAAAACTACTTCCTTTTGTTTGTTTTAAATTTGCTATCTATTAATTTCATTTGGAGACCCTCTAGTTCTTGTGTTATGGGAGCAAGTAAATAACTTTTTCTTATTTACTTTCTTCACACTAGTCATGATTTTATAGACCTCTATTATATCTCCCTTAATCATCGCTTTTCCAAGCTGAAAAGCACTAGTCTTCTTAATCTCTCCTTATATGGAAGCCATTCCAAATCCCTACTCATTTTTGTTGCCCTTTTATAAACTTTTTCAATGTCAAGATACATTTTTTGAGATGAAGCAACCACATTTGTACACAGTATTCAAATGCGGGCATACCGTGGAATTAGATAGAGGCAATAAGATATTTTCTGTCTTATTCTCTATTCCTTTTTAAAGGATTCCTAACATTCTGTTTGCTTTTTTGACTGCTGCTGCACACTGAGTGGATGTTTTCAGAGAAATATCCACAATGACTCCAAGATCTCTCTCTTGAGTGGTAACAGTACCCATCATTTTATATGTATAGTTGGGATTATGTTTTCCAATATGTATTTTTTGCATTTATCAACATTGAAATTCATTTGCCATTTTGTCGTCCAGTCACCTAGTTTTGTGAGATCCTTTGGAAGCTCTTCACGTCTGCTTTGGACGTAACTATGTTGAGCAGTTTTGTATCATCACGTGATCCCTCTTCTGTCATCCATTTCCAGAGTAACAGAGGCTAGGGACACCATTCCTACCCATCCCGGCTAATAGCCATTGGTGGAACTAACCTCCATGAATCTATCTAGTAAATTGTGTCACATCACTGTTTACCCCTTTCTCCAGATTATTTATGAATATGTTGAATAGGACTGGTCCCAGTATAGACCCCTGCAGGACACCACTAGTTACCTCTCTCCATTCTGAAGACGGGCCACTTATTCCTACCCTTTGTTTCCTATCTTTTAACCTGCTAGCAATCCATGAGGGGACCTTCCCTCTTTTCCCATAACAGCTTACTTTGCTTAAGTGTCCTTGGTGAGGGACCTTATCAAAGGCTTTCTGAAAATCTAATACTCTATATCCACTGGATCCCCCTTATCCACATGCTTGTTCACCCCCTCAAAGAATTCTAATAGATTACTAAGGCATGATTTCTCTTTACAGAAATCATGTTGACTTTTCCCCAACAAATTATGCTCATCTGTGTGTCTCACAATTCTGTTCTTTACTATAGTTTCAACCAATTTGCCTGGTACTGAAGTTAGATTTAACGGCCTGTAATTACCAGGATCACTTCTAGAGCCTTTTTTTTTTTAAATGGTGTCACATTAGCTGTCCTCCAGTCATTTAGTATAGATGATGCTGTACTAGAGACAGACAGAACAGCCCTGCAACTACTAAGTACCATTTGCTGTGCCGACAAGCCATCACATTGTTCTCTTGCAATGAGGTGAAGTACATGTCCTGTGTGGAGGGCCATCACAAGGCCCGTATGCCACTTGTACTCAAGACAGGGCTCAGACGGGACTTAAATGATGCATAAGACCATAAGACCCTCTGCTTAGGATTCATTGCATCCAGGTTCCGTAGGCAGCAGGATTTTGTTGGCACCCTCTCCATATGGGTAACTGAGAGAAAAGATTCCCCTGAACACTCCTCTCCACCTTCCCAAATCCTGCTCTGCCATCCACAATGGATTCTCACACAGGGTCATTCAGTACCTGGCCCTAACTTAATTATTGTCAGACTCATTCCAAATCAGCAGTTCCATTTTCTAATTTCTTGTCTTTCTCCTTCTTACCTGTTGCTGGTTCTCCCTTTGAGAATGTAGCCTGGCTTGAATGCACTCCCTGGTCTCTTGGAATGCTTGTCTTTGTGACACCTCGGCTGGGTAATGGGTACACACTCCTACAATGTTTGTGCAGGAGAAGATGAGAATATTGGAGATTAGCTGCAACAAAAAAGAGAAACATGATTAAAATCTGGAAACTGACCATCAACAATAGGTAGAATAGTTAAAAGTTCAGCATGTTATATCAATCATTCCACAATCCAACACGTGATTGATCACAGTAGTCTTAATTTCAGTGCATTTTACTATGCCATTCTTTAAAGTATAAAATTTTATACATACCATCTGTGACATTATCGGATTGTGAGATAAACATACACAGCATTGTTGCACCCACTACTATATGTCTGTACCAGATCTTGTACAAAGTGGGCCAAGTAAGATGTCTATTGAAAGTTGATGATTCACTGATTCTATTTACATTGCTCATATGCATGTATCATTTTTGTATTTGATATTATGAGTATATGTACTTGTATTTCAATGTCTGCTTCAGGGAGATATCAGCAGAAGGCTTGTCCAACTTACTCGGAAAGGGTTGATAGTCATGTGAATAGCAGTACTTCACTGACAATACACCTCAGGTGGTGCCAATCCACATATGATGAACTTTGCTGTGAATGGTCAGACTAGCAAGTAAGCAATAGCTGCCCTCTAAAAAGGACTGAGTCATGCATGGGCAGGTGGACTTGCTCATGTGACAAACTCCATCTTGGGACATACTTTCACTTAGCAAGAATAATGGGAGTCCCTCCACATGGGAAAGATTCTAAAAAAGGCCCTGGAGGTTCCTCCATTTGTCTTCAATCTGGTCTTCATTCTAGCTAATCACCAATGAAGGATCTCTGCTATAAACTGGAGCCTGGAAGGACTGGTGACCCATCCGAACAGAAGCTGTATTCCAGAGACTTATAAAACAGCAGATTATTCTATCTCTGCTACAAGCCTGCACAAAGAACTTGGCAACTGTATGTAATTTGATTCCTTTAATAATTTTAACGCTCATCCTTGCCTTCTTTCTTTTTATTAATAAACCATTAGATTTTAATGTCTAAAGAATTGGTACGCAGTGTTCTTTTGAGTAAGTTCTGAGGTATAAATTGTCCTGGGAATGTGGCTAGTCCTGAAGAACCTGTTCAGATTTGGTGAGATTGATTTTCTGTGTAAGGAGTGGTACTGGTGGTGGCACAAGAAAGCTTGAGTATCTAGGCCAGGGGCATTGCTTGTATGACTTCTTGCTAGCCAGTGCTCTTTGTGACTGTTTTGGTGTGTCTTGCAGTGGAGGATCCCCAATCTTGGGCTATAAGTAGCCCTACCCCTAAGAAATTTGCCCTGATTTGACTCTCTCACCAGTGCCCCCAGAAATCCCCTGTATTACACTCAGAAGTGTATTTCTTTGCATTCATGTGAAAGGAGAATAGTATTATTTCCCCTTTATCATCAGGGTTGTCAGACTCTTTGGATAGGTACTTTATCCTATTTGTAGACCAGTCATTACTTGAGAACATGGCCCACTCATACTCACAAAGCTAGTATATTGCATATTTAGTGCATGGGCTGCTTGTAGTCAGAATGAGGGCACCTATTAATGCTAGTTTTCAGTGCATGAGTGCATTTTTGGCAGTGGTTAGGGCTCTTTCCTTGAATTCAGGATTTGATTTACAGCAAAGAACATAAATCTAAAGATCTTTATTCCTCCCTCCCCCAAGCAACGGCTAAAGCAATTCTTTAATTAATGAGGACAAGAATAATATTACATCAACACAGTATAAAATGCAAATCAGCCAAACTTAATTCTTCCTGGCCTTTGGAGGGCCAGTAAAAATATTTGTGTGTCTTTAATATCATATAATATTGGAGAAATCTAGCACGTATGGAAATGAAGCATATGTCATTTGAGCAAAAGAAAAGGTCACAACATTTTGTGGAAAAATGTAGTTTGTTAGAGTCATGATTCTAGCAAGTAGAAATACTTGCTTACAGACATCAAGGAAAACTATGACTTTTCTAAAATTATTTCCCCTCCCCTCTCCCCCAAAAAATCACTGATGTTCATAGTCACAGAAAAGAAAATGCAATAAAGAAATGGAAGTAAGGACTTCCATCAGAATTACAGAAAGCTCTGCACGTTGCTTCATAGATAGGTTGATTGTGATGGACGGCCTGTGAATCCAGTATTACAAACAAACTCAATGAGTTAACACTAAATAGCATCATATAACCAGCTTAAACTGACTCCAGAGTTCTCTGTATTGAAACTACTTAGTCCAGTGGTCCCCAATGTGGTGCCTGCGGGCGCCATGGCGCCCGCCGGGCCATTTCTGTGCACCTGCCGAGTGAACGGGGCCAGCCCCGCCCCAGGGCGCACGGCGCATGGGCAGTGCCGGCCCCCTGGGCACACGGCGTATGGGCAGCATCGGCCCCGGGCGCGCAGCACATGGGCGGCCCCGCCCCCGAGCGTGCAGCATTTGGGTGGCCCTGCTCCCAGGTGCATGGTGCAAGGGCTGTGCCAGCCCCGGGCACGCGGCATATGGGCGGTGCCGCCCCCGGGCGCGTAGCACAGGGGTGGCCCCGGCTGCGGGCATGTGGCACAGGAGCAGCGCCAGCCCTGGGTGCGCAGCACATGGGCAGTGCCGGCCCCAGGCGCCCGGCGTTTCAGTGGCCCCGCCCCCGGGGTGTGCGGCGCAAGGGCTGTGCCGGCCCCGGCTGCAGGCATGTGGCACAGGAGCAGCGCCGGCCCCAGGCACGCAGCACATGGGCAGTGCCGGCCCCGGGTGCGCAGCCTTTGGGCGGCCCCGCCCCCGGGTGCAGGGCGCAAGGCTTGTGCCGGCCCCGGGCACACGGCATATGGGCGGTGCCAGCCCCTGGGCATGCGGCACAGGGGTGGCACCGACCGTGGGCGCGCAGCACAGGAACGGCGCCGGCCCCGGGCATGCAGCACACGGGCGGTGGCGGCCCCGCCCCCGGGTGTGCTGCGCATGGGCTGTTCCGGCCCCAGCGCACGGCGTATGGGCAGCCCCACCCCTGGGCACGCGGCCCAGGAGTGGCGCTGGCGCCAGCCCTGGGAGTGCAGCGCATGGGTGGCGCCAGCACCGGGTGCGTGCCGTATGGGTGGCCCCGCCCCCAGGCACGTGCATGGCCCCGCCCCCAGGCACCCGGCATGTGAGTGGCCCCGCCCCCGGGCACCAGGCAGCCCCAAAAGGTTGGGGACTTCTGAGTCTTAGTCAATATGCATAAAATACAGTCCTAAACACACACACACACACCATATTTCATATAAAAATTGTGACAAAGCTTCTAATGTCACACGGCGGGTCTTGTGCAACTGATAGCAGTAGGTTGAGTAATATCTCTTTCTGCCTGGGGAAAACCGCAGCTCCCTATCTAATTGCTCGCCTCAGTGGCTCACTATAGCTCTGAGTCCAAGCACTGTAGGGGCAAACTGTAGTCTGATTTAGCCACTCCTATCATTGGCATACCAGGGGGAAAAGACAGGAAAAAAATCTCTTCATCTGTAGTGGCCCCTCCAGACATGGAGGCAACCGACTAGATTTCTTTTCTCAGCCTTTCGCCCATTGGTAGGGGTTTTCCTTCCTCAGGATTCTGGAGCCCAAAAGGGCTTCTCTCTTGACAGGGCTCTCCCTGCCCCGCACCTCTGTACCATCAGGGTTCCCTCCTTGTACCTGACAGCATCTCTATGTTCCTATTCTCCTGCAGCATTTCTTCTTCCCTAGGAGCTGGCTTTATGCTGCAGAGCCTGCAGCACGTGTAACCATGAGGATTTTTAGCAGTTACACAGTCATATTTTTGAACAGTTTTTTATTTCCCATCACCTGGAGTCTCAACTGGTTCTAGCAGGTTCTAGAATGGCTCCAGGTGTCTTAACTAACCTATCTGCCTTAACTGAGTTCTAGGAGGTCCTTAATTGACCCCAGGTGTCTTAATCAATCTGGAGTAACTGCTGATTTGGCTGACATGGCAGCAGGCATTTGTTCAGACTAGGGATAATTTATCTGCCATTTATTACTTTCTGGTAGCCCCATCTGGCTTCTCCCCCTCACAATATAGCACACATGACTGTTGCACTTTATAATATTTCATTGTAATTGCCATGGTGTGAATGTAAATTAAATCTCCTGAAGCCAATGGACTTGCTCTAAATTTAAATACGTGTAAGAGAAAATAGACTCAGAGTTTGTCAATACAGAAACATCCATGAAAGTTTAGACACACCCTTCAAGCTCATTAAAGCTCTCATTCAGAAGTGAGATGGCCTCAGTTTGCTGTAGTTTAATCCTTCAAAGGTATTAATCAATTCATTTTAACAATCCTGAGTATCCCCATGTAGACAAGCCTTCACTAGGCAGGGGTCCACTCACTGGACAGTGAGAAGATCTCACTCCTACAATGAGCTCTAATGCAGGCAGACCTCTGTGCCAGCACAAAGCCCTGTTGAAGTCAGAGGGGGTCTACAGATGTAGATACCATTGTGGCATTGGTGTCTTAAATTGCTCAGCTGTCTCATTCATGACAACATCCAAGATGTGCATGGAGACAGATAATATCCAATGGGCTCAACAAACATGATCAAAGCAACATATAGATAGTACCTAAAATAGTAACATGATTTTCAGAGGGTTCCATTTACTTCATTTCAGACAAATCCACAGGACTGCAGAGACCGATTTATGAAAGCGACTCAGAAAATCACACTCTACAAGACTGAGATAACAAATTACACTGCAATGAACATTCATCAGCAATGGATGTAAGCTGGTATTTACCCTCCTAAACGAAAACTGATTTAGAGTGTAATATTACATGGCTTGAACAAAAAGAGAAATCTACAGTATAATGTTGAGAGTATCAAGTATCTGCAAAGACTTAAGGCTCAGCTCTTGCTATTCAAAGCAGCGTGCTGCATTTTGCTTTGGTAATATTTCTCTTAGGCCTCACAGTCCACATGATATTCCCCACACTATTTTATGAACAGCGTGTGGGGAAGGATACTGTACTTGGCATTTGATTAAAATCACTTTGTTCACAGGTGTTTTAAAAATAAATTAAGGCAAAACTAAAGATTTTCTGTCTCATTAATTTTTCCATAGCCCTCTATCTACTTAACACAAATGAATTTATATCCTGTTTGCCAAATGGTACTACTGTACTTACTTATCAGTTTCCTTGCAGTTTTGCTATGGTAACTAGTTTCAGTCCCAGGAGGAAGGAGATGATGTAGATATTAAAACTGATTCCCTCAGCTTCATAGCCCAAAAACAGAAAACATATTATTGGCAGCTATTTCAAGCAATTTATGCTTGTAAAAATGTTCTTAAGGGGGAATGAGAAAATGTAGATTTCTATTTTGGGGTTGGAGTCTCTCTCCTGTCCATCCAAACATTAGATCATGAGATCTATCCATAACCCTCTGATTGTGGTCAAGGCTGTTTCATAAGGACTCTGTTTCATATATTTATTATTTGTATCTAAGATACCTATTTGGCCCCCATTAGCACAGTGCTTGAGTACATGATAATTAACACATTTGTTCTCATGTTACCCCTGTGAGGTAGGAAAGTGCTACCATTCCCATTTTACTCAGAGATCAAGGGCCAGATTTTAAAAGATGCAAACAGGGACTTAGAGGTATTTTTAACAGTGTTTAGGCACCTAATTCCTATAGAAATTACTTCATTTTTCACTTTGTGAAAAATAAAATGACACTAGGCAGTTTCTAGTCACTTTCACTTTGATTCTCATATATTAGCCCAGGGCTGGACAAAATACAGACCACCAAGCCACCGGATCCAGCCCGCAGACCAGCAGGGAGCCTCAGGCAGCTCCCTACCTGCTCTGCCCCCACACGCCACTCAGAAAAGCAGCTGTAGAGACCTGTTTGTCTTTGAACAGCTGCAAGCCCAGGGCCTCGAGCACAATCCCATTGCCTGGAAACCGGCCAATAGGAGCTGCCTGTTTGAAGAACAGGCAGCGCACAAAGTACTCTTTCCCCCTCCCCTGAGGCTCACAGCCATTCAAAGATGCACATGACCTGAGAAACCTGCTGGTTGGGAGTCACCCAATTAAGTCTCCCAGACAGAACCTGCCTCTGGCACTCTATCTCCTCCCTCCCCCAAATCCTCTGCCCCTCCACTCCTGCTCCCTTACCCAACATAACCCAAACCCTCTGCTACCCCTCCTGCACTCATACCCCCTCTCAGACTCTGCAGCCCAACTCCCTGCCCCAGTTCACAACCCAAACCCTTGCACACACCTCTGCACCCCAGTGCCCTGCACCAGGTCACAACTACCTCCTTCACCCAAACTCTCTCCCAGACCTCCCTCCACATCTCCTCCTGCACCCCAATTCCTTACCACAAGCTCCCTTCTGCACCCAATCTCCATCCCAGGCCCTGCATCACCTCTATTAATATCATGGAAGAATGCAGCCCTTGACCACTTCCCAAATTCTTGGAATGGCCCCCCCCCCCATCAAATATTATTGCCTACCTCTGCATTAGCCAAATGCTGTAGTGTTTGCATTGAAAATAATGCAGAACATTTTGTGTTCAATATTGTTTTCTTGAGGATTTCAGAAAAAATAATTTTACAGCAATGTTCCTGTTTTAACTTGTTTTAGCTGTTATGAACGCTCGTTAACACAAAATAAATATTGGGAGAAAAATTTAAAACAATGCTATCCCATTACAAATCAGAGAAATGTACAGCCGGAAAAGACCATGAAAAGTCATCTAGTCCAGCCCCTTGCTCTAAGGAAGAACCAAGTATGCATACACCATCATTGATAGGTGTTTGTTCAACCTGTTGTTAAAAGCCTCCAATGATGGGGATTCTACAACCTCCCCTTAGAAGCCCATTCCAGTGTTTAACTATTGGTATATCTAACCTAAATCTCTCTTGCTACACATTAAGTCAATTACTTCTTGTCCTACCTTCATTGGACATGGGAAATAATTGACTGTCAGCCTCAGGGCCTCCCTCCATTTTTTTTCCCTCAAGACTTTAGTCATACCCTGTTTTAACCTTTCCTCCTGGGCCAGGTTTTCTACATCGTTTATCATTTCTGTTGCTCCCACCTGGACTCTCTCCCATTTGCGCACAATCTATCTTGTGGAGCTTTAAGCTGGACATGTTACTTTTGTATACACAGTATTTTGAACTTTGCTGAATTTCATTTCATTGATTTCAAATCAATTCTATAATTGATCAAGGTCATTTTAAATTCTAACCATGGCCCAAGTGTTTGCAACCTCTCCCAGCTTAATTTTATCTGTAGATTTTATAGGCATAAGCATATAAGCTTATTACCCTGCCATTAATGAAAATACTGATTAGCATCACACCCAGGGCAGACCTCATTACATGTGCTGTCCCAGTTTGAAAGTGAGCTATTGATAAAATATGACAAAACTGATCACTTGGGTGTGACTTGTAAGGATCAGGAGGCAATCTGTTGTTTCAGTGAGTCATGAAAGTCTAGTAAAACTACCACAAACAAAATAAAATATTAGCATGAATCAATATGTTGTTTTTCCCTACTTCATATCTATTTGATTATTCAAACACCAGATGCTATTCAATATATAATAAAGAAATGGAAATATATTTAAGAGAGACATGGTCAAGATGTTAATTCCTTACCTGTCTCACTAATAACAATGAAGGTTATTAAAGTGGAAAGATTCATTTTTAAATAAAAGCAATTTATTTGTGACCCACTGTAAAGGGCTCACCTGATACCACTCTATGGGGGCTGCTGGGTCACAAGTTTACAGAAAACAAAATAGCCCCCTCGATGTTAAAGTCCATAATATAAACAACATAAACAAATCTGACACTGTTTCCATGGGCTTGAACAAAGACGTTAACTGGATGGCGCATTATAAAGCCAGTCCTCCCTGCACTCAACACCTCATTTTTATATCAAAAGCTAAGTAGGCTCACTTCCAGACCACTTAATTAGCCTCAGTCCTACAATTGACAGGTACCTTTTTTCTGTTATAAAACATTTGGTTTCTGTTATTCTTCTTCAGCTCATCATCTGATGAAGTGGATTTTGCCCACAAAATCTCATAATACTATATAGTTAGTCTCTAAGGTGCCACAAGACTACTCATTGTGCATGACTACCCCTCTGAGACTTATGAACAGTCTTTCACAGAGATGCAAGGCATATACTGTCAAGGTCAGGCCTTGACCAGAACCGGTTATTTGGGTTAGGGCAGGAAGAACCTTCCTTGTCCTGGCTTCACACAGACCTGTTCCTTAGTAGAAGCAGTTTTTTTTTTCTCTCTGACCTGTTAGACCTTGATTAGTCTCTATCTGCAACCAGCACTGCTAGGTACTGGCAGTCCAGTTCTTACTGGCTGTGTCTGCAGCCAGTTGTGGGAAACCAATTCTAGAGAATACCTGGAAATCTGAACTCGCTGTGCTCTCCCCACCCCGCTTCCAGCAAAGCATCTTTTCAGGGCGGCGCGTGCCAAGGCAGGAGGGCCATGGGCAGGGGGCAGGAAATGCCTGGTACGCACCCCTCGTTGGCTTTTTTCTGGTCATCCTGCTTCAGAAGTAGAACTAGACCGCTCAGTTACTTTCTTACCTTTTTAAAAATATGTTTTCATTGAAATCCAAACAAAACTCATCAACCTATTTGTTATTCAGATGGCATTAGGTTTTGTAAAATCCTATCTGTGTAAAACCTCTATATTTCAGGCTTACGTTGAATGACAGTTACTCACCATGGATACACTCTGAAACAAGGCAAAAGCAAGCGCATCACAAAGGGAAATTTAAAAAGCTACGCAAAGCACAACCAACTGCCAAAAGAGAATTATATATCCTTTCATTCTGGAGGTCGGTGCCGCACAAGCTATGCTTCCAAGCTCTCATAATGCTCTTATTCATTGGGAATCTATTGTCAAAGTAATATAGTTGGAGCCCTGCATATCCATGCACGGTGGAATGGATACCTGCTCAGGGCTCGCCCCCCTCATCCCCACCGCCTGGCCGCCAAGCGAGGGGCGCCAGCGCATGCCCCTACACTGCTGGTAGGGAAAGGATGCAAAAACAAGCTCCGTCCTAAATCTCCCTGCAGGAGGGGACAAATGCAAGCCCTACTTGGTCCCCCACCCCCTCCTCTGCCTGGCGAGCACTGACCCTGTGGAGCCCCAGCCCCGGGTCCCTGCTGCCCCTTTTACCTCTAGTCCCTGCTCTCATGCTGCCTGCCTGCTTACTCCCAGTCCCTGCTCTCATGCTGCCTGCCTCTTCCCTGCAAAACCCAGCCCCCTCCTCCTTCCTCTATGCTCCTTCCCGTCTCACCTCCATATGGTTTGCGGATCAGATGATGAGTTGAGCCTGGCAGATGCAGATCGGATGTGAATTTTTATATCAGCACAGGGCTCTAAATGTCATTATAACAACATGGCTAAAAGGAAGCAGTGCAAGTGAGTGCATCATATGGTGCCTCTATGGGGAATCAATGAGATCTATTTTACTAAATGTGCCGATATTATGGGTAGCCAGGACCAGGTTTATGGGCAGAAGACCTAGGCAACTTCCTGGGATGCTAGGCTTAGGGCGCTGGTTTTGTTGTTAATGACAAAAGGGAAAATAGAACATTTGAAGTAAAATGTTTCAGCTATTCCATATGTGGATTCATTTTTCACTAACCTCCTAGAATGTTCTCCACCTTAGGAGACTCTCATTAAACCTTCCAGACTTTCTGAGAACTACATTTTCATTGCACTTCCTATAATATGGTCAACCATGCCCTCATGGATATGTAAGGGGCGGAGCATCACCAGTCAGTGAGTGAGATACAAAAAATGAAGTGTAATATTGTGAACATTGTCTTATTGTGTAATTTTGGAAGTGTACTTGTGTTGTAAGACTGATACTGCTTACTATTTTATCACTTGCAAACGCTATTGGCCAGCCTTTGGATCTCTCTGATGCTGTGCTTCCAATTTGCAAAGGTGAGGGCAAAGGTGAGAAAAACAAGGTATTAAAAAGAATAACAAATGGGGAGCGAGATGCCAAAATGTTCCCCCTCATTTTTAAAAGAAAAATCTGTGTAAAACCTGTTAATGTCTCTCTAGAAGGCAATCAAGGCAAAATGTGACCAGCAACAGATGCGCTGTTTTTCAAAGCTATTTCTATCATACTGTATCTAAGTACTAGGGCACATTCTAAATGCTTGGCTGTGATGAAACAAAAGCACAAATATTATGTAAGCGTTTTTCTTTGAAAGTCTTCATTAGAAATTAAATTTAAGATTTGCTCTAGCTTTTAAAACATTCTATTTAGCAGCAATTAGCTCTGAGCTGCCGCTTTACATACTATCTAATAAAGAGCTGGAGCAGTTACATAGCCAGAGGTGCCACCAAGATTAAAAGAAAAATAAACCATTAGCAACTAGCTGCAAAATCAAGTTCTGTATTTTTTCTGCACATTCAATGCAATATTTAGTCCCAAAGTGCCATTCGTCTAGTACAGCCATACCCTAGCACAGTGCCAATATGGTCAAAACCTGTAGATCAGGTTAAGAAGGCAATAATATTGTTATAATCATAAGATCCTCTCATAGATATTTAGAGGGTGTTTGGGCAATAAAAGACAATACAAATAAATATTACTGCAAAATAGAATGCATAGAAGAAAATACTGAGAGTTTTATTTTTTGTTTTAAAAAGGTAACATCTAGTTTATTTTTAAATGAGCCAGTTGCATCATTGAGTATTGAATGCCTAAAATAGCAAAAGGAGAATCTAGCACAAGAAAGTTTCTGATCCAGTTTTTTTGAGCGTGTGTCTGGAATAGCAGTCAGCTGGGTCTCTTTCTGCTCTGCTGCCTTGCTGGGACACACACAGCTTTCACAGAACCTTACCAGGGCACAGAAACAGGCCACGGCCATTCTCCTGCAAGACTTGCACATGTGTCTCACTTAATACACATGCATAGTTGCACTGAACTGATGTGTATAAAGTTAACCCACCTTTCCAGGTGCAAGGTAAAAGTACCAGGTTTTAACTGATGGTGCCGTTATGCCATTTCACAAAAAAAGGCATGGCATGAAAATAAAAGTTTTCATTTGAAAAATACTGTTGTGTTGTTTGGTCTGTGGTGCACTCTCTCTCTTTGGGGAAGCTGTTGCAAACAGCAAGTTGTTTGTGACTGCTTTAATCTTTCACTAGACTCTATTCTTCAGCAATATTGGGGGTGGTTTTTGGGCTGAGAGTTCCAAAAGAGGGGCTTACCAGCATGCTGTTTGTGATAACCTCTCAGTATAAATGCAACAGGTTAACATTAAGAAAATAGCAACACTCACTCTCACTGACTTCTCCTCTGAGGTGAAACTGGCCTGCAAAGCCCTGATATATGTTTACTGTTCAGCAGAAGGATGACAATGTATTCTATCCCCACAGTATCTAAATTCAAATTTGCTAAAATAATTGTGCAAAACCACATCACAGAAATTCATCCTTCTTTAGATATGATAATGCAAACAATTCTGCAGTTAAAAATAGTTGCTGCTGAAGTAAGAGATAGACACACTGAAATAATTACAATTTGCTTCAAAGCAATAATTTACTCTAGAGAGCTGGATGTTTACAAACAATTGCTTCAGATGAAGTCACCAAAATCTTTGTGCAAACAGCTTTCTAACATTTAGTATTCCGCACATATCTCAAGTTCTGTAGATTTTCATTGGTTTACTGCTTATTGCAATTATGAACCCTGTGTATGCTCTCTTTCTATCAGAGAGGCAGATGTTCTTCTCCCACTGATATTTTCACTGACTCATACACAGTAGAGAAACATGAAACATCTCAGTCATGATCTGCTTCTCAAATAAATGGTGGGCATATTGTTTAAAAGAATAAGAGATTACATACTCAAATACAGCATTAGTAAATTTCTAGCTTACAAAGATGTTTTTCTATATTCAATTGGTGACAAGTTTTCCCCTCTCAGTTATTTATTAAATTTTCTTCTGGGATTTTCTCTAGCCACCGAGTGATTAAGGGGCAGTGAGCGAGAGAATATACTTTCCTACCAATGTGTTTGCCAAATAAAATAGAAAAGGTATTTCTATAGCTACCTTTTCCTGCCCTTTTATGCTCTCAGCTAAGGTAATTCTGCACAGCAAAAGAGTCTATTAGGGAAGGAGATGCTGTCTTTGGCAAGAGTTAAAAATAACTAGGGAGCAACGATCACTGGATCCCATCATCTGCTCTACTACTGACCGTCTACAAAAGCCAAGTTTTTTGCAGCTTAATGCATGACATCTTTCAGCTGCCAGCTAAGTCAGTGCAGGATCCAATGCTGATCAGTCACACGGGGGAGGGGGAGGCGCACATGGCGACCATACAGGAGAAGGGTAGCTGTGAGGGAAGAGAGCCTGGAATAGAAGCTACTGGAGTGATTCTGGTGTGGTTGTGGCATGCGGCAGTGAGAGCCAGGAGCAATTTGGTGATGGGCTTGCTGTGAGGGGGCTCATTCAACGTGGAGTGGGAGAGCTTCTACCCCGTCCTGCCAGTTCAACCCCAATCCCACCATTGAACCTGTCTCATAGAACATAAGAACGGCCAGACTGGGTCAGACCAAAGGTGCATCTAGTCCAGTGTCCTGTCTGTCGACAGTGGCCAATACCAGATGCCCCAGAGGAACGGATCACAACAGATAATCCTCACACAATCACTCCCCTGTCACCCACCTCCAGAGAAACAGAGGCTAGGGACACCATTCCTGCCTATCCTGGCTAATAGCCATTGATGGACCTAACCTCCATGAATCTATCTAGCTCTTTTTTGAACCCTGTTAAAGTTCTAGCCTTCGCTGCATTCACTAGCAAGGAGTTCCACAGATTGACTATGCGCTGAATGAAGAAAAACTTCCTTTTGTTTGTTTTAAACCTGCTGCCTATTAATTTCATTTGGTGACCCTTAGTTTTTTTATTGTGGGAATAAGTAAATAACTTTTCCTTATTTACTTTTTCCACACCAGTCATGATTTTATAGACCTCTATCATATCCCCCCCCTAGTCTCATCTATTCTAAGCTGAAAAGTCCAAGTCTTTTTAATCTCTCTTCATGTGGGACCCATTCCAAACCCCTAATCATTTTTGTTGCCCTTTTCTGAACCTTTTCCAATGCCAATATATATTTTTTGGTAGTCTGTATCTGAAACACATCTGCAATAGGGTAAAATGCCACAGCCTAAGCGTATGCCCTCCCAATGACAGCATATCCAACCAAAGCTCTGTGTTTCAGACACAATTCACCCTGCTGGACAATTACCCGTGCTCAATCTCAGGAGGAGATGCAGGGAGTCTAATCAGCTGAATGGTAATCTAATCAAAGCTTGGCTAAGGCGCATTTAACTCCCCTAATGTTCTCTCAGCTCTACTGTCAGAGGCTTGCCAACCAAATCAAACTATTTTTGGGGGGTTCAAAAATAATTTGAAGTTGGGAACCTTCCTCACCTTCTCCACCACTTCTGAGTTAGGCTGGGCTGGGGATGGCACAGGCGGGTGTGTGCTTGGATTTTCCTCCAGGCCTCATTTTAATTCTGCCACTAAAAGGAGGATGAGGGCAGTTTCCCTGACTCTGATGGGGTTCCTTTTATCTTGGAATGCTGCGGACTTGCCCCCAAGGCTCACAAGTTGGCTGTGAGGGTTTAGCGGGGGGGGGGGGGGGCCGGGGTGGTAATTGATTTTTTTGAATGGAGCTCTTTGAATGGAACAGACTGCATTATGTAGAGCCGTGGCTCTCAGTCTTACCAGACTACTGGACCCCTTTCAGGAGCCTGATTTGTCCTGCATATCCAAATTTCACCTCACATAGAAGCCGTATGCTTACAAAATCAGACACAAGAACACATAAAAGGGTCACAGCACACTGGAAAAATTGCCGACTTTCTCATTTTTACCATATAATTATAAATCAATTAGGATGTAAATACTGTACTTACATGTCAGTGTACTGCATATAAAGTTAAGTAATATAAACAACATGAATGAAATTACAAATTGTAGTTTGTACTGACTTCACTGTGGCCTTTTAGGTAGCCTGTTGTAAAACTAGGCAAATATCTAGATGAGTTGATGGATCCTCTTGAAGACCTCTGTGTATCTTCAAAGGTACGCATACCCCTGCATGAGAACCACTGCTGTGGTGGATATTTTCAAATGATGTCTTGGGGACGAGACCTCCCAGGCTGTATTATAATAATTGGCCCCTCCTTACCGTCACATCAATCTACACAAGTTGGAACGTGAACTGTATTGGAAATATACTCTATACTTTTCAGGAACAGAGAGCCTAACCATTTCCAGCAAATTGCTTAATAGAAGTTTGTTTGCAAAGTTATGTGACTTCTCTTACTCGTTATGAGAAAGCACTTTTGTTTAAAAAGCAAAAATAACTATTCCTGTCTGCCAACAAATGTCCTGACCCATACAGTTTATCACATGCTACAGGGAATATCTGTGGGTTAGCCCTAGGCTAAAATATTGGCAATGAGTCCCTGATTATTTCTTGCTCATTTAAATCCAGGCTTTGCTGCCAGATAACTATTAAAAATGTATCTAATTATAGGAAAGTACATTATTATTTATTTTGGAAGGAAGAACATTCCTCAAAAGCTCACATGGCATAAGTAAATGTCCCACATGCAGTTTTTGTGTTCCAAAACTCATCATCCCCTCCCCTCTCTCCCAATATTAAAAATGGGATGTTGGTAAAACTGGTAAATAGTTTGACAGAAAGGAAGATTCCAAATTTTTATGTGGAGACCACTATTCCTTTGTCTTTTATTGCCTTCTCAGTTAAGGCAAGGACACCTAGAGCATACAGAAAGATTTACAGAAATGATAAAAAGAATGCCTAACAATTACAATCATACAAAGACCTACATAAAAGAACATTATTTAGGTTGTAAAAGTCAAGCACTTAAATGTGAGAAAAAGCCAGATTTATGGTTGTTCAGAGAACCTTAATTCTGTTCTCTTTTGTGTCCACTCTGTGCATTGAATGAGAGGTGTTCCTGGGGAGGGGGGAATATGTGATTAAAGACTACATCATAGAGCATATACGCAAGGGAGGCAAATGAAGGTTGCACAGACAAATGTAAAATCTAGCATTTCCTAACTGTTGAGTTTTTGTCTCTGGTAAATAAATGATATTCTTTTCCTGCAGTTTTTGCATGCAATTTCCCATTCTTCTTTAATTTTTAAAGAAAAAAAGAAAAAAAAAACAAACTCTGTTATGTGCAACTAGCAGCCTGTCCCATTATACATGAGTGACAGTTTCCTTCTGGGGTGCCACCTGGAACTGGGGTATCACATAGCCCTCTGATTCTCCAGCCTGGGCTCCCACTCACACTATACTGCATGACAAGCTGCATACCCGCTCCTGGTCCATCATTTCCAACAGCATGCACACAGGAAGGGACATACCCAGCTACAGATACATGTAGGCTCTCTGACCAGCCACTGCATGAACCAGTAATTGAGATGCTACAGCCAAGATAATTCCCAGTTCCATAGGCATGCACCCCTTTCTGATAGTATAAAGCCAAAATTATACCATCTTGCGCTGCACAGGGAACTGTACCATGTAAGTTCATAGAGTCCTCCCTCAACGTGGAGAAGAAATGCAACAGCTTTTGGCCCTGGAGCTAAATTTCCAAGCAATTCATTCAAACTCACTGGTTTAAATAAAGCAAAAACAAGTTTATTAACTACAAAATACAGATTTTAAGATATTGTAAGGGATAACAAACATATCAAAGCAGATTACCAACCAACCAACCAATCTCTGCAGACTAAGCTTAAAATACTAAATAGACTGGATATGAATTCACAGTCCCTCACCCAGACGGATGATGGTAAAAGCAGGATTGCAAATTCCTAAGGGGCAAGCTACATTTGCCATGCAGCTTGGGATCCCCAGATTTTCATACACAGTTTAGAAATCCCTTTAGCCTAGATCCAGCACTTCCCCCAGTTCATTCTTTGTTCATCTGGTATCTCCAGGAGTCCTGTTGAGCAGGGAGTGAAGAACAAATGATGTCGCTCCCTGCCTTGTATCGCTTTAGTGTATGGTGGGAACCCTTTGTTCTAAAATCAGTTTCTAGACTAGTTTGTGGAAAAACATACATCCCAAAATGGAGTCCAGAGTCACGTGGCCTGGTCACATCCCCTTGCATATCTTGCGGTGTCATGGCAGCCATTACTTATAGGTTGTTTGGAAGGCCTACCAGATAGAGGTAAAGTGTCTACTGTTTTTTCCTAATGGTCCATCACATTGAATAGGCCCTTCACAGCTGGCTATATAGACTGGAAGCATTTTGCCTAGTGGGAGTCGCCCAGTTGTAGCTATATTTGAAATACCGATACAGAGTCAATATTAATAACTTCTACATGCATACAAATAAGATAATACTATTCAGAAAGTCATAACCATTTCCATGATATTTTACATGACCCATCTTATGCAAAATGCAGCATAATTATGCCATACTCATATCATAATAATATCACTATGAAGAATATGAATGACCAGCAAGATTTAAACCCTGTTATCTTCCACAGTGACTGTTACTGCCTGAGGTACAGGACTAGGATGAATCCCAAAGGGGGGATAGACTTGCAGGAGCCATGTGCTGCACGGAAAGGGGGTTGATCAAAGAGTTTAGGATTTGAGAGCGCTCCAGACCGATGTGTCATCCCTGTCTACATCTCTCGCCTACCCTCCTCAACCACTGCAGCGACTCCCACACTTCCCAGGTCCTCCGTGACCTGTTTTGGCTTCAGTGGCAGCCTATCAGTGAGTTTGGCGGGATGCCCAAATTCTGTTCTGGAAGGGAAATGAGGATTAGCTGTTTATACCTCAAATCCTGTCTGCTCACAATTTGTATTTATAAACAGCTATACTTAAAGAGATACAGTCTTCCAAGTACAGACATTGTTACACCCAGTATGAAGGTATTAAGAACAGTTTATAACAATATCCTTGCTAGAAAGACATACCTCTATCTATACTGGCTTCTAAATAGATATTTACAGCAATACAAAAAATATCTGTAGATTAGTCCTCAACCAAACCTGAATGAAAACACAATGGACAAGTTGAAAGGAAGTCCTTAGTCTAGGGGTGGGCAAATACTGGCCTGCAGGCCGGAACCTGCCTGCCAGGGTTAGCCCCTGGTGGGCCCATCACTGTATTTACCTGTACGGCTGCAGGTATGAGGGATTATAGTGCCCACTGGCCGCAAATCATTGTTCCCGGCCAATGGGAACTGAGATTGCCCATACTTGCAGAGGTGCAGGTAAATATGTCAGCAGACCACAAGGGACTAACCTTGGTGAAGCGCTGCTGCTTTATTTCCTACTCCTGCCCTAGTTTTAGGGCTTTCTCCCTGATGAATTTTAAAGGCCTCCTGCAAACTACAGAGACGTTACAGCTTTTCAGTAAAGGTCTTAAGAATCTTTTATAAGGGAAAGTCTTAAGCAACCTAAATATAGGAATTACCACTAGTTTCCAGAGGAAGATGAAAAAGCAATTATAATGAATTAATAAATGCTGGGGGGAGGTTGTGAATATTTCATGCTTTCATGACAATTGCTTTCTCATTGCCCTCTATTCCTTTAATATTACTTAGGTTTCTTGTTTTTCTCTGTATCTGATTTCACTATGCCTTTTCTATCCTTTAGGTTTTACTATTGTTGCAATTAGCAATTTTTCTCTCTCCTGCCCTCTCTGGTCCTTCCCACAAGTACATGTCTATTACATTTTTTCTAAATGTAATGCAAATCTTTAAATTTTCATGACCAAGTCAAATTTACTATTTTTGAAGTTAGCCAAAATAAGTTCATCAATATTCATTCTAATGGATCAAGGTACATGCCACAATTTGAAGTCTCTGCCTGTCTTTACCCTTAGTCCCCCAATGCTTTTCTACTGTAGATCCAAACTTAGGCTGCTCACAACCAACCTATCACCATGCAGGTCACACCCAGTGCATGTATGCACAGCCACAGCCCTGATCCAGAAGCTCTGACCCCATCAGCTAGCCAGTGACATACCAGCCACAACACAATGATTTCCACCAACCATGGTCACCATTTGCAGAGCAACCCCACAGCACTCCACGTCCTGAATCTTCCCCAAATGTGTGTTCTGCAATGGCTAGCTCTCTCTGGACAGTTCAGATATTAAGGTTAATTGCTGCTGGAAAGAGCCTATATTCAACAATTTGCTACTTTAACTTGAGTTACCAGATAGTTCAATTTAAACACAGCTCTGGATTGATTTATATTAAAAAATAACAAACGTTTATTAACAAAACAAATTAGTATTTTAAATTAATTCAAATATGAGAGATAAAGATAGATATGGTTATAAACAAATAAAAATGAAAACACGCATCTAAATGGCTAAAACTTAATCAACTGTTGTATGCAGTGTTTTAGCTGTGTCAGACCTAGGATATTAGAGAAACAAGGTGGGTTAGGTAACATGTTTTATTGGGCCAACATGCACTGGTGAAAGGGAAACTTTCAAGTTGCACAGAGCTCTTCTTTAGCTCTAGAAAAGGTACTGACAATGCCCTCACAATGACTGTATAGCTGGCAGCCTCAAATATTTATAAGACGAAGGACAACCTGCAGATATCCACCCCAAACATCATCAAAAACATCCATTTAATTCTCACTCAACAATTTTATAATCAGCAACAAATATATTGTCCAAACCATGGGACCAGCCATGGGTATTAGGACGGCTCCCCAGTTTGCCAACTTCTTCATGGCCCATCTGAAAGAAGATTTTCTGGACAAATGCACCATAAAAACCAATGACATACCTCTGATACACTAATGATTTCTTATCCTCTGGATATACTACTTAAACTCCCACATGAAGTTGTAGTGCAAATCCAATAACCACCATCTATTCATTAAACTCTTTCTGGAATAATCCCATATCACAATTCGCTTCAACAATGGAACCCACAGGTCCCTATATCTACTTTCATAGATCCAGTAACCACCCCAAACACACCAAAAAACCTGTTTTCTATGGCCAGGCACTCAGATACCACAGTACATGCTCTGAGGAAGAAGCCTGGGATATATATCTCAATACTCTCCAAATTGCCTTCATCAAAACAAGGACACTCTGCTAGAGGTGATCACATTGTGGAAGGGACCACCAAAATACTCAGAGCGCGCCAGTTTAATACAGTTGGTACAATAAAAAATATTAACGTTACCTACTTCGTCTCTCTAAAATTTAATCAAGGAAGTTTTGGTTCAAGGTTCTACTTAAGATGGCCTTTCTCATCCCCAATCTTCCAGCAAGAGGGTGACCAAGCCTTTCCTTGGTCAGGATCTTTCCCAGAAGTCTAAAGTGTTGGCATGTTTGTCTTCTTAGGTGAAAGAGACAAAGAGAAGTGCAGAAACCCTCAGTTTCCACAGGCTCTGCGATGGAGAATGCTTTGGAAGGGACCTCACAAAGAAGAAATCCAAAGGGAACCACTTCAACTGGAAGGCATGGGATGCATAGTCCTAGGGATGGGCCTTCCACAACCACCACCCCCAAAAGAAGAAGGCGGGTGGCGGTGGCCAGGGACTCCCTCCTAAGAGGGACTGAGCTATCCATCTGCCGTCCGGACCTGGAATCTTGAGAGGTGTGCTGCTTACCGGGAGCTTGAATTCAGGATGTGACTGAGAGGCTTACCAAACTGATCAAACCTTTGGCTCACTACCCCTTCCTGCTTCTCTACATGGGAACTAACGATACGGCCAAGAATGACCTTCAGCGGGTTACTGCGGATTACATAGAGTTGAGAAGAAAGATCAAAGAATTCGGAGTGCAAGTGGTGTTCTCGTCCATCCTCCCTGTTGAAGGGAAAGGACTGGGTAGGGATCGTCGAATTGAGGAAGTAAATGCATGGTTGCGCAGGTGGTGTCACAGAGAAGGCTTTGGTTTCTTCGACCATGGGACTCTGTTCCGGGCACAAAGATTGTTAGAAAGAGATGGGATCCACCTAACAAAGAGAGAAAGGAGCATCTTCGCGGGCAGGCTTGCAAACCTAGTGAGAAGGGCTTTAAACTAGGTTCATTGGGGGACGGTGACCAAAACCCTGAGTGGAGTGGGGAAGTCAGATACTGGGAAGAAATGCAAAGAGGAATGAGCAACAAAGGTGGACCCCTGATTCAAATGCAGAGGGTAGGGCGATCAACTGGTTACATTGATCTACAATTTTTTAGAAGTCATCTGCTTCAGAGATAAAATGTGCTATTTATTATGTATTTTGATGTGCTGAATTCAAATATGACAATTAAAACAACTGATTGGCTACTGTTTCCAAGATATTTAAGTTTTTACATTTTACGTCTATGTATATTGTGTAGATAGTAGAGTTTTAATCATAAATTTTAAACCTAGGTCTTTTCATGTGTTTATGGTTGCTTTACATGATAATATTTCACCTGTCCTGTTTATGTAAGACTTTAAAAATCAGCAAAAGGGTTATATAAATAAAATTTATTATGAAACAAAAGGCAAAAAACTATTATGTACATAGTTTAGTCCTATTCAGTGTCTACTCGGTGCTTCTTGGCTTGTCTCTTGTATTCATTAAATGCAGCATCTCTTGTCACTGTCCAGCAATAGTCTGCAAGCATTGATGGGCTCCATTTGCCCTGATAGCGTTTCTCCGTTGTTGCAATGTCCTGGTGAAATCGCTCGCCGTGCTCGTCGCTCACTGCTCCACAGTTTGGTGGAAAAAAATCTAGATGAGTGTGCAAAAAATGTATCTTTAGTGACATGTTGCAACCAAGGCTTTTGTATGCCTTGAGGAGGTTTTCCACCAACAACCTGTACTTGTCTGCCTTGTTGTTTCTGAGAAAATTTATTGCCACTAACTGGAAGGCTTTCCATGCCGTCTTTTCTTTGCCACACAGTGCGTGGTCAAATGCATCATCTCAAAGAAGTTCACGAATCTGAGGACCAACAAAGACACCTTCCTTTATCTTAGCTTCACTTAACCTTGGAAATTTTCCACGGAGGTACTTGAAAGCTGCTTGTGTTTTGTCCATGGCCTTGACAAAGTTCTTCATCAGACCCAGCTTGATGTGTAAGGGTGGTAACAAAATCTTCCTTGACTCAACAAGTGGTGGATGCTGAACACTTTTCCTCCCAGGCTCCAATGACTGTCGGAGTGGCCAATCTATCTTGATGTTGTGGGAATCTCTTGCACAACTATCCCATTTGCAGAGAAAACAGCAGTACTTTGTGTATCCAGTCTGCAGATCACACAAGAGAGCAACAACCTTCAAATCACCACAAAGCTGCCACTGATGTTGGTCATAGTTTATGCACCTCAAAAGTTGTTTGATGTTGTCATAGGTTTCCTTCATATGGACCGCATGACCAACTGGAATTGATGGCAAAACATTGCCATTATGCAGCAAAACAGCTTTAAGACTCGTCTTTGATGAATCAATGAACAGTCTCCACTCATCTGGATCGTGAAAGATGTTGAGGGCTGCCATCACACCATCAATGTTGTTGCAGGCTACAAGATCACCTTCCATGAAGAAGAATGGGACAAGATTCTTTTGACGGTCACGGAACATGGAAACCCTAACATCACCTGCCAGGAGATTCCACTGCTGTAGTCTGGAGCCCAACAGCTCTGCCTTATTCTTGGGTAGTTCCAAATCCCTGACAAGGTCATTCAGTTCACCTTGTGTTATGAGGTGTGGTTCAGAGGAGGAGGATGGGAGAAAATGTGGGTCCTGTGACATTGATGGTTCAGGACCAGAAGTTGCATCCTCTTCCTCGTCTGACTCAAGTGAGAATGATTCTGGTGCATCAGGAACCGGCAGTCCTTCTCTGTGGGGTACTGGGCGTATAGCTGATGGAATGTTTGGACAATGCACAGTCCATTTTTTCTTCTTTGACACACTTTTCCCAACTGGAGGCACCATGCAGAAGTAACAATTGCTTGGTATGATCTGTCGGCTCTCTCCAAATCATTGGCACTGCAAAAGGCATAGATTTCCTTTTCCTGTTCAACCACTGGCGAAGATTTGTTGCACAAGTGTTGCAGCATACGTGTGGGGCCCACCTCTTGTCCTGATCTCCAATTTTGCAGCCAAAATAAAGGTGATAGGCTTTCTTAACCATAGTGGTTATACTGCGCTTTTGTGATGCAAAAGTCACTTCACCACAAACATAGCAGAACTTATCTGCACCGTTCACACAAGTACGAGGCATCTCTACTCACTTTGGCTAAACAGAAATGTGTCCCTTTGCAAAATCAAACACTGACAAATAAGAGAGCACGACACTGTATGATTTCTAGAGCTGATATAGGGCAATTTGTTCAGCAGAGTGATGTAAGCTTCCTTATGATTGCATCATCCATGACTTCTAGGAATAACACGATGCAATTCATATCATGTATGATGCAATACCAGCTTCAGATTGCATCATTCATTGTTTTGCCTAAAAAGCAAGTACTGTCCAAACCCAGTCATAGATTTATTCATAGATCCAGTCAAAGATGTATTTTAGTCATTTCTGGTTTAAATTGAGATCCCTTCCCTTTATAACTCACTTATCCTCCGCCATTCCCAAGTCAAGGGTCGTATATACTGACCCAATAGCATATCTTGAAAACTAGAGCCAATCAACAATTTTAAGTATCATTTTCGTTCTCAGTGACCCAGAATTAGTAAAGTTTGACTACATTTATTTCAGAAGCATTTTGGCTGTAGAGCAGTGATCTAAGGTGTTCGTACACCAATGCGAGAAGCCTGGGTAACAAACAGGAAGAATTGGAGGCCCTGGCCCAGTCCAAGAACTACAATTTGATTGGGATAACGGAGACTTGGTGGGATGACTTTCATGACTGGAGCGCTGTCATGGAAGGGTATAAACTGTTCAGGAAGAAAAGGCAGGGGAGAAAAGGAGGAGGAGTTGCACTGTATGTAAGAGAGCACTATGATTGCTCAGAACTCCAGTATTTAGAGGGAGAAAAGCCTGTTGAGAGTCTATGGGTCAAGTTTAGAGGTGTAAGCAACAGCAGTGATATTGTGTTTGGTGTCTGCTACAGGCCGCTGAATCAGGTGGATGAGGCTTTCTTCGGACAACTGAGAGAAGTTTCCAGATCGCAGGCCCTGGTTCTCATGGGGAACTTTAATCACCCTGACATCTGTTGGGAGACCAATAGAGCAGTACACAGGCAATCCAGGAAGTTTTTGGAGAATGTTGGGGATAACTTCTTGGTACAAGTGCTGAAGGATCTGACCAGAGGCTGTGCACAGCTTGACCTGCTGCTCACAAACAGGGAGGAACTAATAGGGGAAGTAGAGGTGGGTGACAACCTGGGAAGCAGTGATCATGAGATGGTAGATTTCAGGATCCTGACAAAAGAAAGAAAAGAGAGTAGTAAAATACACACCTTGAACTTCAGAAAAGCAGACTTTGACTCCCTCAGAGACCTGATGGGCAGAATCCACTGGGATGCTAACATGAAGGGGAAAGGAGCCCAGGAGAGCTGGCAGTATTTTAAAGAAGCCTTATTGAAGGCACAGAAAGAAACCATTCCAATGCGTAGCAAGAGAAGCAAATATGGTAGGAGACCGGATTGGCTTACTGGGGAAATCCCTGGTGAACTTAAGCACAAAAAGGGAGCTTACAAAAAGTGGAAACTTGGACAGATGACTAGGGAGGGGTATAAATGTATAGCTCGAGAACGCAGGGGAGTTATCAGGAAGGCGAAAGTGCAATTGGAATTGCAACTTGCAAGGGATGTGAAGGATAACAAGAAAGGTTTCTACAGGCATGTTAGCAAAAAGAAGATGATCAGAGAGGGTATGGGGCCCCTACTGGATGAGGGTGGTAACCTAGTGATAGATGATGTGGGGAAAGCTTAAGTACTTAATGGTTTCCTTGCCTCTGTCTTCACGGACAAGGTCAGCTCCCAGACTAATGTGCTAAGTGACGCAATATGGGACGAACGTGGACAGCCCTTGGTGGGAAAAGAACAGGTTAGGAACTATTTAGAAAAGCTAAAGATACATAAATCCATGGGTCCAGACTTAATACATCCGAGGGTACTGAAGGGGTGGGCAAACGTCATTGAGGAGCCTTTGGCCATTATCTTTGAAAAGTCGTGGAGATCAGGAGAGATCCCGGATGAATGGAAAAAGGCAAATGTAGTGCCCATCTTTAAGAAAGGGAAGGACAATCCAGGGAACTATAGGCCCGTCAGTCTTACCTCAGTCCCTGGAAAAATCATGGAGGGGATCCTCAAGGAATCCATTTTGAAGCATTTGGAAGAGGGGAAGGTGATCAGGAATAGTCAACATGGATTCACGAAGGGCAAGTCGTGCCTGACCAATCTGATTAGCTTCTATGATGAGGTAACCGGCTCTGTGGATATGGGGAAGTCAGTGGATGTGATATACCTTGACTTTAGCAAGGCTTTTGATACGGTCTCCCACAATATTCTTGCCAGCAAGTTAAGGGAATGTGGATTGGATAAATGGACCGTAAGATGGATAGAAAGCTGGCTGGAAGGTCGGGTCCAGCGGGTAGTGATCAACAGCTCGATGTCAGGATGGCGGTCGGTTTCTAGCGGAGTGCCCCAAGGTTCGGTTCTGGGACCGGTTTTGTTCAACATCTTTATTAATGACCTAGATGAGGAGATGGATTGCACCCTCAGCAAGTTTGTGGATGACACTAAGCTAGGGGGAGAGGTAGATACGCTGGAGGGCAGAGATAGAGTCCAGAGTGACTTAGACAAATTGGAGGATTGGGCCACAAGAAATCTGATGAGGTTCAACAAGGACAAGTGTAGAGTCCTGCACTTGGGACGGAAGAATCCCAAGCATTGTTACAGGCTGGGGACCAAGTGGCTAAGTAGCAGTTCTGTAGAAGACCTGGGGGTTACAGTGGAGGAGAAGCTGGACATGAGTCAACAGCGTGCCCTTGTAGCCAAGAAGGCTAATGGCATATTAAGTTGCATTAAGAGTAGCATTGCCAGTCGATCCAGCGATGTGATTATTCCTCTTTACTCGGCTCTGGTGAGGCCACATCTGGAGTATTGTGTCCAGTTCAGGGCCCCCAATTACAGGAAGGATGTGGATGCATTGGAGAAGGTCTAGCGGAAGTCAACCAAAATGATTAGGGGGCTGGAGCATATGACCTACGAGGAGAGCCTGAGGGAGTTGGGTCTATTTAGTCTGCAGAAGAGAAGAATGAGGGGGGATTTGATAGCAGCCTTCACCTTCCTGAAAGGAGGTTCCAAAGAGGATGGAGAAAGGCTGTTCACAGTAGTGATGGATGGCAGAACAAGGAACAATGGTCTCAAGTTGCAGTGGGAGAGGTCCAGGTTGGATATTAGGAAAAACTATTTCACTAGGAGGGTGGTGAAGCACTGGAATGGGTTACCTAGGGAAGGAGTGGAGTCTCCATCCCTTGAGGTGTTTAAGTCTCGGCTTGACGAAGCTCTGGCTGGGTTGATTTAATTGGGATTGGTCCTGCCTTGGGCAGGGGGCCGGACTTGATGACCTTCTAAGGTCTCTTCCAACTCTATAATTCTATGAGTTTACAATCCAGGCAACCTGTGAAGGCGATTCCTCTCAAGGCTACCCTTCAAAGTAAAGTTTATTCAAGCAGTAAAGAAGGTGATATGAAATCTAGTGGAGAAGGAGACTTCATACTCTTCCTTCCACCATTTGTAGTAGCTACAATGTAAATTATTCTGTTTCCTGTCATCACCTCTTCCAAGGTTTAGGGAACCTTGTTTATGGCTTGTATTTCAACTGAGGCAAACATACATTTCTTTAACTTTTTCCTAGGCAGGACTTTCTGATTTAGAATATAAGCTAACAACATTATACAAGGGAAATTCATAACTTTACATATAATGTTGCTACATGCATTTCATCATATTTTGACCAGCAAGTTATTAGTTTTCAAATGATACTTCACAAGGCATATTTTGTACAAAGATAATTATAATGGTATGTAGAGTGTGAATACTGGGGTGCTCTCCGTCACAATATTAGACTGAGTGCTACAAAGCTGCTATTATAACACTTACCTATCTCACAGTTATCTTACAGGTCATAATTAGTTTCAGATGGGTAGTAGCATTAGTCTGTTTTAGCCAAAACAATGTGGAGTCCTGTAGCATCATAAAGAACAACAAATATATTTGGCCATAAACTTTCATGAGCTGGAACCCACTTTATCCGATACAACACTTGCATCTAAGAAATTGGGTTCCAGTCCATGAAAGCATATGCTCTAATAAATTTGTTAATCCTTAAGGTGCTACAGAATTCCTCATTGATATCATTAGTATTTCTGAAGTACTCTGAAATCTTTTAATCAAAAGTAATATTTGTAAGTTCAAAGGAGGGTGGATAAAACTCAATTTAAGAAAATATCAGGCTTTTTATTTAAATCAATTTTGAAATTTAAATTAAACACATATTTTTAAATACACTTATTTAAAATTACATTTTAAATTGAGCCCTACCTTTTTATCATCTATTACAGTTATTTGAATGAGATACACAAGTAGTATATGTTTGCTTTCAATTATTAAAGAAAGTCAAACCACTCAACAAGTGGAAATCACTGGCTTTAACACCATTTGACGGCATGCTAAACCAGTTTTGACAGTAGTTTCAAGGAGAATATTTTCTTCATTTCAGTTAAATGAATAATTCATTCAGGGTTAAGAAACCAACTATAAGATGAAAAAGCAACAAAGGTTGTTTTCTTATTCCAATCTATGAATAAAAACTAGGTATTACAGAAGATGAGATCTATTAGTTCTAAAATCTTGAAGTATGCGGTGACCAGTTCAGTTCACAAACTACAAATACTACAACCTTTTTTTTTTTTTAAATACATCCGTTAGTTTTAAATGCAAAACATGTTTTGATGAGGTGGAGAATGTATGTATTCAGCAAATTTAAGATACTTTGTTTAATTATAAAGAATTAAAACTCTGGCTTTGTGCCTGTTCAACTGAATTTGAATTCCCTTCTAAAGAGAACACGACACAAATTACCATTAAAAACGGTTTTCCTGTGGGATTACAGAGTGACGTCACCATCTCACTTTGCATCACCATGTCCCCAACCCCAACCCCAGAATATGCCCCCTGCCCCTGGGAACAGCCTGCACCACTGGCAGGCTTTCCTGCTCACCAGTCTCTTTGCCCACAGCCCTACCAGCTGCAGCCCCTCCGTATTCCACTCCCAGATGCCTCACTCACACCCTCCCCCAGCCAAGACCCCGCAGCCCCAGCCTGCTCAAACACTGCCCTGCTGGCAACCCCCCGGCCTCTTGCCATGCTACCAGCGCTGCTGGCAGGCTTCCCTGCTGTGTGGCCTCCATGAAATGCGGAGGGACAGCGGCTCCATCCCCGCACGCCATCTGGAGCAGTGTCTGCCTGCCTCTGGGCCCCACCTCCAGACTGCCCAGCCCATGCGCCCCCCGAGTGAGCGGTCCTGGCGTGTGCCTAGCTCAGGCATGCTCTCCCTGGCCTGCCGTGAGCTGGGCAGGTCTTGCACCCTGGCCACTTCCCCAGCTCTCCTGAGCAGCCGCGCTGTGCTCCAGGCTCCCTGGGCTCGCCATGGAGCAAAGCTGTCCAACAGGCCCATTCAGAAAGGATGGGCTGGGGGCGGGCTGTGGCTACTGCTGTGGTGGCCAGGGCTGTGCTGCCCGGCCCGGCAGTGCTCCTGGAGTGGGAGGGGCACACAGCTCAACGAATTCATGGGAGGAGGCTGGGTGTGTGTAGGGAGGGAGGAAGGGGGATAGGGTGCATATGGGGATGGGTGGTGCGAGGATGGGTGGGGGTATAGGAATGGAGGCAGAGGACAGGCAGAATGGGGGTGTGGAGGGGGAGGGTTTAGGGAAGGATGGTGGGTATAGGAATGGAGGCAGGGGGATCAAATTGAAGTACAGTTTGCAATTTCACTGTATTTTCTTCTTCTTTATAAACACTTCCTTTCCATATGTATGAAACAGGGTGTCATTTACTCACTATGAAACTCAGTTAATACTGGATTTGTGGAACTGATTTTACACAGATGTCATGTCTTCATTAGAGAAAGTCCTTTCTCTCTCTCTCTCTCTCTCTCTCTCTCTCTAATTTTTCCTGCGGGATGCCAGAGTGACGTCATCACATCACTCTGCATTATGCCTCCCTCTCCTTCTCTGGTGCTCCAGGGGTGAGCCAGGGCTGCTGCACCATGTCCTTGGCCCTCCCCGGGAGCCAGGATGGGGGGAGAGCCAGGGCTGGCCTGGCCCGGCCCGGCCCGACCTCTACCCTGCTCAGCAGCCGAAGTGGCAGGAAGAGCTGAGGCTGGCCCGGCCTCAGCCCTGCTAGCCCGAAGGGGATGGGGGGAAAGAGCTGGGGCTGCCTACCCCCAGCGAGAGGGGGGTTGGTGAGCATAGTGAGCAGGGTGCGCAGCCCCCTAGCTGTCCAGTAAGTAAGAAATTCATCATCCACTATTTTCTAACATACTAAAAATGTAAACAATTATAATCTGAATAAATGTAAATTATTTTATACACTTGTTTAAAGAGATATGTAGAGATATAGTGCATCCTCCAGGCTAGCAAAAAGAAGTACCAAATTTAGTTTAGACAATATTTAATTGGGAAATCAACATGTTTTAATGGTAACCAACTAATAAGAATCAAACTTTCACTCAGAAAATAACAAAAAAGTACAAAATGAAAACATGACTAAAATTGTTTGTTTAAATGAAGCTTTCCTGTTTACTGATTTAAATCATGGTTGAAATCAGTAATTTGAAATTGCTTTGATTTAAATCAGTCCACTGTAGTTCTAAATCAGGGGTCCTCAGACTTCACTGCACCATCACTCCCTTTTGACAACAAAAGTTACTACACGATCCCAGGAAGGAGGACTGAAGCCTGAGTCTCTTTGCTCTGGATAAGAGGGGCAAAGTTGAAGCCCAAGGGTTTCAGTCTCAGGCAGTGGGTCTGTAACCTGAAGCCCGCCCCCCACTCCACCCAGGGCTGAAATCCTTGTGCTTTGGCTTCGGCCCTGGAACACAGCAAGTCCAGGACAGCCCTGGTGACCCCATTAAAATGAGGTTGCAACCCACTTCGGGGTCCTAACCCACAGTTTGAGAACCGACTGTTCTACACAATCTTGAGAGCCCAGTTTTTAAGACTTTGGGCTATGAATTTCCTTGGGCAGCATAAACTGACAATGAAGTTGAAAGAGCAAACGTTTTGTATTGAGAAACAAATGTGGCCACAGGAATAAATTTGTCAAAGATCTGTATTTAGATTTCTTTTATTTACTATCAAATGCCCAAGTTAAAAATATTTTAGGAGTTGCCACGAGAAAATAAAACGAACAAAATTATTTGTACTGAAGATTTGTGACGTTTCAACTGACACCCCGAAACTGTATCAAATGACAATAGACAAGAAACTCAGGATCAGCTGAAAACTTGGGAGGGCTGTGAGAGTAGGGTTGCCAAGTTTTTAACTGCACACTCCTGCCCCTAGGCTCTGCTCCCACACCCCATTCACTCCATCCTCCTCTCACTCTCCCGCACCCTTACTCAATTTTACCAGGTTGGGGTATGGGAGGGGAGTGAGGACTCTAGTTGGGGGTTTGGGCTCTGAGGTGGGGCTGGGAATAATTGGTTGGGCTGCAGGAGCGGGCTCCTGGATAGGGTATGGGGCTGGTAGGGCATGGGCTGCAGGCACCGGGTGGGAGGTTGGGTGTGAAATGGGACACTGGATTAAGGCAGCAGGAAGGGCGCTGGGAGGGGGGTGGCAGTGCATGGTCCTGGCAGTACTTACCACGGTGCTTACTGCAGCTCCCACAGAGCAGCCTCCAGGTCCCTATGGCTCCTAGATGCATGGACAGCCAGAGAGGCTCCGTGCATGTGCTACCTGCACAGTGCCCACAACTCCCACTGATCATGGACAGGGCGGTTCTTAGGGAGGTGAAGAACACATCGCTGTAGGACTAACCTGTCACTTCTGGGGGGCCAGCTGCACTGGCCTGTAGGGTCCCTCCAAAGCATGGGGCCTGGAGTGGTTGCCCCAATTTGCTGTACCCTCAGGACAGCTCTGGTCATTGTGGACAGCCAATGGGAGCTGCCAATCTGGCATTTGGAGTGTGGGCCACAGGGACCTGGTGGATCTTTGGGAGCCTTGCAGAGCCAGGGTAGGTAGGGAGCTTATTTTAGCCCGGGCCCCAATGGTGCTGCCAACCGGAATTTTAACAGCCCAGTCAGTGGTGCTGACTGGTGTCGCCAGGGTCCCTTTTCAAACGGACATACCAGGCAATCCTAGCGGTGGGAGAATAAATGATTCCACATTTTTTTTGTCCATGGAAAAGGAGGAGTCTAAAGACGAATGTGGTTTTTCCCTTTCCAAAAGGATATTGATCAGAGATTACACAGCAGCCACACGCTTTTCTGAGGTGAACTGCACATTGTCATAACATCATACTGCACTATCCCAAGGTCACCATAGCACCATGGTGTGCCCACATCTTGAATACTGAGTACAGATGTGGTCACTTCATCTCAAAAAAGATATATTGGCATTGCAAAAGCTTCAGAAAAGGGCAACAAAAATGATTAGAGGTTTGGAATGGGTCTCAAATGAAGAGAGATTAAAATGACTGTGATTTTTCATTTTAGAAAAGAGAAGACTAAGGCGGGATATGATAGAGGTCTATAAAATCATGATTGGTTTGGAAAAAGTGAATAAGCAAAAGTTTTTTACTTATTCCCACAATACAAGAACTAGGGTCACCAAATGAAATTAATAGGCAGCAGGTTTAAAACAAACAAAAGGAAGTTTTTCTTCGCTCAGTGCATAGTCAACCTCTGGAACTCCTTGCCAGAGGATGTGGTGAAGGCTAGGACTTTAACAGGGTTCAAAAAAGAGCTAGATAGATTTATGGAGGTTAGGTCCATCAATGGCTATTAGCCAGGATGGGTAGGAATGGTGTCCCTAGCCTCTGTTTGTCTGGAAATAGGTGACAGGAGAGGGATCACGTGAGGATTACCTGTTGTGTTCCCTCCCTCTGGGGCATCTGGTATTGGCGACTGTTGGCAGACAGGATTCTGGGCTAGATGGACCTTTGGTCTGACCCAGTATGGCCATTCTTACGTTCACCGAACTTTGCAAACACTGAACTACAAATGTTTAAGTAACATAAAGGCAGCCAACCTAATTTATCCGAAGGAAAGGCATACGCTGAAGCCAAAAAAGAGGGTGCATGTTTACTTGAAAGACTGTCATCCGTCCACTGAAATTGGAACCCGCACCATTTTGAAGACTATGATTCATGCCACTTCAAAACTAAATGAGTATATTCAAAATGCGCCACAAAAATTAAAGATAATTAGGTAAACAATTACTTAATAAAAAGGAGCAAGTGGCTGTTAGAAGTGTTGCTGTGTTCCAGCATAAAATCTGTTTATTAAAAAACTATGTAGGAGGATAGTCTACATAGCGTGGAAATGAAGAACCATATGAAGAAAACAGAAGAAAGCTAATAAGGAAGACAATATTAGTCGTGGTATAAAAATCATACAATGCATGATCCTTTGCAGGATTAGGTCTTAAAAACACAGGGATTTATTTTCTTCTGTTACACTATTCTAGAACCATTCCCCAACATAAAAATCACCATTACAATTGACACTCTATGGTAGTTTTAGCAGAGTGGCCAATGACCGAGTAAGTAGTCAATGGCACTCCCTGTATAATTAAACATTTGTATTACTGCAGCACCAAGAGACTCTAGTCACAGACCCTACTGTGTAAGGCATTATACAAGCACAGAACAAACAGACGGTCCCAACAGTTGTGTGGTATGGAGGGCAGCATGTAGCAGAAATATACAGCAGAACGGAATCCATCTATTCCAGTATCTGGTCTCCCACAGCAACCAGTACCAGATGCTTCAGAGGAAAGTACAAGAAACCCTGCAGTAGGCATTTGTGTGATAAGCAACCCACACAGAAAGTTTCTTCATTAGTCATAGGTTGGCTTTAGACCTGAAACATGAGGGTTTATGTCTCTTCAATTGCCTGATATGTATCTTTTGTGTGGATAAAGACAAGGCATCAGTCTTCAGTGTTGTCAATCTGACACCTTCCAACAGCGCTAATGTGACTTTAAAAGATTAAAAAAAAAAAAGTCTTTCCACTATACTTTTACTTATGATTTTACCCTGTAGAAAGGATAAAGTTAATTTTTATATCATCAAAAGCAGCATTAATAAGTGTCACATGATTTCCTACTTGATCATTAACCTGTCATATTCAGCATAATAAAGATTTCACCAGTTTAAGGAAACACAAAAGACTTGTCACAGAGATTTTTAAATACATGACAGTTATGGTAAATTGTATAAATTGGGGGGCGGGGAGGAGAAAAATGTTTTTCATAACTATAACTGGGTAACATTCTCTCCCTTTTCTTGTACTAAAGGCAGAGACTTTTTTTTAATCATCAATTTGCCACAACTTTCTTTACGTTAGATTCTTGCAACTGATCTATTCCTACCCAAAGTAGTCCTGTGATTACAGAGACCCACTGTACCCTTACAGGAACCAGGTAGTGAATCAGGTATACAACTAGCTTATATCATCTCTTAGGCTCCCTCCGAGGCTACAACGTGAGCAGCTCACGCGACTGGAGAGGCATTCAACGGGGTACACATGAATGTTACAGAGTTGGATTTCCATACATCTTAAGCCAATTATGGAAAAAAAATAAGGCCCTTTAAGGTAAGTATAGCAGAAGTATCAAATTCTAAAGTCTTGGGGCTTTAGTATCTGGTGGTTTCTCAATGAAGGCACAAATACATTCCAGATAATTAACTGGGCTTCACAAAGACTGGTAGGATGGTAAGGCTGCACACACCTCTGGTGCAAGAATTTAGATTACTGGCTAAAGAAAAGTCCAAGATATATCATTAAAGCCTGAAAGCAATACAGTGTTAATGAGCTCTGAAATGTCCCTGAGTGGGTGACAACTACTGAGATCCTTGCTCCCAACAGCTGGTACACTGCTCTCCCAGGGCAAAACCTTCTGTTTTAAATTGTTTTCTCAACTCAACCTACTATATATCTGAGAGAGTTTGTCTGTCTGTCTGTTCAAGAACTCCTCCTAAATGGTAAGAGTTACAGAAAAGAGACAGAATCACCAGGCAAGTGAAAGGGGCTAGGTGAGGGTGTTTCCCCTCCCCGGCCCGGGGATGTCCCCAGCATAGAACTTCTCACTTCCCCTGGTGCCCTTTAGAGAGGGCGAGGGAAGCTGAAGCTACTCCCTCCCCAGATTCGTACGGGAATATTGATGGCTGTTCCCCTTCCTCAAAGGGCGAAGAGAAAGTGCACAGTTTGCTGCATTCCTCACTGTGGCTGGGGAACGCCGGGGGCAGACAAACCTAGACCTGCCCCAGCCTGGGGACATGCACCTTTTCCCCACCCATGCCTGCTGGAGAAGTGCTTCTCACCTGGCCCCAAGCTGCTGCGGTGAGAAAGGGCTGGGGTAGTTCTCTATCACTCGAGGCACCCTGCAGACCGAAACCCTAATCCCCAGCAATGATTTAAATGAAGCATGTACATTTTCATTTTATTTTCCAAGAAAACCAACCTCTAAACAAAAATTGAGTTAAGGACCCTAGCAACACTAGGTGAATCTTCTAGTACTTAATAATTAAGAACTCTTAATTCTATCAGCGAGCAAGTGGTAATTAGAACAGATGAGCACACCTCATTGGCCACTGGCTCCAGGAGCAATTGCTTCTCCAGAACCACCTGGAGTGGAAGATCAGTGATCAGATATAAGATTAGAATGGAGCCTACTGGAATATCCATCAGGGGTACCACAGTGGTCTGGGAAATGTCTAATGGGGTTGATGCCTGGGGGTGGGGGTCCTGCCCTCTAGTTGCATCCCTGGTCCAATACCTTCTGTTGCCATTTGGCCTCAGCATGGTAATCTTAAAACTGCCAGAGGAAATGGGTGGCCACACTGGTCCATGTTCCACAGAGGGAAAATCTCTCCTGGCACTAGGGTTTCTTTCTTTCTTTTTTTTTTTAAAAGAGGATCCAATGGGCTTGCCCACATGGCCAAACTGGGCTTCTTTCCCTCACCTTCTGAAAGACTAATGAACTGCTGGTTACTCAGGAAAAGGAGGACTCCCAGCTGCAATGTTCCCTCTCATCTTTTCCATGCTTGTGCCCATGCTTCACATAAAACCACACAGAAAAGAGACAATCACCAGGCAGGTGAAAGGGGTGGGCTGGACCCTCCACCCCTTCCAGCACTGTGCTAGGCGTGAGTGGAATAATTTTTTTGCGTGCGCCTAGGCTTGCGTGAATGTGCACCACCAGTAGAAACAAAAAAACCTAGCTGTGGGTGTTTTGCTGCTCAGCTGGGCAATATCTGACTCCCTCCTGAGCAGCTGCAGAAGCGCACATCTTCCAGGGAACACTGCCCAGCTGTGAACTGTCATTCTTCCAAGTCACACCTTTGTATGGCCCACACTTCAGCCAGTAAAGAGAGCAGACAAGACTCTTGGTGGCCTTGTTTGATACCAGTGGATGAGTCTGCCCTTTTCCAACTGTTTAGCTGACTCCTTTTAGCTCATAGCGCTTGCTTGGTGTATTTGTAACCATGCGCTAATGTTATCTGACAGCTACTATTAAAGTGTCACAAGCAAGTATATGGAATAAGACAGCTGCTGCAGGAACTCCACTGCAGGCCACTATGGTTCCAGCCACAGAAAAAGGGGGAGGGAGGGTGGCAGGGGAACAAGGAAAGTTTTACAGATGGAAACATTCTCCTGCTGCCAACAAGAGTTCTCCCTCATCACAGGTTTAGATTTATCAGCAAGAGAAAAAGGTTAAAGAGACAAGATGCACAATGGGAACCTCCAGCCTTCACACAGAATGAATTTCGCAGGTTTCCTCACATGTGCCCAAGTGATCAAAAAATTAAAATGCAATGAAAGCAAGACAGGAATCTCATCTTGCTGTCAAGGCTCACAGGGTGTGGAGCTGTGTCAGCTGATGAAGATGCCTTACTGAGTAGGTGGGTGGAATTGGCTGACAAAACAAGCAAACACACAAATAAGAGAGAGAGCAAGAGAGAGAGAGAGCAAAAGAGAGAGCCTCTTTTGTAGGCTCATCTCCCAAAAATGATAAACATGCATGTTGAGATAACTCACACACCCAAATTATGAGGCATTAGTGTCTCATTTTATGCTTATGAAAGGTGGAATCTTTTCAAAATGAAAAGCAGAATGCTACAATGCCTCCATTGGATAAAGCAGCATTTGTTTTGGAGGCAGCAACAGCTGCTGCTCTTGGAATACAGTGGCCAGTTCCGGCAGCATCTCTGGGCTAAACAGAGCTAGACTATAAATATCTGAAAACTGTAAATACTAAAATGCAGAAGGCGGCCCAGAAGTAGAGGTGGTGACGTTTCAGGTGTCATGAAAGAAAGGAGATGTGACCTAGTGGTAAAAGGGTGCAAATCTACGTCTGCATATCATGTATTTTGAGGAAGATAGAAGAATAGACAAGCTACAATACTGGCTCCAAGTAGATGACCTCTGAATTTGACTTGAATAATTTAGTGCTATACATGGCAGGATGAAATTAAAAAGCAGGTAACGGGTTGAATATCAGGATAACTGTCCCAACAATTAGCTGTTCCAGCCTATGGAACAATCTCCCAAGTCAACCACTTGGGGCTTTTAAAAACAAGATTGGACAAGACACTAGCAGGTTTAAAATAGGGAATAATCCTGTGTTGGCAGGGACTGGATGAGCTAACAAGCCTTATCTAGCTCTGGAATTTATGATCATGTGAGAAAAGGACACTGTAGGGGGTGGAAATAGTGGAACAGGTATGAATTTTATGTAGTAATCCCAAAGGTATGGGGTTGTCAGAGAAGCCATGTTAATGAGATTTGTACTCTCGCAGACTGTTCGCTGGTGAAGGTTTGAACAACGGCTCAAAAATGTGATATGCTAAAGCCAGTTTTGATAATCCATTACAGTGCCCAACATTCCACAATGCAAAGCATTCTCAAAACTCCACATGAGATCTCATTCCCTGAAGCTGTAGCAATCTGGCTAATTCTAGGGCATCAGACACTGTAGTATTCTTCTCCTTCAATCATTTATGGATTTATCCTCACAAGACACTTGTGAGGGAGGCAGGCATTGGAATGCGGACTGAGGCAGTAGAGGATTCAGACAGAGAGAAATTAAATGAACTCTTGAGTTCCCAAGCACTAGCTTGTGTGGTGTCTTAATGAGATCTTGATCCAGTCTCTTTTCTTAAAACTCTTGATATGCCACAAACTTCACAGTAGAGACAATTCTGGAAAAGAGGAATCTCTAAATTCACGAGAAAATAAGAACGGACATACTGGGTCTGACCAAAGGTCCATGTAGTCCAATATCCTGTCTTCTGACAATGGCCTATGCCAGGTACCCCAAAGGGAATGAACAGAACAGGAAATCAAGTGATTTATCCCTCATTGCTCATTCCCATCTTCTGACAAGCAGAGGGTAGGAACACCATTCCTGCCCATCTTGGCTAATAGGCATTGATGGACCTATGCTCCAAGAATTTATCTAGTGCTTTTTTGATCCCTGTTATATCTTAGATTTCACAATATCCTCTTGCAAGGAGTTCCACAGGTTGACTATGTGTTGTGCAAAAAAATACTTCCTTTTGTTTGTTTTAAACCTGCTACCCATTAATTTCATTTGGTAACCCCTAGTTCTTGTGTTATGAGAAGGAGTAAATAACTTTTCCTTATTCACTTGTTCCGCACCAGTCATGATTTTATAAAATGCTTTCTGCTTTACTCAGAAAGGAAAGGAAAGGAAGGAAAGGCTTGGCCAGTAGTAACTTACATCCTCTTCACTATGGAATTCAACTTCCAGTGGAGTTCTTAAAGCTGGCAACAACATGGGTTAGAAATCAACTATCTTGAGACCCTTGGAAATCTCAGTTACTTAAGACATAATGTCATTGTAATTTGAAGAGTGTTATTTTTCATCAGTAAAAAGTCAAACTTTTTTGTCACTGGGATTTATTTTAATTATTTCTACTATGTGTAAGAATGAATCTTTCATAGAGGTGCAATCTTTCATAGAGGTAGGCAGCTCATGGGTCCTATAAGTCATCTTTCAGGGTGCATCTGAGTAAAACAGTAAAGCAAGCTTGTTTTCAGTAGCCTAACAAATATAGCTTAGAACTCATACTTCTATTGTCACACATGTTTAATGCACCAACTAAAATATATCCTATAGTTTGTTGTATTTTTCAAGGGATTCCAACACTATAATCGGGAAAGACAGATTTTATTAACTTGGAGATTCATTAGGTAGGTTACTGCACCAGAGTAATGCTCTGGAGATATCTGTCACAATAATAAAATTGCCTTTTTCCCCTCTAGTTATTGCAAAAAATCCTCTCACCGCAGAGACTTTAAAATCTGTTTTGCACTGATAACATTTCTATTTGACTTTAAACACTAGGGTATAAAAGAATTAACATATCGCATAGCTGCTAGATTCAGCTGAACAAACTAAATGTCCTGTGGTATGATGAGACACAGATTTAGTTTCCTAGCTATAAAAATATAATATCATTAGCTAATTATCCAGGAGCCCACATAATAGGAGGTGATGTATTAAGTTAGGAGTCTGCAGCTTCTGAATTTTATTTCTGGCTCTGCCACTAGCTCTCGGTAAGACCTTGGTCAAACCACTTACATTGGTGGTACCACTACAATTCTTTCTTCAGTTATGATCCATATGCCATTACATTATTTCAATAACAACATCATCTAGCTCTTACATACTACTTGTAATCAACATTTTACAAAGGAGGCATCATTAGACCTGTTTTACAGAGTGGGAAACCATGGGGCAAAGTGACTTATACAAAGTCACCCAATGGCAGAGCGAACAATAGAACCCAGATTTCCTGAGGACCAATCCATTGCTCAGTCCACAATATCACCCTAACCATTCCTCTCCCCTCTCTCTAAGGGAAGGTCTCAAACATTTGTTTGTAACAGGAGGTTCTGATAATAACTTGAAGATCTCCCAAAGGGCATGTAGCTAAAATGTAGCTTTATGCAATGTACCATACCCCGGTATAGCTTACCAGCCACCCTCTCTGACCATAGGAAGGAACTAGTGCTGTTGGTAACAATGCATTAAGCAGGTTGTCTGTGTTTGTTATTCGTGTGAAGGTGCGAATAGACCAGAAGGGTCCTTGTGACTCACTATGGTCACGCTTTTCCCCTTAGGATTGCTTTGTTCTTTAATATAAGAGTGTAAGAATGCCTACTGCATTATGAAATAATTTGTACAGTAATAGTGACTTTAATCTTAGAATGTTTGTACTAAGCCTGTCTTTACAAAAGCAACTATGTCATTTTGGTTTGTGTGCGTGAGGAATGTGAGTGTTTAAAGAGCAATAAGCTGGAAGACCAACTTAGCATCCAGATAGCCAGAGGAAGGTCTGGAGACTTAGGAGCACCAAGCAACTAGCAAGTGTGCTCATTGTATTTCATTGTTCCTGTTGACACTCAGAAAAATCATCAGTCAGCAGAACAAAAAATGAAAACAATCTCTAAATAAACATATGTTGCAAAGTGACTGATGACAACAATGCAGACAAATCTAGAAAATTGCGTAAGAGAGAATGCCTATAAAATATGGAGTGTCTTGCCATGCAGCTTTGGGTTTGTCCTGGCAACGGCCTCAGGGCATCAGACACTGTGACTGGAAGAAACCAGCTCCTCTCCTCGGGCCCGATCTTACTGATCAATGGGTTGGGCTGAGCCACAGACTGGTAACTATAACAAAAAGTCAGCAGGAATGGGGTGTATGCACACATATACTTTTCACTTTGTATTCTCAATAAACACAGCATATAGCCTTTTCCCCTAAAAAGATCTGGTGTGCTTCTTATAAGCATAACATGCATACCTCCCATTAAACCCAAGACTGAGGTCAGAGTAGATCCTTTAGACTTTAAGGATCTTATTCCACTTCATTTACTCCCACTGAACAGTTCCTCAGCTAACCAGTAGTTCCACTGGAACAGCCGTGAAGGTACTAAATCCACAGGAGGTAGGCTGACAGAACAGGGCACTAAACTTTTAGCTCTTGTCTACACTAGGGAGTTATTTTGGAATAACCACCCTTATGTTGAAATAACAAGTGGAGCGTCCACACCACCAAGCCCGGTATTTTCAAAGAATGGGCTGGGTTTGGAAGTCTGTACTCCTGCTTTCCTCAGGGAATAATGCTTACTTCGAAATAGCATTAGTGTGGATGCTTCAGAGCTGCTAATTCAAAATAACTGGCCTTCAGTGGCCTCTCTCAGTTGCACTTCGGGCTGCTCTGGCCACACCTGCCAGCTCCACTGCTCCCCTTCTCCTGTGGAGCTCAAGCTGCAGTTTGCAGGAAAAGGGCTTGTGGGACGTGCAGACCTTTGCCAGTCCCATGCCACACTGCACCATCCCAGGAGCCATAGCAGAACCCAGTGCTCCCTCTGAACCCCTCACGGCTGCCAGCACTCCCACAGCACCCTCGGCTGCCACTGGCCCGGGATGCAAGAGAACACTGGCCTGGACAGGTCTGGAGATCCTGGAACTCATCGAGATCTGGGGTGAGGAGACCAACCTCCAGCCTGGCTGACAAAGGACACACCCAGACTCTTGACCAGATCCAGATGAAAATAAAGGAGCTTCAGCAGGCCTACAACTAGGCCAAGGAGCAGAGTGGACGCTCTGGGACAGCATCTCACACGTGCCGCTACTATGACCAGCTCGAAGCCATCCCGGGAGGGGGGTTGATCGCCTCCCCCGCGTCGTTGTCTACTCCGGCCAGGATACAACTGGTGTTACCCTTCATGAGGGCAACGTTGCAGAGGACACTCTGTATTCTGTGTTCTAATAGAAATCAATATCTTTCAAAATGTAGAAAATAAATATTTAATAAACATCAATTGGTTTTCTTCCATTCAATAGTGCAATTAACCATGATTCATTTTTAATCACAATTTTTTAAATTAATTACATGAGTTAATTACAATTAATCAACAGCCCTAGTAAGCACCTATCTGAATCTTTAAGCACCTAAATACTTAGAAAATCTGGATTTATATCTTTATCTAATTCATGGTACTTTTTCTGGAATGAATTAACACAGGAGTTCTCTATGAGCAGAGTTAACACGATTCACTGCAAACCATAGTCATTTATAAGCAACAGTGTTCCTGTCTGAGTTTAAACAGATGCTAATCATGTTCATATAGGGAGAATAAACAGAAGATGGTAGGAAAATTCATATAATGAGCAAGGGAGTCAAATGTTGAGCTTTGCAGAGAAACAAAGAGTGAGCAGATGATGCCTGCTTCTAGTCTGTTCCACTTCAACCCTTTGAAGTATCCATGCCTTGGCTTGGAGCCCCCCTAAAGGGAGAAAACTGTATTTAAAACAAAAGCCAAACACAACAGGCTTTAATTTACAGCCATAAAACACTCAGCTGCACTGAAGCATATTTCTTCAAAAAGAAACAACATGACATTCTCTCCCTTTAGAGCTGCTCCAGCCCTGGTTAGTTCAAAGGCTTCACAAAAGTCCGTGATGCTGTGACTGGCAGCAAAGCTGATACAAAGCCCTGGCATCCACACGCAGGGTGGGGGGAGTCAGGGGTCTTGATTGGGTTTTTTAAAATTCACTTTAAAAGTGAATTAAATTATTTACTCCAAAAACACCTCTACATGATCCAGATTTTACATACATAATGTCGAATTCATTTTTGATAAAGGGGTCCAACCGTGTAAACGATTATCCTACCTCATCCCTATTCTTTACCTGTTCTGGCTGCTTCATTTTCTGATCTCTGGCACTAGAACAACACTGCGATGTCTGGGTTTAACCTAACCTCAGGCATGACATATATTCAGCCTTCAGAACTTGGCCTCAGCTATGCATCCAGTTATAACTATCACAAACCATCCATGCATACTAGTCGCATGGGATTTTCTGCACGCATCTTCATTTCACATGGGGCTAACATCAATCCCAGCAGATGTGAACCCTTAGCCTTCAACACTACAACACAGACCTCTGCAAACAGAATAACTCCCTTAGCTGAGAATAGTAGCACACTGCAGATTAACTACTAAAGGGAGATAAGACCCAGAGGTGAAAATAACAAATTTCTTACAGGTACTGTCATATTGCGCGCACACAAACCGAGGGGTAGGCGTAGGGCTCACAGCAGAGGGTTGGGGGCGGGGATTGCAATATGACAGTACCTGTAAGAAATTTAAGTATAGGGCCGAGTGCTGAAGCACAGGGCAGGGGGCTGTGGTGTGTGTGAGAGGAAGGCTCGGAGCAAGGGAATGTGGGAGGGTACAGGTTTCAGTGTTGGGGGTGTGAGGAGGGGCTCAGGGCAGGGGGCTGTGTGTGTGTGTATGTGAAAGTGCAGGAGGGCAAGGGTGCTATTTCACGAGAGCTGTTTCATTAAATGGTATCCTGGGGGGCTTGCGTCTGGAGTAGTCCCAGGCTGGCGGGGGAGCACACCCTCCCACCAGCCCCTTTAACCTGCCTGGCTGTCTACTGATTAGTTCAGCAGCCTGTAGGACAGCCTGGGTGCCAAGCTGAGAGCAGGCCGCCTCCCTCTTCAGCCAAGCTCCTCTGCCAGCCGAATCCTTGCCGGTGTAGCGCACTGGGGCAGACCAACTTACTTTCACCTCTGGATGAGACGCACTCATGCTCCCTATTCTTTACTAGGGTTGTTAAACATGGGTAACCTGACATCATCTTTGTAACATGCAGGTCCCTCTGCTAGTCTAGGCACTGGTCTTTACCTTCTAGTCCCCTATTCCTGCGACTTTTGTTGATCAGCTGTTTTCTCATATGTCATAAGGGAACATAGCCAGTTTCTGGGTGGCCCTTCTAAAGAACTGCCTTGACTGAATGTCCCAAAATGGATGCAATTTTCTCCCTGCCTGTCTCAAAAGGTATCCAGTAGGTGCCTCTGGGCCTGCCAGACCCCGGTGATACATTCTGCTGAAAATCTGAACACAGTTCAGGAAGCAAACTCAGAGAGAAGCATCCAGAGAGCACACACCGTCTCTACCGTTAGCCCCTAACTCGCACCTTTGAAGGATGATGTGTGGTAGTTGTAAAACGAAGAAGAAAAAGGAATAGGGTAGTGGCTAGAGCATTTGCCTAGGACTTGAAGTGTAAGTCTGCTGCCCTGCTCTGCCATAGATCTCCTGTTTATTGGGTAAATCACTTAACCTCTCTTTGCCTCTGGTCTCCACCTTAGGGATGTTAAGTAGCGGTTAATAAGCTAATCGAGTCGTCGATGGAATTTCCATTGACTACTTGATTAGTCGTTAAGGGGATTAGCCCCCCGGGGGTGGCACGAGCCGGGACTGAGCAGTCCCAGCTTGCACCAGGTCCCAGACTGCTGCAGCTCTGCTTTTTAAATGTAGTAAGAGCTGCTAGAATACATTTAAAAGGCAGAGCCGCAGCTGGGGACGTGGTACAAGCTAGGACTGAGCAGTCCTGGCGCCGGGTCCCCTGCTACACCTCTGACTCCCCTGCCCCCCTGCAGAGACAGTGCTGGGGAGGACCAGCTTTTTAGCCAGCTCCCCCCAGCACTGGCTCCTGCTCCCCCGCTTGCTGCCTCTGATACAAAGACAGCAAGGGGGGGGGAGGGGAGCACGTAGTCAAGTGGTGACTCGACTACCTGATAAGCCTAGGCTTATTGGGTAGTGAACTAGTCGCTTACAACCCTACTCCATCTGTTATACTTCAATGCTAGCTCATGCTGAGCCACCATATGTATGACCAGGGCTAGACGATAGCGGCGAAAACCACTCGCCAGCCCAGCACTGCGCATGTGCAAGACCCGCACCGCGCATGTGCGAACCGCTGGTGAACAGGGTGACCGGCTAAAATCCACTCGCCACAGGCGAGTAGATAAGCGGATTTGTCGAGCCCTGTGTATGACTACCCACTTCCCAGCTGCTGTGCAACTTTACTCCATGTTTGTACAGCACCTAGAACCAACATGGATGGGTCATAGAGGCCTTGCTTTAAGCAAACAGCAGCAGCAACATGGAAAGTCTGGTGGAAAGTAGGAAATAAAAATGGAAACAAAAGTCACTTGTGGCTTAATCAAAACTTTCACTGACTTCAATAGAATTTTTGCCAGAGTAAGGTCTGAACCTTTGTGAAATAGACACGATCCTCGTGGCATGAAGAATGATCGTTTGTGGGCATCTGAACCCGAGAGAGGGATAAAAACCAACAACTGTCTCATCATGTAATGCCCTCAGACAAACCACCAACTACAGAGTCACAATATGTAGCATTACAGCTAACTTCAAACAAGGACACGAAGGGTTGGGGCACCTGGCTGCCACTACCACTTCAGCGGCAACGGCTGAAGCCCCGGGCCCTGTAAATCGCCACTAGAGTCCCAGGCGCCCTGCAGCACTGAAGGGCTGGGCAGGGGAGGCTAGATGCCAGACCCGCCCCTTCCACCCAAGGCTCCACCCTTCCAGAGACCTGGAGCTGCCCCCAACAGCTTGTCAGGACCCGGCAAAGTCTGTTGGATGCCCTGGTGGTATCTGAGCTCTTCCAAAGGATTAATTATTTGAATTTATTCTCAGAACCTGCATGAGCCTGAGATATATAATCGAGAGCCAGAGAGTTTAAAGGACTTGCCCACGATCACATAAGAAGTCTGTAGCAGGGCTGGAAACTGAATTCAGATGTCCCACGTACCCACCCAGTGTTTTAACCACAAGACCATCCCTGGGGATTTTCTTCACAATGCTTCACCCACAATTAACCAGAGCCGCTGACTCACCTCAGAGTTATACATAGGTGCGCGAGCTATAAGTGCCGGGGGTGTTGCCACACCTCGTGGCTTGAAGTGGTTTTTGTCTGAAAATGGAAGAGTGGGATTCCATGCTTACTGTCTCTCTGATTTCGTAACAAATTGGCTCGATTTGCCACTGAAAGGATTGTTTTACTGGTCAACCCTGCAGGCTCAGCCTGGGCTCTGAGGAATTCAAGCATATTCTCTAGTCATAAGAGAGTCTAAAGGTCAAATTCCAACCATGATTGCACCTACCCCACTGAAACAAATGAGAACAGAATCTGACCTAAATAACACTTGAAAATAGACTGCTGCAGACCGTACAAGAGCACTGAACACAGCAACGTTCCTATAAAAACCTATGGGGGGGGGGGGTAAGCCCGATGAAATGATTTACCTTGCTATCAGCAGCAGCCAGACCTTCTCTGCCCAGTCCAACTCAGGCCATGCCTCTGCTTACCAGAGGATCAATGCTCTGGTGATCAATCTTCTGGGGTTCAATTTAGAGGGTCCAATAAGACCCACTAAATCAAACACTGAGGGCGCTGTTGTCACGAGGAGTAAGGGAAGTCGACAGGAGCATTTCTTCTGTTGACTTCCCACCGTAGGGCCACCCCAGAAAATTGGTGCAAGGTATGTTGACTCCAGCTATGCAATTCACGTAGTTGGAGTTGCATATCTTTCATCAGATTTTCTCTGCCAGTGTATACCTTGCCTCACATTTAAAACTCCATCCTATGTGCACTAGAAGTGTAACGGGGTAACCAGTTAACCGGTTATCTGGTAAGCATCACGCTTATCAGTTAGCCAGGAAGCATCACCCTTATTGGTTACCCCAGGTAATGGGGTAACCAGCCGCTTGGCCGGGCTGGAGCAGCCCCTTTCCCCTTGTCCACGACACGGTGACTGTGGGGGGATACAAGGGCGCTCTACAGTTAACCAGCTTTTTTAACCAATTAACTTTTAAAGTTACAGTTTACATCCATAATTTGCACCCATCCAAAAACACTGTCTTGTCTCCCCCCATGTTGCTGAAGAGTCTTCCTTCCTTCACTTTGAAGTGGTCCGCACAGCTCCTCTCTCATCCTTTTCCCTGACTCAGGAAGAAAGCACCTGAGTATCTATGCAAGTTCAGTTTGCCCTTGGAAAGTCACTTCCACGGCTAGAAGGAGCAGAAACTTACAGTTTGTTGTGGAAATGAAAGGGCAGATTGTCAGATATGTGCCATCAGCATCTGCACAAAGTTTCCTGTTCACCTTGGATGACTTGATTTTGCCCTCTCATGTTGAGATTCTGCTTTAAATATGCAATTTATATCTATTTGCTGCATGCCTTTTTGCCTTATCTCAGACGCTCTTCTCTGCCTGCTTTGTCCTTTAGTGAGATAAAGTAATCAGAACTGAGGAAGGAGCAGGGCTCTATGGAGGAGCACTGATTGCCCCAGGGTCGTGGCCATTCAGAACGGAAGCCATTGTTTCATTCACACAGGTGTAGCCAAAGCTTCCCACAGTGCCAAGCTGAAGAAATGAATTGAGGACCCCAGACACCTGGTTCTGCTCCATTCCACTGAACCCAGTTTGGGCCTGGAATGCTGCTGTCAGGATTGGCCAGCCCACCTCTAGTGCGCCATACGTCAGCAACCAGTAGGGATGCCTCCAGTAGGGATAGTTTGCTGGAGCAACAGGTTTCTTTGCTCAATCCCGCCTAGCAAGCCTTCAAGGGAGACTGTAAATGAGCTCACAGTGAAACATTTCTTCTATGAGTAGCATGGCAGAAATGCTAAGATGGACAAAAGTCGCTGGGGCTGTGTATCTTATGCAGACAGAATTGCATTGCGTCTGGATGTTGGCATTTCCCACAGAGTCTTTTCTACGATAGCAGTGAATCTGTACAGAGCAATTTTTTATGTGGTTAATTCACTACTAAGAAATAGAAAAAATGGATTTGTGTTCACAAAGCCCCAAACAAAATAAAAAGAGAAGAACTGTTTGGCAATGTCCTCAGAATTAAATATTTATTGAATATATTTTTAAACCTTCCAGGGACCTAGCCAAAATAAGGAGGGGAAAAAGCATATGGGGTAAACCTTCTTTAAGCTCTAACTAAGCATAAAATCTCATGCTTGAAACCACATGTCCCCTGCTGAAAGATCACAGAAACCTGGCCCCAGAGAGCATTCATCTGAAAAGGAAAAAAAAAAAAAAAAACCAGGACTGGTGGGCTCAAAGGCACATCAGGTAGCCATCATAGCATAGCTGCCTGGATGTACCCTTGCCCTCGTTCCTTTTTGTCCTGGCAAGAATTGTTGCTCTCACTACAGAGGAAGGACTCAAACAAATACTGTTTACATTAGTGCTTCATTAAGGCACAGGAATCAACTACATAGTAAAATTTTACTCTGAACGTGATGACGCTCATGATTGCCATCCTACTAAAGTGAGCGGCTCACTTTCTTTACTACCTTCCAGGGCTGGAAGGTAGAAATGAAAGCAACGGTAACTGGTCTTTGAAAACCATCAAGCTGCTTTTACTTTTACATACAATTTTCTACCATGACTCACTTTCACCCCATTGGGCTCTGGGCAAAATAAGGGTATGTCTACACTACCACCCTAGTTCGAACTAGGGTGGTTAATGTAGGCATTCGAAGTTGCAAATGAAGCCCGGGATTTAAATATCCCGGGCTTCATTTGCATCTTGCCGGGCGGGCGCCATTTTTAAATCCCCTTAGGTCGAACTCCGTGCCCGCGGCTACACGCGGCACGGAGCAGGTAGTTCGAATTAGGATCTCTAATTCGAACTACCGTTACTCCTCGTGGAACAAGGTGTACCGGTAGTTCGAATTAGAGATCCTAATTCGAACTACCTGCTCCGTGCCGCGTGTAGCCGCGGGCACGGAGTTCGACCTAAGGGGATTTAAAAATGGCGCCCACCCGGCAAGATGCAAATGAAGCCCGGGATATTTAAATCCCGGGCTTCATTTGCAACTTCGAATGCCTACATTAACCACCCTAGTTCGAACTAGGGTGGTAGTGTAGACATACCCTAAGAGAGATTATTTTAAATCGCATTTATACAAAGAATATATTGTGCCAACACTTCAAAATACTGTCAACATTTAGTCCACCTAAGTACATTGCAAAAAAACAGAAATGGATAACCAATGATGTTTTAGAATTTAAGGGGGTGAGGGAAATAGGCAAATACTTAATCAACAGAGATACAATCTCATCAACAGAGAAAGAGATAGGAGGGTAAGGATGAGCTCGGGCTGAGTTGTGTCAAATTAAAATTCAATAACTTCACACAGCAAGTGGCAATGCACATGGAATGAATATGCCAAATCTGGTCTTTCCATGATGGAAGATATCAGAAGCTAAGAGCAGAGTCATAACTATTCTTTTTGGTGCCTGGAGAAAGCACACACATTTGAAAACCCTACCAGAGGTGATGCATGTGTGTGTGGAGCACACAGGGTCATGTAACCCCCAGATTTTTTTACTGTACCCCCGCAACCCAAACAGGCTGGGTGGCCTGCTGAGGTGAGTCAAAGGATGAAGGTGGCATGCTCTTCCTGAGCCCCGCTGACTTCCCATAGGCAAAGTTTGACTTCTGCGTTTGGGCGACAGTAGGCTTCATGTTTGTGGATAGAGAACTGGAAGTTAGATGCACAAATGTGTGTATGTGGTGAAGTGGTTGCACATTCACCCAATCACAGACCAGAGACAATGTGATATGATTTGTTTTGACCATTCATTCTTAAGTAACATCTTGATTTTTGAATATTGGACAAGCCAAAATTCAAACACTGTGACCAAGTATCTGCTGAATAAATTCAAGGAAATTACGATGTGCCCATCTCCCACAAACAGAAAAACGGGGCTCCACTTGCAATAAAAGTTATTCACTCAACTCTATTTAAAAACAGAATTTAGAAGTGGAGTAGACATTGAGTTATTGTGTTTATCTACTCCCAAACTGGACTCAAGATGCTACTGGAATGCAAGTATCAAAAATAATTGAAATGGGATGTTAGTAACTAGCTAATAATTATCTCAATTTTCCCCACCACAATCACCACCCCACCAAGTAGCTTGGGGCTGCTAATATTGCTTCACAGCCTCAAGCACATTTGTGTCCATTCTTTGCTGTTATTTATTTACCTAGATAGATCCTCCAAAGAGCTCTGCCTTTTCATTATCAAATTATTTTAATTGGTTTCTGATCTTGTTCCCAGTTTCTCTCTTTTCTGAAATTGTTAGAGGCTTCAGCACTCACACTGTTTTAAACACAGATTCTGTGGACAAAAGAATTTACAGCTATGCTGGAATCATGGACGGCAAACCTAACATGTTTTCACTCCTGCTTGCTTTAAAGTTTAAAGATCACATGTGAGATTTGGTCAAGTCTTTCAATCTTCTATGCTATTCTGCATAAGTTCATATGGCATGCTCATTATCATAAGCCTTTTAGAAGCAAGTAAAACAACATCCATCCCTAACATCCCTCCCATATTCATTTTCTTAGCCTCTCGCCAGGGGAAGCAGCACGTGCAATGAAGTGCCTTGGTTTGGCTGTGTTTTTTTTAAATATACCTGTAACTATGTATTTATGCTCCCTGGCGCTTTGCATGGAAGATGGAGAGATTTGTGATGGTCCTTTGTTTCTGGTGGGAATTGATTCCTGCCTCGATATGACAAGTCTATGAGAAAGTTCCATCTCCTTCACACACAAGCTTATTTTGGATAGTTCCACCAGGACGGAGAAGCATAGTTTTCAGGCCACTGTCTTCATCTCAGAGCTTCAGTAGAACTGTGGAAGGCTTTAACGTAAGGACAGAGACCTTGAACTTGATTAAGAATTCTATGGAAAGCCAGTGTATCATAGACTCAGATTTGGAAGAGAACTCAGGAGGTCATTAAGTCCAATCCCCTGCTAAATGTAGGACTAACCCCAACTAAATCATACAAGCCAGGGCTTTGTCAAGCCGAAACATAAAAAACCCTCTAAAGATGGAGATTCCACCACTTCCCTAGGTAACCCATTCCACTGCTTCACCACCCTCCTAGTGAAATAGTTTTCCCTAATATCCAACCTAGACCTCCCCCACTGTAACTTGAGACCATTGCTCCTTGTCCTGTTATCTGTCACCCTGAGAAGAGCCTCCCTTCGTCCTCTTTGGAACCCCCATTCAGGTAGTTGAAGACTGCTATCAAATCCACCCTCACTTTTCTATAGACTAAATAAGCCCAAATCTCTCATAAATCATGTGCTCCAGCCTTCTAATCATTTTTGTTGCCTTCTGCTGGACTCCTTCCATTACATCCATATACTTTGTGTAATGAAGGGCCCAGAATTGGACACAATATTCCAGATGTGGCCTCACTAGTGCCAAATAAAAGGGAATAATCACTTCCCTAGATCTTCTAGCAATGCTCTTACTAATGCACCCCAATATGCTATTAGCCTTTTTAGCTACAAGGGCACACTGTTGACTCATATCCAACTTCTCATCCACTGCAATCCCCTGGTCCTTTCTGCAGAACTGCTGCTTAGCCAGTCGGTCCCCAGCCTGTAGCAGTGCTTTGGGATTCTTCAATTCCAAGTTCAGGACTCTGCACTTGTCCTTGTTGAACCTCATCTCTCTAGTGTATCTACCTTTCCCCCTAGCTCAGTGTCATTCGAGAATCTGTTAATGTTACAATCTATCCCCTCATCCAGGTCGTTAATAAAGATTTTGAACAAAGCCAACCCCAGAACCGACTCTTGGGGCACTCCGCTTGATACCGACCGCCAACCAGACATCAAACTGTTGATCACTACCCGTTGAGCCTGACAATCTAGCCAGCTATCTATCCACCTTACAGTCCATTTATCCAATCCATACTTCCTTGTTGGCAAGAATACTGTGGGAGCCCATTTCAAAAGCTTTGCTAAAGTCAAGGTATATCATGTCCACTGCCTTCCCCCTATCCACAGAGCCAAATTACCTTGTCATAGAAGGAAATCAGATTGGTCAGGCATGACTTGCCCTTGATGAATCCATGTTGACTATTCCTCTCTTCCAAGTGCTTCAAAATGGATTCCTTGAGGACCCCCTCCATGATTTTTCTGGGGACTGAGGGGAGGCTGACCTGTCTGTAGTTTCCCAGATTTTCTTTCTTCCCTTTTTTAAAAAGATAGTGTAGAGAGCAGAGGGTAGGTGTAGTGTCCTCACATTACCCTTTGTTGCTGAGATGAGATGTGCAGCAGCACACTGCATTTTCCAGTCACTGATGTTACCTTCCTCTTTTTATATATATATTTTTTTAGCTCTTGAACTTAAATTTCAGATTTATCTAACAGTCAGGGTCAGTTGTTGCAGCTCAGCTATCACTGTCTGCTAAAATGCTTTTTCATTTCACAGGTCCCTTCATTTCCTGCTTTACTCCCCCATCTATGTTCTTCCCATCTGACAATACAAGGGTTCTCTTCCTGGTCAAGAGCGGTGGATGGGATTCACTTCATTCCCTATCAAGGCAGGTCCTGGGTCACCTCCCTAACAGAACAATTTGAACAGCACGAGATGAAAGTGCAATCCTGCAGCCAGTAAAGTCAATGGGAATTTCATTAGTAACTTCAATAGTTGTAGGATTAGGTTTCAAATGCAGGGATTCATTTCATAGCTACTGTATAGATGATGGCATAGAAAGTACGCTTATTAAGTTTGCAGATGATACCAAGCTGAGAGGGGTTGCAAGTGCTTTGGAGGATCGGGTCATAATTCAAAATGATCTGGACAAACTGAAGAAGTGGTCTCAGGTAAACAGGATGACATTTAATAAGGACAAATGCAAAGTACTCCACTTAGGAAGGAACAATCTATTTCACACATACAGAACGGGAAGCGACTGTCTAGGAAGGAGTACTGCAGAAAGGGTGGACCACAGGCTAAATACAAGTCAACAGTGTGACACTATTGCAAAAAAAGCAACCTGATTCTGGGACGCATTAAGAGGAGTGTTGTGAGCAAGATACGAAAAGTGATTCTTCCACTCTACTCTGTGCTCTGATTAGGCCTCACTTGGAGTGTTGTGTCCCGTTCTGGGCACCACATTTCAGGAAAGATGTGGAGAAATTGGAGAAGGTCAAGAGAAGAGCAACAAAAATGATTAAAGATCTAGAAAACATGACCTATGAGGGAAGACTGAAAGAACTGGGCTTGTTTAATTTAGAAAAGAGAAGACAGAGGGGACATGATAGCTGGTTTCAAGTATCTAAAAGGGTGTTACAAGCAGGAGGGAGAAAATTGTTCCCCTTGGCCTCTGATGATAGGACAAGAAGCAATGGACTTAAATTGCAGAAAGGGAGGTTTAGGTTGGACATTAGGAAAAACTTCCTAACTGTCAGGGTGGTTAAACACTGAAATAAATTGCCTGGGGAGGTTGTGGAATCTCCATTGTGGAGATATTTAAGAGCAGGCTAGATAGACATCTATCAGGGATGGTCTAGACAGTGCTTGGTTCTACTGTGAGGGCAGGGGACTGGACTTGATGACCTCTCAAGGTCCCTTCCAGTTCTAGGATTCTAGGATTCATATTGCCAGTGGTGTGGGAACATTTTAAAAAGTGAGGGAGCTGATCCTCCTTACCGCTGTCCACCTCCATCCCCAGCTGAGGCCAGGAGAAAAGCCCCAGCACACAGGGCTGGCAGCTGGGAACCCAGGCAGGGGCCAGCAGCAGAGGACCCCAGCATATGGGGCTCAAACCGGGACCCAAGCATGCGGGGCCAGCAGCAGAGTCCCTGGCACTTGGTGCTCGAACCAGGTCTCCAGCACATGAGTCCAGCAGCAGAACTACGGGGGCACAGGGCTCTAAAATTTGCCTGCAGCATCAAGCCTCATATAGGATTCCCAAGTCTCTATGATTCACGATCAAACAACGATCCAACTGAAGTGCAGTAGCTTAAACCTCAATGGAAGTCAACTGGACTTCATGATCCATTCTAATATTAAACTTCTCACAGTGCTAAGTATCAAAAGACTTTGTAGTATACATGAGCTTATGACAGGAGGCCTCAGACTGTGATCACCAACTCTTGCTGGTGACAGCTCTGAGAATTCCTCCTGAAATACTAAATTATCTTTAGGAAAAGCAAATAAATATGCACTTCTACATGTCCAGAATCATTGTAATCTATTTATTTAGGGTTGGGGTTGGGTTTTTTTTTTTTTTGCAAACTCATAATAAAATAATATACAGTTGTCTCCATTCTTTACTGGAGCTAAGCACAAGAGAAACAAAAAGAAGGTGTTTTGATTTTTGTTTTAAGATTGCTAGTTAGTAAGTCTGCTACTGTGAAAAGAGATAGTTGTCTTTGTTATCACTTTTCACAGCAGACTTACTCAGCCCTGTCATGCTGGGGGACAAATTAAGCCCTGGATGAGGAGGTGGGTGAGGAGGGAGCAGGAACTGAGGAGAAGGTAGAGAGGTGAGTCCAGGGATGAAGTCTAAGATCCTGGAGCTGGGGGACAGAGCCTAGCCTGCTGCCCACTACTCCAAGGCAGAAGCCTGAAGTGAAAGTCCTAGTGCCCCTGGGAAGGTGGGGAACTTGGACTGGTTCCCTGCTCCTACAATGTTTGTGGCTCCAGAAGGGATAGGCACTAAACCCTACAGGCAGCCCTGGGTAAGAAGCTGCTGTTTTGCTGCCCATCACAACCCAGGAGGTTATGGCTGCAAGAAAAGTCCCTGGTGAATGCATGAGGCCTGTGAGAAACACTGGCTTCTGAGCTGTTTCATTGACTCAGATCAATGGGCTGCAATACTCAATCAATACTCCAATATCCTATCATCAATAGAGCCCTGCAGGGATACAAAATTTGTATCGGCAAATGTGAGCCGCGGATATCCGCAGGTGTGCAGGGCTCCAATCATCAGCAGGGGCCGGTAACATATGCTTCATAGGAAGGAGCAAGAAACCCTGTAATGGGCAATTCTGTGATAACTTAATCCTAGGGGAAAGTTTCTTTCTAATGCCATTAGTCAGCCATTAGTTTACAGACTGAAGCATTAAGTGTAATCTAATCTGTGGATATTCTAATCATTTAAATAAGATCCAACTCTTTATCATTTTCATAGATCCTCTTTTCTGCTATATCTTTTTGGAGAGACTTCAGTATTATTTACTCTATTCTCTGTAATGCTGACATTTTGTGTGCTTTATTTCTCCACCAACCTGCACACTGAGCAAGGATTTTAATTGAGCTGCTGACAAGGATGCCCAAGTGGTTCTCTTATCCTTGCCTTCGCCGTCCTCACTCTATAGTGGTTCTAACAAATTTAAAACCTCAGCAATAGATATGAGGAGCTCTTGTTACTCTTTTCTGTGCCCACGGTCCTGCATCTGTCAACGACTTTAGTCTGCCATTGTGCTACCCATTCAGCTAGCTCAGTGATGTCCCTCAAAAATTCTGCAGTCTTCTCTAGTCTCAAGCTATATCTACCCTACCACAGAAAGTTGACCTATGCTACACAACTCCAGCTACGTGAATAACATAGCTGGAGCCGACATGACTTAAGTCAAGTTACCATGGGCTTTACGCTGCGGGAGATTCTCCTGTCAACTTCCCTTACTCTTCTCATCCAGCATAGAGTAATAAGGTAAACTGGAAAGCAATCTGTGGTTGATCTGGCAGGTCTTAACTAGACCCACTAAATCAACTGCTGGTGGATTGATCTCAGAAGCTGAATCCAGGGCTGTAATGTAGAGGTAGCCTCAGGCTCTCTCTATACTGGCAATGTGTCATTCACAGGTGCTTAACCTGCTCCCCCCCCACCACAAAAGACAAAAAACTTTGTTGTGGCAAGTTCTAGTGCAAAGAGTGCTTTGCTGGCAGAAGAAAGCAAACACTGCTCATAGAAGATGTCAAGGCTGTTCTCCACTCTGGCATGACGAATGCAGGAGTTGGAGACCCGCAAGAGCACTCCAAAACCTTTCCTCTACAGGCTCTGGTACAAAAACTTCCCCCACAAATCCTAATGCCCAGATTTTGAGGAATCCACTGCCACCATCAAGTGCTTTGAACACACAAACAGGGGTAGACACTGGAAACCAACCCCAGAGATACCCCCAAGTTCTTTTTCCCCAAAAGAGCTTGAAAAATGAAAAACAAGCTGCATTCTGTGGTAGTTGACCCCTCAGTCAGGCATGCAGATACACACACAGACAGACCTTCCAGGACACAAAAATCAACCAATTCCGGCTAATTAGAAAAAAACCACAATTGTTTATTATCAAAACAAAACTACAGTTGCAAGGAGAGTAAAGTAGCTAGATGGAAAGAGCCACCAATTGATATAGATACTCAGGGAAACCCCCTGGGCTAACAGACTTAGTTACAAAAGATAAAACACAATTAACAGCTCAGACATTATTTCTACAGCCCCAAACAAGGAAAACAATGAACCCTGATGGACTAACTAAACTTTTTCCTACTCACACCTTGTAAGAAGTCCGTTCTTGAAGAGAGAAGTGTCTCCCATCTCTGTCAGTACTTGGAAGAAACTGCTCTGCATCTCAAACAAAGAAGAGAGAGAAATCCCTCTTTTCCAGTTTGAAATTCCTACCTGCATTGTTATTGGCTGACCACCTGATACCTGGCTAGGTACAGGAGACATTAGTTAACCCCTTAGTCACCGAGTGCTGGTTAGCACTCCTGATTATGACAGATGAACGTTGTCGTCAGCAAAAGTGCTGACGGTGTTTACAGTGCCTGTATTTTACCAACACATCTGTGTCGACACAGCCGTGTTACTAAAAGTTGTGTAGACATACCCCCAGTTAACCTACAAAATCCCATCATTTTCCAATTTTTCTTACCTTGCTGTTCACACCCCTGTTCCAGACAATTAGCATATTAAACATTGGTCATAATATGACATTTTGGAGCACCAACCTGTTAACCTTTTTGCCATATAAAAAACTACCAATATATTCCTAAATCTTTTTTTTGAAGCGGGGGGAGGTTGTCTCTTAGCAGCAAGGCCATCAGATTAATCATCCGTTATCCATTATAAGAAGAACAGGGCAGAGAGCCAGACTTCAGACTCTCTGTGATATTCTGAATCCTAAAGCATCAGCTTAACATTCTCACAGAGCAGTTCTTTGCACATAATTATTCAAAGAACAGATTAACATTATAGGCACAAGCATAGCATTTTTATGCAAGCATCTCCAAATGCTTTACAAACACTGGCTCCAGCAGGGCAGAGGAGCATAATGTGCAAGTCAAATATTTAAGTCACCCTTGTGCCCCATCAATGTTGGGAGCTGGTCAGATGCCAGCAGCTCCAGATGGCTGTCCCAGCAGCTGAATATTGCTAGGATGTAAGGGAACCCCGGTCAATGGCCCCATCCCCATGGCAATGTCCCCCGCACAAGTGCTGTGGGAGCTGTTACGGCATTGCTGTGTCCAGTGGCTGTCTAAGCCAGGAGTAGGCAAGTGGCTATAGCACAAGATAGGGTTGCTTCTCTCACAAAGACATCCCTATTGTTATTACTGTATTCATTTTTACAGATGGTAAACTGATGTGCTGAGGCAGTTCAGGGACATGCTTAAAGGCACACACGTCAGTTGTATAGCTGGGAATATAACTCTGACTCTGTTCTTGATGATCCATGGACTGATTAATCCCAAAAGAAATAGATCCTACCCTTTATTCAGTGTCTTGGGAGGGAGGATATAGAAGATTAGGCTCTCTCTTCCCACTTTCCTTACTCCCCATTGTGACCTGTTATTACTTTCACCACATCAATTACCTTCTATTCAGTTCTGTGGCCCATACAACTTCATTGGATGGCAGTGGCAAGCAATTTGATTAATTCCTTAACGTTTGGCCACAGACCCATTGCAATTAAAGTGGCCTCTGTTACTTCTTTGTTTAAAAGATTTGTCTTACCAGTAAGCTAATTTCTGTTTTTTTCTTTTAAAATGTATACATCTCAGTAGGCTTTTTTGTCAGCCAAGCTCTGATTTAACTCAAAACCTTATTCATTTGAGAACTGAGCCCTACAACATGGACTGCAGGGTTTCTAACTGCTTTGACTTTCCTTCTTAAATGGTACTGGCAAGGCATTATTTCTATGCTGATGACATTCAGATTCTACCATTCCTGGCCCCTTATCTTTGTCAAAATATAGTTACTATGACAGATGTTCAGACCTAGATTGGATTCCCTGATTCTAAAAGTCTTTTCTTTACAGAAGGACAGTGGGATAGATTACCTCTGCAGTAGCCATCGAGAACTTCTTGACCAACCCCTTCTTCTATATGCCTTTAGCTTGTAACTACAGCATTATATCACTTAAAAGACCATGAGTGATCAGTCCTGCATTTTGTTAGTTTGAGGTGGAGACAGTGATAAAATCGTATTTCAGATGTGACCAAAATATTTCATGCCTTATTTCCTTAACAATCTGGCTATTACTCTGTACAGATTATAATTTGTGTAGAATATTGAAACTAAACAATAGTTTCATGTTTTATGATGCTTGGATTAGTTCTCAGTTCCGTTTCAAATTCCTTTTTCAATATACAATGTAATCTGTCCTCTTTCAGTAGTATCCATGTAGCTTGTGTTCCAAGTGGCATCCTGGGGACAAGGGAAGCAAGCTTTTTTCATTTTTTCTAGTTGACCTCATAAGAGCTATCTGCTTACTGAGCTGAACTTCAGACAAGTCTTTGGTAAGACAAATAATTATTGAGAGAGGCTGTGATAATTTCTTACATAGATGCATACTCTCATTTCTTACGCAGAGGCAGTATAAATAAATAGCTTGTGGAAAATCTGAAATATGCTCTATGTAGGGAAAAAAATCTTAGATCACATTTTCTATTACCTCTCCTTTCTTCTTTTTTCCTCCTTCCCTTTAAATAGGGCCATTTGCATGAAAATAAATCTAAATAGCTTTGAACTAACTTTCCACTTCATGGCTAATGGACTTTTGATGCTTATTCTTCACCTGAAGTCATAATGCCTAGCATGTACCATCATAGCTTCCAAGGAAATGTTTATGATCTCACAAGATGACGACTACCGGGGGGGGGGGGAGGGGCAGAGGAACGGGGCAAAGGAATCAAATAGAGTTTTGGAAGTACTTGTCCATCATGCACATATCCTTTATAGAGGAGGACTGAAGAAGTCAGAGTTTGGACTTAGATCTAGATAGCGTTGCCAGATGGTTTCAACAAAAATACCGGACACACTTGACATTACATCACAATCTACATTACATCTTATTTAGAAAATACTGGACATTTATATTTTCTCATTTATGTTTTCTCAATTTGTTTCCCGAACAGAAAGCTCAAATACTGGATTGTCCGGTTCAAAACCGGACACCTTGCAACCCTAGATCTAAATTAAAGTTGGGCTGGGATTTGGGTATAGATTAGAGGCAAATCAGACTCAAAGGCAGATATTTCACCAGATCTCTCTGTTCTCGCAAGATTTATTATTATGATTCAAATTCTTTGAAGAACTGTTGAGGTTTCGTGAATCGAGGTTTCAACTGAATCAGAACAACAGCAACAAAACCCAACGAAATCCAGAAATCTTCCTGCTTTACATTCAGCTTGGAACTACAACTATACCCTTGTTTTAGATTTGGTGGTATTCAGTCTTAGGATGTTATGGTAGTATGTAGAAATCCCAACCACAAACTGGGTTCCATTGTTGTAGGCGCATTACATACACATCTAAGTTATGCCAGAAAAATCAGCAAAACACCTCAAAATATAAACTTTTTCTCTAGCTACACAATTAAAAATCTCACCCAGACCTTCTTCAGCAACAGCATCTTCTCTGGACTTGACAAACGTAATCTTTGCCCCCACCTATTTCTATTCAAAATACCACTGCAAGTCATCTTCATGTTGCATTAACCAGATCAGCCCTCTCTTTGTCTCTCTCCACTGGCTCATCCATCTGTCCCATGCCAAACACAAATTATTGGGTCTTCACTATCATGGCCTGTCACCTCACATTCGCTATTGAGATATCAACCCCCACCTCCTTGTTATATTTTCAAACTAGCACTTTTGCCCTTTTCCATATAGCGCCCAAATATTTGGCAAGGGCTCACATCAAACCTCCACAAAGCCACCTCTCATTGTCCTTTTTTACTCCTTCCTTAAAAAAAACCCAACCCTCTCCTTTCCTCTGATACTAACAATAAAATTTGTCATCAGCTAGGCTGCTGGTGTGCAGAGACAACTGCATATCACGCTCATCAGTGTTGCCTCATTATTTCTTCGTCCTCCCCTTCTGCCTGCCAGTATCCACTTGTTCTCTTATTCTTAGACTGCAGGCTCTTTGAGGCAGGGAACATATTTGTCCAGCACCTAGCACAACGGAGTATTGGTAAAGGACTGGGGCTCCTTAGCACGACTGCAATACAAATAATAAATAAATAATGAGGCCCACTCCCCCCCTTAAGACCTCACCGTGTAAACCATTAAGAAAGAGAAATTATAGAAAGGGATACAGAGGCACAAAGAAAGTGATTTGCCCAAGGACATGCAGCAGGTCAGTGGCAGAGTCAGGACAAGAACACATCTATTGAATCCCAGTCCATCACCTGCGCCACTAGATCATATAGTCTCAAACTTTTTCTATGCTATGACATCATGTTACAATAGAAAAAAAATAGGAGGGTGGTTTCTACCATTGTGACTCTCAGACAACTCTTACCCCTTCTGAACTTAAAAATGGTTCAGAATACATACAATTTGCCAGCAAAATGGAGTGTTTTTTCCAAAAGTGTATGTTGCTGTATCAGCAATTCTTTAATTTTTAAAATGCCTCCCTTTTTATAATCACAGTCACCATCTCTTCTGTTTGCTGTGACCAGATATCTAAACTACCAATTCTTGGTAGCCATTCGAAATTGGATGCCTGGAAAGTGCCTGATTTGACCTCACCTTGTTCTATTTTCTACTTGCAACAAAAGTAGCACAATATTCTTCATCAGCTGTAATTTAACAGTTACTGACTTCTTTAAAACAATCTTCACAGTTCTTTGTAACATCCTGGGCTGCAAAATCAGAATAAAAAAGGGACTACCACGGACATTTTTGTTTCTTTGGCATGTTATAAAAATAATTTACCTAAGGCATTTGAGTTGTTCTGAACACATGGCTGATGAAATATAATTAACTATGCTTTTCTGAAGGCTGGATCCTATGAGCATCAGCTGAACTGGATTATATAACTTCTAAGATTAGATGAAGAAAATGAAATGATTGCCCACGTAAAAATTATTCTAGCTAATGATGCCCTGCTGCTTAATAAAAGCAAGTGGTTAATCATATTTTTATGCAATAACCCCCTCTCTTCCCGTCTCCTTCTATGACACAATGCTGTATGACAGGTCATCCAACAACATGGACATTAACAAAAATGAGGATTGCTTAATTAGGAGGATCTCGCTGGCCATGAGTGTTGTCAAGTGTCCAAAGATGATCACAGGGAAAGAGAACCAAAGTTACCTTTGAAGAACGGCCTTCAAAAGACTGGAATTACTTGATCTTTGCAAGAGCAATGTGTAGGGCTGCTGACTGGGGGGCGGGGAGGGGGGAAGGGGAACTAAGGAGGCAGTTGACCCGGGGCTGGCCATTTAAAAGGTAACAGCAATGGCAACGGGAGCCCTGAGTCCTTTAAATCACTGCTGGATCCCCGAACAACACAGTCTGGGTGGCACTGAGGCCCAGCTCCACCCTGACCCCACCCCTTCTGTCCAAAGGCCCAGCTGCCCCTGCTCCCACCCCTTCTGTCCAAAGGCCCAGCTGCCCCCTAACCCCACCCCTTCTGCTCAAAGGCCCAGTTCCTTCTGGGGAGGCCCAGAGCTGAGTCCCCCCTCCCCCCGCATTGCCTAAGGCCTGGCGAAGTCTGTCACCAGCCCTGGCAGCGTGTATGGGAAGTTTTTTCAGATGGCCACTCTTCAGAACAGGGTCCACCTTCACCTTTCTGAATGAACAATACCTTTGAAACGACTCCCCTTAAAATTATCTTTCTTCTTAACTGATCCTGCCTTAGCAATATCCTTTCTTGGAAGGGATATGGAAGTGGAAAATTTGGGGATTATGGGAGGTGAGGAAACTACACTAAAGCAAACAACCAACCGAACAAAACCCCTTGTTTAGAATAGGCATTTGTTTAAACTTAATAATTGCTCAACTTCATTCTAAAAAACAATCAAACAAACCAATCCCTCAATTTTTTCAGTGGGATGGGTTTTTGCCAGGACAAATTATAAAGAGAAAAGAAAACAATTAGCACTCTCTGAAATAACCCGGGTGGAGCAGCAGTGACATCTAATCGATTAGGAGCCAGACTGTGACTCAAGACAATTGGGTCCTTGTTCCAGCTCTGTCAGAGACTTTCCTTGGGCAAGTCATTTAAACCCCAAATATTTGAAAGTAGCTGTTAGTGCTGGACACCCCAACCTGAGACACCTCAGGCCTGAGCTTTAGAGGTGCTGGGCACCTGCATCTCCAGATGAAATCACTAGGACAGTGGTTCTCAAACTGTGGTCTGCGGGCCACTAGTGGTCTGCGGCTGCCTTGCAGGTGGGCTCAGCCCCCCTGCCCTCTGCAGTGGAGAGCCCTTGCTGGTGCTCCAGTCCCTCAGCCCCACCCCTCTACCCCCGACAAGGTAGGAGCACCAGCACCGGCTTCCCACTGGGGGAGGGAGGGGGAGGAAGCCCGAGCCTTGCTATGGGATCAGGCTTGTGGGGGGAGCAAGCGGCTCCACACACTGCTACTGCCCTCCCCCCCGGTTGGGGGAACGGCAGCACACAGATGCGCTGCCTGAAGACCTTCCCTGCTCCTCCCACTGGCCAGAGTTTCTGCCAATGGGAGCAATGGGAAATAGGTGGCCAATGGGAGCAACACATGGGATGGCCGGGGTGGGGGGCGCAAAGCCAGGTAAGTGCCTTCCATCCTGAAGTCACTGGAATAAGGGCAAGGAAGCAGGAATTTGGTCTCAGAGGCCTGACCAGCAGCAGGCCTATCTTGCTCAGACAAGCAGTAGGACAGGAACAGGAAATTTTATGCCTGGTGCCTTCTGTTTGTTACCTGACTCATCTGAATCAGTGAATGTAGCCTTTAATGGCAGTGTCCACTTCAGTTCTGTCATCTGACCTTGCACTGTGGTCCTACAGAAGATAAGGCTTTTACTCAGCAACTCCATGGGCCTAGGTTGGAGACTGGCATCACCTACCCTTCCTACCTATAAAGGCTTCCAAACCTGAAGCCATTCCACTCACCTGCCACCTTCTGCTCTGTTATTTTTCTCTGAGTTCTGCTTAACACTTTATTTGAAGGCCAAATAAAAAAAAAAATCTAGAAGCATTATTCCATGGCAGCCAGGTTTGAGGGCAGAGGCGTGGATTCATGACTAGCAAATGCACTTCTATTGTCCAGTTCTCACCCATCCCTCTCGCATCCCATCTCAGCAGAGCAAAGGGTTCTATAAATCAGTGCTGCTCCCTCATCTCAAATACCGTGTCACCCCATCTCAAGAAGGCTATTGCAGAACTTAACGGATTGCAGAAAAGCGCGATAAGAATGATTGGGGACATGGAACAGACTTTAAGACAAGAAGTGATTGTAAAGATTGAGAGTGTTTGCCTTACAGACACTGAGAGCTTGTGTTCTTCCTGTCTCAAAACACACCATGGGGACATTCAGTGAAAGGGAAATATGCAAATTCAAAGCTGATAGAGCTATACAGTGTGTAACACAGTGGAACTACTTGCCATGAGATGTCACCAAAGCCAGAAACTCAAGGATTCAAGGACAGACTGGATTTGTTTCATCCACTGCCCTTTTTAGCATCTGGTGCTTTCTACAGCCAAAGACAGGATAGAGTTACATGGCTCTCAGGTCCAACCCAGCACACCACTTCCAACATTCTGTCCCCCTTCTCCCACTTCTTTCCCAACACTAGAATTCAGTCCCTGCATACAGTTCATTTCCTTGTTTTGCACAGTGGATGAAGTCTTCATTCCACATAAACCAACACACTAGTAAAGTTACATGGCCACTTACATTTTTGGGTGGCCGAAGGTCAATGTAACCCAAATGATCAAACTATAACTTTTACAAGAATTTTTCAGTCCATCACCACATTTTTCTGATTTGCTGCCAAACCACTAGTAGCCATCACAACATTCTTTAGCCTATTTAAAAGTCATTATGCATTGCGCCAAACTAGTCGAGTCAGAAATGTTTTACACACAAGAGCTAAAACACAACATGACCATCAGCTGGCTATGTTATGTCAATTGAACATATAAATGAACCAGGGTTTAAAATCAAGTGGCAGAGTTAGAAGCATCAAGTGTTGATTCATCAGAAATAATCTGAGTTCTAATGGTTAGAGAGAGAATACACATCAGACTCATTTGCAGTGTAATGTAGGTATTTAAATGCCTATGCCATACAATACCTTACGTTCCAGATGACATGGCCTATATTAATTTGTAACCACAGACAGGGTAAGTCGTATTAAAGATATCCAGGTCACCAACTTAAAAAGAATGACATTCTTGCCACTCAATCATTTATTTCAGTATGGAGCATGCAATTACAAACTAAACAAATTCTTTTCATAAACTTCCAATTGAATTACACTATGTAATACAATTTCACTCCCTAAAAATTTTATTTTTACACCACCACCACAGAAAAGAGGCACCTTTCTCTGAACAGTTACCATATAACGGCGTAAGGGGCGTTTCTCTTTCAACCCTATTGCCTGTTTTTAAACCAAGCAAATGTTGCTGACTACATTGAAATGGCTGCCTTTTATAATGACAGTATTAGCACTCTTAAACTATTCTATGTATTTAAAAGGGAGCTTCCCCAAAATAAGGAGTCCAAGAGTGCAGATAGATAAGAGCACACTGAGCCTGAAATCCTGAGTTCTAAACCTCACCTCCACTGTCTCCAAGCTAATTATTTTCATCTCTCTGCTTCTTCTACTCATAAAACAGATGCTACTCACTTACCTGACAAAGGTAAAGTGAAGACTACATTGATATTAATTAGTTAATATATGTCAAGCACTCACTCCTTTGCCCACTTGAGTGTTCAGAAATTACTATTAAAATAGCAACAGTAATAAAAACATCTTACAGCAGAGACACTTTTCAGACCAATGCCTTTGCAAACATCATAAATACAAGAACCACTTCATCTAATACTGAAATGCAGCAGCTGGATACTACGCCTAGGTATTAGAAGGATGGCATTAGAAATGGCTTTGACAGATTGCCATTGTGTACAGAAATACACCAGCGTTAGAAGGAGGAAATGAAGAATATCACACCCAACAAACTACATAAGAACATAAGAATGGCCGTACTGGGTAGACCAAAGGTCCATCTAGCCCAGTAGCCTGTCTGCCGACAGTGGCCAGCACCAGATGCCCCAGAGAGGGTGGACCGAAAACAATGATCAAGCGATTTGTCTCCTGCCATCCTTCTCCAGCCTCTGACAAACAGAGGCCAGGGACACCACTTCTATCCCCCGGCTAATAGCCTTTTATGGACCTAACCTCCATGAAATTATCTAGCTTCTCTTTAAACTCTGTTATAGTCCTAGCCTTCAGAGCCTCCTCTGGCAAGGAGTTCCACAGGTTGACTACACGCTGTGTGAAGAAGAACTTTCTTTTATTAGTTTTAAACCTGCTACCCATTAACTTCATTTGGTGTCCTCTAGTTCTTCTATTATGGGAACTAATAAATAACTTTTCTTTATTCACCCTCTCCACACCACTCATGATTTTATATACCTCTATCATATTCCCCCTTAGTCTCCTCTTTTCTAAACTGAAAAGTCGCAGTCACTTTAACCTCTCCTTCATATGGGACCCATTCCAAACCCCTAATCATGGAAATTTAGGCAGCTAGAATGCAATGAACTAAATTGGTATTTAAAAACAACTTTAAAAAACAGTAGTCCTGTGGCACTTTAGAGATTAACAGATATCTGTATCTATCTATCTCTATATATCATCATGAGCTTTTGTGGGCAAAACCCACTTCTTCAGATGATGTTGAGAAAATTGGTAGTTGACAACATCCCATATTAGGTCATTTTATTAATAAAAATACATTCTCTGTTCCAAATACACTAGAACTCTCAACTTGTCTCGTCAAGCTGTATGTAGACTAGATTAATATTACATTTAAGTAGATTTCCACAGGACGCCTTTTTGTCTAGAGGATTTTAAAGTTACTTGGACCAAAAAATCCCCCAAAACCCACAGTAGGATACAACTGGCCTTTCAAAAGCCATTTAAGTCCCATTATGGTGGACAAGCTTTCAAACAGAAAAATGCCAGATGGAAAATTGTGCGCGCATCAATATTTGTACAGAATATTCAACAATGTCTTGAGAGGTAAAGCACATTCTCTAATATTTCCATGTATGGGTCATGACTTTTTTTGTTTGGTTTAACACTATTCTAATGATAAATGGGAAAGGAAGAGAGGAGAGCAAAGCACCGTACACTTCTCTCAAGTCATTGCTCTGTTCATTGGCAGACCCTTGAAGAGCCCCCTCTTTCCCTGCCATTCATGCCATCCAGGAGCGTCTGCATCCTGGTGTCCTGCCTTCTTCCTGAGGCCAATTGAATGGGATTCATTGTAGGCCCTGTCAGTGACCAGGCCCTCACTCTGAATTGCACCAGATAGGGACAGAATATAATGAAATGAGTTGCAACAACCAATTATGTGGAGCAAGTGTCTCCATAAAGGTGAAGAATTAAGAGAGCCACACTTTGATATCCTTCCTTGCCTTGTGTTGCCCTGACAACATGCTCTGCCTTTCCAGCCCGAGACTGAACCCATCTCCCACACAGAGAAGCACAAAGTTATGTCCCACAAGACAACCAAATTATTCCCATCTCTCAAAGTCAGTTACGTCAAAGCATATTTATTACTAACTCAGACTTTTCAGTGCAGCAGGAGCTACCATAAGCAGCAGATGTCCAGCAATAACTTTGTTTTCCTACAAACAAACAAACCGGTACATTGAATTCTTAGGCAGTATCTAAAGGATACCAAACTTTACCCAGGGACCCAGCCGGGAACTAAAACAAATCATGCTGCTGCAAGATGTTGGACTTCCTTATAGGGGCAAAAAATGCCTAAAGCAGTCAAATGAAATCAATTCTATGTCCCAAAGAGGAGGAAGGAAAAAAAGTCAATAGATTTAAATTGCTTATTTTAGCAAACCGTGTAAATAAAAAACAGTGCTTATATAAGTTTATTTTTGCTCAAAGAAAACCTCCGTATTTGTTGAAGTAAAAACATTCTGAAATTATGGCTTTGTTTGAATGGATACATTACATTAACTCATTCCAATTACTAAAGTTTCCAAAAGCAGAGATATTAGTGACACAAAAGGTAGAGAATTAAAAGACATGAGAAGCAAATGGGTTCCTTTATTTTACAGCAACGTGCCAAGATCCTATTTTTCTCTAGATGCTTTGAAGGTGCTATACACATATTTTACATAAAAGGAATTACTTCTGCAAAGTTTGGTGCCATTAAACAAAGTGGGGAGGAGGTGCTTCTATGAGACTGACCCTGAGCAGTACCTGCAAAGCCTATGAAAAGTTGAAGCAAAACTCAGGATTAGGACTTTTATGACATACAGGTTGGACCTCCAAAAACCAGGACTCTCTTGTCGAGCAACATCCATGGGCAGCAAGGACCAGGGAGTCCTGGCTGGCAGCCCCAGTGGCAAGAGGGCTGGCAGCTCAGAGCCATGCGGTGCTGGGTCTGGGATAGGAGCACAGCCGGGGCAGCAGCAGCCCGGCAGTGGGGAGCAGCTAGGGCTGGCAGCAGGGACAGGAGGCAGGCTAGGGGGCTGGTAGCAGGGGACTTCCCCTGGCCCAGCAAATTCCCTTGTTTGGGACCAGTCAGGTCCCAAGGGTGCCAGGCCAGAGAGGTCCAACCTGTAGAACAGCACTGACATATAGCCACCTCTGCAGTAGAGGGCAGCAGTGAGTAAAGAATTTTCAAGCACTCCCCTGAGGTAGTGCATTGCACAGTTTACTTGACATTTATTCTAATGAATTAGGTAGTGTAGGTGCATTACAATCTTCTACTGGATGAATGCTCAATCCTAACTGTGCTAGTGCTGTGCAAATACAGTATTGTCAACACTAGCTCATAAAAGCCTGTGCTTTAGCAGCATGAAAAAATGCAGGTCTATTCCTGCTATTATCCAGGTAGATTCTGCTATTACTTATGTCCTAGGACTATCAGACTAAAGGTTCATCTAGCCAAGTATCCTGTCTTCCAACAGGGGACAATGCCAGGTGCCCCAGAGGGAATGAACAGAACAGGGAATCACCAAGTGATCCCATCTCTGTCACCCATTCCTAGCCTCTGTTTGCCAGAAACTGCAGACGCCATTCCTGCCCATTCTGGCTAAAAACCATTGATGGACCTCTCCTCCATGAATTTATCTAGTTCTTTTATGAACCCTGTTAAAGTCTTGGTATTCACAATTTCCTCTAGCAAGGAGTTCCACAGGACTGTACGCTGTGACACGAAAGGCACTAGTCAGTGTAAACCATTGACGAATTTGACCCAAATCCATGCAGCATAATCAGTATTACACAGTGACCACAGGTTAGTTATATTATTTTTACCACAGTTAGGTGGATTCTTTCTACACCTCAGATTAAGCAGTTAACTCCCTTGGAATGTTCAGTGTGAAATTTTATTTACACTAAGAAGCTCCATATGAAAGGGAGACTTAAATATGCAACGTGCAGCAATTGTCCATATTACAGTAATTTATTTGACAAATTTAACGATTCAGAGATGTTGAGTTTCATTCAGAACACCACAAACTGATCTAATCTAATCACATTCTTTTTTAAAAGAAGCAGATTTATAGTATTTGGGGCATGACCCACGTCACACAGAGAGCGCTCCCCTCAAGGAATCAAAATGGTAAAGAAAAAATTGTGCTTTACTTTTTATTTACACTCAATTCTCTCAAACCAAAAGTCCTATAGATTTGTGACTAAAAAAAATGTAAAATATCTGGCTGTTCAAGTTATTGATTTTATAATTTCTGAGCACTATTAATGAGATTTATTTGTGTTTAACTGGAAAGTGCTTATTAAAATAACACATTATTTGGTTCCCTCAAACAGAATGCAGAGGGTATAAACAAACCTCTGATTTCTATTTAATTCTGGTTCATGTGGAGATATTTTCCACCAAGAGCACAAATATGAGAACTGAAATCATCATGCTAGACAGGATTGTTGAAGGAAGACGGTAGATCTTCTTAATTAGGGTCATTTTGCTTTGTCTCACTGAAACAGGCATGATCAATAAGGGCAGAGTAAAATTGATTGCTGCAGCTCTTATCATTGTGAAATATATGTCTCCATAGAGATTAAGCGCGTCTTTCATACCTGAAAATGCTAACATCTGCCCTGCTGCAACTGGGCATCTTCTGAAGCAAGGTTTAAAAGGGAAAAAAATCAACCAGATTAGAAGCAGCAGAGTAATTCCTACAATCCCGCCCCAACTACCAAACCCCATATTTATAGAAATTACCTTTAGGGCTCTTATCTAATTGACCCTCCACAGTGGCACTGGATGCCACATCCTCCCCTAGCAACAGTCACTAAACAGAAGAAGCTCTCTGTCTGCCATGTATATTTCTGATTAACAATCATCAGGAACTTCCAGCAAGAAAGAGGCTGTAAAAGAAGGGGACATGAGAGGGTGGGGAAAAGCCAAGAAGGAGAGCCTGCAGCAGGCAGTGAAGAAAGTCTGCCATCTAAACAAAGCAAGAAGAGCGGTCAGGCAAGATATTAAGTGGGAAAGATCCTTTCTCTCTCACAACTCCCTTTTGTGCTGCTCCTGGGGTGTTGGCTATTTGCATGCATAGGCATTTCCAAAATCAAGCCCTGACTTTAGGCATGATCCAAAAGTAACAAACAGTGGGAGGGGATAAGGCGAGAGGGAACAACCTGTTTAATCCCATGATTATTTTTAAGCAAATCTCATGATTCTGGTGGGCCTTGATGATGATTTTGCAAGGGCCTATTTATAAAAATGGGATCTAATTCTCTGCTACGTCGGCTTGACAAAGCCCTAGCTGGGTTGATTTAGTTGGGATTGGTCCTGCTTGATGACCTCCTGAGGTCTCTTCCAGCTCTATGATTTTATACCTTTCCCCACCCACGGTGCTTTAAATCTGTACAAAAAGAACACACAGTGGCGGGAAGAGGCTGCCTCATCAAGATGGTAACATGCTGCTAGGATGTAAATGACTGAAACTATGTCTACTTGAGCAGCAGTATAGCCCTGGGCGGCAGGTAAGGTAGGCAAGGGAAGGCATTGCCTTCCCCAAACTGCCTACACTGCCTGGCCATCAGGGAGGGCTGGGGCCACGCTGCAGCAGCCCAGCTCTCTGGCTGCTGGGAAGGACTGGGGCCACAGCCCGAAAGCCCCAGCCTTCCAGGTGGCCAGGAAGGATTTTCTTGACATCTGGGGTTGGGGGAGCTTGACTGGGGGGGGGGAAGTTGTTGAAGGGGCATGGTCCCAGGGGAAGGGGTGTGGCTTCACGCAGAAGGGGAGAGGCTTGGGCTTGCCTTCCCCAGGTGAGTCTTCACCAGCCACTCATGGGTAAAGCAGTACTAGTAAACTACACCAGCAAAGCATTTCTAATGTAGTTGGCCATGCTTTTCCTGCCATTGCTGATTCCTCCTCCCTGAGTGAAACAAATTGGTAACAGCACATTTTTGCCAGCACAGCTACTTTTGCTGGCAAACAACCTCACACCTGACCCAAAAAGCTGTGCCGGCAGAGTCCCATTAGGTAGACATGATCTAACAAAGGATGCAGATAGAGAATCAGGCCCACCTTTTGTATTCTAAAGTGAATCACCTGCAGGAAGCAACACAACAGGATGGGATTTGAACCAGGCTTGGCCAACATTTCTCTTTAAGCACTATATCTTGGCAAGAGGAAAAATTATGCAGAGACTAAAATTATTCTAAACCACATAGCCGAATTTTAGGCTGGAAAACTCTGAATTTTGGGCCTGCTCTATAGTTAAGTCCTAGGTCCTGCCCAAAAGCATAAAATGTTTCCCAACTTCTGTTTAACTGATTATTTTCACTTTCATTACACCTGCACCATCTGTCACAGTTGCCTAAACAGTTCCATGGTTGTAGTTTGTGCTGTTCTCTTTAAAGCTATTTACAAACTCCCTGCACAAAATACTCAGGAAGATGGATGAAAGGAGAGGGTGACACTTCTGAGGCAGCTGTAGGAAGAGTTTGAGAGAGAAAGAACCATTTGGAATTAATATGATTGTGCTACTTGGCATGTGGTATTAAAACGCTCCCATTGGATGCTCATAAACATTTTTATGTAACAATCTTTTTTGATACTGTCCTAAACAAAAGTTTCTGCAAGGGCTAGTCACTGTGGAGGTGGGCAAAATGTTTTCAAGCACACTAGCCAGGCCTTGCTCCAATTTGCTCCTGACCCTCTCCCCCTCCATCTCATCTGCTCCCTTACCACCAGCAGATTTCTGGGTTTGCTATAAACCCTAGCAAAAGTTCACAAAAGTTGGTGGCCTTTCAAACATGCACTTCGCTTTGAAAGACCTTGAGCTGACTTCTGGTTCTGATGCCAAAACCACAGTAACATTTAACTCTTTGCACTCTTCATTCATAGATCCCAAAGCACTATTCAGAAGAGGAAAGTGTGAGCTTCCCTGTTATACAGATGCGGAAGAGGTACAGAGAGAGGAAGTCATGCAGCAGGCCAGCAGCGGTGTCAGCAATAAAATCTGGGTCTCGTAAGTTGCAGGCCACTGCTGTATCAAGGAAGTCACAAAATACATGAAACTCAATGGTCTCAACAGAGATTCAATTTTGGAGTTTTGGGGGCTTGATTTAAATCCAAAACTCAAAATCAGACCTCAGGATACAAAACCCATGCAAACTGCTAGTAAACAAACAAGTTCTATGTAAGAATTCCTTGGACACCCATCGCTAGCACCTAGAGTCCAAAGTCTCTGCAATATGATAAATGTTACAGAGATCAGGGCAGAGAGGTGTATGGATCCACGTGCACAGGGTTGGGTTGCCTAGGGTAAGGGTGCAGGAGGTGGGGCAGAGAGTTGGAGGAAGAATGGGCTAGGGAGCCAGAGACAGGGGTTAGCCAGGAGGTGCTTACCTGGGACACTCCTGGCCAGCAGCCCTGCCCAGCAGGTTCCTCAGCCAGGAGGGAGCCATGTGTGCTGCTCTGAATGCTGCAAGCCTGCGGGAAGAGGGGAGAGGTACTTTGTACGCTGCCTGTCCTGCAAACAGGCAGCTCCCATTGGCTGGAAACTGGTCAATGGGAGCTTCAAGATTATGCTGGGGGCAGGGGCAGCATACGAAGTCTTTGTCCCCACCCCCTGACCTTGCAGCATTCAGAAAGCTGCTCTGAACACTGTACAGGTAAGGGGCAGGCAGGGAGCCGGGCTAAGGATCCTGCTGCATCCATGGGCCATATATTGCCCACCCCGGTCTAAACATTTAAGTTTCCTTAAAAGAGGGTGTCAACATGTTAAATGCATGCTGAAGTGTAAAGGCTTTGAAATGAGAGCAAGATGCAGGCCAAACTTAGATGACAAAAACCTGTTCCATGGAGACTTGAAAAGGACACAGAGAAACATAACTTTCTGTGGTACTAAAGAGGGTGTTTCCCAGACCCACATTAGGGATGTGAACAGGTAACCGATTACCCGTAAAGTATCACCCTTATCAAATGATGCTTACTGGCTAATAGTTAACCATTAACTGGGGCAGCCTTCTGCCATGGCCTGCTGCAGGCAGAGTGCTGCTCCAACGCCATGGGGCTGCTGGTTTCCAGGAGTGGAGGCTCCCTTAAGGGACTCAGGGACAAAAAACTAAAAAGACAATGGCGAAGTCCAAGCTAAGCATCAGCCAACTACAGCATCCCTAAATCTTCTTCCCAGCACCAAAGCTCTTTGCATGTCCATAGTTGGTTGTTTATTCCTCCAGTTCCTGATCAAAAGCTGAGGCCTCCACAGTGTTTCAGCAGAAGACTCAGATGACAATGCAGATCTATAAAAAATAGTAATGACCCTACTGGGTCAGAGCAAAGGTTTAACTAGTTCAATATCCTGTCTTCCGAGAGTGGTCAATGCCAGGTGCTCCAGAAGCAATGCACAGAACAGGTTATTATCAAATGATCCATCTCCTGTCACCCATTTCCAGCTTCTGACAAACAGAGGATAGGGATACCATCCTTGCCAAACCTGGCTAATAGCCATTGATGGACGTCTCCTCCATGAACTTATCGAGTTATTTTTTGAACCCTGTTATGGGTTTTGGACTACACAACATGCTTTGGCAAAAAATTTCACAGATTGGCTGTGTGTTGTGTGAAAAAATACTTCCTTTTATTTGTTTTAAACCTACTGCCTATCAATTTCATTTGATGACTCCTAGTTCTTGTGTTATGAGAAGGAATAAACAGCACTTCCTTATTTACTTTCTCCATAAGTCATGATTTTATAGACTTCTATCATATCCCTCCTTCGTTGTCTTTTTCCTAGCTAAATGAAAGCTATTCCATACCCCTAATCATGCAGGACAAATACTCTCTCAAATTTTGATGTTTTGGCACCAACACAAGCTAAAGAGACTAGCTGAAAAGCTCCAAAAATTAACATCAAGAAATGACTAGCTGAAAAGATCCAAAAATTATCCACACTGAAGCTTTCTAAAAAGAAAATATTAAAACCTGTTTTTGAAAATTAACACAGACCAAAACTTGTTTGCCATACAGCAAATAAGACTGATCCCCATTTAACATGGGTCACAAACTGGAAACTGAGGATTTCTTTTGCAGCTTCAAGTATATTGCTATCTTACACCTATCATCTGACAGGATACATCAAAGGTTTCAGAAGAGGAAATATACATAGAAAGGGAAAGAGGAGGAAAGGGTATTTAGTAAGTGTATTGCCACAATAACATTCTTGACAAGTTCTCAAGAAAAATATTCATTATGATTTTGGAGAGTAGTTCATTCCATTAGCCACCCTCTGAGTTTCACTTTTCAATTAGCTAATGGAGGGACTATAGGTTTCTTCCAATGTCTGATTAGCACATGACTGGTCAAGACTTTCTTCTCCATTTTATCCAGAAAAATAGGGGACCATTTAACATCAAGACAGAGTTGTACGACAATTTTTATACCACACCTGTCAGGATTTCAGACCAATTGCTGGGCCAATGGGAGCTGCAACTTGCAAAATATGCTTCACAGAAGCTCATGCACCATTCTCTGCAGATTTTTTGCCATGTAATTAAAGACTGCATTATAAACACAAAAGAAAAAAAAAGGGCTAGAATTAAGCTTCTGCATGCAGCTTCTCCTTTTGGCATTGCCTGATGATCGGAGAGAACACCCATGTCATTTTAGTTCTAAAATTTGGGGTTTTATACTAAAGTAATTCTATTATCTTCCATAGAGTTACTCTTCATTTAAACCTGCTGAGAAAAGTGAAAACAGGCCCTAAGAGTTGTTTTATGGTGAGACATAAGGGCTACAGCTAAGGAAATATGCCTGAGGAGTTGGGAAAAGTCCCAGTCTTATTATAACTTTAATTCAACTCTCAAAATCCATTAGGTTATTCTTAAGATGCTGACTTCCCTATGCAGTTCAATAGCAAGACATTGCAAAAGGAGAGTCTACAATATGCCAAGACAAGCTATTTTGACCATACTGTGGTGTCTACTGTTGAGTGATCAGTAAACTTCCGAGAGAACTTTTATTGAGGAGGCGATTCTGAAGCCAATTTAAGTATCTTCTGAAATCCTGAGAACTGCTGTATAGATAAGTATGTCTCTCTTTTTGGACTTGTCTAGATTAGGATAGCCAGTAGGGTGTTTTTGTGGTGATGTTTATTATTTTTAAAATAGCACTAAAATGCTATATGAAACAAATACCTTCATTGCACACCAATTAATATGCCAGATGTTAGTGTGCTGTAGAAATCATACTCCCGGAGCTCACATTACCCCAATGTGTCGACAAGCCCTGGGAAATGACAACGGGTCTATGTTACTTCATGGTGTCCCTGAGTAAGACACTGAAATGACAACGGGTCAGTTGGTCAAAAGATTCCTGCTGCAAAAATAATAATAAATAAATAAATAAATAAAGAGTCTTAACAATGAAAATTGCAATTCTTGTTTTAAATCAATTTGCTGATCTAGAAGAGTAACTTTCCAGATGAAAGCGTCTTTGGTAAATGTAATGATACAATGTATGATCTGATCTCTCTTTAAATACACAGGTACGCAATGGCATGGTAAACATAAAATAAGCGTTCAACATGTTTAGCTTGTATGTATTTACAAATAGTTTGCTACAGCATACTTATTTTCTGTGTCATTTTCCCTTTGTTCCAATATCCCACTGTGAAACATAATTAACTGATAAAAAGAAATTGAATTAGAGGAAGACTAGAGATCTATATCTTGTTTTGCATCGTTTAGCTGTGTCCCTTCACATCGTCTTAATTTTCATTATGCTGATCTATAGTTTTAATGAATGCAACAGATGCTTGTGTATTTCCACTGCTTTCAGCTACCTTGCTCTTCTTTTAGTTGTATTGAAATAAATTCTTTGAAAAGAAAAAGAAATTTGGAGGATTTTTTTTTCAAGTTGGAACATTACCTGTCAACAGTGAACACAGACAAAGCCTGGCCTTCCTTTAGACAGCTATCAAGTAAAGGGCCTAGATAAAGGGGGAAAAAGGGTATGTCTCATAGGACAGCATTTCATAATCCCCAGGTTAGAACCATGTATTATGTTATATGGATTATTAGAGCCAATCAAAATAAGTCAGTTTTCCAAAAAGGCTAAAAAAAGAGACCTTAAACATGTTTACTTTGAATGCAGCTTAGAATGAGATTTAATTTATAACACTGTGAGATCATCTGATGACAGGAGCTGTATGTGCATAAAGTACTCTACAATCATCAAATCAAGCCTCAACAGCCCTGTAATTTTAGGTGAATACCACTCTCATTTTACAGATGGATAAACTAAGTTATGCAAAATTTAAGGCAAACTTTTTAAAAAGGGCCATTGATTTGGAGAGCTACCATTTGATCTGAGAGTGATGTCAGTGGGAAATGCGTTTGCTCAGTATCCCTGAAAAGTTTTGCACTCATCCAAATACTGAAGGAGCAGAAATAAGCAGCCACTTTTGAAAATCTGGCTGTACCTCGCCCATCACAACAAGAATCAACAGAGCCGGGAATAGAATCCAGATGAACTGATTTTCAGTCACCTGTTTTAACCACTAGAAATGTTACCTCCTATTTTTTTCATGAGAAATATTTAAACTGTAGAACAGATTGTTTTAAACATAATCTGCTTGAGACAAATTATGTCAATAGGAAAAACAACAGACCAAAAATTACACATTTTATTCATCTCTGGCTCATACAAAGTACAATTCACTATTATATTTTACTACTGTGTTTTCTTTCTTGGCATTTCTAATCAATCACCATTCCAGAAACTGGTTACATTAGTAACACAGCTACGGATGAACCTCACTTTGCTCAGTTCTCAACAATAGCTCATCTTCGTTAGCAGTGCAAGTTAATTTAGAATGCACTGGACACATTCAGTAGTACAGTACTTAATGCTGTTTTCAAATGTAATAATTAATTGCTAACAAACAGCACCTGAACTAATGTTCTTTATTAAGGTCTCAACATTACCAATTCTTTTTTTTTTTTTTAATAACTGACTAGGGGACAGGTTTTGATTAGCACAGTCACTAAGTAGAGTGAAAATGAAGTGCTCCTGTTTAAACAGAAGGAGCTGTAAGAGACAGGTGTTGTGTAGAAGACTGAACATGTGGGACTGGAAGCCAGGAACTTCTGGAGCTCATACTGTGCTTTTTATCCCTGGCTTGCATAGGCACTCTATGAAATGGGGCTAAGTATGTATGGGGAAACAGAAGTACCAGAGAAGATAAGTAACTTGTGCAGGATTACATAGGTTATGTCCACACAGGGATAACCCAGGCCAGCTATTGGTTTTTTAATTGACTCACTTGTGGGGATTATGTTCCACATCTGAAAAAAAAAAAATCACATTGTAGATCAGCAATAGGCAACCTAGGCTAGTGATTGAGCCACACAAGTGGTTCTCTTTCATCTCAATGGGCCGCGAACTGCGCTTGCATACCTAGAATTTATGGGATGTGCGAACTGAACTGTAGCAGAGCTTTGATTGGATGCAGAGGGAGCACACGGCTCTCACAGTCATTGTTGTGTGTAATAAACACTCACCTCAATTCACCGTGCCCTTGCTTTATGTGCAAGTCACTGTAGTAATACTGGAAGGAAAAAACACTGCATAGATGGAAACCAGCAGAATCTGGCAACCCTGTGCATGGACAATGGTAAACGAAATGCCTCACGGGCCACACATAGAACCCTGATGGGCCGCAACACATGCAACCCTTGGGCCATAAGCTGCCCACCACTGGTGTCAATGGGTTGGGCTGGAACCCTGGGATGCTCCACCATTCCAAAGTCTCAGGACTTGGTCTGAACCCCTTGTCTGAATAGCAACTCACTAGTGTTTAGCCCCCATCTCCATAGTCAGTTGACCTGAGCCAGCTGCAGGTCTTTTATCCCTATGTAGATGTATTGCCAGTGACAGGAAATTAGAAGGAATCCTGGTGTCCCATCCTGCAGCTTTGCATTCAATCCACTGTCCCACAGCAAGTCTCAAAAACACTGCCCTCCTTCCCCAAACAAAGCATTTGCAAATAACTGGACTTAATCTCACTGTAATTCTAAGAGGTAACAAACTATGACTTAGCTCACAGCATTTCAGGAACATGAGATGTAGTTGTATGCTGGCCCCTCTGGCTGTGACAATGGAAACAGGACTCATGTGATTGCCTATTACCCCAAGGAGATAATGCTTTCCCTCTTAGCAGAAGTTCCAGGAGCAGACGAACAGAAAGGACACAACTAAATTCCAGCAATGCTCAGCAGAAGTTATCAGCACATTGTCTAAATTATTGTGCTACCTTCAGCTCACTGCCATTGGGTGGCAAGGTAGCTAGGTAACTAAGGCACCTCATGCACTTACTAGGATTTTTATCTTGTTAACATAAAGGAAGAGATGATTAGAGATTGGTTTGCACTGCTGTGTTCACTCCAACCATTCCACAATGTGTTTCCCACTGCAAGGGCACAAGGATGTGAATTATACTTTGGCTTGAGAGAGAGCTGGGTGAAGAAACAGGACAGTAAAACACTGTTGCCAACCTCTGCAATTCACTGATTGGACTGTTTCTGAAATGCCTCTGTGACCCTCTCACTACCCCCACCCTCCGCCAAAAATCCCAACAAACCTTGAATTGGCACGAGGGGACATTTAGGCAGAAAATAAAACTTTCTTGTGGCAAAATTTGGGCAATTTAGCTTTGAGCCCCACTGTTCCCCAGTCTTTGTCTCTTTGCTGCCATGTGGTGGCCTTTCAAACAAGCAGACTCTGAGATGCATTTACAACAGGACCAAACCCACCTCCCCTGGCAAACATAGTGAATGCACCCGTCTAGAGAGAGCCCCAGGGGCCATGGCAAAGTGGGTTTTCCTATCAGCCATGGGATGTTCAGTCAGGCAGAGAGGCAGAAAATGGGGGAGGAGACCTGGAAGCAGCCCACACATACTTGTGGCTATCGTATGGCTTTGCTAAACTAGGCAATTTCTTTTGAAATGGCAAAAGGCTGCCTTTGAAGCCAACTAGTTTTTGGCTATTTTGAGGCTGCTTTGGTATGTGCTTGGTGAAACCACACACCTCATCGCCCATTCTACCCCCTACTACTGCATGGTCTTTCTTTCCTTCTAGACAACACTGGACCCTTTAGTCGGCCGACTGTCCTTTAAATACCTAAATCTGACTGACTTTCAGCAAACTGAACTCTTTAAAAACCTCCATATAAAATGCAGCACCTGATACTAAGTACCCAGATGCTCGCCATGAGGAAGGGAAAGGGAAAGGGAAGGAAAGGTAAACTTCACTGCACAGACTCCATTCTAGAGAGTCTGGCCAACCCCCACCCGACCCCCTAATGCAGTGTTTCTCAACCCCTCCCCCCCCCCCCTTTTTTTTTTTTTTTTTTTTACAAAGTACCCCTTTTTCAAAAAAATAAATTATAAGTATCCCCAGTACGTACAGTTTTCAGACACACACACAATTTTTTTCTACCATTGCAACACATTTGTTTAAACAACTTAATCGTAGCCAGGCAGGTGATGAAATTTTTGGGTGTAAAAAGTACAAAAATAATAAAGCACTGTAATACTTAAAACAAAAATTCAGTTTTCTCCCTATTTCAGTTGTGTTGACATACCTCCCGGACTTCTCTCAAGTACCACTGTGCCACTGGTTGAAAAATACTGCCTCAGTGCACATCCTCTGCCAATTCGTGGCCTGAGGCAGATGACAATAGGACAGGAGGCTAGAAAAGGAGAGGGAGGTTCCTGTAAGAATGCGGCTGGATTAATTAAGCCTTTTTTTTCCTAGATAAATTCATTAACTCTCTTCAGCACTTGGGTGGCTGTGAGCACACATGGAGTCCCCTATGACTTCAATGGTATGACTCCCATGCTCAAATACCTTGCAAAATCAGAGCCTCTGGGCCCAGCAGCTCTTTCTGTAAAATAAAACAATGCCAGGTCTCAGACACAGAGAAGGGCTGGCTGAGGTTCTTCAAATGTCAAGGGGGCCAAAGTCTGTCTACATCCCAAAACTGGTTAATAAATGCCACAGAAGTTTTCACAAAGGTTTCCCCTCCCCTCTCCCCTTCCTACTTTTCAGTTTGCTCTGTCACCAGGATCAGGACGTTGGAGACAGGATGAGCAGGTGCGGAGTTAGGTGACCTATCCAAATGTGTCCATTTTCCCCAGACAAATATTTTTAACCTCCCCTAGCATATTTTTAAACAAGCCAATTATGCAGCATCCCAGCGGTTGCAGTTTCCTTTCAGTACAGAGGTTTTCAAGTGGTGGGGTGCACCCCTGAAAGGGGAGCAGAGAGGAACATTTGGAGGGACAAAAGAGTGACACCAGCTGGGTGTCACAAAGCAGAGCAAATGCCAGCTTCCCCTCCACTCCCCAACTCACCTCAGTGGGGCCCCCAGCCTGTAGGTCAGTGTCAAGGATGTGTAGGGAGGGTGTCCCAAGCCTCTGTTTGTAAGAGGCTGGGAATGGGTGACAGGAGAGGGATCACTTGATTGCCTGTTCTATTCACTCCCTCTGGGGCACCTGGCATTGGCCACTGTCAGCAGACAGGACACTGGGCTAGATGGACCTTTGGTCTGACCCCATATGGCCAATCTTATGATCTTCTCCACCAAGGCCATGTCGATTTCCACTCACATCAGTCTCCATGCTGAGCACTGGCTCTGCCTCTAGAGACCATTGCATGCACCTTCCCCAACCCCAAAATCCTGGCTGGGAGGAAGGAGCAGGTATTGGTCCGGCCGAAGTGGTGCATTTTGCTGCAAGGCAGAATCAGCCCATTGCAGAGGAAACCTTGGCTCTGCAATGGGCTGATTCTGCCTTGCAGCAAACTGGCTGAACGGTGCATTTGAAGCTGACACAGGGAGGTAATTTAATTGAAGTTGCATTAAGGTCTCTGTTAGGCCTCTCAGTAGCTCATCAAGCACCCTTTTGCACATGTCTATTTAGGGAGCAGAGGGCACCACCAAAAATTGTAACTCAAAGCGCGGGCTCAGCTCAGAAGGTTTTAAAACCACTATTTAAGGTCACGTTCAGGGGACCTCTGCAGTCACATTCTGTTCCTAGATAGGATTCCATCCTCATCCCCAGCTGGGGCAGCTTGTAGTCTTTACCAACAAAAACAATATGTAAAAACCACAGGGGCAGGGTTGGGCTTCAACTACCGATGTTTAGTAAACATACACAAACTAAGCAAGCCTAGCTACATCCATGCTGTTTCTGGTGGCTTCTAAAACAGAGCATGCTACATGCCCGTAGAGGCTCACACACTGTTTAAAGGGATACCACCTAATTTCTATACACAATAGTTTATGTTCACAAAAAATACCTATGGAGAAGAATGAGGAAACAAAACTGACTTGTCTGGTTTGCAAAATGTTCCCCCTTGCCTCTCATCGCAACTAGCTGTAGCGATGATGAAACATTAGTAATCGGCATTGTTAATCATTTCAGTTGGGGTCACGTGAACAGAAACATTGAGTTATGTGAGACTGTATATGGAGTTGTGTAACATACCTCTATACTCACTCTCTCACACCCCCACCTGTTCCCTGTTGATATGGCTATCTTGTCTGTTTTCTTTTTAATTGTATCTAATAGTGTTGTCATGGTAACACATCTGAAAAAGAGTGCATGCCTTCCATCTCTCCCCCCTGACACACACGTCTTATTGTAAGATTCCAAAACAATGAACGGTAACATGAACGGAAACGTTTGATCCAAACAGCACCATGTTAATGGTCATCCTTTAACCTAAGGCGGATTCCTCCACAGCAGACAGACTTTCAAAATTCTCTCCTGGATCAGATTTTCAATTCCCCATTCCTTTCCCTGCCAACACAGACACTGTCAGACTTGTCCTAGTTCCCACTGCTCTCCTCATCTTAAAGGGAGAGGCTTGGTCAGAGCCAGATATTAATAATGTTCAATGGCCTCTATGTACATTACCAGAAGCCTCTTTAATCTCACTGTCTCAAGAGCAGCATTTTTCTCTACTTTCTAATCTACTTTGAATTAGAGCAGGTACGTGACTTTGTCAGCATGGCTTAGGAAATTAAACCTAGGCCCAGTGATCAGAGAACGCAGTAAACAAGTGGAGAATTTCTTTCATCTTTTACTTTGTTTTAACAATGTATCTGGAGCCTTTTGATTGTGCAGTGCAATGAAAATGAAATCACTGCCTGGAGCATGCAGGCAGTGTCAGAAGTTTGTAGGGGGCAATCTTTCCTGCTGCGTTGGTATCAAAACAAGTAGAGGGTAAAAGGTAAGTAAGGGTTATGCATTGCTAGAGGGATTCCTCTTTTCTTTTGCCTGACATTTACAGTAGTGGCCTGGAATATATGCAGTCACTAAAGAATGTCATGTGTGTCAGATGTGGTGTTAGACCCAGGCATTTTAGCCAAATTCCAGATTACTTCAATTGCATTCTGCCTACGCATAGCCTCCATACAGCTTCTATTGAATATGAAAATCTTCACTACCTGTCTTAAACTGTTGTATAATTTTGCAGCATGCTATTAGAAATCTGCCATATTTCACTGCATAAGTGGGTGAAGTGATTCATGTTTTATATATAGACCTGTTGTTCAAATGTAATATATGTATATTTTTTTAATATTATTATTATTTTTTAATTTTTTTTTTTTTTTTTGCAATTGATCTGAACATGCTTTTACATTTCACATTATTTGTTTTTAAAATGGTATGTTTGGTATTTGTCAGGCTGTGTCTTATCTCACAGCTCAATACATGGGGGTTTGATAGAGTTAATAAGTTTCGCTTTTTCTTCCAGGTGATTCAAGAGAGATATCCACAGAAAATCTTGCAGCATAAGAACATGCGTGTCAGGCTTTTCACATTTCCTCCTCCAACTTTACAATTCAACTACTGGGGTGAAGGGGGAAGGGATGCTGAAAACGATATTCTCAAGTATCTTTTTGGTGGCTCCCCACTTTTATTTAAGCCTTTGGCAGCTAGGAAACATACTGTCAGAGTTCCATGAATAAGATCAATAAAAACTATATCTCCCAAAGCATTCGTCGGCCAATACACTATTGAAAAACTCTTGGGTACAGCAAACAGTGTTGGTTCTCATGTGTAGCCAAGATGAAACATGCCCTTCCTTTCTTCCCTTTATAATCCAAACCCAGAAATAAAGGAATTCCCATTTTTCCCAATGCAACCTTTTAAAAGAATACAATAAATAGATTCAGCACTTCTAAACATATCTAGAGAATGATTGGAGGTAGATAAAAGGGAAGACTGCCTGCCAGATTCTTCCTTTGCTGCATTTCCTAAATGACTTCTTCACTGTTCTGTATTGTGGCAAAATTAAAAGGCACATATTAGATTTAGTTATGCATTTATTAATTTTACTTTTTCCTTGAGCAAGTCTCTGCTGAATAAAAGTCACCTCACATCAGTGGTTATAGTCAAGTGTTAGCAATGGCAGCTTTTTTCATTCCCTCTCCCAAACTTCAACCTTCAATTCGATCCATTTTTCTAATTTTCTTTTGGTTAATAAAATGGGGGGGGGGGGAGGGGGGAGGGAATTACAGTATTGAGAATTTAAAAAAATGTCCCCTGGGTAAACCGTAGAAGGATAATAAACAAAGAGCTGCAAAAGCACAGAAGTATATTTGCTTCCCTGGAAAACAAGATGTCTCCAAAAATATATGCATTTCCCAGGGAAGAAAGACTAGCTTTCTCATTGCATATGTAAGCTCATTTGACTGAAACAGGCTGACATTACACTGTGGTTATTTATCACACATATGTTTAAGGACACTTCTTAATAAAAAGCGATAATCATCAGCTGCCACACAAATTCATCAGACTAAAAAAGATACTATTTGCTCAATTCTAGATACCTAATGGCCCTATAATTCCTCAGAAGGCTTGGAGATTGCCTCTTCCCTTTCTCCTGGAAAGGTGATGATTTTGTTTTAACCTCTATTTAAATTAAGAAAAATTCATGTCGTATTTTTACCGGGATATTCAACCATAACACTTCCCATCAGGCAATATAAATACTCTACAATGGAACATAAGTTAGAGTAGTTTCCTTTAAAGTAAAACCTGAGATTGCAACACTTTAAACTACAATCACAATGAAACAGAGTCTCGATTTCGCATTTACATGTTTTAATTGATAAAGGTTCTGGAAAAGGGGAAAAAGAACGACAGGAGCTAAATTGAGGGACAGGACATAGTTGACGAGACCAGGGAAATAAGTGGAACTATGTCAAAATCCCTAACTTGCTTCACCTTTTGCCCTCCTGACAAATTTATTCCTTTCACGGCCCTCCACTTTGTGCTGGTTCTGTTGTGCTGGGGAGCATATAGCCTCTACTCACACCTCAACTACCTAGTTATCTATCTTAGATACTGATATGGCCCTTATTACTGTACAGGTTGCACGTCTCTAAACTGGGGCTCTCTGGTCCAGCAATATCCATGGTGGTACCAGGACCAGAGAGTCCCAGTGGAGGGCTAGAGGCAAGGAACCCTGAGGGCTAGCAAGTCAGAGGGCTGCTGGCAACAGGGCTCCCCAGCAGGGAATGGGAGAGACACATGCAGCAGTGGGGTTGCCCGGAGGGGAGGGGGAAGTGTGAGGGGAGGCCAGGAAGCCTGGTGTGTGGCAGCAGTCCTGCCAGGGGGAGCTAGGAAATCGGGTGGCACCAGCAAGGTGGGGGTGAGTGGTGGGGGGGGGGGGGAGAGGAGGAAGGAGCTGGCTGTGGGGCTGGCAACTGGGCCAGGGCTAAGGGGACCAGTGGCAGGGGAGCTAGAAATGACCTTCCCTGGTACAGCAAAATCCCTCAGCTGGGACCAGTCAGGTCCCAAGGTTGCCAGACCAGGGAAGGCAAATCCGTAGTATCTGAGTAACCTCCCAATACCTTTGTGAGCAGAACAGAGCTATCACCTATATTATACAACTAGGGAATAGAGGCATAGAGACATAAATGACTTGGCCAAGGTCACATAGGAAGTCTGTGGCAGATCAAAGAATTAAATCCAGGTCTCCAAAGTCTTATATAAGTTCTCCAATCAATGAGCCATTCTGTCTCACCTGCACAGTGCCAGGCAGTGCTCCCAGAGAGCCTGTTCTTCCCCTCGGTGCCCATAGTGGTCAGAGGAGTAACCGAGGCATGTAAGTTCATGTCTTACTCCCTGTTCTGCTCCTCTGTGGCTGTGTGCATCAACACTACAAACTGACCCTGAAACACGAGCAAATTTCTTCAGATAAATTATTCATTCAGCTCTATTGATCATTCAAGAGAAAAAGATATGGTGTACAAATGCCAAGAGGCAATGGAGAAATGCAGACAATTGCTTAAGGTGTCAAGGAATTGACACATGTGCCTTAAAGAGTGAGGTGCTCATTTATAAATCACATCTAACCTCTACTGTTTAAGAAGAGGGAGTCATCAGAAAAGTATAAATTACAATTACTGAAAGAACTAACATAGTTATACTTTGCACTATGTCGTGACTTTCCTCCGAGAGCCTTTAAATGCTTTAAAAATCACAGGGCTAAATTCACAGCTTTAAACAAAACACCACAAAAACAGAGTTTGTTTCCCCAAAGAACACTTCACAAGACATTGCAATAATGAAATTACTGGCCAGAGATGCATCTGTCTCCAAAAAGAAACAAACATATCTGCTTAAACCTACAGCAAGTCCTTGCTCACTAGGATTATTACACACACCTCAGAGAGGAGAAACTATTACAGAAGCGAAATGAAGGCCCAAGTCTCCTTTCATTTATAATGGCATAATTCATTGCTTCCCAGAATCCAAGGGAAGAAGGGATTTTCATCTCATCTAGTCTGACCACCTGTATAACAAAGGCCAGACAATAGCCTGAAAATAATTCCTAGAGCAGATCTTTTAGAAAAAGCATCCCATTCTGGTTTAAAAATTGTCAAAGATGGAGTATCCACCATGGCCCTGGGTAAATTGTTCCAATGGTTAATTGTCCTTATTAAATATTTACACCTTATTTCCTGTTGAACTGGACTAGCTTCAATTGCCAGCCACTGGCTCTTGTTATGCCTTTCTCTGCCAGGTTGAAAAGCCCATTATTAAATATTTGATGCCCATGTAGGCATTTACAGGCTGTAATCAAGTTATCCCTTAACCATCTGCTACATACACTAACTCAGGCTACGGCTACACTGCTGGGTTTTTTTGGATGAAGATATGCAAATCCTGCTCGCATTTGCATATCTTCTTCCAATTCTTTTTGCAGAAGAGGTTTTGCCAACATTTGGCCCTGTGTAGACGGGGCCAAATGTCAGAAAAAAACCCTCTTTCCAAGACCATGTAAACAAGGAATAAGGGGTCTTGTGAAAGAAAAAAAGAATCAGAAGAAGATATGCAAATACGAGCACGATTTGCATATCTTCTTCCGAAAAAAACCCAGCAGTGTAGCCGTAGCCTCAGAGCGGTAGCCATGTTAGTCTGTAACTTTAAAAACAATTAGTTCTGTGGCACCTAAGCTACTAACAAAAATATATAGTATCATGAGCTTTCGTGGGTAAGGCCCACTGCATCAGATGAATACTCTACTACTAAACAACTACTCATTGTTTCTATATTAACAGAGTTCCTTTAGTCTACAACTATAAGGCCTGTTTTCTAATCCTTTAATCTTTCTTTTAAGGATTTTTACTGATCTGAATTGGGATACGTGGTGAGAATCACCACCGAAGATCAATGAAGGAACATATTCTTGCCAGCAAGTTAAGGGAATGTGGATTGGATAAATGGACGGTAAGATGGATAGAAAGCTGGCTAGAAGGTCGGGTCCAGCGGGTAGTGATCAACAGCTCGATGTCAGGATGGCGGTCGGTTTCTAGCGGAGTGCCCCAAGGTTCAGTTCTGGGACCAGTTTTGTTCAACATCTTTATTAATGACCTGGATAAGCGGATGGACTGCACCCTCAGAAAGTTTGCGGATGACACTAAGCTAGGGGGAGAGGTAGATACGCTGGAGGGCAGGGATAGAGTCCAGAGTGACTTAGACAAATTGGAGGATTGGGCCACAAGAAATCTGATGAGGTTCAACAAGGACAAGTGTAGAGTCCTGCACTTGGGACGGAAGAATCCCAAGCATTGTTACAGGCTGGGGACTGAATGATTAAATAGCAGTGCTGCAGAAAAGGACCTGGGGGTTACAGTGGACGAGAAGCTGGATATGAGTCAACAGTGTGCCCTTATAGCCAAGAAGGCTAATGGCATATTAGGTTGCATTAAAAGGAACACTGCCAGTAGATCCAGAGATGTGATTATTCCTCTTTATTTGGCTCTGGTGAGGCCACATCTGGAATATTGTGTCTCGTTCTGGGCCCTCCACTACAGAAAGGATGTGGATGCATTGAAGAGGGTCCAGCGGAGGGCGACCAAAATGATTAGGGGGCTGGAGCATATGACCTACGAGGAGACGCTAAGGGAGTTGGGTCTATTTAGTCTGCAGAAGAGAAGAGTGAGGGGGGATTTGATAGCAGCCTTCAACTTCCTGAAGGGAGGTTCCAAAGAGAACGGAGAAAGGCTGTTCACAGTAGTGATGAATAGCAGAACAAGGAACAATGGTCTCAAGTTGCAGTGGGAGAGGTCCAAGTTGGATATTAGGAAAAACTATTTCACTAGGAGGGTGGTGAAACACTGGAATGGGTTACCTAGGGAAGTAGTGGCGTTTCCATCCCTAGAGGTGTTTAAGTCTTGGCTTGACAAAGCCCTGGCTGGGTTGATTTAATTGGGATTGGTCCTGCCTTGGGCAGGTGGCTGGACTTGATGGCCTTCTGAGGTCTCTTCCAGCTCTATGATTCTATACTGAGCCATTATAATAGTGAAGTTAATGTTTTCATTGTTGCATGGTGCCAATGCAACATCTTGTAAAATATGAATGTAAGTTGGTAACAAATATTTATGGTATTATGTTGTATTAGAGAAAGAGTATTTAATCACATAATGTGAGGCTATATGACAATGCATCAAGGGGGCAGAGTTAAGACTGCATAGTCATCTTCAGCACTTGCATTTCCTGCCTTTTCGGTGCTTCACTTTTGCAGCCTTCCTGTTATTTGAGCATAGTTTGGACTAGTCAGTTTCTTCAGGAATGATCACCGCCAACGTGCGATTTACTTCTATTCTGTATTTCCAAAGACATCCAGGAAAGATTAGATTCAGGTGGGTGGACAGCTTTCAAAAGATAGTATTTCATACTAAATCTTTCACAGGTAGTGAGAGTTTGATTTTTAAGACATTCTCTTTTGCCAACTTTTAATCTACCATTTCCATGAGATAGATTTCATAGAGCCTTGTTCAGAACAGCTTAATACATTCTCTCTGCAAAAAGACCCCTTTGCTGTCTTACAAATGTGTGAATTTCTTTGGGCAATTTAAAAAAAAAAATGCCCTGTGTTATGAGCCGTATTAAGTCTCATGAAAATCTGTGCAAGCCAGTTATACAGCATAGAAGGGAAGAGATCCAGTTTATACTACCTCAAGCTATGTGTCAAATCTCACAGTTTAATTTATAATAATGGACTAAAATACTACAGAAAGTAGTGCTACTGATATAAATAGGCTACCAACAGGGTGGCAGGGGGCATTTTGCTAGTGGAGGCGTTATCTTTTAGATCCCATGGGATTTTTTGCAACCATAGATGTGATAGCCTAACTACTGATCAAAATCACATTCCAGGTATTTATTTTCTGCTGGCATAAAATTCTTCTCTTGCAGCTTCATTGGATACAGCACTTGTAACCACCACCACATGGATTTGAACCTGGGACCTCTGGAGCTGAGTATAGGAGCTCTACCCTCTGAGCTAAAAGCCAATTTCCTCCCAGTCCCTTTTGTAGAGGTCTCTTGGTTTTAACTGTTGTTGTGGTCTAGGTGCCACTGCATGGTAACTACACTAGGTGTGTGGGTTACACACTCATCTTCACTTCTTGTCCACCATACAGCAATTTAGGACAACAGTGCAAAATGGCTAAATGGTTACTGAGTTCCAACCCTGTAGGGGTCATATTTCAGTGGTGGGAGAAGTAAATCTTATCTACATGAATCAGTAAAGAGCTTAGAGAAGTCTCTTGGGGTAGGAGGGGCAATAACAAGCCTGTGAAGGATGTTTGCTATGTATGTAGACTGTAAAATGAAGATGTCAACAATTGGTAAGAGATTGGGATACAGGAGGGGGTGTAGGATCTGGCAAGGAGTTTGGATGAAGGAGGGGGTTGTGACTTCGAGTAGGGATGGGGGTTCAGGTTCTGCGAGGGGGTTATGGCCTAGGGCAGGAGTAGTGCGGGGATTTGGGTTGTGACCAGGAGTAGGGGATTGGGATACAAAATCTGGGAGGGGTTTATATCTGGAGGAGGGAGTTCAGGGTCTGGGAATGGGTATGGGTATGGGTATGGGTACAGGTGCAGCAAGTTTGAAACACATGGAGTAAGAGTGCAGGGAAGTGGGGCAGAAGATTGGGGGAAGAGCTAGGGGCTGGAGAGTCAGAGGCAGGTTCTGGCCAGCAGGCCTACCAGGTTCCTCAGCCAGAGTTTCTGCCTTCCATGCCCCTGCAGCAGCTGCAGAGACCATGTGTGGCTCTGAATGCTGCAAGCTCGTAGGGGGACAGGTAGTTCCCATTGGCTAGAAACCGGCCATTGGCAGCTGCAAGATTTTGCTGAGGGCAGGGGCAGCGTGCAAAGCCTTTTCCCCTGCTCTGGGATTGCAGCATTCAGAGAGCGGCTCTGAGTGCAGAGTGGGGGCAGGGCAGGCAAGGACTCTGGTGGAGGCTCCTGTGAGCTGGATCTAGTGGCACAGTAGGCCAGATACGAACCCCGGGCTGTATTTTGCCCACCCCCATTTAGTGGGTCTAGAGAAGACCTACTAAATCAACCACCAATTGCGTGCACGTCAACTTTGGTTGGTATTTCACTGGAAAAAGAAGTGTAATGGAAATGGCCTTCCACAGTGGAAACCACATGGTATCTCAACCGAAGGTACGTCGACTTCAGCTATGGTATAGAACTGCCCTGAGGTATTCTCCAAAGCTCACCTGAAGATACCCAGTATCAAATCCTGCACAGTCAGGTGCATTTCCTTTGAAGCACTCAGTTCCAAGGGCTGCTACACACCATGAGCCAGGATGGCAGCATTTGCAAAATAGTAGGTTTAGTGTTAGCATAAGAAACACCCTGAAACCTTCTAGTTCTCGATTTTCAAGAATCAATTATAAAGTCTGTAATTGAGGAGTCAATTATAAAGTCTGTAATTAACCAGCTATTTGGAACAATTGTGCCATTTTTAGGGATTTTAAAGGTCTATTAAACACATTTAAATTACTGACAAGACAAAGCAGCAGGAATTACTCCAGTCATGAAAATATTAGAGGATGCTGAATTAAAAAGAAAAAGCAATGCTACATGGCTCCCAGCTCTAGTAAAATAGATTAAAATGGGAGCTCTGAAACTTGCTGTACCATGTCTGAAAATACATAAAGAATAAAAATCTGATTACTAAAGCAATCTAGTGCATGTACAGCATTCTGTGACCTGCACAAAGCAGTCATGATCCCAAGAGTCACCCTGCCATCTTGGCCGTATTGATCAGAAAACAGCTATTTTCATTTTCAGCATAATTAATCTCTCCCCTCCTCTGCCTCTGACCCCAAGAAAGTTGTCGCAACATCACACTGTACAAAAAATGGATCTTCTGCTTTCTCTCAGGCTCTGGGTATCATCACCATGGCAACACGTTTTCCTGCAGTACCATCATCTCCAACTTGGCAAAATGATTTCAAGATGCTTGATTGTAATCACTTCTGCTTTAAAAAAAACCCCCACACACAAGCAACAATTAACACTCCGCTTCCACTTGTCCAGGTGTGCATGTGGCCATTTCAGCAGATTTTGGTTTTACGTTGTTAATGGTATGGGTAGTTTTTAATAATTGGATTTAGTAGGCTGGATGGTCCTGCAGTTTAAGACACTGGACCTGGGACTCTGGATACCTGGTTTCAATTGCTGCTCTGCCACACAGACCTCCTGTAAGATGTTGGTCAAGACACTTAGCCTCTCTCTGCCACAGTTTGTGAAATGGGGTAAAGACACCCCCTATAGACCATTTGTGAAGATAAATACGCTCAGGGGGATTGTGATTTCGTTATTATGGTGATGCGGGCCATGGAAATACGATAGAGAGAGGTTATTAGGAGGAAATATTTTGAATGTGGAAAAATTAAATTCCCCCATGAAGCTTCCAGGCTATAGGACTAGGAGCCATGATGGTCTGGATTCTATGCCCATTTCTGCCACTGACTTACCTTGTGACCTGGGGCAAATTACCTACAGTTTGATTTTCAGACATACCAAGTACTAGCAGCTCCCGTGGTCCCAGCTGTGGGTGCTCAGCGAGTCTGAGTTTCCCCACTGTAAAACAGGGTAAGAATACCAATGGGAACCTGCCGCACCAGGTTTGGGAAGCTGAATTCATTTAGTGTAACATGCTGGGAAGCACTGACCACTAAGGAGGAGAGTGGGGCACTATTACCTGCCAACATTCCTCTCTTCTCCCATTTTGTCCCTTTAACTTTGACCAGGCTTCTCCATCCTCTCTCCCTTCCTCTATTGTGGGGGTGGGGAACCTTTTATGGGTCGGGGGCTTCTGGCCCACAGAAAAATCAGTCAGGGGCTGCACACAAAACCCCCCAAACCTCCACCGACTGAGTATGGAGAAAGACAGTCCCTACAACCCCTTCGCAAACCACAGCCTGGGGGGCCCGGGCTAGTAGATTTTGTGTGTTCTAGCTCTACGGGGAATGACGGGGGGAGCCCCAAGCCTTAAGTTCCCCACCCCAGCTCTATTGTTTACTCTTAGCCATTCCCCCTCCCTCTCAGGCCTATCGTCACTTCCCCCTCTATTAACTGGAGCCAATCTGGAGTCTCAGCAGCACCTTTACAACGCGGCACAAGAAGCCGCTGTCAGTGCCTCATTCAGAGCTGGAAGCTGCCTGCAGTCCAATTCACAAGACTCCCATCTACTGCTGGAAGTCATCTGGACACCCCTCTATTCCCTCCCACATTATCCCCACATCAGCACACATCCCCTACCCATTTTTCTCTGGCTGCCTGGTTCCCTGTCAGCCACTGGGAACTATCACTGAGGACCCTGAAACTTGGCAGAGGACAGAGCAGGTTGGGCCACTGCCCTGACTCAGCGGCCGCAAGAGACTCTCACTTTATGCTCCCTGACCCCATTGCTACAGGATGCAGCAGAGCAGGAGATCAAGCTGTTAGCCACATGGAAAGTGAGGGAGGAACGGAGGGGGAAAGGCTGAGGTCATATAGTTAAAAATAAACAAACAAACAAAAAATCACAGTTCTTCCAATGGAACCTTGGGGTTAACAATTGTAGCCCCAGAGTCAGTGCAGTATTAACCAATACACTTCAACCTCTCTCTCAAAGGAGCCTGGGAGTTGATAAGATTACATATCCCCCCTGCCCGGCTGTTCTTGTATGGATGAACCTCTCTGGAGATGCACCACAAAAGTGGAAAAGGTTACACATTGGCCAAGTACCACATGCCAAAACGGCAAAGTGGGAATAACTAGTAGGAGAGCACCAATCACAGCAGCAAGAATTCACACAACACTAAACCAACTCAATCCGCAAACAACATGCCACCTCCTAGCTGAAAACCTGCCTCTTCAGCGGCCTGAAACTGTGTCTTTTTGCCTGTGGCACTGCCTGTCTACTTTGCTCAGGACTGCGTTTCATATAGTTGACTAAATGATAATGAAAAAATATAGTTCAAACACCTCAAGTTTAATTAAAAGGATCTTTAGGGAGCTTGAATCATTGCTTGTTGTGGAAAAGCTGCTAGAAATGCCCAAATACAATTAAGTGCATGGACAGATGAAACACAAAAAGGACCAATTCTGGAGACTCCACAAGGAAAACAATTACCCAGTGTACTAATTTTAGTCATTTAAACTAGATGAGCCATCCCCCAGTCCTGCAAATCATTAGAAAAGAAACAGCTTGGCCCTAGACAAGAGGCATACAAGCATGCTGGCTCCAAGAAGGCATTTGTTTGATATACTGATTTCAGCGTGCAACACAGAGAATATGGGCCTTGAGATAAAAGGGTCCCCAAACACTTTACCAACATAAATTAAGCCTGCAAAATAGCCGATGCCTATTTTACAGGCAGAGAGCATCTAGACCGCTCTCTCTCAAAAAAGTCACAATGGAATCTGAAAGCCCAATCACCTGCTTGAACCAGTAGATTATCTAGTCTCAAATGGAGTGAGTGTAGATAGAATTGCAGAGTTCCCATGTTTGATGGAGGCATCTGATTGATATTTGAAATACCTGTGGCTCCTGATACCAGCATTGCGAAGAACCATGTAGTTTTCCCTCAGTTCTCCCCCAAGTACGACCCTACACTGGATTCCTGTTGCATGGACTGTACACATTGAAGTCTTAGAAGTAGCATTTGAAGCTTTAAAAATCAGTGGGTCCCACACGGCCACAGTGGCCATTGTAGAACCAGAGAGCACTGGCTGGTTGCATGGCATTAGCTCTTCTAACTTCCAGCTGCCAAGTACCACTGAGAGGTTGAAAATACATTTAGTGCTTTGCTTGTATTAATTTTCTAGATAAGCAATTGCCACAGGCACCTTACATGATTGCAGGGGGAAGAGAAATGGCTCATGTGATAGTGAATGGAAAGGGAACTGGTCCTCAGGACACACACACCATTAACATGTGGCCTACATGTGAGGAAAATACATATTAAGTTCCCAGTCACACAAGGCAGGTCAGATATTTTGCCCAGCTAGAGAGGCAGCATTGGCCAGCAGACAGCCCTCTTCTACTGGATTCACTTCTTCTCTCTGCCACTGCCTTGCTGTTCAACCTCCAGCAAGTCTCTTCATCTCTCTGCCTCTGTTTCTCCTTCTGTAAAACTGAGGATACTAACAGCGCCTCTTTCTAGCCTTTCCTTGGTTCACTTTCTAGCTTGGGATAGCCAATGCCCAGGATTTTTAAGCGATGGAATAGGAGTAGTAGAGAACAGAGGAAACCCTTCGCCGTGCAGCTCCATAACATCACACCCACGTACAGGTGAAACATATAGTTAAGTACCTATCTGCAGATGACTAGTAGCTACTAATAGGTCAGATTTCCTCAGTATACAGGCTGGCACTGCATAGGACCAGTTCCAAGTCTTTGGCCAGGTTTACACTAAAAGGGAAGATCAAATCAAGTTATGTTAATTACTAAAACTAAATTAACTAAAAAAAAGCCATTCCCAGTTTTGTACTGTGGTCTTCCATACTGATAGTGCACAACCAGATGAATAAGAGAGGTGTGATTAGTCCAGCTCGAGTAGAAACACAACAACATTGGTTTGATGGATAATTTGTTTGCTTGGAAAAGCTCAACTCAGTAGCAGAAATTGTTTCTTATTGAGCTCCTCTTGCTAGTTTTATTTTAAATCTAACATTCCCAACTATGTTGACTGAGGTACAGATAACAGAAATGTCTGTGCAGCTATGCTCCAAATTTGTGTGCATCATTACCACAACTAGGGATGTGAATGGATAACCAGTTAGCATCACCCTTGACTGGTGATGCTTACCAGGTAACAATTAACCCCATCCAGTGTAACTGGTTAACTAATTAAACAGGATTTAACATCCTTATCAGAAATCAGGTAATAGTATGTGTTAAGTGAGTCTGAATTGTGGCTGTCTGCTGTTGTAGTAACTTCACACACAATTAGACATAGAAATGCTTGTGTACTTTGTACTCATAAATGCACACTTTAAAATTTTACTCAAAATTCTGCTCAAGTGGGATCAAAACTCAATTCCGTGTCCACAGTTCTGTGGTATAATCACTAGATGACAAGATTTATGTGTCTTAAAGCCCTACTTGAATTGCAGCTGAGTTGCAGATAAAACACAGAAAATCATGGAAAAGTAATAATAGACCATTATAAATAGTGGTAATTTGGAACAGCCATAGTAGACCAATTTGTTTAGGAAAAATTTGCTGGAGCAATATAAACAATTAAGTATTATGTTATGCCTGCTATTTTTTTTTATAACCAAACATTCTGCTGCAACTATATTACATTCATTTAAATAAAAAAGTGACTGGTACAACAGAAGACAAGAATTCTTAACACAACTAATGTAAATATTGAATCCAGTTACTTTACCCTTTTACATTTTACAGGCATTGAATGCTAGGTGTAGCACTAATTGCATACTCAATACGCATGCAAAATTGTGGGCTGTGCAAAGTCAGCTAATTAAAAATCAAAATTGTGGTAGAAGCTTAATATGGTGGGATCTGCAATATCACAAATTAGGTAGGGCCTTGCAAGTTTCTGTATCTTTCATTTGTTACTGACTAGATTTATGTTGGAGCGCTAACTACTATTTATTCACTGTGAAGTGAGATTATTTAGTTTTATACAAAACTAGTAATATTCCTATCTCCGGATTTGAAGTTTGCTAAAACTTAACAGTTTCTTTCAAGCAGGGCTGCCGACAGACTTGCCCGGACCCTGGGCAAAGTGGAGGGGCTTGAAGGGGTGGAGCCCTGGGAAGGGGCAGAGTCTCAGGCAGAAGGGAGGAGGCTGGGGGCTTGCCTTCCCCAGCCAGTCAGTGCCACCTAGCCTGCACCATCTGGAGTTCTGGCAGCGATTTAAAGGACTCAGGATTCCATCTGCTGTGGTAGCAGCAGCTGGGATCCCCAGCCCTTTTCAATCACTGGGCCCCAGGGCAGCTATCCCGTTTGTACCCCACCCCCCAGGAGTGGCCCTGCTTTCAAGACTCCCCTCCCCTCACCAAATGGCTGATGAAATAATCCCCTTTTTCCTCGCAATACATTACTCAGCATTGAAAGAGACTTGAGTTGTACTTGAACATTCTTATGTACATGAATGGCCCCAGATCTGTAACTGATGTGCATACTCACCAAAGTATACCTGTGTAGGAGTGGGCAAACCCAGGGCTGCACCTACACAGGCTGGACATGCAGACCCTGAGGAAAAAACTCAGGGTGGGAAGCAATATGAGAATGCAAAGATTGCCCACGAGATTCTCTCCCACCTCCTTCACTCAGTATTTGATGCTCAACTCGTTCGTTTTTTAAATCTATGCCTGTCAGGGTTTTACATTATATTCTTCTCTGAGGAAGGGGAAAACACACACCCCAAAATGAAAACAAACAAAAAAATCCAACCCAAACCTGAATTTAGACCTCCCCTAAATTAAAATATTTTAAACAATCTTCTTAGTGTACACACAACATGCCTCAGGTGGCATGTGACCAGGATTCATCACCAAATTTCACCAGCTGGTTAGATCATTAGCTTTCCTGGCCTGGCTTTGTACTGATGGGGAGTACAAGAAGTCTATAGACAAAATGTGCAATAGCCTTCTACATATGCACCTATTCATTTTCCACCTTTAGCTAAGTCATCTGCTTAGCACAGGGGTGGGTAATAAGATGGCGGTGGTTTGCTAGGGTTATCCAAGGGCCACCACTGCTATATTTACCTGTGCCTCTGCAGGAATAGGTACTTGCAGCTCCCTTTGGTCCCAGATCACTGTTCCCAGCCAATGGGAGCTGTGGGAAATGGCATGGACCGGGACATCACTTTCCACAGCTCCCATTGGCCAGGAAGACCAATCTGGAGCCAACAGGAATGAAAATCGCCCACACATACAGAGGTGCAGGTAAACATAAGGGCAGCCTCCTGCCAGGGGCTAACCCTGGTGAATTGGATCTGGCCCACAGACTGATATTTGCCAAACCGCTGACTTAGCAGAAACAAACTTCTGATTTCACAAGGCCCTTCATGAAAAGTCAACAAGGAAAGGTTTATGTGAACTTCCAGTTTTGTTCTGGGCTTACTTTGTGCTGCCTACAAAGATGATGGTTTAAGAAAAATTCTTCAGAAGTGCCCTGGGAAACTCTAACAACAATTAGCATCTTTTTGCTAGGCGCTGTGATAGTAATACACATACCCATAGGAATACGTTCACTGAAGTTCTGCTATCTATGGGGTGCAAAGGCAGCAGGATTCAGTAGAGAAGGCCCCGTGACAGAAACCAGGAGATTGGTTCTCTTCCCCCAGCATTGCCACTGGCCTGCTAGGTCACCTTGGTCAAGTCACTTCATCTTTCAATTCCTCAGTTTCTCCTCCCACCCTTACCTCTCTTCTCTAGCTTATAAACACTTAGCAGAAGGGCTGGATCTTGGTACATGTGCATAGAGTGCTGAGAACAAAGGGCCCCCTATATTAGGTAAGGCCTCTTAGGGTGCATCTACTCTGCACTGTTATTTCGAGATAACTAGCATTATTCTGAAATAATGTGAGCGAGCATCTACACAGCTATTACGTTATTCCGAAATAATTTCAAAATAAAGGACAGCTTATTCCGAAAACTGTAAACCTCATTCTATGAGGAATAACGCCTATTCCAAAACAGCAATTTTGAAATAAGGCGTGTGTAGACACTCCATTGCTGCTATTTCAAAATAGCCCCTCACCAGGGCCATTCTAAGTTATTCCTCGCCAGTGCCTCCTGGAGCTCTAAATCGAGATAGCACATCTACATTAGGGAAGCCTGCCTTGGACTAATTTTGAGGCTTCCCTGCAGTGTAGATATGATAACCCTTCCGGAATAGCTTATTTCAAAATAAGCATGCAGTGTACATGTCCCCCAAGTGCTACTTCAGTAGAAATAAATAATAAAGCTGCAGACACATGGATGGGGAGCAGGCTTGCCACAACTGTAGACTTTAAAAAAAAAAAAAAAATCCCCCAAAGCCCCCAAAACCCTGACCCAGAGATCAGAGCAAATCCCCGATCCTAACAAAAAGCACACAGGATTTCTAAAATTTATCTTAATTACACAGAACTAGTGTTCAAGGTTTAATCGAAATGACGTCACACGCCACAAGACTATGCAGCATTCACTTTCTCTGCTAGAAATAACTAAGCCAAACTTGGAAGGATTTGAAGTCACAGTTCAAGGAAATTTAATATTTCTAAGTTAATGCTTAGCCAATAAGCTGCCCCTCTCTCTCTGCCCTCTCCAATAATGAATGTTTAGTGTACTTAATCAAAAGGTAGTCTCTTACAAAGTACTCAATACAATGCCGAAGAGTGATATTTACATGCTGGTTATTCCTGTAACTGCAGTTTTGTTTATTTCTCTGAAAATGAGTTAGTCTCTAAAGTTTAGTTAAGTGCCAGAAATGAGAACTGTTTTATTTATTTAAAAATACCATGTTTTAGTTAATAAGCCACTTATGCAAAATGTGGCATTCTATTTACAAGCTGAAGAAAAATTATGTGGTTTCTGAAAGTTCACGTTCATGCTAGCAAATGTTAACAGTACAAACCTTGGGTTGCGGACTCGGCCACCTACTACAGTGGTTAGTAAAGTCTACTGTTTGCATTCATTATTTGTTTCAGCAATCAGCATATGGAGATTATTACACAAACCTAACTCTGGCTCACAGAGATTGAATTTCTTAACCCAGAAAAATTATAAAACACATTTTGAAGCATCCTTGTTAATAATTAAAGAGTCGTATGGAAGTAATGACAATCTTCCCTGGACACTGGTGTGTGTATAACAGAACAGTAAATTCCATTTTTCATCGTTCACCAGCACCAAATTCTCATTAATCATACTGACCGTCTTAGAATAAGGCCCTATGGTCAGCTGACAGTCCTTGGCCTCCTCTATGCTACCTCAACCATATTACTGCAGGAGGTCAGAATAGATCAGGGGTGGGCAAATCCGGTCTGCAGGGTTCATCCTTGGCGGGCCCCCACCTCTATGTTTACCTGCGCCTCTGCAAGTATCGGAGGATCGCAGCTCTGGTTGGCCACAAATTGCCGTTCACGGCCAGTGTCCTGGTTCGTGATGCTTCCTGCTGCTCGCATGGGCCGCAAATGGCGATTCGCGGCCAAGCAGAGCTGCGATCCTCCGATTACCTGCTGAGGCGCAGGTAAACATTGGGGCGGTAGCAGGACTAATCCCGAGGGCTGCCATTTTTTTATTGCCCACCCCTAGAATAGATGATCATATAGATCCCTTTTAGTCCTAAGATTTATTCAACCCTGAAACTGGAAGGGGCACCTCAAAAGGGTATGGAAGATTCTTCGGTTCATTAAACAACAGCCTTCAGGACACATCTCCAAATTCTTATGTTTGTAATAGTGTCCCTTATGAGGGAGTGTCTCTAAATTATAAATCTTCCACAAACATCTCTCTACAGAGTAAACATCTTGTTTCTGTGACCACTGGGTCCTTTGACACCTTTGCTAGGCATCAAAGAGTTCTGCTTTCTATGACAGCAGAAACGGAGTATCTCCCATGGCAAAGATTGGCAGTTATGTATTTCCTAAAGTACTTACTGAAAGCTCTGGCCCTGTACTCTTTGCAGGTTACAGAAACACTGTTTGCAGAGAATAGCAATATGAGGGTTAATTACAGACTGAGAGCTGGGTGCTTTGGTCTAGTTCAATAGTGGGCAACTGTGGTCCGGGAGGTCTCATGCAGCCCATCCGGATCCTATGTGCGGCCAGCGAGACATTTTGTTTACTGCTGCCCACATGCAGGGTTGCCAGATTCTGTTAGTTTCCATCCGTGTCGTTTTTTCCCTACCGGTGTTACTCAAGTGACACGTATGTGAAGTGAGGTGCGTATGGACTGCCCACAACACTGACTGTGAGAGCCATGCGCTCCTTCTGCATCCAACCGAAGTGCTGCTATGGTTCAATTGGCACAGCCTGTAAATTTTAGGTACACATATGCAGGTAACAAAACGATCCTATCTCCAGAGACCACCTTGAGAACGACAATCTTGCAGTCCACTGACATGAAGGAGGGCCACTCATGTGGACCACTCACTAGTCTAGGTTGCCTACTGCTGGTCCAGTTCATAATGGATCTGAACCATGACACGCAAAGGCCACTGAAATGCAATTAGATGCTTCTGAATTTCCATCCCCACAACACCCGTGCCAGGTTTGAATGAGCTTTTATTGTGGGTTATAGAGCTCAGCATTCACATTGTTCCTTTATCTACAATATCCCCGATGACAGCTTCATGCTCCTTGTTCATGTTCAGCTGCTCCCTACATAACAGCCCTGCTCTGCTACCTGTTTACAGCAGCTTCAGTCACAGTCCAGCGCACTGTAGCTACTCACCCTCTGAGCTTTCCTACTTTCATCAGAATCTCAAGAAACATTTACGCACCATCCTTAGAATCAAATTCTCCTCCAGATCAGAACGTCTCTCAAATTAAAAGTTGCCACGGAACAAATATGTGACACTGTTTTCTTTTTTTGGTCTCTGCTTATGGCCGATGGTGGCAATGTTACTTTTAACCCATCGCTAAATTGGGCGGTTGTAATGTGTATGGCTTTTCAGAGTGTGTATTTTGGAAAGATTAATAAAAATAATTTTGGATGGGAAAAGAGAAGTCACCTTCACTGCCCCATGATATGTGAAGAAAAACGTACAGCCCCATCTCAAGATTAGTTAAGGGTCTGGAATGCAGGCCTATAACCATTACTGAACAGTCTCCTCACAGGCTTTCTATGGGAGGGATGCCTTTCTGAACCAATCTAGAATTCCCAAATCACCATTTAACCATGGAGGTCTACAAAACATACAGCTATATCAAGGACTGACTAAAAACACTGACAGCAAGCTCAAAACAATTGTTTTAATACACACACAAATGAAATGTTTTTTTTCCCATGAGGTAACACCCTAAAATATGACGTGATAGTTTGCCAGGCACTGAACACCTGGAATGCCCAATAACGTTCACCAGTATCATTTTCCGGAAAATACTATAGGATCTTCTGTTGATGTACCTCTCCCTTCCCCCCCTCCCCTCCCTCTCTCTCGGTTTCTTTCCAGCATAAATTATATATGTTAATGTTGAAAAGAACTCTGTCTAAAGTTACAAGATTTATTGCATTCTCCAGTCAGTAACTGAACAAATCTGTAAGATGTCAAGTCTCTGCTTTAAAAAGAAATGGTGCTATATGCACACTTCTCTTTATGGATTAATTGCACCGAGCATGTGAAAAGATTCCTAATGTAAAAAAACTCCACTATAAATCAGCTAAAAAACACTGTAGGTTCTCACACGCACTTTAAAAGTTAACTGAATGGCTTAAAAAGGAGTTTTAAAAAATGTGTATTATCTTGTGTTATTTGAGAAATAAAGTCACCCTTTATTACAGGGTATTGCGATGCATAAGCAGCATGGGACAGAATTATGCTTATATGTCCAAAATATGCCATCAAGTGCCACCAATGCCCCTCTGCCATGTATATTGACCAAACTGGATGGTCTCTACAGCAAAGGATTGATGGACACAAAACAGATATTAGAAATGGTAACACACAGTAACCTGTAGGGAACATTTTAACCTGCCTGGGCACTCATTAATGGACTTAAAAGTAGCCATTCTTCTACAAAAGGAATTTCACAAACCAACTACAGCAAGAGAGCGCAGAATTGATCTTCATATGCAAAACTGACACCATCTCCCTTGGCCTGAACAAAGACTTGAACTGGTTATCATGGTAAAACACCAGCTTTCCTTACATTCAACACCCTACTGACATCAAAAGCTAAGTATGGGATACTTCCAGCCCACTCAATTAGCTCATTAGCACCGGCATTACAATTGACAGGTAATTTTTTTCCCCTCCCTCTCCTTTCTGATTCTGAGGGCCCTCTTTTTTCCTCCACTCAAGATCACCGCATCTGAAAAAATGGATTTTGCCCACAAAATCCTATAATATATATATTTGTTAGTCTCTAAGGTGCAACAGGACTAAGGATATTAAATTGCAGTTATCTGGCTAATCGTGTAGTCGATACAATTTGTATCAACTACATGATTAGTCAATATGGGTTGGTCTGCAGAGCTGCAGCAGGGGTAACTCCAGGAGCCAGCTGAAGTCGGGACTGAGCAGTCCTGGCTCATGCCGGCTTCAAGAGACACCTGTGCTGTGGCTCTTCATTTTATACGTAGTAAGAGCTTCTGGGTTCTTACTACATTTAAACTGCAGAGGCACAGCGTCCCAGACCAGGGCCAGCTGGGACTGCTCAGTCCCAGCTCGTACTGAGTCCAGCAGCCCCTGTTTGCAGCAGACAGGGCTGGCTGCAGGCAGGGGCTGCTGCCAGAGCAGCCTTTGCTGACAGTGAGCCTCAGCAGTGGCAGAGGGGGGAGGAGACAGCTCCCCCCCAGCACCAGACCCTGTTTCCCCACCTTTTGCTGCTTCTCGTAGAGGCGGCAAGGGGACGGGGGGAGGAAGCAAAAAGTCGATACTCCAGGCAACTACTCGCTAAGCTTATACTTATCGGGTAGTCGGCTAGTCAACTACTTGCTAACATCCCTACACAGGACTTACTCACTCTTTTTAAATTTAACTTCAATTAGGCTCAGCAAAATTAGATTTTTTATATAATAATTTCAACAGATAGTATCGATGCTTATTTTAAAGGTTTTTTTTAATATTATAACTGAAATTTTTACAATGATGCAAGAGAGGGAAGTCATACAATAATTATTTATGCCAGTAGATATTGAGATTCAAAGAGTTAAAGTTTGATGAATATTGCATAATTATGTGCAACTCCAGAGCTGCTAACAAGCCAGCTGTTTTAGCAGAGCTATAAATACCTGCCTCATGCAGCATTCATTACAACACTTTTCATATACACATTAAGGTGGGAGTCTAAGTTCTCAATCAGCATGTTTCTTATTTTGTCTACCCTTGAATCTAGATTATTATTGTTGTAAATAAGTGGTTAGTACTCTGAAACAGGTTTCACCAACGTTTGCTGACAAAAATCGAATCCTTTCAAGCCTAAATTTGCTGTTTACTTACTCTTGAGTCTCAGAGCATGCAGCGAATGATAAAGAGTGATAATATGGTTTTTAAAAATAGGCTTGGAAAAATCTCTACCCTCCTAGGGATTTGTATGCTCCACTCTCAGTGGATATGAGTGAGAATTAGGCATCAAAATCCTTGATATGACTGAACGCTCAACTATGCAGTGCAGGTGGCTAAGGGTGATTCTGAAGGGATCATGAAACTCAGCCTAGTCAAAACTAATTTTTCCACTAGAACACTCTAGGGCTACAGCTATACTATAAGCGAAGTGTGAGACTGCCTCTCTCATGTACACATATATAATAGAATAGCCACAGCAGCAATCTAGCCTGAACCCTGGTAATGCACTCGCATACATGCATCCTGCCCATGTTACAGTGGCTACACCGGGGGTGGGCAAGAAGCTGCCAGTGGGCCGCATCCAGCCCACCAAGCCACTGGATCCGGCCCATGGCTGCCTCGCTGGGGCCCATAAGGATGGCGTAGCAGCAGCCACTTAAAATGTGGCTGCTCTATTCTGGGAGCAAGGAGGGAGGCTTTGTGCTGTCCCATCCTTCAGGAAAATCCCTCAGCTCCCATTGGCCAGTTTCCAACCAATAGCAGCTAAGATATTTTGCTGGTGGCAGGGGCAGCCAATGAAACCTCCTCCCTCCCTCCGCCCCCCCCTTTCACCCTGCCCAGAGTGGAGCCACCTGGAGCAGCTTGCAACTGCAGCCTTCAGTTTCCTGCAGGGACGCTTACTGAGAGCCGCCTAGGTAAGCACCTCCCTCTGTCCCTGCCTCTGGCACCCTTCCCCTCTCCCAACTACCTGCCGCAGGCTACCACCCAAACCCTCTGTTCACCTTTCCCCTAGGTCACAACTCCTTCCCAGACCTTGCACCCTCTCCTACACCCCTCCCCAGGCCAGAATCCTCTCTGGCACCCATACCCCTACCTGCCCCAACACCCCATTCCCTGCCCCAAGTCATCATCCAAATCCTTTGCACCCCCTTCACCCAGGTCACAACTCCCTCCCAGACCCTACATCCCTTGCTAGAGCCCCTCCCTCAGGTCAGAATCCTCTCCTACACCCAAACTCCCTCCTGGACTCTGCACCCAAAACCTCTCCCCCAGATCACACCCCCTCCTTCACCCAAACTCCCTCTCAGACTCCACACCTTCTCTTGCACCCCAGTCTCCTACCCCAAGCTCCCTTCTGCACCTAACCTCTGTCCCAGACCCCAAGCCCCCTCAGTAGAAAGGCAGCCCTTGACCACTTGCCAAAAATCTTGGAGTGGCCCCCCCTTAAAAATTATTGCCCTCGCCTGGGCTATACACTAGCTCTCACAGAGCTAGCAAAAGTACATATACATGTGCTGGGAATCACACCCCACCCGCAGCTTGTATTGTAGATGTAGCCAGACTTGATGGAAACAAAAAAAAGTCATCCATAACTGAAAACCAGGAGTTAGAATGGAAAATCTTGGGCAAGCTTCACTATAGCCATTGTTAACACACCAATTATAATGCTGAGAGCTCACAATTGTTTAGATAAAAATACCAAACAAAAGTCTGAAGCAACAGACCCGTCCTTGGGCGTCGCAGACTAACAGCTATAGGCTCAACCAGCCAGCCACTGACCGGAGACGTTCTGTAAACATAGGTGCCACAGATCGCTCAAGACTGGAGAGGGTGCAAAGCTTTTCTGTGACACTAGGCCAGAGAGTTGAACTGGGCCAGAGTCCATGGGAAACAGCATGGCTCAGTGGCTCAGACACTGGCTTAGTAGGCAGGAGGCCTGAGTTATAATCCTAGCTCTGGTCACTAACTGCTGTGTGAACTTGGACAAGCAATGTAGTACCACTGTCTCCCGTCTATTTGAGTTGTCAGCCCCCCGGTGTAGGGAGCTCTCACCATGCATTTCTATGGTACCTAGGAAATGAGGCCTGCATTGAGGTGGGGACTACACTCTCAATACTGTGGTTGAGCTTTGCAGTGACAGCCCCTGCTCTTCCCAGCTTTTAAGGACGCTTCTGTATACTCCCAAGCCCAAGCTGCTCAGTTCTGCCTATCCATGGCTTCTGACTTTGACTGAGTAACTGCAAGCTCTCAGTCACTTCAGTTTTTTAACAACTAGTTGAAAGTTGTCAAGTTACAGTGTTGTACCAAATGCAAACTTTTTTTAAAATCTTAATTCCAAATGTCTTCACCTCTAGCAATCTCTCCACTCACAATTTTCTAATTGTGTTTTCATTTCATCAGTGACTACATGTAACATTAACTTGGTACCTTTTTTGTTTGTTTGTTTTGTTGTGAAAATATTCTAGTTGAATAATACACATTTTTCAAAATTGAAAAATATGAACCTTCAGGAGTTTTCAGTTTGAATCTGTACTTGCTAGATGCAATTATATGAGAGAATTTGTCTGTCCGTCCGTCCATCTGTTTGTTCAAGAACTTTTCCTAAACAGTAAGAACTAGGACCACCAAATTCAGTATACGGCTTCCTCTTATCATAGATTAAAGCAAGGGAAGGTTTGGATGTGTCAGGAAAATGGGATGTGCCTGGAATGGGATTGCTTCTCAGAAAACCATGCAAAAAAAAAAAAAAGACACAAAAATCACCAGACAGGTGAAAGGGGCTGGCTGGGGGCGTGACCCCCTCCCCCATCCGAGACTGCCCCAGCTCCGAGCCTCACACTTTCCAGGCAGCCTTTAGAGAGGGGACTGAAGCTCTTTCCCCTGCCCTGATTTGTACAAGAAGATTGCTGACTGTTCCCCTTCATCTCGGCGCTAGGGAAAAGTGCGCGGTTTGCTGCATGCCTAAGGTTACCAGATAGTCTCAAAAAAAATACCGGACACAATTGATGGGGTCGGGGAGGGACTGGCCAGCAGGGGAGCGGGGCTGACTGGGAGGAAGGGGAGGGGGCCGGGAAGCAGAGCTGGGGGGGGGGGCAGCAGGGCTGGCCGGGGGAGGGGCGGCCAGCAGAAAGCAGAGATGGGGGGAGGGGTTGGGGGCAGCAGGGCTGGCTGGGGAGGATGGGGGGGGCAGCCGGCGGGAAGCAGAGCTGGTCGGGGGAGGGGGGTGTCAGGGGCAGCATGGCTGGCTGGGGGAGATGGGCGGGTGGGCGGCCGGCGGCAGCGGGGCTGGCCGGGGGAGATCAGGAAGAGGAGAACCTGCAGGCATGAAGCAGGGCAGGCTGGGGGACAGAGCAGGGGGATCGGAGGGAGCAAATTGGATGGCGGGGAGCAGGACTGACCTGGCCACATGCAGATCCCAGGGTGCTGCGCATAGTCCCGGTGAAACACGAGCAAGTCCAGCTGTGGCTCCACCATGCGCTGAAACAGTGCTCAGGAGCACGGACAGAGCTTCTCCCCTGCCCCAAGGTGTCACACCCAACCAGAGGCTCCCAGCGCCGAACGTGCCCTGCCTCCCAGCCATTCCCCCCACCAGGCTTCCGTCAGGCGCCCAGCCAGAAAACCAGAAAATACCGGACATTGCACATGTCCGGTATTTTCTGAATTTTTTTACCGGACAGAGGGCCCAAAAACCAGACTATCCGGTTGAATACTGGAACCTGGCAACCCTATGCATGCCTCATGCTAGCTGGGGAGCACAGGAGGCAGACGAACCTGGACCTGAACCTCATCTGGCTATGCACCCTGGAGTTGCAGGGGCTCTGGAGAGGAGCTTCACGCCTGGCCTCAAACTGCTACTGTGAGAGAGGACTGGGCATCCTCTTTCCCCACAGAAACCCGCATCCCCAGCTTTATCCCAGAGCAACAATTTAAATGAAGATAAACAAAAATTAATTAATTGAGTAAGGATCTAAGCAACACCAGGTAAATCTTTTTTGGGATCCCAGGTCTTTGGCTCTCCAAACATGCTCCAGAAGCCATTTATAAACAAGACTTGCTTTTCTCAAGACCGTTACAGCCACATTCCTTAGAAATTAAACAGATTTCTCTCTCCCAAAGATTTGAAAGCACGGGAAGAGCAACAACAAATGCGGGAGCTCTTTTCGCTTCACAAGTGACAAATGCTATTGAGAAGAGAGCAAGCTTGGACACTACTCTCATCACAATGACAAGGAGATAAAAGGGTCTGAGTAACCATTTGAAAGCCCCTTTGAAAAAAAAAATGGATTAAGTTTGACCTTAGTGCTTTACTGCAAGGACAGAAGTGGAAGCATTTCTTTGAAGTGGTAAAGATTAAAAGAGAACCATGAGGGGTGTTAGCTGCATGGCTCCTATGGACGTTAGTGATCAACAGGGTGGCTAATTTTCATGTTTGTTCTTACTGAGATGAACTGCTCAACTGAGGGGCAACGTTCTTAACATTTGTGCATATTAATTCATCCTGCTCAAGAGCATGGAAAACTCATCTGATGACACAGGGATGGAAATCTATAAAACAGATGGGAACCTATAAACCATGTGGGAACAGCAGTTACACTGGGAACAATCTTGATTTGTTTTATTTTACTATTTAAAAATTCAGACACAAACTTGAGAGTTAATGTTATAACTAGCCATCTATTAAGAATGTGCCATAGTTTAATTATCTCTATTATGTAGCAGGAGCACAACTTCTTTCTATCAGGCATTCTGCATCATAACTCATTAACAGTCAAGTATCAGAGATAAAGTCAGGACTCAGCTGTCCTAAAATACATGGGGGATTTGCAGCTTACGTAGAAGACCTGTGATAAAGTGATAAATCGATTTAAATGGGAGTGGTGATGCTAAATCACTCTCTGCTCTATTTTAAGCTTTCAAGACAGGTGTCCACTACTCAGATTTTGTGTAATAAACATCTTTTCAAGTCTAGAGGGTTTATCTGTCCAAAGAAAAATTAAAAAACACTTTACTCTCTGTTCTGCATTATGTTTGTCTACTTTACTAAATTCAACTCTATCCAAAATATACATAAAATGAAAATTCCTCAGATACCAGCATTCAGATATTAAAGTCAGTTCTGCTGATATTAATAAAATGCAACATTTACCCAATTCACACCCATATGACAGCACTTTTAATGAGCAATGACAGTCCAGGAATTTAACTACTAAAATGCATATCAACAGAAGACCATTATATTGACTACTTTTTTTGTTTTGGCTCCCACTCATGGGCCACGAACAAATGGGCTGCGGGCCGCATGTGACCCATGGGCCATGTGTTGGGTAGCCCTGATCTAGACTTTCTGCTGCTGTCCTGATTATGGTCATCTTCTTTCTGGCCAGCTGAACTTCAGTATCTCCCAGCTGTCTATCCACAGCACAGCTACTAAGGTTGTCTCCTTTTCCTAGAAAAACATTGAGTAGCTGTAGTGCCTTAGAGACTAACTAAAATATATAGAATCATGGACTTTCATGGGTAAAACCCACTTCATCAGATGTATTGAGTGGAAATAACAGAAACCATGATTTTTTTATATTTATATATATATATATATACACACACATACACACACACACACACAGAGCTGTCACAGTTGTAGGACCTGTATTAAAGAGGCTATTAAGTGGGCTGGATTTGTCCCTTACATTGCTTTTGATGTGGAAATGCAGATGTTAAAGGCAGGAGAAATTGCCTTTTCCTGGAGGAGATGTTAGTAGCTGTGCTTTGGATAGACAGTAGGAAGAGAAGTAGATACTCAGACCACCCCACATTTCTCTTTGAATCCTCTTTCTGGCATCCCCTTCTCTACAGCATCCAGTTCTAGCTTCACATCACCATCCTCCAAGCCCTGCATACCTCTGCCCTTCCAACTCACTCCATATTCTCGCTTACTCATCCCTACCTTCAGTCACGGATGCCAGCTCGTCTACCTGTTCGCCAGCTGCTCACACAAATGGCTCCACATGTTGTGAGCAATTATTTGTTGAAGAATTACTAGAATTCAACACCTGTTATTATTTGAAAGAAATTAAACAAGCTACATTATTAATATTTCCTGACAGATGTTGTTTTGGCTTGATGTGGTGTAGCCTAGTTAGAACAAGGAGCTTGGACTAACAAAACAATTGGCCTATTCTGGCCGCTGTTTGAGTTTGAACACATCTTTAAACTCTGAGCCTCTGATCCCACCTGAGTTAAAGGGGGCGCACTGCACCCATATTTTTCCATCACTTTTAGGTTCCTAGATAAAAGATGCAATTTTAAGTGCACAACCTTACAACTTGAGTCTTAGAGCTTTATTCCCTGTCCCCTTGCATTTGACAAATCCACCTTCCCTGAGCATTTCTGGGGCTCATTGACCGGTTAAGACAAAGCAACCTCAACATGTTATAACTTACAGTGATGAGTATTTTTTTCATACACACTTGAGGGTTTCCTTACATTCCTATCTTCTTACAGCAACCATACATAAGCTGATAAAGAAACAATCTTTAGGGTGGCTGCAGTAGCTCATTGATTCTAAACAGACTTGGTATTTATTTATTTTTGACAAACTGTCGCTCCTGTTCAGGATTGCCCAGCAGTTTCTATATCAGGCTGTATAGGAAACTTCTGTTTACCAAGGCCAAACTACATTATCTGGCTGGATTTCTTTGTTAACCTTCAGCCAGTTAAAGTTAGCCCCTCCATTAAAGCACCCTCAATTAAAAAGATAAAAATATCACTGAAAACTGTTTTACACCAACATGCACACTGCTACTTCCTACAATTTGAAATAGTCATCAGATATTATACAGCTGTTGATGCCATATAAACAGCTGCTCAATTGACATCATCCACTGTTACTGTAAAATCTTAGTGCACTGGATTGCTCTCTCCTGAAAAGAGCACAGCAATCTGATAATTACATAGCCCCCATGAACTTTCCATTAGAAATGCTTCTGCAAAAATTAAATTAAAAGATGTATTCAGTGTGACAAGATAAGAACGGAATAAAAAGAGTCTCATTATATACAGTACAAGAAAATATTAATATGTTTATGTAGACACTCTAGGGCCTGGTTTTCAGAGGTGCTAAGCACCAACCGCTGCAGTACATACCAGGTCAGGATCCCATTGTGCTAGGCACTGTACACATGTATAGTAAGTGACAGGTTCCTAGCCTGTTTAAAGACAAAATGAAACAGACGGGCAAGAGAGCCATGTGGGTAAAGAGAAGTGACATAACTAACAGGGTATCTCAGCACAACCTGTCAGCACTTGTTAGGTATCAAGATATTGATGACATTCTTTTGAAGTTTCATCTGCAGGAAAGTAATCTGGTTCATACTCTGATTTAGCGACCCTCTTCCCTTCTGACCTGTACTGGTTGCTGTCATTCCTGCACTAGCATTACAGCCTAAGCTTGCACCAGGCAAAGGAAGAGGAATGTAGAACAGTGGAAGGGGGGGAGAATCACATGCATCACCTGGAAAGCCTGTCCTAAAAGCTTCCACAGGACAGTCCAACAGCCTTGCTCTATGCTTCACCTGCTGAACAAATAAAGATGCTTGTCACAACATCACAGGATTTGGCTCTGCTCTTCCGGAAAACAAACAAAACACCTTCGTTATATACATGAATACTTTTAATGTACGTGACACAAAAGGGGCCAGACTCATCAGGGGGATGATTCTACTGATGTCAGTGGAGATACACCAGACAAAGGTTTGGCCCAATATAGTGATGGCTGCTTAAAAATATCTTACTTTTCTGTGAGGCATCTGTGCCACACAGCCACAGAAATCACAAAAATCTCAGATTTTTAAAAAATTTCTCTTTCATTCCTGAGTTTATGATTTTGTAGGCAAAATTCATCTCAAGAGAATAAAAAAAGTGACAGATCTCATCCTCATGATGAAATTTCCATGGAAACTCTTCATATGCAGCTCTGCAGAATATGTTGAAATGGGTTCACTTATAAGAGACTGTACTTTGTCAAAGAAAATTGAGTATGCTTGTATTACAGCTTGCAGTACGCTCCAAATAAACAATGTCTTGCATTTCCCTCCAAGTGTGTTTATCTTGTTTTTCTCTGGCCCTACAAGAGGGAACATGATACAGAATCCACGTACCAGCGAGTGATCTAGGGCTTGCCTACATGGGGAAATTTACTGCTATTGCTAAATTAGTATAATTATACTGGATAAGACAAAACTGGTGTTGTCTGTGTGCAATAAATATTTGATCTCAAGCACCAAGAACGGAATAGGCATGGAAATCTCTAACCCTGTAACCCCTAGAACCAGTCTCTCCAGATCAAGGTTACAGTACACTGGCATTGCAGTACAGGGAAGGTATCTCTGCTCCTCCCATGCTGTCTGCTCTGTGCATATACTAGACTTCAGTTACCAGGGTAATCCATTCAACACCTCACACAAGCATTAAAAAATAGAGAGTCATTAAAATAAATTCCAACACCGATGCCAAGTGCAGAGAAAGCTTTGTATAGCTGAAACACTGACAACTGTGTAGTGTTGCTAAAATTATTGTGGTAGATAAATATGAATTAATGTTTCTTTAAAATGACTGAATTTAAGGATTACTTTTTGAGTGAGGTGGGTAAGGAGGGAGATTTTTTCTGGGATTTTTTTGGACTGCTTTTTAATAGCACCGAGAAACCGCAGTTTTCAGAGGAACAACCTTTTCTTTTAGAATGTAATGTATACACACACACATGCACACCAAGGCTTATTGGTTTGTTCCTATATCACATCCACCAAATACACAATGCAGATTGGGAGGCACTGTAAAATCGTACTCTGCCTACTGTAATCAAGATGATGAGTTTGTAATCTATTTAAAAAAAAAATCAATAAAAGTTAATCCTTCCCTTGCTAAGGGACACACTTATTCAATAAATAAATTCTATTAAGGAGGCTGAACCTCCCAAATCCAGGACTCTCTGGTCCAGCAACATCTGTGGTCTGTCAGGGCCAGGGATTTTGCTGGACCAAAGAGCCCCGGAGGTGGGAGCAGGACCCAGCTGGAGAACAAAGGGCTGGGGAGCCCTGACGGGGCCAGCATTGGCTGGACTAGGTGGCGGCTGAGGAGCCCCAGCCCAGCTGTGAAACACCTGGCATCAGCGGGGCTAGGCAGGGGTGAGGAGCACCACCCAGGCTGAAGAACCTCCTGTATTAGCAGGACCAGCTGGCGAACAGGGAGCCCCTACCCCAGCTGGGGAACCCTTGGTGTCAGACAGGCCAGGCGGCAAATGAGGAGCCCTTGCTCCAGCTGGGGAGCTCACTGCAGCAGCGGGGCCAGGCGGAACCCCACGGAACCCCCAGTGGGAGCAGGACTGGCCCGGACAGTGGGGCTGGTGGTGGCTGGGCAGCCCCGGCAAGAATGCTCAGTGGCAGTGGGGCCAGATGACAACAGGAAACTCTTGGTTGAGGAGCCTTGGGGACGCCCCATCAGCAGGGCGGGGGCGGGGGGGAAGGAGAGGAGGGGGAAGATGGTTTCTGAGCAGGGCTGGCAGTGGCCAGGTGGCCCCGGGAAGTGAGTAGTCTTATTGGATAGTTAACTACTCAGCTGGTCGCTTACATCCCTAATCTCCAAGCCCTAGACTTTCTCTGCCTCCATGGGGAAGCAGAAACACTCAGTGGGCACACTTGTTCCGCTTCCCCTTGGCTCCTGCTGCTACAGGGAGTAGAGGGGGTTCTGACCACTGCTGTCACCCTGCATGAGACCCCCCAATAATCCAGGGCCCTTGGGGGATGGGGTGCCTGGGAGAGAGGAGAGGGCAGCGGTGGGAAGGGGCAGGGCTTTGGGGATGGGCTTGGACCCATCCCCCCAGGTATCCAGAGATGGATTGTGAATATGCTCTGGCCTGTAGGCTGGGAGTTTGAGACCCCCTGCTCTGTTCCATGGAAATAAATACTATATGCCTATCATATTCCATGGTGCAGTCCAGTGAGAGATTATATCATCACCAGCCCTGCAACTTGGGATGCCTCAAGCTTTGCAGATGTAGCTCCCAACCTGGCCTGCTCAGAGCCAAGCACCATGCAGGTCACACCCCGAGCATCTGTGTGTAGCTAAAATCCTGGTCCAGCAGCTCTGACCCCAGCAGCATGTCAGAAACACACCAGCCACACTCTGGCTTCCAGCAGCCTTGGTTACTACTTCCAGGTTGACTCTGATACACCCCTAGTCCCACAGGTGCTGGAACAATTTGTACAGTGGGGTGAATGACACTGCAAATCCTGTATATGATGGAAATCACTTAAAACCTGGGGGCGTGGCAGCATTCCCAGCACCCCAAGTTCCAGCACCTAACCCCAGTCCTGTCTAGGGATGTTAAAAATTGTGTAATAGGGTAACTGTGTAATCGCTGAAAATCTCCTTCCCAGTAGCTAAACCTTAAACTAGACTTGGATCAAAGTAAAATCCTTATACCATGTTCCCGTATTCTTGCTAAAATGCAGATTGGCAACAAAGAGTGATTGCCAATCAATTCTGCTGATACTTGGCTGTAGGTGTCAGCTTGTCCTTTGTCTTTCAGAAAAAAAATCGATTTACCTCCTCTTGCTGTCCTATGGACATTGTTTACTACTAGTATGCAAACTGAGGTACACATTTCTTTGTGTAGGGTAGACCTGTTTAAACAACTTAAGCCAAGTTGGGCCTATGGGAGTTTGAACAAGTGCTAGCTTCATCATATAAGGTCTAAGGAGAAAGTAAATAATGAAGTGTTATATATTCCTTCACACAACATAAAAATGAGAGGGGTGTCCCAAAGAAATTAATAGGCAGCAGGTTTTTAAAAAACAAACAAACCAGAAACCAAAGGAAGTATTCCTTCAGACCATGTACAATAAAACTGTAGGCCCCCTTGCCAGGCACTGTGAAGACCAACAAAACTAATGGGATTCAAAAAAGAATTAGATAAATTCACAGAGCATATGGGTTCACTGATGGATATTAGCCAAGATAGCCATGGATGCAACCCCATGCTTTGGGTATCCTTAGCCTCTAAGGGTAAGTCTACACTGCCCAGCTATTTCGGGATACGGGAGCTATCCCAAAATAGCTACCCCACATCTTCACAAGCCATCTTCAAATATTTTTCAAAATAACAGGCGCGCTATTTCGGCACCCGGTAAACCTCGTTCCATGAGGATAAAGGGATGTCTCAAAATAGCACATTATGTAGTGCAAATTGCGTATCTTATTTCGAGTTTAGGGTGCTGAGTACACACATCCCAACTGCCAAAAGCAGGAAATATGTCAGGGGATGGAGCACATGACAATTGCCAATTCTGTTCATTCCCTCTGGGGCACCTGGCATTGGCCACTGTCAGGAAACAGGATACTGCGCTAGATGGACCTTAGTCTGACCCACTATGGCCATTCTTATATGCTTATGTTCATAATTTTATATATAATTTTGCTACATGCATTTCACCATATTATTGACCAGTGAGTTATTATACCTCACAAAATATCATTTGTACAAAGATTACAACAACAGTGTGTTGGATGTGAATATAAGGGCGCATTTGGTCACAAGGGCAGTCAGAAGAGTGAGGAAAATATTAAATCTTTAAAGTAAGCTTTGACAAAACTGAGCTTGGCCAAGGTGAGAAAGCCCCAGGAAAGATAAGAGTACAGAATTAGCAGCAGCATGGACTAGATATCATGACAGGCCTTTTTCATAAATAACTAGGAGTTATGGAATTTTGCAGCCCAGCCCATGTTTCTGCATTGTGGTACACGCAATGCCACACACAACAGTTTGAAGAACAGTTTGATAATAAAGGAACAGACAAATTATCTACATTACTGGCTCAAATCCAGTTCCAGCCAGCAGTGAAGGTAAGTTAGTGCTATCTCATGACCGTGTGGTGGCCTGTGTGAAATGAGTGGGTAGAGCTCAGTACAGTTCTGACTAAGCCTGTGACCATTTCACCAGACTATCATTAGAGTTTGCACGGAAAGGCTACCTCAACTCTCTCAGTTGGGAGGATGAAGAATTAATTGGATCACTGAGATTCAGATATCCCATCACTTCTTGAGGTGATGCCTTTAGGACACACCCTCATACTATCAGCATGGGGGGTGCCTGGCACTGCGTTCACAGAGTATCGTGTCCGCTCTACGGAAGTCTAGTAGATCAGCGGCCAGGAATGCCACTCCATCACCTTTCACCAATACTGAGAGAGAGAGAGACGCACACACACACACGCAGACTATTGCCAAGAAGTCCTCTGAGATTAGACTAAGAACCATCTTTAGCAAACTCTTCATATGCTTTCCAAGAGGAATCCAATATGAATTAAATGCTTGTCAGAGAGCAGTACAGCAGAAAACATTAAAGATTAATTTTCACCATGGTCACATGGCAGAAAGTTAAAGCTACAGAAGCAAATAACCTTTTAACTTAGAAGACCTGAGACTGAGTAAGGTACATTTTAAGCGGCAATACATGTGGAATAAAAATGTAGATACGGGTGTCTTCCTAACTACCCCACCCATCCCTTTAGCTACCATTACCACCAAGATTAAAAACAAAAAATATGTTTCTAGCACATGAGTTCTCTCTTAGATTTTTCCACCAGAGGGTCAGGAAGATGCCTACCTCTTCCTAATAAGTGTATCTATGGGCAAATATCCCCAGAAAATGATGGCAGTTCTGTTTTATGGCCTCCGAGCAAATGTAAGAATGACCCGTACACTAAAGCACATGAAAGTTATTTAATATGTCAGTGGTTTTCATGGCATGATTTTGACCTTTTCAGTTTCCAGTTATTTCTTTCAACGACTGAAGAGATCCGTTTTATGGCACTCATAATTTAGAGGACCTTGGCAAATGTACACGATACTTTTCAGCATTGTTGCCAAACAACTTAGGTTCAAATCGTAAATCACACATCATAACTGTCCTATGGCTGATAAGCAAAATCACCAGCAACACATATTTTATAGCTCCAAGACACTAGCTACTTCTATGATTTAAATTGTAGTGTCTGTCATCTGAGGGGGAAACGTGCAACAGTGCAATTGCAAAACACCAGTGAAGTAGTGCATAAACAGTACTTACTAATTGTAATTTTATTGCTCTGCTTCAAGTCATGATTTGTGAAAACTTGGCCAGATAGCAACTGTAGGCTGTAGCACACTCATGTCAGAGAAAAAGGGAGCTGGGAAGAGCAAATTTATTACTCACCTGGACACAGATTCTGTTGTTCTGTGATCTAATATTGTTTCAGCTGTCTGGACTTTGGAAAGGCAAATACTTTAATAAACTGACTCAAAGGCAGTCTAATATCACTGAAGCTTCCACAATCACTGTGGTGCGGTCCAACCATGCGGGTTCTTGCTTTTAAGCTGATGGAATTATTGCGGCAAAAGGGGGAGGTAAAGAAAACACAGCAATGGCATGCTCTTCTCTAACATTTCTCCCACTATTTCAGGCTAGTGACCCCTTATTGAAGGTCATGTTTTCAGGGTCCCCTCCATTTACTACCAAAGAGGTTTTAAAAATGTATATTTGATAACCCCAGAAAATGTGCGCATGTGCATTTCAGGAAGTTAGCAGAATACTTGACTCTGGCAAAGAGAGTCAGGGATTGAGGGAGTGAGGCTTTTTTTGCAATAAAATTCTCAATGCCTCACCCCTGCCCCCCCATTGCCTTCTGTGCGGGACCTCCCACCTCCAAGTTTGCAACCCGCCTGCTGAGAAACCCTGCTCTGCTCAGACACATTGTTTCCCCTTCAACTTTACTTGTCTGCAGCTCACCATTTCCCTTAAGGGCCAGGAGACTGGCTAAACTAGTGGAAATAACAGACACACAAAATGCAGTGTGTCTAAGGGCCAGACTGGTTCCTCCAGTGCAGAGATGGGCCAAGAGGGCAGCAGGAGAGAGGAAAGATGGTATAAGGGGTCCTCCCCACCTTTGTACACCAGAATCCCCATGGGGAGCATTAGTCACTATTCCCCTCCCAGTGTCTCAGGGCTCTCTAGGTGCCAGAGGGGGTCAGGGTAACAATGGAACCATGGTTACTGTCCTGTTCCATCTGCATCAGCCTGAAGAGCTATGTGTGGGAATAGGATGCCCAGCAGTGGCATGCTGTGTGGTGCCCCCTGCCAGGGATTCGGAGAGCTAGGATTCCTCCTAGCTGTCTGAAGTGCTGCCTGGCCTCTCAACAGGCTGAGTGGAGATCCCGCCCCTCCGTTTTGCTTTCCTAAGAGGGGTGCTGTGCATGAATGGAACTCGCCATGTTTAAAACTGCCCTGCCCCGAAGCAGGGAGGGTTGCTGAAAAACTCATCTGAAAAGGCTTCCCTTTGCTCTGCGCCACTAAAAGAAATTAAAGCAAAATGTGGCCCTACAAAGGAGGGCTTAGCAGCAGGACGCCAAAAATAATGCAAGCGAGGAAGAGGCGCTGTTTTCTGTGTCTTGTATTTACCAGTTAGGAAGACACTTAGTTCAGTCCAGAAACCGAGAGCAGAGAGTTTTAAAGTGAAAGGCAGGCTGTTTTAGCACCATCCCATTAATTTTTCTTCTTTTTCCCCCAAACACCACACATTCTTCACCCTGACCAAGTAGAAGATATGCACAGCATTAAAAAAAAGATACCTCCGGAGTCACACAAAAGCTCTGCTACAATGCACAACTTAGAGGGCCACATTCTCTCCCCTTGAACTAGCTCCCCGCTGCTCTTCAGGTACCACGAGAGACTAACTCTGGCTACAGCTGGCCAGGCGTGTTCCCTGACATTTTGCCTACATTAAACAGGCAGATCTGGGCTAACTTCACTGCTCTGAGCAAGAGCCTGATGCAGTCCCAGATAACTAGGACATCCTATCTTTTAAAGTCAGGCTCAGTGCTATTCCATTCACCAATAACTAACACTGCTCTTCCTTCTCAAACCCAAATCACCACATGGATTAACCAGGTAGTGTAGTCATAAAGCACTCTCCAATAATCATAACCAAGGAAAGTATCCAGGGCTGCGGATGAAGGGATATATGGGTTAAAAGAATCTGCTGCACAAATTATTTAAGCTTTTTTTTTTCTTCTAAGCTTAAAATCTTTCAGCCAGGTCCTTTAAGCTGCCTGTATATTCCCCTGACGGTGGGGCCATCCTAAAAGCTACTCTAATCTGGACTGGCTGAAATGGCTCCCAGGATCTGTTCCACAGATCACCAGTCATTGGAGCACAAGGCAAACCAGCCCTGCCTCAACATTGTGGCTCAATCCCCATACTGTGGTCCACTCTGGATGGGAGGAATCAGAGGCCCCTGCAAAGACTTCATGCATATGAATCCACTTTGCACACAAAACATGAGAGTGGGAGGGGACCTAACTCTTCCTTCCCCAGAGGGCAAAGTGACAACTAGGGGGACAGGGGAAGGGGCTCTGTTAGTGCTTACCCCAGTAGCCCACGGTATCTATTGAAGCCAGTGGATGGATCAGGCTGACTGCACTTTTCCCCTCTTACCACACAGTGCCCTTTGCTGGGTAGTGCTGTCAGGGCTCCCCACAGCAGTAGACCTTTGCATTAATACCCCACTGAAATCCAAATGGCAGTTCATTTTCAGGCTCTCCGCAGGCAATTTTCCCCGCATCAATTACACTCATATCATGCTTATAAGCTAGTCTTCACTCCAATCCTGACTTACTATGGAGCCCGACTTGCTATGGAGCCTTCATCTATCTGTGGCTCAGTTTTTCCACCAAAAAGACATAGGTTTATACCAGTGATTGTCAAACTCTTTGGCCAGAGGTCTGCCCCACTCAAAACAGACCGTTCCATGATGACAAAACGGACACAGGAGCAGGGTGGGGCTGAAGGGTCTGGCCGGGAAACAGGGTTCAGGAGTAGGCTGAGGGTTGGGGTCTGGGAGGGAGGTGGGGTGCAGGAATGGGGTGGGGATCTGGGTGAGAGATATGGTGTAGGAGCAGGCTGGGGGGCTGGGTGGAAGGGAAGGTGCAGGAGCAAGGTGGGTGGGGGGTCTCAGCAGGAGGGGTATAGGGGGCTCTGACCTGTCTCCATGCTTCCCACTGCTCACAGGCCCCATCCCCTGCTACTCCCATTGGGTGTGAGTGCAGCCAATGGGAGCAGAGGGGAAAGCCTCCAGGCAAGCCGTTTCCTGCACTGCCGTTCCCTCAGCCTGGGGAAGGGAGAGCAGCAGCATACAGAGCTGCTTCCTCCGCACACAAGCCAGATCCAGCCCGCAAGGGTCGTCCCCTACCCCCACCCACCATGGGAAGCTGGTGCTAGCACGCCAACCTTGGGGGAGGGGAAGTGAGTCCTGAGCCCACAACCCACTGCAAGAAGGTCACAGACCAACAGCGATCTGTGGACCGCACTTTGAGAACCACTTGTTTATACTATATAGGAATGTTACAAGGAGTTGTGGCGACTGTTCTTTGTACTTTCTCACTCACACATGTCCCCAACCTTGACATAAATCACTTTCTTCTAAAGCTCATAACAAGCAGATCCACAGCTGTTGCTGAAAGAACTCCACACACGCCATTTCTAACGTACATTAGCACATTGAAAATTAATTCCAGTTAAGTTGCCCAGGAGGTTTAGCTCAGTTGAGCCACAATATAAATATATTTTTAAAAAAGCAGCTGTGATTATATCAATACAGGTGCAACAGGGAAGCAACACATTTGTCTTGCAGTTTTTATTGACTATCACAATTTCATTGACTCAGAACTCTGGATCCTGACAGCTCCTTGTTACAAAGGAGCAATTTCAGACACATTATTTTGCTGCAAGGATTTGACTCATTCTCCCAAGTTTTCATTTAAAATCAATTGCCAATTACATTACTTTCATCATACAAAAGACAACACTGACTCTTGGGTTTTAAAAAGCTGAAATATAGTTTGGGAGTAAGTTCACATCTTAAAAACAAAACATTTAGCTGATCGGGCTATTCAGCTGAACTAAACATTCTAATGACTTGCCTTTTGTTTCATAGAGCAATACAGCTAGTCACTGGGAGTCCTTAGCTCATACAACTCAAAAGCTAATAACGCTGTTTGATCGTCACTAGGGAGGAGGTGGACGTTCTTTTAAATCTATTAGTGAAAAAAAGCCACCCATGCTTTCCTACATTTAGTTAGGATCAAGGGGTAAGTGACCACCTACCAGTATAGGGCAGAAAGGTATTACTGTTCCTATAGTTTGCATAAGGATTTTCTCTTCTCTGCCAAATCAAGGTGGTGGGATTCTTGGTGGATCAACAAAAAAAAAATGAATTCATGGAACCACTAAGATATCGGTAATGTGCCTTTAAGAATTGACTCTCTAATTAACCTGCCAATCAAGAGTTTGACTAGAAGGATGTGCAGATGATACTAACTGCTGAGCCAATCAGATCTTTTTACTATACTGCATGAGCAATTCTTAAATAAGTGTCCCTTTGTCATAATGAAAAATGTAGTCTCACTCAATTGTGTCTGTCTATAATCAGCTGAGAGTTGATATAGACAGGAGATGATCACTATAAACTCGGGTGGGATGATTCATTATAGAACTTGCAATATTGGAAACTCAGATTTTCCTTAGGACAACTAGCTTTCTAAGTAGTCTCTACCCTAAGAGCAACAGCTTTAGTAACATTCTCTTTGTATGACAATCTAGGGAACTGGTAGGTGGCTTTAATCTAGATGTTCAGACATGTGCTTCAATCAACAGAATTCCAAAATTCCTCTGGACTGATTGCCTTGACTTACTGCATTGGCATGTCTTTTAGCAGGGTACCATGTCCAGTTCTAGCATCCACGTTTTTCAAAAGTACATTGAAAAATTGGAAGGCGTTCAGAGGATACTAGAATGGACTGGAAAATACACCTTACAATGAAACACTTAAGGAGTCAATGCATGCTGTTTACCAAAGAGAACACTAAAGAAGCACTTACTTACATGATCTCTAGTTACACATTGGAAGTGATATTTGATACTACAGGGCTCTTTAATCTATCTGACAAAGGTATCACAAAGTCCAAAAAATTCAAACTAGATACAAGACATATTTTTAACAGTGTGGGCAATTACCTACTATAACAGCTTGCCAAGGGATGTGATAAACTCAGCATCACTTGAGGTCTATTTAAAAATCAAGAATCTATGTATGTCTTTCCAGAAGATACAAAACAAGCTACTGGGTTTAACTGCAGGAATTACTGGGCGAAGTTATAAGACCTGTGTTAAGTGAGATGTTAGTTTAGTCTCGAATCATTGTGTAAGTCCTTTGGACCATAAAGTCTATAAAGAGCCTAGGTTTTATTCTCTTACACAAAGGGATGGAGTTTTTATATTGTGAAGGATTTCTTCTTACCTACTCCCACAATAATGTAATAATTGAATCATGCATCAGATGTGGAACCTAAACAATCAACAAGTGCACATGCGTGCACACACAACATCTCTATAGCCACACAGCAGGCTATATTGATTCTGCACCATTCACCTCCTCCTGAATTTAAACCGGATGGGGCTGCATCCCAAACCCGTCAGCTGTTTTCCACAATTGCCATTTATATAGAAGAACAATAATCTAGGACAGGAGTATTGTTTTGTCCCATGATACTCACAAAGGTCACATGTGGCAGCCAATTTTAGTTCAGTTGGGGGCAGTCTATGCTTTGAGTGTGGAAGGGTCCAGACTCACTCCCTACTGATGCTAGGAAGTCTGAATGACCTCTAAAAACTGCACTGGGAATCAATATAGCCTGACTGTTTTGCCCTTCATAGAGAGACCAGTTACCAACATTTCCAGAGGTTTTTAAAAAGCATTTTAAATTTATGCTTTTTCCCCTTTTATTGTTCAGATTTCCTTCACTCGATTTCTGTTAATGAGACACACAGCAACAAAGTCAACACTGTAGTATAAAATAAGTAGTATCGATAAAAACAAAAAACCTGTTCAACTTTATAACACTGCTCGTCTTTATCACTATGACATAAGTGAAAGGGTGGTGTGGGACATATCACTTTTATAGACACTCATTTGGACATGCTATTTTGGAGTTACTTTTCTACTGGCAACTAATACAGTTCTCAAGCTCACGTTGATAAAAGCGGTGTACCGCACTGGTAATTAATTTATTTCACGTATTTTATTACTAGCAGATTTACCCAGCATTGCTCGTGTCCATAACTCAATTTTGGAGGTGGAAATAAAAGGAAAATATACATGCTTTATTGAAATCACTGGATTATTTTTGAAAAATACAGTGTTATTTTATTAAGTTACCTTTAATAATTTTTTAAACGGGAATTCCATCAAGTGTATAACATTGTCTTCTAGTTTTCAAATCTTAAGCATTGATTTAGCTGTGCCAAAACAGAGCACTACTCCTAATTTCTCTGTTTTATCTCTTTTCCATAAGGTTTATTGAGAAGCAATCCTATTCCAGGTTCATCCTATTTTTCTGGCTCATCATGGTTCAGTCTCTTTCAACATTTGCTCAGTTATATCAATTCTGAGTACTTTACTTGATTTGATGATTCTGTCTCTTCTCTGTTTGGTTTGATGAGAAGCAGTACCATTCCAGGCACATCCTGTTTTTCTAGCACAACCAAACCCTTATCTTAGTTTAATTTGTGGTAAGAGGAAGCTATGAGCTTTAAGTTATAAGAAATTGGTCGTCTTAGTGCTTACTGTTTAGGAGGAGTTCTTGATCAAACAGACAGACAAACTCTCTAAAATATATAGTAGATTTACCGGATGTCCCTCCTAACTCCTCCAGTGAAAATTGCCAGAGATGGCAGAGGGACAACAGTGGCAGAAAAAGTTAAATAGAAAGAGCGCTCATGAAGCTATACATGAAGTGAAGCTGGTCAACCAAAAGCCATAATGAGACTGACATTTTATGTGAACATAAATTAAAGCTGCTTAAAGGGAAGAGGTGAACTTAATTGGTTACAGAGAAAAACAACTCAGACTTCTATAAAAGGCCCCTTAATTAAAAAGCCTGAAGAAAAGTATCTAGTTTGGTCAACAGAAGACTGAGGACTCAAGTCCTCTTCTCCCCACATTGGGTTTACAATCCTGGCCTTCATATTCCAAGTTTGTATAGGGGACGGTCACAGTCTAAGGGTGTGTCTACACAACACCCTAAACTCGAAATAAGATCTGCATATTGCACTATGCAAATTGAGTATCTTATCTTGAATCTATTTCAAAATAGCTTACTTTGAAATTGGCGCACCTACACAGTGCCAAATTTTGAAATAACATGCTATTTTGAGCCATCCCAAAACCCTCGTGCAAGGAGGTTTACTGGGATGGTGAAATAGCACGCCTGTTATTTCAAAAATATTTTGAAATAATCGGCGCCTTGTATAGACGCGGGGTAGCTATTTCACGATACCTCCGGTATCCCGCAAGAGCTGTGCAGTGTAGATGTAGCCTAAGAGATGTCCTGGAGGTGGAGGACAGGCACTCTTGGAGCACCTGCAATTCACAGAGACCATGAAGCAAGAGATGAAGCCTTTGCAGTGGCAGGCCCAAAGCAGAACTCCCTCAAGATACTGAAGTCACAAGGTGCTTTTGTAAGCAGGGTCAACACTTTGATCTAGTTAGCTCAGGTATCAGAGTTGAGAAGTTACAGCAGCACAGGCTGCAAAAACATTTTAGAACCTGACTAATTATTTGCAGGACTAGCTTATGCTGAAAAATGTACCATAGCTGTTTCACTGCTTCAGAACCCAAATCCACTAGATTAAAAGGTAGCTGGAGTATGTCTACTCAAGCTGCAATAACATCACAGGTTCACAATACAGACTTCTTGCCCTTTAACAAAAGCCTCACCAATGTCAGAAGTGAATTATGAAATTGCTTCTGTCAGGATCCTGTCCTGTATTTTGCGGACACTATAAATATGTATAGACTGTCAATTTGTTATAATGTCATATTCTCAGTGCACTGTCAGTGTTGCTAAAGTAAGAACCTACCTTAGTTCACCAAGCACAGCTGTAACTCCAGCCAGGCATTAACTCAAAATAAACATTCAGTTGATAAAATATTGTAGGCCCAAAGAACCCCAATATCATGACATTTCAGAGTATTTAAAATTTCAGGGGAAAAATGATTATTTAACAGAAAGAAAATCCATGGGATATTTCCTCCACCAATTGCACGCTTACCTAAAGGACTACTTTTAAAAACACAAAGGCTAATTTTACTACAGGAGCCAAAAAGATATACTTAGACAAGTTATTGATTACTAGAAAGGTACTAATGGGCACTTCCCCTTGAATGGTGCCCTGAAATATGTGTTAATTACTTATGCTAAACACTCTGTTTCACCTTGCATTTAGCTGTAATACTCTGAGGGCTTGTTTAAACCTCAAAGAAGCTGCTGCAGCTGTACTTCAATATAAATGCTGCCTATACCAATGGCAGGGGTTTCCTTGTTGGCATAGGTAGCCCAAAATGTTTCTGTCAATGTAGCTCAGTCTACATGGGGGGGGGGAGGGGGGAGAAGACGACTCAGGTTGGCTTAACAGTGCTGATCAGGGTGTGGATTTTTCACACCCCTGACCAACCTAGTTAAACCAATCTAGTGTTGGGGTAAATATGTTTTGGGAGGAAGTGTTTTCTGTAAGCTCCAAAGGTTGTCTGTCTTGCCCACAGATCTCACCAATAAAAGATAAACTGAAAAAACAACAGACTAATTCGGCTACTCCCTAAAGCCAATAAAAGATAGTATCTCAGCCACCTCATCTCTCCTATTTCTGCATCAGGTTGAAGTGGCAGCATCGGAAACAAACTGTGAATGGACAATTTCTAACCCAATAGAATGTGATTCCTTCCTAAATCACTTGTTCTTATAGGAATGTAAAGTTTTGACTCTTTCAGAAACAGTATCATTAGATTTCAAGGACTCTGCTTTACCAAAGCATTTTTTTGAATTTTTGTTCTCTGCAACCCCTCCAACAAGGTAGGCACTGTACTGCATGCATGCGCACATGCACATACGGACACACACACAAGCACAGTCTCATGCTCCCCGGTGCTTCCTAAGATGACAAACACCGAACACACAAGTTTCAACCAGCTGAGCGTGAATCTTATCTAGACTGACTTACTTAACCTGGACTTCAGAGGGGTAGCCGAGTTAGTCTGTACAGGATAAATGTAATAAACAACAAATAGTCTGGTACTACTTTAAAGACTAACAAAACATGTAGATGGTATCACGAGCTTTCGTGGGCACAGACCACTTCTTCAGATGACAGGGCTGACTTACTTGCCTAGATTCTACTTTACACCCTACAGACTTGTAATATATTCACCCACCAAATTACAAAAAATACTCACTCCAGGAGAGTAGGAATAAGGGTATGTTAATCTTTTCCCAGGCTCCTATGGGATAGGATCCACATACCTAGGTGAACAGGTTAACTTTGGGAGTGGAGGTTGGGTGGGAAGTCTATTCCAGGTAGTACTGAAATAAGTGCCTACTTAGTGCATTCAACTGGATGGGAAGACTAATGCAGCATCTAAAAAGTGCATTTTTACTAAAGCCACCATCACCATCAAGAGCTTGCCTTTTTCTTAAGATGAGCATTTTGAAACAAGCAGTCAGTCCTGAGCCAGAGCCATTTTAGCAACTAGCACTCAGCCAGAATTTTTACAGTTTTCACCCAGGGAGGTGCCAGCCCTGTTCTGTGATACTTAGTCACCAGATTACACTTTCCACCATAATGCTGGGGGAGGGAAGGGGGATTGCTCAAATCAAGATGGATCACCAAAGTGACACATCCAGGAGCAACAGGGAAGGGAGAGGCACACATACGCTCCGTTACAGTATCCCTTTCCCTTAGGCTGTGGCCACAAGAAAAGCCCCCGGTGACTTCATGCGGCCACATCTGAGAAACACTGCTCCTAGATAAAGGGACTACATATCTGAGAGGGCAGAGGGTCTCGCAGCTACATGGAGTTGAGTTGTGAGAATGTCTCGGATGCAGCTAGCAAGTGTTTTGGTCAAGACTGAATCGCACTGGTAGAGGCATACAGGGAAACTCAGTCGGTACCATTAGCATCATGTTCCCAAGCATTATAATTTTGCTGTAAGTTACTCCCCTTTCCCCCACAACTGATCATAAAACGCATGCTTAAGTCAAAATCATTTTAACAGAGTACAAACCTAAGAGCAAAGGAGGCCTAGATGATCATAACTTTCACAAGCAATCGATAAGTTTCACACATAGCAGGTATTTCAGTGGTTGTGCAGGTCCTGGGGAATCAAGAACCACTTGCAGCCTGACAAAGGAAGCTCTTGCCATTTGCATTAAGGCCGCGTTTCTCAAACTGTGGGTCCTGACCCCCCGGAGGGGTCGCAAGCAACTTAAAGGGGGGCCGCGGTATCACAAAGTTTGAGAACCCCAGCATTAAGGTAGTCAGCTGCAACAGAGCACAGGGACCTGAGCAGAAGAGGTTGACTGTACTAATATTTTTTCCTCACTTGCTGTGCCCCACCCCAGAAGAGCAACTGAATGCATAATATGATGCAAATTATATTTAGTGAACTTAATTCATCAGTCTCAGCTGACAGAGGTTAGCTTCTGAGCACATTATCTGTTGCCATGGATTAAGCTGCCATTTAGAATGCAGATGAGGGACAGCGACAGACTGAAAGTGAGGTCAAGGGCTCATTGCAAAAGGTTTATTAATAATGATGCTGTCTATACTTTTCTGCCCACATCCAAGAGCAGGGTCTTGCTCTGCTAGCAATGGAAGCATGGCCATTTTGGTGGAGAGCACTTCAGCCCTAATGAAGCATTCAGTTCATGACAGGGCCAGAAAACATCAAGCCTGCTTAAAGTTGGAGTGAGAATAAAACGTAAAAAATAGTCTTATGTTAATGGAGCCACTAAACACAGGCTGATAACCAGCTCGTCAGGAACAACTGTTTATAAAGGTGTAGTTTACCATAGTGTCTCCATTTCAACTACAAGTGCACCACCTATCTCTTTCTACCAGTCCCGCTCAGACATTGGGGACTGTCATATCTTGATGAAAGCTGTGACATTCAGAGCATGCACACATGGAGAAGTTAGATAAAAACAAGCACGCTCTTGCTGGCAGGCTGCCACGTAACGCTGCTTTACTTCTTAAGAGTTCAGAGCGATTATACACAAGAACCCAAAACCAGAGCAAGAGACAACAAGCTGCTCCCTTCAGAGGCACAACTCATCCCGCCTTGCTATATAGGTGCTCTGTCTGAAGGCAGACTGGGGCTAAGCTCTGTTTCCCCGCAGAACCCCCCCAGCTTGTAAGCAGGGCCAGGAAAAACCTCAGAAATTGAAATAGAGACCGCTTACAATTTGAACATAGTTTTTGGTGTCCTACAAGGGTGACCTGCCACAACTGCAACCAGCGAAGTAAATATGTCCAGATCTCCACTTGCTGTTGGGTGAGCTAGCCTCTCCGGAATACCTCGGGAACCACAAATGACAATTAAACTCCCCTCTACTGATTGAGCCCCTGATGAAAATGCTGTCTGCACACCCCCTGCAATAGGGAGTAATTGAGCCCCATAGGGGTTTTTTTGTTTTTTAACGTGACGCACTAAGAATAATGTGTTAAGGCCAAGAAATGTTTTAGGACAATTGGTGTGATTAGAACTTAACGAAATTGTACCCAGATCCTACTAATGCAGTAAGGTTTAATTTGAGAGATCAGAATAAGGGTAGGCAGCAGGCACTAATGGTTACAGCACAGAACTGAAGACAGAAATCAGGGATTATTTACAGCTTTCCCACTGGCTGATGGCATGAATAATTTTGAGGGCCTTGCATTATCATTAAAATGCAATGTCAGCAGGAGGTATCCACTTCTGCTCCTTTAATACCCTGCCAAGATTTCCTTCCTGCAGATTAGCAGTAGCCAATACAGGTTTGCATTTCTGCCTGACTTCTGAAAGAGCATCAGTTTTTCTTGCTTTTGTAAACACAATTCACATTATACAATATAAATCTTCCGGGTTAATGCACATGTTGGGCAATGCATAAACCTAAGCAGGGTATATTTAAACAGGATGTCACGTTTCATTTCTCAAAGACATCTGGTTTTGTTCAAAGAAAAAAAAAAAAGACACCCCAAATTTAAGAAGCAGTAGGCCTGGGAAAAGGCCATCTGGACAATTGTTCCTGCCCTTGTTTTGATTAACTGTAATCCCACTTTCCTGTTTTCTTATTCACCATATCCCTCAATCCTAATCTCCTGGAGAGATAAATACAGGTTTGTCTTGAACTCATTTGCACTCTTCAGTTCACTCACCATCTTTGGGTAACTTCAGCCACATGTTTATTATCTTGTGTCAAAGTGCCCCAGTTCATGGTTTTGAGAGTGGCACTGTGAACAACTGAACTGTATTCCTGCTCTTAGTCCTAGTAACATGAATTGTTAGCCACTGTGGCTGATTTTAGAGCCAAAGGTAATAGATACACACCTTATTGCTGACAACCAACCTAGGGGCACCCCATTACAAGTGGTGACCTGGAAAGGGATTTGAGCTGGATGAATCAGGGCTCATGAGGGGTTTTTGTTCATTAATGTAAACTAGTTCTCAGCAGGCTAATGCTGAGACATCACTGATGACTAGATGAAGCATATATAACCCAGAGGCACTGAAATCACTGAAAAGGGAGAGCAAAGTCTACTCTACAGATGTAGCTGAACTAAAAGCAGACTGGCTCTCAGCTCATAAGGCAGAGGCACAAGGCTTTCACCCCTCAGGTCACAGGTTCAGTCCCTCCTGCTGATGACCAGGATCTGTTGGCTTTACACATAAGCAAAGGCAGCCATGTTTAAGAATTTAACTTGGTCACAATTAACACTAAAAGATGTAGTTCTAAGGTTTAACCACAACCAGTAAAACCATGATCAAGATGACAGTCTCAGTGTGAAGTGGTCAATGGTGGTGCATTTTTGTTAACGCATTTAACGTGCCTAATTTTCTGCGCACAGACAAAGCTTTAGAGTACATTACCCACTTTCCACCTGTGAATAAGAGAAAGAACAGTTATGACAGAATGCTATGGCAATCTCGTTTGAAAGTTTAGAGAAATATTTTAAGCAAACAGTGGCTGGTTCTCAAGTTTTCATGGTTCAGATAAAAAATTTTAACACAGAGAAGTTATCTTGTGGCTTACTTGGCAAACTACTAAAAAAAGTATGTGTTGTATTCTTTAAGCTTCTTTTCATCTCATCTAATGGTTAGGAATAAAGAAGGGCACCTATCATCATGTGACCAGGCAGATCTCCATGACACCCACTTTGAGAACATCTCTTCTTAGATCTTGGTAACAGAAATATATTCTGGTTCTAAACCCAGTGAACTTTTGCCCCTAAATTCAAGGGGATTTACAGAGGAGTGATTAAAACCACCAAGACTTATGATTACGGTTGAAGCATTCTCCATTCCATGAAGCAGATGCAGGAGTTAATGCCTGCATGTAACTAAGCAATGAAAGATCAGCACCTAGGATCAGGTTTGCCTATCATGTTTCCTACTTAGTAAAGTTACGAGGGACACTGCCAGGAGAAAACAATATAGTAAAAAACCAGTCATTTACTTTTATGCTGTTTAAGATCTTCACTCAGCTTGAGCTAAGAAAAACAAATGGTCAGGATTCTGCCAAAACACACACACACAAACATGCTCACTCTGTCATTCTCTGGTTCAGCACAATGTTATGGCTGCAAACGCAGCAAGGGGAACTAACTTTTAACAGAAATTAGAAACTATATTAAGCTATTTATATGCAATGTTATACTTTGTTAGACTTAAAATTCTCAAGACTGTCCTTTGAAGAGGCCCCTACATATTTTAATTCTTTCGAGCATCCTTTCAAATCCACACAGAACAAAATCCAAAGGTACTTTCCTCACATGCTTGTTTAAATCATTCTTAGTCACGTGAGCCATTTGTGCCAAAACTTTATTTAAAAACATGGAGGATTATTTCCAATTGTATCATGTGGAAGGGGGAGGAAAACACAGACTTCTGCTGAGGTCTCTTGTCCCTGTTGAAGTTGTGGCCTTAAGGATTAAGCTGCCAGGAAGGGTGAACAGGACAGAAAGTAAATGCTAATTCTTTCAGACAACCCATGGCCAATGTTCAGATCAGTTTAATTAAGGCATGTCGTGCAACCCCGCTGTACAGTAAACGAAAAACTCCACCCTTAAGCACAGCTCAATGGTCTGGAAGCTCGAAAAGTACCAAAGAGCATGACTGCACTTTTATGCTTACTGGGGATGATGCCTTTAAAGTCCTATTCTGAATGACAAGTTTGACAGCCTACAGCAGCCTTACACTTGTGTAACAAGATGACGGACACAGAAGGGGAGCACGGGGCATAAGGAAAAGTGAATGATCCTAGCCCCACCTTTTGCTCTCCCATAGGAAATATACCACTGAGAATAAAGCAAGAGGCAGGTACTTGCAACCCATCTTCCTGGGATGAAATCCTGGCCCCATTCAAGTCAACATGACTTTCACCATTAACTTCCATAAGGCCAAGGTCTCACTGCTGGTCTCTAAAGGGCACTGGCTGGAGCCCTGCTGAAGCTTACAGGAAAACAGACCCGAGAAACAGCTAGCTGGCTCAAGACTGTCTGCATTCCCAGTATAGGCAGGAGGGACCCTGGTCGGGTTATGACAGGGAGGAGTCCTGTGTGCTTCCCAATGCACCACCTGCCTATACTGGGAATGCAGACATGGCTCCCATTACTACCACATATACATCTATAGATGGTAGTGCACAGCCAGTAATTAAGAGGGAGACTAAGCCATTAACCCCCGAGAAGGCAAGAGCCATGGGTAAATCACTGGGCCCTTGCAACAGGGACACTGTCCTGAATTGGCTGGCAAAAATTTCCATGACCCCCAATGTTACCCAAGAAGATCTGGGATTGCTATTAAGGGAATGCATGTCTGGGGAAGAGTTCAATATGCTGCCTTATGCCATTATGAATGATCATGGTATTGCTTTAGTGGAGGTTTATAAAAGTATGTTAAGAGCTTATTTTCCATATGAAAACCTTATGGGAAAAATGTATGTGGATAAGCAGCACGAGGGTGAAAGACCTGAAACATATGTGATGAGAAAAAAACTTTTGTTCTGGATAAACGGACTCGGAGAGTTAAGGGGACATACTATATGTTATGACACCCCTGAGCTCAAAGAGATTTATTTTCAGGGTTTATTGCCTGGCATCCAATTGGCATTAGGAACAATTGATCTTGCAAGCACACCTTTGCATGTGCTCGAAAAGAAGGTGAGGGAGATTTTTGATCTCCATCAATTAGCTCACCCTAGCCATAAAACATATAATAAAAGAATGTCAGCAATCAGTAACCCCGAAAATAAACAGAATGATCAAGGGAAAAGACCAGGTGGTTATCTTCCCAGATTGTTTAATGGCAAGCCCGAGGACATTAGGGTCATGCAACAGCTACTATCCCAAAGGCTCAGCAAGCATGAACTCAGGATCAGTTAAAAAATGTAAGCACCGATGAAATTTTTAAGAGGCTCACGCAATACGAAGTGACACAGACACCATCAGGCAACATGGCGCCCGTTGGCCATTCTATGCCAAGAAGGCAGCCATCTTGTCAGACATCTTGTACGGAACCCGGAAGCCAACCCGGAAGCCGGTACAGCGTGCCGCCATCTTGTCAGCCATCTTGTACGGAACCTGGAAGCCAACCCGGAAGCCGGTACAGTGCGCCGCCATCTTGTCAGCCATCTTGTATGGAACCCGGAAGCCAAGACACCAGAAATCTACAGTGAAGATGCCGTGCTTCCCAGCCCCTGCGAGAGGTCCTCCCAATTCAGCAAGATCAATGGGGAAGACAATGCATATCTGTACAACTCCAAGGGAGGTTCGGTACCATTACCCAACAAATGCTAGTAGATATGGGGGCATCTATTGATCTGTACATCAATGATACCTAATCCAAAGAAGTTGCATATCGATCATGTGAAAACCCTACAATCGTACAACGGGAAAACCACTATAACATCTTTCATCAAGGATGTGCGATGCACCATCGGGTCCATAACCAAAGAAGTTGTTGTTGGATTACAAGAACTGGATGGAGTGGGAATACTAGGGATAGATCTCCTGAAACAATTTCAAATAATCGTGGACATACCCAATCAAGTGATTTGATCAGGGAAGATACAGAGTGAAAGTGGTTTTGTAGTTTCATCTACTCATAGGATCGGTGCAGTCAAAACCAGCGAGAAGATAAACATACTTCAATGGGATCCAGATATAGAAGAAATAACGAACAAGTACTCCTTGGTATTTGCTCCACATAAACTTAGCTGCGGAAAAGTAGAAGCAGCTGTGAAAGTAGTGGGACCAGATCCTGACCCACAGAGACAATATTGATTTCCAGAAGAAGCAAAGAAGGGAATTAAGAGTACCATCGAGGCACTACTAGACGAGGGAGTGCTGATTCTGTGTGAAAGCATCTGTAATGCATCCATCTGGCCTGTGAGAAAAGCAGATGGCATCTCATGGGGGCTTACCATCGACTACAGACGCTTGAACCAGGCTACACCCCAGATGACCTCAGTGGTTGCAAAATACCCTGAAATCTTTGCGAAAATTGCAGAAGGAGCAAGCTGGTTCACAGTAATCGATATATCAAATGCTTTCTTTTCTATCCCATTGCATCCCGATTCGTACTATAAGTTCGCTTTCACCTACGATGAAAATCAATACATGTTCACGAGGGTCCCACAGGGCTTCCATAACATGCCTAGTATATGCCACAAGATCGTAACCTCGATGTGGAAAGATGCAAAGCACTCAAGACACATCATCAGCTATGTTGACGATATCCTCATTGCCACCAAAGACCGTGAAACCAATCTGAAAGCATTGGAGGAAGTGCTCAGGATATTACAAAGAGGTTTCATAATCAATCCACAGAAAGCGCAGTTAGTAAAAAAGGAAGTCACTTACCTCGGTATCAAACTGGGACCCCAAGGAAGACAGCCGGATCAAGATCGAGTACAGTTAATTTCAAAAATCCCACCTCTGGACAATGTAACAAGTTTAAGATCATTTCTGGGTTTAATGGGTTTTTGCAGAGACTTCATCGAAAAATTCAGTCTAAAGGCCAAGCCACTGTATAACTTGCTAAGGAAAAATCAATCATGGAAATGGGGTAAAGAAAAGTTAGAATCATTCTGTGAACTAAAAACTGCCTTAATGAATGCCCCTGCCTTAGCCTATCCTGATCCTTCAAAGCTGTACTATTTGGAATTATCCACCACTGGGCCAGCCATTGGAGCAGTACTATTGCAACACCACGGTACTTCTATCAAGCCAGTGGCTTATGGCTCCAGATTACTATAGGAAGTCGAACGACAGTTCACCCCCTGTGAACGAGAAGTGTTAGCACTGGTGTGGGCAATGCAGCACTGGGAATATCTAATTGGCATGGCCCCTATTGTGCTAAGAACAACACACACACACCAGTGAGATATGTAATATCTGGCAAAATTAATGAAGGAAGAATAAGCAATCCAAGACTGGCTAACTGGACTCTGGCCCTTCTTAATAAAGACATCAAGGTAGAGAAAACGAAGTCTCCAAGCATCATCCTGACGCCCTTGTGTAATCCTGAAACTAACATCCCTGAATGTCCTATTCCCTCCATAAGAATCCCACACTACCAATCACCATTCCAATTAGTTTCTGTTTTAACCTTTTCGTAGTTTTGGTCTAACAACAACGTCTGGATCGTGGACAGAAGCAGCTATTATGAAAATGGCAAAATAAGAAGTGGAAGCGCAGCTCTTCATGTTCCCTCGTGAAAAGAAATTTTAAGATCAATATCTACCCATTCTGCACAAGCTGCCGAAATTGCAACCATTGCAATAGCGTTAGAAGAAGCATCCAGCGACAAAAATCTAGTGATATGTACGGACTCAGATTGGGTTTTGAGAGCGTTAATTGATTGGATGACAATCTGGAAGGAAAGAGGGATGCAAACATCAGAAGGTAAACCCGTCGCCCATTCCAACTATCTTGAACATGTATGGAAGTTGGCACAGAAACGATCCGGAAAGACCTTCCTATTTAAAGTTCAAGCTCATCGATGAAACCAAGTGGAAATCACAGCTTTACACAACTATGTCCATCAGCTGGCTAAAAAGGCCGCCCTACTGGGCGCAGAGAGTGTATGGAACAATGTGCCTAAAATCAGTGCAATCAAGATTCCAGATCCACCAGAATCAAAGGACATTCTTCAGTTACAACAGCTGGATCCAGAATTGCAAAGACTTTTAAAATCAAATAAGCATCAAGATCATGAGATTATGCCACACCAATCAGGTTTGATAATGGCACGAAAAGTTAGTAAGAACTCACCAGAAGATCAAGATCACCCGAATCAAGCTCCAATATTAATTATTCCCACGCTGCTAAGACAGGAATTAATCAACCTGTCACACAATCAAGGACATTTTGGTTCACAAAAGACTTTACAGCGACTATCCACCGTAGGATGGTGGCCAAATATTAACAACTGTATACCTTGTGCACATAATAACCCAGACCGGAAAATCGTAAAAGGTCCTTTACTCCATCAAACCATCACTGGTCCATGGGAAAGAATTCAGATTGATTATATCGGCCCACTACCGAAGACGGGAGAAAGGAACAGCTACTGCCTAGTGGTTATCGACCCGTTCACTAAGTGGATAGAGGCATACCCGACAAGGAACTGCACGGCAGCTACCACCGCACGTGTCCTCCTTAACAACGCATTCGCAAGATTCGGCCTTCCCAGGATTATTCATTCGGACCAAGGGACCCACTTTACTGGGGAGATAACAAAACACTTATGCACAGCATTAGGTATACGACAAAAGTTCCACGTAGCAGGACATCCGCAATCATCAGGTCAAGTTGAAAGATCGAATCGGACTCTAAAAACAGCATTGAGAAAAGTAGTCGACCTTTCAGGGAAGAAATGGGACCAACACCTTCCACTAATTTTAATGGCACTAAGATCTACCGTTAGCTCACATGGGTTTACACCTCATGAGGCGATGTTCGGAAGACTCATGCGCACGCCAGAGCAATGGTGGATCCCAGGAGGGGTGCCACCAGACGATTACCAGCCACGGATTGTCACTGACCGTTACCTTAAAGCACTTTTAGAAACCATTTCCAATATTCAACGGGCTGTAATGATCAATTTAAAAACAAACGTAACCAAAATGGACAAGAGGTTGAATGATAATTTGAAATTTGTGGAATAGGAATTGGGGATAAAGTTTTATTAAAATATTTTGCAGAGAAGGCACATCCCTTAAGTCCACGATGGACAGAGCCACATGTTATTAACAACAAGGCTGGGCCCACTGTCTATCAGATCGAACTAACATCTAGAAAACGTAAAATCAAAAAGTGGTGCCACAGCACACAACTGAAACTTTGGAAAGGAACACAGCAACATCAAAACCCCCCGTAGATAACTCCCCTCTATCTCTCTTTCAGGAAAAGAACGAAAATGGAGACCTAGAAGCATATGTACATAATGTATATAGTTACATTTAGTGCAACAATCGTTAAGTAATTTCTTTTCAAAGAAAATGAACACTGGAGATGCTCTGTGATTGGACGACCACTTTCAAGTTGGGAAATACCATCTAATTCCAAAGTCTGGCAGAAAAGAAGGATTACACCGGAAAGAATCCCAGATCCATCGGAAGTATATCAACAGTTGATAGTCATGTACGGGTATCGTTGGGATAACAAGTGTTATTTTGTTGTTGCCCGGGCTAGAGAAGACATCGTCGAGCTAACATTTTCAATGCTCGCCAAAGGTGACCATATCTTCTTGAGAACAGACAATTGGTTCGACATGGGGATTGAAGCGGGAACATACGATTGGATGGTCGATGTAGACCAAATCGATTGCATGAAGAAAACACCTATAAAATGTATCATCAATTGTAAGAAGATCTTTATTCAATGGGAGGCGAATAAATGCATCTATCTAAAGATGATCAATAGCTCCACTGTCGTGAGGCCTGGAGATAAGTTTTCATTTCAAATGATCCATCTAAATGCACATGTAAAAACAATCCCAGTATGGGTATATCCACCAAAAGGAGAATTAATAGAAGTCATACTGAAATGTGGCACGTACGGTCACAAAGCCCCTGACGGGCATGCAAGATCCAAGTTTTGCTCATACGATGGAAATACACAAATGATCAGCTATGAGTGCATTGGTCAGCTAGAGAGAAATGTTACCACAGAAGACAACGGAATATGGATTGTTCGCGGCCCATTCGAAATAACATACATTTTTACACTAACCATGGCCTTACCACCGGAATTGTATCCTGTTGGACTATTTGTCATCAAAAGAGACGTATCAGGACTCTAACAGTCGAACCACAATACAGCATAAAGAATACCACTCCATGTTTCTGCTGCCTTAATCCATAGGGACTGTATAAAATATATATCCACCTTATTGTCAGGATGGAAGAGCTGGCTAAATAACGTTGTAATCAACCCCACGCATATCAAATCCAAAAGAGATGTCTCCACCAAACTCATGGGAGGTATTGGTGCTGGACTCGGAATCTTCAACTCGATGAATCACTTCTACACATCTCAGCGAATAAGCCAATTAGATCATGGTCTATCAAGTCTAGCCATCCCAGTAGCCAATGCAATTACATCTATGAGCACTGTCCAAATGGATTTAAGACAAATACTACCTCAATGGTTGGCTGCACAAAACTTCGATCACCTAGAAATCATAGGCGCCATGGACACTTTGCCATCAAATGTATCGACAGCTCTCGCATGCATGGAAATACAAATATGGCTGCTAGACATAGCCAAGAATATAGTAAGAGATGGTATAAGAGGGGTAGTACCGATAGAAATGAGGCGCACTTTATTGAGCCAATCCAATGACTTCGAAAAAGAACATCAGAACTGGTGGCGTATGATCAATTTTGTATACGAAGCAGCATGGGATCAAGTGATTATAGATGTTTTAATGTTGTTGGGCGTTTTATCAGAAGAAATTATACACCCTGTTATATCCATAGGAATAAACATTAAAGATGCTGTAATGACACCAGTCGAAAATCGGAAATGGGTACACCTCCACAACAGATCATACTACACTATCAATTTGCAAGCAGGCACTGAACAAAAGGAGTTAGACTATACTTGCACCACTGGCATCTGGGAAGAGACCCACCTGTGTCTAAAATCCAAGACCGGGGAGTGTCAGTATACTATGCATGTGCCCCCAACTAATGAACAGAACACCTCAATCATAGTCCAGACAGATAGATACTGTCTCTGTATCAGGAGTTGTGCCCAGTATTTTTAGTTAACCATTATTACCCTGTTAAAAACCTCATTGATTCAAACATGTGTCTATGTAGGATACACTCGATTAAGGGCTGTGATATAAATGTTGTCTTGCACGATATCAAAGAAACCACTGTTTATGATGATTTTAAAATGTTTAAACATCTAGTCCCTGTCAATGTAGGCCCAAACTTGGAGATTGTGAAAGGTCTAATGAAACATGAAAAGTTGCATGAATATTTTGATGAGCTAAAGGTAAAAGGTGACCATATGAGAATAGTAGTGCAACATGCTGTAGATATCATCAATAAAGTGGTTAAAAGAGTAGATGCTCCTAGTACAAACTGGTGGGATAACATGCCAAGTTTTCAATCACTGTTTTATAACCCAATCGCATTGTGTCTTGCATTACAAATCATTGTTATCATTTATCTAATCTAAGTATGTATGTCCCTGCAAAAGAAAAAGGATACATAAGACAGAGTTTGATTTGTTGAAAACAATATAACAATGTAATTATTGTGTCCTACCCATATGACGGATTACACTGTTAACAATTCCTTGTTAATATTGTTGCACTTTATGCTTGTCTACCTGTAAATAGTTAATATGTTGCACCTTATTATGATTCCTATGCTTTTACTGTAATAGCAATTTCGTCCTCATGTTCATGGTGATGGTCATACTTCCAGCTTACCAACTGTAATTGACCATCAAGGAGGGGAATGTTGACAGTAAGTTAGAATATTAAGATCAAGGACATTACAACCAAAAGGACACTAAAATCAAAATGGAGTCCTGAGTTTTACACAGAAATCAAAATGGAACCCAGAGGACTGAAAGACTTTTTGCCACCAAAAACCATCGTCTGCACACAGCACATGGCTGTGCACACAGCACTGTTGCTTTGCACACGGCACTAAAGTCTGCACCAGGAATGCTAATCTGCACTCAACACTACACCTTGTGCACTAGAGACGCTCCTGCTGTTTTCCCGCCTTGAGGTCTTTATAAGCTCCTCCCCTGAAGGGATCGGGCTCCTGTTCCTGTCCTGCTTCTCGCTCTCCTCCTGTTCCTGGTTCCTGCTCCTGTTGAAGAAGAGCCGTGGCGAAGGCCGGGATCTGCTTCCCAACAGACCAGACCAGATTCCATTCCACCGCTACCTATAGGGTGCATTAGCTCACTACTGTGGCAATTGCCCAGCGCGTTGTGGGTTATAGCTACCTATAGCTCCGGACCGAGAGCAGCTGCCTATCACCCAGTTCCACTCCAACCATTGTAGCGAAGGTCCTATTTTGGAGCTGAGAACTGTTTACCATCGAGTGCTTGTGTAACATCATACCAGCGACAAATCATCAGTTGGACTCCTCAGTGTTCCTCCCCTGAGGCTGCCTATGCCAACAGGTTGAAGGTCCTGAGCCTCGGCTGTCATCTGACTCTAGAACAGACTGAATATAGTGCTTTTCTTGTTATACTGTGCTATCTTCTATTACTTCTGGGTGTGGGGTTGGTTTATGCAGTGTTGTATTCTGGGGTTATTCTTTGTGTTGTTACCTGTTGTATTCAATATATCTTTTAAATTTGACATTCGTGTCTGTGTTTATTTCGGACTGGGGAAATCCGCTGGTGATAGATATGGTGGTTTCCAGGTCAGACCATCTTCTGGGACAAAGGCATTTTCCATCTATTCAGATCGGCCCCACACTAAATTTAGTTTACTAGTGTGCCTTTGCTGGTAACAGCTCTCTCAACTTGTTAGAAATTGGCTTGACGGAGCTGCCAATGTGTAGCCCCAGGCATGGGTAACAGGAAGCCAGCAGGTGAGGGAGGGAGGACAAAGCAGCAAACCTAAAATGCACCAGGCAAGAGACGAAAAAAGGAAAGAGCAACACTGACTGAAAATAGAATAAAAAAAGTAAATCACTAAAGGAAAATAAACTAAATGGGGTAAAAAATATACAGGGGAAAAGACAGAAGTAATAGGAAATGCAGTAACTGTGCCAGGACATGGAAGAGAGAATAGGGTAGGATTACATTACATTCTTACATAGAGACCGTCCCTACTTGGCAACTCATCTTTCCTAGAGTTTTAGTCACAAATCAGGTTTTTCTGTTAATCATATTGTGCAGGGGTATATACGCAAACACTGACACACCTACTACAGCAATGATCTGGGCAATCAGTTTGGAAAAAACCAAATGAGTGATGCAAGGGTTAATCTGTACTAAAGCAGGACAAAAGTAGAAATCTGATGAGGTTCAACAAGGACAAGTGCAGGGTCCTGCACTTGGGATGGAAGAATCCCAAGTACTGCTACAGGCTGGGGACCGACTGGCTAAGCAGCAGTTCGGCAGAAAAGGACCTGGGGATTATTGTGGATGAAAAGCTGGATATGAATTAGTGTGCCCTTGTAGCCAAGAAGGATAACGGCATATTGGGGTGCATTAGTAGGACACTGCCAACAGATCTAGGGGAAGTGATTATTCCCCTTTATTCGACATTGGTGAGGCTACATCTGGAGTATTATGTCCAATTCTGGCTCCGCATTACAGAAAGGATGTGGACACATTGGAGCAAGTCCACTAGAGGGCAACAAAAATGATTAGGGGGCTGGAACACATGACTTATGAAGAGAGGCTGAGGGATTTTGGCTTATTTAGTCTACTGAAGAGAAGAGAAAGAGCGGATTTGTCAGCAGCCTTCAACTATCTGAAAGGGGGGTTTCAAAGAGGATGGAGAGAAGCTGTTCTCAGTGGTGACAGATGACAGAACGAGGAGCAACAGTCTCAAGTTGCAGTGGGGGAGGTCTAGGTTGGATATTAGGAAAAACTATTTTACTAGGAGGGTGGTGAAGCACTAGAATGAGTTCAAGGTTTTAAAATCCCTTGAGGTTTTTAAGTCCTGGCTTGACAAAGCCCTGGCTTGGATGATTTAGTTGGGACTGGTCTTGCTTTTAGCCCTGTGTTGGACTCGATGGCCTCCTGAGGTCTCTTCCAACCCTATGATTCTATGAAGTAGCCTCTGCTCCAAGTGGGCTTCCCAAAAGACAGCATCACAAATGGTGGTCATTAAGAATATGAAAAGTATAGCCATTTACACCATTAGGCTCATCGGTTAATATGCATGGTTATATGCAGCTCCGCACCCACGCTGCTGCCTCTGCGTGTAACCACTGAAAATTTCAGCAGTTAAATGTTAAAATGTGATTAATTACATAAACATCCCTAATGGTCATGGCCCAAGACTCAGAAAAGCCTTATGCACTGTGTCGGGGGCGGGGGCAAGTTTTGGTAGAGGGGAGGATGACAGAAATTTCAGAGAGCTGCAAATTACCCTTTTTTAAATGGCTGAAAAGGTAGGGGAGGGTCATAAAAACTTTTTGATCTTACACTGGGTCCCAGTAAGGAAGGCATCCAGGAGCTACTGGCATCCAGTAACACCTTGTCTGCACGCAAGAGTTCTACTGCTTTATCTGTACCGGGGTAGTTCAAGTAGCACAACCTCCCCAGTGTGGATGCAGCTGTTGTGACAGAGTGCGTTCCTGTGCATCAAGAGAAAAAAGTACTCCTAGGATAAGGCACCTTCATAGAGTACAAATATTACTGCATCCACCCTAGGAGCTGCACTGGTGTAACTATATTAGTCAAAATAAATAAAATGATACCCCCCAACCTAAATAATTACATCGGTTTAAAAAAAAAAAAAAGAGACTTGGATCAGATCTAACATGGCTCAGTGACAAACAGACCTCTCAACAGGTCATGTGTTTTATGCTATTTGAACAGTTCAGACTGCTGGCTTGTGCAAGATAACCATGGATTTCTGATCACTGCTGTTCAGAATGGACATACACCCTGGTTCAGGTTTTAGATGTACAGACAACTAGAGCGGCGAGGACTCCTGTGGCACCGATACCAGACAACTAGAGAATGCTTTCCAAACAAGCTAGAGTTGTTTCCGGCAAATTCATACCCAATCGTGCAGTAAGGACATGCCAACGTGGTAACTAACATTTTACGCACTATTCCAAGAGAAGGCTTTATAGACTGCCTCCCCCCCCCCCCCAAACGAAAGAGTGTCTTGTGTGTTCACAATGGAAATTGTCACAGAGGAGTAACACCAAGGGTCATTTCATGCAAAGAGAGAGTTACGTTTACAGTTGTCCTTGGTCCAACTACCCAATGATCTGGGCAAGGTCACCAAGCAGGTTAATTTTATAATTACAGTGATGCTCTAAAAAAGAATTTGCTGAGGAAGAGGCTTTGGTACTGGAGTGTTGGGTGAGGAAAAGGGGGAAAATATTTTTACTTCAGAAAGAAAAAGAGGAGTGCTATTTTGAACCGGTTGCCCCTCCAAAGAGACAAGTTCTTTTTATCTATGGTGTTTATAAGGCCCCATTAACATAGTCTCTCAGCTCCTCCCAGGCTTGAGTGTATGTATCTCCTCTCTATAATCCCCACCCCTGGCGAGGATGGAAGAACCATTATACCATCAAGTGCACACAAGAAGTCTATGGCATCTCATGGACTTGAAGCAAAGTCTCCAAATTGCTAGGCAAGTTCCCCACTGAACCATCCCTTCCCCAAGACCTGAATGCCTACTCACCCCCTAGTCCAAGTCTACTGTGATGCAAGATTTGTTTTGGCCAAAAGTTTCCCAGATGTTTCTATCACCATTACCACTGCACCACTTGCAGCAAAAGTGAGAGTCCTATTACAGATCTGGCTCCTAAGGCCACAAGTGGTTTTCAGCTGCCTAGAACAGGTCTAAATGACACAGCATTAAGTGTACAACTGGTCACAAAGATCTGTTTGCCCTAGCATTCTTGCCACAGTTACAACTAGTGGGGAGCTGCAAATTTTGAACGTAACGCCTAGCTTATGCAATAGAGTTGGTGACAGCTTTCGGATTTGCGAGTTTTTGAATTTTGAAAAAAATAAGGAGGGAGTTGTTTTAAAAAATAGTGAAAATACTTTTCCCATTTTTTTGGCAGTTGTCAGGCAACGCTTTTAGAAAGCTGGAGATTTTTCTGATTTAACATTTAAAGCACCAGTTAACTGATCCTTGGAATCAGACAATAAATCTCTGACTTTAGAACATCATCCACTTATGTATAGATATTGAGCAACTTTCCAAAAATCTGCAAAAGTACAATGGGATCAAAAACCTTGTGCTCGTAAGCCAGACACATTGAGTTATTTAGCGAAGAGACCCCTGTAGAGACAGCCCTATTAGACAATTGCTGCCCATTTATTTTATGTATTTAATTACATGTAACAACATTTCTATCAACACTTCTAGACACCACACAATCCACAGAGGAATAGTTGCTCACACCACATTTGGTAATCCAAAGCTGTAAAAAACTACTGTACCTCCCCAAAAAGCTTTTATAGCCAGACCTAAAAAGTCTTATTTTCAGAAGTACTTCAGTGTGAACAGTAGATGGTCAACCCTTTTGAAGGAAATGGCCCTACATTGATAGTTTTAGCTGAATGCCCTAAAGTTCTATAAGATGGGGTTATTTTGTCCAAATTTATTATAGAAGGCATGATTAGGACAAATTTAGGTCCTACTGCCGCCATTAAGGGACAGAGCCAACATGGGAGCTGTATGGAGAGGGGAACTTGCAGTACTGAATTTCTATCTATACTCCCGTGATAGATTTTCCCGGAGAAGCTCTACATCATAGTATTGGGGATGGGGGTAGGGGAAAGACCAAGGAACCAAAGCTAGTTCCCAGCAGAAGAAATTCAGCTCCATAGGTCAGATCTGATGTTCTGTGAAGTCACAGATCGACTCCCAAATTGGGGCTGGATCGGGATCTAAAATACCCTAGTGTAAATCTGGAATAACTCCAGTAAGGTTTTTAAAAAGTCATTCCAGATATGCACAGGAGTACAGCCTGGCCCACTGTGTGGGTGGTCAACACTTTCCTCAATGCTTTTCATAAAGCTCATAATTTCATGTGGCAGAAGCATCTCTAGCGCAGCTTGCACATACCCCTACTCCACGCTCAAAGACATTGAGATCTGGTTTTACACATCCAAGGTAGGCCTCTCGTGGAACACAATCCCTTTGCCGGACAAACCAGAAATTGCAGTAAAGCCACAATTTGCATGTGTGACCAGAATCCATTTCCACTTCCTTTTGTGGCACACACACATGCTTTATACATAAGGTGGAAATAAGAGGCCATGAAACTTATATTTCTTTCCCTTTGTAAAAACTGTTCAAAATTACATCTTTTGACACAAGAAGCTTTAATAGAATAATCTCAGTTAGTAATTAAGCTTACTATGGTATGGCTCTCATCCTATAGCTTGGCAGTGGGAAAACTCAACCTAGGTTCTTCCCTTCTCATGCATGATTGACAGAAGTAAGAGAAATCGCCAGCCAAATTATGTCCTCAGTTACATCTGGGCAATCCATCTGTCTTATGATTATGCCCTCAGTTACACTAATGCATCTAAACACATGTTGGTGTTTAGATGGTGAGGCACATGTGTATTTGAGCAGATTCTTTTCTGCCAGTGTTTTCAATAGACTGAATTAAAACAATAAAGTTTTAAGCTAGCAATGTAGGAGAAAGATGGGATGGCTAAGTACGATTCAAGGTATTCGCTGTTAGCCATCCCATCTTTCTGCCAGGGGGACCGGGAGCTGCACGGCATGGAGCCAGGCAGTAGAGGCCGCCTGCAGAAGCTGGCAGGGGTGGCCTGCCAGGGGGGCCGGGAGCTGCGCGGCACAGAGCCAGGCGGTAGAGGCCACCTGCAAGAGATGGCAGGGGAGGCCTGCAGGTGGGGCCAGGTGCCACCTGCAGGAGCTGGTGGGGGCGGCCTACCAGGGGGCCGGGAGCCATGCACAGAGCATGCCTGCAGGAGCTGGCGCGGGCGGCTGCATTGGCACGCATGCAGCAGCTGGGCAGTGTTGGCGCTTGCACAGGAGCGGCAAGTTGAAAATCCCATGACAGACAGACAAGAACAGTGTCCACTTAATAGAAAGATTGTCTAAAAACATATATATTTAGCAATTCTACAGCATTTTCCATCAGAGAATCTGCAAATGATTTTCAATGAATTTAGCCACAGCACATTTCCGTGACAGTCAGCATCACTACCAGTTTATATATGTGGTAACCAAAGCACAGAGGCCAAATGACTGAGTCTGTGTCATAGCCATAACTACAAGCTGATCTTCCACTTCCTCCTGCTCCAGAAAGGAATTTCGGTAGACCTTCGGTAGACCTTCCCGCCACCCCAGATAAGTAATTCACAGCCAAGCCTTCCAGAACCACTGACATTTGTGGCGAGAGAGAATTTTCAGGAAATTCACATACATTAAGAATTGGGTTTGGTTATCAAGAATCACGGCACTGCATTGGAAAGAATGTTGTTTGCACAGAAGAGATTAGGCGCCGATACAACTGGGGACATTGTGCAGCACGCTCATTCTGAATGGAGACTCTATGACTTGTGTCATGACGTGGGAAACAAACAAGATTAATTAAAGAAGGAAACATTTCTAAACTGAGAGCCAAAGAGGAAAAGGAGCCAAGTCACAGTCAGCAAGTCTGACACAAAGAGGACAAGCAACAAAGGATTATGAGAAGAGAGCCACTTTTTCCTTCAGTACTTACATTTTCTTTACCCCAGATCTAATTATTTTTAGACTATCTGATTGTTAACATTGAAGCACTGCTGCACTTGACCCAAAATAACAGACACATTTCCTGCTCCACATGATTGCAACAACTAAAGTCAGTGAAAGGTTAAAAATTATAATTGAAACTTTTGGGTACAGGTTTAAAGGTTGTGGTTGACTGCTCAAAAGGTATTATTTCTAAGGATGCAAAATCCCATTTAATTGGTTAATTGGTTAAATGTACTGTTTAACCGGTTAACCAGTTAAAGGGGAGAGCGGGGGGGGGGGGTGCTCCAGCCTGGCTACAGCAGCCCGCTGCCCACCACTGGGCTGGAGCAGTCCCCCCCACCAACCCACGGCAGGCAGGAAGCTGCTCCAGCCTTCATCGGTTAACTGGTTAAACATTCACATCCCTAATTATTGCATTATCATAATGCAACTGAATTAACCATTTTCCCTCTACTTGTAAAATATTTTTGGCCAGATTGATCCCTCAAGTAACTCATTATTTTATATCATCCAAAAACTGTTTAGATTCTGCAAGAATCTGACACTGGCCACTCAGCATGTTTACTAAAGCCCTATTTCTTACAGCCCCACCTGTTGCTTGTGGGACAAGCACCAAAAAGCAGCGCTATTGAGGAGGCTGTGTTAGGAAGGGACCAGACTTCATACCAGAGATGGAAAGTGATAGCAGTGACAAAACAGTGGAAAGAGAGAGGGTGGGAAACGGGACAGGCAGAGCTGGAGATAAGGCTGCAGATAGCAAGCCTGGGAGACAACGATGATGTCACAGGAAGGGTGTGGCAGGAAGACATGAGGGGGAAGAATAGAGGAAGGGCAGGACACAAGGAAGCGTTGGTGGAGATCAGCAGGTGATGGCAGAGGTTGAAGATCATTTTGGAGGGTAAAAGGAGAAGATAGAGCAGGTGGGAGCAGAAATGGGGACTGGAGAGGCGGGACAATGCTAGAGAGGGCCACATAGTTCAGAAAGCAAAATGAGTCACATGCTGGCAGAACTGAGACTCAGCTGCCAAATTATATCAGTAAAGCTGAGGTCTATCTGCCCTCTCTCCCCCAACAGATTTAAATGCCTACAGAGGGCATGTTCTCTCACCATGTGTACGATGGGCCTCATCCAAAGCCCTTTGGAAAGCCAATGGGATTGGGAATCTTTCCATAGAGTTCAACAGGCAATAGATTAGGTCCTACACAGGTGCTTAGCTACTGGCTGTTACTAAAAGGTACCATGTTGTTGTCTTTATTGGCCAATAAGGTGGGAATGATCTTTTATAAGGGTACAGCCTTTGGAGAACTTGTATTTACTCTTGTATTTTGAAATAAACAAGGAAGTAAGAATAGTGGCCAGTCACTTCCCAACTTACCTTGGCTCACAGGCTCCCAGCAATCTTTTTAAAAAGGTTCCTCAAGTCAAGCTTATTTCCCATTTGAGCCAGTTCAACCATTCTGCTAAGTGTTAAAGGGAACAGGTATAAAGGCATGGCTGTATCAATGGTTAAAAAGCACAGCACGCTTTGCCACCAAAAAGAAGTTGGCTCAACTAGCAAGCAGCTCATGCAATTAAATCACCCAATCAACACCCCAACATCTCAACACAGTTTTTGCAGTATATATAACAGGTCCAAATGGGGAGAGGAGAGCAGACAGCTTGAGTTTGGTGTTTAAGAGGCACAGTCTTATTTAATTACATTTATAAAGTGCACTCAGCAGCTCTGTTTTCTAGCTCAGGCATCTGGTCATCCTACCCAGAAGAACCCAATTCCCATTTTATATTCAGGCCCCTTTACACTGGGTTGTAATGGGCCAAAGAATTGTCATATGTTGGGGATAAAGCACAGCGTCCACAGTTTCTAAACAGCTGCAGCTCCTAGTCAAACCACTGGTTTAAATGCCTGCTGCAGGCAAGTCTGAAAAATGTTAGCAATCATCTTTTGGAAGATCTAAAGTAGCTACCAAGAGACAGGAATTACGCACTTGGAATTCAGGAATTTTATGGAGATAGTGACTGCTTTCAAAGCACATAGGTCTGTAGTTTTTTTTTTTAAATGTCTCTGAATATATATTCTGCTGGAACTGTACTTACTGTTAAACACAGGTAAGTTTGGATAACTTTGCTCGTCTAGGTCCACTTCTCTGAAGTCCAAATCTCCCTGTCCCCTGACAAGCTGTGACAACTCTCGTATGGGGAAAGTCTCACCAAAGGAAGCAGGGGAAAGTGCAAAAATGCAATCCACGACATTTTAGAACAAATCTGCTGAGTACATCATGAAGGAGTGATTGCAGGCTTCTTAGGACTAAACCGGGTTTCATTTAATTCATAGACAAGTGAAAGGAAGCTTCAGTGAGAAGTCATCATCGAAGGCATAAGACGAAGGCTAGTTCGTGGATTAAGGAACTCCTAAGATATAGGTTTAGTTCTCTGCTCAGGTACAAGCTGTGTGCATGAGACCTTGGGCAAGACATTCAGTCTCTCTGTGCCTCAGTTCCCCATCTAAAGTGGAGAGAGCCATATTTCCCTGCTTTGCAGGGTGCTGTGGGGATAAATACATTCAACAAAGACTGTGCTCAGACACGAGGACAAAGGAGGCCAAGGAAGTACCCAATATATATGTGCTTGAGCATCCCTTCTTATATCACGTCACCCAATATTAACTCCTAGTTTATTCCTACAACTTGGTAATAAAATCAGAAGGGCAAAATGCTAATGCCAGAGCTAAGGAAACCATCCTATACACTGGATGACTGCATCCTTAGCCCTTCCACTCCTGTGATAAGGCACTTCATTTGGGCCCTTGAGTGCTACGCTCTGTGTTCTGCAGGCTATGCAAATTAGAATGCCCCTCAGACAATTCAGCTCAGTGGGCAATTAGAGATGGCACAGTTTGATACCTTTGCCTCATTAACATTCCTAACCTGGTCATGCAAAAGCAGAGGCCTCATCAGATATGTCTGTCCACACAGTGTTAAAAGGAAATGAAAAAACAAAGTTCCAATAGGAAATCTCTTTGCATTTCAATAGTGAGTCCGGTCCTGCAGCCCCAGAGTGAAGACAGGACAGGAACACATATTTAAAAAGCTAACATTTGCATGGAGTGATGCAAAACGCCATAGTCTGAGTTAACTTAGGTGTCGAGCGGCTTTTGGCAGCTTGCCCAGATTCCTTGGACAGCAGCCTACCAAATCCTCCGAGGCTATTTTTATCTTTATTTATTAAATTTATCAATGGGCTGGATTGCAGACAGACAACCTAAAAAACACAGACTAATATTATTTAACATAAAACCTGTTTAACATGAAACCAGAACATCCAGTCCTGTCCCACAGGAGAGTAACTCCAGCAGAGCTTCTAGCAAGGGGGCTGGCTTGCATAAATCTTAGCCGGTTCTCTAGCACTATGGCCCCCAGAAATCACGCACTGGCTGTTGATGTGACAAGAATAAATGCTAGACTCCATGGCTTATGGTTTCTGAGGCAAGGAACAGATGGACAGCACTAGAAACTGACACCATGCAAGCAGTCAGCCCACCCTACCATACTGGATAGACCACTTCTAAGCATGCATTTGAATCTTGATGGAGATTTGACTACCGTTATTCATCCCTTTCTGCCAAGGCTGCCACAAGGATGCTGCACTGGCGATTTGGGCTTCTTTTTGTTTGTTTGTCTGTTCACCAAGGCTCTGGTCACAAATCCTTTCACAGAGGCTACTTAAAGACACCTTGGTGCCAACTAGGGATGTTAGGAAGCGTGTAATTCGGTAATCGTGTAGCCGACAAAAATGTTGTTGGTTACATGATTAACCTATAAGTGGCTCTGCATTTAAAGGAGCTTGGGAGCCGGCATGCAGTCAAGCTGGCTCAGTCCCAGTTCCCAGCAGCTATCCATTGAAAAGATTTGTGGCTCTGCATTGAAAAGATTTTGAGAGCTGGTGGGCAGGCACACTGGCTCAGTCCCGGCTCGTGTCGGGTCCAGCATTTACTTTAAATGCAAAGCAGCAGCGGGGATAGCTGTCGGGAGCATGAGCCGGGACTGAGCCAGTCTGACTGCGTGCTACTCCCAAAATACCTTAAATGCAGAACCACAGGGAAGGGAAGTTGCGTGCAGCTGGTAGTGTTAACCAATAAGCATCCACTGATCGGTTAATCATTTAACTGGCTACACTTTTACACCCCTAATGCCAATAGAGATTGAATATGGCACGTGCCCTGGATGCTAGTGAGAGATGTGGGCATCCAAATACCTGTCAGGAGGAGACCTAGAGACAGTAGCTGCTGTCAGCTGCTACCAACCTGTGCTGGAGTCAAGTCCCATGCCACACAGTCTTCTATCTGGAAAGCACAAAGACCAATCAAAATCAGAAACAAAACCTCCTGCTCAGAATTACATTTCCAGATGGACTGAAATTAAGTAGAATGATTTATATCCTAAAAAGGAACCATGCATCTTAGGGCCTGGATATCAAGTCTGGGAACAGGAAAATATTGGAAAGAAAGATAAAATTTCACACTGGGATAATACTTCACTCTGAAGTAACGCTTTCCGCCCACAGACCACAAAAGCGAGCAAGTGTTGTTATTCCTGTTGAACACAAGACAACTGAAGCGTAGGGAGGGCAAGTAACTTGTCCAGGGTCACACAGCACAATACTGTATTGTCAGTTATTTTGACCTTGCTTTTCCAGTGCTTACCTTTCCCCACTGTACAAACGGCCAACATGCTGATAGAGGATAAACATTCTAACCAAGGGCTATAAATCACAACTACCCGATCAACTCACGTTCTCAAGCTCAGAATTTCCAGCACTGCCCTTCAAATTCACATCAACCCAGAATTTAACTAAATCAAGAGGAGCTGCCTATAGTTGGCATATCAATATTCTGATGCAGGGACTTAACATAGTCACACACGTCCTGGGCGTCTAATGCAGCATATGCTTGATTGTACCATACAGATGTTAGAAGGTTCATTTTCCCTACAACTGGGTAGCAATTCTTTGTCTCTGTATGTGGCATGGTAGCTCACTGAGCATGCAGGACACTGCATGTCCTTCCTTTGTGAAGCTTCCACTAACTCCAGTGGAAAGTCCAGGCATTAAGAAGCTTGTGGGATCAGGACCAGAGCAAACCCAGGGTATGTCTTCACTTGCTATGCCGGAAATCGACATCCTGGCATTTGATTTATCGGGTCTAGTACAGACCCGTAAATCCAACACTGAGGGCAGCTCTGGCCAGTGCCTGGAATCCTCACAGTCTACACAGCTGGAGTTGCATACCTTAAGTTGACCTTCCAGGCCTCAGACAATGTTACAAGAGCCAAAATGGCTTGGATCACCATATAATTGTTAGTGCTGTCTATCCGGGTATTTTCCTGCAAGACAGAGAACTGTCAGTAAGGCCTGGCAAATTAAGCATTATGGATGCCTTTGTTGTCATGGATCAAATCCATGTGCTAAAACCACCAAACTAACGACACATGCTTAAACACGGTTCAGATTATATAAAAGTATTCAAGCATACGACGCCTTGATAGGGCTTAAACCCACAACCTATCAAGCATCTTCAAATACAGCACCTTCACTCCTTGAATTTGGAAGCTATTTGATAGCTAAGACATTTGAATACAATACACATGCATTTTAGAATATAAGTATTGGGGCAGAAAAAAAAGGCTGTACGATTCCTATTGAATTAGCCTTGCTGAAAGTTTCCTCCATGACATTTTGCTGACTGAGTTATATGCAGTATATGCTTTTGTCAGTTGCCATTTTTGGGGGGTTATTCACCTGAACTGCAAGTTTTCCTTGGCTTAAGTCTCTCCTTTTGCACACCTTCGCCCAATGTGCTTTTGTAATGGTCTGATGTCATTAGCAGGCCAATGAATGAATGCAAAGCTATTATATTTTAGTCTTTTTGCAATTTGGGTGACTCAGAAACAATCCGCAACCTACTTTTCAAAAGAGCAATTTCCATTTCAATGGTAATCTTAGCAAAGCATCTAACTGTACAGGTGAAGTCTGTGTTTACAGCAGTACTAATATTCCTTAATACTCAAACAGCAATTGAGTTACTGCCCTTTCAGTTCTCAGTCTCTCTCCCTTCTCAGCCCTGGGACCTCAAGGGTTTCCAAGTCCTCCTTCCCAGAGAAGCATGCATAGTCACAGCATTGTTTCAGCACAAGGGTCATGAAGACACAATGCCTTGCCCTAATAATGATCCAGCATCCTCCTAAATAGTGTCAGAAGTCAGGACTGTCTTGCCCTAATCAGGATTGGCAGCAACTGCATTTCTCCTATCATGTGCACTCATCTCACTTAGGTGCTCTTTCATTGAACTGCTGACACATGCTACTGTGCAAAGTTGCAGGGAGACGAATCCTGGAGAAGAAGCTCGTCAAGATTTTTTGCAATGCCCAGCCTTATGTCCTCCGAGGAGAAGCCTGGGAGCACCCTAGCTAGCTGCGCGGTGCCCAATCACTTGAAGTTCTGCACGAATGTACAGCGTGGGTGCAGCTGAAGTGAGACATCTGCGTGGCATCCACGGCTGTCTCCATTTCTAACATCTCTCTCCAATCTGAGTAGGCAGGGACCACCCTTCCAAAGCGTATGTTCTGCAAAGTTACTTTACAGAATTCCACAGAGTTGGAGCCCAGAAAGGAGGAGGTGGTGCTATGGAGGCAGAATACTGCAGCCTTTGCCAGCAGCTTAAATAGATGGATGCTGACGCTATACCGAGACAGTATGCAAGCTGCTAGGAAAGTCAGTTCCTTTTATACAGCAGAAGTTTCCTTTAAAGCTGAAAAAGCCACGGGACAATGAGGGAAGTGACCCTATCACCATTCCTCCTACACTCTCATGGGTTTTTCCCTCTCCACTGATCCCACTACTCACATGCTGGCTATGAGGGAAGGACAGACAGAGGACTGGACGAGTACATGTACAGAAGCAGAATTCTGAGGCACTTCAACACCATGACTTTCAATGTGGTGCTATACTGGGACTTCTGCCCTTGTAGGGAAAGGAGGGACTTGGGGTTTCCGTCCTGCAGGGAGGAGGACCTTGGGGCTTTAGTCATGTGGGGCAAGCCTGTCAGTGCTCAGGGCTTGAGACCCACAGGAGTTGGAGCTAGGGGATGAAGCCCAGAACCCTGACAGGCATGCCCCAGCTCCAACAAGGACCTCCTGTGGGGCTGAAGCCCTATCCCAGGCAGAAGCCCCAAGCTCCCCTCCAGTCTGGTAGGCAAAGAATGAGAGGAGGGCATGCGGGACTCTGCAAGCCACGCTTTAACAGTAAAAAGACACGGGGCAGGAGCCATAGTTTGGCTGGGCTTGTGCTATATCACGAGTAGTATTTCGCACAAACCTCAGAGCCACCTTATAATGCTGCACAAATCCATGTGAACAGCAGATTCTTTATCATGTTTTTCTCTGTTTGACACACAGGAAAGAATTCAATAAGTGGTTGGTCTGGGCCGCTCAGAGAGATCATTGGGTTGGATGAGGTCTGTCCAGTTCCAATGAGACCTCATTCATGGCCTCCTTCCACTTGGTCTCCTCTTTTGCACCCCTCCCCCCAAGCCATCTTCGACAAAGACCACGCACGTTTTTACCCCCTTTATTTTCACTGGTTTTTACCTCCCACAGAAATGTATAGAGTTTAATCAAGGGTCTGTGGAAGTTTAATTTAGTTATATCAGACTGACTTTCAGTATTTACATATGTAACTGTTACCATGTAATAGGCAAGATTAGTCAGTTTCTCACACATTTTTAAAATCGATTATTAGCAACGGAAGTGCATTTACACACAGAGGTGTGACCCCCCCAAAGTCACAAGATGGATTACAATAGTGCCTAGAGACTGCAGCCAAGGTCAAGGCCCTATTGTACAAGGTTCTATACAAACTCATAAGAGAACATACAAGAATCTGTGCCCCGAAAGAGCTTACACCACACTGTAGCTGTTACGTGGCGTGCAGCTATTTATGACATACTAAAATCCCCACTAATCGTATGTTCAGAGTGCAAAGCCAAGCATGCCAAAAGCAGAAAACATGGCTTTGCCCCCTGTACAGATGAACGATCATGTGTTTTGTGTACAGGAAAAGATGAGAAATTGGATGACAAACTAGAGAACAACATTGATGCATTGTAGCCAATAGCTGAAGCTCCAAAGATAAGATGAACCACCCTTTATTACTGCTCTCCCTAGATTATCAGACAGGGAATGTGTCGTGTGCATGTACATCTTCTAGCACAGTGTCTCAACCTTTTTTTTAATAAAGTACCCCTTTAAAAAAAAATTATTCCCCGTACCTACAGTTTTTCTACCGTTGAAACACATTTGTTTGAACAACTTAATCACAGCTGAGCGGACGATGACATTTTGGAGTGTAAAAAGTACAAAAATGATAAAGTGCTGTAAAACTTAACAAAAATTCAGTTTTCTCCAAATTTCAGTTGTGTTGACGTACCCCCTCCCCGACTTCTCTCAAGTACCCCTAAGGGTATTCATACCACCGGTTGAGAAACACTGTTCTAGCATATTATGGGTGCTTCTGCTATACAAAAATATCTGAACTATTTACATGGTATCTTCCTATCTTCAAGGAGAGGCTACTTGAAAGAAATTCTGTTCTTCAAATACCTTCTGATTGCATGATAGGTTTTCCTTAAGCTAAGTCTACCTTGCACTGGAAAACTTAGTTCTGGGGAAAGTTGTTTAAACAGAATTCTTGCTAGAGAAATGCTAACACAGTTTTTCAGACCAGCACAGCTGGGGTTAACTATAGCCAGCTATAGCATGGTTTAATGAAAGAATTTAAAGCAGGGTATAATTCATAGCCCTGGATACAATGGTCAGAGAAACCCACGAGCAAGAACCAATTTAAACCCAGTTCTGGGAAGAGGTGCCAATACAGTCTCCTTAGCAAACAGCAGACAATGCCTTATTGTATTTTCTATAATGCGGTTTTGTTTCGGGTCCTCTTTGGAAATTACATGATGACATCTGTGCAGAGGGTTAGCATGGATGCATGTGCTTCTCTACTATAGTTTTTTCGAAGTGTTCCATTGCACCCCCTCTAAAACTTCTTAAATGACCCTCTGCCCCACATGATGCTGCACGAGAACTCTCTAATCAACAGTAGATAGGGTAAGTTACAGAGCTATGAAATACAGTCACAGTGAGAGAGTTTGGGCGACAGGGATGAAGTTTTTGCACACTCCAAAGGCAGCTGTAACAAGGAAACTTGGTGTTTTATTTTCATATGGGAAACTGAACTATGCTGCCAAAGAATTCTATTTCTTTATTCAAGTTTTAAAAATATGAACTATAGACACCGTAGGGTAGCATAAATACTCAAGATTCAAGGTTTTGCATATTTCCAAGGGTAGATATTTGAAATACTGTTCAAGGAAGGAATAATGCAGGAAGCATAATTTAAGGGGGGAAAAAACAGGAAAGAAGTTCATTTTTAAATTTAGCATATGTTAACATATTATCGTTAACATATTAATAATACAAGAAATCCAGGGAGTTGACAAGACAGGATTAGACCTATGTATATAAACATAAAGGAAGATACTAAAAATTTTAATTGAAATGAAACAACAACAAAAAAAAGAGACAACCCCTTTATGTAGTCACTCAGCTCACAACAATGGGAGTAACAATCACATTGAAACGCAGTCCATCCAGTAGATAGCCTCCTTGGGTACCGTCTCCAGTTTGGTGAATATCCATTTGCAACAGGGCCCTGTTCCTTCTTGAACCAGGAAAATAAGTCCTAAAAAATGTTGGACTAGTCCAGCTTTTCCTGTCTTGCCACTCTAACCTCAAATGCCTAGAATTGCAGTGCCTTTAATGCCTTATAGACATTAAAAAACCCCAACACAACCAAGCAAACAACGAGCAGGCCTGTAGCATGTTACAGACTAAAACCAAAATATAGATAGTAACATGAGCTTTAGTAGGCACACCCCACTGCTTCAGATGAGTGGAACAAGTTACAGACTAAACACGGCTACCCCTCTGAGACTTATAGACATTGTTTATTATGTCCTGCAGACCACCTAGAGGCCCAAATCAGGACTGGGGACAAGCGTTCCCTCTAAGCTGCACAGCAGCACAATTTCACAGGTGATTAATCAGCCTCACTCAGTCAGTCAGCCCTGTGCCTCTGACTGGGCGGGGCTGATTAATCACCTGTGAAGCTGTGGTGCCGCGCATCTTCGAGGGAACACTGCTGGGGACCCCGTGTGCTAGGCTCTCCATTACACAGATGCACCAGAATCACAAAAAAATAAACTAAACCCTACAGCCACGACTACACCTCAGTCCTAATGCACTCTGAATTTCCCAGCCCTTCTGCTCTCCATATCCCACAAGGCCTCTTCTACTATTTTACCCCACAGCTCTTTCCCCGCTCGTCTAAATTGTCAAACCAAATCTGCTCCTCTGTCAATAGCCTTGGCTGATCTCATCTATTTTAAAATAACCTGGCATGGTTAAAATGCTGACTTGAGCTTTCGCACCCTCCAGATTAGGCTTTCTAAATATGCAAGCATGATCGCAGATGTATGCTATGTAGTTGAGATATTTTACGTCTGTGGTATCTGAACTACTGAGCGAGATAACCATAAGGCTGTACTGCAGCTTCCCACCTGCATTCTCCTCTGCCAGTTTCAATACAGCTCATCAGAAGCCACTTGTAACTGTGTCTGAAAAGGATTAGTCAGAAACAGAGAGAAATCAAACGCTCAGAGCAGGGGGCCAGGTCTCAGGACCGCAGGGCTTTGTTCTCTACTTTGTCATAGACTTATGATGGGCAAGCCACTTGTGGCATGATTTTTACAGAGATTTCTCGCACCCAGGGAGGCTGGCTGAGCAGAGTGGGGGAGGGAGGGAGGTCATAGTAAATCTTAACCAAATTAAGTTAGCATCAGATGGCAGCTGGTTCCTTGGAGGCCACCTGATTGTTCTTTACTAAAAGGGAAAAGAAAGCCATGAAGGAGGGAGAATATACCTATGAGGTCTTCATATGCACTATTAATTACCCCACTGGGATAACAAATGCCCCTGAAGTGAAATACAGGAGAGAGGGAATTACTGTAATCCTGTTGTTAAAACAAAGTTATACAAAGGTAATATTAGATAGATCAACTGGCTTTCTTGTTTGGTCTCTCAGACACTCACTTTCTCCGCTTTCTCCTTATTTATTTGATTATGTTGCCCCAGACTGCTTTGCTTGCAGGCATATTTGAGACCGTTTTTAACCCAACAGACATTCAAAAGATGTAACGGAAGGCTCACTATCTCCTCTTCTCTCCTGCTTGGCCACTTTCAGGAACACAGGACAAAGAAATGCCTTTTATTAGCCATCATCATTCATTTTTCAGTTGCAAGCATCTTATGGCACTGATTCCCTGCATGTCAGTGAAGGAGGCTATTTGATCACTAACCATGACAGAGGACTTGCAGTTATGCCAGTTCTGACTGTACTCTGCATGTCTGGAGCCAGGGAAAAAAAAAAACAACAAAAACTACCAGCACAGGCCGGTGTGGGCTTTTTGCATTCAGTCTCTTGTGAGGGGGGGAGCAAACCAATAATCAAAAGGGATAGTCTGTCTGTCTGACCAGCCCCAGCCCATATATGGGTCATGCTCCCAGCCTCCTCCCCCAAGGTATCTGACTTGTTTTATAGGGTGGGGGTCTTAGGCCCATTCCAAGCACCAGTTGTAATGTGTCCTAGGGGCACATCAAGACTTTGGAAAGAGACTCTGCTGTCCAGGCTACGGACTGCTAAACTGTCAAGAACTATAAAATGAGGTTTTGCATGAGTGGTGGGTATAACAGGTCAGAGAAGCCTCTGCCATACTAGGCTGGAGTCTCTCCAGTCAGCCAACAGAGCTAAGTCTGTTCTAGCTGGAGCTTGGCTTAGTCAGCCGGTTGAGCTAGTCTGGAGCCAGCCTGGTGTGCCTCCTGGGGGGTGGCTCAGTGTTCCGGCTAGCCCAGAGCTTCTCTGGCCCTGGGAGGGAGGGATGCTGTAAATTGTTAAAAATGAATTGGATCAATTTACGGGGGACTGATCCATCAATGACTATTAGCCAAGATTGTCAGGGACATAAACCCATGCCGAGATGTCCCTAAGTTTGACTGCCAGAAGCTAGGACTGGACAACAGGGAATAGGTCACTTAGTTAGTTGTCCTGTGATTCACTCCCTTGGAAGCATCTGGCACTAATGTTCCTGCTAAGCTGAGAGGTTGGGAGGCCACCCTGGAGAGATTCGAATGTCACCTAGCTGATTAGCAGCCAGCACAGCCAGCACCATGTGTTTCTACTAGTGGTGCACATTCACCCAAGCCTTGGTGCACATAGCAAAATTTCTTTCATACATGGATGGAAAAAATTAAGAGGGAATATTGTCTGACACCAGCCTCTTTTGGCAGACAGATTACTGGCTAGGTAGACCATTGGTCTGACCCAGCATGGGCATTTGTGGCTGGATCCTGGCAACTGAGTAGCCTAGTGTCTAAGTCATTGAGTAAGTGGGTAGAAAAAAGGGGTACTGGCTCCCTGTGCTCCTGGCCTGGGAACTCCAAACCACTCCCTCTTCAAGTCCTTAAGTTTGGGGCATGGCCCCAAGAGTCCAGATTTGCTTTAGTTAGGGCTTCTCAGTAGGTTCCCCCCTTTTCCGAGAGGAGTAGCGTGGGGGCTTACTTGCTCTTGCGGCTGCTGAATAGACAAGCTTTGGTTAGTTTCCTACTGAACTGGGCTCCTGCATCCTTGCTAGTCAGCCCCAAACTGAGCCAGGCTCCTTCCTTTTCTCCTCCCCCCAGGCCTGGCATTGGCTGCAGGTAAGCAGGATAGGGCTAGCTGAGCCCAAAGGCTTTAACCCCAGTTAGCTGAGCTAGCTGGGCCCAGAGGCTTTAACCCCTGGGACTCCAGGCCCTCCTTTCTCCATTCCCTCCCATCATTGTTCTCTTCTTCAGAAATTAGAATGCAGAAGCTTAGCTGTAGTTCAGAGTGCAATGTTAGGCCATCTGCAGAAGATGCTCCCTTTACTTGTGCCTCCTTGTGGGATCCAAGCCCCACAAATCACATGCAAGACCAATTCCTAGTGGAGGGCAGAGGCTGAACACCCTCAGCTCTTGAATCATCACCTCTTGCCATTCCCAGCATGCATGAGAACTCATAAGGAGGTCCATTGATCTTGGGCAGATGGAAAGATATTTTGAAAACCAACTGGCTGCCCTTTTCCAGCATCAATACGTAAACCCGTGAAAGAGGGGTGGGGGAGAAGGCGGCACCTTGTACAGATAAAAGGAAGTCTACTCTAGAAAGCTTTTACTTTTAAAAGATCTGTTGAATGCAAACCATGTTACCTGACACACTGATATCAGACCATTTAGAGTCACATGTTAATATTCTAATAAAACACGTTGCCAAGAATAGGACTGCTCAAGGGACTGTCAGTCGGTTCAGTGCCTGCGCAGACTGACAGGGAGTGAAAGCCGGCACTTGCTGATGATGCTTCCATGGTCCATGTGGAAGGAGTTCCCTGATCTCACAGCAGCTCCCAGAGAACAAATAACTATTGCGTTGTGGTGCGGTCACAGACCCCTTAGGGATGCATCACAGGGTGCTGACAAAGCCACTTACACTCGCCTTCCTGCTTTCTGGGGCTTCTTGCTCCTCCGTCCTGCTGTGCCACCCCCTCTCCCTGAGGAGCAGTATAGACACTGAAACTTCAGGTTCAAGGGAAATGCAGGTTGGAGTCCTGCTTCCTGGGATACCACTCCCCCAATGTGATCAGAACCCCAAATGAATTATTTAGGTAAGCCCCTTTTAACAATGAAAGGAGGAATGTGCACACCAATTGTTTCCCCACAATTATTTACACTGGGCTTGATAGTAAATAATAGTGATTTTAGCAAGTTCGAGCAGTATGATTTAAGAAGTTGTAAGTAAAAAACCAGACAGAGCAAAGTTGATTACAAATTAAAAACAACAGAAAATGCTTAATTCTAACACTAACATCTCAGTACAAAACTTATTACAAACTCACCCTAAAACTGTTCTTGTTCCAGCTAAGCCTTCAAAAAAAGGGAAGTCTCCTTCTCCCTGGGGTCTTTAGCTGGCATGATGCACCCAGGAGGATAACAAAAGACAAAGAAACGTTTAGCTTCCTATTGTTTTATAGATACCACCTTTCCATGAACAATTACTTGATCCACCCCTAACAGTTGGGGAGGATATGTGACTTCCTACAACCAACCACTGCTAAGACTTAAAGGCAGAAGAGAGTGTTTACAGTTGGCCATCTAGACAGTGAGGGTAACACCCTTGATGGCTTCCATTTGCACCTTTAAAACCATAAGCCATTCCATATTCCATATTTCTAACTTTACACACAGGAATGATACATACACCAAAATAAGATATACAGACCCAGCAGATTATGACATTAAGATGATACGTTACATGAGGCAATTTGTCCCAAGCATCTTTGAGTTATGCATATTTGTGTCCATTTCATAAAGTGGGAGGGGGAGGGGTGTCACAACTATATCAGAAAGATGACAACCACTGGCATCTTTATTGGCAGTTTCATTGAAGGGGCCAAGAGTAGACAAACGAGCAGTTCTCTTGGCTCTGAGAGAGGGCTGAAGTATGCTGATGGGGCAGCATAGCCGAAGCTTGCACTGAAGAGAAGGCTGGATCTGTTCTGATAGAAGTTTGCCACATGTGTGTGGTGTGGCCAAATTAAATGTTCAAAAGCCTCCCGCTTGTGCTACTCAGCTACCTCTTACTTATGCTGCAAGAGATTTATTTTTCAATTTTGTTCCCTAGGTTTTTAAAATGAAAGAGGAAATCTAAATTACCTACTGGTGCCTTCAAGTGGTATAAAAATATTCAGACACCCCTTGATATGGTAGTTAGAAAGTAGTAAACAGTCCACTTTGCCCCAGTAAGACAGCCATTTTGAAGAACATTAATTTCATTCTGGAACCACTAGGGTAGTTGCAAGGCATGTCCATTAAGTCAGCATGGAAGTGGACAGAGCCTGCTTATCCAAGCCAGGTCCAGAGGGACCAGGAGCAAGATGGAAAACTCCCCTCCATGGCAGAGGTGAGTTAGGACAATACATATAATATTGTTAAGCTCATTAGGGTTCCAGTCAGGTGCTGTGCAAATGTAAGGAACAACTTTATGACACTGGGGACTAGGCCTGAGGAGCTCAGACGTAACAAGAGAATTAGGAGACCTGTTTCCCCAAGTGGGTAACAAGATGCCTGGTGAAGGGAGGGTGAAGACGTCAACTTCCCAGCCTTGGAACTCCTGCCCAGGTACCAATTTCAGCCAGAAAATTTGGCACATTCCAGGCCCAAATGCACATCAACACAAAGGGAAGTTTTAGCTGAATGTGTGATTTAGTGACTCCCACAAACTTCAATGCAGTTGTACAGGTTTATTCTAGGATTGAACTTGGCCCCATCATATTAATATGTGTATTTAACCTGAAGTCAAAATGCATTATGTCCTATGTACAATGTGACCCAGAGAAGATGTTCAGTGGAACCTTAACACCTACATGTTCTGATTTGTTTGCAGGCTTGCAAGTTTCAGCCACACCAGTGTTGTTACTTGCATGTAGAAACTGTTGAAGCCTGTATCATAGCTCTATCAAAGAATCCAAAACCACAAGTGAAGAATATTACACACAGTTGAAGTTACAGAGAACGTAGGCTGGCAAAAATGTCCTTACCCAACATGAAATCTGGACAGCATATCAAAGCTTTATACTTGGGAAAAATCTCAGAAGACTCTTTAATGACCACAAGCTGTCAGGACCTCTGTTTTACATTTCACCCACAGGCAGTGAAGTGTTCCCCAACCCTTGCATCACAAAGCACCATCATCCTTACTCATTAAAAAGGGGAGGAAGACAGACATTGGGTCAGTTCATTTCATTTCAGGGGTCATTTTGGATTGGTTTTTAATTTGACTTTTACTGCATGTTTCAATATTTAGCATTCCAGAGGAAGAAAAAGAAAAGAAATCATTATTGTCATAAGGGAGTCATTCAGTGGCCCATGTTATACAGAAAGTCAGACTAGATGTTCATAATGATCCCTTCTGACCTTTAAATAAATAAATGCATTGCAGACACTGACTTCAGAAAGTGAACTTGCCCATGAGCACAAGGCCAACGACAGAACCAGGGGATGCCCTTGAGTGTGCATGAAACTGCAACTCTCATTAGAGAACCAGAATTCACACACTAGTAACATGCCACAGCAGCAGTTTTGCAGGGTCTGGTTACCTCGTGAGATGTGGGTGACAAAGATTTTGCTGTGGCACCTCCAACCACACTGCCGTTTCCTTCTTCATTGATAAAACAAGGACATTTCTCCTTCCTCTCAAAAAAATGTTACTATAGGAAACCTTAAAAAAAAAAAAAAATGACATCATATAGAAACAATTTCCATTCATGTGTTTGTGGGTTCTCTGCATAAATCCCCCATTTATCAGAATGGAGGATAGACATCAGTGCCTTAGGGACTGTCCATCAAATGGAAGAGATGCATCACACACACAAGTACATGAGTGATGCAGGGTCCTCTGTACACTAGCTGGCAATTTTTCAGAAATAGTGATTTGACCAGTCTTTCGCTGCATGGCTCACTCCAGAAGTTAGCCCTGTCCACAAGCTGGCATGCTAACGGAATACTGCTTGCAGCCACTGACTTCTGCCCCCATCACAAGCTTGGGACAAAAAGAAGGGAGGAGGCGTCGGCTGTGTTTGGGACAGGGGCATGCTGCCGAGGCATGGCTTGCATTAACTTCGTTAGGACAACGCTTTGCTTGTAGCAATGCCGAAAAGTCTTTCGACCAGAGAACCAGGCTGCACATGGCAACTAGTGGCAGATGATGTGGGAAAAGCTGAAGTACTCACATGTTTTTTTTGCCTCTGTCTTCACAGACAAGGTCAGCTCCCAGATTGCTGCACTAGGCAGCACAGTATGGGGAAAGAAATGGACAGCCCTTGGTGGAGAAAGAACAGGTTAAAGACTATTTAGAAAAGTTGGACATACACAAATCCATGGGGCCGGGTCTAATGCATCCGAGGGTGCTAAGGGAGTTGGCTAATATGATTGCAGAGCCATTGGCCATGATCTTTGAAGGATGGCGAAACACTGAAATGGATTACCTAGGGAGGTGGTACCTTCTCAGGCACTTAAAAACCTCTAAGTCCTAGCTTAACAAAACCCTGCCTGGAATTATTTAGTTAGGATGTTAAGGACTAGTCAACTAGTTGCTTCCTCCTGCCCTTGCTACCTCTATGACAGAGGCAGCAAGGGGGGGAAGTGGAGGGGGTACTTCAAAGTAGCAGCACCGCCTGAAGCCTGGGGCCAGGCTCTGGGCTCCAAGTAGCGCTGCTGCTTTGAAACGTTGCGTGCAGCCCAGGGATTGTGCGCAGGCTGCATGCAGCGATTCAAAGCGGCAGCGCCACATGGAGCCTGGAGTCAGTTGGCGATTCCCCTGCTGACCCTGGGCTCTGTGTGGCACTGCTGCTTTGAAATGCTGCAGGGAGCCCAGCATCAGGCTGCACGTCCCCAGCTGACCCTAAGCTCCACGCGGCGCTTTCACCTTTCAAGCGTACTGTTGCCACACTCCAAAGGCAGAGGCACCCTAACAACCAATCAAATAGTCTATGCAAAATGTATCGATTATTCGATCAACTAGTCGATACCTAACATCCTTACTAGATACAAAGCAAAGGAATCCAGTCTGTGTATGCAGGATGTCCCCAAAACTTTCAGCTGATGGCACCAAGAAAACCTAGTGCACATCACGCAGCAGAACAGTTTGTGTATGCCTGTACGGCTTTCCTCTTTCGAGAGAGGAATGCAAATGCAGATGAACAAAATTGCAAATGAAGTGCAGATTTGAATATCCCGTGCTTCATTTGCATAATCACGTCCAGGCACTATTTTGAAATACCCTATTTCGAAACAAGAAACGCTATGTAGACGCGGTTATTTTGAAAGAAAACCCTTCTTTCAAAATAACCCTTAAACCTCATTTTATAAAGGAGTAAGGGTCATTTCAAAAGAAGGGTTTTCTTTTGAAATAACCGCATCTACACAGCGTTTCTTTTTTCAAAATAGGGTATTTTGAAATAGTGCCTGGATACGATTATGCAAATGAAGCATGGGAAATTCAAATCCGCGCTTCATTTGCAATTTCGTTCGTCTGCATTTGCATTCCTTTCTCAAAAGTGCCTAGTCGCTAGGCACTTGTACATTTCAAAGGAGGAATGCAGAACTCCGCATACAGCCCGGGACCAGCGGGAAATCCTGCTGACCCCGGGCTGCATGCGGGTGCCTGCTTTGAAATGTACAAGAGTCCCCAACAGGGGTTCTTGTGCATTTCAAAGCCATGGAGCCCGGGGTCAGCTAGGGACTCCCATTTCAGCGGAACCTGGGATCAGCTGAAGACTCCCCAGCTGACCCCGGTCTCCACTGCCCCTTTGAAACGCCTCCCCTGCACATTTAAGAGGGGCAGTGCTGCACAGCTGTGCCTCGCTGCCACTTTGAAGTACTGCATTCCCCCCCCTTTGCTGCCTCTATCTCAGAGTCAGCAAGGGGGAGGGGGGGACGGGGAAATTGACTAGTTGACAGACTATCCGATAAGCAAATGCTTATCAGATAATCAACTAGTCTGTAAGATCCTTACCTCATTCTGCCACTCAGCATGCTGTGCACTGGATATGCAGCTGTCACCATTCACCTCAGTGGAGGCTCCATTTCAGTGATGGTGGAAAGTGTTTCAAGCTTCTATTTTGGATTCAAGCTGATAATACGATGCGAGGGAAACGTTTGCATTGTGGACAGTGAATAAGAGATAGTCAGAGGAGGTGTTGCTAGAACAGGGGAGTGAAGAAATGGTTCTTCCCACGTGTTTAGATCTAGATCTTCTAGAGAAATGACTTCAGCAATATTTGAATCTTTTTAAAAAGAATGCTTCCTGTGCTTCCTCTGAAGCTGTCTGTAGGTAGTCACAGTTCATAGAATCATAGGATTAGCAGAGACCTCACGAGGTCATCGAGTCCAGCCCACCCCTGCTAAAAGCAAGGGATGTTAAATATTGGTTAATTGAATAGTTGATTAACCTCAAATTCTTATCAGTTACTCGACTATTCTAGAGTCCCCAGGGATGGGGCCGGCAGCCAGTGCTCTCCAGTCCCACTCCCGAGGAGCCCCCCGCCACGCAGCAGCGCGGGGTGCCTAGTCTGCGAGGGGAGCCAGCTTAAAAACCAGCTCCCCTCACGGACCAACTGACTGTCGCCCCGCGCTGCTGTCCAGGGGGAGGGCTGAGCTCCCGGACCCAACATGAGCCAGGCTGCCTGCCTGTCTGGCTCCTAATACACTTTTAACGCAGAGCCGCAGCGGGGGTGCGTCCCAGACCCCGCACAAGCCAGGACTGATCTGGGCTGCTGGCCAGCCTGCTAAAAAATTTACTGCCGGGGCAGAAAGAACGTGTGGAGTCTATAACATTAACCCGTAAGCTTCTGTTTATCGGTTAATCAACTACACTATTACATCCCTAGTAGGAATCCTTCAATAAAATGTGCACAGGGAAATAAAGCTTGCCTTAGGCTCACGAGAAGAGATATATGTAGAAATCTCTTTTTTAAAACCCCACCCACATCACATCAAAGGCCAATTCATTTTCTCAAACATGCCCAGCTCTACTGTACAGGGGAAAAAAAAAACACAAAACAGGAACTAAAGAGTGTGGTTTCTCAGAAGCCACTGAACAGCTCCAGGCAAGGGCCACTTTACCACATTAACAAACCCCATGCAAACCAGGTAACAACCGTTAAATGTGACAATAGCCTCGGTTTATGTTTAACTAAAGGCTAGAGATTTTTAGTTGCTGGATGAGTAATTACAAGAGATCAAGATTCTGTTGAGTTGGCCACAGACAAAATATTTCACATGCGTTCCAGTTAAGGGAGGGGGGGGGAAAAAAAAAAAAAAAAAGACACACACAGATAGGCAGGCAATGAAAGCTAATATAAAATCAGCTTCGATTCCTCAATGTGAGGAGGAATCAAAGGGTGCTTTGTTAGACAACTAAAGGGTTTCAAGGGGAATCCAAGCCTAGTCCATTTGAAGAATGGCCTGATGTCCAAAGTTCATGCTACAGTTGAGACGACTCCCAGATTTCTCCTGCCCAAAACCCTAGCAGCACTGTCAAGCCAGTTTGCTCGACATGTGGGCACCTGCACACTTTGGAAATACCACACCTGCTCAAGGGAAGCAAACAGATTCTCATGGAAGCCTGTGGAAATCTTATACCCTCAATTAATGAAAGCCTTGTAAATGTGGCTATGGTGTAAAGTATTAATCACTATTCTGGAAGGCAGCAGCTACAGATCATTTCATTGTAATTAAAGGCTTCTCAAGCTCAAGACCATGTAATTCAGAGGCGCTTTTGTGGGCTGCCTAAAGTCCACACCGGAGGCTAGTTTAAGTGCTTTGTTTCCCTTTTGCCAGCATTATTTATGACCAAGGCTATCACCCTCCATTGAGATCCTGTCAAACGGATAACAAGACTGCTTAAAGGTCAGTCGGCTGTGCCTTGTAAGATTGAAGAACACTTGAAGCTATCATGTCCCTTCTGTGCTAAGCACGAAGCAATCCATCAACATTTGGCTCAAACATCTTCATCTAGTAAGATAACAAAACTTGCCTATCCTGCCCGTTCCAAAGTTTGATAACAGTGACTGGAGAGGATGACTCTTTCACTAGAAGTATTACACTGCTGTGCCAGGTGCATCTGTGTCCGCCAAGAAAGGCATGGTATTCAGTTCACCTCTCTCAGCCAGCCCACATGACCCTGCAATAGTTCTTTCATCCCTTCAGTAACGAAGTGCAAGAGGGTCCATCTACTGGGTTGCTGAATGTGCCAGACAGCCCAGCCAATCAGGAGTGGAGGGGAATTGAGAGCATTTGCTCCAGCACCGATACATGCTGTCAGCACTCAACTGTTGTATCACCCATTATGTCTGCAGTGATCAGGACCAATGAAGAGAACAATAAAAGCTCCGTCTCTAACAAGCTTCCTTTCTGGCAGAAAAGAAAAAAGGAGGTTAGGGAAAACAAGGGGTGTGGAGAGAAGAGATTCATTCATTAGTAAACCCGTCCAAGCCTCAAGACATACACCCACAACAAAAGATACAGAATGATGTTCCTTTTAAGGACAACAGATACTTAAAAAAAAAAAAAAAAAAATCACTGACATTGCATAAGCGGGTAAATTTCTACCCTTAGTTGCACTCCCTGAAGTCAGTGAGAGTACATGGGTACGACTGAATTTTGCTTTTGACTACCTCAGTTTTCCGAACCAAGAGCTCCCAAGCCTGCTTCTCTTATGGACTTCAGATGAACCATTCCTGGGGCCAACCCTGCCACCATTACTCATATGAGATTGTACAAGATCCTCTACTGAAGCCAGTGAGGCTATTGAGAGCAAGGTACGATGCAACATAACTAAGGCTGTCGGAATTGCGCCCCCATGTGTAAAAGAACACAGGACTGGGTCCCAAATCGGTGTTTAGATTTGCCTCCAATTCCACTTCCAGTAAGTAGTAGAGACAGCACACACAAAAAATCAGCAAGCTTAAGGAGGTCACCCAGGGGGCTGTGCATTTCATGTAGCAAGTCTATTCCTGCTTATGATAAAAGGCAATCCGAATTCCTATCTGAAAACAACAAAAAATGTATCACCTCAACTCTGCAGTGTCATGTTTCTGATAATCTGTCAGTTAAAAAAAAAAAAAAAATAATCAGTCATGACCTAGATAGCTCATATGCTATTGCAGGCTAGATGTAGTACAGAGATAGTAATTTCTTCTGGTGCGTAGACTGTACTAACTGAACATTAATTAGATCACATCCAATAAGCAGCATCTTGATGAGATGCTAAAGAGCTATTGGTAACATGAGCTGATGTTCTAATAGGAACAGGAGCTGCTCCAACTTTGCTAAAAATAACAGCCTATTTCAGGAAAACAGAAACAGAAAAGTATGTATACCTACACCCACTCCGAAATAGGAGAGTGGAATATTACATTCTTGTGAGGGTCCAACATTTAGCTGCAAAGCAAAAAATGTGTCATTAACACAAATCTATAGAGAGAAAGGTCACCACATTCCCAGTTCTCTGAAGTCAGGCATGGGGATCATTAAAGCAGTATTGTTATGACAGAGGTGTTTGTGATGGGGCTGAACAGCTAGGAGTGGAGCTGCAGGAGGCTTGGATCAGAGTGCGCTATAAAAGAGTCACATGATGGTGCAGCTGTTTGTGAACTGTACTATTAGAACTCTTTGGATAAAGGTTAACAATAAATGTTACTTTAAAAGAGCCCTGTAATTTCAGTTCCACTTTCCACAAGGTTATTTGTGTAAGACAGTTTTCCTAGTAATCTATTATTCTGATGCATTGTAACCGGACCACCTCGCATGGCCTGAAGTATTTAATGAACTACAGTACAAGCACCTCTCCTCAACTACGTTACTGAGCCAGGCATCTTAGAAATAAATGTGACTGTACTGGTTTGGGAAGCAAAAAACAAAGCCTAAACCTGAATTAATGTCTGTATGTTGCATCCCTATCCACACCACTTGGTTCTCTTTTTCCAAAACTCAACTGAAAAAACACAGCCCATTAGTGTCAACTGGATTCTCAACCCCTGATCCCATAGGCACGCACAGGCCCGATCTTAACTTTATACACTGTAGTAACCCCACCCAGGTCTGTAGGTGACTTGTGCCCATGAAGTTAATTATATATCTATGCCTGTTACAGCTTCACATTGCAAGCTCTGTGGTCTTTGACTATATATGTAAAACAATTAAGTGAGAATAGTCGGTTTCTTTTCAAAGGAGCAAGTATTAGACTGTCTTGTTACCATAAAAGGGTATTATATTGACAGTCTTTATACATTTGTTCTGGAGTGGATCTCATTTATTCATAGTCCGGAAGTGTATCACTGCCTCATGGAAAAATTCAGCACAAGAAGAGATATACAGTATGAACACTGAATCACATTTATAAAACAAATGGTCTCAAAATAACTCAAGGATAAATCTGGAAAATAAAGGTTTTCTGTTTAAAGCTGGTTTTAAACTCTGAAAATTTTAACTCGTTGCAAGGGTATGAGGAATACATAAGATTTGCAGTTGGAAGCAAAATATATTCCACGCATAATGCTTCAACAGAGCACTTTGCATGCAAAATATGCTCCCATACACTAGTTTATTTCTCTTTTTACCTAGTCCAGTCCTGAACTGGGAATGGTCAGTCACAAACATTCACATTTCCTCTCCTTCCTTATTCCCAATCAAAGGTTGGCCAGGTGATACAGAAGGCCAAAATTTCTGCAGGTGGCCTCTGCTTTTGGGTTTCTGACCTGATCTACAGAGGAGCAGAGCACCCGCAGCTCATCATTTAGAGCTGCCAGCATTCAACAGAGCCAAAACTCAGGTCCCAGGTACCTCACCCTGGAGGACTTAACTCAGTGGCCACTTTCATAAGTTTTTGATCCCCAGAAAAATGATGAAGAGCAGCACAGCTCCACAAGGGAAGAATCACAATAGCCATGCTGCACAGAGCACAGGAAAAGCATGGAGTGGAAAGGTGTGTGCAAGGTGGTTTAGGAAACTTTTGTGCTCCCCATAGTCTAAGGGCATTAAGGCAGGCATGGCAGTATCATGACAGCTTCAGGGCTGCTCTCATTTACACCCTGTTTTCCATGGGAAGCAGACCCTAGAGAGAGGACAGCTAGTCCTAACCACCAGCCTGCCCCTTTCCTTCTCACGCCCCTCCCCCCCCCCACCACACATATCCCTAGCATGGGTGGTTAGAACACATCTAGTCAAGGGAGCCAGTTTATTATGATAAACTGCAGTTTCTGAACAAGGGCCTGTTTTGTCCAGCTTTGACACACTTGGGAGAAAATAAAAACAAATTAGCAAATGCACAAACCAAAGAGGAAGGGAAGAAAGTCATTTTAGTGTCACATTCAAAGCGCCACGAAAAGGAAGAGCGATGAATATTCTAAATGGCCTTTAAATAAGAAACACAGCTGAAGGATCAGTTGATCTCCTGACCGTCAGACTAATTACTAGCGTTCATCCACCTCTGCCCATCCTGGTTTTAAGAGAGAAAGAGAAGGAGGGGCAGAGTCTAACAAAAACCGAGATTCCCATGGCAACAAGCAACAGCTTTTGTCAGAAAGGCCTGCTAGTAGTTGTGAGGCAATATGCTTTGTAGATATAGATTTTAATATTAGAGAGATCACCTATGTACACAAACACACAGCAGGCCAGATCCTGAGATGATAGGATAGTGAACAGCTTCACTGACTTCAGTAGAGCGAGACCAATTTAAATTCTCCCTCCCTTCCAAATATCTGGATTAAACAAAACAAATCCCACATGATCACCCTGAGAAAAATAGTTTAAAAGGAATCTTTTGATGTTGTTTACCTACAGCAGAACCTCACATTAGCATAACTGAGAGATCAATCGTTAATGCAGAAGCTTGCAAATTACTAAAGAGTACCAGGGCTAGTTCTAGGGTGGGCAGGAAGAGTGCCAAATCCAGGAAGCTGACATCCTCTAGGTGCTGTACTTCTGCGTCTTTTTTTGCTCTGCTGATTGGTCAAGAAATTTTGGGAAGGACAGGAGGGAAACATGACTAAATAATTTTCCTCAATGACCAGCCAAACAGTTAGGGTCACTCCTGGATTGTAGGGTTCTTGCAGCACCTGTGCCGCGCTGTTTTGTTTTGATATTTCAAATTTTACCAATAAGTGTGCTGTAACAGAAAGAAGGCAGCAGCAGCGTAATGGTTACAGAGAGTGCCTGAGCTATCATCCCCGCTCTTCCAAATTCAGGGGGCTTGGGCCAACTACTTTCTCTCCATGACTCAGTTTCCTCACTATTAGTTTTGAGATTTAATACTTTCAACAGCAATTTGAAAATGTGCAACACAGTATTATTAATAGCAGTTTCGATAGATAGGACAGATAGGATAGAATTTTTCAAGTACCTAAAAGGGTGTTATAAGGGGAAAGGAGAGAAGTTGTTCTCCTTGGCCTGTGAGGATAGGATAAGAAGCAATGGGCTTAAATTGTAGCAAGGGAGGTTTAGGTGGGACATTAGGAAAAACTTCCTACCTGTCAGGGAGGTTAAGCACTGGAATAAATTGCCTAGAGAGGTTGTGGAATCTCCATCACTGGAGATATTAAAGAGCAGGTTAGACAGACATCTGTCAGGGATGATCTAGACGGTGCTTGGTCCTTCCTTGCAGGCAGGGGACTGGACTCGATGACCTTTCGAGGCCACTTCCAGTTCTAGGGTTCTATGATTCTAATAATGTATTTTGTAAGATTTGAGAGGAAGTTTCACTATAGCACTTTGATGTTAAGCCTTTGCAGGATCAGAGCCCAAAAACGTTCAGACATACTTCAAATTACACATCTCGAATGGTCTCTCTGACTTACATGGGATTACTGCCGGTGTGTAAAATTAAGCTTGTGCAGAATCAGGACCCTAAGAAGGAATATTTGAAAAAAACCTTAAAAAAAAAACGAGTGGTCCCATAGCACCTTAGAGACTAACACACTATATATAGCATCATGAGCTTTTGTGGGCACAACCCACTTCTTCAGATGAGTGGAGCAAGAGGCACAGAGGCAGCACAGAAACCCCCAAAATTGAGTGTGTTACTGAATCTTCCCCAGGCAAAAAAACATAAACTACCAATTAGTAGTAGTTGTGCTTGTTGATTAGAGCAATAAATGGGGGAAGTCCTGCTATAAATATATAAAAAGTCAATGTACATCATATGCAGAAAAATACACTATGTACAGTTTACACCAGCTTACCTAGTTTCTAAGTTATGAACACAAAACTTTATGCAATATTTTTTACTTGTATAGAGCACCATTGGCCCATTCCCATTAGTTTTTTTTTGTTTAAATTCAAGCCCCAGACAAAGTTTCTCTCTAGAATACTCATAAGGTGGATACTGGAAGAGGTCAGAAGAAATAATACTTAGTCACAGCAAAGCACAGCATAACATGTAATGCTGGAAAAGAGAAGACTGTAAGTCTGAATTGATAAAGTAAAAATCAGGTAATATATGCTTCCCTGCTCAGAATCCTCATAAGGACTGCAATGCACTGCAGAGTAAAAATAATTTTTCAGAACTTTTTAGTGATAAACAATGATAGTTTTCTATTGTTAACGTGTCTGTTAAACTAAAGCAACAACTCCTCCAATATGGTTTGTGACACTTTGAAAGGAAAAGATGTTCCTTGTATTACTGTTGTCTAAATGGATGTGATAATTTAAAAACACTGACACATTCTATGAGACTTATCGTTTCAAGGAGCTAAGCTGCTTATGACTAGTTAGCATTCTACTACAGCTATAGAGAAGAGTTTAAAATGCAAGGTTTTTTTGTTTTGTTTTTTAAACCAATATTATTGCTGGCATCATATGGAATCTATTTTTACCCCTTGCCCTCTAGGCATTTACTGAACATTTCAGAAAGCAAATCCCTCCGTTTAGGTCACTGACTTAACATGAGTTAACTCATACAGAACACGCATCTCTGAAACCAGGTTGTACATTTTGTGGACATTTTACAGATTCCTAGAATTACAGGCAAGCAGAGTTCTTCCCCCATAAAAGCACCAAGACTTTTCCAGTTAGCTGGCACCAAGCACAGGTATCATTCCACAAGTGATCTATTAGTGTTAAATAAAACAGAAAGGCTCTATCAACAGGGCCAGTCAAAGATCACTCTGTGCTAAAAATGCCACTTACTTAAACCTAGTAAATCAGTTTTAAAAAAAAATTTTTTTTTTTTTTTTTTTTTTTTAATAAGAAAAAGGTTAAAGCAGTTATTGAAAAGCAACAGTGAGGACAGCAAGTTTACACACCAGCCAGCAAACTCCCACCTTGTACCAGACAAAGCAGTGTCCAGGACCAGCTACCAAATCAATCCACAAAACTAAATTAAATGTAAGCCCAGGTTTTTTTGCCACCCAAAGCCACTTGCAGCTTTGGGCCCAAAGCTTGTCTCACCTGCTTTAACAGGAACTTGTCATCCTCATTGGTCTTCAGGGAGATGGCCAGGTGGATGGCTGAGAGGACCACCCCACTAATGACTGCAGCCCTCATTCTGACTGGCAGCAGCGTGTAGATGCTGTAGATGAAGAAGACAGTCCACCACATGCCCTCGGAGGCACTCCTGTGCCAGACCAGCAGCACCCCCACCACCTGCACTGCCACAATGGCCAGGATGACGGAGTAGCACACTAGCCACATGTGGTCCTGGTGGAAGTCATTGCGGTTGCACAGCACACACAGCACCACCACCAGCAGGATGGCCAGTGAGAGCACCACCACGTAGGACACCTTGTAGTGACCATTCACAGTATGGAAGATCAGCATGACCAGACACACCAGCACCAGCACGGCCATCAGCATAGTGAGGCTGCTCTGGTTGAGCCGGAAGAAGTATCGCTGGTAGAGGCGTTCCAGCTTCTCCGACTGGAACTTCTTGGACCTGAAGATCTGCATCAGGCTGCCACAGCAGCTGCCCATGGAGAAGGCCATCTGGGAGTCCACTTCCTCCTCCTCTAATTCCTCAATCTTGGCCTTGATCCGCCTCTCCTCCAGCCCCAGCTCCACAGACCGGGGCCGCACCTCACCTGGCTCACCAAAGTGCCGAGGGCTGTTGGTAGAAGTGGGATCCCCCCTGCGCTGATGGCGGGGGCGGTGACTGTCTTCGCCATGCTCCTGCCAGGCTGACTTGGATCTAAAACTCATCATTCTGCAACCACTCTCCCCGTGGTGCCTATTGGGCTGAGGTTCATAGTCTTCCTCGCTCCTCCACCTGCTTGCCATACGGGAGGCCTTTTTGCTCGACAACCTGTTTGGGGCAGGGGGATAGGAATAGCCATTGGCCCTGGACTCAGCTTCCCCCCAAGCGGATCGATGCTGCTCCGTGCCTCCCCGGGGTGCAGGGGCACCGAAGCCCGGAGGACTCACACTGTTGGGCCGGGACATGCCCTGCAGCAAAGTGTTGGTAAAGGGGACAAGCCCCAAAGAAAAAAAAAATCCCCTCACAGCCAGGAGGGACAGGGACTTGATGGTCTGAGCATCTTCCTCCCAGCACGAGCAGAGCAATACAAGGGGAGCCAAAGCTGCAGATCCTTCCCTCTCTGGCAAAGCCCTGGCTCCAACAAAGTCTCAGGTTGGCAGCAATACAAGATTCCTGCTGGCTGTAGGGACAGCAGAGCCACTTCGGTGAACAACCACGCTCCACTCTACAACCTCGACTCTCCTGGAGCCAGTTACAAGCGCCTCATAAATACCTGGTACCTCAGCTGCAGCTTCCTAGCACGTTTCCCCCAATCCGTCATTTCCTCTCCCAAGTCCCTAGGGAGCTGGTCCTTCGTTTAAGTAATTCTACAACTTTCACCCCACAGGGTACTACCACACGCACCGGAATCCCAGCCCCACGTTACTCCGCTTTGTTAGCGCTGCGAAGCTGCAAATCCTCCTTGGGATCACTACAATTACCCCGGCCCAAGAAGGAAAGACTCCCGCTCCGCGGTACCTCACAAGAAGCGGGCTGAAGAGCCAGCATAGTTCTGCCCTGGCTCCGGCGTGGAGCTACGGAGCGAATCGGCGGGAGCAGCTCCCAGCTGGGGTTAGCGCCAGGCAAAACCACCATTTGTTGGTCAGCCGGAGTGATTCAGAACCCAGCTGCAAAGGGCAGAGGCAGGAGGGGCAGCTGGGGGCGTTCCTGAGCCCAGGCTTTCGCGGTTAGTCACAGCGAAGAAAGAAAACAGGTCCCAGAGCTTGTCCAAATGCCTGCTCGCCCCGGCGGGGAGCTCTGCAGCAAACAGGGAGCGCGGGTTCTTTTTTTATTTTATTCTTTTAGGCTCAGTACAATGACGGTCTGACTCCTTTCCAGAGGGGGCAGACGGGGCGGTTTCCCTTTCAGCTGGCTCAGTATTAGTGGGGGGGGGGGGGGGGAAGGGGGGGGAGTGGAGCGAAATCAATCAATTCCTTTAAGGAGACGGAGCCATCCGGGAGCTGGCCGGGGTATTTCCCATCCCGCAGCACGCAGGGCTGGAGGGTCGGTCCAGGCGATGCGCGCTCTCTCCGCCGCAGAGACGCCAACCGAGCCAGGAGACCCAGCGATGGGCTTGTCCTCCCGGGGCAACGCAGCCGCCTCTGCACCGAAGGATGGAAGGGCACCGGGCACTTCACTCACAGCACCGCCCGCCGCCGGCCTGGCTGGCTGCGCAGCCCTGCAGCCCGCCCGGGGGGCATGCCCTCCCCGTGCCGTGCCGTGCCGTGCCGTGCCAAGGCAGCAGCTAGGAGCGCGGCGCGGCACAGCACAGCACAGCGGCGGCTTTGGCTGGGCAGCGCCCTAGGGGGGGGCTAGCCGCGGGGGGAGGCACACGCTGCTCGCAGGCGCTGGCTTGCCCGGTGCCGGCCGGCTGCAGCGCTCCCGGGCTCTGCGCTCACACGCGCCGCAGCCGGAGACATCCCACCCGCCCCTTTCAAACTCGGCTTTGCGCTCCCCCCCGCCCCATTCACCCCAACGCCGCCCCGCCCGCCGCGCCGCCGGATTGGCGCGCTCTCGGCGGCTGCCTGCTGCGATTGGGCGGCGCGGCTACCTGACCAGGGGACTCGGCCAACCGGGGCGGAGCTCGCGGGCACAGCTGCGGCTGGAATTTGCAATGGAGACGCTTTAACTCCTTCCCAGCCTACCGGCTTCGCCCCGCGTAGGGACCAGCCGGGCCTGCCGCTCGCACTCGCTCCACGTGTCTGGGACGGGGTGTGGATAGCAGCGGGGGTGGTGCGTGTGCTGGCCGGGCTACGGGCTGCCCGCCTCTCTCCCCGTGTCTGGGACGGGCAGTGGCACTAGGTGGAGGTGGTTTGGAGGGTGGGGAGTGGTGGAGGTAGCAGCAGCGAGCTCGGCGGCCTGATTTGCCTGGGCTGGCTGCCTGCTCACACTTCTCTCCCTCCCCCGATCCTATCACCTCACCACCAAAGGCACTTAGCATTAACAGGTGTGTTGTGAGCAAGACAGGAGAAGTCATTCTTCGGCTCTACTCTGCGCGAGTTAGGCCTCAGTTGGAGTATTGTGTCCAGTTCTGGGCACGGCCTGTCAAGGAGGATGTGGAGAAATTGGAGAGGGTCCAGAGAAGAGCAACAAGAATGATTAAAGGTCTAGAGAACATGACCTATGAAGGAAGGCTGAAAGAATTGGGTTTCTTTAGTTTAGAAAACAGAAGATTGGGGGGAGGCGTTTTCAGGTATCTAAAAGGGTGTCATAAGGAGGAGGGAGAAAACTTGTTCATCTTGGCCTCTGAGGATAGAACAAGAAGCAATGGGCTTAAACTGCAGCAAGGGAGGTTTAGGTTGGACATTAGGGAAAAGTTCCTAACTGTCAGGGTAGTCAAACACTGGAATAAATTGCCCAGGGAGGTTGTGGAATTTCCATCTGTGGAGATATTTAAGAGTAGGTTAGCTAAATGTCTATCAGGGATGGTCTAGACAGTATTTGGTCCTGCCATGAGGGCAGGGGACTGGACTCGATGACCTCTCGAGGTCCCTTCCAGTCCTAGTAGTCTATGAGTCAGTGCCCAGCTGAGTCACGTGATGAGTTTTCAGCACCTCCATGGGAAGTTCCCACCGCTTTGGCTGGCCTGGCACTGCTTTTAAACAGAATTAAAGCTCAGCTGGGCTCAGTCTTCTGTGTCTCTGGTGGAGAGCCTTTGGGGGAGAGGTCAGGTGGGGGCTAGTGCTGGAGTGAGAGGGGCAGAGGGAATGCACAGGTTGGATGGATTTGTGTGGGAGGGAGCTGCGGAAGTGGCAAAGCTGGGGGAGGGGGGCAGCATGACTTTGCTTTGGGGCAAGTTAGGGGTGAGGAGTGTTATGGGTAGGCTAGGAGCCGTGGGGGAAGATGATACTTGCATTGTACCACCATTGAGAGTTAGGGTTTCACTTATGGTGTGTGGGCCACCAGCAGGGAGACTTTTGGGATCTGGCCCTGGAGGTATTATGGCTGTACCAAGGCAGGAGGGAAGGGGGTTTGCCCACTCTCCTTCCCCCATGATGAGTAACACTATAATAAGGGACCCAGCTTTTCCTCCCCACACCAAGAGGGCTGGTGTTAGTGTGGTGCATGAAGGGCAGATGTAATTTCTCCCCCTATGTAACAAAAACCAGTTGCTCTCAACCTTTCCACTCTACTACATCTCTTTCAGAAGCCTGAATTGTCTTGTGTACCCCCCACTTTCATCTTACTTAAAACACATTATTATTGAGCAATTGCTTACATTGTCACTTTTTACCATAGAACATCAAATGGAATATACATATTGTACTTAAATGTCAGCGTGTAGTATATAAAGCAGTATAAACAAGGTAGTATCTGTATGACATTGTAGTTTGTACTGACTTTACTAAAGCTTTTTAATGTAACCTGGTGTAAAACTAGTCAAATGTCTAAATGAGTTCATGAATGCCAGAAGACTTCTGTGCACCATCAGGGGCATACTACATGGAACCAGAGGGAAAACTCACATAATGCTATTGCAAATGAGCTGGATTTTAGAAGGGATGCCTGTTAACCTCCTTCTCCCCTATAACAGATTGTAAATAAGAAAGGGTATTTGTCCCCTACTTCCTTTCCACCCCATGTATCACTCCACAGGAGTTCTGTAGTGAAAAGCGATGTGTATAGAGCCAAACATTTGATTAAAGAAATGAAGTATCTTTAGGCAGGCATGTTCTTCATGCAATTATTTGAATGTAATGGATGGCTATCTTCCATTCCTCATTTGATTTGGTATGTTCCAAATCAGTCATTGAACTTAGACATCAGACAACAGCAGCATGTAGGCTTTATTCCTGTGGCCTTTTGAGTATTCACTATGCAGATATTTTTCAAGAGTTTATTTCTTCTGTGGTGAAAAGTATTAAACTTTTATAACCACCAAATATAGTCAATTAATTCTGCTAGGAGACTATAATACACAGAGAAGAGTTTTCCTTTAATTTTTTAAGAGAAGCACAAATTTCAGTATCTAAAAAATTGCTTACCCTTTTTACTTTATATTAACGTAAGTGACGGTTTAGAACATTAGTTCTCAACCACAGCTTTATGTATCCCTGGGGTGGAACATCTTCCAGGGGTACATCAACTCATCTACATATTTGCCTACATTTACAACAGGCTACACAGAAATCACTAGTGAAGTCAGTATAAACTACAATGTCATGCAGACAAAGAAGGACTTGTTTATAATACTCTCTATATTATACATTGAAAAATGTGATGCGGCAGCAGAGAAATAGTTTGCAAAGGCCCCACCACTGACAGGCAGCCCCTTGCAGCATGGGTGGAGAGGGGTAGATAACACTGCATGAAACTGGGCCATTTTCCCTGAGTGAGTCCTTATTGTGGGTGGTTCTTGGGGGGGGATGGGGGCCAAAATTATAAACATTCTTAGCCTAATCCCACTTGACATCCTTCCTATTCCTGTCATGTTCCAATTTAGTCTGCCTGGTCCACCATTTTGAGGCTCAGCCAATGAAAGAGGCAAGAAATGCAGTATGAAGGAGCAAACAAGCAAATTATGCACACCAAAAAAAAAAAAAAAAAAAGTGTGGAAAGAAAAGGAGTTGACACTGGATAAAGCCTGCAGTGGGTAATAACAGTAAATCATTTTGCGAAGCTGATTTGTGCACATTGTACAGACTTCTGCAAGATGCCGGGAGGGACAAAGTACATGCAAACCATTTTCTTCTATGCACCTAACTGACATTGGTCCCATGGAATCAAAGCCTTCCACCACTTGTTGAAGTAGTAGCTGAAAAAATGTGATCTAAGTAGCCAATCTTCAGCATTAATTTGCACTGTAAGTAATATAATGTAGCTCTAATTCCTGCAAAAGAGCCAGATGCTACTGTCACACTGGATTTCAAAGAGCCTAAACTGAAAGCACTGTTCTATCCTGGAACCAAGTAATTCATAAATTCTCTAATTCAAGACTAAGTCTCAACCTTGCAGAAATAATGAAAAAGACAAGCAACTATTTGTGTTACAATAGTGCCTGGCAGCCCCAATCACCACAGAGGTCTATTATGGTAGCCCATATAAACACATGGTAAGAAAAGCCCCCAAAATGCTTACAATTACTTTTGTCTTAATGTGCAGATCACGTAAACCGACCTCTTGATCAAACTAATGAACCAGGAACATAACTGGCAGGTAAATAGCTCCAGAAGTAAAACTCCCGTCTCCAGTTTTGAATTTCCACTTCCTTCAACACAATTTCATGGACTAAGGAGAATCCCCAGCTGATGGAATGCAAATGTAAGTCTTGTCCAGTCTTTGAACAAGATGGGAGCTTTGGGATAGGGCCATGAAGACACTAATAGGAGGGGGCACTATTAGTCACTTGAGAAAAAAAGTTACTCAAGTGACATAGGTGCCTAAAGGCTATTGGTTTTTAAATAAGCTCTTAAATCACGTGTGCTTTTGAAAAATTTTACTCTTTGTCTCTAGTGTTGCAAACCCTCCAGGAATTAATGATTAATTTTTAATTGAGGACTTTCATGTGATGAAATCCCCAAGAATATATCCAACCAAAACTAGCAATCCTATGGCTACGTCTACATTGCACATTCTTGTGCAAGATATGCAAATGAGGCATGGCAATGAATACCTAATGAGCCACCATTTTTGCACAAGGGGCTTTTGCACAAGAAGTGTACACTGCTCCATATTGTGCAAAAACCCCCTCTTGCGCAAGAGACGTTCTGCCTGAAAATAAGCGGCAGAACGGCTCTTGTGCAAGAGGAGGTTTTTGTGCAAGAAGGAGCAGTGTAAACTGCTCCTTCTTGCACAAAAATGGTGGCTTATTAGGTATGCAAATGAGGCACGGTGATGTGCAACATAGATGTAGTCTATGTGTTTCTGTCATAAACTAGGGGAACAAAGATAGAAAGAGGGAAGAAAAAATATTTAAAATTCCAGGAAGTTCACGAGACTTAAATTTTCAAACGTGAGTAGTGATTTTAGGTACCTTACTTGAGACAACTTAAAGGCGCTTGATTAGCTGAGCCACACACACTTTGAAAACCTTTGAAGATGACTCAAGTTGGGTACCTGAAAAATCACTGATCATTTTTTAAAATGTTTCAATAATAAAAACCAAAAATAACCCAAGCTAAATTCACACACAGAATTTAGACTGAAAACAGTCAAATCTGCAGTCACACACCCATGTACTATGAGAAGAGTTATTCAAGGAAGAAAGTTAACAACAGAACCATTCGGATTTCTTTCCTTGTTAAATTCACATAAGCAGGGCTAATGTGTCACTAGGATGCAGGTAAAAGAGATCTATGTTTAGACTGTTCCTATGCCAGTAAGGGATTCGTTTGTACAGTATATTTTACCACCACTGCCATTGGGAAATTATCCCACAGACTTAATATATGAAACATTGATGTGGGAACCAGGAACCCTTAAGTCCTAGTCCCTCCACAGCTACCAACTAGCTGTGTAATCTTTTGCTAAGACCTATTACCCTCTGTCTCTAGTTTCCAATTTTTAAATTACTTGTCTGAGGTTAATGATGGTGTCTATAACTTTGACAATATAATGCATAAGTGCAAAATGTTATTAATTATTACCTAGAATTAATGCTCTTCCCACACTTTAGCCCAGCCTTGCAGAAAGAACTCTACTATCTACTTGCTTATGTAATTAAAATGATTACTTTTTGAATAATTACAAAAATAAATGTTAAAAAGTGGATTTTGTGCCTCCACTGGTAAATGTCCATGATAGTTTTGCCTTAGTCATTTAGCCAAGTTCCAGATAGTGTCTGTCCTTAAATTTTTTCTTCTAAAAATTGGTCCTTTCAGTTTCTTTTCCCTCAGCTTTATAAAATATAAATTTCAAGTATTGAAGTGCCCTAAAGAAGGAGGTTTGCTTGCTGCATTACTTACTTGGAATGGGAAACAATGCCATAGTACAGTGGTTCTCAAACTTTTTGGGCTCCGGAGCCCTTTACCTGCGTAAAAACTTATGCGGAGCCCCAGCGGTGTGTGTTAATTGCGTCAGTTCGAGGCGATTCTCAATTATACTTCTGAAGGCTTTCCAGTTGTCAACCTTGCGGAGACCCTGGAGCACAGTTTAAGAAACACTGCCATAGTAAATGTCACCAGTGCAAGTAGCAAACATTCTGCTTTAATGGCTCCATATGTTGTATGAGGTTTGCAAAAACATTATTCCTGATCACTGAAATATCCGTGCCATTTCTATCTGGGAAGGTCCTCCTAAAACACTTTACATTTTCCCTCACCAAGATGTCACCTACAGGGCACAAGATAATGCTTGGAGCCACAAAGCAATTATACAATCTGACTGCATCATGAACAAGCTGAAGCTCCGTTCAGGCTTCAGCTGTTTATATATATCCTCTGACTTCTCTCATGTGATGATTCAGGAGGAAAAACCAAGGGAGTGAGTGGCACTGTGAATGCACAGCCATGTCTTCTTTCTAACAGCCTGACTTATAATGGACCTTTATTTTGTAGGCTAAATCAGCTTATAAGAAAGTGAGCTGCATGATCCTAGAAAGACCTAAAAATGTGCTTATTGAGCTGGATGTATTTTAACACCTTCTGCCATCTTATGAACTCCACTGTCTTTAAGAAATGAAAGATGAATAAAGATTCGTACTTGCATGGCGTACAGCAGTGGCCTTAAAACAATCAAGACCAAGATTGCAGAGGTCTATACATAGATGAAATGGAAAACATTGCAGCATCTAGTTATTTGCTTTGCTTAAAGCTGGCACCTTGCAACAAGGAGCTTTGTGCTTTACAAAGATGAAGGCCTTGTCTAGTTACACAACTTCAATGTACTTACATCTGCTTACTGTAGTATCCTTGCAGCAGTGAGTTGAAAGCTGACACTCTCCTGTCAACTCCTCCTACTCTTGTTTTGGTGGAGTCCTGGAGTCAATGGGAGAGTGCTCAACAGTCCATTTATTGCATCTATACCAGACACAATAAATCAACTCCTGCTGGATTGACTGCTGCCCATCGATCCAACAGGTAGGAAAAATATGCCTTACATCACCTCTGTAGCAGTACTGTACTCATGTAACAGGCAATGGTATACAGAGGCAGAGAGACTTGGGATATTTTCCTTGTTAGGCACCTAAATCCAGCCATAGGCAACTAGCTAATCAACCTGATTTTCAGAAGTGCTTCATGCACATCAGCAGCTCCCATTGACTTTCACTGGAAATTAAGGTATTCAAAATACCTCCAGATCAGGCCCCTAATTAGTTGTCTTTTCCCACCCAGTGTCTATGACACAGAAATATACTCACACTGCACCAGATAACTACTGTCCAAAAGGATATTTCCACCATCAGCAATAGTGGAAATAAAAAAAGAATATAAGGCAGTCAGGTTTTTTTTATTAAAAAGTTATTTTAAATTTTCACACGTATACTATGGGCTTTCTATCATACTGCAAGATCAGCTAGAGTGAAATTAATTTAGAATATGTACTGTGATTATTCATTTTAATAATCTGTTTTAGGGTTCCAAAAATTTAATTATGCAAGCATGTTTCAATTTTGCTTTTGAAAAGCAGATAAAGATCCATAGCAGATTTATTTCAATATAACTCATATGTGGTTATAAAATAATGAAAGAAGATAAGTAGTACACAGTAATAAATTATTAGAATCATGCAAGCAATTCTTAAAAAAGCATAGCAATAAAAAAGGCTATCACCTCAACTGTATCTGATGCTAACTCTATACCTGACTATTGGTTTTGATTCCAAGTTCTTTTACACTGTACTACATAGTATTTGTACTGTTAAAACTGATGAATATATAGCTTCTTTTCTGTATTATAAAGAATACTGAAAAAGTCAAAGTGTTTAAAATAAGTATGGTTTGTAGAGGACAAAACAGCTTCCAACTGCTTCCTTTATTTAAGGGACAAGATCTTGAAATGTGAAAGAATTTCTTCAGTATAGCTGAATTGTTAGAAAAAAGCAACACTCTAAAGTACTATTTGTGTTATCAAAGCAAAAGGAAAAACATTTAGTACGTAAGTTGTTGGCACTATATCTAAAATAAATTGCTTCACCAGCTGGTTCGGCGAACCCTCTTCATATTCACCTTCATGAAGCTTTTTGCTAGATCAGATGCCGTCTGGCATCTGAACCATTCTTCATCTCCTATTTTTATTGGCATTGTGTCATGTGTCACAGATTGTAAGCTCCCAGCACCAGGGACCTTTGTCTTTCTTCACTGAATATAGAGCTATGTACACTTGCAGAACTTTACAATAATGAAAAGCAACTAAAAACACAGTGATTTCTTAGCGTAATCTTATGCTAAATGGTATCATCTTGCTGATTAAGAGCCTGCTCCTGCACTCCCCCACTCCCCAAATGAAGCATTCTTGGGCATTTTAAATCTACAAGAAATGCAGGATTAGTTTGTGGATATTATCAACATAGAACTGAATATAAAGGAACAGTTTAAAATTTCAATTCATTCAATTCTTCAGGAATTCAACTGCCTTAACCACGAGACCACCGTATACAGTTACAAAAGAAAGCTGAAAAGGCAGCCTTAATTCTGCCATTTCCTATTTTTCAAGTGCCTGATTTTGTAATTTTAGTCTTTTAATGTATTTTTATAAGCAATTTTTATACTTAGTGATTTTAGAGCTTATGAAAGTGCCTGACTCAGTCTATCCTCACAACAGGTAGCATCTTATCCATAATGATCATGGCTAGATGCTTTCAACTCCAAAGCAGTGAGATCATCACACAGGGACAGCAGAAGTTCAGCATCTGTATGACCCCCCTCCCCCAGGTTCCAAGTAAAGGAGCCACAACAGTATTGTGTGATTGGGAACTCTTGTAAACAAGAATCTGGACTGAGAGCACACACTCATTTAATGAAACAGGGGCAGAGTTTAAGGCAGGAGTGGGCAATAATTTTTGATGGGGGGCCACTCCCAAGATTTTGGAAAGTGGTTGAGGGCCGCACTTCTATTATATTAATGGAGGAAATGTAGGGTCTGGCATGGAGATTGGGTACAGAAGGAAGCTTGGGGAAAGGGCCTGGGATGTGGAAGGGGGAGTGGGGTCTAGAAGGGAGTTTGGGTGAAGGAGGCAGTGGTGATGTGGGGCATTGGATTGAGGTGCAGGGGTTTGGCTTAACTTAGGACAGGGAGAGGTTGTGACCTGGGGTGCAGGGGTTTGGGCTGTGACTTAGGGCATGAGGGGACTGTGATCTGGGGCAGGAGATTGGGGTGCAAGATCTGGGAGGGAATATGGGTGTAAGAGGGGACAGAGGGTTTGGGTATATGGAGTAGGGGGACAGAAATGGGAGGCAGAGGTCTGAGGAAGGGAGGGGCTGGGGTGCCAGAGGCAGGTTCTGGCCAGGAGACTTACCTGGGTGACTCCCAACCCGTAGCCCAGCACGTTTCTGGAGGCAGCCTCCCTGCCCCGCTCAGGCTGCAGAGCCATGTGCATGTGTGAATAACTACAAGCCAGAAGAGAGGGGGCGAGGTGCTTCATGGCTGCCTGTTATTCAAACAGGCAGCTCCCATTGGCCGGTTTCTGGCCAGAAACTGGCCAATGGGATTGTGCTGGGGGCGGGGGCAGTGCCTGAAGCCTCCTCCCCCCAACCCTGGTTCACAGTTTTGAAAGAAATGGCCCAGCAACCACTTTTTTGAGCATCGTTCAGGTGGGGCGAGGCAAGCAGGGAGCCTGGGTGGGGCTCCCCGCTGCATCCACGGACCAGATTTGGTAGCTTGGTGGGCCGGATTCAGCCCGCAGGCTGCATTTTGCCTGGGCTGGTTTAAGGCCACCAAATCATCTATTCATCACAAGCCACCTTTCCTATTCCCCCACCCTCAAGGCAACAACCAGAATCAGACCACAGAATTACAGCTGACAGGAAACTTAAATATTGTTTCACAGGCAGAGGCCAGGAGGGATTGAGGTGTACTAGTGCCCAAGGTATCTGCAATGGCAGGAGAATGATTAAATGAGACCTACTCAGATGATGAAATAAAATAGAGGCTGAACAACTGTGCCATTATGGAACTGTCCTGACTTGGAAATGGTGACCTACAGGTGGAAGGCTTTAAACATATTTTAAGACATCCCTTTATAAAATGAGGGTTATGGAAAAGACGACAAATTTATTTAAATTAGAAACCAACAGAATATTGGGAAAGAAGTTCTGTTTCCTGGTTAGTGAGCTATACTGATACATCAAGACTAGCACTATAAAGAGAATACCACAGCTCTGACAGCATGCTCGCCAACTTAATTTTTCAGTACATAAAAAGGTAAATACTTTGTTTTCATTAGCTCTTTAGTAGCCATCACATCCTTAGGATAGGGCATTATCTGGAAATCGGTGACCAACTAAATCAGTCTGAAGTTATCTATCCAATCCTTAACAGAGAGATACCCTTCCTGCCAATAATTTCTGCTTACTTATAACACAGACTTAAAAAACTCACAAACTTTACCAGCACAGGCAAAAACATCTACCTACTCCTCCACGAACACTACATTGAGAAAATATTTCTCATTTGTCAAAAAAAAAAAAAAAAAAAAAAAAGTGACTGGGTGAATATAATTTCAGAGCTATGGAAGCTGAATTGAATATTCAGGTAGTCAGATGACTAAACTCATATATAAGGCACAGAAAAATGGCCTTCCACAAATGCTCTCTCCATACCAAATAAAAAGGAATTGTGTAGAAATATACACTACAGCAGAGAGCTTTTCCTGAGCTTCAGGCCATCAACCACCACGGCCTGTCACTTAAATGTTATTTTTAAAAATAATTTCCATGTAAACAGGATGCTCCTACTTAAATGCCTTTAGATTTTACTCTAGATAACCAATATTGCCTCCATATTTGCTGTATTTGATAAAAGAAAGAAATATGAAGGACACTGAAAATACTGACCATTAGTTATACTAAGGCTAAGCTGGGAAGAATTCAGTCTAAGCACTGTAAATCAATAGCAAAGTTAGAAAAGGAAAAGTTTCAATACATACTAGTTCTTCTAAGTCACAGCTATCATTCATGGAGTATGTTTTCACAGGGCATGAAAACAGTCCTTTATTTAATCATTTCTGCAAACAATAAAAATATCACTGTAATAAAATCCTATGTGAAACTTAGGGCTAGAATAGAACTTTGCAACCACTACTCAGGTCCTGTTAAATGCTCACAACATATTAGATTGCATAAATTTTCACAGCTATTTAAACTCTTTCTCCTAGGCAATATTAAAAACATTAAGACAATATCCTGAAAACTGCCTTGGTAGCAAACACTTTGTGGTATATATTTAGTAAGAAAACTCCAAATACTCCACTGCATTTGTTAGAATGACTGTAATTACTTGTGTAAATAGAATATGTGTACTCATCTGCAATAGCATGAAAAAGCAAAAAACATAACATTTTATTAATGACCTGTATGTGTTCTCAACACATTGCCAAAAACTGAAACATAAAATGCTAATTACTACATTTTAAGTTTAGACCATCTTTTGATTAAGTGCAAAAAGTTATGATTCAAAAATAATCTTTCTGCAAAGTGCAAGAAAAAAAATATTGCGTACACAGCAATAACTATTAAGGATTATCCACCTGCTATTCCATACTCAAATATATTTATGCTTTTTTCCTTACATGGTAGCAACCAGTATTCTCTATAAGCCGAGTGCTTGGGCAACCACCCAGAAGAGATTCAGGGCTGCCCAGATGATTAGCAAAGCACCAACAACCAGCAGCATGTGTTTCTACAGGTGATGCACATCTGCACATGCCTCGGTACACATAATAAACTTTATTCCACATATGGATGGAAAAAAGAGGGAACTTTGCTACCAACACTCCATATTTCATCCAGAATTTTATTATTTGGATTTCAGCAGTTAGTATCACTGGTCAGTAGTTCAAATCCAGGTACAGAGCACAGAATCCATTTATTACACAATGAAACAACACAAACTAATATTTCGTGAACAAACTGTTTCACTACATCTGGTAGAAATATCTTCCAAACATGCATAAAAAGTCTTAAGTTTAATCTTTGAGAGCTCTATGTAATATCTGGTTCCTACATATACAAAAAATACATTTAACTTATAATTATCTTACTGAATTAAAGACTTATAAAATTACAATTTTATTCTTCACAACATACAAAAAATACAAAATGACTATATATAATGAAGTTTTCATCCAAATTTCACTATAGGAATATGTATCCACATATACCTGATTTGATATATATTCATGAATATTTGTATCTCAAAAGATGATTTTAAAATGACTTTGCAGATTGGTCAATATATATGCCAATCTTTTCACTGGTAAATAGAAAATCTTTGATAGAAAGATTATACTGTGAAAAATTATAACTTATCTGTACCTTTAATCTGCATTTTACAGCAAATTACACTATGAAAATTTCTATAACTCTAGACATACCTTGTCTACTAGGAAGGACATAGTGTTTCTTCCATGTAATTACAAACTTGGATAAAGCAGCATAGGAGGACACCTGTCTATAAACGGCTATTCACATCATGAAAACCACAAAAACAGAAGTACATATCTGTGTAGCAATTTGGTGATACCAGTGAAAAGGAGAAAATATGTGGGTCAAGTAAACAGTTTATGAAAAAGAATTCTCTTGATTATACCAAATAAAGTACCTATAAAACTCTCCACTCTTGGGTTCACGTAAACGGAATTAAATTTCAGTGACAGATACACTCTTCACAGTATGGTCGTCAAAAAAGAAAGAAAATTAACAAAGAAACCAGTTATTAAAAAGTATCTTGGGACCTGATTCTGCAGTCCTTATTCAGGAGGAACTTTTATCAACTTAAACAGGAAATAGATTCTTGTTTGTACTAAAAGCATTTTACATGCTGAAAATGTAGAGTACTGAATTCTTTAAAAGTTTTTGTTTGACAACAAGATTTTTTATAACCAAAAATTTATTTTTCATGTTTGGGAGTGTTTGCTCAATTTTTTTAAACGTAGGAGTTCATTTATATATGTGGTCAATTACCTTTATATATAGTATTGTGTTACTGGTACAGAAATAAGTAATAAAACTCCAAAATACAAAAACTCATCTATCTAAATAGGTAATTTTACAGAGCCTTCTCCCTCGTCTCAAAAATTTGTGGCAATCACTCTGCTTCTTAGAAAATTCAAAGCCATCTAATTAAAATTATTGTATGAACCTCCTTCCCACCAATATAGCTAATATAACCCATTTCATATATCATTCACACAGGCCAAAATGCTTAGACATGGGAGCCTAAAGTTAGACTCCTAACTCCATATTTAGGCACTTAATCAAGTGGCTTGATTTTCAAAGGAATTGAGCATCGAGAATTCCCACTGATTTCAGTGGGAACTGTGAGCATTCAGAACTTGTGAAAGTCAGGCCATTTTGATTTATGTGTCTATCAATGGATAGATTTAGGTGCCTCCCTTGGAAAACAGTGGCTATTATTAACATGGATAGCCAATTTGAAGGAGAGATTTATTGTTCAATAAAGATGTAAATTTACAGTGTGTTGCACAGTACATCAAAACCGACCACTACTATTATCTCTAAGTTTCAGCACCTCCCCCGGGTTGCCATGGTATCATTTATGCTGCATTATAAAGTTTGGCTATTTCCATATGAAAAGCTCTTTACCATTTTGAGCACTGATAAAAATTCAGGTGTACTTTTTTCAAAGGAACAAGAAGCAGTATTGCCAACAAAAATAAAAGGTTATGAAAAGATTTACTTTTTCTTAGAAAAACCTAAAATAAATGTAATTATAAATCTGTTCATGAAAATACTCCGTGAATTACCACATTTAAAAAAAATATTGGTTTAATAGCACCATTAAAATTAGCTTTAACAGTATCATTGACATTGTTGACTATGCATTTTAAGTTCAAGCAGCCAAACACAATTTGGAAAGACTCTGTATAGAACATATTTAGACTGTGATTGTGTACATTTATTATTAAAGTTGAAAGTCAGAAATTTATTTGAACTCTCTCTTTGTTTACAAGTGCATAAACAAAAAGAAGCTGTTAATGAGCTATGGACAACAGTAAGAACTTACAGGGTAACTAGAGGTATAAAGGGAGGAAAACACAGTTACCAAGTGACATGTCCTTGTATTACTTTGAACAGATCCACGAGTCATGATATTGTTTCACCCAATTATTTCAGAAAAATTAAAATTACACTCTCTCCCCTATATATTTCAAAAAAATAATCTGAGGCTGCTGTTCAAAAGGCAGTTTTAATATTTCAGACCAGGATTACAGCCTCTGTAGGGAAAATACTAGAACATCAGGGCTTGAGGTAATCAACAATATTTAGATAACATATGCTGGTAGGACACCTTACGGTTTAAATTCCTAGAGAATCACATTCCTCTTCAGTTTCAAGAATTGCTTCCCTGCTCTCCCTCTCACTTGCCTTTCAAGTTCAGAAATTCTTTTGCTAGATTTAAGCAATCTGCATGGTTACTGGAGTCCCAGACAAAATCAGAGCTTTCCAGAGAATATAGTTTGCCCCTACAGCAATACATACAATTTCTGGCATGCAGTCAAGCGCTTTTACAAAAGCAATTGCAATAATAATAATAATAATAATAATAATAATATAATCCCAATTCAAGCACTGTATTAGTGGGTACAACTTTATCACTCACACTGTAACTTTCAGTTATCAAGTGATAAATTAAAATCTCATTAGCAAATATAGGTAAAAGTCTAAAGAGTCAAAGTCACATGAATTTCTCCATAGCAGTGCATGCTGAAAATTATATTCTAGGGTTTTACATGGTGACATTTAAAAAAAAAAAATCACATTAGTTACTCTAATTTTTTTTTAAACTCCTGGTTAACTTTGTATAAATGTGCTGGGTTACTGAAAGTCTGCAGCATTTTGGTGTTTGAAAAGTTCTGAAAGAGCTGGAATTACTCAGATTTCTTGTGTTCTTCATTATGGGAAAGTATCTTTCTCCTCTGATGTAGCATGTGGAAATACAACTGAGGAAAGACTGAAAAGAGAATAGACTTATGTAAATAAAAAGTATGAAACCAGGTTTGTGTCTAAACAAGATACACAATCACACATTTAAGATCATCTCCCTACCTTTGAAAATAAAAAATTGCTTATCCACTTTCTCATAAAAAATTGTGGAGAAAAATAGAAGCAGTGGATGATGCACACTATTGTCCCTACTGACTTCAGATATCATGCATCAATATTTACCAGTACAATTTTATTTTATTTCAAATACAAAATACTATATATTATTTCTGTGCATGACATAACATAGATCTGCACTCCAATGTATGCATCAAGGTAACTATATATCTAACTACAGGTTGTACCTCCCTGGTCTGGCACCCTCGGTACAGGAGTGGTTCCAAACCAGAGAATTTGATGGACTGGGGAAGTTCAGTGCTGGCCCCTCTGCTGCTGTGGGGCTCTGCTGCAGCGGGTGCAGATGGGGGGGCTTTTAGTGAGTGGGGACTGATGGGAAAGTGCTTGGGAAAAGCATGGTGGCTTTGGAGCCCTGTGGCCAGGGATCAGGAGCGCAGCACCTTAAGAGCTCATCAAACCCCACAGCCACCGGGTTGTGCTCCCAGCCATCAGTCACCCTGCCTCTTCCCCCAAGTGTCCCACTGCCTCCGTTCTCCACCTCCCTCCCTGAGCTTAAACACCACAAATAAGCTATTTATGGCACTCTGGAAGTGCAAGGGAAGAGTTGCTGAGCGTAAGGCTCTGGCTTTTCCCTGTGAATGCTCTATCTTGAGAGCACCCCCAGAGATGTTGGATGAGGGAAGTCCAGATTATAGAGGTCCAACCTGTAGGAGCTAAACAAACACACAGGGTGAAAAGATTCCTGAACTATACACACAGAATAGGAAGAAAAGCTCTTGGGAGATAGGGGGGAGGTAAAAAGAAACAAATCTCAGAAAGAAAACAAATTGGGTACAGTTTCTTTGATCCTGAAGGAAGGATACAAAGAGTCAGAAAGTGGAATAAGACTGTGTTTATACTATAAGTTATAGTGTTTGCAGAATGGGAGAACAAAATGTGAGACTGAAATCATGCACATATGCTATGAAGAGCTAAATAAGCCTGAATACTAGTTCTATACATAAGCTCAAGATCCTTTCATCCTAGTGAATCATCTGAGCCTGACAAGGTTAGTGTCAGCCTAGGTTATGTCAATTGTGTACTCCATGAGTTTGTTATGAAAACTAGATCAGCCCATGGATATTTAATTTGTGAATTAAAAAAGGTTTCAAAGGTGGCTATATATAAATCAGCACTTAACTCTTCTTTCACTTTATTTCTCATATATTCTCTCCCCTATCCCCATTTAGATTATCTCCCATTTGACAGAATTCCAGATTATACTGTATTACTGCACTCCAGAGACACTAGTGTTGATGAATACATAAACTTGGTAAGAAACATTGTTGCACAATTATTCCAATTAAACAAATGTAGGAAATCTGTCACGCACAGGATCCATTATGAGCAATCAAGATTTTCACAAGAGAATTATTTTGGTCAGAAGCGAATTTGACAAGACCTTCATTTTACAGCTAACAGTTTTCATGAAGTAGAGCTGCAACAATAAGGAAAATTAATTATATTTTTTCCAATGAGGAAGGTTTCAAAAATTTGTAGTCACAGTAACCCCAGTATTTCCAAAGTTTTCAGTGGTAGTTTTGGGTCAGGAAAAGTGCATTCATTAGGATCTACGTTTATTTTCTCTGGTCTTAAGACTATCAAAGTGTGGAGCTTTTGTGAGGGCACAGCAGAGTTGTGAAGTTGGTCAGCATGAACTGAATAAATTGATTTGACAGCTAAATTCTAATTCTCATGTACTACCAAAATATCAAAGGCTGCAAGTTTATGCAAGCAGACACCTAGTACAAGTTATACAATAGCAGACATATTTTAGGAATGTTTTTAATTCTTTGGGTCAGCACACATTTTAATGCTTATCTACCAGGGTGATCAGAAAAACATTTCACATGGTTGGATTATTATTTCAAAATTATGTATATATCTGAAAAATACCGATGAATCTACACTGGAAATAGAACATACTATCAGAAAGAGCGAGTCCTGCCCCAAAACTGAGTTATTTTAAGGGTGAGAGTAGATGCATTTTTTTGAAGACTCAGTTTTCTCCACCCTGCTTGGTTCCAACTACAATCCAACAATTCCAGTGAATGGATGAAATTGAAAAAGTGAGACTTTTCTTCTTTGTGTGTAAATAAATCCAAAGGTACTCTGCCTCTTTGGAGCTAAGCCAATTTATAATTCTCGGACACAAATGAATGAAATGCAGTTTTCATAGCAGATGGAAAAGTTCATGACTTTTGTGACATCAAGATTCATAAGAAGCCTTACTTAGGAGATTATAAGCGCTGGTTGTAGAATTCAACACTGTTCAAGTTTAAATCTTACTTAGGATACGATGAATCATTCTGCATAGACTAGAAGGCTACGTAGATAATAAAAAGTTCAGAGAAAAAACAGCTGTAGAAATAGCTAGACACCATCAGCATTATCATTACATTATTTTGAACTTTAGATTCATAATGGTATAACTGTATTGGTTACAGGTTTTTAACTTTAAAACACCACAGATCAAAACACAAGACCTATATTATATCTTTCTAAATTATGAGTCAGACAGCCTCTCCCCCTCAAGACAAGATAACTATAGAAGCAACCCTGACGAGTACAAAAACAGTGTTCCCCACAAAGATAATTTTTGTTTGAGCAGAAGTACACTGCTCTCCTGTTTGTGTGAGGACAGCAAATCTGCCACTCAACTACTTAACAACTGGAAAATTCATGAAGAGGTAAATAAGACAATCCTAAACAAACAAATATTTTTATAACTATAGACTAACTGTGTTCAGAACAATTAAGTCCCATAAATGGATGAGAGCAGCATAGAAAAAAATAATGTAAACAATCAACATCTGCAAAAGATACTACAATTATTTTATATTTCAAATACAGAGGGAAAACCCCTAGATTCTTCATTACCCAAGTGTGGCAAACATTGGCAAATGCTGACTGCTCTAATTCTACTTTGGTCTGATCTTTATTCTTTAAGAAACTTTCAGAAAAGTATGTTGCTACTAGTTAGCTATGAATACAGTTTAATCACTCAGTTTCTCAGTAAGCTTTGCATATATCGTTTTCACACAAAACCCTAACATAATGGTGTACTTACTTGGAATATAAGAGATCATAACCAGGATCAGGAATGTATAGTAATCAAAGGAAAAATTGTATTTGTTAGGTAAACTAATGGAATACAAGCCAGCCTGTCTGACGAAGGGCAAAGCAGCATATATTGTGAGTAATTCTCCCGAGACTCCCATTGGATACAATACTATGAACAGTGTGTACCTAGAAAAAAACATTTAGGAAAAGGTATAAAAAAAAATCAGTCCCAAACTATAAGAAGTGAAATTATTAGTTAAATTTTGATGATTACTCCACTTTTCAATCACCACAAAAAATTAATATTTGCCTTATTTCAGCATTAATTGGTATTTGATTAGAGCACCAGGAGCAAGATGAGGCAGCTATCTTCTGGTAAAATGTTCATACCAATAATTAAAATTTCACTGAATGCAGAAGTGTCTTCAATAAGCTGCAAATTATATTTGAATATAACCCTGTAAAATTGCAATTCATATTTTATAACCATTGTAAGTCCCTATCTGCTTGAAATCTAGTCTAATAAGAACTAAAAGTACTTTCAGGTGCAGCACCTGTCCCTGAACCTCTGCCATTTTGAGGATTTTCCATTAGATTTGTTTTTTAAAAACATTTTGCCTTACTGCTGTATGAAATATCTGTACAAAGGAAGCGGTCTAAAATACAGTGAAACTAACTATACACAGAATGCAGTCCATTTTTTCTTCCTGCTTAGTTACAGTCATCTTATAACAGAGATAACTTACAACAATAATTAATATTTTCAGACAGAAGTGTTATTTTTAATTTTTTTAACTGAGTCCTTTAAAATAGAGAACATAGGAGTCTACTGCAAGATAAAGAAATTTAACACATTTATTATATCACTGATGATTAGCTACCAACATCAGCTTATTAAAGGATAACAGAAACTTGTAACAGGATCACTGGCATTTCTTTATGTTCTTTCCCCACTACTGTGAGAAAGATGCATATAAAAAGAAAATTAACTTTAAAACTTTATAATTTAGCAGGAGGACGCCGAATATAAGCATAGGACCTCAAGCTACTTTTTTTAAAATTGCTAGATTTTGAGTGTACATTGTCCCTTAAATTTCCATGTTCCCATGTAGCTAGAATCTTAAAACTGGTATTCATATTCACTATGAGCTACTGAACAAACAAAAAAAATCAAAATTTGATTGTTACTGCAAAGTAATCAGTCTGATCTATTGGATTACAAACTCTTATTTCTTCTGAGTTAGTGTTGAAAGTTAGTACAGTCATTCACTATAGACCACTGATTATGGAAAAAGCAAATGTAATATCTGATACTTCTACCATTGGTCACCCCCCTCCCCCCCCCCAAAAAAAAGAGTAAGTTTATTACAATAACTTTTATTTCTTTCATAATCACTTTGGATATGGGGTCTCCAATTTGGAGAAATTAAAGATCATAAACTTCTATTTAACAGATTTTAAGCAAACAAATTGCCAGAGGGGAGCAAGAGCTGGACATGGAAACATATTCACTTACGGCTATGGGTTGACCTCCATTACCTAGTAATTAAAGCTGTTGTGTACCAGCATTATTTTCACTGCTTGCTAGACTAATTTTCTTTTCTGTCAAGTCAGTAAAATATGTGGGTGCTACAAAGGTCAACTGGTCTTTTATGAATCTTACCTGGCCCATTTGATGAGGTAAGGGAGATGGTTTAATAGGCTAAATGTATAAAAGGAATAACGTATAATTTCAGTGATCGTCCAGGCAACAACAAATAAGAGGACGCTATCTTCATTCTGTACCTATTAAAGAGAGGAAGAAAATATACAGTACAACTTCAGAAGTTATGATAAGAAATAGTTCTCAAAATAATCCACCCTTGCACTTTGCTTTATTGCTTTACTAAAGAAAGTGAATTCCAAAATTCAGCTGAAGATCAACATGATGTTTTAGTAACCATTTTCCCTGTTAATTCTAAAATTGAAAAATTCTGAAGAAAAATGGAAAGTATTTTTAAAAGTATGAATACCTGCCATCTTATCACTTTGAGCTACACTGATGCCTCCCCTCACCCTACACAATACATTAGGCCTAAATGAAATGCATAAAACCCATGAGATAATTTTATACTGCCTAAATTCCCAGCCTTGTACCCATCCCATATTGAGTCTTCAGTCTCACCAGGGAGGGGCTATTAGGTTCAGTTAGGAAAGAGAGAATGGTCCATTGGCTGGGCAAATCACTTAGCCTCTCCATGTCTCGGTTCACCATGTATGTAATTGGGATAATACCACCTCACAAGACATATTTGAGGCAGGGAAAGTAAATACATTAAAAACTGTTTGGCGCTCAGCTACTATGGTGTTGGGGGCCATATATAGATAGATATACACCACTCTAAATATTGGAAATTGGAGGTTGCTAGTTTCAGATGATAAAATAGAGTTTTTGGCACCCAGGAACGTATGGGAGTCTATTTTAGTTTTGTGCATCAATGAGAAAGCTGAAGCTTTTAGCACTGCAAAGAAGATACATCTCCCCTCCCACCCACAGCCTTTGTGTATAAGGGGTGAAGGGGAGAAAAAGCGGAGCAGAGAAGAGGACTCATGAGCTACCTCTAAACTTGGCAACTATCTGCCTCATTGCATCTTTTCGCTATTTCTGCTACTATATCCAGTGCAAAATCTGCTAAAATTAGGAGTAGTGAAATAGTTAACATTGATATTTAGGCATCATTTGGTTTCACTGTAAATACATTGAAATAGAGCAGAATGGCCCAATCTGATGTAAGTTATATTGTTTCACAAAGACATTACTGCCTCAAATTCAATCAATTCACATTTTGAAAGGTATTTTCACAAACATAAGATTTTTTTTTTTTTAAGAAAGCTTAGATTTTGAAGCATAAATTCAAAAAAGGACAGCTTATGTGTCCACAAAATGCATTATAAATAGGAGCAAGCTCTAATAGCTTAGTTCAGGAAACACTTTTAGGCATCGTTTTCTTCCAGGAGAAAAATGTCATGAATTTTCTCTGATATTAGCGAACACCTTGAGACCAATTTTGCTGGACCGTAGAACAACAAAAGCAAAACAGCTCACCTACTGGTACTTGCATATTTTCCTTTTTTCTCCAACTCTTAAAAGAGGAAAAGGAAGTCAGTAGGTATGGGTGGTACACACACAATTCACCCTGGGTAAAGTACATGCACACACACAAAAAAAGGAACAAGAAAATATATGGGCTTAGGGAAATGTTTGCTCATAAATAGGGCTGATCATATGTTTGCTTGTCAAAAGCTCATGGGACAACGCATAAAAATGCTATTTTATTACACTCAAACTACAAAAACAGATGGCATTATATAAAAAAACCCAGCAACCTCAGAGAACATTTTTGCTGTTATTCATGATTTTGCTTGTAATAGTATTTCAAGTTACTCCTTCCTCACTCTGCAATATGAAACCCTGATCATTTGTTTGCGACTATATATCAATCCCATTAATATATACTATATAAATAATAGTTCTTTATGGCAGGAATCAGGTTTCTTACGTATTTCTAGAACACCTAACAAAAAGGAGTCCTAACTCCTCTTTGGGAGCTTTGGGTAATACTGCATCATAAATACCAATTGCAAAGTTTACTCCTCAAGCTGGAAAAAATTAGGAGCACTGCACAGGCAGGGATAGGCAGTTTAAAAGCACTCAATAGCTGCCCCTTCAGGTCAAATCAGGAGCAGCATTTGGTGAGTTCATAAGCCAATGTGTTTCCCATTGAAAAAAGGAGGGACCCTGATGAAACAAGATTCAGACAAATCTTAAAAAACAACAAATAGTCTAGCAGCACCTTAAAGACTAACAAAACATGTAGATGGTATCATGAGCTTTTGTGGTTACAACTCACTTCTTCAGCTGACTGGCTCATGATACCATCTACACGTTTTGTAGTCTTTAAGACGCTGCTAGATCATAGGTTCCCAAGCTGGGGGGCATGAAGAAATTCCGGGGGGGGGGGGGAGGGCCATGAGGTGACCCAGCCCCCCCGTGAATCCCCCCCCCCAAAGAAAGAGCCTGGTCCGTCCAGTAAAAAAATTCAGAAAATACCACACATGTGAAATTACCACTTGAGAAACATCAAAGGGTGGGAGTATGGGGGAAGAGTGCCAAGAAACTGGTACCCTGTACTGGGAGTGGATGAAAAAAAATTCTGACATAAATGTATGTGTGTGTGTGTGTGTGTGTGGGTGGCCGGCCCGGGGGTGGGGGGGGGAACCCAGATAGTTCTAATCTAATTCCATGGTATAATTTTCTGTTGTCATAAATCATAGTCATCTTATTCCCAGTTTCCCAATCTGCACTGAGAACAGTGGTGTATGAAAACTATAACATGAAACACTGCTCTACCAATCATTGCAAAGGCCATTTAACCAACCAATGTGGATGACGTCTTAGAACTGCATTTAAACCAGCATCCACACCTGGTGGTCAAACAATGCTAGAAGCTAGTTCAGTAGGAGGTATGCCTGAGCTATTTAAAAACTGTTCTCAGCCAAGACTCTTATTTGCAGCAAAGCCATAGATTGGGAACTCATTTTCTTCACCATTTTTGGCTACAACAATTCTTTATATCACCACAAAGAATTAGGTACCAGTTACTAACAGACATACTAGAATTCTATTGATCATGACTTTCTATGTTTTTGGACAGTTTAACTGAATTAGTTTTATTTGTCCAAGAGGCACATTGCCAAACCTCAAGGGCCTGATTTACTAAACAATGCCTCAAGAGTCTTATTTGATTAGACACAGGTACTATTAATTCAGCAAAAGTATCACCCACTCTCCTTGCCTTACAAGGAAATAATCTGGGGGAACGAAAAAAAAGGACAGCAAGATTTTACAAACCCAGCACCCTACTGCTGTGCTCAAAAATCATTTGCACTCATTAAAACTCCTTTTTTAATTTTAGTTTTTAAGATATCCCTTTTTATCCTATAGCCTTGGGATGTAGTACTAGAGATTTGTTTAAAGTATGCTCTTAATATGACTGAATATTTAACATGCTTCTTAATGAAGCTGTTTAGACCACAAATATAAATTGCTGTCGACAGCTGTGTCAAATTGATTTATTACCAATAAGGATCTTAGATTTATTTTAGCTTACCTACACAAATATGAATGGGAAGCAACCATTATATTAGTCAAAACAAAAAGAGACTATTCTGGGATGTAAAGTTAACATTTGGAATTTAGGAAATATGACAAAACAAGGACATTTATCCAATCTCAATTGTTTTCCCTCATGCATATGTATGAAAGATGTCCTAAGGATGGGGGTGAAGAAAAAGGGAGTTCTTCACGTTTTTTGAAGTTATGGTGTGCAAAGGTTAGGGATGTTAACAAGCGGGTTTTTGTTTTGGTAAACATGTAACCACTGACATTTTCAGCAGTTACATGTTTACATATGGGGGGAAGGAGGTGGCTCTGTGGGAGCCGGTGTGTGTGGGAACCCAGCTTTTAAGCTGGCTCCCCATGAGCACCGGCTCCTGCCTGTCCTCCCACACTGCTGCCTCTGTAAAGGATGCCTCTAACCAATGAGCCCAGGCTCATCAGTTACCCCTTTAAACGTGTACACTATCGCATCTCTAGTAATGGGGCTCCCTCATACTCAAAATGGCTGAACTGTTTTGCTCAAAATTTAAAAACAAGAATAATCTTTGGGCAGAAAGCCTTTCTGGAAAATTTCACCCCACAATGTGAGTATTTTCAAAAGTGATAAATGATTGAAAATGGGTGGGTGTTTAGAAAGGAAATATGATACAAATGTTAATTATAAGAGTAAGTACAACTCCTTCCAATCCTGCTTTATTATCTTCACAAAGAAAATGTTAGGTACTGAACAGATATAGGGACTGATGCACAAGTTGTTTCAGTGTTACTATTACTCCAGTTTTGTGACAAGGCAAGTATTATTGTATTAGTGTAAATAATGATGAAATCGGCCTACCGTGTTTTGTCATTATGAGCTTTGAACTTTTGTAAGGCGGACTTATTTTATTAGCCCTGATAAAAGCTCTTGCAAGCCCAATAAATAATAATATCCTAATAAACTAGGATATTAACCTACTCAATGGGCCATCTTTCTTTTCAAGTAATTTTTAGCATACTCGATTGCCGGCAATGTTATAAAATACAGAGAGAGAATGCAAGGATCCCTGCACACCTCCATCAATAGTTATATCCTGTTTTGGAAAGACCATTTCTAAAAATAAAATATATATTGGTTTTCATGTTGTCAATCCTTGACCTTTCTGATGAGACAGCTAGTGAAAGTGCCAGTACTGATACGAACACCTTTCGACTGGAACTGGAGAAAAATAATCAAATTGCATTTCATTCAGGCCATCAACAAGACATCAGATAACAGCAAGATTCAGTCACTACTGTTCTACGTAGATTCAAACATATGACATGGAACTGGAAGGCCTCCCATTATTATCCTAACATTTTTTCTTGACCAGGGTTTTGCTCTAACCACTCTCTTGCTCTTTTTAATTTGGTACCACAATCCTGGCACACACCAAACAGACGCCAAGCAGACTCCAATCAGGATGTAATTACACTTCATAAATAACAGTTGAAGAGCAGATATTGTACCACGTGCTGGACTTTCCCTTTAAGGCTAACAATTTCCAGGCCTTAATGACCCAAGTAAAATAAGCTAATCTCTCCCCCATACAACATCACACAATGCTTAACAGAAGTCTATCATGCAGCTATAAGTTAATGCATCTATAAACATTATAGCACCAAACCAAACAAAATAATCAGAAGCACAAATGTGTTAACAGCAAGATTCATGCTTCAGATCATATCAGAATAAAAGTTTCTAGATGGTCAGGGTACAGAGGAAGAATGTGGTACTGATCTTTCTTTTTTCCAAGTCTCTATCATATCTGCAAGCACTTTGGAAAGCAGGGTATTAAATGCTTCTAACTCAAGAAGTTAAATGGCAAAATTGAAGTTTATTTTAAAAAACCTCATCATGCATATCCATATTATGTCTTACAAAATCCATAAAGGTGCGTAAATTTAATCCTGGACTTCATCAACGAGAGCAGTTGTGCAGACAGCCCTTTAGAAAAAGCAGAACACTCATGACACTGTAAATATCAGACATTACAATACCAAATCTACCTGGGATCTGGTGTCCATAGATCATACCTTCACCTGACTTGTTACCACTTTCTCAGCTTCAACACTTCTCATATATATTATATATATGTGTGTGTGTGTGTGTGTGTGTGTGTGTGTATACACACACACACACACTCACTCCTTCCGTAATTTCCCCTCCAATTCCTCTGATGAAGTGGGTTTTACCGACAAAAACTTATGCCCTAATAAATCTGTTAGGGTATGTCTAAACTACATCCCTATTTCGATAAAGGGATGTAAATTAGATGTATTGAAAGTGCAAATGAAGCAGGGATTTGAATTTCCCGCACTTCATTTGCATAATCGCGTCATGGCGCTTTTTAGAAAAAGCACCATTTCGAAAGTAAAACCATGGTCTAGACACGGTTCTTTTGAAAACGGCAGGCTTTTTCAAAAGATCCTGTAAATCTCAGGATCTTTCAAAAAAACCTGCCGTTTTCGAAAGAACCGTATCTAGACTGCAGTTTTACTTTCAAAATGGCACTTTTTTCAAAAAAGCGCCATGACACGATTATGCAAATGAAGCGCGGGAAATTCAAATCCCTGCTTCACTTGCACTTTCGAAGGGCCTAATTTACATCCCTCTGTCAAAACAGGGATGTAATCTAGACACAGCTTTAGTCTCTAAAGGTACATCTACACAGCAGCATTATTTTGGAATAACTGACGTTATTCTGAAATAACAAAATGTGCGTCTACACAGCAAGACATATTTCAAAATAATGTTGAGATGGAGGATTTCTTACTCCAACTCCTATAATCCTCATTTTATAAGGAGCAAGGGAAATCGAAAGAAGAATGTTCTTCCTTCAACTTCCTGCTGTGAAGACAGCGCCAAAAGCTATGTTAAACTATTCTGATTTCAGCTACGCAATTGACGTGGCTGAACTTGCGTATCTTAATTCGACTTTTGCCCTGCTGTGTAGACATACCCTAAGGTGCCACAGGACTCCTCACTGTCTCTAATTTCTACATTACTATTCTTGTTTACAAAGCACCATGCACCCCAATGGCACGATAGAACTAACAATATTTTCACTTGTGGTACATTTATTTGTTCCTAATCAACGTCTCAATTCCATTTTGCTTGTAATGAAATTTAGCAGTCAACTCTGGTGTTAGTTTTTTTGCTGCAGTTAACAGGGACTAGAATATTACTATACTGAAATCCTGCAGATACATCTGTTGGAGGAAGAGCAAATGTGTTCACATCAGTATTTTGGATTTTATTAGGAAAAATGTTGACAGGATTATTTCAAAATGTTAGAAAACCTGCAACACTGTGGCAGTTATAAAATATGTGATCAATATCTTGATCACCTTGTTAGTATATCATTCTTTTCCTCCACTTTTTAAAAAATGTTTGTGTTGTCTTCCCATATATTTGGCGAGCTCATATAATACCTTGGGACTACTGTAATATCCACTAATGAATCGTGAAAAAGGGAATATTCTCTTAAATATAACTCAGTACAAAGAATAGAATGTTAGAAACACTGTTCAGGAAACTACTGCAAGCTTATTTGGGAATGCAAAGACACCTACAATTCTCTATCCTATGCCAACTCAAAACAAAAATAATTTTACAATTACCTTAACATACAACAAAAAGGAATATGATATACAGGGCGTCCCTGCTATACTTCCAAGATATGTTCAAAAAAGTGGACATATAGTGAAAGGACATAAAGCGGGGAATTTTTTTCCCATAGCTGACTTCCATTTGTACAAATTGGTCTTTTTTTGTGTGTGTGACGAAAGAGCAGGGAACGGGAAGACTTAAAACAAAACAGTTCCCACAAGTGTCAACAACGCTAGTGTGGAACCAATGTATAACAGGGCAACTTATAGCGGGGATGCCCTGATAGCAAGATTCAGGTAACAATGGTTTGGGACTGTCTGATTCAAAATGATACACTGAAAAAAAGTGAGATCTTGGGTTTATTTATGACAGTAGGTTCAATAAATGGAAATTACACATTTAAAGGAGGAATCTCAAATGAAGACATCGTGACAATCCGTCACTGGTTCTTCTAGAATCACCACCAATTCACAGTAATTTTTCGGGGAAAAAAAACTACTGTTGGATAACTACAACCATCCTAGCCCCCTTCAAAATCCAGACCAGTGGTGTTGTAGGGATAACATATTAAAGTATTAAAAATGATTCCCCAAGTAGAAGAAGCATATAAGTGTTTAGATTTATTCTTGTTAAAGTGTTTAGATTTAGTGTTATCAAGCTTGATAAGTGTTTACATTTATTATTATTATTATTAGTTAAGATTGTTAAATGTTTAGATTTATAATTATTGCCCCTCTAGAATGTAATTTGTTAAGAATATAATACTATGTAGCCAGAAACAGCTCCCCCCTCGGTGTCCCAGGGCATGCTCAAACTTTTGCAAGTGGCTGCTTGTCAAGCCACTAACTCTGCTCTGGGAGCCAAGCTCTGTAATTGATTAAGGGCATTGTTACACAATTGACACCGGTTCTCTTCAAAGCATTGTGAACCAATTAACCCTAATCGCAAAGTGAAACATTGTAACTATAACAGTAACTAACTCAGCACTCACAGAGAGAATGTTTTAAGAAATGCCACCCAGAAACTTTTGTAACTTTTTGTAACTACAACTCTTGTATATGTAAAATTATTATTATACAAAATACTGTATGTGAAACATTAATTAGGGAATGTATGTAAGAGAGAGAGTGCTTGGACAATGAATGAATGGTTTGAGAGGTGCCAGCCTGAGAATACAGTATCAAAGGGCTGAAGAAGGCGTCAGGTGCCAGTGCAACCAAAAGGTGTCAAGTGGAGAAAAACTGGAGGTCCACCCTATGAGATCACTGACAAGCACCTGGCAGCCACCCTGAAGACATCAGCATGATGCAGCAATTCCCATAGACTGGCATAGGAAGAAATTCCTATAAAGACTGGACCAAAAGACTATGGAGTCAGAGTCCAAGGTTCTGCTGCCAGCCTACCAGGAGCTTCAGATGCGCATCTGATCAGGACTTCGCTCTCCACTACCATCACTTGTGTACAGAATACCTGGCCAGTATTCTATCACAAGCAACTTCCAGGCTGGTAACTATAACAACTACACAGAACCTGAATGATTGAATGAATGAATGTTTGCTTCTATCTTTTCTTTATTCTTTATTATTATCTTTACAATAAATGTGGCTTTTTGCCTTATCCCCCTCATAAGATCCTGCTTGCTTTTATTGGTACAACAGTGTAATGGTAATTTTAGAAGTGGAAGAGCTTAAGATTCAACTAGCAAAAATACCTGAAGTCCAAACAAAATGGTAGTTGTTCAGAATTATGATTTTTACGACTAATGAGATGCACTAGTATTTGAAACAGAAGCAAATTATTTCAGTCTGATTATCATACTATATAGAGGGTAACCACAAGTGAAGCAAAATACCAGAAAGTAAGCCTTTCCCATTCTTTCATGTGCCCAATATTCTAAATGCAAGTGGAATTACTATATCAAAAATGTAAGAGTCTCTTAAACTAAGCATGGGAAGTAAAAGCAGTGGTCAAAGAAAATGCCATTATGTAACATGTACATTACACACACACACACACACACACACACACACACACACACACACACACACAAAATAACATTAAACTGAAGTCAAATATATTTTCTAGGGTTTACAGAATTCTTATACAAACCATTCAGCTGTGGAGAGGCAGAGAAGAATATATTTAAATAAAAGTGACTAACTCTGTTCTCTTTGTAGCATTACCTGAAGTCCCTTAGCTTAAACTTACCTCTTTTACACTGTGTGTAACAGCCCATGTCAGGAAAACCCTCGACATCACTTGGAAAGCAGTCAGGACAACAGAAGAGGGAACAATGCCTGAAAGATATTTTAGGACTGATAAATACAGTAAAACTGACTATTTTAGAGAAAGAGATTTGCAAAGGCAAAAGGTTATTTAGCAAAATTCCAGGAAAACTGAACTTTTAGAACACAAAAGCATGAACTTCAATTTAGACTGTGTCCTATCATGTGTTTGTACTAATGGGATGCCTTAATTGGGACATTGGGCATTATCAAAATATAAATAAGAAATAATCTGTTTTACTGAAAATAGCATGGCACAACCTTAATACAAAAGGAGCAAACTGGTGAGTAAGCCTATGTCTACACTAGGGATGTGAACGACTAGTCGACTATCCGATAAACATTTGTTTATCGGATAGTCGACTAGTCGTTCACATCCCTAGATAAACAAATGTTTATCGGATAGTTGACACACTAGTCGACTAGTCACTTCCCCCACCCTTGCTGCCTATCAGAAAGAGGCAGCAAAGGGGGAGACGGAAGTGGGAGGGTGTTTCAAAGCGGCAGCACTGCATGGAGCCTGGGACCGGACCTTGGGCTCCACATGGCACTGCCACTTTGAAACGTCACATGCAGCCTGGGGACAGCTAGGGACTGCACGTGGCATTTTCAAAGTGGCAGTGCTGTGTGGAGCCCACGGTCTTCCGCTTTGAAACACTGCGTGCAGCCCGGGGCCAGCTGTCCCCCGGGCTGCACGCACCGTTTCAAAAAGCAGCGCCACATGGAACCTGGGGTGAGCTGAGGACTCCCCTGCTGACCCCGGGCTCCATGCAGCGCTGCTGCTTTGAAATGCCATGGGGAGCACAGGGCCAGCGGGGGGACTGCTTGAGTCCCCCTCTGGCCCCATGCTCCCTATAGCGCTTTCGCCTTTGAAGTGTAGCAACAGCCTTGGGGCTGTTGCTTCACTTAGAAGTTGGAGGTGCCCTTATCGACTAATTACCCAATTAATCTAAATTTAACACCCCTAGTCTACGCTGCACTTTGTCAGTCAGGGTTTGCAAAAAAAAACCATACCCCAGAATAACCGAAGTTCTATGGATGAAAAGCACCTGTGTGGACAGCGCTTTGTTGGCAGGGGTGCACTACGGTGTTCCCGCTAAGATTTTCCATCCATGAGCATAGTGAGTTTTGTCTTGTTCACCAATACTGATGTTATGTGTGCTTGAGTCCCGTGACACCCCTCAGTTACTAACAGTATGTATTTTTAAAATTGTTATGGAAGAAAGCCCCACTTATTGTGCAGATGTATTCGCTCCTGCCCCATCTTCTGACCTGTTACACAGCTAGCACCCATCTCCTCCTCCATCCCCTGCTGCTCCCACCTCCAGCCCCACCTCCTTGCAGCAGCAGTCGCCTGCCAGCCCCATGGTCCCAACTCCCCGCGATAGCAGCCGCCCACCAGCCCCATGGTCCCAATCCCAGGCAGCAACAGCTGCCTGCCAGCCCCATGGCCCCAACTCCCAGCGGCAGCAACTTCCTGCCAGCCCTACAGCCCCAACTCCCGGAAGCAGCAGCCGCCTGCCAGCCCCAAGGCCTCATCTCCCCACGGCAGCAACCACTTGCCAGCCCCACAGCTCCAATCCCCCAGTCCCAGGCAACAGCAGCCTCCTGCCAGCCCCAATGGCTCAAGCTCCCAGCGGCAGCAGCTACCTGCCAGCCCAACAGCCCCAACTCTGGGCAGCAGCAGCCACCCACCAGCCACACAACCCCAATCCCACGCAGCAGCAGCCGTCCACCGCATCACCTCCCAACATGGCTTCAGCCCCAGTGGCAGCCAAAGCAGCTGCCTCCTGCTGCGATCATGGCTGCGGACCCATCCCCACCCACCATACGGCCCCAGCCATGTGAGCAGCCACACCACGCCCCTTCCAAGTCCAGGACAATGACTGCTGCTGTGCATCTCTGCAAAGGAGGGGGTGTGTCTGCGTGGGGGGGGGGGGGAAGAGAAAGAGGCCCAGAAATTTTTGTGCACAGCTGTGCACCTTAGAAAGAACATTGGTATACTACCACCACTCATTTGGGGTTGTTCTATTTTGCCAGCAGGAGGGAGCTCTCCTGCCAACAAAGAACAGTTACATGGGAGACCTTACAGTGGCACAGCTCGCAGTTTAGACATAGCCTAAGAGGAGGATATTTTTATGCAGCTTTTTTCACAATAGAAACATTCTTTAAAATAAAACGTCTGATTAAAATACACAAACACAGGTTTTGGGGAGGGTATGTGGAACAGCTAGAGATGTGTAAAAGCAGGTGTCATTTTACCATGCCATTTCTCAACTAATGACACTTGACATATTTAACCGCTTTGAAGAACTATGGACATGAGCAATATTCTGTGGGTTACACCACCACACACAGTACCTGAATAACAAGGGAACAGAACACACATAGTTTAACAGATGATGTGTGCTTAGTATAGTAATATGCATGTGAGAAAAACCCTGACGTTTTCTTACAAGCTGATCGCATTCCACTGGCATTCTTAATCAAGTTTTGAACTGCAGAAAACTGAGAGAATGGATCTAACACGTGTGGCATCAATACAAATAAATTGGGATCTCATCAATGAATCAGGGATACTTTTGGCCTGTGAGTTTACATACCTAGTATATACAACTCAAACTATGGCATGATTTTCCACCCTCCTCAAAGGGCACAGGGCAGATAAAAAAAAAAAAAAAGAGTAGCACCACTAGTGTTTCAGACAGCAAATGCCAGAAGCACTTCCCGTATCTAAAGGCCTCTAGCAACAGTGCTTCTAAAGCATATTAGAACTAGAAGACTTACCGAGCATTGAACACGTCCGCGCGCCACAGGTATCTGGGGGCAGCAGCTGCTGTCCAGGGCAGGCCGTGGTGGTGAGGGCTGTGCTGCTGGCCAGCAGCTACTCCCCAGAGTTAGGGTGCTTGCTGCCCCCCCCCACCACCCCCGAGTGGTCATTTGTGCGTATAATTGTCCCTGCTCTCACAGCCCTCCCTTTCTGTTTGATAAGAAACAATCACTTACCACGCACATCCCTCACTTACCACGCACATCCCATTGTCCTGGCACAATCAAACCCTGTCCTTGATTTAAGTCATGAGAAGAGGAAGCTGCCTACCAAATGTGGTGGTCCTAGCTTTTACTGTTTAGGAGGAGTTCTTGAATAAACAGACTCACAGACAAACACACAAACTCTCTAAAATATACAGTAGATTGGAAAAGGTAGAGAAGGGCAATAAAAGTGATTAAGGGCATAGAACAGCTACCGTATGAGGAGAGATTAAAAAGGCTGACACTTTTCAGCCTGGAAGAGACACAGCTGGGGGGAAGGGGGCTATCATAGAGGCCCCAAAAAATCATGAATGGTATAAAGAAAGTGAATAAGGAAGTGTTATTTACTCCTCCACATAACAGAAGAACTAGGGGGTCACCCAATGAAATTAACAGACAGCAGGTTCTGATGAAAAAAAAAAAAGTACTTTTTCCATAGTGCAGAGTCAATCTGTGGAATTCATCAGCTAGGGATCTTGTGAAAGCCAAAACTATGAGGGTGCATTTACACTGCACCTGTAGCTCAATATAAGCTACGCAATTTGAACTATGGAAATTGCGTATCTTATTTCGAGTCAATTTCAAAATAGCTTATTTCGAAATTTGGTGCTGGCTACACAGCACTTATTTCAAAATAAATCACTATTCTGAAATGTCCCTTACTCCTCACGGAATGAGGTTTACAGGGACATTGGAATAGTGAGCCTGTTATATTTCAAAATAACGGAAACGCTCAAAAGACACGGAATAGTTATTTTGGGATACCTCCGGTATCCCAAAATAGCGCTGCAGCATAGAAGTAGCCTAATGGTGTTAAAAAAGGAATTTGATAACTTCACGGAGGATAAATCCATCCATGGCTATTGGCCAAGATAGTTAGAGATTCATCTCTATGCTCTGGGTGTCCCTAGCCTCTGACTACCAGAAACTGGGAATGGATGCCAGGGGATAGACTGCCTGTTTTGTACATTACCCAGTATTGGCCCTTGTTGAAAGGCAGGACAGTAGACAAGATGGACATTTGGTCTGATCCAGTATGGCCCTCCTTTTATTAACTGAACACAAATTACTGCAAACATCTAGCATCATAAAAGTTCTTGGGGGATTAATAAAGATTGGATAGGAACAAGGGAAAAAAACAAGGCAAGGATGTGGAAGGATTCAGGAGAAACTGACAAAAAATAATTTCACAAGAATTAGTATCTCATATCAGACAAGCAGTACAGACTTCAAAAAAGCTAATTCGGGCATTAGAAAATAGCAGGAATGATGGAAAAAAACCACGACACCCATCTGAAGGTAAGAAAAATAAATGAGGAATGGCACTTTTTAATATTGTCCATGTATTGATGGTGTGCAGATTTCTGAAATATAGTCTGATAGAACTCCTGAGGAGCTCAAATGATGCAGCAAAGGGTCTGGAAAAAACCCACCTGTAGTTTGCTTACTCATTTAAGAATATGATTGGTTATAAAAATCCCATTCAGTCCAGGAAGGATTAACAAGTTGCTGAGGGTTCAATCACCTCAGCTCACTTCACCTGCAAGAGCTGTCAGGCTTGCAGGGAGCAGTTAAAAGGAGAGAACCAGATCCGTTTGGGACTGACTGGGAAGGAGAACAGACTAGCAGTCACCATGTCACATAAGACACATTGCTGGGCCAAGAGCCATCTGAAGACTGTTGTCTGTAGGGGAAGGAGATGTGAAACAGACCGTTAAGTTTGATCTGATACCAAGGCTTGGTGGGGCCAGGGATGTAAACAACTAGTTGACCACCAGATAAGCTCAGGCTTATTGGATAGTTGAGTCTACTCAACTAGTTGCTCTGCCTCCCATCGCTGCTCTTTATAAGCAGCAAGGGGGAGGAGGGGAAGCAGGAGCCTGTGCTGGGGGAACTGGCTTAAAAGTCAGTTCCCCCCAGCACCGTCTGGGCAGGGGAGGCAGAGGTGCCCCGGGCCTCTTACTACATTTAAAAGGCAGAGGCACAGCTGGGACAGCAAGCGCTCCCACCCTGCCATCGACTACTCGATTAACTGATTAATTGAAATTTAACATCCTTAGTTGGGGCCATTAAGGCAAGCAACCAGTGACTGAAAGAAAGGGGATGAAACCTGAGCCAAGCAGGGCCGAAGATTCCTTTAGTTTTTGTTTATGTTGGACTGTGAATTGGGGAAGCAGTTAGTACAGAGACTTGGCCTAAGAAGCCTCCTGACAGACACATTCTTATCCACTACTCAAATGTATCCATTCCATGATGCTTATCACCAGAGTTATCAAATACCTTACAAACTAGAGTCACATACTTTGTGTAGGCTGATTTCAATTAGCATGCCACAGGCTTCTCGCATTCCTCCCATTTACCCCCACTAGTTCCCTTTGTGCAACCTTCCCAATCCCCTCTATTTCAAGGACTCCAGGGCAAGTGGCTCTGTTTATGTTTGCTCCCAAGATATCTTTTATTAGACTAACTTCTGTAGGTGAGAGAGACCAGCTTTTGAGCTTACACAGAGCTTTTCTTCAGCTCACCTCCCAACCTACATGTTCCTAGAGCCAGATCCAGCCCAAGCCTGAAGGCCTATAGTTCACTTGAACAGCTAGTTAAAGCTATTATTAGAAACACTGTTTGTGAAAGCAGAAGTGTGCCATTGTGTTGACTAAAAATATTTTGGGACATTACACTAACAGTGTCCTACACAGATATCTGAAAAAAATTAGAGTGAACTAATAATTTTAGAGGACTTGCAGAATAATATGAACTAAAGAAACTGAACGCTCAAACACATAAGACTGATCAAAACTAACAGATTCACCAAGGCAAACCACCACCCAATTAGCAAATTTCACTATTTCCAATAAGCTGTTGGTAAATGCAATCACTGAAATCCTGACACTCCTGAAAGAGTAAAAGAACTTGAAAAAGAAAAATGAAATTATTTCTGAAGGCACACAGAACAACAGTTCTTACCATATACAAGTCATTCAGTAAATAACTTGGCATGTGAGCAATCTAGTAGCAATCACTCTGCTGAAAATATGCCAATTTATCTCAAGATGCGATCATGGGATACACTTTCTGTGTGAACTTTCAGAAGCCATATCATGGTCTTATTGGGATTTAACGAATGATGAACTGAAATTGATTGCAACAAAACAGACAAGCCCACCACTGATTCTTTAAGAGAAGTACACCTTCTTTAAGGTTTGAAGTACACCTACAAAATCCTGCTGAAAACAGCTTAAGAACGCAGCAAGGGAATTTGTTTCACCAAACAGGAAGAGCTGCCAACCATATGCATAAAATTCAAGGATGGGAGAAAAATCACAGTGTATAGTTCAATGGAATTGGAACCCAGTTTGCAATAATCAACTTCACAGCATGCTTGAACTCTAAAGCAGGCATGCTCCATATGACAGAAGAACCTCAGGGAAAAATGCAACATGACATTTGACCACTTTAGTCTACAGTTCTTCCAAAGAAGAGTTAGATCAGGGCTGGCCAACCCGCAGCCCGCGAGATGCATGCGGCTCTTTCCCCCTTAAATTGTGGCTCACGAAGCCGCCCCTGTGGCCCTAAAAATGGCCCCCAGTTCCCTGTGCTAACCGTGCGGCATGGCAAAATGGCGCTGACACGATGGTGCCAGCCGACGGGAGCCTGATGTGGCCAAAAAGCCACCAGGAGTTTTGTTTAAAGGGGCAGTGTCTTTTTTTTTTTTTTTGCTCAGCCAAACGCAGCTGGGGCTTTCCTCTTTTTTTTCCCCTCGACAATTTTTTTCCCTTGGCCCTTTGCGCTATATCCCCAACTATTGTGGATCTTTGCCTTTAATGGTTGGCCATTCCTGTTAGATGTAATCCCTAGATTGCCATAAACTATTGAATTTTAATTAAAAGTTCTATTTAATAAATACTATTTGACAACATACAGTTCTGTGAAAGGAGTTCCAGGGCAAAATGCAATATGAGCATCTAATTAACTTTCTGAACTATCAGCAGAAGTATAATGAAGAGAAACTGGGATAAATCAGAACATGCTGGAGACCATCGAAGAGACATTTTGAGAAGAGTTGTGAATACTGATATTAGCAGCTATTTATAGATGGTCTAGTTTGAGAAGCTTTGAGGGAAAAAGCAGAAACAGTATAATGCCAATATAATGCCTAAGCAAAACAGTTTAATTTATAAGGCAATACTTCACGCTATGAGATTATTTAAATCCCAGGTTTTGTAATGGATTACAGAAAAGAGGAGTGAAAGAATTATAAACTCTTATTAATACTTTTGGAAGAGAATCCTGTTTCACTTTAAATTTTCTGACTCCAAGGACCATTTTTTTAAAATGACTGCAGATTATTTTGGAGAGACAGCAATTGAGTGTTCAATCACTTCGGGGTAACAACAGAAAGTTATAATAATTGGGAGAATGATTAATGTTAATAGTTTATAACTTCAATCATCCTTCCTGAAATGATCAGCAGTGGTTAAATATAATCCAGTGATTTATTATAACAGGCTGTTAAATCTCAGTTTGGGATAGAGAATTCTTATGTACAAACTGTAATAAGCCTGTAACAAATGCTTCCCATTAGCTTACCAGAAAATGGCACTTGCAAATAATTTTGTTGAATAACAATTACATGTTTAAAAACTGGATACTAACATATTGTTGAGAAATAATGTGTAACACCTTACCATGAATAGATATATTATCAATTTTACTGAAATAAACAAAAGCTTCTTTTCTGACCAAAGATATTCTCCAGTTCAGGATAGAAAGTCAGATGAAGCTGGCTATCTCTATCAAGTGGCTGGTGACAATCCAAACATTATGAGCTTCCTGATAACTAACTTCTAGTAACTTTGTTAAGTGCAGGGACTTAGACTTCATGTGCACATGTCCAATAACGAATATATTGCAGAGTCTAATCAGACAACAAATAATGTATTCTATAAAATTACCAGATGCTCAATTTAAGGACCAGTTTTATAAACTATAAGCAACTACTGTACTTGTACTAAATTAAGCTAAGAGTAGCCTTTGCAATTGTTTCACTGAGGAACAGTTTGTATACTTATCACTATTATTTATTTAAAAACCTTGTCAAACCCTCACTGGAACAGCAAAATTCAGATTGCTTTAAAAGAGCTAGTTGTTTCTTCTAATGAAGACTTTTTTGTCCAATGAAGTAACACTATAATTCCCACAAATGGGTAGGGAGAGATCTATTGTTCTAACATTTTCTTTGGTAATTTCACTAATTTGGAAAAAAAAATCTAGCTTTTCACTTCTTGGAGACGTTTTGTGTGGTTTACTGACTGCCTTTCATGGAAACACAAGAGTTTTTTCGATCGACAATTTTACAGCAAGCCAAGAATTACAACATCAAACAATATTAGAGTGCCCTCTGCTGCTAAATATATCAATATCTGAATTCAACTTTTCAGTAGTGATATTTGGTTATAATGAAATACATTTTGAAACCAGAAAATTAACAAAGACATACTGCTAGCATTAGGAAATACTTTCAATGTGTGGAAATGGTGTCTGGGACCTGGTTTTAGATTTGTAGCTTTATGGGTTTGAAATATGTATATTTTACTGGTTGATCCTGTCTTTAAATGCTTGTTGGGGGAGGGATAGCTCAGTAGTTTGAGCATTGGCCTGCTAAACCCATTTAGGGATCTGGGGCAATCTGTCAGTCAGGGATGGTACTTGGTCCTGCTGTGAGGGCAGGGGACTGGACTCAATGACCTCTCAAGGTCTCTTCCAGTTCTATGAGATAGGTATAAGAACTAAGCAAACAGTTGTATTTCAAATTTAAAGAGGAACTTGCCCACTTTATGAAAAGTAGTTTATAGTTTTAAAATTAAATATCTGAATTTGGCAGAGCAGTGTAGGTAGGTTTCTTCACGTTGTGGCCTTGATTCTGCAAAGAGTTACAGAAATTAACTACATACACTATGAGCAGTTCCCTGAAACTAATCATAAGGCATGAAGTGAAGCAGGTGCTTAAGTACATTATTTGCAGATTTAGTACCTGTATGAATAACACAAGAATGCTGAAATAACATTTCACAACAAAGATCAATCAATTGAAAAAAAAAAAAGTCATCACATGAGATGACACTTTGTAGGTCCACACACTTCTGAACACACTGATTATTGTCTTTGTATAGAAAAGTTATTGTCTGTGCTAGGGATGTAAGCAACTAATCGACTAGCTGACTACCTGATAAGCAAAAGCTTATTGGATAGTGGATACACTAGTCAACTAGTCTCTTTGCCTCCCTTTGCTGCTTCTATCAGAAAGAAGCAGTGGAGGGGAAAGGTGGAGGTGCTGGGGGGAGCTGGCTTAAAAGCCGGTTCCCCTCAGCTCCAGCTCCGTGGGAGGGGGCAGGAGTGCGACGGCAGTGTTCCACCTTTGAAATGTAGAAGAGTCCCTGCTGCGGCTCTTGTACATTTCAAAGCAGATGCACAGCATGAAGCCTGAGGCCAGCAGGGGACTCAGATTCCCCTGCTGGCCCTGGGCTCCACACAGCATTTCAGTCTTTCAGGACTATCCCATATGCCTCATCAACACACATACCTTTACTCTGCCAACCACACAGCTGAAATTTATAAGCACTTCACCTCCCTTTGTAACTCTCTCACATAATTCCACTTAACACTATTAAAGAACTGAAAGGTGGCAAGGAAGATTGCTCACATCACCTTTCATCTGCTCCCCTGAAGCTTGTGGTAGACAACAGGAATTAGCTGGATATACTCTAGGAGCAGGAGGTGTGTTCGGTGTACCTACACTAAATGGTGGAGGCAGTTCTCAGACTTGCACAGTATGTGTGTTTGTGATATATAGGTGGATTACCTTGAGGTGATGGAACTATGATTACATGAGGAAATATGTTTCACTCCCTCCAATGTGTTAGCACAGAGAAGAGCTGCATGTATACATTCTAGGGATATAAGAGTGTAGCCATTTAAATGGGTAACCAATTAGCTCATGCTTATCAATTACCCAAATGGCTACATGCAGGTCCCAGTCCAGCTCCCTGTGTATGATACAGATGCAGCAGCATGGGGAAACAAGCAGAAGCTGGGACACACGGGGAGCCAACTTATCAGAGGCAGCAGCACGGGACATTGGCTGGCTCCCCAGGAGTGGGGTGATAGGCAGGAGCTGGTATATGCCCCACATGTAACTGCTGAAATTTTCAGCAGTTAGACAGTTAATCAATTACACACATTTTAACATCTATAATACATTCAGAATGCATAATGCACGGGGGGGGGGGAGGGATTACTAGAAAAAAGCATTGTCAGAAGTAAGCTGGAATATGACAGCAGTCAAAGCATTTATCATCTACATGCACTCAAGGTAAAGTGAGTGTGGTCAGTGACAGATGTAGCTCTACTGCATAGTTAAGGCAGTATTTAGCCCTGAGGTGTGTTTGTGAAATCTGTGGATTACTCTGAAGTGTGTGACAGAGCTGTGACTGTGATAGGAGATCACTGTTTTGCACCTTCTCATGTGTGTGATGAAAGGAAAAATGAGCATTTCTCTTCAGAATGCAGTAGACATAATTTCCATGCAAATTGTGTAGGTTAGGTCAGTAGCAGTGCATAGGGCTTTTATTACAAAGGATACTGTCAGCAGTGAAGTGGAACATAAGTAGTTTTTAATGCTTTAATAATGGTTAAGTGTAGAATAATAGTATGTCTACATTTGAGCTAGGTGGTGTGGTTCCCATCTCACATAGATGTATCCATGGTAGCTCTGCTCAAGCTAATGTGCTAAAAATGGTCAAGTAGCCACAGTAGTACAGGCAGTGGCTTGAATTAGCTGTGTGAGTAGAAACCCACCTGGACCCTCTGGGTACATTCTTGGATACTATCCCAAGCCACTATCCATGCTACCCTGACTACACTGTTTTGTTTTGCTTTGCACCTTCCTGGTCAAATGTAGACATATCTTCAGGGAAAAGCATTTGTAAAAGACCTTGTAGTAGTTCTTAAACTGTACATGTGTAGTATTCTTTCTGCAGAATGTGTTAGGTGTGTGAATCTATACCCGTTAACCAATTAAATGGGATTTTACATCCCTAATCCTGAGAACATCAGAAAAGCCATATTTCCTGCATCTCTGCTATCCTATCTTCTTTTATGTATGCCTATTTTACCAAAAGCATGAATGCAGCTGTCATTCTGAATTCAGAATTTAATAGTACTAACCTTTTCTACCAATATGGGCTGTTTGGTTGAATAAGAGGTTTAAATGTCTTACTCACTGTCTACAGAAAGGCCTTTGAGTAATTTTTATTAACATTGTTTTCTTTTGCATAAATAATCAATTTAGATTCTACTCTTAAGAACATAAGAACATAAGAACGGCCGTACCGGGTCAGACCAAAGGTCCATCTAGCCCAGTATCCTGTCTGCCGACAGTGGCCAGCACCAGGTGCCCCAGAGGGGGTGGACCGAAGACAATGATCAAGCGCTTTGTCTCCTGCCATCCCTCTCCAGCCTCTGTCAAACAGAGGCCAAGGACACCATTTTATCCCCTGGCTAATAGCCTTTTATGGACCTAACCTCCATGAAATTATCTAGCTTCTCTTTAAACTCTGTTATAGTCCTAGCCTTCACAGCCTCCTCTGGCAAGGAGTTCCACATGCTGACTACACGCTGTGTGAAGAAGAACTTTCTTTTATTAGTTTTAAACCTGCTACCCATTAATTTCATTTGGTGTCCTCTAGTTCTTCTATTTAGGGAACTAATAAATAACTTTTCTTTATCGGCCCTCTCCATACCACTCATGATTTTATACACCTCTATCATATCCCCCCTCAGTCTCCTCTCTTCTAAACTGAAAAGTCCCAGTCGCTTTAACCTCTCCTCATATGGGACCCGTTCCAAACCCCTAATCAATTTAGTTGCCCTTTTCTGAACCCTTTCCAAGGCCAAAATATCTTTTTTGAGGTGAGGAGACCACATCTGTACACAGTATTCAAGATGTGGGCGTACCATAGTTTTATACAGGGGCAGTAAGATATTCCGGGTCTTATTTTCTATCCCTTTCTTAATAATACCTAGCATCCTATTTGCCTTTTTGACCGCCGCTGCACACTGTGTGGAAGTTTTCAGAGAACTGTCCACGATAACTCCAAGATCTCTTTCCTGAGATCTCTTTTCCTGAGAAAAGAATCTTTATTTTGATTCTTTTTTCCTGTATGTGTTTCAATCAATACATTTCTAACCTTTGGTCCAAGTTGCATAGTGTGTTTGCCCTGGTATTAAGCAGGCTGAGATCTCTGTACCTCAAACCCCACATTTCACTTAACACCGTGTACTGTTGGACAGGGAATAGATTATGCCAATTTAATTAATACAGTAGGCACTGCTTGAAGAGAGGAAAGACGGTGTGGGCAACTTTTCTCCCCCTTTTTGTTCTTTAATAGTGTTTGATGGAATCTTGTGGGTGAGAGTAAATGGCTTGTAAAAGGAGGTGAAGAGCTTGTACATTTCAGGAAGTATAAGGATAGAATAGTAAAGATGTGTGTGTTGATGGGGTGTACTTGAGCACTGCTGAAAGAGAACAAAGTTAAGGTTGCATGGGGAACTTTAGCTCTGCTTTTCAGAATTGTGAGTTTTACTCAACTCAACCTTCTGCAAGTCAATGCCGTACCACCAAGCAACCGTAACTCTTTATTAATGCAGCTTTTTGCCAATGAATTTCATAGTTTAACAGGAAAATATCTGCTGTTGACTGGAGTGAGTAGTCAGTTAGGCAGCTGTAAAAATGTTCTGCCGTTAGTATACGGAGCCAGCTTTTTTGCCTAAACACACACCCATACACACACCCACCCACCATTTGCTTTAACACACCTCCCAAGCCACACCCATGATCCTTCCCACAACCTGGCCCCTTCTCACTACTGTACCCAAGTTTCCACATCAAAAAGAGAACACACCCCTCTAAAGTCTTCACTCCCTAGCATATAAAAGTTTCTGTTGTTGTACTTTCATCCCCCTCCCCCACCAAATACACATAACCAGATTTCATGAAGTGCCCGGAGCAAATGATAACTACAACACAACAATACAACATTCCTGGTCAGGTTTCACAATAGTTGATGGGTCAGGTATGTGCCAAGGCCTGTTACAGAAGGTACAGGCAGGGTTTCTGTTCCAAAATACTGACAATTTTATGTTTGAGAGAAAGACTGTCTAACCGCTATCCAATAGAGATGTATTAACCTCAGAGAAACATTGAAGCCTCAGAGAATGCAATGTTTATGCCACGCTTTTCTAGTCAGCAGTAAACTACCCACTTTCTAATTCAATATTCCTCAAACATTTATTATTAGGTTTACTAGAGTGTTGTGGGTACACTGGCAGAGATAAAGGCTACAGGGGGATTGGAGTGCAGGTAGCTGGGTTTCACTGGCAGAACTGGGGACTGCAAGGGGTTGGGGTGCATTAGCATAGATGGGGCACAGGGGCGATAGCAGAACTGGAGAGTTGCACTGACAGAGATGGGGAGTGTAGGCAGGCTGGGATGCAGGAGGACTGGGGTGCACTGGCAGAGCTGGGAGTGTAGGAGGTGGAGTGCAGTGTCAGATGTGGAGTATAAGATGACAGATCTAGAAAGACTGGGATGTACTGGTAAAGCAGGCTGCGTCCCCAGCCTCTTTCACATTCCCTACCATCCTTTCCAATTTAGTCCCCTCCTCATAACCCTACTCCCTTTGCTGCAACCCCCAAAACCTCTCCTTTTCTCTTCATTCCTCCCTGGCAAATACCCCTCCACTGCTAGTAAGCATTCACATGTCTAATCCGCCCCCATACTTTGATTATATTGCCCCCAAAATGAAACTGCACCCCACTGCTGCAATTAGTGAGTAATCTCCAGACACTCAGTCGAAGACTCTTTTTGGGCTTGTTTAGTTAGAAAAGAGAAGACAGAGGGGACACGTGGGCTGAGTGACCCTGCGCCACTAGGCCCAATTGTTAACAGCCTGGGGAGGAACTCTTGAGCCACTAGAAACATGTGCCCGCCCCTGTCGCTTGTCAAAGACACCGCCAATCCCATGCGTGTGTTGGTGGCTGGGCTGTTGCCAGGCCTGGCAGGGAGGGGTCTCTTCCCAGCCATGGAAGAGTGCTTTGCTGATCAGCGGGAAGGCCGTGTGGAGCTCAGCACAGCAGCCTTAGAGCAGCAGTGACCCGGGCATCAGTGCTTATCTGGCAGCTGGGAAGCAGCTCAGGGCTAGGTGAGGGGTACAGGGCAAGCACTGAGGGTTCCGGGGGCACAGCTAGTGCTGGGGGGCTCTGGAGGTGCATGGCCGGCACTGGGGGGCTCTGGGGCCAGGGCTAGTAGTGGGGAGGCTATGTGGGCAGAGTTGGCACTGGGGGGCTCTGGGGATGGGGCTAATACCGGGGAATCGGGGGAGGCTCTGGGGGATTGGGTGCAATGGGACTCTGGAAACAGAAGGCTGGCACTGGGGGGGGATCTGGTAGTGGGGGGCTGGCATTGGGGGGCTCTGAGGGTGGAGGCTGGCACTGGCAGGGTTGGGTGCAGGTGACTGAGGTCAGTGGCTGGCACGGGGGGGGGGGTAGTGGAGGGGTTAGGGGCTTGAGGGGTTAGGTCTGGCACTGGGGGACTCTGGAGGCCAGGGCTTTTGGCAGACCAGTAACATTATCTGCATATTTATTATATGCATAATGAATATGCAAATGTTGCCAGTCCACCAAAAGTTTGTGCATAGGTTTGCCAGTTCCTGATATCAAAAAGGCCGGGAACCACTGATCTAGACGGTGCTCGGTCCTGCCGCAAGGGCAGGGGACTGGCCTTGATGACCTCTCAAGGTCCCTTCCAGTTCTATTATTCTATGACTTTGTCTTAGACCTTGTGTACATTAGGAATTTACATTGGTGTAGGTACATCCCTCAGAGGTGTGAAATATCCACACTCCTTAGAGATTCAGCTATGCTGACCTAGCCTGCAGTGTAGACATTGTTAGGTCAATGGAAGAATTCTTCCACTGATCTAGCTACCACCTCTCAGGGAGTTGCTGCAGTGCCATTGTAGCATTTTAAATGTAAACAGACCCTAGGATGAGATCTTGGGAATAATTTATGCTTAGATATGTTAATTGAAGAGTTTGTTCATAGGTATTAAGATGTCTATAATTCATTTGGTCATTAATACCTCTCACTTTAATAGTATAAAGCAGCAGAAGGAACCAGGTTTTGGACCACTCCACGCTGCTACATGACACAACAAATTTCAAAACAATCTGAGGAAATGTTAGGATTTTACAAAACTTATAAGAGTTGAATTTAAAGTACATAAAATGGCAGGAATGAAAACTCTACCAGTTTTTCTATAGTGATGCATGGACTATGTAGGAAAATCAACTTTTTTTTTTTAAGTCCTGTTCTTAATTTGGTTCCCCAAAGATTTAGTGAGTGCAATATACTATCCTAGGTAAAAACTGACTGACACATTTTTTACCTACATCACATCAGTAGCTTGAGCTCTAGCTCTGAGCAGAAGCAGCTCATTGTAAAAGGGATGTTAGATCTCGCGTAATTGAATAGTTGTGTAACTGCATAAAATATTATCAGTTACATGGCTATCTGATAGTCCCCAAGGGCGGGGCTGGCAGCTAGTGCACTCCAGCCCCACTCCTGGGGAGCCCCCTGCTACCCCGCACTGCAGCCTCTCTATCAGAGGAACCAGAGCGGGGTGGCAGGCGGGAGCTGGTCTGCAAAGGGAGCCAATTTAAAAACTAGCTGCCCTCGCAGACCATCTGCCTATTGTCCCATGCTGCTGCCTCTGTATCTCATGGAGCAGCCTCTGTCCGTGGGGAGCTTGTGCCCCCCACAGACAGGGGCAGCTGCTGCGAAGCAGCCTCTGCTCATGGTAGGCCCAGGCTCACCACGAACAGAGGCTGCTCCGTGGGATGTGGAGCAGTCTTTGTCCACGGGGACCTTAGACCCCCTGCGGACAGGGACTGCTCTGCAGCAGTGTCTCCGGTCCCCCCTTCCCCTGATCTGCTGCCTCTAGCCTGGTCGGGGTGGGTGGGTGGGAAGGAGCAACACCTCAGAGCTGGTGCTGCCTTTCTTTCAGAGGCAGAAGCACAGGGCAGACAGATTCAGTGCTTGTGGGAAGCCTGCTTAAAGCCAGAGGCAGGAAGGGGGAGGGAGTGCATGTAGTCAATAGGATTAAATTGATAAGACTAGGCTTATTGGTTAATCGTTTACTCTACACGCTAACATATCTGCATTGTAATGTAACATATCTACATCCACCTCTTGTGAGTGCTCCCATTTGGTTGGGTGCGTCTGCATTCTTTAGTTCTGGTGACCCCTTTCAGTAGTTCTCAGGCAGCTTTTCCAGTGACACAGTGCTCCAGCCAAGTCACACATTGTCTGCAGGTTAACCAGAACAGACCCGTTCCAGGGTATACAGAGCAGTGGGCCTATCTTAGTATCCCTCTGGTGTTGTCTCTCTAGGTGACCCTAAGCTTTAGTTTTTAAGTAGTCTAGCCCAGGTATAAGGATGTATCCTCATGGCTGCCTCACTGGTGACATCATCCTGTGGCCCTCCCCCAGGCTCAGTCCCTGCAGCCAGGCAAGAGCTCCCTCAAAGTTCCCTGCTAACAAGCTATCTTTGGCTCAATCCTACCAGCTAGCCAGGAGCATCTCTCTCCCTCAATCTCTGCCCAGGCTGAGGTGTCCATGGCCCTGCTGCTCTTCCAGGCAACCAGGCCCAGAGTCCTTTCTTCTCCATATCCAAGCAGCAACTAATTACTGCTCTGTCCTGCTGCTTCTGTTATGGGGTCCTCCTGGGCTCTGATTGGCTGCTTGCCCTTCAGCCACTCTAGCCTGCTTGGAGGACCTCTCCACTGCTCCCTTCCTGGGATGGGTGTGGCAGAGCCCTGAGGTCTCCAGCAGGTGGCCTTTGAGCCTAGTCCACCCCATCACACACACCCAGAAACTTTTTTTTTTTTTTTTTTTTAAAGATAGGGTTACTGGAGGGGGAAGGTTATGCCTTTGGAACTCCTGGCTCAACTTTCTCCAGATTTGGCTCTAACCCAATGTAACATTCTTCTGAGGTACAACATATTTCAAAGGAATTCAGCTAACCATGTCAGTTTTAGAAAGCTCCACCTTTTAAACAGATATACTGATGCAACCGTTCCCTACAGTGATACTTCTGAACACTAAAATAATAGAATGTTGGGTCAGATCAGATTTAAAATACAAGGTGGTTTATATTCTATTGAAATTTACCTCCCAGTTCAGAGATAACCAACTCCATCTAAATACCAGAAAAAAAACCCTCTAGGTAAATTCTCAAAAGATAGCATGTTTTCACTCTGTTTTGGTTGATGTACTAGAAATCAGAGATTGTAATTATGCTCACAGCTATCTGATATTTTAGCTTCCTAAATGAAGGAGGTTTAGGGAGGAAGAAAAAGCAATACAAAGAACTGTAGAGATGGGTAAATGGTGTGCTGTACTGCATTTATAAAGTTCTTCAAGAGGGCTATATATTTTGTCATGAAAGGCTATGTAAGTGTTCATTAAGTTATTTTCTCTCTCTTTGTAATGGTTTGCTTTTAGTTTGGCCAAATTTTAAAATTGTGATTCCTCTAAATTTCTGTCAACTAGAATTAACATTTACTGAATTATTTTAATAAAAGACATCTGAAATTAATACTACTACTTTTACACAGAAGTCAGAGAAGTTATGCGAGAACGAAACTGGGAATTTACGCCATAATATTAGTAACAAACTAAATGATTTTTTAAAAAAATCAAGACAGTATTTTATCCATGAGAAAAACAGGAAAATCAATTTCAAGCTTACCAAATGCACAATGTAGAATCTAGAACAAAAAGAAAATTCTAATCAATAACAGAGATACTTCAAATTTAATCATTTGTAAAACAATTTAAACAGAACAGTATCCACTAACAAAGGGGTTCTCAGCCTTTTTTTTTTCTGAACCACCCTTCCTCACAACATGCTATAAAAATTCCACCTGTGCTACAATAACTGTTTTCTTCCAAGGCTGGTGTTAGGTGGTAGACAGGAGAGCAATTAGCCAGGGCCCCACAGGTTTTGCAAAGCTAAGTTACTTAGGATTCAGTTTCAGCCCCGCATAGCAGCGCTCGGGGCCCTTGGCTGAGGTTTTGAATCATGTTTTGACTTTCTGTCATGGGTCCGAGTGAGTTTAATGCCAATCATGTTTCACAACCCCCTGAAACCTGCTCACAACCCTCCAGGGGGCCCCAAATTCCTAGCTGAGAACCACTGCATTAACACCACTATAATTGGGAATCTTTCAAAGTTACCACTACTTGCTGCACTTTTCAAGTGTCAACATCTAAGTTTCCAGAAATGTACTATGCTTAATATTTCAGTTTTGACACTGTCTATATTTATAGATTAGAAGAAGGTTTGTTATTTTATCATCAACACATCTGTAAAATGTGGATAAAATCTCTATCACAGAAGCAGGAGACTTATTTAATGAATATTTGTAAAGTGCATGGAAAATAAACATTGCTAATTATTAGATGATCATTATTAGGTGATCATTCAAAATGAACTGACATTTAAGAACAGCTTGTCACTTTGTTTCACCTAACACTTGTTTAGTTAAAAAAACAACAATGGTCCTGTAGTACCTTAGAGACTAACAAAAATATATAAATAGTGTCATGAGCTTTCGTGGGCACAACCCACTTCTTCAGATGACAAACAAGTTTTAAGTTTTTTTAGCTACAGACTAACACGGCTACCCCTCTGAGATTTGCTTAGTTGTCAGCAACATTAAAAAAAGTAGACATACCTCAAGCAGAGCTCCAGTTTGGAAGAATTTCAAGGGCTTTTCTATTGCATAATAAAGACTATGGTAGCTACCCTTAGTCAGATATGCTCGGACTAAACCAACTGCTATAACAAGCCATCTGGAAAAGACAAGAAAAGACTGAAGATAAGAGGATATTAAATTGACCACGTATACTGAGAATGAGCAAAGCTAAAGTTACCCTCTGACCTAGAAAAACTATTTTCCATCCTTATCAGCTAGGTTTCAGTTAACAGTCACACAAAAATACATGTCAACAGTTGGCCAGTATCTTGAAATTCTGCAGTCTTCAAAGTTTGAATGTATACAAAACTAGGGATGTTAAAATGTGGATATTAAACTAATCGAGTAGTCGATTGAATTTTTTATTCTTTTACTATTTGCACAATAAAGAAAATTTTTAAATGTGTTTTAATGTATTATAACGTCTTTTAAAGAATTTTAATGAATTGGAACATAACATTCTCTATTATTAAATTAAAATATGCTGCTTTCCGTATAAAAAAACCTGCAGACTCCCGCCGCTGCTGCTGCTGGCCGCCAAGCCCCGTGCCCGCAACTTGCAATGGGCTCCTTCCCTTTGTCAGCCCGGGCTGGGAGCCTCCTGCCTTGCGCCTCTGCTGGGGATGCCTCTGCCCCGGCTCCAGAGCGTTCCCAGCTGCTGAGCCCCCTGTAAGTTTCCCCGCGTTTTGGTACCCAGCCCGGCAAAGATAGTGAAAGGGGGGGGGGGGGAGGGGGATCCTCTGCCATTTCTGAAAAAACAAAAAACAAAAAAAAAAACCCACCTATATAACCCGCTATATATATTTTCGCTAAATTACGGTAGTTGATAGGCATCCTGGCTCAATTCTGGCTCATGCTGAGTGTGGGACCAAATTCCACTGCGACTCTACAATTTAAAAGGCAGTAGGAGCCAGGCAGCCTGCCCCCTGCCTGCCCTACCGCATTTTAAATTGCAGAGCCACAGCACAAGACAGAACTGAGCTGGGCTGCCTATACAGCTGGCAGCAGCTCCTGTGCCCGGGAGGTTCCACTTCCCACTGGAACCCCCTGCGTACAGGGACTGCTGCGAAGCAGCCCCTGCTTGTGGCTGGGTCACCTGCCCCCTCCCCTTCTTATAGAAGCAGCAGCGGGTGGGGGAGAAGAGGAGGGAGATGGTTGCACTTTTTGGACGTGGGGAGTGTGACAAAGGGGGCAGGAGTCAGGAGATGTTGGGAGGCAGGAATCCAGGCTGAGGAATTCGGGGGGGGGGGCGAGAGAGAGAGAGAGAGAGAGAGAGAGAGTGTGTGTGTGGACCCCCCCCTACACACATGAATCTCAGGGGCTGGGGGCTTCAACCCCCCCCCCAAATACCACATTCTCCTGCTGTCGACCGCCCCAGTTCATTGGCTCCCTCTTGCTAGAGTGGATGACTGGGGTGTGCCAGCTTACTTTCACCTCTTTTTTTTAAACTTGTTGGGAAAAATTGCCAGGTTTCCTCTAAAGATAAAGGAGAATTTTTCTGCAGGATTTGAAATTGGTTAAATTGTTTCTGTTACAACTTTAAAATTTCAAATCAAGGAAAGTTAACAGAGCCTAATGTCTCATTGGGTCCCTCAGTCAGATATAGGTCTGCAGAGATCCTATGCTTTGCAGAACAGCGAGGGACACATATCGGGGAACTTAAGTTTTAGGGCAGTGTGGACTCAATAGAAAGTAGGCATCTGGGGAGTTCAGTTACGAGCAGCGCTACGAGATGTGTAAAAAGCAATGACGTGCGTATCCTCATGCTTGCCCAGCAGCTTTATAAGCCATGACATTTACTCACAAAACCACACTGAATTTTAATTTAAGACTGATAGTTGCAGGATGGGAAGAAGAAAGCAGGATTATAGGCCTGGTCAACACTAAAAAGTTAGCTTACCCCCAGGTACAGAAGCTAGGGTTGTGAAAAATCCACATCCCTGAATTATGTGGCTAAGCCATCTAGGGAAGTAAAATCCCATTTAAAAAGTTAACCGGTTAAACGTTACGTTTAACCAGAAAACTGGGATCCCGCAACAGGGCCCAGCCTGCTATGGCGCCGCAATTGTAACTCTATGGCATCCATAATGCAGACATGACCTAAGTAAAATGCACAAGGCACAGATCTTGGTTTGTTACAGCTAGTTCTTTCACGGAATAAAACCAATATACCTCAAAATGAATTCTGCGCTAACTTAAATCAAGCAGAACCCCACTGAATGCAGTGGAATTGCAAGGTGTGTAAGTCAGTACAGGTAATATTTGAAATGGTAGAAGTGTACTTTGTTTTTTAGAACCTAGATGCTGAGAATTTAGACCCAGGAGCTCAAAACTCTCTCCATAACAATAATGGGCACAGCAAACAAATTCTAAAGCTTAAAAAAAAAAAAGACACTTATCTGGAGAAAAACCAGGTGTGTGTAATTTGCCCTTTCACAATTAAATCTTCACACCAGGCAATCATCATCTGCTGTTGTTAAATAAAACAGTGTTTTCTCATAAATGGAAGAGTATTCCTGGAGGAATTCTGCGTGACTGCACAATGCAGATATTCGTCCTCCCCATTTCCTAGCTGACGCTGCAGAGTTGCTGGCCGCCCACAGCGGCCGCTAAACTTGGCAGAGCCCAGCTCACAAATGGAAGATACTGCTGAGGGTAAGGGGAGCCAGAGGGTTCTTGACAGATGTAATTTCTAGTATGCCTTGAAGGGAAGAGGCCATGTGCAGGAAACTCCATATAAAGTCAGGACTCCACATCAGGCTGTTTCGTCCTCTGGATCTCTAGCAGTACATCTAGACTGCAGGCTTCTTTCGGAAGAAGCTTTTCTGGAAGAGATCTTCCAAGAAAACTTCTTCCGAAAGAGAGCATCCACACTGCCAAAGAGCATCGAAAAAGCGATCTGCTTTTTTGAAAGATAGTGTCCAGACTGAATGGACACTCTCTCACATTTAAGCTGTGATTACTATAGATGGAATGGCCACCAGGGCACCTGTGTTTTTTCCTGGAGGCCTCTTCTTTTGAAAAAACTTCCTCTTACGCATCCACACACACTTTTTTCCCCGAAAGAGCTCTATTGGAAAAGGTGTTCTTCCTCGTAGAATGAGGTTTACCAATGTCGGAAAAAAACCCTGCGTTCTTTCGATTTTCTTTCAAAAGAACGCAATAGCAGTGTGGACATAAGTGAAGTTTTTTCAGAAAAACAGCCATTTTTCCGCAAAAAAACAAACAAACCCTGCAGTCTAGACGCACCCTGGGATGGCAAGGAGTACATGTGCCTGGGCTGTACATGGCCCTGTAGTTGGACTCGGAGGGGGGAGTGAAGGAAGCACTGTAGGCTAAGTGGGCTCATTCCTTTGCTAGGCTCTTTGGGTGTGGGTGTATGCCCCCTGGCTGGGCTCTGGGAGAGAGGGGGCAGAGAAAGAGGAACTGAGTGTCATAGGGAAGAGGTCCCCAAACTGAGGGATATGCCTCGAGGGGTGGTGAAAGGGAGGGGGGAGAGGAGGGCAGTGGCTGAAGCTTGGGGCAACCTCCATGGGGGCCAGGAAGGGAAAGCCACCTAGCTCTGATACTGGCCCTGCCCAAGGCCTTGGCTGCCAGCATCTAGCTGAGGCTCTGCTCCACCCATCTCGCAATTTTGGCCCCAGCCTTGGACCCCTTACTCATATCCTGCCAGAGCAAGGTCCCTGCTCCTGGCCCCAGGGCAAGGGGAAGACAGAAGTAATGGGAGGGGAGGGCATGGGGTAAAAAGTTTGAGGACCACTGTCATAAGAGTTTAACTCTCTACTCCTGGTGGGGGTTGAGTAAATATTGTTGAAGCCAGCTGCTGACAGGTACTTTGAAATAAATTACCAAAATAATTGAAACTGGCATGATTATATTGTGTTATTCTGACACATAAAATATGCGGAATTTTAAAATATTGTGTGAAGATTTTTTTTTAGCAGAATTCCCACAGTAGTAGAAGGGCAACCATGGCACTTTCGTAAACAAAAAAGTGAGTCTCTCTCATGAAGAGTTTAAAATGAAAGTTCCTCCATTATCCTTCTTATGGCCACAAAACCGTAGCTGCATTAAAAAAAAAGCTCTTAGTGGCATTCCTTAGAACAACTCATAACCCACTTTTAAGGAAAAAAACCTTTTCTATCTTGCAATTTTTAGTTACACCACAGAATTAAAACATTAGCAAGCTCTTCTCTATTGTGTGAGGTTAGTCTGTCTGCCAGAAGAGACCACCAGGTCATATGTGGACTGAAAACATATATACAGTAAAACTCCAATAGTCTGGCACTCCCGATAGTCCAGCATCAAAATGGCAAGTGCTCCTGATGGAACCGGGACGGAACCCGGAACCGCTCAGGTCACGTGAGTTACAGCAGGGAGGGGAGGTGTTTGGCTCTGGGGAAGGGGAGCGGGATTGGGTTACACACGGGGTCCCGGCCAGCTCATTGAAAAGCCGGCCACTCAGCGCACGTGCCCTAGTGCCTGGAAGGAGACATGTGGCTGTACCGGCGGCTCTGGGACCCTAGCATAAGGTTGGGGGGGAGTGGGAGGGGGTGTGGGTTGGGAGTATGCAGTACCTCCTGATACTCCAGCATATCCGATAATCCGGCACCACCTAGGTCCCAAAGGTGCCGGATTATCAGAAGTCTACTATATATATAAAAATATTTAGAAAATCTTAATCTACAGAAGTGTTTCTGCAATTCCTTCCTCACCACCCCGGAAACATTTTTTTGGATCCAATAATGCAGCATTGTGATGTAGGAAAATATGTAAACAAAATTAGATAATGAATATTAATAAGACTAAAAGGAGCTAATCTATGCTCACTATTTCAGCCTCCTGTTTAATTTGATGTGGCCTATGGTAAGTCTCTGTGCTGCAGGCCAGAAACCCAACCTTTGGGGCCCCACACAGGAGAGCGTGAACACTGGTGCCCCGAGTCTGTTCCCACTACAGGCAGGGCTACATTGGCGCAAAAAGACCTCTGGATCTCCAAAAGTCCAGATCTTTTTGCGAGGCCCCCTTAGCCTGCTCCCTGGGGTGCAGGCACTAAAGCCCCTGTTCATTATCCAGCCCTGCACTCTGCCATCCCCTGTGCTGACCTGGAGCAGTGCTGCTGCAAGCGCTGGGGGGAGTGCTATCCCTGCCTTGCCCTTACCTGCAGACTCTGCTCCTGCAGCTCCCATTGGCTGGGAATCTCAGCCAATCGGTGCTGCGGGGGACAGTGTCTGCAGATGAGTGCACGCAATGTGGCCCACACTGGGCCACCTGCTTCCCCGCAAAAGGGGAACTGCCTCAGGTAAGCACCCCAACCTCCTGCCCCATCCTTGAGTCCCCTAATGCACTGTAAGTCCCTAGATCCTGCAACCGCAACCCAACCTCTTGTTCTCAGCCCCCTCTTATATGTCAAACCCTTGGCCCCGGCCTGGATCCTCCTCCTATACCCCAAATGCCTCATCCCCAGATCCATCCTAATCTTAATGACAATCATCCTCTCATCAGATAGTTCTTGCCTATTATCCTCATTTTTCAGATGGGGAACAGAGGCATAGAGACTTGCTCAAGGTCACACAGGAATTCTGTTTGGGGACTCTGTTTCAAATCCAAATTTTAAATTCAGTGTCCTAACTATTGGACCATTCTTTTTCACTCCACTGCAACAAGCTTTCCTAAGCAAAAACAACCCTGTTGACATTTTGCATGCCATACCTCATAAGAGTGCAGTTTTCTGAAAAGTTAGACAAGAAATCAGAAAAGGAGGTTACAATGAATGATAAAGAATTATATGGCAGCAGGGAACCATCTATCCTTTAGCCATTTACTTCCACATATTTTCTCACTTGTGTGTTTTTTTAAGTCATAGATTTTTCATAAAATAACTTGTATTTTGATGAAGTTTGTGTGTACATGCATTTTATAAAAATGCAAAGTTGTTACATTTATCAGAGTTCAAAGCACTTTACAAACAAATACATTAAAGGTCACTGCAGCCCCCATGATTCAAGCAAGTGTTTTTGCACCTGTAAAATGGGGAATAATTTAGGGTTAATTTAGCTGTCAGTCATATAGGAATACCATAAAACAGAAAGAAAACTGACTTTGGCTGTGTGTTTTATTTACTGCTCATATAATCACACATTTATGAAACAACTTAATTATACCAGAAAAGACGACAGATTTTTCTGTCCATTAAGTAATCAGAGATTATATCATAAATGTCCATCTATTAATTTCACAATAGATTTATTCTCATGCATAGTTTTGCAAGTTGGCTGTGGGTTGGACCCTCTTGTACCACATGGATGCCGCAGAGAACGTAAAATTCAGCAAGTTGAAATCCACCCAGCTTCACCTCCAGGGATGTGTTTTGACAACCCGAGACTACTTTAATAAAAAGATTTTAAAATAAGCACTTCACTCAATGTCCTGCTGAAACACGTAAGAAAAGAAATTTCGTCACAAAAGGGATGGACTTGAAACCTTATAAGTACTAACCTTAAAACAACCAGTTACTCACTTTTGTAATAGGGAAGTGAATCATTAACTGGTAAGCCTCATCCTTAATGGGTCAGGCTTACTAGTTCTGTGGGCAGAGGGTTGCTCCAGCCCCATGGGCCCACCACAAGTGGGGGGCACTCCAGTCCAGCCCCCACCCCGCCTATGCTCCTTTTAATAGGTTAACCTCTTAAACATTACATTTAACCAGTCAACCAATCACATCCCTCTTTTGTAACTGCTACATCTCAGACTGCTTTGTAACTATTTTCTTTGAGATGCAATGCTCATATCTATTCCAATTGAGGCATGCAGCACAGGGAGAGGGGCGGCACCACAGAGCCAGTGCTGGGGTAACTGGCTTTTAAGCCAGCTACCACCAGCACTGGCTCCTGCTTCTCCTCTCCACCCCTGCTGCCTCTGATACAGGTCCGATACCTGAATGGGGGAGGTGAACGTGATGAGAAAAGCCACGTTCCGTGAAAGGTAGAATAGTTGCTAGAGGCTCAAAAGGCGGACCCATGGGCGCAGAGAAGTGGACAGGGTCCCGAGTGATGTGATCCAAGAGCAGGGGAAGTGGAATTGTGGCCGAACTGACAAGTCCAAGCGGGTAGGGTACACCAATGTTGGCATGCTCAGGCCGGGGCTACCAGAATGACATTTGCCCAGTTCCTGAGGAGCACCTTATGGACTAGTGGGAATGGAGATCAGGCATATAGCAAGCTGGTCCGCCACAGGATCAGGGGATAAGGGGAGAGGGCGCATATAACTGTGACGGTTAACCGTCCAGGCTCATCGGTTAATCATGTACATGGCTACACATTCATACCACTGCTCTGGAGTATCTAGGTCTTTGGGTGGGAAAGGACCGTCCCATGTCAAACAGTCCGAGGCTACGAAGGCTTCCCTCCAGGAAAGCAAGGGTAAGCCCGAACTGTGGAGCAGTACAGGATGCATCAACAGTGCCAGGAAGCATGGAGATGACCTTTTAATTGCACCATGAATGGTGCCAACTGCAATCAGTCGGTAGGTTGCAAAACCGTGTGGAAAGCAGGGCTGGTGCAGAGCGCGGGATTGGCAACGGGAATACCATGTCAAGGATCGAGAAAAAGATGCACGTGCAAAGATCACCAACGAGACGAGGGGCCATACTTGGAAGGATGCCCCCACCACCCAAGGATCATCTCTCGGAGACTGCAAGAGGATGGGACTCTGTGTGTAGCACATTGGTGCTGAGAGTCCAGGAGTCTTAAGGGGCTGCTGATACCAGAGGGAGCTGGCGGTGCCAGGCACACTAACGCTGAGGAGTTGGCTGCTTTGGAAGGCTACGCTGGGGAATGAGAGCCATGGAAGGTGGACTCTGCAGGGAAGCGATGGTGCTGAGCAGTTTTCCCTCTAAGCTGTGCAGCAGCACAGCTTCACAGGTGATTAATTAGCCCCACTCAGTCAGTCAGCTCCATGCAAGGAGCCCTGAGCCTCTGACTGGGTAGGGCTCATTAATCACCTGTGAAGCTATGCTGCCACACAGCTTAGAGGGAACACTGGTGCTGAGAGGTCCCTTTTTTCAGTGCTCGTCCCAGAATCAAAGATGTACTCTGCACTGAAGCACTCACTGCCAGATCTTGCATCTGAGGTCGCAGAGCAGATTCCAAGAGAAGCTGCTTCAAGTGAAAGTCCCACTGCTTTCTAGTACATGATTTGAAGGCCTTTGTGACGGGGTGCGGTCACAGAAGACCCCTTGGGGGTGCTTTCCGGCGTGCTGACAAAGCCACTTACATTCGCCTTCTTGCTCTCTGGGGCTTCTCACCACCCTGTCCTGCCGGGCCAGCTCACCTGGTCTCCCCCAGCCAAGACACAGAGCTGAGATCACTGCCCCCCACCTCCGGGAAGCAATACAGACACCAAAACACTTCAGGTCTGAGGAAAACACAGTTTAGGGCCCAGTTTCCAAGCAAATCACTCCCCAAATGGGATCAAAACTCCAAATGAATTATGTAGGTAAGCCTCCTTTAACAATGAAAGGAGGATGTACACCAGGGGCGGGCAAAAGGGCCTCCGCGGGTTGATCCAGCCTGCAGAAGCCGGTTGATCCAGCCTGCAGAAGCCCTGCGAAGTTTCCTCTATCCTGCAAAGAGCGCCCAGGGCTTAGAAGCGCCCTGTGCTCCTGGTAGGGCAGGAGACTTCGTGCACTCCCCCGTCCCTAATCCGTGATTGGTCTGGGGGCAGCACGTGATGTTTCCTCTGCCCTGCCCTCGCCCTGCAAGGATCACGTGGTGCTTAGAAGTGCCACATGCTTCTGGAAGGGCGGGAGGAGACTTGGCGCACTCCCCCACCCCCAAGCCCTCACTGGCCTGGGGGGCAGAAGAGGGAGTGCGCAAGTCTCCTCCCACCGCCAGGGGCATGGGCACCTAGGGGGAACCTGGGAAGGGGCAAAGACTTCATGTGCCCTCCCCACCCCCCACCGCCAGACCAATCATGGTCTCTGGGTGGGGAAGCAGGGAAGTATCCTGGCCCTGCCCCTTCCAGTACAGCCCAGAGGCACATCAAAAATTTATAAGTGGCCCCCAGAAAAAATTATAGCTCACCCCTGATGTACACGCTGACTGCTCCCCCAGGTAACAGTAGTTTACACTGAGCTTGACTGTAAATAAAAGTGATTATTAAGTACAACCAGTACAATTTAAGTGGGTGTAAGTGAAAACAGGCAGAGCAAAGTAGATTACAATTTTAAAATAACAAAAAACACTTAGCTAATTCTAACATACAGATATGTTCCAAAAACCTTGGACTTACAGTGAAACAACTTAATGCAGGGAATTTTGTTCCCTGCGGCTGACTTCCATTTGTGCAAAAAAACCCCCAATCTGTGCATCTGAAGAGCGGGGAATGGGAGGTCTTATAACGCATCAGTTCCTACAAGCGTCAATGACTTTAGTGCAGAATGAATGTATACCAGGGCAACTTATAGGTGGGAACGCCCTGACACTCAAGTTTATTACAAACGAACCCTAAAATTATTCTTACTCCAACTAAGCCTCCAAACTAGGGAAGTCTCCTTTTCCCTGGAGTCCTTAGTTATCATCCTGGATGTGCCACGCCAGCCAAAGAAAGAAACTGCTAGCTTCCCACTGCTTTACAGATTCCATTTTGGGTGGGAATTCTGTTTCTATATTCCACCCTTACATGGAAAATTACATGGTCAGACCCTACCAGTTGGGGGGGGGGGTGTCACATGACTTCCTAGGACCAACTAATGCTAAGACTTAGAAGACAAAGGAGGCTGTTTACAGTTGACCAGACCTTGAGGGAAAACACTCTTGATGGCTTGCATTCACACTTTCAAAACCATAAACCATTCCATACTCCATATATCTAACATTACACACAAGAATGATACATACACCAAAATAAGGTATACAACCTAGCAGCTTATGACAGTAAGATTGATAGGTTATGTGAGGTAATTTATCCAAAAGCATCTTTGAATTATGCATATTTGTGTCCATAGGTCCATTTCATAAAGCCGGGGGGAGGGGGAGGGTCCGTCACCGCCTTGAAGATCTTGCATTTCTCAGTCTGGTGGCTGTCTCTCAAGCATGGAGACAGGAGTCATGGAGATTGGGGGATCACTCATAAGCACAGACCTGAGGCAAGAACTGTAGACTTTGAAGCCCTAGCACATTGGCATGCGCCAGGCCCCAAAAGGAACTCCAGTGGGAAGGGGAAATCCCTATCCCCCTTTCTCCTCCAGCTGCTAACACTAACTTAACTAACACTAATTTAACTATTTACACAACAAGGAGCTGGAAGCATTAGATAGATGAGAGCTACAAGTTCCAAAAGCTGTCACTGCGGTTAAGAAGGAACTGAGGGGCTGCTGATTCACTGATGTCATATATAGTGTGCCTCACCAGTGCACTCCACAGCCAACCCAATGGGCAGCAGCTAAGGTAAAAACTTTCTGGCATTCGTGCTTGTGACACACATACACCTCAATTGAAATATATATAAGCAAGCACTCAAAGAAGGAACAAGACCTGTCAGATCTGTTTGCCCAACACCACACCGACCAAGTCTGTTAGAAGAGGTCTTCATTTAGGGTTCATTTTAAGGCTCCCCCCTCAAGTCTCTCCTTGTGAAAGGTTTTCACTCTAAGCATGTTTCAACAAGAACATAAAAGCTCATTAAAAAAAATCTCACTCAAACTGGTGTCATATGGCAGTTCCCACTCATCACTCATTTATTATTAGATGATTTACCTCGCATTGCTTGGGTCCTTAATTCAATTTGTATTTTTCTTCATTTAAATCATTGTTTTGAGGTGAGGGTGTAAATGAATTCAGTATGCAAAGTGCCTCAGGGAGAGAGAACTACCTCAGCAGTTTCTCACCACAGTGAGTTGAAGCCAGGTAAGAAGCACCTGTCCATAGCTGCTGCAGCTCCCATGGGCTCAGCCGAGGGAGGGGTGCATGTCCACTGCAGCTGGGACAAATGTGGGTTTGTCTGCACCCTGCGCTCCCCAGCCAGAGCGAGGAATGCAGCCAAGTGTGCAATTTCCTTGCTCTCTGAAGAAGGGAACCGCCAGTAATGTCCCAGTACCAATCAGGGATGGGGCGGGGAAAAGAGCTGTAGCTCCCCTGCCCCCCACATCCTCTCTGAAGAGGGGTGGGAGGCTGGGGCAGTCCTGGATGCAGGAGAGAAGCACCCCCAGCCAGCCCCTTTCACCTGCCTGGTAATTCCGTCTCTTTTCTGTATGGATGGCTGAGCAGCAGTCCCATTGCAGGCATATCCCAGTGCCCTGGCCCAACCAAGCCCTGACCTTGCTTTATGCTAGGAGGAAGCTGCATACCCAATTTGTGGGCCCTACCTCTTACTATTTAGCAGGAGTTCTGGAACAGACAAAGGCTCTCAAATATATGGCAGCTGTTGACGCTGCCAAGGCGAGACAGGACCATGGCCGTGATGGAGTCTGACCGGGCCCCCACGACAACGCACACCAGAGGATGCCCCCAAATGATCCCACGCGCAGATCTTTCAGGAGCGCTGTCGGATGACGGATCCCTCCCAAGCCTGCTGTGCGGGGCAGGGCCTGGGAACAGCCTCCCCCGCGCGGCCAGGGCAGGTTTCCAGGTGCAGCCCTGGGGCGAGGCAGGCAGACACCCGCCCTCGGACAAGCAGCCCCGGGGTGGGGCACAGAGCGGGGCCCCGGCGGGCGAAGCCTGGTGCCCGGGGCCAGGCGGCCGGGTCCTTAGATTGCCCCGGGCTCACGTGGGGAGGCGGTTAGGGCCCGTGGCAGGGTAGCGCGGAGCGGCCCAGGACGCGGGCGGGAAGGAGCCGCGCTTCGCCCCGGCCCGTCTTACCCCGCGGTCATCACCACGTTGTAAATGACCAGATAGGCCGTGGCCAGGGCGCCCGGGCCCTTCCTCCGCCGCGCCGGCTGCTGGCTCCCGTAGCCGTTATCCGCCGGCTCGCGCCGCCGCTCCTAGGCGCCGCCATGTTCGCCGCCCCGCCCAGCAACTGCCGGCCGCGCGGCCCCGCCTCCTCCTCCCGGGCCGGCCCGGCGCGCTGAGGAGCCCGCCGCCAGCTTGGGCCCGGGCAGAGCTGCCCTGAGATCTCGCCAAGCCGGGGCAGGAGCGCGGTGAGGCAGGGGGAAGTTCCCCACTGACTGCCAATTAAAAATAACACGGGGGGGGGGGGGGCTTCTTATTGGCACACTAGGGTTTGCAGTGGTTTGTCTCTCGGGTTAAGCGTTTTCGTGCAGCTGCCCCTCTTGGAAAGGGGTTTCCCCCACGTTCTAGGTTTATCTGCAACATACAACACAGGACATAAATATAAGTTCATGTTTGCTGGAGCCCAACTGCTTTGAACAGGAACCAGGACTCTTCACTCCGGGAACTGCTTCTTAGTCACTGTTCTCCAATCCCTTGGACCCAAAATATTCATTAACTCCATTCCATCTGGTACCACTGGGTAGGCATGGCACACAATTCTCTTCTCCTTGCCCGGTTGCAGTATTTGTGGATGAGGGACAAGCTGGGCTGGGCAGGGCCAGGGACGGGCCCATGAAGCCTGCCCCAGGCAGGCTCTCATACCACAGAGCTACTCCACTTTGGAAGCTCTGGGGGCCACAATGATACTCACAGCACACGCTGAGGGCCACAACTTAAGTGTGGTTGCATATACATGCAAATATATATGCAAATAGCTTATTTCACACTGACAGGCATGAATACAAAAATTAAGCCTTAAGCCGCGGCACCGGACCCAAACGTGGCCAGTGTGACCCAGTCAGTACCTCTCAGACTCTGCCCACAAGGCTAAGCAGCCTGCACTTCCCACAATGCTGGCACTCCCGGCCCCTCCTCCCTGGGGGCTAGAAACGCTGACACCCTGTACCTATCTATTCCAGCCAGCCAGTCTGCTAGCATCTTTCAGTGTTCACCCCGCCTGAGAGACACCTCACTGTTGTGGAGCGTGTTCCCAGTGGAGGCTATGTTCAAAGGATCCCACCTGCGGGCCCTGCGTAAACCCAAACTCCACTGCAGCTACAAACAAATGGGCCTCAGGGCGCATGTGGCCCGCGTGTTGAGTAGCCCTGTAGTACCACATTCCACCGTCGGCTCAAGCTGCTCCCTCGCCACTAACTACGTTGAGCTTCCTGGGTAGGCACCATGCTCCTGGAGTTGAGGTGCTAAGGAAAGTGGCAAATGTGGCCAGCTTTAGCCACAGTGATACTGAAGGGATACAGTATGTTCAGCTGAGACTCCCCCCCCCCCCCCAGTGATTTGCACAGATGGAGAAAGGTGGCATTAGCTTTGTACCCCAGTTAGATGGAATCCGGGCCTTATTTTCCATTGGAAAAGTCCAGCAGATTGGAATGGGGCAGGATTTCATACAGAGTGGTTAATGATTTGCATCCTAATTACTGAGTAATTCAAGGGCAGAGTTGGGGCTAGATCAGAGGTAGCTTGAAATTCAGGGTTCGTCTATTTTTACCGGCAGATTGACACTCTGGCAGTTGAATTTAGCACGTAAATCAAATGCTAAGGGCAGCTCCTGCCAGTGTTCAGTACTCCTCTTTTTGTGAGGAGAGGGGAAGCTGATAGGAGGTCCCATAAGGATTACACTAGTGTTGTAAATTAGAGCAGCATCTAGCAGCTCTAATTTATGTCCAGAGGCCTGAACTGGCTGCAGATACACCATGGGAATCAGAAGCATAGCCCCTGCCACTTCTTCTTCCCCCCATTCCTGGGCTAAGTAAAGCTCAATATAGGAGGGTATGTCTACACTTGATTCCTCCTTCGAGGGAGGAATGCAAATGTAGACATCCGAAATTGCAAATGAAGCGTGGATTTAAATATCCCGCACTTCATTTGCATAATTGCGGACTGCCGCTTTTCCGCAATAGCGCTACTTTGGAACATCAAACTCGGTCCCCGTGGGGTTATTTCAAGAGAAAACCCTTCCCTCGAAATAACCCTTACTCCTCAAAAAATGAGGTTTAAGGGTTATTTCGAAGGAAGGGTTTTCTCTTGAAATAACCCCGTGGGGACCAAGTTTGATGTCCCGAAATAGCGCTATTGCAGAAAAGCGGCAGTCCGCAATTATGCAAATGAAGCACGGGATATTTAAATCCCCGCTTCATTTGCAATTTCGGATGTCTATATTTGCATTCCTCCCTCGAAGGAGGAATCAAGTGTTGACATACCCAGAGAGAATAAGGAAAGATCATATTTGCCTTCCTCAGCCTGTGTGAATAAACTGGAATCTGCAATTGATTATACAAACAGCATGCTTTGTGGTATTATTTATTTAGAAATTGTGAGTAACTACAGCTGTAGTGTTCTCATTTCTCGCAATTCTGATGGTTTAACAAAATGGGAAAACATTAGCATATTTTTAGTAAGGTACAAAAGACACCCTGTTGTTACCTAAACACATTTAAAACATGTGAGGAAAACTTTATATGCTCTAAATCAGATTAAAAAATCTTTCCTTAAAAGAATAGTGGCAATATTGTGTTTAGTATAATGAGAGTTCTTTATCCATTAAAAAAGAAAAGACATGCTGGTGCTGGCAATTTGAACCTAGCAACACAGAGCAAAACAGTTATTAAAAGAAAAAAAACATTGTGTGATCCACATTAGCTGAGCTTGAATTGTTACTTTAAAGACATTTAGAAGAGCAAATGATACAAACCACAAAACTAGGTAATATCAAACATCGTAAAGTTGATATCGTACATCTCCATATTGAAATTTGAAATTGTTGTAATTTACACACAAAGTGGAAAAAAGGATAAAACACATTTGGAATGATGTGTGCAGATACTGGAAATATATTCTTTTTAGATTATGCATAACAGCTTATGGCCTCTGATATTACCATTGAACAAAAAGAATTAATAAATGCCAATATTGTAAGAGAAAAGCAAAGTTGTTTATTTTGAGTGCATTAATCACTTTGAGAAGAGAGACTCTTCTGTATTTTTTTGTTTAGTTTTTTTTTTTCAAAATTTTGAAGGCAAGTCTTCCTGACAGTCAAGACGTAAACTAGATGGTCAAGCACATAGAGTATACAAGGTTCTTTGGTAATTGCTTGGTATAAAGAAGTTTGTAATTTAAACTAAATTTTTTTTGGTTACTCCAAAAATCTGTGGCAATTTCCAGCTAATCATCAGTTGAGAGCTGTTGTGTAATGTCCAAATAAAGTACAAGTAAATTTTTAACTAAACTAGGTTTCCACACACAGATAAAAGTTAATGGATGTGCAATGACCTATAGTTCACAGCAGCACTTATATGAATGATGAATCTTTATTAAAATGACAAGCACAACTGCAAGGTTTCTGGTTCTTTATACTTTCCGTTTGTTTCTTAAGCAGATATCTGTAACTGTATCAAGGTAACGGACACCTCCAGAGGAAGTAGGTAAGTTAGAATCACTTGGTTAAAGGTGAGGAAAGAAATATCAGTTCATACAAACTCATGAAGGTCTAGGATTAGTGGAATTAGTAATACCTAAATAGCAAATTCGAAGAGATAAGTATGTGTGTGTAAAGTTCAGACACAGTGAAACTATATTAAACAGGAGAAAAGACTAAGATTGTTTCATTCTATTACAACGTGCAAATTGCAATGATGGCTATAGTGTAACCATCACTTACAGTTAACTTATGTGAAGAATGACTTTACTGAGGTTCAATTGTATTAAGATCGATAGAGTCTGTGTCTGTGTTTGATAAAAGATTTCTGGGCATAGAGATAAATGTAGATCTCTGGGAGCCACCTCAGCTATAGTATTGACTGATGAGAGTGATGGTGCAAATGAATGAGTTCAATAAATAGGATACTTACAATTCAGGTTATAGTTGTAGATTAGTATGATACTTTCACTTTAAAAATAGGCTGGGCAACAATTGACTTACTTAAAGTAAATCCAATAAATGCAGCAACTTAAAGTGCCCGCTGTTACCAATTAATGCCCATAAATAAAATAAACAGGTATCAACTGACCACACTGAAAAAATACTTCCTCCCAATGATGTAAGTATCACACTAGGTGCTTTTAATAACATGGTTTTCTGAGTTTTAGAGAAATAGTCTTTTTAATGTGATTTTTCAAATGTCTCTTCTGATGAGTCTTGTTTCATTCTTCCTCTTCTTCCTCTTCCTCTTCTTCTTTTCCCATTGTTTCCACAATGAGTTCTGCGGTACAAGTTGCTTCTCCAAGGCTATTAACAGCTTTGCATGTGTATTTGGCATCATCGTCCCCACAAACTTCAGAAATAATTAAAGAACAGTTCCCATCCTCATCGTAATCTATCTGGAAGTGACGAGACTCTTTAATAGACTGGTCATCTTTGTACCAGATTACCTCAGGGTCAGGGTAGCCTGTGACAGTGGGGAAAAAACAGCAGGTGCAATAAGCCAAGCTAAATGCTGTTAACCTGTAGATGTTTTAGGCCTCAATCCCACAGATTTATCATATGCATAAATTTAAGCACACAAGTAGTTCCACTGAACTTTAATGAAAATAAATTAAAAGGAACTACTATTTTTTAATATCTACAATTGTCTGCTAACACTTCCCTACTAAAAACAAAAATTTGAAATTAACAATGGAAGTATTTATTAATCTGATTTGTTACTGTTTTCTAATGAAAGAGAAAGCTTTTCACAGCAGCTCATTCATCATCTAGCAGAAGTCCCTAATGACAGACTTGAAACTCTTTATTAGGACATGAAGCATTCACAGTGCTCTCAGTCGCTATAATCCCCAACAAAGAGACTTAAATAGCAGGGATATGGAATTTTGTGCTCTAAGTTAGGGTAGCCTTCTTACGTTGCCCTACCTGCCGCCAGCATGTTCAACCCATGTCGAGCATGCCCCTGTGCCAAGCCTTATGAGGGGGTCTTTGAAAAGTAGTCTGGCAATACTCATAGCAGGAGAATTTTTCCCATGCCAGGTCCAGGCCTTCTGTAGCCTTTTTATACTTCTCAGGTCCTTTTATTCAACACAAAGGGACCATAGTGGAGTTGAACATCTTACCCCAGTACAGAATACAGGAAAATGGGACTGATCAGATTGACTAAGTGGGGGCCTGAAATTAGGGCTCCTGGTACAGAGTGGTTTAAACGATTAACCAATAAGCCTAGGTTTAGTTGTTATCTAAACAACTCCTCTCCTCCCCTGTTGCTGCTTCTGCACAGGGAACTAATTTTTAAACTGGCTCACCTCGTGGACGAGGTGCCTGCCACCCCATTCAGCTGCCTTTGATACAGAGGCAGCAGCATGGAGTGGCAGGGGGCTCCCTGGGTGTGGGGCCGGGAGCACACCAGCTGCCAGCTCTGCCCCCAGGGAGTATTTTAGTAACCATGTAACCAATACATTTTTTTGTGGCTACAGAATTATTAAAATAAACCTTATCTAACATCCCTACCTGGAATGGGTGACCATATTGGTACAGGTTGAACCTCTCTAGTCTGGCACTCTCTGGTCCGGCACGATTTTAGTTAGTCAGATGTCCACTTATCATGGGTGTAGCCAAGTTTTCTGCAGTCCCATAAAGTTTGTTTACAGCCACCAGTCCTGGCTCTCAGTGTTCTGTTCTATTATTTAGCTCTAATTTACTTCCAAATGTCTTCTCAGAGCCCAGTAAGCAGTGGAAGTTCTGTAATACTGTTAGACAATATTGACCTCCCGTTGTCCAGCAAATTCTCTGGTTTGGCACTGGTCAGTTCCTGAGGGTGCCGGACTAGAAAGGTTCAACTTGTACACATCTCTATATGGGACAGGCGGAAAGGAATTTGACGCATACATCTGCCCTCATGTCTCTTTTACCACCCTGCAGCTATGTCTACACTACAGAGTTTTTCCGGGATACCAAAAACTCCACCAAGTCCAGGGAACGTGTCTCCTCTTCCAAAAAAAATTTTGGAAGAGCAGACGCACTTTTCAGAAGCCCTTTATTCCTCATTTTATGAGGAATAAGAGCTCTTCTGAAAGAGGAGGTTTTTCCAACATTGGGCCCCATGTAGATAGGCCAAATGTCGGAAAAGCCTCTTCCGAAAAAAGATTCGGAGAGAGGTATGCAAATTGCATACCTTTTTCTGGGGGGGGGGGAACCCACACCCCACAACACACGCCACAGCAGTGTAGACATAGCCTGCTTTCCACACTATTCTCATCTCTCTGCTCTACAGGGCACTTCAGCTTGAGGAGAGCTCTCAACTCCTTTCCTGGGGAGAAGGAACTCGTCATTTGGTTCTTCCCTACCTCTTCTCTTGTCCATCTGAGAAAGACCAGCACTTAGGTAGGAAAAAGAAGATGGAGAAGAATTCTCTTCTGTTATATATGTAAGGCTCCCATTGCACAACCTGATTATCCATCCTAATGTGAGTCTCTGAGATTGCTGAAAGCAAACAGTTCTAACACTACTGAACTGAATGAGCTACTCCTTATTGTAAACAGGTGAGCACAAGCTCTCTCGGGCTATTCTCTTTCTTGCTGCATCAACAAAGTGCTGAGTAAAGACCCAAGAATGGCTCCCTGTTAAACAGATCATTCTAGAGCGGGAGCCCTCTAAGTGGCAGGAACCCAAGGGTCATCAGTTTGAGAGTTTGGAGCATTATCACAGGACATTTATCTAGTCCATCCATCCAGGGCCCCCTTCATTGCAGTATCTGGGAACTCATCAACATTACTTCATTTACCCTTACAATTTGAGGTAGGTATCTTAGCCATGGAGAAAGATAAAGTGAGCTCTGTAGAAGCTAGTTTCTATTTGATAGCAAGTATGGGAGATCATAGTGTGGCTCAAAATATATTTTATTTTTGCAACATGTTCCATGTTGTAAGAGTGCAGATAATGGCAAAGCTGAAGGAAACAAAAGCAAAAATGGATGGAGCTCTACATGATGGAGCAATACAAAGAAATGACAGGGGAGGGGAGAAAGCAAAATGACACACATTAATTTAAAGTACCTTCAATTTTGCAGTCAAATCTAGCAGCACTTCCTTCCACAACTTCTATGTCAAGGATTGTTTTTGTAAAATATGGCTTTACAGGGGGTTTCTCCTCTGCCACTGCTTCAAGGAAAGCCCTGGCAGCATCATCTAGAGGAAGTAAAGGAGAACTAATCATTTCAAAATTCCCTAGAAATGAGTTTTGGTTTATTTAAATAACAGAACAGTTGCTGAAAGCTGCTTTTTCCCCTCCATTACACTTAATGCTATAAACCTAATGGAATAGTGAAACTATGCCACCCTTTTGCTCTAGTCTTTCATAGCCAAAGATTAAGACTATCAAACAGAATGATTTATGTACAAATGACAAAGTGCAGCATAATGCAAATTCTTTATTCTGGCCTTGTATTTGTCTATCACCATTAGGCCAGGCATTTCCTGCCAATTAGGCCAAAACAGTCTAGTTTAGATGCTCAACATATGTAAGCACCTGAATGAGTAGCCTGATTTTCTGAGGTGCTGTACATCAGGGATGTTAAAATATGTTTATATAGGTAAAATTTCAGCGGTTACACGTGTACATGCGGCAAGGGAGGGGGGAGGCGGTTCCCCGGGAGCCAGTGCACTGGGGAGCCAGCTTTTAAATTTGCTCCCTGAGTATACCGGCTTCCACAGAACTGCCTCCCTCCCCCTGGACACGCGGTGAGGGAGGGTGGAGGGAGAGTTGTGTGTAACTGTGAAGGTTAATTGATGAGGCCAGGCTCATTGGTTAACCATATACATGTTTACACTTTCACATCCCAATTGCACACCTGCTCTCCCCTTTAACTTACATGGCAGATGCTGCATCCCTAAAAATCAGGTCATTTATTAAAGTCCCTAAATACAGATTTGGGAGCCTAGCTTTAGGCACATGCATTAGAAAACATTGCTCCCTCCTTTTCCCCACATGCACCACTCTCTAAAGCTGATATAAGTAGAGATGACAAATATGCCTTTATTACTTGGCATTAACAGCAAGCCTAACAGTATATGCAGTAAACTTTCTGAGCAATACATCAACCCTGATGGGCACATATGTACACATGCACGCACACAAACACATACACCTATATTTAACGATGCATTATTGCTAGTCTCCAATAGTCTTTAGAATTTTGTTTGATTTTATAAGATATATGTGGCTTAAAAGTTTTTCTACCATTAAATACTTTGTTCAGACTTGGAAGAGGACTTTGTATAGATAAAATTGTTACTACCTTTTACAATTCAGTGCAGTTCCTTACCGTCCAGGTCTACTTTTTCTGTATTTACAGGACTGGTAGGTGAGCTTGAAGAGGCCTTCCTTCCACTTAGACCAGAAATCATTGCCATGGAGGATAGTCTCCCTATTGCTCGGACAGCATGACCTGTTTTCTGAAACATAACATAGAGGCTTCTTGTTAATTTAATATCACATATGCATATCTTTTCTGTAGCAGAAGGACTGTGCACAAATGACTTAGGGCCTGATCCAAAATCTATGGGAGTCAATAGACAGACTTAAGGAAGTCATTCTGTTGTTCTAGATTAGAGAGACAGGCCTGAGCTACCAGGTTCAGGTGCAGATATGAATTTCCACCAAGGATTTAGACCCAATATACATTACTGTTCTTAATGGAGAATGAAATGCATCCCTTTGCAGTGGGTCAGCAAAAAGCCGATGAACCAGAGAATGCTTCAGATTAGAGCTTACATAAGGCTTATGGAAGATAGGCCTTGTGTTGGTCCTCTCTGTGGGTCTGAACTCCACCCAGAATGAGTAACCAGCTATTGTGAAATGAATGAAAGTGCCATCTGCATATTAGAAAAATTTAACTTGGCAAGCTTCTGCAATTACATTAGCTAATGCAAATGCTAAAATATGTTGATGACAGACTCTATAGTATATATACTAAGTGTAATATCCTTTGTAAGATTTGTATACACCTGATAAAATTTATAAATAGGTTCTATATGATGTAGAAGGCATATGATGAACATATGTATTTTATAAGCTAGACAAAAGATTTGATCCAGGCCACTATGTACTTGCTACTCTACCTATGAGAACAACCCAGATGGAGCTCTAGGAAACAGAAGATGCCAGGACAAAATGTTTCAATACAAATTAATTAAGCCATCTGATGGGGGATGGTTTGAGAAGACCAGTAAAAGCGCTCTGTGTCCAGAGAGGAGGGATTCTCTGGGACAGGAAAACAAATGCTCTCCCCACCCCAATAATAGTATCTTTCTGGTCAGTTCCATTAGGGGCTTGATTATCCCTCATCCTGCTGTGGGTGTAGAGGCGGGAGGTGCAAGGTTCCATACACAAGAAGCTTCTTCCTCCAAGCACAGGGACAGCGGAAATCCCTACTTAGAACTAAAGTCTTGTACCAGCCTTGTGATAGATTGTGACATTTTTGCACCAACACCTCTGCTCTCCGTGCATTGAATCAGCAATAAAACCCACAGCTGCTCTACTGCAGCTGTGCACTGGCTCTAATTGGATTTTCAGTAGCAGCAGAAGCCCTCTGTAATGATATGTTTTAGAATTACAAAAGTTTGAAATCAAAGAGACCTATTAGGGTATCGAGCCCACTTCCTTGCCCTCTTTATTACCTGCCATTTTCTTCTGGCCATATATTTCTTCATCCTATCTTTGGAAAGTTTTTTGGCTTCCATGTTTTTGGTGTCTTTTTGAAGCCAAGGATGCTGAAGACATTTAGTACAATCTAAGCGGCTCCTGTTTTTACATAAAGAGACTAAGTCAGTGTTGCCAATACACAGGATAGAACCTATTTGATTTTATGTTATTGTTTCCCCCTTTTCATTTTTAGCATACTTTACTAAACTAGCCTTAATGGGACAACTGCTTATGAACTGTGATTACTTGCTATCTGTTACACTCAATATATATGATCAATTAACAGATTTTAAAGACTTTTTGCGTGGTAGGCGACACACCATAATAATAATAATAATAATAATAAAATATTGCCAAAAGTCATACATTATAGCCACAGCATAAATGTCTCTGCTACAATGCATACAAAACTCTGCTTGCTGATCATTGCATACCATGTACTGAACACTGATGGATCCTCTTCCTTTTGTTATCCCTTACTTTTACCAACTTTTCTATTTCTGCTATGCCTCAACCTCTCTCTCCTACCCATTAAATACAATTTAACGAATACATATGTCTAACAATGCTGTGCCAGTTCACCTCTATATTCGCTTGGTTATATGGTATAGGTCTATAATCCTTTGTTTTGTATCATTTAGATTCAAAGCCTTCCAAGACAGGAATTGTCTCTTCCCTACATATGTTCAGTGTTCAGAGCAATGGGACCTCACTTTTGACTGGAGTCTTTGGGCACTACTATAAATGTTTGCTACTATTAATAAAAAAGGTGGTAGAACCAAGGCTTTTGTGAAACTGAATTTTATGAGATTCATAGGAAATGTATTGTCATGTCAGAGCCATCCACCCAGGGACATGAATTTGACACGAGAGTCCATTCCTGAGGCTAAGGAAGTAAAAATGAGCAGTAACTTAAAGAGCTTTGTTCCAGTCTGTGCAGCATCAAATAAATGAAGTATGCGGTAATGAACACAAAGACACAGAAGTATTGGAGCATTCTAAACTTCTTATTCAATGCTGCCCAGGAATTTTTTTTTAAAAAGGGTATATAGAGTGTGAGAGTAAGGGGTGTACAAGTTCAGTTAAATATGAAAGCGCAAAGTATGTCAAGATCAACAGCTTTACTTCATATCCTTCTTTAGCAGATTGCTGATAAAGTCCTTGGCATCATCGGAGATTTCATCAAAAGCTTCATCATCAAAGTCCCACGTTGCTGAGGTAACATTGGCTAAAGTTTCATTGTCATTGTCTCCCATGAAAGGAGAAAGTCCACTGACCCTGAGGATAAAAAAAAAAACAACCACCCACAAAACAGTGTCAGTCTTTAAATGAGCACAGATAACAGTTAAAATTCATGTGCTCTCTCTTAGGGATGTTAGTGAGTAGTCGACTAGTCAACTACCCGATAAGCATAAGCTTATTGGGTAGTCGAGTGGTGTATCAAGTGCTCACTTCCCTCCCCGCCCCCAACCTTGTTGCCTTTCTGAGAGGCAGAAACAGGGCGGGGAACAGGAGCTGGTGCTGGGGGGATCTGGCTTAAAAGCTGGCTCCCCCCAGCATTGTCTCCATGGTGTCGCCTATCCCCCCTGCTGCCTCTATTAGAGGCAGCTAGGGGGGATATGGGAGGTTGCTGCAAAGCAGCCTCTGCCCACAGCAGGCTGAAGCTCACCATGGGCAGAGGCTGCTCCAGCAGCAACCATTGTATGCAGGGGGTTGCGTCCCAGCGGGCAGCTGGGCCCCTCCACGGACAGGAGCTGCTGATGCCAAGCAGCCCCTGTTAGCGGTGGCCTGGGCTGGCTGCCATGAACTGGGGCTGGTGCTGGAGTAGCCTCTGTTTGTGGTGGACAGAGCTGGCTACTGCCAGGGACTGTTCCGGCAGCAGACAGGGCTGGCCACTGCAAACAGGGGCTGCTGGACTCAGTGAAAGCTGGCAATGAGCAGTCCTGGCTCGTGCTGGTTTGGGATGCTGCGCCTCTGAATTTTAAATGAAGTAAGAGCTGATGGGCTCTCGCTGTAGTGCGGGTGGATCCTGGTGCCAGCACGAGCTGGGACTGCTTGATCCTGGCTCGAGCCGGCTCCTGGAGATACCCCCGCTGCAGCTCTGTAGAGTGACCCTTATCAACTAATCGTGTAGTTGATAAAACTGTATTGACTTTACAATAAGCCAGATAACCGCAATTTAACATTCTTACTATCTCTTTGGTCTCTGAAAATCTGTATCAATAGAAGTCACATGTCAACTTAAAATACTTGAAAGTTGATATAAAGGCAAAATAAATGGGAAGAGGACTAGAATTTAAGTACCCAAAGCTACTAAAGGGCTGCACCTCCTGCTCCCTATGCTCACCAACCCCCCCTTGCCGGCTGCTTTCATGGCCAGAAAGCCTGTTAATCTTGTAGTGAGGCCAGCTGCACTCTCCATGGCCCCATGTGTCACAGAGTGTGGGGAAGTCACCGGGTCCTGCACCCCCATCAGCAGTCAGATGTGACTCTCAGCCAGCAAGTGGAACAGAAGGTTTATTGTTGACAGAGACAGCACAGCACAGACTTGTTGTTACAGGAACTAGGAGCATTCAGCACAATACATCTTGGGTGTGAGGAGGGCCCGCCCCTGCCCCCAAGCCAGCTAGACTCCCTTCTCCATAAGCCAGCTGAAAAACTAACTCACACACCCAGCAACTAGTCCCAGACCTCTAGGAAGCCCTGCCTTCTCCTTTGTCCTGCTTCCCGGACGCAAGGTGTTATCTGACTATCACTGGTTACATCTCCCCCCTAGAGTCAGGTGCTAGGATGGCCTGGGCCATTCTCAGGCATTCTTACCCAAAGATCCCATCCCCCGCTAGGCATCCCCCCCCCCCACACGCAGAGTCACTACAGAGCAGCACAGGACAGTAGGAATCACATACAGCGTAACAAAGCAAACAGTGAACACAATCCCCACTACGTCACAGCACGTCACTTGCACCCTTCTCTGCTCCCGCCCCATCAGAACCCTGGACGGGCCCCTCTGTCCAAACGCTCTTGGCCCATCCCATCCCATCCACTTGCGCCCTTCAATTGCCAGCTATTCCCCTCCCCTCCTGCTCCTGCCATACCCGCCAATAAAATAGTTTGTTCACGTGCAGAGTTTGGAACCTCTCCTAGCAGCTAGCACAGGGCTATGGAGAAGTGACCAGTCAGGAAGGGCTTGTGGGCCTCACATGTAAATGAAAACCAAACACACTCAGTAAAACAGGGCCCAACTCCAAAGAAATCCCTTTGTTCTGGGTGCTCCTGGGCACCCGGCTCTCTAGTGAGGGGAAGGGGCTGGGTTATGTGCGAGCAGTCAGGTAGGGAGAGAATTCCCCACTCTCCGTGCCCAGTTACTGCCCGTCTTTGCAGGACGTCGGTGCTCTAGATGTGCCCTTCCAGCTGGCAAGTGAGCTCCTGCCGTGGGGCTGGTACATGCTCTATGCAGACAGGGTGCAATGGAGAGATATGGAACCATGGGGGGCTCCCCAGCTTTACGTGCTCATGCCCTACTGAGAACCCAGATTTGGGTCACAGGGGAAGAGAGCCCATTGGGGTAATCTGGGCTGCTAGTCTTTATCCCGGAGCTCCATGGCCCACAGCCCCACTCCCTGCCTTCTATCCCTACCTCCACCTCCACCCCCCTGCCTCCATTCCTACACCACCCATCCTCCCTAACTCCTCCCCACCCCACCCTGCCCACCTCCCTCCTTCCATCACTACCTCCACCTCCATCCCCACACCCCCATCCCCCTGCCTCTATTCCTACACCAACCATCCTCCCTAATTCCTCCCCACCCCACCCATCTCCCTCCTTCCACCTCCATTCCTACACCCACCCATCTTACCTCCCCCTTCCGAGCCCCCGCCTTCTTCCTCCATTCCTACACCCCATCCTTCCCTAACCCCCCCGCATCCCCACACTGCCCATCCCCCACCTCCATTTCTATATCCCCCTCACCCGCACTATCCCCCCTTGCCACACCACCCATCCCCACATACACCCTATCTCTCTTCCTCACACACCCTGCCCCCTCCCACAAATTCATCGAGCTGTGAGCTTGGGATCAACTCAGCCTTTCCAAACAGGCCTGTTGGGGTTTGTGTAACACCGTGTAAATGGCCTCTGGGGCAACTTTGCTTCTTGGCAAGCCCAGGCAGCCCGGAGTGCAGAGTGGCTGCTCTGGAGAATTGGGGAAGTGGCCAGCGTGCAGCATAACCATGCCATCCTCAAAGGGCTGGGTGTGCGATGTGGCCAAGACCTGCCCAGCTTGCCGTGGGCCTGGGAGAGTGCGCATGAGCCAGGGTCCTGGCCCCAGGTCACCAGCACACACCGGAGTCACTTGCTCGGGGGGAGTCCTGCAGCGAGGCTCCCAAGTGCTGTAGCCAGGCCCGGGCTGCACACAGCAAAGCCCTGCAGCAGGCATGTGAACTGGGCAGGCTGAAGGCAGGGTCCAGGGGCAGGCGGTCATGTGGTCAGGGTTTCTGGGGCAGGGCCACTGGGGAAGGGGGGGAGGCTACGCAGCTGAGGGCAGAGGCGGCCGGCAGGATGCAGAGTGACGTGATGATGTCACTCTGTTGTCCCACAGGAAAAAAAAATTACACACACACACACACACACACACACACACACACACACACACACACACACACAGAGAGAGAGAGAGAGAGAGAAGAGAGAAAAGAAAGAACCTCCTCTTTCTTACTCCTCCCCCATTTTTGGGAGATGGGCAGGGACAACAGCAGTTCGGTAAAGATGAAGCGGAGAGTTAGAGTTTGTTACCTTAACAGTTTGCTACCTAGAAAGTTCCATTCTCCTCAGATAAGGACTATGCCAAGGTGATACCGTGACTCAGCAGATCTGCTTCTTATATATATCCAAAGTCATATTTGCTAACTTTAATGACAAAAATAAGATTTTAGTACTTTTTACGCCTCGTGCTCAGGCAAGGCCAACATGGCTAGGAGTGTGAGCTGGATCCTGTTCCTTCTCATAATTTAACACAGTACTTTCCTTGATGGCACATGAGAAAGAAATAACATAGCTAGCTTCTTATATGTGAGGTTGAGTTTGCAGGGCTGGCAGAAGAAACATCTTTGCACTTAAAAAAATTTGATCTGTAGTCACTAAGGGGAGAGAGAGAGAGAGACACACACACACACAAACAGGAGACCTCATCATGCCATTTTTACAGAATAACTTTTCAGAACAGAGCTGCACGTTCAGTGACACTATAACCTAATAGTTATGTTAGTGATGACAACTCAATATTTTTCATCTGTAGACACGTCACAGAGGCCTATAACGATCCATTCATGTAATCATATAGCAACCTCAAGAACAGAAATGGGCCCATGCTACAAACTTCTGATACTGATCTGAACTCTTCCAAAGTTCAGGAACATTTAGGAATTCAGTTCATCCCTTTTCAGATATAAGCCGCAGAGGTCAGAACTGGATCAGGATTCAGTCTTTTCCAGAGTTTAGGGTTGTTCAAATCCCAGTTTTGGCTTGTCACTAATATGAGGAAGCACTAGGAGTCAAACATTTCTTCAAACCCTGTTTTGTACATGGTAAACTAAAGGGGCAGTGCTGTTAATCCAGCCACTGGGGAAGCAAGGAACTGTGTAGCATGTTGGTTTTCAAATTGTGAGGCAGACATGGTTATCAAGGAGATGCTAGGACCTAACTACTTAATAATTTGTCCTTGTTTCTTCAGGGTACCCAGTGTGTGCTGGTGCAATTCCCTGGGGAGCTCAATCATCTCTCTCTGTCTCTCTCTGCTCTAGGGCAGGATGGGTTGTAGAAACCTGGTCCCAGAATTCTTGCTCTCTCCACCCATACCCACCATCTCAGTTGCATGCCACCATCCTGCTGCTGACCAGCTGTCATAGAAACTGCACAGCTTTGCAAGAACTTCCTCCCTTTCTATTGCGCACACACACTTACTCCTGTGACTGCACTGGGAATCAACATGCCAGTGACATTGTGCATGGGCTTGGTTCCACAGCAAAGGCCTTGCACAACAGTGTGCACAAAACACACACCTGAAAGAAGTGGAACCAATGTGCACAAGTTATCACTCCAGGAAGCTGAGATTCAAACGGGGTGTGTGAGCCTCCTCCCATCCTGGCTGCTTAGATGGAGATTTTTTTTCCTTCCCTCTGAAGTCCAAACTGGGCATCACCTGAAACATGAATCTTTGAAGAGAGATGCAGCAAAAAAAGTTTGGGGATTTCTAGTCTGGAATAGTCCACTTAAAGACAGGGTACATCAGTACAATTCAGTGCATTACCAACTGTCTGTAATTGTGCCTGATTGTGTCTCTTCATTCCAGAAATCAAATGAAAATATATCATCATTACCACAGTGCCTTAGTGCTTATCCTGATGACTGACTATCACAAAAAGCACAAGCAGACAAGACTATCACTGTTGCTTAAGAGGATATAAATACTATTGTCATAATTCACTGAATGCTTTGGTGTCCCTTCAAGTGTCAGGAAGTCGGCATGAACTTTAGAGATTTCTATGCCAGTGTCAAAGAGTAGTAACTTTTGGTTACTACCAGCAAAGGCAAGATTCAAGCCAGTGAACAAGGAATCAATGTTCTGTTTCACTAATGTAGCCAGACTTTTATGGCATTTGCTTTATTGCCCTTCACTAGCTCTGATTTTTTATAGCATGGATTTTATTTAAAACACACATAGTTAATGTAAAAGAATGAGGAGTCCTGTGGCATTTTAGAGACTAATAAATACGTAAAACCCACTTCATCAGGTAAGTAGGCATGGAAATGATTGAATCCAGGGTATATATAAGAGCAGAAGAAGTTACCTGTCAGTTGTAGGACCAGTGTTAATTAAACTAATGAAGTCAGGCTAGATGTGTCCCATGCATAGCATTTGAAATGGAAATGTGAAAATCAATGGCGAGGGAAATTGCCTTTGTAGTGCATTAACCAGTTAATATCTTTATTCAAGCCGAAGATAAACTCATAAATGAACTCCAGTTCAGATGTCTCCCTCTGTAATTGTGATAAAATTCCTTTGTAGAAGGATGGCTACTTTTAAATCCATTATGGAATGTCCAGGGAGGTTAGTATGTTCCCCTACAGTTTTATGCGTATTATCATTCCTGAGGTCTGATTTGTGTCCATTTATCCTGTGTCACAGAGACTGTCTAGTTTGGCCAATATGCACAGCACATCCAGTCTGACTTCATTAGTTTCATTAACACTGGTCCTACCATTGACAGGTAACTTCTGCTGTTATATATACCCTGGATTCTGTAATTTTGACTTCAACTCATTTGATGAAGTGGGTTTTACCCATGAATGCTCATGACCTAATATATTTATAGTCTCTAAGGTGCCACAGGACTGCTCATTGTTTTAAATTACAGACTAATACAGCTATCCACCTGAGACTTTTTAACATACTTAATGTAGCAAGTGGTGATGTAGCCATGTCAGTCCCAGGATATTAGAGAGATCACATGGATAGACCAACTTCTGTTGGTGAGAGAGATGACCCTTAGAAATCTCATCTCTTTCACCAATAGAAGTTGGTCCAAAAAGATATTTCTTCATCCTTCGTTACACGGTTTTTTTTAGACAGGTTGCCTTCCATTTAGTTTAAAAACTTGCTAAACTTTTGCTGTTTAGAACAGTTGCCACTAGAGGGCAACTCAGTCCAGGCTATTTTTCAATATGCTTGGACTCATTGTCTTTAAGATAACTGTCTTTGCAAAAAACATTAATTTGAGGGAGAGGCACTTAGGAAGTAGAAGACTCTTAAAATGTTATATGGAGCATTAGGGAAAAGGGCTTGTGATCAAACCCTCACAATGGGCTTGTGATCAAACCCTCACAATCTTTTATATAACTATACTTAAAACAAAGAGCACTTGCCTAGCTCTTTGGATATGAATTTTTAGCTTTTGTTCTGACACTTGTGTAAGTGTTGCTCTGTTGGCCCTTATAATGAAACTTCAAGTGGACCATACTATCGCTAGTTGTAGGTGAGATTTTTAAATCATCTTTTCCTTGGGGCAGGAAACTTAGGTGAAATCCTGGCTCCATTGATGTACTTCACCTAAAATTTTGACCTAGAGAGATCCATAACACTATACAGATTCAACTCCGAAAGGTGCCCTGAGACCCAGATCCTGGAAAGCACCTATGTACGTGTACTTTAACCATGTGAGCAGTCCCAATGGGACTACTTTTGTTTTTTAAAATTAAACATGCACTCAAGTGCTTTGTTGACTCCGGGCTGTAATTAGGAGGAACTCACTGGGTTTTAAAAACACTACATTGAAACATGAAGATAGAAAGCACATGAAAAATGAACAATCAGGCTCAGCAAAACTGTGCAGAAGGACACCCTACTCTTCAAGAATTGCTTCTGTCCCTATATTGTAAAGATATTAGACTTTCACAGAATTATTAATAGCCCCCCACAAAAAAGTTATGCTACTCTCCTTTAGCACTAACTCCATCCAAAATTTGGTACACTGATTGCTCCCAAGGGTTGTACTGTCATAGACAAACCTACCACTAAATATTTTACTGCGCCTAGAAGTTGCCTGTAACAGTCTAGTATTTCATATAGACACTTGAGAGACTAGCTAGCTACTGTATTTGAGGAGGAGGCACAAGCCCCAGAGGGGAAGTAAATCAAAATAAGCAGATGTATTTGTTCCTTATTTGAGAAATGTTTTATTCTTTTAATTATACCAGGCTAGGTATACTCAGATACTACACGGAAGGGCATCTTTAAGTGTGTACAATACTACAAGTTACATGCATGAACTTTTATTAAGACCTTTGGAAACTGGAAGATAAATGTGTGAGAAAGTGACAATGTAAAATAGCATTTAACTTCACAATATCTTTTCTATTACACATATCTCTTTACTAGCTAAAACATTTTTTTACTCTTCATAGCACTGCAGAGCTTATATGGCTGTTGAAGACTAAGATAGACTCTATTTTGCCTTCCTGCTTCATCAGCAAATGTCATTAGATAAGTTATTGATGCAGAATCTCTGGCCCTGATTAAGGAGAGTTCTCAAGGATGTGCTTAACAAAGCATTTCAGTATGTGCAGTCTGTTAAGAGGCCTTGTAAGAGGCAAAAAGAACTCATCTTGTTTCAGGAGGAGTCTGTGATTCCAAATCTGGAGCCATGCTATCACTGTTGCACAGGCTCTTTTCTGACAATAAGTGAAACTAGTTCCCAACTAGCACTTATTCAGCAGATCAGTTCAATTGATGAAGGGGTCATAATTTCACACAAATTAAGTGTTCCTGAACAGTTTCTCTAGTTCATTGGAAACAAACAAGCTTTGTTAGTATAAGAAGTGCATGTCTTATCTTTCCATCTGATTAAGCTTCTTGAAAAAATAACATGTTGACATTGTAGGGGGAATCCCACTCTCCATCAATATTGATTGCAAATGGGACCATTGTCCTATCTCCACAAATAATATGACAAAGATTATTTAATGGAGTGACAGACACAGGTTGGCCCTTTTCAAACAGATTAGGACACCCTGATATCATGAAAAAGACTTGATTTATCATGTCTGGTTTATCAGTTCCAATACCTGTAGGGGCTGGGAGAGCTATAAAGGTAATGCCCTGAGTCAGCAACTTCACTGATCTGCAGAAACCTCTCATGACTAACTAAGGGTAATGGTGGGAGAAGGGATATCATTGTCCTGCAGAGTGCTTGGAGGCTAGGGTAAGACTGATGAAAGCTGGGAGAGAAAAGAGTAATGTTTCAGAAAAAATGGAATGGGTGATGCATAGGAATATTTGGTAAACTCTAAAATGCCTTTATTTGAATTGATTTATTTACAGTACTTAGTAAACTATATGTGGTACCAGCTCACATTCTCTCCTTTATTCTGTGCTTTCGAAATACTATTTAAAAAATACTGTTGCTTAAAACTTGTAAACAATCAAGCTTTCCTACTTCTGGACCTTCCACACTGTTCAGAATTTACAGGGCCACAATAACAGTTCCTTTTCTTCTGAGTTAAAGGGTGAGTCAGCTGATTTACCCTGGGAATACTTGTTAGGAAGGCCATCTCTTTGTATGTATTCAGAAAACAAAACAAACAAAAATTGGCAGCTAATGGATGCAGCACCCACAAGCGCTTATCTTTATCACATAACTTCTTGACCCGAGGATTCAATTGTTCCTTGCTTAATAGCTATTTAAAGTAATAAATGTCTAGCAGTTGGTTTGACAGATTATGGAAACAATTTCCTTTTTGGAATACTAAAATGAAGTGATAAAGATGAGCTGTGTCTGCCCAGGAAAATTAATTTTGAGTTTATGCTATGATCTTACTTAGGGCTGGGCAAAGTAGGGCGTGCGGGCCAGATCTGGCTTGCCAAGCCACCAGATCTGGCCTGCGGACATAGCAGGGAGCCTCAGGCAGACTCCCTGCTTGCCCCAGCTCCTGCACACCTCTCAAAAAAGCAGCTGCCGGGCCATTTGTGTTTCTCAGCTGTGAGCTGGGGATGGGGGTGTGTGGAGGAGCAGAGAGAGGCTTCAAGCGCTTGCCCCAGCCCCCGGCAAAATCCCATTGGCCAGAAAGTGGCCAATGGGAGCTGCCTGTTTGAAGAATAGGCAGTGCACAAATTACCACTCCCCCCTCCTCTCAAGCTATTATTCATAGATGAACATGGCCCCTGCATCCTGTGTGCAGACAGGGAGGCTGCCTGAGAAACATGTTGGGCTGCTAACTGGGAGTCATACAGGTAAGTCTCCCAGCCAGAGCCTGCCTCTGGCACCTCAGCCCCTCCCTAACCCCAATCCTCTGCCCCCCTACATAAGACAAACCCTCTGCCCCCCCTCCTGAGCCCAGATCCAGCACCCCAATCCCTTGGCCCCAGATCACAATTTCCTCCTGCCCTAGGTCACAACCCAAAGTCTTGCACCCCAATCCCCTGCCCCAGATCACAGACTTCTCCTGCCCTAGGTCACAACCCAAACCCCTGCACCCCAATCCCATGCCCCAGGTCACAACTGCCTCCTTCACCCAAACTCCCTCACAGGCCCTCCTGCACTCCAATCTCTTACCCCAAACTCCTTTCTGCATCCAATCTCCATCCCAGACCTCCACCTTCTACATTAATATCATGGAAGAGTGTGGCTGTCAACCACTTTCCCAGATCTTGGAGTGTCCCCCCCATCAAAAATTATTGCCCACCCCTGAGCTTACTGATAGACAAATATCAGGCTGTTTACTGAAAACATTTTTCCAGCTACTTAACTAGGCATCTTTCTGGCATACTTAGCACAATTTGTTTAAAAACTCTTTGGCATTTTCCATTTTTAAGTAAAGGACTAAGACAATTTACTCTCTTGACAATGCTCAGTATTTATGGACCTGTTCTTGGAAGGTCCTGGGTGCCTATATTTATAGATGTTAAGACCAGAAGGAACCGTTAGATCATCTAGCCTGAAGCTCCTGCACAACACAGGCCACAGAATTTCACCCAGTAATTCCTGCTGTAAGACCATGACTAATTGAAGGAAACTAAGCATGCTCAGCACCTCCCAGAATCACTTACTGAGCATCACCTGCCATGCTCAGCATCGCCCAGGGCTGGATCTCAAGGATGCTGAGCTCCACTTTAAAGCCCTTTCAACATACTGCCAATGACAAATGAACAAAACTGACAAGCTGTTACAATGAATCAAAGTGGTTCTAGTAGCCCTTTCAGGCAATTTGAAATAAGCATATTTGGGCAAACATGATCATCTCACAGGAGATAAGACGGTAATTTAATTCTGGCAGCTAGAATATGAAATTATCAGTCCATTTCCTAGTGAACATAACCTTATGTTACAAAATAACTGCTATCACAGTTGGCACTAACTGTCGCCAGAATTGGAAGTCTCAGGAGAGCCATGAAGAATGGAATGGGCTCTGGCAAGCTCGATGATTTCTTCCGAACAGGTCAAAGGCCCTAGTGTCAGGCAAGTGAGAAAACCCAACTAATTCTCTTTCATTTTGAAAAACACAAATCACAACACTTCAGGATACTTTACTGGTTTCATTTCATGAACACGCAGTGCTCTCTCAGCTTCAGAGTTAGCTACATGTATGCCTTTACTGTTGACCTGGGCTGGATTTAAACCAATGACCTAAATGTATCCAGTTGCCAATGCCTTGAATCATGCCACACCACTGCAGAAAGAAAACAATGGAGCAAAATCTTTCTACCAACCCAAGAAGAGAATGGAAGCAACGGTCAATCACCAACAAATAAAAGCACGGAATCTGAGATCTAGTTTCATGAGTTTATGAAGGGTCAGATGAGCACATGTACTGTGTCCTGCCAACTGCAGAGAAATCCTGAAAAAAAGGGTAGTCCTGAAAAAAAGGTGCAATTGTATCTGATGTATTGAAAATCCAATCCAATCTATAACAGAGTGGAAAGTTATGATTTAACAGAGATCAGCTCCTTTCAGAAGATACAGCACAAATGGGACTAATAAAATGAGTTGAATTACTAGAAATAAGTGAAAAGTGATTCAGCAACAGTAAATACATGCCTGTTTTTTATCCAGATGTCTTGGCATCAGAAAGACAAGTACTCCTGCATCTTATAATAATGTATATACACAACTGACTTCTTAACCTGAATTTTTTTAACTGAAATAAAAACAGAATTTTAAAAAAGTTTTACGTTACTAATGTTAGTGTTATGGCTGACGTTACCAATGTTAGTGTTATGGTCTATCCAAAGGGCTCATCAGAAAAGAGCCAGGAATAGTAAAAACAAAAATTCTGCAGTGCCTGCAAGAGTAAAGGGAATATAGATAGCTGGAAAGAATTCATCAGGGTTATGCTCCAGTTAGACAAAGGTTATTATAAAAACAAAGTGAAACTCTGAAAATAGATGTAAATAGAAATGATTCACACAACCCACAGTTTTTATGGCATTTTACATCCAAGTCTATAGATCAAATAAAAAGGATGGGCCAGGATTGTGATGTAGAATAGGACAGTGAGATCAAACAGAATGACAAAAAATAAGATATAGATACAATGGATGAAATTTAAGAACAAAAAAATGATGCAGTGACTAAAGTGAATTATTTCTTTAGGATGAAAACATAAGAGTGGCCATACAGGGTCAGACCAAAGGTTCATCTAGCCCAGTATCTGTCTTCCAACAGTGGCCAATGTCAGATGCCCCAGAGGGAGTGAACAGAACAGGTAATCATCAAATGGTCCCTCTCTTGTCATCCATTTCCAGTCTCTGACAGAGGCTAAGAATACCATTCCTACCCATTCTGGCTAATAGCCATTGATGAAAATGGGTGACAGGGGAGGGATCACATGTGGATTACCTGTTGTGTTCCCTCCCTCTGGGGTATCTGGTATTGGCCACTGTTGGCAGACAGGATACTGGACCAGATGGACGGTTGGTCTGACCCAATATGGCCATTCTTTTGTTCTTATGGATCAAACCTCCAGGAATTTAGCTACTTCTTTTTTGAACCCTATTAAAGTCCTGGTCTTCATAACATCCTCTGGCAAGGAGTTCCATAGGTTGACTGTGCATTGCACGAAGAAAAACTTCCTTTTGTTTATTTTAAACCTGCTAACTATTAATTTCATTCGGTGACCCCTATTTCTTATGCTATGGAAACAAATAAATAACTTTTCCTTATTCACTTTTTCCACACCAGCCATGATTTTATAGACCTCTATCATATCCCCCCCTTAGTCTTATCTTTTCTAAAATGAAAAGTCACAGTCTTTTTAATCTCTCTTCATATGAGACCCGTTCCAAACCTCTAATAATTTTTGTTGCCCTTTTCTGAAGCTTTTCCAATGCCGATATATCTTTTTTGAGATGAGGCAACATCATCTGTATGCACTATTCAAAATGTGGGCATACCATGGATTTACACAGAGGCAATACGATATTCTCTGTCTTATTCTCTATCCTCTTTTGAATGATTCCTAACATTCTGTTTGCTTTTTTGACTGCTGCTGCACACGGAGTGGATGTTTTCAGAGAACCATCCACAATGACTCCAAGATCTCTCTCAAGTGGTTATAGCTAAATTAGTCCCCATAACTTTGTATGTATAGTTGGGATTATTATTTCCAATGTGCATTACTTTACATTTATCAATATCAGCATTCAATTTCATTTGCCATTTGGTTGCCCAATCACTTAATTTTGTGAGATCTTTTTGAAGCACTTCACAGTCTGCCTGGATCTTAACTATCTTGAGCAGTTTAGTATCATTTGCAAATTTTGCCACCTCACTGTTTATGCCATTCTCCAGATCATTTATAAATAGGTTGAATAAGATTGGTCCTTAGTTACCTCTCTCCATTCTGAAAACTGACCATTTATTTCTACCCTTTGTTTACTGTCTTTTAGCCAGTTATCAATCCATGAAAGGACCTTTCCTCCTATCCTGTGACAACTAACTTTACTGAAGAGCCTTTGGTGGGGGACCTTGTCAAAGGTTTTCTGGAAATCTAAGTGTACTATATCCACTGGATCCCTCTTGTCCACATGAGTAAGGAGGACTGAACACAAATAGCATGAAAAGATAAAAAGTAACTGGAGGCCAGTGCTTTGTAAGTGCCAAACATAATCAGCATTACATGGCAGCTATCCTCATCAAGAAAGGAGAGGCATTGTTGAATGGGGCATTACTGAAGAATATACAACAAGAATGGGAGGAAATTAAGGAACAGAAAATAGACCAGGAATGTCCAGAAAAAGTCCTAACAGCAAGATCTATCTATTAGACAATGGAATAATTTTATTAATTATTATTTGTATTGCAACACTGCCTAAGCTAAGAGCATCAGTCAGGGAAAAGGCCCCCTTGTGCTAGGCACTGTACAAATACAGAACAGAGAGATAATTGCTGCCCCCAAAATAGTTTACAATCTACATGTAAGACAAGAGACAACAAGTGGAGGACAGATAGACAAATCACTCAGACTGTATTAGTCAACATGACACGCAGTGTTTTCAGCACACCAGCAGCCCAGTAAATGATAGCAATCCCTTTGCTTGAGGCATTTACAAAAGTGACATCACACTGGTAATAAAACTGGCAGAGCATCCTTGAAATTGGTACTGGACTGCAGGGAAGAAATAAGGAATTCTCTCCCTTTGTGTGCCCCTTGAAAAATGCTGGGCTGGTCAGAGTCCTTGCATTCCGGAGAGCATAAGAACTTCTTGATCCATATCACCAAGGCCACAGATTGGCCTAAAAGGCATGAGGAGGAAGCAAAATTATGGTATTATTGTTCCCATCTCTGTACATGCTCCTGGAATTAAGTATGCTGTGGGGAAGTGGGGTGTACCATTCCCAAGGACAGTGCAGCGTGTGCACTTCTGCCAGCATGCCCAGAAACCACAAGAGGGATTGTGCCAAAGGACTTTGATGTAATGAGGGTAGGCATTGCACCTGAGAGGTTTTATATCCACAATTCATCCTACTGGAGAAATAAGTCCTGTGCTCGCAGAGAGACTGCTTATTATCAGGGATGTTAAATTTTGAGTAATTGACTAATAGAATAGTTGATGTATTTTGCATCGATTATTCAATTAGTTGATAGGGCGCCTCTGCCTTTGAAGTGTAGCAACAGCCCTAGAGGGCTACACTTCAAAAGCGAAAGTGCCACATGGAGCCCAGGGTCAGCTGGGGACTCCCCCGCTGATCCCAGGCTCCAAGCAACCCTGCCACTTTGAAATGCCATGGGGAGCCCAGCATCAGGCTCCTTGCAGCATTTCAAAGTGGCAGCTCCCCGTGGAGCCCAGGATCAGATGGGGATTCCCCTGCTAACCCTTGGCTCCGTGCGGTGCTGCCACTTTGAAACAATGCGGGAAGTCCGGCGTCAGGCTCCATGCGTCATTTCAAAGTGGCAGCGCTGCATGGAGCCCGGGGTCTGCAGGGGAGTTCCCAGCTGACCCTGAGCTCCACGCAGCACTGACGCTTTGAAACACTGTATGAAGCCCAGCATCAGGCTCTACATGGTGTTTCAAAGTGGCAGCGCCACACGGAGCCCAGGGTCAGCGGGGGAGTCCCCACCTGATCCCGGCGCCATGTGGCGCTGCCGCTTTGAAACGCCGTGTGGAGCCTGGGGACATCTCAGCTGGCCCCAGGCTGCATGCAGCATTTTAAAGCGGCAGCCCCAGGCTCCATGTGGCGCTGACTCTTTGAAGTACCCCCTCCACTTCCCTGCACCCTTGCTGTCTCTTTCTGATAGAGCATTTGCTTATCAGATAGTCAACTAGTCGTTCACATCCCACATCATCTTGAATGACACTTTGAAACATGTTAACTACATATGCTAAACAATCTGCTTCACCGTGTATTTAGCAGTGACACTCGGAATTAGTTTTGCAGACCTGAAGAAGAGCTCTGTGTAAGCTTGAAGGCTTGTCTCGCATGAAGCTGAGCCAATAAAAGATATTACCTCACCCACCTTGCTTCTCTACTATTTGACCAAAGCATTGTTCTTTATTGTTTTAAAGTCTAATAATACATTTTCTTAAAAGACAGATAGTCTATTTTGAAATTTGGCGCTATCTCAAAAAATCTCGAAAATAAGTTACGCAATTTGTGTAACTCAAATTGCATAGCTTATTTCAAGCTACCACCACAGTGTAGACACACCCTTAGTGAAAGGGCAGATCAGGAATAACCTATTTAACCCTTTCACTGCTACTAAAGTGGGATGTTTCAAGAACACAAAGCAACTCTGTTTTACAATCATACGTAAATGGAATTACAGTGTGATACTGTACGGAAAAAGGCAGAAAGAAATAATTCCCAGCTAAATTATTATATTTATTTCTGACATAACATCAAATTTGAGCATGTCAAAGTTGGAGTGAAATCATTTTTGTTGTTCTTTGCACGTTGTCCTATAGACATATCCCTTGGAAGACCATGAGTGAATATAATCAATCATCTACATACAAAGACCACGTAAGCAGAACCTGAACCAACTTAACATTTGCATTACGTTGATACAAACTGTTTATACAAATCAATTAGTTTACCAATGGTAGATGTAAAATAATGCATTAAAAATCTTTTTAAAGCTGGTACAACATCACTGGGATTTGTTAGTTCATCTTAAAGACTTTCAAAATGTAACTGGTAAAATGTATTGGTGTAAATTTGCTAAATACATATAATTCATCAGTATCTTTTTTCTACCATAAATGTTTCAGTGCTCTGATTTCTAACATAAGTAACATCAATGGCAACAGCCCAGGGATTCACAAGCAACCCTTCAATAAGTCACGGTACACACACAGGGAAACAGATTTTGATTTCAAGTAGCAGAGAAGGAAAAATATTTAAAGACCACATGAAAGACATTTCAAGAATGTATTTTTAACTAAGCACGAACTACTGCTGACTTATGTTAACTTAATGTTCTTTCAGTGAGCTGTGTTCTGCTGAAACCTCACAATGAAAGGTACAGTTGTGGATGGCTAACCTCAGAAAACTCCAATCCTGAAATTTATCACTGGAGTTCTTCAAGAAACAGGGGCCGACTTAGTTTATAATTACAAAATATAAGGAGTCAAATCCTGAACAATACACCACTGCAGTCACTAGACCCTGGTCTATACTAGGGAGTTATTTTGAAATAACAAGTGGAATGTCCAACTCCTGCTTTCCATGAGGAATAACGCCAATTTCAAAATAGTTATTTCAAAATAGCAGTAGTTTGGATGCTCTGGTGCCATTATTTTGAAATAATTACTCCCCAGAGTCATTCAAACAAATTACTCCCTAGTGCTTCCTAGGTCTCTAAATCAAGGTAGCACATCCATATTAACAGAGCCTGCCTCGAACTAATTTTCAAGGCTTCCCTGTAATGTCGACACACTATTTTGAAATCATTATTTCGGGAACTATTATTTTGAAATAAGTTATTTCAAAATAATTTCCTAGTGTAGACATGTCCTAGGAGTTGAGCATGCTCTGAAGCTCCCACGATTTGGTCCAAGGCTAGCAAGAGTACTCACAAGATGTAGCAGATAACTCCTATACTCCACATATCTGTGGCATATCCAATAGGTTCATAGTTTATAACTTCTGGAGCCACAAACTCAGGCGTCCCAAAGAGAACTTTCAGAGAACCTGTACTTTCTGTGAAGAAAGAAAGAGGAAAACATTAAGAGTTGTATATTTTTTAGAAGTACAATTACCAGTTTGCACTCACATTTATGGGTTGGTTATTGAATTCCCTCAACAAAAAGTTAAATTATTGACTGAAATGCTACTAGCTTGGTTAGTTCAGGTCTTCCTGGACTAATATATCAATAACAAATAATAATTCTTCTGTGCTAAGCATCATAAATGCACTCAGCATTGCACAAGACACACAGTAAAGAGAGTTCCTCCCCTTGTATTCTAAATAAGACAAACAAAAGGTTACTAGCACACACTGGGAAGATAAGAGATGGGCCCAGCTTATAATGTTTGGATTCAGATTTGAACTTTTCCAAAAAGTTTGTGGGTAGTTGGCCCCATCTCATCTTTGGTAGAGCATTTCCAGCAAAAGATACAGATGCTAGATTAGAAATGGGGGATGTTTCATTACCCTTATAAAAATGTTGGCAACTTGTGCTGCAAAATAAAGTGAAACAGTAATAAATATGGAACAAAAAAATTGCTTGCCTCCAACACATTGTTAAGTGAAAACAATCGAGAAAAATCAATGCTTTGGCACTGGTATTTGTTTACATTTGAAAAATGCCCAGGTAGAGAATGGGGGGGAGGCCGGGGAAGTACCACACATGACAGATGGTAAACTAGAAGCAAATGTGTGCCATACTGCCAGACAAAGCAACCACAGTGCCATTTTCTGTGCTACACACATGTCCAGTTTCAGATCACATTTCTAGAGAAGGATGTGAAACACCATGTATGCCCTTTAGAATGGAATTATCAGGAAATCTAAATGTGCAAGTGGGCATAAAGGCCCAAGAAATGATGTTTATTGGCTATCCTGGAGCAAATAGATTTAATTTGGCAAACTAGCTCTTATCCAGATTCCATGATAACGAGGCCAATAAGTGCTTGGTTTAAATAGGTCCACTGTCCTAATATAATTACTATTATTTATTAATTGCATGACAATAATACTGACATTGGGGCCCTATTGTGCTAGGGACTGTACAAATATAGGAGAGACTGTCCCTGCCTCAAGAGATTATAGTCTCAATAGAGAGACAGATGAAGGATTGAGGGATTGGATGGGAAAAAAGATGTAATAGACTCCAGTCCATTAATGTTAAAATAACCATGGATACAAAGTGTAACAATTACAATCAGCAGGTTAATAATTTACTAGTCCACAATTGGACTTATTTGATCACCAGAACAAAGAGCTCCTACAAAATATATTTATTTGCTAGACACATCTAGTAGACACAATTCACCACAATTTACTATCATTCCTGCATGACCATCAGTTTACATGGTTAAGAAACGATAATTAATTAGATTTTCTACAACTCCTTTAATACAAAGATCTCAAAGAAGTTTACTAATTGTAATCATACAACCTCTCAATACCCTTTTGAAGCAGTAGTATCTCCATTTTATAGATCAGGAACCCAAAGCACAGCAAGATTAAGTCATTTGCCCAAGAATCAGACAGTAAGTCTGTGACAGAATCAGTTTTATGCCATAACCACTAATCACCTCTTCCTCCTGCACGTATGCACTGGGCACTATCATGGTGAATTCACTCATATTCCCCTCATTGAGTCATTTTACACACTACAAAACCATTTATTCCTCTCTCAGGCTACGTCTACACTGCAGCCTTTTGCCGGCAGAGAGTATGCTAATGAATCATAGAATACTAGGACTGGAAGGGATCTCAAGAGGTCATCGAGTCCAGTCTCCTGCCCTCATGGCAGGACCAAATACTGTCTAGACCATCCCTGATAGACAGTTATCTATCCTACTCTTAAATATCTTCAGAGATGGAGATTCCACAACCTCCCTGGGCAATTTATTCCAGTGTTTGACTACCCTGACAGGAACTTTTTCCTAATGTCCAACCTAAACCTCTCTTGCTGCAGTTTAAGCCCATTGCTTGTTCTATCCTTAGAGGCCAAGATGAACAAGTTTTCTCCCTCCTTCTTATGACACCCTTATAGATACCTGAAAACTGCTATCATGTCCCCCCTCAATCTTCTTTTTTCTAAACTAAACAAACCCAATTCTTTCAGCCTTCCTTCATAGGTCATGTTCTCTAGACCTTTAATCATTCTTGTTGCTCTTCTCTGGACTCTCTCCAGTTTCTCCACATTCTTCTTGAAATGCGGTGCCTAGAACTGGACACAATACTCCAACTGAGGCCTAACTAGTGCAGAGTAGAGCGGAAGAATGACTTCTCATGTCTTGCTCATAACACACCTGTTAATGCATCCCAGAATCATATTTGCTATTTTTGCAACAGCATCGCACTGCTGACTCATATTCAGCTTGTGGTCCACTATAACCCCTAGATCCCTTTCTGCCGTACTCCTTCCTAGACAGTCACTTCCCATTTGTCTCGCTGTCATTTGCATATTCTCTGCCAATGCTTTTTGCACAAGAGGTTTTTGCGCAAAAACAAGCAGTGTAGATGGGTCCATTTTGCGCAAAACCCCCCTTTTGCATAAGATCCTTATACCTCCTTTTTTAAGTCTGTTAGCCAGGGTGGGTAAGGAATGGTGTCCCTAGCCTCTGTCTGTCAGAGGGTGGAGATGGATGGCAGGAGAGAGATCGCTTGATCATTAACTGTTCGATTCACTCCCTCTGGGGCACATGGCATTGGCCACTGTCGGCAGACAGGATACTGGGCTGGATGGACCTTTGGTCTGACCCAACATGGCCGTTCTTATGTTCTTAAATCTTTATTTTCATATATTCATGTTGCATTCAACAGAGACCTCCAGGACTATCCAGTGCAAAGGATATCAGCTTCCTATTGCTGAAAACTGACATAAATTTTGCACAAAGGACCAGGTTTTTTTTGTTTTCTGTTGTTGTTTTAAGGGAGCCTCAATGCAATCTCTAGAATCTTAGGAACAATTCTACCCAAATAAGTTTCTTCCACAAGCTCATAAAACCTTGCATATACAAAAACTGTAGTATAAAATATTACAGATTTGAAATGGCTTTTGAAAATATACCCTTTATAGTTAAAAAATATCAGATGACAGGAACCACTTTTGAGTTGGCTGTGCACAAAAACAGACATATCCTGCTCAATAAAAATCTCAAATCTTTACTCTGATATTTACAAACTTGGTACAAAGGCAGAACTCTGGCTTTGGTTACCATTTAATTAAGATCTAGTGTTGACAAGTTAGTTGGAAACTGGCCTTTTTTTCTGTGCGGTGCATAACAAATTGATTTTTCAAAAAATAATGTTTTAACAGCACACACACACACCAACCCTATGAACCCATGAAGCTTATCTGAAACAAATTTTTACATGAGCCTCTAAGAACACCAAAAAAGGCCAGGAAAATATCCCACTACATCTTTGGTATTTTTTGACAAAATTAAAGAACTAATTACCTACAGAAACTGAATGAAGAAGGATCATTAGTCTGAATCTATTTCAGTTGCATGAAATTGCTGAAAGTTAAGATGGCACTAGATTTTATTGGTTACAAAACAATTAAAAAGAAAGCTCTAATGTTATATAGCAAATTGATGCAGTCTTCACTCAGAGGGTATGTCTAGACTACATGGCTCCGTCGACGGAGCCATGTAGATTAGTTTACTAGACATAGGAAAATGAAGTGGCGATTTAAACGGGGCGGTCGACAAGGGAAGTCCTTGTTGACCGCCCCGTTATGCCTCGTGGAATGAGGTTTACTGGGGTGGTCGACAAGGGCTGCTCGGCTTCCCTTGTCGACCGTGGCGCGTCTAGACTACCGCGCTGTGCCGCCAAACAGCTGATCGGCACAGCGCGGCAGCCATTTTGATGTAAATGAAGCGGCAATTATGTAAATCGCCACTTCATTTTCCTATGTCTAGTACACTAATCTAAATGGCTCCGTCGATGGAGCCATGTAGTCTAGACATACCCAGAGTGTCTAGACTGAATGCTTTTTTAGAAAAAGGTGGCCTTTTTTTGAAAAAACTTTACCTGCGTCTGGACTGCTGCCACATTCTGTTGAAAGTAAATCGAAAGAATGCGGCAGTTTTGAACAGTAAAAAGAGAAAGTTTTTTTTAAACAGTTAGCACATTTTCCTTACTGATATTGTTTCTAATAAACACCCGGTTTTCTTTGTAAACAGACATTGTTTTTTTCATGTATTCTTCATGGGAAGAGGGTGAAGGTTGTGGAGGGAAAGGTATGGGTGGGCCAGGCCACACCCCCATGAGGGAGGCCTTGGGGAGAGTAAGTCAGCTCCTTCAGAGAATCTTTCCCTCAGGGCCTCTCGCATGCGAAGACCGGACTGGTGAGCCTGGCGGATGGCAGCTGTCCGGGGCTGCTCGAATTGCCTCCTCTCGCCATCAGCACCTGTCCCCTACCCCGGCAGGAAGGCCTCCCCTTTTCTCTCCACAAGGTTATGGAGCATGCAACGTGCGGCCACCACCTTGGCGATGTTGCGTTTGTCCATCTCCAGCTGTGTGAGGAGGCAACGAAACCTCCCTTTCAAGCGGCCAAACATGCATTCCACCTGCATGCGAGCCTGGCTAAGATGCATGTTAAATAGCTACTTGCTCACATCCAGGTGGCCGGTGTAGAGCTTCATAAGCCACGGCATCAGGGGGTAGGCTGCGTCGGCCACGATGCACACCAGCATCTGCATGTCCCCAAGCGCGAGGTCCCGCTGTGGGAAAAATGTTCCTGCCTGCAATCTGCAGTACAGGTACGAGGTGCGGAAGATGCAGGCATCATGTGCCTGCCCCAGCCACCCGACACAAATGTCCATAAACTGCCCCTGGTGGTTGACCAGGGCCTGCAGCACCACAGACAAGTAGCCCTTGCGATTAATAAACTGGGCTGCTCGATGGGGCGGTGCACGGATTGGGATGTGTGTCCCATCGAGGGCTCCTCCGCAGTTAGGGAAACCAAGCCCAGCAAAGCCAGCAACGTTGGTGTCCAGGTCTCCCAGACGGACGAGCCTCTTCACTAGCTCCGCATTGATGGCCCTCACCACCTGCAGAAAGAGACAGACAGACAGACAAAAACCAAAGAGTTAGACAGGACACCTAAGACCTTGGGAGGAGAACCCCCCCTCTCCTCCCTTGTCAGAACTTCCCCCTTGCCCGGATCAGTGCAGGTGTGGCTGAGGAGCTGCCTCCCATTGCCACTCCATCCTCCACTCTCCCTTGCCCTGGCTTGTCAGTCCGCCATTTTCAGCCCCCCCACCACTCAGCAGGGCCTGTCCCCCAAAAGTGACTTACCTCCATCAAAACGGCCCTGACGGTAGACCTCCCCATGCCAAACTGGTGTCCCACGGAGCAGTAGCTGTCAGGGGTGGCCAGCTTCCAAAGGGCAATAGCGACCCACTTCTGCAGGGGGATGGCGGGCCGCAGGTGGGCGTCCTGGTGTTGCAGAGCAGGGGCGAGCCAGGCACACAGCTCCTGGAACGTGGCCTTTGCATCCGGAAGTTGCGGAGCCACTGCTCATCGTCCCAGAGCTCCATGACGAACCGGTCCCACCAGTCCGAACTCGTCTCATGCCTCCAAATCTGCCTGTCCCCAAAAAAGTTTGGAGGAAAGGGCATTGCTCCTACGAGGTTTCATAGCTCTGGTCCAGGTCCACATGGGGCAGGAGCTTCATGACGGTGTCATGAAGATGCAGCAGAAGCTGCAGCATGGCAGTGTGGGGCCATCACCCGCCAGGGGCAGCTCCAGCTCCATGGCCAAAAAAACTCCATGGAAAGCAGAAAAACCAACCAGAAAAGAACTGCTGTGGTGTCCAAGAAAGCAGGGCAACCAGAGCAAGCACTGCAGCAGCTTTGCTGTCCCTCTAGGAGGTAGACAAGCCAGAAGCAGAAGCAGAGCAACGGCTGTCCAGGGGTATCCCTTTAACCACGCGTCTCTGAAAAGGGGATGCAACAGCACCAGGAAGTAAATGCTGCCCCTATGCCCTGCCAGAAGTGGTTCCGGGTGCCTTTTTTTTTTTTTTTTTTTTTTTAAAGAATGTCCATGCAGTCTGGACGCTCTTTTTCGAAAAAGTGGATCTCTTTCGAAAAAGCTCCTTTTGAAAAAAGCGTGTAGTCTAGACGTAACCTCAGTTATCACCAGAGTTGTTGACTCGAGTCCCACGACTTGAACTCGAGTCCGACTTAAGTCGCCTAGGTGACTCAACTTGGGTTCATTCTGACTTGAGACTCGACTTGAGACTTGCTAATTTTGTTAAATCGACTTGGTGAAAAAATTGTCTGAAAATGCCGATATTGATGGCTTGTACAAAAGTGACTTGACATTTTTAAAATTAAGACTTGAGACTCGACTTGGGACTTGACTTGAAAGTGACTTTAGGGACTCAAGACAACTTGAGACTTGAACTGTAGTGACTTGAGACTCGACTTGGACTTGACAATGATGACATGAAGACAACACTGGTTATCACTTCCATTCTCTTTACTAGGGCTTTTGATTGAGTAAAAGCTATGAAATTAGAATAACAGATTGCAGTTTTAATAAGGTCCTAGCCCCCCTTTGATTAATGGCAGTGGGTGTTCCAGTATAATCAGAAATAGCTGCATTAGAATACCCATAATCTGTAAAGCAGGCAATTGGAAAGAAGAAATAAATAAAAAAATCACATAACAAATCAAGCTTGAATGGTTTAGACCTGTTGTTAATAAAAACTGTTTTCTTCTTACTGGAAGAAATCTGAGCTGAATGTTGGGAAAGTCTTACTGATCAGAAAAGTATTATTTTCTTTCCTGTGGCGTGTTTAGTATGGTTCTCTCTTTCTGAAAAATACTATACATCCCACTCCTTGAACTTGGATAATTTGAACACTGTTGCTTACAATTCAGTCATGGATTAACACTAGAGATGAGTTTGGTTCACAGATGAGAAAAAAAGACAAATGTCCATAATGCCACTTTGCAAGCAAGAACAATGAACAAATTAATCTATATCTTCTGGCATTCAATTTAGCATGTCTAGTAAGGACCTGCTAAATCAAATGCTGCGGATGCCCCTGGTTGGTGTAGGTAACCCTTGATTTGTGAGGAGATATGAAACTTCAGCTACGTCAATTGCATAACTGAAGTCAAAATAGTTTAACTAGCCTTTTGGCGCTGTCCACACAGCAGGAAGTTGAAGGGAGAACACTCTTCCTTCGACTTCCCTTACTCATCAGGAAACGAGGGTTACAGGAGTCAGAGTAAGAAGTCCTCCAGGTCGCCATTATTTCAAAATAAAGGTTTGCAGCGTAAATACACTTTTTGTTATTTCAAAATAACGTGAGTTATTCAGAAATAATGCTGCTGTGTAGACATACCCTCAGTGATCAAATCTGCTGACTTTACAAGTAAATGGCTTTCCTAGATGCTAGTTGGAATCTGACAGTCTAGCTGGAGTTTTTCACACATCACTAACAAAGACTTCACTATTGGGACTTAATTAACCTGTCAGCTGATGATTCTTGAACCAGAACAAAACCCAGTTTACTATCCCAGAACTTTGTTGAGCCTATAGTGCTAACAGGAGAGGAAGTGCTGGTCAATTTTTATTTCAATGAGTAAAGTAAGCAGATTGGTACCTCGTTATTCAACCACTTTCACATAATCTCTTTTCAGAGCATAGCTACATCTTAAATTTGGAAGGCAGACTTGTGGGTTCCCAAATGTGAGCAGTAAGTCTCATAAATTGCCCATAAGGAAGTCAGATGGACTAGTTACATGAATAACTGCTCCCGCACCCTGAGTAGCAAGTTCCTAATCTGCCCATATCTAGTTTAATACTTGGAATGAGTTTTCTTTCTCTGTTAAATGTAAAATAAAAATAGAAACTCACTGTAGAAAAGAGTACTTGAGATGTTCAATTAGCTGAGCTATTTGCTGCACAGATCCCAGTATATACGAGGTTCACTAATGGAACTAGCAATTAGGCCACTGAAGAGCATGAAGGCAAGTAGCCATTCAAATGATTCCACTTTGGAATGCCACCATACATGGGAACTTTCAGTCCAAAAGGAATGTTATGAATAGTTCAAAAAAGGAGATCGTGGTAGAAGTGCCTCTTCAACAGTTTAGCAGATACAACATCACACGACGATTTAGGACACAAAGTAAATACTTTAACCAACACAAATAGAGTGTAATTACCCAAACTGGAAATTTCCCAGAACAAGTGCTACTCTTAAAAAAAAAAAAAAAAATCATGAGATCTTTAATGACTACAAATAATCAGGACCTTGATTTTATGTTTTATCTCAAGTATAAGGAACTAGTATTTCAAAATTATTTGGGGTAAATGGGGTGTTCTGACTTTGGGGTAAGTTCTGACTTTGGGGTAAGTGTCTATGTCACTTTCCCATCTACAAGGGCACTGCCCTCTATAGAGACTGACTGCCATTTTGTATTCACATCAATGCAAACTGTCTCAGAGAACAGACACACACTATGTGCTCTCTTATGGATGTCTTATTTTTGTTCTTTCTTGGTTTTGATATGTTACTCTAAAATAAGAAGATTAAAAAATTGAAAGTATACATTTGCTCTTCATGTACAAAACAGCATAACTATCAATATAAAAAGACTATTCCTGCTGCACACTATTTTTCATTTGAGCATAATGAACTTAAAAGTTGTATTACCTAATCTTCTTGCAAGTCCAAAATCAATGAGTTTGATTCTTGCACCAGTCTTGTTGACACACATAATGTTTTCTGGCTTCAAGTCCAAATGGACGATGCCCTGTTTATGGATATACTGAACTCCTTCTGAGATCTGCCTCATGTATTTAATACACTCTCTCTCTGTCAGTTCAAAGTCCTCATCAATGATTCGTTCAAAGAGTTCTCCTCCAGAAACACTGAAACAAAAAAAGGGGGATGGAGGGGATTATTGGATTTTTTTTAAATCCAATGCTTATTTATTGCCAAACTGGACACTCTATTATACAAACTGAGATGGTTCAGTTTAGAAAGCATTTCATGGCACAGCTTTGTGTTGCAATGGAGATTTCTACAGACACCGGAGGAAAAAGATCACTCTTTAGCTGTCATTGTGCATGATGTAGTTCAGTGGCACTCAATCTTTTCCACAGAGACCCTGTGTTCGTTACCAGTCGCATCCTGCATAGACTGGATCTAGCGAGGAGCCCCTTTGCATTTAGCAACAACAGAAGAACAAGGTGGTTGTGACATTCTGACATACTGGTGGACAACCTGCACCCATCAGGGTTCTATGTGTGACCCACAAGACATTTTGTTTAGCATTCACCACGTGCAAGGTTGGTACATTCCACTGGTTTCTGTCTGTGTCGCTTTTTCCCAATTGATATTACTAACATGACATGCACATAAAGATCACGTGACGTGAAGTGCATGCTGATTGCACACAATGTTGACTGTGAGAGCTGTGTACTTCCTCTGCATCCTATCAGAGCAACACTATGGTTCAATTGATATACCCACAAATTCTATGAATACAAGCACAGTTAGCAAAAGTACCCTATCCCGGGAGACCATCTTGGTTATGACAATCTTGTGGCCCATTGGAAGAAAGGAGGACCACTCCTGCAGCACACTCAACTAGCTTAGGTTGCCTATCGCTTTTTTGTGACCCCTGTGGGGGTCATAACCCCAGACTCTATATGGAGCTTGATCTACTGGCCTGAATGGAAGCAGGAGCAGATTTGGAAGGTGCATTATTTTTCCTCCTAATATTAAAGAAGTCTAGATAAGTAATTCAAAATTGAAGGAAAACCAGACACATGGTGGGAAAGGAAACCGGACCTTAAAAGAAGAAGGGTCAAGATGTTTCTGGCTGGAATGTGTGGGAGGGTGGGAGAGTTTGAGAGATAATAGAAAATGGCTGGAGAAGGAAGACTCGACATTCATAATAGAACAAAATATTAGCTATTTTTGATACTTAGTAAATTATTCAACTTGTTTATCGACTAATGTCCAAAGATGGGACATATTTGTATTGATGCTGGAGGTGACACATGAACAAGGGAGAGAATGGTGAAAAGTGCCCTGGCACTTGTAAATCAGTTCTAAATGAAACATGGAATACTCTTGAAATGGCTTACTATTTGGCAATATTTACACCCATTGCCAAATGTAATTACGTAGTTCAGTTACTGAAGAAAAACACAATTGAAAAGCAGCTTTTCAGTGTTTATAAATTGTCAGATCCATGGAAAGAAAGTCTATGTCCCTCATGTATTAAATTGAAATAGTAACATCTGGAATTGTGGACTCCTTTTGTTGCTTTAACTATAAGGTTTTGAGAATATATAATTAGAGTAGCTGCTGCAGTTTCCCATTAAAAAGTATTGGAGAACTAAACATGGAAACAATAATGACAGTATATGCTTGACAAACTCAAATAATTACATGGATTACTATGTATGGCTAAGACAATGGCTAGAGTTCTCAAATAAACACATCTGAAATTCAAGTTTCTTGGTTCTAGTAGTCTATGAGTTCAATATATTAGCAACCAGTGCAGAGATGTTTATGAAAGCATCTGTTCAGAGAAAGTACGTGCTTTGAGCACTGTGCAGTTTCAAAATAAATATCCTTGTACTTTACAAGAAATGCAGAGGAAAAAGCAGGCAGAGACAACTGTATAATTGGAGTTAAAAGAGGATTCCCAACAAAAGACCTTATAAATTAAGAAGAAAGGACAAAAACCTTCAAGTGAAATATACTTCAATGGCTGCTTAAAATAGACCTAATGACTAATCTGAACAAATTTTTTGTACTATAAATGCCATTCTTGGCTCTGCATTTGGAGAGTCTATGCTATTATCTCTAGTATATCCTATTAGCCATGCTTCATGTTGATCTACCCGCATGCTGTTCTCTCCTTTCATTCCCCTGGCTATTCTGGTAATGTCATGAAGATAAATTATGCTTGCATTTCCTAGATTCTTGGTGATTCATTTATTTCCTGCAGGTTATTTTATATTGGAAAAGAAGAGTTGTTTACATGTAGCTTCTTTGAGATGATGGGTTGATCAGGTGTAGCCAAGGTTCCATGCAATAGCAGAGGTCGAATATTTTTTTCTTCATGCAGTTATAACAGTGTTATTATTTAAGGGCTGGATCAAGTCAATGGGAGTCTTTCCATTGATTCCAGTGGCCTTTGGTCCAGGTTCTGAAGAAGCATATTCTTTTGGATGCATCTCACAGCAATTGCATTCTTTAGACATCTGTTATTTTAAGGTTGTGCCCACAGAGACACACTGTGGTCACTTAACCTATTTTGGACTTTCCTTTTGTGATATTTTATGTTCATCCAATTTTGACATATACCTAAGTTCAGATCAAATGCACAGGTGTGCTGATTTGAGACAACTCATTCGTAGCAAATTAATGGAGAATCATCTATACTTTAATAATCTCAGCTTTACTACAGTTTATGAAAACACAAATTCATTTTATTGGACAAGTGAAAGAACCTGAAGGCACTTACTCCTAAACTTTCAAAGCAATTCACATTGCACTGGAATATATACAGAGATAGGATTATTTTTATATTTGGAAATCAACTTGCTTGGGGTTTGCTTGCCTCTGGATCTCAAATCCAGGTAACAAACTGTAGTCACATTGGAAGTTTTTCAGAGAAGAGCAACTGAAATGATTTAAGAAAGCTAAAGGGACTGATTTGTGAGAACCAATCAAAAGAATGGAATAGCTGTATCTTGGCTAAGCAAAGCTTAAAACAACTATGGAGGTTTAAACGATCCAAATTATTTGCCTGGGATATACACCAAGCCCTCTCTCTGAATCCTGACAGGATGGTCGCGAGAGGGAGCTAGCACTCCATCTGCGCCTGAAGACGGTCAGAAGGAACTGGCGGGGCCGGACTGCGCGACCAGAAACGGCGCGAAAAGCCGCAAGATGGTCACCACGCGTGCACGGTCCGGCGAATGACAGCTAAAACATCTCTGAACTGCAGCGCCGGGATGGGCCCGATACCCACAGTGGAGCACCCACAGGGACACTACCCAAAGAAGAATAACTAGATACTCAAGGATGAAATTAAAAGGAAAAATGTAGTCTGAATATTGGGAAAAATCAATTCTCCTGGCAGGAAGTCTATACTGGAAAACTCTTTGAAGTCATATAAAAAAAAGAGGGTATAAAGCACTAGAAATTATACTATCAGGAACAATCCTGCACTGGAATTTTGGGGGGATGACTCAGTGATCTAATATATAAAATCTCTGCAAACCCAAGACAGACAGACACACATACATACACATGATATGTCTACACTGCAGAGTTTTTTCAGAAAAACGGCCGTTTTCCCGAAAAAACTTCACTTATGTCCACACTGCAATCACATTCTTTTGGAAAAAAACCAGAAAGAACAGAGGCGTTTTTTCGACATTGGTAAAACTCTTTCTACAAGGAAGAAGCCTTTTTCCGAAAAGATGTGTGTGGACATGGAAGAGGGAGTTTTTTCAAAAGAAGAGGCCTCCAGGAAAAAGCACAGGTGCCCTGATGCCACTCCATCCATAGTAATCACAGCTTAAATGTGAGATAGCATCCACACTGAATGGATGCTATCTTTCGAAAAAGCAGATCACTTTTTCAATGCACTTTTGCTGTGTAGACACTCTCTTTCAGAAGTTTTTTCAGATGATCTCTTCTGGAAAAGCTTTTTCCAAAAGAAGCCTGCAGTCTAGATGTAGCCATACACGCAAAGCTCTTCCAGTATGGTTGGCTTCAAGTGACAGAAACTTTCAAGTGACAGGATTCTGGCTATATGGCAAGAGGGTCGCATTGTTACTATTATTTCTAAATTCAGTGTAAATGGCTTTGCGTTTTCAACCTATTCATACAGAAACAGATTCTCTTCTTGGCTGTGCAAGATGGATGGGAATAGCACACATACTTTAAAAAGCAGAATTTGGCCTCCGACATATATATATGTATGATCAGATTTTTAAAAGAGCTAATGTTACAGGATGGCTGTCCCCTTGAACTGAAGCAGATCCATCGTCTTTGCTAGAACAGGTGCTCCCAGTTTGGCCAATTAAGAGGGCAGGACAGCACCTGAGGGTATGAAGATCCAGTTTTTCAATAAGCAAGAGGAATTAGGAGTAGAAGGGAGAGGCAGCAATAGGAACTTGCTGGAAAAAAAAGGGCCTCCAGGCAGAAAGTGCTGGGAGGTGGTACTCAGTTAAAGGGGCAAGGAAAAATCTTGCAGGAAGCTCTGACAGAGGAGGGATAGAGAAGCAAAGAGGGAAATCCCCTAGGTGGGGGGCTGAGGAACTGCTTTTGCCTATGACTGGAAAATAAAATTGCCTGGAAAAAGACAGTGGGACTAGCAATGGATCCTTTGTGCGCTTATAGGTGATTTCTCATCGAGCCAGTGCAGTGAAGGTTCTGAAAGTGCTCAACACGCAGTATATATACAGAGAACAGTGAGAATGGGTAAATGCTGAGCACCAGTACAAATCTGGCCACTTCACTGGAGTGGACTAATTGGAGAGGAGCCCTTTTGAAAATCTGGCTGCATTTTTATACCCTGATGAGAACAATGGGAACTGCTGTTGAGATCTTCTGAAACTGGCTCATAAACTCTGTTGTGCAAAAATAAACTAGCTTAAAACCTAAAATCATGCCTAAACACATACTACACTAACTAAACTATGTGGTATTTAAATGCATGTTATCTTTTAAAATAGTTGATGGGTTGGTGGTGGGGGAAATTAATGGCGTACAGAGGAACAGTCTATCCAAAACTCTTTATACATTTCCCTCTGTTTTCCATTAAGCCTGCCAGTTCCCAATTCCAAATTAAGTAGGACTTTTCCCTTCCCCAGCCACCACTAACTTGCTCAAGTTTTATATCCAAAACTGAAAAGCACCAGCTTATAAGCACCAATGTTGCATAACAAAGATTCAATCTCTGAAAATATGCTTGTGCAACAGTGGCTTGCACACAGGGTGAATATGCACCCACTAAAACAAGTAGAGCTACATTCTCTTTTTGCTTAAAGCAATCTGTTTTTATGCACCACAATGGAATGAGCTGTGCTGGGACCATAGCAATTGACCTATCCTTTTGGACAAAACAACTGATTTTCTTTCCTGCTGCTGCTGCTAGAAATATATTCACATTAAACAAGTGCATTGATAAATTATGCAACTGTCATTTTGGCCATGCATGCGCTCCTTGCTTTTGGAGTCTGAACATTGCATTCCAAGCTGTGTCGTATTTTTTACAGATTCCCATCTTGAAAGGCGTTTCAGCCCAGGGACACCTTCTAAGCCCTATCTTCTGAAAAAATGAAAGAATATGTACTATGAGCTACATGCTAAATGTTGGCTGATCGCAAGATAGACCGAGGGGGTTGCCTTGTACTGTGATTCTTAAGTTGCTTGTCTGCCACTTTCAGTGCTAGTGTGGGGGCTGGGAGCACAAAGTGAACAGCGAGAGTGAGGATAGAAAGGCAGTGTACCATTGTTTTATTGAACAACTCAGCAACTAGGAAGCTGCCCATACGATCTTTTAATGTGGTCCTGATTATTTGTGTGTGGCATGAAGGTTGGTAACTTTGATGCAGGCACTTGAGAGTGGTGGGGTGGAAGTTAGGAAAACAAAACACAGGTATCAGTTCCTGCTAAGAGAGACCACGTGTGCAGATACTAAAGGCAGTTCAGATTGTGCTGAGCCAGTCTGGGTGCTAGACACCCCGGGAGAAGTATATAGTCCTGTCTGCATTCATTAAACCTCACTTTAGAATTCTCTTTCTGTGCATCATCCAGCTAAATGTGAAGTGTTACATAATAACCAAGTTGTGTATCTTCTCTGACAAAAAGACTGCTACAGGTTGACCCACAGGGCTCTCTTCAGAATCCTGCCTTCGATGAAAAACAATTTTTCCTTCTTAAAATGGCTTAGTATTCTAGTTGCTTGGTTTGCTCCTCTAACACACCTGACTATAAATGTGCTGAGTAGAATTTTTCATAAAAGTTCAACTATTCTGTTAGAATGTAGCTTTCTTGTCTGCAATTTACTGATCCATTCGGTCGTTCTGAAAAATGACTGACTAGTATTTATATTAAGAAATGGTAATGCATATTACGACGCGTAGCAAGAGAGGCAAAAATAGCAGGAGACCGGATTGGCTTACGGGGGAAATCCTTGGTGAACTTAAGCACAAAAAGGAAGCTTACAAAAAGTGGAAACTTGGACAAATGACTAGGGAGGGGTTTAAATGTATAACTCGAGAATGCCGGGGGGTTATCAGGAAGGCGAAAGCGCAAATGGAATTGCAACTGGCTAAGGATGTGAAGGATAACAAGAAAGGTTTCTACAGGCATGTTAACAAGAAGAGAGGGTGTGCGGCCCCAACTGGATGAAGGAGGTAACCTAGTGACAGATGATGTGAGGAAAGCTGAAGTACTCAATGCTTTCTTTGCCTCTGTATTCACGGACAAGGTCAGCGTGGAAGTCCAGGAGCCAAGTGACGCAAGATGGGATGAAGATGGACAGCCCGTGGTGGGTAAAGAACAGGTTAGGAACTATTTAGAAAAGCTAAATGTACACAAATCCATGGGTCCGGACTTAATGCATCCAAAGGTACTGAGGGAGTTGGCAAATGTCATTGAGGAGCCTTTGGCCATTATCTTTGAAAAGTCGTGGAGATCGGGAGAGATCCCGGATGATTGGAAAAAGGCAAATGTAGTGCCCATCTTCAAAAAAGGGAAGAAGGACGATCCAGGGAACTATAGGCTGGTCAGTCTTACCTCATGGAAGGGATCCTTAAGGAATCCATTTTGAGGCACTTGGAAGAGAGGAAAGTGATTAGGAATAGTCAGCATGGATTCACAAAGGGCAAGTCGTGCCTGACCAATTTGATTAGCTTCTATGATGAGGTAACTGGCTCTCTGGACATGGGAAAGTCAGTGGATGTGATCTACCTTGACTTTAGCAAGGCTTTTGATACGGTCTCCCACAATATTCTTGCCAGCAAGTTAAGGGAATGTGGATTGGATAAATGGACAGTAAGATGGATAAAAAGCTGGCTAGAAGGCCGGGCCCAGCGGATAGTGATCAACGGCTCAATGTCAGGATGGCGGTCGGTTTCTAGCAGAGTGCCCCAAGGTTTGGTTCTAGGACCGGTTTTGTTCAATATCTTTATTAATGACCTGGATGAGGGGATGGATTGCACCCTCAGCAAGTTTGCGGATGACACTAAGCTAGGGGGAGAGGTAGATACGCTTGAGGGCAGAGATAGGGTCCAGAGTGACTTAGACAAATTGGAGGATTGGGCCACAAGAAATCTGATGAAGTTCAACAAGGACAAGTGCAGAGTCCTGCACTTGGGACGGAAGAATCCCAAGCATAGTTACAAGCTGGGGACCAACCAGTTAAGTAGTAGTTCTGCAGAAAAGGACCTGGGGGTTACAGTGGACGAGAAGCTGGATATGAGTCAACAGTGTGCCCTTGTAGCCAAGAAGGCTAATGGCATATTAGTGCATTAAGAGGAGCATTGCCAGCAGATCCAGAGATGTCATTATTCACCTTTATTCGGCTCTGGTGAGGCCACATCTGGAGTATTGTGTCCAGTTCTGGGCGCCCCACTACAAAAAGGATGTGGACGCATTGGAGAGGGTCCAGCGGAGGGCAACCAAAATGATTAGGGGGCTGGAGCATATGACCTACGAGGAGAGGCTGAGGGAGTTGGGTCTGTTTAGTCTGCAGAAGCGAAGAGTGAGGGGGGATTTGATAGCAGCCTTCAACTTCCTGAAGGGAGGTTCCAAAGAGGATGGAAAGAGGCTGTTCTCAGTAGTGACAGATGGCAGAACAAGGAGCAATGGTCTCAAGTTGTGGTGGGAGAGGTCCAGGTTAGATATTAGGAAAACCTATTTCACTAGGTGGGTAGTGAAGCACTGGAATGGGTTACCTAAGGAAGTAGTGGAGTCTCCATCCCTAGAGGTGCTTAAGTCTCGGCTTGACCATGCCCTGGCTGGATTGATTTAGTTGGGATTGGTCCTGCCTAGAGCAGGGGGCTAGACTTGATGACCTTCTGAGGTCTCTTCCAGCTCTATGGTTCTATGATATGTTATGCATATTTAGAGCAGGCCAAACCAAATAAATAGTAATAATCCTGTCCCCAAATGTTTTCTCACTCCTAGAACCAATCTGGAACTAAAGAGTCTGAAATATTTGGTTCGTTTATTTTCTCTAATCATTATTTTTCATTTTTACATTTGTCTAAGTTTCCACATTCCAGTGAAAGAAGAGAGAAGAAATGCCAGAAAAGTGTGATTCCATCAGTATTACCAACTGAACCAGATATAGGATGCAACAGAAATCTCATGAGTACACGTGTTCATGAAATTTTTTAGGCTCAGGTATATTTCCATTGAAATCAATGGAGAAACATTAGAATAATTTGGTCAAAGATATTTAAACATCTTCACTAAACACCTAGGGTATGTTTACACTGCATTCCTCTTTTGAGAGAGGAATACAAATGAAGCCAAGCGAAATTGCAAATGAATTTCCTGTGCTTCATTTGCATAATCGTGGCTGGCCGAAATTTTGAAATACCCTAGTTCGAATTAAAAAACCATTAAACCTCATTTTATGAGTAAGGGTTATTTCGAAAGAAGGGTTTGTTCTCAAAATAACTGCGTCTACACAGCGTTTTTTATTTTCAAATAGGGTTTTTCGCAGGAAATTCAAATCCGCGCTTCATTTGCAATTTTGCTCGGCTGCATTTGCATTCCTCTCTTGAAAGAGGAATGCAGTGTAGACATTAGACAAACTCTGGATGATTTATGTGACCAGGGCAAAAAATATGGCCCTTTTGAAAGTCACCCATCATTAGTTAATATTTTATATAAAAAGGGCAATTTAGTTTTAATATATGTCAGGGTGTCAGGAGACCTTCACATGTTGGGCACCAATAAACTAAAGGGATATACTCATAAGGGATACTCACATTTCCAAGACCATGACGATGTTGGCTTTTTCTTCAAAGGCATCTATACACTGGACAAGTTTTGGATGATGTAGACAGTTCATGATGCCGATTTCTTGCCTTATATTTTCTTTATCCTTAGCTGAATATGCTTTAAAAAATTTTCCTGCCCAAACTTTTCCAGTTTTCTTCTCAACAAGTTTAAAGACTTGTCCAAATTTCCCCCTGAAAATATATAACTATTTCCATAAAATGGTTTTATTATTTTATGGCTTACTAAGACTGAAAACAAAATGTAACTAAAATCTTTTTCAATATGGTTAACTCAAATCTTGCACTGAAAACACATGGACACACATCCAAGTGGTATTCAAGACTGAACTGGGCAAAAACACCTTGATGAATATTACATTCCAAAGGCAAGATCTTTACCATAGTGCATATGGTGGTGGCTCTGTTGCAATCATGAAAATTATGTTGATCTGAAAGAGCTGAGGATCTGCCCAGGAGGCTCAAGTATGACCTTAGCTAGGCTGGTGTATATCATTGCCAGGCACAATAAAAAAAAAAAGCACTTATGTGTGTACACATGGATACTACAAGCTAAACACCTATACACACTCATGTATCGAGGGTCCTATGGCAGCGCAAAGCTCCCTGATTAGAAAATCTCATCACCCTCTGATGCATATTATTCCCATTAGCACCCATGGCAGTTAAACATATGTATACAGAAAGAATGAACATAAGAACGGCCATAATGGGTCAGAGCAAAAGTCCATCTAGCCAAGTATCCTGTCTTCTGACAGTGGCCAATGCCAGTTGCCCCAGCGGGAGTGACCAGAACAGGTAATCATCAAGTGATCCCTCTCCTGTCATCCATTTCCAGCCCTTGACAAACAGAAGCTACGGACACCATTCCTACCCATTCTGGCTAATAAGTATTGACAGACCTAACCTCCATGAATTTATCTAGTTCTTTTTTGAACCCTGTTAAAGTCAACAACTTCTGGGACAACAGCCTCTGGGAAGGAGTTCCATAGGCTGACACTGCAGTGCATGAAGAAAAACTTCCTTTTGTTTGTTTTAAACCTGCTACCTATTAATTTCATTTGGTGACCCCTATTTGTGACGTTATGGGAACAAGTAAATAACTTTTCCTTATTCACTTTCTCCATACCTGTCATGATTTTATATACATTTATCATATTCCCCCTTAGTCTCCTCTTTTCTAAGATGAAAAGTTTCAGTCTTTTTAATTTCTCTTCATATGACTCCCATTCCAAACTAGGGATGTTAAAATTAGATTAATCAACTAATCAAATAGCCGATGGAATTTCCATCGACTATTCGATAAAGGCTCTTCTGCTTTGAAATGTTGTAAGAGCCTGTGGGGCTGTTGCTACATTTCTAAGGCAGATGTCCCACCTGGCGTCAGCCTTTGAAATGTACAAGAGGCCCAGCAGGGGCTCAAGTGCATTTCAAAGATTGAAACTCCATGTGGAGCCCGGGGCCAGCAGGGGACTCTGAGTCCCCCACTCTCCCCAGGCTCCATGAGACACTTCGGCTTTGAAATGTACAAGAACCCCAGTGGGGACCCTTGTGCATTTCAAAAGTGAAATGCCACTGCTATGCCCCTGCATCCTCCCATGGAGCTGGAGGGGGGAGGGTGGAAACCGGTTTTTAAGCTGGCTCCCCCCAGTGCCCCCTCCACTTCCCCCCACCTTGCTGCCTCTTTCTGATAGAGGCAGCAAGGCGGGGGCGGGGGAGGGGAGCGATTAGTCAATTAGTGTGTCAACTTCAAATAAGCTTTTGCTTCTTAGATAGTCAATTGGTCAATTAGTCGCTTACATCCCTATTCCAAACCCCTAATCATTTTTGTTGCCCTTTTCTGAACCTTCTCCAATACCAATATATCTTTTTAGAGATGAGGTGACCACATCTGTATGCAGTATTCAAGAAGTGGGTGTATCATGGATTTATACAGATCTAATATGATACTCTCTGTCTCATTCTCTATCCTCTTTTTAATGATTCCTAACATTCTGTTTGCTTTTCTGATTGCCACTGCACATGGAGTGGATGTTTTCACAGAGCTATCCACAATGACTCCAAAATCTCGCTCAAGTGATTATAGCTAAATTAGTTCCCATAATTTTGTATGTGTAATTGGGATTACTTTTTCCAATGTGTATGACTTCGTATGGACTTCTAGGGCACTGATTTTTAAACATTTTCAGCTAAGCTCTCCTTCCCCCATTCCTTGAGTTACAATTTTTGAGTTCCAGCTAACCCAGACAGTAATAAACACTTGCAAAATATGCTTGATGGCTTATTCATAAACCTACCAGAAACTGTAACAGAACTTTAATTACCTACATCTGACAGTTTCAAATGCACAGATCATACCAATGGCATAGTCTAGGCTTCCTCAGCAGTGGGCTACTTCTTCCTTGTAGCCTGGCTGCACTGCTGGGACAGGATCAATATCTGCCCCTCTGTTCTCCCCCCTCAGGATTTCAGGGTGTGGGAAGGTGCATGCCATTATCTCAGGGGGGGGTGGAGTCAACGCTGGGCACAGAGTCTGTTGGGAGCAGTAATCAGCATGGTCATGGCGGATGCTGACAGTGAGACACAGGCTGGGTGGCCTGCTAAGGTGAGCCAGGAGGTAGAGGTGGTGATCTCTCCCCACTCCCAAGTGGGGGCTGGCTCAGGTCCTGCTGAGTGGGACTGACACAAGCCACCTAGCATTGCTGCTTATCCCCCTGGAAATGTTCCTCCCTGTCCTTCCCAGAGGAGTAGGTCTCGTCCTTTGAAAATCTCTATTCTAGAGGCTCCAGCATTATTACTTCAGGCTACAGTGGCTAATGTGAGCTTACTTACACTTCCACCTTAACCAAAACCCTTACAAGTGGAAAACATTACAAGAGACAGCTAGATTTGTTACAGAGATACAGAGGCAGAATCCTATGGTTTTCATTGCCAGTAGCAAAACAAGTCCGCCAAAGTTTGTCCTGGCATACGATCTGCATGCCCACAAGCCCTATACTGAAATGTCCACTCAGCTTAATCACTGATCTTCAATGAGCACTTCTGCTAATGCTTTTGCTATTGGGATTATGACCACTGTCAACAAAAGATGTACCCTACCAGCAGGAAGGAGGGCTTAATTTCATAAGCTCTAAAGGATATAATGGAGCTGTAAGTGCACAGTGAGTTTCTGCCTTTCAGACGTATTTCAGAGCAGAGAATAAAATATAATTCACCTCGCATTTATGGTCTTCATTCTCCAAAGGCACATATGAAGCTTATTTTAAAATATCAATTAATGGGAATAAAGAGCCATTAGGGAGAGAAGAACAGGACCTTTTAGAATCAATTTTTTACTGCAACTGTGCAAAAGAAGCCCAGCTAGAATGCTCACAAGGAAAAGTCCCATGTGGTACACTTTTAAGAATGCATCCTCCTAGCTCTTTATAGCCTTGGAAACACAGCATTCCAAGGGCTGAAATGAGAAACCTAATGTTCTACTTACGATCCCAATCTTTCTTCAATATTGTAGAACTCCGTAACTTTTTGTTCTCTATTTATAGTAACTGTCCGATAGTCGACCTCTGTTTCTTTCTCTTCTATAAATGAGGATTAAGAACTGTGATTAAAAAAACATACTACATGTATTAAAGACATTGAGATACATTTGCCCTGTTGAAATTATGAACGTCTTACCATCATCGGATAGCTCAGCTTCATCTTTAGGTTCTATTTTAAAAAAGGAGGGAAAAAGAAAAGAGAGAATATTAACTCCCCACTGAATAGGATGTATATGCTAAGAGAAGGCAATCTTAGTCCTCAAATGAAGGTCTTTTGGGTAAATAGTTGGTCTGATGGTTTGGTACCAAAACACAGACAGTTAACAGGGTTTGCATACCAAATATACAGCAAAATTTGTTCATTCAGTGTCAGTTTACTGAATTAAAATCTGGTAGCAGAAGCCAGGCACTTCTGTTATCAACAGGATTATATATCTTCTGGAGAGAAAGCAGTGGTTTATGTGTCTACTTGGCACACAAAATGTAAGGAATCAGAATATTGGATCATTTAATGTGCTGCCTTCATAGGAATGGGAAAAATAAAATAATTAAAATGATTAAGTCCATGGAGCCCCTAAATTGTACAATGTCTGTATAATGGCCAAATACGTTCCTGACTCTTGCATCCAAATCTGAAAGTGTAAAAAACAAAAACAAAGCAAAAATCTCTGAGATATGCTGTTCTTTGAAGTTCTCCTGCCAAATTTGGAAACCAAGAGCTTTGGATAGTTCAGATAGGCATCCCCATTTTTAGTGCTTGTCTGAAATGAACTGCCTAGTTATTTGAGCCCAATTTTTTTACCAGAATCTGAATTCCAAATAGACAACTGTTTGCATGTGTAACGCTGATAGGCAGAACTGAACCTGGGACCTGTGGATCTTAGTGCATAAGCTTCTAAAGCGTGCGCTAAAAGCCAGCTGGCTTTCAGCTAAGGTTGTAGAGCAAACTCATTCTGTCTCTGTGGCTATGTCTACACTGCACTGCTCTTCCGGAGAAAGCTATGCAAATTGCAAACCACCATTTGGCCCTGTCTACACTGGGCCAAATGTCGGAATAAACCCCTTTTTCGGAACATCCCCTTTTCCTCGTAAAATGAGGTTTACAGGGATGCTGAAAAAGTGCATCTGCTCTTCTGAAAAAAATTTCGGAAGAGCAGATGCGTTCCCTGGACATGGCAGAGTTTTTCCGGGATACCTCTGGTATCCCGGAAAAACCCCATAGTGTAGACATAGCCTCAATCTATCTTTCTCGTCTAAGTATCACTACATGGGAGAGTGAATCAGACCCAGTAGCTGCATGGGTTAAATACACACAAATCCCCTTAAATCCAGTAACACAAGTGGACTTAAAGTCAGCTGAGGAGTCTCATGGAATCCTCCAATGGTGATGAGTCAGCGTAACTGGCTCAGTTTAATTCTCTATTTTGCAGTGGTGATGATCAAGGAAAAGGAAAGGTGAGATGCTTCAGCTATTGGGGATAGGGAAGGCAGATTAGAGTCAGCACAATTTAGAGCTACTCTAAGTTACAGCTTGACTCTGCTCCTCAGGATTGTACTGGTTTTCAGTGGCCTGAGGATCATCTAGCTGTAATGTTTCAGTTACCCATACAGCTCTACATCCAAACAGGTGGATCTATCTGACCATGCCACTGAGTTTGTGCACACCTAGCCACATGACTTTAACCTCCTTGTGCCAATGAATTTACACTATTATTAATACAGGGCCCCAAAACATTCATGGTTCTTTACGATATAATGCTCAGTGCATAGTAATAAAATAGTAGGGATGGGCAAAGGAAAGAGGGTGCACAGTAATAAGATTATACAGATACTCAGTTGTTACATGCACATCTTTATGTGACAACACAGATGAATTTGACCCCCTCAATACCCACCAAATGGTGGCAACCAGACAAGTTGCGTGAACTTAGCCAATTAACAGATTCCCCTTTACCCCCTTTTCCCCTGCTGTGTTTGTGATATGCTATACCTACAGCAGGCTGGTCTGCAGTCTGCCAGAGCAGCAGGGAAGCAAAAAGGGAAGATGGTTCTCCCCCACTCTGTGTGGGAGTGTGCTTAGATTTTCTCCTCTGGAAATCACACTTACATTTAGCACTTCACATTTTCCTCCCCTTTTAAGGGCTGCATGAAGGAGCAGATCCCCATCCTCTTTGCCAATAACTATGTCTGCCAAATGTCCCACGGCTGGACTTGTGTGCGTAACATGCACATCGCTGCATCAAAGACTTGGATTGGGAGCCTCGTGATCCAAAGGAGGAAGCGCTAAGTTAGCTAAAAGTTTCCTCTCCCCCATGGTTTGAGCTCAGTAAAGCTAAGCAAAAGTTTTCCTCAGCTGGAAACCACTGTTATCAACCAAGCATTGAAGCGGGCCACACACACTGTTTCTTTGTGACTGGTTATATGACTTTAGCAATGCTCCGTCTGGATTGATGGTGAATATATGGCAACCTGCTGATTTCACGCTCAAAATGACGCTTTGCACTGCTAAAGCACTTTCCACTGGTGCTTCACCAACATGATAGGACCTCAACACCTCTATAAGTCAGACATTGTACTTCTTTTTACAAAGGTGGGCACACAGAGGCTAAAGCTATGCTTCACACCCAAAAAGCTGTGATTCTACAGTGAGATAAAATGCACTTACTTTCTCACTGTAAAATCTTAGTGGAGACAAGGCTCTATGAATACAGCCAGAAGAGAATAACTGCAGGTGGATGTCATAGGTTTGGCCTCACCCTAGTCATAATACAGTAAAAACTACCACCATCTTGTTTCCGCTAGTATTTTACAGAGACACAACTACTGCATGTTAGATATCTCATAAGACTCAGACACACATCTGTTTGGGCAAGGAAAGCATAGTGTTAGTTACTTGGCTAGGAGTTTACATTGTTGGTAACTTTTCAGATGTGTTGAATGCCTAGGGTTGCCAGATGATTGAAACAAAAATACCGAACCCCCCCCCCCCCCAAAAAAAAAACACTGGGAAAATGGGGGCGGGGGTGACCAAAGTTGTTGAGCAAAAAAATGGGACTCCAAGACTTACTAAGCAAAAAAAAAAAATAAAAAAAAAAAAAAAATTAAAATAAAACAGCATGTCCCCTTTAAGAGTGAGTGCAGGGATAGGAACAGGGGAGGGGTTGAGCACTAAGACCCAGGGGAAGCGCTTCCCCTTGGTCAGCAGCCATTTTGTGCCGGCAGCGGAACCAGGTAAGCTTGGGGGGGGGGAGGCCGGGCGCTGAGTTTTTGTCGGGTTGCCAGGTGCCTGGCATTTTCGCCTCCTGGCTGGGAAAAAAAATCAGAAAATACCAGATATTTTAGGTGTCTGGTATTCTCTGAATTTTTTTTACCGGACAGGAGGCAAAAATACCGGACTGTCTGGGTCAATACTGGACACCTGGCAACCCTATGAACTCCTGCCTTTCCAGTGACAGCCACTGGAATTTTTGGGGTGCAGCATTACTGAAAATCAGGCCTTAAGTAACTTGCCCAAGACAGCTGTAGCATCAAGAACAGAATCCCAGTGTCCTGGTTTCCAGTCTTTTGCTGAAATTACTAAACTGTATTTTCTCCTTGATACAAAGAGCTCCCTTTCTACAGTAAGTTTCTTTACCCAATCCACCTTGTTATCATTTGTTATTCGCACTGCAGTTCTTTCTAGGTACTCCAGACCTGCAGAGGTAGAAATTGTAAAATCATAACAAAATCTGTTTTCAGATTAAAAAATATTATGTTGTTTCCACCCATCGCAATAAGTGATAGTTCTTGGAAGTGAAAAAGAAAAAATCAAAGGAACAGTCTAACAGTTTCTAAACCTAAGGCTACGTCTACACTGCAGCTTTTGCCAGCAGTGCCTATGCAAATGAAGTGCAGATTAGCATATCACCACACTTCATTTGCATAATTTATTCAAGCCGTTTTTGCAGAAGGGGTTTTTGTGCAAAAACAAGCAGTGTGGACTTTTTTTTGCACAAAACGGCTGTTTTGCGCAAGATCCTTATGAGGCATAAGGATCTGAGGCATAAGAATCTTGCACAAAAACCCCATCCACATTGCTTGTTTTTGCGCAAAAACGGCTTCAATAAATTATGCAAATGAAGTGTGGCGATATGCTAATCCTCACGTCATTCGCATAGGCACTGCCAGCAAAAACCGCAGTGTAGATGAAGCCTAAGTGTGTTCTTCCAGCAACCAGAGAGCGGATGCATTCCAACATAGAGAATTTTTGTTAGCAGCAGCCAGCACTCTCCAACTTTCTTACAAATTTACTGTTATTCTTAATGCTTCCTTCTTCTGGCGACAAAATAATCCTTGATTTACATCAGCCTATTTTCTTTTAAATAGTGAGAAAAAGTAAATACACCAAGATAGAACCAATTTAGCTGCTCAGGTAAGAGAACAAATTACTTCTGGATAGAAATATTTGACAAAAAGCTGTGGAAGGTCCTCCAGTGCTGCACCACTGTGCTGTTATATTGTCCTCATGTGTCACTAAAAGATATTACAAATTCTCGATAGCTTTATTTGAACCAGGCAAGAATGCACGGACCCTGCATGTATAAGGTATTCAAAACAGGAACAGAGAGCTGAAACAAATAATCCATTCTCAAAAGACTGGCAGTAGGAAATATGGGAAAATATCTTGTTCTCCTTTATCTTCCAATTCTGGACTTTTCACTGCCTTCCATAACCCTAGAAGGGGTCCCCGTATTGTACACATGTGTGTGCATTAAGGCACACACATGTAACATAGAACTTATTGGCTACACAGTTGTGAATGTTTGTTTCTTTGTTTTTCTGTTTTTTTCAACACATGGGCTTTCTTTGGTGTAAGTCTCAGGATGCTTAAGCTCGTCTCTTCCAAACTTCTCTGCTAATAAAGGTTTAATGGATAAAAGTTGAACGATGCTGGAAAATGTCCCCCAAAGCACATAAAATAGAAGCAAAATATTCTGGACTGTTAATTGGCTCAAAAAATTGGATACTCATATTAAGGTGCCAGTTTGGCAGCAGAACGCTGGAGACTGAAATCTTCAGTCTGCAGCTCAGGCATCTCTGGGACAACTGTGGTACTGTTGCTGCTGACTCACTAACATGCCTCGAATCTGAAGTCTCTAGGAATAAGAGGTTAATTCATCTTCCTTGCCCTTAACTTCCCCAACAAATTTGTCAGCTGGTGTCAACTGTGATGATGTTTTGGGTGGTATATTAATTACAAAGTAGACAGAGGCCACTGATACATTTCTCATAATTCACTAACCAGTATTCTCAAACTGGATTAAATCTGAACCTAAAACTTGTCTTGGATGAAATAGTTCCATAGTTCACTACAAGCACCCTGAGCTACGGAAACTTGTTAACAAATATAGATAAACATACATATGTAAACAAATGCAGCTGACACACAATTCATTGCATTCATAAAACAGAAAAAATTCAGCCCAGATTTTTCATGTTAGACACAAAAACTGATCTGCAAATGCACAATGGAAGCATGCAAATGGCTCACATCAAGCATTAACCATCATAAATTTCAGGCATTGGCACTCAGAAATCACCAGTATATTGGCAATTGGCTTCACCTACCTTAGAAAATCCTAGGCCATTATCTAACAATGTGTAATAATTTTTCTCATTAAAGACTAACCTTCTTGTTTCTCTCCCACTTTAACCAGTTCAGATTCTTGACTGGGCTCACTTATGCCATACACATTAGCAGCTCGCACCCGGAATTTGTACTCCCGGTCTGCCAGCAGGGACTTCACATTGTAAGAAGTGCTACGGCAAGTAGTGAGATCTGTCCATGTGTTATCCACTGAGTTCCAGATTTCCACAGTGTAGGACTGCACAGCACTTCCACCATCATAAGAAGAGCCATACCAAGAGAGAGTGAGGGAAGAACTCTGTATGTCTGAGGCACAGGGTTTTCTAGCTGGGGGATCAGGTTTATCTGCAAACAGGGACACATACAAAAATACATTAGATCAAGTAAATTAAATCCGCCATCTACTCCCTCATTAATCATTATTTCCCCACCTGATCAACAGAGCCCACTCATCCTTAATTTGACCTATTTTGTTTGCAATTGTTACATCTAGTTAAATCTATACATTTGATAGACTGTTTATTAAAAGTAGTGTTGAGAAGTCTCACAATGTTATTTACAGTCTCCTAATGTTTTGTGTTTCTGAAGCTGTGCTACTAAAGAAGCAAGTTTATATGGTAGCAGAGAAAAACACTTGAAAATGTGAGATTTTTTTAAAAATCTCAAAAAACCAGGAGGCAAGTTAAAAGAATCATGGTTTTATAGTGGTGTTGTGAGGAGTTTTACAGATGGGGAACTAAGCACAGAGGCAATCATTAACCTGCTCAAGGTCACACAAAAAGTCTGTAGCATAGGAAGGAATTGAAGTGGGGTTTCAAGTCATACTTCTAGAATCCTAATCACATGAGCAGGGAGGGGGCTGGAGTAAATGATCTCCTGAGGTATCTTCTAACCCTAATTATCTATGATTCTATGGCCATCCTTCTTGCCTAGAGTTCTAAGCTAAGGCACTAAGAAGCAACAAAGCCTGATTCAAAGACTCCCATTCATTTTCAATGGATATTCAATCAGGCTAATTAAGAGCATTTCCCACCAATAAAAAAAAGTCAAACTTTTTTCAGTATCTAAAAGTTAAATATCCTCTTCTGATTTTTTTAAAACTTCCCTGAAAAATTCTACAATGGGTTGGGATACAATGTATGAAAATGACATTTTAAGCTTTAATCTTAAGCATGGAACAACTGTTTCTCATTTAGGGGCTCACTCCTGAGCTCTTAGTTGCATGAATAAAGCCTGCATGGTGGCACTGGAGGATAGGATTAAAAATCAAAATGATCTGGACAAATTGGAGAAATGATCTGAAGTAAACAGGATGAAATTCAATAAGGACAAATGCAAAGTACTCTACTTAAGAAGGAGCAATGAGCTGCACACATACAAAATGGAAAATAACTGCTTAGGAAGGAGTACTGTGCAAAGGGATCTGGGGATCATAGTGGATTACAAGTTAAATATGAGCAAATAATTTGTAATAGTGTAACACCATTGCAAACCCCCCCCCCCTTCTTTCTGGGTTGTATTTAACAGGATACAAGAAGTGATTCTTCCATTGTACTCTGTGTGGATTAGGCCTTAATGGGAATGTTGTGTCAGTTATGGGTGCTACATTTCAGGAAAGATGTGTACAAACTGGAGAAAGTCCAGAGAAGAGCAACGAAAATTATTAAAATTGTGGAAACATGATGTATGAGGGGAGATTTAAAAACTGAGTTTTCTTAGTCTGGAGAAGAGTAGTCTGAGAGGGAGCACGATAACAGTTTTCATGTACATAAAATGTGGTTAGGTTAAGCTCTGAGGATAGGACAAGAAGCAATGGACTGAAATTGCAGCAAGGGAAGTTTAGGCTGGACATTAGGAAAAACTTCCTAACCACTGGAATAAATTGCCTAGGGACAATTATCAATTGTCTAACTTGCTCTTAAAAATCTCCAAACACCTGTCAGGGCTGGTCTAGATAATATTTCATCCTGCCATGACTGCAGGGGACTGGACTAGATCAGTGGTTTCCAACCGTTTTTATACTGAGGACCACCAAACCTATTCACAAACTTTTGGCGGACCAGCAATCTGCATTTGCATATTCATTATGCAAATAACAAATATACAAATAAAATGTTACCAGCCCACCAAGGGGCCACCACGAATAGCTGGCTTCAGCTGCGGCAGCCACCTGCCATGTGGCAGTTGCCAGAGCTAAAGCCAGTTGGTGTGGGGCAGCTCAGGCGTACTAAGTACACAAATAGTTGCTTCTTAGTACACAAACAGCTGGCATCAGCTCTGGCAGCTGCTGCGACCCAGCAGCCAGCAGTTTGCATCCTGGAACCGGTCCGCGGACCAGCGGTTGGTAACCGCTGGACTAAATGACCCTCAAGGTCCCTTCCTGTCCTACAATTCTGTGTACCATTTTGGATGCAGTTCTGGTAAATGAGACAAAGAAGCTTCTCAATTCTCCTAGCTCTTTCAAAGTTAAATGAAATGGTTAACTCAGAAGTTAAGTAGATAAATGAAGTTAAGTAGATAAATGCTTTTCTGAGACAGAAAGATGCTGACACTTCTGTTTTAAAACTACTCATTAAAAAGAATTATGATAAATGTTTCAGAAAACCGGAAAGAATGCAGACTATCTTGTGCTGGAATAATCCTCTCAGAACAGCTCTTAAAAATCAAATCTACAAGATAATGATGATGATGATCTGGATGAACTAATAGCCAAAGGTTGTTGGGTAACAGAAAGAGAAGGGAATAAAATGCCCTGGAAGATGAAAGGGAACAGGTGGAGTGAGGCATTCTGTGATGATGCAAATGTCTGTGGCTACGTCTAGACTGCAGGCTTCTTTCGGAAGAAGCTTTTTTTTTTGGAAGAGATCTTCCAAAAAAACTTCTTCCAAAAGAAAGTGTCCACACTGCAAAAGTGCATCGAAAAAGTGATCTGCTTTTTCAAAAGAGAGCGTCCAGACGGAATGGACGCTCTCTTGCATGTAAGCTGTGATTGATGGAACGGCCACCAGGGCACCGGTGCTTTTTCCTCTTCTTCCGAAATAACTCCCTCTTCTCCGCTGCCCACACATGCCTTTTTGCGAAAGAGCTCTTTCGGAAAAAGGCTTCTTCCTTATAGAATGAGGATTACCAATACTGGAAAAACCCCTCTGTTCTTTTGATTTTCTTGCGGAAGAACACAATTGCAATGTGGACATTCCTCAAGTTTAGTTGGAAAAACGGCTGTTTTTCCAACAAAACTCTGTAGTGTAGACATACCCACATGTGTGAGTTACACACTGATATAACAGGTGCTGTCTAAACACAAAGTACACTGTTCTCACCCTGTAGATCTTACAATCTAATCAGAAAAGACAGATAAACATGAGGGAGTTAATCATTCCCAGTTTATAGTTGTGGAAGAAAGGCTTTTGTCTAAGTTCATACTAGAGGTGTCAGAGAGAAAAACTGGCCCTCTCTCTCCTGAGTTCTAAGCCAGAACCTTAACTATAATACTATAATTGCTCTCATTCAGCAGCAAGCCATAAGAAGATGCAAGGTAAATCAGACTTTTTCCATCTATTTTTTCCTTTCAATTCCTTTTTTAAAGCTCCCACTCTCAACTCACTTTAAAATATACACCACATAACCATGCCTAAGTCAACCATGGCCTTCCTGGACCAAAGTGACAATCGCAAATATGTTACCTTCCTTGTTTCTATAATTGCTTTCTCTCTGTAAGCTGTCACCATCACTCTGCTCCCCTCAGCATACACATTACACCAATTTATACCCACTTACCAGCAAAGGCATAGCGAAGGGGGGGGGAGCAGGGGGGGCATTTGCCCCCAGGCGCCACGCCAGGGGGGCACCGGGCTGGGCTAGGAGCGAAGCGCACACTGCTCTGGCCTACGTGATGCTTTTGAACAGAGACCGGGAGTTGGCTAAGTGCTCCTGGCTCTCTACACGCTGCGAGCTGAGGTAGCACGGCTGGATGGCAGCAGCGGCCACTTTAAAGGTTAGAATCCCTTACCTGGCTATTCCGTTCCTCCCGTGCCCGGCTTGGGGGGGGGGTTGATTTGATGGGGGGCGCTCCCGGTGCTGGGGGGGGGGGGGTTCGTTCAGGGGGAGAGGTGAGTGCATTCGGATGGGGGCTCTGGGGAGTCTGGCTCAGGGGGAGGAGTGAGTGCTTTGGGATGGGGCACTGGAGGGGCTGGCTCTGTGGGAGGTATGAGTGCACTGGGATGAGGGGGCTGGCTCCGTGGGAGGTGTGAGTGCACTGGGATGGGGGGGCTGGCTCAGGAGGAGGGGTGAGTACATTGGGATGGGGGACTGGCTCTGTGGGAGGCGTGAGTGCATTGGGATGGGGGGACGCTGGTGAGGGGCTGGCTCTGGGGGGAGAGATAGGTGCACTGGGGTGACAATTTTTTTAAAATAAAAAATACTTTATAACAAAAGGAAAAACTTACAAAAATAATAATCTGGTTACATTTTAAAGACTAACAAACATATAGATCAGGCATGTCAAACTTGAAGCCCATTGAGGGCCACAAAGGAAAACTGATAGCTTTCAGGGACACCAAAGAAAATGTACTTCCATTGGAAAGTTGTAATTATTTATTATTATAGATTATGTTTTAGGTATATTTTATAATATTTTTCAGGTCTTCTTTTAATATAATACAATAATTTGATGTGTAAAATTGTTATTTACTCAGAAAATAATTTTTAATTTAAATATAAATTTAAGGTACTTTTAAATTTTGTATATGATACATAACTTATTTTGTTGAAATAAAAACAAGTATAGACCATGGTCAATCAAATAGAACAGGCTTCTGTGAAAATTTCAGATACTTTGTAAGTTTGAGATTTTGCATAAACATATAATTATTCATACAATTGCAAAAATTTGACATATATTTGATATAAAATTAATATACGTTTTGTGATTTTATTTGGAAATAAATAAATAAAAACCAAAACATTAACAAAATATCCCCCTCCACTGCCCCAGAGCCAGGCACTCCCATCTCCCCGTTCTAACCCAATTCCCCTCTGTTCCCCCAGAGAACCCCCCTCTAACCCAATGCCTCCTCCATCCCCCAGACCCAGGCACTCCCAGCCCCTCCCCCCCATACCTAATGCCTGGGTCCCAGAGCCAGTGTTGCTGCTGCCACACATTTCTTCCTCAGGCACTGGGGAGATGTGAGCACAGCAGCCAGTTGTGAGCAGGCACTTGATGCCTATGCAGAGAAGCCCAGCCAGCCGTGATCTGCACTCGGCCACGTGCTCCGAGCGGCCAGCGGGCCACACTTTATTCTTTTACAAAATGTTGTGGCAGGCCACAAAAAATTTCGATTGGGCCACATGCAGCCCGCCAGAAGCCTGTTTGACAAGCCTGATATAGATGGTATCATGAGCTTTTGTGGGCACAACCCACTTCCACCCACGAAAGCTCATGATACCATCTACATCAAGGGTGGGCAATAATTTTTCCCGGGGGCCACTACAAAAATTTTTGAAGTAGCCCATGGTCACCACGGAAGGGGCGGGGACTAAACAGGAAGGGTTGGGGCTACCCAGACCATGATTGGTCTGGGGTGGGGGAGCCCCTTTGCCTCCTCCTTCCCACTATGCACCCATGTCTCTGGTAGGGCAGGAGGAGGCTTTGTGCACTTCCCACCCCCAGGCCAATCAAGGCTTGAGGGCGGGGGAGCGCGGGAAGCCTCCTCTTGCCTTGCAAGGAGTACGTGGTGCTTGGAAGTGCCGTGTGCTGCTCGCTGGGCGGGGGCAGAGCAGAGAAAGCTTCACGTGCTCTCCTGCCTCAAGCCCTAATTGGCCTGGGGGCGGGGGAGCAGCAGGGCCTCCGCAGACCGGATCTGACCCATGGAGGCCCTTTTGCCTACCTCTGATCTACATGTTTTGTTAGTCTTTAAAGTACTACTAGACTGTTTTGTTGTTTTTTAAGTTTTTCCTGTTACAGACTAACTCAGCTACCCCTCTGAAGCTTATAAAAAAGTTTCTATTCTATTCCATTCCTTTTTGCCTCCCTGTTTCTTTTCTCCTTTGGTGAATTGGGCAGGCAGGAGTTTTGATAAAAATGTATCCGACACACACACAGTCGGATAATCAGAGCCTCGATTCTAAAGGAGTTGGCATTACTGAAGTGATAGATCACCCCACGTTTTGTTGCCGATTTTCCATCTCCCAGTCATAGCAGAAACTTGGGATTAACGTGGCTCTCTCAACTAAAAGTCTTATACATGTTCGGATGTTGTGATTGTGAATACTTGGAGAGGCAGTCTGCTCAAGGCAAAGTTGGCCTTGAATCTTGATATCTATGGCTTCAGTTGAATGGCTTGTGTGAAATTTGGAAGAGCAGCTCAGAGAAACCTCTCTCCTTTACTTAAGGATAGAATCTCATGGCAGCCTGAAGGAAAAAGTCCTCATGGCAGACAGAAAGCCACGCTTGCAGGGTATCCTCAGCCTTAGGCTACTTATTGCTTCAAGTGGCTTCAAGAAAAGGAAGGGTGTGTGTTGTGTGTTAGTTTTATTTAAAAGTTTTTCGGAGTGTTGTTTTAACAGGTAAGTTAATCTCTTACATTGATAACTCTCGTGTAGTTTTTTGCTGTGTGATAATGTGAAAAACAATTAGGTTAACTAGGTAAGTAAATGGGCAGTTAGGAAACATTACAGATTGCTTATAATAAATTTATTAGGTATTTTGTTAGTTATGTAGCACTTCAAAGACTTTTTTTCTTTTTGTTTTACCAAGATTCGACTAACACGGCTACCTCTCTATTACAATAAATTTGATATGCTCAAAATCTTTTTTACTTTTATTCACGAAAGCAATGTGTTACTCATTTGCTATAACAGTGGTTTTAAATGCCTGAATGAAATAGAGTGATGAAATTCATATTTAGGTTGTATAACATTAACTTCTCATGTTTTATAAAACTTACATATTTAAGAATTTGACATTTTTTATGTAAAAGACATGAACCTAATGAGAACGGGATATGAACAAATTAAAGAGAAAAAATATTTAACAGAATGTAAACCACAAAACTATATAATTTATATGTCTGTAGTTAGTAAAATAAGTAATTCATTAAACAATAAATATCCTAAGAGGTGGATTATTTACAGTGGTGTAGTGAGGAGGGCGTGGGGGAGGGGAAGTGGCCCCTGGCTGCCACACTAGTGAGGTGCCAGTATAGTCCCCCTACACTCCCCCTGTCTTCCCTCTGCTCACCTGCTCCTCCTCTGCCTGCCACCACCGGCTGGAGCTACCTCCTTCCCGCCTTTCTGCCCCCAGCCCGACTCCCTCCACCTCTGCCAAAGGGTTAGTGCGTGCAGGACCCAGCCCCAAACTGGAGGGGGTCGGGTAAGACGCAGTACAAGCTCCCCCCACTCCTCCCAGGGTCGAGCTCAGCTATGTGCCAGGTTTGGGGCCCCACCATTTGGCGGGGGGAAGAGGGGCGCCAATTTTGCCTTCGTCCCCGGGCGCATAACACCCTCACTACGCCTCTGCTTACCAGTGGGTAAATTACAGAGTTTACATGACACGTAACTGACACCACCATTTACATGCAGTGTTGTAGCCCAAGACATCAGGCAGACAAGGTGGGTGAGAGAGAAGAGCAGCTCTCTAAAAACTCATCTCGCTCAGCAACAGAAGTTGGTCCAATAAAAGATTATTATCTCACCCTGCTTGCATCTCTAGCACCTTTTATGTCACTCATTTGCTGTATTCTTTACAGCAGCACCCAGGATGTGCTAACATTTTCCAGACATCTCTCTGCCCCAAGAAGCCCACAGTCTAAAAGATGGAGAGACGGAAGTCAGGGAATGAAAAGAACAAAAGGGATCTCTATACAAATCAGGTGATATGGGTCAGAGCCTTTCAGATAAGTTGACTTTGTCTAAGGGCACTAAAATTTGGCCTGTGCTTTGTTTTTCCAGAGTGCAGATGCTACATTTGGCAAATATCCTTGCAGAGGTATGAGAGACGTAAGTGATACACAGCATTTCTAATCAAAGAAGTAGGCTTGACACGCAACAATACAGCCACAACCGTGCACTGTATCATAAGGATAAAAAAAATTAAAATGACAATCATCATTGTGCAAAAACTGGATTGGCTGTATCAGAGATTTGCAGGGCTAGCAAGGGATGCTAATTAATCACCCTGTCACTTCTGATAGAGGTCAGCCGTATCATGTGCATCAAAAAAATCAAAAAGCTAAGATGGAAAATGTGTAACAGATGCATGTCTCTGCTGGCTGGTAAAAGCTATTGAAGAATAACTGCTCACTGCTATGCACATTATCAAAACCACTTTCAGAAAACCAGATCTGCCAAGCCACCCAGAAATGCAAACCTGCCCAATGCTCAAAAATCCAGTATTTGGGAAAGACTCTCCTAGACTTCAGATCAGCACCTCTGATGCAGAAAATTTCTACAATCATCACCCAATCTCCAAACTCCTATTCCCAGGCAAATCACTTAACAGGTAGTTACAATGTCTGCCCCATGCTACAAGCCTTGCCTTTGCCTTCTAGCCAGAGGGAGGGATACTTGTGAGTCTCGTGTCTTCTGCGGCTGCTGTTGTCTCATGGCTAGAAGAAAATGCCTTAAGTAGATGCCTGAAATTCATGGATCGTTTTTGTGGATTGAGCAGGGCTGCAGTCTTAATGGCTCCCACCTGTGATGATCTGGGAATCTGCCTGTACAGCTTATTAATCTTGGTTGATATCGTGAAAGCGCCTCATGAAATTGCTGTACTTTTTGAACATCTTTATATTCATGTGAATTCTACCCTAGCTGGTACGGGCTGTATCGTGATCTCCTAGCACAGATACTGTTGGGAGAGATGGGGGTGCTCAGGAGTCAATCATCTGATTCAGGTGCAAATATCTGGGAATAATGGGTGAGCTCCAGCCTTGGAAAACTAGTTGCAGTTTATGCCCCTGACGGGCAGGCGAAGTGGAGAGCAGTAGGATGTAAACCAAAAGGCCGAACGAGGGCAAAGCTGACCTAGGGAAAAGGATCCATGTAGCAGCCCACATGTCGGAAGGGCATCTGGATACCCAAGGGGCTCTGACTCCAGCCCAAAGGATGCCCTAAAGTGACAAGGCCGGGACATGGTTTAGTGTCTTCTAATGATAAGTACACACCTATGCTTCTGCAATACTATGCTAGACATTGGGCACAATGTCTGACCATGGGCTTCACAAATACTGCGTTCTTCCAGGGACAGTGAAACTGAACCAGAAGTGTCACATCTTCGTGGTGGCATTCTGGGAGAGGAAGCGTTTAAGGAAGTGTACAAAGTTTTGTTGACTAAACTTATGTCAACACCCAAAAGTTGACAAAACAAAAATCGTCAGAGGGTGTTCACACTTGCTCCCTCTGTCGACAGATCACGTCCACTCTGGGGCCACCATTATTGACAGTGTGAGCAAAGCACTGTGGGTATAGTGTTGTGAGAAGGCAGAGATGATGGTATCTTGGGATTCCCTCCAAGTTCTCCCACAACCTCCTCAGCTGCTGGGAGCAGCATTATGAATAGCTCTGTGAGCTCTCTGTGCTAAGGAATGTCAAAGCAGCACAGCTTCTGTTCCCTTCCCCCAAAGCAGAAGTCTCTCTGCTGCTGTGTTTCTAGTGCAGGGCAGAACAGGAACACGCCAATGATTTGCTCTTTGTTTGTTCCCCTAATGGAGAAGTTCACTCAGCTATCAGATACTTCTTGGAGTTTTGAAAGGGGAGGGACACATGGCTCAGCACTGTGCCCCGGGGGCCAGGCAGCTAGACAGTGGGTTCCAGCTCTCAGAAGGTGGTGCCAGACAAAAGAGTGTGCTTTTGCACCCAAAGAGTGTGCTTAGGGATCTCAAGATTGGGTTGGACTCCATTCAGGTTCTGGAACCATAAAACACCTGGGTATCCAGCATCCAGGGTCTCAGAGGCTTCGACTCCCCTCACATCAGAGATGTGGGGTGGCTGGAAAGAACCAACCAGCCAGATCTACCACATCTCCTAATGCTGCAGAGGGAAGACAGTGTAAGGTGAAAAAGGACAGTTTGATCAAGTTAGATCAGCTCTGCACTAGTGCAAAATATGCACTAGTTCACGGATTAAAAAAATGGACGATTTTCTCTCAATTGAATACGCATCATTTTTGTTCTTTCCCTGATTTCACTAATCCAACACCTTTTTTTTTTTTATAATTTCAAGTGCATCAATAAAAGAGTTTTTCTCAAAATGCAACGTAAAGGGTTATAACTTTTAATGGGAATAAAGAATTTTCAGATGCACTCACCCCAAGAGTCTCCAGAAAGAAGATAAAGAAACGTCATAATTTAGGTTATACGTACTCATTTCTTGGCAACACTTAAAACACCATTCCACTAGGTGTCATCATTAGACAGCAGACCTCTAATTAAGCCCTAAATATCAGTCACCGGATGCAGTTTTGACCTTACATTCCAGAATGGCTTATTGTCCTCCTTATTTGTTAAAGGTTCTGGGCCTGATCTTTTGGTTGCATAAAGGAGCTTTAAAGAGGGCATACAGTCAATTTACATGCCCCTTTAGATCCATTTATACTGTTAGACTGGTGTAAAACCACCTTCATGTAAACAAAAATCCGCAGTGTGACTCTTTACAGGTCCAATCTCCCATTCCAGGGTACTTCTTCCAAGACACTGATGTATTATCATTTATTATTTCTATTGTGATAATGCCTATAGTCATCAATAGAGGTCAGGATCCCTTTGTGCTAAGCACAAACACATAGTAACAGCCAAGCCTTACTCTGAAGAGTTTACAATTGAAATAAATAAGATCGACAAAGGGAGTGAGAAAGGAACTATTATCCCCCCCAGTCTACAGATGGGGAACCAAGACAGAGAGAGAAAGTGACTTGTCCAGGATCAGACGGAAAGACTGAGGCAGAGTTGAAACTTGAATCTAGACTCCTGAGTCCCAGTCCGGTGGCCTTAACTACAAGACCATCCTTCTCCTCCTGCTTCTTCTTCACACTTCTAGCAAACCTCCCATAGCAATGAATAGAAGGCAGATTTCAATGGTCCTATCACTCACCCTGCCAGCATCTTCACATCATACAGGACAATGGAGTACCTGCATCCAATCACAAAACTCCAAGAGTGGTGATAGATAACTGTTCCTTTTCACCACAAATCATGTATGGCATCACCTCAGGGATCTACCTGCTTCTCTCCTCTTCAAAAGCCACCTGAGATTGTGTGGAAAGGTGCTGAGATACCAGGGGCTCTGCTGCCAACAATATGCTAGTGACACCTTGCTATATTTCTCATAAACTCCTTCATCACAAAGATGTCCTTGTGCCTACAAGAGACCAGCCCCTGGAAATCACTTAGAAGAACTCGTCAAAGTAGCATGAAGACATGGGGCTATGATGTACACAAGACTAAATATGGACAACCAAGTGGTCTCAGGGCCTTCTTCCACCTTTAGCTTGCCTTGAGAATTCACCTTGTCCTCCAAGAACAGTAGCTGGCCACAGTGATCCACCTCTGGAATGGGATATGTAATTCAGTATCTTGCACCAAAGTTAATGTAGAAGTTCTAGTTTGTGAGGAATGTGGCAGCCTGTCTCCTCAATGGGATATGCTGCCATGAGCACTCCTGCACTGGCTCTCTACCTGCTTTCACAGTGAAGTTGAGGCTCTGGAGGTATCTCCAAAAACATTAATGCGTTAGGCCATAGCTACATTAGTGACCTCTCCAACCAAGACTTAAACAGCTGCAGTCTTCTTGAACTGCATAGTTCAGAAAACCCAGGAAAAATGTGCAAGAGCCAGAAGAAAAGACAAACATTCCTTGTTAAAAGGGTGTGGCTGTGAAGCAAATAACTAGACAAATTTAGACTAATCTTAAATATGATTCTCTTGAGAAAGCTTCATATTTCTGAAAATTTTTCTTGTCAAAAGTCCAAAATAAAAACAAAATGATGCAAGAAGAACTTTGAATCCATGAATAGAGAGGGAGCAAAATACTGCCAAATGTCCACTACAGTACATGCACTCCCCTGTGCTACCTAAAATGGATGATCTAATCTAATTTAATCTAAACAATTTTGTGTATAGTTACACGACATTATCTAGGCAGCTCTGCTAAATGCTCAGTGATTTCACAAAAGCAGAGCAGACGCGGTTTTTTCGGCATCCCTGTAAACCTCGTTCTACAAGGAAGAAGGGATGTTCCAAAAGACGTTTTTTTCCCGACATTTGGCTCCATGTAGATGGGCCAAATGTCAAAGCCTTTTTCAGAAGAAAAGCAGAAAAAGATATACAAATTGCGGTTTGCAATTTGAATATCTTTGCCCAACTTTTCTTTGTAGTGTAGACATATCCCTACAAATATTATTCACAATTACATAATTGACACTGAATTCTGGGGGCATTCTCCGCCAAAAAAATCTGTGTCAAAAATTAAAAATTCTGTGCACAATACTTTAAAATTCAGCAAATTTTATTTGTCAAAATAAAATTACATAAACATGCCAATTCCAATTATTTTGGTAATTTATTTCAAAATGCACATCAGCAAGTATGTCTGTGACAATACAGACACACACAAAAATTGCCCCAGGAGTAGAGAGTTAAAGAAACCACACGTGGCAACTCAGTTCCAGTTTCTCTGCCACCTTCCCCTCTTCCCAGAGCCGAGTTGGGGGGCAGACACCTAAATCTTCTCCCTCCTGAGCCTACCTATGGTCCCCTCCTCCCAGCCAATACACTCCAAACCCCTTCTCCTCTGAGCCCAACCATGGAGCACTCCCAACCCACATACCCGCACTACTTCTTCCCCAGAGCCAAGCCACAGAGCCTTCACTTCTCCAGAAACCCGTCCTCCTCCTCCCCACTTCCCAGAGCCCAGGGATCCAGAGGGAGAAACAGCCTGATGCTCTGTCCCAGGTTTGATAGAGTTTCCTGTACACTGCCCTCTCCTTCCCTCAGGGCAGATGCTGCTGAGGACTGAAGCTTCCAAGTACCCCCTAGCTCCTTCTCCTTACTACTGTCTTCTAAATCCAAGCTGGGCTCTGCAAAGTCCAGTGGCCCCTAATAGCAGCTAGCAGCACTGCAGCCCATTTCAGGGGGGAGGGGCAAAAAGGAAATTCTTCAGGCACAGCTTTAATTTCTACAAAATTCTGCATTGTGCACTACCACAGAATTTCTCTAGAAGCAAGACTGTGTGACATAAAATTAGCCCTGACTATGCAGAGAATTTGTAGAAGCTTCCTCCATTCGTCTATTTTATTTCTCAACAGTTTACTCCACGGGAATTTAAAACATTATCCCATATTCACTGGTCTGCCTTGGAGGCTAAAGCACTTTGCCAAGACACATTCCCTTCAGGAATACTGAAATCTCCCCTAGCATGATTAACAGCTTCTAGAGGAAGAAGCTAGTATTGTGGAAAGGGGAGGGAAGATTAAACATACTTCTTCTATATTGTCCTCTAATTTCAGTGTTTAGTATACCATTAATATCCCTTGGCCACGCTAACTTCGAACCAGTATGTCATTTTTATGCGATGTTCAAGCCTTCACATACATGAACATACAGAATCTGAGACTTATCTTGTTGAGGACCTCGCACAACCTCCCATATTTTACTATTTCCTTTTCTGAACCCAAGCCAGAACTGTGATCTGGAATCCGCAACAGAACTAAGTGAAAGCGTCTCCAGAAATATGCTGCTGTTTGTATTTACTTACATAGGAATGTACTTCCAAGAAAACAGATTTGTTCAAAATGGACCTCCCCAGAATAACACCCTCTCTCCACGCACTTAAACTTTACTGCACTAGCTTACACAAATAATGGCGAATGTGTTTCTTTCCCCAAAGCCAGTTAACATGCATTTATACTAACTGGTAGGCACATGAACCTGAACTCAAATGAAATAGCTAAAAGGCATAATATGCATTTGATTTCTTGTTGGTTTCACATTGGAGCTTATTGTGCCAGTTGTTCATGCATTGGTTTAAAACTGTAGACATTAACAGATAATAGCGCTAAACCTGTCCAAAATGTTTGCAACAAAACTGCACACAGGAACCTCACACAGTTTTGAGAATTGTTCCAATTTTGAAAATCAGACACGATATATCAAAAGATTAGGGTTGCCAGGTGTCCGGTATTGACCTGGACAGTCCGGTATTTTCATCTCCTGTCCGGTAAAAAATGAAATGTCCTGAAATGGTTTGGGCATGAAATGGGGAATAAGCTGCTCCATGAAATTGATGTGATAACTTACTCCTTCCCCAGGGCTACATGGGAGCAGGACAGGAAGTATGTCACTGAGCCCCAATCTATTCTCTGCTTTGCTCCTGCAGCAGTGTAGTTATGTACCATGGAAGAATGAAGTCTGGCCCTACATGACCCATAAAAACCTCTGCTAGGACAATATCTTAACTACTTTAACTTCTGTTTCCCCTTCCTCCCAAACTGGATTCAGAAATACCTTTTCCTCTGGCTTCTGAATTCTCAAACATTTTGGTAACCAGGTTTTGAAGCCGACTGTGGATTAATCTTTAATTAGTCTGTTAGACTATTTCACTTGTAGTGCAGAAAAGAGTATAGCGTGAGTCCAGTTGGCGTTTAAAGGTATAAGTTTGACTTACAGTTCTGGTCTCCCTTTCAGTGAAATTGAATGTGCTATTTAAGTTGCTATTCTTCCCTATGAGGAAAGAGACTTTCTGGCCTTCTTGTGAGGCCCATAGACCCACAGTCTTGACCCCATGCATATGGCATAAGTACAGCCTATTCAGAATATACCCACAAAAATTCAACACTCTCTCAATCTTGTCAGTTTCCCAAAGTGGCTCAAATTCACAGAGTCCACACTAAGCAAATGCCATTCGAGGAGACCAAAAAAGGCAACATATCATTTTCTAATGTCTAGAGCAGAAAATGGAAATTTTTCTGCTACTTGATCCAAAGGTCACACTAAACCAAAACAAGTAGGTATGTTTCACTGTGCACTAGGCGCTTATAGGGCTATGAGGAGTTTTTACACAGCAATCCTGTTCCAGTGCTCAGCCCCTAAAAACAGAGATTATTATACCTGCAGACCTTGAAATAAAAGCATATTATTATTTTTCAAAGTAAGACAGCATTGGAACGATGTTTGTGAGGTGGCTTCCTTTATCTGATCTCAAAATTGATTTGGTTTCTTTCTAAATCCAGTTATCATATTACTATACAACACTATTATTAGCTAGTACAATAACTGTCTGCCAGATAAAGAGCAGACAGAAAGCAACAATTTAATTCCACTCCACAGGCTGTTTAGCCAGAAAAGGTATTTAATATACTGCTAAAGCCAGTTGGACAATATCCATGCCGACAGCACTGGCAAAGCCTTCTTTTGAAATTCAGCAGTGGGAGAAAATCGAAACCATAAAAGGTCATAACTGAACTCTATGTTACTGTTGATAGGACTTCGGGGTCATGGCAAATCTCCCTTCTTTCCTTGGAAAACTGTGCCCAGAAACTTACTTTGCAAGAGAGAGAAGTGCTATAATTTGAAGGTATTATCCTTTATGGATGTTAATTTACCACAGGTTTAGCATAACATTCGATTGGAAAAAACAAACCAACCTTTAATTAAAAAAATTAAAAACCAATATAAGAGAAGTTGAGGTGCTCTACAATGAGCATAACTTTTCTTCTCATAAAACATCCTTCCCAAATGCCAAATTGCAAATCCTGCTGTTAGCTATGCATGCACCTCCCAATTAGCTTAGGTGGCTCAGACCTGAGGGCAAAGTTTGGAATTTGCCTTCTTCCTTTTTTAAAATCTTCAAGAGATTTGCTCCAGCCTTTCTGAAATCTTGTCCCTCACCACTCTCCCAATTCAAACCTCTGGAAACCTCTCTATTTCATACACAATAATTAAACTAAACTGTATTGTTAAATACTTGCATTCTCTTCTGAGGATCTCAAAGCACAATGAAGCCACACAACACCCCAGTGAGGAGCGTAGATATATCATTCCAACTTTACAGACCAGGAAACTCAGACACAGAGGTAAAATGACCTTGCTCAAGGACATACTGGAAGTCTGTGGCAGAACTAGGAGAATTCACATATACCCATTCTCAGACACATCTTTTAACTACATCATTTCCTTCGCTTATAGGGCAAAGAGAACCAATATACATATAATAGGAAATATGTTCTCAAGAGTCTTTCAAACCTTATGTCAATAAGGTACAAACACATATGCCAGACTTTAAGCAAGTAAGTAGTCACCGAAGCTGATGGGGCCATTCACATGTTGAAAGTTAGGCATAGCTTCGGTATCTTGCTGAATCATGAACTATCCATTGATGGAAGCAAAGATTCTGGAGCTTGCTACAGTCCAACTGGACATATATTTTTAAGTCCTCACCTGAGAGAACTCAGATCTCACCCAGAAGCTAAAATACATTTTGCAATTTTTGCTTAGAAGTTCTGCAGCTAACTCAGAACTCCAAGGAATGGAAATACCAATTTCCTTGGAGAAAATAACATTGCCATCCCCATCCAAGTACAGAATAATTACATCAAGTGGAGGAGCAGACAATACTTAGTGTAATAATGTTATACATACGAACAGCTACTTAATGCACACAGGTATTTGGTGCACCATTGCAGAGGACTGGAGTTTGGGTTGTTGTTGTTTTTAAGAGAAACAGAAACCTTTATAGAAAGCCAGGGCTGAAACCAGCTCCATGCAGTTGGGAGCAGACAAGAGGAAGAAAGAGAGTCCAGAGTGGCCCCTACTAGGGGATAAATCCTGCAGGAACTGTATGGTTCAGAACACAGCGGGCAGGATAAGGATCCCAATACAGACACTGCCACCTCCCCAACATCAGTCCTCCAACATCTCTATGGTTAGGAGCCATAAAGACACCCAACAGTCTCCCTTCTGGTATTCAGTCCTCCAGGGTCTCTTGATGACCTCTCGAGGTTCCTTCCAATTCTATGATTCTATGATTGTTCAGCACTGTGCAAGTAAAGCACATGCACAGTTTAGTATAACAGTGAAATAAAAAACTCCATGCCACTTCTTTGCAGAACAGTCACTGTATAATAATACTGCACCAAATTCCTATGCATAGACATTTCTAGAGCCCAAGCGACTGTTGCATTTAATCTTTATATATCACATCACCATGCTGAGTAGCCCACACTATTGTGAATATGGAGTAACACCAATGATGCCCCATGGAGTTATAGTTGTTTAAACACCATGCTTTGACTGATCAGAATCAATCCCCAAGTAAGTGCGTTATTAAATTTATACAATAATAATCTGGACTAATGTCTATGACACTTGAGGCACTACACAAACAGTGAATTAACTTCAATTCCCCTGTAAAATAGGAACCTGAGGCAAAGAGAAGTTAAGTGATTTGCCCAATGTTACCCAATGACAGAAACTGTGATGGCAACAGTCATTGGAACAATGGTAGTCAGGCCTACTGGCCAGAGCCAAGGCTCAGGAGCAGAGATGCAGCCAAGCCAGAGCAAGAGCAGGACCACAGCAGGTTAAGGGTTGGGGAGTCCACTGCCTCTATCAGGCCAGAGAGAGTTGCAAGCCACCCGAATTGTTGTGAGGCTTGTATTCCTGGCCTAAAGCGTTGCACAGGAGTGACTCATCACCTTACAACAGGGAGCTTGTGGAACAACCAGTAATAGCCTAGATCTTCTGAGTCCCAGTCCTATTCTTTAACTACGGCATCGTTCTTTCCTCTCTTTATCACAATTACCAATTTTAAACTTGTACATACTTGTTTTCACAAGCACTTAAGTGGCTTTGAAGCTGAAGTCCTATTTTGAAGTCAGTTAGGCCCTTAGGAGCTAACGTCTTATGAAGTTAGGCTTCTAATCACTTGGGTGCTTTTGAAAATCTCACACATTGTCTGCATTAACCGATGTACTTACCAATAAATATCTCTCTAAAGCACAGGCAGATTTTTTTATTTAAAAAATAAAGTACTGCTGATGGGGATGAATGTTCCTGGCTAGATATTATAGGAGGCACGTAAGTTATGGCATTGAGGACTACCTTTGACCTCAGTAATTCAGCCTTAGATTATATTCATCCCACCACCAACACTTTTAATGAAACTTGGCAACATAAGGCTACTAAAATTTGACACTAAGAGTTGGTTGTAAATCACTAGCTGAGTCATGGATTTGGTACCAAATCACATTAGGGCGACACCTCTCTCAAGTGACCATTGAAGGGACAAACAAATTGGTCACTTAATGAACGTGGTCTTTTAAAATAGATGATTCAGAACGGTATTGTGGGTAGTTTGGGGCAACCTCTTAAGATAAGAGATTGCTTAACTAGGCTTAACTTCCTGTACAAGTTTCACAGTATTATTATTATTTGCAGAGCAACAAAGTTACCCACAGATTCAGTGTCAAGCTCATACTCTTCCTGACTTCTGTCCTGCGCACTAATCACCCAGCGCAATTTGTCCAAAAACCTGGAAACCTGTGTAGGGTTTCAGGCTGGAGTTCTTTGATGAAAGTTTAATTCATGGATCTTTTATTAAAATCACAAGGGAATAATAAACCCTTTAGAATAATTTAAAATTGGGACTTTTTCCAGAGCTGCTTTTTCCATTGCCAAGAATGAAGCAAACAATCTTTGACTACTCAAACTCCTTAAATGTCAGACCTTACTTGGTTCAGTTATACTCACAGCTGAAGTCTGAGTCTGACAGTTTCAGCAGTGCAGGATATGAGTTTAGGAGCCAGATTCGTCAGAGGAAGAATGGGGAGATTTTTTTAAATTGTATCCAGATGTTAATGAAAAAAATCCATTGCTATTTATAAAAAACATGTGCTGCTCATATATCCAGCTATGGACTGTGGGCTAAAATACAGGTTTGACTCCCTGGAGTCTTGGATTGAATCACAGAAAAACCAGCTCTGCTTTGAATCCTGGCAGTCAACTCAGTACTTTGTCCTTCTGTAGCAGATAAACCAATGTTGCAGGTTGCACACAGGGCTTTTAAATGAGAGGGCTTAAGAACAAGGTCTTGGATATCTTTAATGATTCCATGGCACTTCTGGGATGGTATGTATACCAAAACTTCCCCTTCCCCATTGGGGTGTAATATATTATGCACAGTTTTTGGTTGTTGTCTTTACTATGTTCATGAATGCTCAGCAGTCCATAAATTTAGAACAATATTACAGTAATACAAAATGCGTAGCTGGAGTCGGCTTACCTTAAGCCGAGCCACTGCAGCATCAACACTGCTTGAGGCCGACGGGAACACATGCTCCCATCAGCTTCCCTTATTCCTCACAGAATGGAGCTGCCCTCAGATTTCCATTTGGGGATCTACACTAGATTGGCTAAATCGAACTCTAGAAGATCGACCACCAGAGGGTCGAGCTTCTCCGTAGCGCAGACAAGCCCTAAGAGAAACAAAACTGATATCTTGCACTAGCCACGTGTATAGCCACTTTATAAATCCTCCTGGGGAGAGGGGCAAAATTCTGCCCGGAACACCGGAGGCAGTGCAGAATATGGATGTGCTGGGATTGGAGCCCCAAAGAATAATTCTAGCTCTCTCAGCAAGCATTTCTCCAGGGTTCTTCCAGTGTGTGCACAACTGGAGCCACTCTTTCTTTCTGTATGCCTGGAAAGGCTGCAGTGACTGTGCCATGTTGCCTGGTGCAGGATAGACAGGGAGAGAAGTTAGGATCTCCCCACTCTCTTTTAGACAGCAGGTGTCCATAAAGGTACCAGCAGGGGGCAGCAATTGCACTCGACAGTGGGATTCTTCCCCTTGGGCCCAAGCAGAAGAAACTCCTTGTGCTCATACCTGCCTACATTAAGGATACCTTTGCAGGGCTGGCAGGAATCCAGGCCCCCAAAACTACAGCTAGCAAGGCATTTTCTTCATGCAAGTAGTAATCCTGATGGTAAAATGTTTTTGACATCCAACATGCCCATTATAGTTCTTAATTTAGCTAGAAATCTAATTGAAGCACTTGGCAAATTTGCAATAGTAATTTTATCTGGGTGTCATCAGTGAGAATGCATGGCATGTGGTAGGAATTCTTCATCCAGCTCTCCCAAAGCATCTCTGGGAGCCCTATTAACCCCTCCCCCCCCAGCACATTTCTTGCCATTGGCATTATAGAGGAAGAGACTGGTATGTCGCTTTATAAGATTTTAAAGTTCAAAATTTTCGGTGACTACTCATTTTCAAACCAGCACATTCCCCAAATATAAAATTGCTACTTACATAATAACTATATGAACTACACAGAGTAACAGGAAATGGAATCTGAAATATTGCTCAACTTTACTTCATAGTTGCACTTGTCTGTCCAATTGTCTTTTAAATGAAATCAACTATCTGGTTTAGACAACAGAAACAACCATGTACTTAAATGGTCAAGAAGCCTGTATATGCAATACATACACCAGCATAAAACTGCAGAGTGTTCACTCTTCAATAGATCCCTGGGATGAAATCCTGGCTTCACTGAAAATCAATGGGTATTTTGTCATTCACTTCAGTGGAGCCAGGATTTCATCCCTGGCCTCATACCTGCATTTCTTTAGAGATAGTATTAGTTGCCTAATACTTGTTACTTCTTTTAAGACTACAATTATGGGACACTGACTAGGATTCTATTCTGGCAAATGTCAGCAACAGACAAATTAAGTAAATTCCAACAGCATGGACAAATTCTGGCCTCAGACACACCTGTGTAACCCATTACAGACAATGGGTAACTAGGGTGGAATTTGGGCAGCAGCACTTTCAAAGTGACACTGCACAAAGTAGAAAGAACCGGACTGGCAGTTTGAATACACATCTTATTTTACTAGTAAACTGACTAAATTTGCTCTGGAGCCCTCGAGAGGTAGCAAGTCTGAAGCCACACGATGCCATTTGACAGAGTCACTATTCAGAGCAGAAGCCAGCTTTCAAAGCATCAAACACATGGTTCTCGCTCAACTTTTCATACACTTGTTTATAGAAAACTTGTGCAGCCCAGCAATATAAAGTAACTGCACACCAGGACATTTTCCAAGTTGTAATCTTCAATACAAGACAAACCTCCTCAACACTTCCAAAACTGGCTTTCCCAAATGAATATCCTAGTAATCATCTGCTCCCTACAAAAGGTTAATGGAAAAGATAGGACTGGACTTATGTCCACACATAAACAAAGAACAAATAGACGCAGAAGGGTTATTTTGCCTCTCCATCTCTCATTACAACAGTCTTCAAATATAATATGTCATCACAATAACAGGCAGATCACTAGTTGGTGTAAATTAGAATAGCTCCATTACTTCAAAGGAGCTCTGTTGATTTTTACCAGTTCAGGATATGGCCTACCAATTTAATTTGTTAAATGGACCTGTTTGCTTTTGCAGTCTCTGTAATGTACACACTGCTGTTTCACCCGATTTTTGTGTGACATTCAGAGCACCGGGCAGGTATTTGATAATACGATTAAATATTTTTCTGCACTTACCAACAACTGTGAGGTTGACTTGTGCTTGTCTGGTGCCCACTTTGTTTTCTACCACTAAAGTGTAACATCCACAATGTTCCTGCTTTGTTGAGGATATAGTTAGCTTACTACTATTTTCAGCATTCTCGATTTTGATGTGTTCATTTTCTTGAATCTGTCAAATTAAACAGAATAGTTAAAAAGCTTTCAAAAGAGAGGCTCCCAAACTCTCAATCAGATAGCCCACAATTACAGCATTAGGAGAGCAATGTAGATAATTCTATTACTGTACTGAGTAAAAATAGCTGGCAAAGAGTTAAGTTGACCCAAAGGGTCAAAAGACACAGGCCAGTAGTTCAATGGCCCCAATCCTGTTAAGTAATCCATTAATGCAGATCTTCATACCTGCACACAGTCCCTTTGACTTACTGAGGTTGGTTGGGTGTAAGGTCCACTAGCTAAAATCCCTTTGCAGGATCAGGGAATGTAGCTGAAAAATTGTGTCTAGTGGCAAAAGGCCAAACTCTTGTTAAATTGATGTCAACAAGAGTTTTACCATCAAGTTCATGGAAACCAAAATTTGGTCCCATGAACCACTGATTCCTCTGCCATTCTCTTCTTGAGGCCCAACTTCAAATTCTGACCCAGATAATCCATGATAGAATCTTATTCTAGTCTTCATATGTCCATATCATAGTGGCCATACAAATTATCATAATAGATTTCAAGAAAGAAAGAAAGAAAGCCTATCAATTTCCATTTTGATTCTTCTGATGCATTTGCCTTCAAATTCTTAAAGTTCCCAAACTAAACAGAAAAAATAACTCATTTTAATTAGGGATTTTAAGAAAGTTTCAAAGAAAACCAAAAGTTCAAATCACAGCTTAACTCCACAAACATGTTAAGTGCTTGTAAATATAACTACTGACTTTCAACTACACCAAGAAAAGAACTTCAACATAAATGTCAAAATATATCAATTTTGATTTGCATACAGACATTAAAGAGAATTTTAAAAAACGATGGTACACTGTAACTATTAAAGTAGTACACTGTGTTCTTATTGTGATGTAGACAGCATAATATCAGTGCCCTTCCTCTTCCCACCATTTCCTGCTAGATAAGAGATTTTTCAATTTAGACTCTGCTTTTCATTGAAAATGAAGGCTATTTAGTTTAACTCCTCTTGTCAGACATATTTACAGAACAAGAAATCATGAGAGCAGAGCAGACCTCTCCCCTTAGTTTAGCTGTAAAGCTCACTTTGGCATAAGCCCACTGAAGTTAACTTGATAGTGGCTTCTGCAATACTAGCAACAGGAGTAAGTATTTTGGGATTAAGTAGAAACACAATTTAGGCTCCATTCAAGGTGTTTTTCTTCCAGCAACTTGGTTACCACCTCTTAGAAAGGCGGATTAGCTACAATGATGGGGGGAAAAAACCCTTCCTGCATAGCTGCTGTTGTGCTGTTGTAGTGTAGATAGAGCTTATGATTACAGCTACTCCTAATTAGCCAATGCTGTGCACTCATGAAAATCCCACCCCAGAGACTCCATTCACTAGAGTGCAGCCAGGCACACACAAGACGCTTAACTGTAATTTGCTGAGGTTCCAATGGGCTTGTAAGTAGGTAGCATGACTCTCAAATTGTATTTGACTGTTTCAGTGCTCTATGAGAACACAACATGCCACCAACAAAATAGTCATATGGACAATTCTCCACCCCTTCCCCGAGTTCTAGTCACTGCACCATACACCAGGGATACTCAGCAAGAACAGGATTTCAGGATTCTCCTTGCTGACAAAGGAAAATTAGAGAGACAAGGGGATGAGGTAATATCTTTTGTTGGATCAATTTCTGTTCAAGAAAGAGAGAAGTGTCAAGTTGACACAGCTCTTCTTCAGGTCTGGGAAATGTACACAGAGTGTCACAGCTAAATTCAAGGGTGGACAGATTGTTTAGCATAAGTAATTTTAATACATATTTCAAGGGACCATTCAAGTGAAGTGGTTAGTTAATATCTTTGCAGTCATAGGGAGGAAAGGGCTGGAAAAAAGGCTGGGGGAGGAGGGGTTCAGTGAGTTTTAAATTGTTATAATAAGCTACAAACTTAGCAATATTCACTTAAGCACTTAGACTTGTCTTTTGAAATGTGGGACAGGTTTTCTTTGAGGACACTACAAGAAAAATAATAATGATATTAATGGTCTACTTGATACTAAATCAGCCTCTAGGTTGTAGAAATTTAAACAAGTTTAGAACTGTGCAGTTTGGAAAAGAAAAGCCTCAGTGGAGATAACACAGAGGCATATAAAACAACAAATGGTACAGAGAAAATTATTTGGATGCTACCAGGCACCCATTCCCATAATATAAGAAGGGGGTACTTGAGAATAAAGGGTAACTGGTTTAAGCTGTTTTAGAAGGTAGAATTTGCAATAGGCTGTGCAATTAATATAGAGCTCTTAACTCCTCTGATGAACTGTTCAGCAAACAACTTGACAAAAATCAGATCTAGATTCTGAGATTCCATGTGGCAGGGACTATTTATATCGGTGTACTATAGAGTACGGAGCAATTTCATAATAAAATAAATAGTAGCCACTCCAGCTGATATTTATCTTTCCTTCTCCCCAATAAGTTACTTCAGCTTCTGCTTGCTTAAGATCATAGTGAGCTGCTGAGTTTAACGTGTCCAAACTTATTCACTAAATCCCTGATTCAGGAAGTTTTCCCTCTTCAGGAACTTAAGTATATGCTCAAGTCCCAGTGAAACCAGTTAATTAAAGGGGAAGTAAATGTACAACAACAAATTGTGGGAATAGTCATAGTCCACAAACATGCTTAGTGTGGATATATTTTTGTTGTAAGACGCTCTTTACTAAAGAGCATTTTTCTCTAATGGCATTTGGTTCCATCTGCCAAGCTGAAAACATGAAGCACTGGTGAAGAAATGGGATTTGTTGTATCAAGGGCAGTTTTGAAAGGTTTCAGTCAAACTTCTTTCAGATTACGTATCTTTTTAGTTAGACACTGTCTCAGGCATTTCTCAAATTAATCGTCATTCCATGTTAAAACATATCAAAAGATACTCTACCTGCTTTCGGAATTTCATCCAAGTGCAAGTTAGTGGTGGTGTTCCTACCACTTTGCAAAACAGTTCCACTGATTCACCAGCTCGGATTTTTCTGTCTTCTGGGAACTGAAGGATCTGAGGGGGAAGAACTAAAAAAAACCCCAATTTCTTTAGAAAATGATATTTTCTATTTTCCTGAAGAGCTGAAAAAGTGCATATCTGGGGTTAGGAAGGAATTTCTCCCCAAGTCATTTTAGCAGAGACCCTGGGTGTGTATGTGGTTGCCATCCTCTGTACTAAGGGGGCACTGGTCACTTGCTGGTTTGAACTACAATAAATGGTGGATTCTCTGTAACCTGATATCTTTAAATCATAATTTGATGACTCCAATAACTCAACCAGAGATTATGGATCTGTTACAGAGTGGAGAGGGTGGGCAAGGTACCGTGGCTGCAATGTGCAGGAGGTCAGACTAGATGATTACGATGGTCCCTTCTGGCCTTAAAGTTTATAAGCTAAAGGAGTACCTGGAAGCGGTAGTACATCATTATCCTCTTGTGAACCAGCCACTAGACTTGAAGGAAATAAGACACATGCTTTGCCAGTGGGTGTTTTGCTGACAGCAGAGGAATGTAAAAATTTGATTCTCCTTGGCTCAATTCCATATTTTAGAGAGGCAGGAACTTTAGTAGTTAAGGACCTTTCTGGCACCGTGTTCCATCTCCTGCTTATCTTTTCCCCACTGCTCCTATCCCCCCTGACCTCTAGCTCCTACAACCCCATTCTTCCTCACTGCCTGTGCCTCACTTTTGAATTCAAGTGCTTCCTTTTTTGCCTCTTCGCTACCTGGGTGCTAGCCAGCCCAGCGCTGAGAGCACAGGGAGATGGTCTTCCTGCTCTCAGTTCTGGTGCACTGTGACCCCTTGCTGACCTGTTTTGGACAACATTTTTGAAACATATATAGCCTGAAACATAGCAAACAGCGGCTTCAATGGCTAACGCCTGCCCAAGTTATAAAATATTGAATACTGGCTCCTTTAACAGAAATTATTGAGCAACCTTAAGTTTGGGTGGCGCTACTAGAGAAAGGGAACATAGTGATTTTGAAATTCTCCCCCCCCCCCAACAATACACCTACCATTTAATCATAACATATAGCAGGCAAAAAACTGTTCCAAGGTAAGAGTGGCCTTTTTTTGAAAATCCTGTTGCTTTACTGTTTGCACTTATAACAACAAAATGCAGCCACTTACCTGCCTTTGGGGGGGTCTTGGGAGCTGGTTTCTTTTTCACTGTTGCTTCACCTTGTAAAAAATAAATGAAAAATTAACTACCAGGTGAGTTTTGGGAGGTACAGACTTAGTTATACAAATAGCCACATTTCTGGCAGCACTGTTATTGAGCTCACTCCAGCAGCACAAAATCTATATTACACTTGTTTTGTTTCTAGGAAGCACCTTCCGGGAGTCTGCCATTTTCCAAGATGCTTGGAATCTCACCATTGTTAAAAATGTGGACTGGCATTTTAAACTTGGGAGCCTAAATTTAGGTTCCTAAATCCTTATGTATACAACACAAGGGCTGCAGCTCTCATTGACTTCAATAGAAATCTGGGTTTCTCCATATTTTCAAATATTTGACCACAACTGTTTAGATGCACAGCAGACAAACCTATGATTGAAACATTTGGCCCATTATTTATGAGAAATGTGCTGGGTTGTGCAATAAATGGGAGATCAAATTGTAAAAACTCTCTCTCTCTCTCTCTCTCTCTCTCTCTCTCTCTCACAAGTAAATCTTCCCCTTAAAACAGAAACTGAACATTTTGTACCAGCAAGAAGTGGCCTCATTCTATATACAGGAAAAAGCCTTTTTTTTTTGAAGCTGTGAAGCATTTAATTAGAACTGCAGTAGTTTTATTGTTCTGAGCTCTGAAAACAGTAATGCAGATAGCAAAGTAAGTACAGTGTTTACAGCTCTTGTCCATGTTACTAATGTAACCCGTTGCTCACTCTGTGTTACATGTCCCTTCTGTACTTGGTCCATGCAAGACAGGAGTCAACTACAGCTGCTAAACATAGAGCTTGGGTTTTTGGGGTTTTTTTAGCTCAATTGGGAGAAACTCAGTTTCTATGTTCTTATGTTATAGTCTTAGGTGTTCCCCAGTTGAATCCCTGGTATCTGCAGAGATGGCAGCTCCCACTTATCACTTTAGATTGTTTCAGAAGAAAGAAATTTATAATTTAGTTTATAGCATCAGTGCTTTTTCTCTTCTTTTTTTGGAATATCTTACAAAGTTTGGACAATAAATTTGATCAAAATCACTTTGTTAATAAAAAAGTTTAACCTTTCCTCCAAAAATATTATGTTTAGTTTTCATATTCACTCCATGTATTGGTTTTGGTTGAGACCAGAAGTATTGTGATACGTAGACGTCTATTTTCATAATACATCTGAGTCACAAAATAGGAAGTATAGGATATCCCTTAAGAAACCCTGTTCCTTAAAGACTCCCAGTCCAATTTATCAGTTTACTCTGATATCTATCTTTGGTGTGTTTATCCTAACATAACTGAACCACCAGATCATTTCCCATCTCACTACGCCTGCTTGCAGGACCCATTCCTGTTTTGCCATAGACATATACAATGTTGCTGTAGCCATGTCGCTCTCAGGATATTAGAGAGGTAAGGAGCTCTGAAGAAGGACGTGAAGAAAAGCTCTGTGAAAGCTTGTCTGTCTCACCAACAGAACTTGGTCTAATAAAAGATATTCCCTCACCCCCTCCCTTTGTATCTCAAACTTTAGACAGACACTTTTAAAAATACCCACAACTCCTTAAAGAGGCATATCACCTTTTTGATTCATCAGCCTTCTCACATCTGGGTTTTGCATAGCCTCAGTGTTCTGAGGATGACTGTCATAACCAGGAGTACTGACCAGCACCTGGTGACTAAAGGGTTAACTAATGCCTCCTGTACCTAGTCAGGTATCGGGTGGTCAGCCAATAACAATACAGATAGGGATTTCAAACTGGAAAAGAGGAGTTTTTCTCTCTGTTTCTTTGTTTGAGCTTTAGAGCGGTTCTTCCAAGACGGAAGGAGATGGGAGTTTAGATAGTCTGTCAGGATTTATTGTTTTCCTTGTTTGGGAATTTGGAACTAATGTCTGAGCTGGTAGTGGTGTTTTCTCTCTTTTGTAACTAAAACTGTTAGCCCAGGGGATCCCCCTGATTACCTAGATCAATTGGTGGCTCTTTCCATTCTAGCCACTTTACTATGCTTGCAACTGTAGTTTTGTTTTGATAATAAAAGTTTGTTTCTTTTTTCTAATTAACAGGTACTGGGTGTCCTGGAAGGTCTGTCTGTGAATCCTCCCTGGTTTCTCCAACTCCAAGTAAAACGGAGGTTGGGGCTGAGGAAAGTTTTACCTTAGGGAGGAAATTTCCCAAGTGATTTCTTCCCTGATTTTTTTTCCTGGGGAATTACTTGGGTGGTGGCAGCAGATTCCCCAAAGTCTGGGTATTAGGATTTTGGTGGCAAGTTTTTGTACCAAAGCCTGTAGAGACAAGGTTTTGGGGTGCTCTTGTGGGCCCCCACTTCTGCATTTGTCATGCCAGAGTGCAGAACAGCCTTGACATCTAGGTACTCAAAGGGACCCCCTATGCTAAAACTTTCGTTACAAAAGAGAGAAAACACAATTAACAGCTCAGACATTAGTTCCAAATTCCCAAACAAGGAAAACAATAAAACCTGACGGACTAACTAAACTTTGCCCTACTTATACACTGTAAGAAGTCCGTTCTTGGAGAGAGAAGTGTCTTCCATCTCCCTTAATACCTGGAAGAAACTGCTCTGCTCTCAGACAAAGGAGGGGAAGATAAAAACTCCTCTGTCCCAGTTTGAAATTCCTTTCTGCATTGTTATTGGCTGACCACCCAATACCTGGCTAGGTACAGGAAGCATTAGTTAACCCTTTAGTCACCAGGTGCTGGTCAGCACTCCTGGTTATGACAATGGCCATTTACCTATGTCAGATAAATACCCTCCAGTCCATAGCTTTCTCCAAATCTGTACGAATAAAACACAAAGAGCTGAGGACCATATGTATCTCCAATTATGTTTGCCACTAGGCCTGATTCTGCAGTGCCTACCCATGTTGAACAGCTTCTGTTCCCATGAGCAGTCTCACTGACATCAAGGTCACCTACTTATGTAAGCAGACACTAGTCATTAATGGTTGTGGAATCTGGCCTTCTATTTGTATTATAAACCTGGAAAGTGGGGTTTGATTCTCCCTCACTGAAATCAACACAAGTTTTACAAGTGACTTCTGGAGGAGTGGATTATGCCCTGTTATTAGAGCACAACTCCATTCCTGTGTAGTGCCATACACACATGCTGAACTACACTAGTTTATACTAAGTACATATTATTCTTTTTGCTGCAATGCACATTGGATTCTCCCAGCCCCCTAAGAATACTCTGAACTGAGAGTGAAATTAATGTTGACTGTCCTTTGAGAACAATAAGGATTTTAAGTGCTAGCTAAATCTGTGAAAGTGATCTCACTAACTACACATGATAGTAAATCTCACATGAGTGACATCAGGGACTGTAGTGAAAATGAATGAGCAGAATTTGTCAGATACTTTCCTGGGTTGAAGATATAGTTGCCAACTTTCACAAACCACAGTGCAAGGCAAGAAACAGGAAAGGCATAAGGGGTTGATCTAACATGATCTATAATAAACTCTGTCTGATATATGAAAACAGTCACAGCATTAACTATATCCCGGCTAATAGGAAAGGTGATGAGTGGAATAATTTTTCTCTCTGAATTCCCTCATTTTTGTGAGATTCAGTCGGATCATACTTCAGCAGATTTTTTACTGGTTGCTAAGTGTCATTCTGTAGCTTTACACAGGCATGTACTTTCAGTGTACGTACATATAGACATACACATATTCATACGCATCTATCACTTTCCTCTGCCTACTATTTGCTAGCCACACAGTTCATGAAACAAGAATATCTAATCACCTCACTGCATATTATTCATTCATTCACAACTTAACCCAGTGATAGTTACTTCATCACTGGAAATGCTCAGCGTTTATATGTAAGTGAAGATGTACAATGAACCACCATCTGCTAAATTTACACTACAGGTGAAATTAATGCACAGTGCTTATGCCTGTGAGAATTTAGGGACATGCTCAGGCAGTTTAAAAGGCTCTCACATCAATGAGGAGATTTCCATACCAGCTGAGCAGAGAACATAAACCTATCAACCCACTCAGCTTGGATTGCTGTTTTTTAGCGTAATACACAGATGCTGGGAAAATCCTGAACATTACTTGTACTTAACAGAAAATGTGCAGACTGCCACTGCATGTCATAAAAAGAACACAGACTGGGTAGGACTGCTGATCCTGAGCTTATGTTGCAAGCACAAATAGCCCTTGGCAGGAAGAAAAAGCTGGGGCAAGTTGGGAGGCATGCGTGCGTGTGGGGCTACATTTACTTCATTGTTCTTGGACCTCACTCTGAAACTCCAGCTCCCAAAAACAAATTTATCTCAAATAGTTGCCAGAGACAGTTATAAAAAAAGAAGGCTAATAACCAAGTTGACAAGTTCAAAATGATTGTTTTCATTAAAATATTTGTGCCTCTTGGAAAATGTTAGTTATTTGGTTCAAGCTGCTTCAGCTGCTTAGAAAAGACAGTATGTCTCTCTCTTGATATTTACATTGAAAGGGGCTGAGGCTGAGCACAAACTTAGAGGAGACAAAAGGACACAATATTCTCTCCCTAAGTGAATCAGCCTTCCAGAAATTACATAATGTAAACAGCGCCAGGCTGGTATTTACATAGCTTTATAGACAGATTTGCCTGTTAGGGAGTTTGTTTGAGCCTGCCGGAGGATATACATTGAAAGAAAAAGATTCCTCTGCAGAACGATATCTGTGGAACATTTGGTTGGGTTGTTTCCTTGGCCGTGATGTTAAATTAATGGGAGCAGAGATGATTGGAAGCCTTTCTTTCTTTGTTGTTTCCCTTTTTAGGAATTTTACTAAAAATAGTCAGAGTTCCCCCCACGCTCACCCGGAAACTGCTCTCTGCACAATCAGAGCCTTCATAAATACCAAAGGAAAAGAAAATGTAACTGAAGCATGGACTGCTGGTCATCCAAGTGAAGCCTGCCCTTCACGATGACCCCAAGAAAACATCATTATTTGGAACAGCTCTTTCAGTACATGCTTAATTCCCACCAACTTCAGTGGGCCCAGAGCACATGCCTAAAATTAAGGACATGCTTAACCGCTGCCCTGAATAGAGGTGGACTTCAGCACAGGCTGGAAGAGTACAGTGAGTACCCTTGTCATATGGTCGTATGCATCCAAGACCCACAGCAGGGAAGTATAGGACACATCTCTCCGCACAGATGGGCAGGACATAATCCAGTTGTGGCTCCGGGTTGGGAAGGAGCAGGGGCTATAGGCTTGAGACTCTCCACACCAGGAGCAAAGGGGTATGATGAAATATAAGCATGGATCATTCTACATCCCCAACCTTATGATTATTTACAGCCACAATGCCTGCCCCAGGGTCCCTCCTGGAGCTGCCTAGGCTAGCCCTAGATACGTAAGAGTTTTTATATTAAAATATTATCTGTGGTCCCTTATAGTACATTAGCAATTATGCAGAACAGTAAAGAACAGAAATGAAAGCACTGGCAGGGAAACTCCCCAGCAAATTAAGCAGAGTTATGGGGATAAAGAACTGGAGAAAGTGGTATGAAATACCTGATATCTAATAGCTGGCCTTCTACCCCTTCATCAACTATCAACAAATACATCAAAAGGAAACATTAGACTTTCATTTCTTAAAATACAAAAGGTGGAATAGCCTTCTCTCTCTCCTACATCATACATGCAAAAACATCACGTTTTAAAATACAAAAATAGGCAGAGATGTATAAAAATAAGAGACAGAACTCAAACAGTAAGCATTATAACACTATTGTGGCTGACACATCAGGAACTGAAACTGGGACCTCCTGAACTCACAACACAGGCAGCTAACAGTTTAAGCTAAAGACCCAAGCTTCTCTACTTTGGTCCCTAAGGCTACGTCTACACTGCACAGTTATTTCGGAATAAACTATTCTGGATTAGTTATTCTGAAATAGCTTATTTTGAAATAGAACATCTACACTGCAGGGAATCCTCAAAATTAGTCCGAGGCACGCTTCCCTAATGTAAATGTGCTATCTTGATTTAGAGCCTCAGGAGGAATAACTTAGAATGGCCCTGGTGAGGTGCTATTTCAAAATAGCAGAAGTAAAGCATCTGCACACACCTTATTTTGAAATAGCTATTTTGGAATAGGCTTTATTCTTCATAGAATGAGGCTTATAGAATTTGGAATAAACTGTCCATTATTTCAAAATTATTTCGAAATAACGGAATACCCTTAAGGGTATGTCTACACAGCAGCATTATTTCAGAATAACTGACATTATTTCAAAATAAAATGTGCATCTACACAGCAAGCCATTATTTTGAAATAATGTTGAGCTGGAGGACTTTAGTCCTATAACCCTCATTTCATGAGGAGTAAGGGAAGTTGAAGGAAGAGTGTTTTTCCTTCGACCTCCTGCTGTGTAGTCAACGCCAAAAGTCGAGTTAAGCTATTTCGACTTCAGCTACACAATTGATGTAGCTAAAGTTCCGTAGCTTAATTCGACTTTTGCTCTGCTGTGTAGATGTACCCTAAGAGATTCATATCCTCTGTGGATTGGTGACAGACAGATGCCTATAACACATAGTCACCACTGGAAAATGTGGAGCATAAGATTAGACTATAATGTGGCATCCTCTTGTATTGTCACTTATTGCTTTACTATGACACATGGATATAAGAACGTACATAAATAACTGGAAAGTACAGCAGTGACACAAGAACCTCCCACCCTTCAATGGTCCAGCAACAGTACTGGAAGGTTGAAAACTAAATAGTTCCAGGTTCGCAGTTTCTTAAGCAGCATTCTTCCTCAAAACCTTTTGAGACAAATGCTTATTAACTTAGCAATCAAAGAGATAAATATGGTAACAAAAAAAGATGGACAGAATAACTCATTTGTCATCCAGGCTAGAGATTAGTGAGGTAACACTTCTGATTCTGCAGATTCTATAATAGCTTTTTTTATTTTCTCATTAAAAATGACTGACTGATTCAATGGAAAATCCCATATTTAGCTTCTAAAACATGTAAAGACACATCTATCTTTTTTTTTCCCCCCCAACAGTCTCCCTTAAGGAATCTGGAGAAAGTCACATAGATTTTTCCAGGAAAGAAAGAAGATACATTAATGCACTCTGAGTCTCAATCACTCAGAATATTAATCTAGTAGGAGACATATATCCAGGGTAGATGAGAAGATTGGATCAAAACAGCTCTGAGAGGACAAGGGCTGTTACTACAACATATTAAACCAAAGCTAATAAGTAGAAACCTAGCATGAAGTAGAAATATAGGCTTCTCAGGTTAGGGCCAATACCACTGAAATCAATGAGAATTTTACCACTGATTTCAGTAGGAGCAAGAGTGAGAAGTTTGGGCTTTTGTGGTTTTCATGTTCCTCACATACCATGAGCTTGTGAGTGCTTGCAACCCTCATCAATTTCAATTATGCAAGACTGGTGCTAAGATGCCATGGCCAAGCTTGCAGAATTAGGTCCTAAAACCAAGTCCCTGAGTTGATATTTAGATTCCTAAGTGCTTGGGGCTTGATTTTCAAAAAAGCTGAGCATTCAACTGCCCTGAGTGACTTCAGTGTGAGTAGCTGGGTGTTCAATATTTACTGAGGAGTCTAAGGACAGATTTAGGAGCCCACCTTAGGTTCCTGTTTTAGAAAACCTAGTCTGATTTATGCTTCTGTTTGATGCTAACACTCTCATGTGCTTCCTAGATTATTTCACTCAAAATTTACAGTAGCACCTCCTTGATTTAGGCCCATGTTGCAAAAAATATATTTCTGGACAGATGCTCTCATTTTTCTCCATGTAAGACAATTAATAAAAGTCATTTCTCTTCTGGCAATGTGCAGTTATGTAGGATGGACCTGAAAGCAAAGCTCATGGAAAATACTGTTCCTTGCCAATGTTCACTCAATTAGAAAATGTCAGTATGGCATAAACTGTAAAGTAACCTGGCAGGGATTCAAGTAGCATACCTGACATAAGTTAGATAGAAGTGAACTAGGCACCAAGCAGGAATAACTTATACAATAGAGGACTATTTCTCTGTTGTTTTATATATACATTAATTGGATTTTTTTTATTGTAAACTAAGGCATCACTTAAAGATTCAACAAGCTGAGTCTCTTATGTCCTTTTATTTCAGCTAGTTTATGTTTGACTGATTCTCAGTTTCACAACACTGTTTGTCATGTATCCCAACCCAGGTGTGCCAAATTGAAACTTCAGCTCCAAATGCCCCGAGCTTTGGGAGAGTTCAGGTCCAGATCGGAATGCTATGGCTCAGTCCTCTTTATTTGTGTATACGAATGAAGCAGATTTTAGCTGCACTTGGGAACAAATTCAGATCCCCCATCTCGGGGGAAAAGAGGCTTCCAGGCCAATGCAATTGGTTATTCCAACATACAAGGTAGGATGCTCAATGCTTTGCAACTACTGCACAGAACACAGCCCTGCTTTTGGGAACTCTATGTGGCAGGCTGCAACTGGTGGGGCATGGACATCCTGGGAAAAAGGGGCAAGGAGGGAAGTGGCTTGTAGCACCTTCCTTGGACCTTTAAAATGCTCCCACTACTTGGGGAGTGAGGATAATCTTCACAGCAACAGATTCTCCACCTCTTCCTGTATCTGCCTAGTGCCTGGGGCCAGTTACTTGGACAGAGCATACGATTTACTCTTTAGGGCAAAATTCTGCATCCATTTCTGATACCTAGGTCTCTGTTAACACATTTGGCACTCTCTAACCACACAGATATCCCATTCTGTCAGGAGGAGATCCCTGACTGCTGAAATAGTAAATTACTGGGTTTGAAATTTTTCCTGCCTAATTTTGTCTTAACCTAGGGATATCTGATTTCTCAGATCGGATTCATTTCTCCCACTGCACAAGAAGAGGAAAGAATAGTTGACTGTAACTAGGCAAATTTTATATAGAGGAAAAAGAGCTTGGAAGAGTGTCACAGTGAATGGATGTGGAAGCACTTCATTTTATAAGGGAGAAAAATGCATTAGTGGCCATGGTTTGTACTTACACTATAGTAATAACTCGCAAATGTTGTCATTCCATGCGGACAAGGAACAGATAAGAGTGAATAAACTGAAGTGTTTTATGATTGGATTATATACCTCCCAAACCAGACACGTCAAGTCTGGCAATTAATGTGACATTTACCTAAAATGGCTCAGAGAGACTTGAATTCTCAGGCACGGCCGAAGAGCAACTAACAGAACGGTGCGCTAAACACTTGGTCATCAATAGCTGATTTTCCCACAGTAATTAAAATGCTCTGAATCCTCCCTGCTCTGGAGATAAGTATGCAATGTGATGAAAAACCTGTGACACATTTACATTTATGATATAGTCTTCCAATGGTGCTGCTGCTCAGCATTCCATCCAGGCAACAGTCATGCTGGGAAATCGGATCTGGTAAGGTTAGTACCAGAGGATTTGTTCTGGATAGTGTCGTGATGACATTTTGTTAACAACTGTCAGCAAAAGGAAGCACAACATTTGTGTGACGTGAAATCAAACAGATTTCATGTAGTAGCAGGATACCAAATACTTATTTATAACTCAATAAATAAATAAACAAACAAAACCAGTACACACAATATGTGCCACAATGCAATGCATTTTCACTGAGCAGAGGGAAAAGTTGCACCTGATATGATTAATCTCAGTGTTAGATCATTCCTTGAACATGTATTGTTTAAATGGGAAATAGAGATGTAACATATGCTATTGGCATGGGAGAACCCAGTACAGCTAACTGGAATTTACTTCATCTGCTGACAAGAGTTAGAAACCTCTGTAATATTTAGCTTAAAGCAGTGCAGTGAAATATGCCTACAGAATACAGCAGGTATTTCTTTCAAGACATAAGTATGTCATTCTTCTCATATACTTTGGTTTAGAAGGGGTTACATTCTAGACCATTTCAGTGTGAATTAGTACCTGGATTACTTGTGACCTGCATGTAGCTTGTTCCCACTATAACAGAGTTGTATTGTTGCACTATTACGGCCTGGTTCGGTCAGAAACCTCTGTAACAGCTTCTGGCTGTTGTCAGGCACTTATTTTTGGTTGATTTTTTTGGTATTTCATAAAGGACGTGTTTTGAGAGAGCAAAGTCAGCCCTGAAAAGCAGCTCTGGGACAAGAGCTATTTTTCATAACATTTTAATCAGCTCACTCAGAGCCACTGTGATATAGCGAGCTGAGTGAGCACAGATTTGGGAGTTAGGAAACTTGGCTTCTAAGTCCCACTTTTGCTACTGGCTCATTTTGTGGTCTTGGGCAAGTCACTTAAGCCACTTCTTTCTCTTTAAAAGAAACTAGGTTTTTTTACACCCTATGTAGGGCACCTTGAAAGAGCCTCAATTTTAGTGAATCCTGGGTAATCACCAGGGTTCCCTATAAGACGTGCACCTGCACGGGCATGCACCAAAAATTTGAGGCCTGCCCACCTCCTCAACAGGGCCACGCAGTGGATGCTCAGCTGCTCGGGGGTGGGACTGCATATGGGGCAGTTGTCCTGCCCCAGGAGCAGCTGGGCAGCCACCACACAGCCTTAGCCCCAGCTTTAGCCCTTCCCCAGCACTGGAGCTGTGGCCAGAGCAAGGTGTGTGGTGGGCAGCGGCAGCTGCTCCAGTGGTGGCTGCTCTGCATGGCGGGTAGCTGCTCTGGCAGCCAGGGCCTGAGCTGCCGCATGATAGGCGGCAGTGGCAGCTATTTGGGAAGGGTGGAGAACAGCAAGCGGCTGGTGGGTAGGGATCCTGGGAAGGGGACAGGAAGAGGGGGCACAAGGGCATAACCTCAGGTAGAGTGGAGATGGGATCCTGGGGCAAAGCACCGCCAAGGAAAATAAAATTAAGTGCCTAGATACTGTACCATCATAGTCATACTTTTTACAAGACTACAATGGATTTTGTGACCTTGTGAAGTTGGTATCCTTTGAAAAATCATAATTTGCTAAATGTTATTTTCCTGGTAAAAATAAATCTGTTGACATTGTATGTAGTTGTACAATTCCTCTGTATGATTTTTCTAAGACCTATTCCAAATCTGAGGAAGCAGCCTAGACCATTTCCTCAGAAACAAAGAACTAGCCAGCAGCTCAGCCATCTATCTGCACAGTGAAAGAGACTGTCACCAGATTAAGGAGCCATTTTTTGGTACACAGAAGAGGGTGAGTGAGAAATTTTATACCGTGGCAGACATACGTGCTGTCATTGAACCCAACAGGAAATGATTCTCATAGAAAAGAAATGCTATAAGAAGGGACAACACAGGACACAAATCACCTTGCTCCCCATATCTCTACTCATGGCATCAACAAGGTTTGAAAGACAAAAGGAGGAAATTGAACTGGGGGGAAGGTCCTGGCTGAAAGATCCAGCCGGACAGCTGTGAATATATGGCAAGAGAAATCCTGTTGCTTTAAGTTCACTTAGCTTCATTAAATAGGTCTTAGCTTGTGTTTCACTTTTTATTTCTTTGTAACCAATTCTGACTTTTTTGCCTTGTTACTTGTAAGCACTTAAAATCTATCTTTCTGTAGTTAACATACTTGTTTTATTGTTTTAACCAGCATGTTAAGCCAGTATGTTTGGATTGAAATATTTAGGACCCTCCATTTGAGGTAATAGGGGTTGTGTATATCATTTTTTTAATTCATGAAATGACAAATTATCTATGAGCTTGTATTGTCCTAGAGGGAACTGGGCAGTGCAGGATGCACACTTCTGGGGACAGGTCTGGGACTGGGAATTTGCTGGTGTCAATAAAAGTCAGCAGTGCCTGGCTAGCATACTCATATCACTCACCTGGGTGTGATTTTGCATGCTGTGTATGAACAAGCCAGGAGTGGTCGTTCTCACAGCAAAGCAGTGTAAAAGGCCCCCTCCTGCCAAGCTGAACAATTGAGGGGACACAGCTGTTCAACCGTTCAGACTGTACCCTGGCGAATGTCACAAGCACACAGGATAAATATAATGCTTTATCTCCTCCAAGTTTGGATGCTTCTAGTAATGGAGAGCTCAGCTCCGTTTTTTGGAGATTAGTTTGAATTATATTGCGAGCTCACTGATAGCAAAGACAAACTGTCCTTCTGCATTCATAGGGTATGTCTACACTTGCACCCTCGTTCGAACTAGGGATGCAAATGCAGGCATTCGAAATAGTCAACGAAGTGGGGATTTAAATATCCCACGCTTCATTAGCACGATCTCACCGGTGCGCTCGTTCGAATCACAGCTGATTTGAACCAGGAAGTGCGCGCCGGGACGCGTTAGTTCGAACCAAACCCCTTGGTTCGAACTAACGTTACTCCTCAAAAAATGAGGAGTAACTCCAAAAAATGAGGAGTAACGTTAGTTCGAACCAAGGGGTTTGGTTTGAACTAACGCGTCCTGGCGCGCACTTCCTGGTTCGAATCAGCTGTGATTCGAACTAGCGCGCCGGCGAGATCATGCTAATGAAGCGCGGGATATTTAAATCCCCGCTTCGTTGACTATTTCGAATGCCTGCATTTACATCCCTAGTTTGAATTAGGGTGCAAATGTAGACATACCCATACTGAATCAGGAAAACTGGTGGTTCTCAATCAATAACATCTGTAGACTCTAATCAGAGATAAAGAAGTCATAAATTAAGCAATTAATTCCAACAAAGTGGATGAGGCAACATGTTTTTGAACGAACTTCTATTGGTGGAAGAGACAAAGTTTTGAGCTTACAGAGAATTCTTCTTTAGGTCTGGGAAAGGTACTCAGGGAGTCACCACTAAATATAAGATGGAGCAGCCAGTTTAACATAAGGAGTTACACATGTTGCAAAGGGACTATTCAAGACTCTGCAATCACAGGCCACAGGAGGGTTAGTGAGTTACAGACTGTAGGCTCGAAAGCTTGTCTCTTTCACAAACAGAAGTCGATTTAATAAAAGATATTACCTCACACACTTTGTGTCTCTCATGTCCTGGGACCAACATGGCCACAGCCACACTGCAAAGGGTTAATTGCAACATTAAAAATCTCATTAGTCTTTGAAGTTAAGATCCCAATGCAATTAAAGGGGAGTGCATACCTCTCAGGCTCCCCCACAGCTCAGAAAGAAAGCACTTTATCGATCTGCAACTGGCTCACATTTGAATAATTTTATTTGCAAAACACAAGTGATAAATGTTTTTAAAGTAAAGCTTAGACACTGCAAATTTGGGTATATCATGAAGGCCAAATAGATCTATCAGATGGGCCAGATCTGGCCTACAAATTGTGTGCGAGACATTCTGGTCTAATAGGTCTTACCAGGAGAACATTTTTCCTGATATTTTATTGTTACCAAAATAATTTAAATTTGATTTTATGAAAAAAGAAAATCAGGTGAACTGTAAGTTAACTTAATTAACTTTGAATAAATGGATCTAGCAGTGCAGTGAGTAATCATTCAATAACACAGTTCTAATTCCAACTTTGTTTGGATACTAAAATAGTGAGTTTAGACCAGCATAGTTTCATGTCTATCCTACTTAAGCAGGAGCCATTTACTAAAGAAAATAGCCAGAGTTATAGACACAAAACAGCTTGTACACAGCTTGAGATTTAACTCTGTTGCCTTTGTTTGCCAGGGAATACACCCTGGCATGGAACTCTGCACAGTAAACAGAGTCATCTAGTAGCAGAATAATATACCACACTTATATATCCACTCACAGATGGAAAAAACTTAGAGGGAACACTGGTACTCACCTTCTAAAAATCCATCCCTTTAAGGACAATATGAGTTGAGTACCACAAAAATCACTAATTGGCCTTGAAAACGGTGGTCTTAAACTTTTCTCCCTTAGTTTTCCGCTCCATAAGAGAGTATAACAGTCATCTTGATAGGGCAAGTGAGGATTAATGTTTCTAAAACATGGCTGTCAATTAATGCACATTAATGCCCGCGATTAACACAGAGCACAACTAACGCATTAATTTTTAATGCATTAATCACAGGTGTTTCCGCAGTGCTGCCCCTTTGAAACACTGCCAGGGCATTTCAAAGGGGCAGTGCAGTAGAAGCCTGGAATCAGCTGGAGTCCCCCAGACTCCATGCAATGCTGGCCCTTTGAAACACAGGCACTGCCCCTACACAGTCCGGGATTAGCTGGGGACTCCAGCTGATCCCGGGCTCCGTGCGGTGCTGTCCCTTGGAAACGCCGCCACAGCATTTCAAAGGGGCAGCCCAACACGGAGCCCGGCATCAGCTGAGGACTCCAGCTGATCCCAGGCTCCTGCAGAGCTGCCGCTGCCCCTTAGAAATGCCGCAGCGGTGGCATTTCCAAGGGGCAGCACTGCATGGAGCCAGGGTCAGCTGGGGACTCCAGCTGATCCCGGGCTCCTGCGGTGCTGCCCCTAGCGTGGCATTTCAAAGGGGTAGCTGCACTGAGCCTGGGGTCAGCTGAGGACTCCAGCTGACCCTGGGATCCCGCAGCGCTGTCTCTTTGAAACGTTGCGGCAGCGTTTCAAAGGGACAGCGCACGCGATTAACCGTGATTAAATTTTTTAATCATGCGATTAATTGCAATTAATTTTTTTAATTGCTTGACAGCCCTATTCTAAAAAATTGGGGATGTAGGGCAAGATTTTCAAAGGCATAATCTGGACACTCAACTCCCATTCATTTTAATGGGAATTAGTTGTCCGCATCTTTTTTTGGTGGCCTCCCAACTGTACAGTGATGTATCAGTGGTAAGAATTACTAATTCTGCATTTCAGTTGCAGAGGTATGATGCCAAAGAAGATGGCCCACACATTATCCATTGGCAATGTGACTACAAGGCAAGGAACTGTACTAAATTCTGCAAGCATCCTATTCTCCAGGATCTTGTGTGCTTATTGACATGTGTATAGAGGGAACATAATACATCACTATTCTGATCTGGTCGTATTTTACAGGTTAGCATTTTCTCAGGTAAGTGACAAACCAAGGCTGGAGGTAGAGAAGAATCAAATGAATGGCTCTTGTCCCAGGTGCATAGGGAACCCAGGACACTCACTTTTGAAGCCTCTTTTTAAGTCAAATTATGAGATGCTTCAGGTTGAGGGTAGTTGATGACGTTGGCCAATGGTAGCACTCTGGGCAAATGGCATATCAGCAATATTAAAAATATCATTAGTTGCCTGGTCTAGTGGGGATTTTTTCTGAAACACTGGGCTGGGATTGAGTTAAATTCTGGATCTTGGACAAGCATAGTTTTTCATTCCACAAGTGCTGCAATGCCAAGAGGAACAAAGCTAGGATCTAGGACAGGGGAGAGCAAATACTGATCCCGCCAGGGATAGCTCCTGGTGGGCCACCACCACTGTATTTACCTGCATCTCCACCAGTACAGGCGATTGCAGCTCCCACTGGCCGGGGATCACTGTTCCCAGACAATGGGAGCTTCAGGAAGTGGTGTCCTGGTCTGTGCTGCTTCTTGGAGCTCCCGTTGGCTGGGAACAGTGATACATGGCCAACAGGAGCTGCAAACATTTGTAACTGTACAGGTGCAGGTACATAAGGGGTACATCTAAACTACATGGCTCCGTCAATGGAGCCATGTAGGTTAGTTTACTCGGCAAAGGGAAATGAAGCGGCTATTTAAATAATCGTCGCTTCATTTAAATCAAAATGGCCCCCGCGCTGTGCGGATCAGCTGTTTGTCGGCACAGCGCGGCAGTCTAGACGGGGATCTGTCGACCCCAGAACCCTTCGTCGGCAGATCCTGTAAGCCTCGTTTCACGAGGCATGAAGGATCTGCTGATGAAGGGTTCTGCGGTCGGCAGATCCCCGTCTAGACTGCCGCGCTGTGCCGACAAACAGCTGATCGGCACAGCGCGGGGGCCATTTTGATTTAAATGAAGCGGCGATTATTTAAATAGCCGCTTCATTTCCCTTTGTCGTCCTGCCTAATATACTCCGTCCTAGTCGACGGAGCCATGTAGTTTAGACATACCCATAGTGGCGGCGGCCTGCCCAGGGCTAACTCTGGCAAACCATCACTGTTTTATTGCCTACTATGATCTAGGAGACCCAGGTTCAATTCTTTATTCTGCCTGATGTTTATAAGAGATTGGAAGTTGGATCTCCCATACTGAAGGAGAGAGCCCTTGTCCCCTGACTGTGGGATATTTTGGTATGGGTCTGTATCAATCTCTCCTATTGACACTCTTCCACTTTTTATAAATAAGTAGTCATTGGTACAGGGATGAGAACTTGAGTGTCCCTAAACAAGTATCCTAAACACCAGGTTATAATGTCATGCTTACTCTTGCTTTCCCTGACCAAATGTTATTGCCGTCACAAAGGGCTATTAATTGTCAGTGTGAATGACAATTAATAGTCAGTGATTCACAAATTCACTTATCAAAGCTACTAGGTAATTTGTTATGTTCAGAAAAAGACATTCACATAAAACTGGACTAACGAATACATTTCCCTTTGAAATGAAGGGGTTTTTAACATTCATTTTCAATAACATTTCATGTAAACCCATTTTCAAACAATGCATTCAACAAAGAGTTAATTCAAACATACAGCTGCAAGCAGGACGCAGATAGCCTACTATTGTACTATGATGGCAATAATCTAGGAAAGAGGAGGTGATATAGGCCAAAAGAGATCAGAGCACCGCTTGACCCCTATTTAGATAGGGGCCTCTTACTTGATTGGCATTCTTGAAGAGATTCCACTATTGAAAAAGTGACCCTTTAACAAGGCTCTCTCTCACACACAACCCATTAAGTCCATTGTCTTTCAGATGGCAAGGATTCTTACTAGTACATTGGCTGGGAAGGATTTCAGCTCACATCTGCAATGGTAAACACTATTGAACTGGTTTTATATATTAAGTATGTCACCAATGACACACATAAACAGAAATGTCAAGAAGATGAGTACACACCCTCTGTGAGACTTAAGGCTGAGCTGTTAAAGCTGCCAAAGGGGATCTGAACATCCAATTCCTCGTAATTTTTTTTCTACTGAAGGTGAAATACAAGCTGATTGCCCCTCTCAACACTTACTATTCCCTTTAAGGTCAGATATTCAGATATTCAGCTGGTGTAAATCAGTGTGAGTCTACTGGGCACCCAGATCAGGACTGCACACTAGAGGAAAGATCCTCAAGTTGTTGTGCTTTGGTAGGTATAGCATAATGTGCAAGTCACCTTTAAAGAAGAAGAACATGCATATCTGTAGGCAGGGAGCAGCATTTACCGTACATTTTTAGGATTCACATAGAGTATCATGACAAAACATCTTGAGCTTGCATGGTAAATACAGCCTTGTTATGCATCAACAATCCAAAGGGCGCAGTCATTACTATCCATACAGTGCAGTATCAAATTGTATTGGGTAAGTCTCTGATAAGCAGTAAATACTCCAGTTATCAGAAAAAACGACTTTTTAAAAACAGATGATTATATTGTTTTGTGGCTCCATTAGAAATGTGTTACACAGGGAAACCTCTTTAAGAAGGAGACACAATTTCTCCATTTAAAAAGAATCCTCTCTACAGCTTCTTTAAGATCTAATGTATTACAGCGTATGCAATTTAGGTTCATTTCAGAGAGATCTCTCTGTGTTAGGAAATCACTATTGCTACTCATCCCTTTAAATGCAGCAGTGTCAATTGGAATGACATACTGTATATTGCTACACTGACTTTAATGTTTAATTCAGAAAGCATTTTTCTTCTTAGTCCTGCTTATATAGGCAGAGTTGCAAGTGTAATGTTACTACAGATACATTGGATGCATTTTACTGACAGGCACGATGGACTTTTTCCAGAGTACGGCAAGTGACAATTGTCATTTCAATTAACACCAAGAAACCGAACCTTATTAGCTTAAAATAAAAAGTGCACAAACCCCACAATCCAACTCAAATGGAGAAAAACAGAGCAGACTACGGTACAGATGACATTTTATTCAGGTTTCAGGGTCACCTGCAATACCCACTTTTCTCCATATAAGAAATACAGCGTGTCTTGCAACTGCAATGATAGCAACCCTCTTGAGAATTTCCAAGTTCCTTTTAGAAAGCAGGCAGAAAGGAATCTGTGTGGTAAGTTTACTGCATCATGATGGGAACTGAGAACTGAGTAGGATGTGTCTGAACTCACAGGGTTGCGTCTTCCATTCTCCCTAAGGTACAAACTCTCAATTCACATGACCTGCATGGAAGGGTTAAGGAAACAATACAAGAGGCCTGCCTTCATTACTGTGTCTGTACACAGTCAGAAGGAACCACCGAATCCCAAGCACTCATGACTTCAGTGAAAAGGAAACTGTTAAATCACTACATCACTTACTCTCTGTTGCGAAAATTGGGGGAAGTGAGCTCTTTGGCTTTTTAGTCTTCTTCTCAACAGACTTTGGGGTCTTTGTAGGTGAGGGATCTGAAATTAAAACAAAAGTAAAAATAAAGTATTCATCTTACTTAAGAACTGAGGAGCAGGAGGATATCCTCCAGTCATCATTAATTTCATTTTGGACTTCCTGCAAAGGTGGGGGGAAACTGTTGGCTTGCCCATTGTTTACACAAGATTCACTGCTCACAGTTGCTGGGGAATGCCAAACTCCAAAGAGGAGAGGAACAAACAAGGAATGAGAACTCTGCCATTCAGAAGCAGCGGCACTTGGAACTGGATGAAGCAGATACAGTTAATGGCTCTAGTTAAAGGGGATACTGACAAGAATGACAGGTCTTTCTTAACCAATGAGAAGGGGGGAGAGCTGTGCCTGAGCTGCTCTCTGCACAGCTCAGAAAGAGGAGTGCAAAGGGGGCTTTTAGCCAAAAAGAACTTAGGCAAATCCTCATAAGTCCGACAACACTTTTATAGCAGTGTTTCTCAAATTATAGCAATCCAAGGACCCCTGTTTTGATTTACAAATTTTCAGGGACGCCTCCCTCCCCCCGGTCCTGCCCTTTCACTGGGCCCTGCCCCCAACTTGCTCCATGTCCCCTCACTTTGCTCTCCTCTACCCTCACCTACTTTCACTGGGCTGGGACAGGGCTGGTCTGCAGAAGAGGGGTGAGGGCTCTGGGGAAAGGCCTCAGATGAACGGTTTGGGGTGTAGGTGAGGGTGCTGGATTGAGACAAAAGGTTGGGGTATGGGCTCCAGGAGGAAGTTGGAGCATGGGAGGTGACTCTGGCCTGGGGCAGGAGTGCAAGGAGGGGTGAAGGCTCTGGTTGGATTTATATGCTCTGGAAAGAACCTGGAAATGAGGGGTTCAGGATACAGGAGTGGGTTCTGAGAGCAGAAAGGTCTGTGGCCTCTAGATGCACGGGCTACCATGCGCTGCCCTAGTACCCTCTGAGTCTGCTTCTGCAGCTCCTATTGGTCACTGTTTCTGCCCAATCGGAGCTGTGGACCTTCCTGGCTGCCTGTATGCATAGGGGCTACAGACAGCTGCTGGCCTCTTCTGGGAGTTGTGTGGAACCAGAGCAGATAAGCCTGTCTTAGACCTAGGCCACAGGAGGAGTTGATCAGCAGGACCCCTGGACCCCTTGGAGTTGTCCACAGGTCTCAGTCTGAGAAACCATGTTCTGTACTAACTGCTCTAAAACCATTTTAGAAACCCAGTGGGAAGCAGGAGCATGGAGAGATTACATCCCACAGAAGGCCCAGTGCTCAGCTTCCTGTTGGTTTTCTATTCAGGCTATGTGCAGTGGGGACTGGGTACCATTTGATTCGTGCAGAAAGAAAGCAAACAGCTATTTTTTTGTTACAGAAAGAGCAGCTATGGAAAGAGGAAGTTTTACAGAAGGAGTTTCCATATTAGGAGAGTACTTACCATCCACCAACACTTTGCAAGCACATTCAGCTCTTCCTGCTGCATTCTCAGCTATGCATTTGTACTGGCCCACATCTTCAGGCAAGGCCTTGTCAATGGTGAGGGAGCACAGTGACCCTAATGCAAAGGGAAGACAGGTCAGAGGGACATCGCATTTTGCAAATTCTGACTGCACAGCATTGCTAGCAGTGATGGAGCAGCGCGGTTGAACTGTACTGGCCATACTGAGTTCTGCAGCTCCATTAATGCTGATGGTGTGTCTATGCTAGAAGATATGTTTAATTAAACTAGAATGGAAATTGCCAAATGCACTGTTGTGATGGACATCTTATATATGAAGGCTGAAATCAGTAAATGACTTTAGATTCTCAAAGCAGCATTTAGGCACCTAAAATGAATTTTTGGTACAGATGCATTTGACAGCCAGATACAAACCTTTGTTAGTAAAAATAATGATTTGTACTACAGCAGCACCTACTGTCCCAACTGAGATTGGGGCCAGACTGTGCGATGTGTTGAACAGCCATATAACAAAGAAATGGTCCTCGCCCCAATGAGCATACAGTCAAAGGCAACAGAACCTCTGCACATTGTTCAGATACACGCTTTTGGTTTGGTCTCATCTCAGAACCCAGGGGTGAGAATGGGTAACCAAAACAGACTCCTAAGCTTAAATATGACACTCCAAAAGTAATTTTCATTTTGTTGGCATGGCTGAAAGAAGAAGTGTAATGGTATCTCTCTCTCTCTCTCTCTCTAAAAAAACAAAAAAAGAGAAGGCCAATACATCAGCACTCTCAAAGATATTGCTGTAGCAAATGCATTCCTAGAAAATGTGCAAGATTTGGTTCCAAACAAGTCACAGGGACAGAATGCAAGATTCTACTTCAGTTGTGTTGTAACCATGGAATTCTGACCTCAGGGAAACAAATTTCCAGTTTAAAACGAGCTATTCTTCTGTGAACCAAGAGTCTGATTCCAATAGTTGGAGGCTGTACCAATGACTTACTCAGTCCAGCTCTGGGCACATCCTCTCTTTCCCCACAGTTCATCTCCTGCTTTGGAGCTTTTTGAGTAACTTAGCCCCCTTGCTAAAGCAAAATCCAAACACAAAGGAGCACCTTTTTCAGGTGAAAAAAGGGGCTTGCTTCTTTCCTTCCTCTCTCTTTGGGTAGCAAAGCCTGGGCCCCTAAACACACCCTGGAACAAATTCTGGGCATCCAGCCCAACTAGGGTTGCCACGTGTCCGGTATTCACCCGGACAGTCTGGTATTTTTGGCTCCTGTCCAGTAAAAAAATTCAGAGAATACCGGACACCTGAGACGTCCGGTATTTTCTGAATTTTTCCCCAGCCAGGAGGTGAAAATGCCGCGCACCTGGCAACCCTACAAACACTCAGCGCCCAGCTTCAGCCCCCTCCCCCCCAAACCTCCTCCTGGCTCCCAACACCCCCAGCCCCCCGACCCCAGCCCCCATGTTTACCTGGTTCCTCAAGGCTGCCAGCAGAAAATGGCTGCCGGCCAAAAGACCTAGGGGAAGCAATGCTTTTTATTTAAATTTTTTTTTTGGCTTAAGTCTTTGGAGTCCTTTTTTTTTTTTTTTGCTCAACAATTTTGGTCTCCCTCCCTTTTCTCCCTCCCGTCAACAGAATTTTTTCCCGTTTTTTGGGGCGGGGAGGGAGCGTTTGGTATTTTTGTTTCAACCATCTGGCAACCCTAAGCCCAACAGTGCTTTATTGTCCAAGCCTCTTCTGTCCTCTATTTATCACTCAGGGGCCTCATATTCTTCTTCCTCTTAGGCCTCTCCAACTCACTTGCACCTCTGATTATCTTCCCATGCCCCAGCACCTCCTATTGGTCAGTCTCTCTTTGTCTGGGTTAAAAACAGGTTGCTTATCTCCCAGCTGGCCTGCCTCTTGGTCACAAACTTCCCTATCACATGACTCTCAGGATCTGAGAAGGATTTTCACAGGTGATACTGAGCCCAGACTCCCTTAAAATTATCAGCTGACCCTGTGACAGGAATATCAGAGAAGAATACAAACTCCCCCAAGAGATACATAAAGATCTTGCAGCTGAACTCTTTGTATAGAAAAAAATTCCCTTCATAAAAGGGTATATCATTATCTGAGGCAAAACGAAATATAACGAGACTATTCTCAACTCAACTTTTGTCAGACAAGCATGAGAAGGAGGCCAGAATTTTTTTTTATTTTCAGCTAAATTGAGGAAATGGATTAAAATGTGATTTTTCCCTCCCTAAGGAACAATATGAAAATTCTTTTTGCTGAGAGAGGCTGACCTTCTTGGTCACATAGTATAGGCTCTGCCATTCATGGAAAAAGAAATGCCTTACAAATCAGGTTTGAATTAAAAATGCAACAAGAACAGCTAATGAAGAAGTACCATTTAAAAAAATGCCCTTACAGGCCGCTTGCAAAGACGGACAATGTTTTCTGGTTCATAGAGTCTGAGTGTATATTAAGACTAATTTCAAATAACTCATATGGTTCTACAGCTTTCATCAAGAAGAAAATATATTAGCTCACAAAACCACCATTATTTGAACTTAAACTAGGAAACAGACATGTACAAGGTAGATTGTTAGACACCTTACTAAAACCGAGTCCAGTTAGTTGTGTAGGACAATGAAAATATGCCATTTGACATTTAGAAAGTTAATTCTTTAAGAAAAAGAATTCTTCCCTATTCAACATTCAAATAGAAAGAACCTGCCACAGCCAACAGATCATTCCCCGTTATTACAGTAACAGCTACAAGCAAATCCTCAGGATTTCTAGTAGCAATTCTGCATAAGCACATGGGATGCAACAATCTTTGTTAAAACGTCTTTAAAATCCAGCCCTCGTATGGCTAGAAGGAAATGTTTTTGTTGCACCAACTTTCAGTCTTACAGCAACTGAAAAATAGGTAGTCATAGCCTTCATAAGCGATGAGCTTGAGGGTCAATGAAAGAGTTGAATTAAACTGATATGTCATTCATATTGCTGCTCAATAGCTCTGAGATGCGTCAGCTGCTTTCTTCATCTGAGCTGGCTAAACAGAAAAGCCCAGAGCTGTCAGTTTAAACATCAACATTGTTAACTATTTCACAGCTCATCATTTTAGTTGCAAACATCTATGTTACTATTAGCAGTTCTGGGATTCTGGCTAGAGCTTATTTAAATGTACTGAATGCAAAGTGGGGTCCAGGTTTATTGCATGAATTAGCATGTGTGTTATGTCTCCTGCTCATTGATTTTCACTTAATACAGCCCAGGAGTAAAAGTACATACTCACATAGGGCTGTAACAAAGGGCCACCTTTACTCATTGTGAGTAGTACCTTACTCTATAATAATAACACCTAGCTCATGGAATAAGGTGCTACTCAGTGTGAGTAAGGACATGGCACATAGAAGCAAGGTTTCCTTGCTTACTATAAATTGTAGGGCAGTCTTCCCTACAGGCTGGGGTCCCATTGCACCAGGCATTGTACAAACACAGTGAGAGATAGCCATGGTCCCGAAAAGCTTTCAATCTAGACACCATAGCTAAAGGGTGAAAGGAGAAAGAGATGCATATGAAGTGACTTGCCTAAGGTCACAAAAGTCAATGGCAGAGCTGGGAACAGAATCTAGACCTTTAGATTCCCTGTTCAGTGCCCCATCCCCTAGATCACATACCTCTTTTATAAACCAATTTAACTACTGTGTATTATATATACTGTCCTGGAAAGTATTTTCTTATTTAGTGTCTAGGTCTTGGTCTGCCCCCTCTTTCCTTACAGAATTTAACATTGAATATTTATATGTTCATTATCTACAAAAACAAAAAACTTATTGGGTTCAATGGGGACAAAAAAACCCCCAAACAATAAAACTTAAAACTTTCCCAAAAGCCTTTTTTCAGTGATCATGGGCTATATCAGTTCCCCGGGTAGGAGGCCAAATGTCTTTCAATGAAGTATTTGGTATTTCCTCTGTAAAAGCCCTTCCTGACCTTCTGAACAGAGATTATTTTCTCATAGTTCTGAAAAAGCTTAGCCTGGTGATTCCAGCTGGGTATTTTGAATCTTGGCACCTCATAAATCCCTGCTGAGTGAACAACTTCACAATGAATTCTGTCCTGCTCAGATCTGTTTGCCGTAATCAGCCAAATGACAACACCGTGACATTCACACATCAGCCACTGAGGATAGTGCACATACAAGAGAGCTCCTACATATACTCAGACATTTTCAGGGACTACCACTGGGACCTCTGTAGTAATACTGTGGCAGGATGAAGGAAGATGTAAGCAGTTCAAAACAGTTTATAGGAGGTTCAAGTTTAAACACAAAAACACTTTCTGGAGTTTTGGGCCTATTTCATGATTTTGTGGTTTAATCTAAATAATATAAATTTAACAAAATACCTCTGGCTACTGCAATGCTTACATGAAACTCTATAGTCAGCAAGCTCTAGAACACAAAACAGGTATACAAACCAACAAACAACACCTCTTGTGTTTAATTCCTGACTCCCTATGGGAGTAAACTCAGATCAGATGATGGTCTTATTCATCCATTAGTAACTAAGGAAGGTATTAAATATCATCCACTAGGGTCAACATTTCACAATCAGCAAGCTGTTTGCTGAGGGGATCTCCGTAATGAGTATGTTCATTTTTAATAAATATCTCATGAGGAAATACCACAAGAGTGGAAGAGTGCTGGAAGCCTGTCATTTTCACCCTTGTGTTAGTATGGTTAAAATGGTATTGAGATTACAACAATGTGTTTCATTGTTTCTGGTCACTTAGGGTGTGTCTAGACAGTGGCACCATTTCAAGATACTTCCAGTATCCTGAAATAGCATTTTCCACATCTTGACTGCACACCTGTTATTTCGAAATAGCTTTCAAAATAACGGGTGTGCTATTCCGACATCCCTGTAAACCTCATTCCATGAGGTTTAAAAGATGTTTCAGAATAGCAGTTTATTTCAAAATTTGGCTCTGTGTAAATAAGCGTATTTGAAATTAACTCGAAATAAGCTATGCAATTTGCATAGCTCAAATTGCATAGCTTATTTCCAACTAAGGGTGCAGTGTAGATGCACCCTTAGAACAGGAAGCAACATGAATCTTTTGTGACCTTTGGTGCATAGCAATCAACCAGAATTAAGGCCAGGTTGCCTGGGTGGCAAGATAGATGGGAATACCAAAGGGGAATATCTGCAACTCCATGGTGAGACTGGAATGCTGCTTACGAAGTTCACATTTGTTACTGGGATGAAATCTAGTTATGGAACATACCACCAGTTTGGGTTCTCTGCCCTGCTTTTTGACAGTCTGCTTTGTGGTTGGCACTCACAGTTATGAACCACTCCAGAGAGCCTGCCAGGGTCATTCCACAGTGGTAGTGCTGCACTTAGGCAGAAATGGCAGAGTACACTAAATCAGAATTTAATTAAAAAGGCAAATCTCCCAGCTCTGACACAGACACATTTGGCATCACTCCTCTCCAACAGTGACTCCACTTCAATGTTCCTTTCAACACCTTCTCCCATAACAATCTCTGTCTTGGGATTATTAGTAGTATTGTGGTAGCACTTAGGAACCCTCATCATGGACTGGGACCTCAGTGCACTATACTAACAGAACAAAAAGAAAATCCCTCCCCCAAATAGCTTACAATCAAAGTAATTTTGTTCCCTGCTGTTGCTCTCAATCCAGCATCCAAAATGTCCATCTAGGATCCAGCATACTCACTTTCAAATTCCCCTTAATAACTCACCTAAGAAAAGAGGGAGCGTGCTCACATTTTAACAAGAACTAAAATCAAATGTCTCTTAACTAGACACATGTACTTATGTCTAACCTGAGTAACATTGTCTCCCTCCTGGGTATCTTTTCTATCATTTCTTATTTATAAGTTATGACAGCCCAAGAGCAGTGCCCATCCCAAATGCTAAGACAACTGGACCTTTGACAGCACAAACTGTAATTCTGAAAACGAAACCCACCATGACCTCCACCATATGCAAATAGCAGCCAATCAAATCAGTTTGTAAAAGAAAAATTGGAGACCCTATCTCAGCCTTCCATGAAAATTATACCTCACACATCCAATGCATCCACCCCTAAGAAAATAAACCCTGTAGCTTTCTCTTTGGGGAAGCATTCCTTTAACAGCATTCCTTTAACAGGCAGTTAGCATGAGGGTTCCTATGTTGAATAAGAAAAATATAACCAGTGAGGATGTTAACAGTTGTGATGCTGGGATGGAAGATGGGAGGAGGAGACAGTGTTCTTAGATACAGCATGCTCGGATTGTTAGATAGTGTCCAATATTAACAACGAGGAGTCCTGTGGCACCTTAGAGAACAGTTAGTTAAACTGTTAGCTCTCTAAGGTGTCACGGGCCTCCTCGTTGTTTTTGCAGATAACATGGCTACTCCTCAGAGACTTTTGTCCAATATTTGGCTGTCCAGACTCTGGATTTTTGTAGCTAACAGGGACTTTAAATGAGAGAGGTATTTTGGAAGCCTTATTTAATAGTCAAACTGGGACAAAGTTACATACTGAATAAGGCGGGCTAGGGCCTGAACAGCTTTCCTAGAACAAAGTGCTATCTTGTTGCAGGAGACATCAGAATAAGAAATGAGATTTGACGTTTGTGTTCTAGTTTGTAAACCTCTAAGGTGGTGGTGGGTAACCTACAGTCCATGGGCCACAGGCAGCCCTTTGGAATTTTATTTGTGGCTCAGAATACATTTTGTTTACTATTGTCCACAGAGTTGCCAGATTTTGTTGGTTTCCATATGCATACTTTTTTTTTTCTTACCGGTGCCATTAAAGTGACATGCACGTAAAGGGCACGTGAAGTGAGGTGCGTACTGATTGCACACAGCATTGACTGTGAGAGCCACGATCTCTTTCTACATCCAATCAAAGTGCTGTTAGGGTACGTCAACACAGAATAACTAACATTATTTTGAAATAACAAAATGCCATCTACACAGGAAGCCATTATTTCTAAATAATGTCGAGATGGAGGACTTCTTACTCCAACTCCTATGACCCTCATTTCATGAGGAGTAAGGGAAGTCAAAGGAAGACTGTTCTTCCTTTGACTTCCTGCTGTGTAGACAATGCCAAAAGCTGAATTAAGTTATTTTGACTTCAGCTACGCAATTGACGGAGCTGAAGTTGCATAGCTTAATTGGACTTTTGCCCTGAAGAGTAGATGTGCCCTTGCAGTTCCGTTGGCACACCCTGCGAATTCTAGGCATGCAAGCACAATTAGGAAAATTACCCTTCCTGGGAGATTGTCTTGGTTAATGCAATCTTGTGGCCGACAGAGGAAGGAGGACCACTCCTACGGCCCACTCACTAGCCTAGGTTGCCCATCACTGCTCTAAGGTCTGGGAAAATTTTGATCCAGATTCAAAGCTTTACATCTTGGGACCATCATTCTTGCCTACTGGTGGGATGACTTAGTTAAGGAGGGCTTATGAGGTTAGTCTCTTCAAAGAGGAGGGAAACATATCAGCAAAAGATTGTTTAACAGAGAAAAGGGCTTATTATAAAGAGGGGACAAACATGGCAGGAGAAGTTCTTTCCAAAGGATTGAATTTCTTACACGCAGTTGGAAGAGTTCAGATCATTAGTACAACCTACATGTCAGAAGAGACGTGTGTGTGTGTGTGTGTGTGTGTGTGTGTGTAGATACACTTTTAAACCTTGAATTCCTAAACAAATAAATCATTGGTATATTACAGGTGGCCAGGTTACTTTATTTCCGGTGGTAAGTTTGGCTACATGGTAGGTCACATAACTAAAGTGAAGCTGCAGCCTCTTTGGCTTTCCAATAACGTTGGAGTGTGTTAATTTGGTTTCTAAAGAGCAAAAATGTGGCACTGTGCCAGGTTCATGTGTCACTGATGCTGCATACTTTGTGAGCAATCAACCCCATCAACAAGAACAGGTGTGTGCAATGCAGAAGGGCAGGTAAAGGTCTCTCTCCCTTTTGGAAGCAGTTATTCCAATGCAGTCTTAGATTCATTAATCAGGTGTGTGCCAGTTCTGTCAGCTTCACAATGGAGCATCAGGATCCGTGGGATACATTTTATGGGATTCCTTTTTGGAGATCTTTTTTCTACCCCTGACAGCTATCATCTAAAATGTGACCATCCAGTCTAAGGGCAATATACATTGCAGAGAGAGAGAGAGAGAATAGGCTCATCCTGCCTACAGTAGGATTTTTACTGCTGAATATAATGACAACCAGACAATACCCTAGCACCCAAAATAGCTTTGCAGGAACTAAGCCCATTAACGTGAGCTAGGTCCCTTTGCTGTTAAATTCCCCTCCTCCCCATTGCATCAACCTGCTTTTAGCCGAGGACGGCTGAACAGGATTATCTGCAGAGCCCATTAAATGCCGCTCCTAGCTTGGCAGAAGGGCTTGCTGAAGGGAGACAAGGTGCCAGGAGGCAGCAGATTACTTATGAAGCACTCCCAGCCCCAGAGGTTGGACCTGTGTCTCCAGCATGGCAATGCTGAGTACTAACCTGCAAGTAGCCTGGTCTATTGCTGTTTTGGAAAAGACCTATTGGGTCACCTAGCTTAGTGCAGGGCTGTTCCTATTGTTATTTATAGTCCAGTAACTGCTGGAAGCCCAAACTGACATCAAGGCCCAAACTGAGATCAAGGACAGCCCCTGCCCTGAAGAGTCTGAAGTCTGATTAGGCAAGACAGACAAATGGTTGAAGGGGAAATACAGGAGCAGAAAGGTGACATATGTCATGTCCATGGCCATTCAGTGAACTGAACCACATCTCTCAAGTACCAACCCAGTTCCCAGCCCACTGACCCACACTGCCTTTGTACACTTACTATTGCTACATCAAAACTGGATCTAAAATGTGGTGGGGTCCCCCCTCCCTCCAGCCTTAGGACAGACTGTCCCATAGGACAAACAGAGCTTATTGTCAGGAATTCTTTTCTGGTATCTAACATAAACATGCCCTTTATTACCGTCTACCGTGCAGCTAGTAGTTACATGTCCTTTTACATGCTAATTATTTCCTCTCCAATCTCGGTGTTTACATCCTTCAAACATTTACAAACCCTTATTAATTGAAAAAAGAAAATAAATCACGAAAATAATTGGCACTTGCTTCAAAAGAGGATCACAAAACTCTATTCATTTAATTCACAGCAGTCATGGAAGCAACCCACAGCAGAAGAGCAGCATGAGATTAATTCCCAAAGCCAGCTGATACTGGTTGGAAATTTACCAGTGGGTAGCTTCCAAAAGCCAAACATGTTAAAGATAAAACCAATGAGCTAATAATACTGTTGCTCCTAGAACATAAAGGCTGTGTCCCTGATTTTTAGAGGTACTGAGGGTATGTCTACACTTGCACCCTCTTTCAAGAAAGGGATGCAAATGAAGACATTCAAAATTGCAAATGAAGCCAGGATTTAAATATCCCACGCTTCATTTGCATAATCACATTATAGCGCTATTTCAAAATAGCACTATTTCCAAATAACAGACGCTGTTAAGGCGCGGTTATTTCAAGAGAACACCCTTCTCTCAAAATAACCCTTACTCCTCATAGAATGAGGTTTACCAGTTATTTCAAGAGAAGGGTTTTCTCTCAAAATAACCGTGTCTTAACAGCATCTGTTATTTCAAAATAGCGCCATAACGTGATTATGCAAATGAAGCATGGGATATTTAAATCCCAGCTTCATTTGCAATTTCGAATGTCTTCATTTGCATCCCTCTCTCAAAAGAAGGTGCAAGTGGAGACATACCCTTAGATATTACTCTATTCAGCACTGAAGTGTCTAATTGACTTAGAAGCCTAACCCCTTTTCAGTGGGATTTAGACTCCTAAATGTCCAATTCACTTTAGAAAATGATTCTTGAGTGTTGTTTACACTGCTCTACAGTGTGGACAGCAGTCCGCACGAAAGCGATGCATTGTCACGCCACTAACAGTGCTGCAGATGCAAACTAAAAGGTTCCCTATTCACATTATTGTAGTGTTCTTCAAACCAGACTACATTAATTTGAACTAGGAACCTTTCAGTACACACCACTACATCCACACAAGGAGTTACTGGGCAGCACTTCGTTGTGTACTAGTTGCATCCCATAGTCCAAACTGTTTGGCAGTATAGACATAGCTTTAGTCCTTGGTTCTTAAGTCACTTCAGTGTGGCACGACTGAGCGGACCAACGCCTAAAGATCTTAAAAATCTAGGACAGAGCCCCTACTCCTGTCAGGGTGGCCAACTTCAAATGTACTTTTCCTTTCATTGTGAACTTTTTTCAGTCCAGTGGCAAGAACTTGCTATATTGTGAAGTTATGGCAAAATATCTGCCACGTGGCATCACAACTTAGTATTGCTGTACCACCCCCATTACATTAGGAGGCTTTAACAACCCATCAGTCAGGCTAGCTGGCGGGCTTGGGAATCAGTTACATCAGAATCACTCCTCTCCCTGGAAAATCCAGACCACAGAGAGCCCTATAGCTCTAGTTTCTAGCTCAACCACACCATATCTCAATCCCCATTTCCTTTTTACCATGAATATTTCTTAGTCCTCCAACTCCATGAGACATGGAAGCAGTATGACAGTAAAACTGGGCACAGGAAAACAAGTGCAGTGCAGAGAGGTTTGCTCTGTCAGCCTGTTTGCTGCAATTCTGCACTGGGTTGAGGGGGAAGAGATAAATCATTCAAGTATTTTATTTTCCCTCACTCTAACTGCAGCCAAGGCCAGAGTTGAATCCCTGCCACCTTGGCTTCTTTCTGCATAAACAGGGATTGAGCTCAGGATGAGGGTTATTCAAGGTTGGTTCTTCTCCGCTTCTGGTCCTCTCACACATACATACACCCACCATCCTGGTTCTGCACTAGGCTGAGACACACTCTGGCAAGTAGAGATAATGATGGTCAATGAAATTATTGTATTGTTCAGGTACATGCAAAAAGTTATGCATCTTCCACTCCATCTAGCAACTGACATGGTGCTCATCACTGTGATATTTGAGCACTAATGTGGTACCTATGTGAAAGCACTGTTACCTCTGCAAAACTTCTAGCTCCCACTGCCTTAAAATAAAGGAGTCTAGAAGTCACTTTTGTTTTCAGATCACTGTGCAGTAACTTGTTGCTCTTGGTTGATCTCATGTGAATTGCATTTTGGTTCTGATTTAGTTTCACGAAACATACTGCGACTTAGCTATACTGTGATAGATAAGAAAGCAGATAGAGTAGAAGGCTGAGTAACTGTTATTACCACAATCACTTGTTTGCTATGAATTCTATAGGACCATACCATTTTCTGCATAATACCAAAAAGTACCTTATGAAAGCAATAAACAATAATGACTTAATTCTGTGTTACTAATACTACATTTCCTTTCTTTTATCCCCTGCATAATGTGTTGTAAAGACAATATCACATTTAATACTATACAAAACCCAGTTCAAGACAATGTTTATTCACTAGCAGAACATAGAAAAGGCATGATTCTGATAACTTGACATCACTGGGTTTAAAGGTTTTTGACAAATTCTGATCCATTTCCCAGAGCTATGAAACAAATTAATTCAGAAAGTTTCCAGCTAGTTTTCTGGAATGCTGCAACATCTTGGTATCATTTCAAGTGGTATAATATCAATTAAATACATCTGAGTTAAATGTACTGGGAATTATATTTCTCAGCTCTGAGCTTGGAGGCTGCTTTATAATTTGGAGTTGCAGCAACTTTTTTTTTAAACTTAAACAGCTCAATCCCTCCTTCTTCTAATGTGTCTTAACTCAATTCAAACCAGCCTGAAAAATTAACATACATGAGGTTTAAATCAGAATTAACAAACCAGCAATAATGTTATTTGTTTTTTCATTGTTATAAATCCTTAGAGTTCAGTTTAAATAAACACCATGTACGGCGTCCTTAAACACTGTTAGCAATATATTCAGCATTTAACAAGAATGCAAGATGTTCAATTTTATAAAAATTACATCTGCAAGTTGTTTAAATGGGAGTCTACAAAAAACATACATGTCACTGAAATTACAAGACCGATGCATCTGGAATCAATTAATAGCATAGATCTCAAATAAAGTGTTGCATTGCATTTAATAAAAGTAAACATTATTAATCAAGAGGTGGATGCAACAGTGTGCCATCCAGTTGGTTTGTTACTCATTTAATTACCTTCTTGGGAGATGACAATGAACTTTGATGATTTGATAGCTTTGCCATCTAGAGTCCAGGTGACAGCTGCAGGGGGCTCAGAGGCAATCCGACATTGTAACACTAATTTTTCACCATCCACTACCTGAGTATCCTGGAGCTTCTCTGTAAAGGATGGTGCTGTTCCGTTGCTGTCAACTTTCTTCTCAATTATTCCACCATCTACCATTGAGCATCCATGTTCACAGTTTGTGTTGTTCTTCGCCTCCTCTTTCACCTCAGGTTTGGCATGCTGAGCGTCAGAATTGGTGCTGGCATTCTGAGCCACAGAATGGGTGCTGGTGTTCTGAGCTTGGGTATCGGTGCTGCCATTCTCAGCTGGTGGCTTCTTCTTTGAGCCAAGCACAGATCTGAAATCTGGGGTAGCTGGTTTAGGGGATGGCACTTTCTCAGGCAAGGAGACCTTGGGGGTGCCTTTCTTGGCCAATACTGAGCGGAAGTCCACCTGCTGAGGGCTGTGAACTTTCCTTTCCTCCTCTGACAAGGTCTTGGGCTTGACCGGCCGCTGCAGATTAGCGCGGAAGTCCATTTGCTCAGCTGGGATTTCTTTCAGCTCCTCCTCAGAAAAGCTTTTAGTATTGACTTTCTTCCCCAAAATGTCACGGAAATCGAGCTGCTCTGCTTCCTGCTGCCGGAGCCTCTCTTCCGTGTGCTCCCGGGTTTCCACTCGTCTTTTGAGCACCCCTCGAACGTCTTCCTGCTGCTCCGCAACTGGTCTGGTGTTACCGCCACTCTTTCTGGAGCTACTGATTCTGCCAAAGGTTAGTATGCCATGATCATCACCATCTCTTCGTTCTCCAGAGCTGGCTTCTTCCCTACCACTGTGATCAACAAAAGAAAAAAAGACAGACAAGCAGGAAAGGGGCTGGCTTAAAATGTCAGGGAACAATCTCAGAACAAGGATGAAATATATTTATAGAAGGGAAGTTTGATTAGAGGAGCACACTCCATTATTTTATTGCATCAGCAATGACTTCAGGAGCCATATAAGGGCACAAACAAAAAATATCTGTACACTGATTTGGTACAATATGCTTCAACTGTATGATGAAAACAATTTATTGGGTCACATTTGGGGATTAGGCTGAAATGCAGCCAGCCTGGGTCTGGAAGGGCAGAGAATTAGCAGAGCAAAAATAGAACCCACCCATGCAAGTCCCTGGGAACTGTACTCACTCTCTGTGCATTTCTCCTCTGGAAACTGAACTTTCTCTCAGCATCAGAAACACCTGACAGCTGCATTCTCCAACTTGGTTCCTGAAAAGTTTAAGAGAAATTGGAAAAGAAGGATATTCCTCTCCCCCTCCAACAGCATAATCTGCCTGAGCTAAATATGCATCCCTCTCCTTTTCTGAGCCCAGTGTCCTGGTGGACAGCTAATTTGGTGAGATTACTATTGGTTCAGATGACTGGTATCACCAAAAGCTGTACCTAATCAGCTGTTGCTTGCATTATCGGATGAAGAAACACTCCTTCCCCCACCTTCCCACCCCTCTTCTTAAACCAAAATCAAAGCAACCGTAAAGAATGAAACAGCCCCACACAAACAAGCTAAGGAAAAACAAATATAACAACCGCAAAAATCTAGGCAGAAGAAGAGACTCTTTTGCAATGTTTAAAATCTTTCCAAATCTGCCCTACTGTTTGTATTTCAGCTCCAAGCTTTTAACTTTCCTAACACTAAGAGAGTAAAAGCAAGTTCTCATTCCCCCTTACCCCTCCCCAACCAATCAGCACACCCAGTCCACATGGATTGCTCCAGCCTGTACATGTTTATATTAAAAAACATAAAAGTGTCACCATATATGGTGCTGAGCCCTTATTTTTCCTTTTGCAGAGGAATGCCACAGATGCCTTTTGTAAATGGCTCCCATTAAAGAAGTCATTAGAATGCTTCCCTTCCCCCACTATGCTTCCAGCAGACATAATATCCTCCTAGCTGCAAATGGCTCATCTCCACTTAACATAGAAGGCTCCAAGAGCTGAAGTTCATGTTCTCTGGCAATAGTACAGTCATCTTGACTGCACCTTGTGTTCATCATTTTTTTTAATCCACAACACATTAATTGATCTTTTTCCAGTGATTAAAGACCACAGAGAATTTTTGGTATTTTCCTGTCTAGGCACAAACTCACAACTGGACTGGAAACTCCTGGGTATTTTCTATCACTAGAAAAAAGCTGTTGCAAAAAAAGCAAACATCATTCTGGGATGCATGAAGAGAAGTTTTGTAAGCAAGACATGAGAAGTCATTCTTCCATTCTACTCTGTGCTGATTAGGCATCAACTGGAGTATCATGTCCAGTTCTGGGCTCCACATTTCAGGAAAGATGTGGAGAAATTGGAGAAGGTCCAGGGAAGAGCAACAAAAATGATTAAAGGTCCAGAAAACATGACCTTATGAGGGAAGACTGAAAGAACTGGGCTTGTTTAGTTTAGAAAAGAGAAGACTGAGAGGGGATATGATAGCAGCTTTGAAGTACCTAAAAGGATGTTACAAGGAGAAGGAAGAAAAATTGTTCTCCTTAACCTCTGATGATAGGGCAAGAAGCAATGGGCTTAAATTGCAGAAAGGGAGGTTTAGATTAAGAAAAAAACTTCACAACTGTCAGGGTGGTTAAGCACAGGAATAAATTGCCAAGAGAGGTTGTGGAATCTCCATCATTGGAGATATTTAAAAGCAGGTTAGGTAAAAATCTATAAGGGATGATCTAGAATTCTAGATGGTGCTTGGTTCTGCTGAGAGTGCAGGGGACTGGACTTGATGACCTCTCAAGATCCCTTCCAGTTCTAGTAGTCTATGACTCTTCAGACATTGGATGCAGAAACAGGCACATAAGAACTTAGAGGGTTTTTCCCCAAGCTCTTTCAAAAGGCTTTTACTTAGACAACTACAGAACCCCTCTGGACCCATTATGCACTGAAATTTTAAATCTGGATTTATTTTAAAATAGTTTCTGGTAGATCAGATTAAACAGAGTTTGCCTGGCCAATATTTTAACTGGACAAGGCCCTGTTTATATGAATATCCTTTAGAATATGCTGCAAGTATTCAACATCAGTGGTCCCAGCCTTTTTGCATTACAATAGTTAAAATCAGTATAGAAGGTCCAGCATGACGCTATCTTTTATACCAGTAATTTAAAAATTATAACGGTACCATCACGATCATGCAGCTTTCTTGTACTAATTTGCCTTTTGCTTATTTAAGTAGATGAGAAAGAGAAGAGAATGTAATTTTAATAATCAAACAATGGGATTTTTACAAATAATTCAACCCCAGAACATGGCACTGTCCATAGACAAGAATTACCTTATTTCACAGAGCTTCTCCCCCCCCCTTCAGATGGCCAGAGACTCTGACCCCTCCTGGATGTGAGAGTTGAGGGAACAGCTGTGGCCCTAGGTAACAGAGACTGTCTGACCTGATGAAGGATCTACCACCAGAGGCATAGCGAAGGGAGGGGCCGGGGGGCAATTTCCCCCAGGCACCACACTAGGGGGGCGCCGGGCCGGGGTGAGAGCGAGCGCACGCTACGCAGGCTCACCTGGCATGGACGGCAAATTATATAGCCGTCCCCCCCGGCCCCGGACCGTCCCTACTGTGCGCAGCGTTCAGTCAGCTCCCCCTTGCCCATGCACGCTGCCGGCTGCTGCTGCCATGCACAGCGTTTCCAGGTGACCGGGGAGACGCCCGGGCGTGATGAGACATCATGGCCCGAGACTTTAAAAGTGTTCGGTGCCGCGTGGTGCCGCGCAGCCTAGCTTCCGGTTCAGAGTCCGGGGATTTCTGGGGCCCGAGCGCAGACTCTGGTCCCGCAAAGTGGAAGGCAGAAGGTAAGGCAGGGCAGGGGGAAAACTAGGGGGAAGGGGTGGGAGACGAAGGGGCTTGTGTGAAGGGGGGAAGGGGAGGGGAGGGGAGGGGGGAGGAAGGGGCTTGTACGGAGGGGGAGGGGAGAGGGAAGATACAAATGCCAGGGGGCCAAGCGCAGACAATGAGGAAAAGGGCAGGAGGGGAGGTGTCAGTGGGAGGGGGGACAGGGTGATGCTGGGAGAGAAGAGGAGAGGAGAGGAGAAGGGCATTAAGGTCTAGAGGGGGGAGGGGGAGGTGCTGGGGGAAGGCTTGAAAGAAGGGGTGGGCATGAGAAAGGTGAGGATGGAGCAAGTCATGTGTGAGGGCACAGAGGGGCATGAGGGGCAGAGTGGTGAGGGGGTGGGCATCAGGGAAAAAGAGGGCAAAGGGGGCAGGGGGCAGTGAGGGAAGGGGGAGGCACCAGGAGGGTGCAGGGGTAAGGGAAGGTGCAGGTGCCAGGGGATTCTGGGGGTGAAGCAGAAGGGCAGACACCTGCAGGGAAGGGACCAGCACCAAAGGAGAGAGGCAGGGCAGGTGTGTAGAAGGAGGTGTTAGAATAGGGGATGAGGAGGGGCAGCTCACCTGATCAGAGTGGGGCTACTGGAGGAGTAGGCACAGGAGAGAGAGAAGGGCTGGTGGGGGGGGGGGGCAGGTCGCAGGAGAGCTGAGGGCAGTGAGAAGGGCAGGAGTCAGGACAGCAGAGGAAGGTGAGGAGTTGGGGGGCAGCAGGCACCAGGGGAGATGGAGCAAGGAGAGGAGACATGGCAGCAGAGAGAAAAGGTAAAGGTTTAAAAATATTTATTAATAACGTAGTATGGTGCCCATGGCCAGTTTGTTTGCGCCCCGCGGTGCAGTTTGGGTTTATGTGGGGATCAACACGTGGCCGGTGAGTGGGAGCCAAAACAAAAAAGTAGTTAGTGTAATGATATTCTGTTGATATGAGTTTTAGTAGTTAAATTCTTGGACTGTCATTGCTTATGAAAAGTGCTGTCATGGGTAGAAATTGGGTAAATATTGCATTTTATTAATATCAGCAGAACTGACTTAAATGGGGCCTGTGTGTTGTGTAGTCTTGCCTTAATCTTTGTATTAATGCCTGTCAGTGTGAGAGAAGCTATTTGTATATATTTGCTTGCATATGAAACTACACTTAAGTTGAGGCCCTCATTATGTTCTGTAAGTATCAGTGTGGCCCCTGGGGCTTCCAAAGTTGAGTTGCCCTAGCTCATCCCTGACAGGTGTCTGTCTAACCTGGTCTTAAATATCTCCAGTGATGGAGATTCTGCAATCTCCCTAGGCAATTTATTCCAGGGTTTAACCACCCTGACAGGCAGGAAGTTTTTCCTAATGTCCAACCTAAACCTCCCTTGCTGCAATTTAAGGCCACTGCTTCTCATCCTAACCTCAGAGGCCAAGGAGAACAATTTTTCTTCCTCCTCCTTTAGATACTTGAAAGCTGCTCTCATGTCCCTTTTCGGTCTTCTCTTTTCCAAGGTAAACAAGGCCAATTCCTTCAGCCTTGCCTCATTGCTCATGTTCTTTAGATCTTTCATCATTTGTGTTGATCTTCTTTGGACTTTCTCCAGTTTCTCCACGTTTCCTGAAATGTGGCGCCCAGAACTGGACATGATACTCCAGCTGGGGCCTAATGTAGATGGCTCATTCCCTGCCTAGGGGACGTGAGACTGGGCGGGTTAATTTCCAATCCTCCTGTTTATTCTTTTCCTAAGCCAGGAGGGCACGGTAGTTCTGATGGGGGCTCTGCAGAAAGGCAGCCCGCACTGCTCCCTGCCTGAAACCTCGTGCAGGTGTTAAACAGCTGTCCAGCCCACCCTAGAGGTGACTGCATTTCAGCATGCCTGAAGCAACACAGCACCAGCAATGGACAGGAGAATGGCTCCTGGGCATGGCTTGCTCATGACTGCTTCAGTCCGATTGGATAGGCCTCAGCCTCTTTTCTTCCCCTCCCCCGCTTTGCAATGGGGCTGTAGACTCTGGGGGGAGAGGGGTGGAGGCAGGCAGAGGTGTCTCCCTGCAGCAGATGTAGACACGTCTCTGTATTAATCATTCTCTCATTGAGGTTTTTAGCTTTGTATTGAGTCCTTTTACATGGAAACTTTGTATTACGTCTTGGTAGAATAGTCCCTAGGACAAGTGAGGCAGAGACTGTCCCTGTGGGGTGAATGAGGTGGGAATGTATAAGGCGGAAGGTGAGCACCTCGGGGCAGTTGCAAAGGTTGGAGAGGGGATGGACGCCAGATCCAAGATCAATGAGCCCTGGGAAGTGGGCCCATTGAAAGGAGACTGGACCTGTGGATGCCTTGGGGGTCAGCAGCAAGGGCCTGCTTTGGGAAGCCCCCTCTTTGGAGGTGAATGTGGCAGCATTGAGACACCACCCAGAAGCCGACTGCAGATTCATGGGACGGCTCTCACAGATCTTTAACATGCATAAGATGATAGATCTGCAGGGGGAGGGGGGGCAGTGGCGTAGCGAGGGGGCCGGAGGGGTCAGTTGCCCCTGGGCACCATGCTAGGGAGGCTCCAATTTAATCCCATTCTGCTACCCCCGTTATCCCTTCAGCTCACGTGCTCCTACTCTGCCTGCCACCGGCAGCTGGAGCCTCCTCCCTGCCTCTCTGCTCCAAGCCCAACCTTGCTCCAATCCAGACACTCCTTCATCTCCACTGGCGGGTTAGTGCATGTGGGAGCACGGCCCCAAACTGTAGGGGGTGGGGAAGATGCGGTACAAGTTCCCCTCAGCTGTGCACCAGGTTCGGGGCCGTGCCACATGGCAGCGGGTGTGTGTGTGTGTGTGTGTGTGTGTGTGTGTGCGCGCGCGCGCGCAAATTTTTCCTTTGCCCCGGGCACATAACACCCTCGCTACGCCTCTATCTACCACCCACCTCTAAAACATAGTTCAATCCATGGGCACATAGGTATAATAGGTTAACTCTCCCCAAATAGCTGTCCCACACTGTTGGAGCGCATCGCTGCCGAATGGATGTCTGGGCCGTGGCCTTGCCCGCACTCCGCTCCCACGCCCCACTCCTGCTCATCCTCTCCCCCCGCCTCCAAAGGTCCCACCCTCACTCCACTCCTTCCATGTGGGGGCCTTGGCAGAGGAAGCAAAGAGGCACACGTGAGCGGTTGAGCAGACGGTCAGCTGGCAAGGAGAATCCTTGGGGGGAGGGGGCAAAGAGGCACACACAAGTGGGGAGGCTTCTGGGGAAGGGGTGAAAAGGTGAGAAAGCAGGCAGGAGAGCCTCAGGGAAAGGGCCAGGCAGTTAGGGGGCTTCAGGAGAAGGGGACAGGTGTATTGGAGGATGAAGCATGGATGGGGTTCAGAGGGAGAAAAGTCTGAGCAAAGGCAGGTCTTGGGGTAGAACTAGGCGCTCCCAGCCTCCCCAAAAGGAGCAGTCACATGCTGCTCATGGTCCAATCAGGCCTAAAGAAGCCACTGCTTGATGCTAAAGACCTTGCAGTACAGGCCGAACCTCTCTAGTCCAGCACCCTCAGGACCTGACTGGTGCTGAATCAGAGAATTTGCTACATCACAGGAGGTTAATATTGTCTAGCAGCATTACCAACATTTCCACTGCTTACTGGCTCTCAGAAGATATTTTGGGGTAAATTAGAGCTAAATAACAGCACAGAACACTAACTGGCAGCTGTAAACAAACCTTATGGGACTGTAGGAAACTTGGCCACACCCATGATAAATGGACATCCGGCTAATTCAAATTATGCTGGACCATGGATGTTGCCAGATCAGAGAGAGTGGGACTAGGGAAGTTCAACCTGTACTTCCTAGTGGCCAGTCTTCCTATGGAAGCAAACAAATTAAGAAAACAGGAGAACAGTAACAGTCACCAACATCACATGTTATACTGCCAGTATCCTGAATTCCTCAAGCCAGGCATAGTACTGGGATAGCACTTTTTCCACTGATGGATGAAGCCCTGCTGTTGTCCAAAGGCCAGGGACAGTACTTGTATGATCATCTTAATGCAACATCGGATACCCAAATAATATTCCCTTCCCACCTTCTAGAAGCTTTCAGGGTGAATGGAAACAGTCTGAAATTGTGCAGGTCCTTCCTTTCAGACCAATGCCAGAGGAAAAATGGAAGTCACTCCCACATGAGATAAATGACGACAGACTTCACCATTTTCACTACTGAATGCAGAACCCATTCATTACTTCAGCTTAGCTTTCCTTCACACATGCAAAATAAACAAAGTAAGAAAAAGTTCTATAAAAAAATTCTTCTGGGAATGAAAGAAAAAAAAAGGAGATTGCTGTTCCAGTTTCTATTTTTAAACACTTGGGAAGCATTTAGATACTATATGATATGGGCCACATAAATAGATTGATGAATAAAAACATCACGAGGCAGTTTCCTAAATACGTTTTTTTATTATCTATAGGTTCTAGCATATGCCACAGATTTGGGACCACTCGGTTAATGTCTTGACCCTGTTACTGCTTCACTGTGTCCTTATCAAATTGCTTAAACTCTGAGGGTATGTCTACACAGCAAAATTATTTCGAAATAACAGCCGTATTTTTAAATAACTTTCTAGCGTCTACACAGCCAAACCGCTATTTTGAAATTAATTCGAAATAGCGGAGCGCTTATTTTGAATTTGGTAAACCTCATTCCACGAGGAATAATGCCAAATTCGAAATAGCTAAATCAAAATAAGCGCTGTGTAGATGCTTATTTTGAAATAGGGGGCCTCCAGCCCTTCCCAGGGTGCCCTGGTGGCCACTCTTGGCCAAACCAGGAAAAATCTCCTGCTCCGGCCCCAGCCCCGGAGCCCTTAAAGGGGTAGACTCTAGCCACAGTGCCTGTGCCAGCTGCAAGCCTGCCAGCACAGAGCCAGAAGTCCGTGCACCTGGCCCAGCATGAGCCAGCAACCCACTGGCACCCAGCCCTCTACTGCTCCCCAGGAGCAGGCTGACAGCTCCCAGGAGCCTGCCAGGGGCCGCAAAAGGCAGGTGCCTTCCTGGTCTAGTGTGGAGATCGTGGACCTCATTGAGGTTTGGGGGAAGGCCTCCACTGTCCATGATCTCCGCACTAGACAAAGGAATGTGGCCATCTACAGGTGGATCGCTGACAGCCTGGCCACCAAAGGCCACATGCGCACCCAGGAGCAGGTGCGCATGAAAATCAAAGAGCTGCGGCAGGCCTATGCCAGGGCCTCAGGGGACAGCTCCCAACCAGGGATGACCCAGACCCCTGCCTCTATTATGATGCCCTGGACCACATCCTGGGGGGTCAGACGGTCCATGCCCCAGGTGGTCATCGACCCTGGGGCAGAGGGTCCTGCCCATGACACGGAGGAGGAGGAGGACGACGGCCAGGAGCCGCAGGAGCCTGGAGGGAGCATGCCCCGCACCCAGGACCCCCGAGCAGTCCCAGCAAGCCTGTCGCCTGTGTTATCCGAGGCCGGGGAGGCCTCGACATGTGAGTGCCATCACTGTCCCCTTATGTGGGGGGGGGGGGTGAGAGGGAGACCAGGGGCCTTGCTGACCACGGAGCACGCAGCAACCTGTGCATGTGCCGTGCCACCCTGGGCATGTGGCCCTGGCTGGCTGCCACACAGGCGCCCTGGCCTGTTACCCACACGCGTGTATGTATGAAGGCACATGACGTGCTCCTGACCCCAGAGAGGGACACTGTAAGATGCCCTCCCTCCACGAGCCCCCTCTATGCAGAGGCAGGGCACATCTCTCCTCCCTCCCACCTCCACACTAGATACAGCACAGGGGTATAGGGGCAGTCCTGGGCCAGCTCACATTCTCGGGGATAGCAGGACATGCCGAACATGGCCTGCGTGCAAGCACATTGGCTCCGATGGCGTGGAGATCTGACGTCCTCACCATGCAGAGGGAGGCTGGGCTTCACCCACTGTGTCCCCAGGGAGAACTGACCATTTCTCTTGTCTCCACAGCCGCAGCAGCTGCGAGTGCAGGGTACACCACCCCACCCAGGACAGCCTCCCTCACCCGCGCTAGCAGGCTGACCCGGAACCAGGAGTACCACCAGCGGCAGCACCTGGGGATCCCGCAAGGCCAGCACCGCACCCTCGACCACTGGGTGCATGAAGACCTGCAGCTGCAGTGGGAGAGCTGGCGGGAGCTGCTTGCCCAGGGCCGTGCCATCTCCAACCACCTGCAGAATCTGGTGCAGAGATTGCTGCCTCCTGCCGCTCCAGCCCCAGCCACCACTCCTCCTCCCACTCCTGCTCCCCTTCCCACTTCTTCCCCCCCCCCGCCCCACCCTCCATACCCGCTCCACCCCAGGAACGTCGAGGCGCCCGCACCTGCAGTGCTGGGAGACAGGTGGACCAGCAAGACCCCCCCAACCCTGAGCTTCTCCTCCCCCTTTCTCTCCTCGCCTCCCCCATCCAGCTCCCGCCTCCCAGGTTTACTCCTCCCCTCTCCCACCCTCTCACCTCCCCTCTCCCGCCCTCATTCCCCCCCCCACCCCAGTTTGTTCAATAAACAGAGTTTGTTTTTGTCAACACACGTGTCTCTATTTAACAGGAAGGGGGTTTAGGGAGGGGTCAGTGAAAGGATGTGAGGGTGAAATGAGGCACAAGCCCCCAGTGGGACACACCAGGGAGACTTTAGTCCTCCTCCAGATGGAAGCTCTCCCGCAGGACTCCTGGATACTGACAGCCCCCCAATGGGCCTCCCGGCTGGCAGCCATGCGGACCTGCACATACAGGCCAGCCAAGTGGTCAGCCTCTGCCATCTAGCCTGGCAGGAAAGCCTCCCCCTTCCTCTCACACAAATTATGCGGCACACAATATGCGGAATATTCCATGTGGATAGGTCGAGGCGGGTGAGGAGACATCTAAAACGGGCCTTCAACCGTCCAAACGCCCCCTCCACGACGATGCGGGCCCTGCCATGCTTGGCATTAAAGGCCTGTTGGGAGGGGTTGAGGTGTCCCATGTAGCTGCATCCCCCACCAGGCACACAGGCACGTCCACGTCCCCAACCCTGATGTGGTGGTCGGGGAAGAAAGTCCCGGCATGCAGCCTTTGGCGCACAGAGGAGCTGCGGTAAACACGTGCGTCCTGTGCTTTGCCGGACCAGCCCACGTTAATGTCCACAAACTGGCCCCGGTGGTCAGACACAGCCTGCAGGATGACCGAGAAGTATCCCTTCCGATTGATGTAGAGGGAGGCCAGGGCATGGATGGGGATGTGCGTCCCGTCGATTGCCCCCCGGCAGTTGGGGAAGCCCAGGGCACCAAACCCCTCGATCACTGCATGTCCACATCGGTGAGGCGGATGACTCTGCGGAGCAGCACTCTGTTGATGGCCTTGACCCCCTGCAGAGGGACACACAAAACCACCGAGAGTCACTGGGGTGCCAGGGTGGCTGAGAGTGCTCCTTCCCCGCCACTGCCCCGCGCCCCCACTCCTAGGAGCAACCCCCCCTGCAATCCTGGCCACCGCGGGCAGCCCATAGTGCGGGTGGGACAGACCAAACCCACCCGTGGAGGGGACTTGCACCACCTTCCCCCCTTTTCCCTGGGGCAGCCCATCACCTCCTTGCCGACCCCTCCCCCCAGGCAGTGGCCAGAGACTGCCATACCTGCACGAGCAGTGCTCCGACGGTGGATCTCCCCACACCGAACTGGTTTGCCACAGATTGATAGCTATCCAGCGTGGAGAGCTTCCATAGGGTGATGGCGGGCCTCATGTGCGTGTCCCATCACCGCAGAGCAGAGGCGAGTCACTCACAGAGCTTGAAGAAGGTGTCCTTCATCCTGAAGTTCTGGGTCCATTGTTGGTCTCCCCAGCACTCCAGGACAATGTGGTCCCACCAGTCGCTGCTGGTGTCCAGACGCCATATGTGGCGGGGCACGCTGGCGTCCAGGAGCTGCAGCTGCTCCTCCCCATCCCCCAGGAGGGTCCGGAGGACGGCGTGGGGGTCAGGCTGCAGCAGATGCTGCAAGGCAGCCTGCAGAAAGCACAGCCAGGCTTGCAGCAACACGTCCAAAATGAGCACCAGAGTGCCCAGGGGCAGTTCCGGCTCCATGGTGCCGAGTGCTGTGTGTCCCGAGTCAGGGCAACCAAAGCAGGCAGAGACAAAAATGCTTTGCTATCCCTCAGCGAGGTAGGCAAACAAGCAGGGAAAGCTGAGAACCGGTTGTCCAGGGGGTCCCTTTAAGCACAAGCCTCAGATAGCCTCAGGCAGCAGCCACACAAAGTAACTCCTGACCTGATGCCTTGCTGGAACCGGTTTCAGCTGCCCTTAAATGAGATTCAGCATCCAATCAGTGTGGATACGCTATTTCGAAATAGCAAAACGCTATTTCGAAATGCGTTTTGTATGTATTTAAGATAAGATATTTCGAAATAACACTGTAGTGTAGACATACCCTGAGTTAGATCCTGGCTGCAGTGAAATGTATGTGATTTTTACCATTAATTTCAGTGGGGCTAATTTTAGCTTTGTGTTTTAACTTTCTTATCTATAAAATGGTGATAATATCACTTATTCATCTTTTGCAAAGTGCTTTGAGAGCTTCAGATTAAAACAGTGATATGAGTGCAAAGTATTATTATTATTTAGGAGGGAGGCAGTGGCTCAGAGGATTAGTAACATGCTATTAATCATTTCACATACAGGATGCTGGTTTGATTCCAAGCCAGACAGAGTGACAAATTTTTTTTTTTTTTGCATTCCCATATATAAAAAAATTCTCCAATGTTAGGATCTTATATGCTAAATGACAGAGGCATATTTCAATGGCCGAGTTACCCCAAACCCTTCTAATGCTGGGCTTGTGTATAGGTCCCTAACTGCAACTTAGCATAATGTTTGCACTATAAAAAGCCGTGTCTGGAAGTGTTGGACTCCGCAGAATTGCTCTGGATAACACTCTTACACAGGACTTATTTTTAAAATGTCAAAGAATTAAAAAAACCAAAAAACAAATAAAACTTCAGCTTGAAGCCTGAAGCGGTTTTTAAAATAGCTTCTGTCCTAATTGTGAGATCAGTTTTCCCTGTTTCCATGTTCAAAGTATCTTAAAATGCTAGTTTTTTGGCAAGATCTTTTCAAATATTTTCACTGTACCTCAGGTCTGGTACTTTCTGCAGCTCCCCAGAAAGTGAGAAGCAGAGGAGAAACACAACTAACTGAAGTATGGGGCCACATTGGGATGGCATGTGAACCAAGGACTGCAGGCTGAATTATGCTTTCTAAAAATTAACTGAAAAAGGGTGAAAAGTTGACTTCTAGCTGCAGCTCTAGTGATTTAGGGAAGCTCATTATGAGGATTCAGAATATAGTTTGGCAGAGGCATTTACAAGATGACAATATTCAGATCAAGCAAAGTTTTAACCCTAAGAGACTCACTAATCATACTGCCTCAATTCGTCAGCTTCAAAGGAGTTACACTGATTTACACTGCTAGGGTTCCGGCCAAAAGCATTTTACACCTTTATTAGGGTTGGCAACTTTGCAATGGAAAAGGGGACAAGAGACTATGTGGCAAGGAAGTCACTGCTTTCTTCCACACACAGCGTGTCGATAATAGAGCTCAGGATTGGCACAGAAATGAGTAACAAATTCTCACCACATCATTTTTTTTTCTAAATAATACCTGCCACTTCGTGCAATCTGGTGCATCCCAATTGCTAGGCATAATTACCTTTAATAAAAAAATTCAGTGTATTCCCGGCTCATGGAGAAGGGAAGCTAATGTTAGGTGTTTTTTCACACTCTCTAAAACTCTATATAAATTCATCTAAACTAAATCAAACTTTCCAAGAGGATGCTAAGGAGTAAGAAAGAGCAATTGTTATTGCTCCATTGAAAGGTCTGGAAAGGGCTCAGCTACTATGGGGTTAGGGTGACATAAGCAAAGCAGAGGATTTGCAGGAGAAGTCAGAGGGTGATTCTTCAGCTCTCTGATGCAGGACTCTGTTGTTATGGAGACAATGGCTTGGCTTTAGGATTTGGAGGCTCCTCCAGTTACTCCTGATCTCCCTGTTTACATCAGGGAACATGCATCAGGAAAGAGCACCATAAAGAAGTCCAGAGATTTTTGCCAGACAAAAAGTAAGAGGCATCAAAGTAGGCATTACTGACCACAGTGCAGGGGATGGTGTGGAGAGGAGCTGTTTCCATTTCCTCTAATTAAAAAGTATTGCTTACCTTTAACTGGCTAACCAGGTTTTCTTCACTTCCTGGTCCAGGATCTGATTTACCCTGTTGTATCAGCAACCAATTTCTGCTCCCCTGTCTCTCAACTGAGTAGTTACACAGCGACACAGGCCGCTATGTTCCATTTCAATGACTGCGGGTCAGCAGCAGGTGACTCCATCCCTTTATTTATACTAATTTGTGGAACACCATTCCTATGGCTACTTGCAATAGCATGTCAGCAAAACATTGCTGAGGTAATGAAAACAAACACAGCTACAACAAAGAAATGAACTCTGTTTAGATTTAAAACAAGGAACAGTACAGCTGAGCCACTGTCCCTTGACATTCAGCATTCCATCCTCAAGGGACAAAGTATGCAAACGGTCCAGTTACCAATTAGGGAAGGAAAAGAGAAGATGACAGGGAGCTAAATAATAACTGCTGATAGAACAAAATGACCTGACCAAGGTGTATACCTGTGTGAAATAACTTGGACACACTGGAGAGGAAGAATGGAGGTAAAGGCCCAAAGATTTCTAATACGAATTTGTGGATGGTCCATGCGAACGGAAAAGTGGAGAAAACAGGAATATTTGCTAGCGTTAAGAACCCCAGAGGAAGGAATCTTAGAAAATCATACGTGATCAGTCTCTATTCTTAATGTGTTCCTATAGAAGCCGATGGGAGTTTTGCCATCAGCTTCAGGGGGCCAGGATGCAAGTGCTTTAAAGGCTTGAGAAATAGGCTATATAAAATTAACATAAGAAATGGCAAAGTACATTTCATTCATCTTCTGGTGCACTATATTATCAGCCTGCTCTATCCCTTGATGCCCAGAGTTGGGATTTCTCAGCTATGCTATGTAACCAGGTATCCACTCTACACAGGACTGGAAAGGGAGTTCAGGTGGCCAGGTAGGCCCATTATAATCACAGGCTGCACCTGGAGAAAGAGTCAGGGTGTAGCGAACTAACTCAGCTGGGCAGGAATAGGTAGGGCCTATAAAGGCAGGACGATGGCAACACACAGGGGCTGTTGCTGGGGAAAAGCAGTCACTCCCTGGGAAGAGGGGCTGGAGTTGAAGAGGGGAACCAGTCGGGATAGGAAGCAGCCCAGAGGAGGAGCAGTGAGGGCTGAGAGAGTAAAGCACAGAACTCCTGGGCTGATGGTCCCATTGGCCCAAGTTCCCCTACCAGTCACTGAAAGGAGCGGCACCTGAGGCCATGACTAGGAAGAGTGTCTAGGGCTGCTGAAGGACAGACTGTGATATACCCCCAGAAGGGGGGTGGGAGAGATTGTTGACTGTCTTAGTGAGAGCTCACAAAGGAGACACTGTGGTCCCTGGGCTGAGAGAGGAGATGCAGACCTGAGAGAGGAGGAGCGAGGGCAAGCAACCTCAAGAGCCATTCCCCAGTGTGACCAGGAAGAGGTGCCAGACTAGTGGTGAGTGGTGCACCCCACTGCATGCGATCCTAAATTCCAGTGGCATTCACACAGAAGCACCCAACCCACCCAGAGTCATGCAGTTAAAGAGAAAGAAAATAGCCTCAGTTATCACCGTCCCAGATAGTGCTTAGGTTGGCAATACAAGTATTTCCACACTGCAAACAACTGAGTGTGCACGACAATGTGTGCTGCTCACAAACTATTCAGGTTGCGCCAGGTTCTCAGCTGCTAATGTGCTCCATGGAGCTTCATGGTGCTATACTGATTTATACCACCTGAAATTTTTTAGGTATTTATTTGTGGCAAGTAGTTAGTTACCCAAAGCATCTGGTTTTGTCTCTGCTCTCTAAATACAACAGATGTTTGCAAACCAAAGGAGTGTAATTGGGAATTTCAAAATTTACTCAGCAATAATTGCAATTGCTTTACGATGCATAGAACAAACAAAATGAGTGCACTGATTCTTGTGTGATTCCCAACAACTGTGGTAGTAAAAGAATTAGGGAATAAACTTTAAGCACAAGCACATTACCACCACTTATGAACCCCTATAACACCTGTTTTGTAACCTGGTATGAAGTTGCACCAAAAGATTAAGTGATTTCTCAAGGTCATGTGGGGAGTCAGTGACAAAACCAGCAACAGAACTCTGTCACCTGCTGTAATCACTGAGTTATACTCCACCCAAACCTGTCCATAAGGACCTGGAAGGGAGAGGACTGGTTACGCTGAAAGGCCATGGCTGGCAGTTGGAAGCAACACACATGTTGCCCAGAACAGCACCATGCAAGCCAATGGGACAAGTGAATGTAAGGCTGTGAAGCAGGCAGCATGAAGTTCTGTCTTTAGGCCTGGCCTTAGGCCAAGGCAAGCAAGACGATTGCCTTGGGCCCTGCACCTTCAGGGCCCCACACTACCTGGCACCTGCCTGCCCGGCCACTCGCTCGCTGCCCTGGCTGGGAGCTGCCTGGCCACGTGGCACAGCCGCTGTCCGTATGCCACCTTGGGCCCCGCAAACTTTTTGGCTGGGCCTATATGTCATCTTAGGGTGGTGGGATGTTTTTGCTCTCTTGGGTTGGGGTAAGTCTTAGGGAAGGAAGAGGTAAATGGAAGGGGTCTTGTTTTGTTCAGGAGACAGAGGAGGGATGGATGCCTGGTTCTAGTTTGGGGAACAGAAGTGGGAGGAGACTGAAAATAACTACATCAAAGTGCTCTAAGGGCTTGGAAACAATAAATCTGCACCTCAAAAAATTGCTACCATGGATTTTTTTGATGTGAACATACCTGAGCTGGATTTCATACTGTCCAGCCTGACAGGGCTGCACATTCCTCATGACCAGCGTGAAGATGTCCTCATTTTGCAGGATCTCACACCCTGCTCCTGGCATTATTTCCTGCCCGTCTTTAAACCAGTGAACTCTGGGGAAAGGGTCTCCAGCAATGGCACAGGAAATAAGGACATTCTGTCCAGGAGCTGCTGTCACTGATCGTGGTTTGCTAATGAACCAGGGTTGAATACCGTCCTGAGGTTCTGCAGCACATAAATGGAAGAGCAATATGAGATTCAGAAAAAAACAAGAGAAATGGCCACACTTAAGTGTGAGTGTCTAACTGGCTACACTACATACAAAGGAATTGCAGGTTCACAAGGAAATTCTGAACACTTGGGTGTATAATCTTCTAACCTGACAACACAGTTGGGCTTTCACCTGGCAAGAAACTCCTAGTAACACCAATATTAAATCAGTGATAGATCCTGTTATTGGCCAGATGTAGACACATGGTACAAAGCAGCCCTCAATGGAGAGCTGAGGATTTTTCTGTAGTGTATGAGGATATACTAGGAGTAGAGGTGGTGTCAGTTGAATGTGATTCATGGGGATGTTATAAGCTAGTGTAATAGATCTGCCGTGAGGCTGAATCCTGGGTCAGGCAGAGAGAGAAAGGCAGGCAAAGCTATCTTCATTGCAAACCCAGGTGTGCTAGTCACCATATCCAAGGATTAAGGCCCATAGCCTCCAAATCATTCAGAAATATTAATTTATAGATAACTCCTAGGAAAGGGGTAACCTGCAGAGAAACTGAGGCAGGGGAATTCAGCACAATGTTTGGAACTCCTCTCTGATTTGGGGTGTCCAAATTATGCCATCTTAGGCTTAATTTTCAAAAGTACTGAGCACCTACAACTCCAATTAATGTGAATTGGAGCTATCGATACTCTGTGCATCTGCATGATAAGCCCAACCACATCAACTTGGGCTTCCAAAATCAGAGAGAAAAACTGAATGAGGATTTGACTTTTCGGGGCCCAGTGAAATAACCAAAACTGGATTGCTTGAAGACTCATGGTTGCTTCTCATATACTGAAGTGACATGACCATACTACATCTGTATATTTTTCTTTAAAAAGAGATGGTGTTGAGATCATCTAAAGCCCTGTGAAATTAGTTTAGGGCAGAGGCACCTCTCTCTACCTCGAACTACATTAAGGATGGGATTACATCATACCGAAATTGCCTTCACAGACTTCATTTATGGGGTTGTTTTCAAATGGAAGATTCCAACTATTGCTCATACATTATTCGTATGGTGCTAATAATAAAAGAAGCCAGCATGCCTGGCTCCTGGGCCATTTTTCCGAATGCCTTGTGCTTTAATTAGAAAGAAAAAGAGCATTAAATGGACTACAGTAAGTCTATCACTAAGAAAGCCTTTACAATCAGGATCTGGAGTGGTATTTAACAGAATTCTTGCATGGTCCTTAGCAATAGTGTGCGGGGATGAGGTTTTTAAACTGTAAGGTGAAATCCCATAAAAATGGAGAAGTTGCTTTGCTCAACATCTGCCTTAACCCAGACACACAGATCTGAGTGCTCATATTATCCACCCCAACATATCTTACATACACTATCTACTTTAAATAGATCCTCATCAAGCACACTGGAATGCTGTCCTCTGTGTTCTTCCTAAACTTGTAAGGTTTGGAGCCCTTGAAGCTTCATACCTTGTACAGTCAAAGTGGCTTGGGTCTGAGTTTCCCCTAAGTTATTCCATGCTTCGCAGGTATATTTGCCTGTGTCCTCAGGGAATACCTCCTGGATGTACAGGCTGTACTCACTGCCCTTCTTTTCAAAGTGAAAATCTTCTGTCTCTTGGATTTCTTTTCCATTGTGCAGCCAGATAATTTCAGGAGGTGGGTTAGCTGAACAACACCAAAAAACAAAATGCATCAACACAATTGAAAAGAGAAGCAACCTCATTAGTGTCAAAGGATCTCAGAAAAGGTCACTTTCAGGCATGGCATAAGTAGGCACACAAATCACACCAATTGCCCAATGAATGCTATGCCTTTTTGTGCTGGATCACAACTCATTAAACACTCTGAAAGACATTTGGTATAAACACAACTCAGCTTGTTGCATTTCCTTCCCTGCCATAGCTCCTTTTGTATTCACTACCATGTATAGTATCAGCATATAAACAGAGTCCATTTGTAAAAATGAATCCGCATTTGCCTCTCCCAGATTCAAGTCAGAATAATCTATTAGGGTCACAATGGAAGTGATAAAAGATTGTGATTTCATGTAGGGAAGAACTGACAGAAGAAATTGTTACTTACTGGTACTACGGTTCTTTGAGATGTGGTGCAGATATGTATTCCACTAAGGCTATGTCTAGACTGCCGCTTTTTTCAGCAATAGGTACGCAAATTGCGCTGCACAATTTGCTTACCTTTTTCCGATAGTTTTGTCAGAAGAGGCTTTTCCAAAGCGTGGCCCATCTACACGGGCCTAATTCTGGAAAAATTGCCTCTTTCAGAAGAGCCCTTCTTCCTCGTGGCACAAGGAAGACAGGGCTTCCGAAAGAGCGTGTCTGCTCTTCCGCAAAAATATCGGAAGAGCAGACGCATTCCCTGGACATGGCGAAGTTTTTCCAGGATACCTCTGTAGTCTAGACAGAGCCTTAGACGTGTGCACACCCAGCATCCTGGAGCCAGGCAATTATGCCGAGCAGTATCCGCAGGAGGCAGCGCTTGTGCCATGTGCCCACAGCCCCTCCCCTGGCTGTCTGAGGCAGTGCTACCTTGACCTCCCATCAGCTCCTTTGCAACCAAAGCCTAGAAACTAGGCTCCAATCCAGAGAGGAGAGAACGGTCATGGAATACACATCTGCATCACAGCTCTAAGAACCACAGGTACAGTAAGTAACAGTTTCTTTTTCAAGTAGATGCAGTCAATGAACTTGATTTTTAGAGCAGAAACTAAAGTCGACTTCCCAGTGTTTAGGATGAGACCCACATGGCCAAGTTAATGCAGTGTTGTGTGCACATGAGCCAGAACTACTTCTCTGAACATGCAGCAAAGCAGTCATTCATTCAAAAAGGAGGTAGGTCATTGCCATGATAGTATACTGAGTAACTACCTAGGGGAGGGTGGGGGAGAGGAGTGGAAAAAGGAGGGAAACAGATGAGAGGATGAAAGGAAGCACCATGGACTGAAAATGGCATTTTGCCACAACAATCTGGAGGAATTTTCTGTGGCTTGAAAAATCACCACATGAAAATAGGCACCCTAAAAGTCCAGAGGAGCAAACCAGTCATTCTGAGACAACGGGAGGAGGATAGCAGATAGGATGTCTGTTCAGACCTCATGTATCTGATATATTTGTTGAGGCTGCAAAAGTGAACCATACGTCTCACACTTCCTTTTGATTTGGGAACCAGAAAGAGTTGGGAAAAGACAACCTGACCCCAGCATTCTGGAGGACCTTTCTCCACTGCTTATAGATCAGTAGTTCCCAACCTTTTTTATACTGCGGATCGGCAAACTCATTCAAAAACTTTTGCTGGACTGCCACAAAAACATTTGCATATTCGTTATGGTAATGAAATTATTTGCATATTTACATATTCATTGTGGTGATTAATTTTAAACGGTCAACTGTTATTTTACGTTGCATCTGTACATACACAATACATGTTATTGTGTGGATGGGAAGATCAAAATCATACACTGTGAAACAGATGGCATACGTTGCAAAATAGTTCTGGTTTTCACTAATTTTTGGAGAGAGGCAAAGGGGTACAGCAGGAAGGGCAGGAGAAGGGGGACTGTGGCCAAGAGGAAGAAAAAAAAGAGGAGGGAAAGAAAAGGGGGACCAAGCTGAGGAGAGGCTGGGCTGAAAACAGCGGGGAGCACACTCCAGCTCGGAGGGCTTATCCCCTCATCCCACCCCAGCTGCCTGGGTAGCGGCAGCCCCTGCTCAGCCCTGGCCACCCCGCCAGGGGAGTCCTGAGCCAGCCCCCAGGGCTCAGCACTGTCAGGCTGGCCGCCCTCGGAAAAGCCCCACCTTCTGGAGCAGACACCTGCCATGCAGCCCCACCAGCTGGGCTGCGTGGCTGCCGCAGAGCAGGAACCAGGGCCGTGGTGAGAATGCCCAGTAGCCTCATAGAATCCTAGGGCTGGAAGAAACCTCGGGAGGTCATCAAGTCCAACCCCCTTCCAAAGCAGGACCAAGTCTAACTAAATCAACCCAGCCAGGGTTTTGTCAATCCGGGACTTAAGAACCTCTAGGGATGGATATTCTACCACCTCCCTAGGTAACCCATTCCAGTACTTCACCACCCTCCTAGTGAAATAGTTTTTCCTAATATCCAACCCACATCTCCCCCACTGCAACTTGAGACCATTGCTCCTCATTCTGCCATCTGTCACTACTGAGAACAACCTCTCTCCATCCTCTTTGGAACCTCCCGTCAGGTAGTTAAAGGCTGCTATCAAATCCCCTCTCACTCTTCTCTTCTGCAGACTAAACAAGCCCAAATCCCTCAGCCTTTCTTCACAAGTCATGTGCTCCAGCCCCCTAATCATTTTCGTTCACCAGTTCTTTATTTTATTTGTTTTCTAGTCTCAGGAAATGCTCTATGTTTGTCTTTCAAATATTATTTAATCTTTGAATGATTAAATGTCCCTGAAATTATATCAAATTGAACTTTCCACATTCAATATAATTACACACACACACACACACACACACACACACACACACACTTCATGCCCTCAAGAGTTTCATATTGCTGTAATCAACTGCTTTCCTTTATCTTAAAAGAAATTTTAGTAACAGGTGAAATGATACGTACAATAAAGTGCTCTGGGATCATCAGCGATAGTTATATAAATCTGGTATATTATTAATTCTGACTTTGAAAGACTCTGTAGGAGAAATCCACTATACCTCGCACTGAGATCAAATTATAGCTTTTTGTTATTAGGGTTAGGGCCATTCTGAGATGGACTGAAACTGACCACATGTGCTGTGCTGTTGTAGCCCTGTGGGTCCAGCATATTAAAGACAAGATGGGTAAGATAATATAAGTTATTGGACCAACTGCAGTTGATGAGAGAGGCATGCTCTTCTTCAGGTCTTGTCTCTCTTACCAATAGAAAAGTAGCACAATAAGAGATTATCTCCTAACTCTCCTGCCCTGTCTCTGGAACTCATCATAGGGAGACACACCAGCATGAAGATTAGTTAATGTTTTTCAATCCCACCCTCCCCTTGAGACAGGCCTACTGACAGCCCAGCCCAGCCCCGACACACGCATGGGACTGGCAGTGTCTGTGGCACAAACGACAGGGGTGGGCACATGTTTCTGGTGGCTCGAAATTGTTAACAGTCAGGCCTAGAGGCGCAGAGTCACTCAGCTCATACGCATCTTGGGGTCGCGGCACCCACCTGACAGCCGGGCAGTATTAGCTCCCGATACCCACTGGTCTGAGTCAGGGAGCCCGGCTCCCCTCTCACAACTCCAACCGCTGCTGTTGGCTGTGGTACCCCCGGGATGTTGGGAAGAGGCCAGACACACGGTGCAGTCTGGAGCCGGCAGGGGAGACCCCACGGGGGACGCTGGGCCCTGCTGGAGGAAGAGCAGAAATTGCGGACACCCAGCGTGGCTCCCTGGGGCCTCTAACCTGATCCCCCTCGGTAATATCAGTAAAGGCTGGGATGCTCATGACTGCAAAGGCTCCGTAACCTTGTCCTGAAATGCCACCCACAACGGAAAGGACACGGGGCTGCCGCCCGCCATGCAGCTCCACTGACTGGGCCATTTGGCTGCCGCCAGAGCTAGAACCAGGGCCGTGGTGAGGCTGCCTCAGCAGAGACAGCCTCACTACAGTCCGTCTCTAGCCCTGGCACCCGGGGCAGCCCGCTGTGCCACTCACCATGGGAGGGCGGGTGGAGAAATTTTAGTGCGCACACAGGCACGCACCTTATAGAGAACAGAGCTCCCCAGCGGGCGGGACTCAACAACAGCTGCAGGCATGGCCTGGCAGAGTGCCATGGCTTGGAAGGTAGAGGTTCATGGCCTGCCACCAGTCTGGTGATTGGGAAACATTGTCAGAGGATCTACTTGAGGCACAGTATCTTGTAGGAGTGGTCCCTGAAGAGGGAAAGGGAGGGAGGGTGGTGAGGAGAGAAACGGGATGGCAAATCCCAATCTGACAGTGATTAGGTTCCAGCTGTCAGTAGTAATCAAGTCCCAAGCATTGTGAAAGCTAGCCAGTCTGTCCCAAACAAAGGTCATGACTTGGACCATTGCTCTGGACAGAAAGAGTCAAAATGGGAACTCAGAGGGCCACAGATGGGAAGGGCGCATTGATCCTGGACCTGAATATTTTCTCTTCTGAGACCTATGATCCTTTCTGGGGTACTCCCGTTGTCTAGGGAAAGGGAAGACTGCTCACAGATGTGTTGTGTTGAGGATGGCATTGCTGCTGCTGTTGACCATCGTAGTGGCACCTTTGCTCTGGTGGAATATACACCTCTAAGAAAAGTAACAATCGGAGATCCCTTGAAGGAGCACAGAGTCTCAGCCATCTTATCTGAAAAAAACACTCAGCTGTCAAAGGGCAAATCTTCCATAGTCTGTTGGATGTCAGAAGTAAATGTCCAAATTCTCCAGCAAGGACACCCTTCTCACAGTCCTTACCAAGATCAACACTCTGGTCAGCGTGTCTGCAACATCCAATGTAGATTGCAATGTCTTGGCCCCCAAGCAGCCTTCACTGATGACACACTGAAATTTCTCCCTGGAGGGCTTTAGACAACTGGTCTGCAAACTTAGACATAGCCATTCAATTCACAAAATTGCACTTGGACAACAGTGCCTGCTGGTTCACAATCCACTTTTGCGGGGAAGAGGAGGTGTAGATTTTCTACTCCTTGTCTTTAGGAGTGGACGTAAATCTGCCCTGCCAGGCTCTATCATCCACTGCAGTTACAACAAGGCAATGTGGGGCCAGATGAGAGTAAGTGCCCTTGAATCCCGACACCTGTACAAAACGGCATTTCTCCAAGCTCTTTGCAGTAGGGAATACCAAAGCGAAGGAGCAGGCTCTCTGCAGGCTCTAGGAGCACACTCTGCAATGGAGTGTCTCATGGTTCCATGGAAACCACTAGGGCTAAGAATAGGGTATTGATGCCAGTAGGTGCTGGGTCAGGAGTCCCCATCCTGACCATGAGATGAGTACCAATCCTGGTGCCCACGGTGCTTTAAAGACAGCCCCCAATGTCCACTAAGTGATGGAGAGCGGGAAGAGGAGGAAGAACCCAACCTTAACACAAAGGACTCTCAGGTTTCTAGGGATAAAGATGGAGCCAGCCCTTCAAGTGTAACTGATTTATTTATTTATTTATTTAAATATTTTTACCTCGCCTTTCTATTTAAAATATTCAAGGCGGCTTGAATAAGGAGGGACTGGTGCCAATGGTACCGCTGGCACAGAGTACACCTCTGTTTCCAGTGCTGGGAGCAGCCTCAACCCTGAAGCCAGAAGTGGTAGCAATGTAGCGGACAGTGATGAAGTGGAGGGCAGTGAGTGCTGCTACAGTAACATTACTGGCACTGGGCATCACACAGTACCAAGGAGTTTTCTGGTGCTGAGGAAGTTCCTTGAACCAAGCACCATGCCCTAGCACTGCCTCATTTCCATAGACAGCAGGAGGGAAACACTGGGGCAGAGTGCCAGACACAAAAGTTCAGTGGTCCACCCAGACAACAGGGCTTTAAACTAAGTAGCTCCCATCAGCTTCCCTAGCTTCCCTGTAAGGTATGTGGCTAGGCAGCTGCAGTTCATAGTCCTGGCTGCTTCTGCCCCCTGCCTTGGAGCTGCTCCGAGGAGTCTCCTGCTTGCTGTAAGGTGATAGAAGGTATGGGAGTGCTGATTTCAGGATGTCCCTTCTCTCCACGATTGAGCCATCTGTGTCCCATCTTCACAAAGCGGGATATCACAACTACAGATTCCTGAGTCTGAACTTACTGATCTACTGTGTTTAAAAGGGAAGTGTACTTAAAGTGGGGTCAGTGTACTTAAAGAGGAAATGTACCTCTCAAACACACACAGAGAGCATGTATCTCTGTCAGTCTCTCTCTCATAGTGTATGTCTCTGTGTCACACATCTCTTCCCTTGGCACTGTGCAGCTGTGTATGTGCCATCCAGAGAAGAGAGTGATGCACTCCAGCAGGATGGGGTGGGTTCATCATGAGGTTCAGTTTGTGCAGGGAAGTATTTGCAGCCACTGCTGTGCATCCATTGTGTTTCCTGTCTCAGTCCATGCTGCCTTGTTGAGTGTGAGGCTACATTAACAACAATGTGCTAACCCTTGAGTGCTCAGTCGAGTGCTAGTTTAGTAGCAAGACATTCCCTGGGAAATATTCCACCCTCTGACTCCATCATCTCAACCAAGCTTCACAATGATCATTGCTGTGTACAGTATTCAACTGTTTAAAATTGTTTAAAACGTATACTGTGTACATTTATACTGTCTTTTGTTTGCTGAAAAAAATTTCCCTGGAACCGAACCCCTTCATTTACATAAATGTTTATGGGGCAATTGGAGTCACTTAACATCCTAGCGTTTTTCAGGAACTTAACTACAATGTTAAGCGAAGTGTTACATTAGTGCTTTACCGCTTGCGCCATCCCATACAGAAAAAATAGGACTGCTCAATGAGTAAGGCACTACTCAAAGAGAGTAAGTAAATCAGACACCGGATGATTTCATCTTCAGAGAGCCATGCATGTTAATAGAAATGTCTGTGATATTAAGTAATGTTGAATATTTTTTAGAACATCTCTTAGTAAATGTGTAGTAAAGGCGTGAGCTATAAAATGACATTTTAGATCCTCCGATCAAAGTTAGCTGCCAAAGATTTGTGTTACCAAAGTTCATACTAGGACTGATCTCTCTTTTACAACACTAATCTTGCACCAGCTAACAGCAGTTCAATCTTGTCTGGTTCACAGCACAAGCTATTAGGGCTTTTCAAGACTTAATTTCAGTTCAATAAGGAGTTGATATTATTCTGCTTATTATTATAATAAAGAGACCCTTCTACAGATCTGAACACTCTAACAATAGACAGTGTTCATTATCTTCAGGCTCCAGACAACCCTAGTTTTTGCTTTGTTAAAATCGACTCCTTGAAGTATTATATTTAATTACAAAGTTTGTCTCACTGAGACATAAAAGGTGAACGCTGCACATTTTAATTATTTGGTAAGTCTAGCATCCAAGGTTTTTCTTTTTTACTTACCTGATACTTCCACAGTCATTATTACTTGACTTCCATCCATTACCTTGAGGTCAGTCAGGCCTTTAATGAAGACTGGTGGAAAGGTCTTGTCAGTCGGGACAGGCTGTGCACTTTCCACTTTCTTGCTGCTTTTCTTTTCTGTGGAATCAATGTTAAAACAGAAAGGTCTCTTACTGGGAACTCTTTCAAAGCATTTTAGCTACCAGGGTAATTTCATTTGGGTGGTCTCAATCCAGTTCTCAGACAGGTACATGCTTCACCAAAACGCATCACCAACATGGCGGTCTCTCCTGTTGGCAGTTCCAGAAGAGAGGCCAAAGACTGAGTTGAAGTGTTGACTGAAGTGTCCTCCCTCCAGCCAGAATTCAGGTATCTTGGTAGGACACCATAGAGAAGTATGAACACATTTTCCTTAATACACTGGTCCTTATGCAGAGACTTTGTCTGCATAGCTGACAATCCAATTCCTTTCATGAGTGCTAAATTCATAGTGGAAAAGAGGGAACTCATACCACCCCTTTCCTGTATGACACTCAGCAAAACGTGCGATGATGGGAAAGATTCCTTCCTGCCCGCTGAGGCAGTCAGTTAATACCTTCAAGGATGAGCTCTGATTATCCTTACCTTAGAGTGTATAACTAAACTACAACTCCTTGAGATAAATATTATTTAGTTCTAAAAAAAAGAATCCAGCTTTAGCTGGAGGCAACTCTTATGGTCTGTCTGGATGCCTTCATATAGTGTGAAATTGGCTTATAAGGCTAGATCCCAACAGATGCATCAGATAAGGGAAGGTACTTTTGCTCAAAAGCTCCGAGGAAGAGCATTTATGGAGCTAATGTAATGGTGGTGCCCAAATATAGCAAGCCATCATTTATCTGTCAGTCACTCAGGAACACTTGCTGTCTGATTTATCTTGTGAGCTCACTGAAGTTAGAGATTGTGTCATGCTGTACAGTGCCAAGCACACGCTCACACCCTCCATAAATAATAACAGTTTCTTTGTGTCAGTTCCCATCTAAGAGATTTTGCCCTAATTACTCTTGGAGTATTTTTGTCTAACAGCCTTTTCTAACGAGGCTTTGTTCCAAAGGCTTCTGGTGCAAGATGTTTTTCCTTAGCGATAGATAGAAAGAGATCAAAGCTTGTTAGGTAGGAAATATGGGAACTCAGACAAACTACAGACCTACTCAATTGAATGGGGTTTGCTTTTGAAATGTCTTATTTACCACCAAAAAAGAAAAAACAAACAAGGAGTCCTGTGGCACCTAAAAGACTAACAGATTTATTTGGGCATAAGCTTTTGTAGACAAACACTCACTTCATCAGTTTCCTCTTCTGTGTTTCTAATGCCTGACAAAGTACTGCACAGACAGGAACAAAGATTGGAGGGGGGGGTAGAAATGATGGAGACAGCCATTAAAAGGTGGGGAAGGAGACAAAAAGAATGGGGAAGTGAGAAACAGGACAGGAAATAGGGGAGAGAGTGTACAGGCCAAAAAGGACACAGACACATATGGTTCTAGAATTCCCTTTATCCAAGCATCTAATAACACTTCACAAAGAGAGGGAGAAGGAAGAAGGCACACAAAGAGGAGGAACAGGGCAGACTAATTAAAAAAGGAGAAACTTAAAAAACAACAAATAGTCTGGTAGCACTTTAAAGACTAAGAAAACATGTAGATGGTATCATGAGCTTCCGTGGGCACAGACCACTTCTTCAGATGACCGGAGTGTTGGAAGTCCAGATCCAAGGAATAATAAAGGAAGGAGGAAGGTGAGTGGGGGGAGAAGGAAAAAAAATTGAAGGGGAGGAAGAAAAAAAAAGACAGAGTAGATAAGCTTCAGAGGGGTAGGTGAGTGAGTCTGTAACAGGAAAAACTTAAAACACAACAAACAGTCTAGTAGCAACTTAAAGACTGAGTAGTTGTAAGAGGCTAATAAGAACCATTAGTGGATCTCCAAGTCGCTGTTTTGTTTCAAACCAATTCCACAAGCCAAGAACACAGAGAAGGATTGGACCTTAACTTCATTCACAAGTTTAATTCTCATGCCTATGGTTTGAATCGGGATTAGGGATGGCTCACACATTATCAACCAACCAACCAGTGAAGGTACTAATGGTTCTTGATGTCTGTTTAGAATCTGGTGTTGGTCAGCTTCCTTTCCAAGTGCTCACTAATGGCTCTTATCAGCCTCTTGCTGCCCTGCTGCCACGGAACTAGGACTCCAGCCTGTCCCTACCTCTGTCCCACCCCCCGGAGCTTTCTAGTTGTCACTGGACCCACTGCTGCCAGGGCTGGAGCTCTGCAGTTGCTTGGCTCCACTGCTGGGACTCTGCAGCCCCAGCCCGGGCTGGGGCCAGAGCTCCACAGTTGCTGCTGGGGTCACAGCTCCCTGGCTGCTGCCAGAGCTACATGGCCACTGGGGCTAGAACTCCCCGCCATGCCTCTGCCCACCCCTGACTCTGGGCTTTGGCAGAGTCACTGGTCCCCCCTACCATGCTCCTGCCCTGCCACCAGACCTCCCCTGTTCCTGGGCTCTGTGGTCCAGGAATATCCAGGGTAATGCAGGACCCTGGATGTTGCCAGACCAGAGAGTCCCTGTTAAGAGAGGTACAACCTGTACAAGATTAAACAAGTTATGTGTAGCTCAATAACAAAGGCGCTGGAAGGGAAAGGGAAGGGAAAGGATGTTGTTAAGGTGGGACAATGAGAATAATTAGAGGAAATGGGATGAAATTATAGACATGAAAAAAATAGGCTCAGTATCATGAGGAGAAAAATTCCTCAAGCTAAGTAGGATTCCTTCAGGAACAGAAAGAAAGGCAACAGTGTGTATCAAAACCTCTACGGAGACATTCCTATCCATATAAACATGTTCTACATCAATACACAGACATTCTGTTTGTTTAAACTTCTCCTTAAGAACTTACTATTAAGCTTTTCAGATTTATTTTAAATGGCCCCCTACCTACTTTCTCACTATATTTTATGACCAGTAGTGAAAAAGACACTGTTTCCTGATGCTCAGGCTTGTTAGAGTGCACATAAGGCAGGAAAGGCAGCTCTGTAGCAATGGATGGGAGCATTCTGAGACTCTGACAGGGCTCTAATAGCTCCTAAGTACACCTGGTCTGACTGAGAATTGCATGGGCAATAAAAAGTACAATCAAAGAACACTGAATCAACGTAAGACTGGAAAGGACCTGGATAGCCCTCTAGTCCAATCCCTTTCACTGAAGCAGGACTAAGTATTGTTTAGTACAGGTGAGGAATCTTTTTTGAAGTTTTGTCCCAGAGGCTTATGGTACAGGATGGTAGAGAATTTTTTTTTTCCTATTATGGGCCATTGAATCACAGAAGAAACAAGAGGGGCCACTCACTGCACAGTTGGGAAGAAATGACAACCGCTAAGTGATGGCCCCATGGTGGCAATGGGGGGCATGTACATATCAGAGCGAGGTCACTGCGTCTCCGCAGGGTCAGAAGTCATGGTGTTGGACAGGGCGGTTTTACTGCCCCCCCCCCACCAGAACTCTTCCTGTGTGTCACGGGGCAGAGCTGGCAGGTGGCGCTGGTGGCGAGGGCAGAGAAGGGTGGAAGGCAGAGAGTGTGGCAGTGAGGACCCAGCAGGTGGGCAGGCTGCAATGGAGGCAGCACAGGGGGGGTCTGGCTCATACTGCAGCTCAGAGAGTCTGGAGCAGCTGGACCCGAGTTCCAGTTAGGGGCCCTGGCTCCTGCACCCACCAGTCAGGGCAAAACCTGGCCCACTAGCTGCAGCTACTTAGCCTGACCCACCTGAGGGCCATTTCAGCTTGGGTTGGTATATGTCACCTCACTATAGCCAGGCAGGGAGCTGGACCCCAAAGGATCACATGGGGGAGGGAGCAGCATGGGGCCCTATTGAAGGCTTGAAGCCAACCTGGGCTGTGCAACTTGCCCTGGGTCAGCTGAAATTAAGCAATGGTCTGGATCTGGCCTGTGGGTTGTAGGTCTAGACCATCCCTCACAGCTATTTGCCGAACCTGTTCTTAATAACTTCCAATGTCAGAGCTTCTACAAGCTTCCTAGATAATTTGTTCCAGGGCTTAACTGGCCTGACAGCTAGGAATTTTTTTCCTAATGCCCAACCTAAATCTCCTTTGCTGCAATGTAAGCCCATTGCTTCTTGTCCTGTCCTCTGGGGATATGGAGAACAATTTATCACCTTCCTCTTGATGACAACTTTTTAAATATACTGAAGACGGTGATCATGCCTCCTCTTACTATTTGCTTCTCCAGCCTGAACAAACCTATTTTTTTTCAATCCTGGCTAAGATAACTAGTATCACTGCTCAAATGATGATATCTAGGAGTAGTAGTAGTAGTAATAGTAATAGTATGACCATAGTGCCTACAGGCTGTAGTCATAACCAGGACTCAATTGTACTAGATGCTGTACAAGCACAGAATAAAAAAAAATTACAGCCCTTGCTCCAAGGCTTACAATCTAATCAGAGTGCCTCAAACGAATGGCTGAAGAGTACACCAGAACATGTTGTTCCCCCCCCTTCCCCCCCCCCGAACACACACAGCACTAACACCACACACATTGAATGCACTGGTATTTTAAAGCAGAATATTGTCATAATTGCCTTTTATTTCTAAACTTGAAAATGGCTTATATTAGAGAAACTCTAGTTCTGGATTTTAAACACCATCTGTTTAAAATGAAACCATGACCACTTATCTGTGGCTTATAATGGACACTAGACTCTGACAGTACGAGTGTTCTCTCGTGGTATCACCAACTCTGGGAGTAAAGCCACACTTTCGCAGTTTGGGGTCCAGCTTTGCAATGTGATGTTCTAGGGTGGAATGCTCTACTTACGTGGCATGCTAGCAGCTAGAGGATTACATTGCAGGACACGGGTCTTAATCATTATCTGCTCTCCCTTTCCAAATCACATTTTGCAGGACAAGGCTGGGGGCAGATCTCTGTGTAAATTCTTCAGGTCTCTGTGTAAACTCGAAAGCTTGTCTTTCTCAACAACAAAAGGTGGTTCAGTACAAGCTATTACCTCACCCACTTTGTGTCTCTAGAATCCTGGGAACAATGTGGCTCCAGCGATACTGGAAACCATAATGCATTACAGTGACTTAAAGCTGCTGAAGACTCCATTCATCTCCCTAACTTTGGGAGAAAATCTACTTTCTTCAGTTTCACACAAGCCCATTATCTCACCTTGCATAGATCACGCTTGCAAAAATGTCTTGTGATGTTTTTATGAAAAAAAAAAGGTAAAACATTCGTAGGATCTAATTTAAGGTTAAATGAATAACTTTTATGCCCATTCATGTGACAGCATATTGCAATGAAAATACTTAGCTAAGTATTTTGACTGATTTTTTTTTTCAACTGGAAAAAGAGTGACAGCTTGCAATGGCTTCTTAGAGTAATTTCAGGATTTCACAACCCACAAATGCACAGACCACGCCCATTCAAAACCACCAACAGCCACCAAATAACCACATGCACGGCACTGGGAATTGAACCAGTGACATAAACAACTGTTTGGAACAGGGAGGGTAGGGATAGGGCTGGGACAAGAGAAACACTCTACACAACAAGAGGCTAGGTCAGTGGTGGGCAACCTGCAGCCCATGGGCTGCATGTGGCCCACTGGGGCTCTACCTGCAGCCCGCGGACCCCCTGTATGTCCCCTCCCGCATTCACCTCTTGCGGACTGGGCCACCAGAGCCCTGCATTTCCTACTCCTCCCTCTCTCCTCCAGCACTTTATGAATCACCTGATTCATGCTCTGCCCCTGATTCTCCCTCTCTCTCCCAGAGCTTGAACAGCCATGCATCAGCTGATTCACAGTGTTCCAGCTCTGGGAGGGAGGAAGGGAAAGGAGCAGGGCAGAGAGTGAATCAGCAGATTTGTGGTGCTCCAAAAATGCTGGGAGGGAGGGAGAGAATTGGAAGTGTGGGGGTCTGGTGCCCCAACGTGCAAGAGGTGTGGAGAGGAGGGGGCCAGACAGGGGGGCTGTGGGTAGAGCTCCAGTGGCTGTGGGTTGCTGCGGCCCACTGAGATGAAGGAGGGCCACTCATGTGGCCCACTCATTGTTCTTGGTTGCCCATTACTAGGTTAGATTTTGGCATGTCTTGGGATTTCCCACAAACCCCTGCCTCTAAACCCTTTCTGCCATATTAATACTCAGGATTTTAGATACTTCTTTGAACTGCTTCCTTTTGAGAAACTGGTCTGGAAATCTTATGAAAGCCGTGCCTCACTAATCTTCTGGCAGAACAATCTTTCCTATGCCATTTTTGTGCATTTCTGGTGCCAGAAGTGGAAAGATAGTCAAATGGGAAAAGTTAATTAAAAAAGCTGGAACCTAAACAAAGGATGGTTTGAAGTTTTGGATAAAGGACTTGTTTATCCTCTGCCTTGATGCACCAAATGTGAAATGCTGTACTCTCCACCTCAGCTGGTGTTAAGCATTACAGTTAACTACATCCTTTTGACCTCTCTTCTCCATTGTTTTTGACTCAGGGTTCTGTTGCTTTACCAGCCCCCAATTTAGTTTAACAGTAAAAAACCGGAAGCTATCATATGAAAAAACTGTCATGGCAACAATAACCTATTAAACTGCAGGATGTTTATTTTTAAAGGCATTTCAGAATAGCTGCTGCACTCAGCTTTACTGAATTATGTCTTTACAATCCATCCTAAGTGCTAGCAAGCAAGATGGTTAAATGGGTGGTTAAATGCTCTGATCAAGCATTAAGGCAAATTTCATAAATCTGTTCTTTAAAAATGTAATCAGTTCAACAGCTGGGATATTTTACTGTAATTTATAAAAACAGACAGTGGTTTAACCACTGCTATTTGCTTCACACAGGAGGCCAAATAATGCAGGGCAGGAAAGTCTATGCTATCCCTTGAATTAAGCCTGAGATTTTCAGGGACTACTGATTGATTATCAATGGGATTTTGGTGGCAAACTCTTTGGCTCCACTGAAATTCCCAGTCTAAAAGTACTGATCTTCATCCTATGCACAGAGCTTACCAATTCTTACTGATGTCTTAAAATCAATTTTGATCTGAAGCTCACTGAATTCAGTAGAAAGACTCCCTTTGATTTCAGTGGGCTTTGGATCAGCCCTTTTTTATGAACTGTGGTGAAGCTCTATATTTTTAAAATAACAATCACACAATTCCTGCATTCATCTCTTCCTTCTGGTTTTATAACTTAAGATCCTTGGGAAATATCAAGTAATAGGATGAAGAGCCCAGAGGGAAAACAAATAGATTCCATAATTATCAATTGAAAAAGCACAGTCCTTGGCCTGGAAGACTACAAACAGAAAGGTAGGCATTTAAAGGCTACATTATATACTCACATGCCTCTTATACCAAGCAGGAGTAATATAGGATTTTCCCACAGTGTTTCCTCTCACATAATGATTCACGTTTGAGAAACGGCGACTTTAACGATCATCCAATTCTTTGTTTATTAAAAGAACAGCCTGCAAGTGCATCAAATGCAGAGACAAAGTTCAACTGCTTCTGACTTCCTACTAGACTGGCAGGGTTCAAGCATTTTTGGAAAAGGACAGGAAAGAGATACGTGGCCTTTAATGCACAGGTATACAATTTGTATTCTGTCCTCATTTGCTTGTGGGTATAAATAGTCAACACTATGTAATTCACCTCTATATAGCTGCTGTTCCAATTCTTTACTGTCTATAAAAACACCTATTCTGATTAACAATACTTTGTATTTCTATCGCCTCTTTTGCTTCCAAATTGCAAGAGTGTTTTACTTTAATTGAACCTTCACATCTCTGTACACTGTAAGTTATTATGATTAAACTATTAAAAATCTAGGCCAAAAAAACCACACATGGACTTGGGAAAGTCTAGATCTCTGTTGGAATCCTATGGTTTGAGTGCATCTCCAATTAATATAGCCATATTACAGAAGCCAGTTACACTCAAGGATATGCAAAGGATGAAGAGCTTGCTGCCTTCTCCTCGGAATGCTGCAAACCTACTGTTTAGTCTTATAAAAGACTTAATTACGCCAGAGGAATTTGTTTGCCAGAGTCACATGGTTCAGCAGCCAAATAATGCCTAGCTTGACCCCACTGTAGGGACTCTCTTAGCAGCGTTTACCATTTATGGTGTTTAAATATTGTTTTGGCTCAAAGGCTAATAAATCAACTGAGCTGAAGAGAAGATTTAACTCCAGCAGTCATTCTTTGTGAACAAACTCAGGGAAGCTGCTGTTTTCACTAACATCTCTCCGACACAGAGAGATTCACATATGCATGCTCAGTTAAAATTCTGTAGTAGCCTCCCCCGCTGCCACTTGGAATTACACACTTAGAAAAGAGTTATATCTTTCTGTGTATTTCCAATGTAAATATCTCCAGCTGTTGGCAGCTCGTGGATTAAAAGAGCTGATTATACAGAAAAAATGATACGGGGACACATCTAATTTGTCCCTCTTTCAACCCAAAAGCTATTTTTCTGTCTTATGCCTTAATTCATGTGGTCAACACATTCTTAGCAAATTTTGTACAACTTGCAAATTTGGTTAAAACCTCAAGAAATAAAATCAAACCCTCTATGCATTTAGGGCACTTAAGGACCGTTTAAAGAAGCCTCAGCTTGTCTCCTTTATTGCAAGTGCATGCAGTTCGAAATCTAATGATCTGACAGAATCCATTAGACACCCAACTTCCATCACTTATATCTGAAGTTAATGGAGTTCCAGATTAAATATCAGCCCTGTGGGGCCATCTTTTTACACTCAGGAACCTCCTATGGAGCCTCAGTTTAAGACACAACATTTACATAGGCGTAACTGAAGTCAGAATTTGACTATGAAAGAAGTGCTTAATCTTGATTTATAAGGATTTAGGTACACTTTTCCCATTAGCGACATTCGGAGCTATATGTACAGACAGAACAGAATGGACCTATTAGCTGTTTATCTGGCATTTATGTTCTATAAAGAAAATGTAGAATTATTGCGACCTTGTTTACAGTCTTAATTTGAAAACTGAATAAGACTAAAAACAAACTGAGGTCTGGGGTTATCCAGGCAAAGAGTGGGTAAAATGCGACACGGTTCTATGATCTTCAAGGCAATGACGAGTCAGAGGAATACCTAGATAGCTTGAAGTTACATGGAAATACTTCCCATAAAATACAACTTCACAAGCTTTCTAGGCCTTATTCCCTAGCTCTGTCACTCACCCACTGTTGACCAACAGTGAATCCCTTAACTGTAAAATAGATTAATACTGCCCTTAGAGGAGTATTAAAGTTAACATTTGTAAACAAGATCTTCATATGAATGGTACTAAGTAGGTATTAAAATGTTAAAATTACTGTATATGGAAAAATATACCTGCCCAATTAGACAGCAGTAGCCAGTACATGTCTTATGACTATTTTTGGAGATGCTGTTTGTTCCACCCTGTGGGCAAAATTTGTCCATGGAACGAAGGCAGCAGAAGATGCTTAGCACTACTTAAGGCGCCAAGCATAGGAGCAGTGTTGATTTGATGTGCCGATAGCTGAACAGATGCACGTGGTTGGCTTCCTTAAACGTTTACTGCAACAGCTCTGGGGCTAGCTCAGGGAGAGCTGCAGAACCATGCTTACACCAATCCACCGGCCTTGGAACTTTGCACAAGCACAGAAGGAAGGGGTCATGTCCGTTACTCCTGCCCAACTTCAGTGCATGGCACCTGTACAGAGTCCAAACACTCAGGTTTTGGGTGGGTGGGATAAACTTCATTTTGCAGCAACTAGTTAAGGATTCAGGTTTCTCCTAATAGTAGGTTTACACCTTTGTGTTCTAAGGAATAGCCAAATAACCTAGTACAATCCTGCTATTTTATTTCAGTTCAGAAAATAACTGGTTCACAGAGAGCTATAGAAGGTTCACTTCAGTCTCTGATCAGATTTGGATCACACACACACACACACACACACACACACACACACACACACACACACACACACACACACACACACACACACACACACACACACACACACACACACACACACACACACACACACACACACACACACGAGCTTTTCAGCTACAGATCTCAAAGCATGTTACAAAGGAGATTCTAATTTTGCAGATGGAGAAACTGAGGCACAAATAGGTGATGTGACTTGCCCAAGTTGAAGGGAAAACTGGCTGGGTGACATGTCTGCAGGATTAAAAACTTTCAGTCATGTATAAGTGTCAACTTTTCCAAACATAAATATGTCACCGCTTTCACACAGAAACCTCATAGTGCTGCAGGGCTAAAAATGGAAGTTGCATTTTAGTACTGGAAAAGGAGAGATTCATAAACCATAGAACCAGGAACTTGCTTCTAGCCCTGGAGGTTCCTGAGATAATGGACTTTAAATCATGACATTTGTATGTATAGATAAGCTCTTGTACCTCAATTTTAAAGAATTATATAGCTCCCTGTGAGATACAAAGCAGCATGTGCACATTACCTAAGCCCCGAAACTATCCCTTGGGTGCTCAGTTCATCTCTGGGACCTGTTTAATACATCCCTCCTTGCACATGTAGCAATCTAATTGATAGACTCTGTCTATCTGTTTCCCTCATTACTTCTTCCAACCATATAGCAGCCTCCTCAGTCCCAGGACACATTGCCATTTCTGTTGATGCAAGAGCACACACCTCAAACTCCTTATACCCAGGACACTCTTTCCTGGGAAGATGTCTACAATGGAGGGTTTTATTGGGTTTTTGTTTAAAACCTTGATTGCTATAGCATGTATCCTCCTAAATAATTGTGGCTGATCACTAGGCTGAACAACATGTTTATAAACTGAAAAAACAACAAATAGTCTGGTAGCACTTTATAGACTAATAAAACAGGTAGATGGTGGTATGAGCATTTGAGGGCACAGCCCACTTCTTCAGATGACTGGAGTAAGTGGGCTGTGCCCACGAAAGCTCATGATACCATCTACCTGTTTTGTTAGTCTATAAAGTGCTACCAGACTATTTGTTGTTTTTTCAGTTTAACTGTACAGACTAACTCGGCTACACCCTAAAGCTTCTGAACAAGTTTATAGTCAGGAATATATGAATGGGAAGCAAACCTGCCATTATAAAGGTGTTAACTGGTGATAAATTAACTGCAGGTAAAAAGTGCTAGTGAAGGCCCTATGTGTCTGCCTCATTACGCTTCTGGTATTTATTCTCACTTTGTGCCTGTGTTAGACATCAAGATGTAGTGTGGATGACAGTGCTACACAACACATGGGGTACTTTTTGATTTGTGCACTGGAAACAAGTATTAAGTTCACCAGCACCTCTTTTCTGTGATGCAAGTCAACTCTGAGCCCCAGGCATTAGGGATGAAAGGTCAATACATTAACCACTGGACTACTGACACTCAGCCAACCATTATGTAATTGCTCACCTAATTATTTTAGCTGTTATTGAATTGTTTGGCTTGTGGATGTTGAAATGGGTCTCTTGAGTGCCTCAGGCAATGGGAACCAAGCAAGGGATTAAAGTATGTGATTGGTTTTCTCTTTCCCACTACAGAGAGCAACAGGGCTGTCTTACAAACATCTGATAACCACAAACTGGTCTAGGAAGCCATTTGTTAGATGTGATGTTCAATACAGTTAGATAGATTGAAAGTACCTTCCAGTGTTTGTATCACAGGAAGAGTGAATTCATAACTTCTGCTACAATTGCAACAAACATTAGAAGTACAAAAATAGTTTGCATAATTATGAGGTTTAGAAGTAAAATGGACTTGGATTCTAACTCTGTAAAATTCAAATTACATCCTGTTCCCAGGAACTTAGAGTCTAATTTCTGAGGGCTGAACATGTGCAGCTCCTATTGGTTAATTCTGCAAAGGTCTTTCTGACAACTCATATCACATCTGTTCTGAATCCGTATGCACAGCACCACTTTCTCAAGAGCTTTATAAAAATCAAGCTCATTCATGGAGATAGTTTTAGCAGAATGACTTTTTGATTTACAACTGGTTAATCCACATCTGTTGCTTTTGAAAATTTTTTTAGATCACAGTGCAACTTTGTTTTTAAACTACTTTATACATATTTCATCAACATTGGTTTTTAAACATACTTTGGTGATGACATTTTGTTCAGGATGGAATGTTTGTCAATAGGACGTGACACTTCTGTGAGGCTGGATGTCAGTGATGAAAAGGCCTATTTGATCATGCAGCCCTTCTGCCTGTCAGTGCCAGATTGTTCCTCCGGTGACTGACACAGTGACATGTAGTACCTTTGCTAGCCCTGCAGAAGAGGTCTGTGTAAGCCTGTCTCTCTCACCAACAGAAGTTGTCCAATGAAAGACATTACCTCACTCACCTTATCTCTTTAATATCCTGGGACCAGATGACTGCAATAACAGTTCTCTATCCTCACCACATGAAGTCACAGCATTTGAGCACCTTATATGGCGAGGATACCATCAGATTTAAGTGAATTTGTAATTAACTATGTAGCTCAATTTTGTTTTTCCTTTACAAGAAATCTTCATTTAATTAATATCTTTGACCTTCTGTATACAGGCATGCCTCATTTCCATTCAAATTTTATTCCATTTTCCCTGGAAATTGTTTATGTCCAACTGTTTAAACTATCTTTAGAAACGTCACTTATGCTGACGGAATGAGTCCTACATCATTTAAAACTTCTTCACATTTCACTTTCATCCCTCATTTTTTATTTCTAGCCTGCACTGTGTTCCATGTTTGGGCTCTGGGTGTCAAAAGAAGGGAATTTATTTAAAAGGAAGCTTAATCCTACAAGGCTTGCAGCTGTAAGCGAAACATATAAACAGAGGAATATTAACACTAAGCCACTGACTGATAAAATGACACTGATGACTACATTCGTTCTGATCAGTATAGTTTCCCTCTGACATTTCATGGCATTTCCAGGGTAACAAAAAAATGTTCTTTCACAACTATCCTGTGAATCCACTGTTTATGTAACCAAGGAGGATTTCTCTAGATCAATAGCTTGGTATAACTTTTTGATGTGTACAAAGACTGATCTGTATACTTTTAAAAGTCTTCTATTGTCTTCTACCAGTTACGTCAAGGTAGGCAATAACGCTTTCAGATAAAGCTGCCGCTCTGAACAGCTGTAACCATAAACATTAAAAAAGTAGAACATTATACTTCAGGTAGAAATATATATTTCAGTGACACAAATATGCACAATTTCACTTACGCGTCAAAGAGGCTGATTACGGAAGAATCAGTGATAACCTCATTTACAGATTAATGTTCAAGACAGGTCACTCTAAGATGTAAAAAGAAACAATCTGCTAAGCACATACAGATGGAGAAGACTCCTACCTGAAAGCTTGTCATCCACTAAATTATGTTTTGTGACCCTGCTCACACTGGACTGAACAGTGGCGGGAACAAAACCAAGTCGGTTTCCAGAAAGCATATCCCTTCACTGCTGTGATAAAATGGCTACAGCAGAGACTGACAGGCTTTCAGGTGACTAATCTGCTTGCCCACTGATCAATGGATGCCTACGCTAATCAGATTTTGAGGGCTACAGGCTACCAACATAGACACTTACTCTGGGGAGACTGTATAAATAAATATTGATGCAACTAGGATCTAGAGGGTGATATTAAGTGGGGGGTGAGAAGAGCAGAATTGAAGCTAAAAAGTGAACTGCTGGCAAGGGACAGAAACAGGTTTGAGAGCATCTGTGAGAGCTGCAGCCCTCGCTGCACAGCATTTGCTGAGCTACAGAAGCAATTTTAGGAAGCAGACTCTCTGTGCTACAAGCAGCAGGCAGAGAGTGAGTGTCTGCCAAATGAACTTTAGTGGTGGCAGACTAGGAAGACAAAGGAAAAAGAAGCTATCAGGCCTACATCTATGTAGCCAACATCCTCATGGATAGATATTGCCAATGCTTTGGACAATCCGGTAACGATGGTGAGCCCAGGGGAAGAGACAGCACCAAATTCTAAAAGCAGAAAACACTGCTCGTCAGGCGCTCTGGTTATCATATATTGTGGGACTTCATTGCAAGGTGGAAGGAAATTTCCCTAGACATCAGAGCAAGCTGTTTTATCCTTGCAGTAACAAAAGCATATTCATATTCATAAACAGAGATCCAGAATCTCCCAGAATTTCAAGTAGTTGGGATCCAGATTTCGTAGTTTAGACCAGTCTACACTGTTAATAAAAGAAAATATGTTCCCCTCGCTTTTGTTAGTGAATATCTAGCACCAGTCATAGCCTAGGGCATTGAGTGCAGGCTGTGTGTCAGCAGATTCAGATCTCTATTCCAAACTCCGTCCCTGAATTGCTGTAAGCCTTGTCCAAATCTCAATCTCTCTGGGCCTCGGTTTCCAGTCCGTGAAATGAGAATAATAATGTTTACTCCCACTCTGAAAGAAACAGGAGACCTTTAGAGGAAGAATATTAGAAATCCTGTGAATTTACAAATAGCAACCTTATATTTAGGGCCCTACCAAATTCACGGTCCATTTTGGTCAATTTCATGGTCATAGGATTTTAAAATACTAAATGTAATGATATCAGATATTTAAATGTCATGTTGTCGTAACTATCCAGAGTCTGGATCCAACTCTGAAGCCAGCAGGACAGAAATAAGGATGGCATAGTATGGTGTGCTGCCTCCAGAGCTGGGTGCCTTGCAATAGCTGCCACTCTCTAGCGACCCAGTTCTTTAGGCAGCGCAGAAGTAAGGGTGGCAATGACATCACCTCCTGCCCCAAATAACCATCTGTCACACACAATTTCCTTTTGGGTCAGGCTCACCAATTTGAGAAACTCTGGTTGCCCCCATGAAATCTGTATAGTTTAGAGTAAAAGTACACAACAGACCAGATTTCACAGTCTGTTATGCATTTTTCACAGCTCTGAATTTGATAAGGTCCTACTTATGTTTCAGATTCAGCATCTGAGGGTATGTCTACACTACATGGTTCCATCGACGGAGCCATGTAGATGAGCTTTGTAGACATAGCAAAATGAAGCGGCGATTTAAATAATCTCCACTTCATCTACATAAAAATGGCTGCCGCGCTGTGCCGATTAGCTGTTTGTCGGCACAGCGCAGTAATCTGGACGCTCGGCGGTCAACATCAAAAGCCTTTGTCAACCGCCCCGGTAAACCTCATCCCACGAGGCATAATGGGACGGTCAACAAAGGCTTTTGATGTCAAACGCCGAGCGTCCAGACTACCGTGCTGTGCCGACCAACAGCTGATCGGCACAGCGCGGCAGCCATTTTGATGTAAATGAAGCGGCGATTATTTAAATCGCCGCTTCATTTTGCTATGTCTACAAAGCTCATCTACATGGCTCCGTCGACGGAGCCATGTAGTGTAGACATATCCTAACTGTCTCCAGATATAAATACTCTAACAGTATCTCAGGTGACCTGAACACGCAATGTGTTTTTAATATGCACTGTCCATTAAGGAGATAAGCCTTTTAGAAGCTGGGAGTACAATTATATGTGAAAATGCTTGTGTATCTAATTTTCACACACCATCTCTACAGCTCATCAACCCCCATATATATACACAATATAAACCTTGATAAACCAAATGCAGTGGAGGACAGCGCCAAGTTTGAACAATCAAGGAATTTCCAATAAATGAAGAGGGAAATGATTTGGTTCCAGACAACTGGGAAGTTTGGTAGTGAAGATTTGACTACCCTTGTTTATACTGTTTCAGCACACATCTGGTTTTCCTCATATAATAATCATTAGCATAGTTCTCTATGCAGTACATTCCACAGGAGGAGGTCAAAGATAGAAAAGATTCTTGTGTTGAAAAGATTTGTCAGACTTGTTTTTAAAAATGTGCAGCTCGTTTCTTGGAAGTCAGCCCCTTATCACATTTCAGCTGTATTATAGTGAAGTCAAAGGCAGTTAGGTTTTTAGGATTTTCTACACTGAGACTCTCGCTCATCATCAGAATTACTGCTTAATCTGTTTTCTATTCCAGGCTCTGCCACAGACTCCCTCAGGCAAGTCACTTAACCCTCCTTTATCTTAGTTTCACCATCTGTTAGATGGGGATATTATATTCCCGCTTTACAAAGATAAGTGGATTAATTACTTACTGTTTGTAAAGTGTTTTGAAATGGTCATAGGGATGGTGCAATGGAAGTGGGGCATGTGGGCCCAATCCAAAAGGTGTTAAGAGCCTTCTATGAATTCCTGAGTCTCTTCAGCTTTCATTAATTAGAATGAGTAGGAGTGCAGCATGTTCAACCCCTCACAGCATTGGGCCCAATATTATATCAATCAGTCAAATTCCACTTACAAATTAATCCGAGACTGATGATGGGGAAGAAACACTTTACTACAATGGCCCAAACTGTTCATTGTGGGCCTGATCCAACACTCATTGAAATGAATGGAAAGTCTCCCTTTGACTTAGGGATGTAAAAAGTTGTTTAAAAACGTAACCATGTAACCTCTAAAAATCCTAGTGGTTATACAGTTACATGCACTGCGTGCTCTGCAGCATAAAGCTTAAATAAGCTTAATACTGGAGAATCCACAGCAAAGCCTCCTCGGGAGCTGCCCAGGAGCAGGGTGAATTTATACTGCAGAGCCTGCAGCGAAGCCTCCCCAGGGAGCCAGTGTGTTACTGGTGGGGGTGCCGGACAGGCTTGCCATAAACAGGGGCTGCTCCAGCCAGCCAGCAGGAGCAGGCAGGGAGTTGCTCCAGCTTACTGGTTAACCGGTTAATCATTTACATCCCTACCATTGACTTCTACAGGCTTTGGATCGGGCCCTTTTTAACCATAAGGGGATTTGCGATGTTAGTTTCCTGCGTTAATGCCACAACAGGAAATTACCTTTGACAGTAACAAAGTAATAGGTCTAAAAAGGGACAGACTAAGGGAGAGCAGCAGGGTATAAAGGGACAAAGTCTAGGCTATTTTTACACCCTACTTATGCTATGGGATATATAATATTCTTTCAGTTTTAAACCGGATCTTGCAATCTAATAGCACACATAACACAGACTTTCCTTTTATAAAGTATCTGCTACTCACTTTACATTCTGCCTGCATGGGCCCTTTCTGAAAGTTATTTGAAAGCTGTTGCTTTCAATAATTATTTTCTTTGAAAAATAAAACTGAAAAGTGTTTTTTGACTGTTTGGACAAAACCAAGCTGAACAGTCAAGATACTTCACTCCAGGTAAGCCTCCCCAAATAGCCACTGCAGATGTTTTTGCTCCTTCAACAGATGTTTTTGTCTGCAATGTGGTTGGCACCCACCTCTTGTGAGCGCCCATTTGGAGGGTGTGTCTGCAGACTTTAAACCAGTCCAGCCCTGGTATGGGGCTGCATCCCCAGAGCTTTCTCCCTGGAGACACTATCTTCCTGTGGCCCTTCCTGGGATCAGTCCCTACTCAGTCCCTGCAAGCTGATTAAGAGCTCCTTTAATGCTCCCCCGGTCCCTACAAGTAAACTGTCTTAGGCTCAGTCTTAAAAGCCAGACAGGAGTCTTTTGTTCCTCTGGTCCCTGCCCACACTGAGTTCTGTGGTCCTACTGTGTTTCAAGACAGCCAGGTCTACAGTCCCTTCTTCTCCATCTCCAAATTGCAATCATCTTCCGCTTTGTTCTGCAGCTGTTTTTATATGACTCTCCTGGGACCTGATTGGTTGCTTCCTCTACAGCCACTCTAGCTTACTTGGAGGACTCCTCCACTGCTCCTTTCCTAGGATGGGTGTGACAGAACCTGGAGGCTTCCAGCAGGGAGCCTTTGGGCCTAGTCTACCCCATCACAGCATGTTTTGATAAATGAGTGAATATGACAATGCAGAGTGAAATTTAGTTCTACATAGATTCAAAAATATGGCCAAGGACCAGGGAAACAGGTTACAGAAAGCAGAATTCTGTACATTGGTGTCAGACCAATACTGAAATACACTGGAAACCTTCATTTCCTCTCCAGCTGGACTTGAAATTAATACAAATTCTGCAAAGCCAATGATCATTTCAGGTTCAAAGATGCTTATAAAATTGGTCTTTCATTTTCTTTTCTATTGCTATTCATGGTAGCGAGAGAGACAGCAGAGCTAATGGTCAGAGCAAAGAACAACAAGCAGGTTCTATTTTTGTTTCTGCCACTGACTCACTGTGCACTTTCTGTAAAATCATCTGTGGCCTGAATTTCAGAGCACTGAACACCTGCAATTCCCTTTGGACACAATACTCTGCACTACTGAAAATTCAGCCAATAATCTTCAGAGACTCCTCAGATGCAAAAAGAAATGTTACTATTAGCCCATGTTGGTGAAGTATATTAAGATCTTTGGAAGAAAGATGGTATGTAAGGACACAGTAATATTAGGGTATTTCTACACAGCATAACTGATGTTATTCCAAAATATCATAGCGCGTATCTACCCAGCAAGCTATTTGCTGAAGTTGCCTAGTTTAATTCGAGTTTTGCCCTGCTGTGTAGACGTACCCTTAGTTACTCTGCTACCTGTAGCTGGGAGAGTGAACAATTGGAGATGTGGATCAGGCCTGGGGACTTAAACTTACTCAGTGAGGAGTACAAGTGAGTAGAGATAGGGCACACACTAGATATGCCAAACTGCAGTGTCTGGTTTGAAGCAGATTTATGACTTCCCCTTTTTCCAATATGCACACTAATTTTCTTCTCTAATCTGCCCCTTGCAAATCAAGCATTTAGGGTGGCTGCACAAGCACTACTGAGTAGTTCAGAGAATACGAATGCAAACAAATATTGGCTAGAGGGTTTTATGAAAATATAAAAAAAGATAACAGATTTTGAAATCAGAGTTTAAAATTTGGGACTATTTTTGGCATGAAAATCCATGTTGATCTGAATCACAGAATAAGCAAATTAAATCAAATGTTATCTATCCCCTGCTCCATACCTTTTCCTTCCCGCTAGTTACTGATACTGCACTTGCCTTGCTTCCATCACATACACTACTGTCCTGCAGTTATATGTCCCCACCAAGCCAGGCATTCACAAAACCTGAGCAGTGGTATTCCTTGCATCACCCTGCTTATTGCACACAATTGTTCTGAGAGAGGACATAGCATTTCTACTCATTCCTACATGCTGCATATTATTTTATTCTTCAGAATCATAATGCTTTAACAAGCTCAGCCACCCAGCTTTGATGCAGTAGCTCACACTTTTACAAAACGGAGAAGACAGTGACACTACGAAAACTTATATTTCTTATGGGATGCACATATGGACACATCAGCATGGAAGCCACAAAAGCTCCTTGCAGGTCAGGGAGCATTTCTACTGAAATAGCTATTTATCTTTGAAACATTCACCTTTGACAGCAACTTGAGCACTGCAGGATGCCCGTCCTGTGGTGTTTTCTGCCAGACAGGTATAAACACCATCATCTTCTGGTAAGGCATCTTGGACAGTCAACTTTGCAACCCCACCTTCGAAGATGGAATGGGCGTACTGAATTGGTTCATCTGCAGATATGAAGAAAGAGACCATTTCTCAACATATCACATTTGGCAGGCCATACATTCCATAAACACTGCTCAGTACATTATAATCGTAATGGCTGTAGACATGCCACAAATAAGACTCAAATTCTGCTCTCTGATGCCCATGTGCTGATCTTTCCTGATTAAAATTGGAGAAGAGTATACCCATTTAGGAGCAGCCTCGTCCCCAGAACATTCCCATTGGCTGATTTCTTTGACCAGCCAATGGGAGGTGCTTGTTGGAATAACAGTCAGCTAAAAAGAACCACGCCTCCTCTCCTGGGCTCAGTTATTCATGAAACACATGGCCAGGCAAGCAGGCTGGCTGGCTGGGAAACATTTTAAGATCAGCAGGCAGGCCGGCTAGTTTGGCAGATGGCAAGTAAGGCTCTTGGCCACAGCCTGCTTCTGGCACCCCAGCCCTTTCCTGCCCCAACTCTCTGCCCGCCCCCGTCAACATACCCAAACCCTCTGCCCCCTCTTACCCCCATACCCCCTCCCAGATCTGGCAACCCAATCTCCTGCCCCAGATCACAACCCCCTCCTACCCTAGGTCACATCCCAAACTCCTACACTCCAGTCCCCTGCCATAGGTCACAACCGCTTGCTCCATCCCAGACTCCAGTCTCCTTCCTGCACCCCAGTCCCTTACCCCAAGTTCCCTTCTGCATCCAACCTCCATCTGAGACCCCGCACCTCCTCCATTAATATAATGGAAGAGTGAGGCCCTGAACCACTTTCCAAAATCTTGGTGTTTCCCCCCGCCCCCATCAAAAATTATTGCCCACCGCTGGCCTAGCACAATAAGCTCTTGGTCCATGAATGGGACTTGTAGGTGCCACAGCAAAAATAATAAAATACTACAGTCTACTACTAATATTGTAATGTTCTGAGCACTTCTAGTACGAGAAAGAGGTCAACTAATGGAAAGCAATCCAACCTGTCAAAATGATGAAGGCTGGGGAGATTGACTTAGGAAGAAAAAGTAAGAGAACTACATCTAAGTATGAACAGTTTGGCTACTGACAACTATAACCTGATGTATAGTAGAAGCCTTGATTGTTCCTGAATATGGTTTTCACCAATTGGTTCCTCTGAGGAGGTACTGAAAAGGGTTTAATTGCTAATGTGAACCAAATAAGACTGTTTTAATATGGTTTCAGAAAGTTTCACCAAGTCTCAGTCAGACTTTCTGAAATGTAATGGAAAATCTGTTTTCCCTGGTCTTAATTAATTTCCAATATTGGTCCATCAGTGATACGTTTTCCCAGATTAAATAAGGTTTAAGATAGCCTAATAATTATGTGTAAACACTAAATTGAAAGATTTAGGGTCATCCTTCGGGGTATATCTAGGAGAAAATGGGGTGAAACTGAGCAAAAGAAATAGCAAACTGAACTGGACAAAATTTCAATCAGTAGGGAAAGAATCTCCAAGAGAAAAGAACAAAATATCACTGAGTCATTTAAATTTAGTTAGGACAAAACATGGGAGTTTAGAGAGACCACCCATGAACTAGATGATCTAGTAGGTTTTTTACCATCTCTACGGGCATTCTCAGTCTTAGAAAAAAGATCATTTGCTTTCATCCCCCCTTTGCATCTGAAGCTTGAAGTCTTGGTATTGTATAATATAAAGGAGAATGTTTGTATGTTTGTGCACTAATAAGTTGGACACTATAAGAGCTACCGCAACCAAACTTTGCATGGGATAACCTTTTATCCAGGAGAAGATTTTAAGGGACAGTGGGAGGGAAGAGATGAGAGACCGACGCCTCTCCCCGGGGCTGCACGGAGTTTGGCAGTGCGGGGAGAAGTGGCTTCCCAGGGGAAGCGGCGGGGACAGTCGCTCACGAAGGCTGGTGGAGGGATAACCTTTTATCCAGGAGAAGATTTTAAGGGACTGTGGGAGGGAAGAGATGAGAGACCGACGCCTCTCCCCAGGGCTGCACGGAGCTTGGCAGTGTGCGGGGAAGCAGCGAGACCAGTCACTCACTAAGGCCGGCAGAGGGACAAGGAAGCGGAGGGTGGGCTTGGGCACCGGCGGCAGGCGTGTGGCTCCCTTCCCCTCCCTCCCCTCAGACTCCTCCACCTCAGTTATATCAACTGTCAACTTATATTTCAAGAATGTATACTGACAAAGCGCAAGGACAGTCACTTAAAGTAGTTGGAATTGGTTTGGAAACATCTTGCTTTTCACATGGACAACTCTATGTTGTGTGTTCAAGAGTTGGAAGTGGAAAAAATTTGTACATATTTGTTAAGAATAATTAAACAAAAAATATAGTTTACAATAAAGTTTTTCATGATAACATGTAAAATTGGTTGTTTGATACTTTTTATATATATTTTAATCCCTATAGAACCAAGTGTAACTTTTCTACCATTCAAAAAATGATAATGGACTACTGTTTTTCTAAATTTTGTTCCTCCACTTTCCCGAGCAACACCGGGTAACTCCCGCTAGTTGTATAATAAATAGAAGTACTACACAACAAGATGGATGGTCTCAATCTACTATTTGCCCGCTGAATCACCACCTTGTAAAACAAGTAGCTTTTTATCCCTTGAAAAGTTTGGGGTTAGCACTTAAGCACTTTTTTGGGAGTCAGCATGTCATGGTTAAACACTTAAATCACTTCATAAAACATTCACTTCCCAAATCATACATGTTTTATTGCTATTTCCTTTATCCCCTCTTCTAGTCTTATGTGTAGCACTGTGACTTGTCCTAAAATTAGGCTCCACACTTATGCACACAATAATTCAATTGAGTCCAAATACAGTAATTCCTTATTTAACACTATAGATATGTTTCAGAAAATGATCGTGTTAAGTGAAAACGTGTTATATGGGGTCAATTTTCCCATTGAAAATAATGGAAAAGGTAGGGGTTGCGTTTCAAGCGGTGGTGTCTGTTGGGACCGGGACATAAGGTTGGGGGAGAAAGGGGACTGGGTTACATCAGGGAGGGGAGGTTTTTGGTTCTGGGGAAGGGAAGGGGAGGAGAGGGGAGAGGGATTGGGTTGGGAGTATGCCCGTGACGGGTCTGCTGGGACCTGCACTGCGTCCGGCGGGGGGGGGGGGGTCGCCGGGGAGTGGCATGGCAAGCAGCTAACCCTCTGCCGCTTTGCAGGGAGACAGGGGAAGCCCCGCGCAGCCGCTGGCAACGGGCTGGCTGGGGAAATCGTGTAATTCCGGGGATGGTTGTGTAATTCAAAAAACGTTCCCTAAAAAAAAAATCGTGCTATCGTGAAAACGTGTTAAGCGGGCACGTGTTAAATGAGGAATTACTGTAATTATCTTTGTGGGATTGAAGCCCAAGATGGCAAACTGTTAAGGGGCAGGGAGCATTCTCCTAGACTGTGTCTGTGCAGCACCTACTAGAATGGAGTTCCTGGTTAAGACTCTTGGCACTACAGTAATAAAAATAATTCCAGTATCGGAGGGGGGCATGCTTAAATCCATTTAGTATGTCATCTGGTTTACCAAGAACAAGATGGCCTCATTTCTACAGGCACTAATGAGCAAAAGAGCCATTCAAATGTTCTCTGAAAAAAACAGTGTCATTTCTTTTGCCATATTAATTAATCAAAATTTGTTGGTGGTTCAATTTCACTCTTTGGGTATTAATAAAACTTTGATTTACTTTGCAGGACTACTTACCATTTCCTGAAACTATGGACACAATCCCCCTCCCCCAACTCCCCCCCCAACTACATCTGCCCAGTGGAACAACCAACAGTCAGAGTCTACCTTATACCCCTCTGTCTAGATTTACACCTAATAATAACAATTTTCCCAGTAGGGAAATGTTCCCTTCTCCAAGGACATAACATTCAAATCTCCATGACAGTTTGGCAGTAAGAACAATAACAAAAATACTTTACTGCTGGCAATTTATGCCAGAAGAAAGGAAATTTTCCTCCTAACTATTTATTAAAAGCTGTCCTAAAATAAAACACAACTTGGGGGATTATTAAAATAAAATAACTTGGGGGATTGCTAAGAGTTTAAGGTAATGCTCATTCTTCTTTAAATCCATCAAAATGAGATTTGGCCTGGGAAAATGAGAAAAATGAAATAAAATAAATAAAGTGAAAAGCATATTCAGCAAGGAGGAGATGTTTAGAACACTGAGATGTTAGCCATACCACATACCATTAGACAGAAGTTAGCTATGAAATATGGGAAGGAAGAGAGACTGAAACAGTGCTACACAGACCTCAGCGATTCAGGAGCCAAATTAGCAATCATTGTTAGTCAAAAGAGCCACAGGAGTGTGAATTCATTGTTTCCTTTACTACTCATATCTAATACATTTACCATATATTTGAGAGAGTTTGGCTGGCTGGCTGGCTGTCCGTTCAAGAACTCCTCCTAAATGGTAAGAGTTAGGACCACCAAATTTGGTCTGCAGCTTCCTCTCATTACAACTTAAAGCAAGGTAAGAGTTTGTTTGTGCCAGGAAAATGGATGTGCCAAGAATAGGATTGCTTTTCATAAAACCATTTAGAAAAGAGACAATCACCAGGCAGATGAAAAGGGCTGGCTCCCCCATCTAGGACATTTCCATCTCTGAGCCTCCCACCCCCAGGCACCCTTTGGGGGGGGCACTAAGCCCCCCTTGATTTCTATGGGAACATTGCTGGCTGTTTCCATTTGTCAGGGAGTGAAGGGAAAGTGTGCTACTTGCTGCATTTCTCACTCTGGCTGGGGAGTGCAGAAGGCAGACGAACCTGGACCTGCCCCAGGCTGGGGGATGTGCACTCCTCCCACAGCTGTGCCTGCTAGAGCTGAAACTATCCCTGTCCTCATCTCTGCTCCCTTGCTACACTCCTGTGGTCATTACACAGTATAACCGTGCCTGCTTTCCTTCCCATATCCCCTGCTGCACCCATGTGGTCATTATATAGCAGAGCCCTCCTTTCCGTTTTATGAGGAACAATCACATTCTAGGTACAACCCATTGTCCTGGCAACCAAACCCTTAAAATGCTATAAGTTAAAAGAGGAAGCTGCATGCCAAATTTGGTGGTCCTAATTCTTACCGCTTAGGAAGAGTTCTTGAAAAACAGACAGCCAGAAACACTCAATTGGATAACAACATAGAAAAAGTATCTTGATTGGTTAATAATGTAGATGTGTTAATAACCGTGCTGGAAAGAGCCACAGGGGACACAAGCCTCAGAGTCATTCTGAGCTCCACAAACAGCATGATAAAGACTAGAGAGCGGTTCCAGAAAGATCCCTCCCAGAACACTGAGGACTAGCCTGCACACCTCAATTCTGGGAAGTTGATATTAAATTGACGGGAATTTAGAGATGAGCAATTAAAGTCATTAAAGGGCTGGATGGCACTGTCTTATAAGAGAGTAACAGACATGCTAACTACTCGTTTATAAGCTCTCAAAATAAACATCAATAAGGAGATGAAGGGTGTAAACAGCAAAGAGAATGAGAAGTGACTCATGCGGCAAAAGGGAGCATTTCTAGGAATAATTGGATTTAACAAAGGATAGGATTATTTTAGGGTGAAAAGCAGGAAAACTCTTTTAAATTGAAGAGGAAGAATCTCCAAATGGAATCAGCAGAAGTGTCAGTTCATTCAAAACTAGACCAGATAAAACACTAGAAAATATACTGGGGCAACAGTGCTTCATGGGGTCAGTGTGGGTGTGTCTAGACTACAGGGTTTTGTCGACAAAAGTGGTCTTTTGTCGACAAAACTATACCTGCGTCTACACTACCGCCGAGTTCTGTCGACATAACATCGACAGAACTTGGCAGTTTTGTCAACAGCGGTAAACCTCATTCTACGAGGAATAATGTCTTTTGTCGACAGCGTTCTGTCAACAGAAGGCATTATTGCATCTACACTGTCCTTTGTGTCTACACTCTCATGTCAACAAAGCGGCTTGTTTTGTCAACAGAACTGGATGTAGTCTAGACGCTCGTTGTCGACAGAAGCTTTGTCGACAGTATTTGTCGACAAAGCCTCTGTCGACAAAAGCCTGTAGTCTAGACGTACCCTAAGAGATGGAAAAGACCCATGGTTCCAGGATATTCTGAAGATCTTCAGCTGCACTGATCTGTGCAACTGAATACGGTGCTTTCTCTATACAGGCACTGAGACGTAGTTACGGAGGGCAGAGCTTGTAGCATTTATTCATCTCTTGGGCTAGCTAATTTTTAACGGGAGTGTCCTTGTGCTGTGATGTGTGGAAAAAAATTAAGCTTCACATAATTTCAGCTGACAAAAATACATAGCACGCTGGATGACTACAGAAATACGGACATGTGACACTGCAGCATAAGCCACTTAGGATATGTCTACACTGAATTAGATACCCACTGCTGGTCCATGCCTGTTGACTTAGGCTTGGGCTAAGGGGCAGTTCAGTTGTGGTTTAGATGCTTGGGCACAGGCTGGACCTCAAGTTGAGTCCCTCTCTCTTTGCAGGCTCCCAGAGCTTGGGCTCTAGCCTAAGCCTGGCCATTTGTATTGCAGTTAAACAGCCCTTTCACCTGAGCCCAAGTCAGCTGGCATAAGACAGCTACTGGTTTTTAACTGCGGTGTATCGACATATCCTTAGAGTCATTTAGGTCTCAGCTGCTGTTGCTGTCAGCTCCCTAATGACTATGAGGAGTCTGTAAAGTGACTGAGTGGATATATAAAACAAAGGTTGCACTGTTTTTTGCTGCTCTATTCAGGTTTATTTACCACACTACGCTAAAGACCCAGTCATTATAGCTGTTCCCTTCTAGTTATCTGAATCTGATTTTCCTCCAGTTTTTTATTCCTACAGGCTGGGAAGATATAATTTCTATTTGAAATTTGTTGAACATTTTTTTTCTAAATTTCATTTTCTAAAGGTGTTTACAGACCAGCGGATCCTATCCCGTCCATTATTTCTTATCAATGAGTACTAAAATGAAGCATAAAAGCCATACAATAACCTGCACCTTGAGTGTATTGTATGGTCCCTCAGCATCTACCATGGCTGTTCAATGCTCAATATCCACATAAATTTCTTCCATAGATTTCCCCCCAAAATAGTTTTTACAATATATTTTGTAAAATTACATAATTATGTTCAACAATAGTTACAACATAGTTATCTAACTCCAACCCCCTCACATTAGATATACACTAATCTTTGGGGAAATTTAAATTCCCCCAAAGACCAGAAAGATGTTGGTATCCTACATTCAGAGCTCTACTAATTGCATTCAAGTTATGCTGCTCATCGCCTGAACTAGTTCTTTTGCAGATAAAATTGAAGGTGTTTTTTGAGGATAGCAAAGATGAGTACAATTAGAATAACACCGGGTTATGAAGGCAGTAGCTTCCTTGTGCACTACCTCAGAAGCTGACACAGTATATCAAAGACTGTTTGAGTGTTAAGGGACATGTTAATTCTCACATATCCCTGGCACTTATAGAGTGGTGTGCAAATCTTTATATGTTTTATATACCTGAGGGAGAAAATTATGTTTCCAGGTTAACATTACCATTGAGTGGGATGCACTTCAGAAATGCCACTGAGGTCAAGCCCATTGTTTTGTTTTCTATGTAAATGTCAAATACAAAAAAGCACAATCTAACCAGCGTCAGCCATAAGGGCCTTGCCAGTTTATGAGACTCCTTCAATATCAATGCATTTTCAGTTTTGCTGTTCAGAAACAGAGATAAATATAGCCATGTATGCACTCACAAATACTTATATATATAAAGTTTCATGGAATGCCTTGGACAATTTTACCCTACATATAGCAACACTGGTTGCCCATATTCTCCACCACATGGATAGCAGCCTGAAAAAAAAATATATATATGAATCAACTTCTAGTAGCGGTGGTGACTGATAACAGGGGAAGGAATGAAGGCACCAGTCCCACCTCTTGCTCCACAGACTTGCTCCACCACACCCCTTCCCAGCATTCCCCAGAGAGGCGCCACATGTGGCCGCACGTGCACCCCACGCTTTGCCTCTGTCTACTAGAATTTTGGAGAAATTAGGCTGTTCACAACAGAACATTTAGTTTTCTTCTAAAAGCAGTAACCTATGATTGCATCTATGCCAGGGATGGTTTAACAAAAAATACCGAACTCCCACCCCCCCAAAAAAAACCCACCGGGAGGGAAAAAAACCCACCAGGAAAAAAATTCTGTTGAGGAAAAAAAAAAAAAAAAAAACAACCAGGGAGACCAAAGTTGTTGAGCAAAAAAACCCAAAAACCATATGTCCAGTATTTTCTGGGTTTTTTTTTACTGGACGGGGGATGCAAATACTGGACTGTCCGGGTGAATACCTGACACCTGGCAACCATAATCTATGAGCTATGTGTGGCCCTTGTGCTGTGCCTGTGTGTGACTCCAGGAAGCAGTGACATGTTCCTCCTCTACCTCCTGTGTGTAGAGGCAGCCAGGGGGAGCTGAGTCTGCACACTGCGCCAGCCCCAAGCACAAGCTCAGCAGCTCCCATTGGCCAGGAACTGCAGCCAATGGGAACTGTGGGGGGCGACACTTATGAAGGGGCAGTGCGCAGAGGAACCTGCCATGCCCCAGGTAGGAGCCGTAAGTGGGATGTGCCCCTACTTTTGGGAGGTTTTTGAAGCAAGTGCTTCCTGGAGCCTGCACCTCTGAACTCCCCTCCCTCTATAGTCCAACCCCTTGCCCCAACCCTGATTCGCCTCCTACCCTCAGAACCCCCAATCTTAGCCTGTGCCACTGTCCTACACCCCAAACCATTCACCCCTGGCCCCACCCCTCAATCCCCACCCCTAGCCAAAGCCCTCACCCTCTCCTACACTCTAACCCCCAATTTTGTATAGTGGGCGATAAATACCCAAAATTTCCATAGCTAGATGCGGCCCTTAAGACAAAAAGTTTCCCCACTCTTGATCTAGGCTCTGCAAGCAGAAACAAGCTTTACATTTCAAATGCCAGGACAGTGCATTCCAATGCATCCTTTCCAGAACAAACAGTCTGTCTGCATCATTGCCTATTATACATATACTTCTTTGCTCCAGCATTATGATGTTAGATACCAAACTCTCTCTTTTATTTGGTTATAGATTGCACTATGGCAGGATGAAAGGTGTTTAACTGGGAGAGGGGAAGGCAACTGTTCATTGTGAATGTGAAATGGCAGCCCAGAGGGTGTACATGGAAAAACTAAAAGAAATATAAACATTAAAATACCTTTTACAATCTAGTGAAATGTGTTTCCAAATTATGTATAAACAGCTACATATCACAATCAAATGTGAGAGAGAAGAGAATTATAATAGACTGGATTTACCTGGTGTTTCTTGGGTCCTTAACTCAAATAATTTCTGTTTTTCTTCATTTAAAACATTGCTCTGGGCCAGGGCTGGGGGTTCAGTATGCAGTCTCCCAGAAGAGAGAGAAGACTACTCCAGCCCTCTTTCACTGTAACAGATTTGGACCAGGCGAGGAGCACCCCTCTATGGCCACTGCAGCTCTAAAGTTATGTGGCCAAGTCGTTTGGAACAACCCTGAATTACATGTAGCAGGTGGAGAGGGAGGAAAGAAAGGAAATAGTAGCTCTCCCGGTTAGCATTTCTGCCCCCAGGTCTGCTGTTCAACTGCCAGTGTTAATGATATAATGTGAATTCCAAAGAGATTCATGTTTTTAACCAAGTTGCTTTGGTGGAATAAAGCACCCTCTGTCAGTAAGTATAAAAGGCAATTATCTAGGGATGTGAAGGCCATAGAGAAAAGCAGAAGGTCAAACTGAAGCTAACATGCTGGAGAATGGCACGAGGAGGGTACAAATATATTGAAAATCTAGCATTTTCTATCACAATCTTTCATTTATGTATCTCTCATCTGTGTGTTTTTCAGCAGTGTCTTTGATAATGGGCAGCGAAACAGGACTTTCTTCATGTGCCTAGGGTCATTCTGACAGGACAATGACCATTTTCCTGCATTTGGAAATGAAGAGTATCTCTATAAAGAGACCAAAAGGTGCTCTGTGTGATATGGAAAGGCAGTGACAGGAGTTAGTGACATGCAGTTGTGTGTAATCATGCCACTCCATGATTTGGGGAATCTTTCAGGAGCAGGGGGAAGGAGACATGGCGGACCCTGGAGTGCTCTTTCTGTTCAGTACTTCCATCCCAGGCAGGAAAGTCAGGAGCAATTTGTAACCTTCAGCCAGACAGGCAAGTTATTTCTAGTGGGAAAGGTCAGAGCTTCTGTCACATATGTTTATCCTTGCGGATAAAACAGGGGCTTTTCCATTACTGACATGGAGCACTGCTAAGTTACTGAGAGAAGGGATCAGACCAGGCTGTGGGAACATACGAATCTCAAGGTCACAATTTATTCTCCCTGCCACCTTTCCGAGTTCTCCCATTCACAATGAATGACTTAAAAATGTGCCATGTAATCCAGGATTATAGTGCAAACTCACTTTAAAGCAGCTCCTAGAGAAGCAACTCAATTAACAAAGCATGTTATTTTTTTCCATTTAACAATTCTGGCCCGTGAGACCCTGAAACAACAGCTCATGCTTTGTGAATACCAGATCTGATCATAAGGGTTAAACTAAATTAATCAGACTAGCATTCAATGGAGATGGCTGTGAACCAAAAATCCCAAATCTATCTGATGCTACAATTTTGAGGAAGTTTGGATTTTAAGCAGAAGACTGAAGCGTGGGCTCATCTCTAATTTTGCAAGGAACTGCTCAGACATTTAAGAGCTACGTGCAGGGTTTTGTTTGTGGATTGTTCATTTGTTTAAATAAAGCTGGGTTTGAGAGTAATAAACTTGATACAAATGGACATATTTTAATGATATGAAAACAAAATAGTTGTAAATAATTTTGGACCTTTCTGTATAATATTAGAATTCCAAAGATAATCTTTTTAGTTCAGAAAGAACCAGAGAAACAGAAAATGAAACTGCCAGTCTGGTTTCACTGTTCAACCTGAGAAAAGGGCAAAAAAGACACAGCCTGGGGTGAAAAGGAAGTAGGAGTTTAAACATTTTTTCATGTTTAATGATACAAAGTTTAATGATACAAAGGGAGTACATAATAAAAAAATCCATGAGTTTTATGCTACCAGCATCTCAAGTATTCTTTTTAATCAGCAAAGTGAATATGATGTGTGAGATATAGCAGGGATTAAGTCCCTCAATCCCCAAAGCAAGGTTCTGATACATAATGCATTGAGACTAATCTCGTATTCAGCGCTGTTGCAGCCCTGTCAGTTCCAGCACACTAGAGAGACAAGGGAGTGAGGTAATATTTTTATGGGACCAATTTCCAACAACACACCTCTCAGTGATGGTCTAGATCAGCAGTTCACAATCGCCGGTCTGCAGACTGGTGCCAGGCCGCAAAACACTGGCTGCCGGGGTTGGGGTACACAGCCCAGCACCTGCCCTCCCGCCACGGCTGTTGGGAGAGGTGTGTCCTGCCCCACCTCTCAGCCAACCAGCGCTAGTCAGGGGCAGGGTCTCCTCTTGGACATGGAAGAGCTATTTGCTGTGCAGCGGGAGGGCCATGCAGAGCCTGGCACAGCAGCCTTAGAGCAGCCACAACCCAGGCAGCAGTGCTCAGCTGGAGGCTGGGAAGCAGCACAGGGCTATGTGAGGGGGCAGGGCAGGCACTGGAGGCTTCAGGGATAGGGCCAGTACTGAAGGGCTCTGGGGGTTGAGGGCTCTAAAAGGCAGGGGCTGGCACTGGGGGTGGTACTGGGGGTTCTGGGGATGGGGCTAATATTGGGGACTGGGGGCTGGCATGGGGGGGACTCTGGGGAGGTTGGGTGCAGTGGGGCTCTGGAAACAGAAGGCTGGCACTGTGGGGTCTGGTGGGGGGCTCTAAAGGGTGGGGAGCTGGCACTGAGACATTTGGGATGGGGGGCTGGCACTGGGGAGCTCTAAGGGCGGGAGGCTGGCACTGGGGGGTTGGGTGCAGGGGACTCTGGGGTCAGTGGCGGGTGCTGGGGGGTAGTGGAGGGGTGGGAGGGGCTCACACTGTAGGGGTAGTGGAGGGGTGGGGGGCTCTAGGGGTTAGGACTGGCACTGGGGGGGGAGGGCTCAGGGGACTGGGGTGTACCCTAGCCTGGCCCCCAGAACCACCACAAACAACTGGCTTCAGCTGAAGTGGCACCTGCCCTGTGGCAACTGCCAGAGCTGAAGCCGGTTGTTTGTGGTAGCTAGGGAGGCTGGGGCTTTTGGCGGACTGGTAACATTTTATTTGCATATTTGCATATTATTTGTGTAAAGAATATGCAAATAAAATGTTGCAGTCCGCCAAAAGTTTGTGAATGGGTTTGTCAGTCTGCAGTATAAAAAAGGTTTGGAACCACTGGTCTAGATTAGTGGCTTTCAGCCTTGCCAGATTACTATACTCCTTTCAGGAGTCTGATTTGTCTGCATACCCCAACTATCATCTTCCTTTAACAACTTGCTTACTGAAGTAGACATAAAAAACCCCCCCAAAAGAATCACAGAGCACTAGTATTGAAAACTGCTTATTTACTCATTTTTACCATTTTATTCTATATATTTGGAAGAGTTTGTGTATCTTTCTGTGTGTCCATCCGTGTCCCATTTATTCAAGAACTTCTCCTATATGGTAAGAGCTACGACCACCAAATTTGGTATGCAACTTCCTTTTATCATAACTTAAAGCAAGGTCAGGGTTTGGCTGTGCCACGACAAAGGGTTGTACCTGGAATTCGATTGTTTCTCATAAAATGGGATTATAGCTCTCCGGTCCCCAGCTCTGGCCCCTTGCTGCCCCCTGTGGTCATTCTACAGAAAGATATACTGTAGAATGACCACAGGGGGCAGCAAGGGGCCAGAGCTGGGGACCGGAGAGCTATAATCCCATTGGGACAGCAGAGGGCGGGGTGGAGACAAGGATGGCTATCTATTGTATATTTCATAGAGTTTGTCTGTCTGTTTGTCCCCCAGCCAGGGGATACGCACCCCTCCCCCAACTGTGCCCACTTCAGCAGCCATGGAGATGTGCTTCTCACCTAGCCTCAAGCTGCTGTGGTGAGAGAAAGCTGGGCTAGTCCTCTCCCCCGGGGCCAGCCTGCATACTGAATCCTTCACCCTCTCCCCCTGGGCCAGCCTGCGTACTGAATCCTACTCCAGAACAATGATTTAAATGAAGAAATTAAGCCACACGTGGCCTGTGCGTTGCGAAATACTTGTCTACATAATACTTAATCCTGCCATGAGTGTAGAGGACTGGATTAGATGACCTCTCAAGTTCCCTTCCACTTCTAGGATTCTGTGGGTATGTCTAGACTACATGGCTCCCTTGACGGAGCCATGTAGATTAGTTTACTAGACATAGGAAAATGAAGTGGCTATTTAAATAATCGCCACTTCATTTACATCAAAATGGCTGCCATGCTGTGCCGATCAGCTGTTTGGCGGCACAGCGCGGTAGTCTGGACGCTCCGCCGTCTACAAGGGAAGCCTCTGTCGACCACCCTAGTAAACCTCATTCCACGAGGCATAACGGGGCAGTCAACAAGGGCTTCCCTTGTCGACCACGGAGCATCCAGACTACCGCGCTGTGCCACCAAACAGCTGATCGGCACAGCGCAGCAGCCATTTTGATGTAAATGAAGTGGCAATTATTTAAATCGCCACTTCATTTTCCTATGTCTAGAAACCTAATCTACATGGCTCCATCGACGGAGCCATGTAGTCTAGACATACCCTGTGACAGAGACAACTTTTCAAGCTTACACAGCTATAGAGTATGCTTTTCTTATCAGTAGCATTAACCTACAGAACATCTTGAGAATAATTTTGGCTGTTTTAGTTCTCCAGCCTCAAAGATCTTAATGCACCAGGTGGCTTAGTGGCACAGAACTGACTGGACTCTTTAGGGTTTGAGCATGCAAAAGCTAAAAATGTACTGTGAACTTGACCTAGACATTTGAGCCAAGGGTGGAGAGAGGGATCAGGCATGGGGGGAAACCAGATTAATCCAATCCCAAGCATCCCTGGTGCCATTTTGATGTCACTCTTGGGGATCATGGTGGTACATAAGTATCTTTACTGGATCACACTAAAACTTACTCTCTGAAGTTTCTGTTCTGCTGCTATTGAGACCAAACTAACAAGCCAACAATATGGCATGACCTGGACACAAGAGCCACCTGCTGGATACACTTCAAAATTGCAGTAAAAACAAAACTGAATGAAAACATCCCCAACTGCATACTATATATACCCAGACTCATTATTTAGAAGCACATGCCCTATTATGGGAAGTTAACATACTCCATGCAGTACATATTGCTTGGCCATCTCTAGGTTTCTATAATGTACCCATCCCTATGGAAGTTCTCTTACCATTGAGGAGCCAGGTGATCAGAGGCAGAGGTGTTCCTTCCACTGAACACTGCAGCACAAAATCTTGCCCTTCACTCACTGTACATCCCTTCAAGACACTGGAAAACCATGGAGCAATCTCTTCAACTTTAGATCCTTTAAAGAAAAGTGAAAATGGATCAGTTAACACAAGCCAGACAAAGACTACTCCTCTGGAAGTTCTACTCAGTAGGTTAAGAGGATATACTGGAATGACAATGCAAAATCATTTCCAAATACATATGTAAGATCATAGCCAAGAGATCTTGGGAGAAAAGAATCCTTTGGAAGTTTAAAAAAAAAAAAAAAATTGACTCATGGACCAATAAAAAGATGGGGCAGCCTGCATAATCTTCAAAGATTTTGCTTGCCTTTCATGCTTTATATTAGGCTCTCATTTTGCAAGTCAAACTCAACACCCAGCCATGTGCATCAGGCCACCATAAAGAATGGAAATCCATTAATAGGGAGTGAAGAAGTGCAAAGAACAGTAAGATCAGGTTTTTCTCAATTCTCCCCCTTAGGCTATGAAACAGAGGAAGAATTAAGTATTTTGCCCACATGCTGGACATAGGACCCTGACAAGGCAGGGAGTATGCTGTGGAAGAACCTTAGATGGCCAGATTTAGAAGGAAACAGTGATGGCAAAGAAATTTACACCAATTGGAATTTTAGAACAAAACCTCAAATCACATGAATGACTGGCTTTGGGGAAAAAAACCCCATAACTTAGGCAGGCCATTTTTTGCTAAGATGCTCCACAATCTTTCAAGCAAACTTAATATTCAATGGTTTCAAGCTCAAAAATGGAATTAAATCAGAGTGTTTTACTATGTAATTCTCATTCCATACCTTTCTTAGTTTTTGTACTACACAAAAGTGTTAAGAGGATCAATTAGCATGCAGAAAGCATTTCAGAAATGCAAAGCATTACGTAAGTATTAAACAACTTCCAACAGAGTGACATGCAGAAGGTGCAAACCCCTTTGGGCAGGGCCTCTGCTCTCTTCCTCATTCATATTACATTATTTTATTAAAAATAGCTATACAACCCCAAACCAAGATAAGGATACCTCCCCCCTGTAACAGGCACTCTACTGACACAGTGAGGAACAATCACTGCCCGGAAGAGCTTACAAGAGAGAAGACAAAGGGTAAAAAAGTGGGGGGTAGGGGACAGAGAAGTAAAAGGATTTGCACAATATCACACACCAAGTTGGTGGCAGAGCAGAGCTGAGAATTAAAAGGCCTATTTATTAATTAATTTTAATAGAATTTTTGCAGCCAAATCTCTTAAGTAGCTTTGAAAATCCCAGCCTTAGTTCTTAAAGTGCATTTTGGTTTATCCTAACTTACTTACTTTTTACATTTAACACCCAGCTGGTGGAAGTTCGACCCCTGGGGTTGAAGGCTGTACAGCTATAGGACCCACTATCTTCCAAGTGGGCTTTCATCAAGCACAAGCAATGAATTTCATCCTCTTCATATATTTGGATGCCAGCTCTTCCTTTTACAGGGGCTCCTTCTTTGAACCATTCCACATCTGGTTTTGGTTTTCCTGAAACTAGATGACGGAAAGATGGAGCATTGGGGCAAGGGCCATGAAAGGTACTTCCCTATTATGATACATCTTCACTTTGCCTATAATATTTTTTTTACCAGTGCAACAGACATTGTAAAATATTGTTGATACACGGTTACTGCTCATCTTTTTTTCACCCATCACAGCCCCTTAAAGAGACACAGACAACTTGAAAAAAATCACATGCACTTTGGTTCTGCTAGTGTTGTTATAAATCACACCTAAGATTGCTGTAATCCAGCTAGATTAGGGATTACTGGGGGTGGGGGAAGAAGCATGTTTCACTGTCTTCCCTTGCCCTCAAGTTTGTATGTGTTATACATTTGGCAGCACTTTATGAATCATTAGTTTCTACTGTAAAATTTCACAGAGCAAAGGGGCACAGAACAGTAAAAAATTAGATGAATGCCATATGTTTAATTGTGGTGGTGTGTGTTTTCAAGGCTGGATGCTTACTTTGACTCAGCACGGCACGGAATGAGGCATTGGAAGGATGGTGGTTACAAGAGTGAAAGATCATGAGATGTGCTCAATGTCATTGACACATCTTAGTACTTCATTGGTTTGTGAAGGATACGAACAGGAGCAGCAGAAACAAAGGGAGAAAATAAATTGGAAGAGTATCTATTGCAGGTACAACTGTGAAATACAGGGAGGATAGATGGATGGAAACAAAATTTGTATTCACATCTGCATTCATATCTACAAAAATGAGCAGCAGATATCCCCACTGACATCCACAGATGCGGATACTCATGGATAACCACAAACTTTCAGGGATGTAAATACAAAATCTGTATCCTCCTTAATTAGCATAGTCACGTCCGGCCGCCATTTTGAAATCACATTATTGTGAAATGAAATGCCCTGTGTAACAGCGTTATTTCAAGAGAAAACCCTTCTCTCGAAATAACTGTTACTCCTCATACAATGAGGTTTAACATTTATTTCGAGAGAAGGGTTTTCTCTTGAAATAATGCTGCTACATGGGGTGTTCCATTTCACAATAATGCGATTTCAAAATGGCGGCCGGACGTGATTATGCTAATTAAGCACGGGATATTTAAATCCCGAGCTTCATTAGCAATTTCGGTACACTACATTTGCATCCCTATCTCGAGATAGGGAGCAAGTGTAGACATACCCTCTTATAATCACTTGACTCTAAAGACCTGATCGGAAGTACCCTGAAATCAATGGAAAGATACCCTTTTACTTCTGTAGGCAATGAATGAGGATTTGTCCTGTTTGCTCCAATGTTATTTAAGCTCCTAATTTCGATAGAAGTCAGTGGAGAATAGGAGCCTAAATGCCTTTGAGGATCTGGGCTTCTGTAAAATAAAGATAACATTTTCCTCTCCCACAGGAGTCTTGTGAGACTTCATGAGTTAATGCTTAGAGAAGGTGATAAAGAAGTGCTTAGCATTCATATACTATGAAAATAAGAAATTCACAAACCCCTTTGGAGTACCTTCTCCACTCCTGACTCATTGGGAGGGTAATATAAAATGTATTTCTTTCCAGACCAAGGAAGACACTTCAAGAAAGGATATCAACTACTAGATTTTTTCCTGTCTAAAAATGTAAAGCCATCTCTCTCTTTTAAAGGGAACTATTTGATGTGCAAACGTTATACTAAAATACCAAAAAATGCTTCAAAATTATTTTCTCCTCAATACGATAAAAAAAGCAAGTTCCTCATTTTCCTCGAAGAAGGGATTCAAATGTTACCTGTGATATGTAGCTATAAACCTCTCCATGGCCCCTTTCTTTTCTGAGAGGTTAAAATCAGATCCATTTCTGAATACGAGGAAACACTTTATTATGACCTTCTGGACTTAAATAATTAGAAACCCTTGACTAAACCCCAGGGGCTAAATTGAGCAGTGAGGCTGAGCCCTATGTGCGGAAGGGGGGGAGGGGAAAGCAGTGCAAGTCCATTACAGTTCTTTCTCTACTCTTGCTCCAGGGGGCAGTAACTTACTACAACACTGAAAAAGGTGCAGCTTATTTATTCTCTTGTGCCAATTCAGCACCATAGGTCAGCATGCTGGAGAAGGGGACAGAGGCAAAAATCTGCTGATAGGACAGGATAAGGAGGGTGTGAACGCTGGGCACACGGCCCAGCAGGGAGCCCTAGGGCAGCCATGCAGGAGAGTGGCCTCAGGTTCCTACCCTCCCACTTTTACCTCTATACTGATCTGGCCCTGTATAGAAATCACAGAGTCAGAAAAAAACACAGTGGTGTGCAGTGGAATAAGAGTTTTGCTGATGTGAGTGTGGAGTACCACAGAAGAGCTGTTTTAAGAACGGTTTAGGAAGGAGGAGGATCCTGCTCTGAAGAATGAAATATTTCCCCATTCTCCCATCTACAGCAACAGAGGCTTATGCACTGGGCTCTTTGAGTTGTCATCTCTTTACCTTTGCTTTTGAATTTGACCTCCTGGCCTTCTAATGCTTCCTGGCTTTGTGGATGGCTTTCAAACTGTGGAGGGAATCCCTGAAGCTCTCTCTTCTCCTCTGTTGTGCTCTTCCTTGTTCCAACTCTGTTTTCTGCTTCTCTACTCCTTGGACCAGCTTGTCTGGTGAGAGAAGCAATTTGTCGAGTTGTCGTCAGGAACTGTGGGGCCCCTTTCCTGTCCTCATCTTGTCCAGTAGAAGTGGCCATGGATTCTGCCTTTGGTTCTGATTGCACTTTTATGGTTTGCAGCGTTATGGTGCTAGATGTTTTCTGTAGACCCTGAGATCCCCTCACTTCTCGTTTAGGTTCCTGAGTGTGTTCTGTGTTGGTTTCTCTGAGCTGTTGTTGTCTATTATCCTTGGCTTCTTTGGAAGAGATAAATGAGGCTTCTTTCTTTGCTGCTGTCCTCTCTTTGGTTTCAACTGTGAGGTTAGTGCTGCTGGATTTCAGTTCCTTAGCAATCCCATTGCTAGTTGCCAGCTTGAATTCTGAATTTTCATGATCTTTGGTTGCAGTGGAAGTTGATTTTGTTGGAGTGCTGAAGGGAAATAGTTTATTTAGTGATATAATCCATGGCTTATAATAATTAATACTTATACAGCACTTCTAGCTTCAGAGAACCTTGCAAACATTTCACAGTTTGTAAGGTTAGAAGGGATCATTGTGATCATTTAGTCTGACCTCCTGTATAAAACAGGTCATAAGCCATAGTGGAATTAATTCCTGTTAACTAGTTAACCCTGACAAAACCCCTGTGAGATATATAAATATATTATTAGCCACTATCAGTTAAAGAGTGACTCGGTGTCAGAACCTGGATTACAAAGCAGGAGTTGCTGGATGCCATTGTTTTTCTCAGCCACTCTTTTACATGATATGGACCAGATTTTGATCTCACATACACTGTCTGAAATTCACAATTCACACCATGCACATTTATGGAGTGATAGAGGCATAAAACCAGGTAGTGTGAACGTAATCAGGCCACATATATAAATGACTGAAAAACACTGTATAGTTAACTTCCTGTACATAGTACCAGTTAACTATTTTCACATTACTATTACACTTATTAAACATAGGGTAAAAAATTTTTAAAACGCCTAAGTGCTTTGGAAACCCAATTTCCATTAGCTTTCAATGAGACTTAGGCTCATAAGTCCCCAAGTCTCTTGAAAATAGGACTATGGGTTGCTTGCAAGTCACTTAGGCACTTTTTTAAAAAATGTATCGTAGTGCCTGGGGGACTCAATTGGGCGGAATAAATAACTATGTATCAGGCTTGCATTTACAATTATACAATGTTATGGTTTTCAAAACTTATCAGTTGTCCTATTAATAGGATATAAAGGAAGGGGGAGCTCTCCTTGAGACCACAGGACATTGCAAGCTCTGGCTCTTGAGTAGCTCAATGTCACTGTTAAAACACATGATCAGGAGAAGCTTAGGCCTTCAGCCCTCAGTTTTGGCCTAGTTCTGCTTCCAGCAAAGCTACGCAATTTTGAAAATCCTACTCCAGGTGCTTCAAACTCAAGAGCTAGAGGGTATGTCCAATAAACTAACACAGGCCTAGAGAATTTCATGAAGCAATCTTGCACATCCTCCCTAACACTGATTATAACTTTCAATTCAGACATTTTTCTATTAAAATGCTTTTTCTTCTAAAAGAAAATATTTCTTCCAGCTTTCAACTTAATTTTTTTTCCTCAAAAATGTCAGAAAAAGTTGAAAAGAATGTTTTTAATTTCTTATACCTTTTTTACAGAAAATATTTATCATTCTAACCATTCTAAAATCATGGAATTTTACGTGAATGACTTAGAAGCACACCATGTACTTGCAGATGGAAAGAGCACAGGTATTCTATATTCACTGTTTGCAGTGGTTATCTGAAAGATGCATACAAATCTTCTAGACTACTTTGAAATTCTTAACAATCATTTCTAGAATTCCAACCTTCCTTTACACTCCAGCAGACATAGTAAACATAAAATTAGTCCACAATTGTTTAGTTCCAATAATTTGTTTTCCAGAAGGACTAAAATCTCCAGAGGTTTTCTAAATGTATGAAAATAGACCCATTTCTTACTCATCTACTTTCAGTTTTCAACTCACGCAGTACAGTGCTTTTAAGAAAGATCTGTTCCATACTGACACGATCTGTGCAAGTGTTCTGAGCATGAATGAGGGGACTGCTCCGAGCAAGCATACTCCTGTTTCATCACATACAGATACTGTAACCACTCCACATTTGGAATTCTTCCTTGAAGACAATCTACATAGTGAGGCAAGGTACTTCCTTCATCTCGCCAGACCTAACACTTCCCTCTCTGGCTGCAGTGAGCCTGGGGGAAATCTGCTCCACTCTCAGCAGTGTGTGTCTTCCCCCCTCTATGATCCTAAGCCATACTTTCAGGTAGGCCTTGGAGTTGGCCTAAGGGTTGATCCTCCACCAAACAAAAGGAAACAAACAGTCTCACAAAACCAAAGGGGGATACTTTTCTCTGCCCCTCTCTGGGGCAGAATTTGTCCCATTTGCTCCGAGGGTCAGTCCTTGCCCTAGCAGACACTGAGGTTCGTATGTTCCCCAATGGGAAGGAGCTCACCTCTCACCCTGGAGAAGCTTATTTTACTACTGTCACTGGCCTGGCGGCGGCGGCAACAGCTTCTCTCTCTCTCCCTCCCTCTCTCTTTCTCTCACCAGAGGTGGGGTTTTAAAAAGTCTCAGGCAGCCCTTAATTGGATGCAGGTGTCCCTAACTGACCTGTGATAACCCCTTCTCAACTTTTAGGAAAGAGGGGCCTTTAACATTCTAGGACTAACATATCAGCCCTCTCACCTTCCTGCAGCCATCTGACCTTAGTCACAATAGAAACATTGGAGGAATCAGACCAGTGATCTGTCTCTGACAGAATGCTGCCACCAACCGTGACCTATACTAAATGCTTCACAGGAGGTACAAGAAATCCTCTAATAAGCCATTGGAACAGCGATGGGCAACTACTGGCCTGTAGGCCAGATCTGGGACTGCCACCGCTATATTTACCTGCACCTCCGCAGGTATGGGTGCTTGCAGCTCCTGTTGGTTGCGGATCACTGGTCCGAGTCAATGGGAGCTGCAGGAAATAGTGTCCCTGTTCCCACTGTGTCCAGGAACAGCGATCCACAGCCAACAGGAGCTGCAAGCACCCTTGTCTGTGGAGATGCATATAAATATAGCCTCAGCAGCCCGTTAGGGGCAAACCCTGGTGAACTGTCATTGTCACCCCTCCATTAGAACATAATCTGTCCCCGAATAAAATTCCCTTCTAATCCCCAGTAGTTAGAGTTGATTTGGCATGAAGAAGGTGAGTTTCTCTTTCAATGGAGTCTCATGCTGCAGTTTCAAAATCATAGTATGTTGCATTTTAAATGATTGGAAAAGGAAAAATATATTGAACGGAAAACATACCATAGTGGATGAACATACAGGTCTGTCTTATCTGAACCTGAAATAAAAATAATTAACATATTAAATACCAATCTTGGACATTTCAAAATAATGCTTTAGGCAAATCTTATATTTTGGAGAGTATCTCTCTCTCTCCCTTTTTTTGTATGGGAGCCAAATTACAGTTTTCCACTAGAGGAAAGCTGATATAGACCTAAATCATACCTACTTTTTGCTGAGTCACTAGACCACAACAGATTCATGGACACATCTTGCATCCCAATCACAAATGTTGACTGCTCAACTGAAATGGTAAGCAGTCTTGGCTAAATTTAAAATATTCCTGAATCTAGCAACTGCAAAGTACACTGAAAACTAAAGGGCTTAGTCAGACTTAAATGTTCTGGGTTAGAAAAGGCAGGCATGTATGATAATCCAGCTGGAAGCAACTCACTAATCTTAATGAAACTTCAGAGATGAGGTGGACCTGGGCAGGCCATGCAACCTTTGTATTCAACCCAAAAAGTGTGATTACAAAGATGCTGAATCAGGTGTTCTGGCTGTAAACTATGTTCAGCCACAAATTCTTGATTAAGCTTTAGCTAGCTGGTGCAGAGTAACATGTTAAATGCAAAGCCAAACAATGGCATCAAAATGAAATTAACATATCATCTCTTTCACTTTTGGAAGAAAATTTGGGCATGGAAGCTCACAAAGGCCTTATAGTGAATCCAGGCATTCAAATTGCTCAGTGTAGAGATTTATTCTTCTTATTTTAAAAGATCCCAATTATTTCAGGTCATTTAGTCTAGTTACATCTGCCCCTGCATAGATATGCCAGCAGGAAGAGGTCCTTCCACGTATATGCACACAGTAATGGCAGCAAAGAAAGGGCACCAATTAGTGATGCATGCAGCACTCTCTATACTACAAGGTGACCAGATTTGTAAAGTGAACAACCAGGACAGCAGTCCAGAGAAGGAGGGCAGCATAAGGAGTAGTTTTGGGCCTCAACATAAGAAAGCACTTTAGCATTTGCAAGCACGTGCTTAAAGTCCTATTGAATTTTATGCACATGTTTAAGTGTTGCCCTGAATCATGTCTTGGTAAGGTGCAAGGAAGTTCACAGAGATGGGTTTCAGAACTAGTGGTAGGAGGGGGAGGGAGTTCACTGGGAGGCAAAACAGAGCAGGTATTCAGTATGTCTCAGATCAAGGAAGTAGGGGAGCGTCCCTTGAGGATCATATGAATTCAAGCAGCTTTTTGTCAGTATCTGAGACAGCTCATCCAGATGACCAGTCTTCAAGGAATTATAAAAACCAGGACAAAACAACTTTGTGTATAAAATTAATGTGGCCACAGAGACAATGTTTAGGGGAAGGGACAGAGAACATCCTCTGACATCAGGGATATGTTCTTTCCCTGAAAGGCTCTCTGAGTCTACCAATTCATTTGACTGTGTACTACTTCCTCCTGGACAACTTTATCTCCCAGACAAAGGCTTTTTCTTTGCCTTTGAAACACAGGAGCACAATATCACTCATGTGATCAAGATTCAGGAGCTTTTATTGTCATTCTGTCTTTTCCATGTCCATACAAATCTCCAGCAGGGCTGAATACTCTGGTGTAGACGTGCAAATTATTAAATAAATAAACAAATAGTAAATGTGTCAGAATCTGACACGGAACATTCAGTCCGTATACAATCACTTCATCATGCGCACTGTACATTTGGTCTCTTCTTTGTGTATTTTGTAACACTGAATTCAAGAGGTTAAAATGAGTGGGAAGGCCTAGGACACAGGGAGACAGACTTGCCCATGGAACTTTCTGCCAATCGAGAGTTAACTTTCTCTTTGTGGAGTTAAATATACTGACAGACTCAAAGAACTCAACATAAGACATGTTTTCTAATCCTGTAATTGTTCCTGTGGCTCTTCTCTGAACCCGCTCCCATTTCTCAACCTCTTCTTTGATCACCAGAACTGGACAGTATTCTAAAAAAGTGTTTGCACTCAGTTTTCCAAGCTTCATTCTCAAGAGGCTCAGATTAACATTTTGATGAAAGTGCACCACCATTTGTTCTGGGAGACCCAGATTCTGATCTGGAACATATAGTGGTTGGAAGCATCAGAGAGACGTATTCAGCCTCTGAAGGGCAATGTTTTCCATTCTCTGTACATCAGCAGCAGGTTTCAAGCTGAACTACTGTGTTATAGGCCTGTGTGAGTAATATACTGGCAAATGGGCTGTCTCTAGCGCAGCATTTCTCAAAGTGGTCCCACTCTGAGAAAGCTGCTATTGGGCCGCTCCAGTTTGTTCACTTACCGGCTCCGCAGCCATGGAGCCTTGCAGCTCCAATTGGCTCCAGTTCGCCATTTATAGCCAATGGGAGATGTGGGAAGCAGTGGCCTGAGTCACAGCCCCCGGCTGCAAATGACGAACCGCAGCCAATGGGAGCAAGTAAACAAACAGATCCCAACAACCTGGTAGCAGCTTTCTCAGAGTGGGTCTGTGGACCACTTTGAGAAACACTGCTCTAGTGGTTGGCGTCAGTGGTTACACAGCATTGCTTTGGGTCAAGCACTACATGCTTGAGTTCAATCCTCATTGTCATTGTACACATATAACCCTGTTGGCTTCACAAAATGGCTCCCCACATGGGACACAGACTCCTGTGGATCTCAGATGATTGTAGTAAGCTGGTGTAATAGGAGTGTGTGTAACGTGTTGGCTTTGTGCACATAGGTGGCCCAGTAACTGCAAAAGCTTACTTCTTCCTCAGTGATAAAGGACTTCTAAGGTAGCTAAAAGGACAGAGGCTTATGCTTTTGGTGTTGGCGAACAAGAATGAGAAGCATCAACCCAGAAAATCTAATTATATATTTTAAAAACGTGCAATTGTCTACCTGTTGAGTCTATTTGTTTAAGAGCTCCCCCCAAATGGTAGAGCTAGTACCACCAAATTTGGTATGCAGCTTCCTCTTCTCTTAGCTTAAAGAAAAGTCAGGGTTTGGTTGGGTCAGGAAAACGGGATCTGCCTGGAATAGGATTGTTTTCTACAACATGGGAAAGGAGAGGGCTGGTCCAACAGACACTATACTGCAGAGTGATCACTGGAGGCAGCTATACCACCAAGAGAGCGGCCATCTGGGACCGGGGCTTGTCATCTTGCCTGCTGGGATGGGGGGAAAGCCCTGCCAGTCAGTAGCCCTGTTCCCCTTGGAGCCCACCCTCCTCCCTCCATACCACTGGGCCACCCAGCGTGTCCACTTCCTGGCTGGCCTGCGCACACACCCCTTTTAATCCTCCAGGTCAAGTCGGGAGCGCCACTGAAACCAGCCTGTGTGGCCCACCCTCTTGATCCCTGGACCGGGCCCAGGGACCCTGGACTGGAACATGCCAGTGGGGACAGCCTGTGTGTTCCCCCCGCCCACTTTGGACCAGGACTGGGGAGTACTGGTGGGGTTGGCCTACCTGCACTCTCCACTCCGGGCCCCCTCTGCTCTAGGCCAGGCTCAGGGAGCTCTGGAGGGGCTGGCCTGCAAAGCCCTCCCTGCCCCACCCCTCATCCCTGCACCCAGCACAGCCCCTGAGGACAAGCCAGCGGGTAGAGTGCGTGGTCCCCACTACCCTGGGCCACCCCTGGGGAGGAGCCAACAGCCACCCTTACCATGTGCTCATCTCCCCTCCCCTTCCACTGGGCTCTCCCTCCTCCTCACCCCCTGCCCTGACTCCTGTACCCTCCCCAACACATGCCCTGAGACCTTCCTCAACCCCCCCAGCTACTGCACCCCCCACACCTGCAGCCTCCTTCCCTGAGCCCCCCACAGCCCCAAGATCCTGCCTTGATTCCTGAGCCCTCCACACCACCAACAGCCCTGAAGGACCCAGGCAATGCTGGGTAAGTTTCTAGTTAACTATATATGTCACGACATATGTGGGGCACACACATGTATTTTTATCTCTTCCTCTGCTGGTTTGGGCAAGCTCCTTAACTTCCCCGTGTCTCTGCCCCTCCCTGTGCATATTGGTATAATATTATAGATATTGTTATAATAATAATAATAATAATAATAATAATAATAATGCTTTACTACTCAAAAGGGAATTGTGAAGATTAATATGCATACAGTGCATGGAAAGAATAAAGCGTGAAAATAATGCTGAACACAATTAACTATCATGGTAAAACCATTTCCCCTTTCCCCCAATGAGGCATTCTCTTATGGGATGATTAATTACATGTGTAGAATTTCCATTTGCTGAAATTAGAATTTGGATTAAAATATATCAAATTCCAAAGAGGCAAAAGTAAAGCGAAATGCTAGGTCCTCTGGGAAGCGATGCGAGAACATTTTGACACTTGTTGCAATTGCACACAATGGACACAATGGATTTTTAGTTGTAGCACTGTGCTGCAGGGTTTGAATGAAAATGTCATTCTACACAAAGGGGGGCATGGGAGACCTTGGGGAGAGGGAATCAGACCTTGCTGAAAGCAGTGATCTAAGAACGGCTTGTAATGCACTTGTGTTATTCCCAATTCATCTCTGTTTTTCATACCTTGAACCACGAGTTCTGCAGACACAGATGCCTTCCCAGCGCTATTCATCACTGTGCAAGTATAAGTTCCAGCATCAGCCAGACGAACATTTTGAATTTCCAAGAACTGGATGCCTGCTTTCTCAAACATGTTGAAATGATCTTTTTGCTGCAACTGAGTATCACCCTGCATGAATCACAAAACACCCCCATTAGTGAGACAGTCATGGAAATAAGCAGCTTGTGGTAAAAGACCAGTCCATTGTCCCATGTTGTTCTTTCCACCTAGGTCTCAGCCAAATACCTTCTGTGGCTAGTACCCAGCCAGTAAAAATAAACATTTGGGGTTCAAAGACATTATAATTCAAATCTGCACAAAATTGCTTTTCCTGATTTTGCCAACTCTTTAATTCTATTCGGACTTATCATCATTCACATTACTAACTTTAGAACATAAACTTTACTGTATAGGCAATTGAAGGAGTAAAAATATTTTATTTCTTTTTGAGAGAGATCAACATCACACTTTAAAATTGTAGTTAGAGAGAGAGAGACTTTGAAGCCAATTCTCCATAGTGTTATTGCCCTTGTATGCTGCTCTGCATAAAGGGGGTGGGCAGAAATGGTCCCCATGAAATATCCCACCTAAGAACAAGGCATCCACAAATGGATCTAATACATTCATTCTGAAAATTGGGTATTTCTGTACTACAAATAAATATTATTATTAATTTATGACAGTGTTTCTCAAAGTGGTCTGCTGATCCACTCTGAGAAACCTGCTAACTGGCCACTCCACTTTGTTTACTTACTGGCTTCAGAGCCACGGAGCCTCGCGGCTCCCATTGGCTCTGGTTCACAGTTTGCAGCCAAGGGGATCCGTGGGAAGTGGCATGGGCCAGCGTCGCAGCGGCACTTCAAAGGGGCAGCGGAATGCAGAGCTAGGGATCAGCTGGGCAGTGCAACTGATCCCCGGCTCCATGTTGCACTGCCCCTTTGACGTGCCAGGGCGGCACTTCAAAGGGGCAGCGGAATGCAGAGCCGGGGATCAGCTGGGGTTAACTGGGGTTTCCAGTTGACCCCAGGCTCCTGTGGTGCTGCCCCTTGGAAACACTGGGGTGGCCTTTCCAAGGGGCAGTGCTGCATGGAGCCCGGGGTCAACTGGAGATTCCAGCTGACCTCGGACTCCCACGGTGCTGCCCCATTGAAACGCCACAGCTGCGTTTCAAAGAGGCACCTGCACTGACCCTGGGGTGAGCTGAGGACTCCAGCAGATCCCAGGCTTCTGCAACGCTGCCCCCTTTGAAATGCTGCTGCAGCGTTTCAAAGGAGCAGCACACAAGATTAATTTTTTAATTTTAATTTTTTGTAATTGCTTGAAAGCCCTAATACTAACCATAACTACAAAGTTAAGATATAATAACTATTTACAAGCTTCCTTTATAGGTTATGCATGAAGTGAAGGAGGGCACAGTTCTGACTTAGGCCTTTCAATGGTAAGAAGGATCTGGAAAGGTGTCAACCCAAACTGCCTCTTATACCCTCAGCTGGGAGCACAAGGAACACTATTCTGTGTATGCTGGTCAACTGATGCTGCTTTCAAGAATTTCAAGACACGGGTACGTGACATGCACACATGCAGAAAACACAAAGAAGAACAAACAGACTTCATCCTCCTATGATAGAAGCTCTCAGGCAGAACAAGGATATTATCTCCTCAGGAAACCATACCTTAAACCAAGTTATTTGAGGCTGTGGTCGTCCTGTTATTTTACAGGAGAATTTGCCTGTTTGGCCTTCACGCACGATGACTCTGTTGGGTTTAGTAGCAAACTTTGGTGGACTTTCTCCCCAGATGCTTGGTCTGTTCTCCACCGATGGAACAGAAAATCGGCCCCTGGGAAAGGTAATAAACATCTTGACTTAGCAGAGGAATTGTGACCTTTTGTTCTGGTTAAAGCACACTCCAGAAAGCATTTTAGAACAGTGGTCTGTCAATTGTTAAATAGTGCACATGGTAACCAACATTGAGTTATAAAGATACGAACATAAAATCACAATTTCTGGCCAGTTTGGAAATCAGAAGTAAGCAACATACAGCCACTGTAAGGAACAAAATGCTGAGGGATAATGTGGCATCCACCACAAGCCCACAAGTTGGAGACCACTGCTCTCAACTTCTCATGCAACTGGGCACTATTCTTCTATTGCCCTTCTCCAATGAACATACAATAAGCACTATCACAGCTTCACAGCTTTTTTTTAAAAACATAATTCTGGTTCCTTATAATCAAAGCTGGGCAAACTACTCGCAGTGAACAAAATATACACTTAAATCAGTCATTTTCTCCAATCTGTGAATTGTCTGCCAACAGATATCGATTTACCCATATTTGTCAGCTGTCCACAAATATTCTCCAAATATTTTACCTGTTGATGAGTGGGATCATCACAAAAATCACTTGTGGTTATGTATGTTATTTACTTTTCACCACTATTTTAATACATGTGCTTAAAATTCACTATTTTAGCAAACGTTTCTGCCAGAAAATTTATTCACCAGAAGTGAACATGAAAATGGCACCAACCAAACAAAGCAAATGAATTTAGAAGTTCAAATTAATGAGAATAACTTTTAGCAGGAATGACCCAGCTTTTCTTATAAAGATGACATAGCTGTGGAAAAAAGTGCTTTGCTATGGAAGTGATACTTCAACACTGAGTGAGAACAGTCAGTCAGCCACATAACTTTGAAATACAGGACAATATTGTAAGCAAGACAGAATAAGTGCAATTTGTATGCCTATTAATGTCAAAAGAAGATCTCTGAACAGAGCCACAGAAAAATCAAGCCATACACATTAGCAGATGATAGTAGATGGTGATTTCTTTTAGCCTTGTATTTCTGGCAAACCAAAACACTTTCGGGGCACTAGTTTTCTACACAGCATCTTACCCACATGCAAATGAGACGTGTCAATACCTCCCTTTTTCTGTAAGGTATCAGCATACTAATTACAGACCTCACAGCCTCAGTTCAAGGAGTTGCCAAGATATGATGATGGCCAAATGGGCTACTCCAGGATTCTGAGTAAGACAAGACCATGATGGAGAGGATTTAAACAGGAGAAAAGGAACACGGGCAATTATTGGACAAGAGTGGAGCCTTACAATAAGGAGGAAGGCTAATGCTTAGTAATGAGGAGCACTGAGTTCAGTTCCCAAATTTAGAGGGAATGCATCTTTACAAGTGCATACATACATGCACACTCAGTTGTATGCATACATACTGATACATCCGAAGATATTATTACCGCCACTAGTTTACTAGATATGCACACACTCCCTTCCTAAGTTTTACAAAACCCAATACAAATAGTTATATTTTTATTATTTTCCTTTTCAAAAATAACTCAAGAGTATTGTGTATTTAAATCTTTCCATAATTGCAAATTCTGAAACTCTAAACAGGAGTAAAACATGGGGGTAAAAAACCCAGGAGGATGAATCTTTTAATAATCCTATTGAAATCCAATGGATTAGATTAGATCTTTAGAAAGACAGAGCTAAATGACAATATGACTGGCTTTCCTTAGTAGGACTCTTTGGCATGTGCACACTCCCTGAGCATGTCTGCAATACAAGTAACAGCATAAAAGAACCTACCTAGTCACTTTCCCTTGCTCGACTAATCTATTTTCATTGCTGTAATAATCTATGCAAAATCCAAAAATTAAATAAATAGGATTCATAGTGTTCCCTCTGCCCACCTGCATCCACAGGCCTGGCCCCCATTTTAAAAATAGGAAAACCGTGGCACTGCAGTGTGAGGTATCCAGAAGGCCACACAGGAACAGAACCCAGGTCTGTGTTGTGTGCCTTAACAAGACCATCCCTTCCTCCATTACTCAAGCCTCTGATGGTAGAAGAGAATGCTGCAGAGGTCATTATATGCTTTTTTAATATGGTCAGACTTTATTAGGGGCTAAGTGGAAATCAAACCTATTTCAATAGGCCCTTAAAATAAAACTAAGCAGTAGTACTAGACAGCAAAGTCACTTGAGGAAAAAAAAAATCTAGTCTATCTACAACCTTCACCACCAGACTTTGTGTTTTAAAGAATTCCATGGACCCTAGAATTCTTACCCAAGGGTTTTGGCACTGGACGGCAAGCTGTATTTCTTCAAGGAGTTTCCTGTATGTCAAGAAAGATAACAAGTTAAACACTTACATGGTTATTAGGTACTACAGATCCCAACGCCTGTGTAAGTATTGTATTTATTTCTCCTGCTTTCAAACAAGGATCATAAAAATTAGAGGTGGAAGACACCTACAGTATAAGTTATTTTATCCACAACCTAACCAATGCGGGAGGACTATGTTTAGTTCAGATATGTGTTAAATATTACCTAGATTTGGGTTCCAGACAGAACTCCAGTCTAACCCTCCCTGAATTTTAGGAATTTATTAACCTACTCTCCAGACATTGTAACCAAGACCACAAAGACCCCTGGATACTAATAACTAATATTGTCTAATGAGTAGAGAACAAGACTTTCACCTGAACAGTAGTCCAATGGAGAAGGCATCAACTACAAGTCTAGAGTTCCAAGATCTGGATTCTGTTCTCAGCTCTGACATTGGCTTATTGCAGGGGTGGGCAATAATTTTTTACTGGGGGCCACTTCAGAAATTTTTTAAATGGCCCTGGGCTGCTCCGGAAGGGGCGGGGCCAGGATACTTCTCTGCTTCCCCATCCAAAGACCATGATTGGTCTGGCAGTGGGGGAGTGCTGAAGTCTTTGCCCCCCTCCAGAGGTTCCCCCTAGGCGCCCATGCTCCTGGGGTGGGAAGAGACTTTGTGTGCTCCCCCTTCTGCCCCCAGGCCATTCAGGTTGGGGGGCAGGGGAGTGCACAAAGTCTCCTCCCACCCTGCCAAGAGTGCGTGGCGCTTCCAAGCACCACGTGCTCCTGGCAGGATGGGGGCAGGACGGAGGAAACTTCATGTACTTCCTCCCCACCCCCAGGCCCTGATTGGCCTGGGGGCAGGAGAGCGGCAGGGCCTCCGTGGGCCAGATCAACCCGCTTGGCAGGCCAGATCCAAACCACGGAGGCCCTTTTGCCCACCCCTGGCTTACTGTGTAATTTTGGGGAAATTACTTAGGGGCCAGTTTTCTAAACATAGGATTTAACAGCTATGTTCTTGGCTCAGTTTCATCCATACAGTAAGGATAATTTTTTATTTCCTTTTACAAAACGATTTGAGATCACTGGATGAAATACTCCATTATTAAGTTCAAGTATATTACAAATAATTTTTTCAAAGTGGCGGGATTAGAGAGTCACATGAATGGAATATTCTTTTACTCGTGTACTTGTCTATTTCACCTTTTCTTTGCAATATGCTTTTTTTCCAAAGTAGTATAACCCAGCGTATGATACTAACAAAATATACACTGTGCACAAAATGCACTGTGTACTTAGCACCATCTACTGGGCAAACAGACAAAATAAATATTACTAGATTTTGAACAGAAAAAACTGTCAAAGAAATAGGGCAGATCAAGGTGACAATGTGAAATAAACAACTATAGTAGCTGTCAAAAATGGAAACTCTTTGAGATTTATAAGTATTTGCCATACATCTCATTTAAAATGAGTATAACAGATGGAGTGATACCAGTTAAAACCTCTGGGGAGGAAATAGTTTTGTATTTTATGTCAGTGGTGCATGGAAGATTATTAGAACAGAGACTTCTGCAGTTCCTAAACCCTGACAAGCTTAATCCTTGGGTGCTTTACTGCAATGAATTATTTAAAACAACAACGAATTCAGGACTGACAAGTCAATACCAGAAAACTGATTTCAAACTCTTTCCCTGTTGACTGCAACAAGTTGGAATCAGAAAAGGAAAGAATTTGTATAAGATTTTGCAACAGAAAATCATAATGACTATGCCAGACGGATGCATATTTCAGTTTGCACTCTGAAGATTTCAGTAAGAGATCTTTCACGAGGAATATACAAAAATCTTTTTTTTTTTTTTTTTTTTTCCCAGGAAAAGGTGGAATTGGGGAAGATGTACCTTGGGAATTCAACAGGAAGCCAACAACCTGAAGGGCTTTGTTCTTCACTAGAACCATGAAATGATGCATGCTGGCTACCTTGCAAATGGAGGGTAGCAGCGATGTCCATTTCTAACACTCTCTGGCTCTGTGCGTTACTGGGAGTTTTAAATTTAGCAGTGTAAGATTATATAATATGCAAGTGTGCCTTTCCAAATTCCCATTTTGATCTTAGCTGCTTCCTATGTAACACAGGCACACAGATCCATGTGCAAACAGATCAATACATTAAGCATAGCTGGGAAATAGTCAAGAAATGCGGGTCCCTCACTTATGATGCTACTGTATTATAAAAGCACCTGTAATTGATGCTCTCATGGTATCTAACAGTCAGCTGCTATTTCCCTCAGAAACCTGTTGTTTCCATGGCTCTCGGCTTAATCCTGAGAGGTAACTTTGCTCTGCCACTGATGTTTAACCTTGGGGTAGGTCACTTCACTTTTATGGGCCTGCTTCCCCAGCCAATTTTTGTCTGTTTTGTCCATATAGATTATAAACTCCTTTGGGCAGGGACTGTTTGTACACCACATACCACAATGGGAGTCCCAATACTGGTTGGGACCTCTAGGCGCTACCATGATACAAATAAAGAATACTAATGCAGACAGACAACAACAGAGTTTTGTGATTTTATGTATTTCCCTTCCTCCCAAGCTGGACTAAAAGCAAATGAACAGCTTTACAAGCTCAAACACATTTCAGAAAAACAGGGCTATTTTCATTGACAGTTTTTGCAGATAACTCCAGTGAAACTGCACCTGCTTACATTCATGATAAATTTGGTCCTTATTTGCTGCTTTTTTATTAAGTAACAAATAGGACAGGTATTAGTCTATCCTGCTCTCCCAAGGTGAAAAGGGGTTTGGTATGCGGCAAAGTGAGAATGTGCCGCCAAAGGGAAAAAAAGTAAATAAATACTACACACAGTCAACAGCCCCCGTGGGGTGTGGGGCAAGGTGTGCAGAGGACCACACTATGCTCTCAAGAAGGGGCAAGGCCTCGGGCGGAAGGGATGGGGCTGGGAGCAGCCAGCCCTTAGCACTGCCTGGACCACAGCGCTGCCCCCCAAAAACTCAGAGCCGGTGAAGCAGCTCTCCAGTGGTGATTCAAATGGGGCTGGGGCTCCAGCTGCTGCCATAGTAGTAGTAGTGGCAGCTGGGAGCCCCAGGACCTTTTGAATTGACAGGCCCCAGGGCAACTGCCCCCTTTGTCTCCCCCTTGCCTACACATTGCTCAGTTACAATTGATCTGGTTAATGGGATAACACCAATGGCAAGCCATCACAGAAAACCCCATCTCACTAATCCAAATCTGATTGATTATTGTTGCAGCAAAAGGTCTCCGAAGAGAAGGCTAGGAAGGGAATAGCATTCAAAGTCACGATGCAGTAGCAAGTAGGCTGGGAAGATGCACCTAAAACTTAGATTGGGAATGAAAAAGGAAGGTCAGAAAGACCGGGGGGAGGGAGGGAGGGAGGGAGGAGGAGGGGGAGAGGGGGAGAGAGAGAGAGAGAGAGAGGAGAGAGAGAGAATACTACTTGAGAAAAATCCTTCTCCTTTAGGCTCAAGCTGAACAAGTCACAAGCACACGTGCAAACTACTTTGCTTCTGGGGCAAAGAAGGTGACAGGCAAAAGATTCTGCTCAGTAGAAACAGTACTCTCTATGTTCCAAAAGACTGGACAAGCAGGTGGCCAGACTTCCAGAGAAACTTGATCCCTGTGGTAGATTTCCGCAGAGGGACATTCTCTTACCAAGCCCTTGCCCATGGGATTACAACATTCATGAGGTCTTCCTTATAAATGTTATTGGTATCAATGCAACATCTTTACAATGGCAAAAGGAAAATTATGGGTATGATCCAATTCCCACTGAACTCGCTGGGAGGCTTTCCAGGGAAACCAGTGGGCTCTGGATCAGACTTTTAATACTTAAGTAATTTGTTTCATACAGGCCAATGACTAAATGAGTTTTTTCTTGATCTAAATTTCCATTAAAATCTAGAAAAATTTAAAATACAAGGGTCATCTCTGATAAGTACGTCAAATTGTCTTGTCATACAATCTCATCAATCTTGTCAAATTGTCTTGTCATACAATCTCATTAAATGCTGCCACACATTACTATAATGAAGCTGTGCAATGGAGTTCAAAGATTCCATTATTTTAAGTTAAAAACTCCTCTTACATGTTCAAAACGGCATACCTGGTTTTAGCAGCAAAACTCCTACTAATTGCACTGGTAGTCTTGTGGCTCATTTCCCATTCCTTGCTTACAAAACATATGTGGGTCTCAAGTCCAAGTACGGAGGCCTCCAAGGCAAGCGTAAACACTTCTGAAGACTTCAGGCTATGTGACGTGCTCCTAGCATTATTAGTTGGCTCTTCACCTGTCAGTTTGATAAACTCACCCATCATGCCCCTTTTAGAGGTTGTGTTTTCTGGTACCTGTGATTATATTTAATGAACAATAGAGTGATAGTTCTTTTACCTTCCACTGTTAGCTCCACAGTCACCTGGCGAACTCCACCATCATTTGCAGCCTCACACGTATATTTACCACCATCTTCCTCTTGCACACTTTTGATTACTAAGCTGAAAATCCCTCGAATGCTGCAGTCTACTATGTAATACTCCCCCTCTGTGATGGGAAGTCCATTTCTATACCATGTGATCCGGGGTTCTGGATAGCCCCTAACCTGGAAAGATGGGTTGGGAAGAGGAGGGGAAGACGACAAACATAACAAATTATTTTATCAGTAAGAAATGCAGGACATTGAGCAATACTGTGGAAAGTTCTTGAGGCAGTAACTGTTAAACACATAAAAAAAACTTTGCAAGCCAAATGGCAGAACCTAATGAAACACAGAAAGCACTGGATATATCAAACTGTTAAACTCATAATACTACACAGGCAGATCCCTGTTCTGTGAAAGTTTTTCATTAGAATGATTTGCCTGCAGCAATGTATTAAATTCACCAATGAGGAATTCTGAGGACCAGGTTCCAAGTACACAGAAATTCAAAAGCAGAGCAACTACAGTACACTTAAGTATGTGAAGCCTTTAGGCCAATTTTTTCTAACATTGTTGCCTGCAGTTAGGCTGCTACTGGAAATGGTATTTATGCATTCATAGGAAAAGGAGCTGATTTTCAAATGTGCTGAGTACCTTTGACACGAGTGGGAATGATGGGTACTCACCCCACGGTCAACTAATCCACTTTTATTTAAGTGCCCAAAAAGAGGAATTAAGGGCCCCACATTTGAAAATGTTCCTTAAAAGCCACTCAGATGCTCTGGTGGTGGGCACAGCACAGGGCCCTAGAAAGATGAGCTACTTCTCCCTGGTACTGTATTACCTGGACTCAGTCTATTGCTGAGCGAGTACAGACATGTGCAATCCACCACAAAATGAGTAAGTTCCTTGCAGAAAAGCAGCATGTTAATTTATCGCTAGGAAAGGGGAGGATGTGGGTAGCTCATCATTTGCTGCTGGTATTATTGATAGCTTCACATTTTGGACCAGATTTTGAGCGAGCATAAATTGACAAAGCATCATTCACTTCAATTAAGCCATTTATGTCAGCAGAGGTTGTGACCTTTTAACTCACAGAAGCAGGAAAAACCAGACATGCTTCCATGAGGAAATCAGCATTAACTGTTTGGGCAAAGGTTCTTCCTATATTTCATAAGGAGGTGCTCCCTTCTGGGGATGCCTTGGTATGTGTTAAGTCACACTACTACAGCCACCAAAGTAACGTGGGCTACCGCATTTTCCCTCTTCTTCCCTAATCTCCAACTAATAAGTTAGCTCCCATTTTCCTGATCAAACATATTGCCTTTGCCTTAAATCTTGAAATAACTGAAGGGATCAAGAAGAAATGCTTCATGCTGGCTTTCATCTCCCAGTAAAGAGGGGGAATTCTGCAATTTGCTCTGTTTCACAAAAGTTGGGCTTCCTAACAAGTTGCCAATTTAGCCTGAAGCAAAATTTAGATGCAGTGGCTTCAGCTGCATAAAACGTACTTTATCCAAATTTCCCCAACATTTCCTACCTGCTTTGATTCAGCTTACTGTCTGTTTCCTTTTTCTGTACTACTTTCCCTTCTAGTTACAATTTTCAGCAGCATCACCATTACTGATTCTTTTATTCTCTTTTCAAAGCTCTTTCATTTTTTATCTAATTGCACTTTACACCAACTTGGTTTCTCTTCTGCTGGAGCCTAATATTCAGAGAAAGACTTTTTAAGAACCACTGCACCTACGGTAGTCAAAAGTCCTTTCCTGTCCATTAATTCCACAAGTCCTACTTACAGTAAATTAGTTTTGTTGGTGACATGGCAATTCATGCTTCATTTCACTAATAACCCAATTTTACAGGACATTTTATGTTTCCCACTGTAGGCAACATAATGGATGCACTAGAGGAACTTTCTATTTCTAATCCAACCTTCTAAAATTTTCCCTAAGCCCATCTTTACCTAAAAACATCAAGGTGAAAGTTCTTTGGAATTCTTCAGCAATGGAAGACTATTACAAAATAAAAAGAGCTTTAGAAGCTCTCATCTTCATGTAGTTATCCTCAAAAACCCCCTGTGAGGTAGATAAGTCCTCATGGAATGAGGTTTAACAGTTAATTCGAACTAAGGGGTTTATCTCGGACTCTCGCTTCTCTGCCGCGTATAGACGCGGGCAGTTACTTCAGGCTAGTCAGTTTTCAAAATGGTGACCGGCCGGGATTATGCTAATCAAGCGAGGGATATTTAAATCCCGTGCTTCAGTAGCAACTTCGGTTGCCCTCATTAGCAGGGCTTGACAAGCGACGGCGAGCCCCACTCGCCAGGGCACGCTGCGCATGCGCAGACCACGCTGCATATGCGCTGATCGCGATGCGGCGCCGTGCCAGGCTAACATCTGCTCACCACGGGTGAGCAGATTGCCTAATTGTCGAGCCCTGCTCATTAGCCTCCCTAGTTCAGACTAGGGGGCTAGCGTAGACGTACCCTTAGAAAAGTCATGGAATATGGGAGAGATTCCAAAAGACCGGAAAAGGGCAAATAAAGTGCCCATCTATAAAAAGGGAGATAAGGACAACCCAGGGTATGTCTACACAGCAAAGTTATTTCGAAATAACTTTACTAGCGTTTACACAGCCAAACTGCTATTTTGAAATTAATTCAAAATAGCGGAACGTTTATTTCAAATTTGGTAAACCTCATTCCACGAGGAACACCACCAAATTTGAAATAGCTATTCCGAAATAAGTGCTTTGTAGACACTTATATTGAAATAGGGGGCCTCCAGCCTTCCTAGGGTGCCCTGGTGGCCACTCCAGCCTCAACTAAGAACACTCCTCTCCCTCCCCAGAGCCCTTAAAGGGGTTGACTCTGGCCACAGTGCCTGTGCCAGCTCCAAGCCTGCCAGTCCAGAACCAGCAGTCACTGTCCCTGACCCAGTGGCCCCAAAACATGAGCCAGCAAGCCACTGGCAGCCAGCCCTCCACCGCTCCTCAGGAGCAGTCTGCCAGCTCCCAGGAGCCTGCCAGGGCCCGGAGAAGGTGGACACCTTCCTGGTCCAGGGTGGAGATCATGGATATTATTCTGGTTTGGTGGGGATGCCCCCAACGTCCATGATATCTGCACTAGATGGAGGAATGCGTCCGTCTATGGCAGGATAGCTGCCAGCCTGGCCACCAAAGGCCACATGCGAACCCAGGAGCAGGTTTGCATGAAAATCAAGTTGGTCCAGCGAGACCCCCGCAACCCTGAGCTTTCCCTCCCCCTTCTTCCCTTTGCTTCCCCCTTCCAGCTCCCTCCTCCCAGGTTTCCCCCTCCCCTCTCCCACCCTCTCTTCTCCCCTCTCCCGCCTCCTTTTCCCAGTCTCACCAGAGTTTCATTCCCCTCCTCCCCCCAGTCTTGTTAAATAAAGAGAGTTTGTGTTCATGAAAATACATGTATTTTATTTGACATCAGGAAGGGGGGTTAAGAAGGGGTAAGGGAAAGGATGTGAGGGAGGAATGAGGCACAAGCCCCCAGTGGGGCACACCAGGGAGGCTCTTAGTGCTCCTCAGGGTGGAAGCACTCTCGCAGGGCCTCCTGGATACTGACAGCCCCCGGATGGACCTCCCGGATGGCAGCCTGCAGAAAGTGCAACCAAGCTCGCAGCAACGCATCCACGAGAAGCACCAGAGTGCCCAGGGGCAGCTCTAGCTCCATGCTGCAGAGTGCTGTGGTGTCCCAAGTGAGGGCAACCAGAGCACGCAGAGACAAAATGCTTTGCTGTCCCTCATCGAGGTAGGCAAGCAAGCAGGGAAACCTGAGAACCGGCTGTCCAGGGGGAGTGCCTTTAAGCACAGGCCTCAGATAGCCTCAGGTAGCAGCCACACAAAGTAACTCCTGACCTGATGCCCTACCAGACCTGGTTCTAGCCAGCCTTAAATGTGATTCAGCGTCCACTCAGCGTGGATGTGCTATTTCGAAATAGCAAAATGCTATTTTGAAATGCATTTTGTGTGTAGACACGTTATTTCAAAATAACTTATTTCGAATTAACTATTTTGAAATAAAAGATATTTCAAAATAATGCTGTAGTGTAGACATACCCCCAGAGAATTACAGACCAGTCAGCTTAACTTCTGTGCCAGGAAAGATATTGTAGCAAATAATTAAGGAATCACATTGCAAACATCTAGAAGATAAGGGATAAGTAACAGTCAGCATGGATTTGTCAACTATAAATCATGTCAAACCAATGTGGTAGCTTTCTTTGACAGGATAACAAGTCTTTGGATAGGGGAGAAGTGGTAGATATGCTTTATGTCAACTTCTGTAAGGCTTTTGATACAGTCTTGCATGACCTTCTCATTAACAAACTAAGGAAATACAACCTAGATGGGAACTATATAAAGAGTGTGTATAACTAGTTCAATAACCCAGACAGCAGTTATAAATGGTTCACAGTCATCGTGGAAGGGCATAACAAGTGGGGTTCCCATGGGGGGGTGAATTCCGGGACTGGTTCTGTTCAATATCTTCATCAACGATTTGGATAATGGCATAGAGAGTACACTTATAAAGTTGATGGATGATACCAAGATGGGAAGGGTTGCACATGCTTTGGAGGATAGGATGAAAAATTCAAAATGATCTAAACAAATTGGATACATGATCTGAGGTCAATAGGATGAAATTCAAAAGGACAAATGCAAAATACTCCACTTAAGAAGAAACAATCAGTTGTGCACATACATCATGGGAAATGCAACTTATTCTGATCAGAACCTCTGAACAATGCATCTGCATCAAGGATTTGTACCAGGGCTGCTACATCTGTACAAATCTCCCAGTGTAGAGACACACTAAATCCCTCACTGACTATGAAATTAAAGTGAATGCCCTTCCTCCAATTTTTAATACATAAGACAACTTGGGAATTTGGATGACCCTCTTCATCACCAGAATGGGTCATGACTGATTTTTACTCTTTAGTACTCGCTGTCCCCGTGCAAGAAAGTATGATTTTCCCTGCATGGATTAAGAAACTGAGCTACAGTGGAGGGGTTGAGAGATATGAGGTAATTAGGGACAAAAAGAACAAATGGGATTTAAAACTATTGTTTATGCACACACATTTAGAACCAAGACGACCATAGTAAATATTCAGAAAGTAGCTGTTTGAGGGGTATGCAGGAAGGAGGGTCTTTAATTGCTATTTCATTATTTGGATTGAATGGATTAGATTCTAAGGTGGTGTAAATCAGCACAGCTGTACCAAAGTTACTGTAGCTATGTCACTGTATACCTTCTGAGAAACCAGTCCATGGCTACATCTAGACTGCAAGCCTCTTTCGAAAAAGCCTCGTTCGAAAAAGAGCGTCTAGACTACAACCAGTACTTTCGAAAAAGCAAGCCACTTTTTTGAAAGAGAGCACCCAGGCAGTCGGGATGCTCTCTTTTGAAAAAGCACAGTTTGCATTACATAGCACCTTTTTTCGAAAGAGCACTTTCGAAAAAAAGGCGTTATTCCTTGTAAAATGAGGTTTTCCACGGTTGAAAAAACTGCCGCGTTTTTTTGATTTACTCTCGAAAGAATGCGACAGCAGTCTAGACGCAGGGGAAATTTTTTCGAAAAAAGGCCACTTTTTAAAAAAAAAAAACCCTGTAGTCTAGACACACCCCGTAAATGCAATTCATCTGCCTCACTTCACTCAAGGCACATGCCCAACACACACACACACACACACACACACACACACACACACACACACGCAGAATGTATAGAACTGTGGATGTTAAAGATATAGGGATAATATCACTCCATTTCCCTGTCAGTACGAACCTGTTCCTTACAGTATTTCTTCTAGCATATTGTCCAGTTCAGCTTTTAAACGGCCCATGCAATGGGCTTCCATCACTTCTTTAGGGGCATCAATTATACCATTTAACAGATCACATTAACAGGAATATTTTTCCTGTGATTTAGGCCATGTCTACATTTGCAAGCTTACGGCAGAACAGATGTAAGAGCATTAATATAGCTGCATTATGCTGATGGGCGAGAGCTCTACAATCAGCATAATAAAATCAGCTCAATGAATCTCTCCTGCCAAGAAAGCACCAACAAATTGCTAGTGTAAGTATGGCATTAGTCTATATTTTTGCCTTTATTTGTTACTGTATTCCCAGCTCCAACTTGGATCACAGTATCTCATTCCTACCAAACACTACAGTTACGGTTAGGGAGCTACAGATACCTGTTCAGTACCATTTGGCTGACTTATACCTAAATATTTTTTCAATTTATTCCATGTGTGTTTATTTTCCTCATTATACCTTATGTTTTTAGACATATGCATGTCTGAGAAGTTCTGAAAATTCCATAACAAAAATTAAAATAAAGGCTGATCAACATGCAATTTCCCCCCAAAATTAAAATACAGGCTGATTGGCATGTGATTTCCCTTTGATGTGTTAAGTCATTCCCCTTGCTAGTTCTCTATTTGGTTAATATTAAGGCTTGAAAATGAAATGAAGGAAGAAGAAAAGTTTGCAAACTGCTCTACTGAAAGGATTTATTTCAGGTTTGGGTTTGGAATGTGTTTCAAACCGAGCCAGACCCACTCTGAAAGACATAGACTTTCCATAAAAGTGTCAGGGATCCTTAAATGAATCACTGGTTACTGGGTTTTATTCCAGAACTGCAGCGGGTTTTATATTCCTCTGCTAACCTTTCCAGAGCTCAGTAAAAACATCTGCCTTGAATAATGCATCCACAGCAAGGAGGAATCTATCTGCTTATCTAATGCCCTGCAGCAGACAGCTATAACCTTTATTTACTGCCTTGGCCTTTTCTTGTATGAATACCTCCAATTCTGATGAGACCCTTGCCTTTCTCTTCAGCCTCTAGCAAGCACTAAAAAAAATGCTGATAAAAAATGGTGAAGATCTTTTGTATGGGACTGTACAGGTTTAGAGTTTTTGGCTGTGCACATCAACTGATAAATCTTCTTGAAAAGTCCTGCTAATCTAAACATGTACATCAAAGCACCAAGAGGAAGATCGGAGAAAGAACTCTATGTCAGTGGACTTGTCAAAGTTCTGTGTCTAGCTTTGGGTGCATAGCACCTTCAAAAACCAAAACACCACTGAAGCTGTGCACTCAAGGCACAGTGTCACGGAAAATTACTGCAACCAGGATTCTTATATTATCTCATTGGCTCAGCATTCATGTCGTACTCCCTGCCAGTACCCGGCCTAGGCCAGGTAGGCAAATGATCCAACCAGCAGACCAAATTCAGTGATGAATCCGGGTCACATGCCACCTGAAGCAGGCTGCGCTTTTGCTAAGAAGTAGCTCTTTGCTTGGCTGTTCCAAATTAGGGGCACAATTTTCTAAAACTTGACAGTGATTACATTCAAAAACCTGTAGTTTGCTCTCTGAATTATGCCTCAGTCTCAGTGGCAGGTCATAGTGAGCTGAAGCACCAAAGTAGGTTATAGTTCAGTTAACTCCTCTGAGATAGACATCAATTTACTTTAATTCAAAACACATCACGATACAGTGTCTACAGCCAAACCCTACTGCATTTGCTCCAATCCCTCAGACAAAGAAAAAAAACCTACAGGATCTCTATTAAACATATTTAAAACGACAATACCCGTCTGGGGAAGTGAAGAAACAGATTGACAGAGCCAGGCCGATATCCAGAAGTCACCTACTACAGGGCAGGCCCAACAAAGAAAGCAACAGAATGCCACTAGCCATTACCTACAGCCCCAGCCAAAGCCTTTCCAGCACATCATCATGGATCTACACCCTATCCTAAATGATGATCCCTCATTCTCATAGACTCTGGGAGACAGACCAGTCCTTGCTTACAGACAGCCCCCCAACCCGAAGCAAATACCAGCAACTATACACCACAAAACAGAAACACTTACCCAGGAACCAACCCCTGCAACAAACACCATTGCCAACTCTGTCCACATATCAACCCAAGTGACACCATCATAGGACCACATGAGCCACACCATTGGTGCTTATTCACCTGCACATCTACTATTATGATATATGCCATCATGTTCCAGCATGTCCCAAACTGGACTGTCTCTATGGGAAAAAGAAACACAAATCAGACTTCAAGAATGATAACGTTAAAAAACCAGAGGAGAGCCCTTCAACTTTCCTGGAGCCTCAGTAGCAGACTTGAAAGTTGCTATACTTCAACAACAACAACAAAATCTTCAAAAACAGACTCCAGTGTGAAATTGCAGAGCTGGAATTTATATGCAAACTTGATACTATCAGACTGGGTCTGACTAAAGACTGGTAGGGTTAGCTCACTGCAAAAAGTAATTTCCCCCCTTTTTAGTATTCTCACCTTCTCATCAGTTGTTGGGAATGGGCCACATCCTCCCTGACTGAATAGGCCTCATTAACACTGGTCCTCAGCATAGTAACGTAACACACCCATCTTTGCATGTGTGTATATCCCTGCCTAATTCAAGTTTTTTCCGCTTCATGAATCTGATGAAGCCCAGCCCATGAAAACTTCTGCCCAAACAAATTTGTTAATCTTTAAGGTGCCACAAGTCTCTTTGTAGTTTTGGCTGAAACTAATCCCCTAAGGTTACCATTACTGTTGCCCAAAATCAGCACCTCATTCTCTGGCACACCAAGTGACTTTTTAATCATTTTAAAGAAAAAACTGAAGCTTAATATGCAGCTGGTTCATCTATGATCAGTAGCAGTTGCAGCTATGCTCTTAATTGGCTTTCAGTTTGGAGCATCAAAATAACATGATCACTGGTACTGAATTCATGGGAGAACCACAATAAACTACTGCAGCATACCGATACTTGGGCAAGCTTAACATCTGGAATGAACAGAATGGATGCCACAGTCCATACTTTATCATCCTTCCTCCTCTTCCCTCAGAGCACTTGTTATCCTATTCTAGATCCCTTCACATCTGGTTTCTTGTCCTTTTACTCTTACAAGAAAGATCTTCCACAGTAGACTTAGCTAAGAAAAAGATCCAAGATCAGATGATCACCCTGCTCTGTTGAGAATCCCCGTAAGCTTTCAGATTGTTCACAACTAGGCTGGTAGGTTTCTAGATTGTTTGATTGTATGCCTGGATGGCTGTTAATGGAGTTTCACTGGGAGAAAGATTTGTGGTCCAGCTTCTGACTGTGTGTGGTTTCCATTGAGAACCAAGGACTTCTGGAAGTTGTGGTTCCCAATGGGCTGTGAGAATTAGAGACTACAGTAAGAAATGCTGGATAAGGGGGGCAGGATATAAACAAGCCCCCTTTCCTCACAAGAAAGATAAATCAAGCTGCTGATTTTTAATTTTTTTCCCCCGGGTGCTCCATCCACAGTGCACCCACGGAGATGGAACCTATGACCACAACTCTCCAGGAGCTATGAACAGTAAAGAATGACTTGGCAAATTTAATTAGGCAAATTTGCACAAGTTGTAACACCTTCAGTGAGATACCACTACCTGGAAAGATGCCCATATACTTTGCAAGCTAGATTCCAGAGAAACCCCCAAACAAGGGCCTTTGGATAAAAGCCTGAGTTTAAATTGTCTTAGGGTTTGTTTTTTTTTTGATCCAGCATAGTGACAGAACTTTCTGATCAAGGAGGGAGAGGGGGACAATTCACTCTGGAAAGCTTTGGAAGAATGTTGGCTTATGGAAGCCCCATAAGACTTTGAATGACCTCTAGTAAACTTTTACTATGCATATAGGACCGTCTATTGTTTTAATAGGTTTTCTCTGTAATGCTTTCACCTCAGCAAGTGTGTTTGTCTAGCTGTGTGCTAAGTTATAAATAGGGCCCTACTAAAATTCACAGGCATGAACATGTGTTATGGGCTGTGAAATCTAATGTCCCCCATGGAGTCTGGTCTTTTGTGTGTTTTTACTCTATGTGATACACATTTGAAAGGGGGAGACAAGTGTTTTTCAGAAGGAGGTCCTGACCCAAAAGGGAGTTGCAGGAGGGTCGCAAAATTATTTTGAGATCATGGTATTGCCACTCTTACTTCTGCTCTGCCTTCAGAGCTGGACATCGAGAGCGTTGCAACTGTTGGCCAGCTACCCAGCTCTGAAAGCAGCATTCTGCCAGCAGCAACACAGAAGTAACAGTGACAATACCATATCATACCACCCTTACTTCTGCATTTCTGGTGTTGGCGGCTCTGCCCTCAAAGCTTAGTTCTCGGCCAGCAGCCCCTGCTCTTCAACTGCCCAGCTCTGAAGGCAGTGCCACCACAAGCTGCAGAGAAGGTAGCAGTACTACAACCCCCCACAACTCCTTTTTGGGACAGGACCCCTACGGGTACAACACTGTAAAATGTCACATTTAAATAGATGAAATCATTAAATTCACAATTTTTACAATCCTATGGCCATGAAATTGAAAAAATGGACTGGGAATTTGGTAGGGACCTACTTTTAACTGGAGGTAATTATGCTGCTTACAGCCTTTAAGGAGAAAGCAACTGAAGATACCAGCCGCTCTAGGCAGGCTGGCTTGCTGAGAATAATACAATGTAGGCAGGGAACTGAATGCCCCCCGCACAAAACCTCTTATTCAAGAGGGAGAGAAACACGAGTCACTGCCAAAGACAGGTGATAGCTGGGAGCCTAGAGTGGGTACCCCTACTAGACCATGGAGGGGGGGTGCCCTGCACTGCGAGACTAGTTACCAGCAGTAACAATTAATGAGGAAATAATCCTTGCCCGAGGATGGAGCAGTTTCAGCGCTTCTCACTCGCACTATTACGATGAGATATTAAGGAGATAAACAGTAACCAAGAGTAGAGAAAAGCCTCAATTGCATTCAGGGAAGGCCTTTGCAAAGAGGCACATATTGTATTTTGTTCTGAGCTATATGATACATGGATTCATACAGAACTCAAGAAGTGGAGGAGACAGCTCAGTGCCTCTTTACACCAGCTTCGGAAAGATTTGTGTCAGGCTCTATCAATTTGCACTATTGATGTGGTCATAGTATTCTTGGTGGGCTGTGTAAAAATAAGTGTCCCCTTAGGTTGGTAGGTCTTAGCCATTGAATGCCTTCATGATGAAGACTAGACCTGTGTTGCAGATATGGTACTAGACAGGAGATTTAGTGCAAGGCAACGAACATTAACATGTTCTTGACAGGAAAAATTTCACTGAGTGTTGGACTACCTAAAATGCACATGACCTCCCACTGTGAACTCCAGGTAGAAAGCACTGCAAAGTTAGTGTAGCACTAACAAGGTCAACATCCTGGAGAGGATCCAGGGAAGGAGTCCAATTTTCTTGCTACGCAGGAGAATATGGTTCTGGCCACTGCTGTTATTTGCAAGACTGTTTGTACAAATCAGTCATGTAGGGCTTATACTGTGGTCCACTTTGACAAATGAAGAGCAGATGTTCTTGGTAGAGTGGATGGACATGATAAATTGTTATGGCTCCTTCTGTAACTTTAATGCCAAAAGCGTAAGTCAACAATGTGGAATCCAGTTTTTTTAAAGTCTTCTGTATTTGGAACCTGACAAGCCAAGATTAAGTCTGAAAAAGGTTAAGATGTTTGGTATCTTAACTATGACCTTGCAATCACAGCAATGCTATATTTTTTCAAATAAGAGGAACTATTGCCCCTTCTAAGAAATGGTTAAAAAACCCCATGTTTAAAGTTTAGAGCTATCATTTATCATTTCACAGTTTAATGCAAAATCTAGGATCAACTGTAGCTCACTTGACATATGTACAGTGCATGTGTTTAACAGCGAGTGCCTTGGTCTTTGTGTAAACCTAGGTTTCTGTTTGAAGTGCCAAATTCCCATATTTTACATCTGGTGAGGTTTAGATTTTTATGTTCCAAATTCATGGAGTATTCATAAATCAGATTTTTGGGCATTACCTGTATTGAAACGTTATTCAAGGAAGATACACATCTTCACAATTAGAGAGTGCAATTTGGATCTCCTCATAAATGAGATGCAGTGGGCAAGCGACCAAGGAGCTTGCGAACAGGTGAGTGCTAACAGGGAGTTTAGAGAGGGAGTTTGGAAGGGGAGAGGGAAGGACGCGAGGTTCTTTTGCCTTTTTTTTTGTTTTTTTTTTAATCCTTTTTCCAGGACAGCAGGGATGGATGGTGATAGGTCTGCTGTTGTTACCTGCACAGCGTGTGCCTTGTTTGTCTTCCTCCCGGAAGAAAGAACGGATTTCATCTGCACGAGGTGCAAGCTGGTCGCCATTTTGGAAGAGAAAATTAGAGTACTGGAGACCCAAGTGTCGACCCTACGCTCGATCAGAGAGGATGAAGACTTCCTCGATAGAAGGCAGTGGTTAATCCTACAAGCACGGCAGGAGGAAGAGCCAAAGAGGGCAGTATGGGACCAGGAAGAGAACTGGCAGCATGTAACTTCTAGAAGGGGAAAAAGGCCAGCACGGGAATCCCCCAGTGCTATAGAGGTAAGTAATCGCTTTCAGGCTCTTTCCACAGGCTCTGCAGTGGTGAATGCTTTGGAAGGGACCTCACAAGGAAGAAACCGCAAGGGAACACTATCTACCAGAAGGCATGGGATGCATAGTCATAGGGATGGGGGCTCCATGACCACCACCCCCAAAAGAAGACGACGGGTGGTGGTGGTCGGGGACTCCCTCCTAAGAGGGACTGAGCCATCCATCTGCCGTCCGGACCTGGAATCTCGAGAGGTGTGCTGCTTACCGGGAGCTCGAATTCAGGATGTGACTGAGAGGCTTACCAAGCTGATCAAACCTTCGGATCGCTACCCCTTCCTGCTTCTCCACGTGGGAACTAACGATACGGCCAAGAATGACCTTGAACGGGTTCCTGCAGATTATGTAGCGCTGGGAAGAAGGACCCAAGAATTCAGAGTGCAAGTGGTGTTCTCGTCCATCCTCCCTGTTGAAGGGAAAGGACTGGGCAGGGATCGTCGAATTGAGGACGTAAATGCGTGGTTGCGCAGGTGGTGTCGCAGAGAGGGCTTTAGTTTCTTCAACCATGGGACTCTGTTCCGGGCACAAAGATTGTTAGGAAGAGATAGGATCCACCTAACGAAGAGAGGAAGGAGCATCTTTGCGGGCAGGCTTGCAAACCTAGTGAGGAGGGCTTTAAACTAGGTTCGTTGGGGGACGGTGACCAACACCCTGAGGGGAGTGGGAAAGTTGGATACCGGGAAGGAATGCAAAGAGGAACAAGCAAGAAAGGAAGACCCCCTGATTCAAATGGAGAAGATGGGGCGATCAACTGGTTATCTGAGGTGTTTGTACACTAATGCGAGAAGCCTGGGCAACAAACAGGAAGAACTGGAGGCCCTGGCCCAGTCCAAGAAATACGATTTAATTGGGATAACAGAGACTTGGTGGGATGATTCGCATGACTGGAGCGCTGTCATGGAAGGGTCTAGACTGTTCAGGAAAAACAGGCAGGGGAGAAAAGGAGGAGGAGGAGTTGCACTATACATAAGAGAGCACTATGATTGCTCAGAACTCCAGTATATAGAGGGAGAAAAACCTGTTGAGAGTCTACGGGTTAAGTTTAGAGGTGCAAACAACAGCAGTGAAGTTGTGGTTGGTGTCTACTATAGGCCACCGAATCAGGCGGATGAGTTAGATGAGGCTTTCTTCGGACAACTGAGAGAAGCTTCCAGATCGCAGGCCCTGGTTCTCATAGGGGACTTTAATCACCCTGACATCTGTTGGGAAACCAATACGGCAGTACACAGGCAATCCAGGAAGTTTTTGGAGAATGTTGGGGATAACTTCTTGGTACAAGTGATGAAGGATCCGACCAGGGGCTGTGCGCAGCTTGACCTTCTGCTCACAAACAGGGAGGAACTAATAGGGGAAGTAGAGGTGGGTGACAACCTGGGAAGCAGTGATCATGAGATGGTAGATTTCAGGATCCTGACCAAAGGGAGAAAAGAGAGTAGTAAAATACACACCTTGGACTTCAGAAAAGCAGATTTTGACTCCCTCAGAGACCTGATGGGCAGAATACCCTGGGATGCTAACATGAAGGGGAAAGGAGTCCAGGACAGCTGGCAGTATTTTAAAGAAGCCTTATTGAAGGCACAGAAAGAAACCATCCCGATGCGTAGCAAGAGAGGCAAACGTGGTAGGAGACCGGATTGGCTTACAGGGGAAATCCTTGGTGAACTTAAGCACAAAAAGGAAGCTTACAAAAAGTGGAAACTTGGACAAATGACCAGGGAGGGATTTAAATGTATAGCTCGAGAATGCCGGGGGGTTATCAGGAAGGCAAAAGCGCAAATGGAACTGCGACTGGCTAAGGATGTGAAGGATAACAAGAAAGGTTTCAACAGGCAGGTTAACAAGAAGGAGGTGATCAGAGAGGGTGTGGGGCCCTACTGGATGAAGGAGGTAACCTAGTGACAGATGATGTGGGGAAAGCTGAAGTACTCAATGCCTTCTTTGCCTCTGTATTCACGGACAAGGTGGGCTCCCGGACTAATGCGCTAATAGTGAAATAGTTTTTCCTAATATCCAACCTGGACCTCTCCCACCACAACTTAAGACCATTGCTCCTTGTTCTGTCATCCGTCACTACTGTGAACAGCTTTTCTCCAGGCTCTTTGGAACCTCCTTTCAGGAAGCTGAAGGCTGCTATCAAATCCCCTCTCACTCTTCTCTTCTGTAGACTAAACAAATCCAAATCCTTCAGTCTCTCCTCACAGGTCATGTGCTTCAGCCCCCTAATCATTTTGGTCACTCTCCGCTGGACACTCCTCCAATGCGTCCACATCCTTTCTATAGTGGGGGGCCCCAGAACTGGACACAGTACTCCAGATGTGGCCTCACCAGAGCCGAATAAAGGGGAATAATCACTTATCTAGATCTGCTGGCAGTGCTCCTCCTAATTGCCATTAGCCTTCTTGGCTACAAGGGCACACTGTTGACTCATAGCCAGTTTCTCATCCACTGTAATCCCTATGTCCTTTTCTGCAGAACTGCTACCTAACCAGTCGGTCCCCAGCCTGTAACAATGCTTGGGATTCTTCTGTCCCAAGTGCAAGACTCTACACTTGTCCTTGTTGAACCTCATCAGATTTCTTTTGGCCCAATCCTCCAATTTGTCTAGGTCACTCTGGACCCTATCCTTCCAGCATATCTACCTCTCCCTCTAGCTTAATGTCATCTGCAAACTCGCTGAGGGTGCAATCCATCCCCTCATTCAGCTAATTAATAAAGATGTTGAACAAAACCGGTCCTAGAACTGATCCTTGGGGCACTCCACTAGAAACTGAATGCCAACTTGACACCGAGATGTTGATCACTACCTGCTGGGCCCGACCTTCTAGCCAGCTTTCTATCCATCTTACAGTCCATTTATCCAATCCATATTCCCTTAACTTGCTGGCAAGAATATTGTGGGAGACCGTATCAAAAGTTTTGCTAAAGTCAAGGTATATCACATCTACTGACTTTTCCATATCCACAGAGCCGGTTACCTCATCATAGAAGCTAATCAGATTGGTCAAGTATGACTTGCCCTTCGTGAATCCATGTTGACTATTCCTGATCACTTTCCCCTCTTCCAAGTACTTCAAAATGGATTCCTTGAGGATCCTCTGCATGACTTTTCCAGGGACTGAGGTAAGGCTGACTGGTCTATAGTTCCCTGGATTGTCGTCCTTCCCTTTTTTAAAGATGGGCATTACATTTGCCTTTTTCCAATCATCCGGGATCTCTCCCGATCTCCACGAGTTTTCAGAGATAATGGCCAAAGGCTCCGTAATGACATTTGCCAACTCCCTCAGTACCCTCGGATGCACTAAATCCGGACCCATGGATTTGTGTACGTTTAGCTTTTTCTAAATAGTTCCTAACCTGTTCTTTCCCCACCAAGGACTGTCTACCTCCTTCCCATACTGCGTCACCTAGTGCATTTGTCTCGGAACTGACCTTGTCCGTGAAGACAGAGGCAAAGAAAGCATTGAGTACTTCAGCTTTCCTCACATCATCTGTCACTAGATTACCTACCTCGTCCAGTAAGGGCCCCACAATCTGTCTGATCACCCTCTTCTTGCTAACATGCCTGTGGAAACCTTTCTTGTTATCCTTCACATTCCTTGCTTGCTGCAATTCCAATTGTGCTTTCGTCTTCCTGATAACGCCGCTGCATTCTCGAGCAATACATTTATACTCCTCCCTAGTCACCTGTCCAAGTTTCCACTTCTTGTAGGCTTCCTTTTTGTGTTTAAGCCCACCAAGGATCTCCCCGGTCAGCCAATCCGGTCTCTTACCATATTTGCTTCTCTTGCTGCGCATCGGGATGGTTTCCTCCTGTGCCTTCAATAAAGCTTCTTTAAAATACTGCCAGCTCTCCTGGATTCCTTTCCCCTTCATGTAAGCATCCCAGGGAATCCTGCCCAACAGTTCTCTGAGGGAGTTAAAGTCTGCTTTTCTGAAGTGCAGAGTGTGTATTTTGCTACTCTCTTTTCTTCCTTTTGGCAGGGTCCTGAAATCTACCATCTCATGATCACTGCTTCCCAGGTGGTCACCCACCTCTACTTCCCCTACTAATTTTTCCCCGTTTGTAAGCAGCAGGTGAAGCTGCGCATGGCCCCTGGTCGGTTCCTTCAGCACTTTTACCAAGAAGTTATCCCCAAAATTCTCCAAAAACTTACTGGATTGTCTGTGTACTGCTCTCCCAACAGATGTCAGGGTGATTCAAGTCCCCCATGAGAACCAGGGTGTGCAATCTGAAAGCTTCTCTCAGTTGTCTGAAGAAAGCCTCATCTACCTTATCCACCTGATCCGGCAGTCTATAGAGACACCAACCACATCATCACCCCTGTTGCTTCCACCTCTAAACTTATCCCATAGACTCTCAACGGGCTTTCCCCCCCCTCTATATACTAGAGTTCTGAGCAACCATACTGCTCTCTTACATACAATGCAACTCCTCCTCCTCCTTTTCTTCCCCACCTATTCTTCCTGAACAGTTTATACCCTTCCATGACAGCATACCAGTCATGCGAGTCATCCCACCAAGTCTCCGTTATCCCAATCAAATCAAAGTTCTTGGACTGGGCCAGGGCTTGTAATTCTTCCTGTTTGTTACCCAGGCTTCTCGCATTCATGTACAAACACCTTAGATAACCAGCTGTTTGCCCTACCTTCTCCATTCGAATCAGGGGTCCTCCTTGCGTTTCTTCCCAGTATCTGACTTCCCACTCACCTGAGGGCTTTGGTCACCATCCCCCAATGAATCTAGTTTAAAGCCCTCCTCAATAGGTTTGCAAGCCTGTCCACGAAGATGCTCTTTCCTCTCTTGGTTAGATGGATCCCATCTCTTCCTAAGAATCCTCATGCCCGGAAGAGAATCCCATCGTTGAAGAAGCCAAAGCCCTCTCTCCGACACCACCTGCGCAACCACGCATTTAATTCTTCAATTTGACAATCCCTACCCGGACCTTTTTCTTGAACAGGGAGGATGGACGAGAACACCACTTGTGCGTCATATTCTTTGATCCTTCTTCCCAGTGTTACATAATCCGCAATGATCTGCTCAAGGTCATTCTTGGCCGTATTGTTAATTCCCACATAGAGAAGCAGGAAGGGTAGCGATCCGAAGGTTTGATCAGTTTTGGGAGTGTCTCAGTCACATCCTGAATTCGAGCTCCTGGTAAGCAGCACACCTCTCGAGATTCCAGCTCTGGATGGCAGATGGATGGCTCAGACTCTCTTAGGAGGGAGTCCCCGGCCACCACCACCTGTCTTCTTATCTTGGGGATGGTGGTCATGGAACTTCCATCCCTAGGACTACACATCCCATGCCTACCCCTATTTAACCGGTTAACTGGTTTAACAAAGTTTAACCACTTAACTAATTAAACGGGATTTTACATCCCTAGATGCAACTCAAAATTCAAAGCAAGAGTAGCAAGAGCCAGAAGGAATGAAAATCTGCATTAGACTTGGCACTGAGTTCCTATTTTCTCTTTACAAATGCACACTTTTAAAACCCTTCCTGAAGTGCCAACACTGATGTGCCATTTGGCGATTACTTCTTCCTAACCCTATGTAGAAACATACAGCTTGACTTCCAAAGGTGAAGCGATATCTACAACTCCCACAGTCTTCAAATGAAACTGTTGATGCCCATCACTTCTGGCCCCTTGTGATTATCATGTGAAGCAGGGAGAATACAGAACAATATATAGTTTAAGAACATAAGAATGGCCATACTGGGTCAGACCAAAGGTCCATCGAGCCCAGCATCCCATCTGCCGACGGTGGCCAATGCCAGGTGCCCCAGAGAAGGAGAACAGAAGACAATGATCAAGTGATTTATCTCCTGCCATCCATCTCCTGCCCTTGTTATGAAGGCTAGGGCACCATACTTTATCCCTGGCTAATAGCCATTTATGGACCTAACCTGCAAAAATTTATCAAGCTCTTTTTTAAACCCTAATAGAGTCCTGGCCTTCACAGCCTCCTCGGGCAAGGAGTTCCACAGGTTGACTGTGCGCTGTGTGAAGAAAAATTTCCTTTTATTAGTTTTGAACCTACTACCCATCAATTTCATTTGGTGTCCCCTAGTTCTTGTATTATGGGAAAAGGTAAATAATTTTTCTATAATCACTTTCTCCACACCATTCATGATTTTATATACCTCTATCATATCGCCCCTCAATCGCCTTTTTTCCAAACTGAAAAGTCCCAGTCTCTCTAGCCTCTCCCCATATGGGACCCTTTCCAAGCCCCTAATCATCTTAGTCGCCCTTTTCTGAACCTTTTCTAATGCCAATATATCTTTTTTGAGGTGAGGAGACCACATCTGCACGCAGTACTCGAGATGTGGGCGTACCATAGTTTTATATAGGGGAAGTATGATATCTTTTGTCTTATTATCTATCCCTTTTTTAATAATTCCTAACATCCTATTTGCCTTACTAACTGCCGCTGCACACTGCGTGGATGTCTTCATAGAACTATCCACTATAACTCCAAGATCCCTTTCCTGATCTGTCATAGCTAAATTTGACCCCATCATGTAGTACGTGTAATTTGGGTTATTTTTTCCAACATGCATTACCTTACACTTACCCACATTAAATTTCATTTGCCATTTTGCTGCCCAATCACTCAGTTTGCTGAGATCTTTTTGTAGTTCTTCACAATCCCTTTTGCTTTTGACTGTCCTGAACAACTTTGTGTCATCTGCAAACTTGGCCACCTCACTGCTTACCTCATTTTCTAGATCATTGATGAACAAGTTGAACAGGATTGGTCCCAGTACTGACCCCTGGGGAACACCACTAGTTACCCTCCTCCATTGTGAAAATTTACCATTTATTCCCACCCTTTGTTTTCTGTCTTTTAACCAATTCTTGATCCATGAAAGGACCTTTCCTCCTATCCCATGACCACCAGTTTAGCAAAAGGTGTGGGCTGTATAAAAAAAAGACACATGATAAACCTGAATGCACAAGTCTCAGATCGCTGAGTTTGGGTCTATTTCCCTCACAGTGAAATCAAACAGAAGATAAATTGTCATGATTCTAGTTAAAAGGGGAAAAATAGGAAATAGGTGACTGCCCCCGAAGATTTTTTTGTGTGGAGGGGGTCATTCTCTCCCCACTCTCCCAGTTGCAGCGCTTATCACAGATTTCCATAGCCTTCTGGCAAAGAATCTAATATTCTAGAGCAGTAGTTTTCAATCTGTGGGTCCATGGTCCGTAAGTATACCCTTGCAGTCTAGGGAAGTAGTTTTCAGTCTGAGGGTCCATGATCTTCAGACTGTTTAAAAGTTCCGAGAGGAGCTCCCTTTGAAATTTCTTAGGGATCCGTAAAAAAAAAAAAAAAGGGCTGAAAATTATTGTACTACAAAGAGAAATGATGCAACCTCAGAAGAATGAACTTCATCATACCACTGTGTTTATTCCATTTCTAACATCAGTACCAGTATGATATAGAACAGTGGTTCCCAACCAGAAGTATGTGCACCCCTGGAGATACTTTGGGATCTTCCAAGGGGTAAAATTAACTCATCTAGCTATTTGCCTAGTTTTAAAGCAGGCTACATTAAAAGCCCTGGCAAAGTGAGTACAGGAAATGACCTGTTTATACTGCTCTATATACTATCCACTGAACTGCAAATACAATGTTTATATTCCAATTGACTTATTTTATAATTATATTGTAAAATGAGAAATGAAGTAATTTTTCATTATTGGTGTGTGTGGCGGCATATGCATACCTGTCATGGGATCAAGATATTCAGGGGCGTGGACACCGCCTGATCAGCTACAGGGTTGCCGGCCATCTCTATAGTCCATAAATATATCCTTACAGTCTAGGGAAGTTGAGTATAGTGTCTAAGGTCAATAGTGCTGTCCCCTCTCTCAGGGCAGTACAGTCTAGTGTTCAGAGTCCGTCGTGGTCAGCCCTCGCTCTGGGGCAGCACGGCCTAGTGGCTAGAGTCAGTGGGCAGCCCTTATCTCAAGGCAACACGGAATCAGTAAGTAGCCCTTGTTCCAAAGCAGTACCGCCCAATGGCCAGAGTCAATAAATAGCCCTTGTCTCAGGACAGCACAGAGAACCAATAAGTAGCCCTTGTTGCAGGGCAGCATGGCCTAATGGCGAGAATCAGTAGGGTTGGGGCAAGTGCCCTGGGAGAGGGAACTGGGCCCACCCTGCTCCACTGCATCACAACCTAGGGCCCTGTGAGCGGCAGAATGGTCTACCACTCCCTCAGCAGGGAATCCGTCCGAAACACGCCAAGTATACTTAGGTGGAAGAAGCCGCTCCTGCACCCTCCCTCCTGGATCACTTTCTACCGCTTCTAGTGGATCAATGTCACATGCAGTGACTGGGTCTCCTGATTCCCTGGCAGCAGCTTCTCCCTGGGACTCCACAGGAGTTGCATTGCGGCCATCTCCTGGGACTCCAGTTCTTGCTGTCTGGATTTCTGGCTGCTACAACTCAGGAGCATTGGCTGGAGGCCCTTCTCCTTCACTGGCCAGCCCAGACTGAGCTGCTCTCTGCCTTTTATACTGCCCCAACATTTAGAGCATGCCCAGTCTGGTTGAAGGGGTGGGGCTTCCTCTGCCCATAGGATTTTCACTCCCCCCTGCTCATTCCAGTGCAGGGTATGCACCCCCCATCACAGTGTGTTGTGACATTTTTGTATTTTTATGTCTGATTTTTGTAAGCAAGTAGTTTTTACATGAGGTACAACCAGGGGGTATGCAAGATAAATCAGATTCCTGAAAGGGGTACAGATACTGTTGTATCACAACCCTGCCTTGGGGAGAGGGACTCAGGAAGTCAGATGACCGGAGTGTTGGATGTCCAGATCCAAGAATAAATGGGGGAAGGAGTAAGGGGGAAGGAAAAAATTTGGGGGGGGGGTGAGAAAAAGAGGCAGATGGTAGATAAGTTTCAAAGGAGTCATTTGAAGAAGTGGACTATGCCCACAAAAGCTCATGAAACCATCTACATATTTTGTTAGTCTTTAAAGTGCTACCAGACTATTTGTTGTTTAAGTTTTTCCTGTTACAGACTAACTCAGCTACCCTCTGAAGGTAAGAATTAGAACCACCAAATTCAGCTTCCTTTTACCATAATTTAAAGTAAGGTAAGAGTTTGGTTGTGGCAGGAAAATAGGATGTACCTGGAATTGGATTGTTTCTCATAAAATGGAAAAGGAGGGCTGTTCTATATAATGACCACATGGGGACAGCAGGGCATATGAGATGGAAAGCAGGGACATTTATACTGTATAGTGATCACAGGGGGGCAGCAAGGGCTAGAGATGGGGACCACGACAGCTATAACCCCAGAGGCAGCAGGGGACAGGAGCAGACAAAAGGATAGCTATCCACTATATGTTTCAGAAAGTTTGTCTGTTTCTGTCGGTCTGTTCAAGAACTCCTCTTAAACGTAAGAGCTAAGACCACCAAATTTGGTATATAGCTTCCTCTTATCAGAGCTTCAAGCAATGTAAGGATTTGGTTGTGCCAGGACAGTGGGATGTGCCTGGAATGCGATTGCTTCTCAGAAAAACATACAGAAAAAAAGACAATCACCAGGCAGGTGAAAGGGGCTGGCTGGGAGCACACCACTCCCCCATCTGGGACTTGCACAGCTCTAAGCTTCTCACCCCTTAGCTTCCCTTTAGGGATGGCCAGGGAACTGAAGCTCACCCTCCTCTCCAATTCATACGGGAACATTGCTGGCTGTTCCCTTTTGTCTGGTAGTGAGGGGAAAGTGCACAGCTTGCTACATTCCTCACTCCAGCTGGGAAGCAGAGGGGGCAGATGAACCTGGATCTGCCCCAGCTGGGGAACATGAACCCCATCCCCAGCTGTGTCCAGGGGAGCTTCAGAGGCCTTGGAGAGGCACTTCACACCTGGCCCCAAGTTGCTGCAGTGACAAAGGACTAGGATTATCCTTTCTCCCTGGGGGCAGCCTACATACTGAACTCCTCATCTCCAACCCCACTCCAGAGCAATGATTTAAATGAAGCACGCACATTTGCATTTTATTTTCCAAAAAACAAAAATTAAAGGACCCAAGTAACACCGGGTAAACCTAGTGATACCATAAGACCAAATGGAAAGAATGCCAGCTCATCCAGTATGTATGGTATTTCCAACAGGGAAGAATTTATGATCTATTTACAAAAAGACATAGTAAAACAGACAGCAGCTGCAGATCATTTCTTCTCAGTTCTACAGTTTTTTCCACAATGCTTTGTTGGAAATAGAGGAGAATTTCCCCAGAGATGCCGAACATATTGACTTTGGTATTTAGTCACCAGATCATAAGCGATTTGGATAAGGCAACACTTTCCTAGGTACCATAGTGTCACAGTGTCCACATGTCTTCAATCATTTCCAACAGCCCACAGTAGAGTTCCAGAGCTAAACTGACTGTGGATGTTGCTTTGAGGCACCACAGTGCAAGGCTCTGGTTTGAGAAAACAGCTCTGTTCAGCAAAGTACTTAAGCATGACTCCAATGGGATTTAACCACAGGTCAACATGCTTTCCTGAATCATGGCCTACATTTTTATTGCTGCTTTTGGGTGTCAAAATTGAGCACATAATCTCCAGGCAACAGTAAAATATCTTCAGTGTTAACTACAGGTGCAGGAGGAAACATTAAAAGATACACTCCATCAGTGATAACCTTCGTAGTTCACTGAATACTTGCACACTTAGGTATTTCTCTAAGATTGTTCAGTTAATGGATCTTTTGCTCTTTTCACACAGACTGAATCAGCAGCTGCAATCCCAGTGTGGTAGGTGGCCAGGATGCTTTCTAATGGAAAGCACTCAGATTATCATACCACTGTAGAAGATATCTGTCCTTCTACTTTCCAGATAGCAGACCTATATCTGTAGGTATGGGAGGAGAGCTTTATATAAGTCACCCACATAGCTCATGTGGAGGATTTAAAAATGTTTTTGATGTAAGAGTTAAGGGGTCCTGGGTCTGTGAACTGGCTGAAAACCTACCCTGTCCTCAGACCGACCTTTGGTCAGCATCCAAACTCATCCCCTTCCTGAAGTCTGGCTTTGTTGACAACGCATACACAATTACACACCATAAAGCTCAGCCAAAGCTTTCTCCCTGAGTTTTGGCTGTTTCCCTCAGCTGTCTTAACTTCCGTCTCCGTAGAGAGGGACTCCCACCTCCCTTATATCCCCTAATGAGCTGCACATGCCACAGTTAGACAGAAGAATTCTAATGTTTGAAGCCAAGGTGGTTTGACAGACGAGCCCTGCTCCCATTCACAAGTACCAACAATGTGTTTGGCATTGTATGAGACACAGAACAAAGCCAATCCCTGCTCCAGAACGATTAGTGTCTTCTGGGGTCTGAAACACATCTGATCTCCAGGTGGGAAAATGTTACATCCATTTTATCGATAGGGGAACAGAGACATTCAGATTTACACACAAGCTTAGGGACAGAGCTGGGAAGAGAATCTAGATTCCCATTTTCAGCCTGCTTAGCTCTCATCACTGAACTGTATTTCCTCCTACCCAACAGATTTTATACCCCAATGGTCTACATTACAGGGGAATTGCACAGTGTGGTATATGAGACAACAAATTGTTGGTCCTTCCTAGGTCCCGCAGTTTAGTATTCACAGCAGTATTAACGTGCATGGCACTGTACAGCAGGTGAGCACTGCCTACCAAATAACAGGTCCGTAGCCCCATAGCCCTTACCAAAAAATTTAAATGGGCTCAAACCCCAAACCAGACAAACAAACAAAAAAAATCAAACAGAGAATCCTCTGAACACATTAAAGCCAGACCAGCAAGATCCTACACTGGAGGACATGATTAGTCTTAGTACTTTAACTCAGATTCAGGCAATACATGGGTATTTAGAAAAACAGACCTAAAAAGTTTTCAGGGTAAGCATTGCTGCTTCAGAACAAAATCCTGTAGGGCTTACTGAAGCCAAACTCCCACTGACACCAATGACAGCTTTTCTAGAGTCTGAAGTTTTTAAAAACCATGTAGATTGATTTTGTCAATGTGAGGCAGCTCAGCTCTTATGGACCAACTGGCAGCATTAAGACCTTTTAAACACACTGGATTTTACTAGCTGCTGAATATTCTGAATAGCTTAAACGTCATAGATAAAACTATGGCTGAGCTGTGTGTGCTGTTATGACCCATTTAGGATTATACAATAAGAACATAAATGAGTTCAAAGGGAAACACTAGTGACCACTGAATGGAAAGATAGCCCTGTAGCCTCTATTAATTCCACGTATTCCATTTAACTTCTAAAATCATACACCCCAGTTGATACTGTTCCATTTCAAGTATTCATTTCAGAGCAGCAGATACATGTGCCACAGGAAAAGTTTTCTGACAAGAAAGGACAGACTTTCCCTGTGTTGTGAAAACCATCAGGAAAACAGGAATGGCTCATTCATTTCCAGTTCTCCAGGAGAGGCTGATTTACTGCATTTTCCATTACTTTTGTTCATAAAATTTTGCAGACAGGCCCAGAAGAAAGGCCAAGACATTAAAGTAAGATACTTAATACAAGAAAATGGGAAGCTGAGATTTCTTCCTGAGCTACTTGAACCTGTCACGGGGCTTCATTAAATAAGAACTGAGGGAGCTGAACAAAGATTGTATTCAGGTCACTTTCTGCCCCATTTACACCTCTTGCAAGCCCACTGAACTACACAGAGTGTATTTAAGGGCAGGATTGATGGGCTTTTTTGTATAGAAAAAGGAGAAACAGATGTATCCTACCTTTTAGGGGGAGAGTTTTAGATAGTAATCTGAATGATCACACAAAACAGACCACAGAAAGACTCTGAGAAATATGCTGATCAGAACATGTGGTGATGCTATATAAAAGCAATGCTAAAATGACAAAGATTATTTGAAAAACACAATAATCATTTTAAAAGAAGAATGTTTGTTTTCCAGCATGAGTGATTTTTTTCAGATTGCTCTCTTCCTGTCCCTCCACCCCCAAAAAAGACAAATCTAGTAATTGTAATATATGCAGAGCTTAATCTCTTTCCATATCATAGTATTTGAAGCAAATTTAAGGAACCATTAGCAATTTTTGTCAATAGGAAGATTTCATCCAAATGGAATGTACAAGTCTCAAATTACTAGAGACTCATTCCTGTTTTGGGAGTAGTGCCATTTACTTCAAGGGGAGCAGGTTCAACTATCTAGAGTTTCTTGATGCTGAAATAAAAAGGTCATTGCCATGGATTAACAATTTAATGATGTTCACAGATTTTTCTTTTATCCAGTCAATGTGCCAATACAGACCTCCCAATAGCACCACCCATCTCTGTTTGTAACATGCATGGCAATGAAGATATATTTATGAATTTACACATTTAGGTATCTTGCTCCCACTCACAAGCTTCATTTATAATACTAGATTTATCATCCTGACAGATGTTAAATTCCCACAGCTCCCATTTTCTGTAGTGTGCTTCCACTGTAGCAATCTACATACACAACACATCAACCTCACCATGTAGTGCAAACATAGAGCAAACAGTCGATGCAGTCTACAAGTAATTACTAGCTGTAGCGTGGTGGCTGGCCCACACCCAGAAAAGCAACCCTAGAGAGGCTGCACAGACCCCTAGCCAATGACAACAAGGCTTATTAGGAGCTATTTGGGGAAGGCTTGCTAGAGCACCCCAGACAGAAGGGGCTGCTCAATAGATCAGGGATCAGTCTGTCCTTGGAAGACAAAGGAGAAGAAGGGTCTGCTTTGAGGACAGTACCTAGATAAAGCAGTGCTGGACAGAGTAGCGGGGCTGAGGGAGCCCTTGGCTGACCACTGCTAGACTGAGGGCCTTGTGAGAAGGCCCAAGAAAGTCATAGGGCTATGACAGATGTGGCCCAGGGAAAAAGGCAGCTGGTTGCATCTCACTGGCTGATGATGAGCGTGCCAGTAACCAAACTGCGGGTTATTCCTGAAGCAGGGGGCTAGATCAGAACCTGGTGAGTCAAGGGGTGGGACAAAGAGCTACCAGTCCCCCAGAAGGAGGGAGATAGTGGGCTATGGCACTGCTTGAGGGTTATGTCTCAAGGACACCGACATGGCCATCCGGAGGCAATGTGGGTCTGAACTCGTGGAGGCAGCAGAGTGACAGCGAGACACTACCTTGAACAGAGCTAATTCCCAGAGCAACCAGAAGTAGTAGTCATGGTGGTGAGTCTGCACCTGTTACACTAGTATTCCAGGGTATGTCTACACTGCATTCCTCTTTCTAGAGAGGAATGCAAATGCAGCTGAGCGAAATTGCAAATGAAGCGTGGATCTGAATTTCCCATGCTTCATTTGCATAATCGCATCCGGGCGCTATTTCAAAAAAAGAAACGCAGTCTAGAAGCGGTTATATCAAAAGAAAACCCTTCTTTAGAAACTCCCTTAAACCTCATTTTATAAGGAGTAAGGGTAATTTTGAAAGAAGTGTTTTCTTTCAAAATAACCGCGTCTAGATTGCGTTTTGTTTTTCTTAAAATAGGGTATTTTGAAATGGCGCCCAGACATGATTATGCAAATGAAGCATGGGAAATTCAAATCTGCACTTCATTTGCAATTTCGCTCAACTGCATGTGCATTCCTCTCTCGAAAAAAGAATGCAGTATAGACATACCCACAGAAAACGTTTCCAGTGGGACTTCCTCTACCTGGAAAACAATCCCTAAATACACAAGTTAGGTTGTTTTGGTAAAGCAATGGCTTTTTACTAGTAACAAGAAGCTGTAAGATAGCTATAGTAACCTGGGAACTGAGTTACTGCCATCATACAGCAGCTAATAGAGCCTTTTTGGATTACTGATTGTGACATATAGTATTAACAACAGAAATTGGGAGAATACATACTCTCTATCTACTAACTGCTTGCACATCTATAAACCTGTCTAGCTATGCTGGAATATCATTTCCAGAGACAGAAATGCACATACATGCTAATCCCAACTGCACTTAAGTGTGGAAGTTTTGATATAAATTCTCATGTCCATACATATAATTCAAGATTTCTCTATGAATAAGTGGAAAAATAGAGTTCATTTCTTTGGGTACCAGATACTCACTTCTGCCTGAAAAAAGATTTATAAATACTAAACCTATAACTAAGGGCAGCAATCCTATCTGTGCTCTCAAGTGGTGACAAACAGCCTTCACTGTGAATGAACACAGCACTGTTTTACCAAGTTTGCAACCAGACAAAATGTTTTTCTATAATTTAGCAAGCTGCTAGTGGCCATGGGAAATGCTAAATGATTTCCTGTGATGATTTAATTGCACATTTCTGTCTTCAGTCAAGACTGTCTCCTGACAAATAGTGCTAGTAGGAAGTGTGCTAAGTCAGTAATAAAAATGGCATTTTTGTTTATCTATGCAGTTCTACTGCTACTGCCACTTGGCAGTGCTGGCAAATTGCATTTTCTACAAAATATGGAATTATGTATTGTGTGGGTTTGTTGATTTAAAAAAAAGAAATTGATTTTAAAACCTATGGTGATGCCTCATTAGAATGTGAGGATTTGAATGAACAATCCCAAATGTTAAATGGCCCACAACATTTACTGACACACACTGAACTCACTGTATACATTATGTGGGCCCACAAGTGAGTTAATGTTTCTGTAAGATCCTTAACAGCTGAGCTTCCCATCTTTCATGTATACAATTCTCAATCTAACTAGTGCATTAATATAGATTTAAGACTCACAGCCGCTGGGACTGTGTGCAGTATGAGTTTTAAACACTACAGCAGTGCCAGACAACTACTGTTTAAAAGAAAAAAAAGTAAAAGAATTAATTGAAATCCTAAATTATAAACTGATGCGATTTGATTTTTCTAGTTCAACAGTTCAAAATAAGTATTTATAGACATGCAGAGTTCACAACAAATTTTATGGGCCTGTGTCTCCTTTTTAATGCTTTCTTTCAAAACCAAGATTTCTGTGATCTTGGTAAGAGAAAGATACACACGCACACAAGCTCAGAAATAACTATGTTGATTTGAGTTGTGGAGTAAAATCCTTGTTCAGCACGTGTTTTCAATAAAGCCCCACTTAATCTGAGGTTGCCGGCATATCAATTGATTTGAGCAAACCCAACAAAATAGCGGATGGGGAGTTAGGAGACAGATCAGTTCCCCGCTTAGCCACACTCTTCTTATGTAACCTTTGGCAAGACATTTAATCCTTCTGTATCTCAATTTCCTATTTGCCAAGGATATCCTACTCCCTCCCCTAGTCTGTCCTGTCTAAGACTGCAAGATATCTGGAACAGGGACTGCCTCTTCCTTTGAGTGCATACAGTTCCTCACAAAATGGGATCCAAACTTAACTGGGTACATTAAATCTGCCATAAAATAAATAAAAATCAAATGATATTCACCACAGTTATTTGATCTCTGCTTTTAAGATTTTCTATTTTTATTTCTAGACTGCTCTGTTTGAATGTAAACACACTGCTTCAAGCAATTTATATTTTCTTTCTTGTATAAACTACTAAGATATTCTTTTGTGATTCAACAAACAATTCTACAATACAAGAATGTGGATTCACTATAATAAACCCTTTTATACTAACAAAAGTTCAGTTTTCTCTGATCTAAAGAAAATTTGATTCCTGGGCAAATTCTAGAAATATAATTTAATTAGTTGAGCTCCCTGTCTGAGGAAGAGGGAAAGATTATGTAAAGGAATAAAGCATTCAAATGCTATGATGATGGCAAGATATATACAATCTTAGACTGAAGTTATTCCTTTGCTCTCATGCCTACAAAAACACTTGGTAACAGTTAGGCTGTTACCAAGACCACTGCCCATCAGGCTGACCAATTGTTTCCTTATACTCCCACATCTGTCAGTCTGTAAACCCAATTATATTTTAGCTTATACTAGATTGTAAACTCTCTGGATTGTAAACTTGCCTGCCCTGCCCTACAAAGGCCTGGGCTTAAAAGGGACCCACGCAGTGTTTGTTTATTTGCCTCGCCCGGCCCCAGAGACTGGGCTTATACGGACTGGGAACAGGGTGGGTACTGGCCTGAGCATAGGTCTTAGTCCCAGGACTGAGCCAGCTGGTCTACAGCGGCCCAGTTTGGTTTGCCTTTGTTTAATCATGTACAGTCTCCTACATACACTATTGTGAGAGGAACACTTTAAACTACTTAAAAGGGAGGGGGGGAAAAAAAGCTTTTATCCCCGTCTCTCCTTCCCTTCCCTTCCCTCCTTCAGTAATAGTGGTCTGCATTTTACATTGCACGCCTCTCCCAAATAATGAGGAAGAAGGTAGATAGGTTACATGTAGCAGATTGTAGACTTTTCTGGATGAGTTACAATTATACTGAATCACACAGGACTTCTGTAACACATACTACATTAGTATTTTTACTTCAAGACTTCAACACCTTAACTAAGGAAACTGTTCATAGAGGGAAACAGGAAGTACTGAATCAACCAGTGAACTTTAGCCAGTGGGCTAAGGAGCCTCACTTGCATTGCACACAGCAACAGCAGAACCATCCACCTCAATTAGGAAGATTGTTGCCTCTCACAGAATGAACATACTAACAAATATATTTGTGCTATGAACCAATATGTATTAGGACAGCACACAACATTAATGGTGGAAAAGCAACCTTTGTTGGCCAATTCTTATTAATGTCTTCTATCCTGTATTAATTTTCAAAGTATCATGCTTTCCAAATGGCCTCCCTACAAGCTCTGCTCCATTGTACAATGAATTCACGTTTAATGAATGCATATTACATACTAAGGTATCCACATGTCCTAAGTCAGAAGTAAAAGGCTTGGTTTCTCCCAGCAGGTTTTCAAAATTCATGCCACATACATGCTGAAATAAAGCCAAAATATATGTCAATTTTTGAGTCTCTGGTGCCAAAGTGAGCAAAGATTGAACAAAATGGTAACCAGTAAAGATTATACTCATTCTGCATATATGGCCTTCCGCAGAGATTCACAATGCTGCACATCACTGCTTTTGTAATGGGTACTTAATTTTCCTAGCTGAGAAAGCAGAACTGTATTATTAAGAAGTATGAGAATCTGATCGAATTTACAAAAGGAAAAATCTCTTCTAGCTCTACCTTACAGCAAGCCAAGCTTACTGAAAGACAGATGCAGACCCTTTTGGACATGCTATAATGCACAAGGCTGAAAATCCATGATGAATATTGCTCAGGTAAATCAGACTGACATGTAGGGCATTTGAACATCATAATATTTGTGTTTTGGTGGTGGTAGAGGAAAGCAAACAACAAGCATCATTTAAAAAGTGGGCAAATTATAAAGATTAGTAATAAAGACGAGGCAAGTTACTTTGCAAAATATTCATCCTTTTTTGACAAGTGAGAGTGGACATTGACATGCTTCAACACAAGAGACAGGTTTTTGTTTTAAAATGTTCCCATTTTTCATCCACCTCTAGCCACCATGTTCTGTACCAATGCAAGCATTAATGAAGCTAACTGCTTACATTGTTCCAATATTGGGTTTTTTTTAAGCTGTAACCTTATTCCAACTGTGAACAATGAGCCAATTTTACATCTCCCCCAAATAAACAATTTCCGGAATTCATAAGTTGCAGTCCCACTTTCTGTACTGTTAAAAACATTTATTCTAAGGGCCAAACCAAAAGCTTGATGATGAGTTTTGTCTCCTTTGTTTATTAAGCTTGTAGAAAACGTAATTTCTTTTCAGAGTTTTTGTATGTATTTTCCACAGTCTTGACTTTTCACTACTAATGTTATTTATATGATGACCCCATTTGCTACTGTTGTAAAGAGGGTTCATGTTCATTCCATTTTCCCACTAAATTGAGACAAGTACTTTATCCTGTTTTCGTAGAAGTCTATATAGTCAAAATCCAGCAGATGTTTGGAAGATAACCAAATATTTGAACATCAAGAGCACTGATAAAGGGAAGTATCATAACTAGCAAGCTCACACTAACTCCCTTCACAAAACGTGGTGCATATTTTTGTCATCTTTTTCGTTTTGGACCATTCAAACTATAATCCAATAAATTGCTGTTTAAGAGTCAAGAGCTGCAGAAATGAGGAGTCACGATTTACGGTAATAAGGCACAGAAACAGAGAGTATGAAAATAGTTCTCTAACCAGCATTCCAGGATCAGAAATGATGTTGTGAACGAGAAGCAGCTAATTTGGATTAAGTCTCCTTGAAATTTTATTGTCTGGTTTTCCACATGATTTTAATTGTTGAGCTAGAAACAGCAGCATCTGAAATAACTAGAAGCATATTAAAAACAGGAGTTCAAGTCCTGGCACATGCAGCCATTTTGGCTTACACTAAAATAATATTGGTTTGGATAGCTGCTGTACGTCAAGGGTGGCTCTGATTCCTTATTTACACTGTCAAAAAGACACTAACGAGGTCCTGAACCTCAGTCTTACTACTAATAATCATATTTATTAGGGTAGTGCCTAATACCAACCAAGAATGGGGCCTGTTGTGCTGAACACTATACAGAGTAGCAAACAGCCCATTCCCTGAAGAGTTTACAACCTAAATAGCCAAGACAGACACAAGGTGGGCGAAGGAGTAGAACACAGAAGCTGAGTGAACAATGCAATGGTGGCAAATGTCACGTTAGTTCCATGGTGGGTTTTGTTAGGAGGGGATAATCTAAATCAGAGGTGGGCAATCATTTGATAGGGGGCCACTCCAACACTTTGGTAAGTGGTCAAGGGCTGCACTTTTCTATGGTGGGAGTGCGGGCTCAAGGATGGAGATTGGGTGAAGGAGGGGGTTGTGACCTGTGGCAGGGGATTGGGGTGCAGCATCCAGGATGGGATATGGGTGCAGGAGAAGGGAGTGCAGGGTCTGGGAGGGAGTTGTGACCTTAGGTGGGGGGGAGGAGGTGCAAAGGGTTTGGGTGGTGACCTGGGGAGGGGAATTGGGGTGTGGGAAGGGGCGGGGTACCAGAGGCAGGCTCTGGCCAGGAGGCACTTACTTAGGCAGCTCCAACCAGCAGCTCAGCAAGACCATTTGGTAGGCTCCCTGCTTGCTTAACAGCCCCAGACTGCTCAAAGCAGCTGGCTGTTCTATTTGGCTCTCTGCACTGTATGCTGGGGGGAAGGCTTCATGCACTGTCTCCTTCCCCAGCACAATTTCTCAGTTCCTATTAGCTAGTTTCTGGCCAATATGAACTGAGAGACTGTGCTGGGGGCAGGGCAGCATGTGAAGCCTCTCACTCCCTAGTGAGGGACACAGAGAGCCACACTGAGCAGTCAGCCACTTTGAGTAACATGGAGCTGCTTTGCGCCTGAGGGTCCTGGAGAGGTGAGCTGTGGGCTTGAATTAAAAGGCATGGAAGGCCAGATCCGGACTGTGGGCCAGATCTTGCACACCTTGATCTAGATGGAAAGAAAAGTGAAAGCTCGAGAGGTCAATGACGGGAATGAGACAGGTTAGGAGAGAAAAGATTAGGGAAGGCTCTTGCATTGCTCACTTGACACTCTGCTCAATCACTCTGGACCCAGTGCTGCTGCTAGAAATACTGAGTCAGCACAAAGGCACAGTTGGGACTGCCAGGGCTGTCCTTTGACCAAATGGCATCCCAGGCAAGGAACATATTCAGTGCCTCTCTCTCCATTTGTTAAGTTTCTGACTACCTCATTTTATTGCATCTGTAGCTCATTTCATAACTTTGATGCATGATTTGTATGCATGCTTTTCCCCTGTCATATAAGATGACATATATTCAGGGCTAGGATCAGTAAATTTATATTTATTCATGCCATATATAAGCAAATAAAATGGTTCCCTCTAAGCTTATAGAAACTTTTTTTTATTTTAGTTATTGCATTTCAGTTATTACATCAAGAGATTGAACTATCCACCTGTACTGAACAGATTTACAGTAGGTGAGAGCCTTTGAATACTAGCTCTTGTACTTCAGTTCAAAAGGCTGATTTTCTCGCCTTTGTCCTTGCAAACTGAAGCAGGGCATCAAAGAGATCAAAAGACCAGCCAATAGCATTGTCAAACAATAAAACAGCAAGGAATGTTAATCTCTTATCAGCCATCCTCAATTGAAGGTATGTTTTAAGGAGCCTTGACAATCTATGCTCACCACTTGCAAATGAGACTGGCAGCATAAATGGAATCCTCAAAGCTATTCATGTATGAGGAAAACATGCCCTTCAGCTCTGCATCATGAATAAAGAATTAATTCAGCAGAGAGGAGAGTGCTTCCTGCATCACAAAATATGATGGATGTTGTCCAATTCCACATAGAGGTCTTTATCATTAACTTCTGAATATTCCACTTGGGTCAATGTCCAACAAAGGGCTATACAAATGTTCAAGAGTATTTTCCTGTCTGCCAGCAGCTTACTAAGGTCACACAAAAAACACAGGTCTTTTCGTAGCGCTCCATTTGTCCAAACCTTTCTTGAATAGACACTTGAGCAGCAGCTAAGAGTGAGCAAAAGCATTCCCTCTTGAACTTTTATTCCAAGCTTCCTTTTGCCCTCTCTCTTCCCTCCTGACCAAGCTGTCTCTTCTTCCAATGAATAGGAGTTTCCTTGAAAACAGGCTCAGCTCTTCAGTTTCTCTCATTACTCTGGCAGCAGAGATGGCATCTTCAAATCCATTGTCTTTGTAGGCCAACAAAGTCAAGGCAGGTTTTTTTTTTTTTTTTTTAGTTCATGATGTCCATCAACTGAGCTTAATACCTCACGTACAACATTTACTTAGAACAGAATATTGTGTCAAACTACAACTGAGACCATAAGTCTGAAGTCAGAGATCTCGATTGCCAGGCTTTAAGCCTTTTGTTATATTCCAGCCTCAGTTTTACTCAACTGTGTCAGTTCCGTCAGTTCACTGGAAAACTCAATCACTTGGAATTTCACTGACCTTACGCTTTCAATGTGGCTCTCCCATTGAATCACTTAGCAGCTTCATAGTTACATTTGTAATATTGTCCATGAGGATTTTCCATGTGACAGTCGATTGTGAAAACAGGATGCATATCCTTTACAATACTCTGAAAATTCAGAGACACGGACTCTACAGATGATGATGCACCCAATGCAAACAGATTAAGGGAATGATAGCCAAAAGGCGCACACAAACCTGTTGGATTCAGTGCAAAGATCCGTGCCTGGAGTGGATGCCACTGTTTTTTCCTTCATGTCTGCACCACTGTCATACCCTGGGCTGAGTAGTCCTGGAGCTATATTTTAGTCTCATTCAAAATGTTCAGAAACAGCTCTGTTTAGCCTTTTCCTGTAGAATCATCCAATAGGCAAGAAACAGGAAGTATTCCTTTACTTGGAGTCAGACACCCTTGTCATCAACAAATCTTACTGTAAATGACACCTTTTCATTATGACTGATGTCAAGAGCAGAGTCCATTATTTCATCATCATAATAGCTATGGGTATGTCTACACTGCATTCCTCTTTCGAGAGAGGAATGCAAATGCAGCCGAGCGAAATTGAAAATGAAGCGCGGATTTGAATTTCCTGCACTTCATTTGCATAATCGCGTCCAGGCGCTATTTCAAAATACCCTATTTCGAAATAAAAAACGCTGTCTAAACACGGTTATTTCGAAAGAAAACCCTTCTTTCGAAATTACCCTTACTCCTTGGTTTAAGGGTAATTTTGAAAGAATGGTTTTCTTTCGAAATAACCGCATCTAGACAGCGTTTCTTTTTTTGAAATAGGGTATTTTGAAATAGCGCCTGGACGCGATTATGCAAATGAAGTGCGGGAAATTCAAATCCACGCTTCATTTGCATTCCTCTCTCAAAAGAGGAATGCAGTGTAGACATAGCCTATGTTACTAAGCACCTACCTTGTCATAAGGTCAGTTAATTCTTTTTGAATTATTTTGCTGCAGTTATCATCTATAGATTATTTGTAAGCTACTTGATCAAGGTGTTCATGCATGACACTATCATAGTTCCCAAGAAGCTCTACCAAACGGAGGAAATTACCATTATATTAAGTCAACATTTTATCTGACAAGCCCCGTAAAGCTAAATTATTCTTTGTGAGGGTAACTGAAGAGGGTAATTGAAATCAGACACTTAAGCAAGTTCCTCAAATGCTCGGTTTCTATATTGATAATATACTGGTTTTTTTGCATCTATACATTTATTCAGCTTGAATTTGACCTCTAGCTATTTGAAGTAAAGCTGTAAAATGGCCAGGTAACTTTTCATGCTGCTTCAGAACATCAGCTAAATTATGCTAATAATTGCATAAGCACAAAGAATGATTGGACATTCTTTTCAAATATTTTACAACAAAACCAGAACACTTTCAGTTGATTCTGAGAAAACTAACCAATGCCAATTCACCATTCTCAAGAACTGTTTTGCTGTGTGACTTTGAGAACTGTTGCTTCCAACAGTGTGCCAGTCAACAGTGAGATACTGTTAAAAAAAAAAAAGCAGCTAACATGATTCTGAGATGCATTAATAGGAGTGTTGTGAGCAAGACATGAGAAGTAATTCTTCCGCTCTATTCTGCGGTGATTAAGCCTCAATTAGAGTACTGTGTCCAGTTCTGGGCACCACATTTCAAGAAAGATGTGGAGAAATTGGAGAAGGTCCAGAGAAGAGTAACAAAAATGATTAAAGATCTAGAAAATATGACCTATGAAGGAAGACTGAAGGAACTGTTTAGTTTGGAAAAGAGAAGACTGAGAGGAGACATTATAGTGGTTTTCAAGTATCTAAAAGAGTGTTATAAGGAGGAGGGAGAAAAATTCTTTTCCTTGGCCTCTGAGGATAGGACAAGAAGCAATGCGATTAAATTGTAGCAAGGGAGGTTTAGGTTGGACATCAGAAAAAAAAAATCATTCTGCCTGGCAGGGTGGTTAAACATGGGAATAAATTGCCCAGGAGGGGTGTGGAAGCTCCATCACTGGAGAGCAGTGTTAAGAGCAGGTTAGAGCAGGTTAGATAGACACCTGTCAGGGATGATCTAGACAGTGCTTGGTCCTGCTGTGAGGGCAGGGGACTGAACTTGATGACCTCTCGAGGTCCCTTCCAGTTCTAATGTTCTATGATTCCACTTATTTGCTGGAAACATCATATACTCTATTTTTTCTTGAGCTATTCAAAATTGTACAATTAATATTGGTAGAGTTTCAGATAGTTGGCCATATAGCAGGATTTAATATATTGATTTGTGGTCTGCAGTTTTTCTTACTGTTATTTGTCATCAAGTGAAGCTGATTCTTCTTTATCGTTTCTCTTTGTCATGTAAACCAGAATTTTGTTGTCATTACTCGTCACTTAGTTCTTATATCTCACTATATATCCACAAAGGCATGGCTGACAACACTCTTGGAGGTTAAAGGAAAACATAGTTCTCAGACTATCTGGAAGGAGTCACACAATTCTACAAATGTCCAGAACATTCTAGGAGTTTAATGTGAAAAATGAATGCATGCATGGAATACCTAAAACATTTTACTTAAAACATTCTATTTTTTTTCCTTTTGTCACCAACAATAAAGATAGCATCCAAACCCAGCGCTCCCCAAGGCTGACAACCTAGGACACCTGGCTTTAAATCCCACCCTCGGGACTGCAACAGAGGTTGGACAAAGGTCTTAAAAATATATTACCAACAGATTGGATTTAACATTAATCTGACAACTGGTTTGGATTAAAATAAACCACCAAATCCCATCTGGGCAATGCTTTATCCAAAGTTAAAAAATCCTTCCCGACACCCAAGGCAATCAGTATGTACTCTGTAGCACAACATTTGGCTATGCGTAATATGCAGAGCTATAGTGCAAATATTCTTGAGGATCATAAAATTAATGATCATCAATATTGCCTTTTTAAAAAATACAGATACAGCCAAAGCATTGTTCAGTTAACTGTCCACAGCAGTGAAATGCAGAGTTTAATACTACTCTGAATACAGGGGTGTTTCTTTTTTCTTGGTTGTAAACGGACAGTCCTTCAATTTATGAAAGACCCACTGAAATGTCTTTCGGTAAGAAAGGAGAAATATTCATCACACATTTTTGGTATACTACATCTGTTATTTAAATTGAGCAAAACTACGAGCAGGTAGAAAGCTTTTAAAAGCATATAGTTATCAACTGAGTGTGTTTCTTGTAGGCCACCCTGATTTTTAAAAAAAACCCTGCAGTGCTCTACTCTAATGGTCCAGAACCCTACAGCTTAAAAGAGAGAGGGAAGGATCAAGAGACTTAGTGGTTAGAGACTAGTCAAGAGTTATCGGTTCTATTCTTGGCTCTGCCATTATGTTGCTTGTGCGAGCTTTGGCAAGTAACTTAATCTCTCATGCCTTAAAGTAGGTCTTCCCTGTTGAGCTAACTTGGGTGATCGGGACCCAACGTTTAACCTAGTTGGGACATAAGTAGTCCTTCCACAAATCCCTGTTTAAGTAACTGTCTCACTGGTCCTGCACTCCCACATCTGTGTTACTAGGACTTCTGGGAGCCATATCTCATGGGTTCTGTTTGATGCATCAACTTGAGCTGCTCTGTGATTCTTTCCCAGTGAATTGTGAGAGAACTTGTCTGTCTTTCAGGCTGAGGGAATTGTGAAAAAGCCATTAACAGACTATTGGCCCTTGCATGATTTTGCCTACATCCTCATTTCCAAGAGGGTGGGTTACCAGCCCAAGGATAGGAGAGCTTTACAGAGTTGAAAACACCAATAAGCTGAGGTAAAGACATACTTACTCTTCTGATAAGAGCTGAGTGAAGAAAGGCAATTCCACTTCTAAGAAGATTTGAAAATTTCAAAATTGGTTTTGTTCCAGTTATTCATAAAGGAAAAAAATTCTCCTAAAAAAAATGGAGCACCCATTCTGGGACAGTCTGCCTGGTGCACTGTCCTGGAGCAGTAGTGCCCAGGAACGTGCTGTGTTTCCCAGCAGCTCTTTATGTGGGCTGACAAGGAACCATTCAATAAGCTGGCAGGAACTCAGGCACGAGTTCCATGGGGTTCTTCCTGGAATAGTCCAATTCTGAAAAACTGCTCTAATATATCAGATACACACTTAGGGTACATCTACACAGCAGTGTTACTTCAGAATAACTCATGTTATTCTGACATAACATAGTCCACATTTAAACGACAAGCAGTTATTTCGACAGAATGTCAAAATAATGTCAAGCTGGAGGACTTCTTACTCTGACTCCTGTAACCCTCATTTTATGATGAGTAAGGGAAGTCAGAGGAAGAGTGCTCTTCCTTGGACTTCCTGTTGTGTAGACAGCGCCAAAAGTTGAAATAAGCTATTTCGACTTAAACTATGCAATTGACGTAGCTAATTGACATAAAAGATCCACTAAATTGACCACTGGAAGGTCAACTAAATCGAATGCTGAGAGCATCCCTGTTGATCCCAAAACTCCTCACAGTCATAAGGAGTAAGGGAAGTTGATGGAAGAGTTTCTCCTGTCAATCTCTCGCTGTGGGGCTGCCCAAGAAAATAGATGTGAAGGACATTGACTCCAGCTACACACTTCACATAGCTGGAGTTGAGTATCTTGTATCGATTTTCTCTGCCAGTGTAGACCTGGCCTCTGTTTTGTTTTCAATATAAAGGAATGTTCTCAAATAGGAATAAGGAAAATGATTATTTACTTTTGGGTGATGTGTCATCATTGCTAGCCTGTTTAAAAGTTTAGCTCTGAGTTTTGTAATGAAAATAGTCTGAACAACTGCATAAAGTGAAATATAAGGTAATTTGCTTCAGGTCAAGAAGTGAAAGTACTGGGGTTGATGTCTTCTGAAAGCAATAGGTATAGATTCTTGTTTGGTGCCTGAATTTAATGAATTTTAATCAGCAACAACTAGATACCAATGCCACAAGGGACTTCTATGGTAACCTTGTCAGTTCTCCTGTGTAACACAGACTGCAGTAATCCACCTAATAATTGCTACAGAGAAAGGAATTATTCCTCACTGTTATGCAAGTGAACATTATCAAACTCAATAACATTTAACTGAATTACAGCATATATTTCAGAAAGACTTATTAGCTCATTTTAACAACATGAGGTAGTAATGGATTTCCTACTTCCTTTAGTAAACTGTTCCAATGATTAACAGATTATATATGCTGACAGATAAAAATCAGATCCTTGCAACATTTTGGCCTAGACCTTTTAAAAAATGAGATCCAAATTGTATGAGTGTATTATATAGCAAGGAAAAAAGCTCTATAGATGAGTTCTATTCATATGCTACCTAATGCATGCATTTCCCGTGTGGAAAACTGAGATGCTTATTCAGATATATGTGAATTTTCCAGTTTTCACAAACATTCTGAGGGAAAATTCTCAAATCCAACTTCACTTCAAGGACCACATCTGTTCCTTTCAGGCTTCCTGATTCCTAGTCTTGTGAGCTACTTTCTTTTTTCAACTTTTGTACACTTTGATTTTTAACTTTCATTTTGTGTCACTTTCCTGAAAAAGAGAGAGAGAGAGAGAGAGAGAGAGAGAGAGAGAGAGAGAGAGAGTGTGTGTGTGTGTGTGAGAACCCATTGGGTCTGACTCTTAAGATCTCTCATAAATTCTCTTAATGAGTATATAAGTTAATCAAAATATGAAACTGATATCCTGTCTTAGAGTCTCAAAATGTGTGTTCTTTTCTGATAAGATAAATTCCACTGCAAATGAACTGTTTGAAGAAAATCTTCTGTCTAGCCATTTTTAATTTTTTTTAAATGCATGTCTAGATAATATTTATATTGTATGATGAAGAACAGTACCAGTAATGATTCATCATGAAATCTATTTTTCCTAGAGTAGAAAAACTGAAGTATGTTTAGTCATTACCATTTTGGCTATTTAGTAGCAAATACTGTCCTTGAGAGGCCCTGGAATGTCAGAGTAACAGAAAGAGCAACAATGCACTAACCAACTAAAGATGTACACATATGGTATGAAGTATGCAGATTGCTATCTCAAAGACTATGGCTATTAAGCAGTAGACTAACAGCACTAGACACAGCTGCAGTTCTCCAACAGCACTGAACTAGAACGACAAGCAAGACACTGCTATGACCCCATTCATTTATAAACAATAATATAATTGAATCATAAGTAACGGCTACTGACCAAATTTGGTTATAAACAGTGGATCATACAGACAGGAACATGTTGACTTAAGCAGTGATTTAAGGGACTAAAAATTAAATGAAGCTTCTTTCCACAAGGTAATAATGAAAACATGATGTGCTCTATTATTATTATTATTTCCCACTCCTTACTATTATATAGAGATAAAAAAAGTATGCGATTTCATATATCGCCTCTGGCTAATTTAGATTCCTGTAAATATGGAACTGACGCACAATGATAATTACTAGTAGTTGTACAACTCAGCTGTACTACACATTACCTCCCACTGTGTGAACTGGAAGAGAGGTAATATGATTCCCTAGGGCAAAGAATAGCTATGGTTGCCAATCCTCCAGGATTGTCCGGGAGTCTCCAGGAAATAAAGATTATGTCATGTGATGAAACCTCCAACCACAGTTGGCAGCCCTACAAGGAGCAGTGAACAGAACCCATGCAACCAGTGGATTTTCTATACATGGTGAAAAGTTTAACTATCATGGATTATGGCTGCAAGTATGTGACCTTAATCTGTCACACAGCAGAGTTTAATAGAAATACATCATCAATTGATCATGAATTTTAATTTGAACTACACTGGTAGGTTGATGAATGAAAGCTATGGTTTTAATAATCTGTAATTATAAAGCACTTTCCCATCTCCAAAGGCCTAATCCATCCATACAACACACATTGACTAGGCTTATCATTCCCATTTTATAAATGAGAAAACAGAAGCATAAAAATCCAAGGGGCCTGCTTAAGAACACATATCTAATCAAAGGCAAAGCTAGAGATGAAATTTAAGAGCTGTCCCTTTTCAGGATAATTTTCAGAATACCCTGACTGTAACCTGGAAACCAGATTACTGAAGTAAGAGATGGCAGAGTCCTTTGGATTATCAAGGTCTGGTTCCCTTAAAAAGTAGGTGATAGTTCCTCATTAAGGATGTGAGTCCTACTGCTATTGGTTGGCGTTTTTTATTCAAGAAAAGGATACTTCTGATTTGACCTTATTGGCATTGTCAATGTTGACATTGAATCCTGAAATGCAGTGGTGCATTGTGGGTAGTAATGTCCAAAACAATGGGAAGGAAAGGATGCGAACACATGGGAAGCAACAATAAAAACATGCATTTACATAGGTCACCATATCACAGGCCAGCAGGTTCAAATGGGATTTTGTTAGTTTTGAATTGAGATATAACTAGAGCTGATTGCAAAATTTCCATGGAAACTGTGTGATGGAAAATAAGTTTTTATTTAAACAAAAAACCAAAAACTAATTTATCATTTTCAGGTTTGCAGCAAAAAGTCAATAACCCCCCCCCCCCGCCCCAACAATTGTTCTTTGCCAAAATTTTCTACATGAAAAAAGTCTTTCCCCAACCAGCTTTTGTTTACATGACAAATTAGATAAATCTCCTATAGCCCCTGAGTCAGGGGCGAGCAAGATATGGCCCACCAAGCCTTTCAATCCAGCCCACGGCCACCCTGCTGGACTTTTATGCCAGGAGCAGCCCACAAACTTAGAGTGTCTGGCTGCTCCATTTGCCTCTCTGCACTGGGGATGGGGAAGCTTAGTGCACTGCTCCTGCACCCAACACAATCTTTCAGCTCCCATTGGCTGGTTCAAGTCACAATTCCCCTCCTTCACGCAAATTCCCCTTCAGATTCCACACACTCTCCTGCACCCCAATCCCCCACCCCAAGCTCCCTTCTGAACCCAACCTCTGTCCAAGTCCCCACATCCCCTCCATAGAAAAGTATGGGCTTTGACCACTTACCAAAATCTTGGCATAGCCCCCCTCAAATATTCTTACCCACTCTTACCCTAACTTGTCCCCTACTTAAAGTTAAATGTTTAATAGCACTGAATTTTCTAAAATCTTTCAAATACCATTTTTGTTAACAGTAGGTTACTGTTTCACTGCTATACTCTGCTGTTTGTGAGGATAGATATATCCTACCACTTCAAAATTAGGATTCTAGTTAATTCTAGTTCAGAAGGTTGAGAAAGCTACTAGGGAGGAAGCTGTTCTAGATTTGATTTTAACAATAGGGAGGAACGGATTGAAAATTTGAAAATGGAAGGCAGCTTGGGTGAAAGTGATCATGAAATCATAGAGTTCATTATTCTAAGGAATGGTAGAAGGGAGAACAGCAAAATAGAGACAATGGATTTCAGGAAGGCATATTTGAGGAAATTCAGAGAGCTGGTAGGTAAGGTCCCATGGGGAGCAACACTAAGAGGAAAAACAACTGAAGACAGTTGGCAGTTTTTCAAAGGGACATTTTTAAGGGCCCAAAAGCCAATGATTCCACTGTGTAGTAAAGATAGAAAGTATAGAAGAGACCAGGTTGGCTTAACCAGGAGGTCTTACATGATCTAAAAATCAATAGGGAGCAGTATAAAACGTGGAAACGAGGTCAAATTACAAAGGATGGATATAAGCAAACAACACAGGTATGTAGGGGCAAGATTAGAAAGGCAAAGGCACAAAACAAGCTCAATCTAGCGAGAGGCATAAAGGGTATAAGATGACATTCTACAAATACATTAGAAGCAAGAGAAAGACCAAGGGCAGGGAAGGCCCATTGCTCAGTGAAGAGGGAGAAAGAACAACAGGAAACTTGGAAATGGCAGATGTGCTTAATGACTTTGTTTCGGTTTTCATCAAGAAGATTGATGGTGACGGGATGCCTAACACAGTGAATGCTAGTGGAAATGGGGGAGGTTTCGAAGTTAAAATAAAAAAGAACAAGTTAAAAATTTCTTAGAAAAGTTAGAAGTCTGCAAGTCATCAGGGCCTGATGAAATGCATCCTAGAATACTCAAGGTGCTCATAGAGGAGGTATCTGAGCCTTTAACTATCATCTTTGAAAAATCATGGAAGTCGGGAGAGATTCCAGAAGACTGGGAAAGGGCAAATATAGTGCCCATCTATAAAAAGGGAAATAACAACCCAGGAAACTACAGACCAGTCAGTTCAACTTCTGTGCCAGGGAAGATAATGGAGCAAGTAATTAAGAAATTCATCTGCAAACACCTGGAAGATAATAAGGTGATAGGTAACAGCCAGCATGGATTTGTAAAGAACAAATCATGTCAAACCAATCTGATAGTCTTCTTTGACAGGATATCAAGCCTTGTGGATAAGGGAGAAGCGATGGATGCGGTATACCTAGAGTTTAGTAAAGCATTTGATATAGTCTCGCATGACCTTCTTATCAATAAACTAGGGAAATACAACCTAGATGGGGCTACTATAAGGTGGGTGGATAATTGACTGGATAATTGTTCTCGGAGAGTATCTAAAAGAATGTTACAAGGAGGAGGCAGAAAAATTGTTCTCCTTGGCCTCTGAGGATAGGACAAGAACCAATAGGCTTAAAGGCAGCAAGGGAGGCTTAGATTGGACATTAGGAAAAACTTCCTAACTGTCAGAGTGAAACACTGGAATAAATTGCCTTGGGAGGTTGTGGAATCTCCATCACTGGAGATATTTAAGAGCAGGTTGGATAGACATCTATCAGGGATGATCTAGATCAGGACTACTCAACACACGGCCCGCAGGTCGCATGCGGCCCACGGCCCGTGTGTTTGCAGCCCATGGTGCAGTTTGGGTTTACGCGGGACTCAACACATGGTCTGCAGATGGGATCCTTTGAATATGGCCTCCACTGGGAACATGCTCCACAACAGCGAGACATCTCCTAGGTGGGGTGAGCACTGAAAGATGCAAGCGGATGGGCTGGCTGGAGAAAGGGAGTTACTCACCTCGTGCAGTAATGACTGTTCTTCGAGGTATGCGTCCCCGTGGGTGTTCCACGTCAGGACGTGATCTATGCCACTCCCTCACCGCGAGAGCCTGGAAGGACAGGGAGCTTCACCTCCGTATGCTGCTGCTGGACAAGGCAATGCAGCTGGAGGGCTCCAAGAGCAGTGCAAACTCCGGCAGAAAAAGGGCTGCCTCATCAGCCTCGGAGTCATGGGCAAAGAGGGGACGATCCTCTACAAGATCCTTGCCCTCAGGGCTATCCCCATGAGAGGCAGGAGCAGAAAGGCTGACCAACCCCCGCAGCGGGGAATCCAGCGCCAGGACCAGCGCCGCACTTGCGAAGGCGCGTTTAGCCTCGGTGCCAAGGAGAGCACTTCCCGATGCCAGCACACACCGGTGCCCGCAGAATCAAAGGTGAGGGAAGAACAGACAGGTACAGGGTGTCAGCATTTCTAGCCCCCAGGGAGGAGGTGCCGGGAGCACCGGGGCACTGTGGGAAGTGCTGGCTGCTTAGCCTTGTGGGCAGAGCCTAAGAGGTGCTGACTGGCTTACACTGGTCACATCTGGGCCCCGCGCCATGGCTTAAGGCTTAATCTTTGTATTCATTCCTGCCAGTGTGAAAGAAGCTATTTGCATATATATTTGCATGTATATGCAAATATACACTTAAGTTGTGACCCTCAGCATGTGCCGTATCATTGTGGCCCCCGGGTCTTCCAAAGTTGAGTAGCCTTGATCTATATGGTACTTGGTTCTACTGTGAGGGCAGGGAGCTGGAGATCTCTCAAGGTCCCTTCTAGTTCTGGTAATTTCACAACACACCTGCCACCACACAACCAGAGCAGGATAAAAACAGGGGAGAAAAAGGGAGGAAAAAATGAGGACAGCTCCAAAAATGAGACTTGGGGTGATTGTAAAGAAAAGGAGTTAAATAGGATAAGAGAGAGCGCTCATTTGTGACAGAGTGAGCAGATAATATGGATTCAAGTACAGATAATACAGAAAGCCCCAGGGAAAATGTTTTCTGTACAAATCTCAGAGGCTTTCCCCTCCTTTATCTCTAGATTTCTGTCCCTTTGGATAAACAAATATACATATTAATTGGACTTTATTTAGAAAACATTGCTTTTGCTTTCCGATTAATACTTAATTATGGCAAATAGTAATAGAGATGTAGCCATGTTAATTATGGCAGGTGGCAATGTTACACATAGGCCTTCAAGTTCTTAGAGCATAAGCAGCTTTTGACTTCTGGGAAAATTTGCTATCTTAATTTTGAGTGAAAAACAAGATTTTGTGCAGAGGCAGTTTTGGGGGCGAGGGAGCTGCACCAGCAGTGGGAGAACATGTTTTTTGTCTGGGGCACCAATGAGAGTCCGTTCTGGAGGCAAAGATGAGTGATTCATGTAGGGTTAAAAATCTTGGGATGATGGGATTACCCAGCATGCTGCGTGACCATCTCATTCCATGACTGGAGTGTAAATAAACCTAGTTTACACTTAGCACACAGTAAGATAGCAAAATGTTTTCTAGTCTGCTCATGTGGCACCACTCAGTGGGGGTATAGTGTCATAATGAGATATTAACAAGATATTAACAAGAAAGATCAACAAGATATTTAACCAGATTGTTAAGTTTCTCAACTTGAGATGAGAGGAGAAAGCAGTGAAATGAAAAACACTCTACTGCCCCATTATGCATGTCTTACCTTCCCCTCAAACCTGGCTGTGCCTCCCAGCAGCGCCCGGATATTCCTAGGAGGAAGCGTGAATGCTGGTGCTTCTGTTGGGACAGAGGGGCTGAGAGATGAATGCTCCAGCGTCACAGAGGTTTTGGAAATATGAGTTGATGACACCAGTTTCACATCTCCCATGGTCAGAGCTTCAAAGAGAGGGAAACAAGAAATAACTTGACTCATTACTATTATTTATATAACCGTTGCAACTAGGGGCCATTAAGATCAAGGCTGACTGTGCCATATGTATTCATAGTAAGAAATAATCCCTGCCCCCCAAAGAGCCTTCACTCAAAAGTATTATCCCCATCTTACAGATGGGGATCTGTGGCCCCAAGAGTTTAAGTGACTTGCCAAGATCACACAGTAAATCAGTGAGAGCCTCAGTAGTACGTAAGCTGGTATGGCCAGGTATCCTATTCCATTGAGACACTTATTGCTGGTATGCCATACTGGAAAGACACATTTTCAAGAATGACTAAAATAGAGTCTTGAATGGATACAAAGTTATACTCGCAAATGCAGATCCACTGAACTGCAGGACTCTGCCAGGAACTGCAGCGGCAAAAGGAGCAGAACGTGGGGCTGCTGCTCCCAGAAGCCAGTGCTCCACACTGGCAGTTGCTCCAGAGTGACTGTACCACATTCAGCCTCACCCCTGTCCCTCAATGCAGCTGTCTCTCTTGTCTGGGGTCTGTTCAGCCCCACTGGAGAACCAGGCTGGGGGAAGCATAGCCACGCCACAGATTGGTGGCCCCATGTTCTGCTCCGTTCACTGCTGCATTCTTGGGGGAGCCCTGTGGTTCAGCAGATCTAGATTTCTATCTGTGGATATTTGCATCTATAGGAATAGATTTCTATCCATGCAGGGCTCTAGTCACTGAACTTTTTTTTGTGAGGAGGAGCAGAGTTGAGTGATCAGTACAGTACTGGTAAGACCTAAAACCTACTTGTACCACTAGAGAGTCTTGACCTGCATGCAAACCTCTCAAGTCCCAGTCCAGTGCTTCCCTTAACACAAGAGCGTCCTCCTCAGCAGTGCTGTAATAGTGCACCTAAAGTTGTTTATAATAATATGCCTCCTTGGTTTTCCTGGCCTTAAATAACTGAAAATCAATAGGCGGTAAAAGTAGAGCCAATGTTGAAGAAATACATGTGAGGTAAAGAGAGCTCTGTTTCCAATGGATTTGAATTACAAATGTAAATATCGAAAGTCTGATTTTTTTCATACTAGGCTTTTAAGATCTTAAGAAAATATCTGCAAATCTCCATCCAAAGGAATGGAGATACACAGGGAGAAATTATTTTGCAAACATTCCAAAACCCTAATTTCCAAAAAGAAGAGGCTTTCTGCATGCATGAGGAGGGTCAAGAAGATCAAAGTTAGAGAGGCAGCGACACCAGATTGCAACTAAACTGACATTTTCAGGAGTCCCATTATTGATAACAGCTTTGGAGATAGCTCCCTGTAGAATGTCTATGTACATCACATTGCTGAAATGAGAAGAGATCAGAAATATTCCCTACTCAAACTAAACAATTATCATTATTTGTATTATAGCAGCACTTAGACCGGAGTGGGCAATAATTTTTGATGGGGGGCCACTCCAAGATTTTGGAAAGTGGTTGAGGGCCACACTCTTCCGTGATATTAATGGAGATGTGGGGTCTGGGATGGAGGTTGGGTGCAGAAGGGAGCTTGGGGTAAGGGACTGGGGTTCAGGAGGGAGACTGGAGTCTGGGAGAGAGTTGGAATGAGGCAGAGGGTTGTGACCTAGGGCAGGGGACTGGAGTGCAGGGGTTTGGGATGTAACCTAGGGTAGGAGGGGATTGTGATCTGGGGCAGGAGACTGGGGTGCCAGATATGGGAGGGGGTATGCGTGTAAGAGGGGGACAGAGGATTTGGGTATGTTGAGTGGAGGGGGGGCAGAGAGTTTGGACTGGAAAGGGCTGGGGTGCCAGAAGCAGGCTATGGCCAAGAGACTTACTTGCCAGCTGCCAAACTAGCCTGCCTGCCTGCAGAGCTTAACATGTTTCCCAGCCAGCCAGCCAGCCTGCCTGCCTGGCCATGTGCTTCATGAATAACTGAGCCCAGGAGAGGGGGCGTGGTTCTTCTTAGCTGCCTGTTAGTCTAACAAGCAGCTCCCATTGGCTGATTTCTACCAAAACGTGCTGGGGGCAGGGTAGCTCCTAAAATTTCCCCCCTCCCCTCTGGTTTTAAAACAGAAACGGAGCCCTGCAGCCGCATTTCTGCACAGCCCGCAGGACAAGCAGGAGAGCCTGCCTGGGGTTCCCTGCTGACTTTGCGGGCCAGATCCGGTGGCTTGGCAGACCAGATCTGGCCTGCGGGCTGTATTTTGCCCAGGCCTGACCTAGACGTTTGAACCAATATCAGGGTCCCATTATTTGGGCCCCAAACACTTAACGATATAAATAGAAAAGATGGCCAAGAACAGGAGGGGAAAATGGCTTTGCCACATCTGCAATATAACTAAAGTCATGAACAGTACTCAGGTCTTGTAAGTCCCCAGTTCGGTTCCCCATCATACTACCTCAGTTTCTGATATCAGTTATAGGAAATATAAATACATAACTAGGTGGTTAAGATTTAACTTAAATAGGTAGGAACTGTGCAGATTTAGAGATACATTGTTCCTGAGCCTTCCACAGATGGAGAGTGGCATGCTACTTCAGAAGGTGCTAGGGAAAAAGATAACAGGATTACCTACCACCTCAGAGGAAATGGGCAAGGTCCAAAGATACAGCTCTGATTCTTCCATGTCAGGTTTCATATTCCCATACACATTAGGGAGCCTTCCAAAGATCTTCAGTGGGAAGGTAGAGCAGAAGCACCATGTTCCGTTGCATGTCTACATTATTGGCCAAGTGCTACAGAGGCATCAGCATGAAAGCTAGGTTCTGCATCTAACTCCCAATTTTTTAGAATCACGTTTTCCTCTGTTAGTTTTCATTAATATTTTCAGTTCCCCGCTGCTCTCTTACAGATCCATAATACATGGGAAACTGACTAAACTATACAGGGGAGACAATGACATGGATGCTGCACAAAATGCTCTTCTCGGTTCCCATTTTTTCTACTTTAGCTCATCTGGAGAAGTGGATTTTCCCCACAGAAGCTCATGATACCATATATATTTGTTAGTCTCTAAGGTGCCACAGGACTACTTGTTTTTAAAGTTACAGACTAACCCAGCTACCTCTCTGAGATATATATTTGTCTCTAGACGGTTTTATCCTAGAGACATCTTAAGAACAATAATAGGTAAATATCATCCAGACAGAAGAGAGATTTAGATGATGCTGGTCTCCATTTAATATGGGTTTCCTGTCCAGTGCACACAGGAATTAACAGTACTATAAACAGTTTTGTGACAGCATGCTTTAAGATGGGAGCAGGAAAAAGGAAGAATCTAAAGTATCATTTGCTAAGACTATTTGCAACCCAGTGTACATTCTTGAAGGAAAATGCGTTGATGCTCATTACCATTAGCAAGAACAGAATTTAGACATGGCTCTAATGCAAATGTAGATGGGTATATATAGCCTTAGTTTCCTCCCTACTGTCCACATAAATCCATAAAGCTCATATTCCTTGTCCACCCTCATTCCCAGATGATCTTAGACAGCTTTCTAGCATGGTGAATCAAGGTGGGATTGACATTCATTCGTTAATGAACTGAAATTAGGCGATGAGTGGAGGAGGGATGTGATGTTACATACTGGAAAAAGTTTCTTGAAATTTTTGTTAAGTAAATGTATGCTGCAAATGGGAAATCCTAAAATAAACCCAACAGGTTTGTTCCTTATAATGATTAATACAGAAGCTAGGTCATTGACCAGTACCTATATGTTGGTCAATCAACTATCCCAGGAATTTACAGGAAATAATCCAGAGAAAACTGTCTGCAACCTGCATTTTAAGGCTGAAATTGTCAGTGCAAAGTGAATAATTAATTTCATGCCATATTGTAGTTAAGAGTTGATAAAAAAGATGACTTGATTAAACAGAACAAGAAATAAACAAGCACTGTGTATTATTTTTATCATAACTAAAACAAAGCAAAAAGAACAGGAACTGCCCCTACTCCCCACCCATATTCATAACAAAAAATTAACTGTTACTTGAAGTAGATTCTCCCAGAACTCAAGAGGATTTCACATTTGTTTGGGACCTATGCTAAGAATGAAGGGGAACAATCTCACCCATAGCATCCTTTCACTATCCAATGCACCCCCACGCATATCACCAACTTTCTTCTAAACTTTCTTCTTAAATTCTTAAGGGATTAAGAATGGTATTTTTAAAAACGCTTAAGTGATTTAAGACCACAAATCTCACCATCTTTCAATTGGTTTTATGCTCCCAACTCATTTAAGTGTTTCTGAAAATCCCATCCTAGAGAATTGTGTTTATCTTACCATATACAGTAAAACGCCAATAGTCTGGCACCCAAATGGCTGGCACTCCCGATAGTCCGGCATCAAAATGGCAAGCGCTCCTGACGGAACCGGGATGGAACCCGGAACCGTTCAGGTCAGCCGCTCTCACATGGGTTACAGCAGGGAGGGCAGGTGTTTGGCTCTGGGGAAGGGGAGGGGTATTGGGTTACGCATGGCCAGCTGATTGAAAAGCTGGCCACTCAGCTCACATGCCCCAGTGCCTGGAGGGAGACGCACGGCTGAACCGGTAGCTCCGGGGACCCGAGCATAAGGTTGGGGGGGATTGGGTTGGGAGTATGCAGTACCTCCTGATACTCCGGCATATCTGATAATCCGGCACCACCTAAGTCCCAAAGGTGTCGGATTATCGGAAGTCTACTGTATTTTACAAATGTGCGTCTGTCTGTCCATCCATCAGTTTGTTCAAGAACTCCTCCTAAACAATAAGAGATAGGATCACCAAATTTGGTATGCAGCTACTTCTTATAATTTAAAGCAAGGCTTGATGCCAGGACAACAGGATGTTTCTGGAATCCGATTGTTTCTTATGAAATGGAAAGTGAGGGGTCTGACAGCCTGCATATTCTCCCCCTCGTTCCGAGTCCAATCCCAGAACAAGGATTTAAATGAAGAAAAACAAAACTTATTTGAGTTAAGGACCCATACAACACTGGGTAAATCTTCTAGTATTTCATATAGCAGAGTTGGCATGTGTGGTACTCTACAAAGGGAGAAGGTTCCTGCTCTAGAGAGCTAATTATCGATCTTTGTCAAAAAGAGGCCAAGATGTGTGTGATTGATACCTACATTGTTAATTCCAGAGTTTTTATACACAGGCAGAGATTGGGGAAGGTATGCAGGAGCATTACCCCCTAAACGGTATACACCAGGCCCAGCATGGGCAGCAGATGACTTGTGCTGACCATAGAAAACCTTTTTTACACTGGCAGTGCAGCCTCAGTCACTTTGCTGCGGGAAGGGACGGGAACAAAGTTTGCAGAGAAAAGGGGAGCAAAGAAGGACATTCTGGGAGATTTTATCACACTGCAGCAGTGATAAACATTGGATCTCCCCGCTGCAGTCCAATCCCCTCAGTGCATGGTGGGAGGTGAGGGTAGCTGGGACTCTATGGCTCCATCCCCCAGCTGGAAGCTCCTGCATCCTCAAGTGCCACTCAGAGTGAAGCCAGGCAAACTCCTGGGGGACAGGAGTAGGGTTGCTAACTTTCTAATTCCAGAAAACCGAACATCCTTGCCACGCCCACTGCCTGCCTCTTCCCTGAGACCCTAACCCTCTCCCGAGGCCCCCCCACAAATAGCGCCATAACGTGAATATGCAAATGAAGCGCAGGATATTTAAATCCCGGCCTCATTCGCATCCCTCTCTCGAAAGAGCGTGCAAGTGTAGACATACCCATACTTCCACATTATTTATTATTACAGTTGTTTAGTGCGTAGAGACCCCAGCTAATATCAGGGTGGTAGGTGCTGGATGTACACATAAAAAGAAAGTGCCCACAAGAGAGTTTAGAATATAGCTAGACAAAAGTGGTGAGAAATGCATAATACATTGGAGTTTTCTGCAATTACGAGTCAACAACATTCAGTTTTTAAGAAATAATACTTTTTTTTAGCATTCCCTTCTCTTTTAAAAACTTATGAAATGAAGACATGCATTTTATGTCATTTTTTGTGTGTACAAGCTAGCAAAAGGAATAAAAGACAAAGAGTTAGGCTACACATTTTATTCACACAGATATACATATGTGTGGCAATACATGCACCTCCCTACACAAAGACATAGTCTCTTACACACGTGCAATGCATGCATGCACATACATGCCTAGATACAGACACATTTTCAAATACTTTTCCAGGGGCTGCCTACTCTCCTGAGAGGAGGATGCTCTGCAGGGAAACAGATGGGGAGGGAGGGAGGAGAAGATGGGGGTGAAAGAGGCCAAGGATGTGAGCAGGATGGGAGTGAGAGGGGACAGTGAAGAAAAAAGGAGGGAGTATGGGGTGTATGTTTGGTGAATGGGAGTGCAGCAGAGTATGGAGGTGAATGGGGTACAAAGGCAGGGAGTTGGAGAGAATGGATGGGAGACAGCTGTAAGGGGTACAGGATTGGGATAGGTAAGTATGGGGGACAGGAGAGGATGGGTCCAGAGGGGGAGGGGATGCAGTGAGCAATGAGGTTGCAGGGGAGGAGGGTTGAAACAGGGGAGGGACGCAATGATGGGGGGATGGGAATTGGGAGGGATGCAGTGAGGGGATTGCTGTGCACTCAAGTGGTGCTCCTTCCCTGCTCTGACCCAGCCAATGGGAGCTGTGCCTATGGGTGTGGGGGCAGATAGCACATCCTGCCCCCCCCCCCCCCAGCAGTTCCTAAGATTAGGAGCCAGACATCCTGGCTTGGCTGCTTCCTCACAGATATCACAGTGGCTAGCAAGGAGCCTGCTGGCCCTCTGTGGCCGCGAACCAGACATTCAATGGCCCAGTCAGCATTGAAGATTCCTTTTTGACCAGGAATTCCTCTCCAAAACCAGACACTTGGTCACCGTGGCAGAGGGGCAAAGACCCCTCTAAAGGTGCATGAAACTTCCCCAGGCACATAACCTGACCATAAGTGACCATTTAGTAATGGGCCACCCTAACTCTGGGCACCAGTGCCTCCTCGCCCAGGGTGTTATTTCACTGGTTTTCTCCTCCTGTGATTTCTGGGTAGAATGTCATCTACATTTAGATACATGTAGCAAATCAAAATGAGATTTTTTCCCCAGTAGCAGTTTGATCACCTCTGTGAACATTATGTTTCTTCTTGCAGTAAATACAGCTCTAAAGTTTGTGAGGAACCTAAGTGCAATAAAAGAAAGACAATACACTGAGGCCATGTCTACACTATAGATAAGATCAAAGTGGTTGCAGTTGATCTTCTGTGTTTGAATTAGCAGGTCTAGTGAAGACAGAGAGGACTCTCCCGTCAATGCCTGTAGTCCTACGTCCCACAGTATGGATGGTGCCAAAATTTGAGTTAAGATACCTCAACTTAAGCTACGCAATTAACGTAGCTGAAGTTGAATATCTAATTCAAACTTATCCCCTAGCGTAGACTAGGGGGTGAGTGCTCTGTTAAGCACTCCCAGTTAGCGATATAAAAAACATACCGAAACATTATCCCTGTAACCGATCAAAATTCTATCAGTTACACACTTACACGTTTTAGAATATAGGGCTAGGAAGGGTGGGGAGGTGAATGGTTAACCAGCAGGGAATGAGGCAGCCCCCACCATCTGTGGTAGGCCCAACCTGGCACACTGCATGCTGGTGCATTCCAGCCCAGATGGAGCAGCCCCATCTGCGGTGGGGGGGAGGAGCCGCTCCAGCACAGCCATGAGGTGGGGGCCACTCCAGCACAGCCCACCCCCATTTAATTGGTTAACCAGTTAAATATAACATTTAATGGGTTAATTGATTAACCAGGATTTTACAACCTTAAGGAAGGGAAGGGAGCTGGAGGGGTCCCCCCAATCCCAGGCTCTCAGACGCTGCCCCTCTGTCAGGATCCTGGCAGCTAGCCACTCTCCCAGAGTCCCAGCTACCATGGGTTCTTGGTTGCTAGTCCCAGCTGCCATGGCTCCGGGCTGCAGCAGGCTCCTGGCAGCCAGCCCCACTACCATGGGCTCCCAATCATTGCAGACTCCCAGCCATCAGCCCTGCCACAGCTTCCTGGAAGCCAGCCTTGTTGCTGCAGGCTCCCAGCCATCGGCAAGCTCCTGGCAGCTGAGTTTAACCGTTAACGGAAACTGATAATCATCAGCTTATCAGCTGAACAGTTAAACTCTTACATCCCTACTCCTGTCTCATAGCACACCACACCACAGGATATTTTTATACAATATGCAATAAACAATCCTGGGTCACAAGAGGAGCAATTACTTCTGAGTCAGAGTTGAACATCCTAGTTCAACTTACTCCTGGTTTTTATGGCATGTGTGTGTGTGAGAAGCACCTCAGACTTTATTCTGTGTCCCATTCTTATATATATTTGTATTACAGTAGCATTTGGAAGCTCACTGAGATTGGAGCTTTAGTCCATGGGGCACTGTACAAAGCCATACCAAGTCAAAGTCCTTGCTCCAAAAGATTAACAAGCTAAACCAACAAGACAGATAAAGTACATACCATTACACCCACCTCAGAAATGTGGAACTGGGGGAAACTGATTGACACACCCAAGGTCATCCAAGAAGCCTGGTTAAGCTTTATTGCATCCCAGTGCAGCATATCAGCAACAATCCTGTCTCTTGACTCATGGAAAAAGCCCCTTAGGTATGCACAAAGGACAATCTTTACACTGAAGCAAGGTGGGTTAGGTAATATCTTTCAGTAGATTGACTTTGATTGGCGAAAGACAAGTTTTTGAATCACACAGACCTTCTCTTCAGCTTTGCGTAAGGTACTTTTCCCAGGCAAAGATCTGTGTAAGCTCATAAGCTTGTCTCAGAACTGTTGAACTATCCCATTTTAACATTTTCCAAATCAAAAGGGGTTTAGCTTGGTTCAAAAATGATTCTTGTCTCTACATGAAAGTTAATTTATACTAAAAAGTTTAAATAATAAAAAAAAAAAGCTTAAAATCCAAACAAAGGTTTTTGAAATGATCGAAATGAAGCATTTCAAATGACCCAGTCTGATTTTTTTCCAGATTCTATGTTTACTTTCCCTTTTTGGCCTGATTTAGGATAAGAAAATTGTTTCCCACCCAACTCTAATGCTCAGGACTGTTGAAAATCCTACTTTTATTATTACACATAAGATCTTATCAAAATAAATATTCATTTAAATACTACAACAGTACCTGTTGAATAGTATGCTGTTAGCATGAGTGTACAATATTCAGAAAGGTGCTACTTTTGTATCAGTTATTCCTAATTTCATTTTCTTGATTGGGCTAAAACCTGTTTTATGTTGTTCATTTACCTTTTCTTTCCCATTATTATTTTTTTAATCTCTCTGTTCTCTAGATGGTCTTCACTTCTCAACATACACCTCTCTCCCCGAATTCCAACTCCCTTAAGCACTTTTGAAAGACTCATCCTAAAATCCATGTTTAACCAACAGTGAAACACAAGTAATCAACAGAGTGATCAACTAATTAGTCAGCTATTCAGCATCAACATAGGCCAATACCACATGAAAACATTTTTATAGCACCAGTGTGCTAGTTATTACACTATATGAACAAAGTCTTAGTCCTGAAGATATTACAGTCTATTTGCATACACAGCTATATACAAGGGCAAAATGTGACCCTAAATATCAGCTTCACAATGTTTAAAAATTGGATCCAATTCCTTTCTAAAATACACCAGTGTAATTCCAAAGTAGAGCTGGGTGAATAACTGATTTTTTGGTTTCCTAGTAGATCTGAAAAAAATTGGTCCAGGTTAAACTGAACATTAATTTTGGAGGGAATTTTCTGCTAATAGAAAAAGCTGAAAAAAATCATTTTGAGTGAAATGAAGCTGACGTAGTATTTGCACTCTTACATCCTGAGATGTGGGAGACCCAGGTTCAAATCACTGCTCTGGAGTAAAAATTTCAACTTGGGTCTGGCCCTTCCCATACAAATGCCCTAATAACCATGCTATATACTATTCTGGGGTGAGTATCCCTCAATTGCACCTCTTCAAACTGTTCTACTTTGTGTAAATAAATATTCATCAGGGCAGGACTTGAACTTGGGTCTCCTACATCCAGGTGAGTGCCCTTAGCACCAGCAGCAACAACTTCTCTCTCTCCCTCCCTCCACCAACCTCCAATGATCACTTATGTACTGTATAGTATTCAAATATTTTGATTAGCCCAAGACTACTTTATGGGAACAAAATGTTTCAGAAGCAATTATTTCCACGAGTATAACACAGTGCTATGTGCAAATCATAGGATGAAAATGAATGAAACCCTTGCTATACTAAGATCATTAGGGCCCTACTGAATTCATGACTGTGAAAAACGCATAGCAGATCATGAAATCTGGTCTTTTGTGTGCTTTTACCCTGTACTCTACAGATTTCATGGGGGCACCAGTATTTCTCAAAATCCCAAAGGGATTGCAAGGGGGGATTTCACAAAGTTATTTTAGGGAAGTCACAGTATTGCCACCCTTATTTCTGTGCTGACTTCAGAGGCAGGCAGCTGGCAGTGGGGGCTGCTGGACTGGGGCCCAGCTTTGAAGGCAGTGCCTTGTCAGCAGCAGCACAAAAGTCAGAGTGGCTGCCACCAGTAGCAGACCAGAATTAAGAGTTGCAATCCTTGCCACAACTCCTTATTGGATCAGGACCCCTACAATTACAACACTGTGAAATTTCAAATTTAAATAGCTGAAATCATGAAAATTTACAATTTTAAAAATACTGTAACTGTGAAATTGACCAAAATTGTCCATGAATTTGGTAAAGTCCTATAGATAATGCTCAAATAAAAGCTCTGAAGTAGGGATGTTAGATGTCAATTAATTGAATAATCATGTCTCCGCATCAAAATGTAGTGGTTACACGATTATTCAAGAGTCCCCGGGGGCAGGGCCAGCAGCTAAAGTGCTTCTGGTCCCACTCCCGGGGAGCCCCCTGCCACCCCAGGCTGCTGCCTCTGATACAGAGGCATCAGTGTGGGGTGGCAGCAGTCCCTGCCCAAGGGGGGCCTGAGTTCCCCTCAGACAGAGGCTGTGGCAGCATCCCACAGAGCAGTCTCTGTCTGCAGTGAGCCTGGGTCTGCTGCAGACAGACAGAGACGGCTCTGCGGCACCCCTCCATGCTCCACCCAGTCCCCTCCCCTGCGCTGCTGCCTCTGACAGAGGCAGTAGCAGCATAGGGGGGGCAAGCAGCTCCACAGGAGCCAATATGCACAAGCGGTCAGCTTGAAAGCCCGCTAGTGCCGGGGACTGGCTCCTGCCTCCCCCTTCCCCAATACAGAGGCAGCAAGGGGGAGGAGAGTGCATGTAGTCAATAGGATTAACCTATAAGCCTAGGCTTGTTGGTTAATCATTTAGTTGACTACACGTTGACTTCCCTGCTTTGAAGGGGCCTGATTAGAATCCATATGGGAATCTTATGAGTGATTTCAATGACATTTGGATCAAGCCTCAGAAGAGTTTAAGATATTAATAAAAACAGAACAAAAACTAATGAGAACTATTCTTATTCTCAGAATTGTACATTTAGTGTATCTTGGTGTAGTGCCAAATGCAATCAACAGGTTAATGCCAAATACTGTGAGCCACTGAATAAAGTAAAAGTGTTTTCTGCTTTATGACACATCTGGTTTAAAAATAAAAAAGTGGATTGAAGTTTTTCTCAATGCAGTGTTTAAAAAAGACTAACATTGGTCTACGCTAGAGAGTTATTTCAAAATAACCCCTCCTTATTTATCAACCCTGTTATTTTGAAATAACAGGCTGGTTATTTTGAAATTGGTGCTCCTGCTTTCCTGGGGGGAATAAGCTTATTTCAAAATAGTTATTTCTGGAGTTATTTCAAAGTAATTTCCTAGTGTAGACATGCCCATTGTGTTCACCGAAGTCTATGAACTTGTAAATTGGTACAAGCAATTTTATAGCAACATGAGCCACTAATCACCCACATTTAGCAGCTGAACTTTAATGAGCTCTGCACTTTTAAGCCTTTTCTGGCAGCTAATTATGAAATATTTTTGCATAGCAAATACTTAATACTGATGTTCCTCAAAAAAGAAATAATTTCACACTATAGATGTACTTGAAATTGCTGTGAAAATAGCATCTCCGTGATACTTTTAGATAAACACATTCATAGATCCAGTCAGCTTGCCCGGCATTAGTGAGAATTTGGCAGGCAGAACAAATCTGAACAAATGCAGTCGAGATCACTAACTGCTATGACGATATGATTTTTAAAAATCCTTTTATTTAACCAACTGTCTAGAACAGCAGATTATCCCCCAAATCCTCTCTTAACAGTATGTCATACTTGCTGCTAAATAGGATTTCAGGGATGCTAGATGGACTGTGACCATTTCATTTCACCTGGCTTTCAGAGCTAGACTATAGTCTTTAAAACAAACCTGCTGTAACTAAAAGTTGCAATATGTACTATAAAATGCAAAAATACACAGCATAAAAACTGTGGAGTATGGTGTACTGATGCAGCTAGATAGCATTCTAGATTTTTTTTTATTCTTAATCCTTTCTAAAAAGCACACAAATCCTTACAAATTCTCAGAGTCTGCACTCTAATCTCTTCAATACAAAGGTGGACGAATGTGTTTCAAGCATTTTCTTTTAGGAACAAATCTGTCACTCAGTATTCTGCTGAGAAAAATAAACTGAGAAAAGCAAATACTAAGAAATCCAGCATCTCTTCTACATATTTTATATAAATAAATACTTACCAACAGCTTCCTACTAAGCCATATAATTCCATTAATTTCCTTTTCTCAGATCTGTCCTCTGAGTCAGAAGTGAAATAAGTCAGAGTGTGCATGAGAGAGAAAGGGAGAGGGAGAGAGAGAGAGAGAGGAAATCAGAGCCTGCACATTGACTTCATTCTGTGATGTTGCAACTCCACACTTAGGCAGCACATTTTACTGGGTCCAGCCATTCTGTTATTTTAACCTGGGTGCCCTCAGGAACCTTTGAACCATTGCTGCTGAAATCTGCATAGAATTTTTATTGAATCCTTTAAGGAGTAGAATGAAAGGATTAGCCCAGTAGTTAGAATGTTTGCTTGAGATCTAGATTGATTCCTTGCTGTATGAAAGACTGCTTGTGTGTGACCTTAGGTAAACCTCTTTCTGTGCCTCAGTTCCCTAACTGTAAAATGGGGATGAAACTTCCCTACCACACCGGGATGTTGTAAGGATAAGTACATTACAGATTGTAAGGCACTCAGACACTATGGTAAAGGGGGTCATGTAAGTACCGTAGACTGAGTGAAAGGTACACAAAATGGCTGTAAGTTCCACAATAAGCTACTTTTCATTAAAGACTATTTTTTAAATTAAAAAAAAAAGCATGAAGGTATATGTAAAAATAAATTCATCTTCTACCTTAACTGAATTCAGTGGAGTTCCACTAGGGATTAACTTTAGCCACTATGTTGCATAATTCAATATTTCAGTATTACCTTTTCATCTCCAAGGGCTAGCTTTACAGACTTTATGGATTCCCTACCCAACGAAACCAAGTTAGTACACCTTGTTCTTTTAGAGTCTAGCTTTATCCTGAAGGCTTAAATGCATTTACAACTTTTCTCTGCAAACACAAATGTGCAAGTATACATACAAAACCCATAACTCCGCACAAGCATGTATTTACACCTATGTAGTTTGGGATGGTCTAGTCCAATGCAACCCCCACAGGCATAAGGTGACATTAGGGATTGCTTTAGTCTCTTATTTTGGCTACCAGCACAAGGGGAAGCGGCAGCCATGGAACCACTACCTTCGTGTGATGAGGTGGGTGGAGGAATTAGAAATAGGGCAGTCTTGGTGCATGCTCCCACCACTCTGGAAGAGTACCGCCCAGTACACTGGGAGATATGTGCTACTCTGAATAGGGGTCCAGTAACATTTCCCTCCACCCTGAAGAAATGGAAAGCATGGAAGGTAGATGGTGAATCTTACTTCTTACAGCAGCACAACTACATGCTTCTGTTTGCTCAGAGTAGACTGTAAAGTGGCAATTTTTCCCAGGACAGGCTGTTTGCACATGAAAGTACCCATTTGTGCAGGTAAGTACAAATATTTTACAGGTATACATTAGGATCAAAAATTTGAGAACTGGCTCTTTTGCCTTACCCAAGTCTTGCTATGTGATAGTTACTTCTGGATTTATATTATATTAAAGCCCTATCCAAAAACCACAGACTTTTGAGGATCAGATTTCCAAGATGTCTTCAATGTGACATCCAAGTGTCTGATCTTTTTCCCAGTGAAGTTCTATCGCACTGTCATTTACTGCAGGCGGAGCAAAATGAGATTCCAAATTTCAGTATCCAAGCCTTGATACAAAGATTTTTCTAAGCTTAATTTTTGGCAACACTGTGTGCACAAAATGTACAAACTGCCTTTGCCTGTCCCATACAAACACACAAATACAGTGTGTGTCCCTCCTCCCCCACAAATGAACCTGCAGAACCTCAATATAGTGCCAATTTTTTTTAAAGGACCAAGTCTTTGTAGAATTAAGTTTTTTCCTAGAACTGAGTGAAGCATTACTTTGGATTCTACAATCAGGAAGCTCCTCATAGCCTTTCACCCCGCTGCTACATAGACGGGAGAGCAGAGTGATGCTATAAACTGCTTTAGTTTCTCATTTTAAGAGAATAGCACTGCAATCTCTAACAGGAATTAAAAAGCAACAACTAAATGCCATGATTCCATCGAAATGCTGCCAACTCAAAGATATCGATCTATGGACCAAGAAAATTATTTGACAGTAATTAGGAGCCTCTGAAAGATGAAAGATGAGTCCCTTCCTCCCCCAGTGAGCTAATTATCCATCCTTTCTTCTCTCAAACCTTTTCTTAGCACACTTCTTCTATGTAGCCTCCCTGTTAATCAGCTGTGTGTTTGATTCCTGGCTCTGCCACATACTTCCTATGCAACCTTTGGTAAGTCACTTCCAAGTGAGCACCTATAAAATGGGGACAAGGCCACTTACCTACTTCCCAGGCACGTTGTGAAACTTAATTTCATTATTTTTTGTGAAACATTCCAAAACTAAGGCAGATCACTGCAGAAATGTCCCTAAATAAATACAACTAAACTCTAGGAGGCAAAACACACTTCAAAAATTAATAGCACTTAACTCTCAGGCACAGCTCTTCACCCATAGACCATAAGTACTATTATCCTATTGTATGGGCATTAGTGATGTAAAATCCTAGTTAACTGGTTAAACATAAGTATTTAACTGGTTAACCAATTAAAGGGGAGAGGAAAGGGAGGGCCGGAGCAGCTTCCCCCCCCCCCAGCTGTGGACAAGGGCTGCTCCGGCTTGCTGGAGCACTCCTGCCTTAGCAGGCCCTGTGGGTCTCAGTGCCTCTCTGGCCTTGCGCACTGATCCTGGTGTATTCTGTACTACCAGTGCCAACTCTAGTGCCGCAGGTTGTAGAGCAGATTCCATCAGAAGGAGCTTGAGTCTGGAATCTCTCTCCCTCTTAGTTCTGGGCTAAAGCACTGGCAAATCTTGCAGCTATCTGCAAGGTGACCTTCCCCTAGACACTTTAAATAAGCATCGTGGGGGATCACCACAGGGAATAGGCTTCAACCACTTGGAACAAGGCTTGAACCCATGTGGCTCCAGCATCCCCTCCCCAGCAGGGGAGAGACAAAGCAGGAACTCCTGCGGACTTACAACTATCTACTAACTAACAACCAGAACACTAAAACAACTCTACAAACTACGTACACAAAGCTGAGGGCAGACTTGCAGAGAAGTCAGACACACTCTAGCTACCACCACAGGCGGTAAGAAGGAACTAAGGGGATGGAGGGCCAGAAGGGGGTATATATGTGCCAATATAGCAGCGCCACTCGAGGGGGCTCCCTGGCTGGCCCAACGCGTACCGCTGGGGGGAAAAAATTCAGACATCCATGCACGCGGCATGCACCCACCTACATGGAATGGACATGAGCAAGCACTCGAAGAAGAACATAAGCTTTTATCTGGATACATTAACAACTCTTAATTCTGCCACTGTATGGCTGTGTGAGGAATTTCAAAGTGATGAAGTGCAGCAGTAGGAGTCAAGGTGATGCAAACTAATCCACATTAAGTTTTGAGACAGGTTTATTGGAATAGTCAATTGGCAGTCATGAAAGACTGTAATGGACAATTTACTTAAAACAGTGTTTTGAGGGGTTAATAAGTACATATGTTTTATACATACTCAGCCAAGAAAATTATTCCCTGTGGACAGATTCCTCCATTTGTCCCTCTCATCATTAAACAACTATTGAAGACATGTATTTTTCATACACGTTTTCACTTTCAACCTCCAGCTGCCACACCTCCCCTAATTTGTTAACAATGCTGCTTTTTAGGATGCTGTTAGGCCATATTCAAACAACAATTTATGCACACACTTAACTTTACATGACCTGAATAGCGCTGGTGACTTCACTGGGGCTACTGACATCTTGTAATTTAAGCAGACACAAGAATCTGCCAGACTGAGGCTTTAATTATTTATTACTATATTAACAACACAGGGTTTCAATGGAAAGGAAGGACTTACAAAGTAAGTACACATATAGGGAACTGTGTAAACACTATTTAATGTCTATACACAACCATTCTGCATGACATAACTATTTTAATCATTGTAAAAATTACATTTGAAAAATATTGCAAGTTAAAAGTTATGCATATGACAAAAAAGACTGAACTTGTATTTTAAAAGAATGCAGCAACATCTGAAGATTCAGAACATCCTTGAATGTTTAATCTGAAACATCAGCTTAGGAAGCAGTAAATCCAGCTTCTTTGCAGCTGTTATTTTAGAAGAAAAATGAGGACGTGAATGTGAAGAGCACAGGGGAGGTCTATGTTGTGTCTGTACCTAAGAGTTGTTTTATAGCAGCAAATTGAAGCCAGAAGGAAACCCAGCTGGCAAACAGAATACAAGGCGGGGCTTTTCTTCCGAAATGCTTTCCTGTAGCACTGTGGTGGGAGACAAGCTGGATCAGAAGCATGTGTTACAGTTTTAGTTCACAGAATCATACCATTCTAAAACTGGAAGGGACCATGAGAGGTCTTCAAGTCCAGTCCCCTGCCCTCAAGGCAGGACCAAGCACATCTAGCTCATCCCTGATAGATGTCTATCTAACCTGCTCTGAATTATCTCCAGTGATGGAGAGTCCACAACCTCTCTAAGCAATTTATTCCAGTGCTTAACCACCCTGGCAATTAGGAAGTTTTTCCTAATGTCTAACCTAAACTTTCCTTGCTGAAATATAAGCCCATTATTTCTTATCCTATCATCAGAGGTCAAGGAGAACAATTTTTCCTCCCTTCTCCTTGAGACACCCTTTTAGGTACAGGCAGTCCCCAACTTATGAACGGGTTACGTTCCAAACACCTGGTCGTAACTCAATTTGGTCATAAGTCGGAAATACCCTTAAACGCACTGCCCGCGCTGTTTGAAAAACTTGACATACATGGTTCTCAGCTCAAAAATATTATAATGGGGTTAATGGGAGGTTGGTCGTAAGTACAGATGGTCGTAAATCGGGGAGTGGCTGTACTTGAAAGTTGCTATCATGTCCCCTCTCAGTCTTCTCTTTTCCAGACTAAACGAACCCAATTCTTTCAGTCTTCCCCATAGGTCATGTTTTCCAGACCTTTAATCATTTTTGTTACTCTTCTCTGAACCCTCTCCTATTTCTCCACATTTTTCCTGAAATATGGCATCCAGAACTGGACATAATACAAAAAACAAGAGACCCTCCTATTGACACAGAATTCCTTCAAAGGTTTGTATAATTTCTAGAACTCAATCCTAACCTCTCAATCTGTGGAAATCTTTGGAATTACAACCTGGATTTGGGTCTCAATTTCACCACTGACAGCTAATTCCATAATCAGCTAAACTTCAGGCCAAAACCTCTAATCATTCCTTTTTCAGTTCTTAAATAGGAACAGGAAGATTCTTCTAACACACAATGCCAGCATTTCTTCGGGTGACTGGTGTGGTCTCCCATTCATCAAACTTTTCATTCTCACCAATACACCTTTGGATTTAATTTGCACTTTACATTTGAAAGCTTCATATACGTTAGAAATGCAGCTAGGACATTTGGATGCTGGAGGCTGCTTACAGTTGGATTTCTTACAGATACATGCATAAGCCACAAAATTAAGATATGGGGCCAGACTTCCTTAAAATCTAGGTGATGACCTGACTCTGGGGGTTGGTGCAGGTCCATCTTTAACACATAGAGGAGGACAACACACTCTGCTAACTAATCTCTGCATCTAAGGAAACAATTTGCCAGTGCTTTCCAAATGATCAGCTAGTATAATGATGAACATGACGTAGAAACCCCAGAGGACACTATAGATTAGATTATATACAGGATGTTCAAGTCAGTCTTGCACAGCTGTTGAGAAAATCCAGAATGTTTGCTTTGCTCATCTCCTGTCCATATGCCTTCAGCCAGTTCACCACAGATCAAATCTAGAGGTAGAAATCTCAGTTGCCTGTGAGAGTCAGGAACCTTGCTGAAACATTTGGAGGCCCATAGCTCAGGACTATAGTGGTTTCCACTGCTAGGAGCCCCACTTACAGCCTTGTACTATATGTAGGGACTAGGATAAATCCATACCAACAGATAACAGCATGATGTAAGTCTTGCATGCACAAGCCGACATTAGCAGACAGGCCCCTGGCTTCAAACCTTAAAGCTCACCTAACCTAAGCCCTATAAACTGCTTTAATAATAGCAGTACTTAGCATTTAAATAGCACCTTCCAGCTGAGTATCTTAAAGCCTTAAACCACATACTAATGACCTCTGACTCATAACACCTCTGTCAGAGGAAGGATAGTCAGGTGTTTAGGGAGTTGACCTAGGTTCAGTTCCCTGCTCCACAGAGTTCCTATGTGACACTTACTCTATGCCTCAGTTCCTCAAACAGGGAACTTCCCTACTTTTCAGGGCCACTGAAAAGTGACTGAGACACACTCAGTAATGGAGGCTAGAAACACCTAAAATACATAGAAGCAGGCACATGCAGTAAATAAGCTACTTGACAGATGAAGTGCAAAGCTGCTAATGTGACTTGCCCAAGGATCAACATCAGATCTTAGATTATAAAAAGCTGTTCTCTTGACATATAATCCCAAACTCTAACCACCCAACCATACTGGGAAGGGTTACAAAAAATCCTGATTTAAAAAGAAAGAAACGAAGGATGTTAAATATCGGGTAATTGAATAGTAGGGTAACCTCATGAATTTTTATTGGTTAGTCGACTATTCTATAGTTCCCAGGGGCAGGGCCAGCAGCCAGTGCACTCCAACCCCACTCCCAAGAGTCCCCTGCCGGAACTGAGCCGGGCTGCCTGCCCGCTCAGCTCCTAATATGCTTTAAATGCAGAGCCACAGCGAGTAGGTCCCCGTACTGAGGACTGAACCAGGCTGCTGGCCAGCCTGCTAAAAAATTTACTGGCGGGAGTGGGGGAAATGCATGTAGTCTATAGCATTAACCTATAAGCTTTTGATTATCGGTTAATCGACTACACTATTACAACCCTAAAAGAAACAACAACAAAAGCAACACACCTGACTGCTTGTTCATGGCTGCTGTACCTGTGTGAAGTTGCTTTTAATGCAAACTTAACCTTTAGAAATTTCTAAAAAGGAATTTGTCCCCATAGAGAAACTCAAGATGGGGCTCTTGCACAGTCCAGGGGTTTGACTGGAGTTTGTCTTGTGTGGTTTATCAGAACAGAAGAGTAAAAGAGCATTCCCTACAAACAGATTAACACTGCCCTTTCCCTCTCTATCCCCCTCAGAAGGGATTAGGGAGCAGAAAGACACTTCTTTCACAGTCATGTAATGTGTGTCATACTTCAAGCAACAACATTTCTACTAGCTATAGTCTAGTCCAGTGTTTCTCAACCCTTTTTTGCTCATGGCCCCCTTCTGAGCCTCGTTTACCTCTGTGGCCCCCCCTCATAGACGCTGTTAGTTGGAAAAAAGGTACATAATTTACCTAATGTTCCGTTTTTTCCATGTGGCCCCCTAGAGGTAGGGCGTGGCCCCTGGGGAGCCATATGGCCCACAGTTGAGAACCACTGGCTAGTCTGCCCTTTCTAGACACTCTTTACATACACTAAACCTTTCATCTGCAAAACTAAGGAGATCAAATTCATGATCCTCACCCCCACACCTACTGAATCAAGAAGGAAGGCTGAGTCTCAAACCATCATCTCCTATGCAGGAACTAAGATCCAGCTTGCAACTGCCAAGTCATCGGGCTGAGCCTACTGAATTTACACTTAAGTTTCAATCCCAAATTTCTCCAGTATGGAAGTTTCTTTCAGTGATCTTCACTGACTTTTTTTAATATAGAGGAAACGATGAATATTATATCTGCCTAGGAAAGGAGGATGGCTGTTTAATTATAAAATATAGTCCTAAAACACTGAGAAGTGAAACCAGGAGAGAATGCTATCGCAAAGAAAGGGGTACATCTACATGCCTCTGACTAGATTGCAGAGCCATCCAATGCAACACTAGGTAAATCATCTTTCCTGCTCTTGGAACCCTTTTATAGTCATTTCAAAGAAAAGCAAAGGTAAGCACGACTCAGCTGGTTTTCGATTTTGTTACTAACCTGAAAATCAGGCCAGGTTTGCTGAGAGCTTCCAGCAACACTCACAAACTGGTCACATTTGAACTACCCTGGCAAGATTTATCTGGGTGAAAAAAATCAGCCATTTCACTTAAACTGTTTTGCATTTGGGGATTTTTAAAGAAGTAAATATCAAGGAGTGTGAAGAGACCAGAGGTAAAGGTGCGCCACTTGGCTATAGGAGGAGACAGGGTGTGTTCCCATGCCTCTCCTGCAGGTTGCCACATAGGCAGCAGGCATGTTTAAAGGGTTGGCTGGGGGTGCGCTCTCCCACTGGTCCAAGACGGTCTCAGCTCCGAGCCTTCACCTGGGTGCCATTTAGGGTGGGGTGGAGAGGAGGGAGGAAGCCCACCTCCCCCCCACCCGAGATTTGTAGCAAGATGCTGTTTGCTGTTCCCCTTCCCCTCAGGGAGTAAGAGCAAAGCACTCAACATGTGTCCTTGCATTCCTCTCTCTCCTGGCTGCGGATGGGAGGGGACAGAGGAGTGAATGACCCACACTAAGTTCTCTCTCTCTGAGAGTGATGAAGGGAAACAGCAAGCAGTATCCTGGTACAAATCTCAAGGGGCAGGAGGCTTCAGCCTCCCTGTCCTCCAGAAATAGCGCCCTTGCCCTCCTAAACTCTCCCTCACATACCTAGCCTCCTGCCTCCTCACACTTCCCACCCTAATTGAGGGACCATAGGGGGCAGCCACACCAAGGAAAGAGCAGACAGCTGGGGACAGGGCTTTTCCACATGGCCAGCCACTGGACCGGGCAAGTGGCCCTCTTGCCCCAAACAGTGCTGGATGGGAGGGACCACTGCCAGTGTCTGGCAGCACAGTCCAGGCCCTGCAGGAAATGCTGGGGCCAGGAACTGCTGCCCAGCTCCCCACTGGAGGAGATGCTAGGGCCAGGAACCACTCCTCTCCCCCAAGAGACGATGGGGCCGGAAACTGCACACCCCCCCCGGAAGAGATGCTGGGGCTGGGCAGCGTAGCCCCAGTTCCCCACCTTGGAGCAGCACTACCTTCACCACCAGGGTAACTCATCCAGACTTCCCACTCTGAGTCCCCTGCCCTGATTCCTGCACCTACTCCTGCCCTAAGCCACATCCCTTGCTCAGCCCTCTACATCTTGTACCTCTACTTTCAGTCCCCCACACCTCTCACCACTCATGCACCCCCACACCCTGCCACCTGCCCCCAAACTTTGCCATGACTCCTGCAACTCCCACCCTGAACGCCGTGTCCTGAGCCCCCCTACACCCAGCCCAGTGACATGAGCCCCCCATGCCTTGCCCTCATTTCAGCACCCTTTTCCCCCTGCCTTGAGCCCCCAACTTTTCCAGCCTGTGCCCTGACTTCTACATCCTCACCTCCTGCCTTGAATCCCCCCCCCATCCAAACCCCTGTCCTGAACTCCCCAAGTCATGCCTTGACTCCTGCACACCCACCCCTGCCCTGAATCCCCCACACTCCCAGCTATTTGCCCTACGAGCCCTCACCCCGTCCTGATTCCAGAATGCCCCTTTCCTGGTTCCCCCACACCCATCTCCTGCCCTGATTCCCACCCTCTGCCCTGAGCCCCCACAAGGACCCAAACAATGCTGGGTAAATCCTCTAGTAAGTTAAGGAAACTACTCCATTGGAAATGGACCCTTCGAAAAAGAAATGGGATTTTAGTTCCTTCTGATACACTTTTTAGATTGATCTTTATAGATTAGTCCTTACCATTTATTTCCATAAATATAAGTGTTATCCTTCAAATTGCAGAAATGCATATGGCAAATGTATTTTTCCACCTGACAAGTAGATTTAATCCTGCAGCAAAAGCAGACATGGAACAATTTTTCAAAGCCCTGTATATTGTCTCTTTTTACATCCGGAGAAGATAGAAGGATTAATGACTTGCCCAAGGTGGCCCAGTGAGACAAAATATTGGAATTCAGGAGTTCCTAGCCCCAGTTCCACACCTAGCTCTCTAGACTGTTCTGTCTCTCCATAGTACTTTGCTAGTCATTTTGCAATGTTGCTGAAAATATATTCTAGACTTCCTTTAGCCCCAATAGCTCCTGCTTTTCCTTTTGAGCTAAGCAATCTATAAAATTTTAAAATACGAATTCTGCATCATCATAACAAATTTAATACTAAGCTTAAAAGGGAACTTTAGAAGAAAAGAAGCAGCCTGAGGATTTTCTAACTTTTGGAAATACAATGGAGGTTCTGATTGTCTGTGACCTACTTCAGGTTTAAAAACTGTGCCAGCAAGGCATCCATTTGATAAGGCAGGAAAACTGAAAACAGACACAGAAGCGGATGCTGATCACAGCTTCCCATGTTACTCAACTTCTTTTGCTAAATCAATTTTAGGAGGGCTGCCTTTCCTGGGTTTATAGTCCAGTTACCCATATGATATACTGTAACAAGGAATGGAGAGAAAGAATTGGAGGAAGAATGTGCCTAGCAGCATACTTATCTGATCCAAACAAATCCTTGGTTGTAACAAAACCTAGGTTACCTGATTTCAGGCTGTGTATGGCAGAAAGGATACTAGCTAGTGCTAATCTTCAGAAGGTCATGTATCTTTCTCTCCCCCAAACAGTACAAGTTGTCCCAGCCAGAAGCCCCAATACCAGCACTGCTGACCCCAAGCTATACCTACATCTTTTGAGGCAGAGGATCAAAATGCTAGAACAGAGACATACTCTAAACAAAATGAAGTTAATCTAAATGTTTCCAGGAAAGCCATAAATTAGATTTAGGATAGCAGACTGCATTGTGGCTCAGAGATACCATCATCATAAGGCCTCTTGCACATCATTGAATTTGGACCACTAATGTGACAAGATGCGTTTTATCAAGGGAAAGACAGGATGTTACTAACCCTCCTCCTTTTGTTCTGATGAACTCATTGAGTTAGATATGAAAGGGTGATAAAGGATGTAGGGATACAGGAATCTGGAATGTTGAATATAGGTTGTTTGCAGCTTCTTAGCTGAAGAGCTAAACTGATTTTGTCTTCAAACTCTGGATACCAATTAACTTTAGTTTCCATGTTTCACAAAGTAACCACAAACCAGCAATGTATTTTCTTTGGTCCTACTGCAAAAGTTTGATCCCTATTGCCCATTTCCATACTTGTAGGACTATAGAGTTTAGAAAAGGTAGGTCATAGAAACATTTTCTTGGATTACAAACAGCCTGGGATTTGTATCCCTCCCTTCAAGTTCTGGTTTCAAAGACAGCCAAGAGACTTAAAGGGAAACAGTCAAATCTGTCAAGTTTCTTCCAGTTTGAGAGAAGCCACAAGTTTCTCACAGTTTGTAGCCAACACCCAAAGGGACTCAGGTCCGTGAATGCCAGCAAATCATTGGAAGGACCCCATTGTTTTCTACGTGAAATGCACTGGGTCCTGAGGAAATACTACCAGATTTGGGGTTATACTGTGACTATTTTAGGGATGTAAGTGACTAGTCGCTCCCCCACCTTGCTGCCTCTATCAGATAGAGGAGAAGGTGCGGGGGGGGGGGGGAGGGGGTGAGGAACTGGCTTAAAAGATGGCTGCCCCCAGCTCCAGCTCCACAGGAGGGGGAAGGGGCGCAGTGGCAGCATTCCACCTTTGAAATGTACAAGAGTCCCCACTGGAGCTCTTGCGCATTTCAAAAATTGAAACACCGCATGGAGCCTGGGGGCTAGTGGGGATTCTGAGTCCCCCACTGGCGTCAGGCTCCATGTGCTGCTTATGTACAAGAGCCCCTGCTGGAGCTCTTGTGTATTTCAAAGACTGAAACGCCTCATGGAGCCTGGGGCCAGTGAGGGACTCAGAATCCCCGGTGGGATCATCTGAACATGGGATCCTTTGAACTATGGCCTCCATTGGGAACATGCTCCACAATGGCGAGTTAATATAATGGTCTTCTGTTGATATGCATTTTAGTAGTCAAATTCCTGGACTGTCATTGCTCATTAAAAGTGCTGTCATATGGGTGGAAATCAGGTAAACATTGCGTTTTATTAATATCAGCAGAACTTACTTAAATGGGGCCCGTGTGTTGTGTAGTCTTGCCTTAATCTTTGTATTCATGCCCATCAGTGTGAAAGAAGCTATTTAAGAACATAAGAATGGCCGTACTGGGTCAGACCAAAGGTCCATCTAGCCCAGTATCCTGTCTGCCGACAGTGGCCAGCACCAGGTGCCCCAGAGAGGGTGGACTGAAGACAATGATCAAGCGATTTGTCTCCTGCCACCCCTCTCCAGCCTCTGACAAACAGAGGCCAAGGACACCATTTTATCCCCTGGCTAATAGCCTTTTATGGACCTAACCTCCATGAAATTATCTAGCTTCTCTTTAAACTCTATTATAGTCCTAGCCTTCACAGCCTCCTCTGGCAAGAAGTTCCACAGGCTGACTACACGCTGTGTGAAGAAGAACTTTCTTTTATTAGTTTTAAACCTGCTACCCATTAATTTCATTTGGTGTGTCCTCTAGTTCTTCTATTCAGGGAACTAATAAATAACTTCTCTTTATCGGCCCTCTCCACACCACTCATGATTTTATATACCTCTATCATATCCCCCCTCAGTCTCCTCTTTTCTAAACTGAAAAGTCCCAGTCTCTTTAGCCTCTCCTCATATGGGACCCGTTCCAAACCCCTAATCATTTTAGTTGCCCTTTTCTGAACCCTTTCCAAGGCCAAAATATCTTTTTTGAGGTGAGGAGACCACATCTGTACACAGTATTCAAGATGTGGGCGTACCATAGTTTTATACAGGGGCAGTAAGATATTCTGGGTCTTATTTTCTATCCCTTTCTTAATAATTCCGAGCATCCTATTGGCCTTTTTGACCGCCGCTGCACACTGCGCAGAGGTTTTCAGAGAACTGTCCACGATAACTCCAAGATCTCTTTCCTGATTTGTCGTAGCCAAATTAGCCCCCATCATACTGTATGTATAGCTGGGGTTATTTTTCCCGATGTGCATTACTTTACACTTATCCACATTAAATTTCATTTGCCATTTTGTTGCCCAATCATTCAGTTTGGTGAGATCTTCTTGGAGTCCCTCACAGTCTGCTTCTGTCTTGACTATCCTAAACGGTTTGGTATCATCTGCAAACTTTACCACCTCACTGTTTACCCCTTTCTCCAGATCATTTATGAATAAGTTGAACAGGATTGGTCCTAGGACCGAACCTTGGGGGACACCACTAGTTACCCCTCTCCATTCTGAAAATTTACCATTTATTCCTACCCTTTGTTTCCTGTCTTTTAACCAGTTCTCAATCCAAGAAAGGACCTTCCCTCTTATCCCATGGCCATGTAATTTACACAAGAGCCTTTGGTGAGGGACCTTGTCAAAGGCTTTCTGAAAATCTAAGTATACTATATCTACTGGATCCCCCTTGTCCGCATCTTTGTTAACCCCTTCAAAGAACTCTAATAGATTAGTAAGACAGGATTTCCCTTTACAGAAACCATGTTGACTTTTGTCCAACAAATTATGTTCTTCTACATGCTTCACAATTTTATTCTTTACTATTGTTTCGACTAATTTGCCCGGTACTGAAGTTAGACTTACCGGTCTGTAATTGCCCGGATCGCCTCTAGAGCCCTTTTTAAATATTGGTGTCACATTGGCTACCTTCCAGTCATTAGGTACGGAAGCCAATTTAAGGGATAGGTTACAAACCACAGATAATAGTTCAGCAATTTCCCATTTGAGTTCTTTTAGAACCCTTGGATGAATGCCATCCGGTCCCGGAGATTTGTTAACATTAAGTTTTTCTATTTGTTCCAAAACCTCCTCTAATGACACTTCAATCCGGGACAGTTCCTCAGATTCATCACCCACAAAGGACGGTGCAGATTTGGGAATCTCCCCAACATCCTCAGCCGTGAAGACTGAAGCAAAGAAATCATTTAGTTTCTCCGCAATGGCTTTATCGTCCTTGATTGCGCCTTTTATAGTTCGACCGTCTAGGGGACCCACAGGTTTTTTAGCAGGCTTCCTGCTTCTAATGTACTTAAAAAACATTTTGTTATTTCTTTGAGTTTTTGGCTAGCTGTTCCTCAAAAATCTTTGATTGCTTTTCTTATTACATTTTTACACTTGATTTGACAATATATATTTGCATATATATTTGCATGTATATGCTACAACACAAGTTGCAGCCCTTGGCATGTGCTGTGGGTATCACTGTCGCCCCGGGGGGCGTCCAAAGTTGAGTAACCCTGATCTAGGGCATAAGCCAACATTAGTAGGAGGGCAAATTGGCCTTCGATTGACTGTCTCAACACTATCCATAATCCTGCATGTGACTCAGGTAGAAGGGACTTCCCTTGTGGTCTGTTATTTTCCTGCCTGAGATCAGGAAAAGTATAAGGAGCTCCCTTCAAACCTGTAGACTTCAGAAGAGCCACCTGGAAGAGTTCTCAACCCTACGCCCCCTGCTGGCAAGTGGTGAGAAGCACCTTCAGTTTCAAGTCAAAACCAGACAGAGAGAACCTATGGTAAGAAGAGGATAAAGAAGTGTGGTAAGAGGGTGGTGAGTTAATGTTGGGGGGAAAAGGGAATGTGAGGAGGAGGAGGAGAAATTGCAGAGGATGAATGTGGACAATAGGAGGGTACAGAAAAAAGTTAGAAATTTTAGTCTCACAGGGACCACACATGGAGCAGATTGGAAGAGACAATAGGGACAACTAGTTTTCAAATATCTGAGCATTTAGGTTCCTCTGGTGAGCGTCATAGGACTTTTAAAATTATTGGATTTTAGGTTTTTTTCTTTGACTTTCTCATCCATGAAAAATAACTGAGATTTAACCAGAATCCACAGAAAGTCCTTCAGCAGCTGGGTAGCCTGGTGCTCTCCATTCAGCGCCAAGCACTGATGAGAAATTGCCTGATTCCTTTTGGCTTCATTGTTTATACAACAGTTTAAAATTTTTTCCCCAGCAAAGTAACTCACCATCTGTCTGTTGGTCAAATTGCCAGGATGGATCAGCTTCCCCTTTACTCATAATGCAGACAAACTATTCTGGATGCCAATATTGAAAGTGGGCAGGTGAGAAAGAAAGCCAATTGCCCATTTGTTTGCACAGATGTGAATAAAATGTACAACATTAGGAGAAAGTTAAAACTGTGATTGTTGGCATCCAGGATTATAAAACATCTGGGAGAGATTTTCACAGCCACATATCTGAGTTACGTGCCCAAATCCTACAACACTTTAAAACATTTTGCACTTTTAAAAAAAACAATCTACACCTGAAGACTGTTCCTTTAACCTTCTCCCAACTCCTGCTTGACTCTCCAACACAGTGCCTGGTACTTCCAACAATCTCTTAGAAAGTGTTTCACCTTGAAAAGCAATAATGTTAATTATTAAAATCTCTTTAAATTAGCTTTTGTCAGTGAATTGATTACATTTCCTAGCGGAGCAACCTACTCCTCTGTTCCTTTGTGCTAGAATTTAGCATCACCCTATCAAATGTATTCCGTTAACCAGTTTGGGATGAAAGGGGAAATGCTAATTCACTTCAGTATTAGCAATCTGCTTCTGCAGTTGGAAATTATTCTGTTGTTGGCTCAGAGTCAGTGGAATGTTTCCCATCAATGAAGATGAAATGGGATCTGTATCCTAATTGTGCTCTTTGTTTACATGCACTTCCCAGTATAATTCTATGCACTAAACATTACGGTTCTGCCAGCGAATGATTATTAGTCTCTACAAATGTGTTTGGAATCAGATAGTATCTCAATTAAAGCCTTACAGCTGTCTCTAAACTCTGCATAATATCTCCAAATCAGGTCTCTCTTACAGGGATACCTGTAAACTTGAAATTAAGTCAGTTTCACAAACAATGAGGTAAAAATTATTTCAAGTCCTGCACCTACCTGCCTCTGAATGTTCCTGATAATATTTCTGGTTTACAACACATTTTGTTAAATCAAAGTGTTTTTCCTCCCTGACTGTAGAAAAGAGCCAAACAAACAACAGAAGAAAGTGACTACATGAAGGAAAGAACTATATTCAAACAGCTGAACCATATACAAGTATTTTATCCTTTAATATCAGTGACAGCAATTTTGTTCCATGTAACAAAAGCAGGTGAAAAATGTCATACGATGATCATAATCTTTTAATCTGCACACCCTCCATGCTCCCAAACGTATAATTTCTCCTAGCATGTCTGAATGAACTAAGGACTTGTCTACATCAGATGTGCATCAGTATAGCTAAAATCATTCAAAGATCAACCTAACCACAGTGGGGTAAACTCCTAGTACAGACTCATGGCACTTAAAGTGTTCTTATGCTGCATTGGGCTAAACAGATAAAGGCGGTCTGTAAATCAGTTTGTGAGTTATAAATATCAGGGATTTGCACTGATATAACTGGATTGATGTACCTCTCCGCTGTTTCAAGGTGCTGTATCCAAAAAAAAGCAAGACACAGGCCATTCAAGACTTTCAAAAGTAGCGAATGATTTTGGGAGCCCAAATGCAGACACTTTGAAGAGGCCTGATTTCCAGAGAGTGGGAGATCAGTACACTCTGATATTCAAGCCCTTCCAAAATATCTCACAATGGGTATCCCAGAACGAACAAACCCAAATTTGCATTTGGGAAACTTAGCCGGTATTCGTAACTGAATAACTGCATGAAGCCCATTGCATGAAGCCCAAACCTAAAAGGATATCATGAGCAGAAGGCTTCTAATTAATCTGAATGTGTCAAAAGGAAATGCAGAAATACTGAGCTGTTGTCCATAATTTTGTACTCATGTGCTTAGAAAACCTGCAACACTTTAAGGCAGGCGTGGGAAACCTCCAGCCCGCGGGCTGGATTTGTCCCGCCAAACAATTTCCTCTGGCCCTCAGGAGGGTCCAGCGGCTGTGAAACATTGCAGGGGGGGCAGAGGGGCCTTCTGTGCTGCTGCCCTTCCCCTGCACCTGTCAGCTGTGAAGAGTTTGGAGCTGTTAAGGAGGCATGCAGGGACTGGGAGGAAAGGGGGAGAGGGAATTCCATCCCCAGAGTGGGAGGGAAAGAAAGCCCACGAGTCCCTTCCCTGCATGGGGGAGGCCACAGCGGGGCCAGCTTCTTCCCCCCCATCCCCAGTTTCTTTCCTGCAAAGGGTGACCACAGCCTGCCAGCAGTGCCCCCTTAACCGTTAAGGAGGCATGGGGGGAAAGGGGCAATCCCTTGCAGAAGTGGGAGGGGAAAAAAACTCCTCCCCTGCCCGTTCTCTGCATGGGGTGCCTTTAGAAGGAAGGGGAGGCCACAGCTGAGCAAGCTCCAGAACCCCTTCCCAGGGTGGGGAACTGGGAAAAGGGAGGAAGGGCTGGCCACAGCTGTGCAAGGAAACGCAAACTCTACCATCACAGTACAATTCAAAATAAAAAAAAGAACATCACACCACACATCAAGGGGTGTGTGTGGGGGGGATTTTACTGTGTGTGGAGCAGGCGCGCACGTGTGTGCTTTTCTGCTTCTCATTTTTGTGAAAAAAAAAACTGAAACGAGTTTCAAACTGAAATGAGAAATCTGAAAAATACAAACACCTGACTTCAGACAAAATCGCCACAAATTCATTCTGGGAATCAGCAGCAGGAAGAAAGAAAAAAAGTAGAATACGGACTTCATTTCCTAACAGAGCTGTGACAAATAGAGAGGCAGTATTAAAGGCAACTTGGCTCAGGTTTGCATAAGAGGAGCTCATTCCTTTGTGAGAAAATTTCTAGAAAACCAATATTTGCTTCACATTATAATAAAAAGCACACAACAGGTTAACCAATATCCAAAATCAATAAGAAATAAATAAAATGAATACATTGAAGACTGAAGAGGTTTCCACAAAAACGTTCTCTAGTTTTGCTGAGGAAATTCCAAGGATATTTCTACCTCATGTGGTTAACATCTAAGTCTGATTACCTTGGAATGCTTAGGCCCAAGTTTTAGAAGGAGCTTCCAGGTTTACAAGTGCAAAATAATTGTTGGCACACACACTTATAAATAAAAGCCAAATGTCTACGTACACTATTATGCCCACAAATCAGGTGTCTAATTTGTATGAAATGTAGTTTGGTTGAGGTCCTTTTCAAAATCAAGTTCTTTCTCTCCAGACTTCAGGAATGAAGGGAGAAAGCAAAGAAGGATGGTAATATAGATAACATAACATGTAGTCACATCACTTTACGGTTTGCAGAAAATAAGTCAAGATGATGGTAAAAAGTACAACAGGGTCTTGTTTTCACTTTTACAGAGTCTGTCATGGAGTCACCCATCTGCCATGTTATCAGCCATTGTCTGACAGACCTTGGTAGCACACCAGCTGCCCCATAGCTCATGCAAGTTCCATTGGGGCTTCAGCGGCTAAGGCTCTATGGGTCCTAATATGCACTCCAGCTGCCTTCAACACAGAGCAACCGACACCCTGCTTTGTGACCCACTTCTCCCACCCACTTCTCCCAACTGCCTTCCTAACTATCACAGAATCTTTCCCTGTTGGCAACTTAATCCCCTCCTCACCAGAGGAAAAGAGCAGTATGCTGCCCTGTTGCTGCTCAGTGGATTCATCACAACACTGAGTTACTTGTTGGAGCTGCACCAACAACGGCTCTCAGTTTTTGTGTATCTGAGGCCAGGTCTACATACATTGGTATCCACCTCTCAGGAAAATGAAAAATCCTCACCCTGAGTAACACAGTTATGCCAATCTAGCCCCCCAGTGTGGACAGCGCTGAGTGTCTCATCAACCCAGCCACTGCTTCTTGCATAGGTGGATTAATTATGCCAACAGGAGAAGCTAAAGAGCTACAGGGATACATCTGCACTGGGGTCGCTGTGCTGTTGTAGTTCCTTAATGAAGACTTGCCCTGAGAGCCTAATTTTGTGCACTGATGTTTAAAACTGTGGATCCAAATGAGTCTGTGGCAGAACTGAGAGGAGAAACCAAATCTCCTGAGTCCTAATGTTGTTTGTTAGCCCTGTGAAATGAAATAATTTTCCATGGTTTTGCTATGAGCCTGGGCTTTGAAATCATGCACTGAAAGCACATGCAGCGAAGGCACTGTTGTGGGTGGAAACAAGACAAATCAAATCAATCATCTCAGGCATTTTGGGAGGCACCTCTGAACTCTGAAAACAAGATGACACTTTGTGAGTGTGAATCACAACCGTGAATGGACAGCACCAAGTTGTACACAGATCTAATGCCCTCCCACATAGAGTTTACACATTATCTGAAGGCAGTTTGCTAAGAAAATGTTCAACTTTCCATCATTTTTAGAACGCCAAATTTGAATAATCTGAACTGTAAAGCCATAAACAGAGAAGTTCTACCTTCCCAGCTTTACCTGATTGTTTTTTGCTCTCACCCTTTCCCTGAACCTAGAGTTAATTCCATTATGAATTCCAGAAGAGCTAACCTGCTTTTGGGGGTTTAGGCATTTTTGTGCTCTCCACCATTTGCATCCCTGCGGAGCACATTCCAGTATTCTGTGGAGTACACATGAGCTTTGCAACATTCTTGGTGTATCACACAGCACTGGAGGTGGCTTTTGCATGTTGGGCAGCAGCACAGTGATTTATTTTGTATCTGATGCATCTGATGGGCAGTCTTTAAATCATGATCAAACAGCTATCTGTCAGGGGAAGGTTACAATGCTCCAGATTTAGTTTTCTTTAAATAAAATGGTAAGACACATGAGCCAGGCCAAATTCAGGTAATATCATTTCTACAGCCAAAATATTGCATGGATTAAAAGGGGAGACTCAAAAGGCGATGAATCAAATCCTCAGCTAGACTGAAATCAATGGACTACTCTGATTTACACTACCAGATCCTTAGCTAGTGGGTCTGTTCTGGAAGCTTGGTACAAACCCATTAATCACGAACCATTGTTCCACATTTCTGTGGAGTATTTGAATCACAATGACCTAGCACTATTTATTCCATATCTTATCAGGCAGGAAACCCAGAATCCAGAAATCTGCTCAAACAGGTACTGGACAATGGACAATTTTTGCCTCTAAGACAACAGTCATACATTCAGAAGTGCCATGTTATCTGAAACCAGAGATAGAGTTATCACTGTTTTCTCTCTAGATTAAATGCCACAGGCCCTACTTCCAAACAGCAAAGTCATTGCAAAACATTTTTCCCCATTGCATTAGTAGATAACTGCTAAACAGAGAAAACTGGACAAATTGCATATATGGTCTACTAATTACAGCTGGAGATATACTCATTTTCTGGGTTTTATTTTTAATTCTGGTTCAATTTGTGACCTACAAGAAGTCACTTACCCTTGCTGTGTATCAGTGTTCCCATATGAAAAATAGGGACAACAACAATTACTCATCTCAGACAGAATGAATTAATTAAGCTGTCAGATCAAATAGGTTCCATATAAGCAGTATCAGGGGCCTGAATCTGCAATTTTTAGTCACATTTATAAGTGACATAAGTCACTACTTATGTGAGTGGTGCCATTAGTCATAGCTGAACTCCAGATGCAAGCAAGAACAACAGACTGGATATACTGTCTTAGCCCAGAGGTAAGCAATTCAGGCAAACAAGACAGCTGCACTAGGATGAGACTGTAGAACAAAAGTGCACCTTATGAAGATATTTACTGCTGCTTTCACTCCTGGGGGAATTCTCTACCATGGTACACACACAGAATTCATGTCCCCCACAGATTTGTTTGTTTCCCCATAGAAAAATGAAGTAATGGAAAGCTGCAAGAGTGGTCATGCACCCCTAGTCAACAGCAGGGGCATGTTGTTTAGGGTGCCTAGAGCAGCTAGTGGAGAGGGGAATCAGTCTAGTGATTCCTACCCCGTGCTGGAAACAGCTGCTATTCCCAACTGGGCTGAAGGTGGGACTTCTTCCTCTTCTGCAAGGAGTGGCTATGGCCAGGGCCACCCCTAGGAACCTCCCCCAGCTGCACCACACACGCACACCCCCAACCAACTTCATGCCAAGCCTCACCTCCTGCACCTGGACCATCATCTTTGCATGCAAACCACTCCCTGATAAACCCCCTACACACTTGAACCATAACCCCCATTACCACAGCACCTGGACCCCCATGACAAGCCCCCACACCTTGACCCTACCCAAAACCCCACTATGCCACACCCAGAAACCTCTGATGAACCCCATCCAACTTCATCTAGTGATCACCCTGCGGAGTCCTATTGCCCCTGCGTGCACTCCCCCCACAATGAGCCCTTGTGCATCTAGATTCCCCCCTGCATGTGGATTCCCCACTGCAACTCCTGTATCCAGCTTGCCCCCCCCCCCACACACAAAGTTCCTCCACACTTGGACCCTGCCAGGCTGAGCCTGCCCACCTACACCTGATACACCTGTTGCAGAGGAACAGGTCCAGCTCTTACTCTGTGTCATGACTGGATGCACCTTACTTCCAAGTCCATGTCCAGCAGGGGTGGGGGTGCTATAAGAGGATGTCCCACCTCTGCGCAGACAGTGGCCTGTGCTCCCTACTGCCATCCTTGAGACTCCATATTTTATTTATTGACAAATTATGCAAAATTTTGCAGGAAAAAACCCCTGAAGACTCTCTACCACCATCCTTCAAGTCCCTGAGGGGACAGCAGCAGGGATGTTAAAGCACATTGAATCTTACTACATCACTAGTTAGGAACTGGTGTTTTAGGTCAATGGATAAGCTTAGCGTTACCCAGCATCCTTACCTAATCCAGCTGTTCTCACACTGTGGATCAGGGCCCCAAAATTGATCATGACCTGGTTTTAATGGGGTCACCAGGGCTGGCATTAGACTTGCTGCAGCGCAGTGTGGAAGCCAAAGCCCAAATGCTTCATCCTTGGGTTGCAGGGTCAGGGCTGAAGCTGAAATCTGAGCAGCAGGGCTCAGGGTACAGCTCCCACACCCAGGACTGAAGCCCTCCAGCACTGGCTTTGGCCCCACTCCAGGGCAGCAGGGCTCGGGCTTTGGTCCCGTAGTAATTTTTGTTGTCCAAAGTGGGTCACCGTGCAATGAAGTTTGAGAAACCCTGATCTAATCCACCGATTATTTAAATTATGAGCGGTTTACTTCAAGGAGATTGCTACTCCTCTGCTGGGATGAACCCTCAGGGAATGACATTATTTGGATCTATCACAGCTGAGCATGTGCAACACCAACAGGTGGAATTGAACCTGAGACCGCTGGAGCTTAGTGCATGAGACTATAGCATGAGCTAAAAACCAGCTCTCATTATTCTCTCTGTTAGTAGTCTCAAGTGTCACTAGGTAGGACAGTAAACCACACCCAGAAAGTGTGTGGGCTACACCTGGACATGGATCATCACACAGAACTGAGAGAAAGTCTAAAAAAAACAGAAAAACAAACTCCAAAAGCTTTAAATATCATAATCAGAAACTCTTATATCAACAACATTAGAACCAATGAGAAATTTGCCCAATTATAAATCCAAACCTTGGGCCAATTTTGCTGAGGTTGGCAAACATATTTAAGCACTTCAGTTACCATTCCCACCCCAAACCACAGCAAGTTTTGCTTGCAGTTTTGGCTTTTGTCTGAACTTGAAACCCAAGACGAACACAAACCCACATCAAGCAAAAGTAGGATAAAACAGATCCATGCAGAGCCTGTGGAAAGTGAAACCATTGAGATTCTTGCTCTTTTATGTAAGGGGACTGTTAGCCCCTTGATTGTATCCCTTTGGTATATATGGTCATGCCAATTTTCTTCCACAATTTGATCTGAGGAAGTGGGTCTGGCCCACGAAAGCTCATCACCTAATAAACCATCTTGTTAGTCTTTAAAGTGCTGCATAGTCCTGTCTTTTGTTACTAAAACTCAGTGGGAGTTTTTGATTGGCCAACTCCCAGTACCAAAAGGGGAAGGGTCCATGAGAAATCAGGGCCCTTAGACAGACAGACCCCAGAAACAATGGAAAGCAGCCAACACTCCAGCTCAGCCTGATTGACAGGTAGGACAGGCCAATGAGGAAATTAAGAGACCAGGTCCCGTCCTCCGTCAGAGCTGGGATTTTCTGGGTCTCTCTGAGAGAAAGCAGAGAGAGCTAAGAAGAGCAGCCAGAAGAGCAAGCTGTGTAGAGAGATAGACCTGCAGTGCCAGAGCCCAGACCCTGTGCTAAGGGGCAGTTTTGCAGCAACAGAGCCAGGCACACACAGCCCAAGGAGCACAGTCCCTGTGTTGGGCAGAGGACTTGCAGTGATCAGAGAGCCAAAGGGGACAGAGGAGCAACACAAGGAGCTGGAGACTGGCAAAGCAGCACAGTCTGCAGCTGGGTGTGGTGAGCAGCTGGGACCAGCAAAGTGGGGGGAGGGGGGAGAGGCTCTGGGCAGGGAGACAACACCAGCCAAGCGGCCCTGCAGGCCAGTCTGGGAGAGGGGTCCTGCCACCGAGAGCCTGAGGCCATGTGGTCACTGCCAGAGCAAGCGTGTCCATCCTGCAGCCCCCCTGCAGCACAGCCAGGGCCTGAGAGCGTGCCCTGGGACCTGTAAGGAACAGACTGTGAACTGTCCTTACACTCTGCAGACTGCTGTTTGTGATGTCCCTGTGCTACAGAGCAGGGCTGTGTTATTTAACCTTTCTCATTTTTTCTTATTATTTTCTCTTTAATCAGTTGATGTTTAATAAATTGTATTTGCTTTGAACTGTATGAAATGATCACTGGGTCAAGAAAACATGCGGTGTGAAGAGAGCACCCCAGAATGGGGACACCCTAGCCCCTGCCCTAAGTGACTACAAGGTCGGGGATTAAGCCCCAGGAAACCTGGGCCCAGCCTTGTTGGGATTTCAAGGACTCTGCTACTCAGGAGAGTGGAAGGGGAGCCCTCATGGTCAGGGAGGCTGTTGGTCCATTTCACCCGGGTAGTATAGAAGCCAGGAAAGTTCCCCACAATAGCGGGACCATTCCCCTGCTTACATTTAGTCACAACAGTTACTTCTATTCTTCAGAATTATTGGCCTAATTCAGCAAATGATTTCTCTTCTCCCGAGCCACACAAAGCCACAGAAAATCAATCTAATCTTATGCCATTTTTATAACATATGTTAGTTGGAGAACAGCAGCACAGAATCTTAGGAGCTTGTACAATGAATTAAGTAGACAAATGCAAGGTACTTGTTTTCAGTTCAACAGGAGGCTCCTATATTGAACACACGAGGGGGGAAAAGATACTAAATTGAAGATGCCTGGAAGGTCTGAATTATATTAATTCCACTTGCATTCAACTATGTGTCTCTAATGATCAAAAAGGGTTTAGAAGCAAGAAAGGAAAATAGCTTAGTCATATTCATTTGGTAACAGAAGTATCAACAACACTCAGCAATATTACAGTGCCTTGGAGGGTAACATGTCAGAAGATCAGCATTGCTATTTTTATCAACTTGCAGCCAGAGAAAAGGGGAGCTCAGAGCAACTTGACTGCTCTGTGCCCGAGTTCCCCTCCCCCCATTCTAAAGGAGGGATAATGGTACTTTTGCCACATCCCAGGAACGTTTTGAGGCTTCGTTATTGTTTGTAAAGTATTACTGGTGACTGAAGGACTTCCCTCTTGGTTGGGCTCGCTCTGCAGGAGTAAAAAGCAGTACAACTTTATTTTACTAGCTGAAAACAACAAATAGGACTCTGAGCAGACAGGAAGCAGATCTGTAGAGTAAAGAAGTACTAGCCCTTTTACCTTGTCACTTTTCAAAACAGAGCTGCAGCTCAGCATTAGCAGCAGCACCACCAGAACACAAGTTTTGCAATCTTGATGGAAAATGAAATAATCGAATCTATATTTTAAGATCCTAGGAGCATTCAGAGGGGTTCATTACCCTGCAGCTTCATTCATTATCTAACCGGAAATCATTGGCTTCTGAGTTTGACAACAAAATAATCTTGTCATGTGAAACTGGATCAGAAACCTTAGTGCTGAATCATTTTTATTTGCTGTAGCACACTGAGGAGAGATATATACAGTTCAAGTGTGTTATAGCTTTGGTTCTTCACAGTTCCAAAAACATTCCAAACAATGCCTCCTGCCAGGCAAAGAGTAGACATGGAAAAGATATCAGACTCCAGGTGCTCCAGTTCCAACTTCCTTATGTGCCACATAAGCAACTGTCTGATGATAGCTGCTTTGTTAATGCAGTCCAATCTCTTTAGCATGTAAAATGTTGATGATCTTCATTTTTTTTAAAAGTGCTGTCGATTAAATTTGTGGGAGAAAACTACACTTCCTGCTCTGTTTTACCTGCATTCTGCTATGTGTTTTGTGTTATGGCAGTGGGATGATGGCCCACCACATTGTTAGTTTTAAGAAAAGTTTCACTCCAGATTTGACAAAGATGAAGAAGGTGCCAAATGGCAAATCTCTAAAGACAGCTATACTATTGGACATGGTTTAAATTTCTGAAGTGCCTTACAAAAATCTGAGGACAAGGTTGTGAGCATGCTTTCAGAAGTCTTAAAAGAGCAGTGCTCTGATGCACAAACTACAGAACCCGAACTACCAAAAAAGAAAATCAACCTTTTATTGATGGCATCTGATTCAGATGATGAAAATGAACATGCATCGGTCTACACTGTTATGGACTGTTACCAAACAGAACCCATCATCAGCATGGAAGCATGTCTTCTGGAACGGTGGGTGAAGCATAAGAGGACATATTAATCTTTAGTGCATCTAGCATGTAAATATCTTATGAAGCCAGCTACAACTGTGGCTGGGCAGCATTATCTCCTGCAAACGGAAACAAACTTTTACATTTTTTGTTTTTTCTTAGGGTAAGTCTACAGTGCACGCTTATTTTGCAATAAGCTATTTTGAAATAGCTTATTTCAAAATAGTGCATCTACACAGCCAATGCCCATCGAAATAGCACTGAGCTATTTCAAAAGAGAGCGACCACACACATTGGATGTTCAATCACATTTAACGACACCTGGAAGCACTTCAGGCAGGGCATCAGGACAGCACTCACTTCCCATAGCTGCTGCCTGAGGCTCATGCTTAAATGGACCCCTCTATATTGTCATGTCTCAGGCTCTTCTCCTTTGCCTACCTCCTTGAGGGACAGCAAAGCCTTCTCTGTGTGTGCGCTCTGGTTGCCCTTGCGCACACCACAGCACTCCTGCCATGGAGCTGGACCTGCCTCCAAGCAGTTGATGGCTCTTAGACTCCATGCCACACCTCCTGCTGCAGTTACTGCAGGCTACCCTCATGGCTCTGCAGGAATAGGACCCCCAGCTCATTGCGGGGCATCTTCTCTCCTCTCTCTATGCGCTGCTCATGCAGCACGACCCCTCCCGCCCTTTCCTGTACACCGCCACTTCTGGCGACTGGACACCAGTTCTGACTGGTGGGACCACATTGTCATGGAGCAGAGGAATGACCAGCAGTGGCTCCAGAGTTTCTGCTTGTGGAAGGAAACCTTCATGGAACTGTGTGAGTGGCTCATGCCTGCCCTCAGACAACAGGACACCAATGTGCAACCCGCCATCCTCCTCCAGAAGTGGGTTGCTGTCGCTATTTGGGAGCTCACCACGCCGGACAGCTACTGCTCTGTGGGGAACCAGTTTAGCGTGGGAGATTGACCTTCAGGCTATGCTTATGCAGGTCTGACTCACATTCTGTTTTCCGAGGGGTCGGTGAACTGCTGGAATGGGGTAACTTAGGGAAGGGGTGGTGGTGGTGGAAGCCCCTTCCCTGGGAGGTTTTTTAGTCCTGCCTTCACAAAGTCCTTCCAGGAGATGGGGGTAAGTAGGGGTTGTGTGGGGAAGGGATGGAGGGCTCAGGGACCTCACAGAGTTACCAGAGACCCCCAGGAATCTCTGTCTCCTTCTACAGGTGGTGAAGGCCATCAACAACATCCTGATGCGCAGGGTCATCAATCTGGGCAACATGGACCCCACTGTCACCAGCTTTGCTGCCATGGGTTTCCCCAGCTGCGGGGGTGGGGCTATTGATGGCACGCATATCCCCATCTGGGCCCCCAATCACCAGGCAGCCGAATACATCAACCGCAAGGGGTACTTTTCAGTGGTCCGGCATGATCGTAGGCCACCGCAGCCAGTTCACAGACATCAGTGTCAGCTGGTCAGGGAAGGCACACGATGCCCACATCTTCTGAAACTCCAGCCTCTTCAGAAGCTATACGCCGGTACTTTTTTCCTCCCAACCGCTCCATTAGTGTTGGGGACATGAACATGCCAATGTGCATTGTAGGGGACACAGCCTACCCTCTGGTCCCCTGGTTAATGAAGCCTTACACCGGACACCTTGACCAAAGCAAGGAACGCTTTAATGGCTGGCTCAGAAGGGCCCACATTGTTGTGGAGGGCGCCTCTGGCTGTCTGAAAGGGAGGTTCCGTTGCCTCCTCACCGGGCTGGACCTTGGTGACAGGAACATCCCCCAAGTGGTGGCTGTATGCTGTGTCCTCCACAACCTTTGTGAACATAAAGGGGAGACCTTCCTGCCAGGGTGGGAGGCAGAAGCCAAGTAGCTTGCTAGGGCCTTCGATCCGGAAGGTGCATCAGGGGGCTGTGTACATCTGGGAGGCCCTGAAGGAGAGTTTCAGCCAGGACCAACTGTGAGACTCTCCCCTGGGCCTCCCCGTAAGAGGCCTTTGCAATGGCCCCGTGTGCCTTTCCTTATCATATTGTTTAACAGTGTAATTAAAACTGTGAATTGCAATTCATTTTTTAATCATGATTAATTTTAACGGTGTTAACTGCAATTAATCGACAGCCCTAACGACACTGACCATGCATTACATGTTTGTGGTATCGATATCTTATTATATTGATATCTTAACATATTATTTATGTTCTTATTTAATTGTAGATCTCCTAAGTAATGGTTCATGAACAGTTTTGTAATTATGTCTGGTTTTAAATTTGCACTGAAATAGCTTTAATTTTATTAGCTGTCTAGAGTCTAAAACAGGTGGTATAAACATCAAAACTAAGGCCCTTGTGGAGTAACTCCATACTTGGCATCAATATAGTTCATTCTGCCACTGCAAAAAGCAGGTATGATACACGTCGTTACCTACCGAGGACATGGGGCCTGATCCAAAAACACTGGAGAAACTCGTATTGACTGTAGTAGGCTTTAGATCAGGCCCTTTGGCAGGCTTCATCAGTTAAAGCTCTTTTAGATTCTCAAGTGCAAGGCATTTACCCACAGAAGTGGAAAATATTATTACAGTAACTAGAGATTGTTGGAAAATATTCTCTGAAAATTTTTTTTAAAAAAAGTTGTGACCCCCATCATCCCTCTCTCCATCACACATTTCAAACCAGCTCTAATCGTAAATCTTCTGGTGTGTTGATGCATTTTAAAAGCAGCTTTGAAACCTTGCTTTGGAAAAGATTCTGTTGTGTCTTACAGAATCTTCCAGAAACTAGCAGAGGATTTTTGTGGGCTCTTTTCTATGGCCTTTTTTACACTGGGTATTTTAACAATTTTTCTTAAATTCAGAATATGTCTGTCTTTTAACCCCTTCGGTGCTGGGCCTCCCACACCTTGTGCATGGGTGGGATTGGTCCTGCTTTGAGCAGGGGGCTGGACTCGATGACCTCCTGAGGTCTCTTCCAGCCCTGGAATTCTATGATTCTATGGTCAAATGACCCCCAAACTAGTTCTTGAGCTGCATCTTGCCTGTTATACAAGAGCTAGATATTATTACCCCAGAAAGATTGTCAGTAGCTGGACATACTTTGCAATGTACATTTAACTGCAGGTAAGCAGTTTCTATGCCTTGGGGCTCAAGTGAATGACACAAAATAGCCACATGCTTTCACTGATTTTGTAGTCTTTTTTTATAAAAATGAAACCACCTGTTATTCCCTCCCATCCCTCTATAAACTGAGAGATGGGAAAGTATTTTGAAAAAAAGATTAAAAATAAGTGTTAAATATTGAAGGGATTTTTAGAAATCCCACTGAAATCAGTGGGAGCTGTGGGTATTGTGCACTTGCAAAACCCCACAGACTTACTTAGATGCCAAACTGGCCAGAATTTTCAAACCTGAGAGGGCATATTGTCCCTCTCCCAACAAGGCTCTCTGATCCTGAAAACATTTAGGCTCCTGATGAGCTTTACTCAGAAGACATCCAATTGAACTCAAAATTCAGCATGCGGGTTTGGAAGACTGGGCCTGAACAGACAACTAACAAATGAAGATTATGAAAAGGGGAATACAAAATCAAAGCAGATCACAGACTAGGCTCTTCAGGCTGAAACATGTTGTGACGGAGCCTCGGGGATCCCTGACCCTGTACCCCCATCCTCAGCAAGATGTGACTCCACCAGCCAGTAGAATAGGGAGGGTTTATTGCTTCTCAGAGATACAGCACAGCCTGGGTTCAATGTGGACATAGAAGTCAGGGCAGACAGCCTTAGACCCCTTGGCGCAGGGGCACACAGGCCCCTAAACCCCCAGTACTCGACTTAGTCTGTTCTCTTCATGTTTTCCCAGCCAAGACTGCCCCCCCCTCAGTCACAGGTCACTGACTCCCCCCAGGTAGCCCCACCCTTTCCTTTGTTCAAACTCCTTCCCCTGGCCAGGTGAAAAGTTGCTAGGCCATGGCCTATGTGCCTGCCCTCAGGGACCACCCCTCCCTCCCCGCTGGCAGTGCGCACAGGCGCACACAATCTTTGTACAGAGCAGCATAGGCCAGTAGCGGTCACCCACAGCACAACACAGCAACTAGTGACTGCAAAACCAGAGTGGACCCAGGGCCATAAGGGTGGATAGCCCCCCAACTATGTCACACATGTAAAGTGCTGAGTATTTTGGGGGTGCTTGATATTTGGCAGAATTAGCGATTAATGAGATTTAGCATTAAGTTAGACATCTCAGAAAATAAATGCTTTAATGGAAACACTGATCAATATGAATTGCAGAGGCATGAAAAGCAACAAGTCCAGAAGCACTAAAACCAAGATTAAGGCACAGGAATAGAGGTTTGATAAAATCTAAGCAGATGTACAATGGCTTGAAGTTACTCAATTCAACCACAGAATGAAAATGTTTTTGCACGTGTTTAAAAAAAAAAAAAAAAAAAAAAAAGACAGCTGGACCTACCCGAGATGCAGCATTAGAAGTACCACCCCCCCCTTCCCAAAATCCCAAGTGTCTCAAGTAGAAATACATTAGTTAACTTAAATATTTAAAGATTTCCTTGCATACTGTTTGGGTTTACTTTTCTCTCTCCCCACATCCCAGGACCTTTTACAAATATGTTCTATATAGAGGCCAGTATCCTAGCAACAGACAAGAGTATAATTTTGGCCACATGTTTGTCAGTACATTCAGATTTCTGGATTCAAAAATTTGACTGGAAAGTTCTTGCTCTTTTAAAAACTATTTCACAAGCAAAAATTATTAATCTATAATAAAAATATACAACTTACAGTAAAGACTCTAGAGCAGCATGTCTCAATTTCTAATGTTGAAAGCACAAAGTCTATAGGAGCCTGAGTAAGAGAAGCAAATGGGATACAGACGTAGCATTATTCTTTCATCTATTAGAAATGGCTTAACTCCAGCCTGGCAAAGTCTGAAGTTTAAATTAATTGTTATAAATTTAATTTTCTAGATGTCAACAAAACAAGCTGCATAAAAATTCACTAACGGATGGCATTGTGAGGTCTCTAACAAGAGCTAATAGCCCCTGGTCACCATAATCAGTACAAAATGTATGAACAAATAATATTTAAGGGAGTTGTGTCTATACCAAAAATTATGGTCTTAAGGCAGGTAAAGAAGAGATGACATGTCTCAGACAAGTTCCTTTCAGGCCGGAATAACAGACTGTCTGGTCATTGTGTCTCACACAACATAGGCCTATTTTCATACTGAGCCAGATGGAGATAAAGAGATAGAAAAATCTATAAAAAATGATCATACAGGAAAAGTAGTAAGTGGCAAAAGAAGCATCCTATTTATAAATAAGGACAATGGGTTGTTATGACGTATTTAGTGGTAAAGACTCCCAAGATCTTTTACAGAAAAAGGTAACCTGACAGTGAAGATCATAGGCAAGCCTGGTTGTAAAAAGCTGGAAGAACTTTGTCTTACAGAACAAAATTCATCTAATTAAGCTAAGTAAGGGTACATCTACACAGCAACATTATCTCAAAATAACTAGCGTTATTCCAAAATAACTTAATCCATGTCTACACAGCAGGGAGTTATTTCGAAATAATGTCGAAATACTGTCAAGCTGGAGGACTTCTTACTCCGACTTCTGTAACTCTCATTGTACAAGGAGTAAAGGAAGTCGAAGGAAGAGTGCTCTGTTCTGAAATAAGTGCTGTGTAGACACTCTCTATTTCGAAATAAGCTACACAATTGACCTAGCTCAATTTGGGTAGCTTATTTCGAGTTAAGCCCTGCTGTGTAGACACACCCTGGCTGTGTCTATACTGGCGCAATCTTGCTCCAGAGCTATGCAAATGAGGCTCAGCGTGGAATATCGCCGAGCCTCATTTGCATAACTAATGAGCCGCCATTTTTGCGGAAGAGGCTCTTGCACAAGACGGAGCTGTCTACACTGCCCCTTCTTGCGCAAGAAAAACCCTCTTGCGCAAAGCTGTTATGCTGATTATTTTCAGGCATAATGGCTTTGCGCAAGAGGGTTTTTCTTGCGCAAGAAGGGGCAGTGTAGACAGCTCCGTCTTGCGCAACAGCCTCTTCCGCAAAAATGGCAGCTCATTAGTTATGCAAATGAGGCTCGGCGATATTCCACGCTGAGCCTCATTTGCATAGCTCTGGCGCAAGATCACGCCAGCATAGACACAGCCCCTAAGTTTAGGTTCTAGAATGTGTGTATGATTTCATTTTATATGTAGCCATTTGTTTCCAACACTTCTACTTGCTGTCACTTGAATCTCTGTATGTTGTTAAATAAACTTCTACTTGTTTTCACTACAAATCTATCTATGTACTGTGTCAAGGGGAGCAGTGAACAGAGGTGAAACTGGTGAGCTGGGGTATAAGTGCTTCTCTGGAAGTAGCAAATTTATGAACATCGTGAGAGGCCAGCGGATCAAAGGCTGAACTCTCCAGAGGGCTCAACAGTACTAACCTGCAGATAGAGAGAAAGAGAGAGAGCGTACACAGCCTGCATAGGCCTGGCAGGTAGTGTGTTGCCCGTGGCAGGTGGAGTCAGGTACGGCTCAGCAAACAGGAGTTCCTTATGCTAAGGGCAGTGATAGTGAGTGCCTCACAATCCTGGGTACCACTAGCAAGCATCATACCTACCTACTAGACTTCATGGTGACCACTTCCATTCAGTTTTGCTGTGTGCGTGCTACTGAAATCATTCATGGTTTCTACAAAATAATTTGGTGCTTTCTGGTTCTCGCTCTTGTCAGATCTCTTGGAACTGTAGTTTTGGAGAGAGGGTTGAACTGGGTTTTATTCCCTTTTATAAAATGTAATATTCATAAAAATCAGCAAACTAATAACTCTGGAGCCTCAGCTTCTGTATATCTACAGAACACATACAGAAACAGCAGCAGCAGTCCAACTTTCACCACACTGTCCACACCAGTGTGCCTCCACTATACTGTGGGAGACTAAGATAGAGATATTAGTTCAGTCTCTGGGGCCAGTCACTTCTGAGGGTATGGCTAGACTACAAGTTTGTGTCAGAAAAAGGTACGCAAAACGTGCTCCGCATTTTGCATACCTTTTTACGATTCTTTTGTTGGAAGAGGCTTTTCTGACATTTGGCCCATCTAGACTGGGCCAAATGTCAGAAAAGATCCTCTTTCAAAAGCCCCCTTCTTCCTCGTAGAATGAGGAATACAGGGGCTTCTGAAAGAGCGCATTTGCTCTTCCGCAAAAAAAAAAAAAAAAAAAAAACACAAGCAGCAAACATGTTCCCTGGACTCAGTGGAGTTTTTTCGGGATACCTCCAGTATCCCAAAACCCGCCCACAATCTAGCGGTACACTGAGTCTCACTGCCTGCAATGATGACTAATGTGATGCTGATGTTTCATGTTGGTGCCTGTCCATACTGTTTTACTTTAAGACACCAGAGAGACATTACAAATTTAAAAGTGGGTGGGTGCCTTTGTTTTTGCAGTTCAGCAATTCATTCTAAAAGATCTAGGTTCAGTTCCCCCAGAATTGTCACCAACTTCCAGTGTGATTGTGGGCAAGTTTCTTTGTGGTCAGTTCCCAACCTGTAAAATGGGGATAACAGATCACCTCTCACACCCTGAATCTTGTTTATTTAGGCTATAAACTCTTTGGAGTAGGAAATGTTTGTTGCTGCGTGTGTGTGTACAGCACCTAGAACAGGGCTCCATTGATCTTGATTGCAGTCACCATTAAAATGTAAGTAATAAGAATCAATAAATAAATCTAAGTTACACTGGCTACCTACATCACAGGACTAGAGAAATGCTAGCATAATGGCTGCTATCAGGTTTTGAACCGGGTATCTCTATAGCTTAAAGCATGAATTGCTAGAGTTTCAACTGAAGAGCCAAGATGTCTAACAGAAGCTTTAAAAGATTCCTATGATCTGAGGAGCGGGCAGAAGGGGGAGCTGTAAATCAGTCAGTGGATTACACCTAGGGTTGCCAGGTATCCAGTTTTGAACCAGACAGTCCAGTATTTGAGCTCTCTCTTTGGGAAACAAATTGAGAAAATATAAATGTCCAGTATTTTCTAAACAAGATGTAATGTAATGTCAAGTGTGTCTGGTATTTTTGTTGAAACCATCTGGCAACCCTAATTACACCATCACATGAAGTACTGCAACCCCCATTTTGGATTCATTCAATCCAATGACACTATCTTATTTCATGCCAAAACAGCAGCTATTGTCCCTGGATAAAACAAACTGGTTTGCTCAATACCAGGAAAAACAGCATTAGTTTCCAAAGAAGGGAGGGAGAGGACCTAGCTCTCGGAGAGAAGTGAGCCCAAAGAGGCAGCTGGGATTTTGCAACACCCAAAAGACAGCAAGGCTCCTGCATTTCATCCTGTAAGGCCATTATGTTTTTAAAGGACTAGCTTTGCAGTGGGAGCATTAGAGGTCAGGAATGAAATGCAGCAACACAGCCAAAGAGAAAAGATTAAAAAGCACCTGCCTGTCTGCACACATGGTCAACTGCCATCAGCTCACTGGCTTTTTATTAACTCCCCAAAACACTGAAAAAGTAGTAACTAGTTTTGGACCCTCGAAAGATACACCAAGTTCCTTGGAATTATCCTTTAATCAAAATCCAAATCTTTACAAAGACTACTACTGTGAATCTTTACTGTGCCAGCTACATCCATGTTCCCTCCTCCTGCCCACAATGACATCATTTGATAACAGAGAAAATGGAAATTCACTGCAAGTTTTAATCCACAGTCCTTCTAGGGGCAAAGGGATCCAATCCAACTGTACTGAACTAACAAAACTGTAGCAATAGGGCTACTGCCTTTATGCACTTTTTATAGGCTTTATGTAGAGGGCCAATGGGGACAGACATGTGATTGCTAGAAAATGCAATTGCTGAAAAGCCTTTATTTAGAACAGGGCTGTGCCAGATTAAAGTTGTTTCTTTTCCATGAGACACAAGCCATTAAGGTAATTTAAAGACTGATATGTCGATAATTTGAAGGAGAGGGTATAGTCCAAAATTATTGCTTTTATGCTCAAAACAATTTGTTCTCCCCCTTTTATGAACTGTATGGTATAATCCTATGTATTAGAACATCTCGGGGAACACCTCAAATGTCTACAGAAATAGACATTTGGTAGAGCTCATTGGAAGGATTATAAAAGATAGTTCCAAGGCTTTCACAGGAGGCTATGGTTCATTTTGCATGAGTTCATAAAGGTAGCTAGTATTCTTTTTGCTGCACGGTGGGGATAGGAGCCTACAGCAGAAACTGGGTATAATCCAGCCATAGGAGACATACCCAACATTCAGTTAATCAGAGCTGGGCAATGCTAGGCAAAAATACAGACATCCCCAACTAAACAGACAAACCTGAACCGTTTTCCTTAGTGGTTCTCAATAAACAATGTAAAGTTATTTCCCTCCATTCTAGCAAACAGAAAGGATTTTTTAAAATTAATCATTGATAAGAGGATATTCTGTGTTACTTGTTTTTCAAAATAATGAATTCCTGGTAATCTGGGCTTAGTACTACAGTCTTTTTGCCTGAAAAGCTTCATGGGAAACCCTAAAGCTTGTAGTAGGAAAACCAAACAAAAAAATCCTCCCCAAAAATACAGGGCCAGAACCAATAGAGAGCCATGTGATAGTTTCTAAGATCTTGCCAGAGAATGTTGTGAAGACCAGGACTATAGCAGCAGGTAACGTAAGCAAGAGAAGGCATTGTCTTTCCAAAACTATCCACACTCTCACTGCCAGACCCTCTGGCTACCCAGAAGGGCTGGGGGAGCGGCTCAGCTGCCGGCCCATCTGCCTGCCTGGAGGGGCTGAGGGTGCAGTGTGGTTGCCTGGGCGTCTGATGGCCAAGAAGCATTGGGCTGTGGTGCAGTTTAAGTCTTCAGCCACCAGGCTTGCTGGCCAGACAGGAAGGGTGGGACCGATGCCACCTGCTGGGATGGGTGAAACAGAAGAGATGGGGTCTTGTGTGGAAGGGCTGGGGCTCCATCTTGCCTTCACCAGCTCAGCTACACATTCACGCACCACCCACGTCCAGCCATACGCTTTCCAAACACAGATGAAGTCACTATGTTAGTTCTAAAGCACATACAGCCTAAAAAGGGAGAGATCAAAGGTGGGGGAAATGGCTAAAGTGCCAGTGACCAGGGCCATAAGCGACATGTGGAACAATGCTATATATGTGCAGCTTAACTCCTGTCCTGAGCCATGGAATGCAGTAATTATAGACACTCAAGTATCTCTTTTGAAAGCAGTTCCCTATCTATCATAATGGAGGATTACCTCCTAAAGTTAGCAACAGTCAAATCATTCTCCATGGAGGAAACATTCTGGTTCCCATTGCATTGGTCTCAAGACCACAGGGAACAAAGCAACACTTTCCAACCTTTTCTCTCTTCTGGAAAGAGCAGTGTTGGGTGATTTCCTCTCCCCCACATCGACACAAGCAGGTGGCATTTCAGAACATGTTTTGGTAGGACTCTCCACAGTACCATGGTGAACCTGCACTAGAGATGCAGAAGTGAGTTGAAAGAATTCCCTCCAGTTTCTGGAGAGCTGGGAAGGCTATTTTATAATAGATCTGAGGAACTTTTGTACTGCTGAATTGTAGAAAAGATGACACGACACTAGACCAGCCCTCCTTTTACAGAAGGATATTATGGGCCTGTGAGAGGACAAGCATCCCAACTCATTGCTTAACCTCACTTAAGCCTCTGAAAATCTTCTGAGAAAAGAGGTGAGGTCTGGCTGTTGAAGGGCTCCACTGACAGCTACTTCTTGATTGATCTTCTCAAAAATGTAAGGTCTTGTGAATTCTGTACCAAATTCAGCTTACCAAATGCTAAGTGGGCATGGAAGAATGCAACACATAGCCAGTCTCTTCCAGAGAAAGGAATACTGGCGGCAGCAATGATTATCATGTTTGACATGCAGCATAAGCTGTTTTGCTTAGTGATGTCCAAAGTACAGAATTCCAGATGCTGTCCACTGATGAGAGTCCCATAAGGCATACAGAATGGGGAAAAATGCTAAATGAAAACTGAAGTGCAGAGGTTGGGATGCACGTACAGGGAGATTTCATGAGGCATTCACCACTACATGTTCAAGAACCTCCTTGCCCATTCAAAGTGAATGACAGAGGCAGCTTTCTTTTTCTGTCCACATTAGACATAGTCTCCAATAACACCCCTCTGTTGAAGTTTTTATTAAATGTGCCATAGATGTAGTAAGATATTCAGTTTATATGGGTCTGAGAACGTGTTAGCAAGGCCATTTCCAAGCTGAATAAACAAGAGAAAACAAAACACAGAGTTTCCCCAAGAATGGTTTGTGTCTTGGAATAAAACAGTCTGATGAAATACTGTTATTTGAAAAAAAAAAAATCTGGTTGCATGGAAAACAATGGCATGGGCCAATTTTTTGCCTGACAGTTGAAATGCTGCTCTATTACTCACTTAAAATCTCTGCTTAGCAAACCTCATTGTTTTCAGTACTCTTTCAAATCATTAACAGTATTGTTCTAGCTACTGTGTATGGTCAACAAATGGTCCTGTAGCACCTTAGAGACTAACAAAAAAGGTAGATGGTATCAGGAGCTTTCATGGGCACAATCCATTTCTTCAGATAAATGGAGCAAGGGGTCAAGGTACAAATAAACAGCAGAAAAAGAGGGGAAAGGGGAAGGGAAAGAAAAAAAAAACCTTGTCAATTAAAGTGTCCCTGCTAATAGAGTGGGCTATAAATGCCCAATCCTTCACTTTTGATGTCATTTGGTTGTTGAATAGAACAGCCCATCCGAGAAATGTCTTTGTTCAATCCCTGGGTAAATGTGTCACATTTGCATATGAGGCCACTTCTGCAGTCTCTCTCTAGTTGGTTCCTGAAATTACTTTGTAAAAGGATAGCCACTTTTAAATCCATTAATAAGTGTTATCATTTCAAATATCTGATTTGTGTCCATTAATCTTTTGTCCTAGAGACTGTCCAATTTGGCCAATATGCATGGCAGAGGGGTATCACTGGCACTTTATGGCATATATCACACTAGTGGATATGCAGTTGTATGAGCCTCTGATGTGGTGGCTTATGTGGTTAGGTCCTGTTATGAAGTTACTTGTGTAAATGTGTGAACAGAGTCAGCACCAGAGTTCATTGCAGGGGTGGGTTCCTAAGTGAGTATGTTTGAAGTGTGATGTGTGGTTGCTGGAAAGAATTTATTTCAGGTTAGGGGGTTTTCTGTAGGTGAGGATTGGCCTGTCTCCCAAGGCCTGTGAGAGTGAGGAATTGTTTTCCAGGATGGACTGTGGATTGTTAATGATGCGCTGGAGAGGTTTAAGTTGGGGGCTGTAGGTGATGATCAGTGGTGTTCTGTTATTTTGTTTGTTGTACCTATCTTGAAGAAGTTGGTGCCTGGGTACTCATCTGGCTTTGTCAATCTCTTTTTTCACTTTCCTGGGTGGGTATTTAAGTTTTAAGAATGGCTGACAGAAATCCTGTAGATGTTTGTCTCTGTGGGATTGGAATAAATCTAGTTGTATCTTAGAGCTTGGCCGTAAACAATTTATCAGGTAATGTGTCTTGGATGGGAGGTAGAGCCATGTAGGTAAGTATAACGGTCAGTAGGTTTCTAGTATAAAGTAGTGAAAATGTGTCCATCATTTAATTGTACTGTAGTATGAGGGAAGTGGACCTTTTGTGTGGACTGGTCCAGGCTAAAGTTGATGGTGGGGTGGAAGTTGTTGAATTCTGATATTTATTTGTACCTCTGGACCCCTTGCTCCATTTAGCTGAAGAAGTGGGTTGTACTAACAAAAGCTCATGATACTATATATTTTTTGTTAGTCTCTAAGGCGTGCCTTCCCCAACCACCCGATGCTGATGTTTGTGAACCAGCCCTTGTGGTCTACCACGGCCTGCAGCACCATGGAGAAGTACCCCTTCCTATTTACATAGTCTGAGGCATGGTGGTCGGGGAAGGATGGGGATATGAGTGCCGTCAATGGCCCCCCAGCAGTCAGGGAAGCCCATGGTGGCAAAGCCATCCACGATGGTGTCGACATTCCCCAGAGTGATGACCCTCCATAGCAGCACATTGTTGATGGCTTTGGCTACCTGAAGAAGCACAGCCCTGAATGTGGATTTCCCCATGCCGAACTGGTTCCCGATGGAATGGTAGCTGTCCAGCGTGGCAAGCTTCCACAGGGAGAGGGGGATGGTGGGTTGCAGCCGGATGTCCCATTCGCAGAGCTCCAGGAAGCTAGCCTTCCACATGCAGAAGTTCTGGAGCTCCAGGATGACACAGTCCCACCAGTTAGAACTAGAAGCGGCATTCCATAGTGTCCAGGGGGTTTAGGGGCATTTGCAGCAGCAGGAGTGCTGGACCTGAGTAAATGGGGCCTACGGTTTGGGCTGGTTGTCATCCTGCTGGAGCAGCACTTGAGCAGTCTGGACTAACTGCACCATGAGGTGCAGCACAAGGGCTATGATCATGGCATTGCTTAGCAGCAGCTCTGGCTCCATGATGTCAGTGCTGTGGTGTCCGAAACGGCAACAAGAGCACATTGCATCAATTTTGTGTCCTATGGAGGGAGGGGGACAGGGAGGGAGCGGTGGGTGTAATGCGGCAGTAGAGAGTAGCCCCTGAAAGCACACGTCTCGGTTTGCTTGACCAAGCAGCCACAGGAAGCGTCTGCCCTTCTAGTGTCCTCTTTGGGATACTTCTGGGGGCTTTAAATCCGAGGCAGGCCCCTACCAGTGTGTATGCACTATTTCAAAATAATTCTGAGCTATTTTGATTCTCTGCTGTAGTGTGGATGGGCTATTTCAATTTAGTTATTACGATTTTACTTAATTTTGAAATTATTTCCTAGTGTAGACATTCACTTAGTCCTGTGCTCTGAGCACAGTCACAGGCCTGATCTCTTTACTTACAAAAGTTTTGCCCCAGTTCATCTCCATCAATACAAGTGAAAGAAGATTCTAGGTGAAGACAACGTAGTGATTTAACACAAAAGTTAAGTGTAGTTATAAATCAATAGGATAACGATAATTAATTTAATAGTGAACATTGTTCACCAGCCCATTCAATCCGTGCCGTGTATGAAGAGACTCTTTACTTGTGATGATGCCTTTTATGACAGACACCTGTCCTCTGAAAATAGGTCTAACTCACTATCTTGGGGTACGTCTACACTAGCTCATTAGTTCGAGCTAGGTAGGGTAATGAGGGCAACCGGAGTTGCAAATGAAGCCTGGGATTTAAATATCCTGGGCTTCATTTGCATGTTCCCGGGCGCCACCATTTTTAAATCCCCCTTAGTCCGAACTCCGTGCCCGCGGCTACATGCGGCACAGACTAGGTAGTTTGAATTAAAGATCCTAATTCGAACTACCATTACTCCTCATGGAATTCAAACTACCTAGTCCAGGAATATTTAAATCCCGGGCTTCATTTGCAACTCCGGTTGCCCTCATTACCCTACCTAGCTCGAACTAATGAGCTAGTGTAGACGTACCCTTATTTCACATAGGTTTTCAGATGACACAGATTTCCTCATATAAAAAACAAACTGTCAAATGAAGACTCAAACTAATTTCAAATGAGTAACCAAGAAGTTTAATAGCTCATAACACCAGAAGAGATTACTGTGATCACCTAGAATGACTTCCTGAATAAAACAGGCCAAAGAGCCACATCCATATATTTTTCCATTAAACCAATGAATTCTGGTGAAGCAACAGTGTATCTTTCAGAAAGACACTCTTGATTTTTCTGCTAGATTAAAGATATTGGAAATGTCTTCCCCATATAGATACTTGTAGATGATGATCATCACTTTTTTACCTTCCTTTTGAAACAATTGTTCTATTGAGCTCATTTAGTCCCTCATTATAAGGCAGGTTTTCCAGATCCTGAAGCATCATTACAGTTCTTTTCTAAAAGGAAGCCCAAAACTTGGAAAAAGTTCAGAAGCGTGGGCACCAAAACTAGACAATTCCATCAACGGTCTCACCAATACCTTATACAGAAGTAACAGCATCTTCCTACTCCGCCTTGATATTCCCTTGCTTACACGTCCAAGGATTATGTTAGTCTTATCTTTATCATCATACTTGGAGCACATATACAATTAGTTATCTACTATTACTCCTAAGCATTACTTCTTTCCACGATACTGTTTCCCCATCTTGTAAATGTGACCTACATTCTGTGTTAGTTGTATGACCTTGACAGCATGTTGTTCAAATGAGGCTCTACCACTGACTTCCTTTGTGACCTGGGACAAGCCTCTTCCCCTCTACACACCTCTTTGTTCCTTTCCACAGTCTGATCTTTTTAGACTGTAACATCTGCAGATCAGGAACTGTCTCTCACTATGTGTCTGAACAAAAGATAGTACAATAAGGTCCCAATCTCGGATGAGGCCTATAAAAGGAAAGGATACCAGCAGCACTTCCAAATCCTCTTATTTACAGGTTCTTATAACAAGTTAGGGTTATACAACTAATCACAGGTCATTCAGAAATTATTAAATAATGGACCAGTCCCTTTGGGTTACAAATCATATAGGAAACAAAAGCTTAAGTCACCAAACACTATGAAGAACCTCAGTCCTGCTGCAAGTCCAGGTCCTTGGCTACTCATTCCACACCAACTCTTAAAAGCCAGAGCTCACTAACCGATAGATGGGTTGGTTTCCCTTAAAGTCACCCTCCCCCACCAATGAACACAATTTATTACAATAGTACCATATGTGCTCCGACAAAATTATCTCCAGACAGATTGGGCTCTTTAGACATAGCAAGATCAAACAGTTCACAAAGTCCTTTGATGGAAATTTAATTCTTTTAAAATATGCACAAGGTAATTGAGAACACATTTTAGGATAGTTCAGACTATAAACAGTAGATATCTGGCTGAACTGAACAAATAGCATTAAACCATTTTCTTCCTTCTAAAAAAAGTGCTCCCTAACATAATGCAATTATAGGTTTACTGAGCCAGACCTAGGACCCAATGCTTGCGACAGAAGAGCTTGCTTTAAAAGATAAATTTGACCACAGAACAGAGAATAATTTAAGAACCAGTTGTAGCTAACTCATTGTTCACTCAATGCCAGTTTTGTAGCACCACAACATTCATTCTAGGCAAGGGCAGCACGAGGCGGGCTGCCGGCAGCTAGCGCCCCAGGCAAAATGCGTGATCGGCGCCCCCGCGTCCCAGGTGGAATGCACGCTCAGTGCCCCCACGTCCACAGCCCTCAATGGCGTGATGTCATAATTGGGCGCACCCTAGGCGATGGCGGAGTCGGTCTATACACATGGGCTGCCCCTGATTCTAGCATTATCCCTGTTTGATCTGAGCAGCCATTCCCTGGGGATGTTCCAGTTGGAAGTAGAAATGTATAGTCTTTGATGCACTTTTGTTTACTTACAAAGATTGTACAAAATCCCATGCCTTTGAATACAGAAGGACTCAAATAGCAGGAAAGAGCTTCTTATGCCCAGAGTACTAGGATGTGTGCGTCCTGGAAGGTAACAGGCGGCCTGTATATGCATGCCTAGAACTGAGAGGTCAGTTATCAGAGGGTATGTCTACACACAATTTTTATTTCGGGAGAAGGATGCAAATAGCGCTGTGCATTTGCATACTTCCTCCAGTTTTTTCCCAGAAGATGCTCTTCCGGTATTTACCCGCGTCTACACATGACTGAATTGCGAAAATAAACTATTTTGAAAGACCCCTGTAAACCTCATTGTAGGAGGAATAGGGGGTCTTTCGAAATAGGGGTTTATTTCAAAATTCAGCCACGTGTTGACGCGGGTAAATACCAGAAGAGCATATTCCAGAAAAAAACCCGGAGGAAGTATGCACATGTACAGCTCAATTTGCATCCTTCTCCCAAAATAAAAATTGTGTGTAGACAAATCCAGAGACTGCAGTTTGTTTTCTCTTTTTATTCCAAGCTCTCTTGTGATAAAAGAGCTTGGGGGTACTGCTCTGGAAGAAGTCCAAGTGCTTCTTCCTCGGTTCAGGAAGGGGGTTTTCACTTGGTGGTGCCAGCTATCTCCCAAGGCCAGGGAATCTGTGACCTTTTGGGAACTTCTAAGCAGAAACCTACAAAGGCAAGGTATTTTTAAGGTCTCTTGCAGGCCCATCTTCTGCACTTGGAGTGCCAGATTGGGGAACAGCCTTGACAAAGATTCCATCCAGCTCATAAGCCTAGGTTAAGCACAGGCCTGTGCCTATCCTAGCTTCTTTACAAAGCTTTGATAGAGGGCCAAAAAAAGTGCCTCTGTGCTCACAATCTACATTTTAGGTTTCAGCCTGATGCACTGGGAAAGGCTGTGATACTGTATCCAGAAATTAAGGTCTCAGAATGGACCATCCAACTCTAATTATTTCCCTTAATATTATGAATAGTGTGCCATCCATTCAGGTTTTACCAGCACTGGGTTTCTGCATCGGAGTGCCACGTAGGGCTGTCAGGTGTCCAGTTTTCAGGGATCTAGAAACTCTGGCACCCAAAGGAAAAATCCGGTTATCTCAGGGAAGGGGGAGGCACCAGGTTATTAACCCATGCCAGCCCTGCTCAACCAGGGCCGCCTCCTACCTGTCAGCAAGCTCCTTGAGACAGCCCAGTGAGCAACAAAGGAGAGAAGAGAGAGCAATGGGGACAGAGCCCTGGAGGGGAGGAGGTGGAGAAGGGATGGGGCAAGAAACAGAACTGAGGACAATGCTTTGGGGGGGGGGGGTGTTCCCAGTTACTAGCAAGTAGAAAGTGGCAACTCTAGTTATGACTCTTTTCCTTTTCTAGTATTGGGAAGTGAATGAGAGCAAGAAGCATGTATCTTACAGATATGACACTACTGAAGGATTTCAATACAGTTGTTCCTATGTATCCACCACCAGGCACATTTGAACCTAGGACCTCTGGAGCTCAGCATAGGAGCCTCTACAGCTTGAGCTATAAAGCCATCTGGCTCTCAGCCTAGGCTATAGAGGTGTCTTGTCCTTGTCTGTTGCTGTAAGTGGTCTAAGTGATACTACATGGGACAGTGAACCACACTAGGTGTGTGGGTTACACCTATACTACATTTAAAGGAAAATTCAATGTTGTTGGCAATTGACACCTGAACCTCATGTGATGAGAACCTGGCTCTGTCTGCACAAGGATAGCCCAAGCCTTTAGCATAGTTTGATACAGCACAGAATAAGGTTGTGTCCAGCTACACATTGGAACCTTATTGTAAATGCCAGATACAAAGCAAATAACTGTTCAAACGTCTCCTGACTGGGCTGTCATTTTAATTCAGACAAGCACTACACACACCCATTGTAATGGTGGTCAGTAAGGGTGCGTCTACACTGCACCCTTAGCTCGAAATAAGCTATGCAATTTGAGCTACGCCAATCGCATAGCTTATTTCATAATTTGGTGCCGTCTACACAAAGCCAAATTTCAAAATAAACCGCTATTCTGAAACGTCCCTTAATCCTCATGGAACAAGGTTTACAGGGATTTTGCAATAGTGAGCCAGTTATATTTTGAAATAACAGGCTTGTTCAAAAGACGCAGAATAGCTATTTTGGGATACCGGAAGTATCTCAAAATAGCACCACAGTGCAGACATACCCTACATGTCCTTTATAGCAGTATATCTGTGGTGCTTAATTTCGTACTCACTAGGATAGTATGCTGATAAGTGAATTGCAAATGCTGATGGACTAGCCTACTGGTTTTCAAACTTTTTACTTGTGATCCAGTTGGGAAAATTCATTTATGCCTGTGACCTAATAATTATATCTTTTAGAGTCCCCTCCCTGCAGAGCTCCTCAGCGCAGCTGCTAGGGAGCTTCCCTCCTACCCCCACAGAGCTTCAGCTGCCAACCCAGTGACCCACGTCGTGCACCCCAGTACTGGGTCACAACCGAAAGTTTGGGAATCACAGGACTAGCCAATACTTCTGTAGTAAGCTACTCAGATGATTATCAAGCGTGTCTAATAATAATGGCTAAAATTTCATGTGAACCTCATCTGAATCTCCATTGAATGATGTATGCATACTCCATGCACAGTGAGAAGTTTCTCATCTGGGGCATAACACTACATTAACTGCTGCCAAGATATTCAAAGTTCTCTCTACAATACCTTCTGTGTCATGCTGTTCAGTGTCTGGCACAATGTATTTCAAAGGAAACGTAACACAAAAAAATTTAACCATTAGACACTGATTCAGCCAAACACAATTACCCTGAATTACTTTACAAGCACATCTTTTTTTTTTTTTTGCTTTTATTAGTAAAACTTTCTAAATTTAAATGTCAGCTAACAAAGTGTAGCTGTGGTTCTGCTGACAGCGAGGGCTTTTCCGGCAGATCCTGTACTCCTCATTTTCCAGGATCTGCTGGAAAAGCCCCCGCTGTCGGCAGAAACGTGACAGAACCGCGGCTACACTTTACTTTCATTTTCGACACTGAGCCTGATCAGCACAGTGTCGGAACGTGAGCATGCAAATGAAGCCGGGATATTGAAATCCTGGGCTCATTTGCACTTCCGAAGTGCTTGATTTGCATCCCTCTGTCGGCAGGGGAATGCAGTCTAGACGTAGCCATACTGAATACACCCACTAGAAACAAGCTAGGCAAAATGTTATCAACAACAGATATCCCATTTCTAAGGCAAGGCTGGTGTTTTCTTATTGCATCTTCTTCTACCCACAAGTTATGAACAAGAGAATCAAGACAAACATTTAGTGTAACAACACCTCTCTGGTTCTGCGTCTGACACCTTATGTTGGACACAAGCCTTCTCATCATGTGCATTTAAAAAAAACCCCCAAAACCCTAACATTTATAGGAAACAGCCCATGTCGTATGTTTTCAGCAGATTTCATCTGTTGATGAAGCTAAGACTTTCGGGTGCTGGTTTCAACAGAACCAGTGTAACGTACAAGAAAAGAACAGTACTAACAGACTGAACAGGAGGTTGAAAATTTGTCACCTACGGAATCAGTAATAGGATTGGGTATTTTGGTTTTGGTCATCATACAGCCAAACTAAAGATGCACCAAACTGCCTTAAATCAATGACACCACTTTCCTGGGATCCTTGGGAGAGGAGGTTCATAGAATCACAGAATCCTAGGGCTAGAAGAAACCTCAGGAGGTCATCGAGTCCAGCCCCCTGCCCAAAGCAGGGCCAATCCCAACTAAATCATCTCAGCCACGGCTTTGTCAAGCCGGGACAAGAGTTCTCCTACCACAGAAAGGAAATAATACAAAATTAAATAAAATGTACTTTCACTGATGGTCCATTATAGCATGAGGAAATCTCTGCATAATAAAAAATCTGCTTGTTAGAAAAGGCTGTTGCAAATACTGGTCTGTTTAGATAAAGCTCTCTCATATCAGAGGAAGGTTTTAAAAAAAAAAAAGCGCTTGGAGCATTATGAAGAAGCTACCACTCATTATGTATAGATGCATGTACACTTGGATGAATGCTATCTACCTGTTGCAAGGCAAAACTGAACAGGTTCTTTAATACTCCATGTCATTTTCCCTGGAACACTGAAAACACAGGAAAATACAAGCTCTCCCTCTTACAGAAAGCAAAAGACAGAACAGTAGAAGCACTGACTTGCTAAACAGTTTCTGCTGGCTCTGATCTACAACTGTAAAAACTCTGAAGTGGAGCTGTAAATTCATTTGATTCAAACAAAGAGCTAATGTAATCCGCTTTCAGAACCCAGACAATGCTGGCAGTGACTGCATCTTTAATGGTAAAAGGGAATTACTTATTAGTGTTTAATGCAATCCATTTCAGTGGTTCTCCATCTCTTGGGAAGCTGGATATGAACGGTCTTGGCTGGATTCAGTGTCAGGAAAACAAAGCTGATCTTTAGATCAGTCCTGCAGGGAAGATACTATGGCTTCTAGAACAGTTAAATTAATCTCTGAAATGTATAGGACACTTTACAGAGCACTAATGTTTACGTACGTGAACCATACCTACCACTGAAGGCCAGCCACTTTTTGGATGAAGTGTAGAAGACTTAGTGGCGTATAACAAATCATCAGAACTCTTTAGAGCACATAGTCACACCACATCCAATCACTGAACCAGGTAGATACTCAATTTAGAGTTTGGCTACCAGTGTAGAATTTGGCCAGGAAACTGCAATACCCTTGCCTTCACACAAAGAGCCATACAATCACCAGCATATGCACATTAGTGTTCCATTGTGACTTTGAGGAAGAGTTGTTTTGTGTGTGTACAGGGTAAGAAAGCCAGATGACAAAAGGAAGTTACCTTGCACAGTAATGACAGTTCTTCGAGATGTGTGTCCCAGTGGGTGCTCCACAGTTGGTGTCAGGCTGTTCCTGGTGCTCCAGATCAGCAACGTTTTCAAGCAGTATATGGTCGGGCTGCGCATGAGCAGCAGGGGCACATGCCATTCGTGCCTTTGGAGTTTTTGCACGTGGCCTGACTTCCCTCAGTTTCTTCGTGCACATCTTCTTGCGTGGAATAGATCCAAAGAAGAGGGGAGGAAGGACGGGTCATGGAGCACCCACAGGAACACACACCACAAAGAACCATTGTTACTGCACTTCCTTTTCTTCTTCGAGTGATATCCCCATGAGTGCAACACTGTTGGTGACTATACGGCGGTACCAACAGAGGGGAAGGTGGGTTTTAGATTAAGTGTTCTGTGCAGATGAAAGGACTGCTCTAGCTACTGCGGAGCTTGAGTCTACTTTTAAGAGAACTGCATAATGCCTCATGAAGATGAGGTTAGATGACCATGTAGCTCCCGCACATATGTCCTTGAGAGAGTCACCCTTCAAAAATTCTGTCAAAGTAGCTACTGCCCGAGTAGAGTGCGCCCTGGGGAGTGAAGAAAATGTTCTGCCTCGGAGCAAGTAGCATTGGCTGATGCACATTGGTTTTTGTTTTGAAATATGCTGAGATGATAGTGGCATACCCCAGGAACATTCCGCAAGTGATAAAAACAGAGTCTGACGAGCAGAAAGGCTGTGTACGGTCAATATAAAACAACAACTTTCTCCGGACATCTAGGATGTGTAACACTGCCTCCTCATAGGAAACATGGGCTTTGGGTAGAACATAAGTAGAACAATGGTGTCACGAGTCCACATTCGTTTGCCCGTTCCACACAGTTGTTTTATTAGCCTATAACACCCGTGTAACTCCGCGCTACTCACCTCGCCCTCTATGCCTACGCCATGAGGTACCAAGGTGCCAAAAAGGTTTGTCTCAGACTGCACTTCTTAGGTCGCCTGCCAGCAGCAGGGAGGGGGGTCCACTCTTCCGGACCCCAGCCCAGGGCCCTAACACAGGGAACCGAGCTCCCTGTGGTAGCAGGCGGGGGTGTAGCCCTAAATTCACCTGCTCGCGGGTTTCGCGACCCCGCCCTGGGCCAGAGCTCAACCCTGCCGCCGGAGACCCTCTTGGCCCCACTCAGGCGGATCCCCCTGCACCGTCACCCCCTTCTGACACATTACCTCCTATCTCCGTCCTTGACCCCCCCGCCCCGTGTGCTCCTCCACACTCTTATCCGCCTCCCCTCCTGTTTTCTCGGCGGGTGACATCAGACGCCCTGGTCGTCCCGCCGGCCCTTTGACTCCGCCCCCTCCTGTCGCGCCGGTGCTGTCACGCGCCGCAACCGGCGGGGCGTAGTGCCCAGATGCTTCCCCAGCCTCCATCTGCTGGGTCCCTGCGCCGTGTGTGTCGGCCCCCTCCCCAGAAGTGCTTGCCGGCACTTGCATCGCCGCCTCCCGAGTGGTGCAAGTGCATGCCCCTCCGGCATCCCTACCCCCCCTGTTGGGTGTAGTGGCGGGGTTGCCTCACCCCGTCACAAATGGGATTATTAATGTGAAATTCTGAGCAGACTTTAGGCAGAAAAATGGGGTGTAGGTCAGAGGACCATTCTGTCCTTATAGAATACTATGTAAGGCGGAGCTGCTGTGAAAGCCATGGTTTCACTACCTCGTCTCACAGGTATGATTGCCACTAAAAACACTGTCTTAGTTGCTAATAGTGAGAGTGAGCATGTGGCTAGAGGCTCAAATGGTGGTCTAAATTAATGAATCGAGCACCAACTCTGGGTTCTACATGGGAGCCATGGGTTTATGTGGAGGAATTAGGTTGTGTAGCCCTTTAATACATCTTTTAGAGATGGGATGTGCGACTAACGAAAAGCCATCAGATTGGAGGGTGAAAGGCTGTCAGTGCAGCGAGATGTACTTGAAGGGAGGTGAGTGATAGACCCTGTTCTTTGAGCTGGATAACGTAATCAAGAATTGTATGTAGAGGGGTGACAGTTGGCTGAGTGCCCATGTTGTAGCACCAGGTTGTGAAACATTTCCACTTCTGCTGGTAAGTATTGAGAGTAGTCTTCCATCGACTTTGAAGAAAGACATTTCTCACTTGGTGTGAGTATCTCTTCTCCTCTTCTGAAAACCAGAGAGAAGCCAGGCTGTGAGGTGTAGTATTTCTGGCCAGGGATGGACAAGAGCGCCTGCATTCTGAGAAAGGATGCCTAGACAAATTGGAAGGGGGTAAGAAGGTTGACAAGACATTCAACAAAGATAGGGAAACCAAGTCTGTCTGGCCCACGGTAGGGCTAAGAGGATGACTGTGGCATTGTCTGACTTGATCTCCCTGATGACCCTCAGAATGAGAGGTATTGGAAGAAATGCATAGGAGGAGAGCGTCTAGTGTGACTAGGAAAGCACCTACTAGTGAGCCTAGACTTGCTCCCGTTCTGCAGCGGTACGGGGTGCACTTTGTATTCCAATAAGTTGCGAAGAGCTCTACAGTCGGGAAACCCCAGTGATGGAATAGGTTTGTAGGATGCTTTCGTGGATCTTCCAATCCTGGTCTGTTCCGAAATGGTAGCTGAGAGCATCCGCAGTTGTATTGATGATCCCCAGGAGATACGATGCAACTAGGTTGACGATGTTAATATACCAGTTCCATAGGCATACAGCCTCTGCACAGAAGGAAGGAGAATGGGTGATATAGAACATGGTGGTAACATTATCAGGGATGATGCTCACTGTGTGTCCCCTAATGTGGTGGATAAAATGCTTGCAAGCAGAGGTCACCGGACAGAGCTCCAAGAGATTGATATGCAACTGGGATTTGTGTGCTGACCATCTGCCTTGTGCAAAGTAGTGTTGCATGTTTGCGCCCCAGCCAATAAGGGAGGCTTCCGTGGTAATTTGTAGACATAGCTGTATCTGGTGGAACAGGACACTGGTGAGGAGGTTTCTTGGGTTGGTCCACCATTGCAAGGAAACGATAACTCTTAGAGGAATCGAGACCTGCTTGCACATGTGATGTTTGGCAGGGGTGTAGACTGAAACATATGTAGACTCAGATGTGCATAACTGACCACATGTGTGGTGGCTGCCATATGCCCTATGTGTCGGAGGCAAGTGAGCACGGTCACAGTGGGGTTGGACACCATAATAGAGATGAGGCTCTTTATGGCCTTGAAACATTGAGCAGGAAGGTATGTGCGTGCAGTGGTGGAGTCTAGTCAAGCGCCTATGAATTCTAGCAACTGCGTTAGGTATTGGGTGGACTTTTGCTTGTTTCTGATGATACTGAGAGATTCAAAGAGCCTCTTGGAGGAAGAGACACATCTGTATGTGGTTTGTCAAGATAGGCAGTCACCTAGATTAGGAAAAATCATAATGCCTTTGTGGTGTAAATGGACCACCACGACGGCCACAGTCTTCTAAAAGATTCTGGGGGCAGAAGAAAGTCTGAAGGGTAAGACTCAAAACTGAAAGTGATCAGAAGCAACCGTAAAAAAAGGAGAAATTGTCTATGTGCTGGGAAAATAGTGATGTGGAAATAACCGTCTTGCAGGTCAAGGGATGCAAACCAATCTCCTTTGTTTAGTGCCAGGATAAGGGACATGAGTGTGACTATTTTGAATCGTTGTTTGCAGAGGTACTTGTTTAGATGTTGAAGATTGAGGATGGGTCTCCAACCACCCGTTCTTATCTCTGTGAGAAAATAATTTGAATAGAATCCCCTGCCCTGATGTTGCTTGGGCACCCTTTCTATGGCTCCTATGTGGAGATGTTTCTCCTCCTGTCATAGGAGTGTTTCCTGAGAGGGGTCTCTGAAGAGGGATGGGCTGGGTGGGGAGGTTGGGGCAATTGAAGTAAGGGGCATACAGTATCTGTGTTTGATGAGCTCTAGGACCCAACAATCTGTGGTGATTGCTGCCCATTGATCATAAAAGGGGTGCAGGCGATGGTGAAAAATTGCATGATCAAGAGCCACTGGTGGAATGGAGAGGTCCTGCAGACCTTCAACCAGAACCTCAAACCTGCTGTCTAGAGGTTTGCTGGTTGGAGGAGCGGTTGTTGGTGCTTCTTCAGCATTGTATAAAACCAAATCAAGGGCAAGAAATCAAAGAGTCTTTGCTGATAACTGATATAGAAGTAGTCATGGTGCCTCTGGTAGGGAGTGTAACATTTCCTATGATATCGTGGTGTGTATATTCTGAGCGCGCATAATGGAGTGTGGGAATCTTTACTAGAATGGAGGACTTCATCAGTGTTTACTGCAAAAAGTTTCCCCTTGTCAAACGGCAAGTCTTTGATTTTGGTTTGTAGCTCCTTCGGCATCCCTGCTTCTTGTAGCCAAGAAGTACGCCTCATGACTACTGATGTAGCTGTTGCCCTTGCTGCTGTATCATCAGCATCGAGTGCCATCTGGAGCACTGTGTGTGAAGTAGTGTAACACTCTTGCACTCTGGATTTTAAGATGGGTCACTTGTCATCCAGTAAATGCTGCATTAGCTCAGTCACTTTAGCGCAATTGTCAAAATCATGGTTTGCAAGTAACACAGTGTAACTGGCTATCAGGAGCTGTAGAATGGAGGAAGAGTACATCTTCCTGCCAAAATGATCTAGTTTCTTGTGTTCCTTATTGTGGATGGAAGACTGGTATCGAGGGTTTTTGGATCTCTGGTTTGCTGCATCTACCAAAGAATTCGGTTGCGGGTGCAGGAACAGAAAATCCATGCCCTTTGAAGGTACAAAATACTTTCCATCAATCCGCTTATTGGTAGGCGGGGACAAGGTCAGTGTCTGCCAGACCTCATCTGCTGCCTCCATAATAGCTTAGTCATTTGGCAGCACAATCTTTGATTTGGCTGATGGTTGTAGGTTCTTGAGGAGCTTGTGATGTTTCTCTTGAATCTCAGACAGGGTAACCTCCTGATGGATAGCAAAGCTTTTATAAACCTCCTGAAATTGTTTGAGGTCATTGG